>OU342684.1:0-10000000 GCA_910589285.2 Mythimna ferrago | reverse complement strand
TATTGTGTTTAGGCCTTGTGATGTACCAAATAAATTATTTTTCTTTCTATCTTTCTAGGTATATATAAAAGCGAAATACCACTCACTATTAATCTCGAAATCTCAGAAACTATAACATCTACAAATTTACAATTTGACAGGTAGGTTCATCCGCTAGAATGAATTTTACGAAACTACACCCCTAAGGGGTAAAGCTTGGGTCTAAAGTTTGTATGGAGAAACCAAATTTCATACGGCCGAAGCCGCTGGCAGAAACTAGTATACATATATAGATATAAGGCTGTACCGTGTGGATGCTATATTAGAGTTTACTCTAGCACAAAATAGATAGGTACAGAAGACAATCTACATACAAAGCACGCACGAGCAATGCACGCAGACACCGCTCACGGACACGATATTTCGGCTCAATCGCCCGGTCGCACTCGTACAGTTCGGCGCAACGCGCTGACCCTAGCGCGATCGCCTAGCGTAGGTATAATAAGTGAAGTACAATGATGAGATTGACTTCTGTACCAATCTATTTTGTGACTCTAGAAGTCTAGACAACGCCTAAATGTGTGACCAATTCCAATAACAGATAGATATAGCATTTATTTGATGCACACATGAAAATAAATAGGTAATATACAAAAGCACAATAACATTAACAATCACAAACATAAATGTTACAAGTACTAGTATGGGTTTTCTGTACCTTACGTGTCTTGTGTCCAGCGTCAATTCAAAGCGCCAGCTGTAAGGAATGGTGTACTTAATGATGGTCACAAACGACGGGCTTAGGTCCTGTAGCCACTGAGTTACAGTTAGGACGATATTTCATAAGACAATGTTTAATTTTAGACTGGCATTAGCAATTGTAGTCTGGCCAAGAAACTGGACTAGTTGTGAGTTATGTTTGAACTGAAATAATATTATCCGAGTGTCTAGTGCGAATTTGTTTGACGTTAACGCGATTGACACGTTTATAATGTTCAGCCATCAGAGAGCCAAACGCGGTAAACGTTTCGATCGCGTTAAGGCGTATAGTCCCTTGAACCATCTGGACGAAATTATGTGAACGCAACTCTCGCACTCGCCTAGGCGGCAGTACGCAAATCTGTGCATTTATTTTCGGCCAGCAGCGCCCGGAAAGCGCTTTAAATCCATTTTCTCTGCGAGATATTGATTGATTTACATATGCAATGTTCACTTTGAAGAATATTTAACCACCAATTTGTATGTGTAAAAATGTTTCTAAAGGTCCAAGCCGTTTCGAAGGAGTAGGGAAAAGTTGCGAAAAGTTGGGAAATTGCTAATTTTTTTTTTTTTGACAAAATTATTTATTGCACGAAAAAATCAAATGTTGATTTTATTGTTCATGAATCTATAATAAACATATATTTTTCAAACCAATTGACCTAGCCGTTACGGAGGAGTAGGCCTCAGAAAATCACTGTTTTATGGCACTTTTCGGGCGCTTGGCCCTTAACGTAAAAACAACTCGCACTCAGCGCACTGATTGGTTAAGAGCGTCCAACTCGAAGTACATTATCATACAACCGCTCTTACGTGGTTATGATGTTATTGCACATATATCTTCAGATATTTTTGATACACAGATATCTTGTGGATATTATCTAGGCTTTTATGGAAATCAAAATATAAATTTGTGTAAAACCAATCCAGTAAAGACCTCTGAGAATCTGCTACTTTACGTGAACTTTGGCTCTTCATAATGTACTCATATATTAAAAATACATCCATAGAAGCCTTGCACATTTGATTGAGATTCTTAATGATGATAATTTTTTTCAGAAACTGTTAAGGGTTTTATAAAAACACATATTTCATGGAATAAGTTTCGTGAAATATTCGAGTAAATCACTGAATTACCAAATGTTAACAGAGTTTTTAGGCGTTATCTCTCTTTTTTCGAATTGCCTCTTCGTCAAACATCGCGTTGGATTGCTTTAAGTTTGTTGTTTCATCTAAAGATGCTGCTGGAATTTGGAGCAATGAAAGTTTACAGACAATATTCTGGCCGGAAATAATTTACTGAGTGTATTTTATAGTATCAGGCATGGATGTAGAGAAACAAAAGCTGAAAACTCTAAAATATTGGTTTTGAAATAGTAGCGGTAGGGCACGGTTGGCGTAGTAGTTAAACGATTGGCTGCTGCTCTACGTGATGTGGATTCGACTTCCCTACAGAACAAATATTTTTTTATAGCTTACAGACAGTTACACCGTGCACCAGTTACATGATACAGAAGTGTGTAATACCTAGTGTGGGGCAAAGTTTTTTTTCAATATCTTTGTTTTCGTCAGTAGGCTGAAGGGAGCTCAAAAGATAGAATATTTCCATATGCCTGCAAGTTTTTGTTATTTTTTCTTAAATTTTCTCATTCCAGATTTAATAGAATGCCAGCCAACTTCGTTTCCTCTTTGGGTCCATCAGAATAAAAATGTCTGAAATAATAATAAATTCCTCCACTCTTTATTCATCCTGTACATTTTACATTCAAGACATCATATTTGTGCTCAATCGGCACACTTCTACTCCTTTAAAAACAAAGGCGAGTTTTGAATAGCAAGGACATGTACGATGTTTGTCCTGAAACTCCTTAGTCGTAAGTAAACAGATAAAAGGGTAATATTCCTTCAATACGACCGTTTTTCCTAGACAGGTGGGGCCTAACCGTTATTTATGAGGACCCTTCATAACGTCCGTACGCCAGATGACTGTGTTTCATTTTTATAGGATTTATGTAACGCCGATATTTGCAATATCTTAGGTAGGGCTTGATGTAGAAGTGTCTTCTGAAATATTGATACGTGTCGAGTAATGGAGAAGGAATGGAGGATTTAATGGTTGATCGATCTTCTTTTTGTTATAATTTGAACATCTGTCATATCTTTGATTTTTCGCCCTCTAGGACAAAACTGATTGTAAACTTTCCCGAAGATCTGGCAAGCCAATGTCTGCTAGGGCGTTTACAGTAAGATAACGTCTGTGTTCATATATAGACCTTTTCGAAGAACCCTTTTTAACCATTCTTTTGGCAGACATTTTTTATTTTCGATCGGAAAAATCATCCAATGATAACCCTCGCTCTTGGGCGGAGCGGCAGACATCAGAACATTCTATAGGGAAACATTGACTGAAATTAAATTAACATTAAATCTCATTTTGTAACTTTGATACTTTGATCAAAAATCTACACTAATTATTACGATTTTTTGTCTGTAGGAGATAATCTCTGAAAGTACTGGTCCGATTGCTATAATTTTTCACCGATAGACAGTTGCTTAGTTCCTGAGTAGGCTATATTTTATGCCTACGCGGACGAAGCCGCGGGCAAAAGCTAGTTTTTAATATCTTGAAAAATCTTCAGCAAATGTGATCGACACTATCTAAATAAATATAGCTCATGTACAATACGAGTATATAAACTTTAGGTGTTCGACTACAACTCGGAAATGTCGAAAAACATTTGCAACAGTATCTAACTTGGGTTTATGATGAAGGATCTTTCAACAAGCTTTCAGCATTATATCTTGCAAAACTTTGGAATACGCTCATGTAGGAAATATACATTGTAATGAACATTTGCCATGAATCTTTCATCGCTCCTACATTATAATAACTGAAGTATACTGGGTTTGTATAATACTGGTAACTTCCCAGGACTTTGTTACTAAGGCTAGAAGGAACGGGGTGGGTCTTTTAGTCAGTAAGAGTCTGACACTATCTCCCGCTCCGCCCAAGGGCGGGGGATGTCAAAGCATGATTTTTTTCCCACCATAAAAAAAAAAAAAAAAAAAAAAAGGACTTTGTTACTAAAATCATAAACAATAACTTTTGTTCTATGATTAAAAAAATATCATCAATTAGTTCATCAGATTTTCATACAAAAATAAAAATATTTAAATTGAACGTTCTAAATAACACGAAGTCTATGCGAATCAAGCGATAGTACAATATCGGAGGGGAGCGGAGCTCGGGTGGTGGAGGTGCTTGATGCGCTTGCGTCGCGTCATACAGACATAGGTAGGTATAGCAAAATACAGAGTTGTGTGAAAATATGTTTGATAGAACAACGAAATCTTGAAGTTTTGATTTTGGTAAATGAATTATGTTTTGTAAAAAGTCATAGAACAGAAGTTGTTGTTTATGATGTTAGAAATACAGACCTGCAAGGTTGTTAGTGTTTGACAAATAATAATAATAATAATATTCCACAACTATCACACAACGCCGTCTAGTCCCAAGCTAAGCAGAGCTTGTGATATGGGTACTAGACAACTGATAAACATACTTATATATTTCTAAATACATACATATTTTAGATAAATTACACCCAGACGCAGAAAAAATGATCATGCTCATCACATAAACATTTGTCCTGGGTGGGAATCAAACCCACGACCTGCGGCATAGCAGTCAGGGCCACTAACCACTAGACCAACAGGCCAGTCAAAAAAAATAACCCTGTATAAGCAAATATTCATATCTACATGCGGCAAACTCGGCCTCAATTTCGGTAGTATGATAATATACGTCTATTGCCACGATAAAGTATATTTCGGAATGAATATTGGCACTGTTTATGACGTCAGTACAAATAAACCTACCATTTGTGAAAAAAAAAACAAAAAGCGCTGTCGAACTCACGGAATGTGATGAATACCTGTTCATGTCACGGAATACACGGCTTTTATGTTAGTATATTTATATTTTCCAACATAAAGGTAGAAATACGAAATCAAACTGGACGTTTATATAAAATAAAATTTTAAAAGCTCTTGGTCGATTTTTTTAATGTAAATTAGGTACCAATCAGTTTTGTAATGTAAATCTTGTATCCTTTCATTTGAGTTCTTCTACAAAGAGATCTACGCTTTGGAACGTGCAATTTAGCTTCTCATTTCTTGGACTGACCGACATTTGACTATTCAAAAGTGCCTGCTAATGGTCCATTTGAAATAAATGTTTTTGATTTGATTTGATTTATTCCACTTGGTCATAATTGCGAGTATTTGGTTGTTATTCCCACTTTCATCCTCCATAATTTATAAAATGCTGAATCAATTTTGATAAAACATATCTAACAGAAAACTTGCTTTCAAATAAAAAAAAAACCGTATTCAATTCGGATCACCTGTTTAACCTTTAAAATTTCAAATACTGTCAATTAGAGACACAATAGAAAGACAATGACAGCGCGAACGCCGGCGTCCGCTAATTACGATATTCGAAAGGTTAAGAGCGACGGAGCAACAGACTGACACATACATAGTGGTTGTACTTTTAATACCTCACGACGCAGAAAGAGGCGTCATGGTTTAAAAAACAACGAGAACTATCGAACGAAATGTACAATAATGGAATTTTTGACGAAACTGTTACGATCCTTTATTGTCGAAACGTAAGTCGTCTATCATATTCTTAAACAACATTGTGAAAGACATAAGACGGTGCCTCTACGCCCGGGTCGCGGCAGGAATATGTGCCTCTTAAATGAAAAAATATAACTTCCTCGGCGATGCTCGCTTGTTCTCCTAGTGAGACATAGTTTAGCGAGCAACTAGACAAGGCATTATGTTGTTCAATTTAATAATAAAGGTCCCAGCCAATTTGGCACGGGGCGAGCTCCTACTGGAGTCGAGGGCCATTGCTCTGTGAGAGTAGTGCAATTTGCCTGCAGCCCGCACCCGGCCCTTGAGCAAGCCTCCAAGAGCACACCAATTAGACGAGACAAATTCGGATTTATTATTCAGCGTGGGCGCAATTCAATTGGATAATAGATCGAGCTGTTTGTTTCCATCGAACATTTACCTAGACATAAATGAGTAGCAGTGGTTATCGATCTGTGTCCACACGCGACATTTGCGGATAACAAAACACTTATAGCAACAGTTTCGGAAAGTCCTAGGAACCACTTATTGAACGATGCAATTGACTACAAACGACATTCTACGTGTAATTTGCTTCAGCTAATGCTACGGCTTTCCTATATCTGTGTCATCATTATTGTATCGAGTATAGGTTAGTTTCATTATAGACGACTGTTTCTTCCCATTCTAGGCTATACTCAAAGGCAGGTTTTTGCGCTCCACCTTGTCGTTTTTACCAATCTACGTGTAAGAGAAACGTGCTAAGTCAATCGGGGAGGTATTACCGTCGCATTATTTAGTGGGTACAGTTATAACTCATAAATAACGATGCGCAAAACGCCTATGATTGCTATAATCTTTATCCATATTTTATCTACCGCTGTCAGCGGTTATCCAGTTAACCCACCGTGATTATACAGTGTTGGGAATCAACGAGTCATCTACTCGATCTTTTGTAAACATTATGCAAAATACTGTTACTATTTAAGCTTTGTGAGCGAGGAACGGTGTTTTGACAAATGGTAAAGCTGGCTCTGATATAATCTAAGTACGATCTCTGCAACGTGTAATTAGACCGACTGACTAAGCGGAATCTATGGGAGCGATGCCCGTCTGACCCCGCACAAGATTTAAGATCCCATTGTGGGGACTTCTTTATTGCACACCACGGCTTCAAGTAATGGCTGGCATTCGTTTTCGAGTTATCGAAACACACATTCGGCTTGATAGCTTTGTGAATTTATCAGTCAGAAAATTGAATGTCAAGACTTCGACAGTAAATTATATTACTCAATACCTCGGAGTGTTAAAGTTATTCGCTCGAATGAATCATGGTTCCAGAATGAATCTCGTTTTACATATGAGATATGTGTGATGGAAAACACCTGATCCCTCATCACGTTATGACATAAAGTGGCTGCAGAGGGTCGTGTTTACCATATTTTTTGTTCTGTTCGGTACGCGTCGCCGTTACCAATTAGTTATCTGATGTTAGATCAAATTACGTCTCGCCGGAGGTCGACGGTAGATGTTGAATTGCATCACAATAGTGTTGTGGCTAAAAACCTGCGAGTCACCATCGAGTGGACGAGAACTATTCGGGGAATCGATATGTTCGTACGTGAGGGAAGCGTTGTCGATGAGGCAATACCGACCTCCTTCATCACCTGTGCAACTAATACGAAACCGATTTTTTGTTCCAATTGGAATTACAGATCGTGTATCCAATCAAGTGTTTTAATAGCTTCAGTGTAATTATCGGAATACTCTACTTTAGGTACATCAAATATTTCACACTGAGCCTACGGAAAATATCACAAGTATTTCTGTAAATTGGACATGATCATTATTAAGGTCCTGTTAAAGGATTAATTAAAGCTGGCAGTTCTGCCGAGCCGATATGAAAGCAAAAAGGGTCTCACTTCCAAACTACGTCCAAATCAATAGTGTCGTAATTAAGAATTTTGGATAATTATACCGATCGTTCGAGCGGAATGTTGCGATTGCTATTTTGTGCCTCGAATTCGCGATTATTTTGCAAAACGCTCGACTTTTCGTTTTTATTCGTATATCATGGCAGGCTTAATTAAGAACTCGGATTTTGTGAACTCTTTTGTTGACCTTTCATAACCTTACTATGACGCATTTTATATATAGACATTGGTTTAATCAAACAGGAGGATTATGTCGTCAATTTATTATTTCTGTGTTAATTGAAATGCGCGCGTTTTGTAGTTGCCTCCTACAGGCGAGACGGTTTACTGTTCGTAGAAATAATAATTAATTCATGTCACTTGGCAATCTCACCACTGCTTTGGTTTAAATGTCATCGTTTTAATAGATGGCTTGGGTTAGATAGGACCTATTTCAAAACATGCGGTAAATTGGAATGTAAGTACGAAACTACGAAACACTTGAATCACTAGGTACCTACCTACTTTCCCACATTTATTTAAGCTTAATAGCAGTCCACATCTGGATACAGTCTTTCAAATAAAGAAATAGGTAGGTAATAAATCCTCAAATTCCTGTAGCGTAACACTGGCTGCTTAAAAAAAAAACTTGTCTTTGGACTTGGAACTCGAAATTAAAATTTAAACTTGGTAATTACATAGTCATCGAAAGTACGGATGTATTACTAACACGCGGGCTGCCCTTTATTTCAGAAAAAAGAATTAAGAGCTAAATAATGACATGTTATTACGTTTTCAACTGCCGCGCGGTGAAGTAGTAGAGCAAGGTAACCGAATTTTAATGACTAACTTTGTTCGTTATAAATACTTAAGTATAAATTGTCCTCTAGTAGAAAGTGTTTCCTTCGTAATTTTCTATCACTTATCCCAATTATTTGCATCTGTCGTTCGTTGGATCGTTTGTACTGTGGGTTGTTGAGGTCATTTTTGTCAGTGATACTTAATACAGGCCGTCGAAGTTAGAGAATCTAATCCCGCATCAAAATTGCGATCCCGCAAGCCTGCCGGCAATTAGAAAGATTTGCGGGATTTATTTTAAGACGGATGGCCAAAGGTAGCCCGCGTAAACTTTCTTCGGTTTTTTTTTTTAATTGGATTCCCTAGTCCAATATATTTAGAAAAAAATAATCATTTGAAGGCGGTCAGAGCGACATTATATAAAAAAAAAACTGCCTACCAACTTCATGACACCAAAAAAAAAAAAAAACAGCAAAAGGACAGACAAAAATATATTTCCATGCAAATTAAAAATGTTATCCAGCTTTAAGTACGAGTACGGTTAAGGGCTTTGTAAAACCTGTTACAAATAGATGTTATTTTAATAACAGCCGAGCCTAATTAGATTTTAATTTCACACATAAAACTCTTTACGGCACCCTTAAAAATAAGTGGTATAAGATAGAAGTTACGGCTGGCTTTGTCCTTAATCCCGAGGGGTTGGGTTGCAATAATCCTGAGACATTGAGATAAGATCTAGGAGGAAGGTCCCTTTAATAAGTCCGATAGGTCAGGCCACTCGAGGCGCGAAGGTTACCCTCGTTTCGTTTATTATGTAGTCCGTGTTACTTGTGGCTTGCGGCGAGGATGATAATATCGAATTAGGAATTAGAGCAGGTCGTGTAGTTGTTAATGTTCATTAGTACTACTACTTACCATGTTTTAGTGATACAAATATCATTAAAACGTCCCAAAGGAAGTAGCAAATATATTGCACTAGCAGTCCCGACTGACATTGCCAGATAAAAATAAAAGGGTGTAGTGCCTACCTATCGGGTTCAATTGTGTTTTCAAACCATTGATGCATCCATTTAAATATACACTCAAAATGTCATCTAGGTCAAGCTATTTAGGAGTTAGGTGACCAACACATGTACAGAAGAATTCTAATTATTATTTTTAATTTTTATTATTTATACATAATGTAGTGTCACATTCCTGAATCATTAGAATTTAAACAGCTTTTTCTCAATCATTTGTGTCACTATTTGACCGGAGGTGCGATATCTGTGTACGATTTTTTCTTTAAAGTAATTCTTTATGCAAGTAATATTTCTGTTAAGTATAAGAAAACGTTCCCGACAGAACTAAATACCCTTGTAGCTGTATGAAGTGATGCATTAGCGAGAGCGACGATGTCTAATGAAGCGGCTAACGAAGATAAATGAATTTGCATTTCCATCGAAATTTTAATTAAGGCAGGTACGTACTATTATGTGATATTTATGAAATTATTAATGTCTTTGTAACTGTAATGAAAATATATTTCTAGTAGAGAATATATCAATGGTCAACAAGCTTTTGTAACAAGGAAAAGAATAGAATAAACTTGAAATAGAGAAGAAAAAATTAGGAAAAAAAAAGAAAAAATGAGAAAAATAAAATGGAAATGAGGAATGTGCTTACTTACTTAGTCAATATTGTTCAGTAGGCGTAATAATACTTATTTTATTAATATTTGTATGCCACTTACTGTGGCAAAACACAGAGATACTTATATAAAATTCTGTAACAATTAAATTGTACCTGTGTGCTCAAATAAACTTGCGACTTGCGACCTAACTGACATTATTTTGAGTATCTTTTTTTCAGTATGTTTACAATTTAGACTAGAATATATTATTTTTATACCATATTGAATTATTTAAATATTGACATAAAAATATTTGTTTCTTTTTATTTAACTGCTTTATAATGTTTGATAATTTATTATAATAAGCATGTTTGTACCAAAACATTTCTACACAGAAGACGGCTAGACATAGCGTTCATTAATATAGAATATCTGTACTTAACCTACATTTGTTTAACAAATAAAAATATGAGAACAGCCCCCCTAGCCAAATTACAACCGTTTCGCTTGCGCCGAACGCTTCGAGTTGACCTTGCCGCCAATTCTTTTGTTCTGACCACGTGACCGAGCGTTAAGACGACGTCATTCCCGTACATTTGAAGCTTTCTACAAGCGTTAACTATTGCAGATTAGCAACTTGGCTAGGGGGGCTGAATAGAATAAATGAATTCATAAGTATAATTTGTATTTACTGATTTTGTATTACTACGAACGTAATGATATTATCATTACGTTCGTTAGTAAACCTGCCGCCATTACAAATCCGTATTAATTTTGTCCAAATCCGGTCCATAATACTTAATTTAATTACTGTAACTTATCTCGTTTTATCTTGTTTAATTCCGGGTGTTATGTTTTCAGTAAATTAGATCCCACCAAAAATATACCTGTTAAAAAGGGGGCCAAGTTCCTATCGGCTAATTGTTCGCCTAAAAAGGGTTGAAATCCAATATGAAATTTGGCGTACTGCTTTAGTACTAGTCTAAGATTATGTAAGTACAATTTTATCTCTGTACTTGAAATAGGCACTGAGCTACAGGGGGTCAAAAGTGGGTCGAAACGGTTCGTGTAAATAGTGCACGGCATGCGCGCGGCCTGTTGCTGGAACTTGACCTGCGCTATTACCGTGCGCTTAGATATATTTCAAGTTAACCGAGTTAAATTGATTTTCAATAATATTAATATTTATAAAAATAGTGATTATTTTTATAGACATTATTTGAAAAGTATCTGAGATATCTTTGACAGTATGGTTACAATTTCCCCGAAAGCTTCACTTCAAAATTTGATATCGCAATTCCATTATACTTTGCCTCGTTCTTAGAATAATCAGTTATTATGTTGTTTTTTTTTTTAACAGTGATTAGAGAGTACATAAAGTCTGTTATAAATTCAAGGTTAACACCAAGAAAGTAGAATAAGAAAGACGAATGAATAAAATACAGAACACAGCACCTAAATTATAGACTCATAAACAACATTGATATATACGCAGACGTTTCGAAACTCATAAAGAATACGGAAGTAAAACAAGAAAGTATAATATATGAAAAGCTACAATGAACAGTGACAGACTAAATTAGCGTTATGATGAAGAACATTAACATTCACTTAAAACACAAGACACGCGTGTAAGTGGATGAATGAGGATAAAAAGGAACACCACGGATAAAGGCGTTAATTTGTTGCTCTGCGTGTGTGGGTTTGCTTCACTTGCTTCAGGCCATCCAAACGTTTTCCAACTAGTGGCACTGTGTTTTGTTTTGATGCGAATGTGATTAATGATGTTCGTTTTGATGTCTACGTCATACGGTTTGATGAAGACTGCTCGTTCCGTTAGTTTTGCGTCAATGCGGTCAAATTGTTGACTGAGGCTAAAATTAACAAAAAGCAAACCTGAGTTATAGTTTTTGTTTTTAGTGTCTTTTACTAAGGTGTTTTTTAAAGAAATTGCAAGTAAAAGAAATCTCTTCGTTATATTTAGAAAAGAGCTAAAATACATTGCCTTTTTCTAACGTGCACCAGCTGTAAATTCCTAGGAGCGCACCGCAGTTCGTAAAGTCAACCAGTCTTTATGGCTGGTTTACTTGCAAAGGTCTTGCTCCGGAACAAATATTAGTATTGAAAGCGTTTACTCGTGTCGATATGTTTGGCCCCGTTCCACTTGAGAGTTGAGACTATTATTAAAAATTCCATTAGTTGGCGTCGGAGCTGCAGTCCTGGCGTTAATTTGTGACTGAGACGTATCACTTGTGTTTATAACTCCCACTGTGTTCCATTGACAAATTGTTTGCTCGTAACGCGGTTCGTCTCGCCTCGTACCGTTTGTATACGTCACGCTCTTTTTCTTTATTGGGTGAGCAGAAAGGTAATATGAGCTTCAAACGGTATTCTCGCCTCGTTTCAGCTGCGTGAACTGGGGGACGCGGTGGATTTTTAAACACGGAAAGGCTCATATTGTTGTGTCGGCTTGTTTATCCATGATTGTTCTTCTTTTATTTATTTTTCTGGAATACTAGGTACAACATCATATTGCTTTTTTTTATTTTGATTATTCCTTGGCTAGAACAATTTGAAGTCTTCACTAAAACAATCGTCGCTTATTTCTCTCTTATCAGATGAGTTTACATGACTATGTCTTTTATAACAATTTTGTTATTCTCAGAACCATGTATTGTTTTGTGAACACTACAAAGTTGACTCTCTTGTGCAATGTGTTCAGTAAGAATGTCGTTCGCTAATTAAAGGACTCTGGTTGTTTTCGATTTTGTAAGGCGACACTCCCGACACTTGCGGTTCGTAGCCACCTACATCGTTAATAAGGTCAACAACGTCTGCTGTTATTGTAAGTACATCTGCTCTTTAATGTGGCACTTGCTTTGCGTAGGTGAGTGAAAAATTGTCATCATTAATATCTTCCATGTCGTAATTGGCATTTGTCTATAAGTGAGCAGAGTAATAGTGTCCTTTTGAGATTGAATTTCATGATATTCAGTAAAATCTCGCTCACATGTATTTTTACAGTAACTAGTACAAGTATCTTTATGAACAGATATTTTATGTACGTAGGTATATTATAATATTCGCCCACATGTCAGAATAATAACTAGATTATATTGAATTTCGCTTTGACCTACTTGAAAAACTAGTGATTCTCATATCTCACATCGATCGAAGGCACTTTTACTAAAAGTATATGTATGTATACAGGGTCAAGTTATACTAATTACCTAGTTAACTTCGCAGACCAAGGAATATCTAATGACGATAAAATGAGAATCTCAAAGCATAACTTTAAGTTAGTACCAGCGGCCATTGTCCACGTCGATAACTGTTGTTACTTAAAATTGAAAGTTTAGATTTCATTATGGTCATTACAAATATCGTATACTAGCTTTTGCCCGCAGCTTCGCTCACGTACATAAAATATAGCCTATGTCACTCAGAAATAAAGTAGCTGTCTATCGGTAAAAAAATTTAGCAATCGGACTAGTCCTTTCAGAGATACCACCTACAAACAAAAAAACAATCTTAACCTCTTTACAATATTACTGTAGATTAGGTAATGGGATGGCATAGGTGGCAGGGAACATTACTCGCAGAACAGATGGTCGATGAAATCGAAGCGTTCTGGAGTGGCGACCATGTACCGGAGGACGCAGCCCACCTGGAAGGCCTCCCACATGGTGAACCGACGACCTGGGCGTCAAGTCTGCTATTACAATAGTGTCAGAATGGTCTATCATTGATGTCATAATTGTCGATTTTGACAAGTTTGGTAATCTACTAATATAATGGCGTCATTATGACTTTCCAATGGTCAACCACTGACACTCCATTGAAAGAAGTGACATAGAATGGTGATCTCGTACATATTGACAAATGAATATTTGACGTTTGCGGTAATCTGCTAAAACTTTGTCAGTTTATTTGATCAGTGTTTTACCATTAGAACGATATTGTGCAGTTATTGGTTTTAATATGCTCGAAATTATCATTCTACCACAATTCTATTACAAGACCAGTGACCGATCAATGATTGATCATTATGAATTAGCAGATTACAAACTTTTAGCAAAATGACAATGGGATCGTGTTGGAATGACGAATTTATAAAAATAGCAGACTTGGGGCCCTGGTGAGGGTCACCGGGGTCAGATGGATGCGAGACGCTCAAGACCGAGCCTATGTCCACAGTGGACGTCTTTCGTCTGAAATGATGATCATGATACGTATATCGATACTAACATGTCGTCTAAAGGTTTTCAGGATAAATGAAATGTGATCTGCCCCCTCAGCCAAGTTACAAACGTTTCGCTTGTGTCGAACGCCTCGAGTTGATCACGCCTCCGATTCTTTTTTCTGACCACATGACTGAGCGTTGAGATGACGTCATTCCTGTACACTTGAAGTTTTCTACTAGCGTCAACGATTACGGATTATTAACTTGGCTAGGGGTAATGATCTTACGCGTAGATCATAGCACTCATAAATTTCTTAGAATCAAGCGAGCACATGTAAACTACTTCTAGGTAGGTCACTCTCACATACCCTTTAGCAAATGGCTTGCTAAAATGGCCGTGTACTTGCTACTAAAATCACAGGCTCGTGCTGGCCGTTTAGCCGCGGGCTGAGAAAGTACTGTACTAAGTGTTTATGGCCCTTTTTACATACTTAGGACCTTATTTCTATGGTTATGTCTTGTAAGGGGTGCACTTGAGAAAAAGGAAGGTATTTTATGGGTGGCAAGATTAGTATATGTGGATTTTGATTGACGCTTTTTTGGAGAGGAAGGTTAGCGAAGTTTAAAAGAGTACTTACTAAACCAACCGACCTTCCAGTAAAAAAAAACTGGGCAAGTGCGAGTCGGACTCACGCACTGAGGGTTCCGTATAAACTTATGTAAATAGTTTAATTCCCGAAAAGAGTCTCGAAGATTTTTCCGAATCGAATATATATTTTTTTTATGACGTAACAATAAGTTTACATTTTTCTTAGTAGAAGTTTCATTTTTTCACAACATCAAAGGATCGGAGATTTGTGTGTATGGTTTTAATTTCAACTCGATACCTCCATGCGTTGCCAAGACAAAGTGGCTTGACAGACAGATATACAGACGGACAACAAAGTCATCCTATAAGGGTTCCGTCCTTTTGAGATACGGAACGTCATCATAACGTAGTATAATAAAGATAATCAAGTTTCAGCCTGTAGACGTGACGATAACACAGAGCTATCTCAAAAACAGATTCACAAAATACTTCTTCGTAAAAGTCAAGAAGCTCGATTGAACCATTCTATTTATTGTTTCAGATTCCGATCAGATGAATGAACCTTTGTTCCAACTTCTAGCTTAGTTTCAAATACACCCTGTATTCAGCAGTATCGACAAATTGCAACAGTTTATGTCTCGATTTGCAGCGCATTTTGGTTTCAACGGTCGATTGGCACGGAAGAAACGTTCGTAGACAATAACCAAATAGCATCATAAATAAATGCAGTTTTTTTTTATTTTTTACCAATGTTTAGGCGACAGTATTTTGGCTTTCAGCCAGAAGGCCGGTCACGAAATGTTATTTATTATCTGTGCTAATGGCGCGGACATTATTAAATTATGATAGTTCGTTTGTTACGATAGCAGTTAACATTTTGATGACAACGACGATAAAAAATATAAATTGGTGGTTATTATGAATTGTGTCGTTAAAGTTTGATGTAAGATATGACGGGTTTTGTCATTGTTTGTCGTGGTGACTAGTTAAGGTATTGTAGTCGTCGGGTTTAAGTGTGTGCTAGAAAAACTTACTTCATAAGGAGTTTGGTGTCGGTATATTTAGGTAAGGTAAGTAGCTTTTACCATCTTAAGCTACCATGTGTTGTCAGTTCATGTTCAATAAATCATTGCCTCTACATTGTTTTACAGAAGTCAATTGGTGGACATAGGTCTCGCCAATTACATTCTATTTTTATTTGATGTAAAAAATCATCAAATGATTCCTCCCGCTCTGGGTGGAACGAGATGGAGTATCAAACTTTTAGTAACTAAAATTCACCTGTATTCCTTTGGTGCCCTTTGCGTTACAGGGGTCTTTCGAACAATATTGTAGCTTTCGAATTGCACGCTATGCATCTCCTTTCTCAGTAACTCTTATCCAGCTAATATCAGCCAACCTGCGAAGATCGTCGCTCAGTATTGCCTGAGCGCGACTCACCTAACTTTTATCAATTCCCAGTCTCCACTCAATCTTATAGACGTGTTCAAGTTTAGCTGAAGAATCGATGACAGATCGGCTATCCCAAATTCCCAATAGTCATGGCCGGCGTATTGCCACATGGTAAGGTGAGTATAGACTAGAGTATTTACTAGTAACAGAACAACTAATAAATGCTTTATGATATATTCTAGTTTATCACCTTTACGAATCAGGAAATGAAACTGAGCATTTACCTGTATTGTATCATTCGTTCGTAGGACGTTACATTTCATAGAAATGCTTGAGAAAATGCTATAGTATTATATCCATCTGTATACTCCTGTTGGCGACTGACTGGGGCCTGGTTATTAAACCTTTTTTAATTTTATACTATGGTTTGTTTTTTTATACTCTTTGTTTTACAATGACAGTTTTGATTGTCTTGTGTTTCTGTCGAGTTTGTCTATCTAAAATTGTACGTAATATTTAATAATTTGCGTAATGAAATATTACTTTTAACCACCATCAACATTTTCATTTCATAGTTAGTTATACAGTCCACACGCTCACCAACAACTCCTGTGTAGTAGGTATAAATTATATGTATGTACCTATCTAAGTGGACGTCAAAAACGTTTTGTTTTTTTTTTCAAAGTTGCCGTTGTGTGTCTTGAGTTTATATATTTTAAAAGCGTTTAATTTCAATCAATAAACCTGTGTTATTCCATTTAAAATAAATTCTTCTTCGAGATACAGGATTCATTCCTAGTTTTGAGAACTGTACAGTGGTCTTGATTACGTGACATAATCATTCCTAAGCCAAACTTAATCTTTTTGCGTAATATATGAAAACTTGTTCGAACATTTCTGTTCATCCTTGTATAATACTAATTCCATATCAACAGAATTTGTTTTCGAGTTCTATCTCTTAAAACAGAACGCAAACATAACTTCCTAATGCCATGCCCGATTTATATGTAACATTGATCGTAAAATCGCAGAAGCTGCTATGAGCATAAATAAGTTTGTGCAGCTGCTCCCGTACCTACAGCTCAGACCTGTACCATGTGGTGCATTCACTTGCATCCAGGGTTGCCAGGTCTTGAAACCAAAAAGCCGGACAGACTATCCCATTTAACCGGACATTTGGTCAAAAATGCCGATTTTTTTTAAAAGTCTAATTTGACTTAAAAAAAAATCCATTTACGATAAAATTCATAAAAAGTTTTTAAATTCTAATGAAAAACCAATAAAATTAAGTGATATAATCGCATGTCTAACGAGCTGTGGGCGCGTAAAACGCAGGATTGGTACTCAGACACAGCAACGCGGGGCCGAGGCAGACCACGAAGGAGATGGCGAGATGACCTGGATGGCTTCCTTAGGAACTGAAATGAGAAAGCAAGGAACCGTGATTGTTGGAAGGAGTGGAGGGAGGCCTTTGCCCGGTCGTGGGACAATATGGGCTAACTGTAAAAATACTTCGGGTAGTTTCCAGGATTAAAATAATTACATTTTATTTAGTCCGTATTTTAGATTATAAAAAAATATTGGACACGTATTTTTTCTTTTTTCGATTAAACAAAAAATAGTAAAGATATAGCCCATTAAAGTTACGTGTGACGTCACTCCATGCGACTAAATGCAGCACGGCGCGGCGTGACGTTACATATAACTTTAATGGGCTATGTCTTTGTCATTTTTGGTTTAATTTACAAATAAAAAAAATCGTGTCCCTTATTTTTGAATAATCTAAAAGACGGACTAATTACATTTTTTACGGCAACTAGCCTATTGCTAGACTAATTACAGGTTCACTCTGCTTGTGCTAGCGATATAAGGTAAGGCCGAACTCAAATGAATTGTCATTTAACAAAATGATCAAATTTAAGAACCCTAACATAAGCCGGACAGGCCGGATTTAGCTGGACACGCATTTAAGAAGCCTGACCGTGTCCGGCTTCATCCGGAAGCCTGGCAACGCTACTTCCATCCATACTGAAGAGTTTTATGAGAGAATTGGTTTAGATTTTACGAGCATTTGCTCGGTTCGTCCTTCTGGGTGATTGAGGAGTCCGATGATTGTATTAAGAGCTTAATTTACCTGATAAATGTAGCTATTGAAGAGGTCAGGATCAAAACTATTTGCATTGTGACACCCTATTAATTTTAAGTTCCTGATGTAATTTTTATTTTTGGTGTACAATAAAGAATATATCTATCTATTTTAGTTTGACGCGATTTTTTTTTTCATTTTTGTCCGTGTCTTAAGATAAGTATCATCATCATCATCAGCCTTTTTTTAATGTTCTTACTGCTGGGACTCAGGCCTCCTTTCTAAGAGAGGGAATGGGCCGTAATCCACCACGCGGGCCCAGTGCGGGTTGGTGAATATCACATGTCTTCGAATAAGATAAGTATGCCGATTCAGTCATTGATTTTTTTTTATGTCTGAATTATCAATGGTCTGCAGTTCTGCACCAATACCAAAGTGTGTAAGAAACATTTAGATCACGATATCTTTAGTGGATCGCTTTAGTGTATGCATGCATGTCACTGGATGTGAGTCGTACAGGACCGGTCATTATTACGACACTTTGGGGAGGTCTATGTCCAACAGTGGACGTTTTCCGGTTGAAAATAATGATGATGATGCCACTGACTAAACTTAGGATGAAGCTTATCTTGAAAGAAAAGCTTACGCCAAGCAGTGCATGTCTTTCTGCTGTAATGGTGATCGTGAAAACCTGTAATTCCTGTATATAATACCTATATCTAGTATATTCATATATAATATAATATATTTAATATAATAATCCACAACTGTTTTATCCCACAACGCCGTCTAATATTAAGCTAAGCAGAGCTTGTGTTGTGAGTACTAGACAACTGGTAAACATAACTACTTATATATTTCTAAATACATACATATTATAGACAAATTATACCCAGACAGAACAGAACAATTTATCGTGCTGATCATATAACCATTTGTCCTAGGAGGGAATCGAACCCACGACCTCCGGCATAGCAGTCAGGGCCATTAACCACTAGACTACAGGCCAGTCTTGCTAGGTGTCACTTACTTTGGTGTTGCCATCTCTCTTAAATCTATTTTGATGAAAAACACAAAAATCTTCAACAGAACGTACTATAAATAAAGATATCATTCTGTTACCAAGAATACTTGAGTGGATTCGAGTGGGTTGTCGAGTTGACGCCGCTGCCGAAAGAGTCGGAATCAGACGCGAACTTGTTGGCTGAAGAACTTTCTTTGGTTATGTGCGACGAAACTTATGTTTTATTTTGTTGTCTGCTTTTTTATTAAACAGAATAAAGTTATTATTGTATTAAATTGAATTATTTATGTAATTTCGCAGATATCGTTGGTTTTGAAATTAAAAAAAAATAAAACAATTCTAAAGAAGTGAAAAAATTTCAAATTGATAAAAGAATTTCGAATTTTAAAAAAGGAATAAAAAAGAATGTTTTTTTTTTTTAATTTATCTTAATTAGATATCGCTGGTCATGCATCGATGTATCAATAATGTATGTGGAGTGTGTGTGGGTGTTTTTTTTTTAAATTTTGAAGTACCTAGTTTGACTTTTTCTTTCGAAAGAAATTTAGATTTGAATTGTAAAATTATTTCTACGCAAAAATTTATTCCTCAGTTCCATTTTTTTGTAAATAAATAAAACTGGAATAATAGAGCTGTAAGCAAGAAATAGCAGCAGTGACGGGACCTATTGTGCTATTCCGTATTCAAACGAACCCTAGCATTTTCCGTACTTATTGTGCAACAAATTGCATTTTCTTTTCATTCCATGCTTAACTTTAATAAAGTCTACAACAGTGTATTCGTAAGTTTTTCCTAGACGGCATGCGGTATCCTAATATTCGTACGAATTTACGAAACCGCACCTGAGTTTTAATTAATGAAAATGTACGGAGTTGATGTAAAGGTAGACGGTATTTTCGTACATTATACCGCAACGGAGTTACGCTTTTAGGAACACCTTTATACATAACGTGCACACAGACGTTCCACGTTAGTCTCTACATCACCATCACGAACCCAATGTTTCTCGCCCGCTGTTTACATGGGAATCAATAAAACAAGGGACTCGCCAAAATGTAAACACGAACACTATTTCCCTCTCTATCCACACGACTATAAAAGAAAGGGACAACAAACGAAATGTAGCGGCGAAATTCATTTGATTATCATTAGGTTAAAACAGGGACTGGCGCCGTTGATCGCGTGACGTTTCACTAAAGAACATGCATCCCTAGAGGATAGTTTCCTGTTTCTATGATACTAACATCAGTTTTATTGCCCTAGAAATAAAGTTCATAATAAGTAGTTTTATAATCTTGTCTCTAAGGTTGTAATCGCAATCATTATTAAGGTAATGAGTCATTGCGTTAAGTGGATCTATAAAATGAGTCATGGACTCGTGGTGCATGGTGGGTACTATAGTATTTTTGATCGGAGAAAGGCGAACTGCAGTTCATGTTGACACAGTGTGGCTTAATATGCGTGGGTGGACAAAGTTCGTCGACCCCGGGAAGGTATCTGATATTGTATTTAGAGGGCCGTATTTGGGAAGAACCTGAGGAAACTCTAAATAGGAACGTTTTACGGGAATGTTTCCCATGGTGCACGTTCGAAAAGAATGGCTTGTGTCCCTTCTGTCACTATAGTGAACATTTTACGTGAAGACATCTCTTATTCGTTTTTTTCGATGTTGGTTTTTGTTGTTGTTGCTTTATAAGGCCAAGTTCGAGTCGGATTCATGCACGAAGGATTCGCAGCGTAGCAAAAAACGGCAAAAAAATCACGTAAGGGAGCTTCTATTAAATATTTATTTATTTTTAGCATTTGTTGTTATAACAACAGAAATACATCGTCTGTGAAAGCTCATATATCTGTCTAACTATCAAGGTTCATAAGATACAGCCTAGTGACAGACGGATAGACAGACAGATAGACAGACGGACAGCGGAGTCTTAGTAATGGGGTTCCGTTTTACCCTTTGGGTACTAGAATCGTAAAAAGAACGGATTTACTTCCATCGTCATCGTCATCAGCTTGATAATGTTTCCACTGCTAAGATTCATGCCTTCTCTCTAGGAGAGGACATGGGCCGTAGTCCAGCATGCAGGTCGGTTGCGAGCTGGAGGATGTCAAATGCCTGCGAATTTTTTTTTGACGTACCTGTTACCTGATGAGGTTTTCCTTTACCGTTTTAAGAGCAGCTATGATGAAATCAATTGCACAAAGTTAAACACCTGTCTGGGTTTGAAGCCATGACGTATCACTCCTAAATTGGGGTCATCATCTCTATCTAGGCTATAACTGCTCAGAAACTAATAAAGCAAAATTAAATTTGGAATTCCTTAAATCTCTTAAACGATAGAACACCTTGCAATATCTTCTGATACACGATCAATAACAAATACTGTTAACAATACCTCGTAAAGAGTATTTATTAATATTTACGAGGTATTACACTTAACGGTAAACCTGTAAGACTGGCAACATTGTTCTAATAATATCTCCTATACTAATAAGGCGCTGCATACAGCGCTATCGTGGACTATTGAGCAATAGTCCAAGAGCTAGTAAGTTAATACGGGAAGGTTATCTAAACGACAGTTTATTTATTACAATTACCCTGTGCACTAATACTTTAAATAAACGTAATAGTTTAAATGATCGAATATAAATATTTATGGACTATCCGAGTTCAAAATTATATAATTATTAAATAATTAGAATACATTTTTTAAATTTTCTATCTATTGCTGTCCCACAATTGGGCAAACGCCTTTTTCGATTCCGTCCAGACATTCTTCTTCCGCGCTGTGCTCGTGGTACGCGACTAAATCATCATGCCATTTCTTTCTAGTACGGCCTCGATTGCGTTTTTTTAATTTTAATTTACATATTAAAGTTTATAAAAAATAAGTAAAGGTTATTACAAAATTTAAAAAGCCAAAAAAGATATTAGAAGTTAAAAAACTATACTACTAATAAAACAAATATGGGATACCTATTAAAGAAACGAGATAATATTAATTCATTTAACGATTCATTTACGCAAATGCATCTACACCAAATATTATAAAAAGGTAAAGTTTTTTTTTTTTTTGTTTGTCGGATTGATATTTTTTTTCACTGATATCATACTGCTTTATTCCTGAGTGACATAGGCTTTATTTTATGAGCGCGGGTGAAGCCGCGGGCAAAAGCAATAAAATAAAGACAATGAGAAGGAAAAATAGATACAAAAGTAAACGAAAAATTTGACATCAGCTCTCCGACTATACTTACACGAGACTTTCACGGTCAATTTACTGCAAAGAACTGTTATGATTAACTCAAGAATATATTAAAACAGCCACGACCATTAGACCGGGAACTTGATTATTTATACAAAAAACTAGCTGTTTACTGTGACTCTGCTCTAGCGGCCTGTCCCGCAGAAACTGAGCAGTTTTTCTGTGAGTCCCTTTGCAAGTGTGCAACGGTGGTAAGCAGTAGCTTAGGAAGCTATTTTGATTTTGCCACCATTATTTATTATAGCCTTTTATTTACCCAATAAATTTACAACTTTTTTGTATAAATACATTTTTCAATACACTTGCACAGAAAGTGATAAATGATTGATTTGATTACCATTACGCACTAGTGCTATAATGTAGTTAAAACCTTATTGTTACTACGAGTCGCCGGTCAACCCCCGTTAATTCATTTCAGTGAGTGTATTGAAAGGTAAATTAAAAAAAATATGGGCGTGCATATGAAAACAGATTTTTACCGCCACAAAAGTTTACTAGTTTTACAGTTATTTTCTTCACAAGTGTATTGAAAAACGTCGTATGACACACGTGAGTCATTAATGATTATCGTTCTCGGCTCTCTTAAGACCGTCGCCACGGCTCGGGTCTAAATACCGCCTCGTCGCTAATCACTAATATTACACACTTATTATCATAATGTACTACATAATTATAACTTACTAGCAAAATTCATGGATTTCAATTGTGAGTATCTCCAAGGCTTTCCAAAATCAAAATCAAAAGCTTTTATTTCAAATAGACCATTTGTAGGCACTTTTGTATAGTCAAATGTCGGTCAGTCCAAAAAAAGTGAAGCGAAACTGCACGTTCCAAAGCTTAGATCTCTATGGAGAAGAACGTGGAAGAAACTCCATGGACACTCTTGTAAATCATATTATGACTTACATAATTATAATCTTGGTTACATATTTCTTGTTTCATCTATTACATGACCATAATGTAGTTAATAAAAAAAAAAAAGACGTGTGGCACTCGGGGACTGCCGCGGTAAAGCTATTGCATAGAATTTTTTATCAACTTATGCAATAGACCTCGCCAACAGCTGCTTAACTCCACCCATCCAAAACCAGACCTCGCCAACAGCTGCTTAACCCCACCCATCCAAAACCAGACCTCGCCAACAGCTGCTTAACCCCACCCATCCAAAACTAGACCTCGCCAACAGCTGCTTAACCCCACCCATCCAAAACCAGACCTCGCTAACAGCTGCTTAACCCCACCCATCCTAAATGAGACCTTGCCAACAGCTGCTTATCCCTACCCATCCAATACCAGACCTCGCCAACAGCTGCTTAACCTCTTCCATCCAAAACCAGACCTCGCCAACAGCTGCTTAACCTCTTCCATCAAAAACCAGACCTCGCTAACAGCTGCTAAACCCCACCCATCCAAAACGCCGACAGCTGCTTAACCCCACCCATCCAAACACAGACCTCACCAACAGCTGCTTATCCCCACCCATCTAAAACCAGACCTCGCCAACAGCTGCTTAACCCCACCCATCCAAAACCAGACCTCACCAACAGCTGCTTAACCCCATTCATCTAAAACCAGATCTCGCTAACAGCTGCTTAACCCCACCCATCCAAAACGCCGACAGCTGCTTAAACCCACCCATCCAAACACAGACCTCACCAATAGCTGCTTAACCCCACCCATCTAAAACCAGACCTCGCCAACAGCTGCTTAACCCTACCCATCCAAAACCAGACCTCACCAACAGCTGCTTAACCCCATCCATCTAAAACCAGACCTCGCCAACAGGTGCTTAACCCCACCCATCCAAAACCAGACCTCGCTAACAGCTGCTTAACCCCACCCATCCAAAATGAAACCTTGCCAACAGCTGCTTATCCCCACCCATCCAATACCAGACCTCGCCAACAGCTGCTTAACCTCTTCCATCCAAAACCAGACCTCGCCAACAGCTGCTTAACCTCTTCCATCAAAAACCAGACCTCGCTAACAGCTGCTTAACCCCACCCATCCAAAACGCCGACAGCTGCTTTCACTCATTTGTTTTCTTATCGGTCACCACGCTCAAAAAACAAATGAGTGGGGGGTGTTAGGTTATTTTCGTTACGGAATTTCTCGATTCGGCCTCCACGTTCAAGGCCCGCGATAGAAGCTATGCAATAGCTTAAAAAAAAAAAAAAAAATAATTAAAAGATAGAAATTGATTTCAACCACTTATTTCTATTTGTTGCTTAGGTCATCCAGCCGCTTACTGTAATTCTTTTTATTTCATTCTTCCATCTCTCCTGTGGTTTACCTCATTGTCTTTTCCCTTTAGGTCCACTCCATGCTGTGACAGTGTTTGTCCATCTTTGGGCCGTCATTTGATTTTCCCACAATAATAATTTTTTAAATTACATTTAAGTGAAATAATGGCCAGTGCATCTCTTACGCCTGCAAGTTCTAAGTAATCTATTAAAATACGCGACAGTGTTCTAGATTCCATATTCATTCCCGAGAAGATAAAATATTTTGCTTTCGGACGTGATTTCTTCGAATTATTTCCTTGATCAGTTTTTTTTTGCACGAACATGACGTGGTCGACTAGATCTTTATCTGTCCCGAACATAGAAAGTTTCATTGTATCTATCAATAGCCCGGTACCCCAACATTCGAATAATATCTACCAAACGGATAGAAATGTTCAAAAATTGCATTTGGTTCCATACCCACTTCGTGTCTATTACTTATTTGGTTGTTTTATCATCCTACTCCAATTTAATGTCACAAAAATGTTTAATAGGTACTAATTGGTGCGAAAATAAAAAAAAAACAAATCAATATTCATAATTATAAGAATGACAAATTCCAAATTCAAATATGATATTTTTAATTGGAACAGTATTTGTGATCAGGTTAAGTACCTATACGAGTATATTTGGGATAAAATCTTGTGATTTCACACTATTATTAAAAAGGCGACAATAGTGTGTGTGTGTGTGAATAGTGTGTGTCTTCCATACTAATAATATTATATAACTGAAGAGTTTGTTTGAATGAAAGCGCTAATCTTAGGAACTACTGGTTCAAATTGAAAAATATTTTAGTGATGGATAGCCCATAGCCCAAGGAAGCAATAGGCTATATAACATCACGCTACTATCTATAGGAGAGAGGCAGTAGACAGTATCGTGGGGAACAGCTAGTAAAAATAAATAAACAAACCAACAAACAATTTTACATCTTCTTTTTTTATGTTAAGATTACATAAACTAAGGAATGTCTTTAAAACCTTCTTTCCAAACTTTTAGAAATGGCTTAATTATACGTCGTAAAGACGTACGTTATTGGGTTTGACGCCTACGATCACACGTTTTGTTTAATCAGTGCGTCTTGTGGACGCTTCAATGCAAATGTGAAGATAAATATTTAATGGTATTACTAGTTTTATATATTTCTTAATCTAAACTTTATTATTATAAAGATTGTAGGTACTGTTTGTTTGTTTGTTGGTTTACTGTTTGATTGTACTGAATATCTGGAAGTTATCAATTTGCTGAGCTTTGTCTCAACTAAGTATCCTGTTCATGACCTTGCCGCTGTGAGCGGTAGATAAGCGCGAGGCGGCGAGCAGTAAGTATTGGTTGCCTAGTAATTGTAGGTAACCTAGCCGCTGTTCCCACTGCTGGGATTCAGGCCTCCTCTCTAGGAGAGTGAATAGGCAGTAATCCACCGCGCGGGCCCCGGGTTAATGAATATCACATGTCTTCGAATTTACTGACCCTATACCCTATTATACTGTATTAGCATACTAGCTTTTGCTCGCGGCTTCACCTGCGTACATAAAATATAGCCAATGTCACCTAAGAATAAAGCAGCTTTCTAACGGTGAATTTTTTTAGCAATCGGAACAGTGTTTACAGATATCCTACAAAAAAAAGAAACTACCTCTCTATAATATTAGTGTAGATTAACATAGGCTAGGTACTTTTTATTACACAGGCCTGTTGGTCTAGTGGTTAGTGACCCTGACTGCTATGCCGGAGATCGTGGGTTCGATTCCTACCCAGGACAAATGTTTGTGTGATGAGCATGATCATTTGTTCTGGTCTGGGTGTAATTTATCTATAATATGTATGTATCTAGAAATATACAAGTATGTTTATCAGTTGTCTAGTACTCATAACACAAGCTCTGCTTAGCTTGAGACTAGACGGCGTTGTGTGATAGTTGTGGAATATTATATATTATATTATATTAAACCTGAAGAAAGAAAACGCAGCAAAGATCAACTACTTCTTCATACTGTGTAACAGATAACGTACCGATTGTTTCCCTCAAAGAAATATCATACATTATGATTATTACATAAAGCTCAAAGAAATTTCCTGTACCAGACAGTTTCCGTGAGTCTCGGAGTATTTAATTTTCCGGCATGAAAAGTGCCTTTTGAGGTTTTACCTACCAACCAATTTATTCAATTCTTTTGTACCTATGAATTAACTAGGAGAGATATATTCGATTCCTTTCAAGGTTCCTTGTGTAAGTATCTATAGATAATTGAAAAGAAATTTGAGTTTCAGATAAGGGTCTAAAGTGACGGATCGCATTTCAACTGCAATCCAACTGCACCATACCCACCCGCCCACAAGCTCCGCTCTCCAGCGCATGGTGCAGTTCGGATGCAGTCGGTGTGCAGTTCACACGACTACAATCGGACTGCACGTTTGGTTTGCAGTTCTATTGCAGTCGTGTTTGCAGTACTATTGCAGTCGTGTCAACTACATGCAAACTGCACTTAAACTGCAATTTGCGGTTGGTTTGCAGTTGAAATGCGGTCCGTCTGTTTAGACTCTTAGATCTTGGATCTTGAAATGGTTTATGTTCCAATAAAACTCTAATATCTTCAAGAGAATATATATTCCGGTTTATAACGTTATTATATGTAGTACCTCTATATTGTATTAGGTATTACAGATAAATAGTTATAACAAGTAGTTATTATTGTACCAAGAGGACATACTCTCAGGATAAAAAGTATGTGCTATTATAGGACATGACCAACCCTTACGCCAAATTTCATCCAAATCCGTTCAGCCGTTCGAGCGTGAAAAGAGTAACAAACATAACATACACACACACTCACAAACTTTCGCCTTTACAATATTAGTATGATTTAATTTATTCCTGTGTCCCTGGTGTACTATCGCGGTCATTTCTGCCTAATCACGTAAAAAAATTTTTCGTTTGAATCCTGCAGCGCGCCGGCAAACCAAACCCATTGATGTTTTCGTTTCGAGTGCAAGCAATAATGAACTTAGCGGTGGTCAGGCGGAAGTGTCTTTGATGGTACCTGGTCTACAAAAATGATAAAATAAGTAAATAAATATATGGTTGATAAAGAAAGAAAGTAAACATGTTTCTAAACTTACCGCTATTGTTCCTATAATTGTTAATTTATTACTATTTGTTAGCAACTTGATTTGTTTGACAATAGGCGTTGTAGTCAGTATTTACAATAACAGATACATAATTCATTTTCAACCACATTTAAATGTAATAGAACCTTGATACTACAATACAGTTTAGATTCAATTCAAATGCATTGTCAAACGAAGGTTAGCATTGAAGCACACAATAACGTAAGGTTAGAATTTTGCAACCGAATAAAGATTCTAACAGACAGACGCTATGCGACTGTGAGACGACTCGTTAGTAAAATATTATTATTCCACACATATTACACGCAATACCATCTAGTCCCAAACTAAGCAGAACTTGTGATATGATTACTAAACAATTGATAAACATACCTATTTATTATATTTCTAAATAAATAAAATAAATTGTGTGGTCAAGTTTACCCGCGGGACCAAAATCGAGCGGGTCCAAATGACCACAGTCCCTATTATAGATAAATAAATTAAGGATACCCTATAAAATGTATAAAATACTGAATTTTATACATTTTATAGGTAGCATGTATAATGGTATGCTTTGTTGGTTGTCCTTAAATAAATATAAGTAAAATAAAAAATAAATTACACCTATACCAAGAACAAATGATCGTGCTCATCACACAAACATTTGTCTGGGGAGGGAATAGAAGCCAGGATCGCATAGCAGTCTGGGCTACTAACTACTAGACCAACATGTCAGTCAATAAAGGATTGTCGCATCGTTGTCGCATCGCGCCTGTCTCAGGGAGCTTTAAGTTCTCGGTCAGACTTGAGATCTGAATGTTCAGAAGTAGCAAATAACTTCTCAGGTTGCAACTTTGTCAGAACCCGATTATGTTCAGCATTGTAGTCTAGAGTACGCTAGGATAGTACTGGAGCGTAACAAATGATATTTACCAAGTACAGTTGAAAAAAAAAAGGCTTAAAAAACCTAATTCTTTATTGTACCCAAAAACTTAACAGTACACAGTGATTTGACAATTCATGTGAAGTAAGTTACTATCAAGCTAATTTTCCGTGAGTAGCTACATTTTGATGAGACGCTCAACAATTTCCTTACGAATCTCTCGATTGTGGTAGATAAAAGAGGTAGGAAACGAAAACGCATCGTCGCTTTCCATCAGGTGAGATAGCAGTCAAGCGCGAACCTATCAACAATAAAAAAAAAAATAAAAGAGGTAGCAGGGATAGAATATGTCGATTTGATGATTCTCAAAAACTTAATAATGATGGTTTTTTTTTGTTGAATCTAGAGATGTGCAGTTGCCGGCAATATGGGAATTTTGCTACCAATATTCACACTTCGCGCAATATTCCCACCAATATTCCCAATTCACGGCAATATTGCCGGCAACGCCACATCTCTAGTTGAATCTCAAGATAATTATCTAAATTATTCGAAAAAGTATTTGTCTTATAAAATGTATGGTTTGATCTTATGGAAATTGTTGGACGTCTCATCAATATGAAGCTACTTACGGAGAATTAGCTTGATAGTAATCATGTTCAAAAATGGTCCAGGGATCCTGGACTAGAGGCGAAATGCTTAGTCCGAACCGTAGAATAGTAGTAGTCTAGAGACTGTCGTCTGATGGTAGAGAAGTGATGGATGAATCAAGTCATGTAATTCTCGCGGTCACAACAAATATGCTTATATCCAGTCTCTGCTGTCAAACTGCTGGGCAAAGGTTTTCTTTCGTTCTTTCCATTGTTTAAAGGCTATAGGTAACTTCTTGTGTGTATTTAAATTCTACAACAATATTTTTAGAATATGTGAAACCTGAATACACCGCTAAATTTTGATCGTTTTAATCCCGAGGAGGGTCGATCCGGCACATGAAACACTATCGATTTATAAAGATAAAATTAAAAAATAAAATACCTTTTTTTCAAAACTCGTATTAATTAACGCATGTACGAAATTAATTTCTTTAAGAAAACGTCAGCTGAGTGAGTTCAATGACCTGTAGGTAGTAATCGGCGTTACGTACAAACTACCTACAGGTCATTGAACTCACTCAGCTGACGTTTTCTTAAAGAAATGAATTTCGTACATGCGTTAATTAGTACGAGTATTGAAAAAAAAGTAGGTACTTAGTTAGGTAGGTAGTTTGTTCAGAATCAATAACTGAATCAGTTCCAATAATTTTTACACCAGGTTATATTTTTTCCTTAATATATTTAAAATAGTCACAAGTTGGACACTAAGTAAATCTCAGGTCCCAGCAGACCATAGCGGGCAAGCACCAGCGCATGGCTGAGTGCTGGAGCAAGACAACCCCTTAGTCGCTCGGATAGCCCGGTGACCATGTGTTTGTGCGGACAACCAGGTATCGTAACAAGCTTATAACTCTGTGATTTTTCATGATACAGTTTTGAAATTTTGTACATAGATTTTTTACATAAAAAAACGTATATTCAGCCGAACATAGAACCTCCTCCTTTTTGAAGTCGGTTAAAAATACTAGACAAGTGTTTCAGGTATCGCATATACTAAAAATAAGGTTGTTAAATTTTCTAATCATCATCATCATCATCATATCAGCCGATAGACGTCCCACTGTTGGACATAGATTCAAACTTGACTCCCCAAGTGTCGCCACAATGAACGATCCTGCGATAATTTTCTACTGAAATTAATTTGCTGACTCTACATGTAAGAAAGAAAACTTACAAAGATAAACTAAGTTCCAATGTTACCGTTTGGAATACTAATGTTAGTTCATAGGTTAGTTCTGTTAGAACATTCGATAACAGTTTCAGTAACTAACTATGCGAGTTTTGGACACGTGTTACTGGCGAGTTTCTTGTTAGTTCTTCTCTTATGAATTTACTTAGAATGAGGCAACAAGTCTTTATGACTAAGAAATATTAATGTTTTTTTTTATGTGCTAAAGAAAAGAAGAGGCTAAGTGCGAGTCGGACTCGCGTACGATGGGTTCTGTACCGTCCGTAGCAAAAAACGGCAAAAAATCAAATTTGTTGTATAAGAGCCCACTTAGATATTTATTTTATTTTGTTTTTTTTTTTTTGCATTTGGTTTTAGCGGCAACAAAAATATATCATCTGTAATTTTTTTTTTCTGATATAATCTAGTACATGACTGCGATCCCACCTGATGGTAAGCAGTGATGCAATCGTTGATTGGAAATTTCAACTGTCAATCATGGTTCATGAGATACAGCCTGGTGACAGATGAACGGACAGATAGATAGACAGACAGACGGACAGCGGAGTCGTAGTAATAGAGTCCCGTTTTATCTTTTGGGTAAGGAACCTTAAAAATATCTCTGGTAAACTCTTAAAAAAGAATAACAATAATACTAATCTTTATTGGTCGAAGCCTACTGGGGCCAGGGTTATCCGAAAGGGAACTCGAGCTCCGGTATGAAAGCTAGAAGGAACGGGGTGGGCTTTTAGTCAGTAAGAGTCTAACATTATTTCCCGCTCCGCCCAAGAGCGGGGGTTGTCATTGGATGATTTTTCCCACCACCATAAAAAAAAGACCATAGCATGAGACATTCAGAGCATAAGAATAAACTAAGTTGGTACTTACTAATTAGAACACTTCCATGTCCGAATGACGATCTGACGGTCTGGCCGATATTATAAAAATATTTTCTTCAATGACGAAGTTCGTCTTTACACGGGCGAAGGTGCTGGAAGTAGGTGTTTATGTAATGAACCCAAAAAACGACTGGACTGGGATCTTACCATGACGAGATAGAATGTCAGGCGTGCAAGCGAAAAAGAGGGATGGAGCTGTACACCCTGCAGGCTTGCGAGCAATGGGTAGCTTGCCGTCCGACCGTACGGTAACCGTCCGGACCGAGCCCAAGTCGTCGACGGCGCGTAGCTTCAAGGAGATGTCAGCAATACCGCAGGGGCCCAGCAGGGTCGAAGCCTACTGGGGCCATGGGTTTGCGAAAAAGAACCCTGGGGCCCTGGAACGAAGGCAAAGAAGGAACAGGAGTGGGTTTTAGTCAGTAAAAGTCTGACACGCACTCTCTCCTGTCAAATGGATCGCGTTTGGATATAATTATATAATTTTTATTTTTTTTACTATATTTTTTTTTATTACCTATAGAATGGTAGCTTTCTTAGTTAGACTAGAGTGAATAGATTGCTTCTAGGCAAGCGTGCTCCATCGTCGGCCACATCATCGCTTACCATCAGGTGAGATTGTGGTCAAACGCGAGCCTATCCATTATAAAAAAAAAAAAAAACCGAGTTACATAGGTAAGTGGTAGAGGAAAGTAACCAAATATGGAATAGTATCTCAATATGGAACACTGCCATAACTCGTAAATTAATACTGCCGCACAAAACAGTGTTCTTCTATCTCTTTAAAATATAATACTCGCGTACCGGTTTCAAGTTTGTTTTTTATGACGGGAAAAATCATACAATGCAACCCCCGCTCTTGGGCGGAGCGGGAGATAGTGTCAGACTCTTACTGACTAAATAATACTCGCGTACCGGTTTCAAGTTGGCAGTTGAGCAAATGATGTGCCCATGGTGAGAGTTGGTAGTTTTTTCACTGCCAGAATATTTTTTGAGGTAGTTTTTATGATGCTCGGAAGAGATAGGTATGGATCAATTGACTTTTGTATGGACTTTAGATTGAGTAGTGATTTTCGCAAATAGAGTGAAGGCCCTTTATAGATTTGGCCAAAATTTCTATATATATATAAATAGATTTCAAGACGAAAGTCTTTAACCAGTGCGTGTTGCCATTGATGACATATGGCTCCGAAACGTGGTCGCTCACAATGGGCCTCATCAGAAGGCTTAAAGTCACCCAAAGAGCAATGGAAAGGGCTATGCCCGGGGTTTCCTTGCGTGATCGAATAAAAAATGAAGATATCCGCAGGAATACTAAGGTTGCCGACATAGCACAAAGAATTGCCAAACTTAAGTGGCAATGGGCAGGGCACATTGCTCGCAGAACAGATGGCCGTTGGGGCCGAAAGGTTCTGGAATGGCGACCGCATACCGGAAGACGCAGCGCTGGAAGGCCTCCTACAATGTGGAGCGATGACCCGGTGAAGGTAGCGGGAAACAGATGGATGCGGGACGCACAGGAACGTTCGATGTGGTGGCGCTTGGGGGAGGCCTATGTCCAACAGTGGACGTGTATCGGCTAAAATTATGATGATGATATAGATTTGTTGTATTCCATTTTAGTGATTTTGTTTTTGAGAAAATTTTAATCTTTAAATTAATATAATCATAACCAGAGTGTTACTAAATTAAGTGCAAACGTGAGGTAAATTGAAAATACTAATAAATGATTTCATTACAGAACTTTTATGTTATTATATCACAATTATTCGCAAAAATAAAATAGTATTCCATATTTGGTTACTTTCCTTTAAATTTATTACTTTCACGCGAGCAAAGCCGCTGGCTGTAAATAGTCGTTTATAAAGGGGTAAAGTTCATTTTGCTAATGGAATTGAATTAAGGTTGTTACCTCAATTCAATTAAATTCGTATAATGAACTAGGTCTAGGTAAGTTCTAGGTAACATTAGACTGCCTGAGTGGCGAATATAATGAAATGAGCAATCGTAAGTTTTGCAATTATACGTTCACTGTACTATAAACTATATTATTTTACCAGTGGCGTATTAGCCATGTAGCAAGAGTAGCAAATGTTACAGGCCCCGCGAATTCAGGGGCCTCGTGCGTTCCGGGATCCCGCACTTGAACGAAAAAAAAATCTAGTCAAAATATATAGGTATATTGAAATTCGGAAGCTAATTATTTCATTGAATATGATCAACCTCTTATATTTCCCTCAATACCGAAATTTCCACGAATCTCTCCCAATTTTAAAATCCACTGCATTAATGAGAATAATAGTGGTAAATGGGTTTACAGAGGGGGAGGGGCTTGTTTGAATTTGCCACAGGCCCCGCACTGGCTTAATCCGCCACTGATTATAATTATCATTACACATGCAAATTAATATCATAAATGCGATAGGTAGTAACTCTGTCTGTCTGCCTGTTGCCGCTTGAAGTTTTAACGGTTTTGGAAAAACTTTGCACAAGAGCAGACCGTGTTCAGGAATAAGAAAAATAAATGAATTATATTATATTTTTGTTTGTTATTAATAAGCTCAAAAACGTCAGGACCGATTTTAATTTTTTTTTCACTAGCATATATTTTCACATTATTTTATGTATATATTTTATACTTTCACGCGTGCGAAGTCGTTGACCAAAACTAGTAATAAATGGTTGACATAAATGTATAATTTAGATATTAACAATCTAATGTATTGACTAACTTGACCTTTTTTTTTTTTCAGTGGGAAAAATCATCCTATGACAACCCCCGCTCTTGGGCGGAGCGGGAAATAGTGTCAGACTTACTGACTAAAAAACCCATCCCGTTCCTTCAAGCCTTCATACCGGGGCTCGAGCGCCCTTTCGGATTTTGGATAACCCTGGCCCCAGTAGGCTTCTGTTGCTGACAACTCCTTAAGGCGCGCGGGAACAGCGCGCGCCGTCGACGACTTGGGCTTGGTCCGGACAGTTACCGGACGGCCGGACAGCGAGCTACTCGACGACTTGGGCTTGGTCCGGACAGTTACCGGACGGCCGGACAGCGAGCTACCCATTGCTCACTGTTCGCAAGCCCGCGCCTACGGTAGCCGGAAATCGGGATCAGAATCCCGGCGGCGGCGGCGGCGGCGAGAACGCCGTTGCCTGATGCGGTCGGCCTCCTCCTTGGCGAGCATTACTGCTTCGCAGAAGTCGGCGACCGCCTGCCACTCCTCCTCGCTCCGGACCATGGCCTCAACCAAGGCCCGGCGCGAGAGGTCTCCGCCGCCGATCGCCCCCACGAGGGCACGGCGATGCACCGCCCAAGCAGGGCACACCTCGACTGTGTGGACCAACTTGACCTGGTGACGGTTGACTGTGACCTGGTAAAGGTTGCGGGAAACCGATGGATGCGAGACGCACAGGGTCGTTCATTGTGGTAACACTTGGGGGAGGCCTATGTCCAACAGTGGACGTATATCGGCTGAAATGATGATATTAAAGGCAAAGTCCTGACTCACTGTCTCATCAACGCCTTGCCCAAACTCTTGAATCTAGAACGCTGAAATTTTGCACACAAGTTTATCCGAAAGGATTTTTTTTAATTCACCTCCTAAGTGGATGAAAGTTTCTATAGAGAAACCTACTTTCAGGTGGGTGAAGGCGCTGTCAAAAGCTAGTTTCAAATAAATGCTTTATGGATTCATTTTATATCTGGAATATGTTTCCTCATCTGCTGAAGAAGAAGCCTGCTGGCTTAAAGAACCTAAAGGGCAATGGAAAGCGCTATACGCTTGAGTTTCCGTGGATATTCCCAGGAGAACCAAGGTCGCCTACATAGCTCGAAGAATCCCCAAACAATGGCAGTGGTAGTGGGCAGACACGTTGCTCGTAGAACAGATTTTTGATGAGACTGAAAGTCTGGAGTGGTGACCGCGCACCGGAAGCCGCAGCGTTGGAAGGCCTCGTCGGGGGGCATGTGTACAACTGTAGACTTCTTTCGGCTGAAATGATGATGATGATGTCTCCTTGACATGATTTGATTTTCGACTTTAATGCGGGCGAAGTCGCTAGCGATAGCTTGTATGCAATAATAGATTATGAATAGCAACGTAATGAACTGGCAAATGAACAAGTGCTTTCAAGAATAGCAGAGGTAAACGGTTTTGAATTAATATTTAATATTGGCTCTGCACGAGTGCTATTTGTAGACACTGACGGCCTACATAAGGTTTAAAGAAAAAATAAATGCACTTCACTCGAGATCGGCTGGATGCTCGCGTTGCTGATTGAAGAATAATTTATATGCTTTAATAATAGTATATTTTTAAATGGTCTAGCTAATATTGATTATAAAATATTTACAGAAATTTATGGACACGTGCATTCTCCTTATATTCACGTACGGAGCACCGACCAGCTGGGTTACCATGACGTTCAAAGTACATTGTTTATTCTTATTGGGTAAGAGACAGTATAGCTCTGTCTCTTACCCAATAAGAAAGGTTTCTAACGCCATCTTTTACCCACACTGAAATAAGAATGAAATAATTTTATTTTGAACGTCATGGTAACTCACCTAATCTTTGACAGTGTAATAATTGAAAAATTGGGAAAAGCTGAAAGTGAGTCAGGACACTGAATATTGGGTAGAATTATAAAAAAATATTTAGACAAAAGTCAAATTAAAGTGGACATATAGCTTAATGGAAACAAATATGTATTTATTTAACAACTAGCTGTACCCGCGCGGCTTCGCTCCCGCTCTTCCCTACTTCAGCCTACTATACCCTACTCTACCCTACTATACCCTACTCTACCCTACTCGGGTAGAGTAGGTGTGAGTACCCTACTCTATTCTACTCTACCCTACTCTACCCTACTCTACCCTACACTACCCTACTCTACCCTACTCTACCCTCCTCTACCTTACTCTACCCTACACTACCCTACACTACCCTACTCTACCCTACACTACCCTAATTTTCATTTTTTTTTTCCATAAGAACCTTCTCCTCATAATAACGAACATATCAAAAAAAAAATTAGCGAAATCGGTCCAGGCGTTGTTGAGTTATGCGCTTACCAACACATTTTGCGATTCATTTTTATATTATAGATTGCTACATACTATTTAGACATAAAAAAAAAATACTCTTCTAACAATAATTTATAAGCGAAAACAGAAATGAAATAACAGCTTAATTAAATTGACTAGGTATAAAATCCATTCGCAACGGCAAGGTTAAAGTTATAATTAATTTTAGAAACTGTCTGTTTCTATTTTTTATTTCTACGAATACTGTCAGATTATAAACCGTATCAAACAATTTAAAAGATTCCTGAAAAATCTAATATCCGTAAGCAAACCTATCCGAAATTAATGGATAATCCGAAATTATTTAATATCCCTTACGGTATCTGAAACGTGTCCAGGGGCCGTATTATGACCTCTTAAAACCATCATGTTTTCGGTGTGAAAAAGAGACGGAGCTATACAGGACGAATAGCACTATCCTTTTCTCACACAGAAAACATGATGGTTATAAGATGTCATAATACGGCCGCAGATCCAATATTTTACATCCATAACATTCCCAACAAGGGCCATCTATACTACAAACCTGGTACAAAAAAAAATATATTTTATTTTAAAGGCCGGGTCAAAAATAAAATAGAGGTAGCCTTTCACAAACAGTTAAAGCTTACTTTTCATGTTTATTGTTGGGATGCGTGTCCCAGTGTATGTTCGTGTAATATCTGGGCCGCATTCTGTCTGCCAATTAATTAGGATTATACTTAGCCTCTTTGCGGGTCAGATAAAACTTTGTAGGCTGTAGGGCTGTGTAAAACAATAAAAATGTTTAAGTTATTAGAACTTTTTTTTTGAGTTGATAAATCACCCAAAGGCTTCTCTTGCTCTAGGGTGGAAAGAAAGCGTTTAGCAATTTTTTTTAAAGCCCATCTGTGTCCTTCAGTTACCTTTTGGTCTTCTTGGGCCACGACCTCATTTTCAAACGTTCCCGCAGCACTAAAACTTAGGACCTTAGATTCCGGCTTTGTAATAGGTACCTTCGTAGCAATTACATATTACGAACATGTTTAAGTATAACAGGATTTTATTGACTAAAACCCAGCTGTGTACTTTCTTTTGCTTTCTTGAGCCACTGTTACTCTTTCAAATGTTCCCGCAACCCTAACGTTTAGGACGTTAGATTCCACTGTTGTATTACAAAAGCGTAGCTACTACATGTTACGAATACGTGTCATTGTTAGCAGGTAATATTTAGTTATCATCATCATTATTATTTCATCAGTAAAAAGACGAGCTCTCTAGGACATAGGCCTCCTCCAAGCGTAGCATCGTGAGACTGATCGACCCTGTGCTTCTTGCATCCGTCAGACTTTTGTTGCTCTCAACAGGTCACAGCTTTACCATATGAGAGGCCCTCTTGCGTCTTCTGTTAGATGCACGGTCACCTCTCCAGAACCTTTTTTTATGTCGGATATCATAATTCCTCTAGCTCTGGATGAAGCTCTAGGGAGCATCAGACTTATCAGACATCTGAAACGTTTATTTCAAATAGAACATTTACAGGCACTTGAATTGACAAAAATTCGGTCAGTCAAAAACATAGTGAAGCTAAATTGCAAGTTTCAACGCGTAGATATTCTCTATGGAGAAAAATGTTTAAGAAACTCCATGGACTCCATGGATCTGTGTTCCTTCAATTAGCTTTTTTGTTCCAGGTACTCAAGCCCACCATGAAGTGAAAGTTCCACATCGGTCAAATCCTTAATCTGGTTTTGACTCACCTTATATTACTAATACCTTGATTATGATTCGCTTTCGATTCCACTTAATTATGTCAAAAACACTAACGGATCCCCCTTAGTTGAGTCAACATACCGAACAACTCTATGAAAAGGTGAATCATATCAATTCCCCTAGTTTGTGGAGAAATACATCGTTAACACCAATAGCATGACATTAGCATAATTAATCACCTGAGCCACCCTGAGCTTTGTTTAAGGTGTGTCACATAGACACTTAATGGTGTTAGGTGCCTATATGGTTCAGTGGCCCTGACTGGACCGCATTACTTTGTGTAATTTATTTCATCACCACTGCTCTCTAAATGCCGAAGGGTAACACTGTGAGGAAACCGGCATGACTGTCCTAGAATCAAATCGAAGATATGTGACACTCCAACTCGCATTGGGCCCGCGTGGTGTAAACTACCACGCGGGCCTATTCCCTCTCCAAGAGAGGAGGTCTGAGTCCCCGTAGTGGAAACATTATAAGACTGATTATTGTGTTATCTTTTTTAAAGGTACTGTACTCACGTGCATTGCCAATATAGAATGATACACTTTTCTGTTCACAGAAGACATTTGGGATGCATCTAGTCTTCAAATTGAAAGGAAAAATGGGTGGTTGTACTTTTTACAATGCAAATGCAGTAAGGTTTTTATAATTTTCTCTCAGCTCTTAACTTTATTTGTTAATTCTTGCCACCGTAGGTGGGCTTGCGGACGGTGAGCAATTTATAGCTCGCTGTCCGACCGTCCAGTAACCATTCGGACCGAACCCAAGACGGCGACGGCGCGTATTGTTCCACGCACGCCTCAAGGAGTTATCAGCAAACCATAGGGTCGAAGCCTACTGGGCCCAAGGATTTTTTTCTGAAAGGATGATTCGGCCCCAGTACTAAAGGCAATGAAGGAATAGGAGTGGGTTTTTAGTCAGTAAAAGTCTGACGTTCTTGGGCGGAGCGGGAGATGTCATTGGACGATTTTCCAACCTAAAAAAAAAAACTTTATTTGTTAAGGGGTAGGTAAAGCATGTACTCTTCCTTTATGTGTCAGCTGGCATTTTAGAGGTGTGCGGAACTGAGTGTAAAATTCCATATACTCCCTCAATGAAAAAGGGGGATCCTCCGATAGGACGGGTATTGTGTCTGGTCTGGATTGGTGATGTGGTTCTTGATATTCTCAGCGTCTCATGCTGCGACTTCCGAAACGCGGTCGCTATGTCAGAACCTTTCGGATCCATAGAGCCATCGACCATCTGCACTGCGACCAATGTCGCCAATGTCCCTATCCATTGCCGTTAAAGTTGGCAAATTTAATTAAGATTCTTTATTAAAGGGTGAAGGGCCAGCCCTAGGTGTGCCGTGTAGCGCCTCAGCCCTTAAATCATTCCGGTACTTAAATTTTACCTAATCCTTCCCGCGGCTCGACCTACTTTTGTCTGATTGCGGTTGTGTTCGAGATTACAGATAAAATGTCTGAGGAACACCACTTTTAATAACACAGGTACCACATAAAACGTTGGAAATGTAGGTACGTGCCTGATAAGATTATTTTAATGAGATATTTCACTTAATGATTTGCGAAATGGTTTTGTTGAAATTCGAAAGTCCATGTATTCGTTATTTGGATCTAGTTCGGTTTCTAATTGGCTAACGGTACATGATTTACGTTAATTTATAAAATAATGACCTCATTAGAAAGGATGTAGATAAGTACAGTATAATAGCATTAATTTTCTTTACAACCCGTTCCTCAAATAACCAGGCTATCATAAAATTACTCCGCTAACAAATTGCATAATTTTCCGTTCTTAAAAAGCTTTTACTTCAACGTGGATCTTCCCGTAACTCGATATTTCATACTCAAGTAAAACATCGCAATATCTTAGAGAAATGCGGCGGGACTCGTCCAATGTTTCGAGAAAATGAACTCGGAACGAAACGGGCTCGATTATTGAACTCCCAAAGTCCCGAAAATGACTGACAACGCCGCACAAATGAGTATGTGTCGTAAAATTTAACGTGACACCCGACGCCCGCTGATAGTGACAATGGCATAAGAAAGTGCCCATAAAGAGAATTGATGAACGCCCCCCGGCGTAATGTTGCGCTGATGTCGCGTGTCGGTTCGTGTAGAGCGAACCTTATATTGACTCAGAATCGACTATTAGATGGCCTGTCGGTGACGTGAGTAATGAAGATGCGATTGTTTTTGATAAGACTCGTAATGAGATGTTGTATTTTCTACGATTGACAATTGGAAAGACGACAGAAAATAAAAACGAGTATTAGTTTTTGCTCTGTTTAGATTTTGTGATGGAGTGGTTTGGTTTGTTGTACCTAAGTAATTTTGGCTTGTACTACAAGCTTTCTAAAATGAAAAGAAGTTTTTCGAGGAATAAAATTTTTAACTTCTTTAATAACACATTTTTCCGCATGTCAAGTTTTCCCAGAAATACCTTCTCTCTGTTTCTAGTTAGCAATTAAATTTTGAGTCTAATTTATTTATAACATGAGTGGTAACAGTTTTCGAGCAGCTTTTCTTAGATTATATTATCGTACTTTAAAAAAAAACTGTTTGATTAGAAATACCTTAGAGAGAACTGGGGTTGCAGGATTCTTCGAAAGAGTTGCAATAGCCATGGAACATAAAGGGTAGTAGCAGAACACTGGTGGGTTTTAGTTCCTCGACCTCGATTTTCAGCCACCATAGGCGTGGGCTTGCGGATGACGAGTAATGGGTAGCTTGCCGTCCGGCCGACCATTAACCGTCCGGACCGAGCCCGAATCGTCGACTGCGCGTAGTGTTTCACGCGCGCATCAAAAATGATGTCAGGGTCCAGCAGGAACGAAACCTAGTCTGACCGGTCCTTCAGAGTAGGGAGAAGTCAGTGAATGATTTTCAACCTTAAAAAAAGTGGGTTTTATTATTTCTACCTAGAGCGTGAAGAATTATTTGATAATATTCCACTTCAAAACCAAAGCGTTTTCAAATTATTCCCAAATAACTAACCTACTTCATTACACGCTACAACTCACACTAAAACAAGAATACTAGTAATCCAATACCTCCGTGTTTTAGTACTAAGCTGAACATTACAATAGAGAGGAGAGCACACTGTGTGGAACATAATTTATTCATAACTATGTAACAGTGAAACGTTAGCTTAAAGCAAGTTTGTTCTGTGTTGAGTCACAAAATAGATAGGTACAGAAGACAATCTACATACAAAGCGCGCTCGAGCAACGCACACATAGACATCACTCACGGACACGATATCTCAGCTCAATCGCCCGGTCGCACTCGTACAGTTCGGCGCAACGCGCTGACCTTAGCGCGATCGCCTAGTGTGGGTATAAAAGTGAAGTACATACATGAGATTGACTTCTGTGCCTATCTATTTTGTGGTTGAATCTAGAACATTATTATAAGCGCTTATCATAACAACACAGTTACTTTGACGAAGACGACAATGTGGCGGAATCACGAGCTAATCTGAATATTTCATGTACGTTTTTGTTGACATTGCTTTGACATTGTTTTGTTAACTAATTAGCCAATTTGGGGCTATAAAAGTGTTTTCGTGAGTGATGATTAAGTTCGGCACCCTGGGCCGTCAGATTTGATGGCTAACTTGTTAATTGGCGCATCGTTTTAACACGGGAAGAATAAAAACTATTATTGAACAATATTCTTTTACGGACATATTTACCATCAATTTGGCTGACGCTTGGGGGTCCAAAGGTTTGTGCTAAGGTCCTTTTTTAATGTGGAAAATCGTTAAGTAACTTCTCCCTCTCTGGGTGGAGTGAAAAGGCGTGTTAGGCTTTTACTAACTTATGGACACGGGTGTTTCGGGAGGTACTTGTTTCAGGGTCGGACTGAAGAAATGCATGGGTATCACAATCGTGCGGATCGCCCGTAGGACTCGATAGATCATAAGATAGAAGTCTGCCTCGTCTAAGCAGAGTACCATCGTGTCCTCGTGGTGGCGATCAAATCTCGCGTTCGGGCTTGGAAAGTCACCACCTTCTGCGAAGCAGTAATGCGAGCGTAGTAAACTTCACGCCCCAACCACCGTCCTAGGAGATGTCTCGCGAGTCGGAAGTCGCAGGGTGATTTCCGTCTACCGTAGTCGCTTGCGGACAGAGAGCAATAGCTGGTAGCTCATAGTCCACCCGTTCGGGAAGAAATAGCCCGAGTCGATGGTGCACTGAGTTCCTTGCGCATCTCATAAAAATATGAGCAACACAAAAGAGGTCTAGTAGGGCTAAAGCCTCTTAGGACAACGAGGTTGTTTCAAACAGTTATAGCGGCCCTGGAAAGCAAGAGGCAACTGAAGAAACATAATTTAAAGTATGACACGCAGCAAGTTTTTTGATGATGGGGGATCATCAAAAAACTCACCTCCCCTAAAACCCCCACCACCAATAAAGGGGACGGGGTGATAAACTACTAACTTTTGCTCCCTGTAGTACCCACATGAAAAGTGTTTTATTATTCCAAGAAATCCAGGACAGTAAATAATCCTTTGTCCTGAACTAGGTAGGTTTGAATGATCTATCCATGTGCCCATTTTCATTGAAATCCGTTCAGAAATCGAGGCGTGATTTATCAAAAAAATATCCAAACGAGGAAGTAAGATAGGTTTAATTAAACAATTAATCAATCGTCGCAAACCATTAAATTCCGTTGTCAAAGCTATTTTACAACGTTACACTTCGGTATGCACATTTAATTCGCGTCATTTCACCGGACATTAATTTCGGAAAATGTAATTACACACACCGAGTGAACAAGCGTAAAGCAAGATAACGCGTGACTGATGGCCGCCGTAATTATAAATAATTATTAAACATCTATGGTCTAATATCACGCACGCATAATGCTAATGCAGTTACTAACCTGATGCAAGTTAGTCACTTCATGTTTATATCATCTTTTTAGGGTTCCGTATCTCAAAAGAAAAAAAAACGGAATCCTTATAGCATCACTTTTTTTTTGGTGATTTACGTAAAAACGCGCAACGTAAAAAATAATAACCTCCCGCGCGCGAGGAGTTAACGTGGTTACCTAGGTATGGAGGCATCTCAGTATGTTAAGACGGTTGCTCATACACAGACAGTCCTAGTTAAGTTTTGCTTAACCTAGTAGATCGACTTGTGCGTCTATTACAACTTTAGTCACGAGTTCCTTCACCAGGCATTAATTAGCCTCTTACAAGAGCCGATACGTTGTATAGAGCATGTATCGACATGGGCCGTTGCCACAGATGGTGCATAATGCGAATCCGTACAGAACAACGCACTGGGCACCGCGCGCCCGTCCCTTACTCGTAACGGACCCGCCTCCCATCTGAGACATTTGCATAGAAATTAGCCATACGACCGACTGACCGACCGACATTTCACACAGGATAAGGGACTACTCACACTTATTCAGCTCTATTCAGCTTATGTCCATAGAAAACAACGATTTTGTATGGACATAAGCTGAATAGAGCTGAATAAGTGTGAGTAGTCCCTTAATAAGCTACCCAACCAGTTACTAGCCAGCTGCGATATTGTTCAAAACCGTTCCCGCGGTCCTCGAATGCAAAGAGCAACTTATAGAAAACAAGTGTGATTTTTTTTTTAAATTGGTATAAACTAAGGTAGGCGCCAGATAACAAAAAAAACCGGTCATTGACCCTCCTACATTTATTGATACTATTAATTTAAAAAACGGAAATAATAAAGACATAAAGCTATCTTCAATCAACATCTATCTCGATCGAATCGATCGATTGACGTTCGTAGTGAACAGACGTATCGAACAATATTAGTATAAACAAATAATCACTTGTGAAATTGTGACCTAGTTTTTATAAAATTGTTGTTAAAGTAAAGTAAAGTGACTCATACGTTAGATTTGAGGTGTTTCTTTCTAAAAATGATTTGTGAATAATACATAAATAATCTACTTTACGATGGAGGATAGTCCCTTCAGTCCAAGAAGTAGGTGTGCTCGCTCCCCGCCGCCTACACCTGTAGCCGTCCCCGCTCCTCCCTCTCAAGCGCCGCAGCAAAAGAACGAAACTCTTGAAGCTGTCACGACGTCGGAAATTCAGAGCTGGATGACGACCATCGACCAGAGCCTGCAGGAGGTGTGCACTATCGCAGCGGAAGGTAAGCTGAATATGGACCAAAAATTGCGCATTAATGCCCTATGCCGGAAGATCGGTCATGGCACATCGCAAATGGCGGTACAGTACCAGTACATGAAAGCGAAAGCCTTCCAATCCCATAATGCTGTCAAAGCTCTTGAAACCCAACTCGACCTTTCACAGCAACTAAAGGAACTCAAGTTGAGTGTCGAAGAAAAATCAAAACCTGCCCTGGGAGCTTCTTTTGCTGACATGGTCAAAAAAGGAGCCAACCATTACATCCAGCCGACAAACATTAGTTCTTTGGCCATTTATCCGAAGGATAAATTAAAATCAAGTGATGAGACGAAATCTCTCGTCCAAAAAATCATTTGCCCTGAACAGATGAAGCTGCATGTTAGAGGCCTGCGAAAGACCAAAAACGGTGGTGTTATCATCAGCACTGATACGAAAGACGACATCGAGAAACTGAGACAATCGGAGCAGCTAACAAAATCGGGTCTAACAGTCGACGAGCCTTATAAAAGGAAACCTAGGGTTATAATCATAGGAGTTCCGACGTCCATGTCAGAAAACGAGGTTTTTACTTGTTTATACCACCAAAATCTCGCCGAGAAGCTACAGGACTGCAGCCTTGAGACCTTTTTGACTTCAATCAAGTTAAGCCATAAGTCGGGTAAGAGAGACGCTGACAATTGTAACTATGTCGTAGAAGTATCGGCAGTCATACGCAAAGCTCTAATGACAAAAGAACGAGTATTTGTAAATTGGTCATCATGCCCTGTTAGAGATTTTACCTTGGTCACACGATGCTATAAGTGTCAGCAATATGGCCATGCTGCCAAATCATGTCGGCAGACGTCCTACACCTGTGGTCACTGTGGTGAGCAAGGCCACTCAATCAAAGAATGTCCAAAGAAGTCAGATGAGCCAAAATGCGCTACTTGCTTGCATTTCAAAAAGCCAGACAAGCACAACACAGGCGCAGCTGACTGCCCCGCGAAAATTATGGCCGAAAAAAGGTTTATCAACTCAATAGATTATGAAGGTGCCTAAGAGCGCCGTTAATAAGTTATTTATTTTAGACGTTTTTCAGTTTTATATATAGTAAAGTTTTAGTTTTATTTTTATTATGATAAACAATTTAATTAATGATTTAGATAATTTTTCTGTATCTGAGTCTAGACTTTGTGAAGTTGAAAGCTGCAAACAATATCTTTCCAGCTACAAATCACCGTTAACCGTACTAACACAAAACATTCGCAGTATTTTTAAGAATTTTGACAACTTTACCGCTTTTCAACAACGGCTCAACATTAATTGTGACATTATTGTTTTAACAGAATGCTGGCTTGCCAAGAAATATAATATACCACTAATCACAGGGTATAAGATGTACAAAAGTAATAGGAATTACAATCAAAATGATGGGGTGATAGTTTATGTAAGAGATCATCTCAAGGTCTCTGTAGAGGAACCAAATATGCAAGACTGTAACAGTTTGGTAGTGAAGATTGGATCAGATTTTGCTATAGTAGCGTTATATCGCTCGCCCTCGTTCAAAAATGCTAACAATTTTACTGACTCTCTCAATGATGTCTTGCAAAACCTATCACCTTTTAAAAACACGATAGTAATTGGAGATATTAATATAAACATTCTTCCAGGAAGTGCTGACGCATCTGCTCAGGACTACCTCAACCTATGCGCATATTATGGCTTGCTCCCCGCACATAGTTTTCCTACACATCATAGTGGCTCTTGCTTGGACCATATCATACTTAAATCAAATTTCCCTTCACTTGCACTTGTTATTAACTCTATAATAACGGATCACAATGCTGTCCTACTAACACTAAATTGTAATTTACCTAAACAAAACACTCGCATCGTTTCGAAATTGAATATAAATAAACTTGAAGAAGACTTACGCGTCATCGATTTCGATCCAGTCTATAATTCCGCTGACCCGCAGTATTGTATGATGTATGTAATAGAAAATGTACGTCATGCAATTCAGAAAAATACTGTCATATCGCAGTTGAGCAACAAAAATTGCAACATAAAACCGTGGATCACAACAGGTCTTATCCGCTGTATGAAACACAGAGATAAACTGCATATGAAATGTAAATCTCATCCAGAGAATACGGTCCTACAACTGTCGTACAAAAGATATCGTAATTTTTGTAATGATCTTCTTAAAAAGGTTAAAAGCAACTACGATAAAACTGTACTGGATAAGGCTGGAACGAACAGTAAAAAGATCTGGAAATGTATTAAAAATATAACTTTTTCCTCGAAACAAAATGAGTCATCTTCAAGTTTATTACAAGTGCACTCGTCACAGCTGACGTCTGCCAACATAGCAAATAATTTCTTTGTTAACGTTGGAAAGTCTCTAGCAGAAAAAATTGACCGGGGTCAATCTCCTTATCTAAGGAACACTTCTATCATGGGTAGCTCCACTCTATCATCCTTTGCCATGCTTGATACTGACGAGACAGAGGTAGACAATATAATCATGTCCTTGAGAGATGAATGTGCAGTTGGATGGGATGAAATATCAAATAAACTTATTAAACGGTTCAGGAATATTTTAGTACCTCCACTGACTTACATTTTTCGAATGTGTTTATCTTTGGGTATTTTTCCCGAGTGCCTCAAAAAAGCAGTTGTTATCCCCGTTCATAAATCTGGCAGTAAAGAACAAGTAACCAATTACAGACCTATTTCTCTACTGCCTGCTATGTCTAAAATATTGGAAAAAATCATAAATAAAAGGTTGTTCAAATATCTAGAGGACAAATCAATTTTATCGGAGCGTCAGTTTGGTTTTAGACCTCAAGTTTCAACTGCCGATGCCGTACATCATCTGACTGACTTTCTAGCGCAAGAACTTGACAAGGGTAACCATACAGTAGGTATTTTCCTGGACCTTGCCAAGGCTTTTGACACAGTCTATATTCCTACCCTATTGCGCAAGCTTGAGACAGTGGGTATAAGAGGTATTCAGCTAAAACTTTTCAAAAGTTACCTAGAAGACCGTACTCAGTGCGTTAAGATTGGCAGTGTCCTCAGCGTAGACCAAAAAAACACGTCTTTTGGTGTTCCCCAAGGAAGTGTATTGGGGCCTACTTTATTTTTGATATACATAAATGACCTATGTAATCTAAAACTAAAGCACGGCATAGCAATATCTTACGCTGATGACACTGCTCTTCTTTTTTCGGCTGAATCTGAACATGAAGTCCACAAGCTTGCGCAAGACGGCTTCAATATTGTAAATAAATGGCTTCAGCACAACTCATTAACCCTAAATACAGATAAAACAAATTATATAAAGTTTTCCATGCGCAAACAAACTTCAAATAATTCCTCAACGTTGTATGCTCATTGTTGTACAGTCCCTGCAGAATGCCCGCTTATGTGTCCCAATATTAATAAGACTAACAAAATAAAATACTTAGGTGTTATAATAGATGAGACCCTTACGTTCAAACAACATATGGAAGTCTTAAATAATAGAGTTCGTAAGCTGATATTCGTGTTTAAGCAGTTGCGACATATTGCGGACCCAAAAATAATTAAGCAAGTTTATTTTGCTCTATGTCAGTCAATTTTGACATACTGCATTACCTCATGGGGTGGAGCAGGCAAAACTTTATTACTACCAATCGAAAGAGCCCAAAGAGCGATTCTCAAGGTGTCTACTTGCCGCCCTTTCCTTTTTCCCACTGACCTGCTCTACAAAACTTGTGAAGTACTAACAGTCCGGCAGTTATTCATAATGAGCACTGTATTAAAACAGCACGCAGCCCTCCGCTTTAGCACTGAACATACTAAAAAGAGACGGAAAGATATAGTTTGTCCCACAAAAAGCACAAAACATGCTTTTACAGCAAATTTTTATGTATTTCTGGGACCACTACTCTATAACAGATTAAATGCAAAAGCAAATATTTATTCCCTAAATTATATAAATTGCAAGAAAGCTCTCAAGGAAACCCTACAAAATTTGTCCTATGAAGATACAGAGAAGTTTATTTATTTATTTATTTATATATACTTTATTGCACATCAAGATTATAAATTAACAAAAAAGGAAACCACACAATAAAAAACACACAATTGGCGGCCTTATCGCACTAGTATAGTATAGTATAATGTAGTGTAGTGTGTGTGTATGTGTGTATAGTGTAGTATAGTAGTTATTAGTTGTACTAAGATAAAGATGTTATGCACTTTTTATTATGATTAGTTAGCTTAAATAATATATTAAGATTTTAGCAAGTAAGACTTTTATACTATTTACACCTCTTTTACATACCTATTAGATGAATATTTTACCTTTTTGTTATATAATTACTGTGATTATTTAGTTATATTATTTTACCTTTTCTCGCCTGAAACACAGGATAACCTAGTTCAGGCTTATAGCACTTGTGAACTTGACATAAATTAAGGAAAAAAATCTTTTTACTGTATTACCTTATATTTTTGAATAATTTTTTTTTTTTTTTTTTTTTTTTTTTTATCTCGATCCTTAACATTTTGTAGTAATGAAAAATAGTTCGTTGTTTGTTTTTAGGGTACCTATACACAGATATTACGAAAAGGTCAATGACCGCTATTTTATTGTTATCTGGCGCTTGACTACCTCAGTACTTGATTGCGATCCCATCTGATGGTTAGCAGTGATGCTATCGTTGATGGTGAGGCGCGCTAGTTTATATTCACTCTAGCCTTAAAAACTCTCAAATTATAATCGGATAGGAAGACCGCAGCAGGCTAATTGTTCCAGTTCTTCGATGTACGCGGTAATAGCGACGATTTAGTCAGTAAAAGTCTGATTCTCCCTCTTATTCAGAGTCGGAGAATGTATTTAATAATTTCCTACCTTAACAAAACCCAGCCATCCAGCCACGCATCTTTACAGACTTTCCTAATGAAACGTTTGAGCAAATCCTACTTTGTTTCAAAGTTCGCTTTTGTCTAAATTTTTAGTAGCGCCGACGGAAAAGTAAGTACTACGTAAATGGGCAAAAAACTGAGAAAAAAATGTTGTTACGCGAAAATGTATGCCTATCTTGATAGAAAGGAGGGAAAAGAACTTTTTATGTGTTAACGTAAAGCCGCGCACAGAATGGTTCGTCAGGCTTGTCTCAACCTGAGGCATACGACGGTAAATTTATGCGTGCGTCCCGAACGACCTATTGTCATGCTCAAGCTGAGAACGCAAACCACCACGTACAGTGTTCGTCAGTAGAAAACGCAAACCACACCTGTCCGTCCACACGGAGCGCACGGCTCGTACGGAGGCGGCGTTCGCAACGATCGTACGACGTGAATGCTCACTATGAGCACACTCCAGCCCGAGGCATGCGAGACGAACCATTCGCGATGCACGCCTCGCGATGTCTGAACGCAGCTTAAGGCTTGTGTTTCATCTTGGTTTTACATAGTTTTGAAGAAACAACAAAGTAACGCTGTGTTTTGTTTAGACGAAGAATTTTCCTTCGTTTCTTTGAGTATTGTTTTACGTCGTCGTTAAAGTGGTGGGCCGACAATCAGTTAATTTATTAATGTCCGATCGATACTAACGTTCCATCCCTTGCATTTTAGAAGAGACGAAGAACAGTAAATACTTATTACTACGGCAAGCTATACCGCAACAATAATAATTGATGGAAATCACTGAAGGAAAATTCTTCGTCTAAACAAAACAGCGTTACTTTGTTGTTTCTTCATTTTGTTGTTGGCCCGATGACCTGGTAAGGGTTGCGGGAATCCGATGGATGCGGGACGCTCAGGACAGTTCATTGCGGTGACACTTGGGGGAGGCCTATGGCCAACAGTGGACGTCTTCCGGCTGAAATGATGATTATGATAACTGAAGGAAATAAGCCTCACAGGTGGATAGATGATTTGAAGTAGGATCAGAAAAGGCACGGTTAGCTGGTAGGATTTGCCACACATTTTCTAGATGAATTTTCTTTATCCGTTATTGACTTGTTTACTGGGTAACATGAAAAGTGTCGCCACAATGAACCATCCTGTGCACCACGCATCCATCGCATACCCGCAACCTTCACCAAGTCATCGGTCCACCTTGTATTAGGCCTTCCAATACTGCATCTTCCGGTAGGCGGTCGCCACTCCAGAATCTTTCAGCCCCATCGGCCATCTGTTCTGCGAGCAATGTGCCCTTCCCACTGCCACTTAAGATTGGCGATTCCTCATGCTAGGTCGGCAACCTTGGTTCTCCTGCGGATATCTTCATTTCTGATGCGATCACGCAAGAAAACTCCGAGCATAGCCCTTTCCATTGCCATTTGGGTGACTTTAAGCCTTCTGATGAGGCCCATTATGAGCGACCACGTTTCGGAGCCATATGTCATCACTAGCAACACGCACTGGTCATAGACTTCGTCTTGAGACACTGGTAAGGCGTGCGCAAGGAAACTCCGAGCAGAGCCCTTTCTGTTTTACCTGTTTTGAACAAAACATTGTAAGTAAGTATATTCTTTACGGTTTCCTATTATTTTTGGACAATTCAAAAGTTATGCTGGGTTCGTCGATCAGCTATAAATATTTGCAGTTATCGTTGCTGTAAAAAACAAAGCCCCGAGCGAAACATTCAAATATTTTATACATTTCATGTTTTATCGTAATGTAGGATGAGATTATGCAATAAAGTCTCGGCTCTCACACAAAGCGTATAAAAACAGTATTGTTGCATTACCGTGAGTGCGAACGGCCATACATGTATGGAATAATGAAATGTGTATGTTGCAGAAAATCATTGTTCGAATAGGGTTTTCATGGCCTGTAATTCGTGGAAAATGTGAAGAAGCCGTGTTATCAACATATCATGACAGATTTTATGATATACACATTCTTTTTCGGTTTACTAATGATAAAATATATTGTCATAATTTACATTGGCATAACTAAATTCAGCATAATGATCATTATACATAATATTATTAGGCATAAATGTTTTGCCACAATGCTTGTTGCCATAAATACTACAACTTCGCACTTCTCAATCCCTTCCTTCTTAGTTTATCTCGGACATTACTGACTTCCCGTGCTTCACAAAGCATGTAAAGCCGTTATAAACCTAACCTAACCTAACCTTAGCATTATGCCAAAGTATTATCATGCGCAGTATTATTATGCTAATAAAAGTTATGCGAGAACGTTATGGTAAACTATATTATGCCTTAAATTTTTATGCCAACAGGGGTGTTACTTTCTTTTTCACATATACCAACAGTCAGAATATTTCCTTTTTTACATCTAAGCGAAACATAATATCTACAGGTCGTGGAAAAGATAATTCAATCTTATTTTGGTTAGTAAAAGGCTCAAAGGAGAAAAAGAATAAAGTGTAGGTAGATAGGAACCTAATCAAAAAAGATCTCCAGTAAAAGCTTTTGACTTCAGATTTCTTTAGATAATATTCTCTTTTGAAATATAGTCAAAATAAGTATAATTTTTAAAAGTTGAAGGTAATAGGGGCTAAAAATCGGTAACAAAATTGCAGGTGGCAACAAACGTATGGAAGCTGCTGTGTTTATTTTTTTTTTGAAGTATGGGAAATCATCAAATTACTTCTCGCGTTTTATGTTAAGTGACTCTTAAAACGGAGTTTCAGGTTTTTTCCGACTAAAAAAAGAGCAGTGGTGGCCGAGTGGTAACGGTCCCGACTTACGAGTTGTAGGTGGCGGGTTCGAATCCAGCCAGGCGCATTATTTTGTGTAATTTATTTCATCACCACTGCTCTTAAAACGGTGAAGGAAAACATCGTGAGGAAACCGGCATGTTCCAGAACCAAAAAATTCGAAGACATGTGACATCCACCAACCTGCACTGGGCCCGCGTGGTGGATTACGGCCCATTCCCACTCCTAGAGAGGAGGCCTGAGTCCCAACAGTGGGAACATTATAACGCTGACTATGCTACTGACTAAAACTTACCCATGTTTCTTTAGTTACCATTTGCATTCCAGGACCAGACTCTTTCGAACTATCCTAAACCCTGTTAGGCATCGGCTCTAGCGAGGCCCGTCAAACAAGCTAACATCTCGGTCATGTGATACGAAACGGGGCACTGAGGAAAAAACACTCTCTTTGATGTGCTAGTGCACGGACTTGAGCTTGATTTGTGAGTAGTCGACAATTTGTTTTCATTACACTTACTCGAAAACCCCTACCGCTTTTAGGCACGCAATCGATGAGTTTCCGCACTAGTGCAGAGAAGTGAGCGTGCTCGCCCCTACCACAACTTTATTACAGTTATCAGACTGGGCGCTAAACGAACCTAACGAGTCGCCGGTCAACTCTCGTTTATTTATTTTTTCATAAGTGTATTAAAAAACGTCGTTTGATACACTTGGAAATTGATCATTGCAGCACTCGGCTCCGTAACATTCTCGCTCGCGGCTCGGGCGAATTCCGAATCGCTCGCAATGACAAAGTTTCTCCACTTGTTTCAAAATACATTTTTCCAATAATTTGTAGAATAACGGACAAACCGACGTACGGCGAGTATCCACCCTTTGGTTGTTGAAACTTCTACGGTCCGGACTAAGCGTCTCGCCTCGTCGTTTATAACGCGTATTTCGAAGAACTGGAACAATTTGCCTGCTGCGGTCTTCCCATCCGATTATAATTTGAGTGTCTTCAAAGGCTCTTAATAAACTAGTGCGCCTCACCATCAACGATTGCGTCAGTGCTTACCATCAGGTGGGATCGCAGTCTCAATTAAAAAAAAAACTTCGTTATAGACCTCGTGTTTTCTCAAATCCAATTGCCAAATTTTCTCTCATTCTATACAACAATCATCATAGTACAAAACATTTTATATAACAGCAGCATAGTATAATAAGCCATGGTCCGGAGCGAGGAGGAGTGGCAGGCGGTCGCCGACTTCTGCGAAGCAGTAATGCTCGCAAAGGAGGAGGCCGAACGCATCAGGCAACGGCGTTATCGCCGCCGCCGCCGCCGCCGGGATTCTGATCCCGATTTCCGGCCACCGTAGGCGCGGGCTTGCCGACAGTGAGCAATGGGTAGCTCGCTGTCCGGCCGTCCGGTAACTGTCCGGACCAAGCCCAAGTCGTCGACGGCGCGCACCGTTCCCGCGCGCCTCAAGGAGTTGTCAGCAACAGCAGGGACCCTGCCGGGTCGAAGCCTACTGGGGCCAGGGTTATCCGAAAGGGCGCTCGAGCCCCGGTGTGAAGGCTTGAAGGAACGGGGTGGGTCTTTTAGTCAGTAAGAGTCTGACACTATCTCCCGCTCCGCCCAAGGGCGGGGGGTGTCAATGCATGATTTTTTCCCACCATAAAAAAAAGCATAGTATAATAAACCTCGCAAAACACAACGCTCTAGTGTTAACCCTATAATTGCATGGAGTTAAGTACATCTGTCAGCCGCCATGATGGTTTGGAAACAAAGGTTTTTCACCCACAGCCTTGATGACGTCCGGTGCTATAACATCCTTTAGTTGGTATTACGGTGCATGTGGTAAATGTGTCAATGTCGGTTAGTGCCTTTTGTTAATGACGGTGTTTAACCTAGGCTTCGTCATACAATCATTTTGTAAATGGTTGTTTTATGTGTGAATGTTTTGATTGGATTGGTCGCACTTTAAAGGTTTGAAAAACAACTGTCAAAATTTAAAATAAATTTTGACAGTTTTTTTTTCTTTTGGATTTTATGACCTGGTAACTAAGGAATTTAGATCAAGTCTTTAAAAAATTAAGGCTTGAATTGATGGTAAACTTAATTCATTACATATATACATTCTAATATTTTATAGTATTTGGCAGCAAATTCATCGAGATCAAGAAATAATGGATGGATCGAGTCCTTCTTGCCAAGGTCGCTGAGCTAGTCAATACTTCGAAAAAATTCACAGGTCCATTTTACTGAGATCGCACCAGTTTAAATGATTGCAAATATTGCCCACTTGTGTAGACATTTGAGATGCAGAAGTTTACCAATTACGTATATATATCTCGATATTTGCGATAAACTATTTATTATTATCTATTTTATAATTTACATTATTTTTATGAAGCGAAAATTAATTTATTTACCTATTGCTTGCTATTTTTATATGCATATTATGTTTTAAGAAAATTATTGAAATGTGCTATTTTTTTGGGAATTAAAAGTCTTAAATAAATAATTTAATATCACAATATGCACTCAATCAATTAGCAGATAATTAAAACAACCCACCAAAAAATCTTAGTTAACCTCTGGGTTATACATAAAAAAAATATATTTAAGTATAAATGTGGGTTAATAATATACACTTTTTGCACTAATGCAGAAAAGTGCGCGAGCACTGCACCGCGATATATTACAATTATCGTATCAGGCTGGGCGTTAAGCGACGGGGGCGTTTAAACGCCCCCGTCGCTTAACTAATAATTAATAATTAATTATTTCTTCCAAAATGTATTAAAAATGTTGTTTGATACACGTGGAAAGTCACTGCACCACTCAGCTCCATAACACCCTCGTCTACAGCTCAGGCGAATTCCGCTTCAACTTCAATCGCAATAACAAACTTTCTCTATTTGTATCAAAACGTACTATTGTTATGACATGTTTCCATAATTACACATGTAAATAAAACCAAATGCAGCTAAAAATAACAATAAACTGAATGAAACGCTAACTGGGTTGTCAGTGAGTATGAATAGTGATTCTTATCGAGAAATTTCACTTTGTAAAACTTTGTTTACGTTGTCCGGAAATTGTATTATAGCGCTCATGTTGTAATCAACAAAGCAAATACGGACTAGGTCCGTTGTGTGACAGGAATGGTTTGAAAACAAATTCGTTTGTAAAATTAATGAAGTTATATTATCATGTCACTAATGGATATGTGTATTCTCCCCATTCTATGGTGCACAGACTTGGTCTTTGACTAACATCCAAAGGTCCAAACTTAAGGTTTGCCAACGTGCTATGGAGCGGAGCATACTAGGTGTTAAAATAACGGATCGCGTTCGAAACACTACACTGCGCTCCAAAACGCAAATCGTTGACGTAGTTCAGAAGGCTGGTCAACTTAAGTGGGACTGGTCTGGACATGTCTGCCGTATGCCTATCGAGCGGTGGGCCAGTAAAACGCAAAATTGGTGCCCTGAAATCGCACGACGGGGCCACGGCAGACCAAGAAGGAGATGGCAGGACGACTTGGATGTCTTCCTTGGGATTTGGAAAGAGGTGGCTCAAAACCGGGAACATTGGAAGGAGTGGAGGGAGGCCTTTGCCCAGCAGTGGGACAGTATGGGGTAGATATATATGCATATATATTATCATGTGACGCTTAAGATGGCGGCATGGGTGGCTGATGGTGGTGGTGGAAAACATAGTAAGGAAACTGGCTTGTCCTAGATCCAAAAGTTCGAAGACATGTGACATTCACCAACCCGCACTGGGCCCGCGTGGTGGATTACGGCCCAATTCCTCCCCTAGAGAGTCTCCTGAGTCCAAGCTGTGGGAGCACTATAAGACAGATTATGCTTATGCTTGTGGGTGGCATCTTAGGAAAATAAAACTACTGAATTTAATTCATTAATCCCCAAGCGAACGCCGGCGTTCGCACACCTATTGTCTTTCTATTGTGTCTGTAATTTCCACAATTGAAAGGGGCAGATTCTGCTTGTAATAAGAATAATTATATAATTAAAAATATATACTTCATTTTTTTAATTTGTCAATATGCTCGCGCTTGCTAACTATCTCACCCATAGAAATATAAATATATCTATGACTTCACCTGATGGAAAGCGACTATGTAGTCGACGATGGAGCACGCTTGCCTAGAATTCACTCTTGACTTACGGAGCAGTTATTAATTTACCAATTTGAACCAAGCATACTCGTACTTAACATACATTGCCATTTCTTTTGCTCCCGACCATGGCCTGAACCAGGGCCCAGCGCGAGAAACTGCCGCTGCTAATCGCTTCCATGAGAATACGATGGTTCTCCGTTCAAGAGGGGCACATCTTTATCATGTCCTCCAGGTGTTCCGCACAATGGTTACAACCGAGTATTTCTTCCGCCTGACTGCGACACAGGAACCTTCCGAACTTGACAAGACCGTTAAGAGACTGCGTCATGCGGAAGGGAGGATGCCATGGCATCTCGTTTGTGCGCTTAACTCTAACACCGGAGTGTGACTTGTTTGCTGGGAGATGGATATATGTGTGTCGTGAATGTCTAAGGTTTTGTGAGAGGATGGATGAAAAATAAGTAAATCTTGTTTTATTTGTTTTGTGGGATATTTTATTTTATTTTAGTGGTAATGTATATGTTTTTTTTTCTATTTTATTTCTAAGTTTCTATTGTACAACGCATTAGTTATAGGCTGTAATGATGTACAAGTACATTGTAAAGAAATAAATCTCTCCAGCCACTCCTTAAAGAGGCTCCTTAAGATGGCGCTATGTGTCTCTCAAATCATGATTTTTTCCTTTATCGTATGATAACTCTAAAGGATTTTTAAAACCTATATTATTGCGAGTGAGTGCGCGGGAAAAAGCTGGTAAAAATAATTGTAACCAAGTTTACATTGGTAAAACACTTTTTGAAATATTAAACAAGCAATTACTTTGGCCATTTTCCTATTCCGCAGATATTAATTTATACAGATTGGCATTTAATTTTTATGCCTTCAAATTCATATTTTCAAGCAAATTTAATACTCACTTACCTACTGTATTCATTTTTTCGCACGGGTGCAAATGACGGACGCAATTTAAGTCATAGTCATAGTCATAATAGTTTATTGGTATGGGATTCTTACAAGTCATAAACAGATATTTCAAATTACACAATAAACGATAAATAAACAGAAAAAGAGATATAAAACAAAAAAACAAACCAACAAATAAATAATAAAAATAGAATAATAATAGATAGTTAATCCTTCCTATTTTATTGCACTTTCTATTAGTGATAAACGCATCAAAATCCGTCGTGTGGTTTAGGAGGACTTAGCGGATAAACTGACAGACCCAGAAAACTTTGTTTTGTACTGTTTCAAGTTTTTTTTTTTGTCAATCTATTTTCAATAAACTTACTCGAAAACCCACTCTTATCTCTACCGCTTTTAGGCACGCAATTTAGTGTTTTCCGCACTAAAGCGGGAAGGTGCGCGAGGCTGGGTGCTAAGCAACCCCCACGAGTCGTGCGTCAACCCCCATTTGTTTATATTTTCCCATGTATTGAAAGACGTCGTTTAATACACGTGCGGTCACTGTAGCACTCGACTCCATAACATCCTCGCCTACAGCTCTGGCGTATTTAGCATCGATCGCCACCGGGAATCTGATCCCGATTTCCGGCCAACGTAGGCGCGGGCTTGCGGACGGTGAGCAATGGGTAGCTCACTGTCCGGCCGTCCGGTAACTGTCCGGACCAAGCCCAAGTCGTCGAAGGCGCGCACTGTTCCCGCGCGCCTCAAGGAGTTGTCAGCAACAGCAGGGACCCAGCCGGGTCGAAGCCTACTGGGGCCAGGGTTATCCGAAAGGGCGCTCGAGCCCCGGTATGAAGGCTAGAAGGAACGGGGTGGGTCTTTTAGTCAGTAAGAGTCTCACACTATCTCCCGCTCCGCCCAAGAGCGGGGGATATCAATGCATGATTTTTTCCCACCATAAAAAAAAAGCTCTGGCGTATTCAGCATCAATCGCAATGACAAACTTTCTCCACTTGTATTAAAATGCACTATTACCTATAGGTAACAATTATACGTACAGAAATAACTTAAAATATGGACTAAAATTAAAAGGATTTATTTAAAATAAAATTATACTGTTTACTTATTTAAAACATACTTAGAACTATAATAATAATTTACACAATAAGTAAAAACAATTTTTAATATTTTATTGAAAATCTCTTCCGCATTCCTGCCGACTGGTAATGTGTCCAGGCGGCATTGCCACGCTCTGTGTGGCAATGCTTATGCCTTTGGGTCACGCGAAATATCGACAAGAAGTTTAGTTAGGTCTTTATACAAATTATACACTTTTAGATTCACGACCCGCGAGTTTTAACCCCAAACGGCACGAAAATATAACCGCTAACAAGGTGATTATATTTCCGCCGCTTGAGGTTTTCCGCAGCCGCAGTGGTAGTTCCAACACCAGTTAAGAATATAGGGTGGCGCAAGAGCAACGACACTAGTAGTTGGACTTTAACGTCTTTTTATTATCTTTTTATCCTTGATTATTATTTCAACTTAGAGAAACTGGGCCTAGCCAAAAAATTATAGACATGGTATACAGGAATTATTTCAACCTAGAGAAACCCCACCACTGGGCTCAGCCAAAGAATTAAAGACATGATATATAGGTATTATTTCAACCTAGAGAAACCCCACCACTGGGCTCAGCCAAAGAATTAAAGACATGATATATAGGTATTATTTCAACCTAGAGAAACCCTACCACTGGGCTTAGCCAAAGAATTATAGACATGATATACAGGAATTATTTCAACCTAGAGAAACCCTACCACTGGGCTTAGCCAAAGAATTAAAGACATGATATATAGGTATTATTTCAACCTAGAGAAACCCTACCACTGGGCTTAGCCAAAGAATTATAGACATGATATACAGGAATTATTTCAACCTAGAGAAACCCTACCACTGGGCTTAGCCAAAGAATTAAAGACATGATATAGGTATTATTTCAACCTAGAGAAACCCTACCACTAGGCTCAGCCAAAGAATTAAAGACATGATATATAGGTATTATTTCAACCTAGAGAATCCGTACCACTGAACTTATCCAAAGAATTATAGGCATGATATATAGGTATTAACCTATGTTAATACCTATATATCATCCTACATATACTTATTCGTAAGCACTATTGCTTACGAATAAGTATATGTAGATATATCACACACGTAGGCACACACATACATGGATAAAAAAATGTCGGCTTGTAATATCAAAATAACGGTTTTTTACTAGGTAAATGGATATGATATATATTTATATTCGATACCTATGACAAAAATGCATTTGTCGATCTGTCTGCCAGTTCTGGTTAATTTGCGCAACGGTTGGACTGATTTTTCACTGGTAGATGAAAGCTGATGTTATAAAGAGTAATTACTTAAGGCTACTATTATTTTAATAAGAGAATTAGTGATCCGCACAAAAAAAAAAAACTTGAAATTGTGACTATTATCCCGACGACTTTTTGTAGCGATGCTGTTGCGCGTTTCGTAAGCGTGCGACAGCATCGCTATTAACGCGCGTTAGTTGTATTTGCAAGCCTTATAGCAAAAATGCCAACGCGCTACATCATCGCGACTGTATCGATCCGAACGCGCTACTAACGCGCTACAGCATCGCGACTGTATCGATTCGAACGCGCTACTAACGCGCTACAGCATCGCGACTGTATCGATTCGAACGCGCTACTAACGCGCTACAGCATCGCGACTGTATCGATTCGAACGCGCTACTAACGCGCTACAGCATCGCGACTGTATCGATCCGAACGCGCTACTAACGCGCTACATCATCGCGACTGTATCGATCCGAACGCGCTACTAACGCGCTACAGCATCGCGACTGTATCGATTCGAACGCGCTACTAACGCGCTACAGCATCGCGACTGTATCGATTCGAACGCGCTACTAACGCGCTACAGCATCGCGACTGTATCGATTCGAACGCGCTACTAACGCGCTACAGCATCGCGACTGTATCGATCCGAACGCGCTACTAACGCGCTACATCATCGCGACTGTATCGATCCGAACGCGCTACTAACGCGCTACATCATCGCGACTGTATCGATCCGAACGCGCTACTAACGCGCTACATCATCGCGACTGTATCGATCCGAACGCGCTACTAACGCGCTACGTCATCGCGACTGTATCGATCCGAACGCGCTACTAACGCGCTACAGCATCGCGACTGTATCGATTCGAACGCGCTACTAACGCGCTACATCATCGCGACTGTATCGATCCGAACGCGCTACTAACGCGCTACATCATCGCGACTGTATCGATCCGAACGCGCTACTAACGCGCTACATCATCGCGACTGTATCGATCCGAACGCGCTACTAACGCGCTACATCATCGCGACTGTATCGATCCGAACGCGCTACTAACGCGTTACAGCTTCGCGACTGTATCGATTCGAACGCGCTACTAACGCGCTATAGCATCGCTATAAAAAGTCGCCGTGAGTGAAGGGCCTAAAATTGTTATTGTGCTGTTTTACGAGTTTAACGCGGGTAAAGTCGCGGACACAAGCTAGTCATATCTATCATTCTTTCATATTTCGCGTATGTTCGTATATTTACATGAGAAAAGTGTTACTACGCAAATTCAGTTGACTTTTAAAAAGCTAACCGAAGAAAAGGTGCTTCTATCATAAATTCTTTAGCCTCCAAGCGCTCCGAATATTTTAAAAATGGTTTTTGTTTCAAACGACTTTCATACATATTTCTCTTGATAAAATATTTCATAACATTAGAGTAAACTTTTGCCTTTTAAATATTAGTATTATAAAGGCAGTTTGTATGTAGATATATAATGAATGTGTGTGTCCTTTACACGTACATATGTACTGTGTGCTCTGTGATGGAGTATTTATTTATTTATTAAAACTTTATGCACTAGTAAAAAACGCTGTAGGTTAAAAAGTAGACTTAATGTCCGACATTTTCCACCATGGACACGCAGAAAATATGGCGTTATTTCCTCTTTGAAGAGTGGCAAAGGAAAGGCAACACGGCATCCTTACCTTCCGCTTGACGCAGGCCCTTCCGAGTCCGAGATTCCTGCACCGGATTCGTTCGGAAGAAGTGGCCGGTTGTCACTATTGTGTGGACCGCCCGGACGACACGGTGGAGCATACGGTAGAGGTGCGCCGCCTGGGCAGAGCACCACCGTGTCCTCATGGGCCCGCTCGGCGGCAGCGACCTCTCGCGCCGAGCCTTGGTACAGGCCATGGTCCAGAGCGAGAAGAAGTGGCAGGCGGTTGCCTCCTTCTGTGGAGGCGGCCAAACGCGCGAGGCAATGACCCTCGCGCCCCAGTCGAGGGGATTCCGATCCCGATTTCCGGTATTATGTTCCCATGAGACATTTTTCTACTTCGGCGCAGGCGAAGCCGCTGGCAGAAGCTAGTCCAAGTATCTAGATTTGAGGTAGACAGCGAAGAGACCTAGTAAAGTTGTCTGGGGAATAAAATGGCGAACTGTAGACTACAGTTAGGGCACTCTGAAAAATTGACAGAACAAAATATGTATTTTTCTAAGAAATTGCTATTTTATTTACTACTGGCAGTAATTCTGAGGGACACCATTAATCATTAGCAAAATACATCCATAGCTGAACTTTTTTCTTAGGTTGGATTTTTTATTGATTTATTTATTAAAACTTTCTGCACATAAACACTGTACAAAGGCGGACCTTAGGCATTTTCTGTCAGTCGACCTTAAGGTCTCTGCACACAGCCGGCGTGGCGTGGCGGGGCGCGGCGTGGCGGGGCGGCGACGCTGCGCTGGTGCGGCGGCATCGGTCACACTGCGGGCGCGATCACGCCGACCGTATCGCGACGCTATTCATTCATCAAAAAGATGTTGAGTGATTCAGACGTGGAAACGCTCTTGCTCTTATTTGCGCTAGCTAAGAAAAAACAACGTAAACGGAAATGGGTGCATGAAATAAATTGCCCGTCCCCGCCGCTTTTGACTTGTATTCTCGCTCGGCGCGGCGGCGGCGTGGCGCGACGGTTACCGTCGCGTCGAGCGGGACGGCTCTGTGTGGCGTCGTCCGTAATATCTAGTACATTACAACTGCTCAGTGTCGCGTCGCCGTCCCGTCCCGCCGCGCCGCGCCCGCTGTGTGCAGAGACCTTTAGGGTGGTGCAGAAACTTAACACGGTAGGTGCAATGTCAAATCATCCAATGATATTCCCCGCTCTTGGGCGGAGCGGGAGATAATGTTAGACTTTTACTGACTAAAAACCCATTCCTGTTCCTTCGTTGCCTTTCGTAGCGGGGCCGATTCTGCTTTTCAGAAACAGATCTTTGGCCCCTGCTGGGCCCCTACGGTTTGCTGACAACTCCTTGAGGCGCGCGTAGAAGAAAACGCGCCGTTGAAGTCTTGGGCTCGGTCCGGACGGCTACCGGATGGTCGGACGGTGAGGTACCCTTTGCTTGCCGTCCGCGTCTATAGTTGGACCGGCTCCCTCAGTGTCACCATAACGACCGACCCTGTGGATCTCGCATTGAGTGGATTTCTTACCTCATAAGGTCGACTGGCAGATAAAAAAAAAGGCATTAAGTCCGCCTTTGTACAGTTTTTTTGTGCATAAAGCTTTAAATAAATAAATAGATAAATAAATAAGTCTGTGGGTCTACCTTGTAAGAAAGATGCGGTAACTTCGTGGCGCGTACGCGTCTGTAAAGCTAGACGTTCGTTGACAGTTACACTGCACACTCGCCGATATGGGTGCGTCGGTCTCCATAATTTTTATGGAAACTAGACTTGTAGAGCTACACTTGATCCACGCCACGCGACGTCATTCTACGTACAAATCAGGCGTTTTACATGTGTGCTTCGGTCTAATGTAGTTCAAGTTTAAGCCTCGGCTGTGAACAGGCGTACACAAAGCACGCCAAGAACCAAGAGTCGGGAGGACCAAGGTTGCTGACGTGGCTCGAAGAATCGCCAAACTTAAGTGGCAATGGGCAGAGCATATTGCACGCAGAACAGTACCTCTACCATGAGTTTAAAGCAATAGTATTTGTCGATACTCGATACCGACTACGTAAATATTTTGTATGGCAAATTTTGGTTCCGTAAGTGAACGCTAGAGGCGCTGTAAAATTTGCCGTACAAAATATTTACGTAGTCGGTATCGAGTATCGACAAATACTATTGCTTTAAACTCATGGTAGAGGTACAGATGGTCGATAGGGACGAAAGGTTCTGGAATGGCGACCACGTACGCAGCGTTGGAAAGCCTCTAACAAGGTGGACCGATGACCTGGTCAGTGTCGCGGGAATCCGATAGGACCGGTTGTTGTGGCGACGCTTGGGGGAGGCCTATGTCCAACAGTCTTTCAGCTGATATGATGATGATGGTACACAAAGCGTATAATGACGAATACGTGTCTATGAAGCTACGCGTTCGTGGACAGTAAGCCTAAGTTACATTGTACAAAAGTAACATGTTCAGCGGCAAACTGTATTTATAAATTAGTTATGTGAGCGACAAAATAAGCAATTAAAATAATAACTAGTACCGCTAAATTCGTCATGTTTACATAATTCTCTAGTATTTCAAATTACGTTAAGTGCCGTTTGCTCTACATTGTGTGTAATTATAAACTTAGTCAAGCAAGTAAATAACACCAATGGAGGGAGGTACACTGGCAATTTACATAACCACTGGCATTTAAGTTTAAGTAGTATGTGCAAGGAGTCGAATCAAAATCAAAGCATTTACTTTAAATGGCACTTTTAAATGGTCAAAAAGTCGGTCAGCCTGAAACACGAAATTAATTGCATATTGCTTGCTTTATGGAGAAAAAAGTGCAAGAAACTTCATGGCTTTGGGGATTTATCAACTCTTTTGAATTATGTTACTAGTAGTATGAATTAAAAAATGCTGGCTCTATATTTCTTGTAGCTTCTATTATATAAGAAAAAATTAAATGAATCGTTTAAAAAAAAAAAAAAAAATAAGCGAGATGACCAGTCTGTAATGTTACTTACGTTTACTTTACTTCACAATAATCACATCTCTATAGAATATTTCTTATATATTTAGTTCGTTTATTTTCTTTGATCAATGTCATCTGTCATGTCACTACTATTTTCTTCTATGGTTTTGATTAGGTATCAACAAAGAGTATTTTTATAGTCTTAGATTTTATTCTTTTACTCATAATATTATTTATTTTGTAAACATATAATTTGCTAACAAATTATATGTTCTCCTCTGCGAATCATTCTTTAAAATTAAATTGTAATTTATATCTTTCTTGTGAAACAGCAATGCTGGCTGAAACCTGTTTTCAAATTTTAAATTATGAATTGACAGCCAGCATAGCCGTCAAAATTGATAAAAAACCATGTTTGTGAGTTTCTCGGTCAGTTTCGTTCAGCTCCTGGTGTCAGTTCCTTGGTGACAGTTTCTTGACTCAGCTCCTGGTGACAGTTTATCTTGATTCAGCTACATGTGTCAGTTCCTGGTGTCAGTTTTTCCTGATTGAGCTCCTTATACTATGAAGACCTCTTCCGAGAAGGATCTGAGGGACTCTTCTCTGCCTCTGCCAGCCCTGACGGCAGAGGGCTGTTCTACAATTGGACCTGGCCTCTGAGGGCCTCCTCTCTACCTCTGCCGGCCCTTACGCTGGAGGGCTGTGTCGCCTGACCACCATCTGTTGCTGCCTGCGGCTGCGTAGCCTTCGCCGTCCCTCATACGGCTGAGGGCTACGCCTACTCCTGCTGCTGCGCTCCGCCACTGACGCCGAGCCCATCTGAGTTGATTTTTTATAACTTTATATCTTTTATATTTCTATTGTTTTTATATGCTTTTATTTGTAATATAACCTCACAAGGATTCATATCTATATATATTATTTCCCTCCATACCTTCCTCCCACACTCCTCACTTCCACACTCAACCTCTCACTACTCACCACACGTGCCTTGCCAGGGCTACTCCCTGGAGGCACTTACTCACTACACTCCCTCTTGCACTCGCGTAACACTCTTCCTTTCCTCTTACTATACACTTACACTTCTTACTCTCACTCTTCCTCTATACTCCTCCTCCTTACCTCCTCCTCATGTAACACTCGCTCCTTAGTGTAACGTAACTCTTTACGTTACAAGTCTCAATCGACGGCGCCGTATTTAGTCTTACTTTTTTTCGTGTAGTTAATAATCTTTGCTAAAATTTTTCTCTTACCACGATTTCGTGACCTGAAAACTGGACAGCTCTATCATTGGGCTCATAAATCCTGGGAAGTACAGGGTGTTGTGCAGGACGGGGAACATTGCAGGTAACGCATGTCCTGTAAAGGGACTACACACTTTTTTTCTGCGAGGATTGTCAGAATTTTACTGACTAGAGCCAGCTGTGTTCCTTTAGTTGCTCTTTGCATTTTGAGGCCACGGTAACTCTTTTGAACAATCGCGTAACCCTAGTATAGGCCCTCGTGGGTCCTGTGCGTCTGCTGACTTCTTATCCTTAGTCTGATCCATGCACGTCTCGTCTCAATAGACGAGACGTGAATGGATCTCGAAGTATCTTCGAGCCATGCCTGAATCAAATCGGAACGCGAACTAAAGGGCTCCACATTGGTGATGTGTTTGAGATGCGTCGAGGAAGCCCTATTTGGCAAGATTGTTCATGCAGTGGCCAAACTATTTAGAACTAAGTGGTATTTCCGTCGAGTCCTATATCTTATCTTAACCTAACCTAACCAATCGTAGGTGTAAATGTCAATCGTATTAACTATATTGAATTATAGAACGGCTCTTTTACTCGTACTATATTCTCGTTAGGCCTCCGGGTGGCTAGTACTTAATAAATTAAAGCAAACATGCCTTGCTTAAGAGGAAAATAGCTGAATGGGCACATATCACCGCCCACTCAAAGCCGGGCCATACATCAATAGAACTGAATGGCTTCAATGCATAAAGCTATTAATGCTCGTACGTTCAATGGTCTTTAACACATTACAATTGTCACAGGCTCTTATTACCCTTCGAAAAAAATTGACACTCTGGGTGAATTGCAGAAACGATAGAACAATTTTTCTACTCTGTGGCGTTGCACAACGTATTGATTCACAGTGTGTGTACGAAAATACCATGCTTCAGACCCAATACGTGTTCAGAACTCCTTGTATGCTAAACAAATGTTATATTTATGCACCTTCGTAATCTGGAAATCGTCAATCAAAAGATAGTTTGTTTGATAAGTAATGCTATATGTAGGTTTGTTTATTTAGTGCATGTAGAGTTTTGTCAGGATAACTTTCATTTAATGGGTTTGCGTGTTCGAGATCAATGCCTCAAGCGCATTGGCATCAAATTAAAACGCGAGTATCAAAACATAAATATACAGGCTGCTTGTTAGTATGATTACTACGTAATCGGTTTATGTGTAGTTTTAATTGTGAAGGTACGTAATTTTATTTTTTATCAGGTAATGTGTAATTTGTACTGCAATCAAAGTAAAACATAATTACTTTGGCATGACAATTATGTCTTGTGAGCTCACAAATTCAGATGACTTACGTCCGTTATAGCAGGTTGAATTATAATTTTATATTATAAATAATTTATATTACACATTTAATGTTAACATCAACTCGTAGTTCAAAATATCTTAAGTACAACTATAATTTCAACCTGTATACAATATCAGCCCTTGTATATATTTATATGAATATTGAGACGTGCGGTAATGAAATGCCGTCTCAGTACTTAAACGTCAATAAAATACAAGCGCCCGTATTTATTTAGCTTTCACATAAAATATTTTATTACAAAGTCCAAACGAAACGATCGACAAGACACCACTTTGTAGCTGTACCCTTGTTTTCGTGAAGGAACATGCGTCGAGATTTTATCGATATTGTCATATCGCATGTGTATTGTATATGTACTTATACCAGCACATTGCCGATATATATCGCAATATGTACAAGGGCCCTTACACTTTATAGTCCGCAGCCCCGTCTGGGGTGAACAAGAGGCCAAAATGGAGGTTACAGCATTGAAGGTCGCACGCACCATTTATCTTTTGTCATTATCATTCAATTTTTAATCGTAAGGGTTATTCAAATTACTTAAGTGTCCGATAATGGGTTTTTTGTCTCCATTACGAACGTTTTATTTGACGTGTGTGCCGTAATTTACCTCAGCTCCATTCGACCGTCTCGAGTTAATAGACCGTATCTCATACAATTTCTATAATAACGATGATTTAATTATAGATAGTTGACGATAAATAAATTCTGAAATACTGTCGTTATCTTCGAGTTATTTCACAAGTATCTACAATGATTGTGTCCTCGATTCAGAAGTTAATTAAAGTGAAATATTTGATAGCACTTTGTATAAAATAAAACAAACTTTCGCTGCGAGGGACGGAGAATGTAACACAGAACATTTTGGTGTTTCATGTATTTGTGCCACCCAACATCATAGTGCGATTAAATTAAAAGTTGGCGATGTGTTTCATCAAATATTTGTGCGTGTGGTCCAACGTCCAACATGGGCGAACTTATTACATGGCACACAAAAAATTACTTCCATAATTACTGTAATCAGTGATGATTGTATCCCTTGAGGCAAGGTGACGTATGAAAAACAATGGTTCATTGTAGAACCGTCCGTCGCTGGAGTAATTGTTTAAACTGTCTCATTAAGCAGCCGTCCCGACTGGCATACTACAGTTTTTTGTTTACACTCATTAATTATATTGCCTTCTGTATATTGCCTCATTTAAATTCTGTGCTTTCTTCCACTTAGTGCTGTAGGCAAAAGTTGTATCGATCTTTACATCGATAATTTTATTCTTGTATCTTGTAATTAATCGTGTTCTGCCACGCGAAATGTTCGTGTTATAATTCCTTTTATTATTGCAGTACAAGTTAATGTACCTCGTTTCAGTAAATTAACTGTTTCTAATTTTGTTTCTTAATGTTCATTTGTAACTTGGAGAGTAAATTATGGTCTGTTTTCACCACCTGAAAACTTCTGGTTAACATAACTTGTCGAGTATTTCATGCGCATTCAATTTCCTCGTTACCGCAGTACTCCTACTGTGAACCTAAATATCTCTTTTTTACATTATTGGTAACCTTGCAATTGACCACATAGTCACCTTATGGTAATCGATAATGTGGCCGATAATGGAGCACGCTTGCTTAAAACAAAAAATCACAAAAAAACAAAAAAATCACAAAATCTAGATTTCAAATAGGTTGTAGCTATCAGGAAACACACCAGCAAGAAATTTTACTCGTTAGCTTTACGCAAGATGAAAGTATCTATCACAATCCGTAGTGTTTTTAAGGAAATTCTTAATTCTTTTTTTCAAATACTTAATTGTTTAAATCGTCAAAATGGAAGAAAAAATGCAACGCAATAGAGGATATGCACACATTTCTTTATTTGCAAAATTAAACACTTTTGTAGCTCTTACAAACACATATTTAAGAAAAAAAATATCTTGATCTACAATGAATTTAAAAAAAAACTTTCAAGCTGCTATTATGAAAGAGAAGACGATGATGACACCTCTACAGCCACTATAGTAAACGACTTTTTGGCGAGAGAGACAGATTATATTTGTTTAAAATGGTTATAATATCTCGTTTGCTTTCCTACCAATTTTGATATTGATTTTATATTATTTTATATCATTTTATTGGGATAACAAACATCAGTATACAATATAATAATATCGGTATTTGGTAAATAGGAGTAACATATATACTACTAACAACGTTATCCACATATTATTATGCAAAATAACTGGCTGTTAAAAGACAATGTCAATAAAATTTAATGGCTAGGAAAAAATAGAAGGATACAAATCTAGAGAAAAAAGTAAGCAATCTCCATATGGACTCCGTAAGCAGTTAAGCAACTCACAGAGTCAACATGCAAGTCCTCATCGAATACTGTTGGACTTTTAAGATGTTATAGAATTCCTCATAATTATTTAATTGATTTGATCTCACAATTAGTATTCTATTTTTGTATAATTATTGATAAACTAGTCAGCTAATAAATATTTAGTTAGACTTGTGCACTATCCATGTGAAAAAGACCTAATTAACAAAAACGTGTGGGTAAACTAATCTCGTAGCGTTCAGAAAGTTTAAAATTGTGCAACCTTCACTGGAATCTAATAATAGCGCCTCTATAAATACCATTTTCAATTACTTGTAAAGCTTTTGAATAGGTTTTTAGAGGAACCGAGGGTCGAAGGGCTTGGGGGTCGTTGTGAGTGTTCAGTTCCATAGATATAAATATTGTAAATGTGAAAGTAATTAGCCTGTCTGTTTTCTGTTTATTCAAGTCTTAATAATGGGTTTGGATGAAACTTGGCTCACGGGTAACTGATAAATGAAATTTATTTTGTAAGTTGGTCGAAAATAACGAAAGAGATATTTAGTTCTAAATGATATTTATTTTTAAGTTGGTTAAAAATAACACTTTTACACAGCAATCTTAACAATGTTTTGTAAAGTCTTTTTTATATAGCATGAGTAGAATGACAGCAGGACGAAAATATGCATCTTTAAGATGAGAGAAAAGTATAGGTAGCTACATTGTATGAATCTGACAGCTGTCACCCGCACCATCTTATATCAGTTATAGTATAGCGGGCCCATAGAAGTAACATCGAAACAAACTTCAAGCCTATAACTTCTAGGTTACTGTCTCTAGTGCCTTGATCACACGTACCGAGTAAAAGGGCGAGACAGTAAAATGTTGCTCGGCCGAGACAGTGATGTAAGCGAGTTGCAGAGATAAGCGCCCGGGCGAGCACTCGGCGCTGTATTCACACGTACCGAGTACTCGGCCGAAAGCACTGTCTCGCCCGTTTACTCAGTACGTGTGATCAAGGCATAAAGGTAGAGTATGACCAGGTTACTCTTTATCCTGGGAGTATGATTCTTTGAAATAATTTTTGATTTGTATGTGGGCGACATTGCCGGCAGAAGTCATATTTCATAACATTCTAGGTCGACTGAAGCAAGCTAACGATAGTGGCCCAAATAAATTGCTATTTGATTTATTTTCTAGATAGCCTGTATACTTTAGAGATGTTTGTAGTGGCAATGAAGGAGGTTACTGTTTTGATACATTTGTTGCGGTCAATAAAGATTAAAGATGACATAGTGAAAGAGGTTTGAGTTGATAATTTCCAAAAACAACAGCAAAATTCTTTAACAGACACGGAAACACAGAATCCACTCTACACTACTGATTTACTAACAGCCAGTGATATTGATTCTACTGTTAACCATTCCTTTCGAGATTAAAGACGATCAATTTAAAAAACAATTTAAAATACTGTTCCAAAATATCCAAAGTATTTATAACAAACAGCATGTATTAGAAGCATTTTTGGAAGAAAAGCCTATTTATAACGCAGTATGTATATCAGAGACATGGCTCTCAAAAGAAAAACTAAATATGATCCAATTCAACGGTTATAAAATAGCAGCGTCATATTGCCGTAATAGGCGCGGAGGTGGTGGCGTCTGCATCCTGCTTCAAGACCATATCGATTGTATAGAGAGAAAAGATATCTCAGACATGTCTATAGAATATATAATAGAAGTATGCGCAGTAGAATTACCCATACAAAATATTTTATTATTAACGATTTATTGGAATAAGAGGGAAGAAGATATTTTTTACAATCAATTAAAAATAATTTTGAATTATATAAATGATAAGTATTCAAAAGTAAATGTTATCATAGGCGGGGATCTAAATGTTAATATTTTGGAGAATAACAAGAAGACTAGTCAACTTTTAGATGTAATGTTAGAATACAAACTTACTCAACAAATAAAAGAACCTACCCGAATTACTCAAACTACATCTACTTGCTTAGACCTGATATTTACAAACCTGAATACTAACGATTTTTTCACTAAAGTAGAGGAATTAGGCTTCTCTGATCATTGCGCAACAGAAATACATATTACCATATCACATATACCTACCAAACAAACAACTTGGTATACAAATAAGAGATTATTTAGTAATGAAAATATATTAAAATTTAAATCTACATTAAATACCATTGATTGGAACTCTATTATTTTACCTGATCAGAGTATGAATGACAACTATAAAGCTTTTCATGATACGTTAACCAACATACTGAACACATGTATACCTATACGTAAGATAAAAATAAAAACGAATTACAAGAAATATTGGTTAACCAAAGGAATAAAAATCTCTTGCAAAAATAAAAGACTATTGAAAACACTTACGCTAAAAACAAATAATCCAATATTAACAAAATATTATAAAAACTATGAGAAATTATTAAAAAAATTAGTTACCACAGCAAAAAAATTACAATACATTGACAAAATTAAAAAATCCACAAATAAAGTCAAAACAATGTGGAGAATTATAAATGAACGAACCAATAAGACAATAAAAAAAGAAAAAAACAATATCAAACTACAAACAAACAACAATAAACTAACGTCTGAACCGATAGAAGTTGCAAATATATTTAATAACTATTTTGCGTCGATCGGCGAAGAAAGCCCTTTACGGAAAAGTAAGCCCAAAGGTTCCCCTGTGCTCTCTCCTACCCAAAACACAATGTTCCTTAGCCCTGTAGACCCATATGAAATAAATTCTTTGATCAAAAACCTAAAAAATAAAAATAGTTACGGAATAGACGAACTCCCGCCAAGTTTATTCAAACAATGCGCAGATGAACTGACTTTACCATTCTACAAATTGATAAACCAATCTTTTGAAGAGGGCATATTCCCTGACCAGCTAAAAGTGGCACTTGTGAAACCTTTACACAAAAAAAGTAAAAAGACAGACCCAAGCAATTATCGCCCAATAGCTCTACTGCCTACAGCTTCAAAAATTTTCGAGAAAGCAATGTGTAATCGTGTGTACGCCTTCTGCGAGAAATATAAAATATTCGACGAATGCCAAAACGGCTTTCGTAAAAATAAATCAACAACTTTAGCTGTTTACAAATTTATACAGGAAGCTCTTAACATAATAAATTGTAAAAAATACGCAATTGGTACACTACTGGACATGAGCAAAGCCTACGATAAAGTGCAATATCAAATATTACTAAATAAATTATATGGTGTGGGAATCCGTGGCAAATCCTACGAATGGTTCAAGTCATATTTAACAAACAGAGCGCAATTAGTCGAAATAGAATTCTTCAATAATAGAACTAACGAACTGCAAAAGTTCCGATCAGACAGCAAGGCAATAACCGCCTCAATACCGCAAGGGAGTGTAATTGGATGTCTTCTTTTTCTTATTTACATAAACGATCTTCCAAAAACAATACAGGATTCCGGACCATGCGTTTTGTTTGCGGATGACATTTCTATCCTTACCCCCTGTCATGATATCGAAAACCTAAACATTACCATTAACAATATTCTCACTAAAACAATAACTTGGTTAAACGATCATAATTTAGAAATAAATTTTCATAAAACTAAACTTATATCATTCCACCCTCACCAAAAAAGCCATCTAGACGTAAATTTCTCTTTTAACGACCACAAATTAGAACTAGTAAACGAGTTTTCATTATTAGGTTTAACCATTGATACGAACATCAATTGGAAATCTCACATTCAAAAAATAAAAACAAAACTTTCAACATTTTTGTACGCTTTTCGCGAAATAAAAAAGACCACAAACTTACAGACAGCTCTGGCTACCTACTATGCCTATGTTCATGCATGGCTCAGTTACGGTATTATAATGTGGGGTAACAGCACGGACGCACCAGCGCTGTTTACAACTCAAAAAAAGTTGATTCGTGTTTTGGTTAATATTGAACAAACTGATAGCTGCAAACCTCATTTCAAAAAGCTTAATATTCTTACGTTACCTTCCATTTACATACTGGAAATCTGTAAATTTGCGCACACTCACCAAGACTTTTACACTAAACGAGAAGACATTCAGTCAAGATTCACACTTCGACACAAAACACGTCTAAACTTACCAACTTCTCGCTTAAAAATGCATTCATCTGGCCCACTTGTAATGTCGATAAAAATTTATAATAAATTACCCGAGCTGTTAAGAAATGAAAAAAAGATTGCTGTTTTTTCAAATAAATTAAAAAAACTATTATTAAGTAAATGCTATTACAGCATAAATGAATATTTAAATGACAAATTTATACAGCTAGAAAAATAATACAATTAAAATCCATAACAATAAAAAGAGTGTTTTATATAATTTTATTAATGTCTAATATAATGTAAATAATGTTTAATTTAATGAAATGTATGCCAAATATAATTTCAACTAATGCTTTAATTTAATATAATGAATGTATAATGTAATTAATGTTTATTGAAATGAATGCCAAATATAATTTAAATAATATTTAATTTAATGCAATTAATGTTTAATGAAATGAATGCCAAATATAATTTAATTAATGTTTTAATTTAATGTAATTAATGAATAGCGTAATGAATCTTTAATGAAATTGGATATATGTATATTGTATAAGTTAGTCTATAATGTCTTTTGCTGTGCCCAACAGGGTCCACAATTGTGTCTATTAAATTTTCACTTACCACCTAAGCATGTACATTGTGGAATGCAATAAACAATTGAGTATTGAGTATTGAGTATTGAGGTTTATATATTTATGATACAGTTATTACTTGAAACTGTCACTTCGTAGTTGAATTAATTACCTAGATGGCATTCAAATGTTGAGCTCTAATTGAAGTAAAATTATTTCTACCGCGTCGTATCCTTATTAACCTAATTATTGTTACTTAGTTATTTATTATATTTTTACTCCAAACATTTTAATGGATTTAGATAAAAGTGGTGTACAGCCATTTCGCGAGTATTTTCCCTTTGGAGCATTTTCTTTTAGTAAGCCAGTACCTAAGTCATATTTACCATTTTCGCCACTTTCCTACAACTCGTAGTACCATTTCCATAAGAAAAACCCTAACATATTCGTCGCGTTGTGCATAATTGATTTTGCAAACGACACCGTTTGGTACGAACTGGAGATTATTTACACCGTTTTGCTTTTCCTTTCCACACTTGTTTGAATTCATAAAATATAAGTACACGTTGGGAAATGTATGGGAAAGCTATTTGGATAATTACGGTTCATTTGAGTTAGAACTGATAAATTAATTTAGAGTAAATATGGATACATGCATTGATTTGTTGATTCAAGGATTTTACGTTTAAAATTGTAACTAATAATGGTTTTTGTTTAGTTACTGTGATTGGTTATTTAAACGTTGTAATTAGTAAAATAAAATAAATCAATTAATGAAACTAAGGCTTCTTAATAGCGTCCATACGACTGCTTTTACGTGATTATGAGGGTTTTACGTATCTTTCCATAGATATTTTGGAAAGGGGAATTATAAAACGAGCGACTAAAAAAAAAACTTAGCGACTGGTGATGAGATACTGTTTTAATAACTTGAGCGGTATGAATTTGAGTAAGCGACACATTAACTAAACTAACAACAAATATTGATTAACAATAAAATCCAGAACGAACTTACTAAAAGTGGGTTATTGAAATCCTAGTTAAACGATTAAATTAGTATGTGAGCGACTAAAATAATAAGTGAGCGACTAGAAATAAAAATGAGGTTTTAAATAAGGAATTTACGCTAGCAAATGTTTTCATCATTGTCTAATTATCTAGTCGCAGGTAGATTCATCATTTGAACTGGGTGAAATAGGTTAGGTTAGGTTAGAACTGTGACCTACCGCGCGTGAGCCGAGTGAGCGAAGCGAGCGGTGCCGCGGCAGCGGCCGGCGAACGCTACGACCAAGTTGCTCGCAGATTTTATTTCACCATTTTTTAATTATTCGGGTTTTCGCAATATCCGGATTATCAAATTACCTTGTGACATACATAATACATAAATATCGGTATTTAGGACATTCGAAACACTTCATTTAAGATAAAATGCCGCTCAGTATAAATAAATCATTGGCCAAATCTGGAAAAAAATGCAGGACAAAACATTGACACTCAAACAAATATTAGGTCACTCAAATATTATGAAGCTTCTCATTTTGTATTTTAAGTAACTCAAATTAAAGTTTGTAAGTCGCTGTTCTATTGATTTCTCGTCACTCGCAGTCAGTCGCTCACTTATTATTTCTATAACCCAAAATAATTATTTTTGTCACTTAAAATTTTAATTTACAGTCACTCGTTTAAATACTACCCTTTTGGAAACACAGATCAAATATCTGTGAATACTCTCCTTGCCGGTTTGCCGCCATAGGATATGGAGGCAATAGTCCTTGCACACAAGCATCGCGCACGGAGATGTAATGCTGGGGCGAACTTCACTGCCACGGCAAGTCGTGGCTTGGCGGACAGAATTCCGGCGAGATCTAATGACGATACGGCGACAGTGACTGTCACAACCCAGCGCTGGGCAAGCCATAACGTTGCTGGGATAACCATGGCGGTAAGTCCTCTCTTTGAGGAATGATTGAGTCACGGCGTCATCGTCTTCTGAATGACGTAGGTCTTCACCGGAGATTTGAGCCGTCGACGGCGCCTCGAAGAGATATAATATAGGGTGACTGGCAATTAGTGTACGATACTTAAACACGTGATTGTGCTCATGATAACAATCAATTTTTATTATGGGAGCAAAGCCGAAATCGCGAAAAAAATATCAGCTGTTCAGTACATTAGGCAAACATAAATGTATTAACAAGCTGATTTTTTTTCGCGATTTCAGGTTTGTTCCCATAGTAAAAGTTTTTGGTTATCATGAGCACAATCACGTGTTTAAGTATCGTACACTAATACCAGTCACCCTATAATGTTAGCTATACTGTAGGGCCCAACAGGGATGAAGCCGAGCCCCAGCTGAAGCGTCGGGTTCTGAGAAGTATACCGTGGTCTTAGAAGGCAAAGGACTACTGAAGGAACATAGGCGACTTTTGGTCAAGTCTGACGCGCTCTCCCGCTCAAGCCTAGAGACACATCAACATCATCAACATCATAGCACCGTCTTCTTAATTTCATATTGTACTCACAAGCAGAATTATACTAACAACTTTGCAACATCATTTGGATTTCGTGACAACAATTTGACCACAGACATACGTACGTCCTTAAACCCAATAAACCTATCTTCTTAATTCCCTATTGTCTCCACAAGCACAGCTAATATTAAACGTGTGAACCGCATCTCGAATGCGGTCGATGCTCTTACGCGAGTATATTTAAATCGCACTGCAAATGCTGCAATTAACGTCTGCTCCGCTCATTACACGTTCGATACCCCGCGCTAATTATACACCTATTGCAGAACTGCTACAGGAGATTGCTGCTCCTGCCTCTTAATCTAGATTTCTAGACCGCACGGAGATTTGTGATGGTTTATCTTAAGTGTTTTATGTGGTTCAAAGACGTGTCTTATTTTGTTTTTTTAAATGTTACAATAAATTTTATTATGGCATTTGAAAAAATAACGATTACGTCACTACTAGTCGTCGTCGTGACTACTAGCCATATGTCATAGTTATCATACGTCATAATTATTATAAGTCATAGTTAATTTACGTCATAATTAGTATAACTCATAATTTTCATATGTCATAATTGTCACACGTCGTAATTGTCATACGTCATAACTGACATACCTACGTCATAATCGTCATAATGTTATCGTAATTTTTTCGTAAGGTGAACTTTAATTGACAATGTCGCCTCCTATACGAAGTGTTTTAGGAGGAATAAGGACTTTTTACAAAATTTTTAAGAAGTTTTTGAGCTTCATTATGCCGTAATACTTTATAATCGTACGTAGTCAAGGGCAAGTCATATTATTCTTTAGGAACGTAAAGTAAATTCATTATGTTTAGTACTAGACCGTTAGAAATAACAAATCGCCATCCTTTATGTAAGAGCTCCTTAGAAACCAGAATCTTATTGACTGTCCATTAGAACCCAAACAAATCCAAGACTAATCACATATAGGTAGGTATCCACAGCAAACTTTTGCATGATAACATCAGAATCAAATAAATCAGGAAGTTATTACTCCTTAGGTCGAACAAAAGTTGAAAAGAACGAGGAACACAAAAGAAAACAACACCATTCCTTTTCCTAATATTGAACATACCTACTATACTTATCACACTATACATCAATTTCGTTCTTACCAAGCATATTCCAGGTAGACAGTGAAAACAGCCACTAAATTATCTCCCTAGCTACATAAATCGCCAGACACTGGCACACTGGCAACAAAAGCTTTGGCATTATATGGCGACGGTACAAAATGGCACATTAAAATGTCAAAACGCAGCCGTCAGTCGGTGACGTCAGGAAATAATGACGAATATAAAACAAGGGTGCGGTAACCACGTGTGGTTTGCTGAAATATTGTTAATTTTAATGACGTATGGCGTGTTTTTGTGAGGGTTTCAGAGGTTTTATTGTGGGGCGATGCTTATTTTCCTACAAGATTGGTAAGTATTCTTGAGTAGATTGGTACATTTTTTTTAAATCCAGATCTTTGAAATACAGAAAGTAGTAACATATTTCTCTCTTTAAAAATTGGATTCAGTAAGCAAACTTTTGTAGGTGGAAGTTTATGGATGACGAGCAATGGGTAGATCGCAGTAAGGAACGAACCTGAGTCGTAGACGGCATATAGTATTCCACGCGCGCCTCGTAGAGCTGTCAGCAAAACCGGACTTTGCTCCTGGGACGTAAAAGGCAACTGAAGGATACAGGTGGGTTTTAGAGTCAGTAAAAGTCGCCCTCTTGCTTCGCCCTTAGACTGGGAAAAGTCATTGGATGATTTCTCAATTAAAAAAAAAAAACAAAAACTGCAATCAAGTCATTTCTTTTATTTTATTTTAAATGTCCTAGTTCAAATGCTATAACAAGAAACTCGGTGCCTACTCGTACATGCCTTTTATCTGCCCTGTTCTAATTAAACTTTTTACTTCACGAAGAACAATAAAAAGTTCTAAAGTCCTTCCTTACTTATGGACTGCAGTAAAGTGCGATCCCCGTTTAAAACTTTAAAAAAGTTTCTATTTTATATGAAACCGTTTTAGAAAACGTTTGGCCCCGGATCTTAGGAGTCATATTTTTATCTCTTGGACATTCTGAGAACGGTCTAAAGCCGGATGCTTTGAAATTGGAACAAATCCGTTTGGCAGACTTATGTCTTACTTCCTTTGAGTTTTTTCCACTTTCCGATATTATGTGTACACATTTTGTTGGATATAGTATTGACTATTTACGGTTACCGAGAAATTTTAGATTTACGATTCTACGTTCCAATAGTCTTTGAATTTTAACGAGTCTAGCCCTATGTCGAAAGTTAGTTTCGAAACCCTGTTGGCAGTGTAAGTATACTTTTAGCCTAATACCGCATTGCGTTCAAATAAATTTTCATTTACCCATTTGAATATTTAAACGGCGTAGCATGCCCAAATTAATTACTTACAACAATTGAATGTACAATTTTACAATAATCGGCTCAATGCGTAACTCTACAACCAAAGTTTTAGTTAGTATATGTGAAACCCGAAACATGTGTCTAATATTTTTGTATAATGAATCTATGTATAAAATTTCATAACTGTATCATGAAAAATCACAAATTTATAAGCTTATGTCAGAAAAATACATAGTCACTGGGCCGTCCAGGCAACTGAGGGGTCATTTTGCACAGTTTGTACCAAGCTGTTTGCTGGCGTCTAATGCCCGCTATGACCTACTGTGACCTGTGTACTTAGTGTCGGTGGTATCTAATTTGTGACCTTTTTAAAATATTTTTAGGAAAAAAATATAACATGGTGTAAAAACTATTGGAATCCATTTGTTTACTGATTCTGAACTAGAGATGTGCCGTAGCCAGCAATATTGCCGGAAGTGGGAATATTGGTGGCAATATTGCCAGAAGTATGAGTATTGGTGGCAATATTGCCAGAAGTATGAGTATTGGTGGCAATATTGCCAGAAGTATGAGTATTGTTGGCAATATTGCCAGAAGTATGAGTATTGGTGGCAATATTGCCAGAAGTATGAGTATTGGTGGCAATATTGCCAGAAGTATGAGTATTGGTGGCAATATTGCCAGAAGTATGAGTATTGGTGGCAATATTGCCAGAAGTATGAGTATTGGTGGCAATATTGCCCGCAATATTCTCACTTCGGGCAATATTGCCGGCAACGGCACATCTCTATTCTGAACAAACTATATTCAGGTTTCGCATATAGGTACTAAAAATAATGTACACTAAATATAATAAAGAGGTAAAGTTTGTTTTTATGTGTTTTTGTGTGAAGGAGGTAATCTCCAAAAGTACAGTAGCCTGATTCACGTAAAATCAAACAAGTCAAATATCGTTGAAGTTTTATAATCGTTCGATCGAAGTCCTATCCAAAATCGGTATTCACGTGTTCTTTAATCGGGATTGGATAGAACGACCACTAAAAACTCACTTTTTTCAACGACATTTGAACTGCAATATTTGACGTTTAGTCGTTGGCATCCGACCCTATCAAACAACGTTTATCTACGAGAATACCTCAAGCCAACGATTGAATGACGATTCACATTGCTGAATACGCTTCAACGACTCTTCGATCGAACGATTTCAAAATCGGTGTCGTTCAAACTCGATTGATGGATGTGAATACGAAAATGACCAAAACTACTAAGTCAATACGATATCGTTACGGTTTTGATTACGTGTATCAAGCTACTGGTCCGATTGCTAAAATTTTTTCACCGACAGAAAGCTGCTTTATTCCTGAGTGACATAGGCTATATATTATGTACGCGGACAAAGCCGCGGGCAAAAGCTAGTGTAGTATAATTCAATTCCTGTATCTCTATTTTATATCGTGAAAGTTCGTCCAACTTCGTAGCGACACCTGCACCATTTCAAAGTTCTTAGTCAGATGATCAAAGAAGTACAAAGGACGGACTTCGCCCCTTTACAACTTGCAGTCAATTGTTTCTTTCAAATAGAGATTTATACGTCCGCCCACTCTAGTTAGACATCTCACTAAAAACTTAAACTCTCCATACATTTTGATTAAATAAGTACTTGTTAGATTTGTTTTTAAAAGTCTAGTTAAAATAATAAGTGATAGTCGTTGAAATAGGAATGAAAAAGTTTACTTACGTTAAGGTAGGTAGGACAGAGGAGCCCATAAAATTCAAATTTTCTGTTTTTTTTTTCAAATTTTTTGGCATCAAGTTGAATGTTGGTCAAAATTTGATTAGTGGGCGTAATACGTACCTATTTATTTACGGAATTATATTATCAACACAACTCTTTTTCACATTAATTTTTCACAACATTAATAATATTTCTTTTTTTGTATAACTTTGTGTTCTATTCAGGTAAATTTATAATTGTATTGGTTATGCGCACGTAATAATTTTGAAGGCACACTGACTTTCTAAGAAACAAGTTATTCCTAGTTTAGAAGTCAGGCCCTTTTTCCTCTGGCCCACTTAGCTATGTTCCTAAAAATTTTACGTTTGTGCATTTTATGAAAAAATAAAGATTTGTTATTTTTAATTATTAGATATTACTTTTCATAAAATTGATTTTCAAGATAATTATGTAAGTATTAGCTTTTTTTTTTCGGTGGGTAAAATCATCCAATGACAACCCCCGCTCTTGGGCGGAGCGGGTGATAGTGTCAGACTCTTACTGACTAAAAAACCCACCCCGTTCCCCAAGCCTTCATACCGGGGCTCGAGTTCCCTTTCGGATAACCCGGGCCCCAGTAGGCTATGTAAGTATTAGCTAGTAGACAGATAGTTACCGAGATAACTTTGTTAAAGTCGCTTCAACAATGTCATAGTACTTACCAAATTTTTCTTAAACACAGTTTTTAGCGTTGGAACATCCCCAAGCGTTGTGTTCAGATTAATGTCCCCATGTTTTTGTTCCTTGTAGTAAAAACACTGCCATAAAGTAGGGTTATATAATTTTTATGTTCGCGAAATCAACAAACAAACATGATTCGTAAATAACTTGCGCTCCGATTGTGTTTCGTACTTTTCTTGACTGTTTGTTACTTTGATATGTATCTTAATCATTTTTATGTGTTTATTGCTACTCATAAAAATCTTGTATTATAGCTGGCTGTATTTTTCTAAGCTTTTTATTCTGTGCTAACTGTATTTTTGAAAGTCTACCTTTTTTTCTAGGCAAGGGATCTTTTTTTTCCCCTAATCTGCAATCAGTTTTACTTTTAGTAGGTGTGTTGGAGTTTAAGTTCGTGGCGGTATGAGCGTGACTCCAGTGAGCCATCTACCCAATCAGTTGCTAAGTCCACTTTAGCAGTTGGACTGTGTTATGTCTTTCCTTTTCAGTCTTTTTGAGTAACTTCTGGTTTTAAGCGCAGCTGCCAGATCGTTAGGGTGCCTTTCCAGTCTCTCCTGGTATTTTTGTAAGTGTTTTTGTATTTCTTCCGAGACAGTATTCATTTTTAGTTCATCGTGGATTTCGGTGTTGGTAATGAACCAAGGAACATCAGAAATAGATCTTAAGATCATGTTTTGCATTCTCTGTATTATGTTAATACTAGATTTGCAGGCACTTCCCCATAGTTGAATTCTATAGAGCCACACTGGCTTAAGGATTACTTTGTAGATAAGGAGTTTGTTATTAACAATCAATTTGCTATTGCGTCCAGTGTAGGTTTTTGTATCGAATATTGATCTCGTGTCTCTTTGTCTTTATATGGTGTTTCCACGTTAAATGGCGGTCAAGGTACCTTACAGTATTTTGATGAGGTAGCGTCACGTTATCCAATTTCACGGGTTGGCAATCACCTCACGGGTAGGCAAGGGATCTGGGCTATCTATATTTTTGAAAGTCCTAGATTTCACCAGTCTACCTATTTTTCTTTGCCTTCTAGGATTACCGTAACTCTTTCAAACGTTCCCGCAGTATTTGTATGGTCTACAGATAGTTTCTTCAGGTCTGGGTATCTTGTGTATGTATGTGAGTTTATATGTTTCTGAACACACCCACGATAAATGGATAACGATAACTATGCTGTTTAGCAGAATAACTTATACAATCTTACTTTTTAGTTTATGCGAAACCTAAATAAAACACCGGTCTAGTATTTTGATTTAAAGAATCTATGTACAAAATTTCATAACTGATATATGAAAAATCACAAAATTATAAGTTTATTACAATTGCCGAAACGGACCTTGAGCGCTGGCTTCAAGTTGCGCAGAAGTCAAATTTTCGGTCTCTTTTGTGGTGCGAAATGACACGCGGGGGCGGGTCAGTGATTGGCTCGCCACGCCGTCGCGTCATAGACGTCACTCATGATTCGTTTTCTGCGCTTGGAGCATGTATCTAACAACGACGACGATTGGCTCGCCAATGTATGGCATGCGCAAAGCGATCCCCACTCTGACGCCGAGCGCTCAAGATCCGTGACGGTAATTGTATGTCAACTAAAATACATAGTCACCGGGCCAACCGAGCGACTGAGGGGTGGTTTTGCACTGGCACCGAGCTGTTTGCTGGCACCTAATGCCCGTAGTGACCTGCCGTGACCTTTGTTGTACTTAGTATCGGTGGTGTCCAACTTGTGACCTTTTTAAATATTTTTGGGAAAAAAATATAACATGGCGTAAAAAAATATTGGAATCGATTCAGTTACTGATTCTGAAAGAACTATCTTCAGGTTTCACATATGTACTAAAAATAATGTTGAAGGTATAACATAATATAATCGGCCTCGAGTCCCACTGCTGGGACTCAAGCATCCTCTATAGGAGAGTAATTGGGCCTTAATTCACCACGCGGGCCCAGTGCGGATTGGTGGATGTCATATATCTTCAAATCTTTTTGGGGGATGTACTGCTCGCGTCCGTAGGATTTACTTATTTCTGACCACCCTACACGTGTCCCCTGGGTAGTGCTAAACGAGCAGTAAATGCGGTGGTAGGCCATAGCATCGGCTGCCGGCTTAAAAGTTACCACCCACCAGGCAAAGCCATGCCGCCAAGCGATTTGTCGTGTTCCGGCGTGATGACTGGTGAAGCCGTATGGTGGAAGATGGGTCTGAGCAGTTGTGTTGCGTTGTATAACGGGTGTGATGCGCCAGCTCTTGTTGTGTCGGACGTTTGATCGCGGAGGGTAGCGGGATCCGAAGCACGGTTCTCCGCTGGCCGACCGTAGATAGTTGGGGGCCCAAGTAGTGTGCCAGCCACACATGAAAGGCTGCCCCGCCATCTGCGAAAAATCCCAGGGTGGCCCCATCGTGCCGGTTGGCGACCGGGCGAGAGGACCCGATGGCGATCCCTGGGGGGGTTCGGGCGTCCCCGCAGTCTCCAGATCAAACCTCCAATGGCCCAGCAACTCTGGTCGTGTTGCTGGTTTTGCATCGCATCACCTCGCTCAACTGCCATTTTCCACCTAGTCTATTCACTCATAAAACCAACATGAAAGGTACTAAAAAGAAAAGTAAGTGTGTACAGCGGATGCACGTCCTCTTACTCCAAGTGCACCTCTCGAACATCCGAGGACTGCACTCCAATCTCATTGCAGTCCACCACCATCTTGAGACTGAGAAGCCCCACTTGCTTTTCTTGACGGAGACGCAGATCAGATGTCCGTTGGATGCGGCGTATCTCGACTACCCGGGATACTCTTTGGAGCATCATTTCCTGCAGCGTGCCGGGGTCTGTGTGTACGTCCGCAATGACATCTGCTGCCAGCGTCTCTGTCACCTTGAGGACCCTAATTTCTCGACGTTGTGGTTGCTGGTGGACACCGGTGTGGACAAAATTGTCTATACCTGTGTCTACCGATCGCACAGCGGTGTCCAGGAGACGACTCAATTGTTTGGCCACCTCAGTGAGGCTGCCGATAAGGCTCTACATCGGTACCCTGATGCGCAGTTTGTCGCTCTGGGGGATTTTAACGCCTGTCACCAAGACTGGCTTTTCCCGTACCAGAAGACCGACCACGCTGGGAGAGAAGCGCGAAACTTTGCGTTATCTATGGGCCTCTCCCAGATGGTAAAGCAAGCGACTAGGGTGCCTGATGTGGTGAGTCATACTGCCAATTGTCTGGACCTTCTGCTGACCACCGATCCGGACAGATGTATCGTAACAGTTTCCTCACCACTTGGAACTTCAGATCACTGTCTGGTGAAGTCTGTATCGTCCTTCTCCCCACCTGACTGCGACTCACGCGGTGAACGGCGAATGTGGCGTTACAGGTCAGCAGATTGGGATGAGATGCGGCATTTCTTTGCGTCTTATCCTTGGCAGCAGGTCTGCTTCTCTTCCGAGAATCCGTCGAGTTGTGCAGACGCTATATCCGATGTGATACGTCAAGCTATGGAGTATTTCATCCCTTATCGTGACGTACCCACCGGTGGCTCAGCTCGCCCATGGTTCAACGCCGATTGCGTTGAAGCTGAACAGCGTAAGCATTCGGCGTATCTTGCCTGGGTTGAGGCTCGTGACTGCAAAGCTCCGGATCTGAGCTCAAAGAAGAGAATCTTCAACCTTGCTGCTAAGTCCTACAAGAAGGCATTAAGGAAGGCTCGCTTCGACCGCATCACCCATATTGGCACAAAACTCTCTGCTCAGCCGTCCGGCAGCAGAGCATTCTGGTCCCTCGCCAAGTCGGTCGAAGCGAACTTCTGTCGGCCCTCACTGCCTCCGCTGGCTAAACCTGATGGAACACTGGCTCATACGGCGAGAGAGAAAGCAGATCTCTTTGCATCTCTCTTCGCCCATAATTCTCGTCTTGATACTGGCAGTGCTACTCCACCGACTCTACCTCACTGCGACACTTCGATGCCCGAGGTTCGCATAAGGAACAAAGAAGTTCTGAGAGCACTGTGTCGTCTAGACGTGAACAAAGCTAGTGGACCAGATGGTATACCTGCCATTGTTCTCAAGGCTTGTGCGCCTGAGTTGTCTCCTGTATTGACACGCTTGTATCGCCTCTCATTTAGGACTGGTATAGTGCCCAAGTCCTGGAAGCTTGCCAACGTGCAACCCGTGCCCAAAAAGGGCAGTCGTGCCGATCCTGCCAACTATCGGCCGATTTCAATAACCTCCATACTATGCAAGATTATGGAGCGTGTGTTGAACTCGCGCCTCATGGCATACCTGGAAGGTAACGATCTCCTCAGTGACCGACAGTACGGATTTCGTCGCAATCGGTCTACTGGGGACCTACTAGTGTATGCCACCCACTTGTGGGGCGAGACCCTCGAGAGGAATGGGGAAGCGATTGCCGTTTCCTTAGACGTCTCGAAGGCCTTCGACAGGGTATGGCACGCTAGCCTTTTGAGTAAGCTTCCAGCGTACGGCATTTCCCCCGGTCTGATTAACTGGGTAAAAGACTTCCTGAGTGAACGGTCTCTCCGAGTTGTTGTCGATGGATGCTCATCGGAACCCATGACGACTAATGCCGGGGTTCCTCAGGGGTCTGTTCTCTCTGCAACTCTATTCCTACTGCATATCAACGATCTGCTGATGCCCGGTATCTATGGGTATGCAGATGATAGCACAGTTGTAGAGAGATACCTGCCTAGTGCTCGGGCTAGTAAGGAGCTAATCCGATCCGAAAGAGAGGCTATGGTAGAGCGTACAAATATCTCACTTCAGGCAGTCTCCAAGTGGGGTAAAGCCAATGTGGTGGGATTTAACGCCTCCAAAACGCAGGCGTGTCTGTTCACCGCTAAAAGGAGCCCGTTCACCTTGGCTCCTACTTTTCAGAATTTATCCCTGGAGTACACCGACCGCCTTCAGCTCTTGGGGGTTGAAATTCCCTCGGACCTTAACTTTGGGCGGTTCATTGAGTCCAAAGCCAAGGTAGCTGCTAGGAAACTAGGCGTTCTTGCAAAGGTCCGGCGGTACTTCACACCGGGACAGCTTCTAATGCTATACAAAGCACAAGTCCGTTCGTGTATGGAGTACTGCAGCCACATATGGGCTGGTGCTGCAAAATGCCACCTGGCAGCTTTGGACTCTGTGGAAAGGCGTGCGAAGAGACTAATTGGCGATCCAGATCTGGTTGAGTCCAATCTACAAAGTCTTGAGCATAGGCGAAGGGTAGCCAGCCTTTCGGTGTTTTACAGGATGCACTTTGGAGAGTGTGCGCAGGAATTACATGACTTAATTCCACCATCTCACTTCTACCATCGGACAAGCCGACGAACGGCGAATATTCACCCTTACGTTGTTGAAACCTCTACGATCCGGACCAAGCGTTTCGCTTCGTCGTTTATACCACGTACATCGAGGGACTGGAACAATTTGCCTGCTGCGGCCTTCCCGTCTGATTATAATTTAGGTGTCTTTAAGGCAAGAGTGAATAGGCTCTTAATAAACTAGTGCGCCTCACCATCAACGATTGCATCACTGCTTACCATCAGGTGGGATCGCAGTCAAGCACTAGTTTATACAAAGTTAAAAAAAAAAAAAAAAAAAATCTTTTAGTTCTAGGACATGCTGGTTTCCTCACGATGTTTTCCTTCACCGTTTTCAAAGCAGTGGTGATCAAATAAATTACACAAATGCGCCTGGCTGGGTTTGAACTAGCAACCTACAACTTGTAATTCGGGACAGTTACTACTGGGCCACCTATATTCGGCAGAATAACTATTTGAGTATAAATTGCTCAAAACAAAAATAATATTCAAACATCAAATGAACGAATAAAACGTTTCGTTGAAATGATTAATTTTGTATTAAAAAAAAAGTCGAGCCAGTTTAAGCCATCACTGAAAACGGCAATTAAAAAAGCATTGGTAAAACAAACTGGACAAATATATGAGTACTCTGTTTTAAAAACCAGGGCATGTAGCAATTTATAGAAATCTCTCTAATGGTATAAAAGCGAAAGTTTGTAAGTGTAAGTGCGTATTTGTTACCTTTTTACGTTCGAACTGCTAGACGGATTTCGATGAAACTTAATTCATGGATTGATTGAGTTTCGGCGTGAAGGGGTGACAAACATACACACACACTCACGAACTATCCCTTTATATTAGTGAGATACAAACTGTGCAATCAAGTTTATCATTTTGTAAGGTGAGGCCGATTGTTTTTTTCTGAAAAAATCTTGAGGAAGGTTGTTCAGTTTCGTCTGCTGAGCAAGCCCTTAAACTTTCGGAGACTTGTCCCTTATAGCCTGTAAAAAATAATTATACACAGGCTGTAAGGAAAAGGACGAACAATAAAATTTTATTCTTTAAAAAAAAATAAACAATCAAATAATTAGCAATTATAGCTTTACAGAGGGCTACTGTCAGCGGCTTAACTCGCCTGACAGTAGAAATTTACCCCAAGGGAAGAAACTCCCCTGTCGCAGCTAAAAATATCCCTAGGAAACATATTCCTAAGACAAAAGTACTTATCCTATGTGCTGTTCCAGGACATGATACCACACGATGTCCATTATATTTCTTCCCGCGGGTGTCGAAAGAGGCGACTAAGGGGACATACCAGAGAATAGGCAGTAACATTCTCTGTGCAACAACTACACTGCGATTGACAACTTGTTTACTAAAAGTGGCGATTATGGCAAAATGAAAAGCACACAGTGTTAGTGTAAGCGCGATTAGACCCTAAAAATAAATAGAGAAAGCTTTTGTAGAACAAATAAAAGCCTACGAAGGATGGAATAGTCTGCTGAATTTGATTGGTTCGGCACATAGACACATTTGAAGTATATTCGCAAACCAATCAATCTAACTCGTCAAAGTCTTTTCCTCTCTCGTATCGGCTCGAGTTATATGGAACAGCAAATGCTGTAGTGGCACAATTCTGTTTTCTTTTTGTCTATTCTTAAATTGGCTTTTGTTTTCGTATCATGAATTCTTAGAACACTGCTTGTACCCCTTTTGTCTATCATTAATAGAGCAGTAGTAGCCGAGTGGTAACGGTCCCGACTTACGAGTTGTTGGTCTCGAGTTTTTTTTTTTTTTTTTTCGATGGGAAAAATCATCTTATGACAACCCCCGCTCTTGGGCGGAGCGGGAGATAGTGTCAGACTCTTACTGACTAAAAAACCCATCCCGTTCCTTCAAGCCTTCATACCGGGGCTCGAGCGCCCTTTCGGATAACCCTGGCCCCAGTAGGCTTCGACCCGGCTGGGCCCCTGCTGTTGCTGACAACTCCTTGAGGCGCGCGGGAACAGCGCGCGCCGTCGACGACTTGGGCTTGGTCCGGACAGTTACCGGACGGCCGGACAGCGAGCTACCCATTGCTCACTGTCCGCAAGCCCGCGCCTACGGTGGCCGGAAATCGGGATCGGAATCCCGGCGGCGGCGGCGAGAGCGCCGTTGCCTGATGCGGTCGGCCTCCTCCTTAGCGAGCATTACTGCTTCGCAGAAGTCGGCGACCGCCTGCCACTCCTCCTCGCTCCGGACCATGGCCTCGACCAAGGCCCGGCGCGAGAGGTCTCCGCCGCCGATCACCCCCACGAGGGCACGGCGATGCTCCGCCCAAGCAGGGCACACTGCGATTGTGTGCTCCACCGTGTCCTCCGGGTGTTCCGCACAGTGGCGACACCCGGGCGTCACTTCCGCTTTAATTCGGAACAGGAACCTCCCGAACTTGCCATTTCCGGTGAGGACCTGTGTCATGCGGAAGGTAAGGACGCCGTGAGGTCTTTCCAGCCACGCCTCAAAGAGGGGACTTATCGCCATAATTGTGGCGTGCCCAGTTGGTCTCGAGTTCAAACCCAGCCAGGCGCATTAATTTGTGTAATTTATTTCATCACCACTGCTCCCAAAACGGTAAAGGAAAACATCCTGAGGAAACTGGCATGTCCTAGAACCAACCATTAAACCGCACTGGGTCCGCGTGGTGGGTTACGGCCCATTCCCTCTCCTAGAGAGGAGTCCTGAGTCCCAACAATGGGAATATTATAAGGCTGACTATGACTAGACAGGATTGGCATTCGATCATCAACATCATCATTTCAGCCGAAAGACGTCCACTATTGAACATAGGCCTCCCCAAGTGTCGCCACAATGAGTAGTGTTACTCGCATCCATTGGATTCTCGCAACCCTCATACGGACATCGGTCCGGTTGGGTCATTCGATCAGCGGACTCATAATTATATAGATATTAATTAAGGGAATAAACTAATATTATAATAATGTACTAATATTATAAAGAGGAGAGATTTGTATTTTTGATTGTGATAAATAAATAAAAAAAAAACTATCAAACCAGCAGGTATAATGTTATTTTATCACTGAATGAAGAGAAGCCGCTGCCAGAAGCTGGTTCTTAATAAAAATAAAAAACGTCCTCTATTGACATTTTTGTCTGATCCTCAATATTTTTAAATAATGAAAAACTACCTATATGTGCCTATAGGCAGTTTTGTTTTCGAGTTTCTGCGAAAATATATTAGGAAAACTGCCGCTATTGCGATGTCAAAATAAAACAACGATAGCATAAGTACTTGCCTATACCACTGATTAGTCCATCCCTAAATAGCATTTGTTTTTACTACTTCGGGTCTCTCCGGGTTCCATTTTCTAACACGCATCGGTGATGTGTAATCAAAAATCGAACCAGACTCGGCGTAAATCAAATAACCACTGTATCAGACAAGCTGTCAAAGTCCAACCAATCAGAGAGGTTTTTAACACAGGCTGTGCCAACATAAAACATCGTCACTTTTGAACACTTTCTACATAGAAAGTACCAACTTAATCAACAATAAGAGTAGGTGACCTTCTGCCATATTTCTTGTAAGCGGTAAGCCAACACCTGTGTCACAATAATATTGTTATTTTACTGACCATACCGAGGTACGGATAGCAGAACAAACAAAAGGCGCACTTAGTAACATTTACATAATGCGTAGGTGGATATTGACGTATAGGAGCTGTTGGACATAGAGCAGTAAGAGCCAAAATGGCGTAAGCGACATAGATGTTATAGTCGTTTACGTCGTTTTAGTACTACGGCTTAGTGTATGCGTGCCCATTCCTTCGTATACAGGAGGGTTTATTAACGTTGAATTTACATATCGTTTGTGAGATGGCTCTGATATGTATTGATGTCCGGATTGTATGAAAAACAGAATTTGCGCTTTTGTGTCTAAGTTTAAGCTCAATTTAAATAAAATTACATAATCTTTCTGTGAGAAAAAATGTCCACAAACCGTTTCAGATATTATCAGTAACTAAATTTTTTCCCACATTAAGTGACTGAACTAAAAAAAAAGCACAAAAACATTTTTGTAACATTCAAAAGAAAAATTCTGGAGCTACCACAAATTACTTTAACAACGTTTTGCATTCTACAAACTTTTTTTTATTACACGAACAATTCCACAAACAAACAGTTACTTAGGAATTTTTCTCACGTACCTAAGAGAATTTTTATATCTTCAATCCAGCCTGTATATCGAATGCGGGTTGCTCAAACTTGATTATAAATTACAGGAATTAATGCACGCGTGGCTTGTTTACAGATACATATCTGTTTCGTTCGATTTTCTTTTGTTTTCGCGCGAAATGTTCTTTGCGTTTGTGTTCAGTGTATACGACTTGGGGGCTCTACACACAGTGATAGGTGACAGCGATTTTTTTCGTTACGTCATTATGGACACCACCAGCGATTTCATTATGTGTGACTAGCTGACCCAGCGGACTTCGTGCCGCCTGACATAGTCAACTAATTGCGATGAAACAAAGCTTAAGTAATATATCAAGTTGCTCACAATTTTAATGTAAGTATAAAAGTTATCAACATGGATTTCGTACATTTCACAACTAAAAGCTTCTACAGATTTATTAATTACTAGTTTTTGCTTCGCCCGTGTACATAAAATAAATCCTGTGTCATTCAGGAATACAGCAGCTTTCTGTCAATGCAAAAATTTTAGCAAACGGACCAGTACCTCTATGGAATACCTCCTACAAACAGAAAAACATAAAAAACTTTACCTCTTTATATTATTAGTGTAGATGTGTAGATATGTATAAAATAAATGACAATTCGCGCCCGCTTTAGCACCCGCGGAAGCTCATCACCATGATCAAGGCTTAAAGTGTAGACGGAATTTGATTGGTTTTTGTTTTATTACCACTTTTTTCTTGTGAGGTGGTCTGAAGGATTAATGAAAGTGACTTATTGTAAATATGGGGTATTGCTGAAGCTGCTGGTTGGAAGTTTTAGTCATTCAGTCATCGTGTATGATTGTCGATGCAAAAAGTTTATCTTTTATGGCATTTTCCTCGTCGTAACTCGTAAATGATGCTCCCCTAGCCAAGTTACAACCAGTTTGTGTCGAATTCCGTTCTCTAATCGGTAACGCCTCGATGACAGCAATTGTAGAAAACGATAATTTGGTATGTTTACGCGCCTGAGTCGGCTGCTCGTTCTATAATGTAGCGTTTGTATAACAAAGAATGCAGCGTTAAACATTGTAGAAACGATTTTGAACGATGTGAACTTGGCTACGAATTGTCTATTCGTTTGTTCTGACCACGCGACTTTACGTTGAGATGACGTCATTCCCATACATTTCACCACTTTTCGACAGCGTTAACGATTGCAGAATAACAACTTGGCTAAGCGTGTTCTTGAATCAGGAAGATTCTTTCATTTCTTTAACGTTTTGTACAGCTCTAGTATTATCTTCTGAAGTAGTTTTAAAAGCTTTTTAAACATAAATGTATATTTTTTTAATTTGCCACACATTTTTCCTTGGCTTTTCTCTCTGTCAAGACTCTTTTACTCAGAAACGAGTGGAGATATTGCGGTGAAATTAAAATTATACTCCGTCACCTGGATGGCCCGGTGACTATATATTTTTGCTGACACAAAAAGACTTACGAGTTGTAGGTCGCGGGTTCTAACCCAGCCAGGCGCATTACTTTGTGTAATTTATTTCATTACCACTGCGGTGAAGGAAAACATCGTGAAGAAACCGATTGCATCACTGCTTACCGTCAGGTGAGATCGCACTCAAGCACTGGTCTATACCAAATTTAAAAAAAAATCTGATATGTCCTACTTTGAAGACATGGAACCAAACATTTGAAGACATGTGACATACTGGGCCCGCGAGGTGGATTACTGACCACTCCCTCTCCTAAAAGAGGAGGCCTTGAGTCCCAGCAGTACGATTCATGTAATATAATTATGGCGGGGGAGAGGTTGAACAATAAAGTTTTAACTACATTATAGCACTAGTGCGTAATGGTAATCAAAATGTCACAGTTATGTACCTAACTACAGTGCAATAAGAGTAACTTTCTGAGCAAGTGTATTGAAAAGAGATTTTATAATATCTACCGGTACGGAAGCGAATAACTACTTATCCATTCTATTGTTATAAATGCGATAGTGAGTTAAACTATTTATATGTTTTTTTACGGCTAAACCGTAAAACAATTCTACTAGTGCTACGAGATTGTTCGAAAAAGTTACCGTAGCTCTGGAATGCAAAGAGTAACTGAAGGAACTCTAGTGGGTTTTAGTCAGTAAAAGTCTGTCACTCTCTTTCACTCCATTCTTAGCAGGAGGAGTCATTTGATGACTTGCCAGCAAAAGAAAAACAAATCTAAGTGAAAGTTAATATAAATGTAGTAATTACCATCTGTATGTGATTATAATAGACTGCAAAAAAAAGAGATTTGATTTGACATAAACCAAAAACCGGTCAAGTCTAACTCGCGCACCGAAGATTCCGCACAAACTTACTATGTAAATAGTACAATTTCAGTTTAGACTTTTTTCTTACGATGAGGCTTTGCTTTTTTTTTCAAATTTCAGGATTCTAATTTATTAATATGTTTTGATTTTCTCACGAGTATCAAGAAAAGCAATAAAGAAAAGGGTTTTGAAAGAAGGTCACAGAAACGACAAAGTTGTCCTATAAGAGTTCCGTTTTCACGCACCGAAGTAAAGAACCCCAAGAAACACAAAAACGACAATCCCATTCCAGCCAAAACGCACTGAAGCGGCAAAACGCTCATGCGAACAAGTCCTTAGAGAAATGGCGCGAAGGGAAATAGGCCGTTTGTCTATGCGACGTTGGTTTACACCCGTTCCACAAAATAGATAGGTACAGAAGTCAATCTACATACAAAGCGCGCTCGAGCAACGCACACATAGACACCGCTCATAGACACGATAGGTATCTCGGAGCGCCTCGGTCCGTTCGTCGAACAGTTCCGGCTCAAACGCTCATTAGAGACCGCGCAAACCACAGACTTTTTATCGGCCGATAGTTTGGTTGGTTGCTTGATCAGTATGAAGCTGTATGGAAGTGCGCACACAAAACGATTCAGAATCGGCCGGCAAAAAAGTTTAGATTCATACTGATTAAGCAACCAACTAAACTATCGGCCGATCGAAAGTCTGCAGTTTGCGGTGTCTCTTAGTATGCGTTCACCGAGCGTAGGTATAAAAAGTGAAGAACATACATGAGATTGTCTTCTGTACCTACCTATCTATTTTGTGCCCGTTCCTTTGGCGATGGCGTAAAATGTTCCACTGATAATACTCTCGATACGGAATAAATGTTTACATTTACTGTATGTTAGGTGTTCGCCAATTTTATAACTTCCTCTGGTGTCGTAAATGTTGGAAGGGAATTATTTTATGGAAGTTAGTAGGCATGGCTGGTAAGATCATTAGTTGTTTTCACTTTATAATGTTTGTTTTAATGTAGGGGCAAACATGGTTAGATTATTTCAATAATAATTTGTTACATTTCTGTGAACAGTAAATAGGTGTATTATACAATGGACCGCCCGTTTGTAGTATCGCTTTGACCTTGAGTTAACCTTACGTAATATGGAATATCATAGGATACCATGCATCATTCTGCATAGTTCTGTTTATCTTTGACGTGCGTTCAATTGTAAGTACCTATATGCAATAGGCGTGTACTATTGTTTTCAATTTATCATTCAGAAGACGTCCAATGCTGCACATAGGCCTTCCCCCAAGTGCTTTTTGTTTTTGTTGGTGGGAAAATCATTCAATGACATCTCCGCACCCTTGGGGGGAGCGGGAGAGAGTGTCAGATTTTTACTTACTAAAAACCCACTCCTGTTTCTTCGTTGCCTTTCATACCGGGACCGAAACTTCCTTTCAGAAGCAGACCCTTGGCCCCAGTAGGCTTTGACCCTGTTGGGCCCCCTATGGTTTGCTGACAACTCTATGAGGCGCGTGTGGAACAATACGCGCCGTCGCGTCTTGGGTTTGGTCCGGACGATTACCGGACGGTCAGACGGCGAGCTACCCATTGCTTGCCGTCCGCATGCCCGTTCCTACGGTGGCTGGAAATCTGGATCAGAATCCCGGTGGCGGCTGGGGCGTGAGGGCCCTTGCCTCACGCGTGCAGCCTCCTCCTTTGCTAGCATTACTGCTTCACAGTAGGACTCCCCCAAGTGCTGCCACAACGACCGATCCTACGCGGCTGAAGCGATGATGATGATGATGATCGATCTTTAGTAAAATTGTGTGACATAAACACATACGCAAATAACGTTCCACAAATCTGTACCCAGCATTACTCAAGCCCAATTCCAAGTAATAGAATAATACATCACATTAAATACGTTACTGGAATCACATAACCAATTCATTCCACCAAACACGCATTCCACCGTGAAAACGGAAAGCCATTTTCACGCCGAGTGTACGTATATATACTTACGTAGGTATATCTATACTAAGTATTGTAAATGCGTAAGTGGGTCTCTCTGTCTGTGAAGTGTTCATGACAAAACTCTCAAGGGATTTTGATGCACCTTGGTACGCTGATAAAAAAGGCGAAAATTTGTAAGTTTTTTTGTGTTTGTAACTCTTTTTAAACGACTTTTTTTATTATTGATAGGCTCGCGTTAGACCACTATCTCACCAGTGATGATGTGGCCGACGATGGAGCACGCTTGCCTAGAAGTAACCTATTCACTCTTGAATTAAAGACCCCTAGACTAGACTTCCAAAAAAAGGAGGGGGTTGTCAATTCGGTTTTTTTTTTTTTTTTTCGATGGCAAAAATCATCTTATGACAACCCCCGCTCTTGGGCGGAGCGGGAGATAGTGTCAGACTCTTACTGACTAAAAAACCCATCCCGTTCCTTCAAGCCTTCATACCGGGGCTCGAGCGCCCTTTCGGATAACCCTGGCCCCGGTAGGCTTCGACCCGGCTGGGCCCCTACTGTTGCTGACATCTCCTTGAGGCGCGCGGGAACAGCGCGCGCCGTCGACGACTTGGGCTTGGTCCGGACAGTTACCGGACGGCCGGACAGCGAGCTACCCATTGCTCACTGTCCGCAAGCCCGCGCCTACGGTGGCTGGAAATCGGGATCGGAATCCCGGCGGCGGCGATGGCGCCGTTGCCTGATGCGGTCGGCCTCCTCCTTAGCGAGCATTACTGCTTCGCAGAAGTCGGCGACCGCCTGCCACTCTTCCTCGCTCCGGACCATGGGCTCGACCAAGGCCCGGCGCGAGAGGTCTCCGCCGCCGATCACCCCCACGAGGGCACGGCGATGCTCCGCCCAAGCAGGGCACACCGCGATTGTGTGCTCCACCGTGTCCTCCGGGCGTTCCGCACAGTGGCGACACCCGGGCGTCACTTCCGCTTTAATTCGGAACAGGAACCTCCCGAACTTGCCGTTTCCGGTGAGGACCTGTGTCATGCGGAAGGTAAGGACGCCGTGAGGTCTTTCCAGCCACGCCTCAAAGAGGGGACTTATCGCCATAATTGTGGCGTGCCCATGACGGGGTTGCATTAGTCGCTGACGCCATTCCACCATGAGATCCCGCCGGAGCTCTGTCCGCCATGCCATGCCGTGACCGGCAGAGGACTTTCACCCCGGTGTTGCATCTCCACGCGCATGTCGTGCATGTGTGCAAGGACTGTTGCCTCCAGATCCCACGGTGGTAGGCCAGCTAGAAGGCTCGCCGCTTCGCAGGAAATCGTGCGGTATCCCCGCACCATCCGAATTGCCATGACCCTCTGGCAGGCGTTCAGAATGGCCGCCGGTCGCTTTTGCAGCGACGGCGCCCACACCGGCGCCCCGTAGAGGGCCATGGACCGAACGATCCCCGCGTAGAGCCTCCGGCAGGAGGCGTCTGGACCCCCAAGGTTGGGCAGGAGCCGCTTGAGAGCGGCCCCAGTCCGGTTGAGTTTGGGAGCCAGACGTCGGAAATGCTCCACGAAATTCCATCGACTGTCGAGGATGAGTCCCAGGTACCTCATCTTCTCAATTCGGTTGTATTTTTTATGTTTGTTACCTCAGAATTCAGTGGTTTATTTATTGATTTGCAAAATTTTTTTCCCCTTACATAATATGCTTCCAGATTAGTCCCATTTTTTTCTAAATCCAGTTTTGATGATGGGATCCATGAGGAATCGAGGGAACTTTTCAAATATTATAGGCAACTATATAATTATTTCGGTATTTTCATCGAGGACTTAAGCACTTACAGTCAAAAAGTGACATTTGATGAAGTGGAAGTGGTGAAGAAGACCAAAAATGGTCAATGGAACTTCATACTCATACAGATATTACAATGACCGTAGTTAGCGACTATGACAATACAAATAGATGAATGGTTCTGAATAGTTATGTTGAAAATGGTATCATCGAAGTGATCTGATGATTATGATGGAGCCGGAAGATAGGCACCGGAATTCCGTAGTTAATCAATGTATCCTAGCCGTGTTTGGGCTTATTAGAATTGTCATGAGATGCTATTTGGCTATAAGGTAGCAGCGAACTGATCTGATGATGGAGCCGGAAGGTGGAAGGTGGACACGGGAACTTCATAATATAAAACAATGTATCCTAGCAGGGTTTGGGTTAATTGGAATTGTCATGAGAAAAAGGTACTCTGGCTATAAGTGTGTCGCAACTAAAAAATGTGAAATAAGCCTAAACGGCCTAACGGATTTGGGTGAAATTTGGTGCAAGGGAGGACTATGTATTGGAATATCACATAAGATAAGTATATGTCCTTGAGATAGTTTTTTGCTTGCACTTGGAAGAACGTGGAAGTAATTACAGGAGCATGGAACATCGCAATCACTTTTCTGCTATCAGACAACATGTACAGCTAATGTCCACCCTTACGTTTTTGACACTTTTACGGTCCGGACTAAGCATTTCATCTTCATTTGTACCGCGTACATCGAAGGACTGGAACAATTTGCCTGCAGCGGTGTTTTCGTCCGATTATAATTTAGGTGTTTTCAAGGCGGTTAAGTGGCTTCAAGGTGAATAGGTTCTTAATAAATTAGTGCGATTCAACATTATCAATTGCATCACTGCTTAGTATCAGATGGGGTCACAGTCAAGCGAGAAATAGCAATATGAGCTAGTTCATATTATTAACAAAAATCTCTTTCATTTTTTTAAAATTGACTGTTTTACGTTTTTTTTTTATTATTGATAGGCTTGCGTTTGACCACCATCTCACCTTTTCTAGCAGACGAATTTCAATTTGACATTGTGATGCAATAGATTGGGAATTTCATGAGGTTCAAGTTAGTGTGTGTGTGCGAATTAGGATTAGAACAAAGAATACTTTTTGGGTTTCGGCACTTACTTGTACTTAAGATGATAAAATACTTTTCAGGCGGGCAAAGTCGCGGGCAAAGCTAATATCTAACATAAGTGGTATATTCGCGTACATAAATCTACGAATCTATAGTGTAACACGTCTATATTGTGACTGTCACCCATGATTGATAGCTTCCGTTTGCCTGTTCTCTAAATTGGACTAATGTGTGTTTGGTAACATGAACTGGGACAATGCGATTGTATAGTTAGCGTAGTATGGACTTATGGAGATTGTGTGGCAGTGTAGGATGTATGAGAGGTGATACTGTAACGGCTTTTGAAAAAAAAAGTTGTTTTTCGAATTTCGAAATTCTGTTTATACAGTAATCAGTTTGTTATTTTGTGTGTTCTTTTTTATGATATTCCACAACTATCACACAACGCTGTCTAGTCTCAAGCTAAGCAGAGCTTGTGTTATGAGTACTAGATAACTGGTAAACGTATTTATATATTGTAAATAGATAAATTACACTCAGACACAACAAATTATCGTGCTCGTCACATAAACATTTGTCCTGGGTGGGGATCGAACCCACGACCTCCGGCATAGCAGTCAACGCCACTAACCACTACACCGACAGGCCAGTCAAAAATCAGAAATTAATCCAAACTTAGTGAAATTAATCCAAACTTAGTGAAAATAATCCAAAGCTAATGGTATTATACGAATGTAAGTAATATTAACGCGACCTCTATACCTCGTTGTCATGGAAGCCGATCCTTAAACCACACTAGACTGAATAACACGGGTAACTCAGATTTTATTCAGTTAATGCGGAAATATGAGGATATTCTCCGTCATTGTCGTTAATGTATAAAATGGTACTTTTCATAAGTAGCTTTTATGTGGTTGCGTTTTGTGAGAGAGCTGTCCTATTTTGATATTACCATTTAAAATGCTACTGATGAGGATTTAAAATTGAGGATTGCAGTTTACACGAACACGTTTATTTAAAAAAAAGGTGAAAATGTATGAAGCAAAAAATATCATAATATTTACTATTTTATGTTCCTGCCATATTTTACCTCCACCGCCCATGTTATAAGAAGATTAAATAAATAAATTAAACCCGGATACTATAAAAAATGTAGACATTGTTTGCGTTCGCTGCGCAGTGAAATAAAAATGAATATTATCAAAATATAAAATATTTAGAGACTGTGTGTATTACAGCACCTAGGTCACCTAGGTTTTGTTGGTGGGTAAACCACCAACAAAAGCATTCCCAAGGAGGGTTTTTTTTACGGTGGGTAAAATCTTCCAAATGACTTCATCCGCCTTTGGGTGGAGCGGGAGATAGTGTCAGGCTCTTACTGACTGAAAAACTCACTCCCTTCCTACTTGCCTTTCATACCGGGGCCGAGCCTGCCTTTCGGAAACAGACCCGAGCCCCAGTAGGCTTCGAGCCAGCTGGGGCCCCCCAACGTACCAAGGGAGGTTGGTGTCAAGCTGGCGGCTGACTTTAAAAAACTAGCCAAATCCCTTTTGCAACATGTTTGGTCATGGGTGGAGCTAGGGCGTGCCCCACAGGCGACACGCAGGGGCAGCACCGTGTGGGAAGTGGCCCAGGGTTGTTGCACCACCTCGGGCGGGTGGAACGTAAGAGTTAGTGATAGCATGACGACGACGAGTGACAGGACAGAATAGAAGAAAAAAATGTGTTGCGCCGACTCCAAATAAAACAGGAAAGGGCAGGAAGATATACACCCTTAAATTTTGATCGTTTTAATCCCGTGGAGGGTCGATCCCGTACATGAAACACTATCGATTTGTAAAGATAAAATTAAAAAATAAAGTACCTTTTTTTCAAAACTCATATTAAATTACGCATGTATGAAGTTAATTTCTTTAAGAAAACGTCAGCTGAGCGAGTCCAAAGACCTGTAGGTAGTTTGTACGCGACGCCGACTACTACCTACAAATCATTGGACTCGCTCAGCTCACGTATCGGATCGATCCTTCACGGGATTAAAACGATCAAAATTTAGCGGTGTATATGATTACCAAAATATGAAATTAATAAATAAATATTTATATGACTTCTCCCGTTTTAGGTAAAGCGAGAGAGAGACTCTGTTCGAAAGAGATACCGTGTGCCCACCATCCACACTCATGATCTAGAACCCAGAAAATCCGCGATTGCTGTTCCACGAAACACGTGTTGTGTTGTCTACCAATCGGTGTCATAACAATGCAGGACACCGTCATAAGAGCTCACCCTACACTTACTAGTTCCTGATATAAAATGTGACGATTCGGATACTATGTCCGAATTGACACATTCTATTTTCAATATTTTTAGGGTTCCGTAGTCAACTAGGAACCCTTATAGTTTCGCCATGTCTGTCTGTCTGTCCGTCCTCGCTTAATCTCTGTGACCGTTAGTACTAGAAAGCTGAAATTTGCTACCGATATGTATATCAATCACGCCGACAAAGTGGTAAAATAAAAACTGGAAAAAAATGTTTTATTAGGGTAGCCCCCCTGGCCCCTATATGTAAAGTAGGAAGTGATTTTTTTTTTTAATTTTAACCCTAACGTGTGATATATTGTTGAATAGGTATTTAAAAATGAATAAGGGTTTACTACAATCATTTTTTGATAATGTCAATAATTTCGGAAATAATCGCTCTAAAAGTAAAAAAAACAATGTGTCCCCCCCCCTCTAACTTTTGAACCATAAGTTTAGAAAATATGAAAAAAATCTGAAAAGTAGAACTTTATAAGGACTTTCTAGGAAAATTATTTTGAACTTGATGGAAAGAACAGTTTTTGTAGAAAACAGACAAAAAGGTTGTACAAAATAATTTCTGGACTAAGTTTGTAGTATAATCGTATATGCAAGCATTTTTTTACACTCATAAGTGGGTACACTTATTGTGACGGACGGGAAACTACGGAACCCTACACTGAGCGTGGCCCGACACGCTCTTGGCCGGTTTTTTCATTGACGATTCGGACATCACTTTGAAACAAATAGTTTCAATAAGGAGACAGATACGCTTTCATAATAATACAATCAACTTTTTTCCCCATTTTCACTACTATTATAACGAGGTAGTTTGTTTCTGTTTTTTTTTGTTTGTAATCTCTGAAAGTACTGGTCCGATTGCGAAAATTTTTTCATCGATAGAAAGCTGCTTTAATCCTGAGTGACATATATTGACGATATATTTTATGTACGCGGATGAAGCTGTGGGAAAAAGCTAGTATATTATATTTTACAACTTTTTATCTGACTGTACTAAACAGTGTGTCCGAATCGTCACTAAAAAAAAAATTGAAATAAAATATGTCAATTTGGACACTGTGTCCAAATCGTCAGTAAGTCCACTCTACGGTAAGCTAATACCGAAAACAAATAACTATTGAATCGTCCGTCCGCATGTCGTGAGCGCTCATATTTAATGCTCGAGTTCTCGTAAGTGAAAAATAACGCGATTGCTTCGATGGATGCTTCTATTATTATTAAATAGTTGAGGAAATGGCTCGTTTAATGTTCCACCATGGGTCATTAGTTCTGAACTTTTCGAAACTGAGTTCTAAATGACCATAGTGGTTAATTATGGTTGTTATTGAAAGGTTTAAGTTAATGTCTTGACGGCCCCGCTTTGAAAGAATGCCTCGTAAACCAATTGGGTGTCATTGAAAATATCAGACTAATATTACGGGACTTAGGGTTTGAAAACATAATCAGAAATGAATATGTTCACCAAAGGCCATCACAAGGATCTATTTCTCTGGTGACTTTGAGATGGAAAAACGACTTTAATTGCCCTTTACATCCTAAGGCAACGGCATTTTCTTCTGAAGTTTCTGTAGCCAATCTTTCAGATAACTTTATTATATATCAGTATTTTGTATTCTTTATGAAACATTCGCGGTCATCCAACGACTGATGGAGCGGGAAAGCGTGTCAGACTTTTACTGGCTAAAACCCAACTGTGTCCTTTACGTTCCAAGGCCACGGTCACTCTTTCATACGTTCACGCAGCCTATTTCTCAGATCATCATCATTATCATCATTTCAGCCGATAGATGTCCACTGTTGGATATAGGCCTCCCCCAAACGTCGCCACAACGAACGACGATGTCTCAGATATAATTTAACTATGTAGGTAGGTATACAAAATGAATCAGCATTTTGTATATCGTAAGAAACATTCGCGGGTGAGAAAGGATACATAGTCATGAATAGTTTCTATAAACTATTTTCAAGGAATTTAGAACAGTGGCTATAGTTCTGCGAATAAATCTGCAATTTTACGTACCACTGGCATCTTATCCGACATTAATTATACATACCGATGTCTCTAGATATATTTATTCGATCTAAGGAATTTGTGCAAGCTTCCTTTAGAGGCGTGGTTCCCAACTTGTGGCCCGCGGACTCCTAGTGGTCCTCAAAAAATAACATAATGGTCTGCAAAACGACTAAAAATTTTAAACTCGCTTTTTGAACTGAAAAGTAACACTTATGTGAACTTTTGAGTTTCTATCAAAAGTGTTGTGTTTTCTATGATTATTATAGCAAACACAACATTTGTGATCTTTTTTATTTTAAAGAAAATAACGACATAATGCACACCTATTCTTTGCCTTGCAGATGTCAGTAGTGCCAGACAAGTTTTAAATTTATAATAATAATTAATATATTATGAAAGGTATAGTGTGGATATGTATTATAAAAAAATGAAACACTGACTTTTCTCTGGAAACTGTTCCTGTAGTCCAACCAAAAAAAAAACAAAGTCTGTATGAGTTCTTCAGGTTCTTCGTTTCCTCTTATGAATGGGAAAGTCGGTAGTTATGTACCTTCGTCTTACGTTCCGATTTGTTGAGCTCATATACACGTTACAAACACATAATAAGTAATTTAAACAAAATGTTTTAAACCATATCCATAATTGTTACTTAACTAATTACTTAATAATTACAGTAAAATAAAATCATTTTTTATTATTATTATTGACATAGTTTTTTTTTTCTTATGGACTTCTGGTCCCCGTTAACATCAACTAAATTAAAGTGGTCCCCGGTCAAATAAAGTTTGGAAACCACTGTTAGAGTTTATACGTGACTATAACGTCTTGGGAGTTTCTGGGATCATTATGAATTCTGACTGAGTCAAACCTGAAGCTTTGTGTAGACTAGGAAGGTGCACTGGGGTCGTTTTGATTATTCTGCTAAATAAACGCAATCTACTTCAAAGTAGTTTGATCATACATTAAGATGGTGTGTTTTGAGAGAGTGCATCTCAAAATCATGTTTGTCCAACTCTTGTCAAACACTGTATCGCAGGAATATCAAGGGATTGGCCGAAGTGGAACATGAGTATTTAGTTGGTAACGAGGAACAAGATCTTATTTAATTATGTTCCAGTTGTTTTCTCTGCATCCATACGTTACAATTAACGGATCGAGAAACGCCATATTGCCTTCCAAAACCGAGAGCGCTGATGTGGTTCAGCTCAAAAGGGTGCTCAACTTAAGGGGGCTAGACAGCACATATTTGCCGTAGCCCAACAAACTGTGAAAAAACATATTTGACGACAGCCCATACGGTTCACATAGATATTAAGAAAATAACTTAAACAAAAAACATAAAATGAAAACTTAAAAAATAAAAAGTAAATATAAAATAGAAAAAAAAAATAGAAAGAATAAATAAAAATGAAAAAAAATTAACACATTGTGATAATCTTTCTCGCAAGAAATTTATTTTTCGCCTGTTTTAAAGAAATAGTCTTGAAGTTTCGAAATAAATTTAAAGACGTTTGTTGATTCACGACATAGACAGCTTTACCAAAATCGCACTATGCTACAATAGATGCCTTAGCTTTAACTCCTTTAACTTGTGATCTAATAACGCTATAAATATTCAGTCGCCCATAACAATTAATTAAGGGAAGTATTACGTAGTGGGCGCAGAGCCCGTTTGTTGTGTTGATAAATGTGTGCAATGTGCATATTTGCAAGTATATGCAACGTGCATATTTGCAAGTATATGCAATATGGATATGGCGCGCTGTTTGATAAAGTGGAGCAAAAAGTAGTTGGTTTCATTAGTGATGAGCTATTGTGGGGAAATACTGGCTGCAATTTAATTAGCTTTAGTAGGTTAAAAAGGAAATGGTAATATGTAAAACCCAGGGATGATTTTTTTAATGACATTGACGTGGTACTAATATCTATAGTGGTTAGTTTAGACATACACAATGAAGGAACAAGAATATAAAAAAGTAATTGATCAAAGGTGCACTGGATGTATCTAATTTATTGTTTTCCGAGTTTTTAAGCATCGCCACTGCATAAAAAAAACAAATGGTGTTGCATTTAGACCTGTTATTCATAATCATTCATTAGCAGCCGAAAAACTGCACATACATAGGTCTCATCCAAGTGTCTTTTGTGTCCGGCATCCATCAGATTCCAGCAATCCGCACCAGGTTGTCGGTCCACCTAAAGCTGCGTTTTCCGGTACGCAGTCGCCACTTAAGTTTGGCGATTCTTCGGGTTAAGTCAGTAATCTTGATTGTCCTGCGGATGTCTTCATTCCCGATCCGATCACGGAAGGAAACTCCAAGCATAGCCCTCTTCGTTGCCCGTTGAGTAACTTTAAAAAGAGAACTTTTAAACCGATGCACACGTGGTCCACGCTTGAATTGTACGTTAAGTCGCAATAGTAATGTAGCTCAACAAGTCTAGTTACCGTATAAAATGCATGGAGACCGACGCGCCCAGATCGTCGTACGTGGTCCACGTGTGCCCAATGTACCTAGTTCTCATAACTCACAATTGGCAACACATCGTCTTCAGATATTAAGTAATTCCATCTGTAGCGACATCTATGACGCCACATAAGAACTACTAAAATACGAAATCCTGCATCGCGCAATCAAAGTTCTCCACGTGATTTGAATATATACAACAGCCCGAAATCAACTATCGGGCAGTTGCCCACCAGATATGACACCCGTCTAGTTCGAGGATCCTCCCTTTTCAACGAAGGTTTGCGGGACTTTACTCTCTTTTCTGCATACCTCCAAAAATCTTAATATTATATCTCTCTGATAAAAAAAAAATCGTAGTTACTATTGTAGATGGCTAAAATTGAATTAAGGACAATACCTAATCTAGACCATTTTATTTCAGTTCACAAACAGAACAGTAAACTTTGTTTTAAAAACTTTCAGACAATTACCGAGATATTGGCTACAATACTTTCATAGTATTTTAGGAGAGAGACGGTAAGTGTTCCTGGCACAACGCCGAGCAAAAAGATAATTTATCTTAGTCTGAACGGTTATAGGGAAGGCGGAAAACGAAGATGGTGATAGCAGAGCATTAACTTATACTTATGATAATGAAAAATGTGTCTGATGGTTGGCCACAATCTTTAACACAGTTCACTCAGAGGTCAAAACTGCTCCAAAGAACGACCAAATAGGAGGCTTGGTAAACTGCACCGCTAGCCAAGCTGATAATCTACAGTCGTTAACGCTAGACGAAAAGTAATCAAATGTATGGGAATGACATCATCGCAACGTTAATTCACGTGGTCGGAACAAACGAATAGAAAATTCGTAGCCAAGTTCACATCGTTCAAAATGATAGAATGAATTTCTACAACGTTTAACGCTACATCCTTTGATAAACAAACGCTACATTGTAGAACGAGCGGCCGACTCAGGCGCGTCAACATGGCTACCCACTTTTCGTTTTCTACATTTGCTGACACCGAAGCGTTACCGATTGCAGAACGGAATTCGACACGATACGGTTGTAACTTGGCTAGGGGGGCTGATGTTTCTTGTTGATGAAGATGAAGATATTGCTGCTGATTCTCTTACCGAACCTGATATTTAAAAGTTTCTGGGTCATTGCAAGAACTTAGCTAACAGCTATGGTACAGCAACCTTAAGTTTTACATCTGCTTAAACCCAAATTGTGGGTCAGCTTTCAGTTTTCCAGTAATGATAAGTACTGGAAGCCAGCCCCAGTAGAATGCATGTATATTTTTCATGGAGCGGCTACTTATCTATCCTCAAGTCAGCCCCAATGGAATACAAGTATTGTTTCATGAAGCGGCTGCCTATATGGCCTCTACAACTTCGTAAGATTGAATATCTGTAAAACGTACTGTGCGGGCCCGGCAGGGTTATTGCCCACTAGGGCCATGAGGAATTTCTGAGAAGGAAACCTGTGATCTTAAAAGGAAACAAAACCACAAGTGAAGGATACAGGTGTGGTTTTAGTCAGTAAAAGACTGACATGCTCTTCTGCTCCACCCTAGAGCGGGAGAAGTCTTTGATGTTTTCCAACCTCAAAAAAAAAAGCCGAGTTGGTAGCCGGGCCAGTAGGAACTTGGACATGGGTCTCTGTATGGGACCTTTGTAATAGATGCTACGAACCGACCGAACACAATTGGAAAAAGGCTAAGCAGACTGATTGAAACTGATTTGATTGAAGATGATTGAATTGATTACAAAGAGCTTCGATGCATCAAGAAAGCAGTGCGTCAAGCAGAACATGGAAAGTCACGCTCAGTCACGCAGACAAAAATCTTTTTATCACGACATATACTCGGTCAGAGATGCGGTCTATTCTCGTAAAAATAATGCCTACACAAACAAGACTCCATTATTACTTAATTATTAAAAGAAATACATCCAGCTATTTATTTTTATCTCACATCGAACTACCATTAATTTTTCTCATTAGCTTCTGTACGCGGTAGTACCAAATGAGAATAGAATAAATGTCTTATGCCCGATTGATATCACTCTCCTCAAATTAGCCTTTGTTTTGCCCAGTGGCCTCTGTTATCTCACATCGGAAACGCTTTCACTGAACTTAACATAGATATAAGAAAGTATTTCTATGGAACTTAAGGTTAATTTACACAGTCGAACAATGATGCCCGGATTGTTATGGGAAAAGTGTTTTTAAGGTATGTTGTGAAACTGCATGTTTGTTTGCGCATATCGACTTCTGCAATTGGTTTGTTATGTGGAAACACTTTGGAAACCAATTTTTTTATTTAACGTATAGACACATCACTCATCAGTGGTGTTCTGGCTCTTGTATTAAGATATCCTGTATCATAAGAAAAAAAAACTATAAAAGTAGAGAAAATATGACAGAGTGTGTCACTCACCCCGATGTGTGAGGTGTAAGTATGTGGGTGAGTGGATGTGTAATGTTTGTGAGTGAGTATCAAAGATTCAAGAAACTGATCCGATTAAGTTTTCTATTTCTATAAAGCTGAAACTGTTTAGCCAATGCGTTACTGGGAAGTTGTTTAGATGCTAAGTAAGTGATTAGTGATCTTTTTTAATTTATTGTGCATCTATTCGGGCAGAATAAACACGTTTTCTTTCGTTCTATTTGCTTTTACACAGAGTTAATCTACCGGACCAGAAATTAAACCAGCACACAACGTTTATGAAGTTCATAAAAACATTTATAGATTTAAGAATCATTTCGGGTGCTGATTGACGTCTTCGAGAATGTTTGTCTAGCTTTATTTCAATACCGACGCATTCCGATGACGTGCGACACGACTTTAGTACCCCAATTCAATCATTATGCCGTCTTTGTTTTACCAACCAACAACCGTCCTTGTTCACGATAGAAAAAATATAAAAATAAAAGGTCCGCCACACAACGAGAGATAATCGCTGATGAGATCTCCGTCGTCGAGTTCGCATTGTTTGTAAATGAGAGCAGCGAAAATAAAAGCGCTCATTTGATAGTGTTCTCTCGACTCGATTGTTTCGGTCCTTTGAATCGAGAATCGTTTGTGTTTTTAAAATTATAATTATGTTTTAGTGGTTTCTATTTGCTATGGCAACGTGTTAAAAATTGATTGGGATGGGAGTGTAAAATTCTTTTTCGCTTGTTTGTTCTGACAGGCCAATTACTGGCAACATTTTTCAATGGCTTGTTACATTAATTGCTGATCCTGCTGAGTTGAATGTGCAGTAAATGGACCTGGTTTATTGCAGTTTTTTGTAAGACAAAGGCTTGTTTGCGGCTATAGAAAGAAGTTCACCATTTAATTTTCAGACAATTTCCTATCGTGTGTAACCTTAAGGCGTATAGTCCCTTGAACCATCTGACCGAAATTATGTGAACGCAACTCTCGCACTCGCCTAGGCGGCAGTACGCAAATCTGTGCATTTATTTGCGGCCAGCAGCGCCCGGAAAGCGCTTTAAATCCATTTTCTCTGCGAGATATTGATTGATTTACACATGCAATGTTCACTTTGAAGAATATTTAACCACCAATTTTTATGTGTAAAAATGTTTCTAAAGGTCCAAGCCGTTTCGAAGGAGTAGGGAAAAGTTGCGAAAAGTTGCGAAATTCCTAAATATTTTTTTTGACAAAAGTATTAATTGCACGAAAAAATCAAATGTTGATATTATTGTTCATGAATCTATAATAAACATATATTTTTTTCAAACCAATTGACCAAGCCGTTACGGAGGAGTAGGCCTCAGAAAATCACTGTTTTATGGCACTTTTCGGGGGCCCTTAATAAGAAAAACGTTATTGCCTGGTTCTTTTAAACGTAATCGATCGCGTTAACGTTAACGTATTAATACTGATTAAGCACCGTGTGGTGATAATAAGAGAAACTTAACCTGTTTTTCCATAAGATTTGTTATACGCAAACGAAAAATTAAACGCGATTGAGTATATTAAAACACTCGCACTAGGTCCTCTGAGGTTCAAGACAAAATAATAATTTACTAGCTACTGCGTGGCTTCGTCCACGTGTTAGTTGAGAATTGTCCCACGAGAATATACTCCTGGGATAAAAAGTATCTTATGTGCTATCTCAAAACATGGTCTAAACTAAGTATCGTAGAAATCCGATCAGCCGTTCGAGCGAGCAGAAGTAACAAACATACAAACAATGGGAATATTGGTAACATTTTAATTTTCTAATTGGGTTGTTGAAGCGTGTCCATTATTCTAGTTACATGTTGTATTACACTTGTTAGCTTTTTAAAAGACATTATTATGCCAATGTCCCCTAAGTCTCCTTGCAAATTAAACAACAACATGTCTACACGCTACCATGTCAGGCCACTAACGACATAGTATAAATAAGGCAATATTTTATACTGTAACAAATATATTATGGCATGGGCGTTGCGGGTACATGATAAACACATATCTACATTTCTTTTTGCCAAAATAAACTGAATACATACAGACCTACGTGTATGATATAAACTAATGCTTGACTGCGATCCCACCTGATGGTATGGACTGATGCAACTGTTGATAGTGAGGCGCACTAGTATTTAAGAACTTATTCACCTAACCTTGGAGACACCTAAACTATAAACCAACGGGGAGACCGCAGCAGACAAATTGCTTTGCATCTACTATAAATTGTGAAGTTATGCTATACATATTTTTAAAACCAAAGCAGCAGTTCTGGACAATTGGGGAGTGGAGTTGTTTGAAAGCGTCACCGGAGCCCTGAAGCGCAAAGGGCTATTGAAGAAACACGTTGTCATTCCAAGAAATAAGACAAGGTTTTTATACCACATACCTACTCGTTTTCACTCTTATTTCTTCGAAGACTAAATCCTGGAATACGCTGCCATTTTCAATTCCACTGAAGAAAAATTCTTTGAAAGAAAAAAGTAAACAAGTTCATTCGCGAAACCAGACAGCTTCTTGAAAACATTCTCAAGAACATTTCTGTGTACTTGGTCTTGTACTTGACATTAGCCTTCACAAACAAAAGCACGCGTGCCCATTGTGTCGCTGAGTGGTGGTGCGTATTGATTGGTCGGTTTGGAGTTGTTGCAGACAGGCGTGGCGCGACATTGGGACAGCGATGCGACAACGAGTTCTCATAAAAGTGTAACAGTAGATAGATCGTCATTTATCCTTAAAACAAATAATCTACAAAAGTCAATGAATACAAAAAAAAACCAACTGTATACACACATGCAAGCCTGGTTGTATTAAAAAACCAGTTGATTTTTGTTTTTCTTTTAAAGTGAACTAAAAATAATGGGCTAAAATACAAACTATACTATTATTATTAAAATACAAACATTTATAAATGTTGAAAAAAAATTATGCTATTGAGACGTAGGTAAATCATACTCGTAACATGTTATCGAAGAGATAATATTACGTTCTACTATTCACAAATCATGCGTCACATGCACATCGTGTGATGAAAGTCATAACCATACCTGTGTGTCCGCGAAATCGGATAAGGTCTGAATCACATAAATCAGCATTGATTCGCCTCTCTAAATATTTAAAATTGCTATTTTGTGTGGATTTAGAAGAAAAAGGACAGTCTCGATGTCGCGTCGCGTTTGTCTGCCGGAGTCTTAACATAGTGATAGTACGCATTGACTGCTCCGTTTATTTATCAAGAGCAGTGAACGTTGACCGTGATTGGTGAAGCGTTGCGACCAGGCAACGTAACGTCAGGTACAGACTAAGCAAACGAACGTTTACGAGTGGGAATCGCTGATGGACAGCTCAAGCTCACTCGCTTTGTGCTAGGGATAAACAAAGCGAAAGATGTGAAACGAACGGAAATAAGAATGTTGGACGAAGCTACCACATCTTTTTATACTTTGATTTACGTAGATACCATTGCAGTAATTTCAGCCTGCTTATTTAAAAAAAAAATTGCTTGAATCACGCGGCGTGGCGCCAAATCAAACCCTTTGAAATTTTCGTTTCGAGTGTAAGCAAAAATGAACTTAGCGGTGGTGAGGTGGAAGTGTCTTTGATGGTACGTCTTGAACTGCAGAGACAAATTGCGCTAGTAGTGCGAACTTACGAGCTGGAGACTATCAATGATCCCAGCAAAAAGAAGTGTTATCCCTCGCACATATATATCGCCATAAAGGTGGGCCTTTGCGTGTGATAATTACCTAGTGTTGTTGTTCACTGTAATTTACAGGGCGAACCGACTTCGTTTACCTGGCTTAACTTCGGTAAACTCTTCTGGTTGGGTGCTTAGCCTACTGAAGCCTGCGCTTTAAACAAAGCGAGCGTGCGGCTTGTTCGTTCGCTCGTTCGCTTAGTCTGTACCTGGCTTCGTAACGAGAGTAATGTAACAGTCAGTACTCTGCGGTCGACTGGCCATTGTCAAATATTTCGAATATTGAATTTAGTGAGGGGACGCTTTTTCTGTTAGTTTCGGACCGGTAAATCTAGATTGGAACTCTCTTTTTTGGGTGCAGTTTGTTAAAGTAATTTTGGTGGTTTAAAATGTTTTATATAACCTTGTGACCTTTTTGCTGTCTTTTTTTTACAGGAAAAATCATCAAATAATCGTGAAAAATTAAGTCACGTTCTGGGTAGAGACGGAGTGTACGATTTTTGCTGATGTCTGATTTTTGTTGCGGTGCACCTTCAATGGCCATATGATACTACTGTGAATCTCTGAATGTTTGTTAATCAAAAACGCCTTAATAGCTGAATGGATTTAATGCAATTTGGCACATGGGCAGACCATTCCCTGGATAAGGACATAGGATACCTATATTTTATCTCGAGTAAACGTTCATCAAGAATCTCGAATAATCGTACCAACCCGCACTGGGCCCGCGTGATGGATATAGCTCATTCCCTCTCCTAGAGAGGAGGCCTGAGTCCCAGCAGTGGGAACATTAAAAAGGCTGATGATTTTTTTTTTTTTATGGTGTGAAAAAATCATGCATTGACATCCCCCGCCCTTGGGCGGAGCGGGAGATAGTGTCAGACTCTTACTGACTAAAAGACCCACCCCGTTCCTTCTAGCCTTCATACCGGGGCTCGAGCGCCCTTTCGGATAACCTTCGTAAGTAAGCCTAGTTCGTAAGTAGGCTTCGACCCGGCTGGGTCCCTGCTGTTGCTGACAACTCCTTGAGGCGCGCGGGAACAGTGCGCGCCGTCGACGACTTGGGCTTGGTCCGGACAGTTACCGGACGGCCGGACAGTGAGCTACCCATAAAGGCTGATGATGATGATGATCAAACGTATATCATCATTATCATCGTTTCAGCCGAAAGATGTCCACTGCTGGACATAGGTCTTCCCCAAGTGTCGCCGCATGACTCACCAGCGGTGCTATTCTCTAAGAAAACAGCCTAGAGCGCAGCGCTGGCCGCGGCGACGAGTCGAGAGCGCAGTACATAGGATTAACAACCTAATGACCTTTTAAATTGGATTAACAACCTAATAAACTTTTACATTGGATTGTTAATCCAATGTACTGCGCTCTCGACTCGTCGCTGTGGCCAGCACTGCGCTCAAGGCGGTTTTCTTAAAGAATAGCACGCCAGGTCTTCGGTCTACCTCGCGCTGCGTTGTAGCCACTCCAAAACCTTTCACTACTATCGACCATAAGCGATGTGCCCTGTCCATTGCCACTTAAGTACATATGTTAGGTATATACTAAGTACCCTTGGGCTAATTTTCGACTTGGGTACACATAAACAAAATAAATTGTAGCCACAATTTTCACAGTGTATATTTTACTTACCTATTTCGAAAATATTCTCCGCAAGATCAAAATATTGTCGTTTTAATTTATCTTCGCATCCCTCTCCTCATAAAAATCCCATTATTGTCATTCTCAAAGATTATTCAAAAATAAATATGTCCCAAAACCATTAAGACGTAAATAGCCGTCGATTCACGCAAATGCTATTGCAGGCAACGATGCATTTAAGGATGATATTAATATAATACGTCGCGCATCATTTGGCTTGCTTGAATACGACGCTTGAACATGGAATAGATATGAATAGAAGGTCGAAGAAATATAAAACTTGCGCAAGCAGGCAAGCATAGACGCGTACATACAAGGTGTAAGGGACAGCCCTCCACAAACTTTAAGGGCTTGCTCAGTAGACGAAACTGAACAACCTTCCACAAAAATTTTTTTCAGGAAACGAAAAAAAAATCCGCCTCACCATAGAAAATTATAAACTTAATTGGACAGTTTGTATGGAGAGGTCGATTTTTTTTTTCGTTTCCTGAAAAAATGTTTTATGGAAGGTTGTTCAGTTTCGTCTACTGAGCAAGCCCTTAAAGTTTGTGGAGGGCTGTCCCTTACACCTTGTATAATTATGATTTTTTTGAAGGTTAACATAGAGTTTAGTTGATCAAATGAGCGAATGCACATTTAAGCCTGCACCAATCATTTACAAGTTTTATTGTGATAATATCATCATGACAACTACTAGTATCTTAACGCGCTGAACGTGAAGCATATTTATCTACATATTATGCGTAAAAACTAATAGCGTCTTCGCTCTCCGAATGTGAAGCATATTCATATTCATATATTATGCCTGACAAGTACTAGTGTTTTCACTCACTGAACGTGAAGCATATTCACATACGCATGCTAACTACTAGCGTTCGCTCCCTAAATGTGAAGCATACCTATATATACATGACAACTACTAGCGTCATTCCTCGCTGAACGTGAAGCATATCTACATATGTGTGACAACTATTAGTGTTTTATCTCACTGAACGTGAAGCATACCTACATATGCATGACAACTACTAGCGTCTTCCCTCGCTGAACGTGAAGCATATCTACATATGTGTGACAACTATTAGTGTTTTATCTCACTGAACGTGAAGCATACCTACATATACATGACAACTATTAGCGTCTTCCCTCGCTGAACGTGAAGCATATCTACATGTGTGACAACTATTAGTGTTTTATCTCACTGAACGTGAAGCATACCTACATATGCATGACAACTTTTGGAATCTTCACTCCCTAAACGTGAAGCATACCTATACATGCGTGATCACTACTAGCGTCTTCCCTCGCTGAACGTGAATCATATCTACATATGTGTGACAACTATTAGTGTTTTATCTCACTGAACGTGAAGCATACCTACATATGCATGACAACTTTTGGAATCTTCGCTCCCTAAACGTGAAGAATACCTACATAATTTTGCTCGACAACTACCAGTTTCTACGCTCGCTGAACGTGCAGCATATTTACATATACGTGACAACTACGTGCGTCTTCACTCCCTAAACGTGAAGCACACCTATATTATACGTGACAACTACTAGCATTTTCGCCATCGCTTCTAGCTGAACTTCTGTACCATCTGTTCTGTGTCTTGAGCATCGGCGGCGCATTTACATCGCATCACTTACGACTAATGGTTTCGTTATTATCTAGCATCGAGTTATTTATGAAGAATTTGTTTGGTTAGGCTTCCGTGTTTCTTTGAAGATAGTCATTATTGCACTAATAGCTTGTTTCTTACAATTATTGGTAGCTAATAAATGTTTCTGGATTTATTTGTGCGTAGACCCTCGAGGAAATTGTGTTGATGTTTATAAGGAAGTAGAATTGTTCGATCAAAATACTTCAGTGAAGTAGGATCTGGTTTGTGAAAAACAACTTGTCAGTTGCCATAGCGTAAGACCATGTTTACGAGAAAGTTGTTTACTACAGTGTTTAACAGTGCTTGTAAACACATAAGTATAAAATAGGTACGAATGTTTCAGCAATATTAGAGATTTGTTTTTTTTTGAGACGGGATATTGTTTTTTAAGGTTGAAAATCATCAAATGACATCTCCTGGCTTTGGGTGGAGAGGGAGGACATGTCAGACTTGTCATTGCAAGGTATTTTATTTACTTAAAGAATTTTATTCATTATTGACTTTAAGACCCCAGACAAGTTATAATGAGTAGCAATGGTGAGTACTGCATGTCTATGCCAAGAGCCCCCGTAAAGAATGACAAATCACGTGAATTCAAAACCAGTTTATATTAAACAAACATTAATAATTGGAACGTTGTCGGCACGTCAGCTCGCATAGGCGAAGGGAAGCGTAATGAAATTAATTTACGCAGTATCTGATACGCAAATAGCAGGTGTCAAATGTCCGAAATGACGAGGGTAGGGATAAGAGGGAAAGAGAGAGAGAATATATGTGCCTAAGAAGTAAGTGTGAAAGGCTAAGCGTAATGTTGGCAATTAAAAGGGTTCATTTGAAATGATTGTCAAGTACTCGTACGTATGAAATTTTAATCAATCTTTCCTTATTATTTGGGCAAGATAGCACCGTCCGCATTGTAGTTGAGCGATTGGCGGCTGTGATGCTAGATGTAGCGGACTCGATTACCGCACTAGACAATAATTCGTATGGCCTACAGAGAGTTTATATGGGCCTGAGTGTCTTGTGTATGTGAATTTCTTAGTATGAGGAAATGTTTAAATAAAAATATTTACCTCTTTTAATGACAATCCCCAATAAATTGAAACTATCCATTTCTTTTTGTGAAAAATGTGTAAGTTGAAAGAAACATCAAGGACTGCAATAAAGCAAAAAATATTAAAATACTAGCTTTCACCCGCGACTTCGCCCGCGTACATAAAATATAGCTTATGTTACTTAGGAATAAAGCAGCTTTATATCGGTGAAAAAATTTTAGCAATCGGACCAGTACTTCCAGAGATTACGTCCTACAAACAAAAAACATAAAAAAAAAACTTTACCTTTTTATTACAATATTGTAGTTAACAGCAAAACTGATAGCTGTTAGATATTAACAGGTATGCAATTTTAATTTAGTATTTATTTTTATTACGTTACTTCTTGCTTGCTCATTCGACTGACACTTTAACACGTCATCGTCATGGTAAAACGAGAACTACATTTGACTGATCAATATCAGACTCTAAGAAAGTGCTATGGACTTGAAAAAAAGAAAGAAAAAGTGTTTATTCACGTCAAACGACTTCTATAAGTGCTAAAGGACGCTATTTTCAGTTTAAGCAAAACCGTATAAAAATAAATTAGAGTTAAATTACTTATTAGTTTTTTAGGCTAGATTGTAATCAATTATTAAGAAATTTATTCTTAAAAATAAGGAAAAAAAATTTTTGACTGATGCACACGTAGGCCACGCCTGGTTGCACGTTTGGGTCGCGTTGCGTGGCGTGCATCTAATGTAGGTCTACAAGTTTAGTTGCCATATAAAATGTATGGAGACCGAGGCATCCAGTAGACAAGTTGATAATCTGCAATCGTTAACGCCAGTAGAAAACTTCAAATTTAAGGGAATGACGTCATCTCAACGCTCAGTCATTTGGTCAGAACAAAAGAATTGGGGGCGTGGTCAACTCGAGGCGTTTGACGTAAGAGAAACGGTTATAACTTGTCTAGGGTGCGCTGATCTGCGTACATGGCCCGCGTGAGCTCTATGTAGTTCTACCAATTCCCCTACACGTACATCGGCCGTTTATTACCGTATACTTGATAAGCTGTCAGTTCATCGCCTGTAAACGCCACTATGTTATCGCTTCCCCGACAGGCTACCCTAACCAGTGACAGCTTGTAGCCATGTCTACGAGCTTCAGTTGAGACGGCGATTAGCTTGAATGCAGATGAATGGTGAAGGTTTGATCACCATAAAGCTATTGTACACTTGGTTTTATAAATGTTAATCCTGTGTTTTTTATGAGGTGTGCAATAAATAATATAATATATACTAGCTGTTCTTCATGGTTTGACCCCCGTTTTTGGTTACTGGTCCGCTTCCGCAGTGTGATGTTTTATATAGACTTAAAATTCTTCATTAGTATAAAATAAAATTAAAAACAGTGTTGGCTCAGTAGTAACGGCTCAGACTTACAATTCGTGGTTTCGAACCCAGACAGCGCATTACTTTGTGTAATTTATTTCATTACCACTGCTCTCCAAGCGATGAAGGAAAATATCATGAGGAAAGTGGCATGTCCAAGAACCAAAAACTTCAAAACATATGACATCCACCAGTACACATTGGGTCCGTGTGATGGATTACGGCCCATTCCCTCTCTTAGAGAGGAGACCTGAGTCCCAGCAATGGAAACATTAAAAAGCTGATTATGATTATAATGAAACGCCTCTGCGACCTCTTGACTAATTTATTCAATACTAGCTTTTACCCGCAGCTTCGCCCGCGTACATAAAATATAGCATAATTATGTCACTCAGGAATAAAGCAGCTTTCTATTGGTGAAATAATTTTAGCAATCGGACCAGTACTTCCAGAGATAACCTCCAAAATCAAAAAAAGACGTGTGGCACTCTGGGACTGCCGCGGTAAAGCTATTGCATAGCATTTTTATCAACTTATGCAATTATAATTATTTATTTATTTTATTTATGCAGTATTTTTTTCTTTGTTTTTTTTTTCTTTGATATTAATTGAAGTTACACTTTCACACATTGAATTGAATTTCGATTGATTGTTCACTCATTTGTTTTCTTATCGGTCACCACGCTCAAAAAACAAATGAGTGGGGTGTTAGGTTATTTTCGTTACGGAATTTCTGGATTCGGTCTCCACGCTCAAGGCCCGCGATAGAAGCTATGCAATAGCTTAAAAAAATAAGCTTTGCCTCTTTATTAAATTAGTGTAGATTTACCCGACTGCAAGAAGGGTTATTAAAATACGTGTTAGTGTGTATTATAAAAAAAAAATCCATAACATACATACATGATCATGCCATTTACTTCTTTGATGTATAAAAAAAACGGTCAATATTTTTTTTTTAGAGTAGATACATTATGTAGTAAGGCTTGAGCATTACGAACCTAAAACTTACGAATAGATTTAGAGAGAAGAGAGATTGTTGTCTAAAGGACAAGTAAGAAAATAAGTTAAGTTTACCAGTTTACATTTCTTTACTAGATAACATACTACCGCAACATTTCTCCTTCTTATAAGTCCCGTATAATAAACATATATATAAACGTTCGATTCCATTTACCGTCGCGAACAAATATCGCTGTATCTGTCACGTGTACCATTCGTCACCCACCCCCATAAGAGTTAGATTTTTGATTTGTTATCCTAGCAACGCTGTCAGTGTTATTGATGTGTTGCGAAATTGGAAAGTTCAGAGGCACTTATCTCTCAGATTTAGATAGCGGGGCAATTTATAAAGCGGGGTTTTCTGCCCCTAAAGCACCCTTGACGCGAGCCCGCGGCAGTGGCGCTCCCGGCCCGGCTTCACTTTTGGATTATTGAACCCGATATTACATAAATACCAAATGTGGATAGACAATGATGATACGGTATTGGGTTTATTTCATTTCGTGTTACACGGAAGACTTTATGGCTCGGTTTGTGTTGTGTCGTGTCGGGTGCAGGATGTATGTAAACAACGATTCGCGTTGGTATATTGAAGCCCTGCTGTAGGGTTGTGGAATTTTCGAAAGAATTACCGTAGCTCTGGGACGGAAAAGAAAACTGAAGAAATACACGAGCGTTTTATTCAGTAAAAGTCTAACATTCCCTCCAATCACAGTGGGAGAAGTTATTTGATGACTTCCCACCGTATTTTGACTGGATTGTTGGTGTAGTGGTTAGTGGCGCTGACTGCTATGCCGGAGGTCGTGGTTCGATTCCCACCCGGGACAAATGTTTATGTGATGAGCATAGTCAAATGATCATGCACAAACACAAATCAAGAACGAATGTTCTGTGTCTGGGTGTGATTTATCTATATATGTACCTATGTATTTGGAAAATATATAAGTATGTTTATCAGTTGTCTAGTATTCATAACACAAGCTTTGCTTAGCTTGGGTCTAGACGGCGTTGCATGATAGTTGTGGAATAAAAAAAATAAATAAAAAAAAAAGAATAATTTAAGGTTATTGCTTCAAGCTAGCTCTAGAAATTCTGAAAGTATACTAGAACTGCAATTTGCTACTCAATATCGGATAGTATTGTAACAATTATAATTTATTTATTTATTTATTTATTCATTTATGTACACACAAACACTTAAAAATGAAATAGACAAATACAGATAAAAGAGATAATATTTGCGGTAACGAAATATATTACTTAGAAATAAGGTAAAACGTCAAGTTATTATAAAAATGGCACATTTCGGGTTTTCTCTAAGTTATAGAGCTATGTTCTTGATGGTTTTAAAGAGTATAATTGAGTAAATACATACATTTCATAACCGCAAACATACACCTGAGAGCAATAAAATCGCACATCGCTTGTAATTTCGTTGAATACAGTTTTTTTCTTAAATCTAAAGAAATTGAGTACAAATTATTTGGCAAAACTAAAGCATACAAGGTTAGCTTTATAAAAACACAAAGTTAAGATCATTAAACATTGTATTTTTTACCTTATTATCCGATACTGAACTGCGTTTGGCAAAAAAACGTACGAAAATATGAATTTCGATTGCTATCCTGCAGCATATCAAAAAGGCAACTTTTGCTATACTGAACGCCTATTTTTGTCTCCACAAAAACTCGGTAGAAACTACTGGCTGGATAGAAATACTTTCAGTGACATGTCAAGTCATCATTGTCCCACTAATGGATAGAGCAGCTTTCACGGAAAAACAATTGAGATCTCGGAAAATTCATTCTGCTGGCTTTTTCTCGGATTGTCGCCGGACCGAAAAAAGGGGATGTGCGTTCATTACCAACAGTCGAAGCAACCTCTAAAATAATATGACACGTTTTTGTGAAGCGAAATTTGCTTGCAAACAAAGAGGAAATAATCTAGATATCAGTATTAATTCCACAAAGGAAATGATGAGAACCATTCCCGGTATCTTTTGTAACGTAAAAGCTATGATATAAAAAATCTGTTTCAAGTCGTTTTCTCGAACCATTTGGAGACGAGGACCCTCGAGTGGCGTGTCGAATCATGTCTTCGCAATCGATACTTGAGTTTTTCCCTCGTTCCGTGAAAAACGTTACCGTTTCTTGTTCAGGCAGAAATGCTCCTTATCTCTCTAGGAGATTAATACGAAGGGTACGTCAGTATCAAAGCTGCCCAAATATTTTGTTAACATTTACGCCGCGATAAAAATGCAAGGTTTGTGGATACAGATTTTGTGGGTTTATGGTGAATAGATGGTTCTTGAGAGTGGCTTTGTTATCTTAATGGCTAGAGATTTAGTTTGTTTGTTTAATTATTTATTTTTTTGTAATATTTATGGATCGGTTTATTCAATTATCAACCGTTATTTGACTACTCACATACAAATTCTTCTTTAAATTAATTTGCCTGAATAGTATGGACAGAGAAGGCCTATTTTTCCGGGGTGGGAAACCATTAGATAACTCTTCTCGCTCTGGGTGACGTGACACGGATTGTCAGACTTTTGTTGACTTGAAACGCATCTCTGTTCCTTCTATTGTGCTTTGCATACCAGGGCCGCAGTACGTATCTCTTTCGAAAAATTCTTCAGAAGACAGAAGGGTCGTGTCGCTATGTTCAGTTACGTCTAAATTCACTTTGATATTGCAATCTAAAAACTATCCCTTATAACTATAATACCGCTTTAATAATAAATTCTACAGCCAACTGGGAATTACATGTCCATTCTATAACGCAGAACGAATGAAAAGTTTTTTAAAAAACATCTACTGTTTGTAATAATAATGGAACCCATTCGCATTCAATACCACTACGGCAGCGTCGGTAACAATACCTGGCGAAGAGATAAAGGTGTCAGATTGAATCATGGTGGAAGATTCGGTACGTCTGCGGATAATCTATTGATTAGAGCGGTCAACACCGGATCCTTCCTTTACTATTCATGAAATAGTTTTAGGAATTTTCGATAAACTTTGCAGTGATATGTTTTGTGTCTCAGTATTTTCTGTAATTTAGTTACTTTTTATTATTACAAGCTTTTATTTAGTTTCACCTGTCCCTATGTTTGTCTGTCATCAAATCTTGCAAATTAAATTTGATTCACTTCCCGGTTACCGATTGAGCTGAAATTTTGCTTGCATGTGTAAATCAGATGAGAATGCAAAATTATTATGACATGGAGCTGATCTGATGATAGAACCGGAAGGTGGCTATAGGAACTCGGTAGTTAAACGACACAACCCCATCGAGTTTAGGCTCGTATGATTCGTCTTGACGAGTATTAATATAAAAGTATTATACCGTGCTATAAAAGCTTGCTATGAAAAAAATATTTTCATTAAAAACTTGTTATTTAGTTACATTCTATTGTAATTGTCTAATTTTGGAATCGTCAATTATCTTAATTCAAATTTTTTCTATGATGGAGCACCAATATTGTGACAAAGCTCTTTAATAAAGAATAAAAAAAAAAAAACGTCTGTTTGCTGTTATTTTTCATCACCATTATTTCTCTCTCAAAAATTTGCTATTAGCTGAAGTTTTTTTTTGCGGTGGCAAATCATCCTATGACATCTCCCTGTCTAGGATGAAGCGAGAGGGCGTGTCAGACTTTTACTGATTAAAACTGCACCTATGTTGAATTTTGAAATATATTTTTTCTGGTAAAACAGAGAAAAATAAAGTAAGAAATATGTTTACTTGTGCCTCAATTTAGAAAACAAAAAAAAAAAAATTAAAAAAAAATGATTAAAATAAAAGGCTATGGCCTTGCATATCTAGATCTTTTGAACTATGATGGCTCTGCTATGAGCATAAAAACGAACTTCAGAGTGCACAGTGACTGTTCAATGTTCAATACTTCGGCGAAACAGTATTCACCCAAGCTTAGACTTCCTAAAATTCTTCCCGAATCCAATAACCCACAGTTACAATACAGATAAACGTGTCGGATTGAACGATGGCCGATAGCATTCGGTCTGCGATATATCTCGATACATATCAATATATCTGGATATATCGAACGGGCAGCGTGGAATGCCTCCAATTTCCACTTGCGGCAGTCTGTTGAGTTCAGAGGATGAATATTTATGGGTATCAGACGCTAATGTACTAAGTTGTGGATGCGTTTGTTTTTGGTTGAGATATTTGAAGAAAGCAGGTTTTTTTTTGTAGGTGGAATATCATCTAATGAAATCTCCGCGCCGTTGGGTGGAGCGGGAGATAGTGTTAGACTTTTACTAACTCACTCCTGTTCCTTCGTTGCCTTTCGTATCGGGGAATCTTCGTTTCAGAACCAACCCTTGGGCCCAGTACGCTTCGACCCTGCTGGGTCCCTACGGTTGGCTGACAACTCCTTGAGGCGCGTGGTACAATAAGCGCCATCGACATGGGCTCGGTCCGCCTGGACGGTTTCCGGATGGTCGGACGGCGATTTACCCATTGCTCGCAAGCTCGCGGCTACGGTGGCCGGAAATTAGTATCGGAATCCCAGCGGTGGCTTCGGCGTGAGGGCCGTTGCCTCACGCGTGAAGAAAGTGTGATGTGTTTAGAGGTTCAATCAGTGCAAAATTCTTTACTGTTATGCATGATCGAAGATGAATCGTCGCCTTATTATGATTAGTTTGGGCACGCATTTGAGGAGTGGCTGGAGAGGCGTCACGGCGTCCTCACCTTCCGCATGACGTGGGTTCTCACCGAACATGGTAAGTTGGGGAGGTTCCAGCACCTGAATCAGGCGGATGAAACGCCCGGGTGTCACCATTGTATGGATCGCCCAGAGGACACGGTGGAGCACATGGTGGAGGCGTGCCCCGTTTGGGTGGAGCACTGCCGTGCCCACCTTAAAAAAAGTATGAATATATTTTTGGTCATTATTATTTTACCAGCTGTGTGCTGTCAACCCAGAGCCAGAGCAGTAATTTGATGATTTTATCCACCTCAACAAAAATATTCGCAGTAGTAGGTAGAAATTGGTGCAAATCTCATTTTTCAGCGATAAATCTCAATCTACACTAACATTATAAACAGGGAAAATTTGTATTTTTGTATGTATGTTTGTAATGAATAAAATCAAAAACTACTGTGCCGATTTCAAAAATTCTTTCACCATTGGAAAGCTACATTCATCCTGAGTATCATTGGCTATATTTATTGCCCGTGCAAAGCCGGGACGGGCCGCTAGTATATTATACAAGATTAACCTCAATTTTATTTTACCGAAATATCCACGTGCTCGGCTCCAAACAGTTTGGGATTTTAATGAAGAACCGTTATAGATTTTGTATTATCTTACATTTTTATTTACTAGATCTATAATGTTTTAAAAATAGCCGCAATTAAGCTTGAATATTACATAAAATACTTTGGTAACAGGAAAACTGCTTAAATTGAACTCAAGAGAAAAGTAGCCGTTCGACTTTGCTGTTTTTGATTTATTATTTATAGCATAGGCGGCATCCTGGGGCGGACATGGGGTCAGTAAAGTTAAGCTTCAGGGGTGAAAGTACTCAATTCCTTTTTCCGGGTTTTAAGTTTACAAGATTCCATCAAAATCAGTAAGGAGAAAGAAATTGCTTTTCGCGATATTTATGAGTCTCTACAAAAGTTTGTATGTATGTACCATCAAATACACTTTCGCCTGACCACCGCTAAGTTCATTTTTGCTTGCACTCGAAACGAAATTTTCAAAGGGGGCGCGCCGCAGGATTATTCAAGGATACCTTCCTCAAGAATACCTCAAGGATACCTTCTTCAAGGGTTCCTTGAAGGAGAATTCCTATTTTTATTGGATAGACTAACAGTAATGATTGTCAAAGACCTAGATATAGGTATTCAACTATCATAAATGCCAAACACAAAACATAAGGACATAAAAGAAAACCAATAGCATAGCAGTAAAGCATTCCTCCGTTCTCATCAGCCATGTGTAAAAAACAACAAACATAACTTAAGGAAATGATGTTTTTTCTTTTGATTGTTCTTTCCCATATGTAGAGAGTTTATGTATCAGGACTGGTAGGGGACTGATATTGTTGCCAATGTATTTGTTCCCCTCTGTAACCTGTCGCTTGAGGCGATGCCTGGATGCATTTAGAAATTACGTTGTGATTTATTTTTATCAAGACAGAAGACTTTATTATGAATATGGATGGAGATTACGTAGTAACATCTTCCGTGCAAAATTTTCCTGTATGATAGATAAAACAGGCAGAAATTTTATTATCATAGGCATATTTGTTGTTGTTGAGTTCACTAGCGACCTTTCGTCTTTTTTCTGTACTATATCGTGGGTTCGATCCCCACCCAAGACAAATTTTTATGTGATGAGCACGATCATTTGTTCGGTATCTGGGTGTAATTTATCTATAATATGTACATATTTAGAAATATACAAGGTGCAGTTTTAAAACTGCACAATATTTCAGGAGGTTGTAATAAAACTCATAAATAATCATATAATAAAACGATACCTGGTCAATAATCAGTAATACTTGTTATTTAATTTTTTAATTACACTAAACTAAATCGATTGATCGATGGCCGCGGGGGCGTGGCTAGGGTGTGGCGTGCGGGATGATGATTAGATGATACATTATTTATGAAACTATCGTTGCGAGTTAGTGTGTGTGAAAACGCCTTTTATTGTTCCGTGTTTGTGTGTGTGAAAAAAAGCGCGGTTATAAAAAAAAAAAAAATTACCTACTTATTTTATTATTGATTCGGGTCGAGAATCACTAACATAATTACCTCCTGAAATATTTTGCAGCTTCAAAACGACACCTTGTATAAGTATGTTTATCAGTTGTCTAGTACCTACTCATAACACAAGCTCTGCTTAGCTTGGGACTAGACGACGTTGTGTGATAGTTGTGAAATATTATTATTATATATGCACGTACTATATATTGGAACCTTTCTCATGAATGATTCTATCTAATTATCAAAACCGCATGAAAATCCGTTCAGTGGTTTTTGAGTTTATTACCAATAAGCAGATAGACGCTTTGGGGGACTTTTTTTTAATAAAAAGACGAGGTTTTTTCTAATTTGCTTTAAGAAATATTTAAACAAGTAATAAAAAAATTATAATGATGTATAAACGCAACATCGCGGTAGACGAAGATGAAGGTGGAGAGATCAACTTGATTCTTTCCGGAGGGACTGACCCTCAATGACCGAACACGGACGCGTGTGGAATAAGGAAAGGGAGGCCTTCGCCCAGCAGTGGGAAATTTCAGGATAATTAAACTAGATGAACAAACGAAATAATTTACTTAGTTTCATTCCGTCTTCTTACAAATTAAAGTATCAACAAACAAATGCACACAGCTTACTTCAGATTCACAACAATGTTCCAGACTTTGCACAGAGAATCCGAGATGAGAATAAGCCAACACAGCAATAAACTTGCATCACTTACAGAACTCAACAATAATTAAACTACTTCACTTTAGCTCAACTATCATTCCACAAACGCAACACAGCTCGGGGTCTGTTTGAACAAATTCCCAGTTAATTGCCCACTTCACGATCTGTTTGTACAAATTCCCAGTTAATTTCCCAGTTCCCTTGTATCGTACATCCGGGACTAAGTCTGATATCGTCCGGTTTAATTACTGAGCTGCCAGCGACTTCAGTAACACATTGATGGCAGTCGCTAGCTCGCTTCTCTTCAAATTATATGTCATACTGTTTGTTTTGAGTATGTGATGTCGTGTCCAAAGAGTAATGGTGTGATGGAAAGGTTTCACCGCGGTCCTTGAACGCAAAGGGTAACTTAAACACGGGCGCAAACACGAAACTGCGTTGTGATGTCGCATCGTAAAAATCTACGAGCTCGCATGACGCATCGCAAGAAGTTGCGAATTGATTTGCATCGCACGTTATATGGTCAAATGAACCGATGCTTTGGGGCACGAAATCGCATCGCATCAATTCGAATTGCTGGTTTCTGCGATATTGCGTCGATGAACTGCATTATTGTGCGAGAAGTCCTAAGTCAGTAAAAGTCTGACATTCCCTCTGGTTCTGCCCAGAGTGAAACAAGTTATTGGATGATTCCCATCGCAAGAAAAAAAAAATCGAAAATATTGTCGACAGATTTCGTGCCGTGGTTCTATATTCAAAAACGTCTTGTTAATAATATTTATGCTGTCTCATTTCATTGCATTGTAAATGATAGAAATAGCTAGCTTTTGGTCTTATCAAAAAATAAAATCATGCTTAACTATCGGTTTGCTGAGTTTGCTTGTGTGATTATATGTAGTGATTACAGTTATGATATTGCTGTCAATTTCTTTGAACTTTTGTCAGTGGCTTCAAATGCGTTAAAGTCGAAGAAGCAAGGGAACGTACGCCGGAATAAAAAGTATACCTACTTTGTTTTATTTTAGAACTTAAATTTGTTTATACTTAGCTCCACACTAGGAATTTCACCTGCATCGTGAAGATCACAAGATATAGTTGTGCCAATTGTCATCCGAATCCGTGTAGACGTTTGAACATGAACATTACAACACACACACTTATATACAAGCAGAACTTTCGCATATATTTTAGTAGTACTGCGTTGAAGTGTTTTTCTTTTTATATTTCAAAGCCCTTTTTAGGGTTCCGTAGCCAAATGGCAAAAAACGGAACCCTTATAGATTCGTCATGTCTGTCTGTCTGTCTGTCCGTCCGTATGTCACAGCCACTTTTTTCCGTAACTATAAGAGCTATACTGTTGAAACTTTGTAAGTAGATGTATTTTGTGAACCGCATTAAGATTTTCACACAAAAATAGAAAAAAAGCAATAAATTTTGGGGGTCCCCATACTTAGAACTGAAACTCAAAAAATTTTTTTTCATCAAATCCATACTTGTGGGATCTATGGTCTAGGTCTTCAAAAATGATATTGAGGTTTCTAATATCATTTTTTTCTATACTGAATAGTTTGCGCGAGAGACACTTCTAAAGTGGTAAAATGTCCCCCCCCCTCTAACGTCTAAAATAAGAGAATGATAAAACTAAAAAAAATATATGATGTACATTACTATACAAACTACCAACGAAAATTGGTTTGAACGAGATCTAGTAACTAGTTTTTTTAAATACGTCATAAATCTAAAAAAATACACTATTATTAAAACATCGATCAAAGTTACAACGAACTACAAAAACTTTTATATTATGTGTCTTGCTGCTACGGAATCCTTCATGGGCGAGTCCGACTCGCACTTGGCCGGTTTTTTAATTTATGTCTAAAAGTAAAACCATCGGTTGGAGATTTATTATGGGTGTATTTTGAAAAGACATTTCTAACCTGGCATTTTCTTCGTTCCACGTTAAAAAACAAAAACGTCGAAAGCAACCTTTTCAGTATTTTTCCCACAAAACACAGCTTTGTACGGAATTAAAGAACAATTACTTCGTTACTTAAGAGTGTCTTGGCTTTTTTACTTCGGTTTTTCAAAGATATCTTTTCCTGCTGTGCGCTCTTGTATAAATGCTACGAAAAAAAAACAAATAATGAAAAAAGAGGTTTTATTTTTCATAGCTTTTAAATGTATTTTATCCTTGTCAAAAGAGGATAAATAGTTTATAATACCTAAAAGTTATTTTCTTTTTGCCAAAACCTACCAAATCAATTTTATAAAAAGTTTACCTACGTGTTGTTGATTTATTACTTCAGAATAAAATAAAATAGACGTTTGAATAAAAAAACTTTCGAGTTTATTTCGAATCACATTTGTTATTTTAGTTGCGTAAACTAAATAAGATTTATTAAGTCTAGTTAGAATTATGCTTATTTCCATTTATATAAAGGTAAAAATTATATATTGCTTTAGTCAAAATTACCTTTAGGGAACATGGTGACATATAGTCCATAAGAATGTTATCCTGTCGAGGTCACGACCCTCAGTGTTGAGGAAAAACGAAGTAAGGAGGGGGAGGTAGTCAAAATGAAACGATAAATCGTTTTATTATTCAAAGTCCAAAAGATTAACAAGCTAAGTTTTAAGTCAAAAGAGAATTGGTTACTTCTAAGTAAGCATAGCATAGCATAGTCAGCCGTTTTATTGTTCCCACTGCTGGGACTCAGGTCTCCTCACGCGGGCCCAGTGCGGGTTGGTGAATGTCACATGTCTTCGAATTTTTGGTTCTAGGACATGCCGGTTTCCTCACGATGTTTTTCTTCACCGTTTTGAGAGCAGTGGTGATGAAATAAATTACACAAGGTAATGTGCCTGGCTGGGTTTAAACCCTGACCTACAACTCATACCTAAGTTGGGGCCATTATCACTCGGCCACCACTGTTTTTCTACTTCTAAGTAAGCGTGGTCCATTATCGACCACATCATCGCTTTCCATCTTTATTTTTTTTCCGATGGGAAAAATCATCCAATGACAACCCCCGCTTTTGGGCGGAGCGGGAGATAGTGTCAGACTCTTACTGACTAAAAAACCCATCCCGTTCCTTCAAGCCTTCATACCGGGGCTCAAACGCCCTTTCGGTTAACCCTGGCCCCAGTAGGCTTCGACCCGGCTGGGTCCCTGCTGTTGCTGACAATTCCTTGAGGCACGCGGGAATAGTGCGCGCCGTCGACGACTTGGGCTAGGTCCGGACAGTTACCGGACGGCCGGACAGCGAGCTACCCATTGCTCACTGTCCGCAAGCCCGCACGTACGGTGGCCGGAAATCGGGATCAGATTCCCGGCGGTGGCGGCGGCGGCGAGAATGCCGTTGCCTGATGCGTTCGGCCTCCTCCTTAGATCGCTTTCCATCTGATTGATCAAGCGTGAGACCATGAATATTAAAAAAAACTAGCAGAAATATACTAGTTTCTTATTATACTACAAGTATTAGTATATGCAAAACCCGAAACACATATCTAGTATTTTAAGTAAAGAATCTATGTACAAAATTTCATAACTGTATCATGAAAAATCACAAAGTTATAAGCTTGTTATGTCAGCAAAAATACATAGTCACCGGGCCATCCTGGCGATTGAGGGTTCGTTTTGCACTTGCACCCAGCTGTTTGCTGGCACTTAATACCCGCTATGTGCTTCCGTGACCTGTGTTGTACTTAGTGTCGTTGGTGTTTAACTTGAGACCTTTTTAAATATTTTTGGGAAAAATATAACATGGTATAAAAATTATTGTTGGATGAGAAGATACCGCGTAGCTTCCCAAACGCTGCCCAGCCGATATCTTCTCATCCAACATACCACAGTGTCTCAAGACGAAAGTCTATGACCAGTGTGTGTTGCCAGTGATGACATTTGGATCCGAAACGTGGTCGCTCACAATGGGCCTCATCAAAAGGCTTAAAGTCACCCAAAGAGCAATGGAAAGGGCTATGCTCGGAGTTTCCTTGCGTGATCGAATCAGAAATGAAGATATCCGCAGGAGAACCAAGGTTGCCGACATAGCACAAAGAATCGCCAAACTTAAGTGGCAATGGGCAGGGCACATTGCTCGCAGAACAGATGGCCGTTGGGGCCGAAAGGTTCTGGAGTGGTGACCGCGTACCGGAAAACGCAGCGTTGGAAGGCCTCCTACAAGGTGGACTGACGACCTGGTGAAGGTAGCGGGAATTCGATGGATGCGGGACGCACATGATCGTTCGTTGTGGCGATGCTTGGGGGAGGCCTATGTCCAGCAGTGGACGTCTGTCGGCTGAAATGATGATGATGATGATAAAAATTATTGGAATCCATTCAGTTACTGATTCTGAAAAACTTTATTCAGAATTCGGATAAACTAAAAATAATGTTGTATTTATTTAGGCAACAACTATGTATTGATTATATAGCGTTTTTATTTTAAAAATCCAAAAAAAATATCAAGCTAAGATTAAGTTAAAAGTGAATAAGTTACTTCTAGGCAAGCATGGTCCATCGTCGACCACTTCATCACTTTTTTCAGGTGAGATCATCAACAGTAAATACAGCTTGTAGAAATACAGAAAGAAAAATGTTTGAGAAGGAAATAAACGATGAAGAAAGAAGAAACTCATAGTTGGTAATCAATATCATAATAATTATTTCTACTGCAGTACGATCGTAGATTATAGTAATTGCCTTACCTACGTCACTAGGCGCTAAGTTGAATGGAAATGAATGAGGGAAACAGTAAGTACTTATCTGAGTTGTCAGCAACCGTAGGGTCCCAGCAGGGTCGAAGCCTACTGGGGCCAAGGGTCTGCTTCTGAAAGGAAGGCTCGGCCCTGGTATGAAAGGCAACGAAGGAATGGGGTGGGTTTTTCGTCAGTAAGAGTCTGACACTATCTCCCGGTCTGTCCAAGGGCGGGGGATGTGATTTGGATGTTTTTTTTTTCTCTAGCCATTACTGTCCCTCTGCTGGGCAAAGGCCTCCCTCAAATCCTTACAGACATTCTTCTTCATTCTTTCGTCACAACCGGAGTCGCCTGGATGGCCCGGTAAGTATGTATTTTTGCTGACATAACAAGTTTATAACTTTATGATTTTTACCCACCAAAAAAAAGTACCTATATGGTTAATGTATTTATTAACAGCAATCTGCATAATCTGGCAATCTATATATTGCCTTAAACTTTCAGGCGGTATATTAAATAGGTATTATTTGCTTGGCTGAATGTTCACTCAAATAAACTGATGCCAATGAAACCACAAAGGGTTCATTTTTCTGTCTGCAAGATTTAAAGGAATGTAACTTTTTTTTTATTGATATAAACTAGTGCTTGACAGCGATCCCACCTGGTGGTAAGCAGTGATGCAATCGTTGATGGTGAGGCGCACTAGTTTATTAAGCACCTATTCACTTTTGCATTGAAGACACCTAAATTATAATCGGACGGGAAGACCGCAGCAGGCAAATTGATCCAGTCCCTCGATGTACGTGGTATAAACGACGAGGCGAATCGCTTGGTCCGGATCGTGGAGGTTTTAACTCGAATAAGATAACGGTTTGTTCGCTCAATTTACTTACTTATTCTAATTCTTGATATGCCCTTTGAACCTAATCTGTTCGTATCGGATTTATTAGTTCAAGAATTTTTGGGGTCCACCAGTCTTAAAAAATATGTCTTACTGATCCTTCATCCCATGCATTGATGAAGAAAGTTGAAAGATTAGTTCATACAAAAAGTGGCGTTGTGAAGTACACTTCATTTTCTGTATGTTTCATTATTAGCAGTGACTTTGAAATTGTAATAAATATAATTGTCCGAGCGATTGCTGTAGAGTGTGCTCTACCTCTCTGTACCTTTCTGGCTTAAGTTTTTAATTAGATCTGTAATTTTTGTTTACTGATAGCGCACTCCACCACATAGCCAGCTAGGCGTAGGTACTAGGTTTGCGGCAGTACCTATAAACAGCCTTTTGAGTTCTGTCGTTTAAATATTTCCCGCTAATTATGAATTAAGAGTTGCTCAATTTTCTTTGTTAGAATTTAGAATGACAAAACAATTGAAATAATTAGGATTGATGCAACTATTTAGTCACAGCGTTGTTTTGAATCTATCAAGTCGCGCACAAAAATGAATATCTCTAAGGAAAACGTACGTGCTTTATTTTTTTACAACTTTCGGAGAGGCTCTGGCAACTGGCAGAGGATTCAATGTTTTGAGGAGTTAAGATCTGTATTTTATGATGAAGCTCCTTGTCTATGGACTGTCGAACGCTGGTATTTAGAATTATAGCGTGGAACTGAAGAAAACATCGTTGCTGTGAGACAACTGATACTCGAAGATCATCATGCGACATATCGGGGGATAGAGATTAACGACCGGCATCTCAGGGACAACCATTCAAAAGATCTTGTATCAGGAGCTTGATGTGAGAAATCTAGTTTGCCGATGAATTCTGCATTTGCTTTCCGTTAAATAAGGCGGCCCGCGTCAGATGGTGTAAGAAAACTTTCCAAGGGTTCAAGCGAGGAGAGTCAAATCACGTCTACGATATTATCAGTGGTGACGTATCTTGGACTTATGCCTACGAATCTGATTCCAAAGAGCAATTCACAACCTGGGTCTTCCGAGATGAGCCAAAGTCGACTAAAGTTGTTCGCTCTCGAAGCACTCCGAAGAAGATGGTGGCTACGTTCGTGGCGAAAATCGGTCACGTTGCAACAATTGCGCTTGAAGATCGTAGAACAGTTAATGCAGAGTGGTATACTATAATTTGTTTGCCACAAGTCATCGCCGAAGTTCGAAAATCTAACCTATGGCGCATCATCCTACATCATGACAACGCAAGCTCACATACTGCTGGTAAAACAATTGATTATTTGAAGCAGGAAAACGTAGAAATTCTTGACCATCCCCCATACAGTCCTGACCTACGCTCTAACGATTTCTTTACTTTTCCTTAAATTAAGAAAACTCTTCGTGACCAAAGGTTCCAGTCCAGTGAAGAAACAGTCGACGCTTTCAAGTCGGCCATTTTGGACATACTGACTTTGGAGTGGAATAAGACAAGTCTTTTAATAACTGGTTCGAGTGAATGGAAAAATGTACAAAACTTCGACGTGAATACTTTGAAAAACAATAAATAATACTTTAAGGTTCTAGTTGTGTTTTTTTCTTCAAACGAGAAAATTTAAAAGACATCCCTCGTATTATACTCTTTTTCCTAATCGATAGATTTGGTTAATGAGTTTAAAAAAAAAGTTTAACTTTCCTTGATTCCAAATTCAAAATACAGTTTCTACCTTATCCTTTATAAAAAAAAAATGTACTAATTAAAAGTGTATCGTAAAAATCAAAGTCGCATAATATTAAAAATGTCTTAAGTGCCTCATGCATTGTATAAATAAAAGTTTTGCCGATCTCAAAAGAACTTTTAACTGATCCTTTCAGTTAAATTTTTTATTGATTGTGCCGCTTTTGTCCATGAAGGTATTTGAGATTCAATTAATCAATGAATATTTGATTATTTCCAAAGAATAGTTCTATTCAGCCTTCCATTTAAAATTTAATCAATAATAAAGGCATTATGGAAAATTATCTAGAAACTAAACTAGCTAGACTAATTGGACGACTATTATTAATCATGTATGGCAGCAATTTGCTTCTATTAATACATTATAAATGCAAGCAATCGTAGAAGATTATGTCCTTTGGAGAGTTCCATGTATACTCGTATAAATGATGTAGGTAGGATAATTTTACAAGGTATAGTTAAATCAATCAGGGGAGTACCATCAGGTTTAGGTACTAACCACTTTACTAATGATATTAAGGCGAAAATTTGTATATGTGTGTGATATTAATTAATCTTTTTGGCTGATTCTTTGATATAGCAGTCAGAAAGCTCTAAAATAAACAAACGAAGAGATTTAACATATTGACAAGATTCCGCTTACGTCAAGACCACGATTAAATTTCCGAAATTCGAAAACTTTATTGCCTTGGCAGACTGTTCTTGCAAAACTTGTTCATTTAGGATATCTACCGCAAAATAAAGTTGGTGAAGAAATATTGTATTCTTAAGTTGGAGGCAAGCTTGTCTGCCAACTTGGATCGAGTTGAGACCAGTTTTTTATTCATCGGGGATGTCTTTCGGTGTGCTTCGAAAGTTTTGAGGAGGCGCGACGCCGAGTACGCGACACCAGTTGCTGAGCAACGGCTGTCAGGGCGCCGCCGCCGCCGAAGTGCCTTCGTCGGTGTCGCGGCGCCCCTGGCCGCCAGTTTCCGCTGACAACATCTGTCACCATTGACATTTTTCAGTGTATTTTTTTCAGTTTTTTCTACGTTGTTGTTTGTTTTAAATTAGTGAATAAGTGAAATTTTTGTACATATCTATACCCAAAAATCAAAAATACATGCAGTTAAGTGGCAGCAGTGATGTGGCGGAAGTCAGTGCATGTCAACCTTCGACATCACTGAATGTTTTGGAGAGGTGCCCTCTGTGCACCCAGGCACGGTTTTTTAAAGGTAAGCGGGGTCTGAAGGTGCATATTGGGAAGGCACACAAACCCCAAAATGCACTCACTTCAGACCCTGTTATTGATTCTACATCTCATACGCCGACTACATTAACATTTGACGCGCTTTGGAAAACTCTCACAAAATTCAAAAACTCTGTTTCTGTTTTAAAGCGAGTTCCTCGCGGAGCTAGACCTGTAGTAGCGCAACACTTAGCAGGATGCATTCGTCTTGCTGCCCGAGAGAACTCGCTTAGTGCCTGGGAACAACTGCTCACCTTCCCTTACAGAATATTGCATGTTGAAAAGAATTTGGCCACCAAAAAGACCTTAACCACACAAATTAAAGAAAACTGTAATATTTCGGCTTATAATTTGGATTCAAAATTATCGACACAGACTCAAAGTTATACCTCTAGAAGAGGTATACCGTACCTGGTCGAATCTAAATTAGGGGAAGGTGACATTAGCGGAGCAGCCAGAATTCTTTTCAGTAGTGATGTGCTGGCGCCGTGTTCTCCAGATACTCTGGTAGCTCTGGAGAGCAAACACCCAGCCCCAGCGGATGGCCTCTCTTTTCCTGACCCTCCTGATTCGGACATTCATACCCTCACCGTTACAGGTCGAGAGGTAATCTCAGCCGTTTGCTCCTTTCGGAGCGGCTCTGCCGGCGGCCTCGACGGCCTGAGTCCTCAACATCTGAAGGACCTCATCTGCTCAGGCGCCGGGGAAGCTGGTGAGTTGCTCTTGAAGGAGCTTACGGCTCTGGTTAACCTAATGCTCTCAGGCAAGGTGAACGAGGCCGTCATCGACACTCTGTACGGGGCCAATTTATGTGCCCTTCGCAAGAGAGATGGCGGCATCCGACCCATTGCCGTGGGCACTACATACCGTCGTATGGCAGCCAAGATTTGCTGTAAATTTTATGGTGAGGCTGTTTCGAAAAAATTTCAGCCCCTGCAGCTAGGCTTCGGCTCCAAAGGGGGCTGCGAGGCTGCCGTACACGCCTTGTCGACCTACCTAAATTCTAACCTAGGAGAGGTCATCCTAAAGGTTGACATAAAAAATGCCTTCAATTCGATTAATAGGGATACCTTGCTGGCAGAATCTAAAAAAGAATTACCCAAAATTTTTAGTTTCCTTTGGCAATGTTACAGGCAACCATCTAAATTACTATTTCGGGACAATCTTTTGGAATCCGCTGTTGGCTGTCAACAAGGTGATCCCCTCGGGCCAGTGATCTTCAGTTTAGCCATTCACCCCATTATTCGACAGTTAAATTCCAAATTCAACGTTTGGTATCTCGACGACGGTACCCTAGGAGGCGATGCAGATACAGTTTTAAATGACTTACACTTTTTAAAAAATGAACTCCACTCAATAGGACTTGATCTAAACCTTTCAAAATGTGAACTATTCTTATCTGACAGCACCGACAGACAACACACCCTTTCCAAATTTAATACAATAGCCCCAGAAATTAAAATCATAGAAAAAAGCTCTCTTCGCCTCCTGGGGTCTCCTATTTTCGAAGATTCCTTTCCCAACTTTGTCGAGGAAAAAATTCAAAATTTTAATGATGTTTCGAAAAGATTACTCCAATTGAACATGCATTCGGCCATCACTATAATTCGTTTCTGCTGTTTCGGCCCTAAATTAACTTATTTCCTTCGCGCTTCTCATTTATGGAAACACCCCCAGCTTTTGGAAAAAATGGACCAAATTATTCGGCATACTCTGACATCAATTTTAAACGTAGCCATGGATGACCGAGCTTGGGCTCAGGCTACTCTTCCTATCCGTATGGGTGGCCTCGGCGTCCGCAAAATTTCGAGTATTAGCTTACCAGCCTTTATATCCTCGGTTCACGGCACTGAGAAATTAATCAGGAATATTCTATCTCCATTACTGAATGATTTCAATGTGCCGTGCTTCATCGAGGCTATAGATGCCTGGAGACTCGCTTGCCCGAATTCTAATCCGCCCGACGAACCATCATCCCAAAGACGGTGGGATGAGCCGCTCTGCAAAGTAGTTCAGGAAAACCTGATTGCAACATTTACTGCTCCTGCAGAGCGAGCGCGCCTGCTGGCTGTGGGAGAGTGGGAGTCGGGTCTCTGGCTTCACGCACTACCGTCGTCGAACATTGGCACCTTGCTCGATGATAACACTTTCCGCCTCGCTGTTGCCTTACGTCTAGGTGCTCCATGCTGTTCTCCTCATCGCTGCCACTGTGGCGAAGTCGTCAACAGCCTCGGACACCACGGTCTGTCATGCAGCCGTAGTGCGGGTCGCATAGCGCGACACGCGAATATCAACGATATAATCAGACGCGCTCTTGTCACCGTCGGCGTTCCAGCCGTATTGGAACCCCATGGCCTGGCACGCGACGATGGCAAGAGACCGGACGGCATGTCGTTATTCCCTTGGAAGATGGGAAGGCCTTTAGTATGGGACGCTACTTGTGTCGATACTCTTGCGCCTTCACATCTTCCTAGCTCGTCGTGTCGTGCTGGTGCTGCCGCTGCGGCTGCGGAGAACCTCAAGCGGCGGAAATATAACAACCTTGTTGGTAGTTATATTTTCGAACCGTTTGGGGTTGAAACTCTTGGATCGTGGGGTCCGAGTGCTCACAAGTTGTTTAAAGATCTATCGAAACGTCTAGTTGACACTTCGCGTGACCCAAGGGCTGGCTTTTACCTCGGACAGAGGATAAGCATTGCCATACAGCGTGGCAATGCTGCCAGCCTTTTGGGCACATTACCAGTCGACAGCGATGTGGAAGAGTTTTTTGACGCCATATTTTAGTTTGATTTTAGTTAGTTGTAATTAGCGTAGGGTTTTATTATTATTATTTTTTTAATTTACTGTAATTATAGTTTTTAGTTGTGTTTGTAATAAGTTAAATTGATTTAAAGTTAATAAATTCATAAATTAATTAAAAAAAAAAAAAAGGTCTAACGAAGAGAACAATCATAGCATAAACAGCCTTGAAGTATTAAGTAAGAATACTTCAAGGCTTGGACTGTAGCCTTTTTTCTAGGAGACGAATTACTGACACTGGCCTGTTGGTCTAGTGGTTAGTGACCCTGACTGCTATACCGGAGGTCGTGGTTTCGATTCCCACCTAGGACAAATGTTTGTGTGATGAGCATAATCATTTGTTCTGTGTCTGGGTGTAATTTATCTATAATATGTATGTATTTAGAAATATATAAGTATGTTTATCAGTTGTCTAGTACCTATAACACAAGCTCTGCTTAGCTTGGGACTAGACGGCGTTGTGTGATAGTTGTGGAATATTATTGTTATATTATTAGCAATATAATGTAATCTATGGTTATTAAAGCGGCTGTCATAGTCTGTTTTTTATGAGGTGAAATAGTGGACAAGCGCGAGCCTATCAACAATAATAAAAAAAAAACTAAAATACAAACACCGCTTAATAATTGCCATTTTATTTACAGATTTGTATACATTGTATGCATTTATAGCGGTCAAGCGAAGACACATCATCAATAAAAAAGGTATATTTTTATTTCTGAATAGCCTCTTTTTAGGGTTCCGTAGTCAACTAGGAACCCTTATAGTTTCGCCATGTCTGTCTGTCCGTCTGTCTGTCCGTCCTCGCTTAATCTCTGGGACCGTTAGCATTAGAAAGCTGAAATTTGGTACCAATATATATATCAATCACGCCGGCAAAGTGGTAAAATAAAAATTGGAAAAAAATGTTTTATTAGGGTAGCCCCCCTATATGTAAAGTAGGAAGTGATTTTTTTATTTTATTTTAACCCTAACGTGTGATATATTGTTGGATAGGTATTTAAAAATGAATAAGGGTTTACTAAAATCATTTTTTGATAATGTCAATAATTTCGGAAATAATCGCAAAAAAAACAAAAAACAATGTGTGTCCCCCCCTCTTACTTTTGAACCATAAGTTTAGAAAATATGAAAAAATTCTGAAAAGTAGAACTTTATAAGGACTTTCTAGGAAAATTATTTTGAACTTGATGGAAAGAACAGTTTTTGTACAAAAAAGACAAAAAGATTGTACAAAATAATTTCTGGACTAAGTTTGTAGTATAATCGTAGCAAGCATTTTTTTAAACTCATTAGTGGGTACTGTTACGGGGCAGGTTCTAAGTCACTTTTTAAAAAAAACTAATTTTTAACCTTGAAAAGAATTTTAATTAGAATTTGGGAAAATACAATATTAATGTGTCCGCCACGAAGTTCAAAGTATGACTGCCCGAAAACTATCCATCAAAACAACAAGTGTGGGAAACATTACATGACACCTATGAGGTGTCAACGTTTATATTTTATATGCTTAGGGCTGTCTAACAATTTATAACAACCCCCCCGATAAGATTGATCATCACGATTGAGAGTGATGAGAAATCTAAGATGAAACGTTGAACTTCGTTTTGGTTACAAACTAGGATTTAAAATTATACAAAAATATAAAGAATGCAGTTATTAATAAACTTAGAACTAATCTAGAATTAGACATCGAAAATATTCGTAGTATTAAAACAATAATAATCATTTAGACAAGACATTAAAGTAAGATTACAGTAGTTAAGATCATTGCAAAACTAAGTCATAACATTACGTCTTAGAGGAGTAGGCAAGGATTTGCATGATCCTTGAACATCTTCGTCAGATGATTCTGTAAAATTGCTATTTACTGACTGAACAGACTGAATTGTGTGTTTCCTTTTTGTATAGCATTGATTAAATACTTGTATACAATATCGAGATTTAGTTGGACAAAATAACTTTCTACATTTATATGAGATAAAAATAAGAATAATGGTAGAGATAACATATGTCAATGAGAGATAGTGAGTACTATATTTATTTAAGTGAGATGGCAGTTCAATCTTATTTAATTCTTTTTCAAATTCATTTAAATGCACACTTGCCTGTAATAGTGAATTGAAATCATTAACGTTGGATAGTTTTACAAAAGGGAGATGCTGTACTGTTTTATTTATTTTCTGATTGTCGCAGCAATCATCTTCTATGATATTAAAATTAGATATATAGTTCGTTACATTAGACATAACGTTATCACTAGGTGTAAACTTTAAAGTTTTAAAGAAAGCTACACAATACTTTGGCAGGACTAACATGCCTGTGCCAAAAAGGATCTCATCGTAATTAGTAGGATCGTTTTCACATGTAATATGGGCCTTTCCAGGCTCTGATTGTACAAACAACCATTTATTATTATTTAACTTGAAAAATACATCGATAGAGCCATGTAACAGCTTGGTATTACAAGAATCTGGCAATGAGCTTATAGCCTCGGTTAAGATTATTGTTTCACACGTTGGATTCGCGATAGTAGAGTACACATTTCCTAAAGAACACACATAACACTCATTTTGAATCACTTGACACTTATCCACTGACTCTAACAGTGAATAGAACATACGATCTATTGTTGTAGCCACATAAGGTTTACTAGGAGCGATAAGTATATAAGTGTCAGGTTTGGTAACGTCATAAGGGGCTGGAAGTGGAACATTGTGGTAGAGATTGTATGTCTGTGGAAGCACGAGTGGGATTTTAGTGATAATAATGATTTTATTATGATGATAATAACAAATTAAATCAGAGATGTCTATAATGACATGTATATTTTCTAAAGACAAACTCGTAGGGAGTTCACAATGTTTAGGAAGTTTATCTCTGTGAAGGTCTAGTTCTTGGAATAACTGATAGGGACTAAGTACAGTTGGATGAAGAATGTTGAGCTTGCTAAATAAGATAGCGTTGTTAACGTCATCAATGTCAAAGGACAAGGCTATAGTAATACTTTCTAAGGAGTTCAATAACATTATCAAACGGTTTTTTATTTCTAACTTATCACTTGAATTAGATATTTGTTCGAATGCTATTCGAATTGTTTCTAAATTTTGATTTAGTTGGTCTTGGTTTTTGTTTACCCTTAACATAGTGTTATTGAAGGTTGAAATAGTAGACTGGATAACATGAATATTATCTTTCATTAAGTGAGCCAGCTGTTTTTCGTCCGACTGTACTTTAGAGATAGCGTCTGAGAACTTCAAGGCGTCTTCAGTGTCTAAAGTTCCAAAGATTGATTTTAAAATTGAGCCCCCAGCATCAATGACTCCACGTTTGAAGCGGTTTGGTTTTTGATCCTGAACGAGGTATGATATGGACAAGAACTTACGAACATTATTAAGATGTTGATTTTGTAAAGGCGACAGTAGATTAGTACACTCTAGTTGAATTTTATTAGAAGAACTGGTAACACAGAAATTAGAAACTTCTTTGATTAGAGCTTCGACTTTATCTAAGTGTGGTTTTATATGACTAATGTCTAAATACGTAACCACATTCCAGTGATCATTTGTGAACTTAACGTTTAATAATTGGTCGAAGTATAGGCCTGGACTACCTATAATTGGAGTAACGAATTTGTGGCTCGAAGATGGTTGGAGTAATATCCTGAAATAGAAAAGATTAGGCTAGTCATCTGTCGCGATTTTTATTTCGTCGTAATGGTGACGAACATATTTTCTATTAATTAAAAGGGTAACTGTATGGTTGCCATTGATTTTGACGATTTTGAAAGGGCCTTTCCATATAGGAGACATCGCTTTGTTTTGTTTATGATGACACCGCAAATAAACCATATCACCTATTTTATATGTCACGGGTTTGGCATGAACATCAAAGCGTTGTTTAGACTTTTCCTTGGACGATTGTATATTTTCCAAGGCTTTTTGTCTACTGTAATAGAGCCTGTGGTTGAAAGCACGAATATAGTCTGTATAGGTATTTAACTCTAAGGTGTCAGTACTTTTAGGTATGTAAGGCTTAAATCCGAATAGTAACTCCATTGGCTGAAAGCCTGTAGTGGAATGTATATTAGTATTATACGCTATCATGGCAGTTTGTAAATATAAACTCCAAGTATGTTGATTATCTTCAATATATGATCGTAAGTATTCTTTTAGAGTCGCATGACTTCTTTCTAGGGCACCACATGTTTGTGGGTGATAGGGAGAGGCAAAAATATGTTTAATACCAAATAATCTCTCTAACTGTTTGAAAACATCGGATGTAAAGTTTGTCCCTTGATCGGTTACGATCATTCTAGGGATACCTAAATGGGAAATGAAAAGCACAAGTCTTTGTGCTGTTTCTTCAGCGGAACACGACGTCATTGCATATGCTTGTGAATATTTAGTTAAATCGTCTTGCAAAGTAAGTATAAACCTATAGCCATAATCGTGAGTTTCGGGTAATGGCCCTACCAGATCGAGATATATTTTTTCCATAGGTTTCGTTGCCGAAGATGTGATTATCATGGGAGCACGATTTATTTTACGTAGTGTTTTATTTATTTGACAGGACTTACAACTCTTGACATAGTTTTCTATGTCTTGACGCATGTTTTTCCACCAGTAAAGAGTTTTTAACCTATCGTACATACGAGAAATACCTGGGTGTCCTGCTGAAGGTGAGTCGTGATTATCTTTTAATATACAAGGGACTTTCGCGGGAGTAGGATATAGTATATTATTATGATAGATATGAACTTTGAGACCCGTGTTGTGAAATAGGAATGCAATAATGTTGTATAATTTGGTAAACGATATTTTCGTGAATGGGTCATGGAAGTCCGAAATAGCGAATTCTTTTTCTTCTGGATACCACGCGGTAATCATATCTCGATAATCTCTAATCATATTAAAAATATCGATAGACTCGTAAAAACAAATGTGTGAAAACATGTTTTTCGTTGGACGTACTTTGAAACGTATATAATTCTCTTTCTAAGGTTCGTATGTCTGGTAAGTCTTCATCGAACTTGGACATTTGCAAAATTTCGGAGCAATATGGAATCGAGTCATCCAAGTCGATGGCAGAAGGGTAAGTGATCATTTTACATTTTGTTTTAAGTAATGAATCGTTATGCTCCTCTATTATAGTGTCATAGGAATTAGTATGTTGTTGACTAATTTGTAAATATTTTTCATAAGTTTCAGAAGTAGAAGGGACACCAAGGTCCGTGGTAAGTATTGGATTACGAGACAAGGAGTCGGCGTTACAATTCATTTTACCCTTTTTGTGAACTATCTCATAATCAAACTCTTCTAACTTTAAGCGCCAGCGCACTAATTTTGAACTAGGATCTTTACTGTTGAACAACCACTGAAGTGGCTTGTGGTCCGTGACTACAACGAACTTGTTACCATATAGGTAAGGTCTAAAAACTTTTGTACCGTAAATGATAGCTAAGCATTCTTTTTCGGTAGTGGAATAATTTCCTTCCGCTTTGTTGAGAGTTCTAGACGCATATGCGATTGGTAAATCCTGGCCGATTTTTCCCTGAGATAAGATTGCAGAGACAGCAAAATTAGAAGCGTCAGTAGTTAACACAAAAGGCTTAGAGAAGTCAGGATATTGAAGAATAGGAGCGGTCGTTATTTTATGTTTTAACTCATCGAATGATCTCTGTTGCTCAGGGGACCAAATAAAATCAGCGTTTTTCTTTAGAAGGCTTGTAAGAGGTTTCGTGATATGGGAAAAGTTTTCTATGAACCGGCGGTAATAACCCACTAAGCCAAGAAATGATTTAATATCACGAGGCGATTTAGGAACTGGAAAATTTTGGACACAAGAAACCTTTTTCGGATCGGGCTTCACACCTTGATCTGATATTATATGTCCTAGATATTGTACTTCTTTCCTTAAAAATTCACATTTAGCAGGTTGTATTTTTAATCTATGTTCGCGTAACTTTTTAAAAACGGATTCTAAATTTCGGCAATGCGATTCGAGGTCATGCCCGAATAGTACAATGTCATCCATATAAGTAAAACAGTGAGTTCCTTGAAGGCCACTTAGGACAATGTTCATAAGCCTTTGGAATGTGGATGGTCCATTTCGGAGTCCGAAGGGCATTCTAGTAAATTCATAATGTCCGGATGGGACGCTAAATGCAGTTTTTTCTGTGTCTTTGTCTTTGACCTTGACTTGATGGAATGAAGATACAAGGTCAAGTGTGGTGAAATATTTGCTATGGCCTAATTGATCTAAGATATCAGAGATATTTGGAATTGGGTAAGCATCGCCTATTGTGATTTCGTTTAATTTGCGGTAATCAATAACAATCCGCCATTTGGGTTTACCGGATGCATCTTGTTTTTTTGGTACAACCCAAATTGGTGCTGACCATGGAGATATTGAAGGTCGAATTATGTTTTGGTCTAACATATCTTGGATTTGTTTATTAACCTCTTCTTTGTGACATTCCGGGAACCTATAGTTTTTGACTGCGATAGGAGTTTCGGAACTAACGCGAATTTCGTGTTCTAATGTATTTGTATGTGTAAGTTTGTCCCCTTCTAAATAGAATACGTCTTGGAACTTAGAGCATATATTACGTAAGCGATCTCTTTCTTCTGAATTCAGATGATCGCATCTAATCATGTCTTGAACTTTAGAATCCCGGTCAGAGGTGTACGGGTATGTTAGATTTGAATATGACGAGGTTGTATTGAGAGAAACAGTGTTTACATTAGGTTCCACTATCTGTGAGATAGGTTCTAGTGTTACTTCAAAATCTTTTAAAACTATATCCTGGTCTGATACGTTAAGCACTGAAATAGTAGTTTGGTTATTAGAATCAACACGAACTAAACACCGGGAGATATATAAACGAGGGTGTTCTGGTAATTTTACATCTAGCAGTAGTCCTTCTTTAATTTCGGGGTTTGTGACATTGCAACGAATAAACATTTCGCTTCTAGCAGGAATAATATTTTTATATGGCGTTGTTTTTAAGTTGAAATAGTATAAGGCGTTACCTTGAATAGTTAATTTGGAGTCGCCGTAACTAATGGAGGCTTGATTCCATTCTAAAAAGTTTGAACCTAGGATTCCGTCATACTCTAAATTAATCTGGTCTACAATATGAAAATAATACGGAACTATCATGTTTTCGTTTTCCGTCTCTAGAGTTAAAATAAACTTGCCCTTAGTTTCGGAGAATGAATCGATGTCATTAATGCCCTTGAGTTTTAAAATTTCTTTATCAACTTGCGGCATTTCAGGTAGGCATTGTTTTTTAATGATGCACATGGAGCTGCCAGTATCGACTAAGAGACGAATAGGTGTTTTCGTATGTGAAGTTTTTACCACAATGTACGGTAAACAACGTCTTGAATTAGGGGAAACATCGTAAATTTTAGAATAGCCACTTGGATCTTGAATAAAATTATCTAGTATTCTTTTAGGCGAACTATTACTTTCTATAGGATCATTGAATGTTAACTTAGTAGAGCTGGTAGGGGTCGAGTCGTCACATGTTTTAGATTTAGAAGAACTAGTAAAGATTGAGTCATTACATATTTTAGATTTAGTATTTGATTTAGTAAGGATGGAGTCATTATATATTTTAGATTTAGTATTTGATTTAGTAAGGATAGAGTCATTATTTATTTTAGATTTAGTATTTGATTTAGTAAGGATGGAGTCATTATATATTTTAGATTTAGTATTTGAATTAGTAAGGATAGAGTCATTGTTTATTTTAGATTTAGTATTATGCTTGGATTTAGAAATCGAACTAGTAATTGGAGAATTGGAATTATTAGCGGCTTCGGAATAAATATTTTTGTATTTAGATTTAGAAATTGAAGCCTCTAATAAAACATTCCCACGATTAGTGCCTATAGCAACAGAATTACGTCGGCACTGGCTCGTAATCTGATTCTTTAGTTTAAATCATCGTCATCGGTAGGTGTTGAAACTTGATTATACTCTACGTGTTTTAGCTCGTTCCCAGGATTTCCGCGATCGAAGCGGGAATTGTTATATTGTCTTTTGCGACATTGCGAAATATCATGCCCGATATTTTTGCAATAGCGGCATGTTATTGGCTGATGACCAGAGCTTGAGGGTTTTTGTGTATAATTTGGCGGTTTTGGTTTATGCGAAAATTGTGCCTTATTTTGATTATTTTTAAATCTACATTCAAACTCAGAGTGACCTACTTTATGACAAACTTTGCAAGATGATCGAACTGAAAAGTTGTAAATTTTTTCTTCTTCCGTAGCGACGCTTATGGCCGCATTAAGGTTTCGGGGGTCTCGACAACGAACAATGGTACTTAATCTAGGATGTAGTCCCAGACAAAACGTATATAGGGCTAGATCTTCTGTCATAGCAATACGTCCTGGAAGTTCTTTTTTTAAGGAATCAGAGTTATGGATTTCGGATTGCAGATCTGTCAGGCAGGTCTCAATCCTGAGGGCATATTGCGCAACGGTTTCATTTGACGACTGTTTGCATGATTGTAGCTCTAATAAAAGATGGTCGTAATGCTTTCTTTCCCCGAAATTCTGCCTTAAGAATGTTCGTAAATCATCGAAATTGTCGAAAATTTTGTTTGAACAGGCTACTTGTGCCTTTCCCTGTAGTTTTGAAATGATGTATTTAAGCAGCAAGGATTTTTGACTCTCAGATGCTAATTCAAGAGCGTTTTGGCAGTTTGTTAAAAACGCCGATAAAGTTTCACGCTCCCCTTGGTATGGATTTATAAAATTACACAAAACCTGAATAGGGTGTGGTTCAGAGATAGTAGGAGTTATTTGCTTTTTGTCAGTAGTCATGTTTATAAGTGTTTTGTGAATAAAGGCAATAGTCTAATGCTCCAAAGCTGAGAGGGTTTATGAAAACAAAAATAATTATGTGGCAGCAACAGAAATAGTATATTCTACTCACAGCAAGGCGACGATTTGGAAGACGGGATGCATCACGCAGACCTCGGTGAGTAGCGCGCTCAGCGGCAGCGCAAACGCTCGGCAGCAGACGCTCGGCAGCAGACGCTCAGCAACAGGGGCGCTCAGCAGCAGATTAGGGTAGTGTCGGATGACCCGTTGACTCTTTGACGGCGTTGGAGCTCACCCAAGGCAGGAGGCAGGTACACGAAGGAAGGTTTCGTAGACTTGTTGGCTGCTTCAACCAACTTGGAAGATTTCGACAGAGTTCGGCGTGATCGCGATCGGATACCGCGGTAAGAACGTGGTTTTGGCGACGCGATTGTACACACGCACTGTATATAGTCACACTGATTTGAAAGAGACGATAGAGTCACACTGATAGAGTCACACTGATAGAGACAGGATAGAGTCACGATACCGATTTTGCGGTAGGCGTAGAATCGAACAGGGCGGGCGGACACGGAACGCGACGAATTTGGTTTTAAATAGTTTTATGGATAGCCAGCAACGAATTATACTGACTATCCCACTTCTGACACCACTGTTACGGGGCAGGTTCTAAGTCACTTTTTAAAAAAAAACTAATTTTTAACCTTGAAAAGAATTTTAATTAGAATTTGGGAAAATACAATATTAATGTGTCCGCCACGAAGTTCAAAGTATGACTGCCCGAAAACTATCCATCAAAACAACAAGTGTGGGAAACATTACATGACACCTATGAGGTGTCAGCGTTTATATTTTATATGCTTAGGGCTGTCTAACAATTTATAACAGTACACTTATTTTGACGGACGGGAAACTACGGAACCCTACACTGAGCGTGGCCCGACATGCTCTTGGCCGGTTTTTTTTTATAATATGAATGTGAGTACACTGTAGACTCCTAGGTTTCAAAGTTAACTATTTTTTTTATTGTGCTTTTGGGTACAAAGTTGATTACTGTACGAGTACATTGTCTTCTCATATTCTGTCTAAAAAGTCAACCAACTTGGGAATTTTGTATAGTATTTAATCATTTAAAAAATACTTATATTCGACTCTTTTTATGTGGTTCTTCTATTAGTAAACAATAATCAAGATCTCGTAATCAACCTTAATTATTGAACCAGAGTTGCCTACATCAGATTTCATTTTACCTTAATAATTACCTAAGTCGTTTGACTTTTTAGATAGACTCTATTTATGAATACAGGAATTTAGAAATATTGTAGATTTTTTATTATTAAAAGAGTAACCATGAAGTTTCTTGCCAGTACTTCTCACCAATTAGAACCGTGAGCGATTAAAAAATCAATATAATATGTCTGAAGTTTATTTGACCATGTAAGCGAGAATGTGTCCACAGCTCCAGATCCCGATTTCTGGCCATCGTTGGCGCAGGCTTGCGGGCGGCGAGCAATGGGTAGCTTGCCGTCCGAGCCCAAGTCGTCAACGGCGCGTAGTGTTCCACGCGTGCCTCAAGGATATGTTAGCAAGCCCGCAGGGGCCCGGCAGGTTCGAAGCCTGCTAGGGCCATGGGTGATGCAGAAGAGAACCCCGGGGCCCTGGAACGAAGGCATATAAGGAACAGGAGTGTGTTTTAGTAAGTAAAAGTCTGACACGCCCTCTCACCCCGCCCAAGGACGAAAGATGTCATTAGATGATTTCCCACCTAAAAACATATCTATGAATATTGTAATAATTATGAAGCGCTAAGAAAATATTGTAGAATTAAACATTTTTTTTATAAGAGAAACCATAGGTCTAGCCGGTTCTTTTCCGTAGGAAACGATCATTTGGAACCGTGTGCGATTAAATGATGTCTGAAGTTTATTTGACCATGTAGGTGAGAATGTGTAAAGTAGACCTACACAGACTTTTACAGAATAAACAAACCGCACTATCCGTAGATACGAACGATAGTGATGTACAGTTTAAATAATGTATGTCAATCGACACTAGCGCTGAGAGATTGCCGGTCCCTCCTCTAAGAGATTTGCGGTCCATGTTTAACCCAGTTGCTTTTACGACGTGGTATATTAAGCTAATACACTTAACTTTGATAAAGTAGTAGAATCATGTAGTCACCATACCAACTAGGTACCGTACATGGTGGATGTCCCACGGAAATCATTTCGTGAGTACATCATTCTGTATATTAAAGCAATTTTTAACCGAATTCAAAAAAAAACGTGTGGCACTCGGGGACTGCCGCGGTAAAGCTATTGCATAGCATTTTTTATCAACTTATGCAATAGACCTCGCCAACAGCTGCTTAACCCCACCCATCCAAAACTAGACCTTGCCAACAGCTGCTTATCCCCACCCATCCAATAACAGACCTCGCCAACAGCTGCTTAACCTCTTCCATCCAAAACCAGACCTCGCCAACAGCTGCTTAACCTCTTCCATCCAAAACCAGACCTCGCCAACAGCTGCTTAACCTCTTCCATCAAAAACCAGACCTCGCTAACAGCTGCTTAACCCCACCCATCCATAACGCCGACAGCTGCTTTCACTCATTTGTTTTCTTATCGGTCACCACGCTCAAAAAACAAATGAGTCGGGTGTTAGGTTATTTTCGTTACGGAATTTCTGGATTCGGTCTCCACGCTCAAGGCCCGCGATAGAAGCTATGCAATAGCTTAAAAAAGAACAACACAAAGTGCAACCGACCATTGAATTTGTATTTAGAACTAGAAAAAATAGTATATTTTTTTGTTATTTCAAAACACAAATTAAACTCATTTAAAATTAAATAACGTACGCAATATAGTATTTAATAAACTCATAGTATGGGAGTAGAGCAAAGTAATGAATTTCATAAATTAAATGGAAAATGAGAGCGAAGATAATTTACATATAACTGGATTTCATGAAATTTCACAGGTGTGTGATGCCACGACTTCATTACTTCTGCCGCATATTCACCATTTGATATGTGTATAATATGAAATATTCGTGATATTTGATGTACATCATTGTTCGCGTCAGTTATTAAAGAATTTAATAATAGAATATTAGGTACACTATGCACACAATATATACAAAATGGTTTTAATAATAGGGCAGACATATGTAGCTTTTTTTATGGTGGGAAAAAAATCATCCAATGACATCCCCCGCTCTTGGGCGGAGCGGGAGATAGTGTCAGACTCTTACTGACTAAAATACCCACCCCGTTCCTTCTAGACTTCATACCGGGGCTCGAGCGCCTTTTCGGATAACTCTGGCCCCAGTAGGCTTCGACCCGGCTGGGTCCCTGCTGTTGCTGACAACTCCTTGAGGCGCGCGGGACAGTGCGCGCCGTAGACATATGTAGCTGAGTTTCTTATCTTTGTTTTTTATTATTTCACAAGCTGCTGCCAGTCGGTTTCGCCCGCATAAAAGTCAAAAATTGTCTCAAACATATATACATCCCTTTTTAAATAGTATAAAAAGAAATTGGGCTCTACCTGTAGTACTGATCATATTTATGTAGACAAAAGTAAAAAAAAACGAAATCCTAAAATTGTCCACGAAAATTAGTCATAATTGGTAAATTAATAATTGAATAAATTATTCATAACAATTGCTACTAGAAAATACTCATCATCATCATTTCAGCCGATAGACGCCACTTAAGTTTGGCGATTCTTTGTGCTATGTCGGCAACCTTGGTTCTCCTGCGGATATCTTCAGAAAATATTACGCGCAGTATTATTCCATTGTTTTTCATTCAATATCAATAGCCTGTATTTACCAAAAATTGAGTGACATTTTGGGAAGTAAACAAACACACGTGTTCCCTCAACACGTGTGAATTTTAGTCAGTAAAAGTCTGACACTCCCTTTCACTTTACACCGTTGATCACATCATCGCTCAGGTACCTCTCATCAGGTGAGATAGTTGTTAAACGCGAGTATATCAAAAAATAGAAAGAACAGCCTTCATTTTATTCAGTAAGTACCAGACATTCTTTGTAATGTTAATAAGTACTACTATTTTATAAACTTCAAACCACAAGCACTGAAAGTAGATAATGCTTGTCCAAGATCACAGTCCGTAACTTCAAAGAGAGCAATAAATCTTTGTAACAAAAGACTTAACATAAAACACAAGTTAAGTTCGTCAGTGCAAACTGCAGTACAGTGAAGTACGGACAGTCACAGAGTAGTAAGCGAATGGAGTTCTAATATGCATTTAAAAAATGAAAAACAAAAAATAGCAAAACTTCGGTACTCTGACTAAAGACAGTTTTAATTTTGATCTCAGATCTGCGCAAATTTCAGCAGAATTAGTTGACACATACACACTCACGCTTTTTCATGAGGGTAGGTAGAAATCACCGATTTCACCTACTACAATCCACTTCTTACCACTTGTGACTTTGTGAGTATTACGCACCTGGCCACTCAGGAGAACTTCATCAACAAGGTCAAATTCACATTCAGCAAAATCATGTTTGTTTACATGAAAAATTAATTACACATCATGATAATCATGTTATAACACGACGCCAATTCCTACTTCAAATTCCCAGTCAGGCTGATGTTAGATAATTTTAATCTGCATCTTTGGCCTCCATTTTGATCATAGTCTTTGCAAAAAAAACCTTGTCGGACGTTATATTTTACAAGTTACTTGATACGAGTCTAACGTCAAACTTTTCACTTAAGCTGTATTCGTCGCATCTGTGAATTCACAGTTGAAGCTTTACGACTGAACTTGGAACAACTCGATAGGTACTGAGTACTTTCTATAGATAAGTTTAGGTGGCTCGGGTTAGGTGGTTCTGAGTGGTTTTGGAAAGAGTATGGTTTGTAGAATGTGTCTCATAGGTAGTTAGAGCTCGGGTGATTTTTCCAAGTGCAATGATTTATGTCTGGGTCTCTAGGCTAATGTTATGACGATCATTGATAATAATTGATTAAAAATTATTGTTTTATTGACAAAAATAGATATAAAATAAATATGTTTGAATAAGTATTATAAAATACTAGCTACTTATAACGACACTGCCTCATTTTATTAATTTGTTATCGTTCCTTTTATAAAAAAAACGAAATAAAACTCATTAATATTATTGTAGAACTTAATCATATGCCGTTTAGTAGTTTTAGTGTGTCAGGATTACAAACATACATCCATTCATTAAAGCTGATATTCAGACTATTAATAGTAGAACTTATAATCATTTATAAAACTTAGATTATGGTATTTTGCATTGAAAATAAATAAACTGGTCAAAAACCCATTTTGATAAGTCAGAAAATAAATAAAGATGATTCCAAAAACAATTTCATTTAAGAAAATAGACAGAAAACTGTTACAGCAATCATAAAGTAGAAAACAGACGCAATATTGTTTATGAAAATCAAAAAATAAACATTTTATGAGACGCGTACCGTAATAAAAGCTGTTAATAATATTCTGCGGTTCACCACGTTGAACTACTCAAAAATTTGTTAGTTTATAGCAGTCAGTTTACGAGTTGAATCCCTCAGTTTACTGTAAAATATAATGGAGAACAACTGACGGGTTAGATGATGAAGCCAACTGAAGCAGAAGGTAAAGTACAAGAATAAACAAAGAACAGAGATCAAACGTTAAGTAAACAGCATTCAGCTAGACGGACTTACTTTAATGATATTCGATTGCTGCAGCGTAATTTGGAAGATCTATATTAGCGATGGAAATTTCAAATGTGGAACTTACATTTTTCTACTATTTTTTCCATCAATATGTTCAACAGGTAGCGAATGCTGTGATAAACTATATTGAAACTTAAAAGAGATCAATAATGATTTCAGATTATATGTTTGTTGATTTGAACATAAATAATGAACTGAAAATCATTTATTGTAACAATGTTAGTGTAACAATTATAAATGGCCTAGCTGAAACAGTTCATATCAGAGTGTTGTCGTGTCTGCGGGAATGTCTGAAAAAAATTACTGTGTCCTTCGAACTCAAAAGGCCACTACACGAACACAGGAGGGTTTTACTCAGTAAAAGCCTTACATGCCCTCCGGCTTCATCTAGAATGGAAATAGTTAGCTGATGTTATTCTTTCTAAAAAAAGAGTGCTAATGGTGCTAAAAAAAACTAAGATTTAAAAATGTTGACCTTCTGGATCTTACTGCTCCGTGCCTTATTACTAAACCAAAGAAACCACTTTTAACTAAAGTATCACACTTTTATGATCAAGTTAATATCTACACTTTTTTTTGTAATAAAATAGTCTTTACTTTTAATGTAACTTTAAAAGGGCATCTGCTTCCCTCCCTTGGGGTCTGATTTTTTAATGGTCAGATACTCGTTACTGTTGTCTTTAGGCATAGATATGGAGGTTTGACATATTTTTCTATAGATTGGCTGCCAAACTGACATTTTTATTCCAGAGCTAAAAAAAACTGAATATTGAACAATCAAAGCATTACTGATGCGGCACCAATTTTTTCCGCACCAATGGATTCTGCACCAAAGCTACTCCTCTTTCGGCACCAATAGGTTTTTGGCTTGAAAAGTTATTTACAATGAAAGTTTTGTCGTACTAGAACAACCTCTTTTTAATACCTACCCTATAATAAGTCACCCTCCTTATAACTCGTTGATAATCCGTAATTCAAGGGGTGAAATTTGTCAAGGCTGTGAAATTATTTGTAGAGCCACCACGACCCTAGAACGCAAAGGGCAACTGAAAGTACACGGGTGGGTATTAGGTAGTAAAAGATTGACCCTCCCTCTCTCTCCACCTAGAACAGGAAAAGTTATTTGATGATTTCCCTCGTACAAAAATAAATAAATAAAAAACTAGTAATACTTTTTCTTATCAGAGCAGAGGATTGATCTCATGAGAACATGGATACAGATAAAGAACAGCGGCCAAGTGTGAGTCGAACTCACGCACCTACAGTTCCAAATATCCTCATCATCATTTCAGCCGATATACGTCCACTGTTGGACATAGGCCTCCCCCAAGCGTCGCCACAACGAACGTTCCTGTGCGTCTCGCATCCATCGGTTTCCCGCAACCTTCACCAGGTCATCGGTCCACCTTGTAGGAGGCCTTCCAACGCTGCGTCTTCCGGTACGCGGTCGCTACTCCAGAACCATTCGGCCCCAACGGCCATATATAGTACTATGGTGTATATGTACTTACATAATTATGTAAGTAGTGTGATTTACGAATTGAGTACAAAAGGGTTTTCACACTTTTCCTTTATTTGTGCTATGAGATCTTGTTTCTTGCAAAATTTCAGTATTCTAGCTCAACGGGAAGAACCCTATAGGTTTTGATTTCCTTGCAAGTGGCAAGATGCGCCATAAACGGCCTTAGAAGTTTATTTTTTCACTGCTCCAAGAGTCCTCAAGTCTGCTATTACAATAGTGTCACAATGGTCTATCATTGGTGTCATAACTGTCGATTTTGACAAGTTTGGTAATCTACTAATATAATGGCGTCATTATGACTTTCCAATGGTCAACCACCGACACTCCATTGAAAGAAGTGACATAGAATGGTAATCTCGTACTTATTGACAAATGAATATTTGAAGTTTGCGGTAATCTACTAAAACTTGGACAGTTTATTTGATCAGTGTTTTACCATTAGAACGTTATTGTGCAGTTATTGGTTTTAATATGCTCGAAATTATCACTCTACCACAATTCTATTACAAGACCATTGTCCGATCAGTGATCGATCATTATGAATTAGCAGATTACAAACTTTTAGCAAAATGACAATTGGATCGTGTTGGAATGACGAATTTATGAAAATAGCAGACTTGGGGCCCTGATCTGTATTTAAATTCCAACTGACAGACATATAACAAAGTAATCCTATAATGGTTCCGTTTTTGACTGATTGAGATACGGAACCCTAAAAAACAGTTAAATGCTTGACAAAACGTGGAATACTTCAGGGCCCTAATCTTGAAGAACACTACCTTGAAAATGAAACGAATGCAAATCTAGCTAGCTACGGTTTGATGTTACGAAAAGCAAATTCGTTTCTTCAAAGGTGCTCAGGGATGTCACTTAAGAGGCTGCTTTTCCACTCGCCTATCGTCAACATCGAGCATGGTTTAAAAGCTTGCTACTTCGTCTAACGCAATCCAACGCGATGTTTGACGAAAAGGCGTCGTGAAAAAAGAGAGATAACGCCTGAAAACTCTGTTATCATTCAGTAATTCCATGATTTACTCAATTATTTTACAAAACTCGTCCTTTTTTTTTAAACTCTTAAAAGTTTTTGAAAAATATTGTCGTCATTTAGAATCTTGATAAAATTTGCAAGGCTTCTATTGTTATACTTTTTTTTACTTTTTTAATTTTTGAGTAAATTATGAAGTGTCAAAATTCATGTAAAGTAGTAGATTTTCAGAGGTCTTTACTGGATTAGTTTTACACAAATTTATAAATTGATTTAAATGGAAGCATAGATAGTATCCACAAGATTCTTTGTTTCCAAAATAACTAATGAAAAATGTATAATAACGTCATAATCGCGTAAGAGCGGTTGTATGAAAAACAGTGAAAATGTATGCCGAGTTGCATCCCCTTAATATACAAGAAGTGTGCCAGTACACGTACTCCATTATCCAAAGCGTCATTTGTCCCGTGACGACAGCCTTCACTGGCAGCGCTGTAATTAGACCACTCAACTGACAACCCTGAATATTGACGCAGAACCGATGCGATTAGTTCGTCTGTCCGTCTGTACGCCTGTTCGAGTGATTCGTATGATAAATGTCAATCGTATGATATAATCGATAATCGTATGATAAATGTAATTCGTGTGATAATGTATGTAAATTATTGGATTGCATTATTCGGTTACTCAAAATTTCATCTATTTTAAGAGATCCCCAACCCGAGATACATTTTCATACAACCGCACTTATGTATGAAGTTATTATACATCTTTCTCAAGATATTTTACTGGGTTAGTCCTACACAAAATGATCTCTGAAAATCTGCTATTAAGCATGTATGTTGGCCGTTCATAAGTTACTAATAAATTACTAAAGTAAAGAAGATATACTCATATAACCGTGATTCTAAATGACGAAATTTTTTCGTTTAAACAACAAAATAAATAAATAAATTGAAGTAAAATTTTGCATATGGGTAGGCCATGTTCTAAAGCAGTACATACTCGTAGAATACTTTTTAGTTCGGGAGTAGGTTCCTATCAGACCATTTACTTTGTTTTTTTTTATTTTTTGTTCTCAACTATCACACAACGCCATCTAGTCCCAAGCTAAGCAGAGCTTGTGTTATGAGTACTAGATAACTGATAAACATACTTATATATTTCTAAATCCATACATAATACAGATAAATCACACCCAGACACAGAACAAATGATCATGCTCATCACACAAAGATTTGTCCTGGGTGGGAATCGAACCCACGACCTCCGGCATAGCAGTCAGGGTCACTAACCACTAAACCAACAGGCCAGTCGAAATCATCTCATTAAAAAAGTCGGCTATTTTAATGAGAGCAAATCTCATAGAGAGGAGGCCTGAGTCCCAGCAGTAGGAACATTAAAAAGGTTGATTATGTATGTATGCTCATGTAAATCCTCTGACAGAAGCTATACAGGGTTATTTGTAAAACACTGGTAGCCTCTCAGAGCTATATTACTAACATCATAAACAACAACTTTTGTTCTATTACTTTTTATAAAACATAATACTTTTACCAAAAACAAACCTTCCAGATTTCGTTGTTCTATCTAACACATTTCAACTCTGTATTTTGCTGTATCTACTTACGGCTCCCACGCACTGTTCTCGTAGTAATAGTAAGCAGGCTTTCGAAACATTGTAATTACATCTAGCAAGCATTCGCACCATTTCCGTGTACTCGACATTAGAATTTTGATACACCATCATGTAAAGATCCGCACTGCCGAATTTCGCTACAAGAACACGTATGACGCGACGCGAGCGTAACAAGGCGACGGACCGACTAGTGAGGGCTGCCCGTAAATAGGTCAAGTTTATGTTCCGCTACCCTCCGCCGTAACCGTATAGTTGTTTATAAAATCGAAAGTTTAAAAGAATGAGCATGTTTGAGCTAGTTAATTACCATTAAATACACATACGGCTCAATTAAATAATCGTAAATATATTGAACGATAAAAATATTAATGATGCATTCATGGCGACCTCACCGCCTACCGTGTTTAATTTATAAATAAATATTAGTTTTTATAACTGGCTACTTAAAGAATTGTTTAATTAATACACTCAACTTGTTTAGTTGTACGTTTTATAACTTGTTAAATGTTTAATTAGTAAACACGTGGCGCTGTTTTTAAAATATAGTTACAAATGTTTTTTTGGTAAAATGTTTCTTTTTGTTTCAATGATTTTTAGAGAAACGTTCTTTTTTGTTTTTGAGGTGGAATATCATCAAATGATTTCTACCGCACTAGGGTGAGAGGACGTGTCAGACTTTCACTGACTAAAATCCACCGGTGTTTCTTTGTTTGTCATTTGCGTTCTAAGCCCATAGTAATTCGAAAATTCCTACAGCAGAGAAACGTCTTATTTTAAACTACCTATTTATAAAGACAAGCTGAAATGTAAAACAAATACAATAAAATTAAAGTTTTATTAAATGAACTATTTTAATACAAATTAAACAAAAAAAATCTCCATTAAAAACAAACAGACATAAGACACTATCTGTACTATCTGTCCAACATTCAATTAAGGCAAAGAGACATTTCTTTATTATTTTTCCAGTTGATTAGCCGGTACTTTTGAGTAGAAGGTTCCTACATGGTCGATCATCTTCGACAACGTTGCTTTCACAAGAGGTTGGGCAATCGAATGTATAATTTCTTTCCAAGCACTGTTGAATAAATCCAATATGGGTTGAGCTGGAAAATAAAGAATTGGTTAGAAAAGTATTCTTCCCATTCTGCCATCAGCTGCTGTCAGCGAATTCGTCTGTGTGAAAGTAGAAAATTGTCTAAAAGAAATATAATAAATTAATCAAAAGCATCTTATGAGACCAGTGGTGGCCAAGTGCTAACGGCTCCGACTTACGACTTAGGTCGCGGTCTCAAACCCAACCAGGCGCATTACTTTGTGTAATTTATTTCATCCTAGACATTCACCACTGCCCCGCATTGGGCCCGCGTGGTGGATTATAGCCCATTCCCTCTCCTAGAGGAGGCTTGAGTCCCAGCAGTGGGAACATTAAAAGGCTGATGATGATGATAACAATGATTCTATGTGATCCTCCAGGATGTGGTGTAGACTACGACCACGTGAACGAATATGGGAAACGTGGAAAATACTCTCACAAATTTTCGTCCATAGAAAATAAATGATGAGTATAAAGTACGATGTCAATCAAAGTCAAAAGTCAAAGTCAAAGTCAAAATATTTTATTTCACATACGCCTACATGGGCACTTATAAAACGTCAGAAGCTAGTGCACGGTTCCAAATTGGAATCTTATCCTTCCTGGGCAAAGGCCTTCTTCCATTATTTTTCTTGTTCCCGGTTTTACCTACTGCCTTCTGCACTTATCTTGGTTTAATAGGCTGTTGCCAAAGCCTAAGGAAGACATCTATGTAAATCGTTCCACCATCTTCTTTGGTGTGCTGCAACTTCGTTTAGCGATTTTAGGACCAATTTTGTGTTTAACGGGTTCACCGTCTGATTGGCATGCAGTAGACATGTTCTGCCCAGTCTCATTTAAGCAGACTTCTGAGCCATCTCAACAATGTGTTCTGAAGCTATAATTGTGTTTCAAACGCAATTTATTTTAAGGCGAGTGTATTGCGCTCCATAGCACGTTGACAAAACCTTGAGTTTGTTCTTCTGGATGTTAGTTAAAGACCATATGAATATCATTAACTCTGCTAGCATTAGGCAACTACATTGTGTATAAGAACTCTCTTTTGTAGATGCGTAAAAAATAATAAATATTAGATATTATATTATTTATAAAGTAATTTTTTCCAGGTCATTTAAATTTCTGTAATTTAACTTGTATATTTATGTATGTCATGGCCAGATCTTACAATTGATCACTTCATGATATGGCCAAATAAAACTGGCCAGATCGTTAAAACGTTAACATTCGTTGATATGTCAATCCTCGTTTGGCCATATCATGAAGTGATCAATTTCTAAGATCTGGCCACGGCATATACAAGTTAAATTACAAATGCAAGTTAAATTACAGAAATTGAAGACATGGCAAAATTAGTTTTTAAAAATAAAGTTTTCCAAATATCGTCCTTCGCGACTCTGGCACTTTTCAAAACGATCTTTAACATTTACGAAAACGTGACTGAGAAGTTTAGTAGGAATGTTGTTTTTTAATGATACTTGTCTAATGCTTTCCTTGTTTTTCTATGCAGTTGTTTGGTATTTTGCTGAACTGCACCTATTTGGCGCAACTGTGAGGTATACAGATAGACAGATTACAATAGAACCAATACAATACAATAATATAACAGAATAGTAGCAGTAGTATGTGTATAGTAGTTGCATAGAATTAATGCAGTGTATTGTTTTAAGATTCTATATTATTGTAAAATTTTATTTAATCTACACTTATTATATCTACACTAATATTATAAAGAGGTAAAATTTGTTTTTATGTTTTTTTTTGTTTGTAGGAAGTAATCTCTGAAAGTTCTGGTCCAATTGCTATATTTTTTTCACAAAAGAAAGCTGCTTTATTTCTGAGTAATATAGGCTATAATTTGTGTTTATGCGAAGCCGCGGACAGAAACTATTATTAAATGAACACGTTATCGTTCTTTCAGACAAATTTTCTAACACATAGAGCAATCTATGTCTCCATTAACACGTTAACTGTGGCACTTATTTTTGTATTATTAACTATAATTATGACGGTAAGGGGCTTATTAGACCCCGTAACGTTTAAGACACTAAAAGCAGTTTTTTTTATAGTAAGAGTGTAGTGTGCAGTAGGAGATCAAAGTAACCCCGTATTAATGTAGATACACCACCGCATTCTGTTTTAGTAAGGATCTTAGCTATTATTCATTTCTATTTTAAACTAAACCAAATTGAAATTACGGCCACCGCACGGCAGAGAATACTATGTTTATCTTAGCCGCAACGCAAGGAAGACACGCACGAGGCGTATCAGCTGGCCTAGCCAAGTTACGAACATTTCGTTTTGAATCTCTTTCTACAGCTGGCAACGCCTCCAATAGGCCAAAAAAAACAAACGAATTTTTTTATTTGTAAATTAAACCAATAATAACAAAGATATAGCCCATTAAAGTTACGTGTGACGTCACGCTGTGCTACATTTTTTTGCACGGGGTGACGTCACACGTAACTTTAATGGGCTATATCTTTGTTATTTTTTGTTTAATCGGAAAAAGAAAAAATACGTGTCCAATATTTTTTTATAATCTAAAATACGGACTAAATAAAATGTAATTATTTTGACCCTGGACACTACCCTCGTGACTTAACGTTGAGATGATGTCATTCCCATACATTTGAAATTTTCTACTAGCGTTAATATTTGTACATTATCGACTTGGCAAAGCTCAGACCTCGTTTTGCACTGGACGTGTTAATATACATGTTATTACAACAATTTCCTTATCGTCTGGTGCATATATTATGCATTCCAAAAACGAGACTAGTGAGTGTTGGCCGACCTTCGCCTTTGATCGTCACACACAACTACACACACACAATAATACTACACAACACTAGTTTTAATTATCACTCGATCCAAGTAACCTTTTTTATAATATTATGCAGTGAACAAAATGTAAAAAAAAATCTTAGCAAGGAATATTTTGGAGGCAATCATAGATAACTTAATAACTGTTATTTAAGATTACGTTATGTACGAGTAGTAGTTTTCTTCATCTTTCATAATTCAGTTCAATTATAAATCATCATCATCAGCCTTTTTAAATGTTCCCACTGCTGGGACTCAGGCTTCCTATCTAGGAGAGGGAATGGGCCATAATCCACCACGCGGGCCCAGTGCGGGATGGTGAATGTCACATGTCTTTGAATTTTTGGTTCTAGGATATGCCGGTTTCCTCACGATGTTTTCCTTCACCGGTTTGAAAGCAATGGTAACAGCAGTGGCGCCTGGCAGGATTTGAACCCGCCACATACAACTCGTAAGTTGGAGCCATTACTACTCGGCCACCATTGCTCTTCAATTACAAATATACTTTCTGATTTATATCCTTATTATAAACCTAAAAACTGTCATCGCAATCTATAACTAGATATAATTTATGTGGAAGCTTATTATTAGCGATTTTCATTTCCTATGTGAAAACATATAATTTTTATTAGTCTGTAAGCTTTCTCTATATATAAATAAATAACAGCGAATGTTTTTGTGATCTTGTCTTGGAATCTTCTTCTGGGCGTGTTGATGGAAAAACTAGTTAAATTTCTTGCCTGGCCCAGTATTTAGCCACGGCAATACCGGTCACTGGTTCTACCATTAGATACTTACGTGAACAGGTAACAGAGTACGTGATGTAGGATGAAGGTGAGACATGGTCTGCGGAGAGACTCCACACAAACAAGACATAAGAAGAAGAAGAAGGTTCGTGAGTACATTTGTAAGAAGTTGGCAGTAGTTTCATCAAAGCGCTAATTTGTTTCATTATTATTTGTTTGTACCAATTGTTTCCCTAGATTCGTGTATTCTTCTTTTCCATTTTTATTTTTTCTCTTCGTTGCAGTTTAAGTAAATGTAAATATTGTATATAATAGTCTATTTGTATTTTATAGGTATGAATTTGTATGATGAATTTTAATAATATGTAATGGTTAATATTGCACCTACCACAATTTGTCTCTGCATCACCCAAAGGTTGACTGGTAAAAAATGCTTTATGGTATTAAGTCCGCCTTTGTACCTACTCTTTTGTGCATGAAGAATAAAATAAATAAATAAGACATCCTATGTGTGCTAGGATATATTATAATTCCTTTGGAATTATTTTCTACTTCCACGCAAGCAAAATCGCTGACAAAAGCTAGTTAGTTTATACTCTTACCCTTTTCTTTATCTCCATCGAACAAATTTTTGAAATCGAACGTGCACTTCTCTTTAGCTTCGTATGAGTGCCTAGCTCCGCGGATCTTCCAATGCTTGAGCCCGTCTGGACCATCGACGGTATCTAAGTCGACATCAACTTCTAAGTGGACTAGTTCTGTAATTTCAAATATATTCATTAGTTTTTTGAATTTTTTAGTGTTCCGTACCTCATTCGGCATAAACGAAACCCTTAGGGTGAGGCCAAACGAGCGCGATTTTGTGAGTCGTGAGTCGCAGAATTTTCTGTCGCGTAATTTGTGCTGCATTCGGTTTCACACAAAAGTCCTGTTTCATTCACACAGCGACGCAAAATGAGTTGTTGCCGCAGTAGAAATGCAATACTGCGACTCACAACTCACAAAATTACGCTAGTTTGGCCTCACCCTAAGGCGCGAATTACACAGAAACGACGTAAGGCGAAGGCGCGGCGCAGGCGCAGAGCAGGCGAGGAATAGATAAGGCACGGACGCGATTTAAATTATATCAAAGAGGCGAAGAGACGCCGCAACTAGTCAATAAACAGGCTGACTTTATTGTGGTAGCATTTCTTCCTCTTCAGACGATGAAGATGCGCTTGCTTTGCTCATAATGCAACTCATTAATGTGCAGAGACACCGAAAATATTGTAATATCATAGATATTTTAAAATAATGGAAAAATTATGCGAATATCCTGATCGGTTTCCTACAGTGTATAAAATGTCACTGGAATGTTAACTATCGTCACTAATTTTTTTGCACCTACTGTATAAACAAAAGTCGTGCTGCTTGCGCGCCTCTCCAGGTGCGCCTCTCCAGGCGCGCCTCTACAGACGCGGGACAGGCGACGAAACGACGTGCCTGCGTCACGCCGCCTGAGTATAATTCACGTCGTGTGGCCTACATACATTTTGTATTGAAACGTTTAGAACAGGCAAGATGGCTGCGCCGCGCCTTCACCTTACGCCTTTTCTATATAATTCGCTCCTTAAGAACGCGCGGATTCAGCGGATTCAAGCGAAAGTGCTCCGTTGCGGGGACCTACGCGGGCTTTTTGTATAGAACCGCGCAGGCGCCCGCTTGACGCAGTTTCAGCCCTTATAAGATCACTTTGTAGTTCATCTATCCGTTTATCAACACCCTTTTTTTCAAGAACACATGGAGGTATTAAGCTGGAAGTAATTATTATGAAATTCTCACGTCTACTACTCCTTGGAGCAGAGCTAAAATTTAACTTCTAAGTGAACACAAAATAATGATAGTGCCGTTTATGAACGTAAACGGCGCTATCAATACTTGTGTCAAAATCTAAGTAGACGGGTGACCATTAATTACAGACCGGGTTTCCTTCATGCTTTAGAAATTACGTTAAGTCGTTGGTCATTTGGACACATTTGATAATAATAGTCACAGGACTAAAAATCTATCATTTTTTTTTTACTTTATTTTTTTTGTTGATACGTTCGCGTTTGACCGCTATCTCACCTGATAGAAAGCGACGATGGAGCGTGCTTACCTAAAGTAACCTATTCACTCTTGACTTAAAGATTCCCGGGTTGTAACAATCAGGAAACCCAGAATTCTACTTGTTGGCTGTATGCACAAATTGTGTTCCCAAAACGTTTGACATCAATCTTGACAAGGGGTATTATTTTACAGTTGCTGGATTGGACTCCATGTAAAATACAGGTTAGACTGGAAACCTACCCGAACAAAATTGGAAAAAAACTAGGTTTTGTTTGGATAGACTTTATGATACCAACACATTTTACAAAAAAAAAAAAATAACGAATTCAATGTTACAAAAGAACAATAACAATATTTCTATGGGGCCCAGATATCGGTGAACTTACATAAAAAAAAAAAAACATACATTCAGCCGGACATAGAACCTACTCATTTTCGAAGTCGGTTAAAAATTTAGTGAAACTTATCCTATGGCAGTGTGATAGTCAAGTTAGCAAAGCAAAAAGGTAACACTTACTACATTTCACACGGAATGCGCCTTTTCCTTTGATTGGTGTAAATAACAGCTGTCCAGAAGCATCGTATTGACCGGCCATTTCGATGGGGCACTCTCCCGCTAATTTTATTGTACGTTTCTTGATGTCACGCCTGTAAAGTTAAAACTTAGTCATACATTTGGTCTTTGTCTAATATTTAAAAATCTAAAATCAAGATTTGCCAATGTGATATGGAGTGCAGTAAGGCCTTAAAGTTCCCATGGCCACCTTTCAGCTCCATCATTAGACCTTGGATACCATATAGGATGAAATGAAATGAACTCAAACACGACGGGGTTGTGTCGTTTCATTGCGGAGTTCATACAGTCACCTGTCAGTTCCATCACCAGATAAGCTCCACGTCATCATGATATTTCATTGTCTTGCAATTTAGACATGTATATAAAACTAGCTTTTGCCAGCGGCCTCGCCCGCGTACGTAAAATGTAGCCTATGTCACTCAGGAATAAAGCAGCTTTCTATCGGTGAAAAAATTTTGGCAATCGGACCAGTACTTTCAGAGATTAACCCCTACAAAGAAAAAAAAAGTAATCTGCTTTGAGCCGAACTTACCAACATAGTTACATATACATTGCAAGTTAATAATAAAAAATTAAAAAAATACTTGTAAAAACACAAATACGTACTCTACTTTTAACATTTTGATCTTGCGTGCACCAGTCACATTCAAATCGGTAAATACGACTTTTAAATCGCCCTCCTTTAAAACGACTTTTTCCAGTTTCAGGGGATCCATGGGTGGTACACCCAGTTCAAGTATGCCTTCGCAAAATGGTAGTATGGCTTTTTGTGTGGATGATAACAAGCAAGCCTTGTCACTCCATTCACACTTCTCAATGAAGGGTGCTGCACGGAAAAAAATGGTTACAAGTTACAAAAAAAAAAAATTGTTTTGAAGTTATTTCATGATTGTGACTTGAACAAATTAATAGCATCCCCTATTCCACAAAAACGTTGCCCTACCCTAGGAATTACTCCTGCGCTGGACGTTCACAAACATGTAAGCTCTCATACAAAAGATACCAAGAACCGAAATACAGTACGCCCGATGGATCGTGGCCAGCCTGAACATTGGTTCTGCGCATCTCTCTCTCTCTCGTTCAATATGTTCAGGCTCGCCAAGATCCGTCGGGCGTACTGTGCCTATCTATAAGCCATATAATTTATTCCGTGCGAAAATCGAATCCGCCACGCACAGCGTAGCAGTATATTGTTCAGCCCCTGCACCAACTGTGCCATCAATTTTATTTCAGTGATTTCGAAAAATTATTATCTAAGTGATTTGTTAATATTTGGCCGAATATTAAAGTTGGCTTGGATTTAACTGATCTTATCTCAGTTAAGCAAAAAGCAGTAAAACAGGATAGCTTTTGTGCTGTCCATACAAAATAAAAACAATAAGAAGGAAACGTTTTCAGCACAGCACACAAAATAAAATAAATAAAGAAAAATTTTTTTTCACAGTGCATAAAAATGGAGGAAAATATAAAACTGATTTCTACCGGGTAAGCTAAAGTTCTTTAATGTAACATTTCAATGAGGGATTTCGCCAAAAAAAAAGTAAAAAAAAAATGACACGTCAGAAATGCATAAAAATGAGAAAAAATATAAAAAGTGATTGTTACTTAAACAAAAGTCCTTTGAGTGAAAATTTCGTTCAGAATTTTGATATAAAAATACTAGGTACCTTTATCTTTAAAAAATATGTATGGTCACAGAAAGCGTAGTGAAAGGATTTAAAAGTTTTTCTTACCCAAATTACTCGAAGCATAACTACCGACAAAGAAGCACAGACACACCAACAAACACTTAGACTCAAACATTGTCACAATAAATTAATACAATATGGGTATGATATTAAGAACTAGTTCCTCCTATGTATATAAGGATAATACTAATGATGATATTTAAAAAAGCGACTCTATTTATACTGTGGCGACGGTCATGCGGGTTGTTCTAATGTTTTTTTGGTTTTAGGAGCTCAAATCTAACCTTGCTTTGTTACCCGTTTTGTATTTACTTTACTATTTTTATTACTAGCTCTTAGTCGTAGCTTTGCTTATGTAATCTGTGCCACTGTACTTTTTATCCTGTAGATGATAATCCTTGCGGTCGAGCTAGCTTTAGTCACGGTGGTCAGTCTTAACGGAGATAGCTAGGTAGGCAGCTGATCTGGGGCCAGGGTTATCGGGAAGGGCGCTCGAGCCCCGGTATGAAGGCTAGAAGGAACGGAGTGGGTCTTTTAGTCAGTAAGAGTCTGACACTATCTCCCGCTCCGCCCAAGAGCGGGGGATGTCATTGCATGATTTTTTCCCACCATAAAAAAAAGGCAGATGCTCTGAAAAACCTGAGAGGCGAAATCAGTTTTTGTAGAGAGGTGGATTGGTTGGAATGAGCCCACGAAAGTACATTAAGTTTCGTGTACAATGGTCCGCACAGGACTTAGTGCGGAAACCATACTCAAAAATAGTATATTGTGCATAAGCGTGAAGAATATACAGTTGCATTCTCTGTTCGTTTACTCTTATAGTCCGATGGGGCAGTCCAATAAATTCTGGGAGAAATCGGGTGTAGGACCATCGGTATTACGTGGTTTCTGTGGCACAGGGGTTACCACATCACCAATATTCAAACTCCAAGCCAGAACAGAGTAATTTCTAACAGAAAAACCCAGTAGCACTTACCAATGAGATTACTAATCAATGATCTATTGTAATTTTATAAATGGAACAAAAAAGGTGACCGGATTGGCCTAGGAAAAGGAGGTGAGACAATGAATAAAACGTCAAAAAATATCCTGGGTGGATAAAGTGGAGGTTTTAACAGGGGGACAAAATAGGCTAAATTAAAAAAAAAAGATAATTTTCCTCCTAAAAAAAAGTAAGCGATGATATGGTTAACGATGGAGCACGCTCTAGACTTAAAGGCCCCCAGAAATTCCACTCTTTAGCTACTTATATAATATTAGTCTAAGATACGATTAAGAACGACCTTCACCGGTCTGTTTAATGGATGAAACGTATTTTATTATAAATTTAGTGTATTAAATAATATAACGCGGGTGGGTTGCCTAAGAAATTCCTGGCCAGACTATTATTAATTAAAAATTGAAAATTTATTTTATTTTTAGAAAAATGCACAACCGTTATCCATACCAGATTTTTTGGCAGACAACACTATAACATTGTATTCGTAATGAAACAGCGTTTATTTTGATATAGAATTTGTGGTATATAAAAAAAAACACACCTGTTTATGCATACCTGTTTATACCTGGCAACCCATAGCTATGCCAGGAAACAAATAGGCAACCCAACATTTTTATGTTCTAAAGGCTTCACTCTTTCGGTTAGTATTAAATTTATTCGTTAAACACACCGGTGCATTTTACAAAAAAAAAAAAATTGTTTGGCCAGGAATTTCTCAGGCAAGCGACCCGCGTTATATTATTTAATATACTAAATTTATCATAAAATAGGTTTCATCCATTAAACAAACCGGTGAAGGTCGTTCTTAACCGTATCCTGTACTATATAATATTCCACAACTATCACACAACGCCGTTTAGTCCCAAGCTAAGCAGAGCTTGTGTCCTAGAAAACTGATCATTATACTTATATATTTCTAAATACATACATATTATAGATAAATTACACCCAGACACAGAACAAATGACCATGCTCATCACACAAATAATTTTCCTGAGTGGGAATCGAACCCACGACCTCCGGCATAGCAGTCAGGGTCACTAACCACTAGACCATCAGGCCAGTCAAGGTGTACGCAAAATGAATATGTTCGTTTTCATACTTCTTTATGAAGGTACTAGCTTTTACTGTGTCATTCAGAAATAAAGAAGCTTTCTATCGGTGAAAAAATCTTAGCAATCGGACCCTGTACTTTCAGAGATTCCCTCCTCAAAACAAAAAAAAATAATTGTTATACTTTGTTATAAATTTCAGTTTCATTTCTTTATATGTGTTTATTTGTGGAACATACATACAAGGTGTAAGGGACAGCCTTAGAAAATAGACAGAAAACTATTACAGCCATCGCTAATATAGATATACTTTATGATTTAAAGTATATCTATATTAGCGATGGAAATTCCAAATGTGGAACTTACATTTTTCTACTATTTTTTCCATCAATATGTTCAACAGGTAGCGAATGCTGTGATAAACTATATTGAAACTTAAAAGAGATCAATAATGATTTCAGATTATATGTTTGTTGATTTGAACATAAATAATGAACTGAAAATCATTTATTGTAACAATGTTAGTATAACAATTATAAAGGGCCTAGCTGAAACAGTTCATATCAGAGTGTTGTCGTGTCTGCGGGAATGTCTGAAAAAAATGACGAACACAGGAGGGTTTTACTCAGTAAAAGCCTTACATGCCCTCCGGCTTCATCTAGAATGGGAATAGTTAGCTGATGTTATTCTTTCAAAAAAAAAGAGTGCTGATAGTGCTAAAAAAAACTAAGATTTAAAAATGTTGACCTTCTGGATCTTATTGCTCCGTGCCTTATTACTAAACCAAAGAAACCACTTTTAACTAAAGTATTACTTTTATGACCAAGTTAATATCTACACTTTTTTTTTGTAATAAAATAGTCTTTACTTTTAATGTAACTTTAAAAGGGCATCTGCTTCCCTCCCTTGGGGTCTCATTTTTTAATAGTCAGATACTCGTTACTGTTGTCCTTAGGCATAGATATGGAGGTTTGACATATTTTTCTATAGATTGGCTACCAAACTGTCCACCGTAGGCGCGGGCCTGCGGACAGTGAGCAATGGGAAGCTCGCTGTCCGGCCGTCCGGTAACTGTCCGGACCAAGCCCAAGTCGTCGACGGCGCGCGCTCTTCCCGCGCGTCTCAAGGAGTTGTCAGCAACAGCAGGGGCCCAGCCGGGTCGAAGCCTACTGGGGCCAGGGTTATCCGAAAGGGCGCTCGAGCCCCGGTATGAAGGCTTGAAGGAACGGGATGGGTTTTTTAGTCAGTAAGAGCCTGACACTATCTCCCGCTCCGCCCAAGAGCGGGGGTTGTCATAGGATGATTTTTCCCATCGAAAAAAAAAAGCTACCAAACTGTCATTTTTATTCCAGAGCTAAAAAAACTGACTATTGAAAAATCAAAGCATTACTGATGCGGCACCAATTTTTTCGGCATCAATGGATTCGGCACCAATAGGTATTTTGGCTTGAACAGTTATTTACAATGAAAGTTTTGTCGTACTAGAACAACCTCTTTTTAATACCTACCCTATAGATAATAAGTCACCCTCCTTATAACTCGTTGATAATCCGTAATTCAAGGGGTGAAATTTGTCAAGGCTGTGAAATTATTTGTAGAGCCACCACGACCCTAGAACGCACACGGCTACTGAAAGTACACGGGTGGGTATTAGGGAGTAAAAGATTGACCCTCCCTCTCTCTCCACCTAGAACAGGAAAAGTTATTTGATAATTTCCCTCGTACAAAAATAAATAAATAAAAAGCTAGTTATACTTTTTCTTACCAGATCAGAGGATTGATCTCATGAGAACATGGATACAGATAAAGAACACCGGCCAAGTGTGAGTCGAACTCACGCACCTACAGTTCCAAATATCATCATCATCATTTCAGCCGATATACGTCCACTGTTGGACATAGGCCTTCCCCAAGCGTTGCCACAACGAACGTTCCTGTGCGTCTCGCATCCATCGGTTTCCCGCAGCCTTCACCAGGTCATCGGTCCACCTTGTAGGAGGCCTTCCAACGCTGCGTCTTCTGGTACGCGGTCGCCACTCCAGAACCTTTCGGCCCCAATGGCCCTATATAGTTCCACATATACTTGAACATAATTGTGTAAGTAGTGTGATTTACGGATTGAGTACAAAAGGGTTTTCAGACTTTTCCTTTATTTGTGCTATGAGATCTTGTTTCTTGCAAAATTTCAGTATTCTAGCTCAACGGGAAGTACCCTATAGGTTTTGATTTCCTTCCGAGTGGCAAGATATGCGCCATAAACGGCCTTAGAAGTTTATTTTTTCATTGCTCCAAGAGGTACTAGACCTGATCTGTATTCAAATTCCAACTGACAGACACACAACAAAGTAATCCTATAATGGTTCCGTTTTTGACTGATTGAGATACGGAACCCTAAACAACAGTTAAATGCTTGACAAAACGTACACTACTTACGGGACCCTAATCTTGAAGAACACTACCTTGAAAATGAAACGAATGCAAATCTAGCTAGCTACGGTTTGATGTTACGAAAAGCAAATTCCTTTCTTCAAAGGTGCTCAGGGATGTCACTTAAGAGGCTGCTTTTCCACTCGCCTATCGTCAACATCGAGCATGGTTTAAAAGCTTGCTACTTCGTCTAACGCAATCCAACGCGATGTTTGACGAAAAGGCGTCGTGAAAAAAGAGAGATAACGCCTGAAAACTCTGTTATCATTCAGTAATTCCATGATTTACTCAATTATTTTACAAAACTCGTCCTTTTTTTTAAACTCTTAAAAGTTTTTGAAAAATTATGTCGTCATTTAGAATCTTGATAAAATTTGCAAGGCTTCTATTGTTATACTTTTTTTTACTTTTTTAATTTTTGAGTAAATTATGAAGTGTCAAAGTTCATGTAAAGTAGTAGATTTTCAGAGGTCTTTACTGGATTAGTTTTACACAAATTTATAAATTGATTTCAATGGAAGCATAGATATTATCCATAAGATACTGTGTTTCCAAAATAACTAATGAAAAATGTATAATAACGTCATAATCGCGTAAGAGCGGTTGTATAAAAAACAGTGAAAATGTATGTCGAGTTGCATCCCCTTAATATACAAGAAGTGTGCCAGTACACGTACTCCATTATCCAAAGCGTCATTTGTCCCGTGACGACAGCCTTCACTGGCAGCGCTGTAATTAGACCACTCAACTGACAACCCTGAATATTGACGCAGAACCGATGCGATTAGTTCGTCTGTCCGTCTGTACGCCTGTTCGAGTGATTCGTATGATAAATGTCAATCGTATGATATAATCGATAATCGTATGATAGTTGTAATTCGTATGATAATGTATGTAAATTATTGGATTGCATTATTCGGTTACTCAAAATTTCATCTATTTTAAGAGATCCCCAACCCGAGATACATTTTCATACAACCGCACTTATGCATGAAGTTATTATACATCTTTCTCAAGATATTTTACTGGATTAGTCCTACACAAAATGATCTCTGAAAATCTGCTATTTAAGCATGTATGTTGGCCGTTCATAAGTTACTAATAAATTACTAAAGTAAAGAAGATATACTCATATAACCGTGATTCTAAATGACGAAATTTTTTCGTTTAAACAACAAAATAAATAAATAATTGAAGTAAAATTTTGCATATGGGGTAGGCCATGTTCTAAAGCAGTACATACTCGTAGAATACTTTTTAGCTCGGGAGTAGGTTTCTATCAGACCATTTACTATTGTTTTTTTTTTTTTTATTCTCAACTGTCACACAACGCCATCTAGTCCCAAGCTAAGCAGAGCTTGTGTTATGAGTACTATATAACTGATAAACATACTTATATATTTCTAAATACATACATAATATAGATAAATCACACCCAGACACAGAACAAATGATCATGCTCATCACACAAAGATTTGTCCTGGGTGGGAATCGAACTCACGACCTCCGGCACAGCAGTCAGGGTCACTAAACCAACAGGCCAGTCGAAATCATTTCATTAAAAAAGTCGGCTATTTTAATGAGAGCAAATCTCATAGAGAGGAGGCCTGAGTCCCAGCAGTGGGAACATTAATAAGGTTGATTATGTATGTATGCTTATGTAAATCCTCTGACAGAAGCTATACAGGGTTATTTGTACAACACTCGCAATCTTTCAGGGCTATATTACTAACATCATAAACAACAACTTTTGTTCTATTACTTTTTATAAAACATAATACTTATATGGTTTTCTTTTTTTTGTTAATTTATAATCTGGATGTGCAATAAAGTATATATAAATAAATAAATAAATAAATACTTTTACCAAAAACAAACCTTCCAGATTTCGTTGTTCTATCTAACACATTTCAACTCTGTATTTTGCTGTATCTACTTACGGCTCCCACGCACTGTTCTCGTAGTAATAGTAAGCAGGCTTTCGAAACATTGTAATTACATCTAGCAAGCATTCGCACCATTTCCGTGTACTCGACATTAGAATTTTGATACACCATCATGTAAAGATTTGCACTGCCGAATTTCGCTACAAGAACACGTATGACGCGACGTGAGCGTAAGCGTATCAAGGCGACGGACCGACTAGTGAGGGCTGCCCTTAAAAATAGGTCAAGTTTATGTTCAGCTATCCTCCACTATTGTACTATCGCTTGCTTCGCATAGACTTCGTAATATTTAGAACGTTCAATTTAAATATTTTTATTTTTGTATGAAAGTGATGAACTAAAAAATATGTCAAATTTTTAAAAGGCATAGAATAAAAGTTGTTGTTAAGGATGTTAATAACATAGTCCTGAGAGGTTGCTAGTGTTTTACAAATAACCGTATCATCATCAACATCATTTCAGCCGATACACGTCCACTGTTGGACATAGGCCTCCCCCAAGCGTCGCCACATCGAACGTTCCTGTGCATCTATCGGTTTCCCGCTACCTTCACCAGGTATGTAATAACCGTATAGTTGTTTATAAAATCAAAAGTTTAAAAGAATGAGCATGTTTGAGCTAGTTAATTACCTTTAAACACACATACGGCTCAATTAAATAATCGTAAATATATTGAACGATAAAAATATTAATGATGCATTCATGGCGACCTCACCGCCTACCGTGTTTAATTTATAAATAAATATTAGATTTTATAACTGGCTACTTATAGAATTGTTTAATTAATACACTCAACTTGTTTAGTTGTACGTTTTATAACTTGTTAAATGTTTAATTAGTAAACACGTGGCGCTGTTTTTAAAATATAGTTACAAATGTTTTTTTGGTAAAATGTTTCTTTTTGTTTCAATGATTTTTAGAGAAACGTTCTTTTTTGTTTTTGAGGTGGAATACCATCAAATGATTTCTACCGCACTAGGGTGAGAGGACGTGTCAGACTTTCACTGACTAAAATCCACCGGTGTTTCTTTATTTGCCATTTGCGTTCTAAGCCCATGGTAATTCGAAAATTCCTACAGCAGAGAAACGTCTTATTTTAAACTACCTATTTATAAAGACAAGCTGAAATGTAAAACAAATACAATAAAATTAAAATTATATTAAATGAACTTTTTTAATACAAATTAAACAAAAAAAATCTCCATTAAAAACAATCAAACATAAGACACTATCTATACTATCTGTCCAACATTCAATTAAGGCAAAGAGACATTTCTTTATTATTTTTCCAGTTGATTAGCCGGTACTTTTGAGTAGAAGGTTCCTACATGGTCGATCATCTTCGACAACGTTGCTTTCACAAGAGGTTGGGCAATCGAATGTATAATTTCTTTCCAAGCACTGTTGAATAAATCCAATATGGGTTGAGCTGGAAAATAAAGAATTGGTTAGAAAAGTATTCTTCCCATTCTGCCATCAGCTGCTGCCAGCGAATTCGTCTGTGTGAAAGTAGAAAATTGTCTAAAAGAAACATAATAAATTAATCAAAAGCATCTTATGAGACCAGTGGTGGCCAAGTGCTAACGGCTCCGACTTACGACTTAGGTCGCGGTCTCAAACCCAGCCAGGCGCATTACTTTGTGTAATTTATTTCATCCTAGACATTCACCACTGCCCCGCATTGGACCCGCGTGGTGGATTATAGCCCATTCCCTCTCCTAGAGGAGGTTTGAGTCCCAGCAGTGGGAACATTAAATGGCTGATGATGATGATAACGATGATTCTATGTGATCCTCCAGGATGTAGTGTAGACTACGACCACGTGAACGAATATGGGAAACGTGGAAAATTCTCTCACAAATTTTCGTCCATAGAAAACAAACGATGAGTATAAAGTACGATGTCAATCAAAGTCGAAAGTCAAAGTCAAAGTCAAAATATTTTATTTCACATACGCCTACATGGACACTTATAAAACGTCAGAAGCTAGTGCACGGTTCCAAATTGGAATCTTATCCTTCTGCTGGGCAAAGGCCTTCTTCTATTATTTTTCTTGTTCCCGGTTTTACTTACTGCCTTCTGCACTTATCTTGGTTTAATAGGCTGTTGCCAAAGCCTAAGGAAGACATCTATGTAAATCGTCCCACCATCTTCTTTGGTGTGCCGCAACTTCGTTTAGTGATTTTAGGACCAATTTTGTGTTTAACGGGTTCACCGTCTGATTGGCATGCAGTAGACATGTTCTGCCCAGTCTCATTTAAGCAGACTTCTGAGCCACCTCAACAATGTGTTCTGAAGCTATAATTGTGTTTCAAACGCCATTTATTTTAAGGCGCGTGTATTGCGCTCCATAGCACGTTGACAAAACCTTGAGTTTGTTCTTCTGGATGTTAGTTAAAGACCCTATTAATATCATTAACTCTGCTAGCGTTAGGCAACTACATTGTGTATAAGAACTCACTTTTGTAGATGCGTAAAAAATAACAAATATTAGATATTATATTATACTTACATATTATTTATAAAGTAATTTTTCCAGGTCATTTCAATTTCTGTAATTTAACTTTTATATTTATGTATATGTCGTGGCCAGATCTTACAATAGATCACTTCATGATATGGCTAAATGAAACTGGCCAGATCGTTAAAACGTTAACATTCGTTGATATGTCAATCCTCGTTTGGCCATTTCATGAAGTGATCAATTTCTAAGATCTGGCCACGGCATATACAAGTTAAATTACAAATGCAAGTTAAATTACAGAAATTGAAGACATGGCAAAATAACTTTTTAAAAATAAAGTTTTCCAAATATCGTCCTTCGCGACTCTGGCACTTTTCAAAACGATCTTTAACATTTACGAAAACGTGACTCAGAAGTTTAGTAGGAATGTTGTTTTTTAATGATTCTTGTTAATGCTTTCCTTGTTTTTCTATGCAGTTGTTTGGTATTTTGCTGAACTGCACCTATTTGGCGCAATTGTGAGGTATACAGATAGACAGATTACAATAGAACAAATACAATATAATAATATAACAGAATAGTAGCAGTAGTATGTGTATAGTAGTTGCATAGAATTAATGCAGTGTATTGTTTTAAGATTCTATATTATTGTAAAATTTTATTTAATCTACACTTATTATATCTACACGAATATTATAGAGAGGTAAAGTTTGTTTTTTATGTTTTTTTTTTGTAAATTTGTTTCACCAATGTAAATAATTTGTGTTTATGCGAAGCCGCAGACAGAAACTATTATTAAATGAACACGTTGTCGTTCTTTCAGACAAATTTTCTAACACAGAGCAATCTATGTCTCCATTAACACGTTAACTGTGGCACTTATTTTTGTATTATTAACTATAATTATGACGGTAAGGGGCTTATTAGACCCCGTAACGTTTAAGAAACTAAAAGCAGTTTTTTTGTAGTAAGAGTGTAGTGTGCAGTAGGAGATCAAAGTAACCCCGTATTAATGTAGATACACCACCGCATTCTGTTTTAGTAAAGATCTTAGCTATTATTCATTTCTTTTTTATACTAAACCAAATTGAAATTACGGCCACCGCACGGCAGAGAATACTATGTTTATCTTAGCCGCAACGCAAGTAAGACACGCACGAGGCGTATCAGCTGGTCTAGCCAAGTTACGAACATATACTTTTGAATCTCTATCTACAGCCGGCAACGCCTCCTATTCCTTTGTTCTGGCCGCATAATTTAAAGTTGAGATGATGTCATTTCCATACATTTGAAGTTTTTTACTAGCGTTAATGATTGAAGATTATCGACATAGCTCTCAGATATCGGCAAAGCTCTCAGATCTCGTTTAGCACTGGACGTGTTAATATACATGTTACTACAACAGTTTCCTTATCGTCTGGTGCATATGCATTCCAAAAACGAGACTAGTGAGTGTTGGCCGACCTTCTACTTTGATCGTCACACACAACTACACACACACAACAATACTACACAACACTAGTTTTAATTATCACTCGATCCAAGTAACCTTTTTTATAATATTATGCAGTGAACAAAATGTAAAAAAAAATCCTAACAAGGAATATTTTGGAGGCAATCATAGATAACTTAATAACTGTTATTTAAGATTACGTTATGTAGTAGTTTTCCTCATCTTTCATAATGCAGTTCAATTATAAATCATCATCATCATCATCAGCCTTTTTAAACGTTCCCACTGTTGGGACTCAGGCTTCCTATCTAGGAGAGGGAATGGGCCATAATCCACCACGCGGGCCCAGTGCGGGATGGTGAATGTCACATATCTTTGAATTTTTGGTTCTAGGATATGCCGGTTTCCTCACGATGTTTTCCTTCACCGGTTTGAAAGCAATGGTAACAGCAGTGGCGCCTGGCAGGATTTGAACCCACCACCTAACTCGTAAGTTGGAGCCATTAACACTCGGCCACCACTGCTCTTCAATTATAAATATACTTTCTGATTGATATCCTTAATATAAACCTAAAAATGCCATCGCAATCTATAACTAGATATAATTTATGTGGAAGCTTATTATTAGCAATTTTCATTTCCTATGTGAAAACATATAATTGTTATTAGTCTGTAAGCTTTCTCTATATATAAATAAATAACAGCGAATGTTTTTGTGATCTTGTCTTGGAATCTTCTTCTGGGCGTGATGATGGAAAAACTAGTTAAATTTCTTGCCTGGCCCAGTATTTAGCCACGGCAATACCGGTCACTGGTTCTACCATTAGATACTTACGTGAACAGGTAACAGAGTACGTGATGTAGGATGGAAGGTGAGACATGGTCTGCGGAGAGACTCCACACAAACAAGACATAAGAAGAAGAAGAAGGTTCGCGAGTACATTCGTAAGAAGTTGGCAGTAGTTTCATCAAAGCGCTAATTTGTTTCATTATTATTTGTTTGCACCAATTGTTTCCCTAGATTCGTGTATTCTTCTTTTCCATTTTTATTTTTTCTCTTTGTTGCAGTTTAAGTAAATGTAAATAGTCTATTTGTATTTTATAGGTATGAATTTGTATGATGAATTTTAATAATATGTAATGGTTAATATTGCACCTACCACAATTTGTCTCTGCATCACCCAAAGGTTGACTAGTAAAAAATGCTTTATGGCATTAAGTCCGCCTTTGTACCTACTCTTTTGTGCATGAAGAATAAAATAAATAAATGATCCTATGTGTGCTAGGATATATGATGTCCTGGAATAAGACACGATACTTTTAATCCCAGAAGTGTGTTCCTTTGGAATTATTTTCTACTTCCACGCAAGCAAAACCGCTGACAAAAGCTAGTTAGTTTATACTCTTACCCTTATCTTTATCTCCATCGAACAAATTTTTGAAATCGAACGTGCACTTCTCTTTAGCTTCGTATGAGTGCCTAGCTCCGCGGATCTTCCAATACTTGAGCCCGTCTGGACCATCGACGGTATCTAAGTCGACATCAACTTCTAAGTGGACTAGTTCTGTAATTTTAAATATATTCATTAGTTTTTTGTATTTTTTAGTGTTCCGTACCTCATTCGGCATAAACGTAACCCATAGGGTGAGGCCAAACGAGCGTGATTTTGTGAGTCGTGAGTCGCAGAATTTTCGGTCGCGTAATTTCTGCTGCATTCGGTTTCACACAAAAGTCCTGTTTCATTCACACAGCGACGCAAAATGAGTTGTTGCCGCAGTAGAAATGCAATACTGCGACTCACAACTCACCTAAAATTACGCTAGTTTGGCCTCACCCTAAGGCGCGAATTACACAGAAACGGCGTAAGGCGAAGGCGCGGCGCAGGCGCAGAGCAGGCGAGGAACAGATAAGGCACGGACGCGATTTAAATTATATCAAAGAGGCGAAGAGACGCCGCAACTAGTCATTATACAGGCTGACTTTATTGTGGTAGCATGTCTTCCTCTTCAGACGACGAAGATGCGCTTGCTTTGCTCATAATGCAACTCATTAATGTGCAGAGACACCGAAAATATTGTAATATCATAGATATTTTAAAATAATGGAAAAATTATGCGAATGTTCTGATCGGTTTCCTACAGTGTATAAAATGTCACTGGAATGTTAACTATCGTCACTAATTTTTTTGCACCTACTGTATAAACAAAAGTCGTGCTGCTTGCGCGCCTCTCCAGGTGCGCCTCTCCAGGCGCGCCTCTACAGACGCGGGACAGGCGACGAAACGACGTGCCTGCGTCACGCCGCCTGAGTTCACGTCGTGTCGCCTACATACATTTTGTATTGAAACGTTTAGAACAGGCAAGATGGCTGCGATTTTTTTAATTGGAAAAAAAACTAGGTTTTGTTTGGATAGACTTTATGATACCAACACTTTTTACAAAAAAAAAAAAAAAAATAATAACGAATTCAATGTTAAAAAAGCACTGAAAAGTATTTTCTATAATAATTTTGCCTCTTCGTTATTTAACACCGACTTCCGAGATTAAAGTTATTTTGTACTTTTCATTGTTTTTTTAACTTTGAAGTTGGTTATATTTTTTTTTTAGTTATGGTACCACTAAAAAGTACCTCTCAGCCAAACTTAAATACCTTATAGCCAGAGTCCATCTCATAATGATTCTAATAATCTCAAACACGGTTAGGTTACAAAATGTACCTTCCGGCTCCATCCTTAGATCAGTTTGATACGTCTCCTCCCCCTTTTCTTTCAGTCAGACATCGACCTTACGTATAAAAAAAGCAATTTTACTTGTTACGACAGTTTTGCTGTAATCCTATAAGGAGTTCTGTTCCATATCTTCGAAGCTCATGAACAGGTTGTTACAATATTTCTATGGGCCCGAGATATCGATGAAAATACATAAAAAAAAACATACATTCAGCCGGACATAGAACCTACTCATTTTCGAAGTCGGTTAAAAATTTAGTGAAACTTATCCTATGGCAGTGTGATAGTCAAGTTTGCAAAGCAAAAAGGTAACACTTACTACATTTCACACGGAATGCGCCTTTTCCTTTGATTGGTGTAAATAACAGCTGCCCAGAAGCATCGTATTGACCGGCCATTTCGATGGGGCACTCTCCCGCTAATTTTATTGTACGTTTCTTGATGTCACGCCTGTAAAGTTAAAACTTAGTCATACATTTGGTCTTTGTCTAATATTTAAAAATCTAAAATCAAGATTTGCCAATGTGCTATGGAGCGCAGTAAGGCCTTAAAGTTCCCATGGCCACCTTTCGGCTCCATCATTAGACCTTGGATACCATATAGGATGAAATGAAATGAACTCAAACACGATGGGGTTGTGTCGTTTTATTGCGGAGTTCATACAGTCACCTTTCAGTTCCATCACCAGATAAGCTCATTTCATTTGCTCATTTCATTGTCATGCAATTTACACATGTATATAAAACTAGCTCTTGCCAGCGGCCTCGCCCGCGTACGTAAAATGTAGCCTATGTCACTCAGGAATAAAGCAGCTTTCTATCGGTGAAAAAATTTTGGCAATCGGACCAGTACTTTCAGAGATTACCCCCTACAAACAAATAAAACATAAAAACAAAAAACAAACGTGTATATAAAATTTCAGCTCAATCGATTGAAGATATCTGCTTTGAGCCGAACAAACATAGTTACATATACATTGCAAGTTTATTTATTTATTTGGTCTACCAACAATTGTTTACACAACCACTTAAAACAAAAATACAATCTTTATAAAACTTTTACCAGTGCAACAATTACTTAAAGGTAGACACCACATGAGCTAAAAATAAATATTGACATACAAAAGAAAGGCTATTGTGAAAGAACTGTAAGTAAGTACTTAGATACCTAAATCAAATTATTACCTACTATTAATATTAATATTTTTAATTTTATAAGTTAATAATAAAAAAATTAAAAAATACTTCTAAAAACACAAATACGTACTCTACTTTTAACATTTTGATCTTGCGTGCACCAGTCACATTCAAATCGGTAAATACGACTTTTAAATCGCCCTCCTTTAAAACGACTTTTTCCAGTTTCAGGGGATCCATGGGTGGTACACCCAGTTCAAGTATGCCTTCGCAAAATGGTAGTATGGCTTTTTGTGTGGATGATAACAAGCAAGCCTTGTCACTCCATTCACACTTCTCAATGAAGGGTGCTGCACAGAAAAAAATGGTTACAAGTTACAAAAAAAAAAAATTGTTTTGAAGTTATTTCATGATTGTGATTTGAACAAATTAATAGCATCCCCTATTCCACAAAAACGTTGCCCTACCCTAGGAATTACTCCTGCGCTGGACGTTCACAAACATGTAAGCTCTCATACAAAAGATACCAAGAACCGAAATACAGTACGCCCGATGGATCGTGGCCAGCCTGGACATTGGTTATGTGCATCTCTCTCTCTCTCTCGTTCAACGACATGAGAGAGAGAGAGATGCGCAGAGCCTATGTTCAGGCTCGCCAAGATCCGTCGGGCGTACTGTGCCTATCTATAAGCCATATAATTTATTCCGTGCGAAAATCGAATCCGCCACGCACAGCGTAGCAGTATATTGTTCAGCCCCCAATTTTATTTCAGTGATTTCGAAAAATTATTATCTAAGTGATTTGTTAATATTTGACCGAATATTAAAGTTGGCTTGGATTTAACTGATCTTATCTCAGTTAAGCAAAAAGCAGTAAAACAGGATAGCTTTTGTGCTGTCCATACAAAATAAAAACAATAAGAAGGAAACGTTTTCAGCACAGCACACAAAATAAAATAAATAAAAAAAATTTTTTTTTTCACAGTGCATAAAAATGGAGGAAAATATAATAACTGATTTCTACCGGGTAAGCTAAAGTTCTTTAATGTAACATTTCAATCAGGGATTTCGCCAAAAAAAAGTAAAAAAAAAATGACACGTCAGAAATGCATAAAAATGAGAAAAAATATAAAAAGTGATTGTTACTTAAACAAAAGTCCTTTGAGTGAAAATTTCGTTCAGAATTTTGATATAAAAATACTAGGTACCTTTATCTTTAAAAAATATGTATGGTCACAGAAAGCGTAGTGAAAGGATTTAAAAGTTTTTCTTACCCAAATTACTCGAAGCATAACTACCGACAAAGAAGCACAGACACACCATCAAACACTTAGACTCAAACATTGTCACAATAAATTAATACAATATGGGTATGATATTAAGAACTAGTTCCTCCTATGTATATAAGGATAATACTAATGATGATATTTAAAAAAGCGACTCTATTTATACTGTGGCGACGGTCATGCGGGTTGTTCTAATGTTTTTTTGGTTTTAGGAGCTCAAATCTAACCTTGCTTTGTTACCCGTTTTGTATTTACTTTACTATTTTTATTACTAGCTCTTAGTCGTAGCTTTGCTTATGTAATCTGTGCCACTGTACTTTTTATCTATGTAGATGATAATCCTTGCGGTCGAGCTAGCTTTAGTCACGGTGGTCAGTCTTAACGGAGATAGCTAGGTAGGCAGATGATCTGGGGCCAGGGTTATCGGGAAGGGCGCTCGAGCCCCGGTATGAAGGCTAGAAGGAACGGAGTGGGTCTTTTAGTCAGTAAGAGTCTGACACTATCTCCCGCTCCGCCCAAGAGCGGGGGATGTCATTGCATGATTTTTTCCCACCATAAAAAAAAGGCAGATGCTCTGAAAAACCTGAGAGGCGAAATCAGTTTTTGTAGAGAGGTGGATTGGTTGGAATGAGCCCACGAAAGTACATTAAGTTTCGTGTACAATGGTCCGCACAGGACTTAGTGCGGAAACCATACTCAAAAATAGTAGTCCGATGGGGCAGTCCAATAAATTCTGGGAGAAATCGGGTGTAGGACCATCGGTATTACGTGGTTTCTGTGGCACAGGGGTTACCACATCACCAATATTCAAACTCCAAGCCAGAACAGAGTAATTTCTAATAGAAAAACCCAGTAGCACTTACCAATGAGATTACTAATCAATGATCTATTGTAATTTTATAAATGGAACAAAAAAGGTGACCGGATTGGCCTAGGAAAAGGAGGTGAGACAATGAATAAAACGTCAAAAAATATCCTGGGTGGATAAAGTGGAGGTTTTAACAGGGGGACAAAATAGGCTAAATTAAAAAAAAAAATAATTTTCCTCCTAAAAAAAAGTAAGCGACGATATGGTTAACGATGGAGCACGCTCTAGACTTAAAGGCCCCCAGAAATTCCACTCTTTAGCTACTTATATAATATTAGTCTAAGATACGATTAAGAACGACCTTCACCGGTCTGTTTAATGGATGAAACGTATTTTATTATAAATTTAGTGTATTAAATAATATAACGCGGGTGGGTTGCCTAAGAAATTCCTGGCCAGACTATTATTAATTAAAAATTGAAAATTTATTTTATTTTTAGAAAAATGCACAACCGTTATCCATACCAGATTTTTTTTGCAGACAACACTATAACATTGTATTCGTAATGAAACAGCGTTTATTTTGATATAGAATTTGTGGTATATAAAAAAAACACACTTGTTTATGCATACCTGTTTATACCTGGCAACCCATAGCTATGCCAGGAAACAAATAGGCAACCCAACATTTTTATGTTCTAAAGGCTTCACTCTTTCGGTTAGTATTAAATTTATTCGTTAAACACACCGGTGCATTTTACAAAAAAAAAAAAATTGTTTGGCCAGGAATTTCTCAGGCAAGCCACCCGCGTTATATTATTTAATATACTAAATTTATCATAAAATAGGTTTCATCCATTAAACAAACCGGTGAAGGTCGTTCTTAACCGTATCCTGTACTATATAATATTCCACAACTATCACACAACGCCGTTTAGTCCCAAGCTAAGCAGAGCTTGTGTCCTAGAAAACTGATCATTATACTTATATATTTCTAAATACATACATATTATAGATAAATTACACCCAGACACAGAACAAATGACCATGCTCATCACACAAATAATTTTCCTGAGTGGGAATCGAACCCACGACCTCCGGCATAGTAGTCAGGGACACTAACCACTAGACCATCAGGCCAGTCAAGCTGTACGCAAAATGAATATGTTCGTTTTCATACTTCTTTATGAAGGTACTAGCTTTTACTGTGTCATTCAGAAATAAAGCAGCTTTCTATCGGTGAAAAAATCTTAGCAATCGGACCATGTACTTTCAGAGATTCCCTCCTCAAAACAAAAAAAAAAAAATTGTTATACTTTGTTATAAATTTCAGTTTCATTTCTTTAAATGTGTTTATTTGTGGAACATACATACAAGGTGTAAGGGACAGCCTTAGAAAATAGACAGAAAACTATTACAGCCATCGCTAATATAGATATTATACTTTATGATTTAAAGTATATCTATATTAGCGATGGAAATTCCAAATGTGGAACTTACATTTTTCTACTATTTTTTCCATCAATATATTCAACAGGTAGCGAATGCTGTGATAAACTATATTGAAACTTAAAAGAGATCAATAATGATTTCAGATTATATGTTTGTTGATTTGAACATAAATAATGAACTGAAAATCATCTATTGTAACAATGTTAGTGTAACAATTATAAAGGGCCTAGCTAAAACAGTTCATATCAGAGTGTTGTCGTGTCTGCGGGAATGTCTGAAAAAAATGACGAACACAGGAGGGTTTTACTCAGTAAAAGCCTTACATGCCCTCCGGCTTCATCTAGAATGGGAATAGTTAGCTGATGTTATTCTTTCTAAAAAAAAGAGTGCTAATAGTGCTAAAAAAAACTAAGATTTAAAAATGTTGACCTTCTGGATCTTACTGCTCCGTGCCTTATTACTAAACCAAAGAAACCACTTTTAACTAAAGTATTACACTTTTATGACCAAGTTAATATCTACACTTTTTTTTTTGTAATAAAATAGTCTTTACTTTTAATGTAACTTTAAAAGGGCATCTGCTTCCCTCCCTTGGGGTCTCATTTTTTAATAGTCAGATACTCGTTACTGTTGTCCTTAGGCATAGATATGGAGGTTTGACATATTTTTCTATAGATTGGCTACCAAACTGTCCACCGTAGGCGCGGGCCTGCGGACAGTGAGCAATGGGTAGCTCGCTGTCTGGCCGTCCGGTAACTGTCCGGACCAAGCCCAAGTCTGTACTGTCTGTACGCCTGTTCGAGTGATTCGTATGATAAATGTCAATCGTATGATATAATCGATAATCGTATGATAGTTAAATGTAATTCGTATGATAATGTATGTAAATTATTGGATTGCATTATTCGGTTACTCAAAATTTCATCTATGTTAAGAAATCCCCAACTCGAGATACATTTTCATACAACCGCACTTATGTATGAAGTTATTATACATCTTTCTCAAGATATTTTACTGGATTAGTCCTACACAAAATGATCTCTGAAAATCTGCTATTAGGCATGTATTTTGGCCCTTCATAAGTTACTAATAAATTACTAAAGTAAAGAAGATATACTCATATAACCGTGATTCTAAATGACGAAATTTTTTCGTTTAAACAACAAAATAAATAAATAAATTGAAGTAAAATTTTGCATATGGGTAGGCCATGTTGTAAAGCAGTACATACTCGTAGAATACTTTTTAGTTCGGGAGTAGGTTCCAATCAGACCATTTACTATTGTTTTTTTTTTTTATTCACAACTATCACACAACGCCATCTAGTCCCAAGCTAAGCAGAGCTTGTGTTATGAGTACTAGATAACTGATAAACATACTTATATATTTCTAAATACATACATAATGTAGATAAATCACACCCAGACACAGAACAAATGATCATGCTCATCACACAAAGATTTGTCCTGGGTGGGAATCGAACCCACGACCTCCGGCACAGCAGTCAGGGTCATTAACCACTAAACCAACAGGCCAGTCGAAATTATCTCATTAAAAAAGTCGGCTATTTTAATGAGAGCAAATCTCATAGAGAGGAGGCCTGAGTCCCAGCAGTGGGAACATTAATAAGGTTGATTATGTATGTATGCTTATGTAAATCCTCTGACAGAAGCTATACAGGGTTATTTGTACAACACTCGCAATCTTTCAGGGCTATATTACTAACATCATAAACAACAACTTTTCTTCTATTACTTTTTATAAAACATAATACTTTTACCAAAAACAAAACCTTCCAGATTTCGTTGTTCTATCCAACACATTTCAACTCTGTATTTTGCTGTATCTACTTACGGCTCCCACGCACTGTTCTCGTAGTAATAGTAAGCAGGCTTTCGAAACATTGTAATTACATCTAGCAAGCATTCGCACCATTTCCGTGTACTCGACATTAGATTTTTGATACACCATCATGTAAAGATTTGCACTGCCGAATTTCGCTACAAGAACACGTATGACGCGACGCGAGCGTAAAAAGGCGACGGACCGACTAGTGAGGGCTGCCCGTAAATAGGTCAAGTTTATGTTCCGCTACCCTCCGCCGTTGTACTATCGCTCGCTTCACATAGACTTCGTAATATTTAGAACGTTCAATTTAAAGATTTTTATTTTTGTATGAAATACTGATGAACTAAAATATGACAAATTTTTAAAAGTCATAGAATAAAAGTTGTTGTTTAGGATGTTAATAACATAGTCCTGAGAGGTTGCTAGTGTTTTACAAATAACCGTATCATCATCATCATCATTTCAGCCGATACACGTCCACTGTTGGACATAGGCCTCCCCCAAGCGTCGCCACATCGAACGTTCCTGTGCGTCCCGCATCCATCGGTTTCCCGCTACCTTCACCAGGTATAGTATAATAACCGTATAGTTGCTTATAAAATCGAAAGTTTAAAAGAATGAGCATGTTTGAGCTAGTTAATTACTTTTAAACACACATACGGCTCAATTAAATAATCATAAATATATTAAACGATAAAAATATAATGATGCATTCATACCGACCTCACCGCCTACCGTGTTTAATTTATAAATAAATATTAGTTTTTATAACTGGCTACTTATAGAATTGTTTAATTAATACACTCAACTTGTTTAGTTGTACGTTTTATAACTTGTTAAATGTTTAATTAGTAAACACGTGGCGCTGTTTATAAAATATAGTTACAAATGTTTTTTTTTGGTAAAATGTTTCTTTTTGTTTCAATTATTTCTAGAGAAACGTTCTTTTTTGTTTTTGAGGTGGAATATCATCAAATGATTTCTACCGCACTAGGGTGAGAGGACGTGTCAGACTTTCACTGACTAAAATCCACCGGTGTTTCTTTATTTGCCATTTGCGTTCTAAACCCATGGTAATTCGAACATTCCTACAGCAGAGAAACGTCTTATTTTAAACTACCTATTCATAAAGACAAGCTGAAATGTAAAACAAATACAATAAAATTAAAGTTTTATTAAATGAACTATTTTAATACAAATTAAACAAAAAAATCTCCATTAAAAACAAATAAACATAAGACACTATCTATACTATCTGTTCAACATTCAATTAAGGCAAAGACATTTCTTTATTATTTTTCCAGTTGATTGGCCGGTATTTTTGAGCAAAAGGTTCCTACATGGTCGACTATCTTCGACACCGTTGCTTTCACAAGAGGTTGGGCAATCGAATGTATAATTTCTTTCCAAGCACTGTTGAATAAATCCAATATGGGTTGAGCTGGAAAATAAAGAATTGGTTAGAAAAGTATTCTTCCCATTCTGCCATCAGCTGCTGCCAGCGAATTCGTCTGTGTGAAAGTAGAAAATTGTCTAAAAGAAACAATAAATTAATCAAAAGCATCTTATGAGACCAGTGGTGGCCAAGTGCTAACGGCTCCGACTTACGACTTAGGTCGCGGTCTCAAACCCAGCCAGGCGCATTACTTTGTGTAATTTATTTCATCCTAGACATTCACCACTGCCCCGCATTGGGCCTGCGTGGTGGATTATAGCCCATTCTCTCTCCTAGAGGAGGCTTGAGTCCCAGCAGTGGGAACATTAAAAGGCTGATGATGATGATAACAATGATTCTATGTGATCCTCCAGGATGTGGTGTAGACTACGACCACGTGAACGAATATGGGAAACGTGGAAAATACTCTCACAAATTTTCGTCCATAGAAAATAAATGATGAGTATAAAGTACGATGTCAATCAAAGTCAAAAGTCAAAGTCAAAGTCAAAATATTTTATTTCACATACGCCTACATGGGCACTTATAAGACGTCAGAAGCTAGTGCACGATTCCAAATTGGAATCTTATCCTTCCTGGGCAAAGGCCTTCTTCCATTATTTTTCTTGTTCCCGGTTTTACCTACTGCCTTCTGCACTTATCTTGGTTTAATAGGCTGTTGCCAAAGCCTAAGGAAGACATCTATGTAAATCGTTCCACCATCTTTGGTGTGCTGCAACTTCGTTTAGCGATTTTAGGACCAATTTTGTGTTTAACGGGCTCACCGTCTGATTGGCATGCAGTAGACATGTTCTGCCCAGTCTCATTTAAGCAGACTTCTGAGCCATCTCAACAATGTGTTCAAACGCAATTTATTTTAAGGCGAGTGTATTGCGCTCCACAGCACGTTAACAAAACCTTGAGTTTGTTCTTCTGGATGTTAGTTAAAGACCATATTAATATCATTAACTCTGCTAGCGTTAGGCAACTACATTGTGTATAAGAACTCATTTCATTTCATTTCATTTCATTTCATTTATTTATTTGCATACCATAACTCACTTTTGTAGATGCGTAAAAAATAACAAATATTAGATATTATATTATTTATAAAGTAATTTTTCCAGGTCATTTAAATTTCTGTAATTTAACTTGTATATTTATGTATGTCGTGGCCAGATCTTACAATTGATCACTTCATGATATGGCCAAATAAAACTGGCCAGATCGTTAAAACGTTAACATTCGTTGATATGTCAATCCTCGTTTGGCCATTTCATGAAGTGGTCAATTTCTAAGATCTGGCCACGGCATATACAAGTTAAATTACAAATGCAAGTTAAATTACAGAAATTGAAGACACGGCAAAATAAATTTTTAAAAATAAAGTTTTCCAAATATCGTCCTTCGTGACTCTGGCACTTTTCAAAACGATCTTTAACATTTACGAAAACGTGACTCAGAAGTTTAGTAGGAATGTTGTTTTTTAATGATTCTTGTCTAATGCTTTCCTTGTTTTTCTATGCAGTTGTTTGGTATTTTGCTGAACTGCACCTATTTGGCGCAACTTTGAGGTATACAGATAGACAGATTACAATAGAACAAATACAATACAATAATATAACAGAATAGTAGCAGTAGTATGTGTATAATAGTTGCATAGAATTAGTACAGTGTATTGTTTTAAGATTCTATATTATTGTAAAATTTTATTTAATCTACACTTATTATATCTACACTAATATTATAGAGAGGTAAAATTTGTTTTTTATGTTTTTTTTTTTTTGTAATTTTTTTCACCAATAGAATGCTGCTTTATTTCTGAGTAACATAGGCTATAATTTGTGTTTATGCGAAGCCGCAGACAGAAACTATTATTAAATGAACACGTCGTTCTTTCAGACAAATTTTCTAACACAGAGCAATCTATGTCTCCATTAACACGTTAACTGTGGCACTTATTTTTGTATTATTAACTATAATTATGACGGTAAGGGGCTTATTAGACCCCGTAACGTATAAGAAACTAAAAGCAGTTTTTTTGTAGTAAGAGTGTAGTGTGCAGTAGATCAAAGCAACCCCGTATATACACCACCGCATTCTGTTTTAGTAAAGATCTTAGCTATTATTCATTTCTTTTTTAAACTAAACCAAATTGAAATTACGGTCACCGCACGGCAGAGAATACTATACTGTTTCTTAGCCGCATCGCAAGGAAGACACGCACGAGGCGTATCAGCAGGCCTAGCCAAGTTACGAACGTTTCGTTTTGAATGTCTTCCTACAGCTGACAAAGCCTCCAATAGGCTAGTGGCCGTAATAAATGTAATTAGTCCGTCTTTTAAATAAAAAAAAAACACACGTATTTTTTTATTTGTAAATTAAACCAAAAATAACAAAGCTATAGCCCATTAAAGTTACGTGTGACGTCACGCCGTGCTGCATTTTTTTGCACAGGGTGACGTCACACGTAACTTTAATGGGCTATATCTTTGTTATTTTTTGTTTGATCGAAAAAAGAAAAAATACGTGTCCAATATTTTTTTATAATCTAAAATACGGACTAAATAAAATGTAATTATTTTGACCCTGGACACTACCCTCGTGACTTAACGTTGAGATGATGTCATTTCCATACCTTTGAAGGTTTTTACTAGCGTTAATGATTGAAGATTATCGACTTGGCAAAGCTCTCAGACCCCGTTTTGCACTGGACGTGTTAATATACATGTTATTACAACAATTTCCTTATCGTCTGGTGCATATACATTCCAAAAACGTGACTAGTGAGTGTTGGCCGACCTTCGCCTTTGATCGTCACACACAATAATACTACACAACACTAGTTTTAATTATCACTCGATCCAAGTAACCTTTTTTATAATATTATGCAGTGAACAAAATGTAAAAAAAAAAGAGTGCCACACACTCGGGGACTGCCGCGGTAAAGCTATTGCATAGCATTTTTTATCAACTTATGCAATAGATCTCGCCAACAGCTGCTTAACCCCACCCATCCAAAACCAGACCTCGCCAACAGCTGCTTAACCCCACCCATCCAAAACCAGACCTCGCCAACAGCTGCTTAACCTCACCCATCCAAAACTAGACCTCGCCAACAGCTGCTTACCCCCACCCATCCAAAACCAGACCTCGCTAACAGCTGCTTAACCCCACCCATCCAAAACGCCGACAGCTGCTTAACCCCACCCATCCAAACACAGACCTCACCAACAGCTGCTTAACTCCACCCATCTAAAACCAGACCTCGCCAACAGCTGCTTAACCCCACCCATCCAAAACCAGACCTCGCCAACAGCTGCTTAACCCCACCCATCCAAAATGAGACCTTGCCAACAGCTGCTTATCCCCACCCATCCAATACCAGACCTCGCCAACAGCTGCTTAACCTCTTCCATCAAAAACCAGACCTCGCTAACAGCTGCTTAACCCCACCCATCCAAAATGTCGGCGACAGCTGCTTTCACTCATTTGTTTTCTTATCGGTTACCACGCTCAAAAAACAAATGAGTGGGGGGTGTTAGGTTATTTTCGTTACGGAATTTCTGGATTCGGTCTCCACGCTCAAGGCCCGCGATAGAAGCTATGCAATAGCTTAAAAAAATTCTAGCAAGGAATATTTTGGAGGCAATCATAGATAACTTAATAACTGTTATTTAAGATTACGTTATGTACGAGTAGTAGTTTTCTTCATCTTTCATAATTCAGTTCAATTATAAATCATCATCATCATCATTAGCCTTTTTAAATGTTCCCACTGCTGGGATTCAGGCTTCCTATCTAGGAGAGGGAATGGGCCACAATCCACTACGCGGGCCCAGTGCGGGATAGTGAATGTCACATGTCTTTGAATTTTTGGTTCTAGGATATAATTATGCCGGTTTCCTCACGATGTTTTCCTTCACCGGTTTGAGAGCAGTGGTAATGAAATAAATTACGCAAAGTAATGCGCCTGGCAGGATTTGAACCCGCCACCTACAACTCGTAAGTTGGAGCCATTACCACTCGGCCACCACTGCTTTTCAATTATAAATATACTTTCTGATTTATATCCTTAATATAAACCTAAAAACTGCCATCGCAATCTATAACTAGATATAATTTATGTGGAAGCTTATTATTAGCAATTTTCATTTCCTATGTGAAAACATATAATTGTTATTAGTCTGTAAGCTTTCTCTATATATAAATAAATAACAGCGAATGTTTTTGTGATCTTGTCTTGGAATCTTCTTCTGGGCGTGATGATGGAAAAACTAGTTAAATTTCTCGCCTGGCCCAGTATTTAGCCACGGCAATACCGGTCACTGGTTCTACCATTAGATACTTACGTGAACAGGTAACAGAGTACGTGATGTAGGATGGAAGGTGAGACATGGTCTGCGGAGAGACTCCACACAAACAAGACATAAGAAGAAGAAGAAGGTTCGCGAGTACATTCGTAAGAAGTTGGCAGTAGTTTCATCAAAGCGCTAATTTGTTTCATTATTATTTGTTTGCACCAATTGTTTCCCTAGATTCGTGTATTCTTCTTTTCCATTTTTATTTTTTCTCTTTGTTGCAGTTTAAGTAAATGTAAATAGTCTATTTGTATTTTATAGGTATGAATTTGTATGATGAATTTTAATAATATGTAATGGTTAATATTGCACCTACCACAATTTGTCTCTGCATCACCCAAAGGTTGACTAGTAAAAAATGCTTTATGGCATTAAGTCCGCCTTTGTACCTACTCTTTTGTGCATGAAGAATAAAATAAATAAGTCATCCTATGTGTGCTAGGATATATGATGTCCTGGAATAAGACATACGATACTTTTAATCCCAGAAGTGTGTTCCTTGGAATTATTTTCTACTTCCACGCAAGCAAAACCGCTGACAAAAGCTAGTTAGTTTATACTCTTACCCTTATCTTTATCTCCATCGAACAAATTTTTAAAATCAAAGGTGCACTTCTCTTTAGCTTCGTATGAGTGCCTAGCTCCGCGGATCTTCCAATACTTGAGCCCGTCTGGACCATCGACGGTATCTAAGTCGACATCAACTTCTAAGTGGACTAGTTCTGTAATTTTAAATATATTCATTAGTTTTTTGTATTTTTTAGTGTTCCGTACCTCATTCGGCATAAACGTAACCCATAGGGTGAGGCCAAACGAGCGTGATTTTGTGAGTCGTGAGTCGCAGAATTTTCGGTCGCGTAATTTCTGCTGCATTCGGTTTCACACAAAAGTCCTGTTTCATTCACACAGCGACGCAAAATGAGTTGTTGCCGCAGTAGAAATGCAATACTGCGACTCACAACTCACCTAAAATTACGCTAGTTTGGCCTCACCCTAAGGCGCGAATTACACAGAAACGGCGTAAGGCGAAGGCGCGGCGCAGGCGCAGAGCAGGCGAGGAACAGATAAGGCACGGACGCGATTTAAATTATATCAAAGAGGCGAAGAGACGCCGCAACTAGTCATTATACAGGCTGACTTTATTGTGGTAGCATGTCTTCCTCTTCAGACGACGAAGATGCGCTTGCTTTGCTCATAATGCAACTCATTAATGTGCAGAGACACCGAAAATATTGTAATATCATAGATATTTTAAAATAATGGAAAAATTATGCGAATATCCTGATCGGTTTCCTACAGTGTATAAAATGTCACTGGAATGTTAACTATCGTCACTAATTTTTTTGCACCTACTGTATAAACAAAAGTCGTGCTGCTTGCGCGCCTCTCCAGGTGCACCTGGAGAGGCGCGCAAGCAGCACGACTCTACAGACGCGGGACAGGCGACGAAACGACGTGCCTGCGTCACGCCGCCTGAGTATAATTCACGTCGTGTCGCCTACATACATTTTGTATTGAAACGTTTAGAACAGGCAAGATGGCTGCGATTTTTTTAATTGGAAAAAAAACTAGGTTTTGTTTGGATAGACTTTATGATACCAACACTTTTTACAAAAAAAAAATAAAAATAATAATAACGAATTCAATGTTAAAAAAGCACTGAAAAGTATTTTCTATAATAATTTTGCCTCTTCGTTATTTAACACCGACTTCCGAGATTAAAGTTATTTTGTACTTTTCATTGTTTTTTTAACTTTGAAGTTGGTTATATTTTTTTTTTAGTTATGGTACTATCACTAAAAAGTACCTCTCAGCCAAACTTAAATACCTTATAGCCAGAGTCCATCTCATAATGATTCTAATAATCTCAAACACGGTTAGGTTACAAAATGTACCTTCCGGCTCCATCCTTAGATCAGTTTGATACGTCTCCTCCCCCTTTTCTTTCAGTCAGACATCGACCTTACGTATAAACAAAGCAATTTTACTTGTTACGACAGTTTTGCTGTAATCCTATAAGGAGTTCTGTTCCATATCTTCGAAGCTCATGAACAGGTTGTTACAATATTTCTATGGGCCCGAGATATCGATGAAAATACATAAAAAAAAAACATACATTCAGCCGGACATAGAACCTACTCATTTTCGAAGTCGGTTAAAAATTTAGTGAAACTTATCCTATGGCAGTGTGATAGTCAAGTTTGCAAAGCAAAAAGATAACACTTACTACATTTCACACGGAATGCGCCTTTTCCTTTGATTGGTGTAAATAACAGCTGCCCAGAAGCATCGTATTGACCGGCCATTTCGATGGGGCACTCTCCCGCTAATTTTATTGTACGTTTCTTGATGTCACGCCTGTAAAGTTAAAACTTAGTCATACATTTGGTCTTTGTCTAATATTTAAAAATCTAAAATCAAGATTTGCCAATGTGCTATGGAGTGCAGTAAGGCCTTAAAGTTCCCATGGCCACCTTTCGGCTCCATCATTAGACCTTGGATACCATATAGGATGAAATGAAATGAACTCAAACACGATGGGGTTGTGTCGTTTTATTGCGGAGTTCATACAGTCACCTTTCAGTTCCATCACCAGATAAGCTCATTTCATTTGCTCATTTCATTGTCATGCAATTTACACATGTATATAAAACTAGCTCTTGCCAGCGGCCTCGCCCGCGTACGTAAAATGTATGCCTATGTCACTCAGGAATAAAGCAGCTTTCTATCGGTGAAAAAATTTTGGCAATCGGACCAGTACTTTCAGAGATTACCCCCTACAAACAAATAAAACATAAAAACAAAAAACAAACGTGTATATAAAATTTCAGCTCAATCGATTGAAGATATCTGCTTTGAGCCGAACAAACATAGTTACATATACATTGCAAGTTTATTTATTTATTTATTTGGTCTACCAACAATTGTTTACACAACCACTTAAAACAAAAATACAATCTTTATAAAACTTTTACCAGTGCAACAATTACTTAAAGGTAGACACCACATGAGCTAAAAATAAATATTGACATACAAAAGAAAGGCTATTGTGAAAGAACTGTAAGTAAGTACTTAGATACCTAAATCAAATTATTACCTACTATTAATATTAATATTTTTAATTTTATAAGTTAATAATAAAAAATTTAAAAAATACTTCTAAAAACACAAATACGTACTCTACTTTTAACATTTTGATCTTGCGTGCACCAGTCACATTCAAATCGGTAAATACGACTTTTAAATCGCCCTCATTCAAAACGACTTTTTCCAGTTTCAGGGGATCCATGGGTGGTACACCCAGTTCAAGTATGCCTTCGCAAAATGGTAGTATGGCTTTTTGTGTGGATGATAACAAGCAAGCCTTGTCACTCCATTCACACTTCTCAATGAAGGGTGCTGCACAGAAAAAAATGGTTACAAGTTACAAAAAAAAAAATTGTTTTGAAGTTATTTCATGATTGTGATTTGAACAAATTAATAGCATCCCCTATTCCACAAAAACGTTGCCCTACCCTAGGAATTACTCCTGCGCTGGACGTTCACAAATATGTAAGCTCTCATACAAAAGATACCAAGAACCGAAATACAGTACGCCCGATGGATCGTGGCCAGCCTGGACATTGGTTATGTGCATCTCTCTCTCTCTCTCGTTCAACGACATGAGAGAGAGAGAGATGCGCAGAGCCTATGTATCAACGCGCGCGCACTGGTCGATGACGGTTGCGTATCTACGACAGCGCTGATTTTTACTATCCGAGTGAAAATGACGAACATTCTAAAATGTAACAAATGTAACATCGTAATAGACGAGATGTTATCTTATATCCAGAACAAAGTGTCGGTTTGTGATGAAGAAACCTTGGTGCGGATCTGTGTTTCATCATTTACCAGTGATGAAATCAAAGAGTCGAAGTCACTTCTATTTGATGCCATCCCTTCAAATTTGCGTAAGATCATTCGGAAAAACAAAGGCAAAGAAGAAAGAGATTTAACGGATATCATAAATCTATTCAAATCTGCTGAGCCGGATGATATTCCAGTGTTTGTGGCCCGCCGACTTGAAAAGTTGCCCCCTGTTACGTTTGACCATCTAGACTGTACGAAGCTCTTGAAGGATTTGGTTCGAATGCAAGCAACAATGGATGAGATAAAGAACACTTATGCTACGTTAGAAAACTTGAAGGACCTTAGAACGGAATTATTTCAAATCAGAAATGATTCATTACCACCCACATCAGCGTTCAAAGTTAATGCAAAGCGAGGAGCTTGGCTGCTGGATAGTGGGCCTATGGGACTATCGCACTTGCATAATTCTTCTGTCGGCGAGTTTGGTGGCAACATAGATGAGAACAGTAGTGATCTCAATCAGAGAACGCCGCAATACAGAAATATTAAGCAGGTACAACGAAAACAAAATCAGAGTGAGTCATGTTCGCAGCGACAGCGGTCATCTGTGGCCGGTGCGAGCGCCACGGTGACTCATGCGCGGGCGACGACTGCGGCGAATAAATGTGCTACTACTCTGGCGAGCGAGGTTGTGACGTCGTCTCCGCCAGTGCCGAGTGAGCGCTCTCGTCAGCTGATTACTACTGACGTCGCGGTCGCCGCTAATGACGGTGCGGCGGCGCAGCGAGTGGCTCCGGATAATTTAAACAATAGTCATGAGGATGGATGGCAAAGAGTGTCCTATCGGAAAAACCGGCCTAAGTACCGTTATATGGGTAGGACGGGTGTGGCGACAAATGAAGAATGCCAATTTAAAGCAGCAGACAGGAAAGTTCCTGTTTTTATCACTAATATACATAGTGATACGACTGAAGATGAAATAATTCGTTATATTCATTCGAAGACACAGGAAACGGTGTCACTAGAGAAGGTATTAATGAAAAAAGAAAGGGATCACGTTGCCTACAAATTTTTCGTCTCTGAGTCCAAGTTGCCTTCATATCTGGATGAAAATCTATGGCCTCGAGGCATAATATTTAGGCGTTTTGTCAATTTTAAGCGTCGCAATTCGAGCGGACTTATATCTGCGGGCGGCTTGAATAAAAAACAGTAATGAATAGACGACCATATCGTTTTGCTAGCTTCAATTGCAGAAGCGTAAAACGCTCCGTAGATAGTGTTAGGGAGCTTTGTCGATCCTGTGATTTAGTGGCGTTGCAGGAAACCTGGCTACTTCCCGAGGAAATACCTTACTTAGGTACGATCGACAGCGGGTTCGGCTATACGGGAATATCGGCCGTGGACACTTCAGCAGGGATGCTACGGGGGCGCCCCTTTGGGGGCGTTGCATTACTGTGGAAAAGTAGCGTATTCCAACAAGTGACTGTGTTACGTTGTGGTAGTGAGCGTATATGTGCCATTAAAATAATAACGAGTGACCGGCCCATAATAGTGATGAGTATATATATGCCTACGAACTCGGCGGACAATATTGCGGAGTTTACGGACTGCCTTAGTTTGGTAAGTGCAATTGTTGATGAATACGGCATTGAATCGGTATATATGTTAGGCGATTACAATGCTGATCCTCATGGACTGTTTCACAAGGAGCTTATCAATTATTGCGCTGAGCAGTATTGGTCATGTGTGGATGTAGATATGCTAGGTATTGACTCTGGTACATTTACTTTTGTTAGTGACGTGTATGGGTCTTGCAGCTGGCTTGACCACTGCTTAGTAACTCAGTCTGCAAGGCAATCTGTTACAGATGTGTACGTGGACTATGATACGGTATGGTCTGATCACTTCCCACTAATTATTGAGTGTAATTTAAGCGTCATTTCGCAGACGGTGACTCATAATGTTGTGTTGAATAAAGACGTGGTTTGGGGTAAGCGTAATGAGGAACAGATTGCCTTGTATACTAACGAATGCAATTGGAGACTAAGGCTTATTGACTTCCCTGTCGAGTGTATGCAGTGTGCTGACTTGTGCTGTCGTGACCACCGTCATAAGCGTGTCCTTGATAGACTGTACTCTGTAATTGTGGCCGCTCTTCGTGACGCAGCTATGGTGGGTCGGGGAGGCAATAGAACGGTGGCAGCTGGCTCGCGTGTAGTAGGGTGGAACAAAAACGTCAGAGAGGCTCACGGGGTGGCCAGAACAAAATTTATCCTTTGGGTAAAGTGCGGTAAACCTAAGGGAGGAGACATATATCGCGATATGTGTGACAGCAGAAGGATGTTCAAGTCTAGACTTAAATGGTGCCAAGATCATCAGGACCAATTAAAAATGGACATTCTTGCTGAGAAGCACCTAGACGGGGATTTTCGGGGTTTTTGGCAGGGTACCAAGAGGATGAATATAAGGCCTGGCCTTCCGGTGAGTGTCGATGGCGTAAGTAAACCAAAGGACATAGCAAATTTGTTTAGGTCCCACTTTTCTGTACAGCCACTATTGGGCAGACAGGTTGCGGCGGTCAATGCTGAGGGTCCCATGGGCGAAATGGAGACGAGGTTTTCAGCTAAAGAGGTACGGAATATAATAAAGTGTATGTCAAAGGGCAAGTCTCCTGGCCACGATGGCCTCAGTATTGAACACTTGCAGCATGCCGGCCCGCATGTAAATAGGGTCTTAGCTATGTTCTACTCACTATGCCTGAGCCATTCCTACCTGCCGTGCGATTTTATGAGGACAGTGGTGGTGCCTGTAGTGAAAAACAGAACTGGTGATCTAGCCGATAAGACTAACTACAGGCCCATCTCCCTTGCTACTGTTATAGCCAAAGTTTTTGATGGTTTGCTGGAGGCACAGTTAAATAAACATGTGACATTGCACGATAATCAATTTGGGTTTAGACCCAAATTGTCTACAGATAGTGCAATACTGTGTCTCAAGCATACCATCAGATACTATACAGATCGTAAAACACCAGTTTACGCTTGTTTCCTCGACCTGTCCAGGGCCTTTGACCTGGTGTCGTATAATGTGTTATGGCAAAAGCTTGAGGACATAAACATGCCACATGAACTTATCAACATCTTTAAGTATTGGTACGCACACCAGGTTAACAGTGTCAGATGGGCGGGCGTGTTGTCGGAGCCGTACAGGCTCGAATGTGGAGTGAGACAGGGTGGGTTAACCTCACCCACCTTGTTTAATCTTTATATGGATGCACTCATCGTCGCTCTTAGTGGTCGCCGTGTTGGCTGCTATGTTGATGGAGTCTGTGTAAACAATCTGAGTTATGCAGACGACATGGTGCTACTGAGTGCGTCGGTCTGTGGCCTACGAAGGTTGTTAGAAGTGTGTGAGGAGTACGCGTACAGACACGGACTCTTGTACAATGTTGTGAAGAGTCAATGCATGGTCTTTCAGGCTGGATCCAAATGCCCTCAACATGTACCACCCATTCGCCTGAATGGTGTACCTTTGGAACGGGTGGACCAATTTAAATACTTAGGGCATTGGGTAACGGCTGACCTGAGGGACCATGTAGACATCGAAAGGGAGCGAAGGGCATTGTCTAAAAGAGCTAATATGATAGCCCGTAGGTTTGCGCGGTGTTCAAGTGAGGTCAAGATTTCACTTTTTAAAGCTTTTTGCACTTCATTGTACACGTGCAGCCTATGGGCTTCCTACACACAAGCGGTTTACAGTGCCCTCCGTATCCAATACAATAACGCGTTCAGGGCGGTGTTGGGGCTGCCCCGATTCTGTAGTGCCTCGGGCATGTTTGCGGAAGCGCGCACCGACTGTTTTCACACTACCATGCGCAAGCGGTGCGCGTCTTTGGTGCGCAGGGTTCGGGGCAGCTCCAATACAGTTCTGGCGATGATTGCCGGCAGATTTTGTCCTTATATCGGGCATTGCTGTAGCAGACATGTTGCTTCAGTAATGTCCGGACATATCCGATAGTGTGAATGAGTGTGTTGTGGAATGTATTTCTGTGTATTTGCTTTATGGGTGCCTTTGGTTGCCTGAATTAAATGCTTTTTATTTTTATTTTTATTTATTTTTTTATGTTCAGGCTCGCCAAGATCCGTCGGGCGTACTGTGCCTATCTATAAGCCATATAATTTATTCCGTGCGAAAATTGAATCCGCCACGCACAGCGTAGCGGTATATTGTTCAGCCCCTGCACCAACTGTGCCATCAATTTTATTTCAGTAATTTCGAAAAATTATTATCTAAGTGATTTGTTAATATTTGACCGAATATTAAAGTTGGCTTGGATTTAACTGATCTTATCTCAGTTAGACAAAAAGCAGTAAAACAGGATAGCTTTTGTGCTGTCCATACAAAATAAAAACAATAAGAAGGAAACGTTTTCAGCACAGCACACAAAATAAAATAAATAAAAAAAATTTTTTTTTTCACAGTGCATAAAAATGGAGGAAAATATAATAACTGATTTCTACCGGGTAAGCTAAAGTTCTTTAATGTAACATTTCAATCAACGATTTCGCCAAAAAAAATAGTAAAAAAAAAATGACACGTCAGAAATGCATAAAAATGAGAAAAAATATAAAAAGTGATTGTTACTTAAACAAAAGTCCTTTGAATGAAAATTTCGTTCAGAATTTTGATATAAAAATACTAGGTACCTTTATCTTTAAAAAATATATACGGTGACAGAAAGCGTAGTGAAAGGATTTAAAAGTTTTCCTTACCCAAATTACTCGAAGCATAACTACCGACAAAGAAGCACAGACACACCAACAAACACTTAGACTCAGACATTGTCACAATAAATTAATACAATATGGGTATGATATTAAGAACTAGTTCCTCCTATGTTTAGAAGGATAATACTAATGATGATATTTAAAAAAGCGACTCTATTTATACTGTGGCGACGGTCATGCGGGTTGTTCTAATGTTTTTTTGGTTTTAGGAGCTCAAATCTAACCTTGCTTTGTTACCCGTTTTATATTTACTTTACTATTTTTATTACTAGCTCTTAGTCGTGGCTTTGCTTATGTAATCTGTGCCACTGTACTTTTTATCCTGTAGATGATAATCCTTGCGGTCGAGCTAGCTTTAGTCACGGTGGTCAGTCTTAACGGAGATAGCTAGGTAGGCAGATGATCTGGGGCCAGGGTTATCCGAAAGGGCGCTCGAGCCCCGGTATGAAGGCTAGAAGGAACGGGGTGGGTCTTTTAGTCAGTAAGAGTCTGACACTATCTCCCGCTCCGCCCAAGAGCGGGGGATGTCATTGCATGATTTTTTCCCACCATAAAAAAAAAGGCAGATGCTCTGAAAAACCTGAGAGGCGAAATCAGTTTTTGTAGAGAGGTGGATTGGTTGGAATGAGCCCACGAAAGTACATTAAGTTTCGTGTACAATGGTCCGCACAGGACTTAGTGCGGAAACCATACTCAAAAATAGTATATAGTGCATAAGCGTGTAGAATATACAGTTGCATTCTCTGTTCGTTTACTCTTATAGTCCGATGGGGCAGTCCAATAAATTCTGGGAGAAATCGGGTGTAGGACCATCGGTATTACGTGGTTTCTGTGGCACAGGGGTTACCACATCACCAATATTCAAACTCCAAGCCAGAACAGAGTAATTTCTAATAGAAAAACCCAGTAGCACTTACCAATGAGATTACTAATCAATGATCTATTGTAATTTTATAAATGGAACAAAAAAGGTGACCGGATTGGCCTAGGAAAAGGCGGTGAGACAATGAATAAAACGTCAAAAAATATCCTGGGTGGATAAAGTGGAGGTTTTAACAGGGGGACAAAATAGGCTAAATTAAAAAAAAAGATAATTTTCCTCCTAAAAAAAAGTAAACGACGATATGGTTAACGATGGAGCACGCTACAGACTTAAAGGCCCCCAGAAATTCCACTCTTTAGCTACTTATATAATATTAGTCTAAGATACGATTAAGAACGACCTTCACCGGTCTGTTTAATGGATGAAACGTATTTTATTATAAATTTAGTGTATTAAATAATATAACGCGGGTGGGTTGCCTAAGAAATTCCTGGCCAGACTATTATTAATTAAAAATTGAAAACTTATTTTATTTTTAGAAAAATGCACAACCGTTATCCATACCAGATTTTTTTTGCAGACAACACTATAACTTTGTATTCGTAATGAAACAGCGTTTATTTTGATATAGAATTTGTGGTATATAAAAAAAAACACACCTGTTTATGCATACCTGTTTATACCTGGCAACCCATAGCTATGCCAGGAAACAAATAGGCAACCCAACATTTTTATGTTCTAAAGGCTTCACTCTTTCGGTTAGTATTAAATTTATTCGTTAAACACACCGGTGCATTTTACAAAAAAAAAAAAAATTGTTTGGCCAGGAATTTCTCAGGCAAGCCACCCGCGTTATATTATTTAATATACTAAATTTATCATAAAATAGGTTTCATCCATTAAACAAACCGGTGAAGGTCGTTCTTAACCGTATCCTGTACTATATAATATTCCACAACTATCACACAACGCCGTTTAGTCCCAAGCTAAGCAGAGCTTGTGTCCTAGAAAACTGATCATTATACTTATATATTTCTAAATACATACATATTATAGATAAATTACACCCAGACACAGAACAAATGACCATGCTCATCACACAAATAATTTTCCTGAGTGGGAATCGAACCCACGACCTCCGGCATAGCAGTCAGGGTCACTAACCACTAGACCATCAGGCCAGTCAAGCTGTACGCAAAATGAATATGTTCGTTTTCATACTTCTTTATGAAGGTACTAGCTTTTACTGTGTCATTCAGAAATAAAGCAGCTTTCTATCGGTGAAAAAATCTTAGCAATCGGACCATGTACTTTCAGAGATTCCCTCCTCAAAACAAAAAAAAAAAAAAATTGTTATACTTTGTTATAAATTTCAGTTTCATTTCTTTATATGTGTTTATTTGTGGAACATATATACAAGGTGTAAGGGACAGCCTTAGAAAATAGACAGAAAACTATTACAGCCATCGCTAATATAGATATACTTTATTTTATTTATATACGTTAGGTATTTATTTAGGTTTTAGTATAAATAGTTTAAGTTTGTTTGTTTATGTAGAGTAACGAATTATTTATGATTTAAAGTATATCTATATTAGCGATGGAAATTCCAAATGTGGAACTTACATTTTTCTACTATTTTTTCCATCAATATGTTCAACAGGTAGCGAATGCTGTGATAAACTATATTGAAACTTAAACGAGATCAATAATGATTTCAGATTATATGTTTGTTGATTTGAACATAAATAATGAACTGAAAATCATCTATTGTAACAATGTTAGTGTAACAATTATAAAGGGCCTAGCTAAAACAGTTCATATCAGAGTGTTGTCGTGTCTGCGGGAATGTCTGAAAAAAATGACGAACACAGGAGGGTTTTACTCAGTAAAAGCCTTACATGCCCTCCGGCTTCATCTAGAATGGGAATAGTTAGCTGATGTTATTCTTTCTAAAAAAAAGAGTGCTAGTAGTGCTAAAAAAAACTAAGATTTAAAAATGTTGACCTTCTGGATCTTACTGCTCCGTGCCTTATAACTAAACCAAAGAAACCACTTTTAACTAAAGTATTACACTTTTATGACCAAGTTAATATCTACACTTTTTTTTTTGTAATAAAATAGTCTTTACTTTTAATGTAACTTTAAAAGGGCATCTGCTTCCCTCCCTTGGGGTCTCATTTTTTAATAGTCTGATACTCGTTACTGTTGTCCTTAGGCATAGATATGGAGGTTTGACATATTTTTCTATAGATTGGCTACCAAACTGTCCACCGTAGGCGCGGGCCTGCGGACAGTGAGCAATGGGTAGCTCGCTGTCCGGCCGTCCGGTAACTGTCCGGACCAAGCCCAAGTCGTCGACGGCGCGCGCTGTTCCCGCGCTTCTCAAGGAGTTGTCAGCAACAGCAGGGGCCCAGCCGGGTCGAAGCCTACTGGGGCCAGAGTTATCCGAAAGGGCGCTCGAGCCCCGGTATGAAGGCTTGAAGGAACGGGATGGGTTTTTTAGTCAGTAAGAGTCTGACACTATCTCCCGCTCTGCCCAAGAGCGGGGGTTGTCATAGGATGATTTTCCCATCGAAAAAAAAAAGCTACCAAACTGTCATTTTTATTCCAGAGCTAAAAAAAAACTGACTATTGAAAAATCAAATCAAAAAAATTGGTGCCGCATCAGTAAGATGCGGCACCAATTTTTTGGCATCAATGGATTCGGCAGCAAGAGGTATTTTGGCTTGAACAGTTATTTACAATGAAAGTTTTGTCGTACTAGAACAACCTCTTTTTAATACCTACCCTATAATAAGTCACCCTCCTTATAACTTGTTGATAATCCGTAATTCAGGGGGTGAAATTTGTCAAGGCTGTGAAATTATTTGTAGAGCCACCACGACCCTAGAACGCAAAGGGCAACTGAAAGTACACGGGTGGGTATTAGGTAGTAAAAGATTGACCCTCCCTCTCTCTCCACCTAGAACAGGAAAAGTTATTTGATAATTTCCCTCGTACAAAAATAAATAAATAAAAAACTAGTAATACTTTTTCTTACCAGATCAGAGGATTGATCTCATGAGAACATGGATACCGGCCAAGTGTGAGTCGAACTCACGCACCTACAGTTCCAAATATCATCATCATCATTTCAGCCGATATACGTCCACTATTGGACACAGGCCTCCCCCAAGCGTCGCCACAAGGAACGTTACTGTGCGCCTCGCAGCCATCACCAGGTCATCGGTCCACCTTGTAGGAGGCCTTCCAACGCGTCTTCCACTGCGTCTTCCGGTACGCGGTCGCCACTCCAGAACCTTTCGGCCCCAACGGCCATATATAGTACTATGGTGTATATGTACTTACATAATTATGTAAGTAGTGTGATTTACGAATTGAGTACAAAAGGGTATTCAGACTTTTCCTTTATTTGTGCTATGAGATCTTGTTTCTTGCAAAATTTCAGTATTCTAGCTCAACGGGAAGTACCCTATTGGTTTTGATTTCCTTCCGAGTGGCAAGTTATGCGCCATAAACGGCCTTTGAAGTTTATTTTTTCACTGCTCCAAGAGGTACTAGACCTGATCTGTATTCAAATTCCAACTGACAGACACACAACAAAGTAATCCTATAATGGTTCCCTTTTTGATTGATTGAGATACGGAACCCTAAAAAACAGTTAAATGCTTGACAAAACGTACACTACTTACGGGACCCTTTTTTTTTTTTTTTTTTTATGGTGGGAAAAAATCATGCATTGACATCCCCCGCCCTTGGGCGGAGCGGGAGATAGTGTCAGACTCTTACTGACTAAAAGACCCACCCCGTTCCTTCTAGCCTTCATACCGGGGCTCGAGCGCCCTTTCGGATAACCCTGGCCCCAGTAGGCTTCGACCCGGCTGGGTCCCTGCTGTTGCTGACAACTCCTTGAGGCGCGCGGGAACAGTGCGCGCCGTCGACGACTTGGGCTTGGTCCGGACAGTTACCGGACGGCCGGACAGTGAGCTACTACTTACGGGACCCTAATCTTGAAGAACACTACCTCGAAAATGAAACGAATGCAAATCTAGCTAGCTACGGTTTGATGTTACGAAAAGCAAATTCCTTTCCTCAAAAGTGCTCAGGGATGTCACTTAAGAGGCTGCTTTTCCACTCGCTTATGGTCAACATCGAGCATGGTTTGAAAGCTTGTTACTTCATCTAACGCAGCAACGCGATGTTTGACGAAAAAGCGTCGTGAAAAAAGAGAGATAACGCCTGAAAACTCTGTTATCATTCAGTAATTCCATGATTTACTCAATTATTTTACAAAACTTGTTCCAGGAAATACGTGTTTTTTTTTTAAACTCTTAAAAGTTTTTGAAAAATATTGTCGTCATTTAGAATCTTGATAAAATTTGCAAGGCTTTTATTGTTATACTTTTTTTAATTTTTGAGTAAATTATGAAGTGTCAAAGTTCATGTAAAGTAGCAGATTTTCAGAGATCTTTACTGGATTAGTTTTACACAAATTTATAAATTGATTTCAATGGAAGCATAGATAATATCCATAAGATACTGTGTTTCCAAAATAACTAATGAAAAATGTATAATAACGTCATAATCGCGTAAGAGCGGTTGTATGAAAAACAGTGAAAATGTATGTCGAGTTGCATCCCCTTAATATACAAGAAGTGTGCCAGTACACGTACTCCATTATCCGAAGCATCATTTGTCCCGTGACGACAGCCTTCACTGGCAGCGCTGTAATTAGACCACTCAACTGACAACCCTGAATATTGACGCAGAACCGATGCAATTAGTTCGTCTGTCCGTCTGTACGCCTGTTCGAGTGATTCGTATGATAAATGTCAATCGCATGATATAATCGATAATAATCGTATGATAAATGTAATTCGTATGATAATGTATGTAAATTATTGGATTGCATTATTCGGTTACTCAAAATTTCATCTATTTTAAGAGATCCCCAACCCGAGATACATTTTCATACAACCGCACTTATGCATGAAGTTATTATACATCTTTCTCAAGATATTTTACTGGATTAGTCCTACACAAAATGATCTCTGAAAATCTGCTATTTAAGCATGTATGTTGGCCGTTCATAAGTTACTAATAAATTACTAAAGTAAAGAAGATATACTCATATAACCGTGATTCTAAATGACGAAATTTTTTCGTTTGAACAACAAAATAAATAAATAAAATGAAGTAAAATTTTGCATATGGGTAGGCCATGTTGTAAAGCAGTACATACTCGTAGAATACTTTTTAGTTCGGGAGTAGGTTCCTATCAGACCATTTACTATTGTTTTTTTTAATTTTTTTTTTATTCACAACTATCACACAACGCCATCTAGTCCCAAGCTAAGCAGAGCTTGTGTTATGAGTACTAGATAACTGATAAACATACTTATGTATCTAAATACATACATACTATAGATAAATCACACCCAGACACAGAACAAATGATCATGCTCATCACACAAAGATTTGTCCTGGGGGGAATCGATCCCACGACCTCCGGCATAGCAGTCAGGGTCACTAACCACTAAACCAACAGGCCAGTCGAAATCATCTCATTAAAAAAGTCGGCTATTTTAATGAGAGCAAATCTCATAGAGAGGAGGCCTGAGTCCCAGCAGTGGGAACATTAAAAAGGTTGATTATGTATGTATGCTTATGTAAATCCTCTGACAGAAGCTATACAGGGTTATTATAAACATCATATATTACTAACATCATAAACAACAACTTTTGTTCTATTACTTTTTATAAAACATAATACTTTTACCAAAAACAAACCTTCCAGATTTCGTTGTTCTATCTAACACATTCCAACTCTGTATTTTGCTGTATCTACTTACGGCTCCCACGCACTGTTCTCGTAGTAATAGTAAGCAGGCTTTCGAAACATTGTAATTACATCTAGCAAGTATTCGCACCATTTCCGTGTACTCGACATTAGAATTTTGATACACCATCATGTAAAGATCCGCACTGCCGAATTTCGCTACAAGAACACGTATGACGCGACGCGAGCGTAAGCGTATCAAGCTTTTTTTTTTTTTTTTTTTTTTAAATTTTCCACAAAAATGTTTTACTGTTATCGTAAAATTAAATAATTTTGTGAGAATGTTGTAAAATATACTTTTCATATGATCGAGACGATCAAAATTTTTTCCATTTTGCAGGTCAATATCACGTTGCATGTTGATTAAAATGTGATTGGGGGCCATAACACGTATTTACCATGAAGAATGTATTTTGTTTATGTGTAGCCATATTCTAGGTCAACATATAACTTGACACTGACCTGCAAAATGTAAAAAAAACTGGGCAAGTGCGAGTCGGACTCGCGCACTGAGGGTTCCCTGCAAACTACAATTCCCGAATAATAATAATAATAATAATAATTTATTCAAAATACATTTACAAAAATATGAACATTAGGCAACAGTAACAAGGTTTCCTATTACAATAATGATACAATTACAGTGCTTAAAAATATTGTAAAACTAAAATACGACTGAAGCTGACGACGGACCGACTAGTGAGGGCTGCCCTTAGAAATAGGTCAAGTTTATGTTCAGCTACCCTCCGCTATTGTACTATCGCTTGTTTCGCATAGACTTCGTAATATTTAGAACGTTCAATTTAAATATTTTTATTTTTGTATGAAAGTCGGATGAACTAAATTATGTCAAATTTTTAAAAGTCATAGAATAAAAGTTGTTGTTTATGATGTTAATAACATAGTCCTGAGAGGTTGCTAGTGTTTTACAAATAACCGTATCATCATCATCATCATTTCAGCCGATACACGTCCACTGTTGGACATTGGCCTCCCCCAAGCGTCGCCACATCGAACGTTCCTGTGCGTCCCGCATCCATCGGTTTCCCGCTACCTTCACCAGGTATATAATAACCGTATAGTTGTTTATAAAATCGAAAGTTTGAAAGAATGAGCATGTTTGAGCTAGTTAATTACCTACCTTTAAACACACATACGGCTCAATTAAATAATCGTAAATATATTAAACGATAAAAATATTAATGATGCATTCATGGCGACCTCACCGCCTACCGTGTTTAATTTATAAATAAATATTAGTTTTTATAACTGGCTACTTATAGAATTGTTTAATTAATACACTCAACTTGTTTAGTTGTACGTTTTATAACTTGTTAAATGTTTAATTAGTAAACACGTGGCGCTGTTTTTAAAATATAGTTACAAATGTTTTTTTGGTAAAATGTTTCTTTTTGTTTCAATTATTTCTAGAGAAACGTTCTTTTTTGTTTTTGAGGTGGAATATCATCAAATGATTTCTACCGCACTAGGGTGAGAGGACGTGTCAGACTTTCACTGACTAAAATCCACCGGTGTTTCTTTATTTGCCATTTGCGTTCTAAGCCCATGGTAATTCGAACATTCCTACAGCAGAGAAACGTCTTATTTTAAACTACCTATTTATAAAGACAAGCTGAAATGTAAAACAAATACATTAAAATTAAAGTTTTATTAAATGAACTATTTTAATACAAATTAAACAAAAAAAAATCTCCATTAAAAACAAACAAACATAAGACACCATCTGTACTATCTGTCCAACATTCAATTAAGGCAAAGAGACATTTCTTTATTATTTTTCCAGTTGATTAGCCGGTACTTTTGAGTAGAAGGTTCCTACATGGTCGATCATCTTCGACAACGTTGCTTTCACAAGAGGTTGGGCAATCGAATGTATAATTTCTTTCCAAGCACTGTTGAATAAATCCAATATGGGTTGAGCTGGAAAATAAAGAATTGGTTAGAAAAGTATTCTTCCCATTCTGCCATCAGCTGCTGCCAGCGAATTCGTCTGTTTGAAAGTAGAAAATTGTCTAAAAGAAATATAATAAATTAATCAAAAGCATTTTATGAGACCAGTGGTGGCCAAGTGCTAACGGCTCCGACTTACGACTTAGGTCGCGGTCTCAAACCCAGCCAGGCGCATTACTTTGTGTAATTTATTTCATCCTAGACATTCACCACTGCCCCGCATTGGGCCTGCGTGGTGGATTATAGCCCATTCCCTCTCCTAGAGGAGGCTTGAGTCCCAGCAGTGGGAACATTAAAAGGCTGATGATGATGATAATAATGATGATGATAACAATGATTCTATGTGATCCTCCAGGATGTGGTGTAGACTAAGACCTCGTGAACGAATATGGGAAACGTGGAAAATTCTCTCACAAATTTTCGTCCATAGAAAATAAACGATGAGTATAAATTACGATGTCAATCAAAGTCAAAAGTCAAAGTCAAAGTCAAAATATGTATTTTATTTCACATACGCCTACATGGGCACTTACAAAACGTCAGAAGCTAATGCACGGTTCCAAATTGGAATCTTATCCTTCCTGGGCAAAGGCCTTCTTCCATTATTTTTCTTGTTCCTGGTTTTACCTACTGCCTTCTGCACTTATCTTGGTTTAATAGGCTGTTGCCAAAGCCTAAGGAAGACATCTATGTAAATCGTTCCACCATCTTCTTTGGTGTGCTGCAACTTCGTTTAGCGATTTTAGGACCAATTTTGTGTTTAATGGGCTCACCGTCTGATTGGCATGCAGTAGACATGTTCTGCCCAGTCTCATTTAAGCAGACTTCTGAGCCATCTCAACAATGTGTTCTGAAGCTATAATTGTGTTTCAAACGCAATTTATTTTAAGGCGAGTGTATTGCGCTCCACAGCACGTTGACAAAACCTTGAGTTTGTTCTTCTGGATGTTAGTTAAAGACCATATTAATATCATTAACTCTGCTAGCGTAAGGCAACTACATTGTGTATAAGAACTCACTTTTGTAGATGCGTAAAAAATAACAAATATTAGATATTATATTATATTATTTATAAAGTAATTTTTCCAGGTCATTTCAATTTCTGTAATTTAACTTTTATATTTATGTATATGTCGTGGCCAGATCTTACAATTGATCACTTCATGATATGGCCAAATAAAGCTGGCCAGATCGTTAAAACGTTAACATTCTTTGATATGTCAATCCTCGTTTGGCCATATCATGAAGTGATCAATTTCTAAGATCTAAGATCTGGCCACGGCATATACAAGTTAAATTACATAAATTGAAGACAAGGCAAAATTAGTTTTTAAAAATAAAGTTTTCCAAATATCGTCCTTCGCGACTCTGGCACTTTTCAAAACGATATTTAACATTTACGAAAACGTGACTGAGAAGTTTAGTAGGAATGTTGTTTTTTAATGATTCTTGTCTAATGTTTCCTTGTTTTTCTATGCAATTGTTTGGTATTTTGCTGAACTGCACCTATTTGGCGCAATTGTGAGGTATACGGATAGACAGATTACAATAGAACAAATACAATATAATAATATAACAGAATAGTAGCAGTAGTATGTGTATAGTAGTTGCATAGAATTAATACAGTGTATTGTTTTAAGATTCTATATTATTGTAAAATTTTATTTAATCTACACTTATTATATCTACACGAATATTATAGAGAGGTAAAGTTTGTTTTTTATGTTTTTTTTTTTGTAAATTTGTTTCACCAATGTAAATAATTTGTGTTTATGCGAAGCCGCAGACAGAAACTATTATTAAATGAACACGTTGTCGTTCTTTCAGACAAATTTTCTAACACAGAGCAATCTATGTCTCCATTAACACGTTAACTGTGGCACTTATTTTTGTATTTACTCACAATTAACTATAATTATGACGGTAAGGGGCTTATTAGACCCCGTATCGTTTAAGAAACTAAAAGCAGTTTTTTTGTAGTAAGAGTGTAGTGTGCAGTAGGAGATCAAAGTAACCCCGTATTAATGTAGATACACCACCGCATTCTGTTTTAGTAAAGATCTTAGATATTATTCATTTCTTTTTTATACTAAACCAAATTGAAGTTACGGCCACCGCACGGCAGAGAATACTATGTTTATCTTAGCCGCAACGCAAGGAAGACACGCACGAGGCATATCAGCTGGTCTAGCCACCCAAACTCAACCGGGCTGGGGCTGCGCTCAAGCGGCTCCTGCCCAACCTTGGGGGTCCAGACGCCTCCTGCCGGAGGCTCTACGCGGGGATCGTTCGGTCCGTGGTCCCTCTACGGGGCGCCGGTGTGGGCGCCGTCGCTGAAAAAGCGACCGGCGGCCATACTGAACGCCTGCCAGAGGGTCATGGCGATAAGGATGGTGCGGGGATACTGCACGGTCTCCCGCAAAGCGGCGAGCCTTCTGGCTGGCCTACCACCGTGGGATCTGAAGGCAACAGTCCTTGCACACATGCACGATATGCGCGTGGAGATGCAACGCCGGGGTGAAAGTCCGCTGCCGCGACAGGTCACGGCATGGCGGACAGAGCTCCGGCGGGATCTCATGGTGAAATGGCGTCAACGACTATCGCAACCCAGTGCTGGGCACGCCACAATCATGGCGGTAAGTCCCCTCTTTGAGGCGTGGCTGGAAAGACCTCACGGCGTCCTTACCTTCCGCATGACGCAGGTACTCACCGGACATGGTTCGTTCGGGAGTTTCCTGCACGGGATTCATGCGGAGGTGACGCCCGGGTGTCGCTACTGTGCGGAACGCCCGGAGGACACGGTGGAGCACACAGTCGAGGTGTGCCCTGCTTGGGCGGAGCATCGCCGTGCCCTCGTGGGGGCGATCGGCGGCGGAGGCCTCTCGCGCCGGGCCTTGGTTGAGGCCATGGTCCGGAGCGAGGAGGAGTGGCAGGCGGTCGCCGACTTCTGCGAAGCAGTAATGCTCGCAAAGGAGGAGGCCGAACGCATCAGGCAACGGCGCTATCGCCGCCGCCGTCGCCGGGATTCTGATCCCGATTTCCGGCCACCGTAGGCGCGGGCTTGCGGACAGTGAGCAATGGGTAGCTCGCTGTCCGGCCGTCCAGTAACTGTCCGGACCAAGCCCAAGTCGTCGACGGCGCGCACTGTTCCCGCGCGCCTCAAGGAGTTGTCAGCAACAGCAGGGACCCAGCCGGGTCGAAGCCTACTGGGGCCAGGGTTATCCGAAAGGGCGCTCGAGCCCCGGTATGAAGGCTAGAAGGAACGGGGTGGGTCTTTTAGTCAGTAAGAGTCTGACACTATCTCCCGCTCCGCCCAAGGGCGGGGGATGTCAATGCATGATTTTTTCCCACCATAAAAAAAAAAAAGCTGGTCTAGCCAAGTTACGAACATATCCTTTTGAATCTCTATCTACAGCCGGCAACGCCTCCTATTCCTTTGTTCTGGCCGCATAATTTAAAGTTGAGATGATGTCATTTCCATACATTTGAAGTTTTTTACTAGCGTTAATGATTGAAGATTATCGACATAGCTCTCAGATATCGGCAAAGCTCTCAGATCTCGTTTTGCACTGGACGTGTTAATATACATGTTATTACAACAATTTCCTTATCGTCTGGTGCATATGCATTCCAAAAACGAGACTAGTGAGTGTTGGCCGACCTTCGCCTTTGATCGTCACACACAACTACTACACACACACAATAATACTACACAACACTAGTTTTAATTATCACTCGATCCAAGTAACCTTTTTTATAATATTATGCAGTGAACAAAATGTAAAAAAAAAAAATCCTAGCAAGGACTAATTTGGAGGCAATCATAGATAACTTAATAACTGTTATTTAAGATTACGTTATGTAGTAGTTTTCCTCATCTTTCATAATGCAGTTCAATTATAAATCATCATCATCATCATCAGCCTTTTTAAACGTTCCCACTGCTGGGACTCAGGCTTCCTATCTAGGAGAGGGAATGGGCCATAATCCACCACGCGGGCCCAGTGCGGGATGGTAAATGTCACATGTCTTTGAATTTTTGGTTCTAGGATATGCCGGTTTCCTCACGATGTTTTCCTTCACCGGTTTGAAAGCAATGTTAACAGCAGTGGTGCCTGGCAGGGTTTGAACCCGCCACCTACAACTCGTAAGTTGGAGCCGTTACCACTCGGCCACCACTGCTCTTCAATTATAAATATACTTTCTGATTTATATTCTTATTATAAACCTATAAACTGCCATCGCAATCTATAACTAGATATAATTTATGTGGAAGCTTATTATTAGCAATTTTCATTTCCTATGTGAAAACATATAATTGTTATTAGTCTGTAAGCTTTCTCTATATATAAATAAATAACAGCGAATGTTTTTGTGATCTTGTCTTGGAATCTTCTTCTGGGCGTGTTGATGGAAAAACTAGTTAAATTTCTTGCCTGGCCCAGTATTTAGCCACGGCAATACCGGTCACTGGTTCTACCATTAGATACTTACGTGAACAGGTAACAGAGTACGTGATGTAGGATGGAAGGTAAGAGACATGGTCTGCGGAGAGACTCCACACAAACAAGACATAAGAAATAAGTGAAGATTCGAGAGTACATTCGTAAGAAGTTGGCAGTAGTTTCATCAAAGCGCTAATTTGTTTCATTATTATTTGTTTGCACCAATTGTTTCCCTAGATTCGTGTATTCTTCTTTTCCATTTTTATTTTTTCTCTTTGTTGCAGTTTAAGTAAATGTAAATATTGTATTTAATAGTCTATTTGTATTTTATAGGTATGAATTTGTATGATGAATTTTAATAATATGTAATGGTTAATATTGCACCTACCACAATTTGTCTCTGCATCACCCAAAGGTTGACTGGTAAAAAATGCTTTATGGTATTAAGTCCGCCTTTGTACCTACTCTTTTGTGCATGAAGAATAAAATAAATATAAGTCATCCTATGTGTGCTAGGATATATGATGTCCTGGAATAAGACATACGATACTTTTAATCCCAGAAGTGTGTTCCTTTGGAATTATTTTCTACTTCCACGCAAGCAAAACCGCTGACAAAAGCTAGTTAGTTTATACTCTTACCCTTTTCTTTATCTCCATCGAACAAATTTTTGAAATCGAACGTGCACTTGTCTTTAGCTTCGTATGAGTGCCTAGCTCCGCGGATCTTCCAATACTTGAGCCCGTCTGGACCATCGACGGTATCTAAGTCGACCTCAACTTCTAAGTGGACTAGTTCTGTAATTTTAAATATATTCATTAGTTTTTTGTATTTTTTAGTGTTCCGTACCTCATTCGGCATAAACGTAACCCTTAGGGTGAGGCCAAACGAGCGTGATTTTGTGAGTCGTGAGTCGCAGAATTTTCGGTCGCGTAATTTCTGCTGCATTCGGTTTCACACAAAAGTCCTGTTTCATTTACACAGCGACGCAAAATGAGTTGTTGCCGCAGTATTAATGCAATACTGCGACTCACAACTCACCTAAAATTACGCTAGTTTGGCCTCACCCTAAGGCGCGAATTACACAGAAACGGCGTAAGGCAAAGGCGCGGCGCAGGCGCAGAGCAGGCGAGGAACAGATAAGGCACGGACGCGATTTAAATTATATCAAAGAGGCGAAGAGACGCCGCAACTAGTCATTATACAGGCTGACTTTATTGTGGTAGCATGTCTTCCTCTTCAGACGACGAAGATGCGCTTGCTTTGCTCATAATGCAACTCATTAATGTGCAGAGACACCGAAAATATTGTAATATCATAGATATTTTAAAATAATGGAAAAATTATGCGAATATCCTGATCGGTTTCCTACAGTGTATAAAATGTCACTGGAATGTTAACTATCGTCACTAATTTTTTTGCACCTACTGTATAAACAAAAGTCGTGCTGCTTACGCGCCTCTCCAGGTGCGCCTCTCCAGGCGCGCCTCTACAGACGCGGGACAGGCGACGAAACGACGTGCCTGCGTCACGCCGCCTGAGTATAATTCACGTCGTGTCGCCTACATACATTTTGTATTGAAACGTTTAGAACAGGCAAGATGGCTGCGATTTTTTTAATTGGAAAAAAAACTAGGTTTTGTTTGGATAGACATTATGATACCAACACTTTTTACAAAAAAAAAAAAAATAATAATAACGAATTCAATGTTAAAAAAGCACTGAAAAGTATTTTCTATAATAATTTTGCCTCTTCGTTATTTAACACCGACTTCCGAGATTAAAGTTATTTTGTACTTTTCATTGTTTTTTTTAACTTTGAAGTTGGTTATATTTTTTTTTTAGTTATGGTACTATCACTAAAAAGTACCTCTCAGCCAAACTTAAATACCTTATAGCCAGAGTCCATCTCATAATGATTCTAATAATCTCAAACACGGTTAGGTTACAAAATGTACCTTCCGGCTCCATCCTTAGATCAGTTTGATACGTCTCCTCCCCCTTTTCTTTCAGTCAGACATCGACCTTACGTATAAACAAAGCAATTTTACTTGTTACGACAGTTTTGCTGTAATCCTATAAGGAGTTCTGTTCCATATCTTCGAAGCTCATGAACAGGTTGTTACAATATTTCTATGGGCCCGAGATATCGATGAAAATACATAAAAAAAAACATACATTCAGCCGGACATAGAACCTACTCATTTTCGAAGTCGGTTAAAAATTTAGTGAAACTTATCCTATGGCAGTGTGATAGTCAAGTTTGCAAAGCAAAAAGATAACACTTACTACATTTCACACGGAATGCGCCTTTTCCTTTGATTGGTGTAAATAACAGCTGCCCAGAAGCATCGTATTGACCGGCCATTTCGATGGGGCATTCTCCCGCTAATTTTATTGTACGTTTCTTGATGTCACGCCTGTAAAGTTAAAACTTAGTCATACATTTGGTCTTTGTCTAATATTTAAAAATCTAAAATCAAGATTTGCCAATGTGCTATGGAGTGCAGTAAGGCCTTAAAGTTCCCATGGCCACCTTTCGGCTCCATCATTAGACCTTGGATACCATATAGGATGAAATGAAATGAACTCAAACACGATGGGGTTGTGTCGTTTTATTGCGGAGTTCATACAGTCACCTTTCAGTTCCATCACCAGATAAGCTCATTTCATTTGCTCATTTCATTGTCATGCAATTTACACATGTATATAAAACTAGCTCTTGCCAGCGGCCTCGCCCGCGTACGTAAAATGTAGCCTATGTCACTCAGGAATAAAGCAGCTTTCTATCGGTGAAAAAATTTTGGCAATCGGACCAGTACTTTCAGAGATTACCCCCTACAAACAAATAAAACATAAAAACAAAAAACAAACGTGTATATAAAATTTCAGCTCAATCGATTGAAGATATCTGCTTTGAGCCGAACAAACATAGTTACATATACATTGCAAGTTTATTTATTTATTTATTTGGTCTACCAACAATTGTTTACACAACCACTTAAAACAAAAATACAATCTTTATAAAACTTTTACCAGTGCAACAATTACTTAAAGGTAGACACCACATGAGCTAAAAATAAATATTGACATACAAAAGAAAGGCTATTGTGAAAGAACTGTAAGTAAGTACTTAGATACCTAAATCAAATTATTACCTACTATTAATATTAATATTTTTAATTGTATAAGTTAATAATAAAAAATTTAAAAAATACTTCTAAAAACACAAATACGTACTCTACTTTTAACATTTTGATCTTGCGTGCACCAGTCACATTCAAATCGGTAAATACGACTTTTAAATCGCCCTCATTCAAAACGACTTTTTCCAGTTTCAGGGGATCCATGGGTGGTACACCCAGTTCAAGTATGCCTTCGCAAAATGGTAGAATGGCTTTTTGTGTGGATGATAACAAGCAAGCCTTGTCACTCCATTCACACTTCTCAATGAAGGGTGCTGCACAGAAAAAAATGGTTACAAGTTACAAAAAAAAAAAATTGTTTTGAAGTTATTTCATGATTGTGACTTGAACAAATTAATAGCATCCCCTATTCCACAAAAACGTTGCCCTACCCTAGGAATTACTCCTGCGCTGGACGTTCACAAACATGTAAGCTCTCATACAAAAGATACCAAGAACCGAAATACAGTACGCCCGATGGATCGTGGCCAGCCTGGACATTGGTTATGTGCATCTCTCTCTCTCTCTCGTTCAACGACATGAGAGAGAGAGAGATGCGCTGAGCCTATGTTCAGGCTCGCCAAGATCCGTCGGGCGTACTGTGCCTATCTATAAGCCATATAATTTATTCCGTGCGAAAATTGAATCCGCCACGCACAGCGTAGCGGTATATTGTTCAGCCCCTGCACCAACTGTGCCATCAATTTTATTTCAGTAATTTCGAAAAATTATTATCTAAGTGATTTGTTAATATTTGACCGAATATTAAAGTTGGCTTGGATTTAACTGATCTTATCTCAGTTAGACAAAAAGCAGTAAAACAGGATAGCTTTTGTGCTGTCCATACAAAATAAAAACAATAAGAAGGAAACGTTTTCAGCACAGCACACAAAATAAAATAAATAAAAATTTTTTTTTTTTTCACAGTGCATAAAAATGGAGGAAAATATAATAACTGATTTCTACCGGGTAAGCTAAAGTTCTTTAATGTAACATTTCAATCAGGGATTTCGCCAAAAAAATAGTAAAAAAAAAATGACACGTCAGAAATGCATAAAAATGAGAAAAAATATAAAAAGTGATTGTTACTTAAACAAAAGTCCTTTGAATGAAAATTTCGTTCAGAATTTTGATATAAAAATACTAGGTACCTTTATCTTTAAAAAATATATATGGTGACAGAAAGCGTAGTGAAATGATTTAAAAGTTTTCCTTACCCAAATTACTCGAAGCATAACTACCGACAAAGAAGCACAGACACACCAACAAACACTTAGACTCAGACATTGTCACAATAAATTAATACAATATGGGTATGATATTAAGAACGAGTTCCTCCTATGTATATAAGGATAATACTAATGATGATATTTAAAAAAGCGACTCTATTTATACTGTGGCGACGGTCATGCGGGTTGTTCTAATGTTTTTTTGGTTTTAGGAGCTCAAATCTAACCTTGCTTTGTTACCCGTTTTATATTTACTTTACTATTTTTATTACTAGCTCTTAGTCGTGGCTTTGCTTATGTAATCTGTGCCACTGTACTTTTTATCCTGTAGATGATAATCCTTGCGGTCGAGCTAGCTTTAGAAACGGTGGTCAGTCTTAACGGAGATAGCTAGGTAGGCAGATGATCTGGGGCCAGGGTTATCCGAAAGGGCGCTCGAGCCCCGGTATGAAGGCTAGAAGGAACGGGGTGGGTCTTTTAGTCAGTAAGAGTCTAACACTATCTCCCGCTCCGCCCAAGAGCGGGGGATGTCATTGCATGATTTTTTCCCACCATAAAAAAAAGGCAGATGCTCTGAAAAACCTGAGAGGCGAAATCAGTTTTTGTAGAGAGGTGGATTGGTTGGAATGAGCCCACGAAAGTACATTAAGTTTCGTGTACAATGGTCCGCACAGGACTTAGTGCGGAAACCATACTCAAAAATAGTATATAGTGCATAAGCGTGTAGAATATACAGTTGCATTCTCTGTTCGTTTAGGTACTCTTATAGTCCGATGGGGCAGTCCAATAAATTCTGGGAGAAATCGGGTGTAGGACCATCGGTATTACGTGGTTTCTGTGGCACAGGGGTTACCACATCACCAATATTCAAACTCCAAGCCAGAACAGAGTAATTTCTAACAGAAAAACCCAGTAGCACTTACCAATGAGATTACTAATCAATGATCTATTGTAATTTTATAAATGGAACAAAAAAGGTGACCGGATTGGCCTAGGAAAAGGAGGTGAGACGATGAATAAAACGTCAAAAAAAATCCTGGGTGGATAAAGTGGAGGTTTTAACAGTGGGACAAAATAGGCTAAACTAAAAAAAAAAAGATAATTTTCCTCCTAAAAAAAAGTAAGCGATGATATGGTTAACGATGGAGCACGCTCTAGACTTAAAGGCCCCCAGAAATTCCACTCTTTAGCTACTTATATAATATAATATTCCACAACTATCACACAACGCCGTTTAGTCCCAAGCTAAGCAGAGCTTGTGTCCTAGAAAACTGATCATTATACTTATATATTTCTAAATACATACATATTATAGATAAATTACACCCAGACACAGAACAAATGACCATGCTCATCATACAAATAATTTTCCTGAGTGGGAATCGAACCCACGACCTCCGGCATAGCAGTCAGGGTCACTAACCACTAGACCATCAGGCCAGTCAAGCTGTACGCAAAATGAATATGTTCGTTTTCATACTTCTTTATGAAGGTACTAGCTTTTACTGTGTCATTCAGAAATAAAGCAGCTTTCTATCGGTGAAAAAATCTTAGCAATCGGACCATGTACTTTCAGAGATTCCCTCCTCAAAACAAAAAAAAAAATTGTTATACTTTGTTATAAATTTCAGTTTCATTTCTTTAAATGTGTTTATTTGTGGAACATACATACAAGGTGTAAGGGACAGCCTTAGAAAATAGACAGAAAACTATTACAGCCATCGCTAATATAGATATACTTTATGATTTAAATATATATCTATATTAGCGATGGAAATTCCAAATGTGGAACTTACATTTTTCTACTATTTTTTCCATCAATATGTTCAACAGGTAGCGAATGCTGTGATAAACTATATTGAAACTTAAAAGAGATCAATAATGATTTCAGATTATATGTTTGTTGATTTGAACATAAATAATGAACTGAAAATCATCTATTGTAACAATGTTAGTGTAACAATTATAAAGGGCCTAGCTAAAACAGTTCATATCAGAGTGTTGTCGTGTCTGCGGGAATGTCTGAAAAAAATGACGAACACAGGAGGGTTTTACTCAGTAAAAGCCTTACATGCCCTCCGGCTTCATCTAGAATGGGAATAGTTAGCTGATGTTATTCTTTCTAAAAAAAAAGAGTGCTAATAGTGCTAAAAAAAACTAAGATTTAAAAATGTTGACCTTCTGGATCTTACTGCTCCGTGCCTTATTACTAAACCAAAGAAACCACTTTTAACTAAAGTATTACACTTTTATGACCAAGTTAATATCTACACTTTTTTTTTTGTAATAAAATAGTCTTTACCTTTAATGTAACTTTAAAAGGGCATCTGCTTCCCTCCCTTGGGGTCTCATTTTTTAATAGTCAGATACTCGTTACTGTTGTCCTTAGGCATAGATATGGAGGTTTGACATATTTTTCTATAGATTGGCTACCAAACTGTCCACCGTAGGCGCGGGCCTGCGGACAGTGAGCAATGGGTAGCTCGCTGTCCGGCCGTCCGGTAACTGTCCGGACCAAGCCCAAGTCTGTACTGTCTGTACGCCTGTTCGAGTGATTCGTATGATAAATGTCAATCGTATGATATAATCGATAATCGTATGATAGTTAAATGTAATTCGTATGATAATGTATGTAAATTATTGGATTGCATTATTCGGTTACTCAAAATTTCATCTATGTTAAGAAATCCCCAACTCGAGATACATTTTCATACAACCGCACTTATGTATGAAGTTATTATACATCTTTCTCAAGATATTTTACTGGATTAGTCCTACACAAAATGATCTCTGAAAATCTGCTATTAGGCATGTATTTTGGCCCTTCATAAGTTACTAATAAATTACTAAAGTAAAGAAGATATACTCACATAACCGTGATTCTAAATGACGAAATTTTTTCGTTTAAACGACAAAATAAATAAATAAATTGAAGTACAATTTTGCATATTGGTAGGCCATGTTGTAAAGCAGTACATACTCGTAGAATACTTTTTAGTTCGGGAGTAGGTTCCTATCAGACCATTTACTATTGTTTTTTTTTTTTATTCACAACTATCACACAACGCCATCTAGTCCCAAGCTAAGCAGAGCTTGTGTTATGAGTACTAGATAACTGATAAACATACTTATATATTTCTAAATACATACATAATGTAGATAAATCACACCCAGACACAGAACAAATGATCATGCTCATCACACAAAGATTTGTCCTGGGTGGGAATCGAACCCACGACCTCCGGCACAGCAGTCAGGGTCATTAACCACTAAACCAACAGGCCAGTCGAAATTATCTCATTAAAAAAGTCGGCTATTTTAATGAGAGCAAATCTCATAGAGAGGAGGCCTGAGTCCCAGCAGTGGGAACATTAATAAGGTTGATTATGTACGTATGCTTATGTAAATCCTCTGACAGAAGCTATACAGGGTTATTTGTACAACACTCGCAATCTTTCAGGGCTATATTACTAACATCATAAACAACAACTTTTGTTCTATTACTTTTTATAAAACATAATACTTTTACCAAAAACAAAACCTTCCAGATTTCGTTGTTCTATCCAACACATTTCAACTCTGTATTTTGCTGTATCTACTTACGGCTCCCACGCACTGTTCTCGTAGTAATAGTAAGCAGGCTTTCGAAACATTGTAATTACATCTAGCAAGCATTCGCACCATTTCCGTGTACTCGACATTAGAATTTTGATACACCATCATGTAAAGATCCGCACTGCCGAATTTCGCTACAAGAACACGTATGACGCGACGCGAGCGTAACAAGGCGACGGACCGACTAGTGAGGGCTGCCCGTAAATAGGTCAAGTTTATGTTCCGCTACCCTCCGCCGTTGTACTATCGCTCGCTTCACATAGACTTCGTAATATTTAGAACGTTCAATTTAAAGATTTTTATTTTTGTATGAAATACTGATGAACTAAAATATGATAAATTTTTAAAAGTCATAGAATAAAAGTTGTTGTTAAGGATGTTAATAACATAGTCCTGAGAGGTTGCTAGTGTTTTACAAATAACCGTATCATCATCATCATCATTTCAGCCGATACACGTCCACTGTTGGACATTGGCCTCCCCCAAGCGTCGCCACATCGAACGTTCCTGTGCGTCCCGCATCCATCGGTTTCCCGCTACCTTCACCAGGTATATAATAACCGTATAGTTGTTTATAAAATCGAAAGTTTGAAAGAATGAGCATGTTTGAGCTAGTTAATTACCTACCTTTAAACACACATACGGCTCAATTAAATAATCGTAAATATATTAAACGATAAAAATATTAATGATGCATTCATGGCGACCTCACCGCCTACCGTGTTTAATTTATAAATAAATATTAGTTTTTATAACTGGCTACTTATAGAATTGTTTAATTAATTCACTCAACTTGTTTAGTTGTACGTTTTATAACTTGTTAAATGTTTAATTAGTAAACACGTGGCGCTGTTTATAAAATATAGTTACAAATGTTTTTTTTTGGTAAAATGTTTCTTTTTGTTTCAATTATTTCTAGAGAAACGTTCTTTTTTGTTTTTGAGGTGGAATATCATCAAATGATTTCTACCGCACTAGGGTGAGAGGACGTGTCAGACTTTCACTGACTAAAATCCACCGGTGTTTCTTTATTTGCCATTTGCGTTCTAAGCCCATGGTAATTCGAACATTCCTACAGCAGAGAAACGTCTTATTTTAAACTACCTATTCATAAAGACAAGCTGAAATGTAAAACAAATACAATAAAATTAAAGTTTTATTAAATGAACTATTTTAATACAAATTAAACAAAAAAATCTCCATTAAAAACAAATAAACATAAGACACTATCTATACTATCTGTCCAACATTCAATTAAGGCAAAGACATTTCTTTATTATTTTTCCAGTTGATTGGCCGGTATTTTTGAGCAGAAGGTTCCTACATGGTCGATCATCTTCGACACCGTTGCTTTCACAAGAGGTTGGGCAATCGAATGTATAATTTCTTTCCAAGCACTGTTGAATAAATCCAATATGGGTTGAGCTGGAAAATAAAGAATTGGTTAGAAAAGTATTCTTCCCATTCTGCCATCAGCTGCTGCCAGCGAATTCGTCGGTGTGAAAGTAGAAAATTGTCTAAAAGAAACAATAAATTAATCAAAAGCATCTTAAGAGACCAGTGGTGGCCAAGTGCTAACGGCTCCGACTTACGACTTAGGTCGCGGTCTCAAACCCAGCCAGGCGCATTACTTTGTGTAATTTATTTCATCCTAGACATTCACCACTGCCCCGCATTGGGCCTGCGTGGTGGATTATAGCCCATTCCCTCTCCTAGAGGAGGCTTGAGTCCCAGCAGTGGGAACATTAAAAGGCTGATGATGATGATAACAATGATTCTATGTGATCCTCCAGGATGTGGTGTAGACTACGACCACGTGAACGAATATGGGAAACGTGGAAAATACTCTCACAAATTTTCGTCCATAGAAAATAAATGATGAGTATAAAGTACGATGTCAATCAAAGTCAAAAGTCAAAGTCAAAGTCAAAATATTTTATTTCACATACGCCTACATGGGCACTTATAAGACGTCAGAAGCTAGTGCACGATTCCAAATTGGAATCTTATCCTTCCTGGGCAAAGGCCTTCTTCCATTATTTTTCTTGTTCCCGGTTTTACCTACTGCCTTCTGCACTTATCTTGGTTCAATAGGCTATTGCCAAAGCCTAAGGAAGACATCTATGTAAATCGTTCCACCATCTTCTTTGGTGTGTTGCAACTTCGTTTAGCGATTTTAGGACCAATTTTGTGTTTAACGGGCTCACCGTCTGATTGGCATGCAGTAGACATGTTCTGCCCAGTCTCATTTAAGCAGACTTCTGAGCCATCTCAACAATGTGTTCTGAAGCCATAATTGTGTTTCAAACGCAATTTATTTTAAGGCGAGTGTATTGCGCTCCACAGCACGTTGACAAAACCTTGAGTTTGTTCTTCTGGATGTTAGTTAAAGACCATATTAATATCATTAACTCTGCTAGCGTTAGGCAACTACATTGTGTATAAGAACTCACTTTTGTAGATGCGTAAAAAATAACAAATATTAGATATTATATTATTTATAAAGTAATTTTTCCAGGTCATTTAAATTTCTGTAATTTAACTTGTATATTTATGTATGTCGTGGCCAGATCTTACAATTGATCACTTCATGATATGGCCAAATAAAACTGGCCAGATCGTTAAAACGTTAACATTCGTTGATATGTCAATCCTCGTTTGGCCATATCATGAAGTGATCAATTTCTAAGATCTGGCCACGGCATATACAAGTTAAATTACAAATGCAAGTTAAATTACAGAAATTGAAGACACGGCAAAATAACTTTTTAAAAATAAAGTTTTCCAAATATCGTCCTTCGTGACTCTGGCACTTTTCAAAACGATCTTTAACATTTACGAAAACGTGACTCAGAAGTTTAGTAGGAATGTTGTTTTTTAATGATTCTTGTCTAATGCTTTCCTTGTTTTTCTATGCAGTTGTTTGGTATTTTGCTGAACTGCACCTATTTGGCGCAACTTTGAGGTATACAGATAGACAGATTACAATAGAACAAATACAATACAATAATATAACAGAATAGTAGCAGTAGTATGTGTATAGTAGTTGCATAGAATTAGTACAGTGTATTGTTTTAAGATTCTATATTATTGTAAAATTTTATTTAATCTACACTTATTATATCTACACTAATATTATAGAGAGGTAAAATTTGTTTTTTATGTTTTTTTTTTTTGTAAATTTTTTTCACCAATAGAATGCTGCTTTATTTCTGAGTAACATAGGCTATAATTTGTGTTTATGCGAAGCCGCAGACAGAAACTATTATTAAATGAACACGTCGTTCTTTCAGACAAATTTTCTAACACAGAGCAATCTATGTCTCCATTAACACGTTAACTGTGGCACTTATTTTTGTATTATTAACTATAATTATGACGGTAAGGGGCCTCGGGGCTGGCTGTGCCGATCAGACATGGTGGTATACTTACCCCATGGCGGGTCGGCATGGACCGCCAGGCACTTCTTCTCATGCAACCGAGCGGGTGGGCAGATTGCGGATAGCCCAGCTCCGGCTTGGGGACCGCTTCCTGACTGCTTGAGGTCGATCCCCCATCCGGAGTGCCTCGGGTGAGGCTCCGGACAAGAGAAGTTACCCAAAGTCTAATCCCAGGCTAGGGTTAACCCGATACCCACTTCCCGTCTTCCCATACCCCCCTAAATCACTCCCTCCATACATCCCCTCATCCTATCGGTCCAGAGGAAGGGCAACCTCGGTTCCAAAAAAGCCCACATACTCTTCAAAATGAAAAAGCAGGAAGGTAAAATAACTACCCAGGTGGGTCCCGGCGTAGCCGGGGAATCCCATGCGGACTTGTCCGTCAGCCCCCATCGTATTCTGGGAGGGGGCAACTCTCTGCCTATTGAAGCCGCGCCTTTAGCGCGACCGGCTGCCGTTTGGGCGCCTATAACTAGCACTGACCAGGCTGCTGTCGACCTGACAGCGCCCCTACCTTGCACAGAACAGGCTGCTGCGTCTCACGCGCCCACATACCCTGACATGACTGGTGCGCAAGCGCCAACCAGACCGACACTGAGCTTACCGTCCACGAGTGCCTGGCAACAGAGCATCGTTAGGAACAGCGTAACGCACAATCCAGACAATGACACTGACGAAGCCAGACTGACCAGTCTCGGTAGCGAACTGCGTGCGTTAGCACGACAGCGCGCAAAGACCGAGGCTAGACTGAGAGACGCTGACCCAGAACTAGGCTCGGGGAAAGTTGATGGCTCAGGTGGGTCCGCCCCGATCCCTGCGGACGAATTACGCCTGCTTTCCAAGCGCGAAAAAATCCGCATCAGGGAAAGGGAGTTGGGTAGCCGCATGCGCAAGATCCGCGCAGGCCTTGGCCAGCGCGATGTGCAGGCGACTACTTCAACAGGAGTACGCGACCAGCCCGGATTACGTGAAGGGCTAGCCCAGCGCGGAAAAGAGCCGGACGCGGAAACACACGAGCGGGGGCAAGTACGCGACGGGGCCACCCGACGCGAAACGCCCTCGCAAGCATCGGAGCCCACAGGGACTGTTGACCGGACCCAAGACCAGACAGACAGACCTCACCTGAAGAAGAGGGGGAAACGGGCTGGGGCTAATCGCCAGTTCCGGATCCCAGCTGCACGCAATACGCCGAGCACTTCTAAGCCACAACCTGGCCCAAGTGGCTCAGGGGCGGCAAAGAGGGATTGCCCGGACGACTCGGCATCACCGAGCGCGCTGCAGGGGGATCCGAAGCGGGTGAGGACCCAGGCTGCTCAAGGGGAGCAGAGAACATACGCGCGGGCCACGAAGGACATTCCGGCGCGGCTGGCCGTAGCGATCTGTTTCCCTCCCCCCTCAAGAGACCTGACAAGGGACGAAGCGACTTACGTCAAATCGGAACTTGAAAGACTACTGATTATGTCGGACCCCACGAAACCACTCCCGGCCTTCCGAGGTTACCCTCGGGTGACGGACGGCACCGTGCAGATGTGGTGTGAGGACGACAATGCACTGACTTGGCTGACACAGAACACTCCTCTACTGAAACTTTCTACCACTGACCAGACACTGACAGTCATGAGACAGTCCGACGTGCCAACCCGTGTCCGAGCGGCGCTCTTTGTCCCCAGGTTCAATGGGGACATCGCGTTGCTCCAGAGCCTTCTGATTCGTCAGAACGCTTGGTACGACATTGGGAGGTGGTCGCTGTACCGGGCAACTAAAGTCGGTGGGGATAACTATGGGACGTATCTGACCCTGGGTATCCCCACCGATGAGGTTGACAAGGTCTTGGGGCGGGAGCGACGTATATCCTACCTGCTGGGTTCGATATACGTTCGTTTCTACCCCCAGACCCATCCCAAGACTGAAGACACAGACCCTGAACAGACTAAAACAGAGGTAACGGACACAGACAAGGACATGGACAAGCTTGAGGAAGAGATGGCCCGAGCAGCCATGGCTGAAGCCGACGCCGACAAGGCACCTGCATCCCCTGGATGGACGGCGCAGCTAATGGCGTCCTCACCCCCCGATGACTGGCGCGGAGCGGAGGAGGGAGAAACAATTTCAGATGGCTCCATCTCTTCCTAACTCCGTTCCGACGCCAACGTCGACAACACCAAATCCCATCCAGATTATCCAGACCAACCTCCAGCACAGTCAGACTGCCTCAGCTACCTTACGCAGGGTGCTGGAGACCAACCCCCGAACCATAGCATTGATTCAAGAGCCGTGGGTCAGAAATGACAAGATTTGCGGCCTTGGAAGCATTGGAGGTAAACTGATATCTAACACATACAATATAGATAAACCCCGAACTTGCATTTACATACCCCAAGACATACCGATCATACCACTAACCCAATTCTGTTCCAGAGACCTGACAGCGATCAGGCTCCAGATTGGAAATGATGCCCAGAATCTAGTACTAGCCTCGTCGTACATGCCAGGTAACGACGACAGCTGCCCACCGAAGGAACTGACTGATCTTGTTCAACACTGCGAAAACGCCAACCTGGACCTGATCATCTGCACCGATTCAAACGCACATCACCCACTGTGGGGTAGTGAAGTATCAAACAGCAGGGGTGAGTCACTATCCACATACTTATTCTCCACTAATCTTAACATCGTGAACCGAGGCACAGAACCCACTTGGGTCACAGCCCGCGGACAAACGATCATTGACCTGACTTTAGCTACAGAAAACGCGACAAACTTAATCTCCAACTGGCACGTATCAAATGAACCCTCTTGCTCTGACCACAGAAGAATACGTTTTTCTCTGGCAGCCATTACAAAAAACCCAGAACCAAGGCGCAATCCGCGCCGTACAAACATACCCGAATACAAACACCACTTAACTTCCCTACTAGCCAGGGAACAAAGACCCGCTACCCAAATAACTGACCCCGTAGCACTGAATAACGCCGTGACAAAGCTCACGGACAACATAATCGAAGCATACCATACTAACTGCCAACTAAGTCCCTCACATACTAAGGGTAAGGGAAACCCTTGGTGGAATGCAGAGCTTGGCAAACTCAGAAATACATTACGCAAACAATTCAACAGAGCCAAAAACTCAAGACTCCCAGAGGACTGGGAGCAATACAAAGAAACCCAATACAGATATAAGAAAGCAGTCAGGACCGCCAGGAACTCCGCCTGGCGCAATTTCTGTGATAGCATTGAATCAAATACCGAAGCAGCACGGGTCAGGAAAATTCTGTCAATTGACCAGGAACGTACCCTTGGTGCGCTGAAAAAACCCGACAACAGCTACACACAAACAGACCATGAGACCGGTAAGGTCCTCCTAGAAACGCACTTCCCAGACTGCAACCTACTTGAGGACAGGACGTGGTCTAGCGTACAGGAACAAACCCCAACTGATCTCGACTGGTCCAGAGCACATAATATAGTGACAGAAGACCGAATTAAATGGGCTATTAGGACTTTCCAACCGTACAAGTCACCAGGACTAGACGGTGTCCTTCCGGCGCTACTGCAGTGGGGAGAATACTCCCTGGTGCCGTGGCTGCTGGTGATATACCGAGCCTGTATAGCACACAAATATATACCACACACATGGCGTGAGGTGAAAGTCATTTTCATCCCGAAACCCGGAAAAACTGACTATACGCAACCCAAGGCTTACAGACCCATAAGCCTGACGTCTTTCCTACTGAAAACCCTGGAGAGGCTCTGCGATAGACACATCCGAGACGGACCCCTCTTGGTGAGACCGCTCCACAAGCAGCAACATGCCTACTCCACGGGTAAATCAACAGAATCTGCACTACATAGCGTAATCTCAAAGATCGAATGCGCAATAAATCACAAAGGCTCCTCCCTAGCAGTCTTCATAGACATCGAAGGAGCCTTCGATAAGACTATGTTCCGAAGTATTAGCACAGCACTCGAAAGTCACGGTGTTGACCCGACCCTGAGTGGCTGGATCACAAATATGCTCAAGTTTAGAGCAGTACAAGTAAATATAAATAGCACCACAAGGGCCATAGTGGCGAAGGGTTGCCCCCAAGGGGGAGTCCTTTCGCCTTTACTGTGGAACTTAGTTGCAGATGACCTAGTCAAAAGACTCAACACAAAAGGTTATTTCGCCGTAGGTTACGCTGACGATATAACCATTATAATAAATGGCACCCACGAAAATACACTATGCAACCTTATGCGACAGGCCTTGAAAATAGTAGAGGACTGGTGTAAGGAACACCAACTGACAGTAAACCCCACCAAGACTGAATTGGTTCTCTTTACCAAAAAAAGGAAACTGGCAGCACTACAACTGCCACTTTTCTTTGGAACTACCCTTAGCCTATCAACTGAAGTCAAGTACCTGGGCGTTTACCTGGACAAACAGCTGAACTGGGCAAAACACACCGAGTACATCACTAAAAAAGCCAGTATATCCATGTGGCAATGTAAACGCATGCTAGGCCGCAGTTGGGGCATAGCCCCAAAGGTGACCCACTGGCTATATACAACTGTTATCAGACCAATAATCACATATGGCTCACTAGTTTGGTGGCCCAGGACTGAACTGAGCACAGCCCAAAAAGACCTTGAAAAACTGCAACGACTCGCCTGCGTAGCGATCACAAGCAGCATGAGAACCACGCCCACGGCTGCCCTGCAGGCGATGCTGGGACTGCCACCACTGCATCTAATAGTGCAAGAGGAGGCAGCCTCAGCGGCCTTCAGGCTCAGCGTTTCGGGCACCCTGAGCAAAGACTCCAGAATCAAACACATACGCATATTGGAAAACGCTATTAATAGACAGCCCATGATGGCAGCACCTAGTGACAAAGCTCCAAAGGCGTATCATTTCCAAAAGCATTTCAATATTCAATTAACAGAGGAAGCACACGACTACTCAGGGCCAGCTGAACTGAGAGTCTACACGGACGGATCAAAGACAGACACTGGCACGGGCGTTGGAGTCTTCTCCAATGACCTCAATATCAGAATATCCAGAACGCTGGGAAAATTCAACACCGTCTATCAGGCGGAATGTGTTGGCATAATCCTAGCGGCCCACGCCATAGAAACTAGAGACGTAAAGGACACACACATTCGGATACTCTCCGATAGTGTCTCAGTCCTACAATCCCTAGACAAAGATTTTACCACCTCGAGAATTATACAAGAATGCCACTCTGCACTGGAAAGAGTCACGGTGCCAAAGCGGAACACGGTGACACTACAGTGGATTAAGGGACATAGCGGTTCGCTGGGCAACGACGCGGCGGACGAACTGGCCAGGAGGGGATCTGGAGCGGTGGTCTTCGGGCCCGAACCAATTGTGCCAATCCCCTTTGGTCAGCTGCGTGGTTGGCTACGAGAACACACACAGATACAAGCGGAACGCTGGTGGTCCTCGACATCGGGATGCAGGCAGGCCAAGGAGGCCCTACCACACCTAAATAAAATCCTCACCAAAAAACTTTTAAGTTTGAACAGAGGCGGCCTGCGCCTGGTGACGGGGACCATCACCGGGCACTGCACACTGAATAAGCACCTCCACACAATAGGCATCACAGACAGTCCCCTGTGCAGAGCATGCTTGGAGGGGGAGGAGACAGTTGCACATGTGCTCCTGGACTGCACAGGGATCACTGAAATACGCACACGAACCATAGGATCCCCGAATTCCCTTATAGATGTCCTGAAAAACCTGAGAGGCCTAATCTGCTTTTGGAGAGAGGTGGGCTGGTTGGAATAAGCCCACCCAAGGTTATGGCCGCTATGGCCCACGTACAATGGTCCGCATAGGACTAAGTGCGGAAACCACACTCAGACATAAGACATAAGACATAAGACGGTAAGGGGCTTATTAGACCCCGTAACGTATAAGAAACTAAAAGCAGTTTTTTTGTAGTAAGAGTGTAGTGTGCAGTAGATCAAAGCAACCCCGTATATACACCACCGCATTCTGTTTTAGTAAAGATCTTAGCTATTATTCATTTCTTTTTTAAACTAAACCAAATTGAAATTACGGTCACCGCACGGCAGAGAATACTATACTGTTTCTTAGCCGCATCGCAAGGAAGACACGTACGAGGCGTATCAGCAGGCCTAGCCAAGTTACGAACGTTTCGTTTTGAATGTCTTCCTACAGCTGACAAAGCCTCCAATAGGCTAGTGGCCGTAATAAATGTAATTAGTCCGTCTTTTAAATAAAAAAAAACCACACGTATTTTTTTATTTGTAAATTAAACCAAAAATAACAAAGCTATAGCCCATTAAAGTTACGTGTGACGTCACGCCGTGCTGCATTTTTTAGCACAGGGTGACGTCACACGTAACTTTAATGGGCTATATCTTTATTATTTTTTGTTTAATCGAAGAAAGAAAAATTACGTGTCCAATATTTTTTTATAATCTAAAATACGGACTAAATAAAATGTAATTATTTTGACCCTGGACACTACCCTCGTGACTTAACGTTGAGATGATGTCATTTCCATACCTTTGAAGGTTTTTACTAGCGTTAATGATTGAAGATTATCGACTTGGCAAAGCTCTCAGACCCCGTTTTGCACTGGACGTGTTAATATACATGTTATTACAACAATTTCCTTATCGTCTGGTGCTTATACATTCCAAAAACGTGACTAGTGAGTGTTGGCCGACCTTCGCCTTTGATCGTCACACACAACTACACACACACACACAATAATACTACACAACACTAGTTTTAATTATCACTCGATCCAAGTAACCTTTTTTATAATATTATGCAGAGAACAAAATGTAAAAAAAAAAGAGTGCCACACACTCGGGGACTGCCGAAGTAAAGCTATTGCATAGCATTTTTTATCAACTTATGCAATAGATCTCGCCAACAGCTGCTTAACCCCACCCATCCAAAACCAGACCTCGCCAACAGCTGCTTAACCCCACCCATCCAAAACTAGACCTCGCCAACAGCTGCTTACCCCCACCCATCCAAAACCAGACCTCGCTAACAGCTGCTTAACCCCACCAATCCAAAACGCCGACAGCTGCTTAACCCCACCCATCCAAACACAGACCTCACCAACAGCTGCTTAACCCCACCCATCTAAAACCAGACCTCGCCAACAGCTGCTTAACCCCACCCATCCAAAACCAGACCTCACCAACAGCTGCTTAACCCCATCCATCTAAAACCAGACCTCGCCAACAGCTCCTTAACCCCACCCATCCAAAACCAGACCTCGCTAACAGCTGCTTAACCCCACCCATCCAAAATGAGACCTTGCCAACAGCTGCTTATCCCCACCCATCCAATACCAGACCTCGCCAACAGCTGCTTAACTTCTTCCATCAAAAACCAGACCTCGCTAACAGCTGCTTAACCCCACCCATCCAAAATGTCGGCGACAGCTGCTTTCACTCATTTGTTTTCTTATCGGTTACCACGCTCAAAAAACAAATGAGTGGGGGGTGTTAGGTTATTTTCGTTACGGAATTTCTGGATTCGGTCTCCACGCTCAAGGCCCGCGATAGAAGCTATGCAATAGCTTAAAAAAATCCTAGCAAGGAATATTTTGGAGGCAATCATAGATAACTTAATAACTGTTATTTAAGATTACGTTATGTACGAGTAGTAGTTTTCTTCATCTTTCATAATTCAGTTCAATTATAAATCATCATCATCATCATTAGCCTTTTTAAATGTTCCCACTGCTGGGATTCAGGCTTCCTATCTAGGAGAGGGAATGGGCCACAATCCACTACGCGGGCCCAGTGCGGGATAGTGAATGTCACATGTCTTTGAATTTTTGGTTCTAGGATATAATTATGCCGGTTTCCTCACGATGTTTTCCTGCACCGGTTTGAGAGCAGTGGTAATGAAATAAATTACGCAAAGTAATGCGCCTGGCAGGATTTGAACCCGCCACCTACAACTCGTAAGTTGGAGCCATTACCACTCGGCCACCACTGCTTTTCAATTATAAATATACTTTCTGATTTATATCCTTAATATAAACCTAAAAACTGCCATCGCAATCTATAACTAGATATAATTTATGTGGAAGCTTATTATTAGCAATTTTCATTTCCTATGTGAAAACATATAATTGTTATTAGTCTGTAAGCTTTCTCTATATATAAATAAATAACAGCGAATGTTTTTGTGATCTTGTCTTGGAATCTTCTTCTGGGCGTGATGATGGAAAAACTAGTTAAATTTCTCGCCTGGCCCAGTATTTAGCCACGGCAATACCGGTCACTGGTTCTACCATTAGATACTTACGTGAACAGGTAACAGAGTACGTGATGTAGGATGGAAGGTGAGACATGGTCTGCGGAGAGACTCCACACAAACAAGACATAAGAAGAAGAAGAAGGTTCGCGAGTACATTCGTAAGAAGTTGGCAGTAGTTTCATCAAAGCGCTAATTTGTTTCATTATTATTTGTTTGCACCAATTGTTTCCCTAGATTCGTGTATTCTTCTTTTCCATTATTATTTTTTCTCTTCGTTGCAGTTTAAGTAAATGTAATATAGATATTATCTAATAGTCTAATTGTGTTTTATATATGAATTTGTAGGATGAATTTTAATAATATGTAATGGTTAATATTGCACCTACCACAATTTGTCTCTGCATCACCCAAAGGTTGACTAGTAAAAAATGCTTTATGGCATTAAGTCCGCCTTTGTACCTACTCTTTTGTGCATGAAGAATAAAATAAATAAATAAGTCATCCTATGTGTGCTAGGATATATGATGTCCTGGAATAAGACATACGATACTTTTAATCCCAGAAGTGTGTTTGTTCCTTTGGAATTATTTTCTACTTCCACGCAAGCAAAACCGCTGACAAAAGCTAGTTAGTTTATACTCTTACCCTTTTCTTTATCTCCATCGAACAAATTTTTGAAATCGAACGTGCACTTCTCTTTAGCTTCGTATGAGTGCCTAGCTCCGCGGATCTTCCAATACTTGAGCCCGTCTGGACCATCGACGGTATCTAAGTCGACATCAACTTCTAAGTGGACTAGTTCTGTAATTTTAAATATATTCATTAGTTTTTTGTATTTTTTAGTGTTCCGTACCTCATTCGGCATAAACGAAACCCTTAGGGTGAGGCCAAACGAGCGTGATTTTGTGAGTCGTGAGTCGCAGAATTTTCGGTCGCGTAATTTCTGCTGCATTCGGTTTCACACAAAAGTCCTGTTTCATTCACACAGCGACGCAAAATGAGTTGTTGCCGCAGTAGAAATGCAATACTGCGACTCACAACTCACAAAATTACGCTAGTTTGGCCTCACCCTAAGGCGCGAATTACACAGAAATGGCGTAAGGCGAAGGCGCGGCGCAGGCGCAGAGCAGGCGAGGAACAGATAAGGCACGGACGCGATTTAAATTATATCAAAGAGGCGAAGAGACGCCGCAACTAGTCATTATACAGGCTGACTTTATTGTGGTAGCATGTCTTCCTCTTCAGACGACGAAGATGCGCTTGCTTTGCTCATAATGCAACTCATTAATGTGCAGAGACACCGAAAATATTGTAATATCATAGATATTTTAGAATAATGGAAAAATTATGCGAATATCCTGATCGGTTTCCTACAGTGTATAAAATGTCACTGGAATGTTAACTATCGTCACTAATTTTTTTGCACCTACTGTATAAACAAAAGTCGTGCTGCTTGCGCGCCTCTCCAGGTGCGCCTGGAGAGGCGCGCCTCTACAGACGCGGGACAGGCGACGAAACGACGTGCCTGCGTCACGCCGCCTGAGTATAATTCACGTCGTGTTGCCTACATACATTTTGTATTGAAACGTTTAGAACAGGCAAGATGGCTGCGCCGCGCCTTCACCTTACGCCTTTTCTATATAATTCGCTCCTTAAGAACGCGCGGATTCAAGCGAAAGTGCTCCGTTGCGGGGACCTGCGCGGGCTTTTTGTATAGAATCGCGCAGGCGCCCGCTTGACGCAGTTTCAGCCCTTATAAGATCACTTTGTAGTTCATCTATCCGTTTATCAACGCCCTTTTTTTCAAGAACACATGGAGATATTAAGCTGGAAGTAATTATTATGAAATTCTCACGTCTACTACTCCTTGGAGCAGATTTTAGATTAAATTTAACTTCTAAGTGAACACAAAATAATGATAGTGCCGTTTATGAACGTAAACGGCACTATCATTACTTGTGTCAAAATCTTAGTAGACGGGTGACCATTAATTACAGACCGGGTTTCCTTCATGCTTTAGAAATTACGTTAAGTCGTTGGTCATTTGGACACATTTGATAATAATCACAGGTCTAAAAATCTATCATTTTTTTTTACTTAATTTTTTTTGTTGATACGTTCGCGTTTGACCGCTATCTCACCTGATAGAAAGCGACGATGGAGCGTGCTTACCTAAAGTAACCTATTCACTCTTGACTTAAAGATTCCCGGGTAGTAACAATCAGGAAACCCAGAATTCTACTCGTTGGCTGTATGCACAAATTGTGTTCCCAAAACGTTTGATATCAATCTTGACAAGGGGTATTATTTTACAGTTGCTGGATTGGACTCCATGTAAAATACAGGTTAGACTGGAAACCTACCCGAACAAAATTGGAAAAAAACTAGGTTTTGTTTGGATAGACTTTATGATACCAACACATTTTACAAAAAAAAAAAAAAAAAAATAACGAATTCAATGTTACAAAAGAACTGAAAATTATTTTCTATAATAATTTTGCCTCTTCGTTATTTAACACCGACTTCCGAAATTAAAGTTATTTTGTACTTTTCAGTGTTTTTTTTAACTTTGAAGTTGGTTATATTTTTTTTTTGTAAAAAGTTTTTATTTAAAACTTTTTAGTTATGGTACTATCACTAAAAAGTACCCCTCAGCCAAACTTAAATACCTTATAGCCAGAGTCCATCTCATAATGATTCTAACAATCTTAAACACGGTTAGATTACAAAATGTACCTTCTGGCTCCATCCTCAGATCAGTTCGATACGTCCCCTCCCCCTTTTCTTTCAGTCAGACATCGACCTTACGTATAAACAAAGCAATTTTACTTGTTACGACAGTTTTGCTGTAATCCTATAAGGAGTTCTGTTCCATATCTTCGAAGCTCATGACTCTGCCCTCTAGCCAAGTTACAACCGTTTCGCTTGCGCCGAACGCTTCGAGTTGACCTTGCCGCCAATTTTTTTGTTCTGACCACGTGACTGAGCGTTAAGACAACGTCATTCCCGTACATTTGAAGCTTTCTACAAGCGTTAACTATTGCAGATTAGCAACTTGGCTAGGGGTACAGGTCGTAACAATATTTCTATGGGACCGAGATATCGGTGAACTTACATAAAAAAAAAAACATACATTCAGCCGGACATAGAACCTACTCATTTTCGAAGTCGGTTAAAAATTTAGTGAAACTTATCCTATGGCAGTGTGATAGTCAAGTTTGCAAAGCAAAAAGGTAACACTTACTACAATTCACACGGAATGCGCCTTTTCCTTTGATTGGTGTAAATAACAGCTGTCCAGAAGCATCGTATTGACCGGCCATTTCGATGGGGCACTCTCCCGCTAATTTTATTGTACGTTTCTTGATGTCACGCCTGTAAAGTTAAAACTTAGTCATACATTTGGTCTTTGTCTAATATTTAAAAATCTAAAATCAAGATTTGCCAATGTGCTATGGAGTGCAGTAAGGCCTTAAAGTTCCCATGGCCACCTTGCAGCTCCATCATTAGACCTTGGATACCATATAGGATGAAATGAAATGAACTCAAACACGACGGGGTTGTGTCGTTTTATTGCGGAGTCACCTTTCAGTTCCATCACCAGATAAGCTCCACGTCATCATGATATTTCATTGTCATGCAATTTAAACATGTATATAAAACTAGCTTTTGCCAGCGGCCTCGCCCGCGTACGTAAAATGTAGCCTATGTCACTCAGGAATAAAGCAGCTTTCTATCGGTGAAAAAATTTTGGCAATCGGACCAGTACTTTCAGAGATTACCCCCTACAAACAAAAAAACATAAAAACAAAAGGCTTTGAGCCGAACATACATAGTTACATATACATTGCAAGTTAATAATAAAAAATTAAAAAAAATACTTGTAAAAACACAAATACGTACTCTACTTTTAACATTTTGATCTTGCGTGCACCAGTCACATTCAAATCGGTAAATACGACTTTTAAATCGCCCTCCTTTAAAACGACTTTTTCCAGTTTCAGGGGATCCATGGGTGGTACACCCAGTTCAAGTATGCCTTCGCAAAATGGTAGTATGGCTTTTTGTGTGGATGATAACAAGCAAGCCTTGTCACTCCATTCACACTTCTCAATGAAGGGTGCTGCACAGAAAAAAATGGTTACAAGTTACAAAAAAATAAATTGTTTTGAAGTTATTTCATGATAGTGACTTGAACAAATTAATAGCATCCCCTATTCCACAAAAACGTTGCCCTGCCCTAGGAATTACTCCTGCGCTGGACGTTCACAAACATGTAAGCTCTCATACAAAAGATACCAAGACCCGAAATACAGTACGCCCGATGGATCTTGGCGAGCCTGAACATTGGTTCTGCGCATCTCTCTCTCTCTCGTTCAACGACATGAGAGAGAGAGAGAGATGCGCAGAGCCTATGTTCAGGCTCGCCAAGATCCGTCGGGCGTACTGAGCCTATCTATAAGCCATATAATTTATTCCGTGCGAAAATCGAATCCGCCACGCACGGCGTAGCAGTATATTGCTCAGCCCCTGCACTAACTGTGCCATCAATTTTATTTCAGTAATTTCGAAAAATTATTATCTAAGTATTTAATTTGTTAATATTTGACCGAATATTAAAGTTGGCTTGGATTTAACTGATCTTATCTCAGTTAGACAAAAAGCAGTAAAACAGGATAGCTTTTGTGCTGTCCATACAAAATAAAAATAATAAGAAGGAAACGTTTTCAGCACAGCACACAAAAAAAATAAATGAAGTAAATTTTTTTTTCACAGTGCATAAAAATGGAGGAAAATATAATAACCGATTTTTACCGGGTAAGCTAAAGTTCTTTAATGTAACATTTCAATCAGGGATAAAAAAAAGTAAAAAAAAAAATGACACGTCAGAAATGCATAAAAGTGAGAAAAAATATAAAAAGTGATTGTTACTTAAATAAAAGTTCTTTGAATGAAAATTTCGTTCAGAATTTTGATATAAAAATACTAGGTACCATCTTTAAAAAATATATATGGTCACAGAAAGCGTAGTGAAGGGATTTAAAAGTTTTCCTTACCCAAATTACTCGAAGCATAGCTACCGACAAAGAAGCACAGACACACCAACAAACACTTAGACTCAAACATTGTCACAATAAATAAATTAATACAATATAGGCAGAGCTAGTTCCTCCTATGTATATAAGGATAATACTAATGATGATATTTAAAAAGCGACTTTATTTATACTGTGGCGACGGTCATGCGGGTTGTTCTAATGTTTTTTTTGGTTTTAGGAGCTCAAATCTAACCTTGCTTTGTTACCCATTTTGTATTTACTTCACTATTTTTATTACTAGCTCTTAGTCGTGGCTTTGCTTATGTAATCTGTGCCACTGTACTTTTTATCCTGTAGATGATAATCCTTGCGATCGAGCTAGCTTTAGTCACGGTGGTCAGTCTTAACGGAGATAGCTAGGTAGGCAGATGATCTGGGGCCAGGGTTATCCGAAAGGGCGCTCGAGCCCCGGTATGAAGGCTAGAAGGAACGGGGTGGGTCTTTTAGTCAGTACACTATCTCCCGCTCCGTCCAAGAGCGGGGGATGTCATTGAATGATTTTTTCCCACCAAAAAAAAAAAGAATGCAGATGATATTATAGTGTATAAACGTGCAATTACGCATGTGCTCCTTGACTGCACAGGGCCATAGGTGTCACTGATAAACGCACACGAACCTTAAGCCGCGTACAGACATCGCGAGGCGTGCGTCGCGAATGGTTGGCCACGCATGCCTCAACCTGAGGCATACGACTGTACATTTATGCATGATACGCCCCGAACGACACATGCTCAAGCTGAGCACGCAAACAACTACGCATGGTGTTCGTCAGTAGACAAATGGCTCCGACAAGCTAGACGTGCATAGTGCAGCTCTGGCCTATACATATAAGTGATTCATTCAATATTGAAAATAAAGAGAAAAGACGCTGGTAGACAAAATGATTACACTATGGGAATACATTATACGACGATATCACCTATAATATATCCGTCCACACGGAGCGCATGGCTTGCACTGAGGCAGCGATTGCAACGATCGTATGACGCGAATGCTCACTGTGAGCACACATGGCCACACAGCTCGAGACATGCGAGACGAACCATTTGCAACGCATGCATTACGCGATGTCTGTACGTGGCTTTAGAATCGACGAACGCCTTCAGAGACGCCCTGAAAAACCTGAGAGGCGTAATCAGTTTTTGTAGAGAGGTGGATTGGTTGGAATGAGTCCACCAAAGTACATTAAGTTTCGTGTACAATGGTCCGCACAGGACTAAGTGCGGAAACCATACTCAAAAATAGTATATAGTGCATAAGCGTGTAGAATATACAGTTGCATTCTCTGTTCGTTTACTCTTATAGTCCGATGGGGCAGTCCAATAAATTCTGGGAGAAATCGGGCGTAGGACCAACGGTATTACGTGGTTTCTGTGGCACAGGGGTTACCACATCACCAATTTTCAAACTCCAAGCCAGAACAGAGTAATTTCTAACAGAAAAACCCAGTAGCACTTACCAATGAGGTTACTAATCAATGACATCTATTGTAATTTTATAAATGGAACAAAAAAGGTGATCGGATTGGCCTAGGAAAAGGAGGTGAGACGATGAAAAAAACGTCAAAAAAAAAAAATCCTGGGTGGATAAAGTTGAGGTTTTTACAGTGGGACACTAATGGCTAAATTAGAAAAAAAAGCGATAATTTCTCTCCTGAAAAAAGTTAACGATGATGTGGTTAACGGTGGAGCACGCTCTAGATATAAAGGCCCCCAGGAATTCCACTCTTTAGCTGTACGCATAATGAATATGTTCGTTTTCAAACTTCTTTATGAAGATACTAGCTTTTGCTGTGTCATTCAGAAATAAAGCAGCTTTCTATCGGTGAAAAAATTTTGGCAATCGGACCATGTATTTTCAGAGATTACCTCCTCAAAACAAAAAAAAAAACAAACTTTACCTCTTTATAATATTACTGTTGATAATCTTGTACACCCATGAACAAACACAAATACAATATCGTTATACTTTGTTATAAATTTCAGTTTCATTTCTTTATATGTGTTTATTTGCGGAACATACATATATAAAATAGCCTTCGAGCCATTAATTCAAGCAACCTCATGAATATTGTGAGCTCAATCATGTCATATTGCAATTAAATAACTATATTATAAAATGCACTAGTTTTATGTAGTTTTATGTAATGTTATATAATATTTCAGTAACAATAGGTTTCTGTTTATCGATGTGAAAGATAAAAGCCCTACCACGAGCTCTTAATGCGATCCATTTTACGACCTAAACTGAACTTTACTATTATGGGCTCCTTCAAACGTACCACAATCACACCACGTCGCGCGTCGCAACGACAAAATGCTGTCAAGCAGTGGTTACATGTGAATAGTGTCGCTGCAGCTTTTTGTAGTTGCGTTGTGGTACTGACAAAATGTAAATGTGGTTGCGTTGTGGTCAGCCACTAGTTCGCAGTGTCGCTGGTGGTTGCGTTGTGGTTGCGATGAGGTCGGTATAACACACATGGTCGATAACGACTGCAAAATGTGGTACGTGTGAATAGTCCTAATTAATTTCAATACGAAATATACCTACACCAAGCCACGTGGTGTGTGTAGTGGTACGTGTGAAGAAGCTCTAAGGCGTATAGTCCCTTGAATATCTGGCAGGAGTTGAATGTACACATACGCGTACTGCCACCTGCGCTTGCAAAGAGCGCTGTTAACCTTTAAAACCAGTTTCAAGGAAGAAAGTAGGCCAAATGAGGATTGGCATATCATCAAACTTTAACGATTAAAACGAACTGCGGGGTTGCCATGACATTCAAAGTTATATTAATCTTGTTTTAGTGTGGGTAAGAGATGGCGCTTGACAACCTGTATAGCTCTGTCTCTTACCCACACTGAAACAAGATTAAAACAATCTTACGACATGGTTTAGGTCCTGGGTCAGTTTTATTTGGACATTATCATGAAGTGAAAAAAAATAAAAATATATATATATATATATATTTACGCTACTAGTACGAAGACGAGGAAAATTAGTATTGCAAAAATTATGTATGGTGTGTGTGTATCATTTGTAAAGCTCCTTCAGTAAATAAAGGCTATTTTATTTTTTATTTTATTTATTTTATTATGAAGTGATCATATCTAAGGTCTGGCTACAACATATCCACTACTATCTCAACCTGGTTTCCGTAGATAGTTTTTTTTTTTTTGCTTTATTGTTCATTACATTTTTTGATAAATGATAAAATGATAAATGATCTTTATTTAGCAAATAGATTTTTTTTTAAAAACACTTTTACACGTCAATTTTGTTTTCAGTCAGTTTAAACTAGATGAGGCCGGTGTTTCCTAGCTGACTACCCTGAGAAGAAACACCGAAACAAACTCAGGGGTTTTTACATTTGTTACAACAAAAACACTTGTCTGAAACCTTTTAAAGGTTTCTGTGACAAAGTGGAGGTAGCAAGCTCGTTCGCAGCATTTTACATTAAAATTTATATAATTTAGCTTAATGCTATAATTTTTGAGATGTGATGTTATGTACCAGTAATATAAAGCTTTTTCAAAGTAAGCAAAAAAAATACAAATAAAAAAAAATATTATGTTAGTTAGCCTATTATATCCCACAGCTGGGCGAAGACTTCCCTCTCCCTTTTCCACACACCTCTGTCCATAGCCTTTTCCGCACACCTCTGTCCATAGCCATTGTGGGCCAATCCTCCAGCAGTTGTCAAGCTCATCTCTTTACCTTCACCTTAGTCTGCTGCGGTATCGCACTGTATTTAAAAGAAACCAGTGACTGGCTCTTTTAGCCCACAGCTCATCTGACATGCGGCAAACATGTGACGAAGAAGGACAAATATTATAATGTATTGTAAAGTAATAAAAAATAAAAATGAAATACCAAAAGCAAATTATAAAAAAGACGTGCGTCATAATATAATAAAATGCACGTTGCACATAATATAACATTGACTTGATACTAGTCGCGACTGCATTTTTTGTGAGAGATATCCAGACGAATTGGTTGAACTGTAGGTATATACCTATACTTCGGCGGTTATCACACTGTCACGCAACCCGCAGCGTAGTGCGTGAATGCGTGTCTTAACGTTGCTTGTAAGTATCTCCGTTTGTGTAGAAAACACGCACAGTCCAACACACTAAAAATGCATCCACGCGTGTTCATGCAGATCACGCACCTACGTGCGGAGAAACATGCACTCACACTGAGTCTCGTAGTACCGTGTGTGATTTTGTATGAAATGAGTGCGTGCCTGAGTGAATTTACAAAACGCACCTACGTGCGTGAGTGCATAAAAAACCCGCACGATGATACAGATCTGCACTCCCGTAAGTAGGTGCGTAGGTGCGTTTTCACGCACTAAGCTGCGTGGTGCGTGGCAGTGTGTTAACCGCCTTATACCTAGACTTTTGTAGATCGATCGATAAAAAAGAAAACATTTGTCTGCGTCATCAACTCACCTTCAGCAACAATATCTATGTCGTGGCCAGATCTTACATTTGTTCACTTTATGATATGGCCAACTTAAACAGGTCAAATCGTTTAAACGTTTGATGAAATGTCAATGCTCGTTTGACCATATTATTGATGTAGAATTTCATTGTTATTAAATGGTCTAAAGTAAGTTAGTAGATCAAACAAAGATTGAAATATCATCAAACAGTAAGGTTTAAACGATCTGGCCAATTTTACTTGGCCATATCATGAAGTGGTCAATTTCTAAGAACTGGCCACGAAATCTATACTTTGTCAGTGACTTTGTTCGCGAGCATGTTTTCGTAAAAACTGTAACAGCCCTTAAACCGTATTTTGAGGGTTGTTTAGAATAACTAATAATGACAGTCTTTATCTACACTATAATAATATTAATATTATAAAGAGGTAAAGTTTGTTTTTTTTTGTTTGTAGGAGGTAATCTCTGAAAGTACTTCTCCGATTGCGATTTTTTTTTCTCACCGATAGAAAGCTGCTTTATTCCTGAGTAACATAGGCAATATTTTATGTACGCGGGCGAAGCCGCGCGCAAAAGCTAGTTATTATAGATTAGAATATGTTTCTAGTTTCAAGTTTATTCACCCATGGAACATGATTCTCCCATTTGTATGGGAACACCCCCTAATTCATTTTATAAGTGTAGTTTTAAAAACAAATAATGACAACTTTTTTTACAATTTATCCTAAGTTTCAAATATAAGGAATAACATTATTCTTTGATTTGAGTTTTCAAAAAGTTTTTAGAAGGGGCTAAATCTAGGGTTACAATTACTGTGTTGGGTGTTCTGTGGCGTAGGATAAACCAATCAAACGAATCTGTTCAAGCCTATGTGATATCATAACAAGTTTTGTAGTCAATCAACGACGTCCGAAGGTGTCACGACATGGCAACATAGTATTGTAACCCTAGCTTTAGTGTTCACATCTATCTTATAATATAAAAATGAATCGCAAAATGTGTTGGTAAGCGCATAACTCAACAACGCCTGGACCGATTTCGCTAATTTTCTTTTTGTTGTGTTCGTTATTATGAGGAGAAGGTTCTTATGGAAAAAAAAATGAAAATTAGGGTAGTGTAGGGTAGAGTAGGGTAGTGTAGAGTAGAGTAGGGTAGTGTAGGGTAGTGTAGGGTAGAGTAAGGTAGAGGAGGGTAGAGTAGGGTAGAGTAGAGTAGGGTAGGGTAGAGTAGGGTAGAGTAGGGTAGAGTAGGGTAGAGTAGGGTAGAGTAGGGTAGAGTAGGGTAGAGTAGGGTAGAGTAAGGTAGAGGAGGGTAGAGTAGAGTAGAGTAGGGTAGGGTAGAGTAGAGTAGAGTAGGGTAGAGTAGGGTAGAGTAGGGTAGAGTAGGGTAGAGTAGGGTAGAGTAGAGTAGAGTAGGGTAGTGTAGGGTAGTGTAGGGTAGAGTAAGGTAGAGGAGGGTAGAGTAGGGTAGAGTAGAGTAGGGTAGGGTAGAGTAGGGTAGAGTAGGGTAGAGTAAGGTAGAGGAGGGTAGAGTAGGGTAGAGTAGAGTAGGGTAGGGTAGAGTAGGGTAGAGTAGGGTAGAGTAGGGTAGAGTAGGGTAGAGTAGGGTAGAGTAGGGTAGAGTAGGGTAGAGTAGGGTAGAGTAGGGTAGAGTAGGGTAGAGTAGGGTAGAGTAGGGTAGAGTAGGGTAGAGTAGGGTAGAGTAGGGTAGAGTAGGGTAGAGTAGGGTAGAGTAGGGTAGAGTAGGGTAGAGTAGGGTAGAGTAGGGTAGAGTAAGGTAGAGTAGAGTAGGGTAGGGTAGAGTAGAGTAGAGTAGGGTAGAGTAGGGTAGAGTAGAGTAGAGTAGGGTAGGGTAGAGTAGGGTAGAGTAGGGTAGAGTAGGGTAGAGTAGGGTAGAGTAGGGTATAGAAGGGTGGAGTAGGGAAGAGCGGGAGCGAAGCCGCGCGGGCAAAAGCTAGTATATATATAAATCAATGCCACTTTTCGTTGTAATTTTATAACTCAAGAACGAGCACACCTATCCAAATTAAATGTCTAGGCTTTGTTCGGACTATTTAGAAGATGGTTTATGTGAAGTTTGGTAGGGTAGAGTAGGATATAGTAGGGTAGAGTAGGGTGTATAGTAGAGTAGTGTAGAGTAGGGTAAAGTAGGGTAGAGTAGTATAGAGTAGGGTAGAGTAGGGTAGAGTAGGGTAGAGTAGGGTAGAGTAGGGAAGAGTAGGATAGAGTAGGGTACAGTAGGGTATAGTAGGGTAGAGTAGGGTATAGTAGGGTAGAGTAGGGTAGAGTAGGGTAGAGTAGGGTATAGAAGGGTGGAGTAGGGAAGAGCGGGAGCGAAGCCGCGAGGGCAAAAGCTAGTACTGTATATCATAAATGGAAGCCTTATGCAAAAAATCATGTAGATCCAGTAGTTTCGGCTGTGCTTTGATATGTCATTCAGTTTCTACTTTTATAATTATACATTGTTATTATTTGACTGGTAGAGAATGCCCTGTCGACCTTGGCCACGTGAGACTTCTAAAATTACACTGGTTGGCACTAAATGAGATTAGATTTGAGTACGGTGAATCAAAATACACACTTCAAACTTCCAGCATAAGAGGTTTAAAAGAAGTTCATTATCATTTAGCCAAAAAAACATCTATTTGGAATAAATATGTTTTCTCTTCCGCGATCCTCACCAGATCGTCAGTTCACCTTGCGGAAGGCCTTCCAATACTGCTTTATCCGATGTACAATCTCCACTCCAGAACCTTTTAACCCATTCGCTTTCTGTTGTATAAGCAATGTGGTCTGCCTAACTACCACTTTGGAGATTCTTCGGGCTATGTCGGTAACGTTAGTCTTCCTACGGATATCTTCATTCCTTATTCGATCACGTAGGAAACTCCTCCATAAAGGAACAAAAGACGTTGAGATGAAGAAAGACATTGTGTAGAGATTAGTGTGTAAGTGCATACCTACTCCAGTTTGTCTAACAATGTAGTCTGGTATGTACCCAACATTAAAACTTGGGGAATTCTATTCGTTCGCAGAGCCTCTGCTTTTGGCTTGGTGCCACGGGCGAACTAGATTGCACCTGTTATTTACTTTATCTTAACAATTAATTACTTCACTAACATTCGTGACTTCTCAATTTACTGGCCCGAAATTAGGTTTTTTTGCCGTTTTTTTTTGTTCTTTGTCTTAGATAAAAGCATGGACTGATACCAAGTCGTCGCGTGTACGTTTGTTAGAAATCAAATCTACAATGCGAATCAAAAATGACTAACATAAAATAAGCTAAATGTCATCGAGTCGAGAATCAAGTTTTGCAGTTCGTCTTTGTCAAGATCTCCTCGTTCTTGTTATTTTTTAGGGTTCCGTACCTCAAAATGAAAAAACCGGCCAAGTGCGAGTCGGACTCGCCCATGAAGGGTTCCGTAGCTGCAAGTAACATAATATAAAAGTTCTTGTAGTTCGTTGTACGAGTAACTTTGATCGATGTTTTAATAATAGTGTATTTTTTTTAGATTTATGACGTATTAAAAAAAAATACTTACTAGATCTCGTTCAAACCAATTTCCGTTGGTAGTTTGCATGGTAATGTACATCATATATTTCTTTTAGTTTTATCATTTTCTTATTTTAGAAGTTACAGGGGGGGGACACATTTTACCACTTTGGAAGTGTCTCTCGCGCAAACTGTTCAGTTTAGAAAAAAATGATATTAGAAACCTCAGTATCATTTTTGAAGACCCTATCCATAGATACCCTGAGGGTATCTATGGATAGGTCTTCAAAAATGGGTTTGACGAAAAAATAAATTTGAATTTCAGTTCATGTATGACCCCCAAAATTTATTGTTTTTTTTCTATTTTTGTATGAAAATCTTTATGCGGTTTACAGAATTCATCTACTCACTAAGTTTCATCAGTATAGCTCTTATAGTTTCGGAAAAAATTCGCTGTGACATACGGACGGACAGACAGACATGACGAATGTATAAGGGTTCCGATTTTTGCCATTTGGCTACGGAACCCTAAAAACTGAACCCTTGTAGGATCACTTTGTTGTCCGTCCTTCTGTCTGTCTGTCTGTCAAGACCCTTTATCTCAAGAAGGCGCCGAGGTATCGAGTTGAAATTAAAACTATATATTCAAGTCTGCGGTCCCTTCAAGCTGTGAAAAAATCAAACTTCTAAGTTAACGAAGAAAAAAGATACGGCTGTTTATGTCACAAAAACTTTGACTGGCCTGTTGGTCTAGTGGTTAGTGACCTTGACTGCTATGCCGGAGGTCGTGGGTTCGATGCCCACCCAGGACAAATGTTTGTGTGATGAGCATAATCATTTGTTCTGTGTCTGGGTGTAATTTATCTATAAAATGTATGTATTTAGAAATATATAAGTATGTTTATCAGTTGTCTAGTACCCATAACACAAGCTCTGCTTAGCTTGGGACTAGACGGCGTTGTGTGATAGTTGAGGAATATTATTATTTTATTATTAAAAAAAGTACATTTTGATAGTCTTAAAGATCGAAACTCATAGGATACTTCCCGTTGACCCAGAATCCTGAAATTTGGAACAAAGCAAGGTCTTATAGCACAGGTATAGGAAAAAATCTAAATACAGTAAATTTGTTGTTACGTCATAAAAAAAAAAAAAATTCAGAAAATCTTCGAGACTCCGTTCGGGAATTGTAGTTTGCACGGAACCCTCAGTGCGCGAGTCTGACTCGCACTTTCTCAGTTTTTTCTATATCTATATGAATCACCAAATAATAAGTCATAATAATAATAAAATAATTAATGATGATAATGATTTTGATGACATGAATAATGTGTTATAATATAATTTAATAAATAAACATTTATCCATCATTTTGCTAAAACTTTTCCATATTTACCTACAGCTTTCTCGCCACTAAACTATCCTAAATATCCATACGCTAGGCGTTTGCAGCCCAATCCTGAAATGTATCGGCCGGCTAGGCATAAAGTGTCTTGCATACATGTCGATTTCGGCCGTTACGGTCGTCACTCGACTCCATACTCCGGCACATAGGCCGGCTGCACGTCGTATTTTGAACATTTACGGCTAGCACAGCTCGTGTTCGAAGTACGAACGATCGGTATGACTCAGTCCTGCTGCTAGTTAGACTAAAATCGGAGCTTGTAGAAGCATTACGTCACTCTTGAATATTTACGGCTTGTCCAATACCACGGAGCTTATTGTGAAAGGTTCTCAGATTGTCGCGTGGGTTATGTGTCTCATCTCGAAATGATTACTGGGATGATTTACAACGTTATTGATTGATTTGTTTTCACAAATCCCACAAATGTCCACGAGCACAGAGCTGGTTATTATGGCCATTCTTTGTTGGTCACCAAGTCTAATAACAAACGTCTTTTTTCCTAATTATGAGTATTGTACAGTTTGTCAGAGATTGTAAGGGGGCCCTTACCAAGCATTTGATTATATTTTTTAAATCCTGGTATGTATATAAGCAATGTGACTTTTTTAATCCTAGTAGTTGACAGTTTGAAGCTGAATTGAGAAATCATAAGGTAGTCCCGACTCAGCTCGGACAGTACTAAACTAGTTATCATCATCATCATTTTAGTTGATATATGTCCACAGTTGGCCATAGACCTCCCCCAAGTGTCGCCACAATGAACGATCCTGTGCGTCTTTTTTCCGTACTAAACTAGTACAGAAAAAAAAACCATAAAAGCGAACGTTAAATACCTTATAATTGAACGCACTAATTTTAGAAACTTCTGGTTTGAACTGAAACATTATTTTAGTGTTGGACAGCCTTTTTGTCGAGAAAGACTATTATGTCTATATATATATGATAAATAAGACTGGAGCAGTAAACAAAGACACTAACGAATCCACGAGAAACAACCAGTATAGGTACTATAGGATCTATAGTAACAAACTGTGCGTCAGTGTCTTTTCAAACTGGTTTTGTATGCTAAGATGGATAGCCAAATAAACGCACAAACAGACCGTTCAGCCATAATAATCGCAGTAAACATCATTGTCATTTATTATGGCAGACGACATAAGACCATTGCGTGCGGCAGCGGTCTCTCGGGAGGCTTAAGTTGTGCTTAATACATGCCATTGCCAGCTCCATGGATTAGGGGTGTAATTTGTGACGCCATACTATGGAGAGCTTAAAGGGAGGCTACGTAAATGATCTTTAGAACCAGAAGACTGGATAGATTGACGATTTTGGTTGATAATATGGAAATTTATTCCAAATTATTACAGTGTTTTATGTTATTCGCTAGAGCAGTGGTGACCGAGTGGTAACGGCCCCGACTTACGAGTCGCAGGTCGCGGGTCTAAACCCAGCCAAGAAAATTATTTTGCGTAATTTGTTTCATCACCACTGCTCTCAAAAGGGGGAATAAAAATATTATGACGAAACCGGCAAGTCCTAGAACCAAAAAAATCGAAGACATGTGACATCCACCAACCCGCACTGTGCCTGCGTGGTGGATTACAGCCCATTCCTTTTTTTAGAGAGGTCTGAGTCACAGCAGTGGGAACATTATAAGGCCGACTATGTTATGCTATGCTAGTGCCCTTGTATTAAAGCAAGTTTGAAGTCCGACAATGTGTGTGTGTATTTTCGACCATTTTACGAAGCCGACCTTTTCAACCTGTCTTTACATATTTCTGACGATATTTTGGAAGTTAAATGACAAATATTCTGCCTTTCGAAACTTCGATTACTTGAATTGAATAGGTAACTTCTAGACAAGCGTGTTCCATCGTTGGCGTGTTCATCGCTTAGGTGAGATAGTGGTGAAATGCAAGTTTTTTATAGAAGCCGTGTTTTTATCTTTGGGGAACATTAAAAGACTGATTATATTATACTATGGCTTTTGTGTTTTTTTCCGGAATACAGGCCCATACTTATACAAGCCAGCACTTTGAAATACTACTCAGCGTTTGTATTTGGTTGCTTGGTACAGTATCAGCAGTAATTTTAAATTTCGACGTCTCTATGTCGACACCATTACCGGTTGACGCTGAAAACCAGCGCCGTAGACTCACCGCTTTTTTCGTGTGGTCACGGCATTATGCTGAGCGTTCGGCCATTTTGCTCGGAAGTGGTGCATTCTTTTCATTAAATATTTTATAACTACCACCACTCACTACTTTCTCTACCACTTTATTTTATTGTTTATCTTATATATATATATATATACATATATATTTTGTAAATCCTTTTGGACCTTTCCGACAAATAAAATGTTTTTCTTTCTTTCATTTCACTACATATTCCGGAGCCATTCACATAATGCCGAGGATAGCTACAATATATATATTTGGTTGGTAAAATCTAGCCAACAAGACTCCTTTCTGGTCCAATTACCGTTTGTACCGTACTTTCTGGTCGTTGGACCAGATAGGAGTCTAGTTGGTAGCTTTCACTGTGCTTTCAACTAATGAGTGGAATTCCCTGTCGGAATCTGTGTTTAAATTAAGATTATTTTTTTTAAGTATTTTAATTAAGATTCAATTTCATTCACAAACATTCTTTTTTTTGCTTCTTACACACTATTGTCTACATTTCTTTTTTTTTGATTTCTCCTCTGGAAGAAATTTCTTTGGAAATAAGCAGTACCTTTATACTAATGTTTCTTATGTATTATCTTTTTCTGTTATTTTTGTGTGTACATAAATAGTTAAATAAAATAAATAAATTGTTTAAATCTTTGAGTCAAGAGTGAATAGGTTATTTCTAGGTAAGCTTGCCCTATTTTCAACCACATCGTCGCCTTCCATCAGGTGAATTAAAGGTCAAGTGTGAACCAGGAAGGTAGATTTTATTTTAGGGAAAATCTTTTCAGTATCATTCGGATGTTCCTACTTTAAATTTTATTATCTACGAATAATATAATTTAAAGTAGTAGTATAAACTTATGGCATGCCTGCCCCGCTCACGAGGCCAGTCTAACATCTTTCATCTGTTCTGTGTTTTTTTTTTTTTGAAGATAACGGGCTATGTATCACCCGTAGTGTAGGGGATGTAGTCACTGCGACCTAAATGATCTATTGTGACTCGCCACCTTGTTAGAGTAACCCTTTTAGCCCGGAGGCTTCCAAGAAATTTAGAATACTCCTAGTTTTTAGAGTTTTAATCTCCTCCGGGTGAATGATGTGTCGGCCCAGATGGACACTGCGTTTGTGGATGAGGGGCCCACTAATAACCCAATTCACACAAAAGGTGCTTATATGTTCTGTGATTTCATATTATTATTAAATTTTTATACAAAACAGTAGGTACTATCCGAATCAAAATGAAGGGAAAAAAAAGTTTTCTATTTTATTCATTTAATTTAAGAGACAACGTAACTTAAAAATATTTCCAGACTTATGCTGTTTCCAATTCATCTGCCGAAAACGCTTTGAAAAACTTGTCGATGAACTTCCTGAGGTTAATCATTGCTTCCGTCATGAGAGGTTTACCGATATCCAGGATCAGTTCCTTCCAAGCTTCATTCATGATTTTCTCGACAGGCATGGCTGTAAAAATAATAATTAGATTGCATTATTAAATTTTAAATTTATTTAGCAATTGCTACATTCTATTGTAAAAATTTTAAAATAAAAACTTAAGTACTAACTAAAAAGTTTATTTAGAACAGTGATGGCCCAGTGCTACCTGACTTACGAGTTACAAGTCGCTAGTTCAAACCCAGCCAGGTGCATTACTTTGTGTAACTTATTTCGTCACCACTCTCAAAACGGTGAAGGAAAATATCGCGAGGAAACTGGCAAGTCCTAGAGCTAAAAATTCGAAGACATGTTACATCCACCGATCCGCATTGGGCCCATATGATCGATTATGGCCTATTCCCCCTCGTCGAAAAGAGGCCCTTTCTTTATAAGAGTAAATATTATAGTGAGTATACATTATAACATTGATTATTATGAGCTTGAAAGTAAAGCTTTATTCCGTTTTAATGCCACTCATCTAATACCACTGATATTTGTGAGAGCCCGTGTTAATTGTCTATTCCGAATGGATACCATTGCTCCAACTAATACTAAAAGAAATTCAAGGATCTAAAATACAGTCAGCCAAAATGATTTGCATAGGATCTTTAATTAAAATAAAATAAACCTGCTCTAAATAACAACAAGCCACCAGTTTTTTATGCAAGTCAAGGTTTCTTTTTTCCCCCAAGATGTTGAGGGTTAATTATAGCTTAATCAGACATATTTAAAAAAAGTGATTAGTTACTGAAAGTTTTTGAAACCAACATTTTATTAGGTTTGACTTGAGCTGACTGTACTAAATTCAAGTCACTGTTATGGGTTCGTACATAAAATTGAATTATTTAAAGAGTGGTCTCCGTTCAGAATAGGTAATAAAATTGCGTCCAAACAAATACCAGTGGTATTAGATGAGTGGTATTAAATTGGAATAAATCAAAGTAAACCATATATCTTACATCAAATGTACCTATTAGTACATTTGATGTAAGATATATGATTTTAAGATACAGTCGAATCTTTAGGTACTTATGTCTTGACACCACTCAATGTCATCTACTGAGATTTGTCAAGTCTCGCGTCATGGGGATTTCTGACAAGTTTTCACTGAGTGATGTTGAGTGAAGTCACAAATTTTTTGTATGTCCTTACAGAATACGAGGGGTTAAGAGTGCATAATAGCAAAAAACAAAACTAAATAATAAATATCGTGATTTTTTGTTATTTTACAGATGCAGTCGATAACCAATTGCATTGAAAGAGGTACTTAAAGTTAGTTTTTTTTTGTTTGTAGGAGGTAATCTCTGGAAGTACTGAACTGATTGCTAAAATTCTTTCACCAATAGAAAGCTGCTTTATTCCTGAGTGACATAGGCTATATTTTATGTACCTACGCGGGCGAAGCTGCGGGCAGAAGCTAGTAAAAAATGAAAGGAGAAACTGACTGACATCTACTGAGACTGGGAGTGAGAAATTTTGCACAAGGCTTCCTTTTATAATGTAGACGATCACTAAGAGAGAATTTTCCAAAATAACAGGGGTTCAAAGTTTGTAAGTAAAAACGTATCTACTTTTATGTAGCTGAAACCGCAGGCAGAAGCTAGTATAAAATACTGTTTGAGATGATAGAAATTGTTAATCCTCCTGACCAAATTCCGATCACGGTGGCCAATCTCAATGGAGATTAGCCAAGACCGTAGTATAGTGCATAATTTTAGGTATGGCATATGCGGATCCGGCCATAAAAAGGCCACCCAAAAATTGGCCAAATACGAGTCGGGGGTTTTTTCAAGGTGGGATAATCGGAAATCAAATCAAATCAAAATCATTTATTTCAAATAGACCATTTGCAGGCACTTTTGAATAGTCAAATGTCGGTCAGTCCAAGAAAAGTGAAGCTAAATCATCCAATGACTTCCTCTGCTCAAGAACGTTTCAGACTTTTACTGACTAAAACCATACCTATGTTCTTTGGGCACGGTCCTCATGCCCCGGCTGTTGGGATCCCGACCCCGATTTCCAGCCACCGTAGGCGCAGGCTTGCGGACGACGAGCAATGGGAAACTCGACGTCCGGCCGTTCGGTAACCGTCCGGACCGAGCCCAAGTCGCTGACGGCGCATTGTGTTCCACGCGCGCCTCAAGGAGATGTCAGCAAAATCGTAGAGGTCCAGCAGCAGTTTATGTATAAGCTATGTTACTTTTTTGGTATACAATACAGTTTATTCTATTTTTTTAAGTGACTATTGGTTGATATAATGATAACTGAAGTTATGATATAACTTCCAAATGGGCTGATATTGTTTTATAATAGTGAATTTTATTTAATATAATTGAGCTTATTATTAATTATTTCCCTTTTTTTTGTAAAAGTTTGTATCTGAATGATACAAACTCCGGAAAAATACAAATTTAGACATTTTTGCCTACTCTGCACCACGGCCTGTACTCTTGCAACTGCGATGAGGCAGTAGCAACTATTATCTCAAAGGCAGAACACATTGTAATCAATTGATTGATAATCTAACTATTTAAGGCTCCAAGAGGTGAGCAATTAGCCATCATATCATCAGTGTAGTCATTAAATCTAATAACTTCAAGTAGCATTTAGTGGATATATTAATCACAACTATTAATAACGCTTGGCTTCCGTAATTAAATGTTGATACTAATTAATTCTGCTACAGCGATACGGAGGAATTTTTTTTACGCCATATTTTAGGTAAGAGTATATAATATATAGTTTTAATTAGTTAAGTGATTTTATTTTTCATATTCTTTTTATGTTTAAATACAATATGAATATTTGCTAAATAAATATCTAACATTTATCATTCTGCTATTGTGGTTAAAATCATAAACTGTGCATTTTAAAATTAAGGGCCAAGCGCCCGAAAAGTGCCATAAAACAGTGATTTTCTGAGGCCTACTCCTCCGTAACGGCTAGGTCAATTGGTTTGAAAAAAATATATGTTTATTATAGATTCATGAACAATAATATCAACATTTGATTTTTTCGTGCAATTAATACTTTTGTCAAAAAAAAAAAAATAGGAATTTCGCAACTTTTCGCAACTTTTCCCTACTCCTTCGAAACGGCTTGGACCTTTAGACACATTTTTACACATAAAAATTGGTGGTTAAATATTCTTCAAAGTGAACATTGCATATGTAAATCAATCAATATCTCGCAGAGAAAATGGATTTAAAGCGCTTTCCGGGCGCTGCTGGCCGCAAATAAATGCACAGATTTGCGTACTGCCGCCAAGGCGAGTGCGAGAGTTGCGTTCACATAATTTCGGCCAGATGGTTCAAGGGACTATACGCCTTAAGAATTAAAACTTGAGTTAAAAAGAACACTTTGAATATAATAATTTTAATTTTGTAAGAACGATTTCCTTCCTCCATTCGATTCTGTTGTTATGACAATGGGAAAATGCCAGGATTATAATTAACTAGCTTTTGCCCGCGACTTCACCCGCATACATAAAATATAGCCTATGTCACTCAGGAATAAAGCAGCTTTCTATCGGTGAAAAAATTTGCAATCGGACCAGTAGGTACTTCCAGAGATTACCTCCTACAAACAAAAAAAAACAAACTTTACCTCTTTGTAATACTTAGAGTATAGTATAAGTACAGATGACACACGGTGCACACGGCACGGTATATGTACTTATATAATTATATATATTTTCTCCTTAATTAATTTTCCGTTGATTTTTATTGCTTGCAGTACACCGCAGACTACCCCCTTTTGTTTAAGTTCTTATACACCCCTACTTTTTAATTAGTACACAAAAAAATGGGGCTCTATCTGTACCCGTCGCTGATTATATTTTTGTAAGTAGTCAAAAATAGAAAAAACCGAAATCCTAAAATTGGCCACGAAAAGGTAAAATTCATCATAGAATCAATCAAACATAACAATTGCTAGTAGAAAATACTGCGGGCAGTGTTTTTCCTTAATAATTGTCACTTATTCATTAATTAATTAATACCCTGCACAATATTTCCATAAATTGAGTGACATTTTGGGACATAAACCAACGCTGTTTATGAATATTATTATTATTATTATTTTATTTTTATTTGAGATACACTAGTGCTTGACTGCGATCCCACCTGATGGTAAGTAGCGAAGCAATTTGATAGTGAGGCGCACTAGTTTATTAAGAGCCTATTCACTCTAGCCTTGAAGACACCCAAATTATAATCGGACGGGAAGACCGCAGCCGGCAGACTGTTCCAGTCCTTCGACGTACGCGGTATAAACGACGAGGCGAAACGCTTAGTCCGGACCGTAGAGGTTTCAACAACGTAAGGGTGAATATTCGCCGTACGTCGAGTTATTTATTGAGATTTTACTTATAAAATAACAAGGGCTTTTCTAATAAGCCCTTTAAGTATGTTTACTAATTAAAAAATAGTGGTGTATTATTTTCATCCCAAGGTTGTCTGGAAGATATCGGTTTCAGCAATAAGACCGCCATTGTACCCATAGATTTAAGTATCTGTGGAATTGTTACTATTTTGGTGTACAATAAAGTTTATTCTATTCTATTCTATAACATACTACAACAGAGAACCTGGTCCTGGTCCATTGCGTTTTTTATTACGATGTTTTCCTTCAATATTATGTGTGCAATTGTGATAACACAAAGTATATAGCCTGAGGTTGAACTTAAGATCTTCTATTCGTGTCATTTCTACTTTTTTTTTGTCAGGGTGGACATCTAATGTGGGTGAAGGGGTTTGTCAGACTCGAACTGTCTAAAATCACTCTGGTGGTCCCTCACTCACTGCTGTAGGGTCTGTGGGTCCGGAGTAGCTTATGTTACTCTAGACTAGTGTTGACTCGCCGCCTGTAGACCTCCCCGTGACAAGGAAGTGACTGCCCTATATATACATAGGTACATCTAAGGGCTAACACTGCGTAAAGCGGGCGCCCGCGCGGTTCCCTATAAAAGTGCTGAATCCGCATGATGTTAAAAACACCCTTAGACAGTGGCGCGCATTGAACACTATGCGTCAACATCTCGGGTCTAGGAGTGGCATTCCCACTAGCTCATCTTCTTATGAGTACTTATATCTAGTTTAAAAAAATAAAAAGTATATACACACTTTTTTCCTTGTCACCGTTGTATAAGTTTCCGAATATAAACTTATATTTGGTTAAGGGTTCAAATTCATAGTCGAAGCCGCTGATCTTGTAATATTTTTTGCCGTCTTTCGTGAAAGTTTTCAGTTTCAGGTTCGTTGTCGTGCGCATTGTACCTGAAATTAGACCAAAGACAATTTTTTTAGAGAACATAGAGTTGATTCCAAAAATAATTGTCATTTTTATAAAAAAAAAGATAAATAATAATAATAATCCACAACTATCACACAACGCCGTCTAGTCCCAAGCTAAGCAGAGCTTGTGTTATGGGTACTATACAACTGATAAACATACTTATATATTTCTATATACATACATATTATAGATAAATTACACCCAGACACAGAACAAATGATTGTGCTCATCACACAAACATTAGTTCTGGGTGGGAATCGAACCCACGACCTCCGGCATAGCGGTCAGAGATGAAGTTATTATACGCGGTTAACATATCACTCAACCGTATAAAATGCTGTATTTCCTGATGAGATATGGAGGTCTTTAAATCAAGAGTAAATAGGTTATTTCTAGGCAAGTTTGCTCCATCGTCGACCAAATAACCACTAACCATCAAGTGAAAAAATAAACGCCAACTTATCAAATAGATCATGGATGAAAAAATATTCTAGCCACGAGTTCCTTCACTTTTCCAACCTCTTATAAACTGACAATCTCAATTCTTTGTAGTATTATTACTCACATGTTATTTTTAATTTATTATTATTTGTTTAGAGTTTACCAACTTTTTTTAATTGATAGAAACTAGTGTTTTACTCCGATCCCACTTGATGGTAAGCAGTGATGCAATCGTTGATGGTGAGGCGCACTATTATAGCGAAAACTTCTGTAAAAATGTGGCAGTTTCCTCTGTCAGTTTTTTTTTTTACTTGATATAAACTAGTGCTTGACTGCGATCCCACCTGATGGTAAGTAGCGATGCAATGTTTGATGGTGAAGCTCACTAGTTTATTAAGAGCTTATTCACTCTAGCCTTGAAGACACCCAAATTATAATCGGACGGGAAGACTGCAGCAGGTAAACTGTTCCAGTCCTTCGACGTACGCGGTATAAACTATATATACGGGGTGTAATTGACAGGTTGGCAAAAACGAAAAGTATGAATTCAGACTGGTATTGTTAACATTTTGATAGTGAAATATTTTCCCGGAAATGATAGGTGAACGTTTTTCAATTTTCAATTTTATTTCGGCTACGCAATGTATAACGAACATTGCGATACGCGCGCGACCCTATATTGCGCGCGTATTGCAATGTCCGCGCGTTGTTCATTAATTCTAATAGGTACTTCGGGACGTTTGGAATAAATACATAATACAATACACACACAAACACACCTATCAAAAAATTTAAACACAAATTCAATACCTATCAAAAATTAAAATTTAGTCACTTACCTAAATTAAAGTCTCTCGGGTCGTATAAGGCATGGCTCGAAGTGGTTGCCTCCGAGCTGCACGCACAGTTGTGCTCGACGCAGGGTTTCGGCATGGAGACGAGGCATCATTGTCACATCCTCATTGATTTGTTGGTTTAACGATGCGAAAGCGTCTCTTATGCGCTGCTCCATTTCGGCCGCGGTATCACACTCCGTCACATACACCCGTTCTTTGATATAACCCCACAGGAAAAAGTCCAATGGGGTTAGGTCAGGCGAGCGAGGTGGCCATGCATGTGGCCCGAATCTCCCAATCCATCGGTTTGGAAAAGTACGGTCCAGGTGCTGTCGGACTGGGAGTACCACATGCGGCGGGGCGCCGTCGTGCTGAAACCAGATGGTAGGTAGTTGAGCTAAGGGTTCGTTCTCCATACGATCCCGCTCTTGATCTAGCTCAGCCCGCAGAGTGTCCATCATGGCTTCAAAATCCTGCTGTAGAAATTCGCAATAACGCCGGCCGTCCATTCTAGTTGGCAAAAACACGGGACCCAAAATACGGTTATGATACACGCCAGCCCACACATTCAGCGACCACCGCGTCTGATGACCCGTCTGCTGCATTGCGTACGGGTTGTGGCGTGCCCAAATGTGAGCATTCCGCCGGTTCCACATACCGTTTCGTGTAAACGTCGATTCATCGGTCCAAATCACCCGTGAAACGAATTGGCGATTTAGCTGCTGCCGACGTATCAGCCATCTGCAGTACGCTACTCTGCGGGTTGAGTCGCCAGGTACCAGAGCCTGCACTTTATGGATCCGATATGGACGTTGCTTGTCCTTTCGAAGGACTTTGTGCACAGCCCAATGTGAAACCCGGGGTCCGTTATTACGCCTTACAAGTTTTGCAGCAGTACGGGTTCCCAAACGCGGATTTCGACGGACAACATCTAAAATCGCCTGCTCAGAACGAGCACTGATTGTCCTTCCAGCACCTTCCTGCCGCGGCACAATAGGTAAATTTTCTAAAACACGTTGATATGCCCGTGTGATAGTACGACTATTAGCTGGATGTCGTTCATTTGGGTGACTTTGAACATAGAGCCTTAATGCCAACGACGCGTTTCCTCTAGCTTCACCCAAGCACATTAACATCTGGCCATATTCGCGAGCACTAAACGTTTCATTACGCCGATTCATGACGATACCACACAACACAAAAACACACAACTCAACTCAACGCACAACACAGTCCCGAACTCCCGACAGTTGAAAGAAAACGAAATAGACGTCCAGAACGCACCAGCAATCGCGGCAAACTGAACTGACGGCTGAGTGAGTGCTGGCGGTTTCGTTTGTCGGCAAACCTTTGAGAGTGTTTGTGACACGTGTAGCATAGGGCTGCCCACATGATATGAAATGAAACATTTTATTTCGGTAATATTACTAGATACGTTAGTCGAGGAGCCCATGGCACAGTAGTTACCGTGGTCGGCCTGCCATTGAGATAAAGATGAAGAACTAGGTATTGAAAAAGAATCGTATCGTAATCGTATGATAAAGATTGTTATTAACCGCTATCTCTTGTAACTTCTACTCATGGTTCTGCTTCTAAGTTTAAACCTAGTACCTGTCAATCCCCGAGCGGCACGCGCGCGATTTTGCGCCATTTTCTAAACACTAAGCAAACGCCGGCGTTCGCATAGATTATAAAATAAGCATTTTTTTTTATAGGGTCTTTGTTCAAGAACGTAAACAAGAAGTTTTTCTTATAAAAGTCTGTAAATATCGAAAATAAGCAAACCTTTTTGAACGCCAGCTTTCACTCCGGGATTGACAGGGTAAGGAATGTGAATCTGGCAATATTGACGCGATGTTTTTATGTTTTATATCCCACTTATCTAAACCAATTTACATTACTGTAATGCAACGCGTGTGTACAGTTCGGGTGGCTTCGTAATTGATACTGTAGATCAAACTGTTAAGCACCGCGAGGACGCCGGCGTCCTCACACCTGTTGTCTTTCTATTGTGTCTCTTATTACGATACTCGAAAGGTTAACGATTTAAAATAAGGTTTTCGGAATTAAGAAAGAATAAATAAGTAATCATACTCCTGAGTATTTAATTATTTATTAATAAAGCATTTTACATAAATAAAAATAAAATGACAAGTATTAAATTCCATACGTGGTACAACCCTAGCAGTGTCGGCGCGTAAGCAAAGGCGCCGGCGCGCAGCGCACAAAGGGAGCGAGCGAGCGAGCGGTATGCTTTCTCTGTCTGTCGTAGGTACTTTCGGAGGCCAGTGAACTTTTAGAGCTAACAGCTGATTCCGCGCGGTATGTATGAATTTTCTTTTTAAATCATTATTATTTACATTGCCGAGTTTAAGTTTTTTGCTTTTTTTCACTAAAATTATGTTTTTAGGGCTGGATTTTGTTGTAACAAATGAATAGAACACAAATCTAGTTGAAAAACGGTCGGAAAATTCGACAATTTTCCTGAAGAAAATTCCAACGTTTTTCAGTCATAAATCATGGTCTGAAGCTACTGTTTCAGTTTTTGCCAACCTGTCAATTACACCCGGTATAGATTATTATAGACTGAAATCTATCCGTAACTCCTTCAAAGATTCCCGCGGTCCTTCTTTAAAAACCGATTTATCATACATACCTCCTTCAATTGAAAAGTCACCTTCTCCAAAAACTTCTATAAGTAAAATTGATCCACTCATTTTGTATTTTCCTTTTATTACTGTAGGGCATATGACTGTGACGCTTGCCGTTAATTTAACTGTATCCCGCCTGTCAACAATAATACATTAATAAATAAATATTCCATTAAATATTTCAGTAAAGATACAGAGAAATATACGGACAGTATCTACGTATATTTGACAGCTGCAGCGAATATGGTTCAATGAGTCGGGACAAAGTAATAATTTTGATTGTTTTGTGTTAACTTCCGAATTTCCATTTACAATATATATTATGCCTTATGGGATCTGATTTATTTGTTAAATAATAAAGTGCTGAATGGGTTTTGATGCATCTACCTTGCGAGTGTCCTTACATTCCTGTACAACCGCTCTAACGTGATTATCTATCTTTCTCTAGATATTTTGAAAGCACAGATATATTTTGGATATTATCTAGGTTTTTATTTAATTCAAAACTCAAACTCATCCAGTAAAGACCTCTGTAAATCTGCTATTTTAAGTGAAGTTTGGCCCTTCATAATCTACAGTAATATAATAAAGAGGTAAAGTTTTTTTTTTTGTTTTTTTTTTTATTGTATGAGGTAATCTATGAAGTCCGATCGCTAAAAATTTTTCACTTATAGAAAGTTGCTCTATTTCTGAGTGCCATAGGCTATATTTTAAGTACGCGGGCGAAGCCGCGGGCAAAAGCTAGTGTTTTCAAAAAACATGACAAAAATGTAGGCAATATTAAATATATATAATAAATTAATGTATTAAAAAAAAGTGACTGCAAAAAAAAATTTGTTCCTAACAAGTCACTTTTTAGGAAGTCTGATGCTGTGTTGTGGCATTGATTTTAGTTTAATTATAGATTTAATGCCATCAAGAGAGTAAGAAGAGAGTTATTTATCTATGTACTAAATTACATTGTTTTATTTTAAGGTTTACAATTTTATTTATTATTCGCTCATTTAGATAAATGGTTTATTTTATTTCGAACTCAAATGAGAAAAAGTCAAAGGTTCGTAGTCGGAAACAGAAACAGAAATGATGGTAATTGAATATCAATAAATAGATGAAGTGTTTTTCTTTAATCTTCATCTCTTAGATTAATAATTCATTAATTTAAATACTAGATGAATAACAAAATGCATTTACTGACATTAAACTAAAATAAAAACTAAAACATTGATCCACTTCCTCTCAAACTAGAAATACCTGTATTTTGGGAATGACTAGAAGAATTTTGTCAAAGAAAAAGGAACATTAAATACTTACGTAAACGATTTAAATTCGCATTTGCTAAGCTGATTGATCGTCACGTTTGTGAAGCTCAGTTTAAGGTCTCCTGTATCCGCATTGGTATCCTTTACAGGCAAAGGTTCGATGGCTGGAATACCAAGGTCTGCGATTCCATAGCTAACGTGTGGCAAAGCCAATTCTGCAGACTTTACTAGACATGCTGAGTCTAACGGTGCGCATGGTTTTATCCAAGATACTGAAAAAAAAAATGTATGGTAAGAGACTGTACTTTTTGATGTATCTATCTGGGCAATCTTTGTCAGTGCAGTTGAGGTGGAATACTCGTACGTACACGTCTGAGCTGTTTAGGAACCGAGGAACTTCAATAAGTTCTTGTGTGACAAACCATGTTTTAATCTTGGATTGATAACAAACATTTAACAATAATTTCACATTCGAAACTACACCAAATATATATTATGTATTCGACTTTTCTGCACTGGAACACTGATTTTTAAAATGTCTAATCAGCCCCCCTAGCCAAGTTACAACCATTTCGCTTGCGTCGAACGCCTCAAGTTGACCACGTCCTCAATTCTTTTATTCTGACCACGTGACTGAGTGTTGAGATGGCGTCATTCCCGTACATTTGAAGTTTTCTACTAGCGTTAACGATTGCAGTATATCAACTTGGCTAGGGGTACTGTTTACATTTATAATTACGAATTGTTTTCTTCTGCATAATCAGACCGTTCGTTCTGCTGCATTTGGTTGAACTTGAGGTTTAGCAGTGTTAATAACGCAAACGCTTGTCAAGATTGTTGGCGGCAATTGAACCTTACGACTTCACTTCAAAACCAGTTCACGTTTAATAATTTTGTTTTAATGATATCTACGTAATGTGTATGCCCTTAAGCTTGATTGTCACAAGCAATGGTCTTCTGTAGTAATCTAGGTAGTCTAGGTAAGCTAGGAAATGTAGGTAACCTAGGTAATCTAGGTAACATAACAAATAAAACTTCTCCAGTAATATATGTAACATAAGCGACCCGATACGCTGGTAATTAATTAATTTATTTGCACTCATGTTGTGAATACTTGTTAGATAATTATATTGTCTTAAACATGGACCTCGGAAGCGTACAATAACATTTTTAATGTTAATATTGCATGCATTATGCAAATTAATTAATTACTTAAACAATAAATATTTATCTCGAAACCGGTTTTGATCGAATTCTAATCTGATGATCTAAACGAAAAAATTGGTCATTTAACTCATCGAATGCCGTAATTAGAGACACAATAGAAAGACAATTGCTTATGTCGAACTGTGTAACTTAAGACATTCAAAAGGTCGTAGTTTTCTAAGTGTATACTAATGTTATTATTTTTTTAATTGATGTAAACTAGTGCTTGACTGCGATCCCACCTGATGGTAAGCACTGATGCAATCTCTGATGGTGAGGCGCACTAGTTTATTAAGAGCCTATTCACTCTAGCCTTGAATTTCTCAGCAAAATGATTTTTCGTAAATATCCTGAATCGCCAAACATATTCTTCCACAAGGATGTTGCTGTCGTTTGTTTGTTTAATTTTAAGTCTGTAAAACAGTTTTACTATCATCATAAACATCAATGTTTCTTCAATGACTTTTTACAAAACTTAATGCATTTACCAAAAACAAACCTTCAAGATTTCGTTGTTCTATCTAACATATTTCAACTCTGTATTTTGCATCATGCATCCCCACCAGCCGATCCCCACTCCCTTCAGCTACTGTACTATCGCTTGCTTCGCGTTGTCTTCGTAATATTCAGAACATCCAATTAAAATATTTTTAATTTTGTATGAAACGATGAACTAAAATATGATAAATTTTTAAAAGTCGTAGAACCAAAATTGTTGCTTATGATGTTAGAGTACCATAGTCCAGGGCCTCAAGTCTGCTATTACAATAGTGTCAGAATGGTCTATCATTGATGTCATAATTGTCGATTTTGACAAGTTTGGTAATCTACTAATAGAATGGCGTCACTATGACTTTCCAATGGTGAACCACTGACACTCCATTGAAAGAAGTGGCATTGAATGGTAATCTCGTACATACAAATGAATATTTGACGTTTGCGGTAATCTGCTAAAACTTTGACAGTTTATTTGATCAGTGTTTTACCATTAGAACGTTATTGTGCAGTTATTGGTTTTAATATGCTCGAAATTATCATTCTACCACAATTCTATTACAAGACCAGTGACCGATCAATGACCGATCATTATGAATTAACAGATTACAAACTTTTAGCAAAATGACAATAGGATCGTGTTGGAATGACGAATTTATAAAAATAGCAGACTTGGGGCCCTGAGAGGTTGTTAGTGTTTTACAAATAACCCTGTATATTTAATGCACATATAGCATACTAGCTGTCCGCCCGCGACTTCGTCTGCGTGTACTTCGGTTATCGCACTCTAAACGTGTTTTCCCGTAGGAATAAGATGTTTTTCCGGGATAAAAAGTAGCCTATGTTCTTTTCCATGTCAAAGGCTATATGCATGTCAAATTTCATCCAAATCCGTTCAGCCGTTTTTGCGTGATTAAGTAAAAAACATCCAAACATCCAAACATCCACACTTTCACATTTATAATATTAGTTAGGTTCCTCCTCCTTGCGTCGTACTCTACAATGCTGAGGGTCGTGACCGGGTGCTTCATCACTTTCATTCGTACGATATCCATCTGTATCTGATATGCTGCAGCATAGCATATTTAAAGCACATCTAATGAGTTTCTTTCGCCTTCAAATTCTCTGCTTTTTGATCTGACTTTCCGTCACGAGAACATTTTCTGTCACGAAGCACCAGTCGTTGTAATTTTTCGAAACATCACCAAATAGTTTGAAGAAACTCTTTGTTTTTATTTGTTTTACTGTTCTATTTATGTTTAGGGCGAGTGAAATGGGCTCACCTAATAAAACACTATGTTCGTTAAAAAGTTCATGCGCTTTTTTGAATGAAAAAGCTTTTTCATTACTCGAAAACCCTCTCTTATCCCACCGCTTACAGGCACGCAATAGGCTATTTCCCGCACAAGTGCAAAAATGGGCGCGTGCTCTCTCCCGCCATCATTTTATTACATTTATCGTATCAGGATGGGCGCGCGTCGTCCCCCACGAGTCACCGGTCAATCCCCGTTTATTTATTTCAGTGAGTGTATTGAAAAAAGTCATTTGAAACACGTGCAAATTTATCACTGCAGGCCTCGGCTCCATAACACACTTGCCTACGGCTCGTGCGGATTCCCCCTCGGTCGCAATGACAAACTTTCTGCACTTCACGACTTCACTTCACTGACTTTGATATCACGCACACTCACAAAATAGATAACGCTAGTTATTATAAGAGATTAATTTGTTACTTTATAACTGTTAATTGATTTGATCACATAATTAAGGTTTGCAAGAAAGCGTACAGAAACCTCGGTTTCGTGCTGAGACAGTCAATATCACTACACTCAGGGTACTGTATGACGCCTTGGTAAGGAGTCATTTGGAACACAGTGCGGTGATTTGGGCTCCTCAGTTAAGCGTTCCTCGGCGTACGCAGTTAAGCTCCTGCGTGGAGTAGCGTACAACCCGAGCGTGCGAGAACCAACCTGCTGTCGAAAGCACCCCTCACCCGCACAATACGCGTGCTAAAGCGTATTGTGCGGGTGAGGGGGGGGGGGGGGTACGCGTGAAGTGCATCAGAGAATTGACCTATTCTCGAGCCATGTGACGGAATTAGCAAGAGTTTTATTAAAGTTTATTTCTTATATTTAAATATTAGGTAAAAAATAAATGTTAGGTATTAAGTCTGATTTTATTTACTAGGTTAAGTTTATATATATATATATATATTTTTTGTTTTTTTATAGTTGATTTTAGGTAAGTGTTAGTCATAAGATAATTGATTTGTTCCTATTATTAAAACCACTATTGTATTGGGTCCAAACTGTAAAGATTCGATGGTGTGTGTTTTTAAGAAATAAATAAATAAATGAATTGAACCCCTTACCTGTACCAGCATTTGAGCTTGCTATAAAGTAGCTAATCCACACAATCAAGTACTTTTTCAACATTATTCCTAGATGTGGCACAATGTACAGCAGAAAACTATTAGAACTATTATTGGTAAACTACACGGTTTTATATAGTTTCATCTGTCAAAGTTTTTTCAATAATTTGTTTAGATAAAAACTATTTTGAAGGTTATATTCGTCATCTATAATAAATATTAAATAAACTATTATATTTAATAAAAGTAGTTAATTTCCTAGGCAACAGAGCCAATTAATCGAAAAGGCTTTGGTATAATCGATTAAAAGTCTCTACAGAAGGCCAGAAGTATCAAATTTTTGATTACGTGTTATATTTAGAAATAACGAATGTCTATATTGTACTCGTATCCGATTTTACATAAAAAAGAAGGTTATCAGTTTACCTTTGTACCGTTGTCTTATGTCTGACCTTCGGGATTTAAAATAGGTAGAAATTCCGCGTTGTTATGTCTATTTGACTTACTGACGATTTGGACATAGTGTCCGAATTGACACATTTTTTTTCAATATGTTTTTCACTGACGATTTGGACACACACTGTCACAGTCAGGTGTTTTAAAAAGTGTTTTAAAAGCGTTATCAAAATAATTTTAGATTGGATTTAAGGTGGTAACTTCATTTCTTTACATTATATTTTAGGACTTTTTTTATCTGACTGCTTCACAACTTCAATAAATTTGGTGATGTCTGAATTGTCAGTAAAAAAATATTGAAAATAAAATGTGTCGATTCGAATACTGTGTCCATTTACTATATCTTTTTAAATAATAAACTTTTGATAATATCTATCATTACACATGCTGATGTTAGTGAAAAATCAAAATCTTATTTTGTCTTCTACACACCCACTAACTTCTAAATCAAGCAACGAATTTTGTTATAGTTTTACTAATACTAGGACTGATAAGCGAAACAATACCCCTAGCCAAATTGATAATCTGCAATCGTTAACGCTGGTAGAAAACTTCAAATTTACGGGAATGACGTCATCTCAACGCTTAGTCACGTGGTCAGAATAAAAGGATTCGGGGAGTGGCCAATTCAAGGCGTTTGACGCAAGGGAAACAGTTGTCACTTGGCTAGGGGGGCAGGGTTGTATATATTATTTGCAGTGACACATTCAGGAAAAAATTACTAAATTCTATTTCGGAGTCACAGATTGAACTTTCGAAATGAACAAAGTCACGGTAAGCAGCAAGGTTTGAGTAAACAATGGTGGTTTCAATGACCACACTTTGTGGTGCATTTCAAAGACTATCGACGGCTTTAGACGGCCTAAGCAGTACGTCAAATACAGTCAACCATGAGGCCTGTTAGCACAAAGGTACCTTTGTAATTTGGCTTGACAAATGGTGGTTGAATTATGGGGAATACTAATATTTGGTTTAGATCCGTGGAGGGGAGATACTAGCATTCTTATAACACGCAAAAACACATTATTTTGTAACTACGCTCTATGAGAAGAATGGCAAATTTATATTGGAGAACGTGCCACTAAATATATAAAAGAAAATTAAATTATAAAATGCACTTAACTAATTAAAAAAAACCGGCCAAGTGCGAGTCGGACTCGCCCATGAAGGGTTCCGTAGCAGCAAGTAACATAATATAAAAGTTCTTGTAATGTGTTGTAACTTTGATCGATGTTTTAATAATACTGTTTTTTTTTCGATTTATGACGCATTAAAAAAAAACTACTTACTAGATTTCGTTCAAACCAATTTTCGTTGGCAGTTTTTATAGTAATGTACATCATATATTTTTTTTAGTTTTATCATTCTCTTATTTTAGAAGTTAGAGGGGGGGACACACATTTTACCACTTTGGAAGTGTCTCTCGCGCAAACTGTTCAGTTTAGAAAAAAATGATATTAGAAACCTCAGTATCATTTTTGAAGACCTATCCATAGATACCCCACACGTATGGGTTTGATGAAAAAAAAATTTTTGAGTTTCAGTTCTAAGTATGGGGACCCCCAAAATTTATTGCTTTTTTTCTATTTTTGTGTGAAAATCTTAATGCGGTTCACAGAATACATCTACTTACAAAGTTTTAACAGTATAGCTCTTATAGTTTCGGAAAAAAGTGGCTGTGACATACGGACGGACAGACAGACAGACAGACAGACATGACGAATCTATAAGGGTTCCGTTTTTTGCCCTAAAAATACATACACTAAATACCTAGCTAAATATGACGTCATAAAACTCCTCCGCATCTGCCGACTGGAAGTGTGTCCATAAGGCTGGCGACATTGCCACGTTATATGGCAATGTTTCATCTCTGACCGGGTTAGAAGCCAGCCCTTGGGTCACGCGAAGACTCAAAAGAAAGAAAATTAATCTAGTCATGATTATGACGTACCGCCAAAGATTTTTAACTCTGTGATTTAATGGACAAAAACTAATTTTTACTGAATCTTAATTTGCAACCATAAAAGACAAAGTTTTTTTTTTTAAATTGATATAAACTAGTGCTTGACTGCGAACCCACCTGATGGTAAGCAGTGATGCAATCGTTGATGGTTGGTCGTAGGTTGTGTCGTTGTTAGTTTAATTACTGTTGTTTAAAATTATCTGGATGATAAAATCGTACATTGGCGTGCCCATATTATTTACCGTAAGGTTTGCCATCCCTTTTTCTTCCGTACGAAATCATCAAATGACTCCTTCAGCTCTGGATGGAGCGATAGGGAAATTCATACTTTCACTGCCTACAAGCTCACCTTTTTTAAGGTGGGAACTTTTCGCGCTGTATGGCGGAGCTCGGGCGTTCGGGCTTTTACTGGCTAAAACCATACTTATATTCCTTCTTTGCCTTGGCGCCCCAAGACCTCAGGTTTCCCTTTCGGAAGTCAACCCATGGCTGCAGTAGGCATCGGCCCTCCTGGGCCCACACGGGAATAAAACCCACCTGTGCTGCCGTCCTCTAACTAAAAAGCAGCTAAGTTACTTAGAAAAAGAAGTACTTAGCTGCTTTTTAGTTAGAGGACGGCAGTGTGTTTTTCAGGAACCCTTTGCGTCGGGACCTGTCTATTCTGCTGACAGCTCATTGAAGCAGGTTCAAAACCCCTGCTCAATTTATTTGGTATCTCAAAAATTTCTGAACTTTTTAAGACAGAACCCTCGATTTACAGGATTCGACATAAACCTGGTAAGACTTTAAAGAGTTTAATCAACAGTAATGTTCAAATAGGATACGCTGCGGAATTTATACCTGAGAGAGTTGATTGAAGATTCTCCAGCTGTGTCACTAGCATCTTAAGGTCCTGCCTCCCATTTAATGTATTTGAAAAAAAAATTACAGATTCATAAATAACATTATCAACATATGATTTTTTCGTATGACTAATACTTTAGCCAAAAAATAATAATAATAATAACAAGATATTTTGTCGCTTGTTTGCAATACTTCTTTCAAAAGGCTTTGATCTTTAAAAATATGTTTACACAAAAAAATGTAGGTATAATTTACGTATATCAACCAATATTTTGCAAAAAATATGCAGGTTTTGAAGGTCAGCCTGCGGGACTTTATGCGGACACAGACGGGCAGTACGAGTATGTGTGCATTTAATTCCACCCAGATGTTCAAGGAACTATACGCCTTAAATTCAATTATCTAATGTTTTCCGAATATCATCACGGAACTAATCAGTTTTTAGTGTTTTTACCGATTCAGCAGAACTCAAAATTGACATTTACTAGAACATAAGATCGAGAAGTGAAAATAGAGCGTACATATTTGATGCTGTGCTAAGAAGTCTGGTAGAGGAAATATCATCTATCTAGCGGGTACGGTCACATCACCTAGTTCATACAAAATTCAACGGTCTTCCTCAAAGCATTGGGGACCACGATCCAAGTTTACTTCACGATTGACTGTGCACCTTTGAACCGACATCGACTTTTTAGAGTTGTTTTCAGATGTTGTATTTGGGGGACGAAATTTGTCGGGGGATGTGGTAATCTAGACGTGCGGGCTTAGGTACGTACTTATAGTTATAGTGTTCTTCTTTGAACATGTCATCCATCCATATTTCTTTAAAATCGAACTTGGCACAGTTCGAATTTCGAAGTATTATAGTCTGTTTAAAAAGTCAAACGACTTAGGAATTTTGTATAATATTTAATCATTTAAAAATACTTATATTCGACACTTTTTATAAGGTTCTTCTAAAGGGTCTTTCACCAAGGACGGGTCGATGTTAAATTTGAATAAAACAAACTGCGTGTGAGTTAATATCGATTTTATTCTTTTATTTGAAAGCCCTATTTATGCCATTATATTTAGGGAAATAATAATGGTTCCGAAAAACAATTTAATCTCCAGCGATCTGTGGCCGACTATTATTCTAATTAACTAGCGTTATAATGAATTACCGACAAAAAACCCAAAACATAAACGAAAAAAAATATCCAATTTAACAACAAATAAGAGCATGTTCAAATTACATTTTCTCCTAAAAAAAAACGGATCTTCGAATAAAAAAACTAAACTTCCGAATAGAATACTGAACCTCCGACAAAATTACTAAGTTACCGACAACAGAGGGTTGGTCAAAATAATCATATTTTTACAACTTGCATGAACTGTTTTAATTTCTATTGTTGGTTATCAAATTTATTTTTTAGCTCTCAATAATGATAATAATACTTCAACTGTTCGGCCCGCGCGATGGAGTTCGGATCTACTACGTAACTACATTTTCATAATAAACTGAGTTTTGTTTTATTTTTATCTTTGTTCTTGCTGACATTATAAAAGTTAGGAAATTTGTCGATTAATAATACAGTATAATATTCTAGGAAACCAAAGTCTACTTGGTTTTCGATTAAGGCATGAATTCAATTCAATTCAATTCAATTCAATTCTTTATTGCTATATCACATGTGTTACATAAGATGACAAAATAGTTATATAAGTGCACATGGACCCTGTCGGGCACAGCAATGTCATACATGAAGTAGGTAGAAATGCAATTTGGGAACAAAGTTAAAACATAGAGAAAAACAAAAAAAAAAAACAAAAAATTTAAAATAAATCGGATATACAAATAAAATAAAAAGTACAATAATAAGTAATAAGATAAAAAAATAATAATAATAAAATGTCAAAAAAAAAAGAAAAAAATCATGTCATAAATGTCAAAGTTAATTCCTTCATTAATAAAAATAAATCCATTTTAAATGTCAAAATAAACTCATTTCAAATAGCAAAAAAAAAAAAAAATAATAATAATAATACAAATGTCAAATAGTAAATTATTACAATGTCAAAATAAATTCATAACAAATGTCAATAAAAATGAAATCATAACAAATGTCAAAAGGGAAAAAAATGATAATGTCAAAAAATAAAATAAAAATCAAAAAGTAAATTATTACAGTGTCAAAATAAATTCATAACAAATGTCAAAAAATAAATAAAATCATAACAAATGTCAAAAGGAAAAAAAAAAATTTTAATGTCAAAAAATTAAATAAAAATCATTGCAGATGTCGAAAAAAATTCCAATAAAAAATAAGCTACAAAACATAAAACGGACATGGAAAAAAATGGCAATATATGAAAGTATTTAATCATCGTTAAAGAATTCATTTACCGAATAATAGCATTTGTCAACTAGCAGTTTTTTGAGTCGTTTAATAAATATTCTATCACTTTTCTCGGTTTTGATGTCATTCGGTATTTTGTTGTATATTTTTATGGAGCTTATGTGAGGACTCGAACTATGTAATTTTAAGTTTGATGGAGGTATTACAAGCATGTTTTTAAATTGAGAACGCGGTGCGTATCGGCGAGGTTGGTCGGTTATTTTTTTATAGAAATTAGGGTTCTGCCTCACAAATTTACAGATTTCTAGAATGTAAATTGATGATAATGTAAGAGTTTCTAATTTACGAAAATGCGGTCTACAAGTGTCATCATTATTAATATTTACAATTATTCGAAGACATTTTTTTTGTAAGATAAACAAGTCATTGCTATCTACACTGTTTCCCCAGAGGATGATACCATACGAGAGCCATGCGTATGCATATGCATAGTAAGCAGAATAGGGGTACGTATCAAAATCCTGAAAGTTCATTATGCCTATGGCTGAAAGACCGACGTGCAAAACACCGAAATTCAAAATACCGAAAGGTTTAAATGCCGATAGTCGTTATATCGAAACACAAAATACCGATGTTCAAATGCCCGAAAGGACGAAATCCCGAATAGACGAAACAACTTGAACGTAGCGGTTGGTCACAGTTCTAACGTTACCTAACCTATTTCACCCAGTTCAAAGTGCAATCAAAATACAATCTACCTGTGACTAGACTATTAGACAATGGTAAACACATTTTACGAGAGATTGTGGCTGAAATAGGTTAGGTTAGGTTAGAATTGTGACCAAAAGCGCGCGAGCCGAGCGAGCGGAGCGAGCGGCGCCGCGGCAGCGGCCGGCGATTGCTACTTCTCAAAATAAAACAAATCGGGACCTTAGGGCACCCCGACATGGATGAGTCGGGATTTTGAACTTCGGGATTTTAAACATTCGAACAAATGAACTTTCGGGATTTTAAACTTTCGACCATACAACCATTTGGCGTTTAAATTTTCGGGATTTCGTCCATCGGTAATTTAAAATTCGGGATTTTTATACGTACCCATGAAATACGACTGTTTTAACTTTTTAACGCCTGAAATAGTTACCGATATCGAAGCATACCCGTGGTAAGTAAAATTCATGATATATGATGCAATTAAAAATTATTGTTACAAGTACATTTTTATATTTTTTATAAGTTTCTGTTTAGCCACTCAGAATAATATTTTCAGTATAATGTGACAGTTAAAATAGCACCACAATCTATGAAATATGAAAGGTAATTTATGAATTAATAGTAGGCAAGTAAAGATAAAAATTACAAAGCAAAGTTTTCAGTAGAACGTAATTTATGCTGGTAGAAAAGTATTATAGCAATAGACAGTCATGTTTATTTTTCGAAGATTTCAGTATCTCATTCGGTCGTTTCGTCATTTTTATTCGGACAAAAGTAGTCGGAAAGTTAGTATTTTAGGCAGTAGATTTAATATTTTGAGTAAGGACAATTCTTCTTTTTTTGTCGGAGTTTTTATTACTACCCGAAATTTTAGGAGTACATGAGTGCAAGCAACTGCTTGTAGCATTTTGTTGAGAAGTTGGTGGTTAAAATAATATCAGTCGTATCACAAGCTTAAACAACAGTACATTTTGTTACTAGTAAAGAAAATTCGTCTTTGCTATCGAGACGGAATTTGAGTTATGAAACCGAGTGCTGCATTGACAAATTTCCACGTGTATCAAACGACGTTTTTCAAATGAAGAAATAAATAAATGGGGTTTGACCGGCGATTCGTAGGGGCTGCGCGGCGCCCAGTCTAATACTTTTCCGCACTAATGCGGATAATAGAAAATAGCGCGCCTAAAAGCAGTAGGGATAGGCAGTCGCTCCATCTAGACTGGATGAGTTGAAAAAAAGCTAAAGAGTCAATACGCTGCAACTGTCTGCACAAGTATCGTCTGCATAGTCTGTATTTCAAGAGAGCATAATGCTCTCTTGAAATAATTTTCTTCTTTAAAGGTAGGCGAAGACGCTAATCTGCAATAGTTAACGCTAGTAGAAAGCTTTAAATGTACGAGAATGATGTTATCTCAACGCTCAGTCACGTGGTAAAAACAAAAGAATTGGGGACGTGGCCAACTCGAAGCGGCCGACGCTAACGAAACGTTTGTAACTTGGCTAGGGGAACAGGATAGTAGCATAAAAGTTCAACTTAATCGTAATCTCGACCACGATCACAAACACCGTAACATCGACACTGTAAACAAAGAGATTTATTGGGAAACAATCAAATTACTGTACAACTACAAAGAGCGAAGGATAAACAACAACTATTGGAGCAAATAAATTTCCCTAGCGCACCTAAAGATTTTCATTACAACTGGAGTCACTTGACCGACTTCGTTCACAAAGGAATCTAACTTTTATCTCTTAAAGCAAGGCATTTATTGCGGTCTGCGAAAAGGTCTACAGATCAAAGGAATCTACTATAAAATATCTTGTTGAAAGTAGAAGCGTTTAGAGGCTTCCCCCCTGTTTTATTTGTTCGAGATGAACGAGGCAGATAATTCTTTTGTATCTGGTGAAGATCTCGGTGTTGTAAATAACGCCGATTGTTGAGTAGTTTTGATTAGGGATGGTATTTTGGAGCCGTGTTTGAAGCAAGTTTCATTGATGATTTCATTGAATATCTATCTATAAAGTACTAAATTTAAATTCATTAACTACTTGTTACAGGTATGGTCAGTTCTTATATTTATTGGTTCTAATATTGCTGTAACATACCAAAATATTCATTTCCAAAAAAATCTGTTCAAAATAAATACATTATTGGTCATTTGTACTGGTTGCAATATTTATGTGTAATTTACAATTAATATAAAATATATGACTGGTTACAATAGGGTAGTAATAAAAGCTCCGACAAAAAAAGAAGAATTGTCCTTACTCAAAATATTAAATCTACAGCCTAAAATACTAACTTTCCGACTACTTTTGTCCGAATAAAAATGACGAAACGACCGAATGAGATACTGAAATCTTCGAAAAATAAACATGACTGTCTATTGCTATAATACTTTTCTACCAGCTTAAATTACGTTCTACTGAAAACTTTGCTTTGTAATTTTTATCTTTACTTGCCTACTATTAATTCATAAATTACCTTTCATATTTCATAGATTGTGGTGCTATTTTAACTGTCACATTAAAATATAAAAATGTACTTGTAACAATAACTTTTAATTGCATCATATATCATGAATTTTACTTACCACGGGTATGCTTCGATATCGGTACCTATTTCAGGCGTTAAAAAGTTACAACAGTCGTATTCATGGGTACGTATAAAAATCCCGAATTTTAAATTACCGATGGTCGAAATCCCGAAAATTGAAACGCCAAATGGTCGTATGGTCGAAAGTTTAAAATCCCAAAAGTTTATTTGTTCGAATGTTTAACATCCCGAAGTTCAAAATCCCGACTCGTCCATGTCAGGGTGCCCTAAGGTCCCGATTTGTTTTATTTTGAGAAGTAGCACTCGCCGGCCGCTGCCGCGGCGCCGCTCGCTTCGCTCGCTCGGCTCGCGCGCTTTTGGTCACAATTCTAACCTAACCTAACCTATTTCAGCCACAATCTCTCGTAAAAATGTGTTTACCATTGTCTAATAGTCTAGTCACGTCGTAGGTAGATTGTATTTTGATTGCACTTTGAACTGGGTGAAATAGGTTAGGTAACGTTAGAACTGCGACCAATCGCTACGTTCAAGTTGTTTCTTCGGGATTCGGGATTTCGTTCTTTCGGGCATTTGAACATCGGTATTTTGTGTTTCGATATAACGACTATCGGCATTTAAACCTTTTGGTATTTTGAATTTCGGTGTTTTGCACGTCGGTATTTCAGCCATAGGTATAATGAACTTTCGGGATTTTGATACGTACCCCTATTAATGCCTTAATCGAAAACCAAGTAGACTCTGGTTTCCTAGAATATTATACTGTATTATTAATCGTCAAATTTCCTAACTTTTATAATGTCAGCGAGAACAAAGATAAAAATAAAACAAAACTTAGTTTATTATGAAAATGTAGTTACGTAGTAGATCCGAACCCCATCGCGCGGGCCGAACAGTTGAGGTATTTTCATCATTATTGAGAGCTAAAAAATAAATTTGATAACCAACAATAGAAATTAAAACAGTTCATGCAAGTTGTAAAAATATGATTATTTTGACCAAACCTCTGTTGTCGGTAACTTAGTAATTTTGTCGGAGGTTCAGTATTCTATTCGGCAGTTTAGTTTTTTTATTCGAAGATCCATTTTTTTTTAGGAGAAAATGTAATTTGAACATGCTCTTATTTGTTGTTAAATTGGGTATTTTTTTACGTTTATGTTTTGGGTTTTTTGTCGGTAATTCATTATAACGCTAGTTAATTAGAATAATAGTCGGCCACAGATCGCTGGAGATTAAATTGTTTTTCGGAACCATTATTATTTCCCGTTACAATATTATTTACATGTCAATTTCAATTAAAATAAAATAAGTGACTGGTCAGGGTCACTTCTTACTTCAATATAGTCAAAATCCTTTAACTACTAAGTCGTTCGTTCGTACAATAAGTTCATTTATTTCTATGTTCGGTGTTAGTTCTTTAAGTGCTTGTTTTTATACTTCATTATTATAATAATGTGCTTAGTCTGATTGAATAAACAACGTTTTTACTTGTATGTAAAATTTAACAAATAAAGTGTTAGTTATTCTAGAATGAGTGCAAACTTCTTACAGAATAACAAATTTTTCTTTACGACTTTCTCAAAACGTCATATTTTCCCAAACTAAGCAGAGCTTGTGTTATATGTACTAGATAACTGAGGGCTTAGCCAAGTTGATAATCTACAATCGTTAACGTTAGTAGAAAATTTCAAATGAATGTATAGGAATGACATCATCTCAACGTTAAATCACGTGGTCAGAACAAAGGAATCGGAGGCATTACCGACTGTAGAAAGAGATTCGAAACGAAACGGTCATAACATGGCCAGGCCTGCTGATAAACATACTATTGAACATTTCTAAATATACGAGTATACATACTGTACACATATGTATATACTCTAAATAAGCTGTGCATCCTCTTTGCGGTAAGATGACTAGTCTTAAATTAGACACTAGTCTGTATTTATCATTCACAAACGGCTACATGATCCATTTCCTTAGCAGGATGACTCTTCCAAGTCTTTGTTACTTGCCCTTTGAGGAAATTATAATTTAGAGAATTGTTTAACTGGTGCGTAAGTCTGTGACACATTCATATTTTCGTTTCAGTAATGAAATATGCCATTTTTATTTTCAGACCAGACAGATAGTGTAGGCAAAGGTTGCCAAATATGGCAATTGAAAAAAAAAAGTAAAGTTCAGGGTATAAAGAATTTTTAAATAAGAAATTATATTTATTTTGCAAGACATGTTCTAAAAACACAATTTCTTTTTTTTTTGTAAAATACATCTAGATACCGTTAAAAATTCGTAAATTAAGTTTCTTTTTCAAAACTTAAAAATATTGACTGTATGATACAGTCAATATTTTTAAATTTCACACTCTATGTTAATGAAGCCTGTATTAATGTTAAAAATATGTAATATGTATTTATTTCAACCTATCAAGAGTCAACGACGTTCACATGAAATTGCACCTGCTTCAGAATAAAACAAAATTTTATCACAAAAGCATATCTGCAATGGCTCCTAAATTAGATAATAAGTTAGTTAAAGAAATCTTTTAAAATTAATATATTGTGACATAGAGTTTTCAACTCCAGACAATCATTCGGTGAGAGCACTACGATCTAAACTTACGGATCCAAGAGCCATCAAGTTAGGTATTCATTTGTTTGATTTTATAAAATATACTGTTACAATAACAACTGAGAAGCATTAACGCTTCACCACAGCTATTCTCAGACCCAAACATACACATAATTTTTTTATAGTAGTTCGATAACAAACACTGTGTCACAAACTCACAAGATTTTTACATATCATTACGTAAATACAAACTTTCGCCTTTATTAAGTGTGATAAAAACAAAAAACCAACACCAAGAACACAATGTCCAAATCAAAAAAACATCTTATAATGTACCAACCGTTCCCAAAGTAGATTGTCGAAGCTGCAGTATTCGATACGGAGATCGTCAAACAAATTGGTTTTCGGCGATATGTATTCCGATAGCACTTCGGTCATGCATTATAAGTAGTTGCTGACCTGAAGATGGGAACTAGGCCGAATCGAACTGATGGTCAAAGGGCTCGTATTGTGTATTTGTATATAGCATAGCGTGAATATGATATGAGTTGGAATGTTCGTTTTGTGAATGGATATGTATTTTTGGTTTGACCTTTGCGTTTTTCAGTATTTATTAGAAAAAGTGACTATTACTTGGATATCAACTGTAGTAGGATCGCAGTATTTTATTATTTAGGGGTACTAAAGAACACACAAAACCAAACCTTTCAGCAACTGCAATTGCAAACTTGGTACATCACACATTAGAATGTGATCAATTAAAGATAACCACAGCCTACACGTTATTGAGTAAACATGCTCTAATTACATTAATAAAAGATGTATGGTATGTATTATATGAATTTAACATTCCATTCCGAGATAATATTGCATAGCATTGTCTTATATTTCATTAATATCATTGAGGATAATTTTTTTTATTACGTATAGGCTCGCGTTTGACCTGATGGTAAACGATGATGTGGCCGACGATGAAGCACACTTGCCTAGAAGTAACCTATTCACTCTTGACTTAAAGACCCCTAGGTTAAAGCTATCAGGTAAAACAGACTCCAGCAGGGAATTCCATTTCTTAGCTGTACGCATAATGAATGTGTTTCCAAAACGGATTGTACGAAAGTTGGTAGCCTTTCTCCAGTTGAATTCTTCGTCTACAAATCCCATTGGCTTCTATGTTGAGCTATAGCTTTATCTTTGAACTTAAGAAATTGTAATTGGGGAATTATAAAACGAGCGACTAAAAAAAAACTTAGCGACTGATGATGAGATACTGTTTTAATAACTTGAGCGGTATGAATTTAATTAAGCGACACATTAACTAAACTAACAACAAATATTGATTAACAATAAAATCCAGAACGAGCTTACTAAAAGTGGGTTATTGAAATCCTAGTTAAACGATTAAATTTGTATGTGAGCGACTAAAATAATAAGTGAGCGACTAGAAATAAAAATGAGGTTTTAAATAAGGAATTTACGCTAGCAAATGTTTTCATCATTCTCTAATTATCTAGTCGCAGGTAGATTCATCATTTGAACTGGGTGAAATAGGTTAGGTTAGGTTAGAACTGTGACCTACCGCGCGTGAGCCGAGTGAGCGAAGCGAGCGGTGCCGCGGCAGCGGCCGGCGAACGCTACGACCAAGTTGCTCGCAGATTTTATTTATTCGGATTCGGGTCAGCACCATTTTTTAATTATTCGGGTTTTCGCAATATCCGGATTATCAAATTACCTTGTGACATACATAATACATAAATATCGGTATTTAGGACATTCGATACTGTGTACAATCATATTTAGGACATTCGAAACACTTCATTTAAGATAAAATGCCGCTCAGTATAAATAAATCATTGGCCAAATCTGGAAAAAAATGCAGGACAAAACATTGACACTCAAACAAACATTAGGTCACTCAAATATTATGAAGCTTCTCATTTTGTATTTTAAGTAACTCAAATTAAAGTTTGTAAGTCGCTGTTCTATTGATTTTTCGTCACTCGCAGTCAGTCGCTCACTTATTATTTCTATAACCCAAAATAATTATTTTTGTCACTTAAAATTTTAATTTACAGTCACTCGTTTAAATACTACCCATTGTAATTGCAACAACAATCAATCATACCTACTTCTCTTACCTTGATTTTGTCTTACTGATGGGGAATAAAAGAGGACTCGTTTTTCCTTCCGAATTTCTCTGCCTGACGCGATTTCTGGCAAACATTGACCCGCAAACGTGATCAAACATCACACCACTTATGTCACGTGCGACCTCGATGGTGATGTCCTTCCTTCAGGCATCCAATGAGTCTGAGTGTGTGTGTTGATCTTTGCCCATTTTTTTGGGAGCATTTGTCCTACAAACTGACCCATTAGTAGTTTCCACTTTATTGTTAACATTTGATTGGCATGTGATGGTTTTTGCAATAGTAACGATTGTCGCGTAGATCATAATTTAGGCTCGAAGGGCAGGGTCACCATAAAGACAGACATTAAGTGACAGTATTATAAACAAGCTCACATACAAATACGATCAATACTAACATTTAAGTATATACCGTTGTGGCAACTTGGGGTTAGCACAATGTCCATCTTCTTCTTCTTCTTTTCGTGTCGATGATTCAAACAATTTTTTTCGTACCAGTATTTGACCACCTGTATAGCTCTGTTTTTTGCCCCTCTCTAGGTATACATCTTGAAATGCGCAGGATGGGTAGCAAGTGACGTCTGTCATATGTCCATATCAGTAGACGACTTTCAGCTGAAATGTTGATGATGATGACCTCCCTTAGTCACGGCAGCTACAGATACCTGAACTAAAGATAAATAACAACAAATTACCCGGGTAAAACCACAAATAGAATTACATCAAACAAACTTCAACTGAAAACAAAACACGACACAGATCTCATAACACAGACAAGTGTCGACCACAAACAATATGACGGCCACAATAACGTGGTCGGTACAAAGTGCCAAGATCCTGTGGTACCACACAAAATATTAGACCGACCCCGCGGTCCGGATTAGGGGAACCGGGTCAAAAGTGCTTCGGAACGTCCGAAACTTTGCCACGAATTTTTGGCGGACCTAATTCCGTGGGATAGGATTTGTGGAAAGCGGAATGCAAAATAATAATTTGCTCTCGTTTGTAGTTAGGAGTTGTAAAGGAGATATAAGGGGATTGCGGTTAATAACAAAACTGATTTTGTTAAAGCCTCTCCTGAATAGAAAGATACCCGATGTGCTACTTCTTATAACAATTTCTTCCCATTTTTTCCCTTGAAACACGTACTTACCAAATTTCCATATTAAAAAAGATATTTACAAATATTGCCTCGAGAAGATTTTCACGTTGTTTTATAATTTAAAGAACACGTTATTCACGACAATGAAAAAACGTTATTGTATGATTTTTTTGACCTGTCGTCAACCACACGGCATAAATTAATTAATAGTTCACAAATAAAAATCAGAACGGTAGCGACACAAAATTTTCCGATCATTTTTTATTCAACAATATTGTACAGAAACATGATTGCTATCAAGAGTACTCGTTTATCGAAACTAGTGTAAACTGAGCGTTGTCTTTTCAATTCCAATTACCCCTCGGCGATATTTTCAATAAAATTGACTGTGAATTATTAATTTGGATTGTAATTTCATGATAGAAAGGAAATTCTGGTATCAATGAATTTGACTTCTGTTAAAGTCTATCTAGAGTATTATATAGATATATTTTTTATTTGTCTTCTAACAGAGTTTTAGTTGATTTATTTTTCCAGGAAAATAAATTGTCTTCTCAAATTCAGATCATGGTCTTTTAATGTGTACCAAATCTCATCCAATCCCATTCAGCGATAGAGGCATTTCTGACTACCATATGTCTAATAAAAATAGTAGAATAGGCTCGAATACTGTTCTACAGATCTCTATTAAATCAATTTATTAACAACCTTTCATAGACCTTTACATTTGAATAACATTTCACACAGCGCTATGTATAAAGACAATAGAATCACTCGTCAAATGGTATTGTTGTGTTCTATGAAACCTGTCACTCAGCAAACGTGATGTTATTCAATGAATGATATTCAAACAAACAAAAGAGTTAGGTAGTAATAAAGCCAAAAATGAAAAGGCGCCGCTCATATAGGTGGGCTATTTTTTAATTTACACATACGAATATATGTCACCAGAACATTGCAGACTTAAAAATCAAAAACACAAACTAAATAATGTAATAAGTTTAATTTAAAAGTCGGTAAACATGCCTTTACAACGATCCCGGAAGATTTGCTGTCATTTACTGAAGTGTTTCATAAAAAATAAGAATGATCAGATCTTCTCTTTTACCTGGCAGATAAACTGTAAGAAACAAAAAAGTCGTCAAAATCGGTTTACATTTGGCGAAGATAGAAGATATCGCTGAACAAGACAAATAAAAATTCAGACGAATTGAGAACTTCTACCTTGGAACTCAGCTAAGAAGAACCTAGAATTTTGAATGAATCTGGAGTGCCAACCACGTACTGAAAGATGCGCTGGAAGGTCTCTCACAAAACGGACCGAGTGGGGGTTGCAGGAATTCGATGGATCTGAGATGCAAATGACTAACCGTCGTGGGGCATTTGGAAGAGGCAGTAGGTACGTCCAGTACTGCATAGATTTAGAATTAACGTGGAGAAGTAGTATCGCCACATCGGCTTTTTCTGTTTATAACCAGTGGATGCTTACGACCTTCGCCAGTCAGCCTTTTAACATTAATTAACTTCTTCTGCTCTGAGTGGATCGAGAGGAAGTGTCAGATTTTTACTTAATATGACCCACCTGTATTTCTTCAGTTTTTTTTTGCGCTTCAGGGTCACGGTGACTCTTTCCAACAATCCCGCAGCCTAGTTATTACCAGTCACATACAATCAGACTGAAGATTTGCTAAACACATTAAAGTAATAATGTTTGATGGTAACAACTATTACAGTATGCCTAAGAATGCAATGCTTGAATTTATTTAATTTAAATCCTATACACCCTCTCAAACTCGTACACTCACCATTTTCACCTTAGACATCCAGAGGACAGTCACACCTTTTCTTACTTCATTTAGTACAAACATTGATACCATTTGCTCATGACCTAATACTAGAAGTTCCAGATCTAAAACCTAAGGCACGACGTGCCGAAATACAGGCTACCCAAACCTAGTTCGGCAGCACATGTTAATTTGGGCACAGTCAGCCTGCAGCCTCCTGTTTACTCATTATCATCAAAAAATTACCTAGAAAAAAAAGCATCTCATTCCTTTAAACCCACACTTCACACGCTACATTGATAAAGTTGTTGCCCTCTGTATAATAATGTACAATAAAAGCGGAAAGCTGAGCTCTGCGACGTAACGATAAAACGCTTAGTCGGTGCGGTACGTCTGAACTGTGTCGGAGGAGTTTAGGCTTGTGGTGGATGGCTCAGCAGCTACGCTATCGCGAGATAAAGATGGAGAGGAAAGCGGTTATGAACAGCCACAGAGCCACTAGACAAAGTCATTTTCAATTAGCGATTGACATGAAGAGTTGAAACGTCACATAGTCAATCTCACAGATTTTGGCATTTTGAAAATGGAATAGATAAAAGTTTTATGCCTCTATCTGCCACAGGAGTACGCAAGTAGCTTGCATGTCAGAGAACTATAACAAATTCTGATTGGTGGATGTCACTATAACATGTTAGCTAAAGTCTGTCTAATAAGTCAACCGACTTGGGAATTTTGTATAATATTTAATCATTTAAAAAATACTGATATTCAATACTTTTTTTAAGGTTCTTCTGTTAGTTAACAATGATCTCTATCTCTTAATCAATCTTGATTATTGAACTCGTGTTGACTACATCAGATTTCGTTAAATCCTCATAATTACCCAAGTCGTTTAACTTATTAGACAGACTCTACTTGCATATTTTAGTGCATGTTATAAGCATGTATATTTATTTACATTTGCACCAATAACACTTGCCCGTAACTGGTGCAAAAGTATTAAGTAGGTAGTAGTTATACCAGTGTACCATAAGTTCTGACTGCATAAGCTCCTTGCATATATTTATATGTCAGTCATAAGCAGTCATATCGCTGCCTTAGTGGACATCAAAATAGTTTTTAGTAACCTTTCACACAAAGGGCGTACAAGGACGGTCTTATCGGTCACAGATATATTTACCAGACAACTTTTAGATGTACTATTTTTTTTTTAAGATTAACCTGCGGCGTACTACTAGTAAATTAGAATGTAAACCATTTTTAACATTGAAAATATAAGTAAATATATGATAACATAGCAAGGTATTACAAAAGACTAGTTTTTGCCCGCGGCTTCACCCACGTACATAAAATATAGCCTATGTCACTTAAGAATAAAACGTTTTCTATCGGTGAAAAAATTTTAGGAATCAGACCAGTTTTTTCAGAGATTACCTCCTACAAACAAAAAAAAAAAACAAACTTTACCTGTTTATAATATTAGTGTAGATAATTCATAAACGTACAAATATATGTACGTACATGTACGTTATACAATTTCATAGAAAATAAATTTTCACAAAGGTAGGTTAGACAGGGAAAAAATGAAATTAGAACCAGAATAGCATATACTCGTTATCGCTAATAAAATCTCACTTTGTCTAGAATCCTTTTCTTTTATTCTATGAAAGGATTTAGTGTCGTAAAAATACAAAACTAATTTGGTCGGGCCCATTACAGGTTGGTGAATATAACATGTCTTCGAATTTTTGGATCTAAGACCTGTCGGTTTTCTCACGATGTTTTCCTTCACCGATTTGAGAGTGGTGGTAATGAAATGAATTGTACAAAGTTATGCGCCTGGCTAGGTTTGAAACCGCGACCTACAACTCGGAAGTCGAAGCTGTTACCACTTGGCTACCACTGCTCTCAATAAATATATATAACATTTGCTGCTTATAATATTTAGTATGATTAAATCACGATATCTGCTCCATAATATAGCTTGTTTTAGTTACATTTAGCCATTACCCGAGCATTGACATAGCGTTCCAGTTACATAAGCCAAAAAGAATCTAAGTACGTACTTGGTACGAAAGATTCCAATCTAGATAAATCGCAATAGTTCTCAATTTACGGCAAGCGCCAGACGCCTCTGGTAACAGCCTTGTTGCCTCGTTACTACTTGTGGAAGCAAGCGAATAAAGTTTTCTTTGACGTATTTGCATTCACGATACACCTAGATCTTTTTAGATTTTATACCGGGAAAGACTTGGTTGCAAAGCTAGCTGCATTTAGTCAAACAAGCTCAATATTCCGAGGTGAGATTTTAAAGCATGTAATAACTATTGTGCTTTTAAGATATGGTGATATTCAGAATCATGAATATTACAGTATCGTGGGCAGAATAGAAACCCATTCAGCCCAAAATTTATGGTAACAGTCGGTCAAGTTGAAAAATCCTAGGTAAAGCGCTGTCTTTGATATCTTGCGAGTACTTAATATGATTAGTACTCGCATGATATTTGTTTTCAACCCAGTATTAAGTCATCAATTTTCATCGTCATCGTCATTTCAGCCAAAAGACGTTTACTGCTGAACACAGGTCTCTCCAAACGTCACCACATCAAGCGTCCCGGTGCATCTTTCTACTGATGATTTCCAGCAACCTTTATCGGGTTATCGATCTACCCTATGGGAGGCTACGTCTCACGGCTTGCGATCGCAACTACTGAACCTTTCGTACCCATCGACCATCTGTTCTGCGAGCAATATGCCTCAGGGTGGTAAGCCACTGCCAGTTAAGTTAGATGATTCTTTAGGCTACTTCAGTAACCTGGATTCCCCTGCGAATATCTTCAATTTTTGTTCGATCACACAGAAAAGCTTCGAACTTTGAAGAGGACTATTTCCTTTGCCAATTGCTTCTATTGCTGCTACCTAGGTAGTTGTAATTAATTAGTCAAATCAAATTTAAGTCAGTTATCATTAGAGACGAAAAAAAGAATTAGATACTTTTATTATGTACAGGCGTAAAAAAATCACAGATATGTTATATGGACAGGCTCTAGAAATCACAGCACGTGAGATATTACGAAATAGGTATCATTAAAGTTTAAAAATAACGTGTAAACTTCTCCCATACCTAACAACAAACCTTTAATTTTATTCGGACACTCAAGATCAGTTAAGACAACGATACATCAGCCGGTTGCAAAGCTCCGCGTTGATTACACGATGTAAGTCTGATATGCATCTCGCTACTGACGCCCCGTCCGGCATCAATCAGTACCACGGATAAATAGTGTAACAGAGAGCTTACGACGCAATAATCAGAGCTCAGAGCAATTAACTCAAAAATAACTAGGTTAAGCATAGCATAACATAAACAGCATTATAATTTCCCAACTGCTGGGATTTAAGCTTCCTATCTAGGAGAAGGAATGGGTTATTCTATTCTATTCTTCTATTCCATTCTATTCAACTATGGTTTGGTTTATTTTATTTTTTTATTCTGATGTTCTTTAACCAGACCGATTATTTTACAGGAAAATAATAACGATAATACCGCAAGACATATGTTAAGATGATTTAAACAGTAATGATTAAATAAAATACAGTTTATGAAAGCCTAGCCCCATTAATCATAATCATATAGAGAAGCAAGAAGACTCATTGGACCGTAACGTAAGTAGAAGTAAAGCTTATGAGGTTAAATCCAGTGGCAGATTAGTTGCAATCTGTGTAGTAATATTTTCATTCCATTGCGTGAAAACGCTTGCATCGCGTGTCGTGAAGATTGCTTGCAACGCTCACAAACCCCACAACAATACTCTTGTCACTATGATAAACTAGAACTCCATTTCCTATCTAATCTGTGTACAGAATATTGCTGTGTAATGAAGTTATTTTCTCGTGTTTTGCGTAGGAGTTCGGATATTGTTTCGTTTGATTTGTATTCCCAAAATAGTGAGTGGGTATCAATACTGTTAGAATAGCAAGCTTCGGTTGAATAATTATTATAGCTTTGTTGTACTTGTTTCGAGTATACATTATAACTTTTGTGTTGCCATAATAGTAAGTAAAATATAACATAACATGATGCCAGTATTAACAAAAGAGTTAAGCACATTTGTAGCAATTATAGTAACTTCTTTGCCATCAATTAGATAGAAATCCAGACTCAATGCTGCTTCTTTTCTCAAGGTCTGCCAGGGCTGATGCTTGCTAGAACTGCTGGGTACTCAAAGGGCAACTCGACGTTGGTTGGCCTTCGTTAGTAAAAGTCTAATTATCCCTGCCGCTCTAGACAGAGTGAGAGAAGTTAGCTGATGTTTTTCCAACCTTAACAAATAATATTAATGAATAAATAGTTTTGGAAAAAAACTATTAAAAATATAGCTGTCACGCTCGGATGCATCTTTATGGGTTTATCAACTGGGCCGTGCAGAACGTTGCATGCTACGAATAAATAGTTGATATTATAAATCAGGATAGCTTTTGTTTGTGCCTACTAATATACCTAACCAAAACACACTTATTCTATTAGCCATTATGACACCAAACTTGCAAAACAAATAACTGACAAATGCTTGCACTGAATGGACAGGTCCACTCAAATATGTATGGTTCTTTTTTCAAAAGACCATGTCAGTCAAATCTGCATGGTTCTCATGTGATTTTGACCATTACTTATTTACTGTATGGAGTTTAAAAGAGACTTTGACCCCTGAGTTTGTTTCGGTGTTTCTTCTTGGCGTAGTAAGCTAGAAAACACCGGCCTCGTCTAGTTTAAACTGACGAAAAAAAATTGACGTTACACGTCAATTTATGTTTTTTAAAACCTATTTGCAAAACAAATATCATTTATCATTGCTGTCAAATAAAGGAATATTTCTGACTCTGGTTCTGAAAATGGAACAAATTTACTTGAACTATTAATTATGTAAATGAAATTAATTGTTGCCGTCCATCCTCTTAACATCGTCACTTCATAACTTTTACTAAAGACTTCACCACTTAACAGTCTTAAATAATTTATTATCGAAATGAATTTATTTCCTTCCTCTTAACTTTATAATCTCTTCAGAAACACGTGCAAACAATTACCAACAAATAATTAATTAATCAGAAACCATCTCCTCGTTTATTCGTTCAAAATTACTCCTTCTCATTACATTCCGTCTAATTACGGATCGTAAAACGGAAATATAAATACGCTTTTTATACTATTCGTAGCAAAATTACGTTGTTCTAGAACAATTTTCGCTAAAGCAATTAAGTTTGCAATTAAAAGCGAGGGTATCCGAGGAATGTCGGTTGGTAGGAATTTGTCAGCAACCAACCGTTGTGGACCGACCCTAACTGACCTAACCTTAAGTTTCAATTAATGGAACAATTTCATTTGTAGGTTCACACGGCTGTCGGCTGTTGAATCGAAGTTTACGTCGAACATCACGTTCGTAATCGGTTCTTGGGACTCATTATGGTTTTAAAATATTTTCCAGGTATTCTCAGGATCCCGTACTTGAATCGGTAAAAACGGGGCCTCTGTCGAGATACTTATTCTCAGGAACGCATATTATCCAACTGAAATTAATATCGAATAGTCAGATCTCGTCGCCGTGATTCCGATCCCGATTTCCGGCCACCGTAGGCGCGGGCTTGCGGACGGCGAGCAATGGATAGCTCGCTGTACGACTGTCCGGTAACTGTCAGGACCGAGCCCAAGTCGTCGACGGCACGCACTGTTCCCGTGCACCTTAAGGAGCTGTCAACAACAGCAGGGGCCCAGCTGGGTCGAAGCCAACTGGGGCCAGGGTTAGCTCCGAAAGGTAGCTCGGCCCCGGTATAAAAGGCAAGAAGGAACGGAGTGGGTTTTTTAGTCAGTAAGAGTCTGACACTATCTCCTGCTCCGCCCAAGGGCGGGGAATGTCATTAGGATGATTTTTACCCACCAAAAAAAAAGTAATCAGATAGATCTACTACCATTTACTTTTAACGAAAACTTTTAGCGACTACTAAAAAAATTCAAGATTCGATCCCTGGCCACCACAAGCGTGGGCGTGGTCCTTCGTTTGGGGTTAGTCCGAGTCATCTACGACGGCGCGTAGTATTTATTTATTTATTAAATTAGGTTCACCAACGATTATATACACTGAATACAGCAACATAACACGTGTATAAAATTAAAGTTCAGCGCAACGATCACTTACAGGTAAACACGGCATGCTTGAAACAATAAAGAATTAAGCTACCATAAAAATTCATTAAAAAGAATTCATGAATTGAAAATAATTAAAAGTTTCAAAAAAACATAAAATTTAATAGAAATCTATAACAAAATCATTTTTTTTTTAATCATATAAATTCATAAAATTTCATTAAAATTATAAAAAGAAAAATATTTAAAATCATAAATCAAAAAACATTAAAATCATTAAAAAAAAATCATAACACATCATAAAAATTTATTGGATAAAATTGGTACTCGTAACATTGATAGAATTAATTACAATGACAGTAGTATACCATGCGCACCCCAAAAAGATGTTGGCAAACCAGTATGGTGGGCCTCTACTGTTTTACTGTTTTGTAGGGCCGATGCCCGCTAATAAAAGAAAGAGATACCGCGGCCCTAAAACGCAAATGGCACAGGTAGATTTTAGTCAGTAAAAGTCTGACACGCTCTGTGGCTCTACCCTAGAGCGGAAGAAGTCATTGGATCCACCTAAACAAAAAACCTTATTCATTTTAACCGAAGTACATCAGCTTTCTTAACGTCTACTATAGAATTCACGAAAAATAAACTGCTAAATTACATAGCTTCTTCAGTTGGCTTAAGGCTGACGAGAAATTACTTCGTAGAATCATCCAATCACAGCCTACGGCTATAAATAGTTGTGTTATGTAGTAATTGCTTCGCGCTTACATTAAACTTAACAACAAACTGAGGCTTGGATCTCTGAATGAAGCGAACCGTCACCAAGCTGAATCTTTCGTCTTTAAGATATTAGTGAAGTTCTATCAGCAAATACGCAATATCTTTGTATTGTGTTTTTTTTTATTGATATAAACTAGGTCTTGACTGCGATCCCACCTGATTGTAAGCAGTGAAGCAATCGTTGATGGTGAGGCACACTAATTTCTTAAGATCACTCTAGCCTTGAAGACACCTAATTATAATCGGATGGAAAGTCCGCATCAGGCAAATTGTTTTAGTCTTTATTTTTCAATATGGATAAAGTACATCTGATGTTTGATACATTATATCACAGTAATATTATAAAGGTGAAAGTTTGTATATAAATATGTTTGTTACTTCTTCATGCTCAAAGGCTGAATGGATTAGAATGAAACTTGGCACACGTTTAGACCACGTCCTGGAATTTTCACATAAATATTTATATTTTCTCGGGAATAACTTTCTACTTTCGTGCGAACCGCTAGCAGAAGCTCAAAAAATTAAAAATTCTAAAATTTTATTTTTGGCTAAGCCAGGTTGGTCCCCCAGTTCACACGCACATGATAAATAAGTCTCCCACTCAGTATTCTCGTCATCTGACATTCAGACAGTACTTCCATCCATTCATCATCGAACAGATCTAGTCCAGGACAGGATTCATTTCACTTCAGATTCATACAGGAGATTTACACGCCGTAACTAAATGTCACGTGTTCCATTATTTACATAACGACTTCTCTACAGTCAATATTGCTGATGAAATATGACACTGTTCAGATACTCTAGCCTTTTTACAGTAGTTATGGCTCTTTATTATCAAACTATTGGCCATTATTATCAGCGCAATGACTGCTAAGTTTAATTCGCATACCTATTGGTAATCCCATATCATTATCATCATCATAATTTCTATCAAAAGATGTCCACTGCTGAACATAAACCTCTCCTAAATTTCACTGTAATGATCGGTCCGGTGCGTCTTGCATCCGTCATGACATATTTTTTTTAATTTGATATAAATTAGTGCTTGACTGTGATCCCACCTGATGGTAAGCAGATGCAATCGTTGATGGTGAAGTGCCTCATGTACCAAGTCAACATTTCTCTTTATACTAAGTTGTCATAAAACCAAAAAACTTGGTGAAACGAGGAGTTCATGCGAGACAATGTTTTCACCAACTTAAAGTTTATAATCATATTCTGAATCCATATTCTATTCTTCTTGAAATTCTTGTAAACAGTTCCATTTATTTACACCAAGTTAGCTTCCATCTTCATAATGGTTACTTATGTTTCATGGTGTAAGAAACTTCTGACACTTAAGTATGAAGTTATTCACTTGTTTTGCTGTGGCTGGTTTTGGTTCCGTCTGAAGTATTAAAACCCCTACTATGAAATCCTATCTTATCAGTCATATTTTTCCAAATCTAACTTATAATAACAAATCGTTTTGAGAACTCTTTCATTGTGCATGCAGCTACAGAGTGGAATTACTTGCGGAGCCTGTTGATAGCGTTGTAGCCTAGTCTTTAGGTCAAAAGTGAATAGGCAAGCATGCTCCATTGTGAACCTCATCATCGCTCACCATCATTTAGGCAAAAGAAAATGGCACAATTTCACTGACTAAAACCACCACGTCTATGTTCTTTCAGTTGCCTTTTGCGGTCCAGGAACACGAGTTACCTTTTCAATTTTTTTTTGTTTGGTATAGGAAGTCATAAAATAACTTCTACCGCTCTGAGCTAAAACGCAACCGACGGTGACTTTTTCGAATAATACTGTAGTCAAGCAAGACTCTTGATTGATGTGCAAACATCTGGATAAAAGTATAGAACAAAACTTTAAATCCCTTTGTTTTACACTTTTCTAATAAATCCTCCACTTTTCAATAGCATCAATAAATACTCGAAGCCCATTTCATTATCTTAATTAAAGCTGAAGATTTTATAAAAGGTCGACATTAAAGAGGCTTTGTTGAGATAAATTAGTTTAATATCGAAGAGGTTTTTTTTGTTCTTTATAGTGGAAAATTTTAGTCAGAGAATAGATTTTTAGTTCAGTTTTATTGTTAGGTGTGACTTAATCGAACTTGGCTTTGACGCTGTGAAAAATTTTCCAATGATTTTTTTATCACGAATTTTGTTTTTTTTTTTTACACTTACCTAAAAGAAACCTATTCACTCTTGACTTAAAGATTCCCGAGTTGTAGCTATCAAGAAACACAGACCCCGGCAAGGAATTCCACTCCCTAGCTGCACGCACAATGAATGTGTTCCCAATACGATGATTCCACGTATTGTTCAGTTGTGTAGACCTTTGAGTTACGAAACTACATCAATTTCATATCACAATACCTAAAAGTAATCAATTAACAAAATTAAAACGACGACTGAAATTCATTCGAAAAATCTCGCCAAAAGACCTCAAAAAGTCACTTTGTCTAAAGGGCTGTTTAATTTTCATCTGCAGTGGCCAGTCTGGAAATCTATGAACCGACTGCGGGCTGAAGTTGGCCGCTGCAGACATAAACGGGAATAATGGGGTATCCTTGACCCATCATAAATACCGTGCTAGTGCGCATATCCTTTCCTACCCAGCTTGCACAACTATGTGCACCTCCCGACTCATGAGCTGTGAACAGGGCGCTCCAGGTGTCTAAATATTAGTCGGATGTTTTCAGTGTAATTGATTAGTGATTATATATTATGCTCAATAATCGTTTGGAACGTGCAATTTAGCATCACTTTTTTTGGACTGGCTGACATTAAATTTGACTGTTCAAAAGTGCGTGCAAATGGTATATTTGAATTAAATGCTTTTTTTTTAATTTTCATAATCGATTACGCTAAAAATAAATAAAGAAGAAGAAGAAACGAATTACTTAAAAAAATTACATTTCGAAAAGAAATAATTTACAACAAAATATTTTTTTCTCTTGACTCTTGGGACAGATTTTGGAGCGCTTTAATTTACTGATAGATGTTGGCCTGAGGAACAAAATGCACTATGTCTATATTCTGGGCAGCACTTGGTCCAACTCCCGTACAAAGATTGGCAATATCTAAAGAGTCAGATCGACAGGAAAGTAGATTTACGTTCGAGATTTGAACTCGTGGTAAAACTCGAGCGCGCCTACTTGCGAGTCACACAATTACACACGCATCGCCAGAATGCGCAACTATCAAAGACGGTTCCCGCTTCGTGAGAAAATAACTCGTCTTTACAAACACCAACGCGGCTTAAAGCGGGCACATCATAAAAGAGCCATTCCTTGCCACTCTGCGGATGCACTACATTTACTTGTAAGAAAAAAAAACCACGAAAATCCTGCACATTTAGCTCCGCTTAGCAAATGGGCAATGTTCTACGTTTTCAACTGTGATTCGCTAGGATAACTATTTTATCTTTGTGTCTGACGTCAGATGTAATTTCGTTTTCAGTCGAGTCGCTTCACTACCCGTTACTCTTTTTGAAATAAAACTGAGCAGACAGTTTTTTATGTCTCTTCTCAATGGACAAATAAAAAACTGAGAGAATTTCACAAGTTTTCTTTAGTTGAGCGAATAAGCTACGGAACCATAGTGAACTGGATTTCGTGCCATTACTGTAAGCATTAGCGACGAGCAATGGGTAGCTCGCCGTCCAACCGTGCGTTTCGGTACCTACGGTTCACGGAGACAAGTAGGACCAATACCCACTAGGGCCATGGTGATATTCTGAAAGTGAAGACGACCAACTGAAAGATATAGATGTGGTTTAAGTCAGTAAAAGTCTGATACACCGTCTCACTCCGCCGTCGAGCACAAAAAGTAATTGCATTAATACCACCTCCAAAAAAAAATACAGACACAAAATTATAAACACATCATAAACATAAAAAAATATTCCCATAAAAAAACCATCACCGATTCAAGCATTTAGACGATTGCACCAATCGTCATCGTCAATAATTTCCCACTTAACTAAACATATTTCGTAATAATTTTCAATAAACAACACCATTCATTAGCCTTAATTGTTCAAGGCAATTCGAAAGTGCCATAAGACTTTCGTTAAGAACATTGAAGACTCCTACGCACCGCCTACAGTCTCATCAAGGCGCCTCATAAACTTTGTTTGAATGCCGGAGACACAAGAATCGACTAATAAGCCAACCGCCTCAAATATTAATTAGTTACCAACAAGGATCAGAACTCGGTGATTCACACAAGTGTACAATTAAACTGAAGGAGCAGGTGGTGATTAAGTAAAAGTTTCTGTCTCTGGGTGACTACTGCAATCTGCATGGAGTGGGCAGCAAATGGAATACTTACCTGGTATCTTATCAAGATGTCTTTTAAAATGTTAGGCATGCGAGCTAGAAAGAGAGATGGAGCTCTACATCCTATGTAGCCCCATCTATCTCTTTAACAGTTTTCAGTACAGGTCACAAAATAGAGTAGTAAGGACGTCTCTAGACGACGAGACAACGTGCTGGATAGGTTAACACGATGACTAAAACCTATGTGTTCTTTCAGGTGCACTTTGCGCTCCAGGGCCACGGTAACTCCTTAAACAATCCTGCAGACCTAGAAGCATAAAAAAAAAATCTGACCAATTAAGAACCTCCTCCATTTTGAAGTCGGTTAAAAATAGTCTAGAAGTCTGTCTAATAAGTCAACCAACTTAGGTAATTATTAGGATAAAAAGAAATCTGATGTAATCAATACAGGTTCAATAATCAAGGTTGATTAAAAGATATTGATAATTGTTTACTAACAGAAGAACCTTATAAAAAGTATCGAATATAAGTATTTTATAAATAATTAAATATTATACAAAATTCCCAAGTTGGTTGACTTTTTAGACAGACTATACACCGGTTTAACAACAAAAATATTTGCTTATATACATTACCAAGAATGGTTATTAATAGGTAATAGCTATTGATAGTTATTTTTTGTATATTCTATTTATAAAAAAAATTCAGCCAGAAAAAATAATTTTGTATGGTGAGGCGGAATTTTTTTTCGTTTCCTGAAAAAAAATTTTATGGTGGGTTGTTCAGTTTCGTCTACTGAGCAAGCCCTTTAAGTTTGTGGAGGGTAGTCCCTTACACCTTGTATATGTTTAAAAATAGTCGATCTATGAACAACACACACTTCAGTGTAAAAAAGATATCATCCAAACACGTTGGTTTTTTGACTCGAATGTATTGTCTATTGGGAAATGTCTGCACTATTTTAGTTAATGCAATGTCATGCGTTTCTTTTCGTTTGTCGTTTGAACCTTGTGGTGTTTGTGCCAAATAAACTCATATATTTTCTTTTTTCTCTTTCTTTCGTTGCACTCATGGGTTGCACTCCATTCTCTTACTACTTCGCGGCAACTGCATGTAATTAAATGGAGACGTAACTTCAACGGAGTCAGATACTAAGACATGAATATTCCATTGCTGACTGAAACTGTAACTTTGAACTGATATCAGTGTCGTGTAGCTATTCATAGATGTGTTTGCTATCGTCATTCATGTTTTAACTACTTCGGGGTACGGAAGTAGCGTGGTCGAATCACGTCACGAACTTCGCTTGGGTTAAGATTCTGAAATGTTATGCTGTCCGTGTTCTTGGAGTAGTTAGTATACATTGGCTTTAGGATACAATCTTGCTTCATGCATTGATTTGTCTGAAAGTCTTTGACTTCTTAGATGAAAATTTAATGATGATAAACCTTTTTTTTTTAATGAAGGTAATCTATAAATGATTTCTCTTGCTTTACAGTGAAAGAATAGATCTCAAATTGCTTTTAACAAGGTCTACACGCGCACGCCAAGCGCACGCCCCGTGCCCGCCTCGCGCCTTCCCTGCGCTCGCCCTGCCCGCGCTCTGCACCGTCCCCGCGTACGCCTTGCGCCCACGCTATGGCTAAATGCCTAGTGAACGAAGTAGTCCGTCACTAGTAGTATAAGTAGGCGCGAGGCGCGCGATGCAGCGCGTGTGCGGTTTTAAGGCGGGCTCAACGCATGCACGGGTGCTGTGCGTGTTCGGCGCGTGTCATCTGAATACGCCCTAACTCTTTCAAAAACTCCTGTGGCCCTAACAGGCATCGCTGCATCGGCGCTATTAGGCCGCAACAGTTTTGCTAACATCTTTTTGAGACGCGCTTGGATCACTAGGTCCCGTGGATGGCCGGACGGCGAGCTTCGAAGACATATCTAAGTTTAGCCGGCTAATCTTATGTTTATGTTCACTCCTACCTTTTGTTTATTTTTTTTATTTATAAGCATAGGCACACTATCGACTTATATACACAATATAATAAGAATATACAAGAGGTGATCCTGTGTAAACTAGTCAATTACAGGTAGGTATGCACAACATTTACAGTAGGTCTTATTAATTAAACAGATTAAAAATGATAAATAATAAACATTTAAATCAGTTACGAAAATAGAGAGTCCCAAATTAAAATAAATTAAAGTCACGTTAATATCAAATTAAAATTAAATCCTAAATTAAATTACATTATTAATATTTCAATTACATTATTATTATTTTATATTATATTACATTAGAGAAAAAAAATATTATTCAATCACTATTAAATTAAATAAAAATATTGTAAAATTACTTTTAGTAGTAAAATTTACAATCATTAACTATTGCTGTCATAATGTTACTTTGTTTAGCGACCAAGAACCAAATCATTTTAAAAACACCTTGCATATAATTCGAACACATTATTTTGAACAAAAAACTTTAACTAACTAATTAATCGTGATGAGTTAACGAAATTGTGCAATTAGTACCAAACCTCCTCTCCACGGTAGGTACAATTAAAGATAAAATCCTTACAAGTGCGAAGGGTACGAGTAGCGGTCGAGTCACGTAGGGTACAAGCGATGACATATGATTTAATTGCGACCAACAGCATTACGAACAATTTACTGGTACAGGTGTTACGTTTTAACAAGGCAATAACGGTCATTAACCTTTCCATAATATCTCTTGGGCCATACTTTTGGGTGAGATATAATCAAATAACTCCTCCAGACTTTTACTGGCTAAAACTCACCTTTGTTTTTTCAATTAATCTTTGCGAGGGCCACGGTAAAGCTAGAACTACATTAGACCGACGCACGCGGCGTGGATCAAGTGTAGCTCTACAAGTCTAGTTTCCATATAAAATGTATGGAGATCGACGCGCCGGGATCGGCGAGTGTCACACCGTCACACGTATGCGTTGTGTAGTTCTAGCTTAACTCTTTCAATTTCGCAGCCAAACATCTTCTAGACCCTACTAATTCTACTTTGTTCTGGGATTGGCTTCCAGCCTCAAAGTCAAAGTCAAAGTCAAAAGTTTTTTATTTCACATAGGCCTACATGGGCACTTATAAAACGTCAGAAGCTAGTGCACGGTTCGAAATTTACCTGGCCAGGTGAAGCTAAGAACTAGTATTTAAAATAAAGCGACAGCTGATCTGACCTCCACAATACAGTAACTGGGTAACACACCTTTAGCAAGACTAGTGTCGAATTTCCTGACTTGTGACTACCATCCTCCTCCTTGCGTCGTATTCCTCAATGCTGCGGGTCGTGACCAGGGGGGTCACGACGAAGAGTTTCATCACTCTATCCGTTATGATATTCCTCCATCTGTTCTTGTCTCTGGCGGTGTGAAGGGCATTGTAAATCGTAGAGTCAAGAGCGGTGTGGATCTGGTCGGACCAACGTATTGGGCTATCATTGGTGACTACCATAACGACCTGCAAATGTGCTTTCCATGTGCCGCGGAGTGAAGCAAGGGAGTGGTCGAGCAAAAAAAAACATCAAAGAAATCATTTCTGTCTGTTATAAAGTTAAAAGGTATCTATTATATAAATACCTATTTTATTTAAATTGAAGTCTACCAATTATGTTGCGGTCATCGGATCCCTATATACATTATTGGCACGCTAATAAGCAAAAGTTAATAATTTTGCAGAGACTTTTTTTAGAGTGTTGAGTGATGGATGACATACAAAAAACCAAGACATACCTATATCTTTTTTGTAAGTAGATCTAGTAATCTGTATGTATAAAACAAGGAGATCAATGTAATGACCATATAATTACTTATCTCGTTTACCTATTTGGCACAAAATAACGTAAGCGTCTAAGCCTCTTGGACTGATTACGAAAGGTTTGAGAGCAATATAGCTTTAAATGGTAAGCCTGTTCAAACCTCTAATTTGAATTTATTGTTGTTTCGACTTTGCTACAACAATTTATACAAAACAAAAGCATTGGGTGAATGGAAAACTTAACTACGTACATGTATTACAAATTCACAAGTGTGTGAAGGTTGCGTGTAGGTACTTTGAATTAAGCTACTGTCCACAGACGCGTAGCTTCATACACGCGTACAGGTCGCGCGGTGAAATAAGATCGCTCGGTGAAAGTAGTGGGGGCAATCGGCGCATGTGTACAATTGCGCACAGAAATTCTTAGTATGTTAGGATTTTATTTTTAATTTCGTATGTTTGAACCTTAGTAATATAACTTATAATAACACCAGTTTTTGCTTGTAATTTATCTTGTAAGTAGGTAAATTCAGAAAAGTTAAAATTTTTAAAATTAAAATAACAAATAAAAAAAATAATTTTGTTAGTTTCTTTCTTAACGTAACAATTCACGTCGTAAACCATTTTTCTGGCTAGCCGTTTTAAAACTTTATTTTTAACCATTTTTTTTACGATTACGTATTACTAATACGATAACACAAGCTGTACGCAACAGTACCCAAGTACAACAGTATCCAATGAGACGCGAGAACGCAACGCGAGAATTGAAGAGCGACTCTATCTACCAATGACGTGTCGCCGTCGGCGCACACCCGCCCGCACGTCGCCGAATAGACCTTAGAATTGAATACTGCGCATGCCCCTTCCACTTTTGCCGAGCGATCTTGATTCACCGCGCGACCTGTATGCGTCCTTATACGCTTAGCGTACGCCTGCGTGAAGCTTGTCGATGAAGTGGCAGCGTCGTTCCATCATGTTGTTGCAGCTTCGTTAACAGAGTTTCATAGTTTTGCATATAAGCTTCACGCAGGCTTACACTAAGCATATAATGACGAATACGCGTCTATAAAGCTACGCGTCCGTGGACAGTAGGCCTAAGAAAACAAATCTTTATTATTATTACTTAGTGTGAAACAAAGTCGCTTTGCGTCCGCTCGTTTGTCCTTATAAACCACGTATCAAATTTTCACTAATAGAAAAAGCAACAAACGAGGATATATAATTTGAATCCGTATAAAACTAGGGTGGGTCACCATCATCAATCCAGTCGAAAGACGTAGCGTTCGGAGACCTATCGCAAGATAGATCGATGACTTGGTGACGGTCGCGGGAATCCGATGGATCTGAGATCTAAAGGAACGTTCGTTGTGTATCACCATAACGGATAGGGAGGTTTATGTCCAACAGTGGACTTATTTCGGCTGAAAATATGGTGACGAAAGAGGAAAGATTTGAAGTTTTGTGTGTAATGAATAAGATCAAAAACTACTGAAGCGATTCTAAAAATTCTTTGACCAGTAAAATACTATTCTATCACTGAGTGACATAGATATATATTTTTTTACTATTACTGCTGTTGGCAGAAGATGATTTTCTATAAAAAAGAAGCTTTGCATAAAATATAAACGTCTGTCCTCTTCTCCCTAAGTACCCACGTGCCACTCAGATATTTACCAGACTATATTAAAAGTCTGAAAGTAAGTAGGCACAGTTATATTCACAAAGATTTCTTTGATAGCACCCCTGCAGTATCTCCCCATATAAACATTAATGAAAACTTTCCGAATAATTATAATACGTTGCAGTGAGAAAGAGGGATCGACGTGAGAAGTGTACTCCAGAATAATGACGCTTGAACAGGGCGCGGATATCGAACGGTAGAAGAAATTTACTGGATGGGACATAAGACTTATTATTTATTTATTTATCACTAGCTTTTGCCTACGGCTTCGCCCGCGTACACTAAATAACCTAAGCCTATGTCACTCAAGAATAAAGCAGCTATCTATCGATGAAAAAAATTTAGCAATCGGACCTGTACTTCCAAAGATAATTTTTTTGTTTGTAAACGGTAACTTCTATAAACAAAAAAATAAATAAAAAATTTACCTCTTTATTATATTAGTCTAGATATACTTTATTACACACTTTAATACAGGACAAATATTTATATAAACAAGTGTGTAGTTAGGCGGTCTTGTCGTACAGGGCAATCTCGTACAGACAACCTTTGAATAGACAGAACGAAAGGAGATAGATAGATTTAGGGGTGTCAGTGTACTTTAATTTAAATAATGTAAAAAGAAAATTTAAAATATATAACACAGAAATACAATATCAAATAATATTCCAATAAATATATAAAAGAGAACGGAGAAAAAAAATTAAAGTGATAATAAGGTAATGTTCCTTCACCACTTTTTTTAAAGTTAGTTGCGTTTGGGCACACCTCACTAGAGATACGAGAAGCAAGATTTAAAAGTATTTTCGGTTTTTTTTTTAATATACCGAATTCTTGTGCATTTAACAATATAATAAGCTAAGATAAAGAGTTTTCTAGTATTTTAACAAGCTAGTTTACTAGTTGTTATGTTTATTCAACAGCACTTGTTATGTCTATGACATAACATAACATACACTCACCAAAATACATTTACGAAACAAAAAACGACATCATGTGTTTTAATTTTCAATTATATGAATCTATTTTGGGACGTTTTTTGCACTGAATTAAATTCGAATGAGAGGCTTATGCAAATATGTGAATGACAGTATTTTTTATTTCTACTCGTATAATAAACAAAATTTAATAAAACAAATTGATAATAATAAATATCATTTCTCATATTGATTAGCACTTCAATGTAGAACTTGATAAACAAAAACCAGTTTTCTCAAGCGCATTTAGACGCAATAAAAACAATAGTAATAATTATGTAGACAATTTTAATAGTTCTTTATTTACCTATGAAATAGCCGTTTTATAAAACGATATACTTGACCTATGATATCTTCCGATTTACTTAAAATTAAACATTCAAATAAAATTCATATGAAAAAGTCTTATATAACCGACATTGATATTGCTTGATATATTTCATGATTGTACACGTAAATACTGCAATATTACAGACGCAAGAGGTACCAATAAACAACTTATTTCAAAAAAAGAATGACTCACTTTTAATATAAAGTTTATTTGATTTTTTTATTCCAAGTCGTTCAAAAAACGTTTCTTAATGTCATAGGTACAGTATGGGTTTCTAGCAACAAACAATGGGTCAGACTTATAAAAAATATACCTTTAGTATCCTTTCGTGATATTCAACAGATCAATTAAAGGTTTTTCAAATATTTAATTGACTGCCTTTTTCTTACAAGACTTTTGCTCATTTCATACATTCACAATAGAGACTATCATAGCTACTCCTTCCCAAAAAAACCGTCATTTTCCTCTAACTACCGTCAAAATACGGTCGCCCCAATGAATGCCAAACTTTTCCCTGTCTACCGTCAAAATAAGGCGCCAACAATGTCCGCGTTCAGCCACACTAATCTGTGTTTATCGCATTTATCTAATGCAGAGCGGAACACGTCTAGCATATAGATTTTATTCCACGGTCGTGACCGGAATCCGTTGAGGAGTGCGGAGGGAAGCGCGAAGACACATTGTGTTTAGCTACCCTCGCGATGCGAAATGAATCGATAGTGTAGTGGGGGATTTTTTTTTTTAAAGTTATGGAGTTCTATGGAATCCATTTACGTGAATAACAATTATCTATTTAACCATCTATGTCGGATATCTCCAACAAACACTTCCACGTTTATTCAGGGTTTCACATCCACAACCAAATACTGCATTTCGTCAGCTCTTCTGTCACCTATGGGAACTGAAGCGCTAAACGAACCTACGGTGACCGGAAATCGCGATCGTAATCTCGGCAGCGGCTGGGGCGTGAGCGCCATTGCCTCATGCGGTCAGCATTACTGCTTCGCAGAAGGAGGCGACCGCCTGCCACTCCTCCTCGCTCCGAACCATGGCCTGTACTAAGGCCTGCCGCGAGAAATCACCGCCGCCGATCGCCCTCACAAGGACACGATGATGTTCTGCCCAAGCGAGGCGCACCTCTACCGTGTGCTCCACCATGTCCTCCGGGCGGTCCACCCATTGGTGACACCTGGGCATCACTTCCGCACGAATCCGGTGCAGATACTTCCCGAACTTACCATGTTCGGTGAATACCTAGGAGAATAGGTTACAAACTACTCTATAGGTATTTACGCGTAGTTGAGAATCAGAATTATTATAAAAAAGAGTAAGTATTTTTCTCTAGATTGAGTGTAACAGTCGGGAAATTTAATTTCATGATTGGCCGTTTGCAATATTTGTGTACGCACAATTATATCAAAAAATGGCATTATGGCATTGAAATGTCCTTAATATATGCATTTAGTCCACAACTGAATGAAAATCTTTAAAACCAAACGTCAAAATTAATTCAATGTTTGTAATTAAAATAATCGTGAATTACTAATTAAATTATTTTCATTAAAATGATGTAAATCTGTTATTGTAATGTAAATCTGTTATTTTATCATTAATATAAACAATATTAAATAAAATATTTTAATTAAACCGCCATTCAATGTACGCGCGTGTGCTTACATGTGATGAATAATAGTGGTTCATTAATGTGTTTAATATTTAAAACAAGAACATGACTTTGAAAAACAGTCAAGTGCCAATAGAACTCAAACTCTACGGGTTTCGTAAAGTCTTTGCAGATGTAGAATAGATTAGATTATACGTAGATTGTATTTTGTGATTTTTTTATCAACTTAGGGAATCCACATAAACCCTTTCCCATGAATATGATACAGGTTTTAAAATAGGCTTTAGCCGTTCTGTGCACAAGCTTTATACATCATCATCATCATCATCATTTCAGCCGATAGACGTCCACTGTTGGACATAGGCCTCCCCCAAGCCTTATACATATCACCGGATAATTATAATCATCGTTTTTGTTTTTTGTTAGCCTGTTCTGTCCCACTCCTGGACAAAGGCCTTCCGTCCACTCCTTCCATCTTTCGCGCCCCCGGGCTTCTTGCCAGTTCTGGTGGAATCTATCTAGTTCGTCGCGCCACCTTCTTCACGGTTTACCGCGTTATCTTATCATCGTTATCTTATAATAAATCTATAGCCCTAACATGAGCTCTTAACGCGATCCATTTGACGACCTAAACTGAACTATATAATAATAATAAATATTTATTTCCAACTTTACAATAATTGTACATTAGAGGTAAAAGTGATACATGGTTTGCAATACATACATGTACATAATTAACACACAATTATCACCTCTGACACCTAAGCTAAGATTAACTTCATATAAACGAAAAAAATAAAGTTTTTTTTTCTTATATGACAATTCACTCAGAGGTCGTGATCTCCATACGATAATTCACACTCGTCACTAACATATATGTGTCAATTTTCACGCACTGTGTTCGTTCTGACAGGTAACTCGAAAATACTGCAAGTGCAGGACAACTTACTTAGAAGGCAAAGACAAAAACAGTGTCAAATGTCTTGGAGATGTCCAGAAATAATCCTACTGTTAAAGAGATGAAGCTATACCTCTAAATATATATATTATGTTTAAATTCGTTAAAAAAAATGGTGTTCTATCCATACTGATCATATTTGTCTAGTCCAAAGTAAAAAAAATTATATCCGTAAATTGTTCACGTATTTTTTTCATAATTGGTAAATTCATAATAGAATGAATCATTCATAACAATTGCTACTTTTGGTCGTCATTTGTTTATTCATAATCAATAGTCTGTACAATCTTCTTCTATATATAAAAAAATCAATGCCACTTTTCGTTGTAATAGAGTAGTGTAAAGTAGTGTAGAGTAGGGTAGAGTAGGATAGAGTAGTGTAGAGTATGGTAGGATAAGGTAGGGTAGAGTAGAGTAGAGTATAGTAGGGTAGAGTAGGGTGGAGTAGGGTATAGTAGGGTGGAGTAGGGTATAGTAGGGTGGAGTAGGGAAGAACGGGAGCGAAGCCGCGCGGGCAAAAGCTAGTATTTCCATAAATTGAGTGACATTCTGGCTAAATGAATGCTAATAACTCTATACGTGTATAGGTATCTAATACGTGAGTAGTTTTAATAGCATAAGCATAATCAGCCCTTTAATCACTGCTGGGACTCAGGCCACCTTTCTAAGAGAGGAAATGGGCCGTAACCCACTAAGCGGGCCCAGTGCAGGTTGGTGAATTTTTGGTTTCTTCTCGAAGTTTTGATTCACCGTTTTGAGTATAGTTTAAATATAATCTTTAATATTTTAAAGTTTTAATATAACCTTATAACTTATTTAATATAACCTATACAGTGACTTATGCAAGGCCTTAAAAACTATATTATTTGTATTCAATTACCTAATTGCTACCTACAGTTTCACATGACATATTTAGACTCTTCTTGCTGTGATCGACATATTACAGACACTTAAATTTCGAACAGCTGCATGCCAACTTCAAGTTCGCAGACAAATTGCCGAGTAAAACTATTGATTCGGAATCTATTGATGGAGTTGTTAACAAAAGATAGGTCGAGTATGTTTGAATGAATCGATTTGGGCACAAGGTAATAATATAAATCCAGTGCAAATTCTAGTTTATTAAAACGAAACAAGTTCTTATCCACTCCAATGTAATGTACACTTCCAGTCGACAGCAATGCGGAGGAATTTTTTTGACGGCATATTTTAGGTAAGAGTTATTGTGTACTAGCTGTCCGCCTGCGACTTCATCCGCGTGTACTACGGTTATCGCACTCTAAACGTGTTTTCCCGTAGGCATAAGATGTTTTTCCGGGATAAAAAGTAGCCTATGTACTTTTCCGTGTCAAAGATTATATGCATGCCAAATTTCATCCAAATCTGTTTGATCCGTTTTTGCGTGATTAAGTAACAAACATCCAATTATCCACACTTTCACATTTATAATATTAGTTAGGATTTTTCATTAGTTTTAATTAGTTGTTTTTATTTTCCATGTTCTTTCTATGTTTAAATAAATAATTATTCAGTTATTGATGCTGAACAAACTGCAATGGTTAATAGAAGGTATGTACATACATTAAAATACAAGGACCATGGTCCGGAGCGAGGAGGAGTGGCAGGCGGTCGCCGACTTCTGCGAAGCAGTAATGCTCGCAAAGGAGGAGGCCGAACGCATCAGGCAACGGCGTTATCGCCGCCGCCGTCGCCGGGATTCTGATCCCGATTTCCGGCCAACGTAGACGCGGGCTTGCGGACAGTGAGCAATGGGTAGCTCGCTGTCCGGCCGTCCGGTAACTGTCCGGACCAAGCCCAAGTCGTCGACGGCGCGCGCTGTTCCCGCGCGCCTCAAGGAGTTGTCAGCAACAGCAGGGACCCAGCCGGGTCGAAGCTTACTGGGGCCAGGGTTATCCGAAAGGGCGCTCGAGCCCCGGTATGAAGGCTAGAAGGAACGGGGTGGGTCTTTTAGTCAGTAAGAGTCTGACACTATCTCCCGCTCCGCCCAAGGGCGGGGGATGTCAATGCATGATTTTTTCCCACCATAAAAAAAAAAAAAAAAAAAAATACAAGGAGAAAAATCGCGTCATGAGCGTTTCTTTTTTCCGTTTTGGTGCCCTATAAATGGATTTAGAAAATCAATCTATTTTGCTGTATAAATATATTTGTTTTTGAAGGTGGTTGTAATACAACAATAATATTTCTTATAGACATTAGTTCATTTTACAATTTATTATTTTGTTTGTTTAATTGAATAAACCATATAAATTAAAAAGGGCACATTACGCATATTTTGATTAATACGTTTTTGAAGTGAAAACTTCTTTAGCGGCGTTGAGCACTTTTTCTGTAATGGGTATAAAATCTTAAACTCGCGTCAGGACACGTGACCTGATCGAAAAAGCGTAAGACGGATGGAGAGTAGACAGCTATCCCTTATCGCGCGTTGTGAAAGGGGGCTAGACGGAAAAAATTCTCACGAAAAATTGTACCGACACTTTTACTGTCAAAATATAAATCCAAGATGGCGGCTGCAAGAAATTATCAACTTTTTCGTCATGGGTGTCGTTTTCATGGTTTTCGAGGGTGTTGAAACCGATGGTACTGTCAAAATATAAATCCAAGATGGCGGCTGCAAGAAATTATCAAATTTTTCGTCATGGGTGTCGTTTTCATGGTTTTCGAGGGTGTTGAAACCGATAGTACTGTCAAAATGTAAATCCAAGATGGCGGCTGCAAGAAATTATCAAATTTTCCGTCATGGGTGTCGTTTTCATGGTTTTCGAGGGCGTGGAAACCGATGGTACTGTCAAAATGTAAATCCAAGATGGCGGCTGCAAGAAATTATCAACTTTTTCATCATGGGTGTCGTTTTCATGGTTTTCGAGGGTGTTGAAACCGATGGTACTGTCAAAATATAAATCCAAGATGGCGGCTGCAAGAAATTATCAACTTTTTCGTCATGGGTGTCTTTTTCATGGTTTTCGAGGGTGTTGAAACCGATGGTACTGTCAAAATGTAAATCCAAGATGGCGGCTGCAAGAAATTATCAACTTTTTCGTCATGGTTGTCGTTTTCATGGTTTTCGAGGGTGTTGAAACCGATGGTACTGTCAAAATATAAATCCAAGATGGCGGCTGCTAGAAATTATCAACTTTTTCGTCATGGGTGTCGTTTTCATGGTTTTCGAGGGCGTTGAAACCGATGGTACTGTCAAAATGTAAATCCAAGATGGCGGCTGCAAGAAATTATCAACTTTTTCATCATGGGTGTCGTTTTCATGGTTTTCGAGGGTGTTGAAACCGATAGTACTGTCAAAATATAAATCCAAGATGGCGGCTGCAAGAAATTATCAACTTTTTCGTCATGGGTGTCTTTTTCATGGTTTTCGAGGGTGTTGAAACCGATAGTACTGTCAAAATGTAAATCCAAGATGGCGGCTGCAAGAAATTATCAACTTTTTCGTCATGGGTGTCGTTTTCATGGTTTTCGAGGGTGTTGAAACCGATGGTACTGTCAAAATATAAATCCAAGATGGCGGCTGCTAGAAATTATCAAATTTTTCGTCATGGGTGTCGTTTTCATGGTTTTCGAGGGTGTTGAAACCGATAGTACTGTCAAAATGTAAATCCAAGATGGCGGCTGCAAGAAATTATCAAATTTTCCGTCATGGGTGTCGTTTTCATGGTTTTCGAGGGCGTGGAAACCGATGGTACTGTCAAAATGTAAATCCAAGATGGCGGCTGCAAGAAATTATCAACTTTTTCATCATGGGTGTCGTTTTCATGGTTTTCGAGGGTGTTGAAACCGATGGTACTGTCAAAATATAAATCCAAGATGGCGGCTGCAAGAAATTATCAACTTTTTCGTCATGGGTGTCTTTTTCATGGTTTTCGAGGGTGTTGAAACCGATGGTACTGTCAAAATGTAAATCCAAGATGGCGGCTGCAAGAAATTATCAACTTTTTCGTCATGGGTGTCGTTTTCATGTTTTTCGAGGGTGTTGAAACCGATGGTACTGTCAAAATATAAATCCAAGATGGCGGCTGCTAGAAATTATCAACTTTTTCGTCATGGGTGTCGTTTTCATGGTTTTCGAGGGCGTTGAAACCGATGGTACTGTCAAAATGTAAATCCAAGATGGCGGCTGCAAGAAATTATCAACTTTTTCATCATGGGTGTCGTTTTCATGGTTTTCGAGGGTGTTGAAACCGATAGTACTGTCAAAATATAAATCCAAGATGGCGGCTGCAAGAAATTATCAACTTTTTCGTCATGGGTGTCTTTTTCATGGTTTTCGAGGGTGTTGAAACCGATGGTACTGTCAAAATGTAAATCCAAGATGGCGGCTGCAAGAAATTATCAACTTTTTCGTCATGGGTGTCGTTTTCATGGTTTTCGAGGGTGTTGAAACCGATGGTACTGTCAAAATATAAATCCAAGATGGCGGCTGCTAGAAATTATCAACTTTTTCGTCATGGGTGTCGTTTTCATGGTTTTCGAGGGTGTTGAAACCGATGGTACTGTCAAAATATAAATCCAAGATGGCGGCTGCTAGAAATTATCAACTTTTTCGTCATGGGTGTCGTTTTCATGGTTTTCGAGGGCGTTGAAACCGATGGTACTGTCAAAATATAAATCCAAGATGGCGGCTGCAAGAAATTATCAAATTTTTCGTCATGGGTGTCGTTTTCGTGGTTTTCGAGGGTGTTGAAACCGATAATACTGTCAAAATGTAAATCCAAGATGGCGGCTGCAAGAAATTATTAATCTTTCCGTCATGGGTGTCGTTTTCATGGTTTTCGAGGGTGTTGAAACCGATAGTACTGTCAAAATATAAATCCAAGATGGTGGCTGCAAGAAATTATCAAATTTTCCGTCATGGGTGTCGTTTTCATGGTTTTCGAGGGCGTGAAAACCGATGGTACTGTCAAAATGTAAATCCAAGATGGCGGCTGCAAGAAATTATCAAATTTTCCGTCATGGGTGTCGTTTTCATGGTTTTCGAGGGCGTGGAAACCGATGGTACTGTCAAAATGTAAATCCAAGATGGCGGCTGCAAGAAATTATCAACTTTTTCGTCATGGGTGTCGTTTTCGTGGTTTTCGAGGGTGTTGAAACCGATGGTACTGTCAAAATATAAATCCAAGATGGCGGCTGCAAGAAATTATTAACTTTTCCGTCATGGGTGTCGTTTTCATGGTTTTCAAGGCTGTTGAAACCGATAGTACTGTCAAAATGTAAATCCAAGATGGCGGCTGCAAGAAATTATCAACTTTTTCGTCATGGGTGTCGTTTTCGTGGTTTTCGAGGGTGTTGAAACCGATAGTACTGTCAAAATTTAAATCTAAGATGGCGGATGTCAGAAATTATCAACTTTTTCGTCATGAGTGTCGTTTTCATGGTTTCGAAGATGTTGAAATAGTGCTGTCAAAATGTACATAAAATAGGATAGTATTTTTTAGTTATATTGTATTGGCTAGACGGAAAAAATTCGCACGAAAAGTTGTAACGACACTTTTTCTATAGTAAGCTATTGTAAGCCGTGCGGCGTGCGCATGTTTCTCTGTCTTTCTCTCTTTCTCTCTCTTATAGAAAGCAAGCCAGAACGGAACTTCGTTCCATCCGGGTGTCCCTTGACACCTCAGTAGTTTTTCGGAGAGATAAACTTTTTAATGTAAAATAATTGTAATAGTTTTAAAGTGTTAAATTTTTAATGTAATATAAATTGTCATGTTTGTGTACGATAGCGCAATAAATGAATATTGTATTCTACCACATAAATGATAGTACTTTTATACTGATAAAGCAATTGGTGCAAAATTATTCCCTAACCATTCCAAAATATCAAACATGCTCAACGTTAATAATCAAGTTTTCACTTCTGCCGGCACTCCCGGAGTGCAACCCGTCTTTTTTTTTAGGTAATTGTATTCTTACTGCTTCCCTGTAGATAATTATGGTTGAATAAAGCCATAAAGAAATGTATGTAATATCACGTTACTCAAAGGAGAAGTACTCTTTTCGAAATTATTCTCTAAATACAAAACTTTGCCAACAAAAGATACGAAAATATTCAAAAACAATTTACTACTTATGTGAGTTTGATGTAAATAATATGCTTAAGTAATTTAAAAACCCCAGATATATTTTGCAAAATTCGTAGTTTATTTTATTCAAAAATAATAATTTTAAATGTACTACCGCAATCGTAACTACCGTTAAAATAAAAAGAAATCTGTACCTAACGCTCGACCGCAAATTGGCTCACAACGAAACTCAGAAATCATTTCATAAATATTTTACTTCTTTTGTTTCATTTAATGTGTGTTTGTTACATTTATTGTGCGTACAGCCAAGGAGTGGAATTCCCTGCCGGAATTTGTGTTTCCTGACAGCTACAACTTAAGAGTCTTTAAGTCGAGAGTGAATAGGTTTCTTCTAGGCAAGCGTGCTTCATCGTCGACCACATCATCGCTTACCATCAGGTGAGATAGTGGTCAAACGCAAGCCTATCATTAATAAAAAAAAAAATGTCCTGATAATTTTGAATATTCAGACATATGCTTTTTATGAAATTGCATATTTAATTATAAAATAACCAATATCTGAAACAACAATAAATAGAATTAATAAAGCAACTCGTTCATTGTATAACGCACTAGCGGCCCGGCCCGGCTTCGCACGGGCAATAAATATTGCCTATGTTACTCAGGGTGAATGTAACTTTCCAACAGTGAAAGAATTTTTGGAATCGGCACAATTGTTTTTGAGTTTATTCATTACAAACATACACACACACAAACAACAAATTTTCCCTCTTTATAATATTAGTGTAGATGGACCGATTTCGGTTTGAGACCTACAAATTAACGTAAATACTAAAAATAATTAACTTTTGTACGCAATCACAATAATTTTATTATTTTTAAGCTATTGCATAGCTTCTATCACGGGCCTTGAGCGTGGAAACCGAATCCAGAAATTCTGTAACGAAAATAACCTAACACCCCCCACTCATTTGTTTTTTGAGCGTGGTGACCGATAAGAAAACAAATGAGTGAACAATCAATCAAAATTCAATTCAATGTGTGAAAGTGTAACTTCAATTAATATCAAAGAAAAAAAACAAAGGAAAAAAAAAACTTGATTATTAACGTTGAGCATGTTTGATATTTTGGAATGGTTAGGGAATAATTTTGCACCAATTGCTTTATCAGTATAAAAGTACTATCATTTATGTGGTAGAATACAATATTCATTTATTGCGCTATCGTACACAAACATGACAATTTATATTACATTAAAAATTTAACACTTTAAAACTATTACAATTATTTTACATTAAAAAGTTTATCTCTCCGAAAAACTACTGAGGTGTCAAGGGACACCCGGATGGAACGAAGTTCCGTTCTGGCTTGCTTTCTATAAGAGAGAGAAAGAGAGAAAGACAGAGAAACATGCGCACGCCGCACGGCTTACAATAGCTTACTATAGAAAAAGTGTCGTTACAACTTTTCGTGAGAATTTTTTCCGTCTAGCCAATACAATATAACTAAAAAATACTATCCTATTTTATGTACATTTTGACAGCACTATTTCAACATCTTCGAAACCATGAAAACGACACTCATGACGAAAAAGTTGATAATTTCTGACATCCGCCATCTTAGATTTACATTTTGACAGCACTATCGGCTTCAACAACCTCGAAAACCATGAAAAAGACACCCATATCGAAAAAGTTGATAATTTATTGCAGCCACCATCTTAGATTTAAATTTTGACAGTACTATCGGTTTCAACACCCTCGAAAACCACGAAAACGACACCCATGACGAAAAAGTTGATAATTTCTTGCAGCCACCATCTTAGATTTATATTTTGACAGTACCATCGGTTTCAACACCCTCGAAAACCATGAAAACGACACCCATGACGGAAAATTTGATAATTTCTTGCAGCCACCATCTTGGATTTATATTTTGACAGTTCTATCGGTTTCAACACCCTCAAAAACCATGAAAACGACACCCATGACGGAAAAGTTAATAATTTCTTGCAGCCGCCATCTTGGATTTACATTTTGACAGTACTATCGGTTTCAACACCCTCGAAAACCACGAAAACGACACCTATGACGGAAAATTTGATAATTTCTTGCAGCCGCCATCTTGGATTTACATTTTGACAGTACCATCGGTTTCCACACCCTCGAAAACCATGAAAACGACACCCATGACGGAAAATTTGATAATTTCTTGCAGCCACCATCTTGGATTTATATTTTGACAGTACCATCGGTTTCAACACCCTCGAAAACCACGAAAACGACACCCATGGCGAAAAAGTTGATAATTTCTTGCAGCCGCCGGATTTATATTTTGACAGTACTATCGGTTTCAACACCCTCGAAAACCATGAAAACGACACCCATGACGGAAAAATTAATAATTTCTTGCAGCCGCCATCTTGGATTTACATTTTGACAGTATTATCGGTTTCAACACCCTCGAAAACCACGAAAACGACACCCATGACGAAAAATTTGATAATTTCTTGCAGCCGCCATCTTGGATTTATATTTTGACAGTACCATCGGTTTCAACACCCTCGAAAACCATGAAAACGACACCCACGACGGAAAATTTGATAATTTCTTGCAGCCACCATCTTGGATTTATATTTTGACAGTACCATCGGTTTCAACACCCTCGAAAACCATGAAAACGACACCCATGATGGAAAATTTGATAATTTCTTGCAGCCACCATCTTGGATTTATATTTTGACAGTTCTATCGGTTTCAACACCCTCGAAAACCATGAAAACGACACCCATGACGGAAAAGTTAATAATTTCTTGCAGCCGCCATCTTGGATTTACATTTTGACAGTACTATCGGTTTCAACACCCTCGAAAACCACGAAAACGACACCCATGACGGAAAATTTGATAATTTCTTGCAGCCGCCATCTTGGATTTACATTTTGACAGTACCATCGGTTTCCACGCCCTCGAAAACCATGAAAACGACACCCATGACGAAAATTTGATAATTTCTTGCAGCCACCATCTTGGATTTATATTTTGACAGTACCATCGGTTTCAACACCCTCGAAAACCACGAAAACGACACCCATGGCGAAAAAGTTGATAATTTCTTGCAGCCGCCATCTTGGATTTACATTTTGACAGTACTATCGGTTTCCACGCCCTCGAAAACCATGAAAACGACACCCATGACGGAAAATTTGATAATTTCTTGCAGCCACCATCTTGGATTTATATTTTGACAGTACCATCGGTTTCAACACCCTCGAAAACCACGAAAACGACACCCATGGCGAAAAAGTTGATAATTTCTTGCAGCCGCCATCTTGGATTTACATTTTGACAGTACCATCGGTTTTCACGCCCTCGAAAACCATGAAAACGACACCCATGACGGAAAATTTGATAATTTCTTGCAGCCACCATCTTGGATTTATATTTTGACAGTACTATCGGTTTCAACACCCTCGAAAACCATGAAAACGACACCCATGACGGAAAAATTAATAATTTCTTGCAGCCGCCATCTTGGATTTACATTTTGACAGTATTATCGGTTTCAACACCCTCGAAAACCACGAAAACGACACCCATGACGAAAAATTTGATAATTTCTTGCAGCCGCTATCTTGGATTTATATTTTGACAGTACCATCGGTTTCAACGCCCTCGAAAACCATGAAAACGACACCCATGACGAAAAAGTTGATAATTTCTAGCAGCCGCCATCTTGGATTTATATTTTGACAGTACCATCGGTTTCAACGCCCTCGAAAACCATGAAAACGACACCCATGACGAAAAAGTTGATAATTTCTTGCAGCCGCCATCTTGGATTTACATTTTGACAGTACCATCGGTTTCAACACCCTCGAAAACCATGAAAACGACACCCATGATGAAAAAGTTGATAATTTCTTGCAGCCGCCATCTTGGATTTACATTTTGACAGTACCATCGGTTTCCACGCCCTCGAAAACCATGAAAACGACACCCATGACCGAAAATTTGATAATTACTTGCAGCCGCCATCTTGGATTTACATTTTGACAGTACTATCGGTTTCAACACCCTCGAAAACCATGAAAACGACACCCATGACGAAAAAGTTGATAATTTCTTGCAGCCGCCATCTTGGATTTATATTTTGACAGTAAAAGTGTCGGTACTATTTTTCGTGAGAATTTTTTCCGTCTAGCCCCCTTTCACAACGCGCGATAAGGGATAGCTGTCTACTCTCCATCCGTCTTACGCTTTTTCGATCAGGTCACGTGTCCTGACGCGAGTTTAAGATTTTATACCCATTACAGAAAAAGTGCTCAACGCCGCTAAAGAAGTTTTCACTTCAAAAATACTGCATAAATAAAATAAATAAATAATCATAATTGCATAAGTTGATAAAAATGCTATGCAATAGCTTTATCGCGGCAGTCCCCGAGTGCCACACGTCTTTTTTTAATTCTATATAATGTAACTGTATGACAAAAAAATATAAAAATAATAATGAAACCTATGTTTTTATCTGTTGTCTTCTAATAATAATACTTAAAATATAATTAAATACCCACAACAAAACTCGTATTATTTTAATTTTAGGACCAAAATTGTTACTACCGTGAAACTTTTAACCGGTGCACCGAGTGCAAAAGACAACCCTACAATGTAAGGGCCATAACACTAAAGATACGGGTACGTACCTTTTATACAAAGATAACGACTTTTAGGTATCTTTTATACAGAAATAACTGCTTTTCGAAAGAGTTGGAAGACTATTACCGACTGATAGTGTTGTTAATATTCTGCTGGAAGTCGAAGTCGCTTTTTAAGATAGTAATGTCTTTGGCAATTAAGATGATAAAATATTTTAATGTTGGTAAGCTACTCGAGGGTTGAAAGTATCAATTTGCTATCATTGTTCTACGTTTAGTACTATTAATTAGAGTTGGTATTTATGCTTCTCATCCAAATCACAAAATAGATAGTACAGAAGTCAATCTACATACAAAGCGCGCTCGAGCAACGCACACATAGACACCGCTCACGGACACGATGTCTCGGTCGCGTCTCGGATAACTCGTCGAACAGTTCCGGCTCAAACGCTCATCAGTGTGCGTCCACCAAGGGTAGGTATAAAAAGTGAAGTACATACATGAGATTGACTTCTGTACCTGTCTATGGTGATCAAACCAAGGGACGTGTTAAAATGTTAGTCTTGCGATCGAGAGAGAGAACTATACACCCTACATAGCTGCATCCCTTTAGCAGTTCAGTTTAGGTCACAAAATAGATCGCGTTAAGAGCTCGTGGTAGGGTTCTAGTCGCTCACTGAGTTGAAAAAGTTTCGTTACCATGCCACTGAGGTCACCCAGTAAAGAGGTGGCGAGATGACTTAGACATCTACCGCAAAGGCTGGTTCGAGATGGCACGGGAAAACAATATATGGAAGAATTTGAGGGAGGTCGTTGTCCAACTGTGGGCAACTATAGCATAATCAGCTTCTTGATGTTCCCATTGCTGGGACTCAGGCCTCCTCTCTAGTAAAGGAAATGGGCCGTAAACCACCACACGGGCCCTGTGCGGGTTGGTGGATATCACGAGTCTTTGCGATTTCGCGTCGCGCGACAAGACTTCGCGAGGAGAGCTGTGGTGGCCGAGTGGTAATGGCTCTGACTTACGAGTCGTAGGTCGCGGGTTCAAACTCTGACAGGCGCATTACTTTGTGTAATTTATTTCATTACCACTGCTCTCAAAACGGTGAAGAAAAATATCGTGAGGAAACCGGCATGCCCTAGAACCAAAAATTCGAAGACATGTGACATTCACCAACCCGCACTGGGCCCGCTTGGTGCATTACGGCCCATTCGCTCTCCTAGAGAGAAGGCCTTAGTCCCAGCAGTGGGAACATCAAGAATGACCTAATTTTTAACCGACTTCGAAAAGGAGGAGGTTCTATATGTATGTTCTTTTTTTTATGTATGTTCACCGATACCTCAGCCAGTTGTGGATCGATTTTGAAATTTTTTTTTGATTGATAGGTTATTCCTCCTAGTTGGTCCCATAGAAATTTTGTTATGATCTGATCATGAACTTCAAAGATATGGAGCAGAACTCCTCATAGGATCACAGCAGAATGATCGTAACAAGTAAAATTGGTCGGTTTACACGTGTAGGCGATGACTGACTGAAAGAAAAGAGATCCCCCCATGTACCAAACCGATCTGGTGATGAAGCCGGAAGGTAAATTAATGTAATCTAACAGTGTTTGGGATTATTAGAATCGGAGATGCATTCTGGCTATAAGATAATAAGTTTGGCTGAGGGGTAATTTTTAGTGGTGTGGTACCATAACTAAAAAGTGAAAAAAAAAAAACTTTTTACAAAAAAAAATTCAACCGACTTCAATGTAAAAAAAACACTGAAAAGTACAAAATAATTTCGGAAGTCGGTGTTAAATAACGAAGATAATTGACTTATTGTTACTATTCTGTACCTTAGTAGTACAAATTAAATACCTACCTTACGTTGAGATTGACATTGAAGTGAACATTTCCGTTTAAAATTTGTTTAATTTGAGATGTACACTAGTATATCTTCGAAGTTCAAGGTAAAATGCAAATGAGATTTAGGTAATAACTGAGCTATAATTAAAGCCAACACAAAATAATCATCAAGATCGTCCTTAAGCAAATAAATAAGCCTGAATAGATAAAGCTAAATAACATGGAATATGAACTTAATAGTTGAAAAGGGAGTGTTCCAGTGTGAACTTTGTACATAGATCTACGTAATGGTGTGTTTTGAAATCTTAGAAACAATAATCACTCATGCGATTACAGCAATCCAGGGAAGTTCACGATTCACCATTGTGCAGATCACCCGGAGGACACGGTGGAGCATGAGGTGGAACTTCTTCGCGTAGGTGATCGGCGGCGGTGACCAGGCCATAGCGTGGAGTGAGAGGGAATGGTATGCAGTCGCATTCATCTGCAATGGAGTAAAGCTAGTGCCTAGTGAAAAAGACAACCGCACGTGTGAGGGAACGGACATCGTCGCGTCCCAGCCACCGTGGCAGAAGACGCCCTGGGTGTCTAGAGTCACAGGACTACTACCGACCATCGTAGGTGCGGGCTTGCAGACGACGACGGTCCGGTATCCGTCCGGACCAAGACCGAGTTATCGACGGCGCGTAGTGACCTATACGCACCTTAAAGAGATGTCAACAAAACAATAGAGGCTCAGCACGGCCAATGCCCGATAGGGTCACAAATAATTTCTGAAAAGGACACCCGTAGTCCTAGGACGCAAAGGGCAACTGAAGGACATAGCCTGTTTGGTTTTAGTCTGTAAAAGTTTGACACGCCTTTCCGCTCCATCCTAGAGTTATTGAGGTCAGTCCCACTTCAAAAAAGGGAGGTTTGCTGTCATTTATTGAAAGGTTCTGAAATCTATCTCCGAAGTTCTTCATTTCACCATAATCACCCATGATACACGAGTAGCTTCCCACTTAGTGCGGGGTAAAGTATATTTAAAAAAAAAAAGACGTGTGGCACTCGGGGACTGCCGCGGTAAAGCTATTGCATAGCATTTTTTATCAACTTATGCAATAGACCTCGCCAACAGCTGCTTAACCCCACCCATCCAAAACGCCGACAGCTGCTTAACCCCACCCATCCAAACACAGACCTCACCAACAGCTGCTTAACCCCACCCATCTAAAACCAGACCTCACCAACAGCTGCTTAACCCCACCCATCCAAAACCAGACCTCACCAACAGCTGCTTAACCCCATCCATCTAAAACCAGACCTCGCCAACAGCTGCTTAACCCCACCCATCCAAAACTAGACCTCGCCAACAGCTGCTTAACCCCACCCATCCAAAATGAGACCTCGCCAACAGCTGCTTAACCCCACCCATCCAAACACAGACCTCGCCAACAGCTGCTTAACCCCACCCATCCAAAACCAGACCTCGCTAACAGCTGCTTAACCCCACCCATCCAAAACGAGACCTCGCCAACAGCTGCTTAACCCCACCCATCCAAACACAGACCTCGCCAACAGCTGCTTAACCCCACCTATCCAAAACCAGACCTCGCCAACAGCTGCTTAACCCCACCCATTCAAAACCAGACCTCACCAACAGCTGCTATTGATTGTTCACTCATTTGTTTTTTTATCGGTCACTACGCTCAAAAAACAAATGAGTGGGGGTGTTAGGTTATTTTCGTTACGGAATTTCTGGATTCGGTCTCCACGCTCAAGGCCCGCGATAGAAGCTATGCAATAGCTTAAAAACATGACAAAACAACGAAATCACAGCAACAACAATTTTTTTTTACAAGCAAACCTCAATTATCGTGGGCGTAAAAAGTAATTCAAGTCGCCGCAAAGTATTGAATCAAGTACATAACATAAAAATAGGTGCGGTAAAGTCAAACTGTCAGTCAAACACAGGACATGCAAACAGCCTAGAATACGTTTTGTATTTGAAAAATAATTTAACATGCATAATATTATTATGTTATTTTAATTAGAAATATGACACATGGAGGTCAAATTAATAACAACTGCATACATTCTATTAAACTGTTTGTAAAGATTTTTTTAGTCGATTCCTTGTAAGCTGAATGTGACCCAGTCATGTTAAAACATGGCGAATGTCAAGTTAAAGGTTTTATTATTAATCGTTGTATTTTCCCCTAGTTAAACAAATATGAGTATTATTAAATTATTTTATTCTAAACTATCACTCAGAAAATTGGGAACTCGATTGCAGCGGCACCTACCGGGTACAATTGTATTTTCAAACCAATCAGGTACCTAATCAAATATACACATAAAGTTTCATCCAAATATGTCAAACCGTTTATGAGAAGTGAGGTGATAAATACACGTATAGAAGAATTATATAATATATAAATACAAATACCACAATTGTAATTTAAAGTAACTTTTCGAATTCCTTTAAAAAAAATAAAAAATAACAGCACTTGTAAACCAAATGTCTCATGTTTATAATATGTGGAGAACGTTGTTGATATCACATGTGTAAAATTGTTGTTAAGCCTTTTTTATGAAATTCCCTATGTGTTATCATTTGTTTTCTCTATAAAATAAAATAAAACATAAAACTTAGGATTATTAGTAGTTTCTGTCTATTTGAGGCACTCAATTAGCGTTCTTTCTTTCTTTAAGCATTCAATCTCGTTCTCTTCTTTAAATGAGACCACTTATGGAAAATATCTATAAAAATCTGGAAAAGAATCATCAAAATCGATTAACAAATGGTGAAGTTGTCGCTGAACAAGAAACCAAAAAAACATTCAGTTAAAATGAAAATCTTCTTTTAAAATATTCTCTAAAACAACGTTTCTTTTCTAGTTAAGAAAGCAAACGCTCTCAAAATTTTCGGCAACCATACTTTACTAAACCCACAAACGACCTGCATAAGAGTAGGTAGGTATCTTTTCTACGTGCCTGAAAGGAGGTGCTGTGTAACGTTTTCTGAAACGAGCTAAGCATCCTTTCAGGAAAAACTAGCATGGAACCATGTAGAACGGTTGGAGGTGAAAAGGCGTTTTCAAATGGTTGGCTATGAAGTCCACTTTATGTTAGATCTGTTAAGATTATGTAAGCAAAAACACTTTTATGAATACTTAATCTAAACACGAGCAAAAATACATATAAAAAAAAACTTGCTTGAAAAGCAGTAAGTACCTACATCTGAAAGAAAGATAGAAGAAATAAGAAAAATATTGTATTTGGCGGAAAAAGGCGCTTTAATTCATTAAACCCCAAGCGAACAGTGTTCGCTCTCTCATTGTCTTTTAATTTTGTCTCTAATTAATTACGGTATTCGAAAAGTTAATTAACCAACAAATTATAAAAAATATGAAAACTATGCGCTACATCCGCTCAAAACGGCCGAACGCTCAGCATAATGCCGTGACCACACGTAAAATATGACGAGTCTACGACGCTGGTTTTCAGCGTGGGCCAGTAACGGTAACGTGCCACAAGGTGGGCGGATAACCTAGTGAGTATCGGGGGAATCCGATGGATGCGAGATGCATAGGACCATTCGATGTGGCGACACTTGGTGGAGGCTAATGCCCACAGTAGACGCATTTCGACTGAAATGATGATGACGCAAGGCCTAAAAGTAAAAAATCATAATATTATTAATTGGACTATATCTTCCTCGCAAGCAATGAGTGGCTCGCCGTCCGGCCATCAGGTAAGGAACAAGTCCGAGTCGACAGCCTCAAAGAGATGTCAACAAAATAGACGAAGACCATGCCTGCTAAGGCTTCAGGATTGTTCGAAAGAGTTACAGTGACCCTAAAACGCAAATGGCAATTGAAGGAACACAGCTGGGTTTCAGCTAGTAAAACGCTCTCCCGCTCCACCCAGAACGAGATTCCATGATTTTCCTCTTTATTTTATTCTTACCATTGCAACACTGCTTACCATCAGGTAGGATCGCAGTCAAGAACTAGTTTATATCAATTAAAAAAAAAACAATCACGTCACCAAGAAAATGTATTCAGGTATATATAATACTAGCTTTTGCCCGCTCTACCCTACTCTACTCTACTCTACATTACTCTACTCTTCCCTACTCTACCCTACTCTACCCTACTCTACCCTACTCTACCCTACTCTACCCTACTCTACCCTACTCTACCCTACTCTACCCTACTCTACCCTACTCTACCCTACTCTACCCTACTCTACCCTACTCTACCCTACTCTACCCTACTCTACCCTACCCTACTCTACCCAACTCTACCCTACTCTACCCTACTCTACACTACTCTACCCTACCAAACTTCACATAAACCATCTACTTAATAGTCCGAACAAAGCCTAAACATTTGGTTTGGATAGGTGAGCCCGTTCTTGAGTTATAAAATTACAACGAAAAGTGGCATTGTTTTTAATATATAGAGATAGATAGGGTACCTTTGCGAGCAATGGGTAGCTAGCCGACCGATCGTCCGGTAACCGTCCGGACCGAGCTCATTCTTTATTCTTTATTGTATACAAAAATTGTAACAAACAACAAAACAGGACGTTTGATGTACATAGGCGAGCTTAGCTCAAGTCGTCGATCCCGCGTAGTGTTCCACGCGCGCCTCAAGAAAATATCAGTCGTAGGGGCCAAGCAGGGTCGACGCTTGGGTCCCTGGGAACGAAGGCAAAGAAACAACAGGAGAGGGTTCTATCCAGTAAAAGTCTGACACGCCCTTCCACTCCAAAAAACCTCCTGAAGAAACAGTTTATATAAAATATATATATATATATATATTTATATAGAAAAACTAGTTTTGAATTTTAATATTTATAATAGTCGTTGTTTTTTGCACCGCGCGGAATATGCATATTTCTTGCGTTAAATGAATTGATACTAACTATTAAAACTGACTATTATGTTTTTACTTACCTAATTCTGATTTCTGAATATAAAAACGTAAATCAACGAGTCAGCATCATATGGTACAAAAGGTCAGTTTTATGAAAATATTTATTGATGATTTTTCTGAGAAGTCTACCACTGGCGTCCTAATGTTGCATAGGCCTTTTTTATATGGAAAATCTTTTAATGACTTTTCCGCTTTAGGGTAGTACGAGGGCACGTGTCGAATTTTGATGAACGTTCTAGAGTCACGATCAATCTTACATACGAATGAAAATATTGCGGGAATCAACGTTCCCGAATATAAACCCTTACAATTTTTTTTCAACTATTTTAACTCACATTAACATATTTATTTACCTAACACTAATAAATAAGTTAATAAACTGATTAGCATCCGTCCACTCTCAATAAGGGCCGCCGCACACAGGCCACTAGCCACAACCACAAAGCGCCGCCGCTCACGGTTGACACCGGTGGTCGTCACAAACTACAAATCACCGCTGCTCGCTTCTTGTGGCCCGTATTGGCTACTAAACGCCGATACAAAACGCAGTCACACGCCCCTCGCGCATTTAAACCTTCATCATCAGAGTCCATTATACTGCGTGTATGCCGCGTATATACCGCGTACATCGAAGGACTGGAACAATTTGCCTGCTGCGGTCTTCCCATCCGATTATAATTTGGGTGTCTTCAAGGCGGTAGGTGAATAAGGTCTTGATAAACTAGTGCGCTTCACCATCAACGATTGCATCACTGCTTACCATCACTAAATGAAATAAAAAAGGTAGGGGTTGGTTATTTGAAAATACTAGATATCTTAACACTCCAAGATCTATGTCACCGCACGTAAGTAGAGCATCTCAGGCCGTGCGCTTACCTTGCGAGGCACGTGGCTTGTTCCGTCCATTTGCATGCTAATACCACACCGGAATCGACCCGTCCGGCCACCGCATTGTATTGTAAACACCGTGCGATTCACGTCAACACAACGCCGAGATTTGCTGTGATTAGAATTGTTTAGCCGAGTCTTTGGACGGACACTTTCGATTTTATTCGGAGTTTATGATTGAAAGTGTGATGGTTAAAAGTCACATTATGGACACTTCTTTCTGCAATTTTGTCACATTAAAATTGGAATTTAATGCCGCAAACTTTTTATGTTTGCAAATGGTCAACTGTTTTCATTGGGGTAGTAATAAAAGCTCCGACAAAAAAAGAAGAATTGTCCTTACTCAAAATATTAAATCTACTGCCTAAAATACTAACTTTCCGACTACTTTTGTCCGAATAAAAATGACGAAACGACCGAATGAGATACTGAAATCTTCGAAAAATAAACATGATTGTCTATTGCTATAATACTTTTCTACCAGCATAAATTACGTTCTACTGAAAACTTTGCTTTGTAATTTTTATCTTTACTTGCCTACTATTAATCCATAAATTACCTTTCATATTTCATAGATTGTGGTGCTATTTTAACTGTCACATTATACTGAAAATATTATTCTGAGTGGCTATACAGAAACTTATAAAAAATATAAAAATGTACTTGTACAATAACTTTTAATTGCATCATATATCATGAATTTTACTTACCACGGGTATGCTTCGATATCGGTATCTATTTCAGGCGTTAAAAAGTTAAAACAGTCGTATTCATGGGTACGTATAAAAATCCCGAATTTTAAATTACCGATGGATGAAATCCCCCCGAAAATTGAAACGCCAAATGGTCGTATGGTCGAAAGTTTAAAATCCCGAAAGTTCATTTGTTCGAATGTTTAAAATCCCGAAGTTCAAAATACCGACTCGTCCGTGTCGGGGTGCCCTAAGGTCCCGATTTGTTTTATTTTGAGAAGTAGCACTCGCCGGCCGCTGCCGCGGCGCCGCTCGCTTCGCTCGCTCGGCTCGCGCGCTTTTGGTCACAATTCTAACCTAACCTAACCTAGTTCAGCCACAATCTCTCGTAAAAATGTGTTTAGCATTGTCTAATAGTCTAGTCACAGGTAGATTGTATTTTGATTGCACTTTGAACTGGGTGAAATAAGTTAGGTAATGTTAGAACTGTGACCAATCGCGCGTGAGCCGAGCGAGCGGATCGAGCGGTGCCGCGGCAGCGGCCGGCGAACGCTACGTTCAAGTTGTTTCGTCTATTCGGGATTTCGTCCTTTCGGGCATTTGAACATCGGTATTTTGTGTTTCGATATCAAGACTATCGACATTTAAACCTTTCGGTATTTTGAATTTCGGTGTTTTGCACGTCGGTATTTCAGCCACAGGTATAATGAACTTTCGGGATTTTGATACGTACCCCTATTCATGCCTTAATCGAAAACCAAGTAGACTTTGGTTTCCTAGAATATTATACTGTATTATTATTCGACTTTCCTAACTTTTATAATGTCAGCGAGAACAAAGATAAAAATAAAACAAAACTCAGTTTATTATGAAAATGTAGTTACGTAGTGGATCCATGGAACATTGGAGGTATTTTCATCATAATTGAGAGCTAAAAAATAAATTTGATAATCAACAATAGAAATTAAAACAGTTCATGCAAGTTGTAAAAATATGATTATTTTGACAAAACCTCTGTTGTCGGTAACTTAGTAATTTTGTCGGAGGTTCAGTATTCTATTCGGAAGTTTAGTTTTGTTATTCGAAGATCCATTTTTTTTTAGGAGAAAATGTAATTTGAACATGCTCTTATTTGTTGTTAAATTGGATATTTTTTTTCGTTTATGTTTTGGGTTTTTTGTCGGTAATTCATTATAACGCTAGTTAATTAGAATAATAGTCGGCCACAGATTGCTGGAGATTAAATTGTTTTTCGGAACCATTATTATTTCCCTAAAATTTCCTGCTACAAGACACTTATTCTGCAAGCACTGACCTTATTCCACATTCCCATAACAGCTTACGTTTGCATTTACTATATGGGCCAGTTAATGTGTTCCTGTCCCATAGGAGCGAAGGACGTCACAGTTCGGCGTGTGCGCTCCTACCGTCCGGACTACTGATTACGCGACAACCGTGACGCGATTGTAATAATTATCGACTGTTTACGGAAAACGATTAAAACTATATCGTATCGTAATGATGCAGTGCAAGACATGTAAATTGTCGCTAGCCCGAGCGAAAGGTGACAGTATTACTAAGTGTAATGGTGACTGTGGTGGTGTCTTCCATAAAAAATGTGTGGCAAAAATCAAGGCATTTGGTGACGCCGGTTTATGTGGCGAATGCCAAACCACGCCGCTATTTCGCCAGCCAAACATAGAAGTCGACATGTCCCGTACCACACCAGAAAAACTACTAGCCGAAGTTAACGAAAAGCTAACAATAGTCTTCCATATGCAAAAAACTCTTGAAGCGATGTCTGACGACATAAGTTTCTACGCTGAGAAATATCAGGAATTGATCGAAGAGAAGGAAAAAACGGATAAAAAAATCAAAGCGCTGGAACAAAGGAATGTTCATTTGGAAACCTGTAATAGGGCGCTGGAAGAAAGGATAGTTTACTTGGAGGTTCGTGAGAAAGAAAAGAATGTAGAAATATTTGGATTAGAGGAACAACAAAACGAGAATTTAGAGAAAACAGTTAAAATTATAGCAAGCAAATTAGGAATAAAAGAAGGATTGATATGTGAGGTTAAGAGGGTGGGTGAAGAAATAAAAACAGAAAAGCCGCAGCGTGAGAAAAAATCGCGGCCGGTGGTTATCACTCTGGATACGCGTGCTAGCCGCGACAAATGGATCGCCACTAGAAAATCCCACCAGCTAAGTAATGATGATATATTTGCTAATGGGAATAGACAGCGAATCTATATAAATGAGGATCTTACCAAACATATGCGAAACCTGTTATGGACAGCTAAGAACGAGCTAAAGCCAGCATTCAAATACATTTGGATACAAAACGGCAAGGTGCTTATAAGAAAAGATGATCCAAACGAGAACAAAATCAAGTCGATTCGCACACTTAACGATATAAGTGTGTATGCAGCGAACAAATGACGTATTGTTTGTTTATGATGCTGTTAGATGCGTGAGTATCACTTTTGTCACAATTCGATAACCATACATCACATATAACATGTAACATTGAATACAATAAATATTTAAGCACAGATAGCTGGCAGCATGATTTGTTGCAGTGTGATAACAATCTAAATATTATTCATTTGAACATAAGATCACTCAGAAAAAACTTTAATCAGTTACAAGTACTAATAGACGATTGTAAAGGAAAGTTGGATATTATTGCATTGACAGAGATTAACATTAGAGAACATGAACTGTGTTTATATCATTTAGAAGGATATGACACATACATAAACACAAGGGAAACGAAAAGAGGAGGGGGGATTTTGCTATATGTAAACAAAAAGTTAAATTTTATTGCCGAAACAATTAAGTCGAATTACTGTGAGATGATATACGGAAAGCTTTTTCAAGATGGGAGTAAGATAATTCATATTTTGGCTATTTATAGGCCGCCTAAAACAAACAGACAATGTTTTGTTGAGGAAATGCACAGATTATTATCCCGCATCCCTTCAGGCTGTGACGTAATTATGGTTGGTGATACAAATTTGGATCTGTTGTGCAAAACCGGCTCAAGCAGCGTTATCAGTAGCTACACAAACAATATGAGTGAGTTGGGCTTGGAATGTGCCATCCGTGACGTAACAAGAGAGGAGGTGTACGGCGACACAGTGACGCGATCGTGCATTGACCATGTGTGGGTTAGAACTCGGCGTGCAATATCTGCGTATGTGTTAACTGTTAAGATATCAGATCATTATATTATAGGAATGCGCCTCGTTAGTAAACTCGTCATCGAAGATGTTCCAAGTGCATTGTGTCCGAACAAGACTATTATTTGTGATAAAAAGGTATTAGAAAAGCTTAAAAATGTTTCGTGGAATGAGCTATTGAAGTGTGAATGTCCAATAGACCTCTATGGCAGGTTATGTTCAATTTTTTCTGACGCTTATAAAGATGCGAAAACTCAAGTTTTAGTACGTAATAAAAGGAAAAGTAAACCGTGGATCACTCAAAAACTAAAAGAAATGATAGGTATTAGGGATAAGTTATTTAAAAATTGGAAAAATAAACCTGATGATATGAATTTACGTAGACAATATAATAGATTTAGAAATCGACTAAATAAATGTATAAATAAGGCGAAAAATAAATACCGTCAGGAAGAAATAAAACAATGTAAAAAGAATATAAGAAAGATTTGGACTAAAATTAACTCATGGGTAGGAAAGGAAAAAAAGAGTGTTGATTCTGTTATTTTGAAATACTTGGGAAAATTGGAATGCTCGGTTGATGATATATGTAATAAGTTTTCGGAAACATTTACGCAAGAAATCTTAAATATAAAACATGTATGTAAACATAGGTTTTTGGAAAGATCTAGCTATGTTAAGTCTGTAAATGTATCGCTGCGGTTTCAGAAAGCGTATCCAATAGATATTGATAAAATAATAAATATGTTAAGCTGTGACAAGTCTGACGGAGTTGATAAAATTAGAGTAAAAGAAATTAAGTTATTGAAATCCGAGCTGAGCCCTGTAATAGCTTTATTTATTAACTTATGTGTTGATAAGGGGTTATACCCTGAGAAATTAAAAACAGCATTAATTAGACCTATTTTTAAACAAGGTGAACATTGTGACTATGCAAACTATAGGCCAATAGCAATATTGTCAGCTATAAATAAAATCGTAGAGAAGTTTGTTGTGAATCAGGTTAGTGTTTTCTTGGAAAATCATAATATTTTAACAAATGCACAGCATGGATTCCGACGTGGGCGGAGCACGGCGACGGCCTTGGCGCAGTTCACGGACTACGTCAATGATTGTCTGGACCAGCGGAAGCAGGTGGTGGTGGTCTACATTGACTTCAAAAAAGCATTTGATACTCTGGGGCACCACCAGCTGCTCCAAGCCATGGAAGAGTGTGGGGTCGCGGGACCACTTAACAGGTGGTTCCGTGCCTACCTCGCAGATAGGACACTTCGAACGGTCATTGACGGCGTCGTCGGGGAGCCTAAGCGCGTCACGTGTGGGGTGCCGACCGGATCCGTGTTCGGCCCCGTCGGATACATCATGCATGTCAATAGCATGTGCAATGTCGTCCGAAATTGTCAAATGTATATGTATGCTGACGATACTTGTCTAGTTTATGCTGACAAAGATTTAAATTTAATTGAAAGCGCTATCCAGGAGGATTTAACTAATATTATCAAATGGGCTCATGACAATGGCATCATAATTAATATAAACAAAACAAAATGTATGCATATACGATCGCCTTACAGTAAAAAAACCGAACGTCCGCCGCGCATAGTGGGGCATAGCTATGAATGTCTGCACAGTGACGGAGTGACGAGATGTGAGTGTGCCAATATTGAGGTGGTGGAGGAATACAAGTACTTGGGTTTAGTCATAGATAACAGCTTCTCATGGAAAACACACATTATACAATTATGTGACAAACTCAGGTATGTGCTTGTGAAGTTCCACCACCTTAGTCTTGTGACAAATAGGGCAACATTGTTCATGGTTTATTATGCGCTGGTGGACTCACTGCTGTCTTATGGGCTGGCGTGCTATGGTAATACGTTTAAGACATACCTAGATAAAATAAAAAAAATGCAAATTAGATTCATGAAACTATTAGTAGATAAAAATACAAAAAAGCGTTGTAAAATTGGTGAGTATGAAAAATTATTTTTGGAATGTAAATTACTGCCGGCTCATGAGAGGGTGGTGTTAGCAATAGCTTTAGAGCAATATAATAGTGATATATATAAAAATATTATTGTACGTACGAGATCTCAGAGGACAAATAATATGAAAAGGTTTATTGTACCCAATTGTAATAACTATTATGGTCGAAGATGTAGAAAGTTTTTAGTTCCAACCATTTTTAATAACCTTCCAGTCGATATAAACAGCTGTGCTACAAAAGCGTCTTATAAAAATAAAATACATAAGTACCTCTTCAATGAATTTTGTCAAACCCTCAATGATGAGGACATTTAGAAAGTGTTATCGGTGAATGTGTATGTTTGTGCTAAACAAAAGGAGCTACATCTGTCAACAAACTGCTTTACAGTTTGGCAGAGGTAATATTTATCGTGCTAAATATGTATTTCTGTGAATAAACTATTTTTCATTTTTCATTTTTCATTTTTTCATACATAAATTAATATAATTATCAAAATGAAACGGTCATTCCGTTGTGCAGCGTTGAGCTTGCATTTTGATACTTAAGCGTTGTGCAGTCTTTAATCCGCTTATGTGAATTTTAAACTCAATTTTATGAAGTCTTTTGTTGGTGTCGAAATTATTTCGGGTGGTCTCTACTTTTTTTTTTCTTTTTTTTATGATATAAACCAGTGCTAAGAGCAGTGGTGGCCGAGTGGTAACAGCCCCGACTTACGAGTTGTAGGTCGTGGGTTCGAACCCAGACAGGCGCATTACTTTGTGTAATTTATTTCATCACCACTGCTCTCAAAACGGTGAAGGAAAACATCGTACGGAAACCGGCATGTCCTAGAACCAAAAATTCGAAGACATGTTACATTCACCAACCCGCACTGGGCCCGCGTGGTGAATTACGGCCCATTCCCTCTCCTAGAAAAGAGGCCTGAGTCCCAGCAGTGGGAACATTAAAATGGCTGATGATGATGATGATGAAAGCAGTGCTTAACTGCGATCCCACCTGATGGTAAGTTACTCTATTTTGGACTGAATATTATAAATTGACTTTTATTAATTAAATTCCAAGCAAACGCCGGCGTTCGCGCATCTATTGTCTTATTATTGTGTCTCAGATTGACGGTATCCGAAAGGTTAATAAAGAAGAGAAAACACAGGACGACTGACTTTTAAAGAATTAATGTAGTACAACGCTGCGCACATGTGTGCCACATACACCGGTCTGGGCGCGTCATTTTATATGAAAACTAGACTTGTAGAGCTACACTTGATCCTCGCCACACAACGTCTTCTACGTACAAATCAGGCGTGTTACACGAGAGCGTCGGTCAATTGTAGTTCTAGGTTAAAAGTTTAATGAGATTTACGACCTCTTCTATAGACAGTTTAGAGGACGAGAGATGCGCAATATGACGCAGAAACATCCAACTCTTTCACACTGTTTCATTTCATCAGAACATCTTTCCTGGAAATCTCTTAAACGAATACTCAGGTTGGCTGCTGCACAAACAATCTCGCCAAATGGGACTTCTTCGACCCATCTCAAACATAGTGCTAGTGTAGAGTCGTTTCACAAGATATGCGTCACCTATGCTATGCTGCCCATCCTGCACAATCACCAGCACCTTTCAGGATTTATTTATATGAGGCCAGTAACAGAGGTGCAGTGGACCATTGGTTATTAGTTTCGTCTATACCCTTTGTCATACCACATAGTGGTAAATTTTCCAATTATATACAATTTCAATAATAATTTATGTTATTGTCAAACCACATAGATGTCAATTTTCCAGTAATATACAATTTCAATAATAATATTTAACAAATATTATTGTTGACACGCATTACCAAACCGATTAATTACCGTAACGAAATATCAAACATTACGGCTGACCACATTAATGAACAAATACATAAACTAGGTACCAAATTGAAATATCATTGTTTTTCACGCTTGCTTAGCACCGATCCAATCAAATGACCCACTGATCCGGGTTATTATAAATCGGACATAAATAACTTTATTTATGTACTAAGAGAATTTATATTGAATAACGAAATTGGAGTTGAATTGTGAGAAGACTGATCGGGGCTACGAGGGTAAGTAGCGTTGTTGAGATTAAATCTAGAATTGGTTACTGTTTTTGACATTGGTAAGACCTTTATAATTGGTCCTGTATATTATTTATTTGTTTATTTGTCATTTTAACATATTCAATATATTTTTAAATATTCCTTAAAAAACAATAAAAAAAATCATTTAAAAAAATTTAAAAAACAGTATCACACGGAACAGGAACAACGAACAAACGAGGAACGGGAACAGGGTCCAAGCTACGGTCAGGGTTCCAGAGAAAGGAACCTCCTGACTATACGAGCCGCGTCCAGGAGTACCGCTTTTTGAATCAAGCCCTTGATCCAGTCGCCTAACGAGAGCCTCCTAAAGTGTTGGTCGAGGCTTTTGGCTATTAAGCCATTGCATTACACAATAATCGCTGAATCTACTTCCCACTTGTGGACAATCTCGCGAGTCAAGTCAATATACTTGATTTGTTTATCTTTTTCGGCTTTCGTTTTTATTTATTTTATTATTATTGAAAAGCTTGACTTTGACCACTATCTCACCTGATGGTAAGCAATGATGTATTGTATCTACTAATTGCTACCAGCGGATTCGCCTGCATGAAAGTAAAAAATTGTCCCAAGGGAATATACTTTTTTTTTGTAGATGGGAAAATCATCCAATGAATCTCCGCACCCTCGGGCGGAGAGGGATATAGTGTCAGATTTTTTACTGACTAAAACCCCACTCCTGTTCCTTCGTTGCCTTTCGTACCGGGGCCGAATCTTCCTTTCAAAAGCAGACCTTTGGCCCCAGTAGGCTTCGACCCTGTTGGGCCCTTACGGGTTGCTGACAACTCCTTGAGTCGCGCGTGGAACAATTCGTGTCATAGACGTCTTGGGTTCGGTCCGGCCGGTTACCGAAAGATTGGACAGACCGCAAGCCCTCGCCTGCGGTGGCTGGAAATCGGGATTGGAATCCCGGCGGCGGCTGAGGCCTGAGGGCCGTTGCCTCACGCGTGCGGCCTCCTTCTTTGGTATCATTAAGGGAACATACTACTGGGATAAAAAGTAACGTTTGCACTATTCTGGGACATGGTTTATCTGTGTACCTTTCATCTAATCTGTTCAGCTGTTCGAGCTTGAAAAAGTAACAAACAAGTACACACACACTTACAAACTTTCGCCTTCACCTAGATATTTTTGATTGTAATGAATAACTAAGAACAGAATTAAAAAATTCTTTCACTAGTGGAATGTTGCTTTATTACTAAGTTACATTGGCATATACAATTTATTTTCTACTTTTACACGACAAAATCTGCTAGCAGGAGCTAGTCATAAATAAAAATTAAACATGGCAAGATTAATTTTAATTAAAGAAATTACGCTCATTCTTCCAAACTTTACTACCACCAAAAGATCCTACGGTAATATTACGTCTTTTAAATCATAACAAAGCAAAAAGTACTAGATTATCATGCTTTTGAAGTGGTATTTATTTAACAGTTATGTGTTGACGTGTAGAGTTTGTACCTTCTTATGTTAGTTATGAAACTTCATACTAATTGTAATTCCAGCTTGTTTATGCTAACCTGGTACTTTTTACTAACCCGTAATGGTAGATGACAAACTAGAGTGGAAAATATGGAGGATGGCCTTTGCCCAACAGTGGGTTATAAAACGCTATAGTCTGTCTAAAAGTCAAACGACTTAGGAATTTTGTATAATATTAAATCATTTAAAAAATACTTATATTCGATACTTTTTATAAGGTTCTTCTATTAGTAAAAAATTATCAAGATCTCTTAATCAACCTTAATTATTGAACCAGTGTTGACTACATTAGATTTAATTTTACTCTAATAATTACCCAAGTCGTTTGACTATTTAGACAGACTCTATTGAAATGAATACTAATTAAAATGGCTTTTAAATAGTCTAAATGTTAGAATTAAAACTTCTGCACAACGTGTTTTGAGTCACAATGTCGTTTTGAACTTATGCAGACCTGGTACTTTTTTCTTCAATTTGCTTTATTATCTATTAACTAACTTCTGCTTGCGGCTTCATTCGCGTTAATTAACTATTGACATTCGATTCGAAAGACATGTAACGCCATCTAGCGTCCTAAAAAATTGTGCTTGTCGAAAATTATTACTATCTCTAGAGAACAGTACTTTTTATTATGGGAGTACTTTTCTCTTGAGATAATTTTTTATTAACACGCATGTGAAGCCGCTAGCAAACGCTAGTTTTAAATAGAATCGCAAAAAATGATGTATTTTATGAAGTTACAAAAAAATCAATGCTATATGCCAAATTTCAGGATTCTGGGTCAATAGGACCCTATAAATTTGAGTGTCGAAATATAATTTTTTTACGACATAAACAGCCATTTTTATTTCGTTAACTTAGAAATTTGATTTATTCACAGCTTCAAGGGACCGCAGACTTGAGTATACGGTTTTAATTTTAACTCGATACTCCCACGAGTTCCCGAGATAAAGGGTCTTGACAAACAGACAGACGGACAACAAAGTGATCCTATAAAGTTTGCGTATTCCTTTTTAGGTACGAAACCTTAAAAACATGTCTAAGTTATGAAAACAAAAATTAACACTGTTATTTGTACAACAAAAAAAAAACTGTTTAGTTTTTAGTACACACTAACAATTTATGGACTATTGGGTCTTAAATAAAGCATTTTTTTATGTATATAGGTACATATTTTTAGTCTACGCATTCAAAGAATCAATTAATCAAAATGTTGCTTAGTACTTTTCCTTTTATTAAAGTCCCGATGTGGTCAACTCAAGTGAGATTTATAACTAACTTAACTTTGCCTACATTGAAAGTCAGTCGGGTCAAACAAGTAAAACGCAAATAAAAACAAATATATTGCTCTTAATAAATTACTTTTAAAACTTCTTCGCATTAATTTATTCTGCGACAGATGTCATTTTTTATTTACTTTTGTTTGATTAGTTTTAGGCACTGGAATAAACCAAACCATCTAGTATTTAAATATAATTTAGTTTGTGCTATTAATATCTGTTAAACCTGTTTAATAAGTAAGAATGAGATTTTTAATAACAATAATAACCTGTATTGAATATTTGTGTGGAATATGAACGGATGCAAAGGTTCTATCTACGTTCAGGATTTGGAAAAGAGCTATTAAAAATTTTGATAATTACAGATTGGTAACGTGGTCATTGGAATCAGATTCAGATTTCTTTGTTTGGAACTTTTTTATTTAGTTTGTTCCTTCTCACAGCTGGCCTTTCCCAAATTCTTTTATGTGTTCTTTTCTCGATCTATTTTGTACCATCTCTTGCAGTAAGCTTCTAGGTAGTCTCGCCACCACTATCCAGGTTGGTTTAAGCGTATCTTCAGGCACCCATTTTGTTGTGATTTTTGCCCAGCATTCTTTGTGGACGCGGCTGACGTAACCTACCCAATCTCATTTTAACTTTGCATTTTTTTCCTATATCTATTGTTCCACGGTTCTGAACGCGCTTTTCATAAAATGCCTCCCAGAATTTCTTGACTATTTATCAAATAAATTTAATTTTCTCAAGACAGTGGCGTGTTCATTTATTTTATGAATTCATATTATAAATAAAATATAGTTTTATCATCTAAAGTTACCGAGACCGTGCCATCGGGACAAGTCTCCGATTACTCATATTGTTATAATATTAAAGTGTCACAAAATTCCATAGACCCATTTGTCACTGGCCCTTCAACTGGTGTGCTCACCCCTTTATAAAGACATTTAATACTTACATTAGAACCAATGAGAGGGATTAGTGCGGACTTGGTTTTCTAATGTGATCACAAAGAGTAGATAGAAATGTAGATAAGTAAACGAGAATACCGTATTTTGCCTATACTAAAATTGTGAGTCACTACTAAAATAAAATGTATTTGTAGTGGCAGACAAAAATAAAATTGACAGGGATTTTGAAACTATTTTTTTTTATATATGGTACATATTTAAATGATTAAGTTTTTATTTAACGATTGCTACATACGATTTACCTACTTATGAAATACTTAACTATCTAAAACCAAACAAAAGAACTAATTAAAATAGCATATTACTAGTCGACAGCGATGCGGAGCAGTATCTTGATGCTATATTCTAGATTGTTTGGTTAGATAAAATTAACCCTAAACAACTACGAAGTAAATTATATTACTGTCACATAAACTCTTATTTGATCGTAGTATTATCATGAATCGTTGTGGAGGCTATAATATTTTCACTTTCTGGTATAGTCGCACTGGAAAGTGATTTGCATAATTTTCTTCTAAGCATGGTCTGAATGTCGCATCTGCAAGCAGACGTGTATGTGGCCTACTCTGAGTACATTATCGAACATCTTCACGCAGTCGCAGTCGTAATCCTTTTAACGCCGATGTGAAAATTAAAATACATGTCGTTTTCGATCCTATTTCGCTCACATAGAGTCGAAATTTAAATGTATTCATATATTTGTGAAGTCCTGTAAGGCACAGATGTGCAAGCAAGTGTCTGCCTTGATTACAGCAACGGAATACGAATCTAATTTGTGTGCAGTACTATTGGTATCGGATCAGCTGGGCTGGTGAGCTTGTCACAAGATAATGGATTTAAGAACGTTCACTGAATACTTAATGCACAGTTTTGTTTTGCGGGGATTTTGACGTGAATGAGAATTTGATTATGCATTCAATGCAAGGGTTACAATGTCTTTATTGTGTACGTGGTACGTGTCTCAGGATTTTGGTTGAATCCCTTTGTAGGTGTCTGAATTAATTGGATTTGTCGTAGTATTGTAAATGGTTTATTGAAAACTGAATTGATTATTTGAAAAGGGCAAGACAATAACGGCTTAAAATTGTTTAAGGTCTTTATTAAAAGTCTACTAATTTTATTAACGGCAAAATCTGTGCATTCAAACCGATGCTGGTTATGTTATCAATCTTGACTCAACGACTAAATTAATTTAGATGAAACTTGACTTGGCAGGTTATACCCTAGTTTGCGGGATTATTAGAAAGAGTTACCGCATGAGAAGAAACACAGGTAGCTTTAAGTCAGTAAAAGTCTGCTCTCTCTCGTTCCACCAGAGCTGAAAAAGATATTTGATGATTTACTACCAAAAAAATGTAGACAAGTAAAGATTAGGGCAAAGGATACTTTTTTATTCAGGTATTACAATATTTTGGGATCATAAAACAGTTCTAAGGTACCTTTCAGTAGTAAGCCGCGTTCAAAGGCTAATACTTAATATTATATATTAATTCTTATTACAAAATAATTCTAACTTAAACTGTTTGATATAGGAATAAATCTATAAATTATCTTTGTCGAATGTAAAATAGATTTTGTTTAAGAATACCTAATGACTTTATCTTCATGACAGGAATATATTTTTATTATTAGTATAAAGGTAATGGCATCGAATATCTTAACAAACTATTTCGGTTAAGTGGTTCACAAGCTTTCTGATCAAAATTTCCACAATTAGGCCAATTGCCAGAATCCATATAAAGTAATTTAGTTGGAGAGATGTTTATATTGGAGAAGAGGTGGTACCTAATTGCTTCTACTTACGAGAGTACGTCATTTTTTTTTTTTTTGTGGTGGGAAAAAATCATGCAATTGACATCCCCCGCTCTTGGGCGGAGCGGGAGATAGTGTCAGACTCTTACTGACTAAAAGACCCACTCCGTTCCTTCTAGCCTTCATACCGGGGCTCGAGCTCCCTTTCGGATAACCCTGGCCCCAGTGGGGATAACCCTTTTTTTTTTTTTTTTTTTTGATGGGAAAAATCATCCTAGGACAACCCCCGCTCTTGGGCGGAGCGGGAGATAGTGTCAGACTCTTACTGACTAAAAAACCCATCCCGTTCCTTCAAGCCTTCATACCGGGGCTCGAGCGCCCTTTCGGATAACCCTGGCCCCAGTAGGCTTCGACCCGGCTGGGTCCCTGCTGAGTGGGGATAACCCTGGCCCCAGTGGGGAGAGTAGGTCATGGGTGAGACTCTGTAAGGCGAATTATTTTCTCTAATTTGTTTCATCACTACTTTTCTCAAAACGCTGAAGGAGAACATCGTGAAGAAATTGGGATGTACTGTATCAAACGAAGGCATGTGACGTTCATCAACTCGCGCTGTTCCTGAGTAGTAGTTTACAGCTCATTCCCTGAGGAAGCCTATGACGCCACAGTGGCAGTATTAATACGCTGATTAATGTTACGTTATGTTATTTTTACTGGTTAGGTTAGTACTTTACTATCATCATCATCATTTCTGAGGCACAGAAGAATCGGTATTGTAAGATTTAGGCTACCTATTTACAGAACGACCTGTGCAGCTGTTATTACTATTCTAACCACGAGCTCCTACGATATATGGCCTAATTTAGACTAACTGTCAGACATTAACTTACCAATGAGAAGACATGCTTGGTTTGGTTCCATTACTCTTTAAAAAAAATCAGGTACACTAAGATCTCATGAGATCATTCTGCAAATTCCTGAATCAAAATACAAATTCCTGTTAAAATGTTATGGAGCATACCAAATATAATCGTATTAATAGGCTGCGTTAAGTAAATTGGCCCATAATTCCTACTGTTTTCGGGTATTATGCAAATCGCCTTGAACTAATTCAATCTTTTGTTGGCTCGTAATAATTAAAGTCATTTGAATTTATATGCTCGTAAAGCGTATGCTCTTGCTCGCATACATTTGCTTTAGCATTGTTTGTTTGTACTGTTTTATCGTTATACCTGCAATCGTAACGTTTCTTTATCCTTTCAAATTGATCGGTCTTTTTTGTTTGTTTTGCTTGGGGATTTTCTCTGTACATGTGTGATTCGGTTGGATTTATTGCGATGCTTTTATCATGTGGCGCTTCTTTTTTTTCTTTGCGTTTTAATCTTTGTTTAAAACTATGAGACTACTGGCTTTTGCTTACGGCTTCGGCCTCGTACATTAAATATAGCCTGTCTTTTGAAAGAACAAAGCAGATTTCTATCGGTGCTAAAAATTTAGCGATCGGACCAATACTATCAGACATTACCTCTAACAAAAAAAAATATAAACAAACTTTACCTCTTTTAAATAATATTAGTGTAGATTAGCATTGTTACTGTGATCATTATATCATCATCATTATTTCAACCGATAGACGTCCACTGTTGGACATAGGTCTGCCCCAAGTGTCGCCACAATGAACGATCCTGTGCGTCCCGCATCCATCGGATCCCCGCAATCATCATCATTACATACGTATATATTTTATGTATTTATTTTTAGTTTAGGGTATATATAGTAATTTAAGTATTTCTTAATATTTAAATTATATACACTTGAGAGCAAAAAAATCGCACATGGCATGTAATTTCGTTTAATACTGTTTTTTTTTTCTTAAATGTAAAAATATTGAATACAAATTATTAAGCAAAATTAAAGTATACAAAGTTAGCTTTATAAAAACACAAAATTAAGATAATTGACCTTCACGTAACTCGCAAAAACCAGCGGTATACCGAATTTCCCAAATTCACCCATTTTCATTTCACTACTTGCACCTTTACCTGGAGCTACAAAAGGGTGCTGTTTTAGTGTTTTAATCAGTTTCCGTTAATGTGATAACGTCTCTATTAGAAACAGACGGATTTACTGGAAAAATATGGATACCACGCCCGCAGAAGCCGTTCAAGTTATTGCCTTGTCCAAAACTGGCCATAATCAAAATGAAGTCACTCGACGACTAATTTTCGGCAGCTTCCCTGCTTGTCTGGTATACCAGAAGTTTTAAGAGACCCGTAGGTGTATTCAGCCAAATGGAAGAAAAAAACGTGTTGCGCCGACCCCAAATAAAACGGGACTAGGGCAGGAAGATGATGATGAGGTGTATTCAGCCACCAGGATATAGTCGGTGGCGTATAGGATCAGGGCGTGATTATCGCTTTTCTGTAACAAGTACTTTGAGAAATCGGCTACTGAACACGATTGAACTGACACAAAAGCTTCAAGAAATTTCCAATGTCAGTATAAATCAGTGGACAATTATGAAAAGACTGAGAGAAGCAGACCTGACTACACATCACTCAACAAATGGAACCAAATTTACCACAGCTCACCGAAAAGCCCGGCAATAATTTGCCACGAAACACTTAAATTGGATGTATGCCTAATGGCAGGCTGTTATGTTTTTTGATAAGTGCAGAATGACTTAGATGACCATGATGGATGCTGTAGGGTCATCAGGGCAATTTTAACAATGCTGCATAATCGAAGAAGTGAGTTTTGGAGACGAATTGGGGTGGCATAATTTTGGACACTAAAACTGACATTGTATTCATCACTGGGCCATTACTGGCCTGATATCGAGAGGGTTGACGGCTTTATGATACATCAAGAAAATGCTCGAAGAATATTTGAAGCCACTTGTGTGGTTTATGGTAGATTTTTTTTCCTTAATGCAGAACAACACCAGATCGCATGTCGCTAGAACAGTTTGCGACTACATGTAAGACGTTGGAATCATTGCGATAGAGAAGCCAGCTCGTAGTTCTGATCTTAATCCAATTGAGCATATCTGGAATGACCTTAAAAGAAGACTTAGTGCAAAAAGCCTGGCTCTCCACGCCTCCAAGAGCTTCAATTTGTCATAGACGAGAAGTGGGATGTTATACCAAAGACTTCATGTTAAAATTAATACTGTTGATGAAAACTCGGGTAACAGCTGTAAATAAGGCTAAGGGAGGGAGTACACTTTATTGACAAACAGGATGACCAAGAATTTTAAGTTTGACTCTCATTCTTTTTTAAGTGAAATTTGGTAATTTTTCCCGTTTGTTGGATTTTGTGCTCTAAACCCTTTCAAGGATAATTTTTTACACTGTACTTCATATCATTAGAAAGGTAATTAAATAGGCTTTCAATAAGTGTACGACATGTTTTCAATAACCATTCACATTCATGACAAAAAGTGCCTTAACAAAAAGAGTTAAGATGTGCGATTTTTTTGCTCTCGAGTGTATTTTATTTTTTTGCTTTTTACTTTAATTCAAGATTACACAAACCCTTCTTATTTCTACATACTACTGTCATATCATACATTTCTTTTGATTTCTCTTTTTGTAGGTCTGATGGAATAAATTAAGTTTCTTTTTGAAATAAGCAGTACCTTTGTATATTTTTTTATTATGTTGTGTCTTCTTATATGTACATATGTATGTGTATATAAATTATACAATAAATAAATAAATTGTTGGACCTTGTTTTAATTTATGCGTTACTAATTTTGTTTTCATTATTGTTCATTCCTTTTTGTGCTATAAACGATCTAGCTGAGTGCATGGTGTGAAGTATAATTTATTTTATAGTACCAACGTTTATTAAATTATGAGCAGCTGCTAGTTTTTGCCAAAGTCATCATAAGTGTATGCATGCCATGTTCCGGTCATATTTAATATAATAAAATAACCAGTTTGGCTGGATCCTTATCAATATTCGACACAATTATCTCTAAAGGTGTCTCTGAGCTATGTTGATGTTCTTAATTTAAAAATGCTAGTTCTATTTTAGGGTTCCGCTTTCAAACAGTAAAACGAGCTAAAACTCCGCTGTAATCTTATGAACCGTGATAACTAGACAGTAGAAATTTTCACAGATGATGTATTTCTGGAGTGGCGACCGCGTACCGGAAGACGCAGCGTTGGAAGGCCTCCTACAAGGTGGACCGATGACCTGGTGAAGGTTGCGGGAAACCGATGGATGCGGGACGCACAAGAACGTTCTTTGTGGCGACGCTTGGGGGAGGCCTATGTCCAACAGTGGAAGTGTATCAGCTGAAATCTTGATGTATTTCTATAGCCGCTATCCCAACAAACGAAAAACTAAAAACAGAATAAAGTGGGGCTCCCACACAAAAAACTATTTATTTGCCGTTTTTTGCTATGGACGGTACGGAACCCTGCGTGCTGTCTATAGTAGTAACCAACTCGCACTTGACCGGTTTTTTATTGAAGTCTTATATTTTATGTTACTTCACTCATTAAATTAATTCTAGAATCTGAATAACTTTATTATATGAAGTAGTATAATTGGTGAAGTAAAATACTAAAAGTTTAGATATGTAAAAATATAACACTTTTGGTGTTTTATTTTTGGACTGCAGTATTAACAACCTACCTGTTCGTGTCCTTATTTTTGTCTCAAACACAGCTGTGTTGAAACTTGACTCATTATATTTTTTATAGATAGGCACTTAAGTACTTGACCTCTTTGTTCTCTAGGCACCGTTTCTCTAAAAGTCCTAAAAACATTTTGCCAAGTCTTATAAAAACTTCTGAATCTAATACTTTTTATTTGAGACTAGGTTTTACTACTATATTTGTCCGTGTAAAAGTAAAAATTATACTAAAGAAACATACACCCAGGACAAATCAATAATAATTGTTTTATCTTGACAGGCCTGTTGGTCAAGTGGTTAGTGGTCCTGACTGCTATGCCGGAGGTCGTGAGTTCGATTCCCACCCAGGACAAATGTTTGTGTGATGAGCACGATCATTTGTTCTGTGTCTGGGTGTAATTAATCTATAATATGTATGTATTTAGAAATATATAAGTATGTTTATCAGTTGTCTAGTACTTATAACACAAGCTCTGCTTAGCTCGAGACAAGACGGCGTTGTGTGATAGTTTCGGAATATTATATTATATTTATATTTGTTTCATACATACATATCTATCAAAAATCTCTTATTTTTCAACTCTCCTTTCGCGGGTATGCTGGAAGAGATTTCTTTAGAAATAAGCATGACCTATGTACCTATTTTTCTGTTTCCGTCTTCTTTTCTTTTATAAATTAAGTGTGTACATGAACTGTTAAATAAATAAATCAAACCCATCTTTTATAACCTAACCGTGATTCAATTTTTATTCCAATCTGCTCAGCTTTTTATGTGAGAAAGCGTAATAAACATTCACTATTCAATATTAGTGTGACATATAGGTTATATAGACAATATTTTGTATTTCAGGAGGCATTCAACTTTTCTTAATTGGAAGGTTTGATTACCTTATACAGGGTGGCGATTAGGTTATCACATTAAATTATGCAGCAGGCATTTCAAGTTGTTATTATTCCGGTAAAATAATAAAATAAACAATTTTACTAAAATTAAGAAAATGCATCTTTCAAACAAAATAAATAGCATTATAATTGGTAAAAAATAAATCATCCTTTATAACAATAGTTTATTGACCTGTAAAAGCGGCAACGCCGCGGCGTCGGCGACTACACGCCATACCTACGCGAGTTACGAATACCTACTTGTGGATGTAGGCACGCGCGCGTGATGCGACGGTACTTACATTATCATTTTGACAACATAGGTACTTTATGATGTTGTTTTGTGAAATAATCACTAATTTTCTTTAAAAATCTACACTTAAATGTTTAATTAGGCATTTTAAATTTTCACATTTTCAAAATGTCCACCATGCTACTGTACACACAAATGACATCGTCTTACGATATTGTTTCGGACTTTTCTTAGTTGGTCACCATTTGCGGCAAATTTTTTTAAATTGTCGAAGGCACGAATTATTCGAGTTTTTAAATCGTTCAAATCAAAGTCGTCACTTCAGTCTATCTTATTCATACAAAGCTAACATAAAACAATGTCCACAAAATAAAAACAACAATAATATCCACGAAGGGCGCGCGCGCAGATAGTTAGCTCGTCAACTATGCCTCAAGTATTTTGGCGGCGGACTAGACTCATTCATCAGACGCACCAAAGAAATTAGAATTATGCCTATAAACACCTCCGTACCCCGTAACATTTCGCGCAATGAGATTTAAACCTTAAGTCGTCAAACGTAAGAATATTGTTGCATATTTTTTCATACCTCACATGCGGTCCCTTTTCATCTTTCAATTGGGCGCACAAAAAACGTCTTCAACTATTAGTCGTAAGGACATTTTTCGCTTGAATTGTTTGCGTTTGTAGTAATGATTAGAAGAAACATAAACAATTCTAACGTAAACAGTTTGTAAAATGATAGTTTAGAGCTTGTAGGTAATACGGAATGGCAACGTTTGAAGTTGTGAACTAGGTATCTTCACCAACCTCGGGTCTTTGACCTACTTTTAATTATCAGCTGATTAAGATTATGCAATACATGATGTTGTGAAATATTAAAATGGAAAAAAATCTCCCACGGGTATAATATTGTTTATTATTAAATTATTTTAACCGTAAATGATAAACTACCTAATATAGAGTACGTGGCTTCAATTAATGTGATAACCTAATCGCCACCCTGTATTATAAGTACCAAGTACGATAGTTATGTTAAAATTATTACCTATAGGTACTAAATTAATTGAGGTAGCTCAAAGTTTGCGATTAAATTATCCTTTTAGGGTTCCGTACCTCAAAACGAAAAAACAGAACCCTTACAGGATCACTTTGTTGTCCGTCCGTATGTCTGTCTGTCTGTCTATCTGTCTGTCGAGACCATTTATCTCGAGAACGCGTAAAGGTATCAAGTTGAAATTAAAACTATATACTCAAGTCTGCGGTTCCTTCAAGCTGTGAAAAAATAAAACTTCTAAGTTAATGAATAAAAAAGATACGGACGTTTATGTACTAAAAAAACGTATATTTTGATACTCTCAAAGATCGAAATTCATAGGGTATTTCCCGTTGACCCAGAATCCTGAAATTTGGCACAAAGCAAGCTTCTAGCACAGGTATATGAAAAAAACTGAAAACAGTAAATTTGTTGTTACATACGTCACAAAAAAAAATTTGCAATTCGGAAAAATCTTCGAGACTCCATTCGGGAATTGTAATTTGCACGGAACCCTCAGTGCGTGAGTCCGACTCGCACTTGTCCAGTTTTTTATTATTATTTTGATATAAAGTACTGCTTGACTGCAATTCCACTTGATACTTGTATACAATGATGCAATCGTTGATGGTGAGGCGTACTAGTTTATTAAGAGCCTATTCACTCTAGTCTTGAAGAACGCCAAATTACGACGAAATGGACAATTATCTTTAACGAAATGGACTATAATAAACTCACGCAGTTTAATCTTAGTGTAAAAATAAAGTAGGTTCAACAAAAAACATCTCTGAATTGGCGGTCTTCAAGAAGAGAGTAAAAAGGTTACTTTTGGACAGATAAGCGTGGCGCATCGCCGGCCACATCACCACTTACCATCAGGTGGTCAACATTTTATGCTTACTAAAGTCTTAAACATTATGTTATTTATAGTAACAAACCATGAAATATTTGTTTTAAGTAAAATCGCTGAGTTGACTTACGTTGTCGTAATATTGTGAGGAAATGGAAAAGTCACTCGGACTGCTACACTGCCGTCAGTCGTTGCAACCGTCACATTTTTATATTTGGTTTATTTTATTCATGGTTAGTATGGAGTAAAAGTTTTGTGGGATATTACCACGTAAATCTGAATTAGTACACTAAGGAGATAAAACTGTTTGTTTCTAAAACGCGAGTGGAAAATTTTACAGAGGAACCTTCGTTTCTGTCCTTATCGATAACGATTTTCATTTCAATACAAAAAGAAATGATTAAAATTCAGTCCCAATAATAATAGTATTTTTGATAGCTTCGTGATAAATTTCTCGTTGCGAAAAACAGCTAATCGTTATCGCGGCGACATTTGAGATATATCGAATAATTGACATCTTTCGGCTGAATCTTTGTTGATGTTTGTACATAGGTAGCTAATATTTTGAAGTTTTAAAATAGCTTAATAAAATATCCGTGTCATTGTCAAATCTCTGATCGTATCCGGATAGTCTTCTGCTGAACTATGCAACAGAGAACTATCCGGATTCAAGCAAAGATTTAATAATAGCATGTAACTTAAAAAGAAATACTCAAACGGAGCTTCAATACATTTGCTCAAAATAAAATTGTGCCAAACTCTTTCATCGACCCTCTGTGGCGAGCTTAAATCAAAGTTCATTGATCGCAGTTGGGGTCTAATAAAATTATTTAGGTATGAATCGAGAGGTCTAATTTAGAAGCGAGTGTGTTTTGTTGCGCTAACAAAGTTATCCTTAGTTGAGAGTTTAACAGAATCGACGGGTGGCATTTAGAGTTGCGATTATTATTCTTTTTAAAGGCAAACAAAGAGATATTTTTGTTCTCTAAATAGCCAGATTTAATTTGAGGGTCGAGTTGAAGTATGAATTTTGCGTAAGTACATGTCCAGAAAACTGTTTTTTTTTTGTATCTAATATTGAAACCGTTACTGAAACAGCGAAGTAGAGAGAGAGTTATCGTAATGTAGGGTCTGCATATGTGTGAAGTCTTGCTTTTACAGTTTTTCTGAACGGTTTAGTACTGAGATTTTGACATCACACAATCGTAGTAGACCATTCGCATCTTGATTGAGGTGAGGACACCCTCTACCTCATCTAGAAGACATAGGACATGTCAAGAGTCACTATCATTATCATCAGTGTACGTCGTCACATAATAGTCTATATCCATTGCTGGATATTGGTTTCCACCAAGTGTGCCGACAATGAACAGTCCTGTGAATCTCTCGTATCCATCGAATTCCTACGACTCTTATCAGGTCATCGGTCCACCTTGTGGGAAGCTTTTTCAACGCTGCGTCTTTCGATACGTGGTTGCCACTATAAAATTTCGGCTTTATCGATCAATATGCCTATTGCCATTTAAGTTTGGCGATTCTTCGGGTACGTAACCCTTGTTTCTCGTACGAATATCCTCATTCCTGATGCAGTCATGCAAGGAAACTCCGAGCATAGCTCCTTCCACAGGCCCTTTGGGTGACTCTAAGCCTTCTGATGAGGCCCATTGTTTTTTTTAATATTTCAGTCCAACAAATCTACCTAACACGATCATTATATATACACATACTTTGTATGAATAGTGGAAGCACAGACTGTAATAAGTTGTTTTAATATATAATTAACTAATTGAACATACTCGTATCGTGCTCGTATCATTAGTAGTGTGAGGACTGGTAAGACAACTAGTGTAGCATTATTAATTAAGTAATATTACGTAACTGTTGCCATTAATATTTGGAATGGAATTAAGCTTCTACCTAATCTATTGTCTCTATACTATGTGTCATGTATGAAATACCAGTACATCTTGATGGTAGTGAGGAAGTAATTATGCTGATGATAATGATATCTTAGAACTCTCGTATATAACTCTTGGTTTGTTTTATTCAGGGAAGAATGTTCTGTGACAGTTTTCTCTAAGTCAGACAGTTTTATTTCTCCTTGTAATTTTTTTTTCAATACTCGAAAACAGGCTCTTATCGCACTACGAATAGGTTCGACATGCGATGTTTATCACCCTAGTGTTTTTTTTTAATTTATCATAACGAGGGCTTTTTTCATTCCTATTTTGTTACGGTCAACCGTGATTATAATTTTTTTTAAAGCAGAGGTGGATACTTTTAGGGTTTTAATATTTATTGAAAATTAAAATTGTGTTTTATGAACAGAATAATTATCATGAATAAACAATATTATTTACACAATAATTTGTTATTATCAACAAATTAACATTATCTGTGTTCTAAATTCAAAATATTTGAATTTCTATTTTAAATATAGGATGTATACGGTTTGATACCTTTGCTTCTTCTTCAAGCTGCAAAGGTAAAGCGCGGGAAAAAAGTCTATTTCATATTATTTTTTATTTGTGTTAAATTTTGTGAAAAAAATGTTGAATTTAAGATTTGAAGAGAATTCTTTAGATGGTGCCAGCGCCGTCAGATATTGTGATTGAGTTAAAAAATACTCGCGATAGCTTGCTGCCATCTAAATCAAAACTAAAATGTATGGCAACTTCGGAAAATTTTCTTTACTACAAAATGAATAAAAATGCGTCGTAATTTTCAGAGAAAGTATTTCTTCGTAAGTGTACTGAAAAACGTCGTTTGATACACGTGGAGATTTGTCACTGCAGCACTCGGCTCCATAACACCCTCGCCTATGCGGCTCGGGTGAATTTCGCCTGGTTTGCAATGACAACCTTTCCCCACTTGTATCAAAATGTATTATTTTTGTAGCCTTCTAAGATCACGGAGTCCAGCTTTATGTACATGAGATTTATTGCAAATACCTAAGTAAAGCGTTATTTCCTAATATCTTTTGACCTTATTTTTTTTAAAGCTGCATCATTGTCATTCACCTTCTCTTGTTATCATCCCAATGTATTACGGGTTAGAGTAACGTATTACTTATCTATTAGCAGTCTTATGGTGGCAAGAATGACTCTAAAACGTGAGGTCTTGGGGTCGATTCCCGGTTTGGCCGCAAGTTGTTTTTGGGTTTTTCTATTAAGAACTATTCTGTAGTAGCCCGTAGTTTGGAAATTGGTGGTGTGATACCTCCTTGTCTCGAAAAACATGTAAAACCGTTAGACTGCGTCCGATACATCTCTGGTCGTGTCTACTGACTTACGTGACTAGACGTGTGACTATGAGTACTATAATTAAGTGCACTTGTATTTGCAGGTGTGTGCCACTTATACATTAAACTATCTGCTGCGTACTTATAATCAGCCTTACAGTGTTCTCCTGCTGGGCTTCAGGCCTTCTCTCTTGAGGGAATAGGTAAAGGTAGAACTACACTGCGCACACGTGTGCCACGACGATCTGGGCGCGTCGGTCTCCATACGTTTTATATGGAAACTGGACTTGTAGAGCTACAGTTGATCCACGCCACGCGAAGCCACGCGACGACGTTCTACGTACATATTAGGCTTGCTACATGTGTGCGTCGGTCTTATGTAGTTGCTTTATAATCCACTATATCTCAATCCTCGATATGGTTGGTGGGTTGTTATTCACCAACCCATATCGAGCAAGCGCGTTTCATGTCAAGAAATGAATTTTTGGTTCTAGGTAATATCGGTTCACTCACATTGTTTTCTTTCACCGTTTTGAGAGCAGAGAGCAGTGAAGAAAAAAAAAACAAGTAAATCTAAATATAAAGGTTTCTGTTCATATTGTTCTACTTATTCGTATTTAACATTTTAATCCACAGATATTAGTTTCACGATTTTTTTTTTTTATTATTGATAGGCTCGCGTTTGACCACCATCTCACCTGATGGTAAACGATGATGTGGTCAACGATGGAGCACGCTTACCTAGAAGTAATCTATTCACTCTTGACTTAAAGACCCCTAAGTTATAGCTTCCAGGAAACACAGACTCCGGCAGGGATTTCCACTCCTTGACTGTGCGCACAATAAATGTACTATTCCAATTTTTATTTAAAAACTTTGTAAATAAATATGTAAACTTGACGTGAAAAGCTTGCGTCACAAACAGAATTTTATAAAGAGCTTTATCGGTAGGGAATTACGTAAAAATATATTTATAGTACATATTGCGTATGTTCGTATTTTGTGTATTTTTAAACAAAATGAGCCTAGTACTTACCTATAGTATGTTATGAATTAATTTTTTAAACCTTTATTTTGTGGTTAAAAATTTTCCAAATGACAGACTCTTACTGACTAAAAAACCCACCCCGTACCTTCTTGCCTTTCGTACCGGGTCGAGCTTCCCTTTCGGAGCTAAACCCTGGCCCTACTGGGGCCAGGGCCTAGCTTGGTCGAAGCCTACTGGGCTTCGACCAAGCTAGGCCCCTGCTGTTGCTGATAACTCCTTGAAGCGCTCGCGAACGCTGTGCTTGGGCTCGGTTCAATCAGTTTCAGGACGGTTGGACAGCGAGCTACTCATTGCTCGCCGTTCGCAAGCCCGCGCCTACGTTGGCCGGAAATCAGGATCGGAATACCGGCGGCGGCTCGGGCGTGAGCGCCGCCGTTGCCTGATGCGGTCGGCCTCCTCGCCTTTAAAAACGACAAACAAAAAATTCCGAGTCTTTGTTTTGTTTACAATGGAATACAATGTATATAGGGTATAGATATATCTGCTACTATATAAGTCACTTAATATAAAAAAAAACTTAAGTAAATATACTACATGTCCTAGAACCAAAAATTCGAAGACATGTGACATTCACTAGCTCACACTGGGCCCGCGTGGTGACGACCCATTCCCTCTCCTAGAGAGGAGGCCTAAGTCCCAGCAGTGGAAACATTGAAAGGCTGATTATATGCTACCAAATTCAGGTATCCGTTAGTCCTAGTACCATTTTAAACTAGAGTCACAACTCCGTGAATCGCTCGTTTATGCAATACAACTTCAGTTGTTTGCCAAGCTCAATTGCATTGTAGGTGCCGATCGACCAATTCAACTCGATTGCACTCGTTTTCGATGCAATGAAACTAGAAGAGGAAACTGCATTGCTTCCTATTTGTAGAATGGCCGTCCACTTATTCTGTTTGTCGGCGCGTTAACAGTGGCGCCATCTTTTGTGAACAACGGAAGTTTGTTAAGTTCTGACTTTATGGGGTAGAGAAATAGATCTCTGGTCGTCGTATAGTGAAATATATCACTTTATACTGTAATAGGTTATATAAGAGTTGCCTCCTACTCCGTTTTTGGTGCTTGTTTATACATAGGTTTTCTTTTTATCTTGAAGATAAAATACAAAGAGAAAAAAAAAATTGTTCTTATCTCTCAAGAACAACTTAATCGACCTTTTCTATCTGCAGAATTTCCTAAATTTTAAACATTTTTTTTTCTAATAAAAGTTTTAGCCTAATTATTTTATCTACGAGTAGTTTGTAGCCTATTTCGTCGAAAATAATATACTAGTCCTAATCTGTGAATGATGTGCATATTATCATTATCAGTAATAGTAATTTAGATAGGCCAAAAGGATATTTGATTTAAAGTTTTCTTTTTGTAAATAACTTGTTGTAATAACACTATTAAAAACATACATACGCTACAAAGAAATAGACGATCAATAAGTTTTTGAAAAATAACCATAATTTATTTTAGGCCATAAAAAACCCATAAATTTAAATAGTGTCATATACTTAGCTTAAAAATTTTTATTTTGTTAAGCGTAATTACCACTATTTAAATTTCTCATTAGATATGTTAAAAATGAATTCTAAAATTTCACTAAGTTAAATTATAAAAGTAAAGCCAATGTGGCCCAGGTGTTGAACACTTGTACCTGCTTCAAGAATACCCCGAACAGCTTTACAGGAGGAATTTTCGTCGGACATATTATGCAACCAGTTATGAATACCTACCATAAGCTTCCTTTTTTATCATTGTGTTTTAGATCATGGCTATTCGGCGTATGCTTTGCAGATGCTTATGAAATTTTGAGACCCTTAACGACCTACCCCTATCGATGCGCTTAGCAGCACCATATCATCGATGAAACAGTTGTTGGTGGCTGCTGAACTTGGCATCAAGATCAGCAATGACACAGATTGAAAAGCTTTGGCCTTCGCAGCCTCACCTCACACTCCAATCTATACGAGTCTGATAGAGCTCACGATCAATTAACGTTAGAACCCTGGCCTTGTATCATTGCTAGAAGACTTTAACGATTCAGAATAAACTTGTGACTCAATTTTCAATGTTTTTGCATTAGAACTACACTTTTTGCCAATTTGATAAACATACCATTAAAAATATGTGCATACTGAACAGCAATATTTTAATAGTGCGCTAGCCTTCAATTAGCAGTCTGTTGAACAACATAATATTATAATATTATAGCCTTGACTCTGTACAAGCGGTATTAAGGAGCCTGAAGGTATGCTCGCGAGTATGGAGAGATTCTGCATCTTTTATCGTGTGCTAGGTACATGTGCTTTCGTTTCGATACACCTTCGAAATTCAAGTGGCTTTTACGGTGGAACACTACGCGCCTTCGATGATTCGGGCTTGGTCGATGGCAAGCTAACCATTGCTCGTCACGCATAAACCTAAGCCTAATCTGTACGGTTCATATCTGATTTGACCATTGAATGATTACTGCATTGACTTTATAAGAGACTTTGACCACTGAGTTTGTTTCGGTGTTTCTTGTTAGGATAGTTAGTTAACAAACACTGGCCATATCTAGTTTAAATTGACAAAAAAATTTACGTGTAAAATGTAATTTAGAACTGGTTTGCATATTCGAATTAATACATCAATCATTCCTGTTCAAATATATCAATAACCACAAACAACAATAACGAGTATTAATATCATCACAGTAAACGGAAGCAATTGCCTTATATGAAAACTTTCATACATTACTGCGAGCCTGGTAGACGCCTATAAATATTCCGTGTTAATTAATGTGTACCGTGTCGCTAGCAGGAAAGCGTTCTATCAAGCAGACTTATCGCCATCGGCCATCTTAAAATAAAACATAAATGAAGTTCGCAGATCTGGTTCATAAAATGCAACTTGTCTTAAGCAAGCCATACACCATTCGAATTATTGCACCATATATCGTGGCATCGCAAGAAAATCTGATAATTCAAATTGAATAGAAATTGTTAGAAATATCGTTAGCGATGTGCAGTTCGCAGCAATTTATCTGACGACTTTAGAATAGTAACTAAAGATGGTTCCGATATGGAGGACTAAGATTTTCTTTATTGTTGGTGCAATTACGCCTACAGCACACAGAATCTTTTACAAGTTATGAAATAGTTTTTTTTTTTTTTTTTTTTTTTTTTTTTTTTTTTTTATTGATAGGCTCGCGTTTGACCTCTATCTCACCTGATGGTAAGTGATGATGTGGCCGACGATGGAGCACGCTTGCCTAGAAGTAACCTATTCACTCTCGACTTAAAGACCCCTAGGTTGTAGCTATCAGGAAACACAGACTCCGGCAGGGAATTCCACTCTTTAGCTTTTTTTTTTTTTTTTTTTTTTTTTTTTTTTTTTTCTTTTTAAAATACCGTTTTTTTACAAAACTCCTAGGATTGTTACAAAAGACCGGATCGTTGAAAACTAATATTGTTTTTCGTAATCATACAGGATTTTTGCTAAAAACAAAAAAAAAACTTTTATCTTACGACACTGCTACTTAAGGCAATATTGTTAGCCAGTAAATTGTTTTTGTCTTGTTATAAGAATAGCTCTTGAGAAAGAAAAGGCAGACGCTTCGTCAGTTAGTCTGCCGTATAAGTCATGAAAGACTAATTGGAAGGTGTACAGCCGGCCTTATACCGGTCTAAGATTTTATGTTTTTATTGCAAGGATGATGTCCCTTGCAGGGTAAGCAGAGAACTGTAATGGAATGTCAGTCTGTTATATTGGTGATGGCAACGCAATTTTCTCTTAAGCTTTAAATGTAAAACATGTCTCACGTTTCTTGCACCTATGTACTCGAAATATCGCTAATGGTAATTTCTTCAATTTATTATTTTCTCATATTCATTCTTAACAACATTCGCATTCATAAACATATAATCTAGCCAGCATTGAAATCAACTTCATAACTTTCACGACCCCTATTTCGAAATGGGTTAACTACTTCTTTAAAAACAGCCCCCACATAATCAATTATTAAAATACTCTCACAGAACCCGAGTAAAATAACAAAGTGGAGCTAATTAGTATATTTTAGTGCACTTTCTTTGTCTTAATTACTCTCTTCTTCGGGCTTTGCATTTAAATAAGGCATAATAGTCAATTAAATTTGTGTGTAATACGCGTTCAGCATACGAAAACTTTATTATTGTGGAACAAAACTGAAGCTTTTTTCTTTAGTTCTTATTATTCCTCGTTTTTTTAACGAGGGTATAAATGGGGTGCAGCGTGGAAACATTTTTTAAGTAGGTTATGCAAGGTGGACAGGCGACATTGTGGTCATTGCGATGGGAACTTAGATGGGGATGGTATAAGAGAATGGGGATTGTCAAAGAAAAGTGAGACCTATGGCAATATTGGGCGAAGTCGTGTAAATGATGATGATGATGATGACAGGTTATATCCAACTGCCGGCAGCTATTTCTGGTGCCCCGACTATAGGGAGCTTCAAAGCTCGTTTGAAAAAAATTCTAAACCATCAAGTTTTTTATTCTTTTGACAAAGGTCATTGGGCGTAATCCGACCCGGTCGCGGACATGAATGAAAATGATTTAAAACGAAAGAGTATAAATTCACTTAACATTACATAAGGTTATTTTTTATTTAATCCATGGGAGAACAAAGTTTGAACTAAAAATACATTTACTTAAAAAATCGAATACTACTACTAAATATTAGTTGTCGTTCTGTTAAATAGCTACTAAAAGGTTTTCGCGAGTGCATGTGCGTCCCGTCATCCCGTGTGATGAAAACGGCAGGTATACGTTCGCTCCCTCTCTCTCACACAGTAGGTTGCGTCTCGCTCGTTGCGTTGGCGCATTGTTTCGTTCCTGTCATCGCAGTCCTTCGTTGTCTGTCGTTGTTGTCTCGTTGTTTCTGGTTGTTTGCACCGATGGTTATATAATAGACGTTGTGGGACCATATCCAGCCACAACGTCAGATGCCTCAATCCTGCGTCATCTTTTAGAAAATATAGAATCTCCGTGGCATTGGTTTTTAAGACCATATGATATTTTTATATTAGATCGCGAATTTCGTGATTCAATTCCTATAATTGAAGAATGTGGCTATGTTGCACATATGCCACCATCCAGAGGAAGAGGAGAACAATTGACGACGCTAGATGCCAATAAGTCAAGGTTGATAACAATGTGTCGATGGGTAATCGAGGCCATAAATGGTCGTTTTAAGAAAGATTTCAAAATATTTCGACACACATATTTCAATGTTGTTATGCGAAATATGATGACGGACTTCAAAATAACAGCGGCTATCATCAATGCTACCAGGCGTCCTTATGAAGATAGTGTATATGTCGACCAGTTTATTAACATTATAAATGGTAGAATTAATAGAGAGAACGAACTGGCGCAACACGTAATTGAAAACAATATGAATAGACAAAGAGTTGCTTTCATGCCATTAGATGGAAACAATCCAGATTTTAGAGACTTCCCACAGTTAACATTTGAAGAACTTATACTGTTTACATTGGGCAGCTATCATTTAAGACTTGCTAGGTCGTACTGCCATGAACACATAAGACCTAATGGTGTCTACATGATAGAACTCTATCGTCATCAAGAATTAATAAATAATAAAATATTGATAAGGGGACGAATTCAGTCGCGACATGTCAGAGCGCGACAATATTACACATATATTTTAATTAACCCAGCGACACAAGGAAGACAAAGTGTTGAAGACTACTACTGCTCGTGTATACACGGCCGCCGCACCGTCGGGAGCTGCGCGCATATAGCCAGTATAGTTTATTTTTTATCCTGGGCTAGGCACCAACAACAAATTGAAGCCCCTGCGGTATTTTTAGATGATATAACAGTAGATATTGATCACGCCGAATAAATAATTTGAAAATGTAAAAGTTTTTTTTTCTCTTTACTCCCACATCCCACAAGGAAGCGACCCTTACCATGATAACTAGATACATTTTATCTATATATCTTCACAATTGCATTTCTGTCCGCCGTGGGTTTTTCTCCCATACTATTTGCCCATTGACCTTTATGATTTAATTTAACTTAGAAGATTGAATATATTAATTTGGACTGAATATTATTGACTTTTATTATGATTTAATTTAATTTTAAATTGTGATTTGTATTTTTTTTTCTGTATTTTCTTTTCTTTGTCTGACATTCTTTATTATTTGACATTGTATTCAATCATTTGTTGATTAAGTATAATGGAATATTTTATATATGAAGTCATATGGTAAGAATCTAAGAATCTCCAATAAACTATTGTGACTAAGACTATGACTACAACTATACAGGTGAGGTAGTATTGAATAATATTAGGAACATGTGTTTGTATAATTTATAGGTATAGAAATAAATTAATAGTAAGTTTAACAATAAGATAAATCTTTACAAAGTACAACAGTTTATAGAGCATTCTTCAACAATAAATTTACCGACTACGACATTTGATTCTGAAAAGGCAAATATAAAAAAAAAAAAACAAGATGCTTAAAGAACCGCTAGCTAAATTAGATAACAATAAGTAGATAAAATATTTATAATAAAAGTAAACAAGTAAATCTTTAAGAAGATAAAGTATTAAATTAGGTTAGGATCCAGATTTGAATAAGTAATTTCGTGGATATAATGTAAACATCGGTGAAGGCCTGATGGGACATTGAATTTGAAAAGGCCGTCTAGTAATATTGGCTGTTGGGTGTAGCCATAATATTGGCGAATTTGGGACGTGTAATATTATAAATATACTTGGGCTCCATATAATTTTACTGGATTCCTTCAAACCATTGTCGACCTCACGGTTGGTTGCCGATCCGATGAGATAGTGGTTAAACGTCAGCCCATGAAAGTATCTTTTAATTTACGTTTTGTTAGCCTAATTTATATCTTTTTGCTGATTAATAACACTCCCCTTTTTCTTTTCAAATCTCTTTTTTGCGCAATATGTGGCCAAATTTGACCCACAAACGTGATCAGATTGTCACACCATCTCCGCCGCACACGACCTCGATGGCGACGTGCTCCCTCCGGCGTCGAGTGAGTGACGATCTTAGATATTTTGTTCCCTAAAATGATTCCAGGTTTGCATGACATGTATGTAATTATAAATTCTGCTTATTTATTTACGACGAACTTCGAGTTTTTGAAACCAAATACTAAGTTGCGTACTGATTACAAGAGTAATCATTATACAACTTTACGCACTATTCCAGACCAAAGTTACCAATGTAATTAAGAAATTACATTGGTAACTTTAGTCTGGAATAGTATTCTGTACAAATACATCAAAATTAAATGTCTTAAATGGAGCCTAAGCGAGATTGTGTTATCCATAATTCAACAGCCCATCTTGTTCAACTGTGGACTTAATATTTAAACCATCTCTTTTTCCTTGATCAGAATTCGTGGCACCCCTACCGTCCCTACGGCCAACTTTATAAAGGACGAAAGCGTTAGAATCTTTACCCAATCCATCTGCTCTGTTCACAATGAAATATTTCCGTTCACTTCGTTCCAGTGTGTCAGCCGTTTTCACATTGATTGAAAACCTGTTAATATCCAACTTTCTTTGCCTCGCCTTTCCTTTATCTTGTTTATACAAACTTTCCCTTTATTTTCACTGGTAAAAACGTGTTGAAAAGCGACTAGAGAGTTCTGTTTGAAGATTATAATAAATGTCATTTGGGAATATTGATGAGCGCCAAATATACAATTGTTTGGAGACAGTTTGGTAAGCTTAAGAATTTGTGCTGCTTTACATAAATAAATAAGGGATTTCATATTTTTCGTTAAGTCAAGATCTTGAGGTGATTTTTTGATCGATTAAGAGCGTTTTTGATCCGTCAAATAATATGTATTGAATAATGTATTTTCGTTGCGCTGGTCTAAAATTAATTGGGTTAAGACCAGGATAATAATTGTGAAGTGTGAATTATATCTTTGAACGATCTCTTTAAAAGAACAACAATTTAATCTTAACTATAAAAGTAGAGGTATATTTAAGAAATAAATTTTCAGAGATGAAAAAAATAAAATCAAAAAACCTTGTTAAAGGTTTTTATAAAGCATTTGCGTATTCACGTGATTATTATAGACGTATTCACGAAAATTTTGATATATTACAGATTCTTATTCAAATTATTTCCTTCCTTTATTTCTAAAGTCTCTACTCAGTACCAGACAATGAGTCTATTTAGCCCTATCTTCATAATTCGAGTGGTTTCATTGACAAAGGACCATGTTTACTTTGTAACGAGGTGGAAATCTTGTTATAAATGGAAATGATGTGGGAATTCTAAGGCTTAATGTTTGTTCAAGGAATCTTGTCTGAGTAGTGGCTTTAGGCGGAATTAGGGATGTGTGGGAAAATGAGGTCTAAAAGCCTGATTTTCTCTTTTGTTTATATGGTTTGATATTGTGAGCTCTATTATTAGAAAATGTATTAGGTTTTGTTTTGTTTTTTTATTATTATTATGTTACAGTCGAAGCAATAAGTAGTTTAACCAACCTTTCCAAATTAATGCTTTATCTAGTAGTACGTCTTGAATGTTGTTGTTCTTCAATAAAACACTGTTATACAAAAAAAAAGACGTGTGGCACTTAGGGACTGCCGCGGTAAAGCTATTGCATAGCATTTTTATCAACTTATGCAATTAAAAAAATTATTTATTTATTTTATTTATGCAGTATTTTTTTTCCTTTGTTTTTTTTTCTTTGATATTAATTGAAGTTACACTTTCACACATTGAATTGAATTTTGATTGGTTGTTCACTCGTTTGTTTTCTTATCGGTCACCACGCTCAAAAAACAAATGAGTGAGGGGTGTTAGGTTATTTTCGTTACGGAATTTCTGCATTCGGTCTCCACGCTCAATGCCCGCGATAGAAGCTATGCAATAGCTTAAAAGCTGACATTCAATGTCCTTGTCCTAGTACCTTTACATACTACCTTGTGTTTTTATTTAGCTTTGTTGCACGTTTAGGCAAATTGGTTTTCTCTTTGCGACATTTTTACCTCTCTTTAGTTCTAAATACATAATATAATTTGACTAAAATATTATTTGATCTATTACTATAAACCAACAGTCAACCTTCAACATAGTTATGATTAGCATTATCATTACAACTTGAAATTCATCGTTCATCATTATTAGTTTCTTCCACTCCACAACAGATGGCGCTAGCTGTATGATTAAATTGTTTCATCAAAACTTTAATCCAACAGCAGGCTTACAAAGTAAAATTGTGTCACATACAAATTATTATTACATTTCTCTTATATCTGAAATTAAGTCCATACTAATGAGAATGTCGTTATAATAATGTTGTTTTTGGTGATCTTGTTATAATCATGTTCATAACTCGAAAGGTCTTAACTCGGGCGTCAGATTTCACGAAATTTGTTAAAATTTAATGATAACTTATTTGAATGTGTGAGCTGTATATATTTACTCATTTACTGTACCAATGTTATTTTAATAATATGGCATTTTGGTTACTTTATTACACATTTCTGTTTTACATTGATCTTGATAATTATGTGTCTTTTTGTCGAATATTACCAAGTACCTAACTGTGTCAATACCGGATATGAAACAGAGATTTAATAAGACGGTTATAGAGCAAGTTTCTCCTATCTCCTAATTAGCGATGCGTTCTAATTAGTTCTTTACAAATACAATACACACTAGACTAGAGAAGTGGTGTAGTATTCTCAGATATGATATCTCATAAAATACTCACAGACATTGTATCGTGAACAATATTTATCAATCGTATATGTTGAGTACAAACCTACAGGCTGCAGGATTGTTCAAAAGAGTTACCACGGCCTTGAAAGCCAAAGGCAACTAAGAGGGCACAAGTAGTTTTTAGTTAGAAAAGGTTTGACACTTTCTCCCTCCTTCCAAAACTATTTGATAATTTCCACTTAAAAAAAAGCATATTTATCTACCGAGACAACTCTACGATATTCTAAGCAAACACCCACTAACTTCACTGAATATCATATCAATGGATATAATCTGAGAGGCATTATACGCACATCAAAAACCCAACCGATATTGATTAAAAATATACTGCCTACCCTGCGGTTTGTTCAATACTCATTTACCTGTCCTATTAATGCGAAGCTATAAAACCCAACAGGTTACTTAATACGCATCCTACGCAATCAACTTAAACATGCGACAAAGTGGAAGATACCGGATTATGAAATGAAATTTCATTGCCTACTGTTTTTTTATTTCATTCATATTTTATTACTTCATCGCTACCTGATCATAGTCTTCGGTGACTCAAACAGATCGCTATCCGATTACTAAAACAGTCACGGTTGGAAAAAGTGCCGACAAAGGTTGGCAGACGACATCGGGGGACGCACGGCGCGCCGTCCCTGCCAACCGGACGGATTTTTCTTGCACGTTGTCGCTTCCAGATGGGACATACAGATCAGTGGCCTGATTCACGTAAAATCAAACAAGCCAAATATCGTTGAAGTTTTATAGTCGTTCGATTGAAGTCCTATCCAAAAGCGGTAATCACGATCTATCGACTTATTTCCAGTTACATTATTATGTATTCTACCAGGATAATGTAATACAGAGTTTTTTTTTTTTTAAATCAACGAATTTCAAACGACTTTAAAGTCGGGGTCGTTCAAACTCGATTGATGGACGTGAATACGGAAATGGTCTAAACGACTAAATCGCTACGATACCGTTACGGTCTTTATTACGTGAATTGGGCTACAGGTGTTAGTCTAATGAGAAGTTTATGCACTAGTGAGAAACATTGTCTAAAGGTGGTCTTAGTGCCTTAAGATGGCATAGAAACAGAATGGATATAAATGATTTCAATACATATTTGGATAAATATATGTAAACATCATTATTTTTTTCTTTTATATTATATTTTTGGTAAAAAAAACGAATCCAACAAATCAACGCTGTGTTGATTCTATCAACTTTATAAAAATGTCATCGCGTGTCTTCGTACCTCGACTGGTCGCTATCCAGATCTTTAGGTTCGGTTTCTATGTACCTACTTTTTTAAACTCTTCAGTTTTGTACTCTAGCGGAGGATGTGAAGATCCAAATTGAGAAGCCTGACTGGAGATGTTTTTAATGTGAATTCTGTAGGGTTTGTATTTACTTTGCAAAATGGACCAAACTACATTGGGTATTATCATTTGTTTTATTTTTAAGATCTCTGCTTCAACTTTTGACAAGTTTAAATATTCTCATTTGAATTTTCTTGGTATTACATTTTTATACGACTGCCCCAAAAAAGGAGTGTTATGTTTTATCAATATTGACTGGCCATAATTAAAATGTTAACCGTTCTTCAGAGCGATGTGTCACGCCTATAAAGGCGCCTTGTCTTAAAACACACCTGCTTAGAATCTTGATATTGAATTCCCAGTCTTAAGAAACCAGTCAGAGAGAGAGCTTTCATTACTCGCAAATCCTCTTCTTTTTATCAGAAGCAAAAGGAATCCAAGTTGTAGGCACGGTTCCTTTATTTCTGGTCTTTTGAGTGTTAAAAAATGATGGTGGACCTAAAACGCATTCTTTGATGTATTATGATTTTGAATAACGTGTTGTTCATGCCATATGAGAGGTTATAAATCAAACTAATTCATATGTTTATAGCTTTACATTAAGTTTTATGACGATACTAATGTTTATAAAGTGAATTTTAATTGTTGTAATGATATTTGGTAGGTTTGATCCTTTCTATGAATTTTTGAATTATGCATTTTATGGTATTTTTATTTTGGTTACTAGTTGAATATTTATAGATAGGTATTTAGTCCTTTTCATTTGGAAAAAAATATCTAATAGATATTTAGAATGTCGTGTTTACACCACCGTAAAGCAATCCATTGACCATGTCATGATTTAATGACAACATATTTCATTTAAATAATTCATTGGAATATTCCCTTAAACCTTTCCCAAACAATGCCATACCCGAATCTAATGAGGCGTAACCAGAACACATATTGATTTATTATTGCGGGTAGGATGACCGAAAAGGGAACAAGGTGTGTGTCAATGGACGTGGGATAAAAAACAATAAATGAAGATTAAATGCCGGCAATCCGAGTGGCAGGTGTTTAGCATGACACCGATATTGATACTGTTCAATCCGTGTTCCGTGGTATGATTGCTCGAGCTGCTGGTGGCATAGATTATGGCTGGTTGAATGGGTAACGTTTGTGCCTAAATATTTCCTTGTTTGTAGAGGCTATTTTGAAAATTATGTTTTTTTTTTGTATTAGGCGCATAATGCCACATTGCATTTTCGCAAAATGTCATATTCTCAAATTATCTTATTCTCAAAACATATACGACATTATTTTTATTATATGCGAAACCTCAATATGGTCTGTCAGAATCAGTAATTGAATCGATTCTAAATGTCACTTCGGGCGCAGTATTTTTTTTAACGTGTCGTTTTGAGAATATGACATTTTTAGAAATGACATTTTGCTAGTGTGGCACATTGAGAAAAGACATTTTGTGACTAAGGCATTTTTTTATTTTGCTGTAGTAAGTTTGCTTTGCATGTTTATAAACGGACGTTTAGACCAGGAAGCTTGGAATTTCATCATTTTCATATCAGCTTGCAAATACTCATGAAGTATTTCCTTGTTATTGTACATTTCAGCCTTATTCCCGGAATGACAAAAAAAAAACAATCAATTGATCTTTATGTTTCAGTGCCGTAGTGATTCTTTCGAACAAACCTGGAAAATATTGAACCAGGTTTAATCAAAAATCACTTTTATTTAAACACTCTGACTGCTATTCTATGTAAACTTATTCTGTGGACCCGTTACATACCTCTGTAAACTTGGCACCTGCGTCGGCCCGAAGCGACAAAACGCCGCGACTGTTTTTCGACTACCTTATCGCACGGTAGAAGCGTAACAAAACAAAATCGTTATCTTTCTTAAAAGATAACGTGAGGCTTTCGTCCGTGGTGTTAATTGGAGGCTAATGTTGGCCTTTCTATTGTGTTGGCCTCTTAGATAGTCAGCGATAAGACTAAGCTGCGATTTTGTCGGAAAGTGAGGTTTCGTGTTCTTTTTGTTTTTTATTTATGTTGTAGCTAGCTTTTATCGAGAATTTTGCAGGTGTTAAGTTATTGTTTTATTAGTACCAATGTGTTAATTTTCTGAGAGCATAATTTTTGTGAGGTGATTGTGTCACACGTTTATTATTGTACTCCCATCGCTTCTCTCGATACATTCGACAGTAAGACTAAAGTATTTATAAGTATATTTGCGTTCGTTGTAAATGTCTTCAGTTTTATTTATCTGTACATATGAAAGGTACAGTCCTGACTCCTGAGCTTTTGAACCTAAAACGCTTAAATTTGGCACAAAGGTGCCTTTCATGATATCTGTTAATTTCTAATTGTACCTGTTCATGTCATTATATATTGTTACTATTTGTGTTAAATGTACAAAAATAAACATTATTATTATTTATTAATGATTTTTACAGAGAATAAGAAAGGATTTTTATAAATCCATCCCCTAAGGGGATGAAACGGGGCTTCAAACTTTGTATGGAGAAATTTACATTTCACAACGGGCGGAGCCGCTGGCAGGAGCTAGAATGTAAATTAAAAAAAAAACTTCAAACTAAAACATATTCAATTGGCGGTTTTTCGTATTTCGCGACTTATTCCTGACTGCTTGGAAGTAGACAGATAGTGCCCTAACACATCATCATTATTGTTATGCACTTTAAGCTCAGTAAGTTAAACTAAAGATATTTTGAGGTGCTTGCCCAGCATAGTTGTGAAAGCAATTCTAACAATTCCATGTATTGATATTGTCAACCTACAGTTGCCACATCATATTTTTTTTTTTTCCATTCTGTCCAGTCGGCCGTCACGCTATCGCCGACTCTTTTTTCTTTCATATCACTTCTCACATATACTCTCACTCATTTCTTTGGTCTTTCTACATTAATCTATAGGTAGAGTAAGTATGATACCAATCTTAGGTCCCTAATTCTCAAAGTTTTCATTCAAAGCATTTCTACGAAACCCGTTCAAACTAGATAAAAAAAACTTGGGGATATAACCTCCCCTTTCTACTGAATTTAAAATTCACATAAACTTCACCGTATATCATACTTATCCTTTGGATACGTGATATTTTGACTAAAAGACGACATTAAGGTTCAACCCGTGAAGGTGATAACATCAGCTGTGATTTAAGATGGCGCTATCCTTCGTAGAAACCATAAAGATTATCTCACTTCACGTTAATGGACGTACTAATTATTAATTAAGCACTGTTCTAAGTGTTACTTTACACGGAGCTTAAAGTTTTGCTGTAGTGTACTTAGCGAAACATGTGGACGGTGAAAACTGCAATTTTGTTTTTGATAGTTGTTTTTGACGTTCATTATTGAACCTTTCTACCTAATAAAACCACAGGATGGCCGTTTTCTGCACATTATAAGTCTTCAGATTCTTTTATAGAATACACGATCCCCTCCTGTGCTTCCCCATTAGCACGTTTTAATTAAATGTTGCATGCAATTAATTATATCTCCTGTGGTTTTATTAGGCAAAATTTTGGTCCACTTTTTGGTCTTTCACGGATTGTATAAAAAGGAATGTTAAATCGGTACGTCTGCTGATCGCTGCAAGCTCTTTAAGAGGTTTTGCAGAATGACACTTCAAACATGCATATATTTCGGAATTTATTGATTAAACCCCAAGCAAACGCCGGTGTTCGCGCACCTATTGTCTTACTATTCTGTCTCAAATTGACGGTATTTGAAAGTTTAATGTTCTTTCTAAATCTTCATTGATGAAATTCTAAAGTTTTTTAAGCTATTGCATAGCTTCTATCGGGGGCCTTGAGCGTGGAGACCGAATCCAGAAATTCCGTAACGAAAATAACCTAACATCCCCCACTCATTTGTTTTTTGAGCGTGGTGACCGATAAGAAAACAAATGAGTGAACAATCAATCAAAATTCAATTCAATGTGTGAAAGTGTAACTTCAATTAATATCAAAGAAAAAAAACAAAGGAAAAAATAAATACTGCATAAATAAAATAAATAAATAATTATAATTGCATAAGTTGATAAAAATGCTATGCAATAGCTTTACCGCGGCAGTCCCCGAGTGTCACACGTCTTTTTTTTTTTTAAACAACTTACTACATACACTTTTTAAGTTTGTTTGTAACTAACCCGTGGTTCTAGAGTTATATGAGTGAATAAATTATTATTATTATTATAAACGCAACACTACTAATTCTTCTCACTGACTTTTAAAGGTAAACTACTTTGTTTTAAAAGTAGAACAGGTCAACTATCTTTGTTAAGTATATTTCTAAATTAGTTCGTAAATTCTCTAATTCCACTTCCTGTTTAAGACTTTGTTGGTCATTCCTCATAACGCTTTTATAGCCTCAGGCTAGACTTTTTTGGATCTTAAAAGTTTTTGCTACCTTGATGAAGCGTTGTAATAGATACTGAGTGGAATGGCCGCAACTTACGAGTTGTATACGTACGTCTGGGTTCGAACCCAGCCAAGCGTTTTGGTTTGTGTCATTTATTTCATCACCACTGCTCTCAGAACGGTGAAGGCAAATGTCATGTAGCATATCCTAGAACAATAGAATTCGAAGAAATGTGACATCCACCATGTAACATTGAGCATCAGTGGATTACGGCCCATTCTCTTCTTTTGTAAGCTGATTTTTGTTTTTATTTTTGGTTTATTTATATTGTCCTCACATAATAGAAGAGACAAAAAATATGTAACCATGATACTTGTAATACATAAGTTAAAACAGTGTACATGGAGTTTCTTGCACTATCATCTCCATAGAGATCTACGCTCTAAAATGTGCAATTGTGAAAATTCTTGACAATCTTCACTAATATTGTAGAGAAGTAAAAATTGTTTTTTTTTTTCGTAGGAGATAATCTCTGGAAGTACTGATCCGATTGCTAAAATTTTTTCACCGATAGAAAGCTGTTTTGGGCAAAGCCGCGGGTAAAAGCTAGTTTAAGATAAATGCCTCGATTCTTAGTTTTTTTCATTACAAGTAACACCAAACTTTCATTGGTCTTTACTTTCTGCTTCTACCACTTATGGCTAATCACGTCTTAGTTGATTCAATTAAGTGTTGTCTACGACTCTACGTAATAAGAATTGTTAATAATGGCCAATAACACCTGATAGCGCACATAATTTTAACAATTTAGCTTAACAAGCAGCTGTTACATATACCTCCCAGTTTATGCCATTATAAATCTAAGCAACATTGTAACAGAGTTGATTATACTATAAATTAAAGTAGCTACTGTATGATAAAAGCCATGTCTTCTAGAATTTTTAAATTTGAAGAGTTATTGAAGTTATAAAAGAAACGAATTACTTGTTTATTTTTAATGTTGTAGTATCGAGAGTGGTTTTCTGTGTAATAATTGTGGTTATGTAATAAAAAACTTTTCACAAAAAAAATATAACCGACTTCAATGTTAAAAAACACTGAAAAGTATAAAATAACTTTAATTTCGGTAGATGATTTTGAGCTGTTATATGTTCAAATCGCGCGGAGAACTCTCATTGTGTGATAAAGATTTTGAAGTTTTTTAGTTCCTATGAGGCGCCATAGATGTCACCAGAGGTTTTATACAGCTAACATCTTTTTTAAGTTATTGACAGGCTCGTATTTGATAATTATCTCACCTGTCAAGATAAATAGGTTACTTCTAGATAAACGTGCTCTATTGTCGACCACATTATTGCTTATATGTTCCTTTAGTTGCCTTTTGAGTTCTAAGTCTTCGGGTTTTCCTTTCAGAATTGAACTTATAGCCTAAGCTGAGCCCCTACTGTTTTTGTGATAGCTCTTTGAGGTGCTCGTGGGATACTATGCATCGTCAATGATTCGGGCTCGGTCCGGTTGGTTACCAGATGGCGGGATGACGAGCTTTCCAATGCTCGCCAGCCGCAAGCCTACGGTGGCTGGAAGTCGGGGTCAGGATCCCAGCAGCCGGGGCGTGAGTATGTTTACTGCTTCGTAGATGGAGGCGATTGCTGCCTACTTCCCTTTCTCATGAACATACCCTAATTCAACGTTGACTGGTAGAAAATGCCTTAAGGCATTAAGTCCGCCTTTGTACTCTTTTGTGCATAAACAATAAAATAAATAAACAAGGCTCGTCATCGATCGCTCCCACGAGGACACGACGGTGCTCCACTCAAGAAAATCGGCCTGTGTAGTTATTATTATTTTAGGCGCAAGCATTAAAAAAACAGTATAATTTGACACACATGGAATTGTAGTAGTAAGATTTGATTATAGGTACTGGTTTTACGACCAACCATCACCTGTTTGATTTGATTACGCATAACATTATTCCTGTTGATATCAACAATTATTTATTATAGATATAAAACATTTAACCACTACGAGAAAGGGTAACGAAAGTTTAGTTCGTCTTTGAAGTTAAATAAAAACTGTTTTTTATAGCATTTTTGAGGCCTTTATAGGTGAAGTTTATTATCTTGTTATTAATATTAAAAAATAATAAATGTTTTATAAATAATTTTTTTTTTGGAGTAAATGTTAGCTTCAAAAAATAAATGTACCTACCATGTGTTGAACTGATTAGAACTGTATGATGATCACTTAATGAGCTCTTTAGAGTTTATTACAGTGGTTCTTCTGATTTGCGTGGGGCGTGAAGGAGTGTCAGATTTTACTGACTAAAACCCACCTATGTTTCTTCAGTTGCCCTTTGCGTACCAGGATCACGGAAATTCTTTCAAAAAATCTCGCAGCCTTAGCAGGCATCGGCCCTACTTGGCCAGGCGATGCCAAGTAGGGCAGGTTAACGCTTGGCGTGTGGAATATAATGTGCTGTCATGTCACATCGGGCTTAGCCCTCACCGGGTGGCTGAACGGTGTTCTACCCATTGCTCGTCGCCAAACCCACGTTACAAATACCGGCACGGATCTTGAGCGCTCGGCGTCGGAGTGGGGATCGCTTTGCGCATTCCATACATTGGCGGGCCAATCGTCTTCGTTGTTAGATACATGCAGCAGCGCAGGGAACAAATCACGAATGACGTCTATGACACGATGGCGTGGCGAGCCAATCATTGACATTCCCCGCCCCCGCGTCTCACTTCGCACCACTAAAGAGACTGAATACTTGACTTCAGCGCAACTTGAAGCCAGCGCTCAAAATCCGTTCCGGTAATTGTACCAACGTGGCCTGCGGTACTGACATGACGATCTGAACTCGTTCCACTAGGACAATCTATCAAAGTTGGCCGTAGATGACCAGACAAGATAAATAAGAAAGGGCTTTGTCCAGCAGTAAAATAACATTGCCTAAAAAGCTCAGTAATCCAAATTAAAGATTGTTTCTCTCCCTGCTGGTGTTCCATAATTCTTGGGGTCGGCACCAAACGTTTTTTTCCAATTCTCCTTTATCAACCGCCACTCAATACGATCATCAATAGATTGTCTGTGTGCAAGTCTCATTTATCTAATTATTGATCTACTTAAGCGAATTTATTTAGGTATATTTTTATAAGGCCATCCTTTCAGAGGTTGAATAGGTATAAAACGTAATGTAAAAGGACAATGCTCCGGGACATCAACATTGTTTAAGAAAAATAAATTTTCATTTCTATAAATTTGTTAAAAAAGCAGAAATACAAAATAAAGATTTATGAATCACTAGTGTAACAGAAGGTTTCCCAGACTTCGTGACAGCGGAAATATTTATTGCTTTGTCTGCCAACGACATTGCGTGATTATATACGTCTATGTACCTACCGGCTGCGGTTAGCGGTATTATAACGACACTGAAAAACAAACGGTAAATTGTAAATTAGAATCGCTAATTTATGAAAATTTATTGACTATTATTAAGTAAAATGTGAGCAGTGGTGACCGAGTGGTAATGGCCCCGACTTACGAGATAATGGCGGTCGAGTGGTCGCGGGTTCAAAGCCAGCCAGGCGTATTACTTTATGTAATTTATTTCATCACCACTGCCCTCAAAACGCTGAAGGAAAACATCGTGAGGAAACCGGCATGGCCTAGAACCAAAAATTTGAAGACATGTGACATTCACCAACCCGCACTGGGCCCGCGTGGTGGATTACGGCCCATTCCCTCTCTTAGGCCTAAGTTCCAGCAGTGGGAACATTAAAAAGGCTGATGAATCATCAAATCAGATGATGATGAAATAAAATGTGCAAAATATTCTGAATCATTATTTTTTTGTTATCTCTGAAAGTCACGGCTATGTATAGGTTCCATTACGTTAGGGACTTAATTCCCTAAAGGAATATATATTTGTAGGAACCAGGGACTGAAATACGAAGGAACATAAGTCTTCCAAAGGTCCAATCCCTTGTGGTCTGACGTAGATATCTATTTTCGTAGTTTCTCCGGAATCAGGAAAAGACAAGCATGGAATGTTTTAGTAACGTTAATGACATATATTAAATAAGATCAATTTCATTATGTTTTTTTTTTTAGGTGGAACATTTTCCAATGACTAGTCCCGTACTTGGGCGGGCGAGAGGTCGTGTCAGATTTTAACTGACTAAAACCCATTCCTGTTCCTTTTTTGACTTCGTTCCAGGGCCACGGGGTACACTTTCACACAACCCCCATGGCCCAAAGTTTCGTTATGGTGGCTTTACAATCTTTAAATTAACCCACCTACATCAAGATGCAGGATTTTTCCGGTGTTTGGTGACGGTGTTTTACAGCGCGAATAAAAAAAAAATACCTACCAAAAACCGCGAGATTCAGGGTCAGACTTTCACTGACTAAAACCCTACCTGTGTTCCTACAGTTGCCTTATGTTTCTTTATCACGGTAACTCTTACGGAACACTCTTTAAAACAACCCCTCTACCTCGGAAGCTATGTAAATTGCATCCTGTCATTCGCGAATGAAGAGTGAGCGATCATTCCTCACTTCCGAACCGCTATCATAATCCCCACATCTACAGTTATATCTCCGTTAAACTCTAACACCTGTTAGTACAAAATATGGCTATTACTTACCTCGCTAACCGCGCTAAAGAGTTTCGCTGAAGTAATTTCCTAGGTCTCAGTAAATGCACGATGTCACTTGACGTTGCATCGCGTGAGCCTCGACAGCAATTACTCGTACCTCGGTTTGTCTCCTTGCAATTAGAGAATTCCTAGGCGTCAGCGTGTGGGAGAGTTATTTCAACTCGCTAAAGTCGTTTAAGTAAACTGTTCTGTATTTTCACATGAAAATTATTTTGCTACGTTGCTTGGGAGCTGGCATTTCTGCTGTAAAACGCTTCGGCCATGTGTTGTTTCTCATTCATCTCGAGCGGTCCCGACTTTCTGTATGGTTCAATTTGCAACTTCTGTGTTGGTGTGTGTCTTTGAAAAAGAAATTGCTTTCTTTTTCTCTAGTGTCATAAATGCAAGTGTTATAGCTTGTCTTCTCTTTTCAATTCAACCTACATCAAGATTGGTAGGGTACCTAAATAAATACATTAGCGTAAGCATAACCATAATCAGACTTATGATATCAAGTCTTATCAGAAAAAAACATCATGTTAGTTTTTGATAGAAGGAGTATTTTTTTTTAAATTTAAAAGCGTTTATGATAATATCAAAATTAAAAAAAAAAAATCACATAGGCCTACATGGGCAATAATAAAACGTCAGAAGCTAGTGCACGTGTCGTTATAAAATATTAGAACTTGTTATACATAAAAGTGTAAGAGTCTAGAAAAGGCATTATTGACATAAATACTGCTTACGATGTACTTCCTGAAAAGGCTCCATGTATCCACTGCTGGAGCTCAGTCCTCTATAAGACTTGGGAATCGTCATCCAACACGCGTGCAAAGTGCGGGTTGTGGTGAATGTCTTCGAAATTTTAGGTTAAGAGCTGGTTTGCTCACGACATATCTTCAATTGCAATGGGGTTGTTAGCTGTCTCTTTCGCTGGATACCCTCCCCAAACTTTGTCAGCTCATTCAATTTTCTCCTTCTAGAGTACCTAGTAGATATTGATATCCATATATATATATATTATTTTTGTTAAAAAAAATCTTTTTTATTTGTTAACAATTTTTTTATGCATATTTTCTATTGGCATCTCTCTCTCTCGGAAATGTAGCGACAAAGATGTAAATAAACAAGATAGTGTAAACCAGATGAGCGAGCTTAAACCGACCGACTGACTCAATTAGACGCTGTATTTTCTAGATGCGATGTTAATGCTGGCAAATTCTTCCTGTCATATCTAGTTTGTAACTTTTCCAGAGTTCTTGGGTCATAAAGCTATTTTTAAAGAAGAAATATTTTAGCAATACTTCGCGTTTTCATATAACAGTGTAATGAGAGTTTTTTAATCGCGGAATGTTTTTATTACATCCTCACATAAGGTGGTTGAATTGCGTGTAGTTTTTGCGGTTTTATGTTGCTTGTAGTTGCTTTTGCAAATTATAGTGATATTTTTATTACCCAACTGTTTTTTGTTCTGTATTTTAATGGAGTCCCCAGATGTTTATTTGCATGCTTTTGCTTTTCAATTTATATGTGGTCCACGATGATTGAAATCAGACATGAGTCTATTAGCCTAAGGGATGTCGTCAGCCAAGTGTTGATTATTTATTGAATACAAGAGAGAGACTTAGACCGCAGTTTTGCACGATGCAATAGTAGTTTATGTGACTAGGGGATAAAGCAGTGTCTTTAAGTCGCGGGCGGCATGTTGAATTCCGAACGAAACGAAGGTTGCTGATTTTAATCCCGAACGACAGTGAGGGATTTATAAAATTAACTCCCGAGCATCGCGAGGGAGTTAATAAAGAAACCTGAGTGAAGTGAGGAATTCAAGCCGCCCAAGACAAAGACAGCTTTATCTCCGTGTTGCATACTCTACTTTTTACACCATCTGTGAGATAATTAAAAGACAATTTGGTCAACCAAATCATATACTAGAGAAATATAAGTATTAGAGTCTGTCTAATAAGTTACACGACTAGGGTAATTATCAGGATTTACTTAAATCTGATGTAGTCAACACGGGTTCAATAATCAAGGTTAATTAAGAGATAGAGATCATTGTTTACTAACAGAAGAACCTTATGACAAGTATCGAATATAAGTTTTTTTTAAATGATTAAATATTAAACAAAATTCTCAAGTCGGTTGACTTATTAGACAGACTATAAACGAGTATTTACAAGTTCATCAAATAAACAAAATTCACTACTCCAAGATTCTATAACGTTCCCGTCAGTACGCACGTTTTCTATTTTCTTTTTTTTGTTAGTGGCCAGTTTGAATCATAGTGATTACATACTCTTTGGTTTGAATTTCAAGTCAACTTGTTCGATGCGCCTACATTTTAATTCACAATGTTGACGATTTTTAATGTTCCAAATTCAAATCTCATTATTCCCTAGGGATCGGCCATACTGCATTATCTCCCTAGGGATAGAATGACTTGCTTTAAGTGAGGTTTGCATGACGTATAAAACGATATTATCGAGCAGGTGGTGTAAAAAAGTTTTTTATGATACCTAGTCACGAATTTTTTTTTTTTTTTTAAAGTCATGAATATTAAGAAAAAGTTATTGAAAGTGAAGAAGGCGCGTGAAAAAATTTTAAAGTATGTAGTTCGTAGAATTAAGACAGCGTTGATTTGTTGGATTCGTTTTTCTCGTAAAAATAAACGTAACAGCCCCTAGCCAAATTACGACCGTTTCGTTTCAATTCTCTTGCGTTCGACGCACGATGACGTCATCACAACGCTCAGTCACGTGATCAGAACGAAGGAATCGGAGGGGTGGCTAACTCGAGGCGTTCGACGAGAATCGAAACGAAACGGTCGTAACTTGGCTTTGGGGCAGAGCAGATAAACTTTCATATGTTACGGGTTGAAACTTTTTTTAGAAATATATAGGGTGACTAGTAATTAGTGTACGATACTTAAACACGTGATTGTGCTCATGATAACCAACAACTTTTACTATGGGAACAAACCTGAAATCGCGAAAAAAAAATCAGCTGTTCAGTAAATTTCATCATCATATCAGCCGAAAGACGTAAATCAGTAAATTTATTTTGCCTAATGTACTAAACAGCTGATATTTTTTTCGCGATTTCGGCTTTGTTCCCATAATAAAAATTGTTTGTTATCATGTATACAATCACGTGTTTAAATATCGTACACTAATTACCAGTCACTCTATACCTTCTTTTATCTGTTCTGTGCTCTATATAAGCAGAAAGCACTATTTGGACTAAAAATAGTAATACTGGATTGAAAAGTTTACTAGCGCATAGCCAATTTTGCTGCTTACTGGAAGGGTTGCAACGTTGAAAGCCAGCTATCAACTATAATGAAATTTGACAAGTACCTAGTGAGTATGAAACAAGTAACTCTACAACTTCAATTACATTTCTCAGTGTTTGAACTACTTAATCATAACTTTATATGATGAGACTGCTATTACGGACAGTAATAGCAGTCTCAAAGTCCACTGCACAAAGGCCTTGCCCAAGTTCTTCCAAACATTCTTCGTCTTGAACCAGTTCTCATTGTTGTACGTTTAAATCCATCTCTTTTTAGGCCAGCTTCGACAACAATTTCCATTTGCAGGAACTCTAACCCAACAGGTGTGTATGTGGCTGACGTGACGAACCTAATCCCTTTTGAGTTTGGCAACCTTTTGATGAGACAATATAAAACAAAAAAATCATAATTCAAACATCATCAGCCAGTATTCAGAAGTGAATTGTGTTCTTTCGATTTAAATATCGAATTAGAATAGGAACGATCTAGCCACTACTCGTTCTAAATTCAAACAAAAATGAACAATGAACAACACGTTCCTTTCTTAAAAACTGATATCACAAACACAGGCTGGTGTTAATTTCGAACAAATTCCAAAGATTCCGGTGTTGTACCTCTTTTCAACGTAAAAACTTCATTTTCATAATGCGAGGGGCGGAAGCTATAAACCGGAATTGTTTCGCTTTTTCCGTTTTGACCCGCTTTTTTCGTTAAAATTTTTAAGTTCACGTCATAACGTCACAAATATATTTTAAGCTGGTAAATTTATGTTTACATTGTTTATGGTTTATTGTGTGTTGACTTATTAGAGGGTAGTTGCATGTGATATTATTTATGTCCTTTAAACTTACGTTTATGCTTAACACAATGTGTATTATAAGCAGTTACTTAGCTATTAAATATGATGTGTTTTTTTTTGAGCTGGGAAATTATCAAACTACTTCTTCCACTTTGAGATAGATTGAGAAGATGTGTCAGATTTTTATTGACTAAAACACACATGTCGTTTATTTGCATTCCAGGGCCACGGTAACTCCTTCGAATTTTCCTGCCCTAGCAGAAATACGAAGTGGTAGAGTCCAAACGTCATTGGTCTTCAGGGATGAAGTGTCTGAATATACACGTAACCTTAAACCGAGCGCCAATCTTCAATCATTTATGGAATTTACAAAGAAGACTTAACCCTAGATAGATAACCTACGTCGAAACGACGTATTCGAATTTGAAAAAATGTTGTAACTCGTTTGTTTTTTGCATCACTAAATTGCCCATTCCTGCCAACTCAGTCGGCTATCGGAGCTTGCAGAACACACCCTCACCACTCGGGTAAGTGCAACACTTTCGTCGATATTTATCTGCCGTACGTCGAAATGACGTATGGTTATCTTTAGTGTCAGTTTCTAGACTATTGGGAAAATGTGTTACTTTCTTTTTTGAGAATAAATATACATGTTTTTTTTATTTGTTTTTTTACTTGTTATAGTCACAATAAAAATGACATAATGACGTCACGAAATCATACAGACGGTTCAGAAATCAGTCAGTTGTTGCATGAAACGAGCCATGAAAAGATTCAGGGGTCGGACAGTGAAACTGAAGACAATTTATTGGAAGATAAAGTACAGAGTGATACCGAAGACTAAAGTGAGTGTTCTCCTAGTGGTATACCCATTCGATATTGAAGATGTTTCTGGAAATGATCCTGAAACTCCTCAAAATGCTTCGCCAAGTATGCTGAGTTGTACTATCATGCCACAGTGACAAATTCTTAGAGCAAAACACGACCATCATTGTGCAGCTACTAAAGGTAGAACAAGTGGCTAATATTAGGTCCTTACATATGAAATTAGCGTTTTGTCTACAATTGGAATGTCTGCGACATCCACCGTACTCCCCGGACGTTGCACCAAAAGATTACTATTTTTTCTGGAATTTGGACAACTTCTTACAAGAAAAAAATTCAACTGCGATGCGACAGTCCAAACTGCCTTCAAAGAGTTTATTGATTCTCGCCCCCATTGTTTATTTAGTAAAGGGATCAATGAACTATCTATGAGATGGCAAAAGGGCATAGATAACAACGGTGCATGCTTTGACTAAATATTTTTTTTTCCTAAACAAAAAAATATATTCTTCCTATACCAAACGCCGATTTCATATGTAAGGCCCTTATGTTATGTGGACATGATGAAACTTATAAAGAAACTTGGCAATACCTTGATGACCCCATGAATTTAGACAAGGTAGCAAATGCTTACTTTGCAGATGAATCTATAAGATTTTTTTTGTCATATATTGCCAAAAAGACAAGCCGAACCTTCCACACAACGTGAAGGTATACCTGAGGCAAAGGAAAGAAAATATTATGCCTTTTTTCCATCAAAAATTAGAAGGATGACAAAAACAATATCTGGCCGCTGCAAAAATCTCATTTGTGGAAAGCACAAGTCCAGCGCCTGTTCTAAGTACCTTTGAGGCTAAAATGGATAAAAAGTGTTATTTTCTTAGGTTTTTTATATTATAGAGATTGTAAAAAGTTAATTTTAAAAAGTATACATAGTAAGTTACACGACTGACGGAGAATTTCCGAAATGCTTAAGATTGGTAAAGTAAGAAGTGCCTTGTTCTGTTCTTTAATTTTTTTTTCTAATAAATATATAAATAAACTCTAATGTTTTTCATTTACTCACAATACAATTATAGTACATAATATATAATATCACATTTATTAACCTAGTATACACATAATCCAATATATGCTCACTCAAACATTCGCACGTCGAGTCGACGTATGGTTATCTTTAGTGTACAGTGAAATATGGTTATCTATCTAGGGTTAAAACTCATAGTACTGATAGTTTTCACTCACAATTTCATCCCGATTTCATCACCTACAGAAAAAAAATATATATAATAATTTTTTTTAGTAGGCTCATACCTCCTGACTGTCACATTTTTCTTCCATCTCTAAATTACTGTTTGACCTTTTTCTTAATTTCTTCAAAAATATTCCAAGTACTGCAAAAAACCTTCATTCAAAAACCCCATTGACCCACATAACACCCTACAAAACAGCAAGCTAAAACATTGCAACATCCAGGGGAACATTTTAAGCATTTTTTCACTAAAGTCAGGAGTAGAAATGAACCGATTCTACTAGTTGCCGACTAGTCGAAAAAGCCGACCATAATAGGTTATTATTGTGGGCGACTAGTTGGTAATTTGTCGTCGGTGATGCGTTGATAAATCAATTAGCCGGCCACATTTATAGTCGGTAAATGAACTATCCGGCCAAATTTGTGGTCGCCGACTAGTTGTACATTTGAAAGCCGACTAGTCGTCATGTCAGCTAGTCGGCCAAACTTATAGTCGGTACATCTCTATTTTTTCACTAAGGTCAGGAGGCCAGGATGATTTACTTCCTCAATATTACGGCCGTCAGGTGGGAAGCGGACGCGGAATTAAAGTTCCCAGGAAATATGGCGTTTGTCTTGCATTAGAATGAAAGTAGTGGACCAAGGAGGCTTTAGAAGAATTGTGGGGTACGTCTTTTACTTAGTTGAAAGTTAGAAATGTGAAAAGTGGCTTTGATATTAAGGTACTGAATTTGTTTTAAATTTTTATTGTTGAGGTTATCGATTAGATGCTTTTTATAGGTAGTGTGTTTAATACAAAAAGGAACAGATAGGCTATCAAATAAAGTCAAATCTAAGGGGACATTGATAAACACATGGATATTAGAAACCACGTATAGTAACATCCTTCGTTCAATGATAGATTACGTAAAACTACAAAATGGTCAAATAGGGGTCTAAGAGTGGGCTTTAGTCAGTAGAAGTCTGACACCAACGGGCGGAAGGTGTCATTAAATGATTTTCCACCTAAAAAAAGGATCTAGTACGGTACAAAAATAAAAATTTAAACAAAATTACAGTCGTACCTGTTTAGTAAGTACCAACCAACCATAGAAAAGGTAAATATTTTGATCATTAAAAAGTGATTCAGGTCATTCGAAGAGGCTATTACACTATCTGTATGCATCCCGCCAGTGTTGAAAGTTTTCTTCAAATTCTGCCACTGTTAGCAAAGTGTAGCAGAATCGAGGTATAGCTTTTTAAGTGATTTTAAGATTCTTCGCAAGCTAGTTGCTTAAAATTTTTTGCTGGATAAATTTATCTAGAACAATTTTCAATCCAAATTAAATGTTAAATACATTTAATTTGGATTCAGTTTTGTTGATTTCACTTACAATATGTAAATAAACGTATTATTAGCAGTAAAAATTGAAATCCCAGCAAAACCATAAGGGCCGATTAGGATTAAAGCCTGTTATTACCTACTGCGAAATCGTCGAAATGAGTGGCCACCTTGGGCTTATAAAGTAAAGGGAAAATATAGAAAAATAGGTGGATTTGAATCAGGAGTAGAGATTATTTTATGATTTTGCACCATAAAAAAGGTAAGAAATAAATGGAAACAAATTTCAAAACATGTAAATCACAATAAACTATGTAGTTGTTAGTAAAAATAATGTCACGCCAAACTTAAACCTTATTGAAAAGATATTTCTTTTAGAACCACAACAGCTTAAAGTATAGAGGAAATTTCAAAAGCATCAACGTATATTCTCGATAAGTGCACAGGTTAACCTGCTCGAGGTGCCTTACCCAGGGATTGTCAACACGGAGCGCTCGTAAAGCATCCAGTTAATGCTGAAATTGCTGGGGCGATGCACACAAAGCGGATTGCGGCCGTGACACCATTTTAGGCGCGTCCGATGGCCTATATTTGATGAGATAAAACTGATTGCATAGCTGAAAATAGATAGGATTTACAAAAATAGGGAAGATTAAATATTCATAGCTATAAAACTAGTGTTTATTATGTTCATTTCGAGTTCAGTTCAGTTAATTATTGACACAAATTGTCAGATTGATCGAGACTAGTTTATCATTTATTGAGTTTTTGTTGTTCTAACGTCTGTCAAGAGACGACACGACACGACGTTTGCAACCATGTATTTTTGTTTTATACTTAGCTTTATGCGTAAATATACATTGTAAGCATACGTTATGATCTTTTGATAATATATTAGGTCTTTACTAACGAAATTGTCGTTATATGAATCAACACGCTTTGAACTATGACATCTTCGGATTTTCTTTGTTTTATATTTATGTGTAAATATACATTGTAAGCATACGTTATAATCTTTTGATAATAAATTGGGCCTTAACCGACTAAATTGTCGTTTGATGAACCAACACGCTTTGAACTATGACATCTTCGGTTTCACTATGAAATATAGGTTTAAACAAACTGTAAAACTATATAGCATATTATTCCCGTTTAAAATGTTTTTTTTTTCAATTTAATTTTCATATCCTGAGTGTGAACAATGCATTTTAAAAAAAGAAACGTAAAATCAATTACGTGTATATATAATGTACGTGTAGTCGTACTACCTTTTAACAATGTTTATAATAGCTTTCGTTTTTAAACATTTGTCCCACAATCGCTTGAAGTAAAAATTTACGAAATATTATACATATTTCCCAAATAACAGCGAACAAAACCAAAATACACTGTCGTTCGTAAGCAGTTCTATATTCGTACACGTAATTACCACTTGAGAGGCATAGTTTCCTCGTGAGAACATATAAATAAAAAAAAAAAAACACAAATTTTCTTAGATTTAACACAAAAATACCTGAATAACAAATTAAAAAAACGATAAATTTTAATAACAAGCTATAAAGTTTATTTAACTTGTAATTTCAAGTCAATCTGAAGATAAATTTCATGAAACGTCAATTTCATGACTAAAGATTTACTACCGTACTTACTGATATTAAAGGTGGATCTATTATTGGCCCCTGAAGAACGCCTAAAATCCACCGGTTTTATCTTCCCTTGTCATTTATATAACCGAGTATCATGGAATGACATTTCGAGTGGGGTTCCACTGGGTTTATTCCGGGGGTTAATTCTGTGAAAGGGCTCGTAATGATTCACCAGCTTGACAGCTTAGTGCATTCTGTAATAAGAAGAGTATGCTGCGAGTCATTTGACGGTAATATTTTGGTTGAATGTACACGGAGAATGGTGTAAGATAGAACGAGGAAAATTGAAATCTAAATTGAAATATTACAGCTTCGTGTTTTAGAGACGTTATGGTTTATTTGTAGTCTGCTTTCAGATTTAAATAAAGCATGTACATGGTATGATAATTAACCCATAAAGCAGCTACTGACTATAATTCTTGATGCTCAAAACACGTCATAATTCCAGCCACACCTGTTTCAAATGCCCACAAAAGCAATTCAAACGAGACACTACCAGCAAATCCCACCAAAATTATCCTTTGCCAAATAAAACCGCAAGCTCAAGTAATTAATTCAATTTATTAGTCAATATCGTGCCAAGATTCCCAAAGCCGTATATACCTTTCGGAGAACAGTTTATGAATTATCGTGGCATACAAGTATTTTAATGCGTTTCCAGCTCGTGTGATGTATCGGCAAAATAAATATAAGTGGAGTAAAGGACGGTCGACGTGAGAGGACATTTGTCATCTGTAATAAGTTCTGAGCGAAGATCACGATTTATAATTGCAGCTTTTAAATTTAGTAGCGGATTGTGGTCGGCTTTTGTTTTTGCTGTCTGAGATTTTGTTGCTGGTTTCCTGGTTGCTGGTTGCTGGTTTACAATGTATGTGAAGGTAAAGAATTTATCTTCATCCTTCAGTACTACTATCGTATTTTGACTAATCTGAATAGACTATTCAATTGGCGATATGGATAATACATTCCCTTAATAATACAATAATTGTATGATCTATCTGCGATAGTCATCATAATATTCTGTAGCAGTACCTATTAGAGTTTACATATTTTTGATTAACTTCTCATAATCGATAATAAATAGAATGGTTTAATATGGTCCAAAATTAACAGTACGTTTTCACTTCCAATTATGCCTATGTTCATTGATTCATATTTATATATGATATGTACTTATGTATGTGTTTTTTTTTGTTACTCCTTCGTGTTCAAACGGTGGAAAGGATTTAAACGGGGAACATGTTAGCTTATATCCCGGATTGACGAAAATGGAACCAATTATAAGGAGGGGAAATATGAATTCCATGCAAGTCAAATTGCTGTCAGAAGGTATATGTATAATAATAATGCATTAAACCATGCATACCTACTACAAACAATCGTTTTAAACTTTTCGTTATCTGTGTAAGCGTTCACGTATCCAACAAACAATAATCCCCTTAACGTAAATAGTAGAAGTTCCGCAACCATTTCGCTTTGCATTGCAATTTCATGTATTGCGATTTCACGCTAAAAGAGCACCGATGCAATATTCACATTGATTCTAATCAAATAACTACTGGCAAAAACTAGGTCAAACGATGAAAAATCAATGCATTGAGTATCGTCAATGGCTACTGCGAAGTGCCTATGAATGCTATTGTGTAGAACCTACACTATAGATGGATGGACGACCTGGTAAAGGTCGCGCGGAGTTGTGAATGCACGCTGATGGAAACCGTTACATGTCCATGGGGATACGTATGTAGACGTCACTATACAATTTGATATAAATGGCATTGAGTATTGTGTAATAGGATAAAGAGGAATGGTTGGTATATACAATATTGTGAGAATCAAGTTAGCAAAGTTGTGTTATTGAGGAAGAGGCCATCCTGGTGAAGATAATGTGATAACCTGATTATGTTCTCAAGGCAAATTTGGCCAGAAATCACCCAGGAGAGACAGGTTTGGAAGAAGAGCCCTTTGCCAAGCAGTGAGACACAAGGCAGGCTAACAAAATTTATTTTTATTTTATGCGATACCTAAATATAGTTTGTTCAGAATCAGTAACTGAATGGATTCCAATAGTTTTTACGCCATGTTATATTTTTTCCCAATAATACTCGTATTTAAAAAGGCTATCAGTTGGACACTACCGACACTAAGTACAACACAGGTATTAAGTATCAGTAAACAGCGGGATGCAAGAGCAAGACCACCCCTCGGCTGCCCAGATGGCCCGGTGATTATGTATTTTTGCTGAAATAACAAGCTTATGATTTTTAAAGATACAGTTATGAAATTTTGCACATAGATTTTTTACATAAAAACACTAGATACGTGTTTCGTATATACTAAAACTAATGTTATATGTCGTTAAGCAGTAAATTAAATCAACAGCATACTTTGAAAAGCAATATTTACAACGTTACAGCCATTTGAAATTTATTCATGACTTAAACAACGGCGTAGCCAAATTGTTTCTTGGTTATTCACTAAAATTTAGCATACCCTCATAACGTAGCTTCCGTTTTTATAATAAGAAGGTAGCCGACCCTAAAAATGTAGAAAATTTAATAATCGACAAGAAATTTCATCATATCGCTTTTCGTAACTACTGAATAGGTATGGCCACAATGAATATTTTATGGTGACTTTTATGATATCACGTGCTTCATACCTTTATCGGCTGTAAAGATACCACTCATTCCTAGTATACATAATTTACGAGTAATATATTCCGTTTCGTATGTACGTTGAAAGAAGTTTTACTTAGAAACTTGTTTCAACTCTTTTATTCTCTTTCGGGGTGAATAAAATGGACTGAATATGTGGGAGTAATATTACAGAAAATTTTGTGAGAATTATTTCTCGTATGTTTCAGCTGTCAGAGTCTTCTCGGCTATATCTTAAATGGAACATGAAACTTGACTTATGTATTATAATGTTCAAATGTAGCATTTCTTATGATGACGAACGAAGACGGAAGAAGGATAGAAATCCGGAAGCAAAGGTTTATATGTATGCGTTGTTGTGAGAGTGGCTGTATGAAATTGGATGAAATTGAGATAGTCTATATCAGAACAGAGATGTACCTCTGTTAAAAAGGGAGGATCCTCCGGTCAGATGCGTGTTATGCCTGGTGGGCAACTGCCCGATAGACGATTTCAGGCTGTTCTATATGTTCAAATCGCGCGGAGAACTTCAATTGCGCGATGCAGGATTAGTTTTTATGTGACGCCTTATATACTTAAGTCATACTTTAATTTACAAAAGGGGAAAGTACTGATTTCATGCGGATGAAGCTACTGACTGAAGCTAATTATAATATAATTAGAGTTTGATTTTGAGGCAGCTTTAATAAATCCAATGATCAGTTTTTACGACGCCGACATGGTTGGTCTCGTGGCTGAGCAATTGGCAGCTGGACTACGTGTCGTGGGTTCGCTTACCGGAAGGAACAAATATTTGTATAGCCTACAGATAGATGTTTTAGGTTTGAGTGTGTGAGTTTACATGTTTGTGAACGCATCCACATTAAAAGATTTATTCTTTACAAAGGTTAGATTGCTGCGTAGAGACTCCGTCAGGACGCGTCTGAACCTCTAGATGAGACAGGAGTCACTTAAAGGTAGCTGCGGCCCGCTCCATTGTGTCAGACGTCAAATTGCTCCTTGAAGTTACATCGATCATCCAGGACATGTCAAAGTACTTCATTGTCGATCCGACGCTGATATGAACCCCTACCATTACTTGGGAACCAGTAACCCTAGCCAAGTTGCTAATCTGCAATATTTAACGCTATTAGAAAACTTCAAATGGACGGCAATGACGTCATCTCAACGCTCAGTCACGTGGTCAGAACTTGTTGTAAGTTGTAACTTGGCTAGGGTGACAGATTCCGAAAGTCATGACAGCACATGGCTTCATACTCGTGCAGAGCCGTGGCACATGATTTCAGTTTTGTGCATGGCCGGGGCGCATAGCTTCACATTCGTGCAGGTTCTCGAGTCCAAACTACAGGATCCTCTTTACGACTGTCGCAGCTCCACGTGTTATTACGATATTTCAGTTAATTCTGTCTTTTTTTTTTTTTTTTTAACTGTAAACCCATATTTTTGTATAGTGTTTCCAAACAAAATATGAGGGCATAGTCGAAGGGGTGTACAAAAATGCAGGGGAGAATAAAAAAGCTATGATACAAGTGAAAGTTGTGTTGAATAATATTTTTTGTATAAAATGTCAAGAAGGTGTCATCTCTGCCATCCTAACAAACTCTTCCAAACTTAGGATACATTTAAACAGCATCCCAAAAATAAATGTTGAAATATAGGACACCAGCTGTTTCAACTTTCAGTGTTGAAAACAAAATCTCATATTTCAATACACGAACTAAAGCAATATTTAAAGCAAATAGAAAATTAATGAGTTGTTATGCAACGTGTGTTGGTGTTGCATAAAACAGGGCAGTTTGCAAGTTCGCGGCAATCACTTATGTTGCTGTAACTGATTGCATGTTGCACGAACACGGTTGTAATGGTCCTTCATTTGTTGTTTAGTTTGTGGGCGATATGAATATTGCTGTCTTGTTTAAGAATTGTAGTGCTTATGTGGTCGAGGATAAATGTATCACTTTCAGTATCAAAAGGTGCAAGTAGCGTTATGTATGGCTGTCTTCTTATAGAATTTTGTTATATATGGGTGGTTTTTTTATTATTGATAGGCTTGCGTTTGACCACCATCTCACCTGATGGTAAGCGATGATGTGGTCGACGATGAAGCACGCTTGTCTAGAAGAAACCTATTCACTCTCGACTTAAATACTCTTGTTGTAGCTATCGGGAAACACAGACTCCGGAAGGGAATTCCACTCCTTGGCTGTACGCACAATAAATGTGTTCCCAAAACGTTGATATGGGTTGGACTTTTTAACTTCTTCAAATCAAATGTTGTCCAGTGTCCAATATTAACAACTTGTCTGTACAAGTCCTGTACAACCACCAGCAAAGCACTAGACAGCTAGTGACAGGACGGGCAGCAAAAGAAGGAACGTACAGCTTGTGAAAAGACTGTAAACTGACACTTTGTTTAAGATAGATCGAAAAAGATTGTTTGTGCGACGGCCAACCTAGGTCTGCAGGCGGTTATGAGATTTCCAAAATGGCCACTGCAGTTCAAAATATTCTGTTGGGGTGAAAAAGTGTTAGGTTTTTCAGATCTAGAAAAACGGCCATATAAATATTTATTCTATCAAGGAATTGAACCTGTTACACACAGCACTGCAGTCGATCGCTCAACCCCTGCGGAAATTGTGCCGTCAATTGATGCTGGCAAAGAGTTTTTATATTCGGATTTTTCTGCTAGCTATTGCGTTGCTAGTTAATTGGATCAATCACTGTCAATTTAAACTATTCGCAATAAAAAATAGAATACACGAGCGAACTTTTTACCAGTATATCAAATCAATTAATGTAACTAGAATAAATAGTAGATATATTTGAGTAAAAAACGTACATCTCGATGACGATGACGAATCATTAAACAGGTATTTAATCGATTCGCTTCTAATACGACATGCCGTATTTGTATGTCTGTTCGTTACGATTTTTTGGAGATAGGCAGTTTAAGTTCTAAACCTATGCAAACAGAATAAAAAAAGTTATAGGAGACAAAAATGAGAGGCCCATGTCAACTTCTAAGACTTGTATCACAATTTGTGCCACTATCGGATCATGATCGTCATCATTACAGCCGAAACACGTCCACTATTGGAAATAAGCCTCCCCCTAGTGTCACCATATGGACCCGTCCTGTGCGTCTCGTATTCATCAGAGTCCCGTAATCCTCACCAAGTCAACGTTTGTTTTGTAAGAGGCCTTCTAACGATGCATATTCTGGTACACGGTCGCCACTTCTGAATCTGCGTTTGACACTAGCAGAGGCTAGTAGGTCTAGTAAGTACTCTATTACTCTGGTAGAGAATGACTTGTTACATTAAAGCTAGAAGTACACTGCGCATACGTGTGACACACACGCTGCGCCGGTCTTGGCGCGTCGGTTGCCATACTTTTTTATGGAAACTAGACTTGTAGAGCTACACTTGATCCACGCCACGCGACGTCGTTCGACGTACAATTCAGGCGTGGTCCACATGTGCGTCGGTCTAATGTAGTTCTAGCTTAAGTCCGCTTATGTACTATGGTACATGAAGATGAAAATACTCTAGCTGTTACTGTTCAACTGCGTGGCAAAAAACAATACAACCCTTAAGTAATGTGGGTTATTGAGAGCGACTGAAATCTCTACTGAAATTAAAGGTTGTTTTTATGTATTACACCGAAGTTGGTTTATAAGATTCTGCACAACAACGTCCCCGGGCAAAAAGTCGGTAATCGCATAAAATTGTTTTTTTCGATGATGGACTTTATTACCCGATAATAAGTCGGTAATTTGTCCGGAGACGTCGACAAGATTAAGCAGTAAAACTTGATTCTTTATTAAGAAACTATCTACGTCTTTCCCGAAAATACACCCACTATTAATAATACCATAGCCCATCCATAGCCGTCCCCCGACATACTGCTAACGGACGATCTGGGGCTGATAATCCCATAATCACCCCGGCTGACAGATGGATTGTTAATCTCAGTTAGATGGTATCACTGTACAGGTGGATCTATTGCTCATTCATCTGATAGTAATCGACTACTAGGTTTAAGTGCTATTTATGGTACAAACGGGAAGATAGGGACTGGTAATTTTCAGAAATACAGTAATAAATATGGCTGTTTTTATTTATTTATTTATGATGTGCCATCGAAAACAAAAATTATGGATAAATATTTATGGATGTTTATTTATTTGAAAGACACGAGGTGAACCAATGACCTGGTAAGAGTCGCGGGAATGCGTTGGATGCGCAGTGGATCGTTCGTTGTGGTGGCACATGGGGAGGCCATCAGTGGACATCTTACAGCTGAAGCGATGCTTTATTTATTTTATTGACATGTAATAATATTTTTTTCGGGCCATAGTAATCCGTCCACTAAAGCCTCTCAAAGCCATAGCTCTATACCTGTGTTTTTTATACATCGCATTAGTTTCCCAGTAACCAGGGAATGTCCTTTGGTGCTCTAGCTTACCGCGTATAGAGATAATACTTGGTTGGTAGCACGATCCATGGAATGTATCTAAGAGGAGCCTCTGCGTGTTGGTTTCGGCTCCTCGTGTGTCTTCCAAAGGTCTAGCTAAAACCCCAGGGTTGTCAGATAAATTAATAGTCTCGTAAGAAACTGGATACAAAAAAATATTCAAAATATTAAATTGGTCCTATAAAATCGTCCAATATAATCTAACAGAATCTGAACGAAACTCAATGTTGCATTTAACGAACACGCTCTTGACCATTTTTTATTTAGTTCAATTACAGGAGAATTAAAAGCGCTGATGAGTCCCATACAACGCACCAAACGACGTTACCAACACACAACATACATACACAGTATAACAGCTCTTGATTCAATTGAAATAATGGTCGATATAGCGTGTACATAATTCACGTCTGAACAAACTCATTGAGCAGTACAATCATGTTGAACAATTAATGTTGATTTCTATACCGCTATTTGATTTGTATCTCGGGCTAACAGTACAAGGTTGTATGGGAAATGCGCCAATTAAATCGCTATAGAGCAATCCGAGCTATCGAATAGACTGAAGGATCAGACATTGTCGATCTCAAACAATAAATGGTAGATTAGTTTGCGTGTAAGCTGCTATTGTTCTGAGATGGGCCTACAAAGGAAGGATTTAACGCTATACTATTTAATTTAGATCGTTGGAATTGAATAGATGTTAAAGTACCCACATGTTGATATACGTCATATTCTAAATGAGAACAACACTAACTTAATTATTATGGAGCCTTACCGGAACTCATGACGGCAGCAAAATTATAAAAGTGAGCCTTGGAAAGTAAAGGCCAATTAAAGGAACACGGGTGAGTTTTAGTCAGTTAAATTCGGATGCAGTCTAACCAAAAAAAAATGGGACTTACATTGGCTTACACTGATATAGAAATGACCTATCTGAATTACAACACCAATAGGTAGGTTTATACTAAAATACCTATTTTAGAAAAAAAAACTATAGCAAAAACTAAAATGGCTTTAAAGTCTAAGCTGAAAATACAAACCATAATCTGAAGAAAAACAAAAGAATTAACATTTCAAAATCAGATTAGAATCCCAGAAGCTTCCCATTTCTCGTGGTACAGTCTAGACAGCTAAGTACCTAATTACATCCCTAGAGGCACCTATAATACCAGGTTTTAACAATCCACGCGCGCCATATAATCGATACGATAAGCATTCTGCCGATGGCGTAATATCCCAAGATATAAGGGACATAAAAGCTAATGATACTGGCAGGTTAGACGGTAATGACTGCTGTCAAAACACATTATTCATGGCAAAAGCGATCAATGTGCGTAACAAAGATCAAAGAAGAAAGGCAGATGTGTGTTTGTTTAATTTTAGAATGCTTACTAAGAATTTTGACAATAAAATGAATTTAGCACAGGTAAACTTGTATATATTGTGGAAAGATAACATAGAAAATAATACGAGAATTTCTGTCGGAAGTAGAAAAACAAATTCTTTACAGTAATTTATTACAAATACTTGGTTCTGGAGTCTTCGTACTTGGATAGGAATTTGAAAAAACTTTTGATAATACCGATTTATTAAGCTTATACTTTCTCACTAAAAACCTATAAAAATTAGGGGATGGCCATCCATCCCCCTAATTTTTATAGGTTTTTTTTTGAGCTACCTCAAACTAGCTCTTGCGGTCGCCTTGGCGCCGTCATCTTTCGTCAGGCAACCCACCTTGTGAAGATTTTTGCCCAACGGTCAGGGTGCATGCGGGTGATGTGACCCACCCGATTCATATTTTACCCTGGAAATCTTTTTTTTCTACATCCATGGTTCCCGTTTTTAAGCTCTGTGTGGTGTTCATCATTCTGTCGTTTCTTTTGAAATCCAGAATGCTGCGCTCTATTGCTATTTGATAAACCTCAAAGCGAAACTTTTGGACTCGGTGAACGACCACAACTGAGCACTAATACTAGTTACAGTTACAAATTCTGCAGCCAACAAAGTTATATCATCACTGTCCTTGCACACCACGTCCATACGACATCAATATGGTCATTTTAGTCATAGAGCTTCTTCAATTGTTTTCCATTCCTTCTCCCATCCCAGTTGCGTACGTAATAACGACGCGTCCTTCCGGGGCCGGTGTGAGATAACTAAGCTAATGGCTGTTCGATGGGTGCTTTTAAGTAGGTTATTTGTACACAGATGTATGTGACGCAAGAATGGAATACATGAAGTGTCGGCTGATTGACGTAGGGCGTTGTCGAAGCTGGGGTAATGTTGAAGTGTACTAGTACTTGGAAAGTGTTAGGGACTGTGTAAATGGTGTGGGATTTATTGATTTTGTGAGCTGGGTTTGTATCAAGGGCCCTATCATGACCTATTAAAACGATCATTGTTTCAGTGTGAGACAAAGACGAATAGGCGTATAGCACTGTTTCTTTTTCACAGTATTATCCAGCAATTTTCGTGACGTTATTACGTCGTAGTATCCTGGTATTATACGATGTCACTGATGTTGATAATAAATTATGAAATTTGTCATTAGCAAAAAAGTGTGTAAGAAAATTTTAAAAAATGTTGCGCTTATGAACGATATCTCATATCATATCATATCATATCATTTTATGTCGTAAAAAATAGGTTCTTTATAATCTGTGCTTTTTACCATAAAATGTCCAAGTGATATAAATTAATTAAGAATAAGAATAATAATGTTTACATTCATTGTTACAATAAAAAAGTACCAAATATTACCGTAGATATTAATATTGTCTTTAAATATTTTAGGAATCATAGTGGTCTCCAAATTGGGTAGGACTTGTATCTGGGTATTACATCTAGCCCATAACATCCCACTGCTGGGCAAAGGCCTCCCACCATTCCTTCCAATGTTCCCCGATTTTGAGCCACTTCTGTCCAATTCCCAGGGAAGACATCCAAGTCGTCCCGCCATCTCCTAGGACTGCCGCGACCTCGTCGTGCGACTTCAGGGCACCAATTTTGCATCAAGAGCATAATAATAATATGTAATTAAGTCATAAGAATAATTATTATCAATGTTTTCCTGACTAAATATTTCACACTAAGCGTAACAATGTAGTTTTAAAAATTCCACTTTAATGATGTAGTTTTAAAAATATAATATAATAGTATCATTAATGAGGCAGACACATCGAAAATTCTTAATAATGTCAGTATGGGAACAAACGATCTAATCTATGAATCCTCATTGTTTCTACAGATCTATTCATTATGCCAACTGTAGTTATAATAAATGAACTGCCACAGTGCCACTGATATCTGCCAATATCACTTGAAATACCGTAACATAGTTTGGATACATCCACTGTGATAAGAATTTCTTAGCACGGTTGTCCGAGAGTGACAGTCGATTAAATACCTTCAATTGTCTTATCTCTCTCTGCAAATGAGATATCGTGATTACAGCTTTTGGTCACATGAACAACAGTTGTCTTTGAGGTATCTCTTGCTATTTTTCTACCAATATCAAATAGTTCTTCCAGATTTATTATTTATTTATTTATTTAATTTTCATGTAACAAAAGGTACAAAGGCGGTCTTAATGCCTTAGGTATTATCTATCAGTCAACCTAGGGTAGTGGAGAGACCACCAGATGTTCGTATCTAGTATAATAAATTTGTGGCGCCTATAACTATTTTGTTCAAACATAGAATAAATAAATATTCTATCTTACCGCACGTTGCTTTTGATAAATGTCCGCGGCTTCGCCCGCACACAAAATATAACTTATGTCACTAAGGAATAAAGCAGCTTTCTATTGGTGAAAAAGTTTAAGAAATCAGATCAGTACTTCCAGATTTATTATGTCGATTACGTCCTACAAACAAAAAAACAAAAAACTAACTTTATCTCTTTATAATATTAGTGTAGATGAGTGGTTCAGTATAATTGTCATATGGTCTTTGGAGATATGCAGAACTAAGAGTAAAGTCCCGCAAACCTCCGTTGAAAAGGGAGGATCTTCCGACCAAACTGGTGTTATGTCTGGTGGGCAACTGCCTGGCAGATGATTTCGATCTGTTCTATATGTTCAAATCGCGCAGAGAACTTTTATTGCGCGATGCAGGATTAGTTCTTACGTGACGTCATAGATGTCGCTACATGTCTTTCATAATACATTAGCGTGTTTGTCTCTCTAGCCTTTTTCCTATTATGTTCGGTTTTCTGTCGAACGGCTTCTAGTCTTACCGGATGCAGCTGAATACCAATATTTTACATTGAACAACTGCCTATCTGACCTCAAAAAAAAACCTCTGGCATAATTGGTAACTATCCGTAATAACAGTCAAAGATCTATAAATCACAGCCGGCGCCAACAATCACAATGTGTTTTCTGAGACACGGATGAATCTTGGTATTTTAAGGTGGTCACCCATCTACAGACCGACCTCGGTTACCGTTGCTTTACCTAGAAATTCAACTCGGCTGGTTAATATTATTTTAGCCACGAGCTCTTCATGGCTCATCATGGAGCTGTGGGGTGGTAACAGTTCAGACTTTTAGTAGTCGCGATTTCAAACTCAGTCAGGCACATTACTTTGTATGATATTTATTTCATCACCAGTGCTCTCAAAACGGCGAAAGAAAACCTAGAATCAAAAATTCAAAGACAAGTAACATCCACCAAACCGCACTAGGCCCGCGTGGTGGATTACAGCCCATTGCCACTGCTAGAGAGGAAGCTTGCTTTCCAGCAGTGGAAACTATAAGGCTGATTATGCTTATAAGAGCTCTTCATTAGCCATTTAACAATATTATCTAATTATAATAATTACCATTATTACTGTTGACATAACTCAAACATCTACGAATTTACATCCCACCAAAACTCAATATAACTACCTAATTTACATTTAAATACCCAAACAATCGAGTCTCAAATAATCGGGAGCTATAATAGGCGCTAATATAAACAATGCATAGCAATCAGCTGGGTGAAAGCTTACGTGGTCAATGACCCGAGATCTGAGATACGTTTCGGTGATGTATGGCCGTCGTAGTGAACGGAGGCGATTGGTGCCTTCGGGTCAAGTTCAATCGGTAAGGCTGTCTTTATATTGGAGTTCGTGCATGGTTTGCCTAATTTAAAAATATGTTTAACAATTTTTGTATAATTTTTATTATTTCTTAGCACTGATTTTTTGTTCCCCGATTTTAGTATTATCGTTGGTCCCCTTTAGGTTGGTCCCTGTTGTTATCCGTACATCTTTAGTAGTCGTTACATGTAGTCAGAAAGTTGGACCATCATCAGTCTATTCACGGAGTATCGTGTTACTAGTAACTGGGTTGTGAAGGTCTGAGGGGTAGTTGCTTCATGTAAAATACCGCTGTTCAGCGGTATCTGTAGGGGCTGAAAGTTAGAGAGATGATGACTGATTTTTGTGTTGTTAGTTTGGAACATTCTTGGTTTTAAATTGCGTTCGCACTTATTGATTACATTCTCTTTTGATAATCGTCGAACTCTTATTATTCCATCTGAATAATACATAGACGTAAAACGATGTCGGTAAAAAGATAATCCCTTGAAATACGATAAATTAACGCATCAATTACGAAACACGACACTGCATTTTAAAACCAGCTCCCCTAGCCAAGTTAACTGCTGTTTCGCTTGCGCCGAACGCTTCGATTTGACTTTGCCGCCAATTCTTTTGTTCTGACCACGTGACTGAGCGTTAAGACGACGTCATTCCCGTACATTTGAAGTTTTCTACAAGCGTTAACAATTGCAGATTAGCAACTTGGTTAGGGTACCAGGATAGCTGATGTAGATCAAAAGGCTGCTCAACTTAAATGGGGCTAGGTAGGACATGTTTTCCGCATGTCTAACAAACTGTGTGCCAGTGAAAGTGAAACGGAATCGCAGTAGAGCAAGAATGAGATAGAGAAAGAAGAGCTTGCGAAAGATTGAGACAAGAAAGAGGAAAGAGTGAAGGGAAGCCTTTCCCAGAACTGGGACAAAAGAAATGAGCAAAAACCGAAATTGTTATATTTCCTGATTAAATTCCTGGTCCAAACACCAAATAATTATAACTGCTATCTATAAAAAATGAAAAGCAAAAAACTTTATTATAAAATTCCTTTAAATATGCATGTCTATTTTAGTTGAATATGTACATAGGAAGTACATATTACCGTTCTCAGTATTACTCATCGTTGCTAACATCACGCGAGCTGTCACTGTTTACTTATCGTGATTTGCGGTGGCAATGAATTATTGAGAGGGGAAGGTTGGCCCTAGCATTCTCAACAAAGCCAACAATATTGATGTGACACATTGGATCCAACGTTGGTCAGTTAGACTTATAGTATAACTATAAATTTAAATCCTTAGATATTTTTTAAGTATTTGCTTAATGGTCTTCTTCTTCTTTGTCCAAACCTCTTCCCAGTATAGCTGGGGTTGGGTCTCCTTGTACGTTTGCGCCAGAGAGCTCTGTTCTGGCTTGTCTGTGCACTTAAGAGTCGCTTGCTGGATTATTTGCGTTGTGGCATTTTAAGAATATCAATAGGTATGCAGAACCTACTATAACTTCTGCATACCTATCGGTATAGGCTTCCTGTTCTTTCTCTTCTCCAATTGGGTCTATATTTTAATCTCTATTCTTACTTTTTGTATTGTCTACCTCATCATTTTCATTGATGTTCTATAGGTTACAAATCTGTTACAACTGTACACTGTACTTGTCTTATCAATGTATTACATCATAATAATATTGTAATGGCAAAAGTTTATGCGTGTGTATGTTTGTTGCCCTTTTGTGCTCAAACACCAATTTTACGGGTAGACCAGAGCGTTACCACGAGCTCTTAACGCAATCCATTTGACAATCAACTGAACTGCTAGAAAGATAGAGCTATATAGGGTGTATATGTATAGTTCCATCCCTCTTTCTCGCTCACATGCTTGACATTTTCACACGTCTCGGTAAGGCCCCTGATCCTGGAATAGTAAACCTATAGGTACGCCCACGCGGGACAAGTTGAAAATAAAAATATGTATATGTAGAAAGAGAAAATATTGGATCCAATATTGGTGATACTTCGTCACACATGCATGTCAAAAAGGTTTTCCACACCATACAAAGGGTTAACGTTTGCGTGAATTAATGAAATAAATTATGGAATTTTAATGCTGTGCACTCGTTAGTTGTTATGTCAAGATAATTATTTAGATAATCTTGTTTATAGGGTAGATCAAAGTAGAAATTAAAATTTATAGGATACATATACACTACAGGTAGAATTTATGCGTTCTGATAATGGCATGAAACAGTATATATTTTAACATAAAAATAATAAAGCCATAAGAATATATTATTTGTTAGGTAAGCTTTAGAGTCGTAAGTCTTTAGAAAGGAAAAATAATTATTTATTTTACTGTATGTACAGCTGCAGTGGTAGATAGATACATAGGCGAGCTATTTATAATTACGTGGTACTCCTATTAGTGATACATATATTCCATTTACAATAATATTATTTAAACACTTAAAACAAATCTCTTAATAGTAGAGGATACGGTTAAGAACGACCTTCACCGGTCTGTTTAATGGATGAAACCTATTTTATGATAAATTTAGTATATTAAACAATATAACGCGGGTGGGTTGCCAGAGAAATTCCTGGCATAATTTTTTTTTTTTTTTTTGAAAAATGCACCGGTGTGTTTAATGAATAAATTTAATACTAACCGAAAGCGTGAAGCCTTTAGAACATAAAAATTTTGGGTTGCCTATTTGTTTCCTGGCATAGATAGCTATGGGTTGCCAAGTATAAACAGGTATGCATAAACAGGTGTGTTTTTTTTATATACAACAAATTCTATATCAAAATAAACGCGGTTTCATTACGAACACGATGTTATAGTGTTGTCTGCAAAAAAATCTGGTATGGATAACGGTTGTGCATTTTTCTAAAAATAAAATAAATTTTCAATTTTTAATTAAAAATAGTCTGGCCAGGAATTTCTTAGGCAACCCACCCGCGTTATATTATTTAATACACTAAATTTATAATAAAATATGTTTCATCCATTAAACAGACCGGTGAAGGTCGTTCTTAATCGGATCTTAGACTATAATTAGAAAATGGCGCTAGAAAATTCCCACGCATTGCTGGCAACTGGAAATGTGCTCAAAAGTCTGGTGGCATTGCCACGTTGTATGGGAATGCTTGATTAAGCGTGACCCAAAGAGAGATTTCTCTTTGGGTCATGCGAAGTGTTAAATACCTAGGCGTTTAGTTGAATGTTTAATTGGCAGACCTAGTGTAATAAGGCTCATATTAATAAAATCAAATCAAATCAAATCAAAACATTTATTTCAAATAGACCATTTACAGGCACTTTTGAATAGTCAAATGTCGGTCAGTCCAAGAAAAGTGAAGCTAAATTGCACGTTCCAAAGAGTAGGTCTCTATGGAGAAGAACGTGCAAGAAACTCCATGGACACTCTTTTAAATCATATTATGTGTTACATATAATGCTTGGTTACATATTACTTGTTGCTTCTATCATGTGAGCACAATGTCGATAATGAAATAAAAAATGTAAAATAATTAAAAGATAGAAACTGAATTAAGCCACTGGCAGCTAAGAGATGACCAGTCCCATCTGACGGCACCCGTTCACGAGCATGACGCGTGCATCAGCCCCACTCAGCTCAACCATTTTGAAGGGAACTGAACGACCCAATAACACGTGCCACCAACAGCGAGACATTTGAGTGAGCATGACAAACTCTCAACTGCCATGCTCGTAATGTCAAAAAAAAAAGTGCTAACCTAATAAAAATGCTCCATGGTGCTTCACATTCACAAACTTGGAAAAAGTGCTTCTACATTATACAATGCAATTGTGTCTTTCAAATTAAAAAATAATAATATTAGTTTCCAACTAATCAACTAATTAGTACGCCCTAGTGGTAGTGGAGCTGGACCAGCATTGAGCCAAGCATTTTTATCTTGAATATAATCCTCCAACTTATAATATGCTTGCCTGCATAGTGTGCGTTTAATACAAGATTTAAATTTCGTTTCATTGAGTTCTAATATTTGGGGTGGTATTTTATTATAACATTTCAAACAGTACCCCATGAAAGAAGAGGCCACTTTAGCCAGTCTGAAACCTGGTTGAACTAATTGATCCCTATTTCTTGTAACATAATTATGTCTATCGCCTCTTTTGCTAAAAAGATGAAGATTTTTTCTAACATACATGATGTTTTCACAGATATATTGACAAGGTACCGTCATTATGTTAATATCTTTAAACAGTTCCCTTAAAGAATCGCACCGGCGAAGATTGTAAATAGCTCTGATGGCTCTTTTCTGTAATATAAAGATTGACTCGATGTCTGCAGCCCGTCCCCATAGTAAGATACCGTACGACATGACACTATGAAAATAACTAAAATAGACTAGTCTAGCGGTATCAACATCCGTAAATTGGCGGATTTTTCTAACAGCATATGCAGCCGAGCTAAGCCGTCCTGCAAGAGATGTTAAGTGAGGACCCCATTGTAGCCTAGAGTCAAGCGTAATCCCCAAGAAAACTGTTTTATCAACAAATTCTAGTTTCTCATTGTTCAATACTATGTCGCAATCACTACTTATGACATTTGGTAAGGAAAATCTTATGCATTTAGTTTTTTTCCCATTTAGAACCAGATTATTAGCAGTGAACCAGTTTTGGACCTGCAATAAAGCGTTATTTTCATCGTCAAGATTATTAGTCCTTCTATTTATCTTAAAAATCAAAGAAGTGTCGTCAGCAAACAACACCATATTAAGTTTATTTTTCAACAAAATAAAGCTCATACTCAATTTTAATTCATTTTAAGAGTAACCATAGATTTTCTTGCCAGTTCTTCTTCTCCATAGAAAACGACCAATCGGAACCGTGCATTAATTAGCATGTGATGCCCATTTAGGCCTATGAAAAAAAAAATCTGAATTCCATAATCAAAATAATGTTTTTGTTTTTTAGTAATCAACGTTCTCACTGTTGAACGCCACTGTGAACCGTTCCTTAGAAACTGTTTTCAATCAATGTCAAGTCTATAGATTACGATGACTTATGAACTCTATATGAGTCAAGTATTTCCCATTATCTGGGTACCAAACGAGATGTTTGGCGCGGTTTTATTCTGTATGTAGAAATAGGTAAGAATGACTACGAAGAATACAAAAGGTTCTCTACTTTTACGTGGGCCTTTTTTATTTCTATCGGTTTCGCACGATTTATACATTTGGCCAGTATCAAGTTTAGAAAAGATATCGTTTTTTAAACAAAATACAGTTGTAAGTTTTCCATTACAATGTAGATGTAACATGTATTATTTTTGTGGGCATCAACCTCTTCATCATTATTTCAGTCGAAAAACCTAAGTCCAATGAGTCTCGCATTTATCGTGATCCCGTGACTCTCACCAGGTTTATGGTCCACCAATTGGTGGTCCTCCAATACTGAGTCTTCCACCGCGCGGTTGCCACTCCAGGACCTTTTAGCAGTATTTGGCAGTTAATATATCGAGTCCACCTTCTTGGCAAACTTTGCTGAGGCAGGCTATGTAGCGACATAAGACGCGATACAGCATTTTTGATGTTTAGTTCCTATGTGGAATCATAGATGTCGCTACAACTACAAAAAAATCACACAAAATATAAATAATAAAAGAAATTAAAATAACTTTAATTAGTACAAACAGTTTGCTCAGAGCGCCCGTTTGTTACCATAATAGGCGTATTCCATGAAACCGCTAGCTGTTAGACTTAAAAAGTATTTCTTAAAATATTTCATTTTTAAGTTCAATCATAGTATTCATTTGCTTGTAAGGCCTTTAAGGCAGCGGTTCAGGAATCATCTTTCATGTGAATGAATAGGCTTCGTTAAAATTGACGGGGCCATGATGGACACACAAAACACAACAGTGGCTCTGAAATACAAAGGGTAACTGTAGAAACGTATCGGAAGACGCAGCGTTGGAAGGCCTCCAACAAGGTGGACCGATGACCTGGTCAGGGTTGCGGGAATCTGATGGATGCGTGACGCACAGGACCGGTCTTTGTAGCGACGCTTGGAAGAGGCCCATGTCCAACAATTGACGTCTTTTGGCTGATATGATGATGATGAACTGTAGAAACACGGGTAGGTTTTAGTCAGTAAACTTCTTCCTCTCCCTCTAGTAGATCAAGAGGGAGGGTCAAACCCAGATCAGAAGTTATTTGATTGATTTCCCAATACAAGAAAAAATAATAAGAAGAAACACGAAAACGTTTTAATTTTATGTGGTTCTAATCGGATAATACCAAGTATCTATCCGTTCTTTTTTATCTGTGGATAAGTATGGTCACCATCATCATAGTCATTCTAGTCAAATGACGGCCACTGTTGGACTTAGGTCTCCCCCAAGTGTCGCCACAACGACTGGTACCTAAGTAAGGTAAACCAAGTAAAGAATAAATACGAAAAAAAAAAATCCAAAAACGAAATTTCGCACTTAAAACATTGACATGGAAGTCGCTGTCTTATTTTAGCGACTATCAATGTCATAATATTTTATTGTAGGGAAATTGGAGGAGTTTTTGACCGATTGAGAATTTCAAACCCTTCTAATACTAAAAGTAAAATACGATCACCTATCAATTTGCAAAGACCCAATTGTCCCAATTTGATTTTGACATTTTCCCCATTGACTACTACTAATCGTTATTCAGTATGCTATTTCCCACATAATAACTCTAATTATTATTCAATTCAGGTCTCAATACAACATAGCTTGCAGGTCCCCACAATTTTCGTCTATAGTAATTTAGAATAACACTTGAAAAGGTCCAATTTCAAGTTAATCGCTGTTTTCAAAGCCCCAGTCAATGCATGTCAACTGCAAAGTGTGACAACCACTAATCACGACACCACAACTCATCAATGCACTCCATTCACACGACTACTAACCTTATTTCATTTAAACTAAGATGTATTTTGAGCGTACACGTAAGTTGGTATTTTAATCCTTTCGTGTTTACCACAAATATGGTTCGTTGTAAAAAGAAATATTTAATTAGGAACAAATTAAACTTTAAATAATGTTAATTAGTGACACGCGTATGCAAAACGGAAGTTTAATTAATCCTGTGATTATTCGTTTGTGGCTACACCGGAATCAAAATTAAAATATGTGTAGTAAAAACAAGTAAAACGGTAGGTTTTATGTGATTTAATATTAGGAAACAATGTGACAGGGGCTAGCCTTTTTTAAAAATATGGAATATAAAATAAAACTTCGTGTTTTATTAATAGCAAAAAAGTGGACTGACGGGCATTGTACGAGGTTACCTACTGCTTCAGTGCACAATAAAGTAAAAAAATATATATTCTTTTTCTGAATAGGTGGAAGTATAATGTATAATGAACATAATCAACCTTTTTAATGTCCACACTGGTGGGGCTCAGGCCTCCTCTCTAGGAGGAGAGGGAACAGATCGTAATTCACCACGCGGGACTAGTGCGGGTTGATGAATGTCACACGTCTTCGAATTTTCAGGTCTAGGACATGCCGGTTTCCTTCACCGTTTTGAGAGCAGTAGTGATAAAATAAATTACACAAAGTAATGCGCCTGGCTGGGTTCGAACCCACGACCTACAACTCGTAAGTCGGGGCCGTTACCACTCGGCCACCACTGCTCTTCAAAGAAAACTTCTTGGAAGGAAAAGTAGCAGATTAAAAAACAGGTTATTGAGACAGGCAATTATTTGTTTTTTTTTAAATGAAAGTGACATTCTTGGAATCAATTCTCAAGTTAAAATTTTTTCTGGAAAGGAAAGAGGAAAATATTATTTATTATAACACAGGTATCCAAAGATCCTCCATAAAGATAACAGTTGTGCGTTTGACTAAATGTTGATGATGTTTGTGAGCTTACAATAATAATAAAAAAAAAGACGTGTGGCACTCGGGGACTGCCGCGGTAAAGCTATTGCATAGCATTTTTATCAACTTTTGCAATTATAATTATTTATTTATTTTATTTATGCAGTATTTTTTTCTTTTGTTTTTTTTTTTGATATTAATTGAAGTTACACTTTCACACATTGAATTGAATTTTGATTGATTGTTCACTCATTTGTTTTCTTATCGGTCACCACGCTCAAAAAACAAATGAGTGGGGGGTGTTAGGTTGTTTTCGTTACGGAATTTCTGGATTCGGTTTCCACGCTCAAGGCCCGCGATAGAAGCTATGCAATAGCTTAAAAAATACTTAGTCAACGATTCGTTTAAATTCCTTCTTATTTTTTACCCGTCACATAGGTACAATTAGCCTTATCTTACATCAGATTAGGCAGTTACCGAACATACGAACCCTCTAAATTACATTAAAAGGAGCAAAAAAAGTGACGAGTCATACTTGGTCGTTGAGAAGAAAGATGCTTGAAAAAAATGTTGATTCGATTTTTAAATATTCTAATTGTGTAATGATTGAATTCGTGGGTCCTGGCTGGTTATAAAAAAAGTCAGTGAGATATATTAAAAGGAGTTTTTAATCCGTAGCGGCCTCTGTTGATAATTGTGTGAGAGATTTAATTCTTTAGCTGTTCATAGATGGCAGTACAAACATGAAATAAGTTAAAATTGACATTGGTTTTCAAGGATACGAAGTATTAATTTATTTGTTAAATTGCTTAGGTGGGTATAAAACAGTTTATGAGTGACTAGCTGTTGTTCAGAATTTAAAGACCAAAATCTTCAGAATTATTTGATTTTAAACGGGAAAAGATTGAGGTTAGAATTCTGAACAGGTTTTACAGGACTTGCATTATTATTTACAACTTGGTACAGAAATATGTGAAATGTTGAATACGTTACTTTCGTCAAATTCGTAAAGTTTTACGATTTGAGCAATTGCTCAAATCTAAATAAGTGATAATTCTGGGACTGCGATTAATTCCCAAAGAATCTTATATCTTTATTCATTTGCTGGCGTTCTGAGTTTCTACCTACCCCTTGAAAAAAAAAAAAGCGTGAGTTTATGTGTATTTATAGTTTCTGTTAAAGAAAAGAATTGTTTCTCTAAAACAGTCCATAGCACGCAGCCAATTTTTAGTCAACAATATAGTATCCACAAATTCAAAATATTTGTTTTGACACCATACTACACTACATTAGCACTTATAAAACGTCAGAAGCTAGAGCACGGACTCAATTGGTTATTTCTGATGAAAAAGAACCGGCAATAAACTAGATTACCTACACAAAGTCTCAAACTGAGCGAATGATTTTAATGATAATAATGAGTTCAAGTCTACCAAATCTCTTAAAATGGCTGACGCATATTATACATGTTTCGAAAATGCGACCTTCATTTTCTTCCCTTCACATCCAATCAGATAGCAGTAGCTCGTAAAGCCATTTCCCCTCGGAATGGGAACAAAACCTCAAACTCATTCGTTAGTCGTTTTACAAGAGCACATCTCGATACGTCACACGAATGGTTTCGGCACGTGTCAACCGCCCCTCGGCGATAGCGTGTACCGGTAAAATGTTCGCTGTTTACATGATACTGGTGGTTAGGGCGAGGTCTCTATGGGAGCGGATAACCTTTACCTTTTTTATTATTTTTTCTTAATCACTTTAAATTACAGTAGCTAAGTTAACGATAGTTTGTAGTGGTGAAAACTTTGGAGTTAGGTAATTAAATAACTGATTCCCCTGTTTCTCCAGCGCCTTGAGCCATATTTTGCATGGGCACGCCACAATTATGGCGGTTGCTTGGACGGAGCATTAGCGTGTCCTTGTGGGGGTGATCGTCCGCGGCGATCTCTCGCGCCCGGCCTTGGTACAGGCCATGGTCCGGAGCGAGGAGGAGTGGCAGGCGGTCGCCTCCTTCTGCAAAGCAGTGATGCTAGCAAAGGAGGAGGCCGACCGCATCAGGCAACGGAGACGCTCACAGCGCCCCAACCGCCGCCGCGCGCCGGGATTCCGATCCCGATTTCCGGCCCCCGTAGTTGCGAGCTTGCGGATGGCGAGCAATAGGTAGCTTGTTGTCCGACCGTCCGGTAACTGTCCGGACCAAGCCCGAGTCGTCGACGGCGCACACTGTTCCCGCGCGCCTCAAGGAGTTGTCAGCAACCATAGGGGCCCAACTGGGTCGAAGCCTAGTTTCTTTTTATGTTGGGGAAAATCATCCAATGACAACCCCCGCTCTTGGGCGGAGCGGGAGAATGTCAGACTCTTACTGACTAAAAATCCACTGCGTTCCTTCTAGCCTTTATACCGGGGCTCGAGGTCCCTTTCGGATAACCCTGGCCCCAGTAGGCTTTGACCCGGCTGGGCCCCTGCTGTTGCTGACAACTCCTTGAGGCGCGCGGGAACAGTGCGCGCCGTCGACGACTTGGGCTCGGTCCGGACAGTTACCGGACGGTTGGAGAGCGAGCTACCCATTGCTCACTGTCCGCAAGCCCGCGCCTAGGTAAGGTGGCCGGAAAACGGGATCATCGCCGCCGGACGGCGAGAGCGCCGTTGCCTGATGCGGTCGGCCTCCTCCTTTGCGAGCATTACTGCTTCGCAGAAGTCGGCGTCCACCTGCCACTCCTCCTCGCTCCGGACCATGGCCTGAACCAAGGCCCGGCGCGAGAGGTCTCCGCCGCCGATCGCCCCCACGAGGGCATGAATATGCTCCGCCCAAGCAGGGCACACCTTGACTGTGTGCTTCACCGTGTCCTCCGGGCATTTCGCACAGTGGCGACACCCGGGCATCACTTTCGCACGAATCCGGTGCAGGAACCTCCCGAACGTGCCATGTCCGGTGAGGACTTGCGTCATATGGAAGGTAAGGACGCCGTGAGATCTTTCCAGCCACGCCTCAAAGAGGGGATTTACCGCCAAAATTGTGGCGTGCCCAGGTCGAAGCCTACTGGGGCCAGGGTTAGTTTCGAAAGATAGCTCAGCCCCGATATAAAAGGCAATGAAGGAACAGGAGTTGGTTTTTAGTTAGTAATAGTCTGACACTATCTCCCGCTTCGCTCAAGAACCATTAGGGGATGTCATTAGATGATTTTCCCACCAAAAAAAGCCATACTTTACAAATTAAGTGATGTGTAATGTGAGTTTGCAGCTCGCGTTTTGTGATAATTTTATATTTAACTTACTTCTGCCAGTGGTAAAACCCACGTGAAAATATAAAATTTGTACAGATTATAGTGCTGAGTGAGTAAATTTTTACCACCCTACATACAAACACCTCTTTATTCAGTATAGAAAAAATTACACGTAGCGGAGATGAGAATATTAAGATGGATTTTGTTATGTGACGAAAATGGATAAAGTGAGAAATTAATAAATTAGAGGAACTTTGAAAGTGACTGAAAAGATGAAAAGAAATCGTTTGTCTTAGTATGGTCATATGAAGAGGAGGGATGAAACGCATTTTACTAAAAGAGTTATTATGTGGATGGATGAGGAGGGACAAGAAGGCCAAGGAAATTATGGAAGGATTATGTGAGAAGTGATATGAAAGAAAAGGGAGTTAGTGATAGCGTGACGGGTAAAAAGACAGAATAGAAGAAAAAACATATTGCGCCAACCCCAAACAAAACGGGACAAGGCTAGGAAGATGATGATGATGATAATTTTAGTATAGATTTATGTGTGTAGATAGAAATATAGATCGAACTCTCTTTATTGTACACGTAAGTTAATAGTGTGATGGTAAACTATGAATTGTGTAAATTGGTGATGCTCTTTATCTTTATTATCAACCGTAGCAGAAATAAACGAATTCAAAATCATCAAATCGTTTAAAACTAGATATATGAATACTGAAATAAAAACACGTTAGTTTAATTTAAATATTGTGAGTTTTATTATTCTTTCTGTGCGTCACATGCCACCTTCATTTTGGCAAGATTATTTTTGTAACTAAACTTATTTATAAACTACCATTTATAATTTACTAGCTGTCCGCCCGCGACTTCGTCCGCGTGTACTTCGCTTATCGCACTCTAAACGTGTTTTCCCGTAGGAATAAGATGTTTTTCCGGGATAAAAAGTAGCCTATGTTCTTTTCCATGTCAAAGGCAATATGCATGCCAAATTTTATTCAAATCCGTTCAGCCGTTTTTGCGTGATTAAGTAACAAATATCCAAACATCCAAACAACCACACTTTCACACTTTCACATTTATAATATTAGTTAGGATTTTCATTGACATTAAAGCTTTATGTGGCTCATGTTCATTTCAATATCTTTTTTACACCAATATTTTATAGAGGTAATGTTTGTTTTTATGTTTTTTTTTGTTCGTGGGAGGTAATCTCTGGAATTACTGGTCCGATTTCTAATTTTTTTTTCTCCAATAGAAAGCTGCTTTATTCCTGAGTGAGATAGGCTATGTTTTAAGTACGCAGGCGAAGTTGTGGGCAAGCTAGTGTATGATAATTTGATTCGTTGCTTTACCAAAAATACTATCTGTTATTATTACATTAACATAACTTTGAAGTTTTATTTTGCGGGAGGCCTCTCACCGCTGTCTGCATCTTTCAATATGCAGTCGCCACCCCAGAACCTTTCGGCCATATCGATCTTTTGTTTTGCGAACATGCCATATCAATTTTAGGACTTTATTCCGCTCGCACTGCGACCAAACCCTAAATGTAGTTAGAGATTTTTTTCATTGATATCAACACCCCACGGGAATAAATCAGTTTGTTATTGATTGGCAGTTAGTAACGCCCTGGTTAATTCGGTTTCTTCCTCGTTTAGGGGTTCTTGTTGCATTATGATAATGTATGTGAGACTTTTGAACGACTATTTGGTTGCAAAAAATATGCACCGAAAAATTATAGGGCTGTAAATTTTAGTTTTATTAGCAACTTATGACCCGCCCCGGTTTTGTGAGGGAGTAAATTATATTCACAAACCTTCCTATTTTATTATTCTTTATATTAATGGAAACCACTTGAAAATCTGTTCTGTAGTGTAAGAGGAATAATTGACAAACAAACAGACAGTTGCAGGAAGCGACTTTGTTTTATTTATACTACTAGCTGACCCGGCGAACTTCGTAACGCCTAACAGTCAATGAATGTAGTACGAGTACATCTTTCGATATAGTCAATCGATTGCGATAAAACAAAGCCTAAGTACAAATAATCAAGTTACACACAGTTATCTACATCGATTTCGTACACTTTACGTGATGTGCACATAAGTAAAAACTTACAGTTTATTATACGAATAGTTAAAGAAATAAAATAATAAGAGGCTTAATAAACCTAGGGCTGCTTGAGTTATTAGGAGATGGCATGACTGAGTTGAACTTTTTAATAAAGACTTGGTCTGATATAGGTAAGGACAGAGAAAAATGGAAAAGTGACCTTTATTGATAGGTCACTATACAAAAGGCCCAAACATGTAAAAGTTCATGACATTTTGTTTGATTTTTATTTTTTATTTTATTGTATTCTTTTTTTAAATTTAATTTAATAAAATGTAATATAATTCAATTAGACATTAATGCACTTCTATAATGTAATGTACTTAATTATATTATCAATGCCCATTTTTATTTCTTGTTCTGTGTTTTTGTGTTATTAATAGTACATTTTATACAACAAAAATTAACTTAATACTAATTTTATGTGTTTTAAAATCAAATGTTTGTTTTATTGTAGTGATTGTCTACAAGTGTTGCAGCGCTTGAATAGTTATTATAAAATGAACCTGTAAATTCTCAGTGTCTGTAATGTTGGCGATCCTAATAATAATAAATAAATTAATAAAAAAGAAAAGGAGACTCGGGCAACAGCTAGTACCTAAATAAAAAAGTTTAATGGTTATGGACATACATATTAATTCCAACTAAACAAACCTACCTGTTTATATTTCCTTATTCAGTAGTGGTTTATATTCTGTGAACTATGAATAAATTTGATGTTTAGGTTCAAAACCGAACCATTAAATATACATTTTTTTCTTAGAGTATTTTGAGTCTAAAATTAGAAATAAGAAACGTTTATTTAAAAATAGAACATTTAACTATAGACGTTTGAATTGTCAAAATATAGGGCAGTAAAAAAAAAGTGAGTCTAAATTGCTTGTTCCAAAGCATCTCCATGGTTACTCTTTTAAATCATGCGTTACATATGTATATTCTTGGTAATATATTTATTTTCGCTTCTATTATTATTTAGTACAATGTAGATAAAAAAGAGAGAGTGTCTATCAATATCTGATCATTTTGTTAGTATACTTTTCAAACTGTGTTGTGGTCCAGTTTACCTAGATAAGGATAGATAAATACAGTGAAACCTGGTTAAGTGAGACATCAAGGGACCTGCAATGTCGTTTCACTTATAGAGGTATTCCACTTACCCAGTGTCTCAGATATACAGGTATAAATAAATATCTGTCTCATTTACAGAGGGTTCCATTAATAGAGGTGAGATACAGGTTATTTCAGTTATACAGGTGCGATCATTAAATAAAATAACGTGTTATGTATGAAATGAGATATAAGAATGAGTAAACAAACAATGTTATCTCAGTTACAGAGGTTTATGCATATAAAATTTACTCGCTGTCTCAGTTATAGAGGTAACTATGATGATAAATCGAAAGAACAAATCCCAGATATAGAGGCTTACCTCGTCCCACTAACAGAGGTAATTCAGTGCCAAAGTGTTGGGACCTCAGCATGAGTTCCAGTTATGGAGGTTTCTCACTTATCCAGGTCCCACTTAACCAAGTTTCACTGTAGATATACTTTATATTTTAGTTATACCACAAAAATACGGTTTGAGCTTTTTTACGGGATGGAACACAGGGTCGTCTTATTGGTAAAAACGCCGTTTTGAAAATAACAAAACAACACATTTGACATAGAATTACTGCCTATCACTGACCTCCACAACACAACTCAATAATTAAGCAACAAGAAACTTCTTGAAAAGACTAATATCAAATATCAGCATCATCATTTTTGAAAGATGTCCACTATTGGTTAAAAACTTCGCCCAAAAGTCGCCACAACGGACGGTCCTGTGCGTCTCGCATCCATCAGATTCCTGCGACCCTCACCAGGCCACCGATCCACTTTGTGGGAGGCCTTCTAACCCTGCGTCTTCCGCTATACGTGCCCGGCCCCGGTGTCAAATACATGGGCTTCTAATTATCCGATTGAGACCAGTGCAGGAAAACATCGTGAGGAAACTGGCCTGTCCTAGAACGAAAAATTCAAGGACATGTGACATCCACCAATCTGCACTGGTCCCGCGTCCTTCTCCTAGAGAAGTTCCAGCAGTTGGAACATTATAGGGCTGTTTGTGTTTATGCTCTAATTACCCGTAACAATATTTATAAATGATGGGCGTGCATTCCATTTAGGATTGTTCAAGAAGGATCCGCGAACTGGGTTAATGTACATTCTTTTTCCTGGAGTGGCTTGAGTCCAGCAGTTGAAATATCATATGGCTGTTTATACTTATCCTATGTTATCTCTAAAGATAAATTAGTCGTCTAAACCTTTGATCGTAACTTAAATCTAAATTAAGTTACAAAATGTACTCGTCTCTCTAACCCGTTCAAATAACAGTTGGCGTTTTTCTCTGCAAAATAATTTTGTTCACGAAAGCCTCCTCAATTCAAGAAATCTCTATCCACCGAGCGAAGTTATTAGATGACGAAATAAAAAGAAGTTGCTTGGGGCTATATCTGGTGAGTAAGGCTGCTGATCATGCAATTAAAATCCGAATTCGTAGATTTTCGCCGTGGCAACAGCTGAGGTGTGAGAGGGCGCGTTGTCTTGTCTTGTTGCAAAAAATTTCTCTTTCTGTATCTCGCATCGACTCACTCAAATGACTGTCAGATAAAAAATTCGCGTTCTAAATGGCTGAAATTATGATGAGTTAAAAAGTGCACAACTACATTCACTAGCTTTTGACCAGTGTTGCTATCTTCACATTGAGGTCGAAAACTTTTCAGACCACCCACGAATTAATGGGAATTATTTCACTTATTCGATTGCATGGGTTATCGTGTCCTAACTAAAAACCAGGAAGCTTACTGATTATAGTCATAAATCCATGAATGCTTAATCTTTCGTGTTGACTTTCAATTGATTTATAGCTAAAAGGTTATCTCAGCGATTCGGCGATAGCCCAATGGGGTTTGTGTTAGGGATATAATGGAAGTGGGTATATCAGAACCGATTTTTTTATTAAATTACAATTAGTATTTATTGTATAATAAACAATAGCTATCACTGTTTTTAACAATCAAACATTAGGTATTACCTCATTGTGCGTTTTCTTGGTAACCTCACTCTCTGACTCCATGAAACAGACTCAACCTAGTGTGGAGTTCAACAGTATTTTTCCGTTTCCTTTGTACATGTTTAATATAATTATGTATTTGTAAATCTAGGTATAAATAGTATGTAAAGTAGGTGTAAAAAAAATTTGGAACCTGTATTTTTAAATTTACTGTTTTGGAATCAGAATCAGAATTGGAGGCAAAAGCAAAGGTGAAGGCAGAAGTGTCAAATGAAACGGGACTACAACTAATTAAAATGAAGAGCAAACTAAAATAAAACAAATACAAATCTATTAGGTGGTTCATATCTGGAAGGGCGTCTATGCGCAGGATAAATGTAAACTTGTTTGTATCTTCGATCCTCCTCCTTGCGTAGTATTCGTCAATGCTGAGAGTCGTGATTTCCCTGTTTCATAACTTTCATTTTTATGATGTTCCTCCATTTATTCCTGTCTCTGGCGGTGTGAAGGGCCTTGTATACCGTGGAGTCAAGAGCGGGTTTGGTCGGACCAACGTATTGGGCTGTGCCCGCGAGGCTTTTGTCCCTCTACTTTACCGGTCATGATTAGCCTTTAGAGGTTTCCATCGTCTTTCCTTGCAATGTGACCGAAGTATTGCAGAATCTTGCGAAAATACGCAAGTGGAGTCGATTGAGAAGCGAGCCAAGAGGATTATCGGTAATGATGCACTTGTCGAATCAAAACTTCCAAGTCTTGAGCATCGACGCCGAGTTACTGGCCTGTCGGTTTTCTATCGTTTACATTTCGAGGAAATCCGACCTTTTAGAATCGGAATCGAATTCGTAATAACTTTAGCTTGTATCCTGCAAGTAAATAAAATGGTCACTATTACTAGGTACATAATTTGGTATACGTACTACTCGTTTCTGTCATGTCTGATTAAAATAATTATCTGGTATATAACCGGTTTGAATCAAATGGTTTTTAGTCATATTATTATTTTTATGTCTTAAGATAAAAGGGGCCTTTGATCACAAAAAAATAATGACAGTGGCTATCTTATTTACAATAACTAGTTTCAAAACCAAGTTGAATAAATATTGCGTAGTTTTCAAAAATTTTGGACAGATGGTCTACAGTTTCTGAGTTCTTAATAAAACATCTGGTTATAATATCGCCTTGTATGCTTCGTTTAAAAATACACAGGCAACTCAGGCGAAAAAACTAAAATGCCATCAAAAACATAATTTGTAAAAAAAAACAAGTCACACAACTCAGTTCTTCTACCATAAAAAGTTGTGAGATCAATGGAATATACCAAGAAAGTTAATTTATTCAGACCGCACTTACAGGACCTTGATGACTTAGATTGACTTGGCAATCGGACTAAACAATCTAATTTTATATAATACGTATTAATTGTGTTATATTTACATGCGAATGCAAAATGTTTTAGTGTTTCATTGATTTATACGCTCAACACTAATTGTATTTTAAATTTGAAGCTTTTATGTCTGCTAGAAGTGCCTTAGAGTTTTGATGATTGGTCAGTCAGTGAGTGACAAAATTATGAAACCTTTGACCAGTTATGATTCTTAAACTACTGGTTCAAATTAAATATACCGTGTTTATACAATGCCTGCTTGGTTACTGAAAATCAGAATTTTCTTCGTTGTGTACAAAACTAGAAGCCTGAGCTTCTAGTTTTATACACAACGAAGTTACACAAAGAATGGTACGGCCGTGCCACTTTTTTCCTTGCCTTGGTGGGGGCACTGCTGTGCCCCCTAATGAAACAGCTTTACATGACAGCCCTTCTCTAGATGTCTTAAAGAGGAAAATATAATAGAATAGAATAAACTTTGTTGTACACCAAAATAGTAACTATTTCACAGAAACTAAAACACGGAAAATTGAATATGCACGTAAATTAAATTCACTCCTCCTCGCTCCGGACCATGGCCTGCACCAAGGCTCGGCGCGAGAGATCACTGCTGCCGATCGCCCCCACGAGTGCACAGCTGTGCTCTGCCTAGGTGAGGCACACCTCTAACGTATGCTCACCTTATCCTGTGACACCCGGGAGTTTATTCCTTACGAATCCGGTGCAGGTACTTCCCGAACTGACCATGTCCGGTAAGGTCTTGCATCAATTGTTCACACCTCTACGGTGCGGACTAAGTGTTTCGCCTCGTCGTTTATAGTGCATCGAAAGATTGGAACTATTTGCCTGTTTTGATCTTTGGTCTGCTGCCGACCTAACTATAATTTAGGTGTCTTTAAGGCTACAGTGAATAGGCTCTTAATAAACTATCGCGCTTCACCATCAACGATTGCATCACCTCTTACGATCAGGGGGATTGCAGTCAAGCACTAGTTTATATCAATTAAAAAAAAAACAAGACCTTTGTCCTATCCTCAAATAAAAATGTGTTTCCGTTGCCGGTGGGCTAATTTGTTTTTTTTTTTCTTTATATTTTAATACTTTTATAATGTTTTTTTTTACATTTAAAAATGAAAATGGTATAAATAATGAAAGTAGATGTCGCTAAACGACAAAGCCCTTTAATCAAAATAAAGAAAATAGATGCAATAATAATAATAATAATGTCTAGTTCCTCGAAGTGGATCTTCAACAAATTCTGAGCTCTCTTAAAAGTTTTGGGAACGCATTCATTGTGCGTACAGCTAAGGAGTGGAATTCTTTGCCAGAATCTGTGTTTCCTGATGGCTACAACCCGGGAATCTTTAAGTCAAGAGTGAATAGTTTACGTTTGTTCCTTTGGGACAATTTTCTACTATCGCGCGGGCGATGCTACCTATGTGTAGTAGTTAGTAGTTTGTTAAATAAAAAAGTCCTTGTTTTGTTTATTTATGACAATAAAGTATATGAATGACGACATCATAGGAAACTGCCAACCTCATACCGTCGCGTCATGTTTATACAGAACATTCTATGTTATTCGTACAAAAAATATGGAAGTTTTTTTTTATACCATAGTCAATAACCTCAAGTACAAAGTATGTAAATCTTGTAAAAAAATGACGAATTTCACATTCAAGACTCGTCCACTTACTGTTGTTCATTTGCGGAAATTCCTGTTGGAAATAATTAGTATTCATTCCGAATATCAGCTGTGATTTAATGATCCTCGTGTTTATAACTAAAGGTAACTGGTTTCTATCTAAGATATGATTTTGTTTATGTTCATAGTTTTTTTTTTTGTTTTTATCCTTATACATATTATAAAACTAGCTATTGTCCATGACTTTATTCGCGCAAATTTTGCTATAGCGGACTTGAAATCGAAGTCAAAGCCAAATAAAGAGTACCTTATATCCTTCCTTGGGATTCAAGCTTACCACGCACCAAATTTCATTAATATTGGTTCAGTAGGTTAACCGTGAAAGCGCATCTGATAAACAGTTTCTTTCTATGGTCTTTCCACCGCAGTGGTGGTTTATGTTTGTTTGCGATAACTCAAAAACTACTTATGTATTTATTTGAATCTCTAACAGAGGACATACAGATATAACAGAGATCACAACTACGCATGGGATCCCTTAGTGTGTACTCCTTCAGTTACAGAAGACTACAGGTGAAAGATAGAAAAATTTAAATTGCAAATAAATAAGACAAAAAAAAACATTCCAATAAATTAAAACTAAAAATATGGGACAACATACATAGGTCAAAGGGACACATGGCTCATTAGTCAATTTGAATTAAGGACCTCCTGTTAGCCGATGACCTTGAATATTTTTCTACCCCTCTTCCCCTATATAATTACATTTGATCCATAAAATCTACGTAGTACATACGGGAGTGTTTTGGCGGAAAAAATTACGTACGGCCACCCGTCCAACGGCCAGGTGACCTATGATTTGAAGTGTTGACGTCGTGATTTACTAAATTTGTTACAGAGAATTGAAAAGATGATAATATTTACGAGTACAATCATTATATTTTCTATAGATAGTTATAAAATTGCTTGGGTAAAAAAGTTGAAATACAAACAATAAACGGAAATAGACATTTTTTTTTATTCTTTGTAGAACAATAAATAAAAAAAAAATATTTGCACAAAATTAAAGTATTGCATAAATATTTTATTTTTATTTTTTGATGCTCTTTTATGGTACATGTCTAAAAAGGTTGTTTTCAAAGGGAGCCCCTTAAAACTAAAATGCTAATTACTGAATGTATTTTCATGCAGTTTTCGCCAGTGCACAAAATAGTTCACAAGGAAGGTTTGAGGGTATATTTCATACATTATTACGGTAGATGAATGCCATAAATTTCAAAGATTTCTAACACATTGATTTCCCCACCAACTGTGTTCCCACGTTGTCGTCGTGGTGGGGCTTGCGTGTCTCAATGACCTTGAGGGCTATGCCGGTAGAGCTACTCATGCCGGAAGGCCTCAAGCGAGAGACCAGACCAAGAGGAACATAAGGCGGAGTCCAGTCGGACCGCCCGGAGGGTGCGCTGTCCAGAAGCGCTGGCACAACAGCTGTTGGCGCCTTCTGGATAGTGATGTCGTGGAGATAGGGTTCGCCTCCGGTACGTGTCTGTTCAGCAGACATGACCAGGATGGCGAACGTGTAATGGGGACCCCACCCCATTCAAAAAAGGCAAAGCTGAGTTCAGCAAATCATGAGTGCGAATGATGAAAAATTAACTACCCCAGGAGGGTACCTGCGTGCAGGAGAATCCCTCCCCGAGCAGAGCTCGGGCTGCCCCTCGTATTCTGGGGGGGGCAATCATCGCCTCGGGTCTTCGGACCCTGTTCCGTCCTCCGTGGACGCACAGAGCCAGGGTGGCTCACACTTCGGCAGCGCGGAGTCCCTGGGACCAGTTCCCAGCACGTCCGCGATGCCAATGGAGGCCGGCCGTAGGTTTGGCCTCAGGGAGGTGAGTGAAGACGCGGCGTCGGACTCAGATGCCGCGTCTTTACTCAACTCAGACGGGAAGGAGTCGGAGTTGGAGGTGCGGGAGCTCCTCCTTTCGATGGAGGTGGAGGAGTCCGCATCCAACGGAAGGAGGGCGTTCATGCGCGCCATGCGCTCCGTGTCCGACGACGAGACGGGACCTGCCCGCAAAATCTCGTCGTCGGGGCGGGGTGCGGCCCGAAAGTCGGGCAGAGGGAGAGGGCTCCCCACTGAGACCGCCAGTGAGGGACGCCAGGCCAGCGCCTTGGTGCCGAGGATTCCTGAGGACCTGCCAGAGGGAATGGAGGAGGCGATGGCCAAGTTTAGAGCGGTCGTGGCAGCCGCCATCACGAGTGTGGCGAATAAGAGGGAGAGGGTGGCCAAAAAACGCTCCATTGAGCTGGCCAACACCTCTATTGAGGAGGCGCTGGGGCTCGTTTTCGAGCCCTACGAGCGCACCCTTAGCGGGAGGTTTGGCCGGCTCGAGGCAGCCGTGGCCACTCTCCAGGACTCTCGTCCCGAAGGGAGGAGCAGGGAGGAGCAGGGCCGATCTCGGCCCTCGCCCCAGGCGGATAGTGAGGAAGTGGTGTCTCTGCTGCGGCAGGAGCTGGCTGCCTTTAGGGAGCAGCAACAGCAGCAGCAGCAGCAGTTCCAGGGGCACATCCAGCGCCAGCTCTCCGTCCTGGAGGGCATCGTCCTGCGCCCCCCTCTTGCGGCCTCCGGCCAGAAGAGGACGGCGTCGTATGCCACCGTCGCCGCGGCCACGACGGCTGCAGCACCCAGGGCTGGCACCTCGGGGCAAGCCGGGCGCGTGGCCGCGGCGTCGGGGCCTGCGAGGCCGGTCCCGGCGGCCAAGCAGCAGCAGCGGCAGGGGAAGCCTGCCCCTCCCCCGAAGGGTAGGGTGGCGGCTGCCACCAAACCGGCGGGGCCTCCCGCCGCGGCGGCGACTAGGTCGCGCCTGCCGCCTCCTACGCCCGAAGACCCCTCGGCTGGCGCCGAGTGGACGGTCGTCGGTGCCAAAAAGAAGGCGAGCAAGGCGGCAAGGGCGGCCAAGAAAAGAAGGCGGCGACAAGACCGCAAAAAGCGGGCCATGGCTGCTCGACTTCGCGCCCCGACTTCCGCAGCTGTAGTGATCACACTACAGCCAGCTGCGGAAAAGAAGGGCGTCAATTACGACGCAGTCATGGCAAAAGCCAAGCAGGCGGTGATTGGCCACCTCGGCGAGTTCGGAGCCTCAGAGGGCTTCCGGATGAGGCGCACCGCTACCGGTGCCCGAATGCTGGAGGTCCCTGGGGCAAATAGCGGGGAACTCGCAGACGCTCTGGCCGTAAAGATCAGGGCGTCCCTGGACGCCGAGGAGGCCCGAGTGTCCAGACCCACCAAGTGCATCGACATGCGCATTATGGGTCTGGACGACTCCGTTAGGGTGGAGGAAGTGGTGGCCGCCATCGTCAGGGCGGGAGGGTGCACGACCGATCAGGTCCGGGCGGGCACCATCCGCGCTGACAGCACGGGTATGCGAGCCGTTACGGTGAGCTGCCCCGTGTCGGCGGCCAAGGCCATCACGACCGAGGGCCGAAGACTATTGGTGGGTTGGGTTTCAGCCCAAGTCAAGATGCTGGAACCCAAACCTCTGCGGTGCTACCGCTGTCACGTGGGGCACCACGTGGGGGCCTATTGCGCCGCAGAGGACCGCAGTGACCGCTGCCACCAGTGCGGACAGCCCGGGCACAAGGCCGTTGAATGCCGTGCAAAGCCGCACTGCTACGCATGTGCGGCTGCAGGCAGGCCGGCCGACCACCGGGCTGGGGGCAGGTCCTGCGACCCCCCCCGCCAAGGCCAAGGGCAAAGTCAGGCCCATCCACCCTGACACCCTCACCGCAGCAGCCACCGTCTTGGCTGCCGCCGCTGTCGCCGCCGCTCCCGCCGCGGCGGTGCCCTCACAGGGGGCTCGGGAGGAGACTGTAATGGAATGTCAATAAGGACACCATTACGTCTCCTCCAGGCGAACATCAACCACTGCGCCCCCGCTCAGGATCTGTTGCTCCAGAGCATGGCGCAGTGGTCGATCAATGTCGCCGTCGTCTCCGAGCCGTACTACGTCCATCCCCGCTGGGTTCAGGACCTGGACGGCTCGGTGACGCTAATTTCGTCGGCCGCCGCCGGTACCCCGCCCCTCGAGGCTGTTGCGAGGGGACGAGGTTGCGTGGCAGCACGGGTCGGGGACATTGCAGTGGTAGGCGTCTACCTGTCCCCGTCCAGAACTCCCGACGAACTCCATGTCTCCCTTATGGAGCTAAGTGTCGTCGTCGCTGGGTTTGGTACCCTCCCCGTGGTCGTTTGTGGGGACTTCAACGCCTGGAATACGGCTTGGGGTTCCCGGCGCACGAACACACGGGGTCGGTTGGTGGAGGACTGGGCCTTGGAGCTGGGCCTGGTCGTCCTGAACCGGGGTTCTGTCCCCACGTTGGTGCGGAGGCGGGGTAAATCAGTGGTGGACCTTTCGTTCGCCAGCCCCGCTCTGTCGCCGCGTGTCGTCGACTGGCGCGTTATGGAGGAGGTGGAGACGTACTCCGACCACCGGTATATCCGGTTGGACGTCTCCGCCGAAACCTCGGCCGCGCCGGTCCGACAGAGCCCTTGCGGTCCGCGGTGGGCGCTTAAGCAGATGGACCGGGAGCTCCTCCTGGAAGCCGCGACGGTACAGGCCTGGGTGCAAGCACCGGACAGGCCTGTCGACATCAACGTCGAGGCGGAGTGGTTCCGGGAGGCCATGTCGCAAATTTGCGATGCGGCAATGCCCCGAGTCCGTCCAGGACGTGCTAAGCGCCAGGTGTACTGGTGGTCGCCGGAAATCGCTGCACTGCGCAACACGTGCAACCACGCGCGACGCCGGTACGCCAGATACTGCAGGCGCCGCATCCGCGCGCCGGATGCGGAGGCCAGAGAGGCGGAGCTGTACGAAGGTTACAGAGAGGCAAAACACACCCTCCGAGCGGAGATTAAGCGGGCCAAACTCGAGGCCCGCGACGTGTGGCTGGGGTCTCTGAACGCGGACCCGTGGGGGCGCCCGTACAAATTGGTACGGGAGAAACTGCGCCCCTGGGCTCCCCCGCTGACTCAGAGTCTCCGGCCCCAACTCGTGGAGGGTGTGGTAAGCGCTCTGTTCCCTGCGCGAGGGGAACACTCCCCCCCGCCCATGGCTCCGCCTCCGCCAGCGGTGTCTGACGCGGACCGCAATAGCGACGACGACGATAATGCTCCAGAGGTGACCGAGGCAGAGATGAGAGTGGCGGTGCAAAGGCTGAGTGCCAAGAACGCCGCCCCAGGACCCGATGGCTTGCCTGGGAAAGCCTGGGTCCTGGCCATGGAGGCTCTCGGGCCTCGACTGAGAGGGCTCTTCAGCGCATGCTTGGAGAGGGGCCAGTTCCCACTTCGCTGGAAGACGGGGAAACTGGTCCTCATCGCGAAGCCAGGGCGCCCTGCGGACTCTCCGTCCGCGTACCGGCCCATTGTGCTGCTCGACGAGGTGGGCAAGCTCTTTGAAAGAGTGATTGCGAGCCGCCTCGTCGCGCGCCTTTCACGGGTGGGGCCGGACCTTTCGGACGGACAGTTCGGCTTTCGCAGGATGCGCTCTACGGTGGACGCCATCATGCGCGTGCGAGCCCTCACGACGGGGGATGCGGTGTCCCAGGGTAGGTGTGTCGTGGCAGTGTCCTTGGACATTGCCAACGCTTTCAATTCCCTGCCCTGGAGTACGATCCGGAGGGCACTCCGGTACCACCGGGTGCCCGAATACCTCTGTCGATTAGTCGAGGCCTACCTGTCGGACAGGTATATTGTCTACCCCGGTCACCAGGGAGACTGGAAACGTCGGGGGATGTCGTGCGGTGTTCCGCAGGGGTCGGTACTAGGGCCACCCTTGTGGAACATCGGGTACGATTACGTGCTGCGGGGCGACCTCCCTGACGGGGTCAGCGTGGTCTGCTACGCAGACGACACGCTGGTTCTAGCGCAGGGAGAGTCGTACCGGGCGGCGGCCGCTTTAGCGACACGCGGGGTTGCGATAGTCGTTGGTAGGATCCAGGAGTTGGGACTCGAGGTGGCGCTGCGCAAATCCGAGGCCATGTGTTTTCACGGTCGCGGCCGTCGGAACGCGCCACCGTCGGGTTCCCAACTAACGGTAGGAGGAGTTCGCATCGGCGTCGGGACATCGATGAGGTACCTGGGACTCATCCTCGACAGCCGATGGAATTTCGAGGAGCATTTCCGACGTCTGGCTCCCAAACTCAACCGGACTGGGGCCGCTCTCAAGCGGCTCCTGCCCAATCTTGGGGGTCCAGACGCCTCCTGCCGGAGGCTCTACGCGGGGATCGTTCGGTCCATGGCCCTCTACGGGGCGCCGGTGTGGGCGCCGTCGCTGCGAAAGCGACCGGCGGGCATTCTGAACGCCTGCCAGAGGGTCATGGCAATTCGGATGGTGCGGGGATACCGCACGATTTCCTGCGAAGCGGCGAGCCTTCTGGCTGGCCTACCACCGTGGGATCTGGAGGCAACAGTCCTTGCACACATGCACGACATGCGCGTGGAGATGCAACGCCGGGGTGAAAGTCCTCTGCCGCGACAGGTCACGGCATGGCGGACAGAGCTCCGACGGGATCTCATGGTGGAATGGCGTCAGCGACTATCGCAACCCCGTCATGGGCACGCCACAATTATGGCGATAAGTCCCCTCTTTGAGGCGTGGCTGGAAAGACCTCACGGCGTCCTTACCTTCCGCATGACACAGGTCCTCACCGGAAATGGCAAGTTCGGGAGGTTCCTGTTCCGAATTAAAGCGGAATTGACGCCCGGGTGTCGCCACTGTGCGGAACGCCCGGAGGACACGGTGGAGCACACAATCGCGGTGTGCCCTGCTTGGGCGGAGCATCGTCGTGCCCTCGTGGGGGTGATCGGCGGCGGAGACCTCTCGCGCCGGGCCTTGGTCGAGGCCATGGTCCGGAGCGAGGAGGAGTGGCAGGCGGTCGCCGACTTCTGCGAAGCAGTAATGCTCGCTAAGGAGGAGGCCGACCGCATCAGGCAACGGCGCTCTCGCCGCCGCCGTCGGGATTCCGATCCCGATTTCCAGCCACCGTAGGCGCGGGCTTGCGGACAGTGAGCAATGGGTAGCTCGCTGTCCGGCCGTCCGGTAACCGTCCGGACCAAGCCCAAGTCGTCGACGGCGCGCGCTGTTCCCGCGCGCCTCAAGGAGTTGTCAGCAACAGCAGGGGCCCGGCCGGGTCGAAGCCTACTGGGGCCAGGGTTATCCGAAAGGGCGCTCGAGCCCCGGTATGAAGGCTTGTAGGAACGGGATGGGTTTTTTAGTCAGTAAGAGTCTGACACTATCCCCCGCTCCGCCCAAGAGCGGGGGTTGTCATAAGATGATTTTTCCCATCGAAAAAAAAAAAAAAAAAAAAACACATTGATTTTTTTTCGCAGTCCCAATCGTCATCATCATCATCATCTATTGGTAGTAGATGGTACATAGGCATAAGGACCGGTTGGACTCCCGCAACCTTCACCTATGCTAGTGGCGATGATATTAGTATTATTGTTTTAAGACTTTAAGACATTAATTAATTAGTCTAGAAAAGTAAAACCAGTTTTTACCAATAAATTATCTGGTCTACATGCAAATCCGTGTGGTGCGTGCGTACCGACGCCAGAACATAAAAACTGCTATTTTCGAATGTTTTAATAATACCTATTATTTTGACTTGTACCATTTCTCAGTGTTACTGGTTTTACTGGTTATTGGCAAATATTGTTGTTTGAATCCGATTCATCTAAAACATATTTTACTTTAAACTAATCGGTTAACTAAACAATTACCAAAAATGAATTCGTAATAAAAATATCATATTCTGATAAGGACGTAATCTAAGTTGACTGGGTTTCTAATAGACCATATACGATTCTAGATATCTTTTTATAAAAAATAATATTTACTTGAGTAGGTAGGTGTACAATAAATGCATAAATATGTAATGTGTGTATTGGCTGTTAAAATCGTTTTGGTGATAAAACCATTGTTACAAAAGGCATTTTACACTGTAAAGGACTATGTTGAAGTCGCAAAGGCTTGGGATTGACCTGCTCCAGTATGCCCTAATTTTTGTAACTATTGGAAATTTTGTTTTATTTATTTTCAATTCTACTTTTTATTATTTTTATTAATTTAGTTTTTTACAATTTGACATTGTAAATTATTTTTATTTTACAGTTTGACATATTTTTTTTTTTGACTTAATTTTTTTTTTGCGAATTTTAACATTTTGTAAACTATTACTAAACTAGTTTATCCTTTTGTTATTGTGAATGTGAGGACTATGTTGATTACTTTTTTTTTCTCGTAACCGTATGTCTGGCAATTTGAGTATTTTCTGCGGCCTACCCAAATGTCCTTTCCTTGGTATTGTTCGTCAAGTCGTTGAGCTCCTTAGTAGTCCTGAGTTGAGCTTTGCGAATACTGACAAATGCTTGCACTGACTGGACGGGTCCACTCAAATCTGTATGGTTCTTTCTTCAAAAGACCATCTCAGACTAATCTGCATGGTTCTCATGTGATTTGACCATTACATATTTACTGTATGGACCTTAAAAGAGACTTTGACCCCTGAGTTTGTTTCGGTGTTTCTTCTCAGGGTAGTCAGCCAGGAAACACCGGCCTCATCTAGCTTAAACTGACGAAAAAAAAAAATGTGACATGTAAAAGTGTTTTTTAAACCTATTTGCAAAATAAATATCATTTATCATTTACATCCTATTAATTTTAAGCTCCTGTTGTAATTTTTAATGGTGTAAAATAAAGAACATATATATGTACAAAAAATGTAATCGACATCATAATTTCAGCCGAAAGAAGTCCACTGTTGGATATAGGTCTCTCCCAAGTGTCGCCATAATGACCGGTCCTGTGCGTATCGCATCCATCGGAACAAAAAATGTACAATGTATGAAATCAAATTAAAAACATTATATTTATTTCAAATAAACCATTTCAAGGCAATTTTGAATTGTCGAAATGTGGATCAGTTAAAAAAGTGAAATAAGTGTGCAATATTGCTTGTATTCCCGTTACCCTTATGATCACACTATATACTACAAAGGTAGTTTACCGTCCGACAGTCCGGTAATCGTTCGGACCGAGCCCAAGACGTCGACGGCGCGTATTGTTCCACGCGCGCCTCAGGAAGTTGTCAGCAAACCCCAGTAGGGTCGAAGCCGACTGGGGCCAAGGATTTGTTTCTGAAAGGAAGATTCGGCCTCAGTACGAAAGGCAACGAAGGAAAAGGAGTGGGATTTCAGTCAGTAAAAGTCTGACACTTTCAAGAGCGAGGGATGTCATTGAATGATTTTTTCACCTACAAAAAATACTATAAAGGTGAAAATTTGTATGAATGTCTGCTTGTGTCGTACTCCTTCAAGTCTTGATGTAAATTGACACATGGGTACTCCATTTCCTGGATTAAGATAAAATATACTTTTTATTTACTTTAACTCGAGCGAAACCACTGGTAGAAACGAGTACGAATTTTTTTTTTTGTTAAAATTTATTACAACTATTTTTAGATACAAGTACGGTTCTATAAGTAGGTAGGTAATAGGTAAGTATTACTCATGCTTGTAAGTATTTTTTTTCAAAATAGAATATAATAGTAGATGGATGTTTGTTTGCAAAAGTTATTTTTGTATATGATTTACAGTTATACGCGTAAAAAAAAAACAGCATGGAATGCGTAACGTTAATTTTTTTATTTATGTTAATAATGTCCCATAACCTACGCAATTCGTAAGAAAAACGTTTTAGAAAAAGAATACGAGCGACTTTCAAATAAAAACACTTTTTCCTGTAAATTCTAATAAGCCCAAATACGACTGGGATATATTTTATACTAGCTGTCCGCCCGCGACTTCGTCCGCGTGTACTTCGGTTATCGCACTCTAAACGTGTTTTCCCGTAGGAATAAGATGTTTTTCCGGGATAAAAAGTAGCCTATATTCTTTTCTATGTCATAGGCTATATGCATGCCAAATTTCATCCAAATCCGTTCAGCCGTTTTTGCGTGATTAAGTAACAAACATCCAAACACCCACACTTTCACATTTATAATATTAGTTAGGATTGTTTCCATTATGGATTTCATTTCGTCGTCTATCTTCCGGCTTTAACACTCCATCAGTTTGATAGCCAAGGTGAAGTTAGCAACTTATTACGATATTAATAAGCCCAAAAACGGCTAGAATAATATCTTACTAAATTGTTTTTATTTATCTCAGGACCCTGGAGTGCTGGACCTTTGGAAGGCGTTAGAGAGACCGAATAAAAAACGAAAATCATTACAAGTATGCCCATAATATTTCAAGAGTTAGGATTTTTAAGCAAAAACTAGTTATTGTGATTGGCTTCGGCAGCGTGAAAGTAGAAAATCCCAAGGAAACATAATCCGGGATAAAAAGTATCATTATTTACTTTTAAAATTAATTGTTTTAGGTGAACATAAAAATGTAGGTATCATACTTTATGTTTACTTTGTAGTCCTACATTTAAGTACTGACACAGCTTTGTCTGTAAGTAAGTATTCATAGGTTTGTCTACTCTTACAACCTTCTTCTTCTTCTGAACAAGCATCATAATATATTAGATTACTGCGTTTCGGACACTGAGCACAAATCTTTTGCGAACACCGAAGAATTTCCTTTAGTTGACCCTCATAACTTGTACCTTTTCCCTTAGTTAAATCTTGCTACGAGAAAAGATAAATGTTCGTAAGCAGTACGATATTTACGTATGTAACTTTGTATATTTGAAACTGTTTGCTTTGAACTTTTATTGAACTTATTGAGAAAAATTATAATTCATTTTAAATCAAAGACATTTTTGAAAATATTTATTCTATGACATGTAATTTAGTGACATTTAAAAAAATCCATGATATTGTATTTTGTGACAATTATAATTAAATATGTCCTTTTTTTTTCTTAAAAATAACAAATTTTAATTGCAATAACATTATTGAACTTCTCAACAAATATAGAAATTAGTGATACTAATATATATTATTTGGATGAAATGTTGTCTTTGAATAAATTATTGTAATATTATTGTTACAAAGTCCTTTTTAACATCACTCTGTCCATGACAAACTCAAAAACTACTATAGGATTTTCAAACGGTTTTTACCAAACAGAGAGATAAATGAGAAAGGTTTAAAATTTTAAATACATTAATTTGTATTATAGCATAAAATCTAAGAAATTTAAATATTTGTAATAATCGTGTTAGGCTGAGGCGGGTTGCTAGTGGTAAATAAATCAAAAAAGTTTACCTAAAGATGAAAGAACTTATATAGGTAGATAACTTTTTTCACATCGAATTTGTTGAAGTCTGTTGTTCAAAACTGATAAATATTTTTCCTGGTAATGCAACCGCAGAATTAGCATAATCCTTTGATAGGTACAATATCGATCAATAAGATATAGGTAATATAATATTCATTATAACAATTTCAATGTATCTTACACTTATATATCTTAAATTGCAGAAGTTAACTTCTGCTATTCAAGAAATAAGTGTACGCAAAATAGTTTAATTACCTAACCATGAAATAGATCATTTAGTAACAACTGTCGTACACATAATATATTTCTTCAATGACAGAGGTTAGACCGTATACGACAGTAGTTGAAGATGTATGTATATCCTCCGTTAGAAAATCATAATCACGAAGTTCCACGTTTTCGTTCTTATGAAGAAGCATTGGCTAGAATATTAGTTGCATTAACATGAGGCCCTGTAAATAAAGGTCTAAAAGGGAATAAAATACTATTTTGGACTAAGTCTTACACATAATCTAAGTTGTTCAAATTTCTGTTTCGTTGTTTGTTAATAGCTTTCCTCATAGCCTTTTAAAAGTTTAATATTAATTTGTAATCTGTAAGCAGATCTACGGGCTACATTATAATTTATGATGTTGTTATTGTTATTGGTTTGTATATTTTGTTTGTTATTGTATATTGCATTATTGTGTATTGCAGTAGTTATTTGATGTTTAATTACAACTCTTTAACAAATGTAAATCGAATTTCAAACAACGTCGAGGTTCAACACCTACATCTCGTTAAAAGCGATTATTAAAAATTAAAATAACACCCTGTTTAATTATCGTTTTTAAAGTCGTATCTAATATAACAAGATATTAGACCAGCCGGTCAAAGAAGATATTAGACTTAGACAAGTTACGACCGTTTCGTTTCGCAGTCGATAACGCCTCTGATTTCTTTGTTCTGACCACGTGGCTTAACGTTGAAATTATGTTACTAGCGTTAACGATTGTAGATTATCAAATTGGCTAAGCTCTCAAAGGTTCCACACGAGCTCTTAATGCAATTCATTTGACGACCTAAACAGAGCTGTTAAAGTGATGGCTGAATAGAGTGTGTATTGTGTACAGCTTCATAATTCCTCTATCTAGCTTACACGTCTGCCATTTCAACACGTCGTAGTAAGGCCCATGTGAGCTGAGAAGTTTGTGTTAATTAAGTTATTACTGAACACACAATATATCGAAATTCTTCCGTGCCTCGAAAGTACGTGAAGCCTTTGGTCCCATGTTATTTTTGTATCTTAGACCAGTCGGTATAGATAGTCAAAAGTAGAAAAATATGGCATCAGTCTTGCAAAGTGATATTGTATTACCCAGTTATTGAGATGTGGAGGTCAGATAGGCCTTGATTATGCCTGTAAATACAATTAGCACACCTCCATTTTGCTAGGTATGTTTAAAATCTAAGTAATAAAGGACGAGCTGTTTTTTACCGAATAAACGAAAACCCTAGCTTCAAGCTCTAACTGACAATTCCAGTAGAAAAAACCAATAACATCTTATTTTTTCTTCGGAAATGATATATGTCAGGACTCAGTAGTAGCATTTGCCACCACTTGATAGTCAATCATCCTTGATATCCATGCTATAGTAACTGCCTTACAATATTATAAGGTAATGAAGATTTGTTTATTAAAAGCAGATTAATTCTACGTTTATAATTGCTGATCAATATATAAAAGATTTATCCTGGAATCTCTGATATAATAAATCATACATAATTACACAGTAAGTTCTGAGTATAGAACGTATACCATTAATTATTATATTCCATTAGCTATATGATAACAAAATGAATGTTATGACGATCATTATATATGATAACTATCTGGCTGATATATATTATAATTGATCTTTGGATTAATCATATATTTCTTATAAAAAATTTAACTAAATATAATTATAGTATATTATCACTAAAACCATTCGTTACACTAATATTGCATTTAGATTTGACTGTACAAAAATACGCAACCATTTGAGAACTTCGTTTTATTGCAGTCGGTTATAAAGCCGCGTATATTGAAGGACTGGAAAAGTTTGCTTGCTGCGGTCTTTCTGTCTGATTATAATTTAGGTGTCTTCCAGGCCAGAGTGAACAGGTTCTTTAAACTAGAGCTCTTCACCATCAACGATTGCATTACTGCTTATCATCAGGTGGGATCACAGTCAAGCACTAGTTTTTATCAATTAAAACAAAAGAATGGAAGACAAAAATAAGTTGAAAGATAAATAATTTGTTATTTACACACCAATAATGTAGATTTTTTTTATTCTGCTACAGAATGACGTTCACTAAACTGGTATTAAATAATATTAAGATCCATATAGTGAAAAAGATGAAGTCAGTGTTCAAGCAGAAATAGCTTAAGAATATGTCGTTAGGAGTTTTGAATATGCATGTGGGTGGAATGGATTGTGTGAAAAATTATCAAGACTTGAAAAGCCGTGAATACGAAGACGATAACAATAATTGTTGTTGAATTATTAGAAATTATATAAAAAATAAGTTGCTCACAATGCATCTCATTAGAAAAAGTCACCCACTAAGCACTGGAGAGGACTATACTCAAAGTTTCCTAACGTGATCAAATCAGAAACGAAAGTATTACTGACATAGTATGACGAATCGACATTTTAAGTGGCAGTTGGCAAAACACATTGCTTACAGAACTGACGTGGTTGATGGAACCAAAAGGTTCTGGTTGGGGCGACCACGTACGACGCGAAAGGTCTTCTACAAGGCGGACTAATTAGTTGAAGATCGTGGAATTCCAATGGATGTGCAACGCACAAGCTCGGTCGTTGTAGCGACTCTTGGGAGAGGTTTATATCTATGAAATGATGACTATGAGAGCATTAAAAAAACATAATAATTGAAACCAGAATATATAAGAATGTCGATATTGCATACGAGTTTCGACCAGTACCATGTAAAAGATCTACCTACAGTCATCCTTTTATTGTTTTATTCAATAACAGATTTAACTGCTGCATTCTCTTGTCTATAAATAACTTGATGACATTCATTGCCACCATGTGTGTCTTACATTCACTGCTCCGTTGACGTTTTTATATTCCTTGGTTGCGTGTGAAGATCCAAAATAATTGTAGTTTTACGGTTTATTATGATACCAACGCAGTGTTTAGTGCTGATGACAGCTTGATGACATGATAATACTATTTATTTGAAGCTGTTAAAATGATATGTGTTTCATATTTTCTTTTGGACATTAGGGTGGTAAATATACGAATGCGGTTATTGAGTCGAGATTGTTCTTTTAGTGTGTTTGTATTTTTATTGTTGATGAGCTCGCGTATGACCACTATCTTGCCTGATGTATGTCATGTATGGAGTACTGATCTCATATTTGGGATGCGTCAGCCAAATACCAGCTGGATAGTCTATTGAAAAGTGTGCCAAGAAGATCATAGGCAATGATGCTCTTGTGAAGTCAAAACTCCAAAGTCTTGAGCATCGACGCTGAGTTGCTAGCCTGTCTGTTTTCTATCGTTTACACTTCGGGGAGTGTGCACTAGAGTTACACAATTTAATTCCACCAAGTCCGTTCCATCATCGGACCACAAGACGTACGGCGTTGCGCCACCGGTACATGGTGGACATCCCACCTATACGTTCAAAGCGTTTTGGGAGTACATTCATTATGCGTACAGCTAAGGAATGGAATTCCCTGCCGGAGTCTGTGTTTCCTGATAGCTATAACCTAGGGGTCTTTAAGTCAAGATTGCTTCTAGGCAAGCGTGTTCCATCGTCGGCCACATCATCGCTTACCATCAGGTGAGATTGTGGTCAAACGCGAGCCTATCCTTTGTAAAAAAAAAATGTAAAACGACTTGCCTAAAAGTAACCTATTAACTCTTGATTGTCCCGTCTGAAATATTGCGGCCTTGGACCACAACAGGTAAAGGAAATTACATTAGTTTTAGTCAGTAAATTCTGATATTCCTTCTCGTTCAACCCGGAGGCTCATTAGATGATTTCCTACCAAAAAAGGTGTGAATTGTCATTGCCAAAAATTACTTGAAATTGATAATGACGTGGGTCGTCACAGCATATTTAACAAAGTAATAAAACAAATCTGCCAATCATATAAAAAATAACAGGTTTGATAATAAAAATCAATATATTTTTAACATCACCAGTTTATTATGATAATGATTCAGTTCAAAATTGTCGTGTTCGTATCACTAATTACAATATTTTTTCTTTAAAATCAGACTTAGTAGTAGCGACTAATAAGTTCAAATTTCTCATATGAACCAACTATTTAATTACCTTTATCATAATACATATATCTTAACCGTATTAAAGTTATAGGAACGTTACTCCAATTCGCTTGCAGGGACGTGTTGGAAGAAGTTTTCAATGTTTTCAATGATCTTGGCGATGATGGCTTTGACGATTGGAGGGCCGACTTCCTTGACAATTTCGTTACTGCTAGATGCAATAAGTTCACGGGCAGCACGACCTGAAAGAAAAGAGAGATTAAATTAAGAAGAAAACTGAGGGTTAGTAAAGCTGATGGAAGTAGTTGCGAGATGTTTACATATTTCTCAAAAATAGCTAGAACGACCGTTTTCTTTTTGCAGAATTTACTAAAATTTAACAATTTTTTTTTTCGAAATTACTTTTGCAAATATCTCGCGGCGAAATTGTTGGTACATATATTTAAGTTCTTCATTATTATTATTTTTGTGTAATTCAGTGCGGTTTTGTTTTTAGACATTTTGAAAACTGTAAGTGCCTTTTTGGTGTGTTTTGGTGTTCTTAAATAAATTACACCAAGAGAACTAAATACAGGTTCTGTATCATTTTTTTTATTATTAATTATTATGTTAGGTATTTTAGTAGACCGGAAAGATAATTCAAGGATTTAATTTGCGTCAGTGAATAGCATATTTTTTACCAACACACTTGCAAAAGAATGCTTACCAAGAACTTCATTTCCATTGAAAAGGTTTTCTAATTCGATTGTAGATTTGTCCTTTAGATCGTAGGTGTGCTTCCAGTTCTTGATAGTCCAGTGTTTTTCTCCGTCCTTGCCAATATTGTCACCCACGTCAACATCAGCGACGATGACTACCTTCCCTAGAAAAGAGAAAATATGTTGTTAATTAAATTTTTTTTTTTTTGATCCGTTGTGGTCTTTAGTATTAAGGTTTCGCATGAGAAGAAAATGAAAAAGAGTTATAAAAGAAATTTCGTGTAACTAACCTAACCTCATCGAGTAGATTTTACAAAAGGAAATGGAGTTGAAGCAAAACTAAAAAGAATTGTGGACTAACAGTTGGGTCTGGATCTGAACGAAAAGATCTGATGACAATTATAAAGTGACTAGAGGTTAGCCTTGACAAATGATCCCAAGTGTGGAGTGGATAATAAAAATAATAATTATTTATTATTATTATATTTTGTAAGTGCATCCTAATGTAACCTTCAATATTTTTAAGTATTGCATCTGCATTGTTTTATTTTAAGCCGCAAAAAAAGAAAAAAAGAGCTGCGAGACGACGCAAAGATTAGAAATATGTTCATCACTTTCCATCAGGTAAGATAGTGGTCAAACGAGAGAGATGATTTCTCTAAATTTAGATTTAATGGAAAAAAAAATCTATGGCAACCTAAAATTTAACAGATTTTGCAGACAAAAAATATTTACTACAAGAAAACTAGCATTTATATACGACTGCATTTCCATGGATAAATAAACATAAGCCTGCTATCTATAATTTAAATATAGATCAGTAACCAGAAACATGTTAGATGTTTCAATAATAAATTATTAATTTATTCCTTGAATTTCCATCGACAGCGTTGTTTCTGTGGAGTTGTATATTTCAAACATTTCCGCTAATCGTCTAATAAAATATTTAAGCACGCAAATTGTTAAAGGTTAACAATCGATCCCATTTGCGTTTATAAGTCGGAATCCATTAATAATGATAATAAATATAATATAAATAGTTTCTGTATGTACACAATTACTAATTGACATCTGACATAATAGCAATATGTATATAATGCACGATACGATCTTAGATTATGGATGAGAAACCATTAATATTAAAACTGGTCTCGATATAGGCCATCTGACTGTCTGATATCTACAAGTTTACTAAATTGGTCTTAATTTTTATAGATAGCATTTTTATGTGAGGAAAAGATGTGACACAAGAATGTTTTAGGTATATAAACATAAAAAGCCTTGGATTAATAATATTGATTGGTCAACGTCTTCTTTGAATATCTGCGATACCAAAGGTATCGTATTTGCACGAGCATTAGTTCTAGTGAAAAGTCTGAGATATTTTATGGTACCTGTGGGTGCATTGTAAACCTTGAAACTAAAACGGGACTACATATCTAATAAATGATATATTAATTATATAGTAATAGATTAATGGCACTTCTACTAGTACCAAATATTCTACTTAATATTACGTTGGTAGAGTTTGGTTCAGTTGTTTAAAATAGTTAATGCCTTTATAGATTTTGAGTTTTGAATGTTTTTTTAATAGATCATGATGATCACATACATATTTATTTGGGATTAGTGCAGTAAATTATTGTTTTCTTCTTTCATGCATTCAAAATCAATCACCTTAGCTTTAACCCAACTATATTGGGGTCGGCTTGCAGTTAAACTGGATGCAGCTAGATTCCAGTGTTTTACATGGAGGGACTACCTAGTTTGCCTTCTTTGTGTTTTTTTTTATATGGTGGGAAAATCATCTAATGACAACCCCCGCTGGAGATAGTGTCAGACTCTTACTGACTAAAAACCCACCCCGTTCCTTAGAGCTTTCATACCGGGACTCGAGCTAACCTTCGAAACTAAACCTGGCCTCAGTAGGCTTCGACCTAGTTGGGCCCCTGCTATTGCTGACAACTTCTTGAAGCGCGTGGGAACAGTGCGCGCCGTCGACAACTTGGGCTCAGTCCGGAAAGTTACCGGACGGTTGGACAGCGAGCCACCCATTGCTCGCCGTCCGCAAGCCCGCTTTCTTTGCGGTGGAACATCATCAAATAACTTACCCCGCTTTAAATGGGCCGACAGAGCGATTCAGACTTTTCTTGACGAGCTCGACTGCGATGTCCGTCATAAGCTTTTAGACAGATTCAAATATTTGCACTAAGGATTTTTTCGTCTTTACTCGTTAATCTTTTACCTTGTCTGTGTCCTTAGCTGGTAATATTTTAATATTTTTTTATGAATATTGATGACGAATAGTACGCCAAATCAATATTAATCGTTAGTCATACAGTCTACACTAGTATAATAAAGTTTGTTTTTTATTTTTTTGTTTGTAGGAGGTAATCTCTGGAAGTACTGGTCCGATTGCTAAAATTTTTTCACCGAGAGAAAGCTGCTTTATTCTTGAGTGACATAGGCTATATTTTATGTACGCGGGCGGAGCTGCGGGCAGAAGCTAGTGTTAAATAACATCACTCTAAAACGATGTGCTATAAAAGAAGTAATGTCATAATTATCGTTTTCTATTTTCGTGTTTCTTGAAAGTTTTTTTACTCTCTTTATCATGAGCAGTAATAGAACATTTAAAGCTGTTGATGTTTCATTACCACACATATTAATTTAATTACTCTTTTCTCTGGCTTAACATATTTTTAGTGTCATGACTGATTTTCAAAGGATGCTTCATCGGTCTAACCATATTGAAATTATTAATATCTAAACAAATTTGCTGTCAAGTTTGATGTATCGACATTGTAATCTTTTGGGATTGGTTTTTGGTTAGATTCCTAGTCTTATAATTTATTTTTAAGGTCTATACTACTTTTTTTTAATCGATATATAATGGAGCTTGACTGCGATCCCACCTGATGGTAAGCAGTGATGCAATCGTGATAGTGAGGTGCACTAGTTTATTAAGAGCCTATTCACTCTTGCCTTAAAGACACCTAAATTATAATCGGACGGGAAGACCGCAGCAGGGAAATTGTTCCAGTCCCTCGATGGACGTGATATAAACGACGAGGCAAAACGCTTGGTCCGGACCGTTGAGGTTTCAACAACATAAGGGTGGATACTCACCGTTCTTCGGCTGTCGTTGTTTCATCTAATATTAGTACTTACTTAGAACAACTCGAGCATCTCCCTTTCCTTCGATGGGCAAGACAAGCAGACTCCCTTTCATCTCATATTTTCCTTTGAACTCAACACTGCACTGGAGTTTGACAGTAAGTTTTGATTTGCTGGTATCACGTCTAAAATTAAAAAAAAAAAGAAAATTAATTTTCTGCGGGTTTAATATAAAATAATTATTATAATAGAGTTTCCTAAAGAATTTTTGAGGGGCACTATATTTTACAATATTTATTGTGTAACCTAACTTCTTGAAATTCTTCCTCTTTAATCGCTAATGCAGTACTTTCATGCATGATTATCAGTTTATTACTACTAAGTTCGGATTGAATAGAAGAAGCAGTTATTATTATATTATGTATCTATAACTATTTCCACTATCAAGTAGATATTACATAATAATGTACGAGTAGCATGTTATTTAGCCTGTATAATAATATGTTGACGGATGCAAAGTGTCAAAATTAGAAAATTACTGATAACTTTTTTAGCTATCTGCAATTTTGTCGTTTTCTAATATAATTGTAATATTTTGCCAAAATCATATATTTTTTTTTGTTTTGCCCGTACGGCCTCTCCCTTTTTCCAGATATTTTTTTTCTGAATTTATTTCGAATCAGCCCTTGCGGTAGGCATCTAGATCGTCTCGTCACGTTTCATTTTAATTAACAAAAAAACAACTATCTAAATGTGGAACACAAATATTAAACAGAAAAAAAAAAAACAAAAAATAAACTTACTGCACTTTCTTAGCGATGCAATCCTTAAGTCCTGTGCCAGTAATGTCCCAAAGAAGCAGCTTGAGTCCAGGTGTGCTTGCGTCCAAGCTCTTCATGGTGAAGGGGTCCAGCTTCTGAACTCCAAGCTCGGGGATACCGTTGGTAAATATTGGGATCGATTTCTGTGCGGTCTCTTTAAGGCATTTTGAATCTTCCGGTTTGCATTTTTGAATGAATGGTGCTGTAAAATTTATATTTTATTTTAAACAGAGAAATGTTTTTGATTCAGCTATAGCATAATAATTTTGTGTTTTATGTCTTTATTTTGTAAAAAAATATTGTGATTATTATTATTTATTGATAAATGTATCAAAACGAAATACTTAAAAAAATATAATTTTTCTAATTGTTGTTTGAGATCTCTTTATTTTAATTTTATTCGGAACAATATTATATAGTTTTTGTATATGTAACAAATATTTTAAAAAAATACGTACCGAATGCTGCATTTGCTGAATATACCACGGTCAATGCAAGCACCAAAAATGAATACCGAGAATACATTTTCGAAAAATAAAATTGTTCACTTGGACACAACTGTTTGATTCCGAGATATTCTGCGGTATATACCAACTACCAAAGATTCACATGCATATATAGGATAAAAACATACCTATATATACGTGAGCAATGTATACAAACTAGTTTCTTACAGTTCGGAGCCACCAGTTAAGCCTTTAATAAAAATTGATTATAATAAAGTAAGTACGTTGACATTACACCTCGTTTTTGTGTGTGTTTTTTGTGGTACTATCATTATGTATCTGCAAAGAGGTATGTTTGTCTCTAAAAATTTTGTATTGTAAATATTATTGTTTGTTGGAGGAAATAAAGACATAGGTACACTTACAGAATCTATTTTTAAAACTCTGAAAACATTAAGTAAGTAATTAAAAATTACTAGATGTAATTTTAGTTAATTTACCTTTGAAAACAGTTTTTGAGATTTTCATGTTTTTTGGGCCAGGATTTTGAATCATTGTATACCTGAAGACCAACGTCATCACCGAAATATGTACGTCTTAAAATCGCTGATGTTACGGATCAGATTCGATCTAGTTTGGTTGGGAAGAAGGCAAGAGATACATATAGCTGTAATAATATAATATAATATATTAATATATTAAGCTCAAGTATAGCATCAAAACACCTAAGTAAAACAACATTACTTAAATAAAATCAATTACTATGATCTTGTCTTTGTCTATCAAAACTGATCTCATTTTATCTGAAGATTTGAACGTATTATAAAAATGCTACAAAAGTATAGACACAAAACTAGTTAAATATAGTCAACTTATTAAATCATGTTGATTGATATCAAATCATCCACTCAAATTGCTATACCGGCCGTTATAAAGTCAAAAACCTTTCATATAGATTTCAAAATTATAAATAGTTATTGCACCTGTCTTAAGATCTCACAAAAATCTACCTTACTTAATCATGTTAAGGTTAAAAATGGAACTCTCGTAACTTTGACGACTATTTCTACTCTTATAGGTACATAACTAGCGCATCGTCGCAAAAAATTGTTGTTTCAGATCTATCGTAAGAAAGAGTCAGATAGCAACGGCTAGCCTTTTTATTTCATCACTACTTATTATCTATAAATTTGCTTTTAAGCTAATTAGGACATTTATGTCTAAATTATTTTTTTATTACATTTGCTATTCGAGACTCGATCGACTTCCACTATTGGACATAGGTCTCCCCCAAGTTGAAACACACTGTTATTTTTTTAAGGTAGGAAATCATATAATTACTGTGGGGCGGAGTGGGTGGGCGTGTTAGAGTTTTAATGTCTAAAACCACATCTATGCTCCTTCAGTTGCCTTTTGCGTCCAAAGATCTCGGATACCTCTTTCAAACAAACCCTCGACTTGCAGAAGTTGGAGAAATCTAGTTGTTTTTCAGTGGTGATCTCAGGATCGCGACTAAAAATGATGCCAAACTAAATTAAATTTATTTCAAGTGACAAAAATATTGAAATAGGTAATTTAACTGTTAAATTTATATTAACACCCAGAGTGGTAGAGGTCATTTGATGATTTCTCACTTTAAAAAAAGAGTTGCAGAAAGGGTTTAGCCATATCATCTTGCACGTAGTCTATTTTCTGTTTCGTTAATCTTAAATGTTAAAACAATTAACTGAAAAGATAAAAATAAAGATAATATTATGGATATAACCTTTAACAATGAAAAGACAGGATTAGTGAGAGTTGCCAAAATTCTAGATATCTGCTAGTATTAAGATGATTTTCTGAACTAAAACAAAGAACTGGCATATGTAGACTCTATTATATCATCTGCGAGTTTTGCATTATGGACATTGAGAGGCAAAACTAAATACGGAATAGTTATGGTCTTGCCGAATCTAGACTTCGATACACTGTACAGTTCAGGGGGAAAAGCTACGGTTGTAATTCTCGGCGAGCCTTCATTCTCCAAAATAGAGCAATACTTATAATTGTCAGAATTCCTCAAAGAGAAAGCAGTCAATTTCATTTTGAGCAATGTCAGTTAATTAAGAAAAATTTAAATATAAAGTCCATGAATACGAGTTTGAGGACGAGAGAATAGCCAGGGAAAATACTCGTAGAAAGGAATTTAAAAGTAAAGTTGTACTTAATTTTAACATTAACAAGCATAGTCCTCATTATCAAGCTGTACAAATATTGAATTCGCTGCTAGCAGATTTAAAAGATTCGTTGTAAACTAGCTCTTTTAAGATAAAGCTCAAAGCATTTCTGTTAGAGAAAAGATTGTACTCTTTACAAGAATTATGATTTAATATTCATTCTAATTTTCTACTCCATAAATTCTATACAGGTTACCACTATTAATGTGTTAAGGTTACCGACTTAGCTCGAGGAACCGCCAAACTTAAGTGGCAATACACATTGCATGCAGAACAGACGGTCGATGGGGACGAAAGGTTCTGGAGTGGTGACCGGAAGATGCAACTTTGGAAGCCAACAGCACAAGGTGGACCGATGACCTGGTCTGGGTTGCGAATCAGATGGATGCGAAACGCACAGGACCCTTCGTTGTGGCGACGCTTGGGGGAGGCTTTGGGTAGACGTCTTTCGGCTGGTATGATGATGATGAAATTTTATATATTATTATTATTATCTTTTCAAACATAATCTTGTTTAATTTTTTTGTTATATTGTGTTTACTTTTAAAATTAACATTAATATTAAGTATTAATAAAATGTATCAAATACAATATTTGTTGCCCCTGTTATATAAATAAAAGCTATCCTATTTATTAATTGAGATAAAGCCCCTAAATAAAGTCTTGATTAAAAAAAAAATATATTTTTATTGAGATGATATTTTACTAAGGTGATTCTCAAAAGTGTAAATAGATTCATTCTGCATCATTTGGATTAATAATTTAGTGTCTAATAGGTAAAATGGTTCACGTACCGACGAAGTCGCTAAGTAAAAGGTATTTAAACAAATTGCTTTGTTCTGTGTTACCGTCTATCACTAATTGTGCACCAAGTCATCAAAATATATCGGTTGTGAACAAACCGAGTGAAATTTGTTATGACATTTCCTGCACTACAAGGTGAAACGTTTCTTTGATCATCAGCATTGTGAGCCCTTAAGTGGGCTCATAAGTTTACAAGATCATGGCCCTGACTTTCAATAGTTTCAGTATTGCATAAGTATGTGTGATTCTCCATCTAGTGAAATCTGTATCGTTTATAAACTTAACTACGAGTAAACATCTTTTTTGCTAGACCTGCTTTACTGTAGATAGCTTTAACTCGGCGTCATGGGGGTTGGGTCTGTGAGACCCGTCACATTTTATATCGATTCTAGTTCGATTACTATGCGTGCGACGTTGCTGTTCTTCTCAATAGCTGGAGCTGTTGGGTTCTTCTATGCATCGCATTTAACACTTTTGACGTGCAACAGACGCAGTGGGAGTTACATGATCTCAAAATTGAAAAGGGTCTATGAGACCCATCCCCGCAGTTCGTGTAACAATTTCGCGCCAGTTTGTATGATGTTATTTTTTTTATTATCCGTGTATTTATTTGTTTTTTGTTGTTGATTACAATTAAAGTTTCTGATATATAATTTAATGTATTGAATTTGGAGTTTTTGAAGATTCTTAGTAAAAAACGAATCCAGAAGAGATAGAACGGCAGCGTATTCTTTCGAATTTACAAGAGTCTGACTCTGATTCTGCTTTGTCCGACCAGGAGATGTGTGATGACGAAAATCGCTTGAGTGAGCGTAGTTATCTTAGTGACACAGAGCAAGATACCTCAAAGTCTGAGTTTGATAATGATATTCCACTGTCTACGCTATCCGATATATCGTTCGCTGGTGGAGTATTGGATATCTGGATCGGTTAGTTCTTCAAACGCAAACCGTGAGTGTTCTTCGGGTTTTTATCGTGGCAAAGACGGTACAAGTGGTATAAGACGCCTTTTCGACAAAATGTCAGGACTAGAGTCGAAAACATAATCCATCAATTGCCAGGAGTAGTACCAGTCGTTATATTTGTAAAGCTCTAATAAATATGATCAAAACATATTATAATGCGATATTTGAGTTTAATTTATTTACATTAATACCTCAATAACTAAACACGAATAGAATATTAACTTTATTATTTTTAATTTATTGGATAATTTATTATCTAATGAACGGGTCTGTGAGACCCACCCCAACGTCCATGTAACACTTTTGCACCCCCATGACCCCGAGTTAATAAACATTAATAACAGTGTTCATATTTTAATATTGTTTCATGTAAAAATCTATATAAATATCTACTGTTAAAAGACTAAAAAATATTTGTAAAAAACATAACATCATGCCTCTATTTTCCAAAGATTGAGGTATATGTGTATCTATAGGCGAATATTACACGGTAGGTTTTGCTGTCAGTTTTGCCACAGTCAAAACCTTGATTGACGAAAAACCTACCGTCTAATGCGTTGCAAGACGGCTTTTAGTACTGATTGACGAAAACCATCATTCACCATCATTCATGATTGATGGAATTGAATGACACTGGCATGACCGTGTAATTTTCGCCATAGATCGTAGTCTTATGATATAAAAGTAAATTCGATACCCGCTAAAGCATCATCAAAACCTGACAAACAAACACTGGTAAACAAAAGTATGTATCAGACAAAAACTGAAACAAATCTGGAATTATGACATCAGGGTCGGTAGCATTAGGTACAACAACCCGTTAAACAAATATATGGACAAAGTCTTAGCTATTTATCACATTGACGCTAATATGATCCTTCAAATATTCGGTGTCAAGACTTTAGATGTGTTTATTACTGTAACGGTTATTTGGTATACATACATAATTGTGTATACTATTGGAATTGTACGTTATCTTCGTTAAGTTTTGATTTGAAAACCTTCATCTTTGACTGGCCTATTGGTCTAGTGGTTAGTGACCCTGACTGCTATGCCGGAGGTCGTGGGTTCGATTCCCACCCAGGACAAATGTTTGTGTGATTAACATAATCATTTGTTCTGTGTCTGGGTGTAATTTATCTATAATATGTATGTATTTAGAAATATATAAGTATGTTTATCAGTTGTCTAGTACTCATAACACAAGCTCTGCTTAGCTTGGGACTAGACGGCGTTGTGTGATAGTTGTGGAATATTATTTTCGGAATCATTTAAGGTATAAGTACACTGTAACTGCGCACGTGTGCCACGTGCGTCGATCTGGACGCGTCGGTCTCCATACATTTTATAATGGAAACTAGACGTTTAGAGCTACACTAGATCTATGCCACGCGACGCCACGCGAAATCAGGCGTGGTTCACGTGTGCGTCAGTCTAATGTAGTTCTAGCTATGTGCCATTTTTTTTTTGCTAAATTATTCTTACGTATTCCTTAATTTATCAAAGATCAACCACTGTTGTTAAAGTGACTATAATATACCTATATGATGTTTTGCTGTGATTTTTTCCTTAATACATGTTTAATCTTGTGTTTTATCTTGTCCAGTTTTTCAACAAGTTACTTTTCAACCAGTAATTGAACTAAAATAAATGCCTTAGATAGCTTGAAAAGCAGTACGAGTATTAAGTCAGCTACATCTTTGGAATTGTCTCCTTGAGCCCTTTATTTTGAAAAAAAAAAAACACATTTTTAATGTGAACCAAAAGAATGAAAAGCTTACATTTTTTTTTTAATGTGTTTCATTATCCTTTTTGTAATACGTACCCTTTTTGTGATTTGTAATAGGTATCTGGGTAGATTTTTTTAATTTGTTTATTGAACTTTAGCACAGTAGCGATATACATTAGGCAGATTTCATGCAGTAAGGTATTTTCTACCAGTCAAACTTCGGTTTAAAAATACTATATCGTGGTATGTATTTTTTGGACCGATCCAAATTCAGAGCAATGAAACCAAGCCTACGCGGTCTGATTGACTTTGTCATAAGGTTTATTAGAAATATATCGTTTAAGTTCCAGAAAATATAGTGCTTTGGTGGTACAAAACTCTTAGTGATTCATTCCGACTCAAGGCAAGGTTTTTTTTGTTATACACCTTAATGGCTGGTATTTTGTGACTCACTTAATTCATTAAACCTCAAGCAAACGCTCGCCTTTGCTCTCTCATTGTCTTTCTATTTTATCTCTAATTACGGTATTCGAAAGGTTAAATGTGAGTCAACCCAATATTTTTTACCTTACTGTCACTTATTTCATTGTTCTGTCAAAAGTTTTTATATCACCTTACTGTAAATTCTAAATAACCTTGTCTAAATACATACTGTGTTTTAGAAGAGTGTATTGACTTATTTTCGTAGGTTATGAATATTTACCAAACTTATAAATATAAGTTAGGTACAATTTGTTTAGATCATACGTAAGTAACTATCGGTGAGAGATGTCGTAAGGTTTTCCACAGGGATCGATACTAGGGCCCTCTTTGTAGTAGTAGTCTCACTTTAATTCAAATAGGATTTTGCATAGTTATCAGTTTGGCTTCACAAAAGGAAGGTCATCGACGGATGCAGGAGTGAATCTCATCAGTCACATTTTAGAATCCTGGAAGAAGTCCCAGGATGCTATTGGCATATTCTGTGACCTCTCAAAAGCATTTGACTGTGTTGACCATAATACTCTGATCTGTACATTACATCATTACGGAATTCGTGGATGAGCTGCTGATCTTGTTTTTTCCTACTTATCTTACAGGCAGCAAAAAGTATCCATAAATGGGATGAAGTCCTCGCGGTCTTTAGTAACGATGGGCGTGCCCCAGGGTTAAATTCTTGGCCCTTTCCTTTTTCTAGTTTATATTAATGACCTTCCTTACATGATGGCTAATTTATCAGATATAATTCTATTTGCTGATAACACTTCTCTTATTTTTAAAGTGGATAGAAAAGATGCGGATGTCTTGCGTGTTCACGAAAGTCTGGCTGCGTAGGGATCGTGCGGTTCATAGCCCTTTATGGCCTTTATAGTGTGGGCGCCATCGCTGCGGAAGCTACCGGTGGTCAAACTGAATGGACTTCAAAAGATGATGGCCGTCCGGACAATGCAATGATACCGCATGGTCTCCCGTGAAGCGGCGACCATCCTTACCGGCCTGCCGCCATGGAATCTGGAGGCAACAATCCTTTCACGCATGCACGATTTTCGCTTAGAGATGTAATTCCGGAGTGAAACTGCTGTAATAAGTCGCGACATGGTGAACAGAGTTGAGGCTGATAATATGATGATAGATACTGTCGTAACCCAGCGCTGGGCACACCATATAACCATAGCGGTAAAAGAGGGAACCTTTGAGGAGTGGCTGGAGTTCTCACCTTCCACATGGCACAAGTCTTCATCCGACATGGTAAGTTCGAGAGGTTCCTACTCGTAATTCCGGCGGTCGGCCGATGCGATGGTCCGCAGCGAGGAGAAATGGTCGGCGGTCGTCTCCTTCTGCGAAGCAGTAATGTTAATAGAAGAGACGGCTACAAGAGTGAGAGAACGGACATTTTCTCGTCACAGCCACCTAGACCTTGAACCCGACTACCAGCCAATAATTGCGATAATTGTTATCTCATTGCGTGTACCTGTGTGCTAAATAAACGTATTTTCTTTCCACTGTAGACATAAGCTTGCGAATGGTGAGTAACGGGTATCTCACCTTTGGCCGTTTAGTAACTGTCCGGACCAAACCCGAGTCGTCGATGGCGTATAACGTCTTAAAGACATGTCAGCAAAACTGTAGGGCCACAGCAAGGCCGAAGCCTATTAGGGTTAACTTCTGGAAAGGTTACCCGTGGTTCTAGAAGGCAAAAGCCAACTGAAAGAACATAGACCAGGTATGGTTTTAGTCAGTAAAAGCCTGACACGCCCTCGCGCTTATTAGAATTCCTACATTCAAATAAACTAGGTACATAAAGCAGTGTATCAGTGTATATGTGGCATCTAAGTTCGTAAACAGTACTTCAATTACTTTTGTCGGCTTAAGCTCTTTATGTTTCATTAACCAAAAATTTGGAATAAAAAAAAAATGGTTTTTGTTCTGTGTTGAACTGTCGCAGACTTCGAATTGAGCTGATGAATGCAACTCGTTGGTCCATGTAAACAAATCGTCTTATTTTACGATTAGACATTATTTTAAGTAATATAGAAGTAGTGTGTCGTTATACAGTGAGATCTAGTGTTCCTCGTTTTTTATCCGACGACGAAAGAAGGATATTTCCTTGAAAAAAAAAATCAGTTTCACCATACAAAATTAAAAACTTGATTGGACAGTTTGTAAGTTTGTAGTAACACCTATAATGCTGGCTTCATTAGGGGGCACGGTAGTGCCCCCACCAAGGCAAATTTGTCCGTACTTAAGGAACCTTGATGAGCTAGATTGACTTGGCAAGCGCTTCATGCGAGGTCATCAAGGTCCTTAAGTTATGTATTTTATACTTACAACTGACCACTGAAATAAAATTCTTAGCAATACTTTTAATGATAAACTTAGAGTTATTCTTTTATTTTTCTATCTATTTCATAATCTCTGTCAAGTTTCAAAGGCATTGAATTGAAGATTTCAGATTTATCTGCATGACGTTTGAAAATTTGACATAAATAAAACGGCCGAACTATTTGAAAACCTATTGTTCATAAAAGACGAAAGTATAAAATTAAATAAAAAATAATAACAGACATTTTAGCACAGGAATCTAACAGTTAAAGTATAAGTTGGAATAAAGTTCAGTAAAAAATAAGTTACAAATATAAAAGCATCACGCTTTTAGAAACGTTTGAGGAAAGGGTTAATCGAGACAACCAGCAAACCAAGCCCCTGAATCAACAAACTTTTGTCGAATGAAAAATCTTAATATCTTAACAAAATCTGCGCAATGAAGCAGCATTGCTAAGTTTATTTGTTAAGGCATGCAAAATACTTCGATAAAAAATCGGTCTAACATTAAAATGTCATAGTTAACAGGTAGGCATTTGTTCTAATCTTGAAAAATAATAAATTATCAATTTATTTATTTGCATTGATGAACTTACAAAAGGTATGTTTAGTAAAAAATAAGAATACAAAATTAAGAGGGCCCTATCCAACCCATCTATTGTCAAGCTGAACATGATTTCAAAGCTTTTTTGTATATCGACAGACCAAGCCCGGGTCGACTGTAGCCGGGAATAGCCCTCCTGCATCTCCCGACGGTTGGGGTTAGAGATGTGCCGTTGTCAGCAATATTGCCGTGAAGTGGGACTATTGGTGGCAGTATTGCCCGAAGTATGAATATTGGTGGCAATATTGCTACTTCGGGCAATATTGCCGGCAAGGGCACATCTATAGTTGGGGTATCTTTTGCGGCGGTTGGAGCTTGAGGGTGACCTCACCCTCAAAAAATAAAAAAAATAAAACAAATATTTTTATTTCACATAGGCCTACATGAGCACTCATAAAGCGCCAGAAGCTACTGCACGGTTACAAATTGGTCGTTCCCTTATATTAGCTACCACCTCCTTAGTTGGTTTAACTGTTTCGTTGAAGGAAGGGACTGCTTCAAATTGCCAGGCTAGACCCAGAAAACTCAGGGTAGAACTCCACTGTAGGCTCCTTTTTTGCCTCCAGGCGATTTGCACAATAATATCATCTAAGCATTTTTTCCCGCTAAATTCAAAACTGTATTCTTTCGAAACAATTGCGTTTGATGAGACAGACAGCGAGGCGACTCTACAAGCATTCCTGGACTCCTCAAGTATTTTAAGCTATTGCATAGCTTCTATCGCGGGCCTTGAGCATGGAGACCGAATCCAGAAATTCCGTAACGAAAATAACCTAACACACCCCACTCATTTGTTTTTTGAGCGTGGTGACCGATAAGAAAACAAATGAGTGAACAATCAATCAAAATTCAATTCAATGTGTGAAAGTGTAACTTCAATTAATATCAAAGAAAAAACAACAAAGGAAAAAAAATACTGCATAAATAAAATAAATAAATAATTATAATTGCATAAGTTGATAAAAATGCTATGCAATAGCTTTACCGCGGCAGTCCCCGAGTGCCACACGTCTTTTTTTTTTTTTTGGTCGATTTCAATATCGTTATCTTTTTTATTTCTTTCTCTTTACTATTCATCAATACTAATACCTTTTTATTACGAGAATTTATATATAAAAACAAACCTTAGCGACAAAAGCGGCTGCGACTGCACGCGCTGTCTAGCCGCGAGTGCTGCCGCGACCTGCAGCCGCAGCCGTGTTCGGAATATTTTCAAAGATATACCACACAGAAAACCAGACGAGCAGCCGCAGCCTGCTTCGTGCAGCCGAGGTACGAATAGCACCTTAAGTTGCACGTTTCGGTTAATGTTTAAAGTTTTACAAATTACCATTGTTGGTGATATACTTTAATATAAAGACGTCCAAGATATAGACAGAGGTATTGTTTCCGGTAATAATCCTCCTGACAGAACTGAAGGCTGAGGTATTTAGGCGTGATATTCCTTACATGTTAAGTTAAAACGTGATCAATTCGTGCTGTTTTTAGGTGCGAATTTGTGAAGTGATAAATAAATATTATATCAGTTGTTATTAACACAAATCGCGAGAGAAAACATCTTTATTTTGGATCGATAAGTGTATTGTCTACAATATAAAATTTTAAATCAGAATGCAAAAAAGAAAGACTTCCAGTAGATAAAATTATTGTAAACTTTAATCAATGTTTGCGGATGATGCTTTTGAGTACTTACTCAAAAAGTTTATTCTTTAACTGAAGTGTCATTGGTAGTTGGAGGAGGAGTATAGATAAAGTAAGTGATACATCCCATATGTTCCTTTTCCATTGTTAAGCAAAAGCACACTTTTTTATCCACAGTTCCTACACACACTGTTAAAATTGTATGGAGCTATTTATGCATGTCTTCCTCTCTTAGTTCTTTACTGAATACCGACTCTCTCTAACTGAGAGCCACTTGGTGCTCTGCAGCAATCATTGAACGAAGAGCGCTGACGCATTTTGATATGCTACCCTGACTATGGTGTTGGCCAACAAGAATTGAAGCCGCATGTAGGTGTTATATTGTATAATAAATAGTATTGTATGGGAGGGTGCCATACCGTCTTTCTAGCTACGATGGGTCTCACCGTCACTATTGTGGCTTGCTCAGTAGATTCGCAAGTAACTGCACCTACTCCAGTACTAGGATCTGGTGGAGCTGACCCCGTAATAGCTCGTTGAGGCATCGGGTGCTCGCAGCGCTCCAACGCGTCCCTGCAGCACTTGTGTATGTACCACCTGCACCTGTGTCTGCGGAGAAGCGCATCGATTGCTTTTGCGCTACTCTGCACAAGCAATGCGCATCAACGCTGAGCAGAATGCGGGCTATTCGCAACATCGTTTTAAGTATGATGATTAGTAGATTGGACTACCTGTACCTGAATCTTTTTAAAAAAATTGATACTTCGATTCATGGGTCAGGTAGGGATTAAGGTTGTATCTATTACTAACACTAATTATAAGTTTTTATATTACTAACAATTGGATCGTAGTTATTTTAGGGGCCTATGCACCAAGATCCTAGGATGATGACCTAGCCCAAAGACTCACCATCTCATAGGAGACCCTATGGCATCATCTTATTATCAACACGGCCAATGCTCTCTGACGTCTTCGAAGTATTGCGATGTTTTTGTCCGCAAGGTTGTCCACATGAAACATAAGATCCCGACATAGGGCCTCTTGCAGGAGTTTCAGCTCCCCCCCCACCAGCCGAGAAAGTGCGTTCTTAGTGCTCATCAGCCGGTGAGTCAACCGCTGGAAATGCGGCCCGAAGTTTTTTCGACTTTTGAGGATGAGTCCCAGATACTTCGAGTTGATATATGGACTCATTCTACGACAACATTTGATCCCGAAAGTAACGCTTTCTGGGGTTCGTTACTCCACTGCAACGTTACTGAAAGCATTGCTGATATCCGGAGACACAACCATGATGACCTCAGCGCAGGCCGTGTATTATGTGTTAAAATGTAATGTAGATCAGTTCGGAGATAGACATTTTTTTTTGCAGCTGTACTTATACAAGTATAAATAAAGGTCCTGCAGATCAACAGTTGGACGGTGTATGTAAACACCGTTCATATTTAGCACTGTACGGTCCCTAGAATACAGAAAGCAATATAGGTAAGCACTGCAATATTTTCTTTTATGTATAAATAAATTAAAGACACACAATGCTTTTCATCAAACTTTACTTTTTACCGTAAAGAAGCCGACCCTTTGATTAAATATATATTGTTTTTGGTGTACTGTAATACATTAGTTTTGTTGATCTAAGGTAAGGTAAGGTCTTTAAAAGGAACTGCCAAGAAGAAATGATTAATGCCTTCTATGACTTTCGCGCACAAAGCTTTGATGACGTTTGGTCCGATTTCTGTGATGACATCGTTGCCGTTAGAAGCGATCAGTTCTTCTGTTGTCTTGCCTGTAATAGATAAAAATAGAACATTAGCGTTTTATCATTACAAAGAAACCTATTTCTCTGATTTGTCAAATAAAATTATTTGAAACAAATTATTTACAGGCATTCTTGAATTGTCAGGAAGAAACAAAAAAAAAAATATGCTAATTGCAAATTTTAAAGCTTAGATCTCTATGGAGAAGAAGGTGCAAGAAACTTCATGGATACTATTTTAAACCATGTTGTATATTGCAAATATCTCGGTCACATATTTTTTGTTATAATAATGTAAAATAAAACTAGACAGGAGAAAAGTAAAAAATAAAAGTTCAAAATATAGAAATTAAAATAAGCTACTGGCAGCTAAAAGATTGCTGCGATTATTCATGAATATGATGCGTATATTCCATCCTCTTCATCCTTTTTGCGTAGACTTTTTTAGTTATCATTATCATCATATATTATCTAGGTTTCATAGATATTCTTTCAATTAACAAAACATAATGTTGCATCTACTACTTCATCATTTCATCAACTCTCTCTTTGGTCTCCTATAAGAGTGTTTTTTTTTTTAATATTCAAAAAAAATTAAAAAATAGGTACATTATTTAGTTATGTCTAGACCAATTCTGCTAATATTATAAAAAATGTGATGGACTTTTGGTGATGGATATTTGAACGTTCAAGCCTCAATCCCAATGATCGAGGCCGATTTGATTAAATTTTGAAGATGGTTAGACCATGGCCTGCATTGAGACTTTTGAGTCTTTATACATCCTTTAGGCTGCTTGTAAAATTTATTTTTAAATATATAATTATAAATACTTACGTAACAATTCGTTGTCCGGGAATAAGTTTTCGAATCTAACAGTGGACTTTTCGTTTAATTCGAATGTGTGACTCCATGATTTAACAGCCCAGTGTATCTCTCCATCTTTTCCAGTTTTTTCCTTGACATCAGCTGAAACCTTTATTAAGATGTTCGCTGGAAGTATAATGACATTATTTTATTATTTATTAAAACTTTATGCACTAGTATACACTATACATAAGCGACTTAATGCCTTAGGATTTTCTACTAGTTGCCCTTATGGTGGTGCAGAAACATAATATGGTAGGTGCAACTTAATGGCAAACATACAAATAGAAAATAAAAATATAAAAAAATTAAAAACATAAAAAAAACCATTTATTTTTTATTTTTTGCTTCAATTTAGTTCCAACTAGAATATTTTATTTCACTTAGGCCAATTGGCAATATAGTGCATGTTTCCAATTGGTCGTTTTATATGGAGAAGAACCGGTGAAATCCAAGATTACACAGTCATGTATAATACTTTTTCATATTCTACGCTCTTTCATTTTAGTTTTACAGTTTATAATTTTTGCCATACTGTTAAAATTCAATCTTTTTTAAGCATAATCAACCTTACAATGTTTCTATAGCTTGTTTAAGGATGTCAGAAGTCAGAAATTCTGACACTGGTTTTGTCGATGCTGTCAGATATGCTGTCGCTCAATATGCAATACTAGCACCCAGCGGAATCTGGTTTGCCTGGAAACCGACTCATAGTTGGGAAAACTCAGATCATTCATCAAATGTCGATGACCTCATCATAAAAGCTCGTTACTAACACGTAGGTACTCTAAGGTACTAAATATTTACAACATGCATGCGATACATCATTGGATAAGGCTTTTATAGCTTTAAAGTCTTGCCTTTATAATTTTCCTTTTGTTATAGCTATTGGTTCTCCTATGTTTAAAGATATAAAAAATACAAAATAAATAAACAAATAAATTTTGCCTTTCAGAGAAAAACTCTAGGATAATAATATGAACGCTAGAATGGAGGCTGGACAAAAATAATGGTTTTGAAGCGCAACCAAGTTAAGTAATAACTAAATAATATTAGTTATTAATGCAATATATTTTTAATAGTATGTAAAGTGCAAGAAACACCTATTAAGCTCCACAAGTTAATAAACGTATCTAAATGATATTTATTTCTATTAATTTCTTTTATCAATCATTAGTTGGTACGTTAGTGTTTCCTAGCCAACTTTCTTGCGAAAAAATATGATTAATCTGATGATAACGTTAATCGGTATTTCATACCGATTATTGTCTGAGCAGTAGCCTTACCATGACGTGTTAAAATGTCAAGCGTGCGAGCGAGAAATGGAGTTAAACATCCGTTTAACAGTTCAGTTTAGGTTATCAATTGAACCCCTTTTAAAGCTCATTGTAGGGCTATTGGTTCTTTTTAGGGACAAAAAACAGACACAAGGAATTCTTAGGTAACTCATTATTTCAGACGAAAGACGTCCACTATAGGACATAGGGCTCCCCAAGTGTCAAGGTCATGTGTGTCTAGCATCTATCGTATTCTCGCGACCCCCACTAGGTCATCTATCGTCGTTATGGGAGACTTTCCAACGCTGCGCTGCTAGAGTCTGTCTATAAAGTTAAACGACTTGGGTAATTATTAGAGCAAAACGAAATCTGATGTAGTCAACACTGGTTCAATAATCAAGGTTGATTAAGAGATCTTGATCATTGTTTACTAATAGAAGAACCTTACAAAAAGTATCGAATATAAGTATTTTTTAAATGATTTGATATAATACAAAATTCCTAAGTCGTTTGACTTTTTAGACAGACTATAGATAACTAAATTCGATAAAAGTACTTACGGACTTTAGCAGTCAGATCTCCATTCCCGGTAATAGGCAGAAGGAAGAGTTGTCCGTTCATATCATACTTTCCTTTGAAGTCTACTGCGCATTGAATTTCCACAGTCAGCTTCATATTTCCTCTCCTAGAATAATAAAAGAAAATGAAAATATAATGATTTGTTTACATTCAGCATCGAAAAAAATGCAAACGTTCTTAACAAAATCAAGATTTGCATTTTTAACCGACTTCGAAAAGGGGGAGGTTCTATGTTCGGCTGAATATACTTTTGTTTTTAATGTGTGTTTACCGATGTCTTGTTCAATTCTGGACCGATTTTGAAAATTATTTTTTTGATTGAAAGTTTATGCTTCCAAGTTGGTCCCATAGAAATATTGTTATGATCTGATTACGAACTTCGAAGATATGGAACAGAACTCCTCATAGGATCACAGCAGAATTGTCGTAACAAGTAAAATTGCTTTGTTTATACGTGTAGTCGATGATTAACTGTAAGAGAAGGGGGGGGGGGCGAACTGATCTGGTGATGAGGCTGGAAGGTAAATTATACATTAATTTAAAAGTGTTTGGGATTATTAGAATCGTTATCACATGCACACTGGCTATAAGTTTGGCTGGGGGGTACTTTTTAGTGGTGGTACATAATTAAAAAGTGAAAAATGAAGAACATTTTACAAAAAAAATTAAACCGTCTTCCGAAATTATATTTATTTTGTACGTTTCAGTGTTTTTACCATTGAAGTCGGTTTAATTTTTTTTTGTAAAAAAGTTTTTTTGTGCTAAAATACTTTACACAAACACGAAAATAAACCATAGCCTTGACCTACAAAAATATCAATAAAACATCGACAGTAATATTTATTTGCTCTTGTGCAGTATTTAATCAAATATGCCCAGTGCAGTAACTGGTTACGCGAGCTTCGAGGTCTCGTCCGCAGTTTGTTTAATGATGAAGAATCACTATATATACAAACTTAAAATAACAATATGTACAAACGAGTAAAAAAGGCTGAAAAACGGGGAAAAACTTAGAGGGCATCAAAAAATTCGTCCACATCCATTCATCCATATGATGAAGTATGACGAATTTACCATTCATTTTTATCATATTTTAATGTTTTAAAACGAATACCTTTATAATTTTCTATTTAGACTTAAAAAATTGTGGTAGTTTGTAGAAAAATAATATTACGTGTGCAGAGAATAAGATCTGTACACAAATTGGGGAGCCCTGCCTCTTAAATTAGGGTTGTCCAGATTGAAATCCGATTAAATTTGTTAATTTTTTGCTGAAAGATATGTCTAGAATTATATTATTGATTCGATTAAAAAAGTTCTATCATGACATCACTGAGTGCTATGCTCAGCCAATTCAGTTCTTATGGGATAACTAGCATTATAATAAATCCTAAGAACTAGCTGACCAATTTTATTTTCTTGACTTTTTTTAAAGCTGGATGTTATCCAATGAGTTTTCCTACTTTAGGGTGGAGTGAAAGGCTGTTCCAATCTTTTATTGACTAAAATCAAACCTATCTTCCTTATTTGCCTAGCTTTTTAGGACCCCAGGACTCCCTTTTGGACTATCCTGGCCCCAGTAGGCTTCGTCCCTGCTGGATACCTATGGTTTTGCTGAAATCTATTTGAGGCACGCTTGGAACATTACGCTCCATCGACGAATTGGGTTTACTCCAGATGGTTAGCGGAAGGCCGGCCGACGAGCTAGGCGCTAGTTCATGCCTAAATCCTGGTTTCCTTCGTTTACAAAGAGTTTTTTTTTGAGGATGAATTGGTAATTATCAAATAATTTCTCCTATTTAAGCGGATCAAAAGTGAGTGTAATACTTGCTCTAACTAAAAGGTTTCCGCGTGTTTTCGCACTTCATAGAGATGTTGGCACAATTGACGAGGGTTGCGGGATCGTTTGAAAGAGTCACCATGACTCTGAAACGCAAAAGGCAGCTGAAGGAAAACAGATGATCTTTAGTAAGAGGAAGAACTTATTTGATTTCCGACATCAGAAAAAATAACTAATACTTAATTTCAGCCAATAGACGTCCACTGTTGGACATAGGCCTCCCCCAAGTGTCGTCACAATGTACGATCCTGTGCGTCTCGCATCTATCGGATTCCCGCAACCTTCACCAGGTCACCGGTCCACCTTGTAGGAGGCCTTCTGGCGCTGCGTCTTCTAGTACGTGGTCGCCACTCCAGAATCTTTCGGCCGCAACGGCCATCCGTTCTGCGAGCAATATGCCCTGCCCATTGCCACTTAAGTTTGGCGATTCTTCGTGCTATGTCGGCAACCCGGTAGTTTACTACTGCTTAATGAGAAATTCCATACCTATTTGAATTACACTACAACCTCGTGAACTGAATTCCTTAATCATATGCCTAAGGCTTTGACTTCCAATCTAACCGGACGCAGTGGAATACCAGTTATCTTATATGGACCGATAGCCTGACTGGCCTCCAAAAACAAGAATCTAGAGTTTTAATCTAGTATATCCTTACTATTATAAAACAAATTCTTCGATGTCGTCTATCTGTTTGTATGAACGCAATAAACTTAAAAATTACTGAATCGATTTTCATGCAGTTTTCATTAATAGTAGAGGAAGGACGGCTGCTAAATTTGCAGTTACTAAAGCATCATGGGGTTTATGGGGGTAATCCTCTCAGGCTTACGAAAAACCTATAATCTGGCGGATTTTATGGGGCGATGTAGCTAAAACCATCGATAAGTGTAAAATTTTCAACGTTCTTAACTAAATTATCATAGCAAACTGTAGTAAAAACGAAAAATGTATGAAGAATATATAGGAACCTTACAACTTAACTTTATGACTCGCCCATTTTTTTATGCCATTGAAATTGTGAGATTATTAAAACATACAATTATTTGCATGTATTTAAATTAACTTTGTCTTAATCTGATGCGCTGGAGTTTTTCCGAGGATCAATTTTTTTTCTAATCTGACGGGCTGCCCTCAACAAACCCCGCTAAATTAAGGGTTCATATGTGATTGGGGTACATAACAAGGTGCAAGTTTTTTTTGTTGGTTAAAAAACACCCAAATGACATCCCCCTTGGGCAAAGCGAGACATAGTGTCAGACTCTTACTGATTAAAAAACCCACTCCGTTCCTTCTTGCCTTTCATATCGGTGCCGAGCCTCACTATCGGAAAGAGACCCTGGCCCAGTAGCCTTCGACCCAGCTGGGACCCTACGGTTGTTGACAACTCCTTGAGGCGCGCGGGAACAGAGCGCGCAGTCGACGACTTAGGCTCGGTCCGGACAGTTACCGGACGGTCGGACAGCGAGCTACCCATTGTTCGCTGTCCGTAAAATCGGGACCGGAAGGTGTAAGGTTCTCCACACATGATTTTCTGACGCGCTCGAGTATCCCGCAAAGTTGTCATCTGGCCGCCCCTACCATAATAGACAGTAGGATTCATAAGGAAGGTTTAAATGTACTACAATACATGCATACTATAATAGAAAAAAAGCCGTGAATATCAATTATTTCTAACGCACGTGTGCTGCTAATAAACAAGGATCCTATTACTGTATAAAGGTCAGCTTCTTTAGCAACTACATCGTCATGGATTATAAAAAGATCAAATGGGGTATAATTGAATTGAATACGATGTCAATAAGAGGAAAATCTTCGTAAAACATTACATATAATGTTCGAAGACACGCACAATCGCCTGTAATAGCCACATGTCAACTATTTAATTGGTCAGTCTCTAAGATATCAACATAATTGTAGGATATTTTCTCGTTGCCTCGTAATTATAATATCATTATTATCTAGTCATTTTAAAAACTGGTTTCTGTTGATCCTAGAAACAGCAGCAATCAAAACATAGGTACCTACCTAATTTAGTTTTTTTTTATCAGTTACTTAGCAAAACAAGATTCTATTTACTGTTGTGTTTTATTCCATCAAAAACAGCTATCACGTCATTTTCTAGGAAAGCTACATCTTTTATCAAAACACTACAACACATCTTGCATGCTTGCTGGTGTTCTAAATATCTTTTTGAAGTGGGAAATCATGAAATCGCTTCTACTAGGAGAAGTCAAATATCTACAAGACCTAGGAAAAACTGTCAGAATTGACATATCAGCGTACAGCAGAAATTACAGAGCCTAGGAGTATGAAATTTTTCACAAGGTTACCTTTTGTAATGTTAGCGAGCACTAACTGTCTCCGCACACGGGTCATGTTTTTTTAGGCGGCCTTTTTTTGTGGCATGTTTTTTTGAAGCGGCTTCAAGCTTCTCCGGACACAAGGTGTCGTCGCGCGCTTCAGCTGTTTTTTGCTGCCGCTTCTAGCGTTATTTTTTTTATGGTGGCGTTTTTTTGAGGCCCTTGTGCGGGGACAGTAAGAGAGGATTCTCTTCAATTCACCCTCTAAGGAGATGAAACGAGGGTCCAAAGTTTGTATGGAGAAGCTTACTTTCCAGCTGGCGTAGCCGTCTAAACTAGCTGTGATAACACATCCAAAGGACAACTGAAGGAATACAGTGAGTCATCATCTTCCTGCCCTTGTCCCGTTTTATTTGGGGTCGGCGCAACATGTTTTTTTCTTCCATTCTGTCCTGACACTCGTCACGCTATCACTAACTCCCTTTTCTTTCATATCACTTCTCACACAATCCATCCATCTTTTCTTTGGTCTCCCTCTTTTTCCTCTCCATCCATCCACATGTAAATTCATAACTCTTTTAGCAACATGCTTTTCATCTCTCGGAAGGAGTGAGTAAAGTCAGTAAAAGTCTGACACGCCCTCTTGCTCCACCCAAACCGGGGTAATCATTTGATGACTACCCCCTCGAGCGCCAGGGGTTCATTGACCCGGAAAATTGCCGTGTTTACGTAAATCACCAAAAAAAAAACTTTTTTGGATTTTTCAAGGAAAAACAAATAATATAATGTATATAAATAATATGTACAGAAACCAAAATTTTTGGCCAAATAACTTTCTTACAAACTTGGGGAAAACACGAAAAGTAAGCATTTTTCAAGGACATCCAAGTTGTACCGACGTATGTACAATCGGCACTTGAGGGTTAATTGTGTTAAAAATAGAGCATCGTGTTAGTTAAATAACTGGATTGTGGAAGTCAGATACATCAGTAAAGTACTAGTAGAGATACCGACCTACACAGTCGGGCAAAGCGAGGTGACCTTTAAAAATTCAAATCTACGGTTTGACAATTAAAAACATAAATTAACATTCGAAGCCCATAAAATCTCGTTTTAACCTTTAAGAGCAGGTTTTATTTAGCATAAGTAATCCAGATTTTGGCCTGCTACCTACTTCCTATTTAAAACCCAATAACAACAAACTCTATCCAAGAATCGAACCTGCTCATTTGTCAGTACACCTTTGGTCTTTGAGCGTAGGTATCCAAAATTCTTGTTCTCTTTTTGTATGTTATTCTTTGAACTCATAATGTAGATAGACAGGTTTTTCTTTAGTGCAGTAAAAAAGGTACCTATTCGAGTAATTTACTTATCAAGGTGATCCAGTTTATAGTGCCTTTAGACAAAAACTTTAATAAATTGCGAGGTTTATAACTTTTATATTCTTAACGTAAAAAAACTGTGAACCAGTATTTTATACAGCCAACACTTTGTTCCAGTCCGTCCGGTTTTCAGTAAGTCATGGAGCGACGGCTTATTTGAATACTTAAACCTGATAAACAGACCAGGTACACCATAAACGAAAAATACGCGTGATGGCACGGACTTCCTCACGACCCAGTAGCCACGATAGGAGAGGAGACGTCCCAGGCGTTGGGAGTCACGGGACGACTACTAGCCACCGTAGGCGTGGGTTTGCAAACGGCGAGAAATTTGTAGCTCGCCGTCTGGCCGCCCGATAACCGTCTGGACCGAGCCTGAGTCGTCGACGGTGGGTAGTGTTCCTTGCACCTCACAAAGAGGTATCAGCAAAACCGTAGGAGTAAATTTTGGGAAGGGAACCCGTGGCTCTGGACTGCAAAGGGCAACTTAAGGACATAGGCTTGGTTTTAGTCCGTAAAAATATGATACATCCACCATGGATTCGGAAAAGCTATTAGAGATTTCGAACCTTAAAAAAAATAAAATATAGTGAACATCACACTGACAGATACTGAGGACGCTATTGTAGCTGCTAAATAGTGCTTTTTTCATTGGAAATCATCAAATGACTCTTTCCGCTCTAAGTGAAGCAAGAGGGAATATAAGAATTTTACTGACTTAGGACCCACCTATGTTCTTTTAGTTGCCCTTTGCGTCCTAGGATCGTGGTAATTCTTTCGAACTATCCTGCACGCGACATGTAAACTCGCAACTCAACATTAGGTTTTGATTTTGTCCAAGGCCGTCAATTTTTAAGAATTCGTCGTCGTTATCACTGACTGACACTCTAGGTTTGCATCGACATTTTTGTGACAGCTGTCTCCAGTAATATTTCGCCGTGGCTTCTGGGTGCTTTGTGGAGTACACAATACCCCTCGATAATACCTCAGCTTCTGACGAACTGGAAGTGCTTTCTGGACCTTTGTACTTGCTCCGTGGTCAGGGCTGACAGTTTGTTGTGTACTTTAAGGCATCAAAAGGTCAAGTTACGAAACGAACAGTCATCACGAACACACAAAACATTTACAGGGTCTACGCGTGCAAAGCAATTCCGCATGCGTGATGAAATCCGCACGATATTAAAAAAAAAACCTGTACTGTAATTTGAAGGATTCACGTCTAGTCTCCAATTGAAAGAACACTGGTGAGATTAAATCAGTAAAAGTTTGACACACTCACTCTCATCACCTAGAGCCAGATGAGTCATTTCGATCCTAGTATTTGAACGCGATCGATTGCCCACAACTAATGACCCCATTACAAATTCATAGCACAGTAAGCACCTTGAATTCATCATTATCATACTTTCAGCCAAAACGCTTCCGCTGTTAGACAAAGGCCAATGTCGCCAAAACGAACGGTTTTGTGCGTTTTGTATCCACTGGATTACCACAACTTTCAAGTCATAAATTAAAAAAAAAAAAACTTTAAAGCCTTAATTTTTTTCTTATAACTAGTACTTGGCAATCCCACCTGATAGTAAGTAGTGTTGCAATCATTGATGGTCTTTCTCTCACTCTAGCCTTGAAGACACCCAAATTATAATCAGATGGGAAGACCGCAGCAGGCAAATTGTTTTGGTCCCTTAATATACTTGGTATAAACGACGACGCGAAAAACTTCACCCGGACCGTAGAGGTTTCAACAACGTAAGGGTGGCTTCTCGGCTGAGATGGCAGAATCAAGTCATGCAATTTCCGCGCACACTCTTCAAAATGTAACAGAAAAATTGAAGACACTTACGTTACTTTCTTAGCTATACAGTTCTTGAGTCCTTTCACGACAATATCAGTGACAATCAGTTTCAGGTTTGAAGTGCTGGCATCAACATATTTAAGTATGAGAGGATCATGCTTTTCCACATTCAATTCTGGAATCCCATCAGCAAACAGTGGAATCACCTTCTGCGTTGATTCTGTATGACATTTGTCGTCGTTTGCTTTACATTTTGTGATGAAAGGTACTGTAAAGAGATGAAGAAGGTAACTGAATTTGTGTACTTAGTATACGTGCCGTCGATGTCACAAAACAAATCACATCAGTTCAGCAGAAAAAAGTATGTATATTGCTCGACATAGGCCTCCACCAGGTGTCACTACAACGACCGGACCTGTGCGTCTCACATTCATCAGAATTCTATGACCCTCAGCGGATCATCGGCCTACCGGTTTTCAATGCTTTCAAGAATTTATTGAAATAAGACAGCGTTAAAGTACAATTTTATACTTATCAAGTTTAAAGTTAATATTAAATAGAAAAAAAACATACATTCAGCCGAACATAGAACCTACTCCTTTTCGAAGTTGGTTAAAAATTAAAAGAATGAACTAGACTGCTTTTTTAAGGGACTTTTCCAAAATCGCACAAGATCGTGGAAAATAGGAAAAAAGGGAAGGAATAGAGGCCCTCCCTCTGCCCTGCAGGGGCCTCCATTCCTTTTTCTTAGAAATATATAGGCACTTATTAAACAAATATTTAGTTTGTATGTGTGTTTATAACACTGAATCTGGATGAAATAATTTGATAATAAGATTGCTTAGCTCATACTCTGGATTGACACATAGATTACAAAAATATATTGATTGGAAGCTCTAATTTCACGCAAGTGGAGCCGTAGGCGACGACTAAAGTTATCAATAAATAAAAAAACAAGCGCTCTTGATTGAATTTTTAATTTACCCGAAAGGCGCTGCCCGACCGCCTTTCGGGTAAATTAAAAATTCACTTAGCTTAAAACTATCTGATTATTGCAAAAAATTAAAATTAATTTAAACTTGACACTTTATTTCACCCAAAGTAATGTTAATAAAATGGCAAGACGTAAAAAGAAACTTGAGATGAATATAAAAAAAAATACCTTACCTAAATTAGACGCCGCCAAAGAAATATATGTCAGAAAAACTATAATAAAAACTTTATTATTCATTTTAAATAAATATTATTTTATCTGAATTGTAAGACACGACTGCACACAATATGTCTATTAATCTATATTTTCCTCAATCGGGAACTGTCCACGTATATATATAAATTCATAAAATATATCAGCTGAGGAATGTAGAGATACGTATGAAGTGGTCTTTTGATACGGACGATAGATTCTACTGCAGCTCCGTTTGAGTTGATCTCGAGTTATATAACAGTTAGGGCCATAATTAGTTTAATCATATTCATAAATCTCTTCTGTATTTTTTGGCAGCAAAAAATTTAGCAAAAACAAACACTGTATCAAAAAAGCGTTTCAGATAATAATCTTGTAGCACGTTAGCTGTTTTTTTTTTAGCCAATTTTTAATTTTATTGGTATTAAAAGCAATTTTTTTATTTTATTTTTTTGCTCATGAAAATATAAGAACTTATATAAATTATGTGCATGTTTTTTTTTTGAGTTGGTATATCAAGCTTGAACTACATTAGACCGATGCACACGTGAACTACGCCTGATTTGTACGTTGAACGTCGTCGCGTGGCGTGGTTCTAGTGTAGCTCTACAAATCTAGTTTCCTTATGAAATGTATACAATAAGTATAAAATGTATATCACGCCGGGATACCAACGTGCCCAGACCGGCGTACGTGGCACACGTGTGCGCAATGTAGTTCTACTTTTATCCAATGACTTCTCCCGCTCTAGCGTCGAGAGGGCGGGGGTTGGATTTTTACCCACCTGTGTTCCTCCAGTTGCCCTTTGCGTTCCAGGGCCGTGGTAACTTTTCTGAACAAACCTGTAAATGCTTAGTTTGAAATATTTTGATTTGCTGTCTTTGTAATTCGAAATGGGTAGTTTTATGTGAATAGGTATAAGTTTGTATCACAAAAATTTCCATGTCCAATATTTTTTCTAGAAGAATGGCTGTGACATACAGCAAAAACAACGTGACATGTTTATCAGTTTTTCTACTAAGGTACGGAACCTTCTGGACATAATAACAACGGTTCTAATTATGTTATATTATATATTAATAATAGCCTCTGCCCGCGTCTTTGGTCGCGTGTATATTGAATTAATTTATTTAAGATTTTATGTTCCTAGTAATTTTCCATCGTGAATTTCGAATGTTTTGTTTCTTCATCTCCTAAAGAGAAAGCTTGAGTCCCAGCAGTGGGAAAATTAAGCTTATGCTTATGTTATACTTCTTCATAATTCCTGTCTCCTGGTTGTCGGTGTGTTGGTGTTGGTGTCTCGGGGGTTTGAATTAAGAGCGGTTAAGTGGTGAGCTTTAACTGATCAGGTTTTCCCGGCCTAGGAAATATTTCTTCATGAGTCTGGCCTCTTGGTAGTTTGTTAGCATTTACCAGTCATCTAGCCTATGTACAACTATGTGTTAATTTACGTTATAAACTACATGTTTACAAAATATCATCACAATTCGTTTAACCGTTCTTGCGTGACCTAAATATAAACACACAAACTGTCGCATTTACAATATTATTAGGTATTAATAGGATAATATTATCATCACGCCTATGCCGCCAGAAAAAAAAAAAACTTGCTGAAGTGGTTTTAAAATATTTTACATAGGTAGTTGTTGCTTTTATTTAAATGCCAGTTTAAATACGTTTGACAGCAAAATAAAAATAAATGAAATGATTTGAAAAAACAAACTTGTTGAGTCGTTACCCTTTCCTAAATTTTATATAACATGCAAATAAAGAATAATTAGAATGTTGCCCGTCAGTAAAGAAAAAAAAAGTCGAACGTTGTATCTATAATGTGTGCATCAAAATAATCGTCACTATGCCAATATAGGTTTTATTATTTTTATTGCCATCGAGACAAATTCCAGGAATCCACCAGTGTAGGGCGCAGTTAATTACTTTTTGTAATCAGATTACAAATTACAATTGAAAGTAGTTAACTACATGTAGTTACGATTACATGTAACTTAACTACATGTAGTTATTTAAATGAAGTAGTTATTAGTTTGATTACTGTAATCAAGTAGTTATAACTACTGATCACTTGAGATCTAAGGACTTTTATTTTGCAATTAAATAAACATTGATTTATTAAAACTGAATGGGGCTTTAAAATTTAATCATAAATTAAAATGGTATCTAAGTGTATAAAAAAAAACTTCAGTATATTTCACATAAAATATGTTTATTTTCATGAATAATCAGGGTTTGAAAAAATCAGATTTTTATAATAAATCCGATTTTTTTTCCATGAAAAAAAAAACAAATTGTGTTTTTTCCGTTGGCGAATTGTATATTACAAAGTACTCGGTCAGTAGATACGGGCTACCCCAAGTGTCATCATAATGACCGGTGCCCACTGTTGGACATAAGCCTCCCCCAAGTGTCGCTATTTAGGCGCTATAATGACTGATGCCGACTGTTGGACATTTTTTTTCTGGTGGGAAAAATCATCCTATGACAACTCCCGCTCTAGTGTAGCTCTATAGTGTCAGACTCTTACTGACTAAAAACCCACCCCGTTCCTTCTAGCCTTAATACCGGGGCTTGAGTTCCCTTTCGGATAACCCTGGCCCCAGTAGGCTTTCGATAATATAAATATAGTTTACGTATAATAAATGAACAGCCAATTTGTACTATTTTGCGATTTTTGACATGATTTTTATTATTATACAAATATAATTCTGCTAAACTGGCCTTTTTAGACCCCCCGAGCTACACTCGTGCAGTGTAGACCGAAATAACTAAACAAAGAGCTCGGCTCGTGCTTTTATTCCTCTAGTGAATATCCACCTTTAAAATTATGACTGAATTGGAAATAACTGTGTTTCTGGTTTTATTTTAAGCTATTGCATAGCTTCTATCGCGGGCCTTGAGCGTGGAGACCGAATCCAGAAATTCCGTAACGAAAATAACCTAACACCCCCCGAAAAAAAAGGACGTGTGGCACTCGGGGACTGCCGCAGTAAAGCTATTGCGTAGCATTTTTATCAACATATGCAATTATAATTATTTATTTATTTTATTTATGCAGTATTTTTTTTCCTTTGTTTTTTTTTCTTTGATATTAATTGAAGTTACACTTTCACACATTGAATTGAATTTTGATTGATTGTTCACTCATTTGTTTTCTTATCGGTCACCACGCTCAAAAAACAAATGAGTGGGGGGTGTTAGGTTATTTTCGTTACGGTATTTCTGGATTCGGTCTCCACGCTCAAGGCCCGCGATAGAAGCTATGCAATGGCTTAAAAAACAAAGAAAAAAATAAACTGCATAAATAAAATAAATAAATAATTATAATTGCATTAGTTGATAAAAATGCTATGCAATAGCTTTACCGCGGCAGTCCCCGATTGCCACACGTCTTTTTTTTTTAATATGACGTAAAATCGCACTGTAAACGATCAAATTGTTTGTCAAATTATTTGATAGTGTGCAGCTTTGTTTGCCGCCTTTGTCAAATAGCCCATACGTTTGTCGTATTTGATGAAAATCTAGATTGACGTCGCATTTGACAAACAATTTTGAACGTGAATGGTTTGTTTGTCAAACTATATGTCAGTTGTCTTGGCTACAGAATTAACAAAGTTTGATCCGTAGTGTGATCGTTTAAGCTACTGTTTGATGAAAACGTTAAACTTGACAAACAAAGGATCATGGCGAAGTCTCGAACAAAATTTTGCTGGTATATTTTTTTAGCGTCTTGTAATAAAAAATATACAAAAGTATACAGAATAAATTTCTAAACAATTTTGACTTAGACATTACTATTAATAGAATTCGTGTATTAATAAAGATATTCCAGTTTAAAGTGGGTTAAACTGGAATATTACGTATATTATGTCAATAATACCTACGTACCTTTTTTTTTTTTTTTTTTTTTTTTCGATGGGAAAAATCATCTTATGACAACCCCCGCTCTTGGGCGGAGCGGGAGATAGTGTCAGACTCTTACTGACTAAAAAACCCATCCCGTTCCTTCAAGCCTTCGTACCGGGGCTCGAGCGCCCTTTCGGATAACCCTGGCCCCAGTAGGCTTCGACCCGGCTGGGCCCCTGCTGTTGCTGACAACTCCTTGAGGCGCGCGGGAACAGCGCGCGCCGTCGACGACTTGGGCTTGTTCCGGACAGTTACCGGACGGCCGGACAGCGAGCTACCCATTGCTCACTGTCCGCAAGCCCGCGCCTACGGTGGCCGGAAATCGGGATCGGAATCCCGGCGGCGGCGAGAGCGCCGTTGCCTGATGCGGTCGGCCTCCTCCTTAGCGAGCATTACTGCTTCGCAGAAGTCGGCGACCGCCTGCCACTCCTCCTCGCTCCGGACCATGGCCTCGACCAAGGCCCGGCGCGAGAGGTCTCCGCCGCCGATCACCCCCACGAGGGCACGGCGATGCTCCGCCCAAGCAGGGCACACCGCGATTGTGTGCTCCACCGTGTACTCCGGGCGTTCCGCACAGTGGCGACACCCGGGCGTCACTTCCGCTTTTATTCGGAACAGGAACCTCCCGAACTTGCCATTTCCGGTGAGGACCTGTGTCATGCGGAAGGTAAGGACGCCGTGAGGTCTTTCCAGCCACGCCTCAAAGAGGGGACTTATCGCCATAATTGTGGCGTGCCCATGACGGGGTTGCGATAGTCGCTGACGCCATTCCACCATGAGATCCCGCCGGAGCTCTGTCCGCCATGCCGTGACCTGTCGCGGCAGAGGACTTTCACCCCGGCGTTGCATCTCCACGCGCATGTCGTGCATGTGTGCAAGGACTGTTGCCTCCAGATCCCACGGTGGTAGGCCAGCCAGAAGGCTCGCCGCTTCGCAGGAAATCGTGCGGTATCCCCGCACCATCCGAATTACCATGACTTTCTGGCAGGCGTTCAGAATGGCCGCCGGTCGCTTTCGCAGCGACGGCGCCCACACCGGCGCCCCGTAGAGGGCCATGGACCGAACGATCCCCGCGTAGAGCCTCCGGCAGGAGGCGTCTGGACCCCCAAGGTTGGGCAGGAGCCGCTTGAGAGCGGCCCCAGTCCGGTTGAGTTTGGGAGCCAGACGTCGGAAATGCTCCTCGAAATTCCATCGGCTGTCGAGGATGAGTCCCAGGTACCTCATCGATGTCCCGACGCCGATGCGAACTCCTCCTACCGTTAGTTGGGAACCCGACGGTGGCGCGTTCCGACGGCCGCGACCGTGAAAACACATGGCCTCGGATTTGCGCAGCGCCACCTCGAGTCCCAACTCCTGGATCCTACCAACGACTATCGCAACCCCGCGTGTCGCTAAAGCGGCCGCCGCCCGGTATGATTCTCCCTGCGCTAGAACCAGCGTGTCGTCTGCGTAGCAGACCACGCTGACCCCGTCAGGGAGGTCGCCCCGCAGCACGTAATCGTACCCGATGTTCCACAAGGGTGGCCCTAGTACCGACCCCTGCGGAACACCGCACGACATCTCCCGACGTTTCCAGTCTCCCTGGTGACCGGGGTAGACAATATACCTGTCCGACAGGTAGGCCTCGACTACTCGACAGAGGTATTCGGGCACCCGGTGGTACCGGAGTGCCCTCCGGATCGTACTCCAGGGCAGGGAATTGAAAGCGTTGGCAATGTCCAAGGACACTGCCACGACACACCTACCCTGGGACACCGCATCCCCCGTCGTGAGGGCTCGCACGCGCATGATGGCGTCCACCGTCGAGCGCATCCTGCGAAAGCCGAACTGTCCGTCCGAAAGGTCCGGCCCCACCCGTGAAAGGCGCGCGACGAGGCGGCTCGCAATCACTCTTTCAAAGAGCTTGCCCACCTCGTCGAGCAGCACAATGGGCCGGTACGCGGACGGAGAGTCCGCAGGGCGCCCTGGCTTCGCGATGAGGACCAGTTTCCCCGTCTTCCAGCGAAGTGGGAACTGGCCCCTCTCCAAGCATGCGCTGAAGAGCCCTCTCAGTCGAGGCCCGAGAGCCTCCATGGCCAGGACCCAGGCTTTCCCAGGCAAGCCATCGGGTCCTGGGGCGGCGTTCTTGGCACTCAGCCTTTGCACCGCCACTCTCATCTCTGCCTCGGTCACCTCTGGAGCATTATCGTCGTCGTCGCTATTGCGGTCCGCGTCAGACACCGCTGACGGAGGCGGAGCCATGGGCGGGGGGGAGTGTTCCCCTCGCGCAGGGAACAGAGCGCTTACCACACCCTCCACGAGTTGGGGCCGGAGACTCTGAGTCAGCGGGGGAGCCCAGGGGCGCAGTTTCTCCCGTACCAATTTGTACGGGCGCCCCCACGGGTCCGCATTCAGAGACCCCAGCCACACGTCGCGGGCCTCGAGTTTGGCCCGCTTAATCTCCGCTCGGAGGGTGTGTTTTGCCTCTCTGTAACCTTCGTACAGCTCCGCCTCTCTGGCCTCCGCATCCGGCGGGCGGATGCGGCGCCTGCAGTATCTGGCGTACCGGCGTCGCGCGTGATTGCACGTGTTGCGCAGTGCAGCGATTTCCGGCGACCACCAGTACACCTGGCGCTTAGCACGTCCTGGACGGACTCGGGGCATTGCCGCATCGCAAATTTGCGACATGGCCTCCCGGAACCACTCCGCCTCGACGTCGATGTCGACAGGCCTGTCCGGTGCTTGCACCCAGGCCTGTACCGTCGCGGCTTCCAGGAGGAGCTCCCGGTCCATCTGCTTAAGCGCCCACCGCGGACCGCAAGGGCTCTGTCGGACCGGCGCGGCCGAGGTTTCGGCGGAGACGTCCAACCGGATGTACCGGTGGTCGGAGTACGTCTCCACCTCCTCCATAACGCGCCAGTCGACGACACGCGGCGACAGAGCGGGGCTGGCGAACGAAAGGTCCACCACTGATTCACCCCGCCTCCGCACCAACGTGGGGACAGAACCCCGGTTCAGGACGACCAGGCCCAGCTCCAAGGCCCAGTCCTCCACCAACCGACCCCGTGTGTTCGTGCGCCGGGAACCCCAAGCCGTATTCCAGGCGTTGAAGTCCCCACAAACGACCACGGGGAGGGTACCAAACCCAGCGACGACGACACTTAGCTCCATAAGGGAGACATGGAGTTCGTCGGGAGTTCTGGTCGGGGACAGGTAGACGCCTACCACTGCAATGTCCCCGACCCGTGCTGCCACGCAACCCCGTCCCCTCGCAACAGCCTCGAGGGGCGGGGTACCGGCGGCGGCCGACGAAATTAGCGTCACCGAGCCGTCCAGGTCCTGAACCCAGCGGGGATGGACGTAGTACGGCTCGGAGACGACGGCGACATTGATCGACCACTGCGCCATGCTCTGGAGCAACAAATCCTGAGCGGGGGCGCAGTGGTTGATGTTCGCCTGGAGGAGACGTAATGGTGTCCTTATTGACATTCCATTACAGTCTCCTCCCGAGCCCCCTGTGAGGGCACCGCCGCGGCGGTAGCGGCGGCGACAGCGGCGGCAGCCAAGACGGTGGCTGCTGCGGTGAGGGTGTCAGGGTGGATGGGCCTGACTTTGCCCTTGGCCTTGGCGGGGGGGTCGCAGGACCTGCCCCCAGCCCGGTGGTCGGCCGGCTTGCCTGCAGCCGCACATGCGTAGCAGTGCGGCTTTGCACGGCATTCAACGGCCTTGTGCCCGGGCTGTCCGCACTGGTGGCAGCGGTCACTGCGGTCCTCTGCGGCGCAATAGGCCCCCACGTGGTGCCCCACGTGACAGCGGTAGCACCGCAGAGGTTTGGGTTCCAGCATCTTGACTTGGGCTGAAACCCAACCCACCAATAGCCTTCGGCCCTCGGTCGTAATGGCCTTGGCCGCCGACACGGGGCAGCTCACCGTAACGGCTCGCATGCCCGTGCTGTCAGCGCGGATGGTGCCGGCCCGGACCTGATCGGTCGTGCACCCTCCCGCCCTGACGATGGCGGCCACCACTTCCTCCACCCTAACGGAGTCGTCCAGACCCATAATGCGCATGTCGATGCACTTGGTGGGTCTGGACACTCGGGCCTCCTCGGCGTCCAGAGACGCCCTGATCTTTACGGCCAGAGCGTCTGCGAGTTCCCCGCTATTTGCCCCAGGGACCTCCAGCATTCGGGCACCGGTAGCGGTGCGCCTCATCCGGAAGCCCTCTGAGGCTCCGAACTCGCCGAGGTGGCCAATCACCGCCTGCTTGGCTTTTGCCATGACTGCATCGTAATTGACGCCCTTCTTTTCCGCAGCTGGCTGTAGTGTGATCACTACAGCTGCGGAAGTCGGGGCGCGAAGTCGAGCAGCCATGGCCCGCTTTTTGCGGTCTTGTCGCCGCCTTCTTTTCTTGGCCGCCCTTGCCGCCTTGCTCGCCTTCTTTTTGGCACCGACGACCGTCCACTCGGCGCCAGCCGAGGGGTCTTCGGGCGTAGGAGGCGGCAGGCGCGACCTAGTCGCCGCCGCGGCGGGAGGCCCCGCCAGTTTGGTGGCAGCCGCCACCCTACCCTTCGGGGGAGGGGCAGGCTTCCCCTGCCGCTGCTGCTGCTTGGCCGCCGGGACCGGCTTCGCAGGCCCCGACGCCGCGGCCATGCGCCCGGCTTGCCCCGAGGGGCCAGCCCTGGGTGCTGCAGCCGTCGTGGCCGCGGCGACGGTGGCATACGACGCCGTCCTCTTCTGGCCGGAGGCCGCGAGAGGGGGGCGCAGGACGATGCCCTCCAGGACGGAGAGCTGGCGCTGGATGTGCCCCTGGAACTGCTGCTGCTGCTGCTGTTGCTGCTCCCTAAAGGCAGCCAGCTCCTGCCGCAGCAGAGACACCACCTCCTCACTATCCGCCTGGGGCGAGGGCCGGGATCGGCCCTGCTCCTCCCTGCTCCTCCCTTCGGGACGAGAGTCCTGGAGAGTGGCCACGGCTGCCTCGAGCCGGCCAAACCTCCCGCTAAGGGTGCGCTCGTAGGGCTCGAAAACGAGCCCCAGCGCCTCCTCAATAGAAGTGTTGGCCAGCTCAATGGAGCGTTTTTTGGCCACCCTCTCCCTCTTATTCGCCACACTCGTGATGGCGGCTGCCACGACCGCTCTAAACTTGGCCATCGCCTCCTCCATTCCTTCTGGCAAGTCTTCAGGAATCCTCGGCACCAAGGCGCTGGCCTGGCGTCCCTCACTGGCGGTCTCAGTGGGGAGCCCTCTCCCTCTGCCCGACTTTCGGGCCGCACCCCGCCCCGACGACGAGATTTTTCGGGCAGGTCCCGTCTCGTCGTCGGACACGGAGCGCATGGCGCGCATGAACGCCCTCCTTCCGTTGGATGCGGACTCCTCCACCTCCATCGAAAGGAGGGGCTCCCGCACCTCCAACTCCGACTCCTTCCCGTCTGAGTTGAGTAAAGACGCGGCATCTGAGTCCGACGCCGCGTCTTCACTCACCTCCCTGAGGCCAAACCTACGGCCGGCCTCCATTGGCGTCGCGGACGTGCTGGGAACTGGTCCCAGGGACTCCGCGCTGCCGAAGTGTGAGCCACCCTGGCTCTGTGCGTCCACGGAGGACGGAACAGGGTCCGAAGACCCGAGGCGATGATTGCCCCCCCCAGAATACGAGGGGCAGCCCGAGCTCTGCTCGGGGAGGGATTCTCCTGCAAGCAGGTACCCTCCTGGGGTAGATATATTTTTATCGTTCGCGCTCATGGTGTGCTGAACTCAGCTTTGCCTTTTTTGAATGGGGTGGGGTCCCCATTACACGTTCGCCATCCTGGTCATGTCTGCTGAACAGACACGTACCGGAGGCGAACCCTATCTCCCCGACATCACTATCCAGAAGGCGCCAACAGCTGTTGTGCCAGCGCTTCTGGACAGCGCACCCTCCGGGCGGTCCGACTGGACTCCGCCTTATGTTCCTCTTGGTCTGGTCTCTCGCTTGAGGCCTTCCGGCATGAGTAGCTCTACCGGCATAGCCCTCAAGGTCATTGAGACACGCAAGCCCCACCACGACGACAACGTGGGAACACAGTTGGTGGGGATACCTACGTACCTCCTTATGAATTTAAAAAAACCATTTTTGAACAAACGACAAGATGTCATGTGAAATGTTATATTTTCTCTTTCTCTATGTCATTAGGCTGGATGGTTGTTGAAATGTCAAATGCCAAGCTTTTTCTGGTGATGTGATTCTCGATATTGTATTTATTGTTGTGACAACATCATATATTGTGTCATTTTAGCCACTATATTCTAAGCACAAACCGTTATTTTTTATTTTTATGTTTATTATTTAATGCGGAAATGTATTTTCTAAGTATTTATTATCACTACATAAAGCAAAGAATATTCTGTTACTCGAATAAGATTTATATTAGTGGCAATATTAAGAATTTAGTTTATCGAAAAGTCCATGTAGCCAAGAAGGCAAAAAATAAATAAGCCATGATCATTTACTATCGTAAAAAATGTAGTCAATTCAGATTCCAATTAAGACGATTTTTTTGTAGTCCATAAACTGGCCATAGTTATGATTAGATAAAACAAAGTCAATTATTTCGTTGATATATATCATGGTAACTTATACAAGGACTTCCTTGTATAAGTTACCATTTATATAATTAGACACTTAATAATTTCATCAACAATTTCCTTGCCGTTGTTCTTTGATCGTATACTCACATAATAAACTTTTCTCCTGATTCTGTACAATTCCCATCCCTGTGGCTCATGGCCCATGTCCGTCCACTTCCTAAAATCTCAAATCCCTCCCTGCCTAATCATTTTCGTCCTATTTCCATTTTCCCTTTCCTGTCTAAAGTGCTTGAGGCCTGCGTACACAAGCCGTTTTCGGGGTTTGTTCACCGACACAGCCTTTTTTAGGGTTCCGTAGCCAAATGGAAAAAAACGGAACCCTTATAGATTCGTCATGTATGTCTGTCTGTCTGTCTGTCTGTCTGTCTGTCCGTCCGTATGTCACAGCCACTTTTTTCCGAAACTATAAGAGCTATACTATTGAAACTTAGTAAATAGATGTATTCTGTGAACCGCTTTAAGATTTTCACAGAAAAATAGAAAAATAGCAATAAATTTTGGGGGGAATACTTAGAACTGAAACCCAAAAAAATTTTTTTCATCAAACTCATACGTGTGGGGTATCTATGGATAGGTCTTTAAAAATGATATTGAGGTTTCTAATATCATTTTTTTCTAAGTTGAACAGTTTACGCGAGAGACACTTCCAAAGTGGTAAAATGTGTGTCCCCCCCCCTCTAACTTCTAAAATAAGAGAATGATAAAACTAAAAAAAATATATGATGTACATTACTATGTAAACTACCAACGAAAATTGGTTTGAACGAGATCTAGTAAGTAGTTTTTTTTAATACGTCATAAATCTAAAAAATACACAATTATTAAAACATCCATCAGTTACAACGAACTACAAGAACTTTTATATTATGTTACTTGCTGCTACGGAACCCTCCATGGGCGAGTCCGACTCGCACTTGGCCGGTTTTTTTTTATGGTGGGAAAAAATCATGCATTGACATCCCCCGCTCTTGGGCGGAGCGGGAGATAGTGTCAGACTCTTACTGACTAAAAGACCCACCCCGTTCCTTCTAGCCTTCATACCGAGGCTCGAGCGCCCTTTCGGATAACCCTGGCCCCAGTAGGCTTCGACCCGGCGAACAGAAAATTAAATCTTAATAACTTTAACGTTAATTTCATTCTTAATTATTTGTTTTTTTTTTTGTTTCTTTTAGTTACACACGGATTCACTTTTAGGCAGTTATCTAAATCTTATAGTTATAAAACGAACTTAGTTAAAAATCATACCAATTCTTAATAACTTTACTATTAAAATAGTGAGTAAGGTTGTGAGCCCTCATAGTTGATAAAGCTTGACTTGTATTAGGTTACGATGCGGCTGGCATGGTCGTACTGTGACCAAAAGTCCCTAAATTTATAAGATTAAAAAAAAAAAAAAAAAACTTTACTATTACCTTGTAATTCTATTATCTATGTAATCATTGATCACAACATTGTTAATTCTCATAATCACAGATTTGATTCATAATTAAATAATCTAAATATAAATTATAAAATAGACTTTTATATCAGTCATTTAAATAACCAACTAACATATAATTAGACTTCTTTGCTGATTTAAATTTGGCTTTAAAAGAAAACCAGTGCGTTACCAGTTTTTCCGACAATCTGTTTCTGATTTTTTTAGTACGAGTACTAATGCCACCGGAGAACATTCTCGTTTTCAACAGATGTCGGTTTATTTGTGTTTGAGACTTTATACAGTTCCAAATTTTCTGTATGTTCTCCAGTTGCTTCAAACCACTGAAACATCTTTTTTAATGTTTCTCTGTTTTTCTTTTTCGATTATAGTACTCAAAATATTAATCAAACTAACAGATGGCACTAGACTCCTTCTTTTGTTTGAAAACAAAAATGATTACACAACAATTTCGATAATCTTGTCTTGTCTCGAGTCTCGACTGGAAAGTTCCAAGAATTGAGAGAACCAAAATTACGAAAAGTCCCGGGACTTTGAGACACGAGTCGTCCCGGGGCCCAAACCCTAACAGTGATACAATCGTAGATGGCGAATCGCGCGAGTTTATTAAGGGCTTATTCACTCTAATCGTGCAGGAAGACCGCAGCAAGCAAATTGTCCCAGTCCTTCAATGTACACGACGGCGATATCCAAAATTGTCTAGTTCTAATTATACTAATTTAGAAACTTTTTTATGGTACGAGTAGTTTGGACCGATTAACATAATATTTGTAGATATTTTTAAGCTATTACATAGCTTCTATCGCGGGCCTTGAGCGTGGAGACCGAATCCAGAAATTCCGTAACGAAAATAACTCATTTGTTTTTTGAGCGTGGTGACCGATAAGAAAACAAATGAGTGAAAGCAGCTGTCGGCGTTTTGGATGGGTGGGGTTAAGCAGCTGTTAGCGAGGTCTGGTTTTTGATGGAAGAGGTTAAGCAGCTGTTGGCGAGGTCTGGTTTTGGATGGCAGAGGTTAAGCAGCTGTTGGCGAGGTCTGGTATTGGATGGGTGGGGTTAAGCAGCTGTTAGCGAGGTCTGTATTTGGATGGGTGGGGTTAAGCAGCTGTTGGCGAGGTCTAGTTTTAGATGGATGGGGTTAAGCAGCTGTTGGTGAGGTCTGGTTTTGGATGGGTGGGGTTAAGCAGCTGTTGGCGAGGTCTAGTTTTAGATGGGTGGGGTTAAGCAGCTGTTGCTGAGGTCTGTGTTTGAATGGGTGGGGTTAAGCAGCTGTCGGCGTTTTGGATGGGTGGGGTTAAGCAGCTGTTAGCGAGGTCTGGTTTTAGATGGATGGGGTTAAGCAGCTGTTGGTGAGGTTTGGTTTTGGATGGGTGGGGTTAAGCAGCTGTTGGCGAGGTACGGTTTTAGATGGGTGGGGTTAAGCAGCTGTTGGTGAGGTCTGTGTTTGGATGGGTGGGGTTAAGCAGCTGTCGGCGTTTTGGATGGGTGGGGTTAAGCAGCTGTTAGTGAGGTCTGGTTTTTGATGGAAGAGGTTAAGCAGCTGTTGGCGAGGTCTGGTTTTGGATGGAAGAGGTTAAGCAGCTGTTGGCGAGGTCTGGTATTGGATGGGTGGGGATAAGCAGCTGTTGGCAAGGTCTCATTTTGGATGGGTGGGGTTAAGCAGCTGTTAGCGAGGTCTGGTTTGGATGGGTGGTGTTAAGCAGCTGTTGGCGAGGTCTAGTTTTGGATGGATGGGGTTAAGCAGCTGTTGGCGAGGTCTGGTTTTGGATGGGTGGGGTTAAGCAGCTGTTGGCGAGGTCTGGTTTTGGATGGGTGTGGTTAAGCAGCTGTTGGCGAGGTCTATTGCATAAGTTGATAAAAAATGCTATGCAATAGCTTTACCGCGGCAGTCCCCAAGTGCCACACGTCTTTTTTTATTTTTTTCCTGAATAAAGTATTGTATTATTGATTATTTTATTTTCAATTATTGTAGTACATTATGCTTTTAAAAAGCCTGAGTGAATATGGATCCTCTAGACTCAGTCATTCTATCGTATTCCTCACACATCGCTTGTTACGATGGTGATCAGGCGTGATCGAGGTCAAGAGCAAATAAATATGGAAAAAAACACGGAACTACTACTTAAAATCCTCTCAAATAAAAATTTGTCGTCATAATTATTACATTAAAGTTATCTTTATTAGTAAGTTTTGTAATTATTATAATATTTATTAGTTTAAAATTTTATATTAGCATATATTATGTAGGCATTTTATTAGTTTGTATAAGTATTATTTTATTTTTTATACTATATTATTTTCTTGCCACAGTGTAGTTCAGTCTTTAACCCACAGGTTGACTGGTATAAAATACCTTGTTGTATTAAATCAGCCTACTTACCACTGGCGTGCAAGAGAGCAGTGGTGGCTCAGTGGTAAGAAAAAGAAGAAGATGAATAAGACAAGAATATTTGTGAATATTTTTTTTTACCACTGGTGTATGATTCTAACCTACCCAGACGTTTTTCTATGGTTAATTTATTTCATTATCACTGCCATAAAAAACGGTAAAGGAAATCATACGGAGAAAACCGACATGTCCTAAGCCATGTACAGACATCGCGACGTGCGTCGCGAATGGTTTGTCACGCGTGCCTCCATCTGAGTCATACGATGGAACATTAATTAAGCGTGCGTCCCGAACGACACATGCTTATGCTGAGCACGCCAACCACCACGCACGGTGTTTGTCAGAAGAAAACGCAAACAACAACTGTCCGTCCACACGGAGCGCACGGCTCGTACTGAGGCGGCGTTCGCAACGATCGTATGACGTGACGTGAGCACACACGTCCACACAGCACGAGGCATGCAAGACGAACCCATTCGCGACGCACGCCTCGCGATGTCTATACTCGACTTTAGAACTTAAAGTTCGAAGACATGTTACATCCAGAGTGGATGGACTAACGTATACTTTAGTAAACTTTAGTAGCGGAAACGGCTGATTATGCTAAGTATCATTTTTATTGTATACGAAGCTGAAATAAGTAAAGGAAGTCTTGATTAAAATGACAACTTTTTTTAAGCTGGGAATTCATCCAACGACTTCCTTCCGGAGCTTTTACTGACTAAAACCACATCTATATTCCTTCAGGTACCCCTCAGTATAATATTCAATGTACTCTGTGCCTTTGCGTTTAAGGACCACGGGTTCCCCCATTGGAAGTCAACTCATGACCTCAGTACGCTTCGGCCCTACTAGGCCCCTACTGTTTAGCTGACATATTTCAGCGGGGCTCGGTGTCCCGGAGGCTGGCAAGTGAGGTCCGGTTTCTTGCGCGTGCAGCTCCATCCTTCGCTAAAATGACTGATTCGCAGAAAAGACGACTGCCACCCACTGCCTCTCGCTCCCTACCGATATAATTTGTAATGAGTGCTTCAAAATTTTTTTAGCATGTTTCGTGAGCTTCTTTTTATCTTTAATTGAAACTAAAAACCAGAATAATTATATATTATTATATTTTCAGTAATGTGAGTGACAGTAGAGGTTACCTACTCAAAAACTTATTAATATTCAATAAGTTTTCTTCCTAGATACAACACACAAACTGGTTAGTGTTTATTGACGTCAATCTTATTTGATTATGACGGTTATTTTTTTATCGTTCTTTTTGCAAACCTGCCCTGAATTAGATGGATGTGCAGTTTTATTTACTTTGCGGTTTATATGTACCTACAGTTAGATGATTTATTACGATTATTCCATTAGCACTAGTAGCTAACTTTGGCCATTTTATTTTTGCTACAGTAATATGGACATATAGTAAATGAAACTGGTAATTGATAATACAATGTATTTATTATATTACACATATTTTGGTGTACTTTGCTATTCTACGCATAACAAAACTAGCGCAGAAGGAACAAGAATGGGTCAAAAATGGAACGCCCGCGCTTCTAGTGTTAATTTGCAGTTCTTTTTAGCACACCTAACTATAATACTGATGGATGAGTGAATGGTTTTATTCCATTTCAAGTTTTTTTTACCAAATCTACCTATAGTTGTATGAATGGATAGTTTTGTTCCGTTTCTAGTTATTTTTACTAAATCAACTTATAATTGGATTAACGTTTAGATTTGTTTCGACTATATTTATTTTTATTGACAACTTATTTGTGTTGTTATTTTCCGTTCGTAGTTATTTTTAGCTGACAGTTTGGAAGTGTAGTTATATTCCGTTTGCAGTCAGTTTTAGCACACCTTCCGACAGTTTGGATGTGTAGTTTTATTGCGTTTGCAGTCAGTTTTAGCACACCTTCCGACAGTTTAGATGTGTAGTTTTATTGCGTTTGCAGTCAGTTTTAGCACAACTTCCGACAGTTTAGATGTGTAGTTTTATTGCGTTTGCAGTCAGTTTTAGCACACCTTCCGACAGTTTCGATGTGTAGTTTTATTGCGTTTGCAGTCAGTTTTAGCACACCTTCCGACAGTTTGGATGTGTAGTTATATTCCGTTTGCAGTCAGTTTTAGCACACCTTCCGACAGTTTGGATGTGTAGTTTTATTGCGTTTGCAGTCAGTTTTAGCACACCTTCCGACAGTTTGGATGTGTAGTTTTATTGCGTTTGCAGTCAGTTTTAGCACACCTTCCGACAGTTTGGATGTGTAGTTTTATTGCGTTTGCAGTCATTTTTGGCACACTTACCGACAGTTTAGATGTGTAGTTGTATTCCATTTGCAGTCATTAGTCATTTTTAGGACACCGACCGACAGTTTGGATGTGTAGTTGTATTTAGTTTGCAGTCATTTTTAGCACACCTACCGACATTTTGGAAGTGTCAATTCTGAGAGAAATATAAGGGTTTTGTGTGCTATTTTAGTTTGAAATAAGAACTATAAATTAACCCGCTTATGTAACCCGCTTATAAGAAAATTTTAATTGGACAACAATCATTTTTGTTTGTTTATTTATTTATTTATTTATATATATAATCTTTATTGCACACCAAATAAACAAAAATACAGGACAAACATTTAAAAGAATAAGTGCACAATGGGCGGTCTTATCGCACAGGGCGATCTCTTACAGACAACCTTTGGATGGACTGAGAGAAAGGAGATAGATTAAGGGTTGTCAGTGTACAAACATCAGATATAATACTAAAAAGATACATTAACACAAATACATACATACAATACTAAAAAAAAAATATACTAATAAATATCAAATATATAGTTGAATCAGGAGAAGAAAAATATATCAAAGAGAAAGGTAATGCTCCTTCACCATCTTTTTAAATGTTGGTAGCGTTTGAGCACGCCTTACTTCTAAGGGTTTACCTACTTGGGTGGGTTTGTGCACGTGATAGCTTGACCTATTAATAAACAGACAGGGCAACATTTTTGATGAAGATTTTTTTTTAATGTGACCTATATTAAAATGTGGTTCAATTGATTCTGTTCGTTATTATGATCAAACTATTTTCAGCTTTTGCGCATTTAACGTTACACGTTGTATATATAATTATGATGGTAACATAAAAATCTGCAGCTCGAAACAAAATTAAATAAAACAATATTTATGCTTTCCTGTTCTTTGAAAAATTCAAAGAACAGAAAAGAAAGAAAAAACAGCATAAATATGAATTATATTAATTAATTGTGAATAAGTCCTAAAGTGTTTAATTGTATAAAATACCGATTGTTTATTTATTTATGTACACAAAAACACTAATTATTATTATTTATTTATTTAATCTGCAGTGGCCAATCTGAAAATCTCTGAACCGACAGCGGACTCAGGTTGGACGCTGCAAACATAATCTGGTCAAATGGGGTTTCCTTGACAAATACAAAAACAAATACAAATACAGTGCCAGTACGGAGCACCTTCACAGGATATGTGTCACCTCCTTTCCTGCCCGGCATGCACAACTACCTGCACCTTCCTTGACTTAAACGAAGCCAACGACAGAGCTGTCCAGGTGGCTAAATATTGGTCGGACAAAATTTGAGTCAAATCGACACGAAGAAGAAGAAGATTTATTTAATCAGACATCAATATTGGTCCATTCATTGCAAGAAAATTGTTAGTATGATTTTAAAAACCTATGTTAGTAACTAATAACTAAAAGTGACTTAGTCTTCTGGGTAAGGTTCCACATCAGAGGACTGTCAAACTTATTAGCTATCATTTTTAGAATGCTGTTGCTGCTGCCACGCAGTATGCTTAGTTGTGATGCTGTCTTCTTGCGCCACGTGGCATCAAAGCCATCTGCGCGATTCAGTGAACATGATGAAGCACTGCAGATGCGTGGCAGAAGCAACAACACCCTGTAGGCATTGTCAAACTGGATGCCCAAAGCGTTATAGGCCCGTTGGTTATATATATCTAACCCACACGCTTGCTGCATGTATCTAACAACGACGACGATTGGCTCGCCAATGTATGGAATGCGCAAAGCGAAAAAAATAACATTAGGGTAGGGTAGAGTAGGGTAGAGTAGGGTAGAGTAGGGTCGAGTAGGGTAGAGTAGGGTAGAGTAGGGTAGAGTAGGGGAGAGTAGGGTAGAGTAGGGTAGAGTAGAGTAGAGTAGGGTAGAGCAGGGTAGAGTACGGTAGAGCAGGGTAGAGTAGGGCAGAGTAGGGTAGAGTAGGGAAGAGCGTGAGTGAAGCCGCGCGGGCAAAAACTAGTAAATTATAAAAATAAACATATCTATGATAAATATCTTAACGATAGAGAGGTAGTGTTCTTTGACTAGCTTTTTGAAGACAGATAATTTTTAGCGTCTCGGATCTTAGCTAGAAGTCAGTTCCATAGTCGTATGAATATCGTTGCATGAAGGGAGGAGGAGTTGAAATAAAAATGTGTTTTATGAGCTGGGAAATTGAGATGGTATTTAAGGTGGGATCTACAAGGGGCATCGGCAGCCCGAGTGAACGAAAAACTATCACGCAAGTAGCCAGGATAAGCAGGATTGACTAAGATGTTGTACAGAAGACATAATACCCGAGTGTTCACACGATGACGGATAGGAAGTCACTTGAGATTCTTGCGGAATTGAGAGACATGGTCGTATTGTGGTTGTAAATATAAATATTTATTTCATACAATTTGACAGTAAGTCTTTTAACTAAGTGGCCTTTATGCACAGATAAAAAAGTTACGAATCTGCTGCTTATTTTTTACTTAGTTTGAGCTATTAAAAATTAAATAAATTACCATGAACTGTAGTTGGATATGTTGTTTTTCATTATCAAAATTTGGAAATAATTATTATAAGCATTGTATAACATTGACGGCCAAGGCCAAAACTAGAAGCGAATCACAAAAAATATATCTTAACATTAAATTTTTCTTATATATGTACAATGTACAGTAAAAAAAATCTGTAGAGTTCTAGATCCACATAGTTTGAACCTTAAACTGGACGACTCTTTAAAGTACTGTAGAATATGCCCATTAAAACTCGTACGTTAATTAAATTTGTAATTAAGTGGGAAAGAAATGTATAGATTGGACATAAAAAAGTAATTTTTTAGGTAGGACATCCAACGAGTTCTCTCGCTCTAGGGTGCAGTGGGAGGGCGTGTCGAAATTTTACTAAAACCCTGCTCTGCTGTTCCTTTCTCTTGTGTTCCAGGACTCCAGATTTCCTTTTCGGAAGCGAACCCATGGCCCCAGTGGGACTCGGCCCTGTTGGGTCCCTACGGTTTTGCTGACATCTCTTAAGGCGCGCGTGAAACACTATGCGTCGTCGACGACTCGGGCTAGGCCCGGACGTTTACCGGACGGCTAGCTACCCATTACTCGCCGTCTGCAAGCCTTCGCCTACGGTAACTGATTATCGAGGTAGGGATCCCGGTGTCTGGGGTGTGAGGACCATTCCTGCCGATCGCCCCAACGAGAATAAGGCGGTTCTCTGTTCAACGGGCACACCTCTACCGTATGCTCCATCGTGTCCTCCGGGCGATCCATACAATGCGGACACCTTGGCGTTTTTGCTGCACGGATCCAGTGCAAGAAGCTCCAAAACTTACCATGTCCGATGAGGACCTGCGTCATGCAAAGAGTGAGGACGGCGTCTTTCCTCCCATTCCATTATATGACATGCCCAGCACTGAGTTGCGGCAGTCGCTGTCGTCATTTCACCATGAAACCCCGCCGAAAAACCCTGTTCGCCATGCCACGACTTGTCGCAGTCCCCCTTTTCAGGCGTGGCTGGAAAGACCGTATGGCGTAAAGTGAGGAACTTTCCGCATGACGCAGGTTCCCACCGGACATGGTAAATTCGGGAGGTTCCTGCACCGGATTCGTGCGGAAGTGACGCCCGGGTTTCACCACTGTGTGGAGGACACGGTGGAGCACACAGTCGAGGTGTGCCCTGCTTGGGCGGAGCATCGCCGTGCCCTCGTGGGCCCCGATTGGCGGCGGAGACCTCTCGCGCCGGGCCTTGGTTGAGGCCATGATCCGGAGCGAGGAGGAGTGGCAGGCAGTCGCCGCCTTCTGCGAAGCAGTAATATTAGCAAAGGAGGAGGCCGACCGCATCAGGCAACGGCGCTCACAGCGCCCCAGCCACCGCCGGGATTCCGATCCCGATTTCCGGCCACCCGTAGTTGCGGTCCTTCGGACGGCGGTGGTGGTAATATTCTTACATTCTACAGTAATACAACCTAAACCGTGTTAAACTAGAAACATGTATCTATGCATTCTGCCCTATTCTATTTTGTATGCCGTTGGTATATTTTTCAGACTATGGTGCCCCATTAACTTTTAAAGAGGTATTTGCTGATTCATTGTGTGAAGATTTTTCCAATAAACTTTGTATTGCTGACACTGGTGTCACCTCGTTAAAACGTACAAGGAAAATTTGTATCGTGGGAAGAGGCCTAAAATGCGATAGGAATCTGTTGTGACCTCTCAAAGGCATTTGGTTGTGTTATTCATGAAACCTTAGTTATTAAATTAGATCATTAAAAATTTGGTGCACTTGCATTTAGTTTATTGCAAGTCTTGTTTAAATTAAAGGCAGCAGTAAGATTAAAATAAATAGTGTGAATTGATGGGGCTTAAAAGACAAAATGGGTGACCCGCACTGTCTTAATATTTAATGCTTTAATTTTATTTTTGTATAGTAATATAAATGAACTACTTCATCTATTAAAAAAACTGGGCAAGTGCAAGTCGGATTCGTACGATGAGGGTTCAGTACAAACTTACGTAAATCGTTCAACACCCGAATGGAGTCTCGAAGATTTTCCGAATCGCAAACAAGTTTATTTTTTGTGATGTAACAATAAACAACAAATTTGTTGTTTTCAGATTTATTCCTATACATGTCTGTAATATAAGACTATAAGTTATTAAGTAACAATTATATGCTTATTTGACGTAAATGAGCATGGCAATTACTATACTCATTTATATTTAACTAGCATCTGCCAGCAGTTTCACTCGCGTGAAGGTCGGTTTCTTCATACAAACTTTAGACCCCCGTTTCATCCCTTAGGGGGTGAAATTCGGTGAATCCATTCTTAGCGGATGTCTACACCATGTAAGGAACTTACCTGCCAAATTTTGAGTGTGTAGGTGTTATAGTTTCTCAGATTTCGTGATTAATCAGTGTGTGGCATTTCGCTTTTATATATAGATAAGTATTTAAGCGAGCGTGATAAACTCTCAACTGAGTGTTTATAATATCTGGCTGACGGTGGCACGTGTACTAGATCATTTAGTTTCCTTCAAAATGGATAAACCGAGAGCAGTGCTGAGACAGGCATAAACATCATGTTCGTGAACTGAGATGCACTCAGTTGTAACTGGCAATCTTTTACCTGCATGTGGTTTTTTAATTTTTTAATGTTTCATTTTTTTATGGGAGAACAGTGTGAGTATGCATTTATTTATTTTTATTTATTTATTTAACAACCAATTACAGTAACTAAACAGAGTAATAGTATAAACATTTAAACAACCCGTACATCAATTCCTCTCACAGTACTTCTGACATGCCAATAAAATCATCTTCCATTCATCCGCAAACAGATCCTTTGTTGGATAAAATCCAAGAGATCATTTAGTGCAGCCAAAGTGCGAGGTATTGGAGACTGAGCACGGGCAACAGTGCGACACTGAGGCACATCAAACATTTTGTGCTTCTTGCCGCGGCAGTAATTGTCCGGGACAAAGAAACGTGCCAGCACAGTAAGTAAATCAGGCGCGTCAGCAGTGCCACGGAGCGTCTTGCAGGCTATGATGAGCTGATCTCGTGCTCGTCTTACCTCTAGCGAGTTATATCCGAGGCAACCCAAAAGAAATTTTGTCGGATAGAGGTATGGGTAGTAGCCGTGCATCCGCTTGTACAGGAACCTGAGAAACGCTTTTTGCACTTTTTCCAGTAAAAGGGCGTAAGAACTTTGGTGCGGGTTCCACACGCAAGAGCTGGATTCTAACTTGCTGCGCACGAGCGCATTGAATAAAATCTTAATGGCGTGCGCGGTGTGAAAATCACGGCAATTGCGTAAAACGAAACCCAACCTTTGGTATGACTGCTTTGCTTCCTCGACCATGTGATCGTGGAATGTGAGCTTTGTTCTCGCATAAAAAATCAACAAGAAATACATATCTGTACTCCATCTATTTAGGTACTTAATTAAACGTAAACAATCTTGATGTCTTTTTATTTAAAATAAATCGTATAAAAGACATAATAAAGATTGTTTAGATACATTTCATTCCCTAACACGGTTTTGGTAAATACCTAATTGTAAACATATTTATATAAAACTTTTAGACATTTTTTTAGATAAAATTATGTTTTTTATGTTTACATTTATTTAACTACCTAAACAAATGGAGTAAAGGACTTCTTTAAATTTAAGATTTTAAAAGTGTATATGCTTTCTTGCATGCTTTTCTCCATAGAGAACTACATTTTAGAATATGACTTCTTGATAATTCAAAAGTACCTGTATTGGTTTATTTGAAATAAATGCCTTGAGTTTGAGTTTGATTAATGACTCTTTTGCAATTAACCTAGGACAGTTGAGAAACAGGAAGTTTAGAAATAATTCGACTAATTGTCACGATTACATCTTTAATCTTTCCTTTGATTAAATGGAACTTGATTAATTTCTAGGCACACTCTTAATGCATCTTTACTAATGTCAACCATTTAATGGCCAAGAGTCTCGACGAACACCTCGGAAAGCTTTCGTTAGGTGGCTGGATTGAGTGCTAGATTCAGAAAGCCATACTTCTTGACACAGCTTAGAAAATCTCTTCACAGTAGGCTGTGCAGAGATTTCTTTCTTTTTTTATCCATAACTATATACAACAACGCCGTCTAGTCCCTAGCTAAGCAGAGCTTTTTTTATGGTGGGAAAATCGTCTAATGACAACCCCCGCTCTTGGGCGGAGCGGGAGATAGTGTCAGATTCTTACTGACTAAAAAGCCACCCCGTTCCTTCGTGCCTTCATACCGGGGCTGAGCTATCTCTCGAAACTAACCCTGTAGGCTTCCACCCAGCTGGGCCCTTGCTGAGCTAAGCAGAGTTTGTGTTATGAGTACTAAAGAACTGATAAATATATTTATATTTCTAAATACATACTTATTATTACACCCAGACACAGAACAAATGCCACAACTGCTTTCAAAACGGTGAAGGGAAACATCGTGAGGAAACCGGCATGTCTTAGAACCAAAAGTTCGAAGACATATAACATTCACCAACCCGCACTGGGCCTGCGGGGTGGATTATAGCCTATTCTCTCTCCTATAGAGAGGAGGTTTGAGTCCCAGCAGTGGGAACATTAAAAGGCTGATTATGCTTATGCTTACAGAAAAAAATGATCATATCACTGAAAAAAAAATATCACTGTTCGAGCTACCACCTGCAGTCAGGGCTCCAAATTGTACAAAGTGTACTTTTTTCATTTTGAAGTATACTTTAAAAAAAAAAAATCTTTAAAAAGTAAGAATGATGCATAACAAAATAATAGGCTCCGGAACGCACAGGGTAACTTAAAGAAAACGGTAGGGTTTAGTCAATAGAAGTCTGACACTTCCTCTTACTCCATCCAGAGTAGAAGTGGTTTAATGATTATGCACTAAAAAATAAAAAAACTTTTTACATAAAAAATACCACCGACTTCAATGTTAAAAAACACTGAAAAGTACAAAATAACTTTAATTTCGGAAGTCGGTGTTTCTATAATAGTTTTGTCTCTTCGTCATTTAACACCGACTTCCGAAATTAAAGTTATTTTGTACTTTTCAGTGTTTTTTAACATTGAAGTCGGTTGTATTTTTTTTGTAAAAAGTTTTTTATTTTACACTTTTTAGTTATGGGACCACCACTGAAAAGTACCTCTCAGCCAAACTTAAAAATACCATATAGCCAGTGCGCATCTCATAACGATTCTAATAATCTCAAACACGGTTAGATTACATTAATTTACCTTCTGGCTTCATCATAAGATCAGTCCGATACATCCCCTCCCCCTTTTCCTTCAGTCAGTCATCGACTGCACGTATAAACAAAGCAATTTTACTTGTTACGACAGTTCTGCTGTGATCCTATGAAGAGTTCTGTGCCATATCTTCGAAGTTCATGATCAGATCATAAGAATATTTCTATGGGATCAACTTGGAAGCACAAGCTTACAATAAAAAAAAAAGAATTTTCAAAATCGGTCCACAATTGACCGAGATATCGGTAATTTACAAAAAAAAAAGTACATTTAGTCGAACATAGAACCTCCTCCTTTTCGAAGTCGGTTAAAATGCGTATTGTTTTATCATGAACCGTACCTATTAGGTAGAAAGTTATTTTTCATAAGAGTATTATAGGTTGCAACTATTAAAAAAAAGACAATGGTAGATATGAAGCAGCAACACCAAACTGTATCCGCTACCGTTGTAGTTCCCGTGTCCACCTTCCACCTTCCGGCTCCATCATCAGATTATTTCGATAGTACCACATAGCCAAAGGGCATCTCACGAAAATTCTAATAAGCCCAAACACGGCTTGGATACTTTAACTAATTACGGAGTTCCCGTGCCTATCTTCTCGCACTATCATCATCATCAGATCACTCCGATGATACCATTTTCAACATAACTATTCAGAACCATTAATTTATTTGTATTTTCGTAGTCGCTTAACTAACTTCAGTGATATCTATGTGAGTATGAAGTTACGTTGGCTATTTCTAGTCTTCTTCATCAGTTCCACTTCATCAAATGTTACTTATTGACTGTAAGAGTTGTCTGAGTTAAGTCGTCGATGAAAATACCAAAATCACCATATAGTTGCATGTGGAAGTTGAAGAAGATGAATATCTTTTAAGGGAAAAAAAAAATTGCAAATCGGTCCATAAACTACGCAGTTCTGAGGTAACAAAAATAAAAAATAAAACTGGACAAGTGCGCCCTGAGGGTTCCGTAGTCTCGGAAGATTCTTACGAATAGCAAAAAAAAAAAAATGGTGATTTAACAACAAAACAGCTTTCAGATTTATTCCTACATTTGTGCTATAAAACCTTAATCTATGCTAAACAGGATTCTGGGTCAATGGAAAGTACCCCTTGAATTTTGACTTCCTCGAGAGTGTTGAAATATACGTTTTTTGCCACATAAACCGAAATATCTTTTTTTCTCGTTAACTCACATGTATGATTTTTCAAGAGTATCCACGACCTGAGTATATGGTTTTAATTTCAACTCGATACGTCCACGCGTTTCCGAGATAAAAGACCTTGACAGACAGACAGGCAGATAAACAGACCGACGGACGGACGGACGGATAAAAAAGTGATCCTATAAGGGTTCCGTTTTTTTCTTTTGAGGTACGGAACCCTAAAAATAACCGAATTGATAACCTCCTCCTTTTTTTGGAAGTTGGTTCAAGAAACGAACCATAAAACCTGGCAAAATCCAGAATCATAATCTGCATGCTTTTCTGAGTCCAAAACTATTCACAGAATGCGGCCCTCATATTTTGCACACTCAACTCCCTTAGGCGCCTGCACTGGGGGATGATACTAGACGGGATCCCACTTAAAACCGGCCAGGTGTAGCTTGTCCGTTTTAAGTCAGATAAAAACAACTTCAATTTTATTATTCTTTAATCACTATGACACAAAATAATTTTAAATATTTGCCGAATTGATATGGCGTCCTTTGGTAATTTATTCTAAAGTTAAGTGTATAGTAATTTCAGATTCCTTATTATTGAACTATATATTCGTCCATTGGTACGGTCTTCATATATTTGTTGGCATTTTTCACTATTTTCTTGATATTGGCCATAAATACTGGCAATTGTACTTCATTGGCAACTTCTTTCCAGTTCTCGTTTGCGAATTTCAGGACAGCTTCAGCTGAAATTAGTGAAAACTCTGTAAGTTATTAGGCATATAGGTAGACATTGACGTTGATTCTCTTGTACACCAAATAAACTTTCTCTTTACTAATCGTAAAAACTAGGAAAAGATAACTAGAATTTTACTTATGTCGAATTAGTTATAATTTCACTTGCCATACAATTTTAGGACGAATATGTTAACAGTTACGTAAGGATACTGCATCATGTAAACTAATTTGAGTTTTAACAATTAGTAAAAGAGAGTGATACCTAGTTTAAAATAAGTGTAGTTGGTGTACAAGAAAATCGACGCCATTGGACAGAAAAGTAGTTGGTGGAGTAGTCATGGTATTTATTTATTTAATTAAAAAGTAGTGGTACATAGGCGGACTTAATGCAACAAGGCATTCTCTCCCAGTCAACCTCTGGGTTAAAAAAGAGAATTCTGTGGTAGGTTTGTATCTCATTTATAAGTTCGAGTTCACGTAGAGTCTTTCTAATAAGTTAAACGACTTGGGTAATTATTAGGATTTAATGAAATCTGATGTAGTCAACACGGGTTCAATAATCATGGTTGATTAAGAGGTAGAGATCATTGTTTACTAACAGAAGAACCTTATGAAAAGTATCGAATATAAGTATTTTTTAAATGATTAAATATTATACAAAATTCCCAAGTCGGTTGACTTATTAGACAGACTTATATGCACTTTGTTTAACTTCCCTAATTTGTGTCCCACTGTTGCTAGGCAACGAAATTCTCTTTCTCCTTCAAAATATCTCTGTCTTGCTGAATCTCTGGTCAATTTTGCCCCGCAAACGTAATACACGCACTTGTGTAAATTATTTAAGCACCATTGCTTTCAAAACGGTGACAGAAAATATCCTGAAAAACAGATATCTCTTCAAACTGTTAATTAAATTTCAAGGAGGCAAAATCCACTCCGACTCACAGAGGGGTGGTAGCCGTGGCAGGTTCCAGAACTGGAAACATGCTTCTCATGCTTTTAAATACTGGTTACAACTCTTGCCGTCAATTTGTGAAGATTCATTAGTTTATAATTTTAACAATATTATGTATTTTAGGTATTTGCGCCTTCACATCTTCCTAGCTCGTCGTGTCGTGCTGGTGCTGCCGCTGCGACTGCGGAGAACCTCAAGTGGCGGAAATATAACAACCTTGTTGGAAGTTATATTTTCGAACCGTTTGGGGTTGAAACTCTTGGATCGTGGGGTCCGAGTGCTCATAAGTTGTTTAAAGATCTATCGAAACGTCTAGTTGACACTTCGCGTGACCCAAGGGCTGGCTTTTACCTTGGACAGAGGATAAGCATTGCCATACAGCGTGGCAATGCCGCCAGCCTTTTGGGCATGTTACCAGTCGACAGCGATGTGGAAGAGTTTTTTGACGCCATATTTTAGTTTGATTTTAGTTAGTTGTAATTAGCGTAGGGTTTTATTATTATTATTTTTTTAATTTACTGTAATTAAAGTTTTTAATTGTGTATTTGTTTGTAATTGTGTAATGCCTTGCAATAAATATATAATGTACTTTTTTACACCACCTGCTCGATAATGTCGTTTTACACGTCATACAAACCTCACTTAAAGCAAGTCATTATATGCCTAGGGAGATAATGCAGTATGGCCGATCAAAAATCGTCAACATTGTGAATTAAAATGTAGGCGCATCGAACAAGTTGACTCGAAATTCAAACCAAAGAGTATGTAATCACTATGATTCAAACTGGCCACTAACAAAAAAAAAGAAAATAGAATAAAATGTGCGTACTGACGACACGGGAGCATTATAGAAAATTGAAACTATAGAATCTTGGAGTAGTGAATTTTGTTTGTTTGATGAACTTGTAAATATAATACTTATATTTCTCTAATATATGATTTGGTCGACCAAATTGTCTTTTAATTATCTCACAGATGGTGTAAAAAGTAGAGTATGCAACACGGGGACAAAGCTGTCTTTGTCTTGGGCGGCTTAAATTCTTCACCTCACTCAGGTTTCTTTATTAACTCCCTCGCAATGCTCGGGAGTTAATTTTATAAATCCCTCACTATCGTTCGGGATTAAAATCAGCAACCTTCGTTTCGTTCGGAATTCAACATGCTGCCCGCGACTTAAAGACACTGCTTTATCCCCTAGTCACATAAACTACTATTAGGTATTATTAAACAAATTAAATTATAAAGTTCGCTTAACTAATTAGAAATAATAAATACACGAAAGGCCTAGCTAAATATGACGAGGCCATTCTAAAGGTTGACATAAATAGTGCATTTGATTCTGTTAATAGGGACACATTGCTGGCAGAAGTTAAAAAATAAATAACTCAATTTTTTTGTTTTCTCTGGCAATGTTATAGAAAACAATCTAAATTACTGTTTTGGGACGACGTTTTGGAATCAGCTGTTGGCTGTCAATAAGGTGACCCCCTTGGGTCAATGACTACTACTCTACTCCACAAAACTAAATTCCAAATTTAATGTGTAGTACCTCTATGATGGAACCTTGGAAGGCGATATAGACGCCGTTTTAAATAATCTACATTTAAAAAAAAAACTTGATATCTAGTCCAATAGAAGAAATCTATTGGACTAGATATCAAGTTTTCTAAATGTTATTCCTATTTGAAAGTACTGACAAAAATCTGACTCATTCGAAATTCAATGCAATAGCCCTGTAATCAAAATTTTCGACAAAAGTTCTCTTCGTGTCCTTGGGTCCCCAATCTTTGAGGATTCTTTTTTTAGTTTTGTGGAGGAAAAAAGTCAAAATTTCAATGATGTTTCGGAAAGATTCCTCGAAATTTACATGCATTTGGCCATCTTTATTGTTATTTCGATCCTAAATTAATGTATTTTCTTCGTGCTTCCCACTTATGGAAGCACCTTCACTTTTTGAAAAAATGGACCGAATTATCCGCAAACTCTTATTTTAAATTTGCGCTCAAGTTACTCTTCCCATTCGTATGGGAGGTCTCGCCGTCCGCAAAATTAACGGTATTAGTTTAAAATTCATATATCTTTGGTCCACGGCACTAATAAATTAATCAGGAACATTTTAACTACCATAATGATTCCTTTAGAAGTGCCATGTTTTACCTAGGGTTATACCTGGAGACTCGCTTGCCCGAATACAAATCGACCCAATAACAAAACTTCCCAGAGACGGAGAGATGAGCCGCTCTGCAAAGTAGTTCATGAAAACCTAATCGTAACATCTGCCACTACTGCGGAGCGTGCGCGCCTGTTGGCTGAGGGAAATTGGGAGTCAAGTCTTTGGCTTCGTCGAATATTGGCACCTTGTTCGACGACACTACTTTCCACTTAGCTGTTGCCCTACGTCTAGGTGCTCCTTGCTGTTCTTCTCATCGCTGCCACTGTGGCGAAATTGTCAATAGCCTCGATCATCACGGCCTGTCATATAGTCAAATTGCGGGACGCATAGCGCAGCACGCGAACATTAACGACATCATTCGACGAGCCCTTGTCACCATCGGATTTCTGGCTGTTTTGGAACTTCATGGCCTGGCACATGACGATGTTAAGAATCTAGACGGTATATCTTTATTTCCTTGGAAGATGGGTAGGCCTTTAGTGTGGGACGCTACTTGTGTCGACACTCTTGCGCCATCTCAGCTTTCTAGCTCTTCGTTTTGTGCTGGTGCTGTTGCGGTGGCTGCGGAGAACCTCAAGCGGCGAAAATATAACAGCCTCGTCAGCAGTTATATTTTTGAGTCCTTTGGGGTTGAAACTCTTGGGCCGTAGGGTCCAAGCTCATACGCTTTTTAAAGAATTATCCAAACGCTAAGTTGACTCTTCACGTGACCCAAGGCTGGCTTCTACCTAGGTCAGAGATTAAGTATTGCCATACAACGTGGCAATGCCGCCAGCCTTTTGGGCACACTTCCAGTCGACAGCGATGCGGAGGAGTTTTAGAAAATATAATTATTGGTTAACTATTATAAATTTAAGTAGTTAGACTGATAAAGTAACTTATTCTATTTTGAAGTAAAATATCACAAACAATATTTAACTGCCTTTATAATTATTCCTACGCAATATGATTTATAGCGATTGTTGAATCGTCTCCATGTTCAATGGCTTTAGACTTTAGACTTAGCACATAATATGAATAATACCGACCGCTGAATCTTTTGCAATAATCTGTAAATATCAGTGGAAAAAGTTTATTACCTAAATCTTTTTGTCCATTGAATAAGTTTCTGAAGTCGTATATCACAGGTTCCAAAGCCTCAGCATCCACTTTCATGTTCTTAACATTTTTGTAGGTTTTACCATCTTTGGTGATTGTTTTCAACTCCAAAGTTATTTTGAGGCGGAATTTTTCTGAAAAATAGAAAATTGTTGTTAGAATTTTGACACACTTAGAATGAAAAATGCGATAAACCTCCATAAATCTCTCTCTCTTAGAATATTAAATATTGGTTTACTCTGCGGTTTGAGGTTCGTGACCCATCCCATCTATCTATCATCTATTTTCCCATTTCGAGTTGAACTATGACAGTGTACAAACCGATAATGGTACTTCATCGGATATGTTGATATGTATTTTTTTTTAATAATAGATAGGCTCGCGTTTATTAAATTTTCATGCAACACAAAAGAAAACGGAGTTGGAGGCGGAGTTGTGGATATGAGTTAAGATTTAAAATAGTTTCTGCATTTTATATAACTTTTTAGTTGTAGTCACATTAGATGAACTTAAATATTATAAACGGTATAGAGCGTATTTAAGTTCAGCTAAGGCGAGCTAGTAAGGAACCTATATAATATACTCATTATAAGTTTGCCTATTCGATCTGAAGAGTTTCCTCGTTTCTTCAGGATTCCATCACCAGATCCCGACCTGACGAATCGAATGACGTCCACTGTTACTGTTACTGTTGTTGTTTGCGACAGGTCATTGTGGCGACGCCTGGGGCAGGCCTTTGTTCAATTGGTCGTTGATAGGATCCAGGAGTTGGGACTCGAGATGGCGCTTCACAAATCCGAGGCTATGTGTTTCCACGGTCGCCGCCCTCGGAACGCGCAGCCATTGAGTTCCCAACTAACGGTAAGAGGAGTTCACATCGGTGTCGGGTCGACGATGAAGTACCTGGGACTCGTCCTCGACAGCCGGTGGAATTTCGTGGAGCATTTCCGACGTCTAGCTCCCAAACTCAACCGGGCTGGGGCTGCACTCAAGCGGCTCCTGCCCAACCTTGGCGGTCCAGATGCCTCCTGCCGGAGGCTCTACGCGGGGATCGTTCGGTCCATGGCCCTCTACGGGGCGCCGGTGTGGGCGCCGTCGCTGAAAACGCAACCGGCGGCCATGCTGAACGCCTACCAGAGGGTCATGGCAATAAGGATGGTGCGGGTATACTGCACGGTCTTCCGCGAAGCGGCGAGCCTTCTGGGAGGCTTACCACGATGGGTTCTAGAGGCAACAGTCCTTGCACACATGCACGATATGCGCGTGGAGATGCAACGCCGGGGTGACAGTCCGCTGCCGCGACAGGTCACGGCATGGCGGACAGAGCTCCGGCGGGATCTCATGGTGAAATGGCGTCAAAGACTATCGCAACCCAGTGTTGGGCACGCCACGATCATGGCGGTAAGTCCCCTCTTTCAGGCGTGGCTGGAAAGACCTTACGGCGTCCTTACCTTCCGCATGACGCAGGCCCTCACCGGACATGGTTCGTTCGGGAGTTTCCTGCACCGGATTCATGCGGACGTGACGCCTGGGTGTCGCCACTGTGCGAAATGCCCGGAGGACACGGTGGAGCACACAGTCGAGGTGTGCCCTGCTTGGGCGGAGCATCGCCGTGCCCTCGGGGGCGATCGGCGGTGGAGACCTCTCGCGCCGGGCCTTGGTTGAGGCCATGGTCCGGAGCGAGGAGGAGTGGCAGGCTGTCGCCGACTTCTGCGAAGCAGTAATGCTCGCAAAGGAGGAGGCCGAACGCATCAGGCAACGGCGTTATCGCCGCCGCCGCCGAGGCCGGGATTCTGATCCCGATTTCCGGCCACCGTAGGCGCGGGCTTGCGGACAGTGAGCAATGGGTAGCTCACTGTCCGGCCGTCCGGAAACTGTCCGGACCAAGCCCAAGTCGTCGACGGCGCGCACTGTCCCCGCGTGCCTCAAGGAGTTGTCAGCAACAGCAGGGACCCAGCCGGGTCGAAGCCTACTGGGGCCAGGGTTATCCGAAAGGGCGCTCGAGCCCCGGTATGAAGACTAGAAGGAACGGGGTGGGTCTTTTAGTCAGTAAGAGTCTGACACTATCTCCCGCTCCACCCAAGAGCGGGGATTGTCATTGGATGTTTTTTTCCCACCATAAAAAAAGCCCTTTGTTCAATAGTGAACGTCTTTCCGCTGAAAAGGTGATGATGACGTCCACTGTTGGACATAGATAAGTGTCTACAGAACGATCAGTGCTGTTAAAAGGTCAATTCACACATCGCTTCGTCTCGTTATCAAATTGGGTTCTGACTTCACCGACACAAGCTCCCGTACTACGTCTTTGTGTCTTCATCATTATTATCACTTCAACCAAAAGTTGTTCAGTACTAAACATTTTTACATTCCCGAAGTGTCGCTACATAGATTCTCGCTCCTTTCCTGTCCTGTGTCGCTCGCATTCAGCGGATTATCTCAACCTTCACCTCTAGGTCAACAGTCTACCTCAACAGTTTAACTATACCAACTTCTTAAAAAACGATTCCACAAACAAGTACCTAAATAAAAATAACTTCAAGTCGAACGAGATCTACATTGCATTAATTAACTCTGCAGGGTCAATTATTACCAGGCAAAAATCAACTCTAACTTACTTGTAATAAGGCTGTAGTCTCCATTTCCTTCGACTGGCAGCACGATAAGCCGACCGTTGATGTCATATAAGCCGTTTAATGTAAAACCAGCGCAAAGAGTATCCAGGTTTAGAGTTTGTTTTTCTTCGTCGTACCTGGAACCGTATTTTATAGAAATATTAGTACTTATGTATGTTACCGCTAATGTGTAAATCGGTTAGAATACAGATTAACTTGTTATTCTGCGGATTATCTAATTGAGTCCGTTAAAGTGGAAAAAATAGTTTAAGTTCTTAAATTAACTAGATAATTGCAGACTTCCTAGGTAATCTGCAGATTAACGGGAGATATTGTAAATAAAAAAGTAATGCTCCTAAAAGTTTGAATGTGAAATAAAACTTATTTTATTATAATATAATTATTGTATTATAATACACTAGCTTTTGCCCGCAGCTTCGCCCGCGTATATAAAATATGTCACTCAGGAATAAAGCAGCTTTCTATGGGTGAAAACAATTTAGCAATCGGACCAGTACTTCCAGAGATTACCTCCTACATACAAAAAAACAAATAAACAAACTTTTCCTCTTTATTATATTAGTGTAGACTAAAGCACAATTAAAGGAAATGTTACATAAGAAACTTGTCGTTCTCTGTCAAGGTTCTTATTTAAATCACAATAAGTTTTATAATAAAAATAATTTGAATAATTTAAATTGTATGCCAGAATAACATTTGATTTAGAATCATTGAAATCAATTTTCAATTTGTTCTCCAGACATATTTTTGTTCGTGACTTCTGTACAGGACTGATAAAGACCTAGACCAAAACGTTTAAAGTAAGATTGTTTTAATCTTGTTTCAGTGTGAGTAAGAGACAGAGCTATACAGGTTGTCTAGCGCCATCTCTTACTCACACTAGAACAAGTTTTAAACAATCTTACTTAGAACGTCATGGTAACTCAGCAAATCGTGGAATAGTTTTCTTTCGGTTTAGCTAGGTAATTGAGTTAACCGTTTAACTGCTTGCGTCGGATTGGTACAACAAGTGTTTTTGTGTCCTGTTCGCCAGGTTCATGTATTAGCGACAGGGTCGACTATCTTGTTTAGCTCTTCAATCCCCATAGGTCACACTGGAGCTAACAAGATGAAGTATTCCTATGGTGGACGCCATCATGCAGATGCGGTGTCCCGGGGCAGGTGTGTCGTGGCACTGACATTGCAAACGCCTTCAATTCCCTGCCCTGGAGTACGATCCAGAGGGCACTCCGGTATCATCGGGTGCCCGAATAGGCTTACCTGTCGGACAGGTACATTGTCTATCCCGGTCACCAGGAGACTGGAAACGTCGAGAGATGTTGTGCGGTGTTCCGCAGGGGTCGGTACTAGGGCCACCCTTGTGGAACATCGGGTACGACTACGTGCTACGCGGCGACTTCCCTGACGGGGTCAGCGTGGTTTGCTACGCAGACGACACGCTGGTTCTAGCGCAGGGAGAGTCGTACCAGGCGGCGGTCGCTCTAGCGACACGCGGGGTTGCAATGGTCGTTGATAGGATCCGGGAGTTGGGACTCGAGGTGGCGCTTCACAAATCCGAGGCTATGTGTTTCCACGGTCGCCGCCCTCGGAACGCGCCGCCATTGAGTTCCCAACTAACGATAAGAGGAGTTCACATCGGTATCGGGTCGACGATGAAGTACCTGGGACTCGTCCTCGACAGCCGGTGGAATTTCGTGGAGCATTTCCAACGTCTGGCTCCCAAACTCAACCGGGCTGGGGCTGCACTCAAGCGGCTCCTGCCCAACCTTGGCGGTCCAGATGCCTCCTGCCGGAGGCTCTACGCGGGGATCGTTCGGTCCATAGCCCTCTACGGGGCGCCGGTGTGGGCGCCGTCACTGAAAACGCAACCGGCGGCCATGCTGAACGCCTGCCAGAGGGTCATGGCAATAAGGATGGTGCGGGTATACTGCACGGTCTCCCGCGAAGCGGCGAGCCTTCTGGCTAGCCTGCCACCGTGGGATCTGGAGGCAACAGTCCTTGCACACATGCACGATATGCGCGTGGAGATGCAACGCTGGGGTGAAAGTCCGCTGCCACGACAGGTCACGGCATGGCGGACAGAGCTTCGGCGGGATCTCATGGTGAAATGGCGTCAACGACTATCGCAACCCAGTGCTGGGCACGCCACAATCGTGGCGGTAAGTCCCCTCTCTGAGGCGTGGCTGGAAAGACCTCACGGCGTCCTTACCTTCCGTATGACGCAGGTCCTCACTGGACATTGTTCGTTCGGGAGGTTCCTGCACCGGATTCGTGCGGAGGTGACGCCCGGGCGTCGCCACTGTGCGGAATGCCCGGAGGACACGGTGGAGCACACAGTCGAGGTGTGCCCTGCATGGGCGGAGCATCGCCGTGCCTCTTGGGGGCGATCGGTGGCGGAGACCGCTCGCTCCGGGCCTTGGTTGAGGCCATGGTCCGGAGCGAGGAGGAGTGGCAGGCGGTCGCCGACTTTTGCGAAGCAGTAATGGTCGCAAAGGAGGAGGCCGAACGCATCAGGCAACGGCGTCCTCGCTGCCGCCGCCGGGATTCCGATCCCGATTTCCGGCCACCGTAGGCGCGGGCTTGCGGACAGTGAGCAATGGGTAGCTCGCTATCCGGCCGTCCGGACCAAGCCCAAGTCGTCGACGGCGCGCACTGTTCCCGCGCGCCTCAAGGAGTTGTCAGGAACAGCAGGGACCCAGCCGGGTCGAAGCCTACTTGGGCCAGGGTTATCCGAAAGGGCGCTCGAGCCCCGGTATGAAGGCTAGAAGGAACGGGGTGGGTCTTTTAGTCAGTAAGAGTCTGACACTATCTCCCGCTCCGCCCAAGAGCGGGGGATGACATTGGATGATTTTTTCCCACCATAAAAAAAAAGATGAAGTATTTGGTCGTTGTGCACACTGGCAAAATAAACACAATTGTGTTCGTCCGATACATATATCCGACGTATGTGGTTAAAAGGTTAAGCCCCTAGATGGAGCAAAGAGCGTCCACTGTATTTATCTATCGCAAATGGTCTGGAGCTTGTCGCTTCACCGCGCTTGACGTCATTCCGATGCTTGTCACTTCTGGGGTCAAGGCCATCTCTGTGTCTGTCATCATGATGTGACGTGAGGTTTGACAGATGGCCACATTTTATTTTCCCTTAAGGATTCTAATCTAGCTCTTGCTTGGGTGTGTGAGCTTATGATCAATCTACGTTTACATACGACGTTTGATCTGTTTTCAACCGGGCTCTGATGTCATTTAACTCAGTACCAGTAAATAAGGATGCAAAAAAGATTGACGTACATTTTGATTTGGTAGAAGATTTTGAGTTTAAACCTTCAGGTCAGTTTCCGCGATTACTGGTTTTTACTTTAATAATAGTCTTTAAGGGGCCGGTGACGGATGAATTTCCATACAAACGTTATACCACGCTCATTTGCAGTTGGAGCATATTTCCAACATATTATGATGATATTCGGTTATAGACGATATTTATCCTACGTCGAGAATATTAGAAATATTGTTATTTTTAATTCAGGAAAATCAAATGGCATGTGTTGCCATTTACGCTGTAAAAAAGTGCGAAATACAATTCGCTTAAATTTCTTTTTGTTTTTTTTTTTTTTAAAAAGACGTAGGAACCTAGATAAATATTGTCTATAACCGAATATCATCTTAATATGTTGGAAATATGCTCCAACTGCAAATGAGCGTGGTATTACGTTTGTATGGAAATTCATCCGTCGCCGGCCCCTTTACTTCTATGATTGTACAAAGTTACCATCTTAATAACTTATACCCAAACAAATACCCAGACGTTAGTTACACAAAAAAGACAGTATTTAAAGGAGCATGATCGTAGCAGGGTTAAGAATCAGATAACATGACAATCCAGTTTATTGGCAATGACATTCAGATGGCCATTGATCAGTACCAATGCAAGTAGCAACAGTAGGCAAGCGAGAAACATCCTTGTTGCGAAGGTTGGATGCACTGGCAACACGGATGCTGCTCGCTTGCGCTTGACCGCAGTGAAGCTGTCAGTCTGAGCATCCGCGAACATCCCATAGGCACTACAGATGAGCTGCAGTAACCGCATCCTGATTTTTTCCTACCCATGAAGTAATGTCCTCTTGACTATCTAGTCTCTCACACGACGCTTTCGAAGTAAGTTTTGTGGACACGTTTCACTGCCTTTGTGCAAAGGTGAAGAATTTCCCATACTAGTTCTCGTATGCTTGGTTTCTAGATATTTATAATAAGTCTTCTTTTACGTAGATCTTTCAACTTTCCTTGCATGTAGATGGGAATATGACTCAGCAGATATAAGTTATTTTCGTAACACAAGTCTTCTTACTTTAGATAACCAAGTACTCAAAAATAATCTTGCAAACACCTTAGAGGGTATTGAGAGCCACGAAAACCTCTCAACTTATTGCACTGACTAAGATCATTTTGCTTGGGTACTATAATAATTAAAGACCTTTGTTTCTTTCGTCTGAAAGCTTTTATGTAGTCCAGATTTTTTAGGACGTCGATAATAAGGTGACTTGATGTAATTCCGCAGTTATCAGATCGAGTAATGGAGCTTAGCCTTTCTTCAAAAACTGAGTCATCAACTTCAAAACGGCACTACTACTATTAGTTTCAAATTTATAAATTTTGTATGCAGAGGCATCGAGATTGATCTTTAGTCAGTCAGATTCAAAATGATTTATGGCATTTTGTTGTAGGGATCTACAACTGATGTAAAATCAATTTTCATAATACAAAAGAGAGCAATCCGGGCTATTTTTGAAATGGGTCTTTTCAAGTGTTTAAGGAACATATTGAAAGAAATCGAAACATACTCGGCTTTTATATCTTACGAAATCATCATACCCAAATGTATCGTTATCTAAAGGTCTACGAGTATTCACTGCTCCGTCATTGTTTTAATTTAGTTAAATACAATGATGTGTATTTTTTTCTTTTTTGACATTGTTTTTGTAATGTTATTTATATTATTCAAACCACAGTGGGTTTAACTTAATTCATATTTTATTATTAAAAATGTTTAATTTTTTATGGATTCTTTTTTTTATTTTTATTTTTTGTTAAGACTTTTGTAAGTAAAACTTCATGTAACACAAAGCCGGACATATTGCCTTTTGCTTTTATAGTGTAAATGATATTTATTTTGCAAGTTTTAAAAAAAAAACACTTTCACGCGTCAGTTTAAACTAGATGAGGCCACTGTTGAATAGCTGACTACCCTACGAAGAAACACCGAAACAAACTCAGGGGTCAAAGTTTCTTTAAAGTCCATAGAGCAACCATGTGATGGTCAAATCATATAAGAACCAGTCAGATTGGTGTCTGAGTTAGCATTTTGAGGAAAGAATCACATAGATTTTAGTTGTCCTGTTCAAATAGTAAAGTGCAAGCATTTGTCAGTATACATGTAGCTCAACTCAGGACTACTTAGGAGCTCAAAGACTTGATGAGCAATAACAGAGAAAAGACATTTGAGTAGGCCACGTTAATTGCTCAAAACTGCCAGGAAAAGTAATCCACATGGTCCCCACTTTACAAAGTACTTATTGCAAATTGTAAAATAAAAATAACCATCGATGACAAAATAATTAAAAAAAATCATCAATGGCAAAATGTATGAATGTGATAACACTGTTGAATCCCCAAATTTATAGTCTATACTGCCCTCTCAAACCTATTAATATTGTAATATCGGATTATTGTTAACTCAATCAATTTTGTAAAAGAGCAACCATGGAGTTTCTTGCCGGTACTCCACCATATTAGGAAACGACTAATCAGAACGGTGCATTTGTTTCTTATGTTTTATAAGTGCTCATTTAGGCCTATGTGAATTAAAAAGATAAATACTCACTTTGCGCTCTCAAAAACACATGATTTGAATCCAGTAACAGTTGTATTGAATAGCTTAAACTTCAGAATTGACAGATTTCCTTCAATTTCTGACTGGAACATGGGATCCATAGATTCAGCACCGATTTCTGGGTTGGCTTCCAAAACAAGTGGGTATACTTCGTTGACCACACGGGTCACGCACGCGTCATCGTTAGACTTGCATTGGTATAAAGTTATAGCTGAAAATTTAAAATTAATGGTTTGAGAAATTCGTCTAATTATTCTTCTTTATGTAATTTCTCTTTAAAAAAAAACGATATTAAGAGATGGAGATGTAGGTTTGATCCTAAATAAATTATAATAGGGAAAGTGACCAGATAAATATTCTAGGACATAATCTACCCATAAGCATGACCATAAAAGAGTGACAATTACACGCATATATAAACTTTCGCTTTAACAATATTCTTGTAATAGTGTGATTAGAAATTATGAACTTAAAAATATAGGGAAGGTAAATTTTTCTCAGAAATATATAGAATTAAAGATAGTGATAAAAAATATATTACAACAGGAACATAAAATTCACTAACCTGGATTTGATAGTACATTGACGATCGCACAAAACAACAACAGCAAAAGGGAAAACATAGCGAGCATGGATTGCACTTCCGAAGACATTCAACACTCGTGGGCGAATGCAGGTTCTCAAGATTTGACCCTGTTTTATATTAGGAAACATAAACACACGAATAAAAAAAACGCGAAATTCAAATCTCACAGTGATGGTGAACCAGCGAGCGTCATGATGCGTGTTTTGTTTAATTTGAAGGTAACTAATTCATGATTTTATCGCACAGATTTTCGCAACCAATTTTAATTTCAAATATGGTAATTCATCTTTTTTTATGTACGGAAGCAGATTAAGCTAGATATCAGCCTCTAAAAAATCAATAATTATATACATGTATAACATTTAGTAAAAACAACAAAAAAAATATTTATGGCGGATGAAATAGCAAAATATTTTATCTGGCGTGACCATTTAATTATATAAAAGATTGTCATCAGAATAATTGCTTATAAATAGAATTCATTATCCAAACAAAAAAAAAAATTTTTTTTTCTTATTATATTCGTAATAATATTGTAATGTTCATCTTTTTGTATATGAGTTTTGAAATTGCAACTAATCTTGAGATTAATAAAATTACTGAAATACCTAAAACTACGTTGGTGTAAATGCTTCTAAACAATTCTTAAATCTAAGTACAATTTTTTTATAAAATCCCATATCTACATCGAAGTAATATAAATTAATAGACGTTATGGTTAAACATGTATGTACGTAAAATATGAAAAAAATAAGGTCCTGGCGTAGCGAGAGTCGTACTGGGCGTTGGTCGAACTAGCGACACGCGGGGTTGCGACAGTCGTTGAAAGGTCTAGCAGTTGGTACTCGAGGTGGCGCTGCACTTGTCCGAGGCCATGTGTTTTCACGGCGTTCCCAATTAACGGTAGGAGGAGTTCACATCTGATTTATTTATTTATTTACTTTGATTAATTACAACGGTTAAACAACCAATTACAGTAACTAAACAAAAAGTAAAAGTAAACAACACGTACATCAATTCCTCTCACAGTACTTCTTACATGCTAATAAAATCATCTTCCATTCATCCGCAAACAGATCGTTTGTTGGATAAGAATCCAAGAGATCATTTAGTGCAGCCAAAGTGCGAGGTATTGGAGACTGAGCACGGGCATCAGTACGACACTGAGGCACAGCAAACATTCTGTGCTTCTTGCCGCGGCAGTAATTGTCCAGGACAAAGAAACGTGCCAGCACAGTAAGTAAATCAGGCGCGTCAACAGTGCCACGCAGCGTCTTGCAGGCTATGATGAGCTGATCTCGCGCTCGTCTTACCTCTAGCAAGTTATATCCGAGGAAACCCAAAATAAATTTTGTCGGATAGAAGTATGGGTAGTAGCCGTGCATCCGCTTAAGGGCGTAAGAACTTTGGTGCGGGTTCCACACGCAAAAGCTGGATTCTAACTAACTGCGCACGAGCGCATTGAATAAAATCTTAATGGCGTGCACGGTCCGAAAATCACGGCAATTGTGTAAAACGTAACCCAACTTTTGGCATGACTGCTAAGGAGCACTTCCGACGTCTGGCTCCTAAACTGAATCGGACTGGGGCTGCCCTCAAGCGACACTTGCCCAACCTAGGGGTTCCAGACGCCTCCTGCCGGAGGCTCTACGCAGGTATCGTTCGATCCATGGGCCTTTATAGGGCGCCGGTATGGGCACCGTCGCTACGAAAGCGACCGGCAGCCAAGCTGAAAGCAAGACGTCATGGCCATCCAGATGGTGCGGGATACCACGCACGATTTTCCGCGAAGCGGCGCGCCTCCTTGCTGGCCTGCCACCATAGGATCTGGAGATAATAGTCATGCACAATTTGCGCGTGGAGATGCAACGCCAGCGTGAAACTCCGCTGCCGCGATAAGTCGCGCGTTCTTGCAGGATCTCAAGGTGAAATGATGACAGAGACTGTTGCTGCCTAGTGCTGGGCACGCCATAACTAAGTCCCCTCTTTGAGGAGTAGCTGACAAGTCCTCACGGCGTCCTCACCATCCGCATGACGCAGATTCTCACCGAGCACGGTCAGTTCAGTAAAAGTCTGACACCCTTCTCGCTTCGCCCAAGAGCGGGGGATGTCATTGGATGATTTTCCTACCTAAAAAAAAGATAGATACTGGTAGGGATTTTGACTGTTATGTACTTCTGGTTTGATCCTGATAGCTATGGTTTAACCTCTCTACTCGTCAGGCGCATATAAAAAATTGTTCCCATATTACGTGCGTTTTAGGGTTCCGTAGTCAACTAGGAACCCTTATAGTTTCGCCATGTCGGTCTGTCCGTCTGTCTGTCTGTCCGTCTGTCCGTCCTCGCTTAATCTCTGTGACCGTTAGCACTAGAAAGCTGAAATTTAGTACCAATATGTATATCAATCACGCCGACAAAGTAGTAAAATAAAAATTGGAAAAAAAATGTTTTATTAGAGTAGCCCCCCTATATGAAAAGTGGAAAGTGTTTTTTTTTTAATTTCAACCCTAACGTGTGATATATTGTTGGATAGGTACTTAAAAATGAATAGGGGTTTACTGAAATCATTTTTTGATAATGTCAATAATTTCGCAAATAATCGCTCCAAAAGTAAAAAACAATGTGTCCCCTCTAACTTTTGAACCGTAAGTTTAGAAAATATGAAAAAAATCTGAAAAGTAGAACTTTATAAGGACTTTCTAGGAAAATCATTTTGAACTTGATGGAAAGAACAGTTTTTGTACAAAAAAGACAAAAAGGTTGTACAAAATAATTTCTGGACTAAGTTTGTAGTATAATCGTATATGCAAGCATTTTTTTACACTCATAAGTGGGTACACTTATTGTGACGGACGGGAAACTACGGAACCCTACACTGAGCGTGGCCCGACACGCTCTTGGCCGGTTTTGGTTTCAGATACTGGGTACAAATATCGTGATAAATCAGATTTTAACTTGTTGGTTCTTTTCTTTGAAAACAGGTTTCACCTCTTTTAATTTTAAATCTCAATTGTGATGGGCAAACCGGCTAAACACAGAACCAAAGGCCCTGAACCCATAGGTAGTTGATAGAGCGACTGGGGTTGTATATATTTAGAAAATTAATAAAATTAAGTAACAAACATATAAAACTGGTTAAATCCAGTTCTGTATGGTAGGTATCACAGCTGCTTTTGTTTTTTGTGGCCTCGTACATAATATGAAGGACAAAAAATCAAATAGCCTTGATATAATTATCAAAAGCCTTTATTTAAGTAGAAATATAATATTAAATCTACATATGTACACAAAAAACTTAAATATTAACTAAATTATTCAAAGTAAAATATGATTATTAGATTTATGTAAAAAGAATAGATCAAATTTTATAGAGTTAAAAAAATATAGTGGCCTTCAAAATTACTGTCATGTAAATAGCCTTGAGTGTATTTGATTCACGTGGAGGATAATTTAGGTGTAAAATCCTAATTAGTTGCATTTATGGACTGAGTAAATAGTTTAATAATAGACACATTTATGATAATAGTATGTTAAGTTAAAGACTCTCATTAGTAGCAATCTCAGTTTCAATGTCAACCTTTGCTATCGTTTTCAACCAGTTTCTTACAAACGTAGAAACGTAGTTTCTATACAGTATTAGACCAATAAATCTATAAATAAAATTTTCTTTATTTTAATTAACATAACTCATATTATAAAGCACACGCCAGAACAACCAGAGACAGCTAAGTCGATAAAAACCATTTTGATAACATTAATTCCTGCGTATAGCTAAAGAGTGGTTATTCTTGCTGGAATCTGTGTTTCCTGATAGCTACAACTTAAGGGTCTTTATGTCAAGAGAATAGGTTACTTCTACTTTTTTTTGTGACATAGGTAACAACAAATTTACTGTTTTCAGATTTATTCCTATATCTGTGCTATAAGATCTTGAATTTTGAACTTTGAGAGTATCAAAATATACTTTTTTTGCGACATAAACGGCCGTATCTTTTTTATTCGTTAACTTAGAAGTTTGATTTTGTCACAGCTTGAAGAAACTGCAGACCTGAGTATATGGTTTTACTCCACGCGTTCGTGAGATTAAGAGTCTTTACAGATAGACATAGAGACACACAGATGGACGGACAACAAAGTGATCCTATAAGGGTTCAATTTTTTTTTTTTTTTTTTTTTTTTTTCCTTTTGAGGTAGGAAACTGTAAAAAGGACAATGCATATTACAAGGGCCTATTACATAGAAAAAACACAATATAAGAGCGCCTTTTTCTTCCCCACCAACTGTGTTCCCACGTTGTCGTCGTGGTGGGGCTTGCGTGTCTCAGTGACCTTGAGGGCTATGCCGGTAGAGCTACTCATGCCGGAAGGCCTCAAGCGAGAGTCCAGACCAAGAGGAACATACGGCGGAGTCCAGTCGGACCGCCTGGAGGGTGCGCTGTCCAGAAGCGCTGGCACAACAGCTGTTAGCGCCTTCTGGATAGCGATGTCGGAGAGATAGGGTTCGCCTCCGGTACGTGTCTGTTCAGCAGACATGACCAGGATGGCGAACGTGCAATGGGGACCCCACCCCATTTAAAACAAAAAGGCAAAGCTGAGTTCAGCAACATTATGAGCGCGCATGGGAAAGAAATAACTACCCCAGGAGGGTACCAGTTAGCTGGAGAATCCCTCCCCGAGCAGAGCTCGGGCTGCCCCTCGTATTCTGGGGGGGGCAACCATCGCCTCGGTTCTTCGGAACCCGTACCGTCCCTTGAGGACGCATCGAGCCAGGGTGGCTCACACACCGATGTCGCGGAGTCCCTGGGACCTGTTCCCAGCACGTCCGCGACGCCGAAGGAGGCCGGCAGGAGCTTCGGTCTCAGAGAGGTGAGTGGAGACGAGACGTCGGACACCGATGCCGATGCCGCGTCTTCACGCAACTCAGTAGTGTTGGAGGTGATGGAGGTGGAGGAGTCCACCTCCACGAAGAGGTTGGCGTACCTTAAGCGCCCCGTGTCAGGTCCCGTGTCTGACGACGAGATGGGTTCAGCCCGAAAAATCTCGACTGCGGTGCGAGGGGCAGCCCGGAGAACGGGCGGAGGAAGAGGGTGCGCCGAGGAGGCGACCCGGCGTCCCCCGGTGGAGGTCGCCAGAGCGGAGGAAGGCCACCAACTCAGTCCCTCGGAGCCGGAGCCTTATGGCGATGAGCCAGAAGGCATGGTGGAGGCGATGGCCAAATTTAAAGAGGTAGTGGCAGCCGCCATAAACAGCGTGGCAAACAAGCGCGAGAGGGTCGCCAAGAAGCGCTCCGTCGAGCTGGCCAATACCTCGATTGAGGAGGCGCTTGGGATCGTCTTCGAGCCCTACAAGCGCACCCTCAGAGGGAGGATTGGTCGGCTCGAGGCGGCCGTGCTGGACCGTACAGGTGCCACGGAGTTCCCAAAGGGGGGGAGTGGGCAAGAGCGGGGTCAGTCCCAGCCTTTGCCCCAGGCGGAGAGCGAGGTGCTGTCCCTGCTACGGCAGGAGCTGGCTGCCTCCAGGGAGCAGCAGCGGCGGCAGCAGCAGCAGTTCGAAGAGCGCATCCAGCGCCAGTTCTCCGTCCTGGAGGGCATCGTTCTGCGTCCCCCTCTCGCGGCCGGCCAGAAAAGAGTGGCGTCGTATGCTGCTGCCGCCGCGGCCACGGCTGCTGCGCCCAGGGCAGGCCTGTCGGGGCAGGCCGAGCGCGGGGCTTCGGTGTCGGAGGCCGCGAGGCCGGCCCCGGCGGCCAAACAGCAACAGCGGCAGGGGAAGCCTGCCCCTCCCCCGAAGGGTAGGGTGGCGGCTGCCACCAAACCGGCGGGGCCTCCCACCGCGGCGGCGGCTAGGCCGCGCCTGCCGCCTCCTCTGCCTGAAGATGGCGCTGAATGGACGATCGTCGGCGCCAAAAAGAAGGCAAGTAAGGCGGCTAGGGCGGCCAAGAAAAGAAGGCGGCGACAAGAGCGCAAGAAGCGGGCCATGGCCGCCAGACTTCGCGCCCCGACTTCCGCAGCTGTAGTGATCACACTGCAGCCAGCTGCGGAAAAGAAGGGCGTGAACTATGACATGGTCATGGCGAAGGCGAAAGAGGCGGTGGTGGGCCACCTCGACGAATACGGAGCCTCAGGGGGCTTCCGTATGAGGCGCACTGCCACCGGAGCCCGAATCCTGGAGGTCCCAGGCGCGGACAGTGGGCAAGCCGCTGACGCCCTGGCCGAAAGGATTAGGGCTTCCCTAGACGTCGAGGAGGCCCGAGTGTCCAGGCCCACCAAGTGCATCGACATGCGCATTATGGGTCTGGACGACTCCGTTAGGGTGGAGGAAGTGGTGGCCGCCATCGTCAGGGCGGGTGGGTGCACGATCGATCAGGTCCGGGCGGGCACCATTCGCGCTGACAGCACGGGCATGCAAGCCGTTACGGTGAGCTGCCCCGTGTCGGCGGCCAAGGCCATCACGACCGAGGGCCGAAGGCTACTGGTGGGTTGGGTTTCGGCCCAAGTCAAGATGCTGGAACCCAAACCTCTGCGGTGCTACCGCTACCACGTGGGGCACCACGTAGGAGCATATTGCGCCGCAGAGGACCGCAGTGACCGCTGCCACCAGTGCGGACAGCCCGGGCATAAGGCCGTCGAATGCCGTGGAAAGCCGCACTGCTACGCATGTGCGGCTGCAGGCAAGCCGGCCGACCACCGGGCTGGGGGCAGGTCCTGCGACCCCCCCGCCAAGGCCAAGGGCAAGGTCAGGCCCATCCACCCTGACGTCCTCACCGCCGCAGCCACCACCTTGGCTGCCGCCGCTGTCGCCGCCGCTCCCACCGTGGCAGTGCCCTCACAGGGGGCTCAGGAGGAGACTGTAATGGAATGTCAATAACGACACCATTACGTCTCCTCCAGGCGAACATCAACCATTGCGCCCCCGCTCAGGATCTGTTGCTCCAGAGCATGGCGCAGTGGTCGATCAATGTCGCCGTCGTCTCCGAGCCGTACTACGTCCATCCCCGCTGGGTTCAGGACCTAGACGGCTCGGTGACGCTAATTTCGTCGGCCGCCGCCGGTACCCCGCCCCTCGAGGCTGTTGCGAGGGGACGGGGTTGCGTGGCAGCACGGGTCGGGGACATTGCAGTGGTAGGCGTCTACCTGTCCCCGACCAGATCTCCCGACGAACTCCATGTCTCCCTTATGGAGCTAAGTGCCGTCGTCGCTGGGTTTGGTACCCTCCCCGTGGTCGTTTGCGGGGACTTCAACGCCTGGAACACGGCTTGGGGTTCCCGGCGCACGAACCCACGGGGTCGGATGGTGGAGGACTGGGCCTTGGAGCTGGGCCTGGTCGTCCTGAACCGGGGTTCTGTCCCCACGTTGGCGCGGAGGCGGGGTGAATCAGTGGTGGACCTTTCGTTCGCCAGCCCCGCTCTGTCGCCACGATGCCCCGAGTCCGTCCAGGACGTGCTAAGCGCCAGGTGTACTGGTGGTCGCCGGAAATCGCTGCACTGCGCAACACGTGCAATCACGCGCGACGCCGGTACGCCAGATACTGCAGGCGCCGCATCCGCCCGCCGGATGCGGAGGCCAGAGAGGCGGAGCTGTACGAGGGTTACAGAGAGGCAAAACACACCCTCCGAGCGGAGATTAAGCGGGCCAAACTCGAGGCCCGCGACGTGTGGCTGGGGTCTCTGAACGCGGACCCGTGGGGGCGCCCGTACAAATTGGTACGGGAGAAACTGCGCCCCTGGGCTCCCCCGTTGACTCAGAGTCTCCGGCCCCAACTCGTGGAGGGTGTGGTAAGCGCTCTGTTCCCTGCGCGAGGGGAACACTCCCCCCCGCCCATGGCTCCGCCTCCGCCAGCGGTGTCTGACGCGGACCGCAATAGCGACGACGACGACAATGCTCCAGAGGTGACCGAGGTAGAGATGAGAGTGGCGGTGCAAAGGCTGAGTGCCAAGAACGCCGCCCCAGGACCCGATGGCTTGCCTGGGAAAGCCTGGGTCCTGGCCATGGAGGCTCTCGGGCCTCGACTAAGAGGGCTCTTCAGCGCATGCTTGGAGAGGGGCCAGTTCCCACTTCGCTGGAAGACGGGGAAACTGGTCCTCATCGCGAAGCCAGGGCGCCCTGCGGACTCTCCGTCCGCGTACCGGCCCATTGTGCTGCTCGACGAGGTGGGCAAGCTCTTTGAAAGAGTGATTGCGAGCCGCCTCGTCGCGCGCCTTTCACGGGTGGGGCCGGACCTTTCGGACGGACAGTTCGGCTTTCGCAGGATGCGCTCGACGGTGGACGCCATCATGCGCGTGCGAGCCCTCACGACGGGGGATGCGGTGTCCCAGGGTAGGTGTGTCGTGGCAGTGTCCTTGGACATTGCCAACGCTTTCAATTCCCTGCCCTGGAGTACGATCCGGAGGGCACTCCGGTACCACCGGGTGCCCGAATACCTCTGTCGAGTAGTCGAGGCCTACCTGTCGGACAGGTATATTGTCTACCCCGGTCACCAGGGAGACTGGAAACGTAGGGAGATGTCGTGCGGTGTTCCGCAGGGGTCGGTACTAGGGCCACCCTTGTGGAACATCGGGTACGATTACGTGCTGCGAGGCGACCTCCCTGACGGGGTCAGCGTGGTCTGCTACGCAGACGACACGCTGGTTCTAGCGCAGGGAGAGTCGTACCAGGCGGCGGTCGCTCTAGCGACACACGGGGTTGCGATGGTCGTTGATAGGATCCAGGAGTTGGGACTCAAGGTGGCGCTTCACAAATCCGAGGCGATGTGTTTTCACGGTCGCCAGTCTCGGAACGCGCCGCCATTGAGTTCCCAACTAACGATAGGAGGAGTTCACATCGGTGTCGGGTCGACGATGAAGTACCTGGGACTCGTCCTCGACAGCCGGTGGAATTTCGTGGAGCATTTCCGACGTCTGGCTCCCAAACTCAACCGGACTGGGGCCGCTCTCAAGCGGCTCCTGCCCAACCTTGGGGGTCCAGACGCCTCCTGCCGGAGGCTCTACGCGGGGATCGTTCGGTCCATGGCCCTCTACGGGGCGCCGGTGTGGGCGCCGTCGCTGAAAAAGCGACCGGCGGCCATTCTGAACGCCTGCCAGAGGGTCATGGCAATTCGGATGGTGCGGGGATACCGCACGATTTCCTGCGAAGCGGCGAGCCTTCTGGCTGGCCTACCACCGTGGGATCTGGAGGCAACAGTCCTTGCACACATGCACGACATGCGCGTGGAGATGCAACGCCGGGGTGAAAGTCCTCTGCCGCGACAGGTCACGGCATGGCGGACAGAGCTCCGGCGGGATCTCATGGTGGAATGGCGTCAGCGACTATCGCAACCCCGTTATGGGCACGCCACAATTATGGCGATAAGTCCCCTCTTTGAGGCGTGGCTGGAAAGACCTCACGGCGTCCTTACCTTCCGCATGACACAGGTCCTCACCGGAAATGGCAAGTTCGGGAGGTTCCTGTTCCGAATTAAAGCGGAAGTGACGCCCGGGTGTCGCCACTGTGCGGAACGCCCGGAGGACACGGTGGAGCACACAATCGCGGTGTGCCCTGCTTGGGCGGAGCATCGCCGTGCCCTCGTGGGGGTGATCGGCGGCGTAGACCTCTCGCGCCGGGCCTTGGTCGAGGCCATGGTCCGGAGCGAGGAGGAGTGGCAGGCGGTCGCCGACTTCTGCGAAGCAGTAATGCTCGCTAAGGAGGAGGCCGACCGCATCAGGCAACGGCGCTCTCGCCGCCGCCGGGATTCCGATCCCGATTTCCGGCCACCGTAGGCGCGGGCTTGCGGACAGTGAGCAATGGGTAGCTCGCTGTCCGGCCGTCTGGTAACCGTCCGGACCAAGCCCAAGTCGTCGACGGCGCGCGCTGTTCCCGCGCGCCTCAAGGAGTTGTCAGCAACAGCAGGGGCCCAGCCGGGTCGAAGCCTACTGGGGCCAGGGTAATCCGAAAGGGCGCTCGAGCCCCGGTATGAAGGCTTGAAGGAACGGGATGGGTTTTTTAGTCAGTAAGAGTCTGACACTATCTCCCGCTCCGCCCAAGAGCGGGGGTTGTCATAAGATGATTTTTCCCATCGAAAAAAAAAAAAAAAAAAAAAAAAAAGCGCCTTTTTCTTAATATTGTCATTTACTATCATATATTTTTCTGCGTTATCAAATGTCGCAAAAACAGTTAAATTACCCAATCTCCTTTGAGAATTTTTGTTTTCCATCTCTAGTTTGCTTTTATTGGATAGCTGCAATGAATATTGACGAGGAACCAAGCCTATAGCTCTCTCTTGCCTTTAGTGAAGATTCGCAAAACAAACGTGCTTGGAAGAAGGAATCATTATACCCAGTTAGATACTGGTTAAGACTTTGACTGTACTTCTGGGTTGATCCTGATAGCTGTGGTTTTTCTTTCTACTCCTCAAGCACAGATAATATGTTGCCTCCTTCTTGCTAATCACTATACGCCAGCTTTTGTTTTCAGGTATTCAATTATTGAGTGTGCAGATCTCCCCTGCCTCTTTCACGGAAGTAATTTAACAACATTATGAAAGACTTTATGCTTTGCAGGCCTAAATCTTTTGTGCAGATCGCCTGGAAGAAACGGAAAGGTCCTTGGGCCCTTGCGGAGTTATTCAGATCTGGTTTAGGTTATGTTACGGAGCGAGATGCAGTAATGGAAGCAAAGGAAGTGACGGAAAGCGTGCGGAAAAGGCACTTCAGCTGAGTTTCTCAAGAGTGTTAAGTCAAATATTTGAAAAACACTCAATTCCAAATTTTTGTTTTGATATGTAAAAATCATCGAAATTACACCCCCCCCCCGCCCTTGGGCGGAGCAGAAGATAGTGTCAGACTCTTATGACTAAAAAACCCACCCCGTTCCTTGTTTCCTTTCATACTGGAATCGAGCTACCTTTCGGAGTTAACACTGGCCCCGGTAGGCTTCGACCCAGCTGCCGGGCCCCTGTGGTTGCTGACAACTCGCCCGCACCTACATGGGAGTTGTATAAGGATAAAGAATTTAGGTCTTTTGGCTATCATGGTTGCAAGAGGTAAGAGTGTACAGAGCCTAAGTGTTCAGATGTCATATTTACAATAAAATTAAGAGGCGTTATTTTCCATATAATGGCACGTTATTAAAATTATGGGTTATTAAAGGTACGTGGCAATTTAAGTGGTTAGACTAGATAATAACTTTTTGTAATAAGTATTGTTATTTTTTCCGCATTTTAAAAACTTGTGTGTCATGGGTTTTAGACGCAGTACCTAATTGCGCAGTATATTCTTGCCAAGTTAAATTTATTATAATATACATTTGTTAAAGAACAAGTTTAAAGAGGAAAAACAAAGCTATTTTGTTTCGCATATTCCCTCTCATAGCAATCAGAACTACAGAAGTTATTTGTTGACTTTCCATCCAAAAAAAAGGCATACGGTTGTGTAAAGATGGTTTTATTGTATTGTACCTCGATATATATAAAATTAGGTAGGATATTGATGATATTTTTTTATCAAAAACCTCTTTAGGTGGTGGTAATACGAGATTCTCATCATGAGGGACCGTTACTACGTTAATCATTGTGCGATGCTGTAATCGTTCTATCTCCACTATATTAGGCTTATTATTATTACAAATGAAAAACGTTCATACAAAATTAACAAAAAGATTGTTCGATATAATTAAAACCACTATCATGCCAGTAATTTTGAAATCTATGAAAAAGTAATTAATAGAAATAAATTCTACAGTTTATTATACTGCAAATATTTTTACAAAAGTATGCTTATTTTATTGTCTCCGATCCACACAGTACCGCTTTGTCATATTGTCGTTAATAATAGTAGATTATGTGACTAGGGAATAAAGCAGTGTCTTTAAGTCGAGGGCGGCATGTTGAATTCCGAACGAAACGAAGGTTGCTGATTGTAATCCCGAACGTTAGTGAGGGATTTATATAATTAACTCCCGAGCATTGCGAGGGAGTTAATAAAGATACCTGAGTGAAGTGAGGAATTCAAGCCGCCCAAGACAAAGACAGCTTTATCCCCGTGTTGCATACTCTACTTTTTACACCATTCTGTGAGATAATTAAAAGACAATTTGGTCGACCAAATCATATTATATTAGAGAAATATAAGTATTATTAAAAGTTCATCAAACAAACAAAATTCACTACCCACTCCAAGATTCTATAGTTTAAATTTTCTATAACGCTCCCGTCAGTAAGCACGTTTTATTCTACTTTCTTATTTTTGTTAGTGGCCAGTTTGAATTTCGAGTCGACTTGTTCGATGCACGTACATTTTAATTCACAATGTTGACGATTTTTGATGTTCCAAATTCAAATCTCATTAATCCCTAGGGATCGGCCATACTGCATTATCTCCCTAGGGATAGAATGATTTCCTTAAGTGAGATTTGTATGACGTATAAAACGACATTATCGAGCAGGTGGTGTAAAAAAACAATTATTAACTCCATGATACATACATAAGTCATATTAGGTTAGACCTAAGTGTAAAAACTGATAATTCTGACGGATTCTTCTTTTCCTGTTACTGTATCGGTCAATTAGGTGAGCACTAACTTGAAGGTTTGAAGAAAAAAAAACGATATACAAAGACATCTCAAAGTTTATTTAAATCAATCTTAAAGAACTAAAAATCTACAAGAATTTGATCCAGTGGGACACTCTTCAGATATTTGTTGAAGTTCTTGACGAGCTTCTTAACGTTAGCACTAAACACTGGTCCTTGAAGCTCCTTTACTACAGGTTTCCAGTTCTTGTTTATAAATTCAAGAACTTTTTCAGCTGTATACGGGGAAAAAAAATTGAATTTGATTGACTAGAATTACAGTACTTTTTACTAACTGGTTTTTTTGTTAGTAGACCTGCAATTTTGTTGTCAGAGGTATGGTAAGTTAGGCATACGTGAGTAAAGAATTATCAGGTAAAAGTATCTGCAGAAAACTGGTAGCAAGAATTTGATTAAAATTATAAAACCAATTCGGAAAACTCCATTGATGTAGAAGAGCCAGGAAGACTTTACAAAGGCAATGATGATGCACTGATGTGGCTGGTTTGACTTACACTTATTGTGAAGTGTACAGTAAAGTTTATATCGTCACTTAAGTTCTAACACTACGTACCTAAATCAATGTCGGGAAATTTTCGTGCAACAGTTTTGTAGCACGTAACTCGATTTTTACAAAAAAAAAAATACAACTGAGTTACGCTTTAATGCTATGAGAGTACAATTGGGTTCCGTGGTTTTGCCATACCTTTTCTGTTCAACACTGACACATGTATTGTTTTTGAATCCTCGTGTTTGATTCGTCAAATGCTACGTTGTGATTTCCTATCGAATGGCATACATTACGTATTTTGCCAAAAAATACTTATGTGGTGTTTGAACTTAAGCGACAATATGTATTTTATGAAAAAAAAAATCCTCCTGGCCTGTTTAAAGTGTAAATGTAATGTAAGTCAATAAGTTTGCCAAAATTATTGCAGTTCTACCAAAACGTTATGGCAAGAAACACAATAACAACAACTGCCTATACTTCACGGCCGGGTACCGAAGCCAGGAAAACTTCAGTCATAAACATTCTTAAGGTCCATTAAGCAAAAGAATTATTTATGTATGCTGAGACAGTGAGTCCGTGCCTTAGATTTATGGGCAAAAGTAAGGAAATTGAAAAAGTAATGGTAGTGGGAAACTTTGTCAAGTTTAATAAAGGCACTAAAATTCTTCAACTTGATAAAATTATGGATGCCCTTTTTGCATCATTGAACCGGTTTCAAAAAATCGACTCGGAAAGGTTTCAAATAAAAAATAATGTATGGTAAAGAAAGTGCCCTGAAATTGCACGACGGGGCCGCGGCAGACCAAGAAGGAGATGGCGGGACGACTTGGATGTCTTCCTTGGGAATTGGAAAGAGGTGGCTCAAAACCGGGAACATTGGAAGGAGTGGAGGGAGGCCTTTGCCCAGCAGTGGGACAGTATGGGCTAGTAAAAAAAAAAAAAAAAAAAAAAAAAAAAAAAAAAAAAAAAAAAAAAAAAAAAAAAAAAAAAAAATGGTAAAGAACTAAAGATTTGATTAAATGCGTCAAATTTTTTTTTTAGTTAGCTACATCATTTAAGTAGTGACCCTCTTTACGTGTTTTTTGGAAACGTATTACACTATTCCAAATAGGGTAGTATCCAGGGTCAAAATAATTAAATTTTATTTAGTCCGTAGTTAAGATTATAAAAAAATATTCTATACGTATTTTTTCTTTTTTCGATTAAACAAAAAATAATAAAGATATAGCCCAATAAAGTTACGTGTGACGTCATCCCGTGCGAAAAAATGCAGCATGGCGTGACATCATACGTAACTTTAATGGGCTATATCTTTGTCATTTTTGGTTTAATTTACAAATAAAAAAATACGTGTCCCTTATTTTTGAATAATCTAAAAGACGGACTAATTACATTTGTTACGGCCACTAGCCTATTCAGGCCGTAGTTTACACATGTAGCAAACTTCATATAAATCTATTCAGCCGTTGAGCAGTGGTTGATTAAGAGACAACAAAACATTAGTATACTATGTAAAAGTATTTGGAAATTAATAACTTGAAGATAAGTACTGCCCATACGCATAAAACTTTTTAGGACCACATTAATTCTTCATAAAAATAAGAAGAGAGTCTGCATTTCCTAATAGCTACAACCTGGGGGTTTTTAATTCACTTGTAGTTATGCACGAGCAAGAAAAAGTAAGATAACCAATTTTCACTTTTCTACCTACTCATAGATATAGATACAAAAATCCAAAAATAAATCCAAGTCGGAAGGTTTTATTCCCCAGCCCAGTATATTCCACTTAATCTAATATATTGCTTCTAGCCTAGCCAACCCATAGTATATTATTAGGAAAGCCACAGGATCCTTGCCTTGGCCCAGTTACCGGAGCCGAAAATCGTTGACCCGGATAATATTGGGGCTCAGTTTAAGTGAGGTGAGTGGCTATTAACTAAGGGAAACAAAATGCTCTGCTAATCACCACATGATAGATGATTAGGCGAACGTATCAATTGTGGTATTTATTTTGGGAGAAGCCAAAAATAAACGAGTCAGAGAGGGGGTGAGAAGATTTTCAACAGTATTAGAGTGGAAAGTGGTTTTGGACACAAAATCAAGGAATAAAGTGTTAAATGCGATGCGCTTAAACATAGTTTTTATATATGTCATGAACAGATCTTAGAAACTGATCATTTCATGATATGGCCAAGTAAAGCTGGCCAGATCGTTTTAAACATAAAGATTGATGATATTTCAATCCTCTTTTGGTCTACTTTCTTTAGACCTTTTATTATCATAGAAATCCTACATCAATGATATGGCCAAACCAGGATTGACATATCATCAAATGTGTTATGTATTGACACATCTTGAAGTGTTCAATTCTAATATCTAGCCACAAAATATGTATAATGCTACTTTAAATTAAATGCTATTAGCTGAAAGCATATAGGGGTTGTTTTGGTTATAGAGTCAAATAATATCTACCATAACCTTTGAAGTCAAAATAAAGAAAATTCGGCCATCATAATAGTTATGAATCTTAAAATCATCATCCTTATCATAACTGTCTACACTTTACAACTATAAAATTTGAATTGTATAGCGTCTGTCCTGTTTACAATTAAATGTATCACCTACAAGGGAAGAGCGCTGTTGTCTGAGACAAAGATATTTATTTATCTAGTTCAGAGACAGATGTTCATGGTATTGAATATTATTACTAAACTGTATCTCAATGTGCTTGTAAGCTAAGATATTTGTTGCATTAATAAATTATTTTTATTATTTATTATAACTTGTTTGTCTTAATACCACACTTAGAAAGGTGTAAGAAAATTTAGATTTTTTTTAGCCTCTGATACATTCAAAAATATAGATAAATATTTGCTCTTACCCAATTCCTTTTGTTTTCCATTGAATAAATTGGTGAAATTAGAAACCATCCCTCCTTTCAAGTCACTGTAAACTTGATAACTCTTGAAAGATATATATTTTTTTCCATCCTTTCTTTGACTGATTTTTGTGTCTGTATCGATCCGAATAGAGTAGTCTTCTGCAATTGAAATTTAAACTGTTATTCAAAGTTAGAGGTCAGATAAAAAAAGATTAACTGTTAATCTTTAAAAAACCGGCCAAGTGCGAGTGGGACTCGTGCAAGAAGGTTTCCGCAACATTATCTATAAAAACGGCAAAAAAATCGCGTTTGTTGTATAGGAGCCCCCCTTAAATATTCATTTTATTGTTATAGCAGCAACAGAAATACATAATTTGTGAAAATTTCAACTCTTGAGATACAGCCTGGTGATAGACAGACGAACAGATGAATAGACGAACGGATAGACAGCGAGTCTTAGTAATAGGTTCCCGTTTTTACCCTTTGGGTACGGAACGCTAAAAATGGAGTTATTCGGTAAAAGACCTATTTAAATATATTCATCAGAGGATCCGGTAGTGGATGGATAACATATAGAATCATTTCGATCATCAATCTTTGGCAGATTTATACCATTAACTTGATGCATGCAATGGACCTTGTCCATTTGTTATATTTATGTCCTTGATCTAGTTTCCGGTGCTTAAAAATCTTGGCTTTGACTTACTGCATTGTATCCTGAAGTCTCCGTTTCCTGAGATAGGTATTGATAGAATCTTTCCAGAAACGTCGTAGAGACCAAACATATCAAAATATGGGCAGCTCATATCTAAATACAGTTTTGACTTTTGTAACTCAAGTCTGTAATCAAAAGATTTTTTTTTTTTACTAACACTTATTATACACACACTACACACCTAACTTACTATTTTTATCTTTTGCTAAGTCTTTTAGTAATGATAAAATAAAAAATTATACCAAGAGAGCATACGGTACTCTCGGAACAAAAAGTATCCTATTTATGTAGTTTCAGAACATATTCTAATCATATGTCAAATTTCATTCAAATCTTTTAAGCCATTTCAGGGTGAAAGAGAAACAAATACACACACATACAAACAAACAAACTTTTTCTTTTTTTTATACATACAATCTTTTGACTATATAATATCAATGTGCGGTAAAAAATCGGACAACTTCATCTTAATGGCCTTTGTAGAAAAGACAACACAATTTTGCTAAGAATCGGACAACAATTTACATTAAAATAAGGATTGACATATCTTAATGCAAACTCCAAGCGAACGCCGGCGTTTGTTCTTTCTAATTACGGTATTCTCAACTCAACTCATAAAAGCATAATAACAAAAAAAAAAGGAAGGAAGGAATCTTACTTCATATTAACGACATCACAATTCTTGGATCCTTTAATAGTGGTATTGAACAGCTCATACTTTATGCCAGTGAGATCTCCTTGTATTTTATCTTGATGTATAGGATCTAGGTTATCAAGTTTGAGTTCAGGAACTCCTTGTATGGCTAGCTTATATATAACATTTGCAGACTTTGTCAGACAATTAGAATCTTCTTCTTTACAAAGTGTTAGTTTTGGGGCTGAAAAAATAGGAGATATTACAGTACTTATATTGGAGCTTGAAATTGAGGCTGTACATAGATATAATACAATTTCTGTAGGATGGTGCGAGTCACAGCTGTCGGATTCGTACAATAGAGCTATCTATCCTTTTCTTTTATCTCAAAGATGCTTTTCATCCTCCTGTTATCTTACCCATGCTATGTAAAAAGACCTAAGTGCTCTTGAACTAACTTCTGCTAGTGGTTTCCTTCGCCTAAAAATAGAACATTATCTCAAGGGAACATAATCGCTGTATAATTAGTTCCTGTATCTTTTGCGCCCTATGTGATATTTCAAGATCCGTTCTGCCGTTGGAACGTGAAGGTATAGAAAACAAACCCAATAACATGTATACAAACTTTCCCCTTTGTAATATTATTAACATCTACTAGCAGTTTCACCGGACTGTGCAAATATATTTAAAAAAAAAATGGCTCTTCTAAGACACTACCGGTCAAATTAACTTTCGAGAACACATTGGAATAAATATAGAAATATAATAAATACTACTGACCTGGAATAGCTTGTGCTCCAATAATTATGGCACAAAATAATATAAATATTCTTCCCGTCATGATCACGACTCTTCACTGAGATGCTCCAGATGAAATTGGTTTTATTTCCGACATCGTCATTTTATATTCTTAAATGTAAACCTACAAACGAAACTATATCTAGGTGCTAAACGAGTTTTTAAAGGTTCAAAAACAAAACCAAAATTTATACATTATTCAGCATGTGTTCCGTATCGTAGCGGTTCTAGATTATTTTGGTTTTTATATAGTAGAAGTTACATATTCAAAACTGTTAAAATAGAATAAAACATATTTTATTGTACACCAGTATACTATCACACATAAGATTAAATCTATGGGTAGATATAATGGTGGTCTTATCGCTGCCAGCAATATCTAGCAGATAACCTTTAGACAGACTGTAAGAACTTAAAACTAAAAAGAGCATAATCTAGCAGTGCTAGTAAATATTATGTTTATTATTATTTAGCAATTATTATAGTAATATTCATACTTTACATAAATTATATTTAAATTCAATTTACATGTTATTTATAATTTGTTTTTATGAGTTAGTAAATATATCAACTAATAAATTTCATATAAAAATGTGTAAATTAGAAATATATATGTAGATAGAAATTTTTTTCACTATTCCTTAAAAATAAGTGAAAAAGAATAAATTGTAGAACCAAAGTAAGCATTTTGATGTATAAATTATGTAAACTTCTTAAGAAATGGTAAAAAAGAAAATAAATATGTAGTTAAAAATGCAGCTACGCTTATTTCATTCGAATCGATAAATTTTTGAAAAAAAAAAGTCCTTTTTGAAAAAAAAAAAGACTTTTTTTTCGTATTGATGAAAAAAAATATCGTTTGGTAAAAACAAATAAACATGAGAGACCATTCTTTCTAAAAAAACTGAAGGTATTAGGTACCTACTTAGTTACCTGTAGTTTTAAGAACCGAACCGAAAGGAACCCTAACTTTGGGCCCTACACTTATAAGTTTTTATTTCTATTTTCATACGTTTAAATGCACCTGACAATGCATTAACTGCTAGGGAAACATTGTGAGGTCATTGGCATAGTCTCTTTGTTATAATTTAATAATAATAATAATCTTTATTGATCATTTACAAGTATTGTAGTACATGTGTATTTGATTTTTACATGGTAAAATTACAAAATTGCTGCAATTGTAGTGGGTGCAGTTCTGATCTCCTAACTAGGCTACAGTATAACTGTAGCCTAGTAAGAGTATAATATGTAGGAGTGACATTCCGATCCCCCGTGTCTTACAAGAATGATGTATATTTAGTAATTACGTACATTATGTATTTTACTGCCTTAAAAACTTGGGTATAATTAACTATATGTAAGCAAAAAAAAAAAAAAAATATATATATATTTTAATTGAGAACAATGTTGAAAAAAGGAAGAAAAAAATGAGAGATTTTTCTGCATACCATTTCATGCTCCATTTTACTTAACCTTAAATAAGAAACTTTTCTGTTTCTTCAAATAAAAATTCTAGAAGAAATGAATACACCCTTTTCTTACATTTATTGAGTGTTAACCCGTATACTGGACAATATTTATTTATTTTATTATATAAAGAAGGGCCAAGAAAATAAAAGAATCTCTTAAAGAAAGCAGAGTGCGTACGAGGGACACTACAAATTTTGTCTTTTCTGCGTTTATCAATTTTCCTTTAAGGCGTTTTTTGGTGTTGTAAATTTAAATTATAGATGTTAAATACAATAAGACTGTGTAAGTTATATATGTTATAATTACAAAATCTATAATATTTACAAGATATAACAACTGAATCTATATACTTTTTATGATATAACGATCAGTTAGTATAATTTTATTATAACTTATTTTTATAAACATAACATTCATTGAATATAAAATCGTTATATATACAGAAGATATAACACTTATTTAGTTTAATATTATAATAAACGCCTAATTAAAAATACAAAGCAAAATTGCATATACACACTTTACAATGTTGTTTAATTATTGATAAGTTGTGGTATGTAACAAATATCATTGTCAGTTGGTCCCTTTGTGTACATTATTTATTCTTTTTTTAAATTTTTGTCATGGTAACCTGAATAGATATGCAAGCAGGCATGCAGCAAGCAGGCATGCAGAATGCAAGCAGGCATGCAGCATGCATGCAGGCATGCGGCATGCAAGCAGGCAAGCAACATGCAGCAAGCATTGTTTTTGTCACGACTTCGGCGCTATGGGGTTTGGGCGGCCCCACGCGAGTTTATCGACGCAGATGGTTTTAACGCTCACCACCGCAGCTTCGGCTTGTCGGTTTTGTTGCGATTCGTTTTTGTCACTAAATTTTGTAGCACAACATGTTGACTTTTTATGACACTATTTCTATTTAATATTGAAAATGCTTCCAAGTAACCGTCTATATATTTGTGACCAAAATGTCAGAAAAGTGATTGGTTCCTCAAATTAGGGTGTTTAACCATAATTATAGTATCATTACTATCAATATATATTTTAAACGATATACCTAATGATTTTAGGTAAAATAAACGTTATATCAAATAACATTATATGAAATAAGTTTTAGAACATTTAAATGTTAGGTATATGTAAAGAAATTATATCAACTGTTTGTATATCTGACGTTTATTATATCTTGTGAACGTTATTGAAATGAAAATATACCAAATAAGTTTATATCATATGAGACGCACCCAATAAGACTAGCTTCTGCTAGCGGCTTCATGACTCCTGATTCATCCTCTTAGTGTGACTTTTGGAAAAATCTCTCTTTGTGCTCGCCTACGCACAAAAAAAACCTTTGTTCAAAACATGCTGTTAGTCCGAGTAGTTTCGACTATGAGTTGATATGTCAGTCAGTCAGTTTCTCCTTTTATATATTCCTATTATCTCTTCGAATGCCGTAATTAGAGACACAATAGAAAGACAATGGCTTATGTCGAACTGTGTAACTTAAGACATTCAAAAGGATACATTGAACTTTATTGTACACCAAAATATTGTTGTTATACAACTTAATACACGAACTTAAATCTATATGAATAATGGTGATCTTATTGCTGACAGATGGTATCTACCAGACAAACTTTAAGTGGACTGAAATAAGAATTAGAAATAAAGAAATCGAAATAGACAGTTTCATTGAAGTTTTGTGATAAAACCGCTCATTGTATGTGTTTTTTTGTTTAGATAGAAGTTTTCCTTTCTTATTTTTCATATTGATTATCATCATCATCATCATCATCCACTGCTGGAGCTCAGGCTTCCTCTCTAGGAAAGGGAATGGGCCGTAATTCACCACGCGGGCTCAGTGCGTGTTGATGAATTTTACATGTCTTCGAATTTTTGGTTATATGATACGCATTTGATTATACTTTAAAGTAAATAATAAATAAATAAATGCATTATTTTAAATCATGCTGCTCCTCGATTAGTGAAAATCAAATTGAAATAAGATAGACAAGGAATGCGAGTTTGTTAACCTGTGTAAAGTTATCTAATGGAATAAATAAAACAATTAACAATTTCATGCCAGAGTTATATTTTTAATTTATCATCAAAAGACATCATCACTCAACCAACGTACTTATAATGTAAATCTTCAACAGGAACGTGATTGTGAAAATTCTTTAGATTCTGAATATATTTGTTCATAAAAACATCCATAACTATATCTCGAGTCATTTCTTCTATGATTTTCACACGATTTTTACCTGTACAGAAATTATAAATAAATAAAAGAATTAGTAGAGATTTTCATTTATAAATACCACTTTATAGGATTTAGAACAAATGGCACAAATAAATAAAACAAGCACTAATTCGGGTAAAAAAATAAAGAATACCACCACTGTCAGGCTGTCAAAATAGATTAAGTTATGGCTGGCTATCAGGTAAATATGCGTGAGTGATTTGTTAAAGTCATTTAACTGGATTTAGTCTTGCACTAAAACGTGAATAAGGTTTTTTAGTATCTCCGATCCCTACAATAACATTACATACAAACAACAACATATTGTCGTATATCATTTGCAAAGGGAACATTAGGGCCAAAGTTTTGTCACACATTATTTTTTATTATGTGAATCTTAAAAAGTAAATTTATTAAAAAACCACATTCATTTTGTTTAAAATGTTGATCAGTTCACAAACCAAATTATGTTTACACAGTAGAATATATTTTCCCGTCCGTACTACTCTGACTTGTTAGTTCCTAAAACAAATCATAGATGTCGTTGTTTTAAAGCTAAATTGTGGCGCTAAGGTTATATTTTGTTATTTTTGAGAAAAAAAAAACTGTTCCGAAAAAGTGATTAATCATTAATGAAACCGTCTTTGTATAGTGTTCCACTAGTGCATAAAGTTTTAATAAAAGATAAACTGATTTCATATTAAAAAAAAAAAAACTTTGTTCGGTTAGTGTAAAGCTACGGTTCTACTAAAAATGTGAATGGTAGCAAAAAAGTAAAGCTAAGCTACGAAACTATGTGTCCTATTCCAATTAAACTGTGCGAGATTGATGCGTGACGAAAACAATGAGTTCTTGCACATTGCAAGGATTTTTTTTACTTAAATGATAAAATGACTAATTTCATATGAGTACGCTCACTACTACTGTTGCCATTCTGTTACAAAGTTTACGAATCGTTTGCTCTCATTCTTATAGTGCATCTTTGTAATATCCATTGCCTAAATTAGCATGAAAAAAAAAAAACTTCATCGAACCCTATTCTAATGAAGCAAAGCTGAGCTAAGCTTTAAAAATCCAGCAATCCGGTTTTTCATCCATTGTACATCTCTTGTCAAAAGTTCCAAAGTCTCCAAAACTTTTAGCCTGCATATTAATGTTTATGTAATAATTATTATTTAGCTCTATTCTACATACAACCGAAATCTGCAGAAGTTAAAACAACTTTTGCAGATTTCGGTGGTAAAGTTCTCATACTATGTACTACTCCTGAGTATGTCCGTACCTTAGCGACACCTAGACAAAAAGCCAGAATAACTATCTGTAGGCAAGTCAATGAATATGTTCCTAATAAGTTTGGTATTTCTGTTTTGTACTTACAGGAATTGCTACTGAAATCTAAGTTAGTGTATTCAGGATCTTTGACTGTTCCATTCTTCAAATCCGGGATAACTGTATATTCCAGTATATTGATGTGCTCTTTTCCTGTATCGTCTTTTACTTTTTCGCGCTTCCCATTGATTGATATATGGTAGCCTTCTGTAAATGAAAGAAGTTTGTATGAACATTTAGATTAAAAAAATACTTCTGCAAAACCGAGGCATATCGCTAGTTATATAATAAATAATAGATCCATCAGCTTTCCTAGCTATTTGTTAAAGTGGGAAATCATCCAATGACTTCTTCTGCTCAAGGGTAGACCAGGACTTTTACTGACTAAAACCACACCTGAAAATTTAAGTTATCTTTTGCGTTCTAGGACCACGAGTTTCCTATTCAGAATATCTCTGCGGCTCTAGCGTATGTCCGTATGTTTAATATTACATTCGTTTTTATGAAGTTATGTTTTTTTTTTATAATGTATCAGCATTTATAGTCATACTAACTACTTAAAATTAATAATAGTTATTTACCATAAACAATTCGGCATTCCCCCTTTCCTTCCACTGGTATAGAATCTATAATGCCATTCAGCTTATACTGAGCTTGCAACGTGAGGCTTGGGCAGGATACCGCGTAGTCAAATAACGTATATTCTTTGAAATGGGTATTTCTGAAATAATAATTATATGGGGTAAAGATTGTGTTAATATAAAGAACGTTTATGACATGGGAACATTAAAAAGCTGATTATGTTTATGCTATGAGACCAAAACTACAGTGAATAAATTAATTAGGTACAGCAGGCTTAGCCAAAATGATAATCTACATTCGTTAACGCTAGTAGAAAACTAATTAAATATATAGAAAGGACATCATCTCAATGTTAAGTTAGAACAAACGAATAGAAAATTTGTAGCCAAGTTCACATCGTTTAAGATAATAGAATGAAATGTAATCGTTTCTACAATGTTCATCGCTACATCCTGTAGTTTTATGGTATAAATAGAAGTCAAGTTACAATTTTGTCGAACTAACGATCGACTTAGGCACGTTAAAATGGCTACCAACTTATCGTTTTCTAAAAATCTGCTTACACGCCAAGGCGTTACTGATTGTAGAAAGAGATTTGACAAAACGGTCGTAACTTGGCTAGGTCTGCAGATGCACTAATCCAGCGTATCTGCATCGGTAGCCAATAAGAATACTCATTTAATGTAAGTTAGTAATTAAATAAATAATTTTGGTCATAATAAAACAAACCGTGTCTTTATCCCACCATTTATGTATATATCTTTGAGTTAGAAAATGTCGATGAGTCTTTAACGTTTCTTATTAGTTGGAATGCATATGATTGATAGGTGTATATTAGAGAATGTTTGAAAGCGCTGCCAGTGTCTGAAAAGTTGAAAGGGAAAGGAGGGGGTGTTATCATGGTACCTACGGTCATGTAAATAACAAAAAATGAAACGCATGTTACTTATTTATGTTGTTGTTGTGTAAGTTCTGAGTATGCATGTTGATAGATGGAAACGGAGGTCAAAGAAAAGTTAGATGAATTGTGAGTGCAGCAATATGAAATAAAAGGGATTAATTAATAACGAGACAGCAAATTAGATATAATGGTAGGAAAAAACGTGTTGCACTGATCTCTAGTAACATGGGATAAGGACAAGAAGATGATAATTCCGTACGATGGTATGCATACCCATTTCATCTGTGCACCAAAGAAGGTTGTCGCTTTTGCCAATTTTTTTGGCAAAAAGGGTATGATTCGTCTTTAAATAAGTCAAGTGCGACTGAAGTGTTGCCTTGCTTGAACTTATATTTTTTTTACTTCCATTATAAGGATCTAATGAATGCCACTGATTCAGAAATGATGCAGTAATGAAATGACGAAGAATAACGTATATGCAATAATGAAGTAAACTTTGATTCGGAAAAAAAATCTCGGGTACTTACTTCAATTTAACAAACTCACAGTTCTTCAACCCAGTCAACGAGGCATTGAACAGCTCATATCTAATAATTGGCAGGTCTACAATAATAGCGTCTATATGGAGAGGATCTGAGCTCTCTACACCAGGTACACCGGCCACGAATCTTGGGTAAACATGTTCAATCACTGCGTTCATAATACATTCGTAATCGCTTTCACAAAGTTGCCGTTTTAAACCTGAAAATGCAAAAATTTAATATACTTTACTGAATAGGATTCACGCAAAAAAGGGCATGCTCATGAAGATGAGAAGATAGGTATAATTGTACACATTTTGTTACCCCAATCACTTTATTTTTACTGTCATGTTTTACTTAGTTACATCAATATTATCATTATCGTTTCAGCCAAAAGACGTCCACTGTTGGACATAGGCCTCCCCCAAATGTTATCTCAATGAACGGTCCTGTGCGTCTTGCATTTATCGGATTCCTGCGAGTGTCATCGGTCCATCTTGTGAAGGCCTTTCAATGCCACATCTTCTGGTGTGTGATCGCCAATCCAGAATCTCACAGCCCCATCGACCATCTGTAGTGCGAGCAATTTGCCCTGCCCCGCCACTTAAAAGTTTTAAAATTCTTCAGGTCCACTTTAAATTAAATAAATACACTTGGACAACTAAATAAGTTGAAAAATGAACAAACTTTAGATTTCACAACAAAATAAGCATGTACTTACAAAATACGTATTTAAAATAGAACAATAGAATTATTAATCGAACTGAGAACATTTTGACTTTGTCTCTTAAAAGTAAATGACTATTATTTTCTTAGACTTTGGGTTTTTATGTTTTGACGATTACATTGATGAATTCTTGAGATATTCGTATATAAAAAAATACTAGTTGTTTTTATTTGTTGCAATGTATTGTTTTCCTGTTTGTCAATTATCTTCGTACAATTAGGTTTTTTGAATACAAAAGACTATAGAAATCGCTGAATACTAAAACTTGATAGACCAATTTTGACACGACGCTGCGTTACAGATCGTATCATTATGGGTTAAGAGTGTGTCGCATTTCACCATTAGCTGCTTATCTACAGCGGTGAATGTTGGCGTCGTGTGAAAAGCTGCCTTGCCACTTAAACTTATACGGATGCTAATATTGATTGAGATTGGATTGGATTTTCAAGTTTTAACATAATCGTAAAGTGCAAACAACACGATTTTATGGTAATTGTACATTATTACCTTACGTAGCCTAGTCTCTAGGGTAATATTTCTCTTTTTACAATAAGACAAGCACAACTTTACAATTATTTTGCTCTGAGTTTAAAATACAAAAAGGAAGTTTGATAACTTTATGAAAGCGTATTCATTAAAGAAATATTGTTTGAAACCACAACAGTCTCAGCGTGATACTGCTGTTTACCGATTTGAGAGATGAGTCAAGAGAACAGACATATTAGTCTTGGTCTCTGGAATTTACTTCCCCTTGACATCAAAAAAGCCGAAAGCAAATTTTCCTTCAAACGTAAAATTCGGAACTACTACTTGAAGTCCTCTCAACCTTAGTTTGTTCTTCGTCAGAATTGTTATTAAGTTCTCTTTAAGATTTGATATTTTTCATAGTATTTATTAGTTTATTATTTTAGCATATTTATGTATTTTATTATATTATATTATATATAAATAACTTTTTTTTTTTCCGTTTTCATTAATTGTTATTTGTTTATTGTGCAAACCTACCACAGTGATCTCTTTTTTAACCCAAAGGTTGACTGGGAGAGAATGCCTTGTTGCATTAAGTCCGCCTATGTACCACTACTGTACATGAAGTTTAAATAAATAAATAAATAAATAAATTAGTAATAGTCGATACTTTGTGAATTTAAATTATTGCACCTTTATTGAAACAACTATCTACATTTGTATCAAAATTAAATTAAATTAATATGTACCTATCGATTGGTCTCAACAAGACGATGCTGTAAGTAAAACTGTTTATTAGCTTTGATACTTATTTACCAAGATGGCATCGGCAAAAAGTAAATAATCTAAAGAGTTGATCGAATATAATAATATAACATAGTAATACAAAAATGCAGATAGTTGGTTTTTGAAATAAGGGTACGATATGAAGAAACACTTTTGGCAAACACTACTATAAAGTTCAGACGAATTAGGAAATGGTTGGTAAAGACCTAAGTACTGTGTACATACAGGCAGATGTTAAAAAAACAATACCAAACATAGTTGTTAAAGTCAGTAAAACTAGCTGGCTGAGAACATCATAGAAAAATCTAATTTGTTAATGCGGTCAACATCAACGTAATCCAGTATTTTTTGTTATAATGAAATATGAATAGTCTCACAAAGTTTTTTATTTTATTTTAATTTAATTACGTTGACTTTAAAGACTCCTAATTAACATTAATCGACCCACTATAATGCTTCTCATCTATAGATAGTATCATTTAACACGCATGAGACTATTTTATCAACAACTACCTACTATGTATCTAATAACGATTAAAAAGTACAGCCAGCATCAAAGGTGAAATATAAAAGGCTGACGGTACTTAGTGATCGATTGTCACCGTTGTGGGGTGCATAGCTATCAACTATAAGTAGAAGGAATTAATAAACACAATTCAGTTGGCATTCGAACCTCGTACGTTTCATTTCTCTCTCTACACACGATACCCAACACTGGTGACCCCGCGTCCGATTCGCAGTAACGTGGGCGACATTTGATATCGCGCGCACGCCGTATTATATACAACGCTCATTATTCAAGCACGAGGTTCAAGAAAAATGAATACACAATACGGACAAGCACAACAGCAGCCAACCCCAGCACCTATAGTACCGAAATCAGAAGAGTCAACCGCCAGCATCAACAAAAAAAAAAAAAAGAATAAAATAGGTACGGCCGTGTCGCAAAAAAACGTATATTTTGATACTCTCAAAGATCGAAATTCATAGGGTTGACCCAGAATCTTGAAATTTGGCACAAAGCAAGGTCTTATAACAGAGGTATAGGAGTAAATCTGAAAACAGTTTCGTTGTTACGTGCGTAACTAAAAAAAAAAAAAAAATTATAGCAAGTCCGAAAAATATTCGACACTCCATTTGGGAATTATAGTTCCCACGGAACCTTCAGTGCGTGAGTCTGACTTGCACTTGCCCAGTTTTTCTTATTATTCCGGTAATTCAACTAGTGATCCCGATCAAAAACTTATGAAATTTGTATGTACTCATCTTGTTGGTAAACAAAAAGTGCTGTAAATCTTTGCAGACTTAGCAAAAGCTTTTGGAACGGTCTCTACCCTATTTTTTCCCGAGAAACGGAAAAGGTTTGAAGTGAGAGGTACGCAGGTTAAGTTATTCTCTGACTACCTCACAAATCGCTTGCAGCGAATCAAAATAGGTATTTTAAATGATAATTTTGTTGTCACGTATGGGGTATCATAGGGCAATATCTTAGGTCCAACATTATTTCTGTAGATGATAACACTCTGTTTTGTTACGCAGACTCATGAGAAGAAGACTAAGTATATGCAAACACGCAGCTATGTTTTGATGGTTGCAAAGTAGTTATAAAATATCAAAAAAATGCTTTGTTCACTGATCATTCCTCGCAGTAGCGAGAACATAGTAAACCTTAATGTATCTAAAACTATATATATTCCATTCCCTATAAGCAGATGGAATAACAAATTATACAAATATTTCAGTAATGACTCGCATTTACTCTTTACAATAGTTGCTCAAGTCTAACTCTTAAATAATTAGATGTTAAGATTGATAGTTTGTTTTATTGAGGTGGATCATCTAATGACTTCATCAAACTTTTACTGACTAAAGTCATACTTATGTTCTTTCAATTGCTTTTTGCGTTCTAGGACCGCGAGTATCCCTTTCATACGTTTTCCCAGGCATCGGCCCTGCTTTTTTTTTATGGTGGCAAAAAATCATCCAATGACATTCCCCGCTCTAGGGTGGAGCGGGAGATAGTGTCAGACTCTTACTGCCTAAAAGACACACTTCGTTCTTTCTAGCCTTCATACCGGGGCACGAGCGCCCTTTCGGATAACCCTGGCCCCAGTAGGCTTCGACCAGGCTGGGTCCCTGCTGTTGCTGACAACTCCTTGAGGCGCGCGGAAACAGTGCGCACCGTCGACGACTTGGGCTTGGTCCGGACAGTTACCGGACGGCCGGACAGCGAGCTACCCATTGATCACTGTCCGCAAGCCCGCGCCTACGGTGGCCGGAAATCGGGATCGGAATCCCAGCGGCGGCGGCGGCGGCGAAACCGCCGTTGCCTGATGCGTTCGGCCTCCTCCTTTACGAGCATTACTGCTTCGCAGAAGTCGGCGACCGCCTGCCACTCCTCCTCGCTCCGGAGCATGGCCTCAACCAAGGCCCGGCGCGAGAGGTCTCCGCTGCCGATCGCCCCCACGAGGGCACGGCGATGCTTCGCCCAAGCAGGGTACACCTCGACTGTGTGCTCCACCGTGTCCTCCGGGCATTCCGCACAGTGGCGACAGCCGGGCGTCACTTCCGCACGAATCCGGTGCAGGAACTTCCCGAACGAACCATGTCCGGTGAGGACCTGCGTCATCCGGAAGGTAAGGACGCCGTGAGGTCTTTCCAGCCACGCCTCAAAGAAGGGACTTACCGCCATGATTGTGATGTGCCCAGCACTGGGTTGCGATAGTCGTTGACGCCATTTCACCATGAGATCCCGCCGGAGCTCTGTCCGCCATGCCGTGACCTGTCGCGGCAGCGGACTTTCACCTCGGCGTTGCATCTCCACGCGCATATCGTGCATGTGTGCAAGGACTGTTGCCTCCAGATCCCACGGTGGTAGGCCAGCCAGAAGGCTCGCCGCTTCGTGGGAGACCGTGCAGTATCCCCGCACCATCCTTATTGCCATGACCCTCTGGCAGGCGTTCAGCATGGCCGCCGGTTGCGTTTTCAGCGACGGCGCCCACACCGGTGCCCCGTAGAGGGCCATGGACCGAACGATCCCCGCGTAAGGCATCGGCCCTGCTGGGCCCCTACGGTAGTCACATGTAGACGCATTTACAGTCAGGTTCTCTTTAAAAATTTCCGCTCTGCAAAGCTATTTTTAACTGCTAAGTTTTCTTTGCTTAAGTTAGAGATAGCTTAGAGGACAATGCCGAAAGTTGATCGTAAGATTTTTTCTTTTTTCAACAAAAAATATTTATCAGTATTGCAAAGTTCTAACTGTTCTTCAATTATTAAATTAAATCAAATCAAATATTTTTTACTGATAAACAGTTAATATTGAAACCCTTTAAACAGTGTTCCCTTTGATGTTCATTTATTAGTCCTATATATAGAACTAGCTTTTGCCCGCAGTTACACCCGCATACTTAAAATATAGCCTATATTACTCAGGAATAACATAACAGGCTATCTATCAGTGAAAAAAATTTGCAATCGGACCAGTACTTTCAGAGATTACCTCCTACAAACAAAAAAACAAAATCTCAGATAGCCATACGATACGGATATTTAGCATGTCACTATTGCGAAGTCAGTTCAGTTTGTTCCCCATCTTAATGCGAGTCTCTATTCTCCAAGATTAACTGACACAATACTTAGTTTACCTGAAAATGCATACTGAAATCTTAAGATTTTCCCAAATAGATATTGTTACCTCTTGATTCACAAAACAAAATATGTTTAAGACTGATTTACGATCCATTATTTTAAAATTAATTGTGGGAAATATTTTGAGTTAGTAACAACTGCTTACGTCATTTTTCGATGCTATTTTTTTATCTATCGTTAGAACCATGTCAGTCTTTAGTGACCGCTCGAATTGTAAAATATTGAAAATAAACAATTATTTTAATGTTTAACATGGATGCTTGAAATAACAGCTAGAGAAGCGGGTTTTCGGTTTCTCCATGGTTACTCTTTATAATGTAGTGTTAATAGAATGAGCTGGTTTGGGAAACCACGATAGAAGAATTTCTTAAAGGACTTGAGGGAAGTCTTTAACCAGCAGTGCAACAGTATTAATTATAAGAAAAAATAAAGTGGTACGAGAAGACAACACAGATCGATAAATATTTCACCCTAAGGTTTGTTAGTCATTGCCTGCTTATCTTGTTAATCAAGCAGTTTTCAGATTATTTTGGATTATACTGATATACGGAACAATACATTGCCATTGCAGTTAAACAATTATTCTTTTAGGACATGAACAAGAAAAAACTATAAAAGAAAAACAGTAAAAACTAGTTCACATTTTTATTTTATTTACAATATTCGTCTCAAAAATCAAACGTACTTGTAATACAGTTCTTCAACGGGCAGCGCAATATGAAAATCTCTGACATTTTCCATGAATTTATTTACAAAAGCTTCCACAATTGGTGCCCGGGTAATTTCCTCGAATCTGTCATAATATCTGCTCCTCATAGAAGGAGTACCTGAAATTAAAAAAATATGGAATGAAATTGAGTGAATGTTTCATCTCATGAACATTTTATCATGAGAGTTAATTCTTATAGTAGATATTAAAGAAAAAACAACAACTTAATTAAGACTAAAAACATTATTCTGAATGATAATAATTAGCGTAGGGTTTTATTTTATTTTATTTTTTTAAATTTACTGTAATTATAGTTATTAAGTTGTAAATTATAATAATAGTTTTATATACATACATTTACATTTTCCTGAATCACCAAACACCAAGTTTTTGTAGTCATACGTCGATTTTCCTTTCAAATTTAATTGTGTAGTATAGTCCAAAATACGAATATGTTGCTTACAGTCTGCAAACTCTACTTTCTTTTGCTTTCCAGTGATATTCATGTTAAAGTTCTCTGTAAAAGAAATAAAGGTTGAGTAATTTATAAAGAAAACTACTATTGCAACCTGTACCTCTAGCCAAGTTGCTAATCTGCAATAGTTAACGCTAGTTGAAAGCTTTAAATGTACGGGAATAACGTCATCTCAACGCTTAGTCACGTGGTCAGAAAAAAAGATTCGGCGAACGACGCAAGCGAAACGGCTGTAACTTGGCTAGAGGGGCTGGATGGAGCCGTATGTAGAAACATGGGTAGATATGGCTTTGAAAAATATTACATCGGCTTGTGGTAGCTCTACGAAGCAGTGCCAGGTTAAAGCCATTTTACACAGAATTAACCTTTCAATCGTGGAAATTATAGACACAATAGAAAGACAATAGGTGCGCGAATGCCATTTGCTTGGGGTTTAATGAATTAATAAATCTTTTCATTTCTGAAATATTATTCTGTTTTTTAGTATATTGATTCTTATTAAAAATATCAAAAACCAGGGCATTGACCATTACACCGGTCAATGCCCTAGTTTTTTTTTATATATTTTTGTTTAAATTAGTGTATTTTAAAATGTGTGTCTACTTTTGAGTGATTCAAGATACATACTGGGTATAATAAATTTGGTTTGAGACATGGCAATTAAAAAAAGAACGATAACAGTAACTATTTTCACGTCATAAACATCTTTGAGGCGTGGCTGGAAAGACCTCACGGCGTCCTTACCTTCCGCATGACACAGGTCCTCACCGGAAATGGCAAGTTCGGGAGGTTCCTGTTCCGAATTAAAGCGGAAGTGACGCCCGGGTGTCGCCACTGTGCGGAACGCCCGGAGGACACGGTGGAGCACACAATCGCGGTGTGCCCTGCTTGGGCGGAGCATCGCCGTGCCCTCGTGGGGGTGATCGGCGGCGGAGACCTCTCGCGCCGGGCCTTGGTCGAGGCCATGGTCCGGAGCGAGGAGGAGTGGCAGGCGGTCGCCGACTTCTGCGAAGCAGTAATGCTCGTTAAGGAGGAGGCCGACCGCATCAGGCAACGGCGCTCTCGCCGCCGCCGCCGGGATTCCGATCCCGATTTCCAGCCACCGTAGGCGCGGGCTTGCGGACAGTGAGCAATGGGTAGCTCGCTGTCCGGCCGTCCGGTAACCGTCCGGACCAAGCCCAAGTCGTCGACGGCGCGCGCTGTTCCCGCGCGCCTCAAGGAGTTGTCAGCAACAGCAGGGGCCCGGCCGGGTCGAAGCCTACTGGGGCCAGGGTTATCCGAAAGGGCGCTTGAGCCCCGGTATGAAGGCTTGTAGGAACGGGATGGGTTTTTTAGTCAGTAAGAGTCTGACACTATCTCCCGCTCCGCCCAAGAGCGGGGGTTGTCATAAGATGATTTTTCCCATCGAAAAAAAAAAAAAAAAAAAAAAAAAAAAACGTCATAAACATAATTAGGCCATTCCTTCTACTTTAGGAGAGGAAAATTCACCACATGGACTCGCATTATTTTACTCAGTTTCACAACTAGGAATTCAATATTATTACTATAGTAAATTCACTCACCGTAAGTGATTTTAAATGTCCCTTTTCCTTTAACGGATACTGCGTCTACTTTGCCTTCTACTTCATATTCTGATTCTATTGTCAGGTGAGGACAACAAGGTTGGTATTGGAATTCTGTATCTGATGGGTTTTTCCTGAAATCAAAATATTGGAATAAGACTATTTACAAATTTGTTCGGATTAAAAGTAATAATGTATCAATTTTTTTTAAGTGAGAAATCATCCAACGACTTCTCCTAAGTTAAGCGGGATGCCAGCCTTTACTGACTAAAACCACTCCTATATCTTTCAGTTGCGTTATGCAATCTAATACCATGGCTTTACTTTTCAGTAAATACTCCGAGGCCCTAGCAGGCATCAGCGCTGCTTGGCCGAGTAGTAATATATCGCTGACTTATGAATCCCAACTACGACTTGTGAACAAATATGATAAAAAAAAGAATCAAAAGGAACTGCAGCTGTCGAAATTGTTCGGTAGCAGTATTCGACACGATGATAGCTGCTGATGAAGCAGCAGTCAACTTTGTCGACTACTGAAGTTGACTCTATCGACAGCTGATATTTACAGCTTTTGCACATATAGACCTACGCCGCTTTATATGTTTGCAGTAAACCAATACGCAGTTTTTTCAATAGCTAAAAGTGCTGTACGGGGCGCAGAAAAATCTAGGTATGCAATGGATGGTCATCCTTATAAGCAATGACCTCGGGAAACGGTGCTTAAATTTGAAGATCGATTTGTGTGACTGTAAGTATTTAGCCATCAGCTCTTCTTTTAGTTATTTTAATCTGTTAGAGTAATTTTGTCTGCATATCTATACATATGAAAATTATAGCTAGTAACGAATTCAAACGGTTCTTACAGAAACTTTACGGTGCAGTCCTTCACACCAGTCATAGTCGCATTAAGGAGTGAGTATTTCAAGTTTGGCAGCTCTATTTTGAGTCTTGCCAGATGCAATGGCTCTGAAGGGTCTACTCCTGGTATTCCTGGTAATAATTTTGGGAAAACCCTTTCTTTCGCTGCATTCGATAGGCACTCTACATCATCAGCATCGCAGTATACTTTTCTTAGACCTGGAAAGTTGATAAGGTTTTTAAGATGATTTTATTTACTTTAGAAAAAATATAAGACAATTAAAAAAAATTGGTATTATTTATAAAAAAATCTCCTGCAGTTTAGAAATTTCGTGAGGAGAGTTGGAAAAAAATTAAATTCACGTCATGAATTTTACAAAGACAACATAGTTATTTTTTAGGTTGTAAAAAAACTAAGGTCTTCGGTCTAAGTGACAAGTTTATTAAATAATCACTATTAATAAATTAATGGGGTCTAGCTTCTTTAAGCGAAGTTAATATTTTTTTATTAGGAAAGTAAAAGGGAAAGACAGATAAAGTACTTTTTATCCTGTAAGTTCATGGTACAGTTACAATAACGATTGTACAAACGTTTGACAAAACATAGATAAACTTAAAACACTGTAATGTAAGTTAATGTTTTGTTAAACGATATTCTCAGTTGTAGAATTACTCAAAGTGTCACTTACATAGACCATTCTGAATGCCTATTACAGCAATAGCGAATATTTTTAACAATAACATTTTGGTGTGATTACTTCTACGAAGTGCTTCACAGTAATGTGTTCTAGCCGGCTAAAAATAATATTATATCATAATGTTAAATTTGGATTAACGGGACCAGAGATTTAAAGCGAAGTGTACACGCGTATCAAATATGTGTAAAAATACCGGTTTCAATAAGTTTAAAATGTAATAACAAGAATTTTATTTGTAACAATTTCTTGTTATTACTACACTTCTTTTATAGGTTTTCAGCTGTTTTTTAGAGTTTGCAGAATTAGGTGTAAAGTGCCACTTACCTTAGTTATAAGTCCCTTTTCATCTGACCACTGCACGACAGTTGATTTCAGTATGTATGTATGATTTCGGTATGTATGTGCTTTAATTGCGCGAAAAACTGTAATATACAGGATTTTGAAATTTATATGACGTTATAATATAATTCGTCGAAAACTTAAAAAAATACAAGTTTACAAAGACAGATATAATGCTTTAGGCATTGGATACCAGTTGCTAATTTTTATGAAATTCAGTTGTAAACTGTCAGAAATACAGTTACACATAATTGTGGTAATATGCACCTATATGCACATGACTTTATTTTACCGTTAAGACCCGTACCGACCGTACTGAATTAAGTCATAATGTCAAAAAACTAATAAAAAGATGCAGATGTGAAGCTTCGCTAATTAATTATATATTATTCGTACAGTTATTAGTAGCTGTGATTTGCTAAACTAATTTAGTGCCTATGATGTTGGCGGTGCCTACTTCATGATGCTTTTCTTTAATTTTCAATAGTATTGTATAGTTTAAAATATGAGTTGGTAACAGGATATATCGAGCTACAGCTTGCTGCAATGGTCACAATTATTACACCCTAAAGTAATTTAAATCCACTGGAATATCATCCATCTATCAGCGCCATCATTCAATGCCAATTCAATGATGCTTGTAGTCTTAAAGTAAATCTTTTTAATGCTACAAAACATTTTGAGTTACTATTATCGTAATTTTAAATGCATCAGCAGCCCTTACTAATTCATTTATTTAGGTATAGGTACCAGTCAACCTTTGAGTTAAAATCAAAACACTAAATACATCTTACTAGAAAGGTAATTAAGTATTATTAAGATTACCATTGGAAGGCCTCCATCAAGGTGGACCGATGACCTGGTCAGGGTTGCGGGAATCCAATGGATGCGTGACGCACAGGACCGGTCGTTGTGGCGACGCTTGGGGAGGCCTATGTCCAACAGTGGACGTCTTTCGGCTGATATGATGATGATGAAGATTACCATTGTACGTTTTGTTCCTCCCACTACTTAGAAAAAACCTTTAGACCTCTACTTAGAAAGCCATGCTTTTCTTGCAGAACGTAAGTAATTAGATTCAGCGCTGTCCTTGTCTTTGTTATTCTTGCAGTTGCCTTTATTTTGTTTTGCATCTACAATATTGTCTTGCCCCTTTTTTTTCTATATCAGGCATACCAGATTACAATAAAATTGTTTTTCTCCATTTTTCTATCTATTATAATGTGAACAGTGCATTTCCATTTTAATTTCCTTATTCATGGTGAAAAAAAAAAAACAAATATTACATTAAGCTATTGGATATACTCGAATAATTTTTGGTATGCAGACTGAGAAAGTTTCGTTAAGCTACGCGGTAATATCTTCTCATCCAACATACCACAGAGTCTCAAGACGAAAGTCTATGACCAATGTATGTTGCCAGTGATGACATATGGCTAAAAAACTGGTCGAGTACAGTTTGTACTAGCAAAATGGATTTTTCGCGGCTCAGTGTTTTTATTACAATATAAATACTCTTATAAAGAGCCTACGACTTCGGGTTAGAAAAATCTATAAAAGCCATATATAGCCGAACATAGAAATGAGGGCAAGGGAATGTTCAGTTGATAGCGTAACATAGCATAGTCGGCCTTATAATGTCTGTTGGGACTCAGGCCTCCTCTAGGAGAGGAATGTTGATAAAACCTTAAAAAATAATACTGTAATAAAGAATACCGGTCTAAAGATCAATGACATTGCAATTATTATAATTACAGTTTTTTTAATAATTTTTTTGTACTTCTTCGTTAATCCGTGGGAAAATCTTATTAAGGTTTCTATTTTATTTTACATATAAATATACGTGATGGTTAAAATAAAAAAAGAATAAACAAATAAAACCCGTTTCCATGTTTTTTAACCGACTTCAAAAAGAATAAAGTTTTATGTTCGGGTGTAAGTATTTTTTTTTATGTTCACCGATTTCTCGGTCTGAAAATATTTTTTTTTTTCATTGAAAAGTTACTCTTTCGATAATGAATTCGATGACAACGAAAGCAACTCCTCATAGGAGTGATTCTATGAGGAGCAAAACTGTCATAACAAGTGAAATTGCTTTTTTTATACGTTAAGTCAAGTAGAGCTGTGGTGGCCGAGTGGTAACGGCCCCGACTTACAAGTTGTAGGTCGCGGGTTCAAACCCAGCCAAGCACATTACATTGTGTAATTTTTTTTATCACCACTGCTCTCAAAACGGTGAAGGAAAACATTGTGGGGAAACCGGCATGTCCTAGATCCAAAAATCGAAGACATGTGACATCCGCCAACCCGCACTACGCCCGCGTGGTGGATTACGGCCCATTCTCTCTCCTAAAGAGGAGGCCTGAGTCCCATCAGTGGGACCAGTATAAGGCCGATGATGATACGTGTAGTCAATGACTGACTGAAGGAAATCAGGAAAGGAATATATCGAACTGAACTGATGAGGCTGGAAGATAGGCATCGTAACTTTGTAATAAGCCAATGTAACTGAACCGTGTTTGGGCTTATTAGAATTGTTATGGGATGCCCTTTGGCTATAAGATATTATCGAACTGATCTGATGACGGAGCCGGCAGGTGGAAGTTAGACACAGGAACTTCATCATAAAACAATGTATACTGGCAGGGTTTGGGGAATTGTCATGAGAAAAACGTACTCTGGCTATAAGTATATCGCAACTAAAAAGTGTGAAAAAAAGTCTTTTTACGAAAAAAAAAAAGATCAATTCGAGAGTACCTTATAGCCAAAGTGAATCTCACGACAATTCTAATAAGCCAAAACACGGCTAGGATACATTGATTAATTACGGAGTTCCGGTGTCTATCTTCCGGCTCCATCATCATCATCATCAGATCACGTCAATGATACCATTTTCAATATAACTATTCAAAACTATTCATTTCTTTGTATTGTCATAGTCGCTTCACTATGTTCATTGTGAAATCTGTTTGAGTATGAAGTGCCATTGCCCATTTCTGGTCTTCTTCACCAGTTCCACTTCATTATATGTCACTCTTTGACTGTAAGTGTTTAAGTCTTCGATGAAAACACCAAAATAACTAAATAGTTGCCTATAATATTTGAGAAGTTCCCTCGATTCTTTATGGATCCCATCATCAGAACTGGATTTTGAAAAAATAGGACCAATTTGGAAGAACATGATGTTCTTAATACGTAAGGGGCAAAATTTTTGCAAATCGGTCCATAGACCACGGAGTTCTGAGATATATATATAATTAAAAAATAAATTAAATTGAGAACCTTCTCTTTTTTTTGGAAGTCGGTTAAAACAAAGGAAATATTTTTCATTCATTACCGAAACAGTGTGCATTTTTTTTCATTTATTTTTTTATGTTAAAAGTTACGGTAACCATTCATAATATGATAATTAACATAATTGAGATAATTATAGTACGAAAAAAGTAAACCGTTATTCATTTTTTTGATCTTTAAGTTTACTGACTGAAGTTTAAAGAGTTTTAGAGACCGCGAATGAAATTGAAAACCCATAAAAATTCGAGAAAGTTCGGAGTGAAAATTCTGTTTCGTTATTTTTATTCTAGTGGAATGAAATAATAATATCAAAAAAGGCTTTGGCGCTAGTAGTATGCTGAAATTTGAAATATCGAATTATTATGCACTAGCTTTTACCTGCAGCTACGCCCACGTGCATAAAATATAGCCTATGTCAATCAGGAATAAAAAAATTAGCAATCGGACCTCAGAGATTATCTCCTACAAACAAATAAACATAAAAACAAACTATACTTCTTTATTATATTAGTGTAGATAGATTACAAGAATCTATCAATCTTGCTAGTGAATTTAAATAGTATTGATTTACGAACACTCCATAGAGCGACTCGTTATCCAGGGACAAGTGGAGAAGAAGCGGTCACGCGGGCGTTCACCTACGCATTGGACAGACCTCATCAAAGCTGCAACACAAACCTCCATAGTTCAGAGTTCTCGAGACGCCGTAAACCGGGACAAATGAAGACGCATCGCGGGAGCCTCACTCGCCTCAAATGAAAATGCAATATCGTCAGCCACGACCACTCTGTCAAAAGTGAACGACTAAAAAGGAGGAGGATTTACGTTTTATTCGAGTATTTTAATAAGAAGTGCAAAAATTATAAGCCCCTAACTAGCTTCTGACAGCAGCTTCGCCAGTGTGAAATTCGGTTTTTCTATACAAACTTTGGACCCCAGTTTTACCCTCTCAGGGATAGAGTTTCGTAAAATCCGTTCTCAGCGGACGTCTAAACCCTATACAGAACTTATCTTCCATATTTTAAATTTGTAGGTGTTATAGTTTCTGATTTTCGTGATTAATCAGTGAGTGATATTTCACTTTTATGTAATATAGATGTTTTCCTAAGTAGCAATTTTATTTAGATAATTAAAACGACATAGATACTCATTAATGACTTAAATATTAACGAACAGCTAATATTTATAAGCTAATTACGTTCATACATATCCCTTTCTTCTTTGTCTTGCCTACTCTCCTTTCAATTTAGCTGGGTTCGGGTCTTCTTGTCAGATATTAATATTTAAGTAATTTATGTGCATGTATTCTTTCATTTTTATAATAAAAATCTTTTATATTTTTTTACGGAACCATAACAGTACTTTATCATAATAATTGCACAAACTATATATAAATTCACCCGAATTTAGAAAATCTGTACATTAGATAAACACATGTGCTTGCGGAAGCTAACAATGAGTTCGAAACAGATATTTGTTTTTGCTTTACTTTGCGTTAGCAGTGTTATAAGTAAGTGACCTGACACTCATGTTCTTAGAAATATAACATATTAATCGTTGAACTTAATCGGAATCTTCTATTTTTATAACCTTAGTTCCAAATTAAGATTTGTTAAAATCCAACTTTCCTAGATCTTGTTTAAAGAATTTAATCACGAATTAGTATTCATTTACAAATTTCACACGATCAATATTAATATCAATCAGTTATTAACCACAGTTTTAGTTGATGGCTTCTCTAAGATTTACAATAGTCTTAAAGTCACATGTATGGACACGTCAATTTTTATCAGCAAAACTTAAATCAGCACGTTTCTCTTATAAAATTTAAGCTCTATCGACCTCATTGACTTCTAATTCTATGTGCTTAGTAACAAATCCTCAAATCTAATTCTTTTTCCAGGTGAAAAGACACCATGTGACATTGATGACAACAAATGTCTAACAGAAGTTGCGAATCATAAATTTGAACAGTTCGTATCGGGTTTGCCAGGAGTAGAACCTTCAGATCCTCTACGCTTGGATTTATTTGAAGTCAATGTGCCTACACTAAAATATAAAATAACCAATGCAACTTTGACAGGAATGAAGGACTGTCGTGTGGATTTTATACAGTAAGTTTTTTATTATGATTATTATGTATAGGTGCCTAGGGGTTTCTTACATATTTAGAGCTCAATTAAATTTGCCAGGTGTTACTGTATAAACGTGGACATATATCATCATTTAAGCTGAAAGACGTCCATTGTTGGACTTAGGCCTCCCCCAATTGTCGCCATAATGATCGGTTCTGTGCGTCTCGCATCCATTGGATTTCCGCGACCCTCACCAGGACATAGACAAACATTGGCACAAAAATGGACCTACGCAACTGTTCTGTACCCGAGTTCCTATTGATGAATAAGCCTGGACCAAAGTTATGGCTAGGGTCAAAGTAACTCGACTATACTTGTACCTAATGTATGCTTTTGCATTTCCAGAATGTCTAAAAAGGATAAAAAGTATCACTCCCATATTGGATGTCCGTTCCTCGTTTTTAAATCAAAATATGAAGTGAAGGGTTACTTGGGTTCCGAGTTTGTTGAAGGAAAAGGCGATTGCAGAGCTTTTTTCTGTAAGTATTGTTTGGATCGGAGATAATAGTGGCTTATTCGCGTATTAGTGTTTGATTCCTGCAAAATCAATATATTACATTAGTATAATCACTCGCGCCTATTGGTCTAATAGCCGTCTTTTCACTGGCAATCTTTTTAATATTAAAACTTACAATAATTAGTATTGGTGTGTTACTTGTAATTGCCAATAGTTATATGACCTCTAAAATGTTACGAATAAAAGTGGTTCTGCAGTATTGTAACCATGAAGTTTCCTTAATTAAACATAATTAAGGAATCACATACTAAGTTAGGGGTAGAAGTTATCGTACTAGTTAATACGTGCTATAATTTAAGGATCAAAATTTAATGATGTAGAAACAATATCCCTGTATATTCCTTCTGACCAAATTTTGATCACTGTGGTCAATTTTAACATAAATGTGAGTACACTGTGCAAAAGCTTGTGGAAAAACACTGGTTCACTGTCGGTCCCTTTTTCTCATAGTCCGATTGGGTCGATTATATGACACGATTGGAGAGAGATCGTGTGTTCTGAGGACGGGAGTTTCACATCACTAACTTCCATACCCCAGACTGCTCCAGAGTAATTCGTAATATAAAAACCCAATAGTACTTTTTTATTGGGCCAATGATCACGTTCAGCAGTCACGCATGTGACTATGAAGTAGTTGAAATTACGCATTGATTGCCCATGTCATTGGCCTCAGAATCACTGTTAAAAGACTCATTTGGCCTCATCCAAATAGTATACTAACATTTTTTTGGTTTTCAGTTGACTACAATTTCCTTTTCAACGGTGATTTTGATACAAAAGATTGCAACGACAAAAAGATTCATTACCAGCTAAAAAATAACAATTTGGAAATAGAGGCAAAAGGAAGAGTGTACTATGACGTCGAAAACTTATTCAATGGCGATAATGCAAAATGTAAGAACTATGAATTATTATTTTATGTTTGTTAATTGTGATGGTTGCTCACAATGGGCCGTTCATATTTTGATTTCTGATTAATGTTTCGGTATAATCATAAAACAATTTTTGCAACTATTGAATAATTTGGTTTTTAGTGTGTATTTGTTTAATGTATAAATATTTACTATAAATTCTTTCTTTTCTACAAGTATGCTCTGGATTCCACAATCCCACAAATACGTAGTAACATTTACACACTAACATTTTTTAATTTGTATATTTTTGTATTTTTAGCTGAAGCAGTACACAAGTTTATAAACAGATATTGGCAGTATGTCGACAAACTAATTCGTCAACCTGGAATGAACGCGTTCATGAAAATATTTATTGATAACGTTAATGCTTATATGCGAAAAGAATCATTTAATGAATTGTTTACTGCAGAAGATTAATAAAGTAAATTACATAAAATTATAATACGAATGTTTCATTAATTGATGACAATAATTGAGTTTTGAAAGAAAAATTACTGAAAGAAAACAATCTACAAAATGAATAAGAATAATAATAAAGTTAGATTACGGCCCATTTCCTCTCTCAGAGAGGAGGCCATATGCTAGTATAGCATAGTCAGCCTTCTCTCTAGGAGAGGGAATAGGCCGTAATCCAAAACGTGGGCCTAGTGCGGGTTGGTGGATGTCATGTCTTCGAATTTTTGGTTCTAGAACATGCCGGTTTCCTCACAATGTTTTCCTTCACCGTTTTGAGAGTAGTGGTGATGAAATAAATTACACACTATGCTATGCTACTATATAAAGTCCAAAGAAGACATCCAGAATAAAATAATATTTAATTTTAAGTACATTATCTACAAGTGAAAATTTTGTTTTTGTTTAGTCGTTTTTGTCAGTAAATCTTTAAGTGAAGAGTGAAAAGGTTACTTTTAGGTAAGTGCGCTCCATCGTTGACCACATCGTCGCTTTCCATCAGGTGTGATCATGCGCGAGCCTATTATCTATTTAACAACAACAATAATAAAAAAAAATATCCAGAGGAATGATGTAATTTTTTGTAGTTGTATATAACACTAATGTCATATCCGCCAAATTGGAGCTTCTGGGAGAGATCGAGGCATTTTATGGACAGTTATACACGTCAATCTCCAAACCCGCTACAAATCTGGCAAACGACCCAAGAGCTAGATTGACTCGACAATACACTGAAAATATCCCGGACGTCAGCCTGTACGAGATTAGGATGGCTCTGAAACAGTTAAAGAACAACAAGGCGTCGGGTGAGGACGGAATTACGGCTGAGCTCCTGAAGGCGGGTGGAAAACCGGTCCTAAAAGCCCTTCAGAAGTTGTTCGATTCCGTCATACTCGAGGGAAAAACGCCACAGGCATGGAGCAGAAGTGTGGTGGTACTCTTCTTTAAGAAGGGTGATAAAACCCTGCTGAAGAATTACAGGCCCATCTCACTTCTGAACCATGTCTACAAGCTGTTTTCAAGGGTCATCACGAACCGTCTTGCGCGCAGGTTTGACGACTTCCAGCCTCCCGAACAAGCCGGATTTCGAAAAGGTTTCAGCACCGTAGACCACATACATACGCTACGGCAGGTCATACAGAAGACCGAGGAGTATAACCTGCCTCTCTGCCTAGCGTTTGTGGACTACAAGAAAGCTTTTGATTCGATCGAGACTTGGGCTGTGCTGCAATCTCTCCAAAGGTGCCAAATTGACTATCGGTACATCGAAGTGCTGAGGTGTTTGTACGAAAACGCCACCACTTGTTGTCAGTCTAACTCCAGGACCAGACCTCGAAACGTATCCTCCTGCAGCGAGGTGTGAGGCAGGGAGATGTCATCTCTCCGAAACTGTTCACAGCCGCAATGGAGGATGTCTTCAAGGTTCTGGACTGGAGTGGACTAGGCATTAATGTCAATGGCGAGTACATCACTCACCTTCGGTTTGCCGACGACATAGTAGTCATGGCGGAGACTATGGAGGAGCTCAGCACAATGCTCAATGACCTCAGTAGAGCTTCTCTAAGAGTGGACCTTAAAATGAACATGGATAAAACCAAAATCATGATTAACAACCATGTAGCGTACACTCCTATCAAGGTCGGAGACTACACTCGAAGTTGTGGACGATTACGTCTACCTCGGACAGACAGTCCAGTTGGATAGGTCCAACTTCGAGAAAGAGGTCAACCGTCGAATCCAACTCGGCTGGGCAGCGTTCGGGAAGCTACGCGGTATCTTCTCGTCCAACATACCACAGTGTCTCAAGACGAAAGTCTTTAACCAGTGCGTGTTGCCAGTGATGACATATGGCTCCGAAACGTGGTCGCTCACAATGGGCCTCATCAGAAGGCTTAAAGTCACCCAAAGAGCAATGGAAAGGGCTATGCTCGGGGTTTCCTTGCGTGATCGAATAAAAAATGAAGATATCCGCAGGAAAACTAAGGTTGCCGACATAGAACAAAGAATTGCCAAACTTAAGTGGCAATGGGCAGGGCACATTGCTCGCAGAACAGATGGCCGTTGGGGCCGAAAGGTTTTGGAGTGGCGACCGTGTACCGGAAGACGCAGTGTTGGAAGGCATCCTACAAGGTGGACCGACGACCTGGTGAAGGTAGCAGGATACCGATGGATGCGGGACGCACAGGAACGTTCGATGTGGCGACGCTTGGGGGAGGCCTATGTATGTCCAACAGTGGACGTGTATCGGCTGAAATGATGATGATGATAACACTAATATTATAGTGGTGAAAATTTGTTTGTGTGTGTGAGTATGTGTTTGTTAACAAAAAAAAAACGGTTAAACGGATTTGGATGTTTTTATCACTATTTTTCTTTTATGAAAAAGTTGACGCTCATCAGGAATTTATTCAGGTATATCGTGGCCATGGGTGTAACTCACCCAGATCCAGATCTGTAGGTCATGGAAAAAAATTGCTTTCGTTTGGGAATCGAAACCGAAACACGCCACGCAGTAACCGATTGCTCAACTATTAAACCACTACTCCATATCCTGAAATAGGTCATAAAATATTTTTTATCTCCGGAATATGTTCCCTTGTTATTTTTTTTTTTGCTTTGACGCAGGTGAAGTTAGTAATCAATAAAACAAATCAAGATTGTATTAAACCTTTTTTTATTAAATAAATATTTTTTTCCTTAAGTCCGTGCCCCACTGGGTCGCTATGGTGGCGTAGCCAGATCAAAAAATGTATGGTTGACTGCGTGACAAACAGTGACTCGGTATTTTTTAGACGGGATCCAATGACTTCATCTGCTCTTGGGTAGACTGAGAGGGAGTGTCAGAGTTTTACTGACTAAAACCTACTCCTATGTTTCTTCTTTGCCTTCAATCTAGGGCCCCGGGGTTCTCTTTCGCACAATCCATGGCCCCAGAAGTCTTTGATCCTGCTGGGCCCCTAGGGTTTTGCTGATATCTCCTAAGGCGCGCGTGGAAAAGTAAACGCCGTTGACGACTCGGGCTCGGTCCGGACGGTTACCGGACAACAGTAGCCAAGCAATTTTCTATTATTATATACACCGTTAAATTTTAATCGTTTTAATCCCGTGGAGGGTCGATCCGGTCTGGTAAATTAGTTAAGTTTTCAGCTGAGCGAGTCCAATGACCTGTAGGTATTTAATACGCAACGCCGACTACTACATACAAGTCATTGGACTCGCTCAGCTAACGTTTTCTTAAAGAAATTAATTTCGTACATACGTAAATTAATGCGAGTTTAAAAAAAAGGTAGTATATTTTTTAATTTTATCTTTACAAATCGATAGTGTTTCATGTACCGGATGCACCCTCCACGGGATTAAAACAATCAAAATTTAACGGTGTAATGTTCGACATTCTAGTATTTACTTGAGGTACACACTATAGAGCTGCATTAATTATCTTGGCGGAGCATACTGGCAGCACTTCCATGGTGTCGTAGTGAGACACGGGTACTTAACATTACTAGTAGGTATTGTTTCCCCATTATTTTTCAGAATAAAATATGTCTTGAATAGGCACGATCGCTAAGTAAGCGTTTTTGTTGTTGATATGTTTGTTCATAAAAACCTCCATGACTAGTGGTAGAGTAGTCTTAACTACAGATTCCCAATTCTCATTTGCATATTTTTGTAGAGCATCAGCTGAAAATGGTAAAAAGAATTACAAAATTAACGTAAAACTTTTTTGTACATCTGTCTACGTTATGTAACAATAACTATATTAGACTGTACATTTGTACAATGATTTTGTGTATCAAATTCAATTAAGTTAATGTTATATTTATATACTAGGTTTCACATAAAATATAGCCTATGTCACTCCGAAATAAAGCAGCTTTCTATCGGTGAAAAATTTTTAGCAATCGGACCTGAACTTCCACAGATTAATTACCTCCTACAAACAAAAATACAAACTTTACCTCTTTATAATTGTAGATATAGAAGTGTAGATGTAGACAACATTTAATATTATATTAGTATATTATTATTATTATATTTTTAGTTATTTGAACATTCACATTTTCGGCCTCGTTTGGCGTATTTTTTTCGACTTCAGATATTTGAATGATAGGTAAAGTTTTGATTATTTTAACGCTTTAGGCACGGCACTAATTTGATGTGTCTTTGCAATTTAATAAAAATAATGGACTGCAATTTGCAAAGAAAAGAAAAAGACTCACATTTTTCTCTTTCTTCTATGAAAAGGTTCTTGAAATTATAATGCACTTTTCCTTTAATTTTCAATGCTAGTTTATGAGATTTTAAATTAAGGTGCATTTGGCCTTCCTTGCCTTTGTTGAGAGCGAAATCTCCATGGAAAAGAAGGTGATAATCATCTGAAAAAAAAGAGTCCATCTGTAGCAAACATATTATTAAATTATACCAACTTGATTTGAATACTGACTGCTAGTAACTTCACCCGCTTGAAAGTAGAAAATGTTTATCTCATTGAAACATACTCCCGGGATAATTTAATTATTATTATTTTACGCATATTTTTATTTTATTGGTTTGATTTGTTTAATTATTTTTTTTCATTTTATTCACTTTTTTTATTACACATACATACAGCTTCCATTATAGATTCACGTATTTTATGTGTTTTTTCATGACCTCTACTCTCTCCGTGACTCCTCAGCACCTCACCGTCACTATGATAAGACATTTATATACAAGGTGCAGTTTTAAAACTGCACAATATTTCAGGAGGTTGTAATAAAACTCATAAATAATCATATAAAGAAACGATACCTGGTCAATAATCAGTAATACTTGTTATTTAATTTTTTAATTACACTAAACTAAATCGATTGATCGATGGCCGCGGGGGCGTGGCTAGGGTGTGGCGTGCGGGATGATGATTGGATGATACATTATTTATGAAACTATCGTTGCGAGTTAGTGTGTGTGAAAACGCCCTTTATTGTTCCGTGTTTGTGTTTGTGAAAAAAAGCGCGGTTATAAAAAAAAAAAAATTTACCTACTTATTTTATTATTGATTCGGGTCGAGAATCACTAACATAATTACCTCCTGAAATATTTTGCAGCTTCAAAACGACACCTTGTATAGGGTAACTGGTAATTAGTGACCGAAATTAGACACGTGATTGTGCTCATGGTTACAGACAACATTCCCAAAGAAACATTTTTTTTATACTCATTATTTAACTTATAATATTTAACCGGTACATGTAGGTACCTACACTGATTACATACACCGATGGGTTTGCAAGCCGCGCGGGTGCACTATCGCTATTGTAGGTAAGGTACATGAGACAACAGCGTTAAGCGGCTAACAGCTGAGATGTCGCAGGCAAGCACATGCGAGTTTGCACAAACAGCTGTTTTTTTGAGAAAAAAAGTTTCTTTGAGAAAGTTGTTTGTAATCATGAGTAGGTACAATCACGTGTATAAGTATCGGTCACTAATTACCAGTCACCCTATATATTATAATATTAGTGTGAGAGTGAGCCAGTAAATTATATTCCTTATTGTAGATAACTAATTCAGCACACGGGTAGACTATATCCTGAAATAGGCTATCTATAGGATTCTTTACATCCCGGCAGTATGTTTCTTTTGGATAATTTTGTGTTCACACAAGCAAAACCAGCTTGAAACTAGTGACTATCAAGGAATAAAAAATATTCAAATTTGCCTTACATAGATCAATCTTTGAGCTGCCTTTCCCTTCTACAACTGTTGTGCCTGTGTCAGCCATCAGATCGTATTCTGACTCGAGAGTTAAATGTGGGCATCCGAGGTGATAGTCATATTCTTGTTCTTTTGTATATATCCTGAAATTATAAAAAATAAGAAAAAATATAAATTGAAGAAAAAAGAAGAGAAATTAAAAGATTTAAGATATTGGTACATTATTTTTTTGTACACCTGTTATCTCTCGTCTTTGCACATTTTTTAATTATTTTTTTATAGAGAATGCTCAAAACAATAAAACCACTTTTTAACCGACTTCTAAAAAAGGAGGATGTTCTCAATTCGGATGTTTGTATTTTTTTTTTTATATAAAATAATTTTAATTTCGGAATCGGTGTTAAATAAGGAACAAACAATAACGAAAAACACCTACTTCCGAAATTAAAATTATTTTGATCGTTTTAGTGTTTTTTTAGTGAAGTCGGTTATATTTTTTTATAAAAAGTTTTTATAAATATAAATCCTTATATATATTATATTGTAAAATAAAGTATCCTACCGCGTCTGTTTGTCTGTCTATTCGCGACAAACTCAAAACACCAATAGACAGAGTGATTTATGAATGAGAACAATTTAGGTGCATAACTCACGTATGTTATAGTAGGAAAGAAAAATCAAGAATTCCAATTATCCAATTCTAACGCCTTTGGGAAGTTGGGGTGAGTCGATTACAATTAATAAGATTTTAAATTTAAATTAAGACATCTTACTTCACTAGTTCCACTTGACAATTCTTCATTCCAGAGAGATAACCATCAATAATTTTATAGTTTGGTGATGGCATGTCTGCGTCAATCAAATCTTCATGTAAAGGATCAGAAGCTTCTGTCCCTGGTATACCAGATATAATCTGTCCAAAAACACGCCTAGCAGCCTCCGTCAAACATTTGCTGTCTTCGAAGTCACATGCTTTCTTTTCACCTGCAATTACAAAAAAAAAAAAATGCTAATTGGTTATTGATGATCACGAATTCATTGATTTTTTTTTTATCTTAAAAAATGTTAAAATATTTCTTTAATCGAATTACTGCAGTATCGTGGATGTGTTCACAAACATGTAAATTGACAGACAAGATTCCCGGAATGACTGTTTGCAGGTTATACGAATAAAAATTATACCTCATCACTGTGCCGTCAAAAATCAATCATAAGCATGACGAGGCCTCTGATAATTTTTCTAACATTTTGTTATTGCGTAACGAATTCAGCATGTAAACAAACAACCAATTTTTTTTATATATATTCGACTTATTTGCACTGCCGTTCCAGTGCCAACGTCTTTCATACTTGTTACATCACTCATACTTGTTACGTCACTTTTGTTGTTATAGTTTTTCTTGTGAATTCTTGAGTAAGCCATACTGTACAACTACCTCAACTACTATTTCAGCCCGGTCTAACCACACTTTGCTCGCTTCTCTTTTTGCTCACTTTTATTGGCTTCCATTTTCTCATCACTTTTCACTCATCCAAGGATACGTATATCTTCGCCATAGAAGTAGCAGTTTTAAGTATTGTTTAGGTAAATAAAAGAATCAAGATATACCCAAACTTACTTACAACACACAGGGACCGGACGAGCGGATTAATTTTCAAAACCCTTTGAAGGGGTTTCCCTTACGATCGACTATCCCTTTATTTAGGAAACTTGTACGAATACTTAGCGAAATACTATGGAAAGCCGATTGAGAAGGAAACCCAAGCGAAATCGTAAGGGTAAGCGCTAACCTAGCCTTTAATGGGTAACCCAAATGCTATATTGCTTTCCACTTAATAAAAGGGTATTTTCTTCCGCCAGCAATTATCACTTTTAAGTAGGAGTAGACAGGCTAGAATTCTTCTTTGACCTCATAGATTTTATCCTGTGAATATCTATACCTTATGGGTATATATTATATAGAGAATAACGGAATGGTTTGCTTATTTTTAACCGACTTCGAAATGGAGGAGGTTCTATGTTCGGCTGAATGTATGTTTTTTTTTTATGTATGTTCACCGATATCTCGGTAAATTGTGGACAGATTTTGAAAATTATTTTTATGTTTGAAGGGTCTTCCATGTTGGTTCCATAGAAATATTGTTATGATCTGATCATTAACTTCAAAGATATGGAACAGAACTTCTCATAGGATCACAGCAAAACTGTCGTAACAACAAAAATTGCTTTGTATACGTGTAGTCGATGACTGACTGAAAAAAAAAGGGGAGGGGATGTATCAAACTGATCTGATGATGACGCTAGAAGGTAAATTAATGTAATCTAACCGTGTTTGGGATTATTAGAATCGTTATGAAATGAATGAGTTTGGCTGAGGGGTACTTTATACATTTCAAAAGTTTTTTTTCTTAGCGAATTCATAAAGAGCTCACGCTGGCCGCACCCATGAAAAATAATCTTAAAAACAAGTTAGCATAGCCTGTACCTAGTGTACGCATCACACTTCTATACACAGAGGCATAGTTCACGCGAACGAAGTCGCGGGCACAGCTAGTACTATCACTTGCAAAAGTCCATAAGAATTCTTAAAACTTATTCGTTTGACGTTTAGTTTGACTTACGACCTTTTATTTTCAAGTTTCGCCAACAAATGATTGAAATCCACAATTTCATCAACTTATCATAAGTCAAGATGGCCCAGTGGTATAGGCACACAGATTGAAGCGCAAATCAGTGTGCCGCAAGTTCAAATCCCACGCAATTATTGACTTTTTGTAAGTTCTTACCCGATTGGAAGTTATGTATTTGCATTACATATTTTAAATTATTCTTTAACTTGTTCACACATTTCTTAGAGTTAGAAAGGTAGATCACAAAAAAACTAAATAAAGAATTAGATTTCTGCGAGGTAGACATGAGTTTTAACTTAACCGAAATGAACTGTCGTTTGGTTGTAGTTGTTGGTTAGTGACGTGAGGTTGACAGTATTGTAATATTCGCAAAATGCAGGCTAATATTAGTATTGAAGTGAGGGCGACTATCATTGGGCTGCATAAAAGTGGTCTTAATAAAACACAAATATCTGAAGAAACCGGACTGAATGTGAGTATAATAGCTATTAATGAATTGTAACTTTATTACAAATTAATCTTCTAATTAAAACGTATGCCATTTATGAATCCATTCATCGTATCTTTATGAGGTTTAAAAAAGAAATACGTAAATCGTTGGGTTTATTGGATTGGTTATTGGATTAATAAATGCAGTTTTATTTTAAAATTATATTCAATAATTATGATTATTAACATTTTATATAATGAAAATGAAGTGAAGTAGGTATAGCTGCCTAATATATATTTTTTTTTATTTTAGAAAAATACTGTAAATCTTTGGCTAAAAAGATATGAGGAAGAAGGTAGCCTTGCTAGTCGAAAGAGAAGTGGGAGACCGAAGCTTATTAGCGAGGCGCAGCGACGACATATGGTGGACGTATACGAAACGAATGGTTTCGCACCAACGAGACATTTTGCGGAATTATATAACACCTCGATGGATACTGTTCGCCGTGCACTTCACGCTGAAGGCGTGCATCACAGAAAACCTGCTAAAAAGCCTTACTTGACAGAGAGGCACAAACAAGAACGATTACGTTTCGCACTAAATATTTAATGTTAACTAAACTAAATGGCCTACCATTTTATTTTAACATATCTGTGATTATTCGTTAACAAACACTGTATTATATTGTGTTTACTTTCGTTTAAAACAGCTATATCTTTTAACTTGTGCCATCGCCTCATCTTAAGAATGCAGTGAACTCGCTATCAATTTTGTTGACAATAATCATGAGTCTATTTCGTTTTTTATTCTTCTACCCGCACTGTTTTAACATAATACTATAGTTCAATTTATTTTTCTCATCTAATTGACGATTATCTTGTGAGAACTAAAGTTCTTTTAACAGAAATTGAGGTTTGGTTTCAATCTTCTTTTCGTCAAGAAAATGAACAATTAAGCTATGACCTCAATACATTCATTGTGACGTTACACAAAAATAAAATGTTTACAAATTCCAAATCATATATCACTTTTCAATAAATAACTGGATATAAACAATTACCTATATTTTATTTTATTAAAATTTGAATATCCGTTCATTGTTACGTTATTCATATTATGAATGGTCTAAGTGGGTATACTTCCAACAAACAATCTTAGGCGTAACATAGATAACGGTTACAAGATAACTTTTTGTCTAGGTAACAATTCGACGTCACAATTCTCATAAATGTTTAATTTGTAAATATAAAGAATAAACATTTTTATTAAACACGTCTTTTTATTTCCACCTTATAACATCGAAAAGATGTAACAACTAAATAATTGCAAATTACGAATGTGATTCTTCTTGTGGTTAATAGATCACATTCGTAATTTGCAACTATTTAGTGCAAAAAATGCAATAGTATTTTTCATAGAAATATAAAAAAACAACTATATCAATATAGATTAGGAATTTTCAAAGTAAGAAATAACTGCAACGGACCGACCATGATTTGAACTCGGGTTACGTGATTTGCGAATCCAACACTTAGTTCACACGGCTACCAGCACATGACGTATTGGCACGAATTTTATCAATGCTATGGTAAGAACAGCTCACTGCGACGACAGTTCCTTAGTGTGTGTTATCTGTGGAATGTGGATACTCATACATGCGCACACATACGCACGGACGTATCGCGCTCGCTCGGTTCGTAGCAATGTAATCTTTAGCGTTCCTATGGACTTTTGCGGCCTTACTGTACATCATTATATTAATACGCACACAACTAAAATACGCTTTGTGCCAGCCTATTGGCCAAAACCCATGAATTTGGCGAACGAACCGTGAGCCTTCCTATACAATTGTTGTACCTACTTAAGGTGGACTTGCGGAACTGTTGCCGATGATACCTCTCGCTTTCTCAAATTCAAAAACGTCTGACGACGAGGCAATCCGTATTCGTTTCGCTATAAAGTTGGGTAAATAAACATTAAAATAGTAATGAAATATCATAAGGTACCATTCTACATCATGCTATTACTACTACTATTACTAGGTACTTAGGTACCTATTATAAAACCGTAACTTATTCATTTTGATATATTTTTAAGCATTATTAATAATGCACGTCACATTCACATCCCGTCCTAGGTATTATATTATACCGTTACATATGCAGACAGAGACCCCACTCAAATCGCGCGTGATTTCGCGCCATTACGGTTAAACAACAAGCGAACGCCGGCGTCCGTGTAGATTATAAAATATTGAGCATTTATTTATAGAGTATTTATCCAAGAACGTAATCAAAAAGTTCTATATAAAGTAGTCTGTAAATATCGAAAAAAACTTTTTACAAAAAAAAAAATATAACCGACTTCTAGGATATATAAAATCTTTGCCGACTTCAACGTTCACTGATAAGTACAAAATAATTTAAATTTCGGAAGTCGATGTTAAATAACGAAGGGACAAAACTGTTATAGAAACACCGACTTCCGAAATTTAAGTTATTTTTTTTTACACTTTTTAGTTATGGTCAGTTATGGTACTTTTTATTTATTTGTTGGAATTATTTGTCTCGTCATACTGAAAATATATATGCACTGCATCTTTTCTTGGCTATTATATAGCTATAATAATATCATATTATTACCGTGCCCGTGACGTATTAGTATGTAGTAAACAAACACAACATCATGCACACAAACACGCGCTGCGTCAACGCTGCACTCACTGACACGACGCACGGCACACGATAAATTTTAAAAGAAAGATCATAAGTTATATTTCAGCATAACGCGGTGATCGGTAGGCTTATCTTTGTGTGCCTTAGAGTTTCCGAATTCGTCTGCACGTGCTGCTACTGGCTTCAGATCGCTCTTATTGTGCTAAAAATATGGTTCAAACTCGCTTGAATTAATATATTGGTTAGCGCTTACGAAGGGGTTTCCCTTTCAGAATGGGATAGCTGATTGTTAGCGCTTTTTGTATTCGACTGTAAAAACCCAGATAATTTTTTGGGATAGTCAATGAATGGGTTTCCCTCGAGAAGTTTAGCTAAAAAACTATCCAGCAAAACCATGGGGGTTTTTAATTGAATTAAAATATCCTAGCCCTTCAAAAGCCGGGGTAAAACCCTATAAAAGGAAAGCGCTATCGGTCCCTGAAACACTGCTGATACAGAAAACACCAATAATCAAAAGCGATCGTAGTGCGAACATATTTGATAAACACCAACTAAACAGTGCTAGTATGTCCTTACTTAAAGCGTATTTATAGCTCAAGACCAACTACTACAAACAGCTAAGTGCAAGTTGCATTCGAAAATCTAGAGCTCCGTACTTTATAAAAAAGCTTATTTTGCACTTCCTTACAATAAATATATAATAACTGCTAGCAGTTAATGCTGTTGTACCAGATGGACAGACATACATCTTGAAACATACAACACTTATGAGTTTCTTTTTACCCGATTATTTGACGCAAGGGAGGGTTAGTACTTTGGTAAGGAATTCTAAATAATATTTTGGTGTTACCGCTAAAATTATTGGCAAATGTGAATGGCATTGCTGAGATGATAAGTCAAGTCAAGTTGAGTAACGATGATGAAATTAAGTAATAACACGTCAAGTTTTTAAGGTATACAGATGATGTCGGTATTTTTTGCTGAGTTTAGACCGTTTCTTATGGTTAGGTCTTGTATGAGTTCATGTTATAGTGTCTTGTGCAAGCAGTAAATAGATTAGAGCAAACGTGTTATGAAAGTTTGTCACACAAATTTGAGAACATGTAGCTCTAGTGATCTCGACCACTTTAATTTAACAACGTACCCCATTTTTTACCCGACTATTCGATGCAAAGGATAGTAATGTGTTATAAGCCTATGTATATTTATATTTGTTTCTTTGTGACATTCAAGTAGACCAAACAAAGTGATGATTATTATGTTATGTTGTGTTATTTTGTTACTGGTTTTAATATTGAAGGTGTCGCTAAGGACATACCAGAGATCGAAATTTATGAGTGACAATTAGAGGGCATATTATGAAAAAGGAAAACAAAATATGTTTACCAAATATAAAATTAATCATTTAAATAATAAATATATGTTTCTTTTTCTTCACATCATATGGGGTGTCAAAACAAAACACTCAAGAAGATGACTCCAAGAATATGTGGATGACATCAAATCAGCTATTATGCTAAAATAAATGCCACTAACTCAACAAACTGCTTGAAAAATGATTTATGTCTGTTTTTTTTTTGCTACTTATGAATCAGCTGACTATCACCATAGCCACATAAAAACTCAGAGCTAAATCAGAAACCTAAACGTGTTGCAATGACTGTGGCATTTACGGAGGAAACACATTATTGATGCAACGTGAATTGACCATGTCTCCTAAATTGGGAGTAATCCGGTTTTTCAAAGAACACATCTGTCACCTGAGAATTTAAGGTTTATAATGTATCTACTAGTCATGTTTTAAATATGACATTGCGCCACTGGTACATGGTGGAAAAAACCAAAAATACCATTAATATACATTAACATATCATAATCAATAAATATTAAATACATTAATAATAGAAAAAAAAAACTTAAAACAATAAATTCTAATCTAAGCAAGAAAATTAGGAGAAGATTTCCGTGTCGAGTCTGTGTTTTATGATAACTACAATATAGAGGTCTTTAAGTCAAAAATAAATAGGTTAATTCATCGTTGACTGTCAGGTGAGATAGTGGTCAAACACGAACCAAGGTCTAAAAAGTTAAGGCAAGAGGGCAACTAAATATAATACTAATGACATGTTAAAATAATCTAATGACAATAATTTATATTTTCTTTTTAATACAAACATATATAATTAATTAAATTGATGATTTAAAATTTGGTAGTACATAGTAATTTATAAATTGATCTAAAAAAAAAAAAAGTTTAAATGTTTGCATACCTACCGAATGGTAAAATGTGGCTGAGCGAAATGTAATCTTAAGAACTATTATTATTATAATATATATATTTCCAATATTTGCAAAAACAAAAATTCTATTCTATTGAAATTATTCCATTCTAAGAAAGGATAGTCAACATATTCAACACTCATAAGTTTAATGAAACTAGTGAAAAATATTGCATGTTTCTTTATTCGGTAAGATTGTATGGCTTAATAATTGTTAGCATTAACGATCTTATATTTCTTTTGAGAACAATACTTCAACAGGCGTAAAGTTTAATTCATCGTTAACATGGTTTATGAAAACATCTGTAAATGCTTTCATAGCTGGCCCGCGAGACGATGCGTCCACATTCTTCGAGTTTGCATTTACATATTTGTGCGCTTCTTCAGCTGAAAATATTATAAAAAAGCATTTAAAATACAAGGTATAACTATAAAATGAAATCTACCTTTAATCTAAGTAATTTTATAAAATATTTTACTAGTTTGATCTCAGAATTTGCGAATAACGTTTAGTTGACGGCCAAATTAAAATTAATCGAACACAAAGTCAGACTCTGGGCTGCACCAAAAAATTTCTAACCCAAAAAAAAGTAGGGCATTCAAAATGGGCTGCTCGATTTTTTAATAGAGGTATCGCAGTTCTGGAACGTAAATACCACCTGAAAGAACTCAGGTGGGTTTAGTCAGCAAAAATGTCTAAGCATATCTTTTCGCTTCATCTAGAGCGAGAGGAGTTATTTGATAATATCTCACTTTAAAAAAAAAGGGACGGAAAAAAGACAAAGAATCTTCATAACAAAAGTCATATTGGGAAGGTGACTGTGAATTTTGGTTTCACTGAAGGTCTTTTTAAACAATTTAAAATCAATGGTAAAGTTAAATAATTCATCAGGTTTAAGTTTGTAACTTCAAAAGAAGAAAGCTAAAATACTCGTATCACAGATATAGAATCCTTACATTTTGCCTTATCACCATCGAAGAGATTCTTGAAATCGTAGACCACCTTTCCATCAGTCACTATTTCTAGATCATGGGTCTTCAAGTTGATGTGACTCATTCCTTCCTTACCTTCCCTAGCGGTGTAGTCACCACTGAAGTGGAAGTTATAGTTATCTGAAAACAGAATAAAAGAAAAATAAAACAAAATATCAATTCAAATCGAGTGACAAAAACGGCAGACTCATCAATGTCCGTCTTCAAAAACCTAATGATAGACAGAGTAAACAACTCAATGACCTAGAACACATAATTCTAGCAGAGAATAAAGGGTTAACTTTAAGTGAAATTAACAAGTTTAAGGTGAAACTTGGCTACTTGAAGAATCCGAGTTAATTATTACATATCCCAATTTCCCATTGAATTCTCTTTTTTTGTTTTTGCTGCAATTTTACTCACATTTATTACAAACACTTTTTTAGCGAATGTATGCCGAGACACAAAACAAAAGTACTTCATATTGCATATAATTGTACGATGCGAACCAGGTTGAAAAACCCATGTGCTAATTATTATTTAGCAACCGCAAATTTTAATGTGCGATAGTTGATTTTCGGGCTGTCGTATGTATTTTAATTGCGCGAAAAACTCTGAGGGTGTTTTAATATAGTGCGGATTTTATCACGCATGCGGGCTTAAATAAAAGGTGCGTATTCCACGCATTACAGTAAATACTTCCATGAAATGGAAATTCAGGGGCACGCGTGCGGGGCAATCCCGCATGCGTGATTAAAACCGCACGATATTAAAAAGACCCTAAAAATGCAGGATTTTTAATTTTAATTCCTATAAGGCGTCATAGAGGTTGCTACAATCTCATCATTGTGCCGCTATATGTATCAAGTTTTTTCACAACTAAATTTTAGTCTGAGACTGAAAATTGAGACCGTGGCTACATAATCACTGCCAAACCGGTCGAAGGGGGTTTGTTTTCGTGATTTCAAAGGTTACTCTGTAGATGGATGACCATTCTTTATATTATCGAGACTTCTCCATGTCTAAAAAAATACATTAAGCAGTTCCCGGCAATTTTTTGAAGATATTTAACAGTCGTTATGGGTGCAAAAATTTGACACCAGTCTTGATAAAATAATCAAGTGACTGGTTTGTGTAGGTCAGATAGGCTCTATATGAAATAATGGTATTCAGTATCATTCAAAACCTAAAGTATTTATTTCAAATAGACCATTTACAGACTTTGACTTTTGAATAGTCATATATCGGTCAGTCCAATAAAAAGTGCAGCTAAATTGGACATTCCAAATCGTAGATCTCTATGGAGTGCAAAAAACTCGATGGACACTTTTTTAAATCGTATTATGAGTACCTACATATTATTATAATCTTACAATGTTATTTTTTTCAAATACAAAAAGTATTGTTTAATTTAACACTCAATTAGATTGGAAACCGAAAAGCTGGGCAAATTGTTTAGCAGATGATTATTAATCGAATGGAACTTAATTTCAGTATGCTTTACTATTGTAACGCTACTTACAAAAATCAATTTTGCAGTCGCCTTTTCCTTCAATATATTGTGGGCCGATATCACCTTTTATTTCATATTGTGCCTCCATATTGAGATGAGGACAACCAATGTGATAGTCGTATTTGAAATCCTTGGAAGAAATCCTGAAATTTGGAAACAAAATAATGATTTTATCCATACATAACAACTGACATATAACGCACAGCTGAAACTACAGTACCTAGGAGCATGAAAGTTTACAAAAGGTTCCCTTTTATGACGTAGGCAGCACGAGGATTTTCCAAAATTCACATTAAATCAAATTAGGTTGGTCTGGTCGTAGATTATTTTTTACTCTCTTTCCCCCACCCCCCATTTTTTATTTTATAATTTATATGGCAGAACAATATTTACCGAGTCAACTAGTTATTTTATAAGGACCCAGCGACCCACTTCAGCTTCACACGAGAATATTTTTTTTTTTAATTCTCGGCTTGTCTCTACTATTAAGCACCTGTTATAGAATTTTAATGTAAAAATCTGTACATACTCGAAGATTCTTTTTTCAAAACTTATGAAAAATCACAAAGTTATAAGCCAGTTATGGTACCTAGCTGGCGACATAAAAGATGGTTACCGGGTCACCTAGGTGATTGAAGGGTTGTTTTGCTTCCGCACCTAGCTATGCGTTGGCACCTCATGCCCACTATGACCTGCCGTAACCTGTTTTGTACTTGGTGTTGGTGGTGTTCAACTTGTGACTTTTCCTACATACTTTTGGGAAAAAATATAACATGTAAAAAATATTGGAATCGATTCAGTTACTGATTCTAAACAAACTGTAGGACGTTTAATATTACGGGCTGTTTTATTAATAATAAAGACCTATAAACTAGGTTATCTATTAAACATAATCCAATATCAGACAGAGCGTTTTTTGTTTAAGGAATATTGCAAAAACATAGTGTCTTGCCGAAAAAAGACTTACCTCACCAGGTCCGCTGTGCAGTTACTCATTCCAAAGAGTTTGGCGTCAAAAAATTTGTACGACAATGTGGGTAAATTTCCTTCAATATATTTCTGATACAATGGGTCGGAAGGCTCCACGACTCCTGGTGTGCCAGCTACGAACTCCTTAAAAGTCAGATTAACAGTCTCCGTCAAACATTTGCTGTCTTCGATATTACACACTACCCTTTCACCTGAAATAGAATTTATTAGATGAGTACTAATGTTTACATAAACTCTATATTAGTCGTCTTCCTTGACCATGGAACATCACATTAGCTGGTGAAAAAGTAGTTTATTTTATTACAATAAACACGAACGTAGCAGTTTGATTTTATTCCTGTATGGATTTTTTTATAGGAAATCTTTCATCATCATTATTTTTGGGCGAAGGACGTCCACTGTTGGACACAGGCCTCCCCCAAGAGTCACCTCAACGAACGGTCCTGTGTGTCTTGCAACACTCACCAGGTCCACATCGATCCATCTTGTCTTGTCTTGGTCTTGCAACAGGAGGTGGGAGGTTTTTCGGTTCACGATCGCCATTCTAGAATCTGTGCCATGCCCACTGCCACTTAAGTTTAGCAATTCATCGGGCTATGTCGGCGACCTTGGTTCTCCTGCGGATATCTTCATTCCTGATGCGATCAAGCAAAGGTACTGTTAGCCTTCTGTTGAAACCCATTGTAAGCGACCCTCTGTCATCGCTGACAATACGCACTGGTCATAGATTTTCGTCTTGAGACACTGCGGTATGTTGGACGAGAATCTTCTTCTAAAGCTTCTTCGAGCACTTTATCTAAAGTGCTGCTTCCCAAACTTCTTCTCTTCCGACGGAAATCTTTGATTTAAATATATTTTTTTGAAGACTCAAAAGGGCAGGTCCGGTCATTATGGCGATGCTTGGGGGAGTCCTATGTCAACAGTAGACGTCTTTCGGCCGAAAGGAAGATGATGACGTTTTTTTGGAATCTTCTGACTCCAAAAAACTTCATATGCCTTATACAAAATGACATTCGATCATTGATAAAGATTATCAAAATGTATGAGACTGAGAAGCACTACTGGAGTATAATGAGATCCAACCAAAACATATCGAACTTTGGATTATAGTCGTCACCAATATAATGCCACTTTGAACAGATCTCCGGGCACGATGATAAACACTTTATAAATAAAAATACACCTACATATAGCACTGCTTAAGCAAAATATGCCAATAATTAATAATGACCGTGTTGCAAACATTTTCGATTAGCACTGATTGTGTAATGCTTGTCTGTCTGAACTCGACGCGAATTTATAGCTCAAAGCTAATCAAAAAAGTGCTAACGATTTTAAACTTATTTTATTAGTGAGCAAAAAAATTAATGTTGGTGGCATTGATGCGCTGGAATATTAAATAATGGTAGTTTTTTACACTTGCATGTTAATTACTGAGGTTTACCTACTGATGCATATGTCTTTGAAAATACTGCACTTGTCTGACTACCTACTTTTAGCAGCTAAATGTTAAGTTTATGTTTTAAAAAGTTTAGGCCGAATTTTACAAGAAAAGCTTTCAAATAAATTTAAATAAAATAAGAATATGATCAGACGTTTTATTTATTTATTTATTTATCGTTTATTTGAAGCATTAATTAACCCATAGTAACATAATTAAATTTTTATAGCATAATAGAAAAATTAAATCCATTGGATTAGATAAAATTGTTGAATAACGTTATTATCATTTGATTGTGGTTACTATCACTTCTGATATTTTAAATAGAATCGAAACCAGACATAATTCTTCTACTAATTACACTAATAGTTAATAGGTACAACTAAATATAAGAATCGGTAGCTTTAACAAAAAACAGGATTCGTATTTAAATTATGGGCAAGAACACCTGTGCGAAAAAATGCCATTAAAATTAAAGCATGTTTTTAACTTTTTGCATCGCTAAACAAAATAAAAAACGATAGCAGAATCAAGTTTTTTTTTGCAAAACTGGATTTAGTAAACGTTTATCATCATCTGAGGTCTGACGAAAGATACCTGTGTGTACTACAAGTCACCTATGAAGCTATAGTGACATATCTGAATACTGCGACTCAAAGAGATGTTAGCAAACAGTAGGGGCCCAGCAGGGTCGGTACCTGCTAGGGCCATAAAATAGATTCCAAAAAAGATGTACTCATGGTCTTGGAGCGTAAAAAGGAACTGAAGGAACATTTGTGTGGTTTGAGTCAGTAAAAACCTGACACCTCTTCCACCCCACGCTAGAGTGGGGCAATTCATGATTCCCTCATGAAAATAAAAGAAACCTTGAGAAAACTTTTCATTTACCTAAATATATAAAACAAGCAGTACTTACACCAGCTTCATTTGAACAATTTTACAATATATGGCACCATGTTCGTTACTTCTTCGCGCTCAAATAGTTGAACAGGTTTGGAGAAAAATTGACACACAGCTAAACTATGTCCTGGAATCCCGTTAGTTTATTCCTTTAATTATTTCCTGAAAAATAAATGATTATTATTCTTATTTCCTTCTTTTCTTGCAGACAAAACCACTGGCAGATAAGGCTAGTATTTAACGAAAAAGAGTTCCACATGGTTTCATGCTTGGGCCTATCTTGATCGTATTTTTTTCAATTTCATTATAGAATTTGGTGTACAACCACCAATGATAACCAATAAGGACATACCTGCTAAAAGGTAAGAAAAACATTTTTTCAATAAACTTCAAAACCCGCTCCTATCCCTATCACGTCTTTTAAGCATGAACTTTACTGATTTTCGCACTAAGTTCGCTAGATTGCCCCATCTCAATGTAATTTATGTATCGTATAAGACTTTTCACAAACAGCTCCCACGAGTCACCAGGCAGCTACCATTTATTTATTTCTTCATCAGTGTATGAAAAATTTCATTTGATACACGTGGAAATTGGTTACTCGGGTCCGTAAAATCCTTGCCTGCGGCTCGGGCAAATTCTGCCTTGATTGCAATGACAAAGTTTCACCACTTTTTTTTTGTTATTGATAGGCTTGCCTTTGACCACCATCTCACCTGATGGTAAGCGATGATGTGGTCGTGGTACATCGTGTGGTCCGATGATGGAACGGACTTGGCGGAATTAGATTGTGACACACTCCCCGAAATGTAAACGATAGAAAATCGACAAACTAGCAACTCGGCGGCGATACTCAAGGCTTTAGAGTATATATATATGTAAGATTAAAATGCTTACAGCTTAAGGTCAGACTGCACTTAAATTGACATTTACGAATAAAAACACCAATATCAAAAATCAATCTTATTTTTTGTCATAATCGATTTAAGTTTTTAGTTTTTATAAAATGTAAGTATTACTTTAAAAATGACCTCAAAAGCATCACCACAGTAGTGTTAACCACATTGGGCTCGCCAAAATCATAGAGGCAAATGCTCTCTTTGAGGAGTATCTGGAGAAACATCACTGCGTCCTCACCTTCAGCATTTCGAAGGTCCTCATCGGACCTGGTAAGTTTTGGAGGCTCCTGCACTAAAAGGCCATCTTAACAATATATGAAAGATGTTTGGAAGAATCAATGAATGAAAAGTCGATATGGCTCAAACGATTTATATCAGTTTTCCAGAAACAATATGCATTATTATAATATAATTCTGTCAAAAATTGTAATTAATCCCTAATAAGCGCTATTTTTAAACGACTTCGTAAAGGAGAAGATTCTTTGTTCGGCTGAATGTATGTTTTTTTTATGTATGTTCACCGATATCTCGGTCAATTGTAGACCGATTTAAAAAATTCTTTTTTTGATTGAAAGGTTATGCTTCCATGTTGGTCCCATAGAAATATTGTTATGATTTGATCATGAACTTCGAAGATATGGAGCAAAACTCCTCATAGAATCACTGCAGAACTGTGGTTACAAGTAAAGTTGCTTTGTTTATACGTGTAGTCGATGACTGACTATCAGAAGAGAGGGGGGGAGATCAGTTGAATACATCCCGTATTCAACTGATCTGATGATGAAGCCAGAAGGTAAATTAATGTAATCTAACCATGTTTGGGATGAGAATCGTTATGAGATGCTCTCTGGTTATAAGGTATTTAAGTTTGGCTGAGAGGTACTTTTTAGTGGTGGTACCATAACTACCAGTTAAATAATTGAAAATAGTTATGCTATGTTAACGGTTATGTATATTTTTTTTTTCAGATGTTGGTGGTGCTTTGAAGAACAAACACAATAAAAAACTTAAAAAAAATAATATAACCGACTTCAATGTTAAAAAACACTGAAAAGTATTAAATAACTTTAATTTCGGAAGTCGGTGATAAATAACGAAGAGATAAATAGAAACACCGACTTCCGAAATTAAAGTTATTTTATACTTTTCAGTGTTTCTTAACATTGAAGTCGGTTATGTTATTTTTTTTTTAATGTTTTTTATTGTGTTTGTTCTTCAAAGCACCACAAACATCTGAAAAAAAAAAATACATAACCGTTAACATAGCATAACTATTTTCAATTATTTAACTGGTAGGAGTTACTGAAACCTAGGTCTCTAATTCTTAGAACCAATGTTAAAGATTTAGAGCCCAATAGCCATCATTTGCAAGAGTTTTTCAAGATCAAAGTTACTAAAACAGTTAAGCCTATGTTTATAAATATTCCGTTTGGTGTTGATGACCGAACTAGGTAATTGAAGTTAAAATTTAAGTTAGCGAAGCGAGTCTACAAAACATGTCTTGATTTACATTTATGACAAAAAACTATTTTGATCCAAATAATTTTTAAATATGTTTTGGTTTTTAAATTCTACATTTTTTATCATTCCATTTGCCTGCTTGGTCATGGTAGATCTATTCTTTAATTGGTTAATTATACATTTATTATACCACTACTTATGATAATTGGTAAATCTTGTTTTTTAAGAGTGTTCATAAAAATAAGATAAAAATCAAAAGAGCAATGTTAACTAAACTTATTTTTTTTACAGTGCAATGAATGCTAAATTTCTTCTTACTTGCTCTTAATACAAAAGATGAAACATAATCAACATCTTGAGGCCTTTGTTCTATTTTACTTTGGGACGTTGCAACACGTTTTTTCTTCCATTCTATCCTGTCAACCGTTTTGCTATCGTTTTGTTATCTATTCTTTCATATCACTCTTTTCACAATCCTTCCATCTTCCTTTGGTATACGTATAACTCTTCTAGTAACATCTATATCAACATGCTTATCTCCGTTACCTCCAATCTCTTTTCATCTGTCTTTTTTTACAGTTTATACATTCTGATTAATACTTATACAACATTCCAGTCTTATCATGGTTATGTTGATTTTACACTTTGATAAAAGTTGTTCCAGTGACCTGTCTCCATTTCATCTATTCAGAGTGATTTGATGCGATACATCTTGACCTACCTCGCCATCAGGCAAGCGACCCAAGGTACCGAAAGCCCAAGCAGATCGGTATGGGTGCTCCTGAAACAGTTGTTGAAGCCTTAAAAATAACACAACATTGAAATGAAATTAACTGTGTTAGTATAATTATGTTGCTACATGTTTACAAAGATATTTCTAGCTTGTTTTTTTTTTCTGTAAATTCATAAATGTAATTTTGGTTTTTTATGTTATAGATGTGACTGTATAAATTGCACATATTTTTTTGTTTCGTAATTTGAACAAAAAGCATGCTTTTGCTCTATCTTTCCAGCCATCCATTAAAAATAAACTTACGGCCATGATTAGGCTAACGCTGCTACGTAGGGGCCTATTACACCGCGGAAGTGGACTGCAGTGACCGGTGCTTCCGGGTGTGGGTAACCCAAAAGGCTGGTACTTAAAGTGCGGCGACGCACTTCTACGCGTGTGCGACGGCAGGCAAGCTAGCTGATCACCGGGCTGCCCGGCTGGGAACAGGTCCTGCGATCTTCAATGCTTGCAAGGTTAAGGGCAAGGTCGCGAGGCCCATCTACTTTATGAGATAAGCAGTGGTTTGGGCTTAAAAGGAATATAAACTTGCTTTTTAGATTTTTTAAATTAGTTAGGATAATAAAAAATTAGTTGTAGTTGTTTGTTTAATTTTTTGAACAGAAATCAGTTTTTGTCTGAGAAATCTTATACAAGATTATAAAGTTGAATTAATTAGATCCCACGAAAATTAACTACTTAGTAAATAATTATGTTTCGTGAGAAAATCAAATAGTAACGGGATAAAGCAATATTGCATTATATACTTTGTCAATAAAAAATTGTTGAGTATGGTGAGTGTTTAGACATGACGGAAGCAAAATATGGTATCCAGCTACTGCAATTATATTATGTTCCTCTTCTTTTTACTCCTAATTGGTTAGCCTAGAAAAAAAACAATATAATTAAAAGGAAAAAAGCTGGGCCACTTCAAAAGTTGAACATGAAAAATTACAGTTGTATGTTTGGGTTCATTATGTAAAATATCACACAGTAGGTAACTATGGAAAGCGGATAAACTTAAAGTAAAACGGATTTAAAATTCCAAAACCTTCAAACTAATAAATTTAAGTAGCCAATACATTTTCTCCAACAAACAGTATAAAGATATATTTCTCAAAAACTCCGACTTCGAAACTTGAAAAGCAAACCTAATTTCGTTAGATTAAAACAGAAGAAGAACGTTCCCTTATCATCAGTGAACACAGACTTGTAAGATTGAATATAAAATAGAATTTAGCGAAGTTTCAATTCAGCGATAAACGTATACAAATTTTGGGCGTTACGGTCCGTCCTCCGTGTGGCCAGATAAAGCAAAGTTTTAAAACGAATCGAGCCGGAGTTTTATCAGATTCGAGCAGAGTCTGCCTCAACTAAACACACTTTAAAGGTGTGTTTTCACTGTAACGGAGGTTAGCAAAGAAGATCAGTGAAAAGTGGCAGGTATTTCCAAGACTGGCCTGTTGGGTCTAGTGATCAGGGCCTCAAGTCTGCTATTACAATAGTGTCAGAATGGTCTATCATTGATGTCATAATTGTCGATTTTGACAAGTTTGGTAATCTACTAATATAATGGCGTCATCATGACTTTCCAATGGTCAACCACTGACACTCCATTGAAAGAAGTGGCATAAAATGGTAATCTCGTACATTTTGACAAATGAATATTTGACGTTTGCGGTAATCTGCTAAAACTTTGACAGTTTATTTGATCAGTGTTCTACCATTAGAACGTTATTGTGCAGTTATTGGTTTTAATATGCTCGAAATTATCATTCTACCACGATTCTATTACAAGACCATTGACCGATCAATGATCGATCATTATGAATTAGCAGATTACAAACTTTTAGCAAAATGACAATGGGATCGTGTTGGAATGATGAATTTATAAAAATAGCAGACTCAGGCCCCAGTGGCCTTGGCTGCTATGCCTGAGGTTCGGGTTCAGTTCCCAACCAGGACAAATGTTTGTGTGATGAGCACGATCATTTGTTCTGTGTCTGGGTGTAATTTATCTACAATATGTATGTATTTAAAATATGTAAGTATATCTATCAGTTATCTAGTAATCATAGCACAAACTCTGCTTAGTTTGGGACTACATGGACTTGTGTGAAAGTTGTGGAATATTATCATACTGTTAAAGCTGAGAGGAATGGAGTTAAGCTATCTTCTGCTTCGTGCCCTCCGCTCAGCACCACACATCCCGTTCGACTCCATTTTGTCTGGCTTGGGACCGCGTGTTTATATGTTTTATTTGAAAGACCTCTCAACTACACTTCAGTCCACTTACACTGTTTCCTCTGATGTGGAAGACATGTGAAGAGGCTAATTGGTGATCCAGATTTAGTAAAGTAACATCTACAAAACTTGGAGTATATGCGTAGGGTAGCCAGCCTTTCGGTATTTTACAGGATGTATTTTAAAGATGTGATCCGGCGAGTATCCGTTCTTTTAAGTTGTTGAAACCTCTACAGTCCAGACTAAACGTTTTGTCTCATTGCTTATACCGCATACATCGAAAAACTGGAATAATTAGCGGTCTTTCCGTCCGATTGTATATTAGATGTCTTCAAGGCTAGACTAAAAAGGCTCCTAGTGCGCCTCACCATCAACGATCACATAACAGCTTACTATCAGGTGGGATCGCAGTCAAGCATTAGGTTACACACATAATTTTAAAAAATGTGGAGTGGAGATTTCAAGCACTGTGATTGGCCAATTCCTGGTCCGCTCTTTTCGACTCCGCGTTAGTGAAAACACACTTTTAAGGATATCTTTTTACTCGAACTTTTCTCTTTGCATGAAGGTTTTAATTAATTAACCCTTGACGTTCATACGTTGCTTTTCGTGATTAAAGATTTCATTACAGTAATTTATGTCTATAGGTTTGTGTCTGTGTGTTTGCTTTGAATCATGATTTAATTAGCATTACCCTCTTTTATTAAATATGGATCTTTAAATAATTGCTCCCACTCTAGGACAAGTGAGAAGGAGTGAGCGACTTTTACAGACTAAAAACTACCTGTGTTCCTTAAGTTGCTCATTGGGTACCACGGCCACGGTTACTCTTCCGAAAAATTCTGCAAATAAATGTTAATTGCCTTGACTTATATGACTATAATTAGTTATTTATCAAGTAGCTTAAATATAAATATATAGTTTACTTTAATTTAATTGGATAATTTCAATGTTCATAGTTTCTTTACTAGTTGCCTAGCCCCTCGAGCGCCAGGGGTTCATTGACCCGGAAAATTGCACTGTTTACGTAAATCACCAAAAAAATAAAAAGAGACTTTTTTTTGGATTTTTCTAGTTAAAAACAAATAACATAATATATAGAGAAGAATATGTATTAACTTGGTGAAAACACGAAAATTAAGCATTTTTCAAGGACATCCAAGTTGTACAGACGTATGTACAATCGGCGCTCGAGGGGTTGTTTTGTTTCTGTATGTCTAAGTTGTTTCTATAGCAATGTTTTATGGACTCTGATAGTTCGAAATAAAAATTTCTCACTTAAACCCTCATTCCTTCCTTTTTGTAGTCATATTTATGATCATCACTAGTTTGTATACGCCCACTTATACCGTTATTACGTTAAAACAAAGTAACATTCAAAATAGTAAGCAAATACGTAAGTAGTTTTCAGTCGAATGGACATCAAAACGTTCACCTGATGGAAATATGCTAACATAACCATCGTATACCAAGTCATAATCCGGCTGGATTGCTTAGCCATCGTAGCCAACGAGGCGTCAAATAATCCCGCCTTTACGCTGCACGAATCCGCGGTAACTTGGCTGCAAAGATGCCTGGGAACAGAGAAAGGGGTAGAGACGACTTACTCAGTTTTATGTTTTGCAGTTCTGACTTTAGTAGTGTAATCAAATAATCACCTTACAACCACTGGAAATATGCCTCCTTCATTTGATTTTTGGGGCATACTAATAATTTAAACGTTAACAAAAAATCTATATAAAATTTCTTGAAGACCAAAGGGCAATTTACAATCATTAAAGCTAGTAGAAAGCTTCAAATGTATAGGAAAGACATAATCTTAACGTTAAGTCATGTAGTCAGAACAAAGAAATCGGAGGCGTGACCGACTATAGAAAAGGATTCTAAACAAAACGGTCGTAACTTGGCTAGGCCTGCTGCATAAACAGGTCTGACGAATAATGATAAGGAAATTACAAATATTAGGATATGGCTAGACAAGGCAAGAGAGTTGTCGACTCTTTAAATTATTTATTAATTTTCAACCACAAATTCCACAACAGTTACTAGGTAGGTACTTACTTTTCAAACATTATTGTAATGCACATGAATTGTGATAATGGTATGCAATAGGCATAACTAGAAATCTATTTATAGCTGGTCAAAATAGTTTCTCAATCATATTTATTGACTACTCTGAAAAAAAAAAAAAATATATTTCATGTCATACTTAGACATTCGACTCAATAGTTTTCTCTATTATCATGTTAATGCGCTCCATTTGCTCTGTTAGCTTTATGATTATCTCCTATGAACGGTTTAATATGGTTTCGTGTGCCATTAAAAATCCGAAAACAATTTACATTACTTTGCCACTGCATTTCAGATGTCTCAACTTGTGTTCCTTTTAAATTGAAAAATAGACCTTATCAACTACTCAAAATAAATAGTCACGATATTCTACAAATAACGTAATAACTAAAAAAAAAGTAGAAAAAAAAACAAAAATTTAAATAAACTCAAAATTCAAAATTCTTATTTCAAACTGGCTTTTGCCCGGCGGCTTCACCCGCGTGGCATTAAGTACTTAAGGAATCGGGATAAAAGGTGGCCGATGTTCTTTTCCATGTCAAAGGCTATATGCATGCCAAATTTCATCCAAATCCGTTCAGCCGTTTTTGCGTGATAAAGTAACAAACATCCAAATATCCACACTTTCACATTTATAATATTAGTTAGGATAAACTATTAACCACCTGTTTTGAATTGTCAAGGTCGGTTAGTCACAAAAAGTGAAGTTATTTGCACATTCCAAAACTCGCCATGGAGGAGAACGTGCAAGAAACTCCATAATCAGTAGATATTAATTTTTAATTACAAAGTTATGGCTACATCGAATCATGTTGAGCTTATACAAATATTTGAAAACAATGTAGAAAGACGTGCAAGTAAAAAGCGACAGCAGTAAAAAAAAAAATTCGTCGTCCCTCCCCCCAAAAAAAAAAACATACCGCGTATGACTGTGTATTGGTAAACCTTAAAATGTAAAAGAGCGCCATCTATGTTGGCCACGTGGAAGTTCTAACCGCGAAAGCCTACATTGTATCAAATTGTTGCCGACTGTAACTACGGAGGGAATCAATACTTTAGTGCAGAGAAAAAACATAGGCGCTTAGCTCTACTGCGTGAAAGGTTGTAGATAATATTATATTAAGTTTTTTAGTCCAATTTTGTTCATTATTTTTGTACATAACATTGAAGTCTTCGGTCTGCAGGAACTTTCGAAATAAGCAGCACTAGTGTGCTATTTTATCTGTGCTTATTCATTTATATGTACATAAATTAATAAATAGATAAATATCAAGGGCAATTTTGACTTGTGCTGAAAATAAACAAGATTAGTAAACAGAGAGTTTAAGTCAGAGGATATATATAAGATGGCAGCAGCCAAGTCAAGTCAAGTCAAAGCATTTATTTCAAATAGACCATTTGCAGGCACTTTTGAATAGTCAAATGTCGATCAGTCCAAGAAAAGTGAAGCATCAGTATAGTATTCATAAAAGGTAACAAAAGCCTAATTGCTAATCCACGAGTAAAGTAAATAGGAATAATTAATTACAATTTGCTTGAAGTAATTATTTTTTTACAAATTAGAAATATATTTTTTTAAATTAGCTATTAATATGACGTTAATAAATTCACTTTTGCAAGATTTTCGTTCTATTGTTAACTTTCTGAAGATGATTATTTATATGAAATCCATATGATTGATTGTTTGCTAATCATTTACGCCGCATCGATTCATGAAAACTCCATTTGAACCAAATGTAAACCACGGCCTTCTGCGGGCGTGGTCGAAAGAGTTACCACGGCCCTAGAATGCCAGGATTAACTGAAGGAACACAGATGGGTTATAGTCAATAAAAGTCTGACACACCCTCTCGCTCCAACCAGAAAGCAAGAGGAATTTTCGATAATTTCTCATCAAGGACTAACTTAAAATATAGCAACCAGGGCCTCAAGTCTGCTATTACAATAGTGTCAGAATGGTCTATCATTGATGTCATAATTGTCGATTTTGACAAGTTTGGTAATCTACTAATACAATGGCGTCATTATGACTTTCCAATGGTCAACCACTGACACTCCATTGAAAGAAGTGGCATATAATAGTAATCTCGTACATATTGACAAATGAATATTTGACGTATGCAGCAATCTGCTACAACTTTGACAGTTTGACTGGCCTGTTGGTCTAGTGGTTAGCGGTCCTGACTGCTGTGCCGGAGGTCGTGGGTTCGATCCCCACCCAGGACAAATGTTTGTGTGATGAGCATGATCATTTGTTCTGTGTCTGGGTGTAATTTATCTATAATATGTATGTATTTAGAAATACATAAGTATGTTTATCAGTTGTCTAGTACCCATAACACAAGCTCTGCTTAGTTTGGGACTAGATGGCGTTGTGAGGTAGTTGTGGAATATTATTATTATATTAGTTTATTTGATCAGTGTTCTACCATTAGAATGTTATTGTGCAGTTATTGGTTTTAATGTGCTCGATATTATCATTCTACCACAACTCTATTACGATACCATTGACCGATCAATGATCGATCATTATGAATTAGCAGATTATGAACTTTTAGCAAAATGACAATGGGAACATGTTAGAATGACGAATTTACAAAAATAGCAGACTTGGGCCCCTGGTAGTTTCCATGGGATAATTAGATATTCATTCCGGCAAAGTCACTGTTACAATCTAGTTTCGACACGGTATGCGCAGTAGCTGAGCAAAAAACTTCTGGGCTGCGTTTTGCGTTTTCAATTCCTGCAAAGATCATGACATGCCAGTAGCTCTAGGTCTGCGTGTTTCTAAAGTTATCTGCAATAAGTTCCTAATGTAATCTTTTTTTAATAGTTACATCAAATCCCTAACTTAACTTTTATAATAAGGTTTTGAGAAGAAATATTAAAGCCCACAGCTGGAAAAAATAAAGCGTGTTTATAAAACATATTAAGTAACGGCCAAGTGACTTGCCCAATCTCTTGTAACCGTGCAAAAACCCAAGCCCCTATCTATTTTTATATTTTTTTCACCTAGTGTATGAAATTAAACTTATAATAATATTTCTTTGAGGAATTTACAATAAAGTTTGGAATCCCATTAAACGTGACGCAAAAACTTTGCTCGTTGCTATGATGTGTGGCCGCTTGGGCTGCGTCTACGCACATTGTTTGATAAAATACTTGTGGGCTTGCGCAAAAAATGTGGGAACGACAATGTAGCAGTTTAGTGATGTTGGTTTAGTTATCGATAAATTATAGGTAATTGTAAATTGATTAAGTATTTTGCATGTTATTTGATTCTTGCTCTATTACAGCTTAAACATTGTCTATTGAAAGTGCAACTAATTTTTAATACAAATTGTCTTCTTTCTAGTTATGCGTTTTTGACGGAGTAGTTGTGGTCGTATCTAGGTCGCTTTTGTGCCACTGCTTTTCTCGTGATGCAATGCCATGCACCTCTGTGTTTGGCACCTAGAGAGCTGTCATTGATGCTGGAATGTGTCACAAAGATGAGGGCCGTCAACCGTGTTGGAAAGCGCCCATAAGATCTTTTTCCATGGACTTTCTCTTGCACCACCAACCATTTCATCCAGGCCTCGTTACGAGTGATATTCTTGAAGAACTTGAGTATTCATACTTTATACGACATAATCTCTCCTCAATGTTAAGTTCTTTCAGGATCTAAACTTTGGTTCATGGGATCCTAAGTATGAATCTAACCATCATTTTCAGTATAACAAATGCAATAGTTTACAATTAACTGTTTTATCTTACATCCTAAGAACTAAAAAAAAGCTAATAACCAATATTTATCACCCATCCTTGGCTAAGTCTACGTTAATAATACTTTATAATATTTTCCCAATGATTTCCTTTCTTCTCTTTTTAATAATATTATCTGCTTGCATAGTCTCTGCTAGCTTAGCTATTCTATGCACTTTTTTTATTTCAAGTAAGACAGATTACTTTCCTATTTTAAATACAATATTATATATAGTTAGATGCAGTCAAGGCTGATACATTTCTTAGACTAGTAGCATTTGTTTTCGAGACTGGAAGGCTACGTAATCTTAATTTATTATGTTAGCTTGATTACTACTCAGAAAGAGTACAGAATAAAAACTAAGAAATTTAAACTGTACTTTAAATTACTCACTTATCAAATTCCAATAGAAGCTGTGCTGATTAGGAACCTAAAACAAATACTTCACGATTCACATTTTAATTTGATCTGCAATAATTTTGACGCTGCCGAAGCATTTACCAAACATCGATACCAAGTATATGCCAATCCCTATCAACCCCAGCATTCGTCTGACAGAATAATGACGTGCCTACCTCCGCCTTCCATTCACAAACCACGTGGACAATAGCACGGCAAATAGCCATTATTATCGTTGCAAGGGCCCACTCTATTAATACCATAGAACCCGGACGAGGCGATTATAGAACTTTTGTATCGATGTTGTCATAGAGTTGATATTCTGCGACAATTTTCTTACAAAATCTTAGGCAATGAAAGTGCAAACAGAAAGAACGTTAATAGAAGACGTGAGGCTTATAATTATGGAACATTTTAGAGTATTCTTTTGCAGTCGACCATTTTTGGTTAAGCAAACATCTAATCTAAGCGGCATTTGTTTGGGGTCCGTTAAGTGACGCATACAACACTATAGGTGCAGTTGATGCAACCAAATAACGTTTGGTAATTTGCTTGTGATGGATCGTTTCGTTTTTCATTGCTCTACCTAGTCTATACCCAATTAGGGTCGGTTTCCTGTTAAACCGAATACAGCTGATTACCAGTATTTTAGAAGAAACGACTACATATGTGACCTCCACTACCCAGTAGTTGGGTAACACGATACTCTTTGGCAAGACTGGTGTCAAATTTTTCGGCTTCTGACTATTCGTAACGACTATCAAAGAGTCTACGGATGACAGCTGGGACCAGTGACTCTTTCAAATAAGAAAGGTATAATCTGTCTCAAAGTCAACCGACCGACTTGGGAATTTTGTATAATATTTGATCATTTAAAAAATACTTATATTCGATACTTTTCATAAGGTGCTTCTATTAGTAAACAATGATAAAGATCTTTTAATCAACTTTAATTATTGAACCAGTGTTGACTACATCAGATTTTATTTTATCTTAATAATTACCCAAGTCATTTGACTTTTTAGAGACTTTATGGGAGATAGGCTCTGTAAATTATTTGATCTGTTTTGTCACATCGTAGAAAGTTTGACGAGACCAATGTCATCGTTCTTTTATTAGTTAAATATTGACAGTCCATTTAGAAAATACATAATTTAAGCCTACAGAATTTGAAAAAAAAATTATAACATCACCCAGGTTTACGCTATCAAACCAATACCCGTAGTTTTAGACCATTTGTATCGCACAATTGCTTCTAGCCGACCACCGCTACGCTAAACGCTGCAAAAAATAACCCTACAACAAACGCCCATTATTTCTCTGTCAGAGGCTTTACAAAAACATTTTTTTCGTACAATTGTGCAATGATCACAACAGACTATAAATAAAACACGCCCACTTTACACGACATTGTGTGGATCGGATCCATATGTGCGGATTTCAATTCTGCTTTATCAAAATTTTGCACGCAGAGACAAAAGCTATCGCTCTGTTATAGAATTCGATGATAAAAGAGTTTGTTTGGTGTGGAATAAGGTTGGATTGATTGTATTTTTTTTTACCCGGTGTTTGTAATATGTCAGGAAAATGTTTGGTCTTCGTGGCGTGAGGTAGGAGGATCAGTAATAATTATTCATCATATTCTTTATTGTACACACAAATTTTATAAAACAATAAAAATAGGACAGCTGATGTACGCAGGCGAGCTTGACCCACAATTGGGTTTTCTTACAGCAAACCTTAAGCTTCAGTTACATTAGGGTACATGATGTTTCCCAACATAACACGCTACAATGCATCAAGTTGCGGGACACTGGACAACGTTGCAGCGTTACGTAGATTGTGCGATGCGCGTCATGTTAGGGGACATTTTGTCCTCAAATATACCTGAGGCTTTTTGGTGAAAGCCACGAGCCCAAGAACGGCAATATTCTCTCTAGGTGGTGCTCAAAATTTTTGGTTTATAGCACTTATGAACATAATTAAGTCTAGAAAATGGTATTTTATTTTATTAAAATTATTTTAATTATTGCCTCAACTTAATTCTACTTCTTCTGGTTTCTCGTGGTTTGAGAATTTTACCAGTGCCTTGTTTATGAAGTACCTATTTGGTATTTGCTACAGAGCAGTCACTTTCTTTGCCAATAAAATGCAGATATAACACGTTCAGTATTCTCGGTTAGCTTTGCTGAGATAGCCAGCACAATAATTAATTTTTAAGCTCTATTTTACCGAGATCGAGATTACACATATACGGTCAAGGAAAACATCGTGAGGAAACCGGCATGTCCTAGAACCAAAAATTCGAAGACATATGACATTCAACAACCCGCACTGGGCCCACGTGGTGGATTACAGCTCATTCCTTTTGTTTCTTCTAGAAACTCAGACTTCTAGAGATTCCTTCTCCCAGCAGTGGAAACATAAAAGGCTGAGTTATGTTATGCTTATGCACATAATACATATATAATGTAATTATATAGACACTTCATATTCAAAATTACATCATTTTTACATTAAAAACTCCTTATTTTAAAGTTTTAATGATGCCGCTGATGGTGATGGAAAATATCATAAAGCCAAGATAAAATTAAGTTTTTAGGTTAGGTAAAGGAAGTTATGATCTAATTTGATTGCTTCAACATAAAATAATACAAGCAACTAGATCAAAAGATCTAAAATATCATATATAAATAAATCAATAATTTTACCTATAAGCTGTAACAAGCAGCTAAGTTAAGGTTTTAAACTAATCCTTAATGACATCAATACTACCCAGTTATGTTTGTCTTTTGTCCAGTTACTTACGGCGCAATAGTTCTTCTATGGCTTATCGTTGTCTAAGATTTAGTATTACCGTATCGTCCTTGGCTAACCTTACTCTAACAGAGCCAAACTCTTTTTGCAACGTATGAAATCACCCAGTCACTGTCTTATACATCCTTTTTGTATATATGTAGAAATAGTTTCATATAAAAGTTAGACAAGTGTCATCCCCTAGTTAATCCTTAGCTCAAATACATCAGACAGCTTCCCAAAATCGACCAGCCGATTGAGCAAAAGACAAACAATATTCACAATTACAGCTTAACAATTCGTGAGAAATTGTTTTCGGCAGATTAAAGGACGGTCTATAATGCCAACGACAATAGGCCCCGGGCAGGACTGTTTATATAAATACTCTGTCAACCGCACGATTCGCACAATAACAGTTCAACGTCTCCTTTTGACCAAAAATTGTATTTTCGAACACAATAACTGCCTAAACAACGCGTAGAAAGAAGACGTCATGTCTAAACGAATCATTCATTATTTACTCTGATAATGTATTTTTGTGAAAAACCGATGTTGCTAAAATAACATAATTTATGAATTCGCGTTCTGGGAAACCTTGGAAGTATTTTTATCTTGAACAAACATGATCATTCGTGAATTATTCCGATATTTGCACACTTACGAAAATAGACGGTAAAACACTTGAGACATAAACGTATAAATACTTGAGATTCTCGTATACGATCTCTATTCTAAGCAAGGGATGCGAGCTGCTTCTTAATCTTAGTCACAATGAACAATTAAGGCGAAGTCGAAAGTACTCTAATCCTTCACTGCATCAAAGGCATTTAGATAATCAAGGCCCGTAGTTGGACAACAAAAAGAACTGGCATATAATGACATCGTGACGTAACCTTAAGGAATTTTATAACGCTCGCTAGGTTTTGGGTCATTATCGTGATTTTGATCAGCGATGCGTCAAAGGGCAGCCACACACGACGCCTTGCGTCCTTGTTAGCAATTAATCTGAACATCTACGTGGCTGTTATGTTATTGTGTTATGCATCGTTCTAGGAATAAATGGAGCGCACCCTGTTTATAGATGTGAGAATTTGGTATCACGCAACTAAAATTTGTTTTTTTTCTTTTCTTTTTTCACACTTCTTATAAACGTGAATTGGTATCCGTTTGATTGTACTATAATTTGTTAAAAAGAACCAAAAGACAAGTTCACCCAACATTGAATACCGTCCGAAAAGAGGCCGAGTCATCAACAACGACTAGTGTTCCACGAGCGCCTCAAAAGGTTGTCAGCAAAACCATAGGTCAGCAGGATCGAGACCTACTGAGGTCATGCGTTGTGCGAAAGAGAACCCTAGACCCATAGTCAGTAAAAGTCTAATATGTCCTCCCACTCCGCCCTAAACGGGATAAGTTATTAGGTGATTTCCACCTAAAAAAAACAACATTGAATCAGCGATTCCAACAATGTCCACAAGTAGGCATTACATTTAAATAGACTTCAACCAAAAAAACCTATTTGATATCCTTAGCATTCGTTCCATTGCTCATCACTTTTATCTTATTGCTTATTGCGTTACTCCCAAGAGTACTTAGTTACGAAATGGTATATCAAGGTAACTGTTACCACATAGTGATGTACTTAACCTCAGATGACACAGCGATAAGATCGCCACAAAAATGTAGCAAACAATTGACGAGCGCCGCTGACTGCAAAAATATAATATCCAGTCTAAACACGTGCTCCCGACAAACACCAAGAGATCGTGGATAACTTCATAAGTTACTCAAAAAAACATTTTTCTACCTCAAATGTGTTTATCGGCTTTCAATCTGGAATCTGTAAGGCACACATTGTAAGTCCATGCGGCCTCTTATCATCCGGATTAATCGAAGTATGAAAGCTTTGGGTCCCAACCGCCAGTTCAGCTTGGCCCTCGAAAACCAACAGATGTTTGCGTAATGAATTTATTCTTAGTTTGCGAAGATTCCTTTGACAAATTTCTACAAATTCGTTTAGTTACCTGCTTGGAATGAGGTTCTAAGACATGGGCGAAGAAAGGAATGAATAGAATGTTTTTTTAGGAGATAGTTTAAAAGTTTGACAAAAATAGGCTCGTGGCTAAGTAATAACAGCCGTAAAGTTTAGCAACGTTTGCCGAGGTCAGTTTGTGGATGGCTAGCCATTCATGACATATTGAGACTCTTATGTGCCTTGGAAAACACGTCGTTCTCAATTTGTAGATCTTTGAAAACCTACACAGGTAGTCTTACATAAGACCTCTCTTGGAATATGCTAATGTCATCTGGGATCCATATTTTAAGAAAGACATCAATATGGCTTCAGAGAAGGACAGCAAAAATGGTTCTTTTCATTCACACTCTATCTTACTAAGAGCGCTTTAGTTAAAGAACTTGACCTTATCATACGGTACGCTTATTGAGGCTTATAAAATACTCACAGAATACTACGATGTGTACACTGCTCAGCCGTCAAGACTTTTATGAATGCCATCAAATATTTACGAGGACATTCCCTCAAGTTATGGAGAAATGCATCCAGAAAGAAGCCTTTGAAGCTATTTCTACCTAACCGAGTCGTAACAGTATGGAGCAGGTTCCCGGAAAGGGTTGCTAAAGCTCCCACATTGAACTGATTAAAAAATCGGTTGGACCGACTAAACGTCTCCAAACTTTTTAAGAACACACACAACTGCTTATAATCACTAGTGTGTCTTACCAAATTTTAATAATAATAGAAATAATTGTTACAGATAGACAGAAATGTGAAAAATCTGTCTCCAATCTTGCCAAAAGGTATCGTGTGCATCATATTAGGACACTGCTCTGGATCTTACTCTCTGTTGTTATCTCTCTCTATCATATAATCAATGGTTTGCTGTAAGAAAACTCAACTTTTATTTATGCCTATGCACATGAAATCTGTTACAAAAATATATTTTAACTTTTTATTATGAATTCACTTAACGAAATAACGAAGACGCTACGTATACTAGCTAGCTAGGAAAAAGCTTATCAAGCAGGCAGTTTAAAAGTTTAATAAGAAAAACTACAGTTGTATGTAACTCGATTGTAAAATAAATGATAGACATCTGTGGCTTCAAACTCAAACATATTTAGTTATTTAGGCTGTGACAATCTAGGTCTTATCCATACTTAATATTATAAAAGTAAAAAGTTTGTTTGCTTGCCTAAACACGCCAACATATGCTAATATAAGAGTACCTACAATTAGGCTCAATTGTTTTTTTTTATTGTTTATATCAAAAAGTAAGTTTATTCAAAATCGCAAATAGAAATACATTTTTAAATTCGTTCAATATTAATCTAAATCAAATTATATACTTTTTAAATCTGATTGAAGGGGAAATTGTCAAATAACAGTTTAAATATATTATGTCTGTGATGAAGTGAAATATTTCCACCACACCCACAATCTTCCTCAGACCGATATTTGAATTGTATAAAATATTGTACAATAATAACCACAAGGAGAATTATACCTAATTGCAACTGTAAGATACTAAAGATAACAAGTTGCGAGGCGTTTAAAAACTATATCGCCTTTTGCTACCGACTAAAGTAGAAACTATCGATTACCAAATATTTTTTCCTACTATCGACAATAGACTAAGAAAAACAATTTCAGTAAACCCATAACGGTAACTATAATATTGATTGATTCGTCACAGGCCAGTGGCCGATCTTTGGCTCTACTTAACGGGTTGGTGATTGCTCTCATTAAGAGCGTGTATAAATCAATTAAACTGAGCTGATGTAAAACTGTAGTGACAATTATTGCGAAGTTGTGCTGCGAAACGTTGATCGCGTTTGCTTAGTGCTATGGCCTTAAATATCTCATAAATACGTGCAAGTAGATTGTTTAATAAAATATGTAAACAACATAGTTTGGATCCCTATACGATTAGGTTGACGTCAGCCAGAAAGTGGACATAAGCCTCAAGTTTTTTAAGTAGTCAACAATTTGTTTCCTAAATTTTTCTAAGATTTCTCATTTTACTGTAAACTAACCGTTATTTTTTTAGAATGATGTTAAGGCTGCCCCGGTTCTGTAGTGCTTCGGAGATTTTTGCAAAGAATCGAACTGACGGCTTTCATGCGATTATTCGGAAGAAGCTAGTATCTTTGGCGGCTAGAACCTAGGCCAGTGGCAACAGCATTCTAAAAACAGTAGCGGAGAGTGTGCTTTCCCCCTTTTTCAGGCATTTTGTGGAGCAGATGAAGCTGGAGTCATCTTCTGTGCTGAATGCGTAGAATAATACAATTAATTGTAATGTAAGATTAACATTAGGTTTAAGGTATTTGTTTACTGTCACTATGGATCATTGGTTGTCTGTGAAAATAAATAAATTATTATTATTAAACAGTTTTAGTAGAGTATTCGTTTAACCCTTGCATTTAACGTTGTCTATGTATCCGTAAGCTTTTGATAAGTTAACGCAATGTGTTAAGTGCTCTTTATGCTAACATCTTAATTTCAAGTCGGATACTAAGTACAACGAGGACTTGTAATTCGCTTGCTGTTCTCTATGATTGTTTTGTTTTAAGTTACCTAGTTTTTTTTTTTTTTTACAACATTATTTTTAGTATTATGTGAAATCTGAATATACTTTGTTCAGAATCAGTAATTGAATCGATTCCAAAAATTGTTGTCATATTTTTACCAAAAAAATATTTAAAGAACGGTCACAAGTTGGACACCACCGACGCTAAACACAACACACGTCACGACAGGTCATAGCGGGTATTAGGAGCCATCAAACAACTGGGTGCAAGTGCAAAGCAACCTCTTAGTCGCCTGGATGGCCCGGTGACCATGTATTTTTGCGGGCAACCAAGTAGCATAATAAGCTTATAACTTTGTGATTTTTCATGATGCAGTTATGAAATTTTGTTCATAGATTCTTTACATAAAAACATAAGACAGGTGTTTCGGGTTTCGAATATACTTAAACTAATGTATGAGTTTTAAGTCATCCATACTATCACCACCATCTTTTTGCCCTTGTTCCATATTACTTGGAGTCGGCGCAACACGTTTTTTTCTTTATTTCTGTCCTGTCAACAGTCACGCTATCATGACTTTGAGCTGATTTAGATAAAACTTCATTGGTGTAAATTATGAACTAGATCGGATAATATTTAGAAATGGGACGTAGACATAAGTCCTCTTAAATAATAAAAAACCGGCCAAGAGCGTGTCGGGCCATGCTCGGTGTAGGGTTCCGTAGTTTCCCGTCCGTCAAAATAAGTGTACCCACTAATGACTTTAAAAAAATGCTTGCATATACGATTATACTACAAACTTAGTCCAGAAATTATTTTGTACAACCTTTTTGTCTTTTTTGTACAAAAACTGTTCTTTCTATCAAGTTCAAAATAATTTTCCTAGAAAGTCCTTATAAAGTTCTACTTTTCAGAATTTTTTCATATTTTCTAAACTTATGGTTCAAAAGTTAGAGGGGGGGACATTATTTTTTTTTTTTTGATTATTTCCGAAATTAATGACATTATCAAAAAATGATTGTAGTAAACCCCTATTCATTTTTAAATACCTATCCAACAATATATCACACGTTAGGGTTGAAATTAAAAAAAAAATCACTTCCTACTTTACATATAGGGGGGCTACCCTAATAAAACATTTTTTTTCAATTTTTATTTTACCACTTTGTCGGCGTGATTGATATACATATTGGTACCAAATTTCAGCTTTCTAGTGCTAAAGGTCACAGAGATTAAGCGAGGACGGACAGACAGACAGACAGACGGACAGACAGACATGGCGAAACTATAAGGGTTCCTAGTTGACTACGGAACCCTAAAAAAGGTAAAGGCAGCTTTTATAGGTCAAAACGGAAAATTCAAGTAAACACGGCGAGTGTTGACTTTGCCGTAGTCTATAGAATCAAAACAAACCTTATCAAATTGTACTCAACTAAGGTATTTGGTTTTTAATGTTTATTTAAGGCTAACAATTCGGTATGTGCCGTTTGCGTGACACAATGAATATAATCCTGAAATACTAGCATAATTAGGTTAAACTATTTTGGTTTATTTTTAATTTCACCTGTGAGTTTTCTTTCCTGGTATAGTTGGTAGTTAAGACAAGTCAGTAATATAAGCATATTTACATTTTTTGATAATAAAAGGATAAATTGTGGACGCAAATAGCCAATAAATCGCAATTTTTTCGTCAATGTTATCATTATATTTTTTATTAAAACCCTTTCGTAGCTCTTTAATACTTCAAGACTTTCCAAAATACTGTTACAATTATATTTACAAAATTAAATTTCCTGTGTCTTTTGTTCCGTGATTAACCCGTATTATAGGTTTTATTACCCTCACAAAGAAAATCATTCAATGAGTTCTTCCATTGAATGATTATATTAGAAGAAAGAACTATATATAAAATCTATAATAGATCAGCATTGGAATAGCTTGATCGCAACTGTCCCTATAGAGTTTTAAAAACTATAAACAGACTGTATATTGCGGTCAACGATCTAGTAACATTATCCATAAATTTACTTACTTACGTTTCACGCGACAAAACGCATAAACATTAATTCTACTCACTCTACAAGGCGCCACTAAACAAAACACGCTTGAAAACAATATAAAAACGCATTATAAAACCACCCTTAACGACTATAGTGAAAACTTTAAATTATTATGTGAATATTGTCCACATAAAACTATTAATATTCTCATTTACAGTTTGAAAAATAAAGCTAAATTATGACCGCTGAAAAATTGAAACGGAAACTTTCATAAGCGTATTTGTTTATAACTGAAGTAATAATACCGTTTACGATATTTTTTTAATGAGACTAAAATAAAACTTATTTTATGGTACCTACCTTATACGGTATGGTTTGACCCAGTTTTAAAAGTTACGGTCACCGCGATTTAATTACCATAGCTACTACCGGGTTTCTGAAGGGTATAATTTTTTTACGTATTTTTAATTATAACGCGAGTTACGAGTATTTATAATGGAGTTTAATCTATGGGTATCACACTAATATTATACAGCCATAAGTTTGTATGTATGTTTCTTATTCCATCACACTCAAAGAGCTGATCGAATTTAGACAAATAGGTTGAACATATCCGGGAATGGTAGATAAGATAATACTATGGCTCCAAGGATTATGTTTCTTTGGGATTATTGTTTTATTCTCACGCGTGCGAAATTGCTGTGAGAAGCTATTTGGCGATTATAATAATTATAACTATTTTCAATGTGTGAAATGTGATGTCTAAGGTAGCCATACACGATAGAGTCTACCTGACAGATTTGCCTGCAGGTAAGCTTGCGTGGAAACCTGCACAGTTGTGCAACATAAACGCTCCGGTTGCCTGTAAAACTCAACTGTACAGACAAGCCTGTCTGGTATACCCTAACATGTATAGACCTTAGAGAGGTCATATTTGCTTGAAAGAGTTACCCTGGCCCTAGAACACAAAGATCAAATGGTAATAGGTGGGTTTTAGAAAAAAAAGGTACTAAAAGTTTGCTTTTGCATATCAATAATAATTATTTTGTGGTAATAGTTAAAAACGTTACTGAATTTAGTTGGCATTTAAACTTCTCCACAAATTCTATCTAAAATACACCATTTCAATTCCGATTGTAAACTAAATAGAAACGCAACTACAGGAGGTTGGACAATGAAGGCACTCCGCACTGAATATTGATCCCTAATATAATGACTGTATAGGTGATATACGTTGGCAATTAATTAACTTACTGAATGGCACACAGCAATTGTACTCTCTAATGAACCAGCCAGTCGCAACTCGAATTAATTGTCATACGTGCTAGGAGTGTCAATGAGACTAGTCTTAGTTGAAATATTCTGATGCGCCTTGCATCCCTTTTCACAACTGTGTTACTAGAAATGCAAGGGATTGTAGAGCTGTTGCGTTAAATTGGTTAATAATGTTTTCTTATAATAGAAGTTGTTGGTTTGCATTCAGGTTGCGTTATCATGTTTACATTACAAAATTATAAAAGAATTCATCATTATCTTCCTGCCCTTTTCCCGTGTTATTTGGGGTCGGCACAACACGTTTTTTTCTTCCATTCTATCCTGTCACCCGTCACACTACACTAACTTTCTTTTCTTTCATAGTACTCTTCACACAATCTATCCATCTTTTCTTTGGCCTTCCTCTCCCTAATTTAACCACATGTATACTCATCTCTCTTTTAGTAATATGCCCTCCTCTTTATAATTATGACCATACCAATACAAACGATTCTCCTTCAACTTTTTAGTCACTGGTGCCACTTGCAAACTTCCTCTGATGTACTCATTACTCACTTTATCTATTCTCGTCACACCAAACATCCATCTCAATATTTTCATCTCCGCTGTGTGCAATCTTTTTTTATCTATCTTTTTCACCCAAGCCTAGCCTAGATTCTGATCCTTACAGTACAGATCAAAATGATAAAAGAAATGCATCAGTTGAAGATTAGGTACAGTTACTTAACTTGAAGCACTAAGACACTACCAAACTTATAAGCAAACCTAACAAATCATTAATAAGTTGCACTCGTATACTTATTGAAGGATATAGGGAATTTTGAAAATTCATAGATACTCTCAGCTGTAGGTGGACCTTGACAAATTATATGAGCAAATGTGCACAATTGAGTTTAATTTTATCTTAAATCATTTATCTCATACTAGTAGCAATTATTTGCAGAAATTATCCCAATAAGATACACAAGATAAAAATATTTATGTATCCTTTTCTTGGAAGTCTGGTCTTTATATCAGACTTTTATGCCAAATAGTAGTAAGCATGAAAGAGTAACAAATACACACAAATATACAAACTTTTATAATATTAGAGTGATTTCTTAAATGTGTAATTATTTAAAAACAGTGTTTATGCATTTTTCATAATTCTCTGTAAAGGCAGTATAAGTTCGAAAAATAAATAAATAAAATTCCATGTCCCAATTTTATAAACAATAAGTAATCTACCAAACGGATAAACGAACTGTTACAGCGGAAACAAACACTGTCATAGCTTGATGTCCAATGACACGTTCGAGTTGATTAGTTTACGCAGCGCAGGACTATCGACTGTTTGGTTTAATTTATTGGAATCAATATAATTGGTAATGTAATTGAATGATAGCGTTGCATTTCCAATTGAATTGAACGAGTTTGAAGGGAATGGTAATGGAAATGATAAGGGTGATTTGTAGTGTCGTTTATTTTTTAAATTATGAAAAGGGTTTTTGGGTAATTGTGTTAGATTGTATGACTTACGGTAATTATTTAAGGGTCAGATAATGGTGGTGTTAATAGACTATTTATTTTATAAGGTGGTTTTTGTTTTTCAATGAATTATGCTTTCACCGGCCCATAGACCTTAATAAAATTCATATATCTTTTATTGACTTCTTTTACTTGACTGGCCGGTTGGTCTAGTCTTTAGTGACCCTGACTGCTAAGCCGGAGGTCGTGGGTTCAATTCCCACCCAGGACAAATGTTTGTGTGATGAGCATAATCATTTGTTCTGTGTCTGGGAGTAATTTATCTAAAATATGTATGTATTTAGAAATATATAAGTACTAGCTTTTACCGGCGGCTTTGCCTGTCCCTTTCTCCCCTTTTCTCACTTAAAAAAAAATAGCCTATGTCCGTCTCCAGGGTCCCAACTATCTCTGTACCAAAATTCATCAAAATCGGTTTAGCCATTTAGGCGTAAAGACGTAATAAACAAACAAACTCACTTTCGCTTTTATAATATTAGTAAAGATGTTTATCAGTTGTCTAGTACCCATAACACAAGCTCTGATTAGCTTGGGACTAGACAGCGTTGTGTGATAGTTGTGGAATATTATATTATATTATATTGGCTTCTGCCAGTGGCTTTGCCTACGTGAAAATATGTTTCTCCATATAAACTTTAGATTCTGGTTTCCTCCCGCTATGCTAAATTTTAAATAATCCTTTCTTACGTAGGTTTGTGTAAAATTTCACGGTCCTAGTCCCAGATGTTTTGGCTGTACGTTGATATGTCAGTCAAGCAGTTTCTCCTTTTATATGTATAGATTTATAGTTGTATCTTTATTTCCTATACCAATTTTTCTAGTAGATTTTTATAGTCTAGTTTCTGTATTGCTTGCAATGGTCATTAACTGATAAAATTTTTACGGAAATCCACAGAAACAATTTCATTTTCCTATAATCAGTCAAATATCGAATCTAACGTCAATAACCTTACGTCAATAATCTTATACATGAATGTAATAAAACTTGCGATTTCTTCTGTTATTGGAGAAGTTATGATTGGTTTCATAGTAATCAGATCTGAGTGTTTAACTCAGCGGAGATTGAGGAAATCTTTCTCATTGATTTTGATTCTCGATATCACGGATGGAGATTGATTCTTTTTGCGGATTGTTCATTTTATGATTTTCCTCTTTACTGTAAGCATCAATCTTACATAACTGTATATTTTGGTGATATTATGTCGTGGTCAGATCTTAGGATTAACCATTTTGTGATATGCCCAACTAAAACTGGCCAGACCGTTTAAACTTTTAAAATTTGATGATATGTCAATCCTTATTTGTCCATAATCAGTCATCAGGGTCTAAAGAAAGTAAGCCAAACAAAAATTGAAATATCATCAAAATTTAACGTTTGAAAAATTAAAATGATCAGCTGAGATTAAAAAAGAATGATGGAATGTTTAGAAATCAAGAATCCTGACCCTAAAAGATCGACATGGGACGACGTGTTCTGACCACTAATGACTTTTCCCAGTCTAGGGTAGAGCGAGAGTGCGTGTTAGATTTTTATTGATTAAAACCACATCTGTGACCTCAAGATCGAGAGTCGCAGAACGCGACTCTCGATCTTGAGGTGACTCCTCTCATAGCGGCTGGTGTGTGAAGATGTCCGAATCTTCACGGCTGCGGTCGTTACTTTTTGTTATCATTAATGATTCTCTCAGAAGGAGGCAACCGCATCCCATTTCTCCACCGAATGCTCCATCGTGTCCGTGGGTCTACCCTGTGATGATTTTTTACGCCCGAATTCGAAACAAAAACCTTCTATACTTGCCACGTCCGGCGAGGGCCTGCGTCATGCAGCAAAAGAAGATGCCGAGGCATTTTCCCGCTCCAAAAAGTATCATCCTGATTGTGGCGTGCCCAACTCCTTGCCATACTAACAGCTCTCTATATAAAAAAACTTCACGTTGCTTACCAGATACGAACTTACTCGAAGCGTGATTAAGAAGACAGTATTTTAAACTCCATGCCAACACGTTACCCAGCCTCATTTAACTCTCAAAAATTCCTCTCAAGACAATACCAAGAACACAAAAAAGTAAGCTACGAATTAATGTAATCTTATTAAGTGTTACCTGCAAGCGTTCTCATCACAGCGATGATCTGTCTATGTAGATCCCATTGTGAGTTTGTGAGCCAGTTTGAAAGCGCGACCCGAATATTGTCACAATGAACTCCAGTGCCTGAGGGACAAAGAGCTCGGTATAATTAATGACTGAGACCACGAAATGTCGCTGTCTTGCGACGGACTGGACAGAGAGATGAATGGAGAGGAATGTGCAGCATTCTTTTGTGTAGTTGGTTTTGGTTGGTTTTTAAAGGGTAGTAAAAACCAACCAAGGGTAGTTAAAATCATTTTCATTATTTTAGCTGAAACATATCAACGTTGGATCCAGGGCCATGACTGGACCGGCCTTGTGCGTCTAGTCTGTAATAGATTCCCTTGATCTTATCCGGCCATTGGTCTACCTTGTTGGAGACTTTTCAACGCTGCATCTTCCAGAACGCGGTTCCAGCGGACTCCAGGATCTTTCGACCCTATCGACCATCTGTTTTGCAAGCAATATCATAGTCTCACTCATTGCTGCTTAGATTTGGTGATTTTTAAAGCTACGATGTTAACTTTGGTTCCTTAGACAAAAATAACGATCGATTTTTAATTTTGTTAGTTAGGTACCTATTTAATTTTCGAAATTAAAGCAACGTGGATACATAAAAAAAATTAGTGATTTTTTTAATTGAATTATAATAATTCTTTTTATATAACTGTGTGAAAAAATTATAAAACAAAAAGAAATATAATTTTGGTCGCTCAAAAAATAATTGGACGACGTCTCTTCCGCTCCGTTGTCCTGCGTCATCCCACACCGAGGCTCATATCGTTAGATTAAGATAAAACTAAAACAATAATCCTTTTCATTTCTACAGTCCTTTATTTCAACCACACTGAATGGGATAGGCAATGTCTTCATATCTGTGGATGACGAAAAAAATCTGTGTGGGATGGACTTTACAACCATCTTTATATCCTTTGTTATACTTTGTATCGTCATTAAATCAAGCATAAACGCATGTGAGATACAGCTTTCGTCGTTCACCCTCATTAGCTCAGTACCTAACAATAGCATTATTTTTATTGCGGTCAGCATAAGCTAAAAAGTATTTACGATGATCCTCGTATGATTTTATGTTCTTTCTCGTTTATTATTTGATTTACAACGTCAAGACTTTTTGGACTTTTATAATCGGTTAAAATGTATAATTTTGCAGGGATGAGCCAGGGTTTAAAAAAGAAGTGCATAGCACATATTTTAAAGTAACGATACATTGTTTTCGCATATATTTTCGATTTATTTGAGCTGCGATATTCCGTACAGGATTATTTCTGTTGTGGCAGACGATTGCAATCCTTTGTGACGAGAATTCGAGATACATTTGTATTTTAAAGTTATAATAATAATAATTAACGATTCATTTCCATTGTGCACTTATTACTTTTGCTTTAACATGGATGTAATCATTTAAGTACTTACTCGTATATTTAAGCCTCGATAATTCCTGCAATCAAAGTTATTCAGACATTATAACTTTAATAATTAAATTTTTTGGGTTTTATGGGAAGAATAAAAAACAGTGTAATATTATTGAGCGTCTGATTACTATGTTTTTTTTTATGGTGGGAAAATCATCTAATGACAACCCCCGCTCTTGGGCGGAGCGGGAGATAGTGTCAGACTCTTACTGACTAAAAACCCACCCCGTACCTTCGTGCCTTCATACCGGGGCTGAGCTACTCTTTCGAAACTAACCCTGGTCCCAGTAGGCTTCGACCCGGCTGGGTCCCTGCTGTTGCTGACGACTCCTTGAGGCGCGCGAGGACAGTGCGCGCCGTCGACGACTTGGGCTCGGTCCAGACAGTTACCGGAAGTTCGGACAGCGAGCTACCCATTGCTCGCTGTCCGTAAGCCCGCGTCTATGGTGGCCGGAAATCGGGATCGGAATCCCGGCGGCGGCGAGAGCGCCGTTGCCTGATGAGGTCGGCCTCCTCCTTTGCTAGCATTACTGCTTCGTAGAAGAAGGCCACCGCCTGCCACTCCTCCTCGCTCCGGACCATGGCCTGAACCAAGTCCCGGCGCGAGAGGTCTCCGCCGCCGATCGCCCCCACGAGGGCACAGCGATGCTCCGCCCAAGCAGAGCACACCGTCTGATTACTATGTGATACTAACATATATTATAATGTGGACCAAAAGTTGTCTGTAAATAAATAAATTATTATATACACATATAAATATTTTTTAAACACTTAAAAATATAAAAAATAGTAGCCCACCGGGGGTTGCGAGAACTTATTACTAATTGCTTTTGTATTTCTGCAACCTCATCCCCAAAATACTTCAAAAGTCAAATCAAGGAGCGAGAACCGCAGACAGCGTCGCAAGCAACATCCTTTTAAGTATTCAGAATTGCATGGACGCCTTTTGATTCGCTGTTTACCGGAGTACTCGATGCGGCTTCTTAATAAAGCAAAGGTGTTTAATTGGCTGACAAACTGTTCGCGAAGTAATTACGTCTTGGCTGGCAAGGGTTCAAACAACGCGTCAATCTGGTTGCGTAGGGATGGGACAGGTTGTGTGATATTATCATGACTTAAGTTAATTTAAATGGCATTAGATTTGACTCTTGTTGTTACTTGTTAAGATGGTTAAATTACTTAATTTGATGAAAAAAGCCATGTTAGCAGCAAAGCAGCTCAAACTATACGCGTAATATATCAGTGTTTTCCAATAAAATACTTATCAGGAAAATAGACAACAGACTATGTTGAAATTACTTTGGTTTTTAGGATTAAAGACAGCATTTCCGCATCAATATAGCTTATCTATTTGATAATTATTTTATCAATTCGATCCGGTTTATGCAATATTTCCAGATCTGCCCAGTTTTCGTATATGTTAGTCTATATCAGCGTCTGAACAAATGTGCCAAATTTCAAAAGTGTATGTATGCATATTGTTTTTATGTTTGTGTTTGCATATCTCCGAAACTACAGGTCGGATTTAAGTAAGTCTTTTTTTCTTGTACGAGGTATTATTCAACTTAGGAAATACTGTAAGTTAACCGACTTTTTTTATGTATGTTCACCAATATCTCGGTCAATTGTGGACCGATTTCGAAAATTCATTTTTTGATTGAAAGGTTATGCTTCCAAATTGGTCCCATTGAAATATTGTTATGACCTGATCATGAACTTGGAAGATATGGAACAGAACTCCTCATAGGATCGCAGCAGAACTGTCGTAACAAGTAAAATTGCTTTGTTTATACGTGTAGTCGATGACTGGCTGAAGGAAAAATTAAAAAAGAGGGAGGGGATTTATCGGGCTATTCTGATGATGAAGCCAGAAGGTAAATTAATGTAATCTAACCGTGTTTGGAATTATTAGAATCGTTATTAGATCTCTGATAGTCTGGCTATAATGTATTTAGGTTTGGCTGAGAGGTACTTTTTAGTGGTGGTACTATAACTAAAAAGTGTAAAATAAAAACTTTTTACAAAAAAAATACAACCGACTTCAATGTTAAAAAAAAACACTGAAAAGTACAAAATAACTTAATTTTCGGAAGTCGGTGTTAAATAACGAAGAGACAAAACTAATATAGAAACACCGACTTCCGAAATTAAAGTTATTTTGTACTTTTCGCAAAATAACTTTTTTTTTTAACATTGAAGTCGGTTGTATTTTTTGTGTAAAAAGTTTTTAATTTTTATGTTCTTAGATTATATTTTATCGATAGCATCTCTACAATCCCTACTGTCAGGTGAATTTTGCGAACACTTCAAGTGTCAAAGAACGAGTTCGCGCATGGTGCGGTTGCCAGCTATTACACTGCGCGCCGTAAGCAATTGCTTCCTTGCAACGATGAGCCTTTCTGCATCAATTACTTTTTGCATCGGAAACGTTATAATTTCGTACTCATTTACTAGGGCAACAAAGTTTTGTGGAAATTTAGGTTGCCCTAATTTCTCTGCATTTGGTGCAAAGACCACAATTTTGATTAAGACATGAAGAATTGTGGTTAAAGAGCTGAGCAAAGTTATGCTTTGATGATGCAGGTGGAAATTATGCAGCAATCAATCAAGAAACATGATTCAGACACGGCATCAATGGTAGTGCAAAAGGTTCGTCATATTGCAGTAACCAACATGCTAAACTGCTCAAAAACTAAGATTCTGTACCTATAAATATTGTTATTGAGGAAGGGATAATAATATGAATGAAAAGGTTATCGGCATTGGTCAACTTCCAAAATAAAACCTATCTTCTAGTTATTACAGATACTTGACTGTTTGTCTAGTGGTTAGTGGCCCTGACTGCTATTCCGGAGGTCGATACCCACCTAAGACAAATATGTGATGAGCACGATCATTGGTTCTATGTCTGGCTGTAATTTATCAATAATACGTAATGTATTTAGAAATATATAAGTATGTTTATTAGTTATCTCGTATTCATAGCACAAGTTCTGCTTAGTTTGGTACTAGATGGCGTTGTTTGATAGTTGTGGAATATTATTATTACAGAAAATAGATGTAAAAGTCGCCAATTTTTGCCTTCATAACAAGAACATTGGCTGTCTTATTACCAACGTCTCGTCTTACCCCCGGCTGTTTTACGGGACACTTGTCAACACATATTGGTAGCATAAGGGCACACATAACAACACGACAACACGTTGGAGCATGATATGAGAATAACGGTGTAGGGCGGGTCATGTACAAGCATTTACAGCACGAATTAACTGTTTCATTAAAGTTGCACAGTTAACTAACGTGGGTTAAGGCATCCATGTACAAGGGGTGTTTTGTACGATAATTATAAAGCAGGATCAAATTTTGGTCGAGTTTCCTATGTGTTTCTATGCTGATTTTGGAGCTCAGTAATTATAGGAAGTTGTCAACCTTCTACGTAATTGGTATAAGTTAGGCCTGATAGTAAGTTGGGTAGTGCTAGGGCAATGAACTCTTAAGCTTTTGTTGTAATCTACGAGTTAATGACACGTTACTGGAAATATTCTATAGAAATGCCACTTTTATTTTGATTGATATTGACTTTTTTTTAATAATACCAAACATTTATATTTAAAACTTACTTCTTAAATAAATATGCGAGTAATTAACTTACTATACTAGGTATTGTACACGTAAAATAAAAATATACAACTTCTGACTAAATAACTTAAAAATTCGGCGACAAAAAGTTGAGTGTATCCAAAAAAAGTATTTCATTTATTTGAAATTATTGGAATTTATTTTGCACTCATCGAGGTAGCCTGTTGGAATCGATTGTGAGGCATGCAAATTAAAAATAAAATATGGATATACTCGTATAATCAGTCCGACACAAAAAATGTCAAAAGAAATCCGATTATGGCTTTACCAATGAAAAAATTGACTATCGAATTTTGCTACTTGAATTTGTAATTCGAATCCACAATCAATTTCGGTTGCGGTTCCATTGGGTGTGATAATAAAAGACTGATTCGATATTCAACTGTCAAAATAAAACCAACCTCTTCATTCCTTTTTTTTGTAACTTTTTAATACACCTGGTGGCCAGTGGTAGCTGTTTTATACACCTGCATCACCGGATGGAGCGTTACCTTGTACCTCTTTTTCACGCTTTTTTGGTTCTATGGATAAACTTTGGTGGTCTAGACAAAAAAGGAAATGGGGGGACACGGCAAGTTAATTAAGAAAGGGTTGATCTTGTAAGGAGGTGTTTTTAAATGCAGTGGTAAATAAAATTTGAAATCACGGAAATTATTTCTTATTTTGCAAATAAAAAAAATAAGTTTCAATGTCTCTAGTGGCCAGGAATTACATTTTCTATGTAAGTAACATAAATTCTGTCTGAAAAAGAAGTCTTTGAAATTTTGAAATTACCTACCGCGCAATATGTTTATTTCAAGGTATTTGTAAACCTAACCTTTCAAAAGGTATCTTATTTTTTGTGACCCCTCAATCTAATCCGGCTACGTGGGGGATCGTTACTGAATGGTCTGACTCGTCAAAAGGTGACAAGGTCAACCTTCTAATTTGAGTTTCAGAATCAAAACCGGCTGGAAAAACTCAAGGTACGAGTGTGAATACCGTCAATTTAAAAAGGGATAAGCCACATTCTAAATTATTCGGATTTATTTCACCTTTTTCTCGGATTAGGGACGAATTATTATTTAATATTAAAGAGATTTTCGTACAAAGCTGTGAAGTTGGTGAAACCCTGCATGGTACGGATTTAGTTAAAGGGTTACAACATTTACCAAATAATTGTCCAAATTTTTGTTCATGGTTTAATCTTACAAAATATCCTATTATTATTTGTATGTTGTTCTAAAGAATATACTTATTTGATTCTGGTAATAAATTTCTAAATTATTTTTATCATCGTATATTCACGCTAGTCTATCTGTTCAGTTAGTTTAAATTTCCATGTTATGTCATATTTTAAAGTATCTAAAGAACTATGATATTCATAATATTTTAATGATTTTCGATTCGAGATTAGCGAAAATCCACAATATTTACCCGAATTTTGCATACACATTGCCCGCCTACCCCTTTATTTTTTGGTAAGAATCATCAAATAACTTTTCTCTCTAAAGAGAGAAAGAAGAGCGAGAAGGAGTATCAGGATTTTACTGACTATAATCCAAATGTATTCTTTTAGTAGCTTTTTGCACTCGAGTCCAATAACTCTCAGGGTTATCCGAAAGGGCGCTCGAGCCCCGGTATGAAGGCTTGAAGGAACGGGATGGGTTTTTTAGTCAGTAAGAGTCTGACACTATCTCCCGCTCCGCCCAAGAGCGGGGGTTGTCATAAGATGATTTTACCCATCGAAAAAAAAAAAAAAAGTCCAATAACTCTTTCAAATAATCCCACAAGCTCGCCTAACCCTAAGATGTCGGATACGCATCTGCTTTCACAGATTACACCTGTACCAAATCCCTTAATTAATTATAAACGAACCTGCGACACACGATAACGGAAATGGTGGTTAGTTCCCCATAAGCTTTTATTACAACCGTAAAAAGGATTTAATTATATTTTAAGGGTTCGAGCAGGGGTCTAAGATAGGTTAATGTAAATTTACTTTTATGATGTTGTGTTAATAGTGCTGAACTGGGCTTGGTTCCGCAGGGTGCGTTTTATGTATAGATAGAGGGAGAGGAATTGCTTTGATAAAAGTTTAGGGCGATTTAATAGAGGTGGGCAGTTTTTATCTACCCTTAACTAAGATAGTAGCTAGCGTCAACGCTGTTTCGGTTGAGTGACGTCCGTCAACAGATCAAAAGTTTTAAACTTATTAAAAACTAAAACTTGACTACGACAAAAAAAACGAGGCTTAAAAAAATATGAAATAAGATTTTCAGAATGCTGAAATAAACAAGGTAACTTCAAAAATAAGAACAGAACAAAAAGGAAAGCCGTATAAGTCACACGTTATAGGTACCAAACGAAACACTTTAATAACATGTATGTATGTTCAGCGGACAATTGAGACGGTTCTAATGATACCTCTTATGGCGAGTTCCTATAAGTAGTTTAAGAGCTATGAGGGAACAGATGAACATATTCACATGCATGCATACATAGCCTGTCAAAATCATAACTCTCCTTTGGCTTTGCCATAGTCGGATAAAAAATAAAAGGTCTGTTTTGACGTTGGAGAAAGACCTTAGAATGTAACTTATAACGAAACTGAAAGAAACAATAAAATAATGGATCCGGTGTAGTAATAGCTATTTTAGTAGCAGCTACACTACACCACCAGACAAGCCGCTAGGTAGTCAAAACACAAATGTCAAAACGGGCCTCTTGTTTTTTGACAAGTTCAGCTAAAATAAAAGTTAAAATGCTTAAAATAGTAAAATTAAAAATGATGTAGTTTATCATCGACATCCATCGATATATAGACAAGAGCAGGTGAATACAACAAGTCATTACATGCACGTAACCAAGGATCGTTTAAAATCAAATAGGTACATATGAATGACGGAATGAAAAACATTTTACTAGGTCCATGAGGCCTGATTAATGGGCTATCCAGAACAAATGCCCCAAATCTGAACGTTATTGAATCTAGGACGAATATTTTCAGTTTTTTCACTTTTCGACCATCAATTCCAAGCTCCGCAGTTTTTGGGAATATTTTTTACGAATCTTCTTCTTTATTGGCCAAAGTTATATGCACAGTAATTTTTACTTTACGATGATTTAAAGAACACACTTTATAGGTTTAGTATTCCCAAAAACCATTCCGGTGAATTTATTGAAAGATTACGTTAGTTTAGTAGTTATTTTATGAGATTTGGTTAATTTTTGCAAAGCTTCAGGGTAAATAAAGCTTAGAAATATAAATATCGATTTGCAAGGTACCAAATCTTTTTTTGTTGTTCCGCTTTGTCACTAACACACGGAACTGAGTACAGAGGTTCTAATATCTGATCCCAAAGTCAAAGAAACTCGCAATCAAATGATTTAAATAAGAAGGATCCCTTTTTATATCTATAACTCATACTTTATCCACCCAGTGCATAGCGACCAATTCTAATGGTTTAAAGTAATCAGTATGGAGTGGAAGCTTTAGTAGCTATTTTGCCCTTAAGAATTTAAATTCCAAAAGCCTTTTGCAATATTATCCTCTACCTCTTCAAATGAAGTGACAATCCTATATATCGCGAAAAATGCCCGTGTACCATCGTAAACTATTGTCTTTATCCCTGGGGAAAGGTTTCCATAAACACCAATAAAGTCAGCTATCGGATGCGTGGTGCTAACAAGCCAATATGGTCGAGATTAGTGGACGGACCGCGCTAAGGACTGCGCCACATGATCAGTTGTTTGTACACGTTGGTGGACAAGTTGAGTAAAACACAGAAGGTTAGGATAGGTTCAAGTTGCCTCTTATCTTTGAAAGACAGACCAATATACTTCTACACTAGCCGTATACAATCACATTTTTTATAAAAGGTTATTTTTAGAGATGAAAAATCATTTAATAACTTTTTCCGCTTTGAGAGGGCTAGAGAAAACTAACTAAAACACACCTATGTTTCTTCAGGTGCCTTTTCCATTCGAGAGCCATGGTAACTCTTTTGATTAATCCCGCAGTTCTGGCTGATGAAAAGATATATTCATGATTTAGTTTTTTTTTTCTGCCTGGTTTCGTCTCATTTTCACTTTGGTTTATTTGTTCTCTGACATTCTGCCATTTAAACTATTTGTTATAATTCATTCTTGTTATCTGAGATAATACATGCATCTCTATCGACAATTCTATCACGGGTTTAAAAACTTTTCCATTAAGGTCTACTTGAATTTATATCAAATCAAAATTTTGTAAATGTACTGTGGAATATTTTGTTCACCAGTCATGGTAACTCTTTTGATTAATCCCGCAGTTCTGGCTGATGAAAAGATATATTCATAATTTAGCTAGTTTTTTTTTTCTGCCTGGTTTCGTCTCATTTTCACTTTGGTTTATTTGTTCTCTGTCATTCTGCCATTTAAACTATTTGTTATAATTCATTCTTGTTATCTGAGATAATACATGCATCTCTATCGACAATTCTATCACGGGTTTAAACACTTTTTCATTAAGGTCTACTTGAATTTATATCAAATCAAAATTTTGTAAATGTACTGTGGAATATTTTGTTCACCAGCTCGCTAGTCAGACAAATTCTTAAAGACCACATTAATATAGACACTTTTAATAAACTTGTGAATATTTTACCTTGTTTGTGCTTCAGCCTTTACAGGTTGGTCATAATGAGGTGCGACGTTGGACGGTGGCAATGTGACATATATCACGGTAATGTGACTTACTGTTATGATCTCAACGGGTCATAAAGGCACGTTTGTTACTTGTTTTGCGCTGTTTATATATTTTATGTTAGCTTTAAGTCTCGTAAAGCAACTTGATGGTATAATCGGAATTTAGTTCGTTTTTTTATACTAGATAGTTCTGACTGTTTTGTTTGTAGGGTTGTGAAGTATTTTAGATGCAATATTGTTGTCAGCTGTGCGTTGAATATTCAGTAATGCTAACTTTTATTTAGATTAATGCGTATTGTGGATTTTTTGAATATTAAATATAATACAAATCTGGTCTTTGACGATTGCTCAAAACGAACCCTATAAAATTTTTGCTAACTCCAATGCACTGCATTTTTTTTTTGCTTTGAACATAATTTATGTGCCTAATGTGAACGGGTATATTGGCTACATTGACAAAATCAAACGCATAAATTGAATTTAAACTTTAACCCAACAGTCGAAGTAGCAAAATCCTTTACAAACAACCCGGGCCCTATCGTAGCAAATGCCAACCAAATAAACACTGTCCTAAACAAACACAAAATTAAATTCTCAGCAATCGATGAGTGATATAAATGACAAAGCGAATTAATACGCGATGAAGTTTATAAAATGTTGGAACGTTTCCTGTAGGCAGCAGATGTAGGAGATGTCAATAATAAGAGCAAACTTCCGAAAGAGTTGGGAAGTAATATTGTGCTCCCGCGAGTACTGAGTCAATAATAAACAAAGGGGGCGTCTGATACACTTGTAAACTAATAACCCCACCCTAGACGTTCGTGACTGTATATTAATAAACAATAGGTCGTGACAAATATGCTACTGCTGGAAACAATCTGATATTGTGACGGAGGGTGATTTAATTGAATTTTTTGGTGCCCATAATGTATTTTGGAATTCTGTAACAGCAATGGTCACAATAGACAGAATATGTCTGGAAGGAAAACAAACAACTGAATTAGAAACTGATTCTAATAAACGAATTATAATACGAAAATTATAGATGATACAGTAAATAATAATAGTAATAATTCTACCATTTAAATAAAATCACTTACTTTACTAACTTTCACTCAATTGTGAATAGGCAATTTTTTATTTAATAAAAAGAACTTACACTGTAAAGAAACACAGGCTGGCAATACGCTAAAAATACTACAGCATGTAAAAAACAGACTGTCTTGTTGACTGTCTACAAAAGTATGAACGTTATTAAACAGTTCATTTCTTTGCAGCCAACTCCAGCTTGTATCAAATAAGCTACTCGTAGGTACTTTGTTTTGTTTTCAGCCCCATGGGCCCCTTGTCGTTTAAATTAAATATCCATGATTGAAATGCTATTGCTTCTTTATTTTTTGATATTTGGAAAGACTTTTATTGAAATCTTTTTAACGTCTTGATTCTTTTGTCTGCGTTATGGGAAATTATAGGTGTGTGATATTTTACTTTGTCATGCAATTTACACCAAAGTCTGACAGGATAAACGTAGATTAACCTTTCGTATGCCGTAATTAGAGACACAATTAAAAAGTTATTGTGTCTCGCGTGGATCCACGTTCCGGTCACACAACGGGTTAAGCATTTTACCAACTGTAAACTTATTGCAAAAACATTGTATCGACAAATTATTAGAGAGTAAAATAATTTAGCATATATTTTATCTTCCCGCGAATCTCTCTAATTAAATGGATTAGAAACATTCAAGTAATCCTTATAATTACATCAAATTCTTGTCAATAACATTGAATTGAGATTAACTTTGAAGTCATCTAATAGGTTCTTATTACTTACTTCTAGTTAGTGTGAAACTCAAGGTTGTTGTTACTTGAATTCATTGGAATTGATTCGAGTACGGTTAAATTTTGCTCAGACCTCTACCTATAGATTCAAGTAGGTATACTAGTTTTAATGTTTTATAAGTGTCCTTATAGGCCTATGTGAAATAAAATATTACGAATTTTGAAAGAAACACAATACCTCGAAATAACAAGCAAAAAACGTATATTTAGAATAGATTTGGTTTTAGAGTCGAACTAAATCAAATTCATAATATTTACGCTCGTTTACAGGTGATATTTCAATCCGAAATGTGGAAAAAAATTGAAAAAGAAATTGCACCATCAGATTTACCGTATATCCGTATACCGAATATCGGTAAGTTTTTATAAAGCAATCTGCTGCATAACTTTTTAAAGGAAGACGTATTTTTTTCAAAATTTCTTGCGTCGAAAAACAAACAATGGCGGCGACGCTATAGGTGCGGCTGAATGAGCTAATTATTTACAATCCGACACGCAACCAGCACTTTGTTCCAAAAAACTGTTACGTGAAATCTCATTTCCTAAGTTTGCTTTGTCCCGACTAAAAAAAAACAAAAGGGTTCCCCTGTGTGTTCTTTAGACTGATTGATAAACTATGCTTACTCAATCGTTACATGCTTTTTTATTTAAACTCAAAATGTCAATGGCCTGCACCGTGCTATCGAATATTCGAAATAATTATTTTTAAATCGATACGGCCGCACAAAGCTAGCAGTCCAAGCATTCGATAATGATTAAAAGAAATAATTTTAAAAAGCGCGCGTAGTGTTGTACCCTGGTCGATGCGTTCTGTCGCGTGATCGGCTCGCGTGTCTCATGCCAGCCTCAAATTAAAACCCAACCGATAAGACACCATGCACCTCACGACTGTCGCACGACGCGTCTCTTTTAATTACGCACCCCACACAAAACTTATCTACCCCTTTGAGAATTTACATTTTAAACGCTATTACTCGGACAATTTGTTTCGAAAACATTTTCTAAAAATGTTTGGAGTCTCTAATTAGAGATGTTAATAGTATATTCAAATTATATGTTTAGTAAAATGTAGAGCAGTCAGGAGTGTCGGGAGTGACTTGTGTTTTGATCATTCGTTTGCGGCTTTGTGGATGGTCTCGGCAGATTTTGTTCATTAAAATGCTGGTGAATATTTCCTGAGCAAACAACATCCGACAGAATAAAATTAATGGTATCGATTAGCTGGCGTCGTTGCTGAGATCGCGTGCGAGTGATGCGAACGGCGACACCTTCTGGGAGCTGTCTGTGTCAATTTTAATTGGGCCAGTTGTTTTGCTCTTGTTGCGATGCAAAACGTGATTGCCCCGCCTTATTTATGTGGGGTCACGGAATTTAATAAAATAGTTTTTGTGTAGTTATATTATGTGGAGAATTTTTGTGGGAAACTATTTAATCAATATTATTTACGGTACCCCTATGATATTGGTTTGAGGTCCAGTCATGAGTGCAAATATTCGGTTGGCTTTGATGGAACTAATAACGCACATTTTCATGAACAATATAAATATATTGTTCACCAGAATGTGCGTTATTAGTTCAAATATATCTAACATGAGCTTGCATTGGGGTAAAATTCCATTAATTAAACCTTATTAATGAGACATCAGATTTATCGAATAAGCTTACTTTTCTAAGACAAGACCTAACTCTTCAAACTAATGCCAAATAACTAATTAATGGACACTAACGTTGTCTGTCTTAATTAAGGTTTAGCGAACTGAATTATTGATGCGAAACTGTACCCTAATAAGTCTGACGAGCGATAGGCCACGAATATTATATTGAGTTTGGATGTAATAAAGTTTACCTTCTTTAATTTTTTACATGACCTGACCAGCCTGACCTTTAGAAAAAACGTCTCAAGGACGTCCATAAGTAAAAAGAAAGAAAACTTTTATTATCAGTAATCATTCTAATTTTATAGAATTATTGAAACGTGTTCACGTCCAATTCGGCTTTGTAAGTTTTGCAATTCAAAATATTGAATCCTTGTTATTAGTGCTCCATTGTCGATATTTGTGTTCGGCATAAATTAGCAAGTCAAAAAGTGTGATTATTTATGCTTGGCCATTATCAGGGCGTACATAAAAAGTGGAGGGATTATACCCGAAGGTCGAATAAAACTTTCGTTTTTATACCTTTCGTTTGAAATGCTCGATTCTGAGTGTAATTCGAATCACTTTACATAAAAGTGATATTGTTCGGATTTTGCGACATCTTTTTTTTCATTATTTTATTTCTCCTGATTTAAAAATGCTCTTAACTTCAATAAGATAATTATGTAGCAAAATCAAGCTGTTCTTGGTAGGTGTCAACCATCTTCTATTTTGTGTTTTAGTGTTATTTTAGTTTATTTATTGACTATATACGTGGCATCACAACGGATTCTAGTAAAATATCACAACATATTAGGAGTTTTTTGTCCTTGCATAGAGTATATCTATGTATTTTTAATTTTAACACAATTTGTGAGGTATGCACAACCATTTTTTTTTTAATTCTCTTATACCAAATATGTGGAAGCCACATAATTAAATTCAATAAAAACCACTAATAAAAGACAAATTCAAAATCTCGGATTACCAAAGTACCAGAAGACCATACCATTGTAAGAGATGTTAGTCTTAATATCCTTCCACCTTATTCCACGCGACACACACAGGTAATACAAAAACATTACATTTTAAATAAAGCGGCACGATGATCTAATTTCATGGCGCATGGTCCATTCAACGCTCGATTACGGAGAGGCAAATTGGACCATCTATTGCCGCGGCTCAGAACCGAGTCTCCTATTGTCTAAATGAGTATGTTATCCTAGTACTCGCAATGTTCGTTGAAGCTTAGTTTTATTAGGATTATTTTGATTACCTATTGTTATTGGATTATGTTAGGTGTTTAATGTGGGGGAATTAATTGATAACGATTATTATAAGCACAAAATAGATTCATTAATTTATAATACTATGATCCTGAACTACTGTATACAAATAGTGTTTTGTAATATCTACTTAGTGGTTCTGAGTTGTATTTAAGTTTGCGAGTATTTTACGCTCTAGATGGAGCTAGAGGGAGTGTGTATACAAACTAAGGTGCGTTTGAATCAGTAATAGTTTTTTCTTTAGTTGCTTTTTGCGTTTCAAGGCCACTGTAACTCTTTTGAATAATTTCATAAACCAAATTATTATTTCTCTTATTCATTTGTATAGACATGTGTTCTATTTGTTTGTATATATTGTTTTGACTGAAAAAATATCTATTATTGATGTTATAATTATGTTTCCATTATTCATATTCAATAATCTATCCCATTTTCAATAACATTTCTGGTAATTCACTTCAAATTAGCTTTTTGCTTCCACTATATTGAGTTGTATTTTCACCAGTAGATAGAATATAGCAGACAGTAATTTATTTGAAATTAATTCTTTTAGCATATTCATAATCAAAAGATCCATTCTGCTAGACACGTCGAAAATATGAAAACTATTTAATAACCGTTTCAAAATGGAATTCCATACGTGCTATGATCATAATGACATCACGATATCTATCGTACTACTCTGAAATACGATCGTGTTAAAATTAAATGAGTTTTCAGCGACAAAAGTCTGTGAAAGCCATCGATTCATTCTAATTTCAGCTGTTGGCTCAATGCAACATTCATTTCAGTAAGTGGCGTACGAATCTAGCTCAAAGCTACTCATGGGATTCATACAATCGACTTTATCGACTTTCATAGTTGTAAATTTTAGATTTCTTTCACCTCCAGCAGAATGTCTCTGCGGTTGCTATAAAATTCTTCAACATTGAATTCTACATTCTTTTATTTTTATCGTTGAACGTTCTTGATATTTTATTTTTTTTGCCTCTGTGTTCTGGGGACATTAAGTGAGTGGTTTTTCTTTTTATTCTTACTTTATAGACGATAGGTAAACTTAGATAAAGCTGACCCAAATGCTATCGATATGTTAGCGAACAATAGATGTCGACATACTTTTTTCATCAAAATTACCGTGAGATGAATAACAAATTCTCACGTAAGCAATTTTTAAATTGCTCATATTTTTTCCACGCTATTTTTTTGGCTATATTATTTTTTTTAGAATGTAGGCAGTGTTTGTCAGAACGGAACAAAAGCCATAGTTTGCTAAAAGTTTATTGATTTTGGACACAGCCATATTCATATTTTGTTTACTGATAAATCTATATATATATAAATCAATGCCACTTTTCGTTGTGATTTTATAACTCAAGAACGGGCTCACCTATCCAAACCAAATATTTAGGCTTTTTTCGGACTATTTAGTAGATGGTTTATGTGAAGTTTGGTAGGGTAGAGTATTGTATAGTAGGGAAGAGTAGGGCAGAGTAGAGTAGGGTAGAGTAGGGTAGGGTAGAGTCGGGTAGAGTAGGGTAGAGTAGGGTAGGGTAGAGTCGGGTAGAGTAGGGTAGAGTAGGGTAGAGTAGTGTAGAGTAGAGTAGTGTAGAGTAGTGTAGAGTAGGGTAGGGTAGAGTAGGGTAGAGTAGGATAGGGTAGGGTAGAGTAGGGTAGAGTAGGGTAGAGTAGGGTAGAGTAGGGTAGAGTAGGGTATAGTAGGGTAGAGTAGGGTAGAGTAGGGTATAGTAGGGTAGAGTAGGGTATAGTAGGGTGGAGTAGGAAAGAGCAGGAGCGAAGCCGCGCTGGCAAAAGCTAGTACTGTATATTATTATGTAATTATAGATATATTACGAGTATTTTTACAATTAATCTTTCGAATACCGTCAATTAGAGACCCAGTAGTATACGCTATATAGTTAATTGTAAATAAAGTTTTAAAAAGTGTTCAATATTCAATATTGCACCTACCACTATTTGTTTCTGCATCATCCAAAGGTTGTGAATTGTATGTGCATAAAGAATAATACATTCCTATCTTTACGTTACCTTAAAAAATCAAAGAATAAATAAAGACAAGGTCAAAAGATGATTCAAATTATTAGCTACAGACGTAACAGCATATTATTGTAATAACACTTTTTGAAGCGAGAGGCCGTTGGAGAATTTTGGCCACGAATGTTTTTTCAGTTGCTCTTTGCGTTCCGAAGACACGGTATCTTTAACGGGTACTTCGCCATCCGGCCATCCGGTAACCGTCGGACCAAGCCCGAGTCGTCGACGGCGCGTAGTGTTTCACGCGCAACTCAAAGAGATGCCTCAAAATCATAGGGGCCCCGCAGGGTCGAAGCCTACTGATAAAGACGAAATAGGAGTAGGTTTTAGACGTTAAAAGTCTGACATGCCTTCTCACTCTGCCCTAAAGCGGGATAAGTCATTGGATGATTTAAAAAACGAGCGATCTACTGAGCCCATGGGTTTGTTTCTGAAAGGGAAAGTGATTCTGGAACGCAAAGAGCAATGAAGGAACATATGTGTGGTTTTATTCAGTAAAAGTCAGATGCTTTTCCTCTTCGCCCTCGAGCGGAAGAAGTCATTGGTTGATTTGCTACCTTAAAAAAGAGCCGCGGTAATCTTCAAACCATCCCGCAGCCCTAGCAGGAATTCTAACAAAACTATAAATATAAACACTTCACAAACAAAATAAACGCCTGAATAATTTATAATAGCTATAAAATTCTATATCACATAATATGGCGATGAACACATACGCTGCCATTGATAATATTATTTAGTAGTAATAAGAGCATGACATGCAATAGAATTTGTTTACAAAATGCTTTCTAAACGAGTTCTCCAATGTTTATGATGGTTTATTGAAGCTGCAACTTGATTCTTGCTTCGTTATTGAGGAGCTTATACATTTGTGTCAAAAAATAAACATGTATTTTTACAGAGTTTTTGTATCTACGTTATTTTATTTTTGATGTTTTGTTTCAGTGCATGGCGACCAACTGTTTGTTAAATACCGATTCTGTCTAGATACATAGTATTGTAAAGGCAAATATTAGTTAAAATATAACTTTTACTTTTTTGTTTGGCAAAGACCTCCTTTTTATGTTATTTTGGTTACAATGTTTTGTTTCAGTGCATGGCGATCAGCTATTTGGCAAGTGCCAATTCTGTCTAGGTAAATAGTATAGTAACGGTAAATATCAGTTAGCCAGTAACATATACTTTTTTTTTTGCTTGGCAAAGACCTCTCCTAATTTCTTCCAATTATTCTATGTGCAAGCTAATCCTTGCGGTAGACGTCCAGAGGGCTTAGGCAAGTTGATAATCTATAAGCGTTATGTAACGCTAGTGGACATTATAGGAATGACATCATCTCAACGTTAAGTCACGTGACCAGAACAAAGGAATCGGAGGCGTTACCAACTCTTTCGACAGTTGGTAACGCCTCCGATTCCTTTGTTTTTATTTTGATTCGATTTAAAACGAAACGATCGTAAATTAGTTTGGTTTGCTGGTCGTCACACCACCTCTTCCTAGATTGACCTCAATGGCGTTAATCATCCTCTAGTACCCATTTTATAAAGTTTCTTGCCCAGTGATCAATATACTTGCTATTGATGTGAGTCTACCGACAAACCCCAAGGCAAAACATTTGCGACTCGGTGAGCGACGCGGCGACGTCTGAGGACCGAAGTTACAATGGTCAACGTAAAAATACTCTTTTTTAACTTTTCTGGCATAAAGCAGCTATAATCTTTAACTGCACTATTTTAAAATATTTTTTTTTTGTCCTATCGAGAGATGACTGACACGTTTGTAGAAATTTTTTAGTAGAGTAAGGACCAGGTGAAATTAAAATTTTGTTCCAATGCGTTGGCTTTACCTACTTACTACCCCTTGATAATTTGCACCCCTGCATGTGCGTGGAATAATAAACAACTGACGTTTGAGTATTTAAAGTTCCCACGAAAGTATACTGCAAATTCATCCTATAATTGGAACAATATATTATTTTTAATATCCACTTGATAAGGGAAATAAGTAGGTCGGTAGTTTGAAAAACATTAAAAAACAAAAACTTTGCTCTACACTCGTATCTAATTACTCCTGTATCGTATTCACAAACATGTAAATTCACAAACAAAACACACTCAGATTCCGACCTATCCGACTATCTGTAAGTTATAAAAACACATAGGACAAAATTGAGAATCGAATCCCCAATAAGCACCGGAGCTGTCACTCGTTCAACTACTGCGCCTACCGTGCAAATGTACGATTTTCTAACAGATCTTGCAAATAATATGAAACTATTTTCATATAGAAATACAAGAATCTTAAATAAATAATTGCTAATAATTCTGAAAATCACAAAAACATGAATAAAATCAATATCAAATTACTTTATGATCAGAGTAAATGTAATTAATAAGTTAAGAGAGCTCTAATGGCTCTCAAGCGTTCATTTCAGTACTTATAAAATAATGTAAAAATTGGTGAAATCATAACTTTGCGAGGGTGTTGCACTAGGCAAACTGTAATATCATTAAAAGTTAAGTTACAAAAATAAAATTAAGTTAGAATTAAAAAGGTAAATAATCGGTCAAAAAGAATAATGTACCTTTAATATAAGTAAAGTTTATTTCAATTTGTAAATCCAAATCAATCAGAAGGTATCATAGTTCAAAGTAACTCACCTTAAAAAGGTAATTTCTAAGAAGTAGGACCTAATAGATATTATATAATAATAATAGAGTTTTACAACATATATCGTTTATCAGTGAACAAAGTTAGTGTCATGCTACAGATCAAACAAAATATGAAGCTATTATCAAGAACACTGCTCTGTAGGAAGTAAAAGGATTTCAATCAAAACGTAAAACGGTCTAGAATAATGCAAAAATCTCATCATGAATCTCTAAATTGTATTTCAGTTTTCCACATCAATGACTACATCCAAATTTTACTTTCTTTTACACAAAATATTTAGTTATAAAAACTAACGTGTAAGTCCCTTAAACCCGTAATTACGAACACGCATTTAAAGCTAATAAAGTTATATGGTTGTAAACAAACCTTCAGCGGAAGAGTCCTTTAAAACTGTTCATAATTATAACATTCCATCTGGACTCCTTCTAATTGGATGGTTTCAAATCGATCGTAAAAGTTGTTGTACGTTCACATAGTAAACAAATTAAAAAAGTTTCGAGTAACAGTTTAAAATAACTTTTCTGAAGTAACTGTTAAAGTAAAGTAAAAGGAAATCATTGAAAATTAACTTCTATTACTATCAGAAATAATTTTACTGCAGCAGTTGTATGTAGTACGGAAAAATACAAAATTGCAACGTTACCGAACTAAACTTTTCTATCAGTTTAGTTAAAAAAAACTTGTTCTTGTATTAAAAACAAGTTTAAAAAAAATATGACATTAACAGAATCTAGCATTTATAGAATCTGGCACTATAGGAATCTGGCGTTTATAGAATCTGATATTTGTAGAATCTGGCATTCATAGAATCTGACATTTGTCAACTAAACAAAGTTACGATTTCTATTTGTTACTTAGATCGTGCGTAGTACATATATATCGATGCTTAGATTACATAGTGAGTTTAACCATGATGGCGATTACGGGAAAAATAAATTCAAGTGTCATCTTACCTTCAACAAAATTCGTGATTTCAGTTTTGAGGTGGGAAATCATCCACTGACTTCTCCCGCTTTAGAGTGGAGCGAAAGATCCTGGTTAATTTTTACTAACTAAAACCACAGTTGCTGTCAAAAACGTCCACAGTTAGACATAGGTCTCCCCCAAGTGTTACCGTAACGATTGGTCCTGTGCATCTCGCATCTATTGGATTCCCACGACCTTCTCCAGGTAATCAGTCCACCTTGTGGGAGGACTCAACGCTGCGTCTTCAGGTACACTCCAGTCCAGAACCTTTTGTCCTCATTGACCGTCTGATGCTCAAGACTTCTTCTTCTTAGCGTTTCGAGTGCAAAACTAATTAAATTCCTTGCCTGGCCCAGTATTCAGCCAAGGCTTATTGAAGAAAAAATGAACACTAAATAACCTCCACGGTCCGAACTAAGCATTTCATCTCGTTGTTTATACCGTATTCATCGAAAGACTGGAACAATTTGCCCGCTAGGTCTTCTCGTTCGATTATAAGTTAGGTATCTTCAAGACTAGAGTGATTATAGCATAATCAGCCTTGTAATGTTGCTACTGCTGGGACTCAGGCCTCCTCTCTATGAGAGGGAATGGGCCGTAATTCACCACGCGAGCCCACTGCGGGTTGGTGAATGTAACATGTCTTCGAATTTTTGGTTCTAGGACATGCCGGTTTCCACACGATGTTTTCCTTTACCGTTTTTGAGAGCAGTGGTGATGAAATAAATTACACAAAGTAATGCGCTTGGCTGGGTTTGAACTAGCGACCTACTCCTACCCCCTCGGCCACCACTGCTCCATAGAGTTAATATGTTCTTGATAAACTAGTGCGCCTTTTTTTTTCCAGTGGGAAAAATCATCCTATGACAACCCCCGCTCTTGGGCGGAGCGGGAGATAGTGTCAGACTCTTACTGACTAAAAAACCCATCCCGTTCCTTCAAGCCTTCATACCGGGGCTCGAGCGCCCTTTCGGATAACCCTGGCCCCAGTAGGTTTCGACCCGGCTGGGCCCCTGCTGTTGCTGACAACTCCTTGAGGCGCGCGGGAACAGCGCGCGCCGTCGACGACTTGGGCTTGGTCCGGACAGTTACCGGACGGCCGGACAGTGAGCTACCCATTGCTCACTGTCCGCAAGCCCGAGCCTACGGTGGCTGGAAATCGGGATAGGAATCCCGGCGGCGGCGAGAGCGCCGTTGCCTGATGCGGTCGGCCTCCTCCTTAGCGAGCATTACTGCTTCGCAGAAGTCGGCGACCGCCTGCCACTCCTCCTCGCTCCGGACCATGGCCTCGACCAAGGCCCGGCGCGAGAGGTCTCCGCCGCCGATCACCCCCACGAGGGCACGGCGATGCTCCGCCCAAGCAAGGCACACCGCGATTGTGTGCTCCACCGTGTCCTCCGGGCGTTCCGCACAGTGTCGATACTCGGGCGTCACTTCCGTTTTAATTCGGAAAAAAAAACTAGTGCGTTTCACTATCAACGATTGCATCACTGATTACCATCAGGTGGGATTGCAGTCACGCACTGAATTACAAAAAAAAAAAACAATACAATCAAAGGACGGTAATGAAATTGAAATTCTTCCCTTTTAATCCTATAAGCACCATGTTACTATAATTTTAACACGTCGTGCTTAAATAACTCATCACGTACCGACAATTTGTTTCACGAAGTACGCTTAAGTGTATTTTCATGTATTTCGTGCTTATCCAATGAAGTGGAAATACAAAATATAGTTGTATCGTTTATTGAACAAAAAATGACTGAACAAATAGAATAGCCGTAACATAAGCGTTTAAAATGGATTGCAAACGAATAAAAGTATAAATACTACAATAAAAACTGATATTGATTGTAAACATATTTGTTTTTGAGACTGGCTGTTGTTATTTCAACCATTTAAACGCGTGAAAAGTTACGTAGAGTTATTTGAAGCCATTTCTGCGAATCACTCTCGATCCAACCGGCCTCGCTAAAAATTAAATTAAATTATCGATATTTCGGGTAAATAACATGCATGTGGGCAAACATGAAAAATTGGTTAAGTGCGAGTCGGATTCGCGCACAAAATGTTTCGTACAAACTTGCGTATGTAAAAAATTCAGTTTTCGAATCGAGTCTCAAAGATTTTTCTGAGTTGCAAAAAAAGTATGACGTACACACATTTACCGTCCGGTAACCGCCCAGACCGAGCCCAAGACATCGAAGGCGCGTATTATTCCACGCGCACCTCAAGGAGTTGTCAGCAAACTGTAAGGAGCCCAGCAGGGTCAAAGCCTACTAGGCCAAAAGTCCGCTTCTGAAAGGAAGATTCGGCCCCGCTACGAAAGGCAACGAAGGAACAGGAGTGGGTTTTTAGTCAGTAAGAGTCTGACACTATCTCCCGCACAGCTCAAGGGTGTGGAGATATCTTCGCGCACATTGGGTGATTTTCCCACCTAAAAAAAACCCAAATCCTAAGAGTTCCGTTTTTGCCGACTTAGTACAGAACCCTAAAAATATCCATTTGTTGGATAAACCAGGAAAAAAATACAGTTTAATATCCGATAAATACGTAGTTTAGTAACTAAAATAAGAGCAACCTTGCAATCAGTAAACTTTTCAAAATTTTTTCGAATTCCGGTCCTATTAATAAATTCTCAACCGGAACGAAATACAAGGTAAAATTATACTCTAATAAAGAAGAAGCTTTACTAATAACATATTTATAACTTCCAGCTACACTTAATACACACATTGATTCGTACTTTCTATAGTGTCGAAAGGACGGAAGCATTAATCATAAAACAGGAAACTCAGTACCTACTATAGCCGTTTAGACTTATCTAGTTAGGGTTGCTAGATCAAAAGTTTTATTTAATAATTTTCTAAACTAGGTATCATTTTTTTAGTGGAAGAAAAAGGTTTTTCTATCTAAATTGTCTAGAAAATAGAATACGTGTCAGTTGGGATACCTATATGTAGGACTTGTTTTTATGCCCAAGATCGGGGGTTGTCATTGGATGATTTTCATCCAATGACAACCCCCGATCTTGGGCGGAGCGGAAGATAGTGTCAGATTCTTACTGACTAAACGACCCACCCTGTTCTTTCTAGCCTTCATACCGGGGTTCGAGTTATTCCCTTTCGGATAACCCTGGCCCCAGTAGGCTTCGACCCGGCTGGGTCCCTACTGTTGCTGACAACTCCTTGAGGCGCGCGGGAACAGTGCGCGCCGTCGACGACTTGGGCTTGGTCCGGACAGTTACCGGACGGCCGGACAGCGAGCTACCCATTGCTCACTGTCCGCAAGCCCGCGCCTACGGTGGCCGGAAATCGGGATCAAAATCCCGGCGGCGACGGCGAGAACGCCGTTGCCTGATGCGGTCGGCGTCCTCCTTTGCGAGCATTACTGCTTCGCAAAAGTCGGCGACCACCTGCCATTCCTCCTCGCTCCGGACCATGGCCTCAACCAAGGCCCGGCGCTACATGTAGGACTTGCAGAGCACATGATCCATGAGGCCGAGAGCCTGCAGTTCTGCAGTGGTAACTGTTTAAGACAGTATTAGAAGGTCTCCCAAAGGCGGACTCGGTGAGGGTATCGGGAATACGATTAATATGAAACGTATAAAACGGGTCATTGTGGCGATCCTTGAGGAAGGTCTATGTCCAGCAGAAGACGTCCTTCGGCTGAAATGATGTTAATATGGAAATAGCTAACTAACAAAATATAGCTGGTCTAGGTATCATAACTTGTAAAGGTTAAATGTGCTATGGCTATAAATTTAAAATCTTTAATTCTTTATTGTACACAACATTACATATAGACATACAGACAGTTCACGTACAAAGGCGAGCTTAACTCAGCAATGAGTTTTCTCTCAGCAAACCTTTGAGTTACTGAGAGAGAACTTATTTGAAGGTCCAGTGCACAATATAATCTAACTAAGTCTAATAAATAATTATTATTACATACTAATATTATGTCACAAATAAAAAAAAGTGTTCTTTAAGTGGAAACTTCAAGTTTTCAAGATGTTTTCAAGAGAAATCTTGAAGACATCCAAATAAACAAAGTCCGATAAACTCCAAAAAGATTTAAATGTTGCGCCTAACCTCTCCTCTAAATTTACAAAAGTATAAAGAAGTAAATACGTCACAATAAAGCTTTGAAATAAAGTGCAATAACGAACCGTTGCGTGTTTTTACCAGCTAGCGTCGATTCAACATTATGTATACTATACAAATAGCCCTACTCATATCGTTAACTAAGCAAAACGGTATTGACACTACGAAGAATCCCAAACTTTCTCCAGATATTACACACAAAAAATAGCCCAGATTCCGGTCAATCCAGCTGCGTATTTTTAGCTCTACACCAGACAAACATGTTGCAAAACAGGCCGAATATGTCTGGCAGCCCTATCCCCAGGAATTATGCTGAGAATGTCATTAAGGGACGCCCTTCACCGTACCTACCGCGTAGCTTGTCACTCCGTACTGTCTTTCAACGCAGCTTTTTTGGTGCGTATAAAAATATAAAATGTTCATTAGTGTGACATCAACACTGAGAACGATTTATTTTGCTTACAACGGTATTAATGGACGGTTAAGGTTGAGCGTTTTGTTAGATGGTCTTGGAAATGAAAATGGAAGGTGAAAAGATTTTATTGATTTGAATTCTGGTCTAGAATTTTGTGTCTTTAAATTTTAGTAAGTTATCAAATAGTTCTCAAATTAACGACAACTACTAGCTAGAAAAAAAAAAGACGTGTGGCACTCGGGGACTGCCGCGGTAAAGCTATTGCATAGCATTTTTATCAACTTATGCAATTATAATTATTTATTTATTTTATTTATGCAGTATTTTTTTTCCTTTGTTTTTTTTCTTTGATATTAATTGAAGTTACACTTTCACACATTGAATTGAATTTTGATTGATTGTTCACTCATTTGTTTTTTTATCGGTCACCACGCTCATTTTCGTTACGGAATTTCTGGATTCGGTCTCCACGCCCGCGATAGAAGCTATGCAATAGCTTAAAATATTTCTAGTTAGTAATAACTAAGTAAGAAGCTGGATAGAGTCAACGTTTTTTCTCAATTAGTCGATGACTAGTCTAAAATCTAGGTCTAGGCATGGTTTTAATGTAACATTTAATTGCTAGTAGTATCATACCCAAGAAAACTATCCCGTTTTTATTTTAAGTTCTTACACTCCATCCTCAGGTTCATCATCATTTTAATCGAAGTACATCCAGTGCTGGACATAAGGCTCCCCCAAGTGTCGCCACAACAAGCGGTCATATGCGTCTCGAATCCACATTCCCACGACTCTCACCAAGTCATCGGTTGGTCACCATCCTAAAGTTATCTGGTGGATATCGCTGTCACCGATGAAACCGCCTTCGTAGGCAAAGAGTTGCGTTTGTGTAAAAGTTTTGTAACAGTTTTGATGTACAATAACCATAATCAGCTTTTTTAAAGTTCCCACTGTTGGGATTCAGGCCCCCTCTCTAGGAAAGGGAATGGGCCGTAATCCATTACGCGGGCCCAGTGCGGGTTGGTGAATGTCACACGTCTTTGACTGTTTTGTTCTAAGTCATGCCGGTTTCCTCACGAATATTTTCCTTCACCTTTTTAGTAAGTTATCAAATAGCTCTCAAATTATCAGCAACTAGTAGCTAGAAATACTTACTAATTAAGAACTACTCATGTGGTAAGAAGTTGATGTACAGTAAAGTTTATTCTATTAATATTCTGCGTATCTAAATGACTAGATAGTATAAAAATATTTATTGAGGCATAAGCAGAAAAATAGGATACATTAGTCAAGCAAAGAGACAATATTTTATCGAGCAAACTACTCTATAGCTATTTTGATGCTATTTTCAAGACCATAACAACACACATTCCAGAATCCACACACACACCATCACACACGCACACAAACCAACCACAAATCGTAAAAACATTATGTTTAGTACGATTCCCGGGTACAGTCGAGCGCAGTCCGCGAACAACAAATTAGGCCGACTACATGCTACGTGACTGCACAGACGTGATTACAGCACGTGCTAGAAACGTGATGCCTGATGTCCGTGACTGTACGACTGCGTAACAACCAACCAACGGATAAGCAGGATGGAGCTGGGAGATTCTGTGACGTCATCGTTAGTAAGTGGAATTGCGAGTTTGTAATTCAGTCGTCGAAGTCAGGATAGACTAGTTTAATTTCTTCAGGGAATTATAGATTTATTTATTTATTTGCATAGGCACACCAACGACTTATTTACAATATAATTTATATAATTCATTATGAATTCATGAGGTGATCCAGTGTAAATAAGTCACTTACAGGTATGCACAACATTTACAATAGGTCTAAATAATTAAATAGATTAAAAACGATGAATAATAACAATAAACATTTAAGATAGTTACGAAAAAAAAAGAGATTAAAAACCAATGTCCCAAATTAAAATAAACTGAATTAAAATTAAAATTAAAATCACATTATCATCAAATTACAATTAAATCTAAATTAAATTACAGTATTAATATTTCAATCACATTATTATTAAATTAAATTACATAAGAGAAAAAAAAATTCAATCACGATTAAATTAAATAATAGATGATGCATTTTAACTTTAAAATACTAGTTTTTATAACACAGAATCATACCAAAAAATAATTAGTTTTTTTTTTAAGGTAAGCTTTTTTATGGGTAGAATAAAAAACAGTGTAATATTAATGAGCGTCTGATTACTATGTTTTTTTTTTATGGTGGGAAAATCATCTAATGACAATCCCCGCTCTTGGGCGAAGCGGGAGATAGCGTCAGACTCTTACTGACTAAAAACCCACCCCGTTCCTTCGGGCTTTCATACCGGGCTCGAGCTATCTTTCGAAACTAACCCTGGCCCCAGTAGGCTTTGACGCAGCTGGGCCCCTGCTGTTTCTGACAACTTCTTGTGGCCCGCGGGAACAGTGCGCGCCGTCGACGACTTGGGCTCGGTCCGGACAGCTACCGGACGGTCGGACAGCGAGCTACCCATAGCTCACCGTCCGGAAGTCCGCGTCTACGGTGACCGAAAATCCGGATCGGAATCCCGGCGGCGGCGAGAGCATCGTTGCCTGATGCGGCTGGCCTCCTCCTTTTCTAGCATTACTGCATCGCAGAAGGAGGCGACCGCCTGCCACTCCTCCTCGCTCCGGACCATGGCCATTACCTCTTACAAACAAAAAACAAACTTTACCTCTTTATTATATTAGTGTAGGTAATAACCATTTTCAGGCATCGGAAGCCCATAGAAAAAATACATTCTCCTAATTTCGATCATTCGAAGGCATATTACTGCTTACAAGACATTTTAAATTGCCAATTATCCTGAGAGAATATTAAATTTGCAGCTTCATTTTTGTTCCTTTATAAGACTTAATCTTTTTCTCTAAAAAAACAACTCTGTTTCTATTGTAACTCAAGATTGCTAGATCACGTACCTATACTTAAAAAAAACATTTTAATTTTAACTAAGCTTCGTTTAGTTAACTCACCGTTAAAATCAGCTCGTGGTTTTACAATATGCAAATAAACAGATATAAAAATAATTGGTTTAAAACATCTATACAGTTTTAATGAATGCAGATTTTTCGATTCACGAAACGAATTCTTAGAACTGTTAACAATTTAGGGGCATTGAACTTGAGAAAAAATATGACACTTTAACAGTTTAACCTCAAGTACTAATTGCCACTTCACAGGTAAAAGCACGTAATTGCACCTTTTTTACGTAGAAAATCGTTAAATAACTTTTCCACTATGGAAGGAGTGAAAGAGAGTGTCAAATTTTGACTACCTAAAACCACCTTTTAGCGGTATTGTACTGATCAAAACCGTTCCAAAAAGGTCAAAAACGATGAGTGTTATCTTGTTACGCTCAGTAGTTCCTATAGCCTCTATTAGACTCCATTATCAGACCAGCTTCATGGTACCTTATTAATGCATTGTCTTCGAAGTTACGCAGGTAGCTATTTCTTTAAGCTCAATCGGTTAAATGGTTTTTTTTTTTTGAGGAAACCATCTTATGACTAAATTGTCTTCTTCCGTTTCCGCTTTTACTGACTAAAATTACACCTATGTTCCTACAATTGTTCTTTATGATCCGAGGTCTCGGTAACTCATTCAAACTATCTCGACTTGTCTTACCAACGAAGCAATAAGTTCTGACTCATCCCTAAAAAGCGATATAAAATAATACGTCAACAAAAACTTCTATAGAGCTGACCAGAATACCCTAAACTGCAAAATTAAAAAAAGACTTAGTGTCTTTTAATTTAGTAGGTTTTTTTTTTATTTTTTATAGGCTCGCGCTTGACCACTAACTCACCAAATATAAAGCTATGTCGTCGTGTTTGCCTAGAAGTAACCATTCACTCTTAATTTAAAAGTCCCCAGGTTAACCTAGGGACTATGAATATGAGACTGCAGAAGAACGAAAGATTAGAGAAGGCACGCGTAGGCAAGATATGAAACTTTACAAGATACAGCCTAATTTAAATATTGTGAAGCACTGTCCCAGATATCAATCGGTTATTTTGTTTAATAAACTGCCTTTAGATTTCAAGAGTGCTATAATACTCTAGCTCTTTTAAAATAAAGCTCAAAAGATTCTTATTGAACAATTGTCTATATACTATTGATGATCTTTAAGGTAAATACAATGATAGATTAATTGTGTGTTCTTGTAATATTTAATTGTTTGTAATTTCAGATACAATTTATTGTTAATGAATAAATGACTATGACTATGATTAGTTATCAATTTTTGTCTCCATTGGTGTACAATAAAATTTATTTTTTCTATTCTATCAACAGATTCTATCATTATTTTTTTAAATGATTATTTATGTAACTAAAATGTTATATTTTGAACACAAAAACAGTTTTGTCAAAACTGGTTTTCATGGACTCTCAGTTTCGACTATGACATATTCGCATTACGAGCTAACAGTTAAGCCACAAAAATTCAATTAGAATGAAATGTCAACACGGACTCACGGAGGTTGAAAGCGATGGGTGCACGATAGGAACTGTGTTGGGGACGTGACTATGATCATGGGTTTTGACTAGCAGACACTGTTATTTGTTGACAAGAATGCTGCTATATCTAAACACATCACTACTTTATTATCATTAATCACGAGACTCTTTTTACAAGTCTAGAGTAAACATGCTACTTATAATAAAATAAAGTTATGAGGCAAAGGCGAGCCAATCAAATTATTTGAAAAAAAGAATTCAACTGAGTTCAAACCAAGGATCTTGTATATCCTAAAAACATTCATATGTGTTCTATAACGCTTTCGCAGGTGAGCGTGATGACACAATGTGTAAAACCTTTTTTGATCAAAATTGTTCTAGACTATAGTTACAATAGCCTTTGCTGCTAAATACTACAAAAACATTATAACAAGTAAACAAATAAACTAGGTATTCATACGAAGAGCTGGCTTAAAAGACTTAGTATCCAAGCCAAAAACATTAACAAAAAAAAACATACCACAGCCTAGAAGGGAAGTGGTGGGCCTTTTTCACGCTACTTTTTTTTTATGAAAACGCGTTGTCTTAGCGTTCGAAACAAAACATGAAATTGAAGAAAAATCAAGGAACGGTCACAATCGAAAACATTGTATATATATCACGTAGAAAAATCAAGTGTGGTTTGGTTGGACATATAGATAAAGTAATGGAAGGTCCAATTTATCTCGTCTAGACACTAAGATGTAACATGAAATAATTTTTTTAAACTTTATCTCAACATTTTAATTCCAATGTCACGTCTGCGTTTGAAGTTATTTTTATTTAAAGTTCAAGAGCATGAAAGTATCTTCTAACGAAGAGTTCATTTTGAAACAACCCTTATCATCAGAAGCCTCCCGTCAGAGAACGACTTAATGACCTGTTCAATACAATAGGTACTTCAGGGTACAACGCAGCGTATTGACAAATTTCTCCACCATACCTCTTAAAAGGGGGAAAAGGCAAAAAATGATTCAATTAATCAAATAGTCACAGCGTGACTTTGAAGATCTTCCCGATGTGAATTGACGACATTATTAGTCTTCCCTCGTTACGAGTCATCGGGGGGCGTATTTCAATTTCGTCTAATGCAAATTTAATACGCTCCCCACGACCCCTGAAGGGTTCGAAATCGAGTTTCTTTGTTTTCATCTACATGTTTCGTCCTTAGCAGAAAAAGTAAGGACGCGATTGTGTCCGTCTTTCTTTGCTAACTTAATTGTTATTCCTTAGGGTCCTAGTGTTAAAGTGTAAGCTATTAATCTTGATTAATTAATGTTTTTCGAAGGGGACGTCGTTGGTTTTAATTTAAATAAACATGGTGTCGGTTTTAGTTTGTCTAATTTGATTACAATAGGAACGATATGAATGCGTCACAACAAACTTATTAGGTATAAAATTTTTACAAAAAAAAATATGATACGGTTGTTATTATAATGAGTAGACAAGCTAACATATTTATTGTCAATGCATATGTTAAAATAATAAAGAATGCTGTTTGAAGTGATAAATAAATTACGTCTTATAAATGTCATTTACCATGCTAGGTACGAGTATAAAACAGTTCCTTTGGCACCGCTTGTTCATTATGAGAAAAAGTCTTAATAGCCAAAAGTCGGAACCTGTTACTCGTAAATCTGGCAATCTCCAATTTCTTTACTCAACAATTATCGTCAACAGGCAATTAGTTCAAAGGGCACCTAAATCTTTCATTTCAACTTTGCCCAAATTAGGCAGAAGAAAAAATATCCAAAAGGTCACAATCTCATTAAATGCAAAGAGATATTACAAGAAAAGCGGAAAGGTAAGTGGATGGACCAAAAAGTTCTTGGCTTTTACCCCTAGATAAATGTAGGGTGTATTCAAGGAGGCTAAAGAATCAAGGAAGTCATTCATACTAAATAATACGGTAGAAAGCTTGGCTTTTGGGACACGATTAATTTTATATAAAAGTTGGGAGCCACGGTCTTGTCTGAAACATATCCTTCAGCTCCCTGTTTACGCAAGTACATAATGTTTTTCATGAATACGAAAGCGTAAAGAAACTGTGAATAATTTTTCGTGTGAACCTGACGAATTAATGCTGTAACATTAGATTGCTTCGTTTAACATGTTTAGGTCGAGGATATTTGTATAAAAATATGGAGAAATTATGAGAAAGAGGAATTTAATTATTGCTGGGTTAGAAGTATTTACTTTGGTTGAAAATACGTGTGGAATGACAATCTTTTTATAAATGAAAATGAATTAAAAAAAAAACAAACGTAGGTATAAAAATATTTGTTTTGAGATTGCGCGTCATCATTTTAGGTCAAATTTTGAATCTGTGTTAGTAAAATAAAGCGTTGGCTCGAGCACATATTTGCCATAGTCATGAGAGTAAAAAAAACTGATGAGCAAACACTAACATTCGCGTAAATCAAATAACATCAAACCTATGCCAGAATAAACTATCTAGCGGATTTTTTTTGCATATTCTTTACTACATGTCGCTTTGCTGCCTTGTTGGTCTCATGGTCGCAAGCGCGACTACTGAGAGTGCAATGTCCAGGCGCCCAAGTCTGCTATTTTTATAAATTCGTCATTCCAACACGATCACATTGTCATTTTGCTAAAAGTTCGTAATCTGCTAATTCATAATGATCGATCATTGATCGGTCAGTGGTATCGTAATAGTGTTATGGTAGAATGATAATATCGAGCATATTAAAACCAATAACTGCACAATAACGTTCTAATGGTAAAACACTGATCAAAAAAACTGTCCAAGTTTTAGCAAATTACCGCATACGTCAAATATTCATTTGTCAATATGTACGAGATTACTATTCTATGCCACTTCTTTCAATGGAGTGTCAGTGCTTGACCATTGGAATGTCATAATGACGCCATTACATTAGTAGATTACCACACTTGTCAAAATCGACAATTATGACATCAATGATAGACCATTCTGACACTATTGTAATAGCAGACTTGAGGCCCAGGTTAGGCAAAAAGTGCATTGGCTTTTTCTATTACGAATTACTCTGTAGCTACCCGGAATTTGGAAGTAGGCAGTACCTCTGTTCATCAGAGTGCACTTAAAGCCAAGGCCAGTTTTGGTCAATGCCTGCCAGGGCTACAGATTGTTCAAAAGATTTACCATGACCCTCGCAAAAAGCAATGAAAAGAACATTGTGGGTTTTAGTCAGTAAAAACCTGACACTCTCTCGCTCCACCCACAGAGCGAGAAGTCATTTGATGATTTCCGTAGAAAAAAGTATAATTCACAAACTTCCGTTTTTTTTTCAGATCATTTACTTTGATGACGTTCAAATACAAGCCGGAAACATTTTCTTAGGACATTTAACGTTTTCATTACAAACATTACTTAATGTAAAAGTTTGTTTGTCGTGCATTTAAATTGTATTTTCGTAGACACACGAGTGAACATGAAAAGTAACTTTTAAGGGAAGCCTGAGAGATATTTCTTTGTTGAAGCCAATGGTTTGTACTTATGCATGTTGTCTGAAATATTGGAGAGACGTGTCTGGCCTGTTGAGACCTAGAGTAGTACATGAAGTGGGTTTTATTTTGCACCTCTATAAAGAGAATATTTTAGGCTAGGTAGTAGGTAGTGCTGGAATTGCAGTATTCGAATTTGCATTACTTTGAGAGAATCTTTGGCTTTTGATAGTGCGTAGCAATATGTCATATGACGAATATATTTATGTATACACTAATATTATAATAGCTAAAATTTTTATGCAATCTTTGAAACTACTGAATAAATTCTGAAAATTATTTTTATTCCCGAAACTATTAGCGAAATATAAGCGAATATTTTCTACTTTCACATAAATAGTTTGACTTTTTAACAATAGTTTCATTTTAATAGAATGTCACTTTGTCTAAATCTGGTTTTGAAAGAGCCCCGCTAACTTTTAAATCCATTTTTTTTTTTGCGAAATATTGATTGATTTACATATGCAATGTTCACTTTGAAGAATATTTAACTACCAATTTTTATGTATAAAAACGTTTCTAAAGATCCAAGCCGTTTCGAAGGAGTAGAGAAAAGTTGCGAATGTGATGTTGTTGTATGTAATATTTTTTTTAGACAAAAGTATTAATCGCACGAAAAAATCAAATGTTGATAATGTTGTTCACGAATCTAGAATAAACATATATTTTTTTCAAACCTAATAACCTGGCCGTTACCGAGGAGTAGGCTCCAGAAAGTCACTGTTTTAAAGCACTTTTCGGGCGCTTGGACCTTAAGGCATAATATTTCAGTACTTTATATTTTCAACCTCCTGTTACATGGTCATAACAAAAACTGGGCAAGTGCGAGTCGGACTCGCGCACTGAGCGTTCCGTACAAACTACAATTCCCGAATGGAGTCTCGAAGATTTTTCCGAATTGCAAATATTTTTTTTGTGACTTAGGTAACTACAAATTTACTATTTTCAGATTTTTTCTTATATTTGACCTTGCTTTGTGCTAAATTTCAGGATCCTGGGTCAACGGGAAGTATCCTGTGATTTTCAGTCTTTGAGAGTATCAAAATATACGTTTTTTTGCGACATAAACGACCGTATCTTTTTTATTCGTTAACTTAGAAGTTTGATTTTTTCACAGCTTGAAGGGACCGCAGACTTGAGTATATGGTTTTAATTTCAACTCGATACCTTTACGCATTCTCGAGATAAAGGGTCTTGACAGACAGACAGACAGTCAGACAACACAGTGATCCTATAAGGGTTCCGTTTTTCCTTTTTGAGATATGGAACCCTAAAAACTGGCTAAAATCTTTTCATTTTTCAATTCAAGGAGTGGAATTCCCTGCCGAAATCTGTGTTTCCTGATAGCTACAACTTAGGAGTCTTTAAGTCGAGAGTGAATAGGTTTCTTCTAGGCAAGCGTGCTTCATCGTCGGCCACATCATCGCTTACCATCAGGTGAGATGGTGGTCAAACGCGAGCCTATCATTAATAAAAAAAATCAAATTCAAATCTTTGTATCATCAAGGTACACACAACAAGGTCTGATTTTCATGCAATTTCCTTCGACAACACAGTATGATGTATCATCATCATCATCATTTATACCGAATGATGTCCACTGTTGGACATAAGCCTCCCCTGAGTGTCTCCACAACGTACGGTCCTATGCGTCTCGAATCCATCGTATGATGTTGCGATTATTATTGTATAAAACTGATCAAGTGCGAGTCGGACTCACGCACTGAGGGCTCCAAGCAAAACCTATGAAAACAGTTCAATTTCCGAATTGAGTTACGAAGATTTTCCCGAATTGGACAAAAAAGTTTTTTTTGGTGACGTAACTACAAATTTACAGTTTTCATATTTTTTCCTATACTTGTGTCATAAGACCTTGCTTCTTGTCAAATTTCAGGAATCTAGGTCAACGGGAAGTATCCTATAAATTTTGATTCCCTTGAGCCTTGAGCTGTGTTGAAATATACGTTTTTTGCGACATAAACGGCCGTATCTTTTTTTTCGTTAACTCAGAAGTCTCATTTTTGTCATGGCTTTAAGGGACCACAGACCTGAGTATATAACTTTAATTTCAACTCGATACCTCCACGCGTTCCAGAGATAAAATGTCTTGTCAGACAAATAGACAGACGGACAACTAAGTGATTTGTTCCGAGGGTTCCGATTTTTCCTTTTGAGGTATGGAACCATAAAACATAATCAAATAAACAAACCGAATGCATCAATCAATCAATCAAATCATTTATTTGCTAGAATATGGTACATAAGGTGTTACAGTAAATTAGTTTCAGCATATCCTGCCATAACATGGCGTGCAAATATATTAACAGTCAGTGTCGTCAATTAATCTAACTTGCACATTACAGGTTCTATTGACTTGTCTTCTAGATATTCTTTAACAGTATAATATTTTTTTAAATAGTAACAGATTGAAAAGTATTTTTTTAAACATTGTCAATGGTAGATCTTGTAAACTATTTGGTAAGTGATTGTAAATAATAATCGACATGCAGTATACATTTTTTTTAAACAATTTAGTCTGATTGGTGGTGTCGAAGTCTGTCTTTATGCCGTGTTCGGCTATTTGGCCTGTCAGTATTCGTTTCGAATAAATTATAGTTTTTCTTGACAAAAACACATATTTCAAAAACATATAAACAAGGCAAAGGTAAAACTTTAAGTTTTTTGAAATATATATATATATCAGCCCCCTTAGCCAAGTTACAATCGAATTCCGTTCTCTAATCGGTAACGCCTCGGTGACAGCAATTATAGAAAACGATAAGTTGGTAGCCATGTTGACGCGCCTGAGTCGGCTGTTCTTTCTACAATGTAGCGTTTGTATAACAAAGGATGTAGCGTTAAATATTGTAGAAACGATTTTGAACGATGTGAACTTGGCTACGAATTGTCTATTCGTTTGTTCTGACCACGCGACTTTATGTTGAGATGACGTCATTCCCATACGCTTCATCACTTTTCGACAGCTTTAACGATTACAGAATAACAACTTGGCTAAGCGTGCTGTACTTGTAATCCACAAGGCTTACCTATATCAATAGCACAAAACAAAATATAAGCCACTCCAATCTTAGAGCATCCATTCAACAACACAGTCAACAACCATAACGCTAGCGCAGAACATAAAATTACATTTTATCCGGCACTCAGTGATGTCGTTAATAGGAAAATGTTCATATAATTCCCGTTGCTGAGGGTCTATAAATTTCTTGAGCAACTTAGTAAGTTAGTACATTGTGTAGGAATCGTATCGTGGGGTGTTTGCCGGAAACTTGAGGGAGACGGATATATGTGTGTAACGGTATGAGCTATGAAGACGATAGTCACGATAGTTCTCGATTTTAGGTAAAATATATTCATTATTAGTTGGAAAAGATTCTAAAAACATAAGAAGTTACTTAAAATTTTATTTAATAACTAGCTGACCCGGCGAACTTCGTGACGCGGCGAATGTAGTATATCTTTAGATATAGTCAACCGATTGCAATGAAATAAAGCCTATGTAATAAATCACGTTACACACTATTTTAATGTATAAAAGTTATTTACGTCGATTTCGTATATTTAACATGATGCGCGCACAACTAAAAACTTCTACAGATTTATTAATATCTATAGGGTGACTAGTAATTAATGTACGATACTTAAACACATGATTGTGCTCATGATAACCAACAACTTTTACTATGGGAACAAATCTGAAATCGTGAAAAAAAAATCAGCTGTTCAGTACATTAGGCAAACATGAATGTACTGAACAGCTGATTTTTTTTTCACGATTTCAGGTTTGTTCCCATAGTAAAAGTTGTTGGTTATCATGAGCACAATCATGTGTTTCAGTATCGTACACTAATTGCCAGCCACCCTATATATTTATGTAGATTTCGCTGTTGAGGCCGACTCAAAAACAAGTGGTGAGAAGATTTAGATGTGTACTACGAGAATTGATTTGAGGTGTAGGAGAACTGACTCGAAAAGACTTGTGGAAGGTATTGAATAGAGAAAGACAGTAATAGCTAGAAAAAATATGTACAGACAAAAGTCCGCAGAACCACAGATGCGAGAAACACGGGATCAAACGATTTGACGATGCTTAATGTAGCCGTTGTCCAGCCGTGGATGTATGTATTTTGGTTGAAATGTTGATAAAAGACAAGGGTTAGTATTGATTTGGTCATTGCTTTATGCTTGACTTTTCATATCCACGACGTTCGAGGAGGAGGATACAGAAAAGTGACATATTAAATAGGGTAGTTTCCAGGGTCAAAATAATTACATTTTATTTAGTCCGTATTTTAGATTATAAAAAAAATATTTGACACGTGTTTTTTCGTTTTTCGATTAAACAAAAAATAACAAAGTTAAAGCCCATTAAAGTTACGTGTGAAGTGACCCAGTGCGAAAAAATGCAGCACGGGCGGCGTGACGTTATACGTAACTTTAATGGGCTATATCTTTGTAATTTTTGGTTTAATTTACAAATAAAAAAATACGTATCCCTTATTTTTGAATAATCTAAAAGACGGACTAATTACATTTTTTACGGCATCTAGCCTATTAAATAACTTAAATATGACTTAAAGTTGATTTTCTGTGTAGTTGTGACACTAATATTGTAAAGGTGAAAGGTTGCATCTTTATCTATGTTACTTTTTACGCTCAAATGGCTGAACGGACTGGAATTAAAATTAATACATGAGTAAATTATGTCTTGGAGTAGAACATGAACATACGATACTTTTTATCTCAGAAATACATACTTCTGAGACAAAAAGTAAAAGAACATTCTATTAGTACAATTTTCGACTATATACTAGTTAATTATAATTACTTACTCATTTAATATAATAATTATTATAGATCCAATAGCTTGCATATTTCAAAATTAATTCCAAACTTCCGCAATCATCTCTCCATCCCGACTTTCAAATATACATTCAAGAATCTAAACACATGTACTGGGAAACTAACAAACGAAGGTGCCCGAAGCGCACCCTCACTTAACCCTCAGAATGTATTCGAACAGGGATCTTATCTGCATTGTGGCTCTTATTGCGGCCGTATAATGATGTCAACACATTACACCCATATCCCCAGCACCGAATGGTACAATAAACCCGGGATCTATATAGACGTAGATGCGTTGGATGTCTTGGGAACGTAGATTGAAGAATGTAGGGTTAACGTTACATATTTTTTGTATTACTTATCCGCTGTGTTGGGAAAGGGGCATAGAAAGTTAATGCAAATGTGTGTTTATATTTTTATGGTTTTTTTTTTTAAGTTGGTAAAACGAGGACGTTTAAGATTTTTTTTTTACTGACTTTTAGTCAGTAACTAAAAAAACCAACCCAAGCCAACTTTAAAAAATAAACTAAAATCCACTCCTATGTTCCTTTTTTGCCTTCTTGGACCCCGGAGTTCATTTTCACTTAACCCGCTGGTCCCTTATGATTTCGTTGAAGCGCGCGTGGACCACTACGCGCTGTCACCGACTTAAGCTCGGTATGGCTACTGGATGACCGAATGGCGTGGTACACATTGCTCGCAGTCCGCAAGCCAACGCCTACCGTGACTGTAGGAACGTACCTAATTACAGTGTTTTTATATCTTAAAAATCTTCCTAAAACATGAAACGGATACTGTGATGATTTTTTATATTTTATTATATACAAGTTCAAGTTTGACCAACATCTCTCCTGATGGTAAGCGATGATGTGGCCTACGATGGAGCACGCTTGCTTATAAGAAGTAACCTATTCACTCTCGACTTAAAGACCCCTAAGCTATTAGGAAACATACTCCAGTAGGGAATTCCACTCGCATAATGAATGTATTCTCAAAACGCTTTGTGAGTTAGTTTATTACTTTTTCACTAATAGAAAAAGTAATAATAATAATAATAATAATAATAAGAAAGAATCACACGCACCACACTAACAAAATATAACAATCTACACCCTAAATCTGCTATCGAACGTCTCACCATTAAAAGACAAAATGGAGGTAGAGGCCTAATCGACATTCATCACCTGTGGCAGAAACAAATTTCTAGGCTTAAAATATTTTTCTACTCAAAATCTCGAACAAGTGACATACATAAAGCTATCACTTGTAATGACTTTAATTACACACCGCTAAACTTAAGCGATCAAAGTTTGCCAGATATAAACGACTCTAACCCACAAAATCAAAAAATAGAAAACTGGAAGAAAAAAGTACTCCATGGTAGGCACCCTCATGATTTAGAACAATCGCATATTAATATCGCAGCATCAAATAAGTGGCTAAAAATAGGAAGTCTGTTTCCAGAAACCGAAGGTTTTATGATAGCCATACAAGACCAAATTATTAATACAAGAAACTACAGGAAATATATTATTAAAGACCCTACTATCACAAATGACAAATGTCGTAGGTGTCATATACAACCAGAAACCATACAACACATAACCGGATCATGCACTACACTTACACAAACGGACTACACTCACCGACACAATCAAGTTGCTAACATCATCCATCAAAAGCTAGCAATCAAGTATAGTCTTATACAAAACTCCGGCACGCCTTACTACAAATATAAACCTGAAACTATCTTAGAGAATGACGCATACAAACTTTACTACGACCGCGCCATACTTACAGATAGGACCATCCACTATAACAGACCAGACATAACACTTCAGGATAAAATTAATAAAGTCACTTACCTCATAGACATTGCAGTTCCCAACACCCACAACCTACAAAAAACCATATCCGAAAAAATCAGCAAATACGCTGACCTTAAAGACGAAATAACAAGATTGTGGAGACAAGACAAAGTTTACGTTATACCTATAGTCCTCTCCACGACAGGCGTAATCCCCAACCATCTCCTCCGTAGTTTAAAATTAATAGATTTAGAAGAATCCGTTTACATATCCCTACAGAAAGCTGCCATATTAAACACATGCAGAATAGTTAGGAAATTCATGCAGTTGGAAGACGACAATACACCCCTACACTGAAAACACCATACATGCTACATTTACTTGGCTTTGGCCCGTAAATGTAGTCGAAACCAGCCATGAGCTGAGAAAAATAACACTTCCGAAAATAATAATAATATTCCACAACTATCACACAGCGCCGTCTAGTCCCAAGCTAAGCAGAGCTTGTGTTATGGGTACTAGACAACTGATAAACGTACTTATATATTTCTAAAAACTTACATATTATAGATAAATTACACCCAGACACAGAACAAATGATCGTGCTCGTCACACAAACATTTGTCCTCCACAATAAATGAAGAGGGTGTATGTATATAATTTGCAGCCGTTTAAAGACGGACTGTGGCACTAGTAAGTACATCTTTAACAGTCGGTTTAGGAAGTCAGATGCCAGAAAGTCTAACCATCAGTCTATCCAAGGAGTTTCGTGTTGCCTAGTGACTGGGTCGTGGAGGTCTGATAGGCAATTGCTCTGATTGACTGGAAGACGACCCAAGTTAGTTGGCATGGTGGACAGAGCTCCGGCGGGATCTCATAATGAAAAGGCGTCTGCGACTATTGCTACCCAGTGCTGGGCACGCCACAATTATGGCGGTAAGTCCCCTCTTTGAGGCGTGGCTGGAAAGACCTCACGGTGTCCTTACCTTCCGCATGACGCAGGTCCTCACCGGACATGGCAAGTTCGGGAGGTTTCTGTTCCGGATTAAAGCGGAAGTGACGCCCGGGTGTCACCACTGTGCGGAATGCCCGGAGGACACGGTGGAGCACACAGTCGAGGTGTGCCCTACTTGGGCGGAGCATCGCCGTACCCTCGTGGGGGCGTTCGGCAGCGGAGACCTCTCGCGCCGGGCCTTGGTTGAGGCCATGGTCCGGCGCGAGGAGGAGTGGCAGTCGGTCGCCGACTTCTGCAAAGCAGTAATGCTTGCAAAGGAGGAGGCCGACCGCATCAGGCAACGGCGCTCTCGCCGCCGCCGGAATTCCGATCCCGATTCCCAGCCACCGTAAGCGCGGGCTTGCGGACAGTGAGTAATGGGTAGCTTGCTGTCCGACCGTCCGGTAACTGTCCGGACCAAGCTCAAGTCGTCGACGGCGCGCACTGTGCCTGCGCGCCTCAAGGAATTGCCAGCAACAGCAGGGGCCCAGCCGGGTCGAAGCCTACTGGCGCCAGGGTTATCCGAAAGGGAACTCGAGCCCCGGTATAAAGGCTTGAAGGAACAGGGTGCGTGTTTTAGTCAGTAAGAGTCTGACACTATCTCCCGCTCCGCCCAAGAGCGGGGGTTGTCATTGGATGATTTTCCCCACCGTAAAAAAAAAACAAGTTAGTTGAGAATAGGCTTGGGAGATGACGATTACTTATGATTTCATATAAAACTCTTTCCGTTCCCGCTGAGTGGAGGGAGAGGGAGTATCAGACTCTTAATGAATAAAACCTACCTATGTTCTGTCGGTTGCTCTTTATTTTTCAAAGTCGCGGTGGCTCTTTCGTCTTCAAATAAACCTGTAGTTAAGCTTTACCTTTCATCAATGTCGCATTATTGCGGCTGAAGTAGTTTTTTGTACAGGTGCGTCTCTGGAATGCATAACGAACAATGCGTAGGTAGTAGTTACAGAAAATATTATAATAATTTTCCTTTATCACTACCCACACCGATTTACCTACACAGTATGAGTAGGAAGTGTTTACGCCTAGTTGTCAAAAATACTACAAATAGAATTTCCTGCTTCGGTGTCCTTTGCACTATTTATAAATAGACTACAATAAAGGTTAATAAGGAAGAAATTTTTGTATAAAAATTTCTAAATAAATATCTCGTCCTTATTAAGCTTTGTGGTCATGGCGGTAAGTCCCCTCTTTGAGGCGTGGCTGGAAAGACCTCACGGCGTCCTCACCTTCCGCATAACGCAGGTCCTCACCGGACATGGTTCGTTCGGGAGTTTCTTGCATCGGATTCATGCGGAAGTGACGCCCGGGTGTCGCCACTGTGCGGAACGCCCGGAGGACACGGTGGAGCACACAGTCGAGGTGTGCCCTGCTTGGGCGGAGCATCGCCGTGCCCTCGTGGGGGCGATCGATGGCGGAGACCTCTCGCGCCGGGCCTTGGTTGAGGACATGGTCCGGAGCGAGGAGGAGTGGCAGGCGGTCGCTGACTTCTGCGAAGCAGTAATGCTCGCAAAGGAGGAGGCCGAACGCATCAGGCAACGGCGTTATCGCCGCCGCCGCCGCCGCCGGGATTCTGATCCCGATTTCCGGCCAACGTAGGCGCGGGCTTGCGGACAGTGAGCAATGGGTAGCTCACTGTCCGGCCGTCCGGTAACTGTCCGGAACAAGCCCAAGTCGTCGACGGCGCGCACTGTTCCCGCGCGCCTCAAGGAGTTGTCAGCAACAGCAGGGACCCAGCCGGGTCGAAGCCTACTGGGGCCAGGGTTATCCGAAAGGGCGCTCGAGCCCCGGTATGAATGCTAGAAGGAACGGGGGGGTCTTTTAGTCAGTAAGAGTCTGACACTATCTCCCGCTCCGCCCAAGGGCGGGGGATGTCAAGGCATGATTTTTTTCCACCATAAAAAAAAATGTGATAGTCTATTTGTACATCATTCGTTAGACAAGGTACAAATGTGGGTATTTGACCTTCAATAACGACACTTATTACTATTATTATCATTATTTCTACCAAAAAACTTTTGCTGTTGTACGTAAACTTCCCTCTAGTGTCGCCACAACGACTAGTCCTGTTATTGTGCTATGCTTCTCGCATCGATTGGATTCCAAGCGATACTCAGCAGGTTATTAATCTACTCAGTAATAACCTGCTTGCACTATGTCTTTCATTCAAAGCCTTACCCGGTCATCACTACACAACTTTAAAGCTAAATGTATGAAAGTATGTATAGTTTTGATATACCTAACTCCAGGTATATCAAAACTAAACATGTATATGTATATAGCAACTAGCTTTAGCCCGCGCGGCTTCGCTCCCGCTCTTCCCTACTTCAGCCTACTATACCCTACTATATCCTACTTTACCCTACCCTACTCTACCCTGCTCTACCCTACCCTACTCTACTCTACCCTACCCTACTCTACCCTACTCTACCCTACCCTACTCTACTCTACTCTACCCTACTCTACCCTAATCTACCCTACTCTACCCTACTCTACCCTACTCTACCCTACTCTACCCTACTCTACCCTACTCTACCCTACTCTACCCTACTCTACTCTAATAAACCTCACGGAGCCCGAGACCTTTCCAACGAATGCAAAACCGTGGAAATCGGTTCGTGCGTTCTGGAGTTATAGCGTCAGGAAGGAAAACCCGACTTATTTTTATATAGTAGATAGAAATGTAGAGCGGTGATTATGATTGGTGCAAAAACTACCGTAGCGCTCCTGTTCAAATATAAATACATAATTCTTATAGGTTCGGTCAATAATAGTTTATAAACTATAACGCTACTTGCTATGGAAAGTGAACAATATTACATTATGTCTATAGTTTACTTTGACATTTAACCGCGAGTTTATACCCAGCTACTGAAAATAATTTTGTGATTATTTTTTTGTTTAACGTATACAATGAAACTTCTAAAATAATAATAAAAAAGTCTTTGCATATTTTTTTTTACATATGGAATTTTATCTTTTAAATTAGAATTTACCATATCTTACCGTTTACAGTACTAAATAGTTTTTAATTTATGTAATTGTGTTGATATTCATCACGCTTTTCGCATTATTTTAGCACGTGTTTATCTAAGCAACCAGCAACCTGCTAAACAAAAAACAAAAAATCCTAGATAAAGAAAGTTTAAAGAAACGCATTACTGTCCATATTGCATTTAAACCATAACAAAACCTTTTCTTAACACAACGTAACGGTCATAAAACCCACTGATAATAATAAAGGATTAGAATATTCCCAAGGGTTGACTCACCAGTAAGTAGTAAATATTTTCTCAAAATATTCACAAAACAATAGAGTTTCGAAGAAGTGCTAATGCAGGGATAGATAAACCTTCTACCTGGAGCGGCGTAACGCCGGATGTCATTAATAGAGGGTTATAATGAACCATTATCAGTAAGGGTGATAGTGATAAATATTAGAATTATGCGGCTTTTAATAATAATAATGGGTGTTAAAAAAATAAAGGTGGTGATAGTGTTATTAGAAGGCTACAGTTGCCATCACGGATCTTGAGCGGTTGCGCAGAAGTCAAATATTCGGTCTCTTTAGTGGTGCGAAGTGAGACGCGGGGCGGGGAGTCTCAGTGATTGGCTCGCCGCGCCATCGCGTCATAGACCTCACTACTAATTCGTTCCCTGCGTTGCTGCATGTATCTAACAATGAAGACGATTGGCTCGCCAATGTATGGAACGCGCAAAGCGATCCCCACTCTGACGCTGGGCGCTCAAAATCCGTGATGGCAACTGTATGTTTAAGTGAATAGACTAGGATGATTAAAAACGGAATTTAAAAATTTTCCTGCAGTAGAACTGTTTGTGTCGTCTTTCTTTGAAATCTCTGACTCACTGAGTAAGTGGATAGTATTAAAATTTACACAATAATAAAAACACGATATCGAGTGAGAATGATGCACTTTTGATGACAAGCTTGGCTGGGTTGTGAGGCTTTTTCGAAGTTGGGACCGCGGTTCCAACTTCCACCTATAATTTTTTTTTGTGGTATTTTGGGACCACAAATAAAATAAATACTTACAGTTTTTCAATACTTGTTCCTTGTGGTCCCAAAAAAAAATATATAGGTGAAAGTGGGGACCGTGGTGCGTGTACGGGTCCAGGTCCAGGTGTGCGAGTCGTGACACGCTTGGCACCGTAGTTAAGCTATTGTTTGTTGCACTGTTTGTTACTGGTTCGTGTCCCGCACGTTACAAATATTTATATGATCTACAGATACTTTGTCTGTGTTTTTGTATATTGTATATTATGCAAGTTTGTCCCAAGGTATAGGAGTCATTCTTAGAGTCGGTTAACGTTAAAAAAAAAACTTTTGACTGTGTTCTTCAACACTACATACCAACGATCACAAGAAGACCCATCTTCTTTAGATCTGTAAGTTTTTATCTATGTACCTATTCTAAATTCTCCTACTACCAATACGATGCAATTAATGCATCTCACCATCAACGATTGCGTCACTACTTACCATCAGGTGGGATCGCAGTCAAGCACTACTTTGTATCAATAAAAAATAAATTAATTCAATCATCCAGATGACCTAATTACAAATGTTGATATCAACGTCCAATTTAACACATCCACAAAATTAGATCAATTGAAATAATTGCATCCAAAATTTGCCAGCGTTGCGGCAAAACTTTTGAATGAGCTCCAGGCTCCTGTAGCAATTCGCTTGTGGTTATACCACAAAATAGATAAGTACAGAAGTCAATCTCATGTATGTACTTCACTTTTTATATCTACGCTAGGCGATCGCGCTGCGGTCAGCGCGTTGCGCCGATCTGTATGAGTTATCGTATCGCCGAGATATCGTGTCCGTGAGCGGTGTCTATGTGTGCGTTGCTCGATCGCGCTTTGTATGTAGATTGTCTTCTGTACCTATCTATTTTGTGGTTATACGTAGGAGACGAGAAGACCGCCCGCATTATGTGGTCGGAGACGTAACGTTCCTGGTTTGCTAATGTACGTACATTATCGCGTTTGCGTTTAGTGTTCGGTGGGAATTGAATTAATTTTGGAGGGTAATTTTGTCATGCGTGGTGGTAAAGGGAACTACAAAATTAACGTTTAGTGGCCATAATAACAATGTAGGTAGAAAGCACCCCAGATCCTTACTTTGCTGACGCGCTGATATTCTCAGTTCATTGCCATCGTTGTACTAACATAGTAGATGGAGAGTACTGTGTAAATTATACATTACTAGCTTTTACCCATGGTTTCACTCGCGTACATAACATATAGCCTATGTCACTCAGGAATAAAGCAGCTTTCTATCGGTGAAACAATTTTAGAAATCGGACCAGTAGGTACCCCTAGCCAAGTTGCTAATCTGCAATGGTTAACGCTTGTAGAAAGCTTCAAATGTACGGGAATGACGTCGTCTCAACGCTCAGTCACGTCGTCAGAACAAAAGAATTGGCGGCAAGGTCAACTCGAAGCGTTCGGCGCAAGCGAAACGGTTGTAACTTGGCTAGGGGGGCAGTACTTTCAGAGATTACCTCCTAAAAACCGACTCTTTATAATATTATTGTTATTTATTTATTAACAACATAACATTATATAAGTGTAGAATAGCGCATTTGTCCGCATAAAAATAGAAAATTTTACCAGTATCAGTGTAACTTTTAATTCGATCCCATTGACAAGATACCATCATCATTATCAGCATTTTCAATGTTCCCACTGCTGGGACTTAGGCCTCCTCTCTAGGAGAGAGAATGGACCGTGATCTACCACTCGGGCCCAGTGTGGGTTGGTGAATATCACATGTCTTCGAATTTTTGGTTCTAGGACATGCCGGTTTCCTTACAATGTTTTCTTTCACCGTTTTGAGAGGAGTGGTAATGAAATAAATTATACAAAGTAATGCGCCTGGCAGGGTTTGAATCTGCGACCTACAACTCGTAAGTCGGATCTATTACAACTCGGCCACAACTGCTTTTACGGGATGCCACAATACTTGACCACCTCCCAACTTTTTGCCATCAACTTTTCCCCGAACACAAAAGTGAAATGAAATGGTACACAGTAAACCACATATTGTTTTATTTGTGGTAATATGTTCAGTATTTCAAAGTATTTGAAGAGGAATTCAGTTGTGGTCGCTTTGTGGTACGGACCGCCCAAGCGGTTGTGGTCATAAGTCCGATTTTCGTTCCATTTTTGACCCATTTTGTTTAATGGACGCCGTAATGACGTCACAGTATGACACATTAAGGAATGGAGATTTTATTTTATAGATTTGTTCTCTTGTAAACCGAAATTAAGGCTCATTAGCATAGCATTGTCAGTCCTATAATATTCTCACTGTTGGGACTCGGGTCTCCTCTTTAGGAGAGGGAATGGGGAGTAATCCACCACGTGGGCCCAGTGCGGGTAGGTTAGGCTCATTAGTTGCTCTTTAATAGGTGAGAAATCATCCGATGACATCTCACGCCCTAGGGTGGAGCGGGCATATCAGATTTTATTGACTAAAACTTACTCCTGTTCCTTTTCTTCTTCATAGTTTTCTGGTCTACAGTAATATTATACAGAAGTTATTTTTTTTTTTGTTTGTAGTAGGTAATTTCTGAAAGTAGGGGTCCGATTATTAAAATTGTTTCACCGATAGAAAGCTGCTTTATTCCTGAGTGGCATATATTTTATGTACCCGGGCGAAACCATAGGCAAAAGCTAGTGTTTCATAAATTACTTACGAGGTAATATAAAATTGATCACAATGTAGAAGTCATCCATTTAATCGTTTATATCATGTAAAAGCACGAAGGCATTTTTTTTTTAAATCATATATCTCGATTGTATTCTCTCTACACATAAAATAAAGTTTTATATTTGAAAAAATATCAAGTTAAATTTTAGATTCGATATAAAACCTCATCATATTTACTTCCCAGAGTTTTGTTAGTAAAAATATCTGAATATATCCCTTATCACTCGTGTTAACATGTTGAGTACCAATTCACAACCAACTCATATAAAAATATACATTAGCGGGAACCTATAAAAAGCTTTACGTAAATTATTTACCAGAATACAGCATATACTCCCGCATTGAACAAGACTTTTCCATTTTTCTCCCTCCGCATCCGTTAGACATTGCTACAACAGCGATAAAAACATTAGGACACAATAAAACATTTCGTGAATTTTCAAATTTTGTTATGAGTGTCGGTAAAAATTTCGAAAGTGCCTCCATAATGGTTTTTATGAGCTTGCAAACGTGATTTACGCCAATGAATTTGTGTAGGGAAATTCTGAAGTCTATTAAATGTACGTAGATTGGGTGTTTTTGTGATTTACGCGGGCGTTACTTATCTTGGCGACGGAGGCGCCATCTAGCGGTAAATAGAGGTGTTAAAACAATGCTTTGTTTTGTTCTTATGAGTTATGTGTTTGATAAGTAATACGAACCAAGGTTTACTTTGCAGTAATATAAAACTTCAATATTTCAAATTAGTTTCAAACGAAGATGAAATAACGCTGCACAAGGAACAGGATTACTTACTAAGATTTAAAATAGGTTCGTGGAGTAACCTTTTTTTACGTATCGTATTTGTGTAATGTTATCCACGTACCAAGCTTAAATACTGTATACAAGTTACCAGGTAACCATCGTCCAACAATAGAGGCTTTTGTGTTATTATTCGGATATATGGGCCTCTCTTTTTTACCAGCTGACTTTAAGTAATGCGGTAAGAGGACTTGTCTGTTTATTTTTAAATATTTAAAGTAATTCATAAATTCCTTACTTGCATTGCATAAAATTTCTATCGCTGATACCCAGTATGTCAATATAAATTAAAGTAGGTATCGTTGGCCAATATTTTTTTAATCAGTTGTTCAAATATAAACAAATAGTTTAATTAATTAATTACAAAACCAGTTTCTAAGCGTGTGTAGAAATAAAAATATATTTAGTTACAGATTTTCCCTATTTTAATTATAGTATTGGAACGGTTTTACCTAAATGAGCTTTATTTCAGTTGTAATTTATGGTGAGATTCAACAGTGATTTACAAATAAAACTTAATTCTATCACAGCAATAACGTCGAATCATATAGCAGTTACAATTTTCTGTCCCTACTGCAAATATTGTTTATTTAAATCAAGCAACAGTTAATAAAAACAATCTCATTGCGTAATTTCTTTCTACCGATAAGTGGAACTTAATTTTTAATGTCGCTACTCACTACTAGATAGCGCTACTTGCTCTCACAAAACAAACGAAGAGCTTATGAGGGACGCGGGGGACGGAGGAGACTAAGTTGCGCGCCCCTCTGCTACTTGCACGAGTCAAGCGCTCCGCTTAACAGTCGCAACGCAACCGCGCCGCGGGAAGGTCGTGCTACACCTCGCGCCGGTCTATACTTCACGCAATAAATATTTAATACACAAACTGATCTCAAACGATAAACAACAATTCATGAGTGAAAAATATAATCAACTTCAACAAATACGGATTATTACTACCAAGTACATTACGGACTACAGTGAAGTGAAATGCTAGGAAGTTTTTCTTCAGCGCTCAAGTGTACCACGTACTTTGTTTCGGAAATGGTGATATCGACCCACGGGGTGTGTTTATGAGACGTTTAGTGGTGAAATGAAAAATCTGTGATAATGTACGCTATTACAGCTGTACTCTGTGCGCTGGTGCACGTCGGCTCGACGGTCTTGCCCTACGGCTCGGACAAATGCGTCCGAGTCTCGGACCGCGGGTCGGACGGCGGTGTGCTCTGCAGGATACGAACTCTCGATGGAGACGGAAGCAGCATCATCTCAGTGACTTCGGACACCAGCCGATTGGCTATTGAGTGCAATCATTTACTACTCTTCGAAAGCTCTCTAAGAGCACACTATTTTAGCCCAGTTTCGGCGCTGACCGACCTATCAATAAACAACTGTAAATTAACACAGTTGCCAGACAATACTTTTCATGAACTCAAGAAATTGAAGAAACTGAAGATACGTTCAAAGAATTTCGAGTGGAGCCCTACTAAGAATTTAGAATTATCCCTAAACGCTTTCAACGGATTGTCGGAACTGCAGTCGTTGGATCTCGCTCAGAATAACATAAAATTTGTTCCTTCCGGCGTGTTCTGCTCTCTGGAAAACTTGAGCACATTGAATTTGACGCACAATAGAATAAGAACAGTGGGACAACTTGGATTTGGACAAGGCTGCGGATCGAATTTGCACGGCTTAGATTTGAGCCATAATGAAATTAAATCACTGCCAGAGGACTCTGAATTAATCAAATTAAGGAGTTTGCAACATTTATATCTACAACATAACAATATCTCTGACATATCAAGTGAAGCTTTCAATGGACTTGTATCAATGAGAGTTTTGAACATATCACACAACCAGCTACATACACTACCCGAAGGACTTTTTGCTAATGCTAGAGAATTAAGAGAAATTTACCTAAATGATAATACTCTTTTTGAATTAGCTCGAGGTATATTTCATCGTTTGGAACAGCTGATTGTTTTGGACTTATCTAGTAATCAACTTACAAGTAGTCATATTGATGACGGGACATTTCTGGGATTAATACGCTTGATTGTGTTGAATTTATCTAACAATGCCTTGACAAGAATCGACGGAAAGACATTCAAAGACTTATTCTTTCTTCAAATATTGAATCTCAAGAATAATTCCATTGGATACATCGAAGATAATGCATTCCTGCCGCTGTATAATCTACATACGCTCAATCTAGCAGAGAACCGAATCCATACAATAGATGAAAATTTATTCAATGGTTTATACGTTTTAAGCAAGTTGACTCTCAACAACAATTTGCTTGTAAACATAGACCGAAAAGCTTTCAAAAATTGCTCAGACTTGAAAGAGTTGGATTTGAGCTCCAATCAGCTTTTAGAAGTTCCCGATGCATTATGGGAACTCTCTTTCCTCAAAACACTCGATCTTGGAGAGAATCAAATATCCGACTTCAAAAATGGTTCCTTCAAAAATCTAAACCAATTAACGGGACTAAGGCTGATTGACAATCAAATTGGAAATCTTTCTGTCGGAATGTTTTGGGACTTACCGAGCTTACAAGTGCTTAACATCGCAAAGAACAAGATCCAGTCAATCGAGAGAGGGACTTTTAGCAGAAATATGCAACTGGAGGCCATCCGGCTCGACGGGAATTTCCTGTCTGACATCAACGGTGTCTTCTCGACGCTCGCGAGCCTTTTGTGGCTCAATTTATCTGAAAATCATCTAGTGTGGTTCGATTACGCGTTTGTGCCTAGTAATCTAAAGTGGTTAGACATTCACGGCAATTTTATTGAACACTTGGGAAACTACTACAAGTTGCAAGATGAAATCCGTATAAAGACATTGGACGTTAGCCATAATCGTATAGCGGAAATATCGCCGATGGCAATCCCTAATAGTGTAGAACTGTTGTTTATCAATAATAACTTTTTGAATAGTATTCATGTGAACACGTTTTTCGATAAAAAGAACTTGACGCGAGTGGATATGTATGCTAATGAACTTGTGCATTTAGAACTGAATAGTATGCGTTTAGCTACAGTGCCGGGAAATAAAAGTTTACCTGAGTTTTATATCGGTGGCAATCCGTTTCAATGTGACTGTACTATGGAGTGGCTACCGATCATAAACAATATGACTGCTATGAGACAATACCCGCGTGTGATGGACTTAGAAAATGTTTTGTGTAAAATGACGAACACTCGAAGTGGAACTCATGTGCCCTTAACAAACTTAAAAACAACAGACTTTCTTTGTAAGTATGAGACTCATTGTTTTGCAATCTGTCATTGCTGTGACTATGATGCGTGTGACTGTGAAATGACGTGCCCTCAAAACTGTACCTGTTACCACGATCCATTGTGGAATACGAACGTTGTGGACTGTTCTGGACAATCTTCAATAGAAATACCGCACAAAATACCTATGGATGCAACCGAGGTATTTTTAGATGGAAATAATATAAAAGAACTACAGGACCACGTTTTTATTGGACGGCAGAAAATGAGATCGCTGTACGTGAACAACAGCAACGTCGATAGCATACAAAATAGAACTTTTGCTGGCTTGAATGCTCTCCAAATACTTCACTTGGGTAACAATAAGCTTAAAGAACTGAAAGGCTACGAATTTCTACAATTGAGTAGTCTGAAGGAGTTATTCTTACAAAATAATCTCATTAGCCATATCGCCAACATATCATTCCTTGGTCTTAAATCTTTAGAAGTTTTACGCCTTGACGGCAACAGATTGGTCGATTTTGGTGTGTGGAGTTTCAACAACAATCCTAATTTGAAAGCTTTGTCACTCGGTAACAACCTGTGGTCTTGCAAATGTCGCTACTTACAAGAGTTAACTGCATATTTGGCTGAGAATGCGCAAAAAATCATCGACATTACCGACGTATGGTGTTGGAACGGCGACGCGAAGCCGCCACAGAAAAAAGAGCTCAATTTAAACGGTACAGCCTGCAGCGATTATTATGCTGATAATTCAGTCATCGGAAATATGCTTGTGTCCAACAATGTTCCCATGATGGTCTCGACGCTCACCGGTTTCATGTTAATTTTATTAGCTCTTGTCGTACTATTTCTTTTTAGAGATTCTCTCAGAGTGTGGCTGTACACAAACTGTGGCATAAGAGTGTTTTCGTTCTCGGGCGCATTTGAAGAAAGCCAAAAGTTATACGACGCTTACGTATGCTATAGTCCGAAAGATGAAGAATCTGTCGTGCAGTCATTGGCGAATGAACTAGAAAGCGGGAATCCATCATACCGGCTTTGCCTTCATTATAGAGACATTCCACACCACGGCGCTCAGTACATGCAATGCGCGCCGCCTGTCGTCGAGACCGCGGAAGCATCGAAACGGATAATCATCGTTCTAACGAGAAATTTCATGCAGACGGAATGGTCCCGATATGAATTCCGACAAGGGCTGCACGATGCGTTGAAAGGGTGTATTTATAAACTAGTACTAATAGAAGAATACTCAGTTGTGGCGGATGCATTGTGCGACCCCGATTTGCGGCCCTACCTAAAAACAGGGTCGCGTTTACGATGGGGCGAGAAAAGGTTTTGGAAGCGCCTCAGGTACATGATGCCAGAATCGCAGCCGAATCATAAAGCGCGGAGCCACAACTATAGAAAAAGTTTGAATACTTATACTTTAGATTCGTCGGTGCCTAATGGTGGGAACCGTACATTACCTTTTCCTGAAAGATCACCTGTATTGGGTGGAGGTCAAGGAGCTAGTGCCCCGCCAGAGTATAGTAGTGAAGTGCGGCAGTCGCCATCAGCTGTGAGACAGACACAGGCGGTCGCGTACGGGCCAGATGGCAGGCCGATCTCAGATCACATTTACTCCTCAATAGACTCTGATTACTCTTCGCTGGAGCACGGTATGGCCCCAGGCAGGCGGCGGGACATGCGCCAGTGGCCCCCGCCGCCTCCTCTTGTCGACACGGGCAACGCCGTGCAAGCTTACCTAGTCTAGACGGGCAACCTTGCCCACCTTCCAGTCAGAATTGTAAATATTGTAGATTTTAGTAGCGCGCTGTAAATATTGTAATTATTAGCCTATAAGTGCTATACCAAATGTATGTAAGTGAACTATTATTGCCTGTTCGTTATCATGTGTATAGATATTAAAATTTTAAAGACTGCTGTAGTATATGATTGTAAATAGCGAAAACAAGTGATCATTCTATATTATTATCAGTAATATGGTTATTTATACAAATAAAAATTAAAGTGATGAAGATTTATAATTTTATATTTTATTTCTAATACCTTGATAATTATCTCTTTACACTGTTTACACACAAAGATTTACATTACACACAAAATATTCAAGATACAAGTATTTTTTCAAAAGGTCATACTATGAATGAGTGTTTTAATTAAAAAATAACAAAAAGAAATCACAACACACAATCAAATCAAGACTTAATTAAATGAATGTCCAAACAAATGGAGCCGCAGTAATATTAATTTAACAAAAAGCTCAACATATTTCAATCATGATACTGCAAATGTAAACAGAATTTACATATTTATGAAAATTCGATCATTGTACGCATAAAACACGTTCACAATACCAACAGTAACGACAAAGTCAATAAATAACTTTAAATTGTGTTGAGTTTAAACACGTAGGCTTATTTCCTATATAATTATTGACTTCAAGTGATTGTGTTTTATACAATGTTACACGCACATTAATATTTTAATAGCTGGTTAACACTGATAAGTAAACTCATTTTGGATATTTCAAAACATAAAATCTGCACTTTGAATTCTAATAATTATTATACATTTTATACAATATCATACAGTTAATACCGTTAACAGTAATCCGCTGCAACAAAATAACCTTTTTTAAGATAATTGTTGTTACAATAGTAATCGATTTAATTCAGAATCCAATTACATACTTATACAAAGTTAGTATAATAATTAACACTTATAAAAATATGCAAGTACACAAATACATATTATATTAGTAACAAAATAACTAAAGAAATAGAAAAAAAATTACAGGAGCACTTAGTTACCTTTTTATCCATTACTTAAACTAACTTCACGGCTTCAGTATCAGATATATATGTTTATCGATTATCATAGTATCAGATATTAAAAAGATAATATGATTGAAGACACCATAAATCTAATTAATACTGAATTTTCAATGAGTTGCTACACGTTTGAAAACCTAAAATTTTTAATACACAGCAAGAGTTAAACTGCATACAAGTACTCAATCAATATACATATTTGCATATTGTTTCTAAAATAATTATGATTAAAACGACCAAAAAATTTGACTAATATTGAATTTTGAATGAATTGCTACACTTATAATAATAATAATTCTTTATTTCAGGCTACTAAGGCCCATAAACACTATACCTACATAAAATAATCTTAAAAATAATAAACTAATACATATAAATAACATCTACTTATTGATTAAACTATGACTTACGACTAAAATTTTAAATACACAAGTCTAACTGCACACATGTATAACTCTACTATGCAGTTATATCTGTATTGACAGCTATAAATGCATATTTTTTTTTATTTTGCAAAAGCTTTTATTTACATCAGATTAAATTGACATATGTACATAAAAAAAAAAACTGAAACTATTCATACTACTGCATAATTAATTGTTTATAAAATAATTATTATTAAAGGGACCAAAAAATTTGACTACCATTGAATCCTGAATGATTTGCTACACGTTTAAAAAGCTAAAATATTAAAAACAAAACAAGTGAAATTGCACACAAATATACTCAATCAACACAGCTGCATATTCATTAAATAATATATATATAAAAAAAAAAATGATGAAATACAAATGAAGTCAATCTACACACAGTCAGGTACTCCAACAAACATACCTGCAGAATATTTCTAAAATATGTTTGAGGGGGACCAGAAAAGTTGACTATCATTGCATCCTGAATGAGTTGCTACAGGTATAAAAACTATAATTTTAAATAAACAACCAGTCAAACTCCACACATAGGTACTCAATCAATATACTTTACTGCATATTGTTTTTAAAGACACAAAACCGCTAAGTCTTATATATTATCGCTCACGATCGTCTATTATTGAACATGAGCTTTCTTCATGAACAGTTACATACAGTAAAGACTGTCACCACACTATACTTGACATCCGGGTCGTGATTACTGTTTGCTGTTATGATCACATGAGCTTAACGACGGAGTTCTTAGACCACAAGTGAATCAGCTGATCTCTAGGTAAGTATATTGTCATCGCCAAGTTTTGTAAGTATTTTGGTGTTGAGTACATTATTTTGTTTCGATGATTATTAAAATGATTATTGATATTTTAATGTTGTTACAATGAACAAGACGATTGTACACACTTTTCTTAAATTAGTAATTTTTAAACAGATGGTGTAGAAAACATAGTAGAATATTGGATGTTTATTTATGAAATGATCGTTATAAGTATCGGCACACTTTGATCTGTTATATTTAGGGACTTGATACTAAATTTATAAATATATTTACTTTATATTTAACGCCCGTTAATCCCATTTTAAAATTTATTATTCATTTATTTAAGTAAGATTTTTTTTCTGAATTTATTAAATATCAGTCCGTGCGACTTTTTTCGTTTTGTATTTCACATCTTGTCTCTATAAAATTCTCAAGATGATTAGTTCTCCTATAATGGACCAGACGTTCAAATCATTATAAATTCAATGAAAATATGGATTCATTATAAAATACATATTTCACAAACCCCAGTATAATACAAATTGACATGTCCCTTCACAAAATTTCTTAAGTAAGAACGTGTGAGAGAAAATACATAATGCCCCATTTCAACTCAATTTATATTATAAATGAGGTTTGTAATACAAAATTTATAATACAAATGGGTCTAAGTAGATACTCATGTTTTTCTCACATATTCAAATGAAGAAATTTTGTGGTAGCTAACATCAATTTTTACGAGACAGTCTATAATGTATACCTAATATACTTTTGCATACATTATTCTTGAGGGGTTCTATGCGTGGGTTTAGGAACTTGACAGATATGAGTGTTTAGATAGGCTGTTTAATTAATACTGAATGTGTAGACAATCTTTTGGTTTTTTCGAGGGTGTACTCACTGTTACAAGCTACCCAAACTATTTATGTGCTTTTGTCTTTCTATTGTGTCTGTAATTTCCACGATTGAAAGGTTAACTTGATATATAATTTTAGATGAACAAATCAATACTTACCTATAAAAATAGGTATATAGAATGATGGCGCTGGTTAGCCAAAAAAGTATATGATACTTTATTTAATTATTAAATGAAATAAGGTTGATATATTATACAACTTTTTTAAATCACTAATAAAAGGTAAAACAGAATCATGTCCAATCTAATTTGAGCTTTACATCGGCCAACAGAAAGGCGAAAATTTGACAAAAGCTACTAAACTGATTCTGTTCCTTTGAAAGTTTAATGAGTGGAATTAATGTCACGGTTAGGTTGTGCACTGTAGAGGAATTTCACGCATAAAATAAACATAACAATACCATACTATAAGGTTTATACGCGTTGATGGCTTTGTTTATGATAAAGTCTATATTATATCATCATAATATACAGCTTTCATCATCACCCAATATTACTGGAACATAGGTTTTCTCTGTGTGTTACAGCTAGTGGCTAGCTCCTCGTTTTCTACGTTTCATCTATATGTAATATACAATTTAAGTATATTACGTAAATCTTGATTGTTTCCAAGGATGTTTCTCCGATCTAAAATGTATAGAACGGTTGTGAAAAACATCTGATTCCAACTTCACTTCTGGCAAAGTAACAAACCCAAATCAATTTTCATACAAACTTGAACAAACAGAAAGCTATCAAAATTGAATCAAATGGCCCAAATCTTGGCACACAACACAACAAAATAACATATGAACAAAGAGAAGTAAAGTGACGTATTTTATTGTCAGTGGTAGATTATTTACCATAATCGGAAATTCACTTTGGCGTGTGGCCAGTACGCTTCCTATATCACTTCGGTAGAACGAACAAGATTCATGTTTTCATTTAGTACTGTGAATTTAAGAAAAATAAAGCTGGATTATATTGAGACAGTTCAGCATCGGTCAAGAAACGCTTACTTTTTTCGAATGATTTTATTGATTTATTCATTGAAACTTTTTGCACAAATAAAATACATCGACTGTACTAACGTGGACTTAATGCCTTAGGCATTTCCTATCAGTCAACCTTAGAATGGTGTAGAGAAAGTACATGACAGGTGCAATGTAAATGAAAGATAAACAGAGACAAAAAATACCATAATAAATACACAAACAACATGTAACTAAAATTAACAAAATTATTGATAAAAGCGAAATCAATAAATCAACACTGTGATGATTTTACTAACTTCTTGAGAATGTGTTTGCAGCCTTCATAATTTAAAGAAAAATTTGTTAACTACGGAATTGGAATTTTCTAGGTGATTAATAACAATCGTTTCTACAGAAGAGATTGGAGCTTTCAAACAGTTTTGCTTATAATTAGTTTCGCTAATGATTCCTTACTTACTTGTAACCAAATATTGCCCATTAAATTTGGGTGCGAGGACGCGTGTTGCTAGGTTTTAGTTAAATGTTTATTTTCTTTCATCATCATCGTTCAATCACAATTAGTATACAGTAAACTTATTTTATCCACTGCTGAAAATATGCAAAACCTCTTTTGTGTCTTGATAGAATCCAGGAAGATTCTATTTAATTAATTATCTAGTTATTCTTTGACGCATTGTTTAAAATTCTTTTGGCTGACCATCATTACAATGATGAACTAATATCAACCTCAACAGTTTATAAATAACGATTTGATTACTGATTCCTTCAGTATCATCCCGTTAACTCAAAGCATAAAGCTATAAATAAGTACATTACCCACTATAATCGGTAATTCCGTTTGGCTGACGGCCAGTAAACTTACCGTATAGTCCTGTATAACGCGATACAAGAATCGTATCCATTACGAATGAATAATTGTCTCGGACGCTACAATACTCGTACTTTGTGGACGGCTTGCTAATGGCTAGAAAAATTAGGGTAACGAGATCGTGGCAGCTTGTATTGAATTACATTTTTTAATGTTTTTTTTTGAATTCTTGTTAAATTATGGTTGTTTAAATTTTGCCTTTGACACGGTTTTAACTGGTCATTGTTGATATAAAGTATCTCGATGAAACATAATACGATGAATGTTATTAAGCGTTTCTTATTCTAATCGGGTAGTTGACTTTTTCATACCATTATTACTTATATCCAAAATTGGAAATAAAAAGATTTTTTTTCAAAATCATTCAATAGTGATCTCTGAGTTTGAGATCTGATCTCTGATCAATCTAGTGAAAAGGTCAAATTAAGTTTCATAATAAAAATGCACGATACGCACTTTCTGAAATATGACGTCACCGCCATTAGGTTACGTGTCTGCAAAAGAAATATCGAGATATTCCCACCACGCTTAAATCTTCCTCATACCAATGTTTGAAATTATAATAACTGCTTTGTTTAATAGCAAAGGATGTTGTTTTCGGTAAAATAACTTTTTCTAGTGTTATTTGTTGTTTCTATAAAATATTGTACAAAAATAAAACAGACAAATACCCAATTGCCTTTTACATCTCCGTCATAAGTAGGCTCGGATCTGTCACTAAAGGTTACAGAAAATGACATTGAAGTATTATTACAATTTTAGCCTTCATCCTCAATTCCAATCAATCTAAATCTTTCGTTGGGCTGATTATGAATTTTGTGAAACCATTTTTAACGACCTTGATTTAACGTCTATCTTGTGGTTCTTTCTGATCGTATTGAAGGAATATTTTACAGCATTATTTACATAAGGTGGGAAATCATCAAGTGATTTATCTTGCTCTAAGGTGCAATGACAGGGCGTGTCAGACTAAAATCTATCTGTGTCTTTCTGTTGACCTTTGCATTCTAGGGCTACGAAACTCTTTCAAAAGATCTCTTGCCTCTAGCGGGCATCGGCCCTGCTGGGGTCCTACGGTTTGCTGACATCTCTTTAAAGCACGCATGGAACACTACTCGTCGTTGAAGACTCCGGCTCGGTCCTTTCCACCTTCCAATTTTACTTTTCTATAATACTTTTTGTACTACTAACTTAGATTTCTGCATAAAATTCTTTAAGACATAGTACAATTATTCCACATTTTTATGGTTGAATATTGTAAAACGAAGGGATTTCGTGCTGATAACTGAAATGGAGGTTTTGCCTAGTTTGGTTACAGATGCAATTCATTTGTTATTTAGTAAATATATCAGGGGCGGGTAATTTATTGACTTTTGACACTTTATTTATTTGGTATAAATATATTGTCAAACGATATTGCCAAATGAAGTGTAATAATGTATAGTAATAAGTTTATTTTGGAAACAAATTATTATAATAATAATAATAATTACCACTGCGAATTACCCACTGTTTGTCGTCCACAAGCTTGCGCTTATGGTGGTCAGCGATTGTCTTGCGACTCCCAACGCTTTTGACTGTCCTGTTGATCTGTGTTTATGTGGCCTGCAATACTGGAGGTTGTGGGTTTCATTTCCACCTAGGACAAATATTTATGTGATGAGCATGATCATTTGTTCTGTGTGTAATTTATCTATAATATGTATGTATTTTGAAACATAAGTATGTTTATCAGTTGTCTAGTACTCATAACACAAGCTCTACTTAGCTTGAGACTAGACGACGTTGTGTGATAGTTGTGGAATATTATTATTTGCATAACTAATATGCAAGAATACACACATTCACATGGCGCTTAAAACCAACTTACACCAGATACAGAGTTAAGTTTAGACGACTAGCTGTCGTCATGTCCCGGCTGTTGATTATGCCAATTATCTCTCATTGAGCTGATGTACTCAATAACAGCAGAGGAATGTTTGGATTAACAAATTGGACTAATTAACGCTGAAATACTTGAGCTTGTTCTGAACATTTGCTGTAATTTGTTGTTTATTTTATTTCTGATTTTAGACACGGATTTTACAATGTAATTAGATAACATACATAAACATCTCCGGTTAATGAACTATTCATATATTTTTGCTTGACATTGAACTTTGGTTATTTTTTCCTTATCAATTACACGGCTCACAGAAATGAGTCAGTGCCTACTTTGCTATAGGAATGATAATTGATTTAAAACATGACTCATCTGTGAAAGTATAAGTAAGTAAAAAGAAATTGTTTCAACATGATTTACATGATACATTGCATGCAAGATAATATTGAAATGTATAAATTCTAGCATGTTCAGCCGCATATCGTGGGGTACTATGAAGGAAGACATGGTGCATAAACCGTGATAATATACATCAAAATTATGTAGATACATTTATATTAACATTAAAGTTTAGTAACATTACAATTCAACAAACAGAGTTTATAGATAGCATTTGTATAGGCACATTGTTATTTTATACACCAATTACTTCGTAGAAAAATTATAAATTTTATGATGATACACCAAATAAACAAAAAAAAGAAGCATGTCGACAGGCCTGTTGGTTTAGTCGTTAGTGGCCCTGACTGCTATGCCGTAGGTCGTGGGTTCAATTCCTACCCAGGACAAATGTTTGTATGACGATTTGTTCTGTACCTAGGTGTAGTTAATCTATAAGTATGTATGTGTTTAGAAATATATAAGTATGTTTATCAGTTGCTTAGTACTTATAAGAAGCTCAGCTTAACTTGGGACTAGACGGCGTTGTATGATAGTTATGGAATTTTATTACATTATACATATAATTTACAACTTCACTTTTAAAAATCAACACCCTTAATGACTTCACCAACGTTACGGTCCACCATTAATCACATTAATAGACTCTTATCCTTAAACTCACCTTTAAAATCTTCCATCACATCGGCTATAAGTATTGTTTTTTCTATAAGCCCGTGACACCGGACGCCACATCCGTCGAGGATCGTGACCAGAGTCAACCTTTGTCAGTCGGCTTAACACAAACTCCTGGGCTTGAATTTTTAATGCCATATTAGCTCATACGGAATCTGATTTGACTATAAATTAGCGTGTTACATCCCGCGCTTCAATTGTTTTTAGTGTTTTGATGGCCAGTTCCTGGTGGATATGGTGTTGTAAATCTCCGGTGTTTTATGAACTCCTGGTATTGTTAAAAACATTTTTGGAATTACTATGTTTTTTTTTGCTATTGGCTTGAACGTAAGGCATCCGTGAGAAAATCAGCTGTATTTTTAGCGTTTGGTTCAACTGTGTGTGTTATTTTTAGTAAAATGTATAAAATTTTTAATTATCCCAGACCCTATATGGACACAAGTCGGGCGTTGAATAAACAATCCGGCCAAATGGAAGCCTCATTGGGGCTTCCTCGGTCCATCTCAAATCAGTATGAAGAGGTTCACAAAATATGCGTCACTGATTTTAGTGCCTGTCCTGCGCATCCACCTGCTAACCTGCGCCAACCAAGATCTATATGATATAATTATAATGATAGAATTATACAGGTTGCTAAATACTGATCAGATCAGATGAAATATAATTTGGGTTTTTCGACACGAAAAAAAGGAGAATTTAATTAATTACTTCACGATCATCCTTACATTTATTGGATTGAAAAAAAAAACATAACAATAACAATTTAAATAGCCCTAGCTTTGTAATAAAAAATATTATTCTCATTTGAAAAAAAAAAAACGCAGACAAAGCGGTTCACCCTTTTAAGAGTTACGGTGCTACAGACAGAGACACACACACAAAGTAGTCAAACACCTTCTTTTTGCGTCGGATATTGAATAAGTACACTGATCTGAAAATCTTTCTAAACTGAACTGTTACACAAACTAAAACCATAAGTATAGAATCTATAGTTCATTTCGAACAGATCCCGTAAATTTACTTTCGTGTACTATTCTAAGGGCATTAATAAAGCGAATTTAATGTCAAAACCCTGTTAGAAGATTTAAATTAGGTTTAAAACTGAAACTGAGCTCGACACCGCGATTCAATTACGACCTCTCAACGACACTTTTTGTAATTAAAACCTGGATAGAACTAGATTAAAATAACTATGTTTTTAATTTATGGCTAAGTGACCTCATTTCGTTTATCGAACATCGCTGGAATATGGGATTCAAATTTTAAAATATTTTGTTAAAATAATAAAAAATGGTTTTAGATTATTTGAAAATGGAATTTCAAGAGTGATTAAATCTATTTATTTTATTTATAGATCTGACACTGGCTGTAAAGAATTCGAAAAGTATTTTATGCTTAATATTATATCTCTAATTCAAAAAGAGAACGCGACTATCAAATAGCACTCTAAATTGAAAACAGAGCTATTTCTGTGTGATCGAAAGTCTCTGTCAGTAGTAACAATAAAAAATAATATACAAATAATATTTTATCACTTCTCGTGTTCAAAGATACTTTGCAATTGGTTGTTATAAAATACAGACTACCACTGGCAGTTATGTAGATGTTTATATGCAACTGGACACATGGTTAAAAAAGCACTCTGTACAGTACAACCAAATTCAAACTTTATCTTTGAACTGTTAAGGTTCAAATTAATTGTTGTGCAAGTTCCAGCAATATTTTTGAAACCGAACGTGTTACAATCGAACTTGATTTATAAAATAATTAAAAGTTATGTACTTGGATCATGTTGTACTTTTGTTTTGAGTTATTCAAAACGGTCGAATATTTTATTACTGCTACCGGGTTATTGAAGTGCATTGGAAATTAACGAAATACTGTTTAACAATTGCTTTCTGGATAATTGAGAAGATTAATTTCTGATGAAATTACTATCTTCTGGACCCTGGACACTACCTTATTAGGGTAGTGTCCAGGGTCAAAATAATTACATTTTATTAAGTCCGTATTTTAGATCTTAAGAAAATATTGGACACGTATTTTTCTTTTTTCGATTAAACAAAAAGTAACAAAGATATAGCCTATTAAAATTACGTGTGACGTCACCCCGTGCGAAAAATGTAGCACGGCGTGACGTTACACGTAACTTTAATGGGCTATATCTTTGTAATTTTTGGTTTAATTTACAAATAAAAATACGTGTCCCTTATTTGTGAATAATCTAAAAGACGGACTAATTACATTTTTTACGGCCACTAGCTTATTTTGTGAGCGCTGAAACTGTATGTGAAACTATTTTTTTTTGCCTATTATCCCCCTGTATCGGACGCAGCGTTGGAAGACCTCTCACAAGGTGGACCGATGACCTGGTGAGGGTTGCGGGAATCCGATGGATGCGAGGTGCACAGGACCGGTCATTATGGCGACACTTGGGAAAGATATATTTCCAACAGTGGCCGTCTTTCGGCAGAAATGTTCATGATGATGATGATAATCGGGCAAAAGCTGACCCTAAATCCTTCTAAGTACTTTTTCGTCGAGCTATCTCAAACCAGCCTTCGTGGTACGCATCTAGGTCATCTTGCCACCTCTTTGGTCACTGGCCACTACTATCGGTGGCGCGGCAGCGTCGTTCATCCTCAGAGTACCCATTTATGAATGATTTTGACATTTTGAGTGGAGACTCTTGCTTAGCTGTCAATATATAAGCGATTCTTATTTTAAACTAATCCTTTTTAATTATACAATAAACTGCTGTAAATAAAAAAGAAAATACAACTATTCTAAGCAATGCAGCTTATTTCAAGGTACCATGTCGGTACATCATATTAATATTGTAAAAGCGAAAGAATTATTATGATTGTTAATCTTTCACGCGTATAAACGCGACTCAACGAATTTGTATGTTTTACACACGGGTAGACCATGTCTTGCGATGGTACATAAGTTACTTTTATCCTGGCAGTATGTTGTAATTGCTTCAAGGCTAGAGTGAATTTCTCTTAGTAAACTAGTGCGCCTCACCATCAACGATTGCATCACTACTTAACGTCAGGGCCCCAAGTCTGCTATTTTTATAAATTCGTTATTCCAACACGATCCCATTGTCATTTTGCTAAAAGTTTGTAATCTGCTAATTCATAATGATCGATCATTGATCGGTCAATGGTCTTGTAATAGAATCGTGTTAGAATGATAATTTCGAGCATATTAAAACAATAACTGCACAATAACGTTCTAATGGTCAAACACTGATCAAATAAACTGTCAAAGTTTTAGCAGATTACCGCAAACGTCAAATATTCATTTGTCAATATGTACGAGATTACCATTTTATGCCACTTCTTTCAATGGAGTGTCAGTGGTTGACCATTGGAAAGTCATGATGACGCCATTATATTAGTAGATTACCAAACTTGTCAAAATCGACAATTATGACATCAATGATAGACCATTTTGACACTATTGTAATAGCAGACTTGAGGCCCTGGTGGGATCACAGTCAAGCACTTGTTTATAAAAATTAAAAAAAAAAATTGATTAATTTTCTACTTTTACGCAGCCAACGTCCGCTGGTTGATTTTAGTGAGTCATAAAAATAAACAAACAAAACATAGGTCGTGACATTGAACAATAAAAATAAAAATCGTACAAAATCAAACAACACGTCCGAACCTTATTCAAACAATTAATACTAAAACAAATCTTAACTGTTGATTGCCGTACCAAATCGCGAAGTTCGACTCAAAAGCAATTCCTTTACAAAATATTAATTTTCAAATAATTCATAAACCTTCAGAGTGGTGGCGCCTTCATTGAAATTGATGACAATAAACAAAATACACTTTACTTGTTTTACTTTTAAGTAATTTTGTTAATCGCTGGCATATTCCGGTACAAATTTCTTTAGAATTAAATCTTCGGAATTTGGTAAGTTCGCATTTTGTATCGGTTTAATTGCTTCTCGTCATTTTTATGTTGTGAACCTGAAATAACGGCGGCAATGGTACGCAACTCCCAAAATAAATAAACTTATTATGTCATACTATTTCACGATATGATAATGTTTTACACGTTTGCTAAGTATTAAGCATTATAGGTAGAACCTATTAGCTGTTAATACGCGAAGTAGTAACAAAAAAAAAGTTTCGTTATATAATATTTTTATTTATAATGATATCATTAAAGAATATAAAAAAGTAAATATTGAACAAGATACTGTGATTTCAAAGGTTTTGTTTAAAAAATATCCCAAAAGTGCTATATTCTATTCTAAGATATGATCTATCCCTGTGCCAAATATCACTTACGCCCGTTATTGAGCCCTTTAATCGTGATTTCGTGAAGAAACAACAAACTTTCACACGTAAATACAAATTTTCAACATTAAAATATTAATGTGATAAACGTCAATATGTCCGCAGACCAGTCCCTAAACACTTTTAATGAATACAAAAGCTGCGCACTATATGCAGGTTGACTCAGCGCGTCATTAATTTTCGCTATGACAGCGCAATTTCAACTGTTTGATATAAATTAACAACAGTTATGTTTGACCATTGGATAGCGATAAAATTTTAGTCGTAGGTATTTTACAGCTTCTATTAGTGTTTACTTTTCATATTGCTGCACAAATATTGAACTTTTTCTGTTTACTGTTGAGATAAAGGCTTCATTTGGCTTGACTAAACTCAATTCGAAATATGATTAGATATGTAAACAAACCTTTTTACTGTCCGCACAAGCGATTTTGACTTCTATTCTGTAAGCATAAAGATTGCATTAAGAACAAAAAAGTGGTTACAATACCAATTATTTACTGCTGCCGCCATTTATCATGCCACTAATACAATAAAAGTCAAAATCAGTTGAACAAAAAGCAAAAAAGGTTTGCCTAAATGTCTGATGTTAATTCGAATGGAGTAGTCTGTCTAAAAAGTCAAACGACTTGGGTAATTATTAGAATTTAATGAAATCTGATGTAGTCAACACTGGTTCAATAACCAAGGATGATTAAGAGATATTGATCATTGTTTACTAACAGAAGAACCTTATAAAAAGTATCGAATATAAGTATTTTTTAAATGAATAAATATTATACGAAATTCCCAAGTCGGTTGACTTTTTAGACAAACTTATATGTATAAGCATATTACAGCAGTGGTGGCCCAGTAATAACAACCCCAACTAACTAGTTCTAGTCGTGGGTTCCAAAACAGCTAGGTGCATTCATCATCATCATCGTTTCAGCCGAAAGACGTCCACTGTTCGACATAGGCCTCCCCCAAGTGTCGCCACAATGAGCAGTCCTGTGCGTCTCTCATCCATCTAGGCGAAATTAACTCATACTGGCCTTTTTTGTTTTGAGATGGCAAAGTTTTACGAAATTACTCTTTTACATATTTTATCAAATTTCTTTTACGCCTAATGGCCTGAGAGCCATCCTAAAAATTTCATCTAACAACCTTTTTCATTCAAACTCGAATTAGTGTTTGTGTCATGTTTAATAATGTACCATTAGTTCTAATCTGTGTAAAGATTTACCAATGTAAGAAGCTCTACATTACTTAGAATAGTCTATGGATTATTTTTTATAAATTCATTGAATGGATAAGTACGAATTAGCGAAGTCTGAAGCGCGGTGTTATAGAAAAAAGTATGAAATTCGAACTCTCATCCTCATACTCGTAAGTCCAGAGTCTTCGGAGATGAGAGTTTGAATCTTGCTTTTTTATCGAAACTACGAGTATGTTGATGATTATCCAGTTTATTTTTAAAAACTTTTGTTAGGAATTTTGCCCGCGTCAAAGAAGAAAATTATACCAAGAAAACATACATCTGTAAAAGGAGAATAAACTTCTGAGATTGGACACGCTGTTATTATGGTAGCAAGTCTTTGAGGAGTGGCCGAAAAGACCTCACAACGTCCTAACCTTCCGACTGACGTAGGTTCTCACCGGACCTGCTAAATTTAGGAGGTTTCTGCACAGGATTCGTGCAGAAATATCGCCCAAGTGTTACCACTGTGTTGACCGCCCGGAGGACACGGTGGAGCATACGGTAGAGTTGTGCCCTACTTGGGCAGAGCACCGTCGTGTCCTCGAGGGGGCGATCGGTGGCAACGATTTCTTGCGCCGGGCCTTGGTACAGGCCATGGTCCAAAGCAAAGAGAAGTGGCAGGCGGTCGCCTTCTTCTGCGAAGCAAAGAAGGGGGCCGCACACGCGAGGGAACAGCCTTCACGCCCCAGTCGCCGGGATTCAGATCCTAATTTCTGGCCACAGCAGGCGCGGGCTTGTGGACGGAAAAAATGGATAGCTCACCGTCCGACCGTCTAAACCGAGTCCAAGTCGCCAACGGCGCGTAGTGTTCCACGCGCGCCTCAAGAAGATGTCACAAAGCCCAGTGATACAAATTAAAAAATACAAGCTGATACAGGTTTAAGTTAAAGACCACCAAAATTTACCCAAGAACCTACTTTTTTGGTCTAGAGCAGACTCATCATGAACTTTTCACTTATTCTCAACGGTATGATCACTTTTATGATGCCATTAAACCTGAAGAAAATAATGTCTACTGAGCTGTTCACATTAAGTAAAATTCATCACTCTGCTGCAGAATTTTTGTCAACTGTGCTCTTACCTGGTACTTACTGCCACTTTTACGAGGAAAGTTGGCGTTATTTCCTCTGTCGTTAAAACCGGTTTTTATGGCCAGTCTTCTTACTAAATTCTTATTTTGTTAGTATGTAAAACATATGCACACATACGAATTAGTTTATTATTTATATAATTATTTTATGTTTAGTGTCTATAGGCTTTAGTAAGCTGTAAAAAAAATATTATTATTATTGTATGACATACTGTTACGACTATATTCCGCGTGAGGTTTGGAAGACGTGTCATGACGAGAAGAGAAGGCGACTTATTATACCAGTTATGTTCAAATCCCATGTATTTTAGGGGCGAGCCTATTGAGTGGACACAGAAAAACCGAGCACCAATTCAGGCCTAATAACACTTTACCTGATCTAGCAATCAAACCTAAGACCTCACGCTCAGCAGTAGAAAGTTAAATGAACCAGGCAGTCAAGTAGTAGAGTAAAATGTATTAAATTATTTCTCTGGCCAAAATACAAGGTTTATTTTTCTGGCCAGTACTAACAGCATCCAGGCATTCTACGTTCGACTTTTACTCTATAAAAGATCGGACATGTCCTAGTTTTCAAAGTTTGCCCGGTATCCTAGGAAATTGCTTTATCGGTTTTTTTTTTTTCATAAAACAACTTTACGTATGCCGAAGCTTCTACTGCAAGTAGTTTACCAATTTGTTTGAAATAATTTGGCTCAAGTAAAGTTTGGATGAAGTGATTTTTGGAAAAGAACGGGATATAGAAACAAATAAAGTACTTACCTGCCTATATATAGGTTTAATTAATGTATGCAAGCATTTCCATAAATGCATAAAATTCATACTATCATTGATCATAAAATTTCCATTCACGTAAACAAAAAATACTTTCCATTACGAACTGTTTATCTTTTTTCATAATCATAATCACAAACAATAAACATTAGAGACGCGTGCGAATGTTTTTCTACATTCAATCGTCACTCACATAAAACTTCCCAACACCATTCATTCACTCACTAATGTCATTCACATATCATTTGCACTTGTCATAAAAACCATTCACTGATTTGGATCTAGATCAAACTTTCACTCAGCGGTCTTCGAAATTCAAAACATACGTTACTTTAAACGTTACTAAATCGGTTACGCTCCAGTAGGAGTATTCTATTTATTATGTCTATACTTTCTCTCTATTCAATAAAGTGGTGCTCATTACTGGACTTTCCATATTTTTTGGACTTTTTGTCTGCTCTGTGACTAAATTGATGTCACGCAGTAATTTAAATATTGCGGTAGGAAATGAAGCATCATTTTGGTGCAATTTTGTAAGTGTAGACAATCACACTCAACGTTTCTGTCAATATCCAAATAATGTTATAAATGTGAAAGTAACTGTGTCTAAATATTCGTTACGGTTTCAAGTTTTTGTACCCCTGAACCAAATTTGATGACTTTTGACTAAATCATGAAGTAAGTTGGACTTTAGGTATCGAGTCGTTACGATCCTTTGTAATATTAAACCGACTTCCATATGGATAGAACCATTACATATCTTAAGCTGGTTATGAATTAGCATGTTGACATGGAGTTAATTATTTTATTTTAAGCTATTGCATAGCTTCTATCGCGGGCCTTGAGCGTGGAGACCGAATCCAGAAATTCCGTAACGAAAATAACCTAACACCCCCCACTCATTTGTTTTTTGAGCGTGGTGACCGATAAGAAAACAAATGAGTGAACAATCAATCAAAATTCAATTCAATGTGTGAAAGTGTAACTTCAATTAATATCAAAGAAAAAAAAAACAAAGGAAAAAAAATACTGCATAAATAAAATAAATAAATAATTATAATTGCATAAGTTGATAAAAAATGCTATGCAATAGCTTTACCGCGGCAGTCCCCGAGTGCCACACGTCTTTTTTTATTTATAATTTATGTAGGTACACACTTATACACAGAAGAAGATTCATCATTATAAAAATTTGTACAAAAGTAGGTACGGTGTGGGATCGTCCGGTAACTGTCCGGACCGAGCCCAAGTCGTCGACGTCGCGCACTGTTCCCGCGCGCCTCAAGGAGTTTTCAGCAATGGCAGGGGCCCAGCTGGGTCGAAGCCTACTGGGGCCAGGGTTCGAAAGGTAGCTCAGCCTCCGGTACGAAAGGCAACGAAGGAACTGGAGTGGATTTTTTAGTCAGTAAAAGTCTACGGCTTTCATCATATTTTTGTTATGTTTAAGTTCAATAAAATTACATTCACTGTACATTTCAAAACTACATTTAATTTTCCAAAACAACTTCGCATGTTTGCTGGTTGGCATGAAAGTGTGCCATTTTATCATTCGATTCCGCATTACAAACACCTAGTTTCATAGACCGGTTGTCTTAACTTAATCTGGTAAAATAATTGTATTGTGCAACTTAACGGTAGGTAGGGTATGCGTTTAATCAATTTCGGCAAGAAATCGTTTGAAATGAAATTTCATCATTGAGTTCTTTGCATGAGTAATTTTAATTCTTAGATAAAATAGACATGCTACAATTTAATGTTAAGTAATATCACTCGGTAGAAACATACACGATAGGGTAAACCTAAGTAAACCAAACACATTTACACTTACTTTCCAATAGCACGATGTCAGTAATCAATATTTGACTTTTGCTCCATCAAGAGCGGTCAAGAAGTCATTTGAAATATCTCCAAATTATCCATTTATATTTGGTACTGAAATGTTCACGTGAAATTTTTGTGAAAACTAAGTATGGTATGGTTAATTATTTTAATCATACCTGTATCACAATTTGCTTCTTATTTTAAATGAACATTTAATTCTGTCATAACGAAAAGCACAAAGCTTATCCCCATACCACTGCACACAACGCATACACACCAAACGAAAAAAAAATACAACACAATAAAAAAACGAGACAGCCCAAATGTTTTGAAGCGTGATTTTAATGCACCTTTTATAGCATCGAATAAAGTGATTACCACTCGTCACATTATCGATACAAAAGGTTCATCAGAGCGTGAAACACGTTTCATTTCCAATACGTTCAACACGCGCATCACACGGGGCTAAATCAACTTGGAACATCTGAGCAACCAGTCTTTTTGCCACGTCGACGTCTAAGTAAAACAATTGACCATAAAATTGTCCGTACGTGTCCCTCACAAAAAGAGAAAGCCTCGCCCCGGGTCCATTCTAATGTCCCGTTTCTAAGAACATTATGTCTTATTTAAGAGATACGACAAAAAAATAAAATAGCTCGCGACGTGAAAGAATAAGGCGAAATGGGCCATAAACGCTGCCCCGACATATCTAAAGACAAAAGTCGTAGAGCTACCGGCGCAGAAATATTTGGGATGTTGTAAAATGCGTTTCTAAGTTTATTGCGACATTGTTACACATAACATTTTTTCCCATTCAACGAGTTTTGACAGCGGAACAATGGTAATTTCAGCTTCTGTTTTATAATGAGGAGCTGAGCGACAAAAGCTTTACGATATTTTGGGATGCTCTCCGTTACGCTTTTGTTTTGACGATGCGACAAAGGTCTTGTTATAATATTGTAAACACGAACTTCATTTCGAAGTTAAGCGGCATAAATTGCATAATGTTCTTGATCATTTCTTTTCCTTTTATCCTTTCTTACTGCTATTTTGGTACGACTAAAACAACTAGAGTCAGTGTTGCATTTAAATTCCCTATTTGATATTCCTTCCTCTTCGTCTGTCTATCAAATCAAAAAATCACAGAATAGTCGCCTTGTCGCACGTTATGAATTCGAATCAGTCGCAATTAAAGTAATAATAAACTACAACTTTTTGCGTTCTGAAAACCCATAATTTGTACACTAGTGCTATAATAAAACGTGCTGGTATTAATTTTCCAGACTCAAAAGATAGCGCCACAGATTATGCGACAAAAAAGTCGTAAGGGGTGGTTTAATCGGTTTTTTTACTGCTGTCGGCATTACACATGCGGAACCGACAGACCAGAACCGATGTTCATGCTTCAGGCCGACGGTGGCTTTGAAAAGAGCGGTTGGAGCATCAAGTTATGTGTTGTCATCAATTTGGCGTAATGTATGCCATATGGTTGTCATATCAGCTTTAGGTTTAATTCTGTAGAATAGTTGGTGGGCAATCAATTTATGATTATTAAATATAAAAAGTATTCTTTTGCGTATCTTAGATTGAGCCGTCATAAATAAAATTATTGGTTTAATAAGTTTATACAAGTAAAACATCAATATATTTCTGTCAGACAGTTGCTAATATTGAGATTTTTTACCTTTTTGGCCAAAGAAAATATGACTGAGAAACCGAAGAATAACACTGACCGAGGCAAAAAGTAAATGAGCAATAACGCCATTTGAAAAAATAAGGTCAAAACCGCTGTTCCTCTTCTATCCATTAAAGTTACCGCTATTTTTACAGCCCCAAAAACTTTTATTGTACAGAAGCGAACAGCGAGACGTCCTGTTTATGCCAAACAGATTCGAACGTATCCCGACCCTATTCGAACTATTCGGTCTATTCGGTAGCTGTCGGTACACATTAAATAAAATTTAATTCGCCCATTGTTTCCTAGGGTTGCTAGAGGAAAAAAATACTTGGATTGGAGGACAAGTAGAAGAGGTGTGAGATGTGAAGAGGGCGATATCGTGGATTTTGATACTGTGATTTTTTGCTCATAGTGAATAAAATAACTTATGAAATCATTAGTATGGATGGGACAAGAGGCAATAGAATTGAGTGTCACTATTAATAGATAAAGATAAAGGATTTTCATATCACAGGTACCTAGCATACTCACATGCAAAATAAATTTATTCATGCAAATCAGTGACAGTGTTTGAAAAGTGCCTATTTTAACGCAGTGGAGCCGACGGACGATAGTCAAATGAATGTGTTTTCAATGACGTGTGTCAGGTCTGATAAAAAAGTGTCAATCATAATTTAACAGCAAATAAAATGGAACAATGTAATTTGTTATGATCTAAGAAGTTCATAGGTAGGGAGGTACATATAGTTAGAGAGCAGTGGTTGCCAAGTGGAAATAAACAAGACATCACACCCAGTCAGGCGCATTACTTTGTGCAATTAATTTCATCACCACTTACTATTTTTCTTAAAACGGTGAAGGGAAACATCGTGAGGAAACCGGCATGTTCTGGAACCAAAAATTCGAAGATATGTGGCCTCTGAAAATCCTCTCTGGGGCCGCGAGGTGGATTACAGCCCATTCCTTCTCCCAAAGAGGCGGCCTGAATCCCAGCTTTGGGAACATTATAAGGCTAATAAGTTATTATATTATAAGTTCAAAGTTACAAAAGAGATGTTTGGACTATCGTCCGTTGCCCGTTATTCCGTCCACACCAGATCATGAAGAAATTACGCGCCAAAAAATTCAGCCAAATATTTTTATGTTTCTAGTTCCCATTCTTTTGCCACATTTGTATGACATCCCTCATTAAACTCATACAACTGCGGGAAATCGTTACCGGCGAACACATGTTTATGTCTATTCATTGGTAGTTTATTTGAAAAGTTCCAGCCAATTGTGTCCCAGTTTCATCGTAAATCATTCTAGTACTCCTGTTGCTTGTGCTACCGAAGTTGGGCTGTTCGTTTTATGATTCTTTTGTTTAAAACTTTTATTGGTTCTGGCCGTTCCAAAAACTAATTTATTCAGGAGCCTTTACCATCAGCCTTCGAACTCACAACTTCTCTACTTCGAAAGGTCCCATTCCGCTTTTTACGTTTTACGATTATTATTTTTTCTCACAGTGTAAATGTATCGGATTGGAGTAAATAGGTGCTCTGTTTAAGTTTGTGCTTTTATTGTTTTAGTTTTTAATTCTGTGTTTATTTTCTTGGCATTGTCTTTTCTCTGTCTTTCTACAACAGATTTGGGTTCACAAAAATAAAGTTACAATCGATGGTTGCGCAGCTGGGATTGAGGTAAACCGATCTTCTAAACTTATTCAAAGATATATGGAATGTGGTAAAAATGTATCTACACCACATAGATAATTTTCAAATTATTTACATTAAAATATCTTTAATAACCATGAAGAGCATAACTTTCAGAAAGGGAAAGTTACAGCCCATATTTTCCCATTAAATGCCCAAATTCAATCCCAACTGTTTTCAATAAACCAAACTCATAATCAACACCCAAATGGGTTTACCAAATGAAAATGTCGAAAACCTATTAAGGCTTGCGTAATAGTTCGGAAACCTTATCACTTGATAGACGAGTCCTAATAAAATTTTATGTCACACTTTCTATAATAACCGTTTCGTAAAGATAAAGCGTGCTCAATGAGAATGACTCTATTCAACTCTGACATTATGTATGCAAAGAGCAGTAAACCAACTTGCTCGTGATTCGTGAGTAAAGAATTCATTAGCGGAGACGAAGTTATAAAGCTAGTCATTTACATTTAGAAGTTTAAAGAGATTTAGTTCGAAGTTAAGTTCGATGAATCGGTCGCGGGATGACGATTTGAGTTGCGGTATTGTTCAAAAGAATCAGTTCGGCTCTGAAACACAAAGGGTGACTGAAAGAACACGGATGGGGTTTAGTCTGTAAAAGTCTGACACTCCCTCTCGCTCCAATTAAAGCGTGAGAAATTGTTTGTTAGCTTTCTTCCAAACAAAATTAATAAATTGGATGGTGATTTATATGAGTTGGTATGGTGTTTATAGAATGCATTTATTTCTGAAGTACAATTATAAACAAGAGTACCAGTAAAATAGACGAAAAATAAAATTGACAAAAATAAAATTATATTACAGCTAGCGGTCTCGGTATATATTGCCCTGGCCGAAAGCTGACTCAAGATCAGAAAAAAAAAATTAGAACCGACCCGATTGCAAAGTCACTTAATTGGTCCAATTGTATTTTCAAACCATCCAAGGACCCAATCAAAAATATACGCGCAAAATTTCATTTTAATCGGCCAAGTTGCTTAGAAGGATTTAGGTGACAAACACACGCATAGAAAAATTATATTTATAAAAATTAATATAAATAATAAACACTAACACAAATAAAATATTGAAACATAAACCTGTGTATTTCCAACTGATTAACAAATATGGACCTATGCATCTAAACATACTCAACTCCGCTTTCATACGTCGATGTGGCGTGAAAATACCAAAGTAATAACACAACGGATTTCTTAAAACATACCTAATGAGTTTTTAAAGTTATTAAGGCAAATTACTATTGAAACGATGCGGGTTCTGAAGGTGTGTAATAAGTTATCGTGATGTGTTTGTGGGCGTTCAGAAAGATCAGATTTAAGCCGCTAGAAAAGCTTCTGTATTGCAGCCGATTAGCCTTATGATTTATTATGGGCTATCTCGGTTTTTGCTGGCTTGACTGATCTTTGGCGGCTCTTGGGTGAGTCGGGGTGATTTGTGGGACTTAGCAAGTGATGTGTGGTGTAATTGCTTCGAGAATATGTGCTGTTTTTGTTTCGTTAGTCGATTGTTTCGGAGATGTTTGTGGAGTTTTTCGGGCACTTAATTTTTTCTTGGGTGGGTGTATCTGGATTTAAATTTACATTTATATTTTTTCATAGAGATTGACATATTTATGCTTTTCGAAGTAAAATTATTACTGCACTGAAAAACTTCTAGATATATCTTGTGTGTAACTGCATACCTATACACAACATTTTTTTTTTGTAAAGTTATGCTAAACCTGAATATAGGTAGGATAGTTTTTTCAAAATCAGTAACTGAATTGGTTACAATAATTTTTACACCATGTTATATTTATTGCCAAAAATATTTTAAAAAGGTCACAAGTTGGACACCACCAACACTAAACTACAAAACAGGTCACGACAGGTCATAGCGGGCATTAGGCGCCATCGCAAAAGCTGGGTGCAGACGCAACCCCTCAGTCGTTCGTGTGGCCCGGTGACCATGCATGTATGTCACCAACCAGTACCAGAACTGGCTTATAACTTTGTGATTTTTCATAATACAGTTTTTAAATTTTGTACATAAGTAGATTCATTACATAGGTTCTTTACACAAAAATACTAGGCAAGTGTTTTAGGTCTCGCATATACTAAAAATAAGGTAGTATAATGTGTTACTTTGAATGTGAATAATACCTAGCTTACCGATGAGTCCTCGTCATAGCATAATTCTATATTAACATAAAAAAAAATAAGAAACTCGTTAAGGTAAACCCCAAAGTCTTAATTATTCAAGAAGTCAATTTTCATAAACGCCAAACCAAACAACGGAAAACTGTTAACAACTTGGAAGACATTATAAATAGTAAACCAGTCAAAGTTTGTACAGTTACGGTCAAAAGTCGTTCAATATTGTTACGGAATTTAACTCTCATTCATTTATAATATTCGTAGAGTACGTACGGGAAACAAACTTGAAAAAAAAACTTTATCGATGATCGTTTAGGCAGAGCGGTACCGCCGAAATGGTTATTTAATGTGAAAAAATTATAGAACTCTTTTTATTTGGAGGTTCTGGTTATGACTGACTTAATTACCGGTTCACTATGATTTATTATATAATGCAGGAATAATTTTTGAGGCAGCCCAATGACGTATGACTGCTCTCACAGGGAACAGGTTACGTTGCCGCTGGCGTTACGAACACGTCCATAGAACAAGAAAATGAAGATTTTATAGAAACGCTTATTAGATGACATTAAATGAAACGGATAGATCGTAAAACTCTGACATTATATAGCTGCTGTTTGTAATAAAATCTGTCAAACAAAAACTATGGAAAACAAGCTAACGGAAATGGTATATTTAATTTACGAATGTCTGGTACAATAGAACTAACATTAGAATTAGAAAAACTAAATAAAAGTTTAAAAACTAATTCTATAGCAAAAATAAATTAAACTATAACTATTGTTACTGTATATGACTTATAACTAAACTTTCTTTTTAACTAACTATATTATTACATTATTAATATTATAAAAGCAAAAGTTCGTATTTATCTATGTGTAATGTGTGTGTATTGTGTATGTTTGTTACTCCATCACGCTTAAACAGAATAACGGGTTTGTATAAATCTTAGTACATGGGTAGAACATGCTCTGGAATATTACAATAGTGCATTTTTTTTTTTCCAGGAGTGTACTCACTTGGGTTTATTTACAATTTTCACGCGGGTGAAGTCGCTGGCAGAAGCTAGTATTTAATATAAGTAATGTCCTAACTTTTTAAGTTACACTTAGTCTTAGAAAGTAAGTTATAATTTTTCTTTTAGCTTTATTAAAGTCTTGTACAAAATATTACTTATGTTAAAAGAAACAGTAATTGAATAGCAGCACAGCTGTTTTTGTTCAATTTATTAAAAATAACGCTGTTATTTAAAAATATTATAACTTTTATAATGCAGAGTAATTGGATAACTTATCAGCAACCATAAAAAAAATACACCCTTTATCTGTATAAAATACAGAGGGTTATTTACGTTCTATTCAGATAATATCTGGACAAATAAATATTCTTTACAACTTAATTCTATACAAACACATTTTATCGTGTAGTCACAAGGTAAAATGTTAATGAACATAATTCAGAGAGCTATCGCGCATCTGCATCGCTAATCTATGCACTATAGCGTACGCCTCGCCTTTCTACTTGCGCCTGAGTCGGCTTGAGCTGCTCCGGTTATAAATAATACCATAATGACAAGGAATTACCCTGTTCTGCCACACTACACGTTAGACGTTCCCGTTCTTATACCAGTTCATTATACTCAAGGTCTGTACCTACTTACGGTTTTATATAATGTTAGGAATTATTGAGAAGGGAAATTCCATGTTGCGCAGAAATTATTCTAGTGTAGTGTAGATCGATTTTAAGTCTTGCTGACTTCGGTTTGTTTGTTATTGTTATAGGGAAATTGGTGGTGTGAGTTGAGGTTGTTTTATCAATTACCTACGTGAGTGTGTGTTATTTATTTAAACTTCATGTTGCAACAAGGCGTTCTCTACATGTCAACTTCGGGGTAAAAAAAACAACAATGTGGAAGGTGTGCACAATAAATAAATAATAGATAGAATGAAGTATCATTAAAAAGACATATAATAATGAAATACATCTAAATATGCTAAAATTTCAAACAAAAAAATACTATGATAAAAATCAAATCATGAGAACTAAAAATATGATAACAATTATGACGAAGACTATAAGAAGGTAGAAAGGACTTTAAGTAGTAGTTCCAAATTTTACGCTCGAAGAAAAATTCTATATAATAATCTTTCAGCTTTTTTGATTACATGCGATGTTTGTTTCTGTTGATTTAATTAAATAAAGCCAGTGAACATTTGCAACGTAAGTTTAATCCGAGATATCAACGAACTACAAAAGTTACAGAGTCTGAACTTGTGAAGTACGTTAAGTATTTTTATTAAGATAAGGATGTAACAATATCTAACGAAAGGTCGTAAATTGATCATAACAGCAGTTAAACCTACTTACTGTCCACAAACGCGTAGCTTCATAGACGCGTATGCTTTTGTGGACAGTAGTGTCAACATTGAAACAGTCGATGAATTCTACTATATCAATTAGCCTGAAAGTATACACAAATACATGTACCTAATAAAGTTTAATTTCATAAAGTTGCTTTTATTGTAATAACATTTTGATATCGATTCAAATATTCATAAGTTACTCGCGCCTTACATCACAGTTCACCTCCACATTTTTATCGATGAATGTTTAACATCATCCATGTAATATCCGAAATATTTAGCGCAGACTACGCATCTCAACAAATTCTTCCAGTAATCCACTACATTGTCCTTCTCACAATGGAACATCAGCGCTAAGTCCACAATACCCTGTATGCATCAGAACAACAATCAATTGTCCATTCCTCGTAGCTCCTCGTATTACTGTCTAGTGACGTCATAGATCTCGTTTGCCACACAAGTGGTGATTATTTATCGGCCCGTCTGAGGGTGAAACATTAAAACAATGTTCTTATAAGAACATGAGTCGTTAATTACGAACGAACATGACGCTTATGACGGTAGTGGTACGGGAGTTGGGACTGGAACCTGTATGGTTAATTGTGAATGTGTGTGTCTTGGGGAACCTGTATGTCAGTGTCATGAAGACGCTGCATCCAATTAGAATGATTTAAGTTCTTACTGTAGTAGAATATTGAGAAAGGGGTATGTTGTGAAGAGCAGCAAAGGACTGGAATTCTATATCGGAGTCTGTAGTTCAAGTCTTGTCAAAAATGAATGCGTTACTTCTACGGTATCGTGCTCTGTCGTCGAACGCAACATCGCTTACCATCAAGTGAGACAATGGTCAAGCCTATGAATAATATAATTAATATTCTACTAATCTGTACTAATATTATAAAGAGAAATTATTTGTATTTTGGTACTTTTGTTTGTAAAAAATAAACCCAAATACCACTAAATTGATTTTAAATGTTTTTTCACCTGGTAGAATGGTATTTATTACTGAGTGACCTAAGCTATATGTTTTTTTTTTGTTTTTACCAAGACAAAGCAACTGGCAGAAGCTTGTAAAAATAAAAGATAGTTTTGAGTATGAAAGTGGATGGCTATGAAAATAGGGAAAGACCAAAAAAGTACGCATGGACTGTGAAAAAGATGATACGTTTAGAAAGAAGGTGAGTAATAAAATGTCAACCGAAGGAGAATTGTGGGATAAAAAGGCATGCTGCACAGTCCTTACATAAATAAGGGCAAAGCAAGAAACAGACGATTAATATATTTTGTTTGACCATCATCAAATAACTTCTCCCGCTCTAAACGGAGTAAAAGAAACGCAAACAGTAGTATTACTGAGTAAAACATGTCCGTGCTCTTTCAGTAGCACTTTGCTTTCCAGAGCCGTAATTACTCTCTCAAACAATCCTGCAGCCTCGTTTGCAGAACATTCCACTTGATAATGCTTTATACCGTCATGTTCCAGCAGGTGAATGTCATCATGCTTTATATTTAGTTGATGATCATGCTCTTAACGGTTGATAACAGTGTGATATAAATCATCCAACCAAGCAAAATGCCTCAGGCAGACGACGGGCAGCAGCATCGTTAGTGTGAGAAGAGAAGCTTTGCCATTTATGCTTTCTGCGATAAAGTTATCAAATAAGCACACACACTCAAAAACATTCTCATTCTCCTATTACTGTTTTTATTTGTTCATTTTTCTTATAAATTTTATTACTTATAAAGAAAATAATAATATATAATAGAATTATAAGAATTTATAAAAAAAAAACTGCATTATTTTTTATTAATTTTTAAGCTCACGAAAGGGATCTTATGACACATGGTGTCCTAGTCTGGGGCCCAGAGAAATATTTTTTTTTGTGTCTAAGTCTACTAATGTACCTAATATTTATATAATTATGTAGTATTGTACTAACGTTTGAATTCATAAAGATTATTTTTAAAATTATAAATTGCCTTAATTTTTTTTTGTCATTTAACATTTATTGTAAAATAGTCCACCATGTCTGTCTGTAGGCCTGTTCGCAATAATCACAAGTACTGATCGGTTTTTTATGCGAATTTCACCATTATTCAGGGTGATGCATTTGGAAGGTTTGAATACATAATAAAAGTTAGTCTGGGACTTTTTAATAGCCAACCAACCAAAGATTAAGTGTAGCAACTAGAAGGCCTTTGCCCTACAATAGAATAATTACAGCCAACATTATTATAAACCAGACCTTATGACTCACCAACAACAGTAGAGACGGTTATGTTATTATTCAACGAACTATAGAATATTGTCTTATTATTTGCATACATCGCATAAATATTCTAGACACGCTCCCGGTCTATAATACCACTGTCGGCGCTTCTGTTCAACGCTGAAAGGACCATTGTCCACTGCGAGTCTGGAATACCACTCAAGTGCTGCAAGTAAATATAGCAGTTATGTATTATCACTCGGATTATAATCAATAGTAAACTAGTGGTTTTATCATTGTTCGGTATTTTACATCTTTGTGTATAAAATAATGAAGGAATCGTCAGTTTTTATACGCATTCAACAACATCATCAGACAACCCGACGTACGGCGAGTATCCACCCTTACATTGTTATTGTCACCATCTTTACTGTCCGGACTAATCGTCCTCGTCGTTTATACCGCGTACATCGAACGACTGGAACAATTTGCTTGCTGCGGTCTTTCCATCCGATTATAACTTGAGAGTGAGTAGACTCTTAATAAACCTATGCACTTCACCATCAACGATTTCATCGCTGCTTACCATCAGATAGGATCGCAGTCCAGCACTAGTTTATACTATTAAAAATATATTCAACATTTAATTTTTTTTTTTGGTATAAAATCATCAAATAACTTCTCTTGCTCTGGGTGTGGAGGGAGAGTCAGACTTTACCTGTGTTCTTTCAGTTGCCTTTTGCGTTCCAAGGCTGCGGTAACTCTTTCGAACAATAGTGCAAGCATTTTGTACCTTGAGTTTTACTTACTGTATTGGTGATGATGATGTGGTAGAAAACGGATGAAACGTTAAAGACATCATTGATCAGTGTCATCATTGAGACTATACACTTGGATCAAAAATTTGTTTTGTTCATTTCTTATTGCCTGCCTTCACCCTAATCATTGCTTCCAAATAATCAAATAGCTTCATTTTGCATCCATCAGGAATCAATTTAGCATTCACACCTGGAAAATAGGCCACTGCAATATTCTACTTGCCTTTGTCAGTGATTTCACTGGTCTGTAAGTATAAAAAATATCCAAGCGAATATACTCCTGGGATAAAAGTATCACATGTTCTATTCTAGGTCATAGTCCACCCGTGTGCCGAGAGAAGAATAAAGGTAGCCTGATAGGTTTGCCTGCACAGTTATATATGTCAGGTAAGCTTGCATGGAAACCTGCACAGTTGAGCAACATACACGCTATGGTTTACCTGTAAAAGTCAACTTTAGAGGCAAATCTGTCAGGTATGCCCTAGCTTGTATGGCAGGCATAGATATGTTTATATCTCTTATGTATGTGTTGTGTTATTATGTATTGTGTGTGTACACATACAAATATTATCCTTTATAATATTAGTCAGTCAATATTAGTTAATCAGTCATGGCGAATAAATGAATTATCGGTTATTTTTTTCTCCTGTTCTTGTTTATGCAAATTACCTAATTATTTGACTAGTAGTAGACTTTCTGCAGTTCATTTAATATTGTTTGTTGTGTTTGATCTATAACATTGGAGATTATCAGTAATTTGTTGGCTTATAGGCTTTCATGTATTAGTTGATATAGAAGCATGTGTTAATTGTATCCTGTCTTGTTTACCGTGGTTTTGATGTTTGAAATTCTAAAGCCTCGTGTACTCTGAACAGGAAAGTGGTGGATAAGATTAGTTGGATGATTAATATGACATGTTTATTCAAACTCTATTATAGTAAGACGCTCGTCAGTGGTAAGCATACCACCATTATAAGCTGGATTGTAATTTTATAGAATCTCAGTACTATCTCAAACCAGATAAAGGTAATGTAAGGTCAACTGTATCGATAATATCATATTCATCATCTTCCTGTCCTTGTCCTGTATTATTTAATTCTGTCTTAAGATCTTTCAGGCTAACAGTAACTCCCTTTTCTTTTATATGAACATTTCATCCGATATAATTGTAATAAGTGCCACCAGAAATATAAATTTTTCTCCATGCTTAAAAATCGAGTTATTATATTTTGAGTTTTCTTTATTATAATATTTTTATGCTTTATTAGCTCATTATTTTATCAAATGTACATGTATTTTATTAATATCTATTTTAAGTATTAATTAATCACAGTGCACACCTACTATAGTATAGTCCTTTTTATCCCAAAGGTTGACTGGCAAACAATGCCTAATTGAATTAAATCTGCCCAATGTATCACTACCTACTTGTACATAAAGTTTATATAAATATACATTTTCAGCAAGTTACAGTAGAAAATCACAATGAACAACTAACGGCTCATAAAACACACTACGAAGACATTAGAAGTCGCTATAACATTCCAAACCATTAACACACCATTTTCAATTTCGCTTACTGATCCGACGGCAGCGTCACCTTAACATTCCACCCCATAAAATGTGATAGGATACTAACAAAACTATCAAGCCGTAACTAGAAATAAAGAAGTTACATCGGAATGTTTTGTAAGAGCTACCACAACAGTTTAAGCTTCTATGTCAGAGGTGGCCAAGTTAAGGCACGCATGCCAGTGGTAGCTCGAGGAAAAATAATTCTGGCACGCCTACCATGTAACATGTTTAATATCTCTCTAGCCAAGCCCGTTCCATCATCGTACAGCTAAGAAGTGGAACTCCCCGCTGAAGTCCGTGTTTTCTGATAGCTACAACTTTGGGATAAGTCAATAATAAATAGGCTACTTTTACATCATCGCTCACCATCAGATGAGATAGTGGTTAAACGCGAACCTATTCATAATAAAAAGTCCTGGTAATTTGAAACAGCAGTAATCGCAATAAGTCTCTCTTTTCTTCAATTAAATAAACAAAGAACTGATATATATTATGATATAGATATGAATTTTTTTATGTGATCACATCAGAAATGAAGATATCTGCAGAAGAACCAAGGTTACAGACATAGCTCGAAGAATCGCTTAACTTAAGTGACAGTGGGCAGAGCACATAGCTCGCAGAACAGATGATCATTGAAAGGTTCTGGAGTGGCGGCCACGTACCGGAAGACGCAGCCCCCACAAGGCCTCCCACAAGGTGGACCGATGACTTGGTAAGAGTCGCAAGAAGCCGATGAATGCGAGACGCATAACACTAGTCATTATGGTGACACTTGAGAAGGTTTATGTCCAACAGTAGACGTCTTCCGACTGAAATGATGATGATGATGAGTTTTTCTTCGTCCATTAAATCATTAAGTCAAAAAATTTTTGGCAGAACACCATGATGAATTTTTTTTCACACGATCACCAATAAAGGTTTGCCATACCTGTCCTATGTCAAAGTGGATACGTGCGACAAGTAATAGCGTTGCTTTACAACCTACCAGCAGTTTAACCTCGACTTGCATCTGTAACACGATTGCTTACGAATCGCAGTTGGTTTACAGCCACGCGAATGTCTTTTAGAAATAGACTGGGGAGCAAATTGAATCCGGGACCTAAGAACGTTTTGTTTTGTAGTGTTTACAGCGATAAAGAAACAGTGTTTCAGAAAAAAGTAAAGAAAATCTAACTACCTATTAATTTTATTAGAGTCGAAAGACACATGACAATAAGGTGATGTTTGATTGTCATCACGAATATGAAAAGCAATTCTGAGCAAAAGACAGCAGCGGTTCAGAAACAAAAAATATTTCAATGGAGAATATACTCTAAATCCGTATAAAACTATACTAATTTTATCAATATAATCAACAGCTATTTAATTCTTATTTTGAAAATCTTCTGGTAAAGTTTCACCATTAGGCAATGATTGTCGAGGATGGGTAACAACCAAAATATCCTGAATTTCTTCCAGGGCTTGGAAATTACGTCGTTATTGGTCTTTCATTTGTAAATCGGGTAGCCCAATCCCATAAATTCTGACACCAGTCCTACTCAGGAATAAGAATAACAAAAAAGGAGTATATTCCTTAGTAGGGCTGGATCAATACTGGCCGTCAACTGAACCAAATTAGACTAGAAGCCGGCCCCAACTCAGTTGGGAACAGTTTTTGCAGATTGATTAAATCAACAGCTAGCAGCATTACAAAGTAACCCTACAGATATAAAAGCAGCTCATTTAATCGAAACAACATAATAACATATTCAAGGATCTTACAACACCGACAACCACATCCAATCCAGTCTAGATTCCCTTCCAAGATAAAACGTCTATAAACAAGTAAAAAACCTGTAAGTGCGTATTGAATTTACATAAACGGAAAGAACTTCGCTTAACGTCTACTAAATGCTACTTATCCTTACGAGGAAGGTTGAAAGTCACACTAACCCTTTTCTGATTGAAAAAGAATTCTAAGAACTCATGCGGCATGAAATTAGAGGTTTAATTATTAGCTATCTTGTTTAAGATAGACCTAAAAGTGTGGAATAATAAAATAGCAATTCTTATTGCACAACTGTGTTTGTGTTGCTCATGAGTCACCTCCTAGGAGTCTTCATGTCTCGACAGAATAAACAGCTTGGCATCATCAGAGGTTAAATTTTTGTTCACATCATCGTTTACCTTCTTGCAACTGAATAAAACATATATAGTTAATGGCATATCTGATGTGAAACAGTTATAACTGCCAATAACCACTGCAATAGATATTTCAATCGATCACGTTTCTTTATAATGTGTTTACGTATCGTCGCATGTTTTACCTGTCACTCAGAGAAAACGATGTAGTTTCTTGTACCAATAATCTCACCGGCACTCTTATTACTAGAATATGGAAATGATGCTTGATGGTTTGCCGAAATATTACCACTACCATCTACTATCCACCACACACACATTCGTCGTCATTTACCATCGTCTTCTGAACAGTACCATAAAGTGTACAGTAAGTAGATTAAGTAAGTATACTTTACTTAATCTACTTATTGTATTTATTTTGAGTTTGTTTTTATTTTGTATTGACATTATTTGTTTGACTATATTAATTTTATTTTGTTTTTTTGTTGACATTATTATGAGTAGGTATTAATCTCTGACATATATTAAGTATCCATAATGTTTAATTTATTACAATTTATTACAATTTTGCATGCCTAATTTGGTAAAACACAGTTTGCTGAGCATTCACATGACATCCAGAAATGTATAATTGATTGTACTGTGTTCTGCAATAAAGATTTTGACTTTGACTTTGAAGTGTCCTTTTTTTAATGATATAAACTGATGCTTGACAGCAATCCTATCTGATTGTAAGCAGTGATGTAATCGTTGATGGTGAAGCGCACTGGTTAGCCTATTCACTTTAGCCTTGAAGATACTTAAATATAAACGGACGGGAAGACAGCAGGCAAATGGTTCCAGTCCTATACTCCTGTTGAACCTACAATAGGAAATATTTTTCATTAATTCCTAACAACCTTGGAGTCCGTGTAACTTGCAAGTATTATCAAATCGCAGTTACAAGACCGTGGATAAAACGCAATCAAGGCAATATATCAGGTTTGGATATATTCAGTGCAGTGTATAAGTCATCTGTGGAAAACAGGTTACGAAGCTCGAAGGCTATAAGATAGAGAACTGTCACTAATTATGCACTGGAATATTTAATCCTGATACAAAATGATTTAAGCTGTGTGAAATTTAAGATGCCAGAGAAGAAGTATTTTATTATCTACGTGTCAGCTTTTGATATAGATTGCTTTCTTCATAATGTAAGATAATGTCAAGTGCAGTATTATTTGCTAACTGGTAAACAAAATGTAGATTGAATACCCTTTTTTGAAGTATTTTTTTTACTGACTAAAACTCATCTATATTCCTTCAGAGCTGTAGCTCTTTCAAACAATTCTCTAAAAATCAAAATCATCTAATGACAACCACCTCTCTTGGGCGGAGCGGGACATAGTGTCAGACTCTTACTGACTAAAAACCTACTCCGTTCCTTCAAGCCTTCATACCGGGGCTCGAGCTATCTTTCGAAACTAACCCTGGCCCCGGTAGGCTTCGACCCAGCTGGGCCCCTGCTGTTGCTGACAACTCCTAGAGGCGCGCGGGAACAGTGCGCGCCGTCGACGACTTGGGCTCGGTTCGGACACTTACCAGACGGTCGGACAGCGAGCTACTCATTGCTTACCGTCCGCAAGCCCGCGCCTGCGGTGGCAGGAAATCGGGATCGGAATTCCGGCGGCGGTGAAAACAGCGCAGTCGGCCTCCTAATTTGCAAGCATTACTGCCTCGCAGAAGTCGGCGACCGCCTGCCACTCCTCTTTGCTCTGGACCATGGTCTGAACCAAGGCCCAGCGCGAACATCATATAAGTCTGATACATGAAAATTGGCAACATCATGTATAAGCACAACCAAAAAGAGACTGGTGATTACGATGATAATGTTAAAGGAGCAGTTAAACTCGTCTAAATACTCGTATCTAATGAACAAAAAAATCTTTAAACACGATAATCGTCAACCGACGGACAATAACACTTTTTACATCACGAAGCATGATTTAGTATGTGAAACATGTGCAAGTATAGACAATATGTATAGAAATTCTAATACAACCGAAGCATCGTCTTTAACAAAGCCCACTTACAAATCACATTGACACCCACCATATAAATTAAAGTTTGCACGCACGACTATAAATAACTACAACGGTGCTCCTATAACACTAAGCTTAATATTATAATAGTTTGGAAGTTGGTGTGTGTGTTTGATACTCATGTATCTAATATTGAAGAGGTGAATGGGTTTGTCCGATTACGTTACAATGGAAGGATTTACTGAAATTCTAGATATTAGACTATAATTGTATATAACAATTTGGAATCTTAAAGTTTATTATAGCGCAGGTAGTACGCACTCATATTACTTATAACTTGTGGATAATACATATACATTAATATGATTTAAACCTGTTTGTAACACTTCACTTTGCACTACATTGTCATACCATACAAGCATAGCGTTATCATGTACATCTATAATAATGATGGTGAATTTTAGACATCGTTCCGTTGAAATATCTCCGTACCTATGTTACTATGTACATACCAAATATTTGCATGCTAATACTCAGCAAAACATGTTTGTTCTTATTTACTTTCTTTTTCCATCTTGTATACCGTGTTTTTAGCAAATAAATATTATTATTATTATTATAAATGTTTCTAACTCTATCATATATTTTTACGTTTGTTATTATCTTAGTCCATATTTATACTATCTTTTCAACAGCCCAATAATCCGCTGCTGGGCAAAGGCCTTTCACATGTGTTTCCAGAAACTCTACTAGTTCTCCTTGGATTGATCAGTTTTAAAAATTGCTTTATAAACCTTTAATTTCACAGGGGTAATTTTCGTAATTTTAAGATTCGTTTGCGTTGCAGTCGCAATCTGTCAAAAATAACTACTTTGACTTTTTGGCGTAGCCGTGAGGCACACGCTATTTTTCAGTTTTTTATTTCATTCTATTTGTGTGATCGCATAGAACATTGTCAAATAAGTGTTTTTTCTATTGTGATATTTTTTTGACATTGATTAAGACTGAAATGATATTGCGCCTTAGATTTAAGGTTAAAAGTTCTTTAAATCCAAGAATTGACCTCTATGTTAGACGGTTTTAGCGAGCACATACAGCGCAGCATTGACCTTTTATTTCTTTACTAGCTTCTACCTAAGTTTTTCCATACATTTAATTCCCTTAGGGGGGGAATTTTGTAAAATCCTCTCTTAGTGCTAGCTAGTGTCGTAAAAGGAAGCCTTGTGCAAAATTTCAGGCTCTCAGTCCCGGTAGTTTCGGTTGTACGTTGATATGTCAGTCAGTTTCCCCTTTTATATACGTATTTTTTTTTTAAATCTAGATTTGTTATATATTGAGTTTTTTGTAGGATGAAAGGTTGCGGATGCCATTGTCAAAAAAAACCGGTGGATTATTTAGGTATTTATGTTCAGCAATATGTCAATAACTCCACCAAGTAGAGTCTCGGACTTTTTTAATTATTGATAGGTTTGTGTTTGACTACCATCTTACCTGATGGTAAGCGATGATATGGTTGACGATGGAGCATGCTTGCCTAGAAGACTTTGTCCAAATTTAAACTTGCAAGTTTAAAACTCAGTGAACAGTGTAACAATCTATACAAATCGAGTCTTCCGGATTGTCGCGTTCATTGTGGACACAAGCCGTTATGAAGTCGACTTGTGGACCTATGCAATTTGCGCGAACGCTTTACATACGCGTCCATTCCGTCTAACGGGTATCATATCCGCCTTAGATCCCGTTTATATGGGAAATGTTATGTTTTATGGTTGCAGTGTACCTACATACCAATAGTGTAGAGTAGTTTTTTGGTGTCAGAATTGATTTGGAACACAGAACAAACTCGACAATGGCTGTGGAATTTTCTATTGATGTCACGTACGCCAACAGTGAGTGTAATTCAAATATACTTTAATATTCTCAAACATTTAGATTTTTGGATACGGCTTTAAGTCTATATTTTTTTTATTTGAATCAATGACAATAGACTTACAGTTACACCAGAGATCACAGCTATACGCATGGAATCCTTTAACGTGTGCTCTTTCAGTTACAAGAGATCACAGCATGCACATATAACAAAGTGAAAGATAACAAATTAAAAAGGCACAACTATTTTAAGAAAAAAATCCAATAAATAATGTCAAATTGACACTAAAACGTTTATTGATTGATTTCCGATATAAAAAGCAAATGAAAGATTCACACATCGTTGGTATCATTTTAAAAAAATAACATTATTTTATTCAACAGTTGCTTTAAATTTTTTAATGATATCGTCAAATTCCAAAAGTCAAAAGTACTGCTACAGATTATTGCAATCTTGTCTCACCTAAATCTTACAGTCTCTAATAGAAACACAAACTTATTAAATACTCCTTCATGACTAGAACAAACAGTGGATAGAACGCGAAAATGAAATGCCTGCTTTACAAACCAATTTAGTTGTAACAAGCATATTGGTCCATTTCAACGCTGTATCCAATACCAATTTATTTTATTGTACGTAATCGAATGTCTATTGTCTTCGTTATTGTCGGGTTGCATGTACGACTATATCACCTAGTGAGACATGGAATTTAATGGGCTTAAAGTTGGCAGGCATATTATAATATTTCAGGTTTATGTTACATATGTACAGGTATATAGCTGCTGTGTTTGTATGTCGTGGCCAGATCTTTGAAATTAATCAATTCGTCATATGGCTAAGTAGAACAGGCCAGATCGTTAACGTCAAAGTTTGATGATATGTCAATCCTTATTTGGCCTACTTTCTTTAGACTTTTTATTATCATAGAAATCCTACAATGAAGGACTTGTCATTAAATCATTAACATTTAACGATCTGGCTGGTTTTAGTTGGCCATAATAATGAAGTGATCATATCTAAGATTTAGCCACGATATTTATGTAAGCAACTGACTGCACCAAATTCAAGTAGAAAATGGTGGGAATGGAACATGCAGAGAGAGTCCTAGAATAGCACATAGTTCTGCTATGCCAGGACATGGTCTGCCCGTGTGCAAAATTTAATCGAAATCCGTTCTGACGTTCAAGCGTGAAGAATTAACAAACATACACTGAATACATACTCACAATCTTTAGCCTTTATGATATTAGTGTGATAATGCCATTTCGTCTCCATATATTCGATGATAAAGATAGTGAACTTACAGAGTCACTAATCTAGAGTACACTAGACGAGATAAAGAAGGACCTGTCTTTCTTTGTCTTGTCTCATCTTCATTATATCGAGCTACAGCATGCAACACCAAATAAAGTTTATTATACACCAAAACTGTAAAACTACTCCACCACCAATTAACTTTCTAATAACTCTCTATCATTTACAGAAATAATACTCACTACATTACTTCTGAAACGTACAATTATATTACAATCAATTTGCATATGCACTAATTAAATTACTGCCCCATAAAGTATCAGACACACCTCAGGAAACTAGCGCGACGCAATGAGTGTAAAACGTTTATTATAACGGCATATTAATGTCGGTCCTCAGCTTTATATCCTAACAGTAGTAGTCATTTTATTTTCGACGCAAAAGGAGTGTTCGTAGAATCCCTAATACGGTTATTCCGGGTACGAACTAATACTGCTCGATGGCAGTAACGTTACTATGTTACTAAAGGATTACGGACTAGTGTCAACGGTATAGCGTTAGATAGGTTTTCACAGGGATTTGTTAATAAAACACTATTTGCTTTATATGGAAGATGAATATCATTGGGCGGGTATAACTTGCCAACCGTGTATGGTAATATTAAGACTGTGTCTTTCAGTAGTCGTGTATTGAAGTGTGATGTCTAATATGTTAATGTTGTTTGGTACTTTATTTCACCTATAGAGACGTAGTGCTTTTAATAAGAATATTTATGTAGATCCTATTTTTTTGTGTTAAATAATTAAAAAATGTACGATGGTTTGTTTCCCAAATAAATAAAAAACTTCTCCTGCTCTAGGTGGAGCGACAGGTAAAGTTACACTTTTATTACCACTATTGGAAACCTGTGCTTCTTTAGTTACCTTTTGTATTCCAAGGCTACGATAATTCTCTTTGTTTTGGTGTGAGATCATCTAATAAATTCTTCCACTCTAGGTGGGGTGAGAGGTTGCGTCAGACTTTTACTTACTAAAATCCGCCTGTGTTTCTTCAGCTGCTTTTGCGATCTAGCATTGCGATATTTTTTTCAAACTATCCCGCAGCCCTTATCAAAGCAAAAAGTTCTATAGTAGTTAAATATAATCGAAACAAAAATAACAATGCAGACCTACAGTAGGTATGCGTCATCGGCTACCGAAAACTTGATTGGCCTAATTTATAATTATAAGTACTTCTATTCGCCTACTAGACAAATACTCTATGCTTAACCTATGTGGGTGGTCAAATGACTATAAAAAACAGAATACATTCGGAAATTTTATCGTTATAGTGAGATACAATCGCATTCCGTCACATTTGGCAACGATACCCTGGTGTCGGCTTACTATTTCCATTTAATCGCTTACAATGTACATTCGACCTCACACGTTAGTATCGAAGTAATACGTTCCTATAACTTCCAAGATATGTATAGGCTGTCCTGTAGTTGTAATGATTGTTACATGTTTGAAATAATCTGTTAACATGTGCAATTTGCAACCACGCGCTTTTACTCATATGTCTCATAATTATTACGTATAAATAATTTGGCAATGCCTTACAATTTCTTGTGCGTGTAGCTAAGGAATGGAACTCTTTGCTCAATTCTATGTATTCTGATAGCTTAGCGATCCAAAGGCTTTTTGGAAAATCTTGTAGTAGTATAAAAAAAAAAAACAACTATATTCATGTTCGATTCTGCCGGAATGATTGAAAGAGTGATCGCAGCCCTAGAACACAAAAGGCAACTGAAGGACATAGATAATAGTTTAGTTAGTCAGTAAAATTCAAAACTTAGAACTCTCGATCTCGAGAGCTCTAAGTGAGCGATAGAAGTCATTGGATGTTATCCAAATAAAAAAAAACTTATCAAGAAATATTTTTAACTGTGAAAGCTTGTACTTAGCAATTTAGTTATTTATTTTGTTATTATATCTTTATTCTGAAAGCTTTCCTAAAATGTGAATAATAAAATAAATAAATATCACCCTGTGAATAAGTATTCAGTTGGTGGCTAGTCTGGTTTCAAAGTGCCTTTCTCGAAAACGTTAGTAGATAAATACTTTCCAGCTCTATAAATTTTATTTTTAACTGTGGAAGCTTGTATTTAGCAATTTGGTTATTTATTATTGTTATTATCATCTTATTAGTCTGTAAGTTCTCCTAAAATAATAAAATATAATAAATAAATATCACTCTGTGACTCGGTATTAAGACATATATAAGATGTATATATATATATAGTATATATTTGTATGTATGTATAGCTATATATTTTTATTAAGTATGCTGTTGTATATGCATATTTAGGTTTAGCTTTATATATAATTCTATAATTGTTTTAAATAATATTTTCATTTTTTTTATGCACCTGCCATTTTGTCTCTGCACTACCCTAGGTTGACTGGTAGAGAATGCCTAAGGCATTAAGTCCGCCTCTGTATCTTTTGTTGCATGAAGATTAAATAAATAAATAAATAAGACGGTTGCTACAGTCTGTCTAAAAAGTTAAACAACTTAGGAATTTTAATATTTTTTATAAGTTTAGTAGAGGTACTTTATTTTTATTAACATTTCTGAGGGATAATAAATGACGTCAAATTGTCTAGTGTATTCTGTTTATGGTAAACAAATTTGATGAAGCGAAAGATCATAATTATTAACTTTGTTCGAACTACCCAAGTCACGTTTGACTTTTTAGACATACTATAGTCCGGTTTGTATGCAGCTTTCACGAAAACGCTAGTAGATAAACACAACCATTTAAAAACTCATGTAGTCTATAGTCCTTATCACAAATGCCCTTGATTATCACCGGGGTTTTGTAGGCTTCAATTAAGCTACAGCCGATCTAATCCAGCCACCTCCTTCAATTCTTATCGCTCAAACTTCAAAGCACGTTTACATTATAATTATAACTTGGACCTTATCTCAGTAAAGTGATCATTTAAGTACAGTAACTACTAATCAATAACCCTGGGGGCTCTTACAGGGTTGCTACTGAGGACTACTGAAGAAATGAATACGGATGAAATGGGCCCGTGAACGTACTAGTCACAAAAATATTTTTTTTTTTCGTTTATTTGTTTATAAAATACAAGTAATAGGTACAATACAGATGATGCAAATCATAAACTCATTAGAGTTTTACCGTGCATCATAATCATCGACACAAAAAAAAAACTTTGCTTAACTAAAACACAATAAAAATATCACATTCCAGACCACATAATTATATCCGAAGAGGGTATAAGTAAAATAAGACGCCAAAATTGTCGATTGAACGAGCGAGCGTAACACCGCATCAAACTGACCACGCGCTTTTCTAATCATAATGTAGTTAAGGAATGCTTTGAGAGTGATACAGGTTGTACACTTGTACTCGTAATAATTCTAGGTACTGCTGGGACTGAGACCTTTTCTTCAGGAGAGGAAATGGGCCGTAATCTTCAACGAGGGATTTCTACATGTCCTTGATTTTTTTTGTTCTAGCTTGCTTTGACATCGCTCACCGTTTTTAGAGCATCGGCTGAAATTATGATGATGAATGATTTTCATCATCATTCATCATCATAATTTCAACTGAAAGACGTCCACTGTTGGACATATGCTTCCCCCAAGTGTCACCACAATGAACCGTTCTTTGCGTCTCGCATCCATCGGATTCCCGCAACCTTTACCAGGTGGCCGTCCAACGCTGCGTCTTCCGGTACGCGGTCGCAGAAAATCATTTCACAACTTTCGATTTACAATTTGTATGTCACTGAACTGCCACTGAAAAAAATCTTTGAGAAAAAAAAAGAAGGGACATCAATAAAAATTAAATTAATTAAATTAAGGTAAGCGCATTCCATCGTCGACCGCATCGTCGCTATCCATCAGGTGAGATAGCGGTCAAGCGCGAACCTACCTACAATAAAAAAAAATTACTCAGGCTTTCGTATCTGAAAAATTTGTAGGCTCAAACTCAAAAAAAAAAATAGAGTTTTGCTAGGCTTACAGATCCAAGCAAGAAAGGTATAAAAACCTTTTAGAACCTGACATTATCCGCTCACCGCGTGACAAATAAAATGAATTTAAAATACCACCTTTTAAATATATTTTGTTCTTTCTTATTTATCTTATAATGTTCATTTTTATTATCAAACCGAACAATAAAAAAAACTTCGATAACTTTAATTCTTTTTTTTATATGCTTTCCTTCCTTTTGTGACCGTAATATTCAAAAAATATATGCGGCATATACGAGTATATTTGGAACTTTTTGTGACTCACGAGCAGTTTATTTTGATTCACTTGTTGGTCAATTATGCGGGTTCCAAAATCGTGTCACACGGTGAGGTACGAGTACAAAAGTCTATTATACCTACCTAAGAAGTTACGTTTCCAAGGTCTTCATCTACCGAAGGTGTGACAACCCTAAACTCAAGTACTCTAGTAGATTGCAAACATAGACTACGGCCAATTCCGTTTAATCATAATGGGCGATTCAGTGTAATGCCTTCATCGGGCACCTGCGTCAGTTCTTGGTGGTCCCGTATGTTCGGTTAGGGTTCCTTTGTTATCTGATCCTGTGCAATAAACTTGTAGGTAATAGCACCTACTATAAATTAGGCTTTGTATGCGTGAGTTGTAGAGCAGTTTGTTAGGATAAGGTTTTTATTTGCGGGGTGGAGAAATGTTGAGTTCGATTTTCATTTTTCTGTGTTGAAAACTGACGCGACAGGGAGTTGGCTCAACATGATTTTTACACGAATTATTTTTGAGTGACCACCAAACTAAATTATTATAACGGCGAAAGTTTGTGAACTTTTATTTTTATTGCTTCTGTACTATCAAACGGTTTGTATACACGGGTATACCATGTCCTGAAAAAACACATATTTTTATGAAAATTTTCTCCTTTCTCACGGGCAAAGCCGCTGACAGCAACTAGTTGGCTATAGTTTGATGTGGAAATAAAGAAATAGTTACAACTTTGCTCTTGTGGCCTATTCAGTATAAATCGTCATTTTTGCAGGACTAGTTGCCTTATAGTAATTAAATTGAGCAACTCCTGGCTAAAAACACCTCTGCTGCATAGGCAAGGTAAAGAAAAAAAGAAAAGAAAAGAAAGAAAAAAAAAGTGTGAATTTACGTAAAAAATGGCGCACACCTTAAAATAAAATAAATAACAATATCGACTAAAGTAGCACGTAAGTAAGATATACGTCACATCCGCGCAAAACGGCCAGCGCTCAGCAAAACGCTGGGGCTCAAAAGGTGAAGCAAAGCTTGTTGAGGTCAGTTTGTGGATGGGTAAATCTTCGAGTCTCGTAAAGCCGTTGGTCTTGGTTGTCATTTGTAGATCTTTGACAGTCGTTACAGACAATCACAAGCCAGAAAATCTGACACCAGTCTTCGCAATGGATACTTCACTGGGTGATGGAGGTCATAAATTGATGTTTATCTCAAATAATATAATAATAATAATTTTCCACAACTACCACACAACGCCGTCTAGTCCCAAGCTAAGCAGAGCTTGAGTTATGGGTACTAGACAACTGATAAACATACTTACATATTTCCAAATACATACATATTATAGGTAAATTACACCCAGACACAGAACAAATGGTCATGCTCATCACATAAACATTTGTCCTGGGCGGGAATCGAACCCACGACCTCCGGCACAGGAGTCAAGGCCACTAACCACTAGACCAACAGGACAGTCAATAAATATTGGAATTTAATTGATCGTCACTGCCATACATTTTACTTAGTGTTTGGTAGGATTGCTAATAGAAAAGTCAAGAAACCTGAGAAAGTATTTTTTGACAAACAAAACAATTACGCGTTGATTCTGTTTCTTTGGGTAAATGAAATAGGCCGTAAAATATGCATGAACTGCAATCGAAGCAACGTTATTATACAAAAGTGGTGTTAAGCAAAGTATAGAACTTTTTATAATAATTCTGTTATGTCACAAAATTGTTACAGTTGACTATCGTGACTAAATTGTCGCTTTTTTTGATAAATAATTGTATCGGTTCATAACTTCGTGATATTTACACAAGAAAATTACAGAACTCTACTTTTAAATGGAAAGAAGGAAGGACTTTAATTTGAGGTGTCTTCAAGGCTGAAGTAGGCTATATCTATATCTCCCTCATTTTTACTATTTTTTATTTTTTTTATTTACTCATGGCTGTTGTTATGTATTATTTACATTAGATAAACCGACAACTTAGGCAGACGATCATGGCATCGGCGGTGTGCCGAAAACACCTAGATGGAAGTGATACTCATACAGTACTGACTGTCTTTAATATAATTTATGCATCCTTGTCGCTTGATTGGCTAACTTAGTCGACTTTGACTGCGAAACAAGTCGTTAGATCAGGTAAACTAGGCGTACTGGTGCTCTGTCAGGCATTATGCTACAATCCTGTGATGGTCAAAAATAATAATACGTTTAGTATTATTCTTTTTTAACAATATGTCCTTCCGAACATACTTCAAGCATGACAACGTCACCCTGGAATACAAGGAGCAAATAAAAAAATACAAGTGAGTTTAGTCAGTAAAAAACTGACACTCCCTCTTATTCCACCCAGAGCGGGAGGAGTCAATTAATGATTCTCAGCCGAAAAAGAAGGCCTGGCTAGAAACGGTCCTTGATCCGATGACATCATGAATTATCGCCCGCAAACACAATGCTACTTAGTAAATCCTTTTAATCGACAGTAATCACTCAGCGTCTCTCCGATAACCTCAAACGAAAATCAATGCCTAAACATTGTGATGACGTCACTCATCGGTGGGGTATATCTTCGAGATTACGGCCGGTAGCCGCGCTTGGGTGGCGCGCGCGCTGGCACGCGAGCGTTGCGCGCGAAGCGTCGAGTTGGGCCCGCCTCCTGCGAGGGCGTCAAAGATTATGAATATTAGAAGATGAGCCGTCAGACTTTTTGTAGGCGTGAGTTGGAATGGGTGTGATGTTTTGATTCATTTGACAGTCTTGATTACGTAGGTATAGTGTAGGCTCAGAAGAAATAGTAATATCATTATCGATAGGCAGTATAATACGTTAGTTGTAACAACACCGGTATAAACTGACCTCTCATTTTATAGAAACTCCACATTGTGCTGAGTCAGCTCAAGATCTATATTATTGCCGTCGTTGACGAGCGGTTGACTGTACTGAAAGTAAAGGCAAAGTTATAATCTAAATTTAAAGATAGCATTATGAAAGCTGAGGTATTCGGTTCTGTGTTCTTCAAAAACACAGAGTAAGCAACACACATTATACAAACACTCAAAACACAATACAAAAAACAGGTGTTTTTTTACCTAGGCTAAAATCTCAGACTAAGTTCTGTAATTAAAAAAAAAGACTAAGTTCTGTACACATTAACAATAATGATTTTTTAGATAAGCCATTATTATTTAAGTACCAGTGTTGCAGTGATTAAACTTCTAGCAGTCATACAGTAAGTTTTTCTCAAAGGATTTATTTTATACCCTTTCGTTTATCATAATCTTTGGCAAGTCAACGCGCAGACAGGCCGCGCACATCTCTCCACCACTGCGCGGAAGCAAAGAGCTTCATCTACATAATTACTCCAAGCTCATTGGTGACTATTAACCTCATGATAATTCATGAGTCCGAGCGGTGTTTAATTAATACCGTATCATGTGGGCTGTCAGATAAAACATAATGAAACTTGATGTTTTTCGTTAAAAAATATATAAATATAAACATAGAATTCTTTGGGTAAACTTCCTTAACATGTTCAACAGAGGTGAATGGAATTGGTCTAATAAAAACATGTCCAAGCCCGACACGGTGTTTGTTAACATTTATTTTTAGTTTGACGCTGTCTGCTTTAAACAAATCCTTAGATTGTTAGCTTTTGATAAGGAAATAATAAGTGTCAAGTTTGACCGTTGCAAAGTCGTTGAATTTCAATTCATCATCATCATCATTTCAGCCGATATACGTCCACTGTTGGACATGTGCGTCCCCCAAGTGTCGCCACAATGAACAATCCTATGCGTCTATCGGTTTTCCGCAACCTTCATCAGGTCATCGGTCCACCTTGTAGGAGGTCTTCCAACCCTTGCCTTCCGGTACGCGGTCGCCACTTCAACACATCTGTTCTGCGAGCAATGTGCCCTACCACTTAAATTTGTCAATTCTTCGTGCTATGTCGGCAACTTTAGTTCTCCATCGAATATCTTCATTTTCGATTTGATTACGCAAGGAAACCCAACAAGGAATTTCAATTACTATTACAGAAATAGACGAAACGTATTCATGTGAACTTTTACCGACTTTAAATCTTAAACGTATAAATGTATAACAAGTTCAAACACACTGTATCGATCCATTTGACCCAGAAATCTCAGTAGCTCACATTTATGAAAACAGACGTTCTTAATTGCCTTCAATTTGTTATAAAGGGCGTACACAACTTCAGAGCTCTATTGGAAGAAGAAATCAAATAAGATCCCTTTCAACCAGTGGCACTTGGGTTTAAACGAACTGGAACAGGAATTGACAGAGTCAAGCACGTTTGAAGACTCGTGAGCAGAGCAAGAAAGAACGATTGCCATTCTAGGAGGCCTGCAGGATTGGTGAAGGTTGAAGTGATGGATGGACATGTTGACAAAACGTTGGACGGTGACTCTTACAAACAGGTAAGAGTCACCGCGGTGCTGGTACGAAAATGGTAATTAGAGGGACTCTGGCGAGTTTCAATCAGTAAAAATCTAACACTCCTACTTACTCCACCCTGAGCATTTTTAGTATTTTTGGAGAGAGTAATATAAATTATCTTTTATAATTGGTAATTATTAGTATCCACAAAAAAGGATATAGTCGTTTAATTAGGTCAAACTTTAATTCGCATCGTATTTGTTAACTACAAAATACAAGCTTTAATGGCAGTACTAACATATTATAACAATAGGTAATTATTAACATGAGTGAATTAAGCTAGTTTTGTATAATTAGGTAACTAAGCCAATCTTCTTAGAACTTATATAGTACTACTAAGTATTCTTAAGTTTGTTTTATGTATTTTACATGTATTGAAATAAATTATTATTATTAAATTATTATTACATGTTAATATGTATTAAGTTATTATTGTTGACTGGCCTGTTGGTCTAGTGGTTAGTGGCCCTGACTGCTATGCCGCAGGTCGTGGGTTCGATTCCCACCCAGGACAAATGTTTATGCGATGAGCATGATCATTTGTTCTGTGTCTGGGTGTAATTTATCTATAATATGTATGTATTTAGAAATATATAAGTTGTCTAGTACCCATAACACAAGCTCTGCTTAGCTTGGGACTAGACGGCATTGTGTGATAGTTGTGGAATATTACATATTACATATTTCAACCACCTGCATCTGATATACCCTACAAACACTCTCGCGTTTATTCGGTCAGAATCGCACACTCACGATCAAATACACCATCTTGTCTGCTCTTCTGTCACCTATGGAGATTGAAGAGCTAAATGATATGCAGTACTCAGTCGCAAACCGAGTACCCTGGTGAATAGGAAGTAATAACACATGTCGAACTAATCCTTTGCAGGTGGTTCATCATCATCATCATCATCATCATCATTTCAGCCGATAAGATTTCCACTGTTAAACATAGGCCTCCCCCACGACGCGGGTAGTTAAAGGGTTAAAATACAAGTACAATAATACACTGTTAAACACAGTTATGTTTGTTCTAAATCTCGCGTGCAAAGTGCAGGTGTGAGCGTTCAATTATGCAAGTTATTATCAACTCGTAGCTCGCGTGTTACCTCATATGAGACATAATTTAAAAAATGTAATATTTATTATTTTAATCCATAGTTTATTTTGTAGCTAATTGAGTTGCAAGTTTATTGGGCACGGAAATTAACAAACAGGACTTATGCAACAAAATAAAACTTTATCGAGCTGGAGCGGATCAGAGTTACCGCAACCCTGGAACGAAAATGGTAACTGAAAGAACACAACGGTGTGCAAAACTTTGTAACTCCTTCTTCACCCAGAGCGGGAAGAGATTTTTGATGATTACCTCTGAAAAAAAAGGGGAACGAAGCGTAATAGAAAAAAATCTGCAAGCTGTCCCTTCACTATAAAAAAAACAGGTCACTATGTCTAGACAGCACTTAATATGTAGAATGCACGTGGGTCCATTAAAATTGCCTCTAGTAGTGGCGATACTTAAACGTACGTCCGGCATACTCAGAGTAGTCAACATCTACACAACACACACAGCCACTGTCACATTGACCACTCCGTACTTAGCAATAATATTTTATTAGCAAAAAAAAAACCTTATCAGTCGACAGCGACGTGGAAGAGTTTTTTGACGCCATATTTTAGTTGTAATCAGCGTAGGATTTTTTTTTTTTTAATTTACTGTAATTATAGTTATTTAGTTATCTATAAGCAGTAATCTATAATATTAATATAATAAAGAGGAAAAGTTTGTTTTTATATTTTTTGTTTGTTGGAGGTAATTTCTGGAAGTACGGGTCCGATTGCTAATTTTTTTAATCTTTAATAAACTAGTACTTGACTGCGATCCCACCTGATGGTAAGCAGTGATGCAATCGTTGCACCAATGGAAAGCTGCCTTATTCCTGAGTGACATAGGCTATATTTTATGTGCGCGGACGAAGTCGCGGGTAAAAGCTAGTATCATATAATTTGTATTGAACAAAATTTTATAATAATACATTATATACAGTTATTAGATTTTTGGAAAAGGCTGCACAGATAGTAAGAAACAATGGCTCCAAAACAAGGGATACCTATGTTTGTGTGAGGGTGCACTAGGGAGTTTCTTGCAAACTTTTCCTGTAACAGAAGAAAATTACATCACAGAATCTTACCCAAAAAATCTGACAATATTATTTCATGAGCAGACAGTGCTCAGACAGACTACTGTAACCTGAGTTAAGTTGGTAGTAATAGCATTCCGATAACGGTTGTCGCAGAGATAGCCACTTGACCTCCGCAATTCTTCTGTAGATAATAATCTTGACAATCAACAGTAAAAAATCTAGTAGGTTGAGCTAATATTCGATTATAAGACGATCAAACAGTACCGACTGAATACTTTCAAATCTGAAAGTCCGATCACAATCAATAAAGTTTTAAAGCCCAATAGATTTGTAATAAAGATCGGTAGATCTCAATAATAGGGAGCAATGGTGGCCCATTGGTAGCGGCCCGACTTACATGTTGTAGGTTGTGAAAACTCAAGGAGACACTTCACTTTGAGATTCAGTGATCTTAATACGATACACACCTTATTTATTATTATTTATTATTAGCCCACACTGTCCCACTGCTGGCCAAAGGCCTCCTCCTTCCAACGATCACGGTTCCTCGCTTTCTCATTCCAGTTCTTAAGGAAGCCATCCAGGTCGTACCGCCATCTCCTTCGTGGTCTGCCTCGGCCCACACACCTTAGAATAAACAATTCTAAAACATATAATATCGATTAACCCGCACTGAGCTAATTATTGCTAACTCTCTCTTGTATAGAGGAAGCCTATGTTCCAGCAATAGAGGCTTAAAAAAGTGACCGTGGCCTTAGATGCAAAGGGCAACTGACGGACACTAACAGACACAGGTGGATTACTAAAAGATTGACATGTCCTCTCATTCCACCCTAGATCGAGAGAAGTAATTTTATGATTTTCCACATCAAAAAAAGGCATTGTACTCGTAGGCTAGATGCTAGCAAACGGAGCCCACTAGGGCAGTGGGGCTGATCGTAAGAATTATCGTAGCTCTGGAACAAAAAGGGCAAGTGAATAGAAAGATTACAAGTAGGTTTTAGTCGCTAAAAGTCTGACAGTCCCTTTTGCTATATCCAGAGCGGAAGAAGGTTTTTGATCATTTCTTGCCTCAAAAAATAACGGACATTGTAGACAGATTAAGATTCTGCAATCAATAAGAATAGTAAACTAAAACATACTAGGTATCTAAACGTCTGGTAGAACGATTCAATCTTATCGTGGTGCATTCATATGCTATGTGCATCATCAAAAAGTGCATACAGTGTATGTTTTGTACATTATCACTGTTGTTCCGGAAAGTTGTATGGGCAAGTAACTGTAAATTTTATGTATGACTACATGAATTTATGGTGTGACTGTACTAGCAGGATTATTCTAAGCTATACCTAGCTGTACTACATATTCCTTCTTCCTGTGCTTGTTCCCTTCTATAAATTTATTGCAGTCATCTGCTTTTTCTTGTCTTTTTATTAATATATCTCTATTGTTTTTTATCTCAATAAACACTTCTTATCTGTTCTTATCATCGTTCATACAATCAATTTAATTCACAAAAAGGAATCGACAATTTTTATTTCGTTAAATTGATGGTATAAGTATCAAATATTCTGGATTTTATATTTTAATTCCCAGCATTGCGTCGTAGTGTTGTTTTTAAAAATAACAGTGTTAACTTTATGCTCATAAGTGTTTATTTAATTAAGAACGTGTTCATCTGTTTTAAAACTGACTGCCTCATTATTGCATTTTATTATCTCACCTTTGTTTATATTTTACTCGTAATAAACTCTTTTATTGCTCTCATTATACATTATATTATTTTTTTCCAGAGCTTGGTTTTGGAGCATTTGATGTAATAAATATAAAATCTCTTGAAAATTATTTTACTCACTTAGAAACAAATACCAGCGGCATGATCTCACAATAACGTACCATAAACTTAACCGTAATTGATTTTATTTACCTTCAGATTTACAATTGTCAAGTATTTTTCGTAATGCCGATTACTAAAACATTTGTTCGGACATTTGATTGTAAGTAATTAGGTTGTTTCATGGCAATGCTAATCGCTGCGAACAGCCATTATTTCCGTGTCACTGATTTTGTATGGATTACGTAAAACAAATTGATCGTACCGTAATCTCATTGGCGTGTGGCAGGGACCTAACATTTACTCTTCACAGGAAAGAGATGAGACGTAGGTCAACATAGAATACAAAGTTTATTTGCTGGTCATTAGATTATATTTAAAGGATTTTGATCCTTATCATAAGGAGAGAATGCCTATGTTCCATTTTGAGATATAGAAGTGGGCGTTGCTAGATTTCACAGGTATAAAGAACCTTTTGCTATAGTTTTCTGTTTTAATAAGGAATTTAGAGATTCTTTATTCTCTAATAACAGTCCAAATTGGGTGTGAACGTTTTTTTGTGTATTTAATAATAGTTTTTGAGTTGTTTATATTGAATTTTGTGAGGTCTTGTGAAATTGAAGCTATTAAAGTTGAAGATTTAAGCAAAAAAATATTTGCCGAAGCTAATTAGGTTAAAAAAGATTTGTGCAAAGGAAATGGACTCTAATAACATGTGTTAGTAGCATTTTACGAGCGGCTACGAAATATTAAAAGTAAATTAGCTTGTTTTGTCGGCTTCAATTCTTCCTTGTTTCTTTTCTTTTGTAAAAAGGAAAGGTGCGGTTTCGCAAATGTTACTTTTGAGTAAAAAGACAAGACAAGATTGTTGAAAGGGAATTAGGAACGTAATTTCATTGTGGTGAATATTTTGAGGATAGGGTTGTGTCTCATCATCATAAAGTGAGCCCTACGCCATTATGAGTGGATTTTTTTAATTGTTCTAAAAGCAGGTTTATTTACTTGTAAGAATTTATTTCCTTAATCATGAAACATCGTCATATGAAGATTCTTACATAACGGCTACATTTAGCTTAAACCTTGATACTGCATGATCATCCATGAGTTAATCTACAGTTCTAGTCGTTTTTCTTATAACAAAGCAAGCCTCGGTTAGATTAACCAGCATCAGCTCAGCATTACCTAATCCTTCACAATCACTCACTCTCCGTAGGCAGTACAGCCCACAATCACAAAACAATCAATGTCCAACAAAGCCATAAACTTAAATACAGGCACGCAGTCACGCATTTCCAAATTAAAACTATCGAACGACTTGCATCACTCAAATTGCTGGGCTCTAAAGGTGGGCTTAGGGCCCAGAGCCTTTGTCGGCACAAAACAGCACAGGTTGTAATTTGATAAAGTTGGGCCGCCTACAATACGGACCTTTCTTTGGGGTTGCCCACGCAACCTTCGATTATTGCAGGATGTTTGAATTCTTGGTTGTGGATGCGTCATTTTGGATAAGATTGTTTGTTTTAGTTTGCGTGGAAAATTGGTAATGCAAATTCGGATTTGTTAGTAGGATTGTTATATAAACAACTTTAATTTGTTCTTCTGGTTTAATTTCTATGAATTTTCTACAGTTTATTGCTATAAAACTACCACATTTGACTGTCTTAACTAGTGCACTCACTGTGTCAGACAAAAGTTACCCACTTCAATTTTTTTTTTACTTTTTGGCTTAGTACAAAGCGCATGTCGTGCATTTCTGTCCGTAATTTGTCTAGGTATACCAATTACTTCATGATTTGGCACAAAAATACACATAGGTAATCATCTTTTCCTTACTCATTTTGTAGTGAATTAATAATAATAAACGTTTCATCACTATACGTATTGCTTTTTAGTACACTAGTACTTATAATTATTCAGTTTAATTTGTCAAATCTTCTCTATTAAATTCATACTGTGTTTTTGAAAAAATCTAATAAAAAATTATACGTGACGTGGTAAAATGTTTATTATTTTTTATTTTGCAATAAAAAATTAGTTTTGTTCAAACTACAAATTACAATTGATGCCCAAATAGAAGCGTGCCCCGATAAAAAAAAAAAAAATAATCTTCCTCACATGCCGCCTCCATCGTAGCCAGACTCAGGGACCAAAATTATACAGGTTTAATTAAATCGACATTAATCCAGGACTATTTGGGATAGAGACTCGTTTTATACGTTGCGTCGCTGTCATTATGTCGTTACCGTAAGTTTTTGGGGGACACGACGGGAATTTGTTCGATGTTCGCTGGATTAATATCTCGACCTTTTTGTGGTTCACGATGCGGATTAGTTGATAGGTTTTTATTCTAAAATTGTTAGTTTGGTATATCTTGGAGTCGATGATCTGTGATAGTTTTGTTAGATACAATTTTGCTCTCTATGAATATGAATGAATGATAGGCCTCATCATTTGTTGAACTTAATGTCTGAAACTGTTAGCTTTGCCAAATAATTCAGGAGTTCTATAGTATATATCACTGCTTACCATCAGGTGTGATAGCAGTCAAGCACTGGTCTATGTCAATTAAAAACAAAAAAAAAGGGGTAGTGATAGATGAGAAATCATCAAATATCTCCTCCCGTTCTGGGTGGAGCGAAAGGGAACAGACTTTTCCTTAATAAAACGCGATCGTCTTTTTGCAGTTAGTTCCAAGACCATGGGGAATCTTTTTAACCATCTAACGGTCCATAATGTATAGCTGACGTCTTTTAGTTTACATTGTCTATACCAGCTATACTCAAAGTGTGCTATGCGGAACCCTAGGGCTCCACAAAGCCTGTTTCAGGGCTCCGTATGAATACAAATTATAATGTGGAAGAAAGTATAAAGACCAGGGGCCTTGCCCTGACGTGTTAAAATGACAAGCATGCGAGCGAGAAAGAGGGATAGAGCTATACTATACACCCTATATACTTCCATCTCTTTAATAGTTCAGTTTCGGTCGTCAAATGGATCGCCTTATGAGGTCGTGGTAGGGTATCATCATTTAAATTTTGGTTTAATTGTTAAAAAATAAAAAGCAGTGTCACATCTCGCATTAGATTGTACTGTAACTAATTAAAAGTAAACATTGCTCGTAAACCTTTTTTTTATTTAAGGGCTCCGTCAAATATTTTGCCTTCCAATAGGGTTCCGTTGGAAAAAAAGTTTGAGAACCGCTGGTCTATACATTTAACATTGCATGTAACCGATATCTCAACATCAGGTAGCTTCACATGATATTCGTGATATTTTTTGCACATTTTGATTCAACAAATCCTATTTAAACCGCAATAAACATTGTGTAATACGCTTCCTTTGATTCAATGAATAAATTGTTTGAAATAATAAACGGTGCTGTCAACCAAATCCCACCTATGTCACAAATAGCTAACAATATGTACCCCAAGAGAATTGATATTAAAATAATTTATGATAACAATAATTCAATACTTAATCCTGCCCTATTTTTTAATGAACATAATAGTCAAAACATTTTGCATTTAAATAAGGGCTTAGACAAACGTTTGTAAATTTAACATGATAATAAAATACTGGTTGGTTCTCAGCATCCTAGTGGTCTCATTATCATATTTCTCAAGTAAACAGTAAAATATTACTGGCTGACATATATTCGTCAAAAGATAGAAAAAACTTTGTTTAAACTGGTCATATAGAGAAACACCTGCTTGGCATTTAACGCAATATGCAGAAGTTAGTTGAGCGAAATGAATTAGATGAGGCTTGAAGGACCTTTTATGTTTTTACTTGATTGTATCTTTGAAAACTACAACAGTAGTAAAGATTTTATTCCTAAAAATACGCTTTTTGACTTTCGAGCTACTTGAACGGAAACTTGAAGAAAAGAGAGTTAGGGATAGCATGATGGGTGACAGAACTAAATGGAAGAATAAAAAAGATGTGGCGCGACCCCAAATACCACGAGACAAGGCCAGGAAGATAAAAATGAAACAAAAATTGCTAATTCGCACAGTGACCTAAATAATAAAGCAAGACAAATTGTTTTCTCTACACTACAGCTTTCAAAATATTCGATTTCTTGTTAGAAGCGTCCAAGTTTCGTGGAGTAACAGTAACACCAACATTGTGATAACAACGTCGGGTCAACGCCTTTTTTGTCACGTCCCTGTCACCGTAAACCTTGGCACATGTTCCAAAAACGCAGCAAAAAAAGCAAATTAATTTGTCGGGTCACAACAACCCTTATCAGCGTGTTTTTAAGACAAACACTAAACTTCTTAATCGTTAAGACAACAAAGCTGGGATAACAAAACTCGCTGGTTGAAAAAAAGGCGGTTTTTAGAATCAAAGGCCCATTAGCCAATCAGTCAACGCAGGTAAATGGAGGACTTATTGGAACTTTGAAAGTGGTCAAAATTAGGCCCATTATTTTAATTATAGAGTAAACAAAGTTTTGGGATTCTATTTGAGTCTATGGGTTTTATAACAATAATTAAGTTGAGGTTTGCCTAATCTAATTTTGGGTAATAGTAATTTTTGGGACAGAAGAGATACTTACTGCATAGATTGGCAAATTATATAGGAGGTATCGAAATTTCGTCTTCAAGGAAAGCATTTTGCTTTCCTACACAGGCAGATACAATTTATAAAAGAAATAATCTACCAAATATAACTTTCAATAGTCCTTGAAAATCATCTAACTATCACGCAAGTCTCAAACCAGATAAAATACTTTATTACATAGATAGTCGCGTCGAACAAAATCTAAAATCAAAGCAAACAAAAGAAAACTATGTCACTGATAACACAAGGGACAGTGAGAGAGGACCAGGGATTACTCTCCCCTGGTCTTCTCATAATCTTACCCTGACAGGCTTCAGTCAAGGCGACCCTGCTTCACGCTGGATTAACCACGTCATTGATGTGAAAAGTGATATAAAGCTACCAATCCACCTTTAATCACCTGCGCTTTTTGAGGATTATAGAGGACTCATATTGTTTGTTAAACGGAGGGGACATTTTCATTTACATGGACCTAATGTGATTTATTAACGGTAGGACACTTCATTTCCAGTAATGAAAATAGCAAGAGTTTTTCCATTGTAATCGTTTGATACCTTTAATCGATAGACAAGATGGAAATCCCGTAAAGGGAAGAAATCAAACGTCAACCGTTTTTCTCAACCTTACATTAAATTTCATGTTATACGATCATTTCTTACAGATGCTCACAGGTTTACGCAATCTAAATCAAAATGGATCCTATAAAATCCTTTCATAACTCGTCCGCTGCAAAATATGAGGTGCAAATATGAACGCCTTATTTAGTAATGTCGGAAACAAACCAGTTGCCAGTAGCCTGAGAAACTCCTAGTTGCGCGCCTCCAGGGATCTAAATCATAAAGATTCATTCTGAACATTGCAGCGTTCTGATGAACGAGTGCGGTCTAAACAACCTACTGCGGGGTTAACATATCGTGATATCATAGACGACGGCTTCTCTAAGATTGCAGATTTTCCCTCTCAAGCTTGGGAACAAGTTGAAAAGAGATGGGCGATAATGTGATTAGTCGAACGATACTTGATAGCCCCGCGGCATTCGATTCTCAACTGCATAAAAACCAGGCGACGTCCACACTACACGCACGCATCGAAAGCTCTGATTACACAACATGACACGCACACACGCGCCCGCTGTGGGATTAACGTCAGACAACCCGTTTCCTGTTACCTGCTCTGGAGCAAAAAGCAAACGTCGCCCAGTAATTTAGAATTAATTTCACATTTGAAATGAAAACATTGCTCTTGTAAGTTAAAGCGGAATTACACGTAGAAAATGCTGTAAACCCAACTGAGAAGATTACGTCGAAACATTGGATTCGCTCAACCGTTTTGAAGTCTCTATTTTCTAACACCGAAAATGTCTGTAACAAATCCGTACAGCGAACGCAATCTACGGGACTTAAAACAAACAATTACTTGGGTTTATTTGAAAAGGAGAGAAAAAAGTGGAGCAATCAAATCGGTGCAGCTACCGTGCGGCAAAAAACTTCGGTCTGGGATGTGCGCGGTCGATCTAACGGGCGAAGCGGCCGGCGCGACGTAATAAGGTAGCCGATGAGAACTTGGCAGATCGTTTCCACGTACCATCACGGCTTTCACTCGATGCTAATGCAAGCGAATGTAACAAGAAATTGCTTCATTTATTAAGTTCAAGTCTTATGTTACAGAAGTTATTAAAAGTAAAAACAATTTCCTGTGTTTTCAACTCGCACAGAAAACTTAATAAACAAGCTTATTATTGTGCTTTTGAGATTTTGTTAGAAAAACATCTAAAGTGCACAAAATATAAAGTAAAGTAAATAAAAAAATAATCAAAATGTATGTGGAAAACTTTAAGGTACCTTTCAAAGAGTTGCATACAAGTGGAAAAATTAGGACCATAAATTGCAGTCACCATTAGTTGACGTTAATAAACGTTAGCAGATCAATCAAGGAAAGACGACAGACCAACAATATTTTAAATCAAGATCGAAGACCATGTAGTCCATGCATCAGCTGGTAACGCGTTACTAATTCTAAGCAAGGTGACACTCTTTCCTTAAAGCAGTCCGCCGGCGTACCGTGGCAAACTCACTGACTATAGATTTTCATAAATAACGCATAAGAAAGAATCAAACAATAAATAGTAAAGATTCGTTTCGCCCAAACCAGCTGCGCTAAGGAGCGCGTTGAATCGCGCGATTTGATACGCGCCTCCATCAACTCCGCTTTTGTCAAAAGGTAAGCTAATAAAGTTTAGCAGATGTGATCTTCTAAACAAGACACTAACAAATGGTAGCTGCAAGGATAACATCGTAAGAAAATGTACGACGATCTCGGAAGGCAATTTTCTCTTTATGAAATGATTAATGTTCTAAGAAAGTGAAGGTAAATCTTCGCAACAACATCACACAAGCCAAGGTTGACTCATACCAAAGACAGACCAAGCTTAATAATGTAATTCAAATAATTTTCTTGTACGAATGCTGTTGAATTAATTTCGGAATTCGAACATCGTTACTGGCGACAGCGTAGAGAGAATTTGGCCTCACAAACCTCCAAAAAACGAGGTCCATTTTATTCCAGCTATCGCAACACGATCGATATCGAACACATATTTAAAAACTTAAACTTTGCCGTTAAAGACCATACCGCGAATTCTTTGTGTCCTAAAACATTCTGATACGGACAAAGAAGCGGGTCTGCATCATTATAGCCTATTGTAACGAATTTAAAATTTTCCAAATGCGAATTCGTCAAACGTAAAACAATTCGATACGCGTTTGAATTTGTTGTTCGGGCTGGTTTCAATTCAATTTCTTCGTCGTCCGAACCGCTCGCGTGAATTGGGTCGCGTAAACGGGTCCGCCCTTTTGGGACCAAAACGTTATTTTTTTCACACAGATTGCGCGTTCTTTGATCTCCAGAATGTGTGCGTTAAGCGTTTCCTTCGCTTTGTGCTGGCGCTGTGTGTGTCTTGTACAGACGACGCCTCCCGACAACGACACCCAGCGGGATGTAAAAATCAAGCAACAACGAATCGCAATGATTTTCTTTTTGCTTTTTAGATGAAGGGGTGAATTTAAATTTGAAACACATCAAATCAAAAATTGTTTTTTGGTAAACGGATTGACATTAGAAAATACAACTTGCAGTGGTGGCAGGTAGCTAAATCCGGGGCGAGAGCGCCAACGTGTCAAGAACTCGGAAACTCATTCTTGACACAGTTCAGTGTTATGAACATTACTTCATCCATACCGGGGAGAGTTTAGCACGTCGTAAACTGTAGGATCCATTACGCGGGGGCGCTCAAGATTATTCTCGGCTTACTTTATGTGCTGGCATTGAACATGATCCAATATTTTTCTACCTATGGTTTCTTCTTTTATTATTCGGTTTGGCAAGTGAATTGTGAATGTAAAAGATTTAGTTTGCGACGTTCGTGCAAGGAGCTCATTCAGGTCGACCGTGGATGGTTACGAGCGCGCGAAGCCGGAGGTCGTATGGAACAGTGCCTAGCACCTCATAAACTGCTAGAACTTGTTAAGTCTTCGAGATATGTATGTACATTTCTCGAAGACCGCTTGTGAGAATTTGTCCGAAATAAGAATGTTCATTTTCAAATGTTCTGTTTTTTACATCAAAAACTATCGGTGTCTGTTGATTATGTGAATGCTTTAGTTCATATCAGCAAGTGCCTTTTATATTTTACTGTTCATTTTTATGTGCACTATCATAGAAATGGTTTATGAACGTTTCACGGCCATGCATTTATATCCTCGAGATATTAAGGTCGTAAATAATTACAAAAACATCATATCTCACAATTATAATGTGAGGTATGAACATAAAAAGTAACATCGGTGCGTCTCATATGTTCCCGTGGGGTCCGAATAGAGCGCACAATATTTTATTATAAGTAGTGAATGGTCGTTTGAGCGACCAAAATACGCGTCTTTGTTCGATGTGAGGTCCCGTCTTTCGGCTCAGGTGACACTGCACCGTCACTAATTCGAATTCGATTCGAAAAAAAATAATTATACTGAAAACGAACGCGTAAATGAAAAAAAAGAACACTCCTTTGTACAATTCTGTTTAGTGTATGTATACCGACAGCACACACGCTGAGCGCTAATTTTTCGCCTCTACGGGGTTAAGTTGTAAGTGTAACATTACAATACACGACAAAAGATGCACCGTTAAAATGTCAGAAGTGTATAAATTAATGGCGACAACCTTTTATTTGTTCCTTTTGTCTCGAACAAAGTTGCTTTGTCTATTTAGGACGTAATAATGGAAGTGTTTAGCGTCAGTGCTTTTGTTGTTTCCAAAAAATAAGTATTGGAGTGATGAATAGATCGCGTGGTGCGCACGACAAGACATTGAACCGTGATTTTCCTCGCACATTAGTTAAATAAGTTGGACAGAAAGATTTTAGAACGTGGAGATATTTTACTAAACACAAAAGACAGAGATAATGCTTGTTCACGCTGAGACCTAATGAATCATCGCTAAAATGGAAACTTACGGTAAAAACTATCTTGCATCATTTCAAACCTCTACAATAAAGTTTTTGTAGTATATTTGGAGTATATATGTCGTGGCCAAATCTTAGAAATTGATCACTTCATGATATAGCCTACTAAAACTGGCCAGATGGTTTTAAACGTTAAAGTTTGATGATAAGTCAATCTTCGTCGACCACGTCATAGCTTACCATCAGTTGCGATGGTGGTCAAACGCGAGCCTATCCATAATAATAAATAAAAAAAAGTTGGCCATATTATGTAGTGATTAAGCCACGATCTGACCACGACATATATGTATATGTATAAACAAATAAACACTATGTTAATCATGTTCTACCCTGCATAACCTACCCATAGACAAACACTCAAACAAATCTGCATAAAGCTCACTAATGGCATATATCATGTCACTTCAATTACGTACATATTGAGTAAGCATTACGAATACATATGCAAATTACTTGATAATTTTGATTGGTATGTAGCAGAAATAGGAATAGATCAAACCAACCGGTATGATGTTGAACCATAATGTAAACATCAGATGCGGCAAAAGATCTTGGTTATAATGAAACAGGTCTGAGAGAGGAAATGCGTGCAGTAAATGATAAAGATTTACATACTGTCGCTAGTGAACTCGATCTGGTTTGCACGCTCAATTTCTGCTAAAGAATAGTTATGCTTTCTGGAATTTTAGAATAATATAAAAGTATTGATTGGAGATGGTATGTACGTATATAAATTCCAGACAGGATAAGGCTGATGATTTAAAAGATCTGCATGTATTTTTTCTTCTGTCACGCTAACAAAAAATTAAGATAATAGCGAGCAACTAAATTTGGAATACGTAACACCTTTCTATCTGCATAATTTACTGAGAAGAAGTGATGTCACATGCCTAACTCCTTTGATGGGTTTTATCTTAATCAATTCTTATTGATTTGTTAAAGCAAATAATAGGTGCTAATGTTTTTTGATAACAATCTTACTAACGGGAAATATCATAATTTTTGTATCCAAGAAACATCCATATTATATTGAGTTAAAAGAGAAATGAACTTTTTCAAGTAAATGTTAGGTTTTTGGTAAAATTGTCATTTAGACCGCATTCAACAATTGGACTGGAACAATTTGCCTGCTGCGGTCTTCCCGTCTGATTATAATTTAGGTGTCTTTAAGGCAAGAGTGAATAGGCTCTTAATAAACTAGTGCGCCTCGCCATCAACGATTGCATCACTGCTTACCATCAGGTGGGATTGTAGTCAAGCACTAGTTTATACCAATTAAAAAAAAAAAAAAACATTTTTCTTTTAGATGTCTTACTACTAATTGATACAATGTATGTATTTTCTGCTGTGTGTGTACATAAATAACAAAATAAATAAATATATATGTATCTGCAGTGTAATGAATTACTATACAATTAATTTTCTTCGCTGCTTGGTACCAGAAAAACCTTTGTTAGCCACCTATGTTATTTTTTGGGTATAAAATTTAAAGTATCCATGAATTACTAGAGAGACACATTAATATCCAAACAGCAGTAGCATCGCCATTAAAATAACGCATGACGACATAACTCAAATGACTAAACGTAAAAAGTTAGTATTAATAAAACAAATGAATCTAATGATGAATAATAACATGATGAAACATTCAGATAAGTTCGAAGAACCAAAGTAATAAATAACAACAATAATAAACGTTTAGAAACATATTTTAAACGGATAGAGATTAACAATCGAAAACCTATTAATGACTAATCAAGGATTTGGGACTCTATCGGTATTAGAATATTTTTTAATATCTCTAAATCATTCGAATGGATGAACATTCTTAGAATCCCTATTAAATTATGTCTCCATATTGTAATATAGGGACAGATTTAAATTATATTCTGACATAGGAGCGAAAAATTCCGTCACTAATCGGGATCCAATAAATTTTTCATGCAAATTTTGCGCTTTTGGTATCACCGTTCCGAGAAAGATTTTTAGTGTAAAAATAAATCAAACATTCGAAACAATCGTTTTAGTCATGCAAAGAATTCAACGCGATCTGAATTTTCACAGGAAATAGGATGCATTTGTATAATGCATTCAATTCAGGTGTCTAACAAAATTCATGGCAGACGTTTTGAGGATTATAAGAAAAAATATCTGGCGCCAAAAATGGAATATAAAAACAAGACAGCTCCCAAGTGTTGTCTACGGATCTTGTGGAACGTGTTAATGAGAGTCTGGACAAAGGATAAAGGAGGGCTAATACTTCCTACAACGATAATATTTTAGCGCGTCTCGTTAAGCCCCAGATTAGATGGGCGACCGGATAAAGAAAGTCCATACATTTTAATCTATTCTGTACTGTATACGCAACGCTTACAACAATAGGCGTAAACAAAGAGGAATAATTCCAAAGAAAGTTATCGTAAAAACCTTTTCAAATTCTCACTTTTTATCCCCATAATCAGTGGTTGGTTCTTGTTCCTATTTTTCTTGTTTACCGCTTAGAAAGATGAGCGATATCAACAGTATGACGCCTGGTTAGTAATCTCCCTTCATGCATATAAAATGCGCGTTTTTATCGTGACTAACAATCACAACAAGGTATTCAAAGCAAAAAATGAAATAAAAACTGTAAAAAGATTCTTCCGGTACCGGGAATCGAACCCGAGCCTCCTGGGTGAGAGCCAGGTATCCTAGCCACTAGACCATACCGGATCTTGTTGATCCAGTTCAAATTAAGCATCGCTTCGTTGAAAACCGAAGTAGGGCGATAAGCTTATGATATCCGCATGGCTATTTTTATATGCAACAAGACGGGTTTATTTTAGTGGAGTTCTTTATAGATAAGTGGAACAACAGAGTGTTATGGAGTAAAATTAGCACTGTGTTCATTACTATTACGAGCGGGATAAAGAGCGTGGTTATGATATGATGAGAGGACCGTTGTGTGAGGTGCAACGTTCGACCACCCACAGTGTTGTATGGACTTGAAGCTATTGTATTCGCCTTTTGCCTAATGTAATACAATGTGTAACTGTGGGAATGTACTACGGAAGTCGACTGTGTGATTAGATTAGTGTGAATGAGTGATTTTGTTTGACGTTTTTGATGCGTTTTTGATATTCATCGTGTTTCATAGCTAAATGCGCCTATTGTTTTGATCACACATAGGTTAAGTGAATTAAGCACTTATATTAATAGGAAATTGTTTTAATTGCAAGATCTATTGTATTTGTTTGTAATTTAACCCTGGGATATTTCCCTTGGAGCACTTGCCATGCAGCGGTGTTAGTTGGCAATCTGTTTTCTGTTCAGCGAACAAATTCATCTAAAAATTGTATTAAAAACTTTTGTATGAATAACTTATTACTATTGCATAAATCCTTAGTTAAATAAAATTAACTATTAGATGTTAAGTTAAACATTGCATGTTTAACTGAATTGTACTGAAACGCTAAATATTACATATAACTAAAGTAATCAGTTTTTTTTTATTTATTGCACAAAATGTTATGACCGATGACCTGGTGATAGTTGCGGGAATCTGATAGATGCGGGACGCACAGGATCGTTCATGGTGGCGACAATCGGGGGAGGCCTATGTCCAACAGTGGACGTCTATCGGCTGAAATGATGATGATGATAATGACAAAATGTAATATTCGAATATAACTTTATTCAGGCTGGCAAAAGTTTACTATTTTTAAAAATATTATAATTATTTGATACGATATAAACCGTTTTGGTCCACAATAATAAATAGCCATAAGCCAATTGTATCTAAAATGTTGCACATAATAATTCAATTTCTATTTTAATGATAAAATAAAAAAAGAAATCCCGATCCGTTACAACGCTGTTCCCATATAATATCTCATTGAAGCGAATGGCAAAGCAAAAACATCCATAGGAAATCCACCCGCTAATCCTGAGAACTGCTGTATATAGCCAACAGCGCCACCTGTTGCTCCAAGTGTAAACTACCGGTACACTGTAGTGACATCAAGAAACAAGAATTAATTACAATGAAAGTTAAGGCAGGTATCATTATTGAACCCATGAAAGTGATATAGCATTATATATTTTATTCTTGACGTAATGATTTGAGCATTAGTGGCTTAGTAATCAATGGTAGTTTTACAAACTCTTTGTGTTTTGTTACATTACTACTATCAATACGGTGAAGGAAACCGTCGAGAAATCGGCATGTCTTAGTTTCAAAATAATATTTGAAGATGTGACATTCAGCGACCCACAATGGGCTCGTGTACTGGATTACGAACCAACCACTCCTTTTGACAGAGAAACGGCTTGAGTCTCAGTAGTGAGGACGCGCGGACGTTATAAGATTGATATGTTATATTTGTTTGTGGTTGGCGTTACTATGAGAGGTAGGTACTGTTGTAAATGCAGAATCTATCGGAGAAGAAAAAAGCAGTATTCTTGATACGGTTGCTTTAATACAAGCCAGCATAAGTCCTAATTTCTTTACATCGACAGAGACAAAAATAGATGGAGGAACATCATAAAATAAAAATGATGAAGCAGAGACCCTCAGCATTAAGGAATACGGTACAAGGAGGAGAAGTACTAATTTCTAAAGATTTTTTTTTTTTTTTCGATGGTAAAAATCATCTTATGACAACCCCCGCTCTTGGGCGGAGCGGGAGATAGTGTCAGACTCTTACTGACTAAAAAACCCATCCCGTTCCTTCAAGCCTTCATACCGGGGCACGAGCGCCCAAACTAGTCAAAGTTCAAATAAACGTTTCAATTTTCCTTTAAGAAGTTGACCACAATCCTTAAGTTGGCAGTGTCATGTAATCGTATTCGTTTTCAGATTCCCATAAGATTTCTCAAATTAGTTAATAGAAGTTTTGCACTTTGTCAACTTTTTTCATGAGATTTCTCGTAAAAGACCTTCTGTACTCACCGAATAATACCAGTTCCAGAATTGCCATGCTCTATATCTTTGCCTCTAGACCTTAAACAAGTAACATATCTATATTATGTAATAGTTTTGCAACAATCAACCCATCAAATACAATACTCTCATTTACAGATCTGTACAAGTGTTTATTAAATTTTATTAGCCATAATGTTATTACTCATAGCGCAATAAACAAACATGTGTCGGTCCTTAAGACTTTGAAACCAGACGTGGTGTCAATCAATTGAATTTCTAACATTAAGCATATGCTACAGTATAGGCATAGGGGTGAATGACCACATTATAAGAATTCCCCTACTATTGTATGAGTTATAGAACTCACGAGAAAGCCACTTATAAATCATACAGAAAGGAGTTTGCTAATTCGTAACTTAAAAGAGAAAATGAAAAGGAGGTTCAGTATACATATCATTTTTTCCATTATTTTTTATATTATATACAGTTTTGGATTGTTTTTGTATCATTAAACTCGAGTTGGTGTATATTGGTACTCAGATTTGCATAACGACACTAGTCTCTAATAATGACCATTTAATTGATAACACTATTAAATGGTGTAATACTGTAATGATTGTTCTTTTACAAAAACTACGAGTAGGTACAATTCCAGGCTAGAAATATATTATAGTTTCAATGTATAAAAGACAAGAGAGTTAGTAATAGCATGACGAGTAGCAGGACCAAATGGGAGAAAAAAACGAGTTGCACCGACCCCAAGTAATATGGGATAAGGGCAGGATAGTGATGTATAGTTTCAGTGAAACAAAACAAGCAAATAGAAAGAAGAAAGAAAGAAAGAAAGCTATTTTATTTGGCATACACACTCGTAGATACACACAATGTAGTAACAACATGTAGACACTAATAAATTATTATATAAAAAAAAAGAGACAACTAACAATGTGTGTTTCACGGCGGCGCCAAATAGGTCCAGTTCAGCAATAAATGCCAGACAACTACATTGTAGTTGCCTGACGCTGGTTTTCAACTGAAACCAAATAATATGGTAGTAGACAGATATCAAAATTAATATGATTTAAAATGGCATACAATTACATCCACATGAAAGGAATATAGAACTGGGCGAAAAAAATGAAAAACAAAAACGTAGTTGTTTTAGTACAAGGTAACCTGTAGTATCGCGACCTATTTATCAAAGTCGTATTAGTAGGTGACACGGAGGCGTTAAACATATGGCATATTAGGCCAAACCTCACAATAATCCAAACGAGCCATGTTATTATTTAGTAATTGAGTGCCAAGTAAATTATACGAATTTAGCTTGTGTTGGCAACATGTGTTGCCATGATTCGCCCTTTCGTCTGAGACTGGTTAATGACAATAGAATGGATTTGTCAAATGTAGTTCTAGAAGCTTCTTTCTCCGTAAACCGGCTTAGTTACTCTTTTTATTTTGTCTCACTCGTCGCCGAGTTCATTTACTAAAGATCGAGTCTGAGTTGCAATACCTCCTTTCTGTTATTAATTAATTATTTACACTTTCCCTCCTTCACAATTATTAGAACATTGATATGGGAAAACATTTCTTTTTTTTTTCATTTTTTTTTTAGGTATATCAGTAACTGCTCCCGCTCTGAGTATAGCAAGAGGAAGTGTCAGACTTTTACTGACAAAAACCTACCCATGTTTCTTCAGTTGCCTATTGTGTTCTAGGGTCATGGTAGGTCTATAGAAAAATTTCGCAATCTATCACGAGATCTATTAAATTTGTCTTTAAAACACTGACATAGGTATACGACAAACACAAAATCTTTCATAAATTTTGCCTCATAATCCGATACGGGTACTTGATAGTCACAATAATTCTTGTGCGACTATTATGGTGGCTACAATAAATCAATTAATTAAATACACCTTAACATACCTTTGTCTGTGCCATATAGTCGTATATGACCATCTTTAACAACGTCCTCTCCCACATTTCATTACTGGACCTCACAGTATTATATACTTATTCGCGTCGAGATATCCACGTTAATAAATCAAGAAGGATATCGTGTAATGGACACCGCCGACCGTCCCCGAAGAGACATAAATTTGTTTTTGTACTTTTTTGGTAAATCATTCTGTTGTGGCAACACAGCGAGTGAATAATTAGGTTTTAATACGATTTTTAGTTGTTTTGCAACGTAATTATTAATTAGCTGACTTTGGTATTGCGGTAGTCATTGCGTTTGTGTCTGTTGGGGAATTTTCTTCGTTCATTTTAAATTAACAACCTTCTTCCTTATTATTGTAATTAACTTTTTGGCTAACTTAAAATTATTTTCAGAGAGTCTTTGCTTGATATCGAGCTTGTGTATATTTTTGGGGAATTAACAAACATACAATTTTGTATTTGTGTAAGCCAAAGCATAATCACTCATAGAATTTATCACTGCTGGAACTCAGGCCTTCTCTTTAAAAGAAGGAATGGACCGTTATCTACCACGCGGACCCAGTAAGGGTTAGCGGCTGTCACATATCTTTGAATTTTTGGCTCTTGGCTCTAGCTCTTCCTCACGATGTTTTCCTTCACCTTTTTAAGGGCAGTAGTGATAAATTTAATTTTAACACAAAAATGTTTTATTTCACTGCTATTTTAGTACAAGTAAGGTATCTAGCTGATTTCTTTTGATGAAGGTTAAGTACTAAGTCTTATTTTAAAAGTAATAAATCAGAATCAAAGACTAATGAGATCTTATTACGCCACTTTAAAGGTATTTTCAACCACTTATGCCTTTTGTTCTGACCTTATCAGATCAAGACCACGAGCTTTTTATTTAGTTAGCACTAAACCTAATCAGCGTTGAAAATCTTTTGTGATTGAGTATATGTAAATACTTACTAAGAAGTTTTTGTCAAAGAATTACGATTGTCTTGCATGATGATAATAATTCAAAGTGTGCATATTTTATCGTTTTCTTAATTTTTAATGGTACAAAAAAACATAACATAGTACTTATTTACACACATCATCATCATATCAGCCGAAAGACTTCCACTGTTGGATATAGGCCTCCCCCAAGCGTCGCCACAACGACCGGTCCTGTGCGTCACGCATCCATCGGATTCTCGCGACCCTGACCAGGTCATCAGTCCACGCTGCGTCTTCCGGTACGTGGTATTTACACACAGTGATTAGAGTAATCATTTACAAAAGTTAGCTTAACTCACCAACGAATTTTATTCTTATTCTTTATTGTACACAAAAATTAAAAAAAACAACAAAAAAATAGAACATTTGTACATCAAATGTCCTATTTTTTTGTTGTTTTTTTAAATAGGCGAGCTTAATCCAAAACTAGGTTGGGGAGTTGGGATTATGAAGAACAGAGAATAGAAAAGAAAGAGCTGTTTTCTCCTAGCAAATTGTCAAGTATTTTCATATATTTATTTGAAAATCTTTTTATATATTTGTCGGTATAAGAACATAGTATTCGTTAACATAAATATGAAGCGAAACTTAGATGATTCCCAGAATTAAGAAATTGAAACTAGAAACACATTCCAGCACCAAATCTTCCAGTGTTAACTTAATTCATTCAAATATTATTCTGCAGTATTTCCAATTAAATTATAGTAGGCCATTATAAGAAATATAATATTCTTTAGAGTTTTCTAAGAAAAGATTATATCGTGTAATTTTAATGTCTTTGTTTTAAATTAGTTGTAAAGTAATAACATTAAGTCCTCGTTTTTTATTTAATCGCCAAAAATATGAGCATATTCAAGTTAGACGGTTTTTAAATAAGACTGACATTATTTGTATCCAAATATTATTTACTTAGATGTAGGTTGTAATTTGAAACTTAGTTTGATACAAATATATCAGTTTACTAAAAATGTTCACACACTATTTCAAGGTTCGTCAAATGGCAGATCGATATCGATTCGATAATGTTGATCATTAAATAATACATACGAAAATGTAATTTTTAGAAATAATTGCTAAAAGCAAATAAAAATTTGTTTACATTTTAAATATTTCATTAAAAAACTATATACTAAAAATTGTATGTACCCACCGGTATCGGGAACAAGATTCAAGGTACTGGAGGTCAGGACTCTTGATAGAAGAATTTCCTAACAATACGTGAAGTGTGCGTTCTTAATTATTATCTCAGTTATGTGAAAAATATTATCCAAAAAGATTGAAGATCAGTTCCTGAAATGTTTACAGTCTCAATTAATTAATTATCAACTTTTCACGGGCGCCTCTGCTAGTGGCAAAAATCACATAAACTGTTTGAATAAATTACATAATTTTATCATCTAAATTCGATCTAATATTGCAATTGACCACTTCTGATCTTAATAAATTTAAATACCCAAAAACAAAAGACTTATAAGACGCGAGTACTCTCAATGTCAGTACCATTCATCATTCTAGAAAATGTCAGCGTCAACTCTCGACTTCGTTAGAAGATTCCTCTTCAGCAACAAAGCGGGTTTATTGTCTCAAAACAAAGACAACGGTTCAAGGCTTAGCGTAGAGCTTTAAAACAAGCGACAAGGCCAATGTCGTGTTGAAAACGGATCGACGGATTTTGATCTTGGCTTCGCAAGGCTACGTCGAAAATGGAGGTATTTTGGCAAATTTCGTTTTGTTCTTCCGTAATTAATGCTTTTAGACATGATTTATATTCTAATTGGGCATCTACTGTGTTAACTTGGTAAAGAGATCCATTGTTGACTTTGACTTTTACTATGATTTAAAATAAATTAATCAAAAAGGAGTCAAAGTCGTTATCAGTGTTAAGCGCATATAACTCGTTCACGATAATCATTCAACATTTGCCTGATCAGAGCTCGGCTGTAATCTGCACATGTAGCTCACACGTGCATATCAATTGAACTTCCGATCTAATCTGACAATGAACATGGCCGTTTCACTGCCTCTACCACGGTCCTCAGGCCGTGGCCTCTGTAGTGACAGACTAGCGTTACAGCAGCATGCCAATTACTAAAGTAACGTAGTTCGAACACGCGAACACTTGAGTCAATTTCGTGCTTCGCGAACGACTGCTGGCTTCCTATGTTTATGAGTGCGCTCCTAGCCGTTTATCTATGCAACGTACTGCTTCCTCCATTGCACGTTTTGTTTGATCATATTTATTGTACCGCAGCTCAGTGCCATTACTTAACGGAGCTTTATATCGTAGTAGTGTCTCATTAGAGAATGTATTCGGAGCACTACATTCTCTTTGTATCTAATCTAGACTCAGTAATTCTCTGATAACGTTTTCAATTGCCTACTCGATGGTTCCTGATGATCATTAAGTGTAACCATTAGTTATGTCATTACTTTTCTCCTTTCCTGCTATTGAAAGCACTGTGGCCATCTTGGTTGTTATTTCTAATACCTGTGTATTAAATCTCTGAGAATTCCGGGAGGATATCGGAGCGATCAGAAGTAATTTAGTTTGAGATGCTACACGTTTTCTGATGTAAGATGTGTAACAGATAACGTAAACAAAATGAAATTGTTCAGAAAAAACTGATCAAGAAATGTAACAGTCCAAATGGACTCTCCGAACTTGGGGCATTTAATGTCTTTATAAGTGCCGTCAGACATAAAGTTAATGAAAGAGCCATTTTATTGATCTACCTGCGAGTTGACACGAATCCCGCCGCTTCCAACCCTGCATTATGTTTTTCTACAAATTATTTTCCATCTTTTTCTATCCCATTAGATTTTATGAGAAAGAGAAGAATAGCGGTATCCTAAAAACGTGCATTAAGAAAGGGACATTTCATTTCGAGAATACGACCCCCATCATTTGATAAGCCGATGAGACATTTTAACATTAATCCATTAGGAGATGAAAATATTTCAATTATTTTCCAATTACCTTTTTTGTACAGTCTGAGTCATATTAATCACATATTTATAATCTGTAATATTCAGAAAAATGTACGTAAAGAAGTTGTTATGAACAAATTATAAAGAATAAACTTTGACCTTTCCAAAGAATTATCCAAAATGTAAGGATACCAAGGTTACAAATAAATTGGATAATTTAATCTACCGTACCCTTAATGCGGAGGTACGTTTCATCACGGAAGCTCCACATTATTAATACGATTATTACTTGACATACACAGAATTTGGGCCTCATATTGTCAGCTTTATGTTCAGATAGCATGCTGCTGTCCCATGTTACGTTTGTAAACAAATATCCGCTTATCAGGAACCGCTTACAGGTGAATATCAATAAGGTATTTTGTTCTTTAAAATATTGCTTTAGGATTTCCGTTAACGTCATACGCTACTATGGTTCATGTACAGTTCTACCCTCACTATCAGATCCGAACATAAGTTTTTAGAATTGGATATTTTTCAGAAAAATATGTCAGGTCACGGTCACCATTGTTTGGCGATTGGATTTATGCTCAGCTCTCACAGACACTGAAAAATACGATTAAAGCATTTATTACATTAACGTGGGCGATTCTTATAACAAAGGTAAGATAGGCGTACATATATTGGTGGCCCATAGTCTTTATATTTAATCCTATCATTATTGTCCTTTAAGTGGTATTTATGCTACCCATGGGGATGAGACGAGGTCATTATTTGCTCAGGCTAAGCTATATCAAAGCTTCTGGTCACTTGGGGCAAATATTAGGAAATGTCCATCCAGAAATCTGCCAAGTAGGTATAGAGAATCAATTTAGATTGTAACTACAGATGGTGTATGAATTATCACATCACCATTATAAATATGACATTTTCATAATTTTATCACAATTTATATCGAGATCAACAAGCCATCGCCACCCGCATGCCAGACAATTGATGCAATCATCGCCAATGAGATTTTGGGGTGTGTAAAACGGAACTGTAATTGCATTGGCCACAACCAAATTATTGTTATAGTAACTATTCAATGATAATTTCATTCCGAAGTCTGCGGGTGAAGGATGGGTGAGGTAATAATTTTGATTGTGGCGACGCAGTTTATGGCTAAGTGTCCCCTCGGGTATTTTGATATGGTTTGTTGGCTACAAGATTTATTTGCATTGGCTTTTTTGTGCTCTACTTTCGTGTTTTTGTGTAACATGTTTGTGGCTAGAACGAAAATATTATGTCTATTCTTTTAGATAATGTTCTTTATTGTATCTGAGGTTGCATTAAAATAAATGTGTTGTCAAGTTTCATATTCGTATATCGTAAGTTATTCAAGTCAAATTAAAATCAACGCCTAGCTGCAATAACAATGGTTTCACATGTTCGTAAATTTTATGGCAAGTAATTAAGGAAAACTGTTTCCTCCGATAATAATATTAATCACATAAACATCAGTCATGGTAATAAAAGATTGATTTGTTTTCGTTAGACATCCATATCCTTGATAAATAAGCTTTATTCGTGTGTAAAGATAAGTAATCTTCAACGAACGACAGACACATAAATCAAAAAGCCGTGAAAAGGTCGTAGACTGTTCCAGCGATAAAGTGCTAGTTATAACTGGATTCGTAGAATTTGTGTTTGAAATTCAAACGATTTTAGTGTTATGAAAGTCATTATGAAAGCACGATCTTAATGTAGCAGTATTAGAATTTACGTCCAACGTTATCAGAATGCTTTTTATGACCAAGCCGGAATCAAGGATTTTATAAATGGTCGTGTACAAGACGAGCCGCGGTTCTTTGGGGTGTGGTAGCCCAAACCAGACTGGGGGAGCGTCGACAACGACATTTATTTGTAGCTAGCCACAAAATGTACGTAACTGTCTCGTAAGATTTATTCTCAAACATGCCGTAATCTTTCCTCTCGTGGGCGTAGACGCATTCGTACGAAGCGAACCATAGTGAGATACTCACCCTTGTTGTATATTTTCGGTTAAAACATCCTTGATAAGCGCGGGTCGGACCTCCATATTCGTCGATAAAGGAAAATATGTTAATTTAGTCGCTACGAGAGAACCGATATGACCTACTAAGTGATTGGGTTCCCTATGCGTTGGCGTGTTTTGAATTTGAACTTCGACGGCCTCAAAGATCAGTCCAATGTTTACAAATTGCCAGAAGAAAAAAAAAAACTCGATTCATTCGATTGAGATATTCATTTTGATTAGGTTCGATTTAAATAAGATTCTTTTGAAGATGAAAGTCTACGAACTGATATTGGATAAAGGTCATTTATTAAAAATTTCATAAACTTAATTTGATGTAAGAGTCTATTAACAAGGAAAGATGAGGAACAATGAAAATGGATTTTTATAACAAAGTTAAGGTAACACAAGGAAATTAAACCAGGAAACGAGTAATCCAAGAAAGTGGGTCAAATTATCCGTGAAATATATCCACTAGGAAAGCAAAATATAGCCAAAATGGATGCCCTTTCTCACAATATGGCGCCACTAGAATTTCCATCTTTTATGAAATATTACGGATTACGTAGGCGGTCGTTTCATAAAATCTAATTTTAATTAAAAAATAAGCAAACGGTAATTAATTTCGTCGGTCTCGTCTCTTGGTTACAATGGTGTACAAATTAAACGTTTTGAGTCGTAACGCTGCCGGATAAATTCTACTCCAGCTTTTTCGTTTTTAGTATTTATTTTTTTCCATTAAAATCATAATTCAAATTTTAATTTTACTCTCATGTCTGCGGCTTACAATGCTCTTACGAGTATTATTAAGATTTCTGATTATTTTATTGAAATGGATTTCACTGAAACATGAAACTGTTTTGAATTAAGTCATTGCCTCCGATAAACTAATTTCGGCTTTAATAATAAAGTTAAAATGGCCCAATTCCCGAGCGCTTGGAGCGTTGTTATTTTATTTGTCAGCATATAGTTCCAAAATAATTACATTGGGAATTTATAGATGTCATCGGGGGCCGTGATTTAGGGCGCGCTTCAATTGGTTGTATCCGCATTGTCTAAATACAAAGATCTAATCTGCGTCGACTCTTATCAGTTGAGTTTATATTCTTGAGTACATTGTGTTGGTAATTTTCACATAAATTAGATAAGACGCATAATCAAGTTAGCTTTGACAGCGCTTTGATAATAAAATCTGAACAGACACAATACAAATTCTAATGTCACTTCGAGTCATGCTTTTGGTAATTGAGATTTGTTGTAGACGGTACTTAGTAGATACTTATTCGAAACATTTTATTGCACATAAAGTTCAGAACATAACTTTGATGTTTATGAATCTGCGTTCTTGGACCACCATAGCTTGAAAGAAAAATATTTAACGACTTACAGGAAATGATGTGAAATTGCAAAGTATGCGACTTGTACGAGTAAATTCTATAGAACTCTTCAACATGAAAACTGCTCATGAGTTTAGTTATTATAGCTAAAACATTATAGCAAAATGAAAGGCGTTAGCCTAATAACCTGCCACCTACAATGTCGCTCACCAAAACAACTTGTAAATATTTTAGTCGATCGATAATACTGAAGCGGACTATGAAACTATAATGGAATAAAATAAAAAGTGTTTTATTATTAACCGACTCTTTATTCTAATTTTCATCGTTTTTATTTTCAAAAGCTTTGTGTGTTTGATTGAGTGTGTGGCAAATTGGTTTTAAATTTTATGTATCAAAAATTACTTTTAGTTCTTCTATTTTTATGTTCAAGGATTTAGTACTAGAGCTACTAAGGTCTTTTTCTAAGGAATTACGGATAGGAAACATTTTTTTTTTTAAATTGACTGGCCTGTTGGTCTAGTGGTTAGTGGCCTTGACTACTATGCCGGATGTCGTGGGTTCGATTCCCACCCAGAACAAATGTTTGTGTGATGAGCATGATCATTTGTTCTGTGTCTGGGTGTAATTTATCTACAATATGTATGTATTTAGAAATATAGAAGTATCTTTATCAGTTGTCTAGTACTCATAACACAAGTTCTGCTTAGCTTGAGACTAGACGGCGTTGTGTGATATTTGTGGAATATTAAAAAAATTAAAATTCAAACAAATTTTTAAAGCGGAAAAATTGATAAAGTTCACTGAACTGACTTCGAAAATAGTAGTTAGTAATACAAAACTCACCATCATTAATTGCCCTGTCCTACTTTGTATATCTGAATAAATGCAAAATCTCTATAGATTAAGACACGGGAATAAGAACACCAAATAAAACTTGTAAATAAAAAGAAACCGAACTTACAGAGCTGCTTACGTTGTACTGTATCTATCTATCTGCGTTTGACGAGCCATTGTGTGTTTGTATGTATATTGACTACTAATTTCGAAACGTCTAGGCTATTTTACATTTCTAATTTACTTGCAATTAAATGGTGCAATCAAGTGGTGGTGTAAAATTACTATTTCGTCTGAAACGCAATTAAAAAGCCCACAAAGTTCACAGGTAATTAGCTAAATCCTATATACTTTACGACTCAATTCCGATTTCTATGAAAGAGTTGTCTCCACAAATAGGTATTACAGCCAATGTCGATTTAAGAGTCATTTTGACAGACTACTGGCGTTGTCTAAAATGTTAAAAGCTTTAGAGATAGTTATAAAGATTGTGTGGTAAAAAACTTGAGAGCAAAGTATTTCTAGCAAGTTAATCTTATAGTTTACAGTTTCAATAATGAATCAGAGAGAAATCTTTTAAAATGAAAAATGTTGCTGACAATAATTTATGTGATAAATTGATTCATCGACATTATTTTTTGTAGGGAGTAAAAATCGTCATGAATTTACAAAAAGTTTTCAATAATGTAAAATATGTATTAAAAAAAAAGTTCTTTAAATAATGTCCATAATTCGACAAAATAAATAAATATTCCAACTTACTACTTATATTCTAAATGCATTCATATTATAGATAAATTACACACAGATACAAAAAATATCGTGCTCATCACACAAACATTTGTCTTGGGTGGAAATCGAATCCACGACCTTCGGCATAGCGGGCCACTGCTAGCTACTGGTAATCCAGCTTTTTGTTTGGATTCAGTCCCACATTATAAATTGTTCACGTCCTTTACTGTGAGAATAAAACAAAATTCTCTCTGTATTCAACGGCTCTAGTAAAATTAACTCCACCAACTGCATAAGCTTTATTAATCACTGTTCTTCCAAACAAATTGTTGGTATGTGTTTTAAGAGTTTGGTTACCAAGAATGTGAGTGATTCTTTGGTTGACTTGTCTTACTTCGTCGCCTTGATTTAGATTCTTGTTTATCTTAGAGCGTTTTCAAATATGCGTACGACGAAACTCTAATTTGGAATTAACTCGTTCCGTTCAAGGATGGGCTCGAGTGGAATCGTACGGCTTTTAGTTGTTTTGTAAATGTGGATATCAAATTGATGTTGGTTAAAGAATTTGTGCCAATGGTTTTTTGTTATAATTAAAAATATACTTATGGATTATTGGAATTGATTGTTTTTTTTTATGTGGGAAATTTCAAATGGTTCTTTAGATGAAGTTAGAGAGAGTATCGGACTTTTACTGACTGAAGCCCAGAGTGTTTTTTCACTTGCCCTTTGCGTTCTTTGGGAGCAGTAACTCTAGGGAATTAGTAGGCTCCATTAATTTTTCTGACAGCTTTTGAGGCGCGCGTGAAACAGAGCGCATCGTAAACCTGGGCTTGATCCTTATGAGGTAATCTACCTATTAATTGCCGTCGAGAAGCCCGCGTCCAGTGTAGGTGGGAATCGGCATGCGACTCCCAACGCCGCGCCGCCGGGGGCATTACTGGCCTGCTCCGGATTATGGAGATCATCTCCTACTCACTCTTTCTGCCACGTTCTTTACTCGCAATACTGCTTCACAGAAGGTGACTGCTTCTTATGCTTGGGTCCAGTCATGGTTTGGACCAGGGCTGAATACGAGAGGTCACCGCCATCGATCTCAGTTACTATCCAAAGCTTTAAACTCATTTATTATTAAGTTTTGTTTATAGATAACCCAATTGAATCCCCAGAGCTGAAATTCGTCGGAAACATACTCTTATCGAAATAACCTAGAACTGAAATTGTCACAGAGAACAAAACTTCAGCGTATACATAATCCCAGAGGGCCAGTCTAAAATAAGTTCCAATCGTTATGTGAACAACTAGTCGGAGCAAAACAAAGTAATACTAAACAAAACAGTTTACATATTATACATGTTTGTACTGTTTTCTGCTGTACCACAGTATATCGTTAAACAGTAGGCATTTTGATTATTTTCTTACAATAATTTCAACCTTTTATTTTATCGAAGAGTTTGTAAATTATAGTCGTTTTCTCCCTCAATTAGGATTTGCCTAATACTCGGCCAATATTTTCAATTTGTGCCAATCTTGGCACATAATAAAGAATTTGAAGGTTGAGTGTGTTCATAAGGCAAGACCTTCTATTGTTATAAACATAAACCTGTTAATTTTAAGCTCCTACTGTTTTTTTTTTATGTTTAAATTAAAACAAAAAAACTTATCTAGGCTATACTAGCAATGCCAATTTTTTTTTAGTTGAGTTCTTGTTGGTTGAGTCCTTTACAAAACTCCCTTACTGTCTTTAGCATCTCATGCAATGGTATCGATTTTGACGCTTGTTTTTAGTTGTTCTACTGTTTATTACATGCACCATGACTATTAGTGCGTAGTTTCTTAGCAACGGATATGGGTAAGTACGTATAATAATTTATAAGCAAAGTTTCGCCCGTGTGGTTTTCTAACTAGACATCCTAATTTTGTAGTTATGAACTCCACACAAGAGTACCTTTGTTGGTAAGTTTGATAAATATTAATATCGTATCTCGAAATGGTTATTTTTATTAATTTGTTATGTAGCTCTAGAAACAACCTAATTCGATACAAAAATACTACAATATTTTCCTTAATGAGAAATTCACTTAATTAATAAATAATATTTAGTTTAGTTTATATTTCCTAGTAATGTATCCGTAGGTTATCTGGCCTGCGAGTAAATTATTAAAAAAGAAAAGCTATGGTAGCTGATATGGTCGAAACCAGAGCCTTTTTTTAAAACTTTAATTAAGATTTGTATACTGCGATGTCAATGTACTTTACAGAATACATTTTCTGCATATTTTACAATAGACATTAACGATATTGGATGTACACGCCATTTTTTAGTACACCGTGTAAAAAATTTATACAATGTTAGCAATAAAATCGCTTCAATCGTGATTTATATTTAGTAGCGATCGAATTTTATGGATATTTTTTTGTAAAAGTGTATTCAAATGTAGGTACTAAGCTCTTGACGCGTGTCAACAGTTTTAAGGTTCATGGAACTCCAAATAATATCATTTCTTCTAGCTCATGATACACCTGTTATTGCAATATCGTATACAATGATGTTCAACTTTGGTTTATTTATTTTTGTTTGTGTATTGAACTCCATTTCAAGAAAAAAAAAAACATTTAATATAAAAAAAAACGATAATAATGATAATGTGGACTACATTCTTATCAACTGATTTATGCAAAACTAGCTTCTGCCATCGGCTTCGCCCGCATTAAAGTAGGTTTCGCCATGCAAACTGTGAACCTCTGCTTCATAACTTTAGGGAGTGAATTTTGAAAAATCATCTCTTAGCGCTTGCCTACATCATAAAAGAAAACCTTATGCAAAATTTTACTCTCCAAGTCCCAGTAGTTTCTTACGTCAATCAGTCAATTTCTCCTTTTATACACATATGTAATAATATAGATATAAGTTAAAACATATACAATATATGTATATAAAGAACAGTTTGCCTGCTGTGGTCTTCCCGTCTGATTATAATTTGGGTTTCTGCAAGGCTAGAGTGAATAGGCTCTTAATAAACTAGTGCGCCTCACCATCAGCGATTGCATCACTGCTTACCATCAGGCGGGATCGCAGTCAAGTACTAGTTTATAACAGATAAAAAAAAAACATATTTACTTTATAAAACACTTGCTAAATATAAATAAAAATGACAGCAGAATAAGAAAAGAAAACGAGAAACCTCAGATGTAAACAGAAAGCAAAATAGCCTTCCAAAAAAACTCATAACAAAATCCTACATTTGATCACAGGACTTTTATTTTCGATTTAGTTGGCGGATTTGCTGGCTCGACGCGAGTTAGCCGTAATAAATATAAAAGTTATAGCTTGCAGAAGCCTTAACCCTTCGCTTAAAGCTTACCACAAGCGGATTACGGTCATTACTCATTCCTACCGTCTAGAGTGCCTCAGGCTGGAATCGAAGAGAGACGGTAAATGTGTACATTTTTTTCTCTCTCAGACCCTTATTTATGCTATTCTGAATGAGAAACATTTTTGGTCATTGGTCATTGATACATGCACAATACCTGCCTAAATTGAAAATTCTTTCGGTTCAGATTTTTTTTTTAAATTTTTATTTCGAATGGGTTTAATTATGTAGTCGTCCTTCTTGGATGATTAACGGGGTTCACTTAAATCATGTTGTGGTCAATGTGAGCGGTTTTACGTAAAAAAATATTTAAATTAAAAATTAAGAACAGTGTATAATATATTTAAAACCAGCTTTTACCTGCGACTTCATCCACGTATAGTCATAGTAGCATATAGTCCAAGTGGTACCGGCCCCGACTTACGAGTTGTAGGTCGCGAGTTCAAACCCAGCCAGGCATTACTTTGTGTAAATTATTTCATCACCACTGCTCTCAAAACGGTGAAGGCAAACATCTTGAGAAAACTGGCATGTCTTTTTTATGGTGGGAAAAAATCATCCAATAACAACTCGCGGAGCGGGAGATAGTGTCAGACTCTTACTGACTAAAAGACCCACCCCGTTCCTTCTAGCCTTCATACCAGGGCTCGAGCTCCCTTTCGGATAACCCTAGCCCCAGTAGGCTTCGACCCGGCTGTGTCCCTGCTGTTGCTGACAACTCCTTGAGGCGCGCGGGAATAGTGCGCGCCGTCGACGACTTGGGCTTGGTTCGGACAGTTACCGGACGGCCGGACAGCGAGCTAGCCATTGCTCACTGTCCGCAAGCCCGCACCTACGGTGGCCGGAAATCGGGATCAGAATCCCGGCGGCGGTGGCAAGGACGCCGTTGCCTGATGCATTCGGCCTCCTCCTTTGCGAGCATTACTGCTTCGCAGAAGTCGGCGACCGCCTGCCACTCCTCCTTGCTCCGGACCATGGCCTCAACCAAGGCCCAGCGCGAGAGGTCTCCGCCGCCGATCGCCCCCACGAACAGCCCCTACAGCCTAGGTTTGCCTCTGTGAATTGTCTATCTGGCCTTTGTGATGCACTCACACACACAAAGAACTGCCGTATATAAAGAACTTTGCTAAATGATCATCTCAATATTAGAAAAATAAAAACTGTTGTGTACAGATTTTTAAGGGTTCTGTGACATTTTCAGGATAGTTAGCCACATCATCACTTACCATCAGGTGTAACAGTTTTTAAACGTGCCTATGCAAAATGAAAAAAAGAAAATGAACCTGGAAATTAAACTCAAGGTGAAGTGTCAGAGAAAACAGACGACGCAATTATGGCTCCCGATAGCAAATACTGAGATAACTTGTGGCCTAAATGTTGACCAGATCTATATCGGTTATTAATGCTTAAGAATAACGGCGAAGAAATTGTTGGTGAAATTATTAGGTTAGGATAACTATTACTTAGATATGTACTGACGAAATAATTTACTAAGTTTTATTAAATCAAGCTAACGGCTATTCTATGTTTAGCAATAAAAAAAATGTCATAATTGGAAACTGAATTGACTAGATTTTTTACGATAGTAATAATCATGACTTAGTTTTTTTTTTTTTGTTACATATTTCTACTTTTATTATAATTGTTTTTAATTGGTGGATAATATTATGTAAATGCAGATACACAAATTGTAAACAAAAACCAATTTAAAAAGGCAAATAAAACTGTTTAATTGGTAAAACTCAATCAAACATTTTCCATTTGTTAGACTTGGTAAACGCTCTGATAGAGTTGACTCGAACATCATCACAACTATAACAAATGCTGTCAATATAAACGCCATCAATAAAATCAATAGTTCACTTCCATGCCCAGTACAATATAAAACAAATTCAGGTGTATTAATAACAAAGTTTCCTTAGTAGACCGCAATACGTTTTCCTCAAATGTCCCAAAGGTTTTTATTGATTACATGGACCATGTTCCACTTTTTATATTGGCACTAAAAGCGTATAAATCGAAATGTGCTAGTAAAAAGGTTTACTTGCCCTTTGATTGTTTGCCATACGTTTCCACAAAAACTTTGCGGGTGGGAAACTTCAAATGATCCCCTTTGCCCAGTATATGATTTATTTAGTTCCATTGTGTGCCCTATAATCTTCTGATAACAAGAAATATTGGATCGGTTTTGAAATGTTACTATTGTGCTTAACATGGTATATAGGTTTCAGAAGTTGGTGCGATAAAACCAAATTGTAATATTGAAGAAGTTTTGAGACTTGGAAACAAAAAGCTTTCAATGTAGTTGAAAACATTTTATGATTTAGGTATTCGCGTTAGAGAAGATGAATATTATGTACAAGACTTTATCTCTATTAACGCCCAAACTTTTTATGAAAGAAACCTTTTACATATTATGCTTCTTTAGATTTTTACTCAGAGAGTTTGGGTTGAAATTCTTAAATTCCACAGTAATTATCTGATAGATCGCCTATTCATCACCTATAAGTGCGATAGTAATTCATTTTCCGTAATTAACTGTCATAACTTACGTGAAATGATGAACAGCTAATATATTCTGTTTTTTATTAAAGTATCGTTTGGTATTAAGATTTAAACGTTTGTTGTTAGGATTATAAACATTCATCATGCTTACTGTAATATGTTTAAAAATATATGTATCTCAACGAGCCCTAGTATAAACTATGAAGAACCCCTCTCTTTTACGAGTAGTAAGTAACGGATAAATATAGTCAGCGTGATAAGAAACGAAGAAATGTCTTGGATCTTGATTTCCTCAACCATCTAATATATCCGTGCAAAATATTTACTCATTATAATAATCCATATTGTCTTAACACAATAGCTGATTCTATTTGTGTGGCATTAGAATGAACAAAAGTATGACATTCGAAAAATTTATGATGTTTATCTTTAACAAAAGGGAGTACAAAAGATTGTCATCTACGGGGTCTTTATTCCAAAAATCGTCGTAGACAATTGATAATTTTGACAGGCATCACGAAATGACAAAAAGGATTACGTTTTGTTACAAATCTTACTTTTACAATTATTGTTAGTGAAAAGTTGAACCGGATCTTAAACTCTACTCCTTCGTAACAAAGACCATACAGAAACAGAATCAGTGATTTAAATTTGTCATTCTCACTAACTTTGTATTTTTAGCTGCACCCCGCCACTTCTGGATAAACACTAGCTTTTGTGTCGCTTATTTTTTAGATTTATTCAATCTTGCGGAAGATTTTTGCACACTAGTACTTATATAAACAACTCATTCAACCCGTTACAAATCGCCCTTTGTCAAGCTTCGATTGACAGTTTCTTACAGTCGTCTAAGAAATGATTTTTTGCCCCTAAAATAAACACAGCGCAGAGTATTTTCAATATAAATCTCGATTTAAATGCTAAAATGGATTCATAATTTATTCGTTCAAGCGATTCTGTTCCTTATTTCTGTTTGTTCGATAACTTAGGAAAAAAATACAACGTAGCGCTTTAAATTCTAACCGTCATGTACTTAGAGGGCCCTTTAGTGCACCAACCAAGATACACTTATATTCAAAATTTCGACAGCCACCTCTTTATCTATAAACGTAGGGTTCAAAATGGCATGACAACCAATTTAAGGACCCCTAGTCGCGGAGTGTAGAATAATAACCATGTTTTTCTTATGTTTGTCTTTGGAGGAGATTACAAACATGCGCGCACATGGCAAGCTCTTCAATCGATGGTTCCCTCTCGTCGTGACATCAAAACTATTTGTCTTTGAAATAACTTGGTGACTTTCTACGGACCGTCTCGTAGCAAGATGAGTTATTGCGTTATCCCCTTGAAACACAAGTCCATGTCTGCAAGTCACGGCACTGTTCATGTATCATGTAAACTAAAATGAACACCTGTGCTTGAATTTGTGGACATACATATTTTCTGCTACCATTATTTTACTAGAAACTTTTTCATTTTAAAACTTGAAACCGCTCCAATGAATGAACAGAGCAAAAAATCAGCGAACCGAAAATATTTCACGTCCACATATTTAAAACATCCGACGATTAAAGTAACATGTAATTGCTGCTTTTTTTCCACTCGCAACATTAGTGTTTTCGAACACGTCGCTAAATAAAAATGCATTCTAAAATAAATCGTTGTAAAATTCGCGCCTTGGGCACTGGCCGTTGAGACTTCGAGGCCGGTTATTAAAACGACTATACTATGTCATTATTCTCGAAACAAAAAAAGGAGTGAATCGTAACAGGCGCGCCACATATCATCGGGGGAACTGGCACTTATGCGCGTAGTTTCTATCGTAAATCAAAGATATTAAACGGAATGGCGGAACCTCTTTTGAGTTCACATTATAAATCATAGAGGCGCAAGAAGACCTCTGGCTGCCACCAATAGGGTCTTTGCAAACGCCGTCTACATAAATCGTGTAAGTAATAAAAAATACAAAATGTATGACGATAAACTTGTGTAAGTTGAAACTGTCTTGTTGTCTCCAATTCTTGTTATGTGATACTGGATTTATGCTTTAACTGTAACTGTAACTGATTATAAAGTATCTGAACCAAACAGTGTAATTACACAATAATAATAGTGTATAACATAAATGTAACAAACAAAAGTAATAGCAATAATAATAAACAGGGCCAAATTGACAGTTACAATAGCTTATTTTACAAGCTCCGTCGTTCACAATAATTTTGAGGTACTGTTAGTAGGAAAAATAATAGCCAAAAAATCAGAGTAAAAAACATCATGATATAAAATTAGTAACGCCTTAAAAAAAACTAGTTGATTGACACAGATTACTGCGTGAATTTCGCTAAAATGTGGTAAAGAAAGAGGTCTATTAATAATGATCATAGTAAAAAGCAGCTTCGTAACGAAGATGGTTCAATTTGTAAAATTCCGACGTGTTTATGAGACGGAGACATGAGAAAACGGTTTCCTTTCAGGGCTAGAACATCGCTGCTACTTTCACTGGACGTCTGAACGTGATCATTGTCTATTATGATTTAAACGGTTGTGGTTTTAAGCTATGAGTCCATCGCAAAGAGAATATTGATTGCTAAGCTAAACTTTTCGGTAACTGCGAGTAACAATATCATTGGCCACTAGATTTTGAGTTTTGTGATTAGTTTAGCATCATCGTCTTCACTTTGATTAAAAATTTAATTCTGAATAAATTTTAGTCTGGAATTATCCTTTACTGAGTAGGTATAGGTCCTATAGATAAATATATAAACTAACTTGATCACATAATTTAACAATAAACTTATTAACATGAACACAATATTAAAATGTTCATAATTCAATTTGAATTAACGTAAATCAAAACAGCTGTTGCAAAAACGTTCAAATTTCTTGAAACAAACTAGAAGTATATCCACAGCAGAAGGTACTACCTATAGGTTGTTCCGCTTCCGTCAGTAATTTATCTTAGCTGCCGGTGTAACCTCACCTCAACCGCTCGCCAATTGCTGCCTCATTGACTCTCGGTTTCGTTTATCAAGTTTCGTTTAAAATTGCTTTCTTTGTGCAACTTGAATTTAAAGATCCACATAAAGATAGATTTTCAATCTTAAACTCACTTTCTACATCACGTTCTGCCAACAAAAAGCAATAGTATTGACTTTGTTTGGGTTGAATTTATCGTAAGGTGAAAATAGTTACATAAAGATATCATAACTAATATCATTGTGAATTGTCTAGTCATTCGATATAAAAGTGTCTTGTAGGAACTGTAAGGGTTTCCTTGTTAGGATCGTGACAAGATTGAGTTAGATATGGTGTCGTGAGCTCTCTCATTGCATTTGGTTTGTTGACGGCGATAATTTCTGTTCAAAGGAGACAAAAACTGTCTGTCTTGGCAATGACTGTTCAATGTTCATTTGGTTGTATTTATGTAATTTTGTAACCTGGTATAGGTCTATCAAATTAAAGATTAGTTCCGTGCTAGGTGATTTTATCTCCTGATTACGGCAGTGAAGTATTTCTTACTTTAAAGTTTTCTAATAGCCAAACAAACGCTATAGTTTGATACATTTTTTAAAAGTTTTATTCTAATTTCTGGCAACAGGAAATTCATCAAACCAAAATCTACTTAAAATTAAGTTCCTACCCAAAAACTCAAATTCCTTTATCCATCTTGTTCCACTATGAATTTTAATTTCACACCAAAGCCCGTACTACAAGTCCACAAATCACCTCAAAGCTTTATTTATAAGCATCACAGTCTTTCGATCAAGTTAAATTGAAAAATATGTAAACGAGCGTGATATTCAATGTGTCGTGGAAAAAAAAACATGGGGCTGTCATTTTTAACGTGCGATAGATGGCGCGGCTGTAACGCTAACACAGATAAATCGGTCGGAAGACGCCTCGCTACATTGGCTTCCTTAACGACCTTTGCTACGGAATCAGTTTAGGGTTAAAGGTGATTTTCTTCGGTATTGTGAGTGTGTGTGTTCGTGTAATGCGGTGTCAAAGGAAGTTTGAAACGTCGAGAGATGATATGATTTTTTCGTAAAGAATATTCGAAGGAGGATATTTGAAAAATATCTTGTTGAGATATGAAACCAAAATATGTTCATGCCTCTCCATTGATATGTGTTCTAGTTTTACACTTTTTGTGTGCAACAATTAGTCTTGTACGCGAAACAGTTATGAATAAATTTATAAAAAAAATAGCAATTCACATTATTCTAGAAAAATGTGTCACAACTTCATTAATATTGTTGACTATAACATATTCCATTTTTTAATTTAATTGAATTTCTGATCTGAAAGATCTGATGTACGTCAAACACCTTATTTTCATTGTAAGTATTTACTCGTATAATTAGGTAAATGCTTATTACTCGTGAGTGTAACTGAATATTATGATATGTATACAAATATATATACGGAGAATGTAGGCAAACAGTAAAGCTATGTAAGTATATGATATGTAGTAAATTCATAACCAGATATAATATGATTAATGACCCGTTGATGACTACGTAAGCAGCCGGTGCACAGCGATCAAAATTCAACCTTGTCTGACATAGGTATGGGATAACAACACTTCTCTAATCCAGATCCCTCTTCTCAGCTACTATATCCACTTTTGGCACTCTACTTAGAACTAGAAGTGAAATTGATGTATAAACAGACGGAAATATTAAAGACATAGCCTACGTCATCAGCAAACATCAATTAACACAAATCCAAACGCTTACGTCAACACAAAAACAGCCTGAACGCATAAATTACAGATCGCCGTGAGTTATAAAGTTGTCAAGCTTACATAATGTATAAGATACAACAATAGACATACTACATGAGGGCGTTGCTTTGCGTTGTTATAAGTCCGTTACCTAGATAAATGTGCGTGCCGCATCGAATGTGTAGAAAGATCTTTGTGGGAACCGCGTTTGGAAATGGAGTAGTGTGGGCTCTACTGATGAAAAGATTCGGCTAACAAATGTATTAGTTTCTTATAAGACTGATGGGTCAAGCAAGATAGATTCTTATAGAAATCTAAATAAATCTGTTATGAAATGGTTTTAAGAAAGAGAAACCCCAGTAATAACGTGAATAAATCAATGGTCCCTACATATATGTATAAAGACATGTCCAAAATATATATTTTTTTTTATTTCATTATTATTTATAATGTTTATTACATTATTTACTTTAAAATTAAAAAAAAAATATACTTTGGACATGTCTTTATATGCGTAGGGACCGTCGAAATTTATGTGCCATACAATTTAGAAACACTTGATAAGAAACGCAACCTAACTTATGGTACGGATTTTAATAGACAGTTCATTATTTTAGCAAAATAATAAATATTGTAGAATATGTGGTTGAAAATGCTAAGTACTTCTCTTCGTAAACTTATTACTTTACATCAATTGACAGTTGATGTACGCTCGTATTAATAGCTGAGCATCAAGACCTGTCGTGTTTTTCAAAACAAGTTGCTAACGAGTTTTATAAGTATGATAATTTCCTCTTTCCGCTACTCTAAGGACCAACTTAGACTGCTAGGCTGCTATAGCTGCTTAGTTATTCTAAAGTATTTCTTATTATATAATTTGAACTAAGAGACTGACTGGTGAGTGACCTACAAACTGATCAAAGAAAAAAGAATTTGTTTTAGAAAAATATTATGTATACATTTTTGTTCCTCTTGTTTATCTTGTTCCTCAAACAAACACTCCGTGTGTCTCATCATACCGTCACACTGTCGTCCTTTTGTCTCTGACACTCCCTCACTATTTGATTTATAGATCTGTGCGTTGACTAGCTGTCTCTTGCGAGGCTTATTAATGAATTTATTTAAACGCTAATGAACGAGTTACGTTAAGGACAAGTAAAACCAATTTATCTGTATCCGAAATGAACGAATGAACTGTTATTTTAGGATCATAATTGAAGCCCCGATCGATTCGAACTTTCTGCTTAGTTTGAAATTTTAAAGTTAAATAAGTATCGTTCATTTATCTTATATAACTTTCGGGCGATCTTTCCGATTTCGAGAATTCGTCTCGACCAATTTGATTTTGTGAAAACAATAAAATTAATTAACATGGGATTATTTTTGAGGAGTTTGATTTTAGATTAAGTTAGTCGAGTAAATTGATTGACTTTCAGTCTCAGTTACTGGTAACAGTAAAGTAATTTCATCAAGAAAATCTGTTCTGTTTATTTTGTTATAAACAAAAATAATATATTATTATTGTGTGCCTGAGCTCCAGACGTACTCTACAAGATTTAGGCGGAAAACAGACTTGGCAACGGGCCGGGACAACACAAGGAAGGAGGAGACGAAGTACATACATGCTTATTACTACATGCCTCACATAGATACAGCGTGTATTTTACTTGCGTTACATATTCAGATAATTCCATGACAACGTCAATAAATAAAGCAGACAACAGGAATGTAGTAGAAGATCAGTCTTTATAAAAGACTATCTTACCTCCATAGCCCAGTTGGTAAAACCAGTCGTCAGTCTTTCGGGCTTTATCGCCATTTACGAGGTTACAGTGTAGGCGCGGTTGCTGCGAAAGCAATAGGTCCACTGCCGACTGAACATAACCCAAAGAGACATGACGCGCCATCCCTTATCGAACATGGATTTCTCAGGAGGTTCCTGTTTGGGATGTCGGGAAGAAACATCTGGGTGTCGATTGTGCAGACCGCCCAGAAGATAAACAAGAGCACATGGCAGAAGTCTTCTCCGTATGGGCGAAAAACCGCCACTCTCAGAATAGAAGAAGTCATTTGATGATGTAACTGAAAAAGAAAACCAATGAGTAACGTTTTTTCGTAATAAGGAATAGATAATTATTTATTAGATACTAAAGTCTTCCAATGTACTTTTAACGGTACTATGCAAAAATGAATGTTTTACTATTACAAAGCGATCGTCATCATCATTTTAGCCTAAAAACGTCCACTATTGAACATAGGCCTCCCCCAAGCTTCGCTATAACGACCGGTCTTATGCGTCTCGCATACATCGGATCAATACACAAAGTGGTATTTATAATAAATTCTGCATGACACCATCACAATCACAACGGAACGTATATAGAACTCTAACACCAAAGCTCAGCAAAGAACAGTTTCAATGATAAACGCGCTTCATCAATTTTAAACAAACGGCTCAACTTCATACTGCAACGAAGCTTATTCAAAAGACTCGGGCTTTTTACTAATGCTTTCAGAGGCTTCATTAACATCCACTCTAGTGAATAGGCAAGAGTACTTAATTCAAGCGAAGCTAGTCGACGTGCTATATGAGGCTCGGTGCTGCCACCCAAAATATTTTAACGGAAGTTCGAAATTTTTAAAGCAGAAAATTATAAATTCATTCGTTAATTTGAAATTAGTTCAAGAGGGTTTCGGGCACTGATTGCTATGAAGTTTTTAATATTGATGTAGATTTTTAATGTAACGTAATTTACAGGTGGGGACAAAGTCAGCTTTACACACTGGTAGGTCAGCTTCATGATAATTTATGAATTTTTAGAAATTATCATGAAGCTGAACTACCAGTGTTAAAAACAAATACTAATGCAAAATATATAGACCATTTAAATGTCTTTTTCAGCTTTCCATAATTACTGCACCAACGCGACAAAATTCAGCATGAACTAACGAAACAAATGAACTTACATAACCACACAGACAATAATTACAAACCCAACTACTCATTACTTAATTTAATTCCGCCAAGTCGAGCTATAAAGTTTAAGTCAGCTCCAGTCGGGAACTTTAAATTTAAAACACACCATAGGCATCTTAATACATGTGTGAGAATGCGAGGCAAATTCAATTCTTGGCGCGGAACCATCCACCCGGCGAAGATTTAGGGTTCATTTTAGTCGGCGTAAGTTATTTGCTCATGAACATCTGGAGCTACCAATTTTAGATTGAAATTGTTACCTCGTACAATGAAATTGAAAACTTTATTCACCGTTTGTCTTTCTACTGCTTTCACTTGTTTTTGATATTCATTTTCTGCTGGGTTCTGTTTTACCCTGATTTACGCGTCTGTATCTCTTTTGTTAGGTATTTTGAAATTAGTTGAAGATATTTTAGAATTTAAGATTATAGCAACAGTAAAATGAATAATTAAGATATCAAACCTAATTAATTAATCGTATTATATCGTTTATTTTTTTGACTGTGAATTTAATTTGACATCAATATTTGGTTGTGTTATCATAATTTCATTAATCCCTGTCAATCAAATAATGGAAACGATAAATAAAACATCGCATCCAGTATTTACTCGGTCGGACATAATATTCAAAATATTATGATTTAATATTCGATTCTGGCCTCTTCCTTTCATTATATGCAAAACATTCGATCACGCGTTTATTATTTCTAACAGCCGCTCTGACATTCGGCTCCTTTATTTACGTAACAAGCTTTGCTACGTCGCAGCTCGCACATAAATTCCTATAAAATGAGACATAAATACTCCGCAATGCTAGCATTAATAGGGAAACATCAAAGAGTTTGTACGGGGAAACCACTATTGGACATAGTTGCACTCGGACACTCGCCTTTTTCTTTTCCAACGTTGGCGTCGCCAGATTGCGGTGCTGCCATCTCAACGCGCTCCTAGTGATTAATTAAAAATTGAATAGGGCTCTAATAGTCACATTGTGATAACTTGAATAGCTCTTAATGAATTCCCATTCTGCGAAGTGGGTCGTTGTAGGGAAGTCGCGTAATTGGTGGAAAGTCGGGATCGGTGACCGCGGCCTGTTTCAGGACGCTGCACCAATTTTAGGTTTATTGTTTCTATAATTGCTCCAGGGAAATCCACGACGAGTTGAACTGACTTCACTTAAAACTTTACCCCCAGATACAACTCTGCAATATTGGCTCCCGTTCAGTTTCGTTTGTGTTCTCGAACATTTTTGTTTAATCGACTCTGATTGGTTTTCGACTTTATATTTAATTTCCATCATAGCAATCTGGTCATTAAATTTTCTGGAGTAATTGTTGCGAACGTTTTGAGTTTGATTGGTTTAGTTATTATTTTATACTTTAAGGGGCAAATGAACAATCAAAACATTATTTAAGTAGGTAAATAGAATCTAGGAGTTTTATCTTGCTATTGATTCAGCGCTTTCTGATAAGTAATCAAGGTAGTTCTGTACTTTGATAACCCCACATCAGACATAGTTACAGCGTAACCTAATATTATTAGTTAGCTCATGATAATCTTCTAGCTTCAGGAACACCCAATTATTAGATATTTTACAGCTACATGATCCAACTGCTTTAATTGCTCCCCGCCTGCAGAGATCCGCCGTATTGTCCTAAGGGCGATCGGCGGCAGCGTTCTCTTGCGCCGGGCCTAGGTACAGGCCATGGCCCGGAGCAAGGAAAAGTGGCAGGTGGTCGCCTCCTTCTGCGAAGCAGTAATGCTAGCAAAGGAGGCGGCCGCACGCGCTAATGAACGGCCCTCACGCCCCAGCCGCCGAGATCCCGATCCCGATTTCCAGCCACCGTAAGCGCGAGTTTGCGGTAGCTTGCCGTCTAAAAATCCGGTAACTGTGCGAGCCGAACACAAGTCGTCGACAGCGCGTAGTGTTCCACGTGCGCCTTAAAGAGATGTCAGCAAACCTGTAGGGGTCCAACAGGGTCGAAGTCTACTGGTGTCATGGGTTGTACGAAAAAGAACCCCGGGACCCTGGAACGAAGGCAAAGAAGAAACAGGAGTGGTTTTTAGTCAATAAAATTCCGACACGTCTCCTCGCTCCACCTTAGAGCGCGAAAAGTTGTTGGATGATTCCCCAACTTAAAAAAACTTTGGAGCCCTTATCAAGTTTACATTGATCACTCCGGGACATTGCTTAACCAATAAAGCAAAGGAAATGTCAGGAATATCTCGACATACACTTAACATTTTACCCGTTGCAATTTTACTTATACCGAGTCTATTTCCTTCAGTATATCTTCCCATTCTATCGTTTAACGTTCTTCAAGTCACGTCGTTTTTCTATACATATAGATGAGGGGCAGCAAAGATCTTGTTATGTACACAAAGTCTGTTCAGAACTCGTTTATTATGTCATTGCTGAAAAGTCTGTACTAGAATCATAGCTTCTAGAATGTATCTTCCTAAAACTTTTACTACAAGAAGTAATCTCAATGAAAGATTGATTTACTTAAACCAGACAGTTCAGATATTTGTGTGGCTAATGCGCAATGTCCGTGCATTACTTTATTACTGTAGTAATTTTGATTCCTTCCATCGAATTTCGATCACAAATCAAATTACAACAGACATTCAATTTTATTACAATCAATTACTTACATCAGTCAGTTATACAGGAAAACACAGGTGCAGTCTCTGTTCTTTTACTCTCATAATCAGATGGGACTGTTATCCTACAGGACTAAAGAGAGGTCAAGTGCAACGGTTTTACATGCTTTCCATGGTAAGGAGGTGTTATTGTATGTGAGTCCCGGACAGAGTAATTCTTGACAGAAAAACCCTAATAGCACTATTTGCTCAATCTGGAAAACAAGCCCAAGACCTCAAACTCAAAAGCTACGCTTTCGATCATAAGACCAACGTGGCAGTTAAACACTCACATTATTGTAATTGTGTGGGTTTCATAATCATTATTATCATTTCAGCCCAAAGACGTCCACTGTTGGACATAAGCTTCCTGCAAGTTATCGCCATAACGACCGCTCTAGTGAGTCTTGCATCCAAATATTTTTATAAATATGTATAAAAGATCAGCTCATTGAAAGAAATGTCGTAGGAAAATATCGTAAAACATTGTTTTATAATCAGTATTTGCACATAACTTTAATGTTCGAATTCCCGATGTTACATTTAATATTTTTTGTAAAGAAAATGGGCATGTCAGAACTATTACCCAAACAAAAATTTCGTTGAAGTAAAACTAGTTTACCGTTTAGTGAGACTGAGTTTGTAACCTCACCGCTCAGAGTTCCTGATTAAAGACTCGGTTTGTAGTTTGAACAAGAATTGTTCCTGTTAAAGTACTTTGGTAGGTACATATATTATTGGAATTTCCTGCCGTAGTTTGTATCTCCTAATAGCCACATCTTGCGGGTCTTAAGAGTCACGAGTGTATAGGTTTCTTTTAAGTAAACGTGCTTCATCATCAATGACATCGCTTACCATTAGATGATACAGTGGTCAAAAACTAGTATATCAGTAATAAATATACATAAATATAATATACTTATTATGCTGTCATAGTTTTACAAGTATTATAATGAAGTAGTGACTTCTTTCGATATCCGTACTTTTTTTTAAATAAAAATAACTTTTGGTTCTACTCAACGATTTCGTATATTTGTCAGCACAAGTTTTTTCGTTATTGGAAAAGTATTTCTAGAGCCAGAGATTATAAATACATTACGATTAATAATATCGTACAAACAGATAAATATTAGATTAGAAGAATTGTTGCATCTTAACGCATTAGCAATACATGTATGACTGATACTCATGACGTAATAGCAAAATAGCGTTTGTGTTAAAAACGATGAAAACATTACGTGTAATTATTCATTCCTAACATTACACGCATTCTCAAGACATACTGTATCTCAAATTTTAGGAGATAAATTACAAACTTTGAACTTTATAATTCCTCACTAAAAACAAAATTACAGATCGGCCCTAACCATCAGTGGCTAATCTCAGAAATACCTCCATCGTTACATTGACTAATGTGTTCATACACGTTCCTATGCGTTAGATTACTGTTACAACATTTAACTGAGCAGACTCGCTATCGAAATTTCTACATTAAGACGGAACGACGATAAATCGTGTCCACTTAATATCTGACCACGATCATTCATTACTGAAAGCATTACCTTAATATATTTTCGTTGAATCGACGTCTGAGTAGATTTCCCTCGGAACTGAGATTAGGGACACCCACGTGTTTTATCAATAATCCATTATGCGTACAACAAACAATGAGGTGCGTTATCAGAAGCGCGGGTATCGAAGCCAGCATGATGAATGGCCGCGGTGGTACATTAGAAACTGTCAATAAATAAAAAGTCTATATCTGATGCCCATCTCCCGGTCTGTTGTGGAAGCTCGACATGAAATTTTGTTAGCGCAGTACAGTATACACAAGTTTTTGGTCAGCTGGACCCATTCGAAATGGACCCGCGGGATCACTCAATCCAATCACATGTTGAATGGCTCGACTAGAACCTACATGTAATGAGTGATTCGCGGGTTCATTTTGAATGGGTCCAGTTGACTAAAGACAGTGAGTCTTTCAAGCTAATATTGTAGAAAAATATTGAAAAAAAATCTAACGGAATTGCAATGTGCACTAGCTTCTGACGTTTTATAAGTGCCCATGTAGTCCTATGTGAAATAAAAAACTTTAGACTTTGACTTGACTTTGACTTTGAACGTCGTTACTTTAATTGGAAGCTTAAATTAATTGGAGTTACTTGAAAAATAAAATGTGTTGACATACCTTTATACCATAATATAATAGTGCCGACAAATTCAATTTTGTTTGTAATCAAATTTTACTCGTTTAAGAGAAAGGTTGTGAAATATTCGATTATGAGCAGACATAATTGTAATTTCTTGTTGAGCACTCGACCTCATTGCGCATTCACTGATTCAAAGTTTTAAACAGCTGTTTATCGTCAATGTTGTTCGACAGTTTTATTTCATAGTTAAAAATAGAAATCTATTTAATAAGTTCAATGGCATACCTATCTATTTCAACACTTAAAAATCAGGTTTGTTTTAGAATCACATAAAGTTTGCTACGCCTACACATTAAGTGATTAGCAAACATATCAAATTCAAACCGAAATCTACTATGGTGTTTTGTTTTTTTTAGTTCAAATACAAAAAAGAGACCAAAAATATATTATGACGGTCTCCTATCTTGACGGTGCCGTCTATATGAACTACACTAAGTAGAGAAACCGGTAGCCATAGATAAGTGGAGTTATGCTTACCTCAAGTTCGGTACACACGATCGCTCCTACGCGGTCAATTTGCTTCTACAAACTAGTCGGGAGATTTTCATTTGAGCTGTTGTATTACGCGTTAAAATGTTTGTCTTGAGGTGAAATATTGGGTGCAAATGTGTGTAGTTTTGTCGGCTTTTTATTGTGATGTTTTCACGTTTGACATTGTAAAATAATGTTTATGTTAGTTGAAAGTTAAATAGTTAATTATATTAGTTTCCGAGTCCTAGCTGACTATTGTGGTTTTAAAAAGAAGGAAAAAATACCTTTAATTAATCTTTGTAACTCAAAATGGATAAACAACGAAATAAAACCCATTAGGTCAAAGGTATAAAGGTATACCTACTCACGGAACTAAAACTAAAAAAAAAATATTCAAATATAAAACATAACGACATATAAAACAAACAAAGGTGTTAAAAAGTATAAAAAACGCTTGAAGGCATTAGTAAAATTAAATAAATAATAAAGATATGGATATGGATTATGGATATAAGAACTATAGCTGGTCAGGTGATGTTTTCAAAAATTTTTAATATTTGGAATTTATCAAGTGCAGCGCACGGTATGTGTAGGCATTTTTTTTTTCGACAGCCCCAAAAAGAAGGTACTGTTTGATACTCGCTATCACTGATACAATAGCATATTGTTCAAAACTCTGGCAAAACATAATCAACTGTCAAAATAGAATCAATAAGAAATTAATCTAGAGTCAATGCCAAACATAGTCCGATTCAACATAAGTAGCTTGCGTATTTCGTCAGTGATATTTCCCATGTCCATACGGATTGGTGCACCAGATGGCATTCCTATTAATACTTGAGTAGCAGCACTGTGTCGGGTTTCCAAATCTTAATTAGTCATAAGTACAGAGAGATCGTTTGCTCTTTAGTTTTCATGTGTGGTCTCCGGATATAGGACACTGTCACCGATTTCCTAATTGTTACTTAATCGCCTCTTCATGTGGGAACTAAATTATAAAGCTGAGATGTTGATTTCATTACAAGCACTTCTTAGCAAAACAATTGGACTTGCCCTGTAGTAAATTTAGATTTCAACTATTCAACTACTCTGAATATGACAAATAAAAATACCTATACATAATTATTGTATACGCATAGTTACACGTAGATAATTGTAACTATGTATTATGTAATGAAGGCCTTGTTCAGATTCAAGATCTCCCACAAATTACAATTTTTCAAAGCTATCTATCCAAGTTAGTATTAGAAAAAATATATATGGTTTGAAATTTATGGGGATTCACAAACACTTTAATATAATTTTAATATACTATTATCTTCCACATTTTTAAAATCTTATCATAATTATGATGAAGCAATTCTATATATACCAAAAAAGACCGTAAGTAGCTACCACGTACTATTCATAGCTACTTAAACAGAATCCTGTTTAAGTAGCTATGAATAGTACGTGGTGCCTATTGCCAATCGGCAATAGGCAATGAAGATAATAATAGTCTTTTCACAAACGTCAAGAACTCCTAACAATCACAATATGTACAGCCTATAGACACCATTTCCCTTTTGCTTCGAGATTACCATGGAATAGTAAAATAAGGTTATGGTTATTTCCTCGCCACAAGTAGAGATACTTAATCGAGTGTCACTCACCATGATGAATGTATGGTATTCAAGTTACGGCTTGTAAACCCTTGATTTGTGGACAGTACTTCAGATTCTTCATCTATACGTCATTGTTAGTCCTTCAGACAGACCGATTGGAATATGGCTGATATTTTATGCATGATTTTGAATACATTAAAGAGCAGAAATTCTCATTATTTTGTTCAAAGATTTAAGATGGGAAGCAAGCTTTGTAAATGTTTGTGAAACTCACGCTTTTTTGGCAACTTTGCATACTTCAAATGAAGCAATTAAAACAATTGAGAGCAAGATCTTAATTACATGATTGCTATTCGTACCCACATTAAGACAACCACGGAAGAAACGGTACCACAGTAATTCTACATTTACGAAAAACACAAATTACTATTCGAACAGTACATAATGAATGAATTACCTCTATCATTACTATTTTATAACTCAATTACGGTAGCAGAAAACTTTTTGTCCGGAAACGTAGACTTTCATTTGAAACAACGTTATTAATATAGCTACATGTATATTTGATTTGGTCTTCGGACGAACGAAACTACTAATTTAGAGCGACCTATTCAAATTAATTTATTTTTGGTAGTTTGCTTGCAAGCAGGCCGGATGTGTTTTGGAACAGTGGTTCCTGCGTTTGAAGTAAGCTAAATTAAATTTTCGCCGAGAACAATTTCTAAATTAATTCCGGGAACACTAAGCGTGTTCTGAACTCGAGTTGTTACTATCCTTGTTACTGCAGCTGTAAACGAGTTGGTAGAATCCAATGCAATTGCTTTTGTTTTAATGTTTGAGTACCATGTAACATTGGGAGTGATTTTTGTGTTAGAATAAATTAAAAAATGACTGAGAAATTTTTATAAGCTTTGTGGGCCGGTAAAACAAAAAGTTGGTGCCTTGAAATCCTACGACGGGGTCACGGCAGACCAAGAAGAAGAGAAGATGGTGGGACGAGTTAGACATCTTCCTTAGGAATTGGCAAGAAATGGCTCAGAGCCGGGAACAATGGAAGGAATGGAGGGAGGCTTTTGGCCAACAGTGGGACCATATAAGCTGGATAATGTTGTCGTTGCTTTTTGCAGTGGAAACCCATCAAATAACTCAGTTTAACAGACTTTTGCTGACTAAAAACCCACCCGTATTCCTTCAGTTGACCTTTGTATTCCAGGGCGGCGGTAACTTTCGAACAATTTCATAGCCTTTGTGTTATCCGTGCTATTGTTTGTTATTCAAAAGTCATCCTATATTTCGCATCTTTAGAATAAAAGTGACCTAACTGAAAAATTAACTGTAAGAGAAAAAATATTCTTAAATATATACCTATGTCTCCCATGTTTTTTATTTATTCATCACTCATAGGTTTTTAGAGTAAACTTAGTAATTTTAGTTTACAGCAAAATCTATATATAAATAATAGAACAGAAAAATACAAGTGCTGAAATCAAGTTCGTAAAATACCCGTTAAAAAATAATACGTTCATATCTTAATTTTATAGTTAAATAAAATTATAACAATACAGTCATGAATTAATTAGTAATAATCATTTTGAAATGGAATCTTTTATTCGGTTTATAGGTTGGAAATAATCATTCTTATTTGGCCACTAATAAATATTAAATGGGTTTAATTGGATCATTACTGACGAGTTCGTATTCAAGAAATTGTTGGAGTGATTGAATCAGTTGTTTACAATTAGACGACTCCCACAACTTAATTTGTATTAATTTCTGATTTTAATTGTGGAAGGATTTATTACTTATTTGATGACCAATTAGCAGTTTTACTTTTGATAGTATAAAATTATGAGATATTAAAATATATCTAGAAATATTCTGAATAAACTTAGAGTCATCATCATCATCATCATCTTCCTGCCCTTTTTCCGTGTTATTAGGGTGGAACAACACGCTATTTTTTCTTCCATTTTGTTCTGTCACCCGTCATGCTATCACTAACTTTACTTTCATATCACTCTTTACACAATTCATCCATCTTTTCTTTGGGTTCCCTCTCCCCCTCCATATACTCACATGAATAAATATAGATTTAGGATATATTATTTTCATGAGATCTAAAAAAGTTAGTTAAAATATTTTGACTTTATCTCGATTCTTTAAAAAAAAAAACCAAATCAATTACTGTACAATAAAATGTTATAATATAATTATATTATAAACTTTTTTTTTTCGGTGAGACATTGACAGACTACCAAGTAGATATACATCGAATAAATGATCGAATTGTGTTTGTTGTATTTAAAATAATATACACCGTTAAATTTTAATCGTTTTAATCCCGTGGATGGTCGATCCGGTACATGAAACACTATCGATTTGTAAAGATAAAATTAAAAAATAAAGTACTGTTTTTTCAAAACTCGTATTAATTTACGTATGTACGAAATTAATTTCTTTAAGAAAACATCAGCGGATCGAGTTCAATGACCTGTAGTTAATAGTCGGCGTTGCGTACAAACTACCTACAGGTCATTGAACTCGCTCAGCTGACGTTTTCTTAAAGAAATTAATTTCGTTAATGCGTAAATTAATACGAGTTTTGAAAAAATGGTACTTTATTTTTTAATTTTATCTTTACAAATCGATAGTGTTTCATGTACCGGATCGACCCTCCACGGGATTAAAACGATTATTGTTTAGCGGTGTATTTAACATATGTTAAGAATTCTATACATAACATCATTGATTACAATCTTACAAAATTTAAAATTAACCAATAAGTTACTGTTATACTGAAAATGAGGACCATTAAAAATAGTGTACAAACAAATGCTGCTGTCTTCACTCTAAAATTATACTTCGATTGGTTCTTTTAACGAAATCCTCAATAAACTAAAAATTTAATTAAGACAGGATGTTTAACACTTTTTTGTTTCAATCTGGTCTCGATCCGCGCTGTTGCATCGAAAGGGGACAATGTTTCGACTCAGTTTTAATCGTGCCGCTAATTAACCATATCGCTCTATGTAAACAAAAAATAAAGTATAAAAATTTACGGTGTATTAGGACATCCGTTGATAGCGTCGTAATTAAAACGCAGCGATTTAAGTGTCTTGTGTTTATGTTATTAGTAGTAAACTTTACAAGTTTGATTGATATTTTATTAGTTAAATCTGGTGAGTTGAATGACTTTTTGATCTACGAACAAGTGTATCGACCATTACAAAATTTTTATATCGAAAAACAAGTACTACATTACATTGCTGTTTCGTTTTAACAAACAATGTTGAAAGCAAGATGAATCAACTGTGTGTGTTCTAAAGCCAAATTCATTTTTAAACTTACATTAATTTGTATTCAAACTTCAAAATGATCGCCAATTATTTTCATATTATCTCGAATCTTCGTAATGCGAATAAATTGCGGAGGACAGCTGTTTAAACCGCTTTGCCAATGAAACACAACTACCCACTTACCCATCTTCCCATTGCATGCAGCTTAACGACATGAACAGGTAAGCTACTTTTATAGATGACTCCAATATTCTTATCAATAAAAATCTTCGTATGAAGAATGGTCTGCGCAGAGGCACATCGTTTAGATTGTATCCCTTCTCTTGAAACTAATCTGTACTTACCTTTACAATAGAAAGGGTTGAATAATGGGCTTTTTTACTCTTTTTTTTAACCTCAAGGGTACATGCATCTTATGACGGATTGGTCGTGTCGTAGGTAAAAAAATATTGATAGTGCGTTGGGATGTTCTCAGGCATATTGTTAAGGATTTTTGTGTATGATTTAGGATCTGGTTATTGTTATATTTTAATTCTAGTTTGTAATAGTTTGTGGTGTTTTAATGCGTTATTATTTATTTAAAACTTCGTTAATGACACCTTCTGCCAATGCGATGCTGTAACGAACTACGTATTTGCATTATACGAGTATAACTAAATATGTAATTACAAAATAATTCATAAAAAATAGAAAACAATAATTGTAAAAGAAAAATAAAATAAAGTATATAATATAATTTAATAAATTCATAAAACTTTAAATTAGTGTTTTGTACTTATTAAAGAACCTAGGGTACGCAGCGACAGAAGGTCTTCTACAAGTTGGACCGACGACCTGTACGGAAATCCGAAATATGCGTGGCGCACACTACCGTTAATTGTGGCGACTCTTGGGGAAAGCCTATGTCCAACAGTGGACGTTTTTTGGCTGAAATGATGAATGAAGAAAGAACTTACGGTTAGGCAACATTTTTAGTTTTAAGTAAATAAATAATTAAACTAAAAATTATAAAACTGAGGTAGCAACATTTACTGTGAATTAAGTTTTATTGTGCGACTGTGAATTTATTTGTAGATACAGTGAAACTTGGTTACCTGGATAAGTGAGAAACCTCCATAACTGGAACTCTTGCTGAGGTCCCAACACTTTGGCACTGAATTACCTCTGTTAGTGGGACGAGGTAAGCCTCTATATCTAGGATTTGTTCTTTCGATTTATCATCATAGTTACCTCTATAACTGAGACAGCGAGTAAATTTTAAATGCATAAACCTCTGTAACTGAGATAACATTGTTTGTTTACTCATTCTTATATCTCATCTCATACATAACACGTTATTTTATTTAATGATCGCACCTGTATAACTGAAATAACCTGTATTCTCACCTCTATTAATGGAAACCTCTGTAAATGAGACAGATATTTATTTATACCTGTATATCTGAGACACTGGGTAAGTGGAATACCTCTATAAGTGAAACGACATTGCAGGTCCCTTGATGTCTCACTTAACCAGGTTTCACTGTATATATTTTGATACCCAAAGTCGTATAGTATTAAGGTTCCATCTAAAAGATTGATGGTCGTAAAAAAATACTGAGTATGTACCACAACCAACTTTTTCCTCATACTTGTCCAGTGTTTACACGCTCCACAGATTCGAGTATTCTTGTAAAAACATCAAGTATATCACTAAAAGCCTCCCCACACAACGTATAAGAGTCAACTAGGGGAAAGAGATTGATGATACCCGACGGCTGTAATCTGGCAATCCGTCATTACTTGTCTACTTCTTGCATTTTTTGCAAGTGCAAGACTGACACGTGGCTACAGTTCCGTGAAAAGGGCTACTGTTTGTGGTATTATTATTATTTTTCAGCTAAATATTGTTCAGCTTCTCAGAAAAGCTGAATTCAATTCCCATCACCTCTTCTTCATGTGTTTATGTTACGTACGTTTGCAAGAGATACATTTTTTTTTAAGAAATGTTTCCCCACACTAATAATAGAAACTCCTGTATCGTGGGTGTATTCACAAACATGTAGACGCACATACACAAGACACTTTGAACCACAAGAACTACCTAAATCTAGATTTCGTGGGGGAATTGAACACGTGACACGCGTCACAGCAGTCAATCACTACTGCGCCAACCGTGTCGTCAAAATTTGAAACTGAAGACAATACAGGATTTCAATAAAAAATAATATTCAAAAGTCAACTGTATCGGAAACATTCTAATTCACCCAGACTTATACCTCATTAAATAATCATTAATCCATACGAAACGCGAGTCGATGTCATTGTTTATTGTGTGGAAACGAACATCGTGATTCAAAAAAGTTTAACCAGTACAAACGAATCGACAGCTCCTTTAGAACATGGTACCATGTTTGTGTACGCATACCACACACGGTTCAGTAAACTGAACGCACCTCTTATAAACATCAAAATAGCTTATGATACGGCTATAGCTAATTTAGGTAGCATTGTGCACCTCACAAGAGGCGCGTTTGAATAAGATTATCACGTGACTGAAACCCGTTGGGAGTCATTGGTCATAAATCATAACCCATAAAACGAGACTGACAATAACCTCTTTTCTTAGATACGCTTCCTAGACAGATCAAACACTACACTGAAAAAGGTACCTTAAAGTTACAGACAAAAGGTAGAAATTTGGTTGAGGCACCTGCGGTACTATGTGACGATGTTAAAAATGATAGTTAAAATGACAAGCGAACTTAATATTCCGTTTGATCGGACCAATTGTTGCTATTGTGTTTACTGTCGATTTTTTAGAAAGCCATACAGCGCATCAGGCTTAATAAGTGTACAGTATGTGGGGTTGGAGGACAAACATCAATCATAACGGCCGTCAGTTCATTTTCGACTAATCCACCGATTTTAAATGCGTGAATGATCAATGGGAAATTGTTCGTAATGAGGCATAAGCTAGTTCTGTGTCAATGCTTTTTGTGTTTGTGAGCCATGACTTAACTGACTATTATTTTTTGTACAAGCAAAATAATTTAGAAGTTTATATTTTTACACGCTTAATTTGATTGATATTAAGTGTAAAATTGTTTATACAAATTATGTTTTCTAGCATACTCAAACATGCGTGAAACAAAATATGTACAATTTCATTTAGAACTGACGTAGTTGCGACCACAAATTATTGTATCGCTGTGATATTTTTATTTATGAAATGAAAACCCGCAGTACGCAGTCCTATTTAATTTTATTATGAAACCACAAAAATACGGCTAATGGCAGCAACATTAAAAATAACAACAGCATATCACGAAACGCTATTTCAACACAATACGAGGCCATATCAAACCGATGTTTGATAACATCCTTCGAACTCTTTTTATTCCTCTTACATTCTGTGTCCGACTAAATTGGAATTCGTGTACGTTATTGTGACCGGGGGAATTAGATCCGCCGCATTCAAAACTCAGACTATCCTATTGAGACCTCTCGGAAGGGAACTGGATCTGATAAGGCAGATCGTCGATAGGGACCCTTTTTCTTTGCGCGACACCTTTGTCATGACAAAGGGGCTGTTTGGCCTCAACTGTGGCATCTGAATAGGCTTGCAATAACGCGTCCTGGCCCGAAGCTCGCATCCCGCGAGATCGGCCGCAGATACTCAACTCTCTAAAGATTTATTAATCTTTCTCGTTCACTGGAACAATGAGCGCTTTCGGTAGGCACCTGGTGCTTTTTTCTCGTCACTGAAGTATGCTCGAGCCGTGTATTCAGTTTTTTCTTGACGCTCGAGTGATGTAAGTGGAGTCTAAAGAGCGATTGTGGCCATTTTGAAGTGCTGCCATCCTAAAATAGTAACAGACCAAAAATATATATTGCTACAGCTATAGACGATTAATTACGATCCTAATTGGCTGACGTTAGGAAATACAAATTAAGTAAACACATTAAAAACCGGTTCCGTGCATATAAATTGATTTTTCTGTTAATTTGTATTGAGATTGATGTCTGACAGTTTGTTAGCGAATATTAAATGATTAACAAGTCAATCAAAATTTTATGTTTGGGGGAATTTTGATCGTTACGCAATGGAAGTGTTGAAGACATATTTTGTTTCAACTGATTGGAGGTGGATTGGGGTTTTAATTAATTTTAGTCTTTTTATCTTGGCCGTATCGTGTTGCATCACGGGCGATATCACAATATTTAATTCTCTTCTTAGAACATAATGTACGTCTTCACCAAAACTTATTCCTGACGTGTCGTCTGATCAAGTTACTCGTTTAATTTGTCTAGATTGCGTGCAGGGGGACAACGGCAATAAATAATGTTTTTTATCTCGACACCATGGAGGCTCTAGGCAGAAATTCTTACACGTTCGTTCGCTGAATCAACGCTTTTTAATCTTATTTGATATGTGTTCCTTTAAATTATGAAGCGCATGCAATTGATATGATTGTATGATAAGTTCAGGTGAAGTGGCCTTTGCTTAAATGAAGGAGTATACAAATAGTTTTATATCAATATCCGCTTCCATTTAATTTACGCTTTTATAATACCAGCTGAATGGGTTTGACGTTGAATTCTTGTATCGTTCAAAAAGAATTAACTTTATCAAAATTTAAATAACGAACCTGCTACTGACTGTGGGCCAGTAAATAATAAAATTGATAAATTGGCGTACAATCGAAACATTATAGCACTTAACTCTCATAAAGCAATATTTTAAATAAATAAACACAATTGAATGCACAAAGTAAAAATTTTATAGTGCAAATACAATAGAGGAATAATGGCAAAGCCCCAACAATAAAAATGATTAACTACTAGACATTGTTGGTATTTTAGAAGATGATGTTGTGGTGAATGAAGGAAAGTGCAATGTGCATATTGCAGAGCCAACAATGCCATCTGCAGAGGTTGTAGAAACGATGCCACATCTTGATAAGGCACCCACATTTTGGCAAATACATCACAGCGGGACGCCGTCACAATATTTTAGTATCTACGACTGTATCTGTGGCAGGGTATTGCTTTTTTTGAAATGACATCAAAATCTATGACCAGGCGTTCGATGTCGTAGAAAAAATAAGCCCTGATTGCTATATTATGGAGTTTTGGATGAAATGTTCAGCTGTCATAATAAAGTGACAGATTTATTAATACATATTATTTTATAATCTAGTCTTTCTATAAAGTCATTAAAACCCACACAGTTTATTTTAGTTTTAAGTCCGCATTATTTAAAACTTTACGTCTTCAATATCCCAATTTAAGTGTCGCAGTGTTTTTTCACATATATCAAAGTGTTTCCTGCACGCATAAATACGCCAAAACTTACATTAAAAAATCTAAGAACAAGCCAGAATCTCAGTTTCCGATTCTTTTTATAGTATTATTATAGTTGTCAAGATTTCCTGTACCAAAGAAAGACACACATATAATGGCAAATGACGATAAAATTGTTCCCGTGTACGTCAACGTACTCAAGTCGCAGTGCCTCCGCATTGCTCAAGTAAAAACTACCTATAAATTATGTAACACGAAACTTTATGTGTTTTGATCACTCCTCTTGTTCCCATGCATTGTACAAAAGGGGATGTGTAACTTGAAATTCTGTAGAAAAACTACAATTTTGTCCCAAAACCTCAATCTTTTGTGCCATAAACCGCCCTTTTGAGAATTTATTGTCGTAGAATGATATGATGTCTTTATGTCGCAGGGCCATTGTAATGCACTTATCTGATCGTCTCCCGTATTCTGTTTAATGGGGCAGATTGTGGGTTCTAGGATTTTAATTTTTGTATAAAGATCATCTTTGTCTCGATGTTTTGAAGTTTTATTAGTACATTATGTTCAATGTTATAGCAATATATAACTTCAACTATGTAATCAGCAGATCAAGGTCAGGTACTATTTTCTCTTGACTGTGTTTTCTGATAGCTACAATCTAAAGGTCTTTTCGTCAAGAGTGAATAGGTTACTTCTAGGTAAGCGACCTCCATCATCAACCACATCATCGCTCACCATCGGGTGAAACGCGAGCCTATCCATAATAAAAAAGAAATCATAGAATTTTGTAGAAAGCTCGTGAAGTATGATGCGGTTTCAATTTCCATGATTATAATAACTTCAAGGTGAATACTTTCCATGCCTTGAATTAATGAGAGGCTTCTCAGAGTAGGGTAGTAATAAGGAGATATTTCTGTTAAGAGTCAAATAACAAAGCGATTGAGAAATACATATTAAGTAATTAAAATTACGTTAGTCTTACGTAAATTTATACAAGTTATCTAGTATTTGCTCTCTAAAAAATAATTCTCAATTGTAAAATTCAGTTTTCATATTTTTCTTCTCGAAATCAAAAACACAACTACAAAAACCAATTAAAAAGAATCAGGATTTTAATACAATTTCCATTGTTTAACAATAACTTCATAACGAAACGTCACGACCAAAGAAAACAGAAAATAAAAAACTTTCAGTTGACCGCAAAAAGAACTAAAATGTCGGATGGTGTGCGCACTACGCTTTTTGCTCGCGAAAAAATATACGTCCGAATTGAAAAGTCTTTGTTACAATATTTTAGTGAAAGCCAAACGTTCGTGTGATTTTTTGCGGTTTGTTTATGGTGATAAAAGAATTTTGATGGCTTCAGGGTTTCATTTTAGGGTCCCTCGAAAAAATTCTTTTAATCTCTCTCCTCTTTTCCAAGTTAGAGCTATCATTGAAGGTACAGACCTAAATTGACTCAGTTTTCGGGCCTACATCCATGTCCACACAAAGTGCTCAACTTTATTTAGGGACACGAGAGATGGTTTTTGCCTGAAAGTGATACGGGATGTGTTCTTGCCGGTAACGTCAAATATAAGCTTGGCGGTAGACCGAGACGAAGATCCAGAGATAAACTTGACACCCCTGAACATGGATAGCCACAGGAGGTATTAAATTGGGGAGAATACGGACACAAAATAAATGTTGTGACTAAAAGCAGTATAGACGCAGATAACAGTGAAAACATTGATGTAGAACCAAACATAGATATGAAATATTCATGATCAAATATCCGTTGCGTGTCATACTCGTGTAATATGTATCCTATCACGCAATTTGTAAGCGTCAATTGAATTAGGTCAGTTCGTCGTGGGCAATGGGCCAAACTCATACATTATTAAAAACTTGGTGCCTAGTACAAATGGAATCACAAAGCTTAGTGTTGCTACTTGAAATTCTGATCTATTTTTAGTTCTTTCTGTAAGTACATTAGTTTCACAGTAACATACCGACACCATGATTGGCATTAATGGTTACTATTGTTTTTAATTATTTTTTTAAAGATATATAATCCGATCCCACCTCATGGTAAGCAGTGATGCAATTGTTGCTGATGAATAGCTGTAGTCTTTTCAAAGCCCATTCACTCTAGCCTTGAAGACACCTAAATTAGCCTAATTAACGACGTAAGGGTTATCCGATGATAGAAAGGTGATGGCGGAATCAAGTCATGTAATACCTGCGCACACTTCCCAAAATACATACTGTAAACCAAAAGGCTGGCTGCCCTACGCCTGTGTCGTATCCACGAATCTTTACAAGAATGCCGAGTTTTCCAGCGGATACCTTGGCTTTGGACTCAAAGTCAAAGTTTGAGGAAATTTGGAATTATTTCTTTTTGCATATTGTGAAAAATGGAACTGTAGGTAACTATTTTTAGAATTTCTTTGCACATTTTAGTCTCATAAAGCACATAGTTTCACATTATTATCATAGTTTTAGCTTAACATTTAGATTTAATCATAATATTCAGTCTTATGATACTGATTCTTCTGAAGAAGAGTTCTTCCAAACCAGTTAATATTTTACAAAGATAAGTAGTGTCGACATTCTTCGAAGCAGCCGTGAAAAGTAAGAAAGATTTGTAAGATGAAGGATACAGCAAACTCGTGAAACTGGAGATCGAGATGAAACGCCGACAATTGTAACACGGACTACGTGACTGGAAGCCAAATTCGACTGAAATCCAGGTTTTTTTCGAAATGCAGGAGGTATAGTCGTAACTCTCTGAAGAGTATTATGTGTCACCTGTTTACTAAGGTGACAGAGTAACATTGTTAGAAGAAAAATAATACCTCAAGAACTCGCGAAATGTGAATATGACTAAATATTGTTTTAATTAATCTGACTGACCTAATCAAATCCGTAATAAGTATTATGATTAAGTTTTATTTATTTTACGGAAGTTTTTTTCTATGGAAGAATATCCTAAAAGTGAAAGTAATGAAGGTTACAGCTCTCAGTGTTGAGAAATGCGAGGCAAGGAGGAGGCAATTGCTAGCGTTCCCAGCAACTTCGCCCGTATAAAAGTAGAAAATTATTCCAAGACAACATACTTATTTCCGAAAAAAAAAAGTATCTTAAGTGCTATTACAGGAAATAATCTACCTGTGCGCTAATTTTTTATCCAAATCTGAGCATCCGCTTGAGGGTGAAAGAGTTATACTTGTCCACACATACTAAATTTCGCATTTATAATATCAGTGTGATGTTTCATTTGGGTACTTGAAATTTTTAAAATCAGAGTTGTATTTATGGGGATTTTTTTTCACAAAACTTTTTTCATGTAATGTTTCTGATGCTTCAATTTACAGTGTTCCAAATTTTTTCTCTTTTCCCTAAAAAATGTAAATGACTAACCAAAAAAAGTACTAGGGCCTCATAACTTTATGGCAGGTTTGTTCTACAGAACCTCATGTGTTTGCGATCAGTCTACTGTGTTAGCTTGCGGTTTCGCGCAAATCTCTCGATTAGTATTCTGTGGCGGCGGCTCTGTCATCGGTTTATCGTATCTCGTGTTTCCAATATAAATTTAATATTTTTTAAGATTCCGATACCTTTTGTTTACCGTGTAATTTGTGGTTACTTCTAACCGACAAAACGTTTTGCTTACAAACGTTTTTGTTTTTTGGTTAAATCGTTTTCGTGTCTGCTCATCTTTTGAATGTTTTTTTTTTATTATTATTTATTTAGCGTACCTATATTTTTACGAACATGTTAACTAATACTGACATTGAGCTAGCTTCTGCTAACGGCTTCGCCCGCGTAAACTTCATACAAACTTTTGGGGTGAATAAAAAAAACACTCCTTAGTGCTCGCCTTCATCATCAAAGGAAGCCTTGTGCAAAATTTTAAGTTCCTAGACCCATTGTTTTGGCTGTGCATTGATATATCAGTCAGTTTCTTCTTATAAATATATAGATGAATTGAAATGCTAAGCTATGAAAAAAATACGTATATTTCCAAAATGATAATAATATATTGTGTTTGAATATAATATAAACAAAGAATAATAAGAAGATTTATTACGTAGATTCACTACAGCCATACATGTCGCTTTGTCTGCATCTTAAGATGATATTCTGAAATTATTCAAGAAATAATTGGAATTCATTAGTGCGGCTCATTTCCCTACTATTCCAATAGAAAGTACTATTGCAAGAACTATATTGAATTCTGCAGCATAATCCTGGTTCTTTATAGTTTGTTTAGCTACGATATGCAGCTACTTTAGTAAAACCATTGTTGGTACTCCATTTAGATCTTCGGGTGCATTCTCATTGAACAACGATACGTTTTCATTATACTGTTTATATATAAGAACTTTTGCACTATAACAACTTTTTTACTGTGGTATTATCAGCATCATATTATTTGAACAACTGGTTATATTTTGATCATTAGTAATTAAATGAAGTAGTGAAGATGGTGTGACGATCTGATCATGTTCACGGGGCAGTCGTGGTCAGAAATTATCCCAAGACTCAGGTTTGGAAGAAAAAAAAAAAGGGCTTTGCCTAGCATTAGGACACAAGATAGGCAACGGCGCGCACTGTTCCCGCGCGCCTCAAGGAGTTGTTAGCAACAGCAGGGACCCAGCCGGGTCGAAGCCTACTGGGGCCAGGGTTATCCAAAAGGGAACTCGAGCCCCGGTATGAAGGCTAGAAGGAGCAGGATGGGTCTTTTAGTCAGTAAGAGTCTGACACTATCTCCCGCTCCGCCCAAGAGTGGGAGTTGTCATTGGATGATTTTTCCCACCAAAAAAAAAATCTCTTTAAATTTATTGTATGCGTATCTTATTTATTAACAAAGTCAAAGCATTTCATTTAAACAAACGGTATTAATCAAAATTATTTATATCCAATTCTGTATCGTTTAGTAATTAGTCGTAATCTAATCGATGTAGTATGGAAACTCTGCTAAGAATACAGCCCAAAACCAATCGGATAATTAAGTCCAAAGCTTTTAAGCCTCCGATTGATATTATTAGAAACCGGTCAGGATTCAGTTGCCTAGCAATCTTCCTTTTCAACGTTTAGGCTCTCTATCCACCGGAGGTGTGGAAAGCTGCTCGGCTAAGGATGTGTAATAAGAATGATAAAAACTAATCAGAATGGCTCGATCTTTGCCCGAAGATTTAGCAATGCCATTCATCGTGACAATGCTGCCAGACTTCTGGGCACGTTTCGGAATGACTGCGATGTGGAGAAGTATGTCGACGTCTGACTGTATTTCATTGTTGTGACGTCAGTATTGTTGTCTTCAAGGACGTCCGCTGTGGGATATAGGCCTCCCCAAACGTCGCCACAACAAACGGTCATGTGCGCCTTGCATCCACTGCATTCGCGCGACTCTCACCAGATTATTATCGGACTATCTTGTAGGAAGCTTTAAAACGCTGTATCTTCTGGTGCGCGGTCATCACTCCTGAACCTTTGAGCACTATCGAACATCTGTTCTGCGAGCAATATGACTTACCCACTGCCACTTAAATTGGGAAATTCTCCGAGAAATATCAGCAACCTTGGTTCTCCTTTAGATATCTTAAGTAGGACCTATGCTAGCTAAGATAACGGAGTTGTCCAAAAGTGTTACCGTGGCCCTGTAACGAAAAAGGTAACTAAAGAAACACTCCCTCATGTTCTAACTAGAGCGAAAAAAAAAATTACCGCTTAGCTTCCTCACATATCTTTTGTGTACAGCAGCCTTATATTGGAAGCTAAATGTTCTCTTTAAGCTCTGCTTATCTAGTTTATGTCTCAGTATAAGAATTTTATCCAAAGTATTTAAGTGTTTCATTAATTTGGATACCGATTTTAAATAAAGTGGTTAATTAAGGCGTTTTAAACGGTGCCGTCAGAATCGATTTAGTTAATAAAATGTATTTATCCAATGACTAAATGAATTTTGATTAGATCCTTTTTTTTTAGATTGACTGGTATATAGCTTAATTTCGGGGGAATCAATCAACATCAAATAACTCTCCAACTGTATATGTTTTAATAATTCTGGTTTAAGCATAAAAGTCACTCATTATTGCAATTTGATGAATATCTACAGAAGTGTGTGTATATGCTGCTACCAATAAAATGTAAACACTACTAAACCAATCTATACGTAACGATTTAAATACATACCAAGCACCATCTTTTTCTTCTTGCCCTTATTCCATATCACTTGGGGTCGGTGCAACACGTCATTTTCTTCCATTCTGTCCTGTCACCCGTCACACTATCACTAACTCTCTTTTCTTTTATATCACTCTTCACACAATCCATCCATCCTTTCTTTGGCATCCATCTCCCTCTCTGTCCATCTACATGTTTACTCAGAACTGTTTTAGTAACCTGCGTTTCATTCCTCCTCTTCACATGACCATACCAAGACAAACGATTTACTTACAACTTTTCAAACTTCTTTGGCACCATTTTCAAACTTCCTCTAATACTTACTATAAAGGCAAAAGTTTGTGTGTAAATGTATAATAAATTTTATTTGTACACAAATAGGCACACGGGTAAATATGGGACAAGATATAAATATGTAATACTTTTAATCCAATTCCAATCTCATTGCGGTCCACCACCATCTTGAGACTGAGAAGCCCCACTTGCTTTTCTTGACGGAGACGCAGATCAGATGTCCGTTGGATGCGGCGTATCTCGACTACCCGGGATACTCCTTGGAGCATCATTTCCTGCAGCGTGCCGGGGTCTGTGTGTACGTCCGCAATGACATCTGCTGCCAGCGTCTCTGTCACCTTGAGGACCCTAATTTCTCGACGTTGTGGTTGCTGGTGGACACCGGTGTGGACAAAATTGTCTATACCTGTGTCTACCGATCGCACAGCGGTGTCCAGGAGACGACTCAATTGTTTGGCCACCTCAGTGAGGCCGCCGATAAGGCTCTACATCGGTACCCCGATGCGCAGTTTGTCGCTCTGGGGGATTTTAACGCCTGTCACCAAGACTGGCTTTTCCCGTACCAGAAGACCGACCACGCTGGGAGAGAAGCGCGAAACTTTGCGTTATCTATGGGCCTCTCCCAGATGGTAAAGCAAGCGACTAGGGTGCCTGATGTGGTGAGTCATACTGCCAATTGTCTGGACCTTCTGCTGACCACCGATCCGGACAGATGTATCGTAACAGTTTCCTCACCACTTGGAACTTCAGATCACTGTCTGGTGAAGTCTGTATCGTCCTTCTCCCCACCTGACTGCGACTCACGCGGTGAACGGCGAATGTGGCGTTACAGGTCAGCAGATTGGGATGAGATGCGGCATTTCTTTGCGTCTTATCCTTGGCAGCAGGTCTGCTTCTCTTCCGAGAATCCGTCGAGTTGTGCAGACGCTATATCCGATGTGATACGTCAAGCTATGGAGTATTTCATCCCTTATCGTGACGTACTCACCGGTGGCTCAGCTCGCCCATGGTTCAACGCCGATTGCGTTGAAGCTGAACAGCGTAAGCATTCGGCGTATCTTGCCTGGGTTGAGGCTCGTGACTGCAAAGCTCCGGATCTGAGCTCAAAGAAGAGAATCTTCAACCTTGCTGCTAAGTCCTACAAGAAGGCATTAAGGAAGGCTCGCTTCGACCGCATCACCCATATTGGCACAAAACTCTCTGCTCAGCCGTCCGGCAGCAGAGCATTCTGGTCCCTCGCCAAGTCGGTCGAAGCGAACTTCTGTCGGCCCTCACTGCCTCCGCTGGCTAAACCTGATGGAACACTGGCTCATACGGCGAGAGAGAAAGCAGATCTCTTTGCATCTCTCTTCGCCCATAATTCTCGTCTTGATACTGGCAGTGCTACTCCACCGACTCTACCTCACTGCGACACTTCGATGCCCGAGGTTCGCATAAGGAACAAAGAAGTTCTGAGAGCACTGTGTCGTCTAGACGTGAACAAAGCTAGTGGACCAGATGGTATACCTGCCATTGTACTCAAGGCTTGTGCGCCTGAGTTGTCTCCTGTATTGACACGCTTGTATCGCCTCTCATTTAGGACTGGTATAGTGCCCAAGTCCTGGAAGCTTGCCAACGTGCAACCCGTGCCCAAAAAGGGCAGTCGTGCCGATCCTGCCAACTATCGGCCGATTTCAATAACCTCCATACTATGCAAGATTATGGAGCGTGTGTTGAACTCGCGCCTCATGGCATACCTGGAAGGTAACGATCTCCTCAGTGACCGACAGTACGGATTTCGTCGCAATCGGTCTACTGGGGACCTACTAGTGTATGCCACCCACTTGTGGGGCGAGACCCTCGAGAGGAATGGGGAAGCGATTGCCGTTTCCTTAGACGTCTCGAAGGCCTTCGACAGGGTATGGCACGCTAGCCTTTTGAGTAAGCTTCCAGCGTACGGCATTTCCCCTGGTCTGATTAACTGGGTAAAAGACTTCCTGAGTGAACGGTCTCTCCGAGTTGTTGTCGATGGATGCTCATCAGAACCCATGACGACTAATGCCGGGGTTCCTCAGGGGTCTGTTCTCTCTGCAACTCTATTCCTACTGCATATCAACGATCTGCTGATGCCCGGTATCTATGGGTATGCAGATGATAGCACAGTTGTAGAGAGATACCTGCCTAGTGCTCGGGCTAGTAAGGAGCTAATCCGATCCGAAAGAGAGGCTATGGTAGAGCGTACAAATATCTCACTTCAGGCAGTCTCCAAGTGGGGTAAAGCCAATGTGGTGGGATTTAACGCCTCCAAAACCCAAGCGTGTCTGTTCACCGCTAAAAGGAGCCCGTTCACCTTGGCTCCTACTTTTCAGAATTTATCCCTGGAGTACACCGACCGCCTTCAGCTCTTGGGGGTTGAAATTCCCTCGGACCTTAACTTTGGGCGGTTCATTGAGTCCAAAGCCAAGGTAGCTGCTAGGAAACTAGGCGTTCTTGCAAAGGTCCGGCGGTACTTCACACCGGGACAGCTTCTAATGCTATACAAAGCACAAGTCCGTTCGTGTATGGAGTACTGCAGCCACATATGGGCTGGTGCTGCAAAATGCCACCTGGCAGCTTTGGACTCTGTGGAAAGGCGTGCGAAGAGACTAATTGGCGATCCAGATCTGGCTGAGTCCAATCTACAGAGTCTTGAGCATAGGCGAAGGGTAGCCAGCCTTTCGGTGTTTTACAGGATGCACTTTGGAGAGTGTGCGCAGGAATTACATGACTTAATTCCACCATCTCACTTCTACCATCGGACAAGCCGACGAACGGCGAGTATCCACCCTAATGTTGTTGAAACCTCTACGATCCGGACCAAGCGTTTCGCTTCGTCGTTTATACCACGTACATCGAGGGACTGGAACAATTTGCCTGCTGCGGTCTTCCCGTCTGATTATAATTTAGGTGTCTTTAAGGCAAGAGTGAATAGGCTCTTAATAAACTAGTGCGCCTCACCATCAACGATTGCATCACTGCTTACCATCAGGTGGGATCGCAGTCAAGCACTAGTTTATACAAATTAAAAAAAAAAAAAAAATAAATAATCCTGGTAGTATGTTCCTATATACTTTTCTATTATCATGTGAGCAAAACCCGCTGGTGCAAACGTGAGCAGAAGACGGTAAATTATATAATTTATTAATCCTCAAGCAAAAGTTACAACTAATACTTAACACACATTTCCACTTAACGGTATAACTATCTCAGCAGACATCATACACACAACTCAATGAATTGAAAAATGTGATGGATATTACCATAAGTGTTGCATTACTGCCTCGCTAATGCTTTGTGTTCCTACATAGCTTAGCTTTGTTACCAACACTGGTTATGACCACCAATGCAGTCTTCCACTATAAAAAACTTAATTCAAGCAATTCTGGCTTTTATTTCAATAGCAGTAAGTGCTGCGCAATCCAATTTTGGGATTCCCGAAAGTGTATGTGGGAATAGAAACGAATGCATTTGAATAATGTAAACCTGTCTTATGGAGGCTCAAGAGATGACATGGCATAATACTGAATCGGAGTTGTGTGCTGTATGCCTGATAATCTGGATAGGCTAGTTAAGTGTGGCGGTGCTTGAATGGACAAGATAGACATTGGTATATGGTATTTCAGAAAAGAGGGTATTAAAAAAAGTCAAAGGAAGTCGCAAAATTTAAGGAAGAATATAAAATAACAAAAATCAAAATATAAAATGTGATTTATTTAACTTATTTTATAATGATCGAGTTATGTTAAATATATATTTCTGCTGTTTATATGTTGTTTTATTTTATTTAGTTTATAATTTTTAAATTCATAATTTTTATCTCAAGTTAGAGAACGTAACTTTGCTTGTTTTGTTAAATTTGTTTTATTTTTATCTTAAATGCTGCACACGTCAGTTCTTGATATAATTAATAGATTAAGATCACATAAAATGTTTGTTGATTAAAAATAAATAAACAGAAGGAGACGGTAAAGACAAAATGAACAATAACCAAATCTCTAAAATATGACTAGTGAATTTGCTTATAGAAACCCTATTAGTTAATAATTACTGCACTAAACTTACAACATCACCACATACAAATAAATGAAAAAAAAATAGTGCCAAAGACCTATGTCATCCCTCACATTGAACTATCTAGAGTAGACTAATTTCTCAACGAAAGACAGTTGTTAAGTAATAACACACTATCACTATTGCATAAAAACAAAAACTATCAAAGGCTGTACAATCACTGAAATCCTTCTAGACGAAATAAATCACAAATTATAAACGACAGTTACACCACTGCAGTAACATCCACGCTAGCCCTATCGCGTTACTCAAAGTCCCAGGAGCACACAAGTTACAAATTATTCCTCCCACATACTTATGTAAGTGCACCTGAATCAATCAGACTGAGATACCCGCCTTTTGTATGTGCATCATGCTTATTGATAACATTTTATGGACAGTGGAGATGAAACAATGGTTGTGAGCATGCGAATTGTACGCTGTACCAAATATGTGTAGCTGACATGATTAAATCAAACCATTTACTTTGATATTATAAAGGCGTAAGTTTGTATCTATGTATGTTTTGTGTGTGTGTGTATATTTGTTCCTTTTTTACGCTCAAACGGCTGAACGGATGTATATGAAACTTTACTGTAATGAAGGTCGTACATCGGTCACATAACGGGGTGAAGTACTAAAATTACGCTTGTCGATGTCGGTGGCTGACAAAAAGATGTGTAAAAAAAAATATAATATTACATATTATTATTATATGTAATTATAGTATTTTTATAATAATAATTATTTTTATTTATAAATTAATAATAAATTATTCACCAAATTAGTCACCAAAAATGGACATCTGTCGGTACTTTACCAATAACTTAGTTACTTTAGGATTATGAAATGAATCCTTGAATGTATCTACTATACAATTTCTAATTCAAATGTTTTAGTCAAACCGTATTCTAATATTTATCAAACGATTTATTTAAAGCTAATTTAAGTAATATCAAAAACAAAATCAGTTTCACTGAAAATGAGAATATTCGATTTATTACTGAGCCAGTTTGACAGTTCAGTTCGACCCGAGCCACTAGAAATTTATTTAGCGTACTCAAAACTTGGGTGAAGTCGAGGAATTGTGAAGTTTACCCTTACTAACAGTGACTTTGAAAGATTTAGGTCTGACAACTACATTAATGCATTGAACAAAACCTCTAAAACATACAATTTAGTTTGCCAAGTATGAAGAATAATTCATTGAATTTATTATTACCATTTCAAACGTTTAGGTGTTAGTATTGAAAACATTTATTTTTGCTAAAGCACGAGAAGCTAAAAGGACGGTTACGTCCAACAGTAGACGCATATCAGCTTTTTTATTATTAGGGATAGGTTCGCGTTTGAACACTACTTACCTGATGATAATCGATGATGTAGCTGACGATGGAACAACATCGACATCATTTTAGCCAAAGGACTTAAATTACCACTGCTGTTCAAGTGTCACTACAATGACCGGTCCTGTGCGTCTCGCATCCATCAGTTTTCCGTGACTCTCACCAGGACGTCGGTTTACCTTGCTAACTTACCTAACACTAAGTCTTCCGGTACGTGTTAAACCTGTTGATTTCATCAATCATCTGTCTTGCGAACAATTTACCCTGCCCACTGTCACTTAAGTTTGATAATTCTTCGTGATATCGTCGGTGACCTTGGTTCTCTTGCGGATATCTTCATTTCTGATACGATCACGCAAGATAACTTCAAGCATTGCCCTCTCCATTGCCTTTTGGGTGACTTTAAGAATAATTTTGATGAGACAAATTAAACAGAAACCCCCAATCTTACTCTTTTTAAACCAAATATGACACATCTTCCTGGATTAGCCTAAAAAATCATAAGGATGTTAAAAAGGAAAAAAAAAACTGGTTAACTTTACCTAGTTGTTCTAGATAGTTTTGTTTTTATATGTTTCAATGATTGTGCCCTATCTGATTTCCTTGTTCAATTACAAAGTTACCTTACAAAAAATTTAAAAACAATAGATCATGTTACAAGATCAACACAACACAATTTGACAAGCACGTCATTTTCTTCAAGAAGTAATGCCATTCCACTTTTATTTTCGCCATCAAGGTTTACGAGTCCACTGTTGGACTTGTTTTATATTATGAAATCGTCTTCAGCTAAATAAACTTAGCTTTATAACCTTTGAAGTAGTAAAATACCTGGGTGGTCTTTATCATTTGACATCCATTTAAGTGATGGTCTACAAACATTTTATTTCCATTTTATCTTTTAAGGCCGTATCTGCTGAAAGCTGACGTTTAGATCTGTTACTCTAAAATCAATGGCAAATCCCAAGGTTTGTTTGTAATACTAATTTAAGAAGCTTTGCTGGTAATCGTCCGAACTGTTTTGCGATAATCGCTAATTCTTGAGTTTAACTAGCACTCACTAGATAAATCTTAGGATTTTCCTCAGAGACATATTCGATAGAAAGTCATTACCTAAGTAGATGTCACTGATGGGCACGCCATAATTGTGGCGATAAGACCCCTCTTTGAAGAGTGGCTGGAAAGACGTCACGATGTCGTCACCTTCCGGAGAACAAGTCCTCAGCGGACATGGTAAGTTCGGAAGGTTCCTGTACCTGGTTCGTGGGAAATAAACGACCGAGTATCGCCATTGTTTGGAGATGTGCTCCGCATGGTCGTAGCACCGCCGGGTCTTCAGGGGAGTGATCAGCGGTGACGACATCTCGCGCCGGGCTATGGTACATACCACAGTCCGGGCCGAAAGGGAATGGGCGATGGTCGTCTCTTTCTGCAAACCAGTAATGCCAGCAAAGGAAGCGGCCGCAAGCGTGAGGAAACGGACGTCCTCACTAAATATTCAATGGCTGATAAAGTACTCTATGTTAACGTTACTCAATCTTTGTCGAATCGTAGAAAATTATCAAAGATAAATCACCAAAAAAGAAACGAACTTCATCTTTTCACTTTACTTCCACAGAACCTACGCTCCTTTTAATTGAACTTCATCACTGGTAGTTAGTTACCAAACGAGTCCTACTTTTCAGTCCTATTCATTTCAAGTCGTAATTCAAAGTCTCGTCGTGCAATTCTCATCAATTATTCAGAGATCAATTTTTAAGTATATGTCACTGCTTTAACAGAGTCGTTCTCAGACATAATTGCTGTCGTTTGAAAGACACGACTTGGTCTAGATGAGTTGTAGGTTGAAAGACCTCTGTAAGTATCTGTAGATGATGAGTCAATTACTTCTATCATCTCTTTTCATGTGTTTCTAGTTTTTTTGCGTGATCACATCAGAAATGAAGATATCCGTACAAGAACCAAGGTTACTGACGTAGCTCGAAGAATCTCCAAATTTAAGTCGGACTACCAGACGTACGGCTATGTGCCACCGGTATATGGTGGATATCCCACCAACACGCACAAAACGTTTTGGGAACACATTCATTGTGCGTGCGGCTAGGGAGTGGAATTCCTTGCCGGAGTCTGTGTTTCCTGATAGCTACAACCCGGGAATCTTTAAGTCGAGAGTGAATAGGTTTCTTTTAGGTAAGCGCGTTCCATCGTCGACCGCATCGTCGCTTTCCATCAGGTGAGATAGCGGTCAAGCGCGAACCTATCAACAATAAAAAAAGTGACAGTGTGTAGGGCACATTGCTCGCAAAATAGATGTCCGATGGGTACGAAAGATTCTAGAGATACGACCACGTACCGGAAGTCGCAGCGTGGAAAACCTCCCACCAGACTGATTAACTGGTGAGAATCGCGGAAATCCGATGGATGCAAGACGCACTGGACCGGTCATTATGGCGACACTTAGGGGAGGTTTAACCGTCGACGTCTTTTGGCTGACATGATTTTTATATGTGGGTATCGTGATGGCCTCTTGGGTAAGGCCCTCTCAAGCATAAATGATTTTTTCAATTCATATGTTCTTTCCTAAGTTTGTCTAGAACATTACTCCGTGCCTTGGAAATCACGTAGAGCCGTTGGTGGTTGTGAGTTTATATGGGCTTACCTATGATACAAGAGTAATTCCTGGTGCGAGGTTAGGTTTTTTTTTAAATTTAATAACATAGTAGGTGATTTGAATAACATTCTCAACTCTTTTTTCGAAACAAAGCTCGATAACAAAAGTAACACGTAATTAAAAATTTGTCTTCACATTCATTATTCATAACATTCCCATGTGAAATATGGAATAAGCATTAAAAAGATCAAAGCGACATACGAGGGGCGACAGAAGTTAGAAAAACTTATACTTGACAGCCCTGACATGACAGGGGTTTGACAACCCTATTTTAGTACAGCTCAAATGAAAATTCATGAGTATTTTTTTTTTTTACTTTTTGTTTCTACCATTTTTTTTTTTTTTATAAAATCGTTTAAAATTATAATTATCTTTGAAGTTTAACAAAAGGGAGAGTCAAAGGTCTGAAGACGCTATTGTTTCCGCTTTAAGACAATTATCCTGTTTTAGCTGCTTATAAGGCATTTTAAGCAAGGAATTAATACTTTCATTCTTTAGAAAATGAAATGGGTCAAAGAATTAACAAATTTTGTTTTGTTTGAATAGAATATTAAACTAATCAATAACGTTGAAGCACAAGAGAGGCTTGGAAGAATATTAGGTAAGTATAAGATGCAATTTAGCTTCACTTTTTTTGGACTGACCGACATTTGACTATTCAAAAGTGCCTACAAATGGTCTATTTGAAATAAATGCTTTAACTTTGACTTTGACTTTGACTTTGACTTTGATGAGTGTTTTCGTGTCTTATTCGCCAGGGTCGTGTATTAGCGACTGGGTACTCCATCTTGTTTAGCTCTTCAATCTCTATAAATAACAGAAGAGCTGATGAGACAGAGAATTTGGTCGTGGATGTACGACTCCTCGCGGAATAAATGCGAGAGTGTTTGTCGAATATATACGACGAAAGCGGTTAAAAGGTTAAATATTTTTTGACACCACCTGCTCGATAATGTCGTTTTATACGTCATACAAACCTCACTTAAAGCAAGTCATTCTATCTCTAGGGAGATAATGCAGTATGGCTGATTCCTAGGGAATAATGAGATTTGAATTTGGAACACCAAAAACCGTCAACATTGCTAATTAAAATGTACGTGCATTGCACAAGTTGACTCGAAATTCAAACTGGCCACTAACAAAAAAAGAAAATGGAATAAAACCTGCTTACTGACGGGAGCATTATAGAAAATTGAAACTATAGAATCTTGGAGTAGGTAGTGAATTTTGTTTGTTTGATGAACTTGTAAATATAATACTTATATTCTCTAATATATGATTTGGTCGACCAAATTGTTTTTTTAATATTATCTCACAGATGGTGTAAAAAGTAGAGTATGCAACACGGGGATAAAGCTGTCTTTGTCTTGAGCGGCTTGAATTCCTCACTTCACTCAGGTTTCTTTATTAACTCCCTCGCAATGCTCGGGAGTTAATTTTATAAATCCCTCACTACCGTTCGGGATTAAAATCAGCAACCTTCGTTTCGTTCGGAATTCAACATGCCGCCCGCGACTTAAAGACACTGCTTTATCCCCTAGTTACATAAACTACTATTAATTGTTAGGTGGACGATAGAATATCTAAATCCAAATAGTAATTGACCAAGTGAGTTGAAGTTCTTAAAGTAAATATATTTACAGAGACAAACATAAGTCTAGTTCAAGTAGCTATTATGAACCAATTTTATTTGACCTTTGTTGGTAAATAAATATTAATTCGAGGCTAAGGGTGAGTTGCACCATTTAACTATAACGATAACCAAACCATAACCAGCCGTGAAACGGCCGCCTATTGGTAAATTCGACGATTTGACAACTGTAAACGGCTTTGTTATCGTTATAGTTAAATGGTGCAACTCACCCTAAGGGACGATTTTTCAATCATCAGTTAACTTCAGGTTTGACAGCTTTTGTATAGAAAAATGTCAAACCGCCATATTTATTCCTCAGATAGAAGCTAACTGATGATTGAAAAATCAGCCCTAAAACGATAAAATATTTACGTACTTGTTTTAAATGTCGAAAAGTTACAAAAATAAATCTCTTCGGCGGGGAATCGAACCCCGGTCTCCCGCGTGACAGGCGGGGATACTGACCACTATACTACCGAAGACTTGTTTAGGGTGCCGAAATTACATTCCACTTGCTTTATATTTTTTACCTGTGTTTTTGTATGTGGTTTTTGTCGAACAGTTATTCGGGCAAAGTATCTCTGACTTAGTTTTAGAAGGTGGCAATTTCCGTTAACCATTGGGACATTTCTTCCATTGACACCGTGTATACTAATTTTTGGACGCATATAGTACAGTATGTAAAGTATAATCAGCCTTTTAATGTTCGTACTGCTGGGACTTAGGCCTCCTCTCTAAATACCATCTGTCTATCCCCGGAATGAGCCGTAATCCACCATGCAGGCCCAGTGCGAGTTAATCACGGGCAGTGTAAAAGTGAGACCTGAGGCCCTGGAACAAGGCAAAGAAGGAACAGGAGTGTAAAAGTCTGACACGCCTTCCCGCACCGCCCAAGAGCGGGGGATGTCATTGGATGATTTTCCCACCTAAAACAAGAAAGAGCGTGTTGGTGGAAGTAATGTCTTCGATTTTTTTTTCATAGATATGCCAGTTTCCTTATGATGTTTTCCTTTATAAGCAGTGTTGATGAAATAAACCACATAAGGAAATGCTCCTAGCTAGGTTTGAACCCGCGACCTACAACTCTTAAGTCGGGGCCGCTACCACTCGCCCAACTACTCTATTTTTGGATGCATTTTTGGATGCTCTGTGAGTAATTTAATTACATAATTATTTGGTAGACTATAAATTATAAAATGTGAGTCTTATGGTAAACATATTTTCTTAGACATTCTTACATAAGGTTTGTTTAGGTAAACCTGGTAAACCGGTACAATATTTACTTACTTAGTATTAGATGCCGAAAAAAATCAAAAATAATCTCTCCGGCGGGGAATCGAACCCCGGTCTCCCGCGTGACAGGCGGGGATACTGACCACTATACTACCGAAGACTTGCTTAGGATGCCGAAATTACACTCCACTTGATTTTTATCAGAGGGTTGGACAGTTTCTCGTTCAAATTATCGAAATGGCAATTAGTGACAAATATTTGGGTAAAACCGAAGCGAGAAGGCGTCACCGACTTTTATTGACTAAGACCCATCGATATCCTTCAGTTGACCTTTACGTTCTAGAGCAATGGCTAAACTCTTACAAATATTTCTACTAGATAGGGCCTACTGAACTGACTCCCTTCAGTTATGCTGACATCTCTTTGCAGTACGCGTGGGACACTATATGCCATCGACTCAAGCTTGTTCCTTGCCGGATGATCGAAAGGCGAGCTACCCATTGCTCGTGTCAAGCTCGCACCTACATTGCCTAGAAATTACCCGAAAAGAACTGAAGGTATAATATTATTGTTCTAAATATCAATTTAACTATAATCGAGCAATAAGTATTTACAATGCCAAACATTACCATAGGCTTTAGTTCAGGTTACAGTCAATAAAAAATACTAATGCCATAGAAATATTATTATTTATTATACGGGTATACTGTATTTACTCCTTTTACTGAACTGCATGTGTAGTAGTAGTTGGGTCATTTGAAAAGGAACCCCGGGAACGCAAGGCAAATAAAGAATATAGGAGTGGATTTTAGTCTGTTAGAGTCTGACATGCCCTCCCCCTTTGCCCTAGAGTGAGAAAAGTTATTGGATGATTCCCTACCTAAAAAAAAAAGTGTAATAGTTGGTGCATGATGCATACAATTTCAAACAGGTGGTTCGGATACATTTTCAAGTAACGGTCATATCTCCTCATTTCTGAAATCGACTTACACTAATAATTGTTATCCACTAGCAATTTCTCACTGAAATATCTTCCACTTATCTATTTACTTCAGCCAGACGTTTCGATTAAGTTATCAGCGAAGTATCTTAAGAGAATATAGCTACAAACAAGATGTCTAGACTAGGGTCCTTTGCCCCTGTACATATACCAAGCTATTGTTCTTAGTAGATTGGATAGTATTGTCTCATCGATTGTCCCTATTTATAGGTGGATAACAACACATGGATTGTGCCGCAAGGGATGGGAGAAAGCGTTGATAGATGTTGACACTACTATGAATAAAATCGGCAGTAAATGTAATTTTAAAATAATGAGCCTTAAAAGATACTAGAAGGATAAACCAGCCATACGTGCCCCAGTCGGTAACGTGCCCCACTTACCAAACTAAGACACGCATTTAAAATTACATGAACTATAGAACGCCGGTTAAACCTGCGTTGTATAGATTACATCGCCGTCATACTTATAAACTAGTCAGAAAAAACGACACTGAAAAGTATGAAACAAGTTTTTCAGGATGCTGAAATATATAATTCGTAGTCACACGTTATTAAAGTGTTTCGGTTGGTGCCTGTAACGCGTGACTACGGATTAGTAGTATTTTGGAAATGTCCAAGTGAAGCCCTTTTGTAAATGATACCAAACACGGCGTATTTATCTCCATTTTTATTTTTAATACATTACTTTTTGTCCTGTAGAGGGCGCCTTATCGAGTTTTGTGACACGTCACGTAGTCTATGTTCAGCGGACAATTAAGACGGTTCTAACGACACCTCATATGTCGATTTCCGATTAGTAGATTAGGAGCTATGAGGGAACAGATGAACATACTTACATACATACATACAAACATACATAGCTTGTCGAATCATAACCCTCCTTTGGCTTAGTCGGGTAAAAATAGATAATGGTATATACTCACTTATACAACACAATACATTCATGGAATCTTTTCTACGCTTAACCACCAAATAACTTCTCCCACTCAAGATGGGGTGAGAGGGAGTGTCAGACTTATACTGTTTTTCGTCTTTTATTCACAAGAGTTCCATCAATTGACTTTTTGCGTTCCAGAGCCAAAGTGTCTCCTTCAAACAATCCCGCAGTTCTGGCAGGTAAAAGTACACCTTAATTATGACGGCAAGTCCCCTCTTTGAGGAATGGCTAGAAATACGTCACGGCGTGCTTACCTTCCGTATGACGCAGGTCTTCACCAGACATGGTAAGTTCGGGAAATTCCTGTACCTGATTCGTGTGGAAGAAACGCCCTGGTGTCACTATTGTGTGAACCGCCGGAGGATACGGTGGAGCACCACCGTGTTGTCGTGATTGGTGGCAAAGACCTCTCACGCCGGGTCCCGGAGCCACCCATGGCTCGCCGTCCGCAAAAACGCGCCTACGGTGACATCATCTGTGTTTCGTAGTTGTTTTAAAGTGCTACATAATTTTAGGTTTTTCATTGGAACCCCTATCTTCAACGTTTTAGTTCTAATTCAGAAAGGGCCTTTTAAGTAATGAGATAGTTAAAGCACTTAGTACATTATTATTAACTAGCGGCCCGTCCCGGCTTCACACGGGCAATAAATATAGCTTATGTCACTCAGGAATAAAGATACTTTCCATCGGTGAAAAAATTTTAGCAATGGGACCAGTACTTTCAGAGATTACCTCCTACAAACAAAAAAAAAAACTTTTCCTCTTTATTATATTAGTCTAGACAATATTTATTTAATATTTTAAATAAATATTGTTATCTATTAAGTTAGTAACAACTTATCAACTAAACGGTTAGTAACACTTAAAAACTTTAAAAGCTTAACTTACAGCCACACCAGCAACCGCAACCAGTGATTAATCACTGGCACATCATGCTTAAGTTTGGCGATTCTTCGTGCTAGGTCGGTAACTTTGGTTATTCTGCGGATATTCTCATTTTTGATAAGGGTTTCGGGAATCCGATGGATCCGAGACGCACAGGACCGCCCATTGTGGCGACACTTGGGGGAGGCCTATGTCCAACAGTGGACGTCTGTCGGCTGAAATGATGATGATGATGACATCATGCCTATTGGCTAAGGTTTGAAGAATGAAATTAATTCATGCTAAATTTAATTTGAAACGGAATATTGTTTTTTTAAACGTGTATCGCTATCATCTTCTACGTTAACCCCGTATCAGGCAAAACAAATAATTGTACGTGTGACTGCGTAACATGCGAGTGTGCGACACATGGCGACATGATGGGAGGGTCCTCCAAGATTTGTAGTTGTCAACTGAAATAAAGAACGTCACTTATAGTATCAATTCAGAAGTAAGAAGCTAGTTTTTGTGGCGAAGAAGGCAGTTCGGTTTGTGTTAATTAGTGAGGGGGGTCCACTTGTTTCTATGCTTGGAATTTTTAATGGGTACATGCATGTTTTTAAAGTTCTTTTTTGTTCTCATGCGATGTTTTAGGGTTTTGTACCCAAAGAGGAAAACGGGACCGGATTACTAAGACTCCACAGTCCTTCTGTCTATCACCAGATTTTATCTATTATCAGGATATATTTCTGTTGTCAAAATAAATATTTAGGTTGGCCAAACACGATTTTCTTTTAGCGGGTATTCAGCAAACGTATTTTTTTTGGCGTTTTTGCTCGATATTAATAACGGTAACAGGTAGACATTTGAAATATTTACAGAATATTTAATTGTATAAACAATTAATAATAAATTAAAATAAAATAAATATTTATGGAGGCTCCTAGACAAGAAACGGGGTTTTTTGGCCAATATAGAATAGTGCCTTATGTTGTTTAGATAAGGTATGAAACCCTTAGCGCGCGAGCCTCACTTGCAATTGGCCAGTTTTTTTTATTTTATTTTATTTTACCCACTTTATCATCTTCGTAGGTAGTACCTACTATATTTTGAGCTTTTCTCAACATGCTAATCTGCAATTATCTTTGTCAGTGGTAAATCTTTTTGGCATCAATTGTGATCAACAAAAAAATCATTACACCTACTTTGTTGTCATCAAAATAAATTAGACGAATAGTATTAGAACACTCATCATATTAACAACATATAATTATATAAGTCAATATTAATAATTTGTAAATTTTATTACGTGTATGAAAAGCGATTGGATTATTCAACCGCTATAAATAGAACAAATCGTGTCCATAATTAATATTGAGCACACTTTAATTACTAGGTTCACAACGAAGGCGTTGACATGTCGGTTCGTAAATATTCCTATCTAAAATTTATACACGTACAGATACTATTTGAAAATCGACCTTCTATTTGATCTCTTCGTAATTAATCTTCACATAAATAAACATATTGAGACGTAAATTAATGCTTACAAGACCATTTACCGTTACATCAATATGCATAACATTATAGCTTTTGTGTGAACATGAAATAGTATTTATTTGTACGATTCTGACAAATTATACGTTTACATAACTTTTGGCACCTCTTTTTAAATCGTATTCGATTTTTTTAATCAGTTATAATGACAAGCTTAGATTATAAGTAATTGAGATTCTGATTAGATAAAAGTCATATTTGTATATTTGGAATTACCAAACATTATGTATGTAAAACTATTGGGTAAAATTACAATGATAAATTCACAACAGAGTTAAGCCATTTTGTTGGAATTAATCTTTAAAAAATGTGCGTGGGAAAATAGAAAAAAATGTCTTTTGAATTAAAATGAAATATTCACTGTTTGAAGATTATTTTGTGGTACATGATCGTGATGAATATAAGCCATTTGAAATAAGTATTGACATTGAATAAATAAGACTTGAATATAAAAAAAAAACACAATGTTAATGAAGCTTTATTCCAATACTTATAATAGGTATTGATAGAAAAAATTCAAAAACATACAGACGACTCTTATTATTTTTACATTATTTTTTTTAAATTATTAATGAAGACGAAAACTGCCAGTCTGAAGTGGGAGTAGTCACGTCGCATGAATGCTCCCTGACAGATGGGCGAGAATTGTCACTCAGTGGATGCCTGAGGGAGTTCGACGCCGTCGAGGTCGGCCGCGGCGAAGATGGTGTGACGATCTGATCATGTTCACGGGGCAAACTTGGCCAGAATTTACCCTAGACAGAGAGGTTTGGAAGGGAAGAGAGGAGGCATTTGCCTAGCAGTGGGATATACAATAGGCGCGTGGAATACATGTGCCGAAGACAACTCGGGCTCGGTCGGAACGGTCGGACAGTGAGCTACCCATTGTTTCATCTACAAGCCAACGCGTACTGTGGCTCGTAGTAATATTCTATTCCTGTAGAGCAAAAATCCCAATTGCACTAACTCTTAATAGGGCACAAACTATAAGTTTAAATTAAACAGCCAAGGAAATTACAATTAAATTATTTGCACCGTAACTTCTAAAGGATTAGCTAATTAAATCGATGGTGCTCAGAGGCTAACAGTAATAACGCCTACGCGAATGAGATGCGAATTAAAGCCAGCCAAATTGGAATAGGGACATGGAAAGCGGCCATTATTGTGAGAACGACACGGTTGGATATTATTGGAGGAATTTCATTAGGAATAAGAGCAGGGATTAAGGAAGCCAGGCCTATTATAGGCTTTGGATAGTTTTTTTATGAATTTAACAGGTTCGGGTCACACTATAACCCATTTTTTTGAGCTTGTCATACTAACACAATTTAGAGCGAAGCAAGAGGGCGTGTCAGTTTTTTACTGACTTATACAACACCTATATTCTTTCACTCCAGGACCACGAGTTTCTCTTTCAGAGGTCAACTCATGGCCCAAGCATAGTTCAGCTGGATCCTTACCGTTTTGCTGACATCTTTTTGAGACGTTGACGGCGCGTAATGTTCCATACGCGCCATTGACGACTCGGGCTAGGTCCGAAATTTTCCCGATCTGGATAGAGCGAGTGTATTAGACTTTTACTGACTAAAACCCACCCGTATTCCTTCAGTTGCTGTTTGCGCTCCAAGGCCGTAGTAGTTCTTTCAAATGATCCTATAATTTAACAGGTGTTGGCCCCATCAATTTATGCTGACATCTCTTTGTGCCGCAAGTAGAATTCAACGTACTATCGACCCAAGCCATATCGGACCCCACTGCTTGCTGTCCGCAAGCTCGCGCCTACTTGTCAAAGAACTATTCCTTAGATTCGACTCCTGGTCTTATTACCTCAATTTCTGGTCGGCGCAGCATGTTGTCTTCTTTCATGATTCTTTACTCATCGACGTCAGCAGTAACACCATTTTAAACTACCTATGTAACTTTTAACATAAGTAAGAGTATAAATGTAGATCATCATTATCATTTCAGATGAAAAACATCCACTGCTGGACATAGGTCTCCCTCAAGTGTCACCACAACAACGATCTTGTGCATCTCACAACGATAAGAATCCTGCGACTCTCCCCTGGTCCTCGGTCTATCTTCATCGGAAGCTTTCCAACGCTGCATTTTGCGGTAGATGCGAAAGCAGTAGATTTTTGAGAAATATTCAAGAACTTTTTTCAAATGCAGTATGGTCAGAGAAGTAATCGGACACGTTTCTAACATAACAATAAATATCTTTTGACTAAAACGATGTTGACGTATTTCGTAATACTTATTTTTTCTTGCCATAATTTTATTCTTACATAAATTCCACATCTGTAGTAATAAATAAATATGCGATGGGTAAACGGTAAGATGAAGTTGTAAGATCAGCAGGGAAGCCATAAACAGGTACGGAGTCACAGAAGAATTAGTTAAAAATGGAGTCCGAAAATTTGTCCTCGTAGAATGCGTAAATATTCGCAAAAGTTTTGTAGGAAATCAAAGAAATAACGTCAATCGTTGACTATATCAGAGAATCACTTCTACGAATTAGCACATGACTAATATAAAAAAACTACCTTATGTAAAACAATGACATTTGCTACAGCACAGTTTTTAACCTACTTCGAAAAGGAGGAGGTTCTATGTTCAGCTGAATGAATGTTTTTTTTTTATGTAGGTTCACCGATATCTCGGCCAATTGTGGACCGATATTGTTTTTTTTTTTTTTATACATAGTTACTACATAGTACGGGGGCTCTACCATGACGAGTTAAAATGTCAGGCGTGTGAGCGAGAAAGAGGGATGGAACTATACACTCTATATAGCTCCATGCATTTAACAGTTCAGTTTAGGTCGTTAAATGGATCGCGTTAAGAGCTTGTGGTAGGATCTCAGAACGGCCAAAATATCTTGACTGCTCCGAATTTCGAACAATCGACTATGCAGAAATTCTTTTTAAGAATCATAATTATGTCTATTGCGTATTATGTATGTTTTCGAGTATGTGCGAAAGTTTGGAAAGCCAAGTTCAGAGTAGCTAAAATATTTTGACCGTATTGTATACGTTTAGCTGAATTTTAATTTCATTTTTTGTATTCTAAAAACGCAGTTTTAAGACTTGATTTTTTATTTCACGTTTACTGATTTGCTGACCGTCAGTATGGTGAGCGAAATGTTTATTTAAGAATCGATGGCACCCACGCAGTTGGCTTTAACATTGTTACTCCATTTGTTCTCTCATCTGTGTCGTTAACCGGAAAATGTGACGTGGGCGAACTCCACCTGCAGATGTGTAGCACAGTGTGTAAGGCGTTGTTTTTGAATACAAAATGACATTTTGTTCCCGATGCATCGGAAACAATGTATTATATTTACACGTGTTTAAAAATGTTTTAAGTTTTATTTGTTGGAGATTTCTGAAATGCTAAACGATTTTAAAGAACATTTTTTAAATGCGAAATGAAGTACACAGACATCATTTCTCATTTTTCTTAAAAAAAAAAACATTGCCTCATACTACGAATTACTCCTGCATCGTGGATGCGTTTACAATTTTTTTAATGTCTTTTTTTTAAATAGTACTTATGGAGTTTCTTGCCGGTTTTTTTTTTTATAGGAAATAACCAATTGGAAACGTGTGCTGGCCTACTTATGTTTTATAAGTGCCCATGTAGGCCTATATATATATAAAAAAATTGAGTTTGAAACATGAAAACTCACATACACAAGACACCCAAAATCTGTAGGTCATACAAATGTGTGTTCTGTGCGGGAATCGAATCTGCAATACGCAGTGCAACAGTCAATCGCTTAACTAATACATTGACCGTGCTATCATCTACAAAATTGTATTAGCTGCCTTATCGACTTAGGTAAGTAGACGAATGTGCGACTATACTGTGTGGTAGAGTACATAAGTTCAACCCTCAGCAGGCCTAGCCAAGTTACGACTGTTTCGTTTTGTTTCTCTTTTGTCGGCGATCCTCGAGTCGACCACTCCTCCAATTCCTTTGTTCTAACCACGTGACTTAACATTGAGATGAGGTCAGAGCAAAGAAATCAGAGGCGTGGCCGACTCGAGGTGATCGGCGAAAGAGAATCGTAACGAAACGGTTGTAACTTGGCTAGGGGGGGGGGCTGGTAAAGAAATAAAACCTACCTATTAATGAGATTTGTGTGTAAAGGAATTCTCAGTAGCATAATATAATAGCTCGTAGTCTGGATTTGTGTCTGGTTCACGTCGTATGGCTTACCTACAATTGTAGTTGCATTCACAATCCATTGCTGAATTCCACTTCTAAAAATATGGCTTGATGCAATGCAGGTATTGTCAGTCACAGTAGTCAGAGTTCAAGTTATGATAGATGCTTTTTTTTCACTTTAATAATTGCTATCCTGCTTCTGAGTAAATAATAATTCACTTCTTCCGTAACTAATCCACCTTATTGTTCTTTTCTTTTTTCCATCTCTATGTATCAAAATTGTGTAACTAATAATATATCATTATTTATAAATTTATATTTTGTCTTTTATATATAATAGCTATATGTATAACGTATCTTATATCTATGTATTTATCTATGTATTTAGTAGATAATTTATTAATTTATAGTACACCGTAGACCACCCCCTTTTTTATTTAAAGCTGTTTAATTAATTTCATCCTATTCTATTCTATTATGTTAGGTTTATGACATATAAGTCTAGTATAGGCTATATAACTGTATACTATATAATTTAGCTATGAGCCACAAAAGAGGAGCAAAAACTAAAAACGCTACTGAAGCCGCTGAGGACAGCTAAAATCACATATATATTCTTCTGTTCGTGTGTTGGTCACCTACTCCTCCTAAACAGCTTGACTGATTTGAATGTAATTTTGTGTGTATAATTGAATGAGTCTAAAATTGGTCTGAAAATACAATCTGATCCGGTAAGTGGCGCTGCGATCGGGTTCTTATTTTTATTTTTTTTGACATCATTCCAGCTTTCGGGCAGGACAGCTTTTGCCAGGACTGCTCCGATCGACCGATTACAATACATAGAACGATAAAAGCTTTATAATTCATTTACGTTAGCTGCTGGCAGCAATATCAACACACCATTCACCCCATATTTGCTCTAATCGTTCCAGCTTTCACAACTTTGTTCTACCGACCAATAATTTCGCCTGACGTGGAATTATCTGTTACTGATGATTTGGACACAATACCTATATTCGGACACAGTGTCCGAATTGACACATTATTATTATAATATTTTTTTCACTGACGATTCGGACACACACTGTTTAGCACAATCCGAAAAAAGCTTTAAAATATAATATATGGGAAAAAAAAGAGTTACCAAAAATGTTGCAACAATTTTTTTTATATTACTTATAATCGTATTTAAAAAGTTAGGTATCTTCAAAGCTAGATAGAATAGGCTCCTTATAAACTAGTGCGCCACACCATCAACGATTGAATCACTCGTACTTACACCATTAAAAAAAAGAAAAACTATTTGCATCTGACTGTACTAAGTTACAGCTTCAATAAATTCGTTGGTGACCGAAACGTCAGTAAAAAATATTGAAAATAAAATATTATTCATTTAAGTATTCAAACTTCATGTACAATGGTGGAGTATATAGTCCGCCTAACTTAATGCCACAGGGAATTGTCTGCCAGTCAATCTTTAGGTTAAACAACACTGTGGTAGGAAAAAACCACCTGAAGTGTGGTGTGGTGGTAGAAAATATGTTGATTTGGACACTATGTCCGTATATAATTGTGTCCGAATTGTCAGCAACTCGAATTATCTCCAATTTTACACTTCACATTGGCAGTTTCCCTTCGATATTTCTCCGTGTCTGACGTATCTATCAAAGAAAGCGGCTTACCTATACCTGTCCTGAGGTAATTTCGCTGTCCACTGGGTTCTCGTAAAGGGACCTAGTAAGCTGTACTAAGTCTTTGTGCGCCCTCAGAAACTTGTAATACGTTTGCCTCTCTTGTTTATAATATGTTTGTATAGGTTTACTTATTGAGGGTGTTTGTTTACTTTAGTCTGGAGCGATTTTGGGGAAGTGGTAATAAATAATTGGAATTTTTGTGTGCTAATATGTATTGATTCCTACCTGTTTCTTGCATGATTTTAAGTAAACAAACTAAAATACATATAATTAACGCTAAGGCTTCGACAATTACCACGACTCTGGATCGCAAAAGGCAACTGAAGGAATACAGGTGAGTTTTAGTCAGTAAAAGTCGAACACTACTTCTAGCTCCAACCAGAATTTAAAATTTACTTGTTCATTAAAAAAATATACCCAAAAAAGTATTTTTTTTTATTATGTCTAGTCTCGCATTTGACCACTATCTCACCTGATGATAAGCAATGATATGATGTGGTTGACGATGGAGCACACTTGTCTAGAAGTAACCTAGTCACTACTTGACTTATAGACCCATAGGTTGTGACTTTCAGAAAACACAAACTCTGACAAAGAATTCCACTCCTTAGCCGTACGCAAATTACATGTGTTCTCAAAATGCTATCCTAAGCTGCTCGCTTCTAATCTCTCCTTTGCCATTCATTTCATCTGCATCAGTACGTTCAAAATTCAATAGAATCCTTCAGGTAAACAAAAACAATCTCGAATCTCCGTTAGCATCCTACTTCATGTCCCACAAACACATCTTCCATACATCTATGCGCCATGACGCAGTGCGGTGCACCTCTTCAAACATCATTTAAATCACAAATGAAACCGCTTGGTTACTCCGCTAAGTGATTTCGATGTTCAACTCTGTGACGGCATCGAAGATTCCAATGGAATTGTTGATATAAGGTTATTTGATTTCGGTGTCTTTACGTTTCTGTCTTGTGTTTTCTGGATAAATATTTCCGGATCGTTCTTGGTACGAAAATTGATTGTTTTAACGCTTTAAGAGCGGTAGCGTATAGATTTTAACGAGAGTTTACTGGTAGAATTGAATCATAAACGACAACTTTTGTAGGTCATTATTTAGTACATTATTATCAATGACCATTTCAGCCAAAAGAAGTCCCACATGGAAACAGGCCTCCCCCAAATGTTTCTACCTCCACCGATTCTACACAGTTTGCATCCATTGAATCACGACTCTCATCAGGTCACTGGTCCACATTGTGGCCATGGAAAACCTTTCAATACTTTATTTAGGTGTAAAATTTAATTTATCGCGAGCTAAACTTATTCCTATTTCCCGCTGTTCCCACCGGCTTTATCTGTGTGGTAGTTGACGTATAATGTATTACCAAATGTATAAAAATAGCCTCCGACCTATCAGTAGACCTGCCAGTAGTAGTTTTTATATTTAGACAAAAATTTCATAAAAATCAGTTAAGCCGTCTCGGAGGAGTTCGAGAACAAAAACTGTGACACAAGATTTTTATATGTACGTATATATATTATACATATATTTAATTCTATACTAATATAATAAAGAGCTAAAGTTTGTTTTTATATTTTTTTGTTTGTAGGAGGTAATCTCTGAAAGTACTGGTCCGATTGCTAAAATTTTTTCACTAACAGAAAGCTGCTTTATTCCTGAGTGACATAGGCTATGTTTTATGTACGCGGACGAAGCCGCGGGCAAAAGCTAGTATTGTATAATAATAGGCAATTTTAAAACGCTAAATAATTTGATATGAACACATTGAAAATGATAAATAAATGATAAATGATCTTTATTTTGCAAGTAGGTTTTATAAAAACACTTTTACACGTTAATATTTTTTTATTCGTCAATTAATGCTAGATGAGGCCGGTGTTTCCTAGCTGACTACCCTGAGAAGAAACACCGAAACAAACATATAGTAAACCGAAATGATTCAAATATGTAGTTACTAACTTATAAAATAATTATTCTAGCAACTTGAATTAGGGCACAGCATTAATAGCGCAATATATAACGAGGGCAAAACAAAGCGACAATGTGATTAAGGACATTGAACCCAGGGTTAGTCCCGACCAATGCCTACAGTAAGTAGAACTAAGCGTTTTGTCTCGTAGTTTCTACCGCGTACATCAAAGAACAATTTGCCTGCTGCAGTCTTCCCGTCCGATTATAATTTAGGTGTCTTCACGGCTAAAGCAAATAGGCTCTTAATAAATTAGTGCACTTCGCTATCAACGATTGCATCACTGCTTACCATCAGGTACGATCGCAGTCAAGCACTGATCCATATAAAAAAATCGATTTACTTTCAAACGATAGCTGTCTAGAACAAAAACCTAGTTTATTTTATTATTTACAACATAGTGACCGTCGCAAACAAAATATCTATCGCATTATTATCGTAGTCGGGTTTTTTTTATTAGCTATTTATAAATTTATTAACTTTAAATCAATTTAACTTATTACATACACAACTAAAAACTATAATTACAGTAAATTAAAAAAAAAAATAATAGTAAAACCCTACGCTAATTACAACTAACTAAAATCAAACTAAAATATGGCGTCAAAAAACTCTTCCACATCGCTGTCGACTGGTAATGTGCCCAAAAGGCTGGCGGCATTGCCACGCTGTATGGCAATGCTTATCCTCTGTCCGAGGTAAAAGCCAGCCCTTGGGTCACGTGAAGTGTCAACTAGACTTTTCGATAGATCTTTAAACAACTTGTGAGCACTCGGACCCCACGATCCAAGAGTTTCAACCCCAAACGGTTCGAAAATATAACTTCCAACAAGGTTGTTATATTTCCGCCGCTTGAGGTTCTCCGCAGCCGCAGCGGCAGCACTAGCACGACACGACGAGCTAGGAAGATGTGAAGGCGCAAGAGTATCGACACAAGTAGCGTCCCATACTAAAGGCCTTCCCATCTTCCAAGGGAATAACGACATGCCGTCCGGTCTCTTGCCATCGTCGCGTGCCAGGCCATGGGGTTCCAATACGGCTGGAACGCCGACGGTGACAAGAGCGCGTCTGATTATATCGTTGATATTCGCGTGTCGCGCTATGCGACCCGCACTACGGCTGCATGACAGACCGTGGTGTCCGAGGCTGTTGACGACTTCGCCACAGTGGCAGCGATGAGGAGAACAGCATGGAGCACCTAGACGTAAGGCAACAGCGAGGCGGAAAGTGTTATCATCGAGCAAGGTGCCTATGTTCGACGACATTATTATTATTTTTTTAATTGAAATAAATCAGTGCTTGACTGCGATCCCACCTGATGGTAAGCAGTGATGGAAAAAGTGAGCAGTTGTGTGTGTGTGTGTGATTTTCTGAATATCTCCTTGTAATAAAGAACTTATGAACTAAAACCTTACTTGTAAGGTCAACAACATCAACTGCATCAAGAGTTTTTGCACTAAAAATCAAACTATCTAAATTACTGCACCATTAAGTAGAGTAAGAGTCGTATGTGGACTTAAGCGTATAGTCCACATACGATTGTAATTATAACACTCAAGATAACATCTAAAATAAAACCAGGTGTTATGAGTATGGGGATGATAGGTTTTATGTACAACAAAACACAATGACTCACAGTTTCTGTAGCTCTATTAAAACAATTTAGTGGGCCTATTGTTAGGTATAATAGACAAACCCAAGCTGGCGTCCCGTAGCGAATTATAATGAGATAAAACATTATGAAGAAGAACAAATGAAGCTATCATATTCCTATCAACATGTGGTTTGACAAAAAGATTTCGCTATACAATTAAGCTTTATTCTATTGTCGTGTTTTTGCTGATACGTGATACAAATACAGTTGATTAGTTTTTGCGTGGGGTTCGCTCAGGTGAAAAGGTTTTTTTTATGCCATTAATTTATTTTTTAAGGCACGATTTTTTGAAAATTCACTCCTTTTTTCGTTTATACAAAGGATTTAAAAATAAAACGACTTGGAATAAAATCATCCATAGTAGGAATTTGAAATATTGGAAATATGACCCGTTTATAAATTGTTCGAAGCAACAATGTATAGAAAATTTTAAAACAATACGTGGCAACGAAAATAAGTCGTAGGTCCCCACACCGAAAGTAAATAATGTCACAAAGAAAACAATGGACGAAACACGATTGGTATTAAAAATAATCTCAGAAATGTTAAGCCGGTACTTCAAAATATGCATCTCACTGTATGCGGTAGGCAACGAGCCCCAAGTATTTGTAAAATGGTAGTTATTATGTTTTGACTCGCCCACACACAAGGGACGTGCTCGAATAAAGGAAAAAGTAAACGGAAAACTCACTTGAAAATCGTCACGTAAAAGTCTGGAGCTTACCTTTCATTGACTGAAGTATTCCCCCCTGAAATGGCGCTGAAACCAAAAAAAGTCTTGACAAATCTGTCTCAAAGTTTAACGATTTATAAAAAAAAAAATCCCCGTGGTCGAACCTTCTCCCCTAGAGGACATTTGGAAAAGTAATCTATTCCGATAAGCCAACAAGGAGACTGTTCATTTTTATTTTGTCCATTCCCTAAGGCTTAGAGCATCTTACAAATTTTCTGTAAGGGATGAGCGGACAGCGGAATTTGTTGCTTATGACTTGAAAATTAGGTCTAAAAAGAGTTATTAATAAATTGACAATGCAAGTCGGTAAAATGTGACAAAAAAATTTTGTTTGTGAGATCTTAGTGTGTTTAGCTAAAATGAGTTAAATGACAAAGAATTTGGTTCAGACAAGCTTTTTCCTTATTCCTTTTTATATTTTTGTTTTCAAGTAGATATCACTTACAAAAAATCTCTCATTCAAATTGATAAACCACAGTCCCTAATAGCCAGGGTTACTTTTTGAAGCTGCCAATTATATAATAATAATATTCCACAACTAGCGCACAATTATATCATTGTGAGTTATTCTAGAATCACTAAAATACTAAAATCAATATGGCCTTACGGTAAAATCTTATAACTTGCACCAAACACACAGGGGCATGACGTTGCATTCGCCTCCCACCACACAGCCTTAATCTCCCTACGATGCGGTCGCGATAACGTTTGTGTGGCGACTCTAGAGCGCAGTGGCCGTAGAGTAGGCAGGTATAGACAATACATTGTTGACTGGTTTTTATGCCTAAATACATGCAGAAAAGTTAATAAATCAATATCCCTCAAAAAGACAGGATGGAAGTTAATAGATGCATAAAATAGTCTATTTTACACATCTATACAAATTAAACGCATAAGGAGTAACAATAAACATTCTTATCTAAATATGTATTACATATTCAATATTTCTGGGACGAGGTATTGATTGTCTTTTATCTTAGTAATTTTGAGGGTGTTATTTTAACATTCGTAAAAAGGCCAGGCATGGACAAAAAAAATACGAGTACATGTTTCAGGTGCATATTATGCTGGAAATTAGACCTATTTAAAACAAGTTTTGTAACTTGAGGCTTTGTAAGTACAGACGAGGTCTAGACTCCAAAATATTTAGTTGAAAATACACTTCCGTAAGAGACCTTAATTTATTTATAAATTTCTCTTAGGCTCACTATCTGACAATCGATTAAGGCCGCTTATTATACTTACCTGAGATAAAATGTGGTCGAAGATGGAAAACGCTTACCTAGAAATAACCTATTTACTTTTAACTTTAAACTCCCAAGTTGTAGCCATTAAGAAATACAGATTCCGTCAGAGAACTCCACTTCTTAGCTATGCGCACAAAAAAATCGCGAATCATGTTTATCTACAATGTAAAATCAAATGAACTTAAAAAAACCGCAGTACCTACTGACTATTCTACCCATTTCCACATCTGCACATAAATAGCCTTTGAATAGAACGTAGCGTTTTTGTGGGCATAATATTGATACTGTAGACTTTCATGCGAAGGATGATTATCCAGATAAATGATTGTGTATTTACTGAACGGTACTTCGTTTGAAGGTTTACTTAAAGAAAATTTCTTTTATTTATACCTACCTTTTTTACTAGGTATGGGAAGACCCCCGGCGTTATTTGATGGGAACCTTCAGTGGTATTTGTTTTTCAGTCATCGTTTTGACTACAGAGGAGCTTGTGGTTAAATTTTAACAGCATTTTCGATCTCTAAAGCCAAGGCCAGTCAATGAATAAGTAAACCATCTTAACCTTTGAATTCCTCCATGCCTTGGAAATCACGGTAAGCCGTTAGTCCAGGGTGACATTTGAAGATCTTTGATAGTCATTACGGTTAGCTAAAAGCAGGAATGTCAGCCAACAGTCTTGCTTAAGGGTGGGTGTCATCCAGTAACTGGATTGTAAAGGTCAGTTAAGTAATTACTTCATGTAAAATACTGGTATCCAACCGCTCCCGATTACTGAAAGCCGACCCCTACATGTTTGGGAAATAGGCGGGTTGATTTGTTTAGATCGCTGTTTTTTCAGCGTTCCTTGTTGAAAACTTAAAAGTAATTTGTATAAGGTATGGAACTGGTTCATGATTTTGAAAAAATAATAGACATTCTGTAAATTCTGCTCATCTACTTACCCCTCCATCCCCGAAAGGGAACCCCAGGGTCCTGAAACGAAGGCAAAGAAAGGTCATAGGAGTGGGTTTTAGTTAGTAAAAGTCTGATACGACCTCCCGTTTCGCCCTAGAGCAGGAGAAGTCATGGGATGATTTCCCACCTAAAAAAAACTATCACAATTTGTTACTATCTCAACATCGCACTTCGGAAGCTAAAGACAAAAAAGAGTTACATATATTCAGGAATAATTATTCGGATTTATTTAAAAACAACTGTTCCACGACACTGACAGTCACCGAATTTTTTGTTAAATATCCTGTTCATTTTTTTTACGCAACGGTATTTTAAAGCGTCAGTCACATTACAAAAAATGTTACCTGAAAACTGGCTCAGCGCATAAAATACCGTATTATACAGCAACGGAAGCATTACGATCCCCTTTAAAACATTTAAATGTTCCCAATGACAGAAGTTAAAATTCATTGGATTCCGAAACCCACCCTCTGTCTACAAACACGGGCATAATGCCTCATTTAATAACAAATTAGATCTCACCACGTTAATAAAACGAGTCGAATACCTTCTGTATTTTCAAAGGGACGAGCCGAGATCCTTTTGTTTAGATATAACACGATTCCAAAAGAAGATTTCGTAATTTATATAGAAGCGTATAAATCTTGTGGCCGAGAATAAAAAGCTAAAAACACGTGTGAAGTCCAGTTTGAAGCTAAAAAAAGGTTTAAGTTTTATAAAACTCTTTTGTACAACAGTTTAATTAGGTGGTGGTTAGCTAAGGTGTTATAAAAATGTTGTAAATATGCACTACGTCGAGCAAGGTTGGGTAATAAATAAAGAGGTGTTACTAAAAGATTTTATGCAGAATTATGTGAGTTGAAAATTTCCATTGAAGTGCTAAAGCCCTCATTAGTAAGCGTTGGAGTAATTTTATCATCTTTATTGCCAAAACTATCGTGTGTACTTTAAGTAGTGTAGTATGGAATTTCTTTATAAATAGCAAAATTTCAAAGAACAATGGTCAATCTCTTAACATGCTTGGACTATAAAAAATTAGTAAATCGTAACTTGATGAAACATATATCGTTTGATTTGCCTGAATGAACATTACTAAGTACGGCATTCAATATATTTTTAAAAGTACGGAGAAACTAGTAAATAATTAAAATGTTTTTTAAGGTTATGTGGTTTATTAATAATCTGTAGCTGTAAAAAAATACGTCAAATATGTCATTTGACCATTTCGCGCCAAATAGGATAAACTGTACGGTGTATGTACCCCAAGAATTTATATATCCTACGGACAAACAAGATTCTTGACTGTACCTAATAAATAGACGCAGCGGAATGTGCTTTGTTTTTATTGGACAGGGTCGATGGCAACAATAGACTTTAAAACTTAGTACAGCCTAGTAGCCATTTTCAAAGACTAGTATACTAGTTAACCATTATGAAATTATCCTCTAGATTCACCTATAAGCCCGCGCACGGGCAAAACCGATGTATGAACCAAACTTATTGGGGTCAGGTGTCCCACTGTTTTATAAACAGTGCTTAATTTATCGAATTTAAGTCTTAAGCCTTTAGATTTATTTGGAGGACACACTATATCTGTTCTAAAACATTGTAGATGCAAATAAATGAATATGAATAAAAAGCTCAAGTTATCTTTATTCATATGTAAGAATCTTACTAAACATGCTGACATAAAAATTAAATAAAGAATTTTTGAGTTGTCTTGCTATCATTTAATCCTCTTCACTTGCAAGATCCCAATCACTAAGGTACTGGTAAAAATAAATTATGTATGTAAAAAAATAAAAACTGATTAGGTACTTTTTTATTCTTTATTACAATTCTCATAAGAATATATCATCAAGAAATGCAGCAGGAGCAGCTACATTTTGTTCGTATCTGGCCCATCCAAGAAACCAAACGATGGTCATAACATGAGCACAACATCCTAGTGTGCGTCGACCAACTAGACAATTGCATCAATAATCTCTAATGCCAGCTAACCCAAATGTGTTATTATTTATTAAAATGTACACATAATATTGTTTCCTGTAATATTGTTTTATTGAAATTCGATGTAAGTCTCGATTAGTGCAATAAGTAAATACACACTGTGCGTGCTCGTCTGTAATTCGAAAGTGTAATAGTTGATGATGCAGGTAAATATACTGGGATTAGATAACACAATATCCACTTCATCAGATCCTTGTTCTGGGTAATCATTATCAGCCATCTCAGACTGAATGTAATTCAGGCGTCTCAATGTCATGTTGTACTTATTCAGGTGCTTCTACCATATTTGTTGAAGAAAAATCAACTAATTCATTTTCTCTTCGTTCTGTCTGCATACACAGAGCATTTCTTTTTGCTTTCATCCAGCAAGAATGACACACTCTGTCATTTGTAGTTAGCTAAAACAAAAGAGAGAATTGGTAAACTCATCTAAAAATACTGTCTTATATTGTTCAACTGTCTTGTTCTCATACAAAATAGGCACATACATTGATCACTGTTTGTTTGCAGCAGTTTGGCAATATCAAACTTAAATTAATTCATAAAACTCCAAGCGAATACTGGCATTTGCACTGTCTTTGTCTTTCTATTGTGTCTCTAATTGACGGTATTTGACAGGTTAATTTTGAACCCAGCTTCGTTGCAATGTTGTTTCTTTTAAAAATAAGATCTAGGAGTTATAAACATCAAATCCAATTGATTACTATATAAAACAACAGCTAGTCTTAGTAATACTAAAAAATTGTTTAAATTACCTCTTGTGATTGGATAGAATTCATTATGCAGGTAGTAATAATTTGTTGCAGTTCTGAAGGATTGTTGCGTAATATTAAATCACTTTTTCTTCGAAGGATTGAACATCCACACATCAAGCAGATTCTAGAGTGACCCACCCTCAGAACTCTGGTAGTTCGACTACTTCCGGGTAGTTGGTTGTCATGGCTTGATATTTCTCCATGAATAATTTGATTAACCCTCATCATCACAACATCGAAACAGGTCCTCAATCTGTAAAATGAAATAATTGCTGAAGAATCCATTTGGAAAGTACTTTTTTTTCTTTTTTCTTGGAAGGAACTTTTTAAATAAATATTACTGTATGTAAAACACTTCGATGACGATGTACTAAAATGAAATATCGTACGACGAGTTGTGATGTTAGTAAGTTGATATCTGAATACTTACGATACGAGGCGAATTCCTTTCAGCAATAAAAGACACCACTCTAGTATCTTGTTCTAGGACAATGTGCCGTGCAATGCGATTAACGCATAATCCACAGTTTAAAACAGAATGAGCGAAGACATGACTACTTCCACTTCACTAACCAATCCAAAACTAGATGAAATCAAAGCCCAAAAGACGAATGCCAAGTTAACTAGTATAGAAGATTAGATCGGAGTCCGTAAACAAAGCAAGTTATGGTTAGAATTATAGGGAAAACACAAGATCACACAGAAAACAATCGTTGCCAAAACTACAAGACGGTCTGCGCAGAGACAATAACAAACAATATATTGTTTGTTTGTCAAAAATAGGGTGGCTCCGTATTCAATCGGTTTACGGCATTATCGATTTTTAGAAGCAAAAATCATTTTTTAACTCATGACTTGAGTCAATCATATAATAAAAATCAAAAAGGTCTGTTACTGGCTTATCTTGATTAAATAAGTAACAAAATCATAAACAGCTATAATCTAACAATTATGTATTTTTTCATTTCTATTTAGAAATTAAATCGATATCGACTACTCAAAAACTATGGACTTCTCTATGAATGTTAATATTAAGGATGCGTTCATGATTATAGATATTATGACGCGTTCTATTGAAAAAAAATAATAATTACAAAAATGAATATCTTTTTTTCTCCTAGTTTTAAAAATAAACTGAACCCACCAGATAATTACATTGATAATATATTATGTTATGATGACAATCTCATTTCGTTACCAACACTTTTTTTTTTCTAGTCCAAATTGGCCATGATTCTTTGCCATCTCTATAGTAAATAGTAAATTTCGCATAAAGATTTCCTATAAATAACATCAGTGTTGAAACTACAGCAATAGGAGTAGCTATTTCACATAAATAAGATCACTGTCATTCAAACTAGAAACATTCTGTATCTTGAAGAAACAGTGGATATTAAATGAACTGATACAATTTTTTAATTGATTAGTGGACGCTTATAAGCAACAAGCAATAACTGGCCAACCTATACAACTGCGTTGTAACGTGTTTGAAAATTTTGAAATTTTTGGTCCGCAGAATATTGTCACAGCAAAACAAAAGGATTTCTTAGTAGAACCATGTCTCAAATCAATTAACACTATATTGAAAAATGTTCTAATATTTTACTAATTTTATTTGTTTTACTTCATTTTATATTTACTAGAACGGTGGTTGTTGAAAATCAGCACCGCAGATTGCTGGTTTTGCCCAGCGTCACGGTTTTAGCTGAGCACCAACCTACTTTTGCTTAGATACGACGCACAATTTGGATTTATATATTGTGTTTATTTTTCTTATATTATTGTTTATATTTATGATATGTTTATCTCTGTCGGTCCTGGCCACAGATTAGTAAGAGATACTGTCATGGCTGGGTGCAATACACAATAGAAAACCACAGACTAAGCTGTAGACAACCTGAGACTTATTAGGAAACTGTGTTATGTCTAGTGTCTATGGTATTATGGTTCGGTTTACATATAGCTCAACAGTTTATTGTATTTTATTGTGCTTTCTTTCTTTCATTTGATCGATCTATTGTGGTTATTTGTGATTTATAAAATCATCTTTAAACATCAAGATCAACTGATGCCGTTGCGGCCATTATCATTACAATCTGAATTAGTATGCTCTGCCCTCACTTTTGCCATACCTCACATTCCTTTATCAACTTCATTTTTATGGTTCCGTAGCCAAATGGCAAAAAACGGAACCCTTATAGATTCGTTATGTCTGTCTGTCTGTCCGTCCGTATGTCACAGCCACTTTTTTCCGAAACTATAAGAGTTATATTGATAAAACTTAGTAAGTAGATGTATTCTGTAAACTGCATTAAGATTTTTATACAAAAATAGAAAAAAAAAACAATAAAATTTGGGGGTCGCCATACATAGAACTGAAACTCAAAAATTGTTTTTCATCAAACCCATACGTGTGGGGTATCTATGGATAGGTCATTAAAAATTATATTGAGGTTTCTAATATCATTTTTTTCTGAACTGAATAGTTTGCGCGAGAGATACTTCCAAAGTGGTAAAATGTGTGTAATTTCAAAGATAAGAGAATGATAAAACTAAAAAAATATATGATGTACATTAACATGCAAACCGCCAACGAAAATTGGTTTGAACGAGATCTAGTAAGTAGTCTTTTTTTTAATACGTCATAAATCTAAAAAAATACACTATTATTAAAACATCGATCAAAGTTACAAAGAACTACAAGAACTTTTATATTATATTACTTGCTGCTACCGAACCCTTCATGAGCGAGTCTGACTCGCACTTGGCCGGTTTTTAGTGATCTATGTTTTTTCTATTGCCTTTTGTGTTCCAGGGCTGCGGTGACTCTTTTAAATAATCATGCAGCCTTGGCAGCCTTTGACCTTGGCGAACCTCATCAATTATATTGATGTTTCTTTGAGGCTTCTATGTTCCACCTGCAACTGTCACTTTATTTGTATTGTTGATAGGATCGCGTTTGGCCACTATCTCACCTAATGGTAAGCGATGATGTCTACGATGGAACACATGACCAATGCACTAACGACTACGCCACACCAAAACATAAAGTTGATATTACATTATAGCAGGATGATGCTGTCAATTCCTAAAGCAAAAAAACATACATATCCAAAGATACATTACCGCAGACCTGCTATTGAAATCGATAGAGATACGAATCTAAAAAATTGTTCGAATGATTTACACTTTCCATATATGGAGGAAACAATAGAATATTAACCTCCCAACATCGCGATAGGAAAAGGTCTGTGTAATAACTTCCACGAGCTTTTGGCTGCTACTGATAATGTTAGAAATATAGCCTCCCCTTTGCATATTAAATTAAAATTATATATCTGTAGGTTGAGTTATATATCTGTAACTATGAATTTAGGAAAAATTTTATTCAAGTCGCCTGGATGATCTGCTCGTTTCGAAAAAAAAAAAAAAAACAGAATTTTACACATGTTTTGCATAAAGATCGCCAGGGACTGATAAATTCTATTACTTGCAAACTCATTGCTTCTGTTCTTCATCAGCAATTTATTACACTGTGAATTGCCTATTCAAAAATACTGACGCAAACTATGTACTTGAAAGTCTTCAAAACAATACTCGCAGTTTGTTAACTTTGTTACAATCTATGTATTAGGGTTATGTTTACTTTGAATTTCTTCCAACATTTTGTGTCTCACCTATGATTTTTTTTTTAAATAATCAACCGCAAAAGTTTTATGCGAATTTAAAGAGAACTGTATACACTGCATTACACTTTCAATTATGGTCAAACATGGTTCCTCTCAACAATTAATATTCTGCCAACAGTTTACCTTACAGCTATTTATAAAGTCCATGGTTTCTATTTAGGAAATCGAAGGAACCTAACAAAAGTGGGTCTTGTGGCTGTTTTATAGCTGTGTCAGAGTCTTTAATTATTACCCCTCACTATCAGGCTCGCGATCGGAGAAGGCAAGACGCCTACTTCCTTCGTTGTAAGCTTACCGTATGTATTTCAATACGGAATTTGTAATGTATATTTTATGGCCTTGGTTCTTTTTGCTGGTTTTGCATGCTGATATGTGGCTTCGAATTCTGTGGTTTAAATTGCTTGCGAGTGTAAATATGAGCAAACAGATAGAATACTCTAGCAATGATGAGATTACTATTATGGATATACAAAAAGAAGACAGTACAAGAAAGAAGTCATAGTAATAATAAACTGATAGAAAAGTAAATCAAGTACCTACATTAAGTTGGCTTGTGAGGTTATTGACGTATTATGGGAAGAGGACCCACTGACCTTTAAAATTAAAATAGTAATAATACTTTCTTACAATGATAGCCACTAACATTAACCACAATTTTAAGAGGCTCTTGTTAGACGGCTGTATTAACTACTAAAAACCGCTACGCGAGACTTTTCTCTTTGAAGTTCTGACTAGAATTTTGGACTGTTCTTGGTGCCGGTTCCCAGGCTATATTTTTTCTTTAATATTTTAAAATATAAAACAATTAAATTCAGTTATGAATAAATGTAACCGGATTATAAGGACACAGTAGTAAAAATACTCATAAGTTTTGGTTTAATATTGACAGTTCTTCGAATAGGACACGGACGTTTTAGTTATATTTTATTTTTCTTTTAAACTAGTTTGACCTTAAACAGGTAGTCGAACTGTATCTAAGGACCTATTTGTAAGCAATGTAGCAGGAATGCCATAGTGTACTGCGATCAGTTGTTAGCCATGACCTTTAATGCTTGATCTAAATAACTAGGTAATTTTCGTAATGTATAGAGATAGTTATTCATTCGATGATAGGCTGATGATTAATAACAACTATGGCTATTAACAGCTACTATAAGTATTTTCAAAAAATTGTTTCACCGATAGATCGAAATCAAATTTGACAAAAAGACGTTAAATTACCATCAACGGTAATTACATAATATTAAATTTGTATGGGTTCAATGTCGTCAAATACTGATGTCTTGTTGTCTGAGTAAAGTCCGCCTATACTCTTTAAGTTGGTTTTTGCATTCTAGGGCCCCAGAGCCTGGAAATCTCGCATAGGATTTATAAAAAAGAATTTATCAAGATACTAAGGTACAGTCTCCAAAAAAGACCAATAATTCATGGGAACCGTGAGCTTAAAACAGTCGAATCAACTCCGATGTCAAAATTAACAAACAAGGCAAAGATAGGTCGCCGCTGTTGTATAAACATAAAAAAAACTATCCCAATGCACTAAATACTCCGTTATAATGTGACTGTAAAATGCATACTTAACAGCTCGGAATGGGTATTAAAATTAGGAAATTAAGTATACCGATTCGATCGGAATTAATTAGCAACTGCATACCGGTATTGGATTACATTTGTTTTCTTAAAAACGTGCTTTTCTCACGCCAGTTTTTATTTTATTCACACTGCTGAGAAAGCTAACATTAAAACTTTTTGCTTCACCGCTTATCTCGGTACATTTGAGGTCACAGCTGACAGTCCCAAAATGAATTTTAATCTCGTACCGCGAATGCATAAAGAAAAAGAAACAAAATTGCATAATATTAACGTTTTCAAATTTATCAGTTCATCTCGTGTGATTGTTTATTTTATTAATTCTTCTTTATGAGGTAGGTAATCTTCCTGACGTGAATATTAATTTAGGGGTGAGAGTTTCGGGATAGTTCGGAGATAAGATGGAACATTTAAATGGAGGTAGTGTTTTGAATGAAGAAGGGATGCTTAATCGCAAAGATATATCTCTTGATTTAATGCTTCTGAATTAGGATGAGGTAGGTCAATGCAATTGAGCAAGCATAAGGAATAGAAATGTGTTATTTGTTAGCATTCTTTACCTAGACCATATTTTTGGAACCTTTTAGAAGAATTTATTAATCGCATTATATTAGGATATTGTTTATTTAAATTCAATTTAGCACTTATTATTTATCAATAGTATAGTAATTTAGCAAGAAAAATGTAGCAGAACAAGAATATAAACAACGGATACAGGAAACTAATCAGACAAAATTATACTCTGGTGATGATAAGTGCTATTTAATTGTGCACATGATAAATATACTAAGATTAATCTTAAATGAGCTCTTAAGATTAAATTTAGGAAATGAATCATTATAAAACCAGTTTAGTATTAATATTTCCTTTGACATTAAACAGTTAATATGGACTTTGGAAACAATGTTGTATTGGAAACTGCGAATGGCTAAAATAATAATATATTTATTCCTAATAAAGCACCGGATATTTGGCATGCAAATGACTGTGTAGGAGCTAACACTGTCACATCCTAAAATACGGGATATAGAAGCGACTAGATTAAAACTCGATATGAATACATTTATTAACCCCTCGAGCGCCGATTGTACATACGTCTGTACAACTTGGATGTCCTTGAAAAATGCTTAATTTTCGTGTTTTCCCCAAGTTTGTACGAAAATTATTTGGTCGAAAATTTTGGCTTCTTTACATATTCTTCTACTCGTATATATATTATATTATTTGTTTTTCCTAGAAAAATTCGAAAAAAGTTTTTTTTTAATTTTTTGTTTATTTTTTTGGTGATTTACGTAAACAGTAGAATTTTCCGGGTCAATGAAACCCTGGCGCTCGAGGGGTTAATCACTGGCTTCTGACAGTAGCTTCTCCCGTGTGAAAATAAAAAATCGTCCCAAAGGAATATACTCTCGGAACAAAAAGTATTCTTTGTCCTATTCTAAGACAAGCACTTTACGCCAAATTTCACTCAAATCCGTTAAGTCATTTGAATGTAACGATAATACGAACATTCACGCCCGCGTGTACATGCAGATTTGCATATTTATAATATTAGTGATGGAATTTCGTAACTGGAATGAACTGAAGTCCGCGTTTCTTCTGGATCAATGCTCTTGATCAATTTTGAATCATAACTCAAATAAAGTATGACAGTTTAATTCTAATTGATAATAGTATACATACTCGAAATTGATGCTTGTCTATATTTTAGAATAGTTTCTTAGTAAATCCTGTCCACGTTTGGTATCAATCAAAAGAAGATTTAGGAGATCGAGGAGCAGGGTGTAAACTCCATCATACTCCATTGTGTAGCTCTATGATAGTATTACATTATAGCAATATCTATTAAGCTGTTGTCAATTTAGTCATCTCTTATCTCTTGCCTGTATATTTTATGTCTATTTATTTAATCTAATTTTTTTTTTTAAATTTAATCTAATCAAATAAATTTTTGTTTACTTTCATATTATTTGCACATCAATTTTCATATTAGTTTCACTCCAGTTGCCTCAGTGACTTTTGTGCCCAGGCTGTCTCCAATAATTCTAAGTTCATCATCATTATCATCATTTCAGCAACTCAACAACAACAACCACAGTCCACTGTTGGACATAGGCTCCCCCAAGTATCGCCACAATGAACGATCGTTTGAATCTCGTATCCATCGGATTCCCGCAAACTTCACCTGGTCATTGGTCCACCTTGTAGGAGGCCTTCCAATGCTGCGTCTTCCGGTAAGCAGTCGCTGCTCCCAAACATTTCGGCCCCAACGGCCATCTGGTTTCCATTCTAGATTGCCTGGAGAAAAAAAGTGTAATGCGATAAGGCAATTGTATGTTTTATTTTTAATTTAAGGTTCCATTATGTTCATTATTGTATTGTTGTATAATATAGTATTTATCAATATGCAAATATGATTCTCGTTGCGTAAAGTCTAAGCCTTAAGTGTTTCAGTCTTTTTTTAGGGTTCCGTAGCTAAATGGCAAAAAATGAAACCCTTATAGATTCGTTATGTCTGTCTGTCTGTCTGTCCGTCCGTATGTCACAGCCACTTTTTTCCGAAACTATAAGAGCTATACTATTGAAACTTAGTAAGTAGATGTATTCTGTGAACCGCTTTAAGATTTTCACACAAAATTAGAAAAAGAGCAATAAATTTTGGGGGTCCCCCTTAGAACTGAAACTCAAACATTTTTTTTCCATCAAACCCATACGTGTGGGGTATCTATGAATAGGTCTTTAAAAATGATATTGAGGTTTCTAATATCATTTTTTTCTAAATTGAATAGTTTACGCGAGAGACACTTCCAAAGTGGTAAAATGTGTGTCCCGCCCTGTAACTTCTAAAATAAGAGAATGATAAAACTAAAAAAAATATATGATGTACATTACCATGTAAACTACCAACGAAAATTGGTTTGAACGAGATATAGTAAGTAGTTTTTTTTTAAAACGTCATGAATCTAAAAAAATACACTATTATTAAAACGTCGATCAAAGTTACAACGAACTACAAGAACTTTTATATTATGTTACTTGCTGCTACGGAACCCTCCATGGGCGAGTCCGACTCGCACTTGGCCGGATTTTCTCCCTTAGCCAAGTGTTCAAACTTGGCATGCCCTCTATTTGGGACACTCACTGTCCCACGAATATTTGTACCATCATCTAGGTAAGATTTCCATTCCTACTTTAACTTACTAAACCCGCATTACAGCTATTTGTGGTTAAAAACGGCATCATCATGATTCGCGGCTTTACCACTTACTGCTCTACTTACCCAGTGACGGATAAAAGCGCTTTAATGGGATGGATTTAATACACCTTGTCTTTAACCACATGAAGCAATTCAAAAAAGAGGGCACTTTAATACTTAGGTATAATGAAGCAGAAAATTGTAGCTCATTCATCTGGGCATGTAACTAGGAAATTCTAAGATTGAAACCTTCAAATATTCATCTTCTAGGATTTTTTTTGGTGGGTAAATCATTTAAATGTCATCTAACGCCCTTTGGCGTAGCAAGAGGGCGTGTCAGACTTTTACTGACTAACAACCCACTCCTGTTCCTTCTTTGCCATTATTTCAGTGCTCTGGGGGTCTCTTTCGCATCACCCATGGCCCTAGTGGGCTTGCTTCGACCCTGCTGAACCTCTACGGTAGCTGACAACTCTCGGAGGCGCGCGTGGAACGCTACGCTCCGTCGACGACTTGGGCTCGGTCCGACCGATTGCCGGTTGGTCGGACGGCTACCCGTTGCTCGCTGTTCGCAAGCCTGCTTTACGGTTGCCGGAAATCGGGATCTGATCGGAATCAGGGCTGGGGCGCGCGGGCCTTTGCTTCGCGCGTGCTGCTGCCTCCTTTGCTAGCATTACTGCTTCGCTCCGGATCATGGCCTGAACCAAGGTCCGGCGCCAGAGATCACTACCGTCGAGCGACCCCACGAGGACACGGCAGTGCTCTGCCCAGGCGGGGCTCACTATATGTTCAACCGTGTCCTCCGGGCGGTCTATACAATGGTGGCACCTGGGCGTTTCTTCCGCACAAACCAGGTGCAGGAATCTTCCGAACTGACCATGTTCGGTGAGGACCTGAGTGATGTGGAAGGTAAAAACGCCGTGTTGTGTTTCCAGCCACGCCTCAAAGAGGGGACTTACCACCATAATTATGGCGTGAACTCACTCCTGGCAATCATCACAATATTGATTGGTTGGATTCGTTTTTTTACAATAACATTATTTATTTGTTTAAGTAAAATTTTGTATTTATTATTGTTCTTATTTTTTTTCTGATAGTCTTATAATAAGTTACACCTGCTTTCTTATGTTTTTTTTAGGTGGAAAAATCTAATGACTTTTTTCGCTCTAAAGTAGAACGAGATGGCGTGTCAGAAATTTACTGACTAAAACCATAAGTTTCCTGAAAGGTCGACTTGTAGCAAATGTCGAGTCCGGCTTTGTACTGTGTTTCTATTAGTGCAAAGTTATTAATAAATAGAAATTATTAATAAATTATAATAAGTTATTCATAAAGTTATTAATAAAGTTATTAATAAGTTATTAATAAAGTTATTAATAAATGAAATAAATATAAGAGAGAAAAATCTAGTTTTCAGAAATTAAATACCTAAATGAACGGCTGCGAACTAACGTAGAACTTCGAAACCATACCACTAGTGTAATTTAAAAGAACAAAAAATATATATTATTAAGAACTGGTTCGAAATGAAATAGTAACAGCGAGATTGTACGACGTTAGTAAATTAATTATAGACAAAAGCGACCTCGTTGACCACGCAGTTCAGATATTGATCCAGTACACGTGTAAAAATACCTGCCTTTCATAGCGAGAAGTTATATAATCTTTACCTTGGAATGGTTGATTGAGTTGAGTTAATTGTTTTGAAAGTTCAGATAAATAGTACTTGGAATATTCCTAGGTATAAAGTTGGGTACGACGAATATTCAAAACTTCAAAATGCTTTCAATACCTAAACAAAGCTTTATTAGTCAGTTGGTAGTAAATACAGTCGTGGTTTTTGCATAGTCCTTTTTAGAAACCATAGCTTTTCGCCTAAAAGAAGACTGGTGATGTCTATCGGTCTTTGCATGTGTTCACAAGCAAGTGCATTCAGTTCTTAAAAATATAGGAAATGAGTGTAATTTAAATAATTGCTAAATTCAATTATTGATAGGCGAAATATCAGGGGGCCGAGTCTGCTATTTTTATAAACTTGTCATTCCAACACGATCCCATTGTCATTTTGCTAAAAGTTTGTAATCTGCTAATTCATAATGATCGGTCATTGATCGGTCAATGGTCTTGTAATAGAACTGTGGTAAAATGATAATTTCGAGCATATTAAAACCAATAACTGCACAATAACGTTCTAATGGTAAAACACTGATCAAATAAACTGTCAAAGTTTTAGCAGATAACCGCAAACGTGAAATATTCATTTGTCAATATGTACGAGATTACAATTCTATGCCACTTCTTTCAATGGAGTGTCAGTGGTTGACCATTGGAAAGTCATAATGACGCCATTATGTTAGTAGATTACCAAACTTGTGAAAATCGACAATTATGACATCAATGATAGACTATTCTGACACTATTGTAATAGCAGACTTGAGGCCCTGTGGTAGTGATTTAAACAAAACATCAGCAGTTTCATTATGCAACTGTTATTAGTTCCAGTGACAACGAACCATTTTTAGATTGGATACCTAAATAGTTAGATTAGGCAACTAAAAGTGATCTGTGGATTTCTAAAATAATTTTTAGTGAAGTTGATTGATGATTTGATTTGTAGAGAATGATAGATGTGAAAATTTATATAGCTATGTATTTGTCTTAACGCTCAAACGTCTGACCAAACTTGGATGAAATTGTACACACGTAGATCACGTTCTAAAATAAGACTTAGAATTCATTTTAACCCAAGAAAAAAAATCAATAAAACACCTAGATGTTTCGTTAATATAGTAGAACTTCACGCGGGCGGCGAAACAAGAGCTAGTTTCGTAAATATGATAAGATCATATCGTTTAATGTATTTTTACAGGTATAATTCAGTTCCATTGATCCAGACGGATAAATAAAATTGCTATAATATTTATCCCATCATAAAATCAAGAGTAACTTCAAGCAAAAAAAAAGTATTTCGCACGTGAAAAAGTTTTCATCTTCCGAACAATCCGAAGCGAAATCTCGACTCCAAAACAAACACGCCCTCAAAACAGAAACTTGCAGATAAATTGTTTGCTGAACACTCCAAATCATTCGTCGAGTGTTTCGATCAAGTCGTATCGATATCATAAAACACAGTGCCGAAAATCGCATTCGCTAACAGAATATTAATTATGGAGTTATCGTATCTCTAGCCCTTTTTTTGGGGTGGTGTAATCATCGAATATACTTTCTCCCACTGTGGGTGGGGCGAGAGGGAGTGTAAAACTATTACTGACTAAAACACACTCTTGTACTTTTGATAAGTTGACGTTGCGTTCCAGCCTGCAACATAAAGAGCAACTTATCTGGAAACAACTTATGAAAGCAACTTATCTGGAACTTTCAGAGCCGCGGTAACTCTTTCGAATAATCTCTTAGTAAGACAACGGCCCCGTCAATTTTGCTGACAGCCCTTTGAGGATTCTTTTGGCCTCCACTACACCTCTAACAATATTAAAAAAGGTTAACGATTTATAAACTGTGTAATTTTAAGCAATATTTTTTAATGTTTAACAACCTGACACATCTTCATGCCTCGTAAACTTGGATCAATTTTTTGTGAGATTTTGGAACTTATTTATGTTTCATACTTTATTACAAAGACGCATAAATCAGTAATACCGGATTTTTAATGAATTATTAGCATGTGAACTATGGTCACTAGGTGTTATAACTTGTTAGGATGGACGATAGAAAACGGTTATTATAATAAATACAAATCATATTGATAAATGCCATTCTTGGTTGAGGAAAGATTTATTTACGATTATTTTTTAACACCAAAGACAAAAACTCTAAATTCTGCACACTTTTATCACCCTACTACATTCCCCCAACTGCCCAACGGAAGCAAAAACAATATTTATTTCCATCGACGATACATCTCTTAGCAAACCTACCATGAAACTCACATCGATGAAGCACACTCAACATTGTGTTAAAGCTAAAACAAAAGTCAGTAGGTAGCCGCACATACTACATCAGGGGGATACCGGGATCGCGGGGCCCGGGATCCCGGTAGGAGGCAAATAGCCCGTAGTGGTAAATCGTCTGGCGTAACGCGCAATATCAATGACTGCAGCATCATTGCCGGGAACGGTCGATTGGGCGCACGCGTCGCCCGGCCTTGCGTGAGCCAAAGACTATAGATTAGAAAGGATAAAGGTCCCACTGAACTTTGATAGTTCACGAATTTTGTTGTCTGCCTATTGTAGTAAAGTGCGAATGTGTGACATTTACAGGTGTTGCGTTAAGCATATTTTAATGGGATGGGTATTTTTGCGCTGCGTAGTTTAAATTGTTTTTGTTATATGCATTTGCTCAGCAAGCATTAACATCGCTTTGATTTAATAGATTAATAAGTGAGAGCGTGACGCGATGTCAGGACAAAATGGAAGAAAAAAACGTGTTGCGCCGATCCCAAGTAATATAAAACAAGGGCAGGAAGACGATTATAACACTTAAAAATGGATTTTAAAATAATACCGGCACGAGAAACTTTTGTTTCGAATCGCTTTAAAAAAAAACAATTAATATACTCGTTTGTTCAGTTTAACTTTTAACATAATCTTCTTCATTACAATTTCGTTTAGTTACGACCCTCTGTGCTATTTACAGTTTAGTCTTTGGTCGTCCATTGGTATCGTATATTTTCAATTCACCACTATTTCCTGAAATTGGCCTTTGCTTTTGTAAATATTATGTTTGGTTCAATGAATCCTAGACAAAGGAAGTCGGTATTGTGCATCATTTATTTTTAACTCGGAATGCGGTTGTAAGTACTTATAGACACATTTTATCGCATAACAGAGGCACTTTACGATGTAAGTTTTGAGATGAGGAAATCATGTATTGACTTCTCCCGAACTGGGGGAGCAGGAGGGCGTGTTAGACTTTTACTAACTAAAACCACACCTGTGTCCTTCAGTTGCCCTTTGCGTTCTAGGACTACGGGTTTCCTTTTCAGAAAATCCCCGCAGTTCTAGCGGGCATCAGCCCTGCTGGGCCCCTACGGTTTGCTGACTTGTCTGCGAGGAGTGCGTGGATCACTACGCGATGTCGACGACTGGAGCTTAGTCCGGTTCATTACCCGACTGCCGGACGGCGAGCTACCTATTGCTCGACGTCCGTTACGATTTAAGTTAAGACTAAATTCAAATAGACAAACAATTTAAGTCTTTAGTACTGATTAAGTTCAATTAAGTTTCGAATATACTCGAAAATTCCGAAGAATCCCAAACAATACATAGTTAACGAATAAAATGCCGAAAATTACCCAAGTTTAATAACAGGCAGACATTCAATTTGGCTTTCTTTTATTTCCCGTCTCTTTGTTTAGATTTCCGTCACGGGACTAAGAAAAATAGCGAGTCAAACAAAAAGTTTTACCATCGCCAAAGGGCCAGTCAAGCGTGAACCTTCAAAAACAGATAACGGGAGACTCAAAATATCCGGTGTCTTTGAGCCGAGATGTGTAGATATGGTTCACTTGCCACTGGTCATTGACGAAGATTCACACACACATTTGCTACTTTTATGGGTTAGACACACATGGTTTCGAGCAACGCGTGTGTGAACATGATTAAGGAAATTACAAAAGTGTGCGTTGTCCCTAAACTTTTGCAGTTGACATCACTTTGGCTCTGGAAGCAATGTATTGTGTCATAGTGCAATTTCTAAACAAGCTGGCTTTGTTCGGCCTAATAAAAGCAGGGTTCGTTTTGTCGTCGACCCAGTTAGCGAGGTCTTCGTACAAAGACGTACCCATCCTATTTTTGCGGTGCACTTATGCAAAAACAAACGTGCTCCAGATACTGAAAGTCAGTTTTGTTTGTGGTCAGGTGTCGTTTACGTGACGATTCGGCTGAGGTGCAGTTCTAGGGCAAGCATTTTAGAGCAGCAGAATGCTGTGAAATTGTCTTTCACTTTGAATTAGATGGTTGGGAAGTAGCTTGTTCTTTTGTTGTAAGAACAGTATTGTTCTACTTTAGATTTTTGTCACTTTTTCCAGTATTTGAGCTCACTGTTACCCACAAATTAATCTTGCAAAAACAAAGAAAACCTCGATAAAAGTAACTCTCGTGATCTTGACTTTACTTACGTTCCTAACGAAACAAGTAGGATAAGTAGCTACACTCTTATCCCCCGACCTTAATCCAGACCTAATTAATTAAAATGTTCCTTCTAACATCTAACAACGTACTACAGACGAGTATAATGTTATTCCTACATAGCAAACAGCAGCTATTAGACGGCGACTCCCTTGAGTCGAATAACTTACAATTAGACGTAAAAAACGTCAGCACAGTAAGCGCTTTTTGATGCGATCGCCGCTTGTTTGGTCTTCTACACGATTTCATTAGTGATGTTCTTGATGTACGAAAAAAGCGATTTAGTGCTTCTTTTTCCTCAATTTCTTCCGATTACAAATCTGTCGGTTGGAATGAAGGGACGTACCGACTATGGTAGTACGTTTTCAATAATTCCTTTGTGTGATAATGGCGTTTACAAAAACCAAACTTCCAGGTCGATGCTTTAGGCTACAAAGAGCGTGACTTCAAATTTCTTATAGGTATACTTTTGGCAATTAGCAGAAACGATAAAATAGCAAATAATAGTGTTTTAAAGCTAGAAAATGTTGGGTAGTAAAAACCTTTTTGCATCGTTGCCCAATTTTAAATATACCGATCGATAGACCGTTAATGTAAGCAAGAAATTGAGTAAACGTGCATCAAAAAGTCTAACCAAGTTGATGGTATTTAAGTTTTAAATACTTGTTTTTTTATTCTGTGCCATATTAAAATGTTTTCTTTCTTTCTGTCAAATTCTCAAAATGGTTTTCACACCCTTTGTAACGCCGAGCCCTTATACAGACTATGATCTAAGGAGGAATATCAGGCGGTCGCCTCCTTTTGTGGAGCCGTGGTATTAGCGAGAGAGACAGCCACACCCGTCAAGGGACGGATTTCCTCTTGCCCCAGCCACTGGGATTCCGACCCCAATGTCTAGCTACCGCAGGGGTGGGATTGCACTAACACAAACACAAACAGCACAAAGTGATTTAGTGCAGTGGAAGTGTTACTAACATAGTCATAAGTCTTATTTACTAACAATAAACTGTAATTACTTTATATTTATGTTAATCTATGGGCCAAGATGCCTGAAAATAAATGATTTATTATTATTTATTTTCTTGCAAAAGACGAGCAATGGGCGGCTTGCCGTCCGGCCAAACTGAGCTCGAGTCGTCGACGGTGCGTAGCGTCGCACGCGCGCCTCAAAGAGATGCCAGCAAAACCGTAGAGAGGCTAAACAGGGCCGAAGCCTAACTCAACTGAGTTGCTTCCGAAAGGGTTCCTAGTTCCTAGAACGCAAAGCAAGGAAATAGGTGCGGTTTTAGTCGTCAAAAGATTAAACACGCCCTCTTGCTTCACCCTAGATTCGGAAAAGTCTTTGGATGATTTCCCACCTTAAAACACCTATATATCGGAAAGAGTCGATGACACATTTTGAGCTTACAATTTTTATAGACGTGTCCATAATATGAACTGAATGTAAATAAAATATGGCTTATAATAAACTTGTATCCGACGGGTACCTAAATCTTACGTTTGTCCAAAAGAACAACACATATGTTTTTTATTTGTTCTTTACAATGGAATACTTTAAAATTTCACATAGTAATTGGTGGTCAATTCAAGACGTCTATTTACTCTCCCGACAAAATTCCAATAGTATAAAATTACCGGTAATTGGTAAGGTTGCGGAATACCGTATCCAATTAAAGGTACCAATTTTTTACGCCAGATTCACGTCGTTGGGCATCTACTGTTTTTGCTGCGGACGGCCATTGGATCTGTCGAAGTTTTTACTGGGGGACAACCGACGACGGTGAAATTTTTTGCCGCGTCCGAACTCATCTCCGAACGACAAGTATCCATATATTTCGGTAGCGACCAACCATGGGCGGTATAATTGATTGAATTCGCTGTAAATAAGCTTCATTTTTGTCTGTATCTTTTTGTTTATTAAACACATGCTTCAACGACATTTTTTGCTAGTAAAAAGTATCCCTTTGTTTTTATACCGATTGAAGTAAAATGTAAGGACTGGAAAGTCACATTGGATCTTATTAATAATTTAACTTTTTACTTGGCTTGAGCCAGGACAATGAACCTTTTCTCCACATTTTTTCATTGCTGCCCAATTTTTACGACTGACAATCAAAGCTAAAAGCCCTCTGACATTCCTATCGGTTTCTTTTTACTGTCACACGACGTATTAACTGCTCCCAAATATAGTAGAATGGCTTAAAATGTAAATATTTTAAAACATCTTAAAGCTATGAACGATATTTTAATAGGCATTTATTGCTTTTTCAAATTCCAAAGTGTTGTTGATTATGATCTTGTCAATAAATAATTCTAAAAATGTATGTATGATGAGTGTAATATTATGAAAATATTCAAAATACGAATATTATCATAGCGATTGTGGTTTATCAACCATCAAAAGTTATATAATCAATGTTAAAATAATTGAAGGAGATATAAAAGCTAATACGAAAATGAAAATTGATGGCAATTGTTGAAAGACAGCTTATAAACTGATTCCAATAAGATAAAAGATGCATGAAGATCAAAAATCGATGTTCTGATAAGGGAACCCAATCATCACAGCAGCACGGGAGGCGTGAACACATAACTTATGACGACTATAAATTGAACAAAGTCAAACATTCAACAATCGCGGTTGCATTGATATGAATCGAATCATTCAATTAAAACGCCTGAATTCGAACATCGAAACTGCGATTGAGATCAATATCGCAGTTTTAATAAAACAGCTGGGGAACGGGCCGCCATATCCGGAGCTTGCTTATTTTTTTCAAACGAGAAAAAAGTTCGAGCCCCTCGAAAAAGCAAGCAATGATAATAGAAACAACGGGAGCGCCGTTCTAAAGGGTTACTCGTGTTTTTATTTGCGCCTATATAGAGGTCTTTTTAGAATGCATTAAAGGACGTTCGAAATCTTTCAAAGAGTGCGTGCGCGTGGGTGAAAAAATAATACGGCCACTCTGTCGCTTAACGTTTATGTTTAGATATTTGTATTTCCTGTTCTGTTTTACGTCCTATTGCCATCGGTATACCATTGTACGAAACGTTTGCAAAGAAACCGATTCGATACAATACTTTTTGGTAACATGCGATGTGCAAACTGTTTATTGCAATAGCGTTGTTTCCTGGCAATGTTTATTTTATGGAAAAACAATTACTGTATTTTTGTGAGATATGTTATTGAACGTATGCATGTACACGCGAAGCTTGCGTATCACTGTATATTTCTTACACGTGTCGTTATTTTGCGAATATGTACGATATAAATAAAGCTTCGCTGAATTCTTACAAATTGCGATCGACTTTTATCAATTCAGTACATCAATTTTTATTTGTCTCATCATTTACAAAACCATCCTAACAATATCAAAGTCCACTCACAAAATGTCTCAGATTTCAAATAATGTCTATATATTTTTACTAAAATAAGTCGTTGTCTCCTCGAATGTTGTCACAAAAAATAATGTCCTCATTGTTTATGTGTTCCAAAAAATACGATGACCCGACAAAAAAATATGATAGTAAAGAAATGTGATACTTATGACATTTTGAACCAGAATATATTTACGATCGGGCGGTATGGCTACCTTCGGTGTTTTTATAAGAAACCCAACCTAATTGGTGACTTACAGGCACGCCATCTAGCGTGACTGGCCGTGGTGACAGTTTGAATTCTTAATTACGTAAAATATAGTAATTGGCGGCACCCACTTCACTGTTATTGGCATTTGCTTTGCTTTGTGTCCGAATAATGACGTCATTTAGGTAATCAAGGATGACCATTGTGTTTTCATTGAAGAGATTTCAGAGGAGCTCATGATTAAAATAATGAAAGCATGCGTCGATTTCAAAGTTTAAACAATGCTTATTTAGACACCTATCGCGTAGTTGTCTAGCATTTTTGCTGAACTAGACCTATTTGGCTTACCCGCAAAGTTAGTTTTCTTTCATTATTAAGTTTCAACATGTTTTTTCTACACATTTCTTTTTCTTGCTCGTCGAGGTCTTGGTCTTACAGTTGTCATTTGTAGATCTTTGACAGTAGTTAGTTTTGGAAGCCATGAAATTTGAAACCAGTCTTGCCAAGGGATAATGTTTCTGTCAATTACTGGGTTATAGAGGTCAGATCAGCAGTTCTTTAATATAAATGTATTCAACAGTCTCCAGTTAGACTGACAGTTTAAAAAAAAAAATGTTGTCAGACTGATTGATTTTAAATATTTTCATTAAAGGTTCTTGTTGGAACTACACTAATTGACAGCAAATTCTAACTAGAAGAAAGACTGATAAGGTTTGTGCTACATAGCATTATGAGACTTACCTACTTCGGAGAATATAATAAAAAGATGGTAAATGTAACCTGGAACATGAGAACTTATTTGTTACAGAAACTTTTAGGCAAATTTATACAGGATTGGTTATTACTGCCGTCGTTAGCAAACAGGGCACAACTAACATATTTTCCTTTGTTTTTAAAATACTTATTTGAAATCAGTTCCTTCGTTCAAAAAATGTTAGTTGTGCCCTTTACCTTTCAATCGTGAAAATTACAGACAAAATAGAAAGACAATTGGTGTGCGAACGTCGGTGTTCACTTGGGGTTTAATGAAAAATTTACCGTCGTAATTAAGATACTATATGCGACAACGTCGTCGATGACGTCTATCGTCGTGCGACGCCATAAAAGCAAATAAATATAATAATATCGAAAAACTTCTATATATATAACGCCTATGGGTGACAATAGTTGCCAAATATAGCTCACTTTTAAGAGAAAAGCTGTATTATACTGAACTTTTTTAATTACAATTTTTAAGACAATCCTATAACTTTGTAATCTAGCCAGTGTAATCCATTTGTAAATCCGATTATCAAAATCTTTGTTCGAATAGTTGATATTCTTCAGCAATGAATTCGAGACCTCTTATCGAGTAAAGCCAGGGTCACGGAGTACTTTTAATAAGAACACCAGCCGTCTTAGAACGTAAAGAGCAACTGAAGGACACAGTGATTTTAGTTAATAAAAATCTGACAAGCCTTCCCGCATCATCCTAGAGCAGGAAAAGTTATTAGATGATTTCCTAACTAAAAAAAAAAAACAGTTTAAACACTTCTCAAACACAAATTTAGCATAGCATAGTCGGCCTTATAATGTTCTCACTGTTAGGACTCAAGCCTCGTCTCTAGGAGAGGGAATGGGCTGTAAATCCACCACGCGGGCCAATTGCAAGTTGTTGGAGGGCACATGTCTTTGAATTTGTGTTTCTAGGACATGCCGGTTTCCTCACGATGTTTTCCTTCACTATTTTGAGAGCAGTGGTAAAGAATTAAATTACACAAATAATGCGCCTGACTGGGTTTGAACCTGCGACTCGTAAGTCGGGAACGTACTACTCGGCCACCCCTGCTCTACAAATTAAAAACACAAATTTAAAACAAGAGAATTAAATTATAAAAATTCAGTAGCACGATGCGTATACTATTTTATGCACTTATACGAAACAGTAACTGTAACTCTTGTTAAAAATCAATTAGGGCTACTCGGTGACATTAAGTTGCTACTTGCTAGGGCAAAGGTGGCATTTTAAACTAGGTCGCGCCGCGAAGGCCGTCTGCTGTTAGTAATAGGACTGTCATTCCACGCAAGGTTGATGCTGGTCTAATTTATAATTATAAATTGTAATTAATACTTATTACTTTTTAATGCATGCTATATTAATTAATCAGCGTTGTGAATTTTTATAAAATTAAAAGTGTGGACATCTCTTTTGATTCTTTTTTTAAGCTATATTTTTTACTCTTACTATTTGATGAAGCATTTAAAAAAAAACCTTTTTTAAATGTAACACATCAAAGGTTATTTAAGTTAATTTTCGTTTGAAACTCTTAAAATTTACAAATTTAAAAAACAGAAATATGTCATAAAAACGTAAGTGGTTTTAATAATATTGTTTGGAATCTGCTAACTTTAAAAGCTAAATATCAAGACAATAAAAATCATACACGGAGCCATGACGTTGCCTTTTCTATTTTCAAAGTCACGGCCAGCGGCAACGATTACAACCTCCAAAGCCAAAAAATAATTTCATAACCAAAACAGACATTCTTTTGAAATATCATCACGCACATTAGTCGATTGTACTCAAAGATTAAAAAATGGAAGCACACTTGATAAAAAGGTCATAAATACCAGTTTTGAAAATGCTGTAACTGGAATACGATAACATCTTTTAAGCTTTTTATACTAAAAAGGGGTGTGAGTAAAAAAAAAAACGTATAAAACTAGGGTCCTTGCCCTGTTGACGGCCACAACGAGTTTTATTACATACGACATGTTGACGAATAGGGCGTAAAATTCTACGGTTTTATGTCATAGAGTAGTTTTTAAAATAGACGAGGTACAGGGGGAGATGTACCGTTACGGAAAGTATGCACTACAGTAGCATTGTGTTGCCGTGGTGACAATAAAACAAAAATATACTCCTGTTTACTTTGTGTAAGTATTATGGTTTCTAAGATATTGACGTGTTGTGTTCATAAAAGCATTGACTTTATTCCAGAGAAAAAATAACATAAGAATGTAATACTGGCTGAATCACAGAGTCTAGATTAGCAATCATGCACTGTCTATACATTGAATACAATAAATGAAAATGATAGTTTCTGCATTATTCGTCGAGTGCAAAGTGAAAAAAGTTAAGTGTAGTTATGCAATTTTCTCATCAGTAACTTACTATATATAAAAAGGGGATATCAGATATTTTTACACTTTCTACATGTTGTTTATTTTTAACCTAGACTGCGGTCGGACCCGGAGATGGAAACAAGCTCTAAATGCGAGATATTGAAGGACAACTTCAGAAAACGAGTTAGCAACTCTATAATTTTACACCTCACCCTTAACTTTTAGTTCCTAATAAACTTACTAGGTACATAAACGCTGTTATGTACACAATATACAAGTCAAGGTAGTTGGCAGGTAAGTAATAATGCATCAGGAAGGAGATAAAGTCTAGCCTCCAGGGAACCAACTAAGTTATGCGATAGAACAAGTAATGCACATACGTGTACGAGTACTCAGGCGGTCGAACATAGGTCTTAGTGAATGTATACCTTGGTCAGTTGATGAGAGATAAGATGATGCCAAAGAAAAGAACGTTATAGAATACATTATTATAGATTTTTTCAAGCAATAAAGCCGCTTATATCAATGATGATACTGACAAAAAATTTGAAGGACAACGCAAAAATTATGATTTTGCTCCAAGTTTTACAAAGAGTTTGTGTGCGGCATAGATTTCAATTTATTGTTACTGCAAATACTGATAAGTCAGTATAGATATGAAACAACAATCTAATTTAATATTCACTTTCTGCTCTAGATAGAGGCTATTAAATCAAACGTCTATTTATGGAAGCTATGTGAACACAGTAAACGGTTAGCCTTGGATATACTATGAATTGACAATGATGATCGACCTGCAAACACCGCTTACCTAGTTTAGTATTTTTTTTCAATTTATTTCAGTTACTTGTAGCAAATCTGTTAGATTTTATATTAATGATGAGTTCAGTAACAAAAGTGCTGTATACAACAAAATAGAAATGATTAATTGGTACTGGAAATTCATCATCATGGTTTCAATCAAAAGACAGTTCATACGTATTGTCTGTTCGACATAATGTCTCCCCCAAGTATCGCCATAACGTCTCCCGCGAAGCGGCGAGCCTTCTGGCTAGCCTACCACCGTGGGATCTGGAGGCAACAGTCCTTGCACACATGCACGATATGCGCGTGGAGATGCAACGCCGGGGTGAAAGTCCTCTGCCGCGACAGGTCACGGCATGGCGGACAGAGCTCCGGTGGGATCTCATGATGAAATGGCGTCAACGACTATCGCAACCCAGTGCTGGGCACGCCACAATCATGGCGGTAAGTCCCCTCTTTGAGGCGTGGCTGGAAAGACCTCACGGCGTCCTTACCTTCCGCATGACGCAGGTCCTCACCGGATATGGTTCGTTCGGGAGTTTCCTGCACCGAATTCATGCGGAAGTGACGCCCGGGTGTCGCCACTGTGCGGAACGCCCGGAGGACACGGTGGAGCACACAGTCGAGGTGTGCCCTGCTTGGGCAGAGCATCGCCGTGCCCTCGTGGGGGCGATCGGCGGTGGAGACCTCTCGCGCTGGGCCTTGGTTGAGGCCATGGTCCGGAGCGAGGAGTAGTGGCAGGTGGTCGCCGACTTCTGCGAAGCAGTAATGCTTGCAAAGGAGGAGGCTGAACGCATCAGGCAACGGCGTTATCGCTGCCGCCGCCGCAACCGGGATTCTGATCCCGATTTCCGGCCACCGTAGGCGCGGGCTTGCGGACAGTGAGCAATGGTTAGCTCACTGTCCGGCCGTCCGGTAACTGTCCGGACCAAGCCCAAGTCGTCGACGGCGCGCACTGTTCCCGCGCGCCTCAAGGAGTTGTCAGCAACAGCAGGGACCCAGCCGGGTCAAAGCCTACTGGGGCCAGGGTTATCCGAAAGGGCGCTCGAGCCCCGGTATGAAGGCTAGAAGGAACGGGTTGAGTCTTTTAGTCAGTAAGAGTCTGACACTATCTCTAGCTCCGCCCAAGAGCGGGGGATGTCAATGCATGATTTTTCCCACCATAAAAAAAAAAAGTATTGCCATAACAATCAGTCTGCATTCAGTGGATTTCTGAGGCTTTTATTCGGTCACCCTTAAGGGAGATTTTGCAACACTACATCTTTCTATATGCGGTCACCACTATAGAACCTTTTGACATCATCAACCATCTGTACAACGAGTAATATGCGCCGCCACTGCAAATTAACTAATGTAAAATAGACGGTGATTCCACAGTTTTATAACAAAAACAGGGAAGAAAAAATGATAATAATAAAGTCCAAAGTAAACGTGCCATCAAAGTTAACTGCAAAACAAACAAAAATCATTCTACATTTTTCATAGTCTTTGCCGACCGGGGCACGGCACAGCAAAAGTATTGCGTGACAAAATAATACTGCACGCACACTGTCAAATGATAACTCTACGTCTATCAATTTCCAGAGGAATGGAGCACTATGGTGTGCTTAAAGTTTATTATGGTGTTCGTAGATAAGGCCCAGTTGTATTATTCAGTCGCTGAATAACTAATAGGTCGATGTTTGTTTTTGTCCTTAAATATTTTTGGGTCACGGCGGTAATTAATTAGGTGCTGTCTATTGTGGTTTGTTTGCGGTTTTTAGGAAAGGCTGACAAAATATTTTTGAATGTTTTCTAAATTTTTATTAGTTTAATATTTTTTCGGGGAAACGAAATTGGGTGAAAGAAACCACTAATTGGATCCCGAAAAGCAGAAACAATCGACACGGTAGGCCCAGAAAAAGATGGCGAGACTATTTTAACTCCTACCTATAGGATTGGCCAGAAGTAACTCCTTAGTCCCGTAGTTTTTTCCCTTACACCGAAGAGTAAAAGCACAGAAGATAGGCATTATTATTTCAGTGTCTAGGAAAATATGCCTAGCAAAGAAAAAAGCAAGTTTCAGATACTGAATACAGTATCAGCAACGTATTTTTTTATTTTGCACTAAATTTTAAGGCAAGTAATAAAGTAAATGCATATACGAAATAAAAATTGAGCTTTTATTTAGTACGAGCTATATTTTTCACCAATTTACATGAAAGTTTCGTCTGATTTATTTGAGTGTTCTTTGATATTGAACTGGGAAACATTGAATTTTTGGCCATATTTTTCAAGCCATAACAGCGACGCAGAAAACCAAATTAGAAGCCTCAGAGGGCAATATGTCCTCATCATCATTATTAATGGGAACAAATTAAACGTTGTTGAAGCCCCCACGACCCGATTTTTCTCTCTCCCTTTGCAAATTAACTACAACGAATTCTACTCAGACGTCCTGATTTAAAATTTAAATTATAATAATGCTACTGTTTAGTTTTTGATAAATTGCAGACACCTATAAAGTTTTAGCTCTATGTGATGAGTTTAAAATTGTTTGTAAGATGTGTGAGTGAAATTGTGTTCTTTTTCAGTAAAATCTTTAAAGTTTATTTACGTCTTTGGATATACAACATCATTATTGATCTAAGTATTATTTTCAAAATGTTAACCTTTCGAGTATCGTAACTAGAGACACAATAGTAAGAGAATGAGAAAGCGAACGCCAGCGTTTGCTTGGGGTTTAATAAATTAAATTAAAAGATTCACATATTTTTTTTTTTCGATCACAACATAAAATCGTTAGTATATTAATATTTTTTGTTCCATCTATACTTTTGATTATGCCAATATTTATTAAGAAAACCATTTACCATCTGTTTTGACGTTAAAAAAACCACTAAACGCATACGTACACACACGGTTACAAGGCAACATTGTACACATGCTGTTCATTTATTTGACTTATGTACATAAATTTATGTGACAATTCGAATTCCTTACGTTTCACGATGACTAGAAAACGTCGCTTGTTGTTGTTAATGGCAGATGGTATATAAATAATTTCTGCTTGAGATCAGTGTGGTTGAAATTTTAAAGAAACTGTCTTCTGGAGTGGCAATCACGCACCGAAGATCCAAAGATGGAAGGCGTAGCACAAGGCGGACCGATGAAACAGTAGATGTCTTTCAGCTGAAATGATGATGATGACCAGAGGTCAGAGGGCTGAACTTTTCTTTGGCTAACGATTCAGCATTGCTATCCGGCTTGGCAACGCTGTTAGTGTTCTGGGCACTTTTGCCATTCAGCACAATGTGGATGTTTTTTTGATGCCCTATATATTATTTTTACACGCGTTTTTACTATCTTCTGTTTGTATATCTGTAAAGGTATACTTATTAAGTAACTGATTAGTTTAAACGTTTATAAGTTTATTGTTTTTTACCTATATATTTTGTTAAATCACCTGTGTTTTTAATCACTTTATTTTTTAATGATTTCATCTTTTTACCCGAATCCCATATTAAGTATTATTATGCCTACATAAAATTAAGTAATTTACTTTACTGTTCCATTCCAAATTCATCAGGGAGATTTTTTGTAAGCCTTCAGGCTTTATCTATTATAATATTTGTACGAAACATTTAAAAATAAATAATATTTTATTTCTCAGATTGTAAATCTGTGTCGTTAATTTCATACGTCCCTTGAGGGTAGCTTTTCTTAATTCGTTTAGGGGAGGTTTACTTCTACGTGTTAATGAAAAAGTGTTTTGCATTTAAATGGGAAAACAACAATCTCTAAATGGAATATTTGTTATTTTTAACAAGATAAGTAGATTTTTGGTGCTCTTTGCTTTTCTTTATGATGAAAAAGGAAAAGAAAATTAAGAGGGAAATGAACACATACAATCACCTGAATAGGGAACAGTTTCCATTTTATTTTAAAAACGTTGGCTAAGTAGGTTGTGGCATCTGATTTGATGAAACCATAGTATGAAATCATATTTATAGTATTTTTGAAAAATTACTATGAAAATTCTTATCAAGCAAGTGACGTAGTGGGCCTCATTCAGAAGGCTTAAAGTTACTTAAAAGGCAATGGAAACATCCACAGGAGAACCAAGGTCTCCGACAAAGCTCGAAGAAGTGCCAAACTTAAGTGGCAGTGGGCAGGGCAAGCCGCTCGCAGAACAGATGGTCGATGTGGCCGAGAGGTTATAGAGTGGTATCCGCGCACCGGAAAACTCTGCGTTGGAAGGACTACCACAAGGTGATGGTCCACCTGGTGATAATCACGGGAAGGCGATAAATGCAAGATGCATAGGACCATTCGTTATGGCGACACTTGGAGGAAGCCTATGTCGAACAGTGAACGTCTTTCAAATGATAAATGAATGATCTTTATTTTGCAAGTAGGTTTTATAAAAACACTTTTACACGTCAATTTTTTTTTTCGTCAATTAATGCTAGATGAGGCCGGTGTTTCCTAGCTGACTACCCTGAGAAGAAACACCGAAACAAACTCAGGGGTCAAAGTCTCTTTTAAAGTCCATACAGCAAAACATGTAATGGTCAAATCATATGAGAACCATGCAGATTGAGCCTGAGATGGTCTTTTGAAGAAAGAACCACACAGTTCTAAGTGGACCTGTCCAGTCAGTGCAAGCATTTGTCAATATGCGTGTAGCTCAACTCAGGACTACTAAGGTGCTCAACGACTTGACGAACAATGCCAAAGAAAGGACATTTGGGTAGGCCACATCAAATACTCAAAACTGCCAGACATCATGTGAAAATAAAAGAAAAGGAAAGAGTAATCCACATAGTTCTCACATTCACAATAATAAAATTTACAAAAGTGTAAATATTACAAATTGTAAAAAAAAAAGTAAGTATATAAAAAAAAAAATCAGTCAAATAGTAAAAATAAACATGTCATAATTGTTAAAAAATAATAATATATATATATATATATATATATATATATATATATATACAATATCATAATTGTAAAACAACAACAATCGTCAATAAAAAAAAAGGCAGTTAAAACAAAAAAACATTCAAATGATAATAATTATAGTGAGTAGGTACTGGAGCAGGTCAATCCCAAGCCGTTTTATCCTCAAGATACTCTTTTACAGTATAAAAATCCTTTTGGCAAAGTTTTCGCTTTACAAATATTTTGAATTTATTAATGCTAAGTTCCTGAATAGGACTGGGAAGCTTATTATAAAAATGTATACTTTGGCATCTAAATGAGCGTCCTATTTTTTTGAGCCTGGTGGCAGGAACCACTAACTTGTGTTTGTTCCTAGTATTAACGTTGTGAATGTCACTGTATTTTTTAAACATGTTTTTATTTTTATGAACATACAAAATATTTTCATAGATATACTGAGATGGCACAGTCAAAATATTAATATTTTTAAATTTATCTCTGAGGGAGTATCTGGGACTTAATTTATAAATTGAACGAATGGCCCTTTTCTGCAAAACAAAAATCGTTTGGATATCGGCGGCATTTCCCCATAATAGAATACCGTACGACATGACACTATGAAAATAACTGAAGTAAACTAAACGGGCTGTCCCTAAGTCAGTTAGATTTCGAATTTGTCTAACAGCGTATGCGGCAGAGCTAAGTTTTTTCGACAACTTATCTATGTGTGGGCCCCACTGAAGCTTAGCATCAAGAGTTATACCCAAGAACACTGTAGTGTCTTCAGGACTCAATTCTTTACCTTTTATTAGCACACTAGTTTCTACCTGCCTTACGTGAGGCATCGTAAATTTAACAAATTTGGTTTTCTTTTCATTAAGGAGCAGGTTATTGACATTAAACCAGTGTACTATTTTTGAAAGGGCGTTATTTATGTCATCAGTAACCGGCTGCTGACGTTTAAGCTTAAACAAAAGCGAAGTGTCGTCTGCAAACAACACTATATCATGGTTATCCTTTATGAGGTATGGCAAGTCATTTATATAAATGAGAAATAAAAATGGACCAAGAATCGAGCCCTGGGGCACACCCATTGATACTACAGACCCGGGTGATCTTTTTCCATTTACATCAACTCTCTGAATCCTATCACTCAAATAAGAAGTAAGAAGATCCAGAGAGGAATTCCGGATTCCGTAATGGTGTAGTTTCCTGATTAATGTTTCATGGAGAACGCAATCGAAAGCCTTGGACAAATCCCAAAAAATGCCCAGGACATCGCATTTGTCTTCCCATGCATTATAAATATGTCCTAAAAGTTCAACCCCGGCATCGGTTGTTGAACGACCCCTTGTAAAACCGAACTGTTTATTATGTAACAACTTATGTCTATTAAAAAATCTTTGTAATTGATGTAAAATTAGTTTCTCAAATATTTTACTAAAGGTGGGTAGCACTGAAATAGGTCTATAATTTGTGGGGTCAGATGTACTACCCGTTTTAAACAATGGTATTATTTTACTATACTTCATTAAGTCAGGAAACTCGCCACGATCAATACAATTATTAAAAATAAGTGCTAAACTAGGAGCTACAACCTTTATAATGGACTTTACAACATCCACAGAATTTCCCCATAAATCTGTGGTCTTTTTTACATTTAAAGTGTTAAAGGTTTTAATTATGTCCACATATGTCACATGTTCGAAATTAAAATCTGAATCACAAACTTTAACATTTTCTTTAAGCAGAGACTCTGCAGCAGTGGGTGATGAGTTCAGAGATTTAGTAGTTAATATGGGGATCTCTGAAAAGAACTTTTCAAAAGCTGCAGCAACTTGTGAGTCCGATTTGATCACGCTGTCATTAATTTTAAGGCTATAGTCACTACATGGTTTTTTAGATCTTCCAGTTTCACTGTTTATAATATTCCAGGTAGTTTTAATTATATTATTACTATTTTTAATTTTAGAACTCAAGTAGCGCGATTTTGCAACAGAGCATACTTTTTTGAATAATTTCTAACATACAAACTAAACTCGGCAGTGTTTACAAGAATTTTTTCCTCATACAATTCATAGAGTCGCGTTCTACTTTTATGTATACCAATGGTAGCCCATTCACTGAAAGATACATTACTATTAACCGATATAGTTTTGGGTATAAAAGTGGAATTAAATTGCTTACAGTACATATTAAAAAAACATTCATATTGTTGATTCAGATCATCTAATGTTGACAATGCTGGTAAATTATTAATTAGTTTAGTTTTAAAAGTTTCTAAGCGATTTGCAGTTTTCGGGTTAACAGTGATATTCTTTTTAGCCACTATGATGTTTGGAATTTGAAAAGTAATTAATTGCCCACAATGATCAGAATCTAGTAAATTTATAATGTCTTTATGGCTAGGTACAACATCGGTATAAATATTATCTATTATCTATTTCGTTAGTAAACAAACGGATAGACACCGAAGTGACTTTGTTTTGTAACTATGTTAATTAATTTAAACACAAAAAATGTATCATCATCATTTTCCTGCCCTTGTCCCTTTTATTTGGGGTCGGCGCAACACGTTTTTTTCTTCCACTCTGTCCTGTCACTCGTCACGCTATCACTAACTCCCTTTTCATTCATATCACTTCTCACACAATCCATCCATCTTTTCAAAAAAAATATATTATACCTAATTAATTTCTTCCCCACTTTTTTGGTTTTCATAATTGACACCAACTAAAAAAAAAAAAAAAAAAATATTAAAAACCTAGCTTGCGAAGATATTGAAATTTCTTACCCACGGGGTTGCATCTTCCCTTTTAGTTGGTTGGATTTCAAGACAGATGTCACTTTTAATTAAATATGGTATCTAGGGGAGGAATGTACTTCCAAAAGTTTGGTTTTAACTAAATGTGTGAAGTACTCTGAGCTTCATAAAATTGAAATATTTTTTGTCATTGTATGTCTTCCAGATGAAGAGTAGGTATTCCGACTGGATATTTAACTCTCACTGCACTTATTTGAAACATACATTATTCTGGATGGACATACATAGGTTATATATTATGTTTATAAATTGTATTAGCTGATTCGAGCCCACTTCGACGGACATGAAATTTTTCGGAGTCAAAAAATATTATTGATTACAATCAAATGTCCTATATCACTCAGGAAGCTTGACACTGGTGTCAGAATTTTTTTTTTTTTGTTATGGGTAGGCTCGCTTTTGACCACTATCTCACCTGATGGAAAGCGATGATGTGGCCGACGATGGAGCACGCTTGCCTAGAAGCAATTTATTCACTCTTGACCTAGAGAGGTTATAAATATCAGGAACCACAGACTCCGGCATGGAATTCTAATCCTTAGCTATACGTATAATGAATATGTTCACAAAACGCGTTTATGGGTGGGATGTCCAACATATACTGCGCAACGTACGGCGTTAACGTGTTACATCTATGTGTAACTCACGTCTATTCTAGGTAAAACTGGACGGAACTATACCAATATCAAAACTTCCCCTTCGTGTTGGATAGAACTTCGAGTATATTACCTATATTTGGCTTTGAATCAGTTCTATTTATACGGAAATGCTTATAAAAGGTTTTCTTCCATAAATATTATTATTGTTGGTGTTTTCCAAAATTTTGATATAAAAAAATGTCATATCATAGGACTCAGTAATTTATTAATAGGTATGTTCTGCCTCTAGAAGGGCATTTTTTATTTATTTAGCTCTATCTATCTCACTGCTGGGCAAAGGCCTCACTGACATCCTTTTTGGTATTCTTTTCTTAAACCAGCCCCTGTGGTGTGTCTGTATAGGTTGGCTTGTCACCTCTTTTCAGGTGCTTTACCATATCGGGCTAAAATGTCAGTCGTGAGAGCGAAAAATAGCTATGATGGAGCTAAGCACCCTATATAGTTTCCGCCCTTTAATAATTCTCTTTAGATCGTAAAATGGATCCCGTTAAGAGCTCATAGTTGGGTCTCAGATCGGCCTGAGAGACATCTTACATCCTTAGGCAATCACTTTGTGGAGACTCTTACCTAGCATTCAATATGTATGCGGCTGACGTAACCCAGCCCATCCTATTTTAGCCGGGCAATCCTTTCTCCTACATCTACTATCTCTGTTCTCTGTAGAGCTCAAGCTCTGTATAATTATAGGAAATCTGATAACTGTTGACTGGCCTATTGGTCTAGTGGCTAGTAGTCCTGACTGCTAAGCCGCCGGTCATGGGTCCGATTCCCACTCATGACAAATGTTTATGTGATGCGCATGATCTTTGTTCTGTGTCTGGTTGTAATTTATCTATAATATGTATGTATTTAGAAATATTTAAGTATGTTTATCAGTAGTCTAGTGCTCATAATACAAGCTATGCTTAACTCGGGACTAGACGACGTTGTGTGATCGGTAAGCAGTTTTGGAATATTATATTATTATTATTGTCATATGTGTACCGTCTCTTAATTATGCATATAAGTTTTACGCTAGACTTGGCTCATAAAATGCCACTGGTCTTGTAGGCTCATTGGTCCTGCAACACAAATGGCAACTGAAGGACACAGATACCTACGTTTTTGTCAATAAAAGTCTAATAAACAAAAAGATTTCACCCAAGATAGAATAAATTTAACGTTGTAATACTTAAGAAAAGACAGGTTGATATTACCTGTTTATTTGCAAAAACAAACACCCTAGACATCGCAAAAATATTTTGAAACACGACACCGCTGTGTAGATAACCCTCAAGTTCTACTATGAACGATTTGGAAAAATATTCCCGAGACACATACGCACATGTGGTGGCAGGTAGTGCGCTTTTGCGGTTTCATTGCGTGCAGGAAATTCGTGAATGGAGCGGCTGGGCTCTCGAGATCGTTTAGGGTACCGAGTTTTTTGCATTCCCACGATGCCTGACCATTGAAGGGTTAAGATTGACGTAGCGCTGATTTTTTGTGAACGCTCCATTTGTGCATTATGGTAAATAAGGAAATGCGAAGAATTTGAGTTATGAGGTGAATTTATTTGGAGGAATTGATTTTTTTGGTGTTGGAATGTTCATTTTGAGAAAAATTTACTAATCAAGTAAAAATGTGAGGATTTTGTTTTTTTTTGTATTTAATTATGTATATCACAAACCTATACTGCACTAATCAAATATATATTTACAGTCTGAGTTTTGTATTATACCTATTAATAAATCAATTCACAATAAATATACATTAAAAAAAGAAAGAATTCAGAAAATATGTAGTTACATAGGAGATGCCTACTCTAAAAAAAACACTTCAAACACACATATACAAAGTCAAAAAAAGTTTGTAAGTTTGAATCTTCATAAGTTGGTTACTTCCTCACGCTAAAACAGCTAAAGGAATTTTGATTAAATTTGGCATACGAGTTGAACATGTATTGGTACTTTTTGTCCCGAGAGTCGGGAGAGCTCTCTCTCGACTCTCAGGACAAAAACTCTTGAGATAACTCTCTTATTCTCTACATTCACGCGAGCGAAACCGCTGCTAAAAACTAGTTCTCAAATAAAACGAAAAAGAGATTCCCAGGATTTTCACAAACCATATTTTACTCTATAAAACAAACTACATACTAAAACGTCGAACAAAAAAATCTCCGTCATCCAGCTTCCCTAACAGGATTTTTGCTTTACAGAAATTCATCACAAAAACTGGTAATTAAATTACAAAATGCTCGCAGACGTAAACAGATGGCATACCTACTTACTTGAAGTGATTTACTACAGGTGAATAATTCTGTTTTATATTACACTGAAATCCGGTCGTCCCTGATGTACCTACACCTACCTGTGTTATTTAATTTGGACCCAGAGATGAGTTATGAAGACTCAAGTCTGTAACACTTTGTTATTAGGTAACTTTGTAGACGTCTGATTTTGTATGATTCTTTAGAGATGTTTTAGCAATGGAATAGGTAGTTCTATTTTTAGATTTGAAATTATTTAGGATTCTAGGTAATTGCGATCGTGGTAGAATTCGCCGGAGCCGTAGGCGAAGGTTTTATGGAGGTGAGTGCTGCAATGATAAATTTCCACGTGTATCAAACGACGAAGATATAAATAACTACTTCTTGAAATCCTCTCAACCTTAGTTCGGTCTTCGTTCAGAATTGTTATTCAGTTCTCATAGTGATTTGATATTTTTCATAGTATTTATTAGTTTATTATTCTAGCATATGTATATGTATACCTATAAGTATTTTATTATTATAAATAACTTATTTTATATTTTTCCATTTGAACTATTTGTTATGTATTTATTTATTGTGCAAACCTACCACAGTGTTGTCTTTTTTAACCCAAAGGTTGACTGGTAGAGAATGTCTTGTGGCATTAAGTCCGCCTTTGTACCACTATTGTACATAAAGTTTAAACAAATAAATAAATAAACAAGGGTAGACGTGTGACTCGTAGGTGTCGCTTAACACCCAGCTTGATACAAATGGTGGCAGGGGCAATTAAGCTCACGCACTTTTTTGCACTAATGTGAAAGTAGTGTAGTTTTTATCAGTCCTGTGTTTTCTAGGTCATCTAACTAATGACTCATAAATATTTTTTTCTGTTTACATTGTTTACTGTTTGGTCCTCTATACGAATAGTAGAAATTAAGGTCTTTGTCGCACCTTTGCAGTTCTTTTCTGATGCTTTGCAGGGCCTATTTGAATCAATTATAGCAGGGCAATTTATTAGTTGTCGCCACTGTTATGTTTTGCCACACTTTTGGGGTAAAGACTTACAGTGGTGGTATAGAGTGTAACTGGTTTAGAGGGGTCAATGCTGACCTTTTCTAAATTCTTTCGTGTTTTGTTTTCCTGGGACACCTCCAACTGTCAGCTTTTATGGCGCACCGTATATGTACACTGACAGTTTGAAATTGATTGCCATGATAGGTATTGTGCGTACTGAATACTTTTAATTATTGGTTAGTCCATCTACCTGGCTTCTTTTCCAATAAAGTTGAAGTCGGCTTCCAGCTAAACTGGATACCAGTATTTTATGTCAAGAGTGAATAGGTTACTTCTAAGTAAGCGCGTTCCACATCGACTGCATCGTCGCTTTCCATCAGGTTCAGCGGTCAAGCGCAAACCTATCAACAAAAAAAAAAACATGATATCTCTCTGACGTTCGTTCACTATCTACCTACCTACCTAATACCTACGACGATCATCATCATCATCATCATTTCAGCCAAAAGATGTCCACTGTTGGACGTAGGCCTACGAGGATATTCCATTAATTTTGTTTTCCCGATACGATAGTCATTCCCGTGCCATTTAAAGCTATTTCATTCGAATTTGATTCAGTTATATCATCGCAAGACGGAAAATGACGTAGGTAAGTTAGAGATGCCTGACCTGTAGACCGACCTGTAGGTCAAGTCCCTATCTCTCGCCGTTATTTCAGGCTTCCGTAATGTTCAACTGCAGGGTGCTTCAATTTTGTAGCAATTTGATACAGTTGGGAGCTGGAATGAAAACACTGTTACATTAAGCTTGTTTCAGAAATATCTGTAATAAGATTCATAATTTCTGTCCTCGTTGGACAATAATTTCACATCATGTGTGTGAAGCACCTTTTTTTTAGGTAGGAATTCATCCATTGACTTTTCCCGCTCTAGAATAGAGTGGGAGGGCGTTTCAGACGTGTTTTTTATGTTCCTTTTTTTCCGTGTTCCAGGACCCCGAGGTTCCCTTTTAGACAACCCATGGTGAGTGTGTGACACACTCGGTGTTAAAATGATGTCCAATCTTTCAAGCAGAAGAGAAAGAAGAAGCAGAAATAAACCAAATTTTATTAGATATATAGGTACTTGCTGACCTGGCAAACTTCGTACCGCCCAACACTCAATATATTTTGTATAGTCACAGCCTTAGTAATATATCAAGTTACACACAATTTTAACATATAAAAGTTATCTACATCGATTTCGCGCGCACAACAACTTCTACAGATTTATTATATGTATAGATTATAACATAAATTTCGACCTGAACGCACTTTCACACATATTTTGCTCAACTGTCACGCGGAAACGTTTGTACAAATCCTCAATCGCATGATTAAGGGTATTTTATTGACAATAAACCTTCAAACATAACGAAAAGCATTAAAGCTTTCCAGCCGCTTTCTATCACATTTTAGCGACACTAAATCTTTTATGAATTATAACAAAAGTTCCGTATTAGAAAAATCGTCACGCGCCCATAATAAAAAGCATACAAACATCGCTTTTATTGCTTAACGGTAAAAATACACAAATCGCCAAAAAAATCTATGCATGCTAGCTATAAAATATAAGGACAGGGGGCCAATAAAGAAAACGGTATATTAGGTTCTGAAAATAAGGGCTGTGCCACAAATGTAGTACGTTTCGCCTGACTTTTATCGCTCATAAACCGGGATAATGTGTTGGTATAAGCGTATTTCGGAATGGTACAAATTTAGACGGGAGGCGCCGAGCGGCCCGCTACTCGATATTAGCTAATATGTAGCCATACTCAATGCGAATGCTCAAAGGACTTTTACACTTCAAGACTGAGACTTTTGTGAGTTTGGAGTGCTTTATTGTATGTAGTAGAGGGAAGGAACAATACATGATCACAATATACATAGGAACAGAAATCAATCTACATACAAAGCGCACACATAGACACCGCTCACGGACACGATATCTCGGTCGCGTCTCGGACCACTCGTCGAACAGTTCCGGCTCAAACGCTCATTAGTGTGCGTCCACTGAGCGTAGGTATAAAAAGTGAAGTACAGACATGAGATTGTCTTCTGTACCTATCTATTTCGTGACATGGTGTTGAAGTCATTACAGAATGTATTATAGTGAAGTGTTTAGAAACATTAATACATTAGAACACCGAGTAATATAGCGATTAACTTTCAATGTTTATTCTTATACCTTTGGAATCTTTGTGATATGATGAGCTCACAAGGAGAAGTTATGGAAACTTCATCAGACTATCATGAAGGTGAATACGAACGTACAAATTTGCGCCGTAACATAACGTATTTAAATGTGTATACATGTTTGTTACCCCCCTCACGCTTAAATAGCTGAATAGATTTGGATGAATTTTAGCACAATGTTGCCTCCAAATAAGATCCTGGGATTTCTTTTATCCCTAGAGTATGTTCTATGGAGATAATTTCATTTATTACTTTCACACAGGCAAAGCTTCTGGCAGAAGCCAATAATTGTACTAAACTGAAACAGCTTTCAACACATCTTTTGTTTTATTGATAAAAAAACTAGCTACTACCGGCCCGATTTACAATATATCTTCTAATAAAGCAGTTTCCAAATGAGCCATTGGAAATCTCAGCCTTCAACCAATTAGAGCCCCCAAAATAACTAATCAACGTAACATAACCATTACATCTATAGTCCTAATAAAAACCCTACAAATCCGTTTTATTTATAACGTTACAAATAACGGTGTGTAAGAGAAGATGGGGGAATATATAGATGTCACAACACTTCACACATCGCTTGAAGAATCGACAAATAGGTGACGATGGGGTATTTCTCATTTGATACTTACTGTGTTTGATACAGTAAGATTACATCTTATAGATGCCGTAAAGATAAATCCGGAATGTGGCAGAGAATAGTCTCGATATTTAAATTAGGAAAGTAATCAGAACAAATATCGATACTGATGAAATTATTACGGATGTACTTGAGATGCTATCTGAAATCTAAAATAAAGAAAAAAAAACGAGCTTAATCAACCAAACCTTTTCATAGTTAATACCTCTATGGTCCGGACTAAACGTTTCGCCGTTTATACATACCGCGTACATCAAAGGACTGGAACAATTTGCCTGCTGTGGTCTTCTTGTCTGATTTGATTATAATTTAGGTTAGGTTAGTGTATAGTCTCTTAATAAACTAATGTGCTTCACCATCAACGATTGCATCACTTATCATAAAGTGGGATCGCAGTCAAAATCTAGTTTATTGTATAGTAAAAAAAAACTGTTTTTTTTTTTTTTCATCTAAACAAAATTGATCTAAGGTATAAAAAAGTTAGTATGAAACTAGTGGCTTTATTTCGAAATATAAAAATTGTATCGCAAGTTTTAAATGGCCTTAAATCGAATGCATCTCCAGCCAGGATTTAGGTAAACTCCGAAAGGAAAATCGCGCTATTTGCCAGTAGTTGTTTATTGATATTTTCGCTCCGGCCCCTGCGCGCTAGATCCTAAAGTTACGGCGTTGTTTTAAACTTTTCCGGTCTGTTTTTGCAGTGATTCGAAAAAAATTAAATTGGAGAATCCCCTGGGTAGCTTTTTATGGAAAGTTTTTCCTGGGATTTTTTTGTATAGTGGCAATTTTCGTGGAATATTTTTTAGTGGTTCCAATTTACGAATTCTTTCGTAAAAATAAAATAAGTTTTCAAACTCGGTTTTCTGATTACAATCATTTAATTAGGTTTTGAGCATTTTTCAAGGGATTGAAAATTTATTTCAGGAAACCATAATATCTAAACCTACAAAATTAACGATATCTGATGGTGTTTTTTTTTGTCTTAAAAAATCACAACATGACAATTGGCACAATTTCAGTAATTAAAGAGTGTATAGGGTCGAGTTGCCTATTTTGGACCGGCTCGTAATTATTCTAGTAATAAAATAATATATTTTTTATTTGTAGTAATAATATAATAATATAATTCTCCTAAGTTATAAAAAGTTTTTGTGACAGCTTGTAAAGTTCGTTAACTGATATAATATATGCAGCCTTCCTATATATAATACTTACTTCAAAAAAAAAAAAACACTTTGAGGGATTTACCCATACTTTTAGGGATTTTAATTTATTTTTTGAAGTAAGAACATAACTATTATTTTGTGACAGAAATCTCTATGTGAAACGCTTGTTAGCCGCCTTTTAGTTTTAAAAACCAGCTAAACGAGCGTCGAACTCATCGTCCATACTGATACACGACCACTTTTTTTAAATTCTATTTTTCATATTGGTTGTTATAGCGACAAAAAATTCAGTTGTCTAGCTATCACGATTTATGAGATTCAGTCTGATGGCAGACTCTCGACAGACAGGGACAGCGGAGTGATAGCAATTAGATCCCGTTTTTACCTTTCGTGTGCGAAACCCTAAAAAGACAAGGTAGAGACGTGGCCAGGCCAGCTTTGATTTTTCTTTCATCGTAACATCACATTCAAAAACAACTCTAGAGACTTGCTAAAGTTCATACAATTCTAATTAAATTTAACTGAACGCCCTATTGATGTCACATCTACTATATTTTGCGAAAGTCGTTAAACGTTGATTTAAGTTTAAATTTTAATGTCAGTTATAAATGTGAACCGGTACATAAAATTGCGTTTAAACCCGTATCGATTGTCGTGGCATTGTGTGGGATAATTTATAGATTTGTTTATTATGTCTGCTTGGGTATAGCTGATAGGTTTAGTACTAAGCGATCATAGATGAGATAAATGGACTGTGAGCTGTCTGAATTGCCATAAAATATAATAAGGGTCTGAAATAAGATGATAATCAATTAGATGGATTTATCTTTTGAAGTCTAAGTATTAATTTTGCTTTGAATATACAGTTAACGGCAATGGTGACAACACTCTTATGGTTATTGGGTTTCGATAGTAAGACGAATCGTAATAGAAATTGTAATAGTCTACAGTAAATTACAACATTAACAAAGAATTTGGGTGAGGAAATTGTTGATGAAACTATTGAACGTACGCATACATATACCACCATGATAGATATCGAAGAAATAATTTACTAAGTTTTATCAAATCAGTACAGCTTTGTTAAAAAGTTCATCAAACAGTGTCATTTTCAGACTTAAAAAGTCACTGAGGCCCAACTGTGGGATCATTATAAGGCTGATTAGGCTATGCTTATATTTAAAACTACTGCTCTTATGTTTAAGGTGCAACAAGCCAAGAAGATTATCTGTAATGATGCACTTGTCGAGTCAAAACTTCAAAGTCTTGAGCAGAGACGCCGTGTTGCTGGCCTGTTGATTTTCTAATCGTTTGCATTTTGGGGAGTATGCGTTGCAATTGCATAATCTAATTTTACCAAATCTGTTCCATCATCGGACCAGTACGTATGGGTGGGAACCCACACGTACAAAGCGTTTTTGGGACGCTTTCATTATGCGTATAGCTAAGGAGTGGAATTTCTTGCCAGAGTCAGTGCTTCCTCATAGCTACCACTTAGGGCTATTTAAGTCAAGAGAGTGAATAGGTTACTTCTAGGCAAGCATGCTCCATCGACGGCCACATCTTCGCTTACCATCAGGTGAGATAGTGGTCAAACGCGAGCCTATCAATAATAAAAACAAAATACTGGTACTAAGCCGCATCAGATTAGATTGAATACCAACACTGATATAGTTGGAAAAAATTAGGTAGGCAGGCACAGAATAACGGTGAGGAAATCGTTGATGAAATTATTATTATTATTTCATCAACGATTTCCTCACCGTGAGTTATCATGATATATACTGACAAAATAATTGATTTAGTTTTATCAAATCAAGACTATGGCCAGTCTAAGAACTGAAAAAAAAATCTTCATGCTTTCACACACATGTAAACTCACATACACAAGACCCGTAACATCTATCTATGGGCCATACAAATATTTCGCCAACTGTACCATCAAAGGATTGTGTAGATATTAGATATTTTTTTAGATGAAAATTTTTTAAACTAAAATACGGGATGTAGGTTGATCTACTATTACTGAATATTGACGGTTTGATGGTTCGCTGCCTTTAATAACATGGATGTGATCGAATGCCCTGCTGAAAGTAGGTCACATTTGTTTTGTTCGTTGCTCGCTAAAACTAATAAAACTATGCAATGTATGCCTTTATCCGGTATTCATAGCTGTGGATACAATATTTTGCTGTTAAACATCCATGCTTGTGTACTTTTTTGTTCCAATATACAGCAGATTTGTTCATTGAACACTAGTTTGTGATCTGTCTATGTTTCACACAGACTGGCCTGTTGATCTAGTGGTTAGTGTCCCTGACTGCTATGCCGGAGGTCGTGGATTCGACTCCCACCCAGGACAAATGTTTGAATGATCAGTGAGCATGATCATTTGTTCTGTGTCTGGGTGTAATTTATCTATAATACTTATGAATGTATTTAGAAATATGTAACTATGTTTATCAGTAAAGTGGTCTAGTACTCTTAACACAAGCTCTGCTTAGCTAGAGACTAGACGGTGTTGTGTGATAGTTGAGGAATATTATTATTGATATTATATCGTGGCAATAGGGGTGACAACTAAACAGCAACTGTAAGCACAAAAAAATTAAAACAATCTTGTATTTTTTTAACAAAGTAGTTATCAGTTTGCATAATTTCCTCTGAATGTCAGCTCCTGTGCTGTGCTCCAATAAATCAGAGGTGGCCCAATGGTAACAGCCCCAACTTAAGAGTCACGGTCGCGAGTTCAAACCCACCCAGGCGCATTACTTTATGTAATTGATTCTTCGCCATTGCTCCCAAAACAGTGAAAGGAAACATCGTAAAAAAAGCGGCATATCCTAGAAACAAAAAAATTGAAGACATGTGTTATCTACTGAACAGCGCAGGGCCATCTCAAGTGTTTACGCAATATCTGGAATCATTGAAACAGGCGCGATATAATGGAGCAGAGAATTATATTATAGGGTTGAATTGATATATTTGCTGCCAAATACTGCAAAAAAATTAGAATGTGTACACGTATATTCTAATGGTAAATAAATTAGGGCATTACTTTGTGTAATTTATTTCATCATCACTGCTCTCAAAATGGTGAAGGAAAATATCGTGAGGAAACTTTAGAACCAAAAAAAATTCGAAGACATTTGACACCCACCAACCCGCACTGGGCCCGCGTGGTGGATTACGCCTCATTCCCTCTCTTAGAAAGGAGGCCTGAGTCCCAGCAGTGGGAACATTATAAGGCTGATTATGTTATGCTTATGAGATTCTAGGCTGTCTGACTACCATCATCCGGTAACTAAACAATATATGCATTATAAAACTTGAGGCTTTTGAATATACTTAACAATTAAAGTCAAAGACCTACGAATAAATGAATGAGCGGCACATTTTTCTGAAACATTCCTTTAAAAAGCTTTTTTAATTAAAAGTACTTTAAACACAGACCCTGCCACGAAAACAAATGAAGATATTCATAATGAAGTCTAAGTTAAATATATTGCATTTGGCCTCAAAATGTTATTAGCGTTAAGAATGATGGAGGTCGGAAAAGGGTAATCCTTCGGGAAACAATAGAAGGGGTTGCGGGGGTTGCGTACCAAAAGTTTCGTGGAAGCAATGCCTTTGGTTACAATAACGTTGTATCATGTGATATTACTTGGGAACTAAAATTGATAGTACCCAATAATAGAGGTAAAATAAATTATAATGAAGTCGACTAATTGACTGGGGTTGAATTGATATGTAATTTGAAGGCTTTTGCAAAATATTAAAGTGATTACACTGAAAATCAAACTTATCAAGTCTCACATTGGTGATTGTAGTCAGTCACAATTAAATTTCTTATCAGAAAACAAGTAAGTCGATAGAAAGACAAATGGGCAATGTTGTAGTTAGCTGGGAAGATTTTACATATAATTTGAGGACTTTTGCGAAATATGTAGTAATTCTATTGAAAATAAAACATATAAATGTTTGATAAAAGTCTCCCATTTGTAGTTGTAGTCCGTCACAAATAAATTGCTCATCAGAAGACTATAAGTCTTTAGAAATACAAATGTACATTAGTTTATAGATAAGCTTGAAATTTATCTACATGATTAAATAAGAAAGGAAGAGACCCACTGGAAAATTAGGTAAACGATATAACCCAATGAAAAGGTAACCATATGTATTCTGTCTTTACGATATCATAGTACCTATTTAAAATATAACAAAAAACTATCCAAAACACAAGCATGTTCTATAGACTTGAAAACGTTATTAAATTGACAACACAACGAAAAAAAAGCACGTTCACAACTTTTGACGCCACACCCGACAAATATTGTAGTCGCACTGACATAGTAATTGGTCATTCAAAATTAAGCGTCAACAAAATATTTTATGAGCGTGCAAAATATCTGGCGTCGACACAGGTCGGCGCCGGTAACGGGCTCAGTTTACTGCCCAGTACTAGAATACCGAATGACTAAACAATTCTCACTGGTTCTAAAATAGTTATAGAAATTGATTTTAAAATAAATCAATCCAATAAAAAGTCAACATCGCAATGTAACAATACAAACTCTTTGATTGCCTGCACAAAATAAAAATACACAAACTTCGAAAGCTCTTTTTAAAGACCTTAAGCTGAACATTACAAGCAAAACGAATTGATAATACGGACACGACGTAACAAGCATGTAGGCAAGCCGATACATGGTATTATCTGAGACAATGGACGCCTGATTGGTTTAGTTACACGGAATAGACTTCCGATCCCTGCTCGGTGGAACGAACGTGACCGTACTGCCAGATCAATTTGACAGTTTTTTTAACCTTGCACCTTTACCTATTTTACTCTCCCTCTGTCCAAATGTATCTAAACAATATTATTCTCACACTTAAAGCTAAATGTTAGAAGTTAAGCGGATGGGCTACTTGACTTTAAAACACAGAAAAACTAAATTTGTAAAAAAAGTCGCACCAAGCATCTGCGAGCTAAGAAAATTGCCCACTGGACGTTTTATTAACATGAAATAGCACCCAAAGTATTCCTATTTATACTCAAGAAAGCCCACGTCATGCCGAATCTAAAATATTGGTTATCAAAAGTTAAGCTGAATTTATTGTGTTTATAAAAGAGATTTAGCCGTCATCAATCATTCCGGAACTTCAACAAAATACATAATGGGAAAATTTATGCAACGCACCTTATCAGTTTGAAGATCTTTCGTACCATCCCAAATAGTATTAAAAGCAATTATGAAACACGCACACATTTCTCTTCTTATCGTAAAGATGCATATCTATACGTGAGGCGTGAGACTCTTTATAGAAAATAAATTTTAATTGGTGCACACAACTAAGTTTTATAAAACATGTTACGACTTAATCGTCTCAGGATTGGCGGTTAATGAGCGTAAAGATTGTAAACGCATTAACAACGTGGGTAGTCCAAACCAAAAATTGGGTTTGACGGTTCCCTAAAACGTTACCACAAACAACTGGCGATATTGGAGTCAATTAAAAGAATCAAACGATACAATCGATCACTCAACGATCGAAGTAACGAACACAAACCGTTAGGTTTTTAGCATTTATTGGTTTAGACAACTTATGATCGTCGAAGAAATTCCAAACCCAAAATTCATGCCAATAAGATCATCACGTTATTAATGACTGACAAAGTCAGTAACAACTCTACAAAATAATTTCTAAAAACAAAGCGAGCCGATGATTTGATTATAAATTTACATACCTCTATCATATGAAGCTAATGAATTACATCGGATATATGATAGGAATGATGGCGTCATTTATATGAAATTTAATCGAATAATTGATTATAAGAGTGGAACAATAAAGTGATTAGTTTAACAAAAAGTAAGACAATGAGTTATTATTCAACGGATAGATTCCTATTGTTGGACTTCAGATAGTACAAGAACAGCTATCTGACAGGTCGGGTCATTGACCAGTCGTTTATATCATTTGTTTATACGATCATCGAGCGAAGATATTAATCTTCTAACGATGAGCAGTCAGATATTTCGGGAAGATATTAAAAGGTTACTTCCTAAATTATATTTATAATTTGTCATTTTGTCTTTAGATGAATTTGACTCTGGCGTCGATTGTAATCTGATTCTTTATCGTTTGCATTTCCTTGAGATTATCTTAGTCTTCAGTCATTGTTGTTGATTCTCATTTGATTGTGATTAAGACATTAACTCTCAGTAGAAAGCTATAAAATCTATCTTACCGAGGTAATTATCCGAATGCATAAAACAAGTAATGAATAAAGTTGATCACTAAACTAAAATAAAATGTTCAATGCATTAAAGTAAATGCAGCTTTCTAGAATCTTGTTTTATATCTTCAGGGCAATAGTGTTAATGTTGAGTGGTACTTAAGACTTATAGAAGATCTAAAAGTTATTCTAGTTAGAGTCATTAAAATCTTTGTCTGGCTAAATTATATAGCTTGCTTACTATGATGAAATGGATACTAAAGAAGTACTTTTAAGATAAGCCGTGAACATTTTATCGTCTTTGTTATTGACGTTTGATGAAAGATTGCATTTTAATACTACACCCAAGTATGTTACATATTCTGAACGCAGTTCATAATACTTAGAAATTCCCGAAGATCTTTTTTATAATGAAGATTGCTCTAAAATAATTTGTAAATATAATGTATGTAGTTTTGTGGACTTCCCGTTTTTGAAAACAACTTTAAGAATTTTTTTTTTAATTATATAAACCATTGCTGGACTGCGATCCCACCTGATGGTAAGCATTTGATAGGTTTAACTAAAGCGTATAAAAAACATCACTTGCAAGCACCACAAAAAGCATAATTTTACGAGGTTATCTTGCCTCGAATACATTTCATATTGACACAAACACACATATCCTTACCGAAGCCAGCTAAACGAAGCAAATGAGAAAAATATATCAGTATTTAGTCCCACACTTAATAAGTTGTTCGACGCTAAGCGGATTACTTCTCGGTCAGTCGGAGGAAGGCAATAAATTGTGGAATCTTTATAATTTTTAGTCGCCCGATTCCTTAACGTCATAAATTCAATATCGTTAAATATGCAGCGACTTCAAATGTGTGCTTAAGTAGGCATTATTCGAAAAGATAAAGTCGTTAACTTAGCTCGTTGGCTTGCGTTTACGTAAGTACGTGTAGTAGATAGTCATGTCGTATAACTTTACTGCTTATACCCAACTAATCCCTAAAGTACGACTGAAGATACCGAGTTAGGTTTTATTATAACACAAAGTGAGACTCAGTGCTGTTGAAAATCTTACAAGTTTTATTTTAAATTATGTTTCGAGAATCCTAGCTTATGTCGAGTGTTTTTATAAGCTTCTGTATAATAATTTTGTGTTCACGAAAATAATATTTCAGAACAATCTTTTTGTGAGATTTGAATAAGTTATCTACAGTGGTATTATATTTTTCAGTCATACTAATCAAGATGTGTTTCATTTGCGGTATAAATGACCAATCTCAGCGTTAGTACCTAATCACAATAATACCAAAGAATGAGAATGAATCTCAGAATATAAAAAGTAATAGGCACATTAAAAGAATTTAAAATCTTGGAGATGGATCTTAGAGACATGACAATCAAGGAACGTTACAATATGACAGAAGATAATTTGAGACTAATTCTTCAAAACTTTTTACATTAGCTTAATTTTAATTCAGCAGTCTTTCAAATTGTGTGTCAATCAAAGACAATTTTATTGGTAACTATTGTTCAAGAATCGGGTCTTGAATCAACATTACCATTCGAATTCTTGCTTATTGGTATCGTGTCGTGCTCGTTTTGTACCGTGGCTATAAACCCACATGCCTCCTCTAATAGTTGTAAAATGTGTTATGCTTGTCCGTCCGCTTCCCGCAGTGCTCAGCTTCGCGCCAGCATATACGATACCGGCTTTATAGCTTAATCTCTTACACGCCATATCAATAAATAAACGGTTGGGAAACAAAGTAGATAAAACCCTTCACAAGTATAAAAAAAGTAAACAAAACCAGTGACTTAATTTAGTTGTAGTATTGTTTTGACAACCCGATTTAGGGCATCAAATAAAATTTTATTTGTATTAATTGAGACCAGAACTTTAATTTTCATTAACACCACAAAAATAGATGACTATAATGGAATGAGCATCATCAATTGTTATGGAATTCTATAACAAAAATTTTTTTTAAAAAAGATTTTAGTAAATATTAAAAACAAAAGCAGACATAAAAATAAACGAACTCAAGGCTTTGATATAAATTTAGTGTAGTCAAGGCTACAAAGAAACTTGAAACGTTTCCTCTGAAGCAATTAATTAAGTGTCATCACATCTTCGCTATAAAAGTCCTATAAATCGGGCTAAACCGTTCCTGAACTTTGTAGACGCGTCTTCAAAAGCATCTGAATTCCTATTAAAACTAAAATTAATCCTTCACGTTTCTTAAAACGCATCAAATACGAGTGATGACCCAAAAAGTACAATGTGACAGCCTAGTCGACAACTTACTAGTACTAATATATACTTTGCTGTAGACTGTGATCATGCTAATAAAACAACATCCTTAAGTGATGGAACTAAGGTTGATAATCGTAAAGGGGTTAATTTCCGATTGTAAAATTTAGTTGGTTTCGTTAAAGATGTCACTCATTCAAAGTTTAACGATCAACCTAATAGCGTTTTTAAAGCAGTTCCCGAAATCCTTGAAACGTGACTCGAGCATCAACAAATTTAAAAATGAATCCGTCGGCTTATTTAATAATACCTTTTGACGATTTACTTTGAACTCATGATACGGTGTGCTCACCATTTGTCCTTATGTTTACAATAATTTAGTTTTATTGAAATTGCTTGTTCTTTTCGTGGACGGACTCACTTCGTAGGTTGCTGCTTGGTTTATGTTAGGTTAATAGTAACTTTTTTCATAAACCTGCATACTCTATTTAATTTGTATGTTTTAAAATGTTTGAGAGGGGAAATGATTGCTCCCTTTCTGAGCTCAGGCTTTTGCTCTACAAGAAGGAGTGTATGATTTGTACTGACTAAAACTCATCTTTGCTTCTTCATTTGGTCTTTTGTGTTTCAGGGCGCGGTAATCCAGTAAGGAACGGGTTAGATCATACATTGAATAATATTGTTTATCTACTCTTATATTGTAGAGTTCAAATTATGAAATCAAAGATTATGCTATTATAAGAGTAACTTAATAAAATTACAAATCGAATCTTTAAAAAAAGACAAACACAGGGACAGGTTTTTTTGGCTGATTGAAAAATCGTCATAGGACGCCCAGGCTCCACAAATGAGTCAGTCTAGGCAGTATCAGTCTTCTACTGACTAAAATCACACTCTTACCTTACATTTCAACTAGACTTGACGTCCTTGCCCTAGTTGCAGGGCAACTCTATGTGCAAGTGACATCACTGCAGATGAGATGGAGATGACGGGAGCTAAAGTGAGCCATTTTACTACATGCTGCAGTTTCTTCCAAATATCTGGGAAAAGCAAATAATTGGGAATCAACCGAGCTTACCTGTTAAGCGAAGTCTCATTTCTAATTTTATGAACGATGATCTGAAACATAACTAGATATAACAAAGGTAGTAATTTCCTTCTCACACTGTTTGACAACGCGTCAGTTTAAAGATAAATTATTTTTAGGTGGTAACATTCCTCATGTCTACCATCCTTGTATTAGCAACCCTATATGTCACTTTTTTTAGAGATCCTAGGTTAAGCCGCACATTTTATTTCAAATGGATTGGTTTTGCATACTTACTCAAGTTTTCCTGCAAGGTTAACAGTAAAATGGGTAGTCTAATTTTATTATTGCAGCTGTGGGGCTGCTAGCTAGTGGTGGGTGGGTAATTATGTTTCAGATCACCGTTCATAAAATTAGAATCAAGACTTCTCTTAACAGGTAAGCTCGTTTGATTCCCAATTTTATTTCACGGTGATCTGAAACATAATTAGATATAAAAAGGTAGATATTTAGAGTTTACTGCAATAATTAATTTAGTTATTAAGCTACTACATTTTCTGTTGAAATCTTTATTATCCTTAATTGTCATTAATTAACTAGACATTTTTAACTATTGTCCGTTCTAGGCCATAATCAAGAAATCGCATATGTAATCAAAATAATCTAGACTATGCTAAGTCTGCCTGTCTATCTGTGTCTATAGTCTTAGTATAAAATGTATGCAAGAATAATATAGTTATTTATTTATAGTAATTTGTTAGCATTAGTATATGTTTATTTGTTATTAAGAACAGAAACTGCAAAGTTCTCAGGACGTATTTCTTCACATAGTGGTAAATTATAATATTTTGCAAATGTTTTTGAATGTTTTATCCATCCAGCTGCCTTCCTTGTGGTGTCAATGTTAATGCTAGCTCTTTTAGCGGAGAATTGTGAAGTATCAATGCCACTTTCTTTCAAGATATTTTTTATCCATCTACTAATAGTTTGGCTAGTAGCTCTCTTATGTGGTTTTTTGTGAGTTATCTAGAGATAGGGTTCATGATTTCTAAGAGTTTCAGTCCTTGAAATATAATCTATTATAGTTTTGGCTGGGCAGATTTTTGGATTTTGTGTAAAGAAAAGCAAGTGGATTCTTGGTTGAGTCTTATTTACAATAGAAGTCTTAATGAGATCAGTTATGTCTATGGCTATTTTTTCACTAGTTTTAGTTATGTTTGGTAACTTGATTAGTGACAATGTTTGTATCCGTTGGGCTGAAGTTAAAGCTAGGAAGACAGCCAACTTCTGTGTTAGTCTTTCTAGGGTTAGTTTTTGATTGTCAGGCCAGGAAGTTACAAGGTTAAATATTTTTGAAGGGTTCCATGATCTTATTCGAGGCAAGGCTGGTCTGAGTCTGTATACAACTTTGAGGAATCTTGTAACTCTGTCATCATTTCCAATCTTGGAACTTATTAGCATAGATAAGGCTGACCTGTCTGAGTTAAGACTGTTGTAACCCACATTAGCCTCAAACCTCTCAGTAAGGAATTGTTTTATTATAATACAATTCCTTACTGAGAGACACTTACACAGAGTACAGATGCATTGTAAACATTTAATGCATAAGTTTTGCAGTAAGTCCACCAGGCTCTTTAAGTAACATTATGTTTTTGAGTACCTGTGGAAAGTGAGGATAACATTATGTTTAGTGACTTAGTTGGCAGACTTCTTTGCTGGAATGCTTCCCGCAGAAGATTGTTGCAGCCAGGGTAAGCTTCGAGCTCTGTGGGTGTGTCTTTCTGAAAGGTGATAGCAGGAGGTTATCGTCAGGGCCAAATGTAAGAGTATCTGATATTTGTAGTGACTTGGCTAAGGGCTACCATGCTTGTGCTGTCCATAGTGGGTAAACTTGTATGCCTTTCGCTTTGTCATCTTTTATTTTTTGCATCTTGTGATTAAGGCAAAAGGATGAAAAGCATAGAAGAAGAATTTTGACCAATCCAAAGTGAAAGCGTCTACCTATGTCAAAAGCATATAGATTTTTCCTCCATGAAACATATTTTTTACATTTGTGGTTAATTCTACTGGCAAATAAGTCAATATTTGGTCTACCAAGTTTTGGAATAAATGCATTAGGTGATAATTCCCATTCTATGTCAATGTTAATGTTTCTGGATTCTTGATCCACTATAGAGTTTTTTTTGGATTTTATGTATGAGGCATAAACCCAAATACTTCTATCTAAGCACCATTTCCATAGTTCACGGATTATTTTGTTCAAATGTGGGTATTGTATACTTCCCATCTTGTTGATGTATGCAATGGCAGTTGTATTGACAATTCTTAATAATATTGAGGTATTTTGTTCTTGTTGAGCAAATGATTTAAATGCAAAATATGCTGCAGTTAATTCCAGTTGATTTATATGATATTCTTGTTCTTGTTCTGACCACAATCCGCCAATGCATACACCATTACAATGAGCTCCCCACCTAGTCAAAGAAGCATCTGAGAATATTTCTATTGAGAAAGGTTGTTTCTCTAGTTTTTTGGATTTATTCAAATTTTTTAACCACCACTGTAAATCTGGAAGTATCTTCTTTGATAGCTCCATTTCAGAATCATAGTTATGATTGGAAGCTTTGAGGGCTAAGTATTTTTGACGTTCTATAATTTTAAGGTGCATCATTCCATAAGGAATAGCTAGGTAGGCTGATATTAGTGTAGCCAGTAATTTAGCTAAATCTTTTATACAACATCTTCCTAATTTTAAACGTTTTTGAATTAGAGCATTTACAAGATACTTGTTTTCTTATGGGTAGTTCAAGGCACATGTCTTGATTATTGATAATAAAGCCTAGAAATTTACATTGTTTACTGGGAGTTAAATTACTCTTTCCGTAGTTGATTATTAATCCCAGACATTTAAATAGATTTACAGTGGCATTTATGTTTTCAACACAATCATGTTAACTTTTACCAATGCAAAGACAATCATCTAAATATATAGTTGATATGAAACCTTGTGTCCTTAAGTGGGATACTAAAGGTTTGAGTAGTTTTGTAAATACACTAGGGGCTGTACTAAAGTCATGATAAACAACCATGTAGCACCCACTCCTATCAAGATCGGAGACTCTATACTCGAAGTTGTGGACGATTACGTCTACCTCGGGCAGACAGTCCAGTTGGGTAGATCTAATTTCGAGAAAGAGGTCAACCGTCGAATCCGACTCGGTTGGGCAGCGTTCGGGAAGCTACGCGGTATCTTCTCATTCAACATACCACAGTGTCTCAAGACGAAAGTCTATGACCAGTGTGTGTTGCCAGTGATGACATATGGATCCGAAACGTGGTCACTCACAATGGGCCTCATCAAAAGGCTTAAAGTCACCCAAAGAGCAATGGAAAGGGCTATGCTCGGAGTTTCCTTGCGTGATCGAATCAGAAATGAAGATATCTGCAGGAGAACCAAGGTTGCCGACATAGCACAAAGAATCGCCAAATTTAAGTGGCAATGGGCAGGGCACATTGCTCGCAGAACAGATGGCCGTTGGGGCCGAAGGGTTCTGGAGTGGCGACTGCGTACCGGGAAACGCAGCGTTGAAAGGCCTCCTACAAGGTGGACTGACGACCTGGTGAAGGTAGCGGGAATCCGATGGATGCGGGACGCACATGATCGTTCGTTGTGGCGAAGCTTGGGGGAGGCCTATGTCCAACAGTGGACGTCTATCGGCTGAAATGATGATGATGACTAGGGGCTGTTGATAAGCCATAAGGCATGGCAGTGAACTCATAGAGTTTACCCAGGTGAATAAAGCGTAGGTACTTCCTATCCTGTGGGCAAGTAGGTATTAGGAAATATGATTCCTTCAGGTCAATTAAGCCTATGTAATAATCCTTTCCAACGAGTTTAGTGGCAGTCCGAATTTCTTCCATTTTGAAGTGCTTGGGTATAATGAATTTGTTTACCGGTTTTAGGTTTAGAATGAACCTGAATTTACCATTTTGTTTAGGTCTAAGGAAGATTTTACTGATAAATTTTCCCTTTGTGTGACAAGGGATTATAGCACCTAATTTGAGTAGGTCATCAATGGATTTATTCATATTTAATATTTCTAGCTGTGATAGCTTAGATATTGAGATGTTTGATTGTATGAATGTGGTAACAACCGGTATCTTGTACTCTTGTATCCACTGCAAAATGATGGGATCATCAGTTATTTGTTTCCAGCATTGAACATAATTAAGTAAGTTGCCTACATGTACCTGGTTGTTAAGCATTTCGCAGGAGCAATCCGATATCGGCCTTGCTGGTAAGTTGCTCTCTCAGAGTGTTGTTTCCAGCGGGGGTATTATTGGTTGGTGGGTTGAGTGGGCCGTTTCGGTTTTCCTGTCTCAGTCTTTGATTAGGCAGGATTTGGCTTTTTTATTTGTGCAGCCACTTGCTGCATTTTTTTTAAATTTTTGAGAAGCTCTGGTAAATTCTCTCCATATAAGAAGGAGTCTTTGGTAGTTTTAGAAAGAATTTGATTAAGACTCTTAAGCTTAATTCTGGTTTGTGTCTGGTGATAATGGGTGTTGGCTCTAGTATTTTAGTTGCATCAGCTAAATCAGTTAGCAATTTTTGTTTTGTTTATCTCCTCTGATTTAATCAGGTCAGTCATACACTTGGTTATGATAGAGGTAGCCAGTCCTAGTTGTTTTTGAGCCATTTCAATCCCATGGGCCCTTAGTTTAGAGCTTTCGGTGAGCACTGCTTTTACCTCTGGGTTAAGAAGAGGGGCATCTAGTAGGATACAATTGTCTGGTAGTGTGTGTTTTTATTATGTCTCTTTCCTCCTTTGTAAGCCTTTAGCTAGAACATGGTTAAGTTTTATATTTTTGTGGATTTGACCATTATACGGTAGTGCCTCTTCATAGTCCATACCTAATGCCTCTTTAAAAGGGTTTATTGGTTCCATTTCGGTTGAATCTAAAAAAGAACAAAGGGAGTGAAGCACTTGATAGAAGCCATTGTAACACAGCTTTGTGTTAGCGTAAGTATCACGTGCTTGATGGCAGGTAATAGACCACCTCGTGCTTTCATGCAGTACAGTGAATATCGCATATTCAGTGGTCTTTTAAAGTGGACATGCTCACACACAGTAGCTCATGCATACCAGTTTAGCAACATGGAGTTAATGTCGCTAGGAGCATCTCGTGCTCACTGGTAGCCACCCAGCTATAGCGATGTAACTATTTTAACGTGGCTAGCAGTATCTTATACTTCATAAATAGCTGCTGTATTGATATACTTTGTTATACACATGCAAAATGCAGGGTTAAAGATAAGCTGTTTCGAGGTCTTCATAATCAAAAAATAAAATCACGTTCCTAACCTTAAATTAAAAGCAGAACTTACCTGTATTAGGGTTTTCGGTAGTCTCTAGATTTGACTCACGTCTCTCACAATTGGGGCTCGGAGTCCTGTTTTCAGGTTCCGGTGTATGAGATGACGATGTCGTAGGCGAAAATATATGTTAATTTTTAAGAGGAAATTTTATTTTTGCGATTTTGTTGAGCGCGCGAAAGAAAAGTGACCTAAAGGGTTACTAATACAAGGATGGTAGACGTGAAGAATGTAGCCACTTAAAAATTAACTTATCTTTAAACTAACGCGTTGTCAAACAGTGTGAGAAGGAGATTACTTACCTTTGTTATATCTAATTATGTTTCAGATCACAGTGAAATAAAATTAAACTTTATATAGCTATTTGCCTAGCGGTTTTATAGACTGGCTAAATATAATTCGAACGGCTAGTTGAATGGTGCCGTTTAACAAAAAGGCTAGAATTTTAATGGTATTGCAAAATAAGTTGTGATTTAGCCATCTTCATCTTAAAAGTGATAATGTAATCCTATTCATCAGCCACTTTACATCTTTTACTCTCAACTTCCGTCCCAATTTCGACCGATTGTTTAAAGTTAAGTACTTACTACTGTGTTAGAGAAAGCCGCAGAGTAATTTGCCACAAACATATTTAGCAAACATATTACGGTTGGTATTATAACTTCATTAGAAACCGTCCGTGCTCAACGAACCGTAGATCTAACCACCGGTAGATTCACATAATTACGTGTTATTTGTTTTTACAATGAGGCTAGAACATTATTTGTCTTTTTTTTTCATACATATTTCTTTGTAATACAGTGATTTGCGACACCAATACTAGGTAGTGATTAATTGACTTGCAACTCTTTTTACTCAACTTTGTCAGAAAGAAAGTTATGATTTATTTTCTGTTAAGTTTTGTTTAGACTTAAGCATGTGCCGCGAATATATTGAAATCGAAAGTATTTATTTGAGACACAGTAATGAGACAGTCCATATTATGTTAGTACAAACTTATAACTATGATGGTAAAATTTAAAATTATTATTTTGGACGTGAATGAGCGACTACTGGGTTAGGATTTGGCTGTCCACTCTGTCCGACATCACGCCCCGAAGCGTGTTGCTACTTCTCTTTACCCGAGACCACAGGGTGGCCGTTCTTTTACAAAGCACAGCCTGGAAGCCATCCGTGCTGTGGCCGACGAACATGCTGGAGGCACTGCACCGCCATGGAAGCCTCAACAGACCCTTGAACGCGTTGTTATACGCGCAGAGCATTGTAGCTTTTTTTTAGTGTAACTGTATTACCCGTAGATTTATTATGAGAGAAACCATCAATAACTCCTCTTGCACTGGGTAGAGCGAGTGCGAGTGACAGACTTACACAACGTGATATCAATGGGCCTGATCCTTATCGGATTGTGAGCTACTCATTTCTCCCGTCCACAAACCTATGCCTGCTCTGGCTGAGAATCGCCCTGCGACTATTATAGTACGTAGTTTTTAAAGAGCGTTTTTTTGAGGTGGTAAAATCAAAAGATTTCTTCTACTCTAGGGTGCAACAAGACGTCAGATTTTTACAGACTAGAGCTTACCTGTGTCCTCCAGTTGCCCTTTGAATTTCAGGACTACGGTATCTATCTTTCGTAAATTCCCGTGGCTCTTTTTAGGTGGGAAGTCATCTAATGACATCTCCTGCCCTTTCGTGTCAGACTTTTACTGACTAAAACCCACCCCTGATTCTTCTTTGCCTTCCTTCCAGCACAACGTGGCTTGCGTTCACATGTTCTGCTAACTTCACTAACATTAAAACCATTACTATCACATGAATTTTTAAGTTAGCGACAGAATTCTACACAGTATTTAACTTGCTATAGTCCTACTGAATTGATTTCTTCTAAAAAGTTAATTTGTAATACATTAGAAATCAGTGGAGTCGTAGCCTAGGTAAACCAGGTATATATATATTTTTTGTTAGCCTGTTTTGTCCCACACTTGGGTAAAGGACTCCCTCCACACCTTCCATCTTTCGTGCGCGGGCTTCCTCTTGCCAGTTCTGGTTGAATCTGTCTAGTTCGTCGCGCCATCTCATCACTATCTTTCAGCAATTTTATATTATTATTATAGTAAAAATATAAAAAAGAAAGACAAATACTACAATAATAACAACCACACACAATACAACAACCACGCAATATTACTAATTGATTTATTTAACGACACAAATGACAAATTAATGAAACAATATTATCATTAAAATGCATCATGAATAATATCAGAGCTTCGAACTCAAAAAAACATACATTATTTTAAAAATAAAAACGTTTTATTTTAAAATAAGTCGTCGAGGAAAAATAAAAAAAGTTAGTTCAGCCATCGAGGTTATGCTTCACTTGAGACTAAGGAAAGACTTGCCGGGTAGCCTGCAAACTTTTTAATAAACTAAAAAATATTTTTATTTTTCTGTTGCATTTTTCAGTATTAAGGAGTAATTTAAATGAAATTGTTTTAAAGTTGTGTACAGTTGGAGAGCAATTCTTTAATAAGATGTCAACATGTACTCGTAGAAAAGAAAACATTAAATTTAATGATATTAATTTTAAAATTTTATGTTATCAAACCATCTAATGTTAGTTCACATTAAAACTGTTTTGGGGTGACTTATTGTCACCCCAAAACAGTTTTTACAGCAAGGATAAATTGATATGTTCGTATGATAATGAGTGGTATTTTAGTTATAAATAGATGAGGTCATTGCAGTAGTACTACCTACAATGACTGAATGACAGTGTAGTAGTCACCTAAGAGACTAACCTGAAAAACAAAACCAACTCAGGGGTCAAAGTCTCTTATAAAGTCCATACAACAAACATATAACCGTCAAATAATATAAAAACCATGCAAATTAGTGTCCGAGATGGTCTTTTGAGGACCGACGAAATAGCTACGAGTGGGAATTACAAAATTGACCTGTGAACCGCTCCTGTCTAACATCGTCTAAAAAAAAAGAATATCCCCGTGTACTTTGATATTTAAAAGAACGAGTTGCCATTTCAGAAAATAGCAAGACAGTAGCTCATGACAGATACAGTTAAAAAAAGTACAAACGACATTGCCAGGCATTTTGAACGCAATCGGATAGAGTACTCCAACATCTGAGACTGAATATATTTCGAAAGAAAACTCGTCTTCCGGTGGGACCGATAAGTGGCATGATGTTTTCAATTCCAATAAAACTTTTCTATTCAACGAGACTACTGTTTCAATCTATGTAAATCAAACTTGTGTTTACTTTTCATCTGGCTCACTAAGCTTTGCGCTTTGCACTGATGCAGAATTTGTATGTTCGAACTGGAAAAAGGTTTGGTTACAGCAATGTGTTCTTTTGCTTTTTTCATGGATTTACTTGATGTATTTTTGTTATTAGTGAATGAAATCAATGAAATAGTTTTGTTTAATCTTGATGCTCGGACATCAATCTGTTTTGCGTTACTAACATCTAGTATTAAAATATAGAATGGATTAGTGTTATTATCAAAACCAAATAATTTACTTATTTTTCTAATATCAGTTTTAAATAGTAGTTTAGTTAATTTTCTACCGTAACAAATAAAAAAAATATTGTAAATGTTTAAAAAAAGCATATATTAAGATTGTTTGCTGAGTTTCATTTAATGAAGTTCGTTTCTTTAAAGCATTTAAATTATGCTATTTATTTATTTTTAAAAGCTTTAGCAAGACATGTTTCACCCGTTTCATGAGGGGTGCATACAAAATAACAAGTCTACCAAATTTAAGAGTTTGCCATTTATTTATTAATTTGTTTGTTTATCCTCACATAGGAACGTTTCGCAGCAAATACACCAATGGAGCACAATTGGTTCAGAATCTGCTACTTTCTAACATCATGTGCGCGGTGGAGTGGTAGTCATCAAAGGAGCGGCGCGGCGGTGAGTCACGTAGGCCGGCTTACGCAGCATCAGGTTAGTTCTCCTCCGAAGCAGTAATGCTCGCAAAGGAGGAGGCCGAACGCATCAGGCAACAGCGTTATCACCGCCGCCGCCGCCGGGATTCTGATCCCGATTTCCGGCCACCGTAGGCGCGGGCTTGCGGACAGTGAGCAATGGGTAGCTCGCTGTCCGGCCGTCCGGTAACTGTCCGGACCAAGCCCAAGTCGTCGACGACGCGCACTGTTCCCGCGCGTCTCAAGGAGTTGTCAGCAACAGCAGGGACCCAACCGGGTCGAAGCCTACTGGGGCCAGGGTTATCCGAAAGGGCGCTCGAGCCCTGGTATGAAGGCTAGAAGGAACGGGGTGGGTCTTTTAGTCATTAAGAGTCTGACACTATGTCCCGCTCCGCCCAAGAGCGGGAGTTGTCATTGGATGATTTTTTCCCACCATAAAAAAAAAGGCTAGTTCTCCTCCAGGATATCGAATTTAAAACGACGTCGCTTACCTAATCACCTTATTCAAACTGAAAATATTTGCAAAATTTCAGATTTTTTTGGTTTTTTCTGGTCTAGTTTCGCTTTATTGTTTTTTCTTTCCTGTTGTCTTTTTTTACTTTTCTTCTCTTTTTTCACTTTCTTAACTGTTTCAAATTCATTTGCAAGATTTGCTCTTAATAAACAAGCACACATAAACAATAAACGTTACAAGTTAAATAAAATCTTGTAAAAATGAAAAAAAGTTTTATTTTTTTAGCCAATAATCAAAATATTTCACAAATGTCAAAGTTAAATTGCCAAAAATGAATACAAGCAAACATTCAAATAATTTCAATGAAATGAACACTGTTGCAAAGATCATTTCAATTCAGATTAATTGAAATTGATAAAACTGCAACTTCGCTTTTTCCTCGTTTATTGTATCAATTTGGATTTTTATTTTTGTGGATTGATGAAGTTAATTTAAAATTTATTAGTGTCTTTTGGAACGGTTTAACGGTTTTTTATTTTTATTTGTCGATCACTGATCACTCACACTATCGTAATCTAGCCAGTTATATCGAATTGCCAAATTGATTTCTTCGTTAGGCTAATGTGTTTGAAAAAATTACATGTTTTATTGGCACGCGTCGAGATTATTTTGTTATTTTTGCTTCAAAAAATATAAAGAACATCCAGTTTTATAATTCAATTAAATAAATTAGGTTAAATGGACCCTCTTCCAATTTCCATGAGCTAAAATTGGAATCAATTACCTTAAACGTTTAATATTTTTATAGCACAATGTTTTATCTATTTCAAAGAACAATCACGAAATTCTTTAGATTTTTCTTTATTACAGAATCTCGTTTTAATCTAAGATATTACTGGAAATGGTGCAGAAGAATCTTCTTTCATCAAATTTTATAAATGTTTTTTTATTTTAAATGACGCAAAATCTTTCTGAATAAATTACGATTATTGTAGTGAATACATATATCAGGAGTAGCATCGACGAGCAGTGATTACCCTCGGTGAACAGCCTTGACTCACGGGTTTTAATCCAGCATTACTTTGTGTAATTTATTTCATCACGTACTCTTCTCAAAACCGTGAAGGAAAACATCTTGAAAAAACCTAGAACTAAAAAATCGAAGACATTTGAAATCTGCCAATTCGCACTGGGTCCGCGCTATGAATTAAAGCCTATTCCCTTTCCTGGAGTAGAGGCCTGAGTCCCAGCAATTGGTACAGTATAAGGCTGAGAATGCTATGTTATGTATGCTTATACATATGTAACAATAACAAGAAAAAAGCTATTCCATTTTCGAATCTAAAAATAGTGTTCCAAATAGGGTAAACCCACGCAAAACTTTACAAATAGCATTCACAAAATCTATCGCAAAAACATTACCAACATGGTACAAAGAGTCTAAATCACTCGATTCCTCTGCATTAGCTGGCATCAAGATTACCAGTAAATCAAATGTTAAACCGGCAAACGTGTACAAATCTATCATTGGATCGTGTACGGTCCGACTGGGAACTTCATTTCACAACGTAATCCTTTCAATTCAAGAGTTAGATGTGAACTTTACTGGCGAGCAAATGAAGTAAATTGGATTTGATTTCCGACTTCGGCTACCGTTTGTGATTCTACAGTCACGAATCTTTCCATCAGCGATTTAGAGTGTATTCTCTTCATACGTGTGCAATAGTGTACCGTTCCGATGTAGCGACTTTTTATTTCCGTTTTATGACTGTCAGCCATTTTTATGGTGTACACTTGAACACTACTCATGTCTACAGAAACGGAACTATGTAGTCTGGTCTCATCTTGTCGTCATGACATAGCTGCATGTTCTTTTAGAATTTCGAGTGCATGTTTTTCAGTAAACGCTTCCAGAAAGCCACGAAAACACAAAATCCATAACCGAGATATAATTATATGGCTGACCGGTGACCAAATTGCTTTATTCTACTAAAAATTGTAAATCAAAATGTGAACCAGCAAGCTATATTGGTAGTGCATTTAAAAACTATTGGGAAACAGAGCCCATATTGTCTTAACAGAGGAAGAAGCCCACTCTTTCCCTTCTTCACACAATTTCGTCTTCAGCTTCAGCGAGCTGGTTCTCAAGGTAAAAGTCAAACTCGTTTTGTAAACTTCACTTGTTTTGTAAGTGTGAGCCTATCTCTTATTAACACCACCTTAGAGAGAATCGACCTTTGTCGAGAGAAACTCAAACCTCCTGATGATTGTGTCGAGCCGTCGGAGAGCCTCTCGTTTGGACTCGAGTTGTCATGGCCAACTTGGAAAACTTTAAACAGATTTCGCACCCAGATTGGGCGCACAATACAATCTCTACAGATAGGAGTACTAGGACGGATCTGATCTTCAGTGTTTGTGCGGCATCTCTCCGCTGACCATGTCCCATCTTCCATCCTGCATCACGCGCCCTTTTACCTGTTCACATAGGAACCTAATAGCAGCATCAGTAGATGGCATTACCTGTGCCAAATAATGGGCTAGGCAAGAATTCTAACCAATTTTGCCATCGACACTCTAAGAAAAAGAATTGCCACCTTATATTCTACTAAGAAAATTGCTTAAAGTAATTCTAAATCGCATTAGAGGAACCGGACCTTAACGAACAATCTTGCCATCGTATTAGCAGTGTACCGGTGTAGTATTACCGGTCGAACATTAAACACTGACTGAACGAGTGCACCGATGCGTCTGAGACGATAAAACGAATCGTGAACGCCGGATTTGCGGTGCTTATTCGAATGTTTGTCGTGCAAACGAGACGGCACCTTAATTAATTCGATTTGATTTAAATTGAATCATCGTTACTGGGTTAATGTATTCGGATTGTTTTCTGTTTATTCGAAGTTTAACATGTGAATCGAGATGAATGAACATTTGGAACAATATCAGCTTCTCTTCCGGTATTTTATCTGAAAATAAAACTTTGTATACTAAGTGATATGATATGCAAATTTTGGGTTTAGCTAAATACATTTATAATTTAAAGTTAATATAACCATTTTTCAGCCGATAAACGTCCACTGTTGGACATAGGCCTCCCCCTAGCGTCGCCACAACGAACGTTCCTGTGCGTTCGGTTTCCCGCTACCTTCACCAGGTCATCGGACATTTTAAGTTAATATACATTGAAATAAATATTATTTTAAATGTTTCATTAGCTGCTCACTTTGCCCTTTTTAAAAATTGCTGTTTTGAGTGGAGTCAGAGTGTCAAACTTTCATTGACTAAAACTCACCTGTATTTTTTCAGTTACCATGTTGGTTTCTACCAGTCTGGCTCGCGGTGATTACCAGTCATCGACTTCTGATTCCTTTGATAGCTAGTAAACGACTTTTTTTATCTCCATGAATTCTTTCAGGTCATAAAATTATACTACATTTTTTTTAAACGTTGTTTGCTAGAAATTACTCTTGTATCATGGTCGTATTTACAAACTTATAAACACATACACGAGATACCCAGACCCGGAAAAACTGTCTGTAGGCCATACAACTATTTGTTCAGTGTGGAAATCGAACCCACTACACGTAGCGCAACAGCCAATCACTCAATCCTTACGCTAATCAATTAAAACTATAATCATAGCGCTATTATGAGTATTCACGCGTTTAATTAGTAGAGATTAATAGAGCAGTGGTAGCCGAGCGGTAACGGCCCGACTTACGAGTCACGGGTTCAAACCCGGTCCGAGGTCACGGGTTCAAACCCGGCCAGGCACATTACTTTGTGTAATTTGTTTCATCACCACTGCTCTTAAAACGGCGAAGGAAAACATCGTGAGGAAACCGACATATCCTAGAACCAAGAATTCGAAGACATGTGACATCTACCAACCCGCACTGAGCCCGCGTGGTGGATTACGGCCCATTCCCTCTCCTAGAGAGGAGGCCTGAACCGATTTCCTGCCACCATAGGCGACAGCTTACGTATGACGAGCAAAAGGTAGCTTGACGTGCGACCGTCCAATAATCTTCCAGACCGAGCCGGAGTCATTGACGGTGCGTGGTGTTCCATGCGCGCCTCAAAGAGATATCAGTAAAACCGTAGGGGCCCAGCAGGGTCGAAGTCTGCTGGACCAAGGGTTGTGAAAGGGATCATATGTTACGAAAGAAATAACATAGAACACAACATGAAAAACCAGAAGCGAGTGTTTTGGAAAGGGCTATGCTCGGAGTTTCCTTGCGCGATCACATCAGAAATGAAGATATCCGTAGGAGAACCAAGATCACCGACATAGCTCGAAGAATCGCCAAACTTAAATGGCAGGGCACATTGCACGCAGAACAGATGGTCGATGGGAACGAAAGGTTCTGTAGTGACGACCACGTACCAGTCGATCGGATTCCTGCGACCCTGACCAGCTCGGTCAAGGTTGCGGGAATCCGATGGATGCGTGACGCATAGGACCGCTCGTTGTAGTGACGCTTGAGGGAGACCTATGTCCAACAGTGGACGTCTTCCGGGTGATATGACGATGATGATGATGAAGGTGATGATATTATACTTACAAAACTTATCACCTATCCACATAATACTCTAAACCACACTAATCCAAAAGGGCTTAACGCCAATGAATACCTCATCAACAATTTACTGTACTATACGGAATTAGAATCTTTTTACGTATAACAAGATCCACAGTTAAAGTGTTCAGTCACGTCGGGGTGCAATTAAGTCGTCGTTCCTGAGTCTCTAATTTAGCTATCACGAGCTCTTTACCTGAATATATCACCGGGCTAGTAATTAAAGGATAGTTCAGGTCTCTCTTCGTTATTTAAGGGGAAAATTGATGCAAATAAGGTATGTATTTATTATTAATTTTTATGTTATTGTGTTAAAAGGTTGGTGCATTGTTTAGTGAGTTGCAGTATTTAAGATTCATCATTATCATCATTTTCAACCTTTTGCTTTTAATTATAATCCCATACCATAAAATTAACATTCAATCATTTGTGACATAATTTAGTTTATATGATGAACGATAAATTTAAATTTCAATGAACTCACTAATAAACATACATAAACTGAACTATTGAATTTTACGAACAATATAGCCGAGTTCAAACAAGCAGGTACATAAATTATGTCATGCAAACAATAAAGCCTTGTGTCCGCAGCTTTATTCTAAGGGGTGGACAGAGACAATGGCTTTCCGGGCGCGTGCGTACTCCGCATTACTTCGTTATGGGTCTTTAACAAATTGTAGGTCCTTTTATCGATGACAAAATTCATGTATCATCTTACTTCTTCTGTGTGCACCATTGGTTTTATGGTTGAAGAATTTATGAGATACTTGGAGCTTTCAGTGCTACTAAAAATATTTGTTGACGGTCGTTTCCTTCAGCATGGATGGAAACAAATGACGATAAAGGTCATGACTTGATTTTTCATGCAGAGTGGTTACACCAGACCCTATCGGAAAACTAGTGCTGCTTTGTATTTAACCCCTGGGATGCCAGGGATTGACCTATAAAATTGCCTTTTTTACGTAATTTTTTTTCCTGATTTTTTTAGTAAAAATAAAAATATAGAAACCAAAATTAATTTTAGTCTAAATAAATTTCGTACAAACGTGGGTACAAAATGAAAATTAAGCGTTTTCCAAGGTCATCCAAGTTGTACAAACGTATGTAGTACAATCGGCGTTCAAGGGGATAAAGCTGGTTTAAATATCGCAGCATATACTGAGACAGGATTCTTTTTGACTTCGAACAGGTCTTTTTCTTCTTCTTAATATTTGTAATTTTATTTTAAGTTATTTATAGATTAATTAATATTTTTTTTATTATGGTTAGTCCTGTGCAAGTCACAAATAAATGTTATTCTTTCTTTTTTTTTCTTTCATAATCATGAAAGAAAAAAAAAGAAAGAAAAACATTTATTTGTGACTATAATCTTTCTCCTTTGTAGTCATGCTGCACACGGGTGGGTTTTAGGCAGTAAATGTCTGACTTTTCTTCTCACGCTACCCAGAGCGGGACGAGTTATTTGGTTATTTTTTTTTAAAGAAAGCATGTATCGAAATAACTCTGTCGATTCATAATATAAATAACTTAATATAACTTTTCTTATCTGTTTTTGGCAATGATCACTGACGGCAATATTATCATCGTCTGATCATAAAGCAAAATCAAATCGCCAACCCCCCCTTGAGGAAAAAATAAAGAATGGTGTAGTTATAGACTTGTAGTAATTTGATACTAGCAGCATAATTGTAACCTTATTTTTATCTGACTAAGGAGAAGCTAAAAGAAGGGTCATGATTTTGGCCCTTTTATATTCATTGTTTATAAAACCCTAAGAAAATAATATATGTTGACCTTCGAAAATTGTTCCGAAAGAAATATCGATTGACTTTCAAACGATCCTTGGCTATAAAAATAAATTCTTTAATTATTACGTGTTACACGTGTAGGCAAATCTATAGGTACATATAAATAAAATTGGAGTGTCTGTTTATAATATTGAAATAACTGCTTTTTACTACATGCATATGAATATAATTATATACGGTACATACACCAAAATAACATTTTTTACATGTTTTGTCTGTCTGTCTGTTTGTCCGGGCTAATCTCTGAAATGGCTGGACCGATTTTGACGGGACTTTTTTGTCAGGTAGCTTATGTAATAAGGAGTAACATAGGTACTTTTATTTTAGAAAAAATAAATTCAAAATCCTGTGGTCCACGCAAACGAAGTCGCGGGCACAGCTAGTAACCAATAATTTCTTTAACTACTGGCCTATAGATAAGGATGTTCGACACTCCTTCAAAAAACCGTTCCCACAAATTAGTATTCAATTATTTCTAATTATAATTTCTTTAATGTTTTTAGGGTAACCACTTTGATTAAAAGTTGTCCAGTAGACTGTGAAATCTTGTCAAGTGTTCGGTCGACAGATAAATGTATTAGAACAGTTAATAGGAGTAGACAGCCGTGTGATTCGGGTGGCCCGTTTGTGTTGAAGTTACACCTTGGTTCCATCAACACGAATGTGTGAAGAAGTTTATGTCTTTCCTACATAAGTACTAGCTACCGTAAGGTAGTTTTTACAATTTCACAGGAGCTTATTGGTTTTGGGTGGAAAAACATCAAATACAACTTCTCTCACTCTTAGTGAAGCGAAAAAAATTATCTAACTTATACTGACTAAAATCCACCGTGTTTCAGATGCTGTTTACGTACTTTATTTATTAGCAATAGTTTATTCACTTGCTATTTTGGTTTTACTGTAAACATTTGTTTGCGGCTTGACTTTAAAAAAAAAAAAAAGACTATTTAGTGACTGCAGTGAGTTTCTAATCTAAAAAGAAGACTTGGATAATCGTAGTCAAAAGATCACGATTATCCAAGAGACTACTTCCGTATTTTTCTTTACAATCAGGAGAAGAATGCGGAAAAAATGTTACATAATTTTTCAATAAAGAATTTTTGCCGCTCGGAGTTTGGTCCAAAAAGCTTAGTAATTTCTGCGTACTTGGTCGTCAGTCAACATTTGCCACTGTATTCTCAATTTGGCCGAGCAATTTTTTAACGTAATTTTATTACAGTTTTTCTTAATATTAGTACTAACAGTAGTAAGGACTGCCGCTAATAAGACTGACATCTATAATATAACAAACTAGCTTTTGCCTGAAGCTTCGCCCGCGTACATAAAATATAGCCTATGTCACTCAAAAATAAAGCAGCTATCTATCGGTGAAATAATTTTAGCAATCGGACCAGTCTTCCAGAGATTACCTCCTACAAACAAAAAACAAAAAAATACAAACTACCTTTTTATAATATCATAAATAAATAAATAATAATATGTGTAGATTATACTAGAAACAAGACATTTAAAACTTTCTCAGTCATTATCTGCTCGCTTAGTAGAACCCAACCTTAACCAAGTCCGTAGCCCCAAATGGGTAGCAGTTGTACGTATTCAATTTCATAGTGGTTTTGGAGCCTTTCCTGGGGCGCGTTAGGTAAATTAACGGACGCGTTGAAACACACCGGGACGATGATTAGTATCAATTATACTGCACGTCAACTACTCTTTTTGGTTTTACGTAATGTGATGTGCGCGTATGTGGAACTGTTGGAAGTAGGGGACGGTTAGGGTTGTCGCGAGCAAATGAATTGTATTTTTTCAGTTAGCTGTTTTTTGCTCATCTGTTTTAGCTTTTAGATCCATGATTGGGGTCAAAACTGATGATGACTTATCTACAATACGACCAAGATATCAATCGGAATATTTGCTTTGGAGTTTTGCCACCGACGTAACTTATGTATAACGTTTGAACAATTAAAAATCAATGCATAATCAGTTTTATTATGTTCCCACTACGGTACACAGTTCTAGGAGATAGAAAAAAAACGTAATCTATCAAACGGGCCTAGTGTAGTAAATCCAAAGCATCTTCATCTGTTTCGATTGCAGAAATAGTACATTTTCTTAATTTCATGCCTTGCCTAGTTTAGTATTTGGCTACGTCTGTCTATCCGCTGATGCTATCATTATATCTTCAGGTGAACAGAGAACAATGTGGCGAAAATTAGATGGTGAGTCATGGTCTGCTGAGAGGTGCCGCAGAAATACTTAAGATCGGATCCGTTTTAGAATAGAAGCCCTCAAATGCTCCTGAAAACAAGAAGCTGCCTTAAAGTGTGATAAAGGTACAATTACATCTAGCGTACAAAATATAGTACTTTAACTTTTTAAGTACCTGAGCAGATATAATCTATATATATAAAAACGAAATACCATTCACTGATTGATCACAAAATCTCAGAAACTAAAACACCTATATACTTAAAATTTGGCCGGTAGGTTTCTTATAGGGTGTAAACCACCGCTAAGAACGGATTTTACGAAACTCTACCCCTAAGAGGGTAAAACGGGGGTCCAAAGTTTCAATGAAAAGCCTACTTTCATGCAGCCGACGCCGCTGGCTGAAGCTAGCCCAGTATAAATTAAAAAATAGTCTTATTATCGGTGAAGTAACTGGTAATGAACGAAGGAAAGTGGATCTGACAATAGTCTGCTTAAAACGCTAGAATGAAGAAGACTGAATAAGCTTTATATCAAAAGTACGTGCTTGATTGAAAGTGAAGTACCTACTCCAGAACTATTTTCGAACTATATCCATTATGAGGATGTAATTTACTTAAAACTGATTTGTAAAGCATAGTGCTAAGTAAAACTTCATTTATTTTGATTACTAAAGGTAAAGTTGTTCTTTTAAAAAAAACAATAAAGATAGATTACTACATTATACACGGGCCACGTATACTAATTTGGACGCGTCGGTCTCATCATCATCATTTTAGTCAAAAGCCGTCCAATGTTGGACATAGAAGCCTCTCCAAGCGTCACCACAACGACCGATCCTGTGGGTCTCGCATCCACCGTATGCCCGCGACTCTCATCAGGTCGTCGGTCTACCTTGTGGGAGGCCTTCAAACCCTGCATTTTACTCTAGAACCTTTCAGCCCCGGCGTCGGTCCACCATACCATTTTATATGGAAATTAGAGTTCTAAAGTCACACTAAATCCACGCCACGTGACGTCGTTCTACGTACAAATCAGTCGTGGTCCACGTGTGCTTCAGATTAATGTAGTTTTAACTAAAAAAAAATGCCAAACTAGAAACACACTAGAAATTACTCCTGCATTGACTATGCCTTTACGTACCTATAAATTCACATACATACAAGATATTTCCATCTAGATCTAGAACAACTATTTACAGGCCTTATAAAAAAAAAGATCGTGCGGGTACCGCAGTAAGCAATCGATCAATCCTCAGAATATTATTTTTAACAGCTACTCCATAATTTGTTTATTAAATACAAACTCAATTATGTTATCTGTACATAATAATATTATTCCACAGCGTACAGATAAAGATTGGTATTCTCTGCCGGAGTATGTGTATCCTGATAGCAACAACTTACGGGTCTTTAAGTCAAGAGTGAATGTTCTTTCTAGGCAAGCTTGCTCCTTTGTCGGCCACACCATCGCTTTCCATCAGGTGAGATAGTGGTCAAACGCGAACCAATCCAAAAAAAAAAAAACTATTACACAACGACGTCTACTCCCAAGCTAGTGCTTGTGAGAATGCAGAGCTTGTGTTATGAGTACTAGACAAATGATATACATACTAATATATTTCTAAATACATACATACAATAGATAAATTACACCCAGACACAGAACAAATGATCGTGCTCAACACACAAACATTTGACCTGGCTAGGAATCGTACCCACAATCTCCGGCATAGTAGTCAGGGCCACTAACCACTAGTCCAACAGGCATGTCGTAATATGTATATGACTGGTTAGAATCCTTTACCAGTGAACTACTAAGACTTCGACTACTATGACTATTTACTTGAGCGATGCTCAGCGCAGTAGCACAATGCTCTACCACTACGCCCACCATACCGACAAAACCTCGACTTTTATGAAAATCTTCAAACACTTCTTCTGCCCAGCATTCTATTTTAGAAGTTTCCCCACTACCGAGATTCGGCTAACCGAAATTTTATTTATTCAATCTATCTTGTTCTTAATTGCACAGCCAAAGAAATGGTCTATAAATTTTCAGGAGAACTGACTAGAGTTATTTAGTGGGCAATTTCTTACCAGCAAAATTAGTAGAATTACTTTTAGACAATACAATTTACTTTAACATCTCTTTATGGCCTTAAATGTCATGGAAGTTTTGTTAGACAATGTCGTTAGCTTTATATGTATTCATTTGTTTTACTGAACTAAATATAAAGGCACTATAGAAGGCCCCAGTACATTGACCTTTTCCTAATATCTCTGCGTAGGTACACGAAAAACAAACAATGTACTGCTTTTCATTACTATGTCATGCAAAGGATCACAATACATGTCGATTCAAGACAGCTTTATGTATATATTTCCGTTTTTAGGGTTCCGTAGCCAAATGGCAAAAAAACGGAACCCTTATAGATTCGTCATGTCTGTCTGTCTGTCCGTCCGTATGTCACAGCCACTTTTTTCCGAAACTATAAGAGCTATACTGTTGAAACTTAGTAAGTAGATGTATTCTGTGAACCTCTTTAAGATTTTCACACAAAATTAGAAAAAGAGCAATAAATTTTGGGGGTCCCCATACTTAGAACTGAAACTCAAAAATTTTTTTTTCTTCAAACCCTTACGTGTGGGGTATCTATGGATAGGTCTTCAAAAATGATATTGAGGTTTCAGATATCATTTTTTTCTAAATTGAATAGTTTACGTGAGAGACACTTCCAAAGTGGTAAAATGTGTGTCCCCCCCCTGTTACTTCTAAAATAAGAGAATAATAAAACTAAAAAAAATATATGATGTACATTACCATGTAAACTACCAACGAAAATTGGTTTGAACGAGATCTAGTAAGTAGTTTTTTTTAATACGTCATAAATCTAAAAAAATACACTATTATTAAAACATCGATCAAAGTTACAACGAACTACAAGAACTTTTATATTATGTTACTTGCTGCTACGGAACCCTCCATGGGCGAGTCAGACTCGCACTTGGCCAGTTTTTTTTAAATTAAGAATTTCAACAAATGTAGGAGGTTCAATGACCGTTATTGCACGTTTATCTCGAATATAATATAGATATTGCTAGCGGCTTCGCCTACGTGATAGTTGAAAATTATCCTAAGGGAACTTTCGGGATAAAAGTATCTTATGTGTTATTCCAGAATATAGTCTTTTTCTAGTTCTTACTCATAGGAGTAGACCAGACTTGGGACATATCAAGTATAATACTTGTTGCGAAATCTGTTTGGCTGTTTAAGCGTAAAGACGTCTCAAACAAACACACACACTCACAAACTTTCGCCTTTATAATATTAGTGTGATAGTGGTTCTATAGACATCGTGAGGAAACCGGCATGTCTTTTTTTTTTATGATGGGAAAAAATCATCCAATGACAACCTCCGCTCTTGGGTGGATCGGGAGATAGTGTCAGACTCTTACTGACTAAAACACCCACCCCGTTCCTTCTAGCCTTCATACCGGAGCTCGAGCTCCCTTTCGGATAACCCTGGCCCTAGTCGGCTTCGACCCAGCTGGGTCCCTGCTGTTGCTGACAACTCCTTGAGGCGCGCGGGAACAGTGCGCGCCGTCGACGACTTGGGCTTGGTCCGGACAGTTACCGGACAGCCGGACAGCGAGCTACCCATTGCTCACTGTCCACAAGCCCGCGCGTACGGTGCAACCGGCATGTGCTAGAACCAAAAATTCTAAGACATGTGACATTCACCAGCCCGCACTGGGCCCGCGTGGTGGATTACGGCCCATTCCCTCTCCTAGAAAGGAGGCCTGAATCCCAGCAGTGGGAGCATTAAAAAGGCTGATCGTGATGATGATGAGTGGTTCTATCTCACTAAGGTAGCTTTGATGTTGGATGTTTGTGTAGGTATTGTTTTGTATGAGAAGTCATAAAGTAACTTCTCCCACTCTGGGTGGAGCGTGAAGGAGTGTGAGACCTTTGCTGACTAAAACGCACACATGATCGTTCAGTTGCCCTTTGCGTTCCAGAGCCGTAGTGACTCTTTCAAACGAATTCCCCAGTCAGAATGTAGGATCACGTACATTTTTTTCTAGGTCTGTCTGTGTAAGCTCAGAGCGCTTAGTGACATAGAAAATAGCTTACGCACACAGAAGTAATGTGCACGTGAATTTACCCACACAACTTATAAACACAATCATGGTAGACATTTTAACTATGGTAGGCGTCAAATAAATTGCTATCAAGTACATTCTCTAATATCTCTTCGTACCTAAATAATAGTAGTGAATCGTTCTCCATAACTAGAAAATGTAAAGGATCACGATAGATGTCGATTGAGGACAGCTTTATGTCTTTATTTCCGTCGATAAATGTAAGTGGGTTAATGACCGCTATTGCTAATATGTCTAAGCCTACTATAACATAATTTAAGTTTCTTCAAGGCTAGTGAATAGGCTCTTATTAAAACTAGTGCGCCCTACCATGAACGATAGCATCACTGCTTACCATCAGTTGGGATCGCAGTCAAACACCAGTTAGTCGTTAAAGTAGATTTTTCTAAAAACTGTCAGTGCCCAAAAACAAAAGAGACTAAAAACAGGTATAATCTACAAAAGTTTTAGTCATATAATCCTAAGAAACATTCTCAATTTCAGCAGAAACTTACGTGGTACAGGTAGGCACTTAGGATTGTTTGCTGTAGCAATACTTGGTGAACGGTAACAGTGGACATTTTTGGACTGAAATGATGATGACGTTGAAGAAGTATTACCGAAAAAAAAATATAATCAAAAACCACCATAATTTCCGATAACAATCTCAGAAACCAACAAAGTCGCCGCCTAATGAAACCATTCCATCCACTACAAATTCGTTCTAAGCGTTACAAATAACGTAACCGAATGAAAAGCGGCTTATAAATGTTATTCAACAATAAATCTAAGCTAGTATGATGTCCACGTCACACGAGTGATGTCTTGCGCAAGTATATACAAATGAATTGATTCCCGTCAACTCTACTTAGTAATCCGATTAAGCTAGAGAGACGTAACGGGAATGTCGGCCTACGGAATTACTTTGATTTTGTTAGTCGTTGCTATAGGTACTTGTGATATGTTATTATATGTAGGCATATATACATAACTTGACATTACATCACGCTTGTATTTCTTAAGGAATGACATTGATGTCAAAAAACAAGAAGAGAAACTTCTGTACAAGATTTAAAAATACCTAAACTAATTAAAACAATCTAAAATATACCTAGCATCGAAAAACTCCTCCGCATTGCCGCCAATTGGTAATGTGTCCAAAAGATAAGCGGCATTGCCTCGCAGTTACCATACTGCTTACTTACGTCTGTCCAAGGTAAAAGGCAGCCTTTGGGTCACGTGACGTAACAACAAGGTATTTGGATAGGTCTTTATACAATTTGTACACGCTTGGACCACACGATCTGAGAGCTTCAACCCGAAACGGCTTAAAAATGTAACAGTGCCCAGCAAGGTTGTTATGTTTCCACGGAGAACCTCAAGATGTGGTGCTCCAAATCCGCAGCGCCGATACCATAACTATTAAAAGGATTAGAAGGATGGGATGTTGAAAGAGTACCTACACAAGTAGCGTCCCACACTAAAGGACTACACATCTTCCAGGGAAATGTCGTCCGGTCTCATACCAGCTTACGTGGCCGTGAGGTTATAAAAGCGCTGGAACACCAAGGGTGACAAGAGCTGTGGCTTAATATGTGTGGCTGACTAACTGTTCGAAATTCAAAGTTCAACATTGTTCTATAAATCTTTATGAAACCAGTAGTCCCACGTACGTTCCAGCTTTTACAGTTACATATCTTAATCCTACAATATAATATCTAATAAGCCATTTCCTACCGTCGGAATTCTATAATGTCAATATCATATTTCGTAGTATCCATTTACGAATTCCCAGTTATGAAAGGCGTTACTCTATTGCTCTAGTGACACTTGAGTATCGAATTTGTGGTTAGAATATTGGCCACTAACGAAAAAAAAAAACGAACCAATTTGACAACTGGCCTAATATGGCCGATGACATTTCTGAATCGGCGACCGCAACGAAACCTGTATATAATTAAAATAATTTTGACAACCCATTTATTTCTCGGATTATCGTACACTGGACGAGTATGTATTAACTAAATGTCTGTACTTGTAAATGAAGGACATTTTTTACACTTCTTGATTGTCACATAATTGCCGCATTTTAAAAACCACTTATTGTGTTTCGTTAACTCTTCGATTAGAGATATTTAGAATAATAATGGTGTGTCAAAAATGTACAAAAGTTTAATTTTAATTCATTCAATAGTTGTCAGAACAGTCCCCAGCAGTATAAAAATAGTAGGTACTAACGTTTTGTGTAACTCCATCTTTCTCCCTATCTGGAGATGACGATGGTATAAGCAAACAGTACAGTAGTTTACTTCAAAAAAAACCGTGGCTACTTATTAAATGATTTGGAGAAGCTACAAATTAAATACGCCCTAATGACATCGACATGGACTATCCGTCTTACTATAATCCAAGACTGATAATCCCCAGTGCTATTTCCAAAATGTTTCACACGGACCAAAAACCGCAGATGAGCAGATAAAATCTTGTCACGTTTGGTGAACTGTCAAAATTGTGCTCAATTTGCTCTCAGTTTGATTCAATGTATGGACAGCTATCTGCCTAATTAATTAGGTTCATTACAAAAAATGCAAAACGTCGCTTTGATCCAATAAACTTCTGATGCTGTTTTGTTTAATATCACAGACGTGATATAGTGTTGGTGGTTTGATATAGAAAGTGTGGCTGGAAAATAAACATTCGATTCGAATTAAGAAATTAAAAACAAAAAGACAAAGGTTTTTAAACCTGAATAGTAGCCTGATTCACGCAAAATCAAACAAGCCAGATATCGTTGAAGTTTTATAGTCGTTCGATCGAAGTCCTATCCAAAAGCGGTATTCACGTGTTCCTTAATCGGGATCGGATAGAACGACAACTCTACTGGCTCGAAATTAAAAGATCTATCGACGACTTATTTCCAGTTACGTTTCTTTTTGGTTTTATTCTACCAAGATAATGTAATACAGATTTTTTTTTTAAATCGACTCTTCGACCAAGCGACTTTAAAATCGGTGTCGTTCAAACTCGATTGATGCATATGAATACGGAAATGGTTTAAACAACTAAATCGCTACGATATCATTACGGTTTTGCTTTCGTAAATCGGGCTACAGGGCACCAGGGGACCATGACATGTTAAATTTTCAGTCGTGCGAGCAAGAAAGATGGAGAGATGGAGCTATACACCTTCTAAGTTTCATATTTTTAACAATTCAGTTTAGGTCATCAAATCTTAGTAGACTCAGGGCTAATAACAGATATATTGCAGTAGCCACTTATTGCTGGGATAAAATTTGAAAAGTTGAGTTAATCAACAGGAAAATAAGAAAAAACAATATTTCTTAGACCTTGTGGATTTTTCCAGTAAAACTCAACTTCAAAAAACAATCACCTCAACAAAAAAAAAATAACTCAGAAAAAATTACACTTGATTAAGGTAACAAAGTAACAAGCATTTTATAGCAAGCCAACGATAAAAGGAAACGCGGTACTGTTTTTGCTTAATAATTTTATTTTGAAACAGCGTTGTTTGTGGACGCAAACAATGATATTAGAACGAAACAAAGTGCGGCGACAAATTAGTTTATTGTTTATGAAAAGTACGGTACAAATTAAGACAATGTTGCCTAGTTTCATACAAATAAGAATCGCAATGAGTTTAGTAATAACGATGAAACAGTACATGAAGATAATAAACATTTATTCACTGATTCAAAACTTCATTGTAACTTTGTGCTAGTCTCAGCAATTTCACTTGATCAGTATAATCCCACTGAGCTTATACGAATATAATTTGTTGGGAACGGCAATATTCATGCACATTTGACTACAGATATAAACGTAAAGTAGGCCGATCATAAGTGTGAATCACCTTCAGTGTAGTCATGCGATGCAATCAAAGAATGCAGATCTACTAGAAGGCGCAGACGAATATATGGGATATTTACGCCACGTAATAAAATCTGTAGGTTTGAAGAAAGATTTGTGAGTAGTACAGGAGTTTTTTTTTAACCATTTAGACCAGAACTGGGATATATTTTTGTATAATAAGTGCATTCACAAATCTACAAATTCACATGTACCAGACACCTCAACCCGAAACAACTCTCTGTAGGATGGCTTGACAAATATTTTCTTTGTTTGTTGCTATCATTCATATTTTTTTAAATGTAGTCCTAACCTCTTTAAAATAACACATTTTTAATAGATAAACATTTATATGGTGGTTTAGCATCTCAACTATCATTGAATATATTGAAAATTTTATATTTTTAACATTGGCTATATATTTAAATTTAAATGGATTTTATTTAAAATCACAAGCTGATTTTAAATAAAATCCATCAAGCGGCTTCATCCACGTAAAAGAAAAAAAATATCCAAAGGGAACATAATGTTGAGATAAATTTAACAGCCGCAGCTATTCCAGGAATTTCATTCTAATCCGTTCAGCCGTTTAAGTGTGAAGAAGGTGACCAATATACATATGTACATACACATAAACTTTCGCCTTTATATTAATAACGACACAACTCATTCTTCTTCATTTCTAATATCTTATCATTCAGCTTTTTGTTGGCACACTATACTATTACTGTAAAAGTCCTTATAATCATACTCATCTCCAATCTGATCATTTTCATGTTCAATTCCAGCTACAGATAGTTTCAAAACCAATTTCCAGTAGTCAATTTCGCGCGTTTTGTGCTGTGGAAACGAACGACCGACAAGCTTAGACCTCACATTCGTCGTACAGCCATATCGTACTAACAAACGCAGATAATATGCATTCTCGTGACAATATGTGTACCTATTTCCTTAACTCTGAATAGGTTATTGGAAAATTATATTGAGAAATGGTGACAGGTAAATAGTGCTTGTGGAATTGGTATGCGATTGTGATCTTTAGTGCCGAAGTTATTGTCATTGTGTTGTTTACTAAATATAAATTGGAGTGAATTTATGAAGGATTTTCTCCTTAGAGAGTAAAGACAAAGGTCAATGATGTATTCCCTTCATTCTATTGTTTGGCTCGATATATTTCCTTTTTTGTGCTTTTCATGTATTATTAATTCAATAGCTTTCTTTCACTGCTTCTCTCATAGATTCCTCATTCTCATAGCCAATATTTAAAAAAAGAGCTCATTTATTATCAGGGGGCACAGTTTGAAATATCCAACTATGGGCTTTCTTATTTTTTTTACTGTAGCTAGTTGGTTATTAGTGTAGCAGTGATATTTTTTATTAAATGAAAATGTTGTTTCGGAGATTATTTTCTCCATTCAACTTTACAAAATTTACCTTATAGTGAAGACTTCCTTGTACTTCTATATTGTAAAACAAAGCCTCCATCGTGTCAGTCTGTTCGTGATAGACTTAAAACTACTAAACGAATTTTCATGCAGTTTTACCAAAAGACAGAGTGACTCATGGGAATAGTTTAGGTGTAGAATAATTAGACTTTATAGTAGAGAAAAACTAAATATTTCTCATATTATATTTCTATATTTAATTATTTCGAACCAGTCAATCCATATAGTGTTAGTAACATAAAGATTGCGTATGAACTAAAGTCAGTTTTTATCACTCTCTGCACAAACTCATTTCAAGTCGGAGAGCTATATCTCTCTGCTACAGTTTCTAGGATGCTGATTCCACTGTCCCTCACTTTCCTTAGCATTGAAGCTGTTTTTATTCATATGATTGTTAAAAACCGTCTGTATAGGATTGCGCAAACATATTCGACGCACTGCAGAAACGAGGCAACTCTAACAACATCCTAAAGGCATTATTATAATGGGTGCGCTCTTTGGGAATATTTGACCCATAGATTGCTTGTGCACATAGGTACTCTAAAAGTAGAGTTATTTTTACGTTTTTTTAGGTGGTAAAATCATCTAAATAACATCTCCCGCCCTTGAGCGGAGCGGCAGGGCGTGTCAGACTTTTATTGCCTAAAATCCCACTCATGTTCCTTCTTTGCCATTGTTCCAGGGCCCGGGGGTCTCTTTCGTATCAACCATGGCCCTAGTAGGCTTCGACCCTGCTGAGGTCCTACGGTTGCTTAGAACTCCTTGAGGCGTGTGGAACACTACGCGCTGTCGACGACTTAGGCTCGGTCCGGACGGTTATCGGACGGTTGGGCGGCGTGTCACCCATTGCTCGCTGTCCGTTTGCCCACGCCTACAGTGGCCGGAAATCGGGATCAAAATCCCGGCGGCTGGGGCTCGAGGGTCATTGCCTCGCGCGTGCTGCCGCCTCCTTTGCTAGCATTACTGCTTTGCGGAAGGAGACCATGGCCTGTACCAAGGCCCGGCGCAAGAGATCGCTGCCGCCGAGCGCCCCCACGAGGACACAGCGGTACTCTGCCCAAGCGGGGCATACCTCTACCGTATTCTCCATAGTGTCCTCCGGGCAAATTATTTTCACCTTGTCACCTTGTCAGTACATCGGACAAATTTTATCATTTTTAACACCCGTGTTTAGGTAGGACGGGTCGCTAGTCAGTGATAAATTATGTGCAACTCGAAAACAAAACCGGCTAAGTACGAGTCAGAGTCATACACGAAGGGTTCCGTACCCTTATCTATAGGTACAACTTTTTTTATCCAATTTATTTCATTGATGATGTATAAATGTAAAAAGATTGCATGTAGCGGAGATGAGAATGTTGAAATGGATGTGTGGTGTGACGAGAATGGATAAAGTGAGAAATGAGTATATTAGAGGAAGTTTGAAAGTGGCGCCAGTGACTGAAAAGTTGAAAGGTAATCGGTTGTCTTGGTATGGTCATGTGAAGCGGAGGGATGAAGCGCATATTACTAAAAGAGTTCTGAGTATACATGTAGATGGATGGAGAGGGAGAGGAAGGTCGAAAAAAAGATGGATGGATTGTGTGAGAAGTGATATGAAAGAAAAGGGAGTTAGTGATAGTTTGACGGGTGACAGGACATATATAGGGTAATATGGGATAAGGGCAGGAAGAAGAAGAAGATTTCATTCTTTTATATTTTTTATTATAGCGGCAACATAAATACATCATCTGTCTAGCTATCACGACTCATAAGATACAGCCTGGTGACAGACACTAGAGTCTTAGTAATAGGTTTTTTTTTTCGGTGGGTAAAAATCATCCAGATGATATCTCCCGCCCTTGGGCGGAGCGGGAGATAGTGTCAGACTCTTACTGACTAAAAAACTCACGTTCCTTCTTTACCTTTCATACCGGGGCCGTGCCTCCCTCTCCGATACCTCTTTGAGTCGACGATTTGGGCTTGGTCCGCACGGTTACCGGACGGTCGAACAGCAAGCTACCCATTGTTTGCCGTTAGTAATAAGCCCTGGTTGTGGTTTTATTATTTGGATGTAGAATCCTAAAAGCTATACAGCTGTTTCTAAAACGGAATCTGACTCCCGGATATAGAATTAAATTAAACAACTTTATTACGCCAACTATGTTGTAAAATTCGATAATTTTGGTGATAAACGGACATCATACGTAATCGAACGAGAATAATCAGACCAGTTTGTAAAAGCTTTATGTTTTCACTGATTGATTGTAATTGGTAAGCGGATGATATCACATAAATTATTAGCAATTAATTAATCTAGCTTACGTTAATTGATTGACAATGATATTAGCTTAGTCATTGGTTTATGTCTTTAGAGAAGTGTTTTGTATGATTAGCGGGCTTTACTTATTTGTGCGTGATAAAGTAATCGTGCGCGAAAGACCGCACTTGTGCAGATATTGAAAAGGGACAATAAAGTTCTCGCGTTCAGTGCTTTTCACTCGCAACAGTCGTGTGCGTAACTATCCCCGCACACGGGCCACAAATAAACGCCGCTTCAAGCTTCTTTTTGAGGCGGCCTTTTTTTGTGGTTCGTGTGCGGCGGTGCCGCCACAAAAAACGCTTGAAGCGGCTTCAAACTTCTCCGGACACAAGGTGTCGCGCGCTTCAGCTGTTTTTTTGCAGCCGCTTCTAGCTTTTTTTTGTGGCCGCTTCTAACGTTTTTTTTAATTGTTTACGTTCCTGAGAACGCACGATAAAATTGCTGTGTAAAGGGAGCTTTTGCCCTGATAAATCTAATCTAGAACTATTACTATTATACTATTGTATCGGTGTCCATACTGCGGTAACTGTTTGAGCTGCCGGATTGTATGTAAAAGTCACCACAGTCCTGGGCCGTCAACGCAAAGGAACTGAAGGAACACGGATGGGTTTTAGTCAGCAACATTCTTTCGTTCCACTCAAAGCGGAAAATATGATGCTTTCCCACCTTCAAAGAAAAAAACAAACGATGTAAGAATAGAATAGAATAGCATTTATTCGGCGCAAGCAACACAATATACAACAACATAAAAAATAATAAAAAAAGAGTACAGACATACAATACAGTTGCAGTGACTGTGCCTGAACCGAAAGGGTCACCAACTCAGCAATTGCTGGGCGTCAAACACCCAGCGCTGTTTTAAGCTAACCTATTTTAAATATTTTCAGTCTAAATATATTTAACATGGCGTAATAAAATTATCTCATAAACATTATACCTCTTTGCTATGTTCAGATATTGACGATGTTGGATATAGGTAAAGGAAGAAAAATAAAACAATTTATTAATGGGAAATGACGTAACTCTCTAAGACTAGTTTACAATTATATTCATTATATAGGTAGGGAAAACGTGGGTCACAACCGAGCAAAACGCTGAGCATAATGCCGGAGGCTTTCCCAATTGTCACCACAACGACCGGTCCTGTACGTCTCTCATTTATCGAATTCCTGCGACCCTCACCGGCCCTTCGGTCTACCTTGTGGGCCATCCAACACTGCTCCTTCGCTAATGCGGTTGCCACTCTAGAACTTTTCAGTCCCATGGACCATCTGTTGTGCGAGCAATGTGTCCAGCATACTATAACTTACGTTTGTTTTAACCTTTCGAATAATGTCAATTAGAGCCATAATAAAAAAACAATGACAGAGCGAACAACGGCAGCGTTCGCTTGGAGTTTTATGAATCTTTCTTCATTTAAAGCCTCTATAATTTTTGCTAGCATTTTTATTAAGGAACTCATCCTTTTCTTTATGGTGAGAACTCATTCAATGACTTCTACCACTCTTGGGCGGATCGGAAGGGTGTGTCAGACTTTTACTGACTAAAATTACTCCTATGTTCCTTGTTTGACTTACGTTTAAGTACCACGGGGTTTCCTTTTGGACTACCAATGGCCCCAGTGGCCCTGCTGGGTCCCTACGGTTTTGCTGAAAATCCGATACGGTATACGGTTTAGTGCGGAATGCAATAGTGCTTAAATTAGGCTTACATTTAATTCCAAAATTCCATTTGTGATCAAACAATAAGCTGTTAGCAGAACTGTATTCATTCAATGGTTTTTGAATCGTCAAAACCATTTAAAAGCACTATAAGACCGTCTGTGAATAAAGTTTTAATGTGTTTACAAAATTAAAAGCAATTTAAAGGGCGTTGCACTCATTTAGTAACCGTGACAAAGACGCTGACGCAAATTTTAAATCTGGATTTTAACACCAACCGAAGAAAATGATCGTTATATTTATGTTCAAGACAAGATTATCTTCATTCCTGTCTCGCGTTACAAACTTAATCTTAATTGAAGAAAGATTCTGTAACAGCCTGCCAAAACTTTTTAAGATAATTAATCCAATTTCGTACACACATTTCGATCGTGTCAGTACTTTATACTTAATCAGATCAGTAATTTTCTTAATTGTTTAAGTACCTAACTGTCGTTTGGTACAGATTGCTCTCATTTTTTAGAGATCGTTGGAAAGAGTTACCGTTCAAAGGGCATCTGAAAAACACATGTGGTTGTTTTAATCAGTAAAAGTCTACAGTCTTTATTATCTTTTGCTTCACACAGAGCGAGAAAATTTGTTTAATGATTTTCTGCCCTAAAAAAAGTAAATACTAGCACCAACCTATGATTTTGAAAGTTATCATGACAAAGCTGCGAAGTGAATTTCAAATGGCAAAATCTAAAGAAAATTCATTAATGCTAATGTATTTTATAGTCTTATCATGTTCCCTCTGCTGGGACTCAGACCTCTTCTCTAGGAGAGGGAATAAGCAAAAATCCACAACGCAGACCAGTGCTGATTGATGAATGTCACATGTCTGTAAATGTTTAGTTCTAGGATAAAAATAAAATTGCACACTTACTGGTTTTTTTATATTCAAATAATACAAACAAGATCAAAGTCATATCAATCCATTGTCGTTGATAGGATTTCAATGCATCTAGAAACTCACATATCAGCAACATTTAAGACTGGGTATTAACAACACTTAACTTTAAATTTCGCGCATACACAGCACTCATACGTCACAAGCACCGCGCAAACACGCGATAGGGCGTGATTCATACGTCCAGCACACGTCCAACTTATCGGGCGTTTAATTGGGTGTTACGGGCCCCGTCACTCAAGATAATCCTTTAACGGTATCGCATTTCGAGATCAGGGTATCAGCAGCTGATAATATGGTGTGGAGTTCGGAAAATGAGGTAAAATTGAACTTTTGTCTTATTCTGATCAATGTTATTGATGACGTTATTAATAATCCTAACCTATTATAAAACAAAATCCCTCACTACGTCTGTCTGTATGTATGAATGCGATAAACTCAAAAACTATTGAACGTATATGCACAAAATTTACACTAATAGAGCAAGTGATTGATTAGGAAGGTTTTGGTGTATCATAAATGATTTTTTTTAGTTTTCTTTTGTTTGTATTTTTTATCTTTTTTTTTATCTATATAAAATAGTGCTTGACTGCGATCACACCTGATGGTAATGAGTGATACAATCGCACTCGTTTATTACGAGCCTATTTCACTCTAGCCTTGAAGACACTCAAATTATAATCGAACGGGAAGACCGCAGCAAGCAACAGCAGGCGTAATTTAACTTGATCCGGTTTTTATATGTATGAATTCTATAAATTTCAAAATTTTGAATTCTTACGATTCTAAATATTTATCGAATTGATTTACATATCTCATTTCTCAAAATTTACTGGTAACAAGTGTATTTATAATTATTTTTTCATAAAAATTGTTGCCAAAAATGGTATATTTTTTTGTGTTCATTTTAGTTTGAAGGCACCACCCGTAATGCATTTTTCTCCACTTGCAAATGACACAATGAGTTCCAATTAGTCAGTAAATAGGAGCGACTGGTTACTGGCAAAGATAATAAGCCCTTTCTTTGCGATACAAGAAATGCTTGAAGCGATTGCAAACAAGGCGCTTTTGTGGTTAAGGATTGCAATTCTTAGTAAATAACAACAGTTGTTGGCCTTCAAGGCACTATTATGTAGGTACTTGCCAACTGACATATTTTTCATGATTTTTTTTTATTGCTTTTGCCTGATGTTACCTACCTGTGTCTGCAAGGAATACCACAATACTTTCTACAAATTTCAATTCAAATTATTAAAATAATGAAAAAAATGATAGATCTTTTCGAAAAATGCCAAAGGAAGAAAGATTGAAAATAAAAGAGTAATCTAAAAAGAAAAAAAAAATCAAATCATGAGTACTTTTTACCATTCGTACAAAACGTTTTTGGAACACATTTATTAAACATAGTACTAAAGTACAGCTAAAGAGTGACTTATAAGTAAAAAAAATATCAATATTATCAAGGGATATCCAGTTTGAGATTAGAGATCTAATAAGCAGCCGCTCCATAAAACGCACAGTCAAACGAAATAATTAGAAATTAGGAAAAAATTTGAAAGGGATTTTCACGTTATTAGTCTACTTTTACCAGAATTTAAATATTCACATTGAATTATTACGGGTAATAAAAATCAATGTTTTAATAGAATCCAATAAAAAAAAATATATTTATATTATACAAAAGTGAAAATTCTAATAGAAATTTTGTTCACCCTGATTGATGGTACTGATACTGCTTCGGAGCTGCATTTGGATACACTGCAAGCCGACCTCAACATATTTGGTATAAGTCTAGGCAGACGATGGGCCAAAGATGAAAATAAAATATCGTATAAGCCCGTATAGCACAGTAAAATTTTATGACTGTGTTAATACTGAAAACATATCTTTAGCAAATTGTTCGCGTAGCCAATACTTTACGTATTTTATCTTCATATTTATGATTTCTTAACATCTTTTAGTATTATGAAGGATACCAAAACAAAGAACCCCTAACCATATCGGATAAGGCTATTAATTATTTACAATCAATCTTTACAATTTTATAGCAAGGATGTTATATAGTTTCACAATAAATCCATATCTAGTAAGAAAACAGATAAAATCACATCAAAGTTCCGTGTAACATAGACTGATATTTACGACATACCATAAACTGATCTTATAGTTTTAAGTTCAGCATTGCGGCTAACAAATTGCGTTTTATTAGGGAATGAAGCGTTTACGACAGCTGATATATATGACTATGAGTAAATGTACAAAGTTGGGAGAAACTATCGCCGATCATTTTGTTTGGGAGTGTTACTTTGTGGCTTATCCCAGTCCGATGCGGATATTTGAAGTGCTAACTTTAATGTGATAAGATTTTATGAATGTCAACTAGCATTTGCTTACAATGTATGGTATTGTTCAAACTTTATTCACGACTTCGGTAAAGTGTTTTTTGAAATTACCAACTATATTCTAAAGAATCTGATTATACGATTTTGCGGTGGTTGAGGAATTAGCTGCTGCGCTGCATGATGCAACTTTCATTCTCGCTCGGAACAAATGCTTGTTTGGCCTACAGACTTGTTCTATATCTGGGTGTCTTATGTATGTGAGTTCTGTTTCCTTTAATTAAATTTCATGAATTACACCTGCTCCATGGGTATAGAAACATGGAAACTCTATATTATATACCAGATATCCAGATCCGAAATACTTTCCGTGGGGGAATGGAACTCGCAACACGCAGCGCAGCAGTCAATCGCTCGTCCACTGAGCCAACCGTGCTGTCAACGAGTTTACATATTTGTGAACGCATCTACGATACAGAAGTCTTTCATAGTGTGGGGAAACGTTTTTCTTCAAGAAAGAGAAAGAATAAGACATTGAACGAACAGTAAAAAACATGTAACAAAATGAATTCGAAAGCTAGGATATTTTAAATAAGAACAACACTAAAACCAGACCAAATTAAATGACTATACAAATATGGAAGTTAAATAAAGAGTCATCGAACTTTTTATCAAATATTATTATCATTCCGCGGCCGCGCGACCAACCCATCTTCGCGACCGTACCGCTAAATTATACACCAAGGGTCCATAGTACCCCATTACGGAGGAAATGCGCACTAATGCATCTCATTCTCTATTTGTCAAATTATAGACCGCTGAGCAGTAGTAATCTCACGAAATAAGATAATGGCATCGGTGAGAGTGTGTCGTGAGTGGATTTTTGGCTTGTTAAATAATGGACATCTGATATTTGCAATAGAGGTGAAAGTTCCCGTGTTAAGTTACAATAGAAATTAACATGATTGGGATATCAATTACCAGTTTCAAAAATGATACAACGTCAGAATGGGACGACTGAATCATGATTTTTGTTATTGATTAGGTACAATACGATTCTTTCTTTGTAAAGTCAGATTCCATTAGTGTCAGTTCGGTAAGTGAAAAATACAAAAAAATACACAAAATAATGCTAAGTAACACGCATTAGACAGTGATTTGTGTTGTTATGAATAAGCTCACTTATACAAAGGAGAAAGGATTTAAATATGAACGTGATATTTCTACTTAATGCCATAATGTCTCATTATATTGTCCATTTATGTCCGCAATCATAATAGGTCCGCTTAGAAAGCGTTCATCGTGTACAGGCCATCACATAAAGGTTACTTTTAAAAATACAATGAACTACCGTTTACATTTACATACAAAAGGTAATCAGATAATTTATAGTTAGATTTGAATTACTTTCAATGTATTTGATGGTTAGATGCTACGTTCTTTAGAATTGCAAACAGGAGAATTTTTTTGAATAAAAAATAACATGAATTCTTCTAGCGTTGCATAATACAACCTTATAAGCGTAGGTTTAACTTACTTACGTTTTTTAAATAAAAATAATTGCTTCGCAATTACAACAACAAAACTACATAAATGCACATGAATAATAGTACACGCCTGTCATCGTATTATTTATCCAATTATTTCCCTTAATTACTCAAAAAAAGGGCGAACTCGACTGTACCAGCCATTAGCATACAAACAGTACTACCGAAGATATACGAGATAAATTGTCAAGATAAGGGAGCGGTGAAAGAAGTACAGGCGGCGTAATTACAGGTCGACCGCGTCTAGGTGTAAGACCGCGTAAATCGCAAGGTGTAAAAGACCGCGTAAATCGCTTCGCGCGGATAAAATTTCCCGTCATCATTTGCAGGGTTGGGTGTTACATCTGTCATAATTTTATGCGGTTATGAAGTGTGGTTGCGCGTTATTAGTGTTTGAAATTAATTTTATTATACCGGTAATAACTTTAGAGAAGTACGGAGGATTCTAATTTAGTTGCCAAGCAATTTAGTTTTGTTTCTAGTTTTGTTTTATTTAAATACAAGACATTCAAGATTGTAGCGTCGTACCTGAATCGAGCTACCGACGGTTCATAATGTAACCATGTAGGCTTTTGTGAAGTACGTATTTTTAAAATTTGAATGAAGACGATGTTTTAATATGAACAAACATTGCACGGGTGTTACAGATCTTTTAAATTATTGGCTTTTTCTCTTTTACAATATGCATGATTGTATTATAAGCTTGAACGTTTTTTTATCTGTTGGTGAAAGCCACATGGAAATCCGTTCAGTTTTTTAGTCTGTCGCGTTCATCAGACGGACAGACGACAAGAGACTTTTTTTTCATAATTTGTACATATAAACTTTAAAAACATACCTCGTACTATTCAATACTGTAAAAATGTTCAATATATTTTTATTTGAGTTCAATAACTGTTTCAAATATGTTACACACAATACAATACAATTTCTTTATATAAAATAATATTGGCGTACAAGTTATTTTATGGAAATATGATGAAAGTAAAAAAATAAAATGTTAAAAGCGTAACCAGAGCGTTTTTTGCCTGTTCTTCCTGTAGGAAATGACCAATTGAAACCGTTCACAATCTTGTGAAGTTTTATAAGCGCTTATGTAGACCTACATAAAATATTCATATTTACTAATATCATAAATATGAAAGTAACACAGCTTATGATCTGTTACGCTTTCATAGAGAAATTGCTACGGTTACGAAGTAAGCTTTAACCTCAAAGAAGAACATAGGTTACTTATTATTTGGACTTCGACATCGCGTCCGCTTTATCCGACATTTACGCGGACGAAGCTGCTAGTAGCAGCGTTCCGAATTAAAGCGCAAGTGAGGCCCGGGTGTCGCCACTGTGCGGAACGCCCGGAGGACACGGTGGAGCACACAGTCGAGGTGTGCCCTGCTTGGGCGGAGCATCGCCGTGCCCTCGTGGGGGTGATCGGCGGCGGAGACCTCTCGCGCCGGGCCTTGGTTGAGGCCATGGTCCGGAGCGAGAAGGAGTGGCAGGCGGTCGCCGACTTCTGCGAAGCAGTAATGCTCGCTAAGGAGGAGGCCGACCGCATCAGGCAACGGCGCTCTCGCCGCCGCCGGGATTCCGATCCCGATTTCCAGCCACCGTAGGCGTTGGCTTGCGGATAGTGAGCAATGGGTAGCTCGCTGTCCGGCCGTCCGGTAACTGTCCGGACTAAGCCCAAGTCGTCGACGGCGCGCACTGTTCCCGCGCGCCTCAAGGAGTTGTCAGCAACAGCAGGGGCCCAGCCGGGCCGAAAGGGCGCTCGAGCCCCGATATGAAGGCTTGAAGGAACGGGATGGGTTTTTTAGTCAGTAAGAGTCTGACACTATCTCCCGCTCCGCCCAAGAGCGGGAGTTGTCATTGGATGATTTTTCCCATCGAAAAAAAAGAAAAAAAAAGCTAGTATTAAATATTTTGAACTTAATTGAAGTAAACCCTAATTAAATTAAGTCTTCAACCTTCAATCCGTCCTTAGTTACGTCACACGACACTCACAAACAGATAGTGTATCAGACTATAAAATCACGCTCAAACAAGATTTGAAATTAAATTAATTAAGAAAATTACTTTAAAGCTAATAACAAACGAGAATCGTGTTTCGCCTTTGTGGATAATAAGATGGTGGTAGCAAGGTGAGATGGGGTGTAAATTAAATATACGTAAATTTGGAGAAACGTAGGTTGTGTTGTATTTAAAGATTTGAGAGTAGTTGAAGTTTAAAGTATTAGAATTAAGATTTCGTTCAAAGGAGTTTGTTGCTCATTCATTTCCATGGAAACCTACAACAACTTGGAATAGACAACTACTTTTTTTAAGGTGAATAATTATCAAATGCCTGCTCCTCCGGCTCTGTGTGGAGCGAGAGGGAGTGTCAGACTTTACTGACTCAAACCCGCTTGTGTTCGTTCTGTTGCTTTTTAAGCGTTGCCCGGGAATGACTCCTGTATCGTAGGAGCATTCACAAACATGTAAACTCACATACACAAGACATCCAGAACCGGAAACCCTATCTGTAGGCTATACAATTATTTCCATGTGGGAATCGAACCCGGAACACACTGCACAGCAGCCAACCGACCACTCAGCCATTATGCCAACCGTGTCGTTTTTCGAACAAGCCCGCAGGCCATAGACAATTACTTATCTTCATATTTCTGAGAGACTTTTTAACAATAAAGGATTAAAAAGGTAATAATTTTTCTAGATTGATTTTATACTAAGCTATCGATGACTTTAAATTTACTGTTACAGAAAAAGCTTAATAACTCTCTTACCATATTTTGAGTTGAATAATAAACATGTCAAAACAAAACACTTGCAACAAAAAAAAAAAACTGCTCAGAGATCTGATGGCCATCAATAAATTGCTGGCCGGAAAAGGGGAGTTCCGTATCGCCATCAGCCGTCCACACTACTGGAATCAGACATGTGTTTTTAAATCCTACTTGTAGATAACGGGTTTGAAACCTGTCATTATTTGTGCATTATTGCGAACGCGATACCAAACATTTCATTTCTATGGTAACATATTAATTAAATACTCATTGTCTTTCTTTGTATGCCGAAAAGGGATCGCTTTGTTCTCCAACTCTTCGCGATGATTAACTGATCATTTGAAATGATATTAAAGTTCATTTTTAGCTGGGAATATAATAATTATGATGAAATTATACGCTCAGCTTTCTAAAGCTCAAGTAACATAATTGTTTTAATAAATTAGACTTGTAATTTTTTTCTAATTCGGCACACTTATAAAATGTTTACAAAAGAATGCAAACAAATAAATAATAAATGTTTTATAGTGTTAAAAAATTCTGTCAAATAAAAGTATGCAAAAAGTAAAGTTTCAGCATTGCTACGTTGCAAAGCAATGCTAAATCTCTTGCCGATATTGATGAAGCACAAAGCAGTCTTTTGTTCTGATAAAAGTCCTAATTTTGGTTTCCCAGATGTGTCATCTTAATCTATTAACTATATGCTCAATTTGAACAGTGTCACTTGCGTCTCCTTCATATAAAAATGTAAGATACAGCTGACAGAAAATCGATGTCATCCTTATTGATTATTTCTTTAAATGTTTTCATTTCACAACCTCCAAGCATCCTTCATTCCTACAACAACATCTCACAAAAACACCTGCAGCTCCCATAAAATCCCTAACAAAACATGTTGTCTTTACAAGCTCACGAGCATTAGAAAGAGTAATCAAAATAGAATTATATTTATTCGAAGTGATAGTCGTGGATTTGGTTCCGGTCTTAATGGGCGCCCGGCAGGTGGCGGCGCGTGGAGACGAAGAAATATTATACAGTGTGCTGTCAGACTACCGGGTGGGGTTTCGCGTACTTGATTTAATGATGATGGTGATAATGTTTTTGTTAAATTGTTTGGTTTGAATGTGGAATGTGTAGAACTGTTTTTAAAGGATAAAGAAGAAATGGTCTAGCGGGCTAAAGAGAACTTTGGGATACTCGTGGTGCTAAAACGCAAAAAGCAACTAAGGGAACATAGGTGTGGTTTTAGTCTTCTAGCTTCATCCTTGAGCGGAAGATGTTATCAGATGATTTCCCACCTCAAAGGAAGGGCAAAAAGAACAATATGAAAGCCCATTAGAGCTGATACTTGCGCAATTGTCAAAAAGAGTTACTGTTGCCCTCACAACGGGTAACTGAAAGAATACGGGGTTTTAGTTAGTAAAAGTCTGATTCTCTTTCACTTCACCCTGAGCAGGAGAAGTCATTTGAAATGTCAACAAATTCAAGTAAAAAAGAACAAAGAGAGATAGCGACTAATACAGAAAAAAAAAAAAAATAATAATAATAATATTCCACACAACTATCACACAACGCCGTTTAGTCCCAAGCTAAGCAGAGCTTGTGTTATGGGCAATATAGAAGAAGAAGATAATTATGTTGAGAATCAAATACATTAGAGCGTAATGATTGTAAAATTCACAAATATCAAACGAACTAAATATTGATATTTTGCAAGCCGGTGCTGTTGTTTACGGGAGGCAATATAATAACCAAAAACTTGTAATAACTACAAGGAACCCCAATAAAGTAGTCAATTCACTCAACGTCAATGCCGAGTGTGACCGATTTGACATCACGCCAACGACACCTGCGGAGTACGTTTGTTTTACTTGCATTTACACCAGCTGCCCAATTTATATACCCCTGGTACATTACAACCGGTATCGGTACATTAATGACGGCAAGATTTTCATCATATTTCATATACTTTATGTTTCTGTATACTTATTTGTATATTTTTGGAAATATATTGAACGGTCTTGAAATAATTTGAGACATTATTGACGTTATTTGTATTACAAACGTGTTGATATTGATGATACTACTGAGAAAGTTAACATAAAACATAAAATAAACTTTAAGCTAGTAGTGTACAGTTTCAATATAGTAATGGTTGCTGGAATCGCAACACCTTGTGTGGACTCAACTACCTATACATGTGTTTGGACTCCATAGTCTCGACTATGAATAGACCCATCTGTATGTTAGCAAATTAATCATTATTACCAGGATTGATAGCAGTAGCCTGTTATGTAGTATCGAATGTGCTGTTTACGCCAATATCGAACTGATTGCTTCCCATTACAGGATGTGGAGTAGGTCAATATTCAATAAAATTTATGCACGACAAAATTGTAAATAATTGATATTATTCTTTCGTTAGTAGATTTATTGATCACAGTTTTTTGGTCAATACCGTTAAATTTTATCCATACATTTTTAAATTTCTTAAAGATTTTAAAGATCACTTACGCAGTTGTGAAATATCCCGTTACACTTACTTCATAGAAATTGTTCAACTTTAATAATCAACACTAAAATTGTAACCAATTAACTAAGATCCTGTCTAACTGAATGGCTTCGAATGTTCTAGCTAAGATTTTAAATGTATGGAAGTTCAGGTAAGACTGGTGTCGTTATGACAACCATAACATTCAATCAGTCAAGTTCATTATAAACAAACGACTGGGATTAATACAGGCAACGTCACGGTTGCTTGTTTATACAAAATTTATAATAAACATCAAAAATTATGTGGCAGTTTACCATATTTAAATTTTTACGCTTTAAATTAATGAAGTATATTAACGACGCCACTCAGAAAGGGTCACTTTTTATAAAGTTTTTAACACAAATATTTCTATTCACATAAAGATGTTTAGGCTTAATTTACACTTTAGTGTTATCACTAACAACAAATAAAAATTCAGTATAAATATATAAAAACCGGTGAAGTGCGAGTCTGACTTGCCCACGAAGGGTTTCGTACCGTCCTTACCAAAAAACGGCAAAAAAAAACACTTTTTTTTGTATACAAATGCGTATAATGCTCCCATATAAAAAAAATATGTTTTTGCCGTTTTGTTTCATTCTTGAGTACTTGTTGTTATAGTGGTAACAGAAATACATCATCTGTGAAAATATCAACTGTCTAACTATTACGGTTTATGAGACAGTTGATAAATATCATTTATCATTTAGCTTGGTGATAACCAGACAGACAAACGGAAGGGCAGCGGATACTAGCTAGGCTAGTCTTAGTATTAGGGTCCCGTTTTAAGCTCTTGGTACCGAACCCTAAATTATGAAAAAAAGCTCTCGACACAAGCATTTGTGTGAATTGGCGCTTAATTACATTTATCAAACCACCGTTTTAGCTTTCAGAATTGAATCTTAAATCTACCGAGAACTTGAAAGTTCACTTAATTCTGTATAAACAGTCAAGTTTGTCGTAAAAATGTCTGGAAAATATGCTTGAACATTCAAATTAATATAAATACTTAAGTATGTATTGAATAAGTACAAGATTTTCTTCAAGGTGTTAAGCCTTTACATAATGTTCAGGACTTGATTTGCTTCTTTGCATAAGGCATGTACATTATGTAAAAATAATCATGTTTTGCCTTGGGTTGGATTAGTGATTAACCATCGTAGTTATACGAGCCATCAAACGAGGCAATATTATCGTTTAGGTCGATACTACTATTGTTCTTCTTCACAGTTAGCTTATTTCATGTGATGCCGTCGTAGGATCTCATAATAATAATTAGTTCAAAGTTGGTCAAACTAAATAGGGTTTTGTCTAAGGTGGGAAATTATCCAATGACTTCTCCCATGTCTGGGTGGAGCATCAGGATACCCTCCCGCTCCATCCGGACCGGACGAAGTTTCAGACAGTTTTCCAGACTAAAACGACACCTGTGTCATTCAGTTGCCTTTTACGTTCTAGGGCTACGGGATTTTTTTTTTAGAAAATTCCCGCGGTCCTAGCGGGTGCAGTACTAAGCCATATTGCCCCTAGAGAGATCGCTAGATCCCTAAGTATTCCAACAAAAACTATTAAAAATAATTCCAAACCAGCTACCTACACAATACAACTCATTTACAAGGAAAATACGAATGAAACAGTTAACTAACGTAACAAAAAGGAATAAATGGATGAATTGGCACGTCGTTACAGCCCCCACACCTATTTGGCATTACGAAAAATATGTCTTGTTGCATGCTACCAATTGCAAGTCACGCCCTATCCCCTTTTGAGTCAACGATCGAAAATTATGACCTTTTAGGGTGATGTCAGGGAAATATTGTGTTACAGGTCTGGTTTTATATGTTTTATGACTTGACTATTATATTTTTTGAATGGCGTTCTTTATGTGGCCGCTGGTGTAATTTTTAATGTTTTGCCTTTTGTTCACTTGTAATGGTCAGTTTTAGAAAAAAATGTTATTGTGCTCTCTTTCTATTTACGCCAAAGAGTGTCATAAGCGGCTTAGAATGATTGACTTTCCTCATGACTGTGAAAGTTGCGCGAATAGTTTTTGTGACGACCGTGGTCACAGGCGTGTTTTGGACACGTTATATTCCGACATTGTGACTGCCCTCCGGGATGCGGCGGTGGCGAGTCGAGGAAGCACGAGGAAGGGTGGGGGTGGTCCGCGCGTGGCGGGTTGGAACAAACATGTCAGTGGCGCTCACAGGGTGGCCCGACGCAAGTTCAAGCATTGGGTGTTGTGTGGTAAGCCAAAGTCGGGTTTTCTTTATGAAGAAATGTGTGATAGTCGAAGGGTGTTCAAGTCACGATTAAAATGGTGCCAAAATCATCAGGACCAAATAAAAATGGACGCTCTGGCTATGAAGCATAGCAGAGGAGATTTTCGAGGTTTTTGGCAGAGCACGAATAAATTGAATGTTCGACCGGGCCCTCCTGTGAGTGTCAATGGTGTGAGCGACCCAAAGGAGATTGCGAACTTGTTCAAGAACTGTTTTTCTGTAAAGTCTCCGTTGGGTGCGTCGGGGGAGGTGTTCAGCGCTGGCATGAACTGTCAAAATATAGGGACTACTTTCTTGGCAAAAGACGTTAAAAAAGCCATAAAGCTTATCTCGAGAGGCAAGTCGCCGGGGCATGATGGACTCAGCATTGAGCACCTCCAGCACGCCGGCCCACACATCGCTAGGGTTCTGGCAATGTTTTACACGCTGTGTGCGAGCCATTCCTACTTGCCAGATGAATTTATGAGAACAGTGGTTGTGCCTGTAGTGAAGAATAAAACTGGTGACCTTACCGATAAGAGTAACTACAGGCCTATTTCTCTTGCCACTGTTATTGCTAAAGTGTTTGACGGTTTGCTAAATGCACAGTTAAATAAGTATGTAGAACTGCATGACAACCAGTTCGGGTTTCGTCCCCGTTTGTCCACCGAAAGTGCTATACTGTGCTTGAAGCATACCGTCAAATACTACACAGATCGTAAGACGCCCGTGTATGCGTGTTTCCTTGACTTGTCCAAGGCATTTGACCTTGTAGTGTATGATCGGTTGTGGGATAAGCTGAGGAGCATAAACTTGCCCCATGACCAGGTTAGCGTGTTCCAGTACTGGTATGCGCACCAGTCTAACAGTGTTAGGTGGGCGGGGGCATTGTCGGATCCGTATCAGCTTGAGTGCGGAGTCAGGCAGGGTGGCTTAACTTCTCCTACCCTGTTTAATTTATATCTGAACGGGCTGATTGTCGCGCTCAGCAGTCAGCATGTCGGCTGCCACATAGATGGTGTGTGCGTCAATAATCTGAGTTATGCGGACGACATGGTGCTGTTGAGTGCGTCAGTCTGCGGACTGAGGAAGCTGATGCAGATGTGCGAGGAATATGCTTGTGGCCACGGTTTGGTATACAATGTTAAAAAGAGCCAGTGGATGATCTTTGAGACCGCCATTGCGAGATGCCCTGGGAATGTGCCTCTGGTTAGACTGAATGGTGTTCCTCTGGAAAGGGTTGAGCACTTTAAGTATCTAGGGCATGTTCTGACTGGCGACCTCAGGGATCATGCTGACATGGAACGGGAGCGGAGGGCATTATCAGTGAGGGCGAATATGATAGCTCGCAGATTTGCACGATGCTCTAATGAGGTGAAGGTTACGCTATTTAGGGCGTACTGTACATCACTCTACACGTGTAGTCTGTGGGCTGACTATTCGGCTAGAAGCTATAATGCCATCCGCGTCCAGTATAATAACGCGTTCAGGGCGGTGATGGGGCTACCCCGTTACTGCAGTGCCTCGGGTATGTTTGCGGAGGCACGCACTGACTGCTTTCACGCAACTATGCGCAAGCGCGCAACATCCCTAGTGAACAGGGTGCGGGCTAGCTCCAACACCGTATTGGCGATGATTGCAGCTAGACTGGATTGTCCTTTCATCCGGCATTGTTCGGCTAGACATGTTCCGGTACCAATGCCGGAGAGAAAGTATTAATTTTAATTTTTAATTTAAGTTAATTTGATTTGGTTGTATTTATTTTATTTGGACTTTGATTGTAATTTTAATTTATTTAATTTGATTTTAATTTAGATTTATCTTGTTTTTAATTTATTTAATTTGATTGTAATTTGTATTGATTTTAATTTATATTGATTTTAATTTGTAATGATTTTAATTAATTTTATTTTAATTTAATGACCTTGTTTTGATTATTTTAATGTAATGTATTTTGTTATAATTTTGTGAAAATGGGTATTTTGACCTGAATAAAGATTATTATTATTATTATTATTATTTTTAGGGTTCCATACCAAAGGATAAAAATGAGACCCTATTAAGAACGAGAGAAGACTCCACTGTATATCTCTCTTACCAGGTGTATCTCATGAACCGTGATAGCTAGTCATTTGAAATTTTCACAGATGATGCAATTATGTTGCCGTTATAACATGAAGTACTAAAAACATAATAAAATAAATACTTAATTGGAGCTCCAATGCAACAAACGTGATTTATTAACAAACAAGCACCACGACAGGTGAAACTAAAAAGGTATATAGTGTAGATAATATAGTGTCTAATATTGTATACATAATGATACGAAACCCTCCCTAACCGCGAGTCCGACTTGCACTTGACCGTTTTTTTTAGCACCTTCTTCATATTTGTCAGATTTAGTCTCCAAACCAAACATTAGTTCTGTTATTACGATTCCTGTGACTTCAGACTTACTTTTTCATTCCCCAAAGAGAAAATTTTGTACATTTCTTATGTTATTTTTAAATTCGCTTTCTCAACCGCTTTTTTCCCTTAACATAAACACAGCCCTAACGATTTAGCTTCACGCCCGCACTCTTGAGACCAACTGGAAAACGCTAACAAGCCATTCATACAGTTTTTTCCATAAACGAGTTACACAAAATAAAGAAACAACCCTCTAATGACTTATATAATTATTCATAATTGGACACTTAGGCGATTTAGTTTGAGCGGAGTTTGTTTAGGCGCTAATTTAGAACGCAAATTCATCCAATTTGCATTTTTGATTTGGATTATTATTGGTTTCATAATGTTTGTCAACGGTTTGTCTAATAAATAATCATTTAAAATATTTAAAAGGGGTTATTGAACTTCGGCGATGCGACATTTATAATATCTTAGAACTGAATTCCTACTGTATCGGAACAGTAGCTATTTATTTTGATTCTGATAATGTTAAAGATATTTCTCATACACAAACACTTAGGTCGGAGTTTAATATATTCTTAAATGATGATATTGTAATATGTAAAATAGTCAGATAATGTTATCTTCATAAGTTCTATCGTCAAACTTAAAACAAAGCAAAAAAGAGCTAGAATCGAACTAGAAATTTTTAGTCATATATCAAGATATATTGTAAATCAGCATAGCGGAACATAGCAGATTTATTTTCATAGGTTCAACTGTGGCAAAATTATCTCTCATCGCTGATATATTAATAATAATGATCCGGTATTAATACGTCTGCCTACGGATCTAATGGTGCGTAGCTTCGGAAGCCCTGTAGCGTATCGTCTTGGGAGTATACTTAGGTATGTATTGCCTTGAGATTTCTGGTGTCATCTATCATTGTTTATATGTGTAGTTTGCGGTAAAGGTTTTTAGCTGAAGAGACGTGTAAGAGCTTTGATTTTAGCGTAGCTTCATTCTTGTGTCAATCTTCAATCTTTCGAACGAGTCTGAGTGGTTGTTTATTCAATTTTTCACTTTCTCTACTAATCACACAAATATTTTAGTTCGTCGTCGATTTTGATATTTTCAAATACGTATTCCATACCTAATCCTAACATTCTAAACACATATGAGTAATCATGTGATTGCCAACCTTTAAATTGATCACGGCTTAATGTCTATGTTACCTGGGGGCTACATTCAGACATTAAACAAATTGAAAACGCCCGATACTGCAGCCCTTTCGAATTTTAGTACTGATTGACAATTCGCCCTTGCTTATGGAGCCAACTTATATTTCCCATGAGCCTCGGGCTGTTTCATGGTGATCCCCCTTTGAAACAGTAAACATATGCCTGTAATCCGACACTGTTCTGTCCTTTTCTGAATTCTTAGAAATGAAGGAGATGGTTGTCAAGTTATTGCCAGGTAGTTTCGACTTGGATAATGTGGTACGGGGGCTGGACGAACACACATATTCCCTTGTCTCCCCATACGCGGTGAATTCGACCCCAAAGTTCTAGGCTCCCCTAATAAGCTGTCGCGTCTCACCTTAGGGTAGTGCGATGTCGTTTTAAGCAAAGATTAGGCTGGTTGAGATATGAAATGTTAAATTGGCGGGGAAGTAAGAAAGATTGATGACAAAAAATTATGACAGTTTATGTGTCTAACATTGCAAATCTACATCCATAGCAGGCATTATGACAAATCATATGGGAAGTTTTTTGTCCTGAAGTGAACGTTTTCTAGCGGACTTAGCTATAATGATGAACATGTCTTCTATATCAATATTTGATGATAGAGATGTTATAGTAATTCACTGTTTTTACACGTGAGACTAGCAGTTAGCACTTATAGCACAGAATACACCTAGCATAAATCAACAAGTAAGACACTTACCACGGTATTGTAGGTAATTTAGCGTACACGTTCGTCGGATCTACCAGCAACATGTTCTTTGGCCGCAACAGAGGTGAGGTCACGTGATTAATGTGCGGGGGGCGCCGTGACGGACGATAAACGGAGCACCGTCTGATCATCAACAAGTTGCAAATTAATATTGCGCAAGTCTGCTTGATGTTTATGAGAACATACTAGGGGTACATGCTTGTAATTTATGAATTTAAGGCGACAGTCTCGGCGTATATGGTAAATGATGTAGGTGTGAATATGAGGTTTAATATTGCGTGGGATAAAGGACAAAGGAGGACTTGAGTTTCGTGGTTATTTTGTGTTTGCCTGTAATTTTGATTGTGATCATCTGTCTCTGTGAATAAATTACTCCTCTCACTCTAGGTGGAGCGAGGGGGAGTGTTAAAGTAGCTATACACGCTAGTATATACCTAGAGTATACCTAACAGATTTGCCTGTACAGTTGTGTTGTAGGTACAGATAAACCGGAGCGTGTATGTTGCATAACTCTGCATGCAAACCTGTCAGGTACACCCTAGCATGTAAGGCAAGCTTTAGACTTTTACTTACTAAAATTAAACTGCATCTGTGTTCTGTGTATTGACAGTATCTTCCTATGACCGTTCATTTATTTATTAATTATTATTATTTATTTATAACTTTATAACACACCTTAGCTTATTATAAGATAAACATTTACAAAAGAACAAATGTACAATAGGTGGTCATTATAGCTTTCATTTGAAAGTTTGGCGTTGACTTACTAAAAGATAAAGAAGATTCTAAGTCAATATTTAGTTTTAGTCAATGAAATAAACCGATCTCCAAACAAACCATCGATAAACATCTAGACAACCACACAATAGATTCTTAAAAGATGTGCAATTTAATGCAATTGTTCCTCTTACAAAATTATCTCAATCACCACCGTATCTTTTTAATTTCTTACAATGTTTTTGCGTGCGACCGTACTTTATTTTTTTATTAGCACCTCACTAATTAACCCGTTGAAGCTATCTTGGACCATCTAACCTACTGCCTGTCTACTTTTTTCAATCTTCACACGTCAAAATATCCAGCACTATCTATCAGATCGGTGTGACGTCGACCGTCAGCGTTTCACGAATACAATGTAACAAGTTGAAACATGGGAGATAGCATCGGCAAAAACGGAATAGGATTAGATATATTAGTTCCTGTTTGCCTGAAGCTAAAGTAGAAATTGTATTATTCAAGATGAGAATTCCCATTTTTCGTGAAAAATAAGGAAAAATTTGAAGGTTGGTTCCGAAAAATTCTTGATTATTTTGTATCTTGCCAAAATATTGTAGCGTGCTTTTGTTACCAGCTGCTTGTATCGAAAAAAGTTAATTAAAAAAGTGGAGTACTTAACTTAAGCACTCGGTTTTAAACGAGAATGTTACGTCCACGTAAGTAAGAACTTTCTGACCATTTTCAACAATGTTTTCGTACCGTAACAATTAAACTACATTTGTACAGAGACTATTAAGAAAAAAATATTGACGTACAAAACAAAAATGTGCCGGCGGAACAGTGCACTAAAAACAAATGCCCGCGTAAAGTGGCCGGGCGACTGCGCGAGCGCCGTTTCTTTGACGTTAAAATGCTCTCGCGGTACCCGAGCGTACGAAATAACGAGCTTGAAGGAAACCGGGGGATTTCTGAGTAAAGTTAACAATCTCACATCTGTGATACTTTAGCCAGGTACGTTTATTTACACCAAGTGTTTGACTGAGATTCTCTTAAAGAAGTATTAAATTACAATCAGGGAACAACCGTGTTTATCAAACGATCCTCTACTTTGTAGTTAAGAAATTAAATTAAAGTAATTTTGTGAAAAAGTTTTTAATTGAAGGGGTGTTTATATCAAAGGGATTATCTGTAAACACTTAAACTTGTGTGAATGAACTTACCTTATTTTCATCAGCTTTAATTTTAACTGTGAGAGAAAAAATAAAGATTTATTTGTGACCAACAACAAAATAAAAAATATTGACTTAATCGTACTAAAAAAAAACCGGCCAAGTGCGAGTCGGACTCGCCCATGGAGGGTTCCGTAGCACCAAGTAACATAATATAAAAGTTCTTGTAGTTCGTTGTAACTTTGATCGATGTTTTAATAATAGTGTATTTTTTTAGATTTATGACGTATTAAAAAAAAACTACTTACTAGATCTCGTTTAAACCAATTTTCGTTGGTAGTTTACATAGTAATGTACATCATATATTTATTTTAGTTTTATCATTCTCTTATTTTAGAAGTTACAGGGGGGGACACACATTTTACCACTTTGGAAGTGTCTCTCGCGCAAACTATTCAATTTAGAAAAAAATGATATTAGAAACCTCAATATCATTTTTGAAGACCTATCCATAGATAACCCACACGTATGGGTTTGATGAAAAAAAAATTTTTGAGTTTCAGTTCTAAGTATGAAGGACCCCCAAAATTTATTGCTCTTTTTCTATTTTTGTGTGAAAATCTTAAAGCGGTTCACAGAATACATCTACTTACTAAGTTTCAACAGTATTGCTCTTATAGTTTCGGAAAAAAGTGGCTGTGACATACGGACGGACAGACAGACAGACAGACAGACAGACATGACGAATCTATAAGGGTTCCGTTTTTTGCCATATGGCTACGGAACCCTAAAAAACAAACTAAAATATAAATCAAATAAAGATGTCTGGGGATACTAAATATGTGCTTTTCCAGGACATGTTCAACTCGTGTGCCACATTTCATTTAAATCTGTTTAACCGTTTGTGTGTAATGAAGTAGCAAATACTTACAAAGTTTTGCATTTATAACATTTAGTATGATTAAACACCAAAAAAAAAACGTGATAATTTTGTATCCTTCATATTACTCTACAAAAAGGTATCAAGCTATTTAGGGGAAATTTAAGTTTGAATGCATGGCTCTATAAAATAGCACTACGGTGAAGACAATTTCAGTAACTTATTTACATTTTTTTTTTAATTTTTCGCTCATTGCCATAAGTATCTATGAAATTTGGAGTTACGCTCTCTGTAGCTGAAAGGGTCGATTTGTTTTTAGTTAAAAAAAAAAAAAACAATTTGTAAGGCATTGTTTTCAGAAAATTTAATATTATATCATTCAACTTGAATTAGACTACGAGCATAATAATCCAATTACAAGAAGGAATAAAGTCAAAGCAGTCTTTCAAAAGAAATTTAAAGGAACCAATTTGATGTGCATGCTAAAACAATAAAAACCATGCAACCCTTTCAATTGCTAATCCAAACTTCCTCGAAGGCACACGTAAATCCAATCCAACGCAAATAGACGCCAAACCAACAAAAAAACCAGTGCAAACTAACGAAGCATTTGAACGTACTAAAACATTAGAACCTATATTCAAAAAAATAACCCGTCCCGTAAAGAGTATGCCTTCATCACGACATCCTGGAACATAAAACATTTTCTTACATAATGAAAGGTAATTTATGCGTACAGAAAAGTATCTGTCTTCGACTTGAATAATACTGCTAGGAAAGAGACCACACAAACACTAGATAAGTTAGTTAGCTAGAAGGTAACTGCGAAGGAATGGGAAAATAGTTCGGTAATTAATTACTACATTACGTAGAAACATTATGTGGATTATCTTATTATAGGAATTTTAAGATGAGGTGTTGTTGCATTAGTAAGTAACATCATAGATTTTACACAAATACTTGAATTTACATAAGTAGAAATGAATAGTCCGGTAGGAATACTATATTAATGAAACATGATTTGAGGGTTCAAATTATTGGCCACTCTTAAAGCATATCAAAGACATGAAATAAAAAAACATATGAAGGTGATGGTGCTAAGGTGGTCAAGTATCGGAAGACGCAGCGTTGAAAGGCCTCCTACAAGGTGGACCGATGACTAGTGAGAGACGCGGGATTCCGATAGATACGAGACGCGCAGGACCGTTCATTGTGGTGACACTTGGGGAAGCCAATGTCCAACAGTGGACGTCTTTCTGACTGAAATAATGATAATGAACCGCGTTGGTGAAAGCGTTTATAATTTTCCATCCATTCAAAAGTATTTTCAAGGAAAAATTATATTACAACTCAATATCTATTGATAAAACTAATATTTATAGATACATTTTTAATGAAACACTAATCGAAAAGCCCTATTAGTAACGCAAATCTATGATTATTTAATCGAGTCTTTCTAATACAATTTAACCTTTCCTTTGTAGCTTTTGTAAATAATGTTCTTGCCATTGGCCAACAATTGTTCATACTACTGTTGTTAGAAGAATTATTCCAGTATCAATAAACACTTTTTTACAATTACACTGGCGCTATCCTTGAGAATAGTCCTGATTTAATACCAAAGACCGTAAACACTAATCAATACAATATAAATGAGCAAAAATGTATCTATTGATAAAACTAATATTTAAAGATACATTTTTAATGAAACACTAATCGAAAAGCCCTATTAGCAACGCAAATCTATGATTATTTAATCGAGTCTTTTAACAACTTTCTAATACAACTTAACCTTTTCTTTGTGGCTTTTGTAAATAATGTTCTTGCCATTGGATCAATAATTGTTAGAAGAATTATTCCAGTATCAATAACCACTTTTTTACAATTACACTGGCGCTATCCTTCAGAATAGTCTTGATTTAATATCAAAGACCGTAAATGCTAATCAATACAATATAAATGAGCAAAAATCTTAATTGAAAACACATAAAGGAAAGTATATATTTTACTAGGAGAAATAGAATTAAATCCAGTCATAGTCGACCTCCTACACCGAACCATGACACAATTTAGGAACATAGTGCTTGCCATTACTAAAACCATTACACACCTAGACCCTAAAATAAACGTCTTCAAAATACAGCACACTAGTTGCTCCACTGCCACCAAAATTCCATCAGCAGACAAATCCTCATTTCAACCTCACCTAAGTTTATCAAGAAGTCACCTGTTATTTACACTAGGCACGAGAAGTGTTTCCGTAGAGTATGCAAGCATATTTGCATTTCATTACCGCAACTCCGCTAGTTTGCTTTGTTTATAGCACTAGAGATATGCCGCACCGCTTACTTACTCGCTACATAATTTATTTTACCCACCCGCAGTGAGATCAAAGAGGTCTGTGTTAAGAACGTGTAGAAATTTTATGAGTCTTATTTTAGCAGCGGTTCTGTTAATTGCGTGAGTTTCGTCAATAGGCTCGACGGGTTATTAAGGAAATTGTCGAGGAAGTAATTTTGACGACATTGTTTTACTTCTAAATAACCGTTGATTCAGCTATAAGGGTGCGTCCGTCAACGCGATTATTCAAAAGAGTAACCGTGGCCTTAGAACGGAAATACCAACTGACAGAACTCTTAGATAAAAATTGCGAACCTATCAACAATAAACCCACCACTACTACTCAACTACACTCAACTCTACCTCTCTCTACTTTTTCAATCTGTAAACTGTCTTTTTACTATGGGTTTTTTTTTTAGCCTGAAATAAATGAATTTATTATTATTATAAAAAAAAATCTGATATTCCTCCCCACTTAGTGAAGTGGGGAGGAATATAAGATTTTTTTTACACCACCTGCTCGATAATGTCGTTTTATACGTCGTACAAACCTCACTTAAAGCAAGTCATTCTATCCCTAGGGAGATAATGCAGTATGGCCGATCCCTAGGGAATAATGAGAATTGAAATTGGAACATCAAAAATCGTCAACATTGTGAATTAAAATGTACGTGCGTCGAACAAGTTGACTCGAAATTCAAACTGGCCATTAACAAAAAAAAAAAATAGATAAAACCTGCTTACTGACAGGAGCGTTATAGAAAATTGAAACTATAGAATCTTGGAGTAGTGAATTTTGTTTGTTTGATGAACTTGTAAATATAATACTTATATTTCTTTAATATATGATTTGGTCGACCAAATTGTCTTTTAATTATCTCACAGATGGTGTAAAAAGTAGAGTATGCAACACGGGGATAAAGCTGTCTTTGTCTTGGGCGGCTTGAATTCCTCACTTCACTCAGGTTTCTATATTAACTCCCTCGCAATGCTCGGGAGTTAATTTTATAAATCCCTCACTATCGTTCGGGATTAAAATCAGCAACCTTCGTTTCGTTCGGAATTCAACATGCCGCCCTCGACTTAAAGACACTGCTTTATCCCCTAGTCACATAAACTACTATTACATCTCTTGCTCTGAGTGCAGAGCAAGAGATGATTTTCCACATCAAAAAAAAAGTGCGGCTGTTTTTGCAAAATAAATAACGTAAAATAACTTCAAAGTAAATAAAAAGCAGAAAATAATGTGCTGTCGTATATTTTAAGAATAATTCAATCCAATTCATATCAAACACATTTTAGGCAAGATAAAGACGTTTCAGTGAATCGAAATACACATGATACGAGAACAAAGGGAATTCTTTTACTTATGAAATTATCTTTAGCTACTTTCGTTCGCTCTGCCAATAAGTTCTGTTCTTTATCGAGGTACCTTTACATTGTGACAGTTTTACTGAAATAGCTATAGTAAGAAACGAGAAAGAATATTACAGATTCAATAATCTGGATTACGTAATTCCTTATCTTGCTTCCAGAGCCCGTCGAATGAGTATTAGCATAAGAGCATTTTCAATCGGAATGATCTCAAGGAAGATTTTTCTAGACTCGACTTATAAAGGCGATATTGGATTTTGATACGAATTTATCGAAAACGCCTCAGCGGTGTCAAAGCGCCCCTTAAGCGATATCAAAAAATTATATCAGAACTTTATCGTCAATATAAGGCTGAATGCGCAATTCCAATGACTGACGGCTAATGACAAATCAATGAATCTTGCGAATCCAATTTTATTTACTTGGAAAGTGCCCTTGGGATTTAAAAAAAAATCTGGATTGAAGTTTGAAAGAACGATTTATTTTACGAAAGTTTTATAATACCCCACTGTGTTAAATCTGCAAAAGGTAGGCATTTATCTCAACTCACTGAAATGGTAAATGCAAAAGATTTGTTGAAAGTATGTGTGAAGATGCGAATACTATGTAATTCAATCTAATGCTGAAGGGCTTTGAAGGTCACTGGGCTTTTTTTTTCATTCTGTTAATATTCATGTTTTTTGCATCGTATGGAAAGAAAATCCCGAGTCTATTTAAAATGGACATAAAATTAAACCATGAAGAAATTAAGAAAAAGAGGACATAATTATTGATTCATCCATAGTCTACACAGGCATTTAGTGCATCCTGCTTCAGGAAGTTGGGCACTTTTTCCCATTACGAAAACACATTCTAACATGCCATATAAAAAAACTTTCACGCAATAATAAGCCATGACACCATAAAACACATCATTCTCGTATCGCTTGTCAAAACGGACACGGGCCACTTCAAAACAGCGAGGGCCCGAATCACACAGCACAGTCTAACGTTATTTCACGGCTAGTATGTCACGCATGCATATTTCATTGTAGTCTACAACAGAGGGACCTCCGTCGTGGGAAATCAAGCCTTGTAGCCGTAGACTATAGAGAAATGTTTGACATAATTGTGCGTTATTTATTGTCGTGCGTTTAGGGAGTGTTCGATTGTGAATAGGTGTTTGTGTATTAATTGCGTTGATCGGAAGAAGGTTACACTACGAGATAAGTAGGAAGAAATATAATAGAATATCACTATTGAAATTTTAAGGCACATCGATATCAGAACCGATAAAATGGTTGGAATAAGTGATTATGGTTCTTTTGGTTATATTTAAAAATATTGACATACCATTGACATATTGTATAAAAGTATAAAGTATCTGAAAACACGAACCATATCTTGACTTACCTACCTATCAACTGCTCCGTTTGACCATTCGAGCGATCATCAAGATGAACCAACTGACCTATTTACTGAAGCGTAGAAAATTCGCAGTATCTGTATCGGAGACATGTCTTTGAAATAAAACAATCTATATGCATGTACTGGTCACCCTAGGAGATATCGAATTCACAATATTGGAGGAGCTCGCAAAGGAATTGAAGATGAGAACTAAGAGACCAATCTTATAGGAAGACTTTGAAATTGTTGGGTGCCAGTAACATTCATATGTGATGTTCTTTGAAGAAACATGAATACGTCTCTCAAGGAAGAAAATGATTTCAATGCTTTTGCAAGATTCAACGGTGACGTCAATAAGACAAAATATATGTAATTCTAATTACAAATAATGTAACATTTTTTGTATCCATAATAATTGTTCATTTTACGAAAGTGTATAGACATATTCATATTTAGTAGTGTTTTAGATATCCTCTTTAATATGCCATAGAATGAAATATCCTGCATGAATAAATTTGTTATATAAATAAGCCTACTGTTCCAAAATAAACTTCACTACAAATCCATTTAATTAGTTGTTTAGCTAACGTAAAGCTTGTATATAAACCGCAGTGCTAGCTCAAACCCATTAGTCAATTACCTATCATAGATTAGCACATCAGTGCTCGCGAGATTAATGACCTAACTCCACAGCACTCAAGTTTAGTTCGTGAATAATGCAGGAATTTACTGCATATTTCGGATTCGGGACGATTAAATTGGTGATGAATAGATAGTGAGTGTATTGATTTTAGAGGATAAGAGATTTCAATAAAAGATCTTTCAGTAGTGACCATTTTTGTTTTAGTTTGGAAAACATCATAAATGCAAGCTGACATTGCGCCTGACCAAGACAAAGGTGGAGATATGAACTTAATTTTTACCGAAGAGACTGTGGAATTTAATTGGCTAATTACATTAGATAGAGAATCATCAAATAACTTCCTCCGCTTTCATCACGAGCTTGTCTAGTGTATAGGCTGCGATAATAAGAAAAGAAAACCTGCCAAGGAATGTAAAAGTGCGGTTGGTGCAGTGGTTGAATGATTCCTTTACGAAACAGATAATAGTATGACCTACAGATACTTGTTTCGGATCTAGAGCCAAATACACACCTATAAATATGTGAGGGTACAGGAGTCACATACATCACGATGTAAGAGTTATTCCTAGTATAAAACAAAGGAAGAAAAGATTTAATTCTTTTTAAGGAAATATTACAGCATTTTCTTTTTCATACATGATTACAACAGGTTTCTCCGCGTCCTTATTTCATCTACAAATACCCTACACCCCTGTCATATCTGATCCCTTCGACATAAGAGCGTGCAAACACCAGGTTTTCAGCCCCATAACAGTCGATAAGACATGGCAAAGTGCGTGAAAAGAGAAAGTGATAATAGAACCTCTACCACAGCGATCAGCCGACCCATCGCAAAGGGTTTTGAGGGAAAATGTCAGCATACAGAATCAATTTCCTGACATGCAAAAAGTTTTTGTGATAAAGATGTAGCAGTCCTACAAAATAGGCGTTTTGTCTACATAGAGAGTAAAAATATACAGTTTAAAATTCCTACAAAAAGTTTGTGTTAGGAAAGTAGGCCCTTTTAAAGAAGTGTAATAATTTTCTCCCAACTATTGGCATAACACGCTACCGTTTTATTGACTGCTATATTGTTTCCAAATCAATGTTTTATAAATCTTTTTTGGATTTAGTGACAAAAATTTAGCCACTTTGATAATATCCTTCCTTGTTATACACATTCGACCGTGTAATATGATAAATTTTTACCTGAGAGTAGACATGTTTTCCTCTTTATTTGTATCCGATGGATTGACAATCACTTTGAGAACGTCGTTGTGATTGATTGAGGAAAACAGCTAATACTTACTTTGAGTATCTACTCGCGTAGTTCTTTATTTACTTTTTGTACTTTTTAGGATCCGTGAAACTATAAAAATTGTTCCAATTATTCTTGGTTTACAATTTGACTACTAATTTTCTATCCCGTGTTACTGACCATCCTTAAACTTCGTTAATTTAATTGATTGGTTTAAAAAAAATTCTCGCGCCATAAAATATATGTCAAGTAATACTTTAGAAATTAATATTCAGGCCAATAAACATCGAGTTAGGGTACACTTACGAAGAAATGTAATAAAATTATGTATCACGTGAATCGTGATGGAAAACGGCTGGTTCCTGTTCAAAGCGGCAACTTTTCTTTGATATTACTTTATTTGGTTACGTATATATGGGCGAGGATATGTAAAGAGGCTTATTGGGATAAGCCTTTGGGTGGATACGATCCTTAGTGAAAGTGAATAAAAATATCTTTCTGTAATATTATTTTGCTATTATTTGTGGGTATTTAAGTGTAGGTGGGTGTTTAAATGAAATCACGACAAAGCGACACGTGTTGAACCGTTTGATCATTTCTTTATTACTTACGTAAAAATTTCGGGGTTTTCACTTTTAGCTTTTGTTGGCACCCACGGACTCCCTTAGTACTATATGATCTCTGTGGGCGTCGAAGACTTATATAAATAATTTTTAGATACCTTTGTTAGTTAAGCCTTCAGTTACGTGAGAATAGAACATTCTATTTATATCGTGTTCTTCTTTTTTTATTGTTGATAGGTTCGCGCTTGACCGCTACGTTCTGTTATTTATTCTTTTATTAGGAATTCTGCTGTCAATTATTTTATAAAAATGATGTCATAATTTTGCATTAATTAAGTTGCCTAAAAACGTATCTATATCCAAAGGTTTATTTTATGGAGTAAATCAATATTCGACTTGACATTATGCACCCACATACGAAAATTAAAATTAATTTGATCAATTTTATTTTATTGCACGAACGATTGTCATTCATACTCTCCGATTACCAAGAGATACATAAAGAAAAGAATCATAACCATGCTAGTATTATAAAGGCAATATGGTTGCGTGTGTGTTTGTGTGTTACTATTTTATACTAAAACGGCTAAATGGACTTGGATGAAATTTGGCACTCGGGTAGGCCCTAAAAGCTATTTTAACATAAGCTATTTTTTATCCCGGGAGTATGTTTTCATGAGACAATTTTCTATTATAAAGCAGACGAAGCCGCTGGCAGAAGTTAGTGGCCGATAAAATTAATATCTACATTTATATGCCAAACATCAACTTTTATATGAAGTTCATTATAATTTTACTGCCGATATTCATGAGATATACATGTTAATTAAATTTGTTCATTTCAATGCACAAGACTACTTTTTAGTGCTTCATTTTTGTACATCCTATAATAAATTTTACTTGCATATGAGACTGGACCACCTGTCATGTTCAATATGTGATTTTATTGATCTCCTGAATAAATATATGCGTGCATGAAATCAAACAACTTGCATACGTTCGATGCCAAGTCTTGACTCTTGATAATATGTGAAGAGGGTGTAAATTTTTCAACATAGATATTTTTATCTTGGCATATCATTATTATCCTACTCTCATCTCGTGGTCAGCGCAACATGTTTTTTTCTCCCATTCTGTCTAGTCATACTATCAATAACTCCTTTTTTTATAACGCTTTTTTGGCCTCCTTCTTCTCCATCCATCCATATGTGAGTCTCATAACTCTTTTAGTAATATGCGTAATATCCTTCTTCTTAGCTTAGAAGTATTATAATACAATTATTATTTGTCATTGAGATGAAAAAATCGATATTAATGCATGGCATAGTCAGCATTTTAATTTTTCCACTGCTGGGACTCAGACCTCCTCTTTAGGAGAGGGGAGGGAATCGGCTGTAATCCACCACGCGGGCCCAGTGCGGATTGGACATCACGTCTTCCAATTTTTGGTTCTAGAACATGCCGGTTTCCTCGCGATGTTTTTTTCACCGTTTTGAGAGCAGTAGTTATAAAATAAATTACACAAAGTAATACTCCTAGATGGATTTGAACCCGCGACCGTCACTTGTAATTGCGGGCCAACACTGCTCACACATACGAAGCACTTCAGTATAAAATCATCACACAAGTTGTCACTATTATGTATTTTGTGTACACAAATTAAATACATAAATTACAGTCAATTATTGTAACATTTAAAAACAAAGCCTGCGTGAAAAGCCATCTGGCCAAACCAAAATCTAAAGGCAAAATTACCTTTGTGATTTTAGGGAGACATAATAAACACGCTGAACAGTTTTCTGGCAACATTGTTTTATTTATGTTATGCACAATCCTCATTTGTTTTGCAAATTAATACCCGAACACACTTACAGTTTGTTAAATGGCTGCGAGCGAGTGAAAACAGCTGACGTTTCTCACAATAGGATTTATGCATAACGATGTAGGTACCTAGCTGATGCTGTATCTGTTTTAATTTGTTTTTATTGGTACTGAATGACTGAAATTTTTTTTTTGTTTGACCGGTCATTATTGAACGTGGCTACAGTCACATCTACGTTTAATATATTAGAGAGGTCATTTTGTTTTTTTGTTAGTAGGAAGTAATCTCAGAAAGCTGCTTTATTCCTGAGTGACACATGCTACATTTTATGTACACGGACGAAGTCGCGGGCAAAAGCTGGTTAAATCCTCTTGTACGGGCTACCAAACTGTACAACGCTATATGCCGCAAAGCTGACATAGACATTGTAGGGTCGAAGGTATTAGCGGAGAGAAATGATAGTCACGGATGCTCAAATAATACTCTCGTTTATTGAATGCTACATTGATTATATATTATTGATTACACACTTACACATCTACACTACACCTCCCATGGCGAGGTAAAATAAAATAAAATTTCAATTTTGTTTTATTTTCATAAAATAAAAACTTATAGCTAGTACTATATACTAATAGCTTATAACTAGTATGTATAACTATTGATTGGGTTGGTACAATTTGGTTCTGTTCTTGTGAATGACATCTATTTTGCCATTCTTTATTATTTTTACATTAGGTGACTCATCAGATACAACTTTATATGGTCCTAAGTAAACACTATCTAATTTATTACACATATTGTTTTTAACTAAAATTAGATCGTCAGGATGGTAAACAATAGGATTTATATTTCTGTCATATCGTTCTTTTTGTATTAGTTTACTTTTGAGTAGGTTGTCTCTTGCATCTTTCTGTGACTTTTGCAATCTAAATTTCAACTCAAATGGGTAATAATCAATGTTATAGAGTGGGTCAACTCTACTAGTCAAATTACTTGGTAAAGAGCACTTTTTTCCGAAAACTAACTCGTAAGGGGAATATTTAGTTGCTGAATGAACTGATGTATTATAGCAGAATGACCAAAATGGGAGCCATGTACTCCATGTCTCTGGATGGTTATCTGTTTGAATGCGGAGAAATGAATTCAAATGTTTATGTGTGTTTTCCAAAGCACCAATACTTTGGTGGTGATATGCTGTTGTGTTTAATTGGTTAATATGTAATAGATTACATACCTCCTTGAATATTGATGACAGGAACTCAGTACCTCGATCCGTTGCTATCACCTTCGGTACTCCATACCTTAATATAAAATTATGAACTAATGCTTTTGCTACTTCGTCCGTTCTTTTCGTAACTAAGGGATATGCCTCAATGTATTTGGTGAGTTCGCACTGCAACGTGAGAATGTAACTATAATTATAATCATCTTTTTCAAGAGGCCCTACCAAGTCAATGAATATTTTTTCAAAGGCACTATGTGCTGTTGTTGTTATTTCCATTGGTTGTTTTATATTGTGCGATGAATACTTTTGTTTCTGACATTTATCGCACCTCTTTATAAACTCTTGGATATCATTTTCTAATCCTACCCAATAGTAATACTTTTTTATATTGTTGAACATCCGTCTCACACCCGCGTGGCCACTGGTGGGTAAGAGATGGAAATCATTCAGTATCACTCGTTTATCATCTTTATTTTCTATTCGCTGTACATCCTTTACTATATGTAAATGTGGACCGGTCCATGTATTTAAATTATTTACTTCATTTAATAGCTTTTCTATAAAAATATTATTCTTATTCGTTTTTATTAAATAAACTTCCTTAATACTTAGGCTTTTACAAAAATCATGTAACTCTCTCACAAATTCGGCTGGCGATATTTGCGATGGAGAAGATACATTTTTAACAAAAACAGTTTTTTCATTAGGAATGTATATAAATGTTTTACTCTCTTTACCTATAACTCCACTTTTCCTAAATGTCTCTAATTTGCATGCATCAACAAAACGTAATTCTACTGATTCGTTTAACGTCCTAGTATTATGACTGCTTACAGTGTTTGGCTGATCAGACCAAACTGTAGGCGTGTCACTCATTCCTATCGTGGAAGTATTGTCAATCAGGTTTCTCTTTTGAGCCCTAGTCATAACCGAAACACACGACTCGTGCATATGTTTTAAATCATTACATGTTATGGAAATTCGAGACAATGCGTCTGCAGCCGTATTTTCTGAACCCTTAACATATTCTATCGTAAAGTCATATTCTTCTAATAATAACCTATATTTAAATAATCTACTTGACGGATCTTTCATGTTAAATAATGAGACTAAAGGTCTATGGTCGGTGAAAATTTTGAAATGTTTTCCGTACAAGTATGGGCGAAAATGTTTGACAGCCCACACTATAGCCAGCAATTCTTTGTCGATTGTCGGATAGTTTATTTCCGATTTGTTAAGTGTCCTACTGGCAAAAGATACAGGCTTGCCATCTTTGTTTGACAAAACTGCACCAATTGCGTACTTAGAAGCATCCGTCTGAAGATTAAATTCATTTTGTTCTGAAAAATCCGGGTATTGCAAAACCGGTGGAGATATGATTTTTTCTTTTAACTTATCAAATGATAACTGACATTTTTCATCCTATATAAAGGTTGCATTTTTACAACATAATTTGTTAAGTGGATAAGCAAGCTCAGCAAAGTTGGGAATGAATTTTCTATAGAAATTAACAAACGCAACAAACCTCCTCGTTTCGTCTACATTAGTTGGACATGGATAATTTTGCACAATTTTTATTTTATCCGGGTCAGGTAATACACCATTATTAGATACCACATGGCCTAAATATAGCAGTTCCTTTTTTAAGAAGTTACATTTCTGTGGGTTTAATTTTAAATTAATTTTTCTCAACCTTTCAAAAACGTCTTGCAGATTTTTGTTATGACTATCTAAGTTTCTGCCAAATACTACCAAATCGTCTAAGTAAACTAAACATTTTTCATATGTCAGGCCAGACATAGCCATGGTCATCATTCTGGAAAATGATCCTGGACTTGTCTTTAAACCCATTGGCATACGAGTCATTTGGTATTGACCTGAACAGAATGCTGTGTATTTTCTGCTTTCCTGTTCCAATTCAATATTATAATAACCTTGATACATGTCTAAATGTGAAAAATAAACTGAGCCAGATAGCGAATCAAGCACTTCAGTAATATTAGGAAGTGGGAATCGGTCGTCTTCAATACAATTATTGAGTTTACGGTAGTCAATAACTAGCCGCCACTTTTTCGGACTAGTACCATCTGACTTTTTAGGAACTAGCAGTACTGGACTTGACCACTCGCTACGACAAGGTTCGATGATACCCTCATTCAACATTTTATCAATTTGTTGCTTAATTTCTCCCTTCTGTGAGTGAGGTAAACGATACGGTTTTGTAAATACAGAAGTTACATTTGGTTTAAGCGTAATAGAATGTTTATAAATATTGGTTGTAGTTAATCTATCTCCTGGTAAATAAAAAATGTCTGAGTACTTTGCGCATAATTTTTCAATAGATATTTGCTCCTCCTTATTAAGATGTTTAAGGTTCAGTACTGAAAATAATTGTTTTACTCTACTTGCATCACGCTCTGATTTATCAAAATTACAAACGTTGTATAATGATATTTTTTCTATATACGGATTAATGTCTGTCAATGTACATGACCTATCTGTTGTATTTAATATCTTTATCGGTATTCGTCCATTAACTGGTGTTGCTATACAACCTGCCAAAAATATTCCATCACTAATTTCTTTAGAATGTACTACACATTCTTCTGTAAAATCAGTCCTCAAATAATGAATGGATTCACATCTTGGAAATATTTCAATTGCATCATTATGAATCAGTAAAGGTAAAACTATTTTCAGATTACTCTGAGTCAGCAATGTTAAGGTATGGTTACTAAAATCTAATATAGAGCTATGTTTATTAATAAAGTCTTGCCCGATGATGCCATTAGCCCGACATGGGAACGTATCGAAAACATAAAACTTATTACATTTCAGGTGATGACCACCCGCAGATAATGTTAAACACACAGATCCTATTGCATGGACTTTGCCACCAATGCCATTTATGACAATGTCCTCTTTTTGGATTGGAAAGTTTTGTTCTAGAACATATTCATATTTTAAGGCTGAAATTGTAGCACCGGTATCAACTAACCAAGAATATGTTTTGTTTTTACAAGATAATTTAATATAATAGTTAGTATCAGTTGCAAAAATAACTTTGTTATTCACGAAAAAACTCATTTTCAAGTACCTGATTTTCGGGTCTTGTTAAAACATTAACCGCGTGTCTATTCGTATCTACGGGGGGTTGGCTTATCCCTTGGTTACTACGGTTTCTATAATAAGACTTACCTCTACCGCGCCATGGAGATCCTCGGCCTCGCTGTGCTGCCCCGCGGCTCTGCTGATATGTCTGCTGCCCCCCTCGAGAATTGTAGTAGCCTCGATGAGCACTGAAATCATTGTTACGACCCCTATTATAATATGTTCGGTTATAATTATTGTTTACGTATTGTCCACGGTTGTGTTGTTGTCGTCCTCTAGACGAATACATACCTAATATCTCGCCAGACCCCGAATAAGAGCCAGTTATGGATGTTTCTTCATCCTTCGCACCTTGTATAGCGTCCTTCATCGATCCGTAGTTTCTGGCTGCAATAATAGTTGAAAGACGGCGGTTTCGCAAGCCATCGGCAAATCTTTTGATAATCAGCTTTTCGTTCAAGGGTTTAATCATTTTATATGTATCTAAATTACCTTCGGCTTGCGATACCGTCAGATCCACAAAAAGTTCCGAAAGTTGGTTACCATAGTCCTGAACTGATAGATCATTTTGTTTTAATTGATTTATTTTGTTTTGAATTGCAAATGGTGACTTTTGAGGTAGTAACACTCTACGCATATCAATTAACAAATCGTCTACACTCGCATAATCTGTCTGCAACTGCAATTTAGCGTGCTGAGACAACCTACTCTTCAAAACAAACTGTACTAACTTCTTTTCACACTCATTACTAGCCAATAGCGAGCTGTAGTACTCTATGTTATCAATTAATTGTTTAAGCGTACATTCATTATCATTTGTCATCAAAGGTAATAAACTAAGAGCTACTTTCAGATTAAAAGATTCCATTTTTGTATCCTCACTGCTACTCGTATCTGACATAGCACATAAATCTAAAATTTGTTTATACAATGACTCAAAATCGATACAAAATTTATCTATTAATATCTTTTCACTTTTTCCTATTTTTCCTTTCTTTATATCGTCAGTAATAATCTTTATTATATCAGTATATTTGTCATAAATTTCCTTTGCTTCACACAACTTTTTCTCTAAAACATTTCCTTGCCTACGTTTTGGACCTATTTTAATTAAATATGTTTTAATACATTTCAATTCTTTATAGCAAAGTTCCAAGACATCTGCCATCACTTAGCATCATTAGTTTTTTAAACACTATGAGTACAAATAACATATTATTAGCTATGATTATGCACTTAACAAATAAAGTTCAAAGTCCATTTAACGATGCCTGTGTCTTCATAAATATAAGATTCCCGTATTATAGCACACCAGTTTATATTTTATTTCTGCACTGAATTTACCGAATTTATCACTTTAACTTTTATCACTATCACTTTTTGCCACTTTCACTCTGATTATTTTGTGTAACGCCTATTTCCGTTGTTGTCATACTATGTCGCCCTTCGACCGTCCTTTCTCTGGAGAATGTCCTGACTGCCTCGCTCTAGATCTTCTAGATAACGCACTCCTGTATAACTCCTGATTTATCCAACGGATATGACAACGCCGATACATGCGTAGAAGATAATATATCACGCCGAGTCCCAGAACCAGTGCTATAATACTCATCAGTATGGTGATGGTAGAAATGTGAAATCTCACCTCCTCTAAGTGCGTGTTATTGGTCCCTCCGGCTGCGTTTTGTACCACAACGGTCTCTTCTTTAGTTTGCGTACCTCCCATTTTTAATAGACACGATATTCGGTATTATATCGTAAGCACCGCACTGAATTCGACTTGTTGCAACCGCGAACGTGGTCAACGTTATTGAATAATTATAATAATCCATCTTAGCTCGGATTTACTTCGATTGTTTTAGTTTTACAGTCCCTATATGGTACGGCGCCGTCGGTAACGCGATCGCACCGCGATGCGCGCTGGCAGGGTCGCCATGTAGGGTCGAAGGTATTAGCGGAGAGAAATGATAGTCACGGATGCTCAAATAATACTGTCGTTTATTGAATGCTACATTGATTATATATTATTGATTACACACTTACACATCTACACTACAACATAAATCACGACACTCTGAACTCATTTAAAAGAAAATTGTATAAATACTTTCAGGCGGAATACCTTTGATTTATCACTCCAACAATATAATTGATTATTAATTATTCATTTATCTCTTACTTTCATTTTATTTTATTTAAGTAATCGTGTTTTGATTTAAGTAGTCTAAGAAAGTTTTAATTAACTTACTTGAATTGCTTAAATCAAATACGATTATCTAGGATTTTAATTTTGAATTTATGTAATGTAATCTATTTCAGGACATTTTAATTTATTTTAGGACATTTTATTTAATTTTATTTTTATTTTATTTTATTTTAATTTATCCGTAATGTATTAATTCCAATTCTGTTATAATTAGTTTGACATAAGTATTGTAATCAAAGTTTAATTTTGACATTACTTTTATTATATAATATTTCCATATTAATTTAAAGCCATGCTCACTCATTTATGCTTAAGCTGTGGTTGCCTATAATTGAGTGTTCATTATAGGACCAGGTTACTTGTACCAATTTCTATTTCGTAAGTTTTTTTTATTTTGTAACACTCGTTGGTGATCCTTAAATAAATAAATAAATAATAAAATAAGTGAATAATTTTGTTCTACTTTAACACAACGCCATCTAGTCCCAAAGGGCCCTAGCAAAACTTGTGGAATGAGTACTAGACAAGATTAACATTCTTCCTTTCGACTGTCGCGTGAGCAACACTTTAGAAATAGCCTCTGTATTTCATTGAACTAAATGGTTCATCCTCTCTAGGTAAGGTGGTCTGAGTCCCAACAGTGGGAATTTTATAAGGCCGACTATGCTATGCTATGCTAAATGGTTCATCCACCACATATTTTTTTATTTATTTATATTTATTATACACCATTACATATACAAAAAGGAAACTAAAACACATACATACAATTGGCGGCCTTATCGCATTCCGCGATCTCTTCCAGGCAACCTGGAATGGACAGTAATTGCCTGGACAAGAAATGGGGCTGTCGTTGGTGTGACATACTAGAGTTACACATATATATTATAATATATACACAGATATATACAATGCTATATAATACATACATAGATATATACATATGCCGTATAATAGATACATAAATACATACATAATCATTGAAGACTATTGACAAAATTATATGTACATAAATGACGACTATCGATACTCACAGCGACAGGTAATGTTCCTTAACGAGTCTTTTAAAAACAGGCAACGATTGAGCGCGTTTAATTGTGTCTGGCAATCCATTCCACAGACGAGCAGCCTGGACAGTAAATGATTTGTCAAAGAACGCCGTGGTATGGATTGGCAATTTATGTCGCAAGTTTTCTGATGATCTTAGCAACTTTGTATGTGAGTTGCAGAGAAACTCAAAACGTTTTTAAGGTAAAGAGGCGTGAAAGGGGAAAAGAGGATATTATAGAGAAGAGAAAGAATATGATCACATATTTAAATGTTTTTTTTTTTTGAAAATTGTGACAGTGGTCGAAAGGATGCTTTTAAACACATACACATTAAGTTACTTAAGAGGGCCCTTTCCGATCCGTCTATCGTCAACGTGAGCATGATTCAAAAGTTTATTTTTTAAGTTACTATTGGTTAAGAAGTGACTCAAAACCGGGAACATTGAAAGGAGTGGAAGGAAGCCTTTGACCAGCAGTGGGACAGTATGGGCTAGATATAATAATTGATTAATGTAATTAAGTTGTTATATTATTTCTTATTTTATTGACATTGTTTTATTATTGTAATTTTTGTTTAATTAAACTGAAAACTGTTATGTTTTTTTTTTATTTGAAAATGATTTTAGCTTTTTATTAACTCTTCCCTTTGTTTGTAAAATATTCAGACACAATGTAAAAAATAAATGAAATTAAAATGCTCGTTGTTTCATCGAATGCCATCCACAAAATGTTTGATAAAGAGACAACGCGATAAAATAGAGACAATGCCTAAATACTCAGTTGGCATTCGGTAATTCAGTCACTCATGCGAACTCATTTTACATAACTTGTTCCAAGAAATACCTACTTGATTAAAAAAAAACCGACATTCGGAGAAAGAATTCGTTATTCAAAATTTCAATTAAATGTGCAAAGTTCATTTAAATTATATATATATATTACTAGCCAACAGCCTGCAATGGTGATAAAATAAATGACTCAAAGCAAAAGGCCTACTTGGGTTTAAACCTGCAAAGAACGACTCGTGAATCGAGACCGTTACCACTAATCTACCACTGCTCCAACTGCTGATTCTCTGCTGTAATATTTAGGCTACAGCATTATCAAAATCCACTGCGATCAGCCGCACACTTATCCGCACAATATATCGATGGTTCATTTGACAAATGTGCACTGATTAATATAATTGTGTCGCGATTCACGCGTTCGTTTGTCTCTGTCGATAACTTTGCGATAGCACTGTTAGTTAGCGTGATTTATGGCAATGAGCGATGCACGGTTTAAAGGGGCATTGAAAATAATTTGTCAGTTAGTTCCATTCAAATTAGAGTTTGTTCAGCATATTGGATTGACACAATTTCATTGACTTAATAGAATTAATTTTATAATAAGATTCAAATTGATGTTCCTGCATCAATGGCCTCTATAATGTTCCTTGGAAAGTTCATTAATGGTTTTTTTTTTGCTTTGATTAATCGAGTCTTAGTTAAATCTGAGTAAAGAAAAAACCTTATTGTTTGATCTAAATTAGCTAAATATATTAAGCCAAGCGCCCGAAAAGTGCCATAAAACAGTAATTTCCTGAGGCCTACTCCTCCATAACGGCTAGGTCAATTGGTTTGAAAAAAATATATGTTTATTATAGATTCATGAACAATGTTATCAACATTTTATTTTTTCGTGCAATTAATACTTTTGGCAAAAAAAAAAATTAGCAATTTCGCAACTTTTCATAACTTTTCCCTACTCCTTTGAAACGGCTTGGACCTTTAGAAACATTTTTACACATAAAAATTGGTGGTTAAATGTTCTTCAAAGTGAACATTGCATATGTAAATCAATCAATATCTCGCAGAGAAAATGGATTTAAAGCGCTTTCCGGGCGCTGCTGGCCGCAAATAAATGCACAGATTTGCGTACTGCCGCCTAGGCGAGTGCGAGAGTTGCGTTCACATAATTTCGGTCAGATGGCTCAAGGCTAATACTAATGCTAATAAATACTTAAGGCGTATAGTTATACGCCTTAAGTATTGAAGTCATAACTAGAATTTTTTTAAACTATTTTCTTTCTTATTTTATTGCTGGCAACAATTTGTTTTATTCTTCCATTCACCACTACTCGGACTCTTTAGATAGCGGTGCAGAGTTGAGTGAAATTGAAGAACTATATTCTGTTTAATTTTTTTTTGTTCGTTCGTAATTCGTAAATAAATTTAATTATAATTGAAACAATTATTTTAATTTTTCAAGAAATTCATACAGGTGGTCGGTGATATCTCTCATCTGACACTCTCTGTAGCTCCACCCAGAGCGGGAATCGAATTCTCACCCAAAAAAGAAAATCATTTTACATTCACCTCTAAACACCGTATAACATCATTACGAATGTTCGTTACTCATTAACCGTCAATAAAACAATTACAATGTTATCAATATTCAATTCACTATTTCTGATTGAAAACCGGCTTCGAAGCATTTGCTTACTAAAATTCCATATAATTGACCGAAACGGTCTTGATTGAGCCTACACAAAAAATAGCCTTCATTCCCTAATAGATTTTCAACGGCAATTTGATATAGTATACAATTTGATAGGTACAGAAAAACTGGTAACTCATACTTTGTTACCCGTTTTGTTTGTTCTCAAACCACTTTTGCTAGTTTTGTTCCGTCAAAGAAGTTCTGTACAGATTTGATTAAAAGAATGGCTGGCGTGTTTTAGAACAATTTCTAGCGATTCGTTCCTCAACCGATGTGGGTTAAATTTATAACTGCGGTGTATTTAATTAATGTTTATCCTTGAAACAATTTTTTGTAAGACGTTCTTTAGTACAATTAGTGATTTCAAGCTTAGAGGGATTGTAGCTTTGGGAATATTATTTAAAAGTAACGAACTCCAAATATTTGAACATGTTTATTTGGAACATCCTGAAATTGCTCACGTTTGATATGCTCTTCTAAATGATTAAACCGTTAAAAAACATTCAAATATAAGAAAAATCAATCAACGTAGCCTTCTCCCAATTATGTTGAGATCGGTTTTCAATCCAATTGAATACAGCTGTGTATCAATGTTTTATATGAACTTCACACCCAGTAAAATTAAATGGGTAACACGGTACCCCTTGGCAAAACTGTTGGACTGCCACTTAAGTTTAGCGATTCTTCGGGCTGTGTTAGTAACCTATGGTTCTCCAGCGGAGAACACTCCTCACACATATATTATTCATATTTTTTTCAATTAAACCTTACTCAATATTTAGAATACACCAGCATATTCCTACAATTCATCCCAAAATAACAAAAGCCTGTGGAAACAAAAGCCGAATCATGAGATAAAAACAAGTGACAAACAAGTGCTCAAACAATGACGAGAAGATCACGCCAAATGAACAATATGTGAACATAAATGTACAATACGGCGTAATTACTGCCACAATGAGATGTCATACCGATTCGAGCTATAACAATCGCTGGGGCGACAGCACCAATAGGTGACAGAGCGAGGGACCAAGATACAAGCAAAAGCGGAGGGGCAAATTGTTTTATATGGGGATTAAAATTTACTGCTTTGTTTTATCTCGTGGTTACAAGCACAGCTGTTAAACGAAGAGTCCTCACTTCAATTGCAGGATCAGACAAAGTGCTATTGGGTTTTCCTACTAAGCACTACTCAGCCCGAAGTTTGGATGTTAGGGATGACCACACCCTGTTTGCTTCAAAAAGCACGTAAAGCCATAAGTCATACGCCTGGTCTCTCTCCAATTGCCAACGGATTGCATTCTCATCAGACTAAGAGTGTAAAAAAACAGAGAGTACACCTGTCTTTGGGCACATAGTTGTATATTATAATGTTTTCTGCGTACTTAGCACTTTGATCGGAGGATTAAAATTTTTCTGCTTATCATTGGGGTGTTTTCATTGTAAATGAAAGTGAGTGTTAATAGTTTGATAACTGGACTAAAAATATGAATAACAATAAGTACTTATTTTCTACGATTTCCTGCAGCTCCACTAAATTTCAGTGAGTTTGCAGAAAATGTATGTATTTGGCAATGCTTGGCCATCTTTAAATTTGCTGGTACTCGCAATTACATCTGTAGACATTTTGGCTTCACCTAGAAGTTGCACTTACTGAGTGAGAACTCGTGTTACGTAAAAACAGTCAAAAAATTAGATTAAATCGCTCTCATGTATAGCTTGCGCCACCAAGCTAAGGGAATTAGTACGCGGCGAGCAACGTAACTTGAGCCAGCATACATATGGTATTTATTCCATTCCGTTCATCCAATAAGGGTTGATATAATTTATGTCATATTCCGAAAATGTTCGCGACACATTCAAGTTCAATGTTGACATTTCTGTTGAACAATACAGGCTGTTTCATTGTTTCATTTTATTTTGTGTTCTAATCAAATGTCGTATAAAGGTCGCTCAATTAGCGATTTGAGTATAATGTCAGCGATTCATTAGGTAACAATAACAGTATAAAATGAATAAAAATTATGCCGATAGGATCTGTTTATATATTTAACTATGTAATAAATGTTCCCATAACTGGGAAGAGGTCCCTCTTTTTTCTATTAATTTTATCGTTTTCTGTATTATTAATATATTTCATATTTTTTCTATTAACTTACCTATGACTTTGTCATCTTCCTGCCCTTGTCTCGTGTTATTTGAGGTGTATCACGGTTTTTCCTTCCATTATGACCTATTTATTACCCGTCACGCTATCATTATTCCCTTTTCTTCCATTTCATTCTTTATCTACAGTATCTCTGGCCTCCGTTGTCTTTTCTATCCCTTCACACTTATACTCATAACATTTTCAGAAAAATGCATTTTATCAACAAAAAAGTCTATTAAAATAGGTTTTTTTTATTTATTTTTACTTTAAATGCCATGTTTACATATAAAAAAAAAGTTATCAAAGTTATTTACTTTATGTTCTTTATTAAATATGTATTGATTAATGTGTTTTCTTTAATTAACTTTGATCAATCAATATCATCATCATCTTCTATTAAATATTGCAACTTTGCATACACCCACGTCCAATTTGTGAGTTACGAAAGACTAATTATTTTTCTGTTTTTAATTAACAATTCGGTCCTAAGCAAATTAAATGTCATAAACGACTGGAATTTTATTTTATAATTTGGTAGTAATTGAGAAATATTGTTTTGCAGAACTATAAAGTAATGTCTATTCATCAAAGATATAAATAATTTATCAAGAAAAAGTTAAATTATAAAATTATATGTGCTTTAGAATCAACATTTTTTTCTATTGCTTAATTATGAACAAAAAAAAAGATGAATGCTTGTGTTGTTTGTATTTCGTAGGTATTTAGACTCTTTCTATAACAAAGAAAATATAATGCCAAAAATAATAACCTAAACATAGGCACGCAACAAAAAATCCAATTAAAGCTCCACCCAAAAAATATTATTTCCAAAGTCCTTTTCCAAATACATTGACATGTTTGACAAATGTATTTATGGCGTGCATACGAGCACCCTGTATGTTAGACTCCGGTCAACCGATTCCCGAGTGTAGGTTAATCATTTTATTCAACAGTATACTGTTACTCTGAATTATTATTGATGTACCAAATGTCGGGGGACGCCATCAAATTGAATGTGTGATTCAAAAAAATCAATAGTAGCTGTAATCATGTTTTTGTGTAAAAAATAGACTACCTACTTATAAAATAGACTTCGCTCCATCGTCGAGTACATCATCATTTTCGATCAGGTAAGACAGTGGTCAAGCGCGAGTTACAAAATAATAAAAAATAGAAGTAGTGGTAACTATCTCGAGTTACGAGTACGTCTTGATCCAAATCCAGCATTAGTGATGACATAATATACCTACCCAAAGAAATCTGTAGTGTTATTGTTACATTATATAAGCAATCATTTCATATGATTTTTTTATTTTTTATGTTCAATATGGCAAATTATAATCTAATGACTTTTCACGCTCTTCGTAAAGTCTTAGTAAAAGTGTACCTTTTCTTTCTTGCCTAGCGATCCAAAACCCCGGGTTTACTTTTCGGAAGTCAATCCATAGCCCCAGTAGGTTTCGGCATTACTAGGCCTCTACGGTTTTGCTTACATCTCCTTGAGGCCTTCGATAACTCGGGTTCGATTTGGATCCTTACCAGATGGCGAGGCGCCGATCTACCAATTGCTCATCATCTGTAAGTCCACGCCTACGGTGGCTGAAAATTGGGGTCGGGATTCCGACGCCTGGGGCATGTGGATGTCCGTTAACTCACGTGTGCGGCCGCCTCCGTCACTAGAATTACTGCTTCGCAGAAGGAAGCGTCGCCTGCCATTCCTCCTAGTTCCGGACCATGACCTGTACCAGGGCCTAGTGCGAGAAGTCACTGTCGCCGATCACCCCCATGAGGACATGGCGGTGCTCGAGTGAGGTGCACCACCATATGCTCCAGCGTGTTTTCCGGGCAGTCCACACAATGGAGACCAGGTGTTTTTTCCGCACAAATCAGGTGCAGGAACCTCCCGAACTTACCATATCCGGTGAGGATCTGCGGACGGTGAGGACGCCGTGACGTTATCGCCTAACTCTTCAAAATCTAATTATATGTAATACTAATCTTCGTTTAGAGCAAAAGTTTCATAAACTAAATACAAAGTTATATCGAAGTTAAATTCTTTTTTATAATATTTGGCAAATACTTCATAGCACCGTTAAGCTTCGAAAAAAATTCAAAGTATCCCACGAGAATGTGTAGGTAATTATTCAACACAAAGCCAGAGCATTGAGTTCTGAGGAATCAAGCCAGATAATATCTGAACCAGTTTCAGTAATGTCTGAATTCCTGTAAATTATTCAACTGCAGAAATTCAGACCGGCTTGTAGAAATACATAAATTAGTTACCTGTTCTCTCGAGATATGCTATGCATTTATATTACTGTATTTTTTTAAATCAGATTTATGCTTCAACGCAGGTATGTGCTATTGGATTTTTTTGGAATTTAGTTCATACGTGGTGCTTGAGTTTTTGCTCCGTCGAGCATACTCCGTCATCAGACCACTAGACATACGATGTCCTTTGCGATGCGCTACCGGCACTTGGCGGATACCCCACCTATTCGTACAAAACGTTTCGTACAACACATTGATCCATCCAGCTAAGATATGGACCGGGCCTTGGTTGAGGCCATGGTCCGGAGCGAGGAGGAGTGGCAGGCGGTCGCCGACTTCTGCGAAGCAGTAATGCTCGCAAAGGAGGAGGTCGAACGCATCAGGCAACGGCGTCCTCGCCGCCGCCGCCGAGATTCTGATCCCGATTTCCGGCCACCGAAGGCGCGGACTTGCCGGTCCGGTAACTGTCCGGACCAAGCCCAAGTCGTCGACGGCGCGCACTGTTCCCGCGCGCCTCAAGGAGTTGTCAGCAACAGCAGGGACCCAGCCGAGTCGAAGCCTACTGGGGCCAGGGTTATCCGAAAGGGCGCTCGAGCCCCGGTATGAAGGCTAGAAGGAACGGGGTGGATCATTTAGTCAGTAAGAGTCTGACACTATCTCCCGCTCCGCCCAAGAGCGGGGGATGTCTTTGGTCGATTTTTTCCCACCATAAAAAAAGGTAAGATGTGGAATTATTTTCTCGGGGGTTTTAAAATAAAGATTAGATAGATTATTTCTTGACAAACATGTTCAGTCATCCATCACATTGCTTCTTACCATCATGTGAGAGAGTGGCTGAACACACGCCTATTAATAATAAAAAGTGGAATTTTTGTTGTAAACTTTAAGTGCTGCAAAAAATTTCATCTGTATCGCTATTTGAATTTCCGCGTAGAAAAATTGCACTAGTATTATAGGTAAAGTAATTTTATCACGCCACGATAATAATTGCTGTAAGTCTTTGCGGAGTCAGTCCTTACTTTCCACTTGACCCATGTCCTTACCGAACATGGCCAGTTCAGGAGGTTCCTGTTTCTAATTCATGCTGTAAAAACGCCCGGGTGACACTATCGAGCAATAGGAAATTTGCCGTCCGTGCCGTTTGGCCGCTGGGTAAAGACTGAACTCGAGTCGACGACGGCGTGTAGTATTCCACGTGCGCAAAAAGATGAGAGCAAATCTGAAGGGGTCCAGCAGGGCTGATGCCTGTTCGGCTTGCGGAAGCTTTATAAGATTTACCATGATCATTTATTGCAAAGGCTTTATAAAGGGACATAGGAGGGTTATAGTTAGTAAAAGTTTTACAATCTCTTTGATGATTTCTCACCTCAAAAAAAGCAAAGTAATTTCAGAAGCCTTTGGTTTTTTACTTCCTGACTTATGAAATATTAATCAATTAGTCAATGAATTACAAATGATTAATCACTTAAGGCATGGGTTAAGACAGCAAATACATAATGCAGTGCATTATGAAATCTTCAAGGGATGTACATTTGAAAATCGTAATACTTCCGCAAATCATATCAGCGGCTTCGATCGACGCGCGTCGATGGAATGAAATCAATTTCAGAGTTAGTGCGCACCGCCGATCGAGATATCGAGTACCGTTCTTCATTAACTCGATTTTATCGACAACCGATTTTTTAATAATTGGAACTCGCCTCAGATTTTTGACGAAGCGATTAAGATTGTTAACTCACGTAGATATATCTGACAGTTCTGCGAATTCTGTACTGATTGCAGAGGAATTATGTTAGTAAGGTTAATCGTTCTTACATACCTTCAAAGTTCAACTCAAACGTAACGGAACTTCGATAAAAGGCGTCAGTTGAAGGTTGCGATATCTATCGTGGAATAAATTTTGAATCGGACCAGACTATAATACTCGTTACGAGATAAACAGTAAACACCTCACCTAGCGTATAATTTTAAAATAAACCGTGTTTCCAAACAATATCCCATAACATTCAATATCTATTCTACTTATCTGATTCACACTAACAATCGCACTCATTCTAAAGGCTTTGCATTTTATTGTTTTAAAATCAGCTAAGGCCATTATGGAGCGCGCCGTGAGATTTTATCTAAAGCTAAATGTTTCGTGAATAAAATTGGTCGCGCTCGTTCGAATCGGATCTCGATCGCACGGTCGATGTATCGATTCGGTATCGATATAGCCTGCGATCGTATCGGCAGACGATGTTACGTAATTACAGAGTAGTTTTACGGTTACTTTATTCATTCGGCGAAACTTTGCACATGCATAATTCAGTCGTGTTTTTGTGGAGACCCGTATTAATTCGTAAAGTTGTACGCTTAAGAATATTGCCTGAATAGTCGGCTTCTTTACATATATCGGTGATTTTAAACGCTTTAACTGAATTTTCTTTTAAGTGAGTAGCTTGATTTTTATAAGCCTTCATTCTCTGAAGTACTTTTATATAATGTCGTGGTTGGTTGTAATTGCATATAGAATTTCTGTTACAAAGCAGAAACCCTTATTAAGCTGTAGGCTTCAATAGAAGATTCTGTTACGTATCATTACCTCGGGTATTTTAACTTGAAAAGATTCAGGTTTTACAAGTTTCTGTGTTTATAACTTAAATTACTGGAATAAGCTCGTTTGTATCTTAGAAAACGATTTCTAGTAAGATAAGGAACGGGTTCTTGTTTGGACTTCCAACAATAGAACTAGTTTTTCACATAGTTTCTCAAAAATTCGACATATTTCGTTCTACCAGTTTATCTTGTGGTGCAGTGGACATACGAACGTAATCAGAAATTCAAAAATCATAGAGAAACCAAGGTGGCCGATATAGCACGAAAAATGGCCAAATGTAGAAATACGCAAGATTTTGAAATGGAAATTACTTAGACAGTGCAGGAAGGAATTCCATAAGGTTTGGAACGACTACGGTAATCCACTGGTCGATGGGGACAAAAGGTTCTAGAGTGGCGACCACGAACTGAAAAACATAGTGTTGTAAGGCCTCCCACAAGGTGAGCCGATGACCTAGTGAAAGTCACGAGAATTCAATGGATGCGAGACGACCAGGAGCACAGGAGCTGACCTTATAGAGACACTACGGGTAGGCCAATGTCCAATAGTAGACGTCCTTCGACTGAAATGACGAGCATAATAAATCCCCTGGATGCGAAAGGACCAATTGATGCGACTACATTTGGAGGCTTATGTCCAGCTATGGTCATCGGCTATGCGGCAATTCTTTGATTTATCATATTATTTATAATCTACAGAAACATCAATTGGAACAGAAACCAAATTAAGCAATTGACAAAGCAATTCCATGACCAGAACCTAATCGTTTTAAAGGCTGTAATTAAAAGACATCAATAAAGTAAAGGGTGTCTCAATTTGCTCAATGTTGTGAGTTCGTCAATGGCTGCCGCTAATTTTCCTTCGACATGTGTTTGGTCGCACGAAGCTTAATGAAACACGCAACCGTTGTCTGAGGGAACATGCTTGTGACAGCGTTCGGTAATTTTAATTATCTACTCTTTAATATTATTATGTTGTAGCTTGTTAATGGTTTCATTTTACGGTCTGAATTTAATTCAGAAGTTTCCCAACAAGATTCTGGCGTCAGGTTCCTTGGTAAATAACAGCAACACTGATAGACAGATTCCAGATATAGGAATGACCGACGATTATTAACACAATGAGTCCCTTCTATTTATTTTGTGTAATGAAATCATTCAAAGACTTTTTCTACTCTAGATTGGAGCTAAAGGTCGTAAGTATCAGTGTTTTGCTGACTAAAACCAGATATGTGTTCTTTAGTTGCCCTTTGCGGTCTAGGTCAGTGGGTATCTTGTTCAGAAATTTCGCGTGGCCAGACTGGGCCCTCAACGGACGGCCAGATGGCAAGATTCTTATTTCTTGTCGTCTGCAAGCTTGCACCTACGGTGGCGAAGGATCGCCCTGCGACTCCCGATGCCCGGGGCGTTTCTAACCGCGGGGTCTCGTCGGGTATGAGAATGTTCGTTCGCTCACGCGCACCACCATCTACTTCGCTAACATTACTGCGCTTCATGGAAGGAGGCGACCGCATCCTATTCTTTCTCGCTCTGGACCACGAACTGGCATGGCATGACCCGGTGTGAGAAATCGCCGCTGTCAATCGCCTCCACGAGGACACGACGGTCTATAAAATATTTTAATGAAAAAGTCGGAACAGTTAAATATACTCGTAGTTCACACAAAACTATATTGGTCAGCTAAATAGTACATTGTACAGGCACGTAACACTAAGTACGAGTATATACTTCGTCAACAACTAGACCGGACACCAGTTTCCGAGAAGCGTAAATCGACCGATTGACCCATTAATACATTCAGCGGAGATATTGATAATCGATATATCCATACATAATCGCCAATTAGTGTGCCACTATCCTTAGTCGAAGTGTCGTGTAAGGGTTGAGACGAATGCGGAAATATATATCGAATGACGTGCCGCGCATTCGAAATGGTCCCATTAACTCGCGTCCCTTTTGAGATGCAAATGAGAATTTTTTTTCTTCATAAAATCTCTTCATTGAATATTTCAAGCTGCGCCTTGTGGGTGAATTTATTTTCTTCCTCCAATTCTGAAACGAAATAAAGGATTCAACATTTAGATTTCCTTTTTTTTAATACTCGCGGCAATTTTATTGCCTTAGAATTTTAATTAAACGTTCAAATATTACGGATATATTTTTAATTTAATTTTCACCCAAAGTTAGATACCACATGTTCATAAAATCACGACTCGATTTCATATTCAAAGCTGTGCTAAAAGTGTATGCGAACATGAATAGGGTGAAGGCACCAATGATCGGCCATTGTGTAAGCGAACGCCCCTAGCTCAATGTTGTCACATAATGTCAGTATCGGAAGGGCTCAAAATGTCACCCCTGGCAGACGAGTGCACTTGCTACACGTTATCCAGATATGTTGTGAATTTGACTCGGTACTTTGAATGACGCCTAATTCCATTGTTAACGCTTTGCCATATGGGCGACATGACAAGAGCGGTTTAGTAGGTACAGATTGCCAATATTGAGTTTAAGCTCGACTACCCTTTGTCTTGGATATTTATTAAATTCTGCGTTTTATCAATTTGTATATTCTCTTACAGAATTGATTAATTTAAGAATAAAGTCAAAACAAATGAAAAAAAAGTCAAGCATACAGACAAAATAGAAGACAAAATGTAAAATATTTAATATATTTTAATATAACATAACATCATTGTGCAAAGTAGTGGCCGATTGGTAACGGCGCCGACTTACCAGTCTTAGGTCGTGGTTTCAAACCCAATTAAGCGCATTACTATGTGTAACTGTATATCATCACCACTGCTTTCAAAACGGTGAAAGAAAACACCATGAGGAATCCAGCATATCCTAGAATCAAAAATTTGAGGACATGTGACGTCCACCAACCCGCACTGGGCCCGCGTGGTAGATTACGGCCCATACCCTCTCCTAGAGAAGAAGCCTGAGTCCCAGCAGTGGGAACATTATAAGGTTAAATATTATGCTTATATGCTTAACATATCATCTCGATTAAGAAAATCCTCACTTTACAGTCTTTCATTGAATTAGGCAGCTTTCTACTCGTATGTATGGTAATTAAAAAAAATTACTAACTGTATAATTAACCTAAATCGCCACTGATCCATTACACCCAAAATCCAAGTCTAATCGAGATAAAACCCTTATTATTAAAGACTTTACCCAAAACACGAACCAAACTCGCAAGAATCTCAATATTAAAGCGCCATTCGGCCGCAAAATAGCAAACAAAAACACAATTAGCTGCTGGGGGAACAAGAGTACAATAGCGGTTTGGACAACGTTTGGAGCAGTTACCCTAATTTGTTATTACTGTCAGTTCGGGTGAACTTGTGGCTGCCTTATGCTAATAAATGCTTGCTCGCCCCGACAATTGACATAACGACTGCATAATAATAAGTAAACCTTATGAACTCCATATTTGGTGAGAGAAATAGTTGTGGGATACTTAAATATTATTTTGTAACTGACGGATTTTACCAGAATATTGACAGGTTTAGATTACTGCTTCTGTGGGTTGACAATTTAATGTTGACTCTGGTTTGAAAGCTTGACAACCGGTTTAAACTAGGGATATAATGTATCCCGCAATAAGTAGGTCATAGAGAAAAGATGGTTATAGATTTGTATTAAACGTTAACATTTAAATGCTTTTGGCAAGACTGGATTTCGACTCCAGTTGGCAACTACTCAATACAGGCTAAATTGAATTGTTTATAAAATATAGGCTGTACATACATACATTTGTTATGTCTATGGGGCGAAATCATGAAAAGGTGCTCGGTCTTTGAGAATACATCCAACCAAACTGTGTGGAACTGTGTCTAAAACCATCCTGGTGATCACCATTAGCACGTAGTTGGAGCCCCTTTACCTCTTAAAAGACTTCTCTAGAACCCCTTCTGTGCAAAACCTGTTAAGACACATCTTTGAGGAGACAAAGGGTCTCCCCTAACCCTTGCCGTACAAGGACAGCACGTGCTTACTATGCCACCGTCTTCCCTGGAATCACTCAATGGGCAAACATATCTACAAAATATCGGGAGCCTGACTTTTGTATTTAAAGGAGCCTAAATTTGATTTCCCAATCAAATAATTTTTCCCAAATTGAATAAGTAAAACCTACATGTGTCTTTCAGTTGTACTTTGCGTTCCCGGACAACGATAACTGTTTTAAAATTTTGCGTGGCTCTATCAGGTCTCTGCCTTACTGCCGCCCTACGGTCTTCTCGACATATTGTTATGGTGCCTGTGGAACACTACTCACCGTCGTTTATGTCCAATATGAGAATATTGGATATCAAATGTTTTTTGTTGTTGTGTTGTATAGTTTGTCGTAGTGACCTTGAGCTGGCCCAGTGTAGCATGACGGTTCAATAGAATGTGGGACAAGTTTATACTAGTTGTGTTTTTCACTGACGTGCAGCTTACTGTACCTATGGAACAAAGGACATTTGCAAGTTGAAATATTGATCCCATCGATTTATCCGTAAAACTATCACTATACAAGGTGTAAGGGACAGCCCTCCACAAACTTTAAGGGCTTGCTCAGTAGACGAAACTGAACAACCCAATCAAGTTTATCATTTTGTATGAGGCTGATTTTTTTTTTCGTTTCCTGAAAAAAAAATTTGTCGAAGGTTATTCAGTTTCGTCTACTGAGCAAGCCCTTAAAGTTTGTGGAGGGCTGTCCCTTACACCTTTTATAATATTGTGCCAAGTGGTTGAGATCAAATCCCAGGACAAAACTTTTCAGATAGTAGCCATCCTTTAAATCTAGTCGCAATATACGTTAGACAAATATTACAACGCAAGATTTATCATCAATCCGCAATCTCAAGACATATTACTACAGAAATGGATGATTTTAAAATTCAGCAACAGCCCAGTACATTTGTCTTGAGTAGCATGCAACCATTTGCCAACATAATGTTCCGAGATAAGAATGCACTCGGGAAAACAATATTAATCTTGGTGTGATTCATCTTTTATCGCTCAAACTTGCATGTATGTGGCGGGCAGAGGACTATAAATCAAATTGTAAGTACCATTGGGCAGGGATCACAGTGTTTTTATACTTCGGACTTCATGTGTGAAGGACGTATAAATCAAATGTTTGATTTTAGTAGCTATATTGAACGAAATAGAGGCGAAAAAAATGACTAGTGTGAAATAAATCTTGTCATAGTTTTTTTTTGTAAGAACTCATCAACGTTTATTAAGATTATAATTTATAGTTTTGTTACAAATATTTTATTATATTATTTATAAATGTTTATGCACTAGTACATAACACAACATTGTACAAAAGCATTAGGAAGTTTCCACCAGTCAACCTTAGGGCGGTGCAGAAAAAAAAAGGAGATGAAACGACAAATAGAAAATACAGTGAAACCTGGTTAAGTGAGACATCAAGGGACCTGCAATGTCGTTTCACTTATAGAGGTATTCCACTTACCCAGTGTCTCAGATATACAGGTATAAATAAATATCTGTCTCATTTACAGAGGGTTCCATTAATAGAAGTGAGAATACAGGTTATTTCAGTTAAACAGGTGCGATCATTAAATAAAATAACGTGTTATGTATGTAAACAAACAATGTTATCTCAGTTACAGAGGTTTATGCATATAAAATTTACTCGCTGTCTCAGTTATAGAGGTAACTATGATGATAAATCGAAAGAACAAATCCCAGATATAGAGGCTTACCTCGTCTCACTAACAGAGGTAATTCAGTGCCAAAGTGTTGGGACCTCAGCATGAGTTCCAGTTATGGAGGTTTCTCACTTATCCAGGTCCCACTTAACCAAGTTTCACTGTAACTGTAGTAATGAAAACATACTTTGTTAATAACAGAGTTTTCTTCCAAGATGGTAGCCATAAGCGGATTTTCAGTTTTCCGTAAATATTTAAAGATAAAGTTTTAGTTTAAATAAATTAACCAATAATTTTTATAGAGTACCTAAACCTTGACTGCCGCCGATAACTACGAATATAAGAAAATAATATTGAGACATTTATTTGCATTATAGCAGATGTTTGAGTCTTATTTGTTTATTTTCTAAATCATTTCCACCGCCATACGACTATTACAAAACTGACTGGATACCAAACAACAGGAACCGGCGACGTGTAGACCCAGAAGGAAATAGCGTGACTGAGTTGGACTCCTACCTAAAGGATTGACCAGATATGCAAAGACATTGCATACCTAAGGAGCATGCATTTTTGATTTCTTTTATCTTTTATTTTACCATGTTTTTTTTAAAATTATGGACAGTTTTATGTATTTTGTGAAATACACCACTTGTAATAACATTGGGTAAAGACAGTTATTGTAACACAGATTACTACCTAGCTCAGGAGTCAGTGCTTCAAATAAGTTTGTCACCTGTATTTGTGCCAGTATTATTTAAAACACACACATTTATATATATATAAAAGTTATATTTAGCTAGGAATACGAATGACAGACAAATGAGCAAGTATCGTCACTCATTGAACGCCTAAGAAAGGACGACATCGAGGTTGACCGGGGCAAACATTGTGTGACGATCTGTTCGCGGGGCAAACTTGACCAGGGAACGCCTAAGGCAGAGAGGTTTGAACGGAAAAGGGGAAGGCCTTTGCCTGTCCGCGGGATACTATACAGGCTAAAAAACACCTAGAAAATGAGAAAACGCAAGAATGAAAAAGTGGCCTTTTGCCCTGCTGTGGAACACAACAGGCTCATAATAATAAATACATAATTTGTCGCCAGATATTGTCATATTAACCTGGTTATTCAACGTTCACAATTCTAACGCAATCCTTAAACAATACTTATGCTAAGAATTGGAGTCAAAGGAAACTTCTTTACAACAAAGACATTTAAAGAAGTCTGATTTCCCAATTTTCTTCTCAAAGCCTTCTGCACACACCTCTACAGTACTTAGTAACATGATAAAACTGAATCAATAGTGCTCTCATACCGTGCCAAGATGTAATAAACGCATGAAAAGTGAACAGAACACGACCATTTGTTCTACAGAACATTCAAACCCAATTACATCACGTAACTCTTAATACCTCGACGTAAAGTACAAAATTGAATGACATCTTCGTAGGTATAATGTTAGCATGTTGGAACTAGGATGAAATTAATGATGTCTGTATTGAAAATCGTTTGTTTTGCTTCGAAAATGTTTAGCTTGGCAGAAAGTCTCTTATGATCATATTTCATAGTGTCCTTACCAAGTTTATAGGTTGATGATGTAGTGATGTTGCTGTCATTTAAATAGATGGATAGGATACCTTTTCTTAGATAGAGGAAGATTTATAGGTTTACGATTTTTTCCACGTAGATATTTTTTTTTTAATTGGTATAAACTAGTGCTTGACTGCGATCCCACCTGGTGGTAAGCAGTGATGCAATCGTTGATGGTGAGGCGTACTAGTTTATTAAGAGCCTATTCACTCTTGCCTTAAAGACACCTAAATTATAATCAGACGGGAAGACCGCAGCAGGCAAATTGTTCCAGTTCCTCGATGTACGCGGTATAAACGACGAGGCGAAACGCTTGGTCCGAACCGTAGAGGTTTCAACAACATTAGGGTGGATACTCGCCGTTCGTCGGCTTGTCCGATGGTAGAAGTGAGATGGTGGAATATTTGGTTTGTCGGTTTTATTCTGATTCCTGTCTAGTTTTAAAGGGATGAAAATAGGTACAGGGTCATAAGTCGACTCGTAATTAAAAAGGTTGGCTACATAATGGCCTTGTATTGTCTACAGGATTTGACCCACATTACATAATTGTTTGTGGTGTTAAACTGTATATAATTATGTTTGTTATTTCGTCACATTGAAACGGTTGAACAGACTTGAATGAAATTTCATACACGGGTAGATCATGCCTTTTTTTGTTCCGGTGCTAAGTAATATTTAAAGAATAAATTATTCTGCAAATTGAACAGATTAAAGTTACTTACGTTACGTAATCTTCTGAGGCCTGCAGTAAAATATAAAAGACAGTTGATCCAGCAGATCTAACTGTCACACTCCATTGCCACATCCAGCATCGTAACTTTACATAAGAAAGACACTATCTTCCAGTAACTGTCATTGTGTGAAACTAAACAAGGCATGCTGTAAATCAATGCCCGAATCGACACGAAACTTGCCGAGTGGAGCCAAGTGAAGCCGATAAAGAGAAACAATATGATCGGAGTGTCACGTCGTGTCCAAAGAAAGTGGCGAGCGATTAGTCGTACGATATCAAATGCCATAAGTCCCTGTAAGTGTTAAATATGGCGAGTCTCGACTGATATACGAGTTGGAGTTTAAAAAGAAACGTTTTGGCAAGTTGTTAAGTGTGAACGAGACTGCATTTTCATCATTGCGATATGAGTTGAAAGATTTATATGGTAGTAAAAATCAGCTGAGTTTAAATAAGGAAGTCTTCCCTTATTTGAATTCTCAAGGAGAAGAAAAAGAAGAAAAAACAATTAGGATTCTTTTCAATAAATTACGTAGCATGGAAATTAGCACTGCAAAATGTCTTTACCGAAATGAACAAAAATACTAAAATGCAGTCAAACTTAAATGTAGTATTCGCACCTTTACGAACGATGCCTTGAAAGTGCTAAAGTACCATAAACACAAAAAAAAAAAAAACAGAAAAAGAAAACAAAAACTATTTACTTATTTCAGAATAAAATTCCGTTATTATCCGAATTTGTTAATATCATTACATGTTATACAATTATGTTACTATACAATGAAATACATTGATGTTAGTTATTTAGCAATCACATAATTATGTTAATAGACATAAAATAGTACTTATAGGAGCTTGTAACTAGAACCTTAAAAAATATTAACATGGGTCTTGGACCAAAAAACAAAACTTAACACATTTTCTACCGAAAACTCTTCATGCTTTACACCATTCCAAAAACCGTCCAACTAACACCTCAATATAAATCATTTAGCACAGTTTCATTCCAAAAAGTTGGCACTTTTCAACGTTTTCGTGAATCGGTAATGCAGCCCCTAAATCAGTCTGGGGCCCGACCACATTTGCATATGAGTAGGGCGACAAAGAACAAAGGGACATTTTTTTATCGTTTTTAGACCGATATGCTATCGACAAAGACCGCGGTATAATATAGGTGCTATCAGTGGACTGTAAATCATTTAGGTTCTCGAAAAGTATTTTGGTTAAGCCTTTTTTGCGTGATTTATGTATCCGTAATGAAGTCTTAAGCAGATAGTATTAGTGTTGTCACTTTAAAAAATATTTATTTAGTGGTGTCGCTTCAAAATAAATTCTGTTTCAGAAACTGATGAGGTTGATAATGAAAATATCTTTATTATTTTTGTATTGTAATATTTTAACCACTTATTTTGGATACATGTAATAATTTTGTAAGCTATACATCTTCTATACATATAAATAAAATTGGAATGTCTGTTTGTAATATTGAAATAACTGCTTTTTACTACATGCATGCATATGAATATAAATGCGTTACATACACCAAAATATTTTTTTTTACAATTTTTGTCTGTCTGTTTGTCCGATCTAATCTCTGAAATGGCTGGACGGATTTTGACGGGATTTTTTTTGGCAGGTAGCTGATGTAATAAGGAGTAACATATGCATACTTTTATTTTGGAAAAAATAAATTTAAAATCCTATAGTCCACGCGAACGAAGTCGCTTATATTAAACAATACTCATTTAGTGGCACTTATTACCAAACATTTTTGTTAAAATGTAAATAATGCAGTTAGCCACAATATTATTACCACTTAGATTTATTGTTAATGTTTTCCCTAAATAAACCAAAGAAATAATGAAGTGAGCCACAAAATTGTTACCACTCACTTATTGTTAATTTTTTCCCTAAATAAAACTGATGGTACTGGTAATATTTTCTGTCCTTGTTTCAGCTTTCATACAGGCAATTCCAAAGTACTTATAAACACGAAATAGGATACAGTTATAATGTCACCATACATTAACTTAAAGTCAGGCTCTACATCCACAGCTCAAGATGTTGTTTTACCAGTCTATTTAAAATTTGTTAAATAAAAACACATCTCATTAATAAAAAAAACATTAAAACAAATTTATGTGAGCTAAGTAACTAACCACTAACGAATTAGACTCACTTTTTTGTGTAGCCACGCGCCAATAGTCACATTATTTTTATAAAATGTCACAGTCAAAACTCTCAACCGGACATAAATACATGTGACTGAAAAAAGTAGGTAAAAGTTACAGTGATCAGTCAAAACTATTTTAAAATTATTATCCTTTATTCAAAATGCTGTGGTGGGTAATTTTTTATCGACATTAAAAAAATGCTTCTTATTGCCTGCAGCTTCGCTTACGTATATAAAATATAGCCTATGTCACTCAGGAATAAAGCAGCTTTCAATCGGAGAAAATTTTAACAATCGAGTCAAGTCAAAAAGTTTTTATTTCACATAGGCCTACATGGGCACTTATAAAACGTCAGAAGCTAGTGCACGGTTCGAAATTGGTCGTATCGGACCAGTACTTCCCGAGATTACCTCCTACAAACAAAAAAAAAACAAACTTTACCTCTTTTTTATATTAGTGTAGATAATAAATCAACCGAGTTTTTACTGAAGCTAGTTAAAATTTAATTTTGAAAAGTATCATTAGACATCTTCTTAGCATGTCGATAATCGAACTTTGGTGAAAGGATTTGCCAATTGACCGAAGACGATTGCCAAGCGTGCGCCGGATGTAATAGAAGTTCGGAAGGTACGTCGCTCGGGAAGGTTCCTTTTATGGACCCCATCATTAGACATAAGTAGGTACTACGGTCGAAAGCTTGCGGTGAAAAGTTATTTTTATTGATTTTGCTGGTTAGAAGTAAATTTGACCAGTTAAGACCTTTAACTGTAACATAAGGTACCTCTTTTTGTTTGAAACTCAGTCACGTATTAACTACTACCTAATTGAATTTCAAATAAAAGCTTGTCTACGCTACTATATAATGGGCTAAGAGGCTTTGGTAAACCTCTAGCTTAGCTGGTTAGTTTTAATGAATCAGAAGAATTTTCTGCAACTTTAGAAAAGTTAAGGGTTGATTTAGATTAGATAGATTTATTAATTAGGATTGAAAAGATAGGGCATTCAAAAAATAAATTTTATTTTAAAGAATCAAAAGGTAAGTCTTTACTCAGGTTATTTGTTAATAATTGCTTGGTTTATAGCTACGACGAATATATCTATGACCAAAATGAAACTCAAAATTGTCACAAAAATATTGTTCCCTATGTCAGTTTTTTCTTACTCAATGTACCAAACGTTGATAAAGTTTAAAGTTCCACACAATAAGCAAAGTGGGACGAGTTGCAGAACGAAAATATAATTTATTGTGATTTTATGCAAGTCGTCCCAAATGGGTCATAGGTATGCAAGACAATTTAATGAAACTCTCGTAAAAATAATAATCTGTTTTTTTTTCTATATTTCTATTTAATTGCTCACGCAAACAACATATAAAAAGGAAACTTTGCTGTCACACATATTTTCCACATAAAAATTCATGCGCCCACAATCCCCACCACAATTGCGACCACGACCGCGTGGCGCAATTAATATATGTCGAGCTACTCCACAGTTTTCGCTGCGCCAATAATAAATGACCCGAAATTGTCAACTTTATTTGCTTTTCAATTATCAATGTGTTTTATGATACAGAGTAATTAATTGACTTAGATATATGTGTTTAATACTTTATTATTGTTATCTATTTTATTTTCTTTTCCTTGAATATCAAAATTTTACACCTCGACCTCACCACTTTTAGTACCTCGTCCTAAGTGGTTACATCTATCGCACTGCCACTTCTGTACTTTTTCGTACTTCGCTCACACTTCCAACCGCAACAATGGATCCATCTATGCTACTGCAGTGCGTCCCTGAAACTCTCTCCCATAACACTTTCTACCCGATACTCCCTTTCTCGGTGACTTCCAAGAGGAAAATCAAACAGTTCCTTTTATGGGAACAATACAAATCTATACATATTAATTCATATAAATAACTTTGTCTGTATTGTATACTCAGGAGCCTACACTATATTGTTATTTTTTCTATTATTTAATAGTTTACTGATAGAACACTCAACTCTGAGTTAAGCTTGTACATGTAAGTATCAAGTGCGAATAATGTTTGAGCAATACAAAGGATAAAGCAGTGGTTCTGGTTCACCTAGTACCTATAGACCAGTCATATATTGCCAGTTACCTATGTTTAAGTCTCATGCAATAGAAGACAATCTATTAAACAATTATTGCCATCAGTCGGGCTGCTACTAATTTTTTTTAGAAGAAAATCTCAATATCTGCATTTTTCCTGACATAGGAATGAATCCAAGATGTCATACCTACTCCACAGTAGAACTTGCGACCATCGAGGTAATTAATTAATAGTAAAGTTGAAGAGAAAAAAGCTTATGAAACTTTGCTTTGGCTTGATGTTATCAGGAAACAATTGATAAAAGAGAAAGTTTTTGATAACAAATGCTGTTACCACTACGCGCGAGTCATTTGCCACGGCTTGACAATATAATTATGTGCATTTTTTCCATTTTCTTCCGACAATCCTTTCGCGTTGTTAGGTCAAACACACGTACGTAGAGAATAAATTACAATTTTTAATTAAAAAATTTAATTACCTCTAACACCTTTCCTTCACTTTTGCTCCATTTTCTTTACACAAATCTGCGTTCATGCAAAGTTTAACCGCGAACTCACACCACGGCACATTGAACAGCTCTAGCGATTCGTGTTGCACAAAACACTTTATTTTAATTACCACTGAAAAAATTTATGAAACTCTTATGAACTTAAAAATAGAGATTACTTTAGCTTGGTCGAAGTGTAAATATATCTTGGTAAAGCTCGTCCAAGGAAGTGATCAGTCAAAAGCAGTGACGTAATCAACACGTGCTGGATTATAATGAGGCTTTTAAACTTTCTGTTTATATTTTATTTTGTTTTGATTATTGTGCACCGCTGGTTTATCACCTTCTTATTATTTGTTTAATTAGTCATGCGGAGACGTTAGTGTGATTGGTATTTTAGTCGAAGCTTTAATCGCAGCAGGTTTTGGTTGAAATTACTAGTAAATTGTTGTTAGAGGACAGGTGAATATACAGACACACTTCAATACACTATTATTATTTAATAATAAAATAACCGTCAAAATATTTCTATAGAAACTTGTTTTGATCGTTGTCGCATTGACACGTTCCGCCTACCTATTAGGGATGTAACAAAAGTGGTTTATCGGAACCGAATTCGGAAGTTATCAGTATGCCCAGCAAAGAAATGCACGAACCTCTGTATTTGGCGTTTACAAAGCTATCCAGGATAGAGTAAGTACTCTAATGTGACGGTTACAACACCACCATTGAACCGAATTCGGAAGCGGAGTTTTTAAATTGGGTTTATTGGAACCACAATCGGAATAGGAACCAGAATCAGAGGCGAAGGCAAAAACGTTAAATAAAACAATACTAAAACTAATCAAATATTCGGTTGAGTAAGTATAGAAGAAGCGCGAAGTCAACAACCTACCAAATGCAAAACAAAATAACAATTGAAAGAGTAAACGACTTATGGCATAGATGGAAAGTATTCAAATCAAATCAAAAATATTTTATTTCACATAGGCTTATATGGGCACTTATGAAACGTCAGAAGTTAGTGCACGGTTCCAAATTGGTCGTTTCCTATGGAGAAGAACCGGCAAGACACTCCATGGTTACCCTTTTAAAAAAAGTCGTTGGTGTTACAATATTGATAGATATTATGTAAGAACAGTGTAGACCAGTCAAATATTATACACAAAAGCACAATAGAAATTATCTCAATAAAAAACAAAGTAAGTCGTAATAGGAAGTAGTCTAAGAGTTCGTGGAGTATACCGTGTTCTCATATTCACATTACAAAAAGAGGCTATATAAAAAAAAAAGAAATCAGGAATAATATAATAATTACAACTATCAATAAAATGTTAACAAAATAAATTACTAACAAATTTAAGACAGTTGAAATATAAATAAAAAAAAATATTGCAAAAGCAATGTGTCAGAGAAAAAAAAATGTATATATAATTATTAAAACTCCGACAAGTATGTATAAACTTTTGTTGTTCTTAAACCTAAACCTTCAATATAACTTTCGATTAAAATGTATCGGAATCGAAATCGGAATCGAAGGTGAAAAATCAATCCGACCTTTCGGAATCAGAACCAAACCACCGCAATATTTCTGCCACCTTATACCGACGTGTCTGTAAGAGCCTAAACTATTTTGTGAGATCGTTTGAAATGTTACCACTGTCCTGAGGCTCTACCACAAGCCCATTTTACGACCTAGACTTAACTGATAAAGAGATGAAGGGAAAAAGACGTGTCAAAATGTCATTCGTTCTATCCGCCTGACATTTTAACACGTTATGGTACGTAGAAGGCCACTGAAAAAACATGGGTGGGGTGTTAATTAGTAATTGTGTGAAACAGGATTCTCGGTCCAATCAGAGTGGAAACAGCTATTTGATGCTGATAACATCCACCCCAAAAAAATATCAAACAAAGCCTAAACTATTAAAATGCTAAATCATTAGTTTTAATTTAGCATACTTAGATATTAATTGATAACATAAATTTGCAAAGAATGTGGTCCATAAATGTCATTGTTATATCTGATATAAATGTTTAATACATAAGTTATAGGTAAGTAAATTCAGGTTTTGTGGCCATCTAAAAAAAGTAGGTGCCCAAATTAATAGACTTAGATAAAGAATACACAAAAACTCTATATATTTGTTTTTATGCCACAACCAGAATCAAATTAGAATTTAAACAGCAAATAAGGCAGGCTATTAATAAAAACTAAATCTTAATTTATTATAGCGTTAGATAAAACTAATAGAATCCAGTTCGATAATAGAGACATTAGATAGTATGAAGAATTTATTTTAACAGACTAATTTTATAAATCTGGAACTTCAAATTGATTCGACGGACGACGAACAATTAAAATGCAAATTAGGATGTTGAACACCGCTCGAGAATGTAATGTGAAAAAAATCACAAAATGTGGTACGGATGTGTACACACTAAAGGCTTTATTATAAAAGTAATTTTGATATATTTTTACCGGTTTACATTAAATAGGATAGGGAAAGAAAAACTACGAATAATTAAAGAAGCGGTGACCTAACCTAACCTACGCTAAAAATGGAAAATTCTGTGAACGACATGTCACTAATATTATAAAGGTAAAAGTTTGAGATTTCTTTTTCTTCTTTTCGTGTATTTCGTGACAATGGACTTAAATTGTTTTTTTACTGACCAGTTTTTGACAACCTGTACATTCTATTATTGGCCTCGTATAAATCCTGAAAAGTGCAGGTTTTGACTATGCGGATTGTGTAAGTGTATGGTTGTTACTTTTTCATGTCGAATCAAGGAATGGATTTAATGAATGGATTTCGCGTAGACCATGTCCTCAAATAGCACTATGATACATTATATCCAGAGAACATTTTCTCTTAAAATCAAGCGGACGCCTAACGCTACGCTACCAAATACAAAAGTTATTATTTGATCAACGCCATCTATCCGGTGACCCCTGAACTAACATAAACATTTTTTTTTTCACGGAGTAATGTATTTCTGTGCAATTCTATTTTTACGTATTTATCTGAGTTATTCATATTGTTTGATAAAATATTTGTAAGATTTTGCATAAAAAAAAAAATATTTTAAAAACGGTTTTGGTCTTTAGTGTGACCTTAACTTTATAATCAAAACATTTTGAAATTTGCTACCGTAAATTGCATCATAATTTAGATAAGAGATCGACGTGTGACATTTGAAAAACATCCGAAAATAAAATGTACGTACTTAACACGATAACTATAAAAACGCTCAACAAATGAATTTTGCAAGGAATTAACTTAAATTAAATTTAAATTTTTATAGCTTGATTTATCGTGCATTTCATTTTAAAAGACTAACTGGCTCATCTTTGCCCGTTGAAATGAATTATATTACAATATTATTTTTTTAATAGTAGATCATCGTACCAATATTATAAAGGTGAAAATTTGTGTGTGTGTGTGTGTATTATGTCTCTTACTTCCTCACGTTGGAATGGCTAAACGGTTTTCAATGAAAAATGGCACTCAGGTAGACCATGTCCTGTCACTCATAGGATAGTTTGTATCTCAAAAATATGTTCCCCTGGGATATTTCTTACTAACGACCCGGTGAAGTCACAGGCAATAGGATAATAAGTATGAACATGGTCTGTAAATTTTACTTATTAACTTTTTATTACCTCTATGCGATCTGGAAGATGTCGAAAGAAAAAAAAAATAACCAGTGTGACTTTAAAAGATTACCGGCTGAAAACTTTAAAATCAATTTTCCCCTTCAAAACCATTGTGTTGTACAGCAATTACGTTATGGACAATATGGATTATCAGAAAGGTTACGATCCTCAAACTTAGCCCCTTAAAATTCACAGTACGAATAGTACACTTAATGATTCAAAGTTCTATAGATATCAAATCATAACTCACTGTACAGGTGTTCAGAATTACTAATGAGTGCTTCCATACCATTCCTTATCAGTCGCGCCCCTATTGAAACGGTCACACAATATGTCATAATTATTTAATTAATGCAACCCCACTCTCGGTTATCTGCATTCATAATTCAAGCCTACACGAAGAGAATTTCCAAACCATGAATTTCTCGGCACTCAATTCTGTATAGAACGCTTGGTTATACTGGATTTTAGTTTAACGTATTGTTGGAAGTCTAGATGCTCTGTGACAGAATTAAAAATTAATACCATCGATTTGTGCGCAATGTACGGGACACGGGTATATACAAGCGAATCACGTCACCCACGCCCGGCGATCTTAATTATGCGATTGTATGCCTACACGCGTGTCAATTAATTGCTGGTACCATTTCATTTGTTTTTATTGTCACTTATTTGTTAATAAAAACGTTTGTGCTTTGTTCGGAGCGAGCGCGGCGGCATCCTTTTGTTGTTGATAAAAATATAGCAGGTTTAATCCGAATTGTATTGATGGTACTGTTTTTGTGAGATACCTTTGCTAAAAAACATTTATAAAAAAACAGCTATCATTCTCCTTTGTTGAAGAAAAAAAATAAAGGTCAAAACAATGTCATTTGAACTCTGATATACAGCCATTACATATAATTCACCATCAAATACTCAATTGCCATTTCACTGTTACCATTACAGAACAAAGTTCAAGATCAACTGGATGGCCCGAAAGAGTTACCTAATGACACGATATCGGGGCTTGCGAAGGGCGCCATTCAAATTCAATCACGGGCTTTGAAACAATTTGTAACAAATGTCAAGATCATAAAGGATCCTACTTCAGTCCGTGCGAATGTCTGACTGAGAGAGGAATCGTGACTACTTAAGGACTGATCGATATTACATTTGGTAATTTTGGTACGGAAACTAGGGCAGTTAAAAATTGGTTAACGTCATCAAGTTCTCATGTTCACGCTTTTAGAGAATCGTTTGATATTGTTTTAGATAACAGTTTAGGATATGTAAGACCATTAACAATCTCGGTAACTATGTACTTGACATTTATATTGGGGTACTAAAGTTAAGGTTACCGACATAGCTTGAAAAAACGGCAAACTTAAGTGGCATGGGCACATTGCTCACAGAACACATGTTCGATGGGGACGAAAGGTTCTGGAGTGGCGACCACGTATTCGAAGACGCAGCGACGCATCGGCTCATCTTGTGGAGGCCTTCCACTTCCCGAAGATCTGATAGTCAGATGGGCCGAAGACCTGGTGAGGATCGCGGTAATCTGACGGATGCGAGAAGCACAGGACCGGTCGTTATGGTGGCACTTGGGGGAGGTCTATGTTCAATAGTGGACGCCTTTCGGCTGTAATGATGATAATGATCATGACTAAAATTATAAAAATCAAATCCAAGTACACATTAGCGTTCAAATTACCTATGTTAGATAACATCATCGGTGCTTCTATCGGCAAAGAGTAAACAAAGATCTATTTGTACCAACAGATAAGCTTCGTCGTTACACAGTGTAACAAAAAAAAAATGTTATGTAATGTTTCGTTATTCAAAACCATTTCTATACTGACCTTCAATATTTTCAACCGTAGACAGACGGATACGATTTTATCTCTAAGATTACGCAGCAATTATATCACAGTCATGCTTTTGTTAACTAGAACCATAAAAAAGAACAGTGAAATAGCAAAATGTCCATTTCATTAACAACATAACTTTAAATCAAATCGTATAAGCACCGAGAGTAATTGTTGCGATAGTCCGTGGAAGCGGTGGAAATAATGGGTCGGCTTCTAAAGAGATAAAATCGTCGTGTCCTGTCGGTCAGAGAAGTGCCTTAGCTGGTTGGGACTCGACAGTTCCTTAAGGTTGATTTAGTATGCGTACAGCTTGATTTAATATTACTGATTCATGTTTTTAAAATAAATCAAAATTCAAATGACAATAATTAAAAATCTGCATTGTCTTATGTAACATTTCCTTGGCTAGTAGAAAATAATATAATCGCATTGCAAAGAATCTCTCTCAGACATTTCTTCAGCTGTAAAGCTCGATTTTATTTCTTTAGCAAAACTAACAAGTACATCTAAGAAACTATCTTTCTCAACCTTTCCCACTGTATTTGGAATAATAACAGTCCTTGCATATTATTTGCAAACGGAGAGTCCATTTTTATCCCGCAGATGCAGCACTTCTGCGTTCTCGGTAATTGGTTGAAGTTATCTACGTCATTACATCGGGTCTCTTCCCTTTTTTGCCGGCTTTATTTCTCTCTCTTCGACCGCCACTTTCGTTTGTTTTTGATTCAATTACTTTTAATGCTCTCTGATCATAATCTAAAGGAATCGCAACGTTGGGATATTGTTAGTACTTAATCTTTTTTGAGATGTCAGGGTCGACAGTTTAACGTTCTAATTTTCTGCGAAAAAAATTCTGACTTGTCCTTGTTATTTTATTATCTCCATTTCCTTTTTACCAGTATTCCAATAATAGAGCTGCCTATACAAATCCTGAGCGTGATTGTTTCACCAGCTTTAATTTTAACATAATGGTTACAATACAAAGTTTACACTCGTAACCTTCAGCACGATCTAGATAACTATCCATTTTTCTTTACTCAACCTTGTTTATGCGGCTTTAATACGTTATTCTTAAGGACGCGACATAACTCATGCAGTATCGTTGGTCGGATCGGTATTTCACTAAATGAACGCGTCTCAAGCGATATTTATAGCGACGGTGGACATAATTTAATAAACAAAGCAGGGCCGAGCCGACATTTTAATGCCACCCCGGGCATAGGATCTGATAATGGATCATAACTGGTTTTCAGTCTCGGTAGATAGCATTGTACGGAACAAGTCCCACTTCGTTACGAGCTCCCGGTAAAACGTACAGGGCTTCCAATCGTTAAGCGTAAACCCTATCTGCATTGGTGCTATTAATAATAGTATACGGCGCAATATCTGATACGCATTGAACGCATATTTTATATGTGCACGCGCTGTTAATATTTCGTTACTGTTTTTTGATACAAATTGTCCGAACCTGGCATAATGTCGAAGTTACTATAAAAAACCATACTGTCTAGATAAAGTAGTACGTAAAAAGCAGGTGTATGAATATTTATGAAAGATAATAAAAAACTGTCATGTGGACATAGTTGCACGTGAAATATATAAAAAGTATTTGATTTGATCGATCATATAAAAACAAAGCTTCGAATCGCATAAAAACGGGTCTGAATTCGCATTGTAATAAAGATAACATTGTACTGGCTTTGGGTATTTTATTGGTGAAATATTTGGCATTGAACGAGTGTTTGTTTGTAAAGGGGCATTATTATGGATTTAAATAAAGCTCACGTAGGTATGTGTCGACACTATTTAAATACGCAAAACAATTGCATGACTACAACTATTGGAACACAATGCTTCAAATCTCGTTGGGTTCATGATGACAAATGACTGGCACGTCTCATATCAGCCGAGATGTAAATCGAACAGTTACAAACGAGAAAGTATAAACATTTACATTTGAGACGTCCAACCGCCAACAAAAACGGATCGTGCTTCAATTTTGGTCTTATCTAGAGGTGCCTTTGTTTCCTTGACAGGTGCATTAGTATGCTATCACACAACAATTAAATGCATCGGTATTGCTGCATCACGATGAGTAGGTGTACGGAGACTCGTATCATGAACACGCTCTGCGTTCTCACTATCTATAGTTTTTGATCTTTCACGTCGATTTGATTAAGGAATTCCTTTGTTTCGTTATATTGTTTACTGTCTGCGGTCGGATGACTTACAAAACCTAGTCTGATTAGTTTCGACTTTAGTTATTTGCTATCTTGTTTCAAGGACTAGAATTTGTAACCTGTTGACAACCACGTGCCATTAGGCTTGCTTTATTATGATCTTTGAATATCTGAGATTGTTAAATTATTCAGTGATCGTATTTTTGGACGTCTAGTTTCCACAACACGGAATATAGTACAAATGGCGTTCAGTAATATTTTGACTACTACTGGTTCATTTGAAAATATCTTTGAAATCGCTTATCTGAATTTAGTTGGTTTAGATTCCAATAGTTTTTACACCATGTTATATTTTTTCCCAATAATATTTATAAAGGGGACAAGTTGGATAGCACTGACACTACACGCGGGTATTAGGTGCCAGCAAACAGCTGGGTGCAGGTTCAAAACAACACCTCAGTCGCCTGGATGACCCGGTGACTATGTGTTTTTGCTGACATACCAAGCTTTGTGACTTTTCATATCACTTATTGATTCCTTGATCGACAAATAAGTTGCAGAAGTGTAAAATTATGATGTTTATTTTTGGCATCGAAATATATATAACAGAGAATAATTTTAAAATCATTATGGATTTTTGTACATGTCAATTTAAATCATTTTTAAAAGCCTGTGATTTCTAGGTGTCGAACCATTGAAATATTATATTTGTTAAAACTATAAAAAAAACGACTTACTTTAACTATTTGTTAGAATTAAAGCTATAATTATTACATTAACTCAATGAAAAATATGTTAACTACCATTTGATTGGGAAGTTCACAAACGGATTCCACGTTCATTTCTAAATTACCCAAAGATAACGCCTCGCTTCTTATAAAGCAATTTAGACGAAAATCTCAAGCCAAATACACGATTAGACGTACTACGTACGCCCGCGGCCGTATTCTGGGAGAAATTTTGGCTATTAAAAGAACATATTTTCACGCACCCAATATTTAGAGAGTGAGGGCTTTAAAAAACAGTTTTATTACTTTTAAATAGCAGGTAGGTAACAGTTCGTTTCGGATCAGTCGTAAAATGTTACTATCACAACTGTCTCAAGAAGAGTTTGAGTTACTTAGTGAGTGGGACGACATAGAAATTCTTTGATGGTGTTGGTCAAAATATTGAATATAAAAGTTTGTATGACGCATTGAAAGGTTTTATGTTTGGATCGTTACAATCTATTGATTGAAAAATGGTAATATTAAGATTATTTGTTAGAATGTATCGAATATTTTTTATTAAAAAAACAAAAACTCAGTGACATAGTTTATTTTCTCAAAGCACGGAAGTATTTACACAGATAATTTTATTAATTTTCAAAATATTTATAGTAAAAAAATCTGTTTCACCTAAATATTTATGCATACTGTACGTGTACACGACATACAGAACAACTTCCGTAGATTGCAATATGGCGCCGGTTTCCGTTAACCGAATGGTCAGGGCAAACAAAATATCGAACCTGTGTACCGATACGTTGCTCGAGCTCGGCCTTATTTAGAAATAACTGCGCGTTGAGAGAAACGACCAAGTTGGAAACCATTGGAAACTGAAAAATATTATTTCTACGCACTATAAATTTTAAGTTATGTTTTGTTTGTTATAGAAAAATTTATTTGAAGCATCTTCTCAAAACTATAACGAATTTCCAACACTGTTATCTATTTTCACATTATGATACACTTATTGTGGATTTCAATTAGTTTAATAACGAGAACTTCATCTATGAAAATGTTTTTTTTTGTGACTAAAGTAACAGTTATGGTAATACGTAACCTCGATTTATGGGTTTTAATATATTCATGTTAATGAATTTATATGTTTTTTTTTTAAATTCACATTTATTATACGCATTTACTTATTCTTTTTAGTTTTTATATACATTTAATAAGTTATTTATTTGTTTATAAGTGTATATAATTAGTGAGGTACATATTTGTATGTATATAAATAAATAATAACAGTAAATTTTTAGGTGAATAAACTATCTCAAACCTCATTCAATCTCTAAAAATAGGTTAAACATTTCCACAAAATCTTTTTTACCCTTTTATCATTCTTTCCACGCATCATTTAATTTTATTTATACAATTCACAATGTTACTAAATCTGCTCCAGTATTTCTTCCCAAACTCTCACATTTCTGTCGATTTCTAACTTACGTATTTTCTCTTCCAGCCCGGCCCATTAAAGGTCAGTCCAAGTGTGCTATAAATAAGGTGTTTAACCCAATGTGTGTGGGCAAGTCTTAACTGGCGCGGCCATGGGAAAGCCTTCGGTTATTACAATCGCTACTATTTATTTGGTACCAGCTGAAGTATTGGGAAGGACAGGTACCTATTCTATTGGATACATTGTCGACCATGCATGGAGTCTTGGAGTATTATTTGACCTTTGTTCGCTGTATTGTAAAGGCCATGTTCCTGGGAGGTCTTGTTCTATTGTAATTAGGGTCAGTTTTGCTCTAACTGAGCTATCTGTTTGCTACGGTTTTGGGCTTACGTACCCTTAGGGGTTCTTGTCGGAACACGGTTCCTATATAGAGGTTTCGCGGAAAGGTTGTTACTAAGGAAGAAATCTTCTTTGAGGTTATAATAATAGACAGGTTTTTAGAAGACCGTGAAGAATTAAATAAACAAAATTTTCTACTTAACGATAAAACTGAGTTTTTCTTATTATTTATCTCATATTTTTTCTTAAAGAAAAGATAATCATAAAAATATTTGCTACTACATAAAAAAATGTTGTCATTCGAAACATTATCATCATTTATTTCATTTTAATAGAGAATCTGTATTTGATCAAGGATAAAAATGGTATGTTTTATTATACATTTTATAGCATTTTAATTGAACGCTTTATTAAAACGGTCTCACGGATTTATCAATATTCCTTTTTCATTTCTAGTTTAAATTTTACGTGCTTATTAGCAGCTGATTAGTATAATATAGATTTATCTTCTTTTATATAAAAAAAAGTAATAAAAATCTTTATCAGACTGCGTAGAGTTTCATTAAGTCTTTATCTTTACGACTTTTCAGTATAATGTATATTAATTATACAAAAAAACTTAATAATAGATACTTAAAATTTCGTTTCCACTTACTTTAGGTGTTTTTGATGGTGAAGTGAAAATACAAAGGTATAAAGTAGCAAGTTTTGACAGTTTGTAGTACAATGGGAAATATTAGCTGACGTTAATATTCTTAGGTTATTAATGTGTGGGTTTTCACACAATGTTTTCTTTCGCCGTTTCTTTGGACACGACCATAAAAATAAAATTTTATGTTCCTTCATTTTTTGAATGACAGGTTTTTGAGATTATGCTTTTTTGGATATCTAATGACAGTTATTACTTTGCGTCGTTGTTCTATCTCAGTAAATAAATTTGTTTGTTTGTGTACTGGTGCTTTGAAATTCTTGTTAAGGTGAATGAATTTGCATGGCTCTTTTTTTTGTTACTTCTCCCATTCTTGGGCGGAGCGGGAGATCGTGTCAGACTTTTACTGATTAAAACCACACCTGTCATGTCCAAGACTTTGCATTCTAGGAACACAGGTTTTATTTTCAGAAATTCCCCGTTGAGCTAGTGGGCATCGGCTCTACCCTATAGTTTTAACCGTAGGGGCCCAGCAGGGTCGAAGCCTACTGGGGCCAAGGGTCTGCTAGAGAAAGGAAGACTCGGCCCTGGTATGAAAGGCAACGAAGGAACAAGAGGGGGTTTTTAATCAGTAAAAGTCTGCCACGCTCTTGGGCGGGGGATGTCAGCTGCGTAATTTTCCCACTTAATAAAACAAACTCTACAGATTTGCTGATCAGTGGACAGAGTCTGTTTAAAGTTTTCCAGGTTAGTCATGGCAACGCATGCCCCCTAATGCGGGAGGCTCTCTGATGGCTCTATAAAATCATCTGATGGTTAGGTGTCTTCCATCAAAGGTCGCGCCTTACTGAGGTGGTGATACCATGAAATGAACTCACTCTTTAAACAAATCTTTTACGAATTTTAAGTCTCTGGGGCACTGACCTATAATTGTGCATTGGATAGCAAATCGATTTTGTTGTTTTTTTTTTTCTACACGATTAGCCATAGTCTTACATATGCCTGGGGATGCAATGCCGATTAGTAGATACAGCATTCGTACTGGAGTCTATTTAAGGCAGTCAGTGGAAATCCAGCTGCTTTAACCGCTAAGTTGAAGTAGGAAAAGCGGCTCTAGTTTGGACAGGCATATTTGCCAGCGGAAAAGCAGAGTGCTTTCCGCTGGCGGATAATTTCAGTACTTCATAGAACTGGAGAAAACGTCTTCTGGTCGATGAAAGTATGGCAATGTAGCTGATTGTTACTTGCGTGTACATTTTGTTTAACATTCGTGCAAAACTTAACCATCGGCACCCACGAAGAATTTAGATCAACATTAAAAACATAATCTCGACAATAAAATAAAGTTATTGAAAAAGTGTATCGCACACAATATAAAATGGTAACTCGATAAATGCTCGCTTCGAATGCTATAAACAAACGAAAATATGAATTGAGATTACAGTAATACACGAACGTAGGTCAGACGGGCCGTACACTGTAGACTTAAACTTAAGACTTTTTGTCGCACGACTAATTCGTAAGTATCATTAGAATAAAAATTTAGGCAGCCTTTTGATTTTTGAGGTGTTAATTCATCAAATAACTCCTTCTGCTCTGGGTGGAGAGAGAGTGTCAGAATTTTACTGGCTAACTCCCACCCATGTTCTATCATTAGCCCTTTGCAATACAGAGCCACGGTAACTCTTTTGAATTATCTAGCACCCTAATTATAATCCTAATTATAATAGACTGGCCTGTTGGTCTAGTGGTTAGTGACCCTGATTGCTATGCCAGAAGACGTGGGTTCGATTCTCACCCAGGACAAATGTTTATGTGATGAGCATAATCATTTGTTCTGTGTCTGGGTGTAATTTATCTATAATGTATGTATTTAGAAATATACAAGTATGTTTATCAGTTGTCTAGTACCCATAACACAAGCTCTGCTTAGCTTGGGACTAGACGGTATTGTGTGATAGTTGTGGAATGTTATTATTATTTTTAATATTTTAGCTGATCCGTTTTCAAAAAAAAAAACTAGATTGTTTGCCTTAAAAAGCTAAACATGATGTCAATATTGTGAAAAGAAGTTTTGGTATCGTGACAGTGTCACTTTATCAAAAAACGTACTAATCACTTGATCATCATCGTCGCTTTCCATCAGGTGAGATGGCGGTAAAGCTCGAAACTATCATCAATAAATAAAAAATCATTACGTATTTAGCATTTATCTCAAAAAATTAATCTATCCTTCGTATCGGTACAGTTACAACAAAAATGATTTATCTTTTTAGTAAAACTAGGGCGAGTATCGAAGGACAAATTAATCGCAAAAAGCACATCGTGTGCCTATTCTTACCGGGGATCGCTCGAGCGTGGGTCGACATAAATGGTAGTGCAACGAGCATGCTGTACCTATATGAGACACTGCATCATTTGCAATTACATGTTATTGTACCTTTGTACTATTTTAATGTCCGCCAGTGTACGCCCCCGGTAAGAATGTTGCATTGTAAGCAAAATAGTGCGCCATTTATTTCTGTCAATTTGAGTATCAACGGATGAGTTGCAACGAGGCATAATGGGCTGGAATTGTGAACTAGTAGATAAATGAGTTTCGTTACATTGGCCCTTGAAAAGTTAGGTCTAGTTTATTGTACTCTAATATTGTGAATTATTTTGTGCATTCATAATTGGAATTTAAATGAAAGCCTGGAATTGGAAAGTAGGGCCAGATGTGTTTTTATTCGTTAATGACATTATTTTTGGAAGCGAGTTGATTATACCTATCTTATGTTGAAATATAATGACTTCTTTTGTCATGCTCACTCAAATGTCTCCCAACAGCGAGACGGCACGTGTTATTGGGTCATTCAGTTCCCTTCAAAATGGTTGAGCTGAGTGGGCCTGATGCACGCGTCATGCTCGTGTACGGGTACCGTCAGATGGGACTGGTCATCTCTTAGCTGCCAGGGGCTTAATTCAGTTTCTATCTTTTAATTATTTTCCATTTTTATTTCATTATCGACATTGTGCAACAAGTAATATGTAACCAAGCATTATAATATAATGCTTGGTTACATATTACTTGTTGCTTATTATTATTACTTTGTTACATATTATGTAACACATAATATGATTTAAAAGAGTGTCCATGGAGTTTCTTTTACGTTCTTCTCCATAGAGACTTACGCTTTGGAACGTGCAATTTAGCTTCACTTTTCTTGGACTGACCGACATTTGCCTATTCAAAAGTGCCTGCAAATGGTCTATTTGAAATAAATGCTTTGACTTTGACTTCTTTTCCTCAAAGTGAGCCTTATTGGCTTCCTTATATTCCGCTCGTAAGTAATAAAAAGATTTCCATATTCAGAATGAAAGAAATGAAGACTCTCAGTGTGGTCGACGCATTACTAGCGACTACAAACTTCCCATCCGATCATCAAGCTTCATTAAAGTATCAATGATCCCTAAGATTACAAACTCTGACCTTTCACAAGCGACTTGACATTTATACATTCAATTTGGCCGTCCAACACAGTTCATTAATCATCCAAAAGGCTACCAGCGAACTAAACTCCCATTAGGCTGCAAAAACATCGATGGATTGCTGCGTGTGTAGTAATCACTAACGCAAACAGCGTACGTTAATCCTTTACCCAAGCAAACACATGGCATTAAGTAAATCCTTCAAATAATCCAGTACGAAAAGCCGACAAGTCTCTGTCAACACTCGACGTACGCGATTTCCTTGGCAAGCGTCGAAGTTCTCATCGTATTTACATTTTCACACATAAAGTAAATTCCTCGTATCCAGAAGTTTGAGTGCGGGGAAACGAAAATAGCGATTCATCACAAGTTTTAATCTGTTCTAGAGTTTGGCCCACTTGCGGTCATGGGGCGGTTAGGTGAGCGTTCTTATCGCAGCGGTTGAAACGCTTAGCTTTGGTTGATTGAAAAGAGTGTCCATGGAGTTTCTTGCACATTCTTCTCCATAGAGATCTACGCTTTGGAATGTGCAATTAGCATCATTTTATTGGCTGACTAATTTCTGGACTATTCAAAAATGCCTGTAAATGGTTTACTTCAAATAAATACTTTGGTTTTTTATGGCTGTGCTTGTGCGAGCTCAAATGCTATAGAGTTTATATAGATCGCAAGAAGCAATAATCTTCTAAGATGTCATGTAATCTAGCCCCTCCGCTCTCAGGACCAAATGGTCCACCCACACTGAACTAACTTAAGTTTTTCTTATAGTTATGTGCCATGACCATTAACACTGGCCCACCTCAATCTCTGTTATTACTGCAGTACTATATTGACAGTATACCAAATTAATTGCACAGTTACAGTCAATATTAAATTACACTGTGTGCTTTTCCTGCCGCGTAAATCATGTGAGTTTCATAGTCTTGTGAAATGGGAGTCACTAAATAATGCTTCCCACACTGCAATCGTTTAAGCGTGGGTGATATAGCAGCAACCTGTCATTATTTTGTTGCATGAAAGCATATTTGAAACCAATACTTGTGCCAAGTACGGTAACTCGGTTAATATTGACGTAAGCACTTATATTATTGAAACGAGGAAACAAGAATATCATCATCATTTACCTCTCCCTAGCACATATACCGGTCTTGTACCTACCACCATCATCTCTAGCCTTTTTTCCCAACGAGCCAAACGGTTAGGCTATAAACTGACCCCAAGGTCGGCTCCCTGCCTAAAATGACGCAGCTTTACATGAAATGACTTCCACAACCCGGTAACTGGCCAAAACAGTATTCTTTGGAAATACTGATGGTCAGTGGTCAGACTTTCTGGCAACTACCTATAAAGATTGTCAAAGATCTACAAATGCCAACCGAAAGCAGTAGTTTTACGTGCTTTTCAAGGTACGGTGTGTCAGTATTATCCCAGATAAGCTTAGACAAAACATAGGGTCATGTACTTTCCAAACCCGACAATTTCTGCAGTCCTTACCAGGTCTTCAGTACATCACTTTTTTGACGTGTTAAGTGAACATTTCTTGATTATTGATAAACAAAACTTTACTTGGCTTTATTATTATACATTCAACGATAATAAAATAGCTCCCAAACAATCTGTTATTTAAATATAAATAAAAGGAAGAACTGGTTTTAAAAGCAATAATAAAATAATCTACAAAAGCAAAAGGTCGTTATTGATCCGCATTATGCAAACGCGTAGGCCTTAAACTGGTATCAACTGAAAAACTCTTCGTTCTTGATATTAAATTGAACTACCATATTGAAATAAATGCGAAAGTTGATTTTGTTTTGACGTGATAAAAAATATTTTGTATGATCATCTCTAGAGTTCTGCACGTTTTAAATATATAAAAGCATACTTTATTTGATCATGTTAAGTCATACAGTGCTATGATATAATAAATTGAATAGCATATGGCAATAACTTATATTACAAAAAAAAAACATATTAATGCAGTATTAAATAGTTATGCAAAATTAAAAAATACGCATATTTTTTTTAATTTTAAATATTTTTGCGCACATTTTGGGCTCGCATGGCGGAGCACTTCTTCTCACAGAAAAAAATTTGAATTCCAGTAATAGGAATGCTATAATGTACTTAAAACTGGGGAAGATTTCTCAAGATTGGGGAAATTGAAATAACAAAACACTCTAAAGTTTCAACCGCTTTTCGATACAGGTAAAATTGTAATATTATGTGTGTTGCCTTGCCAAGTTAAGAAAATAAAATATACAAATTCCTAGCAACGTCTCGTTCAAAAGCCGATATGACATTTAAAACAATACAATATCGACGTTAAAACGCTTCATGCGGTGCGCTATTTATTTTATCTCATTTTCCATAACTATTGGATCGAATGACCCCTTTTTCAAGTTTCATTGCCGAATCCCACCTACTGTTTTTCATTACGGACATGGCGAGCTCATATTTGCGGGGTATCAGATTCTTCTATGTTTAATGTTTAGTGTAATTCCTGGGTATGCCTGCAGTTTTGCAAATCATCAATATTTTTGAAAGAAAGAGATTTTTAAATGACAGTCGCCCGCACGTTCTAACAGCAGTAACTATTGAACCACTTAAGCGAAGCTAACTAAATACATTTACAAAAAGAAAACAAAAACAAACGACTGTATACTATGCTAAATGATAATACTATTTTACTACTTGACATTTCCTAAATGCACAAATCTTGTGAAGCAAAAAAAATGCTATCGCTTATAGAGTTTCACTTTGTTGAAAGCCTATTTTATGCAGATTTATATTCGTGATAATTGAATTTCTGAAACATTAAGTTTTGCTATTGTTGATAGCCCGTTAGAATAGTTCAATGTAGATGCAGCTACCAACAAATAACCACTCGTCTGCATCAAATAAATTTAGCGTGCAATATTTGGACGACCGCGGTTACCCGCTCACCTCCGCAACTGTAAGTACCCACATATTTTACGAGAATTCCATCGTAAGGAATATATTTTTTTAGTTTCATTGCGTGACAACACATAACACGCGACACACGATTTTTGATTTATTTCGAGGTTGAAACGTAGCTTTTGTTTCGTGAATGCGTCACCTAATTAGAGCTGTGATTGCATGATAAAAAAACTTCAGCAAACCGATTGTTCGAAATTGAAAAACACATTGTTTTCTTTTATGGTTATGTCTTTATTTTAGTGTAATATGAGTGAGTTTCTTCATTACTTATGAGGAATTTTCTGTATACTTAAAAAAATATATATTGTTGCAGCTGTAACAAATTGGTAAACTTTCGCAAAAAAAATGTACTTCTGCTTCTGCAAAAGATAAATTCTATCCGCCTTCAGTAAGATAGCCTCCTCCCTAACATCCCATATAACTTCGGTTTATTTGTCAACCTAAGAGAGCCTAGACTTGAGTTGCCATTGCTATCCAGGAAAACTCTAAACAAACTCCGCACCCAGGTCTGGCGCAGCAAAGACAATCTTCACAGATGGGGATTTTCAGACAGACAAATCTTCAGTATTTGTGCATCGTCTCTCCGCAGACCATATCCCCCTTTCAACCCTGCATCATATGCCTTGTTACCTGTTCATGTAGGGACTTAATGATAGTATCAGTAGACGACACTGCCGTAGCCAAATGCTGAAACAGACAAGAAATGTACGCTAAAAAGAAGAACCTTGATTTTGTATCTATTAGTCACGTATACTGTTATAGAACAAAAAAGAAAATCCGTAAAAAAGCACCGTCACCTGATCTTAAGCCTCCATCAATTCTCCACGCCACTCATAAGTGCCGTAAAAAGTGTTTCATTCAAGACTGTCATATAAATAATGTGATGACCCTATTCTAACTTTATAACTTGTTTATAGTGAATCAGCTGTTAGTATTAAATCAGTATTTTATTGCCAACAATCCGTTATTCGTCTGTCGAACTGGAGAGACCACATAATAGGCGTGTTTACGTCTTGGGCTATTGAGCACGAATATTCATCTACTGAGATGTTACTCGTTTATTACTTTGATGTATGAATTGAGTTTGATTTTGCATTTGTTGGAACAGATGCGTGTACAGTTGGTGCAGAATGCTGTTTTGCTTTGATGCTATCTATTAATGTATCGACGATTAAAGTGTCTGAAAAGGCGCAAAACATAAAATCAAAAATCTGAACTGAAATCGAAGACAAATCGCAGTCTCCCAATAATCGATTTCTATGATGTATGCCGTGCATGTACACCGCTCTGGGTTTAAGCGATCTCTCTTTGGAATCCCTCCAAAGGCAGTCCTGGTGACTGCAGTCAGTTCTTGTTCAAAGAAAAGTCATGTGTTCAAATTCATAGGATGTTGATAGAATCACCACATTGATTATTTATTTGCATGCATCTAAGTATGTATTTACTATTGTACTCATTTCTGCGTCTGTCTGTCTGCTGACACCTTACTACTATCCACTTCTTCACAAACTAGTATGACTATGTAAGTTACGATAGTTATATAAGTACCTAGATTGCTAAAATGATGCTTCTCATACTTCATCTGTTTGTCACTTCATAACCATGAGACATATTTTGTACAGCTTCTTAATTTCAATTAGCCTTCATAATAGCTCTCAAGCAAAAGACTCATTAAATGATCTCCTGTCACCCATCACTTTTACATCGAACATGACACTACGAGACAGAACATTATCGAAAACAGGTGCTTAAATAATTTCTCCCTCCGTCGACTTTATTAAAAATATCCCTTTTAATATTGATGGTCCATTACTGGTAAGCTTCTACGATGTATCGCTTCTTTGTAACACAACACCGCTACGTCAAGGTCTAATTGATGCTGTCAGTCAGTATAAAACGGGCTTTAACAATACCGGAGTTAGTATCCATTTGATCGTCCCCTGGGAACACTCCCGGCTTGATCGAAGAGTTTTTATTTTGTTAAAAGTAATAGGAGAAAGTTGGTGAATACTGTTGGGTAAGATTGGAATGATGGAAAAAAATAATGATTAATGCAAGGAGTGTGATTGGATAAGTGACGATTGTTATGAGATTTATAATGACTTTCGATCGATTTTTGTGATATTCTTTATAGTAATATAGCCGAAAAATAAGCATTTTGACATTCATGCCTTTTTTAAATGATATAAATTAGTGCTTCACTGTGAATCCACCTGAGTGAGTAAGCAATGGTGCAATCGTTGCTGGTGAAGCACACTTGTTTATTAAGAGACTATTTACTCCAGCCTTAAAGACACCTAAATTTTGTAAGCTGGACAACCTTCTGGTTATCAAGGATCTATGTTTTGTAGTGCAGTGTAGTGTTTCGAATGCGATTCATTAGTCTAACATCGAGTATACTGCACTCCAAAACATGTAGGCGAATCATTTATGGAAATTTAAAATTCATTTCCTTTTTTCGTCAATTGATTCGATGTACAAGATCTAATCTTTCGATTATTTATAAACTGTTAAAAAACTACTAAATACAATATTCTGTCAACTGCAAAAATCGTAAACCTATTATTACAAAAGAAGATAAAATTATAAGGAATAATAACATCACGGTTGCGCTTATACTACTGATACTTACTACTCCTGTAATTAAAGTGCTAAAATATAAATTAATTTATTCTCTTTAAACACATTCAGTCTTTTAACACAATGGTAAGTGCCTACGTATAATTCAGTTAAAACATTAATCTTGCAGATTATTTACTTCGAACCTCATTTATCATTCTCATTTTTTTCATAGTACATTACTGAATACTCCGTATATGCACCTTCTACATTAATTACTGTCACTCTGGAGATATTTGCGTTGAATTTTATTGTAGTTTTCTTATTTTTTTTTTTTTGTTGTTGTCAATCACTTCTTTGTTAATTATACTTGTATTAATCACTACAAGTTATACAATGGTTTGCAGAAGTTTAATAACGATTCACATATCATTTGTTTCAACCGTGTTTATTGATCCATGAGTCATAATATTGATGTCATCACCCAATCTCAGGTCAACCACCTCATTCTTAATAATAGGTACATAAATTGACATAAAAATACCTTCCAAACAGATATGCATTTAGTTTTTATCTCCTCGAATATTTTACACGGACAAAAAACTATAATGGCGAATCAATAGTTACTGCATATTACCATCGCTTGCGAGCTTCTCTAGAGACGTTTTTCGATTTGCTATAAATCTTGTGTTTAATTGTCCGCGAAATAAAGGGATTAAGCGTTGGGGATTAAGTAGACAAATTCTTTTCAATATCCATCTTTTAGATTTTAGCAGGATTTTTAGGATATTTCCTGACTTTGTGAAATTTGCCGTGGATTAAAGACCGGAATTATTAATTCTTATGCGTTCTTTTACAACATCAGAACCAGTAAAATTGTTAGTGTAAGCAAAATACCTATCTGTTTTAAAATTGTCAATATTGTCTTTAATATGTTTCACCGATTGTTGCTCTTACACTTCTATTTTCGCTGTGATTATTTGTTATTTAACCCCTCTTAACTAAGCAAAATATCATCGACTATAAATTTAATCTATTTTTCATAAACAATTGACTTCTATCCTACTAGAGTTTAAATATTAATTAATTTAGTCTTTGTATGAAAAAAAAAACTCTAGTATGATTATTTAAGTATTTTTATTCTCTCCTGTTTATTTAATTTACATTTTCTGTATAAAGAACCACAATTACTCTGATTTTATTTAATTCCCCGATCATGTCAGAATTTATTTGGATGAAATCAGGACAGGACAGAAATGAGTGGATTAAACAGAGTAATCCATTCATGTGGACTTATCAATTAAGCGCTGTCACGTTTCATAAAATTTAAAGTACAAATAAAAATTGGAAAAGGAATTAATATCAATAATATAATTACACCAAAACTGTTGATAAAATTTATCCTTTACATGTATCCATGTATTAACATTTTAATTATGGCAATTCATTTTACAAGCACTATTAATTTGATTAATAATTAAATTTTTGCTTTCTCAGTTGTATTGTTAAGTGTTGTTTACTTAGTAAGCAGATATTGATATTTAATTAATGCTAATACTTCAATATAAATATAATCAGTGATCATTAATGTTGATTCAATCGTACATTAATACGATTTTTTACAGAAATGTTTTTTCTAAGAATAACTTTGTTTTTAAATAGTATCTAGCTAATCGAAACAATAAGACGTCAGCAAACCGTAGGGCTTGGTGCCTGCTAGGGAGAAATTCGTGGCCCTAGAATCCAAAACTAACTGCACAAGTGTGGTATTAGTAAAAATCTGAGCGCGGGAAAAGGCCTTGGATGATTTTACACCTCAAAAGGAAGTTCCGACATTTGCTTTTTAAAAATGTTTATAATAGAGGCTTTGGCAATTGTTACAATAAATTCAACCTTGCTCGAATTTCGCATTAAAATAATTAAAATTCACTATGAAAAAAAAAAAAACATCATAAGGAAACTGTCATGTCTTACAACTAAAAATTTGACAATATATGACATCCACCAACCTACAATTAGCTTGCCTTGTGGATTACGGCTCATTTCTTACTTCCCGAATCCCAGCAGTGGGAAAATTATAAGGCTGATTATGGTACACTATTCATCAAAGCACGAAATTTACAAGGAAAAAGTTGCGGAAAAAGTGCAAGATATAATGAAATATAAGTACATACAATCAATCTATTTGTCAAATTCAACAGAAGCTTTAGCAGAACTGGAGGTGTTATTGCAAAAACAGTTTTTTTTTTTTTTTTTTTTTCGATGGGAAAAATCATCTTATGACAACCCCCGCTCTTGGGCGGAGCGGGAGATAGTGTCAGACTCTTACTGACTAAAAAACCCATCCCGTTCCTTCAAGCCTTCATACCGGGGCTCGAGCGCCCTTTCGGATTACCCTGGCCCCAGTAGGCTTCGACCCGGCTGGGCCCCTGCTGTTGCTGACAACTCCTTGAGGCGCGCGGGAACAGCGCGCGCCGTCGACGACTTGGGCTTGGTCCGGACGGTTACCGGACGGCCGGACAGCGAGCTACCCATTGCTCACTGTCCGCAAGCCCGCGCCTACGGTGGCCGGAAATCGGGATCGGAATCCCGGCGGCGGCGAGAGCGCCGTTGCCTGATGCGGTCGGCCTCCTCCTTAGCGAGCATTACTGCTTCGCAGAAGTTGGCGACCGCCTGCCACTCCTCCTCGCTCCGGACCATGGCCTCGACCAAGGCCCGGCGCGAGAGGTCTCCGCCGCCGATCACCCCCACGAGGGCACGGCGATGCTCCGCCCAAGCAGGGCACACCGCGATTGTGTGCTCCACCGTGTCCTCCGGGCGTTCCGCACAGTGGCGACACCCGGGCGTCACTTCCGCTTTAATTCGGAACAGGAACCTCCCGAACTTGCCATTTCCGGTGAGGACCTGTGTCATGCGGAAGGTAAGGACGCCGTGAGGTCTTTCCAGCCACGCCTCAAAGAGGGGACTTATCGCCATAATTGTGGCGTGCCCATAACGGGGTTGCGATAGTCGCTGACGCCATTCCACCATGAGATCCCGCCGGAGCTCTGTCCGCCATGCCGTGACCTGTCGCGGCAGAGGACTTTCACCCCGGCGTTGCATCTCCACGCGCATGTCGTGCATGTGTGCAAGGACTGTTGCCTCCAGATCCCACGGTGGTAGGCCAGCCAGAAGGCTCGCCGCTTCGCAGGAAATCGTGCGGTATCCCCGCACCATCCGAATTGCCATGACCCTCTGGCAGATTGCAAAAACAGTTTACTTTAGTCATAAAGCATTTAACTCCTGTTCACGTGTTTTGAAAGCTAAAGCTAATAAGGCCGTTAAAATTATACGGTGAGCCGCAACAGGACGTCCATACAAAGATATTATTACGATTCGGACGTATGTTTTCAAACACCGGGGTCGTATAATTTTATAATACTTGTGGACATACTTTATTGTGCTATTGTAAAACATATTGCTGTAGTAATTTTGGGTCTTACTGCTTCTGAAAAAAGGTTTAGGATCGTAGATTTTTGTGTAACATTTGCGGTATATGTAACATTGTTAACGACAATATGCAACGGACAGTACCTTGACTATCCAGTTGTTGTTGTCCAGCCAATCAGCTAATCCTCACAAAACTTACAATAAACACGTATGAGTACAAAAAAGTTATTTCTCTGTGGCTATTGAAGTACTAAAATTTTACAATACATTTTATTTTAATATTGATATCGATAAAATCAAAGAAAGGTTTGGGTTTGGTGTATCCTATTATATTATGAATAAACGTGATTAAATTTAAAGGCTCATAAAATTCTGGTTATTTTGATGTTACATGTTTCGAAGCTTGTAAAGACTGATCGATTCGCTGTTTTGTACGTAGTTAGCTTTCAAACGACATATTTATGAGCATTGTAAACTTTTAATATGAGAAGTAATATGTCATATCGTAAATAAGGTGCTTAAAATATTTTTCCTCGCATCCATGGTTGTTTTATTGATGCTGTTGTTACATTTAATTTGGCTGAAATTAGTCTTAATCTTATTTTTTTTAAGCAATCACTTAATTCATTACCGTCATCATAAACTTCCTGTCCGCGTCTCATGATACTTGGGATTAGTGTATTGCGATTTTTTTTATTCTGTTCGTTCATAACTCTCCTGATAAAATTAATTCATCTTTTCTTTAGCCTCTCTCCATTCATCCACTTATGAATTCTATATTTTAACAATTGAATCATCCTGTAAGTTGGTTTTTCAAATCAAATAGCCACAATATTAAGTCATTGATTTTAATGCGTAAATGGTACCATAAAAATCATATCTGATATTGAAATAAAAAAGGCTTTGAAAGAATTCAATATACTATACTATACGCGCAGTCTACTATAAAATAATAGAACACTTAAATGAGAGAGTTTACACACATGCCAAACGTAATACAGCGTGCAGCTGCGTGACAAATTCTTAAACGGTACGCCGACGACTCAAACGTATTTACTTTGGAATTTATGAGTTTCTAATAACATCTTTCGAATAAACAGAAAAGAAGAAAATATTTTATTATTAAATCTAATCTAAAATATTTTATTATTATTTTATATACCTATTACAGTAAAAGGATTTTTTCAACTTTCTTAATTAAATGCCTATATTCAATAAATTTTGATATTGTCAATATAAAAAAATAAACTGTAATTAATATTTTTATTATAATGTTAAAAAAATATTGCAAGATAATAAATATTTTATTAGATATAAAGAAAAAAAAACGGTTTTCAAAATTAGAAGTTGTATTTAAATAGTCATTTGCAAAAGCATAAAATCTGCCACTAAAACATGAGCTTATATGAACTAGTTTATTGTCATCCTTTTTAATATTACTCTGTGTCCAGTCTAAACATCTCAATTAGCAAGTGTACGTGCACACTTGACTTTTAAATGCGATTTTTACGACTACGTTTATGCTCCTTACTGCATTACGACGTAATTATTCCCTCTGTTTAGTGTTTATTTTAAATATAAGATTAATATTCAAGAATGTTTATTTGCATATGTTTTTATACAAAGCTCATTACAGGTTAATATTTTTAAATATTGGATCAGTTTAACCAATGCCAATGAAAAATAAATTGATTCTTTGTTTAAGGCGTATTTAAAAGTCTCGTTCTTTTGATCTTTTTGTGTTTAATGAAGTCGGTTTTTTGCATTATTTGTTGTGCCTTGCGACTCGGCCGACAATATAATCGCAATGTCGTGGGAGTTGATTGGCTTTTTATTGCCTTTAAGGTACTTGAGACAACAGTTCCAGTGTTTTAATTTTATACTTTATGTCTGCCATCTGCTAATATTGTTTGAGGAGCCGATAAAAGAATAATTTAAGCGTGTCATTGATATTTGCTGAGAATTTGTTTTGCTTTTTTATTGCAATTTTATAAGGCCTATTTGTTTATGAAGGCAAAATAAGGCGACTTAGTGAAATTACAATTGTTTCATCTTTTAAATATGCTTATATTAAAGTTGGTATGGAGATTTTACAACTTTTAACCTCTATATTTAAACGGTATGGTAAATAAAACTGCGCACAAATCAATATTATTATTATTATTTCATTATAATAGATTCGGGGTTTTTTTTGTTTTCGATGGGAAAAATCATCATATGACAACCCCCGCTCTTGGGCGGAGCGGGAGATAGTGTCAGACTCTTACTGACTAAAAAACTCATCCCGTTCCTTCAAGCCCTCATACCGGGGCTCGAGCGCCCTTTCGGATAACCCTGGCCCCAGTAGGCTTCGACCCGGCTGGGCCCCTGCTGTTGCTGACAACTCCTTGAGGCGCGCGGGAACAGCGCGCGCCGTCAACGACTTGGGCTTTGACCACTATCTCATCTGATGGTAAAGATGTGGTCTACGATGTAGCACGCTTACCTAGAAGTAATCTATTCAATCTTGACTTAAAGATACTCTAGATTGCAGCTATCTGAAAACACAGACCCCTACAGGGAACTCTGCTCCTTAACTGTACTTATAATAAATGTGGTAATATTGAAATTAACTCTTTCTTTTTAAATTATAATAATAGAATATAATAAAATTTTATTTGTTTCTCTAAAAAAGGTACAAAGGCTAAAAGTAACTATTGATTGCAACATCTATAGATATATAAATAGTTTGTAGATTTTCATAACATCATTTAATGATGCAAAAGCATTACCAAATAAAAAGCTTTACGATGTTCTTGATGAACTTATTTGATTTTTCAGTATATCCCACTATTCATTTAATGGATTTATTTTGTACTCGGATTGTGTTAAATGAAAGTTATTAGTTCAAAACGTAACACACATACGTGTTATAAAATAGGAGATATAGAATTTTTTTTTTGGTTTTTAGATGAAAGTTGGTTAGGTATAATTTACTACAGTTTCAAGAGTTATTTTTGCTTTGTAATAGTTTTTGTACACTTTACATTAAGCTTTCAGATCAAATTCAAATAATAAAAGGTTTTTTATTCCGCTGTCTTTTCTTGTCTATATCCAGGAAAATTATATTGTATCCCAATTTATTTTATAGAAATGAACAGAAAAAAACAGCTACATTGTCTGAAATTCAATTGTATTTGTATAAAATAATTTGACTTTATAATAATGAGCTAGCCACTTTTTTTTCAATTTAAAAACAAAAAACACTCGGAATGATCTTTTGTCATTTGATTAATTTTGAAATTACCATATTGATTTCTCTTGTTATTTTTTTTTTAATTTATTATTTTTATTTTTTTTGGCATTATAAAATTAATAATTTTGAAGTTAAACAAAAATAAAAATTATTTATATATTTTTTTTTAACCGAATAAGAGTGTTCTTAATTAATTTAAAGCAGATTATTCAGTCTTACTCTTAACAAAGTCGTTATATACTTTATCACATACAAAAACTTTGTATTATCTTTTCCTTTGAACAAGGAACTACTTCCATCCACCCACACTCCTTGGTCAGCCAAGCTACATTACACTACGACTCAAAGCCATAATTACGATTTATAAAAGCAATATTGAACAAAATTTTCATGCATAGAAAATTTATAATCGCTTTTCCATATTAGTAGTATTAGTCTAATGGTCCAGTCATGGCTTGTGTTCAAGTATAAGCCAACATCGTGGGTGTTATGCACGGTGACTAATAGATTAAGTCCATACAGTAATGCAGCTGTTACCTATAATGTTTACGCCGGGATCCTGACCCCGATTTTCAGTCACCACAGGTGTGGGCTTACGGATGACGAGCAATGGGTAACTCGCCATCCAGCCGTCCGGTAATCATCCTGATCAAACCCGAGTTGTCGATGGCATGTAGTGTTCCACGCGCACCTCAATGAGAGGTCAGCGAAACCGTAGGGGCCCAGCAGGACCAAATCCTTCTGAGGGCATGGTTTGACTTCCGAAAGGGAAACCCAGGGTCCTGAAATGCAAGACAAAAAAGGAATTTTTCTAAAATGAGGTTTATCATGAAGTTGAATGCATGAATGGTGGCAGCACTGAGTCGTTAGGTCCAGACACCTGTCACGACTCTTATGTTAATAACATTAAAATTTTATGTTAATAATAAATTTAATAACAGTTAAATTGAATCCATCACAAGGTTATCTGGTAGATATCGCTGTCAGCAATAAGACTGCCACTATATTCTAATCTATTCTATTATATTATATTCTATTCTATTGACGTTGACTATTGGTTCTATTAATTCAAAATCAAAAGTAGAAGACCTCTCTGCTAAGTACCGTCACCTGGTCGTGTGAATTTACCTGAAAACACGCCTTGTTAAGGTTTTTTTTTTTAATAAAAAAGACGATAGAAATAATTTTTATTACATCCAGCGCACTCTCAAGCTCATCTGGTCAACTAAAAACTTTGAGAACCGTTTAAGCTTTTTACTAAACCATCTGCTTTAGTGCAGCTAATACTACCACTTGAATGACAGTGTTTACAAACCGATATGGTATATACAATGTGATCTTAATAGTCCATTTAGAACATATAGAGGCAAAACTTTCAAGTTACTGTAGAGATAACTTGGCAGTAATAGTTGAGACCACTTTGTAAGTTGTGAGTTTAATATACTTTGGTACAAGTTGGGGTAATTTTGCAGACATTTATGATGTATGATACATTATCTCGGTTAGAATGTGAGTGATTGATATTGCAAAAGTAAGTTTTTGTTAGTTTTGGTTGATTTTGATGAGTAAATTGGTTTCTTTTGTTTTTGTGAATGTGTCAGTATCTTAAGACTTTGATTGATTATATTATTCAAGTTTAATTATATGATTAACAAAAGCCAAGATCACGCTTAAATTGAAAGTTATTTAGAAAAGCACAAAAAAATAACTTGAATTCATAGATATCTTTCGTTACGTTATTTTTTTGCAGATGTTAAGTTTCGTAGACGTAGTCGTAGTCAAGTCGTAGTAGATACTACGACGTAGTGTAGTCGACTCGTAGTAGATATTATGGCATAGTCGTAGTCGAGTCGTAGTAGATACTACGACGTAGTGTAGTCGAGTCGTAGTAGATATTATGGCATAGTCGTAGTCGAGTCGTAGTAGATACTACGACTTAACATCATAAACACCATGTCAGCCAAAATACGTTTAATGTTGGACATAGACCTTCTTTTTCTCTCAGTTAAGATCTAGAACCTATCTAAATACCAACTGCGGCCACCGTTGCTTACCTATGAAATTCAACCCGTCTGTTGGTGCTCCTCGATTGCTCTAGCTACAAATAACAAAAAATACTGCCTTTAGCTACTGCAATTTGGATACACATTACTTAATGACAATATGATGACAAAATTAGTGACAGATATTCTAGTTTTTGACTATCGGTAATAATTGTTAAAGATGTTCAAATTACAGCTGGGATCATCGGCTTACCGTGCTTATCGAAGTCCGGAGGAATTAAAGGTAGGCACAAGGGATCTTGAGCGGTTGCGCAGAAGAAAATATTCGGTCTCTTTAATGGTGCGAAGTGAGACGTGGGAGCGGGGAGTGTCAGTGATTGGCTCGCCGCGCCATCGCGTCATAGACGTCACTCCTCATTCGTTCCCTGCGTTGTTGCATGTATCTAACAACGAAGACTATTGGCTTGCCAATGTATGGAATGCGCAAAGCGATCCCCACTCTGATGCCGAGCGCTCAAGATCCGTTGTGCCTACTGTACATATGTTAAGATGATCACATATCTAAATACCAAACGCGACAACCGTTGCTTACTCTTGGAATTCAACACGTTTAGTTGTTAGTGATCCTCTATTGCTCTAGCCACAAATAGTAAAAAAATACTGCCTTTAGCTAATACAGTTTTAAAATCCATTACTCAATGACAATATCATGTCAAATAAAGTTGCTAATTGACCACAGAATTCATTTAATTGATTAGTTAAAGAGCTCACAAAAACTGGACGTGTGCCGTCAATACCTAATATGTACTTTAAAGTATGTTGTAAAACATTCTGCTAACACACTATGGATGTTTAGCTTGGAGTCATGGACAGTCATGGTCAACGCACGGTGCGATGGACGTTTAATACTTTTTAAAAAATTTGCTGCAAGTCAGTGGCGGTGAGCGGTTTTAGTGATCTATAATTTCTTGTAGTCTTTTTCGTGTTCATTTTATATCTTTATTGCTGTTAAAAGGACTTGGTACTTTTTTATTGTTGTAGAAATTATATGTAATATATTTTTTAATAAATACGGAAGAAATGACAGCCAGTGCAATGATGACACAGTGGTAACAGCCCTTAATTACATTTTTAGCTCATGGGATTAACTCCAGGCTGACGCTTAACTTTTTATAATTTATTTTATCACCACTGCTTTCAAAATGGTGAAGGGAATCATCATGACGAAACCGGCATGTTCTAGACGTAAAAATAAGAAGTAATGTGATATCGACCAACTCACACATGCTGGCGTAATTATGATCCGTTTCTTTTTCTAAAGGAGAGACTTGACTCCGAGCAGTATGAACGATATTAGGCTGATTATGTTTATAATGCTAATATTATAAAACCGAAAGTTTGTTTGTTTGTTACTTCTTCACGCGCGAATGTCTGGACGGATTTTGTAATTTGGTACACAGGAAGATTATATTATGGAATAGTACTGTTTATCCCGGGGGTATGTACCCTTGGAATAATTTTATACCATAATGTGGGTAAAGCCGCTGGTAGCATCTAGTTAAACATAAATGATATCGTGACAAAGAAAATAAAATATAATCGTGATATTGAGGAAGAAAGCTGAAAAAAATCGCACCTATCCAATCAACGATGAACAAAAGCAGGAGGATGCTCAGCCAGGATCACTAATTAGGGTCTGAGCCAGGAAACGTTTTTCAGTGATATTATAAATAAATGTTACACTTGAACTGAACAAGAACATTACTACATTACTAGTATACAAGAAAGGTTAAAAATCTAGTTAGACCTCAAACAACATCCACCTACTATTCTAAATTCCCCAAATGAAAAGCTACAGCATCCCCAGAACTCACAAGAATCTATGTGTACCCCGCTTATATTGTGTCCCACAAAAAAAGAACCACAAAACGCTTTACCACCAGCTAGCCGTTTAAACCTCATGCCTCGAGTAAAAGAGAAGCAGTGATACAGCTCTCGCATCATCGCTTAATTACAAAAAGGTAATCCCGGGGAGGCACTTAATGAATCATTATGGCCAGCGGCGCGTCGACCGATGTGATGCGTGCAGGATTTATAGTCAGGCCTTTAACTGTTCATATTTTATTTTTGCCGCGAAAAAGGTGGATATGTGTGACGTTTCGCGCTGTCTCTTGGGTGACGGGATGACGAAGGTTTTTTAAGGTTTTATGTTTTGGTGAATTTCGTTGTTGATTTTTTATTTGTATTTTTTAAATAGATAAAAGTCGTAAGTGGTACAATGATTTATTCAAAAGAACAACTTAAAATAAAAACCAGTGTCTTATTAGTTTAAAAGTAAAGATGCAATTACTTGCAGATTGATAATTACGATGCAGACTACTATAAATAAGTGTTATTGCAATCTAAAGAAAGAAAACTATTTTTCATATAGTATTCACCATTTTTATTTAACACATCAATAATTGAAGAGAGTTACTGAAAACCTGTGTATTTCAAAATTTCAAGACGTGTGTCTGAACACGAGTACATACGTTGTTGAAACCTCTATGGTCCGAACTAAGCGTTTCGCCTCGTGGTTTATACCGCGTACGTCAAAGGACTGAAACAATTTGCCTGCTGCGGTCTTCCCGTCCGATTATAATTTGGGTGTCTTCAAGGCTAGAGTGAATAGGCTCTTAATAAACTAGTGCGCCTCACCGTCAGAGATTAAATCACTGCTTACCATCAGGAGGGATCGCAGTTAAGCACTAGTTTATATAAATCAAAAAAAATAATACATTAGCGCTTATTCATAATTCACAAAAAAATAAAAAATAATTTGTTTTCAACTCAGCTGCACTATAGATACGAGTATGCCTCAAGCTAGATCGACGTTTGAGCGACTCGGAGTCAAAGGCGGCTCGCGTCAACATCAGTCATAGAGACCCAGTGTGACCTTGCCTTTATGTCGGCGTGAAGCGATGTAAGAGGGTCATAGTTCTGCGTCCGTTACACAGTATGGTCAGTTAGACAATGTTCAATCGTTGGTGGAGCGGTGACCGGACTGTGCTCATAACAAGAGTCTGGCACCGTATACTGTGTGCTGGGGCCCTTGTGAGAGGAGGCTTATTGAACTGAATAGAGGTTAGTACCTCACTTTAGTCTCAAAAGACTAGAGTGGGGAACTAGGAAGTGTAGCGCCATCTATGCCTTTTCATAGGAACTAAACTATAAAATCTTGCATCGTGGTATTAGAGTTCTTCACCCTATTAGAATATATACAACAGTTCGAAATCAACTGCCGAGCAGTTGTTCGGATCAGACAAAACATCAGTCTGGTCGAAAGATCCTTCTTTTTGAATAGAGTTTTGTCCGCAAACCTCTATTCTCCATTTATTTGTTTATTTATTTATTTAATCATTGGAGAACCAACAGCTATATATCAAAAGGATAACAATAGAATCAGAGACGTGGACCCAATTACAGATTTTTACAGGTAGAAACAGATAAAGTAATAGAAGAATAAATAAATAATATTTTTTTTTTTTTTACCTTAAATTTAGGCTTAGGTGTATTTATATCGTTAAATATGAATGAGATAAACATGAGTAAGAATAATTTCTGTACTGCAATTAAAACGGAAACTGTATACAATAAATGATTTGATCATAAAATATGCGATCTGTGGCACGAGTTCCAATGACGTAAAAGTTCATTAACGCTAAAGATCGGTACCATTACTTACAGTTTTACGATTAGCTACGCTCAATCTAGACAAAATATAGTATTTGATTTCTATAATCTAGAAACATAAAGCAAATTAATTTGAAATGAAATTTATGATTGAATAGAATTCGGAGGACGAATCGAGAACCAAGAAGTAAAAAGATTAATAAATAAGGCAATATTACTCATACTGAATCATCTGATACTGAATCAGAACTTTAGTTATCTTTACACAATCTTAACTGTTTCTATTTTTTTTTTTTTTTTATGAATGCATATTTCGGACTATTTTTTTATTAGGCAATACCACTAGACTCAGCCAGTAATATTAGGGGTGGGTAGGGGGTCAGTGGCGTAACTATACCATATGAGGCCCGTGGCAAATTCATTAGATGGGGCCCCCGATAAATCACGTTACGTTGTGATTTCATTTTAATATTTTTTTTAATATATTTTGGGTTATTTCTTCTGAGCTCGCGGCCTCTGAGATCGGGGGCCCCGTCGGGCCTGGGGCCCATGGCATTTTGCCAGCCTTGCCACCCTATAGTTACGCCACTGGTTAGTATGTTCAATACTGTTCATGCTACCGGAATAAAAAGCATCCTATCCCATGTGTCCAGAATTCATTCATGATTTGAGCGTAAATAATTAACACACTCACAAACCTTCGCTTTTGTAGCATCAATGTTATCGCTCATCAATGTTTATGAATCAAAATTCTTGAAAATATATCTTCTTCTTCTTCCTGCCCTTATCCCATATTACTTGGGGTCGGCGCAACATGTTTTTTTCTTCCATTCTGTCCTGTCACCCGTCAAACTATCATTAACTCCTTTTTTTAAAATATATCTTATTATATATTTTCAAGTATTTTATATTCATGTAAGAATTTCAGCAAATTTATATTCAGGAATTAAAAGAAAGCTTCCTATCATTTAAAAGGAATTAAAAGCCCTGCATTTTATACCGAAGCATCTAGGCCTCTCATAAAATATTCAAACTAAATCATAACTCCTCTCTTCCATTTGGAATATAACTTCGAGAATTTATTTGTAAACAGCATGGCAAATCATATTAATTCCATGCTTTAGCGTTTAAAAGCAAAAGACTACGAATCGTCGTCAAATTAATAATTTATAAAGCTTTTAAAGAAACGTAGGACAGGGTAATATGCCTTTTTTATTTTATAAACGAATAAATATAATTTAGACGAGAACAAAACTAATTATAAATATAAGTTAATTTTCGTAATAAAGATATTAAGATGTGTAATTGATTCAAATGGTTGTTTGGTGTGATGATGAGTTTGGTTAAACAATGTCTCTATGAATACTACTCATCTCTCCTCCTTGCGTCGTATTCCTCAATGCTGAGGGCCGTGACCTCTCTGTTCCATCACTCTGTCCCTTATGATATTCCTCCATCTGTTCCTGTCTCTGGCGGTGTGAAGGGCATTGTACATCTGGTCGGACCAACGTATTGGGCTGCGCCCGCGAGGCCTTTTCCCGTCCACTTTACCGGTCACAAATAGCCTTTCGAGGTTGCCACCGTATTTCCTTGCAATGTGACCGAAGTATTACAGAACCTTGCGAAGACACTCGGACGACAGCCGTGAGGAGATTTTGAGTTCTTGCAAAATGGATACGTTGGTCCGAAATGCTGTCCAAGGAATACGGAGCATCCTTCTCCAACACCACATCTCAAAGGCGTCAATGTGTTTGCGGTCTACAGCCTTTAGCGACCAAGTCTCAGCGCCATACGAAAAGATCGAAAAGACTAGTGTCCGTACCAGTTTGGTTTTGGTCTTTACGGAGATGTTGCGATCCCTCCAGACTTTATTATGCTGAGACATGGCGCTCTTAGCCATGCCAATTCTCCTGCAAACTTCCCCCTCACACGACCCATCGTTACTGATATTGGAGCCCAGGTAAATAAAGTTGTCCACTGTTTCTAAAGCGCCAGTGAGCTCCAATTTTCTAGTTCTATCCACCACCATGACCTTGGTTTTGGACCTGTTTACGGAAAGCCCCATCTCCTCGCTGATACGCTCCATTCGGGCTAGGAGTGCCACCGTTTCTGACTCATTTGCTGCAAGTAGAGTAGTGTCATCAGCGTAGCGCAGGTTGGTAATTTTTACGCCACCAACTGTGATGACTACTCCACTAAATTGCCATATTTTTCGACCAAGCTGACTACATTTGATCCTAAGATACGACATGGCTGATACGAAGAATAAAATAAATTGGAAACCATAAAAACACTGGAAACCACCTGTCGCCTGCTAAGTACGGGAACAAACTGGACCGATCCGAGGCTCTTGTCTAATCTTCCCTAAATTCTCCACTCCAGTTCAGACGCCTCCTGCTGAAGTCTCTATGCGGAAATCTTGCGGTTTTTTACAGGGAGCCGGTATGGCGCTGTTACTGCGGAAGCGACCAGTAGTTATGGCCATCCGGAGGGCGTCGAACCTCTTTGCTGGCCAAGGGCTACGCCGTAGGATTTGGAGGCTACAGTCCTTTAGTATATAAGCACGACCTGCGACGACGTTGCAATATCGGGGTGAAACTTCGCATGGCTGACAGTAGTACGGCCCACCGTACCAACCCAGCGCTGGGCACGCCACAAACTTGGTAATAAGTTCCCTTTTTGAGGAGTGGCAGGAGAGGCGTCACGTTGTCTTCATTTTCCACGTGACACAGGTTGAAGAGGCTTGTGGAGGTGATTTGCGGCGGTAACCTCTTGCGCCGGGCCTTGTTTCAGAGCGAGAGAGAATGAGAGATGAGTGTTTCCTTCTGCGAAGCAGTTATGATAGCGAAGGAATCGACCGAATGCATGAGAGAACGGACATCTTCACTCCCCAGTCACTGCGATAGGAGACGCCCCGGGTGGCGCCAGGCTTGCGAACGATGAGCAAAGAAATCTTGGTACCTACAGGAACTTTTTTCTTTTCAGGTCAATTAAATCGACTTTTTAATTTTTGTCCGACAGGTTTATATTATATCCTAGAAAGTGCAGTTTGTTGGACATACAGGACAAGCAAATAGGTGGGATAAATTGACTCTTTCCGCTACAATGGGCGTAAAGATAATTTTGGGAAAATGTAGATTTTGATGCACACTAATTTAGTTTTTTACGCTCTTTCGATGTGCATTACATATTATTATATAAAATTGCACAAAAAAAATTATAATTTTGTTATTTTACTTTCCATAAAACTCTTAATCACTTGTTCATAAGTTTTTTTAGTTTCACTCGGTATTGAAAGTTAGAATTTTACAATTACGCTCTTTGTAGTTAAAAGGATCGACACATATATAGGTACTATGTTTTTATGATGATTTATCCAAACTTTCAATTGCTAAGGGATTATAAAGACAAATTCAAATAAATATAATTACAGAAACAACAAAATTAATCCTGTTATTTTATTATGCATAGGGTAGTCTTGTAGACATTTTGTATAACACTACCATACTAATATTATTTAGATGAAAGAAGAACGGTCACGTCCCATATAAAAAAAACCCAGACCCGACAGAAAAGTGACATATCTCAGTTTTTTTGTTATTATTTATATAATCATATTATATAGTTTTTATATTCGAAATCAATGGCTAACACCAAAATATTGCCTTATGTTTTTGTTCAGGGTTTACACTAAAAAAATACAAAATGCCTACTTATCTACACAATTCGTAATGTATGTAACTAAATGACGATAAATAGTTATGGGATGTATCCAGGAGACCTGGAGATACAGCTGTATTATATAATTTTTGAACTCCGAGTACAACATTCAACTTAGGATTTTTTTTTTTTAAGGTGGTTTAAAATCATCTAATGACATCTCTCGCCCTTGGGTGGAGCGAGAGGGCGTGTCAGACTCTTACTGACTAAAAAATTCCACCCCGTTCCTTTTTGCCTCTGGTTCTGGGGTCAGAGCATGCCCTTCTGGATTCGCCCTCAACTTAGGATTAATTAAAATCGTCATATTCGATGATTCAGATCGGATTATTCCACTAATTCGTTGACGCCAGTTCGAGCTTATATCGGTGATTAGAGAACTAAAAAGTTCATTAATCACCGTTACGATAACAGGTATTCGTATTTTTATTTTTAACGCAGCCGGTATTAGTGGAATAATCGAAAAGAATGATCTGATCGTAGATCAGTGATTTAGGTAGCTATCAACGGGGTTCTACCAAAAATAAACCAATATGTCGAAATAAAGTTTTATTCTATTTCTATGTCCCTTATAACATAATCCATACCCAGTGCGGGGTGGTCAAAGTGATCTCGATGTCTAGCCCACCTTAGGTAATATACAACACTAATGATGTGTGTGCAACTTCCCAATGTCCTTTTGCCATGGTAGCATGAGCAGTAATATTCTGTAATTGCGTTTATTCCATTTACATTTTCATCAAACCGACCGTTGACCGTTTTTATACATACACACAAATAACTTCCTATACGAACATTATTTTTTTTTTTTTAATACATCCCATAACTACTTACTTTTCTACGTCATTTAGTTACATTATATATTTACGAATTGTGTAGATACGTAGGCATTTTGTACTTTTTTAGTGTAAAGCCTGAACAAAAACATAAGGCAATATTTTGGTGTTAGCCATTGATTTCGAATATAAAAACTATATAATATGATTATATAAATAATAACAAAAAAACTGAGGTATGTTACTTTTCTGTCGGGTCTGGGTTTTTTTTGCCTGTTCTTCTTTTGTATGTGTGTGTGCACATTTGTTACTCCTTCACACTCAAACGAGTAAGTAGATTTGAATAAACTTTGACGCATGGTGTATGTTCTCTGGAGATAATTTCCTACTTTCACGCGGGCAAAGCCATTGACAGAAGTTAGTTTAATATAAAAAAAAAACGAAGATAAGTACCTACTAACAGTTTATTGCACTTTCTGAATGAGGAACTCTAATAATATCAAGCCCCGGTTACCTTGCATATAAAAGTAGACTCTAAAGCTTCTGTAATTCAGTGTAATCGTTCTGAGAACGCCATTTTGTAAAAATGTTTACAACATATGCCGTTGTTTATTTTCAAGAGATTAGAGATTTGTTACAGGAATATCAACTTTACGACACCGTTTTAAAGTTGATGGATTATTTTGTGGGCAGTAAACGTAACTGTCATGTTCAGCCCAAGGGTACAAGCAAGCCTTACGACGTATGTTTTAAAGACGTTGTTATAAAACGATTAAAGGAAATATCACATATAATGCGAGTATATTCATAAAACATAATCATTATTAAAATTAGTTACACATAGCTTTTGTATTTCAGTTATGGTAAATGGCTCTTAAATAATTTTGTGTTGAGAACTTTGCAAATCGTGAACGGGTTGGCAAAGTAGCCTGTGCAAGGCACTTTCAATCCTATTTTGATTTTCACAAGATCTAATTTTCTTTGGTCTTTTAATGGTGTCTTTTAATAAATTTTGCACATAAATTTATTGATGGTGTTAATTTAAATTGTAAATGTGCAACTTGTTTACGTGAATTTAGGTGTCTTCTTAAAGTATCACCGATTGACGTTAATACTGTTAGTGCTTTCATGAAACCATTGACCAATTAGTATTTTATTACCAAATTATTACAGCATCAACGTGTCAAAACAGACAAACGACGTACTTTAAAACTTTTTGATATAATGCTCCGAGAAGACCGTTCTAGTTTGCGTTGCATAAAATTGTTGTCATAAGAAAGCATCCTTTTGTTTTGGTTTTAGGGTAGAAAATTATCAAATATAACAATTAATTATGAAATTATAGCCTACACTAATAGCAAAACCGTTTTAAAATCCCTTTTCCATATTAAATAAAATCATGTATAGTCTGTCTAGTAAGTTGAACGACTTGGAATTTTTTAAGGAAATTATAAATCTACTGTTGGCAACCGGAATTTTAGTTGTTATTCACTTGTTTTTTGAGATGATGATAGTTCTACAACAGATCTTGATCGTAGTATGGCTAGTGATGATACATCAGTAAGTGGAATAGAATATTTAGAATCAGATTTCTCGTGCGATTCCAGATTTATTTTATTACTTATGACACTATTGTGTCTTTGCAAATGTTTCCTACTTTTGTAATAAGATTATCATTAGACTGAAATAGGTATATTTTAAACAAAAATCTTTTGCATTTTTTAATGTCCCCTAATAGTATTAAATCATATAAAAAAATACTTAAATTGGATACTTTTCATAAGGTTCCATTATTAACACGCTTATATTAGCTTCACCTGTATGTTTGTAACCAACGCCTTTGAGTTCGATTTTGACCAACTTTGGGCGATTAGATTTTCTTCAAACTTTGCACACCCATCAAAGACTGATGACAGTACAATAATCTGTTTTCTTTTTTAGTGCAAAATAAAAAAATAGTTTTAAAAAACTTAAAAAAAAAACACGCTTTCATAGCATATCAAACTAAAAAGTGTAAAATAATTTTCAATATAGGTAGAAAATAATAATAATGAACGAAAAATATTAATATCATTGTGAAAAAAGCGTGGGGTGCTCGATTTACGAAAAATATGGCACAAAGCGCCCCACGCTTTTTTCACAATGATATTAATATTTTTCGTTCATTATTATTATTTTCTACCTATATTGAAAATTATTTTACACTTTTTAGTTTGATATGCTATGAAAGCGTGTTTTTTTTAGTTTTTTTTAACAATGACCAAGATCTCATAATCAACCTTGATTTCTGAACCAGTGTTGACTACATCAGATTTCATTTTACCCTAAAAATTACCCAAGTCGTTTAACTTATTAGACAGACTATAATCTTTGTTTTCTAAATTATTTACTTATTTTATGCACCTTCTATATTGCCTCTCCGCCACTAGGTTGACTAGAAGAAAGTGCCTAAGGCATTAAGACTGGCAAAAAAGTAATAAATAAATAATTAAATTCTTCTCAGGATGAAGCGAGGAGTATCAGATGTTTTTTGACTAAAACCCACCCATATTACTTCAGTTGCCCTTTGCGTTCCAGAACAATAGCGCAACCCTGGTAAGCATCAACGGGCATCCTCACGCTCCAGTCGTGGTGACCCCGACGCGAAGGTGCAGCATCATGTAACTACAATTGATTTTTTTAAAGACTTTGGTAGAAGTGTATCTACACTTCTACCAAAGTCTTTAAAAAATTGAGTGTGAAATTGTAATGATGTTATGCTATTTTCTCAAGTCAGATTTACAACCACATTTGGTAGATAAAATTAAAGCTTAGAACATTTAGTTACTATGAACACAGACACTTTAAATTATGAGTTATGTATTCACATAAATACTGGATTTATATAAAAGTAATCTCCGTTTCCTGATGTTCCACAATCATGGGATATAGCCCCAAGCAACTAAATATAGCTACACGTTATCCACTATATCCAGACACCTAATTTTCAAACGTTTATTAAAGATTTTATCAGCACCAGAGATCTTAGTGTAATGGTCTTTCATTAAAGATCTCACAAAAAATGTAATGTTCTTTAACAAAAATTATGTCTTTATTAGACCTATTACATACAATTATGATACGCTTACTTGATGAGTAAATAATGCCTGATAAAAGTATTATATTTGAATCACGTAATTCTAAATGTTCTTCTGTATATTTGGCTCAAATACCTGGAAAGCCTTTTTTTATGGTGGGAAAAAATTATCTAATGACATCCCCCGTTCTTGGGCGGAGCGGGAGATAGTGTCAGACTCTTACTGACTAAAAGACCCACCCCGTTCCTTCTAGTCTTCATACCGGGGCTCGAGCGCCCTTTCGGATAACCCTGGCCCCAGTAGGCTTCGACCCGGCTGGGTCCCTGCTGTTGCTAACACCTTGAGGCGCACGGTAACAGTGCGCGCCGTCGATGACTTGGGCTTGGTCCGGACAGTTACTGGACGGCCGGACAGCGAGCTAACCATTGCTCACTGTCCGCAAGCCCGCGCCTATGGTGGCCGGAAATCGGGATCAGAATCCCGGCGGCGGCGGCGGCGGCGATAACGCCGTTGCCTGATGCGTTCGGCCTCCTCCTTTGCGAGCATTACTACTTCGCAGAAGTCGGCGGCCGCGTGCCCCTCCTCCTCGCTCCGGGCCATGGCCTCAACCATACCTGGAAAGCCTTAAAGTTAATACACATGTTGGGAACACATTCATCGTGCGTACAGCTAAGGAGTGGAATTCCCTACCGGAGTCTGTGTTTCCTGGTAGCTACAATCAAGGGGTATTTAAGACAAGGGTGAATAGGTTACTTCTAGGTAAGCATGTCCACTGCATGTAAGCTCTATCGTCTACCACATCTTCGCTATCCATCAGGTAAGATTATGGTTAATTGCGAGCCTATCAAAATTAAAATATATATATATATATATATTTATCAATATTGCTACTATTCTGTGTTCAAGAAAACATAATACCTATTCAAAATCGTGGTCTTAAAAGTATGAAACAAGATTTTAATTTAAAGGATAATCGTGGTTGTGCGCCACTTTTCAGCTGCATCCGGTTAGATTTAAAACTGCCCCAACGTGGTAAGGAAAAGTCTAGTAGGTATCTCTACTTTGATTGATGAAGTCACGAAAATTTTTAAGAGTTATTGAATTTTGTGTGACATCATGTAGCTTATAACCAGCGGACGATAGAGACGCTTCTAACTACGAGTATTTTTTTTTTATGGTTGGAAAAAATCATTCAATGACAACCCCCGCTCTTGAGCGGAGCGGGAGATAGTGTCAGACTCTTACTGACTAAAAGCTCACCCCGTTCCTTCTAGCCTTCATACCGGGGTTCGAGTTCCCTTGCGGATAACCCTGGCCCCAGTAGGCTTCGACCCGGCTGGGCCCCTGCTGTTGCTGACAACTCCTTGAGGCGCGCGGGAACAGTGCGCGCTGTCGACGACTTGGGTTTGGTCTGGACAGTTACCGGACGGCAAGTATATTATAAGAAACAGAAACGTTTATTTCAAATAGACTAATTACAGGCACTTTTGAATTGTCAAAATGTCGGTCAGTAAAAAAAAAAGAAAGTGGTGTTATGTTTAACGTTCTAAAGCGTAGATCTCTATAGAGAAGAACGTGGAAGAAACTGTAAGCGGTTTTAAAGTCATGAAAGAACAGATGAATATACATGGGTTTTAAATCATAACTCCTCTTTTGACTACACCATCGTCATCTCAGCCGACAGACGTCCACTGTTGGACATAGGCCTCCCCCAAGCGTCGCCACAATGCACGATCCTGTGCGTCCCGCATCCATCGGATTCCCGCAACCTTCACCAGGTCATCGGACCACCTTGTAGGAGGCCTTCTAACGCTGCGTTTTCCGGTGCGCGGTCGCCACTCCAGAACTTTTCAGCCCCAACGGCCATCTGTTCTTCGAGCAATGTGCCCTGCCATTGCCACTTAAGTTTGGTGATTCTTCGTGCTATGTCGGCAACCTTGGTTCTCCTGCGGATATCTTCATTTCTGACTCGATCACGCAAGGAAACTCCGAGCATAGCCCTTTCCATCGCTCTTTGGGTGACTTTAAAGTCTTCTGATGAGACCCATTGTGAGCGACCACGTTTCGGATCCATATGTCATCACTGGCAACACAGACTGTTCATAGACTTTCGTCTTGAGACACTGTGGTATGTTGGATGAGAAGATACCGCGTAGCTTTCCGAACTACTAACGACCTGACTACACCATAATTCGGTAAAAATAATACTTTTATTGTTATGGAAATAATTGTAAATCCATGAAAATCACACCATCACTGACAAAATTATTTAAACTAAGGATTAAGCGAATTCCGCAGTGTCATTATTACTTTTGCATACAGTTAATCACAAAAGTATTGACTGAGACAAAAAAGTAAACATCGTTCTTTATTTGAATCCGAAAATTCGTTCGGCCTCCTAGATGAGGAGTCCGTTTGTTTGAATCCTCATACGGTTTCTGATTACGGCCCTGTGTGGGACTTCCAAAAATAAAACGTTGGAAGCAAACACATGTCATTTGTCAGCATTTCGCTCACATGACATGGAGTAATTTACGATATCCTTCGTGTGCTCTTTAGTGGCGGATAGAGTCGTATTTAAAAAAAATGTAGTTTGTTGGTATTCAGGAAAAAGGTACCTAAAAGATTTAGAGGAAATGTGTGTTTAAAAGTGAGGGTATGTAGGCCACGAAGTTGAAATGTATGAAAAAAGATTATTAAAATTATATTATAACTAGGTTTTGCCCGCAGCTTTGACGCGTACATAAGATATAGCCCACAGAGCACAGGAATCATACTGTGATATAGCCTATGTCACTCAGGAATTAAGCAGTATTCCATCGGTGAAAAAAAAAAACAATACAACAATCGGATCAGTAGTAGGTATTAGAAATTATCTCCTGCAAAAAAAAAAAAACTTTACCTCTTTATAATTTTAGAGGTAATTTTACTTAACTAATTATTAATTAAATTATACAGCGTTCATTAAGTATTAACTAGCAAATACTTTTTAATGAGAGAATTAATAAAAGAATTGATCATTCAAATTAATTTTATATAATGAATCCTGGACTAACCTAAAACTATTTTATTCTGAAAGTAGCGACGGTCTTTAGAGTTAAATGTTCAATGGTTTTAGTTTTGAACGATTCTTATTAAGATTCAAAGTTAATGCTCTGTAGTCGTTATTCATATGACGTATAGCGTTCAAAATTAGGTCGGATTAGTGATTTCATGGTGTTTTTGTCGTATTTGTTCGCTTTCTGAAGCGTATTTGGTTACGTGCCACCGCATCGTTGCCGGAACTCAAAAAAATCGAACAACGAAAGCATTAAATGCATTTTGAAATTCGAATTTTTATGACTTTTGTTTGCGAACATACTTTTTCGTGTTGCCAACTAAAAAGTTTATTACTATATTCGTAAGTTTTTTGATTTCGTCGTAACATTTCAAAAAGGATTAGCCGCGAAGGTTGAACGATCTATTGTGCTCCTTAAAACGAGACGAAAATAGCTGCAATCATCTTTGTTGTCAGCCAGTTTTTTCGTTGATTTTTTTTAAGAATGGAATTTGATTCATATGAGTTTCGATTGGACCAAAATTGACTGTTATTTATTACAGAAGATAAGTGTAAGTGTAAATGGGTTACGTAATAATAAGTTGAAAAATACTGAGACAGACCACAACCCGATATTCATCGGAGTATCGTGCTCTTGGTAGATAACTTGTAATCTTTGTACCATAGTTAACAATCACATTGGCCGGTCCGGCCCGCGTAAATTGTCCCCGCGAGGTACAACCAAGCACGCATTTAGAAAAATCACTTTTGCCCTTGCGGCTCTGAAAGCGGTTGTACCGACCCAGATACTGCGCGTAAATGATATTTAATAATTCCGGTTGAATGTACAAATTGTATGTGAGATGTCGTTTATTAAAAAGTTTATATGGAACTCGATATAGGTAGGTAAGTTTTATTTTGATTTATTGCTTGAGGTATCGTCTTCTTACTGAGTATCTTTGTTGAATAAAAATCTGTTACTAGTATTTTTGTTACATACCTGTAAATTACTATTTTTTTTTTTACTAAAATTTATTAAAATCGTAGCATTAACTCGTACTCTACGTATCACATATATGAACCCATGACGGATAGCCCCGCAGAAAATTTTAAAATGCAAAAAACGCGTCCCGAGTGCGTATTCCACGCATTACAATAAATACTTGAATGAAATGGACATTTGCGAAGGTTACGCGTGCGGGGCGATCCCGCATGCGTGATTAAAACCGCACGATATTAAAAATACCCTTAAGCTCCATTCCTTCAACAGTTCAGTAGCCTGATTCATGTAAATCAAACAAGCCAAATATCGTTGAAGTATTATAGTCGTCCGATCGAAGTCCTATCCGAAACGATATTCACGTGTTCCATAATCGGGATTGGAGAGAACGACAACTCAACTGGCTCGAAACTAAACGATCTATCGACGCGACGACTTATTTCCAGTTAAATTAATAAGTATTCTAGCAGGATAATGCAAAACAGATTCTTTTTTTTTAAATGGACTCTTCGACCAAACGACTTTAAAATCGGTGTCGTTCAAACTCGATTGATGGAAGTAAATACGGAAATGGTCTAAACGACTTAATCGCTACGATATCGTTACGGTTTTCATTACGTGAATCTGGCTACTGATTAACCTGTCGAATGCCGTAATTAGAGACACAATTAAAAAGCCATTGTGTCTTGCGTAGATCTGCGTTCCGGCAGTCAACGGGTTAAGTCGTCAAATGGATCGCATTAAGAGTTCTTGGTAGGGCCTCAGTTTCATAATTGGAATACCGATATATCACAATAGACACATTGAAACAGTCACTGACATGATTACATTTTATGCCATATAGCCACACTTGCCACGATCCACTGGAACATGACAGGTGCGCTTTGAAGTTATGAATTTTTATATGACATTAAATTCACTGGATAATAACACCTCTTGAAATGACTGGTCATTTCTTGAAACTGGCGTGTGTGGAATGAATAGTAATGCGCAAAATGTTGAAGTAGAGACAATTTCTGAAGTGTTTCATTTATGACTGGACTGTAAAAGATAACAAGCTGGTATTGGAAGTCAAAAAAGCGTCTAAGTTAAGCCGTCATATATGTTCTTTATAATAGCATAAAATATTGTAGATATATTACAAATACCGGCACGAATCTTGAGCGCTCGTTGAAAGAGTCAGGATCAATTTGCGCATCGTACACATCGTCGAGCTGTAACAACAAAGATGTACTTCCAGCTCCCGCGTCTCACTTCATACCACTAAAGAGACCCAATACTTCACTTCTCATTCAAGTCTGCGCGATTTCAATTTCAAGTCAGCGCTCAAGATCCGTGCCGGTATTTGTATGCTTGTAACTTTGTAAGACTTTCCTTAGCATTGCCATCAACTGGGAATGTGTCTAAAAGACTAGCGGCATTGCCATGTTGGATGGCAATGCTTAATCTCTGGCAGAGGTGAAAGCTAGCCCTTAGATCACGCGAAGTGTCAACTAGCCGTTTGGATAAAAAAAATGACGTCGTATTTAAAAATATTTAGTTAGGAGTGACAATTTTCTAATTGCAGTAATCAAGTTACATATTTTAACTAGAATAATGTATTTAGAAAATTAAGTTACAATCATAATTTAAGCACTATTTTACATGCACTTGGTAGTATTTTTTAAAGAAATGAATTATCTTAATAGTAGGTAAAAAAATACTAGTAGAGCATCGATATTCGTATATACGCACATACACATAAAAAGGCTAGTGAAATAGTAACGATTTATTAATTCATTAAACCCCAAGCGAACGCCGGCGTTCACTTTATCATTGTTTTTCTATTTTTTCTCTAATAACGGCTTTCGAGAGGCAATGTTATTCTTTTATCCTAAAATAAATTTTGACTATTTTGAAATAAATATATTCAATACTAGCTTTTGCCGGCGACTTCACGCGCCTAAATTAAAAATAGCCTATGTCACTTAAGAATAAGGCAGCTTTCTACTAGTGAACAAATTTTCGCAATCGGACCAATACTTTCAGAGATTCTCCTACAAAAAAAAAACAAAAAAAAAATGACAAGCTTTACTACAACATTAGTGTTTATAATTATAATAGTTTCAAAAATACTCGTAGTTTAAATCAATTCAGTTGCCGATTCAGAATGTTAAGACCGTATTGTTTTTGCACTATAGCCAATTTGACTTACTGAGCACCTACATCAACGCCCGGAGGACACGGTGGAGCACACAGTCGAGGTGTGCCCTGCTTGGGCGGAGCATCGTCGTGCCCTCGTGGAAGCGATTGGCGGCGGAGACCTCTCGTGCCGGGCCTTGGTTCAGGCCATGGTCCGGAGCGAGGAGGAGTGGCTGGCGGTCGCCAACTTCTCCGAAGCAGTAATGCTCGCAAAGGATGAGGCCGACCGCATCAGGCAACGTCGCTCTCGCCGCCGCCGGGATTTCGATCCCGATTTCCGGCCACCATAGGCGTGGGCTTGCGGACGGTGAGCTATGGGTAGCTCGCTGTCCGACCGTCCGGTAACTGTCCGGACCGAGCCCAAGTCGTCGATGGCGCGCACTGTTCTCGCGAGCCTCAAGGAGTTGTCACCAACAGCAGGGGCCCAGCTAGTCGAAGCCTACCGGAGCCAGGGTTAGTTTTGAAAGACAGCTCGAGCCCCGATATGAAGGCTTGAAGGAACGGGGTGGGTTTTTAGTCAGTAAGAGTCTGACACTATCTCCCGCTTCGCCCAGGTTCGGAGTTGTCATTAATGATTTTCCCACCATAAAAAAGCACCTACATCAAATCTTAGGTTTTTAAATGTTAACACAACCCATTTGTTTTAGTCAAGTGCGTTTAAATTCTCTGTCCGAAAATTTGGGTTAAACACTGTCCTTAATAACTGAGAACAATTGTAACATTAGAGCTAGCTCTATAAGACTTTCAGTAAGTTAGACCATCAAAGTTAGTAGGTTATCTTACTGTCTTGAGATCTTCAGACAAGTAACAGTATTCATGTATATCTCAAACTTTAGACAAATCTAACATACTATTTAGTTACAAGTGCTTCTACAAGTTTCTCAAGTATTTCTAAGATATACTTCACTTTGTTTTAGATCTAGTTAGAAACATAAGATCACTACCACAACTCAGTTTCAATAGAGCTTCTAGTTTGTAACTTAAGAGTGGCCGAACTGAGATACATTTCTATATAACCGCTCTTACGTGATTATGATGTTATTACAGCTCTTATCTTACATCGTTATTACACATTTTTCTCGAGGTATTTAAAAAACACTAGGTTTTTTATTGAAATAAAAAAATAAATTAGTATAAAGCTGATTAGCTTTATAATTATATTTTTCTTGAGATTTTCAGATATCTTTACTGAATTCAGTAAATACATCTGAAAATCTGCTATTTTGCGTGAATTTTTGATTTATAAGTACATTATGAAGAGGTAAACTCTTCATAATGTACTTATAAATCAAATATAAAAAAAAAAAACTTTTGAAAGGTTGCGTTTAAAGATTAAAAAAAAAAAACGTATTTCCTGGAACAAGTTTTGTGAAATATTCGAGTTAAGGGCGGAATTATAGAATGCCAACAGAGGTTTCAAGCATGTCACTCTTTTTTCACGTTGACATTGCGTTGGATGAAGCATCAAGCTTTTAAACCCTACTCATGTTGACGATAGTTGAGTGGAGAAGAGCCGTCTTAATTTGAAGATAAAGTCTAGAATAGTTATGTCATAAAATAAAACAGTCGTCTATTAGGAACAATAAGCTTGAGTTTTAATGAGTACTAGTAATAACTTGCGTGCTGCAGACTAAAATACTATAAGGTACAAAGAAAGTGTGCTGTAAAGACATAATTGGCCGTTCTCATAAACAATGGTTCGGGTGCCAGTGCCTGAAGCAAGGAACAAATGAAGCATGCTCTCACGTATAAAGCAACCAATTTTCCTTGAACTTTCCATCTTGTTGAAGTACCACTTTGTCCCTGTATTTTGGATACCCGCAGGGGACGAGGGAGGCCAAGCTATTTAGGTGGTAGGGGTCCTAGAATAACAAAATGCCATGTATGAAACAAACACGTTGGAAATTCTGTTCCGCATTAAAAGTATGTCCGTGGAAGGAAAACGTGGATAATGGTAAAGGCTTCATTTGGTGTGGCGAATAACGCTTAAGGGTCGGAATTTATTTTGTATAACCTTCTCATTAGTTACATAAAAGTAAAAAAAATAACGGATATTATGGGTCGATACTTATAATTTCTATAAAAAGGATTTTAGCATCGTTGTCATGTTGTTGCGGATTGTCTGTTCGTGTGAGCCTTCACTTTATTGAAATTATGTGTTCAGTTCTTTATTCAGAAAACAAAATAAAAAATAATAAGACTAACACGACTCAAGAGTCACATTGCTGGCTATGAAAGTCTGTCTCAAAGTGAACTAGACGGTATTGTGTAAAATAACACAACATAAATATCTCACAGGATTTTTTACAAATAATTTATTACTAAATATAATAAAATATACCTGTTGTTTTTTTTTTAATTGATATAAACTAGTGCTTGACTGCGATCCCACCTGGTGGCAAGCAGTGATGCAATCGTTGATGGTGAGGCGCACTAGTTTATTAAGAGCTTATTCACTCTAGCCTTGAAGACACCTAAATTATAATCGGACGGGAAGATCGCAGCTGGCAAATTGTTCCAGTCCTTCGACGTACGCGGTATAAACGACGGGACGAAACATTTAGTCCGGATCGTAGAGGTTTCAACACCTTAAGGGTGGATATTCGCCGTACGTCGGGATGTCCGATGGTAGAATTGAGATGGCGGAATCAAGTCATGCAATTCCTGCGCACTCTCCAAAATGCATCCTCTAAAACACCGAAAGGCTGGCTACCCTAGGCCTGTGCTCAAGGCTTTGAAGGCTGGACTTAACCAAATTAATATCAATTAGCCTCTTCGCACGCCTTTCCACCGAGTCCAAAGCTGCCAGGTAGCATTTTGCAGCACCAGCGCATATGTGGCTGCAGTAGTGGCTGGTAAATGAATTATGTTTTGTATTTTGTAGTCAAAGAACAAAAGTTGTTGTTTATGATGTTAGTAACATAGTTCTGAGAACTTGCCAGTGTTTTACTAATAACCCTTTACATATTTTTTCAATTATTTATTCAACAAAAAATACATAAACAGTTTTATATAAATCTTCTGAAGAACTGCTGTATATTATAAATACGACTAGAATAAAAGTTGTTGTTTATGATAATAATAATAATAAGCGGTACTTCTGGACACGGCTCGTATAGCCAGGAGGTTCCTTCCTCTGGAGCCCTGAACGCCGGTAGCTTGGACCCTATTCCCGATACCGGTGGGACACTATTTTTTATATTTTTAAATGTTTTATTTATTTTATATTGAAATATTTAAAAATGTAATTTATAATATGTAATATTGATGAATAAAGGAAATAATAGTAATATTCCACAACTATCACACAACGCCGTCTAGTCCCAAGCTAAGCAAAGCTTGTGTTATGGGTACTAGACAACTGATAAACATACACTTCTGGACACATCTATTGGCCCACCTTGTATTTTCAGTTTCGTTTGGTCCTAGCTAAAATTTTATATTAGGTCGAGCAAAAAGTTTTTATGCAGTTTTGAACCTGGCACATTCACAATTTCATTCAATAGTCTTTTTTTGAATTTCGAACACAGAATTTAAAGAAACAAAAGACAATTTGGAGCCTGTTTGTTGATATCAAACAATCGAATACTGAGAAAACTTGGTTTTATTGGTTTACTTGGATTTAATTCTTGAAAAAGTGATTGATATCTTTGGTTTTGCAACAAACATTACTTATTCTTAACATTAAGGTGAGGTTCTATCAATAATCTATGGATACTTCACCTGAAGTCGCCGCCCAAGCTGTGGCACTTATTCAGGCCGGACACAGTCAAAGAAACGTGAGTGCTCAACTTAATTTAAGTCGATCTGCGGTTCGAAATGTTTATCGGAGGTACCTAGAGACTGGCGGCTTTGTTCGTCGCCAAGGAAGGCCACGATCTCGGGTCACAACTGAAAGGCAGGATCGATTCATCGTGACGACCAGCTTGAGAAATCGTCACCTTACCTCCATTGAGATACAAAACCAACTTCGCGACTTCCACGGAGTATCTGTGAGCGCTCGAACTGTTCGGAGAAGGTTAAAAGAACGCGACATGTTTTTTATTCAAAAATCAATTGCCTTTAACAAGGCGCATATCCGACTTGTTAGGCGTAGCTCCATGTCGTATGGTATTCTGAATTCAAATTTAAAACAATACGATCGAAAAAGATGGTAAAATGTATCAGGTTTAAAACTGCATCAACAGTTTTTGTTCAATCTAGCAATCATATTTCGGTAGGGGCCATCGAAACCTAAACTCTAAGGTGGGCCAATAGATGTGTCCAGAAGTGTAGTTATATATTTCTAAATATATACATATATAGATAAATTACACCCAGACGCAGAAAAAACGATCATGCTCATCACATAAACATTTGTCATGGGTGGGAATCGAACCCACGACCTGCGGCATAGCAGTCAGGGCCACTAACCACCAGACCAACAGGCCAGTCGAAGTTACGAAGACGTTAGTAACATAGTTCTGAGAACTTGCCAGTGTTTACAAATAACCCTATATATTAGCCTCAGCTACATAAAAAATAATATTAAATTAAACAACATTCTGCAACTAATCTGCATTCTTTCTTACATAAATTTTCATAAGTACAACTGAAGTCTTTCAAACGACCCACAGGGGGATGCATAATAAACCAGTTGCTAACAGTACGTAACATAGTGTCTTCGTCACAGACAATACACGACTTTTTTTAGACATTTTTATGTCCTTTCCTCGCTTTACTATAGGATGTTGCAGGGGCTAAGATTAAAATGTAGATGAGACGTTTTTAGGTTGCTTGTGACGGATGGACGGATAAGATGGTTTTTCGATACATTTTGCTTGATCAAAATGTTTGTTACTTTTAAAAATTTAAATTGAAATTACTTCATTAATAAATAATTTAAATATTTCTTGGGTTTTCTCGCAGGAAAAATTAACTAATGAAACACTCACTTATAACTTTCAATCATCAAAAACGATTTAATGTACCTACACAAAAATATATTTTGTTTTATTGTGTTATTGTTTATTTGTGATTATTTAAAAGTTCCTTAATTAAAATTTCACATTACTTGGCATAAAAAAAAAATGCATGTTTCTAAAGAAAATTGTCTACAAAATATGATTTGCACCTGCCTGAAGAATCCATTTATATTCTCAGCTGTTACTATCAATGTAAGATTTTTCTACAAACATTTTTGAACCTAAACGAAGCGACGTATCTATAGCTGTAGTGAGTACTTCACCCTACTCTATGTCCTCACTAAGTTAGTTAAACGCCTCCCTAAGGCGTCATACACAACATCAGTTTAATCTACCAACGTAAAATATCGCACATCATGTATATTAATGTTCCGTATTTATTGCAAACGTTGTACCAAATTTATTCATTGCCTGAACGCGTTGAGGGGTTTTTAACAACTTTATATAAGTGGGATTTTCGGGAGATTAGCACGTGGGATGGGTGGTGGTAAATGGCACTTGTTTTGGAATAATTATTGTGTTGTGTTTTAGGTAGCCTTTTCTGGGCCAAATGTAGGTAATATATGAGTGAGATACTGGCTAGAAAATATGGAACCGTTGAAAATAGCTGTATCGATTTTTTTTTGGGGATATTATCCAATGACTTGTCTGCGCTCTAGGTTAGTGTGAGCGAATGTATCAGACTATTACTGTCTAAAACTCTCCTGTATCCTTCAACTGCCCTTTGCGTTCTAGATCAAGGTTTCACTTTCAGAAATTATTCTCCTCGACCCTAACCCGTATCGGCTCTGCTAAGCCCCCACAGTTTTACTGACATCTCTTAGAGGCGTACATGGAACACTACGTACCATCGACTAAATTTTAAGTTTCGAAGTGACAGCCCTATGACATGATATTTTGATGTTAAGCCTTTGCCCTTTTGACTTCGCATTACCCTCAATTATTGACGCTTCTTTTACGACCCTGCATGTCAAGCAGCTTTTTATTTATCTCATCATATTTTTATTTTCCCACATAAAACTTCAAATATAACAGAAAAATAATAAAAATACCACTGAACTAATCCAAACATTTTGATTCGACTAAATTAATTTACACAACAATTATTTTATAGTTTACTATAACTTTTAAATTTTTGAAATTACTAAAACTTTCTAAATTGGCCGCAGTAAATTGAATATAAACAACATAAAAATGGTACTCGCAGTTCGAAAGGGGTTACGTTACGCGCAGTATTATTTATTCACAACACTCAACTATTATTTTGTTAGAAAGCGTAGTTATAAGGTTATAAAATTTAACAGCAGCACAATGCTTAATTTAAATTTAAAAGTATAAACTTGAATGTCCTAATTAAAAATTAATGAAACGCCTTTTAATATGACGTAGCCATAAAGTTGGATTTTATTGCGTCATATGTATTTGACAGCTGTGAGCCTTTGACAGACCTTTATGGAATAGCGTTGTTAGCTAACTCACTCAATAAAACTTGTCTATTGTCTTACGTTTGGCTAATATTGTGGCTTAGAAGATCTTTAGTGCTGATGTATTCCGGAGACGGATGTACTCCATGTATAGAAAATTATACTTAAATGGGAAATTGTAATGGAAACAGCACTAAAAAGATAGTTTTGTGATGAAAACAAGGGCTATTCTTGGTTGATTAATGAAAAATGCCTAAGACATTAAGTCCGCCTTTAGAAAAGCTAAAGGTAGACTTAATGTCTTAAGTATTTGTGGTCCATGAATGAAGTTTTAATTAAAAAAATAATACACAGAGAGCGTTTCTGTTGAAACTTAGAGTCCTGTGAATTATATTATTGTCAAGAAAGATAAAATTATTAATAATTTAGTTTTATATATTTATCTGCTAGTTATTTTGAGGGATACAGAAAGAGAGGGAAAAGGAGGCCGAAGAAAAGATGGATGGGTTGTGTATGAAGTAAAATGAAAGATAAGAAAAGTATTAGCGTAACGGGACGGGACAGAATGGAAGAAAAAAATGTGTTGTTCCGGCCCAAATAACATGAGATAATGGAAATAAAGGAAGATGATAATGAGTTTTGGGGGATGAACTGCTCGCGTCCGTAGGATTTACTTGACTTTTGATCACCCTACACGTGTCCCCTGGGTAGTGCTAAACGAGCAGTAAATACGGTGGTAGGCCATATCATCGGCTGCCGGCTTAAAGGTTACCACCCACCAGATAAAGTCATGCCGCCAAGCGATCCGTCGTGTTCCGGCATGTTATCTGGTGAAGCCGTAAGGTGGAGGATGGGTCTGAACAGTTGTGTTGCGATGTACGCCGGGTATGATGCACCAGTTGCTGTTGTGTCGGAGGTTTGATCATGGAGGGTAGCGGGATCCGAAGCACGGTGCTCCGCTGGCCGACCGCAGATAGTTGGGGGCCCAAGTAGTGTGCCAGCCACACACGAAAGGCTGCCCCGCCAACTGCGAAAAATCCCAGGGTGGCCCCATCGTGCCGGTTGGCGACCGGATGAGAGGACCCGATGGCGATCTCTGGGGGGGTTCGGGCATCCCCGCAGTCTCCAAATCAACCCTCCATTGGCGCAGCAACTCTGGTTGTGTTGTTGGGTTTGACATCGCATCACCTCGCTCAACTGCCATCTTCCATCAGCCCTATTCACTAAAATTATATACATGAAAGCTAATAAAAGGAAAAGTAAGTGTGTACAGCGGATGCACGTCCTCTCGTTCCATGTGCACCTCTCAAACATACGAGGACTGCACTCCAATCTCGATGCAGTCCACCACCACCTCGAGACTGACAAGCCCCACTTACTTTTCTTGACGGAGACGCAGATCAGATGTCCGTCTGATGCGGCGTATCTCGACTACCCGGGATACTCTTTGGAGCACCATTTCCTGCAGCGTGCCGGGGTCTGTGTATACGTCCGCAATGACATCTGCTGCCAGCGTCTCCGTCACCTTGAAGACCCCAGTTTTTCAAGTTTATGGTTACTGGTGGACACCGGTGTGGACAAAATTGTCTACACCTGTGTTTACCGGTCGCACAGTGGCGACCAGGAGACGACTCGGCTGTTTGGCCACCTCAGTGAGGCCGCCGATGAGGCTCTGCATCGGCACCCTGATGCGCAGTTTGTCGCTCTGGGGGATTTTAACGCCTGCCATCAAGACTGGCTTTTCCCATACCAGAGGACCGACCACGCTGGGAGGGAAACTCGAAACTTTGCAGTGTCGCTGGGCCTCTCCCAGTTGGTAAAGCAAGCGACGAGGGTGCCTGATGTAGTTGGTCATACTGCCAATTGTCTGGACCTACTGCTGACCACCGATCCGGACAGATGTATCGTAACAGTTTCCTCACCACTTGGAACTTCAGATCACTGTCTGGTGAAGTCTGTATCGTCCTTCTCCCCACCTGACCGCGACTCACGTGGCGAACGGCGAATGTGGCGATACAGGTCGGCAGATTGGGATGAGATGCGGCATTTCTTTGCGTCTTATCCTTGGCAGCAGGTCTGCTTCTCTTCTGAAAATCCGTCGAGCTGTGCGGATGCTGTAACCGATGTGATACACCAAGCTATGGAGTATTTTATCCCTTATAGCGATGTACGCATCGGTGGCTCAGCTCACCCGTGGTTCAACGCCGATTGCGTTCAGGCTGAAGAGCGTAAGCATTCGGCGTTTCTCGCCTGGGTTGACGCTCGTGACCGCAAAGCTCCGGATCTGAATTCAAAGAAGAGAGCCTTCAACCATGCTGCCAAGTCCTACAAAAAAGCATTAAAGAAGGCACGCTTCGACCGCATAACCCATATTGGCAAAAAACTCTCTGCACAGCCGTCCGGTAGCAGAGCATTCTGGTCTCTTGCCAAGTCGGTCGAGGCGAACTTCTGTCGGCCCGCTTTGCCTCCGCTGGTAAAGCCTGATGGAACACTGGCTCATACGGCAAGAGAGAAAGCAGGACTCTTTGCATCTCTCTTTGCCCATAATTCTCGTCTTGACACTAGCAATGCTGCTCCACCGACTCTGCCTCATTGTAACTCTTCAATGCAGGAGGTTCACATGAGGAACAGAGAAGTTCTGAGAGAGCTGCGTCGTCTAGACGTGAATAAAGCCAGTGGACCAGATGGCATACCAGCGATTGTTCTAAAGGCTTGTGCGCCCGAGTTGTCTCCTGTATTGACGCGCTTGTATCGCCTCTCATTTAGGACTGGTATAGTGCCCAAGTCCTGGAAGCTTGCCAACGTGCAACCCGTGCCCAAAAAGGGCAGTCGTGCCGATCCTGCCAACTATCGGCCGATTTCGGTAACCTCCATACTCTGCAAGATTATGGAGCGTGTATTGAACTCGCGCCTCATGGCATACCTGGAAGGTAACGATCTCCTCAGTGACCGACAGTACGGGTTTCGCCGCAAGCGGTCTACTGGGGACCTACTGGTTTATGCTACCCACTTGTGGGGCGAGGCCCTCGAGAAGAATGGGGAAGCGATTGCCGTTTCCTTAGATGTCTCGAAGGCCTTCGACAGGGTATGGCACGCTAGCCTATTGAGTAAGCTTCCAGCGTACGGCATTTCCCCTGGTCTGATTAACTGGGTAAAAGACTTCCTGAGTGAACGGTCTCTCCGAGTTGTTGTCGACGGATGCTCATCAGAGCCCATGACGATTAATGCCGGAGTTCCTCAGGGGTCTGTTCTCTCTGCAACTCTCTTCCTGTTGCATATCAACGATCTGCTGGTGCCCGGTATCTATGGGTATGCAGATGATAGCACAGTTGTAGAGAGATACCTGCCCAGTGCTCGGGCTAGTAAGGAGCTAATCCGGTCCGAAAGAGAGGCTATGGTAGAGCGAACGAATATCTCACTTCAGGCAGTCTCCAAGTGGGGTGAAGCCAATCTAGTGGGATTCAACGCCGCCAAAACACAAGCGTGTCTTTTCACTGCCAAAAGGAGCCCGTGCACCTTGGTTCCTACTTTTCGGAATTTATCCCTGGAGTACACCGACCGCCTTCAGCTCTTGGGGGTTGAAATTCCCTCAGACCTTAACTTTGGGCGGTTCATTGAGTCCAAAGCCAAGGTAGCTGCTAGGAAGCTGGGCGTTCTTGCAAAGGTCCGGCGGTACTTCACACCGGGACAGCTTTTAATGTTATACAAAGCACAGGTCCGTTCGTGTGTGGAGTACTGCAGTCACATATGGGCTGGTGCTGCAAAATGCCACCTGGCAGCTTTGGACTCGGTGGAAAGGCGTGCAAAGAGGCTAATTGGTGATCCAGATTTGGTTAAGTCCAACCTTCAAAGCCTTGAGCATAGGCGTAGGGTAGCCAGCCTTTCGGTGTTTTACAGGATGCATTTTGGAGAGTGTGCGCAGGAATTGCATGACTTGATTCCGCCATCGCAATTCTACCATCGGACATCCCGACGTACGGCGAATATTCACCCTTACGTTGTTGAAACCTCTACGGTCCGGACTAAGCGTTTCGCCTCGTCGTTTATACCACGTACGTCGAAGGACTGGAACAGTCTGCCTGCTGCGGTCTTCCCGTCCGATTATAATTTGGGTGTCTTCAAGGCTAGAGTGAATAGGCTCTTAATAAACTAGTGCGCCTCACCATCAAAGATTGCATCGCTACTTACCATCAGGTGGGATCGCAGTCAAGCACTAGTTTATCTTAATTAAAAAAAAAAAAAAAAAAAAAAAAGAGTTATTTCTCTGAAACGTTCCAGATTAGAATAACATGAGAGTATATGACTGTGTTTTCATAGAAATGATTATATTCGTAGAAAAAATCCTCAAAGTAAAACACATCGTAGAATCATTATGGCATTGGGCCTGCCTGTGGCAGCATTAAAGTGGTTGAAGTTTTCCTTTGATATATGTATATCAAGACAACAAAGTATCAAACACAGTGTCAGTAAAATAATTACTATCCTAATTACGTCGTACTCAGTAATTTAAATAGACTACATAGTTAGGGAAAACAAAACAGCAGAAATGTTGCCATTCTTAATTAAGGGTATGCCGCGACAGCTGCTTCATAGCAGTTATGATAATACACCATAGATAATGCGATGCAAATAAGCCGAGTAATTATTTGTTTGGTTTATTTCGGAAAGCTGCCCAGTTTAATTGGGACTGGGCTGAACGTGCCGATCAAGCGATGGTCTGGTAAAATACTAAGTTGGTGCCCTAGAATTGCACGACGGAGTCGTGGCAGATCAAGAAGGACTGGCTAAGCGACTTCCTCCTCCTTACACCTTGACAGAGTGGTCGTGGTTGATGATATTGCATTTTCATATGGCGAGTGAGGCCCTCGCGATGCGTCTCCACTTTTCCCGGTTTACGGCGTCTTGAGAACTCTGAACTAAGGAGCTTTATGTTGCAGCTTTGATGAGGTCTGTCAGCGTAATCCACCACGCGTGCCCAGAGCGACTGAATGTCACTTGTCTTCGAATTTTTGGTTATAGGACATGCAGGTACGCTTTCTGTAATTTATTTCATCACCACTACTCTCGAAACGGAGAAGAAAAACATCATGAAGAAACTGGTATGTCCCAATGACGCGTGACATTCATCAATCCTCACTGGGTTGGCGTAGCAGATTAAAGCCCGTTCCCTCTTCTAGAGAGGAGGTCTAAGTTCTAGCAGTGGGGACATCTTAGGACTGATTATACTTAAGTTATGCTATTTTTCAATGCAGCATAATATTGATTGCTTACCTTTAAATTGTTAATATTTTTGTTGTATCTAAACGGTAAGCTGCATAACCGTTGAAGGATACATGCACAATGTTCTTTTTAAAAGTATCATAATGCAGTATGCACGTTTCGACATTAGCAAACCTAATCATAACTTTACTGCACTACGTCTGGAGGCTAGAGTCTATACAGATGAGTTCTTTCTTACTTCGTCATTATCATCATCTTTTCAGCCGATATACGTCCACTGTTGGACATAAGCTTCCCCCAAGCGTCGCCACAACGAACCTTCCTATGCGTCTCGCATCCTTTTTACTTATAATAATATAATTTTACAAACTGCAGAAAGAAAGATCTCCAGAAACGATAATATAGAAACAAAAGAGACATAAATTAATTTAATTAATTACATTTCCTAATCAAACGTTCCCATCAAAAGTCCAAAGCTAGACGTTTGTCAAATGGGCTGACCGTTACACATCCTTGACATAATTATCAGCTTTTCCACTTAACATAGCATTGTAGCCCTTATTGCAACTGAATAAGGGTGTAGTGCATACATGAGGTTTTTCCGACTAACGACGCCACTTCATCTCTTCGCTTTTGAGCCTTTGTTCACCTGACAAGGTTTGCGATAATATTGAAATGCCGTACGTGAATAGAACGTCCATTCATCTATCGTTATATCGCTACGGTGAGATACATAGACGAAGTAAACGAACAACAAAGAAAAATAAACTTTTGTTTTATAGGTTTTTTGTAATCACCAAATAATTTATCTGCTCTAACTAGACCTTTACTGACTAAAACCCACCTGTGTTTCTTCAGCTGCACTTTTCTTTCCAGGGTGTTGGTGAGTCTTGCGAACTATCTCGTAGCCCTGGCTGGCATTGGCCCTTATTGGTCCCATCTATCATACTAACAACTATTTAGAACATATTGCGCTGTCAACTCGGATCAGTACCCCTAGCCAAGTCGATAATCTGCAATCGTTAACGCTAGTAGAAAGCTTCAAATGTACGGGAATGACGTCATCTCAACGCTCAGTCATGTGGTCAGAACAATAGAATAGGGATGTGGTCAACTCGAAGCGTTCGACGTTGGAGAATCATAACGAAGCGGCTGTAACTTGGCTAGGGGGCTGGTCCTTACTGGACGGTGACATACTCATTACTCGCCGTCCGCAAGTCTTGCGTCTCTCAAAACCTGGGACAACCTCTATGGTGGCTAGATTTTTAGGATCATCTGTTCTTCACGTTCACGAAGTTTCGGAAAGTAAAATAAACTGGCAACTGACCACGGATGGACTGCCTCAGTTATCTAGTAGCAAATGCTACTACTGCTGAGTAATCGATCCATACTCATTCCCGGGTCGGGCAATGTTAGGAAGTTTTTTCATTCTGTAAATATTTTTTTCTCTATGACTTTCGAACTGTTGACATTGTTAAGGAGAATTTACTTGTGCTTTACTTTGGTCATACATTTGGGTTGAATATATTTTATTTTCCAGCTTTTTTCCTGAGTGGCCTTTTTTATGTGGGAAATCATCCAACGACACCTCCCGCCCTTGGCCAGAGCGGGAAGGCGTGTCTTCGGTCCATCTGACTGGACGCCTCCGGTTCTGGAAGAAGGAGCGATGGAAATATTAATAGTAAACTTAATTTAAAATAATTAACAATTAATAAAAACTATACTAAATGTTTTATTTATAGCGTACTTTATGGAGTGTTCATCTTAGTTATTCTACACCACTAAATTTTAATCGTTTTTATCCCGTGGAGGGTAGATCGAATCGATAGTGTTTCATGTACCGGTACATGAAACACTATCGATTTGTAAAGATAAAATTAAAAAATAAAGTACCTTCTTTTTCAATACTCGTATTAATTTACGCATGTACGAAATTAATTTCTTTAAGAAAACGTCAGCTGAGCGAGTTCAATGACTTGTAGGTAGTTTGTACGCAGCGTCAACTATTAACTACATGACATTGAACTCGCTTTTTCGCGTTTTCTCAAAGAAATTAATTTCGTACATGCGTAAATTAATACGAGTTTTGAAAAAAAGGTAATTTATTTTTTTATTTTTTCTTTACAAATGACAGTGTTTCATGTACCAGATCGACCCTCCACGAGATTAAAACGATTAAAATTTAACGGTGTATATATCTTATATATCTTAGTCAGTTATCCATCTGTCTATCTGTGAATATATTCAATAGGTAACAAAAACTAAAATAGCAAAATAATCGCTTGTTTGCTAAAAGGCTTACCAAACTAAACAGCAGTGTGTCTCATACTATTTACAAGAATTTCTTGCAAGCGTATGATTAGCTTATTGTATTCGAGCTACCGTTTCATACTTTGACAAGGCCGATGTAATAAATACTATACTGATATAATTACATCGGGTTTCAATGTCCATTGGTGTTGTAATATTCAATCGAATATATTCATAATGTAACCGATTGGCATTTTCATTGGTATCCAAGTAAAATATTCAATATTTGAGTTGATTCATAATGGATTTTAATTATGTATTGTGATTTGATTGAAATCAAATAGAATTGAATTATTTATGTGAAATGATTACGCTATATGAGTTAGAGCTTTTGAAATTACGTCTATTCATGAAGTTGATTATTTGGTATAGAAGTTTTATGGAAATACTAACTTTTGCATTGTTTGCAAAATAATTTTGTTTAAAAGGTTTTGTGGGTGACAATGAGAGCCTCTATGTTTTTGAGGTTCCCGAAAACGACGACAGCTATTATCTGAGCTAAGCAACAGTATACATGATATCAATGTTCAATTTAAATATTAATGTTATACTAAGACAGCAAAAGGTAAGCTAAGAACAATCAGTATCAGTAGGGTTGATACCCAGTAAGGTGGCAGGGATTGTCTGAAACGAAAACCCTAGAACGCAAAAGACAACTGAAGGACACAGGTATGGTTTTAGGCAGTAAAATCCTGCTAGGCCCTTTCGCTCCACTCTAAAGCGTGAAAAGTTATTGGATGATTTTCAGCCTCAAAAAAAGGGGTAATCAATGTAGTATCTGAAGTGAGACTTTGGAAGCCAAAAATGAGACACCATTGGATGTTTAAAAGAACTGTAAAAAAGGAAACAGTTAATACTGCCTTACAAAAGTCCTTCTCGTATAATTCATCATTCTAAAAAAAGTTCCACCGTATGATTTGACTCGCGCACTCACTTCAGAAGAAACCGAATCAGCAGATGCAACAAAGCCTAAACGGGCCATCTGCTATAAAAAAACCGCAGTAACCACTCCAGGTCCATATTTATCGAGACATTGTCCAGCAAATACCCAGATTTCGTAACAATTACTTGAACGACGTACGTAATATGTCCGAGGAACGTAATAGCTGTTATTGCACAGCTGTTGAACTGCTACACAAAACCGGAATAAGCAAATTACCTTTATAATGGAGGCTAGGCTGTAATTAGCCGGACATTTTCTTGAATCACCCAACTGTGAGTACAGGTGCTGCAAAAAATGTAGTCGCTCTATTTTTAGGTTCCTCTCAAATACGTACAGGTACCTAACTCTTACAGAGAACAATCAAGGAGTGGAATTTCCTGACAGAGTTTGTTTCTTGATAGCTAGCTACTTTAACTTTAAATTAAGAGTGAATAGGTTACTTTTAGACAAGCGTGCTCTGTGCAACCATATCATTGTTTAACATCAGCTGAAATAGAGGTCATATGAACGCCTATCTAAATGATCAGATTCAGATTTTTAAAAGAAGATCTGTTTTTTTTTTTATCAGTTAACGAATACACATACACATACGAATGCACGAGTATACCATTGTCCAAGACATTGCCATTGTAGCTTAAAGAAGTTGCAAACAAACGCACACTCACACATTTTTGCTTTTATAATATTAAGGTGATTTATGACAAAATAATTTAGCTGTGGCAACATGACAGTTAGGTTATTATTTATTTCATTCCCCGAATTTGTATATTCCAAAATTGCTGACAACAATAAAATTAAATTGCTAATTTTGACAACCTGCATTTCAAATGATTTCCTATGTAATAATAAATAATAATAATAATAATATTCCACAACTATCACACAACGCCGTCTAGTCCCAAGCTAAGCAGAGCTTGTGTTATGGGTACTAGACAACTGACAAACATACTTATATATTTCTAAATACATACATATTATAGATAAATTACACCCAGACACAGAACAAATGATCGTGCTCATCACACAAACATTTGTCCTGGGTGGGAATCGAACCCACGACCTCCGGCATAGCAGTCAGGGTCACTAACCACTAGACCAACAGGCCTGTCAAACATGCACAAACATGCATGTATGTGACAGTGCACATTTTATAATAATAATGTAGTTACTTATTCCTATTAATTTTTGGACAGATTTTTATTTTTGAGTTGAAATTCCCATATTTAAGAAAAATATCCTTATTAAACATTTTGTGCGAGACTTTTATGGTCTATTAAATAAAATTATTACTGGTTTAACTTCATTCTGCCTTACGGAATCCATCTTAGCATCTTTATTAATTGGCGTCGCTTATCTGTATCTTAGTTGAGATACCTATAGATAGACTAGATGTCAGATATCAGATAACGAATAGAAATTAATTTAAATATTGATAAATTGTGTGTAACTCATTAGGTGTGACGTTATCTTAGAAATATAATACATTTCTGTCAACGAACTTAAAATACAGATTGCAAACCGCTGTTAAGTTTTTATGCAAAATTAAATGTGAATCGAGATGCTCTAAAACCTGTAATGATTGTGAATTTTGTGGCGTTAATAAAAAGAAACAATATTTATATATTAACAAATGAGGAATTATTTTTAATTATAATAATAAAGCTTTTTTATTTCAGTATAAAATTGTGTTTACAATTCAAAGTATTAGTAAATTTCTTAAACTAGGTTAGTTTGTAATTATATTTTTTTTTTCTTTTACACAAACCCCTTCTGGGTAATTTTTTTTTTTTTAATTACAATAGATTAATCCTAAATTGAAATTAAAACTTTTGAGACCTACAAATAAACAGTTTAAGATGCTTGTAGAAGTGTAAATCAAACTCTTCAGACCTGAATAAAGAAAAAAACTATTTATGTGGTATTATAAAATGAAATAAATATCGATATAAAAATATAAAAAAGGATGGGATAAATAATACGAACTAAACCTCTTTAGTTTTAAAAACTGTGTTAATATAAACAATTAAAATAGAACACAAATAAAACAAACAACTGCGAAACGTTTCCCCACCGACTGTACTTGTCATATCAGTGCTCCGAATTTGTGCATAAATACAAAACTATGCAATTAAAACTTCCTGTTGCTGTTGCTTAAAGGGTTGAGCAAATTAGTCATTGGAAAAAATAACCGCGTGCAAATGATTTGTAGGGTGAAAAGCAATTATGTTTCAAAATAGAAACGACTTACATAGGGGAACATGTTATTTCGAGCGCGATTATCACAGGTGTTTATTCTAGGTCCAATGACAATAAGTACATGATTATAGAGGGGGGAAATGTGGTGATTTTCTAAATGACATATTAATAGTCTTGAGAACGGAAATTTAAACGTTTTCGCGATTTCATATGTATGATTAAGGGGAGGGACGAATCTACGCAAGCTACATGACAAACGATGACAAAAAATAAAAGATTGTTACGCTTTGATCGAAGTGCAATTTAGGGTCTTTGAGAGGCGGTTTGCGGAACGGCTAGACTGTGTTTATTTTTGTCTGACTTTATCGACGGGGAGTACTTTGCAACAAAAATGGAAGGTAATAATTTAGTGGAGATAAAGTTTCCATTTCGGATAATTAAAAAAAGTCTATCTTTCGACGGGGAACAGATTTTTTGAAAAATAAAAAATAAAAAGATCCTAAAAAATCTATTATTTTTTTAGGTTTTTATTTTTTTTTACTATATTCGGTATTGAACACTGCTTAAATAAACAAAAAAAACAAAGGATAAAGGTATTGTAAAAGTAAGAAGAAGTATTGTAAAGATATTGCTCTCTTTGAAAAAAGTGTTTAAAAATTTTGAGAAATATGACCTAAAAAACTTACTCGGTATCGTTCCCAACTTTCTCTTGAGAAAATTTTCATATTATGATGTTGTAAGTTCAGCTGTCAACTCGTCAAAACTTGGCATGACTTGGACGCAGCAATGGCGGAATTACATTATTGTTGAAAAATCAAGCATGCATTGAGAGGCCGTGGTCTGTCGGTTTGTTTGGCGACCACAATGCCCCACGCTAACGAGTCGCACGTCTGAATAAAACATCGCTAGTGAGGCTTGAGGGAAGAGATGAAGAGGATTGTGCGTAAGGGAAAGTAAGGTCAAGACTAGAACTAGTTGGCGAATTTACACAAATTAATCAATATTGATGTCCATCGTGTACATGCCGTGCTGTTTTACTTTATTTCAAATAAAACTATAGGTATATTTTTTACGAAAAAAAAAAGTTTACTGTGGCAAGCAATTTTTTTTATAGAACCCGTATCATAATATAGATACTCTGATAAACTTCACTTTTTTATAACTAAAATGAGCCAAGAGCATGACCAACCAGTATTGAGGGTGAATGGAGAAAACAAAATTATTTTTTAGGCAGTAAGAGACCAAACTTTAACCATTTACTATATGTATTTGAAGAGAGAAAAAAAAAAATTATGGACGATAAAAAAATATATGGGTGTAATAGTCCTATACTATAATAATAAAAGCAACTTACTAGATAAGGTTCCATTCAAATCAAAATTAAAATAAAAGAATTCTGTAACTTTTTTTTTAAATGGCCGCTTCCATTACCCACTTTCGCAAGTCCCTTGTCCTTTGTCCCACACAATAAACGCTAACGTTTCACTTTGCACAATAGACTAGGTTTGGCTGTAACCTAAATATCGGATTGTGGCGCAGGCACTACGGAAATGGCACTGTTTATTTCGTTGAATAAAATATGTTTAACTTGTGAACACTTAATAACAGAAAAAGAGCAGATGCTTATGTAATCACAACCACAAGGATCGATCCCCAAGGAAATGCAATACCTGTTTAGGTCGATTTGTAGATGGGTGAACATCTCAATGTATCAAGATTCATCCGTGCCTTGGAAAGCATGATTTTTGACAGTATTTTGAGATAGAAACCAGAAAATTTGACTTTGACGGTCTTTTGATATAGTCATCATCATCATCATCATCACCAGCCTTTTTAATTCCCACTGCTGGGACTCAGGCCTCCTCTCTAAGAGAGATATAGTCTTTTGAGATAGCCAGAAACCAGAAAATCTGACAACAGTCAAGAGGGTGTTACCCAAGGTTACGTAGACTAGATACGAAGTTGCTCCAGATAAAATACTGGTATCCAACTGCATTTGGTTTGACTGGAAGCCTGGAAAAAAAGCTAGGCTCATTTTACACAATACACTTCCTATATGGAAAAAAATACACGTTCATGATCGCGCTGCACACGACGATGCACGTAGAGAATATGGTTCATGGAGCGCTTGTTTTAGAAATAATAATATAAATATTGAAAAAAAAAAAAACGCATACCTATAATTTACAAAAAAAGAATTACGAAACACTATTTATTTGGGCAATAATTGTTTTAGCTTACTATATTATTTATTGCATAAATCTCACTGAATAAAAATTTATACATAGTTCCTATTTAACAGTACAAATGCATTTAAAAACAGAAAGAAATACAAATCTTTGTTTTTTGAGTGTGCGATGGGCGAAAAAAAATCTTTTTTTCTTTGGTGTATTTTTGTGACTTACAATATATTTACTTTTTAAAATGTAGCTGATAGGAGCCGACTAAAACTTGAATAATAGAAGCAAAAGTTTTCAACTAAGCTTGCATTCAAAATCATCATCATCATCTTCCTGCCCTAGTCCCGTTTTATTTGGGGTCGGCGTAACACGTTTTGTTCTTGCATTCAAAATGAAATATAAAATTAAAAGTTTTATCAAATCTTATCACTGTCTTCATTTGCTACTTTCTGAAGTTCCTTATCCTTGGTCCCACACACTAAACGCTAAAGTTTCATTTTGCAAATTAGTATCAAACTGGGGCGTAGGCACTTCAGAAATTTTGTTGTTTATTCTATTGATTCTATTGGTTATGATTTTTCTCTATCACTCTCTGCATGGTTGTCATATGATTTGACCATTACATGTTTTCAGGGTAGTCAGCTAGGAAACACCGGCTTCATCTAGTTTAAACTGACGAAAAAATTGACGTGTGGAAGTGTTTTTATAAAACCTATTTGCAAAGTACCTAAATATCATAGAAATTTACTCAATGGTTTGCTGGAAGAAAACTCCACTTTCAGTTAAACTCACCTATGTGCATGAAAGCTGTTATCCATGTTATATGTTGAAGAAAAAATTATTGCAAATGTTTAACTTTTGAAAATCTAATAATGTGACATTTAGAGTGTGATAAATAAGGACAATGGGTAAATATGGACAAAGAGGCCTAATTTCACAAAATATTGTAAAAAAATCTTTTGACTGTTGGTTTCATGTATATACCTATAATAATACCTTTATTTTTCATTATCTCTCTAATCCCAAAATACCGTTCGTTTCCAATGGTAAATATGATCCGATCAGCTATATTAGATAGAAGACATAATGTAAAAATATAATTAACTAGCATTTGACTTTTTGCAATAATATGAGCATGATTTTAAATTATCGCAATTACCTACTCAACTGTCCTTTACTGATAATTGAGTAACAAGTACGTAAATAAAAGACCAAGTAGTGAAATAATAATGAAAATTTAATGATGGTAGATGACCCACGTATAGCTTAGTAATCGTAATAATCATTTATTTTAAATATATCCAAACAAAATCCACTGCTAAAAGAGACGACCCGACCCCACAAAATTAATTACTAACGAATAAACATTTCATAAAGTATATAAAATATGTATTTTATTAATTACCTATCTCCTTCTCTGTTAAATCCATCCAAAAGTTGTCACTTGACCGCCCATTGTGATACCCTATTAATTTTAAGTTCCTATTTATTTTTGGTTTACAATATAGAGTATGCCTATCTATCTACATAGTAACGTAAAACACCAGTTCAATCACTAAAGGCAATTGACATTATAGACATATGAAATATCTTCATAATGACACATGACAGGTTGCAGATTGATTAAGTTCAAAGGAAATTAAAGTTCGCTCTTAGAACGGTAATTATGCTGTATATATTGTAATTTGCTATTTTTAGTAGCATCTGTCCTCTTCAAGCGATAACTTGTTAAGCTGGTATTCGATGACCATGCCATCAACGATTATGTGACATTGACGGGAGTAGACGCTCTTTGCAGGCAACGGGGGGTTTACGAGGTCGACACGACTTTGTTTTTTTTCTCGATAGAGTTTTTAGTTGTGCGGCAATCACGTAAAATGTATGAAATCAATGTCAATAACTTTTATATAATAAAATTTTGTTAAGCTTGATATATTATTTAGACATTGTTTCATCGCAATCGGTTGATTATATCGAAAGATATATTAAATTCATTGATTGGTGGGCGGTACGAAGTTTGCCGGGTCAGTTAGTCGGTAAAGTAATCAAAACAATGTTGCCTGATGCAGTTTAAAATTTAAAAAACAGGATAGGGGTTTCTTTTGGAAAATGTTAGCAAAAATTGTTAGTAGCATCTTTCACATCGAATTTGCTTTTTAATTCGTTAAAGAAATCAGTCTCGTGGAAATTACAGACACAATAGAAAGACAATAGGTGCGAGAACTGAATTAATATGAATAACTACAATATTACGTTTAATTTATTTTGGTGTTTTTCTTACTGGCTCATTTTAAGACCGGTTTATTTATTAAGGATCTTCAACAAGGAATGTACACAGTATTTATCTTGCAAAAAGTATTAAGTATTTAGGTATCATGGCGGAATACTCCTTCATTTACATGAGACTACAGCATGCACAAAAATAATTTAAACAACTAAGAAAATAATAATAATAATGTAGTGTGTGAGGGTTGCGACCTTGGAAATGAATAAAACGGGTTCCTTCTATTTGGCAGAATCTTGATACTCCGATTTTTATTTGGCATAACTCACATGGCATAATCTTATTTAATCGAATATTTTTAAGGCATAAAAATTATTTAGCATAACTTTTGTTTGGCAGAATATTTACGTGTCCGAATTTACAATGGCATACTTTTATCTTGGCAGAATTTTGTTTCGCATAATTACCTTTGCCATATTTAATATTATGCATAATTTTGTTTAGCATAACAATTATTTAGAGATACGATTATTTGGTATGGGTGCATATTTGAACATCAAAAATTAAAATAGATGTATCTTCTTGTAAAAATTAGTGTTCAAAACATCAAAAACTTATAATATATGGAATAAAACTGATAATTTAAATAAAGTAAATTTATGCTGTCGAATGGTTAGATAACCTACGTGCAATGTATTTAAAATCAAATGGTCTGCAAAAGTGACATAGAATGTTCTAAATATAGCATGTATTGGTAGCATTTTCAATATTAAATTAAATTTGTGTCATAAAAAGTCAATACGTTGTACTGCAAAATTTTGTGACAGAAACGAATCGCTGCGAAACCGACTTTACGCAGTCTTGTCTGCCCTACCCCTAGAGTGTAATTTAAACCCGCGTAGGCGCGGAGGGGTAGGGCGGACCGCGAGCTGAGGAGCAGGTGGCGCCGCCCAAACCCCGCAGCGCCGGAGCCGTGACAGAAACAATGCTTGCTGCATGTTGCATGCCTGCTTGCATGCTGCATGCCTGCTGCATGTTGCATGCCTGCTTGCATGCTGCATGCATGCTGCATGTTGCATGCCTGCTTGCATGCTACATGCATGCTGCATGCATGCTGCATGTTGCATGCCTGCTTGCATGTTGTATGCCTGTTTGCATGCTACATGCATCCAAGCCGACAATATTTTTCAAAAAAAAAAAAAAAAAACAGTTCTGCCTTTTGATGACTATCGATATAAAATGTATGCCAAAAGACGATTCTGACTGTGAATTTTCTGCGATATGATGTTTCTGCTTTTTAATTATTATGGATATAAACATTATGCCTAAAGATGATTCTGACTAACAAAATTATGAGTTTTGAATGTATGACAACTGAGTGTATGCGAAATGATTTTCTGCGAAATGAAGTTTATGCTATCCGTTGTTATGCAAAACAATATTATGACGTAAAAAGTTCTGCTATAAAAGGTAGACCCGAATAAAACGTGATGTCTGCGTTTCTTGTTTATTGTCTTCTTCAAAGCTTCTTAAAAAAATAGATTTCTACGTCCTATCGCCTATCGCTCCTGTTCCAATTTAACTCGCCGTCTTGCTTCCTGTCTCTTTTATATCCTTCCTGTCTCTCTCTCTCTTACGCTTCGTTCTACACATCATTCGTACGTTTCATTTCATGCATCCTACAATGACAATAAAAAAAAAATGATAATAAAATTTAAGATAAACAAACAATAAATATTAATAATTATTCAACCAAGTCCAAGATATACTCTAAAATCTAAATAATTTAACACGAAGAAAACATACAAATTTAATTTCAATAAGAAACTGACGAAAACATAAATCTGGTTAGTATTCCGATCCGCACGAATTCTCTTTTGCAACTCAAGAAGGGGTTCGAAAAGTTTTTATTTTATAAAATCCTTTTGAGTGACATTTAAATTAGTCTGATAAGTCATGATGACGGGTAATGGACAGCCGCAGTGCGAAAGACACCCTAATGCAGTGGAGATACCGCCTTAATCAGCACTCTAGGCTGTCAGACTGGTGATGGTATAGCAGTAATCTAGAGTATCCCCTTCCTTTTATTCCCTCACGAATAAAGTTATTAAAATTCTTTAGTGTGTCATGCTTATCACAATGTGAAGGGTGTCAGGTGTAAGGTGACGCAAATTCAGTAATAACTTTGAGGGACGTGGATGATATTTCATTTTATCCGTCGTTTCCCGTCTTTTATTTCATAGTTTCACCGCAGTAAATAGTGCCCTATATAAAATGTCATATAATGTTATAGTGAGTCCTAAATTTTAGTGTCGTATGTAAAGGCCGTACGTAGTAGCTATATGGAAGGCGTATATGAACACTTCTCTTTTAACATCCCGTTTTCATCTCGTCCCATATAAAACCTGGCGAGTCCGTTAATATGACTAGTAGGCTTGTCTAATAACAAAAAAAAGCGGTTCCAACGTGACTATTATGATAGGTGAGGTAGTAATGTCGTTTGCCCATTCAGATCAACGGCAGGTGCTTGTTCGGGCAGATTTTACCCTACAATTGCATCTGTTGGTGTACTACATTTTTTGCGTAGTTTTAATTAGATTTAAAGGCATGCGCTTTACTGAACCGATTAATTTTATTTATAGTTGACCGGCATTCTTGGCATTGTTTGTGCTTTGGTGTATCAAGGCGATCGTCTTTTGGTTCGCATTGTTACGAATGCGTTTCGACTATGTAGCAAGGCAGAATTTAATGCTGTTAGATCGAAAACCACTTAACTTTTTACACTTCAAAAAGCTAAAAGTAGTTTAATGATTTTTTTAGTGTTGTATAGTTAACAAGGAGTTGCAGGTGAAGTGATATCTACTAATTTATTCTTAATTTGTGACTCGCAAAAAAAAATGAAAGAAGTAAAATAAATTAATCACCAATTATAAACATAACCCAATTTAATTAATTTATGAACACACAAACACTTTTATTTAATAACTAGACATACTTACAACAAATTATTTAATAAAAAAACAACAGTAATGCCAACATAAAAAACATACTTTGCGAATCCAAAAAGCTTCTTTATCAGCATATGCTGCGATATAATAAAAATAACTGTAACTATTTGTTTTAGCTAGATTTAGAAATTTAAAAAAAAAATACTCTTATGACATGTCGACATTTAAGCATAAATAAAATAAAAGCATACTGTAACCACTCATTTAATTTAAGCGTGATGAAGCGTTCGTTCAGGTGTTAAAAAAAATAGTCCACTGACAAAGTATGCTATCGTTGAGTAAAACATGTCCTTTTGTCAAAAGGAATAATTTTATTTTGTGTGTTCGAAGCTTTATTCTGTCCATTGTACGTCATATTGCGACAACAGACTAATAAAATATCCTCAAAAATATGAGTTCGTTTTTAATTAGAGTCCATGTGTAATTTAGCAAAATGACGTCACGGACTGCTTGCTTATATGGTACTATAAAATAATAATTACTACAAACTCAACCAGTTAAACTAGACCTCACGAGATCCATAAAAGAAGTTAACTTTCTACTTTTTATTTTAAAGTCAAGTGTCTAGATCGTATGGTGCGGCCGCATAATTGTTGGTGGCTACATTGTTTATATGTATTTACTGTCCTTGATGGCAGCTGATGGACGAGGAGTCATGGTGTGTTCATTGAAAATTGTCATAGAGTAGATGTATGAAACAGCGGTTGTTCAATTAGAAGTGACTATACAAAACCAACGACAGAGCTGTCTAGGTGACTAAATATTGGTCGGACAAAATTTGAGTCAAACCAACACGAAAAGAAGAAGGTTAGAAGTGACATTGAATTTGCTGCTCACCATTGATTTTTTTTTTGTGTCGCTGCTAGGTAAAGGCCTCCTCTGTCTCTTTCCAACCCTCTGTATCTAGGGCAATCTCTGACCAAGTTTACCCCGCGAGCATGATCAGACCGTCAAACCACCTTTGCCGCGGTCAATCTCGACGGCGTCGACCTCCTTCAAGCATATAGAGAGTGATAGTCCTCGCCCGCGAAAGTTTGTGTGTATATTTGTTCATGATTCACGCTCGAATGGCTGAACATATTTGGATGAAATTTAGCAATTTGATCAAATTTGGTATTTGAAAATTTGATCATGTCTTGGAATAACATAATTTATTATATTGAGAATATGTCCTCTTAAGACAATTTACTACTTTCCACACGGGTGAAGTAACTGACAGCAGCTAGTAATAATAAAAAGGTTTACGAAAATTCATCTCGTACAGATTGATAGTCAAAATCTATCAGTTAGGCTTTAACTTAACACTGCCTGATAAATTCAATCAAAATTGACAGCACTTTTGAATACATCGTTCTAAATTCTTATTACTTTCTCAACAAAAAATAAATTCAGATTTAATGAGATCTGTAAAAGCCAATTAGTTACACATTCTTCATAAAACATCAGGCCTCGGGCATCAAACAGATAATGGCGCAGTTACCTTACCAAAAACATAACTAAATTGGATCAATGATCATGGTATCGTGTCATTATTACATACCATAGAATTTTACCTTCTAAATCCTTCAATAAACACAATATACTCCTCATATGTATCTGAAGGGTTGGATCAATGATCGTAGTTATTTGTGGTACTATGTTATTATCAAATACCACAGGATTTCTTCAATAAACACATCATATCTTGCCTATATTCAAAAGTGCCTAAGACATATACTTTTTTTAAACTTCGCCCTACATTAAGAATGATTATATAACTATATAACATTTTTGTATCGTAGCAGCATTCACAAACATGTAAACTTACGCACACCTAGAACCGTAACAACTGTTTGTAGCCTCTGAAAAGGGAGGATCCTCCGACCAGACGGTTGTTGTGTTTGGTCCGGGCAACTGCCCGATATTTCCTAGACTGTTGTATATAATCTCATCGAGTTAAAAACCCCGATACCGCGATGCAACATAGTTCCGAGATGTCAGCATAGATGTCGCTACAATATATTTCACCTGATTTATTTTAGCTCTAAAATAAATTAAAAAAAAACATTGTCATCTTTATTTTACCAACAGCAAAAGTTTGTCGCCTCTATACTTACGTGTCAATGCAATCAACAAGTTCTATATTGAGACGAGCAACATTTTTTTTTGTTTCACTTTTTACTGGCTTCTGTCGCGCGCCCTGTCGAGCAATTATTGCAAAACTAGTACCTATTTCAAAAGTTGTTCGTAATTAACAGGTTGTACACAGCATCTGCTTGCTGTAAGCATCAACGAGCATCTATTTTCAACTTGAGTTCAATCCTTAACTCTTTGAAATAAAGTTTAAAATTGAACAATAAAAAGTTCGGCGATGGAACGAGAAAATAAGTTTTCTGTTTTTGGTGATTAACAACTGTGTTCTATCATTTTGTGTTTTTTTTTCTTTTTTCTTTTTAACGGCTGCAGGCTTTAATAGAGTTGTATGTACGGTTTTGTATTTTGGAAGCTGTAACGTTAGAGGGTGTTTGCCTTTATACAGTTATGTTGTTTTAAACAGTTTGATTGTTAGTAAGCATTAGAAAAAAAAACATTTTTTTTCTTAGATATTTTGAGGCAGTGAAAAATTGTATTATAAAAGTTTTTATCATCTTCATGCCATCTTTTCAGCCAAAAGACGTCTACTGTTGGACATTGGCCTTCCCCTAGTGTCACCACAACGACCGAATAGACTTGTGTGTATTGCACTTATCGGATTTTTGCGACCCTCACCGGTTTCATCTTGTGGAAAACCTTCCAAGTCTTCCACAAGATGAAAAAAAGTTATTATACATTTTGTACAAACCTTTATGTACCAGGTTTTAAAAACTACAAATTAACTGAGGACTCATACGTACCCTCGGCCGGTCAACCCCATTGCTATCGGCCAGTCAACACGTTCGAAATTTTTAAAAAAAGCTCGCAAACCTCCATTAAGCCCAACAAAGTGCCGTGGACGTCATAAAATATATTTCCCGATAGTCAAATTGCAGCATCGGCGTCGCCCACAAATCTTTTCCGATAAATTTTGCCCAACAGTGGTACTAGAGATACTCGGAAATATCTCGAAGCTTATTCATTCAAAATATAATCGAGAATCTCTTTATTATTTTTTTTGGAGTTTTTTTATAAAACATCCATTAATTTCTTATAAGATACCTATATGAAAATAATACACATCATATTATTCAGGTAGAGTAAGAGGGCATATCAGACTTTTACTGACTAAGGTCTGCTACACGTATAGACAATGAAATTTTACTTGTTACGACAGTTCTGCTTTAATTCTAAGTGAAGTTCCGTTTCACAATATTTCAATATAACCAATTCGGGAGGATAATCATTCCACAAAATAAAAAATAAAAAACTCAAAATCGGTCCATAATTGACTAAGAAATCAGTAAATATATTTAAAAAAATACCTACATACAGCCGAAAATATATTAATAACCTCCCCCTTCTTGAAGTCGGTAAAAAACATGATACTTTTTCTGGAGTTGTCGGGTAATAACAGCAAATTGGTACTCACGTACTGGCGCTACCTAAGTCTTATAAGTCAAGATTTTTTATAAGGTTGACACTTTTATAGTTCAACATGCGAAAATTTATTGCAACTGGGCATCTAAGTTATGATAAGAACCTCCTACTTCATCAGGTTTATGTGCCTTTCAGATAATTCTTTCACCTTTTCAATCGGTTTGCGTTGCTCTTAAAATTTTGTTAAACTTTATCGATCATCGCTTTCCATCAGGTGAGATAGTGGTTAAGGCATAAGCGCCCGAAAATTGCCATAAAACAGTGACTTTCTGAAGCCTACTTGCCTCGGTAACGGCCAGGTTAATAGGTTTGAAAAAAATATATGTTTATTATAGATTCATGAGCAACATTATCAACATTTGGATTTAAAGGTCGCAGGTCTGTTGGCCGCAAATAAGTGCACAGATTTGCGTACTACCGCCTAGGCAGGCGCGAGAGGTGCGTCCACATAATTTTGGCCAGATGGTTCAAGGGACTATAAGCCTTAAACGCGAGCCTATCCATAATTTAAAAAAAAAATATCTCCTCTCGAATACCGTAATTAGAGACACAATAAAAAGACTGAGAGAGCGAACGCCGGTGTTTACTTGGAGTTTAATGAATTAAAGCATACTACAGTTTTTAATGACCATACCTGTATGTACCTACAGAAGATATATTATGTCACTTCAGTTGTCTTATTTATCGTAGGCACTTCTTGTTGTATTTGTCAACGAACTGTTGCAAACACCACGAGTTTGTAATAAATCTCGCAAGAAAATTAACTCGTGTTATGTAAACAGAATATTTCAAATAAATTAAGGAATTTATTATATTGTACCTATACGAATTTGATAGTTTACAACGTTCCTAAGTGTTATTGAGAAATATGAATCTGCAATTTTACTCAACTATGTCATGTCATTCTGTCTCATATTTACTTTCGAAAATATCTCATATAGACACACATAAATAATTAAAACATTTAAATAGTAGCACAAAGTACGGGCCACAGTCGAGTCGAGTCGTAAATGCATTTTGTGAATTATACCAGCTGAATGTGGTGACTGGCCAAATTGTCGGCCCACCAAATGGACGGATCCTTCACACCTGCGCCCTCGTACACGATTCGTAAATCACACGTACTGATATTACAATGTTTGGGACTTTTACCTTATAAGCGGTGTATGAGATTAAATATTTCCTTCTTCGCTGTTTTTTTTTTTGTTATTTTGTTGTAGAAGTGGAGCAAGAAGGCGTGTGGCAAAACACTTTAGTTTTGCTGATATCTCTTAAACCTTTCAATCGTGAGAATTACAGACATAATAGAAAGACAATGGGTGTGCAAACGCCGGCTCGCTTGGGTTTTAATGAATTAAGGTGTGCTTGGAACACAATTAAATTCGGGCTTCTTTCTTACCGGATGGCCAGTCGAAGAACTACATTATTCACCATTTGCAAGCCCGCGTCTACGACGGTTTGAAGTCGTCCTGCGACACACGACGCCAGGGGCATTTCCTTTGCCGGCGACTGCGGTATGAGTGAGGATGTCCATTCTCTCACGAATACTGCCATCATCTTTACTCATATTACTGCTTCGTAGAAAGACACAACCGCTTCCTATTGCCTCGCTCCAGAGCATGGCCCGAACCATGGCCGGACGCAAAAGGTTGCCGCTAAGGATGCGTCTTACTTAAAATGATTAAGGTTTTCGTCCCTTTTTTCTGGCTTTGAAAAATCAAATGCAGCGTTCATTAGTTTGTGGTCACACCATTTCGAAACTTTTTTTTTGCCTTCCATGGCTCTTCCATATTATCGCAAAACTCGAAATATAAATGTTTTAATTCTGTTTAGACTTCACTAAACCCATCACACTTTCATTATATGTAATAGGAGTGTGATAAAAACTGAATGCACCAAATAACAGCATACATTTCGTTTGAAACAACACTGTCCGTAGTTTAAAAAATAATTCACATTTTTTGGGTTGCAAATTCCGAGTGATTTTATCTTTGCCTCACTCTATAAATGAAAGTTTTGTGAAAATCAGTAACAAAAAATATAGTTTTTTCGTCGCTTTTTACGTCAACCTGGTAATGATAAAAAATATTGTGACGACGGTATGTGTGAATTCCAAAAATTGAGTTTATAACATAAAAAAAAATTAAGATTGTGGATGGGATATTATTGATTTTAGGACATACAAACCGTAATCACTACCAGTCGAGATATCTAATAATAACAAATTATAAGCAAAATAGATAAGTATGCTGGGTAGCAAGCCATTTGCAAAAAAACAACCAGTTCAGAAGTCTTATCGATGACGACTGTCATGGACACGAGGCCATAGATATTTTTGACAGTCAGAAAAACAAATTGACTCAGCGATAAAGTTTATTTTTGGATTTTTTTTTTATCAAATCTGGCCTCGCAAAAGTAATACAATACCGATAGGTATAGGTACCTATCTCTAATGTTATATCACGAACCAATTCATTATAAAACCAGCAAGCACTTATTTGGTGTCCAATTTAATCAAGACACCATCAGAACTGATTAACAATGTCAAAGTAAAGACAAACTATCTTGATATTACAAAAAGCAATCACGTTTAGTTCTGCAATAAATTATTATGTTGCACCTTAACAGTAAAACTGATCGATTTATTATGAAAATTTTGAGTTACTCAATATCTTAATATTATTAACTGAGCCTTAGTATGGTGTATAAGGAGGAACGTACAGTAAGCAAAATTGTGTGGGCTAGAGTAGGTGTATATATCTATACGAGTAAGAGGTGTTTGTTGGATTGTAGAATTGTTCGAAGGTCTCGGAGGTTCGGTTTGTTGCTCTGAAACGCAAAGAACATCTAAAAGAATACAGATAGGTTTTAGTCAGTAAAAATCTGACCCACCCTCTTGCTCCACCTAAAGACAGAGTGGGAAAAGTTGATAAAATCGTACCTCAATAAAGGCGAAAAAAACGCGAAAGTTTGCGTAGTATAATATAAGAGGAGAAACTGATTGACTGACATATCAAAGCACAGTCAAAACTAGACTAGAAACATGAAATTTTGCACAAGGTTTCCTTTTTAGACAGGCGAGCACTAACGGAAGATTTTTCATAGATCACTCCCTAAGAAAATAAAATGCGGGTCCAAAGTTTGTATGGAGAAAACTACTTTCACGCGGACGAAGCCGCTGAAAGCAGTTAGTTTATGTATATAAGTGTGAATGGATTTGGACGAAATTTGGTACACGGATAGACTATGTCCTGCAGTAGCACATAGAATACTTTTTATTCCGGATGTATGATATTTTGGAATATGTTTTTACTTTGACGTGGGCATAGCTACTAGCAGAAACTAGAAACGTATAAACCTAAAGTCTACCAACAAAGATATGTATTATTGGTCAGTATTTCGTGACTTTTGCAGGTAGGCCTAGACGATTAATGTATTTAAATCACACGGGTTAAGACTGTCAGACTGTTATTGACTAAAAGCCTCCCGTTTTCTTACAATTGCCGTTTGCGATTCAGGGCCGTGGTAACTCTTTGAAACCCATGGTAATCCCACAGCACCAAATCACAAGACCTAGAAGAAACTTGAAACAACTACCATCAACTGATGGCAACTACCATCTGCTGCAAAAGCGTGAGCAAGAGGCAACCCTCAGGCCTCGATCAACGCATGGGTCGCAGAGTCATTCCTTGACAAACTAGTACCGAATATGTGGATGATTTCCAAAAAGAAGCCATAAAACTTAAGTTTGACAATATGATAATTTAATTATTGCATTACAATAGACGGATGGTGAGTAGGTACAGTTGTACGCCGCTCCTAATATACAAAAGTGAGAGGTGACCGTACAATCGCACGGTCGCCATTTTATTTGTCACGTCTCGGTTGACACCGCTGACATTTGTGAACAAACTCATAGGGTTGACAGAGTTAAAACCCAACGATGCAGTGGTACAACCAATAAAATATATATTTTTTTTTTTGGGAAAAATAAACGCACTTTGAAAGTAGAATGTAGTAGTACTTTTATTATACAAATAAACTAAGCATTTAAACTTTAAAATACTACTAGAGACAGAATGTCTATTAATTTTGACCATTTGGCTCCATTTTAAACTTTAATTTTTGACTGCGGGAGTAAGTTTAAATTCAATACAGGGAGTAATGGATTTAAACTTATTTAAACCCACCTGTTATCCACCAGTTGCCCCTTGTTTGTCAGTCCCGTGGTAACTCTTTCGAACTATCCTGCAAGTCCAGCCTGTAATTATTTTTTTTTTTCATATCGCTGTTTGTAGCAATTTTACCTTCTTTTAGACATACGCCATTTTACTTACCTCACAGCTACGACAATACAAAATTCAATAGATGGCAGATATTCACGCTCCATGTTTTTCGACGACTTTATCGAAACATCTTAACGTTTTCAAGGAATTGTTCGAAAACCTCAAGATTCTGATCTAAAGGTTACTCATTATCATTGACAATCGTATTGCTTAATACCTTAGTATATTTGATTGGATGTCAAACTAGTTACGAACTGAAATTAGTCTTTAGTCAAAGTTTCGGAGAACAGTTTGTGTGTTTAGCTGTAGGGGTTTCGCTTTGGACTTCAGGTTATCGGTTCGTGTATTACTTTAGTTGTGATACACATGTCATGTATGTGTGTAGTAAGTTGACACTGTTCTCGATGAAAACTGTTATTTCACTGTTGGAATCTATTTTTATGTTATGGCTTAAGAAATTAATTTTCTTAGTACATAATAATTTATTAACTTTACCATAAAATGTTAAATTTTCAAAATATGCAAACCTATTCATATTGTCTCGTATTTCTTAACACATGCATATTCTGAATACCAGATATGTAAAAAACGTTTATGTATTTGCTATTAATCGTATTTTAATTAAACTGCTGGACCTGGAAAGTATTCTGAGAGTAGAATTATCTACCATAGTCTATACTTTCTGATACAACTTGGAAGTCTTTAAGTCAGGAATGAATAGTTTACTTCTAGGCAAGCATGTTCCAGCATCAATCACATCAACGCTCACTACCTAACGAGATAGTGGTCAAACCTGAGCTTATCCAAATACGCGCACTGTTCCCGCGCGCCTCAAGGAGTTGTCAGCAACAGCAGGGGCCCAGCCGGGTCGAAGCCTACTGGCGCCAGGGTTATCCGAAAGGGAACTCGAGCCCTGGTATGAAGGCTTGAAGGAACGGGGTGGGTTTTTTAGTCAGTAAGAGTCTGACACTATCTACCGCTCCGCCCAAGAGCGGGGGTTGTCATAGGATGATTTTCCCCACCGAAAAAAAAAAACTTATCCAAATAAATTTATAAAAGATATAATCCAAAAGTGTTTTCATTCCTTATTAGTTACATTGAGATAGAAAATTTTAATTTTGTTAGTTTATTTGCATTGCACTTTATGTGCTTGATTATAACATTATTCCTTAACGTCTTTTAACTTTAGAGCACAATGTCTTAAAAGTTTTTATTTAATCTCCAGACTTCGACCGTGTGCAACATCAAGAATATGCCATGAATATTTACGACATGTAATAATAGATACTTGTTCTTATAATTCAGGATACGCCAGCTGATATAAATTCTCAAAGTAGGGACGCACGCGGTGCAAGACTAGACAATATATGAAGATAATATTTTATAAACTTTAAAGGCTATATTGAAGCGCTCTTTTGGACTCAAGAGCGTTGAAGAACTTTGCCAGATGGGAGTATATACTAAGTAGTTTATTATAAGTGCATTATTGAGTCCGTACTGTAATAGTAAAGGACTTTGGGAGTTCGAGTCCCTATTAATTGACTTAGTAATTTAGCTAACGAGACTAGTTTGTTAAGTATACATTCAGTTATTATTTGTTGGATTGGCCTTTAAAGATATTGGTTTTGGAAAATGGAACAGATTGCATTATTTCTTCTGAATTATTAAGATACTACAGTAATTAAAAAAAAAAAAATTAAGAGTATATAAACAATTGTTGCAACTTAAATAAATTACTTTAGATAAAATTTCATTTTAAAGAAAACTATATCTTCGCTGTATCATTTTTTAATTTCTCTCCAACGGCCCATAAAGTTGATCGTTCTCGGCTCCGTCCGTAATACCTATGACACAATATTTCTTGAAGTTCCAAACAATATTGAGTCGCTCCGACGGTGTCCCCGGGCGACAAACTTCCACGCTCTATTGTGATAAACGCCAAACAAACTTGGTCAAACTCGGCCAACTTGGCAAATTTCGGGCGAAAGGTGCACTCATATACAAAGTCTAGTAAAGTTTTAATTGCACTAGATTGCAGCATTGCCACATATTTGTGAAGTAGCGTACGTAATCTAGGTGCATTTAAAACAGTGGTTATCAACCTTTTTTAAACTTGGGATTAATTTGGTTTCTTTGTTGTTGTTCTTTTTTTTTTGGGACTCAGGCCTACTCTTTAGAGGGAAAGGGCAGTAAAACACCACGCAGGCTCAATTCAGGTTGGTGAATGTCACATGTCTTCGAAGTTTTGACATGCCAGCTTCCTTACGCCTTGAGAGCAGTGGTAAAGAAATAAATTACACAAAGTAATGCGCCTGGCTGGGTTTGGACCGTCGATCTAATAACTCAACTTGTTGTTAGTACGAACCAAAAAACCAGAACAAAACTTAACTTTGGCGTTGTTTTTTTTTTACAAATTTTCTTAGAGAAAAAAAAATTGTTTATACCAATGTTAATTTAAAGTTGGAAACTTTGAATTTTATCTGCAAATAAATCTTTGACTTTGACTTTGAAATTTTAAGAACTTTCGTAGACCATAATTTAGCTCTTGTGAACTACAGGAGCGAGAAGACCACATGTTGGTAACCCCTGATATATAACACTTTCAAGTTTTTGACTTATTCGCATTGCGCTGTGGGATCGTGTTTAATGTTGAGAATTAAACATGTAATGTCTTTGTTTTGACGTTTTTTTGCCAGTTTTATTATTTCAAAACAACTAATGTGTAGTTGTGTGTGAAATTGTACTTGAGTGTTTGTTCAAAATCTAGAATTATCTTTATTTATTATTCTTGAGGCGCAATTAGAACTAGCTAAATTACTACATTATCTACTAGAACAAAAGAACTACCGACGGCTCTATTAGTCAGTTGCAACTGTGATGTCTTAACTGGTGTTTGTATTTCAACACATTGCTTAGTAACATTAAACAATCAAGCATGCAATTCATAAAGACGATAATAAACCTCACTGAAAAGCTGAACACAGCTCACACTCTTTGGTTTTTAAAGCAGTCATAGTCCAGTCATTTAAGCTTAAATTAGGTAAGAATCTCGGAATTCGAGATACCCAGCTGTAAGTCTGTAAATACATGTATATTGACACCCTAAAAGTTGTCTCAAAACCTACATATGGTAGGGTGTACGCAACTATTAAATTTCAAGGTCAAAGGTCACAAAAATCGTTTTTTTGCGCTTTTTTTGTAAATATCTCATTTCCTATGGGTTTTTTGCTATTTGTATTTATTATCAATATTGTAGAATACAAAATTCTCTACAAATTTTGTTTAAAAAAATTTCATCACTTGACCTGAAGTGATGCAGTGACCGCGCGCTCTTCGCCCTCTATCTCGAAAACGAAAATAAAATTAAAAAAAAAAACCGTATAAAATTTTTTTTATACGGTGGACCGATATGTAGGTTTTGAGACAACTTTTAGGGTGTCAATATACAAGTATTTACAGACTTACAGCTGGGTATCTCGAATTCCGAGGTAAACTTACTATAATGACTGGACTATCACTTATTTTAATGTCTTTCAATTTCGCAACATATATTATTTTGACAACATTACAAATTAACATGACTGTAACAGCGAGCGTCAACAGTACGAAAGAAAATAATATTCCAGAGGTGTTCAATATCAATAAATCAATGATTTCCGACCACTTCGCGCCCTCATAATGGAATTATTGAAAAATGTGCATTTTAACGCGCACACTTCATTACGATTCTTGTCATGCAAGCTTCGCATAAATCGAACTACAAATTCCAATATTGCCGTTAAAGATTTTGTAAAAAAAACGTCTCGAGTTCTGTGTATCTGCCTAAGTGGCGAACGAATAATATAATGCAATATTCATAAAATGATAAAATTTTGTTTACTAGCATTTATCCTTTTCTTTAAATGCCTGTAACTGTACCAACATTCTGTGGCATTCTGAATGAATTTTGTACGGTAATTTCATGTCATGTCAATCGAATTGCGCTTTTTAATGTCACTTAAAGTAGTAATCCTTGTATTGTATTCAAATTAGTTACAAACGTTTATGTCAAATCTGTATCTGGTGTCAATATCCATCAATCCGTCAACCCTGCCTATCTTTATAGGACTGATAGCAGTTAAGTTGGTTTGACCTTCCGTTTTTCGGTTTACCCCAGCTGCTTTTATCATATCGTAAGTCCATTCATAGTAAATCTCGTGGTGGTTAGTGACCCACACTGCTATGCCGGAGGTCGTGGGTTCGATTCCCACCCAGGACAAATGTTTGTGTAATGAGCACGATCATTTGTTCTGTGTCTGGGTGTAATTTATCTATAATATGTATGTATTTAGAAATATATATGTATGCTTATCAGTTGTCTAGTACCCATAACACAAGCTCTGCTTAGCTTGGGACTAGACGGCGTTGTGTGATAGTTGTGTGGAACATTATTAAAAAAAAAAAGAAGATTTTAGTCATTTTATAAAGATGTCGTCATCATATCATCATCATTTCAGCCGAGACGTCAACAGTTAGACATAGGTCTCCCCGAAATATCGCCATAACAACGTGTCTCTCGCATCCATCGGATTCCTGCGAGCCTTTCTAGGTCGACCGATGGTGTGGGAGACTTTCTGAAGCTTCGTCTTCCAGTTCATAATTGTCACTCAAGAACCTTCCGTCCTCATCGACCACCTGTTCGCATTATATATAAGAAGAGCAAATTAAATTAAGGAAAATTTGAGTAGCATCCATAAACAAATAAAGTATAATTTGCAACAGGTTATTAAGTTCAGGAAAAAAAATGACCTTTTTAACTTTCTGTATTTTATTAATAAACAAAGTTACTCCCACAAAAAAAAATCCCTGGAACATAAAAGGGAAACACGAAATTGATAAAAATAAGAGATTCAGTAAGTTATGTAGAAAGCTTTCTTAGCGCTAACTAATGGAAAATATTCTATTTTGGCATCATTTATCTATTTGACCCCGAAAAGGTTAGGCTCGATCGATTTTTGTGAAGAAAATGCTATATCATGTATAAAGTAACTGATCATACGCCTATTTATAGCTGAAAAGAGCGTCAACCCGTGGATATGAACCTTATTAAATTAGCTCGTGTAGTTCGGGAATAAATAACCTATAATTTTTCTTCTTTTTTGTTTTTAATAATATTAACTAGTGCTTGATTATGATTCCGCTTGATGGTAAGCAGTGATGCAATCGTTGATGGTGAGGCGCACTAGTTTATTAGGAGCGTAATGTGGGCGTCTTCAAGGCTTGATTAAATATTTGATGATAATGATGCTACATCTAGCCGATATCGGCCACAGCGACCGCATTCTTAGGCTCTTCATAGTGGTTGTAAGCACAGATCTGCTGCTTTTTTATGCGTGTTTTAGTAAATTTTTAGTCAAGCTTTAAAGACCCCTAAATTATAATGAAACGAGACGACCGCAGCAGGCAACTTGTTCCAGTCCTTCGATGTACAGGGTATAAACGATGAGGCGAGACGCTTAATCCGGATCGTATTTGGAAGTATAGGCAATTGGTTTAGTCACTAGCAATGTTTAAGGATTGAAGATATTTACTGGTGGCCTAGGAGCATCTGGATATGAGTTGCTGAGGTTTGAGTCAAATGGAATGCGACTTTTTTTAGTCGTCCCAACTAACATTTACATCTGTATCGTAGGTGCGTCTATCATACTTCAGACCACCGTAACTTAGTAACTGGGTAAAACGATACCTTGGTAAGAGTGATGTTAGATTTTCTGGTCATAAATGAACAAAAGACCACTTGGGCCTAGCAATTTCTTTTAGATGGTAAATCACCAAATAACTTTTCTCTCTTTTCATGAACTCTCGTTCTCGAGTGTTAGATGTTTACTAAAAAACCCACTCTTTCTACCCTTTGCATTTCAGTGCCGTGATAATTCTTTCCGAACGGCCCGTTCATAACCTTGCCGCTGTAAGCAGCAGCTAAGCGCAGGCGGCAAGCGGTAAGAAATCATGGCGGCTTTGAGGCGTGGCTGGAAAAACCTCACGGCGTCCTTACCTTCCGCATGACGCAGGTCCTCACCGGCCATAATAATAATAACGTTTATTTCTCACCACAAGCCAAAAAATACAGACAATCTTACACTAGAAACATTGCTAACAATTTTTGGTTGTGGATCGCTGGTGCCTGTGGTAGGTAGTAACACCTGTAGTACAGGTCACCAGGTCCCCACCAGTTCCAATTTACATATAGTAGCTTACATATAAGTACAGCAAGTAATAACAATTACAAAGATTTAGTGAGTTTAATAACCGACTAGAGACAGTAGGAGAAAAAAAAAAAAAAAAAAAAAAAAAACAATAATAAATGTGTATGTATGTGTAGTTATGTATGAGGTGGTTTTAATGTCAGTGTAATTATTTGTGATAGTGTTATGGTGTGTATATGTGTGATAGAAAAGGTGTCCTATTTGTATGATTAGACCAATACGTCCAAAAGAGCCTCAGTGGCAGCATAAGTTTGTCTTTGAAGCCAGGATTGTAAAGTGAGTTTAAAGTTATGTTTGTTTAATGAGTGCAAGGAAAAAATTCGGTGTAATTTATTGTATAGATGAGGGCCAAGGAAAATAAAGAATCTATGACTAAAATATGTTTTAAGGGGAACAGCTTTAGCTACTAAATGGTTGCGACGATTGGTTTCCTGCGAGTAGTTGGTAATAGAGTGCTGTTTGATAACAGTGGCCAATACGAATAATTGCCTAACCGTTAGAACTTGACAATATTCATAGAGCTTAATGGTGGGATAAAGTCTTGGCTTGAAACAGCACACCTTAAGGACGGCTCTCTGTGCGCGTTCTATAAGAATGCAGTGAGATTTCGCTGCACCACCCCAGGAAGATATACAATAGACCAGAACTGATTGGCATAAAGCTTGATAAGTCATTTTCATTATCGAAGCGTCCGCCGACTGGCGCAGTTGCTTAAAAATATAAATTAACTTGCGCACTCTATTCGCAAGGTGAATTATGTGCTCCTTAAAAGTAAGGTTGGAGTCAATTATAATCCCAAGATACTTGACCGATGGGACTCGTTCAACCTTGCAGATGTTGTTGTTTACATTAGTCCCTGCATGAGTTCCATCTCCATCGTTATCACTATTTGATTGCTTCGATGGGGCAGCAACATACAATGAACTTGCTGCTGGTACACTGGTGTAACGAATAGAAAAATCCAACAACTTCGTTTTCGTGATATTCAGTGTGAGCAAGTTGTTACTAAGCCATTCACTGACCATGTTAAAACCCTTCTGTGCATGACGATATGTGTTCTCCCAACTATCCGATGCAAACACTAGTGCTGTATCGTCCGCATACGAAAATATAGAACCGTTTTCTAAACTGAGGCTACACAGGTCATTCATGTAGATTAAAAATAGACTGGGACCGAGAATACTGCCCTGTGGCACACCAAAAGAAATGTTTGACTCGGAGCTGAAACAGGTTCCAATTTTTACACATTGTTTTCTACTTGTAAGATAGCTCTGAAACAGCGAAAGTTGAGTACCTCGTATACCCAGACATTCGAGCTTTGATATTAATATGGGAATCGAGACCGTGTCGAATGCCTTTGCGAGATCCAAGAACAACGCGACGCATTTCTTACCTTTATCCAGTTTTTGAACTATGTGATTAACCAGTTTATGAACGGCATCGGCAGTTGACAAATTCTTTCGAAAGCCAAATTGGTTGACCGACAATAGTTTACGTGCCTCTAAAAACGCAACCAGCCTTGAATTTATTATTCTTTCCAGTATCTTGGACATTGCAGGTAATACCGATATTGGTCTATAGTTTTCGACACGGTCACGATCTCCAGACTTAAAAATAGGGTGAAGAAGTGCCTTTTTAAACAAGTCTGGGAAGACACCAGTATCAAGGCACAGGTTACAAACATATGTCAGTGGAGGCACAATAACATTTTTATGTCTTTTTAAAAAACTAGAAGAAATACCATCCCAGCCGACCGCACAATCATTCTTGAGTGAAACGATTAAGCGTTCCACTTCCAGCTCATTTGTCTTAAGAAGGACAAACGATTCCTTCTGGGGGCTGGGCAGCGAGAAAGACTGTGTGTCTCTATGTATTTTATCAGCTAGGCGTTTCCCCACATTTGCAAAATAGTCATTTATTTCATTTAAAGTGCTTTGCTTATCATTACTATCCGGTAAGAGATCATGAGCTGAAGACTTTAGCTGACCTATGTTTGTGACATTCTTAATCACTCGCCAAAGCTGTTTAGAATTTCTACCTGCTTTTTCAAATTCCAGTCTCTCATATTCTCTTTTTGCTTTGCGTAGAAGATTTGTACAGAAACTACGATACCTTTTGTAAGACACCACGAGGATTTCGTTTGATGGATCTTTTTTTAACTTCTTATATAGATTGTCTCTGTGGCGCATACATTTCAGTAATCCTTGAGTTATCCATGGCTTAATCGGCCTGCGTCTACGTGAGATAGAGATAGTTTTAGTGTTCTTAGATAGAGCCAGGCGAATTGGTTCGATTAGATATTCAGTAGCCAAATTAGGGTCCCTTGTTGAATTGCAAACATACATTAGTTTAGATTCAGTCTGAATCGAAACTAATGTTGCAAAGGTCATTAGCGAGCTCATCTTCGTTTATTTTCGTACTTTGGTTAGAGTTTGGGGTCTTGATCCCATTGAGTGACAAAGAAAGCATAACTGCAAAGTGATCTGTGACAGTAGATTCTAGCACTAAGACTGTGCTAGAGAAAGTTGTTTTTATATTGGCATGGTCGAGACAAGTAGATCCGTGAGTAGGCAACGTGTGTCCAGGAATAAGTCCATGGTGAGATAGTAGGTCCAAATAGTCGAGCGAGTACGAATCTTTATTATTGTGTGTAATATCAATATTTATGTCTCCCATAATTACAATGTTTCTAAATGATTTTAGTTCATTTAAAACACTGTCCAAAGATTGAATGAATTTTGAGAGATCTTTAAATGCATAAGGCCTGTAGACAGCAATTATGGCTACATCAGATCCAATCGTGACTATGAGACAGTTTGCTTCGGACACGATCGGTTCTTTAACAATCACATTTGCTAATGAATTATTGACATATACGACCACTCCGTCATTCTGATTGAAAGTTTTTGATGACTTATGGAATGTATATCCATCCAGAATAGGAATAATGGGGTTACGGGACAGCCAACATTCTGAGAGAACAATAACATCACTAGGCACTGCAATTCTTTGTAATAGAGTTAAAAGCTCCGAATAATTAGCCTTTAAACTGCGTATGTTTTGCGATAAAATAGTTAAACAAGTGTGAGCGGGTAACAGCTTGGAACACTGTTCAGGGTTGCATGTTGTCGCGTTTGAGAAAGTAATGCTATCCAAATTTTCTAACATATCATTTATATTATTTGAATTATCGAATGGTACTGTTTGAAACTAAAGGGACATAGTAGAAAATTCTTAAACTTACTATTCTTCCGGTGACATATGAGTCACTCCAGTGTTCCAAAGAAATGCGAGAGCCACCACTAAACAACACCTTTCTAGATCGTAAATGTGTGTATGGTATAAAGTGTGTATTTTTGTTAAAAAGTAATTTTATAAAAGTGTGTGTGTGAATAAGTATTTTATAAAATTCAATAAAAATTAATATCAAGTGACAAAAAAAATTGTAACAATTAAAATTAGACATTCCAAATTTTATGATTAAAACAAAATAATAACACAAAAAACAATTATTTAGAATATAAAAAATAGGCATGCAAGGTTTTGTGACTATGACGGAACATTTATATAGTCAACTTTGAGATATCTTGGCTAAGTCTTTCTCTGAGTTCACTACAATACGCTGCGCTCCGTCTTCTTTTCGCAGGTAGACTTTACCGTAAGCCGTCCAGCAGTGTTTGTATTTATGCTGAGCTCCGAAATCTCTTGCCAGAAAGTATATTTTTCGGGTTTTTGAGGGCAGGTTATCTGATATATAGATAGGCACCTTGGGGCCGTTGACTCGCAGGTGTGTTGTATTGAGTTTATTGTTAATATTGTTTCTATTGAAGGTCCTGACTGCCTGAAGAACTTTTGATTTGAGTAAAACAGTAGTAAAATCGACAATAATAGTGTTATTCATGGCACTCTTAGAATTTATTCTATATACATCCTTTATATCGGATTCAGCGATGGTGGTGTCGAGGACGTTACCGATATTTCTCACTTCGTTTGCCAGATCCAGTTTCGATTCATCAGCAGTTTTAGGAATATTTTTTATTTCAATACTGGTTATTTTAGAGTGTTTTTCCAGCTGATCTAGTCTTTCCTCAAGTTTGCAAATATAATCCCGATTTTCCTTTCTCTCAACTTCAAAGTCATGCATTTTTTTCAACATCTCGTCGTACTTCGCAACAGAAAAATCAACGTAGTCCTGGAGTTTACTGTATTGATTCTTGATTTCTAGCAACGACGCCGCAGTGTTCGAGTGATGCAATGTTTGCTCTTTTCTAAGGTCTTTAATTAAGTTGGATATTTCGTCCTTAAATTCGTTCATTTTGAAAACATTTTGTTGATCATCCCACTTTCTTTTAATACCCGAGGTTATATTTGCATCCATGCAGGCCTCATTCGGTTCTCCAAACGTACTTGTGTTCGTCTCAGATTGATGAAAAGCAGGAGACTGTGACCTATTTATCACGGCCGGAGATGCTGGAGGAGTGTGTTTTAATGACATCATTGTATGTATGGCAAAGAGCAATGCTGCGGTTTTAAGCAGCTTTTATTATGTACTTATAGATATAATTATAAACAATCTTAAATTAAATTAAGATGTATTCAAACTTTCATTCATATACACATAAAATTTTAAGTACCATAAAAAATAAAAATACAAAAAGTGCAAAATCTCGAAACTTGGATTCGAACTCGAGGCAGTGTGAACGTCAATGCGCTGCCTATACCGTTGTGCTACGTTATAGTTTAATAGAGGCGCTCAAATATTACGATCTCAAGCGAGGCGTAGTAGGCGCTGTGATTAGCTGATGAGAGTATCCTTTGTGTTTACTAATGGGTCCAAAGTTCAAATCGAGCACTTTTTAGCAATGTTGGTGTTTGTTTCAAAAGTGTAACTTGTGTTTTGGAGTAAATATAATTGTTATTTCACTATAATTTTCACACAGTTTGTCACTTGCTCACTTAGGTTTATGAAGTTATATTTTGCTCGTATAAATAATAACTTTTTTCACTGATTTGGAATTTTCGCACTGCGAGAGCAAGGAAGCACGTCCGTTCACTGTGACACCGCAGGGGGGGGGCCATGGTTCGTTCGGGAGTTTCCTGCACCGGATTCGTGCGGAAGTGACGCCCGGGTGTCGCCACTGTGCGGAATGCCCACAGCACACAGTCGAGGTGTGCCCTGCTTGGGCGGAGCATCGCCTCAAGCAGTTGTCAGCAACAGCAGGGTCCCAGCCGGGTCGAAGCCTACTGGGGCCCAAGGTTATCCGAAAGGGCGCTCGAGCCCCGGTATGAAGGCTAGAAGGAACGGGGTGGGTCTTTTAGTCAGTAAGAGTCTGACACTATCTCCCGCTCCACCCAAGAGTGGGGGTTATCATTGGATGATTTTTACCCACCATAAAAAAAAGTGGTAAGATCAAAAGTATGGAAATGTTTGAAGCACGCCACGAGATGCCGCTCATAGCGCCCAGTGCCCGCTTTCCAATGCTGCCCCGCTCGCTGAAGTCGTGAACAGGCCAGAACAGTCCTGTTCGCCTAGCCAAGTTAATAGTCTGCAATCGTGAACGTTAGTAGAAAACTTAAAATGTACGGGAATGACGTCATCTTAACGCTCAGTTACGTGGCCAGAACAAAAGAATCGTGGGCGTGGCCAACTCGAGGCGTTCGATGCAATCGAAACGGTTGTAACTTGGCTAGGGGGCTGCAGCCCTGAACTTAGTGGCTTTTGCTAGCGTTGCTTACCTCAAGAATTGACTCGTGGGGTTGTTATTACCACATAATAGATATGTAAAGAAGTCAATCTACATACAAAGCGCGCTTGAGCAACGCACACATAGACACCGCTCAAGGACACGATATCTCGGAGCGCCTCGGCCCGCTCGTCGAACAGTTCCGGCTCAAACGCACATTAGTGTGTATCCACCGAGCGTAGATATAAAAACCGGCCAAGTGTGAGTCGGACTCGCACATGAAGGGTTCCGTAGCAGCAAGTAACATAATATAAAAGTTCTTGTAGTTCGTTGTAACTTTGATTGATGTTTTAATAATAGTGTATTTTTTTCGATTTATGACGTATTAAAAAAAACCACTTACTAGATCTCGTTCAAACCAATTTTTGTTGGCGGTTTGCATGGTAATGTACATCATATATTTTTTTTGTTTTATCATTCCCTTATTTTAGAAGTTAACGGGGGGTGACACATTTTACCACTTTGGAAGTGTCTCTCGCGTAAACTATTCAATTTAGAAAAAAATTATATTAGAAACCGCAATATCATTTTTGAAGACCTATCCATAGATACTCCAGGCGTATGTATGGGTTTGATGAAAAAAAAAATTTTTTTGAGTTTCAGTTCTATGTATGTACCCCAAAATATTATCGTTGTTTTTCTATTTTTGTGTAAAAATCTTAATGCGGTTTACAGAATACATCTACTCACTAAGTTTCAATATTATAGCTCTTATAGTTTCGGAAAAAGGTGGCCGTGACATATGGACGGACAGACAGACAGACAGACATGACGAATCTATAAGGGTTCCGTTTTTTGCCATTTGGCTACGGAACCCTAAAAAGTGAAGTACATACATGAGATTGTCTTCTGTACCTATCTATTTTGTGTTAATACTAAGCCACGAGTTCCTCAAAAGACACATCTATTACCGTCTAAAACTAATACAAGTTTATGCAACTGATCCATTTAACCAGATGTTATATTACATAACCTGGCTAATTATTCATAAGTTGAAACAAAACCGCTACCTACACTAAACCGGTTTATTAATACGTTTTAGACAAACTTCATTTAAAGTCAATTGTTTCAGTGACATTTTGAAATATGGAGTTGTATTATACGTGTGTATTATTGCAAGGCTATATGGAGTTGTCACACTAACATTATAAAAGTGAAAGATTGAATGTATAGTGTATGTGGGTGTGTTTCTTCACACACATTATGGCTCAATATATTTAATAAAAAAAAAACTTGTACACCAATAGAACATTATCTGGAATACCTTATACCAAGATGTATATGTTATGTTATGTACATGTTTACTCGGAATAAGTTTCTACTTTCATGCAAGTGAAGCTGGCAGAAGCTTGTACTTTTTTATTATTATTTTTTTTTAAATCTTTTCTCCACTCTAAAAGACTCCCGAGAGACTTGAAAGCAGTGGTGGTCGAGTGGTAACGGCCCCAACTTACGAGTTGTAGGTCGCGGGTTTAAACCCAGCCAGGCGCATTACTTTGTGTAATTTATTTCATCACCACTGCTCTCAAAACGGTGAAGGAAAACATCGTAAGGAAACCGGTGTATCCTAGAACCAAAAATTCGAAGACATGTGACATCCGCTAACCCGCACTGGGCACTCGTGGTGGATTACGGCCCATTCCCTCTCCTAGAGAGGAGGCCTGAGTCCCAACAGTGGGAACATTATAAGGCCTATGCTATGCTGAAAGACTCCTGGATTGTATCATGGGTGCATCCTCAAACATGTAAACACACATACACATGACACGGATCATCAATCGAACCCGATCGATGACTATATGATTTGGTGACATGGGCTACACTGTCTTGGAGGAGCTGCCCTGGAATACAAAACGCAAGTAAAGGAACACAGTTAGTCAGTAAAAGACTGACACACCTTTTTACTCCATCCATAGCGGAAGATATTATTTTGATGATTTCTAACCCTTAATAGAATTAATATCCTACTTTGAGGTTTCATTAAGATTTTAGATGAATGCACCTCTTCTTGGAAATTTTAGCAGACAAAGATGCAATCAAACTTTCCAATTACTAGTATGAGATTACTGAAAAAAAAAAAAACAACAATTCAAATCCACAAATTAATTTCGTCGACCTAGAGCTCAAATTCTAAACAGTTTTTCCTTAAAATCCGCAAGAAAACAAGTCCAAACAAAACCGTTGCATCCCGTAAGTTACGCATAAGTGGCGGTAGCTCCGTGATCCAGATAGAGTCAAGTCACAAAGGAGCTCGACGACAAAGCCTGAGAACTGGGGCGGTTACCGGTACAAGCCTAGAAGCCGGTATCTCGCATTTGTCTTGCTGCAATCTGCCAGTTACCGAGGATGCCACTAGATTGCTTTTGATGTAACGCTAACTTAAAACGTGCGGGTTTGTGTAACAGGTCTATTGAATTTTGACTGTGTTGAGGACCAGAATTTTGGTTATTTATACGACTAAATAAAGTTTCGAGCTAATGATAAATGCTCATGTATATTCCGGTCAAATGTAGGAAGAGGTCCAGTACACTCGCATTTATCTACAGTTTAAATATCTTTTTTGGTATCATTATTATAGTCATAATAATAATAAAAAAACTAAGAAGAACTAAGAATATAAAAAAATAGCTTTTGCCAGCGGCTTCGCCCGCGTACATAAAATATAGCCTATGTCACTCAGAAATAAAGCAGCTTTCTAACGGTAGCAATCGGACCAGTACTTCCAGAGACTACCTCCTACAAATAAAAAAACAAACTTTACCTCTTTATTATTTTAGTGTGGAAAGAAAAAATAATAATTAACTAATGATAATCTTCCCGACCAATTTTCGATCACGGTGGTTAATCTCAACAGAGAATAATCAAGCATGTATTGTATATATGTATTTATATGATTGTGTAAGGCACGAGTAAACGTTTTTCTTTCTTTTCTTTCATGTACTCAAACACAGGTTAACTCTCATGGACATGGTCATGGACCGATGGGACTGTAATTTGACACGTCCGGAGAGAGATCAGGGGCATGAGCAACGACTTTACGTGCTTTCGGAGGCACGGGTGTCATCAACTTTCAAACTTCGGGTTTATAATCATCATCTGATCAGCCCAACGATGTCCACTGCTGGTCCATAGGTCATCCAAAAAGTGTCCTTACAACGACCGGTCCTGCAACCAACCAACCGAATATGCGACCGAACTTTGGGCTGAAACAGACGAATGAAAAAACACAATAACTTTTTTTGTTTTACCCAGGAATCGAACGCAAAACTATATGCTCAGCAATCGCGCTTGCGCCTATGAGATCAATGAGGCTGTTCAAACCTGCTACCATATAAAAAAACATCAAACATTGTAATCTTTAAATAAAAATGTAAAATTGGTAGAAGAAGGCACTTGAACTTTCAATCTTTAACTATTTGTTCGTTTGTTAAATCTGATATCTCAATATACAATTACCACAAATCTTAAGTAGAGAACCACACTGCGCACACGTGTGCCACACACGCCGATCTGGGCGCGTTGGTCTCTATACATTTTATGGAAATTAGACTTGTAGAAACGGCACAAAAGGCAACGAAGGAACAGGAGTGGGTTTTTAGTCAGTAAAAGTCTGACACTATATTCCGCTCCGCTCAAGACTGCGGGATGTCATTGAATGATTTCCCCGCCTAAAAAAAAGACTTGTAGAGCTACACTTGATTCACGCCACGCAACGCCACGCGAAGTTGTTCTTTACACGAGTGCGTCGATCTAATGTAGTTTTAGCTTTAGAATGAAATCTGCAACATTCCGTACCAAAAAATCATAAATCATTGTTGGTCTATATCAAATGTTCTGCCACAAACGAACTGGCACCAACAAAACGACAGCCTTGCTTTCTAATAACGACCGATATAATTTTAATGAGCCTATAATATCCAAGGTTTGCATTCGATCGTCAAGATAAAGATGTTGAATTTTGTTCCTAATTACTGGCTGCTACTTGGGGTGGTTGATAAAATCTTCGGTTCGGCTTTTGTCGTATCTCACTCGGTCTATTTGTTTGTTACTATCAAGATCGCATTGCACAACGGATTCCATTGTTGTTATGTAAGTTTGGGTCCAATTAAGTTTGCGATTAGCATTTGGTTTTGATTGTTTGGGGTAAGTGAATGTGTTTCTAGTAGTTGCTTTTCTTTTAAGTGTGTTTTGAAACTTGATGTCATCCATCGTTTCATTATCATATTTTTTTTTGCTAGCGACTTCATCCGCTTGAAATTAGAAAATTATATCACGAGAACATATTCTCGAGATAAGATGCGCAATGGTAATATTTCGACTATTTTAGGATATGGTCTATCCGCATGTCAAATTATATCCAAACCCATTCAGCTGATTGAGCGTGAAGGAGTTACAAACATACATAGATACCTATAATTAGACACACATAGATGTATAAAAACTTTTGTTTTTATAATATTATGTGTGATACTTATCCTTACGAAATTACCAGTTTGTAGCATAAGATAATTTTAGCCTAATAATATTCCCACTGTTGGAACTCAGGCCTTTGCTCTAAGAGAGGAACCACTTTTTAGGTACTATGAATATGGTTTCTTAGCTACGGTGTAAGTAGGTATCTGATGTCAATCATTATTGCAGGTGCTGTATCCGGATCTTATTTAGTTCAAAGCACTTGACAATAGTAATATAAATTCTTGTCATGCTGTATCTTAGTACTTCTGCGATCAAATAACAAATTACATCGAAATAGGCTACTCATAATCTGCAGCTAATTTGATTTTACGAGGATACTTAAATCTATCATTCAATCAACTCAGTAAATCTTAGCAAAACATTCGCTAACTTTAATCAATCCACAAATTCTATTGTTTTCGAAACAACGGCAACCGATTTAGAGACAATATAAGTGAACCAAATAATTTAGAAGTCCATACAAGGTTCCTTGAATATAATATGTTGTACCAACCGATGTCTAAGGCTGTCATCAGACGGACTGCATTGCAGCAACCGCGTGCAGTCAGCAGTAAGCAGCAGCAATCTGCAGTGCATGCAGTTGTACGTTCGACTTCATTCAGTCATGATTCACGCTATCAGCTGCTGTAGTATGAAGTCAATGTTGACTGCATACAATCGTAATTTCTACTGTTCGCGGTCGGTTACAGTCGTGCAGTGTCCACGCTGTCCAATTTGATGTCCATCGCTAACCTCATACGGTTAGTCAAGGAGCGTAACACGCCACAGTTGCATTGAATGCACATCACGATATTATGCGATCGGAGTCATCATTATTTTGAGGTTCTTAAAGATCAAATCTTACACTGAGCTCTTGGGTTAGATGCGTGGCGTCAACTGCGCAAAGTCAAATGCGACCACAGATAACTGCATGCAGTTCAATATATCGACTGTGCGCGGTTGCTGCGATGCAGTCCGTCTGAGGGCAGCCTAAGTAGCGGCACGGAACTAGTTACTATATACCAGTACTTTACCAACTTGTTTTTCTTCATCAACTCGACTACTTTCGTGGAAAGCTGATAAGCTGATACGTCGCGTGGTTTACAACGTTTATGTTCGTAATGAAAGTTATTTAGCTAGAAAACATATTTCTATGGAAACTTAATCTAGGGAAAATTTTCCTGTTGCAAATTGGACAAAAATGATTGAAATTATTAAAACTTTTCTGTTTCATTGTAACATTTTATTAGATCATCTTTTCATTCATTTGTCGACTTGACTCATGAAGTCATGACTTTTTTTAAGACTATTGATTTATCAGCAAGATAATGTTTCACTGAGCTAGTTAACAGATATGGAAACCGTAGACGTTCCACTAGATCAAACTCCTTGCATCCTGTCGTTAAACATTTGTCATTGTCGAAGACAAAAGAAATCTTACACCCGACAGGCACAATAATATTTCGCATACCGAGAGCGCGACAGTGAAAGACAATATTGCACCGTTTACGACCAGCACATTACAAGCAGCAACCTGTCACACATTCCTTATAAAAATACCAGTATACGACATCAGAACAATTACTCTGAAACAGACACTTTAGCAGCGCGTTTATGTCAAGCTGCACTTACTCCACAACTCGTTTGAAGTATAAAATTCCACAGCAATTTGTCACACAACAGTGACAGCGGACCTTAAATTTGAATTTTAATCACACACTATTGCATTTCACCTCTAGGCGAAGCAAACCTGTCACAGATATTGTAATTACATTTCAAGAGAGTTGCAATCGAATGTTGACCTTAAAAATGAAACGGACTGACATAATAGACTTACCTACCGTCTCTGAGTCGTAGGCTGATGAAATAATTACATATTTGGTGGATGCACTGTATAATTATGGATCTTTACTTTGCCCACCAACTGTGTGAAAAGAAAATGGAAACAATTAAACATCAAATTGTTGTTGGTCTTCGAGTTTTTTATGAATGAATCTCGGAATTTTAGACGTGGATAAGTGTTGTGGGTATTTGGTTAAATTTCAATTGAAATTAGGAAATACGCGGTTGCATATTGATGTTTTTATTAATCAAACTAATATTATAGTGGAAATTTTTTAGTACGCATGTGTGTATGTATATTATACTTTTATACTCGTTTTTTCTTCCATTCTATCCTGTTACGCGTCACGCTATCACTCTCTTTTCTTTCTTATGACTTCCCAGATAGTTTATCCATCTTATCTTTTCCTCTTCATCCATTTACATTTATCCATATCTTTTTAAAACATTAAGCAGTAAATATGTTTGTATGTAACTACAATAAAGTATTTAATAAATAAATAAATATCAAATCATTTAATTTTTCATATACCATCAGATTTTACAATGCTGACATTAAGTTATACTCAAGCACATACAACTAATCTACTATTACTTTTCAAAAAAAGTGATTATATTGTTCCAGAAATATAAAATTTTCTCTAAAAACTTATAGTACCTGCAGTAAAATTACCGTTACTAGTCCTAATAATGTTTATTCCCTAATAATACTATACTATTAACTAAGTAAATACTTCTTATCCTGTACCCAGCATGCTCTAAGGGACCAGCGGATGTAATTTGCTTGCATTATAGGTAATTAATATAAGTGTTTCTACGGCTGTTACGAGGTATTTCCGAATTATATCTTAGAGCCACATCTAAATATTAGTCAGAACTATTTGCGGTTACAATATGACTATAATATTTCCTAGAATAATCATAACATCAGGCTTATTGCTTATATAGCAGCAAAAAGTTGATGGTCTAGTTATGAAGGCTGTAGGTGATTCATATTAAAATGTGTGTTGAAACAGTTTTAATCACATTCTTGAGGCTTTGATCGGGCCGCATACGTTGTCAATATGGATGTATGACTAAACTGGGTCTATGTCAGATAGCGCTTGTGACAGTTCCTTTAACGAGTTTAGGACATACGAAGGTGTTGATCAAGTTAAGTGTAGGTACCTATTTCATTTCTATATGTCTCTAGTCCTTTCATATTGCAAATGTTTAAAGAAACCGTTCGGTACTACTCATAGTAAGCTAAACTTCCTACACATTTTAGACTTTTAGAGATATGTGGAACATGATGTAAAGTCTCGCAAACCTCCATTGAAAAGGAAGTATTCTTCGACCGAACGAGTGTTTGGTTTCGTTCGGACAATTGCCTGATAGTTGGCTTCGTATTAGTTTATAATATTCTAATTACGCGGAAAATTCTAATACCACGATACAGGATTTTGAATTTCAGTTCCAATGTGGCGATATAGACGTCGCTACAGTCAGTTGTTATTATTAAGTTCTACACAACATTTCTGTAATCTTGTGACATTCAACAACAATACTCAAACTAATCGCGAACATAAACCATTTCAGAAAATTCAAACATATCCCCCACAATGTAAGTAAATCCAGTACCGAACCCTTTCAATATAATAATCCTAAACCCAATCTATTCAAAGCCATTTCTGTATTGTAAATTGTAATACAAGTATTTAAAGGCTACACCACATAAATTTGAGTAGGTTAAGCTAACAATGCTAAGCACAGTTCGAGGCATTGCTTCGCGATAACTGTCGTACAAGCTCTTATTCGAGTCGTGGCCAACAATGCTATAAATCGAGGGCTTGCTAGCGGAAGACATTTTAGTTTTGAAAATATCAGATGCTTTGTAAATCCCGGCTGAGTGGGACGTACGGTGTATGCCATGAGCATTCTTGTAATGGTCACACGCTAACGGTTCAACGCATAATTTTGATACAGAAATAGGACGGAAATTGATTTTTTATCATTCTCATTTGTTGAGTGTGAAAGATTTGTTGTGATTAAATGTTTGTATTTCCGAAGAGATAAAGTCTTACTAGGTTGGTGATATAAATATAATACCTATCTAAGTATTTTCTACTTGATGTGAAAACGCAATGATACAGTGAGTAGGTTTGTAAACTGCACAACAACTATGAGAATACTATGTCAAAATTGTTGTAGACATATTTCTACTTTCATGAAAATTAACAATCCACCCGATCCTGTTTTGATTATAGTGGCCACCTTCAACAGAGATTAGTTGCTTGGCTAATCACCACCTATATCACTCACATTCGTACTTACGCAGGAGGTATTATAGTCCACAAGTGCGTGCGTAAACATAGGTGCACTTTGTGTTCCTTTTCTTCCACTGTCTGATGGAACTGCTTTCGGAGGCAAATTCCGTTCCACACATCAAACCAACAGGGTAGGTAATTTGAAATTGAAAAACTTAATAGTACTTTAGCTTACCCGGGAATCGGACCCACGTTCAGCAGTCACGCTTACGACAACAAGACTAATGAGAGAGTTGTGAAAATAATACTGTTTTAGCAAAAACATAATTGTTTGAATAGTTAAAAAAATGCTCTCCGAATAAAATTACCGGTATAGCTTGGTTACTATCAAACTGTATAACAAACAAAGATCAAAGACGCTAATGCTCAAGCATTAATTGTTATTGACAGTACCTGTGGCAGATGGCCATCCATTACAGCCACGCTCTATCTTCAATCGGACGTCAATACATTATAGACAGCTAACAAAGGGACTAATCCATAAATTGCAGGACAACACGACTGTCAGACAAAGGAACTACTTAGTCGATATAGCTGGAGATAGTGGGAGGATGTGTGCTCTTAATTTCCATTTAGTAAAATATTTTGACCACGCAATATGATGAAAATATAATGAAACACATACTTTTTAGACCAAGGCTTGTTGTAGACATCAAACTAACTACATTTTTACACAATATTGAAAACTTTGGTATGGCCAGTATAAAAATTGCTAACATAATTAGCGCAATTATGTAAGCTACTTCTGGTAACTAGGGCGTTCGTGGGTTTGTTCTTCGTTCGGCCCACTGAGTTTTGTCCCACATAAAAAATTCCTGGTTTGTCCCAAACTACATGCTTCTTTCGTCCCAAAATCTTATTTTAATTATTTTGTTCTCGATTCGTCCCATTTAATATTCCTTGTTCGGCCCATATTTTTTTTGTATAGGCCATTTTTACATTTTTGTACACTCAGCAACAGAAACATATTACTATTTTGTGAGTACAAACTATATACTAGCTTCTGCCGGTGACTTCGCCCGTATGATAATAGAAAATATTTGCCCTTGTCACTTTATTAATGAGGTAGGATTCTTCTGGTAAAATTATTATTAAAGTCAGTCTTGCAGTTTTTTATTTTATTTTATTAAATACACAAAACATAAATCTTTCCTCTTTATAATATTTATATAGAAGTAAAGACTTAATAACAGTAAACTATTCAAAACAATCGCTCCTCTCTGCTTTCTCCTTGAGAGAAAATTTACACGTATTGTTTTGTCAAGAGCTGACGTCACTGGAATCTGTTTAGAAGAGTAGGTAAAAAAGTAATGTTTTTATAATACGTCCTTTATCGGTTTGCTTGTATTGATTAATTTTGGCCAATAATATTATTTTCCGTAATCAGTAAAATACTCATGTTGTTAAAAATACTCTCACTTAATTCTTGGTCGGTGAATTTTGGAGTAACTGTTGTGCGTGTTCAGTGTACGGGAAGGTGTTCAAAGTAAACGTGACTTCAATGAAATAAATGTCTTTAATACTGTTTCCACAATAGTTCGTTATTACTAACTACGTACTATGTAAGTGTCGAGGCAGGGCGGTGTAACGTAAGCGACTGGCGAGCCTTGCGCTCGCGCTCCCGTATTTCATCAAAATTGCAACTCAGCGAATCGCAGTTACTAAGCCGCCACATAACTAATATTATTATTTCTTAAATAATATTTATTATAGATCTGACTATTGTGTATGTTTAAACTTTTGTAATGATAAGATGGTTATTATTATTCCATTTCTGCAATTTTCATTACGATACTTGATAGTAAAGATGATTTATACATAATTTTAAGAAATTGTTTTATTATTAGAAACCGAATTTACATTGCAAAAATACTTAGCCAACTTTAATTAAGTATAGTAAAGCTAATAAATAATAACAAAAACTCTAAACTAATGAAAACTAACCAAAAACAAAATAAATATGATGAATAACAAATATTAGTTAATTTTAAGTGCGCTCTTGTCATCGTCAGTGTTCCAGCCGTATTGGAAACCCTGGCATGCGACTATGGCAAAAGACCGGCCGGCATGTCATTATTCTCAAAGAAGATGGGTAGGCCCTTAGTATGGGACGTTATTTGTGTCGATACTCTTGCGCCATCCAATCTTCCTAACTCGTCATGTTGTGCTGGTGCTGCCGCTGCGTCTCCGGAGAAGCTCAAGCAGCAGGAATATAATAACCTTGTTGGAAATTATATTTTCGAATTACTTGGGGTTGATTCTCTCGGATCATAGGGTGTAGTCACAAGTTGTAGTATAAATATCTGTCAAAACACTTCGCGTGACCCAAAAGCTGGCTTTTACGTCGGAAAGAGGATAAGTATTACCATATAGCATGGCATTGCCGCCAGTCTTTTGGGCACATTACCAGTCGACACTTCGACAGCCATGTGGAATAGATTTTTTCGCGCCATGTTTTAGTTTGATTTTAGTAGTAATTAGTGTAGTGTTTTCATTATTATTTTGTTTTACTGTAATAGTTAGTTAAGTATTTTTTAAATATGTGATTAATTAGCAAATAAAAAATATTCTTACGTTTTAATTAGATAAGAAGTTTTTGTTTTTTGTTATTAGAAGTTTGTGTATTCTTTTTTTTTAAATATTATTCAAAATTTTCAAATAAGCACTTTCATTATTTTTGTTGACTGTACTTTTAAAGTACTTGTAACTTGGGACGAAACAAAACTTCAATAGTGATGTGGGACGAACAAATAATTTTTTGGAATGTGGGGCAAAACTTCGGGACGAACGAAGAACAAACCCGTTCGTGTTATACTTGTTCGATATCGATATATAAATATAGTATACAATAATTGTTTTATCTCACGATGATGAAATGATCTTGATACATTATTTCTGTGTCGTGAACTTTTTCCTTTCACATCGAGCATTCGGAGCTTATAATACAAATTATTTTGTGTATTTAAATGTAAAGAAACCAAAATTGACTTTAAGCAATTGACTCCAATTTTGACAATAAGTCCGGTATTGTAAATTTGACAATGACTGACCTGATTTCTCTCCAAAATATTTCACATATCATTATTGCAGCTGTAAATACGATAATAACAGCTATAATTGCAAATCGTTTACCGAAACGTGGATCATTAAAAATTTACCAACATCCAACCTGCAGCCTTAAAATAACGAACGCGGATCGAGTTAAATTCACTAATAAGATAATTTAATTAGTATTCATCAAAAGAAATGTAATATATAGGTACGTGGTATGAAATGAAGCAATGATCAAATAAAAAGCTCATTTATTACCGGCCGGTCCCAACTGAGGTATTATTTGATGTGATTAATTAAAAGTTATAATTAATGAAAGAGCAATATCGTGTGCAAGGCGTGCCGTTACAATAGTGCGTGGAAACAACCATGGTACATGATGGTATATGTATGAAAGTGTGGAGAATATTCCGTAATACTTCACATGCATTCCTTTGCTTTAGCGGGATTCTATTGTGTGTTACAAATCAGTTTTTTTGTTTGTATTCTGAAGATAGGAACGTAATGATTACATTAAGAAACGTAACCGTTAGTTTGCAATCACTGAATGAGGTGAACGTGCAATCATCAAACAATCTTGATGCCAAGTGTTAGCAGTTTTTCGTTAGATGTCTTGGCACTTAATAGTAGATAAATAAATGTAAAAAACAAATATTAATAATTAAATGTTGTTAAATGTTAATAAAGCTCAAGTATCAATGTCTAAGAAACTACTCTTCACTCTTAAATGAAAGGTAAAGAAAGAAAAAAATATAGACAAACATGAAATTCCCAATCTTTACACTTTAAACGCGGTAAATACTTCAGAAAACTTCAAAATGTATATTTTAACATGAAAACAAACAGAGCCCGATACTTCTCTCAAATCCAGAGCGGACGAATTCTTCGACAAAGTTGTAACTCAATCTAACTCCTTAAAGATTTGGAAGCTGATTAGAAGACCCCAGGCAACGCAAAACATCGTAATATGAAAGGAAGCAACAAGTTATACTATAAATGTTGCCTTTTTGTTATTACGAATTCTGACTTGCGCCAATTTTGTTTCTTTGACCCGAAATTATTTATTCATTGAAGATGGTTTTGCGTAACGTTAACTAGCAGATCAAAGATTTCACAATTCCAGTTTGGTACCATTTTTAGATTTAATCCAATAACGTTTATTTTTAGCTTATGTTTCTTTCTATTGTTTTTATTTGTTTATTTCAATAGGGCTTATGGTTTATTACTATATTTGGAAATAATAGGATTATATAATGTAGAAGCACTTTCTTTTTATTCAATTTTGTTAATGTGAAGTACGATGGAGCATTTTTATTAGGTTACAACTTGTTTGACATTACGAGCATGGGAGTTGAGGGTTTGTCATGCTCACTCACATGTCTCGCTGATGGTGGCACGTATTATTGGGTCATTCGGTTTCCTCCAAAATGGTTGAGCTGAGTGGGGCTGATGCACGTGTCATGCCCGTGAACGGGTGCCATCGGCTGAGACTGATCATCTCTTAGCTGCCAGTGGCTTAATTCAGTTTCTATTTTTAATTAGCTTTTTTTTAAATTATATATTGTTATTACAAAACTACATTGATTTATGTAACTCTTATTATGATTTAAAAGAATGTCCATGGAGTTTCTTGCACGTTCTTCTCCATAGAGATTTACGCTTTGGAACGTGTAATTTAGCTTCACTTTTCTTGGACTGACCGATATTTGACTATTCAAAAGTGCCTGCTAATGGTCTATTTGAAATAAATGTTTTTGATTTGATTTGATTTTGAGGTTCTACTAAGCTACTTACTGGTTCTTCTAATAATACTTTTTCACACGCTGTTATTCTCTAAGGAAACCAAAATATTTGAGTTTAAATAATCTTTCTCATCAACAATCGATTCTGGTATTACATTATTAATTATTACATGTTCGATTGTATCGATACATGGATTTATGTCTATAATCGTTTCATAACTTCAAGCTACATCGATAAGGTGCTCTATATTAACAAACCGAAGATAATTGATATTCTTGTCAATCAGAGCAAGAATTCTATCAATAATTAGTCCAGCTTATCTATTGCGATCGAATTTCGATATCTGATCCTTAGCATTGCGCAAATCATGATTGGCTGCGGGACATATATTTTTTATTGGAGCATTATTGCGACATGAAGTGCTTTCAAAGGTAGATGTTAAGTTACAGTTGACATTTTGTTACACTATCACATATTTGCATAAATAGTCGAATGTATTGAATGTTACTCCGAAGGTAACCGTGTCAACTGGATTTGTCTTTTGTAATAACATGTTTAAAAGGCTTTAATGTTTTTTTGAGTACGAGATTAAAAACAGTTTATTTATTGCGTAATGTCAATAGTAATAGGATGTCGAGATTGAGCTTTGTGGTTACAAATAGCTTCAGAGTTAATAGTATAAACATCATACTATTGTGAAAGTTTGTATGCATGTGTATGTATGTTTGTTACTTCTTTACAGTCAAACGGCTGAACGGATTTGGATGATGCAATGCTAAAATGTATAATGGATAAAAGTACTCCTTTCATATAGGTGAAACTGCTAGGAGAATACACAGTACCAGTAAACTATAAAGTTTATTGGTACTGTGGATTTCAATCTAATAAACGTTATGAGCATTTCAAAATCACTAGAGTCATAGAATTAGATTATTTGCCCGACCATATTTGCATTTTCAGTCCTTAATACTACGAAAGCAATTGCAATACATAGTAAACTTTATAGTATAGCAATAATCCCATTGAATACGAATTTAATCATAATTAAATTAAAGAGAAAACCAAAACAAGAACTAAGAAAACTAATAAAAGCAAATGTTATGCAAATCGTTCATAACTTGAATGCCCATTACGCGGAACTTTTCATTGATTACTTAAACCAAGCTGGGCTTGCTGTAAGTTTAAACGAGGTTATATGAATTTGTCAGGCAGCCTGAGTTATGAATTGTAAGCAAATAAGTCTGGTTTTGTACTTCGCCGAAGTTTTGTTAACATTGTCGCTTGGACGGACACTTTATTGGACTTATAATGGGTGTACATTAATCGGAACTATTTATGACAGACTTTAGTTGTTATTATTTAGAGGGTTTTCTACCATTTTACTTAGATAGTAAGCCTTTGTACACTTAAGTGTACTCGTTCAAACAATCTTTATGATTTTAAAAAATAAATGAAGTTTCTTGCTGGAATTTATGTTTTTTGATAGCTACAGCCTCAGGAGTGAATAGAATACTTTTAGGCAAGCGTGTTTCAACGTCAACTATATCACAGCTTACCGTCACAAGAGATAGTGGTCCAATGCGAGCATATCAATAAATGCAAAAAAAAAGTATAGCCTCAGAATAAAATGATTATATTATTATGTGTAATTTTGCTTGGAGTTTTACAACACTAAATTTAAATTACCTTAAAACAATGGCACCATTCCAAAAACCAGCAAATTGTGTGACCAAAACAACTGCAATGTCACCAATAAAATGAAACGTCATTCTAAAACAAAAGTTTAAAAGCATGACCACATAAACAAAGTTAACGGCTGCAATCAAAAAACATTCACATGGTCTTCTTATCTTCAGTCTTTATACTTCTCTCTTCGAACCTGTTCCGTGGCCGAGATTAACAATAGCTGCAGGCTGTCCACCTCTTTATTGCCACTTGTATCTAGGAGTGAGTTATGAGAGTTGAGCGAGCAAGCTAAGCAAGCGGAGCGGGCAAGTGAGCGGAACGATTGAATTCAGTCGTAATAAAAAGAAGTAAATGACATAGCGTTGTTTAAATTTAGGTTAATTTAGAAGTGGTTTGACTTTGGGTATGGCAGTGAATTTAATGATGACAAAGGTGTATATGTTACTATTGTCCAACGTGCGGATTATCGTTTCAACGACTGAACTCTCAAGTAGAATAGTGTTAGATTAGACATACCATAAAAATTATGCTAGGGAGGTCCTTCTTGTCTATTGACAATCGCTTGTACCTTCAAAAAATAATGTACTTAAATACCGTATTTTTTTATTATTTTTTATAATGGATAGGCTCGCGTTTCACCACAATCTCACCTAATGGTAAGCGATGATGTGGCCGACGATGGAGCATGCTTGCCTAGAAGCAATCTATTCACTCTTGACTTAAAGACCCCTAGGTTATAGCTATCAGGAAACACAGACTCCGGCAGGGAATTCCATTCCTGGAAATTTTTAAAATTTTATTTTATTTTAAGATTATAAGTTAGCAAAATACATACTATTCAAAGGCTTTAAATCGCATAATATTATTTTACTTTTTTATTTTAATGAAAAGGAAAAAAGAAAAAGAGGTTTTTCTTTTTATTCATTTCCGTTACACTTTTTTGTACTAATTGATTGTCGATAGAACGATAAATGTCCCATGTAATGAAAGGCGGTATACTGAAGTCAACCTCCAATAACTTAGACCAAACTTTAAAGCCGTCCACAACCATTTGGTAGTGCCTTTATGTCCTCACAAATGTCTCAAGCTTTGTAACGTTGCGGCATGTAATAACGACCGAAAATATCCATGAGACCGCGTCCAGTGTCACAAATATGAGATTTTATAAAATTGTGGGAAAATTACACTTCAACGGGACATTTTGATGAATTTTATTGCAAAAAATTAAGTACCCTGACTCAGTAAACTCAGATTCACTTGGTATAAATGACAAAGGTGAAACTGTTTAAGTTAGTGATACTACCAACTTTCTCTATGATTAATTTAAATTGAGCGATTTATAAGCGGCTTGTGGTTTGTATATTGTCATAGGGAATTAAAATTCCGGGGAAACTTTGATATTTATATTAATGATGCTATAACCTTTTGAGATGACTAATGCGGATCGAGTGATTTAAAGAAGCTTGTGGTTAAAGCATTGATTACACAAAGAGATTTTTCGTTTAAGATATTATTGCTGAGTCATTACTTTCAATCTCTTAAAGTGTGTTCAAACATATTGGGTAAAATATCTAAATATTTGAACAAGCAATAAGTTAAATTGCATGCAGTTATTCGCGCGATAATAGTTAATTGAATTATTTTATATCCGTGGCTAGCTTTTACCTTGGACAGAGGATAAACATTGCCATACTGCGTGGCAATGCCGCCAGTCTTTTCGACACATTACCAGTCGACAGCGATGTGGAAGAGTTTTTTGACGCCATATTTTAGTTAGTTTCAATATTAGCATAGGGTTTTATTATTTATTTATTTTTTAATTTACTATAATTATAATTATTTTGTTGTTTATAAGTAGTAATATTATATAATATGTATTTAAGTGCTTGTAAATAAATAAAAATATTGATTTATATTTTAAGAAATCCGAAGACCTCCACTACAGCTTCCCCTAATTATTGTCGTCATAATAATCGATTCTGTGCGGCTTACAAGCGTTGAATTTCCGCGACCCTCATTACGTCGTTGGTCTACAACATCGATTAACACTTTGCTACTTATTGCAATTAGTTGATTTCAAGCTGTATGGCTTTTTTTAAAGGTCGTCATTAAATGAATGCACTCGTTCTAGGGTGGTGCGAGGGGGCGTATCAGACTTTTACTTTATTGCTCCTCACCACCTATGCTCCTTCATTTACCGATTGCGTACTAAAGCCACGGTAATTCTATCAGACGTTCCCGCATAGCTTTAAGGCTTAATACTTTATTTCATATTCAGTAAAATAAATTAATAGAGATTCAATTCGCAACTTAATGGACGACGACTATTAAACTGGTCTTAAAACTTCTCTAGTGTTAAATATAGTCCAGCAATCTCATTTACCTACGCAGTTGAAGTATTTATCTTTAAACATTTCAAGTTCACAAAGATTCTTAATGTCATAGATTTTACATCACCGTTTAAAAGCAAACTTGCTTCTTTGAACAATTTCCATAGTCAATAAATGGCTAAATTTTCCCATTATCTGGCCATAACACGAAATCACTGCTGATTTTAATGGATTTCAATTACTATTTAAAATTAAATAGCCTAATATTACCATCAGACAGAGCCCGTCTTTTCATTTCCTAGTTCAAACAAAATTACGGAAAACAAACTCATTATGCTCATGCAAGTATATTAAATTAAATTCTTCTGTATATGGTAATGTACAATAGCTGTTTGTTGTAGTAAAAGTCTTACATTGAGTCTAATATTATTAACGTATAAGACATGAGAACACCCACAGCCTCATGCTACGTTTTGGATCAAATATCCTATTAGATTGCTAAGGAAATTGCACTTTCTAGAATCCTGAGATGTTTTAGATTTGCAACTTGCTCGCTCTACAGCGGTGGTTCCCAAACTTTTTTTGATAGGGGACCACCTTAGCTTGTTTGTTGTTAGCAGAAACCAAAAAGCGAAAAGAAAACGTTACTATTTTTATGTCATTGTGTGGCAATGCCGCCACATGTGATGATGGCACATGAGACTTTTTGGACGTCATATTTTAGATTATTTGTATTTAATTAAGGGTTTTTTTGAAGTGTATATGTACATATAATAAACTTAAGCATTTTTAATGTTTTAATATTAATAAAAAATATTATAATTACACTAATGTTGTAAAGACCAAAGTTTGTGAGTTTTTTTAGTGTATAGACGTACATATAATAAAGTTAAGCAGTTTTAATGTGTAAATAGTATTTTAATAAAAGATATTATTATTACAATAATATTGTAAAGACGATAGTTTGTAAGTGTCTGTCTGTTTGTCACTGATGAATCTTGATACACGGGTAGACCATGTCCTGGAAGAGCAAATAGGATTTTTATCGGGAATATGTTTCCTTGGGTTAATTTCCTACTATCATGCGGGTTAAACCACTGAAGGCAGCTTGAAATAAGTAATTGTGGTATTATGTAAATAAAACTTGTAACACATCGACTTTATAAAACCAAAAGTTTGTTAAAAAGGTGGGAAATCATGCAATGACTTCTTGGGTGAAGCGGGAAAACATGTCAGACTTTTAGAAAGAAAGAAAGGTTCCTTTTCGGACTACCCATGGCCCCTAGTAGGCTTTGGCCCTATTTGTACAACTCTTCCATCGCCATCGACTGCTTAGGCTCAGTCCAAATAGTTATCATATGGCCGGACGGCAAGCTACCTATTGCTCGACGTCCGTTAGCCCATGCCAACGCTGACAGGAAACTTAAAATCTGTTTCCATTTAGTCTGTAAGTTCAAAATTTTGAACAAGGTTTCAAAATTTTGAACAAGGTTTCAAAATTTTTAACTAAAAAGGTTGCGGATCGTATTTTCGCTCTTGCAGACCACCAGTGGTCCGCGTCCAATAGGTTGGACACCATTGCTCTAGAGATTACATTCCAATGTTGGATTATCTAAATACCTAAACTTCGTGATTCCTCTTAAATAATCTAGAATTAAAATGGTTCGTTTGTTATAAGTTTGACTACAGTTAAATTAAGTACTATCTCTATTTATGTTCGAAAAGTTAATCGAAAGTATATTTATGAATATAGTCATAGTTTAATTAATTTAATTTTAATTTGAGTTCTTGTTTGTTCGCAAACTCGTGCTGAAAAATATTGGACTGAATATCGAAGTGAGATCTTGTTATTGTTTGTTTAATATAGTAGCTAAGTTACGTCGAGTTACGTGCCTAAATATTCCGATAAAACTGAAGAAAAACATAGAAACGCTGGAAACTTTCTGTTTGTTTCTTCACTGTTATGATTTTTGAACATAAATACGAGTAGGTAATACATACAGTCATCGCGGCTATAGAACGTAAAGGGCGACTGAAGGAACACGCGTGGGTTTAAGTCAATAAAATTCTAACACGCTCTCGCACTCTATTCAGAGAGGTAGTTGTTGATTGAAAATTGATGATAACACCCTCAAAAGGTAATGTGTAATTTTTTTTTTAAGATATCACTTTTTCTAATATTAAGCAAATAATATGATCGTCACTACATTGGTAGCGCATCGATTTTCATCTATGTACGCACACATAAGCACCCTAGTGACGCAATCAAAACTTTTCTAGAATTATATCGTAGTTTAATTTTTTTTTTTGCCTAAAACAGTATTTTTGTTTCTTTTTGAGTCAAAAAAAAATAGTTAAAATTGATTCAGTAATCAATTTTGAACATATTACTTTCAGTACCCCTAGCCAAGTTGCTAATCTGCAATAGTTAACGCTTGTAGAAAGCTTCAAATGAACGGGAATGACGTCGCCTCGACGCTCAGTCACGTGGTCAGAACAAAAGAATTGGCGGCAAGGTCAACTCGAAGCGTTCGACACAATCGAAACGTTTGTAACTTGGCTAGGGGGGCTGGATTTGCTTTTATTCTCTGATATATTGTAGTGGCAGGTGTGTGTTCATACATGGTATGTTCCTATAGTACTAAAGGACGAAGCAAATTACCTTTTTTTTATTTTTTTTTAAATAGAATAGAATAAACTTTATTGGACATCAAAATAGTAACAATTTCACAAAAACAAAATCTATGGGTATAATGGCGGTCTTAAATGGCATCGTAAAGTATAACATAATGCCTTTATTTCAAGACCTCAGCAGTAGCACTTACAAACACTACTTTGTGAAAGTAGGTAACTATTTCAAACTAAGAAATTGTAGAAGACAAGACTCAAAAATTCCAATAAGAATGCAAAATAGCAATATTCACTTTCCAGTATGAGAATCTACATAGAGCTCTCATAACAATTTTTTCGCCCGAACTTCGGTCACAATGGCCAGTCTCAACGGAGATCAGCCAAGTTTGTAAGTGCTCCAGTGAATGAACACTTAAGCGATTTTCGAACTTCAAAAAATAATTAAACCATGTTAACTCTAAGGTATACGGTCCAAATCTATATTTTGTTAATGTAAATATATTAAATAATTGTTTTTAAGTTAGATTTACGATATAACCTGGATACATTTTTAGATATTTAGCAATAAATTGAAAAATACCCTAAAACCCCAGTGAATGAACGAAAATTTCTAGTAAATGAACAGAGTAAATCCAGTAAATGAACACAATTTTTGTTTGTGTAATAGTTCAAAAAATCTTTGTTTTTGTAACATATTTAGCCCCAGAAAAAGTTAAAAAACGAACATATGTCCTCTGCCTCTAAATCTATTACAAACATTATTAAATAAAAGTAAAAGCCTTCAAATCATCAAGTCATCGGTCCACCTTGTGGAACGCCTACCGATGCTGCGTATTCCAGTATACGGTAGCCACTCGCTCTAGCCCACGAAAGGTTCCATTTCAGCTTTATCAACCATCTGTTCTACGAACAATGTGACTTGCCTTTTCAGGCTATGTCGGGAACTTTAGTTCTCTTGTGGATATCTTCGTTCCTGATTCGATCACGCACAGAAATTCCGAGCATAGACCTTTCCTCTCCTTTGTCTTTTGAGTGACTTTAAGCCTTCTGATGAGGCCAATTGTGAGTGACTACGTTTTAGAACCATGTAGGTACCTGGAACCATCTGTTCCAGGTAAATGTAATTGTCTACAATTTACGAGTTTAGAGTCTCTGATCTTGCTATGAGCGGGTTCTAAATGGTTGTTTACCAAGACTTTGGTTTTGTCCATATTTATCTTGAGACCCAGTATTTTTGAAGCTCTACTCGTTTTATCAAATTTTGTTCTGTGGCCCTCCATAGCCTCAGCTATGACCATTAGGTATATCGTCGGTAAATTGAAGGTGAGTGATATACTCGTCATTGACATTAATGCCTATCTCTCTCCAATCTAGGTCCTTGAATACCTCCTCTATTATGCCGTGAATAGTTTCTGAAAAATGACGCCTCTCTGTCCCAAAGCCCGCAGCAGAAGGATAAGTTTAGAGGTTTCTGAAGTCGGACTGACATGGTGGCATTTTCGTACAAATACTTCAGTACTTCGATGTATCGCTATAGTCAACCTGGCATCGTTGACTTGGGGAATACTGCGATACAGCCCAAGATTCGATCAAATTAAAGGCTTTCTCGTAGTCCACAAACGCTAAGCAGAGAGGCAGATTATGCTTCTCGGTCTTCTTTATAACCTGCTGCAGTGCATGTATGTGGTCTACGGTGCTGAAACCTTTTCCATCCTGAGGCTAGAAGTCGCCAAACCTGCGCGCGAATCAATTCGTGAAGATTCCGGAAAACGGCTTGTAGACATGGCTCAGATGTGGATGTATGAATAATCCTTAAACAAGGCATTGTCGCTCTTCTTAAAGTAGAGTACTACTACACTTCTGCTTCATTGCTGTGGCGTTTTCCCCTTGATTATGACGTAATTGAACAGCTTCTGAAGAGCTTTAAGGATCGGTTTTCCACCCGCGTTCAGGAGTTCGGCCGTAATTCCTTCCTCACCCAATGCCTTGTGGTTTTTACGTTGCTTCAGAGCCAGCCTAGTCTCGCACGATATTTTCGGTATAGACCGAACGATAACCGACCCGAATCGATAACCGACCCAAAAGCTGGCTTGATTCGACAAGTCAAGCCAGCAGGTCGTTTCCTAGATTCGCAGAGGATAAATTAGTAATATAATTAAAATCAGTCAATGCAGCTCAGTAGGATCAATTAAATCAGTATCTTGCGTTAAAATGAGCAAGACGGAAGGTAACGGAATTAAGAGCTTCTTTTAAATTTTCTTGGGTAGGTATATCGAAACCTTTCGCATTTATTTTTATGGAAATTTATGGTGATATAAAGGTACAATAAAAGAAAAATTTATGTAACAATAAATAGATCTTAAAAGGATGATTTCTAACTGAATATATTGTGTTCATTTAATGGTTACATTATCACGACGAAAGCTAATAATTGAACATGGTAAAAAATGTTAGTTCATTCAATGGATTTTATGAACCAATAAATGAACGCACCTGTCCCAATACTGGCCTAAAGATCAGAAATAGATTGTTTATACGGCTCCCAAAATATGAACATTGTGGCATAAAAATAAATTACATATTTCAATAAAAATATGAAATTTGCATTTGTCCAGTGAATGAACGCCCGTTCATTCACTGGATTTCAAACGTTTTGTATTTCCAATGCTGGGACGTCGAATAATTTACATAAAACTGGCTAGAATGGCATTGTAATAGATTTCAGACATATACTAAAACTATCTATTATTCAAATAAATAAAAAACTTATAGTGCATATTTAAATTACGGCCACAATTTGATATCAAAAATTTTATGTCTACCCCGAGTCCTAAATTCTTGCCCGAACAAAAATATTTTTACACTACACTGCTAACTTTAAACGCTTGCCGTTTTGAAACGAACAGTAACATATGTAGTGAAGATTGTCATAATAATAGAAAATAGAGCAGTAATTACGAGAAAAAATACGTCATTGGGTAGAAATATTTCAATTTCTTATTTTTTTGAAAAAACTGTGTTTTGTTCATTTACTGGGGTGTGTTCATTCACTGGAGCACTTACCCTACAATGGCGGTCTTAAATAGAATCGTAAAGTATAACATAATGCCTTTATTTCAAGACCTCAGCAGTAGCACTTACAAACACTACTTTGTGAAAGCAGGTAACTATTTTAACTCAGAAATTGTAGAAGACAAGACTCAAAAATTCCAATAAGAATGCAAAATAGCAATATTCACTTTCCAGTATGAGAATCTAGGGTAGGTGCTCCAGTGAATGAACACACCCCAGTAAATGAACAAAACACAGTTTTTTCAAAAAAATAAGAAATTGAAATATTTCTACCCAACGACGTATTTTTTTTCGTAATAACAGCTCTATTTTCTATTATAATGACAATCTTCACTTCATATGTTACTGTTCGTTTCAAAACGGCATGCGTTTAAAGTTAGCAGTGTTGTGTAAAAATACTTTTGTTCGGGCGAGAATTTAGGACTCGGGGTAGACACAAAATTTTTGATATCAAATTGTGGCCGTAATTTAAATATGCACCATAAGTTATTTATCTATTTGAGTAATAGATAGTTTTAATATATGTCTGAAATCAATTACAATGCCATTCTAGCCAGTTTTATATAAATTATTCGACGTCCCAGCATTGGAAATACAAAACGTTTGAAATCCAGTGAATGAACGCCCGTTCATTCACTGGACAAATGCAATTTTCATATTTTTATTGAAATATATCATTTATTTTCACGCCATAATGTTCATATTTTGGGAGTCGTTTATTCAATCCATTTCTGATCTTTAGGCCAGTATTGGGACAGGTGTGTTCATTTATTGGTTCATAAAATCCATTGAATGAACTAACATTTTTCACCATGGTCAATTAGTAGCTTTCGTCGTGATAATGTAACCATTAAATGAACACAATATTATATTCAGTTAGAATTCATCCTTTTAAGATCTATTTATTGTTACATAAAATTTTCTTTTATTGTACCTTTAAATCACCATAAATTTCCACAAAAATAAATGCGAAAGGTTTCGATATACCTACCCAAAAAACTTTAAAAGAAGCTCTTAATTTCGCCACCTTCCGTCTTGTTCATATTAACGCAAGATACTGTGATCTCTTTTTAACCCAAAGGTTGACTGGGAGAGAATGCCTTGTTGCATTAAGTCCGCCTATGTACCATTACTGTACATGAAGTTTAAATAAATAAATACTGATTTAATTGTTCCTACTGCGCTGAATTGACTGATTTTAATAATATTACTCATTTATCCGCTGCGAATCTAGGAAACGACCCAAAAGCTGGCTTGACTCGACACTATACCGAAAATATCGTGCGAGACTAGGCTGGCTCTGAAGCAACGTAAAAACCACAAGGTATTGGGTGAGGAAGGAATTACGGCCGAACTCCTGAACGCGGGTGGAAAACCGGTCCTTAAAGCTCTTCAGAAGCTGTTCAATTACGTCATAATCAAGGGGAAAACGCCACAGCAATGAAGCAGAAGTGTAGTGGTACTCGACTTTAAGAAGGGCGACAATGCCTTGTTTAAGAATTATTCATACATCCACATCTGAGCCATGTCTACAAGCTGTTTTCTGGAATCTTCACGAACTGTTTCGCGCACAGGTTTGGCGACTTCTAGCCTCAGGATGGGAAAGGTTTCAGCACCGTAGACCACATACATGCACTGCAGCAGGTTATAAAGAAGACCGAGAAGCATAATCTGCCTCTCTGCTTAGCTTTTGTGGACTACGAGAAAGCCTTTGATTTGATCGAATCTTGGGCTGTATCGCAGTATTCCCCAAGTCAACGATGCCAGGTTGACTATAGCGGTACATCGAAGTACTGAAGTATTTGTACGAAAATGCCACCATGTCAGTCCGACTTCAGAAACCTCTAAACTTATCCTTCTGCTGCGGGCTGTGAGACAGGGAGGCGTTATTTTTCAGAAACTATTCACGGCGTAATGGAGGATGTCTTCAAGGACCTAGATTGGAGAGAGCTAGGTATTAATGTCAATGACGAGTATACCATTCACCTTCAATTTACCGACGATACCTATACCTAATGGTCATAGCTGAGGCTATGGAGGACCACAGAACAAAATTTGATAAAACGAGTAGAGCTTCAGAAATACTGGGTCTAAAGATGAATATGGACAAAACCAAAGTCCTGGTATACAACCATTTAGAACCCGCTCCTATCAAGATCAGAGACTCTAAACTCGTAAATTGTAGACAATTACATTTACCTGGGACAGATGGTTCCAGGTACCTATATGGTTCTAAAACGTGGTCACTCACAATTGGCCTCATCAGAAGGCTTAAAGCCACTCAAAAGACAAAGGAGAGGGCTATGCTCGGAATTTCTGTGCGTGATCGAATCGGGAACGAAAATATCCGCAGAACTAAAGTTCCCGACATAGCCTTAAAAGGCAAGTCACTTTGTTCGTAGAACAGATGGTCCATAAAGCTGAAAGGTTCCAGAGTGGCTACCGTATACTGGAATACGCAGCATCGGTAGGCGTTCCACAAGGTGGATCGATGACTTGATGATTTGAAGGCTTTTACTTTTATTTAATAATGTTTGTAATAGATTTAGAGGCAGAGGACATATGTTCGTTTTTTAACTTTTCTGGGACTAAATATGTTATAAAACAAAAAACTATTACACAAACAAAAATTGTGTTCATTTACTGGATTTACTCTGTTCATTTACTGGAAATTTTCGTTCATTCACTGGGGTTTTAGGGTATTTTTCAATTAATTGCTAAATATCTAAAAATGTATCCAGGTTATATCGTAAATCTAACTTAAAAACAATTATTTAATATATTTACATTACCAAAATATAGATTTGGACCGTATACCTTAGAGTTAACATAGTATAATTATTTTTTGAAGTTCAAAAATCGCTTAAGTGTTCATTCACTGGAGCACTTACCCTACATAGAGCTCTCATAACAATTTTTTCGCCCGAACTTCGGTCACAATGGCCAGTCTCAACGGAGATCAGCCAAGTTTGCAGGAGACATTATAGTGTTCAAGCGTGTGCACAAACACATTGTGATGTGCTCACTCCATTCTTTTACTTTCACAGTCTGATAAAGTGGCAAATGCGACACGACCGGAGAAATATCTGGCGTAGGATCAACGCGACCGGCCTTACGCGCTTTTCAAGGTACGGGGATGTCACACCACCTACTTCTAAACTCCGAGCTGCTCCACAGCATAGCATAGTCGGCCTTATAATGTTCTCACTGTTGGGACTCAGACCTTCTCTCTGGGAGAGGTAATAGCCGCTAGAGTGCCCGCGCTCCGCCGCAAACCTTATCTAAATTGCCCGCCACTTGAGACGTTTTTTATGGCCTCCCGCCGCGCGGGTTCGAATTTCAAATAAACAATCCATTGAGCGTCAAGATGTTATTATAACTCGTAAGTGTTATGTTTTTTGTTTATAGTATGAATGAGTCGACCTATTGAAGTGCTTTGTTGATGTTTCGTCGAGTACGGAGTCGAAATATGATACTGTAAACACAGAGATAAGCGCTGTTTAAGTACGACTTGTTTTTAAAAAATCATATCTCGAAATCTAAAGCGATGACATAGTGTTTTTTTTTTTTAATTACGATATTTAGGGTATATAGATTAAGAAAAAAAATAATACCATACACCCGTCCATACAAAATAATTTATTTTTGAGCCCTTTTATTTTGCATAAACATCTGGCGGCGCGCGCCGTAAAACCGTTAAATTTTTCGTGTTGATTTACAGTTAAACTTCACATTTAGGCCTAGAATAAAAGTAATACAATAATGTAGGTAGTCTAATATTCTTACAAAATAAACAAAAGTCATAGCGATAGCGTTTACCTTTGCTGAGAAATACGACAATTACTGACAACAGTAAATTCAAATTTTTCGCGAAACCGTATCGCCAAGTTTCAGGTTTTGACGAGTAAATTTCGTGTTTCATACTAAAAACTTTACTTCTACGTATTAGTTGTTAACTTACCTTGAAAATAAAACAAACACTAAGCAAATCGAGCCACTTTAACTATTTAAACACACTTTGTTTACACAAACGTAACACGACACTGACAATTACGCAACATTTATTTTTTTTGTCAACTTCAACTTTTTTTTTAAATTTTGTTTTATGGTTTGGATACACGGTTTTTTTAGTTTTTAGTTGAAAATGTTATGGGGAAGCGAAATAAATTTATACACATAGACTATAGACGTAAAAACCACAAAAAATCTTCTCTTATCTAGCTTGCCCCAACTCGCTTGCCCCGAATGACGTCATGTAGACTACCAGTCTACATGGGCAATTTGGCGTTTTTTCAAATGTAGACTAGTAGTCTACGGGCAATTTAGCGGATAGGCCGTAATCCACCAAGCGGGCCCAGTGCGGGTTAGTGGATGTCATGTCATGTCTTCGAATTTTTCGTTCTAGGTGTTTTCCTTCACCGTTTATAGGCTGGCTGGGTTTGAATCTATGACCTACAACTCGTGAGTCAGGGCCGTTACCACTCGGCCACCACCACTCTCCGCAGGTCTAGGCTGGTACCACTGCTCTCATAAAACAGCTGCTACATAAAAATACCTAATAGTAGTTATTATCCAATCCTAGGACTTAGGACCCCAAGCTCAGCAGTCGCGCTTGCCACCACATGGCCATTCAAACCAAAGCTCCTATAACCACGTGTCGTTTTTACTCGTAATTACATTTAAAGTTATTTAACACCTCAGTAGTTTATAACACTAACTGTAAGCGCACAATAGAGCGTTAAACTTTTACTTTCATTACGTAATAGGTTAAATTTAACTACAGTTATTACGCATAATTTCGTGCCGACTTGCAGCTTAGTGATGACAAAATTATCCGGTCGCTTCTTTTGTACAGTGATGTGCTAATATGTAGTTAGGTAGGTATGCTCAATGATCAACGAATGTATTCATTGAAATTATATGCAGATATTGTAGATAACGTAGTGGAAGACGCAGATTTGGTTGTTTGAATGGTGTGTGTGATGTTGAACTCACTGGGTGAGAGGTGAATAAAAAAAAATCCTTGTAGTATTTCCAGATATGCTCTCCTCATACACAACACTACCACACAGTTATTATCGAAGGTGCAAATGAGCCAAGGAGGTATAACATAACAGCGATAATACAATCTTTGCAATTACAGTGGTAGGTAAACGCAGGTACCTATATCTCTGCCAACAACTTAGACGATGTCCCAGTGAGTCGCCCAAATATTATTGGAAGGACTCCTAAGGTGGAACAATGACCTGGTGAGGGTCGCGGGCATCCGATGAATGCGAGACGCACAGGACCGTTCGTTATAGCGAACACACTACATAATTGAGGGGAGGTATATGTCCAACAGTGTCTAGAAGTTTTCGATAATGATTGTGGATACTGAAGGACAGGTGCTTTTAAAAACGGTTATTTTATTATTAAGATTTGTAAGTACTTGTACCTATCTTAGACCTAATGAAGATCACGGAATTCCTCTAAATGTTGAAATCAGTAGACTATACGTTGCGTCGTAGCTTGAAGATTCAATGGAAAACAGTAGATGTCGTATGCCCATCGACTTATATTCGGTTTAGTCCACTCTCGGCCCCTCGACCCCCAATAAATAATGTGTCCACTGGACCCCTGACCATAGTTTACTCTCGACCCCCAAGGGTCGATAGTGGATTTAAATTTTCAACCAACTTTTAGTTTACTCTCGACCCCCAAAGTACAGTTAGGTACTATGATAAATCATCAGTCTACCCTATAGTTTTACAAGGAGAGTTGAAATGGCGAGAGTTGTCGTGCGATGTCCTGATGGGATACTTTTACTGGGTACTAGGATCGCCCTTGGCGTGCTTTCATTGCTGTCAGAACGCGCCACCACCGGATACCCAAATATAGGTAGGAGAAGTCGATGATGAAATGCCTAACACTCATCGCTCCTCAACAGCAGGTGGAAATTCGAGGAGCAATAACTTCGCCGCTGTGGACGCTGTTGCTGCGGAAGCGACCGGAAACCAAGCAAAACGCATCCCGGAAGGTCATATTCGTTCATGAGGATGGTGGTTTCCCGTGAAGGTTTAAACCCCTTATCAGCTTTCCGCCGTGGGATTTAGAGGCAACATTCACACATTTTACAATGCACGACTTGCTCATGGTGTTGCAATGCCGACAGAACTCCCCGAAAGTCGCAACATGGCGGACATGGTTCCTGCTTGATCTCATGGCGATATGGTGAGAGCGACTGTCGACACCTAGCGCTAAGCACGCCACAATTATGGCTGTAAGTCCCCTCTTTGAAAAGTGGCTAGATAGGCGCCACGGCGTCCTCACCATCCACTTGACACAGGTCCTCACCAGACATGAGAAATGCTTGGGTGTCGCCATTGTGCGGATCGTCCGGAGAACACGGTGGGCCTTACGATGAAGATGTGCCCCGCTTGGGCGGAGTACCAACGTGTTATCGTGGAGGCGATTGGCGGCGACGACCTCTTGTGCCGAGCCCTGGTTCAGACCATGGTCCGGAGTGAGAGGGTATGCAATGCAGTTGCCTCCTGTGAAGCAGTAATTCTAGCGAAGGAAAAGGCCGCACGCGTGAGGAAGAGTACATTCTCATGTCCCAGCTACCGCAACAGAAGACGCCCTGGGCATCGGAAATTGTACGGTGATCCACAGCCACCGTACACGACGCGCAATGAGTTGCTCGCTGTAACCACCCGTACGGAGCCCGCGTCGTCGATGGAGCGTGGAGTTCCATACGTGCCTAAAAGAGATGTCAACAAAACCGCAGGGGCCCATCAGGGCCGATCCCCGCTCCCCGCATAAGGAATTTCTGAAAAATAAACTGTAAACCTTCCTAGGTTCCACTAGAACGCAAAAAACAATAAAAAGACGCTGGTGTGGTTGTTCAGTAAAAGTCTGACCGGCCTTACCGTTCGACCCTATGGCACAGGAGAACCTCAAAAGAAAATAACACTGTTCTCTAATATTCATAGTTTATTTTTTTAATATCAATTCCTGAATTGTATCTTTATTTTTGTCTTGACGTATACGAGGTATGCACGTCCTTTGCATGAAAAGCCAGTCTCACCCCCTGGGGGTCGAGTGTGAACTATGTATGAGGGTTGAGAGGACACAAATAGACAAATCTTTTTTTAGGGGTCGAGAGGCCGAGAGTGGACGAATAGTTCGCTGCAGCACTTCATTGGCATTATGTCTTCTAACAGTACTATTAAAACATGCAGCGCAAAGATAGCTTTTAGAGGATACCAAAATGTCTTACGCGCCATGAATTTCATGGCACTTACGCTTTTTTTCAAAATAGTTTAATATTCAAGGTGTACAGACGACATTGCACCTGAGTCAACTGAAGTGAATGTTCGGCACGCCTAATCTAGTGCGTACTACATATATATCGATGCTTATGCCAGAATTCTGACAACTAAAGATAAAATTACACTATATATATACATATATATATGTATGTATATATATATATATATATATATATATATATATATATATATTTGTTACACCTTCATATTCAAACGGCTGAATAGGTTTAGATGAAATTTGGTTCCAAGATGGCTTCTGTCTTGGAATAACAGACAGGCTATGTACTCATTCCATATGGGTGATGCCGCTAGGAGAAGCTATAAACTGCACAAATAGTTGTTCTGGGTCTAAGTGTCTCGTGCATGTAATTTTACATATACGTACAGTTGCCAAAACGGATCTTGAGCGCTCGGCGTCAGAGTGGGGATCACTTTGCGCATTCCATACATTCGCGAGCCAATCGTCTTCGTTATTAGATACATGCAGCAACGCAGGGAACGAATTAGGAGTGACGTCTATGTCGCCCCCGCGTCTCACTTCGCACCACTAAAGAGACCAAATATTTGACTTCTGCGCAACCACTCAAGATCCGTGATGGCAATTGAACTCACCCACGATCATCATACGAGTATTCACAGCCTTCTTCCCAACTAGCTCGAGGTCGGCTTCCAGTCTAATCGTTAAAGCTGAATACCCGTGATTTACATGGAGCAACTGTCTATCAAACCTTCATAACACAGTTACTAGGCAACACGATACTACTTGGGTAGATTGATTTTATCATGATTTCTGGAGTCGGACTACCAGTAACGACTGAGAAATATTTCTTTTCTACGAATAACAACTGAAACGAACAGATTTACGTTCTTTCCGAGATACAAGATGTCAGTAAGTCGTAGATAAATTTTGGAAAGTACCATCTAAGATATAGGAAGTAATTCCTAGTATGTATCGCTAAATCTGAGTGCCGCGAAATCTCTTAGGAAGACGAAGAATACACATAGAACAATATCTTTTCATCTTCTTTCACGTGGTTGTAAGAACGAGGATTCTAAAAATAATTGCTTAGCCATCAAAGGCACCGAATAAAAAATTACGATGCTACTATAAAGGTACGTCAGATTTCGATCTATAAAATTAATTATCGTATCTTATTAATTGTTTGAGCAACCTTTCGAAGTCAATTCTTTCTGGGTCAATGATGTTCTAAACATTCGAGCTTCTTAATTTACTCTTGTCGTTTCAACAGTAATGTCTTATATTATTAATTGGTTAGTCTTTTAATTATATTTGATGTGCTCTTGTGTTGAAATGACATTTGAAAGTTCGTTTTGCGTGATGTAATTGCAAGTTTGGTGCTTGAAAGTTTTGACTACTTGAATTAATTACAAATGATTAAAACTATAAGCAAATATAGGTACTGTTTCCGCAATCATTGTACATTTAATTATCTTTATTACTTTAAACTGAATGCAGTTATTACCATATTAAAATTTAATGTTTGTTTCAAAATGAAAGGTAATTAAAATAATGTTTCCTGTTAAAATTAAACACGAGAATCCTTTTTAATTTTGTAATAAAACAGTAATCAATATGTGATTAGGGTTACGAAATCCCATACATTAGTTTCTTGAAACTTGTCAACATTACACAGGAAAGTCCTTTCCGAGAATTACGAGCAAAACAACTACAATTTATATCTTAAGAGCCCAAAATTGGTGAGGCTCTATTTAGCGGGCCACCATCTGTCCTCAGTGTCCCCGTTTCAAGCTCGTATTTCAAAAGCCTGTCAAAATTTCAGTTTCAAGAGAGGACCGTTGAAACAAAGAGCGAACGGCATCTGTTGAACGTCCAGCCTCCGGCAGAGACTCTCTGTAATCATCCGACATTTTGAAGAACGTAATTGGTCGACTAATGAGTGCCGCCTTAGGCAAAGCTCCAGTTTATGCAATGAATCGACTGTGTCACTCGCGGTCTGTTAAACTTGGTACGAGTAAATATGAGATGGGAACTCATAATGATATACAATTTTGTTTTGTTCAATTTTTTTCGGCATTTTAATTTTATGGTATAGGTCAGTCGAGGCTAGTACGGCGTATTTGTACATGCTCGTAGGTATATGATTTGTCACAATTATATAGTGTTATTTAGTTCAAGGGAACAGTTAAGTTACAATTATGTGAAACCAATAATAACGACGACAAAGTGTGTTGGCTTGTAGTCGGACTTTTTGTTGACACATTTTATGGTTTTAACAAGTAGTTTGAAAATATGGTAATTAATTTTAGCTTACTAGTGTGCCCACGCTTTTTCGAAGATAAAAGCTCTGGTGTGTTATTTTATGGAATGTAAATAATTATTCACCTTTAATATAACATTAGCATAATATATAATCAATCGCCTAATGTAAGGGTTCGGCTGGGATTCAGGCCATCTGTCTAAGAGTAGGAATAGGCCTTAATCCACCACACGGATTCAGTACTGGTAAATGGAAGTGACATATATGGTTTCGAATTTATTGGTAAAATTTGTCAGTTTCCTCACGATGTTTTCTTTCACCGTTTTGAGAGTAGTAGTTACAAAATAAATTACGCAAAGTATACTACCTGCCTGTGTGCAGAACAGATGGTAATTGTGGCTAAAAGGTTCTGCAGTGCTGAGTACTGGAAGACGCAACGTGGGAAGGCCTCCCACAAGGTAAATCGATGACTTGGTGAACATCATGGGAATTTTATGATTGCAAGACGGACAGGACGGAGGATGACAGGATTACAGTGGACGTCTATCAACTGATATGATGGAACCTCCTAGCTTGGTTTGAATTCCCGACGTACAACTCGTAATTTGGGCCAATACCGCTGAGCCACTGCTCAGTGATTCACTTACTTACAGTAAATTGATCATAATATTCTACATCAGTGAACGTTATACTTCCTTCAAATAACTTAATGTAAAATAAGCAAGTGAAGCAACCACCGCTTTATATCTTGGATGTCTGCTTTGAGTCCAAGTATTCAAGACTAACTTAATAAAGCAAGTTTCTCGCAACTTAAACACAAAGCACTATAGTTTGGCTCTTAAAATACTTTTAAGTGTATGCTAAAGTTATTTTCAAGTGTTAAACTGTTTTCATAATGTAATAACGTCATATTTTATCTTGCATTGCTTCATTCAGAGATCTTTTAAAGAACTGTTTCACCAAATGGGGGAGAAAATTTTGTCTCTTTTAAAGTTAGGGTGCAGTAAAAGATTTGGAAGATTTGAGTATTTTATTTTTATGAATATGATTTGATAATAATGATAATATCATCAAATGTTGTTATATAATCAGTTGAAGATTCTTATGTTGATGACCAAACAATGTTTGACTTCGAAAAACTTACTATCGTAGAAGGCGAAGACCTTCTAGCAGTCTATGAATTATCAACTGATACAAGCACAAACTTTTGCTGTAACAATAACACAGTCGTTGAGACAAAATATCTTAACTAATAAATATTATAACATAGAGATATATATAAATTGAAAATTAACTTATCGGGCATCAAAAAATTTATTCATATCGATATTAATGTGATAATGCTCAGAATGCTGGCAGGTAGGATAGCAATGCTGATTCGCTGACAAGTTAATTTACCGTTATTAAAAGTACCAAATCTGAAAATAATCACGTGAACTTCTGTCCCTTTAATAACTACAATGCATAATCCAAACATCGTTCCTCATGTCACACCTTATAATGATCAAACATGAGATCCCAATACAAGACTTACACGTTCCGTCACGGCCAGCAAAAAAACCATTACTAAAGATAACAAAACGTGTTTACACAATGATCGTCTACCAATTGAACACAAATATTATATTGACACCTTTCTGTTTACTGAACTGCAAGTGACTACTAATACTTGGGCAAACATGGGGTAATCTTAGTGTGATATCTTGTTTGGGCTTTTTATGTTTGGTCTTAGAATTGTTTGCATCGTTATCTGCTAGTAAAAGGTTTGATGTGTCCATCGTTTGTTTTGTATTATCATCTGCAGTCGTTTTATCAGGTCCGGCATTGTTTCTATTTTCAAATGTCGCTTCTATTTTAAAACAAGGTTAATTCCTCTTTTGTTTAGATATGTGTGAATATGAATACCAGATGATGTCATGTAAATTTTTAATATATTATGTTTCTTTTGTCATTAGGTAATATCACTTGAAAAGAAAAAAGACTTGAATGTACACTGAAGTCTTTTTTCTTTTACGTTAATTCAAAATAAGAAGATTGTTGAAACTCCTTCAATATACGAGTAGATTTTTTTTTTTGTATAATTAAAGATTGCTGCTTGATATATTTTTTCATTTTTTTTCATTGAAAAAATATCAAAAAAGACCTGGTGAGATCGTAAGTAAATTCATTCAATTTACAAACCGTCGTAGCTTCCCTGCTAACATTATTTAGCGAAGTGTATATAGTGCGAGATAGTGGTCAAACGCAAGCCTATCATTAATAAAAAAAAAAAAAAAAAAAAAAAAAAAGTGTGGACGAAGAGCCCGAACGCGTAAAATATTTATGTCCTACTGCCAGCCTTAGATAAATCCCTAGTTCATCTATACGCTATTATTTCATAATATGTACCTGTACCTTCCGTTTTTCTAACTGCAAGTGACTACCAATACTCGCGTAAACATGAGATAATGCCAGATTATTCAAATAAGATATCAATATCTTATTTGAGTTTTTTTTTATGTTCAGTGTTAGAATTGCTCGCATGTTATTTTCTAGTAAAAGGTTTGATGTAGGTGTTTTCATATTTTGCACTCATTTCTTCATGTTACCTATAAATCAGGTTGCTTCTTTTTCTTAAAATAAATGGGATGATAGTAACGGTCACTTTGGCAGATACATTTTTGATTATTATCGTCTAATTATACTACACTAACATTCATCATTTCGTAAAACAAGTAACTTAATGAATGTTTACTTTTTTAAAATCTTTATCAAGGAGCTTTGTCACAATATACTTCGTCACGTACAATTCATACTTGCACATTATGTTAGCTGATAAAACGTTTCATGTACCGGTTGCATATTGGTAATTATCATATTCTGCGCTATATTCTGTAACAGGTGCGTTATATTTCAGTTGTTTTTTTTTTCTAACATCTCTTTTGGCTCCAGTAATTTCTTATTTGGATTTATTTTTTTCCTTAATATTTAAATCACATCTATACAACGGGTGGTCCATCCCTTAGCGTGTCTGAACTATTTAGGACGGCACACATCTGTTGTGAAGACTGTAATTATCAAAATCTCGATCTTTTTTTACAATTTGAGTAACCGTAATCGTTTATGAAAAGTAAATGGTTGTTAATTTACTTTAGTTCTAATCTAAAACATAAGTTAGCCTACATTTTTACAAGAAAAAATGTAAGCAACACTATGCTATTTAGTCACACAATCAATAAATTTGCGTAGTTTTTTCCAAGCTACGCTTAATTGCTTATATTGCGGTCGGTTTCCAGTCAAACCGAATGTAGTTGATTATCGGTATTTTTACATAGAGAGACTGCCTATCTGACCCCCAACAACACAGTTACTGGGTATCACGACACACCTTGGCAGAACTGGAGTCAGAATTCCTATCTTCTGACTACTTGTAACGATTCTGAAAGATCTACTAATGAAAGTCTGGGCCGTAGTTCAGCCATTTGGCCAACAGTAGGCAGCCGTTTGAACAACACTGGTCTTACAGCTAGTTGCGAATTGAATACCTAAAGTCTAAATCATAATAAATCAGTTACGTGGTCTGAAATAGTTTGTTTATTTGCTTGTAACTCACTCACCACTCACAAAATATGTTCTTTGAAGGAGATATTTAACATTAACCTTGACTTTTGCATCTTCAGACAGTCATTGGGGCCCAAAAGGTTCTGCAGTGGCAACCGCGTAAAGACGCAGTATTGAAAGGCCTCCTACAAGGTGAACCGACGACCTGGTAAAGGTTGCGGGAATCCGATGTATGCGAGACGCACAGGAGGCGACACTTAGGGGCCTATGCCAGATTATCAGCAGTGGAAGTCTTCCGGCTGAAATGATGATGATGATCTTGATATTTTAAAATGGTCACTCATTTACAGCACGACAGTGGCAAATGTTTCTTAACCACAGAGATCGACTTGTTTAGCTGTTAGGTAAAGCCACGCTCCTCCATTTATCCATACGACTTTCATTTTCACTTAATTTACCGAGAAATCGTGAAATATGAGTTGGTTATGCCATAAAGCAGTTTCAGCTCTAGCAATAAGCGTTTCATACAATTTATATACGTTTAATGTTCTAATAACTACCAGCCTACGCTGGTGAAATCAAATATACTAATAATATAATGCCACTACGTACAAGTTAATTGAATAGGAATTTATTGGTTTACCAGTTGCGTGCTAAACTGTATTTACATTTATTAAACGCTAGAGTTGGTTACTGGATATACTTGGGGATCCGGATTGCAGAAAGCTTTATCGCTAAATAAACTTAACAAAGTATTACGTTCGGCGTGTCTTTTCTGCAATATGTACGAAATGTATGAACACTGCAATGTTTTGTACTATATCATTATAATCATCATCGTTATCATTTCAGTGAAAAGACGGCCATTGTTGGACTCAGGCTTCCCCAAGTGTCGCCATAACGACCTGGTACATCTCGCATCTATCAGATTCTCATGACTCTCACCAGGTCTACGTACAATCTACCTTGTAGGAGGTCTTCCAACACTGCGTCTTACGGTACGTGGTCGCCACTCGAGAACCTTTTTTTTATCTGATATAAACTAGTGCTTGACTGCGACCACCTGATGGTAAGCAGTGATGCAATCGTTGATGGTGAGGCGCACTAGTTAACTAAGAGCCTATTGATTATAGCCTTGAAGACACCCAAATTATAACCGGTCGGGCAGACCGCTGCAAGCAGATTGTTCCAGTCCTCCAATGTACGCGCTATAAACGACGAGGTAAAACGCTTAGTCCGGACCGTAAAGGTTTCAACAACGTAAGGGTGGATACTCGCCGTACGTCGGGTTGTCCGATGGTAGAAATGAAATGGCGGAATCAAGTCATGCAATTCCTGCACACACTCTCCAAAATGCAACCTGTAAAACACCGAAAGGCTGACTACCCTACGCCTATGCTCAAGGCTTTCGGCTGCATCAGCTTTGTTTGAAAAATAGTGATAAGTTAGGTTTTAAGCCCAAGTTCTCCACTCTCTTGTGTCGTCATCTTTCATAATATCTCTGACTCGCTGACAGTTTTGAGATGTACAGGGTACATGCCAATATTATACCTACTTATAATACAAGTAGTTTAATGAAAATTTTCTACTCTAACTCTTACGTATAAGAAACTTTAAGACTAAAGTTCCCTTAGTATAAAAAAAACACAACGTTTATTTGGAGTTTTGTGTTAATCAAATCATCATAGGTTACTTCTAGGTAACGGCGCTCTATCGTCAACTGCATCGTCGCTTTCCATCAGGTGAGATAGCGGTCAAGCGCAAATCTATCAACAATAAAAACAAATGAGTTTTCCTAATCTAAGATGAAGCAAGAGGTTGTCAGACTTTTACTAACTAGAATCACTTATATTAATCCTTAATTCTTATTAATATACCTTCGAACAATCATGCAGTCCACGATGGAAACATAACTGGCAAAATTTGTCTTCAAGAAATGCAGGTGCGGTCGTTAGATTTTCCACAAAGATATTCAAAATAATTGTGATGAAACGCTGCAAACTATGGCCATTAGAGCTAGACATGATACTTAATATTCCTTTTGTGCACCTGATAAGTTCGTTGTCTTACAGAACATCTTAGACAATAGTAAGATTTTCATGAGGCTGTAACTTGGAGGCAATATCGTAATATATGAGAATTCATTGCGCCTTGGAGCACTGAAACACAATAGACAATGTACGTTATAGGGATAATAATATTTTACGTTATAGTTTAGTATCGGGATAGTCAGTTGGTGTTACGTTGATTATTGAGCAATAAAAGGATGAACTGGACACTGGCTACTTGGATTTGATGCTAGAAAGCGTCTTTATTGCGAAACATTAAATATTATAATATCGTAAAATGAAAACAAGATCTTAAAAGCTGTATGATGGTATGAATGGTTTTAACGAAACAAAGTCTTATACTGCAGTTTGTCTGTTCGGATACGGTTTTTCTGATTGAAAACTATAATAATCATATTTTGTTATTAAAATTTATTTCTATTGAAGACTTCAGCCGAGACATAATTGTAATCAATATAGCTACGCATACGCCGAATGGATGGTTGAAGGGTCCGAAGAAGTTTCGGGCCCCTGGCATAATTACAATGGCGTACTGGATGTCGTAACGTTGGAAGGCGGTTGATGCCCTGGTCACAGTAGACAAATGATCTGGTGAAGGCTGCAAGAATCTGTTGGTTTAATTTCCGTAATCTCTTCTTAGTGCTCGTCTGCGTCATAAAAGGAAGCCTTATACAAAATTCCTTGTTCCAATAGTTTTGGCTGTCCGTTGATATGTCAGTCAGTCAGTGTCTCCTTATATACACTGCCTTGTTTTTTAGTACCTATATGCGAAACCTGAACTACCTGACTTTTTTTATGGAAAAAATCTATGTACGAAGTTTCAAAACATTATTATGAAAAATCACAAACTTATAAGCCAGTATGGTATCCGGTTGGCAACATAAATACGTGGTCACCGAGCCACCCGGGCCGCTGAATGGTTGTTTTGCTACCGCATCCAGCTTTGCGCTGGTGCCCAATGCTCGCTATCATCTGCCGTAACCTGTTTTGTACTTAGTGTCGATGGTGTCCACCTTGTGACCGTTTTTTATAATATTTTTGGGAAAAATATAACATGGTATAAAAATTATTAGAATCGATTCGGTTACTCCATCTGAACATGCGAAACCTGAATATAGTTTATATTATTATGTACTATAACTAATGTTATATATATAGATACAGCAACCGCTGCATACAGCGCTGTACATATCTCAGTATCTATCTAAATATATAGCATGGCCCCGCTGTAAACTTGCACCGTGTATTATATTCCCCCTCGCAGCTAATTACCCATCAAGGCACATGTCTTATTACATTATCAGCAAGTCAACTCTACTTCATTACCGTCAGACTACACGTTATGTTATAACGTAACCCGTTAGCGGTAACTCAAACGAGATACTGCTTCTATTTATTACTAGTTATTACCCGCGACTTTGTCTGAGTTGAGTTCATATAATTGCACAAATGTAGGTAATTAATACTTTTGTCATCATCATCATTTCAGCCGAAAAGTGTCCACTGTTGGACATCGGTCCTCTGCTCGCATCGTTCAGAGTCATCGTTCTACCTTGTGAAAGGCGTTCCAACGCTGCGTCTTTCGGTACGTGGTCGCTAATCCAGAATTTTTTAACCTCATCACCCATCTGTTCTGCGAGCAATGTGCTCTGCCCATTGCCACAAAAAATTTGGTGATTTTTCTGGGCCGATTGCGAAAATTTTTTCATTGATATAAAGCTGCTTTAATCCTGAGTGACATAGGCTATATTTTATGTATACGGGCGAAGCCGCGGGCAACAGCTAGTTTTTGTTATAAGTACGAATTATAACTTTCATATGCATTAAGTAAAAAAAAAAATATTATGTTGATGTTACAAGCAGACACTTTGATTTTATTTATAGTATGTATAAAAAAATGTGCAGATATTCAAGATAGAAGATGTTGCGTAGTTGTTATTTAATTATAGTGTGCTATTGTTATTATTTATTATTTAGAAGATAAGGGGCTATGCATCACCCATAGTGTAGGGGATGTAGTCACTGCGACCTAAAAGATCTATTGTGACTCGCCACCTTGTTAGAGTAACTCTTTTAGCCCGGAGGCTTCCAAGAAATTTAGAATACTCCTAGCTTTTAGAGTTTTAATCTCCTCCGGGCGAATAATGTGTCGGCCCAGATGGACACTGCGTTTGTGGACAAGGGGCCCGCATTCACACAAGAGGTGCTTAGGCGTCTCCCTCTCCTGATTGCAGTACCGGCAAACATCAGTGTCACTCAGTTTCATGTGAAATTGGTGCCTGTTTAGTTTGCAGTGGCCGGTTAAGGCGCGGGCTATCGCACAGATGTTCGTCCTGCTAAGCTCAAGAAGCTCGGCAGTTCGTTTTTGTGAGTAGCCTTCTATGAGAGATTTGGCGTGTAGCAGACCTGGTTGTACCAACCAGTTCTTTTTTGAATCGCCAAATAAGTTGCCCTTAAGGGTCTGCATGGCCTGGTTCTTTGAGATACCACAGAAGGGTTCTGGACCTATCTGATGACCTTGAGCCCCAGCCCGTGCAAGTTCATCGGCTTTTTCGTTGCCGTTGATTCCAGAATGACCTGGTACCCATCTCAGAATAACTTTATTCCTTTGCCCCAGGTCATTCAGTTTGTTAACGCAGTCTTTTACCAGTTTCGAATTTAAAGTATTCGAGTTCAAGGCGTTAAGAGCTGCCTGGCTATCTGAGTAAATCAGAATTAATTGATTTATGTAGTTTCGTTGACGGTTGGCCTCCACACATTCTATAATGGCGTATACCTCCGCTTGGAATATGGTAGCATGTTTACCCAGATTCAAGCTTTTGCTGAATTTCGGGCTAATGCCAAATATTCCACATCCTACATTCTCACCCATTTTGGACCCGTCTGTAAACCAGATCAGGCTTCCAGCCTTGCAAGTGATGAGGTTGTTTGACCAATCCTCTCTGCTCGGCAGTTCCACTGTGTAATTCCTTGTGAAATTACACTGTGGAAGCATGACGTCTGTTGTCATAGCTAGTTGATCGTGTTCAAGTACTGATTCGTGTAGCGATCTCAGTGCTTGAGAGCGCCAGTTTGCTTTGCCAGTGCTGTTTGTTCTGTACATGCTTGCCTTCGCCTCCTTCGCAATGAATAGATGAAGTGGCGGTAGGTTAAGCAGGGCATTTAGAGCAGCTCCTGGGGTTGTGGACATGGCCCCTGTTGATATGAGGCATGCAAGTCTCTGCAAACCATTAAGTTTGTTAATGACTGTCACTTGAGTTGTTTTCCTCCACCATACTACGCAGGCATACGTTATTATCGGCCTGACTATGGCGGTGTACAACCACAGGGCGATTTTAGGGTTTAAGCCCCATTTCTTCCCTGCTAAGCGACAGCATATTCCTAAAGCTATTTTAGCCTTTTGGATCACATTGTTAATGTGAGTGTTCCAGGTCAGTCTCTGGTCGATAGTTACGCCCAGGTACTTGACTTCGCTGGAGAATGGTATGAGAGTCCCCTTTACAGTGGGCGTTACAAGTTTGTCCAACTTACGCTTCCTAGTAAAGGGGACTATGTTGTTTTACTCGGGTTAACCGATAAATTGTTTTCTGTGCACCATGTGTTAATAATGTTCAGAGATCTCTGTAGTATAGATGATACCGTGCTGTGACAGGGGCCGACAACACAAGCCACCACATCGTCAGCATAGCTATGTACATCTAAGTCTCTTGTAGAGGCTTCAACCAGCAATTGGTCAACAACGAGTAGCCATAGAAGTGGCGATAAAACGCCTCCTTGCGGGCACCCTTTAGTTGTTTTGAAGCTCTTTGTAGTTCCGTGTAAGGTAACACTGATAGTTCTGTTGAGGAGCATGAATTCGATCCAACGAGTAGTTGTTTCGTCAATCCCTTTCGCCTTCATTCCCTTGGAAAGGGCGTCTATGGTGACGTTGTCGAAAGCTCCTTCAATATCAAGGAAAGCACATAGGGCTATCTGTTTATCTTCCAAAGCCCTTTCGATCCTGTCTGTTAGTTCTAACAGAGCAGTTTCTGTAGATTTTCCTTTTTGGTAAGCGTGTTGCTTCGGATGCAGAGGGTTATCCCTTAATGGTCCATCCCTGATGCATTCGTCAATAACCTTTTCCATACTCTTGAGTAGGAAGGAGGTAAGGCTTATTGCTATTGTTAGCTTAGCTTTGAATTTTTCATGCGGAAACTAGTAATAAATAAATTATATTATATTGCTTACCACTCCGTAAATACCTTTTTTTTTTTTTTTTTTTTATTGTTGGGAAAAAATCATGCATTGACATCCCCCGCTCTTGGGCGGAGCAGGAGATAGTGTCAGACTCTTACTGACTAAAAGACCCACCCCGTTCCTTCTAGCCTTCATACCGGGGCTCGAGCGCCCTTTCGGATAACCCTGGCCCCAGTAGGCTTCGACCCGGCTGGGTCCCTGCTGTTGCTGACAACTCCTTGAGGCGCGCGGGAACAGTGCGCGCCGTCGACGACCTCCGTAGGTACCTTAGAATGAATTACGAGTACACAGTTTACTCTTATTTCTTCCACATTCATTAATATTCTAAATTTTAAGTGTATATTTTTTATGTTAGCACAAAAACTCAGTTTTCTATGTATTGTTTATCCCACCCATACGTAAAAAGCGTTTTGGGAACACATTCAATACGCGTACAGCTAAGGATTGGAATTCCCTGCTGGAGTCTGTGTTTCCTGTTAGCTTCAACTTAGGGGTCTTTAAGTCAAGAGTGAATAAGTTGCTTATAGGCAAGTATATTCCATCGTCGGTCACAGCATCGCTTTCCAACAGATGAGAAAGTGGTCAAACGCAAGTATATCAATAATAAAATTAAAAAAAAAATGTTGAAAAGCATTTTGTTGACTATCAAGCAATTTCATAAAACCACTTCTACCAACTACCTATATCCATTAAATAAAATTTAAACTCTGCGAAGTTGGTCTGGATTAATCACTACAGGAAAGATGCCGTCAGCACATTTTTTTTTTTTCATTAAAAACTAATAAGGCATTCTCACACTCTCCGTTACCGGCAACACGCCCGTGGTATTGAATCGCATTCACGTTTAATAGCCAGCAAACTGCTTTTGCGCTCCAATTCTAAATACGAGTATAATAATATGTAGGATTTTAGAGATACCTTTTATTCGTACAGAGCTGTTGATACCAGAGGATTTTGAAGGTTTCATAATATACACATTTTTGTTCAAATTGGGAAATCATCCAACGACTTCTCACGCTTTGAGTGGAGTGGCAAGGCGTGTCAGACTTTTACTAACTAAAACCACACCTGTGCCCTTCAGTTGCCGTATATGTGTCTATTAACACCACGGGTTTCTTTTTTTAAAATCCCAGAAGCCCTAGCGGGCATCGGCCCTGCTGGGCTCCTACGGTTTGTGGACCTCTCTTTGAGGACCACGTGGAACACTACGCCCTGACGTCGATTACCGGACGGACGGACGGCGAGCCACCCATTGCTCATCGTCCGTAAGCCCGACTCTACCGTGGCTGACAGTCGGGATCAGGGTCTCGGCGGCTGCATTCACACACGCTTGCAGCCGTCTCCTTCGCTAGTATTACTGTTTTGCAAAAGGAGGCGACTGCCTGCCATTCCTCCTTGCTACGGATCATACGAGTAGCCTGGACCACGGCGCGAGAGGTCGCTGCCGCAGGTTGCTTCCACGAGGACTTGGCGGTACTCTGCCTAAGCAGGGCTCACCTCCACCGTATGCTCCACGGCTTTCTCAATGTGGAGTTTTTTAAATATAAAATTTCGTCTCACAATGTTTTTTGTTCTAACTACTCTGCAACGGCAGGACCAATTTTATATATTTTTTTTTGGTTAGGTCTAGGTCGTAAGCTATTTTTTACCCTCTTACCTCAACCTACAACATTTTTTATTAATTATATTTTATATTGCTGAACAACGGTTTCCAAGTCAGCTAAAAAGCTATATTTAATTATTTTGTAGCATCTTTTGAGTAACAGTATTTATTTTCGGTGACTCCAATCAACTTCCAAACTACACTTAACGTTCTAATCAACAAAATGGAACAAAATAATTCTCACAAAAAAAAAAAAAACAGTTAATTGAACACAACACACCTTTATACCAACTCTATATAGATCGCCATCATTAAGTCGGCAGGTCGGAATGCTGCTTGCCTGTCGCACCACGCTTAACATCTGATATTCGATACCACGCTATCTTTGTATCTGCTACCTAATATCTTCTACATTGCACAGTTGTTTGTCTATAATTGTTCGTTTGTTTGTCCTTAATGTCTTTAGAAACTGCTTGGTTGTTTTTGGTGAACATTATTTGGGATTATTTTATGTTATTTTATAATTTTGCTTCTTTTAGAGTGGTTGTTTCTGTAGGCAAGAGTTAAAATTGCGTTAAAACGCAGAAGGCAAATGATATAAAATAGGTGGTTTTTAGTCAGTAAAAGTCTGACACGTCCTCCCACTCTACCCTACAGCTGGAGAAATCACCTCAAAAAATGTTGGATCTTTTAATTTGTGAGGATTGAACTGTCGCAAATCTCACAACCAAACCAAAAAATTCGAAAATACGTGACATTCACCAACCCGCACTGGGCCCGCGTGGTGGACAAAGAATTTATCTATCTATCTATCTATTACGGCCCAATCTCTCTCTTAGAGAGGAGGCCTGAGTCCCAGCTGTGGGAACATTAGAAAAAGGCTGATGATGTTGATGATGAAATCTCACAACAATTAAAACCGGTCATATTCGATTTTACCTCGCATAAATACGGTTACGCACATTTTTTGTTAGATATACACTAGCTAATCTGGCTAACATTATTTTGCGATAAAAATTGTCAAAGAAAAAATGGAGGGAGGACCCCAGGATTTATTTTCAGACCGACCAAATTTATACACAAACATCAGTGAAGCCATTTCGGAGGTTATTCATAATAAATACTGTGACATGAGATTTTCATATATTAGATTAGTTTTTGTTATAGCGGCAATAGAAAATATTACAACTGTTGTCCTATCAGCAATTTCGATAATTTGTTAAAACTTTAAAACAATTACAATTTAAAAGTAACATTTGGTCACGATTTATGTTCTCTTAGTTTTATGTAATACCTATAACTTGTGACCTACCCCAATTCTGCAGGGGTGCAAATTATGCAGAAAAATGTTCCTCATTTCCTCCTCCTGAGGGTCGTGACCTCCCTGCTTCATCACTATCACTTGTATGATTTTCCTCCATCTGTATCTGTCTCTGGCGGTGTGAAAGGCATTGTATACCGTAGAATCAAGAACGGTGCGGGCGGGTATGGTCGGACCAACGTATTGGGCTGCGCCCACAAAGTATTTTTCTTAATACTTTACTAATCACGATGAGCCTGGTTATTTTCCTTGTTTATTGCACTATCTATTAGTAAAGACGGTATCATTATTAGTGAAATCTTTTACGTGGTTTAGGAAACGTTGGTGGATAAACAGACAAAACGCGGGAACCGACTTTGTTTTATGCATTTCTATGTAGATGGATCTTTTAGAGTAAACTTGTCTTCTTTTCTTATTATATTATTTTATTAAGTTGAGCTTTGTCCTACGGCTTGGCAAAGGTTTTCCTTCATTCTTTCCACTGTAGGGATGTACGAAATTTAACGAGATTATTTAAAAAAAAATCTGATTATTAAAAGATTATTTGGTGTAATAATGCTTCTCGACGTGGGTCACTGTCCGAAACCGACGCGTGTCTTATCCGCTACAGGCAGGATCGCCATGTAGGGATGTACGAAATTAAACACTTGAGTGCAGTAATAGTACTGATCGTTTATTATAGAGTATCATCGATTATATAGTATTAGAGCTAATGAGTGTATACATAGGTACTTATCTCTACATTACACCACTGTTCCCGGCTCTGAGCCCCTTTGTTTCAATTCCTATGGAAGACATCTATGTCGTCCTGCCATCTTCTTGGTCTACCGCGTGCAATTTTTTCGGAGCGCAGAATACTGTATCGAACGCGATTCTCAACCACTGCCCTAACCATTATCAAAACCAAGTTCTATTTTACTTGTAAGAAATTCAAGTAAGATAACAAACACTTTGATGATAAGTTTCAGAAATATGAAAGTTCATTCCTTTTACCAGTTTGAAAAGTCAAATGGAAATTTCTTAATTACGGACCACCGGAAAATATTACGACTTCAATGTTTAGTTGCTTGAAAATCTGATTAAATCTATTTGCTACTGTTACAAAGTTTTTTGTTTTGTTTAAACGTGAATTACATCACTCTGAGAGAAGGGATTCAGATCAATCTGGAAAATCCGATAATTTATTTTTTAAACTTATTTGAAGAAGTAATCTCATTATCATTTCAGCCGACAAACGTCCGCTGTTGGATATAGGCCTCCCCCAAGTATCGCCACAATGAACGGTTCTGTGTATCTCGCATCCATCAGACTCCCACAACATTAACCAGGTCATCGGTCCACCTTGTAGGATACCTCCATCGCTGCGTCTTCCGGTACGCAGTCGCCACTCCAGAAACTTTCGGCGTCAACGGCCATCTGTTTTTGGCAACCATGGTCCTCCTGCGGATATCTTCATTCCTAATTCGATCACGCAAGATAACTCCAAGCATAGCCGTTTCTTTTGCCTTTTGGGTGACTTTTAGCCTTCTGATGAGGCCTATCGTGATCGACCACGTTTCAGAGCCATATGTCATCACTAACAATAAGATATATATCTGTATATTATATCCAACGCCAATGGCAATATTGCCAGCAGCGAGCGTTTTGGGTGCTTTCCTATTGACATCGATGTAGATAAAAGTTAGATGCTCTAATATAGATAAGCTGTAATATTTATAAGTCTGTTTTCTAGAAAAAATCTAAACATTCAGACGTAGGAAGTAAGATTAAATGGGACGCTAACAAGCTTAGCTTTTCCTTCAAGAAAAACACACTAAGGTATTTTTTACATCTTAGGTAGGATCAAATGGGACTGGGCGGGTCATGTCAGCCGCATGCATAGGGACCGCTGGGCGAGCGTCGCCACACAATGGGTCCCTACTGAAGTAAAGCGCCGTCGAGGTCGGCCTAGAAAGAGGTGGCGGGATGATCTGGACGCGTACTGTGAGGACTGGTTTGAGACGGCGCAGGAGAAGAAAGTTTGGAAGGACTTGGGGGAGGCCTTTGCCCAGCAGTGGGACAGCAACGGCTAGAAAAAAAAAAAAAAAAAAAAAAAAGGTAGGATGATGGCGCCGACCCAAGTGAATACGGGACAAGGGCAGGAAGATGATGGGTAGGTTGGTGAGAAAAAAGGATGGGTTAGCTACATTATACATTATACTAACTAACTATCCTTTCGAATCCAAATTCCGAATCCGACAGCTGTCCCCTTTTGTAATGCAGTTGTAATGTAAGTTAGGTTTTTACAAAATTCTTTTTTGTTTGTTTTTGGCTTGGCTACTAAATTTTAGCCATTTAAGCCATTTCGTATGAATAGTTATTTTGTTCTTGTTTGTAGTATTTGGCAGCAAATGTATCAAGTCACTACAATATTTATCAATTAATTTATCAATAAAATTCTCAGCTCCATTTAACCAAGTTCGCGTCTTTTTCAATGATTCCACATACTGTCTAATTATGCAGACACTTGAGATACAAAACTTCCCACTTTTACATCACAATATACACTAGAAATCAGTTTGCGAATAATTAAAACGGCCGCTGAACTTCACTTTAAGAAATCCCACAAAAACTCTATAAATATTTCGTAGATTCCAATATCAATACCAAATTAACACACACGTTTAGAAACTTTATTTGAATTATGAACAGAAGTGTTAATATTATAATGAGAAGGTACGCCATTGGAGAAATATCGTATGACGTCATAAATCACGCCTCACGCCTACACTTCAAGACGGGTTTCGTAGAAAGGTCTTTGCTCATAAATTTTGTGACTAATTAAATAAGGTTGACTAACATTAATGACTTATATGTCTCAAGTAAGACATTTAGTTTCGCAGATCTTATAAAACGTCCACTTTTAAAGAATGACTAATTTGTTATTCGTTTGAATATTTTTTATGAAAGGTCTTTTAGACCACAGTATAATTAAGTATGTCATTTTAATCCTGTTTGAATCCGTAATCAAGATATCTGTCTTTTAATCTCAGTGACACTTTAATTTGGTTTTTACCATGAGTAATAGGTAGGTCCGTCTGTTGCAACTCACGTAGGCCTCAATATTATTAAATGAAAGAAGAATAAAATTGTAAAATGGGAGGCAACTGTGTTTAGTAAAGTACGCCCGTCAGGCATACTTACGCAGTTAATCCTGCTACTTTAAAAAATAATTACATGCGCAGTTGAATGGAAAACTAAAGTTACAATATTTTATATTGCTCTTGCATTTACTTACTTTCGGTAAATCGGTAAATATAATTCGTGTGAAACTTAAGTGAAATATATTTAGTATTTCACAATAGTTTGATAAAGTATATGACTATACTCATAAATTATCGACTTTTTACGAGTGTATGCTTCTTTTGAGATGGGAAATAATCTAATGATATCACGCGCCCTTGGGCGGATTGGGAAGGCGTGTCAGACTTTTACTGATTAAAACCTACTCTTGTTCCTCGTTTGCCTTTGTTCCAGGACTCTGGGATTCACTGACATCTCCTTGAGGTGTGCGTGGAACACTATGCGCTGTCGACGACTTGGGCTCGGTCCTGATGGTTACTGGACGGTCGGACGGCAAGCTTCCTATTGCTTGTTATTCGTAAGCCCGCGTTTCCTCCTTAGCTAGCATTCCTGCTTCGCAGAAGGAGGCGACCGCCTGCCACTCCTCCTCGTTCCAAATTATGTTCATCATGATGCCTGTTCTGTCCAGGTGGGGCACACCTCTATCGTGTGTTCCATCTTGAACTCCAGGCAGTCCACACAATCGTGATGATGATCTACCCAGGCGCTTCTTCCGCACAAATCTGATGCGGGAACCTCCCGAACTGAATATGTCCGGTGAAGACCTGCATCGTGCGGAAGATAAGGATACCGTATTGTTTTTTCAGCTACTCCCCAAAGAGGAGACTTACCGCCATCATTGTGGAGTGCCCAAATTTGTATATACGGGCTGTACAAATATTTTTTATACAAATAGGTTTAATTACTTCTCTCGTTCATTCACATCCTCCTATATTTACTGTACCTACCCTTTTACAAGTCCTCAAATAAACAAGACTTAGTCAAAACACACACTAATCAAGCCAGCCCGTAACAACAGAGGCGCGGATGTGGCCTATTATTGACCCATTGCTAACAAGAGGCCACTCTCATTGATGTTATTAACACAACGGGAGGTAATTGACATAATCGCGAGCCTTGCTGTCCGTCTAACCATAATCTAAGTATACGAGACATCTGAATAACTAGAGGCTTTGAGGATTAACTAGAAATCGTAAAAGGTATGGTGTTGTGTACTCGTTGATGAATTTAATTTTACAATAAATATAAAGGAAGCAGTTTGAGCAAATCATCTAACTAGGAATTCTTAGTGTTTGTTTTTTGAAGTAAAAAAAATAGTATTTGAAAATGAGTTTCAACAAAATTTTTGTGTGTTGTCAAATTAAGATTGTGATCGCCATTGTTAATTTACAAAAAAAAAGGCCTTAAAAGTCTAATAGAGATAGAAATTTCACATTGATCTTTTCATTAGACCCGTTTACAACCTCAATTAGATGGATATTTTTGGTAATTAAGAAAGCAAGAATATAAAGATTCGAAAAAGCCATTTAATCAAAAGAAAAGAAAAGCATTTATTTGTGGCTCGCACAGCAATACAAACAACAATAAAATAAAAAGTAACTATTGTAGTATTGTATTGTAGTGTAGGTATTGTATTGTACAGTACTGAAATATTAATATTGTAGATATCTTCAATTATGCTGTAGACAGCCTTCTGATAAACTGTTTAAAAGTCTGATCCAAAATTAATAAAAATGCCCCAATTTTATTAGAACTTAATTCATCATTTTTTTGAGATTCTAAATCGGTTAGGAGTATTTTTTTAGTCAATAAAAGTCTGATCCGTCCTTCTGCTCCGTCACAGAGCGAGAAAAGAAAACGCCAGGGATTTCGTTTATTGTTGCACACTTACCACAGTGTGGTCTTCTAAAGCCAAAGGTAGGTAGAGAATGCCTTAAGACATTAAGTCCGACTAAGTACTACTATGTAGGTAGGTACATAAAGTTTAAATAAATAAATAGATCGGAAATTGTATTTGACATTGTAACATGACATACTTTTGTCAACGTTAATATCTCTTACCGTTTCCATTTAAGAGGGCCCTTTCCGGTTCGTCTATCGTGAACGGGAGTATGGTCGAAAAGCTTGTTGTTTCATCCAACGCAGTGTTTAACGCTCGGTTGGCTTGGCAATCAGTAACTTTCATTGCTAATTCGAATAATTCGTTTTTTTTTTTAGAAACATCAAGTTTCTGGAAAAAAAATTAGACATTTATAAAAACCTTACACATTAAATCGTATCCTGAATACGATTTAATGTGTAAGAATTTTATAAATGTTTCAATGTTTCAAAGTTTTACTAGATTAGTTTTACTCTAATCTATCTTTTCACCAATAGAAACCTTACTAAGGTTAAAACCAGAAAATATCAGTTGTTAAAATATGTAGACAAAAATGTGTAATAAAGTTTTAAAATCACCTAAAAGCTTGTTGCGTCTGAAGTTGTATAGGAAATATCATGGGTTTGGCGCTCTTAAGAGAAAACATACACCTAGCAATTATTGCTGTTTCCTTGCCATATATTCAATAGAAAATGTGTACCGACGGACGTGTTATTATGACTAGAGGCTGACTAAGTAAACGGTTCATTTGTTTACCTGTACATTTGAGACAGCGATATAAATCAGTTGTTTTGTACCCCGGCAGTTATGTTCATGAAAGTTGGTTAGTAAGGCAGTGTTGGCTGACTGATTTTAACATTGTATGCATTGGTTTTAGTACCGTCTTTGAAATAATTTACTGCTTTCAGCAAGCTTGCGGCTATAGATTAGCATGAAGAATGTATAGCGTAGAATTTTGAAAGTTCCATTGATTTTTTTTTTTTTTTCGATGGGAAAAATCATCCAATGACAACCCCCGCTCTTGGGCGGAGCGGGAGATAGTGTCAGACTCTTACTGACTAAAAAACCCATCCCGTTCCTTCAAGCCTTCATACCGGGGCTCGAGCGCCCTTTCGGATAACCCTGGCCCCAGTAGGCTTCGACCCGGCTGGGCCCCTGCTGTTGCTGACAACTCCTTGAGGCGCGCGGGAACAGCGCGCGCCGTCGACGACTTGGGCTTGGTCCGGACAGTTACCGGACGGCCGGACAGCCAAACATAACGCATTATAAATGTATAAAAGACAAGTTGTTGCCAGTGACTTCTAAGCTCACGTGAAAATATATGCAGTGATGATTGCAGTCTTTGCAATCTTTTTTCGCGGGAATCTGATGGTTGCGACACGCATAAGACCAGTTGTTATGGCGACACTCGGGGGAAGTCGATACGACGGACGTCTTTTGATTGAAATGATGATATTGTATGTATGTGTTTTAGTTTTAGTTTCCTTTTTGTATATGTAATGGTGTACAATAAAGTGTATAATAAATAATGATGAAAAAAAGTTAATAATAATAGATTTCTGTAGTTTTTTATGTGCATTTTGTACATTAATTCATGGATATAATTTAATAAGAAAGCAAATAAACTATGCTCTAGGTATATTTTCTTCAAAAGTTACAAGCTACATTTTGTTAACTTATCTTCTTATTTTTTTTTAAGCTTAGGTTTCATGCTAAAGAAAGTTAAATCCCAAAAAACCACAACATATTTTTCAGCCTGCATTTCAAACAAGCCGAGCCAATTTCAGCAAAAAAGGCCGAGGTCTAAAACTGGCATCGCAACCCTTCAGTAGACGAGAAGCTAATAAAGCGTAGAAGTTTTAAGTTTTAATTAAAAAGGCCCGGTAATTAGACACGGTCTGTGGATATGTTAATTAATCCACGGGTTAATTCTTCAAAACAGTGCCATTGTTCCCGGAGTCATAAAAATTGCGTACGTTCGGAGAAACAGACGGCTCGTGATTGGGTATATGCTGACTCGTTGAATTACAAGTCTGGTTATATTACATATTTACGATTGATTTTTTTATTAGAATTTAAATACTTAAACATAAAATTTTAAATATGTTTTTTTTTTATATTTTTTATATATCTATTTTCCAACAAAAAAGAAGCGGTAATGACTATCAACAACTACAATAATAAATAAATGCAACCTATTTATTTTATAGTAAAAAAATGCTTTCCTTGTCTGTCTATTAATATGCTTACTCTTCAACCACGTAACAGATATTGATACCGTTTTTATTAACAAAAAAAAAAAATATAAAAAGGTTTTTGTACTTACATTTAATATGCACCAGAGCAAACTAGAGTAGGTTAATGGTAAAATATATATGCTATACGCTTTTTTTTAAACAGGAACTTTAAAATAATATTTAAGTGACTTAATAAAATCATTGAGGAATATCCAGTATAAAAAATATCACCAAGGTCAAAAATATTTTTTACGATTAACTCGTGCTTTAGCGAAGAACTTGTAAGTATAGTTCTTTGTGTATTTTATTTTATTTTATTTATTTATGGTACAATAAACAGCTACAATATACGTAATTAGACTAAAAAAATACTAACGAGCGTTTACAATATTGCAGCCCACTGCATTGTCTACATATGAACGCACAAGATTACAGGCACTAAATGCCGCTGAATGAATAAATTATAGTATAGATCACATCATTACTATTATAAAAGAAAAATACGCTTTAAAAAATGACATTTGTAAAATCATTAAAACAAGCAAAAACAATGCAATAAATAAAATTACAATACATACACTTACCTACAGCTGAGACAAAAGTATGCAAGTCACTATTATAGGCATACAAGTTTAGTAACTTGTTGGCATGCAAGTTACTTGAGTAATTTTATGCAAGTCAGAAGTATGTGTTTCGACTTTAATTATAATTTTGTAAATGTTTATTGATTTAAAAGAGGGTTCGTGGAGTTTCTTGCACATTCTTTTCTTTAGAGATATACAGTTGCGATGCTGTAGCGCGTTGACATCTCTTCTATAGCGCTTGCAAATGCAACTAACGCGCGTTTCGTAAGCGCGCAACTGCATCGCTAAAAAAAATCGTCGTGGGCGAGGAGCCTTAGGTTCGAGATGGTTTCATCTTTACTTTTGACTGACTGATTTTGAATCAGTAAATAAACATATTTCGGGCATAATCAAACTGTACATTTACTGACCAGTTTCAGAACCAAGAATATAGGGTGAACGGAATATCCACAATTCCTTTCGTAACTACATACAGCACATACCAACAAGACACGGTTGGAAGCCTGTTATTGAATTTCACATCGTTGTTTGTTTATTTTTGGTCGTTCAAAGTGAAATATTAAGGGGGCTTTATGATCTCGATTGATTACTCACCGAGCGGAGTAATTAAGAACTCTCATATAATGCATTGAGAAGAAAGGAACAATGCATTTGCAAATGTATTTTATGAACGTTGATTGAGTATTTTTTTGGCCTCATTTATCCTGTGGTCATTTAAGGGTTAAGGCGTTATTAATCAAAGTTTTAATAAGCTTTGAGGTTAAGATGATTCATTAATTTGGAAAGGCAAGAAAGTTAAGTGTTTCTAGATATACATATAACTGGAATTGCATATGTGTAACTGATCTTACGTAGCTTTGATTAAATTTTTACACACACTTCCAGTCGACAGCAATGCGGAGAACATTTTTTGACGTCATAAAATATGCCTTCAAAAGTTTAGAAGTTAATGTTTTTGGTGTATCAAAAGTTTTATTTAGTTTTTATTTTTTTTGTTCTACCTATAGTAAAAATTTAATTAAGTTGATTTTGTACCAGTGTCAAATTAAAAAAAAAAGGTTTTAAAAAAGTAAAAAAAATAAAACAAAACCTATGATATGATGAGAAGTTCTTAGCTGTGCCTTCAAACAAATAACCTAAAAAGGTATTTTTTAAGATAACGAAAAATCAGATGTCCCTATACTGTAGCATACAATTCCAAAATAAGGACATTGAATATATTATCTAAAGTTTACACAAGAATATGAATTACCTTTCAGGTTGGCTTAAAGTCCTCGGAGTGTCCTATCTTCAGTTCAAGAGTAGACACGTGAACGAGTCCATTTAGTACTGTTACTACTACTAAACAATTATGAAAACTAATTCATCATCATCACTTCAGCCGATAGACGTCAACTGTTGGACATAGGCCTCCCCAAGTGTCGCCATAATAATCGGTCCTGTACATCCCGCATTCATCGGATTCCCGCAACCTTCACCAGGTTATCGGTCCACCTTGTGGGAGGCCTTCCAACGCTGCGTCTTCCGGTACTCGGTCGCCATTCCAGAACCTTTCGTCCCCATCGACCATCTGTTCTGCGAGCAATGTACCCTGCCCACTGCCACTTAAGTTTAGCGATTCTTTGGGCCATATTTGTAACCTTGGTTCTTCTGCGAATATCTTCATTTTTGATTTAATTACATAAGGAAACCCCGAACATAGCCCTTTCCATACTAATTAAGGTCCCTTTTATATATCTAACATACACACACTTATTATGTACAGTAAAATTGATTAAAAAAGAAGCATTGCCACTACAACAACCTAGTAACATTAAATTCTAATTTGACAGTCCCCACATGGGAGAACTTAGGACCTCTAATGAGTCTACCCTTACACATAGAAGCCTAGACTAGACATTATGTTTTCAGACCGTTTTGGCCTTACAACGTCACTTTAATTTTATTGTTTAAAATAGTTTTGACGGAGCCCAGTAACTTACTTAGTTTGCTTAAATGTCTGCTAATGATCGGGAGTTAACATTTTGAATAAAATTTTAGATTTTTGGTTTTTCATAAAACAATTGATGTTATGGCGATAATAATGTTTTTGAAACATCGCAGTGCTTGTATATTACTTTGGTTTTTTATAAATAAATACACACAAAGCGTTTTGGTTTACATTTATTGTGCATACAGCCAAGGAGTGGAATTCCCTGAAAGAAAGAAAGAAATACATTTTAATTGCCCGAAAGAGGCGCACACTAAAGACTAACAGAGACTCCCTGCCGGAGTCTGTGTTTCCTGATAGCTACAACTTAGGTGTATTTAAGTCAAGATTGAATAGGTTAATTCCAGGCAAGCATGCTCCGTCGTCGACCACATCATCGCTTACCATCAGGTGAGATGGTGGCCAAAGTCACGAGCTTATCAACAAAAAAACTCCATTAGACAGTTTTAAAATTATTATAAGTAGCTTTAAACATGTTCCTCGTCTAGGTCTAATGGAGTCATACTAAGGTTGCGGATTGTTCAAAGTAGTTACCGCAGCCTTCGCAAAAAAGGGCAAATAAAATAAAGGTGGGTCTTAGTCAGTACAAGTCTGACAGTAAGAGAAAGAGGAGATCAATGATGAATTTCCTCGAAAAACCTTTTTTCTGATGGCATAATACCGTTGAAATTCAAGTAAGGTTAGACTAATTAAACAAGGCTAGAGTGAATAGGCTCTTAATAAACTAGTGCGCCTCACCATCAAAGATTGCATCGCTACTTACCATCAGGTGGGATCGCAGTCAAGCACTAGTTTATCTCAATTAAAAAAAAAAAAAAATTGAGTTAAAGTTTGATCATGTTTACAGTTACAAAGTTTCGAATGATTTTTTGTGGTATATATCTTACTTATCTATACAGAAGCAGAGTTACAATTTAATACGGGATATTTCTTTGATAAAATGCGGAGCAAAATTCAGTACGTCTGTTCGGTAAGCACATCTGAAACGAAACTGTTAAAAAATTTGTGATTTTATTACAAAACTAGTTGACCCGGTGAACTTCGTACCACCTAACAGCCGGTGAATATAGTATATCTTTCGATAATAAATTAAAGTATACACAATGTTAATGTATAAAAGTTATCTACTTCGATTTACATTTTAAGTGATGTGCGCACAAAATAAAACTTCTACAGATTAATTATTTGTATCTATCATCATCATTTCAGCCAATATACGTCCACTGTTGGACATAGGCCTCTTCTTCTTAAATGTACTATTAAGAATCTTTAAAAACTCTTTTCACAGTTTAGACGCACGATGGAACATTTTTCTTTTCTAGCAGAAAAAATATTCTTTCTAGAAACGTGTTGAATTTAGTACATATTGGTAATAATTAACAGATCTAAACAGGTAGAATCTAATTACTAATTTATTATAGTCTTATCACGATCACATTTACGATACACTCGGGATGGACTGATGAATGTCGTGACTTCATGACATCTATCAGTCAATCTCTGATCACTGACTTCTCTGACACTGTCTACTAATGATTCATTTACACCAATATATGTGTCTATTTTGGTTCTCCGTTTGATAAAGATTTTAAGTTTGCCTTGGTCAAGATGGAGTTTTTGCCGATTCTTCTTCATAGACCACCAATTGGTTCACCAATTGGAACCGAGCACTATTTTCTGACTTTTTACAAGAGCTGATGTGGGCCTATGTAAAATAAAAAGGTTTCGGTTTTTAAGGCATTAACATTTTGTGTCTCACAGCTGCGCCAAATAGATCCAGTTGAGTAGCAGTTTACGGACGCTGATTTTAACTGAACCTTACCTTACCTTTTAGTCAATGGATCGTCATATGAGAACCATGCAGAGGGGCCGTGTGTTTCTCAGGTTAAGAGGAAATAACCACACAGATTTGAGTGTATCTGTCCAGTAAGTATGAGCATTTGTCAGTATTCGTGTAGCTCAACTTAGGACTACTAAGGAGCTCAATGATTCGATTGTTATGTGATCCTGATTAGGAACCATTTCTACATTTTTTGCAGGAGCTGGCGTCGTTCATAGAAACTTCAACCATCATCTCTGCATACCCCAAAAACCTTACAACCTCGCTACATATTAAGTAAATCAGTCTCATAGTGACATCAGAGCAGATAACAATATCGCCTCTATAGTGGGTGTAGCCGTATCTGATCTAATTAATGCGACGTTGATTGATACTAATGTAGTTCGTAACGTCGGTCCCGGTGAGTAATTGATTGTCACAACATGATGTATACGGTTATAAAAATCGATATTTAGTACTGGTTTTTTGGGTTTTTGAGGTCGGGTTATGGTGTTTAGAAGGTTCATTACATTTTTATCAAATGATCAGACTAAGCATTATCGATGATTATAAGCAAGCAATCAACTCATATCTTGTTCAAGCAATTACTGTCTATTTCAAATTGCCTGAAAGAGATCGCGGAATGCGAAAAAACCCCCCATTTTATGTATATGCGTTTTAGTTTTGTTTCTTTTTTATTAATGAGTATTTAATGGTGTACAATAAAGTAAATATTAAATTAAATAGAGAAGAAGAATCTTACTTGTCTGAAATAGTCAAGACGTATAGAACTATCCTTTATTATATTTGAAGGTGAAAAATCATCATATATTATTATCTCCCACTTTGAGTGGAGTAAGAGGATGTGTTATACTTTTACTGACTAAACATCATCTCTATTCCTTTTGCTGCAGCTTTTTTGAAGTTGATATTAATAAAAAACAACTGAATGTTTATAAAAAAAGGACAGCTTGCTAGAAGACGAAGTGTTAGAAGGCTTTTGACAAGGCAGACGGAAGATCTGATGATGGCCACGCTAGTCCGCTGGATGTGAAAAGTGTAGGAACAGTTTATGTAACAGAACATTGAGGAGGTCTACGTCTGGCTGAAAAGTTACCTAATAACTTTATAACCTTAATCATCTTTTTAAAAGTTTCTTTTATAAAATATCTTAGTTCATTAAAATCCATCAAGCGAAGTGAATACAGTGAATATACGGCTTAGTTGCAGCTCAGTGGTTGCACGATTGACAGCTGCGCAACGCGTCGAGAGTTCGATTCGTACACGAAACAAATATTTATATTTCGGGTCTGGATGTCTTGTACACATGTATTACAAACAAAGTATATAATCATGATTGTGAATACCTTCAGGAATTCCTAAAAAAACTAACCGAGTTCACAAAGGGTTCTGTACTACAATATTAAGAACGAGCAAAAAACGCCAACAAAATAACGTTTTGAAGAAACGTAACGTTACGACAAAAATAAAATGGCCAATTTGTTGCTGAAGTGGCAATACACATTCTGTGAAAATTTAAATTACGGTTTCTAAGGTATAGTTGGCTTACTGATGAACAGACGGACTGACAGCAGAAGCTTATTAATACGGTCTTGTTGGAACCCTCCCGTAGGAAACCCTAGAAAAATAATGAGGAAAATCTGAAAGTATTCATCCAAAACATGCTTGGTAATCAAATACGGCTGCACTTTCTGAGGGGACCTAAAATATACAAAGCTTTCATCTTAAAACGACTTGATGTACTCATAATTCTGTTTATAGGACAACTTCAGCTATGCTTCAAAATTATGATCACAAGTTTTGCATAACAATTTGCACCGTGCACTGAGACGTCTGTCGGTACAAAATAAACAAAGAACAGAACCTTCATTTCAGACAACCTTTCAAACAAGTCTACGTTAAAGTTTTCAGTGACGAAGTTTTTTAGAACCTGAATGATGTATCATATAAATGAACACATTTATGTACTTATTTCGCCAATGACAAATTATTGTTGAGATCATGAAATCTATTGCCTAAACATAGACCACTTCTTGCTCTTATCTCAAATAGCTTGGGATTAGCGCAACACGTTTTTTTCTTCCATTCTATCCTGTCATCCGTCACACTATCACCAACTCCCTTTTCTTTCCTATCACTCCTCACACAATCTATCTTTCTCTTCTTTGCCCTCCTCTTCCTCTCCATCTATCTACATATATTTAGAACTCTTTTAGTAACATGCGTTTCATCATCCTCTTCACATGACCATACCAAGACAAACAATTTCCTCTCAACTTTTTGGTCACTTTATTACACACTGTTAGGTAGTTAGTCTGAAAGTGGTGCCACTTTCAGACCTACCTTAATAAAAATATTGATTGTATTTATGACTGTATGTGCGTGCGTATGACCAACTCTATGTTGCGTTAGTTCTCTGTAATTTCACTGATTTTTACACTTCAAAATGCAAAACCTGCCTTCAATAATCTAAATTTAAATATTTTTATCTGGATCTTCTTATATAATCCACCTAGTGACTGTTCCTGCATTATTCACCATCGTCTCAGGTGGAACAGTTGCAAAATGTCCTGTCCCCTTCTAATTCTTAGCTAAAGCAGCTGTTATTAAACCGGTACTAACTGAGCTATTATCTGTTATGTCGTTTAATTTAATAAAAATAATAAATACCGAGTCATATATTCAAGCTATCCTGTTTTCTGTTGTAATTAAAATATGTTTTTTTTTTTGGACCTGTACAATTTTTTTTTTATATTAAAGGGAATTTCTTTAACATTTTATTTTAAAAAGAGTTACTTATTGAGTTACAATTGTTAACAGTTAGTACCTACAACAATTCATTCTCTTTTTTATCTCTCTTTTTACAAGTATACTGAAAGAGATTTCTTTAGAAATAAGTATCAATTTTATACCGTATTTTACTGTTCTTGTCTTTTTTTGGAGCGTAAAATCATCCAAATTATACCCCCTGCGCTTGGGCGGAGCGGGAGATAGTGTCAGACTCTTATGCCCTGATCACACGTACCAAGTAAACGGGCGAGACAGTGCTCTCGGCCGAATACTCGGTACGTGTAAACAAAGCGGCGAGTGCTCGGCCAAGTGCTTGTCTCTACAATTCGCTTACATCACTGTCTCGGCCGAGCAACAATTTACTGTCTCGCCCTTTTACTCGGCCTACCGAGTACCTATACCTACTCATACCAATATGATCAATGCATAACTGACTAAAAAACCCACCCCGTTCCTTCAAGTCTTCATACTGGGGCTCGAGCTATCTTTCGAAACCAACCCTGGCCCCAGTAGGCTTCGATCCAGCTGAGCCCTTGCTGTTGCTGTCAACTTCTTGAGGCGCGTGGGAACAGTGCGCACCGTTAACTACTTGGGCTCGGTCCGAACAGTTACCAGACGGTCGGACTGCGAGCTACTCATTACTCGCCTTTCTCCAGACAATCTATCAGAAAACTTACATGGTCGTTTTGACCATTGTAAATACACACGCACTGTGTTGAAAAATTTACTAAAATAAGCAACACAATTACATAAACACTATAAAATCTATGAATAATTTTGAAGTAACCACATCCATTTACAACCGAAAATTACCTTGTTGTGTAACATGAAAGTTTCGCGACGCATTCCAATGTCGGTTGCATTTGTTCGATTCAAATTATAGTACTACATTCCGGTACTGATTGAGCAAAGATATCGAAACAACATTGTTTGATATACATTTAAAGTGATTGTGCGCAGCTTTGAAGTATCAATCAGATGAGGTCTAAGACGTAAAACTAAGGAGAAAAAATAAAAGAAAGGAAAAAAGAAGAAAGGATGAAAGGAGAAAGGCATAAAGGAAAAAAAGGAAAAAAAGAAAGAAAGAAAGGAAGAAGGGAAAAAAGGAAGAAAAGAAGAAAGATAGAAAGGAAGAAAGAAAGAAAGGAAGAAAGGAAGAAAGAAAGAAAGGAAGAAAGAAAGAAAGGAAGAAAGGAAGAAAGGAAGAAAGGAAGAAAGGAAGAAATAAGGAAAGGAAGAAAAGAAGAAAGGACGAAGTTTTTCACTCATAAACAAATAACCATTATAAAGAACCTAGCAGTGGCGACCTCTCGCGTTGGGCACTGGTTCAAGCCATGGTCCAGAGCAAAAAGGAATGGGATGCGGTCACTGCGAAGCATTACTGCTAGCAAAAGAGATGGCTGTCAACGTGAAGGACAGATATTCTCACGCCCCATTCACCTCCACGGGAGACGACTCAAGCATCAGGAGTCACAGAGCAAACCCCGGCCATCACACTCTCATTCTACTCTATAGTGGTAGAACGTATTGGATGATTTTCAACTGAAAGAAAAGGTAAGTAATTATAAGACAGCTAAATATTTGTATACCTTTTCTTGTTCATACTCTTAAGAACAAAGTAATATTAAGTAAGTTACTGTCTAGGATATTTTAGATCTACTATCTGTTCGAATATTGTCGCCTTTATAAACTGGGTCAAAACAAATGTCTTAATTTCTAATGTTTAGTGCCATTTACTCTAGAAATTTACAAGTTATCGCAAGCAATAATAAGTTTTATATCACATTTAGTTAGGTACTGTTTTATCTTATAAATAATAATAAATGTTTTGTTTGACTAAATACGTAACAAGTAATGACACGCCATAACTTCATAAGATCATCATCATCATCTCAGCCGACAGACGTCCACTGTTGGACATAGTGGGGCCTATGTCAAGCGTCGCCACAATGCACGATCCTGTGCGTCCCACATCCATCGGATTCCCACAACCTTCACCAGGTCACCAGACCACCTTGTTGGAGGCCTTCCAACAACAACTTCATAAGATGTTAGAAACATTTTAATTTTCGGTTGTTCTCTACTATAAACTGCGTGTACCTTACACTTAAACCTTCTTTATGAGTCGTAAATGAGTCGTAAGTAGACGCAGTGGTGGATTTTGTTTTATTTGAAACTACTGGGACTAGGCACGCAGAACAGATGGTCGATGGGTACAATAGATTCTGGAGTGGTGACTGCGTACTGGAAGACGTAGCGATTGAAGGCCTTCCACAAAGTGAATGGATGACTTGGTCAGTGTCGCGGGAATCAGATGGATGCGAGACGCACAGGACCGGTCGTTGTGACGACGCTTGGGGGAGGCCTATGTCCAACAGTGGACGTCTTACGGCTGAAATAAGGACGGTGATGATGACTGGGATTAGGAGCGTGAAATTTTGCATTTTTTTATGACGTTAGCGAGTACTAAGTGACAATTATCCAAAATTTTACCCTCTAAGGAGATGAAACGGGAGCCCAAAGTTTTAATGGAGAAACCTACATATTTTCGCGTGAAGCCACTAGCATAAGCTAGTATATTATATAAACAGTGATCCGTATTAAGCCAAAAAGTAACTAGAAACAGACTTGATACAGAACCGTATATTTACTCATTTGCCAATACCAACAGAAAATTAGATGTCTGTTCCTATTAAGGTTAATACACTGACCTCTGAATCCATGTTATAAGATAGCTACTCAATTGTGGCTTTAATTAGCTTTACTCAGGGTCACGATTCTCAGATAAAAAGATTAAGGGAGGCTAATTTTCTGAAATGAGTGCCAACACAATTTCCGGCGAACGTCGAAAAATTAAATTTCAACCCAGAAAACACTAAAAATCTCGGAGGCCTCAGCAAACTCGACTTTAATTTCTTTTTAAAAGATTCAGGCGAACGAACTTCATCGACTGCGACAGACGAGAAGTGAAAATGAAACAATTATGCAAATTGGCAACAAAATAAAACTCATTTTATTAATAATCAAATAACGGGAGTTCGCATTCGCAAATGAAATAAAATTTCGTAAATGGTGGCATTAATTGTCGGGCCGAGTAGGTGGGGCGGTTGTCCCCAACCTCCTTCCTTCTGGCTTCTATCAAACAAAAGTTATCTCAAGGGGAGAAGTTTTAATAAAATTCCGAATGCCTCGGGCAGTTAGATACAGTAAGATTCTTATATGCCATATCTTTTAGTTATAAAAGTGGCAACTTAGCTGAAAATATCTTTTGCTTGAATGGATGACTTTGAGGGACTTCAATATTCGAGTTCAGCGATTTCCGCGATTGTTCGGTATTCGATCAAATAAAACTGATACCGTAATTTTAAGACATTTGTGGTTCAGTAAGTTTGTTGAATGAATCTTTGTAATATGAATCTAGACTGACGATATTGTGATTCTCTGGTTTCTTCTTATGAATGCCTAGCGTTTTATTATTAAAAAAAAAGAATTATAACATAAGCATCTTCTCTAGGAAGGGCAATGGGCCGTAATCCACTAGGCTGGCCAGTTTATATGTATAGTATAGTGGATGTCACATGCTTTCAATTTTTTTGTTCCTCACGATGTTGTCCTTCACCATTATAAGAGCAATGGGGATGAAAAAAAAATACACAAAGTAATGCGCCCAGCTGGGTTTAAACCCATGACCTACAACTCATAAATCGAAACATGTCGTCCAGGTCACCAGTAAAACGAAGGAAACTATTGGGTGGAAATGAAAATATTTTTTTCGTGAGAGCCCATTTATAGAGAAAGACTACATAACATCACACTGCGATCCTCGGGAGTGGAGTAGCAACCAAAGATCCGGATGTAAATGCTGGTAGAATGATAAACCTGATTTTATTAGTTTGGTATCAATACGTAACGTCTAGACAATTACAGATCATTTTCCTTAACTTTTTTTCAGACGGCACAGTCTGATAAAATAATGACGAAGCATCTAAACTTTACTTTGTTTTTTATGTTACTCGTATCTGATAGCTATAAGCTAGGGGTCTTGGAATCAAGAGTGAATAGGTTTATTCTAGATAAGCGTGACATATCGTCGACCATATCATCGAGTATAACAATAATCTTCTGAGGAGGTCTTCAAGAGGAAAATTAAATAGCACTTCTTCTTATGACATAATATTCGTATATGTTGATTTTTGTTAATATGTACGTTTATTTTAATATATTAGACTTATTTATAATGTATGTGATTAGGTTATTAGTTAGTACGAATGTGATTTCTGTCTGTCACTCAAAGGTTTGCTAGGGCACCTCATTGTTGAGGCAAGCCCTTCTTTTGTACATAAATTGTCAAATTAATATGTGTAGAACAAATTTTTGTGTGCAGTATATATACTACTATCTACAGATGGTCAATGGGGAGAAAGGTTCTGGAGTGGCGACCACGTACCGAAAGAAGCAGCGTTGGAAGACCTCCAAAAAGTGGACCGATGACCTGGTCAGGGTTACGGGATTCCGATGGATGCGTGGCGCACAAGACCGGTCGTTGTGGCGACGCTTGGGGAAGCTATGCCCAACAGCTATGTCCAACAGTGGACGTCTTTCAGCTATCAGCTGATGATGATATACTAACCTAACCTAACATACCCGTAGTATAGCACAGATAATAGGTAGGTAGACACGGAACTTTTAGCACCCGAAAACTAAAATTTTATTTGATGTAGGTACTAGTATGTTCGTGTTCCAACTAAAAATCTAATTGGCTACTTAAAACATATTACGTTCACTCCTTTTGTACTACTATTTACTGGTTTACGGGCAACAAGTACCGTCGTATCATCTTTTTTTTTTTTTTTTTTTTTTTTTATGGTGGGAAAAAATCATGCATTGACATCCCCCGCTCTTGGGCGGAGCGGGAGATAGTGTCAGACTCTTACTGACTAAAAGACCCACCCCGTTCCTTCTAGCCTTCATACCGGGGCTCGAGCGCCCTTTCGGATAACCCTGGCCCCAGTAGGCTTCGACCCGGCTGGGTCCCTGCTGTTGCTGACAACTCCTTGAGGCGCGCGGGAACAGTGCGCGCCGTCGACGACTTGGGCTTGGTCCGGACAGTTACCGGACTGCCGGACAGCGAACTACCCATTGCTCACTGTCCGCAAGCCCGCGCCTACGGTGGCCGGAAATCGGGATCAGAATCCCGGCGGCGGCGGCGGAGGCGATAACGCCGTTGCCTGATGCGTTCGGCCTCCTCCTTTGCGAGCATTACTGCTTCGCAGAAGTCGGCGACCGCCTGCCACTCCTCCTCGCTCCGGACCATGGCCTCAACCAAGGCCCGGCGCGAGAGGTCTCCGCCGCCGATCGCCCCCACCAGGGCACGGCGATGCTCCGCCCAAGCAGGGCACACCTCGACTGTGTGCTCCACCGTGTCCTCCGGGCATTCCGCACAGTGGCGACACCCGGGCGTCACTTCCGCACGAATCCGGTGCAGGAAACTCCCGAACGAACCATGTCCGGTAAGGACCTGCGTCATGCGGAAGGTAAGGACGCCGTGAGGTCTTTCCAGCCACGCCTCAAAGAGGGGACTTACCGCCACGACTGTGGCGTGCCCAGCACTGGGTTGCGATAGTCGTTGACGCCATTTCACCATAAGATCCCGCCGGAGCTCTGTCCGCCATGCCGTGACCTGTCGCGGCAGCGGACTTTCACCCCGGCGTTGCATCTCCACGCGCATATCGTGCATGTGTGCAAGGACTGTTGCCTCCAGATCCCACGGTGGTAGGCCAGCCAGAAGGCTCGCCGCTTCGCGGGAGACCGTGCAGTATCCGCGCACCATCCTTATCGCCATGACCCTCTGGCAGGCGTTCAGTATGGCCGCCGGTCGCTTTTTCAGCGATGGCGCCCACACCGGCGCCCCGTAGAGGGCCATGGACCGAACGATCCCCGCGTAGAGCCTCCGGCAGGAGGCGTCTGGACCCCCAAGGTTGGGCAGGAGCCGCTTGAGCGCAGCCCCAGCCCGGTTGAGTTTGGGAGCCAGACGTCGGAAATGCTCCACGAAATTCCACCGGCTGTCGAGGACGAGTCCCAGGTACTTCATCGTCGACCCGACACCGATGTGAACTCCTCCTACCGTTAGTTGGGAACTCAATGGCGGCGCGTTCCGAGAGCGGCGACCGTGGAAACACATCGCCTCGGATTTGTGAAGCGCCACCTCGAGTCCCAACTCCTGGATCCTATCAACGACCATCGCAACCCCGCGTGTCGCTAGAGCGACCGCCGCCTGGTATGACTCTCCCTGCGCTAGAACCAGCGTGTCGTCTGCGTAGCAGACCACGCTGACCCCGTCAGGGAAGTCGCCTCGAAGCACGTAATCGTACCCGATGTTCCACAAGGGTGGCCCTAGTACCGACCCCTGCGGAACACCGCACGACATCTCTCGACGTTTCCAGTCTCCCTGGTGACCGGGGTAGACAATGTACCTGTCCGACAGGTAAGCCTCGACCACTTGACAGAGGTATTCGGGCACCCGGTGGTACCGGAGTGCCCTCCGGATCGTACTCCAGGGCAGGGAATTGAAGGCGTTGGCAATGTCCAAGGACACTGCCACGACACACCTGCCCCGGGACACCGCATCCCCCGTCGTGAGGGCTCGCACGCGCATGATGGCGTCCACCGTAGAGCGCATCCTGCGAAAGCCGAACTGTCCGTCCGAAAGGTCCGGCCCCACCCGTGTTAGGCGCCCGACGAGGCGGTTTGCAATGACTCTCTCAAAGAGCTTGCCCACCTCGTCGAGCAGCACAATGGGCCGGTACGCGGACGGAGAGTCCGCAGGGCGCCCCGGCTTCGCTATGAGGACCAGTTTTCCCGTCTTCCAGCAAAGTGGGAACTGGCCCCTCTCCATGCATGCGCTGAAGAGCCCTCTCAGTCGAGGCCCGAGAGCCTCCATGGCCAGAACCCAGGCCCTCCCAGGTAAGCCGTCGGGTCCTGGGGCGGTGTTCTTGGCGCTCAGCCTTCGCACCGCCACTCTCATCTCTACCTCGGTCACCTCTGGAGTATCGTCGTCGTCCTCGCTATTGCGGTCCGCGTCAGACACCGCCGGCGGAGGCGGAGCCATGGGCGGGGGGGAGTGTTCCCCTCGCGCAGGGAACAAAGCGCTCACCGCACCCTCCACGATTTGGGGCCGGAGACTCTGAGTCAGCGGGGGAGCCCAGGGGCGCAGTTTCTCCCGTACCAATTTGTACGGGCGCCCCCACGGGTCCGCGTTCAGAGACCCCAGCCACACGTCGCGGGCCTCGAGTTTGGCCCGCTTAATCTCCGCTCGGAGGGTGTGTTTTGCCTCTCTGTAACCTTCGTACAGCTCCGCCTCTCTGGCCTCCGCATCCGGCGGGCGGATGCGGCGCCTGCAGTGTCTAGCGTACCGGCGTCGCGCGTGACTGCATGCGTTGCGCAGTGCAGCGATCTCCGGCGACCACCAGTACACCTGGCGCTTAGCTCGCCCTGGACGGACTCGGGGCATTGCCGCGTCGCAGATTTGCGACATGGCCTCCCGGAACCACTCCGCCTCGACGTCTATGTCGACAGGCCTGTCCGGTGCTTGCACCCAGGCCTGTACCGTCGCGGCTTCCAGGAGGAGCTCCCGGTCCATCAGCTTAAGCGCCCATCGCGGACCGCAAGGGCTCTGTCGGACCGGCGCGGCCGAGGTTTCGGCGGAGACGTCCAACCGGATGTACCGGTGGTCGGAGTACGTCTCCACCTCCTCCATAACGCGCCAGTCGACGACACGCGGCAACAGAGCGGGGCTGGCGAACGAGATGTCCACCACTGATTCACCCCGCATCCGCGCCAACGTGGGGACAGAACCCCGGTTCAGGACGACCAGGCCCAGCTCCAAAGCCCAGTCCTCCACCATCTGACCCCGTGGGTTCGTGTACCGGGAACCCCAAGCCGTATTCCAGGCGTTGAAGTCCCCGCAAACGACCACGGGGAGGGTACCAAACCCAGCGACGACGACATTACCGTCGTATCATCTAATTTAAATCGTGTTTCAGAGGTCAAAGACCTATAATGAAACGAAGACAACTTTGTTGAAAAACAGCAAGTTCAATTGTGATAAAGGTTGTTCCTCTCATTAATAATGTATTTGTCTGTTCTTCATGGAATCGTGAGACAAAAAATTAAATGGCTCTCTATTTCTGGGCTGTGTTCCTCCGCCATTTATGTACGTAACGATGTAGAAAGATTTCCGGGAATGGTTTTTATAATTGTTTTCATTTTAAGTGTTTGTTTATACGGCCACACATATTTAGTATATACCTACATAATACAGAAACTCAGCAGGAAAATGAAAAAATGTATTTTTACGAAACTCATTTTAGTACCACCTATTGACGGTTTTTATTTGTTTTATTCAGTAAACAGAAATGGGTAAGTAATATGTCCACACATGCTTAATAAACTATGCAGTTGCTTACAATAAAAAAAAACAAAAAAAACTGGACAAGTGCGAGTCGGATTTGTATACTGAGGGTTCCGTACAACGATTTTTTTTGTGACTTAAATACATACAAATTTTCAGTTTTCACATTTATTCCTATACTTGTGCTTTAATACGATATTTCATGCCAATTTTCAGGACCCTAGGTCAACGGGAAGTACTCTATGAATTTTGGAGTGTCGAAAGATACTTTTTGGGGCAAATCAACAGATAAAGACTCGGTGTTCAAGGCTTAAAAGAGATGCATTCGTTCAATATTTAAAATTAAAACCACTGATAGTTGCGTGTCGTATTTAAAAAAAATATAAAATACTTACTTTGCCATGTCTATACATTTTAGAGGTAGCTGTATTTGTCAAAACAAATCCACACCGATTTAAACGATTTGATGAAGTAGTCCCACGTAACAGGCGTGAAAACAGTAAGATATGCTCTCATCCTGCGAGAACATCCCTCATGCGCAAAAGTGTTTTCTGTATGGCTCCTATGATATTCAATAAATTGCCTAAAAGTTGGAGAGAACTGCCCTTGTCACTTTTCAAAAAATAACTGAGAAGTTTTTTAGTTAGTAAAGTGTATTACAATGTTTTAATTTTTTTGAATGAAAAGGACTTTTCTATTCCAACTTAATAATGTGAATTTTTGACTTGACTACATAATATTCTGAATTTACTGGACATAATTTAATTTAATTTATTTTTGACTATAATACACCTATACTTGACATCTTGACATTTAATTATTTATTTTATGTATTTTGTAATGTAATTTAGAAATTTGAAATGACTATAATATGTAAATGCAATTAAATGTAATTTTTATAACTAAAACATTTGTACGCCGTTACTGGCAAAACATGGACGCTCATTACACACTATTAATTTAACACCTTGCATGTCTGATAAGTCAGTTTATGTAAACGCATGTTTGACAAATAAATTTTCTTTCTTTCTTTCTTTCTTTCTTTCTTTTTTTGCGACATAAACGGCCGTATCTTTTTTTCGTTAACTGAGAAGTTTGATTTTTTCGCAGCTTCAAGAGACCGCAAACCTGACTATGTATATGGTTTTAATTTCAACTCAATACCTGCACGTGTTCTTGAGATAAAGGGTATTGACAGACAGACAGACGGACGAACAACAAAGTGATCCTTTGAGGGTTCCGTTTTTCTTTTGAGGCACGGAACCCTAAAAATTAAGTCAAGTACTGTATTGTACACAGTACTGTGGCAAGAAAAAAATCCGACAATAATTACCCCTGTTCTCCCAGCTTTACGCGAATGCTTATCGTTCAAAACGTTGAGTTCAAAGCGCCCATAAGAAATTTTGTTATTCTCAATTAAAACGTTAACAGGACTAAGTAAATATTTCAGTTTATTTATGGCCCTTCTAAGGCTTAATTAAAGACTCTTTGATGTTCAATCTCTTACGGGAAACTCCGTAATTGCGTACTACGGTAGGTAAAAGGAAGATTTTTGCTTATTTATGTACGCATCTTGAGGAATGAGTCGTGATTAGTACTCATAATATTAGGCTTTTTAAAGAGTTGAAGTTTTAGAGTTTACGTGTGAGTTGGAAGACGCCATCTTAAATTAATTAAGTCCACAAAGATGAGTATCTCATTCTCCGTTTTAAGTTTTTTACGCAAGATCTTATAGAAAATACTTTTTTGTTTAATTAACTACTAACTTCCAAATCGTGGGTGCGATCACAAACGTGTAAACACACATACACAACTCAGAACACTTATCTATAGGTTATAAAAATATTTATTCCGTCCGGGAATCGAAACCACAACAGGCAATGCTGCAGCCAATTGCTTAATCATTCCACCTACCGTGTCGTTGGTGCCATGGCTGAAATTCGGAATATCTGGGTACCTACGTCCTTCAAATCATTCCAACATACATTCAAAATTCTTGCACTAGGTACTAGTAATCCCACACTTTTTGAAACATAGATTTTCTCTATGCCAGACATTTTCATCAACTACATACGCAAGCCTTTTCATAGCTTTATTGGGGTCTACTTTCAGTTTGACCGGACGCAACTGAAATCTATAAATCTTTTCATAGAAATAAAATGTCTATTTGTATACATATATAAGGTATATTATTGAGGATTTTCGAAATAAACCACAAATTGTTTCTCTGAAAACAAAGATTTGTTTTATTCAACATGCTTTTACAGTATAACAATTATCGTTTAACTAAAATTACACTTTTATCTCACCTGAAAACAAAGAAACGACATTAAAGTTCACTAATATCGCCTCCTCAATTATATCCCTTTAATTATCTCTCTACAAGTTTTTATAACAATAAAATGCACAAAATAATCTAAACATCATCTGTCATTGAATGATACGTCACCCCGTATCCACAGCTTAAAAATTAAAAAAAAAATGAAATGTCATTTCCAAGGAGGTCATTTCATTACATCTCCCCCCATAGGAACGAAAATTCTAAATAATATAATACAAACAATGCACCTGCAAGCTATCTTTATACCTATTCGTTTTCTTCTACTTCATCTTCTGCCGTAACAGGTTGTAATTTTGTTATGTGGAATAAAGTTGATTCTGTTTTTCTGTTGCCAGTGTCAATCTTATAAATGGAGTTCGATATTTTCTCTATTATCTTGAAAGGGCCTATTTTTAATTCGTCTAATTTTTTCCTGTTCAGTCTATTTCCATTTTCTACATATACACTGTCTCCTATCTCGAACTCTTGTATTTTCCTATTTCTATCAAATATTTTCTTGTTGTACTTGTGAGATTTTATTGTATTCTCTAATGCTAATCTTCTATCAGCAATCCGCTTGTCTTCTTTTTCTATTGTTTTAATTTCATTTGGTAAAATACTGACATTTGTACCATCCAGTAAATATTTTGGTGCAAAACCTGTAACAAAATGGTCTGTTTCATTATATTTCTGTACATATTCTCTTGCTACTGTTGTCCATGTTCTCTTATTATTTTTCTCATTTATTTTACATCTTATTTTATTTACTATTGTTTGGTTTAATCTTTCGTTCAAGCCGTTCGAAAATGGCGTATTCACAGCTGTAAATATTAGTTTGATGTTATTCTCCTGCAAATACTGTTTAAATTCTTTTGAATTGATGCCTGGATATTGGTCTGTCAGAATTATTCCAATCTCATCTGTATCGAGTACTTTCTTTGTTAGTTTTATAAAGTCACTTGCGTTCTGTGTTTTTGAAGTCACAATAAACGCATATCTTGTGTAGTGGTCTACTAAAAGGTGTAAGTATTTTTTTGTTGACCTAGATCCTCCAAAGCCACCTATAGTATCCATTGACATTATCTCAAATGGTTTTGTTGCTGGTCCCAGTTGTGACATTAACCCAAATTTTCCTTGACATCTATCATTATTCTTTATGCATATTTCGCATGTTTTACAAATATTTATGATATTTTTTGTTAGGTTTTTAGCTGTATATAGTGGGCTTATTTTTTTCTGTAATTGTCTGATTCCAATATGGCATAAATCTTCATGCACCTTTTTTATAATTTTTTTACTAAATTCTTCTGAGAGTATAATCTTTTCAAGTTTCTTTATTTTTTTATAATAGATTTTATTTTTATGTAGTAGATTTTGTTTCTTTTCTTTTATTGTTTCATTTTTTTCTTGGTCTTCAACTATATCTTTTATTTGTATTAAATTAACTATTTTTAATAGTTCCTCCTTGTTATCTTCTGATTCTAATACAGGGTTTCGGCTCAAACAGTCTGCTTCTATGTGTTCATTAAAATTTATTGCTAATGTTTTTATATTCTTTTCTTCATTTCTGTTATCTTTAGACATTTCATCTATTTTACCCGTTCTTATCTTTTGTTCTATCCGCAAGTCCTCGTTTTTTTTCTCAGTATTTATATCCACTTCAATAATGGAGTTGTTATTTACATTTCTGGGTTTAAAAACTTTTTCAGATTCATTTTTATTTTTCTTGAACCAACATGACTCTTCCGGATGATATCTAATTCCTTTGTCCAAAGATTCACAAGTGTTACATGGCTTCTTCTCATTAGTTTTATTTTTATAAAGGAATGTACAACTCTTTACTGTACTTGAGTTTTTCTTGTACATCATACCTTCATATTTCTTATCTCATTGAACAAATCAGTAGTGTCATTGAGTTCATCTCTGTTTAACCTATTTAAGATAAACCCAGGTAAACCTGTTGCAATAAGATCTATCATTGTTTTGGAGTCTATCGATTTGTTTATGTCTAGCATAAGCCTTTCTTTTCTAATAGCGTAATCAATTAGTAGTCCTTCTTTATATCTAAATGCGAGAGCATATGTAACTATGTCCCATCCTTGGTTTTTAAAAGTTTCTAAAAATTTGTTTTTCCATTCATTCCATTCAGCCTTTATTGTTAGTTTTATGGCCATCGAGCTATACCAATCCAAACAAGATTTTTCTAAAAATAATCTCAATATGTCTATTTTTGTTTCATCTTTTGATATATTAAAGCGCTCACACTCCTTTTCAAAATTCTCAATCCATTGCATTGCATTAGGGTTCTTGCTTGTGAATTTTTCAATAATAAATTTCTCTGAAATGTTTTAGGTTATGTTGATTTTCTTTCTTTGTAGTAGTTTCTATTAATTTTTCCAAGATATGTTGCAAATTTTCGTTTATGTCTATTGGTTGTTTTGTGCTTATTTCTTCTAAATATTGATCTAAAAATTGCATATTACCTTCCTCATCTCTATATGTTTTCTTAAGATCTTCATCCAATTTTATCCATATTTTTCTACTTTGATGTCTTTTCTTTATACTATTTTTTATTTTTGAGAAAGTATTCATTTTGACAACATATGTATGATGAATCACCGGCTTCAGCTCATCAGGTAAAACATAACATTTTCCTTCTTTTGTAGACATTGAGGTTATGGCTAATACATTTGATTTGCCATCATTTGAAGCTATCATCGTAAACTCAAATTGCAGCCGGTCCATCTTCTTTTAGTTAACAAAAATGTCGTTGTATAAGGTATATTATTGAGGATTTTCGAAATAAACCACAAATTGTTTCTCTGAAAACAAAGATTTGTTTTATTCAACATGCTTTTACAGTATAACAATTATCGTTTAACTAAAATTACACTTTTATCTCACCTGAAAACAAAGAAACGACATTAAAGTTCACTAATATCGCCTCCTCAATTATATCCCTTTAATTATCTCTCTACAAGTTTTTATAACAATAAAATGCACAAAATAATCTAAACATCATCTGTCATTGAATGATATGTCACCCCGTATCCACAGCTTAAAAATTAAAAAAAAAGAAATGTCATTTTCAAGGAGGTCATTTCATTACACATATATATAAATTGAATTGAAATGTCTATTTGCAATGTCAAAATAAGTTTTTTCTACTCCACCTTTTTGTATTAATCACAGCTTCATTACTTTCTCCTGTACTATATTCTTCTATTTGTTTCTGTCTTTGGTGATGTGAAGAGCTAAATAAAAATATATTTGATAACTATTACAAAAAGAAAATCCATTAATTCTTGTCAGTCTATCTGTTTGTTCAGACTAATCTTCGAAATAGCTGGATCAATTTTATGTTATAAGAACCAATATTTTAGATACGCATAAACCTATGTGAGAGTAAAATAAATAAATTAGATCTTACGGAATCAATTACAAGGAAAAAAATATTAGTTACGTACATTTGTGCAGTAGATATTATAAAGTTGACGCAGACTAAATCAGAGGCTACAGCTAGTCAAGTAATAATATACACCTACCTACAGCATTTAGGGGTGCACTAATGACACATAATATTTGTCAGGAAAATCCACCTCAAATTTCCACCACAAAATTTGCGCACCAGCGACCATTCCACCACACTACATCACGATTAGTCTTGCCAATTCTCCCCTACCTACTCACTAATTCGCGACCGCACAAAAACTTAATTAACCAAAATATATATGGGAGTGTATAAACAAACATGAGCCACAAAGTCACTCCCTCCCCCCTTGGGACTTTATACGGTGATACTATTTCGTGTAATGACTCCAAAATGAGGATACACCTCCCCGCAATATACGGGGCGTATGTTTGGAGGCTTTAAATCTGGAAGTGGCAAGGTGAAGGCTTATCTTTACGTTGAAGAATAAAGTTTTGGAATGAAAAGCTGAAATATAATTTTAAGCTCCTACTGTAATTTTTATGATGTACAATAAAGTGTAGCATATAATAGCATAATCAGCCTTAAAATATTCAACTGCTGAGACTCTAGTCTCATCTCTAGAAGAGAGATTAATAAAGAGTATATCTCTAGATCTATGAATCTCTCTACACCTCACGAACTGTTCTAAAACAGCTGTTGTTCTAAAAAAAAATAATTTTTTGAATAAACTTTAATACGTTCATAATTTTTAATCACAGGTTGTCTCTTTGGGCACTGGATATTTTTGCAAACCTAGGCCATATATGTATCTTAAAAAAGAAACTCTAATTTTTATTTCGAATTTTTTAGAACTAATGAGCAATTGTGATTGGACACAAACGCATCAGTAAACTCTTGTATTGGCAATTTTAATATCTTAAAAAAGAAAAACTCTAGATGATAATGTCATTATATTGTTAAAAATCTAAACATTTGATCATGTAACATTTCGGTAGCTCATTTCAAACCCATGCAATTTTGAAAATTTTGACAACTGATATCGCATGGAACGATATTAGTGTTGGGTCAGGAAATCTTTAAAATACTTTTCCCACTTTGAGTGAAGTGACATGTCCGAAATTTACTGATTAAACTTCGTTTTCCTCACTCGTGTTCTTTCAGTTTCTGTTTACATTCTATAGCCGCGGTGACTCTTTAAAACTATACCGTAGTTCGTCTATACCCCTAGGAGTTTTCTCATGCCACATCCATTACACCAACATCTATGTACTTTTATTCACAGCAGCTCCTTAATTCATACACGTCACGTTTCCATGGGAGGCGTCGAGTCGTTCTCTCGAATCGAGTAACGCGAAATGAACATAGCATTAAAGTATCGTTTTCATCTCTTCATATTAAAACATTGAATTTCGTAAGATTGAGCAATTTGTTTTATTATATGGTTATGTTATTATAAGCATATTAATTAAGCCTTGTTTGCAGAGAGAGGGAAAGATTTTGTAAAGAAAGATAGGTTAGAGTAGGAACCAAAACTATTCTGATTTTAGCTTAGGGGCAAAACATGTTGAACTTATATTTAGATTATTGAAAGATCTATGTAACTTTGTGTATATTAAGAACTCGTTTATTGACTTTAAAATACTTTTAAATTATGCTTGTCAGGACCAAACATTATGGTCTACTATGGAGTTTTATACCTCGTTTATCAGGTAGACAGTTGTCAAATAATTTATTTATCTCTGAGTGGAGTGAGAAAGAGTACCAAACTTTTACTGAATAAAACCCACCTTCAGTTGCCCTTTTGCGGGCCACAGTAACTCTTTCGAACAATCTTACACTCCAGAGTGATGAACCCTTGCAAGTAATTCAAAGCGCATGAACAATCGACCCCCCAAAACGATGTTTAAGCAAAAATCTACAACCTGATAAAACTCCTCATTGACACCCTATCGCCCTACTTCATATTCATAGCACTAAATTGGAATATACAAAGACATCTCATGAAAAATCTACATAATTTAATTCAATATTATCACTAAGTCTGTGCGGGTCACATGCGAGGAACGCACGCACGTCTAATATCACATTTATATGAATATTTGTCTCAATGAAAAAGGAATTATGAGTGAACACACCCCCAGTTATGGGTCACGGGGAAATTTATATTCCGCACCCATTCGAGGAATTTTTCATATCCGCAGTAAATTGTTATAATATTTTAAAATATTGCTGCGGTTATGGCAACTCTAGTTATGTGTTGTAGTAGGGATGAAATTATACTGCAGATCGTGCGCACGGAGTTAAAAACATAGTCTTGCACATCACAGAAAAAATCCACATTTTGTGTTTAGAGGTACGTGAAACAGAATGTAAAGTTTCGCAAACTTCAATTAAAAAGGCAAGATTATCCAACCAGAAGGGTGTTGTGTCTGGTCCAGGCACCTGCCCGATAGTTGATTTCGGGTTTCGCGGATTCGGGAACACGTGTTTAGTATTTTTATGAATTGAATGTATGTACAAAATTTCATAACTATATCATTAAAAATCACAAAGTTATAAGCTTGATAGGTCCGCAAAAATACATAGTCAACGGGCCAACCAGTTTACTAAAGGATTGTATTACACCCAGCTATTTGCTGGCACCCAATACCCGTTATGACCTGCCGTGACCTGTGCTGTACTTAATATCGGTGGTGCCCAACTTATAAATTATGAAAAATATTTTTGGGAAAAATATAACATGGTGTAAAAATAGGAACCCATGCGGTTAGTGATTCTGAACAAAGTATATTCAGGTTTCGCATAAACTAAAAATCATGTTTATGTTCCAGTCGTGCGGAGAACTGTGATACCGCGATGCACTATTTTTGAATTTTAGTTCTTATGTCGCGTTATAGATGTCGCTACAGTATGTTGTGTGTGAAATTATTATTAATATTTCAGCCGAAAGCAGCAGACCATGTCCCACCTTCCGTCCTGCATCACGTGCCCCGATTCCTGCTCAAGTAGGGACCTAATGACCCATCAGCGGACGGCATAGCCAAATTCTGGGCCAGGCAAGGAATTCAACTAATTTTGCCATCGATACGCTAAGAAGAAGAAGCCGAAAGATGTCCACTGTTGGACATAGGCCTCCTCCAAGTATTCCCGGTTCTGTGTCTGTCTCATATCCATCCGGTCCTCACGATCCTCACCCAGTTGTTTCACTTGTGTCATAATCCTCAGAAAAAATCTAATTATTTTGGTAACGTTTCGGCTACGAGGTTATGAATTTATAAAAATTTAATTAGTTACAAAAGTGAACGATTTTTTTTAAGTTTTCCGTGGAAAGTGTCCTGATTTCTGTACACAGCCTTACAGTAAATAATAATTATTGCAAATTTTACTATACTCGGTTACCGACGAGAAATTAGTTCAAAAGGAAATTGACCATTGGCTTTATGTTTGTAGAAAATTATTTCCTTTCAAACGTCCAATTTTCATTTTAAGCGTAATCACAGTTCTATGTTCTATGCTTGAGTATGCATTTAATCCTATGCGGACAATTGTGTATGGGTCATGGCGGCCAAACCTTTTGGTGGGCTTATTCCAATCAGCCTACCACCTCTCACCAAAACTGATTAGGCCTCTCAGGTTATGTAGGAATTCAGGGATCCTAAGGTTCGTGTGCGTATATCAGCGACAACAACATTTACAGTAAAGACTAGCTAAAATATCGGTTCCAAACATAATTATAAAAGAACTGGCTACTGGCAGCGGTATCGAGGTTCCGCATGTCAGTAGAACATATCCTTAAGATAAAAATCCTGTATTCCATTACATGATCTATCCGTGTACCAAGTTTCATCGAAAGCTATTCTATCGTGCATTTTAAACTAGTGTTTGACTGCCATTTCACCTGATGGTAAGCAGTGATTCAATAGTTGATGTTGAAGTGCATAGTTTATTAAGAGCTTGAAGATTCTTAAATTATAATCGAATGGGAAGACTGCAACATCCAAATCGTGTAAGTTTTTCGACATAAAATCAAAGAACTTGAGAATGATTTGCCTGCTGCGATGAGGCAAAACGCCGCCGGACCGTAGAGGTATCAACAATGTAAGGACGGAGACTCGCCATACGTCTGGTTGTCCGATGGTAGAGAGGTGATGGCGGATGGAGAGAAACGAAGAGTGTGAACGAGAATTACATGACCCGATAATTCATGTAATTCTCGTTCACACTCTCCAAACCCTATAGAAAACCCAAAGGCTGGCTATCTTACGCCTGTACAGTGAACTAGCAATTTAATGAAATCTTAATCTGTTTTACTTAATTGCCAGAGCCATAGTTTTAATTGGTAGCAGACTCCTCTGTCATATTAATTTTATGACTATACTGAGTCAGTAAAGCAGTTTTTATATTGTAGTAAGCTCGGAACTAAAAAGATTTTAAGGTAACGAATCTATATTTACTGGGACTTATGTATGTACATAATTTTTTCTATGGCGGTGGGTAGCATTGCCCGCAGAACTGATGGTTGATAGGGCCGACAAGTTCTGGTGTCGAACCTCTCACAAGGTAGACTGATGACCAGGGGCCCAAGTCTGCTATTTTTATAAATTCGTCATTCCAACACGATCACATTGTCATTTTGCTAAAAGTTCGTAATCTGCTAATTCATAATGATCGATCATTGATCGGTCAATGGTATCGTAATAGAGTTGTGGTAGAATGATAATATCGAGCATATTAAAACCAATAACTGCACAATAACGTTCTAATGGTAGAACACTGATCAAATAAACTGTCAAAGTTTTTGCAGATTACCGCATACGTCAAATATTCATTTGTCAATATGTATATCTGATAAATAAATGCTATTACTCAATAAAGGACTATCTCGACGACAATTCTATAATTACTTCTTCAGAAAATAGCATGTTATCTGACTGATCTTGATGGTCTTCAATTTTTATTTGACAGTAACACTAATGGACATGTAACTTAATCTCTGACATTTTATTGCATCTAATTTTATTTTATTTGTAATGATATGCATATGCCTATTAATATTGACTCTATTAATTATATAAAGATTGACATAATAAACTTGCACATCACTTAACCTATTTCGATACATTACGATGGTCCTGAATTGTATGTGACATTAGCATCAATATGACATGAAACTTAATCTCTTTGACATTTATCGATACTTATTTTATTTCATTTGCAATAATACGCATGTGCCTATTAATAACGACATTATTAGTGTTATAAAAGTTTACATTAGAAAATTACATATCTCCTGACCTATTTTGATGGTCCTAAATTTTATTTGACATTAGTATTAATATGACATTTATTGAAATAATTTAATTTGATTTGCAATGATGTGCCAATTAATTTTGAATTTATAAATAATGTTAAAGCTTATTTGATCTCAAAAGTTAAATGAATACGGACAATGTTCAATATATATTGGGCAAAACATGGAGGATCTAGCTACCTGTAACACCGCACACACCTATGTTTACAAATAAATTATTCTTATTCTTCTTATTCTTATTCTGTACGAGATTACTATTCTATGCCACTACTTTCAATGGAGTGTCAGTGGTTGACCATTGGCAGTCATAATGACGCCATTATATTAGTAGATTACCAAAGTTGTCAAAATCGATAATTATGACAACAATGATAGACCATTCTGACACTATTGTTATAGCAGACTTGAGGCCCTGTTGAGGGTCTTGGAAATACGATAGATGCGAGACATACGGTACCAGTGATGTTCAAACATGATGTAAAAATATTCACTCTAAATACTGTTCTAAACGAAAATTGTATTTTTAACATACAGAATGGATGTGTATGCATGGATTAGATTAAGTTGATATTTATTCAAGCCGTCCAAATGTTTGTTCGATTTTTATTGCATGTTACAAGTCAGTATTGTTTGTTTGAATTTTGAAATAAATTGGATGCAAAAAGGGTGATCGAAAAGAGAGTGTACTTTGGTGTTTATTAACAAAGTTTTTTAATAAAATGATATTTACTTTCGATTGGTAAAAACTTTTAAAGATTAAAAATCATAAATCTTTTTTTGGTTTGCAAATTGAAAAAAAAAATAGTTTCAATTCTACTTCATATTTTCTGGGAAAAAAAGAATTTTATTTTATTGTGGTGGGAGCAAAAAGTAAATAGAGAGTAATATTGGGCAGGCATATCGCTGGAAGCAATTTTTTACAGACAATATTTGAATGGATTTGACAGAGAAGGATAAAACGTACGCAGACAATCTGTGTTAGTAGAAGGTTCTTATGGAAAAAATTAAAATTAGGGTAGTGTAGGGTATAGTAAAGTAGAATAAGGTTAGATTAAGGTAGAGTAGAGTAGGGTAGGGTAGAGTAGGGTAGAGTAGGGTAGAGTAGGGTAGGGTAGGGTAGAGTATGGTAGAGTAGGATAGAAGTAGGGTAGAGTAGAGTAGGGAAGAGGGGGAGCGAACCCGCGCGGGCAAAAGCTAGTGTGTTTATATATTCAAAATTCATTTAGCGATTTTTTTTAATTGTATAAACAATTGCGTAACTGCGATCTCACCTGATGTTAAGCAGTGACGCAATCGCTGATAGTGATGTGCGCGTCAATATCTACTATTGGTCTTAACCCAATTCACTCCGACCTTGAAGACACCTAAATTATTAATCAAACGGAAAACCTCAGCAGGAAATTATTCCAGTCCTTCGATGTACGCGGTATAAACGACGAGGCAAAGTGCTTAGTCCAGACCATAAAGGTATCAACAATGTAAGGACCACTCGCCGTCGGTAAGGTTGTCAGATGGTAGAAAGACAATAGCGGAATCAAGTCATGTAATTCCTTCGCACACTCCGAAATGTATTCCGTAGAATACCGAAAGGCTGACTACCCGACGCCTGTGCGCTTTGTAGATTAGTCTTAACCAAATCTGGATCACCAATTATCCTCTTCGCATGCCTCTCCACTGAATACAAAGTAGTCTCATTAATCTACTGTTGAACTAATTATGGACCAATTTTAGATACTTTAGCATTGGTAGAATGTAACAACACTTTTGGTTCCTGATTCACGAGCAATAAGATATACACATTGCCACATTTTCTATCTATCTTAACTTTTATCATTAAATTACCCATTCGATGAGCAACTAAGAATAGAATTATCGTATACTTATTTCTTAAATGGCAACTGTTAATATAGACAGAAAATAATTATGACAATGTATATAAATAATAATATCTTACTGAACCACTTCATTACCTAAATCCAAAATTAAAACATTATGATCAGTGTTCAATTCTTTTACACAATTAAAAAAAACAAAGACATACCAAGAAGATCGCCTTACAGATAACGCTATACCTAGCTATCTCCTACTCCCAGAATTTACTTACAAGACTAATTCACAAATACTTCCCCTCATGTTATAAATGGCGGTAATTATTCTCCCTGGCATCTGTCATGTTAAAGAATAGTCGCCAGCCTGAGGCCGAGTGCAGCGGACGTAATTGCTATTGTTAAATCAACAGTCAGCCATAGACGTGGACGCTGTGTAGATATTGCAAGAAATTACGAGAGTAGGGACTTTAATTATTTTGGGACTCCACGGGATATATTTCATGATATACGAGATGGATATCTTGTAACCTTTTGAAATGCTTGACAATATTTTGACAATCAACCATTAATAAATGTAGACGCTGCGTAGATATTGCAAGAAATTACGAGGACAAGGATCTCTCCTTCTCAAACAGTCCACATTCTCTTGTGTTTTATGAGTTTACAAAATAGATAGAAAGATGTTGAAGCTTTTTAAACACTTTAAAAATTTTATATAGTCAATCATAGACGTAGATACTGCATAAATATTCAAACATTTATAAACTGCTTTTCTTCTGTACATACAATCTCACGATTGTATAAATGTAAACAGTATACAATGAAGGTTTAAATGATAGTTCACACTCCATAAATAATAAATATTAAGGTATGTCCCAGACTTTCTTTACAAGAAAAATTTACTACCTACATTTTAATAAAGTAAAAAAGAAAATATATAATAACAACAGCATATCCTCCAGATATAAGTTCATATACGTAAAATACAGAAGTGACACAAATATCAGTTAAAAAAAATACATCATTTACGTGCACAGATGACCGGAAACACCTGTTGAAATTTAAAAACTCGTCGATGTAACTTCCACTCCGTGTCGTGCTATCCCAAAATACAGTTTATTTATTTGTCACTTTTAAAACGGGTTCAAAATTTTTATATTTTTTCGGCTAATTAGTTCTCGTAATTGTTTTCGTCCCCTCTTTAACGAACGTCTATCATTCGTTAAAATTAAATGTGTTAGTTCTGTTTTTGTAATGGAATGTTCGACTCCATTACTCTTCTTGCCACTTATGTTTATGATGGAACGCTCGTATCTGTAGTGCATCATAAGATTATTTATTTTTCTATTGACTACACTTTATGAATATGGTCCATCTGAAACACAATTAAAAATCTTTGTCCGACAGTAGGAATTAATTAGTCTCATGGCGTGGATACATTAGTAAACAAAAAAAAATCGGCCTCTCCATATAAACTGTCCAATCTGAAAAAAAGTATTGTGGAAGGTTGTTCAGTTTCGTCTACTAAGCAAGCCCTTAAAGTTTGTGGAGGACTATCCCTTACACCCTGTTTAAAACGATAAAACATTCAGGAGTATGCTAATATTACGATTTTCCGAAACGACGAAAATAAACATTTGTTCATCACATTTCACGAATGCATGTTCGTCGCGTAACAAGCACCCGTGCAACAAATGTTTGCTAAACAAAGCAAATGCTCACGGTAAGTACCATCCATAGCACAAAGTCACCATCAGTTTCATTCATCAGTTACGTAACAAGCACTGTCAAACTACCAATACAATAATTTCGTTAATAATATTTCACGTAAGCACTTATTTCTGGTTCTATCCTTGAAATAAACAGATGTAACACCAGCTGTTTATCAAGAAAGATCATTTAGTAGGTTATGCTCTAAGGCTATGAGTTAACAACAAGTAATTAGAGGCTTATCAGCCAGTTGTTACCGTAAGTACCCACTAGGTACTACAGATGGCTTCAACCATGTCAATGTATGTAATTTCTGTAATGCCTGAAGTTACATTCTCTTCATAGTCTGGGGAAACGAACAGAGGTAATTCTTAAGTCCTTTTATAGCTTCTAGCGTTTTAACTGGCTTATTACTTTTTATTATAAAACTAGCACTTTGCCAGTGACTTTGTTCGCGATAAAGTTTTCATTGGCAGTCTTTTTTATTCGTCTCATTTTGATTAAAATTTGTGCCAAGTTCCAAGTTTATTATCTAAAGAAATAAGAATCTTCTATACAGTCTTTCTAAACCTCTAATTTATTATATTAGAGGTAGTAAATGAATAATGAAAACCTTTATCATTTATTTTGGTTTCTATATTTTGTGCTAACTTTCAAGTATTAGTACATGGAATGAGATTATACATACACACAAAAGTATACACCAAAAAACCGTACATAGTCCAAGCTTGCATCATAAAAGAAACCTTGTGCTAAATTTCCTGTTCCTGGTCTCAGTAGTTTCGATTGTGCGTTTATAAGTCAGCCAGTAAGTTTCTTCTTTTATATATAGATTGGTTGCCTTTTAAAAGTAAACGCAGTAATGATGTTGTAGGGTGGTGTTAATGTAATTGATACTTGCTTCCAATTGACTTACTCAATGATCAAGGCAGGTGCAATAAAGACTTACAGATGCAAAACTTTATACGTCTGAGTTGTTGACGATTTGGACACAATAAGTTCAGATACAGTATCCGAATAGGCACATTTAAAACTTTTTTTATCTGACTGGCTAAATAGCTTCAAAAAATTTGGTTGTGTCCGAATATTTATATCCCAAATGTATAGCACTAAACAAAATACTTTTTAATACCTATCAACCGGAAAATGTATGCTACCATAATCATCTCATCATCTAATTATGCCTCCCCAAACGTCCTGTCAAATACCAGATATGTGCGTTTTTTACCTTCGGATACTCACGACCTTCACCAGGTCATCGGTCCACCTTGTAAGAGGCCTTCCAACGCTGCTTTTTCTGGTACCCAGTTCCCATTCCAGAACCTTTCAGTATCATCGATTATTTGTTTAACGAGCAATGTGCCTGTCTACTGCCATTTAAGTTCGGTAACTTTGGTTCTCCTGCGGATACAGTAGTGTACAGTTAGTGTGCGATAATGATAAGATATCAAAGACGAGCTCGACGTTAGTAAGATATATTGGTAATTGAAGAGTTCTTAGAAAGGAAAGCGATACTGTACAAAATTCTTAGTCTTAACCTAACAGGAATTACCTGAATCTTTTTAGAGAATTAAGCTACAACCTCGCTTCGTCACTATACATGAAACCATGATACGCAATAACTAGGCAATCATTATTTTGTTGAAACATTGAACCGCAGAGTTCAACAACCACTTTTGAACACTAAAACACGTCATAGAAAGTATAAACATGATACGGTTGTTGCCTAAAACCCTTCATTAAAAAAAACATCTATCATTATAGTCAGAAGTTTAATAACTACCTGTAACAGTCCTTGAAAATACTGTTTGTAACCACTAAAACATATAAACGACAACTTGTAATCTTAACTTACATCAACAGATAAAATATGTTGCGTAACTGTAACAGAAACAAAAGAACAGCTGTCGAAATAACAGCACTGTTATGATTTGGTAATAGTTACAAATTGTGTATCGAATTTTTACGTTGTGATGTTAGTGAAGCAGACTTTAAGTTTGGTATAGAGAATATTCATAATAAAACATTTGAGCAGCGGTGGCCCAGTGGTGATGGCCTTGTGGCTTTGACTTACGGGAAATAGTGTCAGACTCTTACTGACTAAAAAACCCATCCCGTTCCTTCAAGCCTACATACCGGGGCTCGAGTTCATACCGGGGCTTGAGCAAACCATGCTCAATATGCTCTGACAAAAGACGAGTGAGGAAGGGCCCTCTTAAAATCCATTTCTAAAGTTGTCCATTATTCTGATCTTCACGAACCATCTCAAAACGTCAATTTGTGTCGTTAACTAACTTACATGATCAAAGTTACTTCCTGACTGATTGCTCAAGTAGAAAATGTGTACTACGATTACCATTCCCTATTATGTCACCGGAACCCACTTTAAAAAACCTAATTATATCAGAAGAAAGTATAGTATAAGCAGACCTGTGATTACTCGCTCATGGATTCGTCAAATTACAGTATTTTTCTCCTCACATTTTCAATTAATCGATGACTTTCGTTCGGTTTGATTATGGCTATCATCGTACGTTCAAGTTTCGTATCGACTGACAATGTGATAGGTTGCTAGTAAATTTTTTATTTAAAAGTTCATTTCATTCACCATTGTGTAGCGTTGATGGCAATGCATTTATTACATTTATCGTCGATAATTCTTTATATATAATTTTCTAGTTGTGTAAGAATGAACTAACTTGTAATAAAGGTGGAGATACGTGCAGTTATGGCAAATTGAATTGTCTGCAAAAGATCGAAAGTGGTGATAGATTTGGGCACGTGCAACTTATGACTGTCAAGTATTCATTAAATTGTAAATTACTTGTACTTTCAATTTCGTTATTAAATAACTTGCTTCTTGGCAAGAAAATAAGATAATGTAACTATGCTACCATGACTCGTTGTGACATCTATACATATAAATAAAATTGGAGTGTCTGTTTGTAATATTGAAATAATTGCTTTTTACTACATGCATATGAATATATATACGGTACATACACCAAAACAACATTTTTTACAATTTTTGTCTGTCTGTCTATCTGTTTGTCCGGGCTAATCTCTGAAATGGCTGGCCCGATTTTGACGAGACTTTTTTGGTCGGTAGCTGATGTAATGAGGAGTAACATAGGCTACTTTTATTTTAGAAAAAAAATAATCAAAATCCTGTAGTCCACGCGAACGAAGTCGCGGGCACAGCCAGTAGTATATAAAATTTTACATTTCAATTTTACATTATAGTAGGATCCAGTTTTAGGTCCAGAATCGAGAGAGACTTCCAGTTTGCCCTATAGCTACAACTGACAACCCAGAATAATAACAATAAATAATAATAATTATATCTTGGGTCCCAAATAATGGGAATAGGATAGGACATAATTTAAATTTATAATTATGTTGAACATCCGACTGCTATTATGAACGCAAAGCACACTGAAACCCAACTGCAGAAACTCAGGTGGATTTTAATACCCAGAGAGGGATGACGATTTCCGGTCGAAATAAAAAAGGTAACACAATCATTCATCATCATTATAATTTCAGACAAAAGACGTTCACTGTTGGACAATTTTTTCATTTTTGTATTTGTATCATAGTTAATTATGACTCTCAAGCATTAATAAAATATTTATTAACCCCTTACAAATATAAAACAATTTAAAAAAAAAATTAGTCTCTAGGAAAATATTTTGGAACGAAACTCAGTGGTTCGGTCCACTGAGTACCCAAGAATAAATCAGTCCTGATTCTCTTACTTGAAAACTATTACCACAAACAAAACGTTAGAACCACAAATGGTTATACATAAATAAGAAAATCACTTCACTGCTAACACGAAGACGGTGCACAATAAATTAGTTTCGTAAACGGGGCCTGACTACTCGTAAATTTTGAGTCTTACTATCACCATACACCCTCCGGGAAAGCGTGCACTAAAGATTAACTTATTCATAATAATCGAAAGAATTCTCATTGTTTTTAACACGTGGATTTTGCTCACGAGTCTTTCGTATCTCTGCACGTTGGCCATTTTACATCCAACCTTCAATTTATTGGTGGAAGCCCGCTAAATCAGACGAGGTTTATTGAAAAACTTCGTGGTTCAAATACTGTACGACTTGTAAAATAATAGATTTACGTATAATTAGCGATAAACTAGAACTTGTGACAACGAAACACGAAAAAAAAAGTAGTATAATTTGATATTAACCTTCATAAGATCATCGGCTCATTTTTTGTCCTAGCTTAATGAACGAACTATATTTGACTAATGGAGAATGCTTTGTTGCATTAAGTCCACCTATGTACCACAAATTCATATACAGCATGGAGTTGAAAAAAAGGCTATCTAATTAAGGATGTCCACACTAGGCAGCGAAGCCATATTCGAAGGATCAACCTAAGAGGATGGCAGTTAGAAACAACAGCGCACTAACAACGCATATGACGCATCTGTGCGTCTTAATTCACCAAAATTCATACAGCCATTTAAGTGTGAAAGAGTAATAAATATAGACACACATACATACAAACATTTCCTTTATACAAGTAATGTTAAGTATGAAAGTATGATTAGTACAAAATAATGGATCAATTATTTTACAACTCTTTCCTTACAACACATAATGATTCAACCTTTATCACCCTCAACATTAACACAATATTTATTGCCATTCAATACATTAGGCCATTACAAAACAAAACGTAATAAAAATCTGCGCACGCTTCGCTTTTGCGGCTAACGTCACTGTCACGCTTTCTCACTAATGTCAGAAGGAACGTAGTGTTTACGACTCAGCCGTATACTTTGCGCCTTATTTGGTAACACCTTACAGCACCGTTAGGGTGCAAAGCTTTTATGCATCTTTAGATTTTAAATTGAAATTTATTGGGGTATGATGTGTTTTAGTTTATGTGGTGGTGGTACTATGAAGTGTATTTTCCTGAGGTACACTCCCACGAAGAATTTCATCAAGATAAAGAGTAACATATTAAAGCTTGTGGTACTTTAAAAAACAATAATGAAGAAATCAGCCTCGTAATATTTCTAACTACAGGGCCTCAAGTCTGCTATTACAGTAGTGTCAGAATAGTCTATTATTGATGTCATAATTGTCGATTTTGACAAGTTTGGTAATCTACTAATATAATGGCGTCATTATGACTTTCCAATGGTCAACCACTGACACTCCATTGAAAGAAGTGACATAGAATGGTAATCTCGTACATATTGACAAATGAATATTTGACGTTCTGCTAAAACTTTGACAGTTTATTTGATCAGTGTTTTACCATTAGAACGTTATTGTGCAGTTATTGGTTTTAATATGCTCGAAATTATCATTCTACCACAATCTATTACAAGACCAGTGACCGATCAATGATCGATCATTATGAATTAGCAGATTACAAACTTTTAGCAAAATGATAATGGGATCGTGTTGGAATGACGAATTTATAAAAATAGCAGACTTGGGGCCCTGGACTTAGATCTTTCCGAAAGAGGTAATATACCGCAATTCACCATAAGGGCCTAGTACAGGTTGATAGATGTCACAAGTCTTCAAAGCTTTGGTTTTAGGACACATCGATTTCCTCACAATGATTCTTTAATTTCCTCGACGGTTTTGAGAGTAGTGGTTATGAAATAAATTACTCAAAGTAAATCGCCTGACTGGGTTTAAAATCACAGCGTACCATTTGTTGTGTAACTTGTCTTGTGTTTCTTGGATAAGGGACCAAATAAAACTTGCGAACTATTTAGAATTATTGAGGTTTAAGGTAGACGGAAAAATAAAGTCAAAATTAAAAATACACATTCTCCACATTACTTCTAAACTGACAAGTTCTCTATATTTTTTTTTTCGACGACACACAGGGTCTCACAACCAGTTTATATCTACCTCAGTTTTAGTTTCCCTTGATTTCATTTGAAAATCGAATACTTGACCTACTTTGAATTCTGACACTCACGCCAGTAGCTCGCCCTTCAAACCTTCAAGCCTATCGGACACACCGCTCGTTAGGCCAGTTAATCTCCAGGTGGTATACATCCGACCAGGATTCCGTTTGGCATTTGGCGGTCGACGGATCTGTTGAATGTCAATAATTTCCGGAAGTAACCGCAAACACGCAATATCATGGCTGAAAGGACTGGATAGTGCGGGTATGTACTATGTACCTGCTAATGAGAACACGGTAACATTGAGGCAAATCAGTGGTGAGCCATTACTTAGTTGGGCAGAGATAATGTGTGGAGATACGTTGCAAATGTTTTTTTTTTTTTTTTATTAGCCTGTTGTGAATCACGCCATGTTAAACAAGGAAAGGTGGACGAAACCAGGCCGCGTGGCAGATTACCGATGCAATGGACTGCTAGCTGTTGGCGGACTTTTGAACGAGTGCGCCCGGATGACTGCCAGTAGGCAAAACTGGCGGGAAGTTGTGCGACGTTAATCGACGGTTTCCGGAGAACACCCTTCGTGGTAATCACGACCATTATAGCAAGAGTGACACGACCAAGAAGAAGAATGTGAATCCCACTGCTGGGCAAAGGTCTCCGTCCTTTCTTCATCTAAACTTCATTGTCTAGGGCGATCTCTGGCCATGTCTGCCCCGCGAACATGATCAGATCGTCACACCACCTTCGCCGCAGTCGACCTCGACGGCGTACAAATGGTTAAATTAGTGTGGCGATGGTGGCGGTGTAATTTAGGGTAAATTTAGATAATAATAATAATAATAGTGTCTAAGAAGATTGTCATTGGCATATTTTACTTCACCTTTATATACGAGTATTTTTTTGGAAGAAAAAGAAGTTGTATGACTCATGCAAATGCGATGAAGCAACGATGCGATGTTTATTCATAGGAATTGTCAATAGTATGTCTTATCGCTTGTGGAGCCGCTAATTATCTATGATTTTTAGGAAAATTTGATTATTTTTAGGGTTCCGTATCTCTAAAGGAAAAAAAAACGGAACCTTATTGGATCACTTTGTTGTCCGTCCGTTTATCTGTCAAGACCCTTTATATATTGAGAAAGGGTGGAGGTATTGAATTGACATTAAAACCATATACTCAGGTATGCGGACTCTTGAAGTTGTAAAAAAATCAAATTTGTAAGTTTGCGAGAAAACAGATACTTCGGTTTATGTGGCAAAAAACGTACATTTCGACACTCTTGAGGAAATCAAAATTCATAGGATACTTCCCGTTGACCCAGAATCCTAAATATTGACATAAAACAAGGTCTTAAAGCTCAAGTCTAAGAATAAATGTGAAAATTGTAAAGTTGTTACGTATTTTTTTTTTTGTGATTCGTAAAAATCTTCCGAGACTCCATTCCGGAATTGAACTATTTACATAGGTACGTTTGTACAAAACCCTCAGGGCGAGGGTCCGACTCGTACTTATCCAGTTTTTTTAGATTTAATATTTACAGGAAATGCTTATGTACTGTGGGATAGTCAGTAGTCAAAAGCGTAAGTGTCGGTCTAGGTGCGTTGATTATAATATAATACTAAAATCAAAGTGAAGGCTTCATAATTAAGACACCCATCATCAAAATATAATCTCCTATTTCTTATGGTCTGGTAAACTAAGATTTTTTTCTTTAAAAGAAAAAGAAAAAATATTCGCGCGGCAGCATATCGGACCTCGTTTTTCATAAATGAAATGCTATTAAAGTAAAACAAGATTTTTCACAAATCTAAACATTACAGTATAGAGAGAATATATACTTAGTTATCACAGAGTATATTTACCAAAATAAACTCTGTTATATTTTAGGTTAATCAATCAGCTTTTACGAAAACAACTTGACATGTAACATATCAGACTCATCACACACATGTCACATTAAATCTGTCTTCTCCTTTAAATTTTTCGTCAGTAAACATTGTATACGCAGCATTATGCCAATATTGATAAGACGAATCAATATTCCCACCGTCGCGGGCTCGGTAACCTTTTTCACAGCTAAAGCTTAAACCTGCAAACATGCTTACTGATCTCTTTGTATTTTATCCTTTTAGACAGCACAGGCGATTTGAAACTCTAGGTTTTGAAGAACAAGGTTGAGGTTCGATTGAAATTTTCTCGATCGAAAAGTCGAATATTCCTAAGCTAATATAAAATAAGCCCGCGAACAGAGAGTTATCGGATCCACGATTTTTTGGACGCGTTCCGAACGAAAATTAAGGGAGCATTACGACACTCACTGACCTGCCAGTTTAATCAAACTTCTGATGCCTGTTTTATATAATACGATTTTTATAGAAAGCTCTTATTCTTTGAACGCTGCCTTTTATTAAAAATTTTGTATGATATTAAATTGAGAATTTATCAGCTATTTATTATTTTATATACGTTCAAGTAAGTGATATAAAGCTTAATATACTGATACGCATTTTTTAACTTATTATAAAAAGCATGCAATATAATTTAAAATTAATAGCAAGCTTCTATAGCGAGGTATATACCTACATAATTAATAATATCTATTCATCAAGAACGTTCCAAAAAGCTCAATGATGATGGGGTATCTGAGTTCCTATGGCTACCTTCCGGTTCCATCCTCAGATTAGCTCCATGTAATAATAATGTTGTATTGTCATCTCTGATTTACACATGCATGCAAAATTTCTGTTCAATCGATAACTGGGGAGTAGATCTAATTTAAGATTTGATTACAGACATACAAACATCGGGATAGGTGAAATTAAATAAAAGCTTGTAAAATAGAACATAGAAATTTATTCGAAACAAATACAACACAGCAACAAAAAGTAAAAAAAAGTCTATAAACATTTTTCGGTTCAATGCAAAGAAGTGGACGAACAAATGATTACATACTTAACATGTTGACCTAACAATGTGTTAACTTTTGAACTGCAATCAAACGATAATGTTATGTTTGTGGATGTTTACTTAGTAATGCATTGGGCGCGTTTTTTCAAACAGATGTACCAAATGTTTGAAAACACGCACCCAGTACATTACTCGCGTACTTGATTGACGCTTTTGAGATGTAGTGCTGGAAGAAAATGCTTGGAATCCACTGGTCAGAGCAACGGACCAACGACTCCATAATAGCCGAACTTAGGTCACCCATGAGACTCACTACCATATGCCATAGAAGAATATTTGATTTCTTTGGCCACATTACCAGAAAGAGAGGTGATAACCTGGAAAAGTTACTTCTGACAAGAGAAAGTAGATGGGAAAAAACCCAAAGGCAGGAGTCCGTTACGTTGCTCAGACCAAATCCGTGTTACACTGGAGACCACAGTCTGCGACGCCATCCACATCGCCGAAGATAGGACAACATGGCGAAATATAGTCCACAAGAAAATTATTCGTCGAGGTCACGATCCTCAGCATTGAGGATAAACGACGCAAGGAGGAGGATACCAAATGTAGACATACGGGATGTATACAAATGCAAGAATGAATAGAAACAAAATGGGGAAGTTTAAGTCAAAATTGAATAGGTTGCCTAAAAGGCAAGCGCACCCCATCGCCGACTACATCGACGCTTTCTATCAGATGAGATAGTTGTCAAGCGCGAACCTAACAACAATAAAAAAATACTTTTATTGTTGACCTTAATAAAGTGAACAATTTTGTTTTTAAATGTTACATTTCAGTCATAAATATTTAAATGCTCCATAAATAAGGTGCAAATTTCAATCAAGTTTTGTTCTAATTACCCCCATTTTTAAGTGGGAATGCATTAAATAACATCTTGCGCGTTGGGTGAAACGAGATGGAGTATCAGTATTTTACTGAATAACCCACTAAACCTACTGGCTGACCCAGCCATGCTTTCAAATTGCCTTTTACGTTCTATAACCACAATTAGGTTGTCTGGGAGACATCGTTTTCAGCGATAAGACCACCATTGTACCCATAGATTTAAGTTTCTGTGAAATTGTTATTATTTTGGTATACAACAAAGTTTATTCTATTCTATTCTATTATTCTTGAAAATAATCCCGCAGACCTCGAATCACCTCGATTCACCCCGTTTGATAGTACCAAACAACAAACCAAATTTCCCCACACTTTGCTATTCACAAAATACGTTATTTTTAAGATCTTATCTCAATCACCCAAAAATCCCACTTAATTCATAAATTTTCATTTTTTCATACCGAGTGCTTTATTCAACTAAAATCACTAATTAGAATTGTATTCATCTGTACTCCAAGCTGGCATAACTTCAGAAAAATAACCACGATAAAGTTTCACGTTACTCTCCATTTTTAAGCATTGTTTTGATAAAAACGAAATTAAAAGAGGAATGGAAATCCTTCCTTTTCAGCCCTCGGCCATCCAATTAGACGCACTTTCGAGTAAAACTCAAAAAACGTACAATAGAACCCTCGATATCACAAGTTAAAAATTCATAAGGTGTGGTCCCAGTGTAAGAGGTTAAGCCAACGATACTGAATCGATGACGATTTGGACAAAACTGAATTTCGCCAGATGTAGACCTGGCTAAAGTCATATTTGGAAATATCTAAAACAAAAATATTCATCTTAAAAAATTACATCCACTCGTATTTAGGGATTTTGTATATCAGGTTTCCTATATATATATATAGGCTCATACTGCGGTTCCACAATTCACTACTTCATCATACTTGGTATAGTAATATTTTGATATATTTTTGAATTACTATGTATCTATACAATATAATAGCATACCTTGGCATCGTTTAAATTATATTAATATTTTAAAGTGAAATTCTTGTTTTTTTTTTTCTACTACTATGTATGTAATATCTTAATGCAAAAAAAGAGTACCATTCTACGATATTTATTGTGTACTAACGAATTTTATTCATACATTATAATTAACCCGTTGATATTCACAGAGTTTTATGAGCCTAAAAGTAGTCTTGCCTACAATAATAGTACTATAAAAAACTATTTTGCATGCCTGACGGTAGAATGTACTGGCTCTTTCTTTTACTTAACACCATATTTGTGTACCTACATTCTTGCAAATAAATCATCATTTCATTTCATTTATAATCATGTTATTATGAGCAGTGGTGGCCGAGTGGTAAAGGTGTAGGTCGCGGGTTCGAACCCAGCCAGGCGCATTACTTTGTGTAATTTATTTCATCACTACTGCTCTCAAAACGGTGAAGGAAAACATCGTGAGGAAACCGGCATGTCCTAGAACCAAAAATTCGAAGACATGTGACATTCACGCCCGCGTGCGTTCCGGGCCCGCGTGGTGGATTACGGCCCATTCCCTCTCCTAGAGAGGAGGCTTGAGTCCCAACAGTGGGAACATTAAAAAGGCTGGTGATGATGATGATGAATCATGTTATACTAATACCAGTTAGTTTAAAAAATAAATGTTCTGAGTTTTCTTTCGTCATCGCTGTCACACGGCCACACCCTACTCTGGATGCACTGGCACGAACTGTTGCTTGGCTTGAAATACAGTACCAATTAAAGTTGACACCCGACGCCTCCTACGGTTTGCACCTCGAACTTTCGATTGGTTCTCACGTGTACAACTATTTATTTTGTTTTTACTAGATTTTTTTCGCGATTTCGTGCTGATTGTATCTTAGATCATTATGAAGCAAAACATATTAAAAAAAAAGTTAAATGTACATTTTAGTTAGAAGACTATCATAATTGTGAAATATTTAATAAATATTTAATATTACTGAAAACATGAAGATATTATTTATAAATAAGAGTACAACAGGGTCGTAGATACATTTACCAAATATCGGTTTGCGATAATTAATACTAATGTTTCCCCCCCTATAATTAAAAAAGTCTGCATATTTTATCTCTTATTATCAAAAACTAACATATTCTAAGTCATTGCATGCATTTCACATTACAGTATCGTGTGCAGCTGCAATATTTCACAAAGCAAAACTTTAGTGACAACTCAAGTAAAAAGATTGTTTTGTTCAGAAAACCTTTTGGTGTTTGGTCTAACAGAAAGCTGCCAGGTCTCTGACGATGGAAAAGGGTAGGCTCAGAAAGGAATTTATACTTTTAGAGTAATATCAACGAGAATTGTGACATATCGCACCTCCGCTCAAATAGTGTCACAACTCAAAAATCCAATTATTGAGAAAAAAGCTTTTAAGTTCTAATAATTCAGGGATATAACGCTATATATAAATACAAAAAATGGGTCACTAGTGGGCAAATAATTGAATTACAAATATGACAATATCTGACCTTAAGGCTTATAGTCCCTTGAACCATCTGACCGAAATTATGTGGACGCAACTCTCGCACTCGCCTAGGCGGCAGTACGCAAATCTGTGCATTTATTTGCGGCCAGCAGCGCCCGGAAAGCGCTTTAAATCCATTTTCTTTGCGAACTATTGATTGATTTACATACGCAATGTTCACTTTGAAGAGTATTTAACCACCGATTTTTATGTATAAAAATGTTTCTAAAGGTCCAAGCCGTTTCGAAGGAGTAGGGAAAAGTCGCGAAAAGTTGCGAAATTGCTATATTTTTTTTTTTGACAAAAGTATTAATAGCACTAAAAAATCAAATGTTTATAATGTTGTTCATGAATCTCTAATAAACATATATTTTTATTCCCTAAAGGTTAGATTCCATGAGCTATTAAAGCCCATGGAATCCCATTTCATCCAAATCTATTCAATAATTTGAGCGTTATGAAGTAACAAATATACACACACATATCACATAAACTTTCGGCTTTATAACATTCGTGTGATTTGAATAGATAATACTAAGAATCTAAGATGCGACGTTTTCTAAGAAACACTATCTCGGCGTATGTCAGTTTTTCTCAAAGTCCAATAAGAACATTATTACATAGACAAAAGCTTTGCTTAATATATTCTAAGTTAGTACTGAAACTAAATTATTATTATCATAAAGCGATCTCTAACACGTTAAGAAAATACAACGAAAAGCAATTTCTGTGCTAACCGCGGCAAATAATAAGATGCCTACATCTATGTTTATATTGAAAACTAAGGGTGTGTTTCACCCTTAGGGTGGTGGCTTGGCGTGTCATAAAGAACGCTTTCATGCAAAGTGGATTTGTGAAAGTTTTCGCTTGAAATAATATTTGAATTTGTAATTCTGACGTCATTCTGTACGTTGGGTGATGGATGTTGTCTGGCTGGAAGCATGCTACTGAAATTGATATGGCCTGCAAAATGCTGTACTTTGGTTTAATAACTACGTCTGTTGCTTTTGTATGTTCGTGACGGAGAAATGGTGGATGTATTCAGTTTGGTGGTCGTTTTCGGATTTTGGTTTGTGTTATAAGAGGTTTCATTTAACGTAAAGTTTCATTTCCAGTGTAATGAACCATGTCATTAGTTGACCTAAGGAGACCGAGCTTAACTTAAAATCTTAATTTATGAAGGTTTTTTTGTGAATTTTGGAGTTTCCTTGCGTGATCACATCAGAAATGAAGATGTCCCCAGGAGAACTAAGACAACACTACAGACATAGCCCAAAGAATCACCAAACTTGAGTGGCAGTGGGCAGGGCAAATTGCTCGCAAAACAAATGATCGATGGAAACGAAAGGATTTGGAATAGTGACCGCGCACCGAAAGACTGCATTTTTGCAAGGCCTCCCACAAGGTACACTGATAACCTGGTGAGGGTCGCAACTCTTTAAGGTACACATTGTACATAACGCGCCGTCTACTTGGGTTTGGTTGCTATCACGCACGCTCTCGGAGGCCAGGAGTTGTTTTATGACTCCCGCCACCCAAAGCTTTTCTTGCGAGAGCAGGTGTGAAGAATGTCTCGTCCTCACGCTTTCCACCACCTCTTCCTCTCGCTTTTCTGTTTTAAAGTAGGTGACTGTATCTCATTCTCTCTCACTCCGTACTGCGCCTGAAACAGGGTTGAACGAGAAAGGTTGCCCCACCAATCTTCAAGCCTTCATTAAGACACGATGTTGCTCTACCCAAGTAGGGCAGACCTCCACCGTATCCTTTAACGTGTCTTCCGGGTGATCCATGCAATGCTAACACTCGGCCGTTTTTTCTTGCTGCATCCGAAACAAGAACCTCCCAATACAGCCGTAACCGGTAAAGATTGCGTGAGGTGAATAATAAGGATACCACTATTGCCGTGATTGTGGCATATCCAGATAGCCGACATCTACGTTACTAAAAAATGTAAAGAATAGTGGAGTAAAGTAATAAAAAAAATAGATCAATGAGGATAACTCAGTGTAAACTTCTCAATACTAAATTTTTATTACTTGTTTTTCAGTATCAAACTTCATCAATATTGAAAATATTTATCCATATGTTCCTGGACTGTACAACAGCGTATACATAACATAGCATAGTCGGCCTTATAATGTTCCCAATGTTGGGACTCAAGCCTCCTCTCTAGGAGAGGAAATGGACCGTAATCCACCACGTAGACCGGGTGTGGGTTGGTGGATGTCACATGTCTTCGATTTTTTTTGTTTCTAGGACATACCAGTTTCCTCACGATGTTTTCCTTCACCGTTTTGAAAGCAGTGGTGATAAAGTAAATTAGACAAAGTAATGCACCTGGCTGAGTTTAAACCTGCGACTACAACTCGTAAGTACACAGGTCGGCCACCACTGCTCTCACAACGCATACATTACTGCTCAATTATAATAACCAAGTACTGAATAATTTCACAAAAAAAAAATCACACGCATCTATCATTATTTTTCCATTAACCCCATACATCATGCCTTTTACAATTTCAAATAAACTCTAAAGAAAACATAAACACACGCAGCATATACATGTAACTGTCACAATATGTTTCATGAAAGTTTTTCCATAACTTCCAAGGGGTTAGTGCCCGTTCCCATAACTCACCCTTGCACCACCCCTTTTCGTGGTATGCTTCTAATATAAAAAACCAGCATATGCATATTTATTAAAGAACACTGAACCTAACAAACACCACTTATTTTTTGGTTGAAAAAAAAATGCGGATCATCATAGTAATGTAACATAATAATACTAGAGGTGTGGATTACTACTAGCTGACTCAGCAAATCTTGTTCTGCCATATAAAATCAAAGAAAAAAATGTAAATAACATAAACTAGTACTTCATTACCTTAGAGCATCTAAGTTCATTACCGATGACCTGGTAAGGGTTGAGGGAATCCGATGGATGCGAGACGCATTGGACCGTTCATTATGGCGACACTTGGGGGAGGCCTATGCTCAACAGTGGACGTCTTTCGGCTGAAATGATGATTGATGAGTACTTGATTGCGATCCCACCTGATGATAAGCAGTTATGCAATCGTTGATGGTGAGACGCACTAGTTAATTAAAAGCCTATTCACTCTAGCCTTGAAGACACCTACGTAATTATAATCTGACTGGAACACTGCAGCAGGTAAATTGTTCTAGTCTTTCGATGTGTGCGGTTAAAACCATGAATCGAAACTCTTAATCTGGACCGTAGAGGTGTTAACATTGTAAGAGTGTACACTTGCCGAACGTCTGGTTGTCCGATTGTAGAAAGGTGATGGCGGAATCAAGTCATGCAATTCCTGCGCTACGTATATAGATTTACCAAAAATATACAAAAAAAAATCATAAAAACTCTCTTCTGCTTTTTTTAGGGTTCCGTATCTCAAAAGAAAAAAATAAAACCTTTTTACGATCACTTTGTTGTCCGTCCGTCTGTCTGTCTGTCTGTCTTTATCTCGAGAACGTGTAGAGGTACTGAGTTGAAATTAAAACCATATACCTCAGGTCTGCGGCCTCTTTAAGCTGTGAAAAAATCAAACTTCTAAGTTAACGAATAAAAAAATACGGCCGTTTACGTCGCAAAAAAACGTATATATTGATACTCTCAAAGATCGAAATTCATAGGGTACTTCCCGTTGACCCAGAATCCCGAAATTTGGCACAAAGCAAGGTCTTATAGCACAGATATAGGGAAAAATCTGAAAACAGTAAATTTTTTGTTACCTAAATCACAAAAAAAAATTGTAATTCGGAAAAATCTTCGAAACTCCATTCGGGAATTGTAGCTTGCACGGAACCCTCTGTGCGCGAGTCCGACTCGCACTTGCCCAGTTTTTTACTTCAGATATTACTTAATGTATATACTGAAAGTATATTTCCACCATAACCACACAGTGAACTATAAAAGCGCCATCTCCAAGATATAGTCTAACGTGGGCCGCTTACAAAAACGCGCTTGAATTTTATGAGCGCTTTAATGGTACATACCTATGTAGGTATGTTTTATTCGGCTTCCTTATATCAGTTTCTCTTATGTTTGTTTGATAGCCTAATCTAAGAGTGATCTTGACAGTAAAATGGGTAGGTATAGGATTGAAACAGTCTGTCTTCAAATTGTCTAACGACTTGACAATAATGTTAATTAGGGCAAGGTCCAGTAGTATTATGATGACAGAACTTCTCCCACTTTGGGTGGAGCAGGAAAAAGTGTCAAACTTTTACTGACTAAAACCCACAGTGTTACTTCAGTTGCCTTTTATTGTGAAAGCTGCGGTAACTCCTTCGAACAATCCACAGCCCTGACGGCGCTGACCCTAACTAGCTCCTACTTTGAGCTACACAATAGAGCACATTGCGCTGACGACCCGGGCTTGGTCCTTACTAGATGGCTAGTCGACAAGCTACCCATGGCTATGTTGGCCGGTAGCCGTTCTGTGACTCCCCAAGCCGCGGGCGTCTTCAGTGCGTCTTTCGTTCACGGTTTCAGTCGTTTCCTTTGCTTAATATCCAGTACCAGGTGTACAGATTACCACCGCCGCTTGGCTCCATAAGGACACGGCAGTGCTCTACTCAAGCGGGACACACCTCCACAGTCTATTCCACTGTGTCATTTGGGCGTCTCTTGCAAGAGTATCTGACACGGGAACCTCCCAAAACAACTGTGTCCGGTAAGAACCTGCGTCAGGCGGAATGTAAGGATGCTGTAGCACCCAGCTATAGCCACTCCTCAAAGAAAGGTCTTATAGCCTCAATATTGACATGCCTAATGTTCTCACTGCTGAAATACAGCCATCCACTCTAGAGAGAGTGAGTCGTAGTCGACCACACGGTGGCGATGCGGGTTTTTGAATTTTCTCACGATGTTTTCTTTCACCGTTTCTCATTGGTTATGAAATAAACACAAAGTACGCCTGGCTGGTTTTCCTCACAACCTATAACGCGTAAGCCTATGCCGCTACCACGCTCAGTGGAACAGCTCGATAATATAATATTTTACGTATTTTTAGGGTTCCGTACCTCAAAAGGGAAAAACCGGAATCCTTATAGAATCACTTTGTTGTCTGTCCATCCGTCTGTCTGTCTGTCAAGACCCTTTATCTCGAGAATGCGTGCAGGTATCAAGTTGAAATTAAAACCATATATTTAGGTCTGCAGCACCTTTACGCTGTGAAAAAATCAAACTTCTAAGTTAACGAATAAAAAAGATGCGACCGTTTATGTTCAAAAAAACATATATTTTGATACTTTGAAAGACTAAAATTCATACTGGTACTTTCCGTTGACCCAGAATCCTGAAATTTGGCACCAAATATGGTCATATAGCACACGTATAGGGATAAATCTGAAAACAGTAGATTTATACCTTACAAAAAAAAACTTTTTTGCAATTCGGAAAAATCTTTGAGACTCCATTCGGGAATTGTAATTTGCACGGAACCCTTAGTGCGCGAGTCAGACTCGCAGTTTTTTTTTTTTTTCATTAATGTTTTATACTTTTCTCGTATCGGTACGAGATACATAAAAACCAAAGTCCCGCACATTTCATATCATAGTGATTTGAACCCAGTCAGAATAAAATAAAAATATGCCATATAAAACAAAATAAAAATGCCTCAGAGTTCTACGCTTCTTTTTTTGCTGAATAACCATTTCATAGCCTGCTATTTCAAATATGATTTTTACGGTAGGCCACATTCTCATGTGAACTGTATCGTAGCAAATGTAATATTTTTGTACGAACATGTCGTAACAAAAAAAAAAGCACCAGTCTGAAGTTTATTGAAAATTGGGAATTGACATGAAAATTTTTGAAGCATATTATCATCCATCAATATCATGTTCTCATTTTATTAATGTACGAGATATTTAAAAGGTCGTTTATACCACGTACATCGAGGGACTGGAACAATTTGCCTTTTGTGGTCTTCCCGTCTGATTATAATTTAGGTTTCTCTAAGGCAAGAGTGAATAGGCTCTTAATAAACTAGTGCGCCTCACCATCACCCATTGCATCACTGCTTACCATCAGGTGGGCTCGCAATCAAGCACTAGTTTATATCAATTAAAAAAAAACATTTTTTAGAACACTCGTTACTGCAAGACAAACTATGATATATAAGTTTTACCAAAGGTTGCATATATGAACTCGTACATATGCTCAATGGCGCGCAAAATAAAAACTTGCTTACTATGTATGCAAAAGGCAAACAATTGCCGAATATTATTTTACATTTATATGTACGATAAAAAAAATAATTAAACTAACGTGAAAAATATTTTAATGAAACAAAGTATCAAACCATCAATAAAATGATAGACACACTTACAGCAGTACTAACACTACCTACCAAGTAAGAGCATTAAGTTTTACTCGATAAAGTCGGTTCCAAGTATGAGAACCGTGCTCACTACACATTTGCTCCAGGGAATAAACAGAATGAAAAGTGTTTTATAGCCAAAGAAAACAGAAGTAGTAAAACTGAAATTGAAATATACGTAGACAAAACCGCTGGCAAAAGTGCTATAAAATCTAGCAGCTGACTTAAGGTGAAAGAGCCTATAAAAATGTCTAACCTGAAGTTTGTCCTTTCAAAGCTGTTATTTCTAAGCTTTTGCTTGAAAAGAAAAATGTTTTACAGCACTATTTTTATGTTAAGTAGTGTTGTATTGCCTGTCATGCCATCGTTTGATTGAGTCACGTTTTTTTAGTTGACGTGTACCGAAATGTTGCAGAATTTTATTTATAAGTTGTTAGTTTTGTGCTTGAGCATGTAATAATATTTTTAAAACCACGAATATTTTCTTTAGATTACGTCAATTTTGAAATCCTTAACTTAATGGCCTATGTGCTCTAGACGGTATAGAAGACGTCCACAGTGATCTTGAACGTTCTTGAGACAAACATTTTACTTCGTTCCATGTCATTCCGTTGCTCGTCACTTCTGCCAGTACGGTGCTATACCAGGTTTGACAGGGATGGCCATGTTTTGTATTCCCTTGGGGATTCCAGTCCAACGCTTGCTTTGGTATGTTATCAGAATCTCTTCAAAGCGAGTGGCCAATCCTTCTCTACTTACGAGGCTTGATCTGTTAGTTGATTGGGGTGTCTCGGCAGTTCTCCAACAGCTCTACATTAGATATTGTCTTGGGCCAGTAAATTCCGAAGACGCGACTAGGACATATGTTGACAAAGGACGTCTATTGGATCATCTAACTGGAAAAATAAGTGTTGTCAATAAAAAAAAGACCTAAGCCCAAAATGAAGGTTCACCACGTGGGCCCAGTGCGGCTCGGTAGATATCACATATCTTCGATTTTTTTGTTCTAGAAAAAACCGCTTTCTTCACGACGTCTTGCTTCACAAAAAAAAAGTAGTTTAGTAGTTAGGTATATAAAAACATTTGACTCTTAGTGGGATTGGCCTACAATGGCTGAACACAGACGTGTGTGGAAAAGGGAGAGTGAATACTTTGCCCAATAGTGAAATATTGCGTGCTAATATTTATGAAATTAAAAACACTCTTCAGTTACTATTTGGTCTTTTTTTAAAGACAGTAATTTTCTATGAGATTCTAGTTCAGTCTTCACATCATGTAAAACTATATTTAAATCATGCTTGCTACAAAAAAAAACATACCATACTATTATTTCTTCTCTATCAACAATACAAACTAACACAAGCCATTTTATTACCACCTGCAATTATTAATTCGAAAACAAGATTCAACAGTATAATCACGGCTTTTTAAATCGATCCAAATCGTAACCTAATATAAAATTAAATACGCAATTTGCTTGCAAACTAGCCGATAACGACCAATCAGCATTGTTAGGGTTAATAAGCAATCTACTGGATTCGATAATAATTGGTTCCTTTCTTGTCTATTTTAGTCAAGCAATTTTGGAATTGCTGAGAATTTTATTATAGGAATGGGCTTTAGGAGCGAATTTCGATTAAAATCAATAATGGTGACTCAACCTTTAAATTGTGAATTTGCGAAAGCACAGCTTTATTTAATAATTGAGTAATTTGTTTCTAAGAGAAAAAAAATCAAAGCTTTTCGAAACCACAATCATTTTAAGACAATACTTGGAGCTTATAAAATCAAAGACATTATCGATCATAGATCAAAACTGATAACAAGTCTCAATTGCGTTTCAATAAAAAGAAATTTTATTAAAGATTCATGCAGCATATATACAGCATAATCAGTTTAATAATGTCCTAACTGTTGGGACTCAGCCTCTTCAGAGGGAATGGACCGTGAACCACCACGTGGGCCCTGTGTAATCTACACAGGATCCACGTGGTTTTATTTAATAATTGAGTAATTTGTTTCTAAGAGAGAAAAAAAATCAAAGCTTTTTGAAACCACAATCATTTTAAGACAATGCTTGGAGCTTATAAAATCAAAGATATATCGATCATAGATTAAAACTGATAACAAGTCTCAATTGCGTTTCAATAAAAATAAATTTTCCAGCATATATATAAAGCATAGTCAGTCTAATAATGTCCTAACTGTTGGGTCTCAGGCCTTTTCAGAGGAAATGAACCACCACGAGGGCCATGTGTGGATTGGTGAATGTCACACAATGTCTTTGTTCTAGGTTGTAAAAAATGATCTGGGCATATAAAATAATATATTTTATTCAGTGATGCGCTGAATGTAGCATAATACTTTAATTTATTTTATTAATAATAAAAGAACAACATTGTGTAACGACAAACGAATATATTGAACGGCTAGGTGTCGTTCATTCAACATAAACCTATAACACTATAAAAAGTTGTCGCACTTCGGTGAACGGAAACTCCTAGTAAGGCCACGTACAGTAATTAAAACTTCAAGGCCTGCACTACACATGTTATTGTATAATCTAGTTCATTCATCTCTTAGTTTCTGTTTATACTTCTACATAACTTAAACATCGGTTCAAGAGTAGATTTATTGAAAACTTAGATGTACCTATTAGGAAAGGCACAAGATGTCGAATATGAGAACGTTGAAACTGTAGAGCCTCCTCTTGTTCTTTTTTTTTGAGTTTTGGTTATCATCAAATAACTTCTTCCGCTTTATATGGAGTGAGGAGTGGCAGACTTTTACTGACTAAAACACTTGTGATATTTCAATTGCCTTTTGCGTTCGAGGGCTGCGGTAACTTTTTCAAACTACCACACATGGCATAATATTTTGGTAGTAATGGCACATTAAGACCTAAATACGAATTCGAATAATAAAAAAAAGATTGTCAGATGAGAGCGGATGGTGTTAGGCTGATAGGCGCGAATGTTTCTTTTTTATGTATATTCGAACGAGTAAATTACATGGCATTAAACTCTACAACTACCACAAACACATGAATAAGCTTTTTTTTCCTCCAGCACCTAGACTGACTTATTTTAAAACACTAAGTCAAACTGTTTGTTAAAATGACGTTCAAATAGTTTCAAATAATTAGTTTAATGAAAAATTGTTAATTTTCACGACAATTTGAATTTACTTACGCTAATTCGTTATTCTCTCTATCAACATATCAAAACTATATTTAGAGCGAAGAAGTACAGAATAAAGTCATACTATCTGCTTCACCATATTCAACATCATCAAAATCGATAACTAGCTACATACAAGCTGATTATATGCTGATTATATATGTGTGTAAAAACAAAAAACAGTTACACGACGCCAATATCTCGATCACTTAAAAATTCACGATACGTACCCACCATCATTAATTCATTACCTTAACAGATTGTCCAATAGTCCTTACTCTTACGGCTACATGAGGGGACGGAAATGTGCACTAATTAAAACTGGTGGAGGTCATACAGTACGGTCTACAGATGTGACAAGATACAATCGTCGGTACTTCGGTACGTGACGGTGGGTATCTCGCCACTGGTTTAATTGAACACGGCCGGGGCGGTTGACCGGTGTTGTGTGGGGCCATAGAAGTAGCGAGTTTGAATAGAAGACTAGGAGGATCAAATCGTTGATATGTTCGTGTTGGTCGTACTTTTTTTGTTGAATACCTACAGTTTGTTACAGCAAACGTCTGTGGGTTATGGGATGTTAAAGTTTAAATTTTACAAAAGCACTAACTGTAGAAACCTATGTACGCGATACAGAAACATTTAAAACTTACACTAATATTATAAAGCAGCGAAGTTTTTTTATTTTGTTTGTAGGAGGTTATCTCTGAAAGCACTGGTCCAATTGCTGAAATTATTTCACCAATAGAAAGCTGCTTTATTCCTGAGTGACTATATTCTATGAACGCGTGTTAGGCCATGGGCAAAAGCTAGTTTATAATAAAAAAAGGCTTTCCATTATGGCTCGTCATAAAAAATCATTGTTTTATAACTTCTTATACCTAATCTTTCAATTAGATCACCATCAATGTAATTCATAAATGTTTTGTCTTTTGAAAAAGATAGTAATAACTCTTATAACTAATAAACAGTTTCAATAATACCAACACATTATTTTCAAAAAATTACCTCAAAAAACGCTTATTTTATGGCTCCACTGTAAACCGAGCAGTCGAATACGAGTCTATAGTTCTACCGGTTGATATCAAAACAACCTTTTATAAGGAGTAAGCCGTTTCGTTACGTAATAAATAGGAACACGTATTATGTTAATAGAGCCTTGTGTGCTGGTAGATTACAGATTGTGCAGTAGTAATAGATCTAGTGATAGAAGATATTGGGGAGATTAGGAAAACTGTTGTTGCTGTTGTTGTTGTTGTTGCTGTTTGTTGCAAGAAAGAAAATTGTTCATAAGGTTATTGAAGGCACGGTTGGCACAGTAGTTGAGAAATTATCTGCTGCGTTGCGTTTCCCGGATTTGATTCCTTCAGGGAATAAATATTTGCATGATCTACAGATAGTTGTTCCGGATCTGGGTGTCTAGGTGAGTTAACATGTTTGTGAACGCAACCATTATACCGGAGTAATTCCTAATGTAGGACAACGTTTTTAAAAGAAAAAAAGAGTTATTCGTTTTCTAAAATTAAAAATCTGTCTTGCATCTTTTACTTTAAAAATAGTTTATAACTGCTCAAAGTACTAAATCAGGCTTGTTAATTTTTATTTTTTATGAAAACGTTGTTCTACACTAGAAATTATTTCTGTGTTGTAGGTGTTTCTACAAACATTCAAACTTACATGCACAAGACACCTAAATCTAGAACAATTGTTTTTAGACCCTACAAATATTGGTTTCATGCGGACAGTCAATCGCTCAACCACTGTACCATATCTAAGCGCACGGTAGTGCGCAGGCCAAGTTCGAGCAACAGGCCGCGCGCATGCCGTGCACTATTCACACGAACCGTTTCGACCCACTTTTGATCCCCCTGTAGCTCAGTGCCTATTGAAAGTACAGATATAAAATTGTACCCACGTAATTATATACTAGTACTAAAGCAGTATTCCAAATTTGGCAATTTCATAGATATAGCTTCAGTAGATCCTGAAATATGACCCTGTGAATATAGCTAATTTTGGCGCTGACCGACTCACTGACCGATAATCAAAACCTTTAGGCCACTTTCAATTGTCCTAGCGTTATAAAATTTGGCACATAGGTCGTGTGTTATATGTAGATTAACAAAAATAAGAAATTTAAGAATTCAGTTAAGCGTGATTTTTATTAAAAATTCTATATTAAACAGAGCTAACCTCTGTCTAATAAAGAATTTTTAATAAAAATATTTTTGAACCAGTGATATGAGAATACGAAGAGGAAGTTCAAATTTAGAAGTATTATAATTTTAGAAATTTGTAACCTACGTATTTTCACAACTATACCATATTTTAGTTGGGTGTATGGTTGAGTGAATTTCGGCCAGATGGACCATTGACGTGAATACGGTGGCGGGTAGTGGTTGGATGGACTAGGTGTGGTGGCGAGTCCTGGGAATGGCAAATTTTTACTAGTGGCTCAGGCTGTTGATGAAGGTGATTATGATCGATTTTAAAGTGCATCTAAACTTGGCATTGGATTGGATTTCAACCCTTTTTTAAGCGAACAATTAGCTGATAATAACTTGGCCCTCTTTTCAACAGTTATATTATCGGTGGGATACAATTATACATCGTCAATGAGGAAAATATTTTTAATAAATTTTGTTTCAAGAACAAATATGGTTTATGAGGCCTTAATAAATACACGATGTATATTAGTTAACTAAAATTAATTGCGCTTTAAGTTTGAATTAGAAGATTAGAATTTCAAATAGATTAAGTGGGTGGAATCAGTGAATAGTTAAAACAAACTTATTCTTTATATTAGTTACAGTTGAAGTGAAGTCAAGATAACTTTTTAATATCAAACTATTGATTAGCAGTCAAACTACTCCGACGACGTCATATCAATAAATTATAACTTTCAAAACATTTAACACCTGTCATAAATAAAATTTAAGTTTAAGTGACTGACTTGTCCTTAAAAAAAATCTTAAAAAGTTGAGTTTATGAAGTCTGATAAATTACAAACTACTAACTTTTGTCAACGGCTTATTTATTTATATGGGGAATTATAAAACGAGCGACTAAAAACAAACTTAGCGACTGATGATGAGATACTGTTTTAATAACTTGAGCGGTATGAATTTGAGTAAGCGACACATTAACTAAACTAACAACAAATATTGATTAACAATAAAATCCAGAACGAGCTTACTAAAAGTGGGTTATTGAAATCCTAGTTAAACGATTAAATTAGTATGTGAGCGACTAAAATAATAAGTGAGCGACTAGAATTATCTAGTCGCAGGTAGATTCAGCATTTGAACTGGGTGAAATAGGTTAGGTTAGGTTAGAACTGTGACCTACCGCGCTTGAGCCGAGTGAGCGAAGCGAGCGGTGCCGCGGCAGCGGCCGGCGTATGCTACGACCAAGTTGCTCGCAGATTTTATTTCACCATTTTTTTCGTTGACACACAAACAAATATTAGGTCGCTCAAATATTATGAAGCTTCTCATTTTGTATTTTAAGTAACTCAAATTAAAGTTTCTAAGTCGCTGTTCTATTGATTTCTCGTCACTCGCAGTCAGTCGCTCACTTATTATTTCTATAACCCAAAATAATTATTTTTGTCACTTAAAATTTTAATTTACAGTCACTCGTTTAAATACTACCCTATTTATATATATAAAACAGTTTATATACACTCACGTGTCCTTAGCATAAGTATTGCATAATCAGCCTTTTTAATGTTCCCACTACTGGGACTCTGGCTTCCGCTCTTGGAGAGAGAATGGGCCGTAATCTACCACGCGGAACCAGTGGATGTCATGTCTTTGAATTTTTGGTTCTAGGTTCTTCTAAAAAAGCTAGTATAAAATAAAGATAAGAAAAAGGAAACGAAATTATTTACGAAGTAAGGTGGACACCCATTCACAAACTGACCTTAGTAACCGTTGCTTAGAGAGATTGCGCAAAAAGCATTATTTTTGTACTTAAAAAAAATTATTCTAGCATACCAGCGAAAGGAGAGTTGGAAAAAAGAGATGTACACAATACGTGTATAAAAGAAGTAGAAAAAAAAAAAAAACAATAAACTTTGAAATACCAGCTTTTGGCTACACTCGCGTTATTAAAGATTTTTCAAACTTTTTTAACTCCAGATGAGTGGTATCTGTATTCATTATTTTAGTTGGGATTTTATTTTTAGTGTTGATAGGTTCGCGCTTGACCGCTATCTCACCTGATGGAAATTGATGATGCGGTCAACGATGGCACGCGCTTACCTAGAAGAAACCTATTCACCCTTGACTTAAAGATTCCTGGGTGGGAAATATCAATGGTTTCTTGTGTTCTGGGTGAAGCAAGAGGGAGTGTCAAACATTTTCTGACCAAAACTCACTTATGTTCCATCAGTTACTCTTTGCGTTCCAGGGCCACGGTAACTCTGAAAACAAATCCGTGGATTTATGATAACTTGTATGGAAAATTTATGATGATTGGTCGAAAAGTTACGGTCTGTTAGCGTAAAAAATAAACAAACTAACTTTTCATACGTCTATTTAGTAAAATAGAAAACTCACCTCATCCTTACTAATATTTTAAAAGCGAAAGTGAGTTTGTTTGTTTGTTTATTTGTTTGTTACGGCTTTACGCCTAAATGGCAAAACCGATTTTGATGAATTTTGGTACAGAGATAGTTGGGACCCTGGAAACGGACAGGCTAATTTTTTTATAAAAAAAGTGAGAAATGGGGGAGAAAGAGGGAAGGTCTTTTATGTACGCGGGCGAAGCCGCGGGCAAAAGCTAGTTCTTATATATTTTTAAAGATTGAACTTTAAAAATCTGAAAATCACGATTTAAATTGACTTTTTCAAATCGAAAAAAAACTTCCAATTTATTTCAGTAACGATAAGACTTAATAGATTTTTCTCGATGTTGTAGATCACGTGGAGCACTAATGATGATACAAGATAGTTAACCTTATAATAAGACTAGCTTTTACTAGCAGCTCTGCCTGCATGACAGTAAGTTTTTTCATACACATCATCAGCCTTTTTAATGTTCCCACTGTTGGGACTCAAGCTTCCTCTCTAGGAGAGGGAATGGGCCGTAATCCACCACGTGGGTCCTGTGCGTGTTGGTGAATGTCACATATCTTCGAATTTTTGGTTCTAGGACATGCCGGTTTCCTCACGATGTTTTCCTTCACCGTTTCAAGAGCAGTGGTGATGAAATGAATTACACAAAGTAATGCGCCTGGCTGGGTTCGAACCCGCGGTCTAAAACTCGTAAGTCGGGGCCGTTACCACTCGGCCACCACTGCTTTCTGCTCCCTCTGGGGGTTAAATTTTGATAAATCCTATGTTAGTGCCCGCCTAAGTCTTTTATTTAAGTTTTGGCTGTGCGTTGATATGTCAGTCAGCCGATTTTGAATTTATATAGTTTACTAGCTTTTGTGTGCGGCTTCATCCGCGTACATTAAACATAGCCTATGTCACTCAGGAATAAAGCAGCTTTCTATCGGTGAAAAAATTTTAGCAATCGGAACAGTACTTTCAGAGATTAACTCCTTACAAACAAAAAAAAAAAAGACGTGTGGCACTCGGGGACTGCCGCGGTAAAGCTATTGCATAGCATTTTTATCAACTTATGCAATTATAATTATTTATTTATTTTATTTATGCAGTATTTTTTTTCCTTTGTTTTTTTTTCTTTGATATTAATTGAAGTTACACTTTCACACATTGAATTGAATTTTGATTGATTGATCACTCATTTGTTTTCTTATCGGTAACCACGCTCAAAAAACAAATGAGTGGGGGGTGTTAGGTTATTTTCGTTACGGAATTTCTGGATTCGGTCTCCACGCTCAAGGCCCGCGATAGAAGCTATGCAATAGAAACTTTACCTCTTTATAATTATTATTAGCTTGTTAGAAAGAGAGAGGATGTATAAATGCATATCCTTATCCGTGTCCACTGGTCCTAAACTCAGCCCAGCAACAAGACCTTTGATTTAGGGGCGGTGATGAAGCACTGGAGGCCACATAAAATCTTGCCTATCGGATACCAAACCATCTGAATGTGTTAAATATCAGTTCAATGGTTTTCGTAAGAGATTTGTATAACTACGAGTATAATACGTTTTATTATTACTAATCTTAAATGGTATGAACGACTTATCGAACGACTTTTTTCGTGAATTAGGCAGATAAATAGACTTAGCCTTTGATTAACAGTATGACTTTGCTATAAGCAAACCAAGCATGTAAGGCTCACAACATTTTTAGAATCAACGTAATATTACAACACAGATTTATAATATATATTTACTGCTTATCATGTTGAGAAGTCGTAAATATGAATTGATTTAAACAGAGAAAGGCGAGTCTGCATTTACAATGTACAAATTACTCTGATATAACGCCATTTGCAATAGAATTTAATACCCCATAATGCAGTTACAAAGTCTCGCGGCTACGCCTAAGTTTGACCGGTTACTCTACGTTCTACCCGGTAGCGAATAAAACAAGGCACACTCTATTTCTTAACACCAATATCTCAAAGTTGCGCAATATAATGTTGGCGTTATACTTGCAACGTAACATGACAAAAACATTATTGATTTCTATAAAGCAGGACGTGTCATAACATATCATTAGCGAAGATGAGAACCTATTCGCAATATCACATGACCTTAACTGAAATCACATTGTGTATTCCATTCAAAATAAATAACCTGTCATCGCAAAATGGCACAGACAACGTTCAAGTTATTCGATTGTACACTTGATAATAAAATAATTTGACTCCGACGACGTATGCAGCACCAGTATTCAGTGACCTCTCACTTTCCCAAAATTTTAACATTAGATGTACACCGAACAAAACCCTAAAGCGCTGCCATGGGCCATTTTAAACCAGTCATCAAAAATACACCGACCATCATACGAAGATATGCCATGCACGTAGTTTTTTTTAATTACTTTCCGTCAATGGACGCGCAATCATCAATCAATAAGTCGAAAAGATTGATGAATGAGCCTGTAAAATCAATTCACTAGCGATGATGTGTTTTGCCGCTTAATTTGACACTAAATATGTTCGATGAGGACAGCTAAACGATGTCTCGTAAATACTTAAACGGATCGTAAATTGATTTTTTTTGTTCGTTATTTGAATAAGCTCTTTAAAGAGATAATGTGACAGTCCATCAGTCGAAACAATCCGCGCTTATCAACAGTCAAATCGCGACTGTCGGTCTGAATGGCCAATGGCACAATGAAGCCCTAAATAACGTCTGTGGACGTCGGTGCGGCGCCTCAGACGACGTCCAAGACCGCGCCGTTCGTATTCGCGCGGAGTGACGGACAATGCCACCGCCCTGACTGCCCTGCCACCGGCATTCATTCAAGCGGCGTGCGGCGGGTAGAAGCGACCGCATCCGCATTTACGGGTTATTCGAGTGAGAAAAGATAAAGCTTTTTATGGTGAATTGAAATGTTTCTCTATTAGAATATTTCGCTGAGCTGGATTTTCAACGTGTTTGTTAGAGCGTATACGCGATTTATTTAGTAGGATGATTTCAATCAGGTTTGTACGTCGTATAATGGAGAGATGAGTAGCAAACATGACAGATAATTTCTGAAAGTCTGACATGATACATAATGAAAATACTTTTGACATGATGTTTACTACACGAGTGAGTTTTCATAACAAATCTCATGACACAGAACTTAAAATTTCGAGAAAAGGGCGTGATATTCAATAATTATGCTTATTTATATGGAGCACGTGATTCGGTAAGTAACGAGGGATTTGTTATGTTGTGACGTCATTGTTCACGTTTTAACGTCATTTTAATTGACATGGCTGACAGGGGAAATGCCGTATTACGATATCACAACATGTTATTAAACGAGCCGCGGTTTTATGATAGAAAATGAGGTAGTAAGACTCGGTAGAATAACAAGCTCAGTGTCGCGTCCTTATATCGTATATTTGATGCCCTAAGGATATGTTCGGAGGTTTCTGTTGTTGATAAAGTTTTGTACCCTATAGATATAATATTTTGGTTGTGGAGAACCTACTACCTTAGAGCCACACTTAGGCGACTCATGTCTGTCAACACATATGTCTTATAGATCTGATGTCCGACCAATCAAAACGTGGTACCCTATCAATCAGAACCAATCAGAACGCAGGACTCCGTACCTCGGCCAATTGACAGAATTGTTTTGGTGCGCTAGTCCAAGCATGAAGCTTCTAGTGCCTGTAAGGTTGTTGAAGAGAACCAAGGTCACAAACAACCCAAGAAAAGAATCGCCAAACTTAAGTAGCAGTGGGCAAAGTAGGTACATTGCTCGTAGAACAGACGGTTGATAAGGAGAAAAGGCACTGCAGTGGCGATCATCGTTCAACAGTGATACCTGGGGGGAGGCCTATGTCCAACAGTAGACGATAATGAGATATTGTACGATGCTTTGAGGTTTTAATGTTAAATAGATATTTAAAAACGAATCTTAGACAATGTTTTAAAAATTTTCAATTAATCAAATACTCTCTCTCTAAAGTAATTATTTGTGCACGATGTGCACAATTTTGTTTTTTTTTTTGTGATTATTTTTGAATATCCAGTCCAGTCTAACTTTTAGTTCTCCTTCCATTACTTATATTTCTTTGCTTTTTACCACTGAACATAGGGCCCCAAGCGTCACCACTATGAACGGTTCTGTGCGTTTAACATCCATCGGATTCCCGCAACCCTCATCAAGCCATCGATCTACCTCGTTGACGGCCTTCAAACGCTACGTGGTGCCTTTTGGCCACATTTCTTTAACACCAATTACGAAATACATTTTTTTTTATTGTTGTTAGTTTCGCGTTTCACTTCTATCTCACCTGATGGAAAGCGACGTTGCGGTCGAGAATTGAACGCGCTTACCTAGAAGAAAACTCTTGACTTAAAGATTCCCGGGTTGTAGCCATCAGGAAACACAGACACTGGAATTCCACATCTGACAAAAATAGTTGTAAAGTATAACTGGAAGGCGCAGTAAGCGAAGTGCTGTTAACAAGAAAATGTCAGGCAACAAAGCAACTCGGGCTGACACGTCAGGGACGCGGCGTGATTGCGCCGCGCTGTCTCGACGCCCTGAGATATTAGACTTGCACTGTCTCTGTGCACTTGCTTGTAAACATTGAGTTAGGGAGCTGGAAATGACGACTAATTTGGTAAACGATTAGTTTATAGACATGTTTTTTTTAGGTAGGAAAATCATTCAATGACATCCCCCGCTATTAGGCGGAGCGGGAGTTAGTGTCAGATTTTTACTGATAAAAAACCAACTCCTAACACTAAACTCCACAACAGAAGGGTGTAATAGGTACTCGCCCAACAGGCCATGTCAACTAAAAGCACCACAACGACGAGTCCATATTCATGGACCACGGTTGGACTCTGCAGCCAGAGGGCGAAGCCTTGAAGCTGTTTGCCAGGCCCCCGACGGGCCCCTGATGTAGCGAATGCTACACTCCTGTTCCTTCTTTACCATTGTTCCAGGGCCCAGGGGATCTCTTTCTCATCACCCATGACCCCACCAGGTAGTTTATAGAGATGCAGTTAGAACGTTCCAGATATCAAGCTATCGTGCCCAGTTGGTAACGGCCCCGACTTACAATTCATTGGTTATAGGCAGGCGGTTTTATTTTGCTTAATTAATTTCATCACCACTGCTCTCAAAATGGCGATGGAAAACATCGTGAGTAATTGTCGTAGAACCATAAATTCGAAAAAATAATATCCACTTATCTGCGCGTAAGGACGAGCCCTGAGTCTGAGCAGTTATTTTTTTTTTTGGTGAGCAAATTGAATACTAGATGAGTAACTAAGCCAGTAAATGGACCACTGACTAAAGAACTTTGAATTTTTTTATGGACCAGCCCATAAAATCGATTTTACCTTGACTGGCAGGAAGCAACTCAATTAATTATAAAGATGTGATAATTATGGTTAGTCTCATTGTTTATATTTTTGTAAAGGTAATTTTTGGAAGTACTTCTCTGATTATAAAAACTTTTTCAATGCCAGGAAGTTACACTTATGCTGTCTGCCTTTGGCTATTTTTTATCTCGAAAAAGTCGAACAATTTTAGTGGAACAAGTTATAGGAATGAAGTGGTGAGAACATATTTTTGAGTTTTTACGCGTATTTATTAACGGGGTTAACGGGGTATTTATCAAGCTGAAATGAATATCGAATAATTATGTTTGATACTTCTTGAAGCAATCAAAAAATTAAACTTCTAAGTCAACGAAATCTAAAGATAAAACCGTTTTTGATCCATTTATGGCACAAGAATAGAATAGAATAGAATAGAATAGACTTTATTGTACACCAAAAAGTAAATTTTAATGCTTGAAACGAAATAAAAATTTACAGGATACTTAACCTAAAAACCTGAAATTTGACAAAAATAAAGGCTGACTATCAAAAGTAGACAATCGCAAAGTAGCTACGTCACAAAATAATAACTTTCTAAATTATTCTGAATTAATTTTGAAAGTAATTATTTTGAATATGAAAAAAACTTGTAACATGATTCAATATTGAACTATTACCTACCTAAATAGGTAACTTTGTAGGGAAATCTAGGTGTGTGAGTCCAATTTGCACTTGATTGATTTTTTCACAAAATAAGGAACAGAATTAATTCAATTAATAAGCACATCTAGTCAGTTATATTATCCTCGTCAAAACTTTTGAGTTCGAGATTGTTTCCCGTCCCCTACTAGCAGGTTATTAATGTAGTTTTAAAATGTGCACTCCAAATGACTTTATCTGAGTTAAAACTGCGGTTAAAGCTTGTCTTTGTGCCTCTGACGGACCCATTTAACTCAATTCATGAAGAATTAAAAGATTATGATAAAAAATTATACTTGAATGTATCACGAGTTTGTGCAAGCTAGAAAGGAAAAACTGTAGGTTTCCGTTTGTGTTTATTATGTTTGTTGATATGTGTGTGTGTGATTTTTAATCACACACACACACATTACATTTTCGTTACACTGTGCATAGTTTATTTGGTTGTTTGAAAAAAAAAATATTTAAGGAGATCTTTTTTTTATTTTTCGCCCCTATTTTTTTCAGTGGTTTAATTTTGCTAAAAAATTTTTTGTATTCATTTATATTAAAGGACATACACTCAGTCTAATTTTAATAATTATGTAAATACAAGAGCACTTAAGCTAAGTTAATAAATTGAGAGAGTTGATGTACTTAACTTAAGTAAAGTAAAACCATGTAAAATATGTTTCGGCTTTTAACATATAATCATGCTGAAAAAAAAAGCAATATAATTTATCAACTCATATTTCAAGATTGTAATTTTTAAAATTAGTTTGCAATTTTGGTCACGCTATTTCGTGTTGAAATTTTTAGTATAGCAACATTGTTACCGGTCAAGTAGGTGCCTAAGATTTTAAAACCACGTGAAATTTTGGTAGCATATTATTGTAAATTTAATGTGTGACAATCGTCGCTGCAGATAAAATGTCACTTCGACGAGTATTTCTAGATCTTAGTTTGTAAAAAATAATAATATTATACTTACCTAAATTATTAATATAATAAAGAGGTACTTAATGATTGTTTTTTTTTTTATTTTTTTTATTTGTAGGAGGTTAACAGACTCTAGCAGTACTGGCCCGATAGCTAAAAATTTTTCACTGATATAAAGCTGCTTTATTCCTGAGTGACAGGCTATATTTCATGTTCGCAGGCGAAGCTGCGGGCAAAAGCTAGTATTATTATGAGAAAAAAATAATAACCGATATTAATAATAATAATAATAAATTAATTGTAAATTGTATTAATTTTTTTGAACTGTACTATATATTCTGAAAGCACCAACAAAATGTATTTGTTATAATTATATTAAATGTGGTTTTCATGTGACATACACACTACACAGTTAATACAAGACATAATCAGTCACACACAGACACATATGACAATGTAAAAAAAAATTTTATTATTAATAAATTGTTTTCTCATAACAACTAGATGCTTCTTAGAGTATGATTCGACCTCAGATTCCTAAATAAATAGTGTCATCAGTCTATGCTGGAGAAAACCTCAACGACGCTTGATGCACTGGAACTTTATCTATATTTTTATCTAATATATAAAAATCTTGTGTCACAGTGTTCGTTATCGAACTCTTCCGAAACTGCTTGACAGATTTCATGATTTATTTTTTATGTATATTTGGCAGGTTTGAAAATAGCGGTCTCTGGCTATTTTCTATTGCTCCATCCCCACCCTCCATTTTTTTCTTTGATATTTATACGGCAGAGCAACGTTTGCGGATGCTAAAATTATATTTAAAACGTTGACTGAGTGTAAATTTCTCCTGCATCGTGGGTGCGTTTTCAAATATTTAAACTTTAAATATATTTATACAAACAACCAGATTCAGAACAACTACTATCAGTCTGCCGGTCAAACAAATATTTGTTTCGTGCGGAAATCGGACCCACGACATACATTGCAGCAGCAAACCGTGCCGTATGTTTTTTTTTAGAATTTTGAATTATTAATCAATTTAACTGGCCTATTGGGCTAGTGGTTAATGGGCTTGGGTGCTATACCGAAGATCGTGGGTTCGTTTCCCACCTACGACAAAAGTTTATGTAATGAGTACGATCATTTGTTCTGCGTTAGCGTGTATTTTATCTTTACTATGTATGTATGTATTTGGAAATATATAAGTATGTTTAGCAATTGTCTAGCTAGAGACATGAACTGATGATGTGTGTTGATATGAGTTTGCGTTATGAGTACTACTACTATATATTTATAGAAATAATAAATAATACTAAAAGTATAAATAATAAAAGTTTGACTTTAAAATTACCGTAGAAACTGTTCAAGCAATCCCTTGAATTATATCGAAGCTCCTTTAAAACGGATGCAACAAAAAATATTTAAAAATAATGGACCCAGAAACCATCCTTTATACACTCGACATTCTCCGCCAAATTTTCCCTTCCCTTAAGCAAAATTTATGAGCAAATATTTTGAAAGTCTATACATTAGTTAATGAATGCAGCTCTTGGCAATGTGTACGCAACGTCTTCGGCGTCCCTATTCTGTAATATGCGACCTTAGTTTTTTTTTTGTAATTTTTTCATATATTTTTTTTTTTGTTTTTCATTATGTATTTTAGCTCAACCTTGTCGCTTGTTAACTTGAGTAGTTTTTTTTTATTTTACTTTCTTTAGGACATTTTTGTGTTTAGTTTTACTAACTTAGGTAAACACGGCTAACTTTTTTTCGATTATAAATTTTGGTGAATAGTAAAAGTACTTATAAGAAAAACGCATCATTAATTAACAAAATGCCCAGAAAATAAACTATAAAGTTCTTGGTATTCACCCACACCTTAAGTGTTACTTGATGAAAAAAATGTTTAAAGAAAATTGTAAAATTAAACCTTATTATTTACCTTCATAATCTTCCTTAATTAAAACGTTATTAGAAGATTTTTTTAATACCTACTCTCAGGAAAATCTTTCTAGAACACGTTGTTGTCAAAACACTTTCTTACAAAAACATCACAAGTTTACCTTGAAATACGTAACTACGCAGCCTGTCACAGAATAGGGATACAGTTATAATGGATGGCATCGAGACAGTCACTTGACGCACCCTTGCAATACCATTATAGAGCCTTCTTACCATCGCCCTCTTCGGAATAACGATAATTCGTTTATATAATAGTACATATCTCTTGTATTATAAACGACTATGAATTTTTACTTCATTTATAATATTAACCTCTTAAGGAAAGTAAATTTGCACAGAGCTTAAATTAGCGGGATATTTTAGAACAGTAGGTAGGTATGATTAAGTCAAAAGAGGGGTACTTTTTTGAAGTATGCATCGCTGATTTATGGAGTTTTTCAATTAGTTTGTGTATGCATCGTTAGGCTAATTTCCTGTAAAAAGAGATGAATTATCTGAGTCTGGGAGTAGAGATTTATATCGTTAAAATAAATAAAGGTAGATACTATGAGGGTGGCGTGTCACTTACGGATTGAAGTCTTTAATAATTAGCGATATTAAAGCTAAAAAGGAATTTCATCTTATACCTATTTTTTTGAGGTGTGTTGATACCCAGTGACTTCTTCCACTCTTAGATGGGAGAAGGCTGAAGTGTGTGTTAGACTTTTACTGACTAATACCATAACCTGTAACTTTTTTTTTCCTTTTACTTTTACACACGGTGTCTCCTTTTATATTTTCTTCAACTTTCCTTTCGCAGGTATGCTGGAAGAAATTTCATTAGAAATAAGCATCACTTTTGTACTATTTTTCTGTTTCCTTTTTCTTTTCTTGTAACTACCATGTGTGTACATAAATAGTTAAATAACAATAATAATAATAATCACTTTGTACTGGGATCGGCCCATCATCACTGACAGGACTATTGTGGCCAATAAGCCTGATATAGTGGTGGTGGACCGAAGCGAAAGGCGTGCAATGATTGTTGACATATCCGTTCCGCATGACGAGAACCTCGTGAAAGCCGAGAAAGATAAATAAATCAAGTATATTGACTTGGCTCGCGAGGTTGTCGACATGTGGGAAATGGATTCAGCGATCATTTTACCGATAGTTGTTTCAGCCAACGGCTTAATAGCCAAGAGCCTCGACCAACACCTTATGAAGCTCTCGTTAGGCGACCGGATCAAGAGCTTGATTCAGAAAGCAGTATTGCTGGACACGGCTCGTAGAGCCCTGACCCCCGGTAGCTTGGACCCCGTTCCCGATACCGGTGGGCTACTATTTTTTATATTTTATATTGAATTTTAAAAAATATAATTTATATGTACCTATATACTTATGAATAAACGAAATAATAACTATGTCGTTAAGTTGCTTTTCAGAATTTCCCCGCGGCCCTAGCGGGCATCGACCCTACGCACTGAAACACTAAGCGCCGAATCTTATAGGTATATTTTTATATTTTTAGTACTTTTCTTAATACAATTTTATATAAATTTTTACAGTCTGTATGTCAGTATGTTTATAAGTTTTCTTTCAGAAGGTAAATCAATACATACCTAATGCAAATTACCTAATATAATCCGAACAGTAATAATAACAAAATTAATTTGACATAAGAAACTATTTATTAATTATTCATTTATTAAGAAAAATACATAAAACTAACAAAGACGTCAAAACCAGGAAAAACAATTGTTTAATAAAAAAGAGAAGAAACATTTCAAATACGAAGGAATTCCTTATACAGTCGTGTCGTACTGCAATCATATTTTTTATTTTTTCCGTATGTTTTAACGAGCTTCGCATGTTAATGAATGTATTTAACGCAGTTATTTATTTATTCACATTTTCTTCAGTACTTTCAGAGCGGTGGTGACCTAAAATGTGGAATACAGGCGAGTGTAGCTGGGAATTCCTGCCACTAGAATAACTTCTGGTTTGTAAACGAGCGTTTTTCTATGACGTTCATGACTTTCTATCGATGGAAAATTAGTAGAGCGATGAAGTTGGATAAAGTTAGACTGTTACTGACCAAAACCCAGGTGGGTTTAAGTCAGTAATAGTCTAACTTGTTCCTCCAGGTGTTTTTGCGTTGAGTGTTCCACACGCACCTCAAGGAGATGTCAGCAAAACCATGGGCCCAGTAGGAACGAAGACAAACAGAGAGACAAATAGACGTACGGACAACAAATTGATCCTCTAAGGGTTCCGTTTTTTGTTTTGAGGTACATTTCTGATAGAATTTTAGGGAAAGAAATGTAAGTAAAAGGTTTTTTTCTACTTGTTTATATATTATTATGATTTAATTTAATTAGCCCATTATGTCCTACTGCTGGACAAAGGCAAACACTTGTGTCTTTATCCGTTATGAGCTAATCTGTCCGTTAGGAGCCATGGGGACCCAATATATGGCTCTTTTATCCAATAGCTCATGTGTTTTTTCACATAAATAATAATGTTATCTTCTTCTGTACATTGTGTGTACATTATTATAAAATAAATAAATAAATCTAAAAAAGTCACAGTTATGTTTATAGTTATAAATGCATATTTTTTAAAGTAATGAAATAGGTAAATCAAAAATATCTGATTTAATGATGTAAGTACAACAAGCACAATAAAAATAAAAACATTTTATCGTCGATAACTACCCTCGTGTGCTAAAACTGATGCAATCACAGTATTATTTGCCTTACTAACCAGTGATCATACAACAGAAAGGCAATCGCGATAATTTGATATAAAGTGTCCTATTATTTTAAATACATGATGTGCTATCGCATTTCGCAACCATAAAAGATGCATAAAACTTAATATGAAGTTGTAATCGTGTATAGTTCTGCGAATGATGGTAGATCAGATCCCATACATTTCTTTGTTAGATAGCATTCATTACATCCATCTTTTATTAATTTTTCACTCCATGTATTCTGTTCATTTTATTTTTTTACTGTCTTTGGTAAGGATTGCACAAAACCCATGGATGTGGGACGCACATAACCATCGTTGTGGCGACAATTGGGAGAAACTTACCTCCAACAGTGTTTTGGCTAAAATAATAATGATGATGATACGTTTTGAGGTAATTAACGCTCTCAACATTCCGACAACAACAACAGTCAACAACAACAACAACAAACAGCACACAAATAACAACAAACACAAAAACCACAAACAACAACAACATTAATAACAACGTTAGTTGTGTTAAACATCTCGTCTCACTCTTTCAGCGTGACGTTTTTGCGTCGCGAATGTTCCAAGTACTGCCGATTTAACATAGCCGACAGTGTGGCAATTCCGTGTTCGTGAGAACCCTGCAGTCTAGGATGTGATTATCCAGCAATTAACTTATGTGGGTATATTTTAAAATTGTCATTACATGTATATTTATCCTCGGCCTAGCGACTTCCCAGCATTGTGAGAGTAGCGTTGATGAACACTTTACGGGCTTCCTTATAGCCGTGGGTTCCATTTTGTGTTCAGAAATATGGAAAAAGTAATGACAAGATTATTATATTGATGATATTATAGATGAGCTTAAAAGCCAAGTTATCTATTTCTTGAATAACATCGTAGATTATATCTATACAAGCTGTAAGGGACAGCCCTCCACAAACTTTAAGGGCAAGGGAAAAAAAAATCCGCCTCACCATAGAAAATTATAAACTTGATTGGACAGTTTGTATGGAGAGGCGGATTCTTTTTTTCGTTTCCTGAAAAAAAAATTTGTGGAAGGTTGTTCAGTTTCGTCTACTGAGCAAGCCCTTAAAGTTTGTGGAGGACTGTCCCTTACACCTTGTATAAGTAATTGTATAAAAGGAGAAACTGACTGACTGAAATATGAATGCATAGCCGAAACTACTAATACTAGGAGCGTATTTTGCTTTCCACTCTGGGTGTAACGAGAGAGAGTATTAGACTCTTACTAAAGCCCTCCTGTGTTCCTTCATTTGCCTTTTGCGTTCTAAGGCGGTGGTAACTCTTTCGAATAATTTTACAGCTGAATAGATCGCCTCCAGCCCATCGGTCTACCTTATGAGAAGTGGTTTTATTTCAAATAAATTCCGGCTTATTGACGACAAACTTTTGATCACACATTAACGCCACCATGTAACATAAATAGAAGGACACAAACAGTGGTGGTGACAGTGGTAATGGCCTCAATTTATGAGTTGTAAGACATTGTTTCAGACCCAGACGAGCGCTTTACTTTGTGTAATTAATTCTATCGTCCATGATTTAAAAACTGCGAAAGAAAACATCATGAGGAAATTGGCAAGTCTTGGAACTAAAAACACGATGGCATATTGTGACATACCAGCGTGGATTACGGTCCATTTAGTCTCCTAGAGATGAGCCTTAAGTACAGGTACATTATAAAACTAATTATGCTTATACTTCACACAAATCTATTAGATTTTTTAGATTCCAGAGCGTCTAAAACGCTCGTCTACACCATTCTTTAACGTCAAGACATGTTTTTTGTAATCCAGATTAGGTTGAAGAAGAATTACGGCAGAGCCCGGTCAAAAGGAAACGTAAACAGGACTTAACTGGTAAATGCGGCGTTTACAGATGATATATTTTAGCTTTTTACAAGGCCTTTAAAATTGCCTTAATTAACGCCTTTGCCGTTTTAAATTTTATTGCCGTTGTTGCCTTTAATTTTAGTTGTATACAGGTTTTTGTTAATTTTGCTATATCTTTGGTAATTAGTGGTGTTTAGATTCTGGGTTGTAGTCAAGTTATTGGAGGGTTAGTATAATATTTGTACGAAATTCAAAACACATCGTTTGCTAAGGAATACGTTGAAAATTCTGGCGTCATTGGTCACGTTTCAACTTGTTTCAATGTGGATTTTAGTTTTGAATTAAAGTATCTCGAAAAACAAATAATTTTTAAAAAGTAAATAGCAACAACAATACAAAACATTATTATACCGTTGCCACACAACACGATACATTTTTCTTTACGACCACATAGACGTAAATACATTTGATTTTTACATGCATCCGATCCAACAAACAAACCGATCAATGTCAAAGGTCGCGTGATAACAACCCTAAAAATGCTACAAAATATTTCGATACAGTCGTAACGTTACTCGAAAAAAATATTGCCGTTCATTGAACCCGTTCCTATAAATTTTGTCACCTCGTTACAATGAACTATGCACTTGCATGATCAAACGACATTATTGGCCCTGCACAGAAATCGTGGTAGTTTATGAATGGTATTTCCACATTAGTTAGTGTTATTGTAGATGCTAACACGCAATGCCAACTTGCCCTTTGATTAAGTATTTTGAGTTTCGCAACTAATAATGTATAAGGAAGTTCTGTGTTTTGAATTATAGTGATGATACATAAGTACTAAATTGCGTTAATTGTTAATCTTGTCTAATTTAGCGATTCTTAGCCTAACTTATGTGGAAGTGGGCAAAACATGTCGCTCATAGAAAGAATGGTCGATAAGAAAAAAGAAAAGAAGATTCAGGAGTAGCGACTGCCACCGGAAGGCCTTCCACAACATGGTTCGATGACCTTGTGAGGGTTGCAGAAATCCGATGGATGTGAGAAGCACAGGTCCAGTCGTTACAGCAACGCTTGAGGGAGGTCTATGCAGTTGACGTTTTTCGGCTAAAATGATAATATCTAAATATTTTCTATTCTTGAACACAAGCCTAGCAAGATTTTTTTTGCTAGACCCTTTTGTAAGAGATACCTCACTGACTTTCCTACTCTCTACATAAATATTATTATAGAAGGTATCTCTAATAGGGATCCAAGAAAGAACATAGTGCTCGATAAAATTATAAATCAACACGAAAAGAAAATTAACACCACTAACCCGGCAAAATATTATATATAGAAGTATTATAAATAAAAAATATTGCATCTGTCAATATAGTTCCTTTTCCCAAAAGCATTAAAAATCAAAGACTTAATCATCACCATGACGCATTCAAAACTTGAACACAAAACTGCTGAGTTTTCCTTTTATAATCAACCCTCTAAACGCGACGGCTGTTTTCCATCATACGTTGTAACGCATATAATCACGTTACGGCAAATAATGCGTTATCCTTTCACATTCTGACGGGGCTAATGACGTTGAAAAATAAGCCAGGCTTAGCCGATGCAAGCGTTACGCGGGTTAATATAGTGGGGCGCGGTACTGATATATCGTACGTCATATTTTTGACGTTATTACAGTCTGAAACGTAGAGTAACGGTGACTTTTTATTTTGTATGAGTTGTTTTTGGATTATCGCTGAAGGGAAATGAAAATGCTGAAGATGCAGAGTGAGGTGATTTATTGATATGTCGTATTTGTGCATAAAATAAGAAGGAAATGCGTGATCTGATGAATCATGCGGGTATGGATGAATTTTAAAATCCAAATGTGCACTGAAACACAGTATAATGTTATAACATAGCTAAACTATTGATAGCTACGAGTAAAAGTCTTTAAGCCAAGAGTGAATTAGTTACTTCTAAGCAAGCGTGCTCTATCGTCGACCATATCATCGCTTAGGTGAGATGGTGGTCAAACGCGAATCTATCAATAACAAAAAAAGCGAAAGTTTGTGTGTGTATTGATGTACGTCTCATGCTCGAACAGCTAAATGGATTTGGATGTGGCACGTGGTCTACAGAAGAGCATCGGGGTTACCATGACGTTCAAAGTAACATTGTTTTAATCTTGTTTCATTGTGGGTAAGAGATGGCGCTAGATAACCTGTATAGCTCTGTCTCTTACCCACACTAAAACAAGATTAAAACAATCTTATTTTAAACGTCATGGTTTAGGTCCATATCCTGGAATAACACGTAGGATACTTTTATCCCAGGTTTGGACGCGGACGCCGGCAAAAACTAGTAGGGACTAAATCTAAAAATAATTTTGGCATCTAACCATTAACAAACACTTTTGTAAAAGAAGCAAAAAATTTTAAAAATCCTACGTATCAAATAGCTTAAATTAAAAGGCTCTTAAATATCGTGGTTTTTTTCTATGTTACTTTATTCACAGTTTCGTCGAAAACGGTATGAATATGTGAAAGTATATTGCCACTATATGAAAAACTCCAATTAATTAAATACTTTAGTCAGACTTTCCGGCAATTTCCATCATGAAAGTGACACATTCAATCACAAACTATAAAATTTTACTTTACTGAACTGCGCATAAAAATTATGAATGCTTCGAACATCGTTCCGGCACGTATCAGTGTTTATACATGACAGTAAATATTTTGTGTTTTAAGCCCAATTCCGTTATGAAACTCACGAGCATGAGAGCACCTTCTGAATGCAAAAGATACACACAGAAGGTCGACTGCACCAGCCACTGAGACCCCGACCCTGACTACCAACCACCGTAGATGCAGGCTTACGGACGACAAGCACTGGGCAGCTCGCAATTAGGCCTTCTACCCCGGACCGACCCCAAAACGTCGACAACGCGTATTGTTCCACGCGTGTTCCGCGCGTCTCAAAGATGTTTTAGCAATACCGTAGGGACCCAGCAGGACCGAAGCCTACTACGGCCAAGGGTTGTCTTTTGAAAAGGTCACCCGTGGTTCTAGAATGCAAAGGACAACTGAAGGAATACAGGTGTGGTTTTAGCAGACCTTCCCGCTCCGCCCTAGACTGAGATAGATTACTGGAAGATTTCTCACCTCAAAAAAAAGGTCGACTGTGTAAACGGGCCAAAACTGGAAAACCATACTATAGGTGTACTATAGGTGTAGCAAGTGATAGTCGTGAATGCGTAAAGTAAAACCCCTTGAAAAGTGTTTCTATATGCATGTTTTTTTCATTTATTGTATAAAATTTACCTTCTTTACTTTTCCATTTTAAACGTACGTATGAAAAGCACTTGCACGCGATAGTGCTTCGTTAGAGGATGCATCTGTTAATATAAATCTGTAAGAGATTATGTCTATATGAGATGTTTATCACAAATTATGAAGCATACTAAGCGTATCGTCTAGTGTGGGTTAAGTTTTATTGCTTGCTGAGAAAATAGTGATGAGTTTTTATATAAATAATAGAATTCATAAAGCCAGAAAAAATAAAATTTTAACTAGAACTAAAAACATGATTAGATGCTTAATATTTTATTTTTACTTGTTTAAAAAATAAATTTTCTTATATGAAAATATATTCAAATATGCAAAAAGCAAATTATGAATTGGCTTTGTCAACTTTATCACATTAGGCTTCTGAGTGCAATTTGGTTTAAAAAGCATTTCCAAAAAAAGTATGCTGATATTACACTGACGTTGAGATAACCAAAAAAAACTTACGTATGTATAAAATAAAATACAATTGCAACGGCTTATCTTTTTGTTCACTGAATTTAAATAAAGAATATGTTAGAAACAAGTTTTTCTCAAACCCTTTTATTATTGTTATTCTTAACAACGACATATAAATGAAATTACTTTATACACTCCAACAATAATACTGAAAATGTATCTGCAAGTAAACAAAATCACAACTAAATAAAAAAGCTTTATAAAAGTGTGCACTCACGAGTTGGGTGCATTATCAGCATTTGTTCTCGTAGTTTCGATCTTCACTCAGAGTAGATAAGTGATCTAGAGGCTGTATTCTGATCAAACAGTTTGAAGAACACTGTTGTATCGCCAAATTTTTAAATTCAATATGAACATTTTTATGGTTTCGAAAAACCGCCCGCTCCGTCTGTCTGTCTGTCATCAGGCTGTATACCATGAAAAGCAATAGCCAGACAGTTGAAATTTTTAAAGATGATGTATTTTTATTGCCGCTGTAAGAATAAATACTAAAAAAATATATATATTAATGGAACCTCTATACAAAAAAATATTTTTTTGCCATTTGTTTGCCACGGGTGGCACGAAACCTTTCACATGCGAGCCCGACTCACACATGGCCGGTTTTTAATTAATTTGGCAGTATTTAAACTACTGAAATATATTGTTGTAATGTGGATATATTTTCTAGTAACCACTAATTATGAAACTAAAATAATTATGAAGAAAAATATAAATATTTACTTTTAACCATAGCAAAAATGTATTCTAAAACACAACTTCTTAAGTGAGTGCAAAATACCCGAATGTTTTTACAGAAAAACAATGCACGGTGCAGCGAAATGTTAAATAAAGTTGTAGTAGTAGATGGAAAACAAACTATTCTAGAAGAAAACAGAATACCGACACAGATGTAACGCGATTTGCGGATTTCGCTACTTGCTGTCTTAAAGGACACTTGAAAACTGCCAAGTTTAGTCTGAACTAAAAGAATCAGCTACATACTGTTAGAAGCTAGAGGTTGGATTGAAACATGAACGGTTTCTGTTACTTTACAGCCTTTTTCTTTTTTCTTTTATTTTATTTGGAAAATCTATATATGGAAAATGTCAAATAACTCAGAGCCTATTATATATATGTACCAGTATATTCTCAGAATGGTAATGACCCAAAATATGCGATGTGTAGCAGGGAATCCTTGTCACTAAAATAACAATTGATTTGTAAACTAGCGTTTTTCTTTGACGTTCATGACTTTCAATACCTGTTTTTAGGTGGGTAATCATCGGATAACTTCTCCCTCTTAGGGTGGAGTCGAGAGGGAGTATCAAAATTTTACTAGCTAAAGCCCACTTGTCTTCCTTTGCAGTTGCTCTTTGCGTTCTAAGGTTGCGGTAGCTCTTTAGAAAAATCCCTCAGCCCTAGCAGACATCAGCTCCAGTGGACTACATCACTTACGCAGACTTCTTTTTAAGGCGCAACTGGACGACGATTTAAGTCTGTTCCGGATAATACATGCCTACGGTGGCCAAAAGTCCTTTCTGTTTTCACTCCTAGTTCCTTCGTTGCCTTTCATTCCAGGGCCGGGTTTTGCTTTTAGAAGCGAATCCATGGCCCTAGTAGGCTTCGACCCTGCTGGGCCCCTTTTTTTTATGATGGGAAAAAATCATGCATTGACATCCCCCGCTCTTGGGCGGAGCGGGAGATAGTGTCAGACTCTTACTGACTAAAAGACCCACCCCGTTCCTTCTAGCCTTCATACCGGGGCTCGAGCGCCCTTTCGGATAACCCTGGCCCCAGTAGACTTCGATCCGGCTGGGTTCCTGCTGTTGCTGACAACTCCTTGAGGCGCGCGGGAACAGTGCGCGCCGTCGACGACTTGGGCTTGGTCTGGACAGTTACCGGACGGCCGGACAGCGAGCTACCCATTACTCACTGTCCGCAAGCCCGCGCCTACGGTGGCCGGAAATCAGGATCAGAATCCCGGCGGCGGCGGCGGCGATGATAACGCCGTTGCCTGATGCGTTCGGCCTCCTCCTTTGCGAGCATTACTGCTTCGCAGAAGTCGGCGACCGCCTGCCACTCCTCCTCGCTCCGGACCATCCCTGCTGGGCCCCTACGGTTTACTGACATCTCCTTGAGGCGCGCGTGGAACACTACGCGCCGTCGTCGACTAAGAGTCCTGCGACTTCCAATACCCAAAGCGTCTCTTGCATGAGCCGGGCTTCAGGATTGTCTTCTCCTTACGCTTTCCACTACCTCCTTAGCTCGTATTTTAGTTTGGCAGGAGCTCTCCATTTCTTCATGCTCCGTGCCATAGCCTTTGCGTTCTAGAGCGGTGGTAACTATTTCGATCAATCCCGTATGTTACTTATAACCTAAGTAACCTCGATGTGATATTTTCTACATTATTAGGTATTTACGAGGGATATGTATGTTGGTTGTAGAGGAGGCGCCAAAGGGAGTTGAGTGTGCAAAATATGAGGACCGCCTTCTGTGAATAGTTTTGGACTCAGAAAAGCATGCAGATTATAATTCTGGATATTGCCAGGAGGCATTTTGGTCCATCTTTTTTTACACCCTTCTCCCTGAATCAGCAAGTAAATTAACTGAACAAATGCTAAGAATAATTTTATTAATTGTTTAAGTATCAATATCTAATTGTTTCTTATGATTAAATATATCTGTAGGAAGTCAACTAAAAAAAAAGTGAGTCGGACTCACTTTTTTTTAGTTGACTTCCTATATACATACATACATAGAACTACCTGCGTATCTTTTTCTCCTTCTCTGTCAAATCCATCCAAAGGTTGTCTGTAAAAAATCGCTTTTAGCGATAAGACCACCCATTGTGGCACCCTAATAATTTTAAGATTCTTATGTAACTGCTTTATTTTTGGTGTACAATAAAGAATTTATCTATCTATCTATATAATAATTATAATCTGCGTGCTTTTCTGAGTTCAAAACTATTCACAGAAGGTGGTCCTCATATTTTACACACTCAACTCCTTTTGGCGCCTGCTCTATTGGTACTTTATTTAAATAGGTACCGTACAGTATATAACGGTACGGTATTTCATGTTTTCACTTTTTCTAAATCTTGCAAACATGAAATAGATCGTGAACGTAAAACATACGTCATGACGAGAAATAAATGACTGTTACCCGAAAGAGGTTATTTTATCAATTTATGTTTGACAGACTGGCAGTGAAAGTTGATGTAGGATATTGTTTACCTTAAAGATAAAAATTTTAAGATTTTTTTCTTCTCTTTTGTATACATAAATGCTTGTTTAGGCATCGTCTTCACACGGTTAAACTCGGAGTAACAATATGTAAGCGATGAAAATCTTCGTTCACATTTGCAGCGTGTGAAATCGTATAGGTAGGTAGTCCCGTCACCCGTCAAAAATAGGCGTAATTACATTCTACCATCCATTCTACCGTTTAATAAGATTTTTTTTTCAAACAAAACTTTGTCACAATCAAAACGAGAGTCACTCTGTATCAATGTAGCGTCCACCAACAGTTCGGACGCGACGAAAGCGTAGGAATTAATGACGCTAATAAAATAAATGTGCGACATTCGTTTACACGTCCCTGTGTTTATGTCTCATTTAAGACGACATATACTTTTACAGCCGCGTCGTAAAACGTCCCATGTGGCGTGCTTTATCAAGCGGGACTTTAAGAAGCCAATTCTTACGCACAGCTCTAATGACTCGGAAATGACCGACAAAGTGAATTCTGTTGTGTTTTATTTTAAGTTACGATTTCATTTTTATATCGTATAGAGATTGGTGCGGTCCGAGTTTCAAAATCGATTTCAATGACGTAAAAGATTTTGAGCTCTATATTTTTGGTGTAATAGGCGGAACCACTCTGGATTTGAATATTTCTCGAGTTGTTTGGAAGTTTATGTCTTAATAAACCTTTATTTTGAGGCAGTGGGTGTAGGCAGAAATATTGTAGGAGTGAGTAAATTAGTTGAGAACCGGTAGCTTTGAGATAAGATATAGATTACATTTCTATAGAGATTAAAAATTGATTAGATTAGTCCAAATAAAAAAATAAAACCAACCGTTCTTTTACATATTAATTGATACATATTTTAACACATCACTTAATATAATGTTTAGTTAATGTTAATAAAAAAGTAGTCCTATGCGAGAATACAGTCAATTGTCAGGGTATAACTCTTAGTGTTTACTTAGTTTTTAAGCAACATTAGAAAGCCCACGTATGATTTAAATAATGTATGTATTGGCTGCTTGAAACAAACTCCACACCGTCAGTGTAAAACAAATTGTGGTTATACACATAAGTTCGGGTGATAGTTCCAACTTATGGAATTCAGCTATGGGGCTCCCTCAAACAGATCAATATATTTATCAGACAAACTCTGAACAAGAACAAGGTACTAAGGGAAATTTTAGATGCGCCTTGATACCTACATATGAAATGTTGACCTCCGTCGGGACCTCCGTCGGGACCTCCGTCGCTGCAAAAGTGAGCTGGTATCCGAAAGGGCGCTCGAGCCGGGGTATGAAGGCTTGAAGGAACGGGATGGGTTTTTTAGTCAGAAAAAGTCTGACAACAACTCCCGCTCCGCCCAAGAGCGGGGGTTGTCATTGGATGATTATTCCCAACGAAAAAAAAAAAACCAGTTGCCCATCTGAACGCATGCCAGAAGGTAATGGCAATACGGATGACCTCTTTGAGGAGAGGCTAAAATAGTGACGGCGTGAGGTCTACGGCGTCACTATGTGGACTGCCCGAAAGACACCATGAAGCATACAGTACAGATGTGCCCCGCTTGGGCAGAGCACCGCCGTGTCCTTATGGGGGCTATCGGCGGCAACGATCTCTCGCGCTAATCCTGGTACAGGCCATGATCTGAAGCGAGGAAGAGTGGCAAGCGGTCGCCTCCTTCTTTCGGCAAAGAAGAAAGCCGCACGTGCACGCACGAGGGAGCGGCCCTCACGCTCCAGTTGCTGGGATCCCGATCCCGATTTTCGGCCACCGTAGGCGCGGGCTTGGCCGACCATCTGGTAACAGTCCGGACCAAGCCCACGTCGTCTACGGTGTGTACTGTTCCACACGCGCCTGAAGGAGATGTCAGCAAACCGCAGGAGTCCAGTAGAGCCGAAGCCTAACTGAGGCCATGGGTTCGCTTCTGGAAAGAAAACCCGGCCCTGGTATGAAAGATAAAGAAGAAACAGGAGTGAGTTTTAGTCTGTAAAAGTCTGACAGTATCTCCTGTACCATCTTAGTGCGGGAGATGTCATTGAATAATTTTCCCACCTATAAAAAAGATTAAAAAACTCGTATCTAATTTTAGTTGCGTATATTAAAATACCTAACCCAAAAAAAAAACAATCTAGTTTCTCGATCACACAAGAAAGTGAGAAGATAAAAAAAAATATATTACGAGTATGTAGCGATAGTAAATAGTGTAATGTAGCATAAGTGCTACCTAATAAACAAAAAAATGAAGTGTATTCGCTTTAATTAAGACAATAAGTAAAGGGCATTCTTATTAAACAAAATAAATAATTATAGAATATAATTAAATTACTTATTACTTTGTACACAAGGCTAGATTGTAGTCAGAAATTAGGAAAAATTAAACAAAAAATATAAATGAAATTAAAGCTTTTTTCTTCGTTTCAAACTAAAATCCATCCGTGAACAAACATCCATTAGTGTTGAAACGAAATGAACAAAAATCAATAAAAAAAAAACCGGCCAAGAGCGTGTTGGGCCACGCTCAGTGTAGGGTTCCGTAGTTTCCCGTCCGTCACAATAAGTGTACCCACTTATGAGTTTAAAAAAATGCTTGCATATACGATTATACTACAAACTTAGTCCAGAAATTATTTTGTAGAACCTTTTTGTCTTTTTGTACAAAAACTGTTCTTTCCATCAAGTTCAAAATGATTTTCCTAGAAAGTCCTTATAAAGTTCTACTTTTCAGATTTTTTTCATATTTTTAACCGACTTCTAAAAAAGGAGGAGGTTCTCAATTCGGATGTTTGTATTTTTTTTATTTTTTTTTTTTATGTATGTTCGGGCATAACTTCGTCGCTTGCAAACCGATTTGAAAAATTCTTTTTTTGTTGGAAAGGGTATACTTCCCAAATGGTCCCATAGTCACCAAGTCGGGATCTGGTGATGGAATCTTGGCTAAATTGAGGGAACTCCTCAAATATTATAGGCAACTATATAGTTATTTTGATATTTTCATCAAGGAATTAAGCATTTACAGTCAAAAAGTGACATTTGATGAGGTGGAACTGGTTAAGAAGACCAGAAATTGCCAACGGAACTTCATACTCAAACAAATATCACAATGAACATAGTTAAGCGACTATGACAATACAAATAAATGAATAGTTCTGAATAGTTATGTTGAAAATGGTATCATCGAAGTAACCTGATGATAGTGATGGAGCTGGAAGATAGGCACCGGAACTCCGTAATTAATCAATGTATCCTACCCGTGTTTGGGCTTATTAGAAATGTCATGAGATGCACTTTGGCTATAAGGTACTATCGAAGTGATCTGATGATGGAGCCGGAAGGTAGAAGGTAGACACGGGAACTTCATATGAAAATGATGTATTCTAGCAGGGTTTGAGTTAATTGGAATTGACATGAGAAAAAAGTACTCTGGCTGTAAGTGTGTTGCAACTAAAAAGTATGAAATAAAAAACTTTTTATAAAAAAAATAAAACCGACTTCACTAAAAAAACACTAAAATGATCAAAATAATTTTAATTTCGGAAGTCGGTGTTAAATAAGGAACAAACAATAACGAAAAACACCGACTTCCGAAATTAAAATTATTTTGATCATTTTAGTGTTTTTTTAGTGAAGTCGGTTTTATTTTTTTTATAAAAAGTTTTTTATCTAAACTTATGGTTCAAAAGTTAGAGTCCCCCCCGGACACATTGTTTTTTACTTTTGGAGCGGTTATTTCCGAAATTATTGACATTATCAAAAAATGATTTTAGTAAACCCCTATTCATTTTTAAATACCTATCCAACGATATATCACACGTTAGGGTTGAAATTAAAAAAAAATCACTTCCCACTTTACATACAAGGTGCAGTTTTAAAACTGCACAATATTTCAGGAGGTTGTAATAAAACTCATAAATAATCATATAAAAATACGATACCTGGTCAATAATCAGTAAAACTTGTTATTTATTTTTTTTAATTTTAACCGTTTTTCAGAATAACTCTCTAAATAAACTTCTTAAAAAAATACAGAATCACCCGTTGCGATTTATCGCACGCCGTGTCACTGTGTGTGTGAGTGCATCAACCTGTACGAGGCTCCGCCCACTTATTTTACGAAATGAATAATTTAACCTTAGATGTAGATCGAATTCGATGATCATAATGTACATTAATGTCTTAAATTTCGCTATTTAATTACTCGCTTTTAAGCATCATCACAATGTGAAAATCTTTTAAAAGTCACGTTGACGTCGCGTCGATAGGTACTTACGTATCAGCTGATGAATAAAATGTTAGGCCGAGATCAATAAACCTTATGAGGCGTCCGTGCCTCCGTCCGTAGGTATCATGCAGCGCGCGCGCTCGAGTTTTAGATACGCAGTGGTACATGAACGTAATGTCATTCTCAAGGTCAGTTTTCCGTAATAATTTCGTTTTTATTTGTAGATTAAATTGGTGGATGTGAAATTTCCCTTCGTACTTTTTAATGGGCTGAGGACCGACAAAAAACACTTCAAGATAATTTGTGCTAGTTACGTAGATAGGTAGGTTTTTAAGTGATTTATCTTGCCTGTTAGGTAGGTATTTATACCGTGGTTAAAATTTTTAAATCAATTTATTTACACTAATCAAATTGATTCGGCTAACAACGTATTTACAAATGACTTTTTATGTACTTACTAATAAAATAAAATAAATACCTAAGCAGGTACTTATGTTACCTGGAGGTGTTGTTCAAACAGACAGCAGTCTAGCACGACGTTGCTGATTTTCTTTTAATTTCGTAGCACAAACACATTCGTTTTAAAGTGTCGAAAGCACTAATCACTAGTGATCACTTTTTCACGTAACGTACTTGCCGACCGTAGTGAGGAAACCAAACCGTAGACCAGCATCCCGCGTGCTGGCCCGTGGCTCTCGCTTGAAGTATTCCAGGATATTTTCCTGCAAGGCGACAAGCAGGCCTTCGTTGCCGCGACCGTCAGCAAGCCGGGGAACGCCGAATCGTCGAAACTCGCGGAGTCTTTGCGTAGCAGCCAGCATTACCCTTTGAGATGGACGTTACGATGTTTCCACTGATAGCATACAAGCGGACTATCTCCACCAACTCTACATTGGAGTATTGGTCTGTCATCTTTCATCACTAGATACCGCAACCGTTAACCGAAGGCGCTGTGGGCGAATATTGCAAGCGCGTGTATGCACACGTCGGCGACGTCAGTTACACTAAACATGATCGATTGATCGATGGCGCGGGGGCGTGGCTAGGGTGTGTCGTGCGGGAGATTATTGGTGCTTTACGTTGCGTGTATGTGTGTGAAAGCGCGGTTTAAATAATGGTGCGTTTGTGTGTGTGAAAGCGCGGTTATAAGGGAGGTATCAGACTAGCAGAGTTTATAAAAAAGGTAGTTCACACATACCGATTTCCATATATAAGAAAAAAAATACCTACTCATTTTATTATTGATTCGGGTCGAGAATCACGAACATAATTACCTCCTGAATTTTTTTGCACCTTTAAAACTGCACCTTGTATAGGGGGGCTACCCTAATAAAACATTTTTTTGCAATTTTTATTTTACCACTTTGATGGCGTGATTGATATACATATTGGTACCAAATTTCAGCTTTCTAGTGTTAACGGTCACAGAGATTAAGCGTAGACGGACAGACGGACAGACAGACATGGCGAAACTATAAGGGTTCCTTGTTGACTACGGAACCCTAAAAAATTACAAAAATAAAACCTATCAAATTCAGGAGGCTAGAATAGAACGCCACTACCAAGTCAAAAGTTGAAGATACATTTTTCACAAAAAGGTAACGTCACACAAAATTTCTACGCACAATACCTATCGTCTTAAATTTTTTGTGCACGTGCGTGACAAAAAAAAAACAACGTGTTTAGTGTTTTTTAGACATCCATCCATCGACACGTTTGACTACTATCAGGTGAGATAGTAGTCAAACGCGAGCCTATCCATAATACAAAAGAAAAATATATACCTACATATCAAAACGTATTTTTTACCAGATTTGTGTTTTCTGATAGCTACAAGCTGAAGATCTTTAAGTCAAGAGTGAATAGGTTACTTCTAGACAAGCGTGCTTCATCGTAAACAACATCATTGCTTACCGTCAGATGAGATAGTGCTCGAGCGCAAGCCCATCAACATTTAAAAAAATTGTAACCAAAATATAGATTTTCAAGTTTTAGGCTTTGATCATACTCGTTTAACATATGACACTTTCTACAAGACTTTCTTTTTCTTTCTTTCTTTTCTTTCTTTCTGTACTTAAGAAGAGACAATCCGAGACCACACAATCAATCAAAAAAAGGTCAAACCTTTCTGTCCTAATGCTCTCTTACCAAATCTTAGTCCTACATCTAACGCTGTCAACGTCCTCACAAATCAAGTGTTTCGAAACGTGTCACAATAAATACATTCAGCGATAAAAAAGAACCTTTACAAACCCAATGATTTATTTCATGCAATTAGTGCGATTTAAGAGAATTACGGTTGTATTAACGAGCGAAATCATCCATTATTTTAGTCGTAAATGTATCGTCAGTCTATAGACGGATATTGTTACTGAAACAAGACGAAAAAAACTGCAGTCTAGCGTCAAATAAATTAAATTATGAGTTGGAATTCTACCCTTTGCATAATGAGTCACTAGTTTCGAATTAATCTTCGGGAATGGGGTGAGGTTTTATTTTACATTGCATTAACCTTTTGAATGTCTTAAGTTACACAGTTCGACATAAGCGTACATAGTATTTCTATTGTGTCTCTAATTACGGCATTCGATGAGTTAAACGATGTTCTTTATTATTTGGATTATACTAAAATAAAGTGTTGACATTTTTAGTGTTAGATTTTTGGAAAAAGAAAATGAAGTTGCCGATGACGATCCAAAATGCTTTGTTAATTTTACTGAAGAGTAAATTTTAATTATTGTAGTCTAATATAATTTGGAAATTAGAAGGACATTAAAAACTGTTTTACTTGAGAAACCAGTGTAGGCACATTTACCAACAAGAGCGCCCACAATAAACACAAAATTTTCAGTCTACGTTCAAGAAAATATTCTCCTATGTAAACGATTATACGAGTACTTCCCTCATTCCATATGCCTAAGACTTAGCAGAGCCAGCTAACACAAAACATTATGCAAAAGGAAACAAATTAGAAACGAAAAAAACAAAACGAAACATTGAATTTATGGAGGTTGAATGTGAAACGACAAACGATGCAATAAATAACGTTGGTATACTTCACGTGATTTCGTAACCGAGTGAAGTGAAATTTTTAACAGAACAGAAACGCGAACTAATGGCACTTAATTCGAACCCTAATGTCGCGTTTACTGTGATGAGTAGAAAGGGAATGAGAACCAAGTACGTAACTGTTATTGACATTATTTTTGATGTTACTGTCGCGAGCAAGAGAATGGCTTCGTTCGCAGATTAGTGCTCAGTGGCGCGAAAATGTTGAAATGAGTTTGCGAGTTTAAATCGGGTTTATGGACGCTTACCGCCTTGATAAATTAGGTGCTTCGGTCATAAAAAAAACATTCATTTTGATATTATGTTTTAATTGTGATGGTGGAAGGAAGACGTTTTCTTTCCTTTACAATGAAACTTCTGTTGTGACTTCAGTGTTGTTTTTTTTAATGGCACTTGAATGTCTTAGTTGAAATAGGATAATAAAGATAAAATCTTCTACACGATTATTGTTTTATGTGAAAATATTTTCAAAGTCGTCTTTTTCCTAAAATTTTTACCTAAAATTCATTTGTAAAATTTAGGTTAAGTATGTTTTTTTTTTTGATATAAAACAGTGCTTGACTGCGATCCCATCAGATGGTAAGCAATTAAAAAAATATTTATAAAATTAGGTATATAAATAAATAAATTTTTGAATAGCACAGACGATCTAAACGTAAATGTCGGGCATGTTGCTCAACCTACTCATTGTACGTGTTTTCAACTTGTTACCACACGAGTAACAGCTTGCGCACAAAAAGCACGTGCTACAAAAAATCACATTACACGCAACAAACGATACTAATTTGAAACAGATACACATCACATTCAATTTCAATATAACCACTTACCACCATATTACGAAATAAGTAGCACCAATAAAATACCCTTGAATTATGCAACAAAACATTACAACAGGGTGGAAGTTAGCATGGAAAACAATGAACTAAACACACACTGGATCGTGCCGTGTGAAACTTAGTGCAAAATGTTGGTTTATCGAAACATCTAATCGGATTCATGGCGTGCACCGCATTGATATTGCACGATGTTACTTGCAAGAAACTATTGCGAAATTTACTATTGTTTCCATACGATTTTGTTGCGTGATAATATTGAATGTTCCTTTTTTTGGTTTGTTCAAGTATTTTGCATACAATTTGCGGGTTCTGGTATCACGAGATCGTTTTAATTTTTTGATAGTCATCTTGAGTGCGATGGTACTGGGTTCCACATTACAATTCTCAATTGTATAATGTTTTTCATTTGGATTTTCACACTCCGATTCTTCATTTTTATAAGTAATCTATGTAATCGATCATTGTGATTTAGTATCATCGTTTTCTTTTTCATCATCTTTAAATATAGCTCACGTAGAAAAATCATGTTTATCTATGAAATACGTATCTTGCCTAAAATGTGTTTTGACTATATTTGCCGTAAGACTTTTATTTCTAAAGAAAACTATGTAAGCATTTGTTTTTTTTTTTTGTTTTAGACCACTTAACGTTATTGGAAGTAAACTGCCTAAAATCCTAGTTCTAATAGTTACTAAAACCCATATACCACACCCACCCCACCAAACCATACCATACCACACACCCATACATACCATACCACACCACATATATTTTCGGTGTTGCATCAAATAAATGTTTTATCTATCTATCTATATATTCTTTTTGGGACATAAAAACTGGTAATTTATATACATACAAAGAGCCAAACAAAACACTACAATTCCATATTCAGCGTTGGCTAAAATAAACACTTATAATGACAGACCATTAACACTTACCGATGCATGTTTACTGGGGGGAATAAGTTCCTGTATGTCAAACTAAATTATATTATGGAACACAGTGCTCTTTGGAGCGGGGAGCAAGCATGATGAAAAAAATTTAAGAGACTAGGTACAGTTTACAAAAACATGGTATCTTGATTATACAATTAACGGATTTCCGTGAAAATGAAAATATATACTTTTTTTTCGGAGCCAAAGCGGAGACAGGTCAGTCTCCGCTATGCTGAGCGGGATATATATTTGGGGTAAAAAAAAATTGAAATTACAATTAAATATAGCCTATGTCACTGACAATGTGGCTTGATACTGGTGAAAGAACTTTCAAAATCGGTTCAGTAGTTTCAAAAATTACTTCCTAGAAACAAAAAATCCAAACGCTACCTCTTTATAATATTAGTGTAAGAAGTAAAGGATAAAAAACGAAACAAGATATTCTTACTTTTATTAAATTAAAATAGCACCATTATAAAGCTACATTTAATTTAACTCGTGCCAACAAAACAAGTTAAAGAAGAGTATATATCAAACATGTTATAAACAATCAAGAAGATGCCCTCAAACTACATAGTAACAACATAGCGATTTTAGAAATTAAACCATTGCCTAAAGAAAATACCGCTATCCTCAACAAGGAAATAGGCTTAATTGAGATGGCACATAATGATCTTAACACGTATGTTAAATACATCAATTTATATGATCACGTATACTTTATACTATTTATATAAATGTACGCTATATTGCGTGACTGTATGTATTAAGTTATTAGTCCACCACAACAACATTGCGCTAACCTCCAAGTTCCAAAATATCCAAAATTTGAGAACTCTATGTCATGGAAATAAGGTTCAAATCTTTATGTTTTTTAGTTCAGCAAGCTAACAAACACATTCGACAATGCACACACGTGTTGTTCCCATTAATGAGTTAATTCCTCCGGGATAACGCTAGAAAATGGAATAAATATGGCGACCGATTGCAAATGTAGTTATTTGTGTTACAAAGCTAAGCGGTGGCTATTTAGTATGTCATAAGTATTTGTCACACATCCTTAACGTAAATGTGAAAAAATGCCAAGTTCTCTACAATAGATTCGCTTATGCCTTGAGATCTAACTGTGTACCAAGTTTTCACCCATCAACTTGAATCTTTATGTTTAAGTATATTTTAGTCAAGTGTGTTCCAACTTGCTAAGTTACACTGCATCTTCAAGGATACTTCTAAGGCAACTAAAAATAATCTAAACTTTTTATGAATGATTACGTGAGTCAGCAATAAAAATAGTAATATTTAGGTGTCATTATCTCGTGAATGAAAGGAAACTTTAACAAAAAAAAAATGGGATTTGGTCATTAAATTTTCTAATGACCAAATCTCTCATGACCAGGTCTCACTAAACGTGCAATATTACAAGCGCAAGTTAATTAGATTTAAAGTTATGGGGGTTCAAATGTGTCCTGAGTATTGTACCTGCTGCCGGTATATGGTCCTTTTGCTTTTTAAACTTGGCAACTTGGCAACTTGGCAACTTGTCCCACTGCCGTGTGCCTAGATTTAATTTAACTGTTCTAAAAATGATTCATTAACCAACTTATTTACATTATTTTTATTGGTAAAACTGAGATAACATTTATTATTTGCTTTCAAACAAAAATATTGCCCGTATCTTAGTCGCAAAATAAATATGAAAGAAATGTCCAGAACAAGTAAGATTATTAAATCCCATGAGAAAAAAAAATACAGTTAGGAAAACACCAACAGTTTTCCTTATAAATAGGAAAAACTTTCCGTAATTAAACCAAACAAAGAAGGAAAGGTTACGCTAACAAACTAAATAATAAAAGCCGTAGAAATATTAATTTAACACCCAATAGAAAAAATAAAAATGGTTATGTATTTTTGTAGGCACACGTTTGACTACACCATGTCACCTGGGCCTCAAGTCTGCTATTACAATAGTGTCAGAATGGTCTATCATTGATGTCATAATTGTCGATTTTGACAAGTTTGGTAATCTACTAATATAATGGCGTAATTATGACTTTCCAATGGTCAATCACTGACACTCCATTGAAAGAAGTGGCATAGAATAGTAATCTCGTACATATTCACAAATGAATAATTGACGTATGCGGTAATCTGCTAAAACTTTGACAGTTTATTTGATCTGTGTTCTACCATTAGAACGTTATTGTGCAGTTATTGGTTTTAAATGTGCTCAATATTATCATTCTACCACAACTCTCTAACGATACCACTGACCGATCAATGATCGATGATTATGAATTAGCAGATTACAAACTTTTAGCAAAATGACAATGTGATCGTGTTGAAATGACGAATTTATAAAAATAGCAGACTTGGGCCCCAGATAGTAAACGATGATGTGGTCTAAGATGACGCTTGATGAACACGCTTGCCTAGAAGTAACCTATTAATTCTTGGCTTAAAGACTCCTAGGCTTTAGCTCTCAGGAAATACAGACTCCGGTAGGGAATTCCACTCCTTAACTGTACGTACAATGTGTTAAGGCGTATAGTCCCTTGAACATCTGGCTGGAATTAAATGCACACATACTCGTACTACCACCTGTACCCGCTTAGAGCCCCGCTGGCCTTTAAAAATATTTTCTTAACGAAATATAAATTGATTTACATATCCTATGGAAATTCTGAAGAACACTTAACCCAAACATATTTCTAAAGGTCAAAGCCATTTGAAAAGAGTAGGGAAAAGAAGCCAAAAAATATCATATTGTTAATTTTTAGGGTAAAAAAGAAAAAGCGGAACCTTATAGGATCACTTTGTTGTCCGTCCGTCTGTCTGTCTGTCTGTCAAGACCGTTTATCTTGCGAACGCGTGGAGGTATCGAGTTGAAATTAAAACCATATATTCAGGTCTGCAGTCCTTTCAAGCTATGTAGTGAAGAAATAAAACTTCTAAGTTAAGGAATAAAAAAGATACGGCCGGTTATGTTGCAAAAAAACGTTATTTTGATACTCTCAAAGATCGAAGTTCATAGGGTACTTCCCGTTGACTCAGAATCCTGAAATTTGGCAAAAAGCAAGATCTTATAGCACAAGTATGGGAAAAAATCTGAAAATATTAAATTTGTTGTTACGGAAAAATCTTCGAGGCTCCATTCGGGAATTATTGTTTGCACGGAACCTTCAGTGCGCGAGCCCGACTCGCACTTGCCCAGTTTTTTTTTACGTTAAGTATTAATCATACGAAAAAATCATATGTTGATAATATTGTAGGTATATGAATATGTAATTAACATATATTTTTTTCAAACTTTGATCTTCGATTGAAAGTTCGTCTAGTCTAGTCGTTACCGAGAAACGTCAAAAAGTCACTATTTATTTATTTATTTATTTAAACTTCATGTACAGTAGTGGTACATAGGCGGACTTAATGCAACAAGGCATTCTCTCCCAGTCAACCTTTGGGTTAAAAAAGAGATCACTGTGGTAGGTTTGCACAATAAACAAATAACAATTAATGAAAACGGAAAAAAAAAGTTATTTATATATAATATATAATAAAATACATAAATATGCTAAAATAATAAACTAATAAATACTATGAAAAATATCAAATCTTAAAGAGAACTTAATAACAATTCTGACGAAGAACAAACTAAGGTTGAGAGGACTTCAAGTAGTAGTTCCGAATTTTACGTTTGAAGGAAAATTTGCTTTCGGCACTATTTTATAGCCTTGCTCGGAGTCAGGGCCTTAAAATTGCGAAGATGCCGTAAAAGTATGATCGAAAAATATTCGCGGGAACTGTGTTTGTTATCAAACAAAGGGTATCAGATACTTTTGTTTGGGCCCGACACACCGACATTGTAAACGTGAGAAAAATTGGATGACGGAAATAACATACCGTGACAATGTAACATTGACGATTTTCTCATGCCTTAAACGTAATAATTTTGCGATGGTTTAGAAATAAAACTATACATTGTTATAATAAGACCTGAATATGTAACTGGATGTTATTGAAAAATAAAGAAAAGCAAGAAAGAAAAATATTTTATTTAGAAAACAGATAAACACAACGTAAACACATAAGAAAAAAAAAACTGTTGACTAAAATGTTGATCGGATTGAGGGGTCAAGACTGACCCCTCAATCCGAAAAAAATAAAGCACTTTAAGCTCATGAGGATGTAAGGACTACAAGATAGCATGAAGAAGTTACTGAGACACAAAGGATTACTGAACGAACACAGAAGAGATTTAGTTGCTCTTGCTCTGGGAGAAGAGTTAATTGATAAATTCCCACCTTTAAATGGATTTAATGAGTACGAATTTAGATTGTAAAAAGCTGAAGGGTCTACAGAAACTAAGGACTGCTGTAAGTTTCTTCATATTTAGCAATAGTCTTGCATAAGTATAATTGACTTAACACGAAGTAGACGAAACGACGATCTTGGGTCTACTCAGTGTTTACTGAAACAGCGCTGACTTTGCGTTCACTGTAAAGTCGAAAGATATCTTCTATGGGACATAAACCTACCCTAAACGTCGCCATAACAATCGGTCTGCATAAAATTATATGTTCAACGTAATTAGTTATTACACGTTCAAAACGGGGGTCTAAACTTCCATTCAAACACTTACTTAAGTAAAATGTAAAGGTTGGAACATAGTATTTAAAGATTGCTTTTAGTTCTAAAGTACTAAGTGATTAAGTCGATCGTTAGACTTGCTTAAAGTCGTAAATTGAGTAATGAAACACAAAATGTAGAGTTACCGTTCCAAATGTTTGTGAATTTGAGCTATCAAGTTAGGAGAAATGTTTCAGTGTATTTGTAAACCTGCAATTTTTTTCACGTTTTATGTTTCTTCAAGTTCGAATTCAACATGTTTTTCTTTTACATAAAAACACACGTCAGAAGCTAGTGCACGCTATACAGGCTTATTTGTAAAATACTAACCACTTTCCAGGGCTATATTACTAACATCATTACCAAAAACAAACCTTAAAAATTTCGTTGTTCTAACAAATTTCAACTCTGTATTTTTCCAAGCCTACCTACGTCTGTATGACGCGACGCAAGCGCATCAAGCACCCCCGCCGCCCGATCCCCGCTCCCCTTCGCTATTGTACTATGGCTTGCTTCGCATAGACTTCGTTATATTTAGAACGTCTATTTTAAATATTTTTATTTTTTTATGAAAATCTGATGAACTAAATTATGATAGATTTTTAAGTCATAGAGCAAAAGTTGTTGTTTATGATGTCAGAAACATAATAATCCTAAGAGGATGCCAGTGTTTTACAATTACCACTGTTTAAGTTTATAGTTTAGGTACTACATATACTTAACATAATCAACACCTCTTTCTTTTAAGGGGATAGGTATGATGTAACACTTTATTTAGTGTGTAAATATCGAGAGTTTTACGTTTGAGCACTGTTTTGGTTTGAAACACTAGGGCCATGGGGTCAGACTACTTATCGAGTTATTAGGGATAGCAGCAAACAGTTAGTCAGCTCTTTACGTGACTAGAAGGCTGGGCTTTTCTTTGACCATCGAATCGTCATAGTTATACAACGTGTTAATACCGCTAGAGCCCAGCCCCCTTAGCCAAGTTACGACCATTTCGTCTCGATTATCTTGCATCGAACACCTCGAGTAGGTCAGGCCTCCGATTCCTTTGTTCTGACGTCATTTCAACGCTCAGTCACGTGCAAGCTCAAGCCCCGGTACGAAAGGCACGCAGGAACGGGGTGGGCTTTTAGTCAGTAAGAGCGCACACTATCTCCAATTCCACCCAAGAACGGGGGTTGTTATTGGATGATTTTTCCCACCGTCCATAAAAAAAAAGACGCTCAGTCACGTGAACAAAACAAAGGGATCGGAGGCGTGGCCTACTCGAGGTGTTCGACGCAAGAGGATCGAAATGAAACAGTCGTAACTTGGTCAGGGGGCTGAGAATTAATTGACAAGCAAGAATTTATTAGTCTAGTGGTTTATAAGTATATTGTACCTAAGAATTTTATAAGATTGTATATGGAGATGTTCATGAATAATCCTTGTAAGTATTGACTACTATTCCAGTTTCTGATGTCACATCGGGGCCCGATGCGTAGATACCTCTCTTATCTATAGTCGAACCAATCTTTCATGAATCAGTATTATTAATGTCACTTTTCTTGATATGTGTCAGTGAAAAAAAAAGCAAATTTTAACAGAGTACGAATATTTTGCAGTGTTTTTACTCCCAGACAAAAACAGTCGTGAAAATAATGCAAAACATTCTTACCGCACCAAAAATGAAAAACATAATAAAAAACCTTGTTACTAAATTTGAATAATGTATTTCGCTCAATGCTATCGTATTTCACACTTCCATTAGTACCCCCCATTTCGTCTGCTTATTTATTTGCTTCGCTTGCGTCCTTATTGTGAGGTATTAAGGTTGAATTTTGTTCGTTATTATAGCATGTATCAAATTATCAGTTAGGTGTTGGAGGGCTATTAGGCTGTCTGTAGTTTTTGCTCCGAAATGCAGTTGATCCGTGGTTTAGGGTTGATTAGGGGGTTGATGTTCGATAGAGGAAGCAAATTAGATTTGTCATAATATTGGTGGGTTATGATGAAATTGGTATAGGAAATGACAGTTATTTGGTTATATTTGTGGCTGTTTTGATACAAAGGCATTGGGCAAATTATTGCTTTGATTGTTCCGTTTTTTGTGTATTTTAGCGAGAATCTCAACACTTTTCCTACATAGTAGTGGACTAGCTGTAAGCTGAATTACAACCACGTTCTCTTGTCTCAGTCAGTGTTTTAACCAATGACTTCTGAGGGCGTTTCAGACTTTTACTGACTTAAAACACACCTGTATTCTTCAATTGCCCTTGCGTTCTGCGAACGCGGGTTTCCTTTCAGTAGTTTCCCGTAGCCCTAGCGGACATCGGCTTTGCTAGGTCCCCACCGTCTTGCTGAAATCTTTTAGATTTGCGCGTGGAAAGTTTAATTCCACTGGTTAAGAGAAACAGTGAGTCATTACACGCTTTAATTAAAACTTGTTTCAAAAAATGTTCTATCTAGATGGTTCTTGCGGTTTACTTTATTCTGAAAAAACTTAGTCTCAATTTTCCGATACAAACAATCTCAGCGTTAATTTCTGAGAAACATGACCAACTTTATTCTTTTAATGCAAAACTAGAACCATTAAAAATCTATGATAAGCGTAAAAAGCACCTTACATCTAAATGTCCATAGCTACATTTTCTACACTCAAAAATGATTTTCCGTAACACACTTACAGAAAATAAATGTCCTAACAATAATGGGCCTAGAAAGAGTCCCAAATTCGTGTCCCAAGATGCTTACCGAGCCGTCCGACGTCATGACATCACAATTAATTTCCAACCCTTTTCATATTCCTTTTCACGGTAAATGGTGCGTAGAAAAACTTCTCAAGTCATCGGGCTATGAGTTTATCATATCGTTGTGTTATTCGCTTCGTATTTTGCTATGACACTATTGTATTTGATGTTAAGTTGTTTCTGAGCTTTGACTTTGTTTGTGATGTTTTCTTTTTTGTGTGTTATCTCATTTATGTGAAGAAGATGTATTACTTCACTTATGTCAGACTAAAGTAATTGCCTTGCAACACAAAACACGACACAAAAAGAGTGTCCATGAGGTTTCTTTAGAGATATACGCTTTGGAATGTGCAATATACATCACTTTTCTGTCTGACTGACTTCTTAACAATTTAAAAGTTCCTATAAATGATTTGTATGGAGTAAATTTTTTAAATCTTGAAAAACATGCTGTACTTTTGGATGGTCTAAAGCTAGCATTGTGCTACTATCGAGATCTTAAGAGAACGAAAACATTTTAGACACAGTTAAAGAATTCGATTACACACTTCACTGCATATTGATGCAACAATCACCCTAGAAGTGATGCACAGTGTCAACACAGTATCTTCTAATGCACTACCAACAAATACACTACAACACAACACAATCTAATTGGTAACCATCGACGCGACAGCGTTTGCATAAGCCGGGAGGGTGGTAGCCAGCATTATTTTTGCACGTACTCAATTTCTCGCCTCACTGGGTGTCCCAGAGAATAGATATTAATTTACATGAATAAATAAAATTTGCATTAAGAGCGTCCGAGACGGGGAAGGCGCAAAGAAAACTGTTACTTGAGACACAATGTACGTAAATGGGTGCAGAAAATCAGCTCCATTCAAAGTTCGAAAACAGGTCCGCGTACACAAAAACATAATTATAGCCGTCCAAAAGTTAGTAGATGATTAAAACGGTGAAATAATAAACTAAATTACACATACTAAACTAAACAATCTACACAATAGTATAATAATAATGATAAGTTCGAAGAGATTATAATGTTCGACATATTTTGTATAGCTGAAGTGGCTAAGCTTCAACTTATCTTTGAAGGGTACTTCTAAAACTATTTCATTAGTGCACTTGCACTTGCTGAACTTGTATCGTATCTATGTGTGTGTGCGTTGGTTGAAACCGGAGCTAAAACCAAACTGCGTGATAAATATACCTGGAGGAATTTCAAAACAAAGCTTACCTATTGACTATTGACTTTCGGGCTACAAAAAACAGAGGGAGAAATATACTTATACTAACCAGGATGACAAATGTCGGGAAAGATATGCAAAAGCTTGGCCTTGCGGATGACCATGGATGACCATCCTCAAATATTGCAGAAACAAAAGTGAATTCCACAAAACAACAAACGGTATAAGAAAGCGAAATAGGTCAGTGGCCGATAAGACACCACCTAGTTACTTATGCACCGCTGCTAATTTCGTAAGCACGTCCCGCCATTCCCGCCCGACAGAGAAGTGAATGGTGCCAAAAGATCAAAAAAGCAGACTTCACGTAAAGAAAAGAGCAAGGGCAAAGAAGTTAGTTGAAAGTAGTTAACCTTCTGTATCTATCTATTCTGTGCTTGAGTGCAGCGAGTCTTTCCTCACATCATATTCTTATGGCATGCGTAAACATTCTGTGTGGGTTACTGTTTACTTTCCATGTTTGCATAGATGCGTACGAAAATGGTGTTGCAGAAAGCTTTTTTTCAATGTTTGCGTCAGTCAAATATTACTTGGTAACGCGAATCTATTTCACTTCTCTGCCTGTTGTTTGTTGTTCTTTGTCTGTCTTCTGTGTCTGTTACTTCTCATTTTTTTTCTTCTGCTTCTCTTCGTCTTTTCAATCTCTATTTTTTTATCATATTAATTAAATTATGTATGTGATCTCTGTAATTGTATTTGTTTGTTGTTTTTTTTATTTTGTGTGTACTATGATCCTTTGTTGGTCGAAACAAACGTATTATTATTATTTATAACTTCAGTTTTGAGAATATTATTGCAAAATGTTTTCATATTATTTTTGTTGTAATCAAATAACAAGTCAAAACTACTTTTTTTTACTACTATTTCACAAAATTTCGAAATCGTATTTCTGTAATCTTCTTTTCCATTATAGCTAATTCATTCGACTCAAATGTTTTGATAATAATAAAAGCATTCGTTCAAAAATTGCACCCTACAGAAAAGATTTTGCTACACAGTACTGCATTACAGGGTACCAAAATAGAAATCTCTCTTGTTTTCTTATTCCCTGTGGGTCCCATTCTAATGTATTCCATTTATGCTAATACAGTTTTTTATATTTTTCTTCGACGCTTTGGTGTGTCTTTTAATGGAGTTTCGTGTTTTTGTTTTAATAAATTTGATAATTTTAATACACTTTTCTTAATAAAAATTGATCATTTTTCTATTAAAATTCAACGCCATTGGTATGGCTGATGCTTATATTATCTTTTGGATGAAGTATTATGAGATTTTTATCTGTTCTCAAAGTAGAAAGCAATCGGAGTCTATTACCGTTATAAGCTGGGAACAAAATTAGTTTTCAGACGTTTACTTACAGTTTTTAGATTATCAACTAACTAAATAAGTTATTTAACATTAAATTTTTGGCGGTCATTACTGGTAGTCAGAAGCCTAAAAATCTGTCAGTAGATGGGTTAGGTCAGCTAAGAAATTGCTCCAAAAAACTGAACTTTAAAGTTAAAAACCGACTCCAATATTTATATCCACAGAATAAGGCTGGACAGAAAGTTTTTTATAAATAACTAACTGCCTCTCGCCATTCCACTTACATTAAATTAGTTACTATCCACATCTATAAGTTATAGCCTATATGTCAATTCAGTATAAAAGCTGTTTGTATTAGATTTCATTGAAATCCGTTTAGCCGAGGTCTGCCATTTTTTTTTGCCAGAGGTTGAATCCAGTGTTCCTTTTGGTATCCTTTAAGTTTCAGGGCCGCAGCAAGACTTTCGAACAATCCTGCAGCCCTAGAAATATTTAGAAGTGCAAAATTATTCGCGAAACTTAACATGGGTACTTTCCATGTGTAAAATGGCGTTGATAAACGAAGAAGTTGGAAACGCAAGTACTTACTTAAATGTAATATTTGTTGCATAGGTAACCTATATAACCTATATAAGTTATAAATATTAGTATTTACCTAATAATATAAGTCATTTCAAATATAAAATTAATAAATGGTTAGATGCAAATAAATGGGCCTACTGTACTATAAATAGATTTTGTGGGGAAACACTGCTATTTGATCCTAAACGAATGTCGTAACATTCATAAATTTAATTAAAGAAAGGCTAAGGCCTGTGGCATTATATCTATGTTTCAAGGCACGGTACAAAAATTCCAGCTGTCTTTAGCCGTATAATGCCTCAAAGATACTTACTTACTAATAAAATAAGTTCATTTTAGATTTAAACAAAATTTGGCAGTATTGAATAGTTCTTGAATCAAATTTTGCAGTAGATACCTTATTCAGTTAATAAGAATGAGCATCTACAATTTTAGCATGCACCATTGATCAAATATGTTTCTAGATTCATTTTTGTTTATTTCTGGAGAAATCGCTAATTCTTTATATAATTTAAAGGAAAGGGATTTTTATTATTATTCTACTATTAGTGTAGAAAATATTTCCGCTTAAAAGCATACGGACTGGTGGCCAATCTGATATATGAACTGTATATAGAAGAAAGTTTTTTTTTTAGTTGATATAACCAGTGCTCGACTGCGATCTTGATGCAAGGATGAACAAAACCAAAAGTTTGAGAAGGACAAAGCAATAGAAGATTGTTGGAACGCAGTTTCCTAGTAGTCGATTTAATGTTATTTCTGAAAATCTATCGACAGACATTGAAAGAAAACCTTTCAAATAGAATCGTTCAAGCAAACGAATAAATAAAACATAATATTATTTTCGTTTAACAGATGAAAAACACGTTTTAGAAATACGCACGGGTGCCAATGTAAGACGGATTCAAGTCACAAGCGGTGGAGATTGCCTCGATGAAATCTTCATCTTCGGAAAAATAAAAATGCTTTCTTTTTAGGAGGGAAATCATTCAATGACTTTTTTCGCTCTTGGGCAGAGCGGGTATTAGACTTTTACTGACTAAAACCCACTCCTGTTCCTTCTTTACTTCGTTACTGAGCCCCAGGGTTCTCTTTCACACAACCCATGGCCCCAGTAAGCTTCGACCCTGCTGAGCAACTACGGTTTTGCGGACATCTCTTTGAGAAACACTACGCGCCGTCAACGACTCGGTTTCGGTCAGGACGGTTATCGGATGGCCGGACGGCGAGCTATCTATTGTTCGCCGAAATACAATAGTGTTAAGGCAATCAATCAATCAATCAATCAAATCATTTATTTAGTCAGAATATGGTACATAATTATGGTCTTGAAATAAATTAATAGTCTCATCACATTCTGCCACGTGTGGCGTGCAAATATTTGATAGGTAGATACATAATCACAATCATAAATATCTTTAAGAAAAAAAAAATATTATGTTAGCATTGAGTTAGTACGAATAAAATTAATAATATATGGCATGTCATCTAAAAATTTAGTGTGGATTAAATTCAAAGTAATATTCAATATCAAATTATTATTAGAGAGAGAATGTCAAAATCTATAAAATGATTAGAGAGAGATGTCAAAATGTATGAAATTATTAGAGAGAGATGTCAAAATTCATAAAATTACAATTTAATTATTATGTCAAAGTATCATTCAAATAGTCGTTTAAATTATAATAACATTTTTTACACAACAAGTCTTTAAGTTCCTTTTTAAACAAATTTAAATTTAAGTCTTTAATCGATTTTGGAATTTTGTTAAACACTTGTGGGGCTATGCAGAATATACTTTTTCTCATTAGTGCTGTTTTAGCTTTACGTCCGCGTAACATATCTTTTCGCATATTATTATTACGTTTCACAGTATCTGATAAGTTAGGAAACAGATGTGAGTTTAATTTGACAAATAAAGCAGTCTCATAAATATACAAAGACGGTAGTGTCAGAATTTTATATTTTTTGAAAAATGGTTCACAGTTGTCTGTAACTTGAAGTTTGAACATGGCTCTGATAGAACGCTTTTGCGCTTTAAAAGCAGTTTCTCTATTTGTTGAGTTGCCCCAGAAATTAATACCGTATCTTAATACAGATGCTACAAGGCCATGATACGCTGTAAGTAGTGCATCTATGGAAACAGTAGGGGCAAGTTTATACAAGGCATAGGATGAACTACTAATTTTCTTACAAAGCGCTTCAACGTGATTCTTCCAATTAAGTTGTCTGTCAATTACTAAGCCTAGAAATTTTGCACTATCTACATCATGAATTTTGCTATTTTGATATTGTACATTCATTTCCAATCTAGGTTTTTTATGGCCAAAATGCATTACTTGTGTTTTGGCAAGATTAATTCTTAAATTATTATTATTAAGCCAAGAAATAATTGAATTCACCGCATTGTTGACCTCAAGTTCATATGATTCAGGGTTATTACATGTTATTGTGACCGTACTATCATCAGCAGAAAGTGATATCGGGAAGTCTATAGCTTCGGGCAGGTCATTAATGTAAATTAAGAACAGTAAAGGGCCAAATACACTGCCCTGTAGCACACCGAAATATACTGTGCGTTCTTTAGAGAGGTATGTTACTTCTTCCTTAGTTTTAAAATTCAAGTTTGTAATAGCGGTAAATTGTTTTCTTTCTGATAGGTAAGTACTTAACAAGTCAAGAATTTTACCTCTTATACCGTAGGCGTCAAGTTTATTTCTTAATATATTGTGGTCAACGTAGTCAAAGGCTTGTGTCATATCACAGTACACAGCGCAGACAGGTGTCTTATTATCAATGTTAGTCATAATTTTATTTAAAAAGTCATATATCGCCATGTTTATAGTCATATTCTTCCGGAAACCTTTTTGTTCAGTACAAAGAATCTTTTGTTTTTCTAGATATGCGTATAGTTGATTATAGATATATTTCTCATATATTTTAGAAAAAATCGACAAAAGCGCAATAGGTCTATAGTTTTGCATTAGTTGCTTATTACCTTTTTTAAAAATAGGTTTCACTATGGAGACTTTAAGACGATCGGGAAAAACACCGTGGCTTATGCATAGATTAAGAATATGACTCAAATGTTTAGAAATTAAGTCAGCAACATGTTTTACAACTTTAATAGAAATTTCGTCATATTGCGCTATTTGTGTTTTTTAAACACTTTATGATGTTAAATATTTGTACCGGTTGACATGGAGCCATGAACATAGATTTTTGTTTATTTGAGATATACGCACTAGATCTTTTACCTGCCTCGGGTATTGGCATAATTTTTTCTATAAAATAATCATTGAACTGGTCAGCAATTAATTGAGGTTTGTTAATGGTGTTATTGTCAATTTGAATAGTATTTATTGAGTCATTAGGTAGATTTAATTTAGAGTTCTTTATTATTTTCCATGTCATTTTGCTTTTATTGTCAGAAGTTTTAATGTTATGGTTATTTTGTGATCGTTTAGTCAGATTTATTATTTTTTTTAGAGTTTTTGAGTAGTCTATGTATTTTATTTTATTTTTTTGTGTAGGTCTAAGTCTAGACGCCCATAATAATTGTCTTTTTTTAAGACTGCATATTTTAAGTCCTCGCGATATCCATTTTGGTTTTTGGATTGTTGGTATTTTAATCCGTCTACGGGGGAAACATAAGTCATAGAATAATTTAAATTGGTCAGTAAACAAGTTAAATGCATTGTTTGGATCATCAATCTGATATATTTCATAGAACGTTAGGTTTTCCAGGCAGTTTCTAAATTTAATAATATTCTCTGGGCTATAATCTCGTTGAGTTTTATACCAATATTTTAAATTACAATTCAACGGTACGGGACACTTAAGCAGCTGCGCAGTGTGATCCGATAGGGCAAATTCTATCACTTCCATCTTGCATTTTTTCTCGAAATTATGGGCAAAATTATCAATGCAGGTTTGGCTTTACAGTCTAGTCGGTTTATTTATAGCTAATGTCATGTTAAAACTTGTTAAAAGATTCCTTAATTCAGATGTCATGTTATTATTTTTCAGTATGTCAATATTTATATCACCTGCTATAATAATATTCCTATAATTTCTTCTTGTTAGTAATATTAATAGTTGCTCTAATTTACTAAAAAATACATTTAAATTCCCTGCTTTTGGTACTCTATAAATACATACTAAAACTATTTTATAACTTGTCAGTTCAATTGCACAGCATTCTATTACATCAAATCAAATCATTCTTTGTATTCTAATCATTTTAATTGAAGTAAAACTTGTGGAGGAGAAGGCGTGACGATTTGGACTCCTACCTTAAGGATTGGCCAGAAGTGGCTAAGGATAGAAAAAAAGTGGACTGCCGGAAGGGAGGCCTTTGCCCTGCAGTGGGACACAACGGGTTCATAAATAAATAAAAAAAAATAATTTAAAAAAACTTGTTGTTGGAGTTTATTAATTTGTTACTTCTGCAAAGATCATCCACTTAAAATAACCCTGTTTTATTCGGGGTTGTTGGAGCATATCTTTTTGTTATTTTAGACCGATGACCTGATGAAGATCGCCCGCCAACCTGGTGAAGGTTACGAGCATTCGATGGATGCAAGACGTACAGGACTGGTCATTATGGTGACACTTGGGGAGCATATTGAACTTTTTCGGCTGAAATGATGATGATTATGATCATATACCAAATTCTGAGTTCTATCTAACTTTTTTTGTCGTAGTTATTTCTCAACTATGTTTGTTTTGGTTTCAATGGAACTGAATGCAGCAGGATACCAGTATGTTACATAGAACTACTGCCTATCTAACATCCAGTACCCAGTGACTAGATATTGTGATACCCCTGACTTCTGGTTATCCCTAACGACTGCCAAAGGCCTATATGGGACCGCGCCGTGACCCATGGCTTAACGTGCATTCCGATTCACGGAAAAATCTCAGTATTATGATGGTCATCCATCAACAGACTGACTTTAACAAGCGTTGCTTCACCTTTTCTATGGACTCGTGTAGCTTTGTGACTTTAGGCACAAGTTTCTCTTACCTATAAAGTTCTTCCTAGATTCCATTTAACCGTTAGTGGAATATTAACACATTATGAGCATTTTTCTTTGTGAATTGTTCCTTACAATTTTCTCTTACCGCTTCTAACTTAACCAAAGTCGTAATCTGACACAGTCGAAGGGTTTCAATTTGTCATAAAATTTATCGTCGAGCCTCCGATGCCCGCACAAAGAGATTGGAAAAATTGTTTCCAGCAATTCCCTTATTAGATGACCGGCGACCCAGCCGGACGCCATCCGCCTTTGACCTCAAGCTAGATAGGATGCGGGTGTATTGGACGTAAAGATGTGACTACAGTCCAAGACAATAGCAGTGCTTAAGCTGGCTGGGAGAATTTTGGAGAGAACATAATGTTCCCAAGGTTTTTTTATGCTACTTCTAGTATCTAAGTAGGATCTATAATTGTATTTATTTATCAAATTTAATGTGCACGTACATAAAAACGAATAAGAATGAGTAGATATTAAAATAGGCATAAGGATGATGATTACTTTTTGAAGAAATCTCTTCCAGCGTACCTTTAAAAGGAGAGTTGAAGTAAAATGAAATATAGAGATTGTGTGTAAGAGCAAAAATTAAAATATTATAAGCATAAATAAAAGACTTCTCGTAGTAAATTTACTAGTCAAGTGCCATAAAGAGTGAAACAATATCAAACCATAGGGAATTCATCAAAAAGGAAAGACGTTTTTTTTTCTAGCAAAAGTGACTTCCTATTAATATCACGGTAACACGTTGTTAAAATGTAGTTTTAAATACCTTTATACGATTTTAAAACTATTGACTTCATACAACCTAAACATTGACCCAATTCAGTTTAAAAGTTCCAAAAATAAAACACTTAAAAAAATTAAAACTTCTCTCAACTCAATTCGTAACGTAGGTAACGAAAACGTTTACCTGCTACGAAATCCTTACTTGGCCGGTCGTTCAATGTTTTACAGTGGCAATAAAAGTGCCCAGGATATCCGAAGGGAATGAGGGTCGATGGAAGCCTGCAGACCCCTGATATGTAACCACTACACCGTATAAGGTAATCTCCTATGTCCGCGGATTGCTTTCCCGAATGACACCACTACATTGTGTAATGGAGATTGATTCTTAGTTTCAAAATTGTGGCCAAAGGTCGGGATTTTTTATGGATTTAGGCCTGAAGAATAGTGCTGATAGTTAAGCTGGCTAAGTTAGGTAATGGACAAAGTAGGTACTTTTGTAGCAAGGTTTAGTTCTAATGGCCTGAAAAAGACGATCATAAGTCAAAATTATACTAATATTATAAAGGCAAAAGTTTGTAAGTGTATGATTATGCTTATTACTTCTTCACGCTCAAATGGCTGAACGTTTTTTTATGAAATTTGGCACATACGTTGACCAAGTCCTGAAATAGTGCATAGGATACCTTTTATCCCGAGACTATATTCCCTTGCTACTACTTTCACGTGGGCAAAGTTTTTGGCAGCAGTTAGTAGAACATACTGGTAAAGTATAATATTAATATAATCAACATTATAATGTTACTGATGACGAAACAAAGCCTAAGTAATATATTAAGTTACACACAATTTTAATGCACAAAAGTTATCTACATCGATTTCGTACATTTTACGTGATGCGCGCACAACTGAAAACTTCTACAGACTTATTTTATGTATAGATTTAGCATTTTTCGACATTAAATTTTTTTTCTTGAGGAGACATCAAATACGAAAATGTTGCTGTTTATACGCTACTGGTTGTTCATCACCTAATTTATTATTAAGCAAAGAAAAACTTAAATGATGTTATGAAATTCTTAAAAAGTAAAAACATGGCAAAGGACTTTTTCTTTGCAGTAGCTGAGTTGGATTAAAAATGCAATGCATCTCCATAAAAACTGACATTACATTTATGTACTTTTTGTAATTCAGTTCCGCCATAGTGCTACGCTAAGAATTTCTAGTTTTACGTAGCTTTCATTACGTTACTGGGACGCGAAGGCAGGTTTTAAAATATTAATTTTAAAAGTACTGTTCAGTATTTTTCAGTAAGTGAATATGAAACTGTTATGAATGGTTAGCGTTACGGTGGTGATACATATGCCAGTACCTGTACCTATGTCTGTACTCTTTTTTTATTATTATTTTATGTTGTTGTATATTGTGTTGCTTGCGCCGTATAAATGCTATTCTATTCTATTCTACCTGGCATAAAAGTATACAAGTAGCTTGCATGCCTGAGAGCTGTAACAAGTTCCGATTGGTGGATATCACTGTGACATGCTAGCTCCTTGCGTACTTTAGTGCAAGTTACAGAGATGTGTATTTAGGCATTTATAGGCGGCGATATATTATCATCATTTGAAAGACGCTCGCTGCCGGACATAGACCTATTTCAAGTGTCGTCATAACGACCGGTCCTGTGCGTTTTGCATCCATCGGATCGGATTCTCACGATTCTTACCAGGCCAAAACATCGTGAGGAAACCGGCAATTCCTAGAACCAAAAATTCGAAGACATGTGACATTCACCAGCACTGGGCCCGCGTGGTGGATTACGGCCCATTCCCTGTCTTAGAAAGGAGGCCTGAGTCCCAGCAGTGGGAAGATTATAAGGCCGACTATGCTATGCTTACCAGGTCATCGGTTCACCTTGTAGGAAGTCTTACAACGCTGTTTCTTTGCCTGTAGCTGGCACAAAAGTATGCAAGTAAGTCACAGTACTATAATAAGTTTCGATTGGTTGATGTCACTATCGAAGTAAACAATTCGTATCGGGACTAACCCGATACGTATTGTTTACTTCCAAAGTTTCATGAAATCAAAATAAACAATGAATGAAATTTTTATGCACTTTAAGTATTACCGCAGCGATTAATGAACATGTTATGGGAAATTAATTATACAAGAACAATTTTTTTTTAAATGTGGTAAATGATAATGGTAGGGACATTATATATTACCTTTTCTACGGTTTTGATGTATTTTTTAAATAAGAATCAAACTCTGGAATTTATGTCTGCAAAATTACAATTTGGTAACATAACATTTTCATTCATTTATATCTTCAATTACAACCTGCGCCAATTCATTGAAATAATTTCCTCGATCTCTTTGAGGTATTCACTTTTTACTTCAATTCGTAACTCACAAGCCCCTTCTACATTTCCGTCTTCCTCATAAGTTATATCAACCTTACGTAATCCAAAAACATACGGAAGAATAAAACCAATTTTTAAAGGTCCTACTTCTAAAGGATTTGTGACCCACTTATTCGGGTCGAGTTTTCTTTACAGGGTTTCGTATTCCTTCTATCCCTGTGATAGATCGCCCTCTCTGACGTCCAATGTTCAATAGGCTTGAATAATTTGTGCAAAAAATACAAAAATAAATACCCTAAAAGCCGTAGAACAAAGAGTGCCGATCCAATTTCGTTCAACGGCCTTTTAATTAAAAAAAAAAAAGAATTTGGTAATCATTTGAGATAAGGTTCTGTTTACATTAACATTGCCGGTGCTTTCGATGCAAAGAGATAACGATATCAGAGGATACCTAATGAAAATTATGCCAATATCAGTGCTAATTATTTTGTACCACTTTTAATGCATCAGTGGTTGTACTGATTTGCGTGATGTCAAGTGCGTATAGTTAAGTACCTACTTCATTTGTAACTTCTAAAGCTAGAACTACATAGACCGATGCACACGTATAACACGCCTGATTAGTAGAACGTAGACGCAGAACAACGTCGCGAGGCGTTGCGTGGCGTGGATCAAGTGTAGCTCTACAAATCTAGTTTCCATATAAAATATATGGAGACCGACGTGCCCAAATCAGCGTGTATATCACATGTGTGCAGTAATGTTTTAAGTTGAACAGAACTAAACTATATCTAAAAATGAATACACTGTTTGAACAGGCCAAGTCAAATCTGTGGTTTTTTTCCTTAGAAGATCAACTCAAGAATTATGGATTTCATATGATTTCACCATTCCATGTTTTTTGTATGGACTTTAAAAGAGATTTTGCCCTCTGAGTTTGTTTTGGTGTTTTATCTCAGGGTAGTCATCTAGGACGCACTGGCCTCATGTAGTTCTAAATTGACAAAAAAATAACTTGTAAAAATGTTATTTGTAATCAATTTGCAAAATAAATCATTTTTTTTTGGGAAAATTTTCTTTTAAGTAAATATACATGTTCAGTTTTTTTCTTAAATTTAAATTTTATTACTAGATATTATCCATAATAAGGGATTAAGTCCGCCTCTGTACTCTTGTGTGCATAAAGTGTAAACAAATAAATCAATACCAATATAATCACACAGTTATAATAAAGGCGAAAATTAGTCAGTTTGTGTGTATATTTGTAACTTATTTACGCTAAACTGATTGGGATGAAATTAAGCTCAAGGGTAGACCATGTCCTGCATATAAGATACTTTTTGTCCCCTTGGGATTATTTTATACTTTTATGCGACTGAAATCGCTGGCAGCAGCTAGTTTATTTCATAAACCTCACACATATATACACACACTAAACAACATGCCCTCACCAAGAACAAATAAAAAAAAAACACATCAAGGGAACGAACGCCACCAAAATATGGTAATGCAATACTCCAGACAAATCCTCGCATAACATCAACGCCCAAATAATAGCATCGGCTAGAAATAACCAGGTTTTCTACCTCGTATTTTCCGTATTAAGTATTTTGTTGAAAGCCCTTTCCTTGTCCGACCCCTCTTCGTACTGTATCCGATATCATCCCCTCGAAATTATGAAAGTGTATAAACATTTTCACGCCCCCATCGGGTTCGCCCTCCGATTTCCACATTTCACGGCTGCAACTTATTATTATCAAATCAAGCTATAGATACCTGGCTTGATAACAGTTGCATGACTACTCACTCCCCTAAGTTAATGGAAATATAAGACCGATATCGAGATATTCAATCATTGTTTTACGATACTGTAATTTTGAGGGGACTGAATTGGTTTTTCAGTAGAGCCTGTTCATAAATTTGTTTTCATTTGACATTGTTTTATTAAACCTCTGTTTATTATTCAAATGTTTACTTGATATAGAAGCAAACCAAATTTACATTCAGGATAGTCTTGGAAATCCAAAGCCTGAACGGATTTCAATGCAATACGGTGGCAAGCTCTCATCTAAGGATAGTTTGGGCAATGCAATTTCCGAATATCAAAGGGTAGGCTGCATCATTGAAGTTAAGCTACTGTATTTGAAAAGCCTGCTTCAGTCTGGCGTTGCAAAAATGCGACAACTATGGGACAGTGCTTTATCATAGAACTTTTTCTCCAAACGAAAAGTAGGTAGGTATATATAGAAGGATTTCTATGAAAAATTATCATCGTAACTTTGTCACATTTTTGTGTTGCGAATTTGTATGGGAGCCTTAAAGCTGCACATTTAAACAGCGTAAAGGTATCAAAAACAAGACGAAAATGTGTGAAATAGTTTCGCGCACGAAATCGCAGCGGTAAGCGTCAGCGCGCTAACAGTGTAATGATTTCACGCATTTCACGAAGACTAAATTTTGCAAATCCTGAAAATCCGCTCTAAAATTAATTAACGCAAGGATAAAACTAGTGCAAGAAACACAAATTGTCTAGGACATTACCATCAAAACTCATTTTGTGTACGTGATAACAAAGAACGTTGCCGGATATGCTTCGATTTGCATAATCCGTGCATCAAATTCCGTTAATTTTCTTTTAATGCGACGGCAGCTGCAGGCTATGCAAACAGGCATTACTCGTTAATCGTGTTACGTTTTTAAATGTGAGTTTTGGAAACTGGATTCATGATTTTGTTTTTTAACAAAATTGTTTGTGGCAATAATTTTTGAATTTGTTTGAATTTTTTTTTACGACCTTCAATTCGTTGGTTGATTGTCTGGTAGATATTGATGTCAGTGATTAGACCGTCATTCTACTCAACGATTTCAGTTAGTGTAAAAGGTTTAGTTACTATTTTGGTGTACAATAAAGTTTATTCTATTCGTGACTTTTTTTGTGTGATTTTAAGTTACTAAAAAGTTCTATATTCATCAGGTATTATTTAAAGTTTCTAAAAATTTCATCACTTATTGCAGGTTTTAATATTTAATAGCGTAAAGTTCTATCAAAAGAATATTAAAAATGTTTTCTTGCAAACTTAATGCACTTACCAATTCATGTATAAAATAGTGTTACTAGAAAACAACTCACAACTTTCATTTTAAGAATCAATACATTAAAAACCTTTCCAACTTCATACCATTACACGGTCACCTTTTCTATTTTATCAAAGCTCTTTTCAATAAAATCTTTGACAGTCTCAGAACGAAAGATTTCTTGCCTTTGACTGTTCCAAGCATCCAACTAGTTGGCCGATAATTTGGTCGACAAAGTTGCCAGATAGGATAAGTCGAGCGATTTTGTTGGAGACAAAGAGACCTTTCTCAGTTGTCGAGGTATCAATAGACATAACTTCAAATAGAGCGAAACAGCATCCAGTGGTACGCAACCTTCTGGTAGATACGCTTGGATGTTAATATTCATTACGCTGCGTCCCTGGAGAGCTGGGTTCAGACAAATAGACGGCGATGTCGAAAACTCGTTAGACGACCATGATGTAGGAATGGTTTAGAGTACCTGCCGAGATTGTTTGTTAATTATGTAGTAGACTTCATAATAACACAGGACAATTTTTAATATTCTGGCCTATATTTCACTAGGATGCCAGTAGAGGCGCGATCAGTCACCTTGCTGCTAAAAAAAATTCGGTTTTGCACAAGCAAGCAGACACAGAGTGAGGTACCCTTTATAGAGATTTTGTTGATGACTCGTTTAGTGACTCCGCCACTAGTGTCTTAGTGCGATACAGGCCTTTTAAAATTTAATTGAGTCTATAATGGACACTTTTATCGCACAGGGCAACCTCTTACAGTCAAACTTTGCATGGACTTGTAGAGACATGTTCGCGAGTTCAACAGCTCGAAATCATCTATCGGGCGATTAACGTCCGATTTCGGAAATACCCCCGTCAAACACCCTTCTGGTCGGAGGATCCTCGCTTTTTCAATAAAAGTGTGTAAGACTTTATTTCCCGCATGACTCCAATAACTGAACGAAAGTAGATAGATTTAAGGTTGACAGTACAAAAACGTTACTAGTCCCTCAACTGCAACGTGAATGGCCTTGAAAAACGCTTAAATGTCGTATTGAAAAAATGTGAAAAAGGTTTTTTAATTATTATTTTTGGTTATTTTGTGTAAAAACACGCAATTACGTATTAGTAATACCCCCCGTCACGCGAGGGGCTAGCAATATAAATTAGACATAACAATATAAAATATATACATACTAAACAGCAAAAGTAGCATTGAGAATAGAGAAAAAATAGTAATAAGCTCCTTCACCATATTTTTAAACCTTGGTAGCGTTTGAGCACGCCTCACTTTTATGGTTAATGCGTTCCACAAGCTTCTGTCAGTAAACTAAGTTAGTGATAACTGTATTTACTAAAAACCTACGTGAGATTGTAAAATGTCTTCATCATCATATCAGCTAAAAATGGTTCGTGACAGACTTCCATTAAACGTCGCTAGTGAAATGAGAAAAATGCAGGAACGAATAACATTATATAATCCATTAAATAGATGGAACAAAAAATAAAACAACAATATTTACTATCAATAATGATTAATACAAGTATAAAAATTAGTGAACTTCATAGCAAAAGTAGGTAAAACAGCGTTTCAAAAAAAAATCAAAATCATTTATATCAAATAGATCATTTCCAGGCACTTTTGAATAGCAAATGTCGGTCAGTTCAAGAAAAGTGAAGCTAATTTGCAAATGATTCATGTAGCCGGTCTCACTAAACCTTCCAAAACAGGCAAAAACATTTTCATTCGGTTTTCTTAGCTATAAAACAGACGTTCGGGGTATTCGATGGATAATTCAATGGCACACACTGTTAGGTTTGTAGTTCTGAATTAATATTCATTACTGTCTTGGATAAACCTTCGCGTTGGCGCGAGGTAAGCTCCGCGTCTCAGCCACTGCTGTCAGGAAGAACGCGGTACGTGATGTTTTAATTGACATCGCTAATTTAATTGGTTCCTTGGTTTATGTTTAGTATTTTGGTTAGTTTTTTTTTTCAGTTTTTTTTTTTAGCTTTTAACAAACAATTTTTTAATACATAATTTCACTGTAGCAAATGATTAATTTAATCAATAAAATCACTTATTTTTCATCCTTAATATTGCATGACTAGCTATGATTCCCTAGACTTATTAATTGAAACCAAAATATTTTTTAAAGTAATTTTCCTACTTAACGCTAAATATTTGTAGAGGTATACACCGTTGAATTTTGATCGTTTTAATCCTGTAGAGGGTCGATCCGGTACATGAAACACTATCAATTTGTAAAGGTAAGTAAAATTAAAAAATAAAGTACCTTTTTTTAAAACTCGTATTAATTTACGCATGTGAAAAATTTAATTCTTTAAGAAAACGTCAGCTGAGTGAGTTCAATGATCTGTAGGTAGTAGTCGGCGTTGGGTACTAACTACCTACTAGCGATTTTCCCTTTCTATGTAAAAAAGAATAGAGGTATTTGTTTTTAGTTTGTACACCTTCTTTAAAATAAATAATTTACATTATTATTATGAACCCGTTGTGTTCCACTGCAGGGCAAAGGCCTCCCTTCCGTTCTTTCTTTTTTCTGTCCTTAGCCACTTCTAAATTTCATAAGCACACAAATTACATAATTATGACAGCTACAACATAAGCGTCTTTAAGTTAAGAGTGAATAGGTTACTTCTAGCCAAGCGCGTACCATCGTCGGCCACATCATCGCTTACCCACAGGTGAGATAGTAGTCAAACGCGAGCCCATCAATAATAATTATTAAAAAAAAACATTTTGAAATTACTATGTAAGAATAAATTTCAGAATTAATGGCTATTGTGAAGTAAAAGTTCACATACATAATAACGTTTATTTTTATAACAAATCGTTTTACTTCCTCGTAGAATCTGCTACACGTGGCACTATTTAACCTTTTAATATTTAATGAACCATGTCAGAGGAACTGTCTCGACAACTAATTCAGGAAACAGCTTGTTTTATTCCTTTTCCGTTGAATAACATTACATCTTACTCTTAGGTAATCAGTTACACGTGCAACGACATTATGATGTCATGAAATTGAATTGTAAGAAATTAGTTTCCCTTTTTTGATTCATAAAGTGCTTCAATTGTAGTTTTTGATCCTTATTTTTTGTTACATCATATACTTATCATGCATGACGACACTGAGAGTGACCCTTGGCGTTTTGTGAAAGATTTTTTTGCCAGGGTTCTCTCAAACACAATTGATATTGAAGAGACTTATTCTATATATTTCCTTGTAAAAACATAAGTCAGTGAGTACCAGAGTTACTATGTTATTTGTTACATACATGTTTGACCCAACAAAACAGGTCAAAACATTTTGTGACTAAGACATTCCATTTAATAATTACATTTTATATGTTGACTTAAATATTAAAAAAAAAAACCGACAAGTACCAGGGATATCTGCACATTAAAAAAGTTGCGGAAGGTAATAAAAAAAAAAAACAAAATACATCACCGATAGACTTGCCATTTTAGATCTTCGCGTAATGGAAGACACTTTTTACATTCAAAAGTTATTGCCTCTCAAAGTCAAAAGTTTTTAATAGCGTTAATTTGATAAAAAAAAATTAACGACGTGGATTTTAACAGGAATACCAAAAAAATATGATAGACAAAAATCGACGTGTTCAACGCTCGAAAGTAAAAACTTCATAAAAAACCAACTTTGTTCATAAAATAATAATTTTATGAAAACGACTGGCTGGATCGTAAAAATCTTCTGATTGGTTTGAATAAAGTCGTATAGTTTTTTTCACGTTGGAAAAAGGCAAATGTTTTATCGAGAATTCTTTATTTGGGAACGGTTCCGTTTTCAGCACTGATGTATACAATATGTAACAAAAATTATGTCCACCAATATATACAGATATTTACTAAATTAAGTCACATCATAATTCAAGTACTGAAATTTTATTTAAAGGTACATATTATAGTAGATTTTTTTATAAGAAAGTTATCCTAATTACAGTCAAATAATATGGGCATCAGCATTACATAGCTAGAGCATCTACGCACGTACACTCGAATACGCTTTAGACGCAATCAAAATAGGTATTTCTTATTAACTTAAAATAATTTTTGCCAAAATCAATTCATTTGCTGATTATGAATTTATTAATTTCAGGATGTGCGTTTATCATGGTACATATTGTATAACTCAAATAATAACTATATCCAAAATACGCACTTTAGATGTAGAGTTCCGGCCACCAGCTTAAAATAAAAATACAAACTCAAATAATATTGAGATACTATTCCCTTTCAAAGCTTCGTTTTCCTTAACCATATTAAAATTTTAATCTATAGTTAACGATTTTTAAACGTAATTATACTGGTGATTGTATTTGTTTATTACGGTCATCATCGGTCGTTATTCCGCAACTAACCAGTACCTATAAACCTTCCATGAAAAAAATGGTATTTACGCCATCTTATTCTTAACACTTTTCACTTTTATTAAATTTAAGAGCCGGTTATATTCACTGAATATTTTGAATGAACTCCGGTCGAGTCTATGTCGATTTTGCGGCCCCGTAACATAGTGGTCTTATTTTTATATATAAAAAAAAATATAACTATTCAAGATTTTTGTTTTTGCGAGGAGCCCTTTTTTAAAAAAAACAAGCTTTATTATTTTTTTCAAATATTTCCATGACGTAATCTCATAGACATACAGGCTTGAAACCATAATTTAGGGTCAGATTCGCGATTTTTTTTTATAGGGTCCACTTATTTATATCAATTTTTGATTATTACCAGGCTGTTAGTCATATAGTCAATTTTAATAAAATCATTTTACATTTGTGGATTTCTAGAGATTAAAAAAGTTCAAAATGAGTACCTGGCCTTAAACGCCACATACGGCGTTCTCATCCGTTGGTGTCGCGATGAGCACTCAGCAGTTGTAATAACACGATATGGGGACGTATAATATGAGCTCTCTTTTTGCTCAGGCTTATCTGTGGCACGCCCGCAGTTCCGTAGATGCGTTTTATTTTAATTTTCTCCTTTATTATGTCTGCGGATAGCTTATGCGATGTGCTGATTGTTTTTTAGATCTTAATAACGTATTTTTTCAGAAATGTTTTCTATTTGTGTGGGTTTTTTTGGCAGGAAATTATTAAAATAATATCCTTTCGCATTTTAAGTGGAGTAAGAAGGAATGTTAGACTTTTATTGGCTCACATTTATCTGCGTTGCGTGAGTTGCTCTTTGTAATGCAACTTAGAGCTACGCTAACACTTTTGTACTAACTGTAGCAGGTTTATTCGGCCTTAGTGAACCCCATCCGTTTTGAAGATATTTTTTGCGTAAACAATCGTTAACTCTGGCCTGTTCGTAATCGGACGGCAAGCTAGGTACCCATTAATCGCTGTCCACAACCGGAGTGGTCTTCCACCGTATTCTCTGGGCAATTCGCTACAAAGCTGATACTCTGGAGATTCTTCCCGCTGATTTCATAAACGACTGGAACGATATTTTATACAGTAATGAGCTGAATAAATAAATACGTATTTCAAATAGACCTAACTGTGTACGAAATCTACTAATATAGTGTCGTGTTCCGTTAGAATTAATCCATGTAAACCCCATTTTGTGTTTTGGGTTTGGCGAAACGAACATTCCTATGTAGTACTAAATTCAGACTATTATATTTTAATTTTATTGTACCTAAATAGTAGCGAGTTTAGTGTTCCATATTATTTAGGAATCACGCTATTGTGTGATGTCTTTATTAAAATAAATAAATTGGGTTATTCAACACTATAAAACGTATCTTTTTTTGGGTGGGAAATAGTTAAATAGCTTCTCCGTCTCTGGGTGGACTGAGAAAGAGTGTCAGATTTTTACTGACTAAAATTCACCCATGTTTTTTTTAGTTCTCCTACTACTACTTCTACTACTCTTTAAGTCTTTGGATTTAAAGAGTAATAGAGAAAACACGACCACGATGACGTTTTTGATCAATCCCAAAGTGGAAGGAAAGAGAGGGAGTGTCAATCATATAAAGTATCTATCTACTGTTAAATAGTGTTCAGTCTTGGATATAAGTCTATTTTACTAGTGCTTAACTGCAATCCTACCTGATGGTAAGCAGTGACGAAATCGTTGAAGGTAAGTCGCGCTTGTTTATTAAAACCCTATTCACTGTAACCTTAATAGCATAATCAGCCTTTTAATGTTCCCACTGCTGGGACTTAGATCTCCTCTCTAGGAGAGAGAATGGCCCTAATCTACCACGCGGGCCCAGCGCGTGTCGTTGGATGTCACATGTCTTCGAATACACTAACCTTTAAGACACCTAAATTACAAAACGGACGGGAAGACCGCTGCAGACGAATTATTCCAACGTAGGTACGCGGTTTAAACGACGAGGCAATACACTTAGTCCGGATCGTAGAAGTGTTAACGTAACAACGTAAGGGTGACACTCGCCGTACGTCCGGTTGTTCACTACACTGTAGAAAGGTAAATTAAATAGACCTATTCTGTTGACCCCATTTGCAAGAAACAAATCAAATATTCAACCCGAAAATCGTATTCAAAAATTTTTATTGCAACCAATTCGGAAAAAGTGCATTCACAACCGAAAGAGTAGGCAATTCCGCTATCCAAACTCATAAAACTTCAACGGAACAATATTCAGTACTCCAATTACGGCTATAGCATTCGAGTGGTCTGGAAAGAATATTGCAAAAAAAGCTGACCAAGTAAGAGTTCGACTCGCATAGTGAGGGTTTCGTAGGTACCACTCTGCTGCATAAAATACATAGACAATAATGTGGAACCGTTAAAAATACCTTTTTAAATGTTATCTTGTAAAGTTTAACTTGTTACTTTTATCACATAATACCACGACTTTTTATTTATTTTATAACAGGTACTTTCGAAACCAACACGTGCACAAAGTCATTAATTATGATTAATACAATATAATCAAAAAAATTACTAATAATAATTATTCCTATATGTCGTGGTTGTGGGTTATAGTTATGCATTCCTAATATTTTATTAAAACGCCTGATACTTTAAATATGATTTTACATATTATGACATTTTTTATTAGGCGGGACAGATATTACCGCAGAAATTGTACAAATAATATACTTAAATGGTAGATAGAGAGAGAATAGCTTTGTTTCTTTTGCATGGTAACTTTATTTTTTTTTACGAGAGATATCGTCAAACAACTACTCTTGCTGGGTGAGTTTTAGTCATACGTTTTACACGTGGGTTTTAGTCAGTTAATGCCTGATAGGCTTCAACTCAGTCGTGGGTTTTAGTCAGCCTTTAACTGACTAAAACCCACATGTGCCCTTTCAGTTATCTTTTGCGTTCAAGGGCCACGTTAACTCATGTTTTATGACTCTCGAAAGTGTATTTTATTTCGTAGAATTAAGCAATAGGGTCAAAATTTCGCCCCTTGCCTACGGAACCCAAAAAAGCTCGGTAGCGCCGAGGGAAGAGCGTGACGTCACGAGCCGTTGCAACAGAACCTAATAGGAAACGCGATCGTTGTCTTTAATCGAATCGGTGTACGGAGGCCGTCGAGTTGAGAAAGCTTAGAACTGGAGCAATACTGGATCCAGGAAATTAAGAGTTTGAGCAATTCAAAGGGATTTTCTTTTTTGTTTTTTAATGAAATTTGGGGAGGGATTTTAAAAGTAACAGTATCGTTGTCTCAATAAGAAGTTTTATTTAAATGATTTGCTTTTAGACGTTGCTGGTGATACTATATTAATCCGATAATAGCCAAGCATAATTAGCCTCATAATATTTTGGGAATGGGCCGTAATACATCGCGGGCCGCGTGCGGATTGGTGGATAGCGAATCTTCCTTAGAATTGAATTGAATTTCTCATTGTATTGAGATTCCATAACCTTGACTTTGTATGGTTTAATCAAGTAATTTTGTTATAATGTTCAATGTTAAGATGGATATGTGGTGTGACGAGAATGGATAAAGTGAGGAATTTAAATGTGGATGGATGGAGAGGGAGAGGGAGTGATATGAAAGAAAAGGGGGTTAGTGATAGCGTGACGAGTGACAGGACAGAATGGAAGGAAAAAACGTGTTGCGACGACCCCAAATAAAACGGGACAAGGGCAGGAAGTAGAAGTTCAAATACAATTTATATCGAAATATTTTAAAGATTAATCTTGAAGTATTCCTACGAACAGCAGAATATTAACCTTTCGAATACCGTAATTAGAGACACAATAGAAAGACAATGACTTGCTTGGGGTTTAATGAATTGAAGACATCATATTACTGAAATTAAAAATAAATTTGAAATATTCAAACAAATAAATTAAAAAATAAACTTACGTCGACCATGACTTGTATATAAAAAAAATTGTAACATCAGAAGAAATCCATAAGGATTCTGTTATACACGGCTCTTTACTAGGTTAACTTCGTTTTTCCATTATTTTGTCCATGTAAAATCTCGTGCTGCGCCGTCCAAATATACAAAAAGTTATGCAGGAAGCCCGGAGGGGGACCAGATTGATGGATTAGACTGGACCCAGTTGACAGACGACATGATAATCAAATTATGAGGATGAAAATATTGTTTAGGAACCAGTTTGGGTAGGTATTTTATCAACCTTTAGGCTCAATAATTATTTTCTTTAATGCACGCGCGTTTCCAATTTCACGGAATAGTGAAATAAAAAATAATCATGTATAATAAAACAACCTTAGATCGTCCCATATCTTTATATTAACATGACAGTGCTATGAACGCAAAAAAATGTTTGGGATTTTATTTAAAGGTAGGCAATCATCTAATGACATTTCCCGCTCTGGGTGGAGCGGGAGGGTGTGTTAGAATTTTACTGACTAAAATCTCACCTGTATCCTTCAGTAGTCTTCGCGTGAGCGGAAGTCTCTTTCGCTAGTATTACTGCTTCGCGGAAGGAGGCAACCGCCTGCTATTCCTCCTTGCTTCGGACCATAAAGTGAACCAGGGCCTGGCGCGAGAGTTCTTGGCCGTTGATTGGCTCTACGAAGACATGTCGGCACAAAATATATAGGTACAGAAGTCAATCTCCATACAAAGCGCGCTCGAGCAACGCACACATAGACATCGCTCACGGAGACGATATCTCGGTTGCGTCTCGGCTCACTCGTCGAACAGTTCCGACTCAAACGCTTATTAGTGTGCGTCCACCGAGCGTAGGTATAAAATGTGAAGTAGATACATGAGATTGCCTTCTGTACCTGGTCTATCTATTTTGTAACGTCGGTACTCCGCCCAAGCGGGGCACATCTCCACCTATATGCTGCATTGTATCCTCTTATTTTTATATTGGACTTTTAGACAAAATTTATTGCTACTCGTATTTGAATGACACTGGTTCAAGGAGTCCTAAACTAAGAAGCAGTGAGACTTGTATGAGATCAGTTAGTCTACGGTCAACAGCCCACATACTGAGTATAGTGACAAGAGAAAATAATATCCTTATTTGGTGCCTAAGCGTGTGGTTTTTACGTCTAGAACCTTTCGAATCTTAGAAACCAAGGCACGTATCTGTACTGTTACAATGTTGTTTAATATATATTGCCACGACTTGGGGTCTGCTTCTTATAAACACAATTACATGATAAACGGATGTTCATAACTGAATACACAATAAAACAAAAAAAAAAACATAATTGAAATGCATCAAATGTTACGTCAATGGCTTTTGATCATGAAAAATAAATAAAAAAGATTACTGATTGTCCAACTTAAATGGAACAAGGTCTGCACAAGTTGTGTGCCAAAATAGTACGTAATCAGGGCATCATCTGAAATGGTCAGACGGGGTCACGACAGACCACGAAGGGTTACGATTTTGGCAAAACTAGAAAGAGGATGTACGCGAAAGATTAGACGAATGAAGGAGAGGCCTTTGCTCAAGAGTTGGACAGAAAAGGTTAATAAAAAAAAAAAAATCTTCACCTGCGTGAAAGTATAAAATTAACTCCAGGGAACATACATCTGACTTTTCCTATAATAATATAAAGTAGTGTTTGACTGCGATCCCACCTGGATGAAGGTAGTTTTTAGTGCTTTTCAAGGACCCGTGTACTAAATATCATCCAAATCCGATCAGCTTGAGCGTACACACATACACATACAAATATTCGCCTACAGAATATTATAGTATGATTCCACACTGCAAATACGCATTTATTTAAAAGTCACCAAAAAACAAAAGTGCTGCCAACCATTAATCTGATTTCAGTGCAAGATATAAAAAAAATTCAACAACTTTTTATTTTAATAAACGAATTTGCGTATACCTCTTTGCACGGTGGAAATTATTTTCGACGGGAGTGTTTACTGTGTATAAAACAATTACGTGCTTTGCCGATTCTCTTTTTCACATCAGAGGACATACAGGCTGGTTTAAAATAGTGCGGGCTGTTTAAAAATTTGAAGACATGTGACATTCACCAACACGCATGGGGCCGGCGTGGTGGATTACGGCCCATTCCCTCTCCTAGAGAGAAGGCTTGAGTCCCAACAGAGGGAACATTAAAAAGGTTGGTGATGATGATGAACCAATTTTGATGCTGTTTTCAGAAAAAGTTTTTTTTTTTGTATGGTGTTTTTCGTCGTTTGGTATAAAATGTTGGACATAAATACACGTAAATAATTACCCAAGTTATATAGGTGCTTGTTGTTGCATCGTTGTCAAATTTTTCTGTCATATATCGATTAAGGGTCCCTGCACACAGGCCATAGGCCACCACCACAAAACGCCGCCACCAACACGTTTCCTATAGTTCTCATACAATAACCGTCACGGATCTTGAGCGCTCGGCGTCAGAGTGGGGATCGCTTTGCGCATTCCATACATTGGCGAGCCAATCGTCGTCGTTGTTAGATACATGCAGCAAGAGCAGAGAACAAATCATGAGTGACGTCTATGACAACCGCGCAGCGAGCCAATCACTGTCACTCCCCGCCCCCGCGTCTCACTTTGCACCACTAAAGAGACCGAATATTTGACTTCTGCGCAACTTGAAGCCAGCACTCAAGATCCGTGCCTGCAATTGTACATTTTATACAGCGTCGCCACTCACGGATGTCCCCGGTGACCGCCACATGCCGCTAATCGCTTTTTGTGGCCCATAAAAGCCATTAAACGCCGATACAAAACGCCGTCACACGTCACTCGTACATTTAAGCCTTCTTCGTCAGAGTTCATTATGATACTGCGAGTATGGGTTAAAAAAGTAGCAGCCACGGCAGTGGCTTGATTCGATTGAGATGATGATGAATACCTCCCCACGTGTGAGGGGTTAATTACTTTATTAATGAAAATTATGAGCGTTTATATGCTCTCCTACTATTCATAATAGGGTCCATAATCGTTTCTTTTCTTTGAATATATCACTTCCTGTAAAATATGTGCATCATGGTTTGCAATAAAGATTCGAGATTAAAAAAAAAACAGACACAAACACAACTTAATTCACCAAATAACACACTGCAAGATTTATTTATCATTAGTAACCAAAATATACCACAATTAACATAACAAGAAAAACTAAAAACATCGAAACGAAATAACACACTACACGTAATTAAAATCTGCTTCTCATCAAAAGCGATAAAAACTTATCAAGACATAACATCGTGGCGTATAATTTATCGGACATACATGTTCCTGATGTCTGCACCGACGTGCCCTAATTGTACTTAATTTTCACTGAATCATTTCCTCCCATATAATCAAGTATCACTCACAAAACTAATTCTTGACACTCGCAGACACCATGAGCTGTGTGTGTGGGTCAAGTTATAAGGATAATGCGATTAAATAAAATATAAATAAGTCGCATCCGCTAGTGGATGAAAAAATAAGGCACGCCATCTAGTGGCAATTAAAAGAACTAGAATTGGTGAACTTTTGGCAGAGACAGGCGTTTCAGATGGGATAAGTGTCGCCGCACATGCCGTCGCCACGAGACAAAGGAAACTGAAGGGCCCGACAGCCACTTATGTCCGGTGGCTGCTTTAACTCTTACGCGCAGTATCATAATGGACTCTGCTGAAGAAGGTTTAAATTCATGAGTGGCGTATGACGGCGTTTAGTAGTCGGTTCAAGCCACAAAAAGCGAGCAATGGCGATTTGTAGCGTGTCGGGGCCACCTGCGTAAACCGTGTGCAGCGAATCTGAATAAAATGTATGAAACCTACAGGAAATTATAATAAACATCATTTGGGTATTTCGGGTATATACAGGGTAGAAATCAATTTCCAGTCGCGACACGCTACGCTGCATACACCGCCCCACGACTCCGTAAACAAGCACTGAATGAAACTTCAGTCCCCCTAGCCAAGTTACGACCGTTTTGTTTCGATTCTCTTGCATCGAACTCCTCGAGTTGGCCACGCCTCCAATTCCTTTGTTCTGGCCACGTGACAGAGCGTTAAGATGACGTCAGATAAAAAAAAATTGGGGGTGTGACCAAGGCGTTCGACGCATGAGAATAAAAGAAAGAAAACATGTTAGAAACAACATGTTTCTAACATGTTTTCTTAAACATGTTTAGATGTTTTTGTTTTGAATATCGAAACGTAACGGTCGTAACTTGGCTAGGGGGCAGCTATCGCTTATCGCTCCTCCTATAACTTGCGGCTAATCCATAATGAGATTTTCTGTCGTCACTGTTATCCCTGCATTTGATACACCTGCTATAAGCCGCTATAAAAGAGTAATAACACTAATGGCATTCGCATGTCTTTATTATATAGCTTCTCGTAAACTCGTTATTTATTAAGGCGTGCTGCATTGTTTTAATTTTAATGTACAGTAAAAAGTTTTGCTTCACTATTTGTAGAAGTAATAACTCCAAGTGGTTTTTAGGGTTCTATAGCCATTATTAAGACTCCGCTGTTCGTCCATCCGTCTGTCTATCTGTCCATCTGTCATCAGGCAGTATCTCATGAACCGTGATAATTAGACAGTTGAAATTTTCATAGATGTATTTCTGTTGCCGCTATAACAACTACTAAAAGTACTAAAAAACTGGGCAAATGCGAGTCGCACTCGCGCTTTAAGGGTTCTATGCAAACTAAAATTCCCGAATGGAGTCTCGAAGGTTTTTCCAAATTGCATTTTTTTTTGTGTCGTAGGTAACGACCGTATCTTTTTTATTCGTTAACTTAGAAGTTTGATTTTTTCACAACTTGAAGGAACCGCAGACTCAGGTCTGCGGTTCCTTCATCTTCTTCTGCTTTTAATTTCAACTCGATACCTCCACGCGTTCTCGAGATAAAGGGTCTTGACAGATAGACAGACAGACGGACGGACAACAAAGTGATCTTATAAGAGTTCCGTTTTTTTCTTTTTGAGGAACCCTAAAAAGAAATACTTTTTCGTGATTCTGAAAAATCTTCGAGACTCGATTCGGGAATTAAACTATTTACATAGGTAATTTTGTACGGGACCCTGAGTATGCGAGTCTAACTCGCATTTACCCGGTTTTAGAATAAATTAAATATATATGGGGCTTCCATACAATAAACGTAAATTACGTTTTGTCATTTTTTGCTAAGGACGGTACGGAACCTTTCGTGCGCGAGTCTGACTCGCACTTGACCGGTTTTTTGTATCTATTTGGACGATCGTTTCGTATCAGCTTGGTTTACGGTGGTACTTGAATATGCGTCATGTTTGACGTGAAATGACGTCCGCATCGTCTATTTTTAGAAAATGTCTAAACGTCACGCTCGTTTAATATCACCTGAAACGTTTATTTTTAGATTTAGGAGTAGTTTTGATACACTGAAAGTGTTTTAGGAATCTGCGGGAATATTCGAAAGAGGTTACTGTGGCTATAGAACGCAAAAGGTAAGTGAAGGACACAGATGGGTTTTAGTCAGTAAAAATCTGACTCGAACTCTGAAGCGAGAAAAGTCATTTGATCATTTCCCAATTAAAAAAACCTTTTGACCGGTTTTTTGCGAGCGTGGCCCACGCTCAGTGTAGGTTTCCGTAGTTTCCCGTCCGTCACAAAAAGTGTTCCCACTTGTTTTGTTCCCATTTAATTTATTTATGCAGTATTTTTTTTCCTTTGTTTTTTTTTTCTTTGATATTAATTGAAGTTACACTTTCACACATTGAATTGAATTTTGATTGATTGTTCACTCATTTGTTTTCTTATCGGTCACCACGCTCAAAAAACAAATGAGTGCCCCACTCATTTGTTTTTTGAGCGTGGAAAATAACCTAACACCCCCCCCCGGTGTTAGGTTATTTTCGTTACGGAATTTCTGGATTCGGTCTCCACGCTCAAGGCCCGCGATAGAAGCTATGCAATAGCTTAATAATTATAATTGCATAAGTTGATAAAAATGCTATGCAATAGCTTTACCGCGGCAGTCCCCGAGTGCCACACGTCTTTTTTTTAATTTTTTGACTACTTTAATATGAAGTAATAGTAGAGTGGTGTAGTGAGTTTATGTATAAGTTGTGTTACTTTTTGGTGTACAACAATATTTATTCTATTCTATGAACACATCCTTTATACTGTTGAGAGTTCCGTACAAACTGTACAGCTAGACCGACATTTTATGAAAAAGTTATAAACATATTACTTCTGACATTATTCTCCGTTATATTCATATTGCCTCCAATAGAACATAGAACTTCTATTAGAAATAACAACGCGTATTTCTGAACAATTGCGAACTTACCATAGTGTCCCCAAAAGCCTTACACCCGTATCTCAATAATTTAGTTAAATCAGACTTTTTGTTTTTGCATCGGGAAACCTGTAACTTTTCATATCAGCCAAGTTCATCCAAAAATTAAAAAAAAAACACTATATATATATGCCATACTTACTTATTTTTTGAATGCAAAAGTAACTGTTAATTTGTTCCAAAAGTACACCTAAACTAAACCGCCGCTAAACTTGTATTAATGAAATTTTATATGGATAAATGTAGTTTTAAACCTGGAGAAAAACTTAAGATGTATCTTCTATAGGATCTTAACTTTTTCTCTTGGTTTAAAGCTAGTTGGTAAAGACCAACTTTCTACTCGGATAAAGCCACGAGCAGAAGGTATTTTTTAATATATTTCATTATAAAGACCGGATGAGAGTCACTAGAATGTGATGGTTGCGAGACGCACAGAACCGTTCATTGCAGCAACACTTGGGGGAGGCCTATGTTCAGTAGTTGACGCATTTTACTCATGATGATGATGAATACGAAAATATTTTGCCCAAAAATCTCTATTTTCTCAAAACTCACTGGGATTGAGTTACCGCCTTTGGGCTTCCGAGGGCAGTATATAAACGTAAAATTTATATTTTCTCGTTATCAATAATCTTTTGAAGATACAAGGACGTGTAAGCTCATAATACAAAAACTATAATTCTAATAAATATTTATGTCTCTTCCTATGTAAACGATCCTGCAAAACATCAAAATTCAATCTCTGCCTGAATTACGCATAGAAGCCATTTCATCTACATCGTAAACTGTCACCATAAAACGTTGAATCTTTTCAGTGCTTCGTATTCAGGGACACGCAATCAATCAAACATATTACCAAGCTTCGACGGCGGTAGCTGAAGAAGCTTGGTTAAATTTATTCAAGGTTGGCACTCCTTATAACACTTATTGGCATTCATAAGCGCTTGGAGTCTCATAAACTGTAGATCAATATTCTGAAGCCGGTAAGCTGCCTACACTACGGCAGTCGAATCCTTTGTACTCTAGATTACGTTATTTAGGCAACCATTGACATGTAAATTCCTCTAGGCTATTAAATTTGCATTCTAATTAAAACAAGACACCCGGTATTGGCTTATTTTGTAAATACTGGCTGCTTCTTGTAAGTACGTCAGTTTCTCTACCTAAAGTTTTGGCCTGAAAAGCTGTTGTATTTTAGTTTTTATGGAGACTACTTTAAAGCTTTCCTGCTTAAATAAAATTACATTATTAAATAATGAAAACTTCTGTTTTGATTATATTTTTTGGTTAAACAGTAAATAACTTTATTAATTTGTGTGCTCATTGCATACAAATTAATAAAGTTTTAGACATATTTTAGATTTATAAACATATATATATATAAAAGCATACATTTGACCACTATCTCACCTGATGGTAAGTGATAATGTGGCCGACGATGAAACATGCTTGCCTAGAAGTAATCTATTCACTCATGACGTAAAGACTCCTAAGTTGTAGCTATCAGGAAATACAGACTTCGGCAGGGAATTCCACTATTGAGCTGTATACACAATAAACGTGTTCTCAAAAAATTTTGTACGTATATGGGTGGGATATCTATCATGTACCTAACAGTGGTATAACGCCGTACATCTATAGAATATGGGTAAATAATAGAAAAGTAAAACAAAACTGTTCAGAGTATCTCTAGAGTATTATAAGACGAAGCAACGAGTAACTGTTTATAAAACGATTAGTATTTTTACCCCTAGAACATGTTTTCTAGACCAAGAGACCAATTTATATTGGTCTTGTTACACTGAGAGAGCGGCATATTGAAGATACATCAAAAGTAAGACCTACTGCACAGAATATTCACTAAACATTGAACAGAAACAACAAAGCCACTAGAGCACATGAACTTGACAAAAATAACAACCACTAAGAAGCTAACGATGCTCCTCACGAACCGTCGCCATTAGAAGATCCTGAATTGAAAGCGATGTTTTCACAATATGTTGTGAAGCTTTGTGGTTTCCGACTTAGGAAGGTGTCGTGAGAATCGACTTTGGGATTGTATAAGGACTGAGACGAGTGGCTGTAGGTACTATTGTTACATTATGCGATGACTGAAATGTGTAGCTTTTGTATATGTCAAGTTTTATTGTGCTTGAATGTTAAAAAATTAAAGACAGATTGGTAGTTTGTTCAGCTTTATACTAAAACAAAAACCAATAGCTCCAAGTACTGCTTGCTGACCCAATTCTTCACCAGAGTCTACGAAAGCTCTTGTTGCTTAAGATTTTCTTTGCGGTAGAGATTACCCAAGATCTCCGGTGCGGCTTAACAATTTATTTTTCAAAGCTCAATAAAATAATTTTTATACAACGTGCGACAGTGAATTGTTTTGTTGTATAAGTGCTAAGCCACAACAAATAATTTTATTCCCGCTGACCGGTCCCATGGCGAGACCCAACGCGTGATAATGCATTATTTATACGCTCTAAGACGACCAAAACGAATGCAGATACTGACGAAAAATAAGATACGGAGGCACAGTCGCCTTTTGTCTCAACGACAAACGTGCCTCGTGAATAAATAACACAAATAAAAATCGTATAAATATTGAACAACAGTATATTTCACACTTTACCAAAGCCACGCTAACTGAGATATATTATGACACGTTTATATCGATGCAAGTTTTTTGGGAGGTTGCTGTTTCACGAATCTTTGTTTGTAAACGAAATGGAACAATGCGAATGAATTTTTATTGTTATTTTTTAATATGTAGGTCTGTATACTTTGTTCATCCAAGTTTGGTAGTTGCAAAAAACGCCGGAGACGCAAATATTACGTAGTTTGATCGCTTTTATATCTGAAAACGATTGCTTGATTTTTTTTTTTCAGTTCGCAATGTACAACATTTAAATCGAATATTTTTTCAGTATTCAGAAAGTTGTTGTTGAATTTTAGCTATTAAAAAAGCTTGGAGTGAAATGGAATAAAAATAGTAAGAGCATGCTCGTGTAGATTTGTTTAGTTTTCGATCAATATTTCATCGTCACAGGCAGCCGGTCACCGCGTAACGTCAGCGCTCTGCCAAACAGGGACACAGAAAGGAATGGGGACATTTGATTACAATTTTTTATGTCACTCGCACATGTCACATTTTTTTACTGAATGTAGAGTCTAGATTTTTTATAAATATTTCTTTTTTATTTCTGTTTCAGGTTCAGAAAAGCAAAACTGACAATTGGACAGAAATCAACTGTATTTTGTATAAAGTTTTCCTTTTTTTTTAAAGCCTATACTGTCCCACTGCTGGGCAAAGGCCTCCCCCAACTTCTTCCAGGTATCCCTTTCTTGAGCTACCTCGAACCAGTCCCTGCGGTTGGCATCTAAGTCGTCTCGCCACCTCTTACTAGGTCGACCTCGGCGGCGTCGTCCATCTTCAGGTACCCACTTTGTGGAAACTCTTGCCCAACGGTCAGAGTGCATGCGACTGATGTGACCCGCCCCTTTTTTCCTACATCTATAATACCCGTCTTTTGACGTAGCGTGGTGTTCCTCATTCTGTCGGCTCAATGCTGCGTTCCATTGTTCAAAGTTTTACTTAGCCACCAAAAATATCCGTGAACCAAAATCACACATTAATATATAAAATGTGTAATTTTAGTTTAATAACTTTAAGTTGCTCAGTTTCAGCTTTAAGTTGTTATACAAAACGTCTCCATTCCATGACGCATATTCTCCTTAACGTTACTTTGTATCTTAACTAGACAGCACCTATAACTACTTGATGTATAAATCTTAACTTTAAAACAGGTTCACCACGTTAATTTTGACTGGCCTCTTGGTCTAGTGGTTATTGCCCCTGACTGCTATGCTGGAAGTCTTGGGTTTGGCTCCGACCCAGCAAATGTTTGTGTGATAAGCACGATCATTTTGTTCTATGTTTGGGTTCAGTTGTCTATTTATAAGAACTACACAAGCTTTGCTTATTTTGAGAATATTTTTTTCAAACAGTCATATAAGATCTTGACCGTAATGATAAATTCGTGTTGTTTACTCGGTATTTTTAGCAAAAGTATAATTTACTCAAAAGACGCAAGGATACAAGGTGTACCGATAACTTTTTGATAATCGCGGAATGCAATGGATGCGAGAAGCACAAAACCGTTTGTTATGGTGACATTTGGGGAAGGCCTATATCTAGCAGTGGACGTCTTTTGGCTAAAATCATAATAATAATTTACAGCTTTAATATTGTTTTACATTTGATAACCATAACTACAAGGTATACAAGCAATGCGAGCTAGCTGGCGGCGAGCTACGGGTAGCTCGCCGTCCGATCGTACGGTAACCATTCGGGCCGAGCCCAAGTCGTCGACGGCGCGTAGTGTTCCATGCGCGCCTCAAGGAGTTGTTAGCAACTGTAGGGGCCCAGCAGGGTCGAAGCTTATTGGGGTCATGGATGTTGCGAAAGAGATCCCCGGCGCCCTGGAACAATAGCAAAGAAGGAAAAGGAGTGGGTTTTTAGTCAGTAAAAGTCTGATACTATCTCATTCTGCCTAAGAGCGGAGGATATCATTAGATGATTTTCCCACCAAAAAAAAAGATATACAAGCAAAAAAAAAATAGAACAAGAAAATCATGGAGCAGTTACGTAAAATGCAGTAAAAACATAAGCCGAACACTTGACATTACGATTACGTTTCAAAACTCCAACAAGTCTCCAAAGTTTTTCTATTACGTTCGTGTAAGCGTATGAATAGTGGATATGTATGGCGCAAAACTGCCGGAGCGCAATAGTCGTTTATAAAGCGTTAATATATAAATCAAAACGTTGTTCGGTTCGCCGATATGAAAGAACGTTTACATTTTGTTCACATTTTGTATGTGTTCAGTGTTTAAATTTGCTTGGATGCTCAGAAAAAGGCTTTTCATTGCGATTTAGAAAAATATTTTAAATATCTGTAACATGCAACAAATTATTGGACAACTAAATTTATTGCATTGTACATCAGTAAATACTTCATTCAAGTAAATAATTTTGAAGGTTCCTGTGATTCCTGAAAGTACAACCCGGGAATCTTTAAGTCGAGAGTGAATAGGTTTCTTCTAGGTAAGCGCGTTCCATCGTCGACCGCATCGTCGCTTTCCATCAGATGAGATAGCGGTCAAGCACGAACCTATCTACAATAAAAAAGGGACCGTCCATTTATCTGTCTGTCTGTCACCAAGCTGTATCTCATAGAATAAAATATACAAATATGGGTAATACATATAGTTCTTAAGATTACATTTAGCTCAGCCACATTTAACCAATCGGAATGCAAAAATTTAAAATTATTTATATTTAACATTTATTATTTATTTTATATTATTACACTTATTATTTATGTTAATATATATAATGAATAGTGATATATTAATATTCCACAACTATCACACAACGCCATCTAGTCTGAAACTAAGCAGAGCTTGTACTACGAGTACCAGACAACTGATTATCATACTTATATGTTTCTAAATTTACGCGTATTACAGATAAATTACACCCAGACATAGAACAAATATTCTTGCTCATCACACAAATATATGTTTTAGGTGGGCGTCAAACCCACGACCTCCAGCATAGCAGTCAGGCCCACTAATCACTAGACCAACGTGCCAGTATATTGCACTCAAATCTGTGAGTTAATAATAAACAATAAACACACAAACGTTAACCAAATTATGTATCAAAACTAATACTAATAATGTATTCAGGTGCTACATAATCATACAGAATATACTATTGGTCAATCGATTTATTATAATTACCAAATTAACTTTGTATACCTGTACATTACCATCTAGTATATTAGTTCCTCTAATATTACGTATTGGTAATATTGGATAGATATTTAGATGGATCGACTAGTCGAGAAGACCATATACACTTCTGGACACATCTATTGGCCCACCTTAGAGTTTAGGTTTCGATGGCCCCTACCGAAATATGATTGCTAGATTGAACAAAAACTGTTGATGCAGTTTTAAACCTGATACATTTTACCATCTTTTTCGATCGTATTGTTTTAAATTTGAATTCAGAATACCATACGCCATGGAGCTACGCCTAACAAGTCGGATATGCGCCTTGTTAAAGGCAATTGATTTTTGAATAAAAAACGTTTTATCAAATAAAGGTTTAATTTAATAACGCGTGTTGCCTCCATGGGCATCTACCACAGCTCTCATACGATTAGGCATAGAGTTTATCAACCGCTCTATGAAATTTTGAGGGATCATCTCCCATTCCTATTCTATGGCAGTTTTCAACTCCTGCATCGTCTGGGCAACTGGCTGACGAGCCCTAACACGTCTTTTTAGCTCGTCCCACATGTGCTCAATGGGGTCATGTCTGGGCTTCTGGCTGGCCAGTCCATAACTGTGATGTTCACATCCCGAAGATATTCCCTGACGATGCCGGCCGCATGGGCTCTTGCATTATCATGCATAAAAAGGAAATTTGGGCCCACATAGTCCGCGTATGGTATCACGTGAGGTTCTAAGCACTCACGAATGTACCTTTCAGCATTTAATGTTGGCAGCCGTGGTCCTGTAACAACCTCAAGTTGAGTTTTGCCGCTCGCGGATATACCGCCCCAGACAGTCCATGAGCCACCGCCATAAGCAACCCTCTCTTCAAAGCAGCATTGTGCGAAACGCTCTCCCTTACGTCGGTAGACCTTCTTCCTTCCATCATTGCCATGTAACACAATTTTAGACTCATCAGAAAAGAGTACACGGCTCCAATCTTGCTGTGTCCAATTTAAATGACTGCGTGCGAAATGAAGGCGCGCTGTTCGGTGGGCTCGCGTTAGTTTGGGCCCATTAGCTGGCTTGTGTGGTACCATATCGCGTTCTTTTAACCTTCTCCGAAAATTTCGAGCACTCACAGATACTCCGTGGAAGTCGCGAAGTTGGTTTTGTATCTCAACGGAGGTAAGGTGACAATTTCTTAAGCTAGTCGTCACGATGAATCGGTCCTGCCTTTCAGTTGTGACCCGAGATCGTGGCCTTCCTTGGCGACGAACAAAGCCGCCAGTCTCTAGGTACCTCCGATAAACATTTCGGACCGCAGATCGACTTAAATTAAGTTGAGCACTCACGTTTCTTTGGCTGTGTCCGGCCTGAATAAGTACCACAGCTTGGGCGGTGACTTCAGGTGAAGTATCCATAGATTATTGATAGAACCTCACCTTAATGTTAAGAATAAGTAATGTTTGTTGCAAAACCAAAGATATCAATCACTTTTTCAAGAATTAAATCCAAGTAAACCAATAAAACCAAGTTTTCTTAGTATTCGATTGTTTGATATCAACAAACTGGCTCCAAATTGACTTTTGTTTCTTTAAATTCTGTGTTCGAAATTCAAAAAAAGTCTATTGAATGAAATTGTGAATGTGCCAGGTTCAAAACTGCATAAAAACTTTTTGCTCGACCTAATATAAAATTTTAGCTAGGACCAAACGAAACTGAAAATACAAGGTGGGCCAATAGATGTGTCCAGAAGTGTATTAACCCTTTAATTATTATTAGTAGGTATTAATCTCCGAGATATATTAAGTATCCAAAATTTAATTTATTACAATTTTGCATGCCTGATTTGGTAAAACACAGTTTGCTGAGCATTCACATGAAATCCAGAAATGTATGATTGATTGTACTGTGTTCTGCAATAAAGATTTGACTTTGACTTTGACTTTAACTTCTTGCATTGGATTGGTCTTCGAAGACATGTGACATTCACCAGCCCGCACTGGGCCCGCGTGGTGGATTACGGCCCATTCCCTCTCCTTTTTTTTTTTTTATGGTGGGAAAAAATCATGCATTGACATCCCCCGCCCTTGGGCGGAGCGGGAGATAGTGTCAGACTCTTACTGACTAAAAGACCCACCCCGTTCCTTCTAGCCTTCATACCGGGGCTCGAGCGCCCTTTCGGATAACCCTGGCCCCAGTAGGCTTCGACCCGGCTGGGTCCCTGCTGTTGCTGACAACTCCTTGAGGCGCGCGGGAACAGTGCCCGCCGTCGACGACTTGGGCTTGGTCCGGACAGTTACCGGACGGCCGGACAGTGAGCTACCCATTGCTCACCGTCCGCAAGCCCGCGCCTACGTTGGCCGGAAGTCTGGATCAGAATCCCGGCGGCGGCGGCGGCGGCGATAACGCCGTTGCCTGATGCGTTCGGCCTCCTCCTTTGCGAGCATTACTGCTTCGCAGAAGTCGGCGACCGCCTGCCACTCCTCCTCGCTCCGGACCATGGCCTCAACCAAGGCCCGGCGCGAGAGGTCTCCGCCGCCGATCGCCCCCACGAGGGCACGGCGATGCTCCGCCCAAGCAGGGCACACCTCGACTGTGTGGCCCATTCCCTCTCCTAGGAGGCTTGAGTCCCAACAGTGGGAACATTAAAAAGGCTGGTGATAATTGGATTGGTCCGGCGATTGTTTTTGTGCCCTATTCGCCAGGGTCGTGTATTTGCGACTGGTTACTCCATCTTGTTTAGCTTCAACCCTCGTAGATAACAAAAGATCTGGAGAGATGGAGTATTTATTCGTAGATGTGCGACCCTGATGGACGGGATGGAGTACTTGATCGTGGATGTGCGAGCCTGGCAAAATTAAATATTTTTTAAAAAAATATCAGGTTTACAAGAACAGTGCTTATTATCAAGCTCTAAATAAAATCTTGAATATTTATTAGGTACCTACACATAAGCCGACTAGCCGGAAAAGCCAACTATCTATATTGGCAAACTTCATAGTCAGCCCATCTGTAACAAATATCGACTTTCTATATATAAATTTAAGTTAATAATTTTGTTGCTATCATAAATGTAGTTTGTATACGTTAATTAAATCAGTTTAATGGGAACATTTTAGAATATTTGTTGCTAAAATAATGTTAGGAAACTAAATATAGTCACTGTATTATTGTATAAGTATACTTTTATTATAAACTTAGGTATTTTGGGAGCAGAGTTTTATTTAGGTTAACATTATTTTTGTAATAAATTTGAATACCATTTAATTATTATTGTTTCATTCTATGTTTTATACTCGGATTATGTTTTCCAACAAACCAAGTGCGTACTTATTATTACAATAAATATACAATAGAATAGAATAGAATAGAATAAACTTTATTGTACCTACACCAAAATAGTAACAATTTCACAGAAACTTAAATCTATGAGTACAATGGCGGTCTTATCGCTGAAAGCGATAATAATATATATAGATCTGTTTTCAGTGGGAAATCACCAACTGGCTCCTTTTAATCTGGTTGGAGCAAAAAGAAGTGTCAGACTTGACTAACTAAAATCACACCTATGTATCTTCAGATGCCTTTTGTTTCAAGGCTAAGGCGACTATTTCGAACAATACCGCAATTTAGATAAAATATTACTATATCTACGTGCGCAGTGGCTTTCCATAATAGTCAATATAGTCACATCACACCAAACTCATTTGCTCGACTTAGTGTTACCGAACTACGTCTGTTACCGACAAATAAACTTAAATCCCCCAAATTCGAGCTTAACCCTCCACATACCCACGAATTTACAAGTTAACCCTAATTCCTGCCTGATATCGCTGGAACTGTGAGCCCCGTTTGTAAATTACTGGAATAATCTACGCGCGATTGCCTTATATCTAGATATCCAGTTTACGCACAATTGTACTTTTTGATCCCATTAATGGTAGGTCTGGACTAAGTTGTTAATAGAGCCTAAAATTAGTACGTTACCTACGTACTAATTCTAGGCTTTGGTTATGTGAATCGATAGTACTTTGTAACAATGCTTGTTTCGCTCCGTGTTTTCTTTTGGGCATGTCGTAAAATTGTAACGTTATTGGTCTGATCTGGGAATTGATAGAAGGTAAGGAAGTTACGGCGATGACAGTTCATCAATCATTCTATACTTCAAAGAGTAAAGATATGACTAAAAAAAATTGAGTTTATTAATTTTTTTTTATATTATTAGTACCTAATAAGTCTATAAAAAAAAACATTTTTTTTAAATTTCCCAGTAAAATGCTACTGTACAGGTCGCGCGGTGAATTAAGATCGCTCGGTGAAAGTAGTGGGGGCAATCGGCGCATGTGTACAATTGCGCACAGAAATTCTTAGTATGTTAGGATTTTATTTTTAATTTCGTATGTTTGAACCTTAGTAACATAACTTATAATAACACTAGTTTTTGCTTGTAATTTATCTTGTAAGTAGGTAAATTCAGAAAAATTAAAATTTTAAAAATAAAAATAAAAATTAAAATAATAATCTTAACGTAACAATTCACGTCGTAAACCATTTTTCTGGCTTGCCGTTTAAAACTTTATTTTTAACCATTTTTTTTACGACTACGTATTACTAATACGATAACACAAGCTGTACACACCAGTACCCAAGTACAAAAGTATCCAATGAGACGCGAGAACGCAACGCGAGAATTGAAGAGCGACTCTATCTACCAATGACGTATCGCCGACGGCGCACACCCGCCCGTACGTCGCCAAATACCTTAGAATTGAATACTGCACATGCCCCTTCCACTTTTGCCGAGCGATCTTGATTCATCGCGCGACCTGTATCACTGAATGACATAGGCTATACCCTATTTCGTGTTAAGATTAGACATTTTAAGAATCCTTTTTTACTGTCTGTTCAAGTGTTCAACCGATATTAACTTTTATTTCGTGCCTCTAAGGATGGCATTAGAAGCAAAAAAGTGGTTACAATACCAACTATTTACTGCATTCGCCATTTGTCATACCACCAACGTAATAAAAGTCAAAATCGGTTGAACGAACAGTAATAAAAGGTTTTCACAAATGTCTGATATTATTTTGACCAAAGTATAGTTTATATTTTTACAAGAATGAAACCGCTAGCAGAAGCTGGTATTAAATAAAATCGTAAATAATGGTGGATCTAACGAATAGTTGTGCAAAAATAAAGCGACACTTTCTACATTCGCACTCTGTTTAAATAAAACCACAAATTATAATGGAATATCTATCGAATAGTTGTGCAAAAGTAAAGCAACACTTTTTACATCCGCACTCTGACATTTCTCCAAAATTTCATCAAGTTTTAACGCCAGCAAAATTCACTTTAAAGTCATGCAAATACCTAACTTAGTTACCTTAAATCTCTGTCGACATTCAACAGTCAGATTCCATTCGCAACACTAAAACGCTACATTCGGTAAACGCTGAAACTCAAATACTAGAACCAGGTAGGGTAGACCGTTCCTAGACCTGTTTGTGTTGCAGTCCATTACCATAATTAACACCAAACACTGCGATGTCGCGGTGACAACTCAAACATTAAAGGTATCAGTGAAAATTGTAAGCAAATAATATCTATCAGATACCGCGTTTGCTTACAGGCGCACTTGGATCGAATTGTGGGCCCTTAAAATGGCGCTGGTAGCGTTTTTGTAATTTTTAATTGTGTTAGAGTTTTTTGGAATTTAAAAAAATATGACCCAATTTTTATTATACTGTAAGAAAATAATTTGGTAAGTAATAATTTTTAGTTAAAATTAAATATTAGGCATACAAAAGTGTAAAAAAGATTTATCATATCAAATTCATTAATTAATCAATCTATTAAACACATTTATTTCAGATAATCTATTTACAGGAGATTTGAATTGTAAAAATGTTGATCTGTCAAAAAATTGAAGCTAAATTGCAAGTTCCAAAACGAAGATCTCTCTGGAGAAAAACCTGCGAGACAACCTATGGACACTGTTTTAAAGTATGTACATTTTATACTATGTATAAAATTTTGTGAAGATTCAAAACTGCACCTTGTATAATATTTTTTACGATTTAACCGTCTGTGTTTGTAAAATATTTATTATTATATTTTTGTAATTACCTACAATATTCACAATAATTATTCAGTGACATTTTAGAGACTTCTTAATATTCGTTCAGTAAATAAAACGACAGCATCAAATATGCCGTTAACTTACCTACAAAGTTTTAATGATGTTTCATCTGGAATGAGTTAAGTAACCTCAGTGCAAATATTTAATGTCGATTCATCCATGTTAGAACTTTGCTAAAAGGGAAGTATTTAATGACATATTTGTCTGTGTTGTTGAGGTAAATATCTATTAGTGTAAATGATGATTAGTTAAGTATTTAGATTACGCGGAATTTATTGAAGCATGTAATTCTCTATTGATAATTCAGTTCAAATACTTCAGCCACCCGGATGCCAATTCTAACCTCGACTTTCAGTCACCGTAGGCGTGGGCTTGTGGATGATGAGCAATGGATAGCTCACCCTCCGGCTGTTCAGTAACCGTCCGGACCAAGCTCAAATCGTTGACGGTGTATGGATTACGCGCACGCACCTCTAAAATATGTCATGAAAACTCTAGTAAAATAACAAGGCCGAAGCCAACTGGGGCCATGGGTTGACTTCCGAAAGGGAAACCCGGGATCCTGGAACGCAAAGCAAAGAAGGAATCTAGGTGTGATTTTAGTCAGTAAAAGTCTGACACGCCATGTCGATCCGCCCTAGACAGGGAGAAGTCTTTGGCTGGTCCAGCTCCACTACCACTAGGGCACTAATTAGTTGATTAGTTGGAAACTAATATTATTATTATTATTTTAATTTGAAAGACACAATTGCATTGTATAAATAATGTAGAAGCACTTTTTTCAAGTTTGTGAATGTGAAGCACCATGGAGCATTTTTATTAGGTTACAACTTTTTTTTTTTGACATTACGAGCATGGCAGTTGAGAGTTTGTCATGCTCACTCAAATGTCTCGCTGTTGGTGGCACGTGTTATTGGGTCGTTCAGTTCCCATCAAAATGGTTGAGCTGAGTGGGGCTGATGCACGCGTCATGCTCGTGAACGGGTTCCGTCAGATGGGACTGGTCATCTCTTAGCTGCCAGTGGCTTAATTTAGTTTCTATCTTTTAATTATTTTACATTTTTATTTCATTATCGACATTGTGCTCACATGATAGAAGCAACAAGTAATATGTAACCAAGCATTATATGTAACACATAATATGATTTAAAAGAGTGTCCATGGAGTTTCTTGCACGTTCTTCTCCATAGAGACCTACTCTTTGGAATGTGCAATTTAGCTTCACTTTTCTTGGACTGACCGACATTTGACTATTCAAAAGTGCCTGTAAATGGTCTATTTGAAATAAATGCTTTGATTTTGATTTTTTGATTTTGATTTTTTGATTTTGATGATTTCCCACCTTAAAAAAGTGCGAATACTTAATCACCCGTTCTAATAAAATTAAATACTGATTTCAATCAATGAAGTCTAAATCTATATAGATCTACTAAATATTACGAGTATAAATATGAACAGTTTGTTTCTTTCTTAATTTGGTTGAACGTGTCTTATGTCAGAAATTACTGTTTCAAATTTAAAAAAAATAGTGTTGGATACGTTTGATTTAGTTACAACTAATAGGAACGGAACAGTAACCAAAAATGGGGGTAAAACTGCGAGAGAATTAGTGTTGAATATACATAGACAGCTAGATAGACACTAAGGGCCGATTTTTCAATCCTCAGATAAGTCGTCGAATAGCTAACTAACCATTAAAATTATCTGGCTGTTTATCGGGTGAATAAATATTTTCAGTTTTTCAATCGTGTTTTATCTAGTGAATAGCTATCTATGGCTTATGCTCGCCAACTTCACACTATTTCTGTGCAAGCGAGATGCACAGATACAGTATTCAACGTGTTAAACAAGAATAGCAATAAAACGTGCGTTTGACATTTGACGTCTATTGCAATACAAAACATAACCTCTAATTTGTCGTTTGCTCAGTCCTTAGCGTGTGTAATTTATTGTAAAATATATTGAATTTTGGTTTTCTGTGATATATAAAATGGAAATAAATAAGAAACGCGAGCGCGCTATTAATTTCAATGGTACAGAAGTACGGTTATTAACAGAATTGGTGACGAAATATCGGTTTGTGATTGAAAATAAAAGAACCGATGCTGTGACAAACAAAGAAAAAGAAGATGCGTGGAACAAAATTGCGACATTGTTTAATGCTTCAACAAGTGGAGCTGCAGTACGCACTGCTAAAACATTAAAATTAAAGTATGAGAGCCTAAAAAAAGGAACCAAGAAAAAAATGACTCTCCACAGACAGGAGTTGTATAGAACAGGCGGTGGACCTTCTACTGCTCCTGACTTCGACGATGTGGAAGAGAAAGTGTTGGCAATATGCTCAAATATATCTGGATTAGATGCACGTAAAGACAGTGACAATATCACAGGTACCTATGTATTAAATGTTACTTTCTACCCATGTTTTAATTCTCTCAATGCATTTATGTTCTTGAATTTAATCAAACCTGTCTTTTTTCTAGATTTAGTGCTGCCGGTAGAAAGACAACCCATTGAGACTGTCAATATTATACACGTTGAAGATGGAATGATGGAAGAATCTACTGGTATGTTTGTAATACATAATGATACAATACGTCCCATCCCATACAACACTGAGCCTTGCAAAAGTTTTATTTCATAATAATAATATTCCACAACTATCATCACATCTAAATCAATATTATAAATCTTTATTATATCCTCCTAGAACAGCACAGCTTCTATGTACAGAGCAAATGATGTGCCGGGTTTCCTACGGACTGGTAGCGGTTGGGTGTTGTCAATGCCAGTATTCCTATAATAATAAATATTATTATAGGAATACTGTTGGGTAAGAGAGCAGTGGTGGCCGAGTGGTAACGGCCCCGACTTACGAGTTGTAGGTCGCGGGTTCGAACCCAGCCAGGCGCATTACTTAGTGTAATTTATTTCATCACCACTGCTCTCAAAACGGTGAAGGAAAACATCGTGAGGAAACCGGCATGTCCTAGAACCAAAAATTCGAAGACATGTGACATTCACCAACACGCACTGGGCCCGCGTGGTGGATTACGGCCCATTCCCTCTCTTAGAGAGGAGGCTTGAGTCCCAACAGTGGGAACGTTAAAAAGGCTGGTGATGATGATGACTGTTGGGTATGATTATGTATGTCTAACAAACTATGTTAAATTTCAGATTACAATGTGAAACAAAGTCCTCTGTTGGATGAAACATTTATAATAAATCATGATGAAGTTGAAATAACAGGTATATTTTCAATGTTAATTTTTATAAGGTTTTGTCAACTAGTTTTTTCCTTTGTTTAATTTTCAGTGAAACCTGGCCTTTTCTAGCTTTCTTTTCTTTAGGCCAAATCTGTACAAGTGTTGATGACATTTTTAGCAAATTTTATTAAAATGTTGTTATTCTGTTTTTCAGATCCGCAAAATAAATGGGGTACATGGAACCCAAAATCTTTAAAATCTAAGGTGTCACAAGCACTTAAACCGAATAAAGCCAGTGTGACTGCAAAACTGGATCAGTTAAGTGCAGCTCGATTAGAGTTGGTGCAGCTTCAAAAGGAAATTGCCAAAAAGGAGCATTCTTTTGTAGAGGAAGAGCACAAATTGAAAATGTTGCATCTCCAAAATGATGAGAATAGGAAGCAACAGCTACATCAACTGATGCTCAACACTATGCAGCAAAAACATTAATATTTATATACATGATGATAAATACTTATTAATGTTTTTGCTGCATAGTGTTAATTTTATGGTACAATAAAATAAAATTTCATTTTTATTATAAAAGTTGTTTATTTTATTTTTTTACAAAATCAACTAGTGAGTGATATAAAATATTCTAATATTGTATCCCGTGTTAAGCTTCTACGTCCCTCATTGTTTTCAGCTGGTATGGGTGGAAATATAAGCAGAGGTGGTATCTGAACCTCAGGGTCTACCGGAGGCTCACCTTCATTTCTGCTACGTGCTAAATTGTGTAATATAGCAGTAGCCACAATAATATCTTGGGCAAGAGGTATTTTACACCTTAACCCAATACTTAGCACTGGGAATCTCCTTTTCCAGACACCAAAGCATCTCTCAATGACATTTCTTGTCCTAATATGAGATTCATTGTATAAGTTTTCAGCTTGTGTTTGGGGATTACTGAGTGGTGTTAACAAATAATTATTTAGAAAGTATCCACTATCACCAAGCACAATCCCATTACCAAAAGCTCCATTGTCACACAGATATTTGGCAGCTGAATTTGAAAATATCTGACTGTCGTGAGTCGAACCTGGCCATCGTGCAACAATGTCAACAAACTGTAAATTTGCATTGCACATGGCTTGGATATTTAAGGAAAAGTAACCTTTGCGGTTCCGAAAATTTTCTGCAGTATCTCCACCTGAAAGAACAATTAAGCATATAGGTAGGTATTCAAAATAATAAAACTCAAAGAAGAACCAACAAACTATTTAACTAATAAAGTACTACTGACCTGGTGAAATTATTCTGACGTGAGTACAATCCAAAGCTGCTATAACTCTTGGAAATCGTGCTATTCTATAGAAGCTCTCTTGTATGGACAAGATTTCAGCACGACTTTTGGGCAATGAAACAAAATTTTGTCGCATTGAGGAAATAGCTTCAGTCACTCTTTTAACAATTTTACATAGTGTGGAATTATGTAGTCCTCCAAAATCTCCAATTGTTATATAGTAAGTACCAGTTGCATAGAATCGTAGGGCGAGTAATAGTTGCTGCATTGCTGGCACACAATTATTCCTGAAATATAAAAAAAAAAACTAAGTATAAGACGCTACAATCTGATTTTATTATTGCAAAGATGCTTGATGTAGGAAACATAAATAACTTACCTATCTGTTTCATGTTTAATTTTATCCTCAATCAACGAAAGCAAGTAAGCTACGGTATCTTTTTTCAAGCGAAATCTTCTCCAAAATTCGGTGTCGTCCCATGTATTTAAATTATCAGGCCTCTCACGTAAAACTCGGCTTTTTCTTTCAGGAGGGTTTAAATAATTAAAGATTTCATATTCTTCTTGAATTGCTTCGTCATCAATTGTTTCAAACACGTCCATATTGTTAAATTATAAATTACAGTACAAAATTATCAAAACGCACGGCACAAATCACAAAATGAAATGAATGCAACTGGCAAACATAACCTAAAATGTCATACATAACGGACAGATAAAACCCTAACCGGCCCTTGAAGTAGCAGATAACTATATTCCTCCGATAGGGGCTTTATTCGACAGTTAACTACTATCTGACGATTGAAAAACTCAAAATCTTGCTATCCATCGAATAAAGGCTATCTGGTTGTTTATCTGGGGATTGAAAAATCGGCCCTAATTTTGATAAAAATATCTATTTTTTTTATAATTGTCTTCCAAAGTATGTACACATGAAGGCACAAGAGACGTGACCCACGTGACAGCAGAAGGTAATATAAGACATGCTAAAAGTTAGACGAATTTGAACCTTCTGCAATTAGCATAAGATACATGATAATCAATTCGGAGCATAATAGTTAAAACGAAAATAACAAGAGCAGGTAGTCAAATATTATAGAATACTGTTACATCAATTTGATTTGTTTGTTTTGTCTCGTAATGCACTTGTTAATTTCAACATTTCATCGTAAGACGATTTAGTCTAATGGTCATAACAATAGACTCATATTGACATGGTCGTAAGTTCAAATCCGTCATGCTTCTTTTAGTAGTTTTGTGTTTATAATATTGGATTATGTTTTTTGAAATCAAATTATAATTTATATTAAGTTAAATTAATAAATTTAAATTAACTATTCAAACATAAAAGCAACATGAATAAAAAACAAAAATGGTTAGGATAGGTAGGTAACGATTTATTCATTTACATAAAAAAATATTTACTCATCTTATAGACATAATTTAAATAACTATATATAAAGGTAAAACATATAAAAGAAGTTACAATATTAAACTGCTTTTGATATGGTAGAATTATTTGTAATACAGTTTTGAGCATGAAAAAAAAAACAGTTTATTTATTTCAATAGTGCTAATGAAATACTAATTTTATTTTTAAAGAAGAGTTTAATGCAGTGAATCAACATGTTACATGATTAGAAATATATAATATTTCTATTTCATAACAATAGCATCACTACATTAACTGTCATACTTGCTCTAAATATTTTGTCATTTTAACTACTTTACAGGTTTTATATAGAATTTAAAGTTTTAAATTTGATTAAGAAAGAAACAAGGGTTAGTTAATTTATTATATAAACACTTTCTAACAAATTAAGATTACTATGATTTATTTAACCAATACACTACACATAATATGCACTCACAAGAAGGTATTGTGGCTGCTTACAAGAAGTAAATAATTATCCATTGTTGCTTACACGCACTGATGACATTACCTACGTCACGTAATATTTATTACTGAATCGGCCACCAATTTCTACAAGTTAACCAGGTTCCACAGAAGACATTCAACACAAGTAACCCAGAGTTATACCCGCCTGTTCTACGAGTAGGTATACGGCAGTATAATAACATGTCTTTTTTTCTCAGATAGAAATCCAGATATTCTTGGGCAAAATGGACTTGACGGATGACCAGCAGTTATTTCAATTTTACGTCCTGACTTGTATTGTTTGTTATAGTTTTAAACCACAATCTGACTGTATTTCTCTGAAACAAAGAATCTAAACAGAAGTTACTTTATGTGTAAGTATAATTAAAAAGATGTTTGATTACGTCACAGCATAAAATGTGTAAGTTTAAAAAAGAAGTATAAATAAAATTGAAAAAAGGCACTTACCTGCGGCTATATTAAGACGCCTCCTATCAGTCTCTCCGAAAACCAACATTCTTCTCATGTGAATAGATTATTTTATATTTTAGAACTAGGTATATCAAAATATTCTAAATAAAGACGTTGTTTTACGCAACGACGACGTCACTGCTATTGAGCGTCGACTGGTATTTGCTTTATTAGAACGGTTCATTTTTTTATTCCTCTACCCTTGATCTAAGTAACATTTGAATACCAGTTTTATGATGAATACGCATATTTATCTTGACTACCCGCTTATTACAAGTCAGGCGAAATTATTCCACATATGTTTGAAGAAAATTTAGTTTGTTGATTGTTACTTAAAATAATAAAAAAGTTCTAAATGGAAAGCAAAACAATACACAGGGTATGAGAATTGAACTCGTGCCTTACTGCGTCAAAGTCTTTACACAGATCACTAAGCCATATTACCTTAATTAGGGCTACCAAAATAAGCTATCTGTATTCAATACATTTTAAAATACCAATAATAAACTTTAAGTCTAAGAGCGTAAGAATCAAAATTGCGTAATAAGTAGTTATTTATGCCATTATTATATCCCTTTATAAATGTTTATAAATGTGTTTGTTTGATTATAATATTAAAATATATTTTAACTTTGGACTATTTTGGACCATTTCCTTACTTTATATATATAATTATATTTTTTAAATATAGTGAAATAATAAACTTTTTATTTACTTGCAATATTTTGTTTCATTTCTATACAAACTGTCCATTTCTCGACTTTTGTCGTTAAATAAAAGTAAAAAAAGATAACTAAAACACGAAAGGTGGAAAACAAAAAGCAACTTGCTTCACTTCACTTGCGTGTCAAAGCGCTGTTATTACCACTGGACTAAATGGATTCTTATAGACAGTATTGAAATTCAACGTTACTTTTAATGCTGGACGCAATATTATGGATCATTTACAAGCAGTTGATAAGACTCACGGAATTAGCTAAGTTAACTTTTGTCACTGACGTGCCATTTTCTTTTATCAATCTACCCTCACACTAGGATAGCAAGATTTATCGAAATGCTGGCACAAAGAATTTTCATCTTTAATAGTAGCAAAATAATTATTAAAATAGCTTATCAAAGGAGGTGGGTTAGCCCACTTAGGGCACCGACTTTACTTCTCCTTCACTACGATCTCCACGACCAATCACGAACTATAAACTGCCATAAACAATATTGTTTATTATCTACGAGTATATACCCAACAGATAATTTATCAAAAAATCCAGCCATTCTAATTAAAACTCCCAATTCATCGGAACCAATCCACACAGATACGTAAAGGTATATCGATTGACACACCAGCCTGTCCCACTGAACCGATTCTGTTTAATCAACGCCCCGGATTGGAACTATTGGAACTATTCGAAGTGATTGAAGCGAGAACTTCGGTTGACGAGCAATCTTCAACTAATATCCTTCGCGAGAACTCAATTACAATACGGCAGTGCCTTTAATTTCCTCATGTAAGTCTCTTGGAAGCTTACTGGTTTAACAATACATGTTACTATTTGTTGTCGATACTATCTCGTGCGGTAATCTCGAACGTGTAGACGTGGTGAGAATAGAGTAGTGAGATAAGTCTTAAATGCAACTGAAATGAGTCTGCTTTTAAATCAATTGGTAAACCAATAGAAGACTTATTGCATGTTTAATTGACTTCGTATATTTTATTATCGAAAATTTAACAGGATCAAATCGGTTTGTAATAAAATTGCAAATATTATTTAAAACCTGAAGAAGTAAAAGCATAAATAGAATCGCCTTTGTTTTGTTCCCACTCAGTTGTTCACTCACTTGTTTCAGATCTCCTCTCTAGAAGAGGGCATGGGTTGTAATCCACCAAGCCGGCCCAGTGCGGGTTGGTGGATGTCACGTGTCTTTGAAGTTTTGGTTCTAGGAAATGCCGGTTTTCTTCATCGTTTTGAGAACAATGGTTATAAAATAAAGTACACAAAGTAATGCGTCTGGCTGAGTTTGAACCCACGACCTACAACTTGTAAATCGGGGCAGCTACGACTGGACCTGAAAAAATTTCTAGTAAACTAACTTGAGATCGTGTTTCACTGATATTGGATCCAACTGAAGAAACAAAAAAAGTCACCTGTTTCTCACAAAAAACAATAATCGAAAGCACTACTTTTTCTAACTCACTCTACAAGTGCCTATTGTTAAAATACCCGGGCCATGTAAACATTATTAGTGCCACAAAAAATACAATCTAGTCTACACAAAGCCGTAGTATCTACGTCTAGTCTGAAACCTACTCGTATTAACAATAGAACATTTATAGTTATCTCGAAGATCTCCATTCGAATAGATTTGGTTCTAAATTTCACTGCTTTGTCAGTTTTAGTGTCGAGTGGCGTATCTATATGTTCTTGTGTTACCTTGAATTTGGGTTTATGTTGAGCTGGCTGGATTTGAGTTTTATTTTTTGCACCTTTATTTAAATAAAATAAATAGATATGTTTAGGTTTGCAATTATTTTCTTGTCTATCTTCTATTAAACAAAGAAATATTCAACCTGCAGTCAATTTTCTAAAACATTTTGTACAAAAGTCGACTTAATATCTTAGGCATTATTTATAAGCCAACCAAGAATGGTAAAAAGATTACATGACAGGTACATCGTTAAATCGCTTGATAGTAAAAAATATTAAACCATAAATAAAAAACTGATAACAGTTACAAATATCTACATAATTTGAATTGTCATTATTAGAAAGTAGTTCATAGCTAAAAGCCACATTAGTATCAACTATTTCTGTATGGCTTTATATGAATAGAACAGATTTATAGGTAATTGAGAAATCAGATGAAGCCAAATATATGTTCCAGATTTCTATTTGTATTTACATCATACTAGCTCTTCCTTACTCCACCCTACTATACCCTACTCTACTCTACTTTACCCTAATCTACCCTACCATAACCTACTCTACCCTACTCTACCCTTCTCTACCCTACTCTACCCTACCAAACTTCACATAAACCATCTACTAAATAGTCCGAACAAAGCCTAAACATTTGGTTTGGATAGGTGAGCCCGTTCTTGAGTTATAAAATTACAACGAAAAGTGGCATAGATTTATATATATATATAGATATTTGATTTCTGGATTATTGTGAAAACTGAGTCAGTTTATGAATGTCCCCGGAACCAATTAATTACGCAGTTTAAAAACTTTTAAAGCTTACGACAATGCTGAGAAAAATATTGTTAGAATAAAGTTAAAAAAAAATATATTTAGTACCCGAAGAGTTTCAAGTGCTAAATAGAAATAATTCAAATCTCAGTAAAAAACTTGGGAAAAACAGTAAACTCAACTTTGCAAAAGAATTTTCCCAGAAAATTCCGTAACTTAATCCACAAAACAAAAAATAAAGACAAACGGAAAGATTTGCAAAGATTCTTGAAAAATAAATTCCTTAAGACCTCCTTCCTGGGCGACTATTATGGCTAAAATTCTTTAATACAGAATAAAATCTTTCGTCATAAAAAAATCTTTTGCAGGAGACAAAATATGATTTTAGAAATCTTATATAATCCAAATAACAAGTTCTGCAAATGAAAACTTATTGGAAAGAACTCTAATTGGATTTAAATATTTTTATTCTCAATAAGACAACAATTCTTACTTATACGAGAACAGGAAACTATTAGAAAAAAAATTGTGATATTATCCTAGTACGGTTCAAAAAAATACATGATTAATAATCGATTTATAAGCTATAAAATTAATTAGACATCACATCGTCATAATTTCAACAGAAAGATGTGCCAAAGTGTCGCCACAATTACCGTTCTTGTACGTTTCGCAGTCTTCTATTTTTTTTCGACTTTCACCTGATCTTTGATCGATGCCATCATTATTAACTATTTTTTATTATTCAATTGTGTGCAATGTTACAATTAGACAACATAATTTGTGGCCAAATTATGGTAAGTCTGCTAAGAAATTGTAGAATTTTTAGAATTTTGGCAGCGGCTTTGATCGCTTGTTTATGGAGAATTATAACTTGTGAACCGGAGTACATCATTTATAGTCGGTCTAAAAATTCAAACGACTTGGGAATTTTCTATAATATTTAATCATTTAAAAAATACTTATATTCGATACTTTCTATAAAGATTTTCTATTAGTAAACAATGATCAAGATCTCTTAATCAACCTTGATTATTGAACCAGTATTAACTACATTCATTTTGCCTTAATAATTACCCAAGTCATTTGATTTTTTAGACAGACTATACAATAGTAATAGAATTCATGTTTGTTAAGTTTAGTTTCATTTTATTTTCAAATTCAATACTCATCACAATCAATCTGCAAAGCTTTTTCTTCTTTATGTTTCGGGTCGATTTTTAATCTAACCTGATACAACTAAGTACTTGTAACTTTCTGCTTATAATATGGAGTAGATCAATACATTTTTACGCCCATATCTAGTCTTCATCAACACCATTTAACTACCAAAACAGTTTATTGAATAAACTGACTCCAGTCCTGGTATAAAGCCGGTTAGGCGAATTTGAATAGAACACGCTATCGGCCGGTGTCGCGGCACCGAATGGAATTGTATCGGCAATAGGCCTCAGGTGGCGATTAGAGCAGATCTCTGAATAGATACGGACACGCAACTCCATACACAAGTCTACAATACTATTTAACTTCGGATTGTGTTGGATGCTAGTTGGATCGCTGTAGGCAGGTATGTCTTTGAGGGTGTTGAACTGTTTGCTAGGAAATAAAATATTAAAGGAAATACAGGTAAAGCTGTAAAACCATCACCGCTATGGTGATGGTTTTACAGTTTCTCTTGGTTTCATAATTGATATAATTACAATATAAAGGTGTATTCATACTGCATTGTAAAGACGGAATCTGATATGTATGTGTGTATGTTGCTCTTTCACGCTTAACCAGCAGAATGAATTAAAAATAAAAAAAAATCAAAATAAAAAAAGCGGCGCACGGATGAATCGTACCCTGATTCAAGCATCAAAAAAAAAAATCAAAGAAAAAGAGAAAAAAAAACATATTTTATTTATTCCGAAGATAAGTTATGTTGGGATAATTTTATACTTTCACACAGGCACAGGCAGGCAGGCAGGTACTTTAGTGTAATTAGTGACACACGGCTGTTCGAAAATATTAATGGTCTATATGTTGAGCAGACGAAGAATATCCACAAAATTTTATTGCTACTGATAGTTCGACATCCGATTGGCTTTTTGACCACTTTTTGATGGTAACTTTGTATTATGTTATTAAATAACACGAGTTGTGAATTGTGATATAAAAAAAATTGTTTTCTGAAATCCGAAATAACTGATTTCGTTAACATTATTTTTTACCTCGACCAAAAAATATTTGCCAATATTACAACTCACAGAATCACGTTGTTTGATTTTCTTTTTTATTTTAAACTTTTTAAGTTTAAATTTACAAAAAAGAAAATCATGAATAACACAAAAAATGAAATAATCATTATTACTTTAATAAATAATCATGCTGTGCTGGTGCTGCTGCTGCTGCTACGGAGAACTTCAAGCGGCGGAAATATAAAAACCTCATCGGCAGTTATATTTTTGAGCCGTTTGGGGTTGAAACTCTTGGGCCGTGGGGTCCGAGTGCACATGCGCTTTTTAAACAATTATCCAAACGCCTTGTTGACACTTCGCGTGACCCAAGGGCTGGCTTTTACCTTGGTCAGAGATTAAGCATTGCCATACAACGTGGCAATGCCGCCAGTCTTTTGGGCACACTTCCAGTCGACAGCGATGCGGAGGAATTTTTTGACGCCGTACATAAGTGTTTTAATTAATTAAGTATTTTTATTCATGTTCTTTCTATATTTAAACAAATAAAGTTCCGACTTAAATCATGAATTGCAAGCGAAATGGGATCAAATTTTAAACGAACAGTAATAAATTACGATTTATTAAATTTACATTTCTATATCACCTTCCATATTTCGACATTTATTTATAAGACAAAATTAGAATGTCGCTATATTTCAAAGGGATTTTAACCATTCCAACTCAGGTGCTCTGTTAGTCGATATCTACTGAGAGAGATACTTATAACTTCGTAAACATGCTCTAGATATTATGTAACGTTGTAATGTAATATCGGATTTACAGTAGAGACTTTATAGGTGTTTTGATATTATTTCGGAATTTCTTAGTTATGGAGCGGTGCAATTGATCTGAAATGCCGACGAAAATATGTTACATAAAAAAGGTAATGCGTTCTCTAAAGCAGCTGTTTAATATCTTGATCAACTAGTTATGATTTGGTTCAGTGTTCATTCAAAATAAATGCTTTGATTTTTGAGTTTTTGAATTCTGTATGAGTATCTACTTTGTATATTATTATAAACAAAATAGGTACGGAGTATAATCAGGTACAATATAGAAATAAAAAATTTTTTTTTTGAAAAATAAAAGAGAAATAAATTGATCATATGTAAAAATTAAATAAGCTAGATAATAATCTGTCTAATAATCGAGATCTTGAATGAAGGGCTACAAGATCATATAGAAAAGCCACCGTGATTTTGGAACGCAAAAATACGCGTATGTTTTAGGCAGTACAATTTTGACACATCCTCTTGTTCAACCCAAAACCGAAGATGTTTTTTGATATTTTTTTACCCCCAAAAAATAGGGGCTTGAATAAAATAACATATTTAAGGAAAACCTCATACTTACGCATGTTTTAGTTCTTTTAATCATGTATGAATTCCTGAAAAGAATTCAGTGATAACTTGATGGTTGATAAGATAAAATAGAAGAAAAAAACGTGTTGATTCGAATCCAAGTAATATGGGACAAGGGCAAAAAGTTGGGATCTTTAAGTCAAGAGTGAATAGGTTACTTCTAGGCAAGCGTGCTCTATTGTCGGCCACATCATCGCTTACCATCAGGTGAGATATTGGTCAAACGCGAGCCTATCAATAATAATTTAAAAAAATGATGATGATGATGATGAAGCATAAATGAATTCCTAGTTCATCACATGATTAAGAAATGCGTAAAACTTAACATCCTTCTAGATAATACTTACCAGTAACAAGGTTTTCTACCATATTTTCGAAACACGATCTCAGAACAAAAGAACCAACTTTCTTAAGCCTCGAATAATGTGCATTTTAATTACATTTTCTTGCTTCTGAATTATGCAAGAAACAGTCGTTATTCTTAATGGTACGGATAAAATCCTAAACGATTATTTTGCTATTGTGTGTTTTGAGATGGAGATAGCGCCGTAAAGTTGTTCAGCTTTATTTAATTGATCGTGTTAAATGAGTTCTTTGTGTCATTGTAGTTCAAGATAGCAGTAGGCTGTATAAATGTAGCTAGAATAAGCTTTGTGGGCTACTGAATTGTTTAAAATAGTTACCTTGACCCTAGAACTCAGAGAGACTGAAGTAATACAAAAGGGTTTTACTCAAAAAAAGTCTAACACAGAGTTAAAGTTATTTGAAGATTCAAAAAAAAAAGGATAATTTTTGTGACTGAGCATGCGAGTCTTTTGAAAGTTTTTGATAAAGTTATTGAAATGATACTCCCCAGCATAATTATAATGATCTATTTACAAAATTCAAAAGAATACACAAAAGTTCTTGATACAATAATCAGTTGAGACAACAATCTAAATCACGTGAACGTCTAAACAAATCTTCAGCAAGCGCTCAAAAAATTTCGCGAGAAAGAAAACAAAAGAAAACTTTTAAAAACGACACCGATCCAAATAACAGGACGAGATAATACGCGGGGCGCTTTAGTGAAACGTCATCGGCAGTCAAGACACGTCCTACACCAGCCTGTGACACAGCCTCCAGATATACAGAAAAAATAATACACGAACAACTTTCACAAAAGTGGGCGAAGTCATTTATCAAGCTAGCGCTAAGAACTCTCGACAGGGAGAACTTTTGATACAGGATACGCTGGCGCTAGACATTAATAATAAGGATATCGTAGTACTCGGACTGTTTTTAGGATGTCTTCAACGTGTTTTATCACTTAAGCTCGAAAACTTTCCTTTTAACGTCACGGAGTTTTTGCTCGCGGCTGTCGTGTCAACCGCGACCTAGATAAAGGAACTTGTAGTTTTTCTTTTATGCATCTAGAATTTCTGTTCTTTAAAATGCTTTTAGTTCTAGTTTATGTCTCTCCTTTTTAATATTCAAAACTGCTATTTGTAAAACTTTCTCCAGTAAACTAACCCAAGATTTAACCTTCTCACGCGGAGGTTGTAACTTGTAACTTCATAATAGTATCAAAGCTAATATATCGAGAACAAACAACTTCGGTATCTTTATTCCCCGGCGCCTGCCTCCAAACTCGGGCCGTATTCTGTACGTAACTAACTTCCATTTAGACCCGTAAACGACTTTACGTGTCGAACAAGGAAATCAAATTATCAAGTCCTACCAACTTCGCACCTCTTCCATCCCGTATGAGATACTGGAATTTGTTGCCTGAAAACGGTCGCCCTTCACTATTTGAAAATTCTGTACGTTTCTTTAGACCAAAATATGTGTAGGGGCACGCGACGGCAAACAAGCTTTATTGGGTATCTTCGCCAAAGTATGCGAGTTCGGAATTCAATAAGTGACAGTGAAACGAATTAAGGGTTACCCACGATAATGTAACTTGCACTTTGTGTCCGATTGTCACTTTGATATTTTTTTTATGGTTGATCTTGACCAGCATCTCACCCAATCATAAGCGATGATGTTGTCGGCTGATGATAAAACATGCGTGCCTAGAAATAACCTACCATGTTTACCTTTGTCTCAAATCTAAAAAGTTTACAACTTAATATTTTAATAGATAATTCTTCTTCTTCTACAATTTTAATATCCAATAAATTAAATCATTACTCAAATGAATTAATCGTCATAATAAAAAACATTACATTAGGCATTGAAGCAAAGTCAGTAGAAAATTTCTTTCATAAACTATTCAATAACTCATTGGTCATTCAAAGAAAGACACGACCATGCATCTATTATCATAATTTCTCAGATGGTGCGCAGGTTCCTTTTTTAACCCGATGCGGTGGCTCGATTAAGAAAACATTACATAATTGTGCGAGAGCTGTCGGGCGCGCAAGTGGCGCCATGCGAGGCAACGTGTAACTATGTGGGGGTGGCAAGGGTGCGGGGGGTTTGCAGAGGGTCGCCTATGAACGCCACCACTCTCGCCGTACTGACGGACCGATCGCTTCGCCAGTCGCTCACGAACCACGATGAGGACGGCACGCGTCCGCGTCGCCTCCCACAACGAACGTACGTGCGTCGCGACGTAAACATTAACCTGTGAAGTGACACATTAATAATGACTCTATAATATAATATTGACTCAGACTCAGTGACCGTTTCCAGTTACCGTTTTCATCAAATCGGTAAAGACAAATGTGTTTAGAAAATGTTTCAATTGCTGACTGTTTTGTTAGTGACTTTGGGTGTTAATGCGGCTTATGCTCCGAGAGGTGTGGATAACTGCAGCCGCCTGTCTAAAGGTGACGATGGCACGCTATGCCGGGTGCGAACCTTAGACGCCGATGGATCCAGTTTAACATCTGCATCTTCCGAGAACACGAAACGACTCTTCGTAGAATGCAACCAGCTGCTTCTCTTTGAAAGTTATCTGGAAGCAAACTATTTCCAAAGATTTTCAACGCTTGCTGAACTATCACTTGAGAACTGCAAACTTTTGAGAATACCCGGCAACGCGTTCGAAGGCTTACGCGAACTAAAAAAGTTGTCGGTTCGATCTAAAAACTACGATTGGAGCCCGAATAAAAACTTGGAACTCTCGCTCGGAACTTTCAACGGTTTGCGGGAATTGCAAACACTCGATCTGGGTGAAAATAACTTGAAGGTGATACCACAGGATGTCTTCTGCCCGTTGGACAATTTACAAGTGCTAAACGTTACTCAAAATAGAATCAAAAGTGTAGATCGTCTCGGCTTTGGGAAAAGCTGTGGTTCCGGTCTGCGAAGCCTAGATTTAAGCCACAATGAACTCAAGACGCTCTCCGAGGAATCGGAAATTGCAGGATTAAAACGGCTTCAAGAGTTAAGACTCCAGCACAATAATATCACAGATATTTCAGGTGAAACATTTAATGGGCTTATTTCGCTCCGAATACTAAATATTTCATACAATAACCTTCAGTTTATACCAGAGGGTACGTTCGCGAGCACGAAGGAGTTGCGAGAAGTATATTTGAATAATAACTTGTTATTTGAACTAGCCAGAGGCGTGTTTCACCGATTAGAACAGTTGCTTGTCTTAGATTTATCGAATAATCAGCTCTCGAGCGCTCACATAGACGGTGGTACATTTATTGGCCTTATACGCTTAGTCATTCTGAATTTATCTAACAACGCGTTGACGAGGATAGACGGCAAGACATTCAAAGATTTGTTCTTTCTGCAGATATTAGATTTAAGAAATAATTCTATAGGTTACATTGAGGAAAATACTTTCCTTCCTTTGTATAATTTGCATACTTTGAATTTAGCTGAAAACCGCTTACATACGATTGATGAGTTCCTATTTAACGGATTATTTGTACTTAGCAAATTAAACTTGAACAATAACTTACTAATCAATATAGATCTGAAAGCGTTCAAAAACTGTTCGGACCTTAAAGAATTAGATTTAAGTTCAAACCAGTTAACGGACGTCCCGTCCGCCATTTGGGAGTTATCTCTATTAAAAACTTTGGATCTCGGCGAGAATCAAATACTGGACATCAAAAATGGCTCCTTCAAAAACTTAGACCAATTAACCGGTTTAAGATTAATCGACAATCAAATCGGAAACCTTACAGTCGGTATGTTTTTCGATTTGCCAAGTCTACAAGTGCTCAATTTGGCTAAGAATAAAGTCCAATCCGTAGAAAGAGGCACTTTTGTTAACAACAAACAGTTAGAAGCAATCAGATTGGACGGCAATTTCATATCAGATATCAACGGAGTTTTTTCGACGTTACTGAGTTTGCTTTGGCTCAATCTGTCGGAGAATCATTTAGTTTGGTTCGATTATGCTTTTATACCGATTAATCTGAAATGGCTCGACGTGCACGGTAACTTTATTGAACATTTAGGAAATTATTACAAACTTCAAAGCGAAATTCACATAAAAACATTAGACGTAAGCCATAACCGTATCGTGGATATTTCGCCGATGGCAATTCCTAACAGCGTGGAGTTACTGTTCATAAACAATAACCGCATAAACAGTATTCAAGTGAACACGTTTATGGAGAAGCGTAATCTCACTCGAGTTGATATTTACGCAAATGAGATATCTCATTTAGATATCAACAGCCTCCGGTTGTCTCCGGTCCCCTTGAACAAGTCGTTGCCTGAGTTCTACATCGGAGGAAATCCGTTTAACTGTGATTGCTCCATGGAATGGCTGCCTTTGATAAACAATATGACTGCGATGAGGCAGCACCCAAGAATAATGGACCTTGAGAATGTATTGTGCAAAATGACACACACTAGAGGAGTTACACATATCCCTTTAAGTAACTTAAAGTCAACTGATTTCTTGTGTACATACGAAACTCATTGTTTCACTTTATGCCGCTGCTGTGATTACGTAGCATGCGATTGTCAAATGACGTGCCCGAATAATTGTTCCTGCTATCACGATCCGACTTGGAATAAAAACGTGGTCGATTGTTCTAGCCAACGTGCAATTGAAATACCAGAGAAAATTCCAATGGACGCCACTGAGGTATACTTAGATGGCAACGACTTTAAAGAACTACAAAATTATGCATTCATTGGTCGTAAAAATATGAGATCTCTGTATGTTAATTCAAGTGAAGTTGAGAACATTCAGAATAGAACGTTTGCTGGTTTATCCTCCCTCATTACGCTGCATCTTGGTAACAATAAACTAAAGCATTTAAACGGGTACGAGTTCGAACATCTGACGCAGCTTAATGAGCTTTATCTACAAGACAATTTCATCAGCCATATAGCGAACTCGACATTCCTAACTTTGAATTCATTGAAAATCTTAAGAATAGATGGCAACAGACTAGTAGATTTTAACGTATGGACTTTGAATATTAACAGAAACTTGAATGCTCTCACATTAGGCAACAACATATGGTCGTGCAAATGTAGATATTTACAAAAGTTTACATCATACATTTCTGATAATGCCGCTAAAGTGGTTGACATATCCGATGTATGGTGTTGGAACACTGATCCAAAATCCACACAAAAGAAAGAACTGAATTTGAATGGCACAATTTGTAGCGACTATTATGCCGGAGATTCTGTTATAGATAACATGTTGGTCTCAAATTACATGCCTGTGATGGTGACTACGCTCTCCGGATTCATGTTGATTATGCTAGTCATCCTTGTGATTTTCTTATTCAGAGACACGATTCGCGTATGGCTTTATACAAGCTGCGGTATAAGATTGTTTCTATTCACTGGAGCGTACGACGACACTGATAAATTATACGATGCTTATGTTTGCTACAGCCCTAAAGATGATGATTTTGTTATTCAAACGTTGGCCGCTGAATTGGAAAATGGAAGCCCCTCGTATCATCTTTGTTTACACTATAGAGACATACCACAGCATAATGTTGCTTACATGCAATGCACGTTACCTCTTCCCGAGGCAGCGGAGGCATCCAAACGGATCATAATCGTCCTCACAAGGAACTTCATCGAAACGGAATGGTCGCGTTTCGAATTTCGTCAAGCATTGTATGAAATCCTAAAGCCTCGAATTTATTCTTTAGTAATAATAGAAGAAAGCTCCGTATTGCCTGAGGCCGAATGCGATCCTGATTTGAGGCCATATTTGAAAACGAGCTCGAGGATAAGATGGGGCCAAAACAAATTCTGGGAAAAGTTGCGTTATGCGATGCCGGATAAGAAATATAAATCTAAATCGTCTACTTACAGAAACAATATCAATTCTTATACAATGAGAAATGGTATGCAGAACGGGACGATGAGGTCGTTTTCGTTCACCGAGAAAATGAGAGGGTCGGCGGACGGTGTGAGTCCTACGCCAGAATTCGTGGAAAATCGTCCGCAACAAGTTCAGACGGGTTCATACGGGCCTGACGGTAGACCGCCTTCAGATCATATTTATTCTTCAATAGATTCCGACTATTCATCGTTAGAGCTAGGTGCAAACAATCCGAATAGAAGACGAGAGTTTAGGCACTGGCCACCTCCTCCGCCATTAATTGATACACAGTCCTCAGGCCAGGCCTATCTTGTCTAGTCGCTTCTCATAAAACTCATGTAAAGTCATTTAGTCAAAGCTTCAATGTGAATATTTGTATTAATCGCAACGCGCGCTTTACCAAATAATTAAGATTTGAATCTATTTTTGTAATTTCTCGCCGTTACAAAGGGCGTTTCATAATGTTAGTGTAAATACATTCTATAAGACTGCTGTAGAAATATTATGTGAATTTGTATATATATTGTAAATAAATGTCCATGTAAGTCACGAGTATACTATTTATGTATTTTAATAAAGCCATTGTGATAATTTTTGCTATAAAACTTTATTTTTAATTTTTAACCCTTTTATATCCCCACACACAAGCACACATTTCATCACAGTTCCTTTTTTAAAAACACTTATCAGTAATTTATCAGTATCACAAACCAAAATTTTGAAAAATCGTTGTCCTGTACTAGAATAACACGTGACATACACACCTGAAACTATTATCTGCAGGCCAAATATAAACATAAGTTTTGTACAGGAATCGAATCTACTAGGTAAACAGCCAATTGTTAAACCATAGCTCCAACCGTGTTGTCATAAAAATAAAAGTCTTATGAAATAAGGCATTATCTTTAGGTATCAATAATTTTAAATTTTTACTTTTTACAAGAATTCTCTACATTTTTGTTTGCTGCTTCTGCTAAAGTAGAAAATTGACCTCAGAAAACATTTCCCCAAGATAAATAGTGTTCTATGTGCTATTTGAGGCTTACCGCCGTGTATCGAGTTTAATTGAAATCCATGCAGTTGTTCGAGCGTAAGGAAGTTATAAACATACACTCAAACATATACACGCACGTACTTACAAACTTTCGCGTTTATAATAGTTGACATAGTGATAAAGTGCATAATTTACCCTTACTATTAACATCATTGTCCCATACATGCTATAAGGTTCACTTCTTTGCTTGCTACAAGTACTAAAACGACTTTCACACATTATCGCGTGTATAATAACAAAGAAACGTAAACATTGCCTACAATCACGCTAAAGATTGTGGAAAGAAATATGGCAGTTATAAGCATAGGTGAATAAAACGAGAAAGGGCAATGAAGCTGACTTTAATTAAGTTGTATCGTAGGAAAACTGAAATTTAACTTAAATAGGTCTTACGGGATATCCTAGAACCAAAAATTCGAAGACTTGTTACATTCACCAACTCGCACTGGGTCCGCGTGGTGGATTACAGCTTATTCCCTCTCCTAGAGAGGAGGCCCGAGTCCCAGCAGTGGGAACATTAAAAAGGCTGATTATGTATGTATGTCATGTAAGTGTTACCATATTAAAATGATTCCCTTTTACCAACAAATTTTGACTTGCTAAGTTTTAAATATGATCAGTTTGTAATTTACCTTTCAGATACCGTCAATTTGAGACATAATAGTAAGACAATAGATGCGCGAACGCCGGCGTTCGCTTGGGGTTTAACCTTTCGTATGCCGTAATTAGAGACACAATTAAAAAGTTATTGTGTCTCGCATGGATTCACGTTCCGGACACACAAAGGGTAAATGAACTAAATAGGTTTATAATTCTTTTGTGCTTGCCATCTAAATCTTCCTAAACAGCTTGACTGATTTGGACAAATTTTGTATCTATATTCGAAAAGGTCTCTGGAAAGTTTGAAAGTACAAATGGACGCGATAGGTGGCGCTGCAATCAATTTCTAATTTTTTTTCTGACGAAAACCCAGCTTTCGGGCAGGACAGCATCTGCCGGGACGGCTAGTATTATAGGTACCTATACAACTTCGAACTTAATACAAAAACTTTACTGCAGAATCAACTAAAAATAACGAAACATAAACATCCTACCCATACAAAAAACGTTTTGGGAATAACACATTTGTTGTACGTAAGTACAGCTAACGAGTGGAATCCTGTCAGACTCTATGTTTCCTGAAAGCTGCAACCAGGGTAACTTTGAGTCAATAGTGAATAGGTTACCAAGGTAAACGTGCTCCATCATCGATCGCATCATTGCTTTCCACTAGGTGAGATAGTGGTCAAACGCGAACCTATCGACAGTAAAAATATAATCAGCTGATCTTGTAGAACTTTGCTAGATAATTTTCTAGAAGTATCAATGGGGATGGTGGATTGGCGGACGTCACATGTCTCGAAGATGAGTTAACTGCAGCCCACAGCACAGGTAAGTAATATACAAGGTGTAAGGGACAGCCCTCCACAAACTTTAAGGGCTTGCTCAGTAGACGAAACTGAACCACCTTCCAAATTTTTTTTTCAGGAAACGAAAATAAAATCGGCCACGCCATACAAATTGTCCAATCAAGTTTATCATTTTGTATGGTGAGGCTGATTTTTTTTTTAGTTTCCTGAAAAAAAATCTTGCGGAAGGTGGTTTAGTTTCGCCTACTGAGTAAGCCCTTACAAGTTTGTGGAGGGCTGTCCCTTACACCTTGTATTATGTATGATATGGTTACAAAATCGCTCATATTTACAAGATAATAACTGAATGTAACAGTACCGATCATTATGGCGACACTTGGGGGAGGCCTATGTCCAACAGTGGACGTCTTTTGGCTGATATAATTATGATGATGATGATAAATAACTGAATCAATAATTTTATTTGATATACCGATCAGTTATATACTCGTATAACATACTTTGAATCTATGAATATCATTGCATTGAATAAAATTATGATGTTAATAGTAGGCTTTGACTGACGCAAAACCACCCGGGGTTTGAGTCAGTAAAAGTCTGGCACTCTCTTTCAATCCACCCGGAGTAGGAGAAGTAATTTGATAATTACCCACCGCAAGAAATTAAGAATAATTTTGTGGCTGAGCCTCCGAGTCATGGGAAAGATAAACTTATTAAAATTATGCTACTTACCACAATTATAAACTATCTTCCGCTCTACTTAGAGTGAGTGGAGTTATTTATTTGATCATCATATTTCAGCCTATAGATGCCCACTGTTAGACATTAATAGGCCTCCCCAAGTGTCGCCACAATGAACGGTCCTCTGCGTCTCGCATCCATCGGATTCCCGCAATCTTTAGCAAGTCATCGGTCCACCTTTTAGGAGGCCTCCCAACGCTGCGTCTCGCATCCATCGGATTCCCGCAATCTTTAGCAAGACATCGGTCCACCTTTTAGGAGGCCTTCCAACGCTGCGTCTTTCGGTACACGCTCGTCACTCCAGAACTTTTCGGCCCCATCGACCATCTGTTGTGCGAGCATACCCTGCCCACGGCCACTTAAGTTTGGCGATTCTTTGGGCTATGTCTGTAACCATGGTTTTTCTGCAAATATCCTCATTTCTGAAAATTATGACAATTATTTTTTTAAGCTATTGCATAGCTTCTATCGCGGGCCTTGAGCGTGGAGACCGAATCCAGAAATTCCGTAACGAAAATAACCTAACACCCCCCACTCATTTGTTTTTTGAGCGTGGTGACCGATAAGAAAACAAATGAGTGAACAATCAATCAAAATTCAATTCAATGTGTGAAAGTGTAACTTCAATTAATATCAAAGAAAAAAAAACAAAGGAAAAAAAATACTGCATAAATAAAATAAATAAATAATTATAATTGCATAAGTTGATAAAAATGCTATGCAATAGCTTTACCGCGGCAGTCCCCGAGTGCCACACGTCTTTTTTTATTTCATTGATTAAATATTGCTTCTTACCACACTTATTAGAGTGAGTGGAGTTATTTATTTGATAACTAGCTTTTACCCGCGGCTTCGCCCGCGTGTAAAAATTAGCCTATGTCCGTTTCCAGGGTCCCAACTATCCCTGTACCAAAATTCATCAAAATCGGTTTTGCCATTTAGGCGTAAAAACGTAACAAACAAACAAACAAACTCACTTTCGCTTTTATAATATTAAGTAAGGACTCCTTATATTCCTAAAACAAAAACCCCAAACGCTACCTACCTACTCTAAACAAAAGCTCGCACTAAGAGGTGTTCAAATGACATTTGGTACAGAAATACAAACAAAAGTGCGTGTTACTTTGAATTACACTTCGCACTATTTTGTATACAAACTTTTGTGGCGCACGCACTAGTGTAACCTTATTACACACGAAAAGGTTTCGTGCGTGGAGGTCTGAAGGTTTTTTAGCTAAGGAATGCGATATTTTTAGCACGTACCTGTTTGTTGATATCAGCACAGTATGTTAAATAGTAGGCATTACTTTCTTTTACAGTGTTCGAACTCGAAGGTCGACTTGGAGAGGGTAGCGAAAATCAAACACTGGACTGGTAACTAATCGCGTATATTGAAACGTAGTACCGAACCGAATCACAATGTTATACTGCTCTCAACAAACAAAAATTCTTAATCTAACTTAGGCTACGAGCGGTAACGAAACCATAGCGACTTCTAATTCGACGCCAACGCCATCTAGAATTCGTGGGTACTAATTTCCCAGTATTGAATTAATATTGAACGCTATGATTCCGTTACCTTTTTATTAACGTAAACATACAGTTTTCATGAATTTAGTAGCTAGCTAGCTTACCCATAATATTTTTTTTAAGTGTGAAATCACACTAATTTCATACAGGCGAGAGTTTGTAAGAGCTTTTGTATGTTTGTTACTTCTTCATGCTCGAACGGCTGAACAGATTTTAATGAAATTTGACATACGGGTAAACCATGTCCTATAAGATACATTTTATCTACTTTCACGCCAGCAAAGCCGCTGGCTGCAGCTAGTTATAAGATAACTTCTCCTACTCGGGATAGAGCTAGAGGGCGTGTCACACTTTTACTGACTAAAAACCACCTGGGTTTCTTCTATTGCCCTTTGCATTTCAGGGCCTTGAGATAACTTTTTCAAACAACTTGCAGCCCAATACGCAATGGTTTTTTTTTTCTTGTACATATGTACTACGTATTGCTGTAAGCATATTCTTTATAAAGGTAAATGTTCATGAAACAAAAAAAAAGTTTATGTAAAATTCAACACGTTTATTTTTTTCACTTCTGAAAAAGAAATCAAAACACTCAACCTTATCTAACACAATCTTAGAGAGCAAAAAAAAATAACTGCTCCTAAAGTTTTGTATTAAATCTCACAAAATTAAAAAAAAAAAACATTGGGCTGTAGAGGCACAGGAGAGCTACCTGCAGCCAAATCTGACAAAGCTTGGCAAACGTGACCAGAATACGTTGGTCATCTCTTCCATATCATAATCGCAGGGACTCACCTACAGAATTTTAAAATCTGAATTTCTTTGCGTAGCCTCACAGAGAACTTGCGCACTTGGAATTCTATTAATTATATTTTTTTTTGTTTTTAAATATTATTTTTATCAAGTTTTTAACCAACTGCGGACCCAAGTTACCTGTGTGGAGCCGCTGCGTAGGACATGCGTCACCTGTTATGTTACTTCTCCTGCAAAACTACCTACACTTTTCAAGTTTTTGTTTGGCCAATAACAGAGCTGTGCAAGGTGCCAAATACTGGACAGGAAAAATTAAGTTTGAGAATTGACACGAAAAGAAGAAGCAAAATTTTTTTTTATTTCGACGGTAGAAGAAAGGGTTGATTTTGTATTCGTTACTTGAAAGAGCAAAGTATTTCATTGCTTATTCTAATTCTAATCTTTTTAAAAAAATTCCAAGTCGTTTGACTTTTTAGACAGACTCTAGATACTATACTATTAAATTCTTATAATTGAAAATAAACCTCCTGAATGTCAGTAGATCACGGTTGCCAGTCTTAACAGAAACTAGCTTAGTACGCAAGAGATATTATAGAGCTCAAGTGTGTGCGCAAACACAAGTGCACTCTCTGTTCCTTTACTCTCGAAGTCCTATGGGAAGGCAAGCCAACGCGACCAAAGAGAAGACCGATCAGGTGCAGCACCAACAGCTTTACGTGCTTTTTGTGGCACAGAGGTGTTGCACCATGAACTTCCAAATTTCGAGCTGCTACCGAGTAATAGTTAATAGAAAAACCCAATAGCACTTTTTGTTTGACCCGGGAATCGAACCCAAGACCCAACGTTCAGCTGTCGAGCTTGCGATCAACAAGGCTATTAAGCTACTATATTACTTATAACGTACATCAACATCATCACATCTTAATAATTCCCAGAGCATTAGACCAACAGCAACATATAACACTTTCCTTAAAAATAATTCCTCTTCACCATTCAAGTAATGTTTGTCTTTCTCATAATACCGTAAAAAAATAAAACAATACATTTGACCAACACACATCAGAACCTGCTAAAGAGTTTACAGCTGAGCCAAGCAAACAAACCTTCTTTGACCTGGCCGACATCCGTGGCCGAATTAACTTCATAACTCTTTTCCCGTGCACGAGTCCGGAGTCCCTTATATCCTAATTCACATGCTCCCGTAAATTTCTGATCTCCTAGTACATAATTTCCGTTTGCCAAGACGTTGGGACCTAGGTCAAGGCTAATTTAAATATGCGAAGCTTTAAATAGTGCTAGTGACTGGTTCGTTATGTTTCTAGTAGGCACATTAGCCTATTTAGATCCATTAAAATTTATTGGTTGGGAAGATTGTCATGGCGATATGGTGTGTGTGGTCTCGGTGAGTAAATTAGCTTGACAAATTGATTTGCCCATGGAAGCGAGTGGTCTATTTTATTTTGTAATTGTTATTTTATCAAGCAATCTTATGATTGGTTTTTGGTTTTGTGATTGTTGATTTAGATTGGTAGTTGTTTAGTTGAGATACCCCAGCTCAAGTGAATATATTGATTCGAGTGGATGAGTAAGCAAGGCAATGGGCAGGGTACATTGCTTGCAGAAAAGATGGCTGTAGGAGCCGAAAAGGAGGAGTCTGGAGTGGCGACCGCGTACCGGTAGACGCAGCATTGGACTACAAGGTGGACCGATGACCTGGTGAAGGTTGTGGGAATCCGACAGATGCGGGACGTGCAGGATCGTTCATTGTGGCGACAAATGGGGAGGCTTATGTCTAACAGTGGACGTCTATCGGTTAATATGATGATGATGATAATGATGGATGAGTTAGTATTAGATCAATCGGTGCAAAAATAAATTTAAAAGTATATTCCAATATCTCCTACTTCGTTGTTCATACCGCGTACATCGAAGGATTGGAACAATTTGCCGGTAGTGGTCTTCCTGTTCGTTTATAATTTAGGTGTCTTCAAGACTACAACTAATTAGCTCTTAATGAATTAGTGCGATTCCCCTTCAACGATTGCATCACTGTTTACCATCAGGTGGGATCGTCAGTCAAGCACCCATTTATATCATAAAAAATATAGGTACATATATATATTTTTCTATTTTATGACTTTTTTTGTATAAAAACACGTCACACAATAAATTCAGGCAATAAATTACAGATAACACAATGAAAAATGACCACAACATACAATAGGAATATTAAATCACTGATTGAAATCTTAAACACATAAATAAAATGAATTATGAATTTACAATAAATTCTCTAATCAATTCAATAAATGCGTTTCAAATGAATTTACAATCCATAATCAAGCGAAATCACAGAGAATACATAACACAATTGAATTTAAATAATACAATAGACATAAATGCAGTTATAATGCCATTACAATACTAATATCAGCTAAATGTGTATATGGAGGTAATAATTTATTACAATTTTCTATTATAACCTTGTATGATAAAACAGCTATGTTAGATATAATGTATTGTACTAAAAAGAACTGATCTGTTTTAGAAAAACCGAGTAAGTGCGACTCGCGCACTGAGGGTCTAGTACAAACTTACATGTAAATAGTTCAATTCCCGAATCGAGTCTCGAAGATTTTTCATAATCGCGAATAAGTTTTTTTTTTTGTGACGTAATCACAATTTTTTTATTCCCAGATTTTTTCCAACACTTATAATATGAGCTCTTGTTTCATGCCAAACAGGACTCTAGGTCAACAGAAAGTAATTTATTGGTTTTCATTCCTAGCGAGTGTCAAAATATGCGCCTAAAACCAGCATAAACGGCCTTATTGCGTTGACTTGGAAGTTTATTTTTTAATTCTTCATTGCTGTTTGGGAGGTGTGGGGTTGGGGGAAGGGTTATCGATTGATCTTTGGATAATACAATTTCCTAACTTAAACCAAAAATTTATTAGTTCACTTCTCACATTATACACATATCTTTAGAGAATCTATAATTATATGTACATAAATAAAAAAAATAAAATAATGAATGTGCACTTTAATTTTGCAAGTTTTGCAAAAACAAATAAGTTAAACTTCCCTCCCTCTATATTATGATCATATACAATACAATTTTTTGACTATGTCGCTTGCTCGAAGTATACTTACTTACAATAGACATTTTTTTTGCGGGCAAGCAAAACGTGTCAAACAAACCCAGGTAAACCAACGTATATCTGTCAGTTCATCTGTCTGTAACCCTACAAGGGATTTTTGGTATCTATCAGTTCGTTTGACCGACTTTTATCACACTTATAATAATTATAAAATCACACTAACACATTTATAAAGATGAAAGTTTGAGAGTTTGTATGTTTGTTACTTTTCCACGCTCAAACAGTTGAACAGATTTTGATGAAATTTAGTACACAGGTAGATAATGTCCTGGAATATTATATAATTAATACTTTTTATCCCATGGTTGTTGTTGAGCCATGTTTTTTGAGATAATTTACTTCTATGACTCAAGTGAAATCGCTCGCAGCAGCTAGAATCATTATAGAAGCAAAAGTTTGTAAAAACACTCATAAATATGAATGTGTATGTTCATTACTCATTCAATCTCAAACATTCGAATAGATTTGGATGAAATTAAGAACACAGTTAAACCATAAACTACCTATATTAGCACATAAGATACTCGGGAGTGTGAACGCTTGGGATAATTTTATTGTTTTAACGGGGGTAAAACCGCTGGTAAAAATCTATAAAAATTAATGTTGTTCGTTAGTCTCGCTAAAACTTGAGAATGACTGGACCAAATGGGTCATTTTGGTCTTGAAACATTCGTGATAGTCCAGGAAAGGTTTAAACGGTTTTTTTTTTCGATGGGAAAAATCATCCAATGACAACCCCCGCTCTTCGGCGGAGCGGGAGATAGTGTCAGACTCTTACTGACTAAAAAGCCTTCATACCGGGGCTCGAGCGCCCTTTCGGTTAACCCTGGCCCCGGTAGGCTTCGACCCGGCTGGGCCCCTGCTGTTGCTGACATATTTTCCGTGATTTTTTCCATAAAAAATGTCATTTTGAAATGAAATATGCTGGTTCTGGTAATGCCTGTTAATAGCGTTATTTTTTGACAGCTTAGCTAAAAGGACTATTAGGCAGTACGAAGTTTGCCAGGTCAGATAGATAGCAATAAAATATTATGGAGTCACTTAAACCGACAGACCAGCACTTAGAACTTATTATAATGTCCCACGGCTAGCCAAAGTTTCTCTCCATTCTTTCCAACGATCATGGTTCCTTGTTTTCTTATTCCAATTAATTCTTGTCGTCTCCACTCACTGAGACCGCTCCCTACGTGTCTATGAAAATGTTATCAGACGATGATTCATGGACAGTAGTAATAGTCTCACGCTGATATTCATCTAGCCACCTTAGGATTAACTCTAATAAAACTAATTGAACTCAGGTCTGCCAGGAGATCAGGTTATGGGGAGCATACAATTGAATCTAGGGAATTAACCTGTGAGGTCTAGACAATTTAGACTAGTTAATCTAGTGCACAGCGTTGTGTATGAAACGTTCATGGTGAATGGTATGAATCGTTATGGGTGTTTAAGATAAAATAGTGGTTACAAAAATTGCACGTTGAAAAAATTTTATTCAGCTTTGGCCAGCGGTTCTGTTCATGTGTAAGTCGACAATCAATTCACGAGAACTTACTTACTAACCAGGATAAAAAGTATTTTTTGTCTTAATCCAAATGATGGCCCATCACCAAGTTTCATCCAAAACCGTACAGTCATTGAATTGTGATTTATTCACAAGCATACATGTAGACTTTTATTTATGATTTTAGTAGCATTTAAGGGGCCGGCGACGGATGAATTTCCATACAAACGTAATACCACGCTCATTTGCAGTTGGAGCATATTTCCAACATAATATTATTATGATGATATTCGGTTATAGACAATATTTATCAAGGTTCCTACGTCTTTCTTTTTAAAAAAAAACAAAAAGAAATTTAAGCGACTTGTATTTCGCACTTTTTACAGCGTAAATGGCAAAACATGCCATTTGGCTTTTCCTGTATTAAAAATAACAATATTTCTAATATTCTCGACGTAGGAACCTAGATAAATATTGTTTATAACCGAATATCATCATAATATGTTGGAAATATGCTCCAACTGCAAATGAGCGTGGTATTACGATTGTATGAAAATTCATCCGTCGCCGGCCCCTTAAACATAGATCTAATAAATTATTTTATATATATAGAAATCTTAAACATTGCTTAAATTCATACTTCCGTTCTATTATTATAAAATTGGATGTAACTCTGTCTATCTGTCTGTTACAATTTTACGGTTAAACTACTGAACCGATTTTGATGAAAGCTTGGACTCTAAGGATGGACATAGGCTACTTTTTATCCATCTTCGACTTCGCAATACCCAACATTCACACGGACGAAGCCGCTGGCAGAAGCTAGTACGCATATAATTAATAATGCATTTTTCAAACAAAAGAGTAAACTCTGACTCCTAAATTAGGAGTCCTATCTTGTATACTGATTCTGTGTACAGTAAAAAAACTAGGAATAATTGAATCTGTTAAACATACATGATTGATTGAGTGTGCATCTGTAATGGTATGTATGTGCATGTAAACTGACTAAAAATAAATTGTTAAAAGATAATCAATATAAGAATTCGCTGTGAATTATTGATTTCAACTTTTTATAGGTACACCAACTTCGTTATCACAGCGACCCGGTATTAGATCATTTTAGTATGAGTCAAATACTGAAAGTTTTGTTTACGCCTGAATGACATCAATGTCTTGAACAGCACCATGATTCACAGATAACGCGTTCCATACAAAACTAGAGTCTATATTTATATACCAGTGAAAGTGACTCATATCAAATAGACTAGAGGTGACACACATGTGACCCTAAAATCCTGCCAAGATCCAGTTCTCACAAGTCTTGATATGACATCTGGCAATTAATATGAAATTATGATTCAAAGCTAGTGATTCAAAGCTATACGTAAGGAAATACTACTTATTGATAAAATACATGATGTAACTGAAACAGCAGATAGCTTAACTGATTCAGAGGTTCAAGTAGCATTACCTCTTTGAATTCATTCGTCATTCAATATTAATATTTGGAATTTGTCTTTTTAATATTAGGTCTTATCAGGGCCTCAAGTCTGCTATTACAATAGTGTCAGAATGGTCTATCATTGATGTCATAATTGTCGATTTTGACAAGTTTGGTAATCTACTAATATAATGGCGTCATTATGACTTTCCAATGGTCAACCACTGACCCTCCATTGAAAGAAGTGGCATAGAATGGTAATCTCGTACATATTGACACATGAATATTTGACGTTTGCTATAATCTGCTAAAATTTTGACAGTTTATTTGATCAGTGCTTTACCATTAGAAAGTTATTGTGCAGTTATTGGTTTTAATATGCTCGAAATTATCATTCTACCACAATTCTATTACAAGGCCATTGACCGATCAATGATCGATACGAGTATATCACGTCACTACTGTTATGATTTATACAAATACGAAAATACGATATCATTACGAATTAACAGATTGCAAACTTTTAGCAAAATGACAATGGGATTGTGTTGGAATGACGAATTTATAAAAATAGCAGATTTGGGGCCCAGGTTCTGGAAGTAGCTACTCGTATTTGTATAAATCATAGCAGTAGTGACGTGATATACTTACTGTGACTTTCGCACTCTCTATACTTTCATTATACCTACATATCGTAGGTAAAAACGTAGTTTTTTTTATTGTTGACAGGCTCGCGCTTGTTCACTATTTCACTTGATGGAAAGCGATGATGTGGTCAACAATGGAGCAGGCTTGCTTAGAAGTATTCACTCTAGACTTAAAGATTCTCAGGTTGTAATTATCAGGAAATACAAAGTTCGGTACAAATACAATTCCAATAATTAGCTGAACGCAAAATGAATGTTCCCTACATTTTTATATGTAGGTATATCTAGGTGGGATGTCCATCATGTGACGGTGGTGCATCACCTAACGTCCGATGATGGAACGCGCTTGGCGGAATTAGGCTGTGCAATTCCGACACACAGTAAGTAATTAGTGAACTCAATGGGTTACCCCGATAACTTTAAATTACCCAATAATCAAAAGATGGAAATAAATCTTTGCTATTTAGGTTTTGCTAGCTCCTATTAAATATTAACAAATATTGTCTACTCACATGACAGGAACATAATGTATGTAAACATTTGCTATCACTCCAAGAGACGTATGAATTTATTATTTTGAACAGGTACAGTAATCTCACTGTCAAATTCATATTCAGTAGTTTTATCATAGTATCTATTCAATAGAATAGCACTTGAATTAAGTACATACGGTACTCAAGTACAATTTTGTCCTATTTTTTCTCTTCCAAACTCATCATTGCGGACGTCATCATTAAGAATTACTGTGGGTGAGTCGACGAAAGCTGCACAATTTTATGTGGCGTTTGTCATACAATGATACTGCCCATTAACACCCACTCCTTCGCTTATTTCATCAATTAGAGTATGGCACCCACGGAGTCTGTTAGTTATTAACGTATTGTTTATTTCTCGACCCCTTAAGCGAATAATTGCTTAATACAATTTATTTCATCTTCATTATTTTGGTATAAGAAACCAAACTAAATTGTTAAAACACTAAATTGTTTTGTTCTATACTGTACTCATGTAGCAAAACAAAAATTGTTTCAATATTGAACTCAGTTTTACATTTATTTTACTCTGTACTACATGTTTTTATTTGGCTTTAGAAACCGATCTTGTTTAAGTACTTATTATGTTAAGAACATGGAATTTACATAATGGCAATTTTATTTTATTCTACAATCTCCACTTTTATTGTTTTTATTCTTTTTAGGTTTTTTTCGCATTATATTTTATCTAACTAGCTGCTGCCAGCGGCTTTGTTTGCGTGAAATTCAAAAATTATTCCAAGGAACACAAAGGTCCAAGACATGTTCTACTCATGCCACAAATAGCATTCACTAACAAACATATACGTATACACATACATACATACAAACTTTCACCTTCTTCATTTTTTTTTAACAGGGTACTGATTACATAGTCAGATTTCAATAAAAAAAAAACCGGCGAAACGGATATCTAATTCCATTGTTTCCAATATTCACAGTAGTAACATTCTCAAAAGGCATAAAAGAGACAAAAAAAGTTTCCAAATGCCCATAAAACACATGGAAAGGTTATGACTCATTGTTGACTCCCTATTGACATAAATACGGTAGTCGTAATAAAACGGTCTTAGAACCATGACATAAATTCTCCTAAGTATGTCTCTGTACCTTTGTTATATTTTTTGTCCCATAAATATCACGCAAAATGTTTACTTTGTCTTATTCTTAGTTTTTATTATCCTCTTTGTTTTTAACAATGGGCTCATGTTGATTGACATTCTTGAAAAGATTTTCTTGTTCCGTTTAATATTGTTGTCAGCAGATTTTTTTTTGCGTAGTCTGATTTGTTACTTAGTTAAAACCTTTGCCTTTTTTGCTAATAATGTTACACGGGTAGTGAATAGAGAAAATTGACAGCAAAATTTAATTTAGGTAATGTTTCGAAATCAGTCACTCAATCAAGTTTTGTCTTTCTGTTTATGATGGTGTATAATATATGTTAAGCAAGTGCCTGTCGTCGTTAGTTACAGACTCAACCAGACATGTATGATGCCCATTAAATCGTACCATCCTACGCAATACAACATCAATCGATTTAAGATCAGCCTCATAAACTATCAACTAGCTTGACATCGCATTTTATAGCTCATCCATTTCAGGTGCTATAAACAATGTACTTAATGACCACATTATTTGTTGTAATCAATCCGCAAAACATCCTAACCTTTAAGGCAACATTAAGTTAAGAGTCAGTTGCAGTCACCGAGTATTTTGTAGGTACTGGCCAGGGTCTTTTAGCTTCGCGGCCCCGTAATATTAGAGCGATTTTATTTTTATATTTTTTTTTTATTAGCTTTAAAGATTTTTGTTTTTGCCAGACCCTTTTAAAAAACTAGTTTTATTGTTTTAAGTGACTTCCAAATATTTTCGTGACGTAATCTCGTAGATATACACGATTTTTTGGTCAGATCTGTTTTTTTTTCAAACTGTCTAATTTATATCTCGTTTTGATTTTTATCCAGCAACAGAAAAATAATTTTATTAAAATTTATCATATAATATGGTAAATTTTAATATAATTTTTTTTCATCGCGTTGACTTTTATATTTTTGGATTTCCAGAGGTTCAAAATTAGTGCAACCTCGCCTTAAGATACAATTTCGCATTACACTATAATCAATCAAGACGAACTTAATCCGCATTTAAACGTACAATGTAACCGCTAACGATGTCTCTATGATATCATCGCGCTATGTCGAAATAATTACCTCTATGGGTGTTAGATTATATGCGAATAACGTGCCTGCTTCAATTATATCATTCCTACGCTCGAGATTACGGAGGCTGCGCAAATAAATGTTGATGACGAAAATAGAATAGGTGCGGTAAATGAAAATTGTGGAAGTTGTGAATTATTGTTATTCAAATATGTGAATTTAATATATCAAACCCTTGACACGAAATTATATACAATCTTTTGAAGCCAGCTCTCTACTTACTAATACAAGATTTTATACAGACATGTTAAATTGATTTTCACTAAAATTGCTCAATTGGTAACGTCTTGCTATTGCCACTCCTTTAACAGAAATAGTTACTGAGACTGGCTCGACATTGCCCGAATAAATTAAAATAATTTCTAAATCTCATAAACCTTAATGACTACCTTTGGAAATATATTGTTAAGTTTGTTTGAAAGCCTACGTAGCATTGAGTAAATACAGTTACAAAATAAGATAAATTATAATAATGCAAAAACAGTTTTCAACACTTAAAGAATAAATGACTTTGGTAAAATCTACCACCAAACATTTATTCCAGATTGAACTATCACAAACGATTAGACCAACTAAAACATAGCCTCAAACAGCTGAATTCATCTAAGCACACAACCTTCAAATTGAATAATTTGTCTAATTAATCAAATAATTGTGGCAAAGACACTGAAGGACGAATGTAATTCGACGATTACATCACAATAGAACATTCTGTTGAACCTGATTGATTACACTTACTTAATGGGAATTTCAAAATGAACAATCCGACTAAATGTTATGACTATCTGTTAGTAATTGGCGTACAAACAAAGATCTCTGTGTTGGCGGCATTAATTTCACGTTCGAGATACGTTGTAATCATAACATAAATTTGTGTTTCGGTAATGCATTCGGATAGGAATTTGACTAGGCATCCTTGTTTGCTGATGATAATTTGTGTCTTGTTGAATTGCTAACTAGACTTAGTTAGCTAGATATGTGTTATGCTTTGTTTCAATCTCAATTCGTATATTAGTTTGTTTGTTTTACTTCATCATCATTATCATTTCAGCCGAAAAATGTCCTCTGTTGGACATAGACCTCTTTCAAGTGTCGCCATAAAGAATGTTCCTGTGCGTCTCGCATGCATCTGATTCACGAGGTCGAAGATTCCTCACCAGATCATCGGTCCACCTTGTGGGAGGTCTTCCAACGCTGCGTCTTTCAGTATGTGGTCGCTACTCCAGAACCTTTCATCCCCATTTATCATCTGTTTTGCAAGCAATGTGCCCTACCCACTACCACATAAGTTGGGCAATCCTATGTCGGTAACCTTAGGTCTACTGCTAATATCTTCATATCTGATATGATTGCGCAAGGAAACTCCGAGCATAGCCCTTTCCATTGTCTTTTGGGTGGCTTTAAGCCTTCTGATAGGCCCATTGTGAGCGATAACGTTTTGGAGCCATATATCATCACTGTCAACATGCACTGGTCATGCATCGACTTTTTTCTTGAGACAAGAAATAGTAGGTATGATGGACATGAAGATACCGTGCTGCTTCCCGAACGCTGCCCAGCCGAGTCAGATTCGACGGTTGACCTCTTTCTCGAAGTTTTGTATACCTACCAAACTGGACCGTCTGTCCCAGATAAACGTATTCGACCACAACTTTGAGTGTAGAATCTTGGGCTTTGATAGGAGAGGGTACTACTAACGGGTTGTTTACCATTTCTATTACTAGTGTTTTTTTTTTTTTATGGTGGGAAACATCATGCATTGACATCCCCCGCCCTTGGGCGGCGCGGGAGATAGTGTCAGACTCTTACTGACTAAAAGACCCACCCCGTTCCTTCTAGCCTTCATACCGGGGCTCGAGCGCCCTTTCGGATAACCCTGGCCCCAGTAGGCTTCGACCCGGCTGGGACCCTGCTGTCGACGACTTGGGCTTGGTCCGGACAGTCACCAAACGGCCGGACAGTGAGCTACCCATTGCTCACTGTCCGCAAGCCCGCGTCTACATTACTGGTGTTGGAATACTGGTAATGCTTATGATTACTAGATAAACGTCGAATGATATTAGTTACAAAAATATTTTTAATTGTATTATTAATCTTGTTTTAAAAATTGTCACTAGTAAATGAACTAAGTCGTACTCAAGTTATCTACGATAATAACAATTCGTCGTGGACGGAAGATCCCAGTGATGAGCTGAAGAAAAAAGAAACACTCATACGACTTTGATTATTTTGTAATTGATATAACGTAACTCATTTTTTATTTGCAATATACTAACAAAACATTGCTTCACAGTTATTCCGTAGAAGTCAATAACAATCACTCCTTTACAATGCTGCAACCGCTCAAACTCATTTCGACCACTTCAATATCTTCATTTTGGCTTACAACATTCTCATCTGCTTTATCATTATCAAGCATTCATTCATTAGTTGTAAGTTAAGGTTTAATGACGTTGATTTTAATTACACAATGGGCCAACACTTCATTAAATTGTCACTCACGATGGTTCTTTTCGTAATAATCTCCAAGATGTGATGTAATATATTCCTACTGACTTTTGACATCACTGTGAGTTATTGACTTTTGAAGACGCGTTTCATTTGAATTGGATAGATAACCTGTTTGTGGTTCTTTGATTTCTTTCGAGTGTTCTATTTTATTTAAAATTTAGTATGTGCTTTATTTTTTTAATATAAATACTAAAAGTTTATTTTTGTTTTACGTAGGATAAGACCAGTAAACAGGTTAGATACTTAGGTGATATATGGAAGAGAATTGAAAATACCTATTTTTGATATATCTAATTCAAAATCAAATCAAAACTAACAATATCATCAAAATGGTCAATAAAATATACAAAGATAATATAGATGTAGCTTTTAAAGCTGTATATTTTATACCGTACAAAAGCGTACGTAAACACACCAGCGCCGTATTTTTCTTCCCCATGACGTCACTTCACGCTTCACGATTTCCATAAGCGACACACGAAGCCCATTCTAACCTCAAACATACCTAACAGTACTGGTACCTACGTAGTCGTAAACAACGCGTTGTGTTTTTATTAAAATTCCTTTAATAATTTCGCCTCGTTTACTCGGCAATTGGGTCATGGGACTCGTGCATAGTTTGTTGGCAGTACCACAGGCTTGCCGGTCACTAGCCCGCAAAAGGGGGTATGTGGAGAGATAGAAAATTGTTTTAAAGAGGACTCCATCGGTATTCACTACGGACGGCAAGCGGGAAGCCTGCCCTAGTTCGGATTTCAATTATCCACCTCAACCATTTGTTTTCTGAACATAAAACGAAACAAACATCGAAGCTCTGAATATGTTACCAGAAAGAGCACATATTTTCAGGGGATTTTATTCGACTGGAGATAAATACTGTTGCTCTTTATTGTATGCTTTTGTAATCCATAAAATACCACTTTGTTTAGGTATTGGCTTAGTTTTTGTAGGCCCACTATCTTTTAGTACAGTTTACAGAACCTTAGGAGGTATTTGATTGAATTGATGTAATTTTTTTTACTGTTTTACTAACTTAGTATCTAATTGTCAAGTTAAATACTTCTAACTGTTTTATAAAACAGTAGAAGAAATCTCACATTCTCACTCTCCACATTTTGATATTAAAGAAAATACAGATCCTATCATGTTTTGTAAAAAAGCAAGATGGATGGATGGATAATATTGTACCTAATTTTGCTTCCATTACTGGCTACTTACCTGTAATAAAGTTAATCGTTTCTCGTTTACTTTTCGCTTTATTAAATTATGCTTAATTTTTTTTTTGTATATTACTACTACTGTGATTCTAAACAATTTCGAATCTTGACACGCTTACATCGCCTTTGGTTCGAGATTGGAAAAGTACCTACCAATTGTATTAAATTGCTTTGACGTGCAACTCGTGTCATGGAGGGTGGTTGGGTTAAATCGGTATTTGCAAGTGTCTAAGCTAAGCCTATGTTAGACGAGGTAAGAGTTCTATATAAAGTAGGTATATTACAATCTTTTAAGTTAACTTAAAATTCAAAATTAGGTTATGTATTATTTGTATTAGTCAACACTGTGGCAAAGCTCTTTAGAAAAGATTCAAATAAAAAAAAAAAATCTGAAAAACATTAAAAAAGCCTCAGTAAGTCCATTCTCTGTAAGAATATGGAACGGGTATTCAACAATAAGCTTCTGGCATAAATAGACACTAACAAAAGCCTTATTGACTATCGATACGGTTTCCACCGAAATTAATCAATTGGGTATCTTCTAGTAATCTAGTGTATACCATTCACACCTTGAGGAAAGTTATCGAGAGATACGTGTGGGCACTTTCTGTATCCCTATATAACTTAGTCTTTCGATTGGGTCTAGCACAAAAGCCTAATTGTAAGCTTCCTTCCTTCTGCTTCCTCATCTTTCTCTGGATAGTGTAATTAGCTTTCTGATTTCCTGAGTGATGGGTCCATTCGAGTACTCATCAAGAATTCGTTCAGAAGTCAGAGCTCTCGGCAAAATTGTCCTAACTGAGCATTAATCTACACTATATAATAAAGAGGTAAAGTTTGTTTTTTTTTTTTTGTTTGTAGGGTGTAATCTCTGAAAGTACTATTCCGATTGCTAAAATTTTTTCACTGATAAAAAACTGCTTTGTTCCTGAGTGACATAGGCATTTTATGCATATATAAAAGCTAGCAACCTTATAAAACTCAATAGCTTTGGGTATGCAGAAGACGGCACTATTACTGAAAAATATGTAACCACCAAAGAAGTAGTTGATACTAGATCCAGTCTCTATGAGAGACTGTGGTTGAGTGCTTAAACTTATTCCTGAAAACTATCAATTTGGTTCTATTCAATGCTGCTGCCGTGTCTTTTTTCACTAAAAGGCACTAATCCCACCTTTCTAAGAGTTCACCCTGCCGACAATCGATTATCTTGAGCTTCTTATTTGACCAAATCGAGGCCAAAGGCTTTAATACTCGTAAAAACGACTGCACTAAAACATTTTCGAAATAATTTAGAAAAAGTTAGAAAACCAATTTAGTTATTTCACACCAAAATCAGCAAAATATTTTATCCCAAAACCCAATTCAGTATTACTAGTATTGATAAACCTCTTTTTTCTCTTGATAACATTTTCAAAGCAGTCTCTCGAAGCAGAGCGTACGCTCAATTGTCAAACTTGTTTATACAGTTTGAACACACTTGGAATAACAATCCTTTGTTGACGGTTCTTTTGAGCCTGCCCGTGACAAACTCAAAGGATTTGCTGCGAAGCGTGTCCACTCAAGATGGGAACATCTGTTATATTAAATTAAATGTCTTCCGTTGGACGCCTAAATATAGATTTATAATGTCAGATGTAAAGGTGTGTGGTTAGCGTGGGCGATAAATTGCAATGAGATGCGAATATGGTTTGATATAGCTAGTTATCACGTTAAGATTACTATTTAAACAATGTACATGGGCAATACAATCAATATTTAAAAAAAAACTAAAATATCGGGTATAATTTTTACAAGTTTCATTGAAATTTTGTGTAGATTCAAAACTTCACTTTTTTATAAAAATGTGTTTTTAGAATAACCATAATTATTATTAAAAAATTCTCTACACTTAATAGAACATGCAAATATGTTCCATATTTCTCGTAAATTATGAACGGTACAAAGTTGTACGCAAATTCGTTACTAAATACAATATATTTCCGCCAACAGCGACTAATTAAACAAAACAAACACAAACGCTACGAAAATTAGATTCTAATTAAAGGAAATGTTCAAGTTTTCCATTGGTACGACACAAGCGTTCATTAGTAGGTAAAGCGTGTCATTTCGTTCGCAACAGGCACTGAATACTCGAAAACGGCTAATATGTGGTAAGAAAAGGAGCCACGCACGCCGTATCACAACCAACCAAATGAAATTTCGCACAAATGAAAATTATATGGTGAAATAATGTACCCATTTAAGGTGTTCAACAAACCGTGAACGAAAATAATAGTAGCTCCCAAGCAAAAGCACCGAGAATGATATTATAGTAATTAAGAGCAAACTACCAGAAAATTTTGTCGCCCAACAATGTTTTTGGTACAACAATGTCATTAAATAAATACTCGAGTTCGCAACCGAAAGACATCGTACTATTAACCAAATAAAACCGTTCATTAAATTTGCGATTTATGCTTTCGCGGCTTTTATTCATTGCGTTATAAATTCGCCTCGTTCGAGATTTTACAGCTGAGTACGGGAGATTTACTGGGAAAATACGTCGATTCCATTTCAGATCATCCCCCGAACGCGTTGGACTTAAAAGTACAAATTGAAATTTTATGTTTGTCTCCTATTGTGTGATTATTTTTGGTAAAAATACCATACCATATAAAATTAGGCGTCAAACTACAGTGGTATACAAATAAACAACATAAATAACACACAAATACCGACTTCTTGAACAGATACTTATTATTATATACATTAGTTCATATCCACGTATCCACACACACTATTGTATTTGGCTTCATCACGCTGCGAAAAAGTAAAAACTTATCTCACGGGAATTCACTAACGAGAAAAAAAAAACATGTTTATGTCCTAATCCCTACCATTGTATTTTATTTCATCCAAATCCGATGAGATGACAAGATGTGATTCATTTAAAAAACAAAACATCTAGATAATTTTCTAAACATAATGCTGACCGGAACATTTTATTCATAACGAGCTTCTCGCCCGAGCTTTGCAAGGGTGTTAGAAATTTTTGGAATTCTCGGTTTTTCTCTTCTATATTACTTGCATGTACTTTTTGCTGAATTATTCGGTCTATTGCATCAGCCGATATGAAAATCTGTTCAGAAGTTTTTGTGTTTATGGCAAACGGACAGACAGATGTGATGGGGGACTTTGTTTTATAATATGTATACAAATGTAAGGATAAGGATCTCAACTGCATCGTAGGAAGTGCAATGAGGTCACCACTGCCGTATGATTCTATAAGTAAGAACTCAAAATATAATTTCATTATTATTTTGCGTGGTAGTAGCAGAACTTTCAAATAAAAGAAACGTGGTGATCCAATTTAAAACGTTTGACATTCAGTGACCACTCTTGTAATTTGTACTGTTCCCTTGAACTTTAAAGGTCGAATAGCTGGATCTCATATTAAATACACACATATTACGGTTCTCTAATAAACATGAAATATTCCTTAGTCCTTTCATAACCTATTTTTAGGTATACATGTTACAACAATTACCTTTCTCTTGTGTTTCTTTCCTTTCAAAAATTTCCATATAATGCATCCACACGTCTATAGCAATCATCCCGCACTGGACCCGTGCGGTAGATTACAGCCCTTCTCTCTCTTAGAGAGAAGGCCCGAGTCCTAACAGTGGGAACATTACATAAAGCTGTCTTTGCCATGCAACGATCACAGTGGTTTTCAACATAGACCAAACCAACTTCTTACCAACGTGCTCAATCTTTGCCCACACTCCAAAATTCCCACCTTACGATATAATCGTTTCACTCAATGAATACAATAAATTTTATGCAAATATGATAAAAGTCCAGACGTGCCTCAATATGTTTGACTTTCCATCTCATCTCATTAACATGATCATCACCAAAGCATTCCATTCATTATGACTGAGCAAACACGACTTAAACAATGATATCACAAAGGCTTGTGCACACAAAGGGCGATAGTTCGCTCAGAAATTCAGAATATGATTTTCTACGTGTTCTTGGTACCGAGTAGGATCGGCAAAGGTAGATTGTTGGAGTCATGATGACAAATAACAGCTAATGTTACCAACAAAAGCAATACTGGGTCATGCTTAAATATTTCTAAACAGAAATTGTGCAATTTTTACTTCTAGTTCAACTACCGTCAATAAAAAAAACGAGCACGAATTGTTACACCAAATAATAAGGATTAAACTTAAAAAAAAATACTTATCCAATTACATACTTCTTAGCAGCTCTAGTCAACAAATATAATTTTTAAAATATCTTTATAAACAACGAAAATAGAAGCTTCAAAGCTGTTATAAAAGTGAAGTCCGATTTGAACAATTGACGTCAAAGTACATCACGCCCGAGACAGATATATTTGTTATATCATATTTTTTGAACGAGGTGGAACAGGGTGGGTCTTTTAGTCTGTTAGAGTCTGACACTATCTCCCGCTCCGCCCAAGAGCGGGGGTTGTCATTTGATGATTTTTTCCCACATTTGTTTTTCCACCAATTTTGGTATTGTTTTCATAGTAAGTATTCTATTTTGGTGTATTTATAGATAAAAAAATATTCGTTTTGCTATAAATTTATAATTTGATAGATAACAAATATTTTTTTCGTATTGGTTGAAATTTGGAACAAAACAAATTACTTTTCTCTCTGTCTTGTTCAACGCTCGCAAATGGCTAGCATGAAATATGTAGCTAGAATAAATTATATTCTGATAGGAATTCTGACAAAAGAATTTATTTTCATAGATAGAATTTTCCACAGTTTTCACTAGACATTAAAATAAACTAGTGAATATACTGCAATCCACTGACAACAAAAAAAGACAAAACAGAAAAAAAAAAACATACAAAAAAGAGATAAAAGAAAAGAATAATGTATAAATCTAATACTATATTTTTCAGGTCCATTTGATATGAAGTTGAGACAAATTTACTATAGCTAAGATTCTGTATGTTTTTGGAAAGCTCCTTCAGTAAACAAAGGCTTCTTTTTTCTTTTTTTTTTTTCATTAAATTTATTTTATTTATACCGGGTAAAATGGGGTTAATAGAAACAAAACTCCGAGGGATATTTTCTTGATATTTAAATGTTTTTTGCAGCATTTAACTATATCAATTTATTAATGAATTTTTATTTTAAAAAGTCGATCTTTTGTATGGTATCAAAGTGAAAAACCAAACCAAAGTTTTGTTTCTATTTAGCCCGTTTTACGGTACTGCGCTCCGCTACCGCTTTCCAACCGCCTCACTCAGCGTCTAACCTGTCATCTAATTCATAGCATCGTCAATGTCTTGCAGTATAACACGCTCCTAAAATAATCGTACAAACACCGTCTCCTTGTCCACACCTCATAATTTATTACCATCTTCCTCATTTCCAGGTAGTGAAAGTCTTAAACGAAATGGTTGACTATGGGCAAATAAAGCTTCACCTCGTTTGTGATATGCCCCATTTTTTTCCCAGGTTTGTTCTTATCGTAGGCCAATATTTGTTTTTATAACAGGTTGGACTTTTGATGGCTTAAGTTTGAAGTTCTTTTATTATGTTGGATCAATGTTGGTTTAAGTTGAGATAATGTTGGTCTATGTAGGTTGACATTACACATTGGCGGCGCGTAGTGTTCCACGCATGCTCTGTGGACAGTTGGCCTACACTAATCTGGAGTAGCAGAAGTCAAGTAAAAGACCTTCGTCCTTACCACAAGCCAAAGGACATCAATTTAAAAAAAAAATGGAACACCAAAATGAATTGATGTACCAGTAATAACAACAACAACAAAAAAAAAAACGAAGTTTCGAACAGGACTCTGCATTTTTTAGTATATCAATCATGAATCAAAATGCTCAGAGATAGTGTTGTTTTCTTACAGTAAAATCATTTATTTTATTCGTCTGAACAATATAATCTTTAACAGCTCACACAAAACCTCTTTTTATTAATATAACTTTAGATAACTGGCGGATAAAGCAGTACATGAACAAGTAATAATAAAAACTAAAACGCAAGTTATCATCCAACATAAAAACAGATATCGAACCCACCTCTTACATAAATTCAGTTATATTATTTCTGTAAACGGAATAATAAAATCAAAAAAACTGGAGAGCAAAAGTTTTTTTTTATTTTTGTCTCTCTCAAATAACATTGTACCTACATTAAGTACTTCGATATTCACTGTCACTGAAAAAATAAACCGACTCCGCACGAGGTTTGTTCTCAAAACAATTGAGTATACCTACCCACTGAGTTAGTTTTTCGATGAATAAATTAAAGAGTACCACACTGGCACTTTTGTTTTTATTACGTTCTTTATTTAAAAGCTTTCTAAAACAGCGAACTGATTCGTCAATTTTGATGCTCGAACGTTTTCGAAATTAACTGCTAGAGTCTATCTAAAAATTCAAACGACTTGAGTTATTATTAATGTAAAATAAAATTTGATATAGGCAATGCTGGTTCAATAATCAGGGTTGATTAAGAGATCATGATCATTGCTTACTAATATAAGGAACCTTATTAAAAGTATCGAATATAAGTATTTTTTAAATGATTAAATATTATACAAAATTCTCAAGTCGTTTGACTTTTTAGACAGACTATATCATTTTGTTTTTTCTTGATACGGAAATATCTCCCGCATCCTGGCTAGAAGTATCCATAGAAACGTTTAGTTAGGCAGACAACCACTACACAGATTGACTTCAGAGAAGCCACTCTTGAAAAAAAAAAAAGGGTTCTACCGCACATCCGGGACCCAAGTCTGATATTTTTATAAAATTCGTCATTCCAACACGATCCTATTGTCATTTTGCTAAAATTTCGTAATCCGCTAATTTATAATGATCGATCATTCATTGGTCAATAGTTTTGTAATAGAATGACAACATCAAGCTATCTCGTAACAAATCAACAACAACGAAGACGACTATGACATTCTAATGGCAGGTCACTGATCAAAGGAACTCTCAAAATTTTAGCAGATTCCCGCATACGTCAAACATTAATTTGTCATTATGTACGGGATTACCATTTTATGCTATTTCCTTGAATGGAGTGTCAGTGTTTGACCAATGGAAAGTCATAATGACGCCATTATATTAGTAGATTACCAAACTTGTCAACAGTTATAAAATCAATGATAGATCATTCTGACAATATTGTAATCGCAGATTTGAGGCCCAGATGATTTGTGGGCCTCTTATTTGGTCCAATTTAATGCTAGGTTACACCGCAGCAAATAAAGATACGAACTTGATTCCTACTGAAAAAGTTGCCTCGCAATGGTACAAAACAGAAGTGTCAAAAACGGGGACGGAGGCCTTCACACAGCTGTGGGACATAATAGGATAATTTGTATGTTTTCTTCTCAATTAGCATAATTTTTATCCAAATAAACATCAAAAAGAACCGACTTGTGACTCAAACAAAAACAATTCCTTTAAAAAAAAAAAAATGTCTTCACCAAACTTTTCTATCCAAAACAATAAAGACGTTAGTCATTAAAAAAAAGTAGTTATCGTGTGAAAAATCATTCCAAAGCTTCTATCTTCGTAGTGCCCAAAGCATGTAATTTAATACTTTCTACTTACTTAAATGGTACATTCGGAGAAATAATTACATGGTTGTTGCTTATCTGACGAGAGTGTGACAGCTCAATGTAGGTTTGGCAAAACATTACAATGTATTACGGACAGAAACAAAAGCTACCGATGAGAAGGAAACGAGCGTTTATGTGTGACTGTTAATGTCTGATATGATGTGGAATCTGTGTCAGTAATTTAGGTACATAATAATATGTGTGTATTCGTCATGTTGGTTGTAAAGGGTTAGGAGAGTTGACAATGTAAAAGATAAATAATATTTCTATTAGGATAGGAGTGGAACAATTTGCTTACTGTCTTCCCGTCCGATTAAAAATTTAAGTGTCTTCAAGGTTAAAGTGAAAAGGCTCTCAATAAACCAGTGCATTCAGTGATTGCAAACAAGCACTAGCAAAAAAAAATTGCAAATAGGTTTTTTAAAACAGTTTTACGCGTATTTTTTTTTGTCAATTTAAACTAGTTGAGGCCGGTGTTAAAAAGAAACATCGAAATAAACTCAGAGGTCAATGTCTCTTTTAGGGCCCATACAATAAATCAAATCATATGAACACTAAATAGATATAAAGAACAATAAATATAAAGAACCACACCAATTTTAATGGAATTGTCCAATCAGTGGAAGCGTTTGTTAATACTTGTGTAGCTCAAATTAGGACTATTAAGGAGTCATAATGTGTATTCTTGCAGACTATTGTTTTAAAGGCGGAAGGTGTTATTATTGGTTTCCTATGCCTTAACTATCACAAAATCAATGAATAGAATTTTATGTTCTCAGATAACTTTAGTTGTATCGCTGTTTTACTTAATAGTAAAAATATGTCTTATCTTTATGGTTGAATCCTGACCTGAAAAAAAACTTTTGCATAAAAAATTCCTACTTAAAACGTGCTCTAGCTTTTGATATTTTATTATGTATATAAGTATTTAGGTCTATATGAAACATTTTTTTTTTAGTTGATTTAACATTTGCCATTAGTAACTTTCCAAATAGTCTTTAGCAGAAATTTAAATCTCTTACTATACTTTTAAATCGGGCTTCGGGACTACTAGCAGTGCGTAGCTCGTCATCTGACCGCCCGGTAAGGACCAAGTCCAAGTCGTCGATGGCGGCGCGTAGAGTTCTATGTACGCATCTATGATGGGCACGCCACAATCATGGCGGTAAGTCCCCTCTTTGAGGCGTGGCTGGAAAGACCTCACGGCGTCCTTACCTTCCGCATGACGCAGGTCCTCACCGGACATGGTTCGTTCGGGAGTTTCCTGCACCGGATTCGTGCGGAAGTGACGCCCGGGTGTCGTCACTGTGCGGAATGCCCGGAGGACACGGTGGAGCACACAGTCGAGGTGTGCCCTGCTTGGGCGGAGCATCGCCGTGCCCTCGTGGGGGCGATCGGCGGCGGAGACCTTTCGCGCCGGGCCTTGGTTGAAGCCATGGTCCGGAGCGAGGAGGAGTGGCAGGCGGTCACCGACTTCTGCGAAGCAGTAATGCTCGCAAAGGAGGAGGCCGAACGCATCAGGCAACGGCGTTATCGCCGCCGCCGCCGCCGCCGGGATTCTGATCCCGATTTCCGGCCACCGTAGGCGCGGGCTTGCGGACAGTGAGTAATGGGTAGCTCGCTGTCCGGCCGTCCGGTAACTGTCCGGACCAAGCCCAAGTCGTCGACGGCGCGCACTGTTCCCGCGCGCCTCAAGGAGTTGTCAGCAACAGCAGGGACCCAGCCGGGTCGAAGCCTACTGGGGCCAGGGTATAGGTTGTGCGTTTTAGTTAGTATTGAATAAATTGAATTGAATTGAATGTATTAACGTCCAATTAAAACATTAATATTTTGGACCTAATTTATGAAAAATTAAATCACCATATATTGATTTGCAAGTTCTTAATTTAAAGTTTTCTGTATAGAATTTGAATTTAGATTTGCTTATCAGTGTTTAAACTAAACACATGGTTAGCAAATTTTATATGCTTATTTTAAACACGTAGATACCTACTAAGCGTCAAAACCGTAACATATTATAGACTGTTTTAATGATGCCATTAAACAGTCGGCAAGAACAAACCAAATAGTTGCTGTTATACCTCAAACATGCATATTTCCTACTACTTATGTAAATTGATTCATAATAAATATTTTGATTCCTACCTTAACGAGTAGTTGAAGTTGCATCGCTCGTTCGAATCTCGTTAAAGCGGAATATAAACTTGTATTAACATAATATTGTTATTTATTGCACAACCCTTTATTATTCTATGTTAAGTTGCTAAATAAGTTGCTTGATTTGAATGTTGAGAAGACGCAGAGAATAGATGATTATGGTAGAGCGCAAGTTATAAGTTTTCAAAAGAAAATATGATCGTATAATCTTTACTGCTGTAAGAAAATTCATACATAAATATGAAATGAAACACGAAATGCAAGACATGCAATAGGAGGATATAGGTAAGAATATGCGAGTGATAATGCCGTTTTGACATTTCCTTATAGCGGTTTTAAATAATGTCTCTCCAATACCTTATAACAAACGTAAAGTTAAGAAGCAAGATTTGTGATATTTCACAAATCCATTACATATGCTGCTAGTTCGTATATTCCCTTCTATCATCACCCATTATCACTCATTTGACGATAGATAAAAAAGATTACACCTTTAATTTACACGCTATACAACCACTCTTTGAGACACACTTTTATAAACGAATCAAAATTTTCAAAGAAAAATGACTTCTAAAGTAGTCAAAGAATGCAACGCAAAAATGTAGTCATATTTAATTTTATATGCAAAGTCGACGTAAAAAATACAGTTCATGATATATTCGCATCCTTTTGAATAAAAACTTGAATTCAAAATATAGAATATGCCTTGAAATAAAAGTAACGAGCCCCAGTGATTGACAGAAGAGCTTGTTATTTCTCTAATTCTGTGCAAAATGCACTTTATTTTGACAAGTGTGTGAATAAAAACAGTGTGATTTTTATTTTTCTTTTGTTGGATAAACAGTCCCTTAAATGGATTTAGCATATGCTTTGGATCGGCTATTGTGAAGATGTTTTGTGTTTTTGCCTCCACTTAGTGAGAATTTGGTTATTCTTTCATTGAAAGTGCCCGCAGAAGAATACAATAGTATATATTTAAAATTTGAAAACTATATTTATCACTAACCCGCTAAGAGGAACACAAAAGTGATCTTACCTGTTTTATTTTCTTAAGTGATGTAGTTTAGTGCTTGACTGCGATGCCACCTGATGGTAAACATTGTTTTTGTTGATGGTGAGGCGCACAAGTCTATCAAGAGCCTATTCACTTTAGTCTTAAAGATACCTAAATTATGATCGGACAGGAAAATACGAGTTGCAACAGGCAAATTGTACCAGTCCAATGTTGTATGAACAATGATTCATCAATTTTTTAAGTAGCTAGTTAACTTAAAAAATACAATAGTTTGAATAATACAATAGTTATGTAAGTAATATAGTTTTAAATGAACGATTAGTGCATTTTTGTTTGAAGGGCGTTTTAGAAATTTTGCCTCGCAAAATTCTCTGGCTGACAATGAAATAAAATTTCGAAAAAAGTTATTAAACCGGATTAAAACCGTAACACATAATTTTTGCGTTAGCAGGCAGTTGTCATTAATATTTAAATTCTTTTGAAACGCATTATTTCCACGTTGAAACGCATAATATAAAAACTTCATCATAAGCCTTCAATTTCGTAAATATGGTAAATGCGACTGTAAGTGTGTTACGCTTTCACATCAACTGAATAGATTTGAATGAAACTTAGACACTTTTTATCCAAAAAGTATAAGTACCAATGCTCATTTGGAACAATTTATTATTATTAAGCGAGCAAAATAGCTGGCAGAAGCTTGTTATTTATTTATTTATACGAAACTTACTAAGCAAATTGTTCCAAGAATCCGGCTCGAAGGACTAAAAATGCTTTTCAATTTAAAAAAACACTACATATAAAACAAAATTCAAACAGTCAATGCCAGTGTATTTGATTCAATCGTTATGCATCCTCTTCTCCTTCTAAATGAAAACAGGCATCATGATAAATCAATACTTCCACTCACATCTGTCATTTATCTCAACAGTTTAACGGCCATCATTTAAATTGCTTCTCTGCATGAAAACCATTTTGTCCAATTAAATGAGTTAGCGAATTTTAATGAATCAAGTTGAGCATTGATTTGATGATGTACCCCGAGACTTCTCTGTAACTCAAGTAAGAGTAAAATCAACTTCGTAAAGAAACAAATCAATGCTGAGTCAACGAAGTTTAAAATGTTGATGTTCATTTTGCTTTGATCGAAAATTTTCCACGTTACTGAAAGGAAGTTCTCAGAAAGCATTTCATTTTACTTCGGTAAATATGTTTACAAGAAGTTAAGGTTTTCTAGTGGTATTTATTTAATATTCGATATTTCTATGAATTTCATTTCTTAGAATACATACTTTGTAATTATTTATATACTCTACTAGATCTAATTTAGAATTAGCATTTACTTTGGCGCTATTATTATTTTTATTACTCTACATTATCGAAAACAGTCAAACTCCTTAAAATAAAGATGATAATATTTCGAAAGAAAATGGAACCATCAATGTTCAAGATTTTGAACCAACAATCAATCACCAATAACTAGCCATCGTTAGCACATACGCCACCGATCGGGGTAAAGCAGAACACACAGAAACTACAAACCAAGGACCCGGGAAGGATAAGTTAGACGGATATCGATCCATTAACCCAAGGCGGCATCAATCACCCACGGCAAACATTTGGCCCATTATATCGGACAAACACCGCCCTACGACTTCTGGGCTTATGTTTGTTTCTTATAAAGTCATTTGAAATAGTGATGTTTTGTTTTGATAGCAATGGCCAATGTTTGGAAGTTGGAACTTGCTTAGTTGGGCTTTTTGATTGGGTTTGTTTTGAGTTATGGGTTGATTTGGACGTGATTAATGTTTAAATGTAGTTAATAACTGTAATAGTGCGTAGGCTCGTAGTTAATCAAAATAATAATACAGTAGGTAACAAGAAAAATCAGTTGTGATTAGATTTCCTCTGGAAGCAACCAAGTGGTGAGATAATTGAGATAAGTGTATTGTACTATGAACGTAATGACGTAAATCCCAATAAAACGAATCACATCATCATCATTTCAGAAACTTTCACTGTTGAACATAGGCATCCTAGTCCGTCCATCGGATTCTCGCTGCCCTCACCAGGGCATCGGTTTACCTTGTGGGAGGTCTATTAACGCAACATCTTTAAGTATGCGGTCGCCACCCCAGAACCTTTCGGCTCATTGGTCATTGCTTTGCGATCAATGTGCCCTGCCCTGTATGTTGTTGTATGCTGTACCTTGGTTCGATAAATACTTTTCAAGTTTTATTTATGATCTGCCTACCCTATCCCCAAATATGTTGGCGTCAGCTTCCATTCTAACTGGATGCAGCTGGATACCAGTATTTTACATGAAGCGACTGCCAACATAGTAATTGGGTAACATAATACCACTTGGTAATATTGTGATCAGTTTTCCTGGCTTCTGATTCTGTTACGACTGTCAAAGATCTACAAATGACAGTCATCAATCTACATTTTTCATATTTTTATTACATTTCTTCTTCATTGCACTCTCTTGTTCCTATTATTTGGGGTTAGGATCCACTCAATAATCGGCGCTAGAATATTTTATCCTGGGTTGTCGGCCCTGGCAAATGGGCTAAATTGAGGTCTCTCTCGATCTTAGACCACCAAGTCAATGGTGAGCGTCCTCTGCCTTTCTTTTACATTTTTCCCTTTTTTTCTTTCTTTTGCATTTTTTTAATATTTTTATTACACAGCCAAAAAATAAATTATATTAACAAGCCACTTATAAGAAAGTCCTTTTTGGGTCTAATCCTAAAGTACCTGCCTAGACTAAGTAGGTACTAAAATTGCAGAAAACCTCAATAAATAATTCCAAAAAGCTATTCAAAACTAATGGAACCACATTATTCTTTGGTCTATTAATAAAGCACTTAATAATGTCAACTTTAAGATTTATTACAGCAATATCCTTTGTATTAAAAATTGAAGGTTTCATATTAGTGAAAATCTGTCGTGCTAGCAATATCTTGAAAGTCAATTTAGCTCGAGAGGGTCTCAAATAAAAAATATAGTGTGGCTCTGGCCAGACCGATAATATCTGTTTTATATTTTCTTTGTGCAGAGTTGTTGTATTACAAAGTGCAACGTAAAGGCTTGTTTACTTTGAGTAGATTTTTTTATTTTTATTTAAGATCCTCAATTATCTTCTTTCTACGAGTACCAGTGTTAGACTTTTTCTGAGTTAAACATACCTAGGTTTCTCTATTTGCCCTTTGCATTCTAGGGCCACGGTAGCTCTTTTAAACCTTCTTGTAGCCTTGGCAGGCATCGGCCCTACTGAGCGCCTTCAGTTTTGATGACATCTCTTTGAGGCTCGCATGGAACACTACGTGCCAATGATTCGGATATGGTCTTTGGCGGACGACTGGACAAGCAAGCTACCCATTGTTCGTTAACCGTGCTTAAGGTGGCGAATCACGCGCTGCAACTTTTGACGCCCAAGGCGAGTCCTGCATTGGTGGCTGGGCGTAAGGATATCCGTTCTCTCACGTTATCTGCCTTCTCTTTTGCTTGCAGTACTGTTTCGCGGAAGGAGACAGTAACTTTCCATTCCCTTTCGCTCCGGACTATAGCCTGGATCAGGGCGGGGCGCAAAAGACCACCACTGCCAATTACCTCTACGAAGGCACATCGGTCATCCAAGCGAGGCAGATTTCCACCGTATGCTCCACCGTGTTCTCTAAGAAATTTGTATCAAAGCTAGCCCTGCTATTATTTGTAATACACTCGTATATACATCGACAATTATTAAAATATGATTATTTTAAATTCCATTCCATTCACTGTTTCTCTTTACACCTTAATGAGAAACTTAAAAGAACACTATATGCAGTTAAGGTACATAAAACCATAGCAAACTCTATTATAGCCAATGAGAACGCCGCCTTACATACCTGTTATCGAATGATAGCCAATGCCTACGCATAAGACGGCAATGGAGACGTCTGGATAGCCGTAATGACGGCTACACTTTTATCTATTATCTCGGATAGTTTCTTATACGATACTGGGCTTAGAGATATGCGACTATATTGGCCAGGGACCTTTCTAGAGTGGTAACATGGATATTTTAAAATTTTTCATCAACGAACTTTTTTTGTATGACATTGTGTTCCATAAATGAATTTTTTTACATATATTAATAAAAAAAGTTCATTGCAGGTTGCTAAATTGTTTTTTTTTTTCTGAATGTTTATGCTAAGAACGTCTTCAATGTATCGGTAATGTTTTCGCTAACCGCCCATCAGTTAAGTGGTCAATGTCCATTCCATACATTATTATTATACTTACCAACTACTTTTAAACATGTTGTCTTTAAAAACTAGCCCTTTATATAATTATTTATTTATTCTTTCTTTTTTTGTTACGCTATTGCTGAGCAGCACAAAGGCAGATTTAGAAGACGCCCTTCTAAATCTGCCTTTGTATTAACGTCACCGAATACCTAGTTTTTTAAATTTTTAATAATAAGTTTATCTGGATTTTTACATCTGGTACTTTCCACAACAGGCGTTATTCTGAATTGTCTACTACAAAGTCTGAATTACTAAATTTATTAAGGATGGCACTGGATATCTTAAAAACATGTCCAATTGTTAGAAAGTTCATGAAAATAGATAAAAACGAAATAGGTCCCCATCATACCATCATATGTAGTTAAAGACCAAACAAAGAGCAGAAAAGAAAAAAAAAACACTTTCTAAATATAATAATAAGTGTTCGAATATTATTGTAACCTACGTAAACTTATGACTCCAAAATATTTATAATTGTAAGAATCAGCCTAAATACAGGAACCACCTCAAGCCCACTGCCGTGTTTTATGTTATCATTAGATCTTGATGAAATTGCAAGTGTCTTGATATAATCAGTTTGTAGCGACATCTATGGCGCCACATAAGAACTACGAAGAAAGTACGAAATCCTGCATCGCGCATTCACAGTTCTCCGCGCGATTTGAACATATACGACAGCCCGAAATCATCTATCGGGCAGTCGCCCACCAGACTATAACGTCTGTCTGGTCGGAGGATCCTCGCTTTTCAACGGAGGTTGGCGGGACTTTACTCTCTGTTCCGCATACCTCCAAACTGGTGACCCTCGACAAAGAACGTCAGCGCAGCCTTCGTGCAGCTACTACTTCGTGACGTCATCATCACTTCCTCAAGCTTTCGAGCAGCGAGCCATACAGCCAGCACCCACGGCTATAGAGGGTATCCTGACCACCAGCATGCCTACCTGGTCATACCTGGTCATGACCTTCAGCCTCATCAGCGACCTTGGCTTGGCACACAGCACCTTCGGCCAGTCACATGAAGAGCTATCAAGAACCTCTCCTGGTCGACGCCAGCAGTCAAGCCCTACGTCGCACAAGCACCGCTCCGACTCACTGGAGCCAGCAGCACTACTCCGACTCACTGGAGCCTGCAGCATCATCCCGACTCACTGGGACAGCACCACCCCGACTCACTGGGGCATCATCCCGACTCACTGGGACAGCACCACCCCGACTCACTGGGGCATCATCCCGACTCACTGGGACATCATCACCCCGACTCACTGGGGCATTATCCCGACTCACTGGGATAGCAAACACCCCGACTCACTGGGGCATCACCGCAGACAGTTCCGACTCACCGAGAACTGTGCGGCATCGGTTCCGACCCACTGGAACCAACCTATCACTGGCCTGGCACGCATCATGAAGCATCAAAGAACCATCGATCTCCGATCTCCGGAGGGGAGTGATGTAGCGACATCTATGGCGCCACATAAGAACTACGAAGAAAGTACGAAATCCTGCATCGCGCATTCACAGTTCTCCGCGCGATTTGAACATATACGACAGCCCGAAATCATCTATCGGGCAGTCGCCCACCAGACTATAACATCTGTCTGGTCGGAGGATCCTCCCTTTTCAACGGAAGTTTGCGGGACTTTACTCTCTGTTCCGCCTACCTCCAAAAGTTAAATGGGAGACCTTTTCCAAGCAACCAGAAACAACAAACTTACCTGAAAACAAAACAAAATTTTATTTTACTTCCTCCCAACGACATAATTCAAAGTGACGGCAAGAGATATAAACGGGAGGATGTCCAAATTTCAGTTTTATAGTTTTAATTTAGGAGCCTCTGAAGTACAGGTGAAGAGATTGGATGACGTAATAAACGTCGTGGCGAATTTTCATTTACTTAGCAGCTTAGTGAATGTATTTGAAATTGTAGGTGCATTATTTTTGTTGAGGAAACTCGCAGATAATTTGAATCTTTTGAGTCAAGAACTGGTATTTTTGTTAAGCAACATTGAGATAATTGCTTTTTATGTCAGCAACAAAGCTTTAGAAGTCTACAGGTATTCTCATCTAGTTTAAACTGACGAAAAAAATGACGTGTAACAGTGTTTTTTAAAACCTATTTACAAAATATATATTACAAGCTTTTGCCCGTGTGGCTTCGCTCCCGCTCTTCCCTACTCAACCCTATTATACCCTACTCTACCCTACTCTACCCTACTCTACCCTACTCTACCCTACCCTATCCTACTCTACCCTACTCTTCACTACTCTACACTACTCTACCCTACTCTACCCTACTCTACCCTACTATACACTACTCTACCCTACCAAACTTCACATAAACCATCTACTAAATAGTCCAAACAAAGCTTAAACATTTGGTATGGATAGGTGAGCCCGTTCTTGAGTTATAAAATTACAACGAAAAGTGGCATTGATTTTTATATATATAGATTTATCATTTATTCATATTGTTTGTAACTGAACCTAGATAGCGCTATAGTACCACGGAGATGACAAATAACTAGACCGTTCAAACTATTTGTCCTTAGACAAGTAACTACACTAAAATCCATAGTAATCGGAACAGAAACATGTTCTTACATAACTTCTAACAATTTATCGAATTCAATTCAAACCTGAAATCAGCTTTCAACATCTTATCCAAAACTGCATTCTGTATAAAATAGTGTCGCAATATACGAAGATAAGATTGTTAATGGTGGTACAAATTGTTTCAAACATTTACATTTAAATCTGGTTCGGCCAGAACATGCCCATTCTAGCAGGTTTTGTTATATTATCAAGGCGTTAATCTTAACAAAAGCGTTGTTGTGTTACGTCTCTTGGAAATTTCTCTTGTTTGGGCTTTTCAGTAAAAGGTTTTAGATGGTGATGTTGTTTCAATAAAAGGTGACACCAATTTACCTATGAGCATTTCAAAATGCTCACCTATATAACCAAACCGAAGAATCGCCAAACTTAAGTGGAAGTGGGGGACATATTACTCGCTGATCAGAACACGAATGCGGCTGAAAGGTTCTGAAGTGGCGATCGCGTACCAGAAGACACAGCGTTGCAAGGCCTTCCACAAGGTAGACCGACGACCTAGTAAGGGTCGCGGGAATTCAATAGATGCAAAACGCACAGGACCTATCGTAGTGGTGCCATTTGGGGGAGGCAGATGACCAGCAGACGACTTAAAGCCGTAATGACGATGATGATGATTTAAAAATAGACGTTTCATTTAACGCTTGTTTGTGACTAACATTGAACATGATATTATAAATGATAATACGAGGACAAAATGATCGTTACTGTACTCAACAAACAAATCAAAAACATAAACAACATGTGTAATTCCAAATAAAAATTGCCATAACACCAATCGCCCAAGAATAATTCCAGATTTGGTTAAGTCCAATCTTCAAAGCCTTGAGCACATGCGTAGGGTGGCCAGCCTTTCAGTGTTTTACAGGTTGCATTTTGGAGAGTGTGCGCAGGAATTGTTTGATTTGATTCCACCATCTCATTTCTACCATCAGACAAACCGACGTCCGGCGAGTATCCACCCTTACGTTGTTGAAACCTCTACGGTCCGGACTAAGCGTTTCGCCTTGTCATTTATACCGCGTACAACTGGAACAATTTGTCTGCTGCGGTCTTCTTGTCCGATTATAATTTAGGTGTCTTCAAGGCTAGAGTGAATAGGCTCTTAATAAACTAGTGCGCCTCACCATCAACGATTGCATCACTGCTTACCATCAGGTGGGATCGCAGTCAAGTATTAGTTTATAACCGATAAAAAAAAAATTGTATAGCTTACTCCAAAACAATAATTTACGAGTACTTGGCTACACGCTGAAATTAGGCCAAAATAAATTTGCAATAAGACTTCAGTAATACCTTAACATTATTATAAACTTTCTTAATGAGATTTGTTCCACAGACAGGTAAAGTCTCATATTTTCAGAACCCACGAAGTCCACGGTCAATATATTTTGGGTAGGAAATCATCAAATGACGTCTGCTACTTTTTATTCAGTTGCTCTTTGCGTTCCAAAGCCACGGTGACAATTTTTAATAATATCCTTAGGGCATCGAAGGAGTCCTAACATTATGATCCATAAATTATCGTCATCTTCTTGCCTTTATCCTGTGTTATTTGGGTGGTGCAACATGTTTTTTTCTTTCATTCCGTCCTGTCACCCATCATGCTATTACCTTTTGAATGTCTTAAGTTACACAGTTCGACATAAGCATTGTTTTTCTATTGTGTCTCTAATTACGGTATTCGAAGAGTTAACTCTCTTATGAATCTTCACATGATCCATCTATATTTTCTTTGGCCTCCCTCTCTATCCATCCATGTATAAACTCGTAACTTTTTTAGAACATGCGTTTCATCCCTCCTCTTTACATGACCATATCAAGATAAACAATTTCCGTTCATACTTTCAATCACTGGTGATACTTTCAAACTTTTTCTAATATAGAAGCACCTACTCATTTATCACTATATATCCATTCAACGAATATAACAAATAACAATATTGCTTCAGATTCAGTTGATATGATGTCTATTGCTTGAACAGACGTAACATCTACGTGCTTAGTAAACTTGGTCAACTATTTGTTGTAATAAGAGATTTGTACTGATTTCTATGTCTCGTAATTGCGTCTGCTAGTAGTACATATTAGAAAGAGAAAGTTTTTTCGTACACTAAATGTAGCAATGTATACAAAACATTTAAAGTAATTGTGGTTTTTATAAAAGTTCATAAAGTTTTATGAGCATTGTCTTAATGCTCTTGTTTATATTTGGTTCAAACCTTTCACACTTATAATTTGAATTGGGCAGAGAGAGCAGACAACACGAATGTATCATATTTAGTACTAGCTGTGCCCGCGACTTAGTTCGCGTGGACTACATTATTTTGAATTTATGTTTTCTAAAATAAAAGTAGCCTATGTTACTCCTTATTACCGTTTCAGAGATTAGCCCGGACAAACAGACAGACAAAAATTGTAAAAAATGTTATTTTGGTGTATGTAACGTATATATATGCATGTAGTAAAAAGCAGTTATTTCAATATTACAAACAGACACTTCAATTTTATTTTTAGGTATAAATTGGAATTTTGAAGACATACATGGTTTTGTTTCTTAAAATTAAGCTAATACTGATGAGAATAAATCTTTTAATTTTGGTTACCAGCTTTAAAGTAGCTTATCTCACTTCTCAATGTAAAAAAACTCGTGGAAGCGTAGATACAGCTCACCGTCTTATTTTGATCTGTTACAAAACAAAAGTTTTTATTTACAATCATGGTCGCCCAAAAATAAAAACTTACACTTAATTTGAATCTGCTATGAAGCATTAAAATGAAAGAGTCTACGTCAACAGTACATTGATCCCAAACGGAGCGGCGTCGGACCGCATCCGGCAAATAATTAAAACTTTTACAAGAGCCAGTGAAATGTGAAAAAAAGAAATAAATTTTCTACCCGAACGCACACTTTCGTTTTTATCCTTCAAGCTTGTGATTTATACCCAAAACTTATTTACTGCTGTCCATACAAACGTTCTTCGATATTTCATTTTATCTCTCCAATAATAATCACCAATTTACCTTAAAAGTTTCTGGTCAATCGCGTATTAAAATGGTTCACTTTTCGAATTGAATTTTTTAGTTTTTGCTATTACATATACGCGTAATCAGTACTGAAGCAGTGGTTGCCTAGTTATAATAGTAACGGTCCCAACTTACAAGTTGTACATCGTAGATTAAACCCAGGAGCTTTATTTTGTGTATTTATTATTATCACCACCACTACTTTCAAAACGGTAATGGAAACCATCTTGAGGATCATAAGGCATGTCCTAGAATTTAAAAAAAATCGAAGACTTGTGATATCCACCAATGCGCACTGGGATCGTGTTGTAGATTATGATTCATTCCGTTTCCTAGAGAGGAGCCCCGAGTCGCAGCAGTGGGAATATGGGTTGATTATGTTAGTTATAAAAAAAAATCTTTTTATTTTAGACATATTTGGTCCATCCTATTGTTATTATATTATATTATTAATTTAATTTAATTATTTATATTCATTTTCAGTTACGTTACATATGTAGGTAATCTGCTTTTTCTGTCACAATTTCTTTTCATTCGAATGAATTTCCAGATTTCAGTTGCTCTAATTTTTTTTTATCTTAAATCCGTTCTTTAAAATCGATCTGCGAATTTCTGTTAAGATCTTTTTTTAAACAATTTAGCTTCATTAAATTGAAGTCAGGAACTAAAAGAGTTTGTTTATTAGGGCGTGAATTTTCCGAGCAAACCCATAGGCGAGATTAGAGTCCAGAGGAAATTACTGAGGAATTACGGTGGCTGGCCTTAGCCGGGGTAAGTCAAAGAGAAGTCGGGATTCAAATAGAAATAGAAATCCTTTGATCTATAAAATATCACTGGCAAGCGATATTGATGAATCGTGAAATGCTGGTGCACCATTACGTGATATTAAAATAATATGCAGGCTTTTAGACCTTTGAAATGGATTTATATTTAATGAAGGTATATTTTATTTATTGATTTAAAATGTTTCAATACAACACTGAAATGAAGTTCACGATATTTATACATTTTATAGAGATTAGTAAGTGTGCAGATATAATGCGATGATACGATTGTTTTAAAGTTTAGCGAACATGGGGGGTTGTCGTTTACTTGGAACTATTATTATTTAATGAATTATGTATTTAATTTATCTTTTTAATGTGAAGGATTTCTTATATGGGTCTGTACCTTAAATAAATGAAATAATTTAATTGCGAACATTAGCTTAACTTTAATGTTTTTAATGGCAGCAGAAAATGAATTACCTTAAATAAATGAATTTAATTTTATTATAAACATTCGCTTAAGTTTAATGTTTTTAATGGCATCAGAAAATTAATAAACAATTTACTTTTCCATCAAACTTAATGTCCAATTAACGATTCCTACACTAAAAACTGCATAGTTTCTCATAATATTGCTCAATATTTATTATTTCTATGTCTATTAACATAACGAAATTATATACAAAAGCGATTTAAGAGCCAACAAAACGCTCAATCAAGGCATGTCCCTCAAATCATAAACATTTAACTTATTTGTGGCCAGTAAATTTTATTTTAGTGCTATAATAAACCTTTTCTGTGATTGCCATCATGGACCATGGTGGACGTGGGAATACCAATGGTATTAATACTATTGGTGTCCAATCTTTTTAGTATCGTTTGTATAGCAATAAGTTTTATAGACTAAATTTTGGTTTGATTGAGTTGCAGTCCATCAGCTAATAGATTAGAATACCGACGTCGTTTATACCGTGGACATCGAAGGACTGGAACAATTTGCCTGCTGTGGTCATCTCGTCCGTCGGTGTCTTCAAGGCTTCTAATAAAATAGTGCACTGTACCATCAACAATTACATAACTATTTACCATCAGATGGGATCGCAGTTGACACTAGTTAAGTCTTTAAAAAAGTTACAAAATGTTTACACTAACTTAAATCTAGGAGTAGCGGTCTTATTGTTGAAAGCAATATCTACCAGACAGCCTTTGAATGAACTTAAAATAAAGAGGATAGCCTGTGGTATGCTGATGCTTTTACTTATTTGTTTTTTTTTTTTTGTTTTTTTTTTGGTTTTCTTGTTCTCTTTTTTAGCTAAACTTTTCTAAGTTTTTATAGGTGGGAAAGGGTAACAATCTCCCTAAATTTCTTTTGTTTTTGCTGCATTTAGAAATATCATAAAGGACATCATTTGTATGTTCTTTAAAATTAAAAAAAAAAAGATTTCAAAAATTTGTTTTCATTCAAAAACTTTTATAATCAAAGACTTTTTGAATCAGTATTTTTAATATCATTTTTCATTGGAACACACAAAATGAATAGATGTCATAACTTTTTACACAAAAACTGCATAAATTCTGTAGACTGTAAATAACACAGGATGCACAACCAATTTTCAGATTGTCATTTTCACCGTTCATAACACGAAACTCATTCTAATTGGACTTCAGATTGACTGACGTAGGTGCACTGAACGCGGAATTAGCTACACAGCCTAGATTGCCATCCATTACCTGCTCCATTTTAGACCCAAAATTAGGTCGTAAACACAGATATCTATGAATATTGTATGAAGTACCTACACAGTTATACCTGTTTTTCCATTTCCAGCCTTTTCTCTTCAACATTCATATCGAGATTTACTTCACAAATAACGAAACGTTCTCTTGTTTGCAAAAGAACATAATATTAGCTCGTTTGTTTGCATAAAGTGAAACGGATCACCATTTTTAATACAGGTTGATACAAAAATGCATACAGAAAAATGATTTTTATTCTTATCCACGTAAAGACCAAGTTGGCATGGGTAGTCGTGAATTTTTTTGGCAGTATCAATTTTACCTATTTCATAGAGCTTCTCGTATTCATGCCTACATATTTTATTTCGTTTGTTCATGAGAGAATAAATATCCGTGATTTCAATATTCAAGTCTATGTCAATGTTATCTTCCGTCGTTTTCTCTTTTGACATATGCAAGGATCAAGTCAGCAGGGTAATCTCTTGCGTTGTGTTTGCTTAGCATAATGCTATTCGAATAAAATAGAGTAAACAATTTGAACAAAATTTGCATCTTTTATTTATTAGCTTGTTTTACTTTATGCAAAATCTAATGTTACAAAACGTGTATTTTCACGAAACATTTATTTTATTTGCTTTCTACCCGTAATAAACTCCCGTGTTCTTCTCTTTAACAACTAAAAACAATCCCTGCACACAATATACAAATTCACGGTACATTAACATTACAAACAACATAAAGGTGCGTACATAACGTCGGATTACGTTGGCGCGCGGTATCGAATTACCACCATAATTGGTCGGACCTTCACTGTTGAACGTATGGCTAATGCAACAATTTACGCATCAGCTAATCTGCAAATTGGTGCTGCTTTGTCGGCCGGAGGCCGGCCGTGTCGTCGGCCCAGTCTGTCTGCAACCGGCTTTATATGGTCGATGATTTATTGATGGACGCAGCGGACTTCAATCGCCGCTATATGATCGTAAGTGGATTACGTTATGGATGTTACCGGACAACTAGCGTTCTTTATTAGCAAATTGTAACGTGTCAACAGCTTTCATAATAATTTTAGTTATAAGAGACCAAAATGGATGCATATTAAAATAATTATATAAGAATTCTTTTGATAAATAGATAATTAATCAAATAAATAAAGGTGGAAATGTCTTTCGAAATTATTTGTAGCAAATTATTTGAATTAAATATTTAATAATTTGGAATATTGTTAAAAGTTGAATTAAGCAATAATTCGGGAATAATTGTTATCAGTTATTTGAATTAATTAATTATTTGGAATAATTAGTATAAGTTATTTGAATTAAATAATAATTTAGAATAGTGATGCTTATGAACTTATAGCGAGAGGTTTTTTTTTGTAAAAAAAAAGAAAAAATGTCCATGTCAATAAAGTGTGGTTAATATTGGTGACACCAATACCACCTGGCAGCTTTGGACTCGGTGGAAAGGCGTGCAAAGAGGCTAATTGGTGATCCAGATTTGGTTAAGTCCAACCTTCAAAGCCTTGAGCATAGGCGTAGGGTAGCCAGCCTTTCGGTGTTTTACAGGATGCATTTTGGAGAGTGTGCGCAGGAATTGCATGACTTGATTCCGCCATCGCAATTCTACCATCGGACAACCCGACGTACGGCGAATGTTTACCCTTACGTTGTTGAAACCTCTACGGTCCGGACTAAGCGTTTCGCCTCGTCGTTTATACCGCGTACGTCGAAGGACTGGAACAGTCTGCCTGCTGCGGTCTTCCCGTCCGATTATAATTTGGGTGTCTTCAAGGCTAGAGTGAATAGGCTTTTAATAAACTAGTGCGCCTCACCATCAAAGATTGCATCGTTACTTACCATCAGGTGGGATCGCAGTCAAGCACTAGTTTATCGAATTAAAAAAAAAAAAGTAAGTTTTCACAAGGCGACAAGAAACACTCATAGGTACCCTGGTGTTAGTCTTCAAATCCTTTTGAGCCAAATTTAGTATTAAGGTTCCCAAAATTTGTACAAGGTGTTGATTAGGTAAGGCTTCTTTTACTATAGATGAATCATGTTTCCTATATCTCAAATGTCTTAAAATACACACAAATTATTTCCGAAAAAATGCATAAGAATTCTTACTACAAGTTTCTCGGGAATATGCGTGACCGAAGCACAATGATTTTTATAATGATGAGTTTCTGTCAATATTAAAGTAACTGTTACTTTTCAATCCTTTGAGTAAATGAGCGCGTGCTGTGGAGCTTTCAATGATTCTTCTGCTGCGTGGGAGGGCAAAAGAAAAAAAAAACAAAGATAACTGTTACTTTTCTTTTTTATTTCTATTGACTGCTTTACAATAAATAGCAGTATACAATGAGTTATTCATTGTAGCCTTGAAAAATTGGCATGAATTGGCCACAGAATATTGCCGTTGGGTTTAATTATAAGAAATTAGTTTATAGCAGATAATGACGATGATTTATTAGCACCATCAGATCTTATCATCGATTATTATACTATCAATACTTTGTGATACCATCAATGTTAGTGATATTATGAGCCCGATTTATGACACCATTGAGAGCAGTGGTAGGCGAGTGGTAATAATGATGACTTACGAGTTGTAGGTCGCGGGTTAAAAGTGTTAAAACCCTGCCAGGTGCTTTGTGTAATATTTATTTCATTACCACTGCTCTCAAAACGGTAAAGAAAAACATCGTGAGGAAACCGGCCTGTCCTAGAACCTAAAATTCGAAGACATGTGACATTTATCAACCCGCAGTGAGCCCGCGTAATGGATTACGGCCTATTCTCTCTCCTAGAGAGGAGGCCTGAGTCCCAACAGTGGGAATATTGAAAAAGGCTGATGATGATGATGACTGTTGGTGTAAAGAAGTTAGGGCCCTAAGTACGTGCAATAGAAGTGCACTTAAGCAGTGATGGATCAGTGGTCGGTGATGGTGGTAGTTGTGACTTGTGAGTCATAATACGTCGCGAGACCAAACTCATGCAAGTGCTTTACTTTATACCTACTGTTTTATAGTAACTCTAAAAATTTTAAAAGATTTTTTCAGCCAAAAAAACGTCCACTGTTGAATATAGGCCTCCCCCAAGAATCGCCACAACGCGAACGGATAGACCCGTGCGCTTCTCATTCATCGGATTCCTGGCCTTTTAACGCTGCTTCTTTTGGTACGCGTGCTTCTGGTATTCAAGTTTGTTTTTATGTTTTTTTGTTTGTAAGAGGTATTCATTGAAAGTACTGGTCCGATGCGCGGCTGAAGCCGCGGGCAAAAACTAGTATCAGATTTAAAAAAAAAAACTTCTCAGAACAGAGCAGAGGCGTACTACAAGTGTTTTAAAGGAAGTTGATGACGTCACAGTAAGTCCCCAATCGACACATTGTAACTCGCTCCTCTCGTGTCCAAAACAGCTCCCTCACTGAACCGGCTACGGGCCGCGGCGATTTCGTTTGGTCCAGTTCCACTGATAATTAATTTAACGCCATGTCTACGTATACCAGTTCTTGTAAGCAAATAGACCCAAATTATCTTATTAAGGGTTCACGAAAATGTTTCGTCGTATTTTGTTTATTATTTTACAGAAATATATATTTAAAGCTTTATGCACATGCCGCTGTACAGAGGTACACTTAATGCCTTAGTCATTATCTGTCAGTCGACCTTAAGGGGCCGGCGACGGATGAATTTCCATACAAACGTAATACCACGCTCATTTGCAGTTGGAACATATTTCCAACATATTATGATGATATTCGGTTATAGACAATATTTATCTAGTTCTTACGTCGAGAATATTAGAAATATTGTTACTTTTAATACAGGAAAAGCCAAATGGCATGTTTTGCCATTTACGCTGTAAAAAAGTGCGAAATATAATTCGCTTAAATTTCTTTTTGTTTTTTTTTTTAAAAGAAAGACGTAGGAACCTAGATAAATATTGTCTATAACCGAATATCATCATTATATGTTGGAAATATGCTCCAACTGCAAATGAGCGTGGTATTACGTTTGTATGGAAATTCATCCGTCGCCGGCCCCTTAAACAGTGTGATAACTACTAGGGCTGAGGATTGTTCAAAGTCATTTGATAATTTCTCACCTTAAAAACTGATTATATAATTTGGTAATAATATTAATTCCATATAATTTGGACTTACTTAATTAAACTATTGTACAAAATCATTAAGTAAAATACATAGTTTACTTTTCAGGCCAGAGTGCTCCACCAGGTGAGAAATGATCAAACTCGAGCATATTTACACTGATATTATAAAGTGGTAAAGTATTTGTTTTGTTGTAGGAGATAATCTCTGAAAGTACTGGTCCGATTGCAAAATTTTTTTCACCTATAGAAAACTGCTTTATTTCTATGTGACATAGGCTGTATTTTATATGTGCGGGTGAAGTCGTGGACAAAATCTAGTGTATATATATAAAAAAAATGCGATTTAATAAAAGATCTTTTAAATAATTCCAACATAACATATTTTATTATCAAATTAACAAAATAAAACTGAAATGATTGTTCTAAAACATTTAATTTCATTAAAACATTTTTGGTCAGATTATACTAGTTTTAAATGGCTTAGCGCATCAAAGTTCGCAACTAAAATAGCTTTAAACCTTTTTCATTTTGTCAACTAATCCGTGGCTTGGGCAAAATTTTATGAATTTTGGTCTAATAATGAGTTGCTTGAAAGAAATTTTGGGCATATTCGACCACAATGCAGTGGTTTATAACTATATGAGAATTATACAGACACTAAGGTTTTTAAGCTTTGGCGTTTAATTACTAAAATTAATTAGAAACTTTTAATTCAATATTTGAACTTGAATATTGAGAAGTGCCTAAACGACTTTGAACTTAATCATCTGCTGTATTTTCTAAAATGTTTTGGGAAAAGTTTACACCATGTTATAGATATTTTTGATATATGAGAAACTTTTTAGAAACTGATATACCCTAAAAGAATCACGATCAAAATCAAAATCTGAGGGATTGTTTGAAAGAGTCACCACGGAGAGCCGTTTACGTTCTAGGGCAGAGGCGTTAGAATGCAAAAGGCAACTAATGGAACAGAAGTAGTTCTTAGTCAGTAAAAGTCTGACAATGCCTCTTTCTCACACCTCACCTCAAAAAATAAATAAAAGTAACACACTTTATAAACCCATGACATGCGAAATCAGAGTTTATTTTCTCAGTCCTAAAAATTTTTACAAAAAAGTAATAAAAAATGAATCCCGAAAAATAACACCTCTTCACAGATCTTACTCGTTCGTTGGGCAAGATAATCTCCCGTTGTACTCTATTAAAATACGTTTAGAACATCACCTGGCGAGATAAACATCGCAACTATAGAAACTCGAGAATTTCAAACCTCAATTTTGACAACAAAAAGGCCATAATCGATTTTGGGGTACACAAAAGGAGCATTATATTTGACAAGTCGACTGTGCAAACGTTGTTTGTGGTAGAGATTATTTCGGTTGGAATGAATGAAAGCAAAACACGATCCTGTGAATATGTTTGTCGGTAATTGAAATACGAACAACGCCCAAGGGTGGTTTTTTAATTTTTTTTTTAACGTCCGCGGGCTCAATAGGCTCGAGTGTCGCTGCTGTCTCGAGAAATTGATTTAATTGAAAAAATTTGTAGGTCAAAAATTTGAGAGATTATTTTTCTTAGAATTGTAGGCTTATCTCTATGCATTGGATTAATTAAAGGTTCGGTTATTACTTCGTATTTTTCATTTAGTATTTTTTAGGTCTAGATTGGCTCTCTAATCTTCCTCTGATTACGAAAGAAGAATTATTGATACGTACCTAGTCTTTCTACAAAATATTTACGTAAGATTATCCGAATCATAAACATGACCAAAATCTAAATTACACCCCAACGTTGTTAATTTGTGATACAATACGGGTTTCTCTTTTATTACTACATAAATGGGATGCGCATAAAAAAAAAAACAAAACTAAAAAAACAATCCTTTCTTCAATACATCATAAAACATGTTACCCTCTTATTGTGGTTTATTGATTAATAGATGAAACTTTCAACGCAAGACAGGAAACGTATGGTAATAGAAAAACCCACCCGCAGGCACTCGTCATTACGCCTGTTGTTCGAAGGGTCCAGTATAAAATAATGATTAATTATTATAATTTAGTCCATGTCATCGGACATACACATGGCAGGCCCCACCCGACAGTTTAATCTTAGTCCAGGTGCTGTTTATCTGATTGTAGCGTGAAAGGGTTTAAAATCGTAGTTAGTAGCTGTTGTTTCGATTGTACTACTTCGGTAGTAAGTGAAAACATAATTGTGTTTATAAATGACGGGGTGAAAACAGTGATTGGTATAAGAGATACTAAGACTAATAAATATGAACTTGATGAAGATGGTTGATCTAAGTACGCAAACATAATAAAATAACTTGATTGGATATGATTTAAACATCGTAGGATTTTGTTTGATGAAAGTCAGACTTTCATATTGAATGATACATGTCAGCGCATTAAACATAGACCACACATTAAGCCATGCAACATTTTGAATGAATACAATGCAATATGCTGATCGACCAATGAAAGTCTATTGAGGGCATCCGGCTGTTTTCATTCTCTACAATACGACATAACTAACACATTGCCATCTTAATAGCGACACTTTGCAAGCTTTGAGTGTAACCGGCAAATCTAATAGTGACACAAAGTTACCGTTCGAAGCCCTACTCACCGCAATGGGAATAAGTTTTAAAATGGATGACAACGGTAACCTGACGGTGCGACGGAGCGTTATAAAAACTGTGCAACCTAATCCCGAACAATAGAACATGGATGCAACAAAGCGCAGACATATATCAAACAACAAAAACACTGCTCTCGACGGCCGTACGAGCGAACGAACACTATCATTTACGCAACGATTTGTCATCGAGATTCGGGGGTAGAGGGGCGGGACATTTTAGCTGATCCCTACGACTGGTTCTCAGCTTGTCTGATAATCCCGTTTCTTTATAATGTGAGAATTTAAAACAACAATGATTAAAGTACTATGACAACAAAAAAACTTTTAAGTAATGTGCTCTAATTCGTAAAAAATATAATGAACGAATTATGTATTATCATGCTCACAGTTTTATTTGATCTATCAATATTTAGAGAGGAAATCTTCTTCAATCATAAATCACATGAAGCAATAAACAAAGATTTGTGTAGACCTCTCAGAAACATTCAGCCCTATTGCATATTTCCTACCAGAGATCTCCGATCAACAATGCCGAAAATTCGCAGCCATCCGAATTCGACATCCAAACCGCTAGTAATATCCCGGAAACTGGATTAACGGTTGTCAACTTGATGAACGATGTGCGTAAGTTACACGACAATGGAATGTGGGCATCCGTCCCATTTGGCCCGAATGTCCGATACGCATCGCGAACATTAATTAATTATGAATCGCTTTTGAGTTTTTCAAAATACGGCATTTTTGTTCAGAGAATATGATCAGCGGGCGGTATTCTAGCACTGTGGCCCGATCCTACTATTGTTAGTTTCATAGGGATACATTAAATGCCTTTTTGTTGTGTTGTTATATTTTTACACGGTTGTCTATCACAATTTTGTGCTTGAGCTTCGTTTAGAAAATTATTTGTTTCCTTTAATCATTCTTTCACTGTACTAAATATAAAAACTGGGTACTATTTTGTATCTAAGCATTATTTATTGTCATGAGCTTCAACAGTCCAATTAAAAAAGGTTTAAGTTAATTCAAAATAATAAATGAGGAAATGTTTCGCCAGTATTAACTACATATTTGAATAATAATGTTTCTCATGTGATTTAACCAGTTCGAATTGTAGGGATTTAAAAAAAAATTACCTATGAGTTTGTTTCGTTGGCCTCACCTAGTTTAAACTGACAAAAGAAATGACGTAGAAAAGAGTTATTTGATGAAGTTTTCAGTTATATATAAGTAATACGGGGAAATGACAGTAGATGACTACACTTTTTTTCATTGTTTTTATTTTTTCCCAGTTACAAAAGAATTAATAACCATTTTATAAATGAACTACACTAACGTAAAAGGTGTAATAAAAAGTTTAAACATTCAAAGTTCTCGTTTGTTTAAACATTTTAAACTTACACGTAGAATAACCTGCCGGAGTCTGTGTTTCCTGATAGCTACAAGCTCGGGATTTTTAAATCAAGAGTAAATAGGTTAATAAGCGAGGTTACAAGGGAAACGTGCTCTAACATTGACCACATTCGAAGCAGTAATGCTAGTAAAGGAGGCTGTACGCGGGAGGCAACGACGCTCACACCCCAGTCGCCACCGAGATTCCGGATTACCGGCCACCGTAGGCGCGGATATGCAAACGGCAAGCAATGGGTAGCTCGCCGTCCCACTATCCGGTAACCGACTGGACCGAGCCTAAGACGTCGAAGGCGCGTATCGTTTCACGCGCGCCTTTAAGAGTTGTCAGTAAATCGTAGAGGCTCAGCAGGGACGAAGCCTACTGGGGCCAAGGATCTGTTTCTGAAAGAAAGATTCGGCCTCGGTACGAAAAGCAACGAAGGAATGGAGTGATTTGTTAGTCAGTAAAAGTCAAGAGCAGAGCAGGGGATGTCACTGGATGATTTAATAACCTAAAAAAAAAAAAAAAAAACATTGACCACCTTGTTACTCACCATCAAAAGACATAGTGGTCAAGCCTATCAACAATAATAATAAAAAAAAAGTTTCACTTATCAAGGCACTGCATATACTGCAATATACATCGATAATATATTACAACAACATTGCCCAAAGCTAATATGCCGGGAGTATTCTTAAGGCCCGGCTCGCCACGCTGCTCCCTTCTACGATTTATTGTTTAATCACAAGCACTCAGCCACCGTACTATTGCGTCGGTAAATTGTGGCAAGCACCGAACGTTCAAGATGTCTAATCTTGACTGGAAAGGTCAGGCAAGTTGTAATTTTTGTTGATAAAGAAATTATAATCGTTATGAAAGATATGGCCAGATTAATTTAGGTATGGGTAGGGATTTAAATATTTTGTCACAGATGTGATGGTGTGGTTGGTGCTGTGTAATTTAGAATATGTTTAATGAACAAATAAATACTAAAGGAAATAATCTTTGAAAACCTAAAATACTAATTTGCTTATATTACATTAGATAACCAAAACGCAGGACACAGAACAGATGAACTTTTCTTTTGAGAGATAGAACTATATAAAGTTATAGTTTCAATAATTATTTGCCTGTGACTATTTTATAGATTTTTTTGTAACGGATAATACGTATACAAATAAAAATTCTTAAAACAGCATCAAAATGAGTTATTAAATGGAGCAGCAATTAGTATTACAAATATTTGTTTGAGGAAGAGTAAGGGCATGGTGGGAATATCTCGCAAGACTTTTGAGCACACGTCATCTAATGGCGGTGACGTCACATTTCAGTATTTACATCCTAATACTGTTATTATTTTGACAATTTCCCCTTATTTAACGAATTCATTATTTCTTTCTGTTTGCAATTTTGGTTAAAGTAACTTTTTAATACAAACAATTAAAAAAAAATCGAATCAAGTATCCGATTAAGAAAACTGGTGTCTCATCCTACAGCCTAATTCTGTGTATGTATAAACGTCGTTCGCTATATTGCAGTTCGATGTGACGTAATAAATGCTCCCTGTGTGAAAACCCGAGTCCTCAATAACTCTCTGGAACAACTTCATACGAGCAATCACTAAACATGAAACATACTACTTAACACTAACTACGAGTATTTCAGTCTTTCATAGTACAAAAGTAGTTTATGATACTGTATTAAAAAAATATGAGTACTTATGAGTTTATAAAGTTAGTCGCAGACGACGTTTACCACACAAATATTTTTTACATAGTAAAAACATGTGGTCTGAAATTATTTTATGTGTATTATCCTAACTAATATTATAAATGTGAAAGTGTGGATGTTTGGATGTTTGTTACTTAATCACGCAAAAACGGCTGAACGGATTTGGATGAAATTTGGCATGCATATAGCCTTTGACATGGAAAAGAACATAGGCCGATTCCTTAAGTACCTAATGCCACGCGGGCGAAGCCGCGGGCATAAGCTAGTAATTAATAAAGTTAAATGATACAAAGTTTTTGTTTTATTTATTTAATTACATTGTTTTTATATATTTCTGCGTAATTCGTATGCGTGTTTCTTCAACGTCAACCAAAACCTATAATTTTAAAACTGTCTAGCTATAAATAAATTATAAAAAAAATGAAGAATATAATTATAGAGTCATTTTGTTACGAGAGGTGCGTTTTAGAGTGTCTGTGGTTCAAATCTGTCATTAATGCATTACTTTTTATTTCATAATTCAAACTTAATATGACAGAAAGAAAAAAATTTTAACAATTTATTGAAATTCCTAACAGTGTGTGGTCTTGATTTTTTTATTGAACATACCTACCACTATTGATACCTAGTGGAGTAACATAAAATTCCCGTAGCCAAAAAACCTGGCATTTGAAATTGGAATTCTACGCGTCCTCGTCTTATATTAATCCTATTACAACATTGACATATGACGTAGGTTAAGACAGACGTCTAAAATGATGCGTCTTATACTAATCGGCTTTATTTGTTTGACATTGGGTTATAATTTACATATGAAATTAAAAATGTATGAATATAAAAAAAAGACCTTCTAAGGGCGGTCGTTAACAGTGGTTACAAAATGTTATAGATTGTAATGGATGGTAATTACATAATACATATAACTTCAATTGAAGCCAGTAAAAGCCCTTGAGTTTTTATATGTATAAAATATTACGTGATTCATCAGATTACTTTGCTGTTTTGACGTAGAGGTCAAATTCTTCCATAAAGTTTGGTGAAACCATAATTTTTTACAAACTTTCTGGGTCGATAGGGATATTTTACGTCACAAAAGGAAACAATGATGTCATCATCCATCAAGAACTTTACAGCAAGTACTTCCACAACTGGATATATGTAAATCTCTTCCATCAACGATGGGTCATGTGCGCTTAGCATCTATCGGATTCCTGCGACCCTTACCAGGTTCATTGCATCGGTTCACGTTGAAGGACACCTTTCGTCGCTGCGTCTACCGGTACGCGGTCGCTACTCCAGAATCTTTCGTTCCCATCAATCATCTTTTCTCCAGCCTCCAACTAGGCCAGTAACCTTGATTCCCTTACAAATATCCTCATATCCTCATTTCTCAGTTGATCAGGCAACAAAACACTGAGGATAGCCCTTTCCATTGCCTAACAATAAAGTGATTGTTAGTAATTAACAATTGTCTCTAATCCGTAGGAAATTCATAATAATAAACGTTTACATTACAAATAAATGGACAATGAAGTGAAATTGAAACAATATCACCGAGTGAAGCTACATTCAACTGAAAATTGGCGTGAAAATTGTCCCTATTTGCGTCACTGTGCACAAGTGAACACTGTCAAAAACTTATTGTAATACACTACAAAATACAGGCGTTTCTTTTGTCTTTTTAACAACTTTCCGAGAAGGAGAATGAGATCCCACTGGGTAAGACAATTGCTAGCTGCATTTAATACGGTGCCTTTGAGATTTGGAAGCGTGCCACATTTTGTTACTGTATTGTTGAAAACAGTAGCAACTTTTATTGTTACGGCATTGAGACGTTTTTGGCACGCTCCTGTTACCTGGGTGGCTTGGCTCTGAAGGGTCTATTGCCCTAATGACCCATAAATTGATGCGTGACGACCGATTCATTTGTCCATATTGTCCAGTTCGAACTTACTGAAGATTGATGGTCGTATTGTCATTCAGCAATTATGTTATTTCTGATAAATGGGTGAAATACGGAGAGACGGCCTTTTGTTTGCTGATTTAGAAGTCAATAATTATGCTTTTGATATTAAATGGGGTACTTATTTAGAATTATGGGTCGAGCAACCTCAAAGCATTTGTTTATTATATTAAGCATTGTTCATACTAATGAATATTCATAAACAACACTGTCATTAAATTCTTTTAACAAACGTAATATTGACAAAGAGATAAAATGAGGATTTAATTATTTCAAATGAAGGAAATAACAATATAATTAAGACACCATAATAATTAAGCCTGTAAATGAGCAAACGTCGAGAGAGTACGACATAAACAAACACAACATCTCAATATAAGGAGTCGGGGCAACGTATTAACATAAACATCGATTCGATAGCGTTCCGAACATCTCTCCGGTCACAGTTTGAATACATTACGGCCGAGTTGTTTTTTATTACGTCAATAATTTAAGAATTAAACTGTTCTTGCTCTGTTTATTGGTCCTTTTCTGCTTGTTCCGAGACTTTTCTAGTCGCTCCCCGCGGATGCTCATTCGAAATGGACACGCACGCAACGGCCCGTTCGCGTTGGTCCTTCGGTCGTAAAAATCGATTACTTTATTTTCTTACAAGCTCATCATTAAAGAATAAAATAAAATGTTTATGGTTTTATTAGACCACATACAGCTTCATGACAATACTAGAAAATTTCTATTATAAGTACAATATTTTATTGATTATTACCGGCGCTAAAATGTTTTAAGTATGGTGTCGAACGCGAGTTAAAAACGTAACATTTTGTTAAGGGCTAATTTAAAAGCCCATTGTCTTCGTCGGTTCACGGTCACACAGGACGACAGTCGTTAATGACCCATTAACATTTTGTTTCACACCATCCATTAATACTAAAAGACCTGCAATTAAAAAGGAAACGCCGCCGCCGCCGCCACTAATTCCGAAGCACTCTCACTTGAAACGTTACAACTTTACTGCATTCAAACATCTGATAAGGGACTTGGCAACCAAAAAATAAAAGGAAAAAAAGTTGCCATATCACAACGGTAGCTTTTAGAATTTATAGACGGAATATCTCTATTTCGTTTCTGTGCTATCCGTACCGTGATATTTATCAGCGGCATCTAATGATTGGTCAGTTTATATATATTTATAATAGGCTGTGAGTGTCAAGTTAATGAGAATATATACCGACCTGGTACACAATAAATTAAAGAGGTTTCGAATAAAACGGCATATTAATTGGACATTAGTATACGTCAACACCTCCGAAGCAAAGTGTGGCCGATAGGAACGATTAAAGTACGTGAAAGTATCTAGGAAGTTACTCGGGGACTATAAAATTAGGTGGGTGTAAATTTTTAACGTTGGCCGGGGGCTATATCTGTAAATGCGTTGTGAATTTAAATTTGTTTTTTAAAAGCTTTTGAAGCAGTTCCGTTTGTTTCGAGTGAGGAAGTAACGTTGAGGGGTCCGGTTGTCCGGGTGCCACGGGAAAGATGAGGGCCATTGTTTAGATTAAGGCGGTTTTCGGCAGTATGAACAGTTTATACTTGCATTAATTTTCGTTCTAACAAAGAAAAATTTAATCAGACCCAAAATCAAGTTTTCATCAGCAAGACACGCTAGCTTTAATCAAGCAAAACATTCATGAAGCAATCGAAAAGATCCAAAGTAAACCTGCACTTGACGGTAAACACCTAAGACTTTAATTCCTTAAATTCACCGAAAACTTAGCAGCGCCAGCTCCAAATTTTCGGTACGAAGCAATAATTCAATGGTGCTTTAGAGGAAGACATTACTTTTGTCTAAGCAAATTGAATTCCACAAAATCTCCTCGAGAAGATTGACTGACCACAAATTGGGGATTCGTTGTCAAGCGAGATAACATCGGAGGAATCTCATTACAGTTGAACATTCGTCCCAGTTCGGTTCTGCCTTTACATGTTGCCTCCAACTTTGGCTCAGGAATCTTCAGAGATTCTAGATTGTTTCAAGTTTCTGGTGGTAAACATTGTCCACCCAATTTTGGACGTGGTATTTTGTCATTACTATTTACGGACAGACTGACTCTTTAACTTTGATATAGATCTCGTTACAGTCAGACAGATGTTTGTTGCCAGTTTGAGGGATAAATCGATGATAATTTAATATTTCTAATAAGAGTTCATGTCGTCGCAAGATTGAATCAACCGCAAACTGTTAAAGCCCCGGCAGCCGGCGGCGAACGGAAAATTAAAAAGCAAAACGGGGACCGCTTCCTAGCCATTCTTTTTAATTCTCAACGTGGCATTGGACGGTGTGGAATCATTAAAATTTCCTTCGTGCCCGCCACCCCTGCAGATTTATTTGATATGGAATGATAAAGATAACAGTTTTATAGAATTCACAATCAGTACGCATTAATCAACATAACAAGTTTTAACACTTTTTCTGACGTTAATTACTATAAATATTTGCGCAGTCATTTTGTTTTTTATTTTATTTTATTAGCTTCATTAGTCTTTATAGGTGTAAGAAAATTAATCATAGGAAGGATGATTGATGAGCTGTGCTGTGTTTTAGTTTTTTCCCTACAACCATCTTGTAGGCACATTGTGCAGCGAAACTTTTTAATGTTTTTTGCCATCGTGTGTCGAGAATAACACCAGATAAAAAACCATTTAAAATTAGAAATATAATACTACCTTAAATAACAAAATAATGTTCGTAATAGATTGCTCAGGCCTGGATTAGTAAACTTAATGTTATTCAAATCCGTCCAAACTTTAGTCGAGCCGAAATTAGATTGTCAAGTAGCTCTATTAAAGTAAAAAACGACGATAAACCCATAATCACTTAGTAAAAACTAGTGTGACAAATCCTTATTTGCGAGGCAGTTTATAAAATAAACGAAATCGAAATATTTTTTCCACGTCGTATAAAATTATGACATTATAACGTAACAAAAAGCAACATTACTCCCCATAAATAATAATTAATCCTCTTAGCATAATATTAACGCTAAGGATTTAGTCGTAGACGAGTATAGGCAGTTAATAAGACTAAATGGTAATAAATAGTGTGCTATTAGCAAAGTAAACGATTTAACCAAACAAGTCTTTGGTGACGACTTTTTCAACCGGTTGTATGTTTGCTAGTAAAGTGAAGTACACACGCCATCGTATCCACTCTTCCGAGACATTCCAAATTTAAATATTAAAATTACGGTGTGGAAAAGAAATTTCGTTTAATTCTAAATTCTTCGCATTAATTTCAGTTGATAGACGTTGTGTACTCGTCTTTTCTTCTTGGTTGGAGCAGAATTCCGTACGGTATCCGACGTTCCGCCTACGATAGTATTACTAACCCGTTTCCCACAGTTGATTCATAACTTATGTGGGGTGATAAGCAACCCGGTACTGCACGTCTTTGTAGCATTATTTGACCAAAATTCATATAGGTTAACCAATATCTTGCAGGTCTACACCGTTATTATGATGCGCAAATTTTAAGTGTTTTGACCAGTTTTAAACTCATGTTTTTAAATATTTAACAGATTGTAAGAGGATTTTTTATTGTGTGTTAAAAATCACTGTATAAACAAATAATCTTCTTTTCAACGAATTTTTATGACACAGAACATAAAGTGATATACCTACAGCCGAGCTCGTTTGCAAATGCCCCCGAATAAATTATTACAAAAAAAAAGATATCTACGCTAGAAAAATACGAAATTTAGAAAAAACACATGCTCCTAAAATATCTAACAAATATAAAACGAAATAAAAATTTACATATACGATGTAAAGTAGCAAAGTAAATATAAATCGGCCGATTTAAAAATCATCAATGTGTGTAATGTCCTTCTTCGTTTCAACACGAAGCTATCAACACAGCGCAGCGTCCATACAAAGCTTTAGTTATTAAGTATCATTAGCGAACTGTGAAAGGCTCGAGCGTAGGTGAGGCGAACAAATGCGGTGAATTCTTCTAATTTATTGTTCATTCAATGTATATAAATTGCCAATTATATACGACTAGTTTTAGTTGTCTTTTTAATAAATCCACCCTGAGCGTTCGTGCAAATTATGTCGTTTGTCTAAAGAAAGAAAGATAAATATTTGTTTGGCGACAGTTACCATACACAACAGAAAAAAAAAAACAATGGAAATTATTTTTTATAATATAGATTTGAAACGAGTATACCGAATTTCATGGAACAATCCTCCGAATATACGTAAATCAATTCTCAAAAACATTAATTGTTTTAAAATTTATTTGCATATACCTAATTGCCATGCGATGTTTTTCAATATTTCAGAAAGATTATGTCAATAAAGAATCTATAAAAAACTGGTTTAACCATTTTAGATCTAGATAAAACATTTTAATAGGACTTATTTTCGTATTAATTTATTTTATCTATAAAGAATGCTTAAGATGTCAAAGGCCGGGGAACGCCCAACACAATCGTTCTTTGTGTGAATCTCTAATGATAAAATATTTCTCTAAAACTAATAAAGCCAAGTTTTATTTGAAGCATAATATTTCTTGACAGCAGCCTTAGGAATTTGTAAATTGGTTTTGGAAAGAAATAAAGAATTGGATAAATATTTGAAAGAAAGAAAGCGGGTAATAATTAGTTTGGAAAATGCTTATAATATAGTCCAGTTAGGTATAATCGAATCTTATTGATTATCCTGTTCTATTTTTAAAGCAACAGAATGGTTACATCATAGAAATCAAAATATGCCGGCGAGACTTAGGCTCACTTGAACAACCAATCACTAATTCGTTTAAAACAATCAAAGAGAATCATTATATGTACTTATCACTACTACGATGGTCAACGCGGGTTGCAGGATAGTTCAAAAGTGTCACTGTGGCCTCAGAACGCAAAGAGTAACTGATGGAAGACGGGTGGGCTTTAGTCAGTATTAGTCTAAGTACTTTTCCTCGTCCCACCTTTTTTTTTATGGTGGGAAAAAATCATCCAATGACAATCCCCGCTCTTGGGCGGAGCGGGAGATAGTGTCAGACTCTTATTGACTAAAAGACCCACCCCGATCCTTCTAGCCTTCATACCGGGGCTCGAGCGCCCTTTTGGATAACCCTGGCCCCAGTAGGCTTCGACCCGGCTGGGTCCCTGCTGTTGCTGACAACTCCTTGAGGCGCGCGGGAACAGTGCGCGCCGTCGACTACTTGGGCTTGGTCCGGAGATGTACCGGACGGCCGGACAGCGAGCTACCCTTTGCTCACTGTCCGCTAGCCCTCGCCTACGGTGGCTTGCAATCGGGATCGGAATCCCGGCTGCGGCGAGAGTGCCTTTGCCTGATGCGGTCTGCCTCCTCCTTTGCGAGCATTACCGCTTCGCAGTTCCTCGTCCCACCTAGGACAGAAGACGATTTTCTATTAAAAAAAATTCTGTCATCATCTACATTTTACCGATTATGCGATATAATAAATCGATACTGCTGTGTTTTTTGCACAATAAACGAAATTTACACGTTTATCGTTTTACACAACCTGTGAACATCTAATTTTACACAAACGTCTTTCAACCTTCTTAATTGTATATTACCATTTGAACCACATCTCTGACTCTGATTACTAATCATGCCTTCTCTCGCTCTAAGGTAGACAGAGTGGGCGTCTCAGACTTTTACTGAACAAAGTCCACCAGTGTCCTTCTAACCATGGTTACTCTGTCAAAAATTCGCCCGGGTCTCCTCCTGTGGTAGGTTTGAGGCGTGTCAATGTTCGTTCCTTCACGGTTGTGGCCATTTTCCTCGAACTCAAAATGATTGCTTCGCAGAAGAAAACCGCACGCTAGAAATTGCTTCCGCCTTGATAATAGGTATACCTAAAAACTGCAATTAACATAATTTTTCTTTTTGAGCTGGGAAACCATCATCGTCAAATGACCTCTCTCACTTTAGGCTTTAGGGAGAAAGGGATGCTGGCTCACGGATGGCGAGCAATGGCTTGCTTGCCGTCCGACCGTCCGGTAACCATCCGGACAGAGCCCAAGTCGTCGATGGTGAGTAGTTTCCACGCACGCCTTAAGGTGTAGTCAGCAACCGTAGGGGCCAAGCAGGGTGGAAGCCCACTGAGGCTATGGGTGATGCGAAAGACATCCGGAACGGGATGGGTTTTTTAGTCAGTAAGAGTCTGACACTATCTTCCGCTCCGCCCAAGAGCGGGAGTTGTCATAAGATGATTTTTCCCATCGAAAAAAAAAAAAAATCCCCGGGGCCCTCGAACAATGGCAAAAAAGAAACAGGAGTGGGTTTTGTACCCACTAAAAAAAAGGGTGAAGGGGCATGTCGAACTTTAACTGACTATAATCCCACCTATGTTCATTAAATTGCCTTTTGCGTTCTAGATAATACTTTGAAAAGTTCCCGCAGCTTCAAATGACACTGCATCTGCAATATAAAGCCCGTGGCTTTATTAAAAACTGTTATCACATAAGCACCACGTAATATTCCACCCAAACAAATAGGATAGCTGCACTTTTGTTCCAAAAACGTTTCAAAACAGTGCATTTGGGCGCTATCCAGGGCATTCATATGACACCAATGTTTGGCATTAGCGGTTAATATTTTGCTATAATATCTCGTGTGCCATCTGTTTGGCAGCTGTATCCAGTGGCCCACTTTGACAAAACACGTGTTTAATATGAGAACAGTTCGTAAAAATATGGTTTTTATAGTCAATAGTGATATCAGTTGGATGTGGTAATGAGGGCAGGGTAATGTTTCTTATTTCATGATAGCTGCGAAGCTATAGAGTATAGTTGTTTCATTTGATGGGAATTTTAGTTTTACTATTGTCATGAGGTTTTAATGGCCCGTTTGTTTATTTTTTTTTCTACAGGATTCATTGAAGTCTTCTCATGTAAACGGGGTGTGACGTCATTACCATCAAAGCTGGTTCTTTTTTAAGGTGGGTAATCATGCAATGACTTTTCCCGCCCTTGGGAAGAGCGAGAGGGTGTATCAGACTTTTACTAACTAAAATCCACTCTTATGTTCCTTCTTTGCCTTGCGTACAAAAGCCACGAAGTTCATTTTCACGTAACTTATGGACCATCAAAGCTGGTGTTTTTTTTATTAGAGACAAAAATTACATTAATCATCATTAGAATTTCACCTTGTTATTTAAAGTTCAGTTACTAATCTCTTGAATGTCTGTTCAGCAGAGATAGCTCCTTAATCGAATAAATGCGAAATAAGTAAAGGTTGATGCCTTCAGTCTCCTTCATCATCCTTTTTCATAAACAACCCATTAATTGTAGCTCCTCAAGAATTCAGTGATTGATGTAGCCAAATCTACGATGCAGAATAAATGAATAACTTTAAATCCATTCATGATCAAGAGTTAAGAGTTAAAATATAAATACAAGTTATATGCTGCTTTAGTACAAATTAACTCGATTTCTATATTCACCACCAAACCATTAGGCGATACATAGTTCATTCCACATCGTCATTTTACCCAACAATTATAAATAAATCATACTTGCAAACACTACAACTTGTCCCCAAGATTTATTCTTCTAGCTCTCACATCTTTGAACTGAACACCGAAGGGATTTAGTAACATAAATGCTGACACATTTTTCTCAATAATTTATGTGAATAAGCTCACACGCGACGAAGTAGGCTCATAATTTATACCGATGTTCGCCAGCCGACAAACTTCGGGACAATAAAGCACTATGCAGCGACATTAATTACAAGTTATCGTAAAACATGGAGTGTGCCAGCGCACTGCATGTTTCCCGTAACAAACACGGCGCAACACTGTGTTTAGGAACCGGTGCCAAATGTATCAAATTAGACACACTGTGTCATTATGATGAACACGATTTTTTTGTGTTGTTTGGGTTGGATATACCTCTTAAGATTGTGTTAGTTTCTTACTCCCAGGGTTGAGCCCTTACAGACGTTGCATAGAGGGGTTCCGCTTTGCAAATAGTTTAAAAATCACGTGGCTGTACAGTACTTGATTAATTGGATCGTGGAAGTTACATAAACAGTCGTTTCATGTTATTTATACTGATATCCAGCTGTAATCGATTTATTTGGACGCTGAGCCAAACACAAATGTGCAAATTTATTGACGTCCTCTAATGTGCTCATGATGACCACCGGCTCGGTACCTAATAACCTCAAAGTCCTTGGTCGTATACTGTATGTCTGGTCCTCTTTCCCTCGCAACAAAAAAAAATCTACTCCTTCCTAAGCATACAACCTAAGCTATAGCATCGCTTGCAGAATGTGCAGATAACCATTTTATAGAGCAATACATACGTTATGTTTGCAATACTAAAACTTACTATTTAATCGTGCTATTAACCGTGTTGAAAAATAAATACCGCACACGTGTTTAACGGTAATTACAGGCTATTCATTTGAAATCCAATCAGAACGATAGCAAACTGAAATACATGTGCATTTTCTATTGTATGTTTGTTTGTTAAATGATTCTATATTTTAGTTAGACGCTTGATTAGATAATGTAGATCATTACACTATCTTATTAATTTTATGGAACTGAAAGATTGTATGTATGAGTGGGTGCGTGTGAGTGCGTGTGTATGTTTGTTACTCTTTCACATGCATATGCCTCAACAGATTTGGGTGAAATTCGGTATACGGGTAGACCATGTCCTTCAATAAGAACAATCAAAAACAATCCTTTGGGATAATTATCTACTTTCGTACAGGCGATTCCGCTAACTCCTAGTAAGAAGTCGAGAAACCTGGAAAACGAATCGAAAATTATGACTTGACCGTAACTAAAGTGGCTTGTTACTAATTAAAACAAAAAAAGCAACAGCATGGTAGACTTGATCAGGCCTTAGAATCTTCTGGTAAAGATTCTGATAATTGGTAATAAAGATGAAATATTGAAACAAAAAATCTCACCTTGACATAGTGGTCAAGGTGAGATTTTTACCTGATAATGCAATAATGTGGTCTACAATGGAGTACGTTTGCTTAAAAGCAAGCCATTGTTTTCATTGCAATCCCACTTCGCGAAATCTAAAAGACAAAATTCCCAATTTCGAATACGAAAACTATATAATAAACGATATAAACAAATCCTTAATACATTTGCATGCTAAGGGAATGCCAAGAAGTCAATATTGATAATTATGAATAGTTACAAGACACGATATAGACTGAGTTATAGTGTTTTATGGTTGCTCGGTAAATCTTTGATGTTCTTCTAGTTTTGTAGTTGAATATGCGCTGGGTTTGGTTGGTGTGAAGTGATTTAATAGGGCTTTAGGAAGTCTTACCGAGACCAGTTTATGAGGCCAATTTCTGATTTTGTTATTCATCAAGCAAGTATAAGAAAGTGTAGTTTTTCAAGTTAATAGACAATTTAATGAATTTGCTGGAAACTTAATTAGGATTGCATAAATATTTACCCTAAACGAAATATTCTATTCTATTCTATTTTATTCTATTATATTGTATTCTGCTCTATTCTATTCCATCCCATTCCATTCTAGTTCTTTATTTTAGCTAGTCAGCCATGCAAGGTTATATCATTTTTGGCAAGCTAACCCTGCAATACGCAACTCAGCCATGAATACAAGATAAGTATAATATTCATTCCCTCATTTGTATTATTCAGATACATCTACGCAGATGAAGCATAGCCACATCGTCCAAAGAAAAGGAATATCGCAATCAACATATTCCCTGGAACATCCATACAATCTTCTATCGAACGATAAAACATAAATAGCGCTAATTTCAAACGCCGGCAGCTAGGTGTCGTCTCTTCTGATTAATAGACTATTAATCCCAGATTATCCTCCGTGTTGTTTCGGTTTTAATGCTTGATTTACGTCCAGTATCTTTGAATGTATATCAACTCGGTTGTGTGGAAATGTGTGACTAACTCATTTTATATGGCTCTCTACATCAATTTGTTTTTTGAGGCATTTATTTTATTATTTATGTTCACACATGGAAACTGTTAATAAAAATGAGTACAATAGAATTGCAGATTAGAGGAGAGATGGGAGGAATTAAAAGAAATGTATATAATAATGCGTAGATAAGAGTATGTGAAATCTTAAAGAAACAACATAAACTGCAAGTTTTGAATTTATGATATAAGTTATTATTTTTAGAAAGAATCACATTTATTTGTGACTCGTACAGGACAAACAACAATAAAATAAAAAGTAACTACTTAATATATTAATAGAATAAATACTTAACTTAAAAGGAAAAATAAACGATATTGGAAGATTAAAAGTAAAAGACCTGAGCGAGGCCAAAAAGGCTCCTATCTCAGCACATATGTTGCGATATTTAACAAAAAGTACAAAAAACTAACATAGTTAAATTTTCTTTTGGATTTCTGGTTCTTACTAACAAAGAAGCCTAAGTAGTCTTTGATTAATAATAAGCTACAAGCCACTGAATTAAAGATTTTTTTTTGTTTTTAAGTAACTATATGGTTTTGACTGATTGAATATATATTTTTCTTGGCCATTTCATGTTCCATTCGGTCTTACCTTCTATTATGTTTGTGTTAAATATTACTGTTTAGCCGTCACTTGATTCTGAAAATCAATTTTGATTTAATGAGTCACCGCATGATGAATTATGACTAGCTAATTATGTTATTGAATCAAATCCACCAAATATTCGATTTTAATTATAAACCTCGTCTGGTTTAGGTTAGTGTTTATCATAGCATTTTATGCTATTTGGATTGTTTGAATTATTAATTGGTTTGAGTAAATAATAACATGCATATGAATGAGTTTTAATTATTTGTACTTTTTCAAGCTTTAAATGATGCTGGACATATACCTAATATGAGGAAAAACACTAGCAAATATCGTTGAAGTTGGTTGATATATACCTTTGATGTTAAACTTTTTTCTTTTATTTGGGAAATCATCTAATGAATTCTACCACTCTAGGGCAAAGTAGGAGGGCGAGTCAGACTTTAACTGACAAAAGTCCACTACTAGGTTTCTTCTTTGCCTTCGTTCCAAACCCGTACCGTTTTGCTAACATCTCCTTGAGGCGTGCGTGAAACCCTACGCACCGTCGATGACTCGGGCTCGATCTGGATAGTTACCGTAAAGCTGGACGGTGAGCTACCTATTGCTAACCATCTGATGTTAACCAACATACAGAACAATAAATTGAATCAAAACGCTGCAGGCACATAATAAGTAACTTGAACATCTGATGGAAAATTGTGATAGCTAACTGTGTGGGCACACATAAAACATCAAAACTTTAAATAACATATTCAGCAAAAAATGTAATTCTTATTATTGAAACAAAAAGTACAAATTGTTAATTTCCTTCGTATAATACAGACCGTAATCTTATGCAGAAATTTTAATAAAGACATTTCTAGGCCTTTTTCTCAGCGTGATATTACGCATAATGACACAAAGAGACTAAAACTAAAGAAATTAAACCACGTAGGACCGCTACATGTTAAACGGAGGCTGTATTCAATAAAGAAGAAAACAAAACATCGAAATTACAAGTTATGGATAAATAAATGAAAATCTGATTGCATTCGCGGTGGCGGAGTGTAATTGAAAAAATGTCCCTTGAATTGTTTGCAACGAATCTGAACCTCTGTAATAAGATGGGATTATATTCCCTCTTATTTCTTCGGAATAAGTTGCTTCGAAGATAAATAATAACGAAGATTACTTTTTAGCCGTTAAGACTATATTTTTATGGGAACTGTAGGCTGATGGTAATGACTTGTAATGTATAGTTGAAGACTGGAAAGTGATATTAACTTATGTTTCCTTTTTTGTAATGTATGAGTATATACACATATAATTTTAAATCTTCGGCTGTATTATCAACTGGGCTGACTGGAAATATGTGACTACCTCATTTTTATGGTTATTATAAATTAAAAATTTCTTTGAGATATGTGACATATGTGGAGCAGTGGTAATGGCCCTGACGAGTTTTAGGACGCGGTTTCAAACCCAACTTGTTGCATTACTGTATGTAATCTATTTCATCACTCTTAAAACGGTGAATGAAAATATCGTGAGGGAACCGGCATAATATTCTGGAACTCAAAATTCGAAAACATCTGACATCTGAAAATCTGCACTAGGCCCGCGTGGTGAATTACAGCCCTTTCTTTCTCCTAGAGATCATACCTGAATCCCAGCTCATTTTTTGTGACGTATGTGTCTTTTTTGAGGAGGGTGAACTTCAAATATCTTTTTCCACTCCGGGGGGGGGGAGGGGGAGCGAGAGGAAATATCGGAGTTTTACGGGCTAAAACCACCTGTATTCTTTCGTTTGCCTTTTGCGTTCCAGGACTGCGGTGGCTCTTTCAATCAATCCTGTGGCACAGCTTTTATTTCGGTATAATTTGCTTCATCAAGACTTATGTTACTTAATAGTACAGTAGTTCTTTTAAACATCATCAGGCCGAGTATGTTTATAACCACTGCTACGTTTATTCGGATTTTGTTTTTCACTGTTACAAGTGTTATTTTTTTGCTATTGATATCAATCTGTACAGCCCATTTTCAATAATATTGGAGTTTGCTTCCATCGACATGGTGTGACCGCCTATCTGAACACCATAACCCAGCAATTGGGTAACATGATATTTCTAGGGCAAGACTGTTGCCAGATTTGCTAGCTTCTGACTATCCGTAACTATCTAAAGACAATGACAACCAGGACGTGTTTTCCGAAACATTTCTATCTTCTTGTGAAATGTATAGTAAAGAACGTAAAAATTAAATTCTGATATTGTTAGCTAATAGTTTTGCTGCTACCATGGTTTAGATCAGATTTTTTTTTATCAAATTTAGCCACTTACAATTTTAATGGGAATCGGCTCTTAAATAAATAATCATTTTGTAATAAATCTTTTATACATAAGTATATTATTATGATATTTGGAATAAATATTCTAAATGTATTTACATTAATTTCTTGTTTAATATTGATGTTGTCAAGTTAATTGCTGTTTGGAACTTCAATGATACTTTCCTTTAATCTTAAAGGCCCTACAATATTTTGGAGTAAAATGTTTCAAGCGTTTTCGGCTTAACTTAATAGATAGGAAAAGTTATTATTAATTATAATTTTGGAGTTTAGACATTTGGTACAAATAATGTTTCCTCAAACATTACGATTTCCATTACAAGTTGAATCATGATAATAAAACAATTTGCTACTCCGAGATAACGAAACAAAATATGAATGTAATCGGTTGCTTATAAATTTTATACTTGTATACAAATAAAGTTTATATACATATAAGTAGTATGAGTACATATACATTTGGAATAATGGAGAAGGAAAGGTAGGCCAATGAAAAGATGGATGAATTGTAAGAGAAGAGATATGAAAGAAAAGGGAGTTCAGTATCAGGACAGACTGGAAGAGAGAAACGTATTGCATCGATCACAAGTAATATGGAACAAAGGCAGGAAGATGATGACACAAATGAAGTCTTCTATCAAAAAGTAAAATAATATTTACAAATAATGAAAGTGATTAAATAACCTTGATTGGAAAAGCAAATTAGACGATAATTAGAGTAGGAAGTGGTATCCAGTTGAACGGAAATATTTTTAAACGTCATTAAATCTTTTTATCGTGTCTCTAATGACGGTCATTAGAGACACGATAGAAATACAATGAGAGAGTAAACGCCCGCGTTCGCTTGGGGTTTGATGAATGAATCTGTTAAATGCCACTCTTGATAATAAATGTCTCTTGATAATGCACATTTTAAATAAAAACACACACACAAAATGTTAGGATTAGGGCTCCGAAGAGAAACTTCATTTTAAGGATTTCAATAATAACTGTTTATTATCCTTTTTCTTTATATTGGAAGGTGTGTTTCAGTAATATCACGTGAGACGTGTGCTCCTAAGCAAGGCTAGTAGAATACAGTAACTGTAACCATACTAGGGATTTCAGTCAAGTGCTGACGAGGGGCTTAGACCAATTAAATACAATATTTATGGTTTAGAAAGAGAAAGACCATAGTGTTGAAGCAGGATGGATTTGTTTTTGTTATATTCCAACACGCCCCCCTCAAAAATAAATCCCTTTTTCTTTACCTGATCCCAGTATAATATCTATTACATAATACTATACTGAACACCTTTATACAATAATAAAAGCACACACCTTCCTTCTTTCTGGGAATACAATATCATCATGGTCCAACATTCGTTGCGCAGGATTAGGGAAAACCCAGTAAAACCTAATCAGACCAATCACTCATTTCGTTTATTAATGAAACTATGAATCTTATTCGTCTACTTATCATAACCAAGCTCTTATTATTAACATAATATATCCTTATGCACACTGCATCTATTTACAACGTCACCCCGAATTTAATTCTTATCTAAGTGTAATGCATCGTTGGAAATTTCACAGGATACCAGCTATCTGGTTAACTTGTAGAAACAGAACATTTTATAGTAACATATTTCTCAACCTGATACTTAATATCTATGTGTTCGTTTGTGGCTGGTAGGATTGTTCGCAATGTTTTTTTTTTTTGCATCCATTATTTTTATTGTCATCATAATTAAAAACAGCATCTGCTATAATAATGCCTATAAATAACACTTAATATGTAATACTTGTCACCAACGCCTTTAATCACAGAATCTTTTACTGCTTTACATTAAACCATACGTGACCATACTTTGCATTACTACTGTGTACTATCTTGCTATTGTTTGCTACCAATTTGTTTAAAAGCAAATTGTACATTGCTTAAATAATTTAAACAAGTAACCAATAGTACAATTTATATTAATTCATCATTACCACTTCAGTCACAATCAACAAACACCCACCTATATATTTTATTAAACTTGAGATTTATAGTTCCTTTAAAATATTTTAAGACAAAGGGTCTTGTATCTAATTGTAACCATTACAAATAGTCTTTTTGTTTGCATATCAACTCGAGATGTAAACAGTAAACTAAGATTAGGCTCTATTGCATGGCATGATTCAGCATCAAGCACCTCATAGGATTTCGTCAAGGGGCTCTTATAATTTCTCATGAGCTCAACGTTTTGTTATCAACATATTTAACTTTCAAGGAGTGTATGGGCAGATTTATTGCCCCTAAAGCATTCCTCAAGTTAAACATTTCGAGAACTGTTATTTATTTACATTTCCTAATCCAAAGTAATTTTGTTTTCTGACCTATTTTATTTTTCACAGAAAACATTTTATAAATTTTATATCAACGATTTAATAAAAATTTTGATTGGGTATGTTTTACTCAACTGCTAGGTTACACATTATAACATAGTTGTTAAAATGCAATAACACGGACTTAAACTAAAATAAACTTTTTCTTTATCACATAACATAAACATCACGCCTTTATTACCCAAATGATCAGGCATAGGTGCACCTATAGTACACCCACATTTCATCAGTTATGTTTAATTCCCTTACTTATTTATTTACATGTACTTTAGTGTACACCAATATAATAGATAACAAACCTTATAATAGTGAGCAAACCTATTGCCATCAACCAGGCACCAGACTTCGTGCATTATCATCTCCCTAGCCTTTTCAGTCTGTTTTGGGGTTGGCTACTGATCTGACTAGATGCGTCTGAATACCAGTATTTAACATGGAGCGACTTACTAGACCTCCACAATCCAGTAACTAGGCAACTACAACCAATCATCGTTCATGACCAGCATTAAAATTTAAATGCACTGGTCCACTGATGGGTATTAGAAATACCTTTTTGTATAAGCTCACTGAAACATTAGGAACCAATAATATACAGATTACATACATCCATATAATGACTTCATTTATATATAAACCACTATTTGTCAGCCAAAATACCCTTAGCTATATTCATACACTAAAATTTCTTCATCCAGGTTCCTCAAAATTATGCTTTTAACATTTAACCATGTCAACCAAGACATTACATTGATACACAAAAGTTTACCTAAAACTTTGCTATTCTTTCAATTGAGACAAAGGTTTCATTAACATTTTTCTGATTATAACCACGAGCCACTAAACTCGTTTTACAACTTATTTTCAACTTTACCTTTTTTTTTTACAATTAATGACTTTTATTTATTTACAATCAATTTGATTTAATCAAATTAATATTTCTTTTATCTTTATTTAGAACTATATTTCCAGGTATCATTTTCAATCTGTACTTAATTGAAAACATTCTTCATTTAAATGCTTATCATACCAGCATTTAATTCTAATATTTTTTATGGTCCAGCACACAATAAGTAATAACATATTATCAAAAATACGGTTGCCATCGTATTCATTAAACGAAACGAAAAATAAGTTTTGCGTCCTACACTTCGTCTCTAACTATGTGATGTTTCTCGATCTTAAAATAAAGTTAACTTATTTCCATTGTGATATGACAATCTCGAGCTCTCCACTGTTTCCCAAACAGATTTATTTGCAATTACGCCAGGTATTGTATCATATGTTCGTTTGCTTAAAAACTGATTGATTCTTATCAGATCCACACCTCTTTCCAAACGGGTGTACCAAGTCAGAGTTACCAAGTTATGCTATTTATAGTTCATAACTCATTTAGGCTCAAGTTTCACTGGCCTATTTGATAAGAATTTAATCTCATCCTTTTTACATCTCTGACTCCCACAAACATTTTTTTTTTTTTTTTTGGTTTACCACATCCCACACTTTATAACCATTAAATTTGATTCATCATCAACGAAATTCCCTTTGACAACCTCTTTGCCAAATTTCGTTTTTAGACTTTTACTAACTTAGCAAACAGTAGAATCAAAAACTTTAAAATATACGGTTTGGCTTATTATTATGCCATAACTCATCAGGTATATTATCTAATCTCAGTGCTCCCCAGAACAATCTAACTCCAGAACGATTTGTCTTATTTAGACTCGTTTTAGCATCGGCATTGTTCATCATACATTAATCGTTCGGCCATACCATTTACAGCCAGTGTATGCGGCACTGTTTAGGGATGACCATGCAATACCTTCCCGAGCTCAACTCTTCCATTTAATTGGATTTAATTTCCCTTTCATTATCACAACATAAAGTTAACAATTCTCAGACCAAAATGAACTTCACATTTTGCAACGTAATTTCGAAACTTAACAAAAACTTTTGATATATCCTCAAAATCACAACATAGTTTTAAACTTCAATAGACGAGAAAAAAAAAACTGTTAGGACCGCAAAACATCTGTGTGCACTTGAGATTTAACGACATCTCGTTTCAAACTTTGTTTTGTTTTCAATTTATCAAATAACAGACAAGTTTTTGCCACTTGACATACAATGTACCGTTAGGTCTATATTATCAATTATACAATTATCAGACAATAGTTTCAATCGTTTAATCTATTCTGATATGCAATTATTTCATTCCATAATAATTCATAATTATTACTATTTGTGACTTTATATAACGAGCATTTGCTATTTAAAGCATTTTCAAGCACTAATCAGTGACCGCTCAGTAGATTGTTCAAAGACTTACCCTTATTGTCGGCTTACCATCGTTGAACATATTGACCCCGCCGTTTTTACCAAAAACGACAGTCATTCCCGATTGCTGCTTTTTCTTCGCCGACGACGTCCATTTTACTGGTCACCTGGTAATTTCCTTTCTTCGTCGCTTGTATAGCCGCACCAATATAGCAACTGAATCGTTTCTTGGCTCCTCACGCTTATTGAAGTTTAGTTTTGATTTGCTCCAGATTACCAAACAAAATTAATTCGTTTGCCCATCATATCACGGCCCGCCATAAAAGCAAATCCAGAAGTATGTATTTGAGTAGTTTGGTTTTTTGAAGTAACCAACTACACCGTTTTATTGTTGGCTCCATTGTTTTCACTAGGTAGCGCTTTTGTAATTCTTCAAATCTCCCTTTTTGCCAGAGATAACATTTCCTGGGTTCCAAATTGTTCTTTATTGACTTTTGTTTTTGTCGATGCTCTCTTGAATTGTTTGAAGGTGTGACTTGTGGTCTCGTAAGTTTCAGCCTGAAGTACTTTAAGACTAAGATTTCATACATATCTTGTTTGATTTCATGATCTCGCAATCTCGTTTTCCAAAGTTAACGTTATATTGTCTTCAGTCAGTATCTCGATTGCGGTGACAATGCTGCTCCGGACTCATTTGGTAGAGTCATGTTTGGCAGATTACTTTATCGGATTCTAATTGTGCACCTGCAGCCATAGGTTCAGTGACGATTTTATCAAATTATAGTTAGTGTGGTGTTAAATATTTGGTTAGTGTGGTGTTTCTAACCAATTTAAAATTCAGCAACCTTTTACTAAAAGACAGCTTCGTTGCCACATAATGTTCTTTACTCACTCGGTACTTGTTTCTTCCATAACTTCAATCTCGACAACGTTCAGTAGGTAATTCACTTGATAATTTTTGAATTCGAAATGTCCACACACTGTATTTATCACCATCAGATTGTTTAATGTCCCATTTGTTTAATTTGATGCACAAATTGTTTTTTTTATTATTTAATGTTCGTTTATTTTCACTTTATATTATTTGCACTTTGGTTTAGCGCTCTGGGCCCATAACCTGTTAGGATTAGGGCTCCGAAGAGAAACTTCATTTTAAGGATTTCAATAATAACTGTTTATTATCCTTTTTCTTTATATTGGAAGGTGTGTTTCAGTAATATCACGTGAGACGTGTGCTCCTAAGCAAGGCTAGTAGAATACAGTAACTGTAACCATACTAGGGATTTCAGTCAAGTGCTGACGAGGGGCTTAGACCAATTAAATACAATATTTATGGTTTAGAAAGAGAAAGACCATAGTGTTGAAGCAGGATGGATTTGTTTTTGTTATATTCCAACACAAAATGCCTACAAAGTATCTACAAAATAGCTACAAATTACCCACAAAGTACCAACAAAGTATCTACAAAGTACCTGCAAAATATAGATACCAAACCAAACTCGACATCAGTACGATACAATCCAGCCAACAGCCTAGCAGCAATTGCAAATAACGATGCCCCAGATACAACAAGTGCATTCGTATCGGCAATAGTACCGTCTTCTATTGTCATTCTAACTGGCGTCCATTTGCAACAATTAGCGATACTCAAGCGAAGTTAACGAGCCAATTGTACGGAACGAGTACTTATAATGAATATTGTTGATCATCTAAATGTTTATCTGTTGGATCTAACGGCTCTAGATTGTTAGGGAGATAAAATTAGTTTTCATTATTGCCTTTGTCGTCTCTATGTTTGGGCTTTGTTTAGGATTTTTTGTTAGTTTTTCTACTGCTTGGCTTTTATTTGCTTTCGTTTTTAAGGTTCCACTTTTCACAAGAAAACAGTACAGACCCTGATAGTGTCACGCGAACACGAGATATCAAGCGGAAATTAATATAAAAAACACAATTTAAATATTTCACATAGGCCTACATGGACGTTTGGTCGTTTCTTATGAAGACGTACCAGCAAGAAACTCCATGTTTACTCTTTTAATTTAAAGAAAGTGTTTGATGTTACAATATTTCCACAGATCTGTAATCCCTTGAAGCTGTGAAAAATCAAACTTTGAACTCTAAATCAACGTAATCAAAAGATACAGTGGTTTTGCAGCATATTTTGACACAAGGGAATCTAAAAAATCCCGTTGACATCTTAGAGTCATGTTTGGCAAGAAACCAAATAGATTCAAATCTATCTATCAATCTTCTTTACATAGTATCTTTTTTTGGTTGTTTGACTTTTAACCCTGCATAATATGTTTTAGGCAAAAAATAAAATATAATTACGATGGTATGGAATACTTTGTGTGCTTTGGCTCGCGAATGACCAGTTTTTATTAATATAATGTTTATCAGTTACACAATGTAATTTGTTGAATTCGATCCAGCTGTTGATTTAAAATATTTGTCGTGAAAATACGCATAGGTTCTATCGGCCGCTCGCCGCACCATAGCCAATCTCTCACTCAGGGTTCCCTACTTGATTTCGAAAGTTGATGATTCGATTTTTATTATATCGAACATGGTATGTCGACAATTCAATTGTACGATGTTTTATTCCATCGATGCTTTATTGGTGCGATGTAACGTTTGTGCGAAAAATTCTGTTGCGAAATACCCTACAGCGATTGCTTATTAGTTCGATAATTTATTGGTTCGATAGTATGTCGGTTCGAAACGCCTACTGTTGTCCGTGAAATTTAATTATAATCTTATTTAAACGTTAAGGAAATACATTAAATACCATACATCATCTTCACGTCTACTTTCGTAAAATGAGGTAGACAGGTAACAATTTCACCACGTTTAGCTGCATAAGCTAAAGATAACGTAGACAATATCAGTGTCCGGTTGCTAGCCAATCGCCTGATACCCTCAAAAGCCAAAACTGTCATACCTCAATCGTCTATTTCAATATGCATGGAAAAGAAAGATACTGAGGCACTCTAAGTTTTTTTTTAAATCCTCCTGCTTCCGTTTTCTAATACCTAAAATAAATTAACAACACCTAATATACTCATTTAAATGTTTTATTTTAATAAAAAAACATACAACAAAATAATAAAAAAGATATAAACTTGGACATAATCAGCATCTATATAACAAAACATTAATACACTGATATTGTCTACGTTATCTTTGGCTTATGCAGCTAAACGTGGTGAAATTGTTACCTGTCTACCTCATTTTACGAAAGTAGACGTGAAGATTATGTATGGTATTTAATGTATTTCCTTAACGTTTAAATAAGATTATAATTAAATTTCACGGACAACAGTAGGCGTTTCGAACCGACATACTATCAAACTAATAAATTAGCGAACTAATAAGCAATCGCTGTAGGGTATTTCGCAACAGAATTTTTCGCACAAACGTTACATCGCACCAATAAAGCATCGATGGAATAAAACATCGTACAACTGAATTGTCGACATACCATGATCGATATAATAAAAATCGAATCATCAACTTTCGAAATCAAGTAGGGAACCCAGGTAGCTGGATGTGCCGATACCTCAAACTGTGATCATTACAACGCCCATGTCAAGCCTCATTTGGTGCAAGTCATCCGTCCGTTTGTATAGAAGTCACAGATTTTTTGTAAACAGTGGCTGTTCAGAAAATATTTGATCACGCTTGACGAACATATTATTAGAAAGCATTGAGACGCCTCACTGACTGCTGGGAACGGTATTGTCAGAACTTGACATACAAACCAAGCGTGTCAGGGAGTGTCACAGTTTGCTCACTGAAATTGGCATATCGAGACCATTTTGACTATGGCTATTATGCCTCACAACGTTCTCACTGCTGGAACTCAAGCCTCATTTCTAGGAGAAATAATGGGCCATATTCCGCCACTGAGTGATGGATTTCACAAGTCTTCGAAGTTTTAGTTCTAGAATATGTCGGATTTCTCGCGATTTCTTTAAACATTATGTATATATATTATAATTCTTTTGTGCGTTTGTCACTTTACTGTTCTGATCGATTTGGCTGACATTTTGTGTATTTCGAGTGGGTCTCTGGATGGTTTGAAAATACAATTGAAAACGATAGGTGGCGCTGCAAACCAGATCCCAAGTTTTTTTTCTAATGTAAAACCTGCTTTTGGACAGGACGACGACTGTCGGTACTAGTATAATATAATACCTGTGTTTATTGAACTGATTTAAATAAATATTTATAAATTAAAGGCTTAAGCTAGAGGTAAATGTACGATAATTGCATTCTACCTGAACCAGATATTATAAACACTTGAGATACTGGATCTCAGGTAAACGGCAATGTTACTATATTTTTCTTCTCTCTTAGGTACTTCCTAGCATTTAAGTTTCTTCATCGACGCCAGCGGAACTGATAACCATCGAAATTTTTATCTCACGTATCTCGTTTCTCGAACACCGCCGTGACGACAAAATTAGTTTTCATTAAAGTTAATTAGAAAGAGTTATATATTACCATAAACTTGGTGCCAAACGGAGTATTAATTTTGTCACTTTCATCTGTCAGAATTGATAAATATTGTGGAGCTGGATGATTAATAGATAAATGATTTACTTAATTATGATTAATCGAGCGAATCTTGCGGTTTCTGATAGGCATTATGATCGATTCAAAGCTTAGAATTGTACCCAATTATGCTTTTATCTTTTTTTTGGTGGAGTTCTATGGGCTGATAATGATGATGATTTATGAGATCGTAATAAATAGGCAGTCGGTCATTACAGTTATTTTTTTTAAGTTTTGTCCACACACACTAAGAATTACTTGCATTTATCGTTAGTACACAAGACACGCAAACCCGGAACATCTATCTGTTGGCTATACAAATATTTGTCCTATGTGGGAATCAAACCCGCGACCCGCAGCGCAGCAACCAATCGCTCAACCAATTTTTTTTTAGATTGAATCGACTTAAGTTAGAACTTTTTACTGAGTATTTGATACAGGTCGTAATTTCAGCTTCATACTTTTTTCTCAAGAACGCGTGGAGACGTGTTCTTGAAAAAAAAAAAAAGGTTTTTAACAGACAGACAACATAGTGATCCTATAACGTTCCGTTTTTGCGAACTTACAAACTGACTGAACTCTAAAAAACAATTTGTAGGTATACTAAGAAGAAAACATTTTATCCAATAGCTGAGTAATATTTTAGTTATAAAAGGTTATAACAGACCGCGTTGGAAATAATATTAAAGAAATAAAAACTGGATTAAGTATAAATGGTTTTTCTATAATCTATTCTTGGTAACTTGTCTCATTCTTTAATTTTGTTTGAAGTCTTAAGTTTATGAAAATAATATTCCAACTTCATTATTTGTATTTGAATAATAAACTTAAAGTTTTCAATTGAATTCTATAATTGCTTTTTTGTTATTTCACCCATTAACATTATTTTTTATTAGATATGAATTTGTAATATTGTTTTTCAAGAACTTATTTTTTTTTCGATGTAATTATTTTACTGTGACATATTTCACAATAAATTGACATAAACAGACTACTACGCTGAAAGTCACCCAAAGGATAATAGAAAAGGCTATGCTCGTAGTTTTCTTGCGTGATCGAATCAGGAATGAAGATGTTAGCAGAAGAATCAAAGTTAGCGACACAGCCTGAAGAATCGCTAAACTTGCAATCGTCGGCAGTGGGCAGGGGCATATCGCTCGCAAAAGAGATAGTCGATAGGGCCGAAAAGTTCTGAAGTGGCAACCGCGTAACAAAAGACGAAGCGTTATTAGGCCTCCCACAAGATGGACCGATAACCTAGTGAAGATCGCATGAATCCGATGGATGCAAGATGCATAAGACTTGTTTTTATGGCGACCGACATTTGGCTCCCCAAATGTTATATTATATCCAGTAGTAGGCTTATATCCAGTAGTAGACTTCTTTTGCCTGAAAATGATGAACCAGGCTACGCTTTTTAAACAATAATTCATAACAAAGTGCTAAGATGAGAATTTTCCGCGAGTATCTTTACGTAGCACAATCAAACCTGTTAATGTTCCCACTGCTGGGACTCATGAGTCCTCTCTAGGTGAGGGAATGGGCCGTAATCCACCATGCGGGTCTAGTGCGGGTTGGTGAATGTCACATGTTTTCGAATACATATTTGTTTCTAGGACATTCCAGTTTCTTCACGATGTTTTATTATCTTTACATAGTTAAAAACAAAGTCTCTTTCCACATCTGTGTATTTATCCATTCACTCTACCTAAACCACACGATGGATTTTGCTGTTTTGACTAATAGACGTATCAAGAAATGAAGACGAGTTATATACAGATATTTATAATAATTAGCATACGGCTGGAAGTCGGGGTGGATCACTGTTGTAATAAAATCACTTAATACAGTACATATAAACTAATATATTTATTACTAAACCATTGAATTTTTTTTTTGTTTGTTTATGGTGGGAAAAATTCATCCAATGACAACCCCTGCTCTTGAGCGGCGCGGGAGATAGTGTCAGACTCTTACTGACTAAAAGACCCACCCCGTTCCTTCTAGCCTTCATACCGGGGCTCGAGCTCCCTTTCGGATAACCCTGGCCCCAGTAGGCTTCGACCCGGCTGGGTCCCTGCTGTTGCTGTAAACTCCTTGAGACGCGCGGGAACAGTGCGCGCCGTCGATGACTTGGGCTTGGTCCGGTCAGTTACCGGACGGCCGGATGCTTACTGTCCGCAAGCCCGCGCCTACGGTGGCCGGAAATCGGGATCAGAATCCCGGCGGCGGCGGCGGCGGCGAGAACGCCGTTGCCTGGTGCGGTCGGCCTCCTCTTTGGTGAGCATTACTGCTTCGCAGAAGTCGGCGACCACCTGCCACTCCTCCTCGCTCCGGACCATGGCCTCAACCAAGGCCCGGCGCGAGAGGTCTCCGCCGCCGATCGCCCCCACGAGGGCACGGTGATGCACCGCCCAAGCAGGGCACACCTCAACTGTGTGCTCCACCGTGTCCTCCGGGCGTTCCGCACAGTGGCGACACCCGGGCGTCTCTTCCGCCTGTATCCGGAACAGGTAGCTCCCGAACGTGCCATGTCCGGTGAGGACCTGCGTCATGCGGAAGGTAAGGACGCCGTGAGGTCTTTCCAGCCACGCCTCAAAGAGGGGACTTACCGCCATGATTGTAGCGTGCCCAGCACTGGGTTGCGATAGTCGTTGACGCCATTTCACTATGAGATCCCGCCGGAGCTTTGTCCGCCATGCCGCGACCTGTCGCTGCAGCGGACTTTCACCCCGGCGTTACATCTCCACGCGCATATCGTGCATGTGTGCAAGGACTGTTGCCTCCAGATCCCACGGTGGTAGGCCAGCCAGAAGGCTCGCCGCTTCGCGGGAGACCGTGCAGTATCCTCGCACCATACTTATTGCCAGAACCCTCTGGCAGGCGTTCAGCATGGCCGCTGGTTGCGTTTTCAGCGACAACGCCCACACCGGCGCCCCGTAGAGAGCCATGGGCCGAACGATGCCCACGTAGAGCCTCCGGCAGGAGGCATCTGGATCCCCAAGGTTGGGCAGGAGCCGCTTGAACGCAGCCCGAGCCCGGTTGAGTTTGGGACTAAACCATTGAATTGTCAAGTCAGTCAGTTAGAAAAATAATGCTAATTACACATTCCAAAGCTTAGATTTCTATGGAGAATCAAAATGTGTAAGAAACTCCATGGACACTCCTTTCAATAATGTTATGTATTACAAATATCTCGGTTACATATTTCTTGACGTTTAAATAACGTTTAAAAGATCGGACACATAATTTCTGACTAGCATCAGAAATGTGTGTCCGATCTTATAGATTCTTGTCGGTTACATATTTCTTGTCGCCATTGTGCTACATCGAAAGCTTTAAGATAATCAAAAATAAAAATTATTCGATTGTAATCAATAATTAAATAATATACTTAGTTTAAAAAATACAGAGTAAATAATCTGATTACGTATCAAAACCTAACACTAGTGGTGAATAAATTCATGGGTACCGAAATTTAAAGGTGCTGAAATGGGTATAAAAGAAGACCTTATAATCTAAACTACCCATATATATACTGAAGCCAAGTAAACAAGACATAAATTGAACATTCCTTTACGTTAATATGAGAACCAAATCAAGAACACATGTATAACCATAACTCTTCTACATCAGATTAGTTTACAGCATCTTCGCCTCTATTTATAGCTCTATTAGAAACGGCAATAGTTTGACGACATTAATTAGGAACATTTTGATCGTTAACCCATTTTCGCTAAGACGGGAAAGAGGACCAATAAATTATTCCGTTCAGTCAACTCAATTCAAACTGTGAACATTTTCTTAACTCCTTTTTGAATTTTTGACTTCGTTTAGAGTTTTGTTGTCTTCAGTCTTTTGTTGCTTTAGTTATACGATTACTAGCACTTTGCCAGTGACTTCATTCGGAATCATGTTCTTTATAGAAACTTGTTTGAGGTTAATGCTTTTTATTCAGATCCAAATTACACAATACATAGAAAACTATACAAATAAATTCATTAATTTAATTAATTACATATACAAAATAATTCTTACCTAAAATATGGCGTCAATAAATTTCTCCGCATTGCTGTCGACTGGAAGTATCCCCACAAGACTGGTGGCATTGCCACGTTGTATGGTAATGCTTAATCTCTGACCGAGGTAAAAGTCAGCAGGCAAATTGTTCCAGTCCTTCGATGTATGCGGTATAAACGACGAAGCAAAACGATGAATAAAGTAGAGTACAGAGTAATAATTTTTGATCAATGTATGAATTCCTTGTATTCAGTAGTAATTTTTTTAATTATAATGATAACGACCATCATTGTACTTTACACTTACACCATTGAGGTCCCTTTCAATTAACGGCGTATCTCTAATGTTCTTGTTAACACACACTTAATTACCTTTAACTTAACAACGTTGTCAAGGACCTACCTATATACAGGGTGACTAGTCTGGCTGTTTATAGAATAGAATAGGATATGATAGGATAGGGGATAGGATAGATTAGAATAAAATAAAATAGAAAAGATTAGAATTTAGTTTGGACAACATTGGCTTCTTCTGCTCTAAGTAGCAGCGGAAGGGTGTGTCAGATTTTGATTTGCTGGACCACACCTGTGTCTTTCAGTTGTCTTATACGTTTTACGATCTTTCCTTTTCAAATATTCTCCTTGGAACAAGCGGCTATCGACTCTGCTGGGCCCCTATAGAATATCTTAGAAGAGCACGAGGAAAACTACGCGCCGTCGACGACTTTGACTCGATCCGGACGGTTATTGGTCGTCCGGATGGCGAGCTACCTATAGCTCATTCACTCAAGAGCCACAAGCCCGGGCCTACCATGTCGGGGTCCCTTCGTTCCCTCACTCGTGCGGCCGTCTCTTTCACTAACATTACTGCTTCGCAGGAGGCGACCGTCTCCCATTTCATTTCGTTCAACATTTTTAGCTGTTATTACGATTTGATGCCAAATTATGCAGTTTTTCTATTTTTTTTATGTGTTAAAAGAGTTGCAATTTTATTTTGTATAGATTTTTAACTGCATCATCGTTTTCAGTAATTGCATTTTAAAATTGGAACGTGAATTGAAAAAGAATAAAAAGAAATTAGTATACCGAATCAATTGCCCCCAAAATTCGACAGATTAGACAGTTCATACTGTATTGTCAGAAATGAATAGTGTAATCATATAAAATAATTTTATTTAAGGACGTTTATTAAGAAAAAGAAATATTTAAAATAACGTTGCCTCACACTAGAAATTACTTCTGCATCATGGGAGCGATCACAAACAGGTAAACTCATCCTTATACAAGACATCCAGACCCGGAACAAGAATATGTCATCATCATCTCAGCAGACAGACGTCCACTGGACATAGGCCTCCCCCAAGCGTCGCCACAATGCACGATCCTGCGCGTCCCGCATCCATCGGATTCAACAATATGTAAAAAATAATAATTAGGCTATGCAAATACTTGTTACGTGTGGGAATCGAACACATGTTAATCGCTGAACCACTGCGCCAAACGTGCCTTCAAAATTATGATTTGTAGTGTACTAAATTTATATAGTACTCATTTGCCTGCGGCTTCGCCCGCGTACATAATATTGCCTATCTCAGTCAGGAATAAAGCATATTTCTATAGGTGAAAGAATTTCTACAATTAGACTAGTAGCTTCAGAGATTACCTCGCAAACAAAAAACATAAAAACCAAAAAAAAACAAACTTCACCTCTATAAAATATTAATGTAGATGTAGATAGTGTAGATAGATTTTTCTTTTAAATACCTAATGTAATACTATTAATATAAAATGATGTAACACTATTAATATAGTATTACATCAGGTATTTTAATAATCTTTCCTCTTTATAATTAAAGGGGAAAGATTTTGTATTTTTGTTTGTACTTAATGAACGGACTCAAAACCTACTGGACAGTTTTTAAAACATATTTTAAAAATAGAAAACTACGTTACCACTGAATGCTATAAAAACGCAGGTGAAGCCGCTATGTAAAGCTAGCCGTTTAATTTTAAAAAATCTAGATTTAAACTTGCATACACCCGAGTTAACCATCCTGTATATATCATGTCTTCCTTATCTTGACCGTCATTAAGGGCTATTATTTGTTGTGTAAGACGTATAGTGTGCAAAGAAAACAATTTAATGGTAGTCGGTGGTCGGTCACTTAACCGTAACCCGAGAGTTACCGAGTTAAACCGATGGGTTATGTTGTGTTTGGTGTAACTGAATACGCTCGACAGAAGCTCCTGCGTCCCATTTTATTATTTGCTCAGCGTCCGCAAATAGGTTCCTTTTAATATTCTTGTGTTGGCGAGAATGAGTTTCAGAAAGCGAAAATATTATTTTATTTTTTCTATTTAGTTATTTTTTTAGTTATTGCGAAACCCGAAACACATGTATAGTATTTTTATGTTAAGAATCTAAGCACAAAAAAAATGTCATAGCCATATCATGAAAAATCACATAAGCAAAAATACATAGTCACGCAGGCAACCCAGGTGACTGAAGGGATGTTTTGCATTTGCACTCAGCTGTTTGCTGGCCCCTAATGCTCGTTATAACCTGCTGTGACTTATGTTGAAGGTACTTAGTATCAGTGGTGTCTAACTTTTAACCTTTTTAAATATTTTTGTGAAAAAATATAACAGTGTAAAAACTATTGGAATCCATTCAATTCTGAACATATTCAAGTTTTGCATAAATTCAAAATTATGTTGTATAAGAGTAACTGACTGACTCAGGTGGACCGATGACTCGGTGAGGGTCGCGAGAATGCACAGAACTGGTTTTCATAGCGACGCTTAGGGGAGACCCCTGTCCAACAATGGACGTCTTTCGGTTGAAATTACAGACTAACTGACTGACATATCAAAGCACAGCCGAAATAACTAGGTCTAAGAGTGCAAAATTTTGTACAATGCTTTCTTTTATGACGTAGGTAGGCGAGCACTCGAATTTCTCAAAATTCACTCCCTAAAGGGACAAAATGAGTGTCCAAAGTTTATGTTTATGAAGAAACCTACGTTAATGTGGGTGAGACCGCTGGCAGAGACTAGTTGATAATAAACATAATTCTTATTGCTTTTACACTTTAAAATGAAATGTGATTTATTTAAATTGGATGTTTTAAAACCTATGTAAAGAGAATGAAAAACTCTATAAAATCTAAATGGAATTCGATTTAAGGAATTATAAAAAATACTGGCTGTATTGTATCCACAAACAGCTGTTACAAACCGAAATACAAAAGTAAAAATCTTAAAAATAAAAGTAATTTCGTCTATGGCCCAGACTAATAAAAACTATTGAATTTGCTTATTCAATTCTCAATGGACAAAAATTCTGCGAAACAACTTTAATGAGATAAAAATTCTTGAATTGTTTGACATTAATGGAATTTAGGATTATTGAGAACCCTTTACGTATTCTAAATTCAATTTATTTTTCATTAAGAAAACCACTAAATTATATTATGGAAATAGGGTTGTGACAATTTTGAGTCCCTAATTCTATTTTGGACTCTAATGTTCCTTAATCAGGTTTAAATAGTTAATGTGTTCCATCAGCCACGCGACTTCTCACATTAGAGATAAGAAACCACACATAAATTATATTCTATTAGATTCTGTAATAGTTAATCTGCTTGGCTTATAGACTGTATCTATGAAGGCATAAATTATTTAGCGTTAAATAAGCCGTCCCTTACAATAATTTTATGCTTATTCGGATTATATTATGTATTTTTATCGGCTGCCCCCAAACCCGGGGTCAGAAATCACTTCGCTATTGAATTATCATTTGAATATGATATATGGGGTGTACTCAAATCCGGGGTGCAGACAATCGTTGTGAAATTGTTTTGGGGAACGTTTGATTAGATAAAATGAATTATTGCTTTGATGTTGAAGAAAACGAATGTTCGCTAGCTTGATTGTTTGTTTGAATTCTCATGAATAATAAAACAAATTCGGAGTTTGTATGCGACACAATAATTCATTTTTATTCAAATTCATGCAAAATTTATATTTAACGAAGCTGTAGTATGGTATTGTAAGCATTTTTGATTTAAATTAAGTATATCTAGGTAGGTTTCTATGGCCCAATAATGGTGACCCGTACTTTCGTAGGAAATCTGAAATGTAGTTCAAGTTTCCTAGAATAAATTGATTGTATTATTGAATAAAAAAGTGTCACGGTACTGTCCTCTTATTTTGAATTCATTTTCTCAACAATCATTCAAGAACTAAGTTTCTTTCAATCTTTAATAGCCATGAAATTACTTCTATTAATACAACCGAGTCTATGAATAGACGAATACCCACGGCAAGTAGATCGGCTCCATATCACCAATTTACATTCACCAAACAAATATATCTTTGAAAGCATACGACAATAAAGTAGCGGTAAAAACTAAACTTTACTAATAAATTTTAAATTTAAGATATTAGGGAAACAGTGGTGCAACTTAAAAGCAATTTGTCTGGAAATAGCTCGATGCGGTAGGCGGATAACAGCTGCGAAGACTCCAACGAGACCAACAAACAATTAAAATATCCGACTAATGGAGTCAAAGGAATCTTCAATATGTTAATGAACATGTCTTCTTGTCCTCTATTAGTTCACACCGCAAAGATTTTGAAAAAAGGTCTCATTAATTTAAAAGTTCGACAGGCGTCAGTCGTGCGATGGCGGGACATCCTCGTTACTGTTTTCACGTCAATTACATGTTCGTCAAGTGTGCGTCGCTGACTTCCATGTTGCACATTTTAATGGTTCACATGTTCTGAAGAAATCCATTTAAAATTTCTTTAACAACTCGTATTTACGTATTAAATGAGTAAATTCAGATATAAATTAAAATACAATATCATAATATAAATTTATTATTAGATTATATCAGCACCATTGAGCCAAATTAATCCAAAATTATTGTCCCGGAACAATGACATGGAGTTGCAGTGGACCACGAAGGAGATTGCGTGACGAGTTAGACCGATTTTGCTAGAACTAGAAGGTGGAAGTAAGGGTCCGCAAAAGATAACAATTAAGGAGCAAAACCTATGCGCAAAAGTGGGACACAATACGATAGCAAAAAAATAGCACCTAAAACAGGAAAGTTTTGGTCCGTTAAAAATAAAAAAAAATAACTGGTCAAACACACAAAATGAAAAAAAAAAACAAACAGAAAGCAAGAAAAAACACGAAACAGCCCAAACAAGCCACCCAAAAAAACCTTAATCCTCGGCAAATTCATGCCACAGAGCATTGCAACAATATCATTATACAATACGTTTCTGCAATAACCTATCTGGCGGTTTGCCACGTGTTGATTTTGGAGCAAACGAGGGTCGTATAGACCTCAATGACAATAATAGAAATATGCAAATAACAGCGGCCAGCACAGATGATATTCAAACAAGATTACGTGTGTAAACGTTGACAGACGAAATGTGGATGTTCATAAATCTGAGGAACCTTGGGTAAAGTAAACATTAGGAAAGGGCTATGAGATTTTATAAAATTTAAACACTCAGGATTTAGAATGATTTAGGTTGATTTAAGATTTGATTTATGGAGGATGTGTTAAAAGATTAGGTGTTCAAATATTTAGTACGGAAATTAATTTGTCCTTTAGGCCCTTTTACTATTTAATAGCAGAATGTTCAAGGTAGCGTACCCGTTACATGAAAATACCTAATATTAATCAAATCATTTTGGTGAACGTCAGACATTCAGTTTTGGACTTCAGATTTCACGAAAATATCACTTTACAAATACTTTTTTCAATATCGTTAAAGAAAAAAGTTATACCAATCTCATGACTTATAGTATTAACTTGTCTACTTAAATTTTTTTTTAACAGCATCACTTTTAACAAATTCATTTTAAGTGACTCGATTCTGACGTCAAAGAATAATTTCAATAATCGTATTAAGTAAAAAAAAACACGCTGTTTACGCCTCAATTTTAAAAGTTCATGTGTCGTATAAAATTAAAAACAAAAATTTCATGACCGGTCAAACGTAAAATCCAGGACATTACGTTGATGCACGCAAACTGCAAGGAACGGATAATTTATTATAGGTCCGTTAATACTTTAACCTACATTAAAATTTATCGCACACTCATATGAATGTGTCGGATAAATTCCTTTACAAAAAAATATACTGGCTTTGACTAATGAGTTCTGCACCGTTTTTCTCCCCCGAGTCTTTAGAGAGAAACAATTCATAAGCTTCAAAGTATTGCAGAAGTTCTAAGTTGATGATTCCATCTACCGACGCTAAATCATTAAAAGCAATTGCAAATCATTTACAATTGAGGCCAATCACTGACTAGGCAGGTATAATTAAACATCCTACGTAACGACAAGAACAGAACAAGTTAGGTACTTGAACTCATCAACTAACTGACGAAGACGTGCGTCATCACATTGCTGTTATTGCTTAAAGGATTACTACAACAGACCAGACCAAAAACAAAGATGACTTTGAACAAAATCAAATCAAAACATGAGTTTATGCAGAACACGTCAAAAATATGGAAATAAATAATTTTTGGATTTGCCTGTACCAGTACATATGCAAATACAGGACAGATAGGAACAAATAACGTGCATGTTTGTGTCCTCTACGAGCTTTAACGCAAATGTATCCGTAAGCCGTCCGGAGAGCAGAATCTCTTAATTTACGCCCCAAAGGGATTTGCTAAAGCCAAACATTGTTCGCTAATTATAACGAGACGCATGTGCTTCGCGTCCCACGAGGATCTTACCAACTTAACGAGTAGCGCTGTTGTCCGTGTGTGAAATATTCAATTGGATTTAAAATTATTTTAAGTTTTTGCTTTATTGAGAGAGCTTGTTGGTAAGTTTTGCATGCGTTTTAATTTTTTTTATCAGCTTTGAGTTGTTTAATATCATTTCAAGTCAACTTTTTATGCAGATAGATGTATTAACATAAATAGAAACTAATGTTGATTTTAAGACTTAGTCCGAAGAATCGCTAAACTTAAGTAACAGTGTGGGTTCAAAAGGTTCTAGAAGGTGATTTTGTACCAGAAGAGACAGCATTGGAAAGCATCCCACAAAGTAGACTGATTACTTACTTGGCGATAGTTGTGGGAAATCAATGGATGCGAGACGCACAGGACTGCTCATTGTGATGACACTTGGATATGTCTATCAGTAGACGTCTTTCGGCTGAAATAATGAAAATAAATATAGTCTGTATAATAACTATTAAGAAATTGTTTTTCAATTTAGTTCTTTTTTAGTTTTAGAACTCTGAAATAACATTTCTTCATTCCTACCTACGTTGTATAACTTAAAACATTTTAAGCAAATTGGTTCTTTTGATCTTCTCTATCGACTAAGTTTCTGAGCAGACAAACTTCCGTATTTTTAGCGAATACTCTCTCATTTTGTATAATAAACTCTCCTGAATACAAATTCCAATCAAAGTAACATCAGTTAAAGATTAAAATAAATGCATCAAACTCCGCCACATTAGCACGTGGCTGGATCACACCCCTCTGTCGCTTCAAAAATTCTATAACCACGTATCAGACAAACACATCTGCATACAACATCAACTTCTTACAAACGCTGCATAATTTAGGCAAAAGTGATTCTTAATGCACAGTCATAAAGAGTTTGAAGTGTCGTTATGAGCCGCAGATATAAATTTGCTAATAGGGTGAGCTAATCTGTCAGCTGAGCCGCTGGAGATCGTTTAAAAGCTGTGCCCCCTTCTAGCTATTGTTTATTTAGGATGGCGATTCGCGGTGAAAGCCCGTTTTTGAGGCGTACTCTAATGCGATTGTCCGTTAGCCACGAAGTGGCATGAAGAGCGGGATGATATGCTGATAGCACTCAGAAGTGGTCATTGCGGTAATGACAGGGGCGATTGAGATATTAATCCGATAAAACGACGAAAGGGTTTAAATTGAAAGTATAAAATTAAATGAGAACGTTGACTACACGTGATTTTGTTTCGGATACTGATTTTAAACACTTCGAAGTTACTGAAGAGTTAACGATGAGTAAATTATTAAGCTCCTTATCAGATTGCGCTCCCTATGTATTTTAATTAGCTCACGTGAAGTAACTTCAAGTAGAAATAAGCTGATTGGTATGAAGGATGTAACGAAAACTAATGAGTATGTTAAAGCGCTCCAACTACAAGACGAAGTGGAAATTCGAAGCAAGGAATTGTACAGCCGAAGGGTGGACTCGGACAAAACTGCAACTTTGCAAAGTGGAGAAGACTTAACTGGAAGGTAAGTCCTTTCAAAATCTTGAATTAATAACAACCTAAAAGCAGTTAATTGACATAACGTATTACCTTTATAAAGGTTTTGTGCGATGGAGAAATCTAAAGTTCAAATTGCTTCTATGATGCTCAATCCAAGCGTATTATTTTTTTCGAATGGCACCTTAAGACACGAAAGTATCAAAACGAATTACATATAATTTTCAAATGACAGAACGAACAAACTAATTTTATTCGACCTTTAGTGGGTGTTAACATATCAAAGTTATTAGACATAGGCTTAGCTCTAATTCGTATGGACGCTTATGCTAATATAGAACCGTAGCTTATGCAAAAACTGGTTTCAAATCGGCTGACAGTTAATTACTTGTTAAAATGTCTGCACATATTTCGTTATATCATACTAGTTGCTGGCAGCGACTTCGCATGCGTAAAGGTAGAAAATGGTGTGAAGATAACAATTTTTTTTAATAAAATGTATCTCATTTGCTTACCTAGAATATGGTCCACCGGTATGTCAAATTTTATTCAAATAACCTTCAGTGGTTTCAACGTGGAAAAGTAATAAACATACATACATATATTCACAAATAAAGTTTCGTCTGTATAATATGAAGTTTGATTTATAAGTTGTTTATTGATTTGCTGTCTTGAGACATACGTGTGTTCATAGTGTAGTTATACTACATACATTATAAAGGCAAAAGTTTATAATTATGTATATATGTATTATATATATTATTTCTTCACGCGCAAATGAGTTAATGGATTTTATGAGGCTCATAGATAGACTGTATTCTGGAACAGCACATAACATTTTTATTCCTGGAGTAGCCGCTAACAGTAATTAGTTAATATTACAAATATCTGTAAGTATTAATTTCACCTCATTAATATCTAAATAAACGACTTGTTATCCCAAAAAAATGTTCCCTAGTAGCTGCTAACAGAAGTTAGTTAATACATATTACAAATATCTGTAAGTATTAATTTCACCTCATTAAAATCTAAATAAACGACTTGTTTTCCCAAAAGAATGTTCCCTTCGTAAATTTTCGACTTTCACTTGAACAAAACTCCTGGCCGAATCTAGTTTCTTTATAAGTTGAATGCTATTTTACAAAGAAAAGACAAGAAAAAATTATTCTCAAAGAAGATGCCGAAAGTCAGTCAGCTATCATTTGAAGAAACAAAAAATGATGGACACCAATTATTATAATATTAAACATGTGTTGAAATGAAAACAGTTTGAACATATGGTAAAACCTTAAGGTGGAGACAGTAACAGTGCCACATTTCTGTTCTAACATTGAACACGATATTTATGCTATTAAATTATCTATTTGATACATAGTTGCGGCTCGCACGCTATGATCTACAGATGATGCAGCATATGCATTTTTTTTTTAACAGAAATAAATTAGTAAAATAATAGATGTAGCTAATTTTTGTTGGCTCTTGTTGATGCATTAGACCCTAGTCTGGTCTTTTTATTAAGTATTTATCTACATATTGGCAGATGATTTTGACATTTATTTATTTATTTATTTATTTATACTTCATGCACATGAAAGTACAGAGGCGGACATAATGCCTTAGGCATTTTCTTCCAGTCAACCTTTGGGTGGTGCAGAGAAAAACAGTGGTAGGTGCAATAAAAGAAAGAGATAAGGTGATTCCAAGAAATATATAAACCATAATAATACTAATAAACCATAAATATTACAATACACTTACAATTATATAATATATACATACTCAAATTAATAAACTACATACATATATACCCTAATATAGTCAAACAATTGGTTCAAATCGACAATTGGAAAACTTTAACGCTGTGATGATACTACTGCCAACCTCTTGCGAATTGTCTCGCGAACTTTAGTTTTGAGTTTACTACCTACTAATTTGGCTTAAGGCTGCCATATTGCTCGCAAGAGTCACCGCGGCTTCTGAAAGGACATAGGTGGGTTTAAGTCGGTAAAATTTTGACAACCTAAAAAAGATCTTTTGTAATATTAGGGCAATTTCCGAAAAAAATAATATAAACTTGCTAAATAAGATATGTAAAGCTTATAGCATAAAAAATACACAAAGGTATAATTTAATTACAAACGCTCAGCACTTACACAAGAACAAAATAATTAAGCAGGACATTTATGACAAAAAACTTGCAAAATTATTAAATACACTGTCGCATTCCCAAGTCACCTGTCGCCTTGTATTTAATATGAAATAGGACCCTAATGACCATCATTTAACATTCAATTGTTTTATTTCAATGAATAGGTGCCCCACCTGAGGGCAAGAACCTTATCTATTCATATTACAATATTGCATATCTCGTACAACACGACCACCTAGGAAGTGCCTTATTCATTGTGTCATTGCATTCAACTAGTGACCTTATGGATGAAGTAGGTACAATATATCTACACTTCTACACTAATATATTAAAGAGGTAAAGTTTGTTTTTATGTTTTTTTGTTTGTAGGAGATAATCTCTGGAAGTACTGGTCCGATTGCTAAAATTTTTTCACCGTTAGTAAGCTGCTTTATTCCTGAGTGACTTAGGCTATATTTTATGTACGCGGGCAAAGATGCTGGCAAAAGCTAGTGTATTATAAAAAAAGAAAATTTGTATTTTTGTGTGTATGTTTGTAATAAATAAACTCTAATGTGCCGATTTTAAAAATTCTTTCACCATTGGAAAGCTACATTTACCCTGAGTAACATAGATTAGATTTATTTTCCGTGCAAAGCCGGGGCTAGTGATAAATAAATTTCTTATCGAACATTTAAATTAATAAAAGCTGTAACATTGTCATTTAAAAACTGGGCAAGTGCGATTCGGACTCTCGCCCTGAGTGTTCCGTACAAACTTACCAATGTTAATAGTTCAATTCCGGTATGGAATCTCGGAAGAATTTTCCGAATCGCAAAAAAAAAAAACATGTGACGTAACAACAAATTTACAGTTTTCAGATTTATTCCTATACTTGTTTTATAAGACCTTTGCTTTATGCCAAATTTCAGGATTCTGGATCAACAGAAAGTAAACTATGAATTTTGATTTTCTCGAGAGTGTAGAATTGTTCGTTTTTTGCCACATAAACCAAAGTATCTTTTTTTTCGTTAACTTGCAAGTTTGATTTTTTTACAGCTTCAAGAATCTGCAGACTTCAGTACATGGTTTTAATTTCAACTCGATACCTCCACGCGTTCCTGAGATAAAGGGTCTTGACAAACAGATGGACGGACGGACAACAAAGTGATCCTATAAGGGTTCTGTTTTTTCCTTTTGAGATACGGAACCCTAAAAAGAAACCATTAAACTTTGAACACGAAAACATTTTCAAATATACGAAAATTGCTGAAGCCAAATATGAATGGTATTGGAGACGAAATCAATTACGCGCCATTTCGCATGTTTATTATTTTAGTCCCCGGTCAAATTCAGTGGAAGTTATCCAATCACGGGACGGACCTTAACAACGGACAAAAGCACAATTAAGTACAGCAGGGACCGATAACAAAAGGCCGGAGAGCACACAATTTGTTGCAGCCCATCTTTATCTGGCCCAATATTGACCCTTTACCCTAATTCATAGAGTGTTCAACCCCCTTAACGCGGCCCTAGTAGGATGAATCCCATACATTGGACTTAATGTACTGATATTTCGTGCAAAAATTTGTGTGGGCAATTTTTAGACTGTGGTGCTAGGGTCGAGGAAGCGACAACGGCAGCCGGCAAAAATATATTATTATTATTCTTCGATGTGAACAAAACATGTGGCCTGAGTTTGCGTATTATCACGCTTTAGCGACATTTTGAGAGTGATTCGGGTATCTTTATTCTGTGGGGACCCCTCATTGGTAATGATACGTCGTTAGTTTCAGTGCGCACGTGTATTAACGGACTTAATGTTACTAAGTTACATTTACATTTAAATTGGCTCCTTTTGTAGAAGTAAATATTAATAAAGCGCGTCTTTGAGATAGATAGATGTAAGTAATCTAGATGGATTTTAAGTGTTCATGTTAGTCTTATTCCGAAGTAATTAAGGTACCTACCCATTAAGTAATCTAGTTTATTTTATGGTTGAAATACTTTTACGCTTATATAAATCAATAAATAATAAATAATAATAATAATAAATCATCATTGACTAACCGAGTTTTTTGTGATGGCAAAACCGTGCACTAACGTTGTCATCAAATCCTTACAGGTAAGGACATGTGGAGCAAAATGGAAGATGGGACATGGTCTGTATAGAAACGCTTCTCAAACTTGGATGATCGATACCATTCGAGAACCTCCAAATTTATTAAGAAGCTCAATCAAAATAATAATATTGCACCTTTTTCTACTCGCAATATATACTTACAAGTACAGTTTACACGTCCCTGTACCGAGATCCAATTATTCTAACACTTTTTTTTCTCTAAAAAGCGAACCATCCGCACTGTCACCGTAGCGTTTCACTCCACACCTTTGCATTCGTTCCATCACCACTCATTCCGCGTCAACGCATGCACTAATTAGGTGACACCCGACACCGTCGCACGAAACACGTTGTTAGCTCCCATAGGAAACTTTGGACGCAGAGGGAACAAACCAGGTGTGAAATTGAGTCACTCACTCTTTTTATTTTTATAAATTCTTTCATGTTTTAGGCCAGTGTTAGAAGACTACTTACTATTTTATGTACTAAAATGATTAATAAAAGTTGTGATGACCCAGTGGTTAAGGCAAACATCTCTCAATCATGAGGTTCGAAACCGGGCCACTAATGTGAATTTTTCGATTCAAGTATACTTTTCTAATATTAGGTACAATTACCGTCATGGATCTTGAGCGCTGGCTTCAAGTTGCGCAGAAGTCAAATATTCGGTCTCTTTAGTGGTGCAAAGTGAGACGCGGGGGCGAGGAGTGTCAGTGATAGGGTCGCTGCGTCATCGTGTCATAGACGTCACTCCTGATTCGTTCCCTGCGTTGCTGCATGTATCTAACAACAAAGACGATTGGCTCGACATTGTATGGATTGTGCAAAGCGATCCCCACTCTGACACCGAGCGCTCAAGATCCGTTTCGGCAACTGTATCTAGGACATTACCCCGTGTCTCGGAAAGTTAAGATTGACATTCGTAGATCATTAACAGTCGTTGCAAACATCCGAAAGTCTGACCATCATTCTATCCAAGGAGTATTGTTGCCCAGTAATTAGGTTCAGGGGCCCAAGTCTGCTATTTTTATAAACTCGTCATTCCAACACGATCACATTGTCATTTTGCTAAAAGTTCATAATCTGCTAATTCATAATGATCAATCATTGATTGGTCAGTGGTATCATAATAAAGTTGTGGTAGAATGTTAATATCGAGCATATTAAAACCAATAACTGCACAATAACATTCTAATAGTAGAACACTGACCAAATAAACTGTCAAAGTGTTAGCAGATTACCGCATACGTCAAGTATTAATTTGTCAATATGTACGAGATTACTATTCTATGCCACTTCTTTCAATGGAGTGTCAGTTGTTGACCATTGTGATAGTCATAATGACGCCATTATATTAGTAGATTACCAAACTTGTCAAAATTGACAACGATGACCTCAATGATAGACCATTCTGACACTATTGTAATAGCAGACTTGAGGCCCTGGAGGTCTGATAGGCAGTCGCTCCATGTAAAACACGGGTATTCAGCCGCATCTCGTTAGACTAGAAGCCGACCCCAGAGCTACTTGGGGAAAGGCTAAGGAGATGATGATAATGATCAAAGATTATTATATAATCATGGGGCAAAATTAGACAATTGTTTTAACTAATATTATTAGGTAAAAAAAATTCTAACTTCAATGAATTCCTTTAAAAAAAAACAAAAGACACGTGACGACAGAGTAAAAGCGCGAAGAACTTTCGGTTCCTCGGTTCTAATTAGAGAAACTTATTTAGCATACAAATTAATAAAATTTAAAACTTTACCAGTAAAAGGCCACAATTTCACGATGGAAAATAGAATTGAACAGAACACAAAGCTTCACTCGTTATAGTGTCGCAATCGCAAACTTGGCCCTTTGTCGGGTACTGTACTACCACAAAATAGATAGGTACAGAAGACAATCTACATACAAAGCGCACTCGAGCAACGCACACATGGACACCGCTCACGGACACGATATCTCGGCTCAATCGCCTGGTCGCACTCGTACAGCTCAGAGCAATGCGCTGACGTATGTGCGATCGCCTAGCGTAGGTATAAAAAGTGAAGTACATACATGAGAATGACTTCTGTACCTATCTATTTTGTGGTCCTACGGTTCTACCGAATGTACTAATTAGTTCCCGACTTATTTGCTGAGTGCAATGGAAAGTTCTTGAGCGGGCCCGGTTGACCTGCGGTGGCAGGCGGCGTGTAGATTCGTTCACCTTGCCACTGTCTGGAGTTCGGACGGTGGTTTTCCTTTGTTTTGCTTCCTATGGCATGTTTAGTTACTCGTACATGACAACATACTTATCGATCCTCTTTAGGAAGTTCAATAAGAGATAGTGTAGTTTACCTGGTGAAACTGGCATCTGTCTACGTAATAATTAACTACTAGCTTTTGTCCGCGGCTTCGTCCGCGTACATAAATTATAACCTATGTCACTCAGGAATAAAATAGCTTTCTATTGGTGCTAATTTTTTTGCAATCGGAACAAGAGCGGAGGTTGTCATTGGATGATTTTCCCAACCATAAAAAAAACCAGGAGTTTCAGAGATTTCCTCCTACAAACGCTAAGCAGAGCTGCTGTTATGAGTACTAGACAACTGATAAACATACTTATATATTTCTAAATACATACATATTATAGATAAATTACATCCAAACATAGAACAAATGATCATGCTAATCACACAAATATTTGTCCTGGCTGGGAATCGAACCCACGACCAGTCAGGGCCAGTAACCACTAGACCAACAGGCCAGTCAAAATTGTGTGTCGTTTACAATAATTATGTTCGTGAAAGTTGTATAAAGGTCCTTTCAAGGACTAGAGCAGTTGATGGACTTAAAGTTGCCATTAGATTATTTAATTGTCGAGTGAGTTAAAAGTTGGTTAATGACTGGTCCCGTTCCCAAATTGGCCTCAATTATTAGACTTTATTGGCTTAATTAACTAAGGTACTTGACCTGTTTAAGATTATGCTTAAAATTCTCATTAATATTATGTTGATAAGAATTGAGAGAGATCATGAGCGATGGTGGCTTAGTGGTAACATCAGCGTACGCTGTACATACTTTTTGGGATCAAACCTTATTTTATATGGTTTATTTCATCACCACTGCTCTCAAAACGCTGAAAGGAAACCTCGCAAGGAAACCGCCATGCCCTTAAACCAAAAATCAGCCCCAAGCTCACGTGATAGGTTTCGACCCATTCCCTCTCCTATAATATAGAGAGAGTAGGCTTGAGGTCCAGAAGAGAGAATAATAAAAGGCTTTAATAATCCTTAAAATGCCCCATGTACTGTGCTCTGCTACATGCTAGACAGGTATAATCGGATCTAGTAAAAACAAAGAATATTGATGACCCTCGGACCTTCTTTTTTGATGTTCTTATATTTTAATCATCTTATGACTTCTCCCGCTCTTGGGCGGAGGAGTAGTGCATGTCAGACTTTTACTGACTATTTTCCTTCAGTTGCCTTTTGCATTCTAGGATCATAAGTATCACTTTCATTCAAGACCATACGATCGCCACATGGAAAAATAAAGCTTGCATCATCATCATCATCATCATCAGCCATGTTCCCACTGCTGGGACTCAGGCCTCCTCTCTAGGAGAGGGACTGGGCGTTAATCCACCACGCGGGCCCAGTCCCGGTTGGTGGATGTCACTTGTCTTCGAATTAAGCTCAAGCTTACATAAATACTACTTAGTTCGTTAAAAATTTTCACAGTTGACATAAACCGTCCACAAAATGAACACTTAAATGGCACAATCTGATTGCATGTCCACAAATCGATCAATATCACTTAAAAATAAATCCAGCTTTTCCTTGCAAACTTTCTTTACAAGTTGCAGCGACCTATTATTCCTTACCGTTGATAGTCGCCGATAGATTATAGTATAAAGATCGATGCAGCGTGAAATTGTCAGCACTTTGCATACATTACGCGTTTCCCACGCTGTAATGTGAAAAATGAGTTCTATGACGCAGCATTCTATAATGGATTTGAAGAGAAAATATTGATGGAATCATGTGTGGAAAATTTTATGGTGTGTAATTAAATGTAAATAAACAGGTATGTATCTCTACTTTTTATTCCATGGTTGCATCAGAAAATTTTGTAGGTAGAATTCGGACCTATTTGTGCGTTGTTCTGAAATAGCGGCCGCGTACCGGAAGATACAGCGTCGGAAGGCCGCCCACAAGGTGGACCGATGACCTGATGAGGATCGCAGGAATACGACAGATGCGAGACGCAAAAGACGTAAGTAGAGTAGGCGCAGGATGTAAGGAGTAAAAAGGGTATCGTGATTATTATTTTGAAGATAAGGGGCTATCCATCTCCCGTAGTGTAGGGGATGTAGTCACTGCGACCTAAATGATCTATTGTGACTCGCCACCTTGTTAGAGTAACTCTTTTAGCCCAGAGGCTTCCAAGAAATTTAGAATACTTCTAGCTTTTAGAGTTTTAATCACCTCCTCGGTCTCGTGATAACCTGGTTGTGAAGGTCAGATTGGCAGTCACTTTATACTGACATCCAGCTGCATCCAGTCTGACTGGAAACCAACTCCAACAGAGATGGGAAGTTCGCCATCCAGCCGGCGTATAGTAGTCAACGTGTTCCTCAAAGAGACGTCACTAAAACCTTAGAGGCCTAGGAACGTCGAAGCCTACTGGGGCTGTGGGTTGACTTCCGAAAAGGAAACCTGTGGCCCTGAAACGCAATAGAGTAACATAGGTTTGGTTTTAGTCAGTAAAAGCCTGACCCCTTCCGCTTCGCCCTAGAGAGCGAAGAGTTATATGATTTCCCACCTTAAAAAAAAACCACGGAAAATATTAGGCTGATTGAGCGTAAGCTTTGTTGGCTAAAAGCTGTCAAAATATTTAGGTTTTCTCAAGAGATTACAGACTGTTTACAACCTTAAGTACTGCCTTCCAACATTTTAAGACCAACTAAAAATAATGTACTAGTACTTTCGGCTATTTAACGAGTACTAAGATAGTCTAGACAATTTTTTACTGCCTCTTCTCCAGTCTTTAAAACTACGAGGTGCTTGAATGAGTATTCGGTTACTAAAGGTTCCCAAATGAAACCTAAACACACCCTGAGTTGAGTGGCCGTTATTTTTAATGAGAAATAAACTGCAGGCTCTGGTTGGACCGTTCTCTTAACGAAGTCTGCAGCCAAATATCCCACGTCGACGTCGTTCGCACAAGTGTGTAATAAAAACCCTCTAATTACGAACCTTATAGCAAAGAGTTGCTATATTTTTTGGCTCGGGTTTTCGGTGGTTGATTATTATTATTTTTTGGTATGTATACTTTTTGGGTTAGAAATAGGAGGTCCTTTGCCGGAGTAAAAATATTTTGCAAACTGTATGCAAACGTCTGCAAATTAAAATATACTAGCGTCTGCCAGTGGCTTCGCTCACGTACATAAAAAATATAGCCTATGTCACTCAGGAATGAAGCAGGTTTCTGTCCTTGAAAAAATTTTTAAAAATCCCACCAATACTTTCAGAGATTACCTTCTACAAACAAAAAACAAAAAAACAAACTTTACCTCTTGATGTAGATTACAGTCTGAGTAAATCTATACAAACATATTATAATAGTAAAATTGTATTTGTAAGTTTGTAAGTAGGAGTATGGTTCATCATCACAGCACGAGGAAGGCGGCCATCAGATAGGATTGGCGGCGTATTGTGAAGCTTGACACCAACACCTGAAGTGATGATCACAAGCACTCTGTCAAGAATGTTACCGATAGGGAAGAAGAAGAATGTAGGAAGTAATCTGTGAAAGTACTGAATTGATTCTGAAAATTGTTTCTCCACAAGCAATGGGTAGCTCGCCGTTCGGCCGTCGGGTAACCGTCCAAACCGCGCCCGAGTCGTCGATGGCACGTAGTATTCCACGCGCGCCTCAAAGTGATGTCAGCTTAGGAGCTCAATACTGTAGGGGCCAAAACAGGGCCGAAGCCCACTGGGGTCATAGGTTTTAATTATTTAATTCTTTATTGTACGCATAAAAACTTTTAAAATAAGTGGATAACAAAGTTCATGTACATAGTCGAGCTTAACTCAAAGTTGAGTTTTCTTCCAGCAAACCATTGAGCGATAGAGAGAGATGAAAGGAAAACACGTAGTTCTAGAACGCAAAGAGCATGAAGGAACATAGGTGTGGTTTTAGCTAGTAAAATAGTCTGGTATGCCCTTGCGTTCCACCCTAGAGCGAAAAAAGTGTACATGATCAATCAAATAAAATATTTTTCATTACTCATACTCTGAAAGTAGGTCTGAAGTTGCCTGAGGAGCGGGCTGAAAGTGATACTTTTCATCCCTAGGGAGTTTTACTTTACAACTGACAGCTGTCAAATTATTTAAAAAAAAAAAAAAAAAACTAGTTCTATCTTCACATTTCTATTGAACCATGTTCCAATTTTCCATACAGCCAGTCAATCACAGCGCGATATAAAATTGAAATAACTTAAAGACAAGTATTAATTAAATAATGTTATATTCTAAGTGATTTATTTGTTCAACTATTTCTCATAGATAAAGGTGAAAATGTCTTTCGAAATAATTTGTTTAAAATACATACATACATATACAAAAAGGTTAAAATACTTTTTACACCACCTGCTCGATAATGTCGTTTCATACGTCATACAAACCTCACTTAAAGCAAGTCATTCTATCCCTAGGGAGATAATGCAGTATGGCCGATCCCTAGGGAATAATGAGATTTGAATTTGGAGCATCAAAAATCGTCAACATTGTGAATTAAAATGTAGGCGCATCGAACAACTTGACTCGAAATTCAAACCAAAGAGTATGTAATCACTGTGATTCAAACTGGCCACTAACAAAAAAAAGAAAATAGAATAAAACGTGCGTACTGACGGGAGCATTATAGAAAATTGAAACTATAGAATCTTGGAGTAGTGAATTTTGTTTGTTTGATGAACTTGTAAATACAATACTTTTATTTCTCTAATATATGATTTGGTCGACCAAATTGTCTTTTAATTACCTCACAGATGGTGTAAAAAGTAGAGTATGCAACACGGGGATAAAGCTATCTTTGTCTTGGGCGGCTTGAATGCCTCACTTTACTCAGGTTTCTTTATTAACTCCCTCGCAATGCTCGGGAGTTAATTTTATAATTCCCTCACTATCGTTCGGGATTAAAATCAGCAACCTTCGTTTCGTTCGGAATTCAACATGCCGCCCGCGACTTAAAGACACTGCTTTATCCCCTAGTCACATAAACTACTATTATTTTTAAAAGATTACAATTAATTTCTAATTTTTCATTAATGAGGCTGAATAGCTGGCCGGCCGCAGAAAAAAAAAACAAAATGGCGGGAAAGTGGCAATCAGTCGTTGGTTTTTTCGAGTTTCGTTTACATTTCCGTACAACAGAGATTTGTATTAACACGTTATGTTTATCAGATTAAATAGTGATTTAACGCCTAATTTCATAAGAGAAGAGGCTAAAGCAGTAGTGGAAAACCTTTTACCGCCTAAGTCAGAAGAAAGATACCTACATCTAGGTACGACGACTCAGGTTTTACAAACTTTTTATTTTATTTTTACTTTCCTTGTATTCATAATGAAAAGCACAGTGCTTACCTCGGGGTGAAATTAACTAATTTAGTCCCTCGAATTAGCGACCTCGCAATGCTCGGCCGCCAACTCCTTCTCGGGACGAAATGAGTAACTTTCACCCCTAGTGTAACAATGTACTATTTCTTTCTTTCTCACCTAAAAAATACCTACAAACAGTAAATTCACGGAAAAACGTTTTTATAGAAATCATTAGCACTAGTGTAGTTATTATACAATGACTAGAAACATAGTAGGCGACCCGGTCACAGTTCCACCGTAGTTCCTAATTAGAGGTTGTCCTACGCAGCGCCGCGCGGTTTGCAGTTTTCAATAGAAAACTTTAGTTGCAATCCAGTTTACGTATAGTGTGGTCGGTGTTCTGATTTAGAGGAAGAGTTTGTTTATATGACTATTGTGTTTTATTTATCCTAACTAATATTATAAATCTAAAATTATGATTAACAACCATGTAGCGCCCACTGCTATCAAGGTCGGAGACTTTACACTCGAAGTTGTGGACGATTACGTCTACCTCGGACAGACAGTCCAGTTGGGTAGGTTTAACTTCGAGAAAGAGGTCAACCGTCGAATCCAACTCGGTTGGGCAGCGTTCGGGAAGCTACGCGGTATCTTCTCGTCCAACATACCACAGTGTCTCAAGACGAAAGTCTTTAACCAGTGCGTGTTGCCAGTGATGACATATGGCTCCGAAACGTGGTCGCTCACAATGGGCCTCATCAGAAGGCTCAAAGTCACCCAAAGAGCAATGGAAAGGGCTATGCTCGGGGTTTCCGTGCGTGATCGAATAAAAAATGAAGATATCCGCAGGAAAACTAAGGTTGCCGACATAGCACAAAGAATTGCCAAACTTAAGTGGCAATGGGCAGGGCACATTGCTCGCAGAACATATGGCCGTTGGGGCCGAAAGGTTTTGGAGTGGCGACCGCGTACCGGAAGACGCAGTGTTGGAAGGCCTCCTACAAGGTGGACCGACGACCTGGTGAAGGTAGCGGGAAACCGATGGATGCGGGACGCACAGGAACGTTCGATGTGGCGACGCTTGGGGGAGGCCTATGTCCAACAGTGGACGTGTATCGGCTGAAATGATGATGATGATGATGATATTATAAATGTGAAAGTGTGGATGTATGGATGTTTGGATGTTTGGATGTTTGTTACTTAATCACGCAAAAACGGCTGAACGGATTTGGACGAAATTTGGCATGCATATAGCCTTTGACATGGAAAAGAACATAGGCCACCTTTTATCCCGATTCCTTAAGTACCTAATGCCACGCGGGCGAAGCCGCGGACAAAAGTTAGTTTATTAATAATAATTTATACGAATATTTGAGAGCAGTGGTGGCAAAATGGTTACAGCCCCGATTTATGAGTTGTAGATCGCGGGTTCAAACCCAGCCAGGCGTTACTTTGTATAATTTATTTCATCACCACTGCTTTCAAAACTGTGATGGGAAATATCGTGAGGAAACTGGCATCTCATAGAACCGAAAATTCGAAGACATGTGACATTCACCAACCCGCACTGGGCTCGCGTAGTGGATTACGGCCCATTCCCTCTCTTAGAGAGAGGAGGCCTGATTCCCAGCAGTGGGAATATTAAATGGCTGATTATGCTATGTTGTGCTTATACGAATATTAGATTTATTTCAAAATTTCATTCGTATTATGTTAGATATACTAGCTGCTACCAGAGCGTCGTCTCCCGCGTGAAATTAAGACATACATCATCCCGGGATAAAAAGTAGCTGTTCCAGAACATAGTCTGTCCACGTACCAAGTTTCATTGAAATCTATTCGGCCGTTCGGGCGTTAATAAGTAACAAACATATAGAAAGAAAGAAAGAAAGAAAACACGTTTATTTGGCACTGACATCAGTTCACACAATGAAATAACAATTATAGAAACTACTTAATTTTAAAATACATTCACATTGTATCTCACGGCTGCGCCAAATAGGTCCAGTTCAGCATAGTGCCAGGCCTCTACGTAGCAGTTGCCTGACGCTGGTTTTCAACTGAACATTACTATGAGTCTACGGATGCTAATCAGTTTGTTAGGTGTGAGGTAAATAAATATATGTATATTAATTAGTACATATACTAACTAGACTAAGTAATGATGTAGCTATGTAACCCTCATCATCATTATCTATTATCATCATTTCAGCTGATAGACATCCACTGTTGGACATTGGTGTCCCCAAACTGACAACGTAACTACCGGTTCTGCCTGTGCGTCTCGTATCCATCGGATTCCTGCGACCCTCACCAGGTCATCAGTCCACCTTGTAGAAGGCTTTCCAACGCTGCATCTTCCAGTTAGTGATCACCACTCCAAAATCTTTCAGACTCGTCGATCATCGGTTCTGCGAGTAATGTGCTTTGCTCACTGTCACTTAAGTTAGGTGATTCTTCGAGTTATGTCGGTAACCTTGGATCTCCTGCGGATATTTTCATTCCTAATGTACAAGTAAACACCGAGCATAGCTTAGTATTTTCTCTCATGTCAGTTTAATTTAGAGCCCAACTAAAAAAGAAATCACATTATCAGCACACTATTCTCTACTGGGGTCATGATTATCCGAAAGGGATGCTCGGTCCCGGTACGAAAGGCACGAAGGAACGGGGTGGGCTTTTAGTCAGTAAGAGTCTGACACTATCTCCCTCTCCGCCCAAGAGCGGGCGTTGTCATTGGATGATGTTACCCACCATAAAAAAAAACACTATTCTTTTTTTCCAATACGCCACACTTAAAACTCTCTTGCGTACACCAACCATAAACTAGGCTTAAAGATTATGTAAATACTCGTATGAATGAAGATTAAGCAATAAAATCTAATCGATCGATCAAATATTGTAATCGTTATAAGTAAGAATTATTTTACTTTGGTTGATCATTATTTTCTATAATTTTTTGGTTTATTTACATAATATTATTAACATTTTATGTAAAATAAATAAGTTTTAATTATCTATTCTTTTAATCGTAAAAAGTACAGAAGTTTAATTTTAGGTAGACATTATTTTACTCGGAAGCTACCTTCCAAGTCTACATTAAGAGCGCAAAAACCAGCCAATTGCCTGACAGGCCAAGCAGTGTCAGGGCACTGTGCTAGTGCCAATGTCCAGACTCGCGACATTCCGTTTTCATTTGTACATTTATGAAACACAGAAACTCATTCGCGGAAAGAAAGTCGTAAGGCCATGGGTTCTACTACCGGAATAGAAACCCAGGGTCCTCGAATGCAAAGACAAAGAAAGCCCTCTCGCTCCGCCCTTGAGCGGGAGAAGTCATGAGATAATTTTCCAGTCATAGAGGCCCAGCAGGGTCGAAGCCTTCTGGAACCAAAGATCTGATTCCGAAATGGCTCGGCCCCGGTGTGAAAGGCAAGAAGGAATGGGATGGGTTTTTTAGTCAGTAAGAGTCTGACACTATCTCCCGCTCCACCCACGGGCGAGGGATGTCATCTGCATGATTTTTACCTACCGAGAAAAACCTTTAAAAAAGTATTCTCTAATTTCAACAGACTAATTTTAATATAATATTTTCAAGCGTAACAAAATATCACATGGGAGGTATTATTAGAGCAATTAATTGTGCATTAATGAAGTAGATAGTCGTTTGAATAAACGCTCTAAAGTACTATTTAATTGACCATTCTACACGCAACGATTGAGAAATATAGGTTAGTTCTGATGCTCTGCCCGCTTAATTAAAGTACCTAATATTTTGAATGACTAAAGAATAATAAAAAAATTACAAATGAAAAATGCTTTTTCTCTAGTAGCAATTTAATATTTTATCGGCATTGTTGTTAGCCTTTTTTTTCCGTTGGGAAAAATCATCCTATGACAACCCCCGCTCTTGGGCGGAGCGGGGGATAGTATCAGACTCTTACTGACTAAAAAACCCATCCCGTTCCTTCAAGCCTTCATACCGGGGCTCGAGCGCCCTTTCGGATAACCCTGGCCCCAGTAGGCTTCGACCCGGCTTGGCCCCTGCTGTTGCTGACAACTCCTTGAGGTGCGCGGGAACAGTGCGCGCCGTCGACGACTTGGGCTTGGTCCGGAGAGTTACCGGACGGCCGGACAGCGAGTTACCCATTGCTCACTGTCCGCAAGCCCGCGCCTACGGTGGCCGGAAATCGGGATCAATATCCCGGCGCCGGCGGCGGCGGCGATAACGCCGTTGCCTGATGCGTTCGACCTCCTCCTTTGCGAGCATTACTGCTCGCAGAAGTCGGCGACCGCCTGCCACTCCTCCTCGCTCCGGACCATGGCCTCAACCAAGGCCCGGTGCGAGAGGTCTCCGCCGCCGATCGCCCCCACGAGGGCACGGCGATGGCATTGTTGTTAGCCTAGCAATGCGCCTGGCTGAGTTTGAACCCGTGACCTACAACTCGTAAGTCGGAGCCGTTACCACTCGGCCTCCACTGCTCTATCATTTCTCTTCTCTCTCTCTCTTAGTGTAATTTATTTCATCACCACTGCTCTCAAAACGGTAAAGAAAAACATCGTGAGAAACCGGCATGCCCTAGAAACAAAAATTGGAAAATATGTGACATTCACCAACCCACACTGGACCCGCATGTAGGATTACGGTCCATTTCCTCTCCTAGAGAGGAAGTCTGAGTCCCAGCAGTGGGAACATTAAAAGGCTGATTATGCTATGCTATTGTTAGCCTACTATATCTCACAGCTGAGCGAAGTCCTTCCTCTCCCTTTTCTACACACGTCTGTCCTCAGCCATTGCAGGCCAGTCCCTCCGGTAGTTATCAAGCTCATTTCTACTGCTTCGCTTTGGTCGACCGCGATGACGCCTTGCGTTTAATGGGACCCAATAAGTGGCTCTACTAGCCCACAGCTCATCTGACATGTGGCAGACATGTCCGGACCAATCCTAACTCTTTTTTTTTTATTGTGGGGAAAAATCATCCAATGACAACCACCGCTCTTGGGCGGAGCGGGAGATAGTGTCAGACTCTTACTGACTAAAAGACCCACCCCGTTCCTTCTAGCCTTCATACCGGGGCTCGAGCGCCCTTTCGGAATTACCCTGGCCCCAGTAGGCTTCGACCCGGCTGGGTCCCTGCTGTTGCTGACAACTCCTTGAGGCGCGCGGGAACAGTGCGCGCCGTCGGATCCTATCTAACAGTAGCAGGTTTTCGGGTAACATCTTTACAACTTAACAGTTTTAAATTTTATTTCGAACTTAGTATTCAAGAGGAATAGCAAAGTTAATTTAGTTTTATCTCTTATTTTAAGTTAATTGCATTTATATTGTACTTATCTCTTTGTACGTACAAACTAGATAAAAAAAAAATAAGACTAATAACTGCTTTGAAAAAACCTAGAAACAGCAAATTTATAAAAAAAAATTAAGGGATATTTATAGCCCATTTATCCAGTAAAGGAAAACATCGTGAAGAAACCGGCATGTCCTAGAACCAAAAATTCACTAACTCACACTGGGCCTGCGTGGTGGGTTACGGCCCATTCCTTCTCCTAGATAGGAGGCCTGAGTCCCAGCGGTGGGAACATTAAAAGGCTGGTTATGCCATGTGTTATATTTAAAGCCATACTATAATCATTAATTTTAAGAAAAAGTACGTTAAATGATTAAAAAATACTTAATAGTAAGTTACCACTGAAGAATTTATAGTTGACAAGACTTTAAAATCATCATCTCCCAAGCCTTTTCCCAACATGCTTGAATACTTGTGTTTTACATGCTGTGCTTGCCTATCAGGCCTCCACAACCTACTTACCGGGCAACATAACACTCTTTCACTATACTGATGGTCAGACTTTCCGGCTGGCATCTGACTACCTGTGTCGACTGTCAAAGATCTAAGAATGACGACGATTATAAGACTTTAAAATAAAGCACATAATATAATTTGGTGTTGTATTGATTATATCTTATAGTATGTTATAAATTACTTGATGTCATATGTATTAGCTGAAAAAAAAGATGTAGATAATAATATCATAAAGATAATTACACTAATATTATAAAGAGGTAATGTTTTTTTTTTTTTTGTAAAGAAAGTTCTGGTCCGATCGCTAACATTTTTACACCAATAGAAAGCTGCTTTATTTTTGAGTAACATAAGTTATATTTTATGCATGCAGCCGAAACTGCAGGTAAACACCTGGTCATAAAGAACAAGTAAAAATTAATTAATAAATGTTACAGTTTTTTTTTTCTTTTCAGTTGTAGGTAAGACGAGCTTTAACTAGATAATGGACTCATTAAGCCAAACGTCGTCCATAAATGTGAATTAAAAATAAAGATAACCTCTTTATTTTTAATTCACATTTATGGACGACGAAATACTAAAATTGTTAAGACAGGCAAATAAAATCACAGTCGCTTACAATACATCTATATTAAAACAACCATACTCCCTACAAATCCAATTTCATCCTTTGACATTTGAAGAGCCGTAAGCAACTATTACAGAACAATATCAAAGCCTACATGTTATCAAGACTTGTCACTCCTGATAAAAAAATTACTAAGAAAGCCAATTTGATTATACGATAAAACTCTTTCATTCCCCTCGACATTATGTCAAAACAGTATGTAATCCAATTCAGTTATTGTTAAGTCCTCATCATTATCTATAATTGTACGCGGCGTACTGCGAAACTAGATATTTAAATGGATACTTGTGAGACATAAGAATACATTTTGCTACTTTAAATTTCCATTCGTCGTGCTTTTGGATATTAAACCTTATTTCTAAGATCACATAGTTCACTTATCATTATAATTCAAATTGAGTAACAACTTTTTTGAGTCTTCGTGGTTTTCAAAAATCAACTTAATTTAAATGTCACTAAACTTGACATTTGTTTAAGTTGTAATATGTTTGGTTTTATATTAATACACGTTTACTCGTTGAGGATTCATGTAATTTTTTTTCATGGCTCTTGACAATGAATTAGTCACGTGGAAGGTTTTTAATGTCTGTAATGAAAGCATTTAAGTGTTTTGTGTTGAGGAGAGAAGTGAAGGGTGGAAATTGTTTTGTTGGAGTTTTAAATTACTATTAATAATTGTGACATACATTTATGTTCATCAAGCGATTTACAGAAGGGAATGGAACGTAAAAACGTGTTAACATAAATACCAAGTAGGCTACGTAACGAGAGACACTGGCAGTTAGGATAGGAAAATGATGATAATTTTGGTGATGCAAATATCAGGCATGGAGCGGAGGCGTGGTGGTACTGTTCTTTAAGAAGGGCGACAAGGCCCTACTGAAGAATTATAGGCCCATCTCACTTCTGAGCCATGTCTACAAGCTGTTTTCCACAGTCATCACGAATCGTCTCGCGCGCAGGTTCGACGACTTCCAGCCTCCCGAACAAGCCGGATTCCGAAAAGGCTTCAGCACCGTGGACCACATACATACGCTACGACAGGTTATACAGAAGACCGAGGAGTATAATCTGCCTCTCTGCCTAGCGTTTGTGGACTACGAGAAAGCCTTTGATTCGATCGAGACTTGGGCTGTACTGCAGTCTCTCCAACGGTGCCAGATTGACTATCGGTACATCGAGGTGCTGAAGTGTTTGTACGAAAACGCCACTATGTCAGTCCGACTTCAGGACCAGACTTCGAAACCTATCCTCCTGCAGCGAGGTGTGAGGCAGGGAGACGTCATTTCTCCGAAACTGTTCACGGCCGCAATGGAGGATGTCTTCAAGGTTCTGGACTGGAGTGGACTAGGCATTAATGTCAATGGCGAGTACATCACTCACCTTCGGTTTGCCGACGACATAGTAGTCATGGCTGAGACTACAGAAGAGCTCAGTACAATGCTCAATGACCTCAGTAGAGCTTCCGAAAGAGTGGGTCTTAAAATGAACATGGACAAAACTAAAGTCATGATAAACAACGATGTAGCACCCACTCCTATCAAGATCGGAGACTCTATACTCGAAGTTGTGGACGATTACGTCTACCTCGGGCAGACAGTCCAGTTGGGTAGATCTAATTTCAAGAAAGAGGTCAACCGTCGAATCCGACTCGGCTGGGCAGCGTTCGGGAAGCTACGCGGTATCTTCTCATCCAACATACCACAGTGTCTCAAGACGAAAGTCTATGACCAGTGTGTGTTGCCAGTGATGACATATGGATCCGAAACGTGGTCGCTCACAATGGGCCCCATCAAAAGGCTTAAAGTCACCCAAAGAGCAATGGAAAGGGCTATGCTCGGAGTTTCCTTGCGTGATCGAATCAGAAATGAAGATATCCGCAGGAGAACCAAGGTTGCCGACATAGCACAAAGAATCGCCAAACTTAAGTGGCAATGGGCAGGGCACATTGCTCGCAGAACAGATGGCCGTTGGGGCCGAAAGGTTCTGGAGTGGCGACCGCGTACCGGAAAACGCAGTGTTGGAAGGCCTCCTACAAGGTGGACTGACGACCTGGTGAAGGTAGCGGGAATCCGATGGATGCGAGACGCACATGATCGTTCGTTGTGGCGACGCTTGGGGGAGGCCTATGTCCAGCAGTGGACGTCTGTCGGCTGAAATGATGATGATGATGATGAAATATCAAAAGTTGAATAATGGAGTATTCAAATAAGTGAATAAAAATACTCTTTGGTATGATTTTATAAAATTGTTGTTTAATATTTATTTATTTAAACTTCGTGTATAATAGTGGTATATAGGCAAACCTACTGCAATAAGGCATTCTCTACCAGTCAACCTTTGGGTTAAAAAACAACACTGTGGTAGGTTTGCATAATAAACAAATAACAGATACTTCAAACAGAAAAAAATATAATAAATAATTTATAATAATGAAATAAATATAGATGGTAAAATAATAAACTAATAAATACTATGAAAAATATTAAATTAAAAAATAATACTCCAAATTCATCATGATCATCATCATCATCTCAGCCGACAGACGTCCACTGTTGGACATAGGCCTCTCCCAAGCGTTGCCACAATGCACGATCCTGTGCGACCCGTATACATCAGATTCCCGCAAACTTCACCAGGTCATCGGACCACCTTGTAGGAGCCCTTTCAACGCTGCGTTTTCCGGTGCGCAGTCGCCACTCCAGAACTTTTCGGCCCCAACGGCTATTTGTTCTACGAGCAATGTGCCCTGCCCATTGCCACTTAAGTTTGGCGATTCTTCGTGCTATGTCGGCAACCTTGGTTCTCCTGCGGATATCTTCATTTCTGACTCGATCACGCAAGGAAACTCCGAGCATAGCCCTCTCCATCGCTCTTTGGGTGACTTCAAGTCTTCTGATGAGGCCCATTGTAAGCGACCACGTTTCGGATCCATATGTCATCACTGGCAACACACAGTGTTCATAGACTTTCGTCTTGAGACACTGTAGTATGTTGGATGAGAAGATACCGCGTAGCTTCCCGAACGCTGCCCAGCCGAGTCGGATTCGACGGTTGACCTCTTTCTCGAAATTAGATCTACCCGACTGGACTGTCTGCCCGAGCTAGATATAATCGTCCGCAACTTCGAGTATAGTCTCCGATCTTGATAGGAGCGGGTGCTACATGGTTGTTTGTCATGACTTTAGTTTTGTCCATGTTCATTTTAAGACCCACTCTTTCTGAAGCTCTATTGAGGTCATTGAGCATTGTACTGAGCTCTTCCGTAGTCTCAGCCATGACTACTATGTCGTCGGCAAACCGAAGGTGAGTGATGTACTCGCCATTGACGTTAAATACTCCAAATTAAGGACTTACTACTGTCAAGTATGTAATAACTGACAACTATAACAGAATGAAGTTGACATTAGATACTAGCGCGTCTTACTAACACGTTACACGTGTCTATAAGATTCTTAATGCTATTTATCGCTAGCACATCAAAGATCATTAGATCACCAAATTACTACTACTAATAGGCCTAACAACCTACTCATATCGTTAACGGTAGTGCTAAGTAAATTGACATGACATTTCCTTTCGTAAATGTCAACCAAACCATACTTTGCACTCCCACTATTAGACTCGAAAATTGCCTAGGCTAAAATAACCCCAATAGGTATTATTATAATTTTTTACCTATAATATCGTGTCGTTTATACCACATGGAAGGACTGAAACAATTTGTTTGCTATTGTCATCTCTTCCGATTATAAATTATAATTTAGGCGTCTTCAAGGCTAGAGTAGGCTCTTAATAAACTATTGCACTTCACCATTAACATCACAGCTTTCTATGAGGACGGTGTGATTGCAAATGTTTAAAAAGAAAAATTGCCAGACTGACATATTAACTCACAGCCAATAGTACTGGGCCTAAAACGTGAAATTTTGCACTAGTCTTCTATATATGATGTAGGCGAGCTCTAAAAAGGAGTATTCATTTATGAAAGAAAGATGGATGCATCTTTTAATGGGGTTAAAAGAAAAAAAAAGACGTGTGGCACTCGGGGACTGCCGCGGTAAAGCTATTGCATAGCATTTTTATCAACTTATGCAATTATAATTATTTATTTATTTTATTTATGCAGTACATATTTTTTTTCCTTTGCTTTTTTTCTTTGATATTAATTGAAGTTACACTTTCACACATTGAATTGAATTTTGATTGATTGTTCACTCATTTGTTTTCTTATCGGTCACCACGCTCAAAAACAAATGAGTGGGTGTTAGGTTATTTTCGTTACGGAATTTCTGGATTCGGTCTCCACGCTCAAGGCCCGCGATGGAAGCTATGCAATAGCTTAAAAATTGTTTACGTATTCTAAAATTCTGCCAAGGCCGTTCCATCATCAAATCACTAGACGTACGGCGTTGAACCACCGGTACATGGTAAAACACCGGTAAATACATTGCGCAAACTAACAGCTAAGGCAACAGTGAATATGTTACTTCTAGGCGTGCTTCATCATCAACCACTTCATCGCCTACTATCAGGAAAAATAGCAGTCAAGCGTGAGCCTGTCAACATAATAAAAACTCAAAGAGTATAAAATACGGATTTTAGAAAAAGTTTGAATATAAAACAGTGATTATATGCCGAAAAACATCTTACATCTGGATATGTTACAATACAATATTATGTCAAATCAGTTTAATCCAGTCTATTTTAGCAATAAATGTCCAATAAAATAGAATTTAAAAACTTATTATCATTCTTTTGTCGTATTATGATGTATGTATCGACAATGCTTTGAGAAAAGTCTTTATGATGTGAATGTGTTGTTATTTTGGTATAATAAACATCGTGTTATGAAACTTCAAGCTGTAGGAAGTCAGTAGGCGTAAGCCCTTTTCAATTGACTCTTTGTCGACAATCTTGTTAACATTTTCACAAAGAATGAAAAATGTGCCGAGGACGGTTTTAAGCGAGATACGTTCTATAATGATAGAAAATGTTTAGCAAAACGCGATAGCTCATACCACTAAAGTTCACTACCTACCTAGTAGGTGGGTGGGTGGTAGATGGTTCTATACCTAGTAGTAGGTGCTTCGCTTATTTTTATTTTTGATTTAGGAATTCTTCAAATAACTTCTCCTGATAAGGGTGGAGTGAGAAACAGTAAAAGACTTTTACTGACTAAATTTCACCTGTATTCTTTTTTATTTATTTAGTTGCCTTTAGCGTTTTACGGCCGCAGTGACTCTTTCGAACAATACTGCAGCTTGCCCCATTGGTCTTTTTTTATGGTGGGAAAAAATCATCCAATGACATTCCCCGCTCTTGGGCGGAGCGGGAGATAGTGTCAGACTCTTACTGATTAAAATATGTACCCACCCCGTTCCTTCTAGGAAGGGCTCGAGCGCCCTTTCGGATAACCCTGGCCCCAGTGCCCCATTGGTCTAGGGAACGCAAATGTTAGCATGAGGTCTTTATAATCTGGATTTTAGCCCGATTTGTCTATAGTCTGTGTTTATAGGCTCAGCCTCTATAGAGAAAGTCTCTTCCATGTGCTGACGAGCACTAGGGTGGTTTTATTCAGGCAAAAATCTCACAATCCCTGGTTCTGTCTTTAAAGTATTTTAACTATTTTTGTATATATTTCTACTGTTTTTAATACCTGAAAAAAAAAGATCTCTCATATAAAGCTTAAAGTTCTTTGGCCTGTCAGTTATTAGAAGCTAAAGTTGGTAGTAATAACAACGCTTGTTTTAATTGAAAACAATTTGCTCTAGCAAGAAGTTTTCATAAAGTCAATGTTATCTTTAACAATAACTATGAAAATGCAATAATGCAAATGTATTTACAGAAATTAAGTACCTACTTAAAATTCTACTGCGCTCTCATGCGCCCAACGCATGGGATGTTATATACCCGAAGGTTATAAACAACTAAACTAATAAATAACCTAATAGTTACATAAACTCACTGAAAATAATAATAGCATAGTCGGCGTTATAATGTTCATACTGTTGGGACTCAGGCCTTCTCTCTAGGAGAGGGAATGGGCTGTAACCCACGACGCAGGCACAGTGCGGGTTGGTAAAAAAAAAATAATTAAGTACAAAAGTGTACAAAATATCTGCATCGTTATCAATTGGTTAAGTACCTAGAACCCTGGTAGCATTATCATGTAATCTGTGTGTATCTAATTTTTCTGATAGCTATAACCTAGGGGTCTTTAAGTCAAGAGTGAATAGATTGCTTCTAGGCAAGCGTGCTCCATCGTCGGCCACATCATCGCTAACCATCAGGTGAGATTGTGGTCAAACGCGAGCCTATCCATTATTAAAAAAAAAAAAAATGTTGAATGGCAATGCTGATTTGTTGGCTAGAGACTAGATCGTCGTCTGAAGTTGACCTGCTGTTTGCTCATCTACTCATATAAACGAGAAGCTGACTGACTGAAATGTCAAGGCACAGCCAAAACTACAGGGACTAGGAACGTGAAAATTTGCACTAGTTTTTCTTTTATAATTTTGGTGAGCAGATTGTACAAAATTCATCCTCTAATAAGGGGATGAAAGAGGGAGTCCAAAGTTAGCATGAAGAAGCCTAATTTTACGTCGGTATAGGCGCTGTGAGAAGCTAGTACTTACATACACTTAAGAAAATATATTTTTAAAATAAATAATATTAATATTTTTTATAATAGATACATAACTTATGCACCTTAAAGTTTTCAAAGAACTGAACTTAATGGTTCCTAACACATCACAAAACTCTTTAAGAAAACGTCTAATATTTTAAATTTCAAAACGCTTACGGTCGAAACAAAAAGGTTATAATTTGTAAGCCTTGAGCCTCACCCAGAGTGTATGTTCATTGACAAGCGGCAGCGGACGCGGTGGCGTGTGTGATATAGTGGTCACTTTGTAGTTGTACTTATTGCGAGTTGTTGTAGCGGGCAGAAGACGATATCTTTACTGTTTTGGTCTGCGTCATTAGGTTGGCTAAAAAGTTCGGTGTATAATCTGTGGTTAGTTCTAACTTTGAAATATACTCGTCTCAGCGCACATATTTTATAATCATGTTGTTTTATCTCAATAAACATTTGGGTACAACAAATAACAAGATATTTTATTTGATCACAACAACAGTAAAACAATATACCTGCAGGATTGTTTGAAAAAGTTATCAGGTCCCTGAAACGCAAAGTATTACTGAAGAAATATGGTTTTAGTAAGTCTGATACTTTTTCTCGTTCCACCCAAAGCAGAAGAAATTACTTGATGTTTTTACCCAAAAAAAAGGTTGAAAAATACACATCATTAAACCAGATCACAAATAACCGGTTTCGCTAATTTCAAGCTAAGTAATGCAATCTTTAGATGTGTGCAAAATAATATGTTAAGTCCGATTGAAAAGGGAGTATTCTTCACCCAGGGGGTTTTTAGTCTGGTCCAGGCAGCTGCCCGATAATTGATTTCGGCCTGTTGTATAATATGCTGTAATCGCATAGAGAACTCTTTCTAATACCGTGATGCCTGATTTCAGTTCCTATATGGCGTCATAGAAGTCTCTACAAATCCATAAGCATCCTCCCAAGAAAAAAACTCCTAATATGTTTCGTCATTTCTTTCTCAGCCATTTACGAGTTGATAAACTTTATTCAGTGTCTGATACTTTAGGTATTATTATGTTTTCAGCACAGTAACTGCTTGCTGTTCAAAAATTACATTTACGTATCTTACAACGTAAAGAAAACGGCCTTTAGTCCCGTTTCACTCTAAATAAGGCTACATCTAGTCATTAGGGGACAAAGTTGGTTTAATATATGTATCTACTATACAATATTAAATTTATTCTATTCTATTACACATGTTGAAACTTTATGTCCTCCTTAGCATCCGCTACAGGTCCTTACGCTGACCAAACCCTTGTCGGCGCACAGTAAACTCTGTGAGAAGTTGTGTGAGGTGTGACGTCCAATGAGCTGCCAGCCAGCCTGTGATTGACTGCGCATTGCTGGTAATTGGAAACGTCGCGTTATTGGCAGGTCGGCCAGATTTGAAGGTGCGGTTTTGAGTTTAAAAATTGCAGTAAGAAGCAACTTTGTGAGTCATGAGATGGAGAGAAATTCTTAAGTTATTTGATGATGCAGTTTTTCAGGGTTCCGTATCCGAAAGGTCATCATCATCATCATCATTTCAGCCGATAGACGTCCACTGTTGGACATAGGCCTCCCCCAAGTGTCGCCACAATGATCGATACTGTGCGTCCCGCATCCATCGGATTCCCGCAACCTTCACTAGGTCATCGATCCATCTTGTAGGAGGCCTTCCGCGCTGCGTCTTCTGGTACGCGGTAACCACTCCAGAACCTTTCGACCCCAACGGCCATCTGTTCTGCGTGCAATGTGCCCTGCCCATTGCCACTTGAGTTTGGCGATTCTTCGTGCTATGTCGGCAACCTTGGTTCTCCTGCGGATATCTTCATTTCTGAATCGATCACGCGAGCAAACCGAAAACCGATCCGAAAGGTAATTGAACGAAACCCTATTATTAAGCATCCATCCCTCCGTCCATCTGTTAGCGACCCAAAAATCAAAATCAAAATCAAAGCATTTATTTCAAATAGACCATTTACAGGCACTTTTGAATAGTCAAATGTTGGTCAGTCCAAGATAAGTGAAGCTAAATTGCACGTTCCAAAGAGTAGGTCTCTATGGAGAAGAACGTGCAAGAAACTCCATGGACACTCTTTTAAATCATATTATGTGTTACATATAATGCTTGGTTACATATTACTTGTTGCTTCTATCATGTGAGCACAATGTCGATAATGAAATAAAAATGTAAAATAATTAAAAGATAGAAACTGAATATAATAGCTAAGAGATGACCAGTCCCATCTGACGGCACCCGTTCACGAGCATGACGCGTGCATCAGCCCCACTCAGCTCAAGCATTTTGAAGGGAACTGAACGACCCCATAACACGTGCCACCAACAGCGAGACATTTGAGTGAGCATGACAAACTCTCAACTGCCATGCTCGTAATGTCAAAAAAAATAAAAAAATATCGTAAACCCGTACTTCATAACTGTAACATTTCTATAATTTAACATTTTCACAGAATATGATATATCTTAATAAACTAGTGCGCCTCACCATCAAAGATTGCATCGCTACTTACCATCAGGTGGGATCGCAGTCAAGCACTAGTTTATCTCAATTAAAAGAAAAAAAAAAATCTAATAAAATTAAAATAAAGTTAAAAATTAAAACAGGTTCCCATACATAAGATACGATATTTTGTCAGCGGGTTTGGTTCAATTTTAGTATTAATTTAAATTACATACTTTAAGTTTATTTAGTAAGATTTTGATTTTATCTTGAGCGCTAGTAAGAAGTCAAAAAACGTTATGAAATGAGAGGCAGATTTTTCACTCGTTGGTATTTATCTCAATGTTTGTGATTACTTCTCCTCACCAGCCCCTATAAGACGCAGAGGAAATCTAGAAAACTTACGAAATGACGATCATTAAAAAATATGGGAATCAAGGTATAAAATCACAAACACAATCACCTACCTCTCTCTCTTTTGCCTACCTTTCATTTTTCTTTATTAGGTGGTTTGAATGGAGATTTGCAAGATCACGCTTGATCTTGCGAATCTCTATTCAAACCACCAAATCTCGGGAGAAGGATGTATAATTCAGTATAGTGCTGGTAGGGATCTTAACTGTACTTCCAGGATTATTCTCATAGCCGTGCTATACTTTCCCGCTTGTCAAGCACCTCAGGATTTGTTGTTACGTCCTTTGTTAGCAACCATGCCCCAAACATGGTCACATGGCCCATTTATACAGTGTTTTCAAGTTACTCTCTGCTTTTTTGTATTGATGTTTATTAATAACATTGTTCTGTGTGAACGGGTGCAGGGGCCATAGTCTTAACATCATCTTCATACAAGTCGAACTCGCGCACGAAGGGTTTCGTGCCTACATACAATTTTTACCCAATTTATTTTGTTCGGTTAATAACAGAAATACATCATCTATGAAAATTTCAACTGTTTAGCTATCACGGTTCATGAGATACAACCTGGTGACAGACTGATAGACAGTGGAGTCTCAGTAATAGGGTCCCATTTTTACCCTTTGGGTATGTACGGAACCATAAAAATCGTATTTTAAACCATTCATTCATTGTACATAAAATACCTATTTTTTAAGATTAATAACATTTATAGAAATCCCTCTTAAAAAATTACTTTAAAACTCATAATAATTTGAAACATAATAATAACTTTGCAACTTCAACAGTTTTCAATAGACTCGAGTCAATTTTCTTTGCAAACATTCTTTGGTAGAGCGTTACTCGATGAGTACAAGTGTACTTATTGGCATCTAACGTGCCATTGTCTAGACTTCGGAGACAAACGTCTGGCTACCCGCGGACCGAAGACACTTGAAAATCTTCAACAGCCGTTCAGTTGCTTCAAGTTTGATATTGTTAATGTCAAGGGTTTTATGAAGGCGTGTGATATTTTTAATGATATAGAAAATGTAGTATCTCAGTAGTTGGACGATTGGAACATCATATCAGCTGAATATCGAGCCGTCGGAAAACCTCTCTTCTGGAAACGAGTTGCCATGGTTAACCTGGAAAACTCTAAAATGTTTACTGCGCCCAGGTTGGGCGCAGTAAAGACAATCTCCACAGATGGGGTTCCTGGACGGTTCCGACCTTCAGTGTTTGTGCGGTGTCACTCCACAGACCATGCTCCGCCTTCCATCCTGCATAACGTGCCCTGTAACCTATCCAAGTAGAGATCTAATGACAGCATCAGTGGACGGCATTGCCGTGGCCGAATACTGTGCCAGGCACGGAATTTAATTAGTTTTGCCATCGATAAGCTAAGAAAAAGAAGAAGCCGAAAGTCGCCCACCATTGGACATAGGCCTCATCCAAGTGTCACCACAATAAATGATCCTGTGCGTGAAAGTCTGTAGGTGCATCTGCTTACCTATTCGAACAAATAGTATTGTTAAGGTGTGTACATGTCTGATTGAAAACAACCCCTTTTGTAACGCGGGCTTGCGGACGGTAAGTAATGGGTAGCTCGCTGTCCGACCGTCCGGTAACTGGCCGGACCGACTGCTTGAGGCGCGCACTATTCCCGCGCGCCTCAAGGAGTTGACAGCAACAGCAGGGGCCCAACTGGGTCGAAGCCTACTGGGGCCAGGGTTAGCTCAGCCCCGGTATGAAAGGCAAGAAGAGCTGAACGGGGTGGGTTTTTTAGCCAGTAAGAGTCTGACACTATCTCACGATCCACCCAAGGGCGGGGGAGGTCATTTAGATGATTTTTACCCACAAAAAAAACCATTTTGTAACAAATAAAAAAAATGCATGAAAATTAAGTTAGCGTGATGCAAATAAAATTTAAGAATTTATTTCTAAACTTACCTGCATTGTACTTAGCAAGCAAAATAACTGTGCAAATGTTTTATTCAATTTAGCAAACTAATCACGACTCTCTTATCTCTCCACTATATTTATTTGTCTCGCTATTTCGACCTAGACCTCGGACTATTATTTCAGATTGACAAAGGTCAATAATAAGGTATTTGCTCTTTCTATCCTTTGTCTACTCACTAATTAAACTGCTATCTGTATCAAAACATTCGTGAGTTAAGACATTGCGAAGTCAGATGGAACGGGTTTATTTTATATATCAATGGATGGAACATTAGGATGATTACCGAATCTTTTGTCAATTTATGTTTTTTTAGAAAATTAAACTGCATTTTGACTTATTACAGAGCCCCTAGTTTTTCTTCTTCTTTTCGTGTCGACTTTTAAATTTTTTTCTGAACAATATTTGGTAAACTGTAAAGCTCTATTTTTGGCCTCGTATCTAAGATCCTAAAAAGTGCATGTGGTTATGCAGGCAGCACACACACACGTCCTGCAGCTTGGCAGGTCACACATGTCCTGTGCAGTGGCTCTACACTGGCACTATGTTAGAGATGGGTCGAGGAAGTCCCTTTGGCCAAAGTGGCCAAAATTGAGAGTGGCTATTCATCAAATAACTTCTTCAGCTCTGAGTTCAGCAATAGGAGTTATCAAACTTTTAGTGAATAAAATCAACCCTTCTCTTTGTAAGGAATTAGCATGCATTTTTTAATTTTCTAAATGATTTACGACATCTGTTTAGTTGTGGTAAACAGGTATGAAAAAAAAACATCAACAACGAAGTTATAAAGCTCTAAATCTGCTAATATGAAAAAGATATCCGGCATGGTCTTTAACATCAAAAGCCATGACACCCGTACATCCGCCATGGAAAACGGCATTTTGGTGGGTGATACAGATATACATATTTGTTTCAATTTTTTATATCTCGTTTGCTTTTCTATCAATTTTAAAATTGTTTTCACTTTTACTACTCTATTTTTGTATTTAATTGATAAACTGGTTAGTTAACAATACACTTTTTCGCGCTATGTATGTTGCTTTTTAAGATCCCGGGCATTACTGGCTATTTTGAACAATACTGCAGTCTTAACAACTAATAGGTACCGGTATACCTTGATGATTTAAGATGGTCATAATATTTTACTTTATTTTTTTATTCTGAAGTCTCATCTCAATCACTCGTCCTGTATAGACCTATTTCTTTTTTGCCGCCGAACATAATACTAAAAGCTTAATATAGAATTCTGATATTAGGTATTCATTTTTAGTACAATAAATTCCGCCGGTCCATCTCATTACAGCGGCCCATCTATAATAAAAACTGGCTTATGTGCAATTTTTATGGCAGGACCTCCATTGTCGGACTTATATAACGAGATATGGAGCCCTTTTGTATGATGAAGCAATACTTCAATTTTATAGTTCATAGTTCACATGGACCCATGTCGAAGTGTGGAGGAAAGGGCTAAGTATCAGATGATTTACAATGGTCATATAATCTGGATAATCGGCGGTTAGCACTTAAGGCTTTGCTTTTAAATGCTACGAGATGCCATGTGGTAAGATATACTGAGAATAAATTAATGCATCATAGGTATATTGCAAATTTTTGTTTTACAAAATCGTGCTGTACAAGTACTTAATATACCAGCAATGGTCAAGGGTTACATAAACATTTTTTTTAATTAAAAGAAGCCGTACAAATAAACCTAGGACCTTACGAAGACGGTGCGAAGGAGCATAATTTATAGGTTGTGCTGGTTTCTATGTTAAAATTGAGGACAACACTGATTTTTACGTGTTTATCATCATATACGTATCAGCCGAAAGACGTCCACTGTTGGATATAGGCCTACCCCAAACGTCGCCACAACGACCGGTCCTGTGCGTCACGCATTCATCGGATTCCCGTGACTCTGACCAGGTCACGAGTTACTTCAAATTAATTCCACCAAGCCTGATCGGACCACTAGACGTACGATTATGCACTAAGGGTATGTGTGTCACAGGTCACTGTTATCTCATATGTAATACTGTTATGTGTGTATGTGTAATTTGCATACAATTTTATAAATTCAAATTCTTCAAATGTAATTCAAGTGTGTTGCCGGGCAGTTCATTACGTCACTTCTTTCCATTTAAGTTACATGGAAGAGGTGACGGGCAGGCGTTTTGGGGGACTAAGTGTTAACTTTGACTTTCAAAAGTTCAAAGTCTAATTTGAATAAATTACTATTGTTAGTTCCATTTTTAATTGAAATTTTATTTATTTCTTCTAATTTAAGCAAAATAATTTAATTATTAGAATTATTGTTTCTGACATTTCGATCTAAAGTGTTTCCAACGTAATTAATTTGAAAACATTAATTGTTAAATTAATGTTTCCAGAAACGATTCAAACTAGAATTATAACACTGTAATCGTATAAAGGGCTGCACAAATTTTATCGAATACATCAGAACATAATAAGTATATAATAATAGTGCAGTAGTACATTATAACAGACTAAAAGTCACTATAGTTACTACTCCGCTTCTGTGGGTTGTTTTTTTTTTTGCATAATTCGCATGAATCAAGTTATTAAGTACACCAAATATTTTATCAAATCCTCTGGTAGTTCCAAGATGAGCAAAAAACGAAGAATTTGCTTTGTTATATCATACGTATAGTATAGATATTACACCGATCATAGTAGGACCACTTAGGGGAGGACTATGTACAGTGGTTGTCTTTCAGATAAAAATGAAATGATGATGAGATATTATATTATCTGTAGGGTCACCAATAGCCAGAAAAACATTATACTAGGTACAAGCTATAAAAAGATTGACGTGACTCTTGTATGATTACTGTAAATAATTACAATAAACATCAGGAACATCAGTAAAGAACAACCATTGTCACTGTAATATCACTCACCCAGAGACTCTGAGTGGCTTTATCTTGCTTACCATTACACAAGCATGCAACTTGATAGCACTAATTTCCTAAAACTGAGTGGCAAAGACCAATTTAAAGATTATTAGATTAAAATAGATATTTTTAGATTAAAATAAAGATTTATTGATTGTTTACATTCAAATTAAGATCTTTCTGTTATTGTATCTTTACTAATATTGTTTTAATCAGAAATCAGAAACGTTTATTTCAAATACACCAGCTACAGGCACTTTTGAATTGTCAAAATGTCGGTCTGTCAGACAAGTGAAGCCAAATTGCACGTTCCAAAGAGTAGATGTCGATGGAGACGAACGTGCAAGAAACTCCATGGATTAAAAGGGTGTAATTAGTAACATAATATAAACTAAGGTTTGAAATAAAGTTTTTTTTTTTTATTACTGTAAATAAGGCAGACTGTTAAAAAACAAAATATGTCAAGTCTAACAACTACTTACTGTCCAGCATCCCCGCTTTCATTCAAGTCAGAGAATATTTATGCTCGTACGACGTCATCTGAAAGGAGCCCTGTTCGAATATTTATGCTAGCAATTTCTTTTTTCACTTTTATAATGTCATCTCCTGATTAGTAGTCGTTAAGTTACAGGCTCAAACTTGCTTATGTAGTATTGTAAATCATTCCTTTATATTTTGTTTCTTTTCTTGATTTTGCGTTGTGGTTTTCTTTAGTAGATTTCACAAATCTTTAGTGTCAATCAGCAATCGTTCATAGCATTTATAATAAAAAGCTAAATATAGCCTCTTTATTTTTATAAAGCATGATCTAAAAAAAAACTAACAAAAATTTATGCATAAAATAACAAATAGACATTTCACATAAGAATACATTTCATAGAATAGTAACACAACTTATACAGACACTTACATCTATGGGTACATGGCAGTATTATCATTGACATAAATATCTACCAGACACCCTTAGGAAAATAAATAATAATTTCTAATTAATCAAAAAATTCCAAATAATTATAAATTTGTGTGGTGTGTGTGTGTGGAATGTGGAACCTTCAACCCCCTTCATAGCACTATATTACGTTAATATCAGTCAGTCTCCACTCTCCAGGGTTTCGTGCTAAACAATAGTGCTTGTTTTAAGCGTACATAACACACTGCATGTTCGGAAACGTCATAGACGATTATCGTTTAAACCAACTGAAGCTATACCCTTAACACCTCTCGTCCTTTCACAATGTAGACTAGTCAACACTCCATCTGAATCAATATAGGCACAATGCCACATCTCTAACCGTCTTGCATCGTGTCAGAGATCGTTCTACGACCTAAGCCTCCTCCACTTTGCCCCGTCTTGTGTATCTTCGATATTGGATTGCCGTATGTTATGACAGACTTCGGTCGCATATTGGTAAGCATATAACCTTATAGCTACATAACCTTACACTGTCGTCCTTCGAATATGTAAATATTGAAGAGGTTCTTACGGTTTTGATATTGCTTCATTCACAGATTTGAAGTGGTATGGCTTCAAAGGGATCTGTGTCTAAATAAATGTATCTGGTTTACTTTGTTTTGAAAAAGTTGGATTTGCTATCATGTATACTATATTTGTATATAATTATTTTATTATGTGAGATATTATTGAGCCTTCTTTTATAATTATTTTTGGCATTTTTTTTACAAATATTTATGAAAGATAAATTTTTGTATCAAGTTATTATTATTTTATATTTGTGTCTCATTAATTTTAAAACGCTGAACGTTTCGGAAACATATTTATTGTGTGCACAGCACGGAGTAGAATTCTCTACCAAAGTCTGTGTTTCCTGATAGCAACAATCTGTAGTTCTTTAAGGCAAAACTAAAAAGGTTACTTCTATCAAGCGCGTGCTCATTAATAATAATAATCACTGACAAAACTATTGTAGCCAATAAGCCGGATATAGTGGTGATGGACAGATTAGCGCACCGCGCAACGATAGTCGATATCACCATTCCACATGGTGAGATTCTCGTGAAAACTAAGAAAGGGAAACAAATAAAATATCTCGACTTAGAACAAATGTTTGTCGACATGTAGAATATTGACTAAGCTGCCGATTGTCGTGATCGCCAACGGTCTGATGGCCAAAAGCCTCGACAGCCATTTGTCGAAACTGTATTGCGCGTTTGGATCAAGGGACTGATACAGCAGGTAGTACTCCTTGTTACGGCTTGCATTATGAAGAGGTTCCTGTCTCTGGAGCCCTAACCACCGGTAGCTTGGACCCTGCTCCCGACACAGGCGAATTTCGAACCTGTCGTTGCGCGTTTGGATCAAGAGACTAATATAACAGGTAGTACTCCTTGATGCGGCTTGTATCATAAAGATGTTTCTGTTTCCGGAGCCCTAATCACCGGTAGCTTGGACCCTGCTCTCGATACAGGTGAGCTACTATTTTTATATTTTTAAATATTTTCTGTAAACTTTTGCTTAAAAATGTTATTATATACAACCTTATTTTTAGTATATGCGAAACTTGAAACATTTGTATAGTATTTTTACGTAAAAAATCTATGTACAAAATTTCAAAATTTTATTATGAAAAATCACAAAGTTATAAGCCAATTATGGTACCTGGTTGGCGACATAAATACATGGTCACTGGGCCAGCGAGGGGTTGTGTTGCTTCCGCACCCAGCTATGTGCTGGCGCTTAATGCTCTCTATGATCTGCTGTGACTTGTTTTGTACTTAGTTTTGGTGTTTAACGTGTGACCATTTTTAAATATTTTTGGGAAAAAATTTAACATGTTATAAAGATTATTAGAATCGATTCTGTTACTGATTCTGAATACACTATATTCTGGTTTCATATATACCAAAAATTATATTTTATATCTGTACTTAAATATAATAAGAATAATATAGCTTATATTATATTTAAATAATATATGTACTATAAAACTAAAGAGAAGTAGATAGGTGCTTATTGCATGCGGTAAAGATGCTGGCAGTAGTAAATTTATTATAAAAATTCAGTTTGATAAACCACATGTGTTTAACGTGGTTTCAAGCTCACTAGTGCAAGCACATGGATGGGACCAAGCATATTAAATTGATGCTGCTCTCAGACTAACAGGGGAAAATGGAGCTCTATAGCACTTACAAGCGATGGGCTAACAAGTTGTTCTACTTGGAGCCTGATAGAGCCTTTACGGAGTACAAGTACAGTGCTTGGCGCGCATGTGGCTTCAAGAGGCATATCGGTTTTTGATATGGTTTAAAAGCGTCTCTTTGCTTGTGGTGATAAAAAATATGTAAACGAGAAATTGCTATTTATGCAGTTTTATGTACTTTAAATAAATTAAATAGGTTTACATAGGTTTTTTTTATAATTTCTACACCCAAACGGTTCAAAAACGCTGAAAATATCTTTATTTTTTTATTTTTACATTACGAATGCAGTAAATAAATCAGCATTGCTGTGAGCACAATGATGGCTTTATCGCTGATATTGATGCCAGCCAGACAACCTTAGGATAAACGAACATTTCATGTCATTTTTTTTTTCATTTCTCATTCATTTCACATTCATTACGCTAAGTGTAACCATAGAACATAATAAGTTGAAAACTACACCTTATTAGTGAAAAAGACTCGCACACAACGAATCACCTCGACCTAAGTATTCATTAAAACTTTTGCCCACATCGGTAAATACCTTCACTCTTCGTTTAAACATTCTTAAGTTAAGTATATATATTTAATCCTACTTAGTTTTCAATTAGGTTTTCAAGAGTAATCTTTATATTAGCCTAAAATGTTTTAAACGAGCTTTATTTGTTAGTTTTAGTCTATTTTCTTTAACAAGTTAGTGTAATTTATTGTACGTACAGCTAAGAAGTGGAATTCCCTGCCGGAGTTGTGTTCCTTGATATCTACAACCTAGGGGTATTTAAGTCAAGAGTGAGTAGATTGCTTCTAGGATAGCGTGTTCCATCGTAGACCACATCATCGCTTATCTTCAAGTGAGATAGTGGTTTAACGCGCACCTGTCAACACGAAATTCTTTGACAATTATGTATCATCGAAACAGTTTAAGTTGCTTTTACGCTTTGCAAGATCAAACTTATTGATTGTTACCGTTTTAAAATCCCATTCAACTTAATACGCCTTCAAATTAGCATACCGTGCAGACACTAATGATATAATTTACGAGATAAACATCACAATAACAGGACAAAATAACAAAGAAACAGAAACACCCAACACCCGAATTATGTTTTGTTCAACTCAAAACAATTATCCATATAAATAACAAGACATCAGCACCCGTGATACAAAATAAAACAAACACAAAAGGCCGCCATGATAATTATTAATATTTTCACGGTATGATCATCAAGCTTTCAATACCTTCGTAATTAAAACAAAACATCAAAAAGGCGGTTTATTTACTGACGGTACGTTTCTAAATTACATACGATGCGAGTTCCGTGTTCAAAATTGGGTACAATGAGCAAAAAAATATCGAGATCTATTCACGAATTACTCAAATTAGTCATCGCTACGAGCGATCTCATTTCCCGAGGTCTCTCATTATAATGTTGTTAGGTACATTCTAGTTTGAATATAATAATTTGTATTAGCATTTAATTTTACGGGCCAACGATCGTGCTGTCGAACCTGATGGGTTCCCAAACGTTTGACTTTAAAATTACTAGCTTTTGTCTCAACGTTGTGCTTTGAAACAATTTTAAATGTATATTCTAACTCTTTATACCGTGTGACGCTGTATTTTTTTTCAAAATTGCTTTTTAATTGAAAGTGATATTGCTTAACGACGGTGAGAATTCGATCCAAAAGGTCTGTTATTAAATTCTAGTTTGAGGTTCGCAATCTTCAAATTACATTTACGTTGTTTTAATAGAAGAAGACCTTTTGTTTGTAATTCAAAATATACAAATTACTCTATGAGCCAATGTTCAGTGTCAGAGATATCAACATTAAAAACATATTATTTGTCTTATTTTTGTAACCTAACCAAATGATAAATAAAAATCCAAGTGGTTCCGTCTATCACAATAATTTTTATGTTTTTTATAGAAAACACATAATTATTTGCATGTCTAAAAAATCTAGAAGCATACAAACAATAGTGATAAATTAAATTTTTTATTAATAATTTAATTTAATTTGACATTTTTTTTTAAATGTCTAAAATTTTATTTTAAACGCAACCTGACGCGTTTTGACAAAGTGAAAACGTGTTTATAGAAACTAGAACGAAATTTGCTGTTAATAAGATAGAAACATTCCTGGAAAAATAAACGGTTGTACCTCATCTGATTAACAGTATGTGTAGTTCAGCAGTCACAAATAAATCAACTAATTTTATCCTCATGACTATACCAACAATTATGTTTCCGTCTTTTGAGACTGCCCAAATTCCTTACCCTAATTATAAAAATTAGCCCGAGTAAATGATCCTCATTAGCATTATCATGACCACGTCGTGATTCATATCAATTCTGGAAATCGCGCATTAAAATAATAAGCCAAAATTATTTTGCTAAATACATCCTTCAGCATGATAGCCATAATCAAAACGCGCTTAGGTGATGCCTGATGTTGTTCATGGAATCAACGTCCACTATTATTGACCCAAACTTAATAAAGTATGACTAAGAATGAAGAAACTACACTACATACTCAGTTGTACGAATTGTTAAACGGTTATTACAGTTAATCGAGGGTGTAAGCAACCATGGTCCATTATAAAAAGATACTTAATTCGGATCATAAAGAATTTAGATTCATAAAACGGTTGATGACATAATGGGATAGGTAATTTCGGGGCTCGGTGCAAACGCTCGATCGCATGTGAAGATCGGCGATGTTCGGCTCATGAATAAATAATATAGAATCACAATTTAGGGTCGCCATTAAGCAATTATGCTGTTGTTACCATTATGATGTTTTCGAAATGCTTTTAATTTTTTATTAGATCAAATTATCGTGGAGGGCAAGGTGTCCGTACGACGCCAAACGGTCCCCTATTAAATATCAATCAAAGAAGTTTTTCATTTTAAAAGACGTTTAGGATACTGAGTCAATAAATGTTACAATGATCCAAGAAATGATTAAGTGTTATTATGTTTTGGTCTGATAATTCTTGATCATCATTTTACATAGCAAAAATGATTTGTTACCACAATTTGCAAAGCGAAACGTCAGAAATGCAAGTGTTAGAGATAGTGTACAAGAATATAACTCTACCTGCTTTGAGTGGAGCAAATGGAAGTGAAGTAGAGATGGCTAAAACTCATCTGTATTTCTTTAATTACTCCTTGCGTAACAGGACTATGGTAACACTTACGAAAAATCTCATAGCCCTTGACATTGACTTTACTTTGCAGTTAATTTTTCGTAGAACGCAACAGTTTTTTAAACAGATTAAAACCCTGTAATTGTGAGTAATCTAAAACAAAAGAACGCAATAAGATTAAAGTATCTGCCTACCTAATCTTAGACCATAAAGTAATAAAGGATCTTCTCAAAACCCAAAATATTCTGTAATAAAAATAATTAAATTGAATTAACATATATTTTGGATGGTTCACGAAGACCTTTGGGTATAATGATAGTATTTTCGCTTCATATACCTGGTGGATGTCCCAAATGAGTATTTTTTCCTGGCCATGAAGAAACGGGCATCGAAATAACCGCTTTCCGGCCAAATCGATGGACGTTTTGGACCATTTACTTGATCACAGTTTTTAACATTTGATCGTTTAGTAAATCGCGTCGTAAGTAAGGGTTTCCTTGGTTCTATTAATATGCTTTATTTTCGGTATTGTTTATTATTTTTCTTTGTCTTTTGTGGTTTCAAGGTTTGTTTCGTGGTTGTTAAATGTAAATATCGTCTTTATGTTGACGCAAACGAAATAAAACTTCGGTTTGTAGATATTTGACTATACTATTTTTTTTCTCACAGATGTATTTTGAATATTAGGATATAAGCTGCAATCACATGTATTTTTTCCACGCCACGGCTGCAGGATTTTTTGAAAGAGTTACCTATAACCATGGTCTTGCAAAATACAGCTGAAAAAACACCAGTGGGTTTTTATAAGTAAAAGTTTGAGATTTCTTTTCCCTACACAGAGAGCGGGAGTAATTTGATAATTTCCACCGAAAAAGATACCTTTTCACAATCAAAATGTTTCCTATAAGAAGTAACTAGGTATTATCAATATTGATAACCAAAAAACCTATACGATTTCCACTGAATTCTCAAAAGGCCCCAAAGAATATCAAATAAATATATTGTGCGTTCATTTTAGTATGAAATAAATCTGTCACTTGTTCACAATTCACAGGAGACAACAAAAAATATTGAATTCTGAATCTCAGCGATAAAGTCTTATGAGGATCTTCCTTTTTTTTATACAGTCATGCGTAGTGTATTGTTAAGTACAATATCATCTAGGACTGGTACAGTGTAGGAACGATAATGATGTCCCTGGATCGCCGAATTCGTCCCCTCGTGTGCCTAACCTTTACGTTGACCCATGCAGAAATTTTAACGACCACCTTTTCCTGTTTTTTAGAGACACGTGCCTCTAACGATGTAGGCACTTGCGTTCCCTTTACAATTTATTAAATTAAAATGTCTTTACAAGGTCCCCGGATCGCGTGTACAAGGCTTCTCAGTAATCTTGAAACAAAGAATGTATAAAGATGATTACTGTCCGTCGACATAATAAGATGGTATGAAAGCGCACTTTGTTCATAATATTGAATATTTTTAAAACAATTTCCGGCTGCGTTATTGGGAAAGCGTTGATTTTTATGGTAACGGTAATTTTGCTGAAACGATTTTGCACCTGATGAATTTTAGTACGGAAGCAAAGAATTAAATTGATAGGTATCCAGGATAATAATAATTAACGAAGAAAGCAAAAACAAAATAACTGTCCTGTAATTTATGTTAAGTTGTATAGATTGCAAAAAATTTTTAAACCGATTTTTATTTTATTTAGCTTATAATTTACCGCTGCTGGGCAAAGGTCCTCTTCAAATTCTTCCATTTCTCTACCTACGAATACCTCGAACCAGTCCTTGAGTAGGAGACTAGGTAGTCTCACAACTTAACCTCTTCCCAAGTTGTTCTCAGGTTTTTCAATCAATTAAATTATTTAATTATAGCGACCAATTTATCCACACAGAAAATGCAAAAGATGTAAATAAAGGGGAAAAAGGACCCATGTCAAATGGGTTCATTAATTACATTAACGTAAATCTACAACGCATCAATCATTATGTTAGGCCTAAATAAGAGGAGATCAGCATCGTGGCCGATAGTCCGGTCCTCGCCCAGGATAAAATTGTAATCCTTTTAAGTAATGAGTACGTACAGGATATAGAGCGATGAAATTTTAGAAGGTTTAAACAGAAATTTAAATTTAGATTTTTTTAAATTTTGTTTTGCTACCCGTTGTTTTAAATAAAAAATTCAGTAGAAAAACCATTTTTTTGAATTTGTTTCACAGTTATAATAACTGTCATGACGTTGCGCAGTAGTAAATACTATTTGAAAACGCAAATAGTTTTAAGTTGAGTTTAGTACAAGAAAAATCTAGACTATTCTTGATTTTTCAATGAAATGATATTTTACGAAATTCTGAATATGCTAATGTTATCAAACCATCTCACATGAACGCTTGATGAAAATAAACTACAAATACTTCAAACCAAATTGATATTAGAGACACTAGTAACTCGATATTTTCGGCATCGTCGTCTGTCTATGGCTTCCTATAACAACCTTGCATTCCATTAATTCTTTCTTGTCCTACATTCGTGACAAACATGTAAGATATTATGTTTATGTTATTTATTCTGTTTTCGTTCCTTTTTCGTTTCTGGGCCTGTTGTTAACATTTGGTTTTGAAAACAAACATGAGCTTTTACTGTACATACATTATGCTTTGTTTTGATAACTTCTCGTATTTATTTTTCATCTCCCATTTCTATAATTGGGTCTTTAAATTTATAAGTGATCTTATATGTATGTAAATTTTGTATCTGAAATTTCATGTAATTGGGTTCATCATTATGTTTATCAGCATCAAATAATGTGTTTTTTTTGCTTGAGTTTGGCATACTATCTAGTAAACAGATAGTTACCATTTCCTCTACCACCCAATAAAAAGCTCTCAAATGATTTCAACCAGGCACATCTACGGAATTAAGCCCTCTACATCTCGGCCCAAGGGTTCGCTTATCAATCTACATCATGATCCTTCATTATTAAGAGTGATGGGACTCGGACCGAGTGTAGATTTGTCTGAGGTTTAGCCTTTAACGATAGATGGCTTGTAGGAAAGCCGAAGGGTGGCGAAACTGAATATTTACTCTTTACAGTACTCGATCAATGTTGTTTGCATCTAATATGTTAGTGTTTGGGGTATCTCGAAACGTCTTCATGTCGTTACTCTATCGGTCTTGCTTGGATATGTAGTAGAGTTTGGTACAATGTTTGTATTGAAAATAGAGGGTATACTATTATTGTTGATAATACGAGTACAATAGTAAGAATAAGAAATACAGATTTATAAAAACTAACAAGGTTAGTGCACAGCATAGTTGGTCCTTTGTTTCTTTAAGTTTAAGGTAGATCCATACGTTCAAGCATTTTGGAAACACATTCATTATGCGTACAGGCTATGGAATTCCCTGCCGGAGTCTGTGTTTCCTGATAGCTATAACCTAAGGGTCTTTAAGTCAAAAGTGAAAAGGTTGCTTCTAGGCAAGTATGCTTCATTGTCGCCACATCATCACTTACCATCAGGTGAGATAGTGGTCAAACGTGAGTCTATCCATAATAAAAAAAAAAGTATAAAACTGTAAATGGTAATGGTAATTTAAAATCTTCAGAATTAATATCATCATCATCACCAGCCTTTTTAATGTTCCCACTGTTGGGACTCATGCCTCCTCTCTAGGAGAGAGAATGGTTCGTAATCCACCACGCGGGCCCAGTGCGGGTTGGTGAATGTCACGTGAACGTCATGTCTTCCAATTTTTGGGTACTAGGACATGCCAGTTTTCTCACGATGTTTTTCTTCACCGTTTTGAGAGCAGTGGTGATGAAATAAATTACACAAAGTAATGCGCCTGGCAATTAATAAATAGTATCTTAACTCAGAAACACATACAGACTTCTTTTCCGATTTCCTCCACTTGGCCTCATTTTACCCTACGCTACACTAACACGATCAAGGGCATGATATTTAAGGTCAGGTTCTTTTAATGTTCGTTTGCGGTACTTAGTGGGTTCATCAGGGGTTGAAGACAAATGATTTTTCGGTTAGTGTTCCCATCAAACACTACTGTTACGCCACTTGTCACGTAACTTCTGGGTAGGCAATAGTACGTAAGTACATTTTGAACTAAGCTCTTTTGGCAAGAGAGCAGTGGTAGCCGAGTAGAAATAGCTCCGACTTACGAGTTGTAGGTCGCGGGTTCAAACCCTGCCAGGCGCATTACTTTGTGTAATTTATTTCATTACCACTGCTCTTAAAACGGTGAAGGAAAACATCGTTAAGAAACCGGCATGTCCTAGAACCAAAAATTTGAAGACAGGTGACATTCACTAACCCGCACAGGGCCCGCGTGGTGGATTACGGCCCATTCCCTCTCCTAGAAAGCAGGCTTGAGACCCAACAGTGGGAACATTAAAAAGGCTGGTGATGATGACTAAGCTCTTGGCGGGGCAACTAACAGAAAATTCATTTATCTAACCCTGCTGATGTTATGATATATCCAGTTATCTTTAAAATATCAAAATTGTGTTATAAACCCAATCAAACAACTTAACACACTCAGAACTTATTTACAGAATAGACTTCCACATTACATTTACATAGAAACTTCACGAAACAGTTTCATAAAGACTTTACCCATCTTAATGTCTCGATACTCGAGCAAACTTAAGGCGTTTACAGACAGTCGATGCATAAACAATGTACCACGATTGGTAACACTTCCTACTCGAACCAGATTGTCTACATTACACCACAAAGGACCTCTTACACATTTCTTTATGAGCATTCCGATTTAGAATCTTACGGGCATTTAAAGTGACAATTTATGTGACAATGTCCTACAATATATTAGCCCCAGCGCCAAAGCTCCGGTTAAAATACAAGAAGCAAGCTAACGAGAGCGTATAGAAATGGCTTAAATAAAACTTTACGAGGTCGATCGGGATATCAGAAGTGCTACTTGTAATCTGTAGAATTTATTGTCAGTTTCGTTGATTGTGCTGGTTAATAAATAATAGTAGATGTTGAAAAGGAAACTAAGCTGCTAGTGGGATGGTAAACTGGCTGAGATTATTAATTTGATTAATGACCTTGGTTAATTTTTTGTCATCTTGAGAAATTTACTGTCATCGTGAGTTTACTTTTAACACCATAAAGCAAGACGTAGAAAGAACAATCTCAGTTTTAATGTAAAATTTTAGGAACTGTATTAATTTAAATTAAAACATAACTTAAATTTCACATTAAGACAGCTAGAGGCCACGTTCCGTTGTAAATACAAGCACCCTAGAGGCCAAGAAACAAATGTGCCTTTCAGACAAAACAAATTAAGACAATTTCAAATTAACAGAGACTGCAAAGTCTGAAATATGTGAGCGGAAAATTGTAGCCACACAACGTTCCAGTATTGCAAGAAACTCGCGACCTAACTGCCGTGAGGACAGGTGCTATTATTGCACAGTACACTCACATCTCCATTCTTTATGTTACAGAATGATACAAGCTCGAAGAAAAATTGGTTGAATAATCCAGAGCATCAATATTGGGAAGCAACAATTGTTAGGCTGTGACGTAGTAGTTACACGCGCACACGGATGACTCTCAAAAGCTGAAGAACCCCTTTTGCTTGGGCTGAGTCCCCTCAGGCCCCTTCCTCGCAAGCGGGGTCCCTAATGAGTCGCCAGAGCACTAGAGTTGTAGGTCGTCTCGTGTTAAAACTTACTCCCCCTTGCACTACACGGTTACTTCGTGCGGAAAGCGCGGCCGGATTTTTCTTTCGCTTTGTTTTCCAGCCAGCATTACACCGAATGGCATTATTTATTAAAATGGAAACGATGATATCTGCTTACTTATTAGGGATTCTACGTTTCGGCAAATATTGTTTTTTGTAATGAGTTTTTGAGATATTTGATAGCTGACCTTTATTTGCCGGAGGTTTGGAAGCTAAAGATTTTACACTCGAGAGCAAAAAAATCGCACATCATAACTCTTTTTGTTCAGGCAGTTTTTTTCATGAATGTGTATAGATATTGAAAACATTTCATACATTATTTGAAAGCCTATTTAATTACCTTTCTAATGATATGAAATACAGTGTAAAAAAAAATCCTTGAAAGGGTTTACAGCACAAAATCCAACATATGGGAAAAAATACCAAATTTCACTTAAGAAAGAATGAGAGTCAAACTTAAAATTCTTGGTCATCCTGATTGTCAATAAAGTGTATTTTCTCCCTTAACCTTATTTACAGCTGTTACTCGATTTTTCATCAACCGTTTTAATTTTACCATGAAATCTTAGGGCATAACGTCCCACTCCTCGTCAATGACAAGTTGAAGCTCTTGGAGGCGTGGAGAGCCAGGCTTTTTGCACTAAGTCTTCTTTCAAGGTCATTCCAGATATTCTCAATTGGATTGGGATCAGAACTACGAGCTGGCCTCTCTATCGCAATGATTCCAACGTCTTACATGTAGTCGCAAACTGTTCTAGCGACATACGATCTGGTGTTGTTCTGCATTAAGGAAAAAAAATCTACCACAAGCCACACAAGCAGCTTCACATATTCTTCGAGCACTTTTTTGATGTATCATAAAGCCTTCAACCCTCTCGATATCAGGCCAGTAATGGCCCAGTGATGAATACAATGTCAATTTTAGTGTCCAACATTATGCCACCCTAAAGTGCTTCCAAAACCCACTTGTTCGCTTATGCAGCATTGTTAAAATTGCCATGATGACCTTCTGTAGACCCTATAGCATCCATCACGGTCATCTAAGTCATTCTATACTTATCAGAAAACACAACAGCCTGCCATTAGGCATACATCCAATTTAAGTGTTTCGTGGCAAATTATTGCCGGGCTTGTCGGTGAGCTGTGGTCAATTTGGTACCATTTGCTGAGAGATTTGCAGTCAGGCCTGCTTCACCCAGTCTTTTCTTAATCGTCTACTAAGTTACACTGACATTGCGAACTTCTTGAAGCTTTTGTGTCAGTTCAATCGTGTTCAGTAACCGATTTCTCAAAGTACTTGTTACAGGAAAGCGATAATCACACCCTGATCCTATGCACCACCGGCCAGATCCTGGTCGCCGAATATACCCACGGGTCTCTTGAAACCTTTGGTATACCAGACGAATAGGGAAGTGGCTAAAATTTTGCTGTCGAGCGACTTCATTTTGATTATGGCCTGCTTTAGGCAAGGCAATAACTTGAACGGCCTCTACGGGCATGGTATCCATATTTTTCCAGTAAATCCACCTGTTTGTAATAAAGACGCTATCATGTTACCGGAAATTGATTAAAACTCCAAAACAGCACCCTTTTTGTAGCTCCAGGTAAAGGTGCAAGTAGTGAAATGCAAATGGGTGAATTTGGGGAATTGGGTATACCGCTGGTTTTTGTGAGTTACGTGAAGTTCAATGATCTTAATTTTGTGTTTTTATAACGCTATGTTTGTATGCTTCAATTTTGCTTAATTATTTGTATTCAATATCTTTAGATTTAAAAAAAAAACAGTATTAAACGAAATTACAAGCCATGTGCGATTTTTTTGCTCTCAAGTGTATATTGTCTAAAAAAACAGTTCGCTTTTCATCCAATCAAAACATATTTGCTCATTTTCACTTTTATTGAATTCATAAAAAAAAATATACATTTTTGTTAATATTATTGACATGTAAAGCAAGTATGTACTTATACTCGTCTGTCCATTAATACTTTGACCCTATAGCAAAATCATTTTTGCAATAAAATTAAAAGCAGAAACAAATGAGGCTCAATCCGCAAAGGCTCCAATTGTAATAAGAGAACTAAATAAGTAACACGAATAACTTACTGAGGCCCTGAGCGGCCTCATTAGGCCCTTTATTTTGACCCTACGTGGGAGGGCGGAGACGGAGGGCTTTTATTTTATTCACAGATTTATTACACCGATCCGCGTTTGTTGAGATGTTTTTTAATAATTATGTTCGCGTCGTTCCTTACGCGTAATGTATCGTTAAATTTTATCGTCTACTGTGGACTGTTTTGTTAGAGTATAATTATGTTGCAAGCGGTCCTGGTTTCGTTTTTTTTTTTTTCATGAATGAGTGCTCAGTAGCTTGCAGTAGCACATAGTTTTTTTTTTATAAGTAGTCATATAATATTCCTCCTCTCTAGGTAGGAAATGAATCGTAATCAAATAAGTGGGCCCAGAGCGGTTTGATATACAACATTACTTTTAATATAATATGCGAAACACAAAACACTTGTCTAGTATTTTTCTGTAAAGTATCTATGTACTTTCATAACTGTATCATGACAAATCACAAAGTTATAAGCTTGTTATGTTATCTAGATGCCCGCACAAATAGGAGGTGTCCAATCCAACTTGTGACTTTTTTAAATATTTTCGGGAAAAAATAATAACATGATGTAAAAATTATTGAAATCTGAATCGATTGCAATAATTTTTACACCATGTTATTATTTTTTCCTTTTGATTCTGAATAAACTATATTCAGATTTCGCATAGAATAAAAATCATGTTGCATTTTACTTGTATACGAAACACACAATGACAACTGTACTAAGCATGTCGGTTTCCTCACGATATTATACTTCACCGTTTTGAGAGCAGTGTTGATGAAATAAATTACACATACTAAAGAGCCTATCTGGGTTTGAAACTACGATATACGATTCGTAAGTTGGGTCTATTAAGTCGTCGGCTTGCCATTATATGTCACTATAGTTAACTGGTGAAATATGAATATGCTATAAGTACACTTCTGCCCAACCCTTTGGAATTAAAAGTGCACAACTAAAATTTTTTACGATAATTTTTATTATTTTCGAAAAACTCAATTTCGAAAAAAAATTAGCTGAACCCTTTTTTATACGGCGGTACAGGCGTCTGTATAATAAAAATAGTATCTATTTAGATATTTCGGTATCTTTTTCCCACATCAATAAGAGATTCTAAAAATCACTTTCTATAGAGATATCATACCCATATTTACGACATTGAGTTTTAATTCATATTCCTAAATAAATTGTCATCTTATAACTTGGGGAGTCCAGACACAACTTACACTCTCATGGTCCGTCTAAACTTCAATGAATAATCTAATTCCGTTTGGAATTCATGAATACCCTAAAAGTTCAATAAACTACAAACCGATCGAAATTACAAATACCGGTGTACAATCAAACACAGCATCTTCATGACAATATTCATTTAAAGCTGGGTCCACACTTGTGTTATCTTGAAGTTCAATATAAGGCGTATCGTATTGAGTATTCGTATTCTAAGTATTGACGTCTATTTTGACCATATCATATCACAACATAACATAGCATAACATGATCAACTTTTTATTGTTCCCACTGCTAGGTCTCAGGCCTCGTCTCTAGGAGAGGGAATGGGCCATAATCTAATACGCGGGCGTAGTGCGGGTTGGTGAATGTCACATGTCTTCGAATTTTTGGTTCTAGGACATGCCGGTTTTCTCAAGATGTTTTCCTTCACCATTTAGGGAGTAGTGATGATGAAATATATAACACAAATTTATGCGCCTAGCTGGATTTGAACACTTACTACAACTCGTAAGTCGGGGCCGTTACCACTCGGCCACCATTGCTGCATAATTATCGTATCACTACTATCTTATGCTTGCCATATTAAGTTAAAAACCATGTCGAGGTATAGAGCTATACACTCTATATAGCTCTTTTCCTATAACAGTTCAGTTTAGGTCGTCAAAACAATAGCATTAAGAGCTCTTGAAAGAGCCTCTGGTCCACTAAAATGATGCACGTATGGACCCAGCTTTAAAGTTATTTATATTCATATTGGCTTTCATTATACATTCATTAGATCGACAATGCACGAAGGACGTAGGTGTCGATAGATTTGATACAGATCAATGCGGGGGCGAAATAACTTCATTGTTGCTGTGCACTACAGGTAAACGAACTGTGCGCGAGTGTACTAGTATTTGGACGTTTTTGTTTGTACCCAATGTAGGGCAGTCCGATGTTTGTTACTTTTATGGTAACAGGTGAGAAGTGGAATTCTATGCCAAAGTTTTTGTTTCGTGATTAAGTAAATAGGTTACCTCTAGGCTCTGCCATTAGATGAGAAAGTGGTCAAACACAAATTAATTATCAGTGAAAAAAAAAATCAGAAAGTTATTATTTACTTAGTCATTACCTTCTTTATAAAAGCTCTGATGACAGGTGCTTATACATAGAACTGTTCTAAAATTACTACATCGATAAAAACATTTCTATGAAAAATCATTGCCGCATGGTGATTGCACTCGACTGCAAAAGCCTTAATCTGTTTTTTTTTTTTTTGTTAAATATATATTTTTTATTATTATTGTTAGGGTCACGTTTGACCACTATCTCACCTTATGGTAAGCGACGATGTGGTCGACGATGGAGCACGCTTGCCTATATGTAACTAACTTATGAGTAAGTAAGTAACTCGCTCCACCCTGAACAATTATAACTCTTGGTGGGTTGGGTTAGAGAGGGAGAGTCAGAGTTACTAAAACCCACCCATGTTCCTTCAGCTGCTATTTACGTTCCCACCGCGGTTGCTCTTTTAAATAATTCCGCAGCACTGCTTTGATTATTCAACTCATACGTACAGAAACATCAAATACCCCTGCATAATATTTCGGCCAACATCATTGACCAACTCATCAACAACTCAACACCCCAAACATTGGCCACACATTGGCAACAAGCGAACAAAGCGATAACACTCTCATCACAGCCACCAATCGGGCGCGACCATCAAAAGCGTCATATTCAAAAGTCGTTAAATCCGACCGTGTCCACACATCCTCCCGTACCTAATTGAGACATTTTAACACGAAAGGATGTGATTATGGCTGAACATAAAAGTCCGTATTATTTCGGTGTGTGTCGAAACCTAAAAGTGGAAATTTAAAAATAGAGATTTGAGGGTTACAAAATTTCGCGGTTGCTTGTGCGAGCTCACGATCCTAATAATCATATTCTTATGTTGTTATGAGTGTAGTATTTTGGCATCTTATTTTTTTCCGATTAACCAGGATATTTGTTTATAACATGATTGAAAAGAGTGTCAATGGAGCTTCTTGCACATTCTTCTCCATAGAGATCTACGATTTCGAATGTGCAATAAGCATAATTTATCAGACTGACTGACTTCTTGAAATCTTGACGATTCAAAAGTGGTTGTAAATGGTTTATTTCAAATAAATGCTTTGAAACTTGGCAATTATTTTATGGTCATGGATTGTCACCTCAGTCAACATTTTGTTCCAGAGGATGTTTGTTTAGAGGATCCTGTTTCTGGTCAGGGCAACTGCCCGACAGTTGATTTTGGGATGTGTATAATTAATTTCTAATCGTGGGGATAACTCTAAGGGTGTTTTTAATATTGTGCGGTTTTGATCACGCACGCGGGATTGCTCCGCACGCATAACATCCGCAAATGTCCATGTCACACAAGTATTTTATATTAGCACATGGGGCACATTTTTTGCATCGTGAAATTTTTTGTATGCAGAGCAATTCCGCATGCGTGATGAAATCCGCACGATATTAAAAACCCCCTTATACTATATAACTGCACTGTAGATTTTGAATTTAAGTTCCAATTTGGCGTAATAGATGTCGTTACATTCTCAATGTTGTTTTAAGTGAATGCTCAGGTCTATCAGCAACAGCAGCAAGGTTAAGTTTGTCATTATCGTCACAACACACTGCAAATGTTATCTTATAACATTTTTATACAATACTGTAACCTTATTGGCAATTACAGTTTTGAGCACGTCTATTTTTCAAGGATATTTCTTGCTGACTAATCGACACTGTTTAGTATTGCCATTTAACGTGGCAATGCTGAATTTTAGTCACGTTGTTTTCTAACCACGTTTCCAAATGACGACGATGCGGAGGAGTACTTCAACATCTGAGTTCAATCCTGCGACGAGACATAAATCTACGCGTCATTGACAATTTATCATGTCGTGCCGGTTTGCTTTTATTTATCTATTAAATACTTTATCAGCCTTTTAATGTTCCCACTGCTGGGACTCAGGTCTCCTCTCTAGGAAAAGGAATGAACCGTAATCCTACACGCGGGCCCAGTGCGGTTTGGTGAATGTAACATGTCTTCGAATTTTTGGTCCTAAGATATGCCGGTTTCACGATGTTGTCCTTCACCGTTTTGAGAGCAGTGGTGATGAAATAAATTACACAAAATAATGCGCTTGGCTGGGTTTGAACCCGTGACCTGCAACTCGTAAGTCGAAGCCGTCACCACTCGGCCACAACCGCTCACAAAGGCTGATGCTGAATACTTTATGCTCACAATTTTTTTTACCAATCAACCAATATGAGGCATTTCAATATGACCAAGAAAAAGAAATAGAATACATTTCTTTGGTAAAAACATAATCAGAGGTTCCTTTAATATTTTGCTTTTATTTCGCGTCATTAGACCGTGAAAACCAACATTACTGATACAAATAGCTCATACCTTCTAAATGACTGAAACGACAATGTCAAGCGTAACAAAACATTCTGATTCTTGATCTAGTTTCCATTAGTGAACCCTTTCGAAGACAATGTATGTAGTTACGTATATCGAGTGGTCTCAATGACACCAAATAGGTAGCAGTCACGAGAACAAATGGTAGAAGATCGTAATCTGTGTGTGATTGATTCCGTTGTCTGTGTGGGACGTTTTAGAAGTAATTTTGTGAACAATCAGACTACTCCATCTTTGTTGAAAACTGTTTTGTTACGACAAATGGTACGTTGAAATTCTTTGTTCAATGTTAGTATTAAGTAGCATAATCAGCGTTATAATGTTCCCACTTTTGGGAATCAATTTTAGGAGATGTCAGCAATTGTAGGGGCCAAAGCCAACTGGGGCCATGGGTGATGCGAAAGAGAACCCCGGGGCCCTGAAACAAAGGCAAAGAAGGAACAGGAGTGAGTTTTAGTCAGTAAAAGTCTGACACGATCTCCCGCCCCGCCCAAAGGCGCGAGATGTCATAAGATAATTTCCCTATTAAAAAAGGTCTCTATTCTAGGAGTGGGAATAGATCGTAATTTGTCACGTGGGCCTAGTGCGTGAACTGGGGTATATCATATTTCTTCGCAGTTTTTGGTTCAAGGAAATGACAGTTTTCTCAGTATATTTTTCTTTACCATATTCAAAGCAGCGCTGACGAAATAAATTACACAAAATTCTGTGACGTATGACTCGTAAGTGAAATCCGTTGCTACTGGACCACCACAGCTATCTCTGTATTAGGCACATGGGACTAATTTTGTATTTTAGGAGGCCTTGGGTTTTAAAACTATTGAACAGCTCAGGGGTGAAACATCACCAAGAAAGTCTAACTCTATTCTTTTCTCACCTCCTTCCGCAGGCTTGCGGACGGCGAGCAATGCGTAACTTGCGCTCCGGTGAGGACTAGGCTAACAGTGCGTCGTATTCCATACGAGCCTCAAAGAGATGGCAACAAATTGCCCATCGAGGCCCGTCAAGGTCTATTTCTGTCAGGGATGCGGGATTGTTCAAGAGAATTCACCACCGGCACGAATCTTGAGCGCTGGCTTCAAGTTGCGCAGAAGTCAAATATTCGGTCTCTTTAATGGTGTGAAGCGAGACGTGGAGGCGAGGAGTGTCAGTGATTGGCTCGCCGCGCCATCGCGTCATAGACGTCACTCCTGATTCGTAACCTTTTTTTTTTTTTTTATGGTGGGAAAAAATCATGCATTGACATCCCCCGCCCTTGGGCGGAGCGGGAGATAGTGTCAGACTCTTACTGACTAAAAGACCCACCCCGTTCCTTCTAGCCTTCACTCGAGCGCCCTTTCGGATAACCCTGGCCCCAGTAGGCTTCGACCCGGCTGGGTCCCTGCTGTTGCTGACAACTCCTTGAGGCGCGCGGGAACAGTGCGCGCCGTCGACGACTTGGGCTTGGTCCGGACAGTTACCGGACGGCCGGACAGCGAGCTACCCATTGCTCACTGTCCGCAAGCCCGCGCCTACGGTGGCCGGAAATCGGGATCAGAATCCCGGCGACGGCGGCGGCGATAACGCCGTTGCCTGATGCGTTCGGCCTCCTCCTTTGCGAGCATTACTGCTTCGCAGAAGTCGGCGACCGCCTGCCACTCCTCCTCGCTCCGGACCATGGCCTCAACCAAGGCCCGGCGCGAGAGGTCTCCGCCGCCGATCGCCCCCACGAGGGCACGGCGATGCTCCGCCCAAGCAGGGCACACCTCGACTGTGTGCTCCACCGTGTCCTCCGGGCGTTCCGCACAGTGGCGGCACCCGGGCGTCACCTCCGCATGAATCCCGTGCAGGAAACTCCCGAACGAACCATGTCCGGTGAGTACCTGCGTCATACGGAAGGTAAGGACGCCGTGAGGTCTTTCCAGCCACGCCTCAAAGAGGGGACTTACCGCCATGATTGTGGCGTGCCCAGCACTGGGTTGCGATAGTCGCTGACGCCATTTCACCATGAGATCCCGCCGGAGCTCTGTCCGCCATGCCGTGACCTGTCGCGGCAGCGGACTTTCACCCCGGCGTTGCATCTCCACGCGCATATCGTGCATGTGTGCAAGGACTGTTGCCTCCAGATCCCACGGTGGTAGGCCAGCTAGAAGGCTCGCCGCTTCGCGGGAGACCGTGCAGTATCCCCGCACCATCCTTATCGCCATGACCCTCTGGCAGGCGTTCAGTATGGCCGCCGGTCGCTTTTTCAGCGACGGCGCCCACACCGGCGCCCCGTAGAGGGCCATGGACCGAACGATCCCCGCGTAGAGCCTCCGGCAGGAGGCGTCTGGACCCCCAAGGTTGGGCAGGAGCCGCTTGAGCGCAGCCCCAGCCCGGTTGAGTTTGGGAGCCAGACGTCGGAAATGCTCCACGAAATTCCACCGGCTGTCGAGGACGAGTCCCAGGTACTTCATCGTCGACCCGACACCGATGTGAACTCCTCCTACCGTTAGTTGGGAACTCAATGGCGGCGCGTTCCGAGACTGGCGACCGTGGAAACACATCGCCTCGGATTTGTGAAGCGCCACCTCGAGTCCCAACTCCTGGATCCTATCAACGACCATCGCAACCCCGCGTGTCGCTAGAGCGACCGCCGCCTGGTACGACTCTCCCTGCGCTAGAACCAGCGTGTCGTCTGCGTAGCAAACCACGCTGACCCCGTCAGGGAAGTCGCCGCGCAGCACGTAGTCGTACCCGATGTTCCACAAGGGTGGCCCTAGTACCGACCCCTGCGGAACACCGCACGACATCTCTCGACGTTTCCAGTCTCCCTGGTGACCGGGGTAGACTATAAATCTATCCGACAGATAGGCCTCGACCACTCGACAGAGGTATTCGGGCACCCGGTGGTACCGGAGTGCCCTCCGGATCGTACCCCAGGGCAGGGAGTTGAAGGCGTTGGCAATGTCCAAGGACATTGCCACGACACACCTGCCCCGGGACACCGCAGCCCCCGTCGTGAGGGCTCGCACGCGCATGATGGCGTCCACCGTAGAGCGCATCCTGCGAAAGCCGAACTGTCCGTCCGAAAGGTCCGGCCCCACCCGTGTTAGGCGCCCGACGAGGCGGTTTGCAATGACTCTCTCAAAGAGCTTGCCCACCTCGTCGAGCAGCACAATGGGCCGGTACGCGGACGGAGAGTCCGCAGGGCGCCCCGGCTTCGCGATGAGGACCAGTTTCCCCGTCTTCCAGCAAAGTGGGAACTGGCCCCTCTCCATGCATGCGCTAAAGAGCCCTCTCAGTCAAGGCCCGAGAGCCTCCATGGCCAGGACCCAGGCCTTTCCAGGCAAGCCGTCGGGTCCTGGGGCGGTGCTTTTGGCACTTAGCCTTCGCACCGCCACTCTCATCTCTACCTCGGTCACCTCTGGAGCATCGTCGTCGTCGTCGCTGTTGCGGTCCACGTCAGACACCGCTGGCGGTGGAGGCGGAGCCATGGGCGGGGGGGAGTGTTCCCCCCGCGTAGGGAACAGAGCGTTCACCGCACCCTCTACGATCTGGGGCCGGAGACTCTGAGTCAGCGGGGAAGCCCAGGGGCGGAGCTTTTCCCGTACCAATTTGTACGGGCGCCCCCACGGGTCCGCGTTCAGAGACCCCAGCCACACGTTGCGGGCCTCCAGTTTGGCCCGCTTGATCTCCGTTCGGAGGGTGCGTTTTGCCGCTCTGTATCCCTCATACAGCTCCGCCTCTCTGGCCTCCGCATCCGGCGGGCGGATGCGGCGCCTGCAGTGTCTGGCGTACCGGCGTCGCGCGTGACTGCATGCGTTGCGCAGTGCAGCAATCTCCGGCGACCACCAGTACACCTGGCGCTTAGCTCGCCCCGGGCGGACTCGGGGCATTGCCGCGTCGCAGATTTGCGACATGGCCTCCCGGAACCACTCCGCCTCGACGTCTATATCGACAGGCTTGTCCGGTGCTTGCACCCAGGCCTGTACCGTCGCGGCTTCCAGGAGGAGCTCCCGGTCCATCTGCTTAAGCGCCCACCGCGGACCGCAAGGGCTCTGTCGGACCGGCGCGGCCGAGGTTTCGGCGGAGACGTCCAACCGGATGTACCGGTGGTCGGAGTACGTCTCCACCTCCTCCATAACGCGCCAGTTGACGACACGCGACGACAGAGCGGGGCTGGCGAACGAGATGTCCACCACTGATTCACCCCGCATCCGCGCCAACGTGGGGACAGAACCCCGGTTCAGGATGACCAGGCCCAGCTCCAAAGCCCAGTCCTCCACCATCTGACCCCGCGCGTTTGTGTACCGGGAACCCCAAGCCGTATTCCAGGCGTTGAAGTCCCCGCAAACGACCACGGGGAGGGTACCGAACCCAGCGACGACGACATTTAGCTCCATAAGGGAGACCTGGAGTTCGTCGAGAGATCTGTTCGGGGACAGGTAGACGCCTACCACTGCAATGTCCCCGAACCGTGCTGCCACGCAGCCCCGTCCCCTCGCAACAGCCTCGATGGGCGGGGTACCGGCGGCGGCCGACGAGATTAACGTCACCGAGCCGTCTAGGTCCTGAACCCAGTCTCCACGGGGATGGACGTAGTACGGCTCGGAGACGACGGCGACATTTATCGACCACTGCGCCATGCTCTGGAGCAACAGATCCTGAGCGGGGGCGCAGTGGTTGATATTCGCCTGAAGGAGACGGAATGGGGCCGTTATTGGCAATCCATCGTCTCCTCTCGAGCCCTTCTAGGGGGCACTGCCGCAGCGGGTGCAGCGGCGACTGCGGCGGGTGCGGCGGCGACTGCGGCGGGTGCGGCGGCTGTAGCGGCGGCGGCCAAGGAGGCGGCTGCGGCGGTGAGGACGTCGGCGGGGATGGGCCTACGGGCCCTGCCCTTGTCCTTGGCAGGGGGGTCGCAGGACCTGCCCCCAGCCCGGTGGTTGGCCGGCTTGCCTGCCGCCGCGCATGCGTAGCAGTGCGGCGGAGCACGGCATTCTGCGGCCTTGTGACCGGGCTGGCCACACTGGTGGCAGCTGTCGCTGCGGTCCACCTCCGCGGCGCAGTGGGCGCCAACGTGGTGCCCCACTTGGCACCGGAAGCACCGCAGAGGTCTGGGCTCCAGCAGTTTAACCTGCGCGGAGACCCAGCCTACCAACAGCCGTCGGCCCTCCCCGGTGATGGTCCTGGCCGCCGCCACGGGGCAGCTAGCTGTCACCGCTCGCATGCCCGTGCCGTCAGCGCGGATGGTGCCCACCCGGACCTGATCGGTCGTGCACCCGCCCGCCTTGACAATGGCGGCCACCACCTCGTCCGCCTTGACTGAGTCGTCCAGGCCCATGATGCGCATGTCTATGCACTTTGTGGGCCTGGACACTCGGGCCACCTCCGCATCGAGAGACGCCCTGATTCTAGCGGCCAGGGCATCTGCCGCAGGGCCGCTAGTCGCACCGGGGACCTCCAGGATTCGGGCCCCGGTGACTGTGCGCCTCATGCGAAAGCCCCCCGCAGCTCTGAGCTCCTCGAGGTGGGGCAGCACCGCCTGCTTTGCCTTTTCCATGACGGTGTCATACGTCACGCCCTTCTTCTCCGCATCTGGCTGCAGTGTAATCACCACAGCCTCGGAGGTCGGGGCGCGAAGTCTCGCCGCCATGGCCCGCTTTTTGCGCTCTTGGCGCCTCGCACGCTTTTTGGCCGCCCTAGTCGCCTTGCCGGCCCTCTTCGCGGCGCCGACGACCGTCCATTCGGCGCCAGGTTCCTCAGGCGGAGGAGGCGGCAGGCGCGGCCTAGTCGCCGCCGCGGCAGGAGGTCCCGCCGGTTTAGCGGCAGGCACCGCCTTACCTTTTTGCCGCCGCTGCTGCTTAGCCGGAGCCGGCCTCGCGAGCTCCGGAGCCATGACCCCGCGCACTGCTTGCCCCGACGGGCCCGCCTTGGGCGCAGAAACCGCTGCCGCGGCAGCGGCGTAAGACGCAGCCTTTCGCTGTTGGGCAGAGGCCGCTAGCGGAGGGCGCAGCACGATGCCCTCCAGCAGGGAAAGCTGCTGCTGCATGCGCAGCTGGAACTGCTGCTGCTGCTGTTGCAGCTGCTGCTGGAAAGCAGCTAGTTCCTGCCGCACTAGCGTCAGCAGCTGGCTCTCCGGCTCGGGCTGCGCCTGGGGCCGGCTTTGCCCGTGCCCCTGCCTGCGCCCCCCATCCTTCGGCTCCTGTTGGCCTGCTCTCGCAAGCTCCGCCTGGATCTCGGCCCGGAGCTCGGCCTGGAGCTCGCTCCGGAGCTTCGCCACCCTCTTTTTGAGGGACGCGTCGAATGCCTCCTTGAGGGACGCGGCATGGCGCTGCACCGTCCTCTCTTTCGAGGTCTTTTCCCTTTTGCGGCTCATATCCCGCAAAAGGGTGACGGCCAGCCCTTGGAAGGACCTGCCCGACTCTCCGTCCGAATCCGCCTCGGCACGCCTCTCGCTGCCAGACGGCTCCGAGAGGTCCCTCCCAAGGGCGGCCGCTCCGGGATGAAGCCCCTCCGCGGCAAGCCTGACGGCTCGCTGAGCGGAGTCTTTGGGCGTCAAACCTCTCCCCTGCCCGCGGGCCCGGCCCACGCCGCGGCTGCTCGTAGGGACCTTCGGCGCCGAGCGGCTCTCTCCCTCCGTGTCAGAGGACAGTCTGTCCCTCAGCATAGACCGCCGCTTTCGGGAGAGACGAGAGACTCTACCGGTGTCTCCATCGGGGTCTCCACCGGGTTCTCCACTGGGTTCACCACCGGGGTCTCCACCGGGGTCCCCCGCAGCCTCCTCGCCTCTACCTCTACCGGGGTCTCCCCCAGCCTCCTCTGCCTCCGAGCCCTCCAGGCTCCCTCTGGATGCCGCGTCGGACTCCGACCGCGCATCGCTCTCATTGGGTTTCTTAAAGAACTTTGATTTCAAATTTTCCATTTTTGTTCCCACGAGTAAAAATTTTGGGTACTGGCTCAAACACGTGGTTCGCACTAGAGACTAATTTAGCTACCCATTAGTCAAGCTAACAACCTCCCTCACGGTGCGCCGCCGCTTGGAGGTTTGGGGTAATTTTTTTATAGAGGTTGTCTTCCTCGCGGCCCGGGCGGTTAAGCCAGGACCCTCGTCCCCCATCAAAAGTCAGAAACATGACCTTGGACAATCTCTGGGGCTACGAGACTAACGGTGGCAGGAGGAGGAGCAAGCCTTCCTCCTGCCTGCCCGGCGGCAGTGTGAGTGCACACCGAGCCCGCTCTTACTTCGCCACTGTGCCCTCTGCTATAGCAGAGGGACACGCGTTGAAGTGTTCCGACAGACAGAACATTCGCAGACGGCCATCGAGGCCCCTTAGGCAGCAATACCCAAGGGGGTCGTTGGCCGCCTCCCAAGGTGCACCGTCCCGCAGACTGACCTTCGCTCCGGACGTATCCGTAAGGGAACTACAGCCTGCGGGCACTCGTGGAGGTTTTCTGTCGTGGCACCCCCTGATTCGTAACCTGCTTTTGCTGCATATATCTAACAACGACGATGATTTGCTCGCCAATGTATGTAATGCGCAAAGCGATCCCCACTCTGACACCGAGCGCTCAAGATCCATACCGGTAATTGTACCGTGGATATAGAACGTAATTGGCAACTAAAAGAACATGGGTAGATTCTAGTCAGTAAAAATCTAACACTTTTTCTGGCTCGACCTAGTGCACGAAAAGTGATTTGATATTTATCCGCTCAAAAAGATCATAATTATGTAATTACTATAGCAAAAGTTGAAAGAACTATCGTGTTTGCTTATCCTTATAAAACTTTGAGTGAAAAAATAAAATAAAAAATATATTCTGCTTGATCAGATTAAAATTTTAAGTTTTACACTTAAAATTTTAATCTGAACATTAAAACTATATTAAGAATACCTAATTTTATTTGTATCATATTTCAGCAATATGATACAAATGTAATTAAGACGGTAAAACAAAACCAAATTTAACCTTTAAACAGGTCCGATGGCTAGGACCAAAACGTAATTTATATTTCGAGCCGTGAATCTTTTATCTTCCACTTAAATTTAATCTGGAGGATGTCATAGTGGAACGCCTTGAAGACATTCTCGAAATGATCAAACGGTATGATATGACACCGTTAAGGTATAACTTCGGCCTAATTCACACCGGAGTGAGCGACTTGGGCGCTTTGAAACATGAGACCTTGCTCGAAACCATGTTTAATGAGAAACTATCGGTGAAACGGGAGTCGGACCACTTTTTTATTTTTAATTAAACGTTTATTGCCAGCCCCGGGCTCGTCCTCTTGACGTATGCCAGTGTAATTGCGGCTTTCATTAGTGGCAGTTTGCAACTCATATTCGCACGTTTTCGTGTGGAAATTTTGTTAAATTTTAAACCTGTTTTTGCGAATTTCTGTAGCAAACAGCGTGAATTTTACTGTAGAGCTCCCAATAAACGGATATGTTGAGAACGCTTTACGTTGTACAAACAAAGATATAAAGAGTTAATTATATGACTGGCTTTGCAAACATCACACCTAGTTCACGTTTAACATGTTTGCGCCACAAATATATTCTCTCGTTGTTAATTTCAGAATTATCAACGTCAAAGTAAATACTGTTTTAAAATGGGATAATGATAGATAAGTGATGAATAATATTGTAAATATAAATTAACAAGTCTTGAAACGGAACAGAAGCCTACCAGTTTCATTTTTTTGTGCAACTTCTGAATTAAAAAGTCGTTATTCATTGTTTACACATGCAAGAATTATCGAGTTTCCCATTTAAACATTAAATACTTTCCAAAATAATATACTCAAGTCCCTGTTTCCCAATTAATCGTAAAGCCACGTGTCCACATGACTGAAATCCGCAAATGAATACGTCCGCAGCGGCGAGCGGCCTGCAATTTTCACCTGTACTCGAAAAAAGTAAACCACAGTACGAGTACCCTACAGGACAATATCGGGCTCGGGAACTGAAGAGACTTGATTGGATGGTTCCACTCATATAAATGTACAGCCGCTCTGTCCTTTTTCAACGAACATTGTTAGCGCATTAACCATAGTTAATGGAGGGTATATTTTTAGTTTTATTTTTGGGCACGCGTTTGGGGTTCACATTTTTTCTGCTGTTACACCGAAGTGTAACTTGGTTATGTATTGTTACGGTTAAGAGATATTTCAAACATATATAAATAAGAAAAAAACAAAAAATAGACTCTGCTATAATTTTTATTATTGAATTTACTGGTAAATTCTAATGATGATCTAACCTTCCATAACTTAAAAAGCCTCCATCGAGTATTATAACGTTTTTAGAATGACATTGTCTCATTTCTACGACACATTATATTTTCATAATTACGTTATAACCAGCTAAATCAATAACACGCCAATCTGGAAGCAATCAAGGCATTGCCGGTGTGACGGACACCCCAAATCAAGGGGTCGGGATGTTTTTGCACCCATTTGGTAGCATATTGGTGAAGCACGCGCTCGCCACGTGCACCGATGTGTCCGGGCCTTTATCTCAACTTGAAATGCGCGTTCACGACTCAACGCGCTCCTGATGAGTTTGTGATTGGATTACTACTGAGATCAACACCGACAAACTTAGGTTTACTATTGAAAACTAAGCAACTATTAAGCTTGTGAGGAATTATTTGAAACTGTAAGATAAGTTGACTCGGTTAGTCATTAATGTCAAATGGTTTGCTCTCAAGCTTTTGATTTCATTGACTTTCGTATTATTGCTATATGTGCACTATAATAACAGCGTATCATTTAGAAAATAATTGATTTCATATTTTAGTTGGATCAGTTTAATAGTACTGATATGCATTCCAAGCCATGTTTTGCAAATATGTAATAAGTTGGAGTACTACTAGGTGCTGTACTCAGTCCCATCGAGAAAATCAATGTGCAAATATTATTAGAGATAGAAAGGAAGTGAGGTTTATTTGTATTTTGTGTTAGAAACATGCAGCGATGGCGTCGGCATTATTAAATTTGTAAAACTAGGGGAGAGTTCCCTCTGGCAGCGCTTAGATTTTTGTGTATCAGCACTTTAAGGATTTAGAATGTCAACGTAAGAGCATTTCGAGGAATGTAATTACTCGAATGAGGATTAGTGTGATTGATTTAAAAGCGTTGAGTTATCAAAAATAAAACTAGATATTCACATTAAATATTCAATAGATATCCTTATTATAATGGTAACGGTATATAAAAATCATAATGTCACACACCAAACGTATCAAAGATATTTAAACATCTTTATTAAAAATTAAAAATCCAATCAAATCATGATTTAAACACGAACACAGATCGTTAAATATAACACAAAATGTCTTAATTTGTTTTTTTTTTTTTTGTGTTATTGGTATTGTCGCATGTGATTGGTTAGAAATTAATAAACGTCTATTGGCTAATGTCTTGGTTATATGGTCGTGATAGTGAGCGAGGCGGAGATACAGACGGGCGATTGAAGCAATGTTTTTTGGATAGTTTAGAAGTAAATTAAATTAAGACAACCCCCGCTCTTAGGCGGAGCGAGAGATTGTGTCAGACTCTTACTGACTAAAAGCCCACCCCGTTCCTTCTAGCCTTCATACCAGGGCTCGAGTTCCCTTTCGGATAACCCTGGCCCCAGTAGGCTTCGACCTGGCTGGGCCCCTGCGGTTGCTGGCAACTCCTTGAGGCGCGTGGTAACAGTGCGCGCCGTCGACGACTTGAGCTCGGTCTGGACAGTTACCGGACGGCGGGACAGCGAGCTACCCATTGCTCACTGTCCGTAAGCTCGCACCTACGGTGGCCGGAAATCGAGGTGTGCCGTGCCCTCGTGGGGCACTCGACTGTGTGCTCCACCGTGTCCTCCGGGCATTCCGCACAGTGGCGAAACCCGGGCGTCAATTCCGCTCGAATCCGGTGCAGGAACTTCCCGAACGTGCCATGTCCGGTGAGGACCTGCGTCATACGGAAGGTAAGGACGCCGTGAGGTCTTTCCAGCCACGCCTCAAAGAGAGGACTTGCCGCCATAATTGTGGCGTGCCCAGCACTGGGTTGCGATAGCCGCTGACGCCATTTCACCATGAGATCCCGCCGGAGCTCTGTCCGCCATGCCGTAAACTGTCGCGGTAGTGGACTTTCACCCCGGCGTTGCAAGGACTGTTGCCTCCAGATCCCACGGTGGTAGGCCAGCAAGAAAGCTCACCACCACCATCCGTATTGCTATGACCGTCTGGCAGGCGTTCAGCATGGCCACCGGTCGCTTTTGCAGCGATGGCGTCCACACCGGCGCCCCGTAAAGGGCCATGAACCGAACGATCCCCACGTGAAGCCTCCGGCAGGAGGCATCTGGACCCCCAAGGTTGGGCAGGAGCCGCTTGAGCGCAGCCCCAGTCTGGTTGAGTTTGGGAGCCAGACGTCGAAAATACTCCCCGAAATTCCACCGGCTGTCGAGGACGAGTCCTAGGTACTTCATCGTTTATTTTTCCAGCTCTCGTTAAGTCTTGTCAATGAGTGAGGAATGAATTCAAATAGTTTTTATTATTAAAATGTAAGTTGCTTTAAGGTTAAGTAATGGTCAAAGAAATATCTTTACTCGATGATAACGCTTTGTAAAAACCAGTCAAATATCGTTTATTAATAATGATATTTTAGGGCTTGACTGAGGTGAGAGATGAAACATATTTTATGCTATATCTTGCAAAAAAAAAAACACATTTCGTGTCAAAAACACTCGCGCCGCACGCCATACTTCATAATCGGATTAGTGACTTTGTGACACTTCCTTTGGCTTAAACAAGTATTTATTTTTTGTACATTTTAGGAAATATAATATGTAGTATTGGAAAAGACTGAGAGAGATATTATATATACATTTTTTTTTTCTCTCTAACACATTGCTTTTGCAATATTTTTTCATTTTTTTTTATTTATACTTCAACTGTCTTAAATTTGTTAATAATTTATTTTGTTGACTTTTTATTGATAGTTGTAATTATTATATTATTCCTGATTTCTTTTTTTTTATATAGCCTCTTTTTGTAATGTGAATGTGAGAACACTGTATTCTCCACGAACTCTTAGACTACTTCCTATTACGACTTACTTTGTTTTTTACAAAGATAATTTTTATTGTGCTTTTGTGTACAATATTTGACTGGTCCACACTGTTCTTACATAATATCTATCAATATTGTAATACCAACCACTTTTTTTTTAAAAGAGTAACCATGGAGTTTCTTGCCGGTTCTTCTCCGTAGGAAACGACCAATTTGGAACCGTGCACTAAGCTTCTGACGTTTTATAAGTGCCCATGTAGGCCTATGAGAAATAAAATATTTTTGATTGATTGATTGAGAGAAATTTAAACATTTTGCATTTTTTTATATAAACACGTTTGAAAACGCCCGTCTGCTCAAACCAACCACAATTTAGACAGTTTGTCGTAGGCGTGTGGGTCCGCAACTTATTAGCATAAATTCAAAATTACGACCAATTCCTCTGAATTGTTTTCTCAATTCGATAGTTAAGTTTAATTTACGTCAACTTTTTTAACATTTGATTACAACAAGATTAAAAACTTACTTAATAGCTTTGTCAGCTATTAAAATATGATAGCTAATAAATAGCTCTATTATTCATTGTGAAATATGAATTAGAGCAATAAAAGTTTGATTTAGGATGTGACAATGCAAAATTGGGAAAGCGATATGTCTATAATGTCGCGTTAAAATTAAATACTCGTGAATATAATTTTGGCCATTTATATTTTATAATATTTTTAGAAAAAAAAAACTCATAAAAAATGACATAATTTCACATTTTAGGAGTGGTTGCAGGGGCGTCACGTCGTTTTCACCTTCTGTACGTCTTCAACGGACATGGTAAGTTAGAGTAAGTAAGTAAGAGTAAGTTAAGTAAGAGAGGTTCCTGCACCTTGTAATTCAGGCAAAAGAAATGCCCTGGTGTCACACAGTGCAGGTGTGCCCCGCTTGGGCGGAGAACCGAATATTTAATAAACCATTTTTTTTTATAATTATATTGATAGGCTTAACCACTAACTCATCTGATGGTAGGCGATGATGTGTTTGACGATGGAGAACATTTGTCTAGCTATAACGCCATCACTGAGGGTTTATAAGAACCTCAATAAAATTTGCAAATATTTTCCACACATTTGATGTTTGTCGTTACTAATTTACTAACTTGATATGAATGATGATTATACATAATATTATGATATGGTTATATAGGACTTAGATGCATACGAAAATATATCCAAATTCCATACTAAAATTCACGCATATATTTAAATAAAGTCTCATAAAGCTGTTAAGGTCCAGGTAGTCATTCAAAGATCTTTGACAGTAGTCATAGATTGTTAGATGGCAGAAAGTGTAACCATCAGTCTATCCAGGAAGTATAGTGTTGCCCAGTAACTGAGTTATGGAGATCTGATTCGCCATCGCTCTATGTCAAACACGGGTATCGCACCCAGTTAGGCTAGAAGCTAACCCAAAGCTAGTTGAGAAAAGACTAGGAAGATGATAAAATAGGTTCAAATGGTAACATTTTACAGAGCGCAATTTTGTCTTCCTCCTTGCTACCTCTTTTACACATTAAAGAGGTTTACATTCTAAGATATAAATAAAAAGACATACGGCAATTAAGTGATCATAAATTTATGAATGCGGGTCATGTGTGACTTTAATTGTTTTAAAGACCTTACTTGCGCGTACCGTACTTTTATTTAATGCTCTTTTAGAACCCATAATAGCTTTTAGATGGTACTTGACAGAATCAATAATCATTATTTAACCCTTGCATGTAAATACGTTTTTAAACCAGATGTATGCAGTTTAAATGTTTTATCATTCGCTTTAAACTGTGATACATACGTAAATAATAAATTTTAAACGAGTATTTAGCTGGGACAGGTTGAGCCAGATGTCAGGACACGGGTAGATACAATATAAATTTAAATGGCAGAAATAATTATTATAGACTGATTCGAATGAGCGTGTGCTTTTGTAAATCAACTAGTTTTTTTTCTGTGTACATAAAATATAGCCTATGCCACTCAGGAATAAAGCAGCTTTCTATTGTTGAAAAAAAATTTAGCAATCAAACCAGTACTTCTAGAAATAACTTTACTTTTTATAATATAAGTGAAGATGTGTACGCCAGAATTGCATAACGTACAGGATGATTGATGCATTTGAGGCAATTAAGAGACAAGCCTAAAGAACCATTGGTATTGATGCACTCGTCGAGTCGAGGCTCCAAAGTCTTGAGCATCGATCCCGAGTTGCTAGCCTGTCGATTTTCTACTGGTTGCATTTCGGGGAGTGTGTGTCGGAATTCCATAACCTAATTCCGCCGAGCTCGTTACGTCATCGGACCATCAGGCGTTTGGCAATGCACTATCGGTCATGGTGGACATCGCACCCATACGCACAAAATGTTATGTCAGCTTATTTAATGTGCATACAGCTAAGAACAGAATTCCCTGCCGAAGCTGAACTATGGGGGTATTTAAGCCAAAAGTGAGTAGGTTACTTCTAGATAAACATGCTCCAATGTCGACCATATCGTCACTTTCTATCAGGTGAGATAGAGGTCAAGCGCGAGCCTATTAATAGTAAAATAAAAATACTTTCATGCATTTTTCGTTACGGTCTGGAATTTCATTAAACAGGTTTCTGTTAATTTTTTCTTCATTTTGGCCCTAAGTCTTCTTATTATTAGTGTTTTTTTTTATAAAAAGTCTGGGTATTAATCAAATAATTTTAATCACATGTATAAATTGATGTAGGGGCCCAGCAGGGTCGAAGCCTACTGGGGCCCATGGGTGATGTGAAAGAGAAACCCGAAGCCCTAGAACGAAGGCAAAGAAGGAACGGGAGTGGGTTTTAGTTAAAAAGTTTGATACACCCTCACGCTATGCCCAAGAGCAGGAGATGTCATTGGATGATTTCCCACTTTAAAGAAATATATTGCGAAAAATGGAAGCAGTGAAAGGACCTTTACTTAGCAGTGAGACAGTACAGAAAACCAAAAATAAAAGACTGATAAATTTCCATTATTACATATCCATATCACTCCATCTCAATATTCTATTCGCTCTTTATATTGTAAATTATCTACCTATTCATCTTCATACAATCCCGATTGATCCTTTGAAAATTCCTTAACGCCTTTTCAACGTCACGATGCCTGTAAAGCATTGTGCAAGGTGTAATAGCCGTTGCGATCACTTAACCTTTCACAATTTACATCAACAACAATGTAGGGTTACTGCGTTATTCACCTGTCATAATGGTTAAGTGAAATTCACGATCGACCTTAGTGAAAAGGGCCTGAATAAAGTTCTGGGACTTTCCACTAGAGTTGACTAGAGGACACTACATGTTACTAAAGGGCCCCAATAAAATCATGAAACTAAAACTGGGAAGAAGCTGGAAATTGACGAGAACATTCGCAGGGCAAGGCATTTGGGCAAGGCATATTGCTCAAAGAACAGATAGTCGATGGGGCCCGTAAGCTTCTAGTGTGACGACCGCGTACCGAAAGACGCAACGAGCAAGATGCGAGACGCACACGATCAGTCGTTCTAGCGACGTTTGGAAGAGGACTCTGTCCAGCAATCGACGTCTGCGGCTGAATTGATAATGATGATGAGAACATTTGAAGAACAATTAGAACAACTAATATACTGTTTTACCTGAATGTTCTTAGCTATAACATGATTTTCTACAGAATAGCCATTGATTTAGAATAGTTAGGACAGGGACAAGGATAGTAAACCAGATCTTTCAATGTTTCTTTCGAACTGTTAGAAACCGGTCTAGGTCACTCTTTTTAAAAAAGGAAACACTTTTAGCTGTAAGAAACTAACACAATTTATTTAACCTTTACAATAATTATCGCGAGTGCAGCACATGAGTGCACGGGATGAAGGATGGAAGACGACTGACTGGATAAGTAGGATGGGCGTATGAGGAGTCGAGGAGTGATGTGTCAGCACTCTGACGGGAATGGAGCGTAAGCTGCTGGCTAAGCCAAAAAGGGTGCAATGGATGGATATAACAGAACGCCATAAATTGCCCCACAATCTTCACAGCAGTCGGCAATCTTCGGGAATAGTCGTGAGTGCGAAGCATTAAAAATGTCGTGTTAGTCATGATGATCGCATTATAATCAAACGTTCAGTTAGACGGCACTATTTAAATCTATGAGATAAGTGAATATTTCCTCATGATCCTAAGACATAGATATTCTTTCCGTCTCCTATAAAAGCAGCCACCATTAGATGTTTAATAAACCCAACACGTTATTATAATCAGCGCTTCAACCTTGTTACACGATCGTATACTATACTGGCAGATGGATGCGTTTGTCCATTGTTTTGTAGCATCCAGGAAAATAAGCTTGCACGTAAGTCGTCGAAGATTTGGTCTTCTTGGTAGCGAGATGGGCAGGCGGTATTGTTGTTATTTCGAATAAACCACAGTTTTTTAAGTTTTTTTTTTATTATAAGCTTTACCTTGGATAAATATTAGAAAATCAAGCAGTATTGAACTCAAAAATCACAAAGATTTTATACAGCGTAGCACATTTCGTCTTAATCTCATTGTGACTAATCAAACGTAAAATCGCCATAGCAACCTGTGAAGTAATTAAAAGAAATCTGAAACATAACTTAGCATGGCCAAATTAATCTTTAATATTCCCAGTACTGGGACTCAAGCCTCGTCTCTGGGAGAAGGAATGGGCCGTAATCCACCACACGGAGAGAGTACGGGTGGTTGTGTGGCACAAGACTGCCGTTATACAACACACGGGCACAGCGCAGGTTGGTGGATATCACATGACTTCGATTTTTTTGTTTGTGAAATGCCGGTTTTCTCACAATGTTTTCTTTCAACGTTTCAAAAGCAGTAATTATAAAAACAATTACTCAAAGTAAAAAGCTTGTCCACAACGTACAGAGCCGTTGCCAGTTTGCTTCCACTGTTCATGGACCATCACAAAAATGTAAGCACACAATACCAAGAAACGTAAACACACAGGGAACACGTTGCAAATTCTCATATTGTGATCCGGCTTCTAAAGTTGAATAGGTAAGAAAACACTGACGTATCGTATAGAACAATGGACGTGTGAGTGAGTGGCACAATATTCGCGAGCTAGTAAACAATAGTGGCGCATCTCACCCGCGTCTCACGTTTGATGCACCGATACATTATCCATAGGGCGGCTCTTAAGATAGGGCTTTTATGTTTCCATCATGAAATAGGGAACTGAGAAATAGGGGATTTTTACGAAACAATTACAGTGGCAACCCGTCAAAAACGCCTCTATTTTGACGTTGATTGTCGCTGAATTAAATGCTTGCTATTATAAGTTGACAGATTTTTAAGTACCTATGAAAAGTGCGTAATGTCTTTTTATTCTAGTTTAACTCAGAAAATGAACGTTGCCACTGCCACAGGAATAATTATATGAATAGAATCAAGAAATATTAAAAAAGAAAATTACTAACTAATTAATTTTAACCTAGAATCCTTTTGAATCCTAGATCACGAAGATTTTTTTTATCAGTACCACGTAGACATCATTTTTAAGATTAAAATCGAAAATTGTAACTGATAAAAAGAACGGTAAAAGGACCGTAACGGAACAGTTTGGGAGAGTAAATAATAAAAATAAAAAGAGAAAGAGCAAATTTAAAATACGATGCTATCTTGGAAAAAAATTTGACTAGTTTGAATTTTACATCCAATTAAAAAAGGTATGTAAGACCAAAAAAAAAACTAAAAAGGATTAATTATCTCTTTAATTTACTTGAGCTACCATTCCTCATACAAACCAGCCGTAAAAGACAAAAACTTATTACTTCAATATAAATCTCATTACAAACTGAGTAATGATAATTAGAAAAAATATTTTTAACCGGACTATGAATAACTATCATCGGAGCGCACTGGTACAGTCGGGTACAGTCGATCGCACGGAGCCGAGAGTCAGAGGCTACGAACGTCACATCATTCATCGCCCTTTTGCTCTTATGTGTACCATGCCCTTTGCACTATTACACCTTCGACCACCGTTCTTAATTTCAACCCTATAATAGAGTAAGAAAGGTTATATTTTGAATAACGCCTTGTCCTTAATAGTCTTTTAAGTATCATTTGAAAATATGCTCTAATGTGGTAGGTTAAGGTTGGTTTTTGCGTGTGTGTAGTCTAAAGGTGGTTACACGAAAACCAGCCGCGGTAACGTGTCGGTCTGTAATTTAATAAGGACTACCTAAATTGACTCAGATGCGTTCGGAGTTTGTGGGCCTGCTAATTTGTTGGCAAACATATTGTTTGACGGACCGCCAGTGTCTGGATACTGCGAATGAATGGCTATTTAATTGAGTTGAAAAAGGTTCCGACATCATAATTTTGAAGTGTAAAATAGTTTTATAGATTTTGGATGGTCGGTTTGGATGCTTTGAAGGATTACAAGAAAATTCAATGTGGATGGTTTATGACAGATAAAGCCTGGGTTTGGACTTTAATTTTTTTTCATCAAGGACTAGGTTGAAAAGTCACAAAAACTCAAAATATATGACTTTGGATACTTGGACAGGTAACTATTTCATGTGCTAATGGACTGGAATTTCCATACGCATATGTCTAGGAGGAATACCTCCCCATAGTACACTTTCCCGAAATCTGGTAGATTTCGGGAAAGTGTACTATGGGGAGGTGAGTAACGACTCTCTATTTGGGTACATACATTTTTGTATGACAATATCGGTCACTAGGGCTATGGGATTCTTTCAAAAAATTAACCCTCGAACGCAAAAGGCAACTGAAAGAACAGGTTGATTTTAGTTACTAAAATATGACATTATACATATAAAAAATATATAATATATCAAAAATTAGAACTCCCTCTCGCTCTATTCTGAGCAGGAGAAGTTATTTGATAGTATCCCATCTAAAAAAAAATATGCACGACTTCTTATTGATTTATTAGTTTTTTCGTTCATTAATACAGAGAGATGCGTTTTTTGATTCAATTCAAAGCCGCTTCGTCTTCTGGACAGAAACTAAACGTGAGCAAATTAGGGACTGCACCTAATTACAAATTGCCCCAAGCAATTAAAAACCCTGACATAGATTTTCAGCTCATTTTGTGGACCTAACCAAATTGCCTACTTTTCTCAGAAAGTGCAATCAATCAACTTTTAGTTTTAAGCGTTTTAGGATACAAACGCCGCCGTTAATGTTAATTCGTTTTTGTTTAATTATGAGTTTTACTAAATGTGATTTATGGTTCGATTTTGAGATATGAGCTTTGAACTACTTTTTAAATTATGCAAAGGTTTTTTTGGGTAATGGTAATGGTATTCTATTTGTTAATTAACTTTACCTGTAGACGAGATGATGTCACAAGTCATTAGTGTTTAAAACTGAGATGCAGTCAGGATTATTAATTTGCAAGATTTTGTTTTTCTACCAGCTTATTTATTTATTTATTAATGCTTTATGCACATTACACTGTACAAAGGCGGACTTAGCTTATTATCTTTTTAATTTGACCCTGTTTTTTTATAAAGTTAATACACGCTCGAACTTGGTACGACCGACTTGGTCTGTCCATACCAAAGTAGAGCGTAAATTAGCGTAATTAGAATTAACAGACGCTTAAACTCGGTACGACCGATTAAACTTATACAAATGCACACTCAGCCTTGGCACGGACCAAAATCATCGCACCAAGTTCGAGCATGTGTTAACACTATTGAACAAAATATTCGTTACTGTAAAATCGAAGATGACCTTCGTCATGGCTGTTTTTTCTCAAGCAGATATAAAAAAAAAAATAAGTGCTGCCCAAAACTCAATATTCAAAATTGGAAGAGAAAGAACACTTGAAAAGTTACGACTGTTTTATGTTATAACTATTTTTGAGACCCAAAGAGACAGACGTGCCATAAAAATCAAATCCGTAAAGATTTACAACTAAAAACTTTTGAAATATAATAACATGTCAGTTAAAATTACTGACCAAGTGCAATAAATTCATTTTTATAAGTTCATCCTTTGAAGGAAGGACTTGTGAGTGTCTGTAACGATAATTTTATTTGATATTTTTCGCTGTTCTTAATTGGTGAGTGTCTGGACCAGTATTTGAGTTATGCGTTCCTCATTTCCTCAAGACCAATAAGAATTAGTCATGCTTCTTTTAAACGTTTCGTATTCGGTGAACTATTAAAAGGGCTTTTGTCGAAAACTCGAAACGCAGTCATAATTTGGGAATAAAGCTACTCACAGAAATATGTAAAAAAAAAACTAGCTTTATGGTGATGTTTCCACATCAATTTTAGAAAAGAACCCTCTCGAATGAGAACGTCAATCATTTAAAGTCGACCATTTTTTTTGGCCGTAACCCTCTAAAACACATGGCAAAGATGGACACGAGTCCCGGAAACCGGGATCTCATCTTCCCATCCCTGATAAATAGCGTTGAATTTTTGTTTACAAACACTTTTTACCGGCCGAAAAATTTTCGGCCGTACCCGAAACTCAATTTCACTGCGAAATGAACGAAACGACAAAAAATGCCCGAACAACCGAACCGGTGATTTGTGGGGCACATTCATTGCTGTGACAAGCTTGTTCGGGTGAGGCCGGACCACACGACTCGCTTTCCGAATTACGTTGCGTTACGGGACTATACGCAAACACGGAACGAGTACGAACAGTGACGTTACTTGTTAAATCCATGTCGAATCCGATTCGGATTGATGTTGATTGAGTTATGCGTCCAGTTGGCGGCGAATGCCGATTTTGAATTAAAACTGATACCGATGACACGTTTTTAGTTTGCACGACCCCGTGTTGGATTGTATGTTTTGCGGAAATAATCCTGTTAATGATTGAGGTAGAAATAATTACACGATCACAGAACTAAAAAAAGCATTTGCGGTGGTAAGTCCTCTCTTTGAGGAGTGGTTATAGAGGCGCGAAGCCGTCCTCACCTTCCGCATGACACGGGTCCTCACCGGACATGGTAAGTACGGGAGGTTCCTGTCCCAATTCAGGTGGAAAACACAACCGGCTGTCAACACTGCGTGGACCGCCCGAAAAACACTGTGGAGCATACGGTGGAGGTGTGCCCCGCTTGGACGGGGTACCGCCACGTCCTAATAGAAGTGATGGGCGGCGGCGACCTCTCGCGCCTTGCCCTAGTTCTGGCCATGGTCTGGGCCGAGAGGGAAAGGTATGCGGTCGCATCCTTTTGCGAAGCAGAAATGCTAGCGAAGGAGACGGCTGCAAGAGTGAGAGAATGTAATCTCTCTCTTGCAGCCACTCTTGTAAATCTTTACGCCCTAGCTGCTGCGACAGAAGATGCCCCGGGCTTCGGAACTCGCAGACCGATATCCGGCCACCGTAGGTAAGCGAGGGCTCGTGGACGATCCCCATTCGACGATGGCGCGTAGTGTTTCAAGCGCGCCTCAAAGAGACGTCAGCAAACCGTAGGGGCTCAGCAGGGTCGATGCCTGCTAGGGCCGTGGGGAAACGTATGAAAAGCAAACTCATGGTAGTAGAAGTCGTCAAAGGCAACTGAAAGAACAAATTGTGGTTTTAATCTGTAATAGTCTGAAACTCCCTTTCAAAAACTCCACATTTCAGTATGATATAAAATAAACTAGACCAAATATTACTCAAACCCAGAAAATAAACCTACATTATTTTATTCTCTTACAAAATAAATTGACTAAAATTAAAGTTTCGGCGGGCTCTTTAATTATGGTTACCCTTATTAAGTTCACACTACAAAATATGTTATATTATTACTTTAAAATATAATGAACATTTTAATAATAACAATTCTAGAATCTCTTCCCCGCTTTAGTCAGATTAAACATTGTCCCACACTAAGAATTTTTTGCTCTTTTATCGTGGATGCGTACACAAACTGTCATACACAACACACCAAATTAACACGAAACAACAAAAAAATCATTTGCAGGCCATAAAAACATGTGTTCAGCAGCAGCCAATCGCTCAGCTACTGAAGAATAGGATACTTTATTCTCGAGAGTACAATTGCCGAAACGGATCTTTAAACATTGTCCCACACTAAGAATTTTTGCTCTTTTATCGTGGATGCGTACACAAACTGTCATACACAACACACCAAATTAACACGAAACAACAAAAAAATCATTTGTAGGCCATAAAAACATGTGTTCAGCAGCAGCCAATCGCTCAACTACTGAAGAATAGAATACTTTACTCTCGAGAGTACAATTGCCGAAACGGATCTTGAGTGCTCAGCGTCAGAGTGGGGATCGCTTTGCGCATTCTATACATTGGCGAGCCAATCGTCTTCGTTGTTAGATACATGCAGCAATGCAGGAAACGAATCAGGTTTGACGTTTATGACACGATGGCGCGGCGAGCCAATCACTGACACTCCCCGCCCCCGCGTCTCACTTCGCACCACTAAAGAGACCGAATATTTGACTTCTGCGCAACTTGAAGCCAGCCATCAAGATCCGTGACGGCCGGACGGTTGTATGTTCCCTTAAGTCTACTTCCACGTGGGCAAAACCACGGATAGAAACTAGTAAACAAATAAATTTTATTTTATTCGCATTACAATACATTCTGTTACCCGACTTCCACGTTTATTCTTCACAAGGTACAAACAAAACCGGCTCGCTAATTTGTTTACAATTAATTAAATCCAATTAAAGTTCGCTGGGCAAGGGAAAGCCGAAAAAATACACCTAATATGTACCAGGTTTACAATTTATTTTAGCCCACTGCCGCCGGACGGCGAGTGCTTAGTTAAATGTATAATTGGTTCCAAGTGCTGCTTTTAAGTGGGACATGAAGCAACGTTTTTATAGCATCCTCTTGTTTAAACAATGGACACTCGTGTAGCAAAAAAGTATGCTGCAAGAGGGTTAATTAGGACTAAATCAAAGCTCCGATATGAATACTGGATAGGCTTTTTGAAAAGCCCGGGGACTGCGCGAAGGGGATAGGTTACTCAATACTCAATACTCAATACTTTATTACATTCCATATTGTATACATAGGTGGTATAACATATTTTGAAGATCAATATGGACCCTGTCGGGCACAGTAAAGTTAGGAGAGAGGATGAACGCTAAATTACAATGCATGGAATTTATTATTATTGACAGATCTAATAGATTTAGTTATGTATGTATATGGTGTAATGTTATAAATTATGTTTATTTTTGTCATCGTTATTATTAAATTGTATATGCATGTTTATTTATTATGTCTATGTAAATATAAGTATTGGTAGATTTTGTTAGAATTTTATTTATTTTTTCGACATTATTATGAAATAGGTAATATTATTGTTGATTAATCTATGTGTGTAATGTATAAAATAAGTAAATTAAATGTCAGATATTTTAATTTATTTTTGTCGTCAATATTTTTAAATTATGTCAGATTTTTATTTATTTTTGTTGTAATTGTTATGAAATTATGTCATTATTGATTAATTTATGAATGTAATGTCTTAATATAAGTAAATTAAATGTCAAATATTTTAATTTAGTTTTGTCGTCATTATTTTTAAATTATGTCAGATTTTTATTTATTTTTGTTGTAATTGTTATGAAATTATGTCATTATTGATTAATTTATGAATGTAATGACTTAATATAAGTAAATTAAATGTCAAATATTTTAATTTAGTTTTGTCGTCATTATTTTAAAATTATGTCAGATATTTTATTTAAATTTGTAATCATTATTATTAAATTATGTTATTATTGATTAATTTATGTATGTAATGTCTTTATAAGTAAATTAAATGTCAGGTATTTTTATCGTCATCATTATTAAATCATATATTTATTTAAATTAATTATGTATAAATTTAATTTAAATTTTATTCACCATGGTACCAAAATTATTTTGCGCTTCTGTAAGTACTTACATTTATTACAGTATAATTAATAGTTTTTATTGTAGGCGATGTTTATCGTTATAGTATTCGTCTATAGTATAGTAGCATTTGTCTATTAGAAACTGTTTCAGTTTATTGATAAACATATTATTACTATCTGCATTTTTGATGAATTCTGGCAACTTATTATACATTTTAATAGACATAACAAATGCGCTAGAAGAGTGCATTTTCAATCGTGAAGCGGGTATGTTAAGCCTATTTTTATGTCTAAGTGTAATCTTAGTTTGGATGTCCTCTCTTTTGGTATAGAATTGTGGATATTTTCGAATAAATTTGCAAATTTCCAATATATAAAGACAGGGTACGGTTAATATTTTTAGCTCTTTGAAGTAGGGTTTACAGGAGTCGGTGTCTTTAATATTCATTATTATTCTTATCATTTTTTTCTGTAAAGTGAACAGTGTCGGTGCATCTGTGCTATTTCCCCATAACATAATTCCATACTTGAGCCATGCAAATGCATATGAGTAATAAGTAACTAAGGCTGTTTTAAGATCTGTTGTTTTTTTTATTTCTCTGAGGGCGTATGTAAACTTAGATAATTTAGCTCTTATTTTTTGAATGTGGGATTTCCAATCTATATGTGAATCTATGTCTAGGCCTAAAAGGGTGAATTTATTTACAACTTCTAAGTTTTGTCCGTTGTAATTAAAGTTAATATTTATCGGTGTTTTTTGTCGCGGGTAGAAAGTTATTATTTTTGTCTTATTATAGTTAATTTCAAGGTTGTGCTCGTTCATCCAGTGTGTTGTATTGTCAAGTATGGAAGTCAGTTTTTGATTTAAATCTAAATTGTTGTCGCATGGTGTTAAAATAGAAATATCGTCGGCGAATAACACGCATGACTCATTGATGTGGTCAGGGAGATCGTTGATATAAATAAGGAACAGCAGACATCCTATCACAGTTCCTTGTGGTATTGATGCGTTTACAGGTATGTTTTGAGATCGGACTAATTTAATTTCTCGTGTTTTGCTATTGTAATATTCAATTTCTACGACTTTTTCTCTGTTCTTTAGGTACGAGGTGAACAAATCATGACTTTTCCCGCGGATACCAATGTTATACAGCTTATTTAGTAATATATCAAATTGAACTTTATCATACGCTTTCGTCATATCCAATAACAATCCTGTAGCGTATTTTTTATTATTAATTATGTTGAGAGCTTCTTGGATATATTTGTAAACAGCCAACGTGGTCGATCGATTTTTGTGAAAACCATTTTGACTGTCGTTGAATATATTATATTTTTCACAAAATGCATAGACGCGGTCGCACATAGCTTTCTCAAATATTTTCGAGGCCGTTGGTAACAGAGCAATTGGACGATAGTTGTTTGGGTCGGTTTTTTAATTTTTCTTATGGATCGGTTTTATAAGAGCCTTTTTTAACAAATCGGGAAAAATGTCTGCTTCAAATGATTGGTTGATGAGTATATAAAATGGTAAAGTTAATTCGTCGGCGCATTGTCTCAATAGAGTAGGTGGAAGTTCGTCAATTCCGTGGCTTCTTTTATTTTTAAGATTTTTTATTATACTATTTACCTCATAGGGATCTACTGGGTTAAGATACAATGTGTTTGGTGTAGCTGAACCCACTGGTGGTCGTTTTGGTTTATTGCTGATATATTTTTTGCTATCCTCACCTATAGAAGCAAAGAAGCGGTTGAATGTGTTGGCTACATCTTCAGGTTTAGAGGTTAAACTATTATTTATTTGTAGTGTTATATTGCGTTTTTCACTTTTTGTTATCTTGTTTGTGCGTTCGTTAATAATTCCCCACATTGTTTTAACTTTATTGTTAGATTGCATCATTTTATTTTTATAGTGAAGTTTTTTTGCAGTTGTGACAGTATTCTTCAATATTTTTTCGTATTTTTTGTAATATTTTGTTAATGTCGGATTTTTTGCTTTTAATGTCAATGTTTTTAATAGTCTTTTATTTGTGCAAGATTTTTTTATTCCAGTAGTGAGCCAGTATTTTTTAAGTTTTGTTTTTAATTTAATTTTACATAGTGGTATACATTCATTTAGAATAGAAATAAGTATGTCATTGAATTTTTTATAATTTACGTTAATGTCATTGTCAGTGGTAAGAATATCGTTCCAATTAAGGTTTTGTATTTTTTCTTTGAATTTTAGTATTTTTGAATTATTATATAGTCTTTTTATAACGTACCAATAACTTTTTTCCGATTTTTCGGGTACTTTTAAATGTAAAATTGTGCTATGGTGGTCTGAAAAGCCCAATTCTTCTGTAGTTGCGTACATGTCTTTGTATCTAAAGTTAGTAAATATTAGATCTAGACACGTCGCAGTGTTTGATGTAATACGTGTAGGGCTTTTTACATGTTGAGTGAAATTATATTCCTGCATGACGTTTAAAAATTGTGTAGTTTTTAAATTGTCTGATAAAATATTAACATTAAAATCTCCTCCTATAATTATATTTAATTTGTAATATTTGTTGTTTATATATTGTAGAATTTGTTTTAATTGCTGATAAAATACTTCCTCCTCTCTTCTATTCCAATACATAGTTACAATTAATAAATTTTCTTTTGGTAATTCCGTGGCACATAGTTCTATCACATATTCTATAGACATATCTGAAATATCGTTTCTATGGATGCTTTCAATATGTTCTTGCACTAGTATACATACGCCGCCACCTGTTCTGGTGCTGCGGCAGTAAGAAGATGCACATTTATATCCACTAAATTTAATGAGATCTAATTTTTCCTGAGTGAGCCAAGTTTCTGAATTACATATTGCCTTATATAGTGAATTTTCGTCGAGAAATGCTTCAAGTATATCCTGTTTATTATTAAGGCTTTGAAAATTTTGGAACAGTAATTTAAATGGTAGGTCGTTGTTTACGAAATGTCTGATTCTCAGCTTCGTTGATTACATTTGACGGGCAGGCTTGAGTCGTGTTATTCAATATTATGTCATTTTCCTGAGTGTCATGTACGCTTCGGTGTTCGTGATGTTTTATTTTAATTAATTTTCCATCAATGTATAGCTGGTTATTTTTTATTATTGCATGTGATCCGTTTTTTCTAGCTTTAAATAGTTCTTCTCGCATTTGTTTTCTAAATTTTCGTGTGTTTGCGTCTAAAAATTCAGATATGAATAGTCCAGTTCCTTGAAAATATTTACTATTGTTGGTTATATATCTAGACATTCTCTTGCTAATGAATTCGATGACAGTTGGTCGGTTCTTTGAGCTGTTAGGTCTTCCAATTCTGTATACGTCTTCTATGTATCCTGATACATCTATGTTAACTATATCGCGGAATAGTTCTATTAATCGGTTATAAAGTGAACTTTCAGGCTCGTTGTAGTAGTCGTCCAGGCCGTAGAGTACAATTTTCCTGTGGTTGTTTTCCTGTAAGTTTGGCACTTTATACGCAGCTGTGGCTAGTTTTCTTATTTCTTCCTTACAATTTTCATTTTCTCTTTGAAGTTTTTCCAATCTAATATTTATGTTTTCTATTTCTTGTTTTCTTTGGTCAATTTGTGATGTTAAGGTGTTTGTTTTGTGATCTAAATCTGCCTTTAATTCTGTAATAGCTCTGTATATTTCTGTGTGTATTGTGTTTTGTAATTCCTGTATAATAGATTTATTATTTTCCTTAAGATGTGTAATTATTAGTTCGCTCATACTCTGTATTGTTAATTGAGTATGCGTATCAGTCATGGTTTTTAAATCGTCGATTTTTGTACTCGTCTCATTGCTCTTTATGTCAAGTCTTTGAATTTCAGTTGGCTCAAAGTTCGATACCTACTTAAAAATTGGTTGCTTCATAGGAAGATAGTGACCGACCAAAATCGGTTTCGGCCAAAAAAAATATTTCGGCTGATAAAAAGGGAAGAATATTCGGCTCGAACTAAACTAGCGTTTTTGAACTGACGGTTGTAATAGATATCTAAAAATTTACTGACTCTTTCGTCTATGTATGGTCAATTTTTTATGTAGCCGTCGATTTATTCGGTTATTTCATAATAATTTTATGAGAGTTACTATATAACCAAGCATAGCTATATCAAAATTTAATTTGGAATAACTGTGTCGAAATATTATTTTTATTTTTTGACAGTTTTTTTATTGCCTCGTCAGTTACGGATTTAATTTTAGTTACGGCCGAAACTATAAGAGGAGCCGAAAATTTGGTTACGGTTTCGGTTTCCGTCGGTCACTATACCTAGATTTGTTTTTTTTTTCTTGAAGAAGTGTCTATGTCAAACAAACACGACGATAAAAAGTACTTAGTAAAAAAAAGCTTTCAAGATCTTTTTGATCTAAAAATAAAATATTGTAAATAAATAAAGATGAGTATTGCGTGGCATATCCGTTTCCACAGCTAAGTAATAAGTGCATAGATTAAAATGCATTAATCAACTTTAGCGGGATTCCGCCGCAAACCACAGCTGTATCACCCTGTCTTCACATTAAAATGGGGTTCAGTTGAAACAAAAAACTATCTACCCTCGACTCATCATCGCTAAGTACTTTTAAAATGTGTTTTTACACTGCTAAAACACTGATAGCACATTTTTTTTTACTAAAAAAATCCTGTTACAGTTGAAATGCCGACATCCGCGGCTCACGGATCGTATTCAATCATAGCAAACGCCTGGGGGAGTAATAAAAATCTCGTGTGAAAATTAACAACACATTCTTGCTTGTTCAAAACATGAAGTAAAAGCTGTGGAAGCAGGATTATGGTACAGAAGGAGCAATAATAGATTCATAACTCTAAAAATAGTAATGACAAAGTTTGCTTTTTGACAAGTCTACTAAGATCAATGAATGGCATTCAATCTGGTCCAATAGGTACTAAAATCAGGGCAACCCTGTCAGGGTTGTTCAAAAGAGTTATCTTGACCCTGGAAAACAAAAACACGGATGGATTTTAGGCAGTAAAAATCTGATAATTATTGGATCCAAAATTACGGCCGTCCTGCGCATTATGCTGTACCTGTTCGTGCATATTTAAATAGCTCGTATCCAGACAGATGAATCGGGCCTCTAGGGCCATTTTTGTGGTTTCCACGTTCACCTGATTTAAATTTGGGCTGCCTCAAAGAAGAGGTGTACAGGAAACCTGTACGGTCTTTGGAAGACTTACGAAGCCATGTTAGAGCTGCCGCATCAAAAATAACCGCCGTATCAACCGTACACAAGATTGCTCAGAAGAGCATTCATCTGCAGATATAGGGCATGCATAAGAATTTAGGGCCAACAATTTAATTTATATGATTGTAAGATAAAGTATTCTTAATGTTAAATGTTGTTTTTATTAATCCCCTATGGTTAAGTACGACTAAATTAAAATACAGTAATATTTTTATTTTTTTGCTTCAGTAATTTTTCTCCTTTTCTATATTATATTCTACAATAACAATAATTCACTATTTAACGTAGATACAATTATAAATTCTACAATTATCAAAACTTGAAACCGGCATTATTTTAAAACTATTGGTCACTCATGTTTTCATACATTTTTAGTTTTACCCAAGATGTTTAAACTTTGTTAAAAAAATAAATTTTGCTAATTTTCCATAATAAATGATATTGTTTATTAAAAAAAAAAGTACAATAACTAGTCTTACTATCTACTATCTATCTATCAGAATATAAAAACAACAAAAAACTGACGAACTTTTCGTATTTTTTTCTGAATGGATTTTCTGAATGGACATTTCAAGGTTATCCATTAATTCCTGGACACCCTGTATAAAGATTACTGTTGAAGCAGGTGACACAATATTTGGTTACAATTAAGACAAAAGTTATATTTAACAACTATTCTGCCGTTATTAGTACAAGCTTACCGATATTCAAAACCAACATACCCTTCCAAAATATCTTCAAAACAGTACCCCGAAACTCATACGCAATAAAAAACTTCTTCTAACAAGATTACAGTAGCGACTGCAACTTTATCTAATCTCCCCTTGTTTCCTCCCCGGGCTGGTAATGGACGGAGCTTCATTAAGACGAACCTAACTATGATAGACGACAATAGGAGTCGGATGTAGCTTATGACGTGTTTTAAGTTGCATAAGGGTGATTATAAGTTGTGGTTGTTATGACCTTTTTGGCTTACTAAGAAGTGTTTTTTGGAATTTTGAATTGGTTTTATTAGCGAGGTTTTGTATTATTGACAGGCTCGCGTTTGTTCGCCATCTCGTCTGATGATAAGCGATGATGTACCAGGTGAGATGTCCAGTGTATGTACCAGTGGTGCGTCGCCTTGCGTCTAGTAGTAATCATCATTATTTCAGGCGCAAGATGTCCACTTTTGGACATGGCCTCCCCCAAGCGTCGCCACAACGACCGATCTTGTGTCACATCCACCGCATTCCCGCGACTTGAGGGAGGCCTTCCTACGCTGCGTTGCGTTGTTGAGTTTTTCGATGTGCGGTCGCCACTCTAGAACCTTTCAGCCCTATTGACTATCCGTTCTGCGAGCAATGTGCCCTGCCCACTACCACTTTAGTTTGGCGATTCTTCGGGCTATGTCAGCAACCTTGGTTCTCCTGCGGATATCTTCATTCCTGATACGATCACGCGCAAACTCCGAGCACAGCCCTTTCCATTGCCCATTGTCTTTCATCTAGTGGTACGAAGATGGAATATACTTGGCGGAATTAAATTGTGCAGTAGCGACGCACACTCCTCGAAACGTAATCGATAGAAAACCAACAGGCTAGCAACTCGGCGTAGGTGTCATCATCGTTAGGTGTCATAGCTAGTCTTAACAGTAACCGCTAGTTCAGACACGGCGGGAACCACGTGGTTTAAGAATCGCACGGGAATCGCGCGGGTCTTATTTACGTAGGTATTTATGAAACCATTGAGACATAATCGCGTCGTTATGCCAACCGCGCGATCAACGCCACTCAACCGCCAGAAAATAGAATCGTGCGGCGACCGCGCGTTTCTGTTACTATGGACCTATTCCTCGGCGTTCAGTAGCGATGCGGGCACCGCGCGGTTTTCCTTCTGGTGACACGCTTGCCCTCATATGTGTTTCAGAGCTCGAAATATCTTCCCTGATCAGTTCAATTAGTTCATCAAACGATTTTATTGACATTCTCAAATAGTTAAAAAAAAATCTCTCAAGCAGTCTTAAATTGAGATATAGCGTTACGAATATTGGCCATGTGTCGATCCCTTAATATTGGATGCACCCAATACTGCCTTTTCCTTCTTTTCTTTATTTTCTGTTGCTCCAGACACGCTAGTTCTTCATCGACTTCCATCTTGAACTGAACGCAAATCGCTAACTAACCGCCGATGTTTGAACAGTTAACATTTTTTGCGGTTCAACTGTCCAAATCGCGCGGTCTGAACTGTCCTTAACTATCCTTCATCGCTTCCATACGCCCAAAACGTTATGGTAACACATTCATATTCATTGTGCGTAAAGTTTAAGAGAGGAATTCCCTGCCGGAGACTGTGTTTCCTGATAACTGCAACCTTGGGTATTTAAGTCGAGAGTGAATAGGTACTTCTAGGCAAGTGTGCTTCATTATGATTGTCAACCACATCATCTGTTAGCTATACTATCAAGAGAGATAGTGGTCAAGCGCGTACCTATCAATAATAAAAAAAATGTGGTTCATATTGCACTAAAATAAAGTTGTTGTTGCGGGAAAAGTATTTTAAGATAAAATCCTCTTTGAAAAGGAAGTTTTATATTCGTCTATTTTTAGGGTTCCGTAGCCAAATGGCAAAAAACGGAACCCTTATAGATTCGTCATGTCTGTCTGTCTGTCTGTCTGTCTGTCTGTCCGTCCGTATGTCACAGCCACTTTTTTCCGAAACTATAAGAGCTATACTGTTGAAACTTTGTAAGTAGATGTATTCTGTGAACCGCATTAAGATTTCACACAAAAATAGAAAAAAAGCAATAAATTTTGGGGGTCCCCATACTTAGAACTGAAACTCAAAAATTTTTTTTTTCATCAAACCCATACGTGTGGGGATATATTGGGGATATATTTATGGATAGGTCTTCAAAAATGATATTGAGGTTTCTAATATCATTTTTTTCTAAACTGAATAGTTTGCGCGAGAGACACTTCCAAAGTGGTAAAATGTGTGTCCCCCCCCCCCTCTAACTTCTAAAATAAGAGAATGATAAAACTAAAAAAAATATATGATTTACATTACTATAAAAACTGCCAACGAAAATTGGTTTGAACGAAATCTAGTAAGTAGTTTTTTTTTAATGCGTCATAAATAGAAAAAAAATACACTATTGTTAAAACATCGATCACAGTTACAACACATTACAAGAACTTTTATATTATGTTACTTGCTGCTATGGAACCCTTCATGGGCGAGTCCGACTCGCACTTGGCCGGTTTTTTTACGTCTATTTATCGATAATTTTGGCAACTGTAAACAAACATTTCTAATGACTCTATTTTTGTTTGAAAGTGTTTTTTTTAACTAAATAAACTTGGAATGAGAAAGCAAGGAATAGGCTAGTTGCCTTAAAAAATGTAATTAGTCCGTCTTTTAGATTATTCAAAAATAAGGGATACGTATTTTTTTGTTTGTAAATTAAACCAAAAATGACAAAGATATAGCCCAATAAAGTTACGTGTGACGTCACGCTGTGCTGCATTTTTTCGCACGGGGTGACGTCATACGTAACTTTGTTATTTTTTGTTTAATCGATAAAAGAAAAAATACGTGTCCAATATTTTTTTATAATCTAAAATACGGACTAAATAAAATGTAATTACATATTTTTACCCTGGAAACTACCCTATTGTGATTATTGGAAAGGATGAAGGAATGCCTTTGATCAGCTGTGGAACAATATAAGCTAGCTATAATAATATAACAAAATAACCTTGTTAAGTTTTGTAAAATATTTAAGCTGTCTTAATAATGTCCAAGTCTCATGTCTTTATAATGTCACAGCATAGTTTAAAATCCTTTTAAACTATGCTGTGAATCTTTGAATAATTTAGACTACAGCAGCCTAGAATACCTAAATAAAGAGAATGGCTAATGAAATATTTCTCGTATTTCTGTTTTCTCAACCTGAATATTCCGCGTTAGTTTCTGTTTAGTTAGTACTTACTAGAGAATGTTCAAATAGTCTTGTTTTGAATTAAGCTTATTTGTGTCATAAATAAATATCTATGTTGAATTGTACGACGTGGAATCAAAACCGGCCGGCCCATTTTTTTATGTAATTTATTTCATCATCGCTGCTCTTAAAACGGTGAAGGAAAACATTGTGGGAATACCCTGTTATATCGTAAAACAAAAAAATAATAATCGAAGACATGGGTGACTTCCAATAGCTCGCAGTGGGCTGACGTAGAGGATTACTGCCCATTCCCTCACAAGGGGCCCAAGTCTGCTATTTTTATAAATTTGTCATTCCAACACGATCCCATTGTCATTTTGCTAAAAGTTTGTAATCTGCTAATTCATAAATGATCGATCATTGATCAGTCAATGGTCTCGTAATAGAATTGTGGTCAAATGACAATATCGAACTTATTTAAATTACTGACTGCACAATGACGTTCTAATGGAAGAACACTGATTAAAGGAACTGTCAAAATTTTAGCAGACTACCACATAGGTCAGTCATTCATTTATCATTCTGTACAAGATTACCATTCTATGCCATTTTTTTCAATGGAGTGTCAGTGGTTGACCATTGGAAAGTCATAATGATGCCATTATATTAGTAGATTACCAAAACTAGTCAAAATCAACAATCATGAAATCAATGATAAAATATTCTGATACTATTGTCATAGGAGACTTGAAGCCCAGGAGAGGAGAGGCTTGAGTTCAATGGGAACATTTAATAAATATTGCCCACACTAGGACTTAAAAAAAAATATAACCTCCGAACTCTCAGTCAATAAACTACAAAAGAACAAGAAAAAAGCACAAGTCGCAACCAAAATCCTGGCGACACATCATGTCATAAATCGCGAACAATCCTCTACGTGATATTAAAATAAATGTTTCCGTTTCTACAAAAGGGCACGAAATGTCGTATCCAAAAACAGGTGGTCCTATTTAAGATAATCCTCGGTAATACTGCATCTGTCCTCTCGATATATCACTCCCTTTTAGTGCAGTTTTGAAATATGCTACCAACTGAGACATATGTTAAAAGTTTAAAGCTCGTAAGTTGATATGGCGACGAACCGTGACTTTTTTTTCTTCAGATTTTTAGTGGAATAGTTTGAGTACCTCATAGAAAGGAAATTAAATTAAATATGCCATGAAATTATGTTATTACTGGCTTCTACCATGTCAAAGTAGGTTTATCTATACGAATTTTGAACCGCTGTTTCATTCCCTTTTTTTAAGGTTGGAAATCATCCAATGATTGACCTGTTGGTCTAGTGATTAGTGGCTTTGACTGCTATGCCGGAGGTTGAGGGTTCGATTCCCACCCATGACAAAATGTTTGTGTGATGAGCATGATCATTTGTTCTGTGTCTGGGTGTAATTTATCTATATTGTATGGTATTTAGAAATATATAAGTGTGTTTATCAGTTGTCGGGTACTCATAATACAATTGTGGAATATTAAAATTAAAAAAAAAAAACAATTTTCTTTCTTTTCAATTCAATTCAAATTTCACCTAGGGATGCAGCGGATGAACTTGCCAGAAGGGGTTCGAGCATGGCTGCAATGGGTCCCGAACCTATCATTCCGCTTCCTTTCGGATATCTACGTAATCTGGTAAGAAAAGGTACCAGAGATCTACACCACAAACTATGGAAAGAACATGGTGAGTGCTGGCAGGCCAAGGAGGCACTTCCCTCCTTCGATGGCCGTTTTACAAAAAAGGCCCTACGACTGACCAAATTACAGTTACGCAAATTAACGGCCATTACAAATGGCCACGGGACCTTTAACAAGCACCTTTCTGTCTTAGGAGTTACAGACAGTCCGCTCTGCAGAGCCTGCATGGAGGAGGCCGAGACAGGAGCTCATCTACTTCTAAGCTGCCCTGTGGTCGCTGGATACAGGGCAAAGTATTTCGGAAACCCAGGTAACCTTCGTGAAATGGTTAGGGACACCAAGGCGCTGCTGGCCTTTCTTGAGGAGCTGGGGTGGGCCGAGTGACTCATTTGTCCCACCCGTACGCAAAATACGCGCTTTTGTCGTGGAGTTGCGGACAACAGCCCGTTGTACCTATACCTATTCACCTAGGGTCTACATAATGGTGACAACCTGACCATTTCTTTCGCCTGAATCCGATGCAGGAACCTCCCGAACTTGCCATGTCCGGATAGGACCAACGTCATGCAGAAGGCGAGATGTTGCCGCTCCAGCCACTCCTCGAAGAGGAGACTTACCGCCGTGATTATGGCGTGCCCAGTCTCATTCTTTTAGGGAGTGATTTAAAAAAAAATCTCTCTGAGTTCTTATCTACGTCATAAAAGGAAACCTTGTGCAAACTTTCACGTGGCTATTCCCAATATTTTTGACTGTGCGTTAATATGCCACTTTGTCAGTTTCACCTTTAAATTCTCCTAGTACCTTCACACCCCTATGTCACTAATGGTGAGTTGCACCATTTAACTATAACGATAACAAAGCTGTTAACAGTTGTCAAATCGTCGAATTGACCAATAGGCGGCCGTTTCACGGCTGGTTATGGTTTGGTTATCGTTATAGTTAAATGGTGCAACTCACCCTAAGTGGTAAAGTAGCATTCTATTGGTGAAAGAATTAAAAAAGTGGATCATTTAGTTTTTGAGTTTATTCATTACAAACATACGATTCTTTCCTCTTTATAATATTAGTGTAGATATAGATTCAGATAGAAAATAATACGATCTTGGCAGTTAAGTCATTTTCATTATTGAATGGTAGCCTTGTCTTTTTATTACCTAAATGGGAAATCATTAAATTTATTCTCCCACTGTGCTTGGAATGACAAGAAATGTCAATCAACTTGTGTTCTTTCAGTTACCATTTTCTTTCCAGGATCATGATCCTGGAAACCATCTGATCTGATCAGATGGTTCATGTATGCGTAAGCTCCTTCTTGAAGAAAAACAGGTATCTATTTACGAGCGAGTGTCATAAGGTTGACTGAAGAACTGGTGAGGGTTACGAAAACCGTTCATTGTAGCTACACTTGGGGGTGGTCTAGACGTCTTTAGGCTAAAAGAAGATGCTGATGAAGTGCGTATCTTAGGTCTTTCAGCTTTTCCCGTCTTTCATTTTTTTTTTTTTTATTGAGGGAAAAATCATGCATTGGCATCCCCCGCCCTTGAGCGGAGCGGGAGATAGTGTCAGACTCTTACTGACTAAAAGACCCACCCCGTTCCTTCTAGCCTTCATACCGGGGCTCGAGCGCCGAAGGCTTCGACCCGGCTGGGTCCCTGCTGTTGCTGACAACTCCTTGAGGCGCGCGGGAACAGTGCGCGCCGTCGACGACTTGGGCTTGGTCCGGACAGTTACCAGACGGCCGGACAGCGAGCTACCCATTGCTCACTGTCCACAAGCCTGCGCCTACGGTGGCCGGAAATCGGGATCAGAATCCCGGCGGCGGCGGCGGCGGTGAGAACGCCGTTGCCTGATGCGTTCGGCCTCCTCCTTTGCGAGCATTACTGCTTCGCAGAAGTCGGCGACCGCCTGCCACCGTCTTACATAGCTTTACAATTCTTTCCGTAGTATCTAGAGTTACTTCGTTTCTCTAACTTTATAAAATTACCTTTCCAAACTACCTCCTTCTTTCAACTTCCTAACTTAATATTTCTAATTTTCGAAGTCACTACCTCGAAAACGAAACTCAATTTGAATTTGAAACTTTAATACGAATCGTGGAATAGGTAATATCATCTATTAGTTGATCAAATAAATTATCTGATCTGATTTCTTTTTTATTAAAAAGCTGATGCTTGTAGAATTGTTTCATTTTAGCATAGCGTTAGTGGTCATTGCTCTTTTCCTCATATTTCTTCGTAAGAACCCAAGCTTTATTACCGAGTCTCCGCTGTCTGTCACTCTGTCACCAGGCTGTATCTTATGAACCGTGATAGTTAGTTGAAGTTTTCACAGATGATGTATTTATTTTGCCACTATAACATACTAAAAAACAGAATAAGATTAAATATTTAAGGGGGCTCCAATACAACAAACGTGATTTGTTTTTGCCTTTTGTATAATGGTAAGGAACGATTCGTGCTCGAGTCTGACTCGCAATTAGCCGGTTTTCTATACACTGTTTTTCATCAATAAAAAACATTGAGAAACAAGATACCTAGACGTCTAGTGAAAGCTACTATACTATATTTTTTCTTTTTTTAAATTAAGGATGTCAATGACCGCAAATAATTCCAATGTCAAAATGAAACAGCTGTAGTTTAGTTTTTTATTTATATTGGAATCCGCAAAGTACCTTATTACGAATAACTTTTTTTTGATCTTATAATAACATCATGTTTAAGATGTTTAAGCCGTATCACATTAGCATTTTCACGGCTGTCATTCAAGCCCAACGCGAGATATCAATCTAAAATAAGATACCTTTTTACCTTTGTTTCGGGGAAGCGTGTGTAAGAATTCTCAAACCTCGAAGACTCGAAATATGTATAAGGCTGGCCACACAACGACGGGGATCCCATTTGCACTGAATCATACATGTGGCAATAGTAGGTATTATTTGTCGGAACCAGAATATATACACAATGCTGACGTGTCTGCTATGTATGGCATGGTAAAATATACATACTTAGAGCTAGATTTGAATACGTTTTTTTTGCAACTAGTTTGGTTGTATTGATTTATAAGATTGGATTGCAAAGGTGCTACTCTAGTAATGATTTACAACATATCAATAGATTTCAACCAATTAGTTTTGTTGGTTACCATCAGATAAGAAAGTGGTCAAGCGCAAACCTGTTAACAATAAAAAAACATACCTCAAAGGCGACTGGAGGCGAACAACATAATCCATCTTTGTGGTTTTGTTAGTAATAATAAGCATCTTTAAAATGTTCTAGCACTGCTGGGACTAAGGCCTCCTCTCAAGGACAAGGAATAAATCTTATTCCACCACGCGAGCCCAGTGCAAATTGATGGGTGTCACAAATTTTCGAATGTTTATTTCTTGGACATATTTCTGGCTTTTTTGCCACAATAAAACCGTGTATTTTGATATTAAGCGACTTACCTGTTAATATTATGATTATATTTAGTGAAGGTGTGTAATATTTTTATCTTACTTATTTCTTTATTTATCAGGTGGTAAGATCTCTCAACAAAAATAAAATAAAAAAGCAATATGCTTAAAAATATCTCATCAGATTATGATTTTGGCCTTGACAGTGCTCGGCCAAATCGTATCCCAGGATTCTCGGCAGCGCAGTCGTTAAACAGTGACATATGGCTGTCAGAATTAGTCGGATTAGTGATTTCACGGAGCTGCACGGCTCGTATCCAATTACAAACAGCGGAACTCGAAAATTAACGAAAAAAACAAACATGACTATTGGGTTTTAAAAACGGAACGGAATCCGTTTATGGGTTTCAACTTTGTTTGAGATATTAAGATTTTTCAATTCAATTTAGTCTCTTTTATTTCAGAGTAATCTTTCCTCTCATACTTTTTTTTAACCCGTTGTATGGGCTGGAACGCGGGTCCACGCAGAACACAATAACTTTTTAATTGTGTCTCTAATTACGGCATACGAAAGGTTAATAGCCTATTGTGTGTCCCACTGCTAGGGAAAGGCCTCCCTTATGTCTTCTTCCAAACTTCTCTCTCTAGTGCGATCTCAAGTTTGCCCCGGGAACATGACCAGATCGTCATACCACTTTCTCCGTCGACTTCCTGGCGTCCAGTGAGTGACAATCTTCGTCCACCTATCCGGGTGCATTCGTGCGACGTGACCAGCCCACTTCCATTTCAGCCTTGCTGTTTCTTACCCGACATCAGGGCCTCAAGTCTGCTATTACAATAGTGTCAGAATAGTCTATCATTGATGTCATAATGGTCGATTTTTACAAGTTTGGTAATCTACTAACATAATGGCGTCATTATGACTTTCCAATGGTCAACCACTGACACTCCATTGAAAGAAGTGGCATAGAATGGTAATCTCGTACATATTGACAAATGAATATTTCACGCTTGCGGTTATCTGCTAAAACTTTGACAGTTTATTTGATCAGTGTTTTACCATTAGAACGTTATTGTGCAGTTATTGGTTTTAATATGCTCGATATTATCATTCTACCACAACTTTGTTACGAGACCACTGACTGATCAATGATCGATGATTATGAATTAGCAGATTACGAACTTTTAGCAAAATGACAATGTGATCGTGTTGGAATGACTAATATATAACTTGGGCCCCAGCTATGCCTCCCATACTAATATTATAAAAATGTGAAAGTAACTCCGTGTGTCTCTCTGTCTGTCTATTATGGTTTCACGGTTTAACTACTGAACCGATTTTGATGAAATTTGGTACAGAGGAAGCTTGAACTCCAAAGATGACATACTTTTTCATTCGTCTTCGTTTTCAACTTCAGCAATAATCAACATTCACGCGGATGATGCTGCAGGTAGAAGCTAATGTGTCCATGTGTATGTGTTAGTAAAACACATAAAAAAAATAAACTTAAGAATAAAAAATGTTTGTACTTTATAAGTTCATGAGGAATTATTTGACATGTAATTTTAAAGGTCTGGAATGATGTTTGTGCAAGTATACTAAAAAAGTATATATTTCAATGTCTATATCTTTAGCAGATTTGTACCTACAAAATATTTAGTATGTACTGTGGGTCGCAAAAGGTACCTTAATAAAACAAAACTCTTATTAATTTATTATAATTATATAAGTTTCTTACCAACAAAGAAAGTTTGAAAAGGTCAAGAACGAAAACAGTTAACGTTGAATAAATAACTATTGTTTCTATTTATAAAGATTTTCTTTTAGGGTAGGTAACTAAGTCTTAGAATTAGTGTTGGTGAAAGATTTAGTAACAACTTTGTTTAGACTTAGTTTCTTTGTATATATTTAGCCGACTTAGACCTACGTTACTTCCATTAATTAATTTTGAAACGAACCAATCTTAGATTATACTCTACAATGCGCCTGCGCATACCACAACTACCGCCATCTGTTAGCAAAACACTCAACTATCAGCGTTTACGCTACTCGCCGCTAGATGGCACTATTACACAAACACATTAGCTTACCTAGTCGTGAAAACCAAATACATATCCCCATCCTATCCATAGAAAATTAATCATTTAAGATAATTCACTAATGGCCATCCATCTTCTAAATCCCTTGTCAACGAAACGCTTTTCCCTCACCCCCGTTATTAAATCAAAACTTTAATTAAAACAATTCAAAATTATAACTGGAAAATTATGAAATAATTTCGCCCTTTAAGCCTCCTGTCAACTAAACAATTCTGTACAGTCCATCAAAATTAATCTAACCTAATCCGGAGGCTGTCTCAAGTTTAAACAAAGATATTGCAAACTGAATATCAAGTGTAGGGGAGACATACGGGCTGCGAGATTGTGCGAAAGAGTTACCATAGTTCTAAAGAAGGTCAAGTGAAGAAACACAAGTGAATTTAAGTAAGCAAAAGTCGGATACTCTTGGTTTGGGTTAAGTTATTTGGTGATTTCCCACCATGAAAGAGGGGTGGAATATACTAATCCAATTTGATGGTAAGCGGCTGACGTCAGAAAGTTATAAAATCTTGAGGAGCAAAATTTTATGAAAGCCCTAGATAGAAAACTAGAAACGCAAGTATAAGACAATTCCAACCAAACTAAGTGCAAAAATCAGAAACACATTTAAAAAACTCAGGTAAATGCGAGTCGGATTTGCGCACGAAGGGTTACGTACCATTATTTATAAAAACGGCACAAAAAAAAAAATATGGAAGCCTCCTTCATTTTTTTTTTTTTCATTTAGTATTTGTTGTCATTGCGGCAACAGAAATATATGATCTGTGAAAATTTCAACTGTCTAACTATCACGATACAGTCTAGTGGTAGACGGACAGATGGACACACAGACAGGCGGAGTCTTAGTGGGTCCCGTTTTGCCATTTGGATACGGAAACCTAAAAAAGCTTCGCTATTGGGGACAATACGATCCATTACGACCAAAAGCTACCCTAAAAAGGCCCATTTAATTCGTGTCAAATGTCATTTAATTTCCTTTCAAACCCGTGAAATGGTCACAATCACAATCACCACACATCACAAACAATCGCAGCGTGCCATCTCAAAATTCCATCTCCTATGTTCCTAACAGTAAAATGTACCGTATCTGTTGAGCCCCTACATAATCGTCGCTTATTATTAAGCTTTCGCCCTACGTAACACAGTATACGAGTAACGATCGAGTTTCGACAAGTAAACAATTTGGCGATTCGATTCGGAAACTTTGCAACCTTGTGTTCCCAAAAAAGGGGGACGGTAGTTTTGTTTGGGCTCACAAATTGAAACTAATTTGCGGTTACAAAAAGGTTATTTGGTAGTAAATGGAGGTTAATTAATTTTCCAATTACTAATCTTTAAATTACATTTACGGAGATTCGTAAAAAAATTAATAAATTCTTCACAGCAATTATATTGATTCTAATGCTATTACGTTTTTATCATGTTGTTGTCTAGAAGAGGTAAAATTAACTATCACTCCAAAACCTACTTCCATTCATTGTCATCATTATTTCACCCGAAAGACGTCCACTGTTGGACATAGCCCTCCCCCAAGTGTCGCCACAATGAACGGTTCTGTGCGTCTCGCATCCATCGGATTCCCGCAACCCTTACCAGGTCATCGGTCCACCTTGTAGGAGGCCTCCCAACGCTACGTCTTCCGGTACGTGGTCGCCATTCCAGAACCTTTCGGCCCCAACGTCCATCTGTTCTGCGAGCAATGTGCTCTGCCCATTGTCACTTAAGTTTGGCGATTCTTCGTGCTTGGTCGGTAACCTTGGTTCTTCTGCGGAAATCCTCATTTCTGATTCACGCAATGAAAATCCGAGCATAGCGCTTTCAATTGCCCTTTGGGTGACTTTAAGTCTTCTGATGAGGCCCATTGTAAGTTTGTAAGCGACCACGTTTCGCAGCCATATGTCATCACTGGCAACATGCACTGGTCATAGACTTCCGTCTTGAGACACTGTGGTATGTTGGACGAGAAGATACCACGCAGCTTCCCAAATGCTGCCCAGCAGAGTCGGATTCGTCGATTGATCTCTTCTCTACTTCCATTGGCCTTCCCGAATTGTTTCCTGTCTGTTAGTGACCTCTACTGTGAAATTTTACATGAAAAATACGGTACTTGTACAAAGAAAATTTATTTCAATAATGGTTGGTGTTTACTTCGTTTAAAGCGAGTCCTAATTAAAACTAAGTGAAGAAAAAACATTATTGTTTAATCTAAATTAGCAAAATTCGTTAAAATAATAAAACTATGTCTTTCTTATTTTCATTGTTGGCAACAATTTACCTGTTTCTTTTATTTGTTCTACTTAAACACTTAATACAGTAACGCAGAGATAAGCAGAATTGAAGAACTAGACTTTGATTACTTTTTTCGATCATGATTAGCAAATAAATTGAAAAAAAAAAAAATCTTGGTTTGCTCACTCTACTTAATTCCTTTGAATTGACGTCACAGTATGGTGGAATGTTGACCATATTCTTATTATAATCGCATTGTTCAGCTATTTTTTATTTCAGTACTTCACACACACTTCACACTACAGTCGTTCCAAAAAATAAATCATAACTTACGAATTTTCACTCCCCCTCGCGTTCAAAACAAAAATGAAAATACAAGAAAAAATGGCCCCAATTCCTTCAATAGTAATAATACTTGGTATTTGACCGTTAAATGTCTCGCAGTCTTCCTACCCTCGCAAAGGGCAGTGACATGCAATGCTTCAGCTACAAAATGCATCGCGTGTCCGTAAATTGGTCAGGCATCGGCAAATTATTTGAAAATCCCTACCGTTTATTTGTTACGGCCCTTCTACGTGATTTATTAGTTTCCTAGCGACTTCAATCGATACGAATGAGTGTTAAAATAGATGTAGCTTTTATAATGCTTCTGAGAAATAGGTATACGATTTGTTGTTTTGTTCGTGAACAATTTATAAAGCGGTGGTTGTCAAAGAGTTACTGTCGCTGTTGTGTGTTGTGTTGTTGTGTGTTGTGTTGTTGTTTTTGTTGTTGTCATTCTTTGTAAGAATCCTTTAACAATAAATTACTATGACTATGGCTATGACTATGACTCAGAAAGATATGATTGACAAGCGTCAGCAGCGGAATGCAGCGATGGCAGTAGGCAGGGAACTTTGCTCGTAGAACAGATGGCCGATGGGGCCGAAAAGTTCTGGAGTGACCGCGCACTGGAAGATGCAGTGTTGGAAAGGCACTACACCTGACACCCGGTTGACATCAGTCCTGATGAGAGTCGCGGGAATGCAAGACGTACAGGACCATTCGTTGTGGCGAAACTTGGGGGCTATGTCCAACAGTGGATGCCTTTCGGCTGAAAAAATAATTATGATAATGACTAGTGCAATATAATATGGGCAATCTCTCATATTTTATTTATTATTTATTTATTATAATCTTTATTGTACGCCAAATAAACAAAAATACAGGACAAACATTTAAAAGAATAAGTGCACAATGGGCGGTCTTATCGCACAGGGCGATCTCTTACAGACAACCTTTGGATGGACTGAGAGAAAGGAGATATATTAAGGGTTGTCAGTGTACAAACATCAGATATAATACTAACAAGATACATTAACACAAATACATACATACAATACAAAAAAATATACTAATAACTATCAAATATATAGTTTAACCAGGAGAAGAAAAATATATCAAAGAGAAAGGTAAAGCTCCTTCACCATCTTTTTAAATGTTGGTAGCGTATGGTATTTTGTCATTTCGTCGAATTAAAAAGCATCTTAAAGACTATTTTTCTATATTTTTTTTTGTAATTCCTGAAACTAAAGTATTTATCTTCATGCCACTGTGTTTTGGTAACATGTGAAACACGCGATTCACCTTGCTGCTATCGATCGGTTTTCGATGCCCTTAACTTTTCACTTTTCTAGGTTTTTTTTGACCTGGTTACTAGGTAGCTGGTAAACTATCTACACTAATATTATAAAGAGGTAAAGCTTGTTTTTTGTTTTTTTTTTTGTTTGTAGGAGGAAATCTCTGGAAGTACTGGTCCGATTGCAAAAATTTTTCACCGATAGAAAGCTGCTTTATTCCGGAGTGACATAGGCTATATTTTATGTACGCGGGTGAAGCTGCGGACAAAAGCTAATATAATATATTTTCATTCATTTATTTATTTATTTTATAATTTTATTTATGTACACACAATATACAAAAGAAGATAACATTATTATAAAACTTTGTACAAAGTTACTGCTTATTTCACAAAGAAATTTCTTCCAGCAGACCTACGAAAGAGTTTATGTTATATTATTACTAACTTTGCCCGCAGCTTCACCCGCGTAGGTACATAAAATATAGCATATGTCCCTCCGGAATAAAGCAGCTTTTTATCGAAAAGAAAATAGCAATCTAACCAGTACTTTTAGAGATTACCTCCTACAAACAAACAAAAAACAAACTACCTCTTTATTATATTAGTGTAGATTATGCTTCATATAAAATTCGATAGTTAAGTAGGTACTTTATCTAATATAAAACAAAAACTTCTGAGAATCAACACATCGCATAAAATAATGCCATCCAATTAATTCAAGATAATATTTTTGACCTCATTTCCCATTCCGATTCCAATTTACACGAAAAAAAGAGGACACTTCATAAAAATCCCATATTAACGCTCAATTTCGTATACAGCAAACAATTCACAATAGGAATAAAGGGTCCAACTAAATTCTAACGAGAAACGAAACCAGAAAACCTATTATTTATCGCCGAAATCCGATCTCATTATTTTTAACGAGGCTTGGTAACACGTGGCAAAAATCTTCCCAATTTATCGAAAAAATAAAAATTGCCTGGTGATTACAACACCGGTGCTATTGTCCGCGGAAAATACTTCTTATGGTGCATGAGTTTATGGGCTCGCTATTATTTCACAATAACCAATCAGGGCCATACATGTCACTTGCCTGACGCACCCCGGCACTGTGTCGGGGTGTTAGGGCTGCCGTTAATGTCGCTTCATTGAATACTGATTTTTTTTGGAGGTGTAACCCGATTGACTTTGATAAATCATTTTTGTAAGACATTGTTTACAATAATTTTTTTTGTTGTTGATTAATTCTTTTTTTTTTTTGTAAATAGAAATAGCTTCCAATAATAAGTATTACGTTTGATTAATTTGTAACTGTAGGTACATAATCTGAAAAATATTAGAATCACAAATAAGGGACTTCTTTAAACCTAGGCTAATCAAAGACTAAAATTAAAAATTTTTGGTTTTCTCAAACTGCGCACATATATCATTTAGAAAAAACATACTTTCTCATCCAGCGCCATCTTCAAAGCGTGATATCTTCTCGAGAATATAGTTATCAGCAAAATGTGCATAAAGTTATCAGCAAAATGTGCATAAATTTATCAGCAAAATGTGCATAAAGTTATCAGCAAAATGTGCATAAAGTTATCAGCAAAATGGACGGGGCTCATTAGGCCGATGCCTGTAGCAGGATCATTTGAAAGAGTTACCGCAGTACTGGAACGCAAAGGGCAACCGAAAGAACACAGGTGGGTTTTAGCCAGTAAAAGTCTAACACTTCTTCTCGCTCCTTCCAGAGCGAGAGAAGACATTTGATTTCACATAAAAGAAAAAGCGTGGTAGGTATTTTATAGCGACATTTAATACGTACACATTAACGAGAGTAAAACTGTTCACTGGTGTTTGCAATATAAAAAATGTGACTTTTCAGAACAATTTTTTTGTGGGAGAAAACAATTACCTACCCTTTGAAAGTGTTTAATATTGAAAATGTGTGTTTTTTGTTTCTGGTCATTGATCAAACTCAATGGGTTCAGTTTGTAGGCTAATTAAAGTTTTTAAAGATATTTTTTTAAACTTTATTACTTATAAGCTTATTTTCATAAGCATTACTGCTGAGTATGAGGTACTGTGTTCGATCCCGGGTTACCATGGGCACGCCACAATTATGGCGGTAAGTTCCCTTTTTGAGGCGTGGCTGAAAAGACCTCACGGTGTCCTCACCTTCCAAATGACGAAGTTTCTCACCGGACATGGTAAGTTCGGGAGGTACCTGCACCGGATTCGTGCGGAAGCGATGCCCCGGTGTCGCCACTATGTGGACCGCCCGGAAGATACGGTGGAGCACACGATAAAGATGTGCCTTGCTTGGACAGAGCATTGCCGTGTCCTTGAGGGGGCGATCGGCGACGGCGATCTAAGAAAAAAAAAATCCCGGGTTCACACATTATACACTTCATTTGTCCACCTGGCATTTTACAATTGAAGAATCCCGCAGTCTGGGATTATGCTAGATTTATGGTAAAAGAATTAATAGATGCAATTGACCACATACCTAGTAATATTTTTGCCGATGATTGACAAACTTACTACTCGTACTTAAGTTCCTGTGTCCCCTAGATGGGGCAGAGGGCGTCCACATTGCGCCGCCATCCCGTTCGGTCTGGAGCTTCGCGTTTCATTTCGCTCCAGGTCTTCCCAATGTTCTTCGCTTTTGCGATGACCGTTCATCGCCAGGTCTGCTTAGAGCGACCACACTGACAAACCCAACCAAACGATAGTTTTTTTTTTACAACTCTCACACTAGTGCCAAAATAAGCAGAGCTAGACAACTGACTGACTTATACCTACACTTCTAAAAACTCGCTTAATATAGACAAATTACACCCAGACCGAATAAATGATTATGCTCATCACATAAACATTTATCTTGGGTGGGAATGAAACCCACGTCCTTCGGCGTAGCAGTCAGGGCCACTAACCACTAGACCAACAGCCTAGTCAAAATCGATTAATACATTAATCAAGCAAGGAAAATACTTAAGAGCTGATTGTAGTCACAGAGTATTTTGTATGAACTCCACCCGGATCTATGTCAACTTCGCGACCTCGTAACAGCGATTTTTTTGTAAAAAAAAAAATCGTAATTAATCAAGATTTTTGTTATTGATAGGCCCTTTTAAAAAACAAGCTTTATTATTTTATGTAACTTTCAAATATTGTCGTGACGTAATCGCGTAGAAATACACGATTGAAATCATAATTTTAGGGTCAGATTCGCAATTTTGTTTTTATAAAGCCAACCAATTCATATCATGTTTCCATTTTTACCCGGCGGTTAGTCATAATAAGATCAATTTGAATAAAATATATTTTAATGGTGTTCTTTTTTATATTTGTGGATTTCCAGAGTTTCAAAATCAGTAGAACCTGGCCTTAAAGAAACCATTCCACCCTCAAGTTATTCTCATCTTTAAACAAACACTAACAAATTAAACTAGAAATCCAGAACAAATGGAACATCCAATACAGCGAATACAATACTATTCTCTAGGAAAGTGGTTAAACAATAAAATCAGGGTACCACAACTTCGTTCACTGCAATTATACAAATTGAATGTCGCTGAACTATTCATTATGGGAAAGCCAACGTGAACCACTGTGTTTTAAAACTATTAAAATAGCTTCAGAGCAATTTCTATACAGTTCGTGCAATGAAATAATAGCCATTGGCTAGTTGTAGCCCATTTATATAGCTATAAGGATCAAATTACGACAAACGGTATGATTGGTCACAATTTTATGGTGTTGCAGTAATGAAAACTTTGTCATAACAGCGCCAAATCATCATTAAACTGTTGGTAAGTATTGGTCTCTCTAACAGGCGTTGCACAGAAGTGGTTCCGAGAGGTGTTAGTCTTTTAAGAGGACACGGTGTTTAAAGCGCTGATTGTGACTACCAGAGTAATTTAATGAGGTAAGAAAAATAGGTCTGGTTATTTTGGATAGGCTTACGTTTGACCACTATCCCACCTGATGGTAAGCGATGATGTGGCCGACGATGGAGCACGCTTGTCTAGAAGTAACCTTTTCACTCTTGACTTATAGACCCCTAATTTTTAGCTTTCAGAAAATTTTGGTAGCACATTTCTGCTTGAACAGAACCCACTTAATCAAGGGGACCAAGCCCAAGTCATCGACGGCGCGCGCTGTTCCCGCGCGCCTCAAGGAGCTGTCCGCAACAGCAGGGGCCAACTGGGTCGAAGCCTACTGGGCCCAGGATTAATTCGAAAGATAGCTCAAGCCCCAGTACGAAGGCAACGAAGGAATGGGGTGGGCTTTTAGTCAGTAAGAGTCTGACACTATCTCCCGCTCCGCCCAAGGGATTGTCATTTGTCGGGGGTTGTCATCGGATAATTTTTCCCACCATAAAAAAAAAAAACTAAAAATATACCGTGAAAACGTAACCGACAGACAGGTTACATTTACATTTATAATATTAATTTGGACAACTAGGTTCATACTAAAACATAAATCTAGGTAACAGAAAAGCTAATCTAAAAAAAACCCACGCACAATCTAAGATCAAAAATTATCTCCAACGAAAATTCGTCAAACAACGTGAGTACTGAAATAAATCAGAACATGAAAGCCCACCTGAAATACGATAAAGGGATTTCATTCACTCAATAGATGGAGAAAACGATAACCTCGGCCGGATATCCGGTTACGCATTCCAATCAAAGATGGTTGCCAAATTGTACGAAGCTGAGAAAGATCAGTCAGAAAAAAGGGTGACAAAATTCCAATTTTCCGGAACGTTCGGGATATAGGAACTGGATGATTGAGTTGTCCGCCTTCAGGAGCTCCAAACGAGCAAATGTGAACGGGAAAGCTGTGGAAAAAACAATTTCTGCGGTACATTGAATCTGGTTTTGTGTTTACTCAAACGATCATTATTGTAGTGTCTGTGATTTTTTTTATGGCTACTACTAAATACATTTGAAGATTTGGTGTTATGGTTATTAATATTCGATCACGCAAGAAAAGCCCGAGCATAGCCCTTTCCATTGCCCTTTCCATTGCTCTTCCATTGCTCGAATAAAAAATGAAGATATCCGCAGGAAAACTAAGGTTGCCGACATAGCACAAAGAATTACCAAACTTAAGTGGCAATGGCCAGGGCACATTGCTCGCAGAACAGATGGCCGTTGGGGCCGAAAGGTTTTGGAGTGGCAACCGCGTACCGGAAGACGCAGTTTTGGAAGGCCTCCTACAAGGTGGACCGACGACCTGGTGAAGGTAGCAGGAAACCGATGGATGCGGGACGCACAGGAACGTTCGATGTGGCGACGCTTGGGGGAGCCCTATGACCAACAGTGGACGTGTATCGGCTGAAATGATGATGATGATGGTTAGTAATTATACCCCAAACGAACGCCGGTGTTCGCTCTCCCATTGTCTTTCCATTGTCTCTAATTACGATATTCGAAAGGTTAAGAGTCCTTGATACGATTATTTGCTATTAATAATAATATAATATAATAATAATATAAGCCTTTATTACTGTTTTAGTAAGTCAGTTTGTAATTATATCATTAAAAATGTACTAACAATTGCTTTATTTTAGTATCAATTTCCGTCAATAACGCAAATGTTGTCAATAGCAATTTACCGTTTCAGGGATTCTTTAGAACAAGAAAATATTTTTTTTAATACATTCATTGTGCATACAGCTAAGGAGTGGAATCCCTTGCCGCAATCAGTGGTGTTTCCTGATGCCGACAACCCGGGAATCTTTAAGTCAAGAGTGAACAGGTAACATCTAGGTAAGCGCGCTCCATTGTCAACCGCATCGTCACTTTCTATTAGGTGAGATATCGGTCAAGCGCGAACCTATCAACAATAAAAAAGTAGGTAATAATAATAAGGAGTGGTATTTTCTCTATGAATATTTTTTTCCGTAATAATATTTATGTTCAGCTTGAAAGATTTCGTATTCTGAATTTAGTGTAACTTTGCTTTACTTTTTTTCCAAAAATAAACATCACACTAAAATAAATATCTACCACCTCATTAGTCACTTCGCATCAATTTATCGCAGAAATCCCGTCACAAAATCCATAAACACCGTGAAATCACGTGCAATAAATGTCATTAACAACGGCACCGGTACCTACCTTGCTAGGTATAAATACGTTTTTCAGTGCAACGTTCAGCCGGTGACCACTAACTGCGGCAGCCACCGAAATCACCCCTCACCATTACTTCCCTCGGCCGTTCATTACCGGAAACCTGGCCGAAAACCCAACTATTCTACTCCTAGATTAAAGAAACGAGGACAGTTCGGAATAGTCTATTGTATTAAGTGAGTAGAATTCCCTGCCGGAGTCTGTGGTTCCAGTTAACTACAATCTAGGGTATAAGTCAAGAGTGAATAGGTTACTTCTAGGCAAGCGTGCTTCATCGTAGACCACATCAAAAATAAAAATAAAAGGAATTTAATGGACCATGTTGTTACATTACTAGCTGTTGTCAACGGCTTCGCTCGCGTGATAGCAGAAAATTATCCCAAGGGAACATACTCCTGGGATATAAAGTAATGTCTGTCCTATACCAGGATATGGTCTACCCATGTACCAAGTTTCATCGAAATTGGTTCAGTTGTTCGAACGTGAAGAAGTAACAAATATGCAAAGACACAAACTTTCTTTCGGCTTTTTATTAATATGATTTTAAAATGACTATTAATATGAGAAATGACTTGACTTCGCCCGCGTCGGATTAAGAACCTTTTTTCAGCTGTTTAAGAGTGTACTAGGAACGAACGTAGGTAGGTATACAAACAAACGTACCCATATAAACTTTGACCTTATAATATAAGTGTACGTATCTAATAAAGAAAATGCTTTGAGAAAAACTAAATGAATAAACAGCCAAATAAAGTGTACATGAAGACTTTTTTAGTTTGAAATTACCAAATAACTTCTAACGCTTTGAATGATGCGAAAACTGAGTGTAAGACTAATACCGAGTAAAAACTACATGAGTTCTTTCAGTTACACTTTCTGCGGTAACTCGTTCAAACAATTCCGCAGACTACATGAAAGCTAAAAGTCTCTAATTAAAAATCTACACCGTAAAACGTAAAAAAGTAAGAACTGCTACAAGTCGTTATATTCTCATCTTATTAGAAACAGGAAAACCACACTAATGGTAGTGCCTCAGGCCCGTGTATCAAAGGAAAATAAAATAAAATAAAGAAAAGTATATTACTAAGTAACTTTTATGTTTGAAGTACAATAAAATAATGAGTACCGCAGGTAAACCATATCAGGCTGTAGGAATGTGTGAAGCAGTGACTGTGGCTCTAGGCCGCAAAGGGCAACTGAAAGATACAGGTTTTATTAGGTGGGAAATCATCCAATGACTTATCTCGCTCTAGGGTGTGTCAGACTTTTACTGACTAAACCCCACTTCTATATTCCTTCTTTGCTTTGTATTTCAGTACTCCGAGTTTCCCTTTCGGAAGTCAACCCATTTTTCTTTATTGATATAAACTAGTGCTTGACTGCGATCCAACCTGATGCAATCGTTGATGGTGAGGCGCACTAGTTTATTAAGAGCCTATTCACTCTTGCCTTGAAGACACCTAAATTATAATAGGACGGGAAGGCCTTGAAGCCCGACGAGCGTTGACGACTCAGACTCGGTCCAGATGGTTACCGGACGGTGAGCTACCATTACCATTGCCAGCCGTCCGCAAAGCCCCGCCTATGGTGAACTGAAGAATACAGGTGGGTTTTAGTTGGTAAAAATCTGACACGCCCTCTCATTCCACCTTAGAGTAGAAGATGTATTTGAATGATATCCCACCTCAAAAGAAAAGATAAAACATGCTATACAAAGAACAGTGTCAAGAAGTCAAGCATTTTCAAGTATGAATCATTGCAATAGCTAGAAGGACTATAAAAGAATTTACTGCATGTAAAACCGACACAGTTCACAAACCAATAAATTTAAAGAAAAGCCTGAGTTCCACACAATAGACGCAGGTGCCTAAATTGTACAAGTCTTTTTATTCGTGTTTTATTTCTGAAGATTTTAAAACAAAGAGATTTTTTATTTTTCTTTCTGCTGAGAAAAAGGCAGCAGCCATGTTCCGTTCCAGTGATTTCTGTGGAAAAGATAACAAGAAGAGTTTCTGGGTAAGAAAGAAAATGATATTGAGGTATACTGTTTGTAATTATTTATTAATTTAAAAGAATGTTCTCGGAGTTTCTTATTCGTTTTCCTCCATAGAGATCTGCGTTTCGAAACGTGCAAATAACTTCATTTTTTTTCTTGTGACCTTAACAATTCAAAAGTGCTTGATAATGGTTTAATTGATACAATGCATTCTTTTTTTAATTTGTGTCACTCTTGTCTACTTGGCATTCAGTTGGTATTATATTCTTGCCTTTGTCTTGTTAGATTATTTTTTGTTACTTATTATAAGAGCTAAATTAAAATTAGAAATTGAAATTAAACTTTACATATTAAAAATGTACCCCACAAAACTATTCCAACAGTGTGTCTGCAGAAATGGAACAATGGTACTCGTATTTAGACAGTTGCTTTTTTAATACTTTGGGTCTTTCCACCACCATTTTTTTTTCCATTTCGCCCGCATTATGACCATACCAAAGCAACACAATAGAAGATTCTATTCCTGCTACAACATAATCTTGGTTTAGATACAAATTCCGTCCATTTTGCTGGAAAAACTGACCATTGTGCGCGCGCCCCGCTGTTTGCTCGACCCCTGTGAATGAAAGCGTTAATGAAATCGATTATTATACGATTGTCGGTGATAAATCGTTACGGTGAATCCGTGTCTGTGGTTTATATGAATTAATCGTTATTTTCAAAATGATTCGATTTATAAAATAACCAGCTTTTGCCATCGGTTTCGCACGCGTGAAAATTGGTTTCTCCTTAAAAACATGGAAACCTGTCTCATCCCTTTAAGAGGTGGATTCTGGAAAATTCTTTCTCAGTTCTCGCTTGCGTCATAAAAGAAAATCTTGTGCAAAATTTCACATTCCTATTCCTAATAGTATTTATTGCCGGTGTGTTGATATGTAGGTCAGTCAGTTCCTCTTTTTATATACGAGTGTGTAGATTTTTGGTACCAAACACTAACTGTAGGCGTAACGAAAAAAATTTTAATTAGTTGACCTACAATGTTATAATCAAAATCTCTTCGTGATTGTCGTCCGAGTGCCTTCGCAAGATTGTCCAACACTACGATCACATTGCAACGAAAGATGGTGGTAACGTCGAAAGGCGCAATATAACCGGTAAACTAGAAAAGACCTTGTGGACGCAGCCTAATACGTTGATCTGACCAAATTCGCATCACTTTTGACTCTACGATATACCATGTCCTTCATAGCGCCAGAGACAGAAACAGATGGAGGAATATCATACAAGTGATAGTGATGAAGCAGGGAGGTCACGACCCTCAGCATTGAGGAATACAACGCAAGAAGGAGGACAATGTTAGTTGTATATATTCCTACAGATAACCAAGTAAAAGTTCAGGACGGGATTTTCCCCTATTCAACTTTACGACTTATGTGGGGAGATGAGGAACAAACAAACAAAGGGTAAAATAATCACAACAGTACTTCTTGTTTTAATTAAAACTCCTACTAATGATGAAACATCTGAGTAACCGCGAGTTCTTAGGAATCAAATTTTCCTCTCCATAAATTGTAATAAGGATAAAAGTGTCACTATTTTAAAAGTTTTCTAGAAAACCAATTAAAACGTACCCATTCCTTTTTAATCGTTGTTAACTTGTATCACTATAAAACAGAGATTTATGACAACCGCAAAATATATAAAAGTTAAAGAACAGTGGTGAGGTAAAATGTTTACAATCCCTGCATTCCGAATTGCGTCAAAAGCGATAATACCGCAATCCGACCAACGCGCAACGTCACAAATATTACTCAATAGCTTTTATATTTTGTGACTATTAAATTTGGTCGGATTTGCAATACAATCGCTTTTGACGCACTACGGAACGCTGGGAATATTAGTCACTACAGGACATAAGTCACCGAAAGTAAAGTGTATCTCAGAAAAGTCTTAGTCAATAAAATTTATGGGATTTCATGCGGTGGTGTCGTAAATTTAAAATTCTGTGTGGTCGTTGATATATTGGTAAATTTATTATGAACTCGGGAGCATTTCGTTTCCGAATTTATTTGGCATTCGCAATGGTCAACTGCAAGAGTTGCAGTTCACATAAATTACACACAAATGTGGACTTTACAGCGTTTTTATATGGTACTATTTCCAAAAATCCATGCACCGGTACTTAAACTCTCTTAAAGATATCCTTTATTGAAAATCGGTGAAGTGTAACTTAACAATAAGATAGTTATAAGACTACTAACAGATATGTGGCAATATATATAGGCTTTAGGAGGAGTTAAGGCATTATACACCGCTAACCTGACCTGTAGTTAATAGTCGGCTTTGCGTACAAACTACCTACAGGTCATTGAACTCGCTCAGCTGACGTTTTCTAAAGAAATTAATTTCGTACATGCGTAAATTAATACGAGTTTTGAAAAAAAGGTACTTTATTTTTTTATTTTATCTTTACAAATAATAGGGTCGATCCGGTACATGATACCGGATCGACCCTCCACGGGATTAAAACGATTAAAATTTAACGGTGTATACGAAGTCTGAACAACATGCATGAAGGTTTAATATAAAAGATGTAAGGGACAGTCCTCCACAAACTTTAAGGGCTTGCTCAGTACGGTGAGGCTGATTTTTTTTTTCGTTTCCTGAAAAAAAAATTGTGGAATGTTGTTCAGTTTCGTCTACTGAGCAAGCCCTTAAAGTTTGTGGAGGGCTGTCCCTTACACCTTGTATAATAGCCAGCGTTTAATAGAAAAACTTTCGTAAGCATCTACCGAAAACCATGTCGCAGGATTACAAAACAGACACCCCTGGTTCACACTCCCCGACCCAAACGGATCTTACACTATCACATAACAACGTTCGTAAATCTCCAACTTGCGTAAATACCTTCAACATTCAATGAATCACAGGAATGACTCAATGGACCATTAAAACACCATAATCAAACACAAACACAAATCTACCTGGAAGTGCCCTAGTTGCTTAAGCAATCTACCTAAGGACGACAATACAAATACACCCGTCAGATCGGCCAGACTCGTGAGTCCCACCACGGAGTGTTCACCCCTATCGCAATCGCCAAAGATCACTAACGCCACTATTCGCTCTAAGTCACAATATTCTCAGGGCCACTCGCCACTTCAAGCAAATGATGACACATTAATAGAATTTTCGATGGGCGCGCTGCGAAAAATCATTAAGCAAGAAATACAGAGTGCGCTCAAGAATCTGGTATCCGATCAGTTCAAACAAATTAATGAGTTGATCGCAGGCTTCAGGGAGTCACTTTCTTTTTATAACGAGAAATACGAGGAAATGAAGGTAGTGCTAGAAGAAAAATCAAATAGAATACAGAAGCTTGAAAAAGACAACTGCAGTCTTAGGGATGCATTTCAACAATTCAGTCAACGGCTGAACTTAGTAGAACAAAACTCTAGGTCAGCCAACGTCGAGCTTCAATGCGTGCCTGAAAACAAGGCAGAAAATTTAATTACTACCGTGCTGCAACTAGGTAAAGTGATAAGTTGTGACATTAAAGACCCGGACATACTACATTGCACAAGAATAGCTAAAAAAAACACACAAAGCACTAGGCCTCGTTCTATCCTCGTCAAGTTCAGTAGTCCACGTCTGCGTGACAGTTTCCTTGCTGCGTCAATAAAACATAATAGGAACAACCAGCAAGACAAGCTGAACACTAGTCACCTAGGTATTGCAGCAGAGAAACCGCAGCCTATATACGTCACGGAGCACCTGTCGACTGAAAATAAAGCAATTCATGCAGCAGCTCGTATTCGCGGTAAGGAACTTGGATTCAAGTTTGTTTGGGTCAGAGACGGCAAGGTTTTTGTAAAGAAAGACGAGTCTTCTCAAAGAATCATTATAAGTAACCTAGAAAAGTTAAAATCCTTAGCTTAATTAGTTTTTTTTTCATGTGATGTTATAAGTTGAAAGTTCCTATTGTTATTATACTAGTCACATTCAATCGTCCAATTCATGTTTATTACCAAAATGTAAGAGGCTTAAAAACTAAAACCACAGACTTTTACCGTAATATGTCTATACAAAATCACGACATTGTAGTGCTCACGGAGACTTGGCTAAACAGCGGTGTCTATGATTCTGAGTTGTTTGACGATAGATATGTAGTTTACAGACGCGACCGTGAATCCAGTAGGTATAAAATTCGTAAAGACGGAGGAGGGGTATTAATTGCCGTTGCAAGAACTTTGAAATCCCGTAGATTAACACAATTTGAAAGCGAATTGGAAGATTTATGGATAAGTGTTGATCTCAATTCATCAAAAAGTAATGACAATATACTGTATGTAAGCGGGGTATACCTACCGCCACCAATTCACCGTGACTCACTGGAGCTGTTTACCAAAAACGTTCACAGGGTATTTAATGGAAATCATCAGTTATTAATTTTAGGTGACTTTAATCTTGCTAGCATAACATGGCTGGCAAACAATGACTCCATATCCTTGTATCCAGAACCCAGCAAGTCGGATCTTAATACGATACTATCTGAGTTTCTTAATATAAATGGCCTAAATCAATACAATACTATTTTAAATATCAAATCGAAAATATTAGACTTAATACTCTGTAATACCTCTTTAACGGATATGATCCGCTCCAAGTACAGTTTGTCAAAAGAAGACCTCTTACACCCCCCACTAGAGTTTAACCTGCCAGTATTGGCAGAACGTTTCTTGGAGGCTAATGACATAAAAAAACCTAACTATTTTCGTGCAGACTATGACAAAATTCTACATCATTTGTTGGCATTACAATGGGAACGTGAATTCGATAGCTGTGAATCCATTAACGAAATGGTAGCCGTTTTTTACACCTTGTTAAGACAAGCTATATCAGAATATATACCTTTAAAGAAAACGGTCAACAAAAAATATCCACCTTGGTACTCACGTGATCTTATACTACTTCTAAGAGAAAAGTACAAATACCGTACTCGTTTTAAAAAATACAAGAATCCACTAGACCAAGTTTATTTTGAAAGATTACGGGATGAATGTCATATTCTAACTTCTACATGCTATAAGAAATATATCACAAACATGGAAAACAGCATTACAAAAAATCCTAAAACATTCTGGTCATTCATTAAAGGTAAAAGAAAAAGTAGTAGTACTTATCCGGCACAAATGTCTCACATGAACCAAAACGCATCAAGCGGGAAGGACATTTGCAACATGTTTGGAGAACATTTTGCAAGTGCTTTTAGTACCCCGACGAATAAAACAAGTGTCTTAAATACTGGTTCTCTCACGTCAGCGTCACTACTTAACTTGGAATTTGATGCTAAGGATATTTATCGTGAATTAGTTGGATTGGATGAAACTAAGGGTGCAGGTAGTGATGGTATTCCTCCTATATTTATTAAACGTTGTGCTAAGGCATTAGTAACACCTCTACAAATTATATTTAATAGGTCATTACGCGATGGTATCTATCCAGATGCCTGGAAAGATGCCATTGTGATCCCCATATTTAAATCGGGGGAGAAGCACTTGGTGGCTAATTATAGACCAATCTCAATACTTGTAACGTTTGGGAAGGTGTTCGAGAAACTTGTTAGTGGGCATCTGATGTGGTACCTTAAACAACACATTACAGAATTTCAGCATGGTTTTGTTAGATCTAGGTCTACTAACACCAACCTATTGTGCTTTACGTCAGCTTTATCTAAGTGTCTTGACAATCGTGTTCCAGTGGACGCAATCTACACTGACTTTAGCAAAGCATTTGACAAAGTAGATCACTGCCTTCTCATTAACAAGCTGGCTCGACTCGGTATAGGTGGAACGTTGATAGGGTGGCTCAAATCTTACTTGGAAAAAAGAGAATCAAAAGTGGTAGTGAACGGTCACTTTTCCGATAGTTATCTGGCTACCTCCGGGATACCTCAAGGATCGCATTTGGGACCAATTCTTTTTAACGTTTTTATCAACGACGTAACTGAGTGCTTCAAACACTCCAGTTTCTATTTGTTTGCCGATGATTTAAAGTTTATGAGGCCAATTGAGACTAAATCAGACACTAAAATGCTACAAGATGATCTCGACCGACTTTCAACATGGTGTAAACAAAACAAGATGCTTTTAAACATCGGTAAGTGTCATTACATCCAGTTCACTCGTAACAAAAAAGTAGTAAAGAATAAATACTACATAGATGGCGTTGAAGTGAAGAATGTGATCAATATACGCGACCTAGGAGTTCAACTTGATCAAGCGCTTAAATACGATGTGCACATCCTGAATATTGTGTCAAGATCTTTCAGGACACTAGGATTTGTACTACGAAATAGCAAGGAGTTTAAAAGACCAGCTACAAAAATAAGGCTCTTCAACACCTTGGTTCGTCCAATCTTAGAATACAGTTCTGTAGTTTGGAATCCGCATTACGAGATATACTCCAAGCGATTAGAGAGTGTTCAAAAACGGTTCCTTTACCATCTCTGTTACAATGATCAGTTAGCTAAAAAATTTAGTAGTTACGCCGACAGGCTGAAACATTATCATATAGATACGCTAACCAATCGTAGGAAGAAGCAGGACTGCATCATCCTCCACAAAATCTTTAGTGGAGTAATAGACTGTAATGAACTCTTGAGCTCATTGGCTATAAAAATACCGTTTCGTATCCCCAGACATAACACCTACGAATTGTTTTGTATCCCTGGGTCTAAAACCAACCTCGGTCATTACGCCGCTGTGCCAAGGCTTTGTAGGCAATATAACTCGTTGGCTAAAACTACAAGCTTAGACATCTGTGAGTCACTGACAAAGTATAAAAAATGTTTACAAGATTTAATTTAATTTAATTAATGTAAATATTATAGTTGAATTATTGTTTTATTCCTTTTTAATAGAATTCTAATTTTATCATTATTATTATTCAATCAATTTTCAATCCTTATTAATTTATATCATATTTTTATTGTATTATTTTGTAATTTTAATTTAAAATTTTACTTTTGTTATGTAGCTTAATTGTTTAAATTATTTTTTGCATGCTGTGGTCTCCTATAAGTGAAGGAGTACACCAAAAAGATACTGGAACCACTAATATTATAAGATACAAATATTGTGTACATCCTTTGTTGGAGACCCTAAATAAATAAATAAATAAATAAATAAATAAATAATTTACGACTTTGACTGAATATCTACGTTTGTGACCATTTTTACGATCATTCGCCTTTTTAATCTTATCTAGATTCGGTATAAGTAATTAATTTTTGGTATACATTACATTGATGACGACCGATTTGAAAGAAATATCTGATAAAGCTTTTAATGTGGTTTTTTACTTTGTAATATGATATTTGATCTGATTGAGAAGGGAAAGTGAAAATATTGTGAAATGAAACAGTAATGTTATATTTGATAATGTTTAAGGTTTTACGGTGACTATATGTCGTAACAATGAAGCATCTATCTTTTGATGATCAGAATAAAAAGTTCTATTTGACGCAGTTCAAGACGAACTTTGTCAAATGGAGGTTGGTTTCCAGTCCCACCAAAAGCGGCTGAATACCAGTATTTTACATGGAGCAACTGCTTCGGCCTAGCCAAGTTACGGCCGTTTCGTTTCGATTCTCTAGCGTTGAACGCCGCGATTTGACCACACCTCCAACTCCTTTGTTCTGACGTCATCTCAACGCTCAGTGACGTGGTCAGAACAAAGTAATCCGAGGCGTGGCCAACTTAAGGTGTTTGACGCAAGAAAATCGAAACGAAACGGTCGTAAGGCTAGAGGGACAGACCACCACAATACAGTAACTGAGTAATACAGTACTTACTTTTGGTAAGACTGGAGTCAGATTTCTCGACTTCTTACTACCCGTTTCTTTTTGAGGCAATTATTCGAAAAATATTAATAAATGTAAAAGATGGCATTTCTGCATAAGCTACTTGTAGTTTATGTGATTTTCTTTGAAAGACAGGACATTATAGTGAAGTCCGTTGTGACAGTTTTTTTTTAGTTTATTTGTAAGGAAGGTCTTCCATGACCACAAATATTGGTCCTAGAAGTAAACTATTGTCATTTAATTGAATAAGTACTCTAAGCACTTATGAGGCTAAGGAGTGGAGTTCTCTGCTTGAGTCTGTGTTTCGTGATAGCTACTACCTAGAGGTCTTTAAGTCAGAGAATAGATTACTTCTAAGCAAACGTGCTCTACTGGTGACCACATCATCGGTTAACAACAGTTGAGGTAGGGGTCAAGCGCGAGTATTATAAAAGCCAAAGTTTGTGAATCTGTTAAAATTTGGCTTGAACGACCATGATCTATAATAGCATGTAGGATACTTTTTATGCCAGTAGTAGGTTCCTTAAAAAATAATAAAATATATAATAATAAGATAATAATATATTTTAATATTATTAAAATGTTTGAAGGATCGAACAATTTTTTACTTTTATATTGGCGAAGGCGCTTGTTGGCTTAAAAACAAAACTGTACAGACGCACAAATTAACATAATGTTAAAGTTCTGTCAAATAAGGTGATCAAAATTCTCCTTGCAACTGCGAGTATTTTCCACGGAAAATCACAGCACACCTCATACGAGGGTGCTTATCAAGCGACTACAGAAGCAAAAGTCAACGGAGGGGAGAGGGTTATTACGGTACTTATAAGCAATGGGTTCACTACCTACGCATCCCTAACTACTAGGCAGGGCCAGGTAAGTATGTTGAATGTCTACATTTGCAACGTTCCCTAGAATTGCTTCAGTAACATTGGTGCGAGTATGCACGTTAACTGTGACCAAAAAAAATATAGTTTAAAAAAACCGGCCAAGAGCGTGTCGGGCCACGCTCAGTGTAAGGTTCCGTAGTTTCCCGTCCGTCACAATAAGTGTACCCACTTATGAGTTTTAAAAAATGCTTGCATATACGATTATACTACAAACTTAGTCCAGAAATTATTTTGTAGAACCCTTTTGTCTTTTTTGTACAAAAACTGTTCTTTCCATCAAGTTCAAAATAATTTTCCTAGAAAGTCCTTATAAAGTTCTACTTTTCAGATTTTTTTCATATTTTCTAAACTTATGGTTCCAAAGTTAGAGGGGGGGGGGACACATTGTTTTTTACTTTTGGAGCGATTATTTGCGAAATTATTGACATTATCAAAAAATGATTTTAGTAAACCCCTATTCATTTTTAAATACCTATCCAACGATATATTACATGTTAGGGTTGAAATTAAAAAAAAAATCACTTCCTACTTTACATATAGGGGGGCTACCCTAATAAAACATTTTTTTCCAATTTTTATTTTATCACTTTGTCGGCGTGATTGATATACATATTGGTACCAAATTTCAGCTTTCTAGTGCTAACGGTCACAGAGATTAAGCGAGGACGGACAGACAGACGGACAGACAGACATGGCGAAACTATAAGGGTTCCTAATTGACTATGGAAACCTAAAAACTAAAAAAAAACACGCTTTCATAGCATATCAAACTAAAAAGTGTAAAATAATTTTCAATATAGGTAGAAAATAATAATAATGAACGAAAAATATTAATATCACTGTAAAAAAGCGTGGGGCGCTTTGTGCCATATTTTTCGTAAATCGAACTTTAAACTATATTTTCATTTATCACAAAAAAAAAAAACGGATTATTGTATTGTCATCAGTCTTTGATGGATGTCCAAAGTTTGAAGAAAATCTGATCGCCCAAAGTGGGTCAAAATCGAGCTCAAAGGCGTTGGTTACAAACATACGGGTGAAGCTAATATAAGCGTGTTAAAGAAACGGTTGTTGTCAAAAAATTTAATGAAGGTATATTGGAGGTAACCACAGAGATAATATTTTTTTTTAGGTTCTTTTTGCAATAGAGACGTTTGGTTTTTATGTTTTTGTCAGAGCGATATTAACTAATTTTATCTGCACACATGTACTACACATGCAAGTGCACATATATTATATATATATTTGGTGAAATCGTACCTAAAAATGAAAGTGTAAAACACTATAAATACGGTGTGGCACTATAAGAAATATATTATGTAGATTGACGTAAAAATATCACCGTAGAAGTCGAACTTGACCCCAAGTCAATTCAATATTGATAATATCGCCTTAGGTAAACGTAAACAAACCACACTATATAAACACGAACAGAACACAATGTATCGGGTATATTAATTCGGAACTAGACTGTATACACCGATGTCACAAATTCAGGAAATTGGTTCCATTGGCAGAACAAACTTTCCGTATTCCTCCAGGAGTACGTTAGAAGTAATGTAAGTTCGCAGACAGGGTACATTGCTGTCGTTTTTAGCCAATTTCAGTACTAGTGAATAATTTATTTAAGTTTCGAATGGTAATATAACTTTTTTAATACATCACCTAGTTGCTGGAAGGCCTGAGTTTTTAAAGTTACACAACATCTTCCCATATTCGAAACGTTGGAGTTCTAAAAAGGTTTTGTACTTCAAGCACAGATAGTCTTCGAGATTTGTTTCTTCTTTTTAAGATTGGATGTCTTGTTCCGCTCTGGTTAGAGTCGAAACTAATTTTGACTTGCCTGTTGGTCTAGTGGTTAGTGGCCGTGGCTGCTATGCCGGAGGTCGTGGGTTCGATTCCCACCCAGGACAAATGTTTGTGTGTTGAGCACGATCATTCGTTCTGTCTGGTTGTAATTTATCTATAATATGTATATATTTAGAAATACATAAGTATGTTTATCAGTTGTCTAGTACTCATAACACAAGCTCTGCTTAGCTTGGGACTAGACGGCGTCGTGTGATAGTTAAAAAAAAAACTTAACCTTAAATCAGATGCAGAACAGTTTTTTAGGTCGAAAAACATTTAATGACTACTGCCACCCTTGGCCGCAAGCGAAAGGGCGTGTCAGACTTTTACTGACTAAAACTCACTCGTTTGTTCTTCCTTTGCCTTGCGTTCCAGGGCCCCGGGGTTAATTTTCACTTAACCCATGGCCCCAGTGGGCTTCGACACTGCTGGGCCCTTACGATTTGCTGACATCTCCTTGAGGCGCGTGTGAAACACTACGCGCTGTCGACGATTTGGGCTCGGTCGGTCCGGAGAGTTACCAGGCTACCCGACGGCGTGCTACCCATTGCTCGCCGTCCGCAAGCCTGCGCCTACGTTGGCTGCAAATCGGGATCGGAATCTTTCTTAATTGACATAAATTATACAAGCTTTTTTTGAATTCCCTGGCTCCTGCGCGAGTAAACACTGTATTGCAGGAGCTAGTATCTTTCCTTTATTACTAAAATATAGTTAATTAGTTCAATCATAAAGAATTCTAAATGAATCAAAGAAAATAAAAACTACTGAGGTGTCAAGGGACACCCGGATGGAACGAAGTTCCGTTCTGGCTTGCTTTCTATAAGAGAGAGAGAGAGAGAGACAGACAGAGAAACATACGCACGCCGCACGGCTTACAATAGCTTACTATAGCAAAAAGTATCGTTGCAACTTTTCGTGAGAATTTTTTCCGTCTAGCCAATACAAGATAACTAAAAAATACTATTCCATTTTATGTACATTTTGACAGCACTATTTCAACATCTTCGAAACCATGAAAACGACACTCATGACGAAAAAGTTGATAATTTCTGACAGCCGCCATCTTAGATTTACATTTTGACAGCACTATCGGCTTCAACAACCTCGAAAACCATGAAAAAGACACCCATATCGAAAAAGTTGATAATTTATTGCAGCCGCCATCTTAGATTTAGATTTATATTTTGACAGTAAAAGTGTCGGTACAATTTTTCGTGAGAATTTTTTCCGTCTTGCCCCTTTCACAACGCGCGATAAGGAACTTCGTTCCAAAAATTGAAAAAGAAAATAAATAATTTCATTCTATTTAAATTTTAATTTTGAATTGATGATATTGTGTTACAATAAAGAAGAAAAAAGAAATCCACAAGCCCGCGCCTACTGTGGCTGGTATTCGAGGCTGGAGTTTCGGTAGCTGGGCGCGTGAGGACGTCCGTTCTCTCACGAGTGCGGCCTCCTTCTTCGCTTACATTACTGTTTTGCAGATGGAGGGGACTACCTGCCTTTTTGCCTCGCTCCGGATCATGGCCTAAGCCAGGGCCTTCCTGCAGAAGTCATTGGATGGTTTTCCATCTAAAAAGACCAAAGCTAGTTGGGGATGGGGAAAGGCTAGGGATATTCAAATCTGCCAACATTATTTTTGGTATATGCGAAATCTCAATATATGTAGTTTGTTTAGGATCAGTAACTGAATCGATTCCAATAATTTTTACACCATATTAAAAAAGTCAAGCTGGACACCCCTGACACTATGTAAGAAAAAGGTCACGGTAGGTCATAGCGGGCATTAGGTGCCAGCGCACAGCTGGGTACGGAAGCAAAACAACCCCTCAGTCGCCTGGGTGGCCCGGTGGCCATATATTTATGTCGCCAACCAGGTACCATAACTGACTTATAACTTTGTGATTTTTCATAATACAGTTTTGAAATTTTGTACATAAATTCTTTACATAAAATACTAGACAGGTGTTTCACGTTTCGCTCATATTAAAAATGAGGTTCTATACCTAATTTTCTCACTACAGCATGTTGACAACACTTGCAATCAAAGAACGACCGCCAAAACAAATGACAACGATTAATAAAAAATACCCACACATATTGTATGCAAAACAGCAACAATATCAAGTAACCCAACAAACGCACACGTCAGGCTAGTGTTAATTTATATTCGCGTCTTCTAAATGCGTATGCAAAAAGTTAATTAAAGGGAAAAAGCATAGACATTGAATGACGAGCGGCCCCGCCCTTTGCGTATCGCAATTTATATGGTTCGCATTACTCCAACCTTTCGCTTGCTTCTGCATCAATTACAGCACGAGTGCGTTCGTAGTTGATCCCGTTTTGTTGGGTAAGGAAGGCTGATTTGAGATTAATCGCGGGCACGGTATGTGGGTAATTTACTTTGTGAGCTGCATGTATTTTGTCGTTTAGTTTCAATGAAACTTCAAGGCGTTTTATTGGATGAATAAGGAAAGTAATGCATTGATTCTACACACCAGAATTAAAGAACCATTTAAAACGTTAACTGATGATTCAATTATTTTCCTTCGATTCATTGAAACGTAGTTTGCTGAACAAAGCATATATTCTTGTTAAAAACGTTTAAAACTCATTACGAAATTTATGTATCACCTCAATGAGAATAACAGTAAAACTTAGGTGAACTAATATTCCTACTAACTTCGACAATCGGACTTTGGTCTAGAAATCACAATATGCTACGTTGTCTTCTAACTATACAACTACCACGCTTACAAAAAATTAATCGGTTAATTAACACTCAATTTTGTGGCATTTTAGTCCAAATAATAAAATAAATTGATCGATCAGATGTTCGATGCGGCCGAAAGGTTCTAGAGTGGCGATTGCGCACCAGAAGACGCACCATTTGAAGACCTCTCACTAAGTGAACCGATGAACTGGTGAGAGTCGCGAGAATGCAATGGATACGAGACGAACAGAACAGTCCTGTTCGTTGTAGTGATACTTAGGAGAGACCTGTTTTTTTTTCCGGTGGGAAAATCATCTAATGACATCACCCGCTCTTGGGCGGAGCGGGAAATAGTGTCAGACTTTTACTGACTAAAAACCCACTCTTGTTCCTTCTTGCCTTTCGTACTAGGACCAAGCTTCCCTTAGGCTAATATACATTTATAACCCTGGCCCCAGTAGGCTTCGACCCGGCTGGGCCCCTGCTGCTGCTCACAACTCCTTGAAGCGCGCGGGAACAGTGCGCGCCGTCGACGACTTGGGCTCGGTCCGAAAGTTTCCGGACGGTCGGACAGCGAGCTACCCATTGCTCGCCGGGGGAGACCTATGTTCAACAGTGGACGTCCTTCGATTGCAATGATGATGATCATGAATAAAAGATATACCGACTATTTATTACATCGACATTTCTAATATAGATACCGTATTAGGAAAAGATTTGACTATTCAAAGAAAATATAACACTATTCCCACTAGCTATCTTACCTAATTAACGATCATAGTATCTTCTCTACAGGTATAGGTAGTCTTAGACGGCTTAGGCCGTCTAAGTTTCAATATCTATCCCTTTCATGGTGTAAACTAATCTTGATTAACTCACAACTAACCTCATTACGTGAACACAAGTGTCAAGATGATATCAGCTAATACGTTTTACATTACCTTTTTGTGTCAGAACATCGAACATGTTGTCTTTAATTAAATTATTATTGAAGGATTTGCAAAGTTTTCTTTATAATATTCCTTTAGGTTGAAACTTGTAGGTATACATGGTGTATGTCTTTTATGTCTTCTAGATAATTGGACTTTTAAATATACAATAAATAACTAACTAAAAAAAAAAACAGAACATTTATTATTATTATTCTCTTTATTAATTTTTACACATATAGATAATTACATTTTAAAATATTTTTAAGAAAATTATACAAAAAAAAAAAAATTTAAAAATATAAAACTATAGTTTTCCGCCGTGTCGGGAGCAGGGTCCAAGCTACCGGTGGTTAGGGCTCCAGAGACAGGAACCTCCTCACAATGCGAGCCGTATCGAGGAGTACTGCCTTCTGTATCAGGCCCTTAATCCAACCGCGCAACGACGTTATTATTATTTACATTTTTGTGATGTATAGTTTTTGAAACTGTCTCCTTGAGCACTTTTTTTTATTTTAATTTCATCAATCAAGGAGAATGATTGCAACTAACTTTACACACTCGAAATGAAAAATGATAGAGAAATCTAAAAATGACTTTCAAAACATGTTAAATGGTCGAAGCACGCTTCGTCTTGTTTGTCGCCATATTGAATTTTGACTAAAGTGTAAGTGTAAGGTGTATCTTAGTGTCTTTAGTGACATGTATCAAGTGTAGTTCTACAAGTTTCCATCTAAATTGTATAGAGACCAACGCGCCCAAATAGGCGTGTGTAGCACACGTGTGAGCAGTGTAGTTCTATCATGATAATAATGGTAGGAGAGAAAATTTGAAGTAAACAGCCTGTATATTTCAAAATTACGTAATTAAGTTTAGTAAACAAGACAAAATATAATCTGCGATCCCTTAACTTGGAACACTATTAAGTTATCTCTTCCAATCAATATCATAATTGGTTTGCTTTAATTTTCTTTGAACTGGCGAAACTTGGGTAATTATCTCCGAAATAATTAAATTATGGAAAGGCAAGATTTTCGCTAATACATTAATTTCCTTTACTCCGATTCATTGGAACCCTTTCGCCTTTCATGTGGTAATTTTATTTTGTTATTGATTCAATCAAAGGGGAACGCCTTTTTTTATGCTGGGAAAAATCATGCATTTACATCCCCCGCCCTTGGGCGGAGCGGGAGATAGTGTCAGACTCTTAATGACTAAAAGACCCACCCCGTTCCTTCTAGCCTTCATACCGGGGCTCGAGCACCCTTTCGGATAACCCTGGCCCCAGTAGGCTTCGACCCGGCTGGGTCCCTGCTGTTGCTGACAACTCCTTGAGGCGCGCGGGAACAGTGCGCGCCGTCGACGACTTGGGCTTGGTCCGGACAGTTACCGGACGGCCGGACAGTGAGCTACCCATTGCTCACCGTCCGCAAGCCCGCGCCTACATTGGCCGGAAATCGGGATCAGAATCCCGGCGGCGGCGGCGGCGATAACGCCGTTGCCTGATGCGTTCGGCCTCCTCCTTTGCGAGTATTACTGCTTCGCAGAAGTCGGCGACCGCCTGCCACTCCTCCTCGCTCCGGACCATGGCCTCAACCAAAGGGGAACGCCTATTGAATGTCTGATGGGACTGAAACTACTAATAGACCTAAATCTTTTTAAAATTAAGTAACTAAAAACTAAAGTACAGTCTAAAAACTATAGTACAGTCTAAAAACTATAGTAGTTGATACAAGTGAAGAAAGTTTGTCATTACGGGTGTAATGATAAACTTTCTTGTTCTATGAGAACAGTGGTGGCCGAGTGGTAACGGCCCCGTCTTACGAGTTTCACTGTTTCAAACCCAGCCAGGCTCATTACATTGTGTAATATATTTCATCAGCACTGCTCTCAAAACGGTGAAGTAAAACATTGTGAGGAAACCGGCATGTCCTAGAACCAAAAATTCGAAACCATGTGACTTTCACCAACACGCACTGGGCCATAGTGGTGGATTATTGATATAGCCCGTTCCCTTTCATAAAGAGGAGGCCTGAGTTCCAGCAGTGGGGACATTAAAAAGGCTGATTACGTATGCTAAGCTTAATTGCTTGTTAGTCTTTCAGTTTCGATTAAACTTTGTTTTTAATAATTTAGTAAAAGAAAATCTTGTCGACTATAATCATTGAGCTCTCATTTTGAGCTATATGTTTGTCTCTTGCATTAAAGCGCTATTAATATCATATAAATGGTAAACAAAGCAGCGAACTAAGAATGTAATATAAAATCCGACCCGACCACGACTAGTTTATTAAAATATTAAAACAAACGCAATTTCTTTGTAGTGGTGTTCTGTATTAAAATTTATAAGAACGCCGTCTGGCATGGTTTTAATTAAGACTCATATCCAGTCACATCTGACGCCTGAGATAATAATGAATAGCTGGATTTTATGCAGTATATTGATCGCTATGACATTGGAAGAGCTCGTAGATAAGCAAAGATACAGGAGTATTTCCCAGTGTGGAGGAACATTTTTATAAAAAAAAAAGACGGGTTGCACTCCGGGAGTGCCGGCAGAAGTGAAAACTTGATTATTAACGTTGAGCATGTTTGATATTTTGGAATGGTTAGGGAATAATTTTGCACCAATTGCTTTATCAGTATAAAAGTACTATCATTTATGTGGTAGAATACAATATTCATTTATTGCGCTATCGTACACAAACATGACAATTTATATTACATTAAAAATTTAACACTTTAAAACTATTACAATTATTTTACATTAAAAAGTTTATCTCTCCGAAAAACTACTGAGGTGTCAAGGGACACCCGGATGGAACGAAGTTCCGTTCTGGCTTGCTTTCTATAAGAGAGAGAAAGAGAGAAAGACAGAGAAACATGCGCACGCCGCACGGCTTACAATAGCTTACTATAGAAAAAGTGTCGTTACAACTTTTCATGAGAATTTTTTCCGTCTAGCCAATACAATATAACTAAAAGATACTATCCTATTTTATGTACATTTTGACAGCACTATTTCAACATCTTCGAAACCATGAAAACGAAACTCATGACGAAAAAGTTGATAATTTCTGACATCCGCCATCTTAGATTTACATTTTGACAGCACTATCGGCTTCAACAACCTCGAAAACCATGAAAAAGACACCCATATCGAAAAAGTTGATAATTTATTGCAGCCACCATCTTAGATTTAAATTTTGACAGTACTATCGGTTTCAACACCCTCGAAAACCGCGAAAACGACACCCATGAGGAAAAAGTTGATAATTTCTTGCAGCCGCCATCTTGGATTTACATTTTGACAATACTATCGGTTTCAACAGCCTTGAAAACCATGAAAACGACACCCATGACGAAAAATTTAATAATTTTTTGCAGCCGCCATCTTGGATTTATATTTTGACAGTACTATCGGTTTCAACACCCTCGAAAACCATGAAAACGACACCCATGACGGAAAATTTGATAATTTCTTGCAGCCGCCATCTTGGATTTATATTTTGACAGTACCATCGGTTTCAACACCCTCGAAAACCATGAAAACGACACCCATGACGGAAAATTTGATAATTTCTTGCAGCCGCCATCTTGGATTTATATTTTTACAGTACCAACGGTTTCAACACCCTCGAAAACCATGAAAACGACACCCATGACGGAAAAGTTGATAATTTCTTGCAGCCGCCATCTTGGATTTATATTTTGACAGTACCATCGGTTTCAACACCCTCGAAAACCATGAAAACGACACCCATGACGGAAAAGTTAATAATTTCTTGCAGCCGCCATCTTGGATTTATATTTTGACAGTAATATCGGTTTCAACACCCTCGAAAACCACGAAAACGACACCCATGACGAAAAAGTTGATAATTTCTTGCAGCCGCCATCTTGGATTTACATTTTGACAGTACCATCGGTTTCCACGCCCTCGAAAACCATGAAAACGATACCCATGACGGAAAATTTGATAATTTCTTGCAGCCACCATCTTGGATTTATATTTTGACAGTACCATCGGTTTCAACACCCTCGAAAACCACGAAAACGACACCCATGGCGAAAAAGTTGATAATTTCTTGCAGCCGCCATCTTGGATTTACATTTTGACAGTACCATCGGTTTCCACGCCCTCGAAAACGATGAAAACGACACCCATGACGGAAAATTTTATAATTTCTTGCAGCCACCGTCTTGGATTTATATTTTGACAGTACTATCGGTTTCAACACCCTCGAAAACCATGAAAACGACACCCATGACGGAAAAGTTAACAATTTCTTGCAGCCGCCACCTTGGATTTACATTTTGACAGTACTATCGGTTTCAACACCCTCGAAAACCACGAAAACGACACCCATGACGAAAAAGTTGATAATTTCTTGCAGCCGCCATCTTGGATTTACATTTTGACAGTACCATCGATTTCCACGCCCTCGAAAACCATGAAAACGACACCCATGACGGAAAAGTTAATAATTTCTTGCAGCCGCCATCTTGGATTTACATTTTGACAGTACTATCGGTTTCAACACCCTCGAAAACCACGAAAACGACACCCATGACGAAAAAGTTGATAATTTCTTGCAGCCGCCATCTTGGATTTACATTTTGACAGTACTATCGGTTTCCACGCCCTCGAAAACCATGAAAACGACACCCATGACGGAAAATTTGATAATTTCTTGCAGCCACCATCTTGGATTTATATTTTGACAGTACCATCGGTTTCAACACCCTCGAAAACCACGAAAACGACACCCATGGCGAAAAAGTTGATAATTTCTTGCAGCCGCCATCTTGGATTTACATTTTGACAGTACCATCGGTTTCCACGCCCTCGAAAACCATGAAAACGACACCCATGACGGAAAATTTGATAATTTCTTGCAGCCACCATCTTGGATTTATATTTTGACAGTACTATCGGTTTCAACACCCTCGAAAACCATGAAAACGACACCCATGACGGAAAAATTAATAATTTCTTGCAGCCGCCATCTTGGATTTACATTTTGACAGTATTATCGGTTTCAACACCCTCGAAAACCACGAAAACGACACCCATGACGAAAAATTTGATAATTTCTTGCAGCCGCCATCTTGGATTTATATTTTGACAGTACCATCGGTTTCAACGCCCTCGAAAACCATGAAAACGACACCCATGACGAAAAAGTTGATAATTTCTAGCAGCCGCCATCTTGGATTTATATTTTGACAGTACTATCGGTTTCAACACCCTCGAAAACCATGAAAACGACACCCATGACGAAAAAGTTGATAATTTCTTGCAGCCGCCATCTTGGATTTACATTTTGACAGTACCATCGGTTTCAACACCCTCGAAAACCATGAAAAAGACACCCATGACGAAAAAGTTGATAATTTCTTGCAGCCGCCATCTTGGATTTATATTTTGACAGTACCATCGGTTTCAACACCCTCGAAAACCATGAAAACGACACCCATGATGAAAAAGTTGATAATTTCTTGCAGCCGCCATCTTGGATTTACATTTTGACAGTACCATCGGTTTCCACGCCCTCGAAAACCATGAAAACGACACCCATGACGGAAAATTTGATAATTTCTTGCAGCCGCCATCTTGGATTTATATTTTGACAGTACCATCGGTTTCAACACCCTCGAAAACCATGAAAACGACACCCATGACGAAAAAGTTGATAATTTCTTGCAGCCGCCATCTTGGATTTATATTTTGACAGTAAAAGTGTCGGTACAATTTTTCGTGAGAATTTTTTCCGTCTAGTCCCCTTTCACAACGCGCGATAAGGGATAGCTGTCTACTCTCCATCCGTCTTACGCTTTTTCGATCAGGTCACGTGTCCTGACGCGAGTTTAAGATTTTATACCCATTACAGAAAAAGTGCTCAACGCCGCTAAAGAAGTTTTCACTTCAAAAAAATACAACCAAATTGAGAACCACCTCCTTTTTTGGAAGTCGGTTAAAAATAAAGGAAGAAGAAAAGTAATGGAGGACACGGTGAAGGTGAACTGCTTGGGCGAAACACCGCCGTGACCACGTGGGGTCGGTACAATTGTATTTTAGGTGGGTTTTTTTTACCACTCGTTGTCAAAGATGTTTAAATGAAAAACTGCTACAAGAATAACAGAAACGTTTGCTTAATTTTTATTCATACAAAAAAAAAGAAGATTAACTTTTTATTTAAAAATATAATTGAATAAAAAGGCTAAAAATAAAACATGTTCATCATATTATAAGTAAATTATAATCTCAGTTTATCTAAGTAAACCTAATTTATTTTTAATGTGTATGTAATATAAGAACAAGAATTCATCTTGTCTAACATGTTATAAGAATTATCGACAGACGACAGACGTTAATCTTTCTCTAAGAATCTAAGCTTTAAACTATAAATTCCATACTTTCAACAGCCATTTTATATTAAAACAAGTTCAGAAAACTCCGACACTTTTATAAATTACAAAAGAGTATCGTGGAGCTATAAAACTTGTCACAGTTGACTGTGCAATAAAAAATAAGCATTTCTTGAAGTCTTATTAAATTTTTCAGGCGTCCCCTCCGCGACTTGTCCTACTGAAATGTTAGAATATTAAATGGAAAACGGTCTTTCCGTCGCCATATCGTATAGGACCCCTTGGGTTTCGTTCTACGTTTCCAATAACACGTCCTCGTATTTATGTGTCGGGTTAACAGCGACAAATTGTTGGAGAAAACGTTTGGACAAACGTTTGGAAATGGGTTCGGAGAAGTATAGGGAAAGCTCGGACCAAAGAACCAATGTTTTATATTCATTTATTGACCATCTAATGAAATTAAACGAAGGTTTTTAGGAAGTTCTGTCAGCGCTTTGGGATTGGTCCAAAGAGTTAACGTAGTCCTGGAAGCCAATAGGCATCTGAAGAAACAGGTGAGTTTTAGTTGGTAAATGTCTTACAATTCCCTTTTGATCTAAACAAAAGCATGGGTGGACACCCAGACCAGGAGAAGTCATAACATGATTTCCAAACCAAAGAGGAAAGACAATTATGTAGATGTAAAGTCTTGCTTGTCATAAATAATTAAAATAAAATCTATGCGGAAAGGTACCGTATAAAATAAGTCTCTTTACCTTTTTTTATTATTATTGATTGGCGCTTGACCACTATCTAACCTAAGTGATGTGACCTCACATAAGTGATGATGTAGCCGACGGTGGAGTACGCTTACCTAAAAGTAACCTATTCACTCATGACTTAAACACCTAGGTGGTAGCTATCAGAATACACCGACTTCGGTACAGAATTCCACTCTTTAGCTGTACGCCCAATGAATGTGTACCGAATTAATGTTTTAACACATGAGTCAAATTCTATAACCCACTCATGAAATTTGTGTCCGTACATGAGATCTTGTCAGTAATGTGACTGACAGGATAATCACGTTATCATCATCATCAGCATTTCAGTCGAAAGACATCCACTGTTGGACACTAATTATATGTCACGTACGCACAAACATTACAGCATCTTTTCATATTTTTACTACCACAACTTCTAATCTACATCTCATCATCATCATCATCATTTCAGCCGATACACGTCCACTGTTGGACATAGGCCTCCCCCAAGCGTTGCCACATCGAACGTTCCTGTGCGTCCCGCATCCATCGGTTTCCCACTACCTTTACCAGGTCATCGGTCCATCTACATCAATCTACATCTACACTAATATAATAAAGAGGTAAAGTTTGTTTTTTTTTTGTTTGTAGGAAGTAATCTCTGAAAGTACTGGTCCGATTGCAAAAATTTTTTCACCCATAGAAAGTTGCTTTATTCCTGAGTGACATAGGCTATATTTTATGTACGCGGGCGAAGCCGTGGGCAAAAGCTGGTTTTAAATAAAATTGCTCTCCCAAGCAATATTTTAAAGCAAGAATAAGCATAACACAATCTCACATCATTGGTTCCTTCGTATTGCACTTTTCCGTTTCGTTCTTCCTCATTTTGATGATATTGAAAAATTGCCGTGAAATATTGCAATCGCCGCTTTGACTTTGCAACTGTGTTCACCAGGGAATGCCCATCGTAAGACTACTCACTGAGATTGCTTTGCCCGCCTCTTTGATATTGTGTTCGAAGGTGAAAAATTTACAGCGCAGTTGAGACATCGCGTGGGACAAAAGAAATTAGAAAAAAAGTACGTGGAAATATGGAAACTTATTGCACATTTTCTGGGATTTGGGCATACAAGTTAAAGGGAATCGATTAAGGAAATTAAAATATTTGATAGAAACGGAATTACGAAATGCTAACAGAGTTTTCAGGCGCTCGTTACCTCTTTTTTTGCGTTACCTTTTCGTCAAACATCTTGTTAGATTGCGTTAGATGAAGGAACAAGCTTTTAAACCATGCTCGATGTTGAAGATAGGCGAGTGACAAAGAACCCTCTTAAGGTAGTCATACGGCCTACAGCGCTGCCATTTTCTGGATACAAAAGAAGGACATGAATAAATGCTTTACTCATAAATGTGTTGAGTTATTGCAAATCGAACACTATCAAGTTTTGCATTAGGATGCGACACTATCAAGATTTGGTCACCCTATAGTTCATTAACGAAAACATAAAAATATTTGAAATGAGAAAAAAGGTCTTCACAGACAGAGATTTGAACTAAAAATTGGCTTTGTATGGGCACATTTTGACTTTTGAAGTAGGGAACAGTGTCATGTGTTCTGGTTATTTACTTGAGCGTATAATTTTTCCTTGAGTTTCAAGTATAGAAAACCGAGCACGCTACTTAAGTATGCTAATATAGAATAGTTTGTTAACAGTGAAAAACAATACCAAAGGCTAGTGAAACAGTCAAAGGTCATATTCCACATTATTTTTAGTTTATGCAAAATCTGAATATAGTTTGTTCAGAATCAGTAACTAAATAGATTTTAATAGTTTTTGCACCATGTTATATTTTTTCCCAAAAATATTTAAAAAGAGAGCAGTGGTGGCCGAGTGGTAACGGCTCCGACTTACGAGTTGTAGGTCGCGGGTTCGAACCCAGCCAGGCGCATTACTTTGTGTAATTTATTTCATCACCACTGCTCTCAAAACGGTGAAGGAAAACATCGTGAGGAAACCGGCATGTCCTAGAACCAAAAATTCGAAGACATGTGACATTCACCAACACGCACTGGGCCCGCGTGGTGGATTACGGCCCATTCCCTCTCCTAGAGAGGAGGCTTGAGTCCCAACAGTGGGAACATTAAAAAGGCTGATGATGATGATGATGATGATTTAAAAAGGTCACCAGTTGGACACCACCAATACTAACTACAAAACAGGTCACGGCAAGTCATAGTGGGCATTAGGTACCAGCAAACAGCCGGGTGCAAGTGCAAAACTACCCCTCAGTCACTTGGATGGCCCGGGGACTATGCATTTTTGCTAACATAACAAGCTAACAACTTTGTAATTTCACATGACACAGTTATGAAATTTAGTACATAAATACTTAACATAAAATACTAGACACATGTTTCGGGTTTTGCTTATACTAAAACTAATTTTATATACAACAATTCTAGCCAAGACTAAGACCTCTCAAACTTATCAAGTTTAGGCATTGCTACAAAACAGATAGTGTTTACGCACTTTGTCTTTTAAACGCAGTGTTTAACCGGCTTCAAAATTGATTTTCATTTGCTCTCTAATACCCACCTATCTGAAGTAGCATTGGGTAGGGCACATTGCTCGCAGAAAAGATGGTCGATGGGGACGAAAGTTTCTGAAGTAGCGACCATGTACCGGAAAATGCAGCGGTGCGACTTGGAGTCGCAAGAATTGATGGATGCGCGACTCAAAAGACCGGTCATTATGGCGACACTTGGGAGACCTTCCCCTCAAGTGGAAGTTACACCCTTACACATCCCAATTAGAAAATTAATTTAGAATAATTGAAGCATTAGAATTTTACTTAAGTGCACTTAGTTTTATCTTTTCAAGAAATTACGTGTACTTAACTCATCGAATGCCGTAATTAGAGACACAATAGAAAGACAATTGCTTATGTCGAACTGTGTAACTTAAGAAATTCAAAAGGTTAATTGTAGTTTTAAATAATTTTATGTTTATTAAGTTTTCTGAATATGAACAGGTGGTGCGTAAGCAGTTTTTAGTACAGATAGATATTTGTTATAGCGCGATCAAGTTCTTTAAAAAAAAATCGGACTATGACCAGTTTCCTGAAATACAGATTCTATAACCTTGGTTCGGGTACGTTGCTAATTACCTATTCATATTATATATATGACATATTATGTCATTTTAGGTTTAGAATCCACTTTTTTTAAGTCCCTAAATATTGATAATATAGTTATACACATAATTATTAATGCTGAAACCCCATGAAACAGAATGAAAATATCACTTTAATTATCCATTATTGTACAACACACAATAAATTGCCTCTATGGTCTTGTGGTCCCTGGCGAGAGTTGAGCCTGAGGTCCTGAGTTCAATGCCTGGATTGAACAAAAAGTGCTTTTGTATTTTTCTAATAAAAAATATTCTTCAGCCTAGAGTTCAGAAGTTGAGGGTGTAACGCCTCCGTGCCTCAGAAAGCTCGTAAGTTCTGGGTCTAATCTCTCTGCAGTCGTGTCGGATTGCCGTCCTATAGATCTAATGAGAGTAAAGGGACAGAGACTGCACCTGTGTTTACATGTACATACATACACATTCTTACTTCTTAGTCGTACACTCTTGACAGAGTGGTCGCGGTCATGTCTCGGTCGAGTCCCACACTACCACCTCTCTCACGATACGAAGCCATGCCGCTCTGTGTTTAGCGGCTTGGGAGCCTTCATTTACGCTGCAGTGTGTCACGGTTTTGATGAGGTCCGTCCACCGTGTTGGAGAGCGTCCACAAGATCTTTTGCCCTCGACTTTCCCTTGCACCACCAAACGTTCCATCGAGTCCTCGTTACGAGCGATATGCTCGAAGAACTTGAGGATTCGTATTTGCACAGACGACGATAATCTCTCTTTGATATTGAGTTCTTTCAGGATCGTTAAATATACATACTTGTGCACTATAAAGGTTCCTTCGTACTTGACTAATGTCCCAATCAAGATTGATTACAATGATCTAAACTGGATCGGGAGATTATTATCATTGTAGGACAATTTTGATTAATAACACGTTTGAACTATTTTCTAAAAAATACCTGACATTAAAGTAATATCTGTCTAATCAATCCTTCGAAATACGCCGAATTTATTTTATCTGGGCTTTCAAACGCAGCATATAATACGCCCAGTGCGAATCACAAACACAGCTCTGTAGATTTCACAGTACTATCTGCGACCGCCTGGATATGATGTCTTTAATTAAAGACCTCTCGCTTCAACGACTTTCCTCATGCCGTTTGTCTATACGAGACCTTATGTACAGTGTATACCCATACGTATTATCTGTTACCATCAAAACTGCTACCAATGTTTGGTTGAATTCCGATAGAGGGAAAATCTTGAAAACATGAAAGTAATTTTCTCATTATTTGTAAAAAGAGGCAAAAATTTCGTACCTACCATTCAGAGTATTAAAATTAATATTAATAAATCAGAAATGTCAAAGAACAGAGCATTTATATTCACTCCATATTACTTATCTGCAAATAACATTATTACAAAATTAGTATTTATTATATATGTTACCGGCCAAATTCGATTTTAGGATAAATTATTTTAGCCGATTACAATATTAATATCGAGGAAAAACACTCTTCTTGTATGGGTAGGCTAAAAGAGTCTCTTATGGGTCCCATTATGTGCAAGGTGACCTCGCCGCAGACCAAGATGAACACCAACCAACCAACCAAGATGATTATGAAGAAAAGATGGCTAAGGACAGATATGTGTGCATAAGGCAGAGGGAGGCCTTCGCCTAGCAGTGGGGCTATTATAGTCTAACTACTATTAGTACTACTTGTTGTAGGGACAACACATTTGTCAGACAGACAGGCGGATAGTGGAGGCTTAGTAATAAGATCTTGTCGGACCCTTTGTTCCCGGTTTTTTTTTTATTTTATTCTTGTTTTCTAAATAAAAATTTCTTTTTGTGCGCCTACCATATTGTCTCTTCACCACCCTAGGTTGACTGGCAGAGAATGAATAAGACATTAAGTCCGCCTATGTACTTTGAGTTGCATAAAGATTAAATAAATTCTAAAAAACTTATTTTAAAGATAGCAAAATTCCAAGAATTTTGTTTTGTTCTTTTTGATTCGGTGCTGGCAGCAGTTCCAAAGAAGCTTAAAACGTGGTCACTATTAATCTTCTCATACAATTAATTAAAGTTGGCTGGAAACGTGAGTGTCGTGTGTTGCTTAAACGAAGGTTAAAGAGCATAAGGCTAGAGTAGATTATTATTTATTTAGCAAGTTATTATAAACTCGTCACACATTTAAAACATGAATATATGGAATTTACCAATTTGTGGCAAATCAAATGACGAGTTTACAATAACCCCCAGCGACTGTGTATACTTTAGCGTACATATATCTCCAGAGTTAGACCTGTGATAAAATGGTTTTTGTGTCTTCTTTAGTATTCAATAGAAAGATTAAAGCAACAAAGATTTTTTTCTTTTGATGTCATATAGTGATGACATGAATTAGGGCCGGCTTCTGAATTGAGTGTTTTGGGAAGTTAAGAGTTAAACTAAAATAGAGATTGAGAAATACTTAGCTTAAAGTGCTTAAATCAGAAATTAGGGGGTACTAATCTTTTACTCGGTCCTATATTTTCTTTTCGCAGGCCTATCGAAAGAAATTCTATCGAAATTAGCAGTTCCTTTATACCCATATTTATTTTCTGTGTGTACATAAATAAAAAAAGATACAAATGAAATTGATTTGTCGTCACAATTTAAAACAGTTAAGAAGTTTATATTCCGCTACTTTCTAGGAAATAATATGTAGGTGAACAAGTTTTTTGTTCATTTAGAATTCTCTTTTTAGAAAGAAAGAAAAAAAATACGTTTATTTGGCACACAAGTACACACAATGATATAAAAATTATTATAGTATAGGATCTTAAACTTAAAATATATCTACATTGTATGTCCCACAGCCGCGCAAAATAGGTCCAGTTCAGCATGATGTTAGTTTGTATATAGGTATACCCATTAAATTCTTTTGTTCATTATCAGCTTCATTATGTTGCCCAGTAGCAAAGGCTCCTAAGACCTCCCAGAGGCGAGAGAAGGTCTTAGCTCCCCTCTAGCAGAGGAAATGGTCCCTGATCCACCAGACAGACCCAGTGTGGATTTGTGGATGACACATGTTTTAGAATTTTTATTTTTAATTTTCGAGGACATGCTAGTTTATTTGCGAAGTTTTCCTTCACATTTTTGAAAGCAGTAGTGATGAGATAAATTACACAAACCAATGACACTCCACGTTGCCACGAGGCCACCACTAAGTCACCACTACTCATCTATCTATGTCTCTATGTTCACTGAAGCAATGGCAAGAAAAAAACAGTCCAGATATATACTTATAATATGAACATTTAACAAATCGTGAAAAGAAGAAAGCCAAAAACGAAGCAACCTTCAACGATTTTAATTAAAACATCAATATTGAAATGTTTGAGATCGATAAACGAATTGAAGTTATTTATAGCAATTAAGATGCCACAGTATATGTACAAATGCATGTAACGGACTTTTTTTTGGGTCGTTATAATTAAGTTAAAGTGTTTTGGATTTTGTTGAATCATTCAGTTTTAATGTTGAATGTTTTAATGACTCACTTGTTATGCGGTTTTATAAGATTATTATTCTTGCTAATTGCTGAATGAATAGAAATTATGTTCAGTAAGCAACTTAGTTTTAAGTAGGCATCAAACAATAATAAAACGCATGTTGTGTTTACTTGTAAGGAATTGCTACACTTGTCTATAAGTTTATTTGATGTATCTCATATCTTTGTGTAGTTAATTGTTGATGAACCAAATAAATTTAATACAAATTATGTGAATAACAATAAGAAAGAAAAGGGAGTTAGTCATAACATCACGGGTGATAGGAAGAAAAAAACGGGTTTCACCGACCCCAAGTGACAACATGGGACAATTAGGACAGGAAGATGATGATGAAGTATAGAAACCATAGATTTTTTATTACATTCAACCATCTCATCATTCATTAAAGACAAAATCAACAGTAAATACTGATTCTGATTCTGACTTGTGAAGAATAATTGTTAATAACGCTATGTATAATATAGTGTCGACGACGATGACGGTGACTCCCAGCCACAGTAGACGCGAGCTTGCGGACGGTGAGCAAGGAGTAGCTCACCGACCGTTGAGTTCCCCCCTAAAAGAGTTGTCAGCCAATCTGACAGAGGCCATGAGGACCGATCCCTTCCTGGGCTGCAGGATTATATAAAAGAATCACCTCGTCTCAACGAAACGGCAACTGAAGACAGATGGGTGGGTTTTAGTCAATTAACCTTTCGTATGCCGTAATTAGAGACACAATTAAAAAGTTATTGTGTCTCGCGTGGATCCACGTTCCGGACACACAAAGGGTTAAAGTTTGACTCTCCTTTTTGCTTCTCCCAGAGCGGGAGAATTTTGATAGTTTCCTGTCTAAAGAAATAGGTCATGGCATGCTAGGACTGATGACTGAAAAGAATATTGCTGTGCTTTGTTTTGATTTAAAGGATAAATCTTGTATTTATTTATTTTTTCTTTTGATATAATTTAATCGTTTACTTTCGGTGTTTTTATTGAAACCACAATAAACCATTTTTGACTTATGAAATACCAATGTAAGATTATATTTACTTTAGTAAGCGCTACGTACGCCTTAATTGTCATATGCATTAGTAATTTGGTTTTAAGATCGTTCTGTGGATGTGATATACATGTATTATGTGATGTGGCTGTACTTAATTTATAATAATAATAAATATGTTCCCAATGGAATCTTTTTTTATAAACTTTTTTGTTTTGTAAATACTTTAAAAAGTAATAAAACAAATTTAATTTTTGAGTTGTCAATTGCGCAAAAGAAAATAGGTTCCATTGTGAACAAAATGTATTCAACATTAATTTTAGTATACGCGTAACCTGAATACAGTTTGTTCATACAGCTGCCACCACGGATATTGAACACTGGCTTCAAGTTGCACAGAAGTCAAAAATCGGGTCTCTTTAGGTGGTGCGACGTGAGACGCAGGGGCGGGGAGCGTCAGTGATAGGCTCGCTGCGCATCGCGTCATACACGACACTCGTGATTCGTTCATTGCGCTTGCAGCATGTATCTAACAACGACGACGATTGGCTCGCCAATTTATGGAATGCGCAAAGCGATCCCCACTCTGACGCCGAACGTTCAATATCCGTGGTGCCAGCTGTAATTAGTAAGTGAATCGATTACAATAACTTTTATCCCATGTAATAATAATATTTTTTCCAAAAATATTTAAATAAGGTCACAAATTAGACACTACCGACACTAAGTACAATACAGGTCATGGCAGATCATAGCAAGTATTAGGTGCCACCGCATAGCTGACTGCGGGAGCAAAACAAACCCTCAGTTGCACGGATGGCTCGGTGACCATGTCATTGTGCGGATAACCAGGTAACATAACAAGCATATAAAGTTGTGATTTTTGATGACACAGTTATAAAATTTTGTACATAGATTCTTTATATAAAAATACTAGCTTCGTGTTTTGGACATCGCATATATTAAAAATAAATAAATAAGGTTGTATATTAAAATAAATAAAACCTAAATCTGACTCTATTAACTGGCATAATTATTATTATAAACTTTTATGGTCCCATTATAAAGATTTGTTTAATTTTGATCTTAGATCATGAAAAAACACACACCTACCTCGTTAAATCCACATTTTACAGATCAAAGATATCTTAAACGCCAAAGGACCAGGTTAATGATAATATCTGCTTAATTTTTTATTTTAATCCAAGGCAATAACTGAATTATTTCATTCAATACCGTTCCTGCTAAAGTTGTAAATCAGTGTTATCACTAAAGATCTCTATTAAGAGCTTATAAAAGACCATAAGTTGTATCGTATCTTTGGCTTTAACGTATGGTTAATGAATAAATTGATCTTAATTAAGACTGCATTTTGTAGTGTTTTTTTTTTCTGTTTTTTTTTTTCGGTACCTTCCTGCTTTTGGTTAGTTTAATTTTATCAGAGGCCTTACCATGACATACTAAAATGTCAGGCGTGCGAGCAAGAAAGAGGGATAGAGCTACACACCCTGTATACAATTACCCTCACGGATCTTGAGCACTCGGCGTCAGAGTGGGGATCGCTTTGCACTTTCCAAACATTGGCGAGCCAATCGTCGTCGTTGTTAGATACATGCAGCAAAGCAGAGAACGAATCATGAGTGACGTCTATGACGCGATGGTGCGGCGAGCCAATCAATGACACTCCCCGCCCCCGCTTCTCACTTCGCACCACTAAAGAGACCGAATATTTGACTTATGCACAACTTGAAGCCAGCGCTCGAGATCCGTGCTGGCAATTGTATATACCTTCTTCCTTTTAACAGTTCAGTTTAGGTCGTCAAATTAATCGCATTAAGAGCTCATTGTAGGGCTTTAGTTCCCGCTCGAGCCCCGGTATGAAGGCTAGAAGGAACGGGGTGGGTCTTTTAGTCAGTAAGAGTCTGTCAATGCATGATTTTTTCCCACCATAAAAAAAAAAAAAAAAAAAAAAAAAAAAAAAAAAAGGCTTTAGTTCTGAACATTAATTTGCTGGTCTACTACAAGTAACCAATTTGAGGCAAGCTTAGTTTTGTTCAACTAAAGTGATTTTATGAATAGTACTTTTTTTTTTAGGAGGGATGTCATTCAATGGCGTCTCCCGCTTTAGGGTGGATCCTGAAGCAGAGCTCAGCGCGACAGGTCGCCGCTGCCGATGGCCTGCATAAGGACATGGTGCCATGGTGGTGCTCTACCCAAATGGGGCACACCACTACCGTATGCTCCCCCATCGACCTACGGGTAGTCCTCACAATGGTGTTCACCCGGATGTTTCTTCTGCCTTAACTACTGAGATCCTGTAAGGACTTGCGTCATACAGAAGGTGGGGACTCTCCAGCCAATCCTCAAAGAGATGACTTAATGCCGTGATTATAGCGTGTCCAGAATATTTGGGTAAACCGGTTATATTTTGTAACAATCCTGGCTTGGATTAGGCGCACAATGCCACATTCGCAAAATGACATTTCGCAATATGCCACACTAGCAAAATGCCATATTAGCAAAATGCCACATTCGCAAAATGACTTTTCTCAAAATGTCACATTAGCAAAATACCACATTATCTAAATGACACATTCTCAAAATGACATATTCTAAAAAATCGTAATTATCCCATAATGTGCGATTTACGTAAATTAAAATAAAAAAAAATTGTTAAAATTACTTATTTACTTCTGGGCTTTTTTTGCAGTGGGCTTTTTTTCATAAAAACATACTAACGTCCAAATAAAAAAAAAATACTGAGTTCGAAATGACATTTTGGCATTATGCGAAAGTGGCATTTTGCGAAAAGTCATTTTGCGAATATGGCATTTTGCGAAGATGGCATTTTGCAAATGTGGCGTTTTGCGATATGGCATTTTGAGAATATGACATTTTGCGAATGTGGCATTTTGCGTCAATATGTCATTTTGCGAATGTGGCATTGTGCGCCTAATCCCCTGGCTTTTGTACTGAAAAATCCCAATTTTCAAATTGACTTCACGGACATTCATGTTAATGGCGTTAGATGTAGATAATTATACAATCTTAACTATAACAACTAACTCAGATTTGAATACAATTCATAAATCAGAATGTTAATAGAGGGTAACAAAAAAACCCTAGTCTCTAAAAATTACTTCTTTACCGTGGATGCGTTCACAAACATGAAAACTCACATGTACAAGACACCCAGATCTGAAACAACAATCTATATGCCATACAAATATTTGTTCCATGCGGGAATCACCGCAACACATCTTTTTCCCGTAGAATCATCGAGTATAATTGCAATATAACGAACTTTAGGCAATATTGTGACGTATAGTCTCATTACTTCAAAAAAGAATGAAGTCTGCAAATAAATTATAATTAAATGACTCATCTGATCTGCTACCAAACCGTTTAACTCACCTCCCTAAGTAGATTTTATAAACGAGCCTTTTTAAACGAGCATTAAACATCATTAAAATACCGTAACTGTATTAAATCATAATTTGTTTCTTACTAAAATTATTTCTATAAAGGCGAAGTTAATGCGCCACGGAGGACCAATTGCAGTATTTAACCATACAGCCGTTTCCCGGGTATATAATAACCTGAATTTTTCAATCTCCCAACTGACGTTATCTGTCCATTGATTAAGGCAGGCATTCATCAGCGGCTATCCTCGGCGCAGGCTCTTTGACGTCGCCTACCGCGCGCTTATTAAATTTATCGATAAGGCCGATTTACACTGATGAGAACCGTGGCCTTGCATATTAATAGTAGGTGCCAATCATTTGTTTGGAGTAAGTCTTTGGTGGTGATGTGATCGTATATATGTTATTTCAGATTTTTTTTCTCTTCTCATAATTTCAGCGATCAGTCAAGCTGACTAAATTAGATTTGTTGCAGTAGATAGAAATTTTGGAGTGTTAAAGCCACTGCCTTAACTCTCCTTAGCACACACACACATATAGCACATTTGCTCTTTTCAGTCGCTTGATTGGGTTTCGTATTAGAAGAATTAAAATGACTGAAAATGTTAGTACAGGGTTATGTTCCTAGTCGGATCAGTCAGAGGCGTAAACGTATATTAACTTGATTGAAGTTTTTAGTCACATTTTAAATCTTTTTCAAGGCTTCGTACCTGAAGGGGGCCAACAGGATCCTATTACTAAGCCTCCATTGTCTGAAAATCTGTTAGTCAGAGTGCTGTATTTCATAAACCGTAAGAGGTAGAGGCGATTTTTTTACAGAATGTTTACTTCTATTACCACAAGAACAACAAATTATAATAAAGTTACAGATTAAAGAGGGTTCCCATACAAGAAACCCAATTTTGTCGGTATTTTTTGCTCGTAAATATTGTGGAGCAAAATCCTTTGTATGCGAGTCTGACTTGCACTTGGCCAGTTTTTTTATCTATACATAAAATTGCTTATGATTGTCTATTATAATCTACTATAGTTCATACTTTGTCAGCTGCAGATATAGCTTCGAGAAAAAGGTTTATCATCGAATCCGACTCGGCTGGGCAGCGAGTGCTTTCCCATTCCACATACCACACACTAGTATCTCAAGACGAAAGTTGACCAATACGTGTTCTCAATGATGATTATGATTCTGAAATGTGGTTACTCACACCATTGTGAGTAACCACATTTCATCAAAAGGTGTAACATCGACCAAAAAGCAATGGAGAGGAAAAGTGAATAGAGCTCAGAATTTCCTTGCGTCATCGAATCAGAAAAGAAAAAAACTAAGGTTATCGATAAAGCTCGAAGAATTGCCAAACTGAAGAAGCAGTGGACAAGGCACATTGCTCGTTGAACCGACGGTCGACGGGAATGAAAGGTTCTGGCCTGTCAGTCGCGTACCGTAAGGAGCAGCATTAGAAGACCTCCCACAATATGGACCGATTACCTGATGAGAGATGTGGAAATCCGATGGATGCGAGAGGCACAGGAACAGTCGTTGTGGCGATACTTAGGGGAGATCCATGTCCAGCTGTGGACATCTTTGGGCTGATATGGTGATGATGATGAAATATTTTGCACTTTTTGAAATGAGAGGCGTTCATCTCTTTCTTCATAGAAGTAATGCAGGCAAAGGAGGCGGCCGACACCGTGAAGTATAGACAAACCTCAATCCCTGCTCCCCACTGTAGACGACGACGACGGGCTATAAGTAGCTCGCCGTTCGGCCGTCTGGTAAAAACCAATGTAACGTCAGTAAAATTTTAGGGGCTAATTAGGGACACATGCGACTGCGAATTGTTTGAAGGAGTTACTGCCGCTCTCGCAATAAGGGGAACTGAAGGAACACTATAGGTTTTAGTCAGTAAGAGTCTGACGCTACCTTTTGCCCCACCCAGAGTGGAAGAAATTATTTGATGATTTCGCACTTAAAAAAAGAAAGAAAGAAAAATATTTTATTTGGCACGCATGAAAACACAGAATAAAAAAATAAAAAAATAAGATAAAAAAAAACACTGACACAATGTGTGTTTCACGGCTGCGCCAAAGAGGCCCAGTTCAGTAAAAATGCAAGGCAACAACAAGCCAGTGGTAGTTGCTTGATGCCGGTAAAAAAAAGAAATTATCTGGTCTAATTTCAAAATCTATCCCTCTTTGCCAATCAAAAACACGTGCTCGTATTTTATACATACGTACGTAATCGTAGCACGAACAAATATTTTTCACTCCCAAATACCAATCCAAATACTGCGAAGCTTTCGTTTTTGTCCGTACGTATTTTCAGTAAAAAACACTTGTTATTTTTCAACTTTGATGAACAGGGATATCCTAAACTGCAGCATGTACAGGCAATTCACAAAATCGCCTTTACAGTCAGTATCGATTGTGCAATACGATATATGATCGAAGTAATTGATAGTTCCACTGTATACGGACCAATGTACAAAATGAAAACATGTCCAATACAAATTTGAAAGGGAACCGATTGAAAACGACCCAGTTTCTATACGCTTACAAATATTGACCGGATTTTGGGTAGTAGAGATGATTAAAGTGTTTGTTGATTACAGAGACATTAGTGATATTAATCGCTAATATTTTATACATGAAATATTAAAAACTATAAAATTAAAAGTATCCATAACTTTGCGCATGATATTTCATGAAGATGACACAACATAATCGGCCTTGTAATATTTCTACTGCTGGGACTCAGGCCTCTTCTTTAGGAGAGGAAATAGGTTACGTAATTACGTAATACACCATGCGGGCCCAGCGCGGATTGGTGGATAATTGCCAGTTTCATGAAAATTGCCTGTTGGCATTTTTACAGTTTATCGTTGACTAGCTGTTGCCCGCGGCTTCACCCGCGTACATAAAATATAGCCTATTTTACTCAGGAATAAAGCAGCTTTCTATCGGTGAAATAATTTCAGCAATCGAACCAGTAGGTACTTTCAGAGATTATCTTCTACAAACAAAAAGACATAAAAACAAAATTTAGGTACCTCTTTAGAATATTTATTTAGTGTAGATTTGTAAATTATAATCAAAATATATTTGACCTTCAAAACATTATGCGTACACGCTCATACTTCCCGAAACTGTCAGCATATTTGTGTGAATATGAGCACTCTCGTCTTCGCAAGTTACTTAGTTTTGAGTTGGAACTTTCACAAAAGCCTGAAAATTATTTTTTTCATTATTCAGATTTTTACCCGAACGCCTCAGAATTTAATAATGTACCTAAGTTTGTATGTATAGATACATAATAATTTAATATCTTTTGCTTATCACGCGCCTGTAGCCTGGATGAATTTTAACAAATAAGGTATTATAAGGTATTATTTTTAAGATTTGTTTTGCGTGGAGCAAGAGAGAGTGTGAGACTTTCACTGACTAAAACCTACACAAGTACACACTGTTAGTTTTAGTCAGTGAAAGTCTAGAGTGGTCCCTTGCGAGGGCCACGATAACTCTTAGTCTATTAGTTAAATTATCAAATAATTTTAGACATCTATTTTTTGTTATTTCAAATAAATAAATAAAAAAATGATGAACGAATCGTTTTGTTTTCCCTTTTTCGTTTTCGTGAAAATTCAGATCCAACATTTTTTCGTAATCTTAATTTTGCCAGCTTGACAATTTTTTTTTTTTGTTTCTCATGGTTTCGCGTTTGTCCACAATCTCATCAGTGGTAGACGATGATGTGGTTGATAATACCTAGAAACTACCTAACTCACTCTTAATGTAAATAATTGTACTCCTTAGTTGCACACAAAATTAAAATATGAAAAAAAAAATTGTTTTGTACGTACGGGTGGGATGACCACCATAAAGCAGTGGCGCTTTGCCGTACGTTTTTATTGATATGACAGTGAAACGGGTGTTATTGACACGGTAGCGGGTGCAATTCCGGCGCACACTTCCCGAAATGTAAACGATACAAAACCGACAGGCTAACAACTCGGAATCGATGCTTAAAAGTTTGGAGTTTTGACACGAGTGCTTGATCTTCTTGACTCATTTCTTTATCAACTCAAGCGCATCAAGCTGGTATTTTTATTAGGTGGGAAATCATCCAATTACATCTCCCGCCCTTGGGCGGAGCGGGAGGGTGTGTCAGACTTTTACTGACTAAAATCCACTCCTAGTTCTTTCGTTACCTTGCATTTCAGAACCGGGTCCTTTCTTCTGAAACCCATAGTCCCAGTAGGCTTCGACATATTGGGCCCCTACGGTTTGCTGACATCTTCTTTTGGCGTGCATGGAACATTACGCACCATCGATGACATGGGCTTGGTCCGGACGGTTACCGGACGTTCGAACGGCGGGCTACCCATTGCTCACCGTTCGCAAGCCTGTGTGTGGATCAAGCTGGTATCTGGCAGATCCGCCCCAAAATAATCTATTTTTTAATTTAAAATTATGCATTTCAATATAAAAACTGATCAAAGCTAAATAATGTAAAGCTTTATAATTTATTCGTCAGTCGCTCCGAGTCTATTAATGTAAAATTCTATTCCATATTGAAATAGATCAAAATTAGAATAGCGTTTTGTTTTGTGGCTCACAGTGCAGTTTTGCGGTTTGATTAATATGTAGGTACTGGATGAAAATTTACCGCTCTCGGGTATATTATTTACAGGTAAATTAGTATCAATATTTTCGGAGTGAGTTATACTGTTGGTTTTCCTAAAACTGTTTTAAACTATTGCATAGCTTCTATCGCGGGCCTTGAGCGTGGAGACCGAATCCAGAAATTCCGTAACGAAAATAACCTAACACCCCCCACTCATTTGTTTTTTGAGCGTGGTGACCGATAAGAAAACAAATGAGTGAACAATCAATCAAAATTCAATTCAATGTGTGAAAGTGTAACTTCAATAAAATCAAAGAAAAAAAAAAACAAAAGAAAAAAAATACTGCATAAATAAAATAAATAAATAATGCTGCAATAAAAAATGCTACCTATGCAATAGCTCTACCGCGGCAGTTCCCGAGTGCCACACGTCTTTTTAGGGTTCCGTAGTCAACTAGGAACCCTTATAGTTTCGCCATGTCTGTCTGTCCGTCTGTCTATCTGTCTGTCTGTCCGTCTGTCCGTCCTCGCTTAATCTCTGTGACCGTTAGCACTAGAAAGCTGAAATTTGGTACCAATATGTATATCAATCACGCCAACAAAGTGGCAAAATAAAAATTGGAAAAAAATGTTTTATTAGGGTAGCCCCCCTATATGTACAGTGGGAAGTTATTTTTTTTTTAATTTCAACCCTGACGTGTGATATATTGTTGGATAGGTATTAAAAAATGAATAGGGGTTTACGAAAATCATTTTTTGATAATGTCAATAATTTCGGAAATAATCGCTCCAAAATTAAAAAAACAATGTGTCCCCCCCCCTCTAACTTTTGGAACCATAAGTTTAGAAAATATGAAAAAAATCTGACAAGTAGAACTTTATAAGGACTTTCTAGGAAAATCATTTTTAACTTGATGGAAAGAACAGTTTTTGTACAAAAAAGACAAAAAGGTTCTACAAAATCATTTCTGGACTAAGTTTGTAGTATAATCGTATATGCAAGCTTTATTTTTAACTTCGTTTACATATTTTAGTATCCTGAACGTATCTTCTTTCAAACAAAAAAAGAATTATTAAAATCGGTTCTCACAATTCAAAATTACCACCGAAAACTTCTTTTGGTACCTATGTATTAATTAGAAACCCAAATCCCCGAGAGATGGCGCTGCGCTATTTCGCGTTCGCGCTGTTAGGATTTTTCCTGAATTGATGGGGTCAGGTATTATCGAATTGTTCGGTTGGTCTCTCCTTGGCATTGAAAATTCAATGCCTACTATGTCTCTAGTAGTGGCGGCCGAGGCTTTTCGGGCACAGTGGCTTTCAAAAGTTATAAACGCATGAACCCATCAATATCCCATCGTGTTAAGATTAGACGAATTGAAATATAAATTTAAAAAGAAAACAATCGATAACAATACTTCACATACGAGTAACAAAGTATTCGTTTCCACAATGGAATAAAACACGAAGAAAATTACGTTTTTCTTCAAACTACACACGAGATTGCTTCAAAGGAGCTCCATAATAAGGAGTCTGTCTCTGGCCAACGTTCCGGACAAGTGTATTGTTAGCTTATACCACTAAACTTAACGTTAAAAAGGCCCACTCCGAGCAATAATTAATAAATATAGATAAAAACGCACAAAGATGCTTTTTTTTCTAAGGTCATCATCATGATAAGTATAGAGTAATATTCATAAATATAATTAATCAAAAAACAAGAAACTGGCATGTCCTAGAAACAAAAATTCGAAGACATGTGACATTCACCAACCCGCACTGGGCCCGCGTGGTGTATTACGGCCCATTCCCTCTCCCACGGCCCATTCTCTCGCCTGAGTCCCAGTAGTGGGAACATTAAAAAGGCTGATGATGATGGTGATGATAATTAATCATCCAATTGGTCCTGCTTCCGTTCCAGTGAGTTCTGTAGGAAAGAAAACAAGAAGAGTTTCAAAGTTTTTTTTTAGCGGGGTAATCATCCACTCGCGCTCTTTGGTGAAGTGGAAGCCGAGCCAGAGTTTACTTACTAAAACCCACTCCTATGTTTCTTATTTTCCTTTCGTTCCAGGACCTCGGAATTTTTTCCAGAAGCGGACCCATGGCCCCAGTAGGCATCGGCCCTACTGGACCCCTACGACTTTGATGACATCTTCTTGAAGCTCGAGTGAAACAGTAGGCGGCGGTGATGACTCGGGCTAAGTCTGTATGGTAACTGAACAGCCAGTCAGGCCTTTTTGGATGTATAATATGAGTGTAATCTTGAGCCTAATGACCTTTGAGACAGATCTTTAAACGAACAGTATTGGTTTACAGTAAGTGTGTTTAGTTCTGAACGAGTGGATCTTCTGTGGTCTCTTACCTATTATAATGTCACAATGCAAACACTTATGTATCTGTCGCGGACTCGGGGTACGAAACACCGTTTCGGATCTTTCGCTTTGAACATGCATTAGCTGATGAAAGTCCAAAAGTTGGTCTAGGCTGGACCTATTCAATTTAGGGTGGCGAAGTATTTTGATTGAGCAAACAGTTTTATCATATTGGATACCTTTTGAGGGTGATAGGCTGATACATTTGCGTTGGTCAAAAGGGTACTATTCCTTTACAAGCGTTAGATCCTTGTAAATATTTGTTTCGTAGTTTTAAACGCCAAGCCTTTGTAGGCGCTTTTATGCGCCTACAAAGCAGCTCAATGACTGGTGAAGACCGTGGAAAACTGCAAGATGTAAGAAATGCGGACTGATCCATTTCACGAACTAGGATTTTTTTGATGTCAGGAATTGTCAAATGTATCCTTTCATTCTACGGTGAAGGGAAATATTGTGAGGAAATTGGCAGGTCCTAGAACCAAATTATTATATAACATTTACCAAACCGCACTGGGCCCGCGTAGTGGTTTACGGCTCATTCTCTCTTCTAGAGAGGAGTCCTGAGTCTCAGCAGTGAGAAGGCTGATTTTGCTTATTTATTATCCTTCCATTCTGACTGGATCGAGAGGGACTGAGACTTTTAGTAACTAAAGCCTAACTGACTTCTTTCAGTTGACCTTTTCATTCTAGAGCAACGGTAACTCTATCGAATAATTCCGCAGCCCATCTGGGGGTAGCTCATGTACAGTAGTGGACCACTAAAGGCTAAAATGGTGATGATGATTATAATAATATTAAGAACTGGTAATTTAAGCATTTTTTCCAAAGAATAGCCAATCTTAAGTGGCAGCAGGCAGGGCACATTAGTTGCAGGACAGATAGTGGACGGGGCAGAAAGATTCTAAAGACTGGAATACGCAGCGTTCGTAAGTCTACAAGGTGAACCGATGACCTGGTAATGGTCGCGGGAATCCGATGGATGTGAGAGGCACAGACCAATCACTGTGGCGTCATTTGTAGGGGTGTATGTCCAACGGTGGATGTTTTTGGACTGAACTGATGATAATGAAGGCTCGTGAAATCTTTCACGAGCCACTACATGAGACGTTTTTATTTAGTTTTGTGCCTTTGCAATCAAAGGATGTTAGAGGTCGCCTATGGCGCCATTTAGCAGCAATATAGTAGCGACACCATCGCAAAAGGATAGCGATACAGTCGCAGTTTAAATCGATGAACACGCCCATTTGTAGCGATTCATCATCAATACAATAGCGCATTTGCTTTGATGCAGTTACTCGCTGCAAGTAGTACAAACTGCCAAAAGTAGCGATGTCGTTTATACCGCGTACATCAAAGGACTGGAACAATTTGCTTGCCGCAATCTTCCCGACCGATTATAATTTGGGTAACTTCAAGGCTAGAGTGAATAATAGGCTCTTAATAAACTAGTGCGCCTCACCATCACCGATTGCTCTACTGCTTACAATCAGGCGGGATCGCAGTCAAATACTAGTTATTATCAATAAAAAAAAAGTGGCCATGCAGCGGCGCCTTAACTATGGAAGTGTATACATTAAACAAGTTTTAACGAAAATATTTTTTTCATAGCAAGCTTTTATACGAGTAGCTTGGTATACTTATTTAATTAATACCCGTAAAGTCGAATCATACGAGCCCAAACTCAATGGGGTTGTGTCATTTAACTACCAAGTTCCTATAGCCACCTTCCGGTTCCATCATCAGATCAGCTCCATGTCATAATATTTTTGCACTGTCATCTGATTTATATATGCGTACAAAATTTCAGCTCCATCGGTAACCGAGAAGTGGATCAAATATAATTTGCAAAATTTGATTACAGACAAACATCGGGACAGTGAAACTAAATAAAAGCTTGTATCCATACCGAAAACTACTCACAAAAGATGTTTAATACCATGTTGGGTTAGTAGCCCGCATAATCAGATCTCCGTAACGAGGTCCCGCCAAAATAGAAGAATAATTCTTTTGCCAACACCCTTTGTATATTTCAAGCTTTCACAACTGAAGATCCAAAAGCTTTGTGAATACTGTGAATAGACTGTCCTCTCTGCTAGAATTTTAAAGCAATCGTAGAATAGATAGTAATTTGCGAGTTCTATACAAATACATTAATTTTATTTTGTGTCTAGCATTTTCGGGCTGTCCGTACTATTTTGCGCAAAAGTTTATTTGAGTGCCACTAAGAAAATCTAGGAAATATTCAAACTAAAGTACAGACACAAACAACTATGTTTTTCACTATTTTGTGAACTTATTTACGGTGCTGTTCCCGGAATTTGTTTCTTGTCTGGAACTGTTTTCTTAAAATACCACGGTGAAATAAATTTAGATTGTGAAGATGTTAAAACTGGCTTGAATTTTCGTAAATGTTAAAATTAATAGAGTAATAAATTTTCTTAACTAAGTAAGACTATTCATCAGCTGTGTATTCGTAACAGAATGGGTTTAGAACCGTCACATTATAAACAAAAGTGTCTAATATTTTTTTTCGTTGGAATATCGTCAAATATTTTCAAGCGAGCGAGGGATGTACCTGTGTAAAAACCACCAAATACCAAAGTTTCTCTCAGGACAATCTTGAACTTATTAGTTTGGCTGAATCCCTAGCAATCAAAAAAGAGGCCCTGACCTAATTTGGTATTTAGCACCAGATGCTTTAAAGTTCATGTCTTTCCTTTGGTCTACCCGCTGGTTCATTGGATCGCAGACTTCCTGAAGAGTTGGTGCGTCCAAATGGTCTTTGATGGCTGCTCGTCTGATAAATTGGGCATAAATTGGTCCCTCAGACGTTGGTGCTCTCGGCCAATTGTTCTTACTGGCCATAAATGACCTTCTTAAGCCCGGTACCTTTGGGTTTGCAGACGACAGCGCTGTTGCTGAGAGTTACATGTCCGACACATGTGCTAGCGGGTCACAGATCCAGTCGCTTGTACGTGTCCTAGAAGGTGGTTTCCGATTGAGGCGATGCCAATCTGTTTAAATTCAATGCTGCCAAAACCCAGACGTGTATTTTTTTCCACTAAACGGAGCCAATTCCACCGGGCTCCATCTTCACGGGGCGGGTGTGACCATGGTAACCGACCATCTTGAGCATTTTGGGGTAGCATAGTCATATACTCTCAATTTCGGCTCATACATCGAGGTAAAAGCTCAACTGCCTGCCAAAAAATTGGAGATCTTAGTTAAGGTGAGGCAGTACTTCACGTTGGAGCAGTTTCTCAACTTCTATCAAACACAAGTTCGATCGTGGAGTACTGCTCTCATCTTTGGGATGGATCTGCCAAATACTAGCTTGAGGCTCTAGAGTCGATTGAAAAGCGAATGATGCACTCGTCAAATCGAAGCTTCAAAGTCTTGAGCATCGACGTCGAGTTGCTAGCCTGTCAGTTTTCTATCGTTTACATTTCGGGGAGTGTGCACTGGAATTGCATAATTTGACTCTGCCAAGCCCGTTCCATCATCACTAGGCGTACTACGTACAACTAAGGAGTGGAATTGCCAGCCAGAGTCTGTGTTTTCTGATAGCTAAAACCTTTCTTTCTTTAAATCAAGAGTGGATAGGTTATTTCCAAGCAAGCGTGCTCCGTCGTAGACCAGATCATCGCTTACCATCGCTCGGTGAGATAGTGGTCAAACACAAGCCTATCAACAATGAAAAAATAGTTTAGAGGGTGCAAGATCGCTTGAAAGAATCTAGAACGCAAAGGGCAACTGAAGGAACACAATTGGGTTTTATTAAGTAAAAGTCTGATGTTCTCTCTCGCTTCAACCAGATTAGGAGAAGTAAATGATAAATGATCTTTATTTTGTGAACAGGTTAATAACACTGTTACCATAAACTAGATGAGGCATTTGTTCCCTAATTGACTACTAGTAAGAAACTCCGAAACAAAAGAGTTATATTTTTTTCAATACACTTACTCGAAAATTCGCTCTTATCCCATCGCTTCTAGGCACGCAATAGACCGTTTTCTGCAATAGTGCGCGGGAGGGCGGAGCGTGCGGGCGGGTGGGTATGGTGCAGTTCGGATGCAGTCGGTGTGCAGTTCACACGACTGCACGTTTGGTTTGCAGTTCTATTGCAGTCGTGTTTGCAGTTCTATTGCAGTCGTGTCAACTGCATTCAAACTGCACTTAAACTGCAATTTGCAGTTGGATTGCAGTTGAAATGCGGTCCGTCTGTTTAGATTAGACCCTTAGGAATAGTAAGAAGAAGTTATTTGACGATTTCCCAACTCAATAAAAACCGCCTATATTGCTTCCATATCATTACACAGAGATAGGTTTTACATGCTGTAAAATGTTACAACCAATACTTATTACGTTTTACCTTTACCGCGCTCTGCAACACGGTCTAACCCATATAAACAGTACCCAATACGTATAAACCTAAAAAAAAAAATACAACCCGGCTTTTGAATTCACTTTTCGTAAAGGCAATTCCGTTTACGGTGACATTACTTCCCTCACAAAGGTACACGAACTCGTAAACCTTATCACGAAGATAATAAATAACACTTTTCTTTAACAAATTTCAGTTTCGGAAGTTCGTGCAGATACGGTGTATCTAAGAAAATGTAACTAAAGTACTGAGTCAGGGTTCCTTATCGTAAGTATTGCCGCTTCACTGACAGGGGTCTTCATAAAAATTTAATGTCTTTAATCTCTAAGCCCTTCAAAGTTTGGGCCGATGATAGCCCTCACTTTATGAGGAACGCGTAAACTTCCTTGATGGTTAGATGTACTACTTTGTTGCAGAAGTTTTATGGTCCATATTAACGTTTGTAATGACAAGATGGCTGCCGAGATAAGTGGTAAACCAATTCGGAATATTATAATAAAATACAGGGGGGAATATTTTTAGTGGCAACTGTACCGGAACCAAAACAATAAAAACGTTTTTATTGATGACTAAGTTTGAAGATATTTTATCTGTTTTATTGCTTTGGGCCAGAAATGTTTGATGACGAATTATAATACTAGATCGGTTCTGCCGTAAAGTCAATTTTTCATCTTCTATTCTAGGTTATGCGGTCACTAGGGAAATACTTGGAGTATACCTAAGTGTGACCCAGACTTTATAGTTTGGTCTATGTATCAGAATACTCAAATAGAAGTAACCAACCGCAGACGTTGGCTAATATTTTTTTTAATACACTTACTCGAAAACCCACTTTTATTCCCAGCGCTTTGACTGTTTTTTGTAGTGCGGAAAAGTACACTTGACGAAACAAACGATATACGTGGAAATTATCCAGTGTAGCTTTCGACTCCGTAACACCTCGGTAGCAATGACAAACTTTCTCCATTTGTATCAAAATGTATTAAATTACCTATATCTCTGAAATTACGTAAAATTTTTGAAATAAGAACGCCATAGCTTAAACATGTTTATGCATTTAAACGAAGAGGTCGTTTGAAATGTGCAAACAATTTGAAAGAAGAACTCTCTTTTTTTTTAAATTTTACTAACATTTTGAATAAAGAACGAAACTTCTTTTAAAAAGCTAGCACCTAATCGGCAGTTCATTCAGCCTAGTCCTGTAATAAGCAAGGTTGCGTGCTCGCCAAGCATAAAGTATCGCTTAGAAATGAAAGCTCGCTTATTGTTTTAAATTGCCACCCGCCCTCGGTGTGACAGTGGGCGGAATGCGTTACTCTACTGTTATTATGAGGGAAAAAGCCATAGAGACTTTTTGTACTTGACCATTTTGTAAAATTAAATGTCCCTTTTAGGCTACTATGTTTACGCCTAGTAATATCACGTTATTATTTAAAAAAATCGTTTTTTCATATTATTATTATAGCTGAAACAAAAGACCTAGCATTTTAAAAAACATGTGAAATAATAATATTTTTATACTTAGGTTCTTTTTTAAGACAAATATTTTTGATACTTAAAATATTTAGACACTCTTTTTTAATCGTCAAATATTTTTATGTCAAGAACAAATATGGCTGTTAGATTTTTTTCTATATATAAGCTATGAGACCGCCATTTGATTCCTTTGATAGAAGCTGTGTTGGGCATGACACAATTGTGATGATAAATCTCCTTTCTTCTGGGTGTCAACATTGTGTGGACTGCCTGGAACACGGTGAAGCATACGGTAGTGTGCCCCGCTTGCGCAGAGCAACGTCGTGTCCTCATGGGGGCGATTGGCGGCATCGACCCCTCGTGGCGCGCCTTAGTACTGACTATGATCCGGAGCGGTCGCCTCCTTCTGTGAAGTAGTAATGCTAACAAAGGTGGCGGCCATGCATGCCTGAGGGAATAGACCTCACGCCCCAGCCGCCGGGATCCCAACACCAAATGCCAGCCACCGCAGGCGTGAGTTTCGGGATGGCGAGCAATGGGTAGCCCGCTATCTGTCCGTCAGGTAACTGTCCGGACCGAACTCGAGTCGTTGTTGGCGCGTAGTATTCCACGCGCGCCTCAAGTCAGCAAAACCGTAGGGACTCAGCATAGTAAATGTATTTGTGTCACTAACATAGTTGTAAGGTTGTTTTATTATTACTAACACTAAATGAGTCTTATTGTTACTCGGAAATAAAAATTATTATTATTATTATTATAGTCGAAGCCTACTGCGGCTACGGGTTGTGCGAAAGTGTACACCAGGGCGCTGGAACAAAAGCTAAGAAAGGAACAGGAGTGGGTTTTAGTCAATAAATGTCTGGCACGCCCTCCCACACTGTCCAAGAGCGGAAGAAGTCAGTGGATGATTTGTGCCATGACGTTCGCACTTTCCGCTTGATGTTGATTCTCACGGGGCACGTTTGTTTCGGGAGGTTCCTGTTTCGGATTGGGCAGGAAAATGTTAGACAGGTAGGTCGAATAATATAGTACGTATATCAATACAAGTCTCCAAATCATTATGATAATCAGATGCCGATTGTCAACCATATTTCTTCCTTCAAAAGCCTAATCTAGGCTTCCATTCAGATAACACGACACAATTAATAACAAGAATTCAAAACCGTTCTTAATCTATTACATTTACCCGCTAATCTTTAGTAGTCACGCAATATCTATAAGTAGGACATTAAAAATCAACTACCAAAACTAATGTTGTCGTTAAAATATAAAAAAAACACAATCTTAAGTTTACAAATTAAAGGCTCCCGTAGACAAGCGCGGAGCGATCACACGTTTTTGTAAAAAAAAAATGTCCCTTCTGTAGGACAATTTCAAAGGCAAAGCGTATTCATTGTGCTGCAGATAGGACAATTTCATAAAAACGCAGTGCTGCTTCGATTCTGCTTTCGCATCGTGCCTGTCTGCGGGAGCCTTAAAAGGTACAAAAAGTTTAAAACCGTACAAGTAACATTTTTACATTTGCATAGGGTTTCGTGCTGTCTGGCTGACAAAGAATGTGGCGTGCCATCTATTGTGTCCGCGACAGCCAGGTTATTATTTCAACGGCATTTTTTTTATTAGAAAAGGAGGCGTTTACTGGAAAATAAACAGACCTATTGACATATCGCTCTGAGCTTTGTCCGTAGCCTTAACACGTAAGTTAAACCTGTTTCCAAAATCGAATTTTTGCTTATCCATTGCGCATTTACCTCCCTTTTACTTATCCATATGTTAAACAAAACAGTTAATGTATAAGTTACAGTGTAGTATACAACGGTTTTAATTGATTTTTTCAACGTTCGCAGTACAGAACTCCTCGCGTGCACGTCTAGCGTGATTTGTGCGCCTCGGAATCGCGCGTGACGTCGCTCGGGGAACCTTTCCCCCACAAAAGGGGGAGGTCAACTGTTACCCCGCATACCAGTGAGTACAGTAACATGTCCGACCCCGTTTTACTATGAAACGACTGTTTTATTTCCCCCTAAGTCGAGACAAGACCAAGAAATCAGATTTGGAAATGTTCATATCTTTTTAGTGGACTTAAATGTTTGAGTTTTTAAAAATGAATCGAGGTAACTTGCAGCTACTTCAAAATTCAATATGGGTATGTTATATGTATGTACAGTTATGAATGTAAATCTTTCTTAAAAATCATATATAAATGAACATAGACTTGAAGAAGTACGCGCAACGAAAAGTGACTGGTACCTCCGCAGATGTCAAAAGTTGCAGGACGAATACCAGCCACAGCAGGTGCGAGTTACATGCTCGCAAAGGAGGAGGCCGAACGCATCAGGCAACGGCGTTATCGCCGCCGCCGCCGCCGCCGGGATTCTGATCCCGATTTCCGGCCACCGTAGGCGCGGGCTTGCGGACAGTGAGCAATGGGTAGCTCCCTGTCCGGCCGCCCGGTAACTGTCCGGACCAAGCCCAAGTCGTCGACGGCGCGCACTGTTCCCGCGTGCCTCAAGGAGTTGTCAGCAACAGCAGGGACTCAGCCGGGTCGAAGCCTACTGGGGCCAGGGTTATCCGAAAGGGCGCTCGAGCCCCGGTATGAAGGCTAGAAGGAACGGGGTTAGTCAGTAAGAATCTGACACTATCTCCCGCTCCACCCAAGAGCGGGGGATGTCATTGGATGATTTTTTCCCACCATAAAAAAAAATGTACGAGTTTCCGTTTGTCTCCCCAGTAAGGTCCAAAGGCGGATCGACAGTGCATTGTATTCCACGTGCGCGTCAAAGAGATGTCAGTAAAATTAACGGAGCCAGTTATTATTGCTCGAAGGAGTTACTATAGCCCTGCGAAAAAAAGTAACTGACAGTTTTCTACTGTGGGTTTTAGTCAGTAAAAGTCTGACATTCCAACCCGATTCACCCAAAGCAGAAGAAGTTATTTGATGATTTTTTTATTTGACAACTAGCTTTTGAAACGAGACTGAAAGGTATCTTTAGGCATGACCGAAATCAAGGAAACAAACATATTATGAGATAACAAAATTAAATCCAACTACCTGTTTGGCTTACTAATTACTGATTTCTTTCTCTTATATTTCTTTGTTGACTTTTTCTTTTTACTAGTTTGCCATACAAAACATTTAAGTAATACCTGCCTACCTTTTAAAACTAAACAATACATTACTCACCTTAAAATCACAACTATTCTATGAACATTTCAATAATTTTACGATTGATTATATGTTTTCGACAGAATGGTCCCACAAAATCTGTCAGAAACAAATAATCGAGAAACCACTGCAACATTAGTGTAACAAGAGCTCTATTTTACTGATATATCTATTCAAGTTAATGGTAATAAAAGACGCATTATACTGAAACATTAATAAAAGATTCTCGTACTTAGAAACGGATTATTTCTCTCCAGCTTTGCTCTTCCAGCAATGTGACGCCGAGGATTTCTGAAGACAGTTGATTATCGAAACGAGTCCCATAAAGGAGAAACGCTTGGTTTTACACAGATGTAAAGATTTACTAGAACTGGCACCAAAGCTCCATCTGTAAATAGAAACAAGTCACTGACCTCAAGAAAAGCCAGCCGAAGAACAAAAAAGACACAATAAATGTAGTATGTAATTTGTGTTTTTTTTTTTCTTATAAGAAATGAATATACTAGAGGAAGTTCGAAAGTGGCGCCAGTGTCATGTCTACATAATGTGAAGTAAAAACTAAAAGAGTTATGATTACACGAAAAGGAGACAGAAGTCAAAGAAATCCGAATCCGAAGTAAAGGAATTCCCGTCCGATTATAATTTGGGTGTCTTCAAGACTAGAGTGGGCTCTTAATAAACTAGTGCGGCTCACCATCAAATATTGCATCGCTACTTACCATCAGGTGGGATCGCAGTCAAGCACTAGTTTATATCAATTTAAAAAAAAAAGAAATAGAAATAATATAGTACCTATGTAACATTGTATTCACAAACTTTGCGTTTTTTTTTTTTATGTAAGAAATGAGTATACTAGAGGAAGTTTGAAAGTGGCGCCAGTAATTTAAAAATTGAAAGAGAATCATTTGTCTAGACATGTCTGCATCATGTGAAGTAAAAAACTAAAAGAATTATAATTACACACTTGTGAATGGATGGAGAAGGAGACAGAAGTCAAAGAAATAATTGTGGTAGATTGCATGACTAGTGATATGAAAGAAAAGGGAGTGATAGTGTGACAATTGACTGAATAGAATAGATGAAAAACATGTGTTGCGGCGACCCCAAATAACACGAAACAAGAGACAATAATAATAAGATAATATTGTACCTGAATCTCAAGACAATGTGACATTGTATCAACAACAATAAACTATTCAAAAGACAAAATGGGATGCAACTTTATTGTTTGTCTAGACTCAAATCTTTTGAGGTTTATTCTAGACTAAATATGTTGTTTTTTGTACGCCATAAATGGCAAAACATGCAGATCGACCAGTTATTTACACACATGATGCACATATGATGTATACTCAGGTTTTACAATAAAAATATATTCTATTCTATTCTATTCTATTCTATTCTATTCTATTCTATTCTATTCTATTCTATTCTATTCTATTCTATTCTATTCTATTCTATTCTATTCTATTCTATTCTATTCTATTCTATTCTATTCTATTCTGTTCTATTCTATTCTATTCTATTCTATTCTATTAACTATTGAACATATACTTACATTTTGGAGTTCTAACAATAAAAAATTGAATTAGAATGTCTAAGTATCTTAAGTTTTGCTATTACAGGTAAGTACTCGTATAATATGTTGTCCGTACAAGCCGTTTCCATTCATTCTACTTCATTGGAACTTTTATAAAGCGTCCACAGAAGCAAGAGTAAAAAAGAATGAATATTACAAATGATTCAATTTGGTGAGACATTATTTTTTGTTGCTCCTTTTGATACTTGCGATTTCTTTGGACGATATCACTTATTCGTCTTTTGTGTTACGAGGCCAATGCTATTCTGCGGTATTTTAATGAGACGCCTTACGACTTATTGGTGTAAGCTTTTTTACCTCACCTTACGTATATTAAGATTTTTTTAAATGGTTCTTTCTCTCAAAATGAACGAATGAGCTGAGAGAAAATAGGCCTTTATCAAGGGCAGGATTTCATTAGGTATTTATTTATACATGGTCTGTTTTCTTTAACATTCTGAAGACTCCAGTGTTACGGGTTTTTTTTTTTGATGGGTAAAAATCAATTAAAATGACATCCCCGCCCTTGCCGCCCGAGCGAGAGATAGTGTCAGACTCTTACTGACTAAGAAACCCACCCCGTTCCTTTTTGCCTTTCATACCGGAGCTGAGCTACCTTTCGGAGCTAACCCTGGCCTCAGTAGGCTTAAACCCAGCTGGGCCCCTGCTATTGCTGACAACTCCTTGAGGCGCGCAGGAACAGTGCGCGCCGTCGACGACTTGGGCTTGGTCAGTGTTACGGGTAGGTACTAAGGGAAATCATGAAGTAACTTCTCCCGCTCTGGGTGTAGCGAGAGGGATATCAGACTTTTACTGACTAAAACACAGCCGTTTGGGAATCGCAGGTCAATATCCGGCCACCGTAGGAACGGGCTTGCGTACAACAAGCAATGGGTAGCTCGCTGTCCGCTCATCTTATAAGGACTGAATCCGAGTCGTCGACGGCAGCGCTTGGTGATCCATACGCGCCTCAGAGATGTCAGCAATCCGTTGGGACCCAGCAGAGTCCATGCTGGGGAAAAGTATGAAAGGGATACTCGTAGTCCTGGTTCGATCGTGTATGGAGTACTGCTCTCATCTTTGGGATGGTTCTGCCAAGTATCAGCTTGATGCTCTGAAGTCGATTGAGAAACGAGCCAAGAGGATCATCGGTGATGATGCGCTTGTGGAGTCGAAGCTCCAAAGTCTTGAGCGTCGACGCCGAGTTGCTGGCCTGACGGTTTTCTATCGATTACACTTCGGTGAGTGTGCGTTGGAATTGCACAATTTAATTCCGCCAAGTCCGTTCCATCATCGGACCACTAGACGCACGGGGCGTTGCGCCATCGGTACATAGTGGATATCCCACCTATTCGTACAAAGCGTTTTGGAAACACATTCATTATGCGTACAGCTAAGGAGTGGAATTCCCTGCCGGAGTCTGTGTTTCCTGATAGCTACAACCTAGAGGTCTTTAAATCAAGAGTGAATAGGTTATTTCTAGGCAAGCGTGCTCCATCGTCGGCCCCATCGTCACTTACCATCAGGTGAGATAGTGGTCAAACGCGAGCCTATCAATAATAAAAAAGTCCTATAACGTTTTAGACAACCTAAGAAACATAGGTGTAGTTTTAGTCAGTAAAAGTCTGGCTCACGGCATGGACACAGACACGGATTTCCTGATGATTTCTCCCGCTCTCCAGTGGAATGAGAGAAGTCATCATAAAAACTGTACTTCTTCAGTTGCACTTTGTAAAGTGCAACTGAAGAAGTAGGTTGGTGTACCGCAGTGACACTTTCAAACAATCGCTTTACATAATTTTATGCCTAAATTCTAACCTCAAGTAAATATTATGAGTAAAAAATTTAAACAGTAACCAAGCCAACTCTTTCTACGAAAGTAATATAATTTGTACATTACTCCTAGACAAGCTTGCAAGGAATATCAAACAGCTAATTAAAGTCGTGTTTCTTTCATTAGCAGATAGTACCTAGTTTCATAAAACAACCTAATACCATTAAAATGTTCCTGACAAAAATTGCAAACAGCAAAGAATTTCTATTTCTTCAAGGCAAACTTAAAGGATATTTTTAAATTCTCCGACGCGAAGCGATGGAACTGAATACTGAATTTGCTAGCACTTACGAAAATCAAGTGTTTTAGGAATGTCTGGTCGAAGTGGTTTAAAGAATTTATAAATAAATGCGACTCTGTTTTAATATACTAACTCGAGTATTTGTAGCTAGCTACCTTTATTTTATTTTATTTTATTTTCCTTTATTGGCGAACCAACAATTGTTTACACCATACATTTTTAAAGAACTTATATCTACCATAAACTAAGGTTAGTGTAACAATTTTTTACAGGTTAGCACCGCATGCCCCTTAAACATATGTGTTACAGAGAAAAAAAAGAATATCTAACTAAAAAACTAACAATTTTAAATTAACAATATTTGATATTGAAATGGAATTAGTAATCAGCTGTAAAAGTAAAATTTAATAGAACAGAGAAAAAATATTTTGCAATTAAGTACAATAATACAAAAATTAAATCAAATGTTACCAATAATTGTCCTAAGGAACTTGGCATACGAGTCAAAGTGCACATCAACTAGGTCGCTGTAACCATTCAGCAACTTGCAAAGACGAGGAACAACCGAGTTTGCACCGAGTATCGTTCTGCGAAGTGGAGGGTGTAAAGGAGTAATAGGAGCACGAGGGAGCCTACCAGGGGCCCGAAACTGAAACTGGGAAAGCAGTAGGGGGCAATCAATCTTGCATCGGAGCAGCTTATATACGAATTTACAATCAATGATTACTCTCCGTTTCTCCAGTGATACCATCTTAAAATAAGATAGTCGGGCTTCGTATGATCGTATACTTCTTGCATTTCCGCTAGCATAGGCTAGATGCCAGAGGAATCTCTTTTGTATTCGCTCTATTCGAAGGATGTGCGTGGAAAAATGAGGTCTCCAAATTGTACTGCAGTATTCTAAGATACTACGGACGAGACAGTTGTACAACAAGATCTTTGTCCGACTGCGCTTAAAACCAACAGCATTCCTCAATACAAATCCCAGCATTCTCGAAGCCCTCTTGACAACGCTCTCAACATGAGGTACAAATGTCAAGGCGGCGTCAAAAATAACTCCCAAGTCCCGTACCTGGTCAACCTCTTGGATAACGATAGGGCCAACATGATATACACTAGCCGTAATTTTTTTTTTTCGGGTGTATTTCATGTGGTAGCACTTTTTTACGTTCAAGCTCATTTCATTATCATCACACCACCGAACCAGCGAGTCTATGTCCCTCTGAAGTAATATTACATCGTTTTCCGATTTGATTATCCTAGAGAATTTGAGGTCGTCTGCATACATATAACATTCTGAGAAACTTAGGCAGTGTGGGATATCGTTAACGAAAACATTAAATAGAATCGGTCCAACATGCGAGCCCTGGGGAACTCCTGAGGAGATGTTGCAAGTTCCAGACTGGAAACCATTAACTGCGACAAAGAAGAAACGATTTTCGAGATAAGACTTTAGCCAATTGTACAATGTACCGGTGATTCCATACGCAGATAACTTCGAGAGAAGTACATGGTGAGGCACGCGATCAAAGGCTTTGCTAAAATCTGTGTAAATCACGTCAATCTGCTTGCCGCAGTCAATGGCGTCTGATAGCATTTCTGTAAATGTCGCTAGATTAGTGCAAGTAGACCTAGAACCTACAAAACCATGCTGAGAAAAGCTCAAGTACTGTTTGAAATGAGACTGAATGCATGGACAGACCAATGATTCGAAAACCTTGGCAAATGTTGACAAAATAGAGATAGGTCTATAATTGTTGACGTTGTCTTTGTCATCACTCTTATAAATTGGAATTACTTTTGCTTCCTTCCACAGGTCAGGGAAAATACCTGAGCTAAGAGATTTGTTAAAGATCAATGTCAAAGGGGAAACCAAAGCGGGAGCACACTTATAAATAAATATTGGTGGAATACCATCAGGCCCAGCACCTTTACGAAGATCCAATGATTTAAGCTTGTTCAATAAACTATCGCGATCAATCACAGGCGCCGTTAGTGGTAGAGTGTTATTTTTCATATTGCGAAGAAAATCGGATCCTGACTCACCATGGGCCCGCTTCGCGTCGTTAAATGCTGAGGAAAAATTTGAGGCAAACATTTCACATATTTGTTGACCATCAGATGTGGAAACGATTCCGTTAGTCATGGTGGCCGGAAAAAAGCTTGAGCCACCTTTTTTTTCCTTAATGTACGACCAGAACCGGTTAGGATTTTTGGAGATTTCATTTTCCACATCCTTGATATAATCATTATAACAGGCAGTAGCTAATTTGCAACACCGTTTACCCAATAATTTGAGTTCGAGTTCATCCCTAGGATTCTTATAGATTTTGTAACGAGATCTTATTTTTTCTTTTTCTTTTAAGGCTCTAATTAAGCTTTTATTAAACCACGGAGGATATTTTTTATATTTAAAAGTGGCCTTAGAAGGCTCATGCATGTGTATAATACTAAGAAGCTTGTCATAAAATACGCGAAGCATTTCATTAACATCGGCCACACCTTCAAATACTTTATCCCAGATTACATCATATAGGTTCTCGCAAATCTTTGTGTAATCAAGTTTATAATAATTAGTTCTTATAGTCTGGGGGTTGTATGGAAGTTGGGTTTCATTACTCCCTTTAAACTGGATTTCGATTGGGGGGTGATGAACATCGATAGTGCTGAGGGAGTTTACGGCCGCAGTAACGCTACCAGCGGGCAAATTTGTTAATACAAGGTCTAATATTCGTCCAGACACATTCATAATATCATTAAGTTGGGTCAATTTATGCATGTGAATAAAATCCATTAATACACTATTAATGCCTGGAGGAGCATAATTTTCTGAATCATAAACCAAGTTCCATTTTATATTACCTAAATTAAAATCACCGACAATACAGGTATGTAAGTCTGGCTGTTCAAGTATCACATTACAACAGTCCAGAAAATTGTCCAAGGTACTACGTAACACAGGAGGTGGCAAATAGATTGCGCACAGAGCTATTCGACGAATAGATTTCATAAACGGCACCTCAATAGTTATCCAAAGGTCCTCAATGTGAGGACTCTCCCAGTGAATCATACGTTTAGAATTAATTTTCTTCAATACAGCAATTAATACACCACCTCCATCCTTCTTCCTACCATCCCTATCCCTTCTGTATACTGTATATCTATCGTCAAAAAGCTCCGCGCTCAAAACACTACTATTTAGCCACGTTTCAGTCAATACAATAATGTCATAGCTCTCTAAAGATAATTGACGACAAAAATTGTGAGTCTTCGTGCGCAAACCTCTAGTATTTTGGTAATAAATATTTATATTAAAAGCCGAGAATTTTAAACAAGATTAATGCCAATGCTGCGATTACCATAAATTGTGAAGATAATTAAGTTAACCTATTTAAAGTATCCATGTTTCTAACCATGATATGTTGTGACTCCTGTGTTTTACGCATAAAGATTCTACCACTACGAATCCACACAAACTGATAACCAAGTTCCTTGGCTTTGAGTCTGGCAGCACCATGTAAAGCCTTATATGTTGGGGACAGATGTTCAGACACGAAAATTGCTGTTTTTGGCCCGGAGTAGCCGAGATGCACGCTGTTAAGTTTATCATCCTTATTTTTTTTATTAAAATTTATAATAGATGCCAGGAATTGATCACGAAGTCGAGTCTTTATATACGGGGTTACTTGTAAAACACTAACTTTGTAGGACTATTAATAACATCATAAACAATAACTTTTGTTCTATGACTTTTTATAAAACAATAATCTTTTACCAAAAACAAACTTTCAAGATTTCGTTTTTCTATCTAAAACATTTCAACTCTGTGTTTTGCTATACCTGTTCCTACCTACCTACGTCTATATGATGCGATGCAAGTGCATCATGCAACCCCCGCCACCTGATCGCTTGCTTCGTAACATTTAGAACTTTGTACAAATATTTTTAATTTTGTATAAAAATCTGATGAAATAAAATATGATAAATTTTTAAAAGTCATGGAACAAAAGTTGTTGTTTATGATCTTAATAACATATCCAGTGTTTTACAAATAACTCTATATATATATCATCTTCAAATCGAATAAAGCCACTAGATAATTATTATGATTACATAAACTTGAGTATATAGATACAATGTATCTTCAGTGCAAAGACACTTTTAGTCATTAAATGATGAAATATTTTTTTTGATAAAAAATTATATATTATTTTATTTGTTTAACAGTAACAGAATGACACATATTATGAATAAAGTATAAAACAAAAAGTATACAAACGCAAGCACACAGTACACAAAAAATTTCAATGTTGCCAAAAACGCAAACATACCGTAACTATCAAAACATATACGATTAGAAATCTCACCAAACTCCGCCGTAGGTAGAAAGTTATAAAAGTGTCATTACTAAAACCGATGCCTACAAACTTTGCCTGTACCGCAAACTTTATTACGTCTAAATCGAATTTACCTCATTGGTCTTATGGTGTTCTGGTCCAAAGAATCAGGCAGTTTCTGGCCAGTAGCCAACAGTGGAAACTACTGGACTTTTTACATTTAATACTCTTAAGTTTGATGTAGTGTACCACCCAACTTATAAAGAAACGGGGATTAATACCGTTTATTTTGTTGAGAGGTTTTGCTCAAATTGCTTTCGGGGAAAATTGGGTTACATGGTCGTTTAGTGTAAGATGCTTAGAGGAATACTGTTCTAACTTTTTAGGTATAAAGTGCAAAAGTATGATGAACAACTTTCATTGAAAGACCTCTGGCCATATGACCTCACTATTTTTTTTTTTTTTTGTCATAATTTTTTATTAAATGAACTGAGAGATCATCCCAGAGCGACAGGTCATTTTAGACTTAATTGACTAAAAACCACTCGTGCTCCTCAAGTTACAGCATCGCCTCATTGGCTGGTGTTGCATCTAAATCAACAAAGCGACGTGGAAACGTTAACTAGAGTGCAACCAAACAGTTTGTTGCCCTCTTATATTCTAAACAAATTCTCAATGAATATCATTTTTTCATCGTGCGGTATATACCTACCTATATAATTAATATTCATCAAGATCATTCCAAAAAGCCCAAACACGATAGGGTTATCTGAGTTCCTACAGTAGGCACAACGGATCTTGAGCGCTCGGCGAGTGGGGATCGCTTTGCGCATTCCATACATTGGCGAGCCAATCGTCTTCGTTGTTAGATACATGCAGCAACGCAGGGAACGAATGAGGAGTGACGTCTATGACGCGATGGCGCGGCGAGCCAATCACTGACACTCCCCACCCCCGCGTCTCACTTCGCATCACTAAAGAGACCGAATATTTGACTTCTGCGCAACCGCTCAAGATCCATTGTGCCTACTGTATAGCCAACTTCTGGTCCCATCATTAACTCTTCGAATGCCGTAATTAGAGACACAATAGAAAGACAATGGCTTATGTCGAACTGTGTAACTTAAGATATTCAAAAGGTTAAATCAGCTCCATGACATAATAATTTTGCATTGTTATCTGATGTACACTTCATGTGAGCAAAATTTTAGCTCAATCGGTAACCGGAAAGTGGTTCAAATTTAATTAATTAAACCCGAAGCGAACGCCAGCGTTCGCTCTCTCATTGTCTTTCCATTGTGTCTCTAAATTTGCAAGTCTTAGAGACATCAGGTGGAATCGCAGTCAAGCACTAGCTTATATCAATTAAAAAAAAAAATCTTGATAACAGACAAACATCGGGACAGGTGAAACAAAATAAAAGCAAACAAACAAACACAAACTTCGAAAACTTATAAGCACTAAATAGTGACAGTTCCAGCAAAAAATCTGTAATGCAGACCGAAAATAAAACGTCAAAAAAAAAAAAAAATCAATAATGTGACAGTCGTTTGACAACTCTTGCAATTCAGAACCATTGTGTTTCGCTTCCGTGTAAATAATTTTTAATTTCCTCTTATAATTTTCATTCACTCCCTATAGCCCTGTAAATGTCTGCCTTTATTTTCAACTCGGAGCATTCATGAGCAAGTTTTTATTATGCCCATGTCGTTTGTCACTCTGAGACAGAGGGAAGCGTTAATTTGACAGGGGATCTCATGCCACACTGACCCAGTTGCTTACTGGATTACTTTATTCTACGTGTTGGCTTGTCACAATTTTTCGAATCGTTATAAATTGTGTTGGAACGTTGTCTTCATGTTTGTCGTTTGTGAGATGTGCTTGAGGATTCTCTTATCCAGGTAGTATTGTGTCATGTTCATCATATTTGTAGAGGAAATAAAACACACTGACCCAGTTGCTTACTGTATTACTTTATTCTACGTGTTGGCTTGTCACAATTTTTCGAATCGTTATAAATTGTGTCGAAACGTTGTCTTCATTTGTAAAACCTGAGTCGTTGTACCTATGATTTTAGGAAGGTATCTTTCTTCTAATTTAGGAGGTAAAAGGTTTTCCACTACTGCTTTAGCCTCTTCTCTTATGAAATTAGGCGTTAAATCACTATTTTAATCTGATAAACATAACGTGTTAATACAAATCTCTGTTGTACGGAAATGTAAACAAAACTCGAAAAAACCAACGACTGATTGCCACTTTCCCGCCATTTTTTTTTTCTGTGGCCGGCCAGCTATTCAGCCTCATTAATGAAAAATTAGAAATTAATTGTAATCTTTTAAAAATAAAGTATTTTAAAGAAATAGTTGAACCAATAAATCACTTAAAATATAATATTATTTAATTAATACTTATGTGTAAGTTATTTCAATTTTATATCGCGCTGTGATTGACTGGCTGTATGAAAAATTGGAACATGGCTCAATAGAAATGTGAAGATGGAACTAGTTTTTTTTTTTAATAATTTGACAGCCGTCAGTTGTAAAGTTAAACTCCCTAGGGATGAAAAGTATCACTTTCAGCCCGCTCCTCAGGCAACTTCAGACCTGCTTTCAGAGTATGAGTAATGAAAAATAAATATTCAATCCCTACTTAAAGATGTATTTTATTTCATACAGCAAACACGATTTTTTTACCGTTTTTTGCTACAAATGGTACGGAACGTGTACGGAACACTTCATGCGCGAATCCTACTCTCACTTAGCCGGTTTCTATTAAACTCCAATAACAAGACAGTGTAATTTAGAAAAAAAACTCATACGTACAAAACGTCTTGGGAACAAATTCATCGTGCGTATAGCTAAGGAGTGGAATTCCCTGCCGGAGTCAATATTTCCTGATAGCTACAAGCTATGAATCTTTAAGTCAAAAGTAGGCAAGCGTGTTTCATCGTCGACCACATCATTGCTTACAATTATGGTCGAACATGAACCTGAAAATGAAATTATTAAAAAAAACCTGTAATAGTGCGACCACTGCACCGTATGACTTCATCATCATCATCATTTCAGCCGAAAGACGTCCACTGTTGGACATAAGCCTTTTTTTATGGTGGAAAAAAATCATCCAATGACATCCCCCGCTCTTGGGCGGAGCGGGAGATAGTGTCAGACTCTTACTGACTAAAAGACCCACCCCGTTCTTTCTAGCCTTCATACTGGGGCTCGAGCGCCCTTTCGGATAACCCTGGCCCCAGTAGGCTTCGACCCGGCTGTATCCCTGCTGTTGCTGACAACTCCTTGAGGCGCGCGGGAACAGTGCGCGCCGTCGACGACTTGGGCTTGGTCCGGACAGTTACCGGACAGCCGGACAGCGAGCTACCCATTGCTCACTGTCCGCAAGCCCGCGCCTACGGTGGCCGGAAATCGGGATTAGAATCCCGGCGGCGGCGGCGGCGGCGACAACGCCGTTGCGTTCGGCCTCCTCCTTTGCGAGCATTACTGCTTCGCAGAAGTCGGCGACCTCCTGCCACTCCTCCTCGCTCCGGACCATGGCCTCAACCAAGGCCCGGAGCGAAAGGTCTCCGCCGCCGATCGCCCCCACGAGGGCACGGCGATGCTCCGCCCAAGCAGGGCACACCTCGACTGTGTGCTCCACCGTGTCCTCCGGGCATTCCGCACAGTGGCGGCACCCGGGCGTCACTTCCGCACGAATCCGGTGCAGGAACCTCCCGAACGAACCATGTCCAGTGAGGACCTGCGTCATACGGAAGTTAAGGACGCCGTGAGGTCTTTTCAGCCACGCCTCAAAGAGGGGACTTACCGCCATGATTGTGGCGTGCCCAGCACTGGGTTGCGATAGTCGTTGGACATAAGCCTCAGGTACCACCATAATGAACAGTCCAATACGTCTCGCATCCATCGAATTCCCGCGACCATCAATTGTACACTGGACCCTACCCTCTAATGTCAACTCTCTCTATCGCTCAATGGTTTGCTGGAAGAAAACTCAACTTTGAGTTAAGCTCGCCTATGTACATGAACTTTGCTATCCACTTATTTTTTGTTGCTATAGTGTACAATAAAGAATTAAAGAATGTCATCGATCCACATTATGGGAGGCCTTCCAATGCTGCGTCTTTCAGTGCGCAGTCACTACTCCAGAACCTTTCGGCCCCATTGACTATTTATCCCATATCATGATTAGCAGTAAACAAACATCTAGCACTCACTCCTATCAAGATCGGAGATTCTATACTCGAAGTTGTGGACGATTAAGTCTACATTGGACAGACATTCCAGTTGGGTAGACCTAATTTCGAGAAAGAGATCAACCATCGAATTCGACTAGGCTGGTCAGCGTTCGGGAAGCTGCGTGGCATCTTCTCGTCCAATATACCACATTGTTTTAAGACGACAGTCTATGATCAGTGCATGTTGCCAGTGATGACATATGGTGCCGAAACGTGGTCGCTCACAATAGGCCTCATCAGAAGGCTTAAAGTTACCCAAAAGGTAATGGAAAGGATATATATGCTTGGAGTTTCCTTGCGTAATCGAATCAGAAATGAAGATATCCGCAGGCGAACTAAACTTGCCGACATACCACGAAGAATCGCCAAACTTAAGTGGTAATGGTCAGGGCATTGCTCGCAGAACAGATTGCCATTGGGGCCGAAAGGTTCTGGAGTGGCGATCGCGTATCGGAAGACGTAGCGTTGGAAGGCCTCCTACAAGGTGGACCGATGACCTGGTGAAGGTTGCGGGAATCCAATGATGCGGGAAGCATAGGATCGTTCATTGTGGCGACACCTGGGGGAGGCCTATGTCCAACAGTGGACGTCTATCGGCTGAAATGACGATGATGATGAAGATGACAGCATTATGCTGTGCTTTTGATAATACCATGAATCATAAAACAGGACTTTGATTTGTAAATAAAATCCACAAAACAAATAACGTTTAAAAAATAAACATAATCAAAGGGCACAGGTCTGGCTCAGGTACTTTAAAAACGCGTAAATATTTGAGTAAGCAATTCCCGATTCCGGGGGTGTATAAATCCGACAGCTGAAAAGTTCATAACTAGGAAACTAATTGGTCCCAAACGGCCTGATAGTCATAGTGGATGACTCCTATGGGACGAAATGGACCTGCGAATATGTAGGAATATTCGTACTTTGTTTAAGGTTTACAGTTATGATTGTTTTGTTTACTTTCTCCATTCTTCTTCCCCATTTGTTTTTCTCCGTGCTCTTTATTATTTACTACTGTAAGACCTTTTTAAAGGGCATCATAACTGACATTTTGGCACATAATTTCGCGAGGATTACTTTTCGTGTTGTTATTCATAGTTCTGTTTACAGGAGAACTTTGTGACATTTAATTTGGAATTTATTTTCAGGCTGTAAAGGCTTTGTTGAAATAAATGGAAATGTTCCTGTCTTCTTTTTGTTTGTTAAAGTATAAGAAAATGCTTAAGTTAATTTATATTTTCAAGATTTGGTTGTGTACTTGTTGCTGAAATAATAACAGTCGCACTGGTTGATGTTCAAAGTTAAGCAACGCTTGTTGAGGTCAATTTGTGGATGGGTGACCATTTCAATATACCAAGATTCGTCAATGCCATGAGGCAAGCATGTCAAGTAGTTTACTTACGCATAATCAAAAATTATGATTGTTTATTTTATTAATTTATGTAGTTTCGCGCTTGACCACTATCTCATCAGGTAAACGATGATATGGTCGACGATGGAGCACATTTTCTTAGACGTAACCTATACTAACTCTTGACCTAAAAACCCCAAGTCACAGCTATCAGGAAACAGACTCCGGCAAGGAATTCCACTCCTTAGCTGTGCGCGCAATGAATGTGTTCGCAAAACGTTTTGTGACAAAAAATAAATCTGACACCGATCTTTACGAGGGTATTGTCGAATCCAATTGCTGCGTTGTGGAGGTCAGCTAGGCATTGGTTCCATGGTAAATAACGAGATCTAAGTTAAGTGCACTAGTCTCAAGGAGATGTCAGCAAAACCGTAGGGTCCAGCAGGGTCGAAGACTACTGAAAAGAAAGAAAAGAAAGAAAATAAAAAAGAAAGGAAATGAAGAAAGAAATGAAAAGAAAAGAAAGAAAGAAAGAAAAGAAAGAACAGAAAGAAAGAAAAGAAAGAACAGAAAGAAAATAAAGAACAGAAAGAAAAGAAAGAAAAACGGTTTATTTACGTGAAAAAGTCGCAATCTTAAAACTAGCTAACAAAACATAACATTACAGCAATTGATAGGGAAGATATGCGTCTCCTCCGTGCAAAACGGCCGAACGCTCAGCATAAAGCTGCGGCCTCTCGCATAATGCGTTGAGCTCACAGCGCTGGTTTTCAGCGTGGGCCGGTCGCTGTGTCAACATAAAGACACCGGAACGGTGCAGTGAATTAAAAGATAAATAGATAACTAAAAATACAGATAAGTTTATAAATAAAAATTAAAATAAATAGATAAGGTGACGAATACATTTTTATAAAGTGGCAACACCACGACGCGACGCGCCCGTAGCTCAATTTGTGCAACTCGTTTTTGTAATCTGTGGCAATTGCATAGACTATAGCATAAACACTAACACGTGGACGCGACCGGGGCCATGGGCTGTGCAAAAGATAACCCCGGGGCTTTAGAACTAAAGCAAAGAAAGAACAGAAGTTAGTTTTAGTCAGTAAAAGTCGGATACGCCCGAGTGCGGGAGAAGACATTGGATGATTTCCTACCTAAAAAATAGATAAACTGTTAAATCCATTCTAAGCTTTCTCCTCCTGTTTCAAATAAAGCATTTGACTCAGTTACTTACAAATTCGACGACCCAGATTCACTTCCTAGATTTAAAGACCTCATCTACACACGTTCCCCAAAATTAAAAATGACTTAAGAACGAATTAAAAATTGATTTAGTTGCCACCACTCTCACACACGATTCCACTAAATTGAATACAGCTGCCGTCAGGCCATAAAATAGCATCGTCCAAACATAAGCGACTACGACCACTTTCGGATATGAAAACCAAAATATTATGACACGTCTTCCCTTACCCTAATTGGTGGAAGCCAAGCACCGGCCGTCCCAACAGTGGGAACATTATAAGGCCGACTATGAAGCACTGGCAGTGAGATTACAGGGGCCAAATTAAATCAGTCGTGTTGTATTCAAAGAGCGAGTGCGATTTTATGATCCGTGAATATCGCGCAGGCATTTCTAGATGTTCGGATCACATTTTTATTGTTATGGAAATACGAGTTTCCCGTTAGTTGGAAATTTCAAAAGGGTCGATTAGGATGTCTGGTTTTGAAGGTTCTGCACAATACCGGGTCCCCCTCCTTATTTGTAAGATGTACCCTTCGGTTGAGTTGGGCTGCATTCCTTTTAAGGGTTTCCAGAATTTTTAGCCCGAAGATTTCTTTGTGATGTTGGAATGACTTTTAAAGTTCGCGGTATTGAGTTATGGTCCGTACGCTCGATTGAATTTTTACTACGCCGTGAAAATTTTTCTTTCAAACTCGCACGGTTTTTATGAATGCGTGTTGATTTATTTAGTTACAAAAGTTAATAAATTGTCTCTTTTCAAAATTTAAATATGAAAATGTAAATATTTATTGATACTACTGTGGCGAGCACAAAAACCTACCAACGTCCATTTTTTGCGCCAGTTCGGTAAAATAAATGATATCGTAGGGCTCTATCAAATTTTTAAAATGAATTAATTAAATCGCCAATTAAGCTGTGGGTAATAAATAGAAACATCGTGAAGAAACCGGTATGTCCCAGAACCAAAAATTCAAAGACATGTGACATTCACCAACACGCACTGGGCCCGCGTGGTGGATTACGGCCCATTCCCTCTCTTATAGAGGAGGCTTGAGTCCCAACAGTGGGAACATTAAAAAGGCTGGTGATGATGATGATGAATAAATAGGAATTATATTAAAAAAAGAAAACCTATTTACAAATATAAAGTGATAAGTGGTAGGTGTTTTAAGTACGAGTATTATGTATAATATTTATACTAGGGAACACTATTTAGAATCACCGTATTTAAACATAAGCTTAGAAATTACAGGTCTTAAAAATATGAAACTTAATATTATAAAAATACTAAACACTATAAATACACAACATCCTGTGCAATCGGTGCCATGTATTAGCTACTGATGTTTTATTTGTGTCCATGTAGGCCTGCGTACAAAAATAATAATTTATAAAAATGTAAATTAGACAAACCTTAAGCATAAAAAAACTTTTTAAACTCGGACTCTGCCAGATTTTTCTGACCATTACACATATGCTGACTTAAAACAACATTACGTACACGTGTTACAGCCATTCAAAATTCTAGGCTGCTACAAATGAAGCCAAGTTCTGGTCGCACAAACTATGGAATCGACTGACGAAATTTTATTGAATTTTCCGTCCAATATAAGAGCCAAGTCGTTATTGATGGACGTAGCGTGACGTGGCATCAGCGCTAAAATGGCGCTTTTTGCCGAAAAGCCACGTCAAATATATGAAATAAGTAAAATTCTGGAAAGCAATTTAAGATTTTTACGATTGATACTAAAAATATTGCTGAAGTTAGCTAGAAAAAGCTTTGTTGATTTCGCGTTAAAAGCATGACGAAAATTCTCTTTTCGCACAAGCTTTTATTTTAATGATATTTATTGATCAATATCATTGCTATACAGACACATCTAGTCGATATTTGAAATATTCTTCTGACTCTAACACCGGAGTGCGTCTTGATGAGTAGATGTGGATGAAAGATTTGTAAACCATTGTGTTATTTATTTTGTCACGTGATTTATTGTTTTAGTGCTCACGTGTATATTATTATACTTTTTTGTTATAATTTCTATTTTATCGTTTTTTTTAATATGTTTGGATTTTTCTTAAATTATTATTTTATTAAGTGTAGATTAGTTTGTGAATTCACTATGTACAATACCTTTGTACAATTCCCTATCTGTAATGTTGTGCTTGTACTGGGAAATAAATGAACTATTTTAGCACACTCAGAAATCGTTCTCAACATATTTACATAATATCTGGGCATTTAGGTATGTTTCAATACAATCAATTAGGTAATTACGTAAACGATAGATTGCAGTTTATCTTACTTAATTTTTCAACCAACTCGTGCTGTACGCTCCTCCTAAATTACGTATAAGCTGCATTTTAGCTGCCCAATTGGTGATGGAATACGGAACAATGTTTCATATCAAATTTGGGACAACTTTGTATCTTTTTAGGAAGGCATATCGATCACTAGCGCTGGAGATATGAGAATATCGCATAACTGGTGTTCCATGGATTATTTGATAGATCGACGATCGGCTTCAGTAGGTATTATTATGGTACATGGTGCAAAATGCTTCAATAACAAATCTTTCAGAGAACGGATTGATTGATCGGTTATTAAATATTTTCGTATGGAATATATAGGCTGAATAGTTTTTTAACATAAACTAAATTTCATTTTGGGTTAAAAGATACAAACTATTATATAACCCTAGACTAATTAAAAACTAAATATGGCAATGAAAAACTCATCCGTATCGCTGTCGACTGGTAATGTACCCAAAATACAGACGGCATTGTCGCGTTGTATGACAATACTAACATGTTTATGCAAATAAATAAATCTGAATCTGAATCTTCTTCAAGGTAAAAACCTGCTATTGGGTTATAATAGTCAGGTTTTGGGTCAGTTAGTGTCAACAAGGCGTTCGGATAGATCTTAATACAAATTGTGCAGAGTTTCAACCCCAAGTGGCTCGAAAGTATAACCGCCAACAAAGCCAAAAAAAAAAGCCGCTTCAAGCTTCTTTTTGAGGTGGCGTTTATATGTGGCGCGCTTTAGCTTTTTTTTGTGGCTGTTTCTAGCTTTTTATTTGTGGCGGCGTTTTTCTGTGGCGGCTTTTTTTTGTGACCCGTGTGCGGACACTAAGTCGATAAAAGTCTGACACGCCCTCTCGCATGAAGCTTAGAGGAAGAAGATATTTAATAATGATCAAAAGATTTTTTTTGAGGTTGTACAGTAAAAAAACGATAAAACCTCAAAAAAAAAACAGGCCAGAAAGACTACTTCTAGGTGACTGTTCTTCAAATGTGAGCTTATCAATTTAAAAAAAAAAATGATAATAATTTAATGACAGAAGTCGTTGGATGATTTCCCGCAACAAAACAAAAATAACTAACAATTTCTAACTGACCTAACCATTTTGAAAGCAATAAACACCCCACATTACTCGCAAACCATTTATTACACAGCAAAATAGCAGAACAGAGTACACTAACCACACGTTGATTCGATCCGGAACAAATAAATCATGGTCCTAAACGAACCTTTACTGTTTAAATATTCTACTCCCCAGGAGTTTCGCGCAAAACAATGCACTCATGCATTTTTAGTCAGTGTTGCACTGACTAAAAGCGAGCGAACGAATATGATGGCAAATTACGAGTTAATTTGATGGGGGAGTGACTGGATTTAATCACGCAGGTCTTAAATTTATAAGTACAAATCGTAAGGGTGAGTTTTATTTAGCCTCTAACAGTCGCATGATCCTTCTCACTCCTCGCCAAGAAAGGCCAGGATGATAACTTTTAGGTGAGTGTACTCCATTTCCAACTATCCACGTTAGACGCAGTCTTGCGGACGATGAGCAATGGGTAGCTCGCCGTCCGGTCGTCCGGTGATTTATCTATCGGAACGAACCCAAGTCATCAACAGCACGTAATGATCCATGCGCACCACAAAGTAATGTCAGGAAACCACAGGGGCCCAGCAGAGTTAATGCACGCTAGGACCGTGGGGATTTTTTGAAAGGGAAACCCGTGGTCTTAGAAAGCAAAGGGCAACTGAATAACACAGATGTGTCTAAGCACACCTGTGACTTTACACACCTTTACACCCTTTTACTGACTATAAAGTCAGTAAAAGTGTGATACGCTCTCACTCCGCCCTGAGCGGGAGAAGTTATTGTATAATTTCCCACCTTAAAAATATTATATTAATAAATTATCGCTTACCATCAGGTGAGATAGTGGTAAATATATATACCTATACAAAGTGTAAGGGACAGCCTTCCACAAACTTTAAGGGCTTGCCCAGTAGACGAAACGTAACAACATTCCTCAACACTTTTTTTCAGGAAACGAAAAAAAAATCCGCCTCACTATACAAAATTATAAACTTGATTGGACAATTTGTATGGCGAGGCCGATTTTTTTTTCGTTCCTGAAAAAAAATTTTGTGGAATGTTGTTCAGTTTCGTCTACTGAGCAAGCCCTTAAAATTTGTGGAGGGCTGTCCCTTACACCCTTTATATTATAACATCATTTTTAGTACCTGAATATAATTTGTTTAGAATCAGTAACTGAATGGGATTCCAATAGTTTTTACACCAAGTTACATTTTTTCTCAAAAATATTTAAAAAGGTCACAAGTTGGACACCACCGACACTAAGTACAACACAGGTCCCGGCAGGTCATAGTGGGTATTAGGTGCTTTCAAACAGCTGAACGGAAGTGCAAGACAACCCCTCAGTCGCCTGGATGGCCCGGTAACCTTGTATTTTTGCTGACATAACAAGCTTATAACTTTGTGATTTTTCATGATACAGTTGTGAATTTTTGTATATATACATAAAATACTAGACACTTATTTCGGATTTCGCTTAAACTAAAACTAATTTTGTATAATGAAACCAGAATCGTGCTATATCAACTGTACCTATGTAAATAATATTTAACGTCCATGTTTTCCATTAAAATACTTCATTTTAAAGTTCCTTTTAACGTAATAAAACCAGACTCACTAAAAGCAGCACATACCTAACTCAATAACTAGACTTTCCGTACAAACGCTAAATACGTGATTTATGAAAGAGAGTTGTTGAAACACTCAAGTAACGGTTCAAATCTCGCAGAAAAGCAAGATGAATGTGTGCTGCACATTTTGATGCCTGAAAATATGAGATGGTGACTGCAGATTGTTTTTGGGGTTCCTTGAGCAAAAGTAGGTACCTAAATAAAAAAAAAAACTTAAAATTTGAGTAGGTAAAAAGATCATCATCAGCCTTTTTAATGTTCGCAAAGGAGGAGGCCGAACGCATCAGGCAACGGCGTTATCGCCGCCGCCGCCGCCGGGATTCTGATCCCGATTTCCGGCCAACGTAGGCGCGGGCTTGTGGACAGTAAGCAATGGGTAGCTCATTGTCCGGCCGTCCGGTAACTGTCCGGACCTAGCCCAAGTCGTCGACGGCGCGCACTGTTCCCGCGCGCCTCAAGGAGTTGTCAGCAACAGCAGGGACCCAGCCGGGTCGAAGCCTACTGGGGCCAGGGTTATCCGAAAGGGCGCTCGAGCCCCGGTATGAAGGCTAGAAGGAACAGGGTGGGTCTTTTAGTCAGTAAGAGTCTGGAACTATCTCCCGCTCCGCCCAAGGGCGGGGGATGTCAATGCATGATTTTTCCCACCATAAAAAAAAAGCCTTTTTAATGTTCTCACTGCCGGGACTCAGGCCTCCTCTCTAGGAAAGAGAATGGGCCGTAATCCACCACGCAGGCCCAGTGTGAGTTCGTATATATCACATGTCTTCGTATTTTTGGTTCTGGGACATGTCGGTTTCCTCACGATGTTTACCTTCACCATTTTGAGAGTAGTGGCAATGAAATAAATTACACTAAAAAGATCAATCACAAAAATATTATAGTCAAAAGTTTATATGTACGTATGTGTGACTGCTTGCAACTAGGCCTGGTGCCGAGAACCACTACTTCACCGCTTGTGTGGACGTTCTCACAGTCAACCATACAGCAAAATGAAGGGTATTGGTACAGTGTGTTCAGGGCCTCAAGTCTGTTATTACAATAGTGTCAGAATGGTCTATCATTGATGTCATAATTGTCGATTTTGACAAGTCGTCATTATGACTTTCCAATGGTCAACCACTGACACTCCATTGAAAGAAGTGACATAGAATGGTAATCTCGTACATATTGACAAATGAATATTTGACGTTTGCGGTAATCTGCTAAAACTTTGACAGTTTATTTGATCAGTGTTTTACCATTAGAACGTTATTGTGCAGTTATTGATTTTAATATGCTCGAAATTATCATTCTACCACAATTCTATTACAAGACCAGTGACCGATCAATGATCGATCATTATGAATTAGCAGATTACAAACTTTTAGCAAAATGACAATGGGATCGTGTTGGAATGACGAATTTATAAAAATAGCAGACTTGGGGCCCAGATCCGAATGTCACCGTGCCAGAATCTCTTCTAGCAAACATATCAGCTTCTATTATGCCGCAACATTACGCAGATACAAAATCGGTCTACCGTTGTTGCCTTGATCACACGTACCGAGTTTAACGGGCGAGACAGTACTCTCAACCGAATACTCGGTACGTATAAACAAAACGCCGAACGCTCGGCCGAGCGCTTATCTCTACAATTCGCTTACATCACTGTCTCGGCTGAGCAACAATTTACTGTCTCGCCCTTTTACTCGGTACGTGTAATCAAGGCATATCGGTGTTCTGTCGAACGGCAGAACGGATTTGGATGAAATTTTTGAACATTTAAGTCCTAACCATATCCTAAAATAGGACGTATGACACATTTTATTCCAGTGCTGTGTTCCCTTGGGATAAATTTCTACTTTTACGTGAGCAAAAGCGCTGACAGAAGCTAAAAATAAGTGATAAATACAAAATTGTGTATTTTGTTCTGGAAATATTTTCTTGACCATCATCAAATTAACCAGGAATGAAAATGCCCCACTGCCCGGTACAGGCATCCTTTTCTGTCTGCCATACATTGCGGTGCTGTGCGTTACTTTTCTAGCATATTATCAACAAAGAGCGCTTTTGGAGACTTTTGATTTTTATAATCTCATAATGTACCCGCAGATTATATGGGCCAAAATTGACCACACGGGTCCAATGCGAGTTGATGGAAGATAGTCTTCTAATTTTTATTTCTAGAACATGCTGGTATCCTCACGTTTTTCTTCACCGTTTTAAAAGCAGTGGTGATTACAAATTGCTACATGAAGTAATGCGCCTGGTTGGTTTTGATTTGAACCCATGGCCTACAACTCGTAAGTCGGGGCAATTAAGTTTCTTACTACTGGCAATTTCTCAATTTTTTTGGCGTCTTTATAAAAAACAAAAAAAAATTTAGCCAGTCCAAAATTCATAATGTTAATTTCCGGCCCCTCCACATTACTTGGTGTAAGCACAACATGTTATTACTTCCATGATGTCCTGTCAACCGTCACGCTATCACTAAGTTATAAATTATAAAAAAATAAATTATTAAATAAAAGAGGGACATAAATCATAAAGAAATAGATACCTAAAGGAAACCGTAACAAATAATACAAAACAGAAACACGATATTAATCTTCTTAGAAGATGAGTCATAAAATTATGGGCTGACAAGTTGATTCATAGGGTATTAAAAACATATCAATCTAAATAAGAACGAGAAAAAATATTTAAGATCTATTCTCAGAAAATATTGAGATATTTAAAATGAATCACTATAACATTTTTTTGTCTTGATTAAGTCTTTTGGTGAAAACGGACGAAATAAGGCACGGTTTTGTAACAAGTTGCAGTAGTGGCTATTTCGTGTAATAATTATATATATCAACTCGGCCAACCTGCGACGCCAGGTACACAATGTTAGGTACACTATCTCCCGCTCCGCCCAAGAGCGGAGGTTGTCACTGGATGATTTTTTCCCACCATAAAAAAAAAATGTACACAATGTTATTGTTTTTTCTTTCTTTAATTTTCTACGTTATATGTATAGCTGTGTGTGCCTAACTGGCTAACTTATAAACATGAAGATAAAGTAGCAAATAAATATTAATAAGCAGTCAAAATAATCTGCCAATAACTCTGCTGAAAAAGTGGCAAAATGACTTGTCACAGAGTCTGCCATGGAAATGGCAAAGTGGCCTCCCAATGAATCTGCATCGGAAGTGGCAAAATTATCTAAATGACTTGTCACAGAGTCTGCCATGGAAATGGCAAAGTGGCCTATCAATGTATCTGCAGTGGAAGTGGCAAAATTATCTGCAACCGACTCTACCGTGGAAATTACAAAGTTATCTGTAACCAACTCTGCTGTGGAAGTGGCAAAATTATCTGCAATCAACTCTGCCGTGGAAGTGGCAAAGTGACCTGCCACCGACTCTGTCGTGGAAGTGACAAACTGACCTCCAACCGACTCTACTATGAAAGTGGTAAAGTGACCTACCACTGACTGCCGTAGAAGTGGCAAAGAGACCTGCCGGCGACATGCCGTGGGAGTGGCAAAATATTTTAGAGCCAAAAAAAAAACTGAATTATTGTCGTATCAGACGTACGAAAAAGAAACTGAAGAGTTTAAGATTGTTATCATCGACAAGTCAAAAATACAAGTGCATGTACGGAACCTAAAATAAAGGTGCGACACAATTTCGACAATTTTAAACTTCACAAGTTTTCAGGCATGCAAATTACGAGAACATACTTCAGAAATGGTATTTTCGCAATGAAAAACGAACTAAGTTGTGTTTTCTTTTTCTCTGGAGTAAACGTAGTGCTACTCTTGAAATGCATCAAACAGGTTTAAGCAGGAACTCACGAGAGAGCAAAATTGCGGGTAATTTTTGACAAAAAGCTTCCAAAGGTATCTGGAACGTTTTGAAAACAGCATTTAAAATGCAAACCTTTCGAAGATTTAAGATATTTTTGTACTATGTTTCTTTTTTATATAAATTAGTGCTTCACTGCGATCCTACGTGATGGTAAGCGCAGATGCAATCGTTGGTCGTGAAGCTCACTAAAGAATTGCCCCAGTATCGTGGGAGTCTTCATAAGGATGTACCTAATCCCACATACACAAGGCATCCAGACCCAGAACTATTATCTGTAAGCCAAATATTTGTTCCTAACGACAATCAATTTCACAAGCTCAAGCTAATCGCTAAACCACTACGCCAACCGTCATGGTCCATTGTATGTAAAATAATCATTTATTTTTCTTTATACCTTATCCATTCCGCTCCAAGTTCATTTTTGCTCTTGATCCTGACCCTGACCGCCATTTATCCATAACCTTAATCTACCTATCTGCCCCTTAACGTCTAGACAAATCCTGAAAATAAAAAAAGTAATTACACTGTCTTGCAACTTTTTGTATAACAGTAGCTCCGACATTACTGAGACCGAACAACGAATCCGTGGAGTCGCGGGATAAAAGTATTAACTTTAATATAAACAAACTGCTCTATATAATTATGTATCCTATTATCATTCGTTAAATTCAGATAACGAGTGCTATAAACTGCGGTATATAATACAAACAGCCATTAGAGAGACTAACCAACTCGAGTAACGGCCCATTTAAATGTAAATTTGACTGTACAAAGATAATTTAAGGGATTTTACTTAAGATCTATCTGAGGTCATAGGTGAGGATAAGAAGGGTAGGATATAAGTTTTACAAGTTTGAAATGTCAGCTATTTTGAGCTGGCAATTAATGAAGGAGTTGTATTTAAAATAATACCTTAACGGGTTAAAGATGTATTGTACTGTCCTAATAAGCCAAAAAGCGGTAACTCATTGAAAATGGGTTTTGAGAAAAAAAAACCGGGCAAGTTCGAGTCGGACTCACCCACCGAGGGCTCTGTTTAATTAAAAATCTATTTAAGCTTGTGCAAATTGTGTAAATATCAATTGCCGTCCTCTTTATGACGCTTGCAACTTCCCTGGCTTGATATGCTGATAAGAAGTATTTCAAGTTCATGTTTGAGCACGGTCAATCCCCTCTTTGAGGAATGGCTGGAAAGACAACACGGCGTTCTTAGCTTCCGCATGACGCAAGTCCACACTGGATATGGTCAGTTCGGAAGATTCCTGGATCGGATTCGTGCGGAAGGAACGCCCGGGTGTCACCATAGTGTAGATCGCCCGGAGGACACGGAAGAGCATACGGTAGAGCTGTGCCCCGTCTGGACAAAGCACCACTGTGGCCTCGTGGGGGCGCTCGGCGGCAATCTCTCGCGCTGGCCCTTGATACAGGCCAAGGTCCAGAGCAAGGAGGAGTGACAGGCGGTCGCTTCCTTTTGCGTAGCAGTAATGCTAACAAAGAAGGTAGCCGCTCGCGCAAGGCAATGGCCCTCGCGCCCCAGCCGCCGTTATTCCGATCACGATTTCCGGCCACCGTAGGCGCAGACTTGCGGACGGCAAGCAAACCAGGGCCAGCAGGGTCGAAGCCTACTGGGGCCAAGGATTAGTTGGTACGAAAGGCAACGAAGGAACAGGAATAGGTTTTTAGTCAGTAAAACTCTGACACGCCGTCCCGCACCGCCCAAGGGAGGGGGATGTCCCCACCTAAAAAAAAGTCCTTTAAGTTTTCCATGGTCTAGGCTGCTTAATGGTGAAGATGTAATAACAAAGTTACGTAATAAAAAATTGTATTACTAGATACAATTTTTTTTATATTTCAATTTAGAATTATTTTAATAAAGCCTAAACATAAAAAAGTTTACCAGGTATTGCCAATTGATAAAAAATCGCAAACATGCACTAATTCAAAGAATTCTATTCACTTCTTAACGAGGCAATTTCCTGCTCAATGCTACGTCGATTAACAAAAATAAGTCATGATCAAATTCATCGAGACAAACTAATAACACTAGACTTGATATTCTGTACAGCAAAAACCTTCCATGTGGAACCGATAAACATTAATTATAGTACAAAATACTACAGAAGGTTGGTTTAATGTAAAAGGTGAACTTAAAAAAAAAAAACTATGCAAGTGCGAGTCGGACTCGCGCACTGAGGGTTTCGAACTCCCGAATGGAGTCTCGAAGATTTTTCCGAATTGCAACAATTTTTTTTTTTGGGACGTAGGTAACAACAATTTTACTGTTTTCAGATTTTTTCCTATATTTTTGCTATAAGACCTTGCTTTGTGCAAAATTTCCGGATTCTGGGTCAACGGAAAGTACCCTATGAATTTCGGTCTTTGAGAGTATCAAAATATACGTTTTTTGCGACATAAACGGCCGTATCTTTTTTATTCGTTAACTTAGAAGTTTGATTTTTTTCACAACTTAAAGGGACCGCAGACCTGAATATATGGTTTTAATTTCAACTCGATACTTTTACGTGTTCGGGATAAAGGGTCTTGACGGACAGACAGACGGACGGACAACAAAGTGATCCTACAAGGGTTCCATTTTTCCTTTCGAGGTATGGAACCCTAAAAAAATAAATTACTAGTCTCTGACAGCGACTTCGTCCGCTTAAAAGTAGATTTCTCCATGCAAACTTTGGACCCCCGATTCATCCCTGAAGGAGTGAAATTTAGAAAATCCTTATTTATTATTCATACACATCATAAAAGAAACCTCTGTGTGTTCTAGGTGTGGGTTTAGACTGACGTTGATGAGTGAGTGAATGAGTGAGGACTTTGCATTTTATATATACAGATAAGTGTCCTCTCACAGATCAGCCTATGAGGTTGTCAGCTGCTTAACCGGTCTTGCTTCTGGTGGTCTTAATAAAATTGAAGCTTCAAGACAAGGCGTATAAAAAACTTAAAATGTTAGACATGTGGAACATGTGGGGTAACCAAGTCTCGACTTAGAGCTTTGCTAGAGAGATGGACAGCAAGGGACTGGCCGGATTGAACATTTAAGGGCCTGTGCAGACCACGTTTTTTAAACGCGCCGTTGACGCGCGTTTTAGAAACGTGCGTCGACGGCGCGCTTTTATCCTATTAAAAGTCTACAGGCTGCGTCTGACTCGCGTGCGTATCGCGTCTGTATCGCTACAAACGCGCGTCAGCGGCGCGTTTAAAAAACGTGGTGTGCAAAGGCCCTAAAGGATGAAAATAGGTGCATACGCAAATCTACATATACGCAAATCTACTTAAAGGGATCTCAAACGAAGACTAGTAACAAATGCGCTTGCACTCGCTGTACATGAAGCATGTCTATAATGCGCTTGTAATCACTTTTTATATTGTTAAAAGAGTATGTTCGAAGATCTTCTGCTTGCATCTACTTTAAGATTAAAGTCAATATGTAACAAAACAAGCCCTAACAACAAAAAGTACAACTAATCAAAACATAATGAGCTCAACTCAGATATAATCAAGGGAAAAAATCCAATGTTTAACAAACAGGCATTTAGAGCTAAACAAGTTTCAACATGTCATCAATCATGCCAGATTGACGGACGGTATCAAGTATGACAGTAATGAAATTTTACGCCCGCATCATTGCATTTGCCTCGGTAATTACGTGTTAAACTGGACGGGTTATATTTTTTTATTGATACTCTGTGGAATGTCGTTATGAAAATTGGTTGGCGCCATTACTTTCAAGGTATTTAGGCAGCCGAATTAAATTTTGCATTTCGTTGGTTATATATTTACTAGCTTGTGATACCGGCTGCGTTCACGTATAAGTTGGTAATTATCCCAAAGGACAACTCCCAAAATATGAAAAGTATCCTACAATCAGAAAGAAAGAAAACACATTTATTTAGCACAAAAATTTACACAATGAAAAAACAAGTACATAGAAACTTAAATAAAAACAACAATTTTGTGTCAATATTGGTCCACTTCAGCATAAACAGAATCCATAGATTGTGCAAAAGAGAACCCAGGAGCGTTGGAACGAATTCAAAGAAGGAACATTGGGTTTTAGTCAGTAAAAGTGTAACACGCCTTTTCGCTTTGTAGTGGAAGGAATGACATTGAATGAAAAAAAAACATAAATAGGATATAGTCTAACCATGTACCAAACATTCATCAAAGTTCATTCAGTTATTAAGACCTGAAAAGGTAGCAGACAGAGTTAATTTTGCATTTATAATATTACTATCTTGCCTTGTCAGCAACTTCGCCCATGTGAAAGTTAGAAATTATATTTGGTATATACTCCTGGGATAAAAAAAAAACCCAATTCTATGCCACTACATAGTCTGCCTTTGTGGCAATATTTTTATGACTCGTCTGACGTCAATAACAGTTTTTAAACAATTTAAAAATCCCGTTCAGCGCTTGGTTTAAATCTGCCAATCTTGTGATTATGACTTTGCCGAAAACAAGATCAGGGAATTGCAAAAAGAGAACAAAAATAATATTCTCAAAAATTATATCAGCTTATCATGTAGTCATGCCGCCAACGTCGCTCTTAAAAGGATATCTCAAATACTTTAACCGTAATCCAGTCGTCAATCACGATTGTCAAATTATAATTTACACCAGTCAACCCTTTAAATGCAAGCTCCATTTCTTTTAAGTGAAACCAGGTTGAGCTAATAAGACATGTATTAAAAAGCTCTTAAATCGAAACGGCATAACACAGAAGCAACAAAAACTGACATCGAAATGTGAATACGAATAAAGAAGACGCTCTGTGACAGTCGGAGATGCCAAGATATAAAAATACAAGATTACATCTGCTGGTACCAAAGCAGGAAATTAAAGAAATGTAGCTCTTGGAGCAGTTGGAATAAGAAAGAATCTTGTGGATGATTTGACAGTTGCAGGTGAACAGTCATCTTGATGTCTTTAGGTGTAAATTATTCAAAAGCGGCTCATCCAACGACGCTTGGCTGATTTTACTTTTTTACCGCCGTAAGCCCGTCTTTAAACATAAACGAAGGAATTATTTAGAGAGCCCGGATCAAGAATTAAACCACAAGGTGTCACTGTTGAATGCTGATTACGACCCAAATCAAGGTTCTGGGAGAATTTTTAAGTGACAGTATCGGAGTTTGGTCTTTGTTGTGAATTATAAACGCATGCCAAATGAGAATCGGATGTATTTTTTGAAAATTTCAAAACTAAACTTGACTTACGTTTAATTTGTTACGCGTCGCTAATTTACTTCTGGAGACGCAATAAACTGAGGGTGACATTTAAATACACGAACTTAAAAATCTATAACAATAAACATTTTAGTTCCAACTTCTATGTTCTCTTTTACTGTTAAATTCTCGCTTTGAAAGATGCTATTTGTCGACTGCAAATTCTAACCCGCATGAGCCAAGAAACATAGTTTTAAGCTCAAAATGAGATTGGAATTGTTGCAAACTTCATGAGCATGCCAAATGCTTTAAAGCTTTATCACTCGCTAGTTCTAATTTAGTTATCTCTTCGTATTTTATTGCTGTGGGAAGTAATGTTTACTCTTGTGTTTAAAACTAATTTGTTCACATTAGATATAATGTACCAACGGCTTTCGGAGCCTCTTTTAAAAATGGACATCTTGCACCCATTAAGTGGTTGGTGTGTTAAAAAATAATCTAATATATCGTACCTTTAGAATAAAAGTGATCTAACTCAAAAGTTGCAATTTGTGGAAAATGAGCAGTCTTCAAAATGTAAAATGTCGATATACCTCCCAGGTGTCGCCACTGTACGGAACGCCCGGAAGACACGGTGGAGCACACAGTGGAGGTGTGCCCCGCTTGGGCAGAGCATCGTCGTGCCCTCGTGGGAGCATCGGCGCCGGCGATCTCTGGCGCCGGGCCTTGGTACGGGCCATGGTCAGGAGCGAGGAAGAGTAGCAGGCGGTCGCCTCCTTCTGCGAAGCAATAATGCTAGCAAAGGAGGAAGCCGACCGCATCAGGCAACGGCGCTCACAGCGCCCTAGCAGCCGCCGGGATTCTGATCTCGATTTCCGGCCACCGTAGGCGTGGGCTTGCGGATGGCGAGCAATGGGTAGCTCGCTGTCCGACCGTCTGGTAACTGTCTGGACCGAGCCCAAGTCATCGACGGCGCGCACTGTTCCCGCGCGTCGCAATGAGTTGTCAGCAACATCAGGGGCCCAGCTGGGTCGAAGCCTACTGGGGCCAGGGTTTGCTCCGAAAGGTAGCTCAACCCCGGTATGAAAGGCACGAAGGTACGGGGTGGGTTTTTTAGTCAGTAAGAGTCTGACACTATCTCCCGCTCTGCCCAAGGGCGAGAGATGTCATTTGGATGATTTTAACACACCGTTAAAAAAGTGTCGATATACCTAAATTAATTTAAACGTGTTTCATGTCCCTTTTTAATAATTATTGGGACTGTTTTCACAGCAAGGGTTTTTTTTAACTGCACAAGTAAAAAAACTGCAGTAAGTAAATCAAAAATAATAATAAATGAAATTCTTGTATAATACGTAGATACCCCTACGCATTAAGTCAGTAGATTGGTTGGATGAAAATCACATTTTGGTCACTCTTTTCTCTATTTTTTTTTCAGTGTTTAATGATTCCATCGGTAAATATCCTACTTTGAATGGAATAATACGAAGTTTCAGGCTGTTACTAACCAAAAACACACTTGTGTTCCTTGAATTCCCCTTTGCTTTCCATGGTCATGCTAGCCCTTTCGAATAATCCCGCAATGTGTTGGTCACTCAAGTTCAACCATTAAAGAAAATAGTTCGCGAAACAATCAGGGTCCTTAATCACAACATTTACCGTCAAATAACAGGAAACTATTCTTGTAGCTGTTGTAAACTCATAACGGGGTAAAATGGCGTCGGCAATTACACAAAACATCTATAATAGTATATAATTAAATGCTGGTGTCCGGAAATAGCGTAAATGATTAGAGGAATTATGCGTACGTGTCGACGATTGTAGGTTCCACTTCGTTCCATTAGATCGGTATTTATTTATGTGTGTTACGTTCAACAGGGTAAAAATTTTTAGCTATGTGTATGTGTAGTGAGTGTGGGTGAGCGGCAAAAGGTCATAATGCTAGTATTCATGGTTAAAGGGGTGACCAGATGGTTGTTAAACATGACCTTAAACGCCTTTGGTTGGGAGGCGCGTTTTCCCAACTACCGAACGTGTTGGCGCTTAGTTTACATCCATGTAGCCGCATCACAAACCAAACACATAAACCAAGGTCATCTTGATTGGAATGTTAATTTGCAACCGTCTGGTCACCCCTTTATTTACACTAGATGGCTATTCATCACAACACACATATAACACAAAAAGAGAACACAAAGTAGAAAGAATACATACACAATAGTTGACATTAACAATAAGAGATCGCGTAACTCGTATTATCGAATAATGTATGGGCGCAGGCAATGATGTCCTAGACGCGGTCTACCAGCTCGGCTAGCGCTTCCAGGCCATCGTCACGATGCCAGACCTCCGGCACCTTGGTCAGAGCCCTCACTGGGGCATCATCCTGATTCACTGGGACAGCACCATCCCGACTCACTGGGTTATCACCACAGGCTCATAACTATGTCACTTCCGGTTCCGACTCACTGGAACCCACTGGCCTGACACGCATCAAGTTGAGGTCACCAGTTTAGAGGTATGCGGAACAGAATGTAAAGTCCCACATACCTCCGTTGAAATAGGACGATCCTCTGATTAAACGGAAAATGTCCCGATCAGACATAATCCCTGTGTGTATGGCTGCCATTTTGTTTTTCTAATCTGTTTTTTTTTTTATATTTATCGTACTCCAGGCACTGGCTTTTGTCTTTTCGGCAAATTACTAGACAACAGCGATGCGGAAAAGTTTTCGAAACCATATTTTTTACTGTTTTTAGTTTGTTTTAATTAGTAATGGGTTTTTATTATTTGCTTTTTTTTTATTTTAAACTGTATAGTTAGTAAAATGATTTAGTATGTCATTACTGTGCAATCAATCAATGGAAGAAAAAAACATGATGCGCCGACCTCAAGTAATATGGGAAAAGAGCAGGAAGAAGAAGAAGCCTGTTCAATCATGTTTTTATAGATGTGAAAAAAAAATCACTGTCTACTTTGATATCTATTCATGAGGGTGCAAAAGATAATTTCAATTACTAAACTTAGTATTTTTTTACATATAGCTTATAGCTATGTATTTTTACACCACTTGCATTGCGTTGGCCAAGAAAACAAATCTACGAATTTTGAAATAATCTAACTACTTTAGCAAATTGTAAATTGTAAATTTTTTGCTTCTACAAAAGAGACACAAATATACTAATATATATGTCTATATAATAAACAACAATGTAGCCTCGGTTCTGTTTTCGCTGAAATACCTGACTTTATTGGTAAAATAGTGGATAAACTCTATTACCGATATACCGTTTCATAGCCACCTCAGGTTGCAACATTATCAAACGGAGCACACCGTATGGGGATCAGAAACCATGTAGGGACTAACATGTGTCATCACATTCCAGTACAAGCTTGGCTAAAACTAAGCGGGGCGCAAGCTAAGCCAACATTTTCATTTCGTGGTTCTGCTACATTTCACATTTTCAGCTTCTTTTGTATCTCTCTGCATTTTTTGTTGCTACTTAATTAAGACTAAATGTTATCCTATTTAGAATTAAAATTTATTTATGTATCCACCATTACAATGAATGCTCATCTATGGTTGGGTGATTGTCAGCAATCTGCCAAAAACTCAATTTTTGATAAATTATTTTCTGTGATTGAAATTGTAATGGTTCTGAATTGCTTTTATTGAATTGTCTTGAATTGAGTATCCAATTAACTTCGGAGAATGCAATATGATTTAGATTTTAATGTATCAGATATTCAGATTACAGTACCTATACGCACATGCAAGACTATGATACTGATATTTACACTACTTTTTTTCTTTACTGCATTATTTTCCCACCTGCAAACATTGGAATAAAGCCTAAACATACGGCACTTCTCTAAACCGTACAACTTGACATAACACTCCCACACCGCCCAATGAATTAATAACTACCCACCAGATAGAAACAAATTTACGAGACACCCCACCATTAATCGCCTCGCTTCCAATGTAGGACGAGCCTCTAGGTGCAACTCGTGATCGCTTGGCCATTCGCCGCGCACAAATCGCGTCGAGTCGCGAGTAGTTTATAGTACTGCCGGCGGCGTCTCACCATGCCCCTGTAGATACACGCCTTCCTTCGTGGACACCATTTTCGGTATTAAGGTTACATACAGACTGATATAAAGCGTCACTTTCTTGTTATAGAGCGAAGATTTCTATGCTGATAGCTGTGACGTGTGTGTGGTCGACGATCGATGTTCCTACCAGAAAAGGTACGATGTACGGTGCAAATAATTTGTTAAGTTTCTTTGACGTAAATGGCATATACGTTTTTTTGTTTTATAATTGTTTGCTTACAAAGCTTAATTTCGTGCGTTCAAGCGTTTTGTGTTTCTAATGAATTTCCACCGAAATGAAACCAAAGTTGAAACCACTAAAAGAAACGTCGTTCAAAAATATTTACTCCAGCGATCGCTTTCGGAAAAATGAGCTCTGGCGTAAATAGCTATTTGAAAATTTCCCGCGTTGTGCATATTAAAACCATTTCATTCGTCGTTTCAGTAGTTTTGCTCCACAGGGGTGCACAACTCTACGGGAGTCCGGTTGAGTGCGCACTACAAAGGTCGAATGTGATGTGTTTTCGTTTTATTTATGTGAACCTGGTGCACTGGGCCACGTCACTAATGTGCATACATTGAAACTTAGGCCGTTTCGTAAAGTGTTAGAGTATATTTTGTCTTGGCAGCAGAAAAATATAATTGTGGGGTCGTGATTAGCTAAGTGTGATGGATATTGCGTGTTGTGTTTATGAGTTATTATTAGCTCACACATAGGTGATATCAATTTGTGTAGGTGCATGCTTTACCTGATATTAATATTATAATGGAATTTAAAAATAGACACGTAAGCACTAAAAATATATATAAACTTCGCACACGAAGAAGTTCCGTACCGGCCGTAGCAAAAAAAAAAACAGAAAAAATCACGTTTGTTTTAATGGGAGCCCCACTTAAATATTTATTTTATCCTGTTTTCAATATTATTTGTTATATCGGCAACAGAAATACATCATCCGTGAAAATTTCAACAGTCTAACTATTACGGTTCATGAGATACAGCCTGGAGATAGGCAGACGGAAGAACAGACGGACAGACGGACAGCAAACTCTTAGTAATAGGGCCCCATTTTATCCTATGGGTATAGAACCCCAAAACTGAACGCATACGCACGCTACGTGCTAAAAAATAAGTTCTAAAGAATTCACATTAAAGTATCGTCAAGGATTACAACAAAAATTTCAAAACAAATAGAACGAGTTAACACTTCCCATCTACCCTCGCAATATTTCTCCCATTCTCTATCAAAAAAATCCAATTTCGCATCCGTCGACAACACGTGACGCCGAAAAAACGCCGCGTCTGACAAAGCCGTCATAAAGTCCCCAAGTAATTCATAAAGTGGGAAAGTGCCATTCCTCCTTCACCCAGACGATTCGTCGCGACTCACGACAGAGACCTATTAATTTTTACGATCCATTTAATTCTTTAACCTGGCAAAATCAATTTATAAGTTTTATCGCCAGAGATTTAACGTGCGTTGTAAAGCTTCTGTCGGTGTCCCGATACAGTATTGCATCGCAAGCACGCTATTGAAAACCGAGTGAGAACTTCTAATTGGATTTTCTACTTCATAGATAAAATGTGTGGCCATTGTAAGGATAGCATCTGGTCGCCAGTGAAAGATTGCGCTACGCAATGTTTCAATTCATTAGGGGAAATTAATGATGAAAGGTTCCCAATATTTATTCGATTTGCATCTCAGAATGAATACAAAGTATGTACCGGCTGCGTTTTCGATAGTAATTTTAAAAGACACCAGATGGGAACGACGTTTCTATAAAAATGATCGTTATTTTGGTCAACTAATAACATTGATGCCTTGGAAACTAGATTTATCCTGGTTTTCAAAAGCTCATCATCATCATCATCAGCCTTTTAATGTTCCACTGTAGGGATTTAAGACTCCTCTCTTGTAGAGGGAATAGGCCAAAACCCACCAAAGGGGCCCAGTGGATGTCTCATGTCTTCGAATTTCTGGTTCTAAGATATGCCAGTTTCCTGTCGATATTTTTTTTCATCGTATTGAGAGCAGTGGCGATGAAATAAATTACACAAAGTAATGCGCCTGGCTAAGTTAAGAACGAGTGACATACAACTCGCAAGTCGGGGCCACGTCGAGGCCACCGCTGCTCAAAACCGACATCATTTTAATGAAAACATTATTTTACAGCAGACACGATAAAATCCCAAGTGAACAAATACAGAGGAACTCGTAAACATTGAATGTGAACACAAGGTCAAATAACAAAGAAAAGTAACCGCATTTATGTCACAACCCCTTTCAACATGAATACGCTGATTAAATTACATACAAAGAAGAACTTGAGCGACGTTGCGACCTCAAAAGAGCCTTGAAATTTCGCTACGAGATTAAAATCCGGGAAAATCTAGAAGAAAATGATATGTGAAAATAAACGTTGGAATAGATAAAGAGTTGAAAGGAAATTGAGAACAGATGAAAAGAACATTGTATTCATTGTGACGGATTGTATTTATACATTTTGACTGTGATAGGCGCCACAGTGGGCACAACTGGAAATTTCAATGTGGCTGTCGGCTTACATCAGGGATCGGCTCTCAGCCCTTACCTCTTCCTGATGATAATGGACGCTCTGACGTCGGACATTCAGGAGGAGGCTCCCTGGTATATGCTGTTTGCCGACGACATTGTGCTGGTTGCCGAGAGTGGCCTAGAGGTCAAAACAGATTGGAGGTGTGGTGGCACAGACTGGAAAGTGTTGGCCTGAAATTAAGTAGAACCAAAACGGAGTACTTGTTCTGCGATTTCGGCTGTCTCTCCAACCCTGTGCCTTTAGCTCTCGCCGGAACGCCCATACCAATCTGTTCCGACTTTCGGTACCTCGGGTCACTCGTCCAAGGGGATGGTGAGGTAGACCGAGACGTAACACGTCGGATCAACGCAAGATAGATGAATTGGCGACAGGTCACGGGTACAACTTGTGACCCAGGCATGCCGAGGGGACTTGAGGAAGTTGAAAGGTAAAATTTACAAGTCTGTCATAAGACCTGTCATACTGTACGGATCAGAATGTTGGGCTGTGAAAAAAAAGGATGAAAAAAGATTGCATATAGCGGAGATGAGAATGTTGAGATGGATGTGTGGTGTGACGAGAATGGATAAAGTGAGAAATGAGTATATTAGAGGAAGTTTGAAAGTGGCGCCAGTGACTGAAAAGTTGAAAGGTAATCGGTTGTCTTGGTATGGTCATGTGAAGAGGAGGGATGAAGCGCATATTAGTAAAAGAGTTCTGAGTATACATGTAGATGGATGGACAGGGAGAGGAAGGCCGAAAAAAAGATGGATGGATTGTTTGAGAAGTGATATGAAAGAAAAGGGAATTAGTGATAGTTTGACGGGTGACAGGACAGACTGGAAGAAGAAAACGTGTTGCGCCGACCCCAAGTAATATGGGATAAGAGCAGGAAGAAGAAGAAGACTGTGATAGGCGCCAGGTACACTTGGGATAACGGTCATTGACCCTCCATAATTTATTGGCATTCTTAATTTGAAAAACGGAATCGAAGATATAAAGCTGTCTTGAATCGACATCTATCGAGATCCTTTACATTTTCTAGTAAAGATAAACAGTTTATTGTTTGTTTTCCGGGTACGTAAAGATATTAGGAAAAGGTCAAAGTACTTTAATCCAAGTTTATCTGGCGCTTTGAGTCGGTATAGTCAGAAAAATAAGTGAATTGCAGAAATTAAATTTTTACAAATTTTGACATACAGTTGTGAATAGTTTGATTAATAGGAGTTGGAATATTGTTCATAGTTCTAGTTTTATTGTGTTGTTTATGTTTACGTTCATTTTTTTAACAATTAACCTGCTCTGAAATGTCAAATGCATTAAACACCCAAATAATGGAAAATTCAAGATAATGGTTTGTGTCTTTTGACCAAAAACGTTTAGTGAAATAGTGACTAAAACCCACCAGTGTTTCTTCAATAAACCTTTATGTTCTGGAGCCGCAGTAGCTCTTTTGAACAATGCTGCAGCTCTTTAATCATACCTTAACGTTATCATTATAATGACTCACTTTTTATGCTTTTTAACGCAATTATTTTTATTTTGCTTTTGAGAGTGATCTACACTGTCCTTACATAATATCTATCATACTGTAATTTATGGAAATTTTGTAACATCAACGATTTTTTTTTAAAGAGTAACCCTGAACTTTCTTGCCGATTCTTCTCCACAGGAAACGACCAATTTGGAACCGTGCATATGCTTATGACGTTTTTTAAGTGAAGGCCTTTGTGACAAAACTACTTGTTTTTTTTTTAATTTTGAAAATTTATAAATATTCTCCAAAACACAAAACAGCAAGCAAAGGGTATTTAATACCCGTAGGACAGCAAAATACCAGTAACTACCGAGTTATCGTCGCTTCAGCAACGATGGGCAAGCGTGCGTTCCAATCGTAAATCAATGAGAATGCAGTCGCTTTGCATACTCAGCCATTAGCACAAACCACTGCGCGGCTCGCTGTTTTATAAGCGGATTACTGCGGTTAACAAAATATTTATATGTACATTTTAATAAAATTAAAGTGTCTATTTATAATACAAAAAAGGTTTATTTTTTTTAGAAAATGCTTAATATGAAAGACATTCGATACGTTCAATAAAAAAACAATCAATATTTTGGTTTTTGTCTGCCTGTTTGTTCCTGTTAATCTCCGAAACGTCTGGATTGATTTTGACGTGAGTTTCACAGGTTGATTTAAAAAAGAGTTTAAGGAGTAATTTAAGTTACTGTTATTTTAGAACAAGAATTAGGGTTCCGCGCAAAAAAAGACTTCTAGAAATTGTGCATGAAGTCTAAAGTCCTTCGAAGTTGCAGGCAACAGCTAGTAAGATAGAAATATGTGTTTACTGTAAAATATATTGATATGGATTCCGTCTTTATTTCAATGATCTTATTAGAATATCGGTTGAGCACTGAAAAGTTTACGAAGTGGTAGTTATGAAACCATTTTTTCTTAAATTCCTTCGATATTCTTATACTTATTTCATACCTTTAGAGTTTTTCTTTATTTGTACTTGAATACAGGATTATTTGTAAAACACTTGGGTCAATGACCGGTATTGCCATGCTAAAACGCAATAACTGCAAAGCCACACTACTAATTGACAGGCCTGTTGGTCTAGTGGTTAGTGACCCTGACTGCTATGCCGGAGGTTGTGGGTTTGATTCCCACCCAGGACAAATGTTTGTGTGATGAGCACGATCATTTGTTCTGTGTCTGGGTGTAATTTATCTATAATATGTATTTAGAAATATATAAGTACGTTTATCAGTTGTCTAGTACCCATAACACAAGCTCTGCTTAGCTTGGGACTAGACGGCGCTGTGTGATGGTTGTGGAATATTATATTATTATTATATTACTAATTAAAGTTGGTTTAACACATGTAATTAATTCATGAATGTGCTATTTAAAACTAATCAATTTTATTTATATTTTAATTCAGGTGGTGATTGAAACCCCCTCCAATTTATTTAGTTAAGTTCATTTGGATGCAATTAGATTTTCTGTTAGCCAATGCTTCGAAATAAACAAAATAGCTTTGGTCAACAACGTTACGTGTGTAATTGGAAATTTTTGACATTAATTTGACCAATTTCGATTAATTAAAACATAGAACCCCTAGAGAATAGATCTGAGTCCCAGCAGTGGGAACATTAAAAAGGCTAATTATGCTAAAACATAGAACTATAAATCTTGGCATAAAGTCTAACTTCTGAATATGTTTTTTTTTTTTTTTTGAGATGGAAGATCATGCAAACACGTCTCCCGCTCTGGAGTAGAGCAGAAGGGCATATCAGTCTAACTAAAACCACACCCGTGTCCTTCAGTTGACTTTTAAGACCATGGATTTACTTTTTACAAATTCGCCGTGGCCTTACCGGGCATACTTCTGAATCTATATCTATATATACAAAAATGAATCCCTATTTCCTTGTGCACGCCATCACGCGTGAGGAGAAGGTTCATATGGAAAAAAATATGAAAATTAGGGCAGTGTAGGGTAGAGTAAGGTAGAGTAAGGTAGAGTAGTATGGTAGAGTAGGGTAGGGTAGGGTAGAGTAGGGTAGGGTAGGGTAGAGTAGGGTATAGTAGGGTGGAGTATGTAAGAGTGGAAGCGAAGCCGCGCATCTTCGTCACTCGTCCGGCTGCATCGCGAACGATGGCGCACTTTACTAGAAGGGACGACCGAAGACAAACGCGTACTCAATTTTCCTTTCTGTACCAAACTTTTCTTTGGATATACGTTTGTCAGTTTTACAGTCCACTGCTTTTTATTTATCTCTAGGTCTAGACACTAACAGGTTCCGCTATTCACACCTGATGGTTGAATGAAATAGCCATTTCATTCAGCCATACCGGCCTTCAAAAGTCACCTCCATTCATTCAGGTCAAACTGGCTGGTTCAGGTTGATTTGATTGATGTATGGCGCCCTTTACCAACAAATATACGAAGCAACACGTTTCAACGTTTGATTTTCATGTCGATCGTGTGACTCTGTAAATTGGTATCATTCGAGCGTGACTGCCATTTTGTTACAAACTAGGTTTGAATAACTATTCGTGTTTCCTTTGATTGTTTGTGTGGCTTTTTCTATAACATTAATATCATAGTAATAATAAGTAATTACATTGCAAATCGAAATAAATGTACTACCTACTATAATTAACAATCAGATAAGGTAATAAAGTTAATATTTAATAAGACATCTACAATATTTTGAGAAAGTTGTAGAATCTTCTCCCTTTCAAATACCGTCAATTAGAGATACAATAGTAAGACAATAGCAGCGCGAACGCTGGCATTCGCTTGGGGTTTAATAAATTAAATTATATGCGCCTATATATTGCTATTTTAATGAGTGACCTACGGAAAATTTTAGCCTATCAAAAGTTATTTCATAGAGAAGTGGGGAAAGGGCTAGGAGGTTCTGCGCCTATCTGTTATTTCGTCGCAGCTATAAAACCGTTTGCCAGTATTCAAGATACAGAGCAGTGAACAACATGGTTCATAAAAATACAGTGTATTGTGTTCCTCCAGTTGCTCTTTGCTTTCCAAGGCCATAGAAACTTTTTCGGACAATCCCGTGGCCATCGGCCCTTGTAGACTGTCCATTTTGACGGGGAGCCTCCTATTGCTTTTGACCCGTACGCGGGGTCACAGTGTATCAAAGAGTCACAATTCGCCATTTATGAAACAATTTAACTTGGCTATTACAACTTTTCCTTCACCTTTTTGAGAGCAGTGGTAATGAAATAAATTGCACAAAACAATGCGCCTGGCTAGGTTTGAAACCGCGACCTACAACTCGTAAGTCGGAGCTATTACCACTCGGCCACCACAGCTCTCGAAACCGGCATCAAAGTCAAAGTCAAAGCATTTATTTCAAATAGACCATTTGCAGGCACTTTTGAATAGTCAAATGTCGGTAAGTCCAAGAAAAGTGAAGCTAAATTGCTTCTCCATAGAGAACGTGCAAGAAACTCTATGGACACTCTTTTAAATCATATCATGTGTTACATATATTATAATGGCTTGGCATGTCCTAGAACCAAAAATTCGAAGACGTGTGACATTCACCAACCCGGACTTGGCCCGCGTGGTGAATTACGGCCCATTCTCTCTCCTAGAGAGGAGGCCTGAGTCCCGACAGTCGAAACATTAAAAAGGCTGATGATGATGATGATTACCACTTGCTTTAAATTAAAATACCTCAAAAAATGTGCGAATCTAAAACCAGTCTCAATGAATAATTACTTTAAAGTCCACAAATAAATATAAGATTGCAAACGTCTTAAGCCTATATTTCAAGTCTTGTGCAGTAAGATCTAACTGATTCTAAATTTTCTATTCGATTTAACATTCAGGCTGTAAGACACTGTTGAGTAATGGTCAGTATTAATTCACAGTTATCTATGATCTTGGAAACGACTCAAAATGAAGTCGTATTTTTTATCTTGTAGCAGCAATGTTTTATCTTTTATGCGAAGTATCGTCTGGATTTCCTAACAAGTTAAGCAGGACGTGTAAACGCTTTTAAGCTTAATCATGTTTCTGAACATTGAAAATAAATATACAGAAAAATCGCAAATGTCTGAGAGCTTTTTAACGAAGTTTGTTCCTATAAGCATCAGTACCTACACACTAGCTCCAGGCTTGCCGGAGTGTTCAGAAGATTTACCGCAGCCCTGGAACAGTTGGGTTATAGTCAGTAAAAGTCTGATACTTCTTTTTTTTTCTCTTTTGCCCATCTACTACTACTACTCATCATTATCATTATCCTAGCAGCCGAAAGACGTCCACTGTTGGACATAGGCCTCCCCCAAGCGTCGCCACAACGACCGGTCCTGTGCGTCACGCATCCATCGGATTCCCGCGACTCTGACCAGATCATCAGTCCACCTTGTTGGAGGCCTTCCAACGTTGCGTCTACCAGTACGTGGTCGCCACTCCAGAACCTTTCGTCTCCATCGACCATCTGCTCTGCGCGCAATGTGCCCTGTCCATTGCCACTTAAGTTTGGCGATTCTTCGAGCTGTGTCGGTAACCTTGGTTCTCCTGCTGATATCTTCATTTCTGATGTGATAACGCAAGGAAACTCCGAATGTAGGCCCTTTCCATCGCCCTATGGGTGACTTTGAGTCTTCTTATGATGCCTATTGTAAGTGACCACGTACTACTACTACTACAACCACCCATCGTCTCACTGCTGAGTTCGGCTCTCTCCTTAATAAACAGGATAATTATAGCCTGATACCACGTTGGCTAGACGGTTGGTGCAGGGTTTTATTTTAAGTTTTTCTTCTCTTTCACTGATTGTATAATGTTGAATGTTTCCCTATTCGCCTCTGACGAAATCCTGGAATGAAAAGGATTGGTGGCATATTGTATTCTAACTCCGTCACCACATGGAATTGCCCATACCTAAATAGAACCTGTCGCAAAATCATTCATAGAAAAAAAACAGTCCAAATTCAAACTAAACTCTCATTAAAACCGAAACACCAATCAATTCAAACGCAAATCAAAATCATTAACAGACAACTCTTACTTACTCATACATCAAATACAGCAAATCCATAACGCGTGCACTAATCAAAAGTGATCGGTTGAATCAGCGCGTTTGCAGTGCATGCATTGAAATCATAAATCAATTGGATAGCCTATTACTTTGTATGTTCAGCCATTAGCTAGCTTCCATGTTGATGTAAGTGCAACCCCTAACTTGGGAACTGACGATATTGTAAACTAAGCCGGGAATAGTGCTGCGAAATTGAGCGTCGCAATTAGATAATATTGAAGCAGCTTGTTTATTAATCGAAGCAGACGTGAACTTGATAACTTAATTATATATGGTTTTATCGGTATATCTATTATAAGGTCTATTAGTATATCTATTCTTATAATCACCTTTTTCTCACTCTTTTATTGCACCTACCACTATTTTTTCTCTGCATCACCCAAAGGCTGACTGGAAGAAAATGCCTAAAGCATTAAGATTGCCTCTGTACATTTGTGCATAAAGTATTAAATAAATAAATAAATTATTGTAATTTATTCCAAGTTACCAAATTATTTAAATTATTAATCAATTTCCAAGATCATCCAATAACTTCTCCTGGTCTGGGTGGAGTGCTAGACTTTTACTGCCTACAACTTCTTCTTTTTTTTTAGATGGGAATATCATCCAACGACATCGCCCGCTCTAGGGCGGAGCGGGAGATAGTGTCAGACTTTTAGTGACTAAAAACCCACCCATGTTCCTTCTTTGCCGTTGTTTCAGGACCCCGGGGATCTCTTTCACATCACCCATGACCCCAGTAGGCTTTGACCTAGCTGAGCCTCTACGGTTACTGACAACTCCATGAGGCGCGCGTGGAACACTACGCATCGTCGACGACTTAGGCTCGGTTCGAATGGTTACCGGGCGGTCGGACGGTGAGCTACCCATTGCTCGCCGACCGCAAGCCCTCAAAAACTTCACCTGTGTTTTTCAGTGGCCCTTTGCGTTTTAGGACTACGGGTTTCCTTTTCAGGAAATCCTCATAGTCCTAGAAATTGTTTATCTGAGTTTAATTTTACAATGATAAAATTATTCTAAAAAAAAAGATCTTCTGAATTTAAATCGACAAGAATAAAATTTGCTCTCACCCCTCACAACCCTCTTACTATTTTTCCTTTGACATTTTTATGAGCAATGAGCTAAATGCAGAATCGTTATGCCTTCATTATTATACTGCTTATACTTCACTATATGACTGCAAATGACATGTAAAGTAGGAGGTCATTATCTTGTATTAGGGTAATTGAGACAAGTTGATACTTTGTTAGAATATTCCAAGTGTGCGGTGGTGCGTTCTTGTAATATAATTATTGTTCTGTAATAAATGAGCGTGCCTAAGCCAATTAATGGACTCAAAGGCTTCACTTTATTTAAAACTTAAGCTGTGATAGTCAGAATGTAATTAGTTTTTTAGGGCCCGTTAACTTATATTAACTTTTAAATTACTTTTCTATTTTTATTCTTATCTACACACCTAATTAACACAATAACTGCAGTGTACTTATTTCTGAATAAAAAAAAACGAAATATAACATTTCAAGAAAATATCAATAAATCAAGCCAGGGTTCTTGTTTAACTTCTATCATCAGATCAGCTTGGTATGTACCATTCCCTATAACCAGAGTGCATGAAATGATAATTTTAATTATGCCTACCTTCCGGCTACAACATCTGCCCCCCTAGCCAAGTTACAACCGATTCGCTTGCGTCGAACGCTTCGAGTTGGCCGCGTCGTCGCCGAATCTTTTGTTCTAACCACGTGACTGAGCGTTGAGATGACGTCATTCCCGTACATTTTAAGCTTTCTACTAGCGTTAACTATTGCAGATTTGTAACTTGGCTAGGGATACTGATCAGATCGAAGTATGCCCTTTCCGTCTTCCTTTAGTCAGTCAGCGATTACACGTACCTATATAAACAAGGCAATTTTACTTATTACGACATTTCAGCTGTGACTCTACAAGGAGCTTCGTTCGATATCTTTGGAGTTCATCATCAGATCATTACAATATTTCTATAGGGTCGTCAAATCGGGGTCTATCAATAAAAAATAAAGAAAATCGGTCTACAATTGACTGAGAATTGGTGAACATGGTACATAAAAAAATACATGCAACCGAACATACTCGTCTAATTTCCTCTTTTTTGAAACTGATTAAAAAAACAATTTTCTCCTACTTCAAAAATAAGCATAATAGAATAAGCGTTATAATGTTGCCTCTGCTGGGACTCACACCTCTCTAGAGAAAGAATGGGCCATGTAATCCACCACGCGGGCCTAGTGTAGATTAGGGCAGTGGTGGATGTCACGTCTTCGAATTTTTGGTTATAAGACATTCCGGTACCCTCACGATGTTTTCCTTCACCGTTTTGAGAAAAAAACAACAGTAAAGCAGTCGCGGTCGAAGGTTCAATCTCAGCCAGGCGCATTACTTTGTGTAATTTATTTCATCACTTTAAAAATACATTATCTAGACACACTTTAATCTCACAGTTCTTTGAATATCTATTGTTAACAATGGTATGAATAGTCACAAAGATCCCCACTCTATACGTGCATACAACATATGACTAATGGCGGAAAATCAATTTCCATCGACCCCTGACGTCTGACATCTCACTTACTACGCACCCTCCCCTACCACGAACTGATCTAGCTGTTTTTCACCTTCGTTACACACGTCAAAATAAACAAAAAATGATAAATAGACTCGCTAAGGAAATCGACTAATGTGTATTTTAATGTTTCGTGGTAAGGGTCACGTAATAGATGTTAGTTTTCTTGGAGGGGTCGGCAGATCGATTGATGGAGAAATGACATCCTCATTAATTATTATAAAGTTATCTCTAACAAAAAAGTGGCGTTGACTATAACTTTTTCATTTTATCATGACAATTTAGTTAAATGGTTAAGAGTGTGTGCGAACATTACGCAAAGGGAAGCTGAAGGAACGCAGGTGGGTTTTCAGTCAGTCAGTAAAAGTCTAATACTCCCTCTCATTCCACATAGTGCGAGAGACGTTATTTTCTCAAAAAAAAGGTATTTAATTCATTTTACAGATCAAAAAAAAATATCGATCACCAAGCCCACATTAATCATGAACAAGCTCAATTAAAAAATTGAAATGAACACAATGCGAACATCTCTATTTTTCTCAACTCTCCTTTCCAGGGTACCTATGTTGGAAGACATTTCTTTAGAAATAAGCTTCACCTTTGTAATATTCTTCTGTTTTCTTCTTCTTTTCTTTTATTATCATATGTACATAAATACAATTAGAGGAAGTTTGAAAGTGGCGCCAGTGACTGAAAAGTTGAAAGGTAATCGGTTGTCTTGGTATGGTCATGTGAAGCGGAGGGATGAAGCGCATATTACTAAAGGAGTTCTGAGTATACATGTAGATGGATGGAGAGGGAGAGGAAGGCCGAAAAAAAGATGGATGGATTGTGTGAGAAGTGATATGAAAGAAAAGGGAGTTAGTGATAGTTTGACGGGTGACAGGACAGAATGGAAGAAGAAAACGTGTTGCGCCGACCCCAAGTAATATGGGATAAGGGCAGGAAGAAGAAGAAAGACATAAATACATAATATAAGTAGTAGTGGCCAGTGGTAAGGTAAGCATCAATTTACGAGTCGTTATTTGCGAGTTCAAACCCAGCCAGGCACTTTACTTTGTGTTACTTTTTTTATCTCTACTGCTCTCAAAACGGTGAAAGAAAACATCATGAGGAAACCGGCATATCCTAGAACCAAAAATGCGAAGACATGTGATTTCCACCAACCATGAGTAACCATGGAGTTTCTTGCCGGTGCTTCTCCATAGGAAACGACCAATTTGGAACCGTGCACTAGCTTCTGACGTTTTATAAGTGCCCATGTAGGCCTATGTAAAATAAAATATTTTTGATTTGATTTAATTTGATTTGAACCCGCACTGATCTTGCTAGAAAGGTGGCCAGCGCCCCAGCAATGAGATAAAGGCTGTTTATGTTTATGCTACTCGTATGCTAAACACAACGATCTACCTCTTTCTCGGTATATTTGAGTAAGGGCAAAGCCCGCTACTCCATGCTGAAATATATACCTATAGCAACCTATTTTAACACAGTTAGAAACTCTGTTAAACACACAGGTCATCTTGTTTACGCATCGACACAACCTTATGTTATACGCGTCATGACGTCATAACGCTTCAATTGGTTGCGATCTTTAGGGGAATATGACAGTTGACAGTCGCCCGGACAGTCGGAGGTCCGAACTTGACAGACCCCCACCGCAACTAAGTAAAAGCCTATGCCATTGAACCCACCAAGAGGAAATCTCCTAATGTGTTTAACCATGCCATAGTAGGGTCGCCAAATTAAAGTGCGTGACTTTCCATTACGATTTAATCGTCTACGAAAAAACATTTGAATACAAGCATTTTACTGAGGTTAGTCAGACTGGTTAACGTGTTGACAGCGACACTCATTTTTGTATTATTTCTATTCCTAAGGTACGGGGTCTTTAAGACCTCGTTGAAAAACTATCATTATGACGGTAAGGGGCTTAACCTCCATTAGACGCCGTAACGTTTAAGAAATTATAAGCTTTTTTTTGGATACAAATGGTAAGATGGCAAAATGACCCCGTATTATACCTGCATTCGGTTTTAATAGGGCCATCTTAGTTATTCATTTCTTTACTAAACTAAACCAAACTGAAGTTACGCACGACATCCGCACGGCAGAGAAGACTATGTTTTTCTTATCAGCACCGCAAGCAAAACACATACGGGGCGTATTAGACCTCGTCCCACACTGAACGTGTTAATAATTATGACCCGACAACAAGATCACTTCAAACTTTTAATTGTGGATCGTTTATCGCCGTTTTGTTACGACTCTACAATCGTAATCGCTATTTCGTGGGGCAATGTTGACAACGAAGCAAATTTTAATAGATTTATGTAAATAAATTCTATGATGAATGTTAACATAGCTTCGTTTTCAGTCGCTTCGCTTTTGTGGTTTGATATGTTGTGATAGTTTTTACAGCAGTGATATTATGCTAAGTGAACGCACACATTTTTTTTTTTTGTGATGGGTAATCACAATATTACTTCTCTCGCTCTAAAGTGAAGCTGTCAGACTTTTACTGACTAAAACAAATCTGTGTCCTTCAGTTATCGATGACAGGTAGTTCAGGTGTCAGTGATCTGAGTCCTATATGCAAAGCCAAAATGCCATCCATTTCCATGCAACCGTTTAAGCGTAAAAAAGTAACAGACCTATATAGGGTGACTGGTAATTAAACACGTGATTGTACTCATGATAACAAACAACTTTCCCAAAGAAACTTTTTTATATACTATATTAGTTTTATCATAATAGCAAAATAGCTATTCGCGCAAATCCGCGAACGCGCCTGCGACCTTTCAGCTGTTAGCCGCGTAACGCTGTTGTCTCATGTACCTAACCTAAAATAGTGATAGTGCACCCGCGTCGCTTGCAAACCCATCGGTGTATGTAATCAATGTAGGTACCTACAGATTCCGGTTAAATAATATAAGTAAAATAATAAGTATAAAAAAAAAAGTCCTTTGGGAAAGTTGTTTGTAATCATGAGTACAGTAATGTGTATAAGTATCGATCACTAATTACCAGTCACCCTATAGATACACAAACACGCAAATATTCGCTTATAAAATAACTGTAGCCAGCAGTTTTACCCGCTATACACTAGATACTCCCATGATAAAAAGTATCCTATGTGCTATTTTACAATATGGTATACCCGTCTACCAAGTTTCGTCAAAATGCATTCAGCCGTTCTAGCGTGGAGAAGTAATAAATATACCCACTCCTTAATAGTGATTAGTGAGATATATTATTAGACTGTTCATTCTTCATCGCTATAGCAAATATCTTTCTCATAAATGATACCTATTTGTTTTATTTTAAAGTCAAATCGTATACAATTTCTAATACATTTATTGTGCGTACCTATATTATACATTTTATAAGAAGTTTTTATAGCTGACTGTACAGAAATACGTCAGATTTTTACGACGGCCGAAAAATTAGGTGCAATCGGAAGGTGCCAACTCGCGAGGACGCGCGCAAATTGCATAAGCGAGTTGACAAACAAGTCATATTTTTCCCGTGGTAAAAGTTGTTCAGAATGATGACTATAATTCAAGATTTAAAGCTTGTAAATTGTTTATTTGAAACTAGCTTTTGCCTGCGGCTTAACTCGCATCCATAAAATATAGCATTTGTCACTCATGAATAAACCAGCTTTCTATCGGTGCAACAATTTCAGCAATCAGACCAGTACATTTAAACAGACAAACTTGACCTCTCTTTAATATTAGTGTAGATTAAGTTCAAATGAACCATTTATTCAGGCACTTAAAATGTCAAGAAGTTATTCAGCAAAATTATAATTGTAGATCTCTATAGAGAAAGATATGCAAGAAAGTTCTTGGACACTCTTTACGTTTTACAATTAACTCGGTTACATGTTTCTTGTCGCTTGTATTATATCCCATAATCAGTTTTCAGGAATTGCATTGCTATTTTTATATTCTGTTTACTTATACACCATTATTTTTAGTTTATACAAAATCTGTATGTTCAAAATCAGTAACTGAATGTTTTCTAATAGTGTTTATACCATATTTGTTTTTTCCCAAAAATATTTAAAAAGGTCACCAAAGGCCAAAGGCAAGTTGGATACCACCGACACTAAGTACGACACAGGTCACGAAAAGTTATAACGCGTATAGTTATCGGCACGAATATTGAGCGCTCGGCGTCAGAGTGGGGATCGCTTTGCGGATTCCATACATTGGCGAGCCAATCGTCGTCGTTGTTAGATACATGCAGCAAGCACAAGGAACAAATCACGAGTGACGTCTATGACACGATGGCGCTGACATTCCCCGCCCCCGCGTCTCACGTCGCACCACTAAAGAGACCGAATATTTGACTTGAACTGCGCAATTTGAAGCCAGCGCTCAATATTCGTGCCGATAACTATACTGGAACCCAGCAAACAGCTGGGTGCAAATGAAAATCAACCCCTCAGTCGCCTGGACGGCTCGGCTGACGTAACAAGCTCATTACTTTGTTATTTTTCATGACACAGTTATGAAATTTTGTATGGATTGTTTACATAAAAATACTAGACACGTGTTTCGGATTTCACATAATTATACAAAAAATAGTATTAGATATATATCAACAAAAATAAACGCCAACAACCTCTGCCGCATCACTTCACTCGCAGTCATAGATTACGTGCAAATGATACGTAGTGCCGACCTGTCCAGGCGAGACGTAGGGGAAGCTCCTCGCGTGCCGCTCCCCGTCGCATCCGGACTCCGGGGTGAGTCCGCGTGCAACACTCACGATATAAAACTCTGTATATTTTAATACTGATCAAAGAAAATCTATGCTTTGTTGATTTGGTAGACGAGGCTTCATTTGTTTTTGTTAATTGCATTTCATTAGAATCAATACTTAATATCATACTCGTAAAGCTGAAGAGTTGTGTTTGTTTGTTTTGAACGCGCTAAGCTTTTCTGGCTTCTAGTTTGAATGGAAAATTATTTTAGGGGTCGACAATGTATTTAAAAAAAAAACTATAGGTTGTAACATCACACTACGACTAATAGGAGCGGAGTAGTAACCAAAGTCCGGAGTGAAACTGCGGAGTAAGACTAAAATAATGTTTTATTGTTACTAGATAGATCATTCCCTCATAATTTTAATGTTTTTTTTTTTTATATTCCGATAGTCTGTAGGTTAACATATTGGATCCTGTGCATCGAGTCGGATTGCCACACAGGTATAATAAAATATATTATTTTATTGCGTTGTATTAAGGCCGCTGTACCACTGGCGTTTCACGAACTTTGGCGCTACTACTTGCGCGGCGACAACGTTGCGCTGACGCGACGTTAACGTCACGAGTTTTTTGCGTACATTGGAACATTTCTTGGAATAATATGCCTGCTGCGGTCTTCACAACCGATTATAAAAAAAAAATTGATTTGTGTTGCATAGGTACCTATTTAGCGCAACTGTGAGACACGCAATGAGTTTCCTTTTTAGGGTTCCGTAGCCAAATGGCAAAAAACGGAACCCTTATAGATTCGTCATATCTGTCTGTCTGTCTGTCTGGCTATAAGAGCTATGCTGTTGAAACTTAGTAAGTAGATGTATTCTGTGAACCGCATTAAGATTTTCATACAAAAATAGAAAAAAAAGCAATAAATTTTGGGGGCCCCCATACTTAGACTGAAACTCAAAAATTTTTTTTTCGTCAAACCCATACGTGTGGGATATCTATAGATAGGTCTTCAAAAATGATATTGAGGTTTCTAATATAATTTTTTTTCTAACTTGAATAGTTTACGCGAGAGACACTTCCAAAGTGGTAAAATGTGTGTCCCCCCCCCTGTAACTTCTAAAATAAGAGAATGATAAAACTAAAAAAAATATATGATGTACGTTACAATGCAAACTATCAACGAAAATTGGTTTGAACGAGATATAGTAAATAGTTATTTTTTAATACGTCATAAATCTAAAAAAATACAATATCATTAAAACATCGATCAAAGTTACAACGAACTACAAGAACTTTTATATTATATTACTTGCTGCTACGGAACTCTCCATGGGCGAGTCCGACTCGCACTTGGCCAGTTTTTTTTTATAGTTTCCTACATGTATTTTCTAAGCTGTGTGTGGGTATGTCATTATCATCTTCCTGCCCTTGTTCCGTTTTACTTGGGGTCGGCGCAACGCGCTTTTTTCTTCCATTCTGTCCTGTCACTCGTCACACTATCACTAACTACTTTTCTTTCATAACACTTCTCTCACAATCCATCCATCTTTGCTTTGGCCCCCTTCTCTCTCTTCATCCGTCTACACATATACTCATTATACTTTTAGTAACATGTGTAGGTATTTATGTGTGTCAAATAAAACTTACTTCTTACTTACTTCTGTTTTATTCGTTCTTTTTTATTCTTTTCTTTTTTTTACTTTTTCATTTGAAATCCTTTCCCCCTATTATATGCAACCTCTGTCACAGGAGCGACATCGCCATCTAAAACATCTAGAGCTACACATGTTTCCCAAGTTTCACCACAAAAAAAAAATACAAATAACGTTCAACCAACTAGAAATATTGACGATACGGTTGGTGCAGTGTCTAATCATCTGCTGCGTGGCGTATTGCTGTTTCGATTTCCGCTCGAAACAATTAATATTTCTATATGACCTATAAATAGTTGTTCCTGTGTCTGGGTGTTTGAACACATGTTGGTTTTAATCTGTATAAAAAGATGGAGACATTACTAGAGTGTCAAAAAAAATGTTGTGCCTCTCAATTTTCCGTTACCAAAGCAATTTACACAACCCTAAAACAGGATTAACGTACAAAAAAAATACCAAAGACGAAAACTACAAACAACTTGCTCGCCCATTGAAATGTTTATCCGTTAACAAAGCATCGCACATTCCCTGCCCGTTGCCACCATTTGTCGCCCTAAGTTTGACACGAACTTGCTCGTCGAAGGGAACAGAGAGAAAAAAGTAAATATTTCACGGCCCTACTGCACCCTTGTTGGTGGAATCACGCGTCGGTTGCGCGTGTTTTCACGAAGACGGATCATTGGGACGCGCGACAAGTTTAGTTTTAGACGAGCGAACGAAACGCTGCGTTCGGAACGCCAGATTTAATAATCTAAGAAAGGAAAAAGATGTCAATTTTTAGCTGATCAATAAATAGTGTAAGATTATTGTGAAAATAATAACGCTATCCAGTAGGTATAAATAAGTGTTAGTACAGAATATGTTTAGAAAGTACTTAACAGTCCAGTAAACAAAAAGACTATTATATACTTGATTCGTGTATTTACTTACGTATAAGTTACCAGCTTTTCTCCACTGCTTTGCTTCTATAGCTTTTGACATAGGTGACGTACTTTTTTCAGTACTGAAATATTTGTATTGTAGCGACATCTATGGCGCCACATAAGAACTACGAAGAAAGTACAAAATCCTGCATCGCACAATCAAGGTCTCCGCGCGATTTGAACATATACGACAGCCCGAAATCATCTATCGAGCAGTTGCCTATCAGACCATAACACCTGTCTGGTCGGAGGATCCACCCTTTTCAACGGAGGTTTGCGGGACTTTACTCCCTGTTCCGCATATCTCCAAAGTATATTTTCTTTGCAAAAATTCTGTCATTCTGTATACTCTACTAATTTAACTTACTTACTGTATACACTAACTTGTCTTACCTTTTATAATATTTTTTTTATACTAAACCAGCTTTTCTCAGCTGCTTTGCCCGCGGCGCCTCAAAGAGACGAGAGTAAAACAGTAGAAACACGGTTTTTTGAATACTTTGATATTTTGAAAGTTATCGTGGCCCAGGTGGGTTTTAGTCAGATAAAGCCTGACACTTTCTCCTACAGCATCCTAGAGCGCTAAGTAAATCGAAAGAGAAAATCCCAAGTCTGAATCCCAAGCCCCGCTTGAGCAGAGCATCGCCGTGTGCTTGTGGGGGCGAACGGCGGCGGCGATCTCTCGCGCCAGACCTTAATACAGGCCATGGTCCGGAGCGAGGAGGAGTCCGGCCACCGTAGGCGCGGACTTGCGGACAGCGAGCAATGGGTAGCTCGCTGACCGACCGTTCGGTAACCGTCCAGATCGAGCCCAAGTCGTCGACGGCGCGTACTGTTCCCGCGCACCTCAAGGAGTTGTCAGCAACCGTAGGGGCCCAACAGGGTCGAAGCCTACTGGGGCCAAGGGTTTATTTCTGAAAGGAAAGCTCGGCCCTGGTATGAAAGGCAACGAAGGGACAGGGTGGGTTTTTTAGTCAGTAAAAGTCTGACACTATCTCCCGCTCCGCCCAAGGAAGAGGAATGTCATTTTGATGAATTTTACCCAAAGAAAAAAAGAGTTCGAATCCCAAAGAATTACGCCCCCTGGATGATCCTAACCTTTGTGCTATTTCTAGACTGGTAGCTTTCAATCAAATCCATTCAGCCATTTGAGCATCAAGAAGTAATAAATCATACATAGACATATACATACAAACTTAGCCAAGTGTGCGTATGGATAGCCTATCATGTAAGAACTGGCTGAGAGTAGACCATGAAGCTATGTCCCTCCTGTTCACTCTGTTTGGAAATTGCAAAAAACACTTTTTAACCGCAGCGTAAACAATGTGTAATGCAATAAATCAACGTGTGACCCATAAATAAAACTTCATTGCAGATCAATTATATGCCGACTGGGATTTGTGTATGCACATGCACAGCCATAACATGGGTACTAGTGAATATAAATAAATATTGTTCTTGTTTATTACCAACTGTTTGTTTGTTTAACTGTAATGTGTTTGGGAATTAATGTGTTTGTTTATCTAAATACTAGCTTTTTCCCGCGGATTCACTCGCGAACATAAAATTTAACCTATGTCACTCAGGAATATAACGGCTTTCTATTGATGAAAAAATTTTAGCAATCAGACCAGTACTTTTAGAGATTACCTCCTCCAAAAAAAAAAAAAAAACTCTCCTCTTTATTATATTAGTGTGGTTACGAACAATGTTCATGACAAATAGGCTATGGAATCATTTAAAGAGTTACCGTGCCCTGTGATGCAAAGGACAATGGAAAACCAAATTTCATCGGTCGCTAAACGCATCAAATAGTGAGATTCAATCATTTGAATTTATCAAGCATTTTTAATTTTCATGAAAAATCTCAAAATATAAATACTGGATGACACAACCAAAAAATTACTAACCACACAAGTCATCCAATATATCAATATATCTTATTATAATCCCTCACAGTATTAATAATATTTTTTATTCTTTTCTATTTGAAAATTATTCCATCCTTAGCGTTCAAACCGCTCGTCTGCACAGCCACAACTCCCTCGAAGATGGATCATCGAGACGGCGGGGGGGAGCGATCGCGATAAACCGTCGCGATATGGAAAACTGCGGAATGTGCACACCGAACACCTAGGCTCCTCACGAATGCAACTACTCACACGGTTTCTGAGCTGCTGGCGTTCACACCTTTGTGTAGTGTATGTTTCTTTATCTGTTTTATTTTTATTTGTATTTTAGAGTGTTGTCCTATACGTATTTTGTTTATTATTTATCATGCCGTTTTTTGTTTTGTTTTTTCAAATTGTGTGTGTTGATTAAATACTGACTGAGGTATATCATTCGCTTTAATACCTTGTAGCTACGTCACTTAGTGCTAGTGACTATTCTTGGGGGCCCACTTATTGGGAGAGTAAGTCACCCCCTGCTGATGTATATATTTATAACATTTTTCAGGCAGACAGTCTAAAGTCGGAAATGCACTGGCATTTAAGCCTCCCAAAACTATCGTTTTCCATATTATATGTAGCAACAGTTTCGCACCAACTGGGGGTTATCCCTGGGTGCACTAGCAGAGCGCTTACAAGGTCTATTGACACCACGTTCCATGAAAATGATCTAATGGGCCTTTGTAAGTTGGCTACAGCCCTTCGTAAGCTTTCCAAAGGTCCAAGATACAAGGGGCCCAGGGAGTTGGGGATAAATAAATACACAAATTATAATACTGGTTATTCATGAGGGTAGCTACAAAAGAGTTGGCGCATACCCATTCTATGACGGGTTCATTCCACTAATCAGCTTATACGCAGAATTCCAGTGTATCTACTAACTGTCCCTACACACGGGCTTCAAAAAAACGCCGCGTCAAGCTTCATTTTGAGGCGGCCTTTTTTTGTGGCTCGTGTGCGGCGGTGCCGCTACAAAAAAACGCTTGAAGCGCCTTCAAGTTTCACCGAACACAAGAGGTGTCGCGCGCTTCAGCCGTTTTTTGCGGCCGCTTCTAGCTTTTTTTTGTGGCCACTTCTAGCGTTTTTTTGTGGCGACGTTTTTTTGAGGCCCGTGTGCGGGGACAGTAAAATAAAGAAAAATATATCTAAACACCTTTTTCACAAGGACATTGGTCGATCTGTTGTGAAATACTTTTGACCCGTTAAAACTAATTTAAAATTACTGTCAGTGTATGTGTGTATGTTTGTTACTTCTTCACGCTCAAACGGCTGAACGAATTTCGATGAAACTGAGTACACGAATAGACCTAGAATAGCATGTAGAATTATCCCAGGAATATTTTCTCTTGGAATATTTTTTTACTATCACGCGAGTGAATCCGCTGGCGCAGCGGCTAGTGACAGATAACGCATTATGCGTGTAAGTTGAAAATATAATAGTCTATATCACTGGATAAAATAGCATTCTATTGATAAAAAAAAAAATTAAATCCGTCTAGTAGTTTTTGGGTTTATTCATCAACAAAAACACGTATCTTTCCTTTTTATAATATTAGTATAGATAGATAAACTTACAAAGATATAGGTTTTTTCTTCAGTGGGTAAAAATCATCCAAATGACATCCCCCGCCCTTGGGCGGAGCGGGAGATAGTGCCAGACTCTTACTGAATAAAAAACCTACCCCGTTCCTTCGCTGCCTTTCATAACGAGGCTGAGCCACCTCTCGAAACTAACCCTGACCCCAGTAGGCTTCGACCCAGCTGGGCCCCTGCTGCTCCATCAGCTCCGTGAGGCGCGCGGGAACAGTGCGCGCCGTCGACGACTTGGGCTCGAACCGGACGGTCGGATAGCAAGCTACTCATTGCTCGCCGTCCGCAAGCCCGCACCTACGGTGGCCGGAAATTGGGATCTTGACTTATTAACATTACTGACTGTAACATACAAGGTGCAGTTTTAAAACTGCACAATATTTCAGGAGGTTGTAATAAAACTCATAAATAATCATATAAAAAAACGATACCTGGTCAATAATCAGTAATACTTGTTATTTAATTTTTTAATTACACTAAACTAAATCGATTGATCGATGGCCGCGGGGGCGTGGCTAGGGTGTGGCGTGCGGGATGATGATTGGATGATACATTATTTATGAAACTATCGTTGCGAGTTAGTGTGTGTGAAAACGCCCTTTATTGTTCCGTGTTTGTGTGTGTGAAAAAAAGCGCGGTTATAAAAAAAAAAAAATTACCTACTTATTTTATTATTGATTCGGGTCGAGAATCACTAACATAATTACCTCCTGAAATATTTTGCAGCTTCAAAACGACACCTTGTATAAGTACACCACCAAAGTTATTATAATTTTTTTTTAACAAAACATGAAAAAAGAAAATACACTCACTTTAAAATGCTTAAGTAACCAAGTGACAAGCCAAGGTCTACACTGCGAGGCTAAGTTGAGCTAAGTAAAGAGACTTGCTAACATAACTCTACAATCTAGGCCGGCTGTCCGGACGTAAAACAAAGAAATAATAGGCTTTTAAAGTTTGTAGTATTTTTTCTAAGGCTTACAGACGGTCCTTATGGAGGAGCTCGTGGCCAAAGTAATAACAGGCCGATTTTCAAGTTAAATAAGTTAAGCAACCCTTGCTGAGGTCAATCTGTAGATGGGTACTCAGAAAACATATCAAGCCAAGTGTTTTAAGTGAGCTCGACAAATGGTTGTGCGATTAACTCTAGTGCGACAAAACTGTAGTTTGAGTCGCAGTACACTCTAGAACACTCTAGAACTATGGTGAGTCGCGACTCACTATAGTTTGAGTGCACGCTTGTGAAGCAATGAAGTTTGACATTATTCTAGTGCGACATGAGGAATTAACATATGTAAGAGCACCCCGACTAAGACAGGTTAGGTTGGAAGGCTAAGGGTGCAAACATACAGGTTTTTCGGCCCTGATATGTCGGTACGGGTCGGTACAGATAGGTACCCGTCAAACTACATATAGAAACAGGTAAATCTGTATGTTTAAAACACTACACTAGCCAATGTTTTAACCCGTATGACTCGGTCCAGGCAGTCGGTACCGACAAGTGTAAACCTGTTTCTTTATAAATAAGCGCACAAGAACACACGAGAGAATTATACCTGCACCGATCGGTACCGACCCGCACTGTAGGCTTACTCTTGAGTTAAATTCCGATCGGTCGACATTGAGATTGTGACGTTTCGTACCCTTGACTTCAATGCTAGCGCCAAATTGGTTCAAAATTGCGTGTCTATTTTGAGAACTAAGTGAAATCGTATATGTTGACAATATTGTTTTCAAGGGTACCAAATCACGTAACGTCAACATTGACATTGCAATCGGATTGACTTTAGATTGAAATTGAAATTAATTTGGAGAGTAAGCCTGCAGACTCGCCTGCAACGGTAACCTGTTTATTCATGTTTGCACCCTAAGGCGAGAGCAAAATGTCGCGGAGCTCCCGCTTTAGGTCACCTTATTCGGGGTGCCCTTTGTCGAGATTACGTAGTACACTTCGACAAGCCTAACGGCTTGGACGTAACGTCCAGGCTGTCATTTAGATCTTTGACAGAAATCTGACACCAATCAAACTAATGGTTACATGGGTTGTGGAGGTAAGATAGGCAGTCGTTCCATGTAGAATACTGGTACTCAGCTGCTTCTGGTTAGACTGGAATCCAACGTCAATACGTTTAGGTAAAAGCTTAGCAAATAGATTGTAGTAGGTAGATATTTAAAGAGTGTAAAAATGTGCTTAGTTTTGAACCACTTCACTATTTTTTAACTTGGTCATTGACATTGTTCTTAGATATCTCAGATCTTTTCTAGAGAAATAATGATCAACTTAAGTGCTAAGTTGTCACACACATGCGTTATTTTTTTCACCAAACTTGTGCAGTGAGGCTTATGCAAATATTAACATTTACTTCTGGCTTTTATTTTTCCCCTCTGCTCTAACGCCCCTCCTGAAGGAGGCAATAAATATGTTTTGATTTTATCCGAAAATATCCGCAAAATCTGTAGTTAAAATAATCACGGCGCGGCGTGACAATTCATTATATAGATTCTAGAGCCTTACCTTATTGTTATAATATAATCACTAACTTTGTAAACAAGTAAAAACAGCCAGCCTTAAAAACTTGAAAGTAAAATATGTTATTATTTATCTAATTTTGTCAGTAAGCAAGTATACTATAACCAAAATTGTTAAGTTTGTCTATCAAAAGGCGAATCGGTCGAGAACCTACCACAGTGTTATCTTTTTTAACCCAAAGTTTGACTGGTAGGAAATGCCTTGCATTAAATCCGCCTGTACCACTATTGTATACGAATATAAACTAAAAAAATATCCGCACTTCGAATCACGGATAAAATTTTCAATAACGCGACACGTCCCTACGTCGAAGAAAGTTCTAAAATGGCGCCGTACCAAAAGAACACACACTTAAAATGGCATTATCTTCTTATTTTTATATTAAACTTGAACTGAGAGGAAGTCTTGTAATCGCCTTAAGCTTTTCATCATTCAGAGACAGCTGACGCCCCAACGACATGTTCCCCGGATTTTTTACCAAACTTTCTTCAAATTTTATTGCGTTATTGTTTATTCTGAAGTCTTTAGTCGTTAAGTCTTATAAAGTATTTTCTGGTAAAGTTTCCCCTGATTTTGGTATTTAAGCTTATAAGAAAATGGTTTAAGAATATTTTTTGTGACAAAGTTGAAGCCAGTCCGTATTGTCATAAAAATTTGGGGTGGCATCTAATAATTGTTGACAGATAACTTAAAATAAATTTGATTTAGGACATTTGATTTGATTTGATTAATTCACTCACGCTTTGGGATGTTATCTCACTAATATTATAAAGACAAAAGTTTTGGTTTCCCCCAACTATTGAAGTTCTGCTTCGGTCTTCCAATTTGTCTCCAACTTCGAAGTTCTCCTGTATGTCTGCTAGGTACTTTTTTACGCTCTACCGGCTGAGTAAAAGTGGATAACATTTGGTACACGTGCAGACCATGTTCTAGAATAGCATCTAGCTACCTTTTATTCCAGGAGTATGTTCCCATGGAATTATTTCCTTCGTTCACGCAAGCGAAGCCTCTGGCGGAAGCTAATAATATTATAAATACAACAAAGGTGTTTTTGTTTAATGTATTATGCGCCGTCATTCATGGCTGTCGGCTTGTTTAGCTATGTAAATTTATAGGCTTGAAACATGAGACTTTTGAGATGAAAATCCTTTGATAAACTCAGAAAGGAAATTGATCGCGCATGAGAACTAAATGCCTTACTAACACACTTATTACAGATTGTTGTCTGAACTGAGAATCGAATTAAGTTACTGATCATTATCTATATATATAAAAGAAAGTCGTGTTAGTTACACCACTTATAACTCAAGAACGGCAGAATAGATTTGGGTGAAAATTGGTAGGGAGGTAGCTTAGAGCCAGGAGACGGACATAAGATGGTAGAGTAGGGTAGAGTAGGGTAGAGTAGGGTAGAGCAGGGTAGAGTAGGGTAGAGTAGGGTAGAGTAGGGTAGAGTAGGGTAGAGTAGGGTAGAGTAGGGTAGAGTAGGGTAGAGTAGGGTAGAGTAGGGTAGAGTAGGGTAGAGTAGGGTAGAGTAGGGTAGAGTAGGGTAGAGTAGGGTAGAGTAGGGTAGAGTAGGGTAGAGTAGGGTAGAGTAGGGTAGAGTAGGGTAGAGTAGGGTAGAGTAGGGTAGAGTAGGGTAGAGTAGGGTAGAGTAGGGTAGAGTAGGGTAGAGTAGGGTAGGGTAGAGTAGGGTATGGTAGGCTGAAGTAGGGAAGAGCGAGAGCGAAGCCGCGCGGGCAAAAGCTAGTTATAGATAAAAGTGTTTAAAATCTATGTCAATACTAACTGCTACTAGCGGCTTTGCTTGCGTAATAGTAGAAAATTATCCCATGGAAACATACTGTAATTTACCAAGTTCTACCCATGTAACAAGTATCCTCAATATCCTTTCAAGCCTCAAGAAGTAACAAATTTACTGTACACTCACACATATTCGTTTTTATAATATCAGTGTGATATTATACGGCACACTACAGCATAAATGAAGACTCCCAAGCCGCCAAACACAGAGCTGCATGGCGTCGTATCGCGAGACAGGCGGTGGTGCGGGACTGGACCGAGACATGACCACGACCACTCTGTCAAGAGTGTACGACTAAGAAGAAGATTATACGGCTTAGTGTTTTAGGAGCTTTTTCTGCCTTTTTGGTCTAGCAGTTCCAAAGTGCGACGAGACGATGGAAGGTTGTGTCGGGCAAAGTGTTATTGGGATTGTCCATTATAAAATCCTCAGCAGCAGCCCAGAGTTTGAAAGTCGGTTTTATGGTACTCCCGTGTTTTGATAAGTAAGTAAAGTCATTGGTCCTGCACCAAATCTTTCTCCAATTTTTTTTTATTTATTTGGGGGAAAATCGTCCAATGACAACCCCCGCTCTTGGGTAGAGCGGGAGATAGTGTCAGACTCGTACTGACTAAAAAGCCCACCCCGTTCCTTCAAGCCTTCATATCGGGGCTCGAGTTCCCTTTCGGATAACCATGGCCCCAGTAGGTTTCGACCCGGCTGGGCCCCTGCTGTTGCAGACAATTCCTTGAGGCGCGCGGGAACAGTGGCTTGAGAACGACTTGGGCTTGGTCCGGTCAGTTACCGGGCGGTCGGACAGCGAGCTACCCATTGCTCACTGACCGCAAGCCCGCGCTTACGGTGGAAATCTTTCTCCAGTCGTTTTGAATTGCCGTCTCATCGGACTAGGGAACAATGTGCATCTATATGAGCACTATAATATCTCCTATGTACTTTGACTGGTATAAATTGCCTAAAGCTTTAAGTCCGGTCTCTGTTATGTGCATTAAAACGTTTTGGTAACACATTTATTGTGCGTACAGCTAAGGAGTGGAATTCCTTGCCGGAATCTGTTTATTGTTGGGTATAACCCAGGAATCTTTAAGTCGAGAGTGAATAGGTTACTTCTAGGTAAACGCGCTACATCGTCGACTGCATCGTCGCTTTCCATCAGGTGAGATAACAATAAAAAAAAATACTTGGCTGAACTCTGTTGAGATTGGCCACCAAGGCCGAAATTTAGTCTGGAGGATTATTATAAGTTGGTAATAAAACCTAAATAAAATTACAGCGTACCCAACTGATCCCATTCGCTTCCCAACAATCGTTATTATAGGTTAACCCTTTTACTATCGAATAAAGCTTTCATCTTTCGGACATTCGGGACGACCATTTTGCATAATGATATTATCCACTCTTTTACATACTCTGCGCATTCACTCTTTATTACTTTTTGAGGAATTCAATTCAGTTGAGATTTAACCAAAGAGTGAATTAAATGTTTCAACTGTTGGTCGTCCGCCGCGTTGTTCCGTAAAATTGTTGAATGAATTGTTGTTGCTATATAAATTAAAATTCATTTTAAGCTGCAGGACAAGTATAGAGTGAGCATTTTTGTTTGCTGTAATGAATACTTATTCACAAACCTTTTTTGTTTCAGGTTTTATTATAAGCATGTTTGCTTTTCACCAAGTTATCTGTCCACTTGGTGGGAGGCCTTCCAACGTTGCATGGTTCCGGTGTGTGGTCGTCACTTCAGAAACTTTCAGTCCCATTGATCATCTGACGAGCAATGTGCCCTGCCCATTGCCACTTAAGTTTGGCGATTCTTCGGGTTATGTCGGCGACCTAAAACACGAGCGAAAATTGTGGAGGCGGTTGTTCAGCAGTGGAAGTCTTTCAGCTGAAATGATGAGGATAATGATGTTTGTAAGAAATTAACATTTCACAAAGAATTGCCATTGCCACGTTAAATGGCAAAACTAATTCTTTGGGCGAAAAACAAGCCAGACTTCTTGCTACGTAAAGTCTCGATCAGTCGGCGTGAAATTTTCTTGAAAAGGAAGCCCCCAAACGGCTCATAACTGTAATATATTATTACTAGCTTTTGCCCGCGGCTTCGCCCGCGTACATAAAATATAGCCTATGTCATTCAGGAATAAAGCAGCTTTTTGCCGGTGAAAAAAAATTAGCAATCGGACCAGTACTTTCAGAGATTACCACCTACAAACAAAAAAACATAAAAACAAAAAAAAACAACTTTACCTCTTTATATATTAGTATAGATAGATACGTAATTAGCATTTACCTCCACTCTTCATACCGAAAAATACAAGCCACATGAAAATTTCAGTAAAATCTACAAATCACCGTGACAAAACCAGAGATAGGTCGTGTTATTCTCTAACAAACCCTTATCGTGAAGTCAGCTCCAAAAAATAATGACGACCAAATTGGCATGCGTAGGTACCAATTTTTTTGTTACTAGCATAACCCGACTATCTATATTCCGCTGATAACTTATCTAGCAACAAATTGCCCTGTATAATTCATAGAGGTTACCAGGTGACAGGGGTACGCAATTCTGGTGTAAGTTATGTGCATACATTCATATATAAATGTTCTTATATCTATTGTTATAGTAGAGAAAAACCCTCCGTGTTTGTTTGTATTCATTATTTTGAAAGCATTACGTTGTCCCTTCGGACGCAAAGGGATATTTTTGTTGTATAAAGGTAATCAAATGATATTGATTGGTTGTTACTTTTAAGGTTATTACGTTTTGGTTAGATTGTATCTCATTTTATGAATAAAATTATAATTTGGAGATATTATAGTCTGTCTAAACAGTCAACCAACTTGGGAAGTTTGTATAATATTTAATTATTTCAAAAATACTTATATCGGATACTTTTTATAAGGTTCTTCTATTTCTAAACAATGATCATGATCTCTTAATCAACATTGATTATTGAACCAGCGTTGTCTACATAAGATTTTATTTTACCCTAATAATTACCCAAGTCAACTGACTTGGGTAATTGGTCCCAAGTCAACTAACTTGGGACTTATTAGACAGACTCCAACCAAAACCAAGTTGTTGCCGCGAGTAGACGTGTTTTCGTAACGCTCCTCATCTTTCAATCAAATAATTTTGTTTAACCTGCCCATATGGACCTAATAACTAGTTTTCGGTTAAGAAACAAGTGTGCAAGTAAACTGTGTCAACCACAACTCAATGTATAATCTATACAGGGAACAGTGAGTAAATATAATCTCAAATGTGCTTATAATAGTATGTTTGTTGGTGTCCAAGACTCGAGTTGCGTAGTGTATACCTTCATAAAAGTCATAAATGTGAATCACTAATTGACCGCAAGCATAAACTTTGAACACTCATTAGTTAATTTCAACTATACAGTATAAAGAGCAGTTGGTCTCAGTGCGTAAGGCGCTACCCTATACCAGTGAGTAACTGGTTCAAACCCGGGTCAGCGCGTGACTTTTTGGACTTATTAATTTTTTAAATTTTATATTTTCTTTAATTTATTCTGAAGCGGATATATTGTTATTTCGCTATCATGCCAATAAACCACTCACCTCCCCCAACTACTCCATCTACACCGGTCTTTGAGCACGAGAACCCTGATAGCTCTGCAACTCTACTCATAGATGCAAAAGGAGGATTGGCAAAAAAATGTGGACCTTCTCGTACAAACCTCGGTGATACCGACTTGGACTTGACTTCGATCGTTTCGAATATTTCCGAGTGTAACAAGTCGGTTAAAAAAAGAAAATTTGACCAGCTCGCTAGTGAAAATGCTGATATTGCAACATTAATTAAGGAATTATTTACCTTTTTCTCAAAAGAACAGGAAATACATTTCCAAGAATTGAAATTGAGTGTGGAAGTCATATCTAAGAAACATGATGAATTTTTAGAAAAAATTATTTCGCTTGAGAAAGAAAGAAAAGCTGACAAGGTTTTAATCAAAGAATTGGAAGAGAAACTGGAGACTTTGGAAAGAAAATCCCGGGGTAGCGGTATAGAACTCCGAAATTTGCCTCAGCAAAAAGACGAGTCTAAGGAGACACTGTGTCGGGAAATTATGCAGTTAGGAAAGACCTTGAATGTCGATATCGATTGCTCGACAATAAAGGACATCTACAGGCTAAAATCAAAAGACTCCTCAAACCCGGTACTTGTGGACTTTACGACGGTACTGGTGAAGGATAAAGTCTTGAAGGCAGTAAAGAGTTTTAATAAATCTATATCTAAAGGGGAAAAACTGAACACAACTCACTTGAACTCTAAATACCAGCCAAAACCGCTTTACGTAGGTGAAACTCTCACACAGAAAACACAAAGGCTTTACTTTCTGGCGAGACAGTTCCAAAAGAGTCATGGATATAAGTTCTGTTGGACGTCTAATGGAATCGTATATCTCAAAAACGCTGAAGGATCTATACATATACGAATAAATACGAATGCTGATCTGGAAAAGCTAAGACTTGCTACATGACTATGTTTTGTCGTAAATGGTCAATTTTGTATTAAATTATGCCTGCATGTTTTTAATTATTATCATATTTTTTTTAATATTATATATTTCTCTTTTCAATTTTAAGATTAGTGGACGCGCTTTGTTGCGAGTTTGCTGTCAACTAAGAAGTTCCTTTTTTGAAATACTTACTTGTTTTATGCTTTACTCGATAATATTAGCTCCTGAGGTTTCTCAAACCATGTATGTAATTGAATTGTTGGTTTTCTTTGACTTCAATAAAATTATTGATTTAATTTGGTTATATAATATTTTTTATATAAATGTTATGAATTTGTTAATTTATATCGATTCACTATTAAGAATAATGCATTTATTGAGAAATTGTATAATATATTATGAATTACTGTTTATCTTGCTTGATCTCTGTTGTTATATTTTGTTAACTAGTTGGCAGATGACCAAATACATATTACCTTATTTGTGCTCTTGTCAAATCATAAGGCATTACATCATTAATATCTGTTGCATAAACTACACATATAACACATACATACAACATCTTAACAAACTAAATTGCTCTTTCTCACTCACAAGTGCTATAAATCACTTAATCGCTATAAAACTTTCCGCCTTTTGTTCAAAAACCCGGACTACAATTCATGGCCAAAATTTACTTCTTAATTAAAATTCAATGAGATAATAGATTTAACACAAAATATTGATCAAGTTTCTGTATCTACATCCCAAACAGCTTCTGTTGAGGAATGTCATGAAATATTGGCTTCGACAGATAAGGATTTACCTATTCTTACACAAAACATTCGCAGCATAAACTGCAACATGCCAGATTTACACATTCTGTTAGAGAGATTGAAAGTAAATTGTGACGTAGTTATATTGACAGAATGTTGGCTCTCTAATACAACTGTAATACCCAGTCTTCCGAGGTATTGTCATGTGGCGTCAAAAATCAACACTAAACAAAATGATGGTGTAGTAATTTTTTACGACGAAAATCTTAGCGTAAATTTTGAAGAACCTGTCATGCAGGATTGCAATGGCTTAATTGTTGTAATTGATAACCGTATTGCCATACTTGCAATTTATCGATCACCTTCCTTTAGAAATATTGATCCATTTCTTTCATCATTGGATAGTGTACTGCACAAACTTTCCGCCTTCGAACATGTTATCGTGATGGGAGACATTAATATCGATATTAACCCAGTAAAAATAAATCAAAACGGAGAACGCTATCTAAATGTAGCAGCTGCACATGGCCTTCTACCGGGTCATACTTTGGTTACTCGTGTTAACCCACTTTTTACTGAATAGACTTTTTGTGTCCGATTGCAATGAAATTCAGATATATGTATCCTTGTATAATCAGATGAGTGGGAAAAATGCAAAAAAAAATTAAAACCTGTTGGGAAACCGGGAAATTGGTGTCCTTTTAAAAGGACATTAGTAATATGTACTACTTGTTCAAGTAAATCAAAAGAAAATACGAAGTGTCTTTATTGTCGTTAATTTATTACATAAAATCATGAAAAAAGTAAAGATAATGAAAAAATAATAATAAAAATTTAGACTTGAAAAAAAAAACATTATTTCGTATGGTACGTTTCAAAACATTCTTTTGGATGTAATGTAACTTCACACGTTTTACACGAGAAATTGGCTTTTTTGTGGCAAATCACGCACCTCAACTGCGTTTCGTTGTATTTTACAAGGTGCTTATTATTATCATACCGAGAATTTTGGTGATAGTTTTGTGAAGTGCGACCTGATTTTCTGTTATCCTTTCTACGATATGTTTCTAGAAGGGAAGTTGCAATATTTCTACGAAATTGCAAATGATCACAATCTCCGCCATCGATGTGGTATAGTTGCCAAGCATTTTGAACTGCCATGTCTAGTGCGTGACATATCAGTGGGAAATACCATTTTTTTCCTCGTATAGATGTTCGGTATAAACCAATATTTTGGTCTGACCTGTCTACACCTCCCATGTTTTCATTATACACCTTTATCAAGGCTGGCTGGTCGACTTGTACATATCTTTTCTCATGTTGTGAAAAGCGTTTTACTTTGCTCAGTGGTAAAACTTTAGCAGCATTTGAAGCCACTGTTACAACACTATTATCATTCCACTTACACACAATAATTTCTTCAGCTCTTGTTGCTTTGTATTTCAGAGAACCACGATCAGTTTTCTTGAATTCTTTGTTTGTTGGAAGCGGACATTTCGATACGCGATTTTCTCTGATTGTTCCGGTGGCCTTCAACCCCCTTTCACGTAGTTCATCTAGTAATGGAATCGATGTGAAGAAATTATCAAAAAATAGGTGGAAAGGTGCCTTTGCATCGATTGTACGAAGAACATCTGCGAAACGTAAAATAACACTTGCTCCAAGTCCCAATTTTTTATAATCATTGAAGTCGTCTCCCGTTTGCCCTTGATACGGATCAAACCATAATATGTACCCAAGACGTGTCGATCCTACCCAAAATTTGTAACCCCATCTGATAGGTTTACCTCTTATAAATTGTTTACAAGGGTGACCACCATAATACGGAATCATCGCTTCATCAATGCTGTAGTTTTCTTCGAATGGGGCATAGTTTAGGAAGTTCTCATTCAACGCGTCAAAGAGTGGTCTCAACTTCGCATATTTGTCATTAGATGGCAAATCTGTATTATCACAGCAGTGAATATGAGACATTATAAAAGTAAATCTATCTCTCGACAATGCATTATAAACTATTGGGTTCCCACAGTCTGCAGCATTTTCCCAATACATATATCTTCTGGGTACTACCACATACCCACTGAAGAGAAGTATTCCGATAAAGCATTTCATCTCTTCACACGTTATATTTCCAATTTTATTTTTTTGATTTATATAATTATTGGTGTAATTTGTCAGCAAAACTGTAATTCTGTCGCTAAAAAGTTGCTCAAAATAATAAAAGGCATTTTGCTGCCTTGCAACTTGCTGCACTCCGGCCCATGGTCTAAATATTGGACGTATATCTCTTGAAATCCAGTTATACTGTTTAGTTTTTGGAATTGTCATGCTTGTGGAAGTTGAGGGTGTTGGTTCGTCGTCAGGTAACAACTGATTTTCAATCGGAGGATTGGAAATTCTGATGCGCATTCTTTTCGATACTTGAGCTAGACTTATTTCGTCTTCACTGTCACTATCGTCTGTCAAATTCATATAATGAACTTGCGCTGGAGTCCTTAGTTGAGTGCCAGGTAAATTTTGAATGCGGACTTGATTTTCGTCACCAGAATCTTCGTCGGTGACATCAGCATTACAATTTTCTGGTGGAAAAAATGTGATGCTGTCAGGAATAGGAGCCTCCTCATCAAATTCCAATTCTTCCATGATTTCATGAAGTTGCGACTCCCATCCTCTTCCAAAAACTCTCCTGACAAAACAAAACATTTTTTTGTATCAAGTAGTAGTAGATATTACTATTGGGCTTTATAAAGAACACCAAATGTTGCACCAAAAAAAAGTATAAAAAATGACAGTTGGTACTTATATTTAATTTAATTCACTTAGAAGAGATATGAAAGTTTTATTATTCATTGTCAAAAAAAACGATTTTTTAATAATAATAAAATAACTCACCTCATATCAGTCATGATAAATTTACCGTAAAACAAAAGCTCCAAAACTGATTAATAATAATGCGTTATACCACTCACAATACTTATATTGTACTGCCACACAATTCAACTTTCAAATGTCACCAACAATATTTGTTTACTTTACCCTCATTAATCACAAGATTTTTGTTTATGCGCCGTCCTTTTAAGAGGACGATAGTAATAAGTGGGTTAAAAGTGGCACTTGTCTGGATCATGTACTGATAAGAACTAATTTCCCTTCGACCACTATTGTACCTCACACTACTCTAACAGATCACTACCCTGTTTTATTAAACATTAATATGAAGATATCCCGACATTATGCCTCTTCTAGGATAATAAAAACAGACAAAGATGGTCTGCTTCAAGATCTATTGAAAATTGATTTCGGCTCAATTGATGTTTTATCAGATCCGAACACTTCCCTAAACTACTTCACACAATCAATACAACATGCAATTCTTAACAACTCGAAGGAAATAATAATTCCCAAGCGCCACAAATTGATAAAACCATGGATGACACAAGGCTTGTTGCGCTTTGTAAGACATAGAGATAGATTACATCAAAAATTAAAATTGAATCCACTAAATGACATTTTAAAAATTAGTTATAATCGATACAGAAACTACTGCACTACTATAATAAGGAAAGTGAAAAGAGAATATGAGAAAGAGCATCTACAAGCAGCTAAACAAGATAGTAAAAAACTGTGGAAGGCAATCAAAGAGATCACTAACACGTCTAAAAAATCAACTCCTCCTAAAGAATTATTGACAGTATTTTATTGACAGTACTCCTGAGAATTCACTCAATGAGGTTAATAAATTTTTTGTTAACGTTGGAACTTCTCTGGCAAATAAAATTTATGAAAAAAACATGCAAACGTTACACAGCAACTCTCAAATTAATAATGCTGACACAAGTACAATCAATTCATTCGTTTTAATGGATACTACCGAAGCTGAAGTTGAACGCCTTATCCTTGGCTTAAAGTCAAACTGTGCCAATGGTTGGGACAATATTAGCAGTGATTTCCTAAAAACGTATAAAAATATTATTGTACCACCTATTACTAAAATATTTAATAGTTGCCTTCAGATGGGTGTGTTCCCCGATTCTCTGAAAAAGGCCGAGATTTGCCCCATTTATAAAAATGGTGACAGAAATCGTATCATTAATTATAGGCCGATATCTATTTTGCCGGCTTTATCGAAAATACTTGAAAGAGTAATTAATCAAAGATTAGTAGACTATTTAGAAAAAAATGATTTGTTGTCTCCTAATCAATACGGTTTTCGACAGGGTAAGTCAACTGAGCAAGCAGTCAATAAATTGACCAACTACATTGCCTCAAACCTTGATAAAAGAAAAAAATGTCTCATTATCTTCCTCGACCTGGCTAAGGCTTTTGATACGATTTCTGTTTCCATCCTTTTGGACAAATTGGAAAAATTGGGAATTAGGGGTGTGCAGCACGAACTTTTCAGGAGCTATCTAACTGGGCGATCTCAACTTGTTCGTGTTGATGGTCATAAAAGTAGCGATCTCCCGGTTACACATGGAGTACCACAGGGCAGCATCTTAGGGCCCACCTTATTTCTGGTATACATAAACCATCTTACAAATCTTAACCTATCCCAAGGTGAAATTATCTCCTTCGCAGATGACACTGCCCTCTGTTTTGCTGCCGATACCTGGGAAGATACCTTCGATGCTGCTCAACTGGGCTTTGACGAGGTTGGAGGGTGGTTGCGGAGAAACATTCTCACTTTGAATGTAGATAAAACAAAATATGTCTGTTTCGGCTTTAGGAATGTAAAGGGAGTATCTGGTAACCTGGGAATCGTCTCGCATGAATGTCAAAATAAATCTAACTGTTCATGCCCCCCCCCCTAGAGCGTGTTCATGTGATTAAATACTTAGGCGTAATAATTGACAGTTGCCTTAATTTTAAAGAACACACAAAAGTTCTATGCGGAAGGATTCGCAAATTAATATTTGTATTTAAAAATTTACGACATGTCGCTGATCCGCAACTGCTGAAGCAGATATATTATGCCCTCTGTCAGTCGCTTTTGACATACTGTATCTCTTCTTGGGGTGGCTCCTCTAAAACAACTTTAAAACGTCTTGAGATTGCCCAGCGTGCAGTGCTCAAGGTTAGTACTTTTAAAAGTATTTTTTTCCCAACCTCTCAACTGTACAAGAATTGTGAGGTCCTGACTGTCAGGCAATTATATATTCTTAATATTACTCTCCTACAACACAGTAAACAGACTTACAATCCGCTAAACCAAGTGGGGCGAAGAAGAGACAGGATTTTTGCCAGTAGAAATATTACCAATACTAAATTTAGTACAAGGTTTACTAATTTTTCTGGACCTTTCATTTACAATAAAATTAACAAAGCTATAAACATCTATCCCTTGACTAAAACACAATGTAGGAAAAAGGTGTTGGAATACTTGCTTGGGCTCTCCTATGAGGAGACTGAGTTGCTTCTACATGCACCAAAGTGATTGCTTGCTTTTTACAGTCACACACCCTCTCACACTCACACACACACACCATTACATAACACAAAGAGAGGACACTCACACACTATTTTTTTATTTTTTTTTTTATTATTATTATTCCAATGAGAACAAAAAAAAAAAATATGTTATTATTTATTTTTTGGATTAATGATTTAATGTCTATGTTTCTGTAATTGTAATGGTTTTATAATTTTGTAATTATTATTATTTTTTATTTTACTTTATTAATTTTAATTTTTTGTGTTTTATTTTAATTAACTGCATTTTTGTTTTAATTTTTTTTTTTATCTTATTTTAATTAATTCTACTCGATGGCTAAAATTGTACTGATTTTTATTACTTAGGGGATTGGCGCTGATAGCCGAAATACAGGCTCTTGCCTAGTTCGGCTACAGAGGTCTAATTGTTTTGTCTCTTAACAATATAGCCTAGAAATATGTAGCAAAAAATGTAAACTAAAATTGAATAAATTCATTATTATTATAATATTATTATTATTATATTTATCAACAGGTATTTGATCGCGAGTCGTTGTTTTTGGTGGAAAATTGTTGGTAAATGAGAACGCAGTCGTAATATTTATGATGTTGTCTACACTGTCATTTTGGTTGTATTAAGTTGGTAACACTTTTCTTTTCTCTCTTGTTTTTTTTTTTGTTCAACATGAAAGCTTTCTAATATATATTCGTTCATATTAATTCAACTGATTTTATTGATTACAACCTGAAATATCATCAGAAATCATCAAATATACCCGAATAGGCATCAGAGTTTTTCTCACTAAAACCCTTCGCTGCGCCTACCCGGTAGACCTCCCACAAGGTGGACTGATGACCTGGTGAGGGTCGCGGGAATCCGATGGACACACAGGACCGGTCATTACAGTGACACTTGGAGGATGCCTGTGTCCAACAGTGGACGCCGCGTCTTTAAATGAATGAATTAATGAAACACAGAAAGTGTTTCTTCAATTTCCTTTACGTTCTAGAGCCACGGTAAATCTTTCGAACAATCCACAGCTCTCGCAAAAACGCGAACATCGTAACAGTAAAAAAAAATGTTAAAAAATACTCACACTACTGGATTTTTGAAGTGAAAACTTCTTTAGCGGCGTTGAGCACTTTTTCTGTAATGGGTATAAAATCTTAAACTCGCGTCAGGACACGTGACCCTGATCGAAAAAGCGTAAGACGGATGGAGAGTAGACAGCTATCCCTTATCGCGCGTTGTGAAAGGGGGCTAGACGGAAAAAATTCTCATGAAAAATTGTACCGACACTTTTACTGTCAAAATGTAAATCCAAGATGGCGGCTGCAAGAACTTATCAACTTTTTCGTCATGGGTGTCGTTTTCATGGTTTTCGAGGGTGTTGAAACCGATGGTACTGTCAAAATATAAATCCAAGATGGCGGCTGCAAGAAATTATCAAATTTTTCGTCATGGGTGTCGTTTTCATGGTTTTCGAGGGTATTGAAACCGATAGTACTGTCAAAATGTAAATCCAAGATGGCGGCTGCAAGAAATTATCAAATTTTCCGTCATGGGTGTCGTTTTCATGGTTTTCGAGGGCGTGAAAACCGATGGTACTGTCAAAATGTAAATCCAAGATGGCGGCTGCAAGAAATTATCTACTTTTTCATCATGGGTGTCGTTTTCATGGTTTTCGAGGGTGTTGAAACCGATGGTACTGTCAAAATATAAATCCAAGATGGCGGCTGCAAGAAATTATCAACTTTTTCGTCATGGGTGTCTTTTTCATGGTTTTCGAGGGTGTTGAAACCGATGGTACTGTCAAAATGTAAATCCAAGATGGCGGCTGCAAGAAATTATCAACTTTTTCGTCATGGGTGTCGTTTTCGTGGTTTTCGAGGGTGTTGAAACCAATGGTACTGTCAAAATATAAATCCAAGATGGCGGCTGCTAGAAATTATCAACTTTTTCGTCATGGGTGTCGTTTTCATGGTTTTCGAGGGCGTTGAAACCGATGGTACTGTCAAAATATAAATCCAAGATGGCGGCTGCAAGAAATTATCAAATTTTTCGTCATGGGTGTCGTTTTCGTGGTTTTCGAGGGTGTTGAAACCGATAATACTGTCAAAATGTAAATCCAAGATGGCGGCTGCAAGAAATTATTAATTTTTCCGTCATGGGTGTCGTTTTCATGGTTTTCGAGGGTGTTGAAACCGATAGTACTGTCAAAATATAAATCCAAGATGGTGGCTGCAAGAAATTATCAAATTTTCCGTCATGGGTGTCGTTTTCATGGTTTTCGAGGGCGTGGAAACCGATGGTACTGTCAAAATGTAAATCCAAGATGGCGGCTGCAAGAAATTATCAACTTTTTCGCCATGGGTGTCGTTTTCGTGGTTTTCGAGGGTGTTGAAACCGATGGTACTGTCAAAATATAAATCCAAGATGGTGGCTGCAAGAAATTATCAAATTTTCCGTCATGGGTGTCGTTTTCATGGTTTTCGAGGGCGTGGAAACCGATAGTACTGTCAAAATGTAAATCCAAGATGGCGGCTGCAAGAAATTATCAACTTTTTCGTCATGGGTGTCGTTTTCGTGATTTCGAGGGTGTTGAAACCGATAGTACTGTCAAAATGTAAATCCAAGATGGCGGCTGCAAGAAATTATCAACTTTTTCGCCATGGGTGTCGTTTTCGTGGTTTTCGAGGGTGTTGAAACCGATGGTACTGTCAAAATATAAATCCAAGATGGTGGCTGCAAGAAATTATCAAATTTTCCGCCATGGGTGTCGTTTTCATGGTTTTCGAGGGCGTGGAAACCGATGGTACTGTCAAAATGTAAATCCAAGATGGCGGCTGCAAGAAATTATCAAATTTTTCGTCATGGGTGTCGTTTTCATGGTTTTCGAGGGCGTGGAAATCGATGGTACTGTCAAAATGTAAATCCAAGATGGCGGCTGCAAGAAATTATCAAATTTTTCGTCATGGGTGTCGTTTTCGTGGTTTTCGAGGGTGTTGAAACCAATAGTACTGTCAAAATGTAAATCCAAGGTGGCGGCTGCAAGAAATTGTTAACTTTTCCGTCATGGGTGTCGTTTTCATGGTTTTCGAGGGTGTTGAAACCGATAGTACTGTCAAAATATAAATCCAAGATGGTGGCTGCAAGAAATTATCAAATTTTCCGTCATGGGTGTCGTTTTCATGGTTTTCGAGGGCGTGGAAACCGATGGTACTGTCAAAATGTAAATCCAAGATGGCGGCTGCAAGAAATTATCAACTTTTTCGCCATGGGTGTCGTTTTCGTGGTTTTCGAGGGTGTTGAAACCGATGGTACTGTCAAAATATAAATCCAAGATGGTGGCTGCAAGAAATTATCAAATTTTCCGTCATGGGTGTCGTTTTCATGGTTTTCGAGGGCGTGGAAACCGATAGTACTGTCAAAATGTAAATCCAAGATGGCGGCTGCAAGAAATTATCAACTTTTTCGTCATGGGTGTCGTTTTCGTGATTTCGAGGGTGTTGAAACCGATAGTACTGTCAAAATGTAAATCCAAGATGGCGGCTGCAAGAAATTATCAACTTTTTCGCCATGGGTGTCGTTTTCGTGGTTTTCGAGGGTGTTGAAACCGATGGTACTGTCAAAATATAAATCCAAGATGGTGGCTGCAAGAAATTATCAAATTTTCCGCCATGGGTGTCGTTTTCATGGTTTTCGAGGGCGTGGAAACCGATGGTACTGTCAAAATGTAAATCCAAGATGGCGGCTGCAAGAAATTATCAAATTTTTCGTCATGGGTGTCGTTTTCATGGTTTTCGAGGGCGTGGAAATCGATGGTACTGTCAAAATGTAAATCCAAGATGGCGGCTGCAAGAAATTATCAACTTTTTCGTCATGGGTGTCGTTTTCGTGGTTTTCGAGGGTGTTGAAACCAATAGTACTGTCAAAATGTAAATCCAAGGTGGCGGCTGCAAGAAATTGTTAACTTTTCCGTCATGGGTGTCGTTTTCATGGTTTTCGAGGGTGTTGAAACCGATAGTACTGTCAAAATATAAATCCAAGATGGTGGCTGCAAGAAATTATCAACTTTTTCGTCATGGGTGTCGTTTTCGTGGTTTTCGAGGGTGTTGAAACCGATAGTACTGTCAAAATGTAAATCAAAGATGGCGGCTGCAAGAAATTATCAACTTTTTCGTCATGGGTGTCGTTTTCATGGTTTTTGAGGGTGTTGAAACCGATGGTACTGTCAAAATATAAATCCAAGATGGCGGCTGCAAGAAATTATCAAATTTTTCGTCATGGGTGTCGTTTTCATGGTTTTCAAGGCTGTTGAAACCGATAGTATTGTCAAAATGTAAATCCAAGATGTCGGCTGCAAGAAATTATCAACTTTTTCCTCATGGGTGTCGTTTTCGTGGTTTTCGAGGGTGTTGAAACCGATAGTACTGTCAAAATTTAAATCTAAGATGGTGGCTGCAATATATTATCAACTTTTTCCATATGGGTGTCTTTTTCATGGTTTTCGAGGTTGTTGAAGCCGATAGTGCTGTCAAAATGTAAATCTAAGATGACGGATGTCAGAAATTATCAACTTTTTCGTCATGAGTGTCGTTTTTATGGTTTCGAAGATGTTGAAATAGTGCTGTCAAAATGTACATAAAATAGGATAGTATTTTTTAGTTATATTGTATTGGCTAGACGGAAAAAATTCTCACAAAAAGTTGTAACGACACTTTTTCTATAGTAAGCTATTGTAAGCCGTGCGGCGTGCGCATGTTTCTCTGTCTTTCTCTCTTTCTCTCTCTTATAGAAAGCAAGCCAGAACGGAACTTCGTTCCATCCGGGTGTCCCTTGACACCTCAGTAGTTTTTCGGAGAGATAAACTTTTTAATGTAAAATAATTGTAATAGTTTTAAAGTGTTAAATTTTTAATGTAATATAAATTGTCATGTTTGTGTACGATAGCGCAATAAATGAATATTGTATTCTACCACATAAATGATAGTACTTTTATACTGATAAAGCAATTGGTGCAAAATTATTCCCTAACCATTCCAAAATATCAAACATGCTCAATGTTAATAATCAAGTTTTCACTTCTACCGGCACTCCCGGAGTGCAACCCGTCTTTTTTTTTTTTTTTTTGGTAGGAAGTCATCCGAAGACTTCTCTCGGTCTAGGGTGGTGCGGGAGGGCGTGTTAGACTTTTATTGACTAAAACCCACTCTATGTTCTTGCTTTTCCGTGCGTCCTAGGACCCCGGGGTTCCCTTTCAGACGACTCATGGACACTACTTGACAAGAGGCTGTGTTTTACTGTGTCACGCTCATTTCATCTTACCAACCTTATCATGATGGGTACGATAACACATGGCCCACGAAATAATATCGTCTGCCAATTTTACTCTCAGACGACCAAGCTTTTTTTAAGAGTACTCAAACAGCTCTCGTTCCCATATACATTGAAATTATAATACCTAAAAATGTGTGCCTCCCATTCTTTTATCGACTAATAAAGTAATTTATTTTCTCTCGCTGTTACTGCCAGTAAGGCTATAATAGCTAGAAAAAAAAATGGACAAATATTTTAAAACAAATATAAGTAAAATATTGTTGGTACAATTTTAAACAAGCAAAAACAGTAATTAAAATATGACTACCTTTAAACAACTTATTTAAAAAACCATGACGTTCGAATTACTTAATTAAACTTCAGAAATAAAAATAATTGACACTTTTTATGCCGTAAAGAACATTTTCTGTTGATGTTCATACAATTTCAGTATCAAGCAAACCCACCCGTGGAAAATAAAAAAAATAAAAATGGAGAAAACTTCATTAACTAACCCATTTCCTTAATTAAAAAGCCGAAACTATAATACTGTTAGTAAAAAAGCTTAAATGTTTGAAAAATGGTCAAGTGCAAATCGGATTTTCAAATGAACGGATTCCGTACTGCAATATTAAAATCAAGCACAGAAATGCCGACAAAATGACATTTCTTATATGGAAACCCCTTTTAATTTTCAACGTTATTAATTTTATAACGTGTTGTTTTATCACGGAAAGACCTCACGGCGTCCTAACCTGCCGCATGACGCCGGTCCTCACCGGACATGGCACGTTCGGGAGCTACCTGTTCCGGGTTCAGGCGGAAGAGACGCCCGGGTGTCCCCACTGTGCGGAACGGAGGACACGGTGGAGCACAAAGTCGAGGTGAGCCCTGCTTGGGCGGTGCATCATCGCCTTGCCCTCGTGGGGGCGATCGGCGGCGGAGACCTCTCGCGCCGGGCCTTGGTTAAGGCCATGGTCTGGAGCGAGGAAAAGTGGCAGGCGGCCGCCGACTTCGGCGAAGCAGTAATGCTCGCCAAGGAGGAGGCCGACCGCATCAGGCAACGGCGTGCTCGCCGCCGCCGCCGCCGTCGGGATTCTGATCCCGATTTCCAGCCACCGAAGATGCGGGCTTGCGGACAGTGAGCAATGGATAGCTCGCTGTCCGGCCGTCCGGTAACTGCCCGGACCAAGCCCAAGTCGTCGACGGCGCGCACTGTTCCCGCGCGCCTCAAGGAATTGTCAGCAACAGCAGGGACCCAGCCGGGTCGAAGCCTACTGGGGCCAGGGTTATCCGAAAGGGAGCTCGAGCCCCGTTATGAAGGCTAGAAGGAACGGGGTGGGTCTTTTAGTCAGTAAGAGTCTGACACTATCTCCCGCTCCGCCCAGGAGCGGGGGTTGTCATTGGATGATTGTTTCCCACCATAAAAAAGTACTTTTAGTCTGACACCCAAGCTAAGATTAAACTTATATTATGGCCATCAAATATTTATTTATTTTATTTATTTATTTAACTATTTATGTACACACAAAAATACCAGAAAAAGATAATACATAAGAAACATTAGTACAAAGGTACTGCTTATTTCCAAAGAAATTTCTTCCAGCAGACCTGCGAAAGGAGAAATCAAAAAGAAATGTAGACAATAGTGTGTAAGAAGCAAAAGAAGAATGTGTGAAGTCTTAATCCAAAGTATCCTATAATTAAATATAAAAATAATATATAACTTCTACTATAAATATATATTAAATAATAAACAACATAATACATACAATACATACAATATATAAATAAATATCACAGTTGAGAGGAAAGATAGTGCTCTTTTACTCGATTTTTAAAAAGTGAGATTGATTTTAAATCTCGAATGCTAGGCGGAAGTGAGTTCCATAACCTCACGGCATGGACACAGAAAGAATAGGAGTAGTAAGAGGATTTATGGGAAGGGGATTTAAGAAGGGATCTAAGGTGTGATCTGCAGGGCGCGTCACTAGGACGAGCGTAGGAAAAACGATCACGTAGGTAGGAGGGAGGGTAAATATCTTACCATGAGCTCTTTTCGTGATCCATTTTACGACCTAAATTGAACTGTTAAAGTGTGGAGCTATATAGGCTGTATAGCTACATCCCTTTATCTCGCTCGCACGCTTGACGTTTTAACACATCATGGTAAGACCCTAGGGCTCTATAAGTTTACTTAAATAATACATCAGATTGCTTAGCCAAGTTGATAATGTACAATTTAATGATAGTAGACAACTTCAAATGTATGGGAATGACATCATCTCAACGTTAAGTCACGTGGTTAGAACAAAGGAATCGGAGGTCTTACCGACTGTAGAAAGAGATTCGAAACAAAACAAACAAAACGGTCGTAACTTGGTAAAGCTTGCAGGGTTCGGAGCTACATCATATTTTTCTTTGTACTTAGATATTATCAATAAAAACAATAAAAAATTTAAAAAAAAGATTAAGCTACGTATAAAGAAATTAGAATAAACTAAACTAAACAACTAATTAATTTTAAGACTATATGTGTATTGTGTTTATGTTTTGTGTAGGAATGTGTGTCCTCAAACATATAGGAGGAGGGGGGCAATGGAAATATACACTAAAACTTCATCTCTCTTACGATTTATGAGATACAGCCCACTGATAGATGGACGAACAGCGGAGGCTTTAATATTTCTAACCCTCTCCGGCTCCCGTTGACATCGTTCGAGTACAGAACCCTAAAAAGTGAAGCCCAACAGACCCGTAGTGTAGGGAGCGCAACAAAAATGTAATTTTGCTACAAAACTTTCTATGGCCTCTCTTAAATTACTGACGTAGTACCGTTGAGCTTTTCTTGTTAGAGATTGCAGACATTTTCGAACAACTTCCACTGGATATTGGTTTTTTTTTTTGGTGGGCACAAATTACCCAGTGACATCTCCTGCCCTTAAGCGGACCGGGAGATAGAGTCAGACTTTTACTGACTAAAACCCACCCCGTTCCTTCTTAGCTCTTCATACCGGGGCCGGACCTTCTTTTCAGGAACCGGTCTATAGCCCCAGTAGGCTTCGGGCAGTTTTTGGCCTGCTGGGCAGTTGGGGCAGTTTGCTGCCAATCCTTGAGGCGCGCGGGAACAGTACGGATTGTCAACGACTTGGGCTTGGTCCGGACGGTTACCGGATGGTCGCAAAGCGAGCTACCCATTACTTGGTGTAAGCCCATGGCTACGGTGGCCGGAAATCGGGATTTGAATCCGAGGTCGTTGCCTCACGCGTACGGCCTGCTCTTTTGCTTGCATTACTACTTCGCAGAAGGAGGTGCGCTGGATTTTGGTACCTATTTCATGTTATTAATTAAATGATGAACTTTCTCATTTTAAGTAGGTATTGGAAATGAATATCTTAGTTCTATAAATTAACTAGCTTAGCCAATTCTTTTTATTATAGTTTGGCTGGCTGGCGCTTGACCTTTATCTCATCTGATGGAAAGCCACGATGTGGTAGACGATGGAGCTCGCTTGCCTAGAAGTATATTAAAAATCTTTAGGTTGTAGCTATTGGGTAACACAGACTTCGGCACGTGTGAAAGTCGAAAATTATCTCAAGGGAACATTATATTCAGAATAAAAAAATATTTTGAAGACACTTAAATTATAATCTAACGGGAAGACCGCAGCAAGCAGTTATATGATTCAAATCTTTCGATGCACGCGGTATAAAATAAACGACGAGACGAAATACTTAATCCGGACTGTAGAGCTATTAATAACGTAAGGATGGACACTCGCCGTACGTCGGGTGGTCCGATAGTAGAAAAATGATGGCGAAATCAAGTCATGTAATTCCTGCGCACACTCTCCAAAATGCATGAATAGAAAATAACACATTATTTTTAAGTCAAACAATAAGTAACTTAAAAAGCTAATAGCTCTATTATTCTGGGACCTCAAAATTGCTTCAAAATGAAATCTTCAACCTACCAAATAGCATTGAAGTCCTTATTTTTCCTTTCATTACCTTCGGGCAACGGTCCTATCGCAGTTGGCAATAAAGTTGTAGGCTTCCACGATTTATGACTGGTTGGTTGGGCCCGATAGTAGAGAAAAAACTTAATATCTGCGACGACGATGGCTGGACCTTGAGAAACTTTATTTATTTCTTACAGATCATTCTTAAGGAGTCTGTTTTGGATGGCCCAATTTCCTTTTTTTTTTTTTTGTGGACACCAAAATTGTCAACTTGCAATAAGTTATGCAATTTTGTAAATAGAAGAGGATTTTCTAGTAGTATATTAAAACTAAAAATAATGTTGCCGATTTGGTCTCCTATAGGTATAGTATATACCCTAGATTTGCACCCTTTAGGTTGCCTTAAAACGAAGCTTGAAGTGGCGTTTTTTTGAAGCCCGTGTGCGGGGGGGACAGATAGGGTTTATTTATCAGCGTTCAAATTTTTCCAGAAACTTGCATGTCAGAATATTTTCAAGCTGATGTTACACAAAAATATTTTTTTGAAATGCTATAACTTAGGGGACTTTAAGTCAAGAGTGAATAGGTTGCTTCTAGGCAAGCGAGCTCCTTCGTTGGCCACATTATCACTTCCCATCTGGTGAGATAGCGGTAAAGCCTAAGCCTATACATAATAAAAAAGGCTGTATTTAGACTGTTTTATTAGGTACAATATTATACTTCTCAGGTGCTGTGATAATACTTTTTAGTTTAAAACAAATTTGATTTACGGTGTAACAAAATATTACAACTAGCCTAACATTCTACAAAACTTGTCTCTAACATAACAAGTAAATCTTCAACTCACATAACTAAAGAAAATCACGAGAAAAAGTTCCAAAGATACATCTTTAACGGTCGATAGAGTTTTGAAAGATGCCGGAAAAGAACTTTAGTCATGGATAATAAATACTTTTCAGGAGGAAACTATGTAGGGAGATGAGCAAAGTTGGACGGCTCGCGAACTAACGGCGTGTTTTAAATATACGACCGACGCCGGGCGGCTAATAATGTGCAAATATTTTTGAATATGGATAAGGTTTCATGTGTTATAGAGGACAATTTTGTTAGATAGCTAAGTATACTAAGTAATAAGAAGACAGTCCCCAATAAACCGATCCAAGAGAGTTTAAAAATAACCGAAATACAGCATAAGAAGCGAGAAAACTGCCTGCTATGGTATGAACACGTAATGTGAACCGACACGTTTGAGCCTTAGAAGAGACCAAAAGGATGATGTGATTGTCGAAATGAATGATGTAATGGTCGCCAACTGACTACCTGGAGGCGAATCATCCAGGGCCTAACCGCAGAAATTACACAAACTCATCTAGAATGGTGTAATAGTATAAGGCAGGCTGACTCAAATAGCGAACACAAAAATCTCTTACAACTTATAGCATATTAGCTTTGGCCCGCGGCTTTACCCGCGAACATAAAACATAGGCTATGTCACTCAGGAATAAAGCAGCTTTCTATCGGTGAAAAAATTTTAGCAATCGCACCTGTACCTACTTTCAGAGATTACCTTCTAAAATAAAACTAAATAATAACACAAACATCACCTCATCATAATATTAGTGTATATATGTTATTCTGATGGATAATATATACAAACATTCTCATTTTTAATATTAAAGTGAAAAGGAAAAATCGTTAGATAAAACACAACAGAAATAAAACATGAACAAAGCTCTGTTCTCTTACACAATATTTCTTTGTAAAATACATAGTTTCCGCATATCACTAAAGCCATAAGCAATGTTCAACCTGAAGTTCACTCAAGCATACCCAAAACCTTTATGCGAACGAAAACGATTTGATTTATACTTTCGAGACCGCTTTCCGAGTGACGGGACATAAGAAAAGCATTTTAATATTATCTCCGTACGTAGAAAACAACGAAAAATCCACGTTTCCTGCAAGGAAATACGTTACTTCATATCCAAGGAATAATAAATCTAAAGGGGGACGCATCTGTCAAAAGTGTAAAATATGTATTTCTTGTAACGCCTGCCTTGTCTTTTGTACTTAAGAATAAGATGCATTACTATTGTAGGAGCCAGTTTTAAAATGTATATTTTTTAAGATAAAAATTTCGTACCTACTACTTCCTTCCAGCAGATTCTCCCATGTTTAAGTAAAAAATTGGATATTTACCTGTACGTATTTTTGTGCAATGTTTGATACACAACAATAAATAACACTAAAAAAAAACTTTTTCTGGAAACAGCATCAAAATTGGTGATTAAATGAAACAGGAATTAGCTTTCCAATTGGTTTGAGGTATGGTATTGTGAGAATATCTCGCTATCTTTTTTGAGCACACGTAACCTCCTCCACTCAGATTAGCTAGCCTGTCAGTTTTCTAACGATTTCATTTCAGGGAGTGAGCGTCAGGATTGCATATCTTAATTCCATCATGGGGCCACGATATGATGGACTCCTACACAAATCGTTTTGGGAACACATTAATTGTACATACAGCTATGGAGTAGAATTCCCTGCCGTACTCTGTGTTTCCTGATAGTTACAACCTGGCGATCTTTACGTTAAGAGTGAATGGTTTACTTCTAGGTAAGCGGGCTCCATCGTCGACCAGATCATCGCTCACCATCAGATGAGACAGTGGTAAACCGAGCCTACCAACAATAAAAAAAGTATACCATTATTATTATTTTTTTTTCGATGGGAAAAATCATCCTATGACAACCCCCGCTCTTGGGCGGAGCGGGAGATAGTGTCAGACTCTTACTGACTAAAAAACCCACCCCGTTCCTTCAAGCCTTCATACCGGGGCTCGAGCTCCCTTTCGGATAACCCTGGCCCCTGTAGGCATCGACCCGGCTGGGCCCCTACTGTTACAGACAACTCCTTGAGGCGCGCAGGAACAGCGCGCGCCGTCGAAGACTTGGGCTTGGTCCGGACAGTTACCGGACTGCCGGACAGCGAGCTACCCATTGCTCACTGTCCGCAAGCCCGCGCCTACGGTGGCTGGAAATCGGGATCGGAATCCCGGCGGCGGCGAGAGCGCCGTTGCCTGATGCGGTTGGCCTCCTCCTTAGCGAGCATTACTGCTTCGCAGAAGTCAAAAGTATACCATCTATTTTGCAACTGAGTTCAAGAAGACCAATAGCTAAAATCAATAATCCAGGACAGACTATCCTGGCGCAGAATTGTGAGAAGGCTTGACCTCAGACAATGGGAAGAGAGATGGACAAAGAAGATCTATTTTTCAGTACAGTATTATTTCAAAATACATATACCTTACTTTAAGCGTTGCGAAAATAATACGGTGAGGAAATAATATCTCTAGATAGGTAATAATATTCAAAAGGTATAGGTATGCATGTTTTCTATCTGACGTCAGCGGTACCTACAATAGTTTTATACGATTTCCTCGTATTCCCTCACTAAGTTTATAGCCCTGGCCTAAGTTCTGCCTATCTGCAGCGCAGATCTGCAAACCGGCTGTAAAACCTAAGTGGAATTTTATTGGTTCCATTTTAGAATAGGTTTTCGGGGAATCCGTTGTAACAACGGTCTAATCTACAATACGTATGATTTCATTTTCAGTTACTATGTTGTAAAACTATCTTTAAGCAATTTCAATATAATTAAATTTTTATAATTTAATTTTTTTAAGCAGTTTCAATTTACGGTTGACTGGTAGATAATGCCTTGTTGTATTAACCTTTCGAATATCTTAAGTTACACAGTCCGACATAAGGTAATTGTCTTTCTATTGTGTCTCTAATTACGACATTCAAAGAGTTAAGTGGTTTTTTTTAGGTAAGAAATCAACTAATGACATAAAGAAAGAAAAATAATTTATTTGGTACAGCACAAGGCCCTAACACAATAATAAACAAAAACACGTACCAAGAGTAAAAGAAGCAAAACAAAATACAGTTGTTGTGTGCCTCTTGGCTGCACCAAAATAGGTCCAGTTCAGTTCAGACATCTCCTGCCCTTGAGTGGAGCGGCAGAGCGTGTCAGACTTTTACTGAATAAAACCATCCTGTTCCTTCTTTGCCTTCGTTCCAGAGCCCCGGGGTTCTCTTTCGCGCAACCCATGGCTCCAGTGGGCTTCGATCCTGCTTGGCCCCTACAGTTTTACTGACATCTCCTTGAAACGAGCGTGGACTACGACTTGGGCTTAGTCCAAACGATCGGATACTCGAATTTTGACTTATGGCGCACAGACTTGGTATTTGACTAACATTTAGAAATCCAAGCTTAATGTTTACTGACGTCCTCTGGAGCGCAAGAATCTTGGTGTTAAACTATCGGATCGCGTTCGAAACACTAAATCACAAATCGTTGACGTGGCTCAGAAGGCTGCTCAGCTTGAGTAAGGCTGAGATGGACAGTGGACATATCTACCAAACATACACACATATCTAACACAAAAATGATCCTCTGAAATTACAAAATGGGGTTGCGGCAGACCACGAAGGAGATCGCCTGACAACATAGATGTCTTCCTTAGGATTACGCAAGAAGTAGCCCAGAGCCAAGAACAATGGAAAGGAGGAAGGCCTTTGCTCAGTAGGACAGGATTTATTTATTTATCTCCATTTTGACTGTAAATAAGAATGTCTGAGCCCTCACCAGATATCGACAGGAAGATAATCCGTCAATAAACTCAATTTATTTGTCCACAAATAACGGTAGTCCTACTATCAATTCCATTTCGTAACTTGACATAACGAAATGGAATATGCAGAGCCTCACACATTAAACGGAATTAGGTCATATATCCAGGGTAATAGATTCAAATCCGCAACAAGTACAATTCTGAATGGATCTGGGAATTTCGCTTTGATCAGTGGCATCCGCAAATGCTCCCACTGAAGGATGGCTGGTCGGTCATGCAGAAGTTATCGCTTATTGAAATCGATCCCGCGACCGGTACCGGGATTTCCGAGATTTTTCACAGCACTATTATGAAGTGACGTCACGTTTGATTGAATAGGGTTAGCGGGAAGGTGTGATGGAAGTTTGGTTTGTAATACTGTATTACTATACAACATTATTTTTAGTTTACGCCAAACCTGAGTATGCAGCTGGTTCAGAATCAGTAACTGATTGGATTCCAATAGTTTTTAAACCATGTCATATTTTTCCCAAAAATATTTAAAAAGGCTTTACACCAATGACAGTAAGTATTTACAACACAGATTACGGCAGGTCATATTAGGTGCCAGCAAACAGCTGGGTGGGTGCAAGTGCAAACTCCTCAGTCGCCTGGATGGCCCGGTGACTATGTATTTTTGCTGACATAACAAGCTTATAAGTTTGTGATTTTTCATGATACAATTATGAAATTTTGTACATAGATTCTTTACATAAATGGTCATAAGACGAAAAGTGCATTTTTTCCGGATAGCCATTGCTGTAATTCTTAATAATATAAGTAACATGTAAAACATTTTTGACCGATGTTTTCGCGTTATGTAATCAATCAACCAGTTAACGATCAAGATGAAATAAAAAAAACATTTATTGTTTCTTTTTTTATAATACAATTTTGCTCAAAAAATGTGCTAAAGCTTCATGCACCGAGAAGGCTATGAAATTAAACTTTTCTACGGTTTATTGCAGAAATCGCCACCGATAAATCCCCACCAGTGGGGATTGTAGGCGCGAGCTTGCGGACGGCAAGCAATGGGAAGCTCGCTATCCGACCGTCCGGTAACTGTCCGGACCGAGCACAAGTCGTCGACGGCGCGTACTGTTCCCGCGCGCCTGTAGGAGTTGTCAGCAGCAGCAGGGGCCCAGCTGGGTCGAAGCCTACTGGATCCAGGGTTATCCGAAATGGAAGCTCGGCCCCCCGTTACGAAAGGCAAGAAGGAACGGGGTAGATTTTTTAGTCAGTAAGAGTTTGAAACTATCTCCCGCTCCGCCCAAGGGCGAGGGATGTCATTTGGTTGAATTTTACCCACCAAAAAAAAAAACAGTGGGGTCTGTTACTTTTTTTCCCAGAAATCCCCACTAGCTAAAAAAAATCATCTCAGTGGGAAGTTTTGAAAAATAAGTGTAAGAATCCCCAAGAGGTATTTTTTCTAAATTATTAAACAAAAAATGTATCGTTGGATACATTTAATTAGATACGTAAGTAATTGTATTAATATTGCAATCAACTTTCATTAAATTGTTTGTGCTAAAATGTAAACCAAAAATATTTACAACAATTTAAATATTTTTGTTTGAATCAAGTCAATTGTTGTAAATATTTTGATTAAATAATAAAATAACTTGCAGAGAATTAGTATACCTACTAGCTAGAAAACTAGGAACCCTAGTTCTAATCGTAATAAAGATTTCCATTTCCATTATTCCATTAGTAAAAAATATTCCAACTTATCTACAACCTCGACAAACTTATTTGCCAACAGTTCAGAACTTCGGAATTTCATCGCGACCGCACGCTCGGTTGACTCGCGTCGTTGTCACCTTTTCAGTTTCGCATCAAAGGCTCCCTTTTGATCGGTTTCCATGGCCCTAATTAGCAGTACCTCGTTCAACATTCGTTCGACTGGAAGATATTGTTTATTGGCAGTAGATCCGCCGTGCCGGAGCTCCGAGGGGCCCATTGGCACGGAAAATTGAGGCAAAATCGCGTACTAAACGCCTGCCCCCGTTCTTGAATTATTTCGATATGGAGCTCAAAATACGAAGTTTGCCGATTAATTACGACCTTCGATTAATTACACGTGTGACGTAACCGTAATTAAATTAGTTGTGGTGTTGATTGGGTATTTAATTTTAAAATTATTCGTCTATTTTTGGTGTTGTTTATACTTCTTCTTCTTCTTCTCGTGTCGAATTGACTAAAATTTTCCGACTAATATTTAGCCATCTGGTCAACTTTGTCGTTGGCCTCGTATAAATCGTGAAAGGTGCAGGTAGTTGTGCATGCTGGACAGGAAAGGAGGCAACGGTCCACACTGGCACTGTATGTGTGTATGGGTCAAGGAAACACCATTTTGCCAGATTAAGTATCTCTGCAGCAGTCAACCTGAGCGCGCAGTAGGTTTATACTTAAACTAACTTCTGCCATCGTCTTCACCCGCGTTATAGTAAGTTTTTTCATACAAACTTTGGGATCCCGTTTCATCCTTTAGGGGTCGAATTTTGGAAAATCCTCTCTTAATGCTCGCCTACGTCATAAAAGGAAACCTTGTGTTAAATTTCACGCTCCTAGTCCCAGTAGTTTCGGCTGTGCGTTGATATGTCAGTCAGTCAGTTTGTCCTTTTTAACCAACTTCGAAAAGGAGAAGGTTCTATGTTCGGCTGAATGTATGTTTTTTTTTACGTATGTTCACCGATATCTCGGTCAATTGTGGACCGATTTTGAAAATTATTTTTTTTTGATTGAATGGTTATGCTTCCAAGTTGGTCCCATAGAAATATTGATATGATCTGATCATGAACTTTGAAGATATGGAACAGAACTCCTCATAGAGTCACAGCAGAACTGTCGTAACAAGAAAAATTGCTTTGTTTATACGTGTAGCCGATGACTGACTGAAAGAAAAAGGGGAGACGATGTATCGAACTGATCTGATGATAAAGCCAGAAGGTATGTAATCTAACCGTGTTTGGGGTTATAAGAATCGTTATAAGATGAATGAAAGAAGTTTGGCTGAAGGGTACTTTTTAGTGTTGGTACTATAACTAAAAAGTGTAAAATAAATAACTTTTTACAAAAAAAATATAATCGACTTCAATGTTCAGTGTTCACTGAAAAGTACAAAATAACTTTAATTTCGGAAGCTGGTGTTAAATAACGAAGGGACAAAACTATTATTAGAAACACCTACTTCCGAAATTAAAGTTCTTTTGTACGTTTCAGTGAACATTGAAGTCGGTTATATTTTTTTTTTGTAAAAAGTTTTATATATTATATATATATAATATATATATATATATATATTTATATATGTAATGAAATGACCTCCTTGGAAATGACATTTCATTAATTTAATTTTTAAGCTGTGAATAAGCATGTTGAATAAAACAAATCTTTGTTTTCAGAGAAACAATTTGTGGTTTATTTCGAAAATCCTCAATAAAATCTATTATATATATATATATATATATAATATATATATATATATATATATATATAATATATATATATATATATATATATAATATATATATATATATATATGTATATATATATTATATGTAAAAATAGCTGACAATTATCTACTACGTTAAACTAATGCCTCATCAGCCTTTTTAATGTTCCCATTTCTGGGACTCGATCCTCTTTTCTAGGAGAGGGAAGTGAATGTCACATGTCAAATGACTAATGCCTGTGCGAACGAAAACATTTCACTAAATAACATTCTTTCTTTCTTTACACAATAATTTTTTCTCTAGCGGTAAATTACGACGTTCACGAGGATGAAGCCGGAGGCAGGAGTTTCTTAAATCAACACACATGCTTCGCATGCTAGCAAGGCTTTAATTATTGAAAACAATCATACATTTCTGAAAATAATATAGTCAAATTTTTCACTTCCACACCATACTTTGTTTTAATTAATTGTCTTTAAACTTTTTTATTTATTTACCATGAAATCAAAATTATTGCTCTTTGTAAATATTTATACAACAGTAACAAATCAGGGGCTCAAGTCTGCTATTTTTATAAATTCGTCATTCCAACACGATCCCATTGTCACTGTGCTAAAAGTTCGTAATTAATTCATAATGATGGATCATTGATCGGTCAATAGTCTCGTAATAGAGTTGTGGTATGTAAATGGGGTCCTACTGTAAGAATGTACTGTATTCAAAACTTATTATATTTTTGAATTACATAGTCGAAAAAAATAAACGCCTTTATTTATATATACTTTAATATACAACAAAATTACAATTTACAAAAAGAAACCATAAAAGAAAACCGGCCAAGAGCGTGTCGGACCACGCTCAGTGTAGGGTTCCGTAGTTTCCCGTCCGTCACAATAAGTGTACCCACTTATGAGTTTAAAAAAATGCTTGCTTATACGATTATACTACAAACTTAGTCCAGAAATTATTTTGTGCAACCTTTTTGTGTTTTTTGTACAAAAACTGTTCTTTCCATCAAGTTCAAAATGATTTTCCTAGAAAGAACTTATAAAGTTCTACTTTTCAGATTTTTTCATATTTTATAAACTTATGGTTCAAAAGTTAGAGGGGGGGACACATTGTTTTTTACTTTTGGAGCGATTATTTCCGAAATTATTGACATTATCAAAAAATGATTCTAGTAAACCCCTATTCATTTTTAAATACCTATCTAACAATATATCACACGCTAGGGTTGAAATTAAAAAAAAAAACACTTCCCACTTTACATATAGGGAGGCTACCCTAATAAAACATTTTTTTCCAATTTTTATTTTACCACTTTGTCGGCGTGATTGATATACATATTGGTTCCAAATTTCAGCTTTCTAGTGCTAACAGTCACAGAGATTAAGCGAGGACAGACAGAAAGACAAACGGACAGACAGACATGGCGAAACTATAAGGGTTCCTAGTTGACTACGGAACCCTAAAAATGGCGGCTTTATTGCACTCGGTATTTTGTTCTAAGCAACCTGGAATGGACAAAGATTACTTGGACACAAAATAGGGTTGCACTTGGTGCAAATATAAAAGTAAACAAAAATTAAATACCTAGTTATTTACATATAATATATATATGCAAGATAATAAGTTGTAAAACAAAAACAAGATAACAGTGACCACTACTGTTCCTTCACAAGCTTAGCCTTTATATTATTTTATACATTATTATGCCATTTAGTAAAAACTACATTTAAGTCAAGTTAGAACTCTAAACATTCCTGAATATCAAATACCAACCAACATCAGTGCAGCAGTCCATGCCAGGCATCGTCGGAAATAGGCCACGGCCATCCTCGCTTGACAACTGCAGAACCCGTCTTCTCGCTCCGATGGATACAGCTTGTCACCAACAAGCTAAGCAAAGGCTAGTTCTAGTTGATAACTGTAGGTTAACAGTTTATTTAACAGTTTATTGCACAATTTAATTCCGCCAAGTCCGTTCCATCATCGGACCACTAGACGTACGGCGTTGCGCCATCGGTACATGGTGGATATCCCACCCATTCGTACAAAGCGTTTTGGAAACACATTCATTATGCGTACAGCTAAAGAGTGGAATTCCCTGCCGGAGTCTGTGTTTCCTGATAGCTACAACCTAGGGGTCTTTAAGTCGAGAGTGAATAGGTTACTTCTAGGCAAGCGTGCTCCATCGTCGGCCACATCATCACTTACCATCAGGTGAGATAGTGGTCAAACGCGAGCCTATCAATAATAAAAAAAAAAAAACTTTAGCAAAATTTTCGAAGACAACGCAAGTAGTGGGTAAAGTTTAAACGTTTATTTTGTCGAAATGTCGAATTCAGCCGAAAGATGACCACTGTTGGACGTAGGCTTCCCTAAAGTGCCGACATTATGTCCGGTCCTGTGCATCTTGCATCAATCGGATTCCCGCGACCCTCACCAGATCATAAAAAAAATATAGGTTACTTTAAAACACGTAATAAGTTTTATGACGAATACTTGCTGAATAAGTTATTGAGTTCAAGGTTCTATCTATAAAATAATACTTTAGAGTACCTAACAGAAAGGCTCTGTCAAAAGATTTTACCCAAAATCCTGTGAAAATCGGTGTAGTCCTTAGAAGCCACAAAAAAGAACACTCATTTAGTGAAAAAGTCAGGTTTTCGTACATTTATTTTCAGCACCTAAAACATAAATACTTAATGCTCACACTTTCTCGAATACTGGGAAACCTTATTATTTTGTACAAGCTTCTGCCGGCAGCTTTGCCTGTGTGAAAAAAGCAACATACTTACTCTCTAGACAATAAGTAATTAAGTTAAATCATTATTTCAGCAGAGTTGTAGGTCGCGAGTTCGAACCCTGCCAGGCGAATTACTTTGTGTAAGTTATTTCATTACCACCGCTCTCAAAACGGTGAAGGAAAACATCGTGAGGAAACCGGCATGTCCTAGAACCAAACATTTGAAGACATGTGACATTCACTAACCCGCACTGGGCTAGCGTGTTGGATTACGGCCCATTCCCTCTCCTAGAGAGGAGGTCTGTATCCCAGCCGTGGGAACAAACAAAAAAGGCTGGTGATGATTATTATTTCAGCTAAAAAACATCCACTGCTGGACGCAGGCCTCTCCCAAGTCCTCTCACAACAAACTTTCCTGTGCGTCTCGCATCTATCGTATTCCCGCTACTCTCACTAGGTCATCGTTTTACCTTGTAGGAGGCCTTATCTGCGTCTTCTAGTTCGCAGTCGCCACTCCAGAACCTTTCGACCCCAACGATAATAGTATCATATACATAACAAGTATAATTTTTTAAATCCATTCAATCGTTGAGACATGAAAGCGTAACAGACAAACTAACATTCATACCTATTTATAATATTAAAAAGTTGGAATTCTTTCAACAAATTCTCTCTCAGAATATTAAACTAAAATATTTTTACATACCTTTTGTTTCAATATTCTCGCGATACTTGTAAATAAATTAGCCAGGCCAAAGTTCGCTCGTTCGGAAGATATTGCTTATTGGAAACTATTACTACCCAGTTACTGTGGATATGAGCATTCAACCGTATAATATTTCTATACTGCAACAGTATTTTTGATAGTCCTTTCCGTTCGTGTAATAAACATGAAATGGCTGCCATTTCGGGATATTGTTGAGAGAAGGAATAACGTTGGTTATTTTGGTATTTCCTCCATTACATTATTCTTATCCATAATCAAATTGGGCTACAAACATGAAATGCAATCTGAAACCACAGTTATAGTGATAATAATCTTTTGATAGAATAAACAACTCAAACTGATGAGGAAGTAGTCTTGAGAAATTACGAAAAAGTTATTTGAAAACCTAAGTTACCGACTTTTCTGAAAGGCTGAAATCTCTTGCTTTCGACAGAATTTTAATTACTTCCTTTTAATAAATCTTTTGATTAATACATTGGAATTTTGTTAAAAATTCTGTATCTCCAAATCACACTTCTAATATTAGTTTTATTTTGTTGTAGATATTTTCTATGAAATCAACCATACCCAAAAATAGATGTCAGCAATTGTGAAAAGTTATTTAGTTATTTATAAGTAGTAATAATTTTTTTTTATGCGAAATCTGAATATTTATAATAAATTATTATTATTTTTATCGTGAAAATAATTTAAACTTTAACTAGTAAAAATATATTGAAGCAGGAAGCAAAATCAGACTTTATATAATAATATATCGACTTCAAAATGAGGTTCTTAATTTGGTTATATATTTTTGTACATTTTCTATCATTTAAAAACCAATTTATGAACTTTTATATATTCTATAGGTTATATAAGTATACGAGCGGTCAAGTCCTTTTTTTGGCGGGGAAAATTATCCAATGACAAACCCCGCTCTTGGGCGGAGCGGGAGATAGTGTCAGACTCTTACTGACTAAACCCCCCCCCCAACCCCGTTCCTTCAAGCCTTCATACCGGGGCTCGAGCTCCCTGTCGGATAACCCTGGCCCCAGTAGGCTTCGACCCGGCTGGGGCCCCTGCTGTTGCTGACAACTCCTTGAGGCGCGCGGGAACAGTGCGCGCCGTCGACGACTTGGATCGGTTGAGTCCTCTACGTCTCGCATCCATCGGATTTCTCGAGACCCTCACTAGGTCATAAGATAGGTCTAATTGTAATTTTTCATTCAGAAAGCACTTGATAAAAATAATGACACTGATAAAGAGTCTCACAGATGGCCAACTGAACTACAGACACAGATATGTCAATGTAGATAGTTAAGCAACCATGATGTAACAAAATATAAATGGGTCTGATGAAAATGCTACCATCAAACTCAAATCTTTTAATGAAGGCAGAAGATAGACAGAAGTGGTGGTGTGGTGTATTTGTAAGCAATACCTGAGAGGCTGTTATAAAACAACTGATTTAAAAAAAAAAACCGGTGCCGGAACTCTGTAATAAAACAATGTTACCTAGTCGTGTTTGGGCTTATTAAAATTGTCATAAAATGCATTTTGTCTACTTTATAAGCAATAAAGATACCGATCGAAGTGAATATGATGAAACAAAATATAAACGGGTCTGTCAAAAATTATACCGGAACTTCGTAATATAATGTAACCTAACCGAGTCTTATTGAATTTGTCTATACACCCTGGCTAAAAATATTTCAAATGGTGATATTCTGTAGGTAAATTAAAAGGAGGAAAATAAAAAGTTTTTTGCATTAAAATACAGAAAAACAGACGACTTCCAAATAATAATATAAAACACGAAACATCGCAATTTAGTTTCGATAGAAATAACGAAGAAATAAAAACAGAAACAAATTTTTAATTGCTAAACATGACGGGGCCGGGAACTTCCTTCGATAAGAATCTATGAACCAAGTTGAAATTTAGTTCTGCGGACCATCAGTATTGATATTCGAACAAGTTTTATCTTGCAGAACTTCGCTCTTTTTATTATCAACGTCTATTTTTTTCATCGCTTTGGCGAAGACTCAGTAAATGAAAATGTCTTCAAGATTTTTGCCGACGCGAATCTTGTTAGATTGAGATCCGCATATAATTTTGATTTTTATAGGTAGCCATTTGATTGGTAGCTAAAATTCAGAAGGGAAAAATCAGAAATGCTACGTGTCGTGTCGTGCCTATTAAAAAGTGAATGGTGACAAGATTTTTGATGAGTTTTACTTTGCATCAGTGTAAAAACAAATCAATTAAAAATATAACCTGAAGAAACATGAACACCGAGGGATATACGAATATGTGACGTTTGTAATATTATAAGTTTGCACTTATATCAAGGTGCTTATTGCTACTGAACTAAAAATTTTGGTACCTCAGGTCGAGTTTTTTATGCTAATTTTCAAATTAACCTTTTGAATGTCTTAAGTTACACAGTTCGACATAAGCCATTGTTTTTCTATTGTGTCTCTAATTACGGCATTCGAAGAGTTAATTACGCTAATATCATAAAGGCTAGTTGGTTGGTATGTGTGTGTGTGTGTCTACGTTTGTTACTATTTCATGTTATAATGACTGAACGACTTGGGCAAAATATGACATACGGGTGACATGACAGGATATTTATCTGAGGAATTAGTATCATATATGTTCTCTTGAGATAATTTTCTACTATCATAAGTAAGGCGCAGGCAGAAGCTAGTTATAAATATTTAAGAAGAATTTGAATTCAGAGACTTGTGAACGTTAATAGGATCTTCCATCATCTAAATTTTTCATAACGCTCCTAAAAAATCCAAGTTATTTGATAATTCACAGATAGCAATAAATTGTGATCAAGTCCCAAAATGTAGCAATAAAATGCCACGTGGTGAGCAGTTTATTGCTCCAAACGGAAATTTAATTAGACAGTTTCTGTCTTCAAGACTAGGGTGAAAATTTTAGTGGCCAATATTTTTCAATTAAGCATCATTTTAGCTCGTAACGATTGTATTAAAACTGGCGTTTGATAGCCGAGAACGCGTTGGTAAGAGAAATCGCTAAGGTAATGTTTGATAGTTCCTTTTCACAGAGATGTTGATAAGGATGCATTACAAACCGTGAATCGAAACGTGTGAAGAGATGATAGATCGACGTCAGATGAAGTCGGTACAAAACTTGATGCGTGAGGCTGAAGATTTCATGTCCTAAATAGCTAAATGCACATCTCTTTTGGTAGTGGAAATCATCAAATAACTTCTTTCACCATGGATGGAGTGACAAGGAATGTCAGACTTTCTTCCTTCAGTTTATTTTTGTATTCTAGGATTGCTGAGTCTGTGTCAAATGCTGACGCAGCCTGAACAGGCAAGTTAGGCGCATCTGCGGATTTAATCTGTGGATACACGAAATGTTCACTCATCAGTCAATCCATTGCTTCGAACTAAAGTGACAGCAAAAGCAGTGCCATTTACGTTCACTTGCATACCGGTTAGTAATAAGTATTATCTATGTCAAACGTCAACTTCTAATACCTATTTGGCAAATGTTTGCATTATCCCCAAAAAAAAAACCAAGAAAATATTGCGTAACTGTGACTCTTGTCAGTCAACTTTGGCAGAAATGCTGCAGGCATTGCTGCCAAGGTGCCTTGCCCAATCACTTATGCACCATGTCATTCTTCTGCAAAAAATACCTCATTGTATACAGGTAGCATTTCGGCCAGTATTGATCGGTCGGCTAGACGATCCGACACGCCCGGGGACCATACTTCTTCAATTATTCAGCTGCCTACTTCCACGGCAAAACTCGTTTGTTACATCTTGAGTGTATTGCTATTCCTCTTTTATGGTTTGAGGAAATCATCTGTCCTTGTCGTGTAGCGGGAGTCCGAAGACCGAAGCGTCTCCGCGGGAATGTTAATAAAAATGTATTTTGCTTCCCAAATTCGGACTGTTTTATTGCTGTAGCGACATGAGTAAGGATGTAGGGGAATAATTTGAATATTTAGAGGTAGTGTGAATTTAGCCATTTGGAATTTAACTACAAGAATTTTAGAACGTTAATATATAGATAGATATACTCTATATTGTACACCATATAAAATTACAGTAGGAGTTTAAAATTAATAGGAAGCAACAATGGGTGGGCTTATCGCTAAAATCGATATTTTACAGACAATTTTGGATAGATTTCAAAGAAGGAGAAAAAATACGCAGGTCGTTCGTGGTGGCGTATGTTCGATTCATTGCAATTCACTTTTTTAGCGCCGCAAGAGCCTGGTCAATGTGGCGTCCAGTAGTAGGGGACTTTCGGATGAACTGATGATGGTTATGTTCAATTGGTAATATACAGACCATTCTCAAAACTGTAACGTTTTATTTAATAAAAACCGTAAATGCAAGAACGTTAAATCCACTATTTGAGAAAATGCCATATTCCTGCATCGTTCGTTCATTCCTAAATTTTCCCACTCCGAACAAAGAACCGACAAAGAAACCCTTTACTGAAAGCCCTTAAACAGGGCAAATTTTATCAACGTTACAGCACTTTCAAGGCCCGGTAAACGTTTAGCAATAACGTAAGCGGTTACACCAGCAATAGCGATAGGTAACTTGTATGGACAAGTCAATAACCGTTACAACTAGCGACCCGCTCTGCATAATACGGCTAATAGCGGTGCTTATGGTGTAATATACAGTGTTGCGTACGGGAATTGGTTCGTAGCTACTTTTGTACCAATATCTATTTACTAGGATTGGAACAATTTGCCTGCTACGGTCTTCCCATCTGATTATAATTAAGGTGTCTTTAAGGCTAGTGTGAATAGGTTCTTAATGCTTTTAAACTAGTGCGCTTCACCATCAACAATTGCATCACTGCTTTCCATCAGGTGGGATCACAGTCAAGCACTAGTTTATATATGCCATATTATTATATCCTTTCAGATACTGCCCTATGGCAATAGATGCGCGAACGCCGATGCGTTCGCTTAAGGTTTAATGAAATAAAAAAACTGTATTTCCTTGATAGAAACATCATCGGTTAAAGATATCTAATTTTTACTGTGCTTAGTATAGCCTTTCAATGTTCCCACTGCTGGGACTCAGGTCTCCTCTCTAGGAGAGGGAATGAGCCGTAATCCACTACGCGGGCCCAGTGCGGGTTGGTGAATGTCACATGTTTTCGAAGTTTTGGTTCTGGTTTTCTCACGATGTTTTCCTTCACCGTTTTGAGAGTAGTGGTGATAAAATAAATTACACAAAGTAATGCGCCTGGCTGGGTTTGAACCCTCTACCTGCAACTTGTAAGTCGGGGCCATTACCACTCGGCCACCACTGCTCTATAACTGTGTTTAATTTAACAGAATTCATGGACATTATCGCATTGATCTAGTAGTAGCGCTACAATAACAATATATATATTTATATACCGTACCGTACCGGAAGACGTAGCGCTGAAAGGCCTCCTACAAGGTAGACCGATGACCTGATAAGGGTTGCGGGAATCCGATGGATGCGAGACGACCGTTCATTGTGGCGACACTTGGGGAGGCTTATGTCCAACAGTGGACGTCTTTTGGCTGAAATGTTGATGATGATGATGATGATGACAATGTTAGAAAACTTCGAAAGCGTACGGTCCATCATGGAAGTTTTATATGATCCTACAAATATTGCAATATTCTGCAGAAAATAAAACCTCAGAAGTAATGAACCCAAAAGGCTGCTACGTGTACCTAAGTGTAGGTGATTGATGTTTTCAATCAGGTTATCGGAATCCATTGAAGTATTTTCTTACACAAAGTGCCCTTTGATTAGATGATAAGCCTATCGAGAGACAAGTTCACAGAACTTTTAACATGATCGATATGATAGGAGTAGCTACTAAAGTGGTCTATTTTCTCGGTAATTTTCTAAAATCACTCTATTAACTTTATACTATAAGTACACTAGATTACACCATTTACTTGGAAATGTAATATTTTACCTATTGTTAAGTAAAAGCGGTATGATGGCGCAGCATCGGGAGCATTATCTTTTCTATTGTTTTCAATAAACATGTTTGTTGTCTTTGTATGCCAGATACTATTTTTCATATTATTTTTTTGCCAAGAATATTGCTTATATCGCTTGTACAAAACTTTGTATGGTTTTATCGTCGAGAGGTTCAGCCCTAATCAATATTAACTAATCTAATAATGTATGTATTACCAACTGTCATTGTAGCATTTCACAGTAGATTAGAAATACATAAAGTACTCGATGATCCATTATATTCTATTGTTTTTGTCTATTCAAGTACATAATAGACACAAAATTTCTTATGCCATACGGAACCATCACACTGATTTTTTTATTTTTGAACTGCTAAGACTTCTTCAATCTTACTGCAGGGCAGGCACATGTTTCCTTTTTACCTTCGTTAAAAATACGGCTAAATTCACACCAAACTCATACCACCGCCCACCGACTGTGAGTGTTAAGTTCAAAATGCATCTAAAAAACCAAGAAAAGAAGGAAAAATAACTAATTCAGTCAACTGTTGTCTTAATACAGAGCCAAGACACCATATCAAGAGTATCGAGGATCCATTTTCCACTCTAACTGAAATATGGACTAATCTTTTCGGGATCCCGCCATCTACGCCTTCATATTTGTGAAAAATTACCTAGAAATAATATGTCCGAATATTTTATCCCAATGTAAAATGTTCTCATAATGTTGACTAATATTGTGGTCAACATTATGAGAACACATTATGGACTCCATAAAAGATTCCTAGGTAGAGGTATTATACGTAATCTTTATACAACATACAACACAACATGCAGGACGAAAAGGCTTGGGATTGACCTGCTCCAGTACCTACTACAACTGTTGTCATTTTTTATTTTTCTTCTTTTGTATTTTTTAATTATTTTTATTTTCAAATGTGCTTTTTCTTTTTATTTTATTTGTTTTTTTTACAATTTGACATTGGAAATTATTTTTATTTTACAAAATGACATGTATACATTTTAAGTACTTAAAGTATTTTTTTTTTCTTTGACATAAATATTTACTTTTCCAAATATTTTGTAAATTATCAATTTGCTTATATTATTGTAAATGTGAGGACTATGTTGATTGCTTTTTCTTTTCTTTTCAGTAATTTTAACGTATGTCTGGCAATTTGAGTGTTTTCTGCGGCCTACCCAAATGTCCTTTCTTTGGTATTGTTCGTCAAGTCGTAGAGCTCCTTAGTAGTCCTAAGTTGAGCTTTTCGAATACTGACAAATGCTTACACTGATTGGACAGGTCCACTCAAATCTGTATGGTTCTTTCTTTAAAAGACCATCTCAGACAAATCTGCATGGTTCTCATGTGATTTGACCATTACATATTTACTGTATGGACTTTAAAAGAGACCTTGACCCCTGAGTTTGTTTCGGTGTTTCTTCTCAGGGTAGTCAGATAGGAAACACCGGCCTCATCTAGAATAAAATGACGAAAAAAAAAAAAAAAATTGACGTGTAAAAGTGTTTTTTAAACCTATTTACAAAATAAATATCATTTATCATTTATCATTATCATTTATCATTATCATTTATCAACCAAACCAAATTTGCTCTTAATATCAAGAGAATCAAATCGCTCCCATTTCATGAGAAAAATATTCCAACAATAAAATTCTCGCCATAAAAAATACAGCGCCAGCACCACCTACAGAAATTTAAAGGACATAATACTAAAGCATTTCCATCACAAGGCAGCGGTTTTCGTACAAAATGCGCCCTTTCCAAACCGAAGTTAATGTAGCGCATCGGCGCTGCAAAGTGGTGTATGACATTTTTCAATCGCTTAATGGTGCAGCATTATTGGCTCATGAGGCCGTCCATAGCGGAATAATATTGTAGGGTGACTTTGAATTCCGGGAAAATAAGAATCGTCTTGAAATGAAACTGAATTTTGGAACGTAATAAGTTATCTATGAGTTTTCGTTTGTTGTAACCGTCTTTTTTTGAGGTTGAGAGGGAAGGTCAGATGACTACTGACTAAAACCCACATATATTATGTTCTTCTAGTTACCCATTGCAATCCAGGGCCGCGGCAACTCTTTTTAAATAGTCCTGCAGTCCAGACATAGCGGTAATAATTCCTCAAAGAGAGGGTATTTTTAGCAGAACATTTTTTATCCCAGGTATATGTACCTTGGTAAGATATTTATTTACTCAATAAATAAATATTAATTACAATTATTTGCTTCTTGCCACTTTGATCATTATTATCACACTGATATAATAAAGGTAAATATTTGTCTGTATGTATATACTATATTTGTTGTCCTTTGGTGCGGATTGTTCGAAGTAGTTACTGCCTAACCTCAGCCCTCTTATTACAGGCTAACTAAAAGAACTCTATGGGTTTTAGTCAGTAAAAGTCTGACACTCCCTCTCGCCTTACCCAGAGCGAAATAAGTTATTCAATAATTTTTCACGTAAAAAAAAGTGTTAGTTACCCTTTCACTCTTAAAGGGCTGAATAGAATTAAACAAAATTTGGCACATGGTTAGGTACGAAACATGGTAAGATTTTTATCCAGGGCATAATGTTCCCTTGGGATAATTTTCTACTTTTCATGTAAGTGAAATCGCTGATTGGCTGAATTATTTTTATGAGCCTGTTGTGTCTCAATGCAGACTGAAGATCTCCCATTCTTTCTTCTCTTTTACTCTGTCCTTACCCATCTAATCAATCCAACTCGTCACACCATCTCCTTCGTTGCCTACAGCGTCGTCAGTTCCTGCTGTTCGTGATCCAATCAGTGGCTGATTCCTTCGCCTATTTTTTTTTACATTCCACAACTATCACACAACGCCGTCTAGTCTCAAGCTAAGCAGAGCTTGTGTTATGAGTACTAGACAACTGATAACTTATATATTTCTAAACACATACATAATATAGATAAATTACTACACCCAGACACAGAACTAATGATCATTGCTCATCACACCAATATTTGTCCTTGGTGAAAATCGCACCCACGACCTCCGGCATAGCAGTCAGGGCCACTAAACACTGGACCAACAGGACAGTCAAGTCAAATTCTATTACGATTGCATATATGACTTCCAGCTCCATTCTAGTTTGGCGGCTGAACAGTCTACCGAACGAAGTATACTAAATCATGATCATCATCTTCATTTCAGCTGAAAGACGTTCACGGTTGGACATAGGCCTCCACCAAGTGTCACCACAATGAGCGGACCTTTGCGTCTCGCATCCATCGGATTCCCATAACCCTTACCAGGTCATCGGTCCACAAAATGGTGGTGGACTAAATCATGAAGTAAAACCAAACATTTGCCTAAATCTATTAAACATTATTCGATCATCATTTCTCAAATAATAATAATATGTTTAATCATAACATTAATTTATCTAATCATCGCTAATCGAGTCGGGCACGACTCAGTAATCAGATATTAGAGTTTATCAGTGCGTGCGTGTGTAATCCGTAAGCCAAAACAGCTTAATTAAGATTACATCATACGTCGACATTGTCATTATTATGTAGGTACTAATTTATACTAAACTATACCTAGTTGTATTGGAATCTCATTTCCACATCCGCATATGGAATTTCAGGAAGAAAATGCAATCTTCGCATCCGAATCACACAATTACAAAATAACGACAGATATGTCGACGGCTCCCAAAAACAAAATCTTGACAGATTAAAAATAAATTGTCCTGTTTTATTTTCCATAAAACATGGTATCCGCCATAATGTCCGTTGCACAATGCACTGACAAACAGTTAGCGCGATCGTTTGCAAACCATTTACAATAGTAACACAAAACAAAATGGCGAATTATACAATATACAGCTAAAATTAACACTAAATTACCAATTTATCGTTAGACTAGCCCATTTTCATTTCTATTATTTATGTTGTCGAAAATAATTTGAATAGAAATGCGAACTATAATTAGCTCATTATTTTGTAAATAAATGTTTAATTGGCGAGACTAATGATGATTTTTGACTTGTTTGTATAAGTAAGTACAGGTGTATGCTAAATAGTACATTATTTAGACAGAGCTTTTAATTATGTTTGTACTGTTTAGGCCAACAATGCATAAAATTAAACAGTCTCTATGGTGAGTGTTAATGACGTTATTAATTAAATAAATAGCGTAATATCGTTTTTTCAGTACAGCATGGTTTATTTATGGGTATGTATGTATCTAAGTATGTATTTACTAATGTATATATTTGTTTCTCTTCTGTTTTGTCTATTTATTAATTTGCACCTGCCATGTTATGTTTCTGCACCACCCTAAGGTCGACTGGCAGATAATGCCTAAGGCATTAAGTCCGCCTTTGTACAGTTTTTGTGCATTAAGCTTTAAATAAATAAATATCATACATTGTTGCTCAGATGATATTTTACCTAAAGACATACTAAGATTTTTATGCACTGTTCATTATTCAACCTATCTCGGTATACGTCACTAAAAGTATTTTTCAATTCGAATCAGCAGGCCTTGAGATTGATGCATTCAAACAAACAAACTCATTAGCTTTCTTACACAACCTCTTCAGCCTTCTAGTACAGATTTATCACTGTTTTATTCGGTCCATAATTAACTCGTTTCTATTTGATAAAAATATAAATGAAACACCTAAAACATGTACATACAAAACACCACTGTATAATGATTATAATTTATTGTAAAGATATCAAAAACATGTTACAAACGACACCTATTGAGAAACGGAACACAACCATAACAGTTAGCTTATCTTCGAAAATTCCACAGCCATTAGCCATATCTGGTTCGGCGATTGTCCAATTGCATAAGTTTGTCAATTAAAACGCGAGCAAAAGTTGAACATTTAGCGCAAAACTGGCACCAGCAGACGCCATCTTCGATAAAACTTCTCAATTCAACGATTAGGGACTGATTTTGCTATTGTAGTATACTAAAACTTAACACTCGTTATTAAATCTGGCAACTAGTTACCCCCGTGCTTGGATCTGCAGCTAACGCGTTACAAATCATGCTTGTGAACCTGATCCTTGCTTCATCATGAGTGGCACGATTTATAACGTCATTAAACACAATGTATGGAACGAAATTAATTCCACCTTTTGCTACTGGTCGCATTGGCGCCGTAGCCGCTTCTTGTGCTTTGTTATCCAAATCGTCTCCGGGATTTGCCACACAGTAATCGACGTCGATCAGATTGAGACCAACGGCTTGAGCGCAGAGGTAGGTTCCTTGCACGAAAGATGGAAAGGGGCTTTTGAATTCACAAGCCATGTAGTGGACCTGGGCAGCTTGATTGTCCTTCAACATGTTCAGAACGCATCGTTGCAGTCGATTTGCCCAGCAGTCATTTAACGGGCACGAAAATACACCATCGGTCCAATTACTTCTTCCCCAGGACACGAATTCAATGTCCAGAAAGTTTCCGTATAAATTATATGCTTCCACTAAATGATTACCGATGAACGTCACTGTGTCACTAGATCCTGCCGACGTGCCTATCGTTACCTTTATCTTTCCATTGACTACTTGCACTCCTTGGGCTCCGACTTGAGTTACAACCAGCATAAGGCACGCGCTGATGAAAACCGAATGTATCACGGCCATGGCGACTTTCGTGCTCCGCGTGTTTGAAAAAACTGAAATATTTGGAGCAATGTCATTATCCACGCATATCATGAAATGATCTTTTTAATGTTCCGTTTTTAACTAATCTAAGCGCACGATAAAGCTGATAAGCAAGACTTGTAAACTTGTAAGTAACGAAATAATTTCATTTGATAAAGGGTAGGTAGGTAGGGTACGCGGATTCAAACCCAACCAGGCGCATTACTTTGTTTAATTTATTTCATTACTGCTCTCAAAACGATGAAGGAAAACATCGTGAAGAAACCGGCATGTCCTAGAACCAAAAATTTGAAGACATGTGACATCCACCAACATGACTTACGGCTCATTCCCTCTCTATTCCGGAGAGGAGGTCTGAGTGCCAACAATGGGAGCATATAAGGCCGACTATGCTAGGCAGGTATGTATTGGAGTAACTCTGTAGTAATCCCATCACTGGTCAGGCCTTGTCAGGGTCACGGGAATCCGATGGATGCGTGACGCACAGGACCGGTCGTTGTGGCGACGCTTAGGGGAGGCCTATGTCCAACAGTGGACGTCTTTCGGCTGATATGATGATGATGATGATGAATCCCATCACTTTATGAACATACATGATTTTTAGCCAGTAATAGTTTGGCATGTCTTCTCGCTTCACACTAGAGCAAGTGATTACCCACCATAAAAGAGGTACCTTACAAGAGAACTTGCTCACTATTTTTTTTTTGCTGTGGAATACCAAAATTAAAAAAAATTAAAATAAAAACTTTTTTGTCTAAAGATACAATCGACTTCAAAAGTAAACTAAAACATTGCAAAATACTCGTAATTTGAATTTTCAAGGAATAAGTATAGTTATCACCATCTTGTCCCGAAGGATTGCCTTCAGTTCCTTAGCATCCCCGCACACGGGCCTCAAAAAAACTCCGCCACAAAAAAACGCTAAAAGCGGCCACAAAAACATGCTAGAAGCGGCCGCAAAAAACAGCTGAAGCGCGCGACATCTTGAGTCCGGAGAAGCTTGAAGCCGCTTCAAGCGTTTTTTTGTGGCGGCACCGCCGCACACGAGCCACATAAAAAGGCCGCTCAAAAAGAAGCTTGAAGCGGCGTTTTTTTGTGGCCCGTGTGCGGGGACAGTTAGTGGAAGTATGCAGCATGCTTGCAGAACAGTTGGTTGATGGTCCCGAACATTTCTGGTGTGGCGACGGCATACCAGACAACGCATCGTTGGTAGGCCTCCGACAATGTGGACTGATGATCTGGCGAGGGCCGCAGGTGTCCGACGACTGAGAACACACAGGACCGGACACTTGGGAGAGGCCTACATATATCCAACAGTGAACGTCTTTCAACTGATATGATGATTATGATAATCACTAAATATCAGTATCGCTTTAAAAATCTAAAAGTTAACAGTAAAAATGCGTGTTTTTAAATCTTTTAAAATAAAAGCAGAAAGTAATTAAGCCGACTTTTTTTCAAAAGTATAACTAGAATAAATTAGGGGAGGCATTCTGCTCCGTACCTTTCCTTTGGATCCCCAATAAGGCTGCATGTACATATTTCTTCTTACGAAAGTTAATAAGTTTATTCTGTTTATTATTCTAGGCGGGCCACTTGCTGCCACAAAAACATATTTTTCGCATAAAGAAAATATGGAGGCTTAAAGAGTTTGAGTTTTTTGTGTTGTAATCTTAAGAGATTACCTTGAAATACTTTCTAAGGGGAGAGGGCGAGAAGAAAATTGTTTTGCAGTTGTTTTTATTAGGCAAACTTTATTATCAAACAAATGTTTTAGGGGTTTCTTTCGTGTTTCATACAATTACGTACCTACCTACTCTTCATTAAATCGTATTACTTCGATACTTGGACATAAGTCTTGCTTATCAGCTTTATCGCCTGCTCAGATTAGTTAAAAAGGTCACGTTAAAAAGATCATTTCACGATATGCGTGCGTAACGACATTGCTCCAAATATTTCAGTTTTTTCAAACACGCGGAGCACGAAAGTCGTCATGGCTGCGATACATTCGGTTTTCATCAGCGCGTGCCTTATGCTGGTTTTAACACAAGTCAGAGCACAAGGAGTGCAACTCATCGATGGAAAGATAAAGGTAACGATAGGCACGTCGGGAGGATGTAGTGATGCAGTGGCGTTCATCGGTAATCATTTAGTGGAAGCATATGATTTGTACGCAAACTTTCTGGACATTGAATTCATATCCTGGGGAAGAAGTAATTGGACCAATGGTGTACTGACGTGCCCGTTAAATGACTGCTGGGCAAATCGACTGCAACGATGCGTTCTGAACATGTTGAAGGACAATCAAGCCGCCCAGGTCCACTACATGGCTTGTGAATTCAAAAGCCCCTTTCCATCTTTCGCGCAAGGAACCTACCTCTGCGCTCAAGCTGTTGGTCTCAATCTGATTGACGTTGATTACTGTGTGGCTAATCCTGGAGCCGATGATTTGGATAAGAAAGCGGAAGAAGCGGCTGCTGCACCAATGCGACCAGTAGCGGAAGGTGGAATTAATTTCGTGCCATTCATTGTGTTTAATAACGTCATAGATCGTGCCATTCATGATGAAGCAAGGATTAGGTTTACAAGCATGATCTGCTTCGCATTAGCTGCAGACCCAAGCACTGGAGTAACTAGTTGCCAGATTTAATAACGAGTGTTAAGTTTTAGTATACTACAATAGTAAAATCAGTCCCTAATCGTTGACTTGAGAAGTTTTATCGAAGATGGCTTCTGCTGGTGCCAGTTTTGTGCTAACTGTTCAACTTTTGCTCGCGTTTTAATCGACGAACTTGCGCAATTGGACAATCGCCGAACCAGATATGGCTAATAGCTGTGGAATTTTCGAAGATAACTGTTATGGTCGTGTTCCGTTTCTCAATAAGTGTCGTTTGTAACACGTTTTTGATATCTTTACAATAAATTATAATTATAATACAGTGGTGTTTTGTATATACATTTTTAGGAGTTTCATTTAAATTTTAATGTTATCAAATAGAAACGAGTTAATTATGGACGGAGTAAAACAGTGATAAATCTGTACTAGAAAGCTGAAGGGTTTGTATTAGAAAGCTGAAAAGTTTGTTTGTTTGTTTGAATGCGTTAATCTCAGAAACTACTAATTCGAATTGAAAAATACTTGAATTGTTGTGTAGCCAGTTATATTAGGTTTGAATAATGCGCAGTGCATAAAAATCTTAGTATGTTTTTAGGTAAAATATCGTCTGAGCAACAATGTCTGATTTTACGCTATTTATTAAATTAATAACGTCATCAACACACCATGGAGACTGTTTAATTGTTGTATTGGTGATCTAAACAGTACAAACATGATTAAAAGCTTTGCCTAAATAATGTACTATTTAGTATACACCTGTATCTGCTTATACAAACAAGTCAAAAATCATCATTCGTCTCGCCAACTAAACAATTTTAGTTAATTTTTTTAAGTCAGTTGTATTTCTTTTATTAAAAAGCTTTTTTCCTAAGTTACGAGTAACTGCCTGCTTGGCATATTGTTTCCTCAAACCACCAGACGATGACTACTTACGAGAGGACACCACTGCTCGCTTATCATCATCATCATCATCTTCATTTCAGCCGATATACGTCCACTGTTGGACATAGGCCTCCCCCAAGTGTCTCAATAATGAAAGATCCTGTGCGTCTCGCTTCCATCGGTTTCACGCAACCTTCACCAAGTCATCGGTCCACCTTGTAGAAGCAATGTGCCCTGCCCATTGAAACTTAAGCTTGGCAATTCTTCGTGCTATGTCGGCAACATTAGTTCGCTCGCTTATACTCGTTAATAATTACCAAGGAAGACACCACTATCTAAACAAAGCAAAGCAAAACAAAAAAAAATACAATCCCAACAAACTCCTTAAGACCGTAACAAAAAACCGGAACTAAGACACCTTAATCTTAATTCATTGCACAGAGAGCAGGTATTCAATTACAGTTAACATGTTTAAAAATGTACGTCCCCCTAGAAGGGTACCAACCGCAGTATTAATGAAATTGACTTCCCCTGGGATCGAACTCGGGGCCCTTGGAACGTGTTCCCTGTTCCCCCCTGTAGTAGACGTCGCTATGTTCCGGGACAGAGACAAAGGTATCGATGCCGCATCAAATTAACGAGTTGCTGTCAAATTCTAAGTTCCTAAACTTGATATTGATGATGCTTTGCAAATAAGAGGGGTAACCGACAATAGAGAAACTGTCACAATGATTGAAGATAGAAGAATTTATTGTCATGATCGTTTTAATGAAGACTGTGTAAATGCAGTTGAATCTGCTGGAATTGTTTTCCAATTTATGAAAAAGGAATGTGAACAAATTAACATACATAAAACTACATTGTTGATTCTTTCAATCTACACTTTTACTTAGTGTAAAAGTGTAGATTGTTATGAAGAGGTAACGTTTTTTTTTGTTTATATGAAGTAATCTTTAAAAGTACGGGTCCGATTGCTAAAATTTTCTCAGTGACATAGGCAATATTTTATGCAAGCGGGCAAAACTGCGGGCAAAAGCTATCTTAAATAATTTTCAAGTTGCTAAAATAAAGGGGAAAAAAATCTAAATTAACAAATTACTTTATGGCGTGCTCATCAGTTGGCACAGAGGCGCATTCACAGCTATAAGTTGATATACGGCTTATGGAAAACTTTTCCCGGCACTCTCACACAATCTGATTTAAACTTTTTACGAGCGACCACGCAATCTCATCAGCTGTGTCACACACAAGGGAAATGTGTAACACCCACGAATTTCGCTAATTTTAATTAATTCAAACTGCACAGTGAAAGTCAACTCTTAAACACCCTCCTCGACCATAAAGCTGAATCCTGTCTGCAAACGACTGTTAGAACTTAACGAGTTCATACATCCCCGTCTACGGTTACAATGGGGCTCGTAAAATTAATACCTTACCTCTGAATCGTCGGGTTGCCTCTCTGGATGGTAATTCCCCCTTAAATATTTTAGTTTTCTGTGCACCCTCCACCCGCAACAAGATTCAATTTCACGCCCTAAAAAGGGGTCCGCTTTGGGCGATTCTCGGCTTCTCAAATGTCAAAAGACATGAAGCACCCAACTAAACAAGAACTCTATCAATTACTGGATACCAGTTTTAAAATTTTGTGTTTGTTTGTGCTGCAAAAGGCATAGGAGATCTCGTTATGATGGTGGGAACATCGAGGAGAAACTCTTCAAGTATTATCCGGTTGCATACAAAATGGAAATGATGGAACTCAATTGAATCAATCTTGCGTCAAATTGGCGAAGATTTGAAGGGAAGATCACATTTTAAGTTCGTTTTCTGTTTGAGATACACAGTTTACGTCTGTACCTGTCGTTTTCCTTTCAAATAGTTGTTAAAGAATCTTCAAAATTGGTACTTACCACTTACTTTTGATTTACAAAGTTCCTTGTATTTGAAGGATGGTTTTCAAAGGCGTACTAATTGTGATCGAGAACTCGGCTCACGTATCGTTCGATATGACCCCTTAAATCACATATAACGCTATCAAACCGCATGATTAATTTGATTAGCTACGTGTCTAGCCTTAATGATATCTAGTGTGGCTACATTATTCACCAAGACGTACAAAATTAATCAGTTAACTAGTTTATAGTTGGATGAATTGATTTTCATTAGACTAATGTGAGCTATGAGCTAGTTTTGATGGACGACTTAATTTTATTCTTTTGTTGTTGTTTCTTCTATCTGGTTAAGTTTATTGTTAAGTAGTGGTCTATCGGGAGTAGTATCTCGTAATCAATTAAATTCTTATTTTTCAGTTCATATTTCATTTTATTGGTTCTGATACTCATTAAAAGGCACCTTCTATTTGTAGGGCTTAACCTATGTCATTCTATACGCTAGGGGCACGTTTATATGATTCGCACGTACTCAAAGCGTATGTCGCACGTCGTTTGTGTAGAGGCTACAGGGCAGCCGCATAGAGGACACACTACTTAAACCAACCATCAACAATCACACGGAAGATGTGACTTGTCAAATGACCAACTAAAACTAAAAAGACGCAGGGATGCGCTAGTGCTGGTGTAGGGCGTAGCATTGATGATATTCGAGAAAACGAGCCAGTCACTGCACAGCGGCTGTAAGAAAGTTTTTGCCTCGTCTTAAGTGATATTCTGTTAGTGATAACAACTGTCATAAAATACTAAATGTGTGGGACATAGACTCCTACCTTAAGGATTGGCTAGAAGTGGCTAAAGGACAGAAAAGAGTGGAATAACGGAAGGGTGGTCTTTGCCCTGCAGTGGGACACAACGGGCTCATAATAATAATGGGCTACCAATACGCCACGAGATCAATCACTTGCATTTTGAAATTTTGCCAATTGCTGTCGCGATAGAATGTCATTTTGGCTCTCTTAATTTGTTTACTGGATAAACGAATCAAAAACCAACATATTCAAAAAAGGGTGACAATGACATGTTTTTGAACGTCAAAATATAAAAAAGAAACCTAGTATCTAGCTGAGAAAAAAAAGCGGCGCAACAAACTCTTCAGCAACACAGAAATAAAAAAAATATTGGTTAAGCAAACCAAAATAATATGCATGAAAAAAAAAAATTGTTATCTAATTAATTTATCAATGAATTTGCAAAACTGTTATAGAGTGCAAATAATATAATGAATGAGAATGATATGTCAATGTGTATTTTTAAAACGATGTATTCTTACGTCCCTCCTTTATTGCTTTATACCAACTGAGCAATATCCTTTTGTCTAACTTACCTGTCCTCTTTCTGATCTTCTCCAGCAATGAGAATAACCTTAAATTTACCTCCCCTAAGTTATTACACTTCATGTTTATAGCTAACTTTAACCTAAGACTGTACCTAAGATGGCTAGAAGCCATAAATACTCCAGCATTTCGCGTACAGAATACGTAAAGCACAGGTCTACGTGATCTATATTCCTTGGGTATTAGTTACTTGTGCTATATAATCTTGCTTCAGTATCAGTAACTAGTACTGGTATTTAGTAGTTGCTTCTATGGTCTATTTACGTTATTGGAATTATTTGATCAGGAATATTGAGGATATTACTTACTGGTATATACCTACACTTTACTATATCCAACTAATATTATTTCTTGTGAAAGACTACATGACTATATATCTGACAGATACTAATAAATCAGTTATCAATGGTGGAATAGATTTAAACGTTCGGCCCAAGGGCAAAACATTTCCTGAACCAGGATTCCTATAGATATTACTTTATCCCGATAGTACGCAATTTTCAACAACCACACGATTAAATTCGCAAGCAAAAACGAATACCTTATGGGTAAGTATAAAAAACATGAAGCTGCATTGCGATAAATACAGTAAACGACATGGATCATTATCATAAAAGTATCGTAATACCATTACATGAAAGTAATGGCTTACGCATTAAAATAGAATTACATACGTGAATTGATATTGTTAAAAAATAACAAGTATTCATAGGTAACCGATCCGAGCGGTCGGCATGAAAGAACGGACAATATGCGGGGTTGGCACACGCACTAAATATACAAAAACCATGCTTCGCGTGACTAGAAGGCTGACTCGATACTTGCCCAAAGAATTAGCATTGCCATTCGATGTGGTGACCATGCAGTCTTCTAGGCGCGTTATCAGCGTCTCCAGATGACAACAATGTAGAGGAGTACTTCGACACATAAAATATAATTAGGTTTTACATTTTTCTAGTTACTTAATATTTAAATCATTTTTAAAGATATATTTTGATATTTTCAAATAAACAAGTTTGCATGTGAAAACAAGTTCTCTGCAATTTTGAAATTTTCTGATAAATTGTATTCGACAACATGGCAATTTCTTTTTTCCACATTTTTAAAGTGCAAAAAATAAGGCGGTATTTTGAGGAATATAATATTTTTAGCACTTTACACACGTCGAAACTATCGTACTCGTAAGTCTGTTTCAAGATGAGGAATCTTTATCTTATGATGTCAAACGTTGTATAATTCTCTTTTCTAATAAAGTGTGTAGGTACCCATACAATATTTTGAATTTTGAATAAAATGAAAAACAAATGCCTTTTGATCTACCCACATCTCTCTCACCATCACACGACTTACAGAAATAAAACGACGATATAGTGTGTATAGTTATGGGTTAAGCATACTTAAATATATATATTTTTTAAATATTTAAGTTTATTATGTATATGTTTTGAAACGGCGATTAGTTTAGCAATAAAAAAAATCAATGGCTAGTAATTTAAGTGGTTCTTAATTACAAAATTCTTCAATGGAAAATCAAAACACTGTAAATTGGTCAATCATCATCATTTCAGCCGAATGACGTCCACTGTTGGCCACAAATGCCTCCCCAAGTATCGCTCTAACGACCGGTCCTGTGCGATTCGCATCCATCAGATTCCTGCAATCCTCACCAGGTTAGCGGTTCACATTGTAGAAGGCCTTTTAATTTAGTCAATATAGTATTCAATATCTTGGTATGGTCATGTGAAAAGGAGCGATGAAACGCATGTTGCTAAAAAAGTTATGAGTTTACATGTGGATGGATGGAAGGGAATAGGGAGGCCAAAAAAAAGATGGATGGATTGTGTGAGAAGCGATATGAAAGAAAAGGGAGTTAGTGATAGCGTGACGAGTGACAGGACAGAATGGAAGAAAAAAACGTGTTGCGCCGACCCCAAATAAAACGGGACTAGGGCAGGAAGATGATGTTGAGTGTTCAATATCTTAATTATAATGAAGTTTTCGTAAACCATATTGCGACTACGTTTCTCTATTATAACAACGACATTATCTTATACCTAATGCATTCAGTCTTGTCTTCATAATACTAATTAAGTCATAATTAGTCTTGTAATGTTCTCAGTCAAGCCGGGGAGGGAGTCAAGCTAGACTACCCTTCTTGACTTCCCCGAAGGCAGAGATTTTCATAGTTAAGTTCAAATTGCAACTGGTGCTACTAAGACATTATATGTTAACCCCTATGAAGTTAAACGTGCCCGAAGCTGAGAAACTGATTTTGAATTTTACGATCACAACTTAGTAATGATGTTAACAGGAACCACTATTTTATCTTTGTGTTGGCTTGGTTGGAGAAAAAAATCTGTTCCAGATTAGGTTTAAAAAAATACTAGAAATTTTTAACACAATTCAAAACCAAGCCGTAATAGAGTTAGTATCATGCGGAAATGCGACATAATTTTTTAGGTTCAATAGATTTCTGTGCTGTAGTGCTGAAAACTTAATAATTTTTTGCGTATTGTGAAAAGAATTTCATACATACTTTTCCTGTCAGCAATTACTTTTCCAGGTAACCTCTCTTTCTGGCAATATGGCCAAAAAATCAAAGATTCTTCTTTGGCATATCGCGTACGTACAGACTGACAGTTACGGCGGGGGACTTTGTTCTATAATACGAAGGGATATAACTGTATAAATGTCAACCTTACATATTTGAATCCCTAGCGGGCTAGCCGGCAACCGTAACTCATCACAGTTTAAAAAAAGAAAAAATACATAAATAAAACAAAAAGGAAACAATTATTAAAGACATGTAAAAAGACAATCAGGGGCATAAAGTTTAGTGAGCGTGCAGTATTTACGAGGCAGCCCTATTGTGCTAAAACACAGACTATTAGCATACAAAGAGGGCCCATGCGTCGCCCTGCAGTTGTCGCTGCAACGAGCCCGCTTTGTATTTGGACAGCCCTAATAAAATTATTTAAATTGCTCTATTAATTTCTTTGGGACTGTTTATTTTTCGTGTGTTGCTTGTTCTCTAATTAAGAGTCCCGCGAGAATTTAATTGGACTTTAAAGGTTGCTTTTTAACAAGTAATTTAGTAGATGTTGTTTTCTATGTATTCTAGAGACAGACTAGCTTGTGCCAGCGTCTTCGCTCGCGTGAAAGTAGGTTTCTCCATATAAACTACTTCACCATATGACAGGCCTGTAGTTGGTCTAGTGGTTGGTGACCCTGACTGCTATGCCGAAGTTCGTGGGTTGGATTCCCACCCAGGACAAATGTTTTTGTGATGAGCATGATCATTTGTTCCGGTTTGTTTTGTGTTTTGTTGTTGCTCATAACACAAGCTCTGCTTAGCTTGAGACTAGACGGTGTTGTGTGATAGTTGTAGAATATTATATATTATTATATTAACCTTGGATCTCCATTTCATTCTCCTAGGGTGAATTTCGGAAAATATCTCTCTTAGTGCTCGCTTACATTCTAAAAGAAAATCTTGTGCAATATTTGACGCTTCTAGTGCCAGTAGTTTCAGCTGTGCCTTGATTTATATTTGTTTGTTTATTTGTTTATCCTCGCATCGGAACGCCTTACAGCAATTATACCAATGAAGCACTGTTCATTCAAAATCGGCTACTTTTAATCATGACCACAGTGAAGTGGTAGTCATCATAGGACGTGGCGCTTCCGCAGCTTCAGGCCAGCGGTCCTCCAGGATTCCACATATACCAAATCCCATATCGCACACGTTTTTGAAATGGTAAAGTTCTTTCGATGACTTGTTCAAAAGAAATTGATTTGAATTGAAAAATAAAGAAAATTTTGATATGTCATCTTGACGGTAGACTATAGACATATATATATTTATGTACACACAAACACTTAAAATCAAAGATAACAACTACAAATAGAAGAAAACAAAAGTGCTGCTTACTTCAAACGTCAATGTAATTGATTACTGATTATAAATTATAGTAGTCAATTACGTTTAAAACAATATTAAGCTACTTTTCGAAAATAAATAGTTCACAATAACCATTTTTTTTTCTCTTGACTCCTAGGACAGATTCCGGAGCGCTTCAGTTTACTAATTGGTGTTGGCCTGAGGAACAAAATGCATTATCTGAGCATTTTAAGGCTTATAGTCCCTTAAACCATCTGGCCAAAATTATGTGGACGCACCTCTCGCACCCGTCTAGGCGGCAGTACGCAAATCTGTGCATTTATTTGCGGCCAACAACGCTCGGAAGCGCGCGGCTGACCTTTAAATCCATTTTCTTTGCGAAATATTGATTGATTTACATATAAAATGTTCAATTTGAAGAATATTTAACCACCAATTTTTATGTGTAAAAATTTTTCTAAAGATCCAAGCAGTTTCGAAGGAGTAGGGAAAAGTTGCGAAAAGTTGCGAAATTGCTAAATATTTTTTTTTAGACAAAAGTATTAATAGCACGAAAAAATCAAATGTTGATTGATAATGTTGTTCATGAATCTATAATAAACATATATTTTTAGTACGCTTCAGAAAGTCACTGTTTTATGGAACTTTTCGGGCGCTTGGGCCTTAAGCAGCACTTGGTCCAAGTCCCATACAAAGATTGGCAATGTCCTTTCTTCCACTAAACCTACAAAAGGAGAGTTAGGTAAGAAATATAGAAAGTGATAATGTCAGTCAGTTTCTCATTTAATATAACCCTATTTTTAGTAGGTATATCTAAAACCTGAAACACCTATCAAGTATTTTTATGTACAAAACTCTATATACATTTCTAAACATCACAAAGCAAAGCCAGTTATGGTACCTGCTAGGCGACATAAATACATGGTTACCCGGCCACCCAGGCGACTGAAGGGTTGGTTTGCTTCCGCACCCAGCTTTGCGCTGGCTTCTAATGTCCGCTATGACCTGCCGTGACTTGTTTTGTACTTAGTGTCGGTGGTGTCCAACTCGTGACCTTTTTTAAATATGTTTGGGAAAAAACATGGTGTAAAAAAATATTGGAATCGATTCAGTTACTGATTCGTACAAACAACATTCAAGTTTCGCATAAAAATAATGTTGTACATATAGATTTTGATACAAAACTTTCCACTAGCCACAATAAAGACCTGATATCTCTACAACTAACTATTACAAACAAACAAAAGGCAGACCAATACGACCTATAGCAATTAACCCTAAAAACGTCACTAGAAATAATCCCGCACCTTTCCCTCGAAGAATTTAGTGGCGGACAAGTTTAAGCTTCGGGGTAGAACGCACGAACTATCTCAAACCTCACGTGATCCTAGCAGGGAAGCCATAATGGCCACCCGACTATTAGGCACACGGCCAGCCCAACTTAAGGCCGACTCACTTGAGCCAGTTTAATCTGGGATTGAAGCAGACTTGAGAACTTATTCTCGGGATGCTTAAGTATCGTAACATATGGCTGGATAATAACGTGATAATTTTAGGGTTTGAGGATTCTGGTTGCCTGATATAGTTAACTTCGTTGAGTGTGAGTTGAAAATATAGAAAGTTTTAAGCTTATTTTTTTAAATGATATAAACTGGCTAAAACTACTACTAAGGAAAGTGATATGCTCGGGGTTTCCTTGCGTGATCGAATCAGAAATGAAGAAATCTGCAGGAGAACTAAGGTTGCCGACATAACACGAAGAATCGCCAAACTTAAGTGGCAATGGGCAAGGCACATTGCTCGCAGAACAGATGGTCGTTGGGGCCAAAAGACTCTGCAGTGGCGACCGCGTTCTGGAAGACGCAGCGTTGGAAGGCCTCCTACAAGGTGGACCGATAACTTGGTGAAGGTTGCGGGAATCCGATGGATGCGATACGCACAGGATCGTTTATTGTGAAAACACTTGGGGGAGGCCAATATCTAACAGTGAACGTATATCGGCTGAAATGATGATGAATAATGATGATATAAACTGATGGTAAGCAGTAATGTAATCTTTGATGGTGAAGCGCACTAGTTTATGAGGAGCCTATAATTTACTCTAGCCTTGAAGACATCTAAATTATAATCGGAAGGGAAAACAGGAAGACTGTTTTCGTTGATTACAAAATGCTGTCGATCTAAGCTTTTTCTTGAATTACTACTATTTAATTAATAATTTTGCCCCAGAGCTTGTAAATTGTGTGAGGATTGATATGAAAGAAAAGGGAGTTAGTGATAGTTTGACGGGTGACAGGACAGAATGGAAGAAAAAAACGTGTTGCGCCGACCCCAAGTAATATGGGATAAGGGCAGGAAGAAGAAGAAGAAGATTTTGCCCCAGAGCCGAAGGATTGTTCAAAAGATCACCGCTGCCATGGAACGCAAAGGGTAACTGAAAAAACACAGGTGGGTTTTAGTAAGTAAAACTCTCAGGCCTACTGTCCACGGATGCGTAGCTTCATAGACGCGTATTAGTCATTATACGCTTGGTCTGTCCACAAAGCTGCAATGACTTGCCGCTTCGTCGATAGTTTCATAGTTTTTGTATGTAAGCTGTGAGCAGGCGTATAATAATAAATACGTGTGTGTGAAGCTACACGTGTATCGACAGTAGGTCTTACACACTTTCGCTCCACCCTGAGTTAAAAAAATCGCGTCTCGAATGGTTCGTCACGCATGCCTCAACCTGAGGCATACGACAGTACATTTATGAGTGCGTCCGGAACAACACATGCTCAAGCTGAGCACGCAAACCACCACGCAAGGTGTTCGTAAGTAGAAAACGCAAACAACTCCTGTCTGCCCACACGGAGTGCACGGCTCGTACTGAGGCGGCGTTCGCAACGATCGTATGACGCGAATGCTCACTGTGAGCACATACTTTCACACGGCCCGAGGCATGCGAGACGAACCATTCGCGACGCACGCCTCGCGATGTCTGTACGCGGCTAAAGACGTAGTTTGATGATTTTCCAGTCTCAAAAATGAAATGCTTTTCATAATTTTGTAAACTTTACTTTAGAAACTTTACTTTACAAAAAGAACCTACTCCCCAAAGAACAACAATGAAATGAGAAAGGGCACAATTGTTTGATTGTTCACTCGACGATAGAACGTATGTAGGTAGACTTTTCCTCTGCCACGTTGAAAGTAACAACAATAAGATTCTTTACAACAAGAATATGGTAATATTATTATTGTAAAGTAGAAAGGATCCACGTGTGAGATGGAAATAGATATGTGTATTTTCATATTCAATTGTATGTGCTGAAACGAAGAAAGGCACCTTTCTTAAGCTAGAACTACATTAGACCGACGCTCACGTGTAACACGTCTTATTTGTATACGTAGAACGATGTCACGTGGTGTCGCGTGGTGAGGATCAAGTGTAACTCTACAAGTCTAGTCTTATATAATTATACAAAAATGAATCCCTATTTCCTTGGTCACGCCATCACGCGTGAACGGCTGGACTGATTTCGCTAATTCTTTTTTTGTTGTGTTCGTTATTGTAAGGACAAGGTTCTTATGGAAAACAAAATAAAAATTAGGGTAGTGTAGGGTACAGTAGAGTAGGGTAGTGTAGGGTAGATTAAGGTAGAGTAGGGTAGAGTAGGGTAGAGTAAGGTAGAGTAGGGCAGAGTATGGTAGAGAAGGGTAGAGTAGGGTAGAGTAGGGCAGAGTAGGGTAGAGAAGGGTAGAGTAGGGTGGAGCAGGGAAGAATGGGAGCGAAGCCGCGCGGACATAAGCCAGTTTCTTTATAAAATGTATGGAGACCGACGCACCCAGATCAGCGTGACACTAGTGTGAGCAGCCTTAGATGTTATAAACACGAGCAGGTATCATCGTGTACCTTGTTATATCTATACTCTATTCGCATGACAGGCCTGTTGGTCTAGTGGTTAGTGACCCTGACTGCTATGCCGGAGGTCGTGGGTTCGATTCCCACCCAGGACAAATCTTTGTGTGATGAGCATGATCATTTGTTCTGTGTCTGGATGTAATTTATCTATAGTATGTATGTATTTAAAAATATATAAGTATGTTTATCAGTTGTCTAGTACTCATAACACAAGCTCTGCTTAGCTTGAGACTAGATGGCGTTGTGTGATAGTTGTGAAATATTATTATTATTATATTATTATTAAGGTTAGACATTTAATGAAACTTTTTTGTATTAAATTTCAATCGATTTTAACTTCCATTTCGTAGGCATAAGGATGGCATTAAAAGCAAAACAGTAGTTATTATACCAACTATTTACTGCAGCCGCCATTTGTCATGCAACTAACGTAATAAGAGTCAAAATCGATTGAACGGACAGTAATAAAAGGTTTTCATAAATGTCTAATGTTATTTTGAACAGAGTATAGTCACATCAGAAAAACAAGAATCTTGCTATGAACGTGTCTCATGGGTTGTGCAAATGTTTACCCCAGCCCCTGGAACGAAGGTAAAGGAGGAACAGGAGTGGGTTTCATTCAGTAAAAGTCTGACACGCTCCCGCTCCGCCTAAGAGCGGGGGGAGTCTTTAGATGATTTCTCACCTTAAAAAACTGTAACGTGTTAAAATTTCAGAAGTGTGAGTGAGAAAGAGATAGAGTGTACACTTTATTATAGCTCCATCTATTTAAAAGTTCAGTTTGGGTCGTCAAACGGATCGTGTTAAGAGCTCGTAGTAGGGCTTCTAATGATACTATATCTTTCTTGGGCCTGCCGAGGTATTTATTATTTTTTTTTATTATTTATTTTTTTCAAGTACCAAAGACTCATTTCAGTTACAAAATCATACGTATACACAGGTATTATAAAATTACATAAAATTGAAAGGTCAATAACAAAATTAAATTAATTTATATTGTATTAGATTATTTTATCATTATTTGCATTGATCTGATGATTAATCATTAAATTAAATTAATTTTACAATTATATAGTCAAGCAGTCAAATATTAAAAGAATTGCATTAAAAATCAAAATAAAATGAAATAATTAAATAACGATAATAACAGCCAAGTTCTTATTGAGGTTTACTTACAGCATGCGTCTTTTCGACTATCGCAAATTTATTGACTAGTTTCAATATGTGCGTGGAAAAACCTTTATTCAGAAGGTCTTGTCAAAATAATATTCTGTCAGTATAGAATTTGGTCTGCCTTTGAAAACCGCACATATTTCTTCTATAAAATATGAATACCAAAAAAGTTGATATCTAGAAAGAAAAAGAAAGAAAGAAAAGTATTTATTTTGGCGCAATAAAACATTGTAGACAACAAAAACTTAAGACAAACACAAAACAAAAAAAATAAAAAATAAATAAAAAGTAACATTGTCTGTCACACATTTGCGCCAAAAAAGGTCCAGTTCAACGAAATATATCTCTATGCCTGTTGTCCAGTGCCTATACGTTAATCAGTATTTACATCTACACGAACAGACCAAGATGTAGGTGGAGAGATGAACTTACCAGAGGTACTGGTCCGCAATGGTTGAAGACAAACTTGTGTGGAAAAGGGAGAAAGAGTTTTAATAAGAAATTTTATTGTTTCCAAAAAATACAAAACATAAAATTGTTGCAGACTGTATAGGTTGGGCTTGTGGACAGTGAGCAATGGGTAGCTCGCTGTCCGGCCGTCCGGTAACTGTCCGGACCAAGCCCAAGTCGTCGACGGCGCACACTGTTCCCGCGCGCCTCAAGAAGTTGTCAGCAACAGCAGGAACCTAGCTGGGTCGAAGCCTACTGGGGCCAGGGTTAGTTTCGAAAGACAGCTCGAGCCCCGGTATGAAGGCTAGAAGGAACGGGGTGGGTCTTTTAGTCAGTGAGAGTCTGACACTATCTACCGCTCCGCTCAAGAGCGGGGGATGTCATTGGATGATTTTTTTCCACCATAAAAAAAGACTGTATAGATTGCACTAAAGTTATGAGCACAGAAATGTTCCACACCAATATTTTTGTCCGAACTAGGTAATAAAATCCGTACCTTTTTCAAACATCAGCGTTCTTCCGTTATGCTGTATACCATATAATTCATTAAACTCCAAGCAAACTCGCGCGTTCGCTCTCTCACTGTCTTTCCATTGTGTCTCTAATTACGGTATTTAAAAGATTAAATCTGTGGCCCTAGTGAAAAGGGGTATAAGTCCGATTTTGTCGAAAATGAGTTAAGTATACTAAAATGATCAGAAAAAAATGCTCTATCGTTTGGTGAAAAGAGATCTAAGCTAGCCCTAAAAATAAGGAAGTTACTTTGTGCAAAAGGATTCAACTGACACCAAAAAAACCACGCAAGTTGGTTTCAAGTCCATTTATATTGTTTTAAACGGAAAAATAAAAACTTTCTTTTGTATTTTTTAATCTAAATTAACATAAATCAACCACATTTTAATTTGGTTGGTGTTTATCGATACAACAACACTTAGTCCATAAAAATGGTTTAAGTTAGAAAGGATATTATTAGACTTATATATCCGTTTTCACCGAAATAAAGAGAAAAAATATTTCTTTCCATTAGGTTATTAGTTATTTAAAATAATTTCAAATGCGTATCCCTTTTCACGTGCATGAATTAATATTTAACTTATGGGAAAACGGGTCTAACTTATTTTATACCCTTATGGAATTCATTTTGTGATTGGTATAAGTCACTATCTTAAAAACTATTAACTTCACATAAAAAATAACCCAATAATAGTAAAGAGCATAAATTGTTTACCTATAAAAAACATCACATGTATTTCATTTGGTAGCGGTCTGAATGACACACGAGGTCAAACACGAATTTGAAGCACGCAGAGTGTTTTTTACGTCTCCTGTAAAGTTGCATTTTTGGACTTAGATCCTTTTTCACTAGGGCCACAGAAATATAAGTCTTTTACCGTTGCAGTCACAAACAATAACGTATTGCTATACTAGATTACTCCATCCATTGACAGGTACATAAACACCAAACATAAATCTTAGGTCAATTAACACTGCAACATGGAACTAACACACTAATAAATTCACTTCATACACGACTGTACTTGTAAGTAAATCTGAGATTAAGCGCTAGACTACCGATTAGCTGGGCCAAGCCTGCCCGGTATCGACCCATTGCCTCTAAGCTGTGCCAACGAGCCTATAATCCAGGGATTGTAAATATTATAACTGAACTAGTGCCGATAATTGGGTTTAAGAGATACACGAAGTCAGGCTGCTTGGGTTTTATCAGTGAAGTTTGGGAGTTTAAGTGATTAACGCCATTTCAAACGTAAATAGTTTTGATTGACAAGGAGTTGATAGTTTCGTGACAGAAAGAAAACAAACTGGGCTATTAACATCTTGACAATGCTGATCCTATTGCGAAAGATTCATTTTTTCAAATAGCAATCTTTCAACTGAACTGCGCAAATACATCAACCAATTTAAGGCCGTTTCATTTCGAATCTTTGTCTACAGCCGGTAACGCCTTCAATTCCATTGTTCTGACCACGTGACTTAACATTGAGATTACGTCGTTCCTATACATTTAACAGTTTTCTACTAGTGTTAACAATTATTGATTATCAACTTTATATGAAAAAAATAAATAGAAAACACATAAGAGGTGGCTGTGGGCCCCAAACTAAGCACAGTCTGTATCTTGGTGGCTCAAGGCTAATTATATTAGCAGCAGGTATAGGCTGATTGAAAAAAAAATCCGTGTGATAGCGTAGGTACAATATACAGAGAAAGTGCACGAAGGAATTCAAAAGTATCAGTATACGGAAATAATAATACGAGCACATTATTATAAAACTACAAATTAATATAACCAAAGTTGTAATAATTGCAATAAGAGAAAAAAAAATGGTTGTGTGTGTTTTTTTTTTTTTTTTTCGATGGGAAAAATCATCTTATGACAACCCCCGCTCTTGGGCGGAGCGGGAGATAGTGTCAGACTCTTACTGACTAAAAAACCCATCCCGTTCCTTCAAGCCTTCATACCGGGGCTCGAGCGCCCTTTCGGATAACCCTGGCCCCAGTAGGCTTCGACCCGGCTGGGCCCCTGCGTGTGATTATCAACTTGCCTAAGCTCTATGATGTCTGGCACTCTTTGGGCAGTTGACCTCGCTTTCTCTTAGTGTCAGATGATTATTCCTAGGCCTACTATAGTACCATACTTTTTAGGTAATGTAGACTTTTTGTGACCTTAAGGCCTTTGGCACAAAAATTTTTCAATGGTTTTTGACTTATCACTCCCTTAGTAACTAAACAAATGGATTTGTACGTTCTTTCATTTTATCTACTTTTTTGGTTTTGTGTGGCAGCTTGTTATCAGCAATTTATTAATATTATATTCTTTATATAATTGGTTTGTTAGACAAAATAATAATAAAAGTGATAATATTTATCTTTATCACAGTAAAGTGCAATACGATTTTTTTCGTGATTTTACACCGACTGAAAAAAATTACGAATTCCTTGAATATTTTTGCTAGTTATTAATAGAATTCATCCAACGCAAAGCACTCAAATTTCTACACGAGTTACCCAACACTTCATCACTCGACTAACATCTTTTGACAACTTCACAGAAAACATCAAAACACAAACTTTGTACAATTTCAAACATTTAACGACTTCCAAGTGACAACACACTGACATTGAATCCACCAATGAAGAAGCTACATCCCCTCCCTTGGTACAAAAGTCTTTATGGCAAACATAATAATAACAATTTCGAGCTCGTCTCAACATACTCAAATTAATTGAATTATGTTGACATTGGTAACAACTTGACATAATTACTTGTGCATTAAATACGCATTGCTTCTGTCTATTTGAGAAAAGAGTAGCTAGTTAATGGAGTACTAAGTAGATGACTTGTTTTATTACACATAGAGGTTAGGTTACTTCCTCATTCCATCGAATCATCAAAATATCTACAAATGGCATAAAGAATAGAACTTATTTTGAACAAGCTTTTGCCCGCGGCTTTGCCCGCATATATAAAATATAGCCTATGTCACTCAGGAATAAAGCAACTTTCTATTTGAGAAAAAATGTTTGCAATCGAACCAGTACTTTCAGAGATTACCTCCTACAAACAAAAAAACAAACTTTACCTTTTTATATTATTAGTGTAGACATCTAAAACCTTGGAGAGTTATAACTCGTCAGGTAACACAGATTCCAGCACCGACAGCGAGTTTTACTACTAAGCTATTCGAATAATGAAAGTATTCCCCAAACGTTTAGTGTACATACATAGGTAGGATATACATCATATGCCTATGATGCATCGCCGTACGTCTTGCAACCTAATTTTCGAAATCAGAAAGTGCAAATTCAACGGACACACTGCGAATAAAAAAAAACACCATAAACGTCAACTTATCACTCCATTTCCTCACTACTCTGTTCTCATGATATCATTTCTTATTCATTAATAGAGCACGGGAAGAGGCGAACCAATTAAAGTGATCAAATATGAGGGGCTCCATGTTTGCACATAGATGGGTATGGCGTCTTCCGGTTAGGGTACGGTGATGGTGTTCTGGCATATGGATGATAATACTCGATAAATATGCATTGTTTAATCGTCGGGAAATGTATGGCAAACGTATTTGTAATACGGTTGCCTATGTTAAGAGATTTAGGGCAGTTGAAAGCTACGGAATTATTTGAAAGAGTTACCATGGCCCTAAAATTCAAACGATAACTGAAGGCACACAGGTGACTTTTAGTCAGACTAGTCTTATACTCTCTCTTGCTTCACTAAGCGTAGGAGGAGTTATTTGATGATTTCTTAACTCAAAAAAAAAAGCGGAAGAAAGCTTATTTTTTAATGCTTAATAATTTTAACTAACTTTTTTCCTATTAATTCCGGTTTGTCCATTTATTTTTTAAGAGTTCCCCGACTCTACTTCACCAAAGCTGCTCAGATGAACACAGTACAGTGTGCGCGTAATGCCAATAACCGCCAGTCGCTCGACTTGCAGCCTTGGAGGCAAACCTTCAACATCATTGAAGGTCTTCAACTTCAAGACCGTTCATTATAGCGGCACTTGGGGGAGGCCTATGTCCGACAGTAGATGTCTTTCAGCTGAAATGATGACGATGATGAGTTTCCAAATCTCAAGCCAACGTTTTAGCCAGTATGACGCAACGTTTTAGCAAGTCACAGGTCCTATTAAAACGACCACAATGTTCCGTTCACCGGCTCAGACTCTCACAGCCTAAGGTCTTTGCAACAAAGTTAACATAAGCGGATCATCGTCGAGAGTAAGCGGCGTATTCCATAAACCAGTCAGTAACGGCCCTTATTAAATCAAACCGTTCATGCTAGATAAAGGTAACATGGAACCAACAAATGGATATTGTGACAGGAAAATGAGTAGATAGACCTCACAATGACCTTAGTGATCTTATTTATATCTATATAAATAAAAGAAATTCGTGTTAGTTACACTATTTATAACTCAAGAACGGCTAAATCGATTTGGCTGGAAATTGGTGGGAAGTTAGTTTAGAACCAGGAAATACTTTTTCTTTTAATCTTAAATCCGTTTCCGCCTCCGCCATAGAACTGGAGATATCATTGGATAATTTACCTAACTGAAAATAAAAATAAATTTTACTATCTACAAAATTCAATTTTCAAATTCAAAATCATTTATTTCAAATAGACCATTTGCAGGCACTTTTGTATTAGAGCAGGCGCCAAAGGGAATTGAGTATGCAAAATATGAGGACTACCTTCTGTGAATGGTTTCGGACTCAGAAAAGCATGCAGATTATGATTCTGGATGTTGCCAGGAGGCATATTGGTCCATTTTTAAGCTATTGCATAGCTTCTATCGCGGGCCTTGAGTGCCTTGAGCGTGGAGACCGAATCCAGAAATTCCGTAACGAAAATAACCTAACACCCCCCACTCGTTTGTTTTTTAAGCGTGGTGACCGATAAGAAAACAAATGAGTGAAAGCAGCTGTCGGCGTTTTGGATGGGTGGGGTTAAGCAGCTGTTAGCGAGGGCTGGTTTTTGATGGAAGAGGTTAAGCAGCTGTTGGCGAGGTCTGGTTTTGGATGGAAGAGGTTAAGCAGCTGTTGGCGAGGTCTGGTATTGGATGGGTGGGGATAAGCAGCTGTTGGCAAAGTCTCATTTTGGATGGGTGGGGTTAAGCAGCTGTTGGCGAGGTCTGGTTTTGGATGGGTGGGGTTAAGCAGCTGTTGGCGAGGTCTGGTTATGGATGGGTGGGGATAAGCAGCTGTTGGCGAGGTCTGGTTTTAGATGGATGGGGTTAAGCAGCTGTTGGTGAGGTCTGGTTTTGGATGGGTGGGGTTAAGCAGCTGTTGGCGAGGTCTGGTTTTAGATGGGTGGGGTTAAGCAGCTGTCGGCGTTTTGGATGGGTGGGGTTAAGCAGCTGTTAGCGAGGTCAGGTTTTAGATGGATGGGGTTAAGCAGCTGTTAGTGAGGTCTGGTTTTGGATGGGTGGGGTTAAGCAGCTGTTGGCGAGGTCTGTTTTAGATGGGTGGGGTTAAGCAGCTGTTGGTGAGGTCTGTGTTTGGATGGGTGGGGTTAAGCAGCTGTCGGCGTTTTGGATGGATGGGGTTAAGCAGCTGTTAGCGAGGTCTGGTTTTTGATGGAAGAGGTTAAGCAGCTGTTGGCGAGGTCTGGTTTTGGATGGAAGAGGTTAAGCAGCTGTTGGCGAGGTCTGGTATTGGATGGGTGGGGTTAAGCAGCTGTTGGCGAGGTCTGGTTTTGGATGGGTGGGGTTAAGCAGCTGTTGGCGATGTCTAGTTTTAGATGGGTGGGGTTAAGCAGCTGTTGGTGAGGTCTGTGTTGGGATGGGTGGGGTTAAGCAGCTGTTAGCGAGGTCAGGTTTTAGATGGATGGGGTTAAGCAGCTGTTGGTGAGGTCTGGTTTTGGATGGGTGGGGTTAAGCAGCTGTTGGCGAGGTCTCATTTTGGATGGGTGGAGTTAAGCAGCTGTTGGCAAGGTCTAGTTTTGGATGGGTGGGGTTAAGCAGCTGTTGGCGAGGTCTGGTTTTGGATGGGTGGGGTTAAGCAGCTGTTGGCGATGTCTAGTTTTAGATGGGTGGGGTTAAGCAGCTGTTGGTGAGGTCTGTGTTGGGATGGGTGGGGTTAAGCAGCTGTTAGCGAGGTCAGGTTTTAGATGGATGGGGTTAAGCAGCTGTTGGTGAGGTCTGGTTTTGGATGGGTGGGGTTAAGCAGCTGTTGGCGAGGTCTGTTTTAGATGGGTGGGGTTAAGCAGCTGTTGGTGAGGTCTGTGTTTGGATGGGTGGGGTTAAGCAGCTGTCGGCGTTTTGGATGGATGGGGTTAAGCAGCTGTTAGCGAGGTCTGGTTTTTGATGGAAGAGGTTAAGCAGCTGTTGGCGAGGTCTGGTTTTGGATGGAAGAGGTTAAGCAGCTGTTGGCGAGGTCTGGTATTGGATGGGTGGGGATAAACAGCTGTTGGCAAGGTCTCATTTTGGATGGGTGGGGTTAAGCAGCTGTTAGCGAGGTCTGGTTTTTGATGGAAGAGGTTAAGCAGCTGTTGGCGAGGTCTGGTTTTGGATGGAAGAGGTTAAGCAGCTGTTGGCGAGGTCTGGTATTGGATGGGTGGGGATAAACAGCTGTTGGCAAGGTCTCATTTTGGATGGGTGGGGTTAAGCAGCTGTTGGCGAGGTCTAGTTTTGGATGGGTGGGGTTAAGCAGCTGTTGGCGAGGTCTGGTTTTGGATGGGTGGGGTTAAGCAGCTGTTGGCGATGTCTGGTTTTAGATGGGTGGGGTTAAGCAGCTGTTGGTGAGGTCTGTGTTGGGATGGGTGGGGTTAAGCAGCTGTTGGCGAGGTCTGGTATTGGATGGATGGGGATAAGCAGCTGTTGGCAAGGTCTCATTTTGGATGGATGGGATTAAGCAGCTGTTAGCGAGGTCTGGTTTTGGATGGGTGGGGTTAAGCAGCTGTTGGCGAAGTCTAGTTTTGGATGGGTGGGGTTAAGCAGCTGTTGGCGAGGTCTGGTTTTGGATGGGTGGGGTTAAGCAGCTGTTGGCGAGGTCTGGTTTTGGATGGGTGGGGTTAAGCAGCTGTTGGCGATGTCTAGTTTTAGATGGGTGGGGTTAAGCAGCTGTTGGTGAGGTCTGTGTTGGGATGGGTGGGGTTAAGCAGCTGTTAGCGAGGTCAGGTTTTAGATGGATGGGGTTAAGCAGCTGTTGGCGAGGTCTGGTATTGGATGGGTGGGGTTAAGCAGCTGTTGGCGAGGTCTGGTTTTGGATGGGTGGGGTTAAGCAGCTGTTGGCGATGTCTAGTTTTAAATGGGTGGGGTTAAGCAGCTGTTGGTGAGGTCTGTGTTTGGATGGGTGGGGTTAAGCAGCTGTTAGCGAGGTCAGGTTTTAGATGGATGGGGTTAAGCAGCTGTTGGTGAGGTCTGGTTTTGGATGGGTGGGGTTAAGCAGCTGTTGGCGAGGTCTCATTTTGGATGGGTGGAGTTAAGCAGCTGTTGGCAAGGTCTAGTTTTGGATGGGTGGGGTTAAGCAGCTGTTGGCGAGGTCTGGTTTTGGATGGGTGGGGTTAAGCAGCTGTTGGCGATGTCTAGTTTTAGATGGGTGGGGTTAAGCAGCTGTTGGTGAGGTCTGTGTTGGGATGGGTGGGGTTAAGCAGCTGTTAGCGAGGTCAGGTTTTAGATGGATGGGTGTAATGTTATTATTTTATACTCACATTATTAATTATTTCTTTATCATTTCTTATCGTTGTTCACATCCTTTTTATTGTAATTATGTCTTCTGATAGCTTATATTATTTAATTCTTGTAAATTTTTGTATTTCATGTCTTGTTTACTTTCTGTATGAGATGACGTTGTCAATATTTAAGTTCTTTTCAACTGAATGTTAGCTATGGTAAACAAAGAGTACGGTAGCGAATATTGTATTCATATCTAAACATGATGAATTAATATAAATTAATCATATGTTTTTAGTTAAGTATTAATTGTTATTATTCTTACATTCATGTTCATAAATATAATTTTAATAATATTTCTTTTGTGAGACAATAATACTGGCTGGTTCTTACATCAAGCTTCATTTTTAAAATTGAAAAAGGAAGAAGACCGAGCCAGATTGTCAGAACTATTGATGTGGAGGGGAGCTAGAAAAGAAAAGGAGCGTGTTGATTGGTAGATTAGAGTACAGTGTTTCTTATATACCTAGTGTACTTTGCGGGTTGATTGGTAATCCTACTCGTGGATATTTGTTGCTGGTGGATCTGCCGCCAGTTGAGGAACCTGCTCCTGCTCCTTACTGCCGAAGAAACAGAACGTTGTATGTGCTCCGGGCCTCTGGGGGCCGCACTCCTCTACTTGGCAAGAATATACACCACCAAGCTACACCGTTTTGACCCTGCGGACCACCCTCAAGGTCCGCGTGAGTTGGTCTGCCTGTCTGCTGCTACCTACCTACGAGCTGCCAGTCTTCAAAACCTGCCTGCGAGCTGCCAGTCTTCAACTACCTGCCTGCGTGCTGCCAGTCTTCCTACCCACGTGTCACTAAATTCCCTATATTAAATTACCTCTCAAGGACAAATCCTGTTTATTTACTGTTCTCTCATTAACACTCAATCCATAGCGTTACATTACGTTACATTGGCGCCCAACGTAAAAGATTTTTATCCTTCTCTCACTTCTCAAAATTCAAAATTACACTTACACAAGCTTTATACTATTTGGCTCTCTTTCGTTCTATGCTCTATTGTTTCCTTGTGAGGTACCTTATTAATAAAACCATAGTCTAGTATATTTATTTATTTCATATTATTACATTATTATCATTTCACATCTACACTCTTCTATACTCTCTCAAGCTTCGATTCTTTAGGCCCCATTTTATGTTCGAAGTTTGTTTTTGCTAATAATGTTTTTCTTTCGGTTTTTAGTTTACCTCTAATAATCTGAAAAAAAAAATAGTTTTATTTAACTTACCCATTTTACGGTCTAATACCATTGGGTTCTACTCTTTGTCTCTTTAGGCTAACCTTGGGAACCTAAACCAATGGTTAGGCCTCTCTCTCTTTCTATCTCTTAGGTGCGGGTGATGACACCTTTATAAATAAGCCCTTATCATCACTCTTTGCCTCTTTGGGCTAACCTTGGGAACTAAAACCAATGGTTAGGCCTCTCTTCTCTCTCTCTCTCTTATCAGGTGCGGTTGATGACACCTTGTAAATAAATAAGCCTGAATCACTCCTTCTGAGCATACTAGCTCAAGCTTTTTTCTAATGGGTCTTATACGTGAGCGGATTTACGTCAACTCCTAAAACAAGCCTAAAGACGTATGTAATTAGTATTGCCTTGGAGTAGTGCGTCATTGAATGTGAACCACTAAAACCCCTAACTCTGTTTGTGTGAAGTATGGCTGAGAGGCATGGCAGAGATTTATGTTTGGGAGGTAATTACTAAAAAACCTCAAAATTTTTTTTGTAACAGCCAAAAAATTTTTTTCTGGGAAGGGGGAAAATGTAATGTTATTATTTTATACTCACATTATTAATTATTTCTTTATCATTTCTTATCGTTGTTCACATCCTTTTTATTGTAATTATGTCTTCTGATAGCTTATATTATTTAATTCTTGTAAATTTTTGTATTTCATGTCTTGTTTACTTTCTGTATGAGATGACGTTGTCAATATTTAAGTTCTTTTCAACTGAATGTTAGCTATGGTAAACAAAGAGTACGGTAGCGAATATTGTATTCATATCTAAACATGATGAATTAATATAAATTAATCATATGTTTTTAGTTAAGTATTAATTGTTATTATTCTTACATTCATGTTCATAAATATAATTTTAATAATATTTCTTTTGTGAGACAATAATACTGGCTGGTTCTTACATCAAGCTTCATTTTTAAAATTGAAAAAGGAAGAAGACCGAGCCAGATTGTCAGAACTATTGATGTGGAGGGGAGCTAGAAAAGAAAAGGAGCGTGTTGATTGGTAGATTAGAGTACAGTGTTTCTTATATACCTAGTGTACTTTGCGGGTTGATTGGTAATCCTACTCGTGGATATTTGTTGCTGGTGGATCTGCCGCCAGTTGAGGAACCTGCTCCTGCTCCTTACTGCCGAAGAAACAGAACGTTGTATGTGCTCCGGGCCTCTGGGGGCCGCACTCCTCTACTTGGCAAGAATATACACCACCAAGCTACACCGTTTTGACCCTGCGGACCACCCTCAAGGTCCGCGTGAGTTGGTCTGCCTGTCTGCTGCTACCTACCTACGAGCTGCCAGTCTTCAAAACCTGCCTGCGAGCTGCCAGTCTTCAACTACCTGCCTGCGTGCTGCCAGTCTTCCTACCCACGTGTCACTAAATTCCCTATATTAAATTACCTCTCAAGGACAAATCCTGTTTATTTACTGTTCTCTCATTAACACTCAATCCATAGCGTTACATTACGTTACATGGGGTTAAGCAGCTGTTGGTGAGGTCTGGTTTTGGATGGGTGGGGTTAAGCAGCTGTTGGCGAGGTCTGTTTTAGATGGGTGGGGTTAAGCAGCTGTTGGTGAGGTCTGTGTTTGGATGGGTGGGGTTAAGCAGCTGTCGGCGTTTTGGATGGATGGGGTTAAGCAGCTGTTAGCGAGGTCTGGTTTTTGATGGAAGAGGTTAAGCAGCTGTTGGCGAGGTCTGGTTTTGGATGGAAGAGGTTAAGCAGCTGTTGGCGAGGTCTGGTATTGGATGGGTGGGGATAAACAGCTGTTGGCAAGGTCTCATTTTGGATGGGTGGGGTTAAGCAGCTGTTGGCGAGGTCTAGTTTTGGATGGGTGGGGTTAAGCAGCTGTTGGCGAGGTCTGGTTTTGGATGGGTGGGGTTAAGCAGCTGTTGGCGATGTCTGGTTTTAGATGGGTGGGGTTAAGCAGCTGTTGGTGAGGTCTGTGTTGGGATGGGTGGGGTTAAGCAGCTGTTGGCGAGGTCTGGTATTGGATGGATGGGGATAAGCAGCTGTTGGCAAGGTCTCATTTTGGATGGATGGGATTAAGCAGCTGTTAGCGAGGTCTGGTTTTGGATGGGTGGGGTTAAGCAGCTGTTGGCGAAGTCTAGTTTTGGATGGGTGGGGTTAAGCAGCTGTTGGCGAGGTCTGGTTTTGGATGGGTGGGGTTAAGCAGCTGTTGGCGAGGTCTGGTTTTGGATGGGTGGGGTTAAGCAGCTGTTGGCGATGTCTAGTTTTAGATGGGTGGGGTTAAGCAGCTGTTGGTGAGGTCTGTGTTGGGATGGGTGGGGTTAAGCAGCTGTTAGCGAGGTCAGGTTTTAGATGGATGGGGTTAAGCAGCTGTTGGTGAGGTCTGGTTTTGGATGGGTGGGGTTAAGCAGCTGTTGGCGAGGTCTGTTTTAGATGGGTGGGGTTAAGCAGCTGTTGGTGAGGTCTGTGTTTGGATGGGTGGGGTTAAGCAGCTGTCGGCGTTTTGGATGGATGGGGTTAAGCAGCTGTTAGCGAGGTCTGGTTTTTGATGGAAGAGGTTAAGCAGCTGTTAGCGAGGTCAGGTTTTAGATGGATGGGGTTAAGCAGCTGTTGGTGAGGTCTGGTTTTGGATGGGTGGGGTTAAGCAGCTGTTGGCGAGGTCTGTTTTAGATGGGTGGGGTTAAGCAGCTGTTGGTGAGGTCTGTGTTTGGATGGGTGGGGTTAAGCAGCTGTCGGCGTTTTGGATGGATGGGGTTAAGCAGCTGTTAGCGAGGTCTGGTTTTTGATGGAAGAGGTTAAGCAGCTGTTGGCGAGGTCTGGTTTTGGATGGAAGAGGTTAAGCAGCTGTTGGCGAGGTCTGGTATTGGATGGGTGGGGATAAACAGCTGTTGGCAAGGTCTCATTTTGGATGGGTGGGGTTAAGCAGCTGTTGGCGAGGTCTAGTTTTGGATGGGTGGGGTTAAGCAGCTGTTGGCGAGGTCTGGTTTTGGATGGGTGGGGTTAAGCAGCTGTTGGCGATGTCTGGTTTTAGATGGGTGGGGTTAAGCAGCTGTTGGTGAGGTCTGTGTTGGGATGGGTGGGGATAATCAGCTGTTGGCAAGGTCTCATTTTGGATGGATGGGATTAAGCAGCTGTTAGCTAGGTCTGGTTTTGGATGGGTGGGGTTAAGCAGCTGTTGGCGAAGTCTAGTTTTGGATGGGTGGGGTTAAGCAGCTGTTGGCGAGGTCTGGTTTTGGATGGGTGGGGTTAAGCAGCTGTTGGCGAGGTCTGGTTTTGGATGGGTGGGGTTAAGCAGCTGTTGGCGAGGTCTGGTTTTGGATAGGTGGGGTTAAGCAGCTGTTGGCGAGGTCTGGTTTTGGATGGGTGGGGTAAAGCAGCTGTTGGCGAGGTCTATTGCATAAGTTGATAAAAAATGCTATGCAATAGCTTTACCGCGGCAGTCCCCGAGTGCCACACGTCTTTTTTTTTAATTCCCAATCTCCCTGAAGCAGCAAGTAAATTGACTGAACAAATGCTAAGAATCATTTTATTAATTATTTAAGTAACAATATTTAATTGTTTCTTATGATTTAATATATCTATAGGAAGTCAACTAAAAATGAAAATGAGTCAGACTGGCGCACTGAGGGTTCCGTACAAATTTACACATGAAAACAGTTCAATACCGCCGTTTATGTCGCAAAAAAGCGTGTATTTCGACACCCCTAAGGGAATCAAAATTTATAGGGCACTTCCCGTTGAGCTAGAATTCTGAAATTTGGCATTAAGCAAGGTCTCATAGCAGTAATATAGGTAAAATTCTGAAAACTGTAAATTTGTTATTATGTCACAAAAAAAACTATTCTTGTGATTCGGAAAAATCTTCGTAACTCAATTTGGGAATTGAACTGTTTTCATGAGTAAATTTGTACGGAACGCGAAATGCGCGAGTCCGACTCACTTTTTTTTTAGTTGACTTCCTATAGATATATTTAATCATAAGAAACAATTAGATATTGTTAATTAATCAATTAATAAAATGATTCTTAGCATTTGTTCAGTCAATTTACTTGCTGCTTCAGGGAGAGGGGTATAAAAAAAATGGACCAATATGCCTCCTGGCAACATCCAGAATCATAATCTGCATGCTTTTCTAAGTCCGAAACCACTCACAGAAGGCGGTCCTCATATTTTGCACACTCAACTTCCTTTGGCGCCTCCTCTAAATAGTCAAATGTACACGTTGCACGTTCCTAAGCGTAGATCTCACTCTTTTAAATCATATTATGTATTACATGTAATGCTTGGTTACATATTTCTTGTTGCTTCTATTATGTGAGCATTGTGCTCACTCGCTGTAGATAATAAAATAAAAATAAAAAAATAATTAAAAGATAGAAACTGAATTAAGCCACTAGCAGCTAAAAGATGACCAGTCTCAACTGAAAGCACCCGTTCACGAGCCTGAAGCGTGCTGAAGCACGAAAAAAAAAAAAATTATGAATATATCTAATAAAAAATAATTTAATATAATAAAGAGGTAGTTTGTTTTTTTTTGTTTGTAGGAGGTAATCTCTGAAAGTACCGATTTCTCAAATTATTTCACCGATATATAGAAAGTTGATTTATTCCTGACTGGCATAGTCTATATTTTATGTACACGGGTGAAGCCACGGGCAAGGGCTTGCGGACAGTGAGCAATGGGTAGCTCACTGTCCGGCCGTCCGGTAACTGTCCAGACTAGGCCCAAGTCTTCGACGGCGTGCACTGTTCCTGCGCGCCTCAAGGAGTTGTCAGCAACAGCAGGGACTAGCGTTGAAAATTCCCGAAAGAAACAATTGTTTCTTTCAATGAAAAAAACAAATTGTGTTTTTTTTCCGTTTTTTTCACATGTTGCATTGAAATTTTGCGAAAAAAAACGTTTGGGAACAAAATAGAAATCTTTCGAATGTTTTATTCATTATTTCGGTTAATTTCATAAAAAATGGAAAAAAAACGAATTTTATTGAAATTGAAATATATTATATTTATAGTGGGCGAAAATGTACGAGTGGTACATTTTCACCCACTATACAAATGATCTAGCTTTCCCCAGCCAAAATCTCGATTTCACTGTCGTCAGCTTGATCAGAATCGAGCTCCCACAAGCCTCCCCCAAGTGTCACCATAATGATCGGTGCCCACTGTTGGACACAAGCCTCTCTCAAGTATCGCCATTTAGGGCTTTAATGACTGCTGTCCACTGTTGGACGTAGGCTTCCCCCTCGATATAATGACTCATGCCCACTGTTGGACATAAGCCTCCCCCGAGTGTCGCCATTAGGCGCTAAAATACTGATGCCCATAGTTGGACATAAGTCTCCCCTCGCTATAATGACCTATGCCCGCTGTTGGAAATAAGCCTCCCCCTCACTATAATGACCCATGCCCACTGTTGGGCATAAGCCTCCCCCTAGTGTCACCACGTAGGCGTTATAATAATTGATGCCCACTGTTGGACATAGGCCTCCTCTCGCGATAATGACCTTTGCCCATTGTTGGGCATAAGCCTCCCCCAAGTGTCACCACGTAGGCGTTATAATAATTGATGCCCACTGTTGGACATAGGCCTCCTCTCGCGATAATGACCTATGCCCACTGTTGGACATAGGCCTCCCCCAAGTGTCACCACGTAGGCGTTATAATAATTGATGCCCACTGTTGGACATAGGCCTTCTCTCGCGATAATGATCTTTGCCCACTGTTGGGCATAAGCCTCCCCCAAGTGTCACCACGTAGGCGTTATAATAATTGATGCCCACTGTTGAATATAGGCCTCCTCTTGCGATAATGACCTATGCCCACTGTTGGGCATAAGCCTCCCCCTAGTGTCACCACTTAGGCGTTATAATAATTGATGCCCACTGTTGGACATAGGCCTCCTCTCGCGATAATGACCTTTGCGCACTGTTGGGCATAAGCCTCCCCCAAGTGTCACCACGTAGGCGTTATAATAATTGATGCCCACTGTTGAATATAGGCCTCCTCTTGCGATAATGACCTATGCCCACTGTTGGGCATAAGCCTCCCCCTAGTGTCACCACGTAGGCGTTATAATAATTGATGCCCACTGTTGGACATAGGCCTCCTCTCGCGATAATGACCTATGCCCACTGTTGGGCATAAGTCTCCCCCTAGTGTCACCACGTAGGCGTTATAATAATTGATGCCCTCTGTTGAACATATGCCTCCTCGCGATAATGACTTATGCCCACTGTTGGGCATAAGCCTCCCCCTAGTGTCACCACCTAGGCGTTATAATGATTGATGCCCACTGTTGGACATAGGCCTCCTCTCACTATAATGACCTATGCCCACTGTTGGGCATAAGCCTCCCCAAGAGTCGCCATTTAGGCACTATAATGATGGATGCCCACTGTTGGACATAGGCCTCCCTGTACTATAATGATCTATGCCCACAGTTGGGCATAAGACTCCCCAAGTGTCGCCATTTACGCGCTATAATGATCGATGCCTACTGTTGGACATAAGCTTCCCCCAAGTTTCACCATTTAGGCGTTATAATGACTGATGCCCACTGTTGGACATAAGCCTCCCTCAAGTATCGCCATTTAGGCGTTATAATGACTTGTGTCCACTGTTGGACATAAGCCTCATAAACTAGTGCGCCTCACCATCAGATTGCGTCACTGCTTACCATCAGGTAGTACCGCAGTCAAGCGCTAGTTTACATTAATTAAAAAAAAACTACAGAGGTGTCAAGGGACACCCGGATGGAACGAAGTTCCGTTCTGGCTTGCTTTCTATAAGAAATAGAGAGAGAGACAGACAGAGAAACATGCGCACGCCGCACGGCTTACAATAGCTTACTATAGCAAAAAGTATCGTTACAACTTTTTGTGAGATTTTTTCCGTCTAGCCAATAGAAGATAACTAAAAAATACTATCCTATTTTATGTACATTTTGACAGCACTATTTCAACATCTTCGAAACCATGAAAACGACACTCATGACGAAAAAGTTGATAATTTCTGACAGCCGCCATCTTAGATTTACATTTTGATACCACTATCGGCTTCAACAACCTCGAAAACCATGAAAAAGACACCCATATCGAAAAAGTTGATAATTTATTGCAGCCGCCATCTTAGATTTACATTTTGACAGTACAATCGGTTTCAACACCCTCGAAAACCACGAAAACGACACCCATGACGAAAAAGTTGATAACTTCTTGCAGCCGCCATCTTGGATTTACATTTTGACAATACTATCGGTTTCAGCACTCTCGAAAACCATGAAAACGACACCCATGATGGAAAATTTGATAATTTCTTGCAGCTGCCATCTTGGATTTATATTTTGACAGTACTATCGGTTTCAACACCCTCGAAAACCATGAAAACGACACCCATGACGAAAAATTTTTTTTTTTTGCAGCCGCCATCTTGGATTTATATTTAGACAGTACTATCGGTTTCAACACCCTCGAAAACCATGAAAACGACACCCATGACGGAAAAGTTGATAATTTCTTGCAGCCGCCATCTTGGATTTACATTTTGACAGTACTATCGGTTTCAACACCCTGGAAAACCATGAAAACGACACCCATGACGAAAAATTTGATAATTTCTTGCAGCCACCATCTTGGATTTATATTTTGACAGTACTATCGGTTTCAACACCCTCGAAAACCATGAAAACGACACCCATGACGGAAAAGTTAACAATTTCTTGCAGCCGCCATCTTGGATTTACATTTTGACAGTACTATAGGTTTCAACACCCTCGAAAACCATGAAAACGACACCCATGATGAAAAAGTTGATAATTTCTTGCAGCCGCCATCTTGGATTTACATTTTGACAGTACTATCGGTTTCCACGCCCTCGAAAACCATGAAAACGACACCCATGACGGAAAAGTTGATAATTTCTTGCAGCCGCCATCTTGGATTTACATTTTGACAGTACTATCGGTTTCAACACCCTGGAAAACCATGAAAACGACACCCATGACGAAAAATTTGATAATTTCTTGCAGCCACCATCTTGGATTTATATTTTGACAGTACTATCGGTTTCAACACCCTCGAAAACCATGAAAACGACACCCATGACGGAAAAGTTAACAATTTCTTGCAGCCGCCATCTTGGATTTTCATTTTGACAGTACTATAGGTTTCAACACCCTCGAAAACCATGAAAACGACACCCATGATGAAAAAGTTGATAATTTCTTGCAGCCGCCATCTTGGATTTACATTTTGACAGTACTATCGGTTTCCACGCCCTCGAAAACCATAAAAACGACACCCATGACGAAAAAGTTGATAATTTCTTGCAGCCGCCATCTTGGATTTACATTTTGACAATACTATCGGTTTCAACACCCTCGAAAAAACCATGAAAACGACACCCATGACGAAAAAGTTGATAATTTCTTGCAGCCACCATCTTGGATTTATATTTTGACAGTACTATCGGTTTCAACACCCTCGAAAACCATGAAAACGACACCCATGACGGAAAAGTTAATAATTTCTTGCAGCCGCCATCTTGGATTTATATTTTGACAGTACTATCGGTTTCAAAACCCTCGAAAACCATAAAAACGACACCCATGACGGAAAAGTTAACAATTTCTTGCAGCCGCCATCTTGGATTTACATTTTGACAGTACTATAGGTTTCAACACCCTCGAAAACCATGAAAACGACACCCATGATGAAAAAGTTGATAATTTCTTGCAGCCGCCATCTTGGATTTACATTTTGACAGTACTATCGGTTTCCACGCCCTCGAAAACCATAAAAACGACACCCATGACGAAAAAGTTGATAATTTCTTGCAGCCGCCATCTTGGATTTACATTTTGACAATACTATCGGTTTCAACACCCTCGAAAAAACCATGAAAACGACACCCATGACGAAAAAGTTGATAATTTCTTGCAGCCGCCATCTTGGATTTACATTTTGACAGTACTATCGGTTTCCACGCCCTCGAAAACCATAAAAACGACACCCATGACGAAAAAGTTGATAATTTCTTGCAGCCGCCATCTTGGATTTACATTTTAACAATACCATCGGTTTCAACACCCTCGAAAACCATGAAAACGACACCCATGACGAAAAAGTTGATAATTTCTTGCAGCCGCCATCTTGGATTTACATTTTGACAGTACTATCGGTTTCAACACCTTCGAAAACCATGAAAACGACACCCATGACGAAAAATTTTATAATTTCTTGCAGCCGCCATCTTGGATTTATATTTTGACTACCATCGGTTTCAACACCCTCGAAAACCATGAAAACGACACCCATGACAGAAAATTTGATAATTTCTTGCAGCCGCCATTTTGGATTTATATTTTGACAGTACCATCGGTTTCAACACCCTCGGAAACCATGAAAACGACACCCATGACGAAAAATTTGATAATTTCTTGCAGCCGCCATCTTGGATTTATATTTTGACAGTAAAAGTGTCGGTACAATTTTTCGTGAGAATTTTTTCCGTCTAGCCCCCTTTCACAACGCGCGATGAACTTCGTTCCAAAAAAAGTACGCATTTGAAAAAAACAAACATAAGTTTTCGGTTCTTTTCATATTTTTCCGTTTTTTTCGGTTTTTTTCGAAAAATACATGAAATTTATAATTTATAAATTTCTTGAAAGTTTCGAATGTTACATTGAATAAAACAACAGTATTTGAAAGAAACGGGAATATTCCCTGTTTTTTTCAACGCTAGCAGGGACCCAGCTGGGTCGAAACCTACTGAGGCCAGAGTTAGTTTCGAAAGGCAGCTCGAACCCCGGTATGAAGGCTAGAAAGAACGGGGTGGGTCTTTTAGTCAGTAAGAGTCTGACACTATCTCCCGCTCCACCCAAGAGCGGGAGTTGTCATTGGATGATTTTTTCCTACCATAAAAAAAAGCCACAGGCAAAGCTAGTATCTAATAATATACGCGCACGTGTTATAAAAAATTACAAGAACGGGGAGACAGAAAAATAGGATCTACTTAGTTAAAGATAACTTTTTTCCAACAATAAAAGTAAATCTAAGAATATAATATAATAGAATAAAATAAACTTTATTGTACACCAAAATAGTAACAATTTCACAGAAACTTAAATCTATGGATACAATGGCGGTCTTATCGCTGAAAGCGATGTCTTCCAGACAACCTTGGGATGGAATATAAGAAGTTAAACTAAAAAAAGGTAGTCTGCGGTGTACTTAAGGCAATATAAATCAAGGGAAAATTAATTTAGGGGAAAAAATAAAAATAATATATAAGTACATATATAAATAAATATTATGTGTTACACAATTAAATGTAAGCGAAAAAGAAAAGAATAAAAGAAAGATTAGCGATGGGATAAATTAAATTTGGTAGTACCAGAGTAGTATTAGAGAGAAAGGTAATGTTCTTAGACAAGGTTTTTAAAAGAACCTAGCGACTGGGCTTGTCTAACTGACAATGGCAAAGCGTTCCACAATTGCCTAGACCGTAAACGATTTGTTGCAGAACTTGGTAGAATGCGAGGGCATCAAAAGTTTTAAGTTCTCCAATGATCTCAAATGTCTAGTATGTGTGTCATGAAGGAACTTAAAACGTTCTTTGAGATATGAGGGGGTTGTGGGAACAAACAGAACACTGTAGAGTATAAAGATATGGGTATTCCGGTGAAGTCGGATCGGCAGCCACTTGAGATTATACGGAATTCAGAGACATCGTCATACTTGCATAAGCCAAATATGAACCTTATACAAAAGTTTTGGAGTCGCTCAAGCTTATGTAGCTGCACTTCAGTTAGATCGAAATAACTGAAATCGGCATAATCAAGGATTGGGAGAAGGAAGGATTGGGCGAGCGCAGTTTTGGTGGCAGTTGGAAGAAAATTGCCAATTGAAAGACGCAAACCACTTACGGCTTACTTCCTGCAACTGAGGACCCCACGAAAAGTCTTTGTCAATAAAAATAGCAAGATCTTTCACTGAATCACTGTATGAGTTGAGTTATCAAAGACTATCGGTGGTAGCTGCGTCCAGTTGATTTTTGAGCGCAACCTGGGGCTGCCGACAACAATAACCTGAGTCTTCGTAGGATTGACCTTTAAACAATGAGCCACACTCCACTCAGCAATATGAATCTAAGTTACTATTTATTATAGCTAATGCAGTATAATAATAAGGATTTTTGATTATTAATATATCGTTGCGTCGAGAGCAGTGGTGGCCGAGTGGTAACGTTAAAAAAAAAGATTGTGTTCTGCGTATTTATAAAAAAAAATATATCTACAAATGAGCATTCTATAATTTATGTACCTATATGATTTTTTAAATCTTATTTTTAAATCAGTTCCGTATGGTGTCCGGACGTAAAGAATAACACCATCCCATTTCTTCCCGTGGGTGTCGTAAGAGGCGACTAAGGGACATTTTGAGACCATGCGTAATATAAAGCACTGAAGGTCATCGCATGGTGATGCGTTAACCACCAACAATAGCGTTCCCAAGGAGGGTTGGTGTCAGGCTGGCGGCCGACTATAAAACAGTTGCCAAATCCCTTGTAACATGTTAGTTAGTGATAGAATGCGCGATAGGGTTAGGGCGTACCCCACAGGCGACGCGCAGGGGCAGCACCCGGCTTCTGTGGGAAATGGACCAGGGTTGTTGCACCATCCCGGGCGGGTGCAACGTAAGAAGCAAGCTCGGGAAATGAGATTGAGGTATGCTAGTTGGAATGTTGGGACTATGACTGGAAGGGCCAGAGAGTTAGCGGATGTATTGAAAAGAAGACGGATAAATGTAGCATGTTTGCAGGAGACTAAATGGAGAGGAACAAAAGCGAGAGAAATCGGTGAGGGATATAAGTTTTATTATTGTGGAAGTGATGGAAAAAGAAATGGCGTAGGAATAGTGCTAGATAGTAAATTGAAAGAAAGCGTGATGGAAGTTCAAAGGATTAGTGATAGATTTATAGTTGTGAAAGTTATGTTAGAGAATGTGATGCTGAATGTAGTTAGTGTGTATGCACCACAAGTAGGATGTGATGAAATAGTGAAAGAGAAGTTTTGGGAGGATTTTGATACTGCCTTAATGACCATCCCTGTACATGAGGAATTGATAGTTGGAGGTGATTTTAATGGACATGTGGGAAGAATGAAAGGTATTTATGAAAGAGTACATGGAGGATGGGGTTTCGGAAGTCCGAATAATGAGGGAGAGACGTTGCTGCAATCTGCTACCGCCTTTGACTTAGCAGTAGCCAACACTTGGTTTAAAAAAAGTGAGGAACACCTTATCACGTACAAAAGCGGTCACCACAGGACCCAAATCGACTACTTTTTAGTTAGGCGCAACAACATAAAGCACGTCAAAGACTGCAAAGTGCTGCCAGGAGAAGATCTAGTATCACAGCACCGACTCCTGGTTATGGAATCGCTAGTCGAAATAAAACGTAACAAAGGCAAAGAGCGTCCTCCCCCCAAAATAAAGTGGCATATGTTAGAGAAGAATGATTGTGCGAAAAAGTTCAGAGAGCGAGTGGTGGACAAAATGATAGAGATGGGTGACATGAATGATCGAAGTATAAATGAAAGCTGGAATGAGATGGCAGAGTGTATTAGACATGCAGCGAAATATATTTTGGGAGAAACGAGAGGAAAAGGCACAATAGATAGGGATACATGGTGGTGGTCGATAGAAATTCAGAATGTGTTGAAAGAGAAGAAAAGAAAATTCAAGGAATGGCAGCGTGTAGAAGCGGGAAATGTTAGTCTGAAAGCTGAGAAAAAGAGTGAGTATGATATTTTGAAGAAGAAAGCTAAGAAAGCCGTGGCATTAGCAAAAGCAAAAGCCCAGGACAAACTGTACGACACACTAGACAGTCCTGTAGGCCAAAAAGAGCTGTATCGGCTTGCTAAAAGAAGAGAGAGAATGACGAGGGATGTTTGTCAGGTAAGATGTGTAAAGAATGAAGCTGGAATGGTCCTATCAGACGATGAAAAAATCAAAGAGAGGTGGAAGGACTATTTTGAAAGACTAATGAATGAGGAAAATCATTGGAATGGAAATTTAGAGAGTAAACTAGTGAATGTAGGGTTAGTGAGAATGGTTAGTATGGATGAAGTCAGAATAGCAGTGAATGGAATGAAAAATGGTAAAGCCATTGGTCCAGATGGAATACCAGTTGAAGTGTGGAAGTTATTGCGAGTGAATGGTTGGACGTGGTTAGCTTTGTTCTTCAATAAGTTGTTGCAGGAAGAAGCCATACCTGATGATTGGTGCAGCAGTTTCTTGGTGCCCATCTTTAAAAACAAAGGTGATGTGCTTGAGTGCAACAATTATAGAGGAATAAAGCTAATGTCACATACTATGAAAGCCTGGGAAAAAGTTATTGAAAGGCGTCTGAGAGAAGAGAGTGAAATTTCGCAGAACCAATTCGGTTTTATGCCGGGTCGGGGTACAACGGATGCCATTTTTGCTATACGCCAGCTGTGCGAGAAATAAAGAAGTGCGCATAAAAACTTGCACATGGTATTCGTTGACCTCGAAAAGGCATACGACCGAGTACCTCGTGAGGTTCTGTGGTGGGCCCTTAAGAAGAAAGGTGTGCCTGGGAAGTATGTGCAGTTGATCCGAGCGATGTATAGTCGATGTAATACCCAAGTCCGGTCTACAGTTGGCACCACTGGCAGCTTCAATGTGGCTGTCGGCTTACATCAAGGGTCGGCTCTCAGCCCTTACCTCTTCCTGATGATAATGGACGCTCTGACATCGGACATTCAGGAAGAGGCTCCCTGGTGTATGTTGTTTGCCGATGACATTGTGCTGGTTGCCGAGAGTGGCCTAGAGGTCCAGAACAGATTGGAGGTGTGGTGGCACAGACTGGAGAGTGCTGGCCTGAAATTGAGTAGAACCAAAACGGAGTACTTGTTCTGCGATTTCGGCGGTGTCTCCAATCCAGTGCCTTTAGCTCTCGCCGGAACGTCCATACCGATCTGTTCCGACTTTCGGTACCTCGGGTCGCTCGTCCAAGGGGATGGTGAGGTGGACCGGGACGTAACACGTCGGATCAACGCAGGATGGATGAAATGGCGACAGGTCACGGGAACCGCTTGTGACCCACGAATGCCCCTCAAGTTGAAGGGTAAAATCTACAAGTCCGTGATAAGGCCTGTCATACTGTATGGATCAGAATGTTGGGCTGTGAAAAAGACGGATGAAAAAAGATTGCATGTAGCGGAAATGAGAATGTTAAGATGGATGTGTGGTGTGACGAGAATGGATAAAGTGAGAAATGAGTATATTAGGGGAAGTTTAAAAGTGGCGCCAGTGACTGAAAAGTTGAAAGGGAATCGTTTGTCTTGGTATGGTCATGTGAAAAGGAGGGATGAAACGCATGTTGCTAAAAAAGTTATGAGTTTACATGTGGATGGATGGAGGGGAAGAGGGAGGCCAAAGAAAAGATGGATGGACTGTGTGAGAAGCGATATGAAAGAAAAGGGAGTTAGTGATAGCGTGACGAGTGACAGGACAGAATGGAAGAAAAAAACGTGTTGCGCCGACCCCAAATAAAACGGGACTAGGGCAGGAAGATGATGATGATATTTTAAATCTTGCAGTTTGTGTCATATTCAGATATTCTAAGTTTCAAAATGATACAAACTGAACATTATGTAGACTTCATAATTTTCCAGAAAAATAATTACGAGACGGTAAAATATTTAATCTAGATACGAATCGCATCATTGATATTAAATAATCTAAAAAATACTAAATTTGCTATCATAATGCTTATTGCAGACTATATGTTATCAATTTTTGATAAAATAAATAGTTAGCTGCTTATCTTAGCTTAATATGTAGGTAAGCAGATATATTTTATTCGGTAAAACAATTAACATGTAAGTGCAATTGTTTTGTTTGTACGTAAAAAAATATTTCTTCCAAATAGAACAAATAGAAAACTATCTCAGGAGTCTCACAATTGGGCACGCCATGATTATGGCGGTAAGTCCCCCCTTTGAGGAGTGGCTAGAGCACCAATACGGCGTTCTTAATTTCCGCATGACGCAAGTCCTGCATCGGATACAAGCAGAAGAAACGCCTGGGTGTTACCATTATGTGGACTGCCCGGAGGACACGGTGGAGATATGCCCCGCCTAGGCAGAGCGCCGCCGTATCCTCGTGGAGGTAATCGGCGACAGCGACCTCTCACGTCGAGCCCTGGTTCGCTGGCAAAAAAAAAGAATCTCAGAATGAAAAACAAATCGCCCTACGACTCTCTGGCCACCGTAGGCGTGGGCTTACGGATGACGAGTAATGCATTACTCTTCGTCCGCTCATCCAGTAAGGACCAGGACCAAGTCAACGGCGCTTATTGTTCCCCACGGCCTCAATGAGGTGTCAGCAAAACTGAAGAGACCTAGTGGATCTTTTAAAGCTACTACTTTTGAAAGACTGTCCATGGCCCTAGAACGCTTAAGGCAGCTGAAGGACATAGATGGGTTTCGGTCAGTAAAAATCTGACAGGCCCTCTCATCCCACCTTAGAGCGGGAGAAGTTATTTGAAGAATTCCCACCTAAAAACAAGGGTCCCGTAAAGAAAAAGCGTATGGTCGACTAGATACGTCACTTCATAAACGAACTCCACTAAATAGCTCATGAAAATACATCGATTTAAAACAAAAATATGACATTTTGATAAAAGTGGAGAAAGTTTATCATTGATACCGAGGCGACGTTCACCCGAGCCTTGGCAAGGGTGATATGGAGCCGAGGGCTGCAGTGACAAATTTCCACTTGTATCAAACCACTCCTGGGGGTCGACGCACGCCTAACCTGATACGATAAATGTAATAAAATTATGGTGAGGGCGAACACGCGCACTGTTCCGCACTAGTGCGAAAAACAGTAAATTGCGCATCTAAAGGCGATATGATAAGAGCGGGTTTAGAAAAATTAAAAAATAATAATCCGCGTACCCAACGTATAATCCATTGAAGACTATTATAAAGAACACGAACAATATTTCAACGCGGAACTTATGATGAATGGAATCTGATTTTTAATTAAATTCCTCATTCAACATACTTGTTCATTTAGAAATCTGAGCTCCTCTGAATAGGGTTTCTTCATGCTTTATTTTACACTTTCCTTCCTTTATTTTTTTTACACCGCTTTTCCTGGATACTCTTTCAATGTAATCCTTACTGGTTAAGGTTATTCTTTGTGAGTATTTTTTTGTTCAATCTAAGAGGTTTTTAGAGAACACTAGATTTTGACCACGGCTTCGCCCGCGTACCTACATAAAAGATAGCATATGCCACTCAGGGGTAAAACAGCTTTCTAGCGGTAAAAAAATTTTCGCAATCGGACTAAAACTTTCAAATATTACCTCCTAAAAACCAAAAAACTTTACCTCTTTATAATTTATGTATGTATTATACATATGTATATTTATATACTAAGCATTTTGTGAGTTGACTTTTTTTTATAATACATACATTACACACACACACATTACATTTGAAATAAGCAGTATCTTAGTGTATTTGTTAATTTCATTTTTAAGTGTTTATGTGTGTAAATAAATGAATAAATAAATACATATATATAGATAAATTACACCCAGACACAGAACAATGATAATGCGCATTACACAAATATTTTTCATGGGTGAGAATCAAACCCACGACCTCCGGCATAGTAAAGCCACTAACCACTACATCAACAGGCCAGTATTACTTGCGTAGTTCTATGTGGCAAAACTGTTTAAAGTTAAACACTTTGTTTGTTAATCCCTAGTCCCTACTTTTTCATCTACAATGTTTGGAAAGTTTCACTGAATTTATAAGGGTGACCTTTAAGACAAAGTGTCCAATAGTTTTGTAACTTTGCGGCCATTCTATCTAGGCGAGCATTTATTCTGTGGCAAAAGGAAAACCAAGTCAGCATTCGCGTTACGCACGCTGTTCCTATTACAAAATTTAATAGTACCGTATCAGCTGCCGCGCCGCAGAACCACAAAATAAATAGGTACAGAAGTCAATCTACATACAAAGAGCGCTCGAGCAACGCACACATAGACACCGCTCACGGACACGATATCTCGGCTCAATCGCCCGGTCGCAGTCATACAGTTGCGCTGACCCTAGTGCAATCACCTAGCATTGGTATAAAAAGTGAAGTACATACATAAAATTGACTTCTGTACCTATCTATTTTGTGCCAGAGCTAACAAATGCTCACGGGTTTTCCATTCGCAATATGATTTCATACAGATGGATACCCACAATGACTGAGTAGCAATTAGATTGAGCAAACACATGAAACCACTCGTGTGGAACAATATGAGAAAGGGTGCACAGCCTAACAAACAAAAGCTTTATTGAAGCTTATGGCTGTATTGTAACCAGTGATATTGTGAATCGAATTTCTGTGCAATTAGCGACCTTATCGCTTGTAATTAGAGGTCAAAGTGGCAAATAAACAGACGATTACACGCACTGTTCTGCTGAATCGAAAAATAATAAGTTGATCGTTTCTGCTTTCATTGGGCTGTGAGCAGAATATGCGCGATTATTGTGTCGGTAATTGTTTTGCATATACAAGATAAAAGGTTCTGTTATTGTTTTGACGTGAGTTCAATAATGGAAGCAGAATTCAGAATTTATGTAGAGGTGGGGTTTCACAGAGTAGATAGCAAAAAGAAAAACAAATTTGGACATGTTGGAGTTAAAATTAACAAATTCTTGTATGTTTCAGGGTCATAGTGATAATAGTACATATCTATTAATATTAATATTCATCATCATCATGTCAGCCGAAAGACGTCCACTGTTGGACATAGGCCACCCCCAAGCGTCGCCACAACGACCGTCCGACGTCCTGTGCGTCACGCATCCATCGGATTCCCACGACCCTGACCAGGTCATCGGTCCACCTTGTTGGAGGCCTTCCAACGCTGCGTCTTCCGGTACGTGGTCGCCACTCCAGAACCTTTCGTCCCCATCGACCATCTGTTCTGCGTGTATTGTGCCCTGCCGATTGCCACTTAAGTTTGGCGATTCTTCGAGCTATGTCGGTAACCTTGGTTCTCCTGCGTATATATTCATTTCTAATGTGATATTAGGTAATATTACAAAGACAAATCCTTGCATGTATAAATTGTGTGTCATTGATACTCCTTCACGCTTAACAGATTTGGATGTTTGGCTCAAAGTTAGACAATGGCCTTTTTTTTTTTTTTTATGGTGGGAAAAAATCATGCATTGACATCCCCCGCTCTTGGGCGGAGCGGGAGATAGTGTCAGACTCTTACTGACTAAAAGACCCACCCCGTTCCTTCTAGCCTTCATACCGGGGCTCGAGCGCCCTTTCGGATTACCCTGGCCCCAGTAGGCTTCGACCCGGCTGGATCCCTGCTGTTGCTGACAACTCCTTGAGGCGCGCGGGAACAGTGCGCGCCGTCGACGACTTGGGCTTGGTCCGGACAGTTACCGGACGGCCGGACAGCGAACTACCCATTGCTCACTGTCCGCAAGCCCGCGCCTACGGTGGCCGGAAATCGGGATCAGAATCCCAGCGGCGGCGGCGGCGGCGATAACGCCGTTGCCTGATGCGTTCGGCCTCCTCCTTTGCGAGCATTACTGCTTCGCAGAAGTCGGCGACCGCCTGCCAATCCTCCTCGCTCCGGACCATGGCCTCAACCAAGGCCCGGCGCGAGAGGTCTCCGCCGCCGATCGCCCCCACGAGGGCACGGCGATGCTCCGCCCAAGCAGGGCACACCTCGACTGTGTAGACAATGGCCTGGAATAGAACATAGAACACTTAAGATAATTATCTCTTTTCATCAGAAACTAGTATAGAATCATCATCATTCTGCCCTTGTCTTGTTTTATCTGGGGTCGGCCCAACACGTCTTTTTTTTCCCATTATGTCCCGTCACCCGTCACGCTATTACTAACTCCCTTTTCTTTCATATTACTTCTCACACAATCCTCTCTCTTTGGCCTCCCTCTCCCTCTCCATCAATTCAAATGTATACTTATAACTCTTTTAGTAACATGCGCATATAAAACCTAGTACAGAATCTTATTTTTCTGCTCTTGTCCCATTTTATTTGGGGTTAGTGCAACACGTATTTTTACTTCAATTATGTCTTATCACCTGTCACGCTATCACTAACTCCCTCTTCTTTCATATTACTTCTCACACAATCCAACCATCTTTTCTTTTGCATCTATCTCCCTCTCCATCTATCATGTACCTATACTCATAACTCATTTAGTAACTTAGGTATATAAAAGCTTATATAGAATAAAACTAAATAAAGCAACAGATTTAAAATAAACACAAATACAGCTAATATTGTATTTCACCCATAGTCGGAAAACAGTAAAGTTCCCCCACCATCCTAGCCAACATGACCACAAAATCAAAAAAATAAATTGCACCAACAATTACACAATTCTATTCCCAAAGCGTTGCAACTAGTATTCGAGACAACCGAGTTACAATTACAGTCTAACAAAATCCAGATCCTATTAGGAGCAGAAAAGGGTACAATTTGTATCTCGCCCGCATCGCTGGCTGCAGATGAAGCCTCAACAATGAAAGCAACTGTTAAGAACGTATAAAGGCAGCGACAGCAGCTAGAATGGAAGTCTGTGAAATGTAGAATTATGGTTGGCACCGCGCAGTATTTGTACGAATTACTTTGAAGAATATATTTGACTGTCTTTTCTACAAGTGTGATAAGCTTTAAGGCTCGTTTGCACTGTGCGAGCTACTGACTAGACAGTAGATAGATAATTAGATTGCATACTTGTATGTCAGTAGCTCAACTTGCTTTAGCTGTCTTCACGATGATAGTAGCTACCCAGTCTCTTGCGAGTAGCCGCAATATCGAATCAACGTGTTTAAAAATAGTAATAAGGTCTGTGACAACAATATTATGTCCATAATTGCAAAATGCCTTTATAAAACTCTGACTGACTGACGGGTGTTATTAAAATTAAATCCTTTTGTAATATGCTCTAAAGATAATTGTTTCATTCATTTCTTTATTTTAAAATTTTTTTAGTATACTGAACGCCTAATTTTATTTATTTAAACTTTATGCACAGAATTGAGACATAGGCGGATTAGTGCAGTAGAGTTCTCTGCCAATCAACCTTTGGTTTAAAAAAAGACTAAACTGGTAAATAAATAAATACCCAATAGATATTTGAAATAGGTTGAAGTATCACTAACATACAGGTTTTCTTATTATCTGTAGAGAGGCATCAATAAATTATTCTCAGCGATTCCGAATTCGAAAAAGTGCCTAAGCACTATACAAATAAAAACACCGGTTCCGCTCGAAACTACATGGCTGACACTGACGAACTACTGCCGAACGCGTTCAAACGATGCTAGTAAGTGTCAGGTGTTGCCATTGGGGATAGAGCCTGGATGAGTTTGACTCAATAAATGTGAGGATTCGCACAGAAAAGGGAGAAGGAATCGGTCTGTGGATGATGATGACGATGGTGAGTACGACCCGGTCGTAGCGTAATAGGAGCGACTTATTTTGAGCGACGACTTTAGAGACCGACCCTCCTCCCCCTTGTTGTTGATGTTGTGTTGTTGTTATCTATACTAATTTTATAAGGAAGTAAAGTTTGTCTTTAGGTTTGTAGGAGATAATCTCTGGAAGTACTTGGTCCGATTGCTAAAATTTTCACCGATAGAAAACTGCTTCATTCCTAAGTGACATAGGTTTTATTTTATGCACGCCGGTGAAAGCTTCTAAACGTAACTCTTCTTCTTTTTTGTAATTGGTCACAAACCAAACAATGACGGTCTTCTCTTGTTTCAAAACTAATTACACCTCCGTCAATTGTTTTCTTACTACAAACTATATAATGTGGTTCTCTATAATAGATCTATAGAACCGACAGTTCAAGCAAAAGTGTTACATCCAAAAACATTTACTTCAACTAACCAATATATTTCTCAAGTCTGCACGTCCCTCCAGCCATCGCCGGCCGTGCACGAGGAAGACAAACCCAGCTTTTGTTGCGTCCGTCCGACGTAATACGTTCTATGACAAATTGGAATTTCAACTTGTAGGGGCAGCAGTCCCATTCTTGAAAGGCTCGATAATTAGTCTCAAGAACCATTTCTATCGTCTTCGTCTTTGAAACACTCTGTTGTATTCTGAACGCCTGGTACACGTATTGATTGATTTTGCTTGCAGCTGAGCTATTGTTTGAGAGTGCTGTTTTAAACGGTGTTTTGGTAACTGTTTATGTAGCTGTACTATGTTTTGAGTGAGGTAAATTAAGCAGACAATTAAGAAATTCACTTTTTCTAGATTATCTAGCAATTAGAATAACTTATCTCTTACAAAAACTGGGCAAATGCAAGTCGGTCTTGCGCACTGAGGATTCCGTACACACTTAGAAAACAGTTCAGTTTCCGAATCCACGAAAGATTGTTACGAATCAAAAAAGTTTTTTTTTTTTTTGTGACGTAACTATAAAACAGTTTTCATATTTTTTCATAAACTTGTGCTATGAGATCTTATTGCTGCCGAATTTCAGGTTTCTAGGTAAACGGGAAGTACCCTATGAATTTTGACTCCCTCGAGTTGAAAGTGTCGAAATACAAGTTTTTTGCGACATTTTTTTTCGCTGACTCAGAAGTTTGATTTTTTCATAGCTTTAAGAAACCGCATAACTGAGTATATGATTTTAATTTCAACTCGATACCTCCACGTGATCCCGTGATAAAGGGTATTAGTACACAGATAGACAGACAGACGGACAACAAAATGATTCCATAACAGTTCCGTATTTTGCCTTTTGAGACCCTTAAAAAAACTCGTACAATTTCAGTACCTATTTGAATTATGATTGCAACAAAATTTTCTGATTGGAGGTATAGTGTACAAGGATATGCATTATTCCAGTGTATGTTCATAATCCTTGTAATCAAAGATATTTTATCAACTTACTCTATAAATACGAAAACCTTGTGAACGGTAAAGCTATAACATTGGATTAGTGTGAAGTCCAAATATTTTGAAGACGGTTCAGAAACTACTAAAACTGGGCGCAGGTGTATTTCTAGACTCCTTTCAACTTAAGTGCTTCGGTTCATAACATTTAAGACAGTACTTAATTCCTTTTATATCCCAACTAAAGTTCTAGGACCTGAAAATGCCGCGATAAACTGAAGCCAAAAAATAATGTTTCTTTTTCTTTTAGGGGTTAAAAAATCGTTGCCCCACACCCGGGCCTCAAGTCTGCTATTACAATAGTGTCAGAATGGTCTATCATTGATGTCATAATTGGCGATTTTGACAAGTTTGGTAATCTACTAATATAATGGCGTCATTATGACTTTCCGATGGTCAACCACTGACACTCCATTGAAAGAAGTGACATAGAATGGTAATCTCGTACATATTGACAAATGAATATTTGACGTTTGCGGTAATCTGCTAAAACTTTGACAGTTTATTTGATCAGTGTTTTACCATTAGAACGTTATTGTGCAGTTATTGGTTTAATATGCTCGAAATTATCATTCTATCACAATTCTATTACAAGACTTCATAATGACCGGTCAATGATCGATCATTATGAATTAGCAGATTACAAACTTTTAGCAAAATGACAATGGGATCGTGTTGGAATGACGAATTTATAAAAATAGCAGACTTAGGGCCCAGGACTAACTCCAATATTGTGGGTGCGTTCACAGACATGTAAACTCATACACACAATACACCTAGTCCCGTAGACCATTCAAATATTTGTTCCATGCAGGAATCGAATCAGCGACACGCAGCACAACAGCCGATCGTTCAACCACTGCACCAGTGCGCAGTGATCACAACGAGACCTTTGCGATATTTAGCTAAAAGTGGCAAATGTCAATTTGCAAAAAGGCAAAATAATAATGATCTATTTTGTTTGAATATAATCTAAATTGTAAATGTTTGTAGGACGCGCGTTCTTGGAATAACTGATCCTTTTTTTTTTTTTTTTTTAATTTGATGTTACAATAATAATAAATTATTTTCATCAGCAGAAAACCAAGATCTATTATGTTAGTAAGTAACACTAGTCGTGTTCTATGTTTTTTTTAGTTGGGAATTATCTAATGATATCTCCGGCCCTTAGGCGGAGCGGAACAGCTTGTCAGACTTTTACTGACTAAAACCCACTCCTAGTTTCTTCGTTGGCTTTCATTCCAGGGCCGGGTTTTCTCTTTAGAAGCGAACCCATGGCCCCAGTAGGCTTGGCCCTGCTGGGCCCCTACGCAAAACATCATGATGCGCGCGTGAAACACTACGCGCCTTTGGTTACTTGGGCTTGGAGCGGGCAGTAACCGGACGATTGGACGGCGAGCTACCTATCGCTCGCCGTCCTCAAGCTCGGCCAAGGTAGCCATTTTTGTCTTATGTTAGTACTGAATTACAAAACATAACAATGTACGTGTCACAAGTGCCCTTACAATTGGGCTATCTGGCCTTTTTTTTTTTTTTTTTTTTATGTTGGGAAAAAATCATGCATTGACATCCCCCGCCCTTGGGCGGAGCGGGAGATAGTGTCAGACTCTTACTGACTAAAAGACCCACCCCGTTCCTTCTAGCCTTCATACCGGGGCTCGAGCGCCCTTTCGGATAACCCTGGCCCCAGTAGGCTTCGACCCGGCTGGGTCCCTGCTGTTGCTGACAACTCCTTGAGGCGCGCAGGAACAGTGCGCGCCGTCGACGACTTGGGCTTGGTCCGGACAGTTACCGGACGGCCGGACAGCGAGCTACCCATTGCTCACTGTCCGCAAGCCCGCGTCTACGTTGGCCGGAAATCGGGATCAGAATCCCGGCGACGGCGGCGGCGATAACGCCGTTGCATTATGCGTTCGGCCTCCTCCTTTGCGAGCATTACTGCTTCGCAGAAGTCGGCGACCGCCTGCCACTTCTCCTCGCTCCGGACCATGGCCTCAACCAAGGCCCGGCGCGAGAGGTCTCCGCCGCCGATCTCCCCCACGAGGGCACGGCGATGCTCCGCCCAAGCAGGGCACACCTCGACTGTGGGCTATCTGGCCTTCCAACCACCACACGCAGAATGCTGTTGGGGCTGCCACGGAGTCTGTTCAGCAGTGAAGCCGCTTTCTTTCGAAGGACAGTGTAAAAACTGTCTGTCTGACCCTCGACAAACGTTGTCTACACCAATAGGTATTATAAAGAGGTAAAGTTTGATTTTTGTGTTGTAAAAGGTAATTGTTGAAAGTATTGGTCCGATTGCTAAATTATTTTCACCGATAGAAAGCTGCTTTATATCTAAGTAATATACATATTTTATATAGCGGTTATAAACTAAGGTTGCCGAGATAGCACAAAGAATTACCAAACTTAAGTGGCAATGGGCAGGGCACATTGCTCGCAGAACAGATGGCCGTTGGGGCCGAAAGGTTTTGGAGTGGCGACCGCGTGCCGGAAGACGCAGTGTTAGAAGGCCTCCTACAAGGTGGACCGACGACCTGGTGAAGGTAGCGGGAAACCGATGGATGCGGAACGCACAGGAACGTTCGATGTGGCGACGCTTGGGGGAGGCCTATGTCCAACAGTGGACGTGTATCGGCTGAAATGATGAATGCTTCTTACAGGCACATCTTTTAGTAGAACACTGTAAAATCGGTTTTTTACAGGAACGTTTTAAATAACCTTGGCCACCAAAGCGCTACAATTTTTGGCATATTTCTCTCAGTGACAAGTTTTCATTTGGTATAGAATCATTCAAAGTAATATAAAGCGCGCCGCCTGCGCCGCACACTCCGAAAGCTATTTCACTAAACTTAATCTATTAATATAAGTATATCACTAAACTTGGACCGTTTTATAATTATATTCCTAATGAGATAGTAATGAATCGCTTTCGCATAACTATGTTACGGTATATAATTATATCCCTAGGGATATAACTATATTACGGCTTCATCTATCTTACTGCGACATCTACACCAATAGGTATTATAAAGAGGTAAAGTTTGATTTTTGTGTTGTAAAAGGTAATTGTTGAAAGTATTGGTCCGATTGCTAAATTATTTTCACCGATAGAAAGCTGCTTTATATCTAAGTAATATACGTATTTTATATAGCGCGGGCGAAGCCGCGGGCAAAAGCTAGTTGTTTATAAAACAATATAATAAAACCAAATTAAATAATTTTATTTTATTATACCGTTTCAAATACATTTTTTTAAATATTTTAATCATTATTATACTTTTGATAATTCAATAGCAAAGCGACCTTTATTTAAATAAAAAATATTATTAAAAAGTTTAGATACTTGTACATTTTCAATATTGTTTGTTCAGCAAATATAATAACACCACACTAATCACGAGTTTCTGATAAACTTAAAATACAGACGAAATTAATTTAAATTCAAAATCCAGTTAATTAAAACATATTTTAAGCAGAACAAGTCGTGTAATAAACTGTAATATCGAGATTGTTCGCGAATGTACTGGTATTTGAATTTACTGAGAAATGAGGCTTTGTATTCACATAATGAGGTCAGATTAAGGCTCCCACGCACACGTGGGACGCGCGACAATGGGATGACTAGTTTTCATAGAAATCAATCCCTCTGTAAAGTAAACAATTTCTATGGAAAATTAAAGTCACGTCGAACCTTTACGATGCCTTTTAGGCTTATAAAAAACTAGCTGCTGCCAGCGTCTTCGCCCGCGTATTTAGTAGTCTCGGGATCAAAAGTATGCTAGGACATGGTCTTCCGTGTACCCAGTTTCATCGAAATTCGTTCTGCCGTTCAAGCGTAGAGAAGTAACATACACACTCAGAAATCGCCTTTATTATGATAGCGTGATAGATTGCGGAATGTCGGTATGTTGTTGTTTCTTACTGGCTGGTTTGCACAATGTAAGCTACTGACTAGACAGTACGCAGCTACTCGTATTGCCTAGTTATATCTCGACTCGCTTTAGTTGTTTTCACAATGATAGTAGCTGTGCAGACTTCTAGCGAGTCTATCGCGTCGCGATATCCACTCTCTGTCCGGCTGGCACTGGCGAGCTACTGCCAAACGTGTCCAAACGGCGCGGGCGAGCGACGGTCGAGCTGATACCAAGTAGGAGTTGCTGCCGGGCGAGCAGGCGAGTGAAAACCAAAAATGTCGAAGTTACTCGAATGCGTCCAACTCGCACGTGCGAGTTACTCGCAAGTATCGTCCAAACAGTACGAGTTACTGCATTGCAGCTACTCGGCAGGCTGGCTAGCACCCTAGCTCGCAGTGTGTAAACCAGCCATTAGTATAGAATACCAAACAGTGAAGAGCCCAGGTTTAACTGTCGTTTTTCTTTTAAAAATCGAATTATTGTTTATCGTTTTTTAATTATAATGTGCCAGTCCTACACCCTCTCAATAGGTACCTACTGATAAAAGTGGTCCTACAATTAATCTAAGATACGTAAAAGAAATCTCTTCCCTCATCTGTTATTTGATTATGATAAATATTATGTGCTAGATAATGCTTTCATTAAGACATTGCGCGTAGGTTGCCTAGCTAAATCTGGTGCCAATGATGTTAAACAATATCAGTCAATAAGATATCGTACTAAATGCCTAGGCTATATGTACACCTATACGTACAAAGCGTTTTGGGAGTACATTCATTATGCGTACAGGTAAGGAATGGAATTCCCTGCCGGAGTCTGTGTTTCCTGATAGCTATAACCTAGGGGTCTTTAAGTCAAGAGTGAATAGATTGCTTCTAGTCAAGCGTGTTCCATCGTGGGCCACATTATCGCTTACCATCAGGTGAGATTGTGGTCAAACACGAGCCTATCCATTATAAAAAAAAAATATCAGAAAGTTGATAGGTACCTAGACCACTTAAATCTTCAATGCAATCTTACATTTCGAAGCTCAATCAATACATATGTTCAAATTAGAAGTCTGATCACCCTACACTTACAGATACCTAAAATAATATTCTAGACGGGACGGTATAATCCCAAATAAGCAGCGCTCGAGTGCACCACCCTAATGCACCCTGTATGTATGTAATGCACACATTTGTATGGCTACCACAGTGCGGTCCTTATCCTTCTTATATCGGAATCCGTTTCATTGCGATTTTGAGCGTGTCCCTTGTTTTTTGAGGTACGATATTTTTGATCCCAAACTAACAACGACAATATTTTCTGTTTGTTTAATACAAACAGAACAAAGTCTTGACTCACTCCCTGACTCCTTATGGTGAAAGGTTCTTTTTACGATGAATACAAAGATTAAGAGGGGATTGTTCATAATTCACCCCCTAAGGAGACGAAAAGGGGGTCTCCCTTTTCGTTTGTATGGAGAAACTTAATTTCACGCAGGTGAAACCGCTTCCATAAGCTAGTTGTCTAACCACTTCTATATGGCGCAAAAATAGTCATGAATCTTTGGAACCTAGAAGTAGCCAGAAGGTGCCACAGTCGCGTAAAAATTGACGAGGGGTAAAATAATCAAAATACCAATGGATCATACTAACAGTGGACCGAACAGTTGGTAGTCAAGGCGTATACCTTTTTCCGCAAGCGGGATGATACATTCTGACTGTTGGGAATAGGACCCAACACATTGAATATTTATCTATGGCAATAAACCACGCGCTTATAAGAATAGAGGCCATTTATCTTCAGCTATCCTAAACACTGACAGTAATCACTCTCAGAAATTGTCATGACACAAAAGCCATAGTGCTTGCCCAGATCAGCGCCAATCCTGTCACGTTTTCCGAATTTTGTGCCCGGGCAATATCAATCCAGTTAATCGATTTTCGCTACTGCGTATAGCTAAATCGATGACTAAGCCAGGGGTTTCCTCGATCTATTTCAAACACAATGCCAGTGTATTACTAGCAGGGTACTACTACTAGGGTCCCAGCAGGACCAATACCCGCTAGGGCTACGGGGAATTTCTGAAAAGGAAACCTGTGGTCTTAGAACGCAAAACACAAGCGTAAGACAAAAGTGTGGTGATAATCATAGTAGTGGTAGGAGCTCCTACACCGGATATACTTCATCTTTTATCCTGTTGCTCTTGCACAACCACCTGCTCCTTCCAATATTTGGAGGCCAATGATAAAGTTAAACAGGTCTAAATACTAGTCAGAAAGAATTTAATTTAGGTTTATAATCACGAAAATTAGACTAGAATTGATGTCGTCAACATAGTTCATGTACACACATTAAAACTTAAAGGCTACCAGCGTAATACGAAGCTGAAATTCGAAAGCAGCAATTTATGCTACCTCTGTTAATGAGGAAACGTTCCATTTAAGGACGTTCTAGACCCTAAGAGTGCCCGTCATTAAATGAGACCCGGACATACTTATATTACCACTAAAATATGAGACAATTTTTTTTGAGGTGAAATTAAAATTCAAAAGTAAAACAAATCTTGTTTTTTTTTTTTTATTTTACTTGGACCTACATTTTTAAAACGTCATAAGTTATTTCATTGTATCCAATGTCTTCTACGGCTCTAGGGTGGAGTGAGAGGGCATGTCAGACTTTTACTTACTAAAACCCACTCGTGCCCTTTAGTTGCCCTTTGCGTTCTAGGACCACGGTATCTCTTTCAAAAATATATCAAACATTCGTAGTAAAGTAAACACAAGATTTCTAAGAAGCACTACTTCAGGTCTAGACCTTATCTCATTTAATTAGTGTCGGCCGTCCTTGTTCGTGTTAATTTCCAAGAAGCATCACAAAATTAATAGAACATCACCGAAAATGGAGCTCGTTAACGTCAACAACAATCAGCCACATTGCAAATCGTGTTGACTTCGATATCTTTTCGCCAGATTTTTAGCTGAAACCAACCTCCTGGGTTGGCATGAGACAAAATTTAATTTTAGAATTTTATCACGGTGTAATTTTTTGGCTTCACTATTGTAAGTCTACTGTTCTTTTGACGCACCACATTACTTGCTAGAGTCGTCCGCGCGAAGCCACATTCGTTTACAACGTCTCGCCAACTCAAGGGAAAAAGAAGAACAACAAATGCATCAGTGAAAACAGACGCTAAGCGCATCTCGATAAGTGCTGAGGCTAGCATCAGTTTCTGTTACACTCAGACCAAATCTAATTTACTCTTCAAAGTTTTACAAGTCTAGACTCTTGAGTTCTTGACGCACGATAACACAACACTTGGTTTTTAGTCTCCATTTGCAAGGAGCCTTGATAATTGTTCTGGCCGTCTGGGGTTGTGCGTGCCTTAATATTTGTATAAGCAAATTATAGCATAGTTTGTTATTTTACAGTTGGGAAAATATAAAATTATTACAGAGTTAAGCCAACTTTATAGATATGACGCACGGGTCAACTAAGCAGGTCACTCTGATATGCCCTTTTGTATGACATGCATGTCGGAACGGAACGTTAAATTATAAGTGAACCTCAAAGACATGGGCTACTTTTTTTTGGCTTCGACTTCGATTTTGTGTTCGCTATAACCGACATTCACGTGAACGTCGTAGGCAAAGACTAGTATTATAAATGTGAAAATATCTCTGTCTGTTAAATTTTCACAATTTAACTACCACACCAATTTCGATGAGTACACCAATAACACCAAGAACACCAAGTAGGATATAGATAGGCTACTTTTTTTTATCTGACTCCGACTTTGCATTTTCAGTAACTGACAATCAAGAGGATGAAGTTGCAGGTAAAAGTTAATTTATTATAAAACAAACAGCTGTTTTATAAGTATTATAAAGAGGAAAGATTTGTATTTTTGTTTGTAACTCAAAACCTACTGACACGATTTTAAAAATGAATTTATCAATAAAATTCTATTTAACCAGTGAGTGACGGCGAAGTCGCTGGCAGAAGATTTATCTTCATCATTATTTCAGCCGAAACACGTCCACTGTTGAACATAGGCCTCCCTCAAGTGCCGCCACAATTAACGGTCCTGCGCGTATCACATCCATCGGATGGAAGAAGATTGGTTTTGTATCAAATCATTGCAGGAAAACAAAACTGTTACCTACCAACCTCAGAATGGAATATCTAAGCCAATGTTAACATGCTGTTCACATCACACAAGAAAATCCTCTACCATGTAGCAGCACACATTGTAAGTACCACGTCACCGAACGCATGCAGAAATCAATATTCAAAGTGTATACAACTTATTTATACCGCCCCCAAAGTCGCGGCACGCCTCCAACGTGCCTCCGTCGACTTCCTGTCAAAATAACCAACGTTTACACTATCATTTACGTGTCGAGCCATTGTTTTATATGCACGCGTCAGGTAAGGGAGAAATAAACAAGAGTTTACCTTTCTGTTTTTGTTTTGAGAAGGATTTTGTCTTGGAAAGTGATCAAAGAACAAACTAGTGATGACATATGGCTCCGAAACGTGGTCGCTCACAATGGGCCCCATCAGAAGGCTTAATGTCACCCAAAGAGCAATGGAAAGGGCTATGCTCGGTGTTTCCTTGCGTGATCGAATAAAAAATGAAGATATCCGCAGGAAAACTAAGGTTGCCGACATAGCACAAAGAATTGCCAAACTTAAGTGGCAATGGGCAGGGCACATTGCTCGCAGAACAGATGGCCGTTGGGGCCGAAAGGTTTTGGAGCGTACCGGAAGACGCAGCGGTAGAAGGCCTCCTACAAGGTGGACCGATGACCTGGTGTTGACATGATCTCAAAGCATGAAATGAGAATGTCTTCTAATTTTATCATCATCATCATTTGAGCCGAAAGACGTCCACTGTTGGACATAGGACTCCCCCGAGTTTCGACACAACAAACGGTCCTCGTGTCTTGCAGCCATCGGATTCTCATGACCCACAAGTCATCGTTCCACTTCGTGATAGGACTTCCGGTACGCAGTCACCACTCCAGAGTCATTTGGCCCAACGACCACCTGTTCTGCAAACAATATGCCATGCCACCATAACGGTAACCTAATTTTATCCTTTTGCATTATTGAGACAAGAGCAATGCTTTTCGGAAGTTCTGGTTAAATCGTATCCTAAGATTGTGCAATTTGTGGGAAATAAGCAAGAAAATCTTGAAAATGTAGTGTAAATTTTAATACAATTGTCCCTCCCGTGGTTTTCTTTCTTTATTTTTTTTTTTTGGACTGGGCTTATCATGGTCAGTTAGTAACAAAATATAACCCTTCCAAGTATTTACCATGGAAGTTCCACGCTTAACTCAGGAATAATGTCTTTTTCAGTAGGTAATCGTCAAATGCCTCTTTTCGCTCTAGGTGTAGCAAATATCAGACATTGACAAAACCCACCTCTGTACCTCAAAACCCACCTCTGTTCCTTGGGTACACCAAAATTCTGGCGGTAAGTCCCCTCTTTGAGGAGTGAAGAGTGGCTGGGGAGGCGCCACTGCATCCTCATGGTAAGTTTAAGAGGCATCTGTTCTGAATTCAAGCTGAAGAAATGAATCCAGAACAGGATGACCACAATGTGCGGAATTGAGGACCAGCATGGGCGGTGCACCTTCTTGCACGTGGAGACGATCAGCTCAAAGTGATGTTAGCAAAGTAGTAGGGGCCCAGCAGGACTGCAAGAGCCACGGGGAATTCCCATAAAAGAAACCCGTGGTCTTAGAACGCACAGGACATCTGAAGGACACAAGTGTAGTGTTAGTCTGTAAAACTCTGCACTACCCCAAGAACGGGAAAAGTCATCAGATGATTAGGTAAGTGTTTAAAAAAAAACCTGTTCCTTCAGTCTCCGTTTGCTTTCTAGGACCAAGGTTTCCCTTTATCGTTCTAGGGCCGTAGTAACTATTTCAAACTATTCTGCAGTCCTATCCAAGAAATCTATATTTTATATCATTAACTTCCTCCTTGAAACTTCCGCAAAGTTTTATAAATAGTCCACAAAATACTCGACGACAATTTTGTTTGGCATAAACATTTTCAAGGATCGATGCATCTGCGACATGCAATATTGATTTGCGAGGCGAAGGCAGTAAATAGCGAATGGTATGGAAGTGGACTCCTTTGGGGACAGGGGATGTATTCTCGGAGCTTTCATTACTTTTGTGTCACTGGTCGATATTTTTATGTATATGTGTTTGGACCTATGTATTAATTAAGTCATTTAGTTCTCTCATTTGATTGCTTCAAATTGTTCCTATTGCAGTTTGCCGGTAATTTTTCAATAAGTTTCTTTGTATTCAACAAAAAAAATGAAGAACTCGAAGAATATATTAATAAAAAAGACTACATGATGATGATCGATTTTTAGCATGTTTAATTTAAGATTAGATATCTAACTTTCGGATTGTGTGACTAAGATGGTCACTCATCGGTCGCCTAATAACGACGTCGTTGAGGTCGACTACGTTGAAGGTGGTACGACAATCTGATCATGTGGTAAATTTGGACATAGATTACCCAAGACAGAGCTTTGGCCCAGTCGTGGGATATAATGAAGAACCATGAAAAATATCTAACATGATTTAAACAGAGCTCTTAAAACTAGCACCACATAATTTCCAACACAGTGATACTATTAAAAAACTGCACAAAAAATCACGCTTAAAACTTATCGAATGCTGCCGAAATCCGTCTCTCTAAAAGGGGAAGTTTCGACTAAGCTATCACACACTCCCGACTATTTCGCCAACACTAGCTCGCTACAAGGATTTGCAAGCTCTTTTTACCGATCTACTAAGAATAGAACCTAGTATAGGATACGAGTTTCAGAAGTTTAAGTGAAAATAACCAGCTGACGGTACTCCTTGGGATATTTGTCGGATATTGTTTCTCGAACGAAACATTTCGTTTGATAGGTTATGAAGCTGCCTTTAAGTGGAGGTTTCTTTTTTAGTGATGCTGTTGAGTGGTATTAGTTTTATCTGTTTTAGAGGGAGTTTTAAACTTTTCGCTGGAACATGATGTATCTAGTTTAGAATAAACAGTATTTTTTTTTAAAATTCTTTAGAATTGTGAGGTATTTTTTGGCTGGAGCATGATACCTATAGTTTGGAATAAGTGTAAATAAACGGCTTCACGTGAGTTCGTCAGTCACACGATGTACATTTTTTGTGAAGTCTTTTTTATTGTCATGTATTTTTGTTTTGTTCATATCATTAAGAAAATATTATTTCTTACGATTCAATTTTGAACCTACAACACTTTTGTACTATTAATGATAGGCTAACATTTATTCACAATCTCACTAGCGATTTTGTAACCAACGTTAGAACTCAACACTCACTTATCTAGAAGAAACACGTTCACGCTTGACTTGAAGATCCCAGGTTGTAGCCGTTAACTGCACTCGCAAATTAATACTTACAAGTTCAAACAGTCTTAAAATAGAATAAATTTTATTGTACATCAAAATAATAACAAAAATAAACAGTTAACCACACAACAGTTAACAGTTTCTTCTCTGAGTAGGTATTGCATGTAGTACTTTCCAACCTTCACAGCAACAGTAAACTCTCAGTCTGTCTCATCCAGTTCACTACTATTTTTGCAAGCCCTCAATCTCACATTTTGTTCACCTAGAACGAAACTCGCAACACTGCAAACAGTCACTTACCACCTCGCATAACGACATCTACCGTTAATTTATAACCAGTATAAAGTTGGCATCGCGACACGCACCTTCCCATATCTACACGACCAACCTTTACGAGTTTCTACAAACAAAATGGCTGCCATTCGTCAGCGAGAATTAACTTATCACGTTGACATACGGCACTGCCCTCAGAATTGGACATAATCTGCATTAATTAATTAAGACCTCGTTTGTACCGCAGTATGGAAAAATAAAAGGCATTTTTTTTTATTTTCACTTTATGGTCGTTATAGTACTCAGATTATTTTATACACCATTTAGTTGAGTGCTGTATGAAAATAGAAATGTGGTTTTACTAGTTTATAATTACGTCCTTGCTTTGACCTGTGCCTAAGTTCTATTTTTTTTTAATAGGTAATTATTTTGCATTGTTCTACTGAACCAGCTAGTTGAACACATTTTACATGACATAATTTAATTATTGTTGGACATAATTTAATGATATTAGATTAGCCAAATGAGACAAGTGGAATAATTAAGACAGGTAACAAAACTTTCGCAATAATACATCTGCAGGGTTGATCATTTATATGCAGCATTAATTGTAGACATTCTACAAACGTGCTTATGTTTCACGCAAATGCAGTCACTAACATGGTCAACCGACATTTATACGAACTCATTTACATGCTATTTGTTCCATTTTAAACCATCGTCCAAATAGACATATGTCTGGCTTACAGTAGTTCCAATACCCTAAAAACCAAACACAAAAACAATCGGTAAAGGCCTAAAAATCCAATACGAAACTCAATAAAAGCTAAAGTAATTTAAACTTAAATCAAACATCGGTAACACAAGTCGACGAGGTCGGACATCGTCAGAGCAACTACCGTCGCAGAATACTGATGACCCCCCGTAGTTGTATGCATTATGTATCCGCCTAAGCCCGCCAAAATGAATGCAACAGCCAAGAAAAACAACCCACATGAGATAGTCGAAAGACCCGTACTGGAAGAGAATGTGGGTGCGGAAAAAAATAGCAGTTTATACGCAGGCTTATCGCCGCTTAATCTGTGTTGTCCATGAGAATCTTTCATTGGACTGCAGCCAGCACAGTAGCTGCATGTGGTCATCAAAAGATAAGTCAGGTTAGTAACTCCATGTGGTCGTCGAAAGATAAGCTGCGGGATTATTTGATAGAATTACCGTCGCTCTAGAGCGTAAAGGGGGTACTGAAGGAATACTGGTGGGGTCAAAGGTCTGATACTCCCTAACACTCTCGCTCTTCCAAGAGTATAATGAGTTATTTGATAAACACCCAAAAAAAGTTAATAATAATAATAATAATGATGGCAACACTCTAGTAACAAGTCACATATTTTTTCTATTCCATTTTAAATTTGTAAAACTCACTCTTGATCCAAAACAGTGAAACAATTTTTACTTAAATGAAGCCTAAATAATTTTATTATAAGAAAACCTATCCAAATCAAGCAAACAAATAAAATAGTCGATGAAAATAGAAGATTATGAAAAAACACCAAATGACGTCTGTCATAAACGACGTACATCAATCAAGAACAAACTAAAAAAATGGAATGAATCGTTAATAATATGTTAACTAGAGCAGCTGCACGACGCGCACGACATCCACCCCCGGGCTCGTTGCTCAGCTCCGCCTCGCCGCCGCCGGACCCCGGATCACCAGTGTCACCGGCGGCTGCAGTTGCGTCGAGCTCGACCGACGAGCATTTCTCCCCGCCGACGTCACCAACACCTGTACGCCGGCCGAGGAGAGGCCGGCCACCGAAGAGCATGGGACCTAGGGGCCAACCGGCTCCGAGCCGGGTCCCCGCTGCCGGTGGTTGTGTGCAGCGCATGAGATGGACTTAGTCAATGAACGAGAACGTCATGCGCGCATATTACGGGTCTACAGAGGGAGGAACTAACCTCACTGCGTACCGTGAAAGGATGCTGTCTCTTTTTCAGGACCTGGAACCAACCGTGAACGTCTCGGCTCAACGATTATCGGATCAGGTGCGGGTTATCCGACGCAACCACAGGTTGGACGACGCTGCACTTGATCGGCTGCGCTCAGAGATACTGAGCAACCAAATCGTCTCGACATCTACACAAACACAGACCGCGGCAACGCCGACTACTAACGCAATCTAGCCGCGGTCCGACCATAATAATGATGATACAGATGATAGGGTTGTCACAGTAAGTAGCCAGTGCAACGAAAGATTGAGGAGCGCACTGGAGGATGCGTTGTGTGAGTACATGTCGACTCCGACTGAGCTTAGGCCCCGTTTGCCACGGTTACCCATGCACAAAAAAAATAGGGCGCTGGTGTGTGCCTTGGACTCGTTGCTCAAAAATATCTTTGAGAGTAGCGAGAACCTTATTGATACGCACTCAATCTTGTATTGTGGGGCTGTTGCGGCATGTCGTTTAGCCAACATTAAGTTTCCCAATATAGATGGAACTATTCGACCGAAATCTGCTGTACCAGCCTGGCAATGCAGGATTGAGAGGCGTATCGATGAGGCCAGGGTACTCATCGGCAAACTACACTGCTTCAGGGAGGGTAATACACGACCACGAGTGATGCGCTTTGTGAGACAGGCGTTTTTGGGGACAGGTATTAGTCCTCAAGGATACATGTCTCGTGTCACAGAGCGCATCGACTTCCTGAAGCAGAAAGTTTGTGCATGGGCGAGCCGCATTCGGCGGTATAAGCGGCGAGTTGACCGGTACTCACAGAATCGCATGTTCCAGAGCGACGAGAGGTGGGTGTACAGAGCTTGGGAGCGGCCTGAACACAGTGTGATTGACGGGTGCCGCCCGGATGATTTTGCCACGATTACGTTCTGGCGAAACATTTGGTCGGTACCTGTCAGTCACGCTGAGGGTGGCTGGATGCGTGACGTCGAGCGTGTGTGTGAAGCTATACCAGAAATGGAAAAAGTTACCATCACCCCAGAGGATGTAGCCAAAGCAGTTCGTCCGTTACCGAACTGGAAATCACCGGGACCGGACGGACTGCAAAATTTCTGGCTGAAATGGTATAGCAGCTCACACGCGCTCCTGGCGTCGCAATTCCAGTCAATCTTAGAGTCTGGGTCGCTACCAGAATACCTGACAACTGGCATTACCCACCTGCTCCATAAGACAGGTAACCCCGTGGATCCCAAGAACTATAGACCAATTACATGTTTGTCAACGGTCTATAAACTTCTTACATCCATCCTGAGAGCAAAAATTAATATACACATAGAGAATCATCAGATTATTTCTCCCTCTCAGAATGGATGTAGGAATGGGTCCCGGGGTACTAAGGAGCTACTCCTCATAGACATGGCCATAAGCCAACAGACTCGTCGATCCCGCAAGGATCTGTCGACATGTTGGATAGATTACAAGAAGGCCTACGACTCTGTTCCACATACATGGCTCATGAGGGTGCTGGAGTTATACAAAATAGATATAACTTTACGCACCTTTCTTGAGTCATGTATGAGGCAATGGAAGACGGTCCTTCGCTATCCAGGATGTCGACCGATCCAGGGGAACGATGAGCCTATTTGGATTAAACGGGGAATATTTCAGGGCGACAGTCTGAGCCCGCTTTGGTTTTGCTTAGCCCTGAATCCTCTTAGCACATTGCTGGAGGATTCAGGACTAGGCTATCGGTTGAGAAGAGGTGGTCAGGTCATATCTCACCTTCTTTACATGGATGACCTGAAACTCTTTGCCCCCAACACTTTGCAACTGATGGAGCTACTGAAGGTAACTGAAACTTTCAGTAGTGCCATCAGGATGGAATTTGGTGTGGACAAATGTGCAGGCATGCATGTAAAGCGAGGGGAGATTATGAAATCCGAGGGAATTCAACTCCCGGATTCCGTACACCTTAGATCCCTTTCCTCGACCGAAACCTATAAGTATTTGGGTATGTCAGAAGCCTTAGGCATTAACAATGCTGACATGAAGCAATCGCTGAAGGAACGCTTCTTTGGCCGCCTGAAGAAGGTATTAAATAGCCTTCTGTCGGGCGGAAATAAGGTGCGCGCCTTCAACGGTTGGGTCATGCCGGTTTTAATGTACTCTTTTGGCATACTCAAATGGACTCAGACTGAACTTGACGCCCTGGATAGGCGAGTTCGTACATTGCTGACGGCAAATCGGATGCATCACCCACGATCCTCGGTGATGAGACTGTACATCCCGCGGAAGTGTGGAGGTCGAGGCTTTTTAAACGCAAAGACCCTGCATAACCGCGAGGTGTGCAGTCTCAGAGAATATTTTCTTAAAACCGATGTGGGTATGCACCGAGATGTGGTCGCAGTGGACAAGGGACTCACCCCGTTATCCATGGCTAAAGAGGACTGGCATAAACCTGTAATAATGACTACTGATAACCGCAAGGAAATATGGAAAGGCAAGGAGCTCCACGGGCGCTTCTTCCGGGCTCTTCATGAGCCTGATGTAGATTTCTTGGCGTCCGTGGCCTGGTTACGTTTCAGTGATCTCTTCGGGGAAACTGAAGGTTTTGTCTGTGCGATTATGGACGAAGTTATCCTAACGAACAACTACCGGAGATATATAATGAAGGACGGGACGGTTGACGTGTGTCGGGCATGCCACCGTCCGGGTGAGTCTATCAGACATATTATCTCTGGTTGTTCTCGTTTGGCTAACGGCGAATATTTGCACAGACATAACCAAGTAGCCAGGATTATCCACCAGCAACTTGCTTTGAAGTACAACCTAGTAGATTTAGAGGTACCGTATTACAAGTATGTGCCCGACCCAGTTCTCGAAAATGACCATGTCACTTTGTACTGGGATCGGTCTATCATTACTGACAAAACTATTGTAGCCAATAAGCCGGATATAGTGGTGATAGACCGATCAGCGCGCCGTGCAATGATAGTCGATATCACCATCCCGCATGACGAGAATCTCGTGAAAGCTGAGAAAGAGAAACAAATGAAATATCTCGACTTAGCACACGAGGTTGTCGACATGTGGAGTGTGGACTCGGCTGTCATTGTGCCGATTGTCGTAACCGCCAATGGTCTTATTTCCAAAAGCTTCGACGACCATCTGTCGAAGCTGTCGTTGCGCGGTTGGATCAAGGGCCAGATACAAAAGGCAGTACTCCTCGATACGGCTCGCATTGTGAGGAAGTTCCTGTCTCTGGAACCCTAACCACCGGTAGCTTGGACCCTGCTCCCGACATCGGTGGACTACTGTTTTTATATTTTTAAATGTTTTTTTTTTTTTATATATATATGAAAAATATTTAAAAATATCAAAAATATGTAATATAAGAAAAATAAAGGAGATAATAATAAAGCCTTTATTTAACAATCTTACAAAACATATTTCTTATCCACTAAACAAAATTTCTAATATTGACACCAGTTTCGCGAAGATTGTCTTGCTACTCAGCATAGGCCTCCCCTAAAGCTTGCTATAGAGTACGTTCTTGTGTCTTTCTTCTCCATGTTGTTCCTGCTATTCTTTTTATGTCATCTTCCCACCTCCGACGCTGTCTGCCTCTTTTTCTTTTGTGTTGTCTTGGACACCACTCGGTTAAGTCTTTTGTCCATTTGTTCTTTTTGTTCCTCATCATGTGGCCCAAAAAAAGTTAGTAGATTCTAAAAGTATCTACGGTTCTCTGTAGAGTATAGGCACAGGTACAGTCTTCCTCCTCCTCCTAGCATTGTACTCCTCACTGCTGAGGACTACATTATAGCTATGGTAAATACTGTGAGACTTCTACATTTCGCAGGAATAGTTATTTATGGTAAAATCAATATATATATATTATATATGTTTGACAGAGTGACCGTGGCTCTAGAATAACAACAACTGAACTGAAGACACACGTAGGTTCAATCAGTAAATGTCTCTAATGTTCCATCCAAGAACAGGAGAGAAGTCATACAATGATTTCGCATCTTAATAAAAATAAATAAATTACTCATCTGAAACTTTTTTATTTCTTTTTTAAATCAATTTAAATTATTACATACACAACTAAAAACTATAATTACATAAAATTAAAAATAATAATAATAATAAAAACCTACGCTAATTACAACTAAAATCAAACTAAAATATGGCGTCAAAAAACTCTTCCACATCGCTGTCGACTGGTAATGTGCCCAAAAGGCTGGCGGCATTGCCACGCTGTATAGCAATGCTTATCCTCTGTCCGAGGTAAAAGCCAGCCCTTGGGTCACGCGAAGTGGAAACTTGGGACAAAATCGTCATGAATTGAGATAACAGGTCTAAAACCAAGCTTTGTTTAGTTCATAAACAGACGTAATACTTACAATATTACTGTTACTCAAAGTACAATAAACACCTACCTCTGACTTCAGTCTTACGACTCCAAACAACCACGTCTACACTTCACACGTCAAAACATTCTAGACACGCACCCTTACCGCATCTAGTCGCACCTAACTCCTCACACATTGTCCCCTACCTCCGTCTGTCGACGTGTATCTGAGGCTAAACGACGGAAATAAAAATCCTATAAATATTGAACAACCATATTTTTCTCACTTTGTCGCGAGAACCCGCCGTGTCGTCCGTTTGTCGCCTTATATGGCCGTTGTAGACCGTGCTTAGAGTGTTTACACATGCCACGACTGGTTGCACAATGTTGTGGGATGTTCTTTATGATATTCTCTAAGTAATAGTAGTAGTAAGTAGTAGAAAAGATTTTTTTTATTATTATTATTGATAGGCTTGCGTTTGACCACCATCTCACCTGATGGTAAACGATGATGTGATCGACGATGGAGCACGCTTGCCTAGAAGTAACCTATTCACTCTTGACTTAAGACCTCTAAGTTGTAGCTATCAGGAAACACAGACTCCGGCACGGAATTCCACTCCTTGGCTGTACGCATAATAATAGAATAGGAGTTTAAAGCTTAACGTTAAAGTCATTTTACAAAATTATACTTCAAATACGAAGACATCATCGTGTACATGTACATCACAACGACCGATCCTGTGTGTCTCTCATCCATCCAAATATGAAGTACGTACCTAAATATCTAGAGAACATAGACATATGATTGCAGCAATAAAACGTAGAGACATAATAATATAATGGTTTTATTCCAAACCTATTGGGTAGGTACTTAATAAACTTTTCAAATACTCAATTGATATTGGTCATAAAATATTTACGACATTCTCTTCAGTGAAGTGCATAGGAAACTTTTCAAATATGAACTTTTATTTGAAATTTTATCGTTCGCTGAAAACGCAGCGATTTGTTTGAGTGTGTTTGGTTCTTTAGTTATATTTAGCGTATGCACTGCGCACAATGTGGCTCCGAATTCGATTTTTTAGGGTTCCACAGGGAACTGACTGCGTTTGGTTTTATAGGCGATCATTTTCGGAGGATCAGTAGAAAATTGGTTGCCATTGTGCACCGGATTTCACAATCGAATGGAAATATATCTCACAATATACCTGATCCTGCAGTGTTGGGGTCGTGATATTGTTGGATGTGTAATTGCTAGGATGTTTTTATCTAAACTAGCCTTATTGTACAACTACTAGGTTAATTTCGTACTTTTCAGACTTTGTAACATTGAAAAAAATGATGAAATAATATGGCAGTTGAAAACTGAACGTAAAATCCATACATGGTCCACTGCTGTAGTTCACATATGGCCGTGCTATAGTTTTATTTACTAAAACTTAAGTTTAACATTATTGTTACTAATTATACTATATAAGTTTTGCGCGAATTAAAGATTTATTATTATTATTTTAATCTATCTAGTAGTTTTAATCAATAAGGCTAGCCTTAATTAAGTTAAGATCAGTTTCCAGTATAATCGGATGCCCATTTAACACAACCCAATAATTGGGTAACACGCCCCCTTGGAAAGACTGTTCTCAGATTTCCTGGCTTCTGACTAGCCGTAACGACTGTCAAAGGCATACAAATGACAGCCGAAACAAACGGTTTAACGTGCTTTCCGAGGCACGCAAGAATCTCGGTATGTTAAGATGGCCACCTATCCAGAGATAGACCTCAGCATGTTTTGCTTAACCTTAAAGATAAACACGTGCAAATATAAGCATGAGTACCTTCATGATTTAAAACATGTTCAAAAAAGATAGACGCTCCTCTTTTTTTGTGGTCGGAAATCATCCAATGACTTCTGCCGCTCTAGGGTCTCCACACTAGAGAGGGTCCATGAGTTGACTTTTAAAAGGAAAATCCATGGTCCTAGAACACAAAGGATAAGTGAAAGAACATAATTGTGTTTATAATCAGTAAAATTCTGATCCTCTCGCTCCGCCTTAGATCGGAAGAAGTCGTTAGATGATTTTCAACCTCAAAAAGCACTCTGGAGTCTCCTCACATGTATCCTTCAGTTGTCCTTTGTGTTCTAAAACCACGATTTCCCTTTCAGTAATTCCCTGTAGCAAACACTTCAGCTTGCAACTCATTAAACTAAGGAAGTTTATTCATATACAGGTATACTTGTATATCATAGGTACCGTATAAAGTTATCCGAAGAATAATAAATAGTCCGGCACAAATAGTGCACACCGGTGGTCGTAAATGATAAACTCGTCCTGTGGATTATACAGTAAATTGGAAGTTAGATTGTACATTAGGGTGGCCAGCTGCTATGGGGAAGCAGGATAAAAAGTTTTCAAGTTTATTGAACCACAGATTTTGGAGGTAGCGATATTTTAGGGAGGATGCAAATGATCTATAACTTGTTTTTGAGGACAATATTTTTTGGTATTTTTTTTTGGATCTTAAAATTTTGTGAAGTTTTTTTTTTAATTTATATACATAGACTAGTACTTGACTGCGATCCAACCTTCCTGAGAAGATCTTTCAGAATAAGTAATGCAATGTATTGAACTAATCAACAACATTTTTAAGCTTAAAATTGTTATAACCAGCCTTATAACGTTCCCACTGCTGGGACTCAGGCCTCTTTTTAGAGAGGAGGCACAACATGGCAGTAAATATGACTAAAAACATCTTCTTAAATAAATACTAAAAATACTTGACCTGTGACTATGTTTTGAAACTCCAAACGGAAAAAATTACATGTAAAAGTATTATATAAAACCTACTTTTGTCTTGTTCGCGTCAATATCAATTATAGCGGACGCGAAATGGAAGTAAAAGCCAGATAAAAAGTAGTCTATGTCCTTCTTTAGTGTTCGAGCACGGACGACGAAAAAAAACAAACACTTTCACGTTTACAATATTAAATTAAGTGTGAATTTGCAAAATAATCAAATCAATAAAATCATTTATATATATTTTTTTAATGATATACCTAAACTAGTGTTTAAATGCGATCCCACCTGATGATGTAAGCAGTGATGTAATCTCTGATGGTGAGGCGCACCAGTTTGTCAACCTATTCACTCTTGCCTTGAAGAAACTCAAATTATAATCGTACGGGAAGACCGGAGTAGGTAGATTGTTCTATAGTCCTTCGTATGCGGTATAAACGACGAGGCGAAACGCTTAGTTCGGACCGTAGAGGTTTCGACAACGTTTGAGATGGCGAAACCAAGTCATGCTATTCCTGCGCACACTCACTAATTCTGACTGGCCTGTTGGTCTAGTGGTTAGTAGTCCTGACTGCTATGCCGGAGGTCGTGGATTCGATTCCCACCCAGGACAAATGTTTGTGTGATGAGCACGATCGTTTGTTCTGTGTCTGGGTGTAATTTATCTATAAGATGTATGTATTTAGGAATATATAAGTATGTTTATCAGTTGTCTAGTACTCATAACATAAGCTCTACTTAGCTTGGGACTAGACGACGTTGTGTGATAGATGTAAAATAAAAAAAAACACGTTTTATTCAAACATTATTGCCAAATAAGATCAAGACGCGTATCCCTCAATCTTTTTGCAGATGGTCACCGTAACCGCGGCGGTAGTCCAGTAAACATTACGACTTAATCTCAACTAAATTGCCAGTTATCTGTTCAGAGGCAGGCTTGCATAATTGCAACTTTTTAGTTCCTATGGCTGGTTTAATTAGAAGACATTTGCCGTATAAATAAGATAAGTGTGACGTAATCGCGGGATGTTACGATTAATTACTTAATTATGGTAGGGTTTTCGCTGTTTGGAAGGCTGAGCGAACGGTTGACATGGTTTGGAAGAATGATTACGTAGGCAGAAATGATGGTTGTGTACGACGTATTTAAGGTTTTTGGTTTTTTAAAGTAGAACATCATGTCATGACTTCTCCCCCTCTAGAATGGTCAGTATGGTCGGAATGATCGGTCTTATGGTCGCATTATTAAATACTTTGGCCATATTTGTTGACGTGAAGGTCACTGCATTGAACGCCTTGTCAAGGAAAGGTGGACGGCACAAGGCCGCGTGACAGACCACCGATGCGATGGACTGACCAAATAAAAACGGCTGTTGTTGGCCCATTGAACGAGTGCGCTCAGATGACTGTCAGCAGGCAAAAGTGGTGGGAAGTCGTGTGGCTCTGACGGCTTCCGGAGAACAACCTTCGTTATATTCACATACAATCTGGCAAGAGTGAAACGACCAAGAAGAAGAGGATGGTCGGAGGGCTAAAACCATACCTATATTCATTCAGTTGCTTTTTGCGTTTTTAGGACCATGAGTACCCCTTTCGTACTTCCCCATGGCCCTAGCAATCATCGACCCTACTGAGGCCCGACGACGGTTTGCTGACATCGATATATTCAGAGTGTCTGACAATTGATAAACTCATAATGAAACAAAGTAGACTTCAATAATATAATAATAATATTCCACAACTATCACACAACGCCGTCTAGTCCCGAGCTTAGCAGAGCTTGTGTTATGAGTACTAGACAACTGATATACATACTTATATATTTCTAAATACATATATAATAGATAAATTACACCCAGACAGAACAAATGATCGTGCTCAACACACAAACATTTGTCCTGGGTAAGAATCAAACCCACGACCTTCGGCACAGCAGTCAGAGCCACTGACCACTAGACCAACAGGCCAGTCAATCTAAACTTATTTCTCTTTAATCTGTAGTATTTGATCGCACGTAGATAATAATAATAATCCTCCCGACCGAATTTCGATCACAGCGGTTAATCTCAACAGAGATAAGCCAGGTACGCAGGAAACATTATAGTGCACAAGCGTGGCAAAAACACACGTGCTCTTTCAGTTCCTTTACTGTCATAGTTCGATAAGACGACAATCCGACAAAATCGAAGAGAGATCAGGCGCATGGCCAACGGCCACCACCTTGGTCTAGTAGTTAGTGGCCCTGACTGCTATGCCGGAGGTCATCGGTTCGATTCCCAACCAGCACAAATGTTTGTGTGATGAGCATGACCATATTTTGTTCTGTGTCTGGGTGTAATTTATCTATAATACGTATATATTTAGAAATAAATAAGTATGTTTATCAGTTGTCTAGTACTCATAACACAAGCTCTGCTTAGCTTGGGACTAGACGACGTTGTGTGATAGCTGTGGAATATTAAAAAGAAATCCTTCATATGTTGAAAACTCTAATAACACTTTTGCTTAACCTTTACCCAGGACACCTCTAGCTCAGCAATCACTTTTCCGACGTAAAACCATCGAGCAGAACTGATTGCACGTAAAAATTGCATAAAGATATAAAAGAAACAAAAACCTGTTTCTCCAAAACATACGTTGAATTTGAGTTCTGAAGAACTGCTGAAGCAAAAAACTCAAAGGAAATAAAAAATATGTATCAGAAAAAAGAAGGCACCTAATACTACTGATGGCATTCATTTTAAAATATACTTGCGTTCCGCCAAAGCGGGGAAAGCGATGTCTAATCAAGCGAACGACAGCATGGAGAAGGCTTTTTACGCTAATGGAGAAACTCCCGCGATATGATAACACTCTAGAAAATTTTGCAGCAATTCAAAAATCTACTCGAGCGACGTCGAGCGTAAAATGGGGTTTTTCTGTTTCCACATTATGTTAAATGTGTCAACGGGAAAAAGTTAGAAAAGTTGTGTGGAAAATGATTTCGTAGCTACATTTTGTTTCGTTTCGTTTTCTTTTATTTGTTCGGGAATTAAATGTCTCCTGTCAGATTAGGCGAAATTCTTGGAATCAAATGCTGACAAAATGGAATATTGCTTACAAAAGACTTTTTACTGGATAAATTACATGTCAACCAGAAAATTTAGCTTTTGTAAGTATTTTTATTGAAGTGAGTTGCCACAACATTTGTAAATTTGTAATAATACTGAATTTTTGTTTTATAAAATCAAAATATTAAGTACTTTTAGAAATGGATCTCCAGAAATGATCAAACAAGCAAAGAAATATTAAGATTAACTCGGACTGCCATAAATAAACAGCAACGTGTATGAATGACAATATTCACAAGAAACTAATGAATATAAATTAATATGAATTGCGATCAAGAAATTAAGATACATATCTAAGATTTCTATAGAAAACTCTAATTACAAACATGATACGGAATACAGAGAAAACACTACAGATTAGAACACTCAGACAAATTGAGTTTAGTTGCATGTGCATTAATAAAAATAAAGCAATTTACTCTCCAAGATAAAGCACAGTTCACTCTGCATATTTCCACAGTAATAATATGTCTTATAACATTTTAATCTATAGTTGACGTAGACTCAATTTTCATACTGCAAAAGTGGGCCATCCGGATAATTTATAAAATGCATCCTTGTATGTTCCCAAAAATGTAAGAGTTTTATAATACGCGCGCTAAATGTGAAATTACAACTCATAAACGGAGATTAGCTAAGATAAGCAAGTCCATTTCTTATAGTTAGACCGATTTTGTAATAAGTTATCAAAATGGGTAAGGATCTTACGAGGCATAATCAAAACCAACATCACCTTATTAAAGAATATCTCTTAAAGAATATCTAGAAGACAAGTCAATAGAACCTGTAATGTGCAAGTTAGATTCAGATTAGATTAATTGACGACACTGACTGTGAATATATTTGCACGCCATGTTATGGCAGGATATGCTGAAACAAATTTACTGTAACACCTTATGTACCATATTCTAGCAAATAAATGATTTGATTGATTGATTGATAGAGCAAATTAATGATATAATTGAAGAAAAGCTTGTTTGGCAATTGCTCTTTCTGCACATGTGGCTTCCCTGGTGGCTCATTGACCTCTTTATAACCTTGTTATATACTTTTTTCATGTCATTGTTTCTACATTGATTACTTTACATCATTCTAAGTGTCATTCAATCCTAGATTTTATTTACAGGTTCATTTTTATGTATGTATTTTAAATATATGAACGTGAGAACAGTGTCAACAATGTGTTCATATTCACATTCATAAATTTTCCATAGATTCATAGATTCTTGTTTATATCAATACACGTGTTTATTATATACTTTCTTGGTACGTTCGTACATTGACTCGTAAACTTTTTCATGTCAATTAATATTGTAATATAGAAACGTCTTAAAAATCATACCTTGGAGTTTCTTACATCGACCAAGGCTTGTTTGTAATACCTACGTTGAATTGAATACATATTATAGGGTTGATCACATTAAAAGTAAAATGTTACTCCTGGAAAATTGCCAATGAATGAAAAATGAAGTTATAAGATATTTTTAGAAGTATTGAAAACCCAACCACTGGATGCACCTCTTATATGGAAGAAAAAGAATCCGTCACGTAAAGGGATGTCATTAGTGCTATAGGATTATTTTCATTAAATGCATAGTTGTCCCCGGGTATTCGTACGTGTGCTGAATGGGGCATGTTGTGACTTGCTTCTTCGTTTGCTGTTTTAATTGTTATGTCTCGATGGTTCGTATCGATTAAATTGTTGTGTAGTTCCGTGGCGTTTCGAGAAGGTCTAAATTCGCCAGCACTGGTTGTGGTACGAAATACATTGACTTATTTGTTATATTATGTACTAGCAACCTGCTCCAGTTTCGCACAGGTTTCTGAAATCATTGAATTTCTCAGCTTTTCACTTTTTGCAATAATATGCATGTATACATACATCTAAACCTATATCAAGAATCACTGGCTGATGGCGAAAAACGCATGAGTCCGTTCCACAATATTCGAGTTTATCGCGAATAGATAGACAGACTCGCTGAGGCACTTTGTTTTATAATAATTATATAGGGATAAGGATTGTATACCTCATAAAAATACAGGTCAAACATAAAATAAAAACAAGTATAATTATAATAGGTGATCTTATTGCACAGGGTAATCTCTTACAGACAACCTCTACGTGATTTAAATCAAACTTTTGACGTCATTATCGAAGCATAGTTGTCCCTACAAAATTATAGTTTCTATTATGTCATTAGAACAAGTCATCAAGTGATGTTACTTGAAACTATTCAAACAAAATTAGCTCTTGCAGTTTAACATAGAAGTATCTAGAAATTTTCTGTTGTTTTTTTTGTTGTTTAAATTTCTTTTTTAGATATCCCAAAAGGAACCATCTCTTTAGACATCCTTTCTATCCTCACTTACTACTCACCAGCTAATCAGTCTTAGGTGCTCATACAAAAAAAAATACTGTCAATATCAATGAATTTCTGGATCTGAGAAAAAAAAACGGACAAAAAATAAGGGGAAAAGGACGTAATAAAACATGGAAACATCAAAACCCTTACAAGACAAGCACTAATATGACAGAGTAACACAACATAAAAAGATTGGTCGGAATTTCACCGCAATATATTCTACTGAAATTAGGTGGGTTGGTCTTCGTCGGTGACACAACCCCGTGACATGGGTCCGGCTCGTTAAATTTATCCGGTAACAACCCAGGTACGCTGCAAAAATGTGGATACTGGGATTTATATACGGGAATGCTGCACTTGAAAAAGATATGTGGGGAAATGAGTATGCTAGAGTAAGTTTATTTGAATAATAAAAGTAGGTCAAAAAATTTAGGTTTTAGTCTAAAAGGGAGGTTTTTGTCTATTTACATTGAAAAAAAAATTATGTTGTGAGTTTAATAATATCACTTATACGTACGTAATTATTTAAGTACTTACTTATTCTTTTGAGACGAAAGCTATCAATATAAGTATAAGACGATTTGTGAAACTCAAATGCTTTAAATATTATAGATATTTTAACTTTATTACATTTCTACACCTGCGATAAACTATTTAAATTATGACACGCGTCCCAGGTAAGACGACTATTTTATAAGAAAAACCAGAGGCAAAATGTCATAATGCGTAGTAATACAGAAAATGGAAAAATGCTTTAATCTATATATATAAAAATGAATCCCTATTTCCTTGGTCACGGCATCACGCGTGAACGGCTGGACAGATTTCGCTAATTTCTATTTTGTTGTGTTTGTTATTGTGAGAAAAAGGCTCTTATGAAAAAAAAAATGAAAATTAGCGTAGAGTAGTGTAGGGTAGGTAGGTAGGGTAGGTAGGTATATGTGGAGGGTAGAATAAGGTAGAGTAGGGTAGAGTAGCGTAGAATAGGGTAGAGTAGGGAAGAGCGGGAGCGAAGCCGCGCGGGCAAAAGCTAGTTCATAATAATTATTTGCGTTTTGACATGGCAGTAGTAATTTAACACGCTAACATATAGATGTGGGCGTGTTGAACATTATACACAAAAATAAATGCGTCTCGAATCAGCATCTACTTATAAAATTTATCCTGATCCATTTCATAGTTTGAATTTTGATTTCGATAAAATGGAGCTGAGAATTATTGTAGTACAGCGTAGCCTGTATTCGCAAAATGCAGCCGAGGTTCGAATAGCACCTTAATGGAACTCAAATGAATTTAAAGTTACTGAAAATCTAATACTTTCTAAACTTGACACTGCCATACACAAACCATGGAAAGACAAAATAATAAAAAAAAAACTTTTTGAATTTTCATACAATATTCTAGTCTTTTTAAATATTAAGCAAATAGCCATAACCGCTGTTGCTATGCCAAAATGAAACTACTATAGAAATAATAATATTCAAGTTATACAATTTTCATACAATATTCCAGTCTATTTCGAAACACAGTGCGAGTCACTCTTGTATTTCTTTCTCCCTTTGACGCAGTTCGCTTTGTGACCATCGAAGTCGTATAAATCCATTAAAAGAACAGAAAGGAGTTCCCTTTAATTTCTTTGTAGTATGGAGCTCATGGATTTGAAATGTGTTTTAATAAAAATTGTTGGAGCTTTTCGTTCATGAGCAAAAAACACATTGTAAGGAAATTCTTTTCAGTGTGAAGGATTGGCATTTAAATATAAAGTTCAATCTATTTTTAAACAGACAGAATTAAACATTTAATCGTTCTATTTGTAAATAAATTACCGAGAAATTCGAAAATAACCTTTTTGAAATTCGAATATAGAATATTCGGTATTTAGATACTCTTCGTTATTCGGTAAACAACATCAAAAGTATGCCAATTGGATGTTTTGTTGGAATTAAAAATAGAAGTTATGATAACCAACGTTTACGTTTTGATGGAATTTTGTTAACGATTTTACGCAAAGAATTACTGTAGTCTATATTGATACAAATGGAGAAACTGACTGACTGACATCAACTGATATCAACTCATAGCCAAAACTACTAAGACAAGGAGCACAAAGTTTTTTTTATGATGTAGCTGAGCACTAAGAGCGGATTTTCCAAAAATTCACCCCTTGAGGGTAAGAAACAGGGATCCTAAGTTTGTGTGGATAAATCTATTTTCATCATCATCATCATCATCATATCAGCCGAAAGACGTCCACTGCTGGACATAGGCCTCCCACAAGCGTCGCCACAACGACCGGTCCTGTGCGATCTATTTTCAAGTGGGCGAAATCGCTGACAAGAGCTTACTTGCATACGTAATCAGCCTCATAATATTCCCACTGCTGGGACCAGGCCTCCCATCGAGGTGAGAGAATGGACCGTAATCCAATGCGGGTAATAATTATTCGAAATAATCGTAGAGTAATATAAAAGATTCCGAAAACCGCTCAGCGCATTCCATGTCCACTAAAGTCACGATACCTTTAGCATTTTAATGGCGTTCAAAATCTTTCATATTCCATTCGGCGTTGGTCGAAAATTGAAATTCGAAATTTGAAAATAAAAGGTGTTACATTTTTTTTTAACTGTCGTTTGGTCACGGCAGACGTGTCATTCGTGCCGTGGATAATGACGTGACATTTTAACACTGGCTACTAATTGCGTGTCAGACCTTTAATAACATGGATTTCGAACGCCATCGCCGTAGATTTCTGTGCCCCTGGTAGTCGTAGGCTGATCGCTAACATATTTATATCATTTATTTCAGTTTTTTTTTTGTGCAACAAATTCTCCGATTAAGATTTGAGTTGAGTTTCGTATTACGAGTGAAGATATCCTAAGAAGAACCAAGGTGTGGTAGGAGGTAGGGCGCGTTGCTCACGGAACAGATGGACGATAGGGCCGCAAAAGTTCTAGAATGATGATTACGTACCAGAAGACGCAGCTTTGGAAGACCTCATACAACTTTCTTGTGGGACGCTTTCCAACTGCCTCGCAACTGCTGCGTCTGACCATCGTAGATCTGGTTAGGGTTAAAGGAATCTGATGGACGCGAGACGCACAAGACCGGTTATTGTGGTAACTCTTGGGAAGATCTATGTCCATCAGTGGACGTCTTTCGGTTGAAAGGATGACGATGAGTCGAGAAAACACTTGTAGATAAATGGTATGTTTAAAACACAGTACATTTTAAACATTACAAACCGATTTTACTAGCCATAATTAGATTCACAAACTTACTCATATCAGCTTTTAACAGTCGAGTTTATAAAATTATCCGTACAAAACTCACAAACGCTTCGGCAGGCACGGCTTCACGAAATCTGAATAAGGTAACACAATATTTGTTTTAAACCCATCCTCCCGTAATCTGCGAGAACGTTTGCATTACAACTTCCAACGAAAATTAAACATCAACCACACTAGTACAGTCAGTCGAACAACAATGCAATTTAATTTCCCACTTCAAACAAGTCTATGCAGAGTTACCATTTGTCTCTCTCTACATCCCTCAATACGTATTATTCGATTAGACAGTCTAACTTCACAGTACAAATAAATCCGACTGCATTATTCGCTTTGGGGCGAGTATTGCAAGGGAATCAGAGTTTAATCCAGACTAAATTGCTTACCGTCTGCTTGGGCTCGACCGATTATCTCTAGGATGAGTCTTTAACACCCCAACGAATATTTAACTTGCTTGTTTCCATTGTTGGGGCTGTATTGAATAATTATGCGATGTTTGGAAGATAAGTAAACGGTTTATTGTTGGATTGAAATAGATCGGATGCTTTGTTCAGTAATTGCTATTACTGTCAAGGCCGGTATCGCTGTATGGCGCCACCGGTACATGGTAGACATTTCACCTATAAGTACAAAGCGATTTGGGAACACATTTATTGTACGTACAGTTAAGGAGTGGAATTCTCTGCCGGAGTCATGTTTCCTGATAGCTCTATAACTTAACGGTCTTTAAGTCAAGAATTAATAAGTTATTTCTAGGCAAGCGTACCCCATCATCAGCCACATTATCACTTACCACCAGTTGAGATGATAGTGAAACGTGAGCCTATCAATACATACAAAAAAAATCTACACGCTATCAAAAAGCACTCTAAAAAAATGTTACTTTAACAATTACTACATATTATTTCTATACTCATATTTTTTTTTTGTATATTAACTCTTTGAATGTCGTAATGAGAGACACAATAGAAAGACAATTACCTTATGTCGGACTGTGTAACTTAAGACATTCGAAAGGTTAATAAGGTCGCGTTTGACCGCTATCTCACCTATTGGTTAGGGTAGATGTGGTTGGCGATGGTGCACGCTTGTGTAGAAGTAAGCTATTTACTCTTGACCTTAGCTATCAGAAGACAAAAACTCCATCAGGAAATTCCACTCTTAGGCTGTACGCATAATGAATGTGCTCCTAATCGTTTTGTGCGTATGAGGACGTAACTATATTTAAATAAACTCTAAAACCAAAAACACTTTTTTTTAATAGCCTATACTGTCCCACTGCTGGGCAAAGGCCTCCCTCGACTTGTTCCAGGTATCCTTTTCTTGAGCTAGCTCGAACCAGTCCCCGCGGCAGGCATGTAGGTCGTCTCACCACCTCTTACTAGGTCGACCTCGGCGGCGTCGTCTATCTTCAGGTACCCACTTTGTGGAAGCTCTTGCCCAACGGTCAGAGTGCATGCGACTGATGTGACCCTTAGAAATACTTAAATAATTAACAACTAAAAACAATTTTAAAAAAATATGGCGACGAAAAATTCATCCGCTCCGTAAATCATCCAAAGACTTCCCTCGCTCTAAGATGGAGCGATATTAGATTTTTTTTTTACTAACTATAATACCTTATATACCTTTGCATTCTAGAACCACGAGTTTCCTTTTCAGAAAATCCCCATAATTCTCTTGTACCTTGCTAAATGTAATAACCTGAAGCTCTGATTTCCGAGTTCACAATTTAAAAATAAAGCCTTAAAAAGAAATACAGTATAGCAAAAAGAAAAAGTTTTCTGAATATTTCTTCCCTACGCATTTTTAATATCAATTGCTTAGCTACTAATTCATCCTTGTTACACAAAGAGGATTTTCGTTTTGTTTGTTAATTTTCCGCGCGGGCGCACATGCCTACTTAAACGCTGAGATTGTAGCCCCACGAGCAGAGGCTTTGCGGAAACTAAGGCAAATAAAAAGTCGCTTAGTTTTGTACGCCAGGTTTTATTTTAGGAATTACCTGGTTTTAGAATAATAAAATAATTGTACATTCTTTGGAAGAATCCAAGAGCCTTTTTTTTAGGTAGAAAATCATTTTTTTTTTTTAATTATGTGGAAATAATCATGCAATGACATCCCCGCTCTTGGGCGGAGCGGGAGATAAACTCTTACTGACTAAAAGACCCACCCCGTTCCTTCTAGCCTTCATACCGGGGCTCGAGCGCCCTTTCGGATAACCCTGGCCCCAGTAGGCTTCGACCCGGTTGGGTCCCTACTGTTGCTGACAACTCCTTGAGGCGCGCGGGAACAGTGCGCGCCGTCGACGACTTGGGCTTGGTCCGGACAGTTACCGGACGGCCGGACAGCGAGCTACCCATTGCTCACTGTCCGCAAGCCCGCGAATACGGTGGCCGGAAATCGGGATCAGAATCCCGGCGGCGGCGGCGGCGGCGATAACGCCGTTGCCTGATGCGTTCGGCCTCCTCCTTTGCGAGCATTACTGTCCAATTATGCTCTGGATGGTGCGGAAAATAGTGCCATACTTTTACTGTCTACAATTCATCTGTGTTTTTTGCACTCTAGAGTCATAGTAAATCTTTTGAATATTTCTGCACTCCTAACAGGGATTGGCCCCATTGGCACCTACAGTTTTTCTGAAATATTTTTTAAGGCGCTCGTGCTTCCAACAAACTGTTGCGCAATATGGTGGGATTACAAAATATACAACACTAGCTTTTGCCCGCAGCTTCGCCCGCGTACATGAAATATAGCCAATATCACTCAGGAATAAAGCAGCTTTCTATTGGAGAAAAAAATTTAGCAATCGGACCAGTACTTTTATAAATTACCTCCTATATACAAAAAACTTTACCTCTTTACATAACAATAATTAATAATTTGAGAGTGAATGGAGGAGAGGAGAAGGAAGTGAAATGGGGAGCCACGCTGCTAACCTTCAGGCACGCACTGAAAGGACGACATCATTAGGGGACTAGTCTGGAGACTGCGGGGACGCCCGAGCCCCCCCGAGAATGTCCATCGGGCCCTCTCATCTGGTCGCCAACCAGCACGATGGCGCATTCCGGGATTTTTCGACAGATGGCGGGGCAGCCTTTCATGTGTGGCTAGCACATTACTTGGGCCCCCAACTATCTGCGGTCGGCCAGCGGTGCACCGTGCCTCGGATCCCGCTACCCTCCGCGACCAGTCCCCCGATACATCCATATCAGTACGAGCCAGGTTGGTCTGCTTGCGTTAGAACAGCCATTTCGACCCAACTCCTCTAGACTGGCTACACTGAGCATCATACCGGAACACGGCCAGGCCGCTTGGCGGTACGTCTTTGCTCAGTGGGTGGTCGCAAGCCAACGGTCGAAACCTACCACCAGTTAGTGTCACCTGATTAGCACCACCCGGGGACTACGTGTAGGGTCTTACTTTGGGTGTTTTCCTACGGACGCGGGTGACTCGGTCCCCAAAATCATCACCACCTGGAGACTGAAAAACCAGCTCTACTATTCCTTACGGAGACGCAGATCAGAGGTCCGTCCGACGTGTCGTATCTTTCATACCCAGGGTTTACCTTGGAGCACAACTTCAAACCAAACGCGGGCATATGTATGTATGCCCGGGACGACATCTGCTATCGGCGTCTCCGCAATCTTGAAGACTCCAGGTTCTCAACGCTTTGGGCTTTGGTCGACACAGGCCTAGATAAAATAATCTACCCTTGTGTTTACCGCGCGCATAGTGGAGATCAGGAGACGTCCGGGCTTACACAGCATCTGAGTGAGGCGGCAGATGCGGCTCAGAGTAGAGGAGTACATTCATTATGCGTACAGCTAAGGAATGGAATTCTCTGCCGGAGTCTGTGTTTCCTGATAGCTATAACCTAGGGGTCTTTAAGTCAAGAGTGAATAGATTACTTCTAGGCAAGCGTGCTCCATCGTCGGCCACATCATCGCTTACCATCAGGTGAGATTGTGGTCAAACGCGAGCCTATCCATTATAAAAAAAAAAAAAAATATTATTTACTAATACAGGTGAAGCGAAATGTACAATTTTTATACACCGCTAAATTTTAATCGTTTTAATCCTGTGGAGGGTCGATCCAGTACATAAAACAATATCGATTTGTAAAGATAAAATTAAAAAATAAAGTACCGTTTTTTCAAAACTCGTATTAATTTACGCATGTAAGAAATTAATTTCTTTAAGAAAACGTCAGCTGAGCGAGTCCAATGACTTGTACGTAGTAGTCGGCGTTGCGTACAAACTAACTACAGGTCATTGGACAGGATTGAAGCCGTTTCAAGCGCTTTTTTGTGGCGGCACCGCCGCACACGAGCCACAAAAAAGGCCGCCTCAAAAAGAAGCTTGAAGCGGCGTTTTTTTGTGGCACGTGTGCGGGGACAGTTATATCGACAAAAATGTCATGACACATCGATATTTTCACGCAACATGCTTCTAAAATTTCTAAGCCATCTCAATTCTCACCAGTGCGAAGAAAAGCAGTGTAATTTTCAACGATAAAGACATTTTTCTCACCTTCTCACCCCTTTTCCTCGTTCACACTTCAAAGTTCCAAACATTACAAGATACCATAGAGGGTGTCATATAACGTCACTTCCACGTCACATTCGATAACAAAGGGAAAATTCTTGAAACGTCAAGTTTATCCGTGACCTTTATCCGCTTTTGTCTTTGTTTTGTTTACGGCGACGTGTTGAAGTAAGTTGTCAGGTTTGAAAGAATTCGGCCCTGGAAACTCAAAGGGCAATTGAACAAATAGGAGTGGGTTTTTTCAATTAGAAAAAATAGTAATGAATAACATGTTTCTGCACACGGTAGAAAATGCCTAAGGCATTATTAAGTCCGCCTTTGGACAGTGCTTACTAGTGAATCCTAACTAATATTATAAATGTGAAAGTGTGGATGTTTGGATGTTTGGATGTTTGTTACTTAATCACGCAAAAACGGCTGAACGGATTTGGATGAAATTTGGCATGCATATAGCCTTTGACATGGAAAAGAACATAGGCTACCTTTTATCCCGATTCCTTAAGTACTTAATGCCACGCGGGCGAAGCCGCGGGCAAAAGCTAGTAAATACATAAAAAAAGATAGAAGACATTATTCTTGGTTACGCTACGCAAATGGAAAACCTCAAGGAAGTCATAGTAAATTCCTAAAAAAAATATAGTGAACTTGCCGTACATAGTTATTATCAGATGATCCTGCTGAGCTGAATGAGACGTGTAGAGTGAATGTGTCAATTTAAAACATTAGAATTAAATTAGTATTTATTGAAAGCACCCGTGTTCTTATTTCAGCACCTGCTACGGCCGTTCTTCTTCTACCTTCTAGCGATTTTGGAATTAACTATATCTTTCTTAAAGAACTTTTTAGGTCAAATATGACCATGTATTTCCATTGCACATTGTAATAGTATCCTAAAATGCAATTTTGGTTTTTTTAAAAGAAAAGACGAGTATCCACTCATACGTTGTTGAAACCTCTACGGTCCGGACAAAGCGTTTTACCTCGTCATTAATACCGTGTGCGTCGAAGGACTGGAACAATTTGCCTGCTGCGGTCTTCCCGTCCAATTATAATTTGAATGTCTTCAAGGCAAGAGTGAATAGGCTCATAAACTAGTGCGCCTCACCATCAGAGATTGCATCACTGCTTACCATCAGGCGGGATCGCAGTCAAGCTAGTTTATATTAATTTAAAAAAGACTCGGTAAAATATTTGCCAATACCAGATAACCTGAAAACTATGCACGTTTCTTTTTGACAGCACTGATTCCGGTTGAATATAAAAAAAAACTGGGCAAGTGCGAGTCAGACTCGCGCACTGAGGGTTCCGTGCAACCTACAATTCCCGAATGGAGTCTCGAAGATTTTTCCGAATTGCATTTTTTTTTTTGTGACGTTGGTAACAACAAAACTGTTTTTATATTGTTTCCTATACCTGTGCTATAAGACCTTGCTTTGTGCCAAATTTCAGGATTCTGGGTCAACGAAAAGTACCTTATAAATTTCGATCTTTGAGAGTATCAAAATATACGTTTTTTTTTTGCAACATAAACGGACGTATCTTTTTTATTTGTTAACTTAGAAGTTTGATTTTTTTACAGCTTGCAGGGACCGCAGACTTGAGTATATGGTTTTAATTTCAATTCGATACCTCCACGCGTCCTCGAGATAAAGAGTCTTAACAGACAGACAAACAGACAGACGGACGGACGGACAACAAAGTGATCCTAAAAGGGTTCCGTTTTTTCCTTTTGAGGTACGGAACCCTAAAAATGCTAAAATAATAGCCAAGACCATTGTATGACTCTTTCAATATCTTTTTCATCTATCATCCGATTCTATTGTTCGTTTCAAATTATCAATTTCAAAAATTCCTTGTATTGTAATCCTATTGAGTTTCCTAAGACGACTTATGTCTGGTAGACTGGAAAATGAAAATGACTCAGTTCTATTTTCATTATTATCTTTTGTCAATTCTATAGCTTTGAACTTCGATTGATTTCTACCACAACTAATAGTTACTTTACGTTTGACTTCAATAACTTTTACAATTTATTGGACAATACTTTTCACTGCAGCTTTGACTATTTTACTACGATCATTGTTTTACTTTTCTTTCTTCGTAATTTTGTGGTAGTAATGAGGGTATGTAATAATATTGCTCTAGAGGTATAGGCACAAAAAATATATAGACACAGAAGTCAATCTACACACAAAGCGCGCTCGAGCAACGCACACATAGACACCGCTCAAGGACACGATATCTCGGAGCGTCTCGACCCGCTCGTCGAACAGTTCCGGTTCAAACGCTCATTAGTGTGCGTCCACCAGCTAGCGTAGGTATAAAAAGTGAAGTACCTACATACATGAGATTGTCTTCTGTACCTATCTATTTTGTGGCATAGGTGCCTCGATTATAATTACTCTAGTTTCATTAATAAATTGCAAATCATTTGACTTATATGTCAAGGGCCTCCTCAACCACTAAGGTGACCTTGTTACTTATCTCTGTTTGATGGTATGGGGAGGCAAAAAGCGTTCAAAGTTTTTTCGGCGTAGACGTCTCGCTGTTGGCGGGTCGTATATCCCAAACGCAATTTATATGGCTTTGGCAACTATCCCCCATACGAGAAATGCCCTAAAATGTAAAGGTCAACAAAAACCTCTAACTACTAACTAACTACTTTGAAAATATTAAAGGTAATGTTTTTTACATTTCATTTTTTTTTTATAGGGTGTCACAAAATTAATTGTATATAAATTATTCCTATAGACAAAAATTCAAAGTACCTGCCTGTTTAAAAAATAAAATATTTATCTTTATAAGAGTTATTAAGCCACTACAAAAATAGGGGCAACTATTTGACTTTTACTCTATAACAAAATCCTTTACAACTTCGCTGCCATTTCGAAATTAATATCGTTGGTCTCGCAAAAAAAGCTCGAAAGTCAGTCACTAAGTAAATTTCCTTTGCATCTTTTTATTCGTATCTTTAGTTATCGGGGAAGTATTGCTTTTTAATGTAATTTCCGAAACGGAACGCCACGTTGCCGGTAGCCTCCTACGGGAATCGACTAATGGATTTTGTTCATACTTCCCTCGGAACTCAATCTTTCAGTTAGACTTCACATTTTAAGTAGTTTTCATTTTTTACCAGCTCTTCTTTTTGTTTTCTTTCGTTTTTCGTAATCTCATTATTTTTTGCTCTCTGATTTTCCTTATTTTTTTTTATTGTTAGACATTTACATCTTCTAACGATAAACATAATATAATTTGGGACTATAAATATTTTCATAACTGTAGCTATAATAATAAAATAATAATTTACTTAAAAGACAATTATGTACACCGCTAAGTTTTGATCGTTTTAATCCCGTGGAGGGTCGATCCGGTACATGAATTACTATCGAATTGTAAAGATAAAATTTAAAAAACAATGTACCTTTTTTCAAAACTCGTATTAATTTACGCATGTATGAAATAAATTTCTTTAAGAAAACGTCAGCTGAGCAAGTCCAATGACCTGTAGGTAGTAGTCAGCGTTGCGTACAAACTACCAACAGGTCATTGGACTCGCTCAGCTGACGTTGACGAAAAATTATAATAAAAATATTTCGTTTTAATATTTTATCTGAAAGCGAATACTTAATTTTTTATTTCCTAAATACTAAATTCGCGTGAAGTAGTCAGATGAAACCTTAAACCTTAATTGCATTCCTCATTCCCCAAATAAGTATAAGTAGAATAAAAAACCACTCGTATGTTTCATTTTCGAGCGATTCTTATTATTGCGAGGACTTTAAACCGGAACCTAATTTGATCTCACAATTTTCTTCCCGTCGGGCGCTTGGGGCTCAGTGTCAACGTTTCATTTGGATTACAAATTACCAACAAGCATCTTCATTCTTTTAAACCTCTATTACAAAAGAGCTAAAGTTTGTTTTCCCTTGTTTGATGTTTAGTTTTATTGTTGTGGTAAGTCCGGGTGCAGTGCAGCGGTCATTCTGTTACAGCCGGGACCAACTTGAACATCTTCCAAGATTTTGTGTTGTCATTATTAAAAGAAAATGACTATTGTTATGGCAGCTGTTTTGTTTTTTTTAAATTAAATATTGATAGTTTTAATAAGTATGATGCAGATAATGATATCCAGCTTATGCATATATAAGTGAGTTGAGGGAGCTTCATCGAATACCGAATGAGTTCTTAGTTTCTTAGAAAGAGAATCGTGTACGATACAGCCAATTATTATTCCAATAACAGTGATTTACATCATGTAATCAAATTCTCTTCTTGTCCATTCAAGATACCGATCAGAGTAGAAATCTCTTCCAGAGAACATATTGTGTGGGTGATAACTGTGATAAGTGAGTACAATTAAACAAAAAAATTCATACTTTTGATTTTACTGCTCGCCGCCCCACACTTAGCTACCGCTCACACCGGCAAAGTCGTGAACGGGCTGTTACAGATCAAGCACCTGATTTATTATGAAGTTGCCTTTAAAAGTAATCAATTCACAACGTCCTGTGAGACAGTTTCAAGACCAGTGTTATCCACGCGGCCTCCAAGAAATAAAGTGGACCACGTCCAAGTCCATACAGTAGCAACTTTAATCTGCTTGGCTCGCTTGTACGTACCTCAGACTCTGTCAAAGTAAAGTGACGTCAGTACCGCTTCTTCTCATTGTCAAGCTAACTTTCGTACTATTGACTCCACCGAACTTCTTATGTCTACTCTCCAAGATTGAAATAAAATTGAATTTTACTTATCTACCGATCAGACTTCGAAATCAAACACGCACAATCGATAAACAATTTCAATTCTCGAGAGATCGTTTTGAAATATTGATGACAGCTTACACTAGCAACTAGTTCCAACAGAATCAAAGACGCGAAAGAATCTTAAAGGGGAAGTAAAAGGAACGGTTTTAAGACATAATCCTTTTGGGAACAAAGGAGACATGAGCATGTTTGTTTCTCAATTTTACGCTTTGCTGGGTACGCCGAAAAGAATCTACCGAAATGAATTCTCGTTTCTCCTGAACTTATGTTTCTAGTGACTTTAATTGAAACAATGTTTAGTTATCCTCTTTGTGTTGGACTGTTCCTTTGTCGTCTGTTACGTGATCATTATTTGTTTCATTCCGATTGGGTTTTTTGGTAACTTATTGTTTTCTTTTGTTTTTATTTTGTCTAGTCACACAAGTAGTGGATCAATCATAATTATGTTGAATATTTTTTGAGTTTGTTTAGCAACCGAGCTCCCGAAACTGATAACATTCACCATATTTTTAAACATTGCTACAAAAATAGATAGGTATCTCGTATATAAATCTATTTAAATAAAAATGCACACAAGAACGCGCACAGGAACGTTCGATGTGGCGACGCTTGGGGGAGGCCTATGTCCAACAGTGAACGTGTATCAGCTGAAATGATGATGATGATGAAATAAAAATGAATCCCTATTTCCTTGGTCACGCCACCGCGCGTGAACGGCTAGAACGGGATAGAGTAGGGTAGAGAAGGGTAGAGTAAGGTAGAGTAGGGTACAGTAGGGTGGAGCAGGGAAGAGCGGGAGAGAAGCCGCGCGGGCAAAAGCTAGTATACTATAAAAGAAAGAAAAACTTTTGTTTAAAACTCGCACAAGATAATAACTAATCTATAGCATAAACTAATTCAAATACAATAACTACAACATTTAAAGAAAAAAAAACTTGTGAGAGGCCAATAAGATTGATATCTCAGCATGTGCTGCGAAACTTTAAAATAAATAACGCACCGCATATTACTCGTACTAGCTTTGGCCAGCGGCTTCGCACGCGTAGTGGAAGGTTTCTGCATACAAACTTTAGCCCCCGTTCAATTCCCTTAGGATTATAATTTTAGAAAGTTTTTTCTTATTTTTTGTATAGATGCTAAAAGAAATCTCTTGGCAAAACTATTGCGTTCTAGGTCCAAGGGTTTGGGTTGGGTATTGATGAGACAGTGAGTGAGTCCTGACTCATTAACTCTCTTTTTTTATATTACGGATTAATCATATTTGTGTGTGTGTTCCGGAAGACTGTATCCGCTAACATAACTACGCTATCACGTATTCATACTTCATAATATACTTTTCATCCCAAAAAAAGTTACCTGTGGAACAGGATATGAAAATAAAACCGCGAAAAAATAAAATGATGCTCATAACAATTGCTTACAAAGACTTATGTACAGCTAGCATGTTACAGACTATTTTATTTGTCAAAACAAAGACAACATCTGCTAGTTTGTCATCTGCATGAACACACTCTTCTCCCTAACCAGCTTTCAAGTTTTCATTAACTTACACATCACTATAAAAATATTCCCGGAGCGCATCGGTGTCTCAAGAAAAGCCTTCCACGCCGATTACCATATAGAGTGACATTTACACCGCGTCGACTCTCAAAGACACGTCGCTTTGTGGCCGACTGCTTTGAGGCACACATTGATTTTATTCCGCAGAAGGATTGGATTAGTTAGCGAATTAATTGGTAGTAGATGCGCATTTATTTATTGATTCCAGATATGAAATTGAGACCATGAATAGTTAATACTTCGATTTGAAAAAGAGTACATGTGCAATGCTTAGCCTTGCTTGGCGATACGTGTTTCAAATTTTGGCGAAACGTATATTTGTGTTGTCTATTTGACTATTCCAAGTGATTATGGATGTTTATTTTGGTAATTACTGAACTGATCACGTCTCTTTATGGCCGTGTACTTTAAGACGCTCATTGATTTTATTTCTCAGAAGGATTACCCAATCGTTCTGAAAAATAAATTATATCGGCTTCGCTAACTACTAACCAACCCTGGTTAGTAATTAGTGAAATATTAAATATCTAATAATTAATATAGAATCTAAGGCGATGAATAAAGAAATTAATTGTTTGGGTTGAATGGATCGAGGTTTGACGTATCATATTTTTAAAAGCGAAATGTGATAATATAGCATAATCAGCTTTATAACCTTCCCACTCCTAAGACTCAAGCCTCCTTTATAGGAGAGGAAATGGACCGTAATCTACAAAGCTGGCTCAATCCGGATTGAAGGTTAATTTTAGGTTCTAGGACAGGCCGGTTCTCTCACGATGTCTTCCTTCACCATTTTGCGAGCAATCGTGATGAAGTAATTCATTCAAAATGAAGCGCCTGCGTGGGCCGAACCCACCAGCTAAAAGTCGGGGTCGATACTACTGGGCTGCTTGTAATAAGCTAAAATAAAACATTATTTTCGTCTAAAAATCAAATCAAGAATTCAAATGACAAAAATATCAAACCATTGATTTTTTCGGCACTTGAAATCTGCCTAGAATAAGTTCAAGTGACGAAAACATGAATATTATTAATTAAATTAGGTCTTAGTAATGAAAACCACACTACTCCACTCTAAAACAGAAATTATAGGCCAGATGTTTATTGTTTATTAAAATACTATTGGAAGTGTACTTACTTACTATCATTTTCTCTAAAGAAACTAACATTTTCATTTATCTTAGTACATTACAGCATGAGTTCACAAAGAATCAAAACATTTCTTATTCGCACATTAAGAGTTAAATATAAATAAAATTGCTCACAAGAAAAAGCCGTCCCTAAGTTCAAATCAAAGGGGCTATTACTGCTTGTTAGCTGAATTGTAAGACGAATTATTAATGAAATGAATCCAAGGTAAAACCCAGCTTACCATTCATACCAATAATATAAAGTAAGAAACGCGAAAGAAACTCGGTCTGTCTGAATATAACCGCTGAACGAATTTATATAAAACTAACTTTTGCCCGCGGCTTTGCCCGCGTACTGAAAATATAGCTTATTTTACACTCAGGAATAAAGCAGTTTTTATAGGTGAAAAATAAGTAAAAGTAAGTGTAGATATAGATTAAACAGGCTGGGAGATCATATCCATTAAGAACACCATTATTCTTTAATCCCGGAAATATGTTTCTTTGGCGTAATTTTCGACTTTCACCAGAATGAAACCACTAGCAGAAAATACAGCTTTGTAAATTTATCAAACGAGCAGACCATATCCTAGAAAGTTTCATAAACTCATATGCCGGGAATATGTTTCCTTTAGGATAATTTTTGACTTTCACCAGGATATTTTTTTACTTTCACCAGGTTTAAGCCACTATCAGAAATAGGTACAGATTTGTATATTTATCACATGGGCAGACCATATCCTGGAAAATTGCATCGTATATTTTATATCTCAGGAATATGTCATGTTTTCTTGGCATAATTTTTAACTTGCGCGAGAATGAAGCCACGGGCAGAAATTTGTACAGATTTAAATAAAATATTTGCCACACTGGCAATCGATATTCTGGAAAATTGCATCGTATAATTGATATCCCAGGGATCTTTTCCCTTGGGATAATTTTTGACTTTCATTAAGATGAAACCGTTGGCAGAAATTAGTACGGATTTGTATAAAATTTTACACACGGGCAGTCAATATCCTACAAAATTGCATCGGATATATCCCAGGAATATGGTTCCTTGGCATAATTTTTTTACTTTCACGAAGGCTTTTATCCCGGGAATATTTCCTTGGGATAATTTTTAACTTTCACGAAGGTGAAACCGTTTGCTGAAACTAGTACAGCTATGTATATTTCTAAGCAATACGCATTTGTAAGTAAGTTTATAATTAGTAATTTCCGCAATGGGCCCGAAGCGATCGCTTTATACAGTGGCTGCTGCAATTAATTTCGTTCATGGTTGCACTTTCAGCTGAACACGTACCAAGTCATATGTTTGTACAAAGTACTTGGTAATTAGTTGCGAATAACGGGGATTAGAATGTAATGAGATTATCCCTTTAGCTTCGGCGTTTGATTGAGATCTTGTTTAGAGCACACATAAGAGTAATCATAAAGTTTGATCTAAGACTCGAAAAAATTTTCCAAAATCGAACAATCAATAACATCTATCTGAAATTCATAAATATTGCTTGTATTGATATCAAATATTTTAACTCTTCAGAAGTTTTACTGGCAAGCATTAGAAATCGAACTAAAACTAAAAATTGATGAAATCACGTAGTTTCGTTCAAACTGCGAAGAAAAATATAAACGGGTGACCTTTCAATACATTCTTAGAGCTCGAAATAAATTCGATTCTAAAAGATTATAAATGTCAGAAAGACGACTAAATAAATCCTTCGAGACTAAGTTAAATCAGGAACGTGGATAATATTATCTTGATGTAAGAACTCATTACGAAATCGTTAAAAAATACAAACTGAAATGAACTAGACCCATATTTTAATTTCATGTAACACCAGAGTACCAGATATTGTATGGTAGTGCTCAAGTCACACGCGTTAGCGGACTTAAAGCTACTACATTAGACCGACGCACACGCGGACCACGCCTGATGTGTACGTAGAACGACGTCGCGTGGCGTGGATCTAGCGTAGCTCTACAAGTCTAGTTGCCATATAAAATGTACGGAGACCGACGCGCCCACGTTCGCGCGACGCGCATCGACGTTCGTGGTACACGTGTGCACAGGTTAGATACCAAAAAGGTAAGATGAGGACAAACCTCACTTGGCCCTGGCTTCCACTAGAGTCGGGAGTCACAAGACAATTTTCGGCCACCGTAGGCGCAGGCTTACGGACGGCCAGCAATGGGTAGCTCACCGTTCGATAAGGACCAAGCCAGAGATGTCAACAAAATTGGCAGGGCCAATTAGGACCGATGTCTGCCAGGCTTGGGTGTTACCCTTGCAAAGTGCTACTGTAGGACACTCCCTCTCGCTCCACACAAAGCGGGAGAGGCTATTTGATTATTTTTCACATAAAAGAACATGATTGACGGGGTTCTTTAAATGTCTGACTGTACCCTAGAGTGGGAGAAGTCATTGGATGATTTCTTACCAAAAAAAAATAAAACAGTATCTATCGCTTGATCGATAGTCTAAAGATTCCCGTGGAGTTTTGTTACAATCATTTACAATAAGAGAATAACAGGCCATGGCACCTTTCGCTGCAGCTCTTGACTTACACAATACAAGCAGTGGCAAGCTGCAAGCCACTACGCAACTTCATAATTACCTATTTCCCATTTCGCCTCGGGCCCGCCGGCTTTACTGTGAGCCTTAATTAACTGCACTATGTTGTAATATTCCAAGCTTCAGTTATATTCCAAGGAATATAACAAAACAAACTCCAGCTGCTAGTATAGCTGTTCTCAAGCTGGAAGTTTTAGTAAAGGAAATAAATTAGGCGAAAAAAATATTAAATTAACTTAAAAGTCTGCAGACTTTGTTGTACTGAGTTTTCTGTTCTTGATTGGTGTGCAATGCAGGGAGTTACAAGTAATAATAACAGACCAATCAAATAAAAATCAGATTGTTGATAATTAAAAATATTGATATAATTTAGTGTTTGTTTTATTAGTGGAATTTCCGTGTGTGATTTAGGTCTTTAGAGTTAGAATGCGTTGATAAAAACAATGATCTGCATTAAAGTATGTTCCACAACAGGTTTAAAAATTACAAAATTTCCAACTGATGAATTTTATTTGAACATTGTTATAAATTGATTTTAAGTTTCTTTCTATTAGAAATATTGTGTTTTCTATAACAATACTCATTTCTTTTTATTTAAAAAATAGGTATACTACAGGATTTAAATCAATATTTACTAATATTATAAAGCTGAGAAATCTCTATGTTTGTTTGAACGCGCCAATCACAGGAATGACGTCCACTGTTGGGCATAGGCCTTCCCCAAATGTCATCATAGCGATCGGTCCCGTAGGTTTCGATTTCATCGATTTCCCACGACCCAGGTCATCAATTCACGTTTTGAGAGGCCTTCCAACGCCACTCCAGAACCTTTCGACCTCATCGAACAGTCCAGCAAAGAATGTGCCTTCCTCCTACCATTTCAGTTTGGCGTTTTTTTTTTGGGGGTTTTTTTAAGTAATAAGCAAGGCGTTGCGCCCATAGTTCTCAGCTACATTAGTCGTTGCAAGACTTCTAAACTATTGACACATACGTGACTCTGTAACTCCAAGGAAATATAAAATGTATTAAGTGATCTTCCTAATTTATTTCCCGCACACGTTACCCCGAACATACGAAAGGTTCATAGTCTCTTTTGGATTTCCAGTTTCCACTAACAACAAAAAAATCACAGGGCACAGGAAAAAAAGATACAACTGGAAAAACCTGGTAAAAAAAGGTTGAGAACCACTGATCTGCACGTTAAATACAAACATTTATTTACAATTTTTTTTTATTTTTTATTGTGTGTCTTCTCACCATCAGAGATTGCATCACTGCTTACCATCAGGTGGGATCGAAGTCAAGCACTAGTTTATATCAATTAAAAAAAAATAAGTTTCCATAAATAGGAAGATTTTCCTGGACCTAAATCATCAATATTGCTCCCGTGTAAGTACTACTTTATATTCACTTTGATAACATGCGTAGTAAAAGGAAAGTACTAAGTTTTCAGTCCCTAATGTAGAAGAGGAACTTGCCAATAGTAGAGGCAAGTTTTTACCTAAGTTTTCAACTCTGTTTCTAGTTTAATGTATTTTGTGAAAGACGAGATGTGATTTGCCGGTAAATGTCTGACCTCTGAATGATCGGTGATTCCTATGAGGTTTCAAAGTGGTATTTTAAGAAGTAAGGCCCACTTATTTCTTTCTTCTTATCTTCCATCTGCTGTTTATAACCACTGGTTTGGTTTAGGTGAGGTAAGAATCCCATACTACTAAATACTTTTCTTTCTTTTATACCTTCCTGCCAAGTCCACTCCCCTATTGAAGACCAAAAAAGCCTTCAACGAATGGTGGATGACCCTGTAGCGACATATATGGCGCCACATAGGAACTAATCCTGTGTAGCACAAACAAAGTCTCCGCTCGATTTGAATATATACGACAGCCTGAAATCATTTATCGGGCAGTTGCCCACCAGACATAACACCCGTCTGGTCGGAGGATCCTCCCTTTTCAACGGAGGTATGTGGGACTTTACTCTCTGATCCGCATACCTCCAAAGCCCAATCCCTCTCATAAAAAGGAGGCATGATTAGACTCAGGCCTCATAACATCATCTAAAAAATCACTGGCCTATAAATAGACTTTTCATCATCATCATAATATACCAGCCGAAAGACGTCCACTATTGAACATAGGCCTCCCCCAAGCGTCGCCACAACGACCAGTCCTGTGCGTCACGCACCCATCGGATTCCCGCAACTCTGACCAGGTCATCGGTCCATCTTTTTGGAGGCCTTCCAGCACTGCGTCTTCCGGTAGGTACGTGGTCGGCACTCCAGAACCTTTCGTCCCCATCGACCATCTGTTCTGCGCGCAATGTGCCCTGCCCATTGCCACTTAAATTTGGCAATTCTTCGAAGAATATTTATTTATTTATATATTGATTTATTTATACTTCATGCACACAAAAGTACAGAGGCGGACTTAATACCTTTATAAATAGGCTTTTTAGGGAGACTATTTATAGTACACAACAGTTCAACGTTAGCTCAGCACACAAACCCGACTTATAAAACAAGGCATTCTTGTTAACAAGTTAAAACAGTAGAGGCCAAAACTTTAATTCGGGGCACGATATTTGCAAACACCCCTTACTCCCTCCGCTAACCCTTCCCTACCGCCCAACTGTCAACTGCAAAGGCTTTCGTGTAAGGAAATTTAAGGTCGGCCACGCGGACCGGCGACGCCAGTCTAGGGTTTACAACGGATCCATATTAGACACTGGATTTGCTTGCTGTGGTTGTAAGGAGGAAGTTTAAGGAGCCTGTTAGTTTCTGTTTGTGTTTTGGTCTATGTGTGAGCAGACGAGAGTGAAGATGGTGTTTAAGACACTTTTTTTTTAGGTGAGACATCATTTAATTACTTCTCCCACTGGTGAGTGAAGCAAGAGGGGGTGTCAAACTTTTACTGACTAAGATCAATCTGTGTCCTTCAGTTGCCGTATGCATTCCAGGTGTTGCTGATATGTCTTTGAGATGCGCGTGGAATAATACACGCAGTGGCCGTTTCGGGCTCGGTTCTTACTAAACGGCCCGATGGCGAGCTATCCGTTGCTCTTCATCCGTAAGCCTGCGCATATAGCCAGGGATAGTTTGGTGATGTCTGGGGCGTCTCCTGTGGCGGTGGCTAAGGCGTGAGGATATCCGTTCTTCTTTGCGAGCATTACTGCTTCGCAGAAGGTTGACAACCGCTTCCCATTCCGTATTGCTCCGGACCTTGGTCTGAACATTAACTTGAAAAGATAATAATGAAACATTATTTTTCCCAATCCTTTTGGAAAATCAGTAGACCGCAGCTAAAGACCAAAATGTTAAATGAATAGGAAGTAGGTATGATGACATTTTTGACGCAATGGCTGAATGATTGGCTGTTGCACTGTATGTCGCGAGTTTGAGAATTCCCGCACGGATCAAATATTTGTATGATCCACACATAATACTCGTACTTGTTCCGGGTCTGGATGTCTTGTTAATGTGACTTTAAATATTTGTAAATTCACCCACGACATAGAAGTGACTAGTGACAAAATTTAAAAAAGAATGCTTTTTTACAGAGATAAAAATGAAGAACGAAACCCTAAAATAAAAATTAGAGATACATACATAGCAATTATAACCTACAACCGATTCTAGTACTTAAAAACCAAAATTAATTTCCTCAGAACACGCTCTTTGCATTTCAAAATCTATTCAAACAAAACACATTTCATTTTCAATGCACAACATAGCCTCAAGTAATATCCCACTTATGACATTTCCATTAAAACTGCAAATCTTTAATACTGTAGGTTAGGACCAACACGCTACGTTCACGTCAAACTGTCTCAGCTTTGAGATCCAGGTTTTAAATTAGTGCTGACTACTCGGAAAACAAGGAGGAAACCAACCTTAATCTGTTTAGGTCACGCTATAGCAACGTAACGCAAAATGTAACGTTAGGGAGTTTCAGTGTTTGAATTACTGGAGTTGCAGCCAGACGAGCGCCGTTTGGACGCGGTTTCCGTTTTGATGGCAAAAAGCGAACCAGACTTGACACGTGGGTTCGTTATTAGCATATAACACGCGCGAACACCCTTCCTGTTGAGTTTTCGTGATTGAATTTACTAAGCGGAGTCTTATTAATTACGAGATAAAATGTAGCGAAGCCAAATGGAAAAAAATAAATATAAAGCAAGACGTGAGATGATTTAATGCTTACTTATATTAAAAAGCTAATGATGAAACATTATTTTTCCACAAGACTAAATCTAAGATAGCTATTTACCGACGCAGGTTTTATTAAAATTAATGAGGCGCTTTCTGAAAGAAAAGGTATTTTATTTAAGAATCATTTTCTTTTTTCATGAGCCACCATTATGTAACTAACAGATAATACTATTTTTTTAACATGAATTAAAAACTATACACTAATTCTTATTACAAGCAGTTGAGGTCAACGCCCGTAATAGAATTCATATGAATTCCAAAGAATGAACCGGTACAGGATAGGTAAACTCATGCCAATTAATTATACAGTACAATGCTACAATAGCCACAGGTAACTAGAAGTGACGCGCGCACGCTTCACGGACATTTGTAGGCTTGAGGATTGTTCTCCAAGCTTAGATTCGATAAGTAAATGGATGGTCACAATTTTGGAAGAAGTTGAACTTTCTTTTTCTCATTAAAATTAAGATAAAAATCGATTCTATTCTTGAAATAGAATTTCTTTAAGAAAAAAGAAACAATTTATTTGTGCAAAAGTTAATTAAAACTAACAATAGGTACATGAAAGAAAAACTATGCAAAACCGAAATCGTCTAACACAGCATATGCCGTGATATTTTAAAAATATATTGTATTTTTAATACACATAATTAAAAAAATGAAATCTATCGAAGTCCTTAAATTAATTAACACGAATTAGTTTATTTATGTTTCATAACGACCTAACTAAAATAGCAGTCGTTTTCAAAATTCTATTACCAACACAAATTCTCAATCAACAAACAAAACCAATTTCCCAAATTAATTCATAACCAATGACTATCCAACACTTCCGATCTCAGTCCCCAAGCTGGTCTCAGTTATTGTCGCCGGAGTGGCGAGTACAATCGAGTAGTTAATTACGGCCCCCGTAGGAAGGGCCACCTATCGGAGGGTATAGCCAATTATAAAGTTTGAACCTCCACGACCATTTCATGTAGACCCTCAACAGCCCCAGATACTGGAGTGAGAAGTTCCAAACAAGAAAAATTCAACAGGCCACGTTGTACTAGCTAAATATTTTCCCTCTGTTTGCGTTTAGGTGAAAACCAGATCTAAAAGTTTGTCCTAAACAGTGTTTCGTGTTTGCATTTTGTCGCGGGGTGCGAAAAGTGTAGTTTCGTAATTTGTGAGAATTTGAGCGAACAGTTCGCGAGAGAAGTCAGTTTTGTAACATGTTTTTGTTATGATAATAATTTCGGTAGGGAACGGAATGAGGTCCCGTATTACAGTGAATATGGGAATATTTTGAGGTAGAACTTTAGATTTAGGTTTTGTGTTTCGTAGTTTTCCGAGGACATTTTCATGCATGGCAAAATTTGTTTGTATATCTGCAGTTGGGTTACGGGTTTGTTCGAGAGAGTCACCATAGCCCTAGAACCCAGAGGGTAACCGATGGAACACAGGTGGGTTTTAGTCTGACACTCTTTCTTGTTTCAGCCAAAGTGGGATCATTTGATGATTTCCAACTGAAACAAAAAAATAATTACAGTTAAAGTCACAATTCACTATCTCGTAAAATTCATTTTAAGCCAAACTCAATCTAGCATAGCATAGTCGGCCTTATAAGAATTTTTGGTTCTAGGACATACCATGTTTCCTCACGATGGTTTCATTCACCGTTTTGAGAGCAGTGGTGATGAATTACTTTACAAAAAGTAATGCGCCTGGCTAGGTTTGAATCCGCAACCTACAACTCGTAAGTCAGGGGAGTCTCGTTACCAGAAACTCAATCTACTGTTGAACAAAAACAAACAAAAAAAGTCACGATCTTAACTAATACAGATATTAATAAGCTAAAAATAATCCCCAAATAAATCCCAATTCATACATAAACAAGTCTGTTTCATAACTACATTATCATCTGAAACCGATATCAAACTCAACCTAATTACAAGCTTCGTTACAAGAAAATAACCAACGAGGTACATCTGAAGACACCCCAATTAATACCCAAGCTCGTTAATCAAGTACTATTAAAGACTTCGGATAATTACATTTACCTCCCTGGGTGGCGACAAAATAAACCGATTATACCTGAACATGTAAACATCTTTTGACGTATACCCCAAAATTGGTGTCGTATGCTTGCTTACCTTTTATGACACATGAATTTGAACTCATTATAGCGAACTTTGATATCGATGTTTGAAGGATGATGCTGATGGGTAGAAGTAGTGGTGGGGTCAACCCTTAAACCATACCACTATCCACCTATGAACATCCTTAACGTATGGTGTATATTTACGTGGCCGAAAGGCTATGTCGATTTGTGATATCGATATTGTTGACAGCGTAACGAGGTGTTGGTCATCATTAATTGGGTAACCTTTTGATGTGCGTTTAATATCTTTACCATATTTAGAACTAGCTTTCATGATTTGTTTACGTATGTGTTGCTATACCTACGTTAACTAATAGATCTAAAAATTATCGAAAATAAAACCAATGTTATGTTATTAACAATACAAGTGACGATAACACACAACAACACATAACACACGTATAGATACATAGACATACACACATACAGATACATACAGATACATATAGTTTTGTACACCCAAAACTCTGACTGCAGCCCATGTGTCCTTTTTTTACGTGTAGGAGCTCGTCTTTAACCAGTCTCTACTTTTTTTTACTATTTTAACATGATTTAAAAGACTGTATAGATTTTTTTACACATTTTTCTATGAACAAAAATCTCTAAAGATCCACGCTTTGGAATGTAAAAAATCATTGTTTTGCTTGACTGACTTCTTGAAATTACAAAAGTGGCTGTAAATATTTTATTTGAATTAAACGTTTTAATTCTTAATTACTGAACTTAAAGACCCCAAAGTTATAGCTATCAAGAACCTTGGCTAAACTTTTCATTACGTCTTAGAAGAAGATTTCAAATGTTTCTTTTATAGCCTATTTTGTGTCTTACTACTGAGCAAATGCCTCCCCTTTCTCCTCCCAAACCTCTCCTAAGGCGATCTCAGGCCAAGTTTGCCCTGTGAACATATCCATATCGTCACACCACTTTCGCCGCGGTCAACCTTGACGGCATCGACCTCCCTCAGGCGTCCAGTGAGTGACAATCCTCATCAGTCCCGGTGAATTTGTGCGACGTGGACACATCCACTTCAGCCCCGATATTTATGATTATGGAGCGCAGCGTGGTGTTTCTAACGCAATCTATTCGCTTAACACATATGCATCAATTACTTCAAATGTAAGCAACGAAATTCTAAAACCATACAAAATTAAATAAAAGTAATTACACCACACCGTACGTGATATGCTCGTGATATAGTGAGCGAGTGAACTCCGAAAACGCATTATTTTAATTAAACTTGTGTAAGACGGAATTAGTTGTGAGACGCTGTTTCATTAAAGCTTGTGTGCTTATGTTTTGTCGACGGAGCAAAGACTATGTCGTGTAGAAACTGAATTTAATGTTACAGTACATGGGTATAGATAACTTTAGTATCTTAAGTGAATTTATTCATCATCATTATTTCAGCCGAAAGATGTTGACTTTTGGACATAGGCCTCCCTCGAGTGTCGCCACAACGACCGGTTCTGCGCGGCTCGCATCCATCGAATTCCCGTGATCTTCATTAGGTCATTGATCTACGGTATGGGAATTTTTCTCGAAAAAAAGTCATTTGTTATTTGCATGCCGATCTCTGAAAGTATTAGTAATATTTCAAATCTAACTATATATATACGCTATATATAGTCACAGTGGATAAGGCCATAGCGATGAAACCGTCAAAACGGGCAAAAACTGGTTTTAAGATAAATAAGCAAACAAAAAGATAGAAAGAAAAACATTATCTTTGGCGGAACAAGGCGCAAAAGGTCTAACAAATTACAAGTATACTTTGTAAAAATATGTGCCACATCCACGCAACACAGCCAAAAACCAAATTTTTCAAACTTAATTTTAATAACTTAACCCATTTTTTTTCTTGGGAAATTATCAAGTGATTTCTTCCACTCTGGATAGAGCGAGAGGGAGCATCAGGTTTCTACTGACTAAACCCCATAATGTTGCTTCAGTTTGCCTTTACCAGGGCCACGCTAACTCTTTTGAACAATATGCAGTCCTGACATCGGCCTTTACTGGCCTCGGCAATCTTGCTGACGTCTCTTTAGAAGCACGTGGCACAGAACACCCCGTCGACCTGGGTTTGGTATTTACCAGCAAGCCAGCGCCGACGATGGCTAGGAATAGCCCCATAATGCCTGACCCCCAGGAAATCTTCAGTAGGGGATACATCTTAATCTAAGGTGACCACTTCAATCGAGCCAAACGCCTTTTTTAGCCTTTCCGGCCCCACTCCTGGGCAAAGGCCCTGGAGTGGATCTGTTCCCCCTTTCCATCCTTCACGAGTCCGCGTTTTCTTCTTCCAGTTCCGGCGAAATCTGTCTACTTCTGACATCTGCTTCGTGGTCTGCCAAACGGCTTGGCTTAAAAAATATATATATCTGCATTACAAAAATAAATATTTTATTACAGATATACAGTCCATTGAGCGAGTGCCCAATGGACTACCTATCGGTAATAAAAATAGAATATAATGTTAAATAAAGACTTAGTTTCATAAAGTTCAGCTAGCATCCATCAAAACAATGATGTAACTTAGTCTTGGCTCGGGAAACCCTGCCCTTATTAAATACTCTTCGATCAAAGAAGCTGAGCGGTTTGTTGAGCAAACTTTATTAATATAGTCGTTATTAGTTTTAGCAATATTGGTTAATATGAAGCGCTTGAGTGTGAATCGAAAATTATGTTTAATATGTAGCGGGATGTGTTTTATGTTATACGGAACCACCCATTCAGCTAGATTTTTTTTTTTTTTGGTGAAGAGATTTCCGAAGTCTTGTAGAGGTACTTTTACATGGTTTTATTATACTGCAGGCTATGCCATGCTTGAAATCTGAGGCCTTAGATTTCAAGTTTAAAAAACTGCAATATTGATAGGGCATTTATTAAAAAGAAAGAAAAAAAAGCAAATCTATTCTTGGAATTTAGTAATTATGGCTCACAATGAACAAATAAGTATCGAAAACTTAAAGTAAACAAAAAAAAACAACAACGTAATTAGAGACACAATAGAAAGACAATGGGTGAGCGAACGCCAGTGTTCGCTTAGGGTTTAATGAATTAAAATGGCTACAAATCCCAAGTGCCCATCTTTTATTAGTAAATCGTAGACAGTGCAATGTACAGATAGTTCAATTCTTCAGCTTATTCAAAAATACAACATTCGTTCTTTGTCTTGGCTATCTCCACTCCAGCTATGGTAAAACAAACAGCATCCTGTACTTGTTTCAACAAATCTCAGTAAAAATACAATACCTACCAGCAAGGAAAACCTGTGTCAGTTTTTACTTTCCACTAGACCGCATACCTAAAGGGGTAGCTAACCTAACAAAACAAACATACCAAGCTAATATAAAACCGAACACACACAATATTTCTGTCTGTGAGTAGAAACAAAACACGCGCTGCAATGTAGAAATAAATTCAAAATGGCCGACACAGCTTACAGTTGATGTAATGTTGGTTCAAATCAATTCATTGCTGGTTCCCTCTGATGTATTGCGATTCAGTTCGCGCTGTTTGGTAGTGAAAGTAACAATGGTGGGGACGACATTTTTAATTTTGTGTTTATTCAGTTTCAAAATTTTTTTTTCAGGAAGCAAGTGATATTTAAACATTTGCGGATGATATACTAATTATACGTCTTTCATTACGTAATGAAATGGTACCTCAGAAATGAGAAAAAAACATAAATGACATCAAATCAAAAGATGACCACCCACCAGATAAAGTCATGCCGCCAAGCGATCCGTCGTGTTCCGGCATGTTATCTGGTGAAGCCGTAAGGTGGAGGATGGGTCTGAACAGTTGTGTTGCGATGTACGCCGGGTATGATGCACCAGTTGCTGTTGTGTCGGAGGTTTGATCATGGAGGGTAGCGGGATCCGAAGCACGGTGCTCCGCTGGCCGACCGCAGATAGTTGGGGGCCCAAGTAGTGTGCCAGCCACACACGAAAGGCTGCCCCGCCAACTGCGAAAAATCCCAGGGTGGCCCCATCGTGCCGGTTGGCGACCGGATGAGAGGACCCGATGGCGATCTCTGGGGGGGTTCGGGCGTCCCCGCAGTCTCCAAATCAACCCTCCATTGGCGCAGCAACTCTGGTTGTGTTGTTGGGTTTGACATCGCATCACCTCGCTCAACTGCCATCTTCCACCAGCCCTATTCACTAAAATTATATACATGAAAGCTAATAAAAGGAAAAGTAAGTGTGTACAGCGGATGCACGTCCTCTCGTTCCATGTGCACCTCTCAAACATACGAGGACTGCACTCCAATCTCGATGCAGTCCACCACCACCTCGAGACTGACAAGCCCCACTTACTTTTCTTGACGGAGACGCAGATCAGATGTCCGTCTGATGCGGCGTATCTCGACTACCCGGGATACTCTTTGGAGCACCATTTCCTGCAGCGTGCCGGGGTCTGTGTATACGTCCGCAATGACATCTGCTGCCAGCGTCTCCGTCACCTTGAAGACCCCAGTTTTTCAAGTTTATGGTTACTGGTGGACACCGGTGTGGACAAAATTGTCTACACCTGTGTTTACCGGTCGCACAGTGGCGACCAGGAGACGACTCGGCTGTTTGGCCACCTCAGTGAGGCCGCCGATGAGGCTCTGCATCGGCACCCTGATGCGCAGTTTGTCGCTCTGGGGGATTTTAACGCCTGCCATCAAGACTGGCTTTTCCCATACCAGAGGACCGACCACGCTGGGAGGGAAACTCGAAACTTTGCAGTGTCGCTGGGCCTCTCCCAGTTGGTAAAGCAAGCGACGAGGGTGCCTGATGTAGTTGGTCATACTGCCAATTGTCTGGACCTACTGCTGACCACCGATCCGGACAGATGTATCGTAACAGTTTCCTCACCACTTGGAACTTCAGATCACTGTCTGGTGAAGTCTGTATCGTCCTTCTCCCACCTGACCGCGACTCACGTGGCGAACGGCGAATGTGGCGATACAGGTCGGCAGATTGGGATGAGATGCGGCATTTCTTTGCGTCTTATCCTTGGCAGCAGGTCTGCTTCTCTTCTGAAAATCCGTCGAGCTGTGCGGATGCTGTAACCGATGTGATACGCCAAGCTATGGAGTATTTTATCCCTTATAGCGATGTACGCATCGGTGGCTCAGCTCACCCGTGGTTCAACGCCGATTGCGTTCAGGCTGAAGAGCGTAAGCATTCGGCGTTTCTCGCCTGGGTTGACGCTCGTAATATATAATAATAATTCTCGTCTTGACACTAGCAATGCTGCTCCACCGACTCTGCCTCATTGTAACTCTTCAATGCAGGAGGTTCACATGAGGAACAGAGAAGTTCTGAGAGAGCTGCGTCGTCTAGACGTGAATAAAGCCAGTGGACCAGATGGCATACCAGCGATTGTTCTAAAGGCTTGTGCGCCCGAGTTGTCTCCTGTATTGACGCGCTTGTATCGCCTCTCATTTAGGACTGGTATAGTACCCAAGTCCTGGAAGCTTGCCAACGTGCAACCCGTGCCCAAAAAGGGCAGTCGTGCCGATCCTGCCAACTATCGGCCGATTTCGGTAACCTCCATACTCTGCAAGATTATGGAGCGTGTATTGAACTTGCGCCTCATGGCATACCTGGAAGGTAACGATCTCCTCAGTGACCGACAGTACGGGTTTCGCCGCAAGCGGTCTACTGGGGACCTACTGGTTTATGCCACCCACTTGTGGGGCGAGGCCCTCGAGAAGAATGGGGAAGCGATTGCCGTTTCCTTAGATGTCTCGAAGGCCTTCGACAGGGTATGGCACGCTAGCCTATTGAGTAAGCTTCCAGCGTACGGCATTTCCCCTGGTCTGATTAACTGGGTAAAAGACTTCCTGAGTGAACGGTCTCTCCGAGTTGTTGTCGACGGATGCTCATCAGAGCCTATGACGATTAATGCCGGAGTTCCTCAGGGGTCTGTTCTCTCTGCAACTCTCTTCCTGTTGCATATCAACGATCTGCTGGTGCCCGGTATCTATGGGTATGCAGATGATAGCACAGTTGTAGAGAGATACCTGCCCAGTGCTCGGGCTAGTAAGGAGCTAATCCGGTCCGAAAGAGAGGCTATGGTAGAGCGAACGAATATCTCACTTCAGGCAGTCTCCAAGTGGGGTGAAGCCAATCTAGTGGGATTCAACGCCGCCAAAACACAAGCGTGTCTTTTCACTGCCAAAAGGAGCCCGTGCACCTTGGTTCCTACTTTTCGGAATTTATCCCTGGAGTACACCGACCGCCTTCAGCTCTTGGGGGTTGAAATTCCCTCAGACCTTAACTTTGGGCGGTTCATTGAGTCCAAAGCCAAGGTAGCTGCTAGGAAGCTGGGCGTTCTTGCAAAGGTCCGGCGGTACTTCACACCGGGACAGCTTTTAATGTTATACAAAGCACAGGTCCGTTCGTGTGTGGAGTACTGCAGTCACATATGGGCTGGTGCTGCAAAATGCCACCTGGCAGCTTTGGACTTGGTGGAAAGGCGTGCAAAGAGGCTAATTGGTGATCCAGATTTGGTTAAGTCCAACCTTCAAAGCCTTGAGCATAGGCGTAGGGTAGCCAGCCTTTCGGTGTTTTACAGGATGCATTTTGGAGAGTGTGCGCAGGAATTGCATGACTTGATTCCGCCATCGCAATTCTACCATCGGACATCCCGACGTACGGCGAATATTCACCCTTACGTTGTTGAAACCTCTACGGTCCGGACTAAGCGTTTCGCCTCGTCGTTTATACCACGTACGTCGAAGGACTGGAACAGTCTGCCTGCTGCGGTCTTCCCGTCCGATTATAATTTGGGTGTCTTCAAGGCTAGAGTGAATAGGCTCTTAATAAACTAGTGCGCCTCACCATCAAAGATTGCATCGCTACTTACCATCAGGTGGGATCGCAGTCAAGCACTAGTTTATCTTAATTAAAAAAAAAAAAAAAAAAAATGGGAGGATGATTTCCCGAAAGAATGGAGAACGATAGCTTGTGATAAGTGAAAAAAGGCCTATGTCAAAAGACAACCTGACTAATGGTTAATAAAAATTATGCTGTATCAAAAAGTTTTATTGTCATCTGTTCCGTGAGCCATATACTGCTTGGATTCAGGCCTGCTCTCTATGAGAGAGGATGTACCATAATCTACCCAAGAGTATAGTGTTACTCAATCATTGGGTTGTAGAGGTCAGAACAGTGGTGGGCTATCACTGCACTTACCTTTATAACGGTCGTGAGTATAACCACTGCTCTCAAAACGGTGACGGAAAACGTCGTGAGTAAACCTGCATATTCTAGAACCAAAAATTCTCACACAACACACTCAAGACATGTTTGTGACATCTACCAAGCTCCATTGGGCCCACAGGATAAATTAACAGTGCTAGTTAGTCAAGCGTTACTCAAAAGTATTTTAAATAAAGAACAGTTAAAACAGTTAAAACACTTGCAAACAAACAATGGTCTTGCATTACAAAGCAAGACTAGGTAAGTTAACGAAATAAGATCAATTTGACAGAAGTACAATCTAGATCCAGTGAGCCGATCATCTCCCGGAAAATACCGATATTGTTGAGCTAACTTCGGGGAACATTCTTTGCTTTTATCATTAGGCTGATAAGAGGAGCGGATTTATTCATGTTTGTACTAGAAGGAACGTTAATTTGGTATTTAGAACGTGAGTGGTGTAATAAAATGACTTATCGCATCGTGTCGTTTTCGGTGAGACATAAATTAAGTTCAGTTGGGGCTTTATAAAATGCTTATAATTATGTTTTGCGACAAAAATCACTTTACATAGCCATTTACAATCTATAATCAAGAAAATAAATTACTGTGTGTTAGTAACCGCATCACTTGTTAGTATAACACAAGTAATAACTGAATCGGTTTATTTAAATTTATTTTTACTACGAGTATATACGTAATATTTTTAGATAAAGACGGAAAGATTACAGAAAAATCAGAAAAAAGTTAATGAGATTTTTAAGAATTCAGGATTATCAACGTAATCCGCCCCAGCCAGCAGACGTCTTATGCGATAAGAGTCGGCAGGATGATTCTTTGCCAACGTAGGGACGGGCTTGTGGACGGCAAGCATTAGGTAGTTTGCCATCCGATGTGGATATTACCTTGAGTTCCAGTCGCGCCTGGAAGAGATCTTTATAATATTGAAGAGGCCGTTGTCTGCTTAGGCTACAGGATTATTCCAAAGAGTTACTCTGGCCCTGGAAAGAAATGAGCATCTTAAGGAACATAGATGAGTTTTAGTCAGTAAAAAAGTCTTATACGCCTTCCAGCTCCACCAAGAACGCGAGAACCTGATACTTCAAAAGGTCAACCAACGTCTCTTGGGTTAGCCAGTTTCAAACAATAATTAATGAAGTATCTAGGCCGGCTCTAATAGTTCACAAATATTAAGTTAGTTACTCAAATTGTCCCTAATTTGATTCGATAGAACCCTATCGATAATAACGGAATAATTCGATGAAGCAAATTCCATAAAGGATCGATTGGCCGAGGTCTCGGATTGTTACAAACTATTTCGATTATTAGTAATCGAAAGGGCTTCATTTTGAAAGGGAATTAAGAGAAATTAATACTTGAGATTTTATGGGAGTCTATCAGAGTCTGTATTGAGATCATTGACTGAACAGGGGTTGATCAAGTCTATTATGTACCAGTGAACGCTAAAGGTGTTTTAGGTCATGGTGGAGCACACTGTGGAGGTCTGCCCCGCTTGGGTGAAGAATCTCCGTGTCCTCATGAGAGCGATAGGCGGTGGCGATCTCTCGCGCCGGGTCCTAAGTCGGGATTTCGATCCTGATTTCCGGCCACCGTAGGCGCGGACTTGCAGACGGCGAGCAATGGGTTGCTCGCTGTCCGACCGTCCCTTAACCGTCCGGAAAGAGCCCAAGTAGGGAAGTACAAGATTTGACAAATAAATCCCATCTTAAGGCAACGTGATTTAAGTAAGAGCGTAAAACCACAAATTAATTCTGTTTTCTTATAAAATATACGGTAACTTTTAAGGTCATATTTCTCAATCCTTAATTGTAATTAACTTTTTAAGTTACTTGCTACGCAATGGAGACAACTTAGGCCAACAAACATTTTTGTTTTTTCGTAGATCATCAAATAGCTCGACCCCTTCTTGGTGGACTGAGAGGGAGGATCAGACTTTTACTCAACCAAACCCACCTGTGTTCTTTGAGTTTCTCTTTACGTTTCAGAGCCACAGTAACTAAGTCGAATAACCATGCAACCTTGGCAGGCATCGGCCCTAGTAAGTCCCATCCATTTTGTTGACATCTCATTGAGGCGCGACGACGCGCCGCCAACCCGGGCCTTATCGAATGGCGACGGAAAGACATCTAAGTGTCGCTGCACACGGTTCACATGCCATGCCAGTCACAAGCGCCACCATGAGAAGCTAGATGTGGCCACAGAGAAAACAGAAACACGCGACGCCCACTTGTGGCCGGTGGCTGCTACTTACTTAACCCATACGAGCAGTATCATAATGACGAAGAAGGTTTAAATGCGCGAGTGACGTGATAGTCTAAGATCCGATTAAGAACGACCTGCACCGGTCTGTTTAATGGATGAAACGTTTTTTTTTTTGATAAATTTGGTGTATTAAATAATATAACGCGGGTGGGTTGCCTAAGAAATTCCTGGTCAGACTATTATTAATTAAAAATTGAAAATTTACTTTTTTTTTTTAGAAAAATGCACAACCGTTATTCATACCAGATTTTTTTGCAGACAACACTATAACATCGTATTCGTAATGAAATAGCGTTTATTTTGATATAGAATTTGTTGTATATCAAAATAAACACACCTATTTATACATACCTGTTTATACTTGGCAACCCATAGTTATGCCAGGAAACAAATAGGCAACCCAACATTTTTATGTTCTAAAGGCTTCACTCTTTCGGTTAGTATTAAATTTATTCGTTAAATACACCGGAGCACTTTTCAAAAAAAAAAAAAATTTTTGGCCAGGAATTTCTCAGGCAACCCACCCGCGTTATATTTTTTAATATACTAAATTTATCATAAAATACGTTTCATTCATTAAACAAACCGATGAAGGTCGTTCTTAACCGTATCCTCTACTATGACGTTTTGTATCGGCGCTTAGCGGCCAGTGCGGGCCACAAGAAGCGAGCTGTGGTGACGTGTGCTGCGAATCCACGTAAAATGTATGAAACCTACAGGAAAATTGTTAGTGGTGGTGTTTACTGGTTGTGGCCGGGGCTCGTATGCGGCAACCCTGAGATCTTTTAAGAAGCAAAAAAATTCTTTAGGAGAATCTAAGTTCTACACTGAAAAATACAGGCAGACAAGAAAAAGCAACTGCAAAAAGAAGGTACTATTCTAAATTCGAATTAATCGGTTAAAGCAACGAAAGCTTCAAACGTTTTTCCTTTACAGGTAGTACTCACTCATTATACAGAGTCAAAGGAATTAAAAAGCCACCAGTCTTTTATAAACTGGCATAAGTCAAGGCGTGAATATGCACTCTCTTTATTTCCCCATCATCGTGGCGAGAGGCTTTCAGACGAGCGAATGAAAGCTCAGTAAATGCCTTTTTTCATATCAATTCTATAGATCGGGTAAGGAAAATGTTTGCATTCAGCTTCTTGGCTGTTAGAAGATTGGTTAGTAGGTTAAATGGTTATGAATATGCAGCTTACCAGTTTGTTTATAGAATTTATTATGTAATTCGCTTTAGGGATATTAAAAGTGCACTAGGATAATAATAATGATAATTTATAATATAATGATAGTTTTAATGATGATGACAATGTTAATGATGATAATAATGATAATGGTAATGATTATGTGATTTATTTTATTTTTTGTTATATTGTAATGACTCTGTGCACGTATTGGTTTCGACAGTTAGTGCAAATAAACCAACAAATAAATAAATACATACATAAATAAGTAACTTTAACAACACAGCCGTCAAATCTGTAGAGCAGCAGAATTGTTCATGTACTACTTTTTTGTTGATTTTCCGCCCAAATAAAAGTCTTCGTGTTCCATTCTGTGCTTGAAAAAGATGCATCGTTTCAGCCGATAGACGTCCACTGTTGGACTTATACCTGCCCCAAGTGTCGTCGTAATGAATGTTCCAGTCTCGCATCCATCGGATTCCCGCAACCTTTACCAGGCCATCGGTCCACCTTGTAAGAGGGCTTTAAAAGGGTTGTTATGTCATAAGTAGGTACTAAAATAATAATAATAATATCAATATTGTGCACTTTTTAATAAACGTTTTGACTTTGACTTTAACTTTAACATTTTTCGATTAGTGGCTACTTCAACAGTCTCCAGTTTTGTAGCCTTTACCCAAAACTGTTAAATAAGAAGGCAGTTAAAATTTCAACCAGATTTTTTTAATGGTTATCAAACGAGTTTACCTCTTCGGGTGTTTAACATATTTTTTTTTAATTTAATATCTTGATTTCATCACGCATGCGGCATTGCTCCGCACGCGTAGCCCCCGCAAGTGTCCTTTTCATACAAATATTTATTGTAATGCGTGGAATACGCAACTGGGATGTAGGGCGTGATATCGAGCAACAACCCCGCATGCGGAGCAATTCCGCATCCATTATAAAATCCTTAGGCGAAGTCTTGATTCTAATTTTGTGAGCAGTTTACTGTGTGTTTTCAAATTACTCCATTTTTGGTGGAAAATCATCAAATAACCCACTCTGCGTGGAGTGAGAGGGAGGTTGAGACTTTTACTGACTAAAACCTACCTGTGCTTCTTCAGTTGCCTTTTGCGTTTTGCGTCACGGTAACTCTCTCAAACAATCCAAAAGGCTGCGTAGGCTTGCGAAGTAAAAAAGGATAAAGCCAAGCTTCTTGAACCCATCTTCAAAAATGTATACAGCTGAGGTATACCTTCCACACCTTTCTCAGAATCTCCGAATTAAGAGTTCTTTCAGGAGTCTGTCTCCACGGTATTGGGTCCTTAGACAACCTTTGAAACTAAATATCTCACAAACACGGAGTTTAGGACAAAATTTTGTTGTGGATTTCGTCTTTGTGTTGTAGGGAGGTGTTGTGGTGGTAAGTGTGAGTAAGGCTATCGATGTTTTGCCCACGTCAATTACCTAGTATAACTATATAAAGCACCTTTAAGAAAACTTTGTTTCAAGTAAATGTAAAAGTATATTGGTAAGTTAGGACAATAACCTGGCTTATTGCTGAGAAACCCATGAAGATCAAATAAAAATTGTATTCTTGAAAGCTGCTGATTTAAATGCAGTCTGGCAAGTCAAATTAAAGATTTCACACAGCCTCGTACAGTGGAAGACATATAAGGTTTATTATTTATTATTATTATAAATCGCAAAGAAAAAAAAAACATAATAAATATATTTCCATTTTATAATTTAAAGTTCATATAAATAATTATTTTTGTGAAATAAATATTTATAACAAAAACCCAGACTTTTCATAATTTATTTCAACGCAATCCACTTACAAAAAATCTTGGGTCTTTTCGGACTCACTTTTCTCTCTGACGCTCCTTAACCTTTAATAAATCTTATTATTACCTGTTTCATTATTTAACATGACAAGCCCCTGTAATTAAACACCTCACTTGTAAATTCATACAAAATATTAAGGACACTTGTCATATTGTTAACTCATACTCAAGAAGATTTCAATTCAAGTCAAATTCTCGCCACAACATTATACATAATCAAGTTTTAAGCTTCCTTTTTTTACGTTACACAAAAAAAAAACATAAAAATCGGTAAAGCCGTTTCGAAGAAGTTCAGTGCCAAACACTGACGCGAGATTTTTATATATTAGAAGTGTTCTTACCCACTGATTCCTCAAAATAATATTCCTATATATACATAGGAATATAGCATAACGGGTATCGCCGGCGGTAATGTCTTTGCTAGGCGAACGTGTGCCTAACTAGATTTTCAACTAATATTGGTTTACTTAAGCACGAAATGAAACGCGTCGACGGTTCTGTATTTTCTTTAGCGTATTCTTTGTTGTGCGCAATGGGCAGTTTAATCGCACAAGGCTTAGTAAACCAGATAACCTTTAGACGGACTGAAAAAAGGAGGTAGTTTTTAGGCTGTGACTATACATACGTACAGTTAGATTAGTCAGTATTTTATTGAAGGTGACATGGGATTGTTCAAAATAGTAGTCGCGCCCCTGGAACGCCAAGTGCTACTGCAAAATACTGGTGAATATTTATAAAAAAAAACAAAGCCATTAGTATCGTAAAAGATCTTGTTAATTCTGTTTCCAATTATGAAAATTTTTTCGCGATCCTTAGACTGGCCATTAGCTTAATGTGATAAAACGTCGTAAATTTTTTTCCGGTTTAAATCACGGTAACAAAACATGTAGACACTTAATAATTTCATCAACAATTTCCTCGCCATTGTTCTTTTACCGCATGAAAATAACTGTTTTCACACGGGCAAAAACAAGTACAATTAAATTGGTATACTAGTTGCACGAAATGTTACGAAAACAAAAATATTAGAGGCAAAGGAGATATTTACTCACTACCATCGCCTTACAAACTACTAGGCCTTCATAAAAGCTAAGACGTTCCTACTTGATCAAAACGCTACGCTAAAGGCAACATTATCTCAAGTGTTTTCATAAATTAAGTAAAACACGGGCCTGTCCTAGTTTCGCAGCTCGTAGCTCGAGCTACGCCGTAGACCCGCTACGAGGTGCTACGAAGCCTTAAGGCGTTGTTATACTGTTACTAAATTAGTGGGGACGCGGCATCTTGACCTATTTCAAGGCTTGACACGTTGCCACTTGTTAGCTCCAACGCTAACGACCTTAGGGCTTAGATACACGATAGATTTGGAAAATACGTCATCGATGGAAAAACATTTCATTCTAGCATATTTATTTAAGTATACAAAAAACTTGAAAATAAAATTTAAAAAAAAAAACAGATAGAAAACCAATGCTAAAGTGCTTCTTATTTCAAAAGTTAAAATATATAGAGATATAAAAAATGATCAAACAAATTATAAATAAATAATACGTTTTTACTTCATGTTTCGTTATGAGTTTGTGCTTAAAAATCAATTAATAATGCCATCAATAACATAACTTGTAAAAAAAACAAGGCTTGCAACTCTGTTCTTCAACCGTAAAACGTTGTGAGATCTATGTAATCCAAGTCGGTTAATTTATTCAGGGGACCTTGATGACCTAGATTGACTTGACAGTCGCATGAAAGTAAGTACTATATTAAATTAGATTGTTTAGTTTAATATAGTTTCAATTCACACAAGGCTCTCCAAGTGCCACGATAACGACTGGTCCTGTCCATCTTGCATCCATCGGATTTCTGCGGCCGTCACCTGGCGGGTCACCATGACGTTCAAAGTAAGATTATTTCATTCTAATTTTAGTGTGGGTAAGAGATGGCGCTAGACAACCTGTATAGCTCTGTCTCTTACCCACACTTGAATAAGAATAAAACAATCTTACTTTGAACGTCATGATAACCCATCAGATCATCAGTCTATCATATAAAAGACTAATAAGATTAATAAGTCGCAAATTGTAGCAGCTAAAAGTATCGCGTGCGCTCAGCCTAAAACCTATTACATACATAAACACGTGTGCTAAATAAATAGACGCCATATTTAATTTGGTGCCGGCTCGGGCACGTCATCTAATGAGATGACGCCGTAAGCTAAGGATTATGACGGAGATGCCTTCAGAAATTCAGTGGAGGCATTTTATATGAGAGCTCTTTTGCACTCGTAATGGTTAGATTTATGAAGAAAAGGAAGTGAAACTTTAACGAGTATTATTAGTTTGAGGGTAAAACATTTTGCTTGGATGAAATATGTTGACGTCTTGTAAGAACCAATTTACGCGTTTAAGTATGATATTTAATTTTGTAAATAAAAATGCACCAATACTTCTGTCATTCACTTACGAACAGAATTATTTAATAGGCTCACCAACAATTGCTAAAACTTACATATTGGTACAAAAATAATTTAATTAAATCTACTAGTATCACTTTTTACAGGTAAGCTCCACATATATTTATTAAGGAATATCTGACAGTGGAAATTGTTAGGTATAGGTGTAGGTCTTATTCATTAACTAATAATTATAAGTGTTAGTACTTATACGTATTAGTAGATGTTAGCATCATATTATGCTGAAATGTAAAAAACAATTAGAATGTAAACTCAACAGTTTATAGTGGAAATGTTGTATAGTAAATTATATGAATAATTTATACTTATTTTTTTAATTGTATATAAACAAAATTGACAACTTGAGGCGCGCGTCGAACACTACGCACCGTCGACGACTTGGGCTCGGTAGAGACAGCTACTGGACGGTCGGACGGCGAACTACCCATTGCTATCCGTTCACAAGCCCCCGCCTACGGTGGCCGAAAATCGGGATCGGAATCCTGGCGGCCGGGCTGCGAGATTACTGCTTCCCAGAAAGAGGCGACCGTCTGCCACTCTTCACTCCGGACCATGGCCTGTACCAAGGCCTGGCGAGAGATCGCTGCCACCGAGCGCCCCCACGAGGACACGGTGGTGCTTTGCCAAGACGGGGCACACCTCCAACCATATGTTCCGCCGTGTCCTGCGGGCGGTCCAAACAAGTTCTAATTATACTTAACATACAGATAAAGATAAAAAAAACACAAACCAAACAGGCCAGTTACATTTCTTTGTGGGTAAATTTTCGAAACTTGCTAAATTGAGTCTGTATCAAGCATAAACATAAAGTACCTAAAAAATCTGCGTACCTACGTCTAGGTACATTCAAATGTAAACGTCCCGTTCGACTATAAAAACCATTCAATTCCCCATGACTGACCAGCACGTACAAGCCATACACGGTCTAATTGTAGGTTATATGGCGTTCGTGGCCAGCCCCCAGTTCTGCTCGAAACGAGGCCTTAATTAAAACAATGTCCAACAATTAGAGTGCACGGATTCGTGTGTCTACCACGGTAACTATGAATAAGGTTTAATAAAATATGGACGATATTTTTGGGATGTTATGTTCTATTTTGCGATTGTTGTTTGTCCCTAAAGCCACAGTATTACAAGGAAATATTGTAAAACTGTGCTAAAGCCCTACCATGAGTTCTTGACGCGATCCATTTTATGATCTAAACTGAACTGTGGTAAAGGGATGCAAATATATACCCTATATAGGTCCATCCCTCTTTCTCATTGGCACGCTTGACATTTAAACATGTCATAGTAAGGCCCCTGATCTTGAAGCTTTGTAAAAGGCATCTAAACAAAGCGATTATAAGATTCAACTTCGCTTCAGCTCTTAAGTCAGAAAATTTTTATAATATTGATGATTAATCCGAAACATTTTGATAATTTAATTTCTTTTTTTGTTTATGTTCGAAATTCAAAGTGCTGTCACAAAAATAATCTCATTCATAAAAATCTCTCAACTGTCTAGCTCGAGCTGCTTTTTAATTCTTTCTGTAGATAAAGATTTTTAATAAAGAATTTGAATTGAGAATCGGTTGCCACACAGAACAAAGATTGTTTACGAGTAGTCCCAATAATTGAACTTTATTATGCAGACTACCAAGCTTAATTGGGATAGAGTGGGTCACATCAGCCGCAAGAATTGGCTCTTTGGCTTTTGGGCGGAGCAGGAGGAACTAAAAACCCACCCCGTTCCTTCAAGCCTTCATACCGGGGCTAAGCTATCTTTCAAAACTACCCCTGGCCTCAGTAGGCTTCGACCCAGCTGGGTGGCGACCCTGCTGTTGCTGACAACTCCTTGAGGCGCGCGGGAACAGTGCGCTCCGTCGACGACTTGGGCTCGGTCCGGATGGTCGGACAGCGCGCTACCCATTGCTCGCCATCCGCAAGCCCGCGCCTACGGTGGCCGGAAAGCGGAATCGAAATCCCGAATGGCTCTTGGGCTTGAGTCTCTAATCAATGGTGAAGCTGAATGGTGGTGCCGAAGCCGGCCTAAAAAGAGGTGGTGAGACGACCTGAAGGCGTACCGTGATGACTGGTATGAGATGGCGCAGGAAAAAAAATCCTGGATGGTTTTGAAATATGCTTTTCTGACATTTTTCTGAGCTGAACCTATTTGGCGCAACCACATATTTCCTACATTGTGTAAATTAGTTTGTACTAAAAAGTTTTTCTTTCTGTCTACAATAAAAGCTAATTTTAAAAAAATAAAGGTCTTTTTCTTCATTAATGAATTAGAACATATTTTATTACTGTACATGCAGGCTCTATGTATTGTTAGCCGTTCAGTATTGTTTACCTCTTCTTATGAAAACCGCCATGGGATGTAAGTGGGTAGTTGGCATACCCAACTTGGACAGCACCCTTCGTCTAGAGATGGCGGAACATTCTCCAGACAAAGGGTTTCGTTGTTTATTAAACCGCAGTATGTTGTTATTAGATACAAAGTGGAGGAGGGTGAGCGTTATAGAGACTGTCTTTCAAACTTTTGCCTTCAAATACTTTGTGTCCTATACGTTGATATGACACTAATATTATAAAGATTAAAGTAAGTGTATGTGTGTGTGCATGTTTGTTCACTAAAATGTGATAAGTGACCATAACGAAAAATAATATAATTATTATAAATCTATAAACCATATTTATAGATTTATAATAATTATATTATTTTTTTAGAGTGCGGTTCCGACTCGCACTTGCCAAGTTTTTTTTTTATTTAGGCTTTAAATCCGCCTATGTACAATGTGTTGCATGAAGATCAGCTAACCCTATCGAACTGAACGGGTTGTATTGATAATTTTAGGAATTATAATTCCATTAAAGATAACCATACGTCACTTCGACGTAAATATTGAAAGCAAGCTAGTTATTGCAAGCTTTTTATTCTTTTGACGAATTTATGATTTAATGTAATTTAATTTTGACGTAAATATTAATTTGGACTGAAAATTGTTGTGACTGTTATTTTTATAATTTATTTTAATCTGTGATTTGACTTCTATTGACTTGTTTTCTTGTATTTTATTTTGTTTGACATTTTATATTATTTGACATTGTAATGTAATTATTTGTATCATTTGTTAACTATTGTGTAATCTGAAATATCTGTTTATGACTTGTAAGAATCCCTTACCAATAAACTACTATGACTACTATGACTATTGACGAAAGTATTGCACCGGAGTAACACAGAACGTGCCTTGGAAACTGCGACGATCGACTTATTTGGCGGAAACGGGCAGTTAGTGACGCGAAAAACAAACGAGTTAAATATAGATTTTTCAAAATCGAACACGTCGTTTCGACGTATGTTACCTATCTAGTGTGACAGTGATCACCATAACGCAAAAAAAAAATACAAAATTTGAATTTCGTGGTCTACCTGGTATTTTCACCTCTATGTTCGAAGTTTCCTTGTGTGATCGCATCAGGAACTTCTTCTAATTCGGCCGATAAAAACCTTAGAACATTAAACGTGTTTAAAGCTTAAATAATACTGGCACTTCAATAAAAATAAATCGACCCAATATCTTTTAAAAAGTAGGTCTAACCACGTAGATATTAAAATAGATAGTGAACAAAAGCTAATTCGACGAAAATTCCAAAAACTCTTTACCAACAACTGGCGACTCTTCAAACAATCTAATTTCCAGACGAAACAAAAACAGAACAAATTGAATTTCGCGCCTTTTTTGTTTTCAGAGAAGGCTTTAATCGTATTTGTTTATTTTTACGAGTAATTAGTAGCACAGAGGGAATTTTCACGGAGTTACTAGCATATAACAGATAAGTACAGAAGGTCGTATCCAAGCAACAAGCGAATACGCTCGCACACATAAAAAAACTTCACATACAGGCAAGTGCAAAAGCACTGATGACCGACATTTGTTTATGATCGCCGTAAGTACCAGGGCACCTGATAAGTCCGTGGCCTAAAGTACTTAATGAAAGAAATATATAGTTTTTATTTTTTAGTTTTTAATGTAATCAAGTGAAATACACTTTTCACAACGTAATAATGCTTCAAGACCACCAAAAAAATATTCTTCAAAATGGCGGTCTACAGCTACCATCATTTCATTGTCGTCCGAAAATTTCCGACCCCGTAGCTCTTTTTTTAAATTAGGAAACAGTCACTTGAATCCAGGACTAGACTATAAGGTGAGTGGTCAATTTCTGTAAAGCTCGTACGCATCTGTGTGTATGTACGCATGTTTGTACTCATTGTACGGAGTTGACCTTCTGTAACTAATTGTTTTGTGGTTGCTAGTTGCTCGAAGTTTAGGGAGGGTTGGCGCTAGGCGGACCGTGCAATATGGATTTTTTGTGCCATGGGGAAGCCGTGTTTTTTGAGTTACCTTTTTTATCATTGGTTAATTAGTAAAGGTGTTAACTAATTACCTATTTTATCCCATATCAATAAATCATACATGACTAAATTGTATCTGAACTGAAAAGACTTGTTTTAAGTAAACCGATTTATTACTAAATGGTTTATATGCTGATGTACATAAATAAAAGTAAATGAAAATGGCCATGACAGTAAGCAAATAATGGCACTTCTTCATCTTAGGAGGCACAATTTTCTTCGGTAAGAAACTAAAATGTACTTATGCAGTATTTAAAGCAAAAACTTCAATTTTTGACAATAGCTATTCATAATCATAATTAGCCTCATAATTTTACCACTGCTGGAACTCAGTCTCATAATGTAACCGTACTCCTTTGGAGTGGGCCGTAATCCAGCACACGGACCCAGTGCGAATTATTGGATGTCAAATGTCTTCGAGTTTTTGGTTCAAGGACATGCCGTTTTCCTTAAGATATTTTCTGAGAATAGTGGTGATGAAATAAATTGCACAAAGTAACAAGCCTGACTGGATTTGAACCCGCGACCTACAACTCGTGAGTCGGGACCGTTACCACTGGGTCACCACTGTTATTCATATACCATTGTACTAAACGATAGTAAATTTCCGAAAACTCATATTGATGATTCGCAAAATAGCTATTTGAGAGCAGTGGTGGCCCATTGACCACCACTCAATTCAAATCATTGGCCTAGAGATTGAAACTTAACCAGGTGCGTACTTTTATTTCATCACCACTATTTTCAAAATAGTGAAGGAATACATCGTGAGGAAACCGGTAGGTATGTCCTAGAACTACAAATTCGAAGGCATAATATAACATTCACCAATCCGCACTAAGCCCTCATGGTGGATTATGACCCATTCCCTCTTCTAGGAAAGAGTCCTGAGTCCCAGCAGTAGGACCATTATAAGGCTGTGGCTATTTTGAAGAGTGTGCGCAGGAATTGCATGACTTGATTCCATCATCTCATTTCTAGCATCGGACAACCCGACGAACGGCGATTATCCACCCTTACGTTATTGAAATCTCTACGGTCCGGACCAAGCGTTTTGGCTCATCGTTTATACCGTGTTCATCGAGCGACTGGAACAATTTGCCTGCTGCGGTATTCCCGTCCGATTATAATTTATTTAGATATCTTCAAGGCTAGATTGAACAGGCTCTTAATAAACTAGTGCACCTCACCATCAATGATTGCATAACCATCAGGTGGGATCGCAGGCAAGCACTTATAGTTTATATCAATTAAAAAAAGGCTGATTATGCTGTTATGCTAGCATAATGTGTTAATATTATATTTAGGTACCTGTTTCGGTACGGTTTTGAAACAACGCTGGGCTTCCTAATTTAACGCAGAGGTATATTAATATTGTTTAACAAACTCATCAATCTTGATAACAAGAACTTTAATTAAGTGTGTAATAAATATTGGTTAATTAGATGTGATGTGTGGGTGAACACACATACCTATCCAAATTTATTCATGAGTACCTACTACTCGAGTATTTATAGGAGCCGTACAAAATTACGTTCAATTTTATTTATGACCGACTTCAAAAACATGAGTGGGTTTTCAAAGTTGTGTTTTGTTTATGTTTTCTCTATAAATATTCGTCATTTATTTATTTAAACTTCTTGTACAGTAGTGGCACATAGGTGGACTTAATGTAACAAGACATTCTCTCTCAGTCAACCATTGGGTTCAAAAACACAACACTGTGGTAGGTGTGAAGTCCCATCACCCCTGCACCCGAGACAAGGATCCATAAAGAATTAAGGGAATCTATTAAGCCCTTTTCCACTGGCCTATCGTCAAAATCGAGCATGGTTTAAAAGCTTATTGCTTCATCTAACGCAATCCAACGCGATGTTTGATAAAGAGGCAACGCTAAAAAAGAGATAACGCCTGAAAACTGATGGCAAAAAAAAATCATATTCATATATATCATATTCTAGAAAATACTTGTTTTTTTTTAACTCTTAAAAGTTTTTCAGAAAAATTGTCGTCATTCGTGATCGGTATGCGGTAGACATATCCAGCTCAGTCACATTTAACCTAGGCAGCCTTCTGAGATACGTCAATGATCTGTGTTTCGAAGCGTAATGTATATTATGATGTCTGGAACGTGATCCGTTATTTTAACGGCCTGTTCACAAATCCGGTCTTAGATGCGGGTGGCGCGGCAAGCGGGGCAGCGCGGCGTCTCGTTTCGTACTTCAAACATTTTCATACTTTTTTTATTACCGCCCGCCACTACGCGCTTAGCTACCAGTCAAATCGGCAAGGTCGTGAACGGGTGACAAAAGTGACACCTAGTATAGTTCTACCATCAAAAAACAGTAGGTACCTATACTGATAAATCAGTCCCAAACTACTTCTCTATCACGAAAACACACAAACTAATATAAATTTAATTGCGCACCCCATAACCACGACCACGTAAACTAATATCAAAGGTTACATTGTAAATATAATTTCCCAGCATGTAATAAACTATAACTAGTGGTAAATAATATTAACGTGTTCAATAAAGTTCGTCTTATCAGGAACAGTTGCCAATAGCAGTACAACAATTACACTGACTCAAATGTGCCTCTTATTAAACTTTGACTTACTTACAACTAAATATTAGCTTGAGGGTTTGAATAGATGAAGATAGTTAAGTGTAATATTGGAAGAGGTTTTAATTTCGTTGACTATGTTTAATTTCTCTTTATAGCCAAATATGCCCAATCACCCTTTTTTGTCTTCTAGCAGGGAGCTTTTACTAACTAAGTTAAATAGAAAAAATATGCAGCTTGAGGGTTTGAATAGGTAAACATCAGTGTCATGATACTATACGATGTCTTAATTAGGTTGACTATGGAGCACTGTTTTTTTTATAGTCAAATATGCCCATCACCCTTTTTTGTCTTCTAGCAGAGAGCTTTTGCCATCTAGGTTAACTAGCAAAAATATCCAGTTTGTAGGTTTAAATAGATGAAGATCGGTGTCTTTATACTGGAAGACGTTTTAATTTGCTTGATTTAAGGAGCACTCTCTCGTTATTGCTAAATATGCCCATTACCTTTTTTTACCTTCTAGCATAGAACGTTTGCCATCTAGGCTAAATAGTAGTAACAACTTTAATCGAACACACTGCCGCCTCTCCCAGGGGGTTTTAAGAAGTAACTATTATAATAATAATAATAAAAATATGACATTTATTTCAGACAAAAGTCCATATATTGCTAGTAACACAAGAAACCTTATAAAGCTATTGTTAGTACATACAAAGACACACAAACACACTCAAAGCGGTACGGTGAAAAATTTTGACCGTGGGCTCATTTAAATTCTTCACAGTCCTTACCATTTTCTTGTCAATGAATAAAATATATGGTGCTTAAGACACTTAGATCATCTTACCGCTTAGCAAATAATTCACAATAGCATCTGTTCATGAATCAGGTTCTCCAAAATTCGTCGTTGTCTGTGGGACCCAGGCGGACAGCGTTCAGTCTGAGACCGCGGTTCGTCTGCAGCTGTAACCGCAGCTAGCTTTCACACAGACAGAACAACCATCTTGTATTATAGCTGGCTATATGACCGCCTTTAGGGCTTTTGAAATTTAGGCCAGATTATTCACAGTTAATCTTTAAGTGACCTTTTCTTTTATTACCGTATTGAGCCCGGGTAAGACTGTTAATAAAACACGTGAAAGACGATATATGTCTAGTATGCATATGATTATCAGTAATCACATACTTTCTAGACTATTGTAGAGAATTATGAAAGAACTAGATGTTGCCTGCGACTTCGTCCGCGTTTAGTTCGTAAAACCACAAAATAGATAGGTACAGAAGACAATCTACATACAAAGCACGCTCGAGCAACGCACACATAGATACCGCTCACGGACACGATATCTCGGCTCAATTGCCCGGTCGCGCTCATACAGTTCGGCGCAACGCAAGTCCGTGTGTGCGAAAGCCTAGCGTAGGTATAAAAAGTTAAGTACATACATGAGATTGACTTCTGTACCTATCTATTTTGTGGTAAAATTGTGTGAATTATAGAGAATTATGAAATAATATATCTTGCACCGAACCCAAAAAAAAAATTGGACTAAAGACGAGAAAATAATGAAATTATCTACAATAGATGTTGTCCGCAAAATCAGAATAAGCTTATTTTGAGGGTAGGAAATCATTAAATATCTTTGTCTGCACTAGGTTAAGCGCGAGAGAATGTTAGACCCTTAAATTACTTGCTAAAACGTACCCACGTTCCTGCAGTTGCATTATGCGGTCCAGAACATTTACTGCAGTGACTCTTTCATACAATCGGTATCGGCACTAACAGTCGTCGTTAAATTAGAATAAGCCGGAATTAGATACTATTGAAACTCTATGCTGCATCAAACCAGCTCAAGGTACAAGTGTTACCATTTACTCGCAGCCTGCTGTAAACGTTCGTCTCAAATCATAAATTACAAAACTAGTTTTGCTTCTGCATATTGTGCAAAATGCCAAACATCCTTTTCAACTTTGTCTCAAAATAAAACGAAGCCAGCCGCAAACTCGCCATCATAAACATACATCCAAACTTTAGCTTCTAAAATACATATTATTTGCGGGATATCCATGCTTAACAATGTACACAAACTTGGCCCTTCTACAACTGACCGCAAACACTGTCAGTTGCACTCAGACCAACCGTCGTTTGTCGCCGCAAAAATGTCGACTCTATTCTATATTTGACCAAAACAGAAGCAGAATTTTCTACTACGAGTATATGAAAACACTTCACATTACCGTTTTTGTTTTAAAAATATTGACAAATTCACTAAAATATACACACAACTTCAACATTCGCCCAAAATAGGTTATGCGCTTCACCCTCAAGAATTAAAATGCACCATATTATTATTATTTTTATTTAGCCAACACTTTTATTGATTTATTTATTTAATTCTTTATGCACAAAAGAGTACACAGGCGGACTTAATGCCATAAGGCACTTTCCCACTGCTGAGCAAAGGCCTCCCCCAAATCCTTCCAGGTATTCTTCTCTTGAGCCACCTCGAACCAGCTCTTGCGATAGGTGTCTAGGACGTCCCGCCATCTACTCGCAGGTCGACCTTGTCGGCGTCGTCCGTCCTCAAGTACCCATTTTGTGGCGATCCTTGCCCAACGGTCATTGTGCATGCGGCTGATACGACCCACTCAATCCCATTTTAGCCTGGCAGCTTTTTTTCCTACGTCCATGGTCCCAGTCTTTAGGCGCAATGTGGTGTTGATATTATATGCCAATATTACCTACATATATGGCACCATATTATATGGCAATAAAAATATATCAGATTAGTGAAGTATTGACTTAACTGACATATTTTAAAACTTTCTCAAGCTTGAAGATCGAATGAACGAGTGAAGTGATACTGACGTCGGCGGATATAAATGCACTTTAACAGAAATCGGACTGACGTTAGCACAAACCAAACAGGTAAAAGTTCCGACCGCAGAAGCGCGGGGCGCTTTTCTCAGTCGGCAGAAAAGTGAACAACATCAAGTCTGGGACTGTCTCACGGCTCGTTGTGTATTGGATGCCTAAAGCTTGCACCATAATAAATCAGTTGTATGATCTGAATACTTTGCTTATTGCTCGTTAACCAATCATCGCCCACAAAATAGAGTCTCTGGAAAGGACTTTGATGATGTTCGACATCCTGTACCGACAAATATACAGGGTTATTTGTAAAACACTGGCAATCTCTCAGGGCTAAGGTACTAACGCCCGGAGGACACGGTGGAGCACACAGTCGAGGTGTGCCCTGCTTGGGCGGAGCATCGCCGTGCCCTCGTGGGGGCGATCGGCGGCGGAGACCTCTCGCGCCGGGCCTTGGTTGAGGCCATGGTCCGGAGCGAGGAGGAGTGGCAGGCAGTCGCCGACTTCTGCGAAGCAGAAATGCTCGCAAAGGAGGAGGCCGAACGCATTAGGCAACGGCGTTATCGCCGCCGCCGCCGCCGGGATTCTGATCCCGATTTCTGGCCAACGTAGGCGCGGGCTTGCGGACAGTGAGCAATGGGTAGCTCACTGTCCGGCCGTCCGGTAACTGTCCGGACCAAGCCCAAGTCGTCGACGGCGCGCACTGTTCCCGCGCGCCTCAAGGAGTTGTCAGCAACAGCAAGGACCCAGCCGGGTCGAAACCTACTGGGGCCAGGGTTATCCGAAAGGGCGCTCGAGCCCCGGTATGAAGGCTAGAAGGAACAGGGTGGGTCTTTTAGTCAGTAAGAGTCTGACACTATCTCCCGCTCCGCCCAAGGGCGGGGGATGTCAATGCATGATTTTTCCCACCATAAAAAAAAGGGCTAAGGTACTAACATCATAAACAACTACTTCTGTTCTATGACTTTTAATTTATCATATTTTAGTTCATCAGATTTTCATACAAAAATAAAAATATTTAAATTGAACATTCTAAATATTACAAAGTCTATGTAAAGCAAGCGATAGTACAATAGTGAAGGGGAGTGTTGATCAGGCGGTGGGGGTGCTTGATGCGCTTGCGTCGCATCATGCCAAATTAGGTAGATATAGCAAAATACAGAGTTGAAATGTGTTAGATAGAACAACTAAATCTTGAAGATTTGTTTTTGGTAAATGAATTATGTTTTGTAAAAAGTCATAGAACAAAAGTTGCTGTTTATGATGTTAGTAATACAGTCCTGCAAGTTGGTTAGTGTTTTACAAATAACCCTGTATACTAAGTCACCCAACTTGATTAAAACTGAATAATCAGTAACAACATTCCAAAAAAGGCTAAAAGTATGCCTAATCGAAAACTGTTTCTACTTAGTACAACAATGTTTAGAGTCTAGCTTAAAATAATGATTTTCTCTCATGTACGAAAGTGGCAATCTGTCCTACACAAACAATAAGATTTAGTCTATCCTATTTGTCTTTTAATAAAATTTAAATTATAGTTTGTACTACATAGAAAGGATGACATTAATATTGCTAGCTTAAACTTATTATTTACCAGCTTTTGCCTACGGCCGCGTACATAAAATATACTCTTTGTCACGCAAAAGTAAAGCAGCTTTCTATCGGTGAAAAAATTTTTTCAGCCGAACTAGTACTTTTAGAGATAAAAAGTAACTTTTCCTACATACAAAAAAATAAAAAAACATAACCCTCCTTTGGATTTGCCGTAGTTGGGTAAAAACAAACTATCGCTTTATAATATTAGTGTAGATTGACATTTAATTTTGTCAAATTTAATATAAAAAAATAAATGAAGTATATTGTTTAATGCATTACTGATTTAGGATCATAAGGACAAGCGAATGATAAAATAATTGCAGTGACTTGAATGGCTTTGGCTTTGGTCAAAACGAATATCTCAATCAATCAATCAAAAAGAAGAGAAAATCAATCAGAGAGTCAATCATAGAAATGGTAGCGAGGCTGCCCGCCAGAGGTTATTTTAATCATATCCGAAGATATCCGCTGAAGAACCATTGTTACCAACATAGAAGCTCGAAGAATCGCCAAACTTAAGTAGCAATGGGCAAGGCACATTGAACGCAGAACAGATGGTCGATTGGGACGAAAAGTTCTGTAGTGACGACCACGTACCGGAAGACGCAGCATTGAAAGGCCTCCCACAATGTGGACCGATGACCTGGTGAGGGTCGCGGGATTCCGATGGATGCGTGACGCACAGGACTGGTCGTTGTGGCGAAGCTTGGGAGAGGTCTATGTCCAACAGTTTACATCTTCTGGCCGACATGATGATGATGTTTTCCTTTAGTTGTCTCTTGCGTTCCAGGGCGAGGAGACACTTTAAAATAATCCTGCAGGCAATTATCCCCTGTCCCTATTTTTATCCCTAACTACCTATCTGTCTTTTCTTTATCTACCTATATTTCCCTGTAATGCCCTTCTGCTCCACACTATAGTAGGAGAAGTAATTAGATAATTTTCCAACTTAAAAAAAAGATCGTTAGTATATGCCCCAGATATTTGAATTAACTTTTACCTCTTCGTAAGTTTTTGCCAGGTCAAGTTCTTTCTGAAAGTCTTTTCAAGGTGACGTTTCTAAGACGTCGAACGAATACGTAAGTTATACCTAACGACTAGGTAAAAAAAATAGTTGGCAAAGTCTTCGGTACCTAATAAATGTAGCCATGCGAATGTCAGAAATTCCATCGATAAAAACGTAACTTTAATCATTTTGACGAGTACAATATTTAGGATTCAGGCTTACAATATGTAATACTAGCTTCTACCAACGGTTTCGCCCGCGTAAAAGTAGGTACCTCCATACAAAGTTCAAGAGACTCAATTTTGAAAAATCTTTTATAAGGCTGACATCAGACGGACCGCATCGCAGCGACCGCGCGCGGTCGATATATTTAACTGTATGCAGTTGTACGTTCGACTTCGTGCAGTCATGATATCAATAGCACGCGGTCGGCTGCATTCGAGTGAAGTCAATATCAAGTGCATGCAGTCGTGTCTTCAACTTTACGCGGTCGGCTACAGTCGTGTAGTGTCGACGCACGCGGTCCATCGCTAACCGCATACAGTCAGTGTGCAATTAATTACAAAGAGCAAACGCACATTGACATTGTCAACTTTATTTTGAGGCACTTAAAGATCAAATCTTACACTAAGCTCCTGGGCTAGATGCGTGGCGCCAACTGCGCAAAGTCAGATCAAACTGCATGCAGTTGAATATATGGACTGCGTGCGGTTACTGCGATGCAGTCCGTCTGAAGGCAGCCATAGTGCTCACCTAGGTCATAAATGGAAGCCTTGTGCAAAATTTGACATTCCTAGTCCCAGTATGGAAAAACATCATAAAAAGTAAACTGATGAAGCAGGGAGGTCACGACCCTCAGCATTGAGGAATACGACGCAAGGAGGAGAGCGTCCAGTAGTTTTGGCTGTGCAGTATGCTTTGAAATCTCAGTCAGTTTTTCCTTTTTTTATATATATAGACTAGCTTCTGACAGCGGTTTCACCCGCGTGAAAGTTGGTTTCTCCAAACAAATTTTGGACCGATTTTGGAAAATTTTCTCTTAATGCTCGCCTACGTCATAAAAAGAAACCTTGTGTAAAATTTCACGCTCGTTGGCTCTGTAGTTTCGTCTGTGCGTTGACATATCAGTCATTTTCTTTCTATTTATATAAATAGATGTATAAATATGTTTAGTAAGCTGTCTAACAATATCAGTAACAGATATCTACATGTTAGTGTCAAAACGTGCGTTAAGACTTCGTACGCAAACTTAATTGATTAATTAAATTATACTGCATCGGCGGCGCCTGATAACGTTTACAAACTAGTCAATGTCACATGTCTGAGGCATCGTCTAAAGTAAACGAAATATGTAGGCTGTAGCACACATTAGTTCCATTTGGTAGTCTCCTTTCTATGGATATTGAACTAATAATATCTTGTATATCCATAGATCTCATCATTATCATTTCAGTCGCAAGACGTGCACTGTTGAGCATAGACTTCTCCCAAGAATCGTTACAAAGACCGGTCTTGAACGTCTTGCAATTTTCGGATTCCCAGAACTCTCACCAGACTATCGGTTCACCTTGTAAGAGGCATTCTAACGCTGCGTCTTCCAGTACGTGGATATCTTTAGTATTGCCTGAGGGCCTCCCTCTCCCTATCAATCCATCCACAACTATATTTATTACTCTTTTAGTAGCATGCGTTTCATCCCTTTTCATCAAGAGACCATAACAAGATAAACGATTCCACTTCAACTTTTCAGCCACGGGAGCTACTCTCAAACATTCATTAATGTACTTATTTCTTACTTCACCCATTCTCATTACACGACACATTTATCTCAACATTCTCATCTCGGCTTCATGCATTCTTTTCACAGCCCAACATTCTGATTCATACAGCATCACAGGTCTTACCTCAGATTTAAAAATTATACTCTTTAACTTAAAAGGCATCCGTGGGTCGCAAGTTGTTCCATTGACCGGTCGCCATTTTGATCTCTCCTGAGTTGATCCAGTGCATTACGTCTCGGTCTACCTCACTATCTCCTTGGACAATCGACCCTAAGGATTGTAGAAATGCAGCATTGAGACCGAAAGGAAGAACATTAAGAAACCATGGCCTTGCTGTGGAAAAATTCAAGCTGGTAATATGAAAAAAATGAGTACTAGTCCACTTCTTCTTTTGTCTTCACGTGGAACCTTTCAAAAGGCGTCTGTGTGTCACTAACTGGAGGAAAGACCAGGGAGTGTGGAATTTTTATCTCACTAAAACCATCCCAGTGATCACCATCATTACATGAAAGAGGGCATGGGGCCCTCTTATGGGGAGTTAAAGGACCACCCCGAAACCCCTTGTGTACAACACCTGTCAGGGCATATCCTTAAGAGGCACTGGTCCACCTACGGATTCTGTTCATCAAACATTCATCAACAAGTCACAATGCAACTTCCAATGATCAATCCAAAAAAGGCTTTTTTCCATTTCGTCTCGTCACATATAATTCCAGCGTGTGTTGCAAAAACTCTAATCTGTGGGAACGACATGGCGGCCATGACGTCACAGCTCCAGCGTCTGTGACCGCAATATCCTGTCCGATGCAGCTCTACTATACAAATTAAACCGACGTTAGGGAATCACGAATGGTGACGTCATTTGGTGTGTGTTGGTCACAGCGGTTTTTAGTTTGACGGTCGTGTTTAGATCAAGTTGGGTGAAATGCGGAATTTAATCAGAATAAAAAGTGGTTTGTAAACAATCTAAAATTGAACCTTGATCATTTCTAAAAATAGATTTATTTATTTATCCTCATACAGCTGCCTTTACTACTTTTAACCCAATGCGACAGTGCAGTTACTATTTATTTTCTTATATCTAATTAAAAACTAACCTAACCTAGCTGAATAATAACATTAATATTTATCAATCAACATAATACAAATAATTTTTAATCAATGTAATATTCCTCATTTATACTATTAACATTGCAGTTCCTATTTATTCTTTCGGCTGATATGATGATGATGATGATATAATATTAACCTATTAGATATATCTATACAAAAAAGTGATAGTAATAGTAGTATTAGTAGTAGTGGCTTGTAGTTTATTCCAAAAATAAACTACAAGCATTGTTAAATTGAAACGAGATAATTAGTACCTAGCTTCTAAACTTTAAACAACGCAATCAAAAACTTTGCGAGCAAATTAATCATTCTTAGTTCAACCGTAAAGTCTTGAAATATGACTTTTAACTTTGAACTTATTATTTTTTTAATGAATGCATAAATAATCTTAATCTTTGTAGAATTATTTAGTTTCCATCTCGCTAGTTATCAAAAGGCAGTCTTAAAACACGAAAAGAAACTCTTTACGTTCAAACGGTACTTAGAGTGTCTACACATCGACGAACGCGTCGGTTGCGTATTTAGATTCCGTTAAATTAGGCGAGCCACTCACGTTATTCACGCCTTTCAAGAATCGTTCAACATTCAGCGAGCGTCCATGTGTACGCAACTTAACAGTCCATTCATTCGGAAGTAATCGCTAACTGCTTCATTTTGCATATTAACACTCAAACGCATTGTTGTGTGTATGCGACACACGATAACGTTGAAGCGACGACGGATATATGTTGAGTTTTCTCATAACATAAGACGTCTGCGTTACTGCAACCACTTGTGTGAAGCGTCTTAACAAGGCACAAAGAACGGGGAATGTTTTCAAAGACACAGCTTCTAATTAAACTTACTTGTAAGAATGTTTTTTATACTTGATGTCTTTGTTTCCTCTTACAATCTTTTCTCATAATTTGCATGCCACTTCTAAGTGCTATAGAAGTTCTGTAGCGTTATACCGTGACCCTATTTCAAGGAAAAATGCTTGACTTTACTGTTCAAGTTTCTTGTTATAAATTTTGCGGTATAAGCGTTTTTTTTTTCTAGTTCTTAGAAACTAGGAAAGCGTCTGTTCTAGTGGTGTAACCTTTTAGTTTTAGGGGTTCCGTACATCAGTCAGCAAAAATGAAACTTATAGGATCACTTTGTTGTCCGTCTGTCAAGTCAAGACCCTTTTTTTAAGAAACGCGTGGAAGTATTAGGTTCAAAGTAAAAATATCAAATACAGAACTCTGCTATCGCTTAGGGCAGTGAAAAAAGCTTCAAAACTTCTATATCAACACAATGTAACATCGGAATTCATGGCAATGAAATGGTAGATTCGGTGGCAAAGTGAGCCGAGTGTTGAAGGTATTCCATTAAATATAGCTCCAATTTTCTCAGATAACTTATATATAATTAAAAAACTTGATCACAAATTGTGGAAACAATTTCATGACTAGTGATCAAGAGTGAAAGGTATCTAGTACAACACCATCAAACTCAAACCATTAACAATTCCCTGGATAGACAATTATGCACTTATTAGAAAAGATATTGTTACCGCCATGAGACTTCGATCTGGTCATATCCCATTGAGGAAGTTTACGTTCTTATCACATCTTCTTCTAATTGCGAAAAATGCGGGTTAATTGAGGACGTACGTCATATTCTGAAGGAGTGTGAGCGGTGCGAACACCTCAGGAGAAATCTGTTTAGCACTCGAAATATATTTGAAATCGGTATTTGCAGTGTCAACAACAATGTATTAGCTAAACCTACGTCGGACGAGGCAAGAGTTTTATATAAAATATATTACAATCATTTAAAATGACTTAAATTCAAAATTTGGTTATGATGGAGCGACATAGTAAAAAAACACAACGTAAAAGATATATTCTGATACTTGTGTGGAAATCAAAAGCTATAGGGTTATAGCTTAACATAGAATTCTGAAAGGTAAGAAGCAAGGTTTTAATAGCACATTACAAATAGATAGGAAAATTTCTGAAAACCATATGTGCGTCACAAAATAATTACTTTTTGAGATTTAGAAAAATATTTGAAACTCGATTCAGGAATCGAACTACTTTCTTGGGTAAGATTGCATGGAGCCCTTGGCGTGCGAGCCCGACTTGTAACTTAATCGGTATTTTTTATAATATTTATTGGAATAAAACAAACATTAGATCTGGCGTTAGATCTTTTATTCGCAGAATAAATTTAGAAGCTTTTACAACAGATGTTGAAACTTCATTCATATAATTATATATGTAATTCAATTTATATAATATCAATTATTCTAATAAATAAATTCGAATTTTTTGATGCCCTCTAAGTTTTTCCCCGTTTTTCAGCCTTTTTTACTCGTTTGTACATAATGTTATTTTAAGTTTGTATATATAGTGATTATTTATGAAACTTCATTTGATCTCAAAAATAGCAAACATCTACTTATTTTCAAATGTCATGGATCACTTATTTCAATATTTCACCTACGCTCTTTTCAACATAAACCAAGCAAACTTAAAACGAAATTCTTTTCAACAATAACTCATCGTGTATTTCATACAATTCCTAGAATTACTTCAAGTATTCACCTGAGTATTTACTCAAGAAATATGACTGCAAGATGAAGTCGTAGCCTCAGGAATGCGCGGGTATAACCTAATTTCCCTGGAGCGAATGTGTCGAGGCATCACTTCACGTTCCTCTGTCTAATTGATCGTATTTCAGGAGACACCCTCGAGGGTTTTGCGTCAGTAACTCTAATTATTATGTGTTTTACCCGGAACCTCGTGAACTGAAGGCAAATAACTTTGACAGCTCTGTTTTATGTTAGGATGGAGTTACACTGTGATGGTTAATAGGGAAATTGATTTTCGATCCTTGACCCCAGTCATCTCGGAAAAAAGGTAGTAAGATGAGGACAATAAATAAATTTTTGATGACAAGTTTTTGCATAAAACTGCATTTTTTTTTGTATTAAATTGCAATTTTTTGTATATTTCACAGGTTGTCTGTGCGATAAGACCGCCTATTGTACACTTATTTGTACAAATGTTTGTCAAGAGTTAGTTTATATTTGTATAATATATTTTTTCTGTTATGCGGAGGAATTTGTTGACGCCATATTTTAGGTAGGAGTTATTGTGTATGTTGTGTGTTCTTGTTCGTTCTGTTTAATTAATACTCACAAAATTGATAAAAATACATAAACGGTTTTGTTAGAGTTAAACTAACACTACACTTCTTTTTGAGGTGGTAAATCGTTTAATGACTTTTTCTGCTCTAGGGTCTATCCTAGACATTGCGACCTGTGTCCTTCAGTTGCCCTTTGCACTTGCGTTGCACCACACTTTATTATGTAAATTAATAAATAAATCAAAGTGTAAAGATAAAAAATGGCATATTGATATGCCTTCTAAAATAGAGTGAACAGTTCTTAAAACGAATTTCAGGAAACTATAACAAGAACGGAACCTTACTTCACAAACTTTTGTTTGGAGGAAAACAGAGCTGTTATGTCCCAAAATAAATTTAACAAAGAAAAGTCAAATATAAATTCTTCCCCATTACCTTTTGTCGCGAGGACGACATTTTGTTATTTTGTTACATACTTATTGCGCCTACAATTTTGTTTAGAGCAGTAAATCCATTAAAAGTGAAACAAAATAACATTGCGAAACTTCCTAAAGAAAGGTAATAAGACAGTTCGCGTCTCTGAACAGGCAAGAACCATTCCAGAAGTTTTTCGCATTCGTCCTTCCTTCATTTTATATTCTTAATGGACTCACCTGCGGGTTTACGTAATATTGTAGAAATTACGAGCGCCAGCTTCCTTTTATTTTAACGTTATTATCGTATATAAGGCGTGAAAGGATTTCACTTTAATATTTAGTTGCCTGCAAGTGTTTTAGATGCGGTTTTAAGTAGTTTGAAGAATAATAGTAATTGGAAGAAAAGTTTAATACAGATCATTGGTGAAGTCAGCAAACCGTAGGGGCCCAGCAGGATCGATGCCCACTAGGACCGCGAAGAATTTCTTAAAAGGAAACCTGTAGTTTTAGAACGCAATGATATAGGTATGGTTTTAGTCAGTAAAAGTCTGACTTCGCGTTAGACTTTTACCAAACCGGGAAAAGTCATTTGATGATTTCCCACAAAAAAAGCTCATTGGTGAAAAGGTATATATTTCAGGCTGTGGTAAACACATGAAAGCAACTATATTGTATAAAGGCCTTTCGATGTATGCCTAAAATCACACGATAAAACTTCTTCACTACGCTAGAAAAATGCCAAGACAACCTTTGCGATCCAGAAGTCTAAAGCACTGAATGTTGAAAATATCTCCAGAGTCTTCGTTAACCCAAAACCATTAGGCACGCCAACAACCATTACGTGGAAAAAATAATAAAACGAAAGCTAACGACCATCTCAAAACCTAAGTCCTTACATCAAAATGAAAGCCCATCACAAAAGGCGACCTAAAATCTTTCACAAAAGCAATAACCAGATATCTCAGGCAACATATCGTTTATTCTTTAGCTAAAACCATCCTGCGGGCTGGCTGTGGGAATTTTCATGAGCACTTAGATGTAACGAGCACCGTAAATAAGACTCCAGTTTGGTAATAAGAGTATGTTTGCAAGAGTAACGCTGTTTTAGTTGAGTACCTATTTTATTGTTCGCGGCCACAGGATTTTTAAAGGGTGTTCCTTCTAATTTATGCGAGCCTAGTACTTTTTGGCGAGGAACGTTGTAATTTAATTAGACGTTGAGGCGAATGCGTGTTTTGAAAGAGTAATTAACTTTTTAGGCTGTCTTGACTACACGTCAAGACCAATTCTTGTACCTACGTAAAATTTCAGAGACAATCATTTTCAAATTCTTGGCAATATGTAAAGATACTAGAGGTGTTTTCCTTAAAAATAAGGGAATGTGAGAACATTCCCTTATTTTTTATTTTATTTTTGGACAGAGAGATCTGTTATTGTTTTAGTTCCCTTTTTATTAGATTCTATTTTCTTTATGTATGAGTCTGTCTAAACAGTCAAACGACTTGGAAATTTTTAAACAAATTAAAAAATCTGTTATATATATATTACATACAATACTTCAATCATCTCTTTATAACTTTGAGTGTTGACTACATCAGATTTCAAGAATTTATTTATTTATTTATTTATATATACTTTATTGCACATCAAGATTATAAATTAACAAAAAAAGGAAACCATATAATAAAAAACACACAATTGGCGGCCTTAATTTGTTTATTTCATTAGATTACCAAAGTCGTTTGACTTTTTAGACAGACTCTAGCTCTGACGTTATATACTTGTAATTACACTACTGCTACATAAAATGTTCTTTCAAATAGGACATAAAAAGATAAAACCCTACCTTGCTGATTGAAAGATCTTTGCGCGATTCAATGTGTTCAACAGTCCCAAAACAACTATGGGGCAGTAACTCAGACCACAGGGCCAGAAGATCCTTCCTTTTCAACGGAGGTTAGCAGGATTTTACACCCTATTCCTCATATCCCTATAGTGATACCAAGAATCATATTGTTTAGGCAATAAGATTCAGCAAATTGGCAAAGACATTTCCTAAAAAAATATTGAGTTAAACCTCTCACCGTCATTGAAACACCAACTTTAGAACTCATCACGTTGCCAAAACTTGGCACGTTGTTGACTGCATGAACTTGCTCCAAAATAATCCGAAGATAAACTGGAAACTGCACATTGACCTTATCTATTGTGTGTAACAGGCCGTTTACGAGACAAAGTTCCGAGTTTAGATTAAGCGTAACAGAGTCGTAACGAGAACAACAGACGCAATTATACAACAACTCACTCAAGTCTCCTTTGGAGTAAGACTACAGTGTACAAATTAGACCATCTTTAGAAGATTTTTTTATATGAGCTGCGTCAGTCGGAGAGTTTAAATCTTGTATTAAACGCACACTATGCAGGCAGGCATATTATAAGTTGGAGGATTATATTCAAGATAAAAATGCTTGGCTCAATGCTGGTCCAGCTCCATTACCACTTGGGTGTATTGATTAGTTTGATTAGATTGATTAGTTTGGAAACCATTATTTTTATTATAATTTTTGAAATTTGAAAACACTTTTGTTTTTTGGAAACCATAGCATTGTTTAATGTAGCAGCACTTTTTTTTCCAATTTATAAATGTGAAGTACCATGGAGCATTTTTATTAGGTTACATCTTTTTTTTTTTTTGACATTTGAGCATGGCAGTTGAGAGTTTGTCATGTTCACTCTAATGTCTCGCTGTTGGTGGCACGTGTTGCCACCAACAGTGGTTGGTGCACAACAACCAAAAATGGTTGAGCTGAGTGGGGCTGATGCACGCGTCATGCTCGTGAACGGGTGCCGTCAGTTGAGACTGGTCATCTCTTAGCTGCCAGTGGCTTAATTCAGTTTGTATCTTTTAATTATTATTATTTTTTATTTTTATTTTACTATCTACATTGTGCTTTCACAATAGAAGCAACATGAAAATTTGTAACCAAGCATTATATGTAACACATAATATGATTTAAAAGAGTGTCCATGGAGTTTCTTGCACGTTCTTCTCCATAGAGACCTACTCTTTGGAACGTGCAATTTAGCTTCACTTTTCTTGGACTGGCCGAAATTTGACTATTCAAAAGTGCCTGCAAATGGTCTATTTGAAATAAATGATTTTGATTGATTTGAGTGAGGACGCCGAGCCAAGAATGGAGTTAACATCGCGATCGTGGCGTGCCCAATAATAATATAATGAGATAAACATTTATATTCTTCTATGGAAATATTTTTACAGACCGACTCAACGAACAGCCGTAATAGGATATTGTTGTTAGTATCAGTGTTAGGTAACATTAGTGTTTATGAAATATTTTTATAAACACTAATATTAACAATAATCAGAATCCAACCCACAATAAAGAGGTCGAAATTAGATAGAGTTATTCACGTACTTGCATCGGGCACGCCACAATTATGGCGATAAGTCCCCTCTTTGAGGCGTGGCTGGAAAGACCTCACGGCGTCCTTACCTTCCGCATGACACAGGTCCTCACCGGAAATGGCAAGTTCGGGAGGTTCCTGTTCCGAATTAAAGCGGAAGTGACGCCCGGGTGTCGCCACTGTGCGGAACGCCCGGAGGACACGGTGGAGCACACAATCGCGGTGTGCCCTGCTTGGGCGGAGCATCGCCGTGCCCTCGTGGGGGTGATCGGCGGCGGAGACCTCTCGCGCCGGGCCTTGGTCGAGGCCATGGTCCGGAGCGAGGAGGAGTGGCAGGCGGTCGCCGACTTCTGCGAAGCAGTAATGCTCGCTAAGGAGGAGGCCGACCGCATCAGGCAACGGCGCTCTCGCCGCCGCCGCCGGGATTCCGATCCCGATTTCCAGCCACCGTAGGCGCGGGCTTGCGGACAGTGAGCAATGGGTAGCTCGCTGTCCGGCCGTCCGGTAACCGTCCGGACCAAGCCCAAGTCGTCGACGGCGCGCGCTGTTCCCGCGCGTCTCAAGGAGTTGTCAGCAACAGCAGGGGCCCAGCCGGGTCGAAGCCTACTGGGGCCAGGGTAATCCGAAAGGGCGCTCGAGCCCCGGTACGAAGGCTTGAAGGAACGGGATGGGTTTTTTAGTCAGTAAGAGTCTGACACTATCTCCCGCTCCGCCCAAGAGCGGGGGTTGTCATAAGATGATTTTTCCCATCGAAAAAAAAAAAAAAAAAAAAAAAAAACGTACTTGCATCGAAATGTTGATATTAATATGGATCTTCCCAGGATTTCTAATGAAAATCCCATGTGGGCAACAATGTTACAAATAAATAATAATAAAAACTCAAAGATAGATAAGACTACCTAAAAAACAGACCTAATTAACATTCAACTTTTATTAGTGAAAAGATCTCTCTACGTCAATTGTACGTCAATTGAGGTAAAGTTAACAAATTCATACACTTCTTTCTCCTCGTTATTAATGCAGAAAAAAAAATCTGCTGTATTTCTGATAATGTCATAAAAAAATCTGCTTTTTAAAATCAATCCCCGGATTTGAGGCATGTCCACTTTATTTTTACGGTGTATGAAATCAGTATTTATTTATTTATTTGGATCTCCAACAAAGGTTACACAGATACAGTATAAATCACTAGCTTATGCCCGTGGCTTTTCCCGCTTACCTATATCACTCAGGACTAAAGCAACTTTCTATCGGTAAAAGAATTTAAGCAATCGGACCAGTACTTTCAGAGATGACCGACTACAAACAAAAAAACAACTTTTCCTTTTTATTATAATAGGCACAAGTTAAAGGATCCCACGTTTAACGTGTGCTCCTTCAGTTATAGGAGACCAAAGTATGCAAAATGACTACAGCCCCCCTAGCCAAGTTACAATCGAATTCCGTTCTCTTATCGGTAACGCCTCGGTGACAGCAATTGTAGAAAACGATAAGTTGGTAGCCATGTTGACGCGCCTGAGTCAGCCACTCGTTCTACAATGTAGCGTTTGTATAACAAAGGATGTAGCGTTAAACATTGTAGAAACGATTTTGAACGATGTGAACTTGGCTACGAATTGTCTATTCGTTTGTTCTGACCACGCGACTTTACGTTGGGATGACGTCATTCCCATACGTTTCATCACTTTTCGACAGCATTAACGATTGCAGAATAACAACATGGCGTGCAGTACATAAATAACTCTATCTATTTCTGACCTCTAGTTATCATTCATACTCAAACGACTCTTTCTAAAAACTCCTCAATTAAACAGGATCGTTAAATGAAACGAACAAAAACAATACTTAATTAAGTTTCGAATTGAAGAAACTTTTAAGTGGAATTCAATGGGACTTGTTTCGTTTTAAACGCAGTTTCATTGGACTCCTAGTTTCTTGTTGTATGTAAATCATGCTATGTATTTTTGAAGGGTGGACATCTGACGCCCGGCGCTGGCGAATATTCTGTAACGAAAACTTCAGGCAAAAATATTTTAGAATTTATTGTGTGAATTATGGTTGTTTCAGGAAGCATTGACGATATAGAACATTTAAAATTTGTGTTATTTCCATTTTGTTAATTAAATATTAAAATTAATTATCTTGTATGCTTGTACTATACACACTCATGTAAAATTAGCTGTCTCTAAGTTTGTTTGACTACCTTTCGAATATCATAATTAGAGACACAATAGAAAGATAATGAGAGAGCAAACGCCGGCGCTCACTCTCTTCTTTCTCATTTTCTCAGTTCTGCTCCCATTTATATTTATATTTTTAAGCTATTGCATAGCTTCTATCGCGGGCCTTGAGCGTGGAGACCGAATCCTGAAATTCCGTAACGAAAATAACCTAACACCGGACTCATTTGTTTTTTGAGCGTGGTGACCGATAAGAAAACAAATGAGTGAACAATCAATCAAAATTCAATTCAATGTGTGAAAGTGTAACTTCAATTAATATCGAAGAAAAAAAAACAAAGGAAAAAAAATACTGCATAAATAAAATAAATAAATAATTATAATTGCATAAGTTGATAAAAATGCTATGCAATAGCTTTACCGCGGCAGTCCCCGAGTGCCACACGTCTTTTTTTTTTGTATTTCCGTTTTCATTTATTATTTCTCATCTGTGGTTGGGTCTCCTCACAATTCTGCGCCAGGACAGTTTGTCCTGGGTTGTCGATTTTGGCAATTGGGCTTTCTTGGGGTCTCTCTCGATGTTAGACCACCACGTTTTTATTATAATTATAATCTATCTATAATATAATTAATATTTTAATATACCTGTGGCTCTAGAACGCAAAAAGCAACTGAAGGAGCATAGGTGTGGTTTTAGTCAGTAAAAGTCCGACATTCCCGCTCCGCCCAAGAGTGGGATAAGTCATTTGATGAATCATTACTTTAAGAATTCTATATCCATAGGTAGGTATATATATATAGAGAATAACGAAAAGGTTTCCTTATTTTCATTTTCGATATTTACAGACTACTTACTTTATGAAGAACTTCTTATTTACGTTCTTACGTTCTTGGATAAATCTATAAATAAAATTGGAGTGTCTGTTTGTAATATTGAAATAACTGCTTTTTACTACATGCATATGAATATATACGGTACGTACACCAAAATAACATTTTTTACAATTTTTGTCTGTCTGTTTGTCCGGGCTTATCTCTGAAATGGCTGGACCGATTTTGACGGGATTTTTTGGCAGGTAGCTGATGTAATAAGGAGTAACATAGGCTACTTTTATTTTAGAAAAAACAAATTCGAAATCCTGTAGTCCACGCGAAGTCGCAGGCACAGCTAGTACCATATAAATAAAATGCTCAATATTTTGTAATCTATGCGGACGCTGGCGTTTCCTTGGTGTTTAACCGAAATGACGCAAAATCACACGCGTTCGCTTGGGGTTTGAGTAGAAAAAAAGTTAAATCCACGAGAGACATCTACGTTTATAAATAAACTTCCAAAATTTTACCCCAAATATTCATATAATGACTGCAATAAAGAATATATTAACCAACTTCCCTTCAAAAGTACCCAAAAACTCTCTAAACACAACCTAAAACTGCTTGTTTTTATTTTTTCTCCAAAAATATTGCGTCGCGTTTTAAGATATTAAACTTGTTCGCATAATATATGCGCCCCCTTGCGCCTATTTCCTTTAGGAGGAGGCTATTTGTATTCACAAGGGAAGAACAGTGAATGCATTCGCCCGCTGCAAGCCGGAGATTCGTGACGAATTTTTCATATGAAATTTCATATACGAAAATATTTACACATATTATTTTTGTTTTGAGCTCGGAATACGTCGCGTAAATACTTGTGTAATGATTTTTAAAGAAAATATTCATAAATCGTTCAACTTCCAATGATAAGCGATAGATGGCGCTAGTAGTTACATGAACTTTAGACATTCGTTGTAGATATTAAGTAATAATTTATAATATTAGACTTTATGGATTTGTTTTGTATAAATATATCATAATTGTTAAAATGAAATATTTACTTGCAGTTAATTATTAGATAAACTCTAATGTATATTAGTTAGTCAATTGATGTGACGTACTCTTTACTTTGCTCTGATTGGTCGGTTAGTCGACCGAGTGTTTGTGAAAGTTTGTGGTAGGGAAACACTGAGTTTGTTACTGTCATTTTTGGACAGAGTCAGTCTGCTTTGAGTCGTTGAACAGAAAACATGTCCGACTAATCTGTGTATTTGTAAATGATTGTTAATAGAACGATAAGTATGAAATTGTGTTGATCAAAGTGAATAAAATATTTATACAATTTTTCCTGAAGTGTTTGATTTATCACATTTCAGAAGTGGGATATGCCTACAAATATGTGCAGTGATAACAGGAAGAGGTTATGTGTGCCTAAATTGAAGATAAATGAGTTCGAGAAATATATTTTTGTCTTTCTAAGTGTACGAGTGTGATTTTAGAAAAGAGGTTATGTGTGCCTAAATTGAAGCTAAGTGAACTCGAGATTTTTTTTTTTGTCACCAAAGTGTGCAAGTGTTACTTTAAGCCAAGAAGTTGTGTGCCTAAATTGAAGCTAAATGAGCTCGAGATATTTTTTATTCTTTTTCCCATGTGTGCTAGTGTTACTTCAGACAAGAGGTTATGTGTGCCTAAATTGAAGCTAAGTGAGCTCGAGATTTATTTATTTTTTTAGCCAAGTGTGCCAAGTATTTTAGACCAGTATCATACTCACCCAAATTTCTTACTGATGGTGACAGGCTCGTGTATTGAATCATTCGATTCCCTTCAAATGTGTGAACTGAGTGGTACAGATATGCGCGTCATGTTCGTAATCGAACGTTGACAAGACTAAACACCTCTTAAATGCTGGTGATTCATTTTAGTTTCTATATTTCAAATTGGGTTGCTTTTTCTTTATTTAATTTCATCGAATTCGTATAGTGATAGATTAAAAAAAAAAAAAAAAAACAGTTTATATGTAAAATTTTCCTATTTCCCAAAGCGATAATTGTCATTGTTGCCTCGGATTACTTTGTGTGGCACGATAATTTCCCTTTCGTTTCGACGCATAGTTGTAAAAACATGTTGTACCCCTTATTAGTATGTCACAATAATGATAAATGATATATAATGAATGATAAATGATAAATGATCAGTGATCAGTGATAAGTGATCAGTGATAAGTGATAAGTAATTAGTGATAAGTGATCAGTGATAAGTGATCAGTGATTAGTGACCAGTGATTAGTGACCAGTGATTAGTGACCAGTGATTAGTGATCAGTGATTAGTGATCAGTGATAAGTGATCAGTGATAAGCGATCAGTGATAGGTGGTCAGTGATCAGTGATAAATGATAAATTTATTTATTTATAAATGTTAAACGATAAACGATAAATGATAAATAGTAAATGATAAATGATGATAAATGATAAATTTATTTATTTATAAATGTTAAACGATAAAAGATAAATGATAGATGATAAATGATAAGTCTTAAATGATAAATGATATTTATTTTGTACTGTTGTTTTATGAACTAAATTTCCACCTATGACAAACAATAAATGAATTTGAGAGAACAAACTTAAAACTGAGTTTGTATATGTATAACACGATTTAAAAGGCTGTAAATGGAATTTCTTCTCCATAGAGATCTACACTTTGGAATATGTAATTACCGTCAATTTGCTGACTTACTGACTTCTTGGCAATTTAAGAGTCTGTAACTGGTTCATTAGAAATGTTTTGGTTTGATTTCAGTGCTTTGATGAGGCCAAGAGTGTCTTTGATGAGGCCAAGCGTGATTTTGATGAGGCCAAACGTGCCTTTGATGAGGCCAAACGTGCCTTTGATGAGGCCAAACGTGCCTTTGATGAAGCTAAGTGTGTACCTTTGATGAAGACAAGCGTGCCTTTGATGAAGCCAAGCGTGCCTTTGACGAAGCCAAGCGAGCCTTAATAAGACCAAGCGAGCCTTAATGATGGTTCATTTGAAATGTTTTGAATTGATTTCAGTGCTTTGATGAGGCCAAGAGTGTCTTTGATGAGGCCAAGCGTGCCTTTGATGAGGCCAAGCGTGCCTTTGATGAGGCCAAACGTGACTTTGATGAGGCTCAACGTGCCTTTAATGAAGCCAAGTGTACCTTTGATGAAGCCAAGCGTGCCTTTGATGAAGCCAAGCGTGCCTGTGATGAAGCCATGCGTGCCTTTGATGAAGCCAAGCGTGCCTTTGATGAAGCTAAGCGTGCCTTTGATGAAGCCAAGCGTGCTTTTGATGAAGCTAAGCGTGCCTTTGATGAAGCCAAGTGAGCATTAATAAGACCAAGCGAGCCTTAATGAGGGATGAGGCAACCATGCCTTAGATGAAGCTAAGCGAGCCCATTTGAGGCCATGTGGGCCATTTGAGGCCAAGTGGGCCATTTGAGGCCAAGTGGGCCATTTGAAGCCAAGTGGGCCATTTGAGGCCAAGTGGGCCATTTGGAGCAAAGTGGGCCATTTGAGGCCAAGTGGGCCATTTGAGGCCAAGTGGGCCATTTGAGGCCAAGTGGGCTATTTGAGGCCAAGTGGGCCATCTGAGGCCAAGTGGGCCATTAAATTTGGCCAGATGAGCCAATTAAGATTCGGGTTAAGTGTGCCCGGTGCAGATGAAATTATCCTCAAGAGCGTAAGTAACGTATGAATTTACCTATTAATGTGATTTTAGTCTGACTACGTTGGCTTAATGCAGATGTTGTAAATGAATTGAATAATTTATTAAGTTTATTCATATCATGTTTGAACTGTTTATTGGATGAGATTTGAACATTCTGTTATAGTTTTTGAAGATATTATAGGTATAGATAAATTGAATTGAAAGTATAATTTAACACTGGGATTTGATTCTTAAAAAAAGAGTTTCAAATGAACGATACAAGTACTATTTCCTGTAAATGTTTTAACCACTGATTTTTTTTATTTTTGAGGACTTGGATTCCGACAGAACTACAGAAGGAAAAATTGCCAGTCTTATTGAACAAATAGATAGTTCCTGGTTCAAACAGTGCAGACTTGAAGAAAAATGATGCAAAGAGACGATTTGGAAGGAATAAGACACCACCACGATGCAAGAAGCGAAGAGGTACCCCACGTTGGTCTAAGAGAGTGGTTGAATGATTTTCAAGGAGGAAAGCGTTACAAGAATCGAGGTTTGAACATATCCATTGGAACTTTGTGATACGGGAGTTCTATCACTTCTGTAAATTTTGAGAGTATTTAAGTTTGATTAGAAAGAGTAATTATAATTGATTTGTATTAAGCAAGTAGGATCAGAAACTGACTATACAATTTGTCTCAAAAACTTGCTAGTCTTACCAAGAGAAAATAGAAAATTTACGAAACCTTGCCAAGTTTTGTAAGTTAGCATTTAGTGACGAAGTGGTAAACTAAACTGAAATGATTTTATCTAATGAGCAGAATTATGGTCGGTTTCAAGCAGAAATGTTAGCTAGTAAGAATTAAGGTGTAACTTATGTGAATATTATTACGACAAATTAATGCTTATATACGGATAACATATAAGTAAAAGAGCTGCAGATAGAAATTTAAACACACGGGATTAATGATAAATCTATTAGGAATTGAGCCAAACCATTAAATTGTAGACGAGGAAATGGATTTATTACACGTTTTCAATTCCTGTGACGTGTGCATACTGTAGCAGAGACTGATTCCATAGATAGAGAACACGATGATATTTATTTTACAAGTAGGATAAAATATATACTATTACATGACCATAACTAGTTCTCGTCGTCCAGACTGAAATCGAAGCTGGTTCCTAAGATGATTATGATACAATGAATGATTTAAATAGAGCTAAATATTACATCGTTATTTATTCGGTTAAGGGGAAGATGGATTGAAAATCCATACACTAGAGTAGAGGACCAATTTCAAGGTTTCAAATAAAAATAAAGTTTGACGAACAGTGCGATCCGAACTTCATTATTAGAACCTTTACTTGGTACGAAATCACGCACATATGCTGCTAATATTATTTGAGAGATAATATTAGTACAATTAAGCCCTTAGCCTCTAGCTGAAGGATCACTTTTATTCTAAATGCTTAAGTTTCTGTTTTATATTATGCTTTCAAATAATGAAAGTAATGAACTCTGACTAAACGAGTCGCCACACAACATGTAGCAACATGGTGGCTACAGATTTGTGAGTTTCATTTAACCACTGAGAGTGTAAGATCTAGGACGCGTATGTCGATACCTTAAGTCGTAATATCATGTTTTCCACAGAAATTAAGACGAATACTGTTTCTGTTTATAGTATTGAGACGAGAATTGATCTAAATATCAAATTTTCGAATACTTTGACTAGAGACACAATAGAAACAAAATGAGAGAGCAAGCGCCAGCATTTGCTTAGGATTAAATGAATAAGATCTAGATTTCAAATTCTTATAGCTGAACCCGATGAAAAACCTAATGACATGAAGTGAATTCAGTGCGCGTAAATAATGAAGAATACTTTCGAACAAAAAGCTGATCAATTTTACTTTATGCTTAGTCTCACATAATTAACATTGACCAATGGTTTTGAGTACCTAATTGAGTGTTGGTTATAAAACATATTTGACAGTAGTTTATTAACTTGAATAATACTGCAATCATGGATTTCTTTTAGATACCCTACTATCAAGAGCTTTTGCGATAGTCATGGTATTGATCTTGTTTTTAACGCTGTATCTTGTCTAAGGTTGAGCGCGGTTTTGCTAAAATGTATAACCACTATTTTAAATCCCCTAGCAAAATAAAATGATTCCTATGACGAACACCAAGGAAACATATGCCTATGGCGTGTTATTAATTCTGTTAAATGTCCCACTAGACAGACTGCCACAAAACTACCAGGATCAGAGTGCCTTTAAATGATAAACATTACGAAGTAAAATACGTTAAAAAGTTTAAGATATGAAGTGAGCGCCAATATCTGGGTTAGACTAGCAAAAAGATACTTTCGTTATCAGTAAAATCCTTGATACAGCCTACAGCATAAGTGGTTTAATAAAGATTAGTAGATCTGATTGCAATTATGAGGGTAAAATTGAATTTGCCTCATTTTAAAATCCATAGATCCATTGAAAAAAAAGTTTTAATTATAAAATTACTGTAATTACCGATTTTGGCAAACTGAGGAATAACATTTAGAAGCATACTTTCCTCCGACCTTATATAAACTCGGATATAGAGAAAAGCCTTTGACAAAAAAAAATACTCTATTCTTCGTGTGATGAGAATGTTATAAACATATGACGTGACGATAAAGCAAATAATCAAGACTAAGCCGAATGTAATGATTATGAATGTAAGACTCAGTTCCTTGTAGAACTGGAATTAAGTTTCATAATTTTAATGAAAATATCCTATCATTTTAATTGTAATCGTGCGTCAGGAGATCGCACGATGTCGGATGGCCGAATGTAATGATTTTTAAAGAAAATATTCATAAATCGTTCAACTTCCAATGATAAGCGATAGATGGCGCTAGTAGTTACATGAACTTTAGACATTCGTTGTAGATATTAAGTAATAATTTATAATATTAGACTTTATGGATTTGTTTTGTATAAATATATCATAATTGTTAAAATGAAATATTTACTTGCAGTTAATTATTAGATAAACTCTAATGTATATTAGTTAGTCAATTGATGTGACGTACTCTTTACTTTGCTCTGATTGGTCGGTTAGTCGACCGAGTGTTTGTGAAAGTTTGTGGTAGGGAAACACTGAGTTTGTTACTGTCATTTTTGGACAGAGTCAGTCTGCTTTGAGTCGTTGAACAGAAAACATGTCCGACTAATCTGTGTATTTGTAAATGATTGTTAATAGAACGATAAGTATGAAATTGTGTTGATCAAAGTGAATAAAATATTTATACAATTTTTCCTGAAGTGTTTGATTTATCACACTTGCATGAATGCTACATTTCTGCAACTTTGTGTTATCTAATATGAATGTTGAAAGGGGAAAAGGCGTGTTCGCTAATATGAAAATAAGAGGTTGGAATATATATGTCTGATATGTTCTGTTCTGCCTGAAGTTGCTTGTAATGTATGACTAACATAGGGTCATAAATCGTGTGTCTAGTTAAGATTCTAATTATAATTTAGGTGTCTTCAAGGCTAGATTAATTTTATTGGCTCTTCTCTTAAGAATAGGAGTTTCTTGCACGTTCTTCTCCATAGAGATTTACGCTTTGGAACGTGCAATTTATTAGCTGTAATTTTTTTGACTGACCGACATTTTGACAATTCAAAAATGCCTGTAATTGGTCAACAGATGGCCGTTGGGGCCGAAAGGTTCTGGAGTGGCGACCTCGTACCGAAAAACGCAGCGTTGGAAGGCGTCCTGTAAGGTGGACGGATGACCTGGTAAAGGTTGCGAGAATCCGATGAATGCGAGATACACAGAACCATTGATTGTGGCGACACTTGACGCCTATATCTAACAGAAGACATCTTTCGGCTGAAATGATGATGATGATGATGATGATGATGATGATATTTTATCTCTCAAAGTCAAAGTCAAAGTCAAAATATTTTATTTCACATAGGCCTACATGGGCACTTATAAAACGTCAGAAGCTAGTGCACTCTTTTTTTGTGTAGTACTATTCATCGCATAAGACACGTTTGGAATTTCTCCAGTATGGTTAAGTTGAGGTAGGGAAACAAATCTCAAATGCACACACAAACACTCTAACCTGAAACCACTATCGCAGACAGTAGGCCATACAAATATTTGTTCCAATCACTCGGCTACTGCGCCAACAGTACCGTCAACATGGTCAACATTAGTCTTTACCAGATTTGTGTCCTACATCAGCCTTGTTCCATCTATGTTTATTATTGTCCAAGTTACGAGTGTCATAGTCTTACATCCGTATTTATAAAGAAGTAATTACTTAAGGTTAGAATTCTTAATTACAAAATCTCATTCTATAGTAGAGTAACACACGTTGCTTACTTGAGAAAATGCTCAAATAACTCTCGACGGTAGGTAGTTGTTGTATGTTGGCAGTTCTAACTCCAAGCAATTTTTACTTATACTTGTTTATAAATACAGGTGTTATGGTTTGGTTCTTTCTGAACCACAGCCAAGAATTTTGTTATTCTGACACAAGGGCGGCATTTCTCTTTTTTATTTATGATATCTCTTTTTCATTAGCCCGGGACGCTAAATCATTAAATACACCTCTATATTTACTTATCAATTGTAGTACATTTTTTCGTCTCCCACTTTTCATGCTTACATACGAATCATCAAATGGGCCTCTGTTCTGACATACATCACCATCCCCTTACCTTACCTAAATTCTAGTCATAACAGCATCTTTTCTACAAGCCTTCCGTCGTTAATTTTTAGCCATAACGACATCTCTCATTCCAATCATCTCTCTACAACATATTTCTCACAAACCATTAATGTCTCTCTCCAATCATAACTTAATCTTACACACAAACCATACATAGTTTCTCTCCAGCCATAACATAATCTTATACACAAACCATACATAGTTTCTCTAGTCATAACATATTTTTTCGGACAAACCATACATAATTTCTCTCCAGTCATAACATAACTTTTCGCACAAACCATACATAATTTTTCTCCACCCACAACACAATCTTTTGCACAATCTATCCAAAGTTTTTCACTACCCACATAATAATCTTTCACACAAACCATCCATAGTTTCTCACTACCCATATAATCATCTTTCGCAGAAATGATCCATAGTTTCTGACCAAGTATGACATCATCTTTCGCACAAATAATCCATCCAATGGTCTTCCCATTTAATAACAAACCTTATAAAAATATAAAATGTCTAGCCGTCTTCCTGTGCTTAAAGAGAAAGAAGGAAAACACAGTCTATTTCTCACAAATTACTTGCCACACATGTTTAGTACAACCTTATTTTGACTTTCTAAGAGTTCAAAGACGTTTCCATAGCCAAGCACTCAACCTGATGACCCTTACACATTATACAAATGTACAAGAATACTTAAATAGCATCAGGACTCGGAACTTCCCTATTTTTTCTACACCCCAAACCGCCAATAATGCGAGCACGGTCCATTGCGTCTGACTTACCGTGGAACAGAAACTTATTCTGGGAGCTTGGAGCGATCTCGGTGCAAAATCGCATTTATGCTTTAAGTTGGAATGGAAATTATTTTATACGGTCGATAGGATAGTCTGGTGTTTTGAAAATATGCTGGTGGGTGCTTATGTTATAGTTGAGTGCTTCATATATTAATAATACATGTTTCGTACGTGTTACTGTAATTTGAAGAGGTAATAAGTGCAAGGTGACTTTTGAGAGGGTAATATTGTAATAATTCATGTATTCAAAGAACTCTTACCATTAACTATTTAGTATTCTTATTTCTTAACTTGAATTAGTATTTAAGTATATCTAATATTTATGGTATGCCATTTTCGAGTAAAATAGTATGGCTTGCCCACCATCATCACGCATTTTAATTTTGATAACATGAATATTTTGTCGCTAATTTGTCGAAATTTACTCCAAATATCAGAATTTGTCGGTTACGGGTTCATAGCTGGCTGATTCCTGAATCCCCCACCATCGGGGGAGTCTTCCCAGCTGGCCCACATTTTAATATCAAAAACTAGGATACCTAGCGAAACTATCTAAAGAGGTCTAGTCAAATATAACTTAATACTAAATAAAGACAGAATTATGATCTAGACTTTTATTTGATCACGATCGTCTTCTCTCGACCTTTCTGCATTACGTATATTATTTTCTCAAATTCTTTCCTCAAACATTTTGCCAACATGTCCGAACTAGCGAAGAGCTCTCTCCCTCATTTTACGTTCCTCTATTTCAAATGTAGCCATGCTTTCACCTCTTCATTGCTTATGGTGTCGGCGTTTTATTACCTTATGCGTATGGAGTTTGGGTAATAACTAAGAAAATAATAATAAAATGCTCGGTTTGTTTACCCAATTCCGTTATAAACTGGATCAGATTCGGATCATGAATCTAATATTTTTTTATGGGGAGGATGAAATTGTAGTTAATTTTGCGTTTTGCCTTAATATTGCTGAGTACGTCCGGGATTCAATGTTTTTACTTTATTTTGATGGAACATGTCAAAGCAAACACTGCAACGTTGCCTTTGAATGTTAATTAGGGAAACGTCTACGTGAGCAAATACTCTAAGCAGAAAACAGTTCCTAAGAAAACTGTAAAAGCGTTTTCCAACTTTGGACTTAATTTTTGCCCCACTGTTTGGCAAGAAAGGGTACCTACTTTTATATTTTTTTATAGGTTCGCGCTTTAAGGGGCCGGCGGAGGATGAATTTCCATACAAACGTAATACCACGCTCATTTGCAGTTGGAGCATATTTCCAACATATTATGATGATATTTGGTTATAGACAATATTTATCTAGGTTCCTACGTCTATCTTTTTTTAAAAAACAAAAAGAAATTTAAGCAAATTGTATTTCGCACTTTTTTATAGCGTAAATGGCAAAACATGCCATTTGGCTTTTCTTGTATTAAAAATAACAATATTTCTAATATTCTCGACGTAGGAACCTAGATAAATATTGTCTTTAACCGAATATCATCATAATATGTTGGATATATGCTCCAACTGCAAATGAGCGTGGTATTACGTTTGTATGGAAATTCATCCTCCGCCGGCCCCTTAATCCTATCACACCTGATAGAAAGCGACAGTAACGATCGAGCACGTTTGCCTAGAAGTAACTTAAATTCCACAAACATATTATATTCTAGAACGTGGCATCGCCGGCTAGTCCAGATTGGTGCTAGCTGAGGAGCTAGCACCAATCTGGACATATCAGTGAATACTGTACCATACACGCCCATTATTTGAAATATTTAAAATCCAGTTGTCTACTACAACATAAAAAAATTGTTTTTTTTTTTATTAATGATAGGCTTGCGTTTGACCACCATCACACCTGATGTTTCAAAAACGTTTTGTACGACATATCTGGTTCCCATCTAAACGGTTAAAGAAAGATTGACAGCAACCCGACGTAATCTTTCCAACACTCCCATAAAAATGTAAATACCTGTCTCGTAATGGACATAAATGAAAGCCCTCGGATGTGTTTTAAACTGTATTTCAATAGTAATTGAATTTTACAATAAATTTGTACGGAGCAATATCGAACGTTTTTGGTTTCTTAGAGGATTTTTTTATAAAAGTAACGTAAGGTATGCGCACGGGTAAATGTACCCACATATTGAAAAAGTAAAAACTTCTAGAAAATTGACTGCTTGTCATTGATATGATATTGGCGCCAACATCCTCCCGCCGTTGAAATCTTCTGGGTTTCAACCCTTTAATTCATCTGCAGTAGGCAGAGGACAAAGACGAACTAGAGGTCGACGAACAACTCCACGTTGCGTTTTCACGTCAGCAACTCTCGTGACACCATCCGCGCCAGGGAATAGTTTCTGTATGCGCCCAAGTCTCCAACATAGGGGCGGTGAGTTGTCTTCCTTCAAGAGTACTAAATCACCGATTTTCAGGGTTGAGTTGTCGGTTCTCCATTTACTACGTTGCTGTAGGTCTGCAATGTATTCCCGTTGCCACCGACGCCAAAAGTGTTGATGAATCTGCTGTATTCTTTCGTAACGTTGTAAACTGTTACAGTTGCGGTCTTCTAGGTTCGGCGATGGAAGAGCAGTAAGGGCCCGACCAATGAGAAAGTGACCAGGGGTGAGGCATAGTAGGTCATCAGGAGAAGAGGATAGGGGACAGAGAGGACGACTGTTAAGAATCGATTCTACATGTGCGAAAAGGGTAGTTAATTCTTCAAACGTTAGGTGGGAATTTCCCATTACGCGTTTTATATGGTATTTTGCGGATTTAACACCGGCTTCCCAAATTCCACCGAAGTGAGGGGCGTAAGATGGAGAAAAAATGAAATGAATGCCTTCATCGCTTGCAAAATCTAATAGAGAATCCGCGTTAAGTTTAAAAAATTGATTCAATTCTTTTGCACCAGATACAAAATTGCCACCATTGTCACAGAATACCTCCGTAGGCCTTCCTCGTCGTGACACAAACCGTCTAAAGGTAAGGATAAATGCATCTTTGGTCATATCGCTTACGGCCTCGAGGTGTATGCATTTGTATGTCAAACAAATAAAGAGACAAAGATAACCCTTCACTAATTTAGATCCGCGACCCTTCCTATTTAAAATAAGGAAAGGACCGGCAAAATCTATACCTACAGAAGTAAATGGGAAGGTTGCCGTGATTCTTTGGGAAGGTAGGTTACCCATCATAGGTTCTAATGGTTTAGCTTGAAATCTCCGACACTTAATGCAATGCCGAACAGTTTGTCGAGCGAGTCGTCTACCATTAACGGGCCAAATGTAATCTCTAATTATGCCCAATAACAATTGTGGCCCAGCATGCAAGTTACGAATATGTTCGTATCTAAATATGATCTTTGTGAAATGATGAGATGCGTTGAGTAACACTGGGTGTTTTTTGTCGTAGGTATATTTCGAAGAATCTATACGACCACCTACTCGAATCAGTTTATCGTTGGGACAAAAAAATGGGGATAATGATAAATATTTAGATTTAGAGTTTAATGAACGGCCCTTGGCGAGCATTTCATATTCCTGTGGGAATGTCTGTTGCTGCGCTAAGCGACACAACGTAAGAAATGACTGATATAACTCGCTTGTTTTTAATGTGCCATAGACTAATGGTTCTTTACAAGATCTAAGTTTTAGGTTTTTAATATAACGTAATACGTATGCAAATGTTCGTTTTAAATGCGAGTAATTTTGGTAGTTTTCAAAATTAATAAATAGTTCCGTTACTACTTCTAAATTAACAATGGTTGTACAATTTTGTTTAGTTTCGGGTAAGTTATTTAAGTTTAAGTTATTGTTGTTTAAGGTAGGCCATGAATCTTCCGATTGCAGCAAATATTGTGGGCCTGACCACCACAGATTGTTGTCCTTGATAAGATTCGGATGCACGCCCCTGGAGATGAGGTCAGCTGGGTTAACTGATGTTGGAACGTGACGCCATGAGTGTACATCTGTCAGTTCACAAATTTCTGAAACCCTATTGGCAACAAAGGTTTTAAGGTTATTAAAACTCGAATGAAGCCATCCCAGCACAATGCTGGAATCACTCCAATAAATCTCACCATGTACCTTACAGCGCAATGAATCTCTGACCGTCTTACACAATCTAGCGCACAACAGCGCGGCACAGAGTTCTAAACGCGGGATTGTGGTAGGTTTCGTGGGTGCGACCTTGGATTTAGCGCACACTAATTTTACCGCGACGTCACCAGTAGAGTTTACTGAACGTGCATAAATGCAAGCTCCATACGCGCTCTGTGACGCATCACAGAAAGCGTGTAGTTCTATAGCTACTGGTTCGTCACAAATTACATGCCTAGGAATCCTTAAGGCCTCAAGAGCTGATAAGGAATCATTAAACTTAGTCCAAGTCATAGAAATATGTTCGGGAACAGGATCATCCCAGCCTAGTTTTTCCAGCCAAAGCCGTTGTATTATGACCTTTGTTTGTATCACACAAGGACTTAGTAAACCCAAAGGGTCAAAAATTTTAAACAGCTTGGATAATATTGACCGTTTAGTAGGGCGGTTGTTATCAATTGGAAGTGGAGATTGGATTGGAAAATGCAATGTATCTGTTACCGGATCCCAACCTAAACCTAACGTGCTAGAGGACTCACTGAGTGTTAATTTTTCATTAATATCTAACGAAGATATATCAAATATACTAGGTAAATTAGTTTTAAGTTTTCTTAGATTAAAACAACCTAATTTGAGCGCTGCAGTGACTTCTTGCAAAATGTATTTTAATTCTTGCTTGCTGTCACTAGAGGTTATCATGTCATCCACGTAAAAATCATGTTGAATAATGTTTTTGATAGTCTCATCGTGATGTTCTTCGCCAAGCTGCCACAAACAGCGTGTACTTAAATAGCTGGAACTTGCCATACCGTAAGTAACAGTATTTAACCTTAACGTTCTGATAGGTTGGGACTCATCTTCTCTCCACAGTATGAGTTGAAGATTTCGGTCCTCCTCATTAACTTGTATCTGACGATACATTTTTTCTAGATCGCCAGTCAGGAGGTACTTATGTTGTCTGGCTCGTACTAAAATGGAGAAAAGAGAGTCCTGCATATTTTGACCTTTCATGAGTAAATCATTAATGGACAGTCCAGATGAGGTAGGAGAAGAACCATCAAAAACAACACGAATTTTAGTGGATTCACTGCTTTCTTTAAATACTGCATGATGACATAAGAAGTATGATAAATCAGGTTTTAATATATTTGATTGTGAAAGATGACCTAACTGTTCATACTCTCTTATAAAATCAACATATTGTATTTTAAGTTGCGGATATTTACGAAACCGTTTTTCCAAGTTGTAAAATCGTTTCTTTGCTAATGTATAAGATTCACCAAGACAATCAGGAGAATCCATAAGAGGTAATCTAACATTAAATCTGCCCGTACTTAACCTTGTCACGTGACTTAAAAAATGTTTTTCACATAACCCTTCATCATGGCTTAGCGGGGATTTTAATGGAACTTCCTCGAGCTCCCAAAATTTCGTCATTTTTATATTCAAGTCATTCTCTAAATTCTCTGAAATCAAAGAATGATGACATTGAGCATTAATTTTGTTATTTGTATTATTTATTTTGATTGGACCTGAGATAAGCCAACCAAATTGAGAATTTCTAAGTGACGGATTATCAGGGCCTAAAGAACGCTGCTCGCAGCCAAGTATATCCCAGAACAAGTCTGCTCCGATGAGCAAGTCAATAGCGGAGGATTTATTAAAGGTAGGGTCAGCAAGGTATATTTCAGAAGGTATCCGTAGTTGCTGAGTGTTTAAAGTGTATCTGGGAATGTTGGTAGTTAACTCCGGTAATATAAGAAAAGTTGTTGTGACTTGAAACGGTTTAATTAAGGATTTAAGTTTCGCCACACAACTCTCAGTTACCTTGTTATTAACTTGGTTGCCGATACCGACAATATCAATATTTTTAAATAGAGAAGAAGCTGATAATGATAATTTATCTCTAAGTGATTGTGTCATAAATGACAATTGACTGCCACAGTCTAATAAAGCGCGAACCTGCTCGGATTTATTTGTTGTAGGGTTAGTCACCTCAACTATAGCAGTGGATAATAAAATATGTTGTGAACACGGTGCAGTATGATTAGCTATCGTCCCACATGACGACGTGGTAGCTGCAGCAGTGGTTTCACTTATAGTCGGAATATGTAAAAGAACGTTGTGCTTCTTCTTGCACTCGCGACATGGTCTAAGGTAGCATTTACGCGTAGTGTGCCCAGACCTTAGACAGTTTGCACAAAGATTTAATTTATTAATTTCATTTATACGATCTTCCACACTCTTAGCCTTGAACACAGGACAATCGTAAATCCTATGCTCATCTTGACAAACAACACAACCTGAAGATGAAGAAGAACTCTGATTCTCAGATTGACTAGATAATTGACATGTAAGAGATTGATTGTGGTGATGCTCATTTTTATTGTTTGAACCTTTAGATGATGTAGAAGCTGAGGGTTTATTATTATGATTATTTGATGAAGATTGGTTAAGAGACACAAGGACATCTGCTCGATCAATTAAAAATTTATGAAATTGTTCTAAATTAGGTACCACCTCATCCAAAGTACCACGCCACTCTTCCCACTTAGTACGTGTGCGGTTATCTAGCCTTGAACACATAATATGTATAAGCAAGGCATCCCAATTATCGGTAGCTAAACCTAGGCTAGACAGTGCTCTCATGTTCTTGGTCACATGATCAACCAAAAAACGAAGGGATTTATCTGACTCACGATTCATTTGATGTACACTTAACAAAGAATTTAAATGAAAACTTATTAATTGTCGCTTGTTATCATACCGGTCGCATAGCAATTTCCAGGCAATACTGTAATTAGAATTGGAAACCTCCAAGTTATTCACTATTCTTGCTGCGTCTCCTTCCAAATATGATAAAAGATAATGAAACTTGTTGATAGGTGCAATGCGATCGTTATTATGAATAACAGACTTAAATGTATCACGAAATTCCAGCCAACGGAAGTATGTACCGTTAAACTTAGCAATTTGTATCTGTGGTAATTTAAATCCTGCCTCCTGATTATCAGGAGAGGACGAGCTATGGCTAGCGTTATGTATGCCAGATTCATCGTGACGTTGGTGACCTTGAATAAAACTTTGAGCATTCGCAATATTTGATATAAATAAGTGTTCAATATCATCGCGTTCATCGAATTCAGTTGACAAATTATTAGAATTTAAAAGCTCAATTTGATTCTGCAAGTCATCGAACTTAGTGGACAGTGACTCAAATTTACTAAGTTTAAGTGTTAACTCGGCTAATTCAATGCGCGTAACCGAGTCATTTCTCATCAAATTGGTTAAATAATTCTTGAACTTAGTAATTTGACCCTTTATCGAACTACGTTTAACAAAAAGTTCTTGTAATTCTTGCACGTCTCTTGCGGAGCTATCATCCTTGCCCATTGTAACGTTTGTAACAACAACTAAGTACTTACAATAATAGTTAACTCAATATGTGACAGGTAATGAAACTCTAAACTAAACTGAATATTTCCACAGTAAAACTATGCAAGAACACAACTAAACGTTAATAAAAAATGTTTATCTTACGTCCCTCAATCGATGTCACCTGTGAAGTGGCTTTGGAGTACAGGTGCTCAGTTGTAAACCCGCTGGAACGTCTGATGTGGACGCTTGACCTCAACACTATTGTAGGTAGTAGGATGTTGCGATTCCTGGAATGTTCGGCGAATAATGTGAATGACTTGTGATAAATATTACAATTATGTTTGATCTCAATTATATTTTATGGTTTTAGTCTAATGATTAGGTATACAAGTAATCTTGTAAAGTATTTTAAACAATAAAACCTAAAAATATCAGATTCATTTCAATAAAGGTCAATGAAAAGGTCAGAAGGTCAAAGAATAAAATATTGATGTGGGTGATAGAAAATGAGTTTTTAAAAGTACGTAATTTAGAGATTATCTGAGTATATTTTTGAGTTATTTTATCACATATATTGAAATAAGCACATGTAAAACCGAGGGGTGTATGGATTAATAAGGATCGGTGTACGAAATCGATATTTACGGAAGGAACAAAGAAAGGTTAAAAAGGTCACTTAGCTGCATTGGCCGGCTGCTGTACAGCGACTTTTATATTATATGGATGTCGAAACTGTCACACCAGGTGTTGGCTGCAATGGCTATACCTCCAGGTAGCCCAATCTTGTTTCTTCAAGTAGCTCAAATGGTCAAGCTAACCGGGCTTCGTATTTCTTGACGATTTTCGATTTACAGACCGTCCTGTCACGGTCGCCACTTTTTATGTCTCGTAATGGACATAAATGAAAGCCCTCGGATGTGTTTTAAACTGTATTTCAATAGTAATTGAATTTTACAATAAATTTGTACGGAGCAATATCGAACGTTTTTGGTTTCTTAGAGGATTTTTTATAAAAGTAACGTAAGGTATGCGCACGGGTAAATGTACCCACATATTGAAAAAGTAAAAACTTCTAGAAAATTGACTGCTTGTCATTGATATGATATTGGCGCCAACAATACCAACTCATCATCATTCACCAGTAACATAATCCCATACATGGGCTCGTTAGCTCCAGAATACGTTTCCCGTGCTAATGAGTTTTAGCCCTTTCAATCAGCCCCTCATGTAAAAAAGATCAACCCTTGTAAACGCACTTCACTGATTAATTACTGACTTGCTTTATCCAGTTGGATGTAGGATGTAGGGTACTGGAAATACTGACCCTCTTTCAAATCGTCGTCTATTTCATTGGGTAAGTGTAATAAAATGCTGGTCGGAATATTAAAAATAAAACGCTCTCCGTTTTAATCCAGATGTTGAAACGGAGAGCGTTGCGAGCGGTGCGTTGCGTTGCGTTGCGAGCGGTGCGTTGCGTTGCGTTGCGTGCGTTGTTGTTGTGTTGTTGTTGTGTTGTTGTTGTTGTTTGTGTTGTTGTTTATTTTATGGTGATGATATAAATAGAAAACAATATTTGGTAGAAGTAATCATCGTTATGGCAACACTTAGGGGCCCTATGTCCCAACAGTGGACGACTTTCGGCTAAAAATGATGATGATGAACCATTGAAATCTATGTTATATTGGTTTGTAATTATAATAAAAAATATTGTTTAATGTTTTTATTGAGTAATGGTGGCCCAGTGGTACCGGCTCCGACTTAAGACTTTTACGCCGTGGGTTTCAAACCCAGACAGGTGCTATAATTTATGTAATTTATTTCATCACCACTGCTCTCAAAACGGTGAAGGAAAACATTATGACGAAACCGGCATGTCTTAGAACTAAAAACATCCACTAACTTTTTTATTTCCTCGCCTAGAGTAAAAGCCTTATTATTGGAGTTATGAATTTACATGTGGATGGAGAAGGAGAGGGAAGCCAAAGAAAAGATGGATGGATTGTGTGAGAAGTGATATGAAAGAAAAGGGAGTTAGTGATAGCGTGACGAGTGACAGGACAGAATGGAAGAAAAAAACGTGTTGCGCTGACCCCAAATAAAACGGGACAAGGACAGGAAGAAGAAGAAGAGCCTAGAGTAAAAGCCTGATTTCCATGGGAACATTGTAAGACTCATTATTTTTATATTTAGTAAAATATGCTACTGAATTTCCAAATCGTATATAAATTATAGACAACCCACTCGCTAGTATCTATCAATTTCTATCTATAAATTCTAGACAAAAAAAATTCAAAACACACCATAACATTTTTCTATACTTACACACAAATATTGATATCACTAGCAAACATTATACATTAAAAGAAAATCAAAGAAAAACAATTCTCTCCGGCGCCGCTGAGCAAACTTTGGTGCGTTCCCTAATCTCCTACTTATTGGGGTTAAACCGATGAAGTCATCAATTTGAATGAAACCTACTCCGGCCCGCCCTCTTCCCTTCGGCTAATCAAAGAGTGCAGAGGTTAATACCGGGAGTACTTTGCTTTTTTTTACATTATCCCTTTGACAAACTGGGTTTGACGGGTTTTTTTTTGGCAGTATTTTTTTAGCGAAGTTCAATGGTGGTTTTAATGATTTGCAAATTAATTCCTAATGGATATTCTTATGTAAAATTGGCGTAGTTTTGTCTTCACTATTGAACAATATGTGCTGTAGTATTGACTGCTTTAACTCAATGAAGGTTGAAGAGAAGGCTAACTCGATACATCTGTTACCGATTGCTGTAAGAACATATTAGAATATGTTGCATCCAACGTCCTAGAGTCTGTCTAATAAGTCAACCGACTTGTGTAATTATAGAGTAAAAAAGGTTGATTAAGAGGTATTGATTATTGTTTACTACTAGAAGAACCTTATAAAAAGTATCGAATATAAGTATTTTTTTAATAATTAAATATTATACAAAATTCCTAAGTCGGTTGACTTTTTAGACAGACTATAACGGATAACACAGTGACTGTATTCTATATCAAAAACTAACTAGAGTCTGTCTAATAAGTTAAACGACTTGGGTAATTATTAGGATTTAATTAAATCGGATGTAGTCAACACGGGTTCAATAATCAAGGTTGATTAAGAGATACAGATCATTGTTTACTAACAGAAGAACCTTATGAAAAGTATCGAATATAAATATTTTTTAAATAATTAAATAATATACAAAATTCCCAAGTCGATTGACTTATTAGACAGACTATACTTTCGAAACTTGACACTGGCTGAATGTACAAACTGTACGAAACCAAATAAAAGGGAGCTAGAATTGAGAGTTTTGGTTTTTGAAATTGGAAGGACAATAATACCATTGAACAGTAAAGTTTTGACAGGGAATATAAACAAAGTTTTTTGTTATAAATAATAAAGTTTTTTTTTTTATCAGCTCTAACAAAAAAAACAATCAGTAACAACAATAAATACACCTAATATTATGTTCTACGAAAGAACTGACAGTATGACGGTTCACCATCTTCACTCATCAGAGCCCATCGTTATTCAAAACGCCATTCTAAATATTGGCTGTTGGTTTATGACCCAAGTGATGTGAGCGACTCACCAAATTCTGGTCAGGAGTACAATAACCTCATTTTCCAAAACTAGCCTACATCCAAGAGTTGAACTACAATAAACTATGTTTAAAGTTAACGAAACTTAGTTCTATAATTACACAACACGTGTTTGCTTTAAGAAATCGACCCTCAAACAGTCAAATTCCAAGTTCAAAACGTGCCACAGAATAAATAATAAATGCCTTTATAAATGGACGTTACACCGTCCACACATAGGGGCACGCATACCCACTGTTGTCAAACTTATCCGCACTCATTGATATACTGTATTTATTTCCACACTATAAGCGACATTGTCTATCCACTTCGCACTTGTGATTTCCCCCGGGTAGCCTTGTTTAATAATTCAAGTCGTCCCATGTTCGGACCTTACCTTAGCCTTAGTTACAGCGAAGCCGAATAATTAATTTACAAGTACCAGAACAACTTCGGGCTTGACCCACTTGGGCAGTGACGCGCTGCGGTCCGATTGTTTGCTTAAATTGTAATAAATATTATTCTTCTTGGTTAAATAAAATAACGTTATTTTCACTAGATTTTTTTTGAACTGTGGAGTCACTTCACAGGATATGCGTCACCTTCTTTCCTGCCCAGCTTGCACAACTATTTGCTCCTAGCTTACATTAGACCGACTCCTAAGTGGACCACGCCTGATTTGTACGTAGAACGACGTCGCGTGGCGGCAATCTAGTGTAACTCTAGAAGTCTAGTTTCCATATAAAATGTAGGAGACTGACGCGCCCAGATCGGTGTACGTCGCATACGTGTGCGCAGTGTAGTTCTACTTTTATACGAAGCCAATGACAATCCAGGCGGCTAAATATTGGTCGGACGAGATTTGAGTCAGATCGATTCGAAAGAAGACTAGATTTTTTTGTGGGAAATCGTTTAATGATTTCTTCCAGTTTAGGAAAGAGTGTGAGACTTTTATTGACTAAAACCCACCTTATGCCATATATCCTTCAGTTGCCCTTTGGGGTGACGGTAACTCTTTGAAACTTTTCTGCAGTTGGTGACAGCCAGTATTTTAGCATTAGTAGATAATTTAGTTGATAATGAAAAACAAATTGAATTCGAAATAACTGCGTTTTTATAATGGAGATATAGAAAGTCTACAAGCGCCAATGAAACTTATAATGGTCTCAGCCAGCAGATTTACTTTATTTATCAGATTTGTTCAAACATTATTACTTATCCCACCCTACATTTGCCGTAGCAACAAAACACAACAAAAAATCTTTAAAAAAAAAAGAAAAATACATTTTCAATAACAATAATATCGGCACTTGTGGACCCTCATATTATAATAATTCAAATAAATTTAACAAGGTCCCTTTCGCAACGTGTTTCATACATCAATAACCCAAGGCATTACGTACAAATGTAGCGAATATGTCATGAGATAGGGTTACCATCCATAAGAAATGCGTTGGGACAGGTGTGCCCCCGAACGGACCTTTTAGATTGGACTCGGAATAAGAATTGATCGAATTTGTGTCACATCAGTGTAGAGTAGAAATAAAGAATGGAAATATTGCTACCTGTATTGTAGGTGGCAAGATTTGCAATAATAATAATGCTGTGGATAAGTTTTCGGGTCATCGTACCTACATACCTATCGTCAAAATATTGTAGAGGCTGACTTAAAGAGAGAAATGGAAAGAAGGAAGATGGGGAATGTGAACAAAATAAAAATTTACACAAAAATAACAATTTAAACAAAGCAAATATGGAATAAATGGAATTCCTTGCATAGCCGTAGAGGTAGGTAATAGGTAATTACCCTTAATTTTCGCAATGAAAGAGAGAGATAGCAAACCATTCTTTTTCGTATGACGTAAAAATGTTTAAGTTACCACAAAGTATATTCAAAAAGAAACCTATCAAAGTTGATGAAACTGTCAATGAATATTCTTTACTTTTAATTTTCAGATCTCACAAAGATACAAACTCATGGTTATTCTCCAAATACACGTGTCATCCCCGAATGAGACCTCAGGTGCAATATTGCACAGTCGTGCCGTGCGTTCCGTGGCGACAAAGAAATACGCGCCATCTTTAAATTTAGACCCGCTCCAGAATGTCACCTTTATTGCATCTTCCACGAAAATGATTTTTATTTAAAGTATAGTAAGAGACGGATACTTTACGATTTTTCGGTTATTTATGGCTTCCAATGCGTGTGCAGGTATTGGTTTTGTTATTTTCCCCTAGGCTGTGCATATAAATCTTTCCAAAACGTCGGAAAAATACTCTGAAAATGTTGAAACAATTCCGCTATATTACTGAAACAAATTATTACGTCTTTCGTTCCTATACGTTTTGCATTACAATGGAAGAAAATAACAAGGCCTCTTTTATTGGAAAATAATATACTAAGTTCGTTCATCTTACAGCTTCATGTAAAGTTCATTCACCCTGCGGACAAGTCAATCCTACCCTCGGCCCGCCATTAAACCGATGTGTTGTAAACAATAGCAATATACCACACCCTTCTATAGAATAATGAAGTTCTAACTTTTGACATCTTACTTCACATATTCAAAATCTATCCTCCGTTCGATTGGTTAACCCTTTCGTAGCTCACGAGGACGCGTTACTAGTAAAACTTGGACTGTCAAAAGTTCCACAAAGTTCAACGGTCCGTGTTTCAATAGAAATGATTCGGGACCCCGGTCGCTCACAGACCATTGATTTTCACGATAAATGTCGAACCAAGAATAGTTTTTGTAACAACAGATGTTCTTCTAATCCACACGATTTGGATTATTCCTTTGTTTGTAGCAATGTTAAATTATTCGTGAAATTAAAGAAAGCTAGCGGCAAAATGAATATTTTATTTTGTGCAGCAGACCTGAATAGTCTTTTCATTGATCGCTTCTTTGTCGATTTTCACATTCATTCACACAGTAAGCTATCTAGCATTCGGACGAAGCCCATCATGGCTGATGCCTGCCAAGAATTACTGTGGATCTGGAACGCAAAGGACAAGTGAAGGAACACAGGTGGGTTTAAGTCAGTAAAATTCTGAAACTCTCTCTCACTCTACCTAGAACGAGAGGAATTATTTAATGATATCCATCATCATCATCATCATTTCAGCCGAAATAGGTACGTCCACTGTTGGACATAGGCCTCCCCCAAGTATCGCCACAGTGAACGGTCCTGTGCGCCTCGCATCCACCATACCAATTGCCTTTAAATATTGTTACAACGCCATGGACATCGGCTATTTTTAAATATAATAAATTTAACAAATATTAGAAAGAGGTAAAGTTTGTTTTTTTTTGTTTGTAGGAGCTAATCTCTGAAAGTACTAGTCCGATTGAAAAAAATTACCGATAGAAAGCTGCTTTATTTCCGAGTGATATATTTGTGTGTATGTGGGCAAAGCCACGGGTAAATGCTAGTAGTTTATAGTCAAACGAAGAGAAAATTAGCTAGCCTTCAATGAAAATCACTACAAAGGTTTCTAAGCTTATCGGACAGTTCAAAGACCCGTAATAGGCCATTAGCCGGCTCGTACAAAAAACATACCATAAATAAGCAGACCACAGCTATGTGTCTTGTTCCCCCTAGTAAATTTCATTGCGAGCGATGCCCCGTATTTAGTGCTAACCCATCGGCCCTATACGACTCCCATTATGGGATTGATGAACCCATAATAGTAGGGATTTATCTGTCTCATTGTATCCGGGATGGAATTAGGGTATGCCAGTAGAGATATACTGGTGCATAGACTGGGGTTTGTAAAGGTACTAATTAAAACTTTAGGTCGATTGGAAAGCGATTTCTATCAGGTGAGATAGCGGTCAAGTGCGAACCTATCGATTATAAGAAAATATTGGAAAGCGATTTCTATCAGGTGAGATAGCGGTCAAGTGCGAACCTATCGACAGTAAAAAAAAAATGGAAAGCGATTTCTATCAGCACGCTTAGCCAAGTTGTTATTCTGCAATCGTTAACGCTTTCGAAAAGTGATAAAACGTATGGGAATGATGTCATCTCAACGTAAAGTCGCGTGGTCAGAACAAACGAATAGACAATTCGTAGCCAAGTTCACATCGTTCAAAATCGTTTCTACAATGTTTAACGCTACATCCTTTGTTATACAAACGCTACATTGTAGAACGAGCGGCCGACTCAGGCGCGTCAACATGGCTACCAACTTATCGTTTTCTACAATTGCTGTCACCGAGGCGTTACCGATTAGAGAACGGAATTCGATTGTAACTTGGCTAGGGGGGCAAGTGAGATAGCGGTCAAGTGCGAACCTATCGACAATAAAAAAATTGGAAAGCGATTTCTATCAGGTGAGATAGCGGTCAAATGCGGACCTATCAACAATAAAAAAAAGGTCAGTGTATGTTTTCCTACACAAATTAAGTTGCTTAGAACAAAATATGATTAATATTTATAAAAATATTTTGTTTCATACAATATCCAATAAATTAAAAAAAAATCATGCATCTTTCCGCAAGTATTATTTTAATTTATACGATAGTTCACATTGTTACGTGTAATAGTTTTAAAAAATATACAACGTCAAAAATAGTTAAAAACAGCCAACCGGCACGGGCAGTTTAAATGGGGTGACCAGACAGTTGCAAACTATCGTTCCAACCAAGATTATCCTGGTTAATATGTTTGGTTTGTGTTGGGGGTATATGGATGTAAACCACGCGCCACCACGTTCGGTGGTTGGGAAAACGCGCCTCCCAACCAAGAGCTTTGAAGGTCATGGTTTACAACTGCTGTCTACATGGATTGAAACTAGTAAGGTCGCCTTGGTTGGGACGCTAGTTTGCAACCATCTGATCACCCCTTAAGTCAAGTGAATTTCAGGTTACGCACCCGGCGATTTGACGTTTGCTGTCATAGACTTTGACGTCACTTTTGATTATTTTGCAGTTTTTAAAAGTTCGTTTCTCGCTCAAAACAAAATAATAAAAATATTGACTGAGGCTTAATTGAAATAAAGGTTTTTTTTTCGGACGAGAACGCGCCAATAATAATGGTTGTATCATTGACCATGCTGAGTAAGTACCTAAACTAAATATCTACTCAAAATACACACTTACACTGGGAACAGCCAGGTGTACGAAATTTCAAAACTATCACAATACGAATCCGTAAACGAACTTTCATCACAAAAAAAAAACCTAAAAATCCCCTTTAATCCGGGTCCCCAATAAAACGGACAACAATGTATAAAGAAACTCAATTCGTTATATTTGATTTTATACAGGGATCAGTTGGTAAGCCTTTGAATAAATTTCCTGTATGTCAGGCCCGTGGGCCGATCTATAAATCTCGTAAATTATATTCATAGACTGACAAACCGAATTCTGATGCTATCGGCCATACATTGTAACTTTACGTACCACTGACCTTGAATACTAGATACGCGAAGATACTACCTTGATCTGATAAGCTAAATTATTCGTCGTTTCGTCAAAAAATATTCACTTCCCTTATAATAACAAAGGAAGCCCTTGTACTAGCAGCAAAAGCCATATTTTAGACATGTCACAGTCGGAAAATCTTTGCCATATATTTTGATGTCGTCTTTGTTCTGTAATGTTTAATTTGCTGCTATCACGTAAAATACAGTTACAGTTTTGTGATTTAAAAAATTAACAAAATAAATGATTTATGACTGAGGCTTATAATATTTTTTAGGTAATATTACTACAGAATAAGTAGAATACCCAATAAATATTACTTGAAGGCTGTCTCATTAATCTATGTTATCTAATATTCAATATCGTTTTTACAGTGATTTAATGTATGAGTCATAGCGAACTGAAGTCAATTAGTTGTGAAATATGAATTATCATTATTAATATAATAATTTTTAAAAATCCTTGATATTTTAGTCTGCCTTCGTACAATGATGCTGACATGCATGCGGTACCGCTCAGACCGCTCAAAAAGAGGTGGTGAAAGATCTGCATGGACGCGTACCGCATGGGCCGGTTTGCCGGAAGCACGGGGAAAAGTTCTTGGAGGACCTTGAAGAAAGATATTGTCCAATAGTTAGACATATCAAGAGCAATGTATACATCTGACTGACTGTATACATCTAGGGCTTCCTTCATTGGATTGATTTAAAATACGAAATGCAATTCTCCTTGATGAAATTCAATTCTCCAATATAGAAGAAAGTTTATTTTATTAATTATTCTATCAACGACTTATTCATTAATAGGAACATCTTTAGGATCTTTACGATACTGTAACAATCAAACTTAAAATCTAGAGTGAAATTGTCACAGCATTAACATAAATTTAAAATTTTATAATAATACATAGAGTAGGTTTACTAAAAAGATACCTAACTACCCTACATGTATATGTCCACCATGAAAACAAAAATTAAAAAAATAATAATAATAAATCTATTTTATGGGCCCAGAGAATAATTTAATTAATGAAAAATAATAATAATAATATCCATGTATATATGTACCATGAATACAAAATTATGTTGGTCCAAAGAACGACTTAATAAATGACAAATAATTAATGTCAGACAACGCTTTTAAATTTCACAGAATTGAAACCACATTAAGCAGATTACTGATTTTAAACCAATTCAGATAAATGATCGCAATGAATTATTTAGTGGTTGCCAAATTAACGGATCGACTGTCTATTGACAATTTGTTGTTGTTTCGTTTGCCATGATACAACAAAACATTACTAAAGTGACAAAAAATGTAACACATTAACAGCTTTATAATAGAGTAAATGTTTTTCATGATTGTTCCCTACATATTTATTTATTTAACTATTTAGTACACACGTGGAAATATGCGTACATAATAATTAATAATAAATGTACGCATATATTACAAGCAGATAAGAAAATAGAGAAATAGGTTCAAAGGAGATGCTTATTTTTGCAGAAATTTCGTACAGTAAACCTGCGAGAGAGGGAAAAGGAGAATTGGAAAAAAAACAAAACGTATGTAAGATTAATAGAAAAAATTAGTACAAAAAAATAACGTAACATTCAATATAAAGATATATATATACTATCATTACTACATACATAGTTAAATGCTGACTATTGAAGACAGTGAGAATTGGCCTGCTGCGGTCTTCCCTTCCGATTATAATTTAGGTGTTTTCAAGGCAAGAGTGAATAAGCTCATAATAAACTAGTGTACTTCACCCTCAACGATTGCATCACTGCTTACTATCAGGTGGGATCGCGTTCATACCCTAATTTACATCACTAAAAAATATGTTTTGGATGCCAGGAATACAGGTTCTGTTAATATTAGCCATATTAACTGAACACTTGGAATTATCCAGCCTATGTCCAGTCCTTCGGCGGAAATGTAGATAGGGACTTATAATTATGGAAACATTCTGTCTCTCATTTCTGCTTTATTCGATTCGTCTACACCCCAAATAGCAGAATAATTTATAATCATTAAAATATTAAAAAAGACGTGTGGCACTCGGGGACTGCCGCGGCAAAGCTATTGCATAGCATTTTTATCAACTTATGCAATTATAATTATTTATTTATTTTATTTATGCAGTATTTTTTTTCCTTTGTTTTTTTTTTCTTTGATATTAATTGAAGTTACACTTTCACACATTGAATTGAATTTTGATTGATTGTTCACTCATTTGTTTTCTTATCGGTCACCACGCTCAAAAAACAAATGAGTGGGGGGTGTTAGGTTATTTTCGTTACGGAATTTCTGGATTCGGTCTCCACGCTCAAGGCCCGCGATAGAAGCTATGCAATAGCTTAAAAAAATAACATAAAAACATCATTTTTTTTTTTATTATTATTTTCGCGCTTTACGGACGCTTGGTGACACTTGGGGGAGGCCTATGTCGAACAGTGAACGTCTTTCGGCTGAAATGATGAAAAGGTCATCACTATTAATACATCGAAAAGTGACACCAATTATATCACAACAAATCTAAGAAGTACCATTTGACGTTTCACACTTTTATATAAAAATAGTTTTGTATTGGCGTAACACACTATTTCTATTATCTTTTCCGTAAAACCATTGAATTATGAAGCTATTTTTATTTTATCACATCATACACAATTTTAATCAATAAGGGTGTGTTGCACCATTTAACTATAACGATAACAAAGCCGTTAACAGTTGTCAAATCGTCGAATTGACCAACAGGCGGCCGTTTCACGGCTGGTTAAGGTTTGGTTATCATTATAGTTAAATGGTGCAACTCACCCTAAATAAAAAATAAAATTTACGTGCGTAATGCACGTGTAGAACTGTCAAACCGTACTTCTTAGATTTGCCGGGCTTTAGATACTGTCAAATACATTGGTGTCATTCATTCGGTCAATAAGTTTAGCTAAAACGTAATCAGTAGAGCTTCCGAAAGAGTGGGACTTAAAATGAATATGGACAAAACCAAAGTCATGGTAAACAGCCACGTAGCACCCACTCCTACCAAGATCGGAGACTCTACACTCGAAGTTGTGGACGATTACGTTTACCTGAGACAGACGGTCCAGTTGGGTAAGTCTAACTCCAAGAAAGAGATCAATCGACGATTCCGACTCGGCTGGGCAGCGTTCGGGAAGCTGCGCGGTATCTTCTCGTCCAACATACCACAGTGTCTCAAGGCGAAAGTCTATGACCAGTGCGTGTTGCCAGTGATGACATATGGCTGCGAAACGTGGTTGCTTACAATGGGCCTCATCAGAAGACTTGAAGTCACCCAAAGGGCAATGGGCTATGCTCGGAGTTTCCTTGCGTGTTCGAAATCAAGTATGGGGATATCCGCAGAAGAACCAAGGTTACCAACATAGCACAAAGAATCGCCAAAACTTAATTGGCAATGGGCAGGGCACATTGCTCGCAGAACAGATGGCCGTTGGGGCCGAAAGGTTCTGGAATGGCGACCACGTGTTGGAAGGCCTCCTACAAGGTGGACCGATGACCTGGTAAGGGTTTCGGGAATTCGATGGATGTGAAACGTGTAGGACCACTCATTGTGGCGACACTTGGTGGAGGCCTATGTCCAACAGTGGATTTCTTTCGGCTGAAATGATGAAAAGGTAATCACGTTTGACAGGCCTGTTGGTCTAGTGGTTAGTGACCCTGACTGCTATGCCGGAGGTCGTGGGTTCGATTCGCACCCAGGACAAATGTTTGTGTGATGAGCATGATCATTTGTTCTGTGTCTGGGTGTAATTTATCTATAGTGTGTATGTATTTAGAAATATATAAGTATGTTTATCAGTTGTCTAGTACTCATAACACAAGCTCTGCTTAGCTTGAGAATAGATGGCGTTGTGTGATAGTTGTGGAATATTATTATTATATTATTAGAACTGTTAGGCGGTACAAAGTTCGCCGGGTCAGCTAGTATATACATAATTATATAGGTATGTTTATCCTCTGTGGAATTAGTACTCAATCCTCAAACTTTATACAACGACCTCGAAAACTCAAACACCACAATAACTATGTAGAATTCTAGATCGTATCCATTCTAAGTGATTTTCAACAAATCTAGATATATGTATGCTAGTTCCTAGAGTATAACTTGTACGCCAGAAAGACAAGTTACCGTTTGACACAAGTGCGAGTTCCCCCTTCATTGTACGAGGATTTCTAAGCCCCCTTAGAGGGTATCCTTTAGAATAGGTGCCTGGCAACTGCTGATGAATTCAGCTGTATGTATGTAAAGGAGATGTGCGTTTGCCTTCCTTTTGACTGTCAATCATTTACTATGCTGTGCGAAAGAATTATCCAAAGAGCAGAACATTGAGCAAAAATGGACTGTGACATTTTTTAAATTATTGGAATAGACAAAAATATTGTTCTTTGTGGTACCTTCTGTAAATTACAGTGTTAATAAGCCAAAAAATATTTTTACAATAAAAAAAAATACAGCCCATTTAAAAGTAAAATAAAACACTAAAAAAGTACAAAATAACTTTAATTTCGGAAGTCCGTGTTTCTGTAATAGTTTTGTCTATTTGTTATTTAACACCTTTATATTATTATTATATTATACCGATTTCCGAAATTAAAATTATTTTATACTTTTTTAGTATTTTATTTTACATTGAAGTAGGTTGTATTTTTTTTTGTACCGCTCAGCTAATTATCATCAGATTAGCTCGATGGCACATAAGGTGTCAGAGTGCATCTCATGACAATTGTCATAATCTCAAACACGGTTAGGTTACATTGATTTATTACAGAGTTCTGGTGTCTACCTTCCAGCTTCATCAGTTCGATAAATCCCCTCCCCTATTCTTTCAGTCAGTCACCAACTACACGTATAAACATAGCCATTTTACTTGGTACAACAGTTCTGCTATAATTCTATGAGGAGTTCTGTTCCATATCTTCGAAGTTCTCATCAGATCATAACAATATTTATATGGGACCAACTCGGAAGCATAACCATTCAACCTAATTTTTTTTTCTATATCAGCTGGTTTCCTTCTTGAGCCCTTTATTTTACTACGTCAAAAAGTATAAGACTTTTCGCCTAACACCGGCGACAGCTATCTTGTACTAGAAAAAATCAAAAACATGTAGCCTAACTTTATGACTGGATAGATAAATCTATAGGCTCTCGCTCCTCCTAGAGCTGGAGAAGTTATTTGATGATTTCCCACCCAAAAAAAATGCTGTTAAATAAAGTTAAACAGGGATTGTCCAAGAAGTATATAATATAATATACAAACTCCCAAAACTCTCCTTTTGGGGCTGACGAGTACAAAGAAAATCACAATATTTATGCAAGGTACACAAAAGCAATTGTTAGTCGACTGGTTATCCACCTCAAAATTTTTGATTCACCTCCACAAAACCAATAATATATTAAAACCAGCCTAACACATTCGAAAGTACTCACAAAACTTTCGTCCTGTCTCTCCAATAGTTGTACTCTGACGACAAAAATCAAATAGAAGACAAGTCAAACATTGGTTACAAACGTTGGCAAACAAGATGTACTGAAAGTCGTGGCACGTGACGAGAACTTGTTATCGGAGGGTAGTTAGTGTAGTGACGGATACGGGTAGGATTGCTGTTGTGTGGACTTGGGACGCCCTGATGTACACACAAGTTTGAAAAACTAGTTTATTTTTTAAGGTCAGTTTGAGGTCAAAATCCTTAACGGCCTGATACCTTTCGAATGCCGTAATTAGAGACACAATAGCAAGACAATGAGAAAGCGAAAGTCAGCGTTCGCTTGGAGTTTAATGAATTAAAGGTATACGTAGATTGGTGATTCATCATCATCATCATTTCAGCCAAAAAACGTCCACTGTTGGACATAGGCCTCACGCAAATATCGCCGTCATGACTGGTCCTGTGCGACTCGCGTCCATCGGCAACCCTCACCAGGTCATGGTTCCACCTTGTGAGAGGCCTTTCAACGCTGCGTCTTCCGGTACGTTATCACCACTCCAAAACCTTTCGGCCCTATCGACCATATGTTCTGCGAGCAATGTGCCTTGCCCACTTGGCCTGAATTTGGTAATTCTTCGGGCTATGCCGAAAACCTTGGGTCTTCTGCGGATTGGTAATTATAACAATAAAATCAAATGTAAATTGTTGTTTTAAAAAAGTATGTTATTTGATTTGAGATACAACATTTTAGTTATTTAAACCTTATGCGAACGCCGGCGTTCGCTCACCTATTGTCTTTCTATTGTATCTCTAATAAATATAATAATTATGTAGTTTATATAAGTCAATTCACAGAACCTACTTTGTTTAAACGTGAAACATGTATAGACAAAGATCATAAGACTCTTCCACTTCTTGGAAACACGAAATATTCTAAAAGGTCTCTTCCAATTTGCCTACTTTAATATTTTTTCATGAAAAGCACTACCATTTTAATGTAAACCTACGACCTTTATCTACTATTGCCTTCAAAGTATAACTTAGTTACTCAAAATTCAATAACAAAAAACGTACCTTTTCAAAACAGGATCATTTCAATACGTTGATACAAAACTCAATTTACCCTTGATCAAAAGCGGAGAGACAAACAACGAGTGAAATATCTCTTTCAAAAGTATCAGTTACTTCAGTAACTACATTTTGGTCGGAAAATAAAATTATAGAGTACCTTCTCGACGAAGGAGAGCGTAACACACTCGGATCGCGATCCGCATACTAAATGTAAGGAAGCACCCGCGTGAAAGGCTCCCGTATCGATTCCTTGAAATTTCTACCCTAAACACACTTACTTCGATAAAATATAAATAGGATATACCCAGAATTTCCACATTTAGAGCTCCTCTTAAAATAATTTGGGCTTCTTATAGATCAAGAAGGTACCTGGAAAGGCTTACTTCAGAAAATAAACAACTTAGCTCTTGTAAAAGTCAGACTTGAAAATGTACATGAATTCTGTATAACCGTGTTATCGAATTAAATAAAAACAAACAACTCTCACTTTTTTTAGTCAGTAAGAGTCTGACACTATCTCCCGCTCTGCCCAAGAGCGGGGGTTGTCATAAGATGATTTTTCCCACCGAAAAAAAAAAAAAAAAAAAAGATAATACCTATACATATAGTTAATAAATCTGTAGAAGATTTTAGTTGTGCGTGCATCACGTAAAATGTAGGAAATCGATGTAGCGGTGTGACGTTACACGAAACTTTAATGGGCTATATCTTTGTCATTTTTGGTTTAATTTACAAATAAAAAACGTGTCCCTTATTTTTGAATAATCTAAAAGACGGACTAATTACATTTTTTACGGCAACTAGCCTATTGTGTGTAAGTTAATAAATTACTTAGGTTTTGTTTCATAGCAATCGGTTACCTAGGTATCGAAAGTTACACTACATTCATTGAATATTAGGCGGTACGAAGTTCACCGGGTCAGGTAATTTTCAATAATCTAAATAGGTAACCCAAATAATAAGAGCACAGCACGTTTCGAAATAAAATTACATTTAGGTAACCTAAGCTCATATATATAAAAGGAGGCCAAATCAATCCTATGAGATATATCCTAGGCGATTTTTGAACCTAGAATAAGTTACTTCTAGGCAAACGTGCTCCATCGTCAACCACCTCGTCACTTGCCAACAGATGGTCAAGCGCGAGCCTATCCATAATAATAAAAAAGTCCTACGAGCAAGCTTTTATATAAAGTTATATTTAACCTAAGCCCACATAAAGAGACCAAATCGATCTAAAACTATGAGATCTTACTCGAAAGTATTTAAGCCAAGAATTAATAGGTTAGATTTTAGCAAAGCACACATAAGGAGCCAAATCGAATCTAAAACTATAAAGTCTTGCTAATCTTTGAGCTAAGAATGAATAGGTTACTTCTAGGCAAGCGTGCTCCATCGTCGCTTACCATAAGGAGGCCAAATCGATCTAAACTATGAGATCTTACTCGAAGGTATTTAAGCCAAGAATGAATAGGTTACTTTTAGGCAAGCGTGCTCCATCGTCGCTTACCATAAGGAGGCCAAATCGATCTAAACTATGAGATCTTACTCGAAGGTATTTAAGCCAAGAATGAATAGGTTACTTCTAGGCAAGCGTGCTCCATCGTCGCTTACCATAAGGAGGCCAAATCGATCTAACCTATGAGATCTTACTCGAAGGTATTTAAGCCAAGAATGAATAGGTTACTTCTAGGCAAGCGTGCTCCATCGTCGCTTACCATAAGGAGGCCAAATCGATCTAAACTATGAGATCTTACTCGAAGGTATTTAACCCAAGAATGAATATGTTACTTCTAGGCATGCGTGCTCCATCGGCGACCGAATCGTCACTTATCGTCAGTTGGTCAAGCGCGAGCCTATCGTCAATAATAAAAAATCCTATGAAGAAACGTCTAAATAAAGTAAGATTTAAGCTAAGCTCACATAAGGAGGCCAAATTGGTCCGAAGCTATGAGATTGTATCCTCACTGACCTGAAAAACAGTTGATCAGCTGCGGCTCGTGCCACGGTGCAGGAGTCATTCCAAGAAAATGGGTTAGCAGATATTATCCTTATGAGCCAACAAACATATCGAGTTAACGATAAGAGGTCTTACTTCCTGCAGTAAAAGAGGAAAAATAAAAAGAGTAACTCAGTATTTAGTTACTCATGAAGGTAAAGTAAGTAGTAAAACAGTAACTAGTCTTAAAATAAATGTAAAATATGTAGGTATAATTGTAATAAAATTGTTTCTTTTATCTAGAATGTACAACTTGAACCTATAGTAAATTTTGAAACAAGTGGTCAAAGTTCGTCATTGCAGCCGAGGCTGAATAAACGCCAGAGCCGAAGGAGAAAAGACAATTGCCTACGTGTATCAGACAACGTTTTTCAACACACTAACTCGAAAGTAATAAATTAAATAATATTTACCTAATTATTATAAGACTCAAATCAAAACAATTTGCTATTCCAGCGGATTTTTTCATGTGTTTAGGCGCAGGCGCCACGCAAGGAATATAAATATAGAATACAATAATTATATAATAAGTTTTGGAGAAGGTAGCACTGTTTCACACTAGTGTAAAATACACGAAATGCTGGCTTGCAAGAGCCTAAAACCGGTAGGGGTAGGAGCAGCTCTTCGAGTAATGTACAATATTTCTCTCGTGTCCCAAAATGACAGCGTCGCAAATGTTTTCAAGCAAACACTACATTTCAATGCATGAACCCATCAAACAACTCCCGACGAATACATAACACATTTTCCAGTCGTTCTAAATAACGTAAGCCTCCATGCAGCGTCCATCCGACCCAAGCTTCTATTACACACAAACAAAAAACTGTCGCAGTAGCAACATTCACGAGCTATGAGGGAAAAAATAAAGGGGCAAAGTGAAGTCCCATGTCCATGGAACGTGCTGTACCTGAATACAAACGACAAATAACAAAATTGCTGCGGTCGCAACACTTGGGCCTTAGGCCCCTCGCCCACGGCGCCCATAGACTTCTTGTAGCGATGCTGACGCGCGTTTCGTAAACGCACAACAGCATCGCTGCTAACGCGCGATAGTCGCACTTGCAACGAGCTACAGATGCGATGCCAACGCGCTACTAACGCGCTACAGAATCGCGGTTGTAACGAAGCAAACACCGGACCGTTTCGGACGACATCGGGGAGAGAATGGAAGGAGGGTGGCGCGTGAGTGAAACATTCTACTTAAAAAAAAATATCATTTTTTAACGAATCGCGTTTGCATCGCGACAGAAGCGCGACAATATCGCGTTTGTTTCGCGAGTTTTTATTGGGAATTGACTGAAAATTTATCGTGGTTCTAGCGACGGCAAACACTTAGCGCCCGCATCGCGACTGTATCGATGCGAACGCGTGAAAGTATCGCTACAAAAAGTCGCCGTGAGCGAAGGCCTTTAGAAGGGGTCAACCCTTTGAAAAGCTTGAAATATACCCGACAATTTCTCGTGACTTAATTTGATGGTTTCGGAAACTTACAGAAGAAAGCGCCATTCATTCTTAAGACGTCAGGATTTTCTTGGAATACCAATTATGTTAGACTGTCAAAGGCTCTGTAGATCAAAGTAAGTACCTACCTACCTACATAATATCCTTACAAGCTTTTGTTGCCGATCACTTAGATAAAGGTACTATTAAGAATATCGAATCCTGATCGTTTCAGTTAAAAACTCGTTTGAAATTGGTAATAGTGAAAGTTTTCTTCTTATTACTTATCCTACATACTGCTCTTATGACATTTTGAATGTTAATGATTTAGTGTCAATGTGAAGCTTATGCCCACGGTTTCGCCTGCGTATATTAAATATCGACCTTAGAAAGCTGCTTTATTCGTTAGTTACTGGCTATCACTACGAATAAAGCAGCTTTCTATCAGTGAAAAAATTTTAGCAAAGACCAGTACTTCCAGAGATTACTTCCACAAACAACAAAAAAAAAACTTTACCTCTCTATAATATTAAGTGTACTTTGTATTAGTTTTTTTTTTCTGAACGAACATATCTTTGTTCTGATAATTATTACAAAAAATATATTTTGATTTTAGAATCAAGGATGAAGGAAGGCATATTTTTTTAATCTGTTATATTCCTTCGATTAAAAAAAATATTGCAATAAACGTCCTACTACGACTAGTTGGCCTAGTGGCGAGGCGGGGCGATAAACAAAAATTACAAATATAAAAAATTTAACAAAACTTTTTATAATTGTAATTTTTGTGCCTATAAATAAACATCAAAAAATGTGGTTTCATCAAATCTACGCAGCGCGTAGTGTTCCATACACGCTTCTTAAAGAGATATCAGCCAACCATAGAGGCCCAGCAGGGCCGATGCCCGTTAGCGCCGCGGGGTTTTTTTTTAAATGAAACTCGTGGACTTCAAACGCAAAGGGCAAATGGTAAATGATAAATGATAAATGATCTTTATTTTGCAAGTAGGTTTTATAAAAACACTTTTACACGTCAATTTTTTTTATGATTTTTTATGAATGGTGGACACAAGTGTGATTTTAGTCAGTAAAATTCTGACACACTTCACCCAGAGAGAGAGAGAGTCATTAGATGATTTCCCACCTTGAAAAAATGTACAGCGCTGCGGAATTGTTCGAAAAAGTAAACGCGTCCCTGGAATGCAAAAGGCGACCGAAGGAACAGGGTGGATTATAGTCAGTAAATGTCTGACACTCCATCTCGCTCCACCCAAAGCAGTATTTGATGACTTCCTAGTCAAAAAAAAAACATATTGGTGATAATGATCACTTCGCAAAATAGTAATCACATCAAAATTTGCAAATAGTGTTGTTTCCATTGCCTAACAAATGTTGCTAAGGAAATCTATCATCATCATCAGCCTTTTTAATGTTCCCACTGCTGGGACTCAGGCCTCCTCTCTAGGAAAGGGAATGGGCCGTAATCCACCACGCGGGCCCAGTGCGGGTTGGTGAATGTCACATGTCTTCGAATGTTTAGTTCTAGGACATGCCGGTTTCCTCACGATGTTTTCCTTCACCGTTTTGAGAAAATATATGATAAAACAAAATTCAACTTAATGTGGTACTTCATTTCTATACATATTCTATGCTTAACAATAAATAGCACTAAAAATAAAGATTTTTCTGAAAACCACATTCAAATTGGTTCTAAAATGAAGCGGCAATTAGCATTTCAAATATTTGTATGAAGAAGTGGGCGCGTGGTGGGAATATCTCGCTATCACATTTCTACGCACGTAACTTAATGGTGGTGACGCCACATTGTAGTGCATCCTTTTTTTTGGTATAGTCTGTCTAATAAGTTAAACGACTTGGGTAATTATTAGGATTTAATGAAGTCTGATGTAGTCAACACGAGTTCAATAATCAAGGTTGATTAAGAGATAGAGATCATTGTTAACTAACAGAAGAACCTTAAAAAAAGTATCGAATATAAGTATTTTTTAAATGATTAAATATTATACAAAATTCCCAAGTTGGTTGACTTATTAGACAGACTTTACTTTTATGTAGATATTTTTATAAGGTTCTTCTCATTCATTCATTTCATTTTTCAGCCGATAGACGTCCACTGTTGGACATATGCCTCCCCAAGTGTCCCGATGTCCCGCATCCATCGGATTCCCGCAACCATCACCAGGTCATCGGTCCATCTTGTAGGAGGCCTTACGCGCTGCGTCTTCCGGTACGCGGTCGCCACTCCAGAACCTTTCGGCCACCGCGGCCATCTGTTCTGTGAGCAATGTGCCCTGCCCATTGCCAATTGAGTTTGGCGATTCTTCGTACTATGTCGGCAACCTTGGTTCTCCTGCGGATATCTTAATTACTGATTCGATCACGCAAGAAAACTCCGAGCATAGCCCTTTCCATTGCTCTTTGGGTGATTTTAGGCCTTCTGATGAGGCCCATTGTGAGCGACCACGTTTCGGCACTATATGTCATCACTGGCAACACGCACTGGTCATAGACTTTCGTCTTGAGACACTGTGGTATATTGGACGAGAAGATACCGCGCAGCTTCCCGAACGCTGCCCAGCCGAGTCGGATTCGTCGGTTGGAAGGTTCTTCTATTAGTAAACAATGATCAAGATCTCTTAATCAACCTTGATTATTGAACCAGTGTTGACTACATCAGATTTCATTTTACCTTAATGATTACCCAAGTCTTTTGATTTTTTAGACAGACTCTACTTCACAGTTTTCTCTACCACTAGATTTAAAATTAATTTTAAACGGATTTGGAAAATTCTTTCTATTTGCGAAACAAATAATAAAATAAAATAATCAAGTTCCATTACCATTTGTATCAAAATGTCTGTGAAGAAAATAGATTACGTTGGATCAGCTTTCAATACTGCCGACTGTACAATTTTTCCTCACAATTCTTATAATTCGTTCATCTAACGTTTTCAGTCCCAGTCACAAAGACAACAACAAAAGGAAAATAAGCGACGAAAAATTACAAAGCAAAAACGTTTTAAGAGTTAAGCCTCGCTCCTGATTGAGTGGGATAAGGTTGAAGGAAAAGAGCAAAGGTAAATCCCTCCTGACCAAACAGCACTTAAGTATGTCCACTTAACGTAGAGAGTACGAATGAAAGCGGCCTGAACCCAATACGACCGGCCAAAGTAAATAGATGAAATTTCTTTTCACTTGACTAAAGCTAAGTGAATGCGGACTGTGTTAATAAAATAATAGTGCCTCCTTATCGGGCATTTCGTCTAATGCCCGCCTATATCTGCAAAGGACTATACCCACCCAAAGAAACAAACTCCGACAAACGACTTTTCTAAATGGGACCAGACTTTACTTATCACCAACTTTGGACTTTCAAACTGTGAATTAAATCCAATTGTTTAAGTTGGACGTTTTTTACCTAATTTGTACCTCGTGTAAAGTGAAAAAAAAACAGTATTTCGTTTGTTGAGCTCTAGTTACCAACATTTTGCAAATTAGCTCCGATGATTCTAAAACGTTAAGACGCAAAATAAAAAGCCTGTTATCGGGAAATTACACCAAAAAGTTCCCTTATTCCTGCACGCAATTATAACCGTTCCGTTTTCAACAATACGACCCGAAATCGCGTAATCAGATTAATTAACAGTTACATGAACCTTACAGTATTCTGTGGTTTCCTTTTCCTTTAATTACACTTTGATTAGAATCATGAATCTTATACGTTTGACCTCAGAATAAATAAGTACCTGCGTAAAGATGGTGTCCTTTTTTTCTTAATTAAACTCGCCTAACTGAATTTTTTAGAGCAGTGGTGGCCGAGTGGTAACGGCCCCGACCTGCGAGTCGGGAGTTCAAACCCAGCCAGGCGCATTACTTTGTGTAATATTTCATCACCACTGCTCTCAAAACAGTGGAACCGGAATGCCCCGGAACTAAAAATTCGAAGACATGTGACATTCACCAACCCGCACTGGGCCCGCGTGGTGGATTACGGCCCATTCTCTCTCCTAGAGAAGAGGCCTCAGTCCCAGCAGTGGTAACATTAAAGGGCTGATGCTATGCTATGCTAACTGAATTGCGTAAAGTAAGCGGAACTCTGAAGTTAGCATGATTGAAGTTTGTTCAATAGGTAAATAGGTGCTATCACCTAAATTTGTTCGGTGCAAACGATATTTTATTCCGGGATATATAAAACTGAAACGTTTGCATATAGATCTCACTTTAAAAGGCTTTTGAATTTTTATTTTGGAACGTGTTCGTGTTTATCACGTCTTTCAGAATTTTAGATATGTATATAGGTGGATACGGTCGTGTAATAAATATCTTATCTTGGACATAGTATTAAACTTTGAGTTCAGAAAATCTGATATTTATACGCTTGTTGCCACAACATCGCTTATACTATTACTATTAGATAAAGTAGGTACATGCGAAACCCCAAACACGTGTCTAATATTTTTATGTATAAATCTATATACAAAATTTTGTAACTATATCATGAAAAATTACAAAGTTTTAAGCTTGTTATGTCACCTGGGGCCCAAGTCTGCTATTTTTATAAATTGGTCATTCCTACACGATCCCATTGTCATTTTGCTAAAAGTTCCTAATCTGCTAATTCATAATGATCGATCGTTGATCGGTCAATGGTCTCGTAATAGAGTTGTGGTAAAATGACAATATCGAGCTTATTAAAGCAACGACGGCATAATGACGTTCTAATGGTAGGTCACTGATCAAAGGAACTGTCAAAATTTTTGTAAATTACCGCATACGTAAGACATTCATTTGTAAATATGTACGAGATTACCATTCTATCCCACTTCTTTCAATGGAGTGTCAAAATCACTCAAAATCAACAATTATGAAATCAGTGATAGACCATTCTGTCACTATTGTAATAGCTGACTTGGGGCCCTGGTTGTCCGCACAAACACTGGTACCCGGGCCATCCGGGCGACTGAGGGGTTGTTTTGCTCCCGCACCCAGCTATGCGCTGGCACCTAATGCCTACTTTGAGCTGCCGTAACATGTATTGTACTTAGTGTGGGTGGTATCCAACTTGTAACCTTTTTAAATGTTTTTGGGAAAAAGTGTATGTAGTCTCGCTTGTATCGCGTTCCGATGCGGACGTGTTATTTACGTTTTATTTATACCGATTAGCGCAGCGCAAGCTGTTGCTAGTAAGTACTCGTCATGACAGAAAATCTTGTGGCGAACGAGCTGTTGGCGTTTCTGCAGCAGAAGCTGGATGTGATGGACGAGGTGTCCGCAGTCCAGATCTGCGCAACGAACTTCAGCGAGGAGGATATAGCTGCTGCGAAGCTGTTGCTGTTCAGCGTGCTGAATAAGCGCGACCAGATGCCATCCCGCCGGCGTGACGGGACTAAGAAAAGCCTGCAGGATATAATCACGCTGTTCAAGGAGACCGACCCTGACGACGTGCCGACGTTTGTGGCATAGGAGCTGCATAAGCTCCCTCCAGTCACCTTCGACCACGTCGACGTTACAAGCCTTTTGAAAGACATTGTCTTTCTGAGGGCCAGTCTTACGGATGTCCGAAAACCGTCGCCGATTTGCGCAAGGAATTCGATGAATTTCGCAAAAACGCGGCGAAAACTAGGTCATCAGTCGATGCATCTAACGTAAACATGCGTCATGGAGCCGGCCTCGATATATTGTCGCCGAACTTCGCGTCAGCAGTTTCGTCGCCGGCGCATACGTCGATTGCTGAGGTTGCGGAGTGCTCCGCTCGTGCGCCCCGCAATTCCGTGCCTGTCACTGCGGTTCCTCCAAGCAGCGCCGCACGAGCCCTTCGCCCCGTCCCGCTGCCTGTTCCTGCAGCTTCAGCGAATCCGATCTGTAGGGATTTCGTTAGCGTCACCACGAGCGTCCCTAGCGCTTCTGAACCGAAACCTGTGCTTAAGGCAGCGAACAAGGTTGAAAATGATGATGGTTTCGTTACGGTGCAAAGGAGGAAGCGTCGAACGCAAACTAACAAGAACCGCTGCGGAATAGCACCTGCAACTCCTAACGTGAGCCTCCGTGCCGCCCAGCCGAACACACCAGTGTACATCTCCCGCCTGCATCACACGACAAGGGTGGAAGATATCGTGGAGTACGTACGCCAAAAGACGAAGTTCGCACTGAGGGTACAGCTGCTGGAGTCGCACCGTAACGTCAATTTCAAGGCGTTCGTGGTGCGAGTTCCGAACACTTTTCTGCCCCTCATGTTGAAGGAAGACTTTTGGCCGCAGGGCGTGGTGTTCCGTCGCTTCCGCGGACAGGTGCCACAGAACAGCACGAAGTGAACTTAGTGCAATGTGAAGTGTTACTAACATAGTCTTAAGTCTTATTTACTAACGACAAGTTGTATTTACTCTATAAATATGTTAGTCTGTAAGGTATATATCTATGGGCCAAGATGCCTGATAATAAATGATTTATTATTATTATAACGTAAAAATTATTGAATCGAATAGAATAGAACAGAATAGAATAGAATAGAATAGAAACAAACTATATTCAGGTTTCGCATATACTAAAAATAATGTTGTATGTTGTGTTGTTGTTGTGTTGTACTTTTAGAAAGGAGTCTCAATCAGGGTTGTTGCGAATATCAGCATCAGCATCAGCGGAACATCAGCATTATTTTCCGCATCAGCATCAGCATCAGCATCCGCATTGATTGTTGCTGATGTTAGATGCTGATGTTCAAAGTTCGTGTCGCGACATGACCGACGGAGGGCGGAGTTAATGGCACGTGCCGTTGTCGCTTCCGAGTTTTGGCCAATTAAAATACGTACATTTCAAAACAAATCGTCAATATTATTCTGTGATTTAGTCAATATTGCAAGCAAATGCAGAGCGCATTGTTTTGGTGCGTATTTATTATTTTTAAAATGCCTCCCATATTAAAAAGCGGAATTTGGCAGTAGTTACTTTAAATTAGTGAATCAAGATACCGCAAACTGTATAATATGCAAGAAGAATTATTCACGCAAAGGATGTACAAATACGTCACTAAAAAATCATTTGAGATCAATACATCCCGAAGAGTACGACAAGTTTTTAACCAGCAGCAAATCTGAAATAAAGTCGACTAAAGAATGTAAGTAAATGCCTAAATTTCTTTGTACTTAATTATTTATTATTTTAACCTTCATAGAAACAAAAAAGTTTTAGTAAATTTACTTACCATAATGTAGTTTTTTAGGGTTCGATACACTTATTTTACTATAATATTTACCTAAAAACTATGAAATTCAGTATTAAAAAAAAATAACTTAAAATCAGCATCAGCATCAGCTGATGTAAATTACAAAAAATCAGCATCAGCATCAGCATCCGCTGATGTGACAAAATCCTGCATCAGCAACAACCCTGGTCTCAATAGGTCGTACTTTACCATGTGTTATAGTTATCGGCACAAATAATGAGCGCTCGGCGTCAGAGTGGGGAGTGGGAGCGCTTTGCGTATTCCATACATTGGCGAGCCAATCGTCGTCATTGTTAGATACATGCAGCAAGCGCAGGGACCGAATCACAAGTGACGTCTATGACACGATGGCGCGGCGAGCCAATCACTGACATTCCCCGCCTCCGCGTCTCACATCGCACCATTAAAGAGACCGAATATTTGACTTCTGCGCAACTTGAAGCCAGCGCTCAATATTCGTGCCGATAACTATATTAGACTATACCCACTAGTCCGTACCGTCACCGATCAACAGCGTTTCGTCTAGTGCATACAGGCAAAGTATACAAGCATGCCAAACTGTTGTGCGTAGGTGATGAAACGCAACATGCACGGGTATGGTTCGCTCTTGATACGTTCTAGAGGACATTGTAGTTTGTGTAGTATTTTTTCCATGTTTGATTCAGGCTTGCTTGTACTTTCAAATTATCCCGCAGGATCAGGATTGTTCAAAAGAGTCACTGTGGCCATAGAACGCAAAGAGCAACTGAAGGAATACGGGTGAGTTTATAAGTAAAACTCTGTAGAAGTCACAGTCACATATTAGAAGCGACAAGAAGTATGTAACTATGATCTACGAGTATGTAACTCATAATATGATTTAAAAAGTGTGTCCATGGAGTTTCTTGCACTTTCTTCTCCATAGAGATCTACGTTTTGGAACATGCAATTTAGCTTCACATTTCTTGGACTGACCAACATTTGACTATTCAAAAGTGCCTGCTAAAGGTTTATTTGAAATAAATGTTTTTAATTTGATTTGATCTGACACTCCATGTCACTGCACTTCAAGTTACTCGAAGTTACTTAAAGATTTCCAACTTTAAAAAAGAGGAATAAATCTTTGCCTTTTAACCATTGAAAGTTTTAAACTTCTCTGTAATGTTTTAATAAATAAGAACAAATTACTTCTCCACAAGAGACAAATTGCCAAACAATAACGCAATATATCAAGCAAGTAATAGTGTAGTATCGTTTATAGCCCCCCAGAGATACAACAACGGCTCCCAATCCGAGATAAAATCGAGACTGCAACAGTCGATTGGCCGTCACGTAGCAACTTAACCTGGCGAGTTGAGCGTTTGTTTAATCAGCCTCTATTTACAGTAACCATGGTGAAGGCTGGCTTGTTCGCCAACTAAATCTTTAGGGAACAACAGACAAATGAGAGAAGTTTTTAAAAATGGAACCGATTGTCATCTTCTGTTCCATTTTTGAAAACTTTTAGGTGTTCTGTGCTTTTAGCTTTATAATCAGCCCCTGTTTACAGTAACCATGATGAAGGCTGGCTTGTTTGCCAACTAAATCTTTAGGGAACAACAGACAAACGAGAAAAGAAGTTTTTAAAAATGGAACAGATTGTCATCTTCTGTTCCATTTTTGAAAACTTACTTTTAGGTATTCTGTGCTTTTAGCTTTATAATCAGCCTCTATTTACAGTAACCATGATGAAGGCTGGCTTGTTCGCCAACTAAATCTTTAGGGAACAACAGACAAATAAGAGAAGTAAGTTTTTAAAAATGGAACAGATGACTTAAATCTGATCTATCTGTTCCATTTTTGAAAACTTACTTTTCGGTTTTCCGTGCTTTTAGTTTTAGAATGTGATTGTTTTTGTTTGTTTTTTTTTTTTAATATTATGGATTGTCTCGCGTTTGACCACTATTTCGCCTGATGGAAAGCGATGATGTTTCCACAATTTCTGTTACTTCAGGTCATGAAGTTGGCAAATGCGAGATTTAAAAAATGGAACAGAAAACGTTTATAGAAGATGTCGGAATGAATGTGATGTGTTTTCGATTATATCTATTAATTAGTTTTGATTAATTTTAAGTACGTTTTCTGCAACATAAACGACCGCATCTTGTTTTTCGTTAACTCAGAAGTTTGATTATTCACAGCTTCAAGGAACCGCAGAGCTCAGTCGGTTTGTGGTTTTGATTTCAACTAGATAGGTACAATCTTGACAGACAGACAGACGGACCACAAAGTGATCCCATAAGGGTTCCGTTTTTTCTTTTAAGGTAACAAGACAGATTTTAGTCCACAATACTTCTTACTAGGGAATGCAAAAACCGCCAAAATTACAAACCGGTTTTTTTTTCGGTTTTCCATTAAAGAAAACCGGTTAACCGGGTAACCGGTTTTTTTATTTATTTATTTTTATGTGAAAATTTTAATTTTTTTTTTGCTTGTGAAATTCCAAATAAATATTTTGAAACTTATCTTGGAACTTACCTATTAAAAAATATATTGTATACCTAATATGAATCCTGTTAAAAATAAAAAAATCTCATCTTCATAAAAACGAATTTCTCAGAATGATGTCTGAGAATCTAAGCTAGAAGTTAATATTATATACTTCTACTCAAAATATTCACCACTAGTTTTTGCCCGCGGCTTCGCTCGCGTACATAAAATATAGCCTATGTCACTCAGGAACAAAGCAGGTTTCTATCGGTGAAAAAATTTTAGCAATCGGCCCAGTACTTCCAGAGGTTACCTCTTACAAACAAAAAAACATAAAAACAAGCTTTACCTCTTTATTAAACGAGTATTAGTGTAGATTAGCCGTATCACAGGCTTTTAAGAGTTCAGGCCACGCGTCATCTGTTTACGCACGGTGAACATTGGAAAGTTGTCCACTGCTGATCATAAAGAATTTTTAAGGATTTTGAATTATTGTTACATGCAGTCCATGCTCTCTAATATAGATCTCAATTTGCAGTTGACGGGTTGAGGTCTGGGCTAGCCAAAGGTCAATCATCAGCCTTAATGAAGCCCGAAACACTCGCTGCAAGGCAAGCCTGGGTATTGCGTGCCTTGTGACCGGAAGCTGAGTCTTGCTGAAAAACCCCTAGTATATTATCAAAAAGAGAGAGGCTTTAAGAGGCTTTGCTATGACGTGTAGGATAGTATCTTGATACTCTTTAGCTTAAATTAGCCCATTTTCACGTAATTGAAACCTTGTCATTCCGTGATACCCTCACCAAACCATTACTGATGCCGCATGATGATCATTCAGGACTCTGATAACCTGTTAACATCATCATCATTTCAGCCGATAGACGTCCACTGTTGGCCATAGGCCTGCCCCAAGTGTCGCCACAATGATCGATCCTGTGCGTCCCGCATCCATCGGATTCCCGCAACCTTCACCAGGTCATCGGTTTTGTAGGAGGCCTTCCGTCACTGCATCTTCCGGTACGCGGTCGCCACTTCAGAACCTTTCGGCCCCAATGGCCATCTGTTCTGCGAGCCTGCCCTTGAGTTTGGCGATTCTTTGTGCTATGTCGGCAACCTTGGTTCTCCTGCGGATATCTTCATTTCTGATTCGATCACGCAAGGAAATTCCGAGCATAGCCCTTTCCATTGCTCTTTGGGTGACTTTAAGCCTTCTGATGAGGCCCATTGTGAGCGACCACGTTTCGGCACCATATGTCATCACTGGCAACACGCACTGGTCATAGACTATCGTCTTGAGACACTGTGGTATATTGGACGAGAAGATACCCGCAGCGAGTCGGATTCGACGGTTGACCTCTTTCTCGAAATTAGATCTACCCAACTGGATTGTCTGTCCGAGGTAGACGTAATCGTTCACAACTTCGAGTATGGAGTCTTCGACCTTGGTAGGAGTGGGTGCTACATGGTTGTTTATCTTGACTTTAGTTTTGTTCATGTTCATTTTAAGACCCACTCTTTCGAAAGCTCTACTAAGGTCATTGAGCATTGTGCTGAGCTCTTCCGTAATCTCAGCCATGACTACTATGTCGTCGGCAAACCGAAGGTGGGTGATGTACTCACCATTGACAAAAGCAGTTAGAAGCTTACATCCGATAATTTTGCTTGTTGCAATATTCCTTGATTGTGAAAATTTTTTCATCGGTAGCAAGAATATCCCTGAGTTTTTCATCAGTGTAACGAACAAGCAAAGATTTTGATCTTTTCACTCTCTCTTCTATAAAAGCGACTCGTTTAAGGTGATGACGTTATGATGAGTAACAACGGTGGGTATTCTATCTGCGAATAAGAATTTTGGTGTCCTTACGAGATTTTAATTCTGGCCCTGACAGCATTCACTGCTTGTTCTCACAACACGCGGCTGGCCTGGATTTTTAATGATCGTAAACAGAAGAACTTTACAATTAGTGTAGCTATCACTATGGTACATTAATATTAATAAACAAACCTATGACTGATATCAAGCCTCAACACCGTTTTAAAACAATGTTTGCTAAAAATAGTGTCATTTGAAAGTAATAAAAAAAACTCGAAAAAACCGGTTACTTGAAAAAAAAAACGGTTTTTTTAGTCATTAAAAATATGCCGAAAACCCGGTTTTTCGGTTTTCGAGTTAACCGGTTTGCATTCCCTACTTCTTACTTTCATTTATTATCTACCTAATATGTTAGTTCCCATATAAATATGGTCTTATAATCGCCTTGGAGGGTAATGGAGCTATTCCACAGAACTACACTTCTGAGTTATGGACGTTTAAACAATAAAGGACGCGGGTAAAAACAGTTATTTTAACATAAATCAGTGTCATATTGTAGTAGAGGGTTCAAATTTTTACCCGATACTATTATAAAATATCATGGTTTTTAAGTTATGTGGCTTAGGCCATTGACTATCTACTATTTTATGTACAATGTAATACTCGTACGGGGTTTAAGTCACCAACTAACTAGATAAAAAGGCGTAAGCGGAGTAGAATATTTGAAAAGAAATATTCATTTATTTTAATAAAGGTAAACAAATCAAATGAACAGTTAAAAAGTAAAATAGAAAAATGTGGAGAGTTGTCACTATTTTTTTTTTTTAGTGGGTAAAAACCATCCAAATGACATCCTGCGTCCTTGGGCGGAGCAAGAAATAGTGTCAGACTCTTGCTGACTAAAAAACCCACCCCGTTTCTTCTTGCCTTTCATACCGGGGCTAAGCTACCTTTCGGAGCTAACCCTGGCCCCGGTAGGCTTCGACCGAGCTGGGCCCTTGCTGTTGCTCACAACTCTTTGAGGAACAGCGCGCGCCGTCGATGACTTGAGCTCGATCCGGGCAGTTACCGAACGGTCAGACAGTAAGCTACCCATTGCTCGCCGTGCGCAAGCCCGCGTCTATGGTGGCCGGAAATCGGGATCGTAATCCCGATTGCGGCTGGGGCGGCTGTGAACGCCGTTAAATGATACGGTCGGCCTCCTCCTTTCCTAACATTACTGCTTCGCAGAAGGAGGTGACCGCCTGCCACTTCTCCTCGCTCCAGACCATAGCCTTTTACCAAGGCCCGGCGCGAGAGATCGCCGCCGTCGATCGCCCCCACGAGGGCACGGCGATGCTCTGCCCAAGCGGGGCACACCTCCACTGTGTGCTCCACCGTGTCCTCCGGGCGATCCGCTCAGTGGCGACACCCGGGCGTCACTTCCGCACGAATCCGGTGCAGGGACCTTCCGAACTTACAATGTCCGGTGAGAACCTGCGTCATGCGGAAGGTGAGGACGCCGTGAGGTCTTTCCAGCCACGCTTCAAAGAAGGGACTTACCGCCATAATTGTGGCGTGCCCAGCACTGGGTTGCGATAGGCGCTGACGCCATTTCACCATGAGATCCCGCCGGAGAATCTGTCCGCCATGCCGCGACCTGTCGCAGCAGCGGACTTTCGCCCCGGCGTTGCATCTCCACGCGCAAATCGTGCATGTGTGCAAGGACTGTTGCCTCCAGATCCCATGGTGGCAAGCCAGCAAGGAGACTCGCCGCTTCGCGGGAAACCATACGGTATCCCCGCACCATCCGTATTGCCATGACTCCCTAGCATGCGTTCAGCTGGGCCTTCGGTTGCTGACGCAGCGACAGCGCCCACACTGGCGCCCCATATATACGAGGCTAGAAGGAAGTTTACGGAGTGGATAGCGTGCGGTAAACTGAGATCTGGCTTAATGTATGATGATATGTGTACTAGCAGAAGAGCTTTTAAAACACGATTGAAATGGTGTCAAAATCGTCAAGAACAATTTAAAATGGACAGTCTTGCTAAGAAACACTCCAATAGCGATTTTCGAGGCTTTTGGAAGAATGTCAATAAACTTAACGCCAGGCCTGGACTTCCGGTGAGCGTCGAGGGGGTGAGTGATTTGAAAGACATTGCCGAACTCTTTAAGCGTCAATTTTTAGTACAGTCACCTTTGGGTCCGCCGAGCGAGGTGTTCAATGAGGAATTGCCTGAAGGGATGGTAGGTCTGAGGTTTACGGCCAAAGATGTGGCTGTTACCATCAAAAGTATTACCAAAGGCAAGAGTCCAGGTCATGATTCTCTTTCCATTGAGCACCTGGTTCACGCTGGTCCACATATAAACAGAGTTTTAGCGATGTTCTACTCGTTATGCGTGAGCCACTCTTATCTTCCGCCGGATCTTATGAAGACTGTGGTTGTGCCCGTGGCTAAGGATAAGACCGGGGACTTAGCTGTTACGAGCAACTATAGGCCCATTTCCCTGGCTACGGTTATAGCAAAGGTGTTTGACGGTTTGCTTAATACACAGTTAAGTAAATATATATCTCTGCACGATAACCAGTTTGGATTTAGACCTGGATTATCTACGGAAAGTGCCATACTGTGTCTTAAGCATACCGTCAGATACTATAATGACCGTAAGACCCCCGTGTATGCATGTTTCCTCGACTTGTCCAAGGCCTTTGATCTGGTGGCGTATGACATTTTGTGGAAAAAACTTGAGAGTACTAACCTTCCACGTGAACTTGTTACCATCTTAAGGTATTGGTACACGAACCAGGTCAACAGTGTCAGATGGGCGGGGGCAGTGTCGGAGCCATATCGCCTGGAATGCGGCGTGAGACAGGGCGGACTGACCTCGCCCACGCTTTTCAACCTTTACATGGATGCGCTGATCGTCGCGCTGAGCAGTGAGCATGTCGGCTGTCATGTAGATGACGTATGTGTTAATAACTTAAGTTATGCGGACGACATGGTTCTGCTTAGCGCGTCGATCTGCGGCCTGAGGAGGTTGATGGCGATGTGTGAGGGTTACGTTGTTTCTCATGGACTTGTGTACAATATAAGAAAAAGCCAGTACATGGTCTTTGAGGCTGGTGGTGCTAGGTGCCCGGAAAATGTACCACAGGTATGTTTGAATAATGTCCCCTTAGACAGGGTAAATCAATTTAAATATCTTGGGCACATAGTTACGGCTGACCTCAGAGATCATGCTGACTTAGAACGGGAACGAAGGGCTGTATCTAAGAGAGCTAATATGCTGGCTCGCAAGTTTGCGCGGTGTTCGGAGGGCGTGAAAATAACTCTTTTCCGGGCATATTGCACGTCCCTGTATACTTGCAGCTTGTGGGCTAGCTACACACAGAAAAGCTACAACACCCTTCGTGTCCAATTTAATAACGCCTTCAGGGCGGTGTTGGGTCTGCCTCGCTACTGCAGTGCTTCGGGTATGTTCGCATGGGCACGGACGGACTGTTTCCATGCGACCATGCGGAAGCGTTGTGCGTCACTTGTGCGCAGAGTGCGGGCCAGCTCCAATACCGTTCTGAAAATGATAGCGAGTAGGTTGGACTGTCCTTATTTGCGGCACTGCTGTGACAGACAAGTTACATACGGTGTCGCATATAAGAGACTAAAATAATTATTTCAAATACAATAATTTTTTTTGACGATTTTTATTATTATTTTTAACTTTATTTTATTTTAATAATTGTGATTTTAATTTATTGGATTTTTATTGATTAATTTATTGACATTTCGAAATTTATTGTTGTTTAGGATTGTAATTTTATTTTATATGGGTTCTTACCTGAAATAAATGAATTTTATTTATTATTTTATATAGGGCCATGGACCGAACGATTCCTGCATATAGCCTTCGGCAGGAGGCGGACCCCCAAGGTTGTGCAGGAGCCGCTTGAGAGCAGCCCCAGTCCGGTTTAGTTTGGGAGCCAGACGTCGGAAATGCTCCACGAAGTTCCACCAGCTGTCGAGGATTAGTCCCAGGTACGTCGTCGATCCGACGCCGATGTGAACTCCTCCTACTGTTAATTGAGAACCCGATGGTGGCGCGTTCCGAGGGCCGAAATACATAGCCTCGGACTTATGCAGTGCCACCTCGAGTCCCAACTGCCGGATCCTATCAACGACTATCGCAACCCCGCGTGACACTAGATCGGCCGCCACCTGGTAAGATTCTCCCTGCGCTAGAACCAGCGTGTTGTCTGCGTGTCGACCACGGTGACCCCGTCAAGGAAGTCGCTGCGCAGCACGTAGTCGTACCCAATGTTCCACAAGGGTGGTCGACCACTTGACAGAGGTGAGTTGTCACTAATTGGTCCTTCTTCCAGATTGTTATAAAAATCATGATACACTGAAGGTAGGCAGAGATCCTTCAGATCTTTAAGTTTATTGGCAGGGATTTTAAGTTTTTTGATAAAGAGCTTCTGTAAATCGCAACATGGTGTCATAGCAAATTTCTCTTCAGATAATTGGTTTTTGAAAAATATTGTTTTTGGATATCCTTTTCGATATTGAATCCATTTTAATAACAGTCAGTCCATATTATCACCAGTATCTGTTTTATTTTTATTTGTGATAACTTTGTTACTGTACGACTTATAGTCAATAAAATCTGAATAGGAAGAAGTACCTCCGAAGAAGTAGTTCTGAAGTACTCTTTAATCTTGTAATAGGGCTTCATGGTTTTCGTGCGACAGTGTTCCAGCCTGTTTTCTATTGCAGAATGAACACTATCGCGTCCTGACTCCATGAACTTTTGATTGATGATTTCGATTAGCAAAACGGTTGTTGCATATAAAAACAGTATTACGAAAGTAAAAATACAGTATTACGATGTCATAATTTTGAAGTTCAAAAATTCTATGAGCTCCTACAGCTATTGACATCTACATTTACAACAAAAATTATTTTCTATGACTGGTAATCACAATGGATCTAACCTGCATACACTTTTTGACTGTTATTAAAACTACACTTACATCTATTGGCAAATTCAAAAATAACCTGCTTACAGTTATAATATCAATTAGATGTATTACTTTCTATCATTTATGGTTTTTTTTTTTTTTCATGCTCCAAAAGTCATTCATTTATTTCAAATTACTACACTAGGTGTATATATACAAATTTAAAATTATAATATGTACAAACGAGTAAAAAAGGCTGAAAAACGGGGAAAATTCAGAGGGCATCAAAAAATTCGTCCACATCGATGTCAATGGGAAAAGTGCCCAGAACGCTGGCAGCATTGCCACGCTGGATGGCAATGCTGATTCGTTGACTGAAGAAGAGTCCAGCCCTCTGGTCACGCGAAGAGTCTACCAACTGTTTGCTGATATCCCGGACAACTCGATGAGCACTCGGACCCCATGGCCCTAGAGTTTCGACCCCAAACGGCTCAAACACATAACTTCCAATGAGGTTATTAGATGTATTGACTAATATAAAGTATGGCTCTTTGTGAGTACGTTGATGCACTTAACTCCATTTCGTAAAAATTGTGGCTTAGCTCCATTGGCCTCCAAGGCGACGATATTTGATTTTATATCTAGCGGAACAGTGTCCGATGGCTTTTGTTTTCATCATTAACATTGTAAGTCATTGGGTCGTGTAATTCAGACAAACTGGTGGTAATTTGACAAACAGAAAATACATTTCCCTTGTGACGCGCTTGTTGCGGTGTAGTTCATCCGATTCTAACTCTCCGTGAATTTTTTGCAACATTAATAAATGTTCTTTATCGTCGGAATATTCCTGAACGTTAACGTCTTAACACGCTTGCTGTGGAGCCATTTTTCATGGTCTATCAACCAGTGCGTATGAGGTCTTTTAAAGGCAAAGTTGAACTTTCTTTGCAGTGCGTGTGAGACCTTTCCGGCCTCACCAAATTTTGTTTCTAAAAAACACCACCGCAACACTTCGTGAGAGAGTCAATTATATATATTTGTCTCTGTTATACCCAAGGAAATGTTAACATCACTGCCCCCACACAGAGTAAAAGAAAGCTAACATAGTTTTCACAGAGTCAAAAGAAACGAGTTTGACTGCCGCACCTGTGAGAAGTTACAATGTGGCTGGTTCGATCTCATAACCCAGCTACGTGTTAAAAGAGTATAGTTTAAACCTCATCATCATCATCATCATTTCAACTATATGACGTTCACTGTTGAACATAGGCCTCCTCCAAGTGATGCCATAATTATCGATCTGCCTCTCACGTCCATGGGATTTCCGCGACCCTCACTAGATTATCGGTGCACCTTGCGGAAAACTTGCGCTCTATTTGTAATTACGGCTGCCCTACCTCAAATTCAACTCTTTTCCTGGTTTAAGCCCCATTAAATTTAAATGTGTAGATCACATACCTTAGTCTGCAATAACGGAACCCTTACTAAATCACTTTTTTGGCCATCTGTACGTCTGCTGTGACCCTTTTTCTCAGAGACGCAGGTATTAAGTTACTCAAGTCTCCTACACCTGTGTTCCTTCAGTTGCTCTTTGCAAGTGGAGATGACCAAGATGCAGTCTAGAATGGAGGCTTCAGAAAAATCCAATGCTGAACTGCGTGTGGAAATAGCATTATTGCGCAACGTTGGTTCAGTAACTGGGTCACCTGAGGCCTCAAAGGTGAAGACACGTCAGGAGGCGCAAAATGCATCAGTCGACGGTTTTGATTCGACAAACACAAGTGCGTCACCAGCTGCCGAAAATGCTGATCAAGCACCGCCTACCGTCGCCGTCGCCCGCGCCTCTACACCAGCTGCGGAAACGTAACACGTAGGTACGTTGACCTCTAAACGTGCCTACGCTGCTGTTGCCACCTCCAGGAAACCATCAGGTACATCGCAACCTAAGCGACAAGCGAAAATAGGGGACAAAGAGACAACGGGTTGTCAACCTACCCAGACTGCGGTCCGTAGCTCCTTCCTAAAAACGGGCCAAGTTGATGAAAAGGGTTTCACTTGAGTAGAAAAGAAGAAGAAGAAGAAGCCCTGTTCCCGGAACCTGTGCGGTACCGCACCGACTGGACCAAATATGCTGCTGCGTCCTGCTGTGCCTACGATGCAGCTGTATATTTCGCGTCTGCATTGCTCTACGAAGATTGAGGAAGTCGTGAAGTATATGAAGAAAAAGAGCAACTGGACTCTGGGGTCGAAAGGCTGGATTCTTGCCACGACACCAACTTCAAGTCGTTGGTGACACGAGTTCCAACCCACCATCTGGAGACCTTTTTAAGAGAGGACTTTTGTCGACGTTTCCGAGGACGGCTACGCGACACCACGCAGCGGAACACGACGCCGATGTTACGTGTATAATTATTAAATAAGTTTTGTTGTTATGATATGTATAAGTTTATTAATTTATAAGATTATTTTATGTATTTTTTCTATGGGCCTACGATGCCTGAAAATAAATGGTTATTGTTATTATTATTATTTGCATTCCAAGACCTTTCAACATTATTTCGAACATTCCCACAACGTAAAATAACAGCACCTCGACGTTCAATCATAACATTAGTACTCCTATATGAGTAAATAATATTTTTAATTGTCAGATCTATGGGGCCGAAAGGTTCTGGAGTGGTGACCGCGTATTTGAAAACGCAACGTTGGTAGACCAAGGAGGACCGATGATGACCTGGTGTGGAGCGCTGGAATATGATGAATGGGAGACGCTCAGAACCGGCCGTTGTAGCAACACTTTGGGCAGCCGACAGACGTCCACTGTTGGACATAGTTCTCGTCCAACAGTGAATAGAAATAGAATAGAATAGCATTAATTCGGCGCAAGCAACACAATATACAACAACATAAAATAATAATAATAAAAAGAGTACAGACATACAATACAAGTTGCAGTGACTGTGCCTGAACCGAAAGGGTCACCAACTCAGCAATTGCTGGGCGTCAAACACCCAGCGCTGATTTTCAGCTGGCACCCCGCAGTGACGCACGGATGATGGTAAATAAAGTATACTTACACAAATAAAAAACAGTGGACGTCTGTCGGTTGAAATGATGACGATTAGATGATCTAAAACCAATTGCAACAATAAACACAAAATTACGGCAACTAAATCATTACGTATTTAGCTTCCATAATTTTGTGTTCACTAATGTTATTTGCACTGTACATACTAAAACATCCCAAATAATTTAGTTTATTCTACAAATTATACAAACATAGTGTTCAGGCGACCAAAGCTTGGTCATTACATTTAATTATACAATTAATTAAATTCGGGTAATGTTGTTACTTCATTAAGAACATTACGTTGTAATAATTACAATTAGTGGGTGATAATTGCGGATGTTAGGGGTCTTCAGCCGAAGAAACGCTTTTGCACGGTAATAAGATTAGAAGATAACAGTACGGTGTGCCGATGACCTGGTGAGGGTCGCGGGAATCCGGTGGTTGAGAGACGCATAGGCCCCTTCTTAGGCACAAGTGCCGAATTCGGTACACCTCGGTATCAGCTAACTTAAACCTTATTTGTACGTAGTAAGGTTTAATTTAGCTGGTATCAGCTGTACTGTATTCGGTACACTGGTGGGTCGTTATGACGACGCGTTGCTTGAATTAGGGGAAGTTTATGTTCAACAGTGGCCGTCTTTCGACTGAAATTATGATGATGATGACTGATAAGTACGGCCTTTTTTAAAAAAAAAAATCACCCAATGACAATCCCCGCTCTTGGGCGGAGCGGGAGATAGTGTCAGACTCTTACTGACTAAAGCCCACCCCTTTCCTTCTAGCCATCATAACGAGGCTCGAGTTCCCTTTCGGATAACCCTGGCCCCAGTAGGCTTCGACCCGGCTGGGTCCCTGCTGTGAGCACGGCCTACGGTGTAAAAATCGTGCGTTTTACATATCCTTGTTTTGGGTAACCAAATAAATTATATTTTTTTATTATTTTATTTTATTGATAGAATCACGTTTGACCACTATCTCACCTAATGATAACGAATGATTGTTCCGGGCCTGTGTCTCGTGTATGTCAGCTTACATATTTGTGAACGGAACCACGATATAGATTTGGATACTATTATGGACACTTTGTTGTGTGTGTCTCAATTTGATCTTAACCTTTCGAATACTGTAATTAGAGACACAATAGAAAGACAATGAGAGCAAACGCCGGCGTTCGCTTGGGGTTTAATTTATAAACTACTTACTCCTTAGCCCTTAGGGTGAGTCGCACCATTTAACTACAACGATAACCAAACCACAACCAGTTGTGAAACGGCCGCCTATTGGTCAATTCGACGATTTGACAACTGTTAACGGCTTTGTTATCGTTATAGTTAAATGGTGCAAATCATCCTATAACAAGAATTTTGTTTTAATCGATAAGTGCCATAAAATGCATTTAAAAATTATATTACATATCCGTGCGTAATTTGATGAAAGCTCTGGACGCCATGTTGCTCTGTAAACGTGTTGTTTCATTATTATTTTATGAACTATAAATTGAACATTTACCGACTGCCTATTGCCTAAGCTATCTCAATTGTATACTTTTAGACTTTTTCCCATTCACGATAAAATAATATATAAACCAGACCATTTGCATAAATTCTGAATTGAAATTATACTCGTAATAATAAATTAAAATTTATAATTATTTGATTCAAACATTTAAAAATTATTCACCCTTTAAAAAACACACATTAATAAAGTCATCAACAAAAATATCATAAATTGCAATTGATCTTTTCCCAAAAAAATAATTGAAATACACAAAATTACCAATTTAAAATACACAAATTTAAATTAAATAGGTACCATAATCCTAGTGCGGGGGAATTTTTTTTAAAGTAAAGATTACATTATATACGTTAAGTTATCGTCTCGTCTGCCATAATATACGTACCCTCTTACCAAACTCAAAATGAAATCGTAAGCTTCAAACTTTCATATACTTATCCATATACAGAGACTCATACAAAGTAAGAAGAGGATACAAATACCGACACTGCTTCTAAACCCAATTTAAATATCGAAAATAAAATACATACAAGATTCAATTTAAAAATTCGCCGTCGTGTTTCAGTACATACGTAGTAACGGAAATAAAACCTGAACCGTGTCCAAAGCGGAACACTGGCAGACACATGTCGGTGTTTAGTGCTGGGACGTGTCAACCTGTGTCCTCGTGTTAAATCAGGTGGCCATAGAAGTAGCGGGAGACGTTTTTAAACCGAAAACAGACTGATCGGCACGACGGTGCTAAAAAAAACATAAAAATTCGTTCGTAGGCCTACAATTACATTCGTATAAAGCGTTTTGGAAACACATTCATTATGCGTACAGCTAAAGAGTGGAATTCCCTGCCGGAGTCTATGTTTCCTGATAGCTACAACCTAGGGGTCTTTCAGTCAAGAGTGAATAGGTTACTTCTAGGCAAGCGTGCTCCATCGTCGACCACATCACCATCAGGTGAGATGGTGGTCAAACGCGAGCCTGTCAATAATAATAAAAAAAAGTAGGAAATGCTTCGGGCTCCGAGCTTCGGGGTTGACCCCGCTCAGACAAAAAAATAAGTCAGGATAACTGTGCCATATTATAAATTCTAACCACTTCAAGATTTTCAATTCGGCACTAACGGCCCGTTCACGACCTTGCCACTGTGAGCGGTAGCTAAGCGCGGGGCGGCGAGCAGTAAGATCAAAAGTATGAAAATGTTTTGAAGCTAGAACTACATTAGACCGACGCACACGTAGCCACGCCTGATTTGTACGTAGAACGACATCGCGTGGCGTCGCGTGGCGAAGATCTAGTGCAGCTCTACAAGTCCAGTTTCCATATAAAATGTATGGAGATCGGCGCGCCCATATCGACGAACGTGGCACACGTGTGCGCAGCGTAGTTCTACCTTAAGGCTCAAGCGCCCGAAAAGTGCCATAAAACAGTGACTTTCTGAAGCCTACTCCTCGGTAACGGCCAGGTTAATAGGTTAGAAAAGAATATATGTTTATTATAGATTCATGAACAACATTATCAACATTTGATTTTTTCGTGCTATAATATTTTTGTCTAAAAAAAAATATTAAGCGATTTCGCAACTTTTCGTAGGGAAAAGTTGCGAAAAGTTGCGACAACAATTTTTTTTTTAATTGTAGTTAGGTTCGCGCTTAACCGCTATCTCACCTGATCGAAAGCGACGATGCGGTCGACGATGGACAATTGTCGTCATTTAGAATCTTGATAAAATTTTCAAGGGTACTATTGTTATTTTTTATTTTTTTGGGTAGATTATGAGGTGTCAAAGTTCATACAAAATAGCAGATTTTCAGAGGTCTTTACTGGGTTAGTTTTAAACAAATTTATGATTTCAATAGAAGCCTAGATAATATCCTCAAGATAATGCGTTTCCAAAATATCTAATGAAAATTGTGTAATATCGTCATAATCGCGTAAGAGTGGTTTTTTTTATTATTATTGATAGACTCGCGTTTGACCACCATCTCACCTGATGGTAAGCGATGATGTGGTCGACGATGGAGCACGCTTGCCTAGAAGTAACCTTTTTTTTCCGATGGGAAAAATCATCCTATGACAACCCCCGCTCTTGGGCGGAGAGGGAGATAGTGTCAGACTCTTACTAACTAAAAAACCCATCCCGTTCCTTCAAGCCTTCATACCGGGGCTCGAGCGCCCTTTCGGATAACCCTGGCCCCAGTAGGCTTCGACCCGGCTGGACCCCTGCTGTTGCTGACAACTCCTTGAGGCGCGCGGGAACAGTGCGCGCCGTCGACGACTTGGGCTTGGTCCGGACAGTTACCGGACGGCCGGACAGCGAGCTACCCATTGCTTACTGTCCGCAAGCCCGCGCGGTAGAAGTAACCTATGAAATTGTTATATGAAATAGAGTGAAAATATATGTCGCATTGCATCCCTCTAAAGCACGCGACGACATACCGCTCATAGCGCCCCACACCCGCTTACCGATGATGCCCCGCTCGCCGCGCCACTCGCCGCTAAGTTCCAAGTCGTAACCAGGCCGAAGCTGCCTGTTTTTGGCCTTGGGAAATGTTTTGCGGCTAAATTAACCGTGTCCAAAGCAGTCTTTAGATGCTGAGTTTGAAGTAGGCGTGTTTTTGAACAAGCTATTGCTTCTGACAGCGTATTTACTGAATAGCCTAGCAGAAATACAGTAAGCGGCATTCTCAACAATTCTGTTCTGCACATAATCTGTCAAAACTCACGATATTCTCGAGTAGGAGACAAAGAACAAAAATAACTTTTTAAACATATGGTAACCCTAGAATAAAATAAACTCGGACAGTTCCAATATTTCGTTCAATCCCTATTTCAAAACTTATTCTAATCCAAATCAAAACCGCTAGCGTTGGGGCCCAAAACTTATTGTTCGCAATTGTCAGCACAATCTCATATAAATATAAAACTTTCACATTCACTGTTGTACGATTTCATATTCATACAATCGTATAAATTGTAAGTCTAGTCAACCAAATAATATAAAAGCAAAACGTACTTTAGTCACTGAATATGGCTCTTGTTTATTTGTGTTTTAGTATTCTTACAGACAAGGTACTTATGTTAACCGTAGGCGCTCTGCAGGACTGATGCCCGCTAGAATCATGGGACATTTATGAAAAAAAAAACTGTGTTCTTTTTTTTAGATAGGAAAAATCCAATGAAATCTCAAGCTCTTGGGCGGAGTGGAAATCGGGATCAAAATCCCGGCGGCCGCGGCGCCGCGGCGGCTGGGGCGTGAGCGCCGTTGGAATTTGCGCAGAAGGAGGCGAAACCGTGGTCCTAGAACGCAAAGAGCAACTGAAGAACACTGTCACCACAAAGACTCACACGCTCTCTCGCTCTACCCTAGAAAGGAAGAAAGTCATTAGATGTTTACCCGCCCCCAAAAAAATGGCTCCTATATTACACTACTTCTGCTTCTTCTCACTACTTTTATCATAGAAATATGTTTTCCACTATAAAAAGTAGGTAGTAGTAGAACTATGTTCTATTTAGACAAATTTCATGCGAATTCAGTCAGCCATTTATGCGTGAAAAAGTAACAAACATACACATATATACACCCCTCCAAATCCATATCGAATAGTGAGCTACCCATTGATCGTTGTCTGCAAGCTCGCCCCTATGGTGGCCGGGAATGGTCCTGCGAGTCCCGAGCCCCTAGGCGCTGCGGCAGCTGAGGCGTGAGCATTTTCCCTCCTTTACGATTTCCACCACCTCCTTTGCTCGTATTACTGCTTTGCAGAAGGAGATGCCTGCTTTGCAGAAGGAGATGCCTCCTTTCTAGCCTTTTAGCTTCGTACAATGACCTGAACCAAGGTTGGACGAGAGAGGTCAATCGCCTTCCCGAGGACACGGTGACACCCAAATGATCTGCACAATGGTAACACTAAACGTTCTTTCCTCTCGAAACCATATCAGGAACATCCCGATACAATCGTATCTGGTGAGGACATACATACGTCAGACTACACGGTCGTGGTGACTCTCTAACCACTTTTCAAAGAGGGGATTTATCGCCGTGATTGTGGCGCGATAACTATTCAACTTAAGACATTTGCTAGAATAACGTTAAATTGGGGTGAATAGAAACAAAATTTCAAAGAGTATTTTCACGATATTTGAATATTTTTTGCAGCATTTAAGGATATCAATTTATTAATTCTAATAAATAATCACTAGGTATATATACAAACTTAAATAATAATATGCACCAACCCTCATCACTCGTTTTTGTATGTGGCTTGCCTTCTGGTTTGTCTAGTTTGTAAAACGATTTATGTTAATTTTGAAGTGTAAAATGTTAGTTTTAAGATGGGTACAAAATTATTTTTTGTTGTTTTTTTTATCTACGCCTGCTGGTATGTAACGTTTGTTTTAAACTACTTAGTATTTTTTTGTCTGTAAGTGAATGTGTAATTCTTTTGAGAAAATAAATATCTTTAACCGTAAAAAAGGCTGAAAAACGGGGAAAACTCAGAGGGTATCAAAAAATTCGTCCACATCGATGTCAATGGGAAAAGTGCCCAGAACGCTGCTGGCAGCATTGCCACGCTGGATGGCAATGTTGATTCGTTGACTGAAGAAGAGTCCAGCCCTCTGGTCACGCGAAGAATTATTAATGAATTAATATTTTTAAAAGTCGATGCTTTGTTAGAAGCCGATAATATGGTATCAAAGTGCAAAACAAAACCAATGTCTTGTTTCTATTCACCCCTGCGTTTCTATTCACCCCGCTTTACGTAACTTTCCATGTTTCAAAAACAATATGCAAAGCTAAAAGTTCTCAGCTCTCATAATCTCTAACGTCAATGAAAAGTCGTGTTAAAAATTCAAAACTCTTTTTGAAGACATTTAATTTAAAGTTTCAAAGTCCTCCAGACATAAATAGTTTGAACGATTTTCAGTTCGTTTTATTCGTAGGTTGTGAAGTTAATCGATATCTTGTAGGTAGAAGTTAAGGGTGTTTCATTTAACGTGACTTCAAATACCATAGAAGGTGCCAGATAACCGTGGAATGAATGATATATTTATTTGCATGAATATAGATATTTTACAAGTTTTTAAAAATTTAGTGGGGTCACACTATATTCGGCATTTCAGCCGTACAAATATTTATTTAGATTTTACATCTTTAGCATGCAGTATGCACACATTTGTCATTAAAAATCTCTTATTTCATCATTTAAATTTATATAACAATTTAACCAACAAATTAAATCTAAACACTAAATAATTAAAAAACAAATCATTTATAATAAAAATTATTTCATGTCAACAAAAATAATTTAAAAAAAAAGTACATTGACCTTTTTCTAATATGCAATATGTAGATACCCCAAAAACAAACAATGAACTACTTTTCATTACTAGATCATGTAAAGGGTCACGATACGTGTCAATTCAAGACAGCTTTTCGTTTTTGAAATTAAGAATGTCAATAAATGTTGGAGGGTCAATGACCGTGGTTCCACTTTTCTCTGGCACCTACCTTAGTAGAAGTTAATCGATATGTTGTAGAAGTTAAGGGTGTTTCATTTAGCGTTACTTCAGCAACTAGTGAGCGATTAGTTAGCTCGGTCAGTGTCCGTCCGAAGCAACGATGTTTATTTTCGCAGAATTTTAAAATAAAATTGCAATAGCTTCTGCTAAGTGGTTTCGCGAAACAAAATTGACGTAAGTTTAATTTGAACGCGAACTCTAGTGAACTTGCTAACATGGTTTCGTGTGCTAGAGTTTTTCTGTTATTTTAAATACTGTTTAGCCTTTTCCTTTTGCATGTTTTTTTTTTTTTTTAATTTTAGGTTTCACTCTGGATCGACGCTTTACCTGGAAAGGACACGTGAAAGCAAAGAGGACAGAACTGGACGTCCGGGTCAAAAGCTTGTACTGGTTGCTGGGGTCCCAATCGAAACTGCAACTGCATAATAAGTTGCTAGTCTAAAATAGTGTATTGAAGCCAATAGGGTCATATGGAGTTCAAATCTGGAGTACAGCTACTAAATCCAATCTGGCTATTATCCAGCGTGCCCAATACAAAATTTTCAGAATTCTAGCCAATGTGTCGTGGTATAATACAAATGCTGACGTTCACCAGTACTTGGAGGTTCCCACTGTGGATGAGGAAATAAAAGCCAGAGAAAGCGTCTACCTGGAGTGACTAAGGCGTCACACTACCGGCACGTGACTTAATTCAGGATACGAACAACCGGACATAAGAAAAAAGGGAAACGAGCTGAAGAGTCTAGATCCTAATCGCCAATAACCATCCACCCATTTTTTTTTTGTTTTGTAATGATGTCTCGCCCTTGGGCGGAGCGGGAGAGTGTCCAGACTCTTACTGACTAAAAAACCCGCCCCGTTCCTTCTTGCCTTTCATACCGGGGCCGAGCCTTCCTTTCGGAACTAGACCTTGGCCCCAGTAGGCTTCGACCCAGCTGGGCCCCTGGTGTTGCTGACCATCCACCTACTTTCTTATAGTCATCAGACAGATGGCTAGCAAAGCACAGAAAAAAAAAGAAATGTGTTTTAGTACTCCAGATGAAAGGCAAAACTTGTGATAGTGGCGGGATTTTTTAAAAGACTTACTGTGGCCCTGAAACGTAAAGGACAACTGAATGAACACAGATACAGATGGAAAACTCATCTGTATCTGTGTTGTAGTAGTAAATATCAGACCCTGACTTTCGCTCCAACCCAGAGCAAAAGGAGTAATTTGATGACCCGACCGAAATTTTCGAAACTTAAAAAAATGACAAGTAATTCTTAAGTGTTAAAGTAGAACTATACTGCGCACACGTGTGCCACACGCGCCGATCTGGGCGCGTCGGTCTCCATACGTTTTTTAAGGAAACTAAACTTGTAGAGCTACACTAGATGCACGCCACGCGACTTCGTACTACGTACAAGTCAGGCGTGTTACACTTGCGTTTCGGTCTAATGTAATTCTAGCTTTAACTGTGTCATTCTTTTAAGAATGTATCTACATCTATACTAATATTATAAAGTGGCTAACTTTGTTTTTTTGTTTTTAAGTTAGTGAGAGGAAGTACTGGTCCGATTGCTATAATTTTTTCACCGATAGATAGCTGCTTTATTCCTGAGTGATATAGGCTATATATTATATACGCGAGTGAAGTCACGGACAAAAGCTAGTTATTAATACAATGAAACCTGTTTAACTAGGCTCTGGAATGTGAGAAAGACAGTGACAAAAAGCCTATATAACATAAAATAAAATAAATATCCTTTGAGCTTCTAATTTACAGTACATACTAAAATAAACATTATCTACTTACATAAAACTGACGTAAGTATTCACTACACGTATAATATACGTATAATTTACTTCCTTATTCAGACAAGAATTACAAGCACAGATTGTTGAAACTGTAAAGAAACACACTGTGTACATACAGACTTAATTCCCGTGTACGCAGCCGAAATAAACGTAGGAATTCACAGTTACGAATATACCCGTACGCAGGGGCGTAACCTGGACTAATTTAGATATGGGCGATGGCGCATCAGCGAGGCCTTTTTCTTTCATAAATAAGACAACGAGACAGGGACTATCGCAACCCAATATTCCAAGTCAATACCATCAAGTGAAATATTGGGCAAACGCGACCTTATCAGTTAATAAAAAACTAGCCAAGTGCTAGTTAGACTCGCGCACGAAAGGATCCGTGCCGTTCTTAGGAAAAATCGACAAAAAAATCGCATTTGTTGTATGGGAGCACCCCTTAAATATTTATTTTGTTTTGTTTTTAGTATTTTTTGTTATAGCGGCAATAGAAATACATAATTTGTGAAAATTTTAACTGTTTAGCTACCGCGGTTCTTAGGATACAGCCTGGTGACAGACAGATGGACAGACAGCGAAGTCTTAGTAATAGGATCCCGTTTTTAGGGTTCCGTAGTCAACTAGGAATATAGTTTCTCCATGTCTGTCTGTCCGTCTGTCCGTCCTCGCTTAATCTCTGTGACCGTTAGCACTAGAAAGCTGAAATTTGGTACCAATATGTATATCAATCACGCCGACAAAGTGGTAAAATAAAAATTGGAAAAAAATGTTTTATTAGGGTAGCCCCCCTATATGTAAAGTGGGAAGTGATTTTTTTTTTAATTTGAACCCTAACGTGTGATATATTGTTGGATAGGTATTTAAAAATGAATAGAGGTTTACTAAAATGATTTTTTGATAATGTCAATAATTTCGGAAATAATCGCTCCAAAAGTAAAAAAACAATGTGTCCGGGCCCCCCCTCTAACTTTTGAACCTTAAGTTTAGAAAATATAAAAAATATCTGAAAAGTAGAACTTTATAAGGACTTTCTAGGAAAATTATTTTGAACTTGATGGAAAGAACAGTTTTTGTACAAAAAAGACAAAAGGGTTCTACAAAATAATTTCTGGACTAAGTTTGTAGTATAATCGTATAGGTATGCAAGCATTTTTTTAAACTCATAAGTGAGTACACTTATTGTGACGGACGGGAAACTACGGAACCCTACACTGAGCGTGGCCCGACACGCTCTTGGCCGGTTTTTACCCTTTGGGTATGGAACCCTAATAAACCCTAGTTCTTAAAGAGCCCTCCCATGAGTGAGGGCCCTCATGGATGCGAGGCTGTAGGCGAAGAGCAGTTTCACCCATGCCTACCTACGCCACTGCCCGTACGTACCGCTTCAATATTTTGTTCATACGCGTACATACACTGTGGATACTTATGTAATTATTTCCTAAATATTTAGACGGCGGCGAACCTTCCCCATAAACTTGGGTAAGTTATGGCTGCCCCGGCTCGTAACGAGAACGCCGTGCCAACCATATTGCGTACGCCCCAGTGTATTTTTTAAACCTTCATGCTTCGCCCTAATAACCGAAGTCACTTTAATACCGAAGTGGATTTATGCTCGCCTAGTACTTGGGATTTTTTTCGCCGTTTTTTGTATGACGTTTGTGGATTTTTTTTACGTTTTGTGGCTGAATTTATAGTTGCACACTCAGGCGCGGTCTGAAGGGGGGTCATAGGGTACATGAACCCCCCCCCTCCCACCAAAATACAACATAAATATAAGATTTCCATCTGTTATAATTATATTGTGTGAACTAAAATTGTGTATTGTGCAATAAAGTCCAATTTTTTATTTTTAGGGTTCCGTAGCCAAATGGCAAAAAACGGAACCCTTATAGATTCGTCATGTCTGTCTGTCTGTCTGTCTGTCTGTCTGTCTGTCTGTCTGTCTGTCTGTCTGTCTGTCTGTCCGTCTGTCCGTCCGTATGTCACAGCCACTTTTTTCCGAAACTATAAGAGCTATACTGTTGAAACTTTGTAATTAGATGTATTCTGTGAACCGCATTAAGATTTTCACACAAAAATAGAAAAAAAGCAATAAATTTTGGGGGTCCCCATACTTAGAACTGAAACTCAAAAATTTTTTTTTCATCAAACCAATGCGTGTGGGGTATCTATGGATAGGTCTTCAAAAATGATACAGAGGTTTCTAATATCATTTTTTTCTAAACTGAATAGTTTGCGCGAGAGACACTTCCAAAGTGGCAAAATGTGTGTCCCCCCCCCTCTAACTTCTAAAATAAGAGAATGATAAAACTAAAAAAAATATATGATGTACATTACTATAAAAACTGTCAACGAAAATTGGTTTGAACGAAATCTAGTAAGTAGTTTTTTTTTAATGCGTCATAAATCGAAAAAAATACACTATTATTAAAACATCGATCAAAGTTACAACACATTACAAGAGCTTTTATATTATGTTACTTGCTGCTACGGAACCCTTCATGGGCGAGTCCGACTCGCACTTGGCCGGTTTTTTTATTTATTTGTGACCCGCCTGGGTGCAGTCTGCATATTTTGAGGAAGTTTAAAATTTGATTTTTTTTTTCTAAGATTATATATATCAAAATCGTTAGTGTCTTTTTTAAAATTATCCCTAAAATAGAGGTGAAAATTAGGAATATAGCAACTACTGAATTTTATGGCTTTAATTTTTTCTTTTTTACACAACGTAGTCTTTTTTAAAATGAAAAATCATCAAATGATTTCACCCGTTCTAGGGTGGAGCGTATATGTCAGACTTTTACCGACTACAACCCGCTTTAATTTGCCCTTCACGGTCTTCAAGTCCCAGGACCACGATAACTCTTTCAAACCTTCCCCCAACAATTTAAATTCTGCTGTTTTTTATTTCATAAAGCTGCTGAGAATAGCTCAGCTAAGCAGTAAGCAAGTAAACTTGACTAACAAATTGGTCACGAACTCGCTGCAAACTTCTAACTACCCTACTTGCCATACCAACATCAGTTTTCATTTCCGCGTAACTTTTCAATCCAAGTAAACCTTACAGGACTTGTTCGCTATCGATAAATATATCTAAATAGGTATAATCTAGAAGTTTGTGGCTAAAACTAATACCTGCTGCACGGGTCGATTTCTTAGGTTGCCGATGTCAATCTGCAGAGGAGAGAATAGCCTTGTGGATGGGGCACAAAATAGGGCAATGTTCATAGTTGCTATTGGTTGCTATTAGTAGTTGTACCAATAGCAAACTTGCGATCTAAGTGTGCGTGGTTTGTTACGTAATGCGCGTTCGTATTGATTTATTGCCTGTAGTAGAGTTAAAGGGTGGGGGACAAGCGGCGACACTTGCTGTAGAACAAATAGGAAAGTATTTCCTTTCTAATCTCTTTCATCTTTCCTGTGGTTGACCATCTTAACAAACCAAGATTCCTGCATGCCTCGGAGAGTACGAAATACCTTTGGTCCCGGCTGTCATTTGTAGATGTTTGACAGTCGTGACGGGTAGTCAGAAGCCAGGAAATCTAACACCAGTCTTCAAGTCAGTCTCCAAGGGGTATCTTACCCTGCAATCACAGGGTTGTAGAGGTCAGGTAGACAGTCGCTTCATATAAAATACTGAGATCCTGCTGAGCCCGACTTGACTGCTGAGACCGACCTCAACATAATTGAGAAAAGGCTGTGTATACACACAGTTAAAATCTCAATCTACATTATCTGATACTTCCAATATTATCTCTTATTTCATATTTAATATTGAAGTTTCCCTCCTCATTTCCATGAAGACAGGATTTCAGTAGAGCTACGTATGTTACGCACCTATCAACAGTTTTACTTAGCCCTGCAAAGCTTACGTAAACCTGTTAGGTATTCAGTTTCATATCATCAATGTGCAAATGGATACCACACAAAATCCACAGGCCTATATCCACATCATAACTTCGAATATAAGCTGTTATCATTAAACTTTATATCACAAATATTACGATACTATAAAGCTGTTCATAAATTAGCCTATTTAGCTGGGGCAAATATTCCCTACGTGTTGTAGACCTTTGAAGGTCGGAAAGGCATGCAATATTTCGCTAGTCGACAATACCACCTCGTAAAACGATCTCAGTTATGCATGGTCACACGTACTGTGGGCAGCAGCCCATTTCACATGTTTACTTTAACATGCAACTGCCGGAATTTCAACTTCGGCCAACATTACGCCAAAGTGTTGGTTTGTGTGCGAACATAACTTGTTATTTACTACCCGATACCTAGGGCTCGTTGGTTTAGTTTTAGAATATGATTTTTATGTTGTTAACGGTATGAAATTCGAGTATTTGAGTACGGGTTTTAGTAACGCTAGCGAAGAAAACAGCTGTATACGTGAGGTAAAGGACTTCCTCACGCCCCAGCCACCTGGATCCCGACCCCAATTTCCAGCTACCGTAGGCGTGGGCTTACGGACGGTGATCAATGGGTAGCTCGTCATATGGCTGTCAGGTAATCAACCGGACCGAGCATCGATGACGCGTAGCAAACCGTACGAGCCTAGCAGGGCGGAAGCCTACTGGGGTTTTGGTCTTTCGAACGGGAGCGTAGAAGTAAATTTTAGTCAGTAAAAGTCTTCAGAAAAGAAATCATTGGATGTTTTTCCAACTATAAAACGAAAATTTAATCGTAGAAAATGTAGACTCAAAGCGTTCTCGAGCTTGAACTAGGGTGCATTTTCCTACCGATCGATGCTCAAAGAACTGCCTCTGACGACTACCTCGGCAAAGTTTTGAGGGCTCTAAAAATCCACCCTACACCGCCCCGGGCTTAACCGGTACGTGGGGTAACAGAAAAATATTACCTGAATGTCTGATTGATCCAATTGGTATGAAATTCAAATATGATTATACGAATTTATTTTAAGAAGGGTGAATGCTGACGAGAGCATAACGTTGTAACTCTAGACAAGGGTTAGTAATGTATTTAATAGATAAAATACAAAAACAGATATACAATTGTATTCTTGCATCTCTTTTTAGAGAAAAAGAAAGAAAGAAAAATATTTTATTTGGCACATAAGATAAAAAAAGAAAACAAAAAAAAATAACTAACATTGTGTGTCTTGCGCCTGCACCAAATAGATCCAATTCAGCAAAAATGCCAGACAACTAAATGGTACTTGACTAACGCTGGTTTTCAACTGAACCTTATTGAGAGTGTACGATGGTAAAGTTAGAACAATTTAAGCAAAATTGCTCAGAAAAGCACATGTAAATCGTTTTAATTTAAACATGTTTCACTTCAGTACAGCAGAGCGAGTGTAATGTTGCCAGCGCCACGTTTATTGCTGGTTAAACAAAAATAACTTTCCACTGACCATTGCATAAAAAAAACAAAAACTTATGCCCACAGGTTTAGAATATAGTTAACCTAAAAACTGCAAACGAAAACAAAAAAAAAGGTTGCCACGACCGCGGCGAGATTAAAACAATCTACAACACAATTCCGGGGAAAACTCCGGTTTTATATAGTGTTGGGCTTTCTGTGTGTGATGGTGTGTGTCTGTGACACAGCAAGGGGGTTGTGTTGCACTAACTTAGCCGACTTTACGATTTGCGGCGGCCGCGGTGTCTCCGAAATTAGGGCCGTGGTTGTGTTTCAAAAATAGGAGTAACTCTCTGGAGCGTCGCGGTGTGTTCTGTCCGGAATTTGTAAGTTGAGGTGAGAATGAAAAAGTAATGTTGTGTGGTCACTTTATAGTTTAGTTCTGTGTAGCGTCGGAATAATGACGGGTTTTAGATCTGTTTCAAGTATGAGTAATACTCCAAAATAAAACTAGCTGGTGTTCGCGATTTTGTCTACACTAGACTCCCTTTCAATCGTGGAAATTACAGACACAATATAAAGACAATAGGTGCGCGAACGCCGGCGATCGCTTGGAGTTTAATGAATTAAAACAACACAATTTGTTTACATTTTCATGAAGTGCTTTTTGCGTGGACCCTTATTTTTTTATAAAATAAAAGATACCTAAGATACTCCTTATAACATCAGTTATCTACCAGCGAAAATTACATCAAAATCACAAACAGCCCAAAAATAGACAGAGAAATAGATAAACTTAAAAAATGCATTTTTGTTACATCTAGGTACCTATTAGGTTTTAAAATAATTTTGTTAAGCATTTAGTAAAAAAAATACTTTGATATTAGAAACGGACTTCGATTTATTTAAAGTTATGAATGTAAAATTAAAAATCATCGCTTACCATCAGGTGAGACTGTGGTCAAACGCGAGCCTATCCATTATAAAAAAAAAAAAAAATATATATAAATATTGACGTACTGTTTAGTTCGAACATTATTTACAAATCAACTGTACTTTTTAAATTGATATAAACTAGTGCTTAACTGCGATCTCACCTGATGGTAAGCAACAATTGCAAATACAGCAGCATTTTTTTTTAAATAATACCTATTTGATCGAAGGCTGAATAAACTAACGAAATACGTTGGAATTAGGCACTACTAAAATCTATAGTAAAATTGGAATTCCCAATTGACGAAATAGTTATCTGACATCGTGTCCGTTATCAGTGACAAAACTCCGTCACGCCAACTGCCGTGTCAATTACACTTTATTCTAATTGAAATTAAGGGACCCCATCACACCTGAACACTTAATTGAATTAGAGGTTATTGATCTCGTGACATTTTACCGAATTAGCCTTTTGGCTCCTCCCACGCACATGGTCGTAAGACGAAAAGTGCATTTTTTCAGCAGAAATGTTTTTATAATTTTTAATTATGGAAGTAATTTGTGAAAATTCCTTAAATCGATGTATTTGCGTTATCTAAACAATAATTAATTAAAGTGTGATCTTATGTGTTGTTTATGTACCAGACGATGAATGTTATAAGAAATAATAATGTTTATTTTTAAATTTTTATGCTAAAAGTGGCACTTAAGTGGTGGTACTTAAGTGTCAATGGGCATGGCACCTGGCACTCAGAACAGATGGCCGTTGGGGCCGAAAGATTCCGGAGTGGCGACCGCATATTGGAAGACGCAGCGTTGGAAGGCCACGGAAATCCGATGGATGCGGGACACACAGGATCGTTTATTGTAGCGACGCTTGGGGGAGGCCTATGTCCAACAGTGGACGTCTATCAGCTGAAATGATAATGATGATTATGATGACGATAATACAAGTTAGCAATACAGCACTGGGACAGCAAGGGCTAGAAAAAAAAACTGGGCAAGTGCGAGTCGGAATCGCGCACTGAGGGTTCCGTGCAAACTACAATTCCCGAATGGAGTCTCGAAGATTTTTCCGAATTGCATTTTTTTTGCGACGTATGTAACAACAAATTTACTGTTTTCAGATTTATTCGTAGACCTTGTTTTGTGCCAAACTTCAGGATTCTGGGTCAATGGGAAGTACCCTATGAATTTCAGTCTTTGAGAGTTTCAAAATATACGTTTTTTGCGACATAAACAACCGTATCTTTTTTATTCGTTAACTTAGAAGTTTGATTTTTTCACAGCTTGAAGGAACCGCAGATCTGAGCATATGGTTTTAATTTCAACTCGATACCTCCACGCGCTCTCGAGATAAAGGGTCTTGACAGACAGACAGATAGACGGACGAACGGACAACAAAGTGATTCTATATTATTCCTTATTGACTTTATAAGAGTTCAGTTTTTTCCTTTTGAGATACGCAACCCAAAAACGAAAAAATGAAAAAAAATTATGATTGAATGTATGATTTATGATGATGATGTGTGTGATTAAGAAAAGTAGCCAATTCGAAAACATGAATTATGTAAATTCTGTGGAAAACAGTTGAAAGCGGTGCTGTGTCTACGATCAATAATTATGCAAGCTTGTATAATCCAAGAATAGAATAGAATAAACTTTATTGTACACCAAAAAGTAACATGACATAAACATAAACTTGAATCTATGGGTGCAATGGTGGTCTTATCGCTGACAGCGACCTTAGGATGGATTGAAACGAATAAAACAATACAGGGGTAGTCTGCGGTGTACTGCTAATAGATTAATAAAAGACTAGATATCTTTGAAATAATATATATATGTTTCTATATATAAATATTATATTATACATATTATAATATCTTACATAATTTCATTAAATAAAGGGGGAAAAAACATAAAGAAAAAAATGAAAAAATAAAAATAAAGTAGGATTGGTGAAAGAAATTGAATTAAATAGAACCAGCATAGCGTTAGAGAGAAAGAAAATGGTCTTTAACTAGATTTTTTAAGAACACTAGTGACTGGGCTTGCCTAAGTGGTAACGGCAACGCGTTCCACAAACGCAAAGCCTGGATCGCAAATGAATTGTCACAAAACTTAGTGGAATGTGAGGGCATTAAAAGTTTGGGGTGGGTCTTTTAGTCAGTAAGAGTCTGACACTATCTCCCGCTACGCCCAAGGGCGGAGGATGTCAATGCATGATTTTTTCCCACCATAAAAAAAAGGACATTAAAAGTTTCAAATTTTCCGATCTCAAGTGTCTAGAATGTGTGTCATGATGAAACTTAAAACGTTCTTTGAGATAAGAGAGGGTTGTAGGAATAAACAGTAGGTACACTGTAAAGCATTATAATATATCGACGGTTGAAAGGCAAAATGGTGTAAGCGACATTAAGTAAACTTTACAAAAAAGTGTTTTAAAGTTAAAATTTTGAGTTCACTTTTGTAAAGTTTACTTTATGTCGCTTAGATCATTTTGCCTTTCAACCGTCGATATGAGCATTCCGGCAAAGGCGAATTGGTAGCCACTTGAGCCTTAAACGAAATTCAGAAAAATCATCATATTTACGCAATCCAAATATGAATCTAATAAAAAAGTCTTGAAGCCGCTCAAGCTTATCTAGCTGCACTTCAGTTAGATCTAGATAACTGACGTCGGAAGATCATCGCAATGTATTTCGCTCTCTCGACAGACTACATAGTACAGCCAAATCTGTATATTCGCACAAGTGCAAAATAAAACAAGCACTCCACCAGTTCGTGTAGAAACGAGGATTTTTCTCTTAAAATTCACAAACAAAATATATGTTGTGAAACAATAAATATTTTTCATAGAGAAATTGCACGGATGTATCTGTATTGTTTTTTTTTTTAATATTTATTCACCCGTGTGTTACTTTTTATTGTTGCTTTCGGGCATGAAAGCGATCATTGCAATGACAGCCTATATACCATCGCGGTCATTTCTGCATGATCACTTAAAATAAAATTCGCCTGGATCCTGCGGCGCGGCGCCAAACCAAGCCCTTTAAAGTTTTCGTTTCGAGTGCAAGCAAAAATGAACTTAGCGGTAGCCAAGCGGAAGTGTAATTGATGGTACATATTACAGACATTTTTTATTGATTTTTTTCGCGGTGGGAAAATCATCTAATGACATCCCCCGCTCTTGAACGGAGTGGGAGATAATGTCAGACTTTTACTAGCTAAAAACCCACTCCTATTCCTTCTTGCCTTTCGTACTGGGACCAAGCTTCCCTTTCGGATAACCCCTGGCCCCCAGTAGGCTTCGACCCAGCTGGGCCCCTGCTGTTGCTGACAGCTCCTTGAGGCGCGCGGGAACAGTGCGCACCGTCGACGACTTGGGCTCGGTTCGGACAGTTACCGGACGGTCGGACAGAGAGCTACCCATTGCTCGCCGTCCACAAGCCCGCACCTACGGTGGCCGGAAATCGGAATCTGAAACCCGGCGTCGGCTGAGGCGCTGTGAGCGCCGCCGTTGCCTGATGTGGTCGGCCTCCTCTTTTGCTAGCATGGAGTAGGAAGGTTAAAAATACTCTACGACCTAGTCTTAGGCGTACCAAATATACAAAAAAAAAACTCTATAAAAATCAGTCAAGCCAATTCAGAGGCGTTCGATAACAAAAACTGTGATACAAGATTTTAAATATTAGATTTCAATACTTTTCTTAAAGTAGAAGCATTGCGCATAGAGTCGACACAGTTTCTAGGTATATAGGTCAGTGCATTTCTTATGTATGACATGTGTCACAGAACACGCAAAGCGTACATGACTGGCATGATCTTCGAAGTCGATAAACCTGCACCTGTTTCATATATCTACCCGAATTTTACCGGGTGATAACAAAAATAACGTATTATACATGAGGTCACGTTTTCACTAGGGGAATCTTCTGGAACGTAAGAAGTCAGAATATTGTTGTTTCTTATTACCTAATTATTATAATATAATAATTATTATTATCACTAACAAACAAAAAAAAACTGGTCAATGCGTGTCGGGCTCACGGACTGAGGGTCAGTACACACTTGTGTAAATACTTCAATTCCCGAATGTAGTCTCGGAAGAGTTTTTGCCGTGAGTCGCCTAGGCGGCAGTGGCATCATTTTGGCAGTCTTTTCTTGCTTAGATTGTTTATGGCATGCTAGTTCCTACCAACTTCGCCTGCATGGGAGTAGAAAATTATCCCGAGAAAGCATTCCTATGACAAAACATATTGTGTGTGCTGTACCAGGACATGGTCTTCCAGTGTGCCAAATCCATTCAGGTGTGAAGAAGTAACAAACATACAAACACATTCACAAGCATTCGTCTTTATTATATTAGTGTGATGCAAGACAAAAATACTTGCTTTATAAATAATAATAATAATAGACATGTGAGAAGTGGATTCAGCAATTGTTGTACCGATAATCGTTTCAGCCAATGGCTTAATAGCCAAGAGCCTCGACCAACACCTTAGGAGGCTCTCGTTAGGCGACCGGATCAAGGGCTTGATTCAGAGAGCGGTATTCCTGGACACGGCTCGTATTGTTAGGAGGTTCCTTTCTCTGGAGCCCTGACCACCGCGCCGCGCCGGTAGCTTGGACCCTGTTCTCGATACCGGTGGGATACTGTTTTTACATTTTTAAATGTTTTATTTTTATTTTTGGAATATTTAAAAATGTAATCAATATGATAAAAAAAAATATGATAAAAAATGTAATATATCAAATGGTGTAAGGGACAGCCCTCCACAAACTTTAAGGGCTTGCTCAGTAGAGAGAAAAAACCACCATAAAAATTTTTTTCAGGAAACGAAAAAAAAATCCAGTCTCTCCATACAAACTGTCCAATCAAGTATGTAATTTTGTATGGTGAGGTGAATCTTTTTTTTTCGTTTCCTGAAAAAAAATTTTATGGTAGGTGGTTCAGTTTCGTCTACTGAGCAAGCCCTTAAAGTTTGTGGAGGGCTATCCCTTACACCTTGTATATGAAATAAAGGAATTAATAATAATATTTATTATATATAATATTATTTATTAAATAAGAGCTATAGATTGCCTTTCTTCTAATCACAGTCAGTAATTTCCAAATCGAACAAACAAGAATTCAATCTGCATTCTCTTCCTATACTTCTCTTATGTCAAGACATCACTCACGGAAAAACATTTCCCTTATTGCATGTACCTTCACAAGTTCTTTGTATCCACCCGGCGCAATCTCGTCAGCCATCATCCATTCTTCCCAGACCTATTTGAAAGCAATAAAGAATGCAAATTGAAGAATCCAATTTGTTGTACAAAACGGTGCGTTTAAATATGCAACGGGGGCTTTGAAAAAATTGCTGCACTGTCCTAGAGGGTAACGCAGGGGTCATTCTTTAGGGGCCGGAAAAAATGGATTTATAGGGTCATTCCCGTTTATGTGTTAAGGCATTCATATGCAAATTATATCGGTAAGTATCGTTTGAATTGAAAATATTCAATCGTATCTTTTTAATAGCTATCTTGATAGGCACAGGGCAAACTCAATGATGGTTATTGCGTTTTTTATTGGGTTCTGGTACATCTGAACGAAAAAACGGCAACCTCATAAGATCTCTAGTGTGTTTCACTGTCTATTCGTTTGTCACAAATTGTTCTAATTTTTTATGCTAATTAGTACCAAATCTTTTAAACCAATTTACTTAAAATTTGGTTCACATATGAACTTTTGTGACTTAAATAGATGTGGAAAGTACCTAACTAGATAAATTATAAAACGGGGTCACTTTGAAGGAAATCTTTTAAAATAATCAAAACTTTACCGTGCATAATGGTATTTTTCATTTGACAGAAAAACCTCAAAGAAGTATAGGTATAATAATATAATAAATCATTTATTATCAAGCATCTTGGCCCATAGATATATACCTTACAGATTAACATATATATAGAGTAAATACAACTTGTCGTTAGTATATAAGACTTAAGACTATGTTAGTAACACTTCACATTGCACTAAGTTCACTTCGTGCTGTTCTGTGGCACCTGTCCTCGGAAGCGACGGAACACCACGCCCTGCGGCCAAAAGTCTTCCTTCAACATGAGGGGCAGAAAAGTGTTTGGGACTCGCACCACGAACGCCTTGAAATTGACGTTACGGTGCGACTCCAGCAGCTGTACCCTCAGTGCGAACTTCGTCTTTTGGCGCACGTACTCAACGATATCTTCCACCCTTGTCGTGTGATGCAGGCGGGAGACGTACACTGGTGTGTTCGGCTGGGCGGCACGCAGGCTCACGTTAGGAGTTGCAGGTGCTATGCCGCAGCGGTTCTTGTTGGTTTGCGTTCGACGCTTCCTCCTTTGCACCGTGACGAAACCATCATCATTTTCAACCTTGTTCGTTGCCTTAAGCACAGGTTTCGGTTCAGAAGCGCTAGGGACGCTCGTGGTGACCCTAGCGAAATCCCTACAGATCGGATTCGCTGGAGCTGCAGGAACAGGCAGCGGCACGGGGCGAGGGGCTCGTGCGGCGCTGCTTGGAGGAACCGCAGTGACAGGCACGGAATTGCGGGGCGCACGAGCGGGGCACTCTGCAACCTCAGCAATCGACGTATGCGCCGGCGACGAAACTGCTGACGCGAAGTTCGGCGACAATATATCGAGGCCGGCTCCATGACGCATGTTTACGTTAGATGCATCGACTGATGACCTAGTTTCCGCCGCGTTTTTTGCGAAATTCATCGAATTCCTTGCGCAAATCGGCGACGGTTTTCTGAGATGCATCCAACTTACCTAGCACATCCGTAAGACTGGCCCTCAGAAAGACAATGTCTTTCAATAGGCTTGTAACGTCGACGTGGTCGAAGGTGACTGGAGGGAGCTTATGCAGCTCCTTTGCCACAAACGTCGGCACGTCGTCAGGGTCGGTCTCCTTGAACAGCGTGATTATATCCTGCAGGCTTTTCTTAGTCCCGTCACGCCGGCGGGATGGCATCTGGTCGCGCTTATTCAGCACGCTGAACAGCAACAGCTTCGCAGCAGCTATGTCCTCCTCGCTGAAGTTCGTTGCGCAGATCTGGACTGCGGACACCTCGTCCATCACATCCAGCTTCTGCTGCAGGAACGCCAACAGCTCGTTCGCCACAAGATTTTCTGTCATGACGAGTACTTACTAGCAACAGCTTGCGCTGCGCTAATCGGTATAAATAAAACGTAAATAACACGTCCGCATCGGTACGCGGCACAAGCGAGACTGATCTGGTATGGTATTACTCGTATAATAACATGTTAAAAATTATGACCAGATAGATAGATAGATAGATAGATAAATCATTTATTGGCTACAGCACAAAACATGCACCAAAATACATAATGCACACAGATTATAAAAACTAAGCACATAGACAGCAACAAAGGAAAAAATAAAATAATAACACATGTAGGTACTAAGACAAAAAAAAAAAAGAGAAATAGCAAAATAGACTCATAGTGCGGTGTGCATGTCGCGCTGCATCAATGGGAGTCCAGCTCAGCAAGTGTCAGGCAAAAATACCTGACGCTGATATTATGTTGAATCCTTATGGTGACATTCGGACGCTCAGATGGTTTAGAGTGAAAAATTTTAACGAAGTGAATTTTGTAGGTGGTGAATATGTAGATAAATATATAAGTAAAGTTAATAAGCATAAAATAATAAGCAAAGTGAATCAGTAAAAAATAATGTAATGTATGTAATAATGTATAGTATGTGTGTGTAATGGAACAAAAAAGGTGAGGTGCGGTGAGTCATAAACAGCATTTTCAATATGTATTAACCTATCAAACGCAAGCTACCAAGCGGAATATGTGGGTACGCCCAGCAGTCTGTCCCGGAAACAAGGAACACGCAGACCAGCTATATGAAGGACGTATTCGAAATGAACATACCACGTTCTTACCAGCTCAGAACCCTTTGCAAGCGAATCCGTTTGACAGAATGTACTTAATAATGAACAAAAAAACATAACAACTACGATATTTAAGACATAACAACAACGGTACCAAAAAAGTATCCCACCACCCCAACTCATATCCAAATGATTTGATACTCCGATATTTCATTGGGTGCAAAAAGATCCATTTCAAGCTCGCTCTAAAATCATAAGAATATTCCACATACGCTATCTCAGCTGGCCCATAAAATCTGCACATCATACGACACACATCATATCGTATAGCATGCATTTGATAGACGTGTGACGGACGGGTATCGCTCACTAGAACCGCAAAATAGATAAGTACAGAAGTCAATCTCATGTATGTACTGCACTTTTTATACATAAGCTCAGCAATTGCGCTAGGGTCGGCGCCGCTCTGTCCGAGCGCGCTTGGGTGCGGTGATAAATACCTAATACCTAGTTTATATTGTAAAAATATTACATAGCCACAAAGTCATGCACTCATCTATTTACCTAACTGTTCTGCGTTACGTAAAAATAAACTATCAAAGTACAATCAAATTACGTCTTAAAACTGGTAGCTTAAAAAGCGATAATTCAGCAAATGATGTTGAATTTAAAAATCCGGCCAAGTGCGAGTCGGACTCGCCCATGGAGGGTTCCGTAGCAGCAAGTAATATAATATAAAAGTTCTTGTAGTTCGTTGTAACTTTGATCGATGTTTTAATAATATTGTATTTTTTTAGATTTAAAAAATAACTATGTAGTTTGCATGGTAATGTACATCATATGTTTTTTTTAGTTTTATCATTCTCTTATTTTAGAAGTTACAGGGGGGGGGACACACATTTTACCACTTTGGAAGTGTCTCTCGCGTAAACTATTCAAGTTAGAAAAAAATGATATTAGAAACCTCAATATAATTTTTGAAGACCTATCCATAGATACCCCACACGTACGGGTTTGACGAAAAAATTTTTTTTGAGTTTCAGTTCTAAGTACCTATACCCCCAAAATTTATTGCTTTTTTTCTATTTTTGTGTGAAAATCTTAATGCGGTTCACAGAATACATCTACTTACAAAGTTTCAACAGCATAGCTCTTATAGTTTCGGAAAAAAGTGGCTGTGACATACGGACGGACAGACGGACGGACAGACGGACAGACAGACAGACAGACAGACAGACAGACAGACAGACAGACAGACAGACATGACGAATCTATAAGGGTTCCGTTTTTTGCCATTTGGCTACGGAACCCTAAAAATCGTCCACTAACTTTTTCTTGCTCCATTATTTTACAACAAAGTTCACAGAGCACTCGAGCTCGCATTGAAATGAATTGAGCCGAGATATCGTGTCCGTGAGCGGTGTCTAGGTGTGCGTTGCTCGAGCGCGCTTTGTATGTAGATTGTCTTCTGTATCTATCTATTTTGTGCCAGAACTGTGCCAACTCACAAATCGATCGCGATTGACACAAGGTGAACGACATGCAAACAAACCTCCCCTTTTAAGTTGAACACGTCTTTGTTTGTCATGTGAATGGATATTGCCTTGAACTGTATGTAAATCGAGATCGAAAGTCACCTGTCTTGTGTTTAGATACTTCTGAACAGCTCGTTTTTTAGTTGGGAAAACATAAAAAAATAACTCCTCAACCAGAAAAGGGAGTGTCAGACTTTTACAGACTAAAACCCACATGTGTTCGTTCCCTTTGCGTTTCAGGGCTACGGTAACGCTTTCCAACAATACTGCAGCCCCAGCAGGCGTCGAGGCTAGTGAGCCCCGTCCATTTTGCTGGCATGTCATAGAGGCGCTCGCGAAAAACAACGCGCCCGTTGACTCAAGCTTGTTCCTTACTGAACGGCCACCACCATCACATCTTTGTATGTATTCCTGCCGAAGCTGATTGAGTAAATAGTTGTGATGTCCCATTTCCTTAGGGTTTCCTCACTTTTCTGCTCTTTTTTAATTAATTTAGGATAAAGATGATGAAGTTGTAAGAACCAAGGCGGTTAATGCATTCAAATGTTTCTTTCAGATTTCGCCTAAATTCAGTCATCAGATTATACGCACTATCTAAATGCCAAAATATGCATAAAAATATACATTAAAAAAAGTGGAATATTTACAATGAAAACACTAGATATTTATTATTTGAATTCATATTTATTCATCATATTATTATCTACATAACATTTATTTATATACTGATCAGTTTAAACGAGGTTAGCGCTTTTCTAAAAGTTGCCAGTACTGATTTTAGTATTCTGGAGTCTGTGATTGGCAATGCCAAAAGGAACCATAATTCGTCAAAAAGACCCTGGAGTTGCATTAAACCTACCTCCATCGTATGATCGGGGTCTACCTGACAGACAGGTCCATCATCTACCCCGGTCACTAGGGCGAGTGGAAGCGGCGAAGTAAAGAAAGACAAGCGACGTGGGTCGCTCGCCGTCCGGCCATCCGGTAACCTTGCCGACCGAAGCCGAACCATCGACGGAGCGTATTGTAATAGTGTTCCACGCGCGCCTCAAAGAGACGTCAGCAAAACCTTAGGGGCCCAGCAAGGCTGAAGCCTACTGGGACCATGGGTTTACTTCCAAAAGGGATACCCGGGATCCTAGAACGCAAAGGCAAAGAAGGGACATAGCAACAGAGCGGTAGAAGTCATTGGACCATTTCCCATCTTAAAAAAAACCTTTGAGGATAAGAGAGAAAGAAGCAAAATACTTTTGCTACTTTCTTCGATACATTTTTGGTACAGGAAAGCCGTGTTACTTAGGCCCGTTCATTAAGATATATCTGAATGATTTCTGCTGAAGTACAAATCCGGTAAGTCTCAATAAAACTTGCTAATCACACTAATATTATGAAGACAAAAGTTTATGTTTGTATATTTGAGGAGCTTCTTTTTTAAAACTTGACTATTCCACTTTCGATAAAACTGTTTTGTCATTATTTGGTAACATTGAAATCTATACTCCTCAAAAATAAAATTGGGTCAAAACTTGATAATTACACTAGAAAAATAAAAAAACTGGGTAAGTGCGAGTCGGACTAGCGCACTGAGGGTTACGTGCAAACTACAATTCCCGAATGGAATCTCGGAGATTTTTTTGTTTTTTTGCGACATAAACGGCCGTATCTTTTTTATAAAAAAAAACGCCACCATTTTTCACAGCTTGAAGGGACCGCAGACCTGAGTAGCTATGTGGTTTTAATTTCAACTCGATTGCCTACACGAGATCTCGAGATAAAGGGTCTTGACAAACAGACAGACAGACAGACGGACGGACAACAAAGTGATCCTATAAGAGTTCCATTTTTTTGCTTTTGAGGTACGGAACCCTAAAAAGATAAAAAGGTATGATTTTGTCTAAAATAAATTATTCCTCTTCAAAATAACTTTACCCAAAAACTATTTTCTCAGATTGTAAAAAATACAAAAAGTGGAATAGTCAAGTTTTGAAAAGAACCTCCTCATTTGTTTGATACGAGAATTGTTTTTCTTATAAATCCCTTTCGTAATTTAGATACCAGCTGGATATCAGTATTTTAGCCAGTAATTGAGTTATACCATCTTGTGGTTACAAGAGCAACTGCTGAGAATGGGATCCTAGGTTCGATTCCCGGGTTGGGCAAAAAGTGCTATTAGGTTTTTGTACTTCTTAACGCTCGAATGGTTGAACGGGTTTAAATGAAATTTGGCTCACGGGTAAAATAATATGGGTACGGGTACGGGTGGAATATGTTGCCTCGGGACAATTATCGAGGTACTGTCACGCAGGCGAAGCCGCGCTGGCAGTAGCTAGTTTCCCCTTACGTATTTATAAGTCGGTAAATGTATAGGTATGTGCAGAAGATCTCTTCATTATATTATGGGCTTCTTATCACTGCGTAGGAAAACATTTTTATCTATTCATTTATAAATATCTGTGGGTAGACGATATTTTTCTTAGAAGATTCTACTTATTATTTTTTTTCATATCCTTCCTTGTTATTTTTCCCTTATATTAGTATTTATAGATGAAACGGCGTAGATACAGTTATGTTTTATTTTGAGATTTCTGATTTTGTCTCATTGACTAAATATAGGTAGGTATATAAATATTTTTTATAGAATAATAAAAGTCAAAAGTCAAAGAATCGCCAAACTTAAGTGGCAATGGGTAGGGCACATTGCGCACAGAACAGATGGTCGATGGGGACGAAAGGTTCTGGAGTGGTGACCACGTACCGGAAGACGCAGCGTTGGAAGGCCTCCTACAAGGTGGACTGATGACCAGGTAAGGGTTGCGGGAATCCGATGGATGCGAGACGCACAGGACCGTTCATTGTGGCGACACTTGGGGGAGGCCTATGTCCAACAGTGGACGTCTATCGGCTGAAAATAATGATGAATAAAAGTCATTGGCTGATTGTTCAATAGCCCGGTATTTTTGAACTCTACAATAACACAGGCATAAAATATAACTGGCAGTTTTATTCCAGTTTCCATTTTCTAAACAAAAGTTATCACTTACATAAAACAGTAGGATTTATTCATATGTAGGTGCGTACACAAACATATAAACTCACCTAAGTACATAAGACACCCAGACTCGAAACACCACTGTAACTGTAGACTATACAAATATTTGTTTCCTGCGGGAATCGAACCCGCAACATGCAGCGTAGTAGCCAATCGCTCAACCACTAGCTAGCCACGCCCAAAAGACTGACCGCATTGCGACACTGTACATCAACGTTTATCCTCTGTCCAATGCTAAAGTCACACTTTAGGTCACGCGTATATAATTCTAGTTAGTTTTTATTAAAAGACTAGCTTTTGCCCGCGCGGTCCCCTCTCGCTCTTCCCTACTCTACCTTACTCTACCCTACTCTACCCTACCCTATCCTACTCTACCCTACTCTACACTACTCTACCCTACTCTACCCTACTCTACCCTACTCTACCCTACCCTATCCTACTCTACCCTACTCTACACTACTCTACCCTACTCTACCCTACTCTACCCTACCCTATCCTACTCTACCCTACTCTACACTAGTCTACCCTACTCTACCCTACTATACCCTACTCTACCGTACCAAACTTCACATAAACCATCTACTAAATAGTTCGAACAAAGCCTAAACATTTGGTTTGGATAGGTGAGCCCGTTCTTGAGTTATAAAATTACAACGAAAAGTGCCATTGATTTTTATAAAATGATAGATTAGTAATTTGTATCAATTTATTTAATACTAGCTTTGGCCCGCAGCTTCACCGCTTACATAAAATATAGCCTATGCCACTCAGGAATAAAGCAGCATTCTATCGGTGGAAAAAATTTAGCAATAGGACCAGTACTTTCAAAAATTACCTCATATAAACAAAAAAAAAACAAACCTAACCTCTTTACTATATCAGTGTAGATAAACTAGCTTTTGCCCGTGGCTTCACTTCGTACATAAAATATAGCCTATCTATGTCATTCAGGAATAAAGCAGCATTCTATCGGTAAAAAAAAATTCACAATCGAACCATTACTTACCACACTTTCAGAGATTACCCCCTACAAACACAAAAACAAACTTGACCTCTTTATCATATGTGTAGAAAAGTAACAAGTTGTCTGGTACATCAACATTTCCCGACTTACCTGCTCTCTATATTTACATAAAGTCACAACGTTTTTCCCTACAAACTACACACGTATCCCATCATATATTCAGCAGCATTGCATGACCCGAAACATTTGACAGACGATCTGGTCAAACAGCGATTCGCTCATATATCACAAAACAAATAATAAGATCCGAAGACTCGGACCCGAACATCATTCTTCAGACTTACTACTGAAGTGAAAGAGAAAACAAAAAAGAAATAGGTTTATTGTCCCACTGAGATCGAAAATACGGAATCCTTTTAAGGCACGGGAGCCGAAACGACACCGTTTTGTCAAAACCTTTTCCACTTTTTCCGGGGCAAGCTTGTGAAACTTTGATGTCGTCCGTACGTTACCACTTAAACCCGCTTCTTGCATATTGTATACTAATCTCGCATTCAGGTGTTGTTTTAAAAGTCTCTTTATATGACTCTTGACTTATTTATTTGCACTAAGATCCTTTCGCTGTTGAGACTGCGCAATTTTCCATTTTAGACTACAGATAGGACAATTTGCTTTGGGACCAAAATCTGTTCTAAATCGGTTCATGATTTGGGACAGATTTTTTTTAGGTAGGTATTCCCGAAGACATACCATTAGGTCTCATACACACAATCTCTTTGTGTTTCTCAATACCGTTTCCTAAAATCCTAGTACAGTTTTCAAAGACTATTGAACTAAACAAAGCAAAAGAAGATCGAAACCATTCAGTGTATCGTTATTAGGAAGGCCCAATTCAGTATATAGGACATTTCCAACATTCTGATATCTAATCAAAATTCATGATCCACTACCCAATCTTCTATACAAATGTTATCCATTGAACAACCCATCAGGCCGCCCTATATTCAGGAACACAACTAATTCAGGGTCTGGGATATTTTTTTCTTTATATTTAAAATCTTGTAGAAGACAAACTGGGTCGTTCTTGACTTCGAGGTCACGATAGTCAATTTCTTGAGCAAAAACTCTGCAGTGAAATCCCTAAATTCAATACAAAAACAGGGTCTCGTTTGCTTGAAAGCCTACATAAAGAAACTTTCTCCATCGATAAGGTAACCTAAGAACCTTAAGATACAAAGTATTCGTACTTATCTGATACTCATGCCGGTCCCTCGGCCGTTAGGACAAACAAATCACGATTAAAGGGCCCAGTTCACTTTCATCTCATTAATGCTCGTAGACGCATTTAATTAAAATTCACCCTCTGAAGGCCTGACTTTATCTTGGCAGGGTTTTTCGATCTCGTTATTAGCACATTCCTGCTGAGATAGCGTCCTTCACCCTCAAGAAGTAAATCGTCGGTTTGAATATAACGTAGTTTGATTTGATAATAGTTTTGTAAATGACGGATTTGTAATGGAATAAATTTGTTGATTGGGTATTTATTTGTCGAACAATACTACTGAGATCTTTTAGTTTAAATATCTTCATTGAAAATAGATATACGAATTATAGGCTTATTAACTGCATTGCGATTAATGAGCAATGGGGAGCTACGCAATGGTAAATACCAAGCCCGTGTTGTCAACAGAGCGTAGTATTTCACGCGACAACAAAATCGTAGGGACCCAGCAGGGCCGATGACAGCAAGGACCTCGGGGAATTAGAACTAATTATAAAAAGGAAACTCGTGGTCTTAGAAAGCAAAGGGTAACCGAAGGATACAGGTGTTATTTTAGTCAGTAAAAGTCTGACACGCCCTTTCGCACTACCCTAGAATGGGAGAATTCATTGAATGATTAACTAACTCCAAAAAAAAATTATGTATGGCAATATTTTTGCAATTTTAAACAAAATAAAGCTGGAAAATTTTACAAATTTTCAACACGGCAGAATCCGGCAACCCGACCAATTTGTATCGACCGCTGCAAAAACCGCTCACTATCATCCCCTGAAAACCTCGATCAGAAAAACAAATATTCTAATTTATAAGACGGGGAGGAAGGATTGTGATTAATAGCGCCGTCCCGTCCGTTTTCAGACCCGCTATAGAGCCCAGTATAAGACATATGGCATCGCTTAAAAATTGAGGTCGGCATATAATCCACGGTTACGTTTTCTGTGATTATGCGGGTCTGAGCAAGATTGATGACGTCGACCAACGAACGGATGGCTGGACGGACTTAACCCGCAAAATCCCGTGGATTATGACCCATAAATAGCTATTCGTGCTTGTCGTTCGAATAGTTGCTTGTTTCTGTTATGAATTTCATATGATTCTTTTGTGGTCAACTCGTGGAACTTATGTTTCTGAGAAAGTTTCGTAAGAATTCTTCAATTGTGTTGTAACCAAACATGTTATGCCATACTAACTTTTATGATTTTTGTGACCAAACAACTCAGGTATCTGTCTTCAAACTCGGACTTTATAAAAACATACTGAACCTAATAGCATTGTTATGACCGCTAAGACTGTAGGAATGTTTGAAAGATTTGCCTTTTTTTTTAGGTAGGAAATTATCCAATGACATTACCCATCTTTGGGGGGAGTGCCGCTCTGTGTATCAGATTTTTACTGATTAAAACCCACTCCTAGTTTTTTTGTTGCCTTTCATTCTAGAGCTGGGTTTTCCTTTCAGAAGCGGGTCCTAAAATGAAAAGGGCAACTGAAGGTTACAGGTAAGTGTTAGTCGGTAAAAGTCTAACACAGCCGTACAATTGCCGAAACGGATCTTAGCGCTGGCTTCAAGTTGCGCAGAAGTCAAATATTCGGTTTCTTTAGTGGTGCAAAGTGAGACGGGGGGGCGGGGAGTGTCAGTGATTTGCTCGCCGCGCCACTCATGATTCGTTCCCTGCGCTTGCAGCATGTATCTAACAACGACGACGATTGGCTCGCCAATGTATGGAATGCGCAAAGCGGTCCCCACTCTGACGCCGTGCGCTCAAGATCCGTTACGGTAATTGTTAGAGGCTGTGTTAGACTTTCCACCCTAGAACGAAACAAGTCATTGGATGATTTCATACCTCAAAATAAAATAACGTTGTAAAATATCCAACTACCCAACCCAACCAATCCAACAATTCTCGTTAGAGTTGGTTTTCACCATCTCTCCTTTCGTAGATATGCTGGAAGAGATTTCTTTAGAAATAAGCATCACTTTTGTACTAATCTACTGTTTTCTTCTCCTTCTCATTTATTATTGTGTGTATACAAATTGTTAAATAAATAAATATTACAACTTTTTGTCTCCCAAACCAAACCTTCAATTCTCAATGTCGTCTGCATTTGAAGCAAGCTAATAAGGCTACTAATTTTCTTTCCTGAATCAGTTCTACGTGTGCTATACGTCACACGCAGGGTAAGGGAAGGATTACACAAGGCAACTCTTAGAGCCATATTTCACCGGGACACCCGGGTAGCGCCACTGGTTGCGCTACCGTGGTGTCCCAGTGAAATATAGCAAGACACCAAACAGACACCAGAGCAAAGATTTTATGTATCCTACGGATAATCTAGATTGCCTGCGCAGTAAACACACTCTATAGTGTTCTTTATTCTCATTGCCATTAAGTTCATATTGACAAGCAAACGGGGAAAAATGTACTGAACAAGACAACGAGAAAGGGTCGGTGTATCCCTTTCTTACCTCTGTTTTAACTAGGGTAACCATGATTTTACAAAATTAATTGTTATTATTTTTGTCACTGCATTTGATATTAATTAATGTATTTTTTTATATCGACAGCAAAGTACCAATAACACCAAACTGTCTGTCAGACCTGAAAACAAAAAAAATTACTCGAATTTTACTAAGACGATTATCGTATGATTTTGTATGAAATGAGTCAGAGCCTGCGTGAATTTACAAAACGCACCAACGCGCGTGAGTGCGTAAAAACCCGTACGATGATGCAGATCTGCACTTCCGCAAGTACGCGCGTAGGTGCGTCGACACGCAACGTGCAGCGTCATGCGTGGCAGTGTGATAATCGCTTAAAACACGCGGAAAAACCTTTTTAAATTCATAGCGGTAAATTATGATTTTCTTGAAAAAATATTTTTAGGCGGTATTGGTACTTCACGGTCGATAAATATAATATTCAGGAATAAAGCAGCTTTCTATTGGTGAAAAACTTTTTGCTATCGGACCAGTACTTCCAGAGATTACCTAATATGGCTTGTTCGTCAACTCGCTTAAGCAATTCGCGCGAGTCCGCGCGAGTTGGGACCTTCCGATTCACCTACTTTTTCTGTCGTCCTCTCGCTTAAACGTATAAAATACAGTCAAATAATAACAATTACTATAAATAACTAGCTATTGCCCGTGGATTTTTTCACGCAGGCTATACCGGTTATCTACTTAGATTTCGGGATATTATGTTAAAGGTGAGGAATGAGGCGAGTAGGATGTGGCCAATGGTACACGATACCCAAGTTACTTTAAAAACATTTTACGTTACTTTTGACTTTCTCATGTTACCTGCACCTGCATGGTCCTCACCGAAAATGGCAAGTTCGGTCGGTTCCTGCATCGGATTCAGACGGCAGTAAAGCTCGGGTATTACTATTGTGTGGACCACTCGGAGGACACGGTGGAGCACCCGAGGACATGGTAGAGTTGTGCCCCGCTCGGGCAGAGCACCACTGTTGCCTCGTGGAGGCAATTTTTGGCAACAACCTTTCACGCAGGGCCCTAGTTCAGACTATGGTCCGGAGCGAGGAGGAATGGCAGGCGGTCGCCTCTTTCTGCGAAGCAGTAATGTTAGCGAAGAAGGAGGCCAAAGGACCATCGGCCGCCGAAATTCCGAGCCCGACAACGGACCACGGTAGACGCGGGCTTGCGGACGTCGAGCAATGGGTAGTCCGCTATCCGGACGTCCGGTAATTAACCGAACCGAGCTCAGTCGTCAACAGCGCGTAGTGATCGACGTGCTCCTCAAAGAGATGACATCAAACCGTAGGAGTCCAGAAGGGCCGATGCCCGCAAGCTAGGACCCCGGCGAATTCCTAAAAAGGAAACCCGTAGTCCTAGAATGCAAAGGGCAACTGAAGGTCACAGGTTAATCGTGAAATGGAACGCATCCAAGAAAGATTTTGTTCATCGTGTGGGCGCTCTTAACTTTTTTGACACATACATGACGTATCGATACTGCATATTCACTCACTTACGTGTATTTCTAAGTCTCCTATTCCGCTTACTTAAACGTGTGCTAACATTAACTAATATTTGGACGTCAACTTTGGTTGCTTATTGCTGATAATGTTGTGATTTGTTGGTAATTAATAGGTAAATATGCAATATTATATTATTGTAATGTTGATTTATAAGTGTTTTATTTTAAAGTCAAGTCGAATACAATTTCTAATACATTTTTAGTGGGTACCTATGTTATAATTTTTTTTTTTAGTTGACTGTACATAAATACGTCAGATTTTCAAGTCTGAGCGAGTTGACGACAGAAAAAGTAGGTGAAATCGGAAGGTGCCTGCTCGCTTGGACTCGCGCATATCGCTTAAGGCCCAAGCGCCCGAAAAGAGCCATAAAACAGTGATTTTCTGAAGCCGACTCCTCGCTAACGGCCAGGTTAATAGGTTTGAAAAAAGGTTGCTTGTAGGTCCGGCTGGTATTTTTTATTTATAGTTTTTTTTTATTGAGATAATAAAAACAACGAAAATTAAAAGCAAAATTATTTATATATTTTTGAAAAAAAAAATAGATACGTAGTCAATTTGACGAATATTTCCAGAATTTTGTGATAGATTCCATTCATCGTGATATGCTCTCTATGCAAATTCTGGCATCCTGTTGCAGGTTTGTGTTGTTGAGAGCTGCAATTTAATCAGCTAGTGTTTATATAACAATAATAATAAATAATTTATTAGTTTGGTGGTGATCACTTGCTAAGCGATCTCCTGCTTGGTGAGCTCCTACATGTTTTCAATAGCGTTCATGTCTGGTGTATTGATTGACTAGTTTTTTTGTGCTATGATGAGTTCCCTGACAGTTTTTGTCTGACAATTATAGTGATGTGACCTAACGAAATTTAATCGATTTTTAACAATAACGAATCAGTTGGCAAAGGTAATGGAATCGGATTACCGATTTTAGATATATAGATGATAAATGTGAAAGTTTGTATGTGTGTGTAGATGTTTGTTACTCTTTCACGCAAGAACTAGTCTACGGATTTTGAAGAATTTTTACAGTAAATTAAAAAATCTGACAAAAACTAAAAACCTGAAATAACGCGGGCGAAACCGCGGGGGACGGGTAGTGGTAAATAAAATGCAGTCTGTTTAAAATAATAATTTATTTATTATTCACTGTCAGAACTTGACTCTTGATTTGAACTCATATCCATATCGGAATCGGAATCTTCTTCAACTAACCGCGATGATTAATTATTAGTCCTCTGTTATAGTTTTTTGAGTTTTTTCTATTACTTTTTTCCAATTTTACATGCGATTACAAGATGGCCGCTCCGATTTTGTCGATTAGTGTGTCGTCGAGTAGTGTCAATCTCTATTGGCAGAAGTTCCGTTTAACGCGTTACACATTTTTAAGTTCTATTCTTTTTCATTTTATTTACTTAATTTATTAACAGTTAATTATAACCACAATAACTTACTTAGTAATTTACGAAAGACAATATTTTTTTTATCATTTTCTTTTTTTTTGCCAGTTTATTTTTTTAGTAATCTAAAGTAGTATGCGTGCCACGGAAAAAAATGAACTGTCAGGGAACTCATCATAGGGCAAAAAAGGTATAGGGTAAAACATTTATGTTTTTTAGCCAAGTATGCAGTAACACCCCTGGTTTTGTAGCACAATGCAAATTCGGGCATAAAAATGGACTCTTCGTCAATAAGGAACCATTCTTCGAGATGCGGCAGCAGTCCAGTTTCTAGTACTCGCTTGTACTGGTCATGCCTCACGGTCCCTTTCACGATATGTAGACCCTTGCTTGAGATTAAAGACCACATCATAATACTAATTGGGAATTTAGCTGTCTCTTAACACCGGTTTTTATGGAGCTATTCTCCAGGGCGTCGTCGGAAAGGAGCATTTTTTGAACGGACAAAAGAGCTTTTGTCAACCAAAACCTGAAACGTCGATTCATCGGAGAAACATGTCTGAAAAATTATATTATTTCATCAGATAATGGCAGTAGTTTATTAACAATGTACTGTACTATTTAAAGTCTTATTTTTAACCGACTTCAGTCTGAAACAGTCATATTTTGATGTTGTTTGGCCCTGTGCAATAGTCTCTTCTTAATGACCTCGGTGAGGCGTGGTTTTTTGGCAGGCCGATGACCTATCAACTTCTCTTTTGCTTACTCTCGAAGAATTGTCTTATCGAAAACTTCTAGGCTCTCGTAGTTTGTAATCGTGGTAAGGTCTTACCTGTCTAATATACATATTAGTTTTTGATTAGTTTTCTAAAATATAATGTATTAATAACAACTTGAACTTCTTTAGAACACAATGGCTCGTAGTACGAACTAATCTATGGACACACTAGTAGAAAGGGATAGAGAGCGTTCTTGGGTCGCCACACCCAAGAATCTTTTATACTATCTGGATTGATTACGTCAACCTCAAAAATGTACTGAAGAGTACGATACAAGTACGCCCTTTTTTTAATTCTTTTTTATTTTGTTTTGTAGACTATTCCATAATGTGGGATGTCGTTAGATAGGTCTTTCAAAAATATTGCGAGTGTGTGAAAACTATTTATCAATTTAGGGATCCTATTGTGAATTATAAATATAGTTTTTTACCTAATGCTAGTTTTCAATTGAACCTTATTGAGTTAACAGATGAAAACCAGTTTATTTATTTATTTCCACACTGATAAGGTGTAATTTGTTAAGCTTAAAATAAAGAAAAAACAGGTTAAATAAAGTAACACTTAAAGGTATTTGACCTAGTATGTTTCAGTACATTTGCTATTACAATCTTTGTCTTGGACGGCTTTTAATATTCTCACTTTACTTAGATTTCTATAAACACACTTGTTTTTCCAATTTACTATGGACTTGGCAGAATAGTCGAAATCGGCTCGACTTGAATAAAGAATACACAAAAAAACACTAAAACGATCAAAATAACTTTAATTTCGGAAGTCGATGTTTCTGGTATATTTTTTTATTTAACACCGACTTCCGAATTTAAAGTTATTTTGATCGTTTTACAGTTACTGTAAAACAAACATAAGTAACTAATTGTTGTTATAGATAGTTTTTGTTAAAAAACTAACTATTAGTTTGGTTTGATTCTATAGTTTTGTACCAACTTTATGGTTATATATTTTTGTTAAATTTTTTGTATATTTAATTGGCCATTATTGGTCTTGTTCATCAGTTCAACCAGGCCTCCGTCACTCCATGTACTTGCGCGCTATAAGTGCCTACCGCCCAGCCGAGCGGTCTCGGGCCGCCGGCGGACCAAATTCAGTGCGGTTTTCGCAAGCGAAGCGCGCGCACGCCGTTCAATTTTAATAGTGCTGTTCGTTCGTACGCGTATATATAAAACAAAACAAACTTACAAATATAATAAAACAAACTTTAAAAAAGAGAACCGACTTCAAAACACTAAACCGTAAGAAATAATTTCTTCTTTGATGTCGGTGCTTTTTCGATTCGTAATTACCAGCTGTTAGCACTAACATAAAAAAAAAAACAAATTATTTCTTACGGCTTAGTGCTTTATTTGAAGTCGGTTCTCTTTTTTTAAGGCTTTTTTTTCATTTCTAGTGAACATCTCCGAAGATCATCATCAAACTAAGAAGTATTATACTTATTTTAAAACGTTCTCCTAAATGTAACAAATCCTTTTCTGATAACCGCATCGATATCGGTTTAGACAAACGCGAGATTATCGCGCACAAACATACCTACAAACCATACAAGTCAAACTTCTCAGTTTGGCCTGTATGTCTGATCACCTCCTTTTTTTAAGTTGGTTAAATATTTTATAAATGATAAAATTTTTAACTGCCACATAAAAGTCAGAACATATTCACAGTTCTCAATAACATAGATAAAAAGTTATGTTAATTTAATTTTATCGAAGAGGCAGCCCTGCGATTACTGTGGAATCGCGCGGTGCGAAGCAATCACTGCTGTACGCTTGAGCATTTAGGCGCATTTTAGCATACAGTGGTTGTTGACGCGAGGGAGTAGGCAATTATCGTAATAGGTATTGGAATTTTTCTACTGAGTGAAGTATCTGTTACGTAGTAACTATTCAGTAATCTGTGGTTCAACTTCATCAAATGATACTTTTTGACTGTAGTAGAATGTATGTAATGTATGTATGAATACAGAGACTTCTTGGTAAAAAAACCAAAATCCCTATAGATATACACACATACATAATCAGCCTTTTTAATATTCCCACTGCTGGAACTCAGGCCTCCTCTCTAGGAGAGGGAATGGGTCTCCATCGAATTTAGAAGGAAAAAACAATCGAATTGAGAACCTCCTCCTTTTTTGAAGTCAGTTAAAAAAAATTACATCCACCTTCTTCAATTAAAAGAATGATATATTCGTAGCCACAACCCCCAAAAATGACTTTCATATCAATTTACTCAATTAAAGTTGTTAAAAATATTGTTTTTAGTTTCATTCTATATCAGTAAATCAATACCTGTCTAATTCTAAAAAAAAGTGTGGTAGAGTCTGTCTAAAAAGTCAAACGACTTAGCTAATTATTAGGGTAAAATTAAATCTGATGTAGCTAACACAGGTTTAATAATCAAGGTTGATGAAGGGATCTTGATAATTATTTACTAGTAGAAGAACCTTATAAAAAGTATCGAATAGTATTTTTTTAATGATTAAATATTATACAAAATTCCCAAGTCGTTTTTTATTTTTATACTCATAACTAGGTACTTAATTTTATTTCGAAAAAGTATCAATGCATACAATCGCAGTATACGTTTTTTAAAGAAAGCGAAACGGCCCGTGCTTCTCAGAACGCGGACGCGTTCAGCGCGGACTGAGGCTTGGAAGTGGTGGGTTCAATGAAAAATGTATGAAGATTTTTTTAGAGTGGTTTTATTTTGGTCATAAATCATAAAGTTATTTATGTAAGTTCAAAATAATTAATTAAAGGTGTAGAAGACTATATAAGCTGTGGTATTTTATGATTTTTAAGCTAAAAATGTGCACTGGATTTAGCTTACGCGACCTATTCAGACCCTTGTATTTTGTAATTTTCTTGATTAGTGCGTTGGTAAAATCGTATTTAACTATATGAAAGTTTTATACAAAACCATAATATTTTTTTATGCCATCCTAGAGATGAATATGTATATTATCTTTTATTTGATACCGTGACATACTCATAGTTATGATTCTTGGTGCATTATAATGGTACCCGAAAAAACGAGATATTTGTCTAAAACGGTCAAAGCGTCCTTAATAACATCTTGAACTTCTTTAGAACAGAATGTCTCGTAGTACGAACTAGTCTATACACACTGGTAGAAAGGGATAAAGATTCTTGTATGGTACTTCTTTATTACATCTTTAAGGTTGTCGTAATCAATCCAGATTGTATTGTACAAGATTCTTGGTTCACGGTCACTAACGTTTGACAGTTGGTTAATTATTGTTTTCAAAGGTTAGATTTCCATCTTATTATACACGTTCTTTGGTGGGGGGCGTGACTGGCGGCCGGACTGGTGTCCGCACTGGTTGCGCCGCCAAATGGGTTGCGCTACCAAACAGACACCAGGTGAGTAACGCTCTATAGAGCTCTATACATTTTACTGGTGGCGCAACCAGTTGCGCTACCAGTGGCGTCCCGGTGAAATATGGCCCTTAAGCCTTACAAACGTTGCTCCAAATCGGTGTTATTTAGCAACGCGCCGAACTCCGTCGAGCCGCTCTAATTAAGCAGTACCCTAACTTTTCTTGACATCGCTACTGGAGCATACGTGTCGGTTCCAAGCAGACAGATTGTTTGGACAGACGAGAGGCAGAAACGGATTTAGAAGGATTTGCAACGCGTTTGTGTATTAGAGCGATTTTGTTATTTTGATCTAATAGATATTCAACGTAGGTATAACCTATGGGGTACTGTGATATCGAAGGAGATCGCAAGAGAAATATAGGTACACCTACCTTGTTAGCATGCAGGATAATTAGACATAATACTTTTAAATGTTTATGGTTTTAGGGTAAAGATGTGGTAAAGATTTCAATTTGATCGGGAATTAATTATATTGTTTTAAATCGGTTTTTGGTAGATGAAGTAATATTGTGTTTTTGGGTATGATATCATCAAATAACATTTCCCGCTATGGGTGGAGTGAGAGAGAGGCCAGACTTATACTGACTAAAACCACACCTATGCTCCTTCAGTTACCTTTTGCGTTCCAGGACGCCGGGTTTCCCTTTCAGAAGTCAACCCATAACCCCAGCAGGTTTCGGCCCTACTGGGCCCCTAAGACCCCTTTGTTCATGGCATGTTAAAGTTTCTAAGAATTAACAAACACAGTCATTTTCGGGAGTTATAAATCACGACGTTGGATTTCATAAAGATTCTGTTTATTTAGGATAATCGATAATTTAATAAATAAAAAAGATCTATACTCTGAAAAGTAGGAGCCAAGGTGAACGGGCTCCTTTTGGCGGTGAACAGACACGCTTGTGTTTTGGAGGCGTTAAATCCCACCAGATTGGCTTTACCCCACTTGGAGACTGCCTGAAGTGAGATATTTGTATATATATAAAAATATATCAAAAAGTATCTTTATTTCTGAACTAAAAAGTTTACATAGTAGATGATTGGAGCCTCCTTTTAAGCATGTAATGCCTGTATTAGGAGACTACGCTGTTCCACGGCAATATGCAATTATTAAATCATATAAAGAAAGAAGAGGTGGACCGATGACCTGGTGTAGGTTGCGGGAATCCAATGGATGCGAGACGCACAGGATGGTCCATGGCGGCGACACTTGGGGGACGTGTACATATGTCCAACAGTGGACGTCTATTGGCTGAAATTGTGATGTATAAAACATGCTTGTGTGTTTGCGTGTGAGTGATGGTGTGTTTGTGTATGATGGTGCAAGGGTGTGTGATGGTGTTATAGGTGGGGGTTAACTAAGGGTTGGGAACTAACTACATGGAACGTAGATGTTCTAGTTTTGACGAAAAGTTATCAGTCCAAGCAATAAAAGCAGACTGAGCATTACAAAAAGCCTATTGAAACCTATACAGCCTTTCAACAAGGTCGCAACTTGTTTATTACTTTTAATACTATTCAAGCGATCTTTTATTTTTTTCCCTTTTTTCTTTGTCAAAGGCGTCTGGAACTCTGTTACGTCTTCAGGGACTTTTCCAACGACGTACCTAGAGCCATCGCGAGTCGCACTTTACTTTTTTTAATACCCTTAGTAAATGGATGAGTTTTAGTGAAGACTAGGTTTTTCTGAGGCTTCGCTCCCGTCGTCCCATCCCTTAGGAACTGTGGAGTTTACGGAACAAAAGTAGCCAAAGGCACTCAGCGATAGCGTAGGTATCTTAATATCAGTTAGATATCTATACATTTATAAATAAAATTGGAGTGTCTGTTTGTAATATTAAAATAACCGCTTTTTACTACATGCATATGAATATATACGGTACAAACACCAAAATAACATTTTTTACTATTTTTGTCTGTCTGTCTGTTTGTTCCGGCTAATCTCTGAAATAGCTGTACCGATTTTGACGGGACTTTTTTCGGCAGGTAGCTGATGTAATAAGGAGTTACTTAGGTTACTTTTATTTTAGAAAAAATAAATTAGAAATCTTGTAGTCCACGCGAACGAAGTCGCGGGCTCAGCTAATTGTTTATAAAAATAATATTCCCAACCGGATTTTTGATCACTGTGACGAAATACGCAGAAGATACTCGTATGATATATAGTGCACAATCGAGTGCAAACACAGGCGAACTCTCTTTCCACGGGTAGTGTAAAAATGAAACCGGGGCCCTGGGATGAAGGCAAAGAAGGAACAGGAGTAGGTTTTTAGTCAGTAAAAGTCTGACACACCCTCTCGCTCCGCCCATGAGCGGGAGATGTCATTGGATGGTTTTTCAACAAAAAGGTGTACTCTCTTTTCCTTTACATTCGTAATCCGATGGAAGGGCAATCGACATGACTGGGGAGAGATCAGGCTGGACAGACTCCAAGGGGTTTACGTGCTTACCGTAGCAGGGGTGTGTCACACCACCAGCTTCCAAACTCTATTGAAACCTAGAAATCCACCACGAGAAATCGACCACATCATCGCTTACCATCAGGTGGGATGGTGGTTAAACGCAAGCCTATCAAAAATAAAAAATCGTACCCAAGACCGCCCTGCGACCTTCTAAAGATTTCCTCATAGAAACAAGCAATTATAACTCTTTAAAATATTACCTTTGTTAAGTAACTACTAATGGCGAAGTAAGAGGTGGCGGTTGTGGCAAAATATTTCCTGGAAGAGCTTAAGGGAGATCTTTGCCAGCAGTCAGACAGTATAGGCAAATAACAAAATAATATTATTCCACAACTATCACACAACGCCGTCTAGTCTCAAGCTAAGCAGAGCTTGTGTTATGGGTACTAGACAACTGATGAACATACTTATATATTTCTAAATACATACGTATTATATATTTACACCCAGACACAGAACAAATGATTATGCTCATCACACAAACATTTGTCCTGGGTGGGAATCGAATCCACGACCTCCGGCATAGCAGTCAGGGTCACTAACCATTAAACCAACAGGCCAGTCAAACAAAGCAGTAATGTAATATTAAATTTATCTAAATACTAGATTTTGCCCGCGGCTTCGCCCAAGTAGGGTAAGTGCTCCAGTGAATGAACACACCCCAGTAAATGAACAAAACACAGTTTTTTCAAAAAAATAAGAAATTGAAATATTTCTACCCAATGACGTATTTTTTTTCGTAATTACAGCTCTATTTTCTATTATTATGACAATCTTCACTTCATATGTTACTGTTCGTTTCAAAACGGCAAGCGTTTAAAGTTAGCAGTGTAGTGTAAAAATATTTTTGTTCGGGCAAGAATTTAGGACTCGGGGTAGACATAAAATTTTTGATATCAAATTGTGGCCGTAATTTAATTATGGACTATAAGTTTTTTATTTATTTAAATAATAGATAGTTTTAATATATATCTGAAATCTATTACAATGCCACTCTAGCCAGTTTTATGTAAATTATTCGACGTCCCAGCATTGGAAATACAAAACGTTTGAAATCCAGTGAATGAACGGGCGTTCATTCACTGGACAAATGCAAATTTCATATTTTTATTGAAATATGTAATTTATTTTTATGCCACAACGTTCATATTTTGGGAGCCGTATAAACAATCTATTTCTGATCTTTAGGCCAGTATTGGGACAGGTGTGTTCATTTATTGGTTCATAAAATCCATTGAATGAACTAACATTTTTCACCATGTTCAATTATTAGCTTTCGTCGTGATAATGTAACCATTAAATGAACACAATATATTCAGTTAGAAATCATCCTTTTAAGATATATTTATTGTTACATAAATTTTTCTTTTATTGTACCTTTATATCACCATAAATTTCCATAAAAATAAATGCGAAAGGTTTCGATATACCTACCCAAGAAAATTTAAAAGAAGCTCTTAATTCCGTCACCTTCCGTCTTGCTCATTTTAACGCAAGATACTGATTTAATTGTTCCTACTGAGCTGCATTGACTGATTTTAATTATATTACTAATTTATCCACTGCGAATCTAGGAAACGACCCAAAAGCTGGCTTGACTTGTCGAGTCAAGCCAGCTTTTGGGTCGTTTATCGATTCGGGTCGGTTATCGTTCGGTCTATACCGAAAATATCGTGTGAGACTAGGCTGGCTCTGAAGCAACGTAAAAACCACAAGGCATTGGGTGAGGAAGGAATTACGGCCGAACTGCTGAACGCGGGTGGAAAACCGATCCTTAAAGCTCTTCAGAAGCTGTTCAATTACGTCATAATCAAGAAAGAAAGAAAGAAAGAAAGAAAGAAAGAAAATACGTTTATTTGGCACACAGGTACACACAATGATATAAAAATGTATTATAGTATGGGATCTTAAACTTAAAATATATCTACATTGTATGTCCCACGGCTGCACCAAATAGGTCCAGTTCAGCATCATGCCAGGCCACTACGTAAGTACGTACGTCAAGGAGAAAACGCCACAGTAATGAAGCAGAAGTGTAGTAGTACTCTACTTTAAGAAGAGCGACAATGCCTTGTTTAAGGATTATTCATACATCCACATCTGAGCCATGTCTACAAGCTGTTTTCCGGAATCTTCACGAATTGATTCGCGCGCAGGTTTGGCGACTTCTAGCCTCAGGATGGAAAAGGTTTCAGCACCGTAGACTACATACATGCACTACAGCAGATTATATAGAAGATCGAGAAGTATAATCTGCCTCTCTGCTTAGCGTTTGTGGACTACGAGAAAGCCTTTGATTTGATCGAATCTTGGGCTGTATCGCAGTATTCCCCAAGTCAACGATGCCAGGTTGATTATAGCGGTACATCGAAGTACTGAAGTATTTGTACGAAAATGCCAACATGTCATTCCGACTTCAGAAACCTCTAAACTTATCCTTTTGCTCCGGGCTGTGAGACAGAGAGGCGTCATTTTTCAGAAACTATTCACGGCATAATAGAGGAGGTCTTCAAGGACCTAGATTGGGAGAGATAGGCATTAATGTCAATGACGAGTATATCACTCACCTTCAATTTACCGACGATATACCTAATGGTCATAGCTGAGGCTATTGGGGGCCACAGAACAAAATTTGATAAAACGAGTAGAGCTTCAAAAATACTGGGTCTCAAGATAAATATGGACAAAACCAAAGTCTTGGTAAACAACCATTTAGAACCCGCTCATAGCAAGATCAGAGACTCTAAACTTGTAAATTGTAGACAATTACATTTACCATGGAACCATCTGTTCCAGGTACCTATATGGTTCTAAAACGTGGTCACTCACAATTGGCCTCATCAGAAGGCTTAAAGTCACTCAAAAGACAAAGGAGAGGGCTATTCTCGGAATTTCTGTGCGTAAACGAAGATATCCACAAGAGAACTAAAGTTCCCGACATAGCCTGAAAAGGCAAGTCACATTGTTCGTAGAACAGATGGTCGATAAAGCTGAAATGGAACCTTTCGTGGGCTAGAGCGAGTGGCTACCATATACTGGAATACGCAGCATCGGTAGGCGTTCCACAAGGTGGACCGATGACTTGATGATTTGCAGGCTTTTACTTTTGTTTAATAATGTTTGTAATAGATTTAGAGGCAGAGGACATATGTTCGTTTTTTAACTTTTTTTGGGGCTAAATTTGTTACAAAAACAAAGATTTTTTGAACTATTACACAAACAAAAATTGTGTTCATTTACTGGATTTACTCTGTTCATTTACTAGAAATTTTCGTTCATTCACTGAGGTTTTAGGGTATTTTTCAATTTATTTCTAAATATCTAAAAATGTATCCAGGTTATATCGTAAATCTAACTTAAAAACAATTATTTAATATATTTACATTAACAAAATATAGATTTGGACCGTATACCTTAGAGTTAACATAGTTTAATTATTTTTTGAAGTTCGAAAATCGCTTAAGTGTTCATTCACTGGAGCACTTACCCTACATAAAATATTTTTATTTTTTATTTTTATTTTTATTAGACTTACATACACCTATTATTACAGACGAATCCAATGCGATAGTGTAGTCAAAATTATTAATTACAATTTTAATTTCATAGTTATTAGGTAAATCCAATTCCACTTCAAGCAAATAAATAACACTTTCAAATACATAAATAACAGAAAGGAACAAATCAACCCAGTGCGACAAAGTTGTCAAAATAATAATAATAAATAAACAATAAGAATTTCATGTCAATGATTAAATTCATAACATTTACCAAAAAAACAATAATAATAATTAATAAATTAACCAATATTATAAAATTAATATAACATACAATTTCTCGCAAAATGTTAACGTCAATTTCGATGTCAATTTGAATATCAATTTTTATGTCAATTTTAATATAAATTAAAAGTCAATTTCAATGTCAATTTCAATTTCAAAGTCAATTTCAATTTCAATGTCAATTTCAATTTCAATGTCAATTTCAATTTCAATGTCACAATAAATTATTATTAATATTTTCATTATAACATAACAAGTGTAACGTAACTTTTGCGAACTCACTCAGTGAACATGAGAATATATCAATTTTATCAGTAACCTGGTTCAGCGTGCGCATTGCCCTCGAGAATGGGACGTTGGCTATCAGCTTGGTGCGACCGCATGGCAGAGCGAACAAATCTGGCCTTCTACGACGTTGAACGTACCCATCGGGCACGCACAAACACATCTCCTGCAACACACCCGGATTGTTGGTGTGACCCCGGAATACTCCTAATATATATGATACCAACGCTAGATCCCTTCTTGTCTCCAACTTGTTGTATCCCACCATGCCCAAAACGAACAAGGTTGGATACATCAAGGGATAGAGAGGGTATACCCCATACAATCGTAGGTATAGGTATCGCGTATATTTATTTTGTATGCGCTCTAACATGAGAGTGTATTTCGCCTCATGTGGAGCCCATATAGCTGCATTACTCTCCAACTGACTCCTGATTAGCGCGTCGTACAATGCCGAAATAGCCTTAACGTTGGTGAAACCGGTTGCTCTGCGAAGCACGAATCCCAGTCGCTTGTACGCCTTCTTACAAACGCTGACTATATGTTCCCGGAATCTCAGCTGTGTATCCAAGGCAAGGTCCCGCACTACATTTTCTCTTTTCAGGGGCGTATCGTCCATTTTGTAGCTGTAGTGAAGTGGTGATCTTGCGCGGCTGAATGTCAAAATTGAACATTTCGAAACGTTGAACTGCAGTTTGTTTTTCCGACTCCACTCAACCACATGATCAATGTCCTGCTGAAGGCGGTGACAGTCTTGCTCAGTCTCGATGGCCAAAAGCAACTTTAGGTCGTCCGCAAATAGCAGACACCTGGCATCACTTACCACTTCAGGCAGGTCATTGATCATAATAATAAATTGCAACGGCCATTGCACATTGGTGCCTTGACTCACCCCCGACCTTATAAGTCAATATAGTCTATGTCACTCAGGAATAAAGCAGCTTTCTATTGGTGAATAAATTTTAGCAATCGGACCAGTACCCCTAGCCAAGTTGCTAATCTGCAATAGTTAACGCTTATAGAAAGCTTCAAATGTACGGGAATGACGTCTTAACGCTCAGTCACGTGGTCAGAACAAAAGAATTGGCGGCAAGGTCATAGTCATTTATTCAATAACAAGAATCTTGTATCTGAATCACATAATTAATAAATAGATTAAACATTTTCAATTCAATAATAATTCAGCAATTCAATTCAATAGTAATACAACAAATACAATTCAATAATAGTAATAATTCAACAAATCCAATCGGCAGGCGGCAAGGTCAACTCGAAGCGTTCGGCGCAAGCGAAACGGTTGTAACTTGACTAGGGGGGCTGTACTTCCAGAGATTACCTCATACAAACAAAAAAACATAAAAACAAACTTTACCTCTTTATTATATTAGTGTAGAAGTGTAGATATAAAAGGAGAAACTGACTGACATATCAACGCACAGCCGAAACTGCAAGGCTTAGGTGTGTGAAATTTTGCACAAGGTTTCCTTTTATGACGTAAGCAAGCGCTAAAAGAGGATTTTCCAAAATGTACCCCCTAATGGGATAAAACGAAGGTCTATAGTTTGTGTGGAGAAATCTACTTTCACGCGGGTGAAGTCGCTGGCAGAAGCTAGTTGTGCATGTAAAGCAAGCTCATTTTTATAAAAAAGTGACTTTGCGGAACTCGAACCATTCATCATCATCATCATTTCAGCCGATTTACGTCCACTGTTGGACATAGGCCTCCCCCAAGCGTCGCCACAACGAACGCTTTGTGCGCCTCGCATCCATCGGCTTCCCGAAACCTTCACCAGGTCATCGGTCCACCTTGTAGGAGGCCTTCCAACGCTGCGTCTTCCGGTACGCGGTCGCCACTCCAGAACCTTTCGGCCCCAACGGCCATCTGTTCTGCGAGCAATGTGCCCTGCCCATTGCCACTTAAGTTTGGCAATTCTTCGTGCTATTTCGGCAACCTTAGTTCTCCTAAAACACCACTCGAACCATTCGCTAAACGAAAATTCATGGACACAATCACGCAAAAAATGGAACAATCAATACGTGACTGGCCAAATAGTTTCAATTGAGTGCGTTGGTAAATTTTTATTAGGGAGCAGAGTTGCCTGATACAAAAAGCTATATCAGGCACCTCTTGTCCCGGGGGTGCGCTTAACCTATTTTCATTTGGTTCGTGTTTTTATTCCCTCAAAGCGATGCGGGGTCTAGGCAGCCCCGGTGTGGTTTTCAATTTACTAGCTTCAAACTCTGTGAAGTTCTTACTTACGTGGTTCGCTACAATGACTGCAGTGGTTTTTGTTTGTTTAATTAGTTTTGAAGGAAATTGTCGGATGTGAGAGTTTCCTTGAGATCGTAAACCGGGTTATGAGGGAATTCGTTTTTATTTCCTTTCTTGTTTTGTGTTCCTCCACGTTTCGCGTCGTTACGATGAGCGCACGAGTAAACTAAGAAGTTTATGTACTGTCAGTTTGTCGGAGTGCATGGACGATCCACTCAGCCAAAAATTCAGTGTGGACCGTTTGTGTAGTTACATTTTGACCCATTGTGAACCGAAAGATAGTTCTACAAAAACCACTCCTTTCGTGGCTCAAACAATACAATCTATTACTAAGGAATATTAACAAAAATACTTATTTCGTTTTTCTCTATGTTCGTATAATCTGCATTGAATATATATTATCCAGGTGTAAACATAAAGCCTAGGTAGGCTAGGTAGTAGCTTATATAGGTATGCACCTGCAGAACCTCAATAGGCCCGACCAATCGATTTAATGTTTAAGAAGCTGGATCAGACATTTGGACATTCTATCCCAGTAGGCATATTTTGATGTAAGAGACACTTTGATGGTATATCAGGCATATTTCCAAATGTGTTAGAAAAAACCGAAACGTAACATCACTAAAACATGTCTCAATCACGGCAGTTGTAACCGCGCTCTCGGCAAGATAGCGGCTGACGTTTGGCGACAGAAGTAAATCATCATTACCACCAAATGTTTCAAGACCGGCTGACTAAAAAAATATATGTTTGGATGTTCTATTCAGTAAAATAAAATGGACTGAACTATTAGAAATATATATGTGAAAGGCACGGGTATATTTAATTCTGTAAAGGCATTTTCCACGACCTAGGCGAAAGAGAAATTGCGAGGACAATAACTTCGACTACATAGTTAACAAAAAACAATTGTTAGACAAAACTAAACAAAAGCAACCTAGGATTCCAATTACGTCAAAGAGCACAACCCACAAAGTACAATCCCAGGCCCAAAATTACGAAACCACATTATCACCAAATTTTTCATTACTCAAAGCAATTCCACGAACGAAGGGACGCTCGAGTAACTCAATAACAGACGACAAAAGGCATCTGAGTATAAAATTCGCCAATTATACGCAACCCACTCACGAAAACACCAATATTCCGAACGGATCACAATTAAATACCCTCCCGACCGATTCTTCAAAGTAAAGGGATGATTTTAATTTAAATCTAGCCCTCCTTTAAACCGTTCCATATCTGGTCGCCGTTATTAGCACATTCTAGTGAAGCGATGTCGTCCCCGCGACCGCTTTTGAGAACCACATTAACGATTTGTCCTTTTTGCAGTTTAATCGTATTCAGTTCTGCGAGGGCAAAGGGACTGACGTAAATCAAAGAGGGACTGTGCACAGTTACCCTGGCTACAGGAATCTCGCTCGGCCGATTAGCAACGGCTGCCCTGTTATAAATTGAATCAAACGGAACACCGGTTTCGAAATTTAAAGGAACTAGCAAGCATAAGGATATCTATTGTCGGTTAATCCCTCTACCGGCACGTGCGTAATGGTTTTACAGAGATGAAAGTGAGCCACGCAATGGGGCATTATAAAATATCACGAGCATCAAGCACCATGGTAACCAAGTGCCATAATCTTTAAATCCGTTCGTAGGTAAATGTTCTTTACGCCCTCGCGCTATGGAATAAGCAATTTTTCATTCGAGGTAAGTTTTTTTTTTTCAGAGATTAAAGTAGAGAAGTAGCTCAGGTAGTTAGGTTCGGTTAAACTTATAAACCAAGAGGAAAATGGGACAGTTTCTGCTGGGTAACGAGGTTGAAGCCCAAAGTTACACCTCGGTTAACTGCCCGTTGATAGATTCTCTACCATCAAATATGTCACTGTTTAAAAGGTTCATCATCATCATTTCAACTTGACGACGTCGACTCCTCGACACACGCACCTAGGCCTCTGCCAAGAGCCGCCACAACGACTGGTCCTTTGCTTCTCGCATCAACAGATTCCTTCGACCCTCACCCTGTAGGAGTCCTTTTTACGCTGTTTTAAAAGCTTAGTTTGTACAAATGAACTTCTTAGAATATGTTACTTAAAGTTAGTAACTTTCAAAGCACTTTTTGTATAGTTTACTCAATGTCGCTTAGTAATTTTTGCCTTTCAAGCGTCAATACATATAATTATGAATTTTACCTACACGGTGCGACAACTGATATCCATCTGACCCTTCCCTTAAATTACCCCTTTGATCTCATATCGGCCCGACATGATCAAAGTAACACACGTAAAACTTGTTACTTACACAAATATTTTTTTTTTATTTCACTTTTATTATTGAAAGTTTATGCACTAGTTAAAAGCACTGTACAAAGGCGGATTTAACGCCTCAGCCATTTTCTACCAGTCCTCCTTAGGGTAATGCAGAAACAACATGGCAGATACAACTTAATAGAAAGACAAACAGAAAAGAAATAGGTAGTAACTAGATAAGGTAGAAATAGTAGTACAATAATAATTATCTAATATAATTATCTAATTATAATTAGATATCTCTACTAAAACAAAAACATACCAATATACAATGTCATTGTGAAAAAAAGGAATCCAACCTAACAATATACCTACAACATCATTTTTTATTTATGCGAAACCTGAATAATTATTAGAAAGAATCAGTAACTGAATCGATTCCAATAGTTTTTACACCACATTATATTTTTTCCCAAAAAATTCAAAAAGGTCAAAAGTTGGAAACCATCGACACTAAGTACAACACAAGTCACGGCAGGTCATATCGGGTACTGGTCCGGAGCGAGGAGGAGTGGCAGGCGGTCGCCGACTTCTGCGAAGCAGTAATGCTCGCAAAGGAGGAGGCCGAACGCATCAGGCAACGGCGTTATCGCCGCCGCTGCCGCCGCCGCCGGGATTCTGATCCCGATTTCCGGCCACCGTAGGCGCGGGCTTGCGGACAGTGAGCAATGGGTAGCTCGCTGTCCGGCCGTCCGGTAACTGTCCGGACCAAGCCCAAGTTGCCGACGGCGCGCACTATTCCTGCGCGCCTCAAGGAGTTGTCAGCAACAGCAGGGACCCAGCCGGGTCGAAGCCTACTGGGGCCAGGGTTATCCGAAAGGGCACTCGAGCACCGGTATGAAGGCTAGAAGGAACGGGGTGGGTCTTTTAGTCAGTAAGAGTCTGACACTATCTCCCGCTCCGCCCAAGAGCAGGGGATGTCATTGCATGATTTTTTCCCACCATAAAAAAAAAAGGTCATATCGGGTATGGAGCCAGCAAACAGCTGGATGCAAGTGCAAAACAACCCCTCAGTCGCCTGTATGGCCCGGTGACTGTATTTTTGCTGACATAACAAGCTTATAACTTTGTGATTTTTCATGATACAGTTATGAAATTTTGTACATAGATTCTTTACATAAAAATACTACACACTTGTTTCGAGTTTCGTATATACTAAAACAAATGTATAAGATAATCACTCGTATCGAAATGTCCCCTAAACATTTCCTAAATAAAACTAAGCAGAAATCTCAAAAATACTTCTACCTCGCCATATCAATCATAACAAAGACAGCGTCGCGTGCCACCCTCCGCACGTCGAGTGCCGACACCTCTACATACTAAACAACGGCAAAGGTCAGAATTCGACAAGCAAACAGAATTGGGAAAACAAACAATTCGCTCGGGAAACATTCTAAAGCACTTTAACGTTATTATCCCAAGACATCAAGTCACATTAAATTCTTTATTCATTTTATTTTTGCGGGGTCACGGGCTCAGGCCGGAATTCCTGCAATGCCTTTGATCTAAGTCAGACGAGAAAAAAAAAACATGAACGAAAATGCACTTCAACTGTCTTCATAAAGGGGGAAAATATAATTTATTCACGAGATAATTTTCTCCTCCCTTTTAAGGATAGACGCCGTTTGAAGTGGGGTGGGCACGAATGAATGTTTGCACTGAGCCGGGGTTAGGCTGCACTATGCTCTCCCGGGAAGACTTTGTATTGTATTCAACGCTATTTTTTTTTATGTATCACCATTTTAATATTAAACAACGTAAAACTGTGGCGGTGTTCTGGCCTTTTCGTGTAAACGTGCCGGGATCAACGGTAGAGGGGGACACTTGTTGTGTTTTGAAATAAAATACATAAATACATCATTAGTTTTAGAATATGCGGAACCCAAAACACCTGTCTAGTATTTTTATGAAAAGAATGTATGTACAACATTTAATAAATAACAGTATCATGAAAAATTACAAAGTTATAAGCTTGACTAGTTCGCTTAAATACATGGTCACCGGGCCATCCGGGTGACTAAGGGGTCGTTTTAAATAACTCCCATTCGTGAGTATCTAACGCTGTCCAAAGAATTAATTCATTTCCGCAGCAACTAAAAAAGACATTATTTTATTATACGTTGTGTGCTAGACAGGGTTTCTCATCGGCAAAAATGTCGAACTTCAAGGCAGAGTATGAGCTTAGACAGTGCACAAAATTAGGTAAAGTAAAAGACACGGTAGCGCAGTGGAATCGAGAGTAGTGAAATTGCTGATGCAGTAGGTACTTACTGTACCATCAAAGAAATTTCCGCTCGACCAACGCTAAGTTAATTTTTGCTTGCACTCGAAACGAAAACTTCAAATGGTTTGATTTGGCGCCGCACCGCAGGATTCAAGCGAAATTTGTTTTAAGTGATCAGGCAAAAATTACCGCAATGGTACCCACATAATAGCACACGTAATGCGGATCACATATAAAACACAGTGTCATAAATACTATATTTATTTATTTATTAGAACTTTATGCAACGCACAGGTACAAAGGCGGACTTAATGCCTTAGGCATTCTCTACCAGTCAACCTAGGAGAGAAAAACATGGCAGGTGCACAAAAAAAAACAACAAAAAATGGATTATTAAAAAAATAAGGGTGCAAATGTATATATATAACTAAAATAGACATACCTACATATATATTTATATAAAGTAGAAGAAGGGGGGTTTTGAAACGACTCCGCTATTTGTTCTGAAAGTAATGCCGCAACTTTCGCTTAAATGCATACTGACTGGTGGCCATCCTGATGTCGAGAGGAAGCGCATTCCATAGAAGTATGGACTGTATATGAAAGGAAGAATGAACAAAATCAGAAGTATGAGAGGGACTGAGCAGTAGGAGATTGTTAGAAGAACGAAGATTCTTAGAATGGGAAGAACATAAATATTGAAAATGAGATATAAGATAAGGAGGGGTAGGAGAGTTGAGCAGAGAGAAGAGTGTAGTCAGTGCGCGCAAACTTCTATACTTAGTACTTTATTATTCAACAGACAAAGCTTAGCAAATTTTTGACGCAAGAAATGCTGCCTAAAATGACTAGATTTGCAGATTCATTTTACAAACAACAGCTGCTCTCAAACCAACTATACTCAGAATAATTCAGTCAATTAACGAACCCACAACAAACGATCAGTTTGCCACTTAATAATAATTATAACTGTAGTAGCCAGAGGCGTAGCTACCGCCGTATCAATGATAGGTACGGGGCCCCCAAGCTACAGGGGCCCTGACATGTGTAAAAATTCATAACATGTTATGTTAGTCTGGTCATGTCTTTTGAGGCCTATCGTGACTCTGTCTCATGTCTCTGTGCTATACAAGGCGTCAGATAAACCTAAAATAAAGTACCTACCTTTTCCTAATATCTCCAATATATTGAAGGTATCCGAAAGAATCACGATAGGAATATAGCTTTACGTCTTTAAATCCGTTTTTGAAATTAAGAATGTCAATAAATGTAGGAGGGTCAATGACGGTTATTCCATGTTTATTTGGCGCCTACCTTAGTAGGGTATCTACGTATAAAAAAAAACCTCGATAACTTTTGATATGAGGCCCCTCAAGGAGTTGTCAGCAACAGCAGGGACCCAGCCGGGTCGAAGCCTACTGGGGCCAGGGTTATCCGAAAGGGAGCTCGAGCCCCGGTACGAAGGCTAGAAGGAACGGGGTGAGTGTTTTAGTCAGTAAGAGTCTGACACTATCTCCCGCTCCGCCCAAGAGCGGGGGATGTCATTGGATGATTTTTTCCCACCATAAAAAAGGCCCCTATGGGACTATCTACTCCACTGGTAGTAGCACTTACTTCACTCAAGCAAGTGACCCTAACAAGGACACTGAGATAATTTAAGACTTCTCAACCGTTTAATTAATCAAGACTCGCTGTAATCAATTTAAACGTACTACCTACATAGGTGATTAATTTTAGTTACTCAAATTCAACTCCTTACAATTTAGGATGTTGCGAAAATTGATATCGTAGGTAATAACGCCTACGGGTTTACGTAGGCGTGTGAAACAATATGTAGGTACTTTTCGTAGGTAAAGAAGTATAATTTTCGTGGTTCGTGCCTGAGCTATGTTGTACGCACTTGCGGTCGCAAACTAGACTGTAGAGCGCGGGGTCCTAGGTTCGAAGCTCAGGTCGGACAAAAAGTTATGTTAGATCTTTCCATGAAGAATTTCTCTGTTACAGTCTGAAGTTTGGAAGTTGCTAGTGTGAGATCTTGGTGCCTCGGAAACAATATTTTTTTTTTTAACTCACACAACGCCGTCTAGTCCCAAGCTAAGCAGAGCTTGTGTTATGAGTACTAGACAACTAATAAACATACATATTTCTAAATACATACATATTATAGATAAATTACACCCAGACACAGAACAAATGATCATGATCATCACACAAACATTTGTCCTGGGTGGGAATCAAACCCACGACCTCCGGCATAGCAGTGAGGACCACTAACCACTAGACCAACAGGCCAGTCAAACATTAATAAAATATTAAGCCCTTGGGCCTGCGCCGGTTTCGATCTCTCGCCGGTCGTATTGGGTTGCCATCTTATTATCCTTAATCTATGTTCTGTTTGTCCGTGGCATAAACTGGCCCAATCAGAATACGAGCGTTGCATTATTATTTTGGCCTCGCACATGTATTTTTATGTTGCTATTAAGTTACTCATTCGATATTAGTTGGCATTTTTATTTAATTCTGTTGTTTGTCTTGCGAGTTTCAAATAAATGTTTTTTCTTCTTTCTTTTTTATTGGATTATGAGTGATGGAAGAGACACAGAGTACATTAGGTCTGTGCACCGTAAATCTTCACAATGCAACACCGTGTTAATATGACGACTTGATGAAACCCGTACGCAAAATAAAAAACATTAAATATGGGAAAAAAGTTTATTTAAAAATATAAGCTGGATAACATTCATATAAAAGCAACATTAATCATTTTATATTCTGTGATTCCTGAATACAAATTCTGTGCTTTTTTATATATTTTCTTTTGTTTACAAAATCAACTCGGCAACAAAAATATATAATATTTTTTTACAAACGGTACTTTTTACATATAATAAATATGTGTGAATTTATTATTTTGATATCAACAAATGACAAGCGCTTTGCAAGCCTAAAATAAAATCAACATTCATTATGCGTACAGTAAGGAGTGGAATTCCTTGCCAATCTGGTCTTAAATCAAGAGTGAATAGGTTACTTCAAGGCAAGCGTGCTTCACCGTCGACCACATATTCGCTTACCATCAGGAGAGATAGTACCTAGTCAAACGCGAGCCTATCAATAATAATAAAAAACTCATCAGCATAAGTAATCCATTGCTTGATGGAAATGTTTTTTCCCAGTATCTACAGACTCAATGGAAAATCATCCGAGAAGTCGTCAACTGGACAATAGTCGGCAGTATTTTGACCATTAATATAGATTACTAGCTTTAGTCCGCGGCTTCGACCGGGCCCGCGTGCATAAAATATAGCCTATATCACTCAGGAATAAAGCAGCTTCCTATCGGTGAAAAATTTTTTGCAATCGGACCAGTATTTTCAGCCATTACCTCCTATAAAAAACAAACTCTATGTACCTCTTTATAATACTAGTGTACATCAGACATTATCAATCGGACCAGTACTTTCAGATATTACCGCTTCCAAACAAAAAAAAAAAAAAAACCTACTTCTTTACAACAGTGTAGATTAGCTGACACGGCAAACGTTCCATATAAAATATCAAAGAAAATATTGGGGAGTGGGGGTAGAAGGGTAAAAATAGCCACGGACAGCGTCTCCCACCGCATCTGTCTGTCTATCTGTCGCGATAAACTTAAAAATTCCTAATCCGAATTTTATGCGGCTTTCACCAATAGAAAGTGATTTGTGAGAAGGTTTAGGCTCCTCGCCCACGGCGACTTTTTGTAGCGATGCTGTAGCGCGTTCGCGTCGATACAGTCGCGGTGCTGTAGCGCGTTGGTAGCTTTTTTATGGAGCTTGCAAATGCGATTAACGCGCGTTAGTAGCGATGCTGTCACGCGATTACAAAACGCGCGACAGCATCGCTTTAAAAAGTAGCCGTGGGCGAAGGGCCTTAGGTGTATAATACACAACACATGCATATTATCAGACGGTTTTACGACCTTACACAGATTTTTATTCTATTTGTTTGTTATTTCGCACGTATTTTTAATTTTGCTAAGTTGCATAAGGAACAAATAAACAAATTTTCTTTCATTCATTATGAAGCGCTTGTCATTTGTAATTCAGCTTAAAATCTAAATCTATCCCAGAACAAGCTACTCTATATCTATTTGGCACAATTTAGTACCCTGATATTGTACAAATATACTACTATAATTAAAAACCAATTTACATTCATGTTTTACAATAGTAAAGTTATAAATTAAGGGCGTCTTTAAATTAGCCGCAAAGTGAAGCCGCCGCGCTGCTTTGTTATAACAAAGTAGCGTTATGTCCATGTAAATAAAAATGTAGCAGTCGCGCGTTTTTACAAGCTTTTATTTAGTTTCACCTGTCCTAATGTTTGTCTGTCATCAAATCTTACCAATTAAATTTGATCCACTTCCCGGTTACCGATTGGGCTGAAATTTAGCATACATATGTAAATCAGATGACAATACATAATTATTATGACATGGAGCTGATCTGATGATGGAACCGGAAGGTGGCCTTAGGAACTCGGTAATTAAATGACACAACCCCATCGAGTTTAGACTCGTATGATTCGTCTTGACGAGTATTAATTATACAGATATACTGCGCTATAAAAGCTTGCTATGAAAAAAAGATTTTCATTTAAAACTTGTTATTTATATGGAATTACAAAGCTGCCGTCGCGCGGCACTTTGCGGCTAATTGAAGGCGCCGTAGTGATTACAAGTGTGTGTTTAATCAGGATAAGGTTATGTTTGTATGTAACAATAGTAGTCAAAGCTAAAAACATCAACATACTACTTACATCATCAATAACAAAAGACCAGTTCCTAGACCAAGACGTTTAAAGTAAGATTGTTTTAATCTTATTTCAGTGTGGGTAAGAGATGGCAATAGCCAACCTGTATAGCTGTCTCTTACCCACCCTGGAATAAGAATGAAACAATCTTACTTTGAACGTCATGGTAACCCCGCAGGGCCATTACCATTAATGTTATAATGTCAAGCGTGCGAGCGAGAAAGAGGGATATACACCCTATATAACTCCATCTCTTTAACAGTTCAGTTTAGGTCGTCAAATGCATCGCATTAAGAGCTCGTGGTAGTGCCTCTGCTATGAGCATTGTGACCGTGGCCTCGAGTTTGACCATTTTCACGCTAAGTGGCGCTGAAGTCAACATTATCAGTTTATTTTAATTTAAGTATAATTAGAGCATTATTAAGTCAAGGAAATAGTATTCCATGAAACTAGACATTTCTCTCAGATAAATTAGAAGACAAAATGCCTCCCAACATGACGTGCCACGCTCAATCTGCGTGACTTAGCTTGTTCCAGTGCTTTCAAGAATTAAATAAATAAAGAATTATCCCGGATTCTAAATCCAAATATTATTATAGACTGGGAACTAACTATTGCATTGACCAATTATATTAAAAACGACTGAAGAAAATATATGTTGCACTGCAATTTGAACATTATCTCCCATGTTTTCAAAAATTTGAAAATTCGTCTCTCTTTATGGATCTTTCAAGAACGTATCTGTTTCAACAGCCATCACATTGTTTAAGTGTTCAATGAACTCTCCATACGTAGGAACTTCTAGTGTTGCCAATATTTAGTGATGTCCTATTACAAAGGCCTCCTCATTTAGATGAAGAGGTAGGCCCACACAATTTTGAAAAGAAATAATCGGGAGATATTTTTTTTTTCCTCCAACAGAGTTCATTAAGTCTTCAAGGATCTAAAATCTTCAAATTATCCACTACTAAACTACAATTGCTATAAGATGGTGCGGGTGACAGCTGTCGGATTCATATAATGTATAGTCTGTCTAAAAAGTCAAACGACTTGGAAATTTGGTGTAATATTTAATCATTTAAAAAATAATTTTACCGATACTTTTTATAAGGTTCTTCTGGTAGTAAACAATGATCAAGATCTCTTAATCAACCTTGATTATTAAACCAGTGTAGACTACATCACATTTCATTTTATCCTAATAATTACTTTTTAGACAGACTCTAGCTACTTATCCTTCTCTCTCATCTCGAAGATGCATATTTCCGTTCCTGCTGTCATCCTATCCATGCTATACCAAAAGACCTTAACTGGCATGCCATACTACATTAATTTACCCACATTATGCCTAATAAAATTGTGCATCGTTGCGATAAATTGACATAAGAATAATACATCAATCTACGTCACAATATCTTAACTTTATATACTTTTAGGTCGACACTCATAAGCCTCTTTTCTTAACCAATTCGATTGCTTATTTGAATACCATTTTTTGGACCATTATCATAGAAGACAGTCAGTGTAAAAATAATTTAACCTACATAACGAGCGCATTAACATGGCACCTAGCTCGAAGACAGTTGCCACATTGAATACTCGAAATTAGTTTGTATTGTCACGTTCAAAGCATCATATATACGTAAAGTAAGTAGTATGTCAAAAGAATTACTACTCAGCGCAAAATAAATGTTCATATTCAAAAAACTAAAATATAATTCAATGCACTCAATACTTCAAACGTCATTCATCAGGTGCCATGTTAATTGGCACGGGTAGTATGTTTAATCATCGTTATCAATCAATTTCTAAGCAAATAAAGCTCACCACTTTACTTTTTAAATGACAAGACAGAAAAAAATAAAATTTTTTTGGGTTGGGGATTAATTCCTATAATGCTTGTATGCATGGAAGATTTCCAGTTCATTTGTAAGCCATCTTTTTAAGCTTCAAAGTTTTTAGTAGGTAATACAATATTAGAGTTCCCATAGCTTTATGTTTGAGAAGAATAGGAACAGTGGCGTAACTATAGGGTGGCAAACTGGCAAAATGCCACGGGCCCCCGGCCCGATGGGGCCCCCGGTTCAAGAGACATTGAGTTCATAAGAAGTAATTTATGTACAAATTCAAGTAAATTGTTAAGATTTATTAAACGCATTTATAATAAGAAAAGGATTAATTTCCCGTGGAATTTTGCCCGCTTGACCACCTTATAGATACGCTACTAGGAAGCCCACCTTAAGTGACGAAATATAAAAATCGATTTATTTACGATTAGAGACCTGCCGATTTAATAAGAAAGAATATTTTACGTCTGTACTTCATGCAGTGATTTATCCAGCTTTGTAATTTATTACAAAGTTGACGCTTTTCCTGGGGCCCCACCTAATGATTTTGCCACGGGCCTCGGATGGTACAGTTACGCCACTGAATAGGAATGTAAGATTTAGAAGAATTAAGATATGTACTATATGTTATCTTTTTTTACTGTCGTAGCATAATTATGCGTTGTCCTAAATGAATCACAAATAAACGTTTTTCTGTCTTTTCCTTTATTAAATTTTTTTCGGTAAAAAAAATGGTTTAAGGTCCACTATCACTTTTTTTTTCAAACTATATTTTTGGCAAATTAGAATCACTCAATTAATTCTAACAAGAATACTCGTGCGTGCAATGACTGTCTTATCACATCCCTGCTGTATAAATTCACTACGATATACTTACGTAACACATAACATAACATTATAACATTACACATAACATTTAATTTCCAACTCTAAGTATGCCAACGACACAGAGTTTGTTTTCATTAACAACTTTACTGCCATACAACAATGGTGTAGTACATTCCATTCAATGTTTAGACCATAATACAGACAGGTGTTCTAGGTATAACTTTACTACAACATTATTTTTATAATATTATGAATTTATAGACATGTTCTTATAACTATAATAAAATAAATACTATAAAATGTTATTTAAATATTTCTTTTACATAATATACCTATTAAATTAGTGCCGTTGAGAATCAAAATTCTATAGGAATTATATTGCTCTTATATCATATAATTTCGACAAAAATATTCAAGATAACGAACTATATGTCCCTACTCTACAAATAACTAGTATATATCTAAGTATTTACAGAGTAACTATAGTAGGGCCATTCGGCAATTCATGAGCGCACGCCATAATAATCTTTATTACGTTTAAATAAAGTTTAAATTACAATGACGCGTTAAGTTTAATGCAAGAATACTACCTATGTGCAATGTACTAAATTGTGCTAAAAAAAAGCTATATTTCCTAACTTTAATCTAACAATCACATATAATGGAAGTATTATTTTTTTAATTGTAACGTATATTTTACTAATAGGATTATACTAATAGTTATATCTATTTGAACTAGGATAATAATCTTTCATTAGTTTAACATTAATATTAAATGTTTTGTTATATCCTGAATACTTCAGACAGTGGCGGATTAAGCTAGCGCGAGGCCTGTACTGTAGCAAATCCGATCAAGGGACCCCCTGCGTAGTCCTCTTATGTGTAATCAGCTGTATTTAAGTTCCATGTAACAATATAATAATATTCCACAATTTTCACACAAAGCCAAAATCCTAAACTAAGCAGAGCTTGTGGTATGAGTAATAGACAACTGATAAACATACTTATATATTTTTAAATACATACATATTGTAGGTAAATTACACCCAGACACAGAACAGATGAGTGTGTTTATCACACAAACATTTGCCCTGGGTGGGAATCGAACCGTCAGGGCCACTGAGTACTAGACCAATAGACCAGACCAAGTAGTAAGTATGTACATAGTATAGATACTTTTCCTAAATTTGGTTACGATCAAGCGCGGGATCTCCGACCGCGAGGGCCCCTCGAATGTTGAATGTAGCATTTGCTACTTTTGCTACATGACTAATCCGCCACTTGGTTTAGAATGACTACATACTGTTTAACGGAAAGTTTTGAAACAGTTTTTATTTATTAACAGACTACGTAAGTAAATATTTATTTACGTACAAAACACCAACTGTGCAATTACAATCACTTAAAAATAAATATTTTGTCTTAATAACTATTTCTGACTGTACTTTAACATTGAGAAGTATTTCTGTAATTAACCTGAATACACACAACGCATGCTTAATCATAAAAAGTCTTAACTCAAAAAGAGGGTATTTGAATCTGAAATCAAACGTTTCAAAAATAAGGTTCAATTTTCAAACATCATTTTTTTGAGTTACGTCTCTTTTGGATTAAGCGTGATATGACGTGATATTTATACATAAAAATATCGTCTCATTTTTGTTTAGTCAAATGCTGCCTTCGAATCTTATTAAGAATAACAAAAGCCTATGTGAATATTGATAGTGAAAAGCTATAAACAGTCCAAAAAATAAAAGCATTAATAATATAAGTATACACATCAATATCTGAGCAGATCATAACGTCATAAACATGTCATGTATACAAGGTGTAAGGAACAGTTCTCCGCAAACTTTAACGGCTTACTCAGTAGACGAAACTGAACAATCTTCCAGAAGATTTTTTTCAAGAAACGAAAAAAAAATCGGCATCTCCATACAAAATTATAAACTTGATCGGACAGCTTGTGTGGTGAGACAGATTTCTTGTCTCGTTTCCTGAAAAACAAATCTTGTGGAAGGTTGTTCAGTTTTGTCTACTGAGCACCTTAAAGTTCGCGGAGACCTCTCCCTTACACCCTGTATTTATATCAGCATTTATTTCGTATAAGAATTAAAACTACAAAATCCTGTACTGTATTACAGTTTTCTACGCGATTTACAACAATCCTTAACTAAGTAATGAGCAATTGCCCGGACCTGACACAAAACGCATCTGGTCGGAGGATCCTCCCTTTTCAACAGAGATTTGCGCGACTTTACATTCTGTTGGGCATACCTCTAAACTGACACCTTTAGCCACACGTAGCCTAAAAAAACACGGAAGTACCTATCACTTATTGTAGGACCCCAAACATACACAAAAGTCATTAGTCACGCGAACTGTCAGTACTTTCTAAAAACAGTTCGACATACACCAAAACAACGTCTTTGGTAAACGACAAAAGAAAAAAAAGTACTGTCAAAAGTGACAGCGAAAGAAAGCGGTTCTCTGTAAGGAGTTTTTTACCTTTCCTGTACCTTCCGCTCCTCTTGCATCATAAGCCGAGGAGGCAGAAGGCCAGCAGGTTGGAACATCAGTCATCCGCGTCTATGTCTTCATCGCTCATTTCCTCCTCGCTGGTGCAGTCAGGTTCTGAGGATTGAGCTGTGCAGCGCTCGCACCAGCAGACGAATAGGTAGTTTTGGGCTAGTTCCTGCGGATAGATGCGAGGCGAAATTAGTTCTTGTACAAACTTGTTTTGGAGTTGAGAATGTTTTCTAAACTACATAATTATTACAATGAAATAAAATTATCACTAGTATGAGGTAGGTATTTGTAGGAGATAACCTCTCTAACATGAAGTCAAATTGAAAAAAAAATATAGTTTAAAAAAACTAAAAAAACACGCTTTCATAGCATATCGAAAAAAAAGCGTGGGGTGCTCGATTTACGAAAAATATGGCACAAAGCGCCCCACGCTTTTTTCACAATGATATTAATATTTTTCGTTCATTATTATTATTTTCTACCTATATTGAAAATTATTTTACACTTTTTAGTTTGATATGCTATGAAAGCGTGTTTTTTTAGTTTTTTTAAACTATATTTTTATTTTTCACGAAAAAAAAAACGGATTATTGTATTGTCATCAGTCTTTGATGGGTATGCAAAGTTTGAAGAAAATCTGATCGCCCAAAGTAGGTCAACAAAGGCGTTGGTTACAAACATACAGGTGAAGCTAATATAAGCGTGTTAAAAAAACCGTAAGATAATTTTAATTTTGCAGGTTACCCTGGAACTTTCATCTTAAACCATTATAATTTTTTTGTATGTGGTCAGGGTGGTGGTACAAGAAATAATCAATTCCCTGCCAGTCTGTTTCCTGATAGCTACAATCCTCAAAGGTTGTTTTTAAGTCAAGAGTGAATAGGTTTTAAACATGCTCTATTCTCGACCGGATCATCACATACCATCAGGTGAGATAGAGGTCAAGCGAGCCTATCAATTTTAAAAAGTAATTTATACACTGGTATTAAGTACTGCATCAAATAAAAAAAATCTTTACTGAGGCTGGTAGGATAAAGTCGGAAGAAAATACTAGTTTTGTTACACCATTTTTTTTTTATGGTGGGAAAAAATCATGCATTGACATCCCCCGCTCTTGAGCGGAGCGGGAGATAGTGTCAGACTCTTACTGACTAAAAGACCCACCCCGTTCCTTCTAGCCTTCATACAGGGGCTCGAGCGCCCTTTCGGATAACCCTGGCCCCAGTAGGCAGTTTTGTTACACCTGAGTGTAACTTTGTACAGCTTCTAAGGTCATAAATATCAAATAGACAATTTTAATATAAATTTTAAGTGTTCATGGAGGGACAGTGATGCGGGCTTGCGGACAGTGAGCAATGGGTAGCTCGCTATCCGGCCGTCCGGTAACTGTCCGGACCAAGCTCAAGTCGTCGACGGCGCGCACTGTTCCCGCGCGCCTCAAGGAGTTGTCAGCAACAGCAGGGACCCAGCCGGGTCGAAGCCTACTGGGGTCAGGGTTATCCGAAAGGGCGCTCGAGCCCCGGTATGAAGGCTAGAAGGAACGGGGTGGGTCTTTTAGTCAGTAAGAGTCTGACACTATCTCCCGCTCCGCCCAAGGGCGGGGGATGTCAATGCATGATTTTGTCCCACCATAAAAAAAAAAAAAAAAATGGAGGGACAGTGATAATAGCCCTTTTTTGAGGTGAGAAACCTTCCAATGATTTCTCAATGCTCTTAGAGGAGCGAAAGGGACTTACTGACTAAAACTACACCTGTGTCCTTCAGTTGCTATTAGAAATCCCCCTGTGGTATTTTTCTTTTTCTTTTTTTTTTCAAATGGTATAAGTAAACCTGTGCTCGACTGCGATCCTATCCGATGGTAAGCAGTGATACTATTGTCTGTTTATATTTTTGAAGCATTCGTAAGAATTCATTAATATGCAGAAAATAATAAGATGTTCAACCCAACTCACCTTCTGCCGTGAATGCCTTGACCGCTGCAAGGTGCACTCATCCAGATAGCTGATACAAATCTCGTCACCCGGCATGATAGGTTTCAGCGCTTTCAGTTGCACCCTGTGGTTGCCGTAGGGGAAGGTTGACTCCGCGTTAGGGGCGCAACTGTGGTTGCAGGAGCTCTGTAGCTGGAAGAGGCCTGAGCCTTCCGTGTTCAGGAATGATCCGGATTCTGAAAAAGAGACAATAAATATCTTTATATACCTATCTATACAGGGTTATTTGAAAAACACTAACAACCTTGCAGAACTGAATTACTAACATCATAAACAACAACTTTCGTTCTATGACTTTTTACAAAACATAATATATTTACCAAAAACAAACCTTCAAGATTTCGTTGTTCTATCTAACAAACAACTCTGTATTTTGCTATACCACCGCTTGATTCCCGCTACCCTCCGCTATTGTACTGCTTCCTTCGCAGACTTCGCAATATTTAGAACGTTCAATTCAAATATTTTTGTATGAAAATCTGATGAACTAAAATATGATACATTTTTAAAAGACAGAACAAAAGTTGTTGTTTAAGATGTTAGTAACGTAGCTCTGAGAGGTAGCCGGTGTTTTATAAATATCTCTGTATAATCAGTAGCGTAGCTAAGCGTGGGCGAAGTGGGGCCTTGCCCACGGCCTCGCACCCGAAGGGGCCTTTTTTTATGGTGGGAAAATTATCAATGACAACTCTTGGTCGGAGCGGGAGATAGTGTCAGTCTCTTACTGACTAAAAACCCACCCCGTTCCTTCAAGCCTTCATACCGGGGCTCGAGCTGTCTTTCGAAACTAACCCTGGCCCCGGTAGGCTTCGACACCCCTGCTTTTGCTGACAACTCCTTGAGGCGCGCGGGAACAGTGCGCGCCGTCGACGACTTGGGCTGGGTCCGGACAGTTACCGGACGGTCGGACAGCGAGCTAACTCAAAGGGGCCTCGCATAAGCGAGGGCTCTTTAAGAACGAGGGTTTTTTTTTTAATTGATAGGCTCGCGTTTGACCTCTATTTCACTTGATGGTAAGCGACGATGTGTTCGAACACTGGGTTGCGACAGTCGCCGTCTCGTTTTCGAATTTATGAAAGAAAGGCCACGTTTAAATTAGTCCACGCTACGCCTCTGTATATAATTTTTGCGTACGTGTGTTTTTCAGCTAACTGTTCCTAAACGGCATGACCGATTGAGATGTAATTGGATATGAAATGATAGGAAATTGGATGGTTTGAAAATATAAATAAACTAGGTAGATGGCGCTGCAATTGGGTTTTCATTTATACTGACGAATACCCAGCTTAAGGACAGGACGTCTGTCGAGAATACTAGGTGGTTATTTTATAATTTTCTACGATAAAGTCGAAATATGATGTGATACAGGCAAAATTTTTGTTTCGAATTTCGATTTGGGCCTCGTTTCGGTAAAAATGGACTTCTGCGGAATGCCACCTATGCGGCTTGAAGGGCTAAACGAGATTGAGTACCCAATCGTAAACAAACCACCCTGGGGAATAGGACCGAAACCTGCAAAAGCGCCGTCTGTTGATAACAACGGAAATCCTTTTTTTTCTATGCGATTTGACTTCACGAACATTAGCGTTAACGCGATCGAGGACGTTAAAACTTCGCACTAGGCCGGTGTAATTTTACCGTATGCGTTGGCGCTTATTGACATACTTTACTTATTTTGTTTGCGTTAATTCGTTTGAGGCGAAATTACGAGTGAATCATTTTATTAATAGAATGTTGTTGTGCTTTTTTATTGACCCACGTTTGCAGTATGGCCCAGTTCTTATACACACACACACACTAGAATAATGATGATTTTAAGACGACATAATGCCTTTTTTGAGGTGGGAAATCATCAAATAATTCCTCGCGCTCTGGGTGGAGCAAGAGGGAAATAGTGTAATCTGTAATAAATGTTATAATTTGATTTTTTGTATGGCAACACTGGCGCTCTCATTTAGCTACAAAAAAAAATTGTCATAGTTTTTTTTTGGTGGGAAAAATCATCCAATGACAACCCCCGCTCTTGGGCGGAGCGGTAGATAGTGTCAGACTCTCACTGACTAAAAGCCCACCTCGTTCCTTCGTGCCTTTCATACCGAGACCGAGCTTCCCTTTCGGATAACCCTAGCCCCAGCAGGCTTCGACCCGGCTGGGCCCCTGCTGTTGCTGGCAACTCCTTGAGGCGCGCGGGAACAATGCGCGCCGTCGACGACTTGGGCTCGATCCGGACAGTTACCGGACGGTCGAACAGCAAGCTACCCATAGCTCGCCGTCCGCAAGACCGCGCCTACGGTGGCCGGAAATCGGGAATCGAAAATTGTCAGTGTCGTTTGTCTTTTTTCTTAGAAGATTTTAAACAGTAATAAACGTACTTACTTAATATGACTTGGCCTAATTAATATCCACCACTTTAACAGTAGGTATTTTTAATGACTAAAACCCACCCATGTTCTTTCAGTTACCTTTTGAGGTCTTTTAAACATTCCCGCAGCTCAAGACGACTTAATTCCTGACTCGATAATTCAAATCGGCCAGCTCTATTATCGAAAATGTGTGAAAATAGCAATTTTTTTCAAAGCAAAACAAACAACCATCTTACGACTTGAGTACAATCAAAAACTTCGTCTAACCTACCTTCTTCCACATACTGATAAAGCTTATCAATGAACAGATCCAGCTGTTGCTTCTCATCGTCAGACATAGTGACCTCCAGCACTGAATTCACCCACATGGCCAGGGGACTGGTGCCAATGCCTTGCCCATTTGTGCCAACCAACGCCATGAGAGTGCAGAAACCTTCGGGCGTTAGGAACTGGAAAAGAATAAATACAAATTAACATTACAATTGGGAAATGGCGCTATCATTTTAACCTTTTGACCGCCACAGGCGCTACGGTCACGACTACAAGACAGACTTAAACGCTAATAAATCTTATTTGTGTTGTTCAAGGATGAAATCGCCGAGGTGCCCGTTGACGCCGTGAGATTTTAGCCTTTTGACTTAGGTAAAAAAATTAAACCCCTAACCCTTTGGGGTGCGTACCCCGAAGGGTTGTTTGAGTTACAAAAACCCCACATCAACTGGTGTTTCGTCACTATATTATCATCAACATTTCAGCCAAAAGATGTCCACTAGTGGACATACACTGTATTATCTGTATCATTTTAATGTATTTGGATCGCCTACGCATTACTACTCCGTACTCTCTGACGTATGTCTTTCGTTCGACCATAGACTATATCATAATGTTATCTGTAGGCCACAGACTTCCCAAACCTGCATCGGCACAGTATGCGCTCGATACAAATAATCAAATAATAGTATACCCCCATACGCTAAATAGGCCACATCCGAATACCGTCACTACGGACAAGTGTGTGCTTTTCGCATCCTCGTATCTATACTGTATTCGCGTTAAGAATAGAAATTTAAAGAAACTTTACTGTCTGTTCAACCAATTTTAACTTCTATTTCGTAGGCATAAGGATGGCATTAAAAGCAAAAAAGTGGTTACAATATGAACTATTTACTGCAACCGCCATTTGTCATGCCACCAACGTATTAAAAGTCAAAATCGGATGAGCTAGATGCACACCATATTTATACGCCTCCTGGCATAACATGGCGCTCTGTTAATAAAATATAAGATCTGTATATCTGTACACCTGTGTTAACAAATAAAAGTGATTTGATTTGGATTTGATTTGAATGGACAATATTAAAAGGTTTTCATGTTATTTTGAACAGAGTGTAGTAGTATATTCTCATGTCCTTCACATTGTAATCGGTCAACATTATTATTTGGTAAGACACACCAGCAGCCATATCCAATGGCTGCGTATGTTTCAAATAGTTTAGAGACATTCAGCCTGTAATTGGACCTTTATGGGAAGCCTTTGTACGGCCACAGAAGAACCATGCCGTCCCATCGCATTTGTTCTGCAAGCAGTATGCCCCGCCCCTGCCACTTATGTTTAGCAATTGTTTGGGCTATTACATCACTACATATATTGTAAATAGTGATGTTTCATCACTAAAAAATGTAGAGAACCTGCTTGAAGGCAAATAAAAAAAAAACCAGAATGGAATGATGTTTTAAACAATGTCAAACAAGAATTGTAAATAGTCTGGTAATACGAGCCTAAGCAAATAATTGAATAGTCTATTTTTTTTAGGCTATTTTTAACAACAAAGTACATTGAGTGCTCTCTCAGTATTGATCATCAAATTGTTTTATATTAACTTGAGTCAATATTTAAAAATCGACCACAGAGTAAAATAAAAAAGGATACCACCTCATTAAGGGTGAGTTGCACCATTTAACTATAACGATAACCAAACCATAACCAGCCGTGAAACGGCCGCCTATTGGTCAATTCGGCGATTTGACAACTGTTAACGGCTTTGTTATCGTTATAGTTAAATGGTGCAACTCACCCTAAGTATCTAACTTTCTTTTCAGTATCTTAAAGCGCGAGCGAGTTGACACGACGGCGGGCGTTCGCTCTCTCGTTGTCTTTCTATTGTGTTTCTAATTACGGTATTCAAAAGGTTTTTTATGGGTAAAATTCATCCAAATGACATCCCTCGCCTTTAGGCGGAGGAGATAGTGACAGACTTTTACTGACAGGAACAGTGCGCGCCGTCGATGAGTTGGGCTCAGTCCGGACAGTTACCGGACGGTCGTATTCGAAAGGTTAAGGTTTTTACATAGCATGGGTAGTGTTGGCGACAAAACGTAGCACCGTGTGCCACTGCAACGACCGGAGCGCAACAGCGGCTTACGAGGAGCGGAGGACTGCGGCGAAACCGCACCACCTTTGACTCATACGACACGGACCAGAAGCGCGCGTTCTTATAATCGAATATACGAAACTACCTATATTTACAGTCCGCTATTTTATTTCTACCACCTCTGAGAATCACCAACAGGTAGGATGACAGCAGGACGAAAATATGCATCTTTAAGATGAGAGAAAAGGACAAGTAGCTACATTGTATGAATCTGACAGCTGTCACCCGCACCATCCCACAGCGATTGTAGTAGTGTAGGACACACGAAAAGCCGTTTTGTTTCCGAATCGATATTTGTGCAATTTTGTACTCAATACCCCTAATTATAAAGTGTATTATTCAATGTCATAAAATTATAACAACACCATCATAATTAGTCTCTGGTAGTTTACTATTCATTTATTTGTAGACATTTTTTTCAACACTCAATGGCACAGTGACCATGTGATTGCCGTCTATGTGCTAAACACACATTGGATTTCCGCCTTATAGCTAATATTTGAATTCAAAACTAAAAAAATATCATGTGATTTATATTATTGCGTAATCAGGTTTACTAATGAAAAAAAAGCAAACATTTTAATTTACAACTACATCTAAAAACCTGTTTAATGAAATTTTGAACTCGCGGGTAGAACGGGTATTATTATTATAACGATCAAACCTGTTGTCGTATTAGTTTAGTTGCGCGGGTGTGGCAAAGTTTACCAAGTCATAATTTTTTGTAGTTTGAGCTTGAAGTACAACTAGTACCTACATTTAATACTAGTTGTACCTACTTCAAACTCACACTTATTATTCTATACAATGAAAGGTCCTTTAAAATAATATTTATAAATTGTCGAAGCCATTTCACGTTACACGCCATATTACAAGTTTTCGCGCCGGATTGAAAAACGTCGCTGTAAGTTAAGGGCTTCTTCACACGTACCACAACCACACCGCGTCGTAACGACAAAATGCTGTCAAGCAGTGGTTACGTGTAAATAGTGTCGCTGCAGCTTTTTGTAGTTGCGTTGTGGTACCGACAAAATGTAGATGTGGTTCCGTTGTGGTCGGCCACTAGTTTGCAGTGTCGCTGGTGGTTGCGTTGTGGTTGCGATGTGGTCGGTATCACACACACGGTCGACCGCAACTGACTGACTGTGGTTGAGGTGTGGTTGTGGTCGTGGTGTAGTTGTGGTACGGTGAAGAAGCCCTAATGCGTTCCAGTAAGCGCCGCAAATAACGCTGCATAACAACAAAAATGGCGTCACAATCGACGATGGTGTCATCAAAGTTAAAGTAGCCTTTTAAGTAGTAATTAGAGACACAATAGAAAAAGACAATGAGAGAGCGAACGCGCGTACACGTGGGGTCTAATGAATTAGTAAGTTTTCCAAAAAAATTGTCAGACAGCCATAATATATTTGTAGGTTTATCACTTTAAATTTTATTCGACAATCTATTACACCTATTAAAAAAAATTGAATTATTAGTCCATAAGTGAGCTCGGAATTTTAGAGTACCCTTGTTTGGACAAGTTACATTAGGGAAGGTCCCTGTGGGTGCCTCTGTCGACCCTACTAAGATTTTTTTAGCTTTATGTAACGTATTGCCACCACAATCCACGGCGAACACACACACACACGTGAACGGCGTGTTATGGTGTGTCTAGATCTGGCAAATGCGCCGCCCGCGAGCCACTCCTGAAATGCACGCGCGCAGTTCGCGAGACACTCAGTCTGCCCTTCGCCGCTCGCGCGTAATCTATGCACGCCTCTCTTGAGCCTTGCTGGACCTCTAAGGCGGCGCACTGTAACCACACGCGAGCAGCACATGCGCCGTTCGCAAGCGGCGCCAGATCTGGACGCACCATTATACGATTCGGCAGTGACATATTTATATGTTACCAGCATCTTACCTCCTGCACTGCATCCCCACTAACAACATGAGATGTCATCTCTCTCAATGTATTCATCTGATGAGTGAACTGTTCTCCCAGCAACTTGTGTACAAGTTCGGCATCCTCGTTCTCAGTACGGTGACAGAACTGTTTCACTCTAGCCACTGCTGCGGATGGTTCTGAACTCTGTTGGATATATGCTAGTATTCGTACGAGAAGCATTATACTTGTAGTCTCTGGTGGGTAGTGCATTTGTCTGGAAAAAACATTGGTTTTCTGTATCATAAATGATAAATGATAAATGATAAATAATGAATCGTTTGATAATGGCTAGGCCCCAGTCTACGGCCAGTAAGGTTGATGAGGGCCCACTCACTAGGTCCTATCTTTGCCAGGGTTGCGAGATTACTTGAAACACTATCAGTGGCCTTTGCAAAGAGCAACGGAAGGAGTAGAGGTGGGTTTTAGTCAGTAAAAGTATAACACTCCCTCCTTTGATCATTTCTCAGGTAAAAACAACAAAGTAAATAATATTGTAAAAATACATGAAAACAAAAGATTTTCTACTGTTACAATTATGTATGAGCATAAAAATCAAAGGTTTGAGCAGTATCAACAAATCCAAAGATGAAGTAATTAGAAAGATTAACATAGACGACTTTAACTGAAGAGATGGAGTATTGATTTTTTGTAAATAATTATGTTACCCTGGTTAAATAGACACGAAAATATTTTTTAGATCAGAAATCAAAAATATATTTGAATTGTCAAAATGTCAGTCAATCAAAAAAAAATTGAAGCTAAGTAGCATGTTCCAAAGTGTAGATCTCTATGGAGAAAAATATGCAAGAAACTCCATGGCCAACCTTTTGGATCAATTCGACATAAGCGGGTTAAAAAGTGTTATACTCACTTCCAAGTTTCCAAAAGCACAACAATAGGATGTTGGGCATCACTAGAATCATGACACAATATCCTGTGATACTTCACATAGGCATTCTGTCTGCATTGCTCCGAGCAGTACAAGGTGCCACATTGATCACAGTTTGTTATGCTCTCGATGTTGATCTCAAATATATCTGAGTGTGGAAGAACTATGTCGGGTTTGCATGATAGACGCCTCACGTTTTGTTCTGGGGTTTCTAGTGGCCTGAAATATAATAATGTTGCTTGTGTTTAATAAGTACCTGTGGTCTTCCCGTCCAATTATAATTTGGGTGTCTTCAAGGCTAGAGGGCTCTTAATAAACTAGTGTGCCTCACCATCACGATTGCATCACTGCTTACCATCAGGTGGGATCGCAGTCATCAGTCAAGCACTAGTTTATATCAGATTTTAAAAAAGTACTGTACTTACCGCTACTATTTAACTAATTATTAATAAATATTAAGAAAGTAACATCCAGCATAACTGGCACCCAGCGATAATAGGCATATTAGCTTAGTGCTTTAAAAGACAAGTGATAAAAACTTAAGTACCTCATACAATAGTCGCACGCTAAATATCTGTAAGCCGCATTCCAAGCAAACTGACAGGAAACTAAAGGATCCTCTTCTAAAATAACATCACCTTGGTCGTACTTCTTTGTAGCAAAGAGCCCTTTACCCTGAAAAACAATGCATATTAGAAAAAATAACACTAGAAACCTGAGACGCAGTGATGAACATCACTTACCTTTTTGCTATTAGATGTTCTTATCTCAAACCCTTCCATATTTGTAGTCTAACACTACCCTTGATGTAACTTAAATAACGGAATTATACGTTTTATGTGATAAAACACAATCGAAATTGGTGAAATCACAACGAACTTGCGGAAGAGGTGCGGAAGATTTTAGGTTATGTTTCTGTCAATGTCAAACCTGTGTCAAACCTCAAACTATTGTCAAACTGCTGCGTTCCGAATTGTGATAAAAGTGATAACTTTTTTTTACAATGGATAGGCTCGCGTTTGACCACAATCTCACCTGATGGTAAGCGATGATGTAGCCGACGATGGAGCACGCTTGCCTAGAAGCAATCTATTCACTCTTGACTTAAAGACGCATTCTTCTTCCTGCCCTTATCCCATATTACTTGGGGTCGGCGCAACACGTTTTCTTCTTCCATTCTGTCCTGTCACCCGTCAAACTATCACTAACTCCCTTTTCTTTCATATCACTTCTCACACAATCCATCCATCTTTTTTTCGGCCTTCCTCTCCCTCTCCATCCATCTACATGTATACTCAGAACTTTTTTAGTAATATGCGCTTCATCCCTCCGCTTCACATGACCATACCAAGACAACCGATTACCTTTCAACTTTTCAGTCACTGGCGCCACTTTCAAACTTCCTCTAATATACTCATTTCTCACTTTATCCATTCTCGTCACACCACACATCCATCTCAACATTCTCATCTCCGCTACATGCAATCTTTTTTCATCCTTCTTTTTCAGAGCCCAACATTCTGATCCATACAGTATGACAGGTCTTATGACGGACTTGTAAATTTTACCCTTCAACTTGAGGGGCATCCGTGGGTCACAAGTTGTTCCCGTGACCTGTCGCCATTTCATCCATCCTGCGTTGATCCGACGTGTTACGTCTCGGTCTACCTCACCATCCCCTTGGACGAGTGACCCGAGGTACCGAAAGTCGGAACAGATTGGTATGGGCGTTCCGGCGAGAGCTAAAGGCACAGGGTTGGAGAGACCGCCGAAATCGCAGAACAAGTACTCCGTTTTGGTTCTACTTACTTTCAGGCCAACACTCTCCAGTCTGTGCCACCACACCTCCAATCTTGTTATAAATAACATCGCGAATCCAACCAATGAGCAACGTCACAGATATTACTCGTTAGCCCTTATATTTGATGACTATTAAATTTGGTTGGATTCGCAATTTAATCACTTTTATCGCAATTCGGAACTCTGGGAGACTTTCTGTGGGTATTGTCTGTGCGATAAAAGAACCGTCGTGGTGTAAAGTGAAAACAACATTAAAGATTTTAAGTAGCAACCCAACCCAGCCATCCGTCAAATGCCAAACGTCATATAATATTGGCACCGGTTTGTTTATTATGTTATTTTATTGTGATTTTTAATTGAAATCTTCAGAAATGTGATAAAAAAATTCACTGAGCTGCAAGGGAAATAATATTTAATATATTACAGTTTTTCCAAAGATAACAAATGGCAAATCACACCATTATTGATCAAAACAAAGTCACGAATTTGGAAAACATTGGTAAGCTGTTTTTTTGGTACGTAACACTTTTATTTTAATGTTTTTAGACTTCCTAGATAAACTCCTGTCCCTGTTATCTCCAAATATATATAGATTAAACGGAAATTCATTTAAACATGACGATATTTATTTATTTTGTTTTGGTCAATATTTTCTATGGCTAGTATAAAGAGTATTGATACTTTAAATTTATAATGCGTTTCGACTAACTTAGAATAATTCTTTTCAGGCTTGAGTACGGATACAGTAACTAAAATAAAAAAGGGCAAGTGCGAGTCGGACTCACGCACTGAGGATTCTGTACAAATTTACCTATGAAATCAATTCCCGAATTGAGTTACGAAGATTTTTCCGAATTACAAACATTTTTTTTTTGTGGCGTATCTACAAATTTACAATTTTCAGATTTTTCCCTGTACTTGTTCTATGAAACCTTGATTTATGCCAAATTTCAGGATTTAAGGTCAACGGGATTCACCCTATGAACTTTGATTCGCTTGATCATAGAAATATACGTTTTTTTGCGACATAAACGGCCGTATCTTTTTTTTCGTTAACTCAGAAGTCTGATTTTTTCACAACTTCAAAAGACCGCAGACTTGAGCGTATGGTTTTAATTTTAACTCGATACCTCCAAGCGTTAAAAGGTCTTAACAGATAAACAGACGGACAACCAAGTGATCCCAAAGATCTTATATACGAGATGGTCCCTTACAGGCTAAATAGATTTTTTACGAAGCAACATTACAAATTCTGAAGTGTACTTTATTTTCATAGTCATTAAGTTCATATTTTTCATAGATTAGCAAAAGGGAAAAAATGTACTGAGGAAGACAACGAGAAAGTGGTAGTGTGTTCCATTTTTACCTTTATATTTAACTAGGGTAAACATGTTAGCTACAATATTCCAGTCAGTGATAATAGACCGATCCCAGTCAAAGTGATAGAACCATTTTCGTTGGCACTGGGTAAGTGGTCGCTGGTGGAATCTACCTAGATAGGCAGTACAGCAGTTTCTTCACGCTATTTTCCTTTACCGGTTCGCGTTTGCATTTAAATGTTCATCATCATTACAATCGAAAGACGTCCACTGTTCGACATAGGCGTCCCCCAGGTGTCGCCACAATTAACGGTTTGTTACTCATTACGCAAGAACTTATAAACGGATGAATTTAATGATAAACGTTGCAATAATATAGATAATAACCTATGTTTTTGCTAAGTTTCATCACGTGAGCAAGTTCAATAAATAGGCTACTAATATTATAAATGCGAAAGTTTGTGAAGATGGATGGAGGTAGTCGTATGTATAGATGTGTCGCGCAAAAACTACTAGACAGATGAACTTAACCATAAACATTGCAATAATATAGCACATAAGCTATACCTTTGCAGTTTCATTAGGTGAGCAAATTCAGCCAATCGGATAATTTTTATTATAGGGTGAAGCCGCTGGAAGAAGCTAGTCTAACATAGTTTCAAAATATCAAGATTTAACAGTCGCACTATAATGACGTCACAATGTTGCTCACATAACAAAAACGATATTTATCTACAGCAGCGCCCTCAAATCCCACGATGGTTTACTTACCGCACAGACTCTATTGCATGGTGAATAAAATATTTTATTTTCGTTCGGATACATAGTTTTTATTAAACCAATATCTATTTTTATTGTTGAAATAATGATATTAGATGTGGGTGAGGGCGGGGCAATACGAGTGGGTGCCTGGGGTGCTGGGTCAATTTCATTGAAACACCATTTTTATTTGTTTTGAGGTGGAAAATCCTCCAATGACTTCTCCAGCTCCAGGGTGGAGCAAAAGGGCATGTCAGACTTTTCTATAACAAGAAGAAGAAAGGTGTAACTTTGGACACGCCTCAATCGCAGCAGCAAGTCCACTCTTTAGGTAAAGGGTGGCTTTTTTACGGTGAATAGTGAGAGGTAAAAATGCTAAGGAGGAGTTATGGCAGGGAGAGGAAAGAGGTGTAAGCTTTATGAAGTTGAGTGAGTGAGGAACGAATGAGAGAGAGAAATAATAAATGACGATATGTGAATCCTTGTGAGGTATATATTACAAAATATAAAAAAAAAACTCAATATAAATATAAAAAATAAATCAAATAAAAAACGTCAGCTCGAGGTTGGAGATAGGGGGTGCAGCAGCTCACAGTATTAGGAGACGGAGACCCGAAGCAGCAGTTGACAATAGGCGCAGGTCTCCGTCGGCAACAGCAGGTGACAGGAAGCGCAGCCCTTCACCATATGAAGGAGGGCGGGCATACCCAGTCTTAGGGTCAAAAGGATTGAAAAAAGCTAAGTACCTATCAACAATTAAAAAAAAAGTAGCCTGTTGAGTGATCGATTTGGAGATCAGTGTTTTCATATATTACATATAGGTATAGTGTACTTTGCGGGTTCATAAGGAACCTGCTCCTGCTGAAGAAGCAGGACATTTAACGTAATCTACGCCTCTGACGGCATCACCTCGCCGCGACCTCAGGTGATACCAGAGGCTAATCAAGAGAAACGAGCTGATAAACCTACACCATTTTGATCCTGCGGACCACCCTCGAGGTCCGCGTGGGTCCTGGATATTTTGCCTTCGCCTAACTTTCGTGCCTGAAGAAGACTCCTTTGTTTTTCTATCTGTACCACTTAATATATATATATATGTATCATAGCGTTACTAAAACGTTATAAGGCGCCATGGCGTCCTCACCTTCGCCTGACGCCATTCTTCACCGGACATGGCCAGTTCAGGAGGTTTTTGATTCAGATTCCGGCTGAAGAAACACCCGAGTGTCACCATTGCGTGATTCGTTCTATGACACAGTGGAGTGTAAGGTGGAAGTCCCGCTTGGACGGAGCACCACAATATCCTCGTGGAAACGACCGGCGGTGATTTGTAGCGTGAGGCGGCCACCAGCGTCAACCGTGTGTGGTAAATCCTTCTTTGAGAACTATAGGAAATATAACGGTGACTGCGTTTTATGGTTGTGGTGGTGGCTCGTGTGCAGTGACCCTTATATACTAATTACTAAACCTAGTAAAGTATTAAGTAAGTATAGTTAAAAAAGGACGGCGTAACTTGTAATCCTACTAAGTAATATTTTATGTGCGAAAGTTTGTGTGTATGGATGTTTGTTACTCTTTGATGCAAAAACTACTGAATGGATTACGATGAAACTTGGTATACGGGTAGACTATGTCCTGGAATAGGACATATTTTACTTTTTATCTCTTGGGATTATTTTTTACTAATACCACGCGGGCGAAGCCACTGGCAGCACGTAGTTATGAAATAGCTACAATTACCGTCACGGATCTTGAGCGCTCAGCGTCAGAGTGGGGATCGGTTTGCGCATTCTATACATTGGCGAGCCAATCGTCATCGTTGTTAGATACATGCAGCAAGGCAGGGAACGAATCATGAGTGACGTCTATGACGCGATGGGGCGGCGAGCCAATCACTGACACTCCCCGCCCCCGCGTCTCACTTCGCACCACTAAAGAGACCGAATATTTGACATCTGCGCAACTTGAAGCCAGCCACAGAAATCTTATTATTAAGATTTCTGTGAAGCCAGCGCTCAAGATCCGTGCCGGCAATTGTACGATGTTTTGGAAAAAAAAAATATGGATGAAAACAAATTTATTTACGTTTGTCTAATTATTTTTTTCCTCAAGGTTTCTTAAAAACCGGTTTTTATATTTGCATAGTATACTAGTGAATAGTTGATTTTACGCAATTTCGTGTCAATTATTTTTTTCCCTTTACCACAATCATATTTAAGTGTTTAAACTTAATTGTGGTAGTAAAATGGCTTGATGAAATCACCTATAATAGTTGAACAATGTTCTTTATCTTACATGTAAATAAACATTATAGTTAACTAGTATATATTTAATGTCTTTGTAGTTAACTGACGCCGTAATTTAAGAGTTTGCAAAAATTCATCTAGCGGTATTATTTGGTAGTAAAATTCAAAATATTTTTATTACACATAGGCCTACATGGGCACTTATAAAACGTCAACTCCTGACATACCTTCACACATTCATTATGCGTACAGCTAAAGAGTGGAATTCCCTGCCGGAGTCTGTGTTTCCTAGCTACAACCTAGGGTCTTTAAGTCGAGAGTGAATAGGTTACTTCTAGGCGTGCTCCATCGTCGGCCACATCATCACTTACCATCAGGTGAGATAGTGGTCAAACCCGAGCCTATCAATAATAATAAAAAAAAACCTACCACGGAATAGAAAGTAGAATGTACCTACGTACAACATCGTATCAGCTTGCTTGCTTTTCCTATCCCTGGTGAAAGGTATAGATAATATAATTTTAATTGTAATCTATTCTGTAAGCTATATGAAGAAATCATTCCATGTAATCAAGATCTGCAAAGATGAGATTAATTCATATCCACATTTTTTTTGGTGTGTAAAATCATCATGCCCAAGGCGGAGCCGGAGGGCCTGTCAAACTTTTCCTGAATTTTAGTCAACGACACCTTTAAACAACCAACTTTAGTTGCCCTTTGACTTCTAGGACCGACAAATCAAATCAACACGCTGACATCTCTTTGAGAGGTGCGTGGAACCCTACACACCGCCGACAGCTCCGGCTCGGTCCGGAGGTTTACCGAACGGCCGGACGGCAAGCTAACCATTGCTCGTCGTAGCTGTCGGAGTTTTTTTTTGAAATGGGAAATCATCTAATGATTCCTCTCGCTATAGGGTGGAGGACGTGTTAGACTTTTACTGACTAAAACCACACCTATGTTCCTTCAGTTGCCTTTTTTTGATCTAGGACCACGAATTTCCCTTTCATACTTTTCCCCATGGCCCAGCAGGCATCGGCTTTCCTGATCTGCTACGGTTTGCTGACATCTGAACACCGAGCGCCGTCGACGACTTGCACTTAGTCCTTATAGGACGAGTGGAAGGCGAGCTAAGTATGTCGGGTACCTACTACAACTAAAACGTGGTAAAAAATCAAACCAATTAGTTTTCTTTTTTACTTGGATGACGTTCATATTTTTTCACTAATATTATGCATGTATTCTATTTATGTAGTATGTATGTATTATTAATAAAGAATATGTACCTATTATTTATGTAGAATGCATTATGACTTTTTTTTATTATTATTAATGACTAGCTTTTGCCCGCGTATATAAAATAGCCTATGTCACTCAGGAATAAAGCAGCCTTCTATCAGTGAAAAAATTTTAACAATCGGACCAGTACTTTCAGAGATTACCTCTTACAAACAAAAAAAAAACAAAAGTACAAACTTTACCTCTTTATTATATTAGTGTAGATAGGCTCGCGTTTGACCACTATCTCACCTGATGGTACCTAAGCGATGATGTGGCCGACTTAAAGTTATTTACACATATAATATAATAATAATAATAATATTCTACAACTATCACACAACGCCATCTAGTCCCAAGCTAAGCAGAGCTTGTGTTATGAGTACTAGACAGCTGATAAACATACTTATATACTTCTAAATACATACATAATATAGATAAATTACACCCAGACACAGAACAAATGATCATGCTCATCACACAAACATTTGTCCTGGGTTGGAATCGAACCCACGACCTCCGGCTTAGCAGTCAGGGCCACTAACCACTAGACCAACAGGCCAGTCAAAACAATATATTATGTATTTGTATATACCTAGTCTCCATGTATGAGAGCCGGATGGAAAACTACGTCATGTATGAGGCATGTTCTTTTTTTCTGCGATCGCAGATACACATCAATAACAAGTTATAAAAAAGTAAAATAATCGCCAGAGTACGAAAGTGAAAAAAAAAATGTAACTGACATATCTGGGGTACCACTGTTGAATTGAGGTGCGTAGGAATCTTCCTATGACTTAAACCAGCTGTAGAAGCTGCTTGACACCTGTTCTCATTAAAAAACCGGCCAAGTGTGATTCGGACTCACGTAAGAAGGGTTCTGTACCATTATCTTTACAACATTAGCCACTTATTATTATAACTTTTTTTTTATTTGTTTTTATAGCGGTAACATCTTCTGTTAAAACAATTGTCTAGCTACCACAAAAACAATAATCACGGTCCGTAAGATACAGTCTGGTGACAGACAGATGGGGCAGTGGTGTGTTAGTAATAGGGTCCCGTCCATCCGATTTAGCGTGTCCTTTTCTGCCCTGCCCCAGAGACACCCTAAGCCGAGGTCCGTACCCCACAGGGGGAGCGCTTACCGTGTAGTCGCATACTTTTGAGTTTTTGTAAGTCCTGGCTGGAAGCTTTAATTTATTAGGCGACCAACTCATAGGTAGAACTGCGAGAGGCCGCTCAGAAAAAAAAATGGTCTACAGCTCTGCTGTGCGATAAATAATTCATAAAGCTGTGTTGATTTGGAGCATACTTAACCAGACAGCAGCCAATTGGAAAACTCATTGAGGTTCTAACTGCTGTTAGACCCTCAGAAATAGAAGTAGATAGAACTACCATTTTTTTATTGTTGATGGGTTTGCGCTTGACCGCTATCTCACCTGGGCCCCAAGTCTGCTATTTTCATAAATTCGTCATTCCAACACGATCCAATTGTCATCTTGCTAAAAGTTTGTAATCTGCTAATTCATAATGATCGATCACTGATTGGTCAATGGTCTTGTAATAAAATTGTGGTAGAATGATAATTTCAAGCATATTAAAACCAATAACTGCACAATAACGTTCTAATGGTAAAACACTGATCAAATAAACTGTCAAAGTTTTAGTAGATTACCGCTAACTTCAAATATTCATTTGTCAATATGTACGAGATGGTGAGAGAGTCAGTGGTTGACCATTAGAAAGTCATAATGACGCCATTATATTAGTAGATTACCAAACTTGTCAAAATCGACAATTATGACACCAATGATAGACCATTGTGACACTATTGTAATAGCAGACTTGAGGCCCTGATGGAAAGCTCCGAAAGCGACAATGCGGTCGACAGAGTGCGCGCACAGAAATAAAACTCAAAAACAATTTTGAAATATATTATTTTTTATTTCAATCCTTACGCATAGATTACTAGCTAAAATATCACACTTATCATTTATTGGTCTCCTAGTTATTCTTAAACAACCAATACTTTTATCAGTAGGCTTAATTGGTTTAAATAGTTATTGTCAGACATTTCTATAATTTTGTAGATTGGGTCGTTGAGTTCACAGCAACAGGGGTCTCAATACATTCTTCTTCTTTGAATTTTGATGCTTTGTAGGAATCGATTTGAGCGATGGTATCAAACATGGGTAGTGTTTTAGTTTCTGGAGTAAATGTTAACAACAGAGCGGCCACCACAGCAGTTGCCGAAAACAGGAATGACGGAAGTGCTGCAATCTCCGTTATCTGTGAACAAAAATACTGACATTAGAACTCTGCTGCAATACGATACAAAAAAGTTTGTTTAACCGGAAATTAGTTTTCTGTTGGAATACAAAGAAGTTTGAGTAGGGCCCGAACTAGCTATTTAGCCGATCCGGGCAAAGATTTATTATATTATATTATATATTATTATTATTCTTGGCAAATAAAATTCTCAACCTTCCAACTTGGGTGAGGATGGCTAGGTTGGAAGATAGGAATAAGTAAATTTTTCCGCCGCTCATTTTTTGCCGCTCTCTCTTGTCCCCCCTTAGATCGGGCCCTAGTTGGAATACAAAACAGTTTGAGTATCCTGATTTCTAATAATAATCTAAAGTTTGATAACATTTTGCAAATGAAGAATTAACATATTTTAGGGCACCCCGACGACAGGGACAGAAAGCTCCGCTCAGCTCCCGCCTTATTTTTTTTATCATCACCCAGAAATAGGTCGTAGTGCTAACTTGGCAGGTAGGGTAGTAGTAGACAAAAGTGTTTCGCTCACTGTCTTCTGCAATTTAATGATGTTACATTCATTAATTTAATATGTAGATTACTTAATCTGCATATTACATATAGTGGGTAATGGTAAAGTAAAGATAACTGCTACTTTAAGTCAAATTTCATACTTTAACGGATTGTACCCGATAAGCAGATTAGCTAGTTAATGCGCATATTACCGTACCTATTCCGTATTCTAACGGTAACATATAGGAGGTACATGTGTCACTTAGTGATACAACATTCTGGGTAGTGTAGTGATGAAATAATTTTTAGAATTGGTTTTTAATTTATTCATCACAAACAAAAACAAAAATCCAAAATTGCAAATCTTTCCTCTATAAATTATTAGTATCTAGAAACTAATAATAAATTGCACTTTAAATTTTCTAGGACAATTTATTATATCATAATTATTTTGATCACGAGGAAACTAAAAATAATACCAGTCATGTAGGTACCTACAGGCTTAAACAGGCGACGGTCTTTAGATCAATATTTCGAAGGTCGTTAGTCTTTGATTGTATAGAAATTATTAGATATTATTGATTTATAAAGTACAGGGTGTTTTGTAAATAGGGTAGTGTGTCGCCGTATCCCGTCTTCAATAGAGTTACCATAGTACTGGAACGCAAAGGGAATTCAAAGAACACAAAGCGTGCTCCATCGTCGACCACATCATCGCTTACCATCAGGTGAGATGGTAGTCAAACGCGAGCCTATCAATAATAAAAAAAGCCGAACATGGAACCTCCTTCTTTTTGAAGCCGGGTGAAAAAGATCTTTCCATGTTACCCTATCAACATTGCTTGGGAACGGCGCAATACGTTTTTTATTCATTTATTTAAACTTCATTTACAGTAGTTGTACATTGGTGCACTTAATGCAACAAGGCATTCTCTACCAGTCAACCTTTGGGTTCAAAAAGATCACACTTTGGTAGATGTGGTACCTATGTTTTTTTTTTCTTCCATTCTATCCTGTCAACCGTCACGGTACGCTATCACTGACTCTTTTCTTTCATATTATTCCTCTCACAACCCATCCATCTTTTCTTTAAACTCCCTCCCCTTCTCCATTCATCCACTTGTATCATTAATAAGTCTTTCAGTACCATACGTTTCATCCCGCCTCTTCTCATGACCATACCAAGATAAACGATTCCCTTTAACTTTTCAGTCACTGTCACTACTTTCAAACTTCCTCTAATTTACTAATTTCTTACTTTATCCATTCTCGTTACTCCACACACATCCATCTCAACTAGGGAATCCAATCCCGCATCAAAATCGCGATCCCGCAATTTTTACGAAATCGCACCTTTTCTGGTGTTGGCGGGATCCCGCGCCTCATCATTCTCAACGTTCTCATCTCCTCTAAATATACATAGCCTTTTTCATCTGTCTTTTTCATAATAACCATTCTGATCTATACAGTATCATGGACTTGTAGATTTTATTCTTTATCATGAAGGGCATCCATTGGTCGCAAGTTGTGCCAGTGACCTGTCACAATTTCGTCCATCCTGAATTGATCTAGTGCGTCACGTATGTCTCAATTTACCTCATGCGTCCATGTTACCCCATAACCGTAGAATTCGCGAAATGAAAGCGGTTTTATTCCTGTGTTACACAATATAGTGTCATCAAGAACTGCGCAGTGAGAGCTTGCTTGATGAAAGTTTACCGGCCACACAGACGAGAAATAAAAAAAAAACATAATCAAGTATTAATTAATATTCAGTAGTATCTACATTCCATTTAAATTCCTATCGTTTTAAGTACCTCTACCTTAACGGCTAAAACGTTAAACGACACATTTTTTTGAGGTGCGAAATTATCATTATCAAATAACTTCATCTAGTCTGGGTGGTGTCAGATAGTGTCACACTTTTACTGACTAAGGGCCCTCGCCCACGACGACTTTGTGTAGCGATGCAGTCGCGAAGCCGCCGCGCGTTCGCATCGATAAAGTCGCGATCTCGTGAAGCTGTAGCGCGTTGGCATCTTTTCTATAGCGATTGCAATCGCGACTTACGCGCATAGTTATAGCGATGCCGTCGCGCGTTTCGTAAGCACGCGACAGCATCGCTAAAAAAAGTCGCCCTGGGCGAGGGCCCTAAGGTCCGTGCCTTACTAGGACGCCATGGCGGCGTAGCCAGGATAAGACGCATGGATGAGATGAGATATGTGGGTTGGCTGCGCGACCAACAGGAGCTAGGTGAAGTACACACCATAGAGTGAGGTACAGGGCCTGTTCCTTTGCGTTTCAGGGCCACGGTAACTCTTTTGAACAATTCCGCAGCACTAATGGGCATCCATTCATTTTGTTTCTATATATATATATTTTGTATATATCCGTCCATTTTGCTAACATAATCTCTTCGAGGCGCACGTGGGACACAACGTGCCGTCGACTCGAGCTTGGTCCTCATACCGGAAAGCAAGCTAACATGATCGGACTACCCAGTATTTGCTTAAGAGTGGGGCAAAACTCGGAATCTATACTAATATTATCAAGAGGAAAGATTTGATTTTTTGTCTGTATGTTACGATTTAACTCAAAAACTTCTGGATCGGCTTTCAATTTTTTTTCATCAGTAGAAAGCTATGTTATCACTGTGTAACATAAACCTAAGTATATTTTTTATTTTCACGCGGGCGGAGTCGCTGGCATAGCTAGTAAGTGTCGGTAACAATTTGAGAATGTAAGTAAAATGAAAGACTGAGCGGTACGTGTGCGAATATTATTTAGCATTTCGTCTCGGAAAGGTTAGATCAACCGACCTTTTAACCCCTTATATGAAAGGTCGGTTGATTCAGTACTAAGTATTTAAAATATAGTACGAGTTTTTTTTAAACACGAAATTTATATAAAGTTCATTGCTTAGCATTAAAAAAAACGTCTTCCACTCGCCCATCGTCAACATCGAGCATTGTTTAAAAGCTTGTTGCTTCATCTAACGCAATCCAACGTGATGTTTGATGAAGAGGCAATGCAAAAAAAAGAGAAATAACGCCTGAAAACTCTGTTGGCATTCTGTAATTGCGTGATTTACTTGAATATTTCACAAAAGTTGTTCCAGGAAATTTTATACGTGTTTTTTTTAAACCCTTAAAAGATTTTCAGAAAAATTGTCTCTCGATGTACCTATGCGCAAGGCTTCTATTTACGTACTTTTTTATATTTTTAATATATGAGTACATTATGGAGGGCCAATGTTCACGAAAAATAGCAGATGTTCAGAAGTCTTTTCTAGATTAGTTTTGATTTCTATAAAAGCCTAGACAATATCCAAAAGATAGCTGTGGATAATACTAGAGAAAGATGTGTAATAACATCATAATCACGTAGTGAGCGGTTGTATGAAAATGAACCTCGAAAAGGAAAAAGTAAAAAAGTCCTCGAAAGGGATTAAGTAGAGTAGATAACAATATTAACTAGCGACCCAAACCCGCTTCGCACGTTCGCATGCTCGGGTGTTACAAATCTTTGAAGCCCACAACCCTCCCACAAGGTGGACCGACGACCTCGTGAGAGTCACGGGAATACAATAGATACGAGACGCACAGGACCGTGTGGCGACACTTGGGAGAGATGTCTAACAGTGAACGTCCTTCGGCTGAAGTGATGATGAGGATATGCATGTATTTATACACTTAAACCTTTGTCATTAATCACCCTGTCTATTGGTGAAAACCTATTCAGTTCCTATATGTTGAGTTTATCGCAAACAGACAAACTAACGCAGTGCAGGACAGCAGTAGGAACTTCGCCCGTGTAAATTTAGAAAGTTTTCCCAAAGGAACTATTATACTCCTGGGATAAAAAGTATCCTCTGCGTGATTCCAGAACATAGTCCAGTAGTGAGTCAAATCTTTTTAGCCTTTCAAGTGTGACAAAGTAACATATACATACATACAAACTTTCGCCTTTAAAAGCATTAGTGTGATACGTAGGCGGGATGATAAGTAACTAGCCACTGCTATTTAAAAAGTTAAAATTAAAAAAAGATATATGTCATTTTTTAATTCGTATCTCTGGCCACCTGTATTCTAAATTTGAATTTGGTGGCGTGAAAATTTTATTGACTTTTTGTCATTTGAAAATATATTTCGTCAACTGTTTTCAAAATTAAACAAAGAGCGCTGATATAGTTTCTTCATATGAAGGGCATGAAGGGGAAAGATATCTATGACGAGTTAAAGAATGTTTTGGGTGAATGTGCTCCTTCTTATGCCACAGTAAAAAACTGGGTGGCTGAGTTTAAACGCGGTCATACATGTGTCCAAGACAAAGAGATTCAAAGAGATACAAATATTCAAAGAGATACAATAGAGCGGCTATCAGGAGAAATGTCTTAGAAAACTGTCATCCTATCGGATCAAGCTCAACCATGACTTGGCAGTGAGTGTGTTCACGCTGACGTGATTAAACACACGCATACCTTGGGCCAACGCTCGTATGCGCAAGGCAAGTGACGTGACTCTTAAGGTGTTGTGGAGGTGTCAGTTTGACCACATTGGCCGAATAGGGAACAAACCCCGTTGGTAGTAAAGCGTTTTGGTCCCTGGCAAACTCGAGTGAATCGAACTTCTGCCGTCCCTCACCTCCGCCACTGCTGAAACCCGATGGGTCCCTGGCTCACACCGCTGAGGAGAAAGCAAACTTAATTGCCTCTCTTATTGCGGAAATTTCGCGTCTGAATTCCGGTGACGCACCGCCCCGTTTCTCCTGATGGGTACGTGACGAGTATGTTGGATATTCGTATCCATCAGAAAGACGTACCTAAAAATAAAGCTAGTGGCCCCTACGGGATACGTGCAGTCGTTCTTAATACTGGTGTTCTTAAACAACAAAGGACGGCGTATTTCTGGTCGACCCCAAGCGGCGAAAGCCCACGCTACGCCACTGGTGTGTGCTAGGTAAGGTTGAACTTTTCAGCAATAGATGGCGCTATCATAAAATTAGAAAATGTTCTAGAACTATTCATGGAAATTGTTAAATTTTGATTAATTACTGTGTAAATACCGAGAATATTTACAAAAATAAACCGAAGTTAGGTCCAATAATTTTACAATAACAAAATTTACAACAGCTTAATGTGCAAATCAGCATGATTTCTCAGAAAATGATTTTTTTTAGTGCCTAAAGCGGATACAAACACGATTTGACGTGTAGGGGTGTCATACTAGACTGACTTATTACTACACAAGTAATAAGTATCGGCTTTGGACTTTTGTTCGCTATGTCCTGTCTATTGGTTGTATATACTTAATGTCTTTGGTCTAAGATGAATCCCGCCCCGGACGTCCAAAAAGCGTCACGATTCCGCAAATGGTCATGAAAATACATGATATGGTTTTAGCAGATCGACGATTGAAGTTATCTGAAATAGCTGACACTACAGGTATCTCAAAAGAACGGGTACATCATATCCTAAGTGAGGAATAAATAGGAAAAAAATATCGGCCCGTTGGGTGCCGCGATTGCTTACGCACGATCAAAAAAGGATTCGGGTGCAAAACTCAAAAGATTGTCTGTACCGTTTTTAGAGTAATAAGGCCGATTTTTTACATCGATTTGTAACAACAGATGAAACATGGGTTCATCATTACACGCCAGAATCAAAAATTCAATCAAAACAGTGGACTCAATTGGAATGCCCGACACCAAAAAAAGCCGTGGCTGTAAAGTCGGCTGGAAAAGTGATGGTTTCCGTCTTTTGGGATGCAGATGGGATCTTGATTACCTTCTTAAAGGTCAAATAATTAATGGAGAATACTACTCTAATTTTCTAGATAAGGTTCATCAATGTATTCAGCAAAAACGACCAAAAAAATCATCTTCCACCAAGACAACGATAGGGTTCACACATGTATTAAAGCTATGGCAAAAATCAACGAATTGAAGTATGATTTGCTGCCTCACCCACCTTATTCGCCTGATCTAGCGCCATCAGACTTTCACTTATTCCCTATGCTCAAAACTTTTTTGGGCGGACAGAAAATTTGCCACAAATGATGAAGTCATAGCCGCTGTAGTGGAGTATTTTGCAGGCCTCGAAAGAAATCATTTTATGGAAGGCATTACAGCTTTAAAACGAAGATGGAATAAGTGCGTAGAGGTTCACGGAGACTATGTCGAAAAATAAAATTAATTTTATAACGGAAAGTTAAGTGTTTTCTTATTAGGCTAGTTACTTGAGCCGTATTATTATTTTAGCCGTTTGGGATTGGAACTCTAGGGCCTTGGGGTCCGAGCAGTCATCGAGTTATGTGTGATATCAGCCAACAGCTCGTCGACTCTTCGCGTGACCAGAGTGCTGGGCTTTACTTCGGTCAACGAATCAACATTGCTATCCAACGTGGCAATGCTGCCAGCGTGGGCACTTTTCCTATTGACATCGACGTGGATGAATTTTTTGATGCCCAATAAGTTCTTTTTTACCCGTTTGTAAATATGATTATTTTTAGTTTGTATCTACTGTAGCCAATATTTCCTACACCTGCCTAAATGAGTAGGTATGTTGTTTATCAATCTATATTATCTTCTACTAAAACGTAGATTTGGACATTAATAGTAGATATAAAGGTAGATCATGTTATTGACCAAGCGACTTGGTTCTATTATGCCTGTTTTGCATAGGCACCTATGGGTGGCCATCAGTTACGTAGCGTATTTAAAAAAACCTGTATGTTTTTTTACTTATTTTCCTGTTGTCTGTTCTCGAGTCTCAATCAAATTGTTATTTCAAGGTACTTAACGTTATTAATTTATTGGTTATATAAACGAAATAGGTATTATTTTTTTAGATGTTTATGCATTTAGTTCCTGGCAGTACCACGCAACTTAGGTATTATAGTTTGAATAGCTAATAAAGTAGTAGGTCAGGGGCCTCACCATGACGTCTTGAAATGTCAGGCGTGCGAGCGAGAAAGAGAGATGGAGCGGATGGAGCTATACATTTTATAGTTAAACTAGCTTTTGCCACGCGGCTTCGCTCCCGCTCTTCCCTATTCCACCCTACTATACCCTACTCTACCTTACTCTACCCTACTCTATTCTACTCTACCCTACCCTACTCTACCTTACTCTACCCTACTCTATTCTACTCTACCCTACCCTACTCTACCCTACTCTACACTACTCCACCCTACTTCACCCTAGTCTACCCTACTCTACCCTACTCTACCTTACTCTACCCTACTATACCCTACCCTACTCTACACTACTCTACCCTACTCTATCCTACTATACCCGACTCAACCCTACCCTACTCTACCCTACTTCATTTGTTACAAAAAATATGATAAATGAAGAACCGCTCGACCGATTTTGTGCAAACTTCACATAAACCATCTACTAAATAGTCCGAACAAAGCCTAAACATTTGGTTTGGATACGTGAGCCCGTTCTTGAGTTATAAAATTACAACGAAAAATGGCATTGATTTTTATATATATATATAGATGTTGGTCGTGAAATGGATCGCGTTAAATGATTGTGGTAGGGCCTTAGTCTAGTACTTGCTTCCCAGGTCCTGCAGATTTTTTTAATATTATTATTAATAAGCTTGCGATTGACCACAACCTCACCGAATGGTGAGTACCATAGGGGCCCTGGAGGGTCGAAGCCTACTGGGGCCAAGGGTCTATTTCTGAAAGGGAGGTTCGGCCCCGGTATGAAAAGCAACGAAGGAACGGGGTGGGTTTTTTAGTCACTAAGAGTCTGACACTATCTCCCAATGCGTCCAAAGGCAGGGTCATCTAAATGCCTAGAAGTAACCTGATTTCTGAGACTTAGACTCATCGTCAGTCCACCTACTAGCCTAGCCCATTTTTGATGTCTCTTCAGTTCTCTTCTCAAAATTTATTGAATCGGTCTATAAAGTTTTTTTTTAAATACAGCATATTCTTACCAGTAACGGCGTGAGTGGCGCCAGCATACTGCCAACCCTCGCAGCGGTGTTGCCCCATCCGAGCAGAGTCCCTCTTACACTGGTTGGGAACAACTCCAGACTGTACGTGTAGATACCAGTGAAGCAGATCACTACACCGAGTTTTCCAAACAAGAATAAGACCACTTTCAACCAGGATAGCGCTGGAAAAGAAAAAGTTGTTTAGTTCAAATGGCCTCTATTTTATTTATTGCACTTTCACTTCTAGTATGGTATATGGATCGACTCTAGACTTCTAGAGATGTACATACTCTAAGGATTGGCTCGAAATGAGTAGATGTCAAAGTATTTTATTTTAGAACTAGTTGGTGCTAGCTTTCAAATTGCATAATGCTAATTTGGTCACAATTTCAAAATATTTTTAACGGAACTCTAATTCTCTTTCCAAAATAAGGTAATCCTAAGTTACTCCTCACAGTATTAGCTATCTACCAGTGAAAGTTCTGTCAAAATCGGTCCAGCTGTTTCGGAGATTAGCGGGAACAAGCAGATCAGATAGATTTTTTTTTTAAGTTTCGAATAAAGTATATCAAATACATATAACAAAAGGGCAATTTTTAAATTGCATGTAGTAAAATCCATTTAGTAAAAAAAAAATATTTTGATATTACAAACCAACATTTTAATTTTATTTTTATGCATGTATAGATTAGTTGCTGTTAGAATTGATTTTATCATTAGGTATTTCATTAAAATATTTTAACACTATTACTTACAGTCTGGGCAGTAATTTTGAGCAATAAGAAAGATGGCGGAGAGAAAATATCCGCATTGCAGTGTGATCCTCCTTCCATACTTATTAAAAGTGTAGTAAGCAATCACTTCTCCGGGGAACGAAGTGAACGCAGCCAGAATAAAGTTGGTATATTTATTGCCCGGCAGCAGCACTGCATGTACCAGGGAACCATAATAAAGGAAGCTAGAGGTGAAGAAACAGAATGACGTCACTGACAGCCGAGTCATTATCTCCTTCGATGCTATGATGACTTTCATATTCTCTTTCTCCTTCTGTTCCACCACATCAAACATCAACCTCAACTGATCATCAGTCGCATCAGTTATTTCCTTCTCAGCAATATCAATCTTATTCATTTTGGCCATAATCTTCAGAGTTTTCTTCGCTCCTTCCATTTTTCCACGAAGCATTTGCCATCTTGTACTCTCTTTTAGGACAAATATGTACAAAATGAACAGTATCATGGGCGAGTAGACAACTAATATCAACCATTTCCAGTATTGAAAACTCATTGCGAAAAACGCAAAAGCTATTTCACCGACGTAAACTGCATATGAGAAGATGATGCCAGCCAGCACTCTCTTGGAGCTCCCTCCTACTTCTATCACTGAAAAGATAATGGTATCGTTAGAAAACATAGGTCTTTGGAGGCTCTCGTTAGGCGGGATCTTAGGGCTCGTTTTGGTAGGAGCTTCCATTCTCTGCAGATCTAGTGAGGCAGCTACGACTATCACGAATGTTTCAAGGCCAGAAGAACCAAATCGGTCCAGCCGTTCTCGAGTTTTAGCGAATCTAACGAACAGCTACTCATTTTTAGCTTGACCACTGTTTCACCCAACGGTAAGCGTCGACGTGGTCTAACACTGGGTTTCGACAGTTGCAAAAAACGAAACACGTTTTTGAATTTATAAAAAAGGCCTCGCAGATGCGCCTTTGCCCACGTCAAAATTAGTCCACGCTACGCCTCTGGATACCAAAAAAATCTGTATTTTTTTTAAGAATGATTTTAAAATGTAACAAATATGACTATATTCGTAAATATACGGAATAATTAGATAAAATACTTACATAAAACTACTCCTACTGTGTACAGTCCCGATCCCATAACCGATTCGAAAAATTCTAGAGCCAGGTACCAGTAGTAGTTCTTGATGAATATTTTGAACACACCTATGCAAGCGCCCACAGAACAGACGATTACAGTTGGTTTTCTTCCAATTCTGGAACAAAGAAGAGTCTTATTCAAGTCCATCTGATAGCAGATAGAGGAGCAGGAGTGTGTTAGAATTGTAACAGACTAAAAACTCACTCCTGTTCCTTAGTTGTCTTTCATACCAGGACCAAGTTTTTCTTTTAGAAACAAACCCTAGGCCCCAATAGGCTTCGACTCTGCTGGGCTCCAGGGCTTGCTGACATCTCCTTGAGGCGCACGTCGAACAGTACGCGCCATCGACGACTTGGGCTCGGCCCGTCGCCGCGTCAGTTACGCGAGCTACCCATTACTCGACGTCCACAAGCCCAATATTATTGGGTTTAGGAACACATTCATTATGCGTATAGTATACACAGCTGAGGAGTGGAATTCCCTGCCGTATCTGTTTTCTAATAGCTAGGTACAACCTGGATGTCTCATAATCAAGAGTGAATAGATTATTATTTCTAAGCAAGGATAATTCATCGTCAACCACATCGTTACTTTCCATTAGGTGAGATAGCGGTCAAGCGCGAGCCTATCAATAATAAAAAATAAGAATCTATTTATTTAGATTTGAGTCGTTGGCCTAGTAAATATATGCACGGTACCTATTGATTTTATTTTTTGATTTTTGGCTTTTTTTTCGCATATATTATACAAACAAAGTCCCGTACAGCTACTCTAACTAAAGCTACGCTAACTACTGAATGGACTTTTAAGTAGTTTTCAACAATAGACAGAGTAATGCATTAGGAAGGTTTAGGTGTTTAATACATGCTTATTATAGTAGAGAAAATAAATGATTTCTAACACTCGTGTGAAGCTGTGGCAATAGTTCGATTCACGTAATGAAAGCCGTAACGATATCGTAGTGATTTAGTCGTTTAGACCATTTCCGTATTCACATCCATCAATCGAGTTTGACCGACACCAATTTTAAAGTCGTTTGAAATTCGTCGAATTAAAAAAAAAACTGTATTGCACTATCCTGGTAGAATATTTATGAATGTAACTGGAAATAAGTCGATAGATCGTGAATACCGCTTTTGGATAGGACTTCGATCGAACGACTATACAACTTCAACGATATTTGCCTTTTTTTCAGACTACAGATCGCCAGTCAGAAATGAAATTACGTGAGTAGGTAGGTAAAAGTGGGCGCCTTTACACTACGCGTTATTCAGCACACAGCCACACGATTTTCAGACTCGTCTTATTTTTCTTTCCGAGTAAGACAGTATGACCCCTATTACACTACGCGAACCGTCGAACTATAGACTACAACAGTCTGATTAACATGTAGTGTAATAGGCCCTTTAAGGGGAACTGAGCTGTAATATGGAACTTTTAGAACTCTTTGTAGAATCCAAAACTAACGCTTTGGCCGCAACTTCGTTCAAGCTTTAACATTCCCTAAACCGTATTTTTAGGGTAGTTTGGAAAATAAATATGGGTGTATTGCTGTTGTGCGAAAGTGTACCCCGGGGCCCTGGAACGAAGGCAAAGAAGGAACAGGAGTGGGTTTTAGTCAGTGAAAGACTGGCACGCCCTCCCATTCCGCCCAAAATCAGGAGAAGACATTGGATAATGTCCCACCTAAAAAAAAATAGGGTGTATTGCTCCGTCCCTCTTTTTTGCTCGCACACCACATTTTAACACATCATGATAAGACTTCATATAGACTTCATAGTCTCTCACGAACAGACAAAACCCTCTGCTCATAGAAAGTCGGAGAGCATCCATGACTATCACGCAAAAAGGTATACCTACAGTTGCCTTCACGTTCATAGATCATCTCAATAACCTACGCAGAAAAGTCAAAAGAATTTTATCGATATAAAAGTTGAAATGAATTCGCACTAAGATAAGATGAAGGACGACTAGATTCAAGATGATAAAAATAATTCGACAGGTTTTTCTCTGACGACTAGTTTTAAGCATAAAAAGTTCAAGAGGCACACCTCTAAGGCGACTTTTCTTGTTTTTTTATTTTTTATTAACAGATTATTGGAGTGAAATTCTTTAGATTTTAGATTTGGTTACTAAGCAGATTTTTTGATCCATGATTTACTCATCCAATAATGTATCTATGTATATTTTTCGTCACACTTAGAAACCTGCTCCTAATCGTGCCGATTTTGGACTTGCTTGTATTTCGCACTAGTGGAGAAAAGTACGGAGGCGAGGTTGTTCGTGCACTGTTCTTGTGGCAAAGTAAGGGGGGCTTTACATGGCGCAAAAAAAGAACATAATCCGCGCACCATATCTCAGCCGTTTATATCTGACATATACCTAAATGGATAAATGTGTTGCTAAGCGCGAGACTCGAGAATGAATGGCCCAATCAGGATGAACTTTAAATTTTTTAAATCTCGGGATGGTTCTTACGAAGAGAGAATTGGAAAATTTTCACGAAAACCGTAACAACTATTTTTTTTTATCACAAGCTTTTGACAGAACGATGCCTGTCAGTTCTGCTAATTTGTTACCTTTTTTTTTCTTTTAAGTTTTGCTAACCAAGTAAGCAAGCAAACTTCAAGTAAGTATGTTGAAAAAAGTCCTTGATGTATGTGGACAATTGTCATTATAGTTTTTCGGCACCAAAACGACCTCGCCCTCGGCTCGGTTGTATATTCGGCCTCGGTTGCAAATACAAACTTTGCCCAATCGCGTCAAAATGTACTTCTTTCTCGACTAATCGTTACTTTTTTGACCGTCATTGACCAAGGTTAACAAGTAACTGATTGACTTAACTACAGATTAATAAACTTGCTCTTAATTAAAAGGCACGAATTGATAATGATGTGTGAATCACACAAATAATAAGAAGGTTAAAGTTTCTAAGTTTGTGTGTGTGTGTATGGTTGTTACTCCTTTACATTCAAACGGCTGATTGGATGTGGATGAAACTTGGTACTTATACGGGAAGACCGTGTCCTGAAATAGCACTTAGGACTTTTTACCTTGTGAGTACCTATGTTCCCTTGGGAGAATTTTCTACTTTCACGCAAGTAGAGTTGCCAGATCTTGAAACCGAAAAGCCGGACAGTCTATCCTATTTAGCTGGGCATTTGGTCAAAAATACCAACATTTTTTTTTAAGTCTAATATGACTTTTTAATAACAATAAAATTCATAAAATCTTTTTAAATTCTAATGTAAAAACAATAAAAAAAGCCTTACAAAAGCCGGACAGACCTCGGACTCCGCTTGATTTGGCCGGACACGCAACTAAAAAGCCTGACCGTGTCCGGCATAATTCGAACGCCTGGCAACGCTACACGCAAAGCGAAAACGCTCGCATAATCTATTAAAATATAAAGAGCAATGGGCCTTACTTGTCAGCAATCCATCCAGTGAATATCATGGAGAATATCATGCCCGCGTTGTGAATGCCGCCAACCAAATTAACTTTCCACGGCTGACACGCTAGATTCATCTGTAAACAAAAACACGAAGGTGTAAAAACCATTGAAATTAAGTCCTATAAGGTGTCTCACATTTTAGATACGAAGTGTTAATAAATTAGATGATATCCAATATAAATAATGATGTAATAACGAAGCATTTCCTCGAATCACGTCTTCTAGATTAGATTCCGGATGTCTTTTGACGTTTGTTTTTCAAATTGTCGTACTGTTGCGTTGTGTTTGGCGCCGTTTTTACACAGTGGCGTAGCTAGCAAAGCTAGATAACCAAGCCCTGGGCCAAAACCAAACTGGGGCCCCTTTTTTAAGTGGCGAATCGTCAAATAACTTCTTTTGTTCTGGGTGGAACGAAACGTGTCTGAGTTTTACTGACTAAAGCAAGTTGCCATAATTAGTGTTGCAACCTATTATATTGTATAGTAGTAGTAGTAATTATATAAGTATAGTGAAACCTGAATAACTGGGACTTCCACTTACCCAGTGTCTCAGATATCCAGGTATAAAAAAATCTGTCTCATTTACAGAAAGTTCCATTATTAGAGGTGAGAATAGAGGTTATTTCAGTTATAGAGGTGCGATTACTAAATAAAATAACGTATTTGTGTAAACATTATACATAAGTTGTAAACTTATAGTGCCAACTGGCAACATCAATTTTTAACCTTTCTAACTAGAAAGGTTAAAAATTGATGTTATCTCAGTTACAGTTTCACTGTAGTATAATAATTTAGATTTTGAAGGTGGGAGAATTTATAGCTAGTTCTTTAAGAGGTTTTTTATTAGGTTCAGGCTCCCCCTGAGCTTGGGGGCCTCGAGGCACTACGCCGCCTAGACCTTTAGTAACTACGCCAGTATTGTTACATGTTAAATAAAAACGCAGTTGCGGTGCTAGTCTATAAAAAAATTTGAGGTTAGAGAACCGAGGCGCGATAGGCCACGAAGGAGATGGCCACACTAACCGGATGGATTACGTCAATACTAACTAGAAAATATATTCGCGAATGATGGAAGAACTCGTTTTGTGATCATGTGACACTGAGCTCGATAATAAGTTTAGTTTGACTGGAACAGAACATATCTTAAATGAAAATAAGTTCCTTTATTGGAGCATTCTGGACTAGAATAGAAATAAGAATAAAATAAAATCAATAAAAACGTTAAGTTGATCTTATGTGGTAATAGTAATTGTATTTTCATAATATATTATTTTTCTATTCTGACTCTTTGACTATTATAATGCCCGGAAGTACTATGGATTTTATCCGAATTAAAAGTAGTAGATGTTGTTGTTATTTAGAAAATGCTAGAACTAGAACAAGCTAACAACATTGGAACATTCTATCATAATTAAAGTCATTATTCATTCACATTTAAGGTTGTCAACAACAATTAAAGTCATTATTCATTCACATTTAAGGTTGGACAACTTAATAAAAATGTTTTCACATGTTGAGGCCCTGTAGCCCGGTGACCCCGTATCATTGATACGGCAGCTACGCCCCTGTTAAGAGATAAATCAGTAGAAATTACAGATTTATTGCCCCCAATCTACCTACTATTCTACGTATTAGTTTCAGGTAGGTTTTTCCTCATTTAAAACTATTATAAAGCCGTTGACCTATCATCAGACCACAAGCAGTTTAACAGTTACTTTCCCCCAGTCGAATTATAAGTAGGCGAACTAGTGGCGTAACTATACTATCTGAGGCCCGTGGCATAAGCATTGGATCAGGCCCCAGAAAAATTAACAACTTTGTAATTTAATTTGGATGAATCACTGAAGTACAGACAAAATATTCTTTATTATTAATAAATCGGCCAGGTAGTTATTTTAATACACGAGAATTTTCGTTTTTAAGTGTTTGTGTGTACATAAATAAGGTGGCTTCTCAATGGCGTAAGTAATAATAAAGTGGTAAGGCTGGCAAAATACCACGGGAAAGTGATCCTTTTCTTATGAATGCTTTTAATAAACCATAATAATTTACTTGAAGTTGTATACATATTTACTTATTCTGAGCCAAAGGCCTCTTAGTGGTGGGGCCCTCCAGGCAAGGGGGCCGTGGCATTTTGCTACCCTTGCCACCCTATAGTTACGCCACTGAGGCGAACAAAACACGTACCTATCATCAACAAACAAAACATGTAAGACATCGTGTCCTTTTTTCCAAAAAAAATAAATAATTGAATATGCTCTTAATAAACTAGTGAGCCTCACCATCAGAGATTTTTCACTGCTTACCAACAGGTGGGATCGCAGTCAAGCACAAGTTTATACTAATTAAAAAATATAAATAGTTAGGTATGATTTATATCTATTATGGTAAGTATTACAGGTATTTGTTAGTATAAAGTTGTCAAATACAATAAGGCCCGATTTGACATTTGTATTTTGACTACCTAGCGTCTTGTCCGGTGTAGTGTAGCTACTACCAAAATAGCAACTACTACACCGGTCCCCTAATTATTATTTTATTGTTTCTTTCAGTTTCGTTCCAAGTTACATTCTATGGTCTTTCTCAAATGTCAAAACGGGACCTTTTTTACGGTGGGTAAAAATCATCTAATGACATCCTCCGCTCTTGGGCGGAGCGAGAGATAGTGTCAGATTTTTACTGACTAAAAAACCCACCCCGTTCCTTCGTTGCCTTTCATACCAGGGCCGAGCTTTCCTTTCAGAAGCAAACCTTTGGCCCCAGTAGGCTTCGACCCTGCTGGGCCCCTACGGTAAAACGGACCTTTTATTTTTGTAAGAGTAAGTATATGATATTTAATTTTATGACATGGGTACTGTTTCTCTGATATAAAATTATTATTACCATTATTTGTTCGATGATTTATTGTTGTGCCAACGAATATACAGCTCATAGACGTCTCATGGTTGTTCTAACGCAACAAAACAATTCTGTCAAATAGTCGCAGTATGAGGAAGCGGGGTACTGAGTTTTTGGCACACCTACCTTAATTAGTTGGACACGATTTATTGGAGCATGCATAATTATTTTTAATAGGGAGTAAGGTTAGGCGCTACGGTCAACAAAAAAACGACTAATTATATCAATACTTATTACAAGCTTTTATTTAGTTTCACCTGTCCCGAAGTTTGTCTGTCATCAAATCTTGCAAACTAAATTTGACCCACTTCTCGGTTCAAACTCGGTCAACTGGAAGGTGGCTATAGGAACTTGGTTGTTAAACGACACAACCCCATCGAGTTTGGGCTCGTATGATTCGTCTTGACGAGCATTAATTATATAGTATACCGAGCTATAAAAGCTTGCTATGAAAAAATGATTTTCATTAAAATTTTGTTTTTTTACAAACGTTGCCTCATACTAGTAGTACGAGATCCGTAGAAGAATCTCTTCCCTCATCTGTTATGCGATTATGATAAATATTATGTGCTAGATAATGCGGTTATTAATAATGCGATTTCTTCTATCGGATCTTAGATCATAGGAAATACTCCTGTGTCGTGGATGCGATCACAAACATGTAATAAGAACTATGTAATTAATAAATCATAACGAATAAAGAATAATATAGGTAGGAAAAATTCGATGAAGTCAAGACGAACAAGACCGGTCGTTGTGACGACACTTAGGGGAGTCCTATGTCCCACAGTGGACATGTTTTGGCTGAAATGATGATGATTATAAATCTTTTCTCCTTTTAAAAAGAAACGATGCCCCGCATTGTGTATTACTCCTGCATCGTGGATGTATTCACAAACATGTAAAATCACACTCACAAGACACCCAGACCCGGAACACCTATCTGTAGGCCATACAAACATTTTTTCCGTATGAAAATCGAATCCGTAACCCCCGTAACCTGCAGTGCAGCAGCCAGTCACTCGACCACTACGCCAACCGTGCCGTCAAATGTTTGTGTATTGGCAAAGGGCTACCAATTTTTCTGTACAGAGCCTGGCAATGCCTGGCATACCTATCCATCAGACGCTATTTAGAAGTAAACAAAATTGCAGCGTACGATAAACACTATTTAAATCGCTTCGGGATACCAACACAAAGCGATAATAACTACTAAGATCATTTTTCCTAAAATGGCACGTTACCGAATTATTTTATATTTTCAGGGAAAGATTGATTTTCAAAAACTGTCATAACCATAAAAATACAATACATTTAAATTGCGGCCAATTTTACAGTACCAAAATATTCAGACCCCTATGTATGAATAAGTATCTCCCTAAGGGTCGCCACACATGGGCCACGGGCCCCAACCACAAAACGAAGCCACCGGCATATTCCCTGTAGGTTTCATACATTTTATATGGATTGGCCGCACACGGTTGACGCTGGTGGCCGTCACACACTAGAAATCGCCGCGTCGCTTCTTGTGGCCCAAACTGGCCACTAAACGCCGATACAAAAAGTCGTCACACGCCACTCGCGCATTTAAACCTTCTTCGTCAAAGTCTATATGATACTGCGCGTATGGGTTAAAAAAGTAGCAGCCACCGGTCACAACTGGCTGTAGCGTGCTTCAGCTTCCTTTGTGGCCGCTTCTAGCCTCTCATGGCGGCGTTTGTGGCTGTGGCCCATGTGTGGCGACACCAAGAAGGCCTATTTATTCACGTGCACTTCCGTTTGGGTTTTCCTCCTCGTATCTACGTGCCAGAAAGACACCTTCTTATCTGATTCCAAATACACAACCAGAAAAACATGAACAACAAAAGTCTAAAAATATGTTTTATGATATTTTTTCAGCAAATCCTTCTCTCTGAATTGAATATCACACTATCACTATTAGAAAATGCTCGCTGCAGTTGTACACACAGAAAATTCTATTTCAATATACACATAGCTTAGAAAATGACATCTGTATCTTCTTATATAAATATTTAGTCTTTTTATAGCTGCTGTTTATTAAATTAAAAGACGTTTGCTGTAAATATGACTTTACATAGATCTTGTAATGAAGCACTTAATTGTGTACATAGGAATAAAGAGTGCACTAGGGGGATTTAATTTAAGTTAATATTGACAGTCTGATTACGTTTACCAAAACCAAAACAAACCAAATTTTAGGTGACTGACTTGTCACAAAATAGGTTCACCTTTCTCCATTAATGGCAAGTGCGTCAGTTCTAAGAATAAAAATAATCTAGTTTGACTGGTATAATCCTTCTAAGAAGGTCCTACTAGATAGTACAGTTTCATAACCTAGTAGCACTAATTTTGGCCTTTATGAATTAATAAAATGACACAATTTGAAAAAATGGATCAACGTGTATAAGTAGACTTCATTTACACTGACTTTCAGAAGGCTTTTGAAGTTTTGACAAGGTGGAACATACTATTCTTCATCACAATACTTTTGGTGATTGCATAAAATGCAATATGCGGTAACTTCCTTTGATTATTTAGTTTTATATATTTGATTTGAATCTGACCCTATAGTTGTCACATTTGGCGTTCCACAGGGTTTCATTTTAGGCCCTTTACTCTTTACAAAATGTTTTAATGATTTTGGACACTGTTTCATTTGCTTGGGCGGAGCACCGCCGTGCCCTCGTGGGGGCGAACGGCGGCAGAGACCTCTCGCGCCGAGCCTTGGTTGAGGCCATGGTCTGGAGCGAGGAGGAGTGGCAGACGGTCGCCGACTTCTGCAAAGCAGTAATGCTCGCAAAGGAAGAGGCCGACCGCATCAGGCAACGGCGCTCTCACCGCCGCCGGGATTCCGATCCCGATTTCCAGCCACCGTAGGCGCGGGCTTGCGGACAGTGAGCAATGGGTAGCTCGCTGTCCGACCGTCCGGTAACTGTCCGGACCAAGCCCAAGTCGTCGACGGCACGCACTGTTCCCGCGCGCCTCAAGGAGATGTCAGCAACAGCAGGGGCCCAGCCGGGTCTATGCCTCCCTTTAATCCTCCATTTCACCTCTCCGTTTTTTTTTCACCACCCATTCTCCTCTTTCTTTTCACTTTACGCGGTTGTCTACATTTTGTCTGTCTTACTTAAAATGGTCTTGTTCATCTCGTCATTTTCACGTAACCTTCCGCAAGTAGATTTTAAGCGCTATTAACACCCTTCTATTCCAAGGATCGTCTGCTGTTCAACAGAGATGATCGATAGGAAAATACGAAAGAGGTCGTATCATCATATATCATCATCTTCCTGTCCCCGTCCCATGTACTTACTGAGGATCAGCACGTTTTTTTCTTTCATTATTTCCTGTCAACTGTCATGCTGTAACTGATTCCCTTTTTCACTGTTTCCATTTTTTTTCACTTCTAAAACAATATAGAGTGCGTCTACTGAAAGCGTAACCTGGAGTTTTTTTTTTAAATTAAATTGGCAACACTGTTTTGCCGAAAAAATCACGTCAAAGTCTATGGTTGCAATTGTCAGTTTTTGAAACAGATATTTATTTTTCAAAAATAATTGCTTAATTATGGGAAAATCAATAAACAGTAACGTGCGAAAACTGCTACACACTATGGTTAATAAATTCAAACAAAAACAAGAAGAGAAAGAAGGTGTTTTCAATAAAAACCAACAATGTTTATATACGATTTCTGTATTTTTATGTTAGTATGACGTTATAATCTTGATCCTTGTTGACAAATATTATTAGATAGTTATATTTATGATGTAATGATTTTTTTTTCTTATATTTTTAGATAGTCTGGCATATTCCGAATTTCATACTTGACAAAAATATCGATCAAAGAAGGCTTTTGGTGAATCGACTTAATCAAAAACACATGCTAATGAGTGGTAGAATGCGTTCAAAAGCGGTTGGATGTAATGAAAGATTTGCCTCACTCTGTCTAGTAGTGCATCAAAGTCTTCAACTGAAGTTAAAATCGCGAAAGTGAAGGAAATAGTGACTGAAATCCTAGTTCAAGTTTGAGAGAGATAGCTGCTGAACTTTCTGTGACTCACGAGTCGATCCGTATCATTTGAAACAATCACTGGAGTATGATACATGTTCCCGCTTGACTAATCCCAAAAGATCTGAATTTTCTCTGTGCTAAAACGAATCGATTCCAACCCAACAATCTTGAAATACATTATTAGTGTTGGCGAGACATGGTGAAATTGAAATCATGTTGACTATTGCGGTGTTGTGCACTTGGTATTCTTGCCAGAAGGCCAAGTGGTAAATAAAGAGTATTATTTGAATATTATGTAGCGACATTTGAGAGAACAGATAAAATAAAATAATTTGAAATAATAACTAACATTTTGTGTGTTAATTTCCTTTACCATACACCCACCAATAATTAAAGGTAGAACTACACTGCTCATACGTGTGCTACAGACGCCGATCTGGGAGCGTCGGTCTCCATACATTTCATATGGAAAATAGACTGTTAGAGCTACACTTGATCCACGCCACGCCATGCGACGCTACATCCGCGACGCCGACACGTCGGTCCCAGAAATTTTAGAGGAAGGTGGGCGGGGCTATCCACGCGTCTGATCGCGGTGGTCAGGCGGAAGTGTCTTCGATGGTAAATGAAAAAGCGAGCCTAATCTGTTTTTAATCCTCCGATGAAATCAAAGGTTGTAATGCGCATCACACGTGTTATGCGTTGCGTCGGTGTAGTGTGCACACCTACCGCACACGTCTGAGACGTCTCACACGTGTGCGTCGGTGTAGTGTAGTTCTAGCTTAAGTCTACACACACGTTTTTGACTAAAATTTAAGTTCCTATACAACTATTATACAATTGTCATAAATACAAAAAATACTCAAGTATCAAAATTTTTTTCTCCTACTATTTCAATAATACCACATTCAAAATTTTTGGTTTTAACCTCCTTTTCTCAGGTCACGCTTTCGTTAGACGGACTCTATCCATCTTTTCTGTGGCAATCCTCTCCCTCTTCATCCATCCACATGTATATTCATAATTCTTTTAGTAACATTCATGTCATCATGTGTGAATTACCTACATAAAAGTAGATTATTGTCTTGTAAACTTGCAGGTGTTAAGTCACCTAAGAAAATCTAGATCGCGATACAGGAATAACCCGGCTTGACAAATGGAGCAGATCATCAGCTAATCCTAGCACAGATATTTTTTCTAGTCCGAGTAAATAAATCTCATTTTTTTATTAGCCAGTAATTAAACTAAATAGAAGAATCGCTCGGTTAGGTACACAAGTATTTAGAAATCATGCATTACGTCACCGAATATAGGGCGTGTGGGCCTAGGTTGGGCGCCAAAAAGGGTGGGTTGGCGCCAAATGTGGAGCCAGCCTCGCTAACGTCTCCCCATTGAAATATTATATTACCAGACTACTGAAATCAAAATTTATTGGATAGCCCGTCATATCTATCCGTGCCTCATTTAGCCGTTGGTTATGACTGTAATATTTGTAGATCTTTGACAAGCGTTTAGTTAGAAGCCCTAGAGATGCACAAACATCTTTGTTAAGGGAAATAGTGTAACGAAGTTTCTGGGTTATGGAATGTCCACGTGATAGTAGATACTGGCATTTTACTTCTGCACGTGCATTATTTTTATTTATTACACACATTGTTTATTGACAGACAAGTCTTAACTAAAGTTAACAGAACTATCTATATACTTATAATAAATCTGTAGAAGTGAAAATTCTGTACATTGAAAATATACTTAAAAAAAATAGCAGTATTGCTAGACCGACACCGAACCCAAAAATGTGATTAAAAAAATTTTTGTCTGTCTGTCTGTCTGTTTGTTCAGGCATCACGCAAAAATTACCGGTTCGATTACAATGAAACTTGGTATAATTGTTCTTTAATATCCTCGGCACCACACTGGGTACTTTTTATCCCGGAAAAGTGTACACCCCTACTTTTTAATTAGTACAAAAAAAATGGGGCTCTATCTGTACCCGTCACTGATCATATTATTATAGTCAAAAGTAGAAAAAACCGAAATCCTAAAATTGACCACGAAAAGGTAAATTCATCATAGAATCAATCAAACATAACAATTGCTAGTAGAAAATACTGCGGGCAGTGTTTTTCCTTAATAATTGTCACTTATTCATTCATTAATCAATAGCCTGCACAATATTTCCATAAATTGAGTGACATTTTGGGACATAAACCAACGCTAATAACTTTGCTGTTTATGAATATTATTTATTGAGATTTTACTTATAAAATAACAAGGGCTTTTCTAATAAGCCCTTTAAGTATTTGTACTAATTAAAAAATTGTGGTGTATACAATAAAAAACAAACTTAATTTTGCGGTTCGATCGCTAGACCCGATTACTGTACCAACCGCAATTAATAAGTTTGTCATAGGTTACATCACCTGCAGTGGAGTTCACTAAAAGGCGCTGCACACGGCTAAGATACTATAATATTTATCTCAATATCGCTCGCCATACAATTCAATGGACTATCACACACGACGAAGATAATAAATAAATCTATACTAATATAATAAAGAGGTAAAGTTTGTTTTTAACACGCTTATATTAGCTTCACCTGTATGTTTGTAACCAACGCCTTTGAGCTCGATTTTGAACTACTTTGGGCGATCAGATTTTCTTCAAACTTAGCACACCCATCAAAGACTGATGACAATACAATACTTAATCCGTTTTTATAGTGAAAAATAAAAATATAGTTTAAAAAACTAAAAAACACGCTTTCATAGCAAATCAAACTAAAAAGTGTAAAAAAAAATATTATATTTTTCGTTCATTATTAGATATTATTTTCTACCTATATTGAAAATGATTTTACACTTTTTAGTTTGATTTGCTATGAAAGCGTGTTTTTTAGTTTTTAAACTATATTTTTATTTTTGTTTTTATGTTATTTTGTTTGTAGGACCTCTGGAAGTACTGGTCCGATTGCTAAAATTATTCCACCGATAGAAAGCTGCTTTATTCCTGAGTGACATAGGCTATATTTTATGTACGCGGACGAAGTCGCGGGTTTTGCCCGTTTTTGCTAGTTTAATAATATAAAAATATAATGGGAATAAACAGTGATATAGTCTCACAGTATTCTTTTATCTTATACCTACTTAAGTACATAAAATTTATAATAAAAATCAATTACTGGTAGTCTCGCTAAACTCAAAACCGTTTGTCCGATTGATTTTTTTCTACTTTGTTCGGTCTAATACAGGGCTCGATTAAAAAGAAAAAAATAGGGGAATCCCGTAAAAAAGGTGAAAATATCAAAATTTGTATTTTTTTATACTCTTAAATATGGCAGCTATTTCAGAAAGAAAAATCAAAGATGAAATAAAATAGAAAAAGTGTAATTTTTTCGGGAAAAAGGCTAAGTCAAGGAAAATACATCTAATTTTTGGGAATAAGTCATATTCAAATACTATTTTGTATATTAACTTATCTTCTGTCATGTTAAAACCTTCTTCAGCAATAATATTCTACAGTCCTTTATATTGATTAACGCAATGGATAGTCATATTAGTTAGGTAGTTAGTTACATAATAAAATAGTATACACATACCTCAGCAACAATAGAATTATTATTCTCATAGATCCAGTGTTGACATTCTTCTATAACTCCACTAAATGAGGTATTTGAACATGTTTGATTTGTTAGTGAAAAGTTATCATCTCTCAGAATGGGTTTATAACATTTAGGATCTACATCTTCTGGCCACCACGACGGTATTTTCATATCCTGGTTCTGTTGTTCACATTCTGGTACTCGGCATCTGTATTTAACATAAAGTTACACTGTAATATTATAAAAGCGAAAGTTAGTATATATTATCTACACTAATATTAAAAAGAGGGAATAATTTGTATTTATGTGTGTATGTTTGTAATGAATAAACTCAAAAACTACTGTGCGGATTTCAAAAATTCTTTCACCATTGGAAAGCTACATTCACCCAGGCTTTATTTATTGCGTGCGAAGCCGGGACGGGCCGCTAGTGTAGATATAAAAAGGCTGAAAAGGCTGCACGAATTTATATGTTATTTTTTATTTTATGTTTTTATGGATAACAAAAAGCAGTCAGTACACAATACAATAATATCGGCACTTAGTCAATAGGAGTATATACACTACTAACGACGTTATCCACAGATATGCAAAATAGCTGGCTGAATTTTGTAACCAAGATGGCTTATGTCCTGGATTAACTCAGGCTGACAGAACTAATTTCAAGCAAGCGAAGTCGCGAGTTATAGCTATTTCAAAATAATATCTACTTAATCCATTATAGTTTAAATTGATGTAAAAATTGCGTTTACAGGTGATATTGAATTATTATCTTTTTGCAAAATAAATGTATTATTATTTATAGTTAATTCTCTAGGGTAACCCGAGAAATTGAAATTTTCGAAAATTTGCAATTTTCAGCCTAATATCGAATAGTAGGGTAACAAAAATTATATTTGCAGCAACGACATTTATATATTTACACAAATAAACTCATTAAAACTATTAACATACCTAACTCTCTAACCGACTTATAGAAGAGCTTAAATGTGTCATTTAATAAAAACTTGACATTTTACGTTGTCTCATACATGTCTCTACTACAAATATATATATGTATATATACATTACCGGCAAAATCTGTAGGTATATCTAGTTGAAGTATTCTATACACTACCTGAAGCAATGTATATAATACCTGGGGCGTCCAGACAATGTATGAAATATTTTGAATGTTATTGTCCATTATATACTTTACCTAGATAATGTATACAATTCCTAAGGATTGTATAGAGTACTTGGTGGTTCACCGGCAATGTGTAAAACAACAAAATTAGATTTTGGCTTACATATCAAGTTATGCGACCTGCCTATTTAATGACGAGCAAATGAAACATGTTCTATTACTTAAAATCAATGCGCAACTCCGACAGGTTAGGTTAACAGGCTAAAGCCTTCGTGTTTTTTTTTCTTAACCACCCAGAAATAGATATACATAATAAAATTAACGTGTAATTAAAAAATATTCTGGCTATAAGTAACATAATGTAATTTGCTTACAGTAATTTTCGACCTGTCCGTGTCGGGTTGCCCTAAAATTACATATCCTCCTTCCCTGCTCTCGACTTTTATACACATTACCGGCTGCGCATTCGGTATTATATAGAATACCTAGGTAACATAGAAAATGAATATTGTTTGATACAACGTCACCAATTAAAAAAAAAACTCCATTTTCTTATTTTTTAAATGGGCCGCTAAAAATAAGAAAAAGGATTTTTTTATAGGGCCGCTTTATTAAACCGCTTTCTATTTAAAAAAATCTGAATCAAGAGTTTTTTTTGCTCTCCTGTAAAGTAATTATGCACATTCGCAACTTTACCATACAGGTGACGACATTTCCTACACGTTTTAGTTATTCTATACATTGACTAGATATTGTATGGAATACCGGATTAAACAGATTGCCGGTAACATTATTTTTTTTTTACCTTACTATCCGATACTGAACTATAAATTGCAAAAAACGTACGAAAATTTGAATTTCACGGACTATCCTGTACCCCTAGCCAAGTTGCTAATCTATGGTAGATTAGCGCATAGCGCTAGTAGAAAGCTTCAAATTTACGGGAAAGACGTCATCTCAACGCTCAGTCACGTGGTCAGTACAAAAGAATTGGCGGCGCGGCCAACTCGAAGCGTTCGGCGCAAGCGAAACGGTTGTAACTTGGCTAGGGGGGCTGGAGCATTAACCATAGTAAGAATTAGTTTGCATCTGATTTAAGCGCCGTTAAAGAAAATATAGACTAGCGCCTCATCCGGCTTCCTTCTCAAATGGGTGGTGGTAGTACTTAACCCTTTAACCGCTTGCGTCAGATTAGTCCAACGAGTGTTTTCGTGTCCTATTAATTAATAGGTGTAATTTATCTATAATATGTATGTATTTAGAAATATATAAGTATGTTTATCAGTTGGGTACTAGAGTACCCATAACACAAGCTCTGCTTAGCTTGGGACTAGGCGGCGCTGTGTGATATTTGTGGAATATTATTATTATATTATTATTATTATTATTATTCGCCAGGGTCGTGTGTTTGCGACTGGGTACTCCATCTCGTTTACCTCTTCAATCCCCATAGATGACAGAAGAGCTGACGAGAGTAAGTATTTAGTCGTAGTGGATGTGCGACCCTAGCGGAATGAACGCGAGTGTTTGTTGGATATTACCAGGCAGGCCACTCAGAAAGTTTTGCGAAAAAAAGATTTATGTAGGTATAAGGCACTGGCCACTGGAAATTATTTTAAAAACTTCGGTTATTTAAAAGTAAAAATATTTTTCGAATTTTAAATTTCCTCCAGATTTTTTGGAGAGCCAAATCAATTTTTTTTTTCTAAGGGATTTTCGAACAATAAAGCGATGATGTCAATCCCATCGACGCCATAACCACAAATAAAATAATCTGTTTTCTTAAATCTATAAAAGAATATAAAACTTAAGCTTCACTACAGTTACGTTTCGCTAATAGGCCATTAAAACTCTTCGTGTCTCATTTAAAAATGGATCTGCATCGAGAACATTTTCATGCGACGAAAAAACAAGAAAAGTTCAGATGCATGAAACTTCGAATAGAGGCTGGTGATGAGTTCTTTGAAAAGATTCAATAGAAATATTTTATCCATAGAAGTTAGTTTTTTAGTTTCTCAAAACTTTCTGAGTGTCCCACGTACCTATATCCGACGTAGATTGTTAAACGGTTAACTATGAATGGAGAAATTACACATTTACCTCTAGTCTCTACCTAACCCTTCTGAGAATACAGACGTCACGTGTTATGTTATTCAAATTAGTTTCTTGGAACTACTTTCGTGCGTTGCAAATAAATTAATGCAAAACTGAGCAATTCGTTAGTACAATGATCTCAATTGATGCCAACAGAGATACATTCAGCTTCTTATAAGTATAATCAATTGGATCACTTATCAAAAGTATGCTTCCTCTGTTCGTATTGTTAATATGCAATTAGTTTTCAGGGCTATATTAAAGTGTTTGTTTATCTACACACTAGCATATCAAGTAAAGTTTGTTTTTTTTGCTCGTAGGAGATAATCTCCGATTGTTAATTTTTTTTCCGTTAGAAAGCTGCTTTATTTCTGAGTGACATAGGTTAAGTATATTTTAAAAAGCGGGTGAAGCCGTGTGTAAAAGCAAGTGTGATTACTGATTATAAGGACTTTTAGTACGAGTAGGTACTCTGTTCAAATATTAACACATATTCTGTGACGTCTGTACCCCAAAAAAACATGATCGATTACACAAACCGATATTATAGGTAGGTATGTTCAGCAAAAAAATTTGATGAACTTTGATGACTGTTACATTTAAATAAAACTAGCTTCTAACAGCGGCTTCGCCCATATGAATTTAGGAAATTATCCCAATGGAACATAATCCTGGGATAAAAAGTATCATAAGTGCTAATCTGGTGGACCCGTGTGTCAAATATCTCAGTAACAAACATAGCAGCTACCTACAAACTTTCGCCTTTATAATAATTTAGTACTATTTTTATCACCTAAATTAACACAAAATTATTCGATAATCTCGTTTTAGTATTTTATAATAAATTAATATTTTTTAAATTTTAATTTTGATCCGATTTTGCAACTCATAACTTAAGATTTAGAAAGCTGAAGAGTTGACTGCACCTTAAGATATAATATTACGAAGGTATAGGAATAAAGTAATTTAAAAAAATAATATTGTGTAACTTGATCTTTTTAAACCATTAAGATTTTAATTGGGACATTTGACATTATTAATTTCTATACTTAGAAACAAATTCTAAAGAACAACTTAATATTTTCTTCATCGATATTTAAAATTAATGGCAGAACTTATTAAAAAAAAAAAAACAAAATTAAAAAAAAAAATACTTATTTGAATAAAAATAGAGGACCAAAAAAACAATTAACGGAAAAAAATATGAAGACAATATCATCTTATTTTATTTATTAAGATTTGCTTACCTGTAATTAATATTTTCAGCAACAAAAACGTAATTTACGTGTGTCATAGAAATCATGAACAAAGTTAAACAAACTAAAATATATTGTATCGTTTGAAATTTCCCAAACTGTTCAATTTGGGTGAAAACATCACTTTTTGCACTTTCATTTTTCGTTTCACTATTTGCCGCGGTCATATTTTAATTATTTAATTTAAATTTTATTAAAGCTAAGTAAAATTTTCAGTCCGTAGACGTATATTTTCTGCGACCGATACGTCAATATCAAACGTCGGGATCGCACTAATACAGAATTGTTGAAACAAACACTACTGCTCACTATACAGTTATGCTTAAATAAATATTTATAGGCTCTGTCATTACGACGAATTTGAAAAGAAACCGGTCAAGTGTGAGTTCAGTCTAGTGCGGAATATTCAGTACGGATGAATATTTACAAAACATGACGCGTTGCCGTTGCCTCCGGTGGCAAGATCTAATTGTTATGGGTTAGGAGAGACTCTTTTATCCAGTAATATCATCACGTCACTGTGGGGTATAGTTCCGTGGGAGGAGGGGTTGGTCGTACATCCCCCCAAGCCCCCCATGCTTATGTGTCTCAAGGTAACGAAAGGCATCCTTGGTCTACAGCACAGGGTGTATTTTGAATTGAGGATATGATGTTTTTCTTTTTTACCGACAATTACTTAAAAATATCGAATTTAGTTCATTCGATTTGAAAGACCTCCTACAAGGTGGACCGATGACCTGGTGAAGGTTGCGGGAATCCGATGGATGCGGGACGCGCAAGATCGTTCATTGTGGCGACACTTTGGGGAGGCCTATGTCCAACAGTGGACTTCTGTCGGCTGATATGATTTTTTTTTTTTTTTTTTTATGGTGGGAAAAAATCATGCATTGACATCCCCCGCCCTTGGGCGGAGCGGGAGATAGTGTCAGACTCTTACTGACTAAAAGACCCACCCCGTTCCTTCTAGCCTTCATACCGGGGCTCGAGCGCCCTTTCGGATAACCCTGGCCCCAGTAGGCTTCGACCCGGCTGGGTCTCTGCTGTTGCTGACAACTCCTTGAGGCGCGCGGGAACAGTGCGCGCCGTCGACGACTTGGGCTTGGTCCGGACAGTTACGATGATGATGATATTTTTGAGTTACATTTTTTTTTTTTCAATTTTATTAGTAAAATATAACTAACAATCTCTGCCAGCGTCTTTGCCCGCTTGACTGTAGAAAAGTTCTTCCAAGAAAACGTACTTCCGGGATAAAAAGTATTTTGTGTTTTTTCATGATCCGTTCAGCCGATCGAGCGTGGAGAAGCAACAAACACACACACAAACATTCGCCTTTATAATATTAGAGTGATTTTTCAATGGTTTTAAATTGAATAATAATATTTTACTTTTTTAATTGAGTGACAGATTGGACAAAAAATACCTACGGCCCCCGTCACACTTTTTTGTACTGTTCGCCTGTCGGTAATGTTCTCCAAGAAGTAAGTTTCGAGAAATCAAGGATTTTGAATAAGTAAATGATTTTGGAATCCGAAGCATGCGTTACGCACGGGACCGGCTGTTGTGGCGACGCTTGGGGGAGGCCTATGTCCAACAGTGGACGTCTTTCGGCTGATATGATGATGATGATGATGATGATGATGATGATGATGAAATGATTTTGTAAAGACATTAAAAATAACTTCAGCCCATGACTTCGCTTACGTGGACTGTTGATAAAAAGTACCTATGATAAGTCTTTCCCAAGGTCCAAGGCAATTAATTATGTTTAAAAATTTCATTTAGATCATTTTATCGGCTAAGATGTACCTATTTTCAAATGAAATTAACAGAATTACTCTCGCATGTAATAAGTAAGTATGGATAGTGTTTTCGATGCGATCGGAAAGTTACTTACAAGCTTTCAAAGCAAAAAAAATAATAGAATTTTAGAAAACGACATAGGTTAGTATCACTTTTTGGCTTCCGAGAGCTGTATACAGGATTCCAGGACAGGACAAATGTTTGTGTGATGAGCATGATCATTTGTTATTTTGTTTTATTCATTTTGTTACTAACATAGTTGTATAAGTACTTCTGTTATTAACACATTATGGATTTTATATCCGAAATAAAGTATATTATTATTATTATTTGTTCTGTGTCTTTTAATTTATCTATAATTTGTATGTATTTAGGAATAGGTTTATAAGTATGTTTATTAGTGGTCTACTCATAATACAAGCTCTGCTTAGCTTGAGGCTAGACGGCGTTGTGTAATAGTTGTGAATTAATTTTATTATATTATTACTATATACCAAGTGCATTATTCCGCAGAAACTTTGTGGGCTGGTTATTATTAAATTTTTTTCAATACGAAAAATTCCGGTCACGTTAATTTGAAACTAACTCCTAGTAAGTATTGAAACTCGAGACCTCAATACATAGATAATAATGTGTACCGGTTATTTATTTAACTGTAGCTATTCATTTGGATCTATTTAAATTATTAGATACATACTTTAAAATATATAAGTAAACAGGGGTGGATGACCTGATACGGTGAAACGGATGAAACCGAACAATTTTCATCTATCTATTAAAAGAAAATCTAAAGTACAGGAAAAGAAAACGGACTAAAAGAAACAACTCATGAGTGCTCTTTTTTAGCAATGACAGTTTTAAATTTTCCACTATTCCGGGTAGAACTATAATAAATAAAGACTAATATGAATTTAAACATATCAGGAAATAAATTGTTTTCTTAGCTAAAAATATATAAAGGTAAGCGTTGCTTGAGTGTTATATAAAAATTTATTATAATACTAGCTTTTGCCCACAACTTCGCCCGCGTACACACAATAGGTATAGCCTATGACACTCAGAAATAAAGCAGCTTTCTATCGGTGAAAAAAATTTACCAATCGTACTAGTATTTTCAGAGATTACCTCCTACAAACAAAAAACAAACTTTACCTCTTTATTATATTAGTGTATTTATTATTGGCTAGTCCACAATAAAATAAAATAAAAGTTCTTTATTATTTCACTTTATTTAAAAAAATAAGTACGTTTCTTTTTGAGATACAATAAATAATAAACCTGTTTAATTTTTAGATCAATTATAATTCGAATCCAATCGATTAATTAATTATAACCTCGTATTGAATCTGATCAGTGGAAATTTTTGCGATAGATACTAAGTTTAGCGAAGCCAGTCTCATAGACTACGAGCACCGTTTCAAGTAGATACCTTTAAAGAAAAAAAAATACAGGTAAAAGTAGGAGAAGTACACTGGCTAAGCACGGGGACCAGTGTCGCCAAACTCACACAATTGTAAACCAAATTGTCTATTACAGTCATAAAAACAATTGACCAAAAATTACAAACGCAACTTTTACAAGTCATCTTCTTATTGCTATTAAAAATTACCTAAGTCATTTACAACGTTTGAAAGTGGTTACTATTTGACATGACACAAACAATAAAGGCGTTTATCGTCTAAAAACCTTAATTCATTAAACCCCAAACGAACGCTGGCGTTCGCGCACCTATTGTCTTTCTATTGTATCTGTAATTTCCACGATTGAAAGGTAAGAACAATTTACAATGAGTTCAGCTGCTCATGATGAGTCCTCCACTCATGTCTTAGTTTTAGTTATGGTATACTTACTACAACTAAAAAGTAAAAAATGACTATAATTTCGGAAGACGATGTCAAAAAATGACGAAACAAAACCTGAAACATTGACTTTTGAAATTAAAGTTTTAATTTGTCCTCATAAAATTCTCCTAGTACTGTAATAATTTGTTTACTTATCAGACTCAATTCTCGCTATAGGTAATAGGTACCTACTTTCCATCGAAATATTTTAAAACATTTTGAATAAAACCTAAATACATAAAATATTGAGTTTTAATTAGCAAAATTGACAAGTAGTTGGATAATGTCTTTACGAATTTTTTTTTTATTGTTGGTTGGGAGGTTTGCGCTCGACCGCTATCTCACCTGATGGAAAACAACGATGCGATCGACGATAAAGCGCGCTTACTTAGATATACTTTGACATCGCGTTATTTTAAAATACAGGCAAAAACCTCTAACTAGCTTGGGGTCGAGTCGAGACTAACCAGATGCAGCTGAAAACCTGTGTGAACGACTGCCTACCAGATTTCCACAACCCAGTTACTGGGCAACACGGTACTTCTTAGATAGACTGATGGCCAGACTATCTGGCATCTGAATACTTGACAACCAGAACCAACGGTGCCACGTGCTTTCCGAGGCACAGGATGTCAGTAATGTCCTAGATAAACTTAGAAAAGTACATAATGTATTGAGAATTCACATTGGTTTCAAACACGCAACCTCAAGAGGTTGAAGCATACGTGAAAGGCATAAATAAAATGATGTCAGTTAATAAAAAATATTTTTATTAACTGATATAAAAAAGAGGAGGTTCTCAATTCGGTTGTATTTTTTTGTTTGTTACCACACAACTCCGTTTTTTTTTCTCCTAAAAAGTTATGCTTTCAGATTGGTCCCATTTTTTTTCAAAATCTAGTTCTGATGACGGGGTCAATGAGAAATCGAGGGAACCCCACAGCCAACCATGCGGTGATTTTGACATTTTCATCAAAAACTTAAGCATGTAGGTTCATCAAAAAGTAACATTGGATGGAGTGGAACTACAGTGGAAAAGAAAAAAACAAAGAAAATTGCGTTTATTGGCATTACAAAAATGGAAACACTTAAATTAAACAAAGAGTACATTGAGTAATGCCAAAAAAAGCCTCAGCTCAGCATAAATGAAAAATGGAGTATAGGCAATGAGCGATGCAGATAGGTAGCGGGCTTTTGGGGAACCCACATGTGCAGATAGAGTTATTGACGAACAAGCTTGTCTTCAACATAGTCTTTTATCTTTGTTTTTTTTATTAGGAAACATTTCGACGAATGCAATTCAAAAAAGTTATCTGCTATTTTGAGTTATGATTCTTTATTATCAAACGCTATATTATGAGTAAATGTGATGATGAGCATTGATGGCCAAAAGCTCTGACATTTTTATAACTTTTATTGAACTTGCAATGTTTGTCATAGTTTGTTTGTATATTTGTATAGATCAAATCTTGATATGGATTTTAAAACAGTTACCTCTAACTGATTGAGCTAAAATTTTGTAGATATTTTGATTTGGATGACCATTTAGATATGCTTAGCTAAGTAACGTCATTCTTAATTTGAGACTTTTGACTAGTTATTTATTTATCTCTGTGATATGGGTATCAATTAATAGGGTTTATTGATAAGACTACAAAAAGAACTACGTCACAATAAATCCAAAATATGACGGTCAATTAGTTTAAAAGCTAGTTTTAATTTTAATTATTAGATATTATATTTCAGAGCGATTTTTATTTTTTTATTTTACCTATACAAGAAAACATAAAGGTACATGCACAGCCCTATTCCATAAAAAAAATGAACTTTGACAGTCAAAAATCCTGTGTTCGACCTTGATACTAACTTGTCGGTGACGTATTTGACTATGAATTCAAATCGGCAAGTACACAATGTACTGGGTTTTTTTTTATTTTAACATTTTTGTTGAAGAACGCTAAGCATAAAACATTAGCATTGATTTGTTGAATTAATTTATTCGTTATTCCGCGAACTGCGCAGGATTCTAAAGCAAATATCGCTTTAGATAAGATTCCTGCGTAGAATAATTAGCATTATTTGTGAGGATCACATTAGCTATTGGTCAGTCAAGTAAATAGTTCAGTAACCTCATTAAATTGCAAATTACTTATACTATTACGTAAGTTTTCTTAGCCTGTGATGCGGCCCCTGAATTTATTACTCTAAGATCGTGTGATCTCAAATTAATATATACTATATGTAAAATTTTTGATAGCATTTAAAATTCATGTAGAAAAAATACGCAGTAGGTACCTACCACATTATTAGACAATAAATTTGGCGGACATCGCACGTGGAATGTGCACGTGGAAAACATGCGCAACAAAATAAACTAGTTTACCTATATTTGCTTTAAAAAACGTCAAAGATACAAATTTTTGATGTGGGATTTAGGAATCATCGAACGACTTCTTCCGCCCTATACTCCATTCACTGCTGCATTAAACAAAATGAGATAGAGTGGAGTGGAGTGGTATAGAGTGGAGTGAGAGGACTGACGCTTTTTGACTAAAAGCTTTTTCAAAATAAAGATAAATGTACATAATGTTAATCTTTCATAATTTTTAACTGTATATTTAAGCACTTAGCTTCTGCCAATGGCTTCATATTCAATAATATGAATATGAAGTCAGGAGAGGGCGATTTTTTTGTTGTTTCCGGGTCAAAAATCTTTTGACCTGTCCCTTAAGTATATTGGATCTAAATTACTTTAATTCTTTTATTTACGAAAATGGATTAACTAAGAGAATGTTTACCGTGAATCCCAAAAAAAAACATTTCTGATTTTTATTTTAGAAATGCATATAATACAATATAAGCTTTCATTATTTTGGTGTTTTTTTTTTTAACCAATATAAAGAATTTAAAAAAAAAAGTGTTATTAAACGTAGTTATTTTTTTTTCGTTTTTAATCAACGGTGATGTTATTTTTTCAAAGTAGGAATTAACAATTTTTTTTTTCTTTTTATTTTTTTTTTCTTTAATGTCATAGATAAATAATTTTGCCTAATTATTTTCGTTGTGTAATGTGTACTTAATACATGATGTTTAATTTTATGTAAATATTGGCGAGACATATCGCGAAATATGTGCTGCACCAAAATATAATTTATCATCTTATTACCAACTTTTTTGGCAAATATTAACTTACTTAAGCATGCATTCAAAATACAGTAATTTTAAAAATGATTACTTGCGACAATTATTATCGAATGCTACATAAATACATGTACTCCTCGGGGTATCTAGCGTTCGGGAAGCTGCGCGGTATATTCTCTTCCAACATACAGTTGCCATCACGCGGATCTTGTTTACTTGCGCAGACGTTAAATATTCGGTCTCTATAATGGTGCGAAGTGCGACGCGGAGGCGGGGAGTGTCAGTGATTGGCTGGCCGCGCTAGCGCGTCACAGACGTCACTCCTGATTCGTTCGAAGACGATTGGCTCGCCAATGTATAGGATGCGCAAAGCGATCCCCACTCTGACGCCGAGCGTTCAAGATCCGTGATGGCAACTGTACTTAGTAGTGTCACAAAATAGATAGGTACAGAAGACAATCTCATGTATGTACTTCACTTTTTAAACCTACGCTCGGTGGACGCACACTAATGAGCGCTTGAGCCGGAACTGTTCGACGAGTGGTCCGAGACGCGACCGAGACATCGTGTCCGTGAGCGGTGTCTATGTGTGCGTTGCTCGAGCGCGCTTTGTATGTAGACTGACTTCTGTACCTATTCTTTAACTATCCATTTTGTGGTAGTGTCTCAAGGCGAAAGTCTATGACCAGTGCGTTTTGCCTGTAATGACATAATGGCACTGAAACGTGGTCGCTTACAATGTTCCTCATCAGAAAGCTTAAATACACCCGAAGGGTAATGTAAAGGGCTATGCTAGGAGTTTCCTCGCGTGAAGATATCCGCAGGAGAACCAAGGTCATCGATATAGCCTGAAGAATCGACAACCTTAAGTGACAGTGGGCAGGGCAGATCGCTGGTAGAACAAATGGCCGATGGGGCAGAAAAGTTCTGGAGTGGTAACCGCGCACCTGAAGACTCGCTTGCGATGGATGCGAGATGCACAAGACCGTTCGTTGTAGCGACACCTGGGAGAGGCCTATGTCCAATCGTGGAGAAATTTCAGCTGAAATGATGATGATAATGACATACATATTTTTCTTTTTTTTTCTATATTACGTTCAAAAATTGAGTTAATAAAACTGAAGTGTTAGTCTTGTCTTGTTGCTGACTGTACCGTAAAAAAAATAGAAATTAGGAAAAATTACAAACAAGCTAGTTTTGCAAGCTGGTACCAATGTGAAAATTCTAAATTATAGTCTATCTAATAAGTCAACCGACTTGGGAATTTTATATAATATTTAATCATTTAAAAAATACTTAAATTCGATACTTTTCATAAGGTTCTTCTGTTAGTAAACAATGATCTCTATCTCCTAATCAACCTTGATTATTGAACCCGTGTTGACTACATCAGATTTCATTAATTCCTAATAATTATAATAATAATAATATTCCACAAACTATCACACAACGCCGTCTAGTCCCAAGCTAAGCAGAGCTTGTGTTATGAGTACTAGACAACTGATAAACATACTTATATATTTCTAAATACATACATATTATAGATAAATTACACCCAGACACAGAACAAATGATTATGCTTATCACACAAACATTTGTCCTGGGTGGGAATCGAACCCACGACCTCCGGCATAGCAGTCAGGGTCACTAACTACTAGACCAACAGGCCAGTCCAAAATTACTCAAGTCGTTTAACTTATTAGACAGACTCTATGTATCATCATGACAGAAAGTTGTCAAGTGGCTCTACTACAACCAATCCTGTGCGTCTCGTATCCATTCCAGCTACTCACTAGGTCATCGGTCTATTTTCATCCAAAGGCCTTCGAATACTGCGCCTTCCGGATTATTTTTTTCAGTTATCGTTCAATTGGAGGGTAGTTTTATCTCTGAAAATTGTATCTTTTCGCACATTTATCCGAGGCGAACAAATCGAGAGAATTCTGGAATCCTTCCAGATTCGGACGATTTGACGCGGTTGGTTTCATAAAATTGCTTACCTAGGTATAAAGAATTCTAAAATCCGTTTTTTCGATTCGTTCGGCGCGTTTGGCTCTATATCTCTATATGTGTGCCTTTAGGTATATGCGGGAGAGTTCTTGAGTACAGCTTTTGTATTTGCTATATAATAGGTCGGACCGACAGTTTTATCGGGCCGACAAAAGTGTCGGATCCATATTGGCATATGTATTTCAATAGCGCCGTTCACATAAAAGTGACCCGACAAAACTAACAGAGCCGACACTTTTACCGGCCGTTCAGTCACAATTTCTGTCGGGTCGACATAATATTGGCGTACTGGCAAGTATAGCGCCGGTTCACATTGGTCGGCGCGAAGCGCCGGAGCCAGCCGCCCACCACCCTTTCACCCGCTCATTCCCCGCTCTCGGCTGTCGATCCGGGCAGTAAAACGACCGTGCCGACGGCGGTGTTCACATTAGGTCGGGTCGGCAGCTGCTAGTGTGAACAGCACATCCGACAGTCGTTCAACGGTAAACTATCGGGCCGGCCTTATGTGAAACGGCTCTTAGATGTATCGAGTCGACCAAGGTCACAGACAAGGGGGGATAGAAAAACACAGATTCGATCGTCACAGCCGGCAGGCAGGGGAGTTCCCCTCAAAAGAAGTAAATTGGCATGTCATTGGCATTTATCCAAATATGCTTTCCTTTTTCAACACACTAAAATGTTAAAATCAGTTATTCTCACTACTGGGCTTCTCCGTCTATTAACATATTTATGAGACTGCGTCAATATTGATCGAGGGCCAGGCGAGGCCAATGGCTCAACTAAAGCATAATTTACAATATTTTGAGTTGACCCTAGAATGGGGGTTTTCTGGAATAACATTTATTTGGTAGCAAAGAGGTGTGAGATCCAGGACCTTGTCAAATCAGTTAGTTTTGTATGGATTTTTACGTCATAAGTTACGTGTTCAAAGTGTAGGACATCTTACGCAAGTATCGCCAGCGAATATGAAAACCCGGTAGCAACATCTATTCTTCTACTTATGAACTAAAGTTCAAAATCCTGCATCGTGGTATTAGAGTTTTCAGCGTGGTTAGATCATAAAACCTACAACAGTTCAAAATCAACTATCGTGCAGTTACCCAGACCAGACAACCGTCGTACAACACCCGTCTAGTCGGAGGATGCTCCTTTTTCGATTGAGGTTTGCAAGACTACACCCTATGCAGCTTTCCTCTAAAACCCCATTTACCTAATAGATTCACTAATTATTAATTTTCCGATTTTTTTTGGTAGGATTACGTCAAACGAGAGTACCGATAGCGTAGTAAGTAATCTTATTTCAGTCAGTGGGTGTGTGGGGTATTGTGATGTAAAATTATTGTAGTTTTATCTCCCAAGTACATCTACATAACTGGACATCACTACGTTATTATAATTGTTATAATATATGTATTTTTAGTTTATAAGTTTCTATTGTACAACGCATTGGACATCCTCTGTAACATTGTCCAAATGCTTGTAAATAAATAAATAAATTATGTCGTTAATCATTGAACAAGCGCGATGTTTTTAAAATGGAACTGAGAATTTTATTGTTGGTAGAAGGTACCTATTGACTGCTTCAGCGAAGCTTACCGAGAAGGCTGATCGATACATTTGCTGCCAAACATTGCAAAAACTTTATAATGTGTTACATCCGCATTCTAATCTAATGCAACTTAATAATTGTAAAAACTAAATGGTTTCTGAACATGGCACTGACTAAACGCACAAACAAAAACATTTTTAATTTTGAACAATCGGAAGTTGGTGTTAGATAACGACGCAACAAAACCAGAAATACCTAAAACATCATAATATTGTTTTCAACAGACTTCTTAGAAAACTGGCTCCTACGTCACATTTAGGCACGCAATAAATACCTACCTACTTAACTTATGTTTCGTAATAGTTAAAAAAAATACTCTGGTTAGCTCCCAACCAAACCCATTCAATTGACATTATTTTTAAAACATCAGGTTGGTCAAATTCCATGTCCCACATTGCGGCTGTCCCATTTCAAAACCTATTAAGGGACACTTTTTACAAAAACCGTTATATTACATAATCTTGCTAATCTAATAAGGCCCTACCAAATACCAAAACACCAGATTTTTAAACTGTCAGTAGTACTAGTAAGTGCACCCTTCACTCCCTCTTTACCACTTGAAAACCTATTAAGTCACTTAAACATAATTAAAACCTAGCAAGTCTCAGAGACTTGCTAGGTTTTTAAATGGTCGATGCACTTTACTAGGTTTTTAAAATCAAGACCTTGAAATAAAAGAGTAGAGAAAAAATGTAAGAGTAGTAAGTCTCAATACTTGCGCTTACGCTCCAGTCGACGTCAACGCGCTAATGAAAGAAGTTCTCTGTGTAACAGAACGATAATTGGATCCTTTATACTGCAATGATTATGATAGTCAAAAACTTCTTGGAAAAACTTAAATCGGTGACGATATAAGATTCTTCAAGGAGCTATCTAACAAAAGGTCAAACTGAATTATTAATCACGAAATCTCAGAAATTATAAATATACCTACATACAAACTTAGGTCAAACGGGGGTCCAAAATTTGTATGGAGAAACCAAATTTTACGCGGGTGAGGTCACTGGCAGAAGCTTTAGCTTAAAGTGATGTTTAACTATAAAAGTACCTAAGTAATTATACTTATATAGTTAAACATCACTATAAGTCGGATTTTCTTCGCTATTTGGATTTGAATTTTTAGGTTGCCGTACTTCAAAAGGAAAAAACGGAATCTATATAGGATCACTTTGTTGTCCGTCTATCTGTCCATCTGTCAAGACCCTTTATCTTGGGAACGCGTTGAGGGATTGAGTTGAAATTAAGACTATGTAGGTCTGCGGTTCCTTAAAACTGTGAAAAATCAAAATTCTAAATGAACGAAATTATAAATACGGCCGTTTATGTAGCAAAAAAAGTACATTTCGAAACTCTCAGGGGAATCAAAATTCTTAAGGTACTTCTCGTTGATCCTGAATCCTAAAAATTGGCATAAAGCAAGGTCTCATAGCACAGATATAGGAATAAATCTGAAAACAGTAACTTTGTTGTTACGCCATAAATAAAAACTTTTTACGATTCGGAACAATCTTCGAAACTCTATTCGGGAATTGAACTATTAACATTGGTAAGTTTGTACGGAACCCTCAGTGCCTGAGTTTGTCTCGCTCTTGTCCAGTATTTTTTTTAAAATAATAAACTGATTTATTAAATTAATCATTATTTTAATTACACACCCCATACAGATATTAAAATTTAGTCAATGAGATATGCCAGACAAAAACTATATCAAAACCCAGCAAGTGCTCTTACTATGTTTTGAAACTAATTGCTACATGAACTTAACTATCCCGTGTCCATTTTCAAAGTTAGTAAGTGGTTTAATACACTTATATGTATGTATTCTTTATTTGGTATTCTTTATAACCAATAGCATTTTTTTTTACTTAACTCGTATCCGATCACTTCTGCGTAATCTGTGGTCAATGGCCGCCGTGTAGTAGGCGCGAAACGTCAACGTTAATTTTTGGCGTTTCGAAATGGCGGTCTGGGTCGACGTTTCAGTATAAATAAACAATAATAATTGAGGTTTTTATACGAACGATCAGTAACAATGCATATTAAACAGGTGAAATATCTACTTCTTCATTTATTTGTGGTTAAAAAGTTTTAGATTGTGGTATTCCTTCTGTTTTATCGTAAATAAGACTAGACGCTATATAGTGTTTCTGTTTACAGGTGATAATCCAGGGTTTTAAGAGTTATCGCGAGCAAATTGTTGTTGAACCGTTCGATAAACGACATAATGTCGTGGTCGGGCGTAATGGTTCCGGAAAGAGTAACTTTTTCCATGGTAAGTCTTAGGGTCTACTTGGATGACAATGATTTGGCTAAAGTAGATGCTTACTACCTGTACACACATCAGAGAAAATACAGCCCAAACATGAAATCGAAATGTTTAAGGCTCCACATCGCTCCAGCGACCTCTTCAAGTGATTATAATACAAGTGTGCCAATCCAATCTTAGTCTTGAAATTAAAAATTACTTATTTTTCAGCTATACAATTTGTGTTAAGTGATGAATTCTCTCATCTGCGACCGGAGCAGCGTCTCGCTTTGTTACATGAAGGCACAGGCCCGAGGGTCATCTCAGCTTTCGTTGAGATCATATTTGACAATTCCGACAACAGGATACCTGTAAGTAGCGATAGTTAGATAATTTTTTTTTATTGTTTTATCAATACTTGTTATATTTTGGGGAAGCATACTGTAGAAAGTTTATGAAAAATCTCACATTCACAAGTTGTTTACTGTTGTCTTTTTAATAGTTCAATGTTTCTCTAAAGCTAGACTTTTTTTTTCTTCTTATTATAATTAGATAAGCTAATATTATGATATTAATCCATATGCCCATTTTCCTTACATGTTGAAGTCAAAATGCTGTTTTATTATTTTAAAAGTTCTTTGTTTACCTATCTTCAACTGGTTTCTCACTTTATCAATAGATATGGTAAACTAGACCAACTTTCTATTCCACCTGATAAGAATGTATTTTAAATTTCAAATTCCATGTGGAGTACTATAGGTAATTACAATCTTCTAATGCAATAAATTATGCTTAGGTACTATTCTATTTTTTTACTCTGGTTCTAAAATAAATTGTACAAAATTTTTACTGAAATGGTAATTTTTTTTTTGTCGTCTATAAAACATTGCAACACAACAAAAATAATATACATGTACGTATACATATAATATATGAGCCAGGATATTTAATTCATTAAACCCCAAGCGAACGCCGGCGTTCGCTCACCTATTGTCTTTCTATTGTGTCTGTAATTTCCACGATTGAAAGGTTAAACCCCAAGCAAACGCCGGTGTTCGCGCACCTATTGTCTTTCTATTGTGTATGTAATTCTCACGATTGAAAGGTTATATTATATTTGTTAATATAGAATATTAAGTTTGTTTGTTTGTTTTTGTTTCGTTTTTTCTTTCTTTCTTTACATGATTAATTTATCAGACTTAATAATAATACTTGCTTTTTCCCGCAACTTCGTTCGCGTACTTAAAATATAGCCTATCTCACTCAGGAATATAGCAGCTTTCTATCGATGAAAAATTTTTAGCAATCAGACCAATATTTCCAGAGATTTCCTCCTACAAAAAAAAACAAACTTTACCTCTTTATATTATAGTGTAGATTACTATGCAGTTACTAATAGGCAAATAGACATTATTTCAATGCAAAATTATAATGCACACCATAATCAATAAAATTTTCAATTCAGATTGAAAAAGATGAGATCTTCCTCCGTCGAGTCATTGGTTCGAAGAAGGATCAGTTCTTCCTCAACAAGAAAGTGGTGCCTCGCTCCGAAGTACTCAATCTGCTGGAGAGTGCTGGTCTGTCCAACTCCAACCCTTACTACATTGTCAAACAGGGAAAGGTAAGCCACAATGTAATTTTGTATTCAAAGCATGTTTAAATTATCTATTAATCACAGATTAAAAATTAATTCTCTCTGTAAATGTGTGTAATCGTCCTACTCGTGGTTGTAGTTAAGGGTTGTGATTATGAATTATTTAAGAATACTAAAACAGCGGTGCCTCCCCCGTTAGGAATCTATGGATTAGATGAATGTTCTAAATTCAACGACCATCATTCCATCATGGGTTAAAGTAATATATTTTTGTTACAGATCAATCAAATGGCCATAGCGCCTGACTCACACCGGCTGAAGCTCTTAAGAGAAGTGGCTGGTACCAGAGTGTATGATGAGCGCCGAGAGGAATCGGTCACTATTCTCAAAGAAACTGTTGGAAAGGTAGTTTAATGTAGTTTAATGTTTTCAAAGTTTAAGTTATTCCAAGTGTAGATAAACAAAATAAACATAAGGCGGATTCTTCATTTGATTGCATCTGTAGCGACATCTATGAAGCAACAGTAGAACTAAAAATTCTAAATCCTGCATCGCAGTATTAGTTTTCCGCACGATTAGAACATTGTATTGTATATCGGGCTGTTATCAGCAACTCCACGACCAAAGCGCGTATTTCGCGTACCATTCAGAATTAGAACATAATTATGCAACAGGTTGAAAATCAACTATCGGGCAGTTGCCCGAACTAGACGTGATACTCGTCTGGTTGGAGAATACTCACTTTTCAACAGTTTAGTAAGTTATCTCTAAATATACTGTATGTCTAGAGATGTATTTCTATTAACATAAAAATATTTTTTTATGCTTTTGTTTAGGATTTAGATGAGTTAAGTGCAATAAATCATATTGTAATCTATAGGTGGAGAAAATCAATGAATTCTTGCAAACAATTGAGGAGCGTCTCAAGACTTTAGAAGAGGAGAAAGAAGAATTGAAGGAGTATCAGAAATGGGACAGAGCCAGGCGTGTGTTGGAGTTCATTATTCACGATACTGAGCATAGAGAGAACAAGAGAAAACTGGAAGAGGTAAGAGATAATAAAACATAAGTAAAGTTGAAAATTAATTGAAACATAGAGACTAATACAATTTTTTTTTTTTTCAATACACTTACTCGAAAACGTGGTTCTATCCTGTTTTTAGGCATGCAATTTACTGTTTTCCACACCATGTAGAAAGTGCTGGCGTTCGCCCCTGCCACAATTGATTATATTTATCGTATCAGGCTGGACTCTAAGTAAACCCTATGAGTCGCGCGTTAACACTCGTTTGTTTATATCTTCTTAAATGTATTGAAAAACGTCTTTTGATACACGTGGAGACTAGTCACTACAGCACTCAGTTCCATAACGAATTCCGGCTCGGTCGCAACTTGTATCGAAATCGAAATGTATGTTGGAAAAGTTGGCACACAACCATTTTGTGGACATTTATTGGCTAACATAATATTATAATTTGTTAATCAGACATTTTATACAACGCAACAATAATCTCCTTTTGCAGGCAATTTTGACTGTAAAAAATGACCTGATAACATTTCATTCATATCTATCACTGCATTTTGATTCTTATATCAATAGTATAAAATTTGATTTACAACACCTATAACATTGTATCTTTTTTAGTTGGAGAAAATGCGCTCAAACAGTGGCAAAGAGCAGCAACATTATGCTGACATGGTCAGAGAAGCACAGGAACACGTCCGAGAAGCTAACAGGTAATAAATAAAGAGTGATTTTAATGCCACCCCCGCACAAAACATCTTACCTACGAGCGCTCTCACAACCGTTTTTCTAAAGATACTATCGAACCACAGCTTACAAGGGATGTAATAAAATCTAAATGATGAAGAGATATGTTGACTTATGGGCCATTAAAGCCTAGCTTAGGATCCATAATAAACTAAAATAAGGACCTGTCCGCATAGCGATATTTCACTGCGAGGTTTTTATTCTTGCATATTATTTTCCGCGATCGGAATTAACTAGTACGCACGGCGAATATTAAATTTCGACGATTTTTGTCAGTTCAATGCTGTTCCCGGCTGAGACGCACGTCTAGAATGAACAATCGAACAAAAATTTTACATAGCGCCGCCGTTGCAGGACTGTACAAAACGCGCGAATTTTATTTCGCAGTGCGGCAATAGCCATAACTACTCTATACTGCAAAAACATCCGCGCGGATTTATTTCCGCACCGCATCGCGTCTAATCTGCATAAAATCACAGATTTTTTTATCGCGCGATTCTTTTATCGCCTGTGCGGATACTTCAATAAGATTCAATGTGTCACAGAATGACGAAAAAAAAATCTCGCGACGTAATATCGCTGTGCGGACAGACCCTTACAGAATGACGAAAAAAAAAACCTCGCGGTGAAATATCGCTGTGCGGACAGACCCTACTAATTGTACACCCTATTAATTGTACAATGCATGTTTCTAATAAGCCAAAGACAGAAACAGAGGGAGGAATATCATAAGTTAAAGTGATAAAGCAAAATAAAGGTGATGGTGAAGGAGAAATAAGATGCAAGGAGGAGTCTCTAATTTAAAAAAAAAATCCTTTATTATCAGGCAACTAAAACCCAAAATACGTGTTCCGACCCTATAAAACTTTATATTGTATTGTTACATTAAAAATTGCTAGTATCTTCGCTCCGAATTTGAGTTTGCCAACTCTCATGATTTGATTTACTTTAATATTGTTGTATTTAGTACTAGATCTAAAAATATATTTTCACATAATATAGAAAACTAAAAGAGGCTCGCAAGGATGTGGCGGCGGCTCGAGAAGAGAAAGACATTCTATCAACAGAACAACAACAGTTATTGAGAGAGAAGACTAAACTGGAGCTTGGCATTAAGGACTTGTCCGATGACGTCGATGGAGATAATAAGTCTAAGGTAAACGAACTTTTTTTTTTCTATTATTTATGGCTTTTATAGACTAGGTACCTCTTTTTGAAATTTAACGCACTTCCCCTCCCTCCAACCAGAGCAGGAGATATTTGATTATTTCACACCTAACAAAAAGTTTACTGATGATGTAATCTAACCTGGCGTCTACTTTAATCACTTAGATCTGAAATAAAAGACTAAAACATTCTCAGGAAAGAGCCGAAGGCGAACTTGAGCGTCTTCGGCAACAGATAGCCGAGAAAGAACGAGAACTTGAAGAGTTGAAGCCTAAATACGAAGAGATGAAGGCTCGTGAGGAGGAGTGTACCAGAGCGCTGGCGCTCAACCAGCAGAAGCGACAGGAGTTATACGCCAAGCAGGGCAGAGGCACGCAGTTCACTTCCAAGCAAGACAGGGACAGATGGATTGAGAAGGAACTCAAGTTAGTAATAGATTACTGATTCATTTAGGTTAATAGATTATTCAGAGACCAATTAATCGTATTTGGAGCCCCTACCACGAGCTCTTAATGCGATCCATTTGACAACCTAAATTGAATTGTTAAAGGGTTGGGATTATTATACAACGTGTAACATTAAATGCGCAAAACCTCAGACACTCCAAATGATTTTTAATGCAATTAACCTAATTCTGTAAGAAAAAAAAACATTAAAAAAAATTAAAGGTTTTATGTGCAGTTTTAGTTTGTTTAAAATTCGTATCTGCATTGAAATAAAAACATTAATTGTTCCGCGTATGAGAAAATTTGATTGGACTACAACCATTTGTGTTTGTTTACCTATTTGGGCGGGTTTGCGCACGTGATGGCTTGACCTAATAATAAATAAACAGAGCAACATTTTTAATGAAGATTTTTTTTTAAAAATATAACCTATATTAAAAAGTGGTTTAATTGATTCTGCTCGTTATTCTGATCAAACTATTTTCAGTTTTTGCGCATTTAACGTTAAACGTTGTATAGCTTCATCCCTCTTTCTCGCTCTCACGCTTGACATTTTAACATGATGCAGCCTAACCTTTCGAATCGGTTGTGTACTGACATTTTCTAAATACCTTTCAATTAAAACTTCTTATTACAAGGCACTACGAAACAATTAATTTATGATATGACTTAAACATCCTGTTAATGTCAAATTGATACCATGGCATGCATTTGACTGTACTGACTGAACCAATTTTTTTTACTATTTTATGTGATGCAGATTCTAATATTAAAACGTATTTACCTCCTCCTTCAGGTCCCTAAACAAACAAATAAAAGACAAGAAAGACCATGAAACCAAACTTCGCGACGATCTCCGACGCGACGCCAACAAGTTGACAGAGTTAGAGAAGAGAATAGAAGAGACTACAAAGGAGATGGAGAGGCAGCGAGTGGCTATCGACGAGCACAACAAGCAGTACTACGAGTGTAAGAAGAGGAAGGATCAGGAGCAGAGTGCGAGGAAGTAAGTGTGGTTTGGAAGCATTTTAAGCCAGTCTTATTAGATTGTCTACCTTTGTGTGTTAGGTCAACTATATACAAGGTGTCGTTTTGAAGCTGCAAAATATTTCAGGAGGTAATTATGTTAGTGATTCTCGACCCGAATCAATATTAAAATAAGTAGGTAATTTTTTTTTTTTATAACCGTCTTTTTTTCACACACAAACACGGAACAATAAAGGGCGTTTTCACACACACTAACTCGCAACGATAGTTTCATAAATAATGTATCATCCAATCATCATCCCGCACGCCACACCCTAGCCACGCCCCCGCGGCCATCGATCAATCGATTTAGTTTAGTGTAATTAAAAAATTAAATAACAAGTATTACTGATTATTGACCAGGTATCGTTTTTTTACATGATTATTTATGAGTTTTATTACAACCTCCTGAAATATTGTGCAGTTTTAAAACTGCACCTTGTATATACGGACGTGTAGCGTCATAGACGGATATTCGTCATTATATAATGACGAATATTGGAGTACGCTTGGAGTACACCTGTTCAAAGCTTACATACTGAATAGGCTTTTACGGGACTTCAAATAAAAGGTGGACTGTATAATAAATTATACAACGTGTAACAAAAAGGGTATATACATCAAGAAGCACTGAAGATTACAGGTTGTATAGAATCTCTACACAAAGTTTCAGCTCAAAATAAATTACTCAAAGAATTGATACCAACTTCTTGGTATCCTTGGTATCGTATGATTCTTGAATTCAAATCATAACAAACGTGTCACGACACTACGGAGGGTCAATAACATTCCAAGTCACTTGCTAATATTACGAAACATTTCTTCTGTAAATCTGTTCGCCTAGTACCTGTCTACCTAATTTTGAAACGCGCGGCGCGCGCGTGCACGAGACGCTCTGTTCGCCTAGTAGGTACCTGCCTACTTAATATTTTGCCTCAAAAAAGTATCTTAACATAGTCCGAGCAATCGGAAAAATAAATATGAAAATGATAAACAACTGAAAAACTTACATTTTTTTAAAGATGTGGTTCGATGTGACGACCGTGATACTGTACACACAAGGCCGCTCGCTTGTGCATGGACACCTGGACATTCCGTAGCATGTCTGGTGTTACTGTCCTGAAAGCGGCTTCGATTCGCTCTCATTTGCTCTGTTGTATCACACGGCATTGCGTACACTATGTTTTTAATATACCCCCACAAAAAGAAATCTAATGGAGTTAGGTCTGGAGATCGCGGTGGCCAAGCTACGTGTCTGCTACCGCGCCCGATCCACTGACGAAAGCGCATATCTAAATGCTCCCGAACATCACGTGCGTAGTGTACTGGAGCACCGTCATGTTGGAAGATTAAATTGTTGTCCATCACGAGATTGGCGTAACCTAAAATTGATAGGCTTTCAGTGAGCGCATCGTCCAATTCGTTAGTCAAAAAATTTAAATAATTTTGACCGTTTAGGCTATGCGGCAAAAAAATTGGTCTTAGGACATCTCCCACGATACCAGCCCACACGTTTAGTCGCCATTGGTGTTGAAACGACGATCGTTGTTGAAATCGGCGACGATAAAGTTCGCGAGCAGCTCGCACGTTACCGTCCTTTCTTCCGACACAACCACAACATCATCTTATTCACTATTACTTAACGCCATTACACACGATTGTCACACACAACTACAATAAATCCAAATCACAAGCACCGGAACGGATATGCGACTGCAATGTACGATTATTGGTCGTCCACTAAACTAATGCAATTGCAAAATTTTACTTTATTTATTTACCTAATTTCACTTTCGGCTAGCCTTTCGGCGCGTTCAAAGATGCCGCCAGTACCGCCAAAGGGAGTACGAACGGACGATGGAAACATTGCCATCTCTCTCACATAATACACGCAGGCGGCGCGTGCGACTGGGATCACAATATTTTATCGAATTCAATATCATATTTTTGAGCTTCTGAAAGGAAATTAAATTAGGGATCTGCAATTGCGCAACCGCTGTTTAATTCAGCAATAACAATTCTCGTTTCTTATGGACTCCTAGTACTTTTGCATGTTTTTCATTGATTTTGAAAAGATAAATTAAGACTAAACTGGCTAAACTACTATTATCGGCTGCTGAGTTTTTAGCTTTTATTTAATATTTATGTAGAAAAGGCAAAAAGTTTTATGTCGAAGAAGTAATTACGCAAAGACCTAATTGTGCGCAAACGTATAGTTTTTTGTTTTCTGTCTGTCTCTGTAAAAACCTCCCCTTGAAAATGTAGGTAAAATAAGCGCGAAAGATTTGATTATAATCTCGGGTTAAAATTAAACATAAATAGTAAGGCGATTATCACACTGCCACGCACCACGCAGCGTAGCGCATAAATGCGTGTTTTAACGTTGCTTGTGAGTATCTGCGTTTGCATAGAAAACACGCACAGTTCAATACACCGAAATTGCATCCACGCGCGCGTTCATGCAGATCACGCGCCTACATGCGTAGAAACATGCAATCACACGCGTGGGTGCGTGGCGACACGCAAGGTATGGCACACTGAGTCTCGTAGTGCCGTACGTGATTTTGTATGAAATGAGTCTGAGCCTGCGTGAATTTACAAAACGCACCGACGCGCGTAAGTGCGTTAATAATCGCCTAAGTACCTAATGCTGATATAGTACATTTTGATACAAGTGGGGAAAGTTTGTCATTGCAACCGAGGCGAAATTTACCCGAGTCGCATAGGCGAGGGTGTTATGGAGCCGAGTGCTGCAGTGACAAATCTCCACGTGTATCAAACCACGTTTTTCAATACACTTACGAAGAAATACGTAATTTCTCTGAAAATTGCGACGCATTTTTGTTCATTTCACAGAAGAAAACTTTCCAAAGTTGCCATACATTTTAGTTTTGATTTAGATGGTAGCAGGCTATCGGAAGTATTTTTTAACTTAATCACAATATCCAGCGGCGGCGGTACCATCGAAAGAATTATCTTCAAATCTTAAATCAAACATTTTTTTTTTACAAATAAGTAACACAAAGAAAAAAAAAATATTTAATAGATATTTTTAGAAGAAGCAAAGGTGTCAAACCGTCATCCTACTTATAATTAAAAATAGAAATTCAAATATTTTTGAATTTCGACCACTGATAATTGTTTTGTTGATAATAACAAATTTTTGTGTAAATATTATTTATTCATGATATTCTGTTCATAAACACAATTTTAATTTACATTAAGTATTAAAACCTTAAAAATATCTGCCTCTATGCTTAAAAAAGTTACGGTTGACCGTGACGAAATAGAAATGAAAAAAAGCCCTTGTTATGATAAATTAAAAAAAACACTACGGTGGTATTGAAAAAATATTTTAAGTTAAACTAAATTGTATTAAGTTCTACGTTCTAGGAAAAAAGTATTGATTTAAATCAACGATTTTTTTTTAAACATTTGATTTTAATCGAGATTTAAATTACCTACATAAAAATCAATTGATTCAAATCATCTGCCCTCTTATCAACCCTGCAAAAAAGTAACAACTTATTAAAGTCCTCTAATTAAATTAAATTCAAGAACGGAACCCACGGGGTGTTTATTTGTACTAGGAGACACATAAGTTGCTTAGAAATGATATTTTGGGTTCATTTTAACAGATATGAAATCCTTTTTCGTAGCGTCTTTCGCACGTTCATCTAATTAAGTAATTAATTTTTCGTAAACTAAGTACCTACCTATGTATGGTAATGGCAACCGACATAAAAAGAATTAGGTACGTAATAAAATTCATCTCGACCCTGCAAAAAGTAGGTAACAACTTATTTAAGTCCTCTTATTAAATTAAATTCAAGAACGGAACCCATGGGGACCTCATTTGTACTAGGAGACACATAAGTTGGTTAGAAATGATATTTTGGGTTCATTTTAACAGATATGAAATCCTTTTTCGTTGCGTCTTTCGCACGTTCATCTAAGTAATTAATTTTTCGTAAACTAAGAACCTACCTATGTATGGCAATGGCAACCGACGTAAAAAGAATTACGTACCTACGTAAAAAAATTCATCTCGACTCTGCTAAAAGTAACAACTTAAGATAATTAAATTAAATTCAAGAACGGAACCCATGGGGAGTTTATTTGTACTAGGAGACACATAAATTGCTTAGAAATAATATTTTGGGTTCATTTTTACAGATATGAAATCCTTTTTCGTAGCGTCTTTCGCACGTTCATCTAATTGAGTAATTAATTTTTCATAAACTAAGTACCTACCTATGTATGGCAACCAACATAAAAAGAAATAAGTACGTAAGAAAATTTATAGGAATGTAGTTAATAGATAGAGGTATTATTTACTGTGTTGTAGTTACCTACTCGATTCCATCGATTTGTTAGTTACGTTCACTCATTTATTTGTTGCTATCCTATCTACCTACGTAAAACAAAAAAAAATCGCAAGTGACTAAAACCGCTAGCCCAAAGTTGGGTAGCATCCGTCTTTAGCCGCGGGGTAAAAATCGTGGGGCTCTAGTCATCCGTGTAAACCCCGCATGCCGGACACGTCCCTACATGGCCGGCGGGTTTTTCGATGTCCAGCGCACGCACTTACTCTAGTTTTTGACTTGGTTTGTTGTTCACAAACATAATCTTAGCTTTCGTAGGAAAAATTTATTTCTTCCTAAAACTATTTTTCTTAAAAAAAATGTTAAGAAAAATAAACATCCGGAACCCTTTATCCACTGTTTGAAGAAATACCAGGAGTAAGAGGTTTGTTTTTATTCATGAACTGTTCACTGACACCGATCAGCTGACTTTTTGCTAGTGATGTATTGATTTCAGTTTGAAATTGCGGTTTCTGGTATCATATGTATTGGAATAATTCATAACTTCCCACCATGTAAACATAAGGTTAGAGAACCCTTTCCGTATCGTTTCTTATCTTATTAAGAGGCCGTGTACTTGATATGTATACCCCCTTTTTGTTACACATTGTATATTACGACGATTACAATGACTGGGAAGTGGCTGTAGTGAACCGCGTCTGTGAGCCGAATGAAGCTTGTTCCCGCGTTCCGCGCTCCTTTCTGTGGCCATCCGTAGTGATGTGCCAACACATACAGAACTATGAAACTCTATCTACGCATCCCTGGACAGTAGACTTTACGGAACAGAGAGTGCACCTTCGATCAAGAATATAATGGAGGTTTAATTCCGATTCCAATAGTTCCGAACTTCCGATTCCGATTTCGGTTTTGATAAATTTTAATCAAAACTTATATCGGAGGTACAAACAAAAGTTCATACTAGCTATTTATTAGGTACTTTTTTATTATTGATAGGCTTGCCACTTATCATAACTTTTAACATTGGTTTCTTGAAACTTGAGTTCCTACAGCTATTATGCAAAGTTAATTATTTAACTTATTTTTCTTTATTTTTAGTGAGTTATGGCGCAAAGAAACATCGCTCACACAGAATCTGTCGTCGCTAAAAGATGATTTAGCGAAGGCTGATCAAGCTTTGCGGTCTATGGCAGGAAAGGTAATTAAAGTTTTAACACTCACACTACGAAACCATACTTATGGTTCTTTGCACTGTGTATGATGACATTTATCTCTTTGTAAGGTGTTAAGGTGATTTCTCATCAACTTTCTCAGTTTGACTGATCAATAAAATAAGTATGCTAATCGAATCAATCAAGTTTGGTGGTGACGCAGCTTTTATGTTATTTAGCCTAGCTATGACACAGTGTACCTTATCTTCAAGTTATTACAATAGATATTTCTTTGCAGCCGATCCTAAACGGCAGAGACAGTGTACGCAAAGTACTGGAGACATTCCAAGAGAGGGGCGGAGAGTGGGCCAAGATCGCGACGCAGTACTACGGACCTGTCATTGAGAACTTTACTTGTGACAAGACTATTTATACTGCTGTTGAAGTAAGTCATGAAACCTGGTAACCATGGTAACCCATAAAATTAATTATATGAATAGGGCAGTTTATTTTTATTTAATACTAGCTTTTGCCCGCGCGGCTTCGCTCCCGCTCTTCCCTACTTCAGCCTACTATACCCTACTCTACCCTACCCTACTCTACTCTACCCTACTCTACTCTACCCTACTCTACTCTACTCTACCCTACTCTACCCTCCTCTACCTTACTCTACCCTACACTACCCTACTCTACCCTACACTACCCTAATTTTCATTTTTTTTTTCCATAAGAACCTTCTCCTCATAATAACGAACACAACAAAAAAAAAAATTTGCGAAATCGGTCCAGGCGTTGTTGAGTTATGCGCTTACCAACACATTTCGCGATTCATTTTTATATTATAGATAATCAGCAACATGAAATCTGTTATTGAACTAAATGTAAAGTTTAAATTAGAATAAGATATAAAGCAACAACAATTAAACTTAAATTAAATTAAATTAAAGGTTGTCTGTAAGAGATCGCCCTGTGCGATAAGGCCGCCCATTGTACACTTATTTTGAATAATGTTTGTCCTGTATCTTTTTTGTTCATGCGGTGTACAATAAAGAATATAATAAATAAATAAATAAACTATCATGAGAAAGAAGTTTCAGGAAAAAATGTTAATTCAAAATTGAACTTTTGTTTGAAATGCTAAAAAGCTTTCTGTCAATTTAAATTACAGTTACTACTCACAATGTTCATCAGCTTTTCACTAATTATGCCGAATAAAAGTACCCGATACAAGGGATTGCTATAACACTTGAAAAAAATTATGTATTCAAGTGAATGTTTAAACAAAAATTGCATAACTTTGGTTCCGCTAAATTGTTTTTGCTGGGAAAAACATGTTACTTGTTAGTAATATTGCAATTTTGGTGACAACATGTTTAATTTCAGTGTGCATGGTAAATTATTGTTGATATAAGTTTTAGGTTATAATGGCCAACTCGCAAAAAACCTATAAAACTCCTCATATTTCTAGGTAACAGCTGGCAACAGATTATTCCACCACATTGTAGAATCCGACACAGTGGGTACCAAGATTCTAAAGGAGATGAACCGACAGAGTTTACCTGGAGAAGTTACCTTCATGCCGCTGAACAGGCTGCAAGTCAGGGATATGGTGTATCCTAATGATAATGTAAGTCTCTTCAACATAAGTATGATGTGTGTGTGGTTAGTTTTTATAAGAAATAATCAGACCTATTGTCAATGATTAAGTAGTTAGAAATCAGAAGCATTTATTTCAAATAGACCAATTACAGGCCCTTTTGAATTGTCAAAATGTTGGTCATTCAGTCCAAAAAAAAAAGTGAAACTAATAAGGACAGCTAAGTGATGAAGTTGACGGCGCCCGTTCACGAGCATGACACGAGTCAGCCCCACTCAGCTCATCCGTTCTTCTAATCTCACAGCACATGAGCTTATTTTTTTTTTTTTTAATTGCTGATATAACTGTATTGACGTCTATGATATATATCATAGAAACTAACATTCAAAATCCTGCATCCCGGTATTAGAGTTTTCCACGCGATTAGAATATATACAACCCCAGCCCATAATCAACTATTGGGCAGTTGTGCAGATCAGGTGTAACATCCGTCTGGTCGGAAGGTCTGTGCTTTTCAATGGAGGTTTGCGAGCGAGACTTTACACCCTATTCTGCATATCCCAACCGGTCTTTGATTACTTCCCTATTTACCATACATTTAAGTTTTTCAAATAACAAGGCCCGTAGTATTTTTTACTATGTATCACATAAATATGAGTAACTTGTGTATGTGGCATATTTCAAATTTTGTTGATACAATTAATAAAGGAGATTTGTGAACGACAGCCACAGATAAAAATGATGGAAAAGTGCAATTCAGGACATATTTCTAGTACTGTCTTTTAAAATCCTGCCCTATTTATAATTTCTTTTTCTATTCTAACTCTTTCAGAATGCCATAGCCATGGTACAAAAGCTGAAATACGACGCCAAGTATGCTAAGGCAATGAAGTACATCTTCGGCAAGACGCTCATCTGCAGGAACTTGGAGTGCGCCACTGAGCTCGGCAAGCAGTTCCATCTTGATTGTGTCACATTGGAGGGAGATCAGGTATCTAAGAAAAACCATCTCTTCTTCGTTTTGTTGGCATGACAGTCAGTTCTGTTTACCCAAAATAATTCTGCGACATCGTTGGCAGCAGTGCAGAGGTCACTTTAGCTGCAAGTTTTATGGCTCAGGGGGTAAAATGGGAGGTAGAGCACAGTTTACGAGCCAGCTCCACATTCATAGTCTACTACTGTTTCACCCAGTCCAAGTTTCGTAAGTGGTTGCGTACAGACGCGACCACTTACGAAACGACCCTGTGGTCTTATCGGCCGATATGCCTTTCACTTTATCTAGACTCAGGATTCAGATAGATAAGCATAAAGCATACCCAGCCCTATAATGTTCCTGCTGCTGACACTCAAGCCGCCTCTCTAGAATGGACACAGTCCATCACGCGGGCCCAGTGTTTTGGTTCTAGGGCATGCCCGTTTCCACACGTTGTTTTTTAGGGTTCCGTAGACAACTAGGAACCCTTATAGTTTCGCCATGTCTGTCTGTCCGTCTGTCTGTCCGTCTGTCCGTCCTCGCTTAATCTCTGTGACCGTTAGCACTAGAAAGCTGAAATTTGGTACCAATATGTATATCAATCACGCCGACAAAGTGGTAAAATAAAAATTGTAAAAAAATGTTTTATTAGGGTAAAGTGGGAAGTGATTTTTTTTTAAATTTCAACCCTAACGTGTGATATATTGTTGGATAGGTATTTAAAAATGAATAGGGGTTTACTAAAATAATTTTTTGATAATGTCAATAATTTCGGAAATAATCGGTCCAAGAGTAAAAAACAATGTGTGTCCTCCCCCTCTAACTTTTGAACCATAAGTTTAGAAAATATGAAAAAAATCTGAAAAGTAGAACTTTATAAGGACTTTCTAGGAAAATTATTTTGAACTTGATGGAAAGAACAGTTTTTGTACAAAAAAGACAAAAGGGTTCTACAAAATAATTTTTGGACTAAGTTTGTAGTATAATCGTGTATGCAAGCATTTTTTTAAACTCATAAGTGGGTACACTTATTGTGACGGACGGGAAACTACGGAACCCTACACTGAGCGTGGCCCGACACGCTCTTGGCCGGTTTTCTTCAGTTTTGAGAGCAGTGGTAATAATATAAATTACCTACACAAAGTAGTACATACTTCTAAAGCGTGTACCTGTTCTCTGAAAATGAAAGAATGTCTAAGTTCGTTTATGTTGTTTTGACTCCAACAAATAAGTTTATTTATTAAATTCTAACTTATCTTCTCTCATGAACATCTTGTAAAAGAAAATGTCTAAAACTGCTTTTGCAACGAGGCTCTCGACCGAAACATCGACGGTCGAAGGCTTACATTTTGTTCGAACTAACTAACCAGCAAAACTTTCAATAATTGACACTTAACCTCTATCCTACAGGTATCATCAAAAGGCTCCTTAACAGGCGGCTACTTCAACCAGTCCCGCTCCCGGCTGGAGATGCAGAAGACGCGCTCGGAGCTGATGGAACAGATCACGACGCTGGAGCTGGAGCTCAGCACGCTGCGCCAGGAGCTCAACAAGACAGAGACCAGCATCAACTCCATCGTGTCCGAGATGCAGAGAACTGAGACTAAGCAGGGAAAAGCCAAGTGAGTATATAATGGTGAGGTTTCATCTACTCAATTTCCTATTACTTGGGCAGAAAAGATGACGCTGAACTTAACATTTTTAGCTTTATTAGGGTTCCATACCTCAAAAGGAAAAAACGGAACCCTTATAGGATTATAGCTTCACTTTGTTGTCCGTCTGTCTATCTGTACCCTTTATCTCGGAAATTCGGGGAGTAGAGGGAAAAAGTCGCCGTCATTAGGTTACGTGTGCTCAAAAGAGAAAGCGACATCTCCCCACCACACCCCCTCCCACTCTTTCTCAAACCAATATATGGAATGCTAATTTGCTGTTTTATTTAACCTCTCCAGTGCCGTAATTAGAGACACAATTAAAAAGCCATTGTGTCTCGCGTGGATCCACGTTTAGACACATAACGGGTTATTAACCAATTTCGATGCTGTGTTACTTATTGTTTAGTATAAAATATTGTACAAATATGAGCAGAGGCAAATACCCAATTTATATTTTTAAAATTAAGGCATGATATTTAGAACTTGCTACTAACGAAAACTTCTCTACAGGGACATATTCGACAAAGTTAAAGCAGACATTCGTCTGATGAAAGAAGAACTGGCTTCAATAGAAAGGTTCCGAGGCCCTAAGGAGCGTTCTTTAGCGCAGTGTCGCTCCAGTCTGGAGGCTATGCAGGCCACTAGGGAGGGTTTGGAGTCTGAACTGCATCAGGTAACATATCATTATCATTTACCCGAAAGAACGCTATTAAGCTCTTTTAAGTATCGTCTCACAATCAGTCCTGGGCCTCAAGTCTGCTATTACAATAGCGTCAAAATGGTCTATCATTGATTTCATAAGTGTTGATTTTGTTATGGCATCATTATGACTTTCCAATGGTCAACCACTGACACTCCATTGAAAGAAATAGCATAAATTGGTAATCTTGTACACAATGATAAATTAATGTCTGACGTATGCGGTAGTCTGCTAAAATTTTGACAGTTTCTTTGATCAGTGTCCTACCTTTAGAACGTCATTGTGCAGTCAGTGCTTTTATTTAGCTCGAAATTGTCATTTTACCACAATTCTATTACGAGACCATTGACTGATCAATGACCGATCATTATGAATTAGCAGATTACGAACTTTTAGCAAAATGACTATGGGATTGTGTTGAAATGACGAATTTATAAAAATAGCAGACTTGGGCCCCTGTTACCGAAAGGCTGCCCACATACCGAAAAGCTGCAAATGTTAACACCAACTATGACTTAAACTGTGTTGAATAGTGTCCAACCGAACGTTCGGTTTCGGTTTAGGTCGAGTTTCGGTTCCAGTGGCAAATTTGCCGAAACTACGACCAAAACCGAAACTGCACTCGGGATTTCTTACGCCTGTGATCGGTCATGTTCAGCGCGTTAAATTCCTTCCAAGCAAGTAAGCAACGAAGACATTTTACCGTGTCCACATGCCTAATCATATCGTGACTGGATTATTTGCAGTTCGTTTTACTAACTCCCAAACTAAAATCGAGTGCAGTAAAATTCATGATCAACGAATGTAAATACCTGAATTTAAAAAGCATTAAAAAAAATAAGCACTTACTGATTAGCATAGTCGGCCTTATAATGTTCCCATTGTTGGGACTCAGACCTCCTCTCTAGGAGAAGGAATGGGCCGTCATCCACCACGCGGGCCCAGTGCGTACTGCGCCTTGGTTTTTAAGAGAAAAGAAACAATATGTAACAGAGATATTGTAATTACATAACATGATTGAAAAGAGCGTCCATGGAGTTTCTTGCACATTCTTCTCCATAGAGATCTACGCTTTGGAATGTTCAATTAGCATCTTTTTTTCTGAATGACTGACTTCTTGACATTTCAAAAGTGCCTGTAAATGCTTCTTTGAAATAATTTTTTGAATCTCAATTTTTTTTATTCTGTTTAGGAGTTAATGGAGCAGTTATCAACGGCTGACCAAGGCAAGGTGGATGAACTGAACGACGCGATCCGACGTTTGACGCAAGAGAACAAAGAGGCGTTCAGTGCTAGGATGAACTTAGAAGCTACTAAGAATAAGCTTGAGAATCTGCTGACTAATAACTTGATTAGGTGAGTGTTTAATTTAAACTCTGCTTGCTTAGAAAGAAGTTGGTTAACTTAGTAAACGCCACGTCAAAAAAGAAAAAAATTGCTCACAGCGCCAACGGGCCAATCGGCCCTTTCATCTATTAACAACACAAATAAGAAAAACATTAATTTCTTATTAGGACTTTTTGATTATGGTTAGCTTCGCGCTTGACCATTATCTAATAAAAAAGTCTCACATGAAGAAAAGCGACGATGTGGTTGATGATGAAGCGTGCTTGTCCAGAAATAAACTATTCATGCTTTTTTTTTTCCGATGGGAAAAATCGTCTTATGACAACCCCCGCGGGCTCTTGGGCGGAGCGGAAGATAGTGTCAGACTCTTACTGACTAAAAAACCCATTCCGTTCCTTCAAGCCTTCATACCGGGGCTCGAGCGCCCTTTCGGATAACCCTGGCCCCAGTAGGCTTCGACCCGGCTGGGTCCCTGCTGAAACTATTCATGCTTGACTTAGTAGATTTTCTCTACTATCAGGAAACATGGACTCCAGCAGGGGATTCCAGTCGTTTATCTAACTGCACACGTCAATTGTAGGGGTGATACATGAATCGCGAGAATGCTCGCATGAATTAGACTAAGGCGATTATCACACTGCCACGCATCCCGCTGCATGTTGCGTGTCAACGCACCTACGCGCGTTCTTGCGGGAGTGCAGATTTGCGTCATCGTGCGGGTTTTTACGCTCTCACGCGCGTAGATGCGTTTTGTAAAATTACTCACGGCACTACGAGACTCAGTGTGCCATACCTTTTGTTCTGCCCGCCCCCACGCACGTGTAGGCACTCCGCATGTAGGCGCTTGATCTACATGAACGCGCGTGGATGCATTTTCGGTGTGTTGGACTGTGCGTGTTTTCTATACAAACGGAGATACTTACAAGCAACGTGAAGATACGCTCTCACGTGTTACGCTGCGTGGTTCGTGGCAGTGTGATAACCGCCTAAGCCGTCAAATCGCGTAAAAATCAGGAATGTTACGGAGCTCCATAACCGTAACCAAAACTATCGGATATCCAATATAAAATAACATCCATAACCGTAACCGAATCCGAAATAAAAGTTTCGGATAATGTCGGATAGGGGCGGAGCCTAATTGCGACACGTTATGACAGCCTGTCATAACGTGTCGCGTCGTAAAATATAAATAGTATAGTAGTAAGTAAATATTGTGTATTTATATTTGACTTCTGAAATTCCTTAAAAATCTAATATCCGTAACCGAAATTATCCGAAACTAACGGATAATCCGAAATAATTTCATATCCGAATCCTTATCCGTAACCGGTATATAATCATTTCTATATCCGTATCCAATCCGTATCCGAAATTTCATATCCATAACATCCCTGGTAAAAATGTTAAATCACATTTTCTTTTTTCTAACTGCCAATTTGTCAAACAGACGTAAGGACGAGTTAGTGCAAGCCTTACAAGAGATCTCAGTAGAAGACCGCAAGCGTCGCCTCGCCAACAGCAAGGCGGACCTGGCGGCCACCGAGAAGCGCATCAAGCAGATCAACAAGGAGCTGGAGGACGTGGAGCGGAAGGTGCAGGCCGCCGTCAAGAACGAGAAGGCGCTGAAGCTGGAGCTGGACAAGTGGAGGAACAAGGTATGGGATTGATATGCTACTAGGAAAGGTATTACAAAGAAAAAAATGAGTGTAATAATTTAAAAAAATGTTATTTTGACATTTTAAATTATACAGTTCCATAAAGTAGTTCCATACCTGCTACGGTCTTTTATTTAGGTGTCTTCAAAGTTAGAGTGAATAGGCTTTTAATAAACCAGTGTGCTTCACTATCAACAATTGCATCGCTGTTTACTGTCAGGTTGGTTAACAATCTTCGAGAAGAGCTTCATAAAGAAATTATCCTTTGAAAACCTAACTTTGTAAGATCACTTTTTACCATCAGGTGGGATCGCAGTCGAGCTCTAGTTTACATAATAATAAAAAAAACATTTAAATTCATTGCATTTCATAGAACTATAAAACATTTTTTCTCTCACTCTACACACTTCTCAGCCTGTCAAAAACATTTTAGGATGATTCTATCACGTTTACACTTGATTGTCGTCAAGCCAAAATAAAGCTTTTGTACAATAAGACAATTAGCAGAGAGTGAGGAATAAGTTCTTGAAATCTAATTACATAGACATAAGGAAACACACAGGCTAACAACAGTAATAATGTTCTAAGAAATATTATTTTAATAGGAAAAAGAAGCACAAGACAAGATGGAAGAAGACGCTAAAGGTTTAGAGAAAATGGCGTCCAAAGAAGTGTTGCTACAGGAGAAAATACAAGAATCTCTTGACAAGATAGCCGCGTTGGGCACACTGCCCAATGCGCCTGAGCTGCACGCCAAGTATCAGAAACTGTCACTGAAACAGGTAAAAAAATGTGTGGAAACAGACCTATCTTCATGCCCGTGTCCCGTGTTTTTGGGGTTCGGCGCAAGACGTTTTTTCTTCAATTATGTTCTGTCACCCTTCATTATATCACTATGAAAGTTAAAATGGCCAACAGTGCTCCCCAATGAGCAAAAACAATGAGTTTTGTGTATTACATACAGGGTGTAAGGGACAGCCCTCCACAAACTTTATGGGCTTGCTCAGTAAACGAAACTGAACAACTATCCACAAGACTTATTTTCCGGAAGCGAAAAAAAAATCAACCTCACCAAACAAAATTAAAAACTTGTTTGGACAGTTTATATGGAGAGGCCGATTAATTTTCTGTATCCTGAAAAAAAATCTTGTGGTTATCCAGTTTTGTCTACTGAACAAACCCTTAAGTTTGTGGAAGACTGTCCCTTTCACCCTGTATATTATAACTTAGGAAATTCGCATTATTTCTGTGTTTATTTTTAGAGATGATCAAATAAAGATTGATTTTCAACCATTATGACTAATCGCAAAAGAGTGAAAACCGCTAAGTGAGTTTATCTGACATAAATTAACTATCTTACTTTCTCTGCAGCTTTTCAAAGAGCTTGAGAAAGCGAACCAGCATCTAAAGAAATATAACCACGTGAACAAGAAGGCGTTGGACCAGTTCATCAGTTTCTCTGAGCAAAAGGAAAAGCTGTATAAGAGGAAGGATGAACTCGATATTGGGTAAATATTAGCTTTTATTGTATTATCGGTTTTATTTTACGTTAAACACATACAAGTACTTCTTACAGTATAAAGCTGTAGCTGAGTTGCGAACAACAGCCTGTTGTACGTACCTATACCTACAGTATAAAGCTTACCTCGTTTCAAAACAACACTTGAGTAAATCACAAAAACTGAAAAGTCGGTTTGATATAACAGCTTAACAGAAATCAGAAAACCCTTCAATTAAAAAAAATAACGAGTTTTGCTTTTCATATAAATTCAGAATTTACATCATCTAAATTAGTTGCGAGCCGGATGCCTATCTGCTGCAATTCACTGGCTCTAATCACTTTTCTAAATTCTCTATATAACTGATAATTTTTCTATAAACAAAATCAACGGCATCTGCGGCGTAAGCATAGTCTATATGGGTGAAATCCTCGAGGTGTATTAATTATAAGTTCTGAATTCTCATATAAATCTGGAACTTACATCATCTAAATTATTGCGAGCCGGATGCCTATCTGCTGCAATTCACTAGCTCTAATCACTTTTCTAAATTCTCTATATATCTGATAATTTTTCTATAAACAAAATCAACGGCATCTGGGGCGTAAGTATAGTCTATATGGGTGAAATCCTCAAGGTATATTGATCCATACACATTCGGAAGATGACGTTTTAGTGTTAACACGTCCTGTGGGTCCGAAACCCAGTCTTTTGGACTATAAAATAACACCACAGGCACTGTCACTTTACTTAAATCATAATCAGGCGGCTCACTCTGTCCATATGTGGCCATGTTCACTTCGCGGCCAAAGTCGAACCGGCGGAACCGTTGCGAAGCCACCAGCTGTCCATAGTGGGTGAACTGCATCGTCGACGCGCCATTGGGCCAGTGCCCTAATATAATAGGCAAAAATGTACTCTCCACTTTTGTTTCATATCCCGAAAAAGAGAACAAAATTTGACCACACTTCTCAGGAAAAACAACACATGTAAAAGCAGTTAGTTGCTTGAAAAAATCGATGTCTATTTCATAAGTATTGATTCCCGCTAATGTCAATACGAATCCCAGTATGTCATAAGCGGGTGAAAACATTTTCAATATCGGACTTTGTATGTGGGCCATCCAGGCCACTGGCGCTAAGGAAAACATCATTTTGATTTTGTAATTATATTCCGGCTTCATCGAGCATAGCACGTAGCCGATGGTAGTGCCTTGCGAGTGTGCTACGTAGTACAGGCTCTCGTGTCTTGTCACTTTGAGAATGTAGTCGATCATGGCAGGCAAGTCGTATAGCGCAATTTCTTCCCACGTGAAATGCCAGTATTTTATCATGGCGTCGGTCATCTCGGTGTGCGCGCGAGCGTACTTGTTACCTCTACAGTTGCCCATCCAAACATCGTAGCCTTTGTCCGCCAGCACATACCCCAGAGCTTTGTTAGGTCCCATCAACAACCAGGTGTCCGAACTTTCTGAAATACCATGCATTAGCAACACGACCGGCTTATTCCTTCTGTCTTTACGATTCGGGATTCTATGAAAGTTTATGATGTATCCGTCTTCCGTCCTCACCGTGTGTTCTTCCAGAGGATATTTGTATTTTCGCGCTAGTTGAGTGATGTTCAACAAAGAATCCTCAGGAATTAATGTCTCAGGAGTTATTGAGAAGATATAACCCTGATTTTCTTCAGCCATGGTTAAACTGCAGACGAACAGTACTACATAAATAAGCATTTTATCAATTCTCTGGCGAGTACTGCGCGTCTGAACGTGTTACAATGCGTTGTGAGATATATATAGGTATACTCATTGTTTTAAACCCTGTGTTGTTGAACTTCACCCCATTGTTAATTGCTATTAAACTTGACACGGTTTTAATTTAGATTTGTAGTTCGTGTCAGCTTAGTGTTTATAGGCCCACCGTTTACATGAGATGGTGTCTTAGGTAGTGCGGTACGGATATATCTGTATCTACTCAGAAGTATTGGATCGATTAGGAGAATATCGCGTCGGCTCGTGGGTTCAGTCTCAGCTAAGCAGTAGGCCTCCAACTAACTGTCCGTATACGCTCGGACCATAATTTTCAAAATTTGATATGTGTTTTTACTGTATCTTTGACGTATAATAGGAAATTTGTTGATTACCTAATTTGTATGTCATAATCAGAGAGTTGTTGTTGGTATTAGAAACGGTATTCCAAAAACATGAGAGTAATTCTCATAACAGAAATGAATGCGTAAGTCCCACGAAATTACACTTGCTTATTAACGAGTTGATAAGTTATTAAACAAAGTGTGCGCTAAAGATTGAACACTTCTAAAGGTACTGTTACGTACGTGGGTAATCAAATGCCGATTTACTAAGAGACAACTTTATTCACCACAAACAATAACAAAATAGTCCAGTCAACAATAATCCGAATCGCAATTAACACTAGAGTACCGTTACACTATCGCTTAGGTCGTTAGATAAAATCACTTCAAGTACTAGAGTAGTTCGCTCTTGATCGCAGTCGAAATCACAACTGACTCGCTTCCGGCCGGGGGCTCGTATTTATATGCGGAGCCAAGAAAATTCTAGATACCGACTTCCCACGAACGATCCAGAATTCCAGAACAATTGAATCGCTTCTCGAAGTCATAAATCATTTTTATTACTCGTGGTAATAACAGTCACTTTCATGCGAATTTCGACTCTATTGTTAACGTCGGAGAGTACCATTTCCCATAAATACCTAACTACTACTTGTAAGTACTTTGTGGATGTTTCGAGATTTTTCTAAGGCTGGCTACGTACAACCATTCTAGACCTTTCGAACAGCAAAGCGTTTTAATTATTACGAGCTACTCTTTATTTTCTCGGAGATATGGCGTGTTCACGTTTAATGGCGTAACAGTGCCCCCCTCTTAGTCATGCTCGTCCCGAGCATTATTAGATCCGTGATACGGCGCCAATCTATCCACATGGACAACCTTGGGTTTCCCTCTTAGCCCTTTCTTGATGCGGTAGGTCACGTCATTAATCCTTTTTAACACGGTGTAAGGTCCCTCCCATCGAGCTTGGAGTTTCGGCGACTTCCCTTTCCGTCGAAGCGGGTTGTGAAGCCAGACCAGTGTACCTTCCTCAAATCCCTTGGCATTGGCATTACGGTCGTATCTAGTTTTCATTTTTACGCTGGTGTTCATGCTATTCTCACGAACTCGTTTATGCACTTCGTCCAATTGATCTTGAAGGTCACTTACGTAGTCCGTAACTGGCTTAGTCTTGTCAGGTGGCACGCCAGTTATGGCATCGACTGGAAGTCTCATCTCCCTGCCGAAATTCACTCTTGCTGGGGTATGTCCCGTGCTATCATGCACTGCCGATCGGTAAGACATCAGAAATAGTGGAATATACCGGTCCCAGTCCTTCTGATGGTCATCGACAACCTTAGCCAGGTGGTTCTCCAAGGTTTGGTTAAACCTTTCCACCATTCCGTCCGACTGAGGGTGCGCAGGTGTTGTACGTGTCTTATAAATTCCCAGAAGAGTACACATTTCCTGGAACAGCGCAGATTCGAAGTTACGGCCTTGATCGGAATGGATTTCCAAAGGTGCGCCATACCGACATACTACTTCTTCGACCACCTTCTTCGCCACTGTCGTCGCTTCCTGATTGGGTATGGCGAAGACTTCGGGCCACTTTGTGAAATAGTCCTGGATCACCACTATGTACTTGTTTCCGTCATTTGTAACTGGAAAAGGTCCAGCGACGTCGATAGCGATGCGTTCCCATGGGGCTCCCACATTGTACAGCTGAAGCCTGCCCCTGCTCCTAGTCTGTGGTCCTTTCACAGATGCGCACGCTGTACATTTCCGACACCATTGCTCTATGTCATCTCTACAATTGAGCCAGTAATACCGCTGTCTCACTTTCAGTAGAGTTTTCTTGATGCCCAGGTGTCCTCCAGAAGCACCATCGTGTATTTCCTGTAGCAGGGGGACTACTTCACATCGTGGTACTATCACTTGTGTGGTCACCTCTTTGCCATCGTTCGATTCCCATTTCCTACAAAGCACATCATTTTCTAGGACTAAACTGTCCCACTGTGCCCAGTAGCTCTTAGTTACGGGACTGTGTGACGATACTTCACTCCACTGGGGCCTAGTTCCGCTACGCTTCCAGTCCAGTATAGGTCGAATATCGTCATCTTCTTCCTGGGACTTCTTGAAGTCGCCTTCAGCCCTAATTAAATTAACGCGTTCTCGGGCTTCATTCTGCTGGCAGTGTCTGCAGTCATCATTACATGGACGTCGCGACAGGGCGTCAGCATTGTTATGCCCTTTTCCACTACGATGTTCCGTCACAAAGTTAAACTCCTGCAGCTGCTCGAGCCATCTTGCAACTTGGCCCTCAGGGTTTTTAAATTGTAGAAGCCATTTCAATGCAGCGTGATCCGTCCTCAAAGTAAATTGTCTTCCTATGAGGTACTTGTGGAAATGCTGCAAGGTTTTAACCACAGCCAGCAGTTCTCGTCGAGTCACGCAGTAGTTCCTTTCTGGCTTTGAAAGTGCCTTACTGAAGTAAGCGATTACGACCTGTCTGTCGCCCTGCACTTGTGACAACACTCCACCAATTCCCGTGTTGCTGGCATCGGTATCAACCACAAATCTTCCGTCTCTGCTCGGATACCCCAGTATAGGCGCTTCACATAGCCGTTGCTTTAGCTCGACGAATGCTGACTCACAGTCCTCGTCCCAGATAAAATCTCGTTTATCCTCAGTCAGCTGATGTAGAGGTTTTGCAATGTCCGAAAAATTCTTGACAAACCGCCTGTAGTATGTGCACAACCCTAGAAATGCACGTACTTCCGTTTTGTTCTTTGGAACCGGCCACTGTTGGACTGCCTTTACCTTCTCAGGGTCGGTTCTCACCCCGTCAGCGGAAATAACATGTCCTAGGTAGCTGACCTCCTTCTTGAACAGGGCACACTTCTTTGGGCTTAGTTTTAAGTTAGCCCCTCGTATCCTGGTGAACACTTTCTCCATATTCCTCAGGTTTTCCTTAAATGTGCGACCCATTATAATGACGTCATCCAAATATACCAGACAGACGTCACCAAGAAGGCCCACCATGACTCTCTCCATGAGGCGTTCAAACGTCGCTGGGGCGTTGCATAACCCAAAAGGCATGACGTTAAATTGCCACAGGCCGCTGCCAATACCCGTACTGAACGCTGTCTTTTCTTTATCTTTCTCGCTGATTTCCACTTGCCAGTAGCCACTTTTCAAATCAATGGTCGAAAACCACTTCATGCCACTGAGCATATCCAGCGTATCGTCTATCCTTGGTAAGGGATAACTGTCCTTCTTCGTCACATTATTCAGCATTCTGTAGTCCACACAGAATCTTGTGCTGCCGTCCTTCTTCTTCACCAGAACGACTGGAGAAGACCATGGACTCGTAGAAGGCTCAATTATTCCGCTATCAGCCATGTCCTTTACCATTCCTGCTACCTCAGATTCTTTAGCCCAGGGTATGCGGCGCGGTCTCTGTTTAATTGGTCTAGCATCACCTGTATCTATCTCATGCTTGACGAGACCTGTTCTTCCGCAGTCTTTTCCCGTTGCAAAGATATCTCGAAACCGTAGCAGAAATTCCCTGGCTTGCTGTAGTTCCGAAGTCGATAAGTTGCTCTTAGAATTTTCCAGAAGTTGCTGGATGTGATCAGTTTCGATTTTGGTCGTGTCTTGTTTTGCTGGAGATTTATTGATTTGACGGAGATACTGAACTTCTTCACATCTCCCAACAACACTGTTTTTCTTCAGTTGGACCTCTTCTTTTCCAAGGTTCACAATCCTGACCTTGGATTTCCCTGTCGTCATAACTAATGTCCTCGCAGTGATGATCTCCGGGTGCCGGCCAGTATCCTCTACCAAAACACATCTTGTTTGCCTGATTTTCTTGGGAAACTTTACTTCGACTAAGGTTTCTGTTCTCGGAGCCAGTGTAGTATTCTTTAAACAGTAGAGGTTGCATGAGTTAATTCCTCGCAGGAAGACTTCTTGATCTGGGAATTTCAATACTCCCCTGTCGATATCTAAAATACATCGGTTATTCCGCAAGAAGTCGAGACCCAGTATGCAATCGTCGGTAATATTCGCAATTAACGCAGGATGGATATACACTTGATCACCGATTTTGATCTCAATTTCTGTATCACCGAGGACGGAGACTGGCTGGCCGGTTGCTGTCTGAAGTCGGCAGGATGGAGACTCTCTTTGCCACAAGATGGTGCGTTTCAGCAACTCAGGTCTTATAACAGTCCGTGACGCCCCCGTGTCAATGGTAAAATTGCAAGCCCGATGATTCAGCGTCCCTTCGATGATCAAACTATTTCCGTTATGAACTTGATTGATGGTGATGGTTGGGGCCTTCAGTTGACCAGCCAGCACCCGCCCCGCGGCCCTGGCGACATTTAGTTTAACGACTCCTCGTTAACTTGAGTTCCGGAGTCCACACTCCCCCTCTTCCTCTTGGGGCAATCGGTACGAATGTGCCCTTTTTCTCCGCACCCGTAACACGTCGGGATATAGCGGGACTTTGCTGAAGAAGAAGCCACCACTTCTCGGTGACGTGGTTGCGTTGTAGGCGAGACCACCACTTCCCGAACCCTATGCGTACGAGAATCGTGTCGTACTGCTTCCACTTCCAAAGCGTGTGCCATCGCACTCTTTAAAGATTGGTGGTGTCCGAGTCGCACTGTAGCCCTGACTTCAGGATCCCGTAGACCGTCGATGAATGCTTGCACCAGATTCACTTCCACCATCTCTGGTGTCATCGACATGTATGCACGCCGGACCAGCCGTTCAACCTCGACTCCCCACTGCTGGAGGCTCTCGTTCGACCTCTGCGTTCTCTCGCGTAACTGCGCGCGGAAAACGTGCTCGAGGTGTTTGTCTCCATAACGAGTGTCCAGTCCCTCCATGAGACGCTCCAATGTCCTGCCGTCCGCAGGGAGGTTCTCTAGGACCAGCAGAGCGTCCCCTCGTAGGGCCAAAGTTAATGCCGCAAAAGACTGCTTATCATCCCAGCGATTTGTTTCGACCAATGTCTCGAATTGGTATTTAAATGCCGTCCAGGAAGACGTGCCATCAAAACGTGGCACATCAAATTTTGCGGCGGTTGCACAGGGAGTGTGCGATGGTGAGCCAACAGCAACGGGTTCGCGCGCTTCGAGCTTGACGATTTTTTTTGTTGATGTCCAGCAGCCGATCTTCGTGGCCATCAATTCTTGTTTCGAGGCTATCAGCTCGGGCGGAAACCTCCTTGACCTCTAAGGTGAGATTCTTTACTTTCTCACCCAACGTGACGAGGCCGTGATCAATTTTTTCGAGGATCAGGTTCTGCTTAGCCTCTTGATCTCGGCGAGCTTCTTCCTGTTCGCGGCGAGCGGCTTCCTGATCGCGGCGAGCGGCTTCCTGCTCGCGGCGAGTGGCTTCCAGTTCGCGACGGGCTTCTTCTTGGTTAGCCGCGATGAGGTCCTGGAGCTTGCGCTGGTTGGCCTCCATACTAGCTTGCATGGCGGCCAACACCGTAGCGAGGCTCATTTCCGAGGATGATTCCGTTGGCGCCTCAGCAGCTGCTGTTGCTCCCATATCAGCCTGATCTTCCTCCTCCATACGATGACGCGCAGCATCCATCTCCATTTGCCTCCTTGTTCGTGGTCGCTGTTCGTCGTCCCTCGGTGTTAATGGCATTTCGCTTCTGACACCAGTTGTTACGTACGTGGGTAATCAAATGCCGATTTACTAAGAGACAACTTTATTCACCACAAACAATAACAAAATAGTCCAGTCAACAATAATCCGAATCGCAATTAACACTAGAGTACCGTTACACTATCGCTTAGGTCGTTAGATAAAATCACTTCAAGTACTAGAGTAGTTCGCTCTTGATCGCAGTCGAAATCACAACTGACTCGCTTCCGGCCGGGGGCTCGTATTTATATGCGGAGCCAAGAAAATTCTAGATACCGACTTCCCACGAACGATCCAGAATTCCAGAACAATTGAATCGCTTCTCGAAGTCATAAATCATTTTTATTACTCGTGGTAATAACAGTCACTTTCATGCGAATTTCGACTCTATTGTTAACGTCGGAGAGTACCATTTCCCATAAATACCTAACTACTACTTGTAAGTACTTTGTGGATGTTTCGAGATTTTTCTAAGGCTGGCTACGTACAACCATTCTAGACCTTTCGAACAGCAATGCGTTTTAATTATTACGAGCTACTCTTTATTTTCTCGGAGATATGGCGTGTTCACGTTTAATGGCGTAACAGTACGATCAAACCAATGCGTTTTATTAAGCGTGTGCGATTGCGATATCGTCCAGGCATGCATTTATTGCTTTTCGTTGCGATCGCAAAGATACAGGAGATGCTGCTATGTCATTCGACAAAAACTCAAAAATTGCCGTTTTTTTTTACCTTTTTAATCTATTTAGTTTGACGCTATGATTATATGTATATGTTAATCTTGCCTATATTTCTTAAAACTTTATTGTTTCCGGAACGAAATAAATACAATTCAAATAAATTAATCGGCAAACTTACCTCTTATTTTGTGCTAAAAACAGCAATGTACTATGATTATGCTTACATCAACAGTAAAATTACAACTATAGCGAATAATGCAGAACTTTAACTGATTCGTTTATAAATTGAATAATGCATAAGTGAAATCAGTTTTGGTTAAATCCATAAAATGCTTTATCTGCAATAAATTTCAAATTTTCTGTCGTCGCGCATTTTTTTGTTGTTGTTTTCTACACTTTTACAGCGCTTTACGTCTTGTTTACGATTTTAAACAAATGAGCGCCGTACCGTCGCGGACGCATATAAAACGCGCAAGTATAACCGTACCTTAAAACATTAGTATTTGCTTATCTCAGCAATTGAATAGTGTCATACAATTGAAATTATTACACGTACTGACACAATACGTAATACCCTCATTAGGAGTCACCATTACCTTGGTTTATTTTCAAGAGCAGCTCAGATAAGATCGTTAGTTTCTTGTTGTCCTTGTCAAGTAAAAATATCTTGTATTTTTGAAATTCTGAATTTTCAAATATCTTCTTTCGCTATCTGTGGAGCGAAAGGGTGTGTCAGACATTTACTGCATTCCATCTGTGTTCCTTCAGTTGCCCTTTGCTTTCCAGGGCTATGGTAAAGCTCTTTCCAACATGCCTGCACCCTAGAAGGCCCACAATCACCAGTTGTAAAATCAGAGGTACAAAGCTGTTCACAAAAAAAAAAACAAAACATTTTCTTCTAACAGCATTCTAGTACAAATCGATACTATAACTTCATCATCATTACAGCCGGACCTTTCGGCCCCATCGACCGTCTGTTCTGCGAGCAATATGCCCTGCCCACGGCCACTTAAGTTTGGCGATTCTATGGGCTATGTCTGTAACCTTGGTTCTCCTGCGGATATCTTCTTTCTGATGTGATCACGCAAGGAAACTCCGAGCATAACCCTTTACATTGTCCATTGGGTGACTGAGTCTTCATAAGAGGCCCAGTGTGTAAGCGACCACGTTTCGAAACCACAAGTCGTCACTGGCAAGTACTGGTCATAGAGTTTCGTCTTGAGACACTGCTCTCCGTGCAGCTTCCCGAACGCTGCCCAGCCGAGTCGAATTCGATGATTGACCTATTTCTCGAAGTTAGACCTACCCAACTGGACCATACTATAACTCATGTAATAATTAAATATTTTTTTTTATAATAATGTTGGTCACGGATAACATGTCCAATAATATTGATTCAGTTCAAGCATTGGATTCTCGAATCTGCCCCCCAGAAAACTTAATAAATCATACCGATTTGACCTGAACAGTATTGTTCATAATACACATGAATATTCGTAACCAAGTTTGTGGCTTGGATGGCTTTGGAATCTGTATATGGTGTCTCATACTAACTAATGATAGCATCAGACATTTCTGAGTAGATGTATGCTTTTCAGAACTTGTAAATCGAAACGATGGCATCCTAATATTTATGTTAAATGTGAGATTAGTCACAATAGTAAATTTTGATACTAGTGGAGAAAGTTTGACATTGCGGCCGAGGCCGCGGAATTTGACCGAGCCGCTGCAGAGTGTTGCGGACTGTGTGACTAATTTACATATGTATCAAACGATGTTTTTAATACGATTACAAAGCAATAAATAAACGGGGGTTGAAAGTCTGATATGATAATTGTAATAAATCGTGGCGGGAGTGAGCTCGCGAATTTTTCCGCACTAGTACGGAAAAATTAAATTAACTCATCGAATGCCGTAATTAGAGACACAATAGAAAGACAATTGCTTATGTCGAACTGTGTAACTTAACACATTCAAAAGGTTGACAGTAAATTGTGTGTCTAAAAGTGGTGAGGATAGGACCGGGTTTTCGAGTGTGTGTATTAAAAAATAATAAAGCCGCTTGTGTTAGGTGTCAACTGTCTTGTTTTGTAATCGAAAAATGTATTTGCTATTGTGGCTGTGACAAGGCCGCCATCATATAGAGATATAAATAGGTTCTGCAATAACCTTAACCTGTGTCTTATATCACTGAAGTCAGTAATTCTGATTAGAATAACATTAATATTAATGTCTCCCCAAGTAGTAATAATAGTGGGCACGCCACAATCATGGCGGTAAGTCCCCTCTTTGAGGCGTGGCTGGAAAGACCTCACGGCGTCCTTACCTTCCGCATGACGCAGGTCCTCACCGGACATGGTTCGTTCGGGAGTTTCCTGCACCGGATTCGTGCGGAAGTGACGCCCGGGTGTCGCCACTGTGCGGAATCCCCGGAGGACACGGTGGAGCACACAGCCGAGGTGTGCCCTGCTTGGACGGAGCATCGCCGTGCCCTCGTGGGGGCGATCGGCGGCGGAGACCTCTCGCGCCGGGCCTTGGTTGAGGCCATGGTCCGGAGCGAGGAGGAGTGGCAGGCGGTCGCCGACTTCTGAGAAGCAGTAATGCTCGCAAAGGAGGAGGCCGAACGCATCAGGCAACGGCGTTATCGCCGCCGTCGCCGCCGCCGGGATTCTGATCCCGATTTCCGGCCAACGTAGGCGCGGGCTTGCGGACGGTGAGCAATGGGTAGCTCACTGTCCGGCCGTCCGGTAACTGTCCGGACCAAGCCCAAGTCGTCGACGGCGCGCACTGTTCCCGCGCGCCTCAAGGAGTTGTCAGAAACAGCAGGGACCCAGCCGGGTCGAAGCCTACTGGGGCCAGGGTTATCCGAAAGGGCGCTCGAGCCTCGGTATGAAGGCTTGAAGGACCGTGGTGGGTTTTTAGTCAGTAAGAGTCTGACACTATCTCCCGCCCCGCCCAAGAGCGGGGGTTGTCATTGATAATTTTCCCACCATAAAAAAGCCCGGGCTCCAAATAAATATAAGGCGTCTTCATTGCGCTTGACAGATCTTGTGCTCTATGAGATGCAAACATGGCAGCAGTTCAAGGAGTTGTCAGCAACCGTAGGGTCGAAGCGTACTGGGGCCAAGTGTCTGCTTCTGAATGGAAGGCTCGGCCCCGATATGAAAGGCAACGAAGGAATGGGGTGGGTTTTTAAGTCAGTAAAAGTCTGACACTATCTTCCGCTCCGCCCAAAGGCGGGAGATGTCGTCTGGATGATTTTTACCCACCAAAAAAATTGTTTATCTGCATCTAAGCTGTCCAGTAGTTGCTAGATACAGGGCAAAGTACTTCGGAAAACCAGCTACCTTCCGTGAAATGGTTAGTAACACCAAGGCGCTGCTGGCCTTCCTTGAGGAGCTGGGGTGGATCGAATGACACATTTGTCCCACCCGTGAAATACGCGCTTTAGACCTGGATTTGCGGATACCAGCCCGAAATACTATACGGTATATAGCATAGTCGGCCTTATAATGTTCTCACTGTTGGGACTCAGGCCTCCTCTCTAGGAGAGGGAATGGGCCGTAAACCAACACGCGGGCTCAGTGCGGGTTGGTGAATGTCACATGTCTTCGAAAATTGGTTCTAGGATATACTGGTTTCCTCACGATGTTTTCCTTCACCGTTTTGAGAGCAGTGGTGATGAAATAAATTACACAAACAGAGTAATGCACTTGGCTAGGTTTGATTGAACCCGCGACCTACAACTCGTGAGTCGTGGCCGTCACCGCTCAGCCACTACTGCTCTCTTATACGGTAAACAATATATTAATTGCTACTTATTTAACCAACAGAGGTGAGAAAATCCGCGAGCTCATCGAAACATTAGAACACAGAAAACTGGAGGCCATACAGTTTACATTCAAACAAGTGTGCAAGAACTTCACCGAGGTGTTCAAGAAGCTGGTGCCTCAAGGCAGAGGCAGCCTCATAATGAGGGTCAACACGGACGATGGGCAAGAACCCACTACCGAGGTAAGTCGTTATCCTATTGACCTTAGACTCTACCAAGAGCTCTTAACACGATCCATTTGACTAACCTAAACTGAACCTGTAACTTTGACAGGCCTGTTGGTCTAGTGGTTAGTGACCCTGACTGCTATGCCGGAAGTCGTGGGTTCAATTCCCACCCAGGACAAATCTTTGTGTGAAGAGCATGATCATTTGTTCTGTGTCTGGGTATAATTTATCTATAGTATGTATGTATGTATTTAGAAATATATAAGTATGTTTATCAGTTGTCTAGTACTCATAACATAAGCTCTGCTTAGCTTGAGACTAGATGGCGCTGTGTGATATTATATTATATTAACTGTTAAAGTGATGCAGCTATAAAGGGTGTATAGCTTCAGAGACATTTTAAATGTTTTATTTTTATTTAATAAAACTTCATATACAGTTGTGGTATAGGCGGACTTAATGCCACAAGGCATTCTCTGACAGTCAACCTTTAGGTTAAAAAAGACAACACTGTGGTAGGTGTGCAAAATAAATAAATAACAGATATAGAAAGTAGTGTACTTAGATTAAGTTACGTATAATAATAAAATCCGTATATATGCTAATATAATAATAATAAACGAATAAATACAAAAATGTAACAAATATGACGAAGACCAAACTAATTTTAGACTTGCAAGTAGTAGTTCCGAACTTTACGCTTAAAGGAAAACTTACTTTCAACTTTTTTGAGCGGGAGCGAAGCCGCGCGGGCAAAAGCTAGCTTATTTATTTTATTTTATTATTTTCGGAAAACTTACAGCTAAGATACAGATAGTTTTAAAATATTGAAAGAAGGCCAATTACAAGTTTTCACAGATAATATTGGAGCAGAACAAGAGACAGTAGACAGATAAAAAGAAAAAAGTAAAGACGCTCGGAGCAAGTACATAATTAATTAAAGTAAGGAAAATAATACGTATGTGCACTAGATTTCTCGAAGATCGCTGAAACTGTCAGCGGTCTTCGAAAAATCCAGCACACTTATTTTTCTTAAGTTTGGTGATGCTGGTGGAGAACAGGTCTAGATCATCAACATATTCACACATTGCGTTGTACGCTTTGCTAGCTCTTATCATGTAAGAGTTCTGCCTGTAAATACACCGCACTGAAGGAACATATAGAGGTCGATGATTCCTAAAAGTAAAGGATGAAACACGCAGCCCAATCTTGTCAACCAGTTCCGAGCAGTCGACTGAACCATTAGCTATGTTAAACAAAAGTGTCATGTCAGCAATTTTTCTCCACTCATTTAATGGAAGAATGTGAAACTTCCTGCAGCGACTATGATAGCTAGGCAGGTAAGTTTTATTAAATGGATTTCATTAAAACTTGCTCCTGAAATTGAAGCCACCAATGATTGAGAAGTATTAAAATCTTAAATCTTTAAAACCAATAACATTTCTTTCATAATATATACTTGTTTATTTGAATACCACCTTTATGAAAACATTCCCATGAACCTACTCGTATATGGTTGTTAAAAACATGCTACGTTTGCTTTACGTAGTGAGCGTGTTGTAATTTTATACGTGTCTTATTGTATTATTTAATTACTGGCTGAATGTGCAGTAAATATCTTTATATATAATTCTACTGTACCTACGCGCGTTTGTCAGCTATCTCCTTAACGGCTTGATCGATTTGAATAACACTTAGTGTGTATATTTGTGTGGATCCCTGGATGGTCTGAAAAGGTTTTTTTTTTACAACGGTTAGCCAGCTTTCAAGTAAGACAACGTCAGTCGGGACTGCTAGTATGTATAAAACACTTATGTGAAGCCAAAAAAAAATGTTTTGTGTTTGCGAAACATGATCCCACATATCTCTGTTGAAAAGGGAGAACCTTCCGACCATCATCATTTCAGCCGATATGCGTCCACTGTTGGACATAGGCCTCCCCCAAGCGTCGCCACAACGAACGTTCCTGTGCACGTGCATGTGTGTATGTGTGTGTCCTTCCGACCAGACGGGTGTTAATTATGTTCTAATCGCGCGGAGAACTCGAATACCGCAATTCAAGATTTCAAATGTTTACTTCCAACGTTGCTATTTTGTTCCAATATTAACTATTTTTGACATAATTTCCAATTACCTGCATACTATGGACACCGCTAGACTATATCCTTTGTTAAAAATGCGACATAGGTGGCAAATCATCAATAAATACAAGGTGTCGTTTTGAAGCTGCAAAATATTTCAGGAGGTAATTATGTTAGTGATTCTCGACCCGAATCAATAATAAAATAAGTAGGTAATTTTTTTTTTTTTTATAACCGCGCTTTTTTTCACACACACAAACACGGAACAATAAAGGGCGTTTTCACAAACACTAACTCGCAACGATAGTTTCATAAATAATGTATCATCCAATCATCATCCCGCACGCCACACCCTAGCCACGCCCCCGCGGCCATCGATCAATCGATTTAGTTTAGTGTAATTAAAAAATTAAATAACAAGTATTACTGATTATTGACCAGGTTTCGTATTTTTACATGATTATTTATGAGTTTTATTACAACCTCCTGAAATATTGTGCAGTTTTAAAACTGCACCTTGTATAGCGAGAGGGAGTGCCAGATTTTAACAGACTACAACCCATTGTTCCTTCAGTTGCCATTTGTGATCTTGGGCCGCGACGACTCTTTCGAACAATTCTTCAGGCCTGGCAGGCATCGGCCTTAGCGGGGTCCGTCAATGAGACTATATTGGAAGACGTTAAAAATTCTTATGAAGAATTTTATTTGCGTATTTGTCAAACTATTTTAGTCTTAAAACCGCAATTGAAATAAATACAATTTCTCAATCCCGAAACCTGCCATACAAGTTCTTAGCAGCTACCAGGCTTCGCTCGTCACTAAGCAGTTTTCCCCAAGTAAACATACTTCCGGGATACAGTATCCAGTGTGCTATGATAGACCATGTCCTGGAGGCATGGTCTACCGGAGAGCCAAATTTCATCAAAACCCGTTCAGCCGTTTGAGCACAAGAAGAGAACAAACGTACGTAGAGAGAAGAAGTAACAAACTTACTCACTCAGAAACTTTCACCTTTAGTGTGAGGTATTTTCAAATGATATAAACCGGTGCGATCTCTGCACTGAACTGCGATCTCACCTCATGGTAAGCACTGATGCAATCATTGATGGTGAATCGCACTAGTTAGGTTATTTCCTAAAGATTTAATTTTTATTCCAGCGCGCGAAAGCAGACCCGTTCACAGGCGTCGGCATCAAGGTGTCGTTCACCGGCGGCGAGGGTGACATGCGGGAGATGAACCAACTGTCGGGAGGTCAGAAGTCTCTGGTCGCCTTGGCGCTTATCTTCGCTATACAAAAGTGTGACCCAGCTCCCTTCTACTTGTTTGATGAAATCGATCAGGTGAGTTGTGATTTGTTTATCTATTTTCTTCTATCTATTTAAATTAAAGGGGGAACTGACTGACCAACATATCAGCTCACAGCCAACAGTAAGAGCGGGGGCACACGATGCGTTTGCGGTGCCGCACCGTAAGGATTTGATCGTATCTGCGGGCACACGAGCGGTGTGACGCCGTGACGTTGTTATGTCGCAGCAGCGCCGCCGGTGCCCCATGCGCAGCAGCATTGGACCGTCTGTTAATAATGTTCCCTTTCTTGCGACGTATAAATGACTGAGAGGTGCCCGACGTTGCAACGCATTCACCCCTCTCTGCCTCATCTCGGTGTTGGCAATTCCGATGCGTTGTCTGCGCGCATCTTCTCACATGCCTCAGATATTTATTATTCTACGCACCGGCGCCGCAACGCATCGTGTGCCCCAAGGGTAACGAGTGGTTGCCGAGCGATTATATGGTGCTAATCGGGTGGGGTCTAATGACATGCTCAAGGCGGGTTAGCGATTTCAGACTCGTTAAATACGGAACGCGCCGCCATTGAGTTCCCAACTAACGGTAGGAGGAGTTCACATCGGTGTTGGGTCGACGATGAAGTACCTGGGACTCGTCCTCGACAGCCGGTGGAATTTCGTGGAGCATTTCCGACGTCTGGCTCCCAAACTCAACCGGACTGGGGCCGCTCTCAAGCGGCTCCTGCCCAACCTTGGGGGTCCAGACGCCTCCTGCCGGAGGCTCTACGCGGGGATCGTTCGTTCCATGGCCCTCTACGGGGCGCCGGTGTGGGCGCCGTCGCTGAAAAAGCGACCGGCGGCCATTCTGAACGCCTGCCAGAGGGTCATGGCAATTCGGATGGTGCGGGGATACCGCACGATTTCCTGCGAAGCGGCGAGCCTTCTGGCTGGCCTACCACCGTGGGATCTGGAGGCAACAGTCCTTGCACACATGCACGACATGCGCGTGGAGATGCAACGCCGGGGTGAAAGTCCTCTGCCACGACAGGTCACGGCATGGCGGACAGAGCTCCGGCGGGATCTCATGGTGGAATGGCGTCAGCGACTATCGCAACCCCGTCATGGGCACGCCACAATTATGGCGATAAGTCCCCTCTTTGAGGCGTGGCTGGAAAGACCTCACGGCGTCCTTACCTTCCGCATGACACAGGTCCTCACCGGAAATGGCAAGTTCGGGAGGTTCCTGTTCCGAATTAAAGCGGAAGTGACGCCCGGGTGTCGCCACTGTGCGGAACGCCCGGAGGACACGGTGGAGCACACAATCGCGGTGTGCCCTGCTTAGGTGGAGCATCGCCGTGCCCTCGTGGGGGTGATCGGCGGCGGAGACCTCTCGCGCCGGGCCTTGGTCGAGGCCATGGTCCGGAGCGAGGAGGAGTGGCAGGCGGTCGCCGACTTCTGCGAAGCAGTAATGCTCGCTAAGGAGGAGGCCGACCGCATCAGGCAACGGCGCTCTCGCCGCCGCCGCCGGGATTCCGATCCCGATTTCCAGCCACCGTAGGCGCGGGCTTGCGGACAGAGAGCAATGGGTAGCTCGCTGTCCGGCCGTCCGGTAACAGTCCGGACCAAGCCCAAGTCGTCAACGGCGCGCGCTGTTCCCGCGCGCCTCAAGGAGTTGTCAGCAACAGCAGGGGCCCAGCCGGGTCGAAGCCTACTGGGGCCAGGGTAATCCGAAAGGGCGCTCGAGCCCCGGTATGAAGGCTTGAAGGAACGGGATGGGTTTTTTAGTCAGTAAGAGTCTGACACTATCTCCCGCTCCGCCCAAGAGCGGGGGTTGTCATAAGATGATTTTTCCCATCGGAAAAAAAAAAAAAAAAAAAAGACTCGTTAAATAAAAGTTCAGGTATCCTTACTATGTTTTGTTAAGGATACCGAAACCCATAACAGAAAGCGTGATTGAGTGCCATTTAAAACTCACCAACCTATTAAGCAGATAAAACTTAATTATCTTTATTCTCCGACTAAACCCGTATATATTTAGGTAGTGAAATTGTGATATATTTCCGAAATAGCAATTTTGGCGGACTATGTTCATACGAGTATTATTATAAGGCTGCAATTTCGCTAAAGTTTCTTACTCATTACTGTCTGTAGAATTAACTGTACTATTTTCTCAAACACTTGTATTTACAGGCTTTAGACGCGCAGCATCGTAAAGCGATAGCAAACATGATCCACGAGTTGTCAACATCAGCGCAGTTCATCACGACGACGTTCAGGCCGGAGCTGCTGGAGCACGCCCACAAGTTCTACGGCGTCAAGTTCAGGAACAAGGTGTCTCACGTCGAGTGCGTCACTCAGGAAGAAGCTAGAGACTTCGTCGAAGACAGCGCTACTCACGCTTAGAATATCTATGTATGGACCAAGTCTATCAAGAGATGTTTACTAGAAGTGGACTGAAAAAAATACATTACTTACAGACTGAAACTATTTCCCTGACCGTTTTTAAGGTTCCGTATCCAAAGGGTAAAAACCGGAAACTTGATACTAAGACTCCACTGTCCGTCTGTCTGTCACCAGGCTGTATCTCATGAATCGTTATAGTTAAACAGTTGAAATTCACAGATGATGTATTTCTGTTGCCGATATAACAACAAATACTGACAAAAAAAATATAGTGGGGCTCCAATACAACAAACGTGATTTTTTGCTCTGTATTAATAACGGCAACAGGTAGATGCTTGAAATATTCACAGAATATTTAGTTGTATTTTTATTTTAAAAATAAATAGTGAAATTAAATAAATAATATTTAAGAAGGGCTCCCGTATAACAAACGTGACTTTTTTGCCTTTAAGTAAGTATCTGTTGTATAGATAATGGTACGGAAACCGACGTGCGCGAGTCCGACTCGCACTTGGTCGGTTTTTCTATCGATAATGACTCGCTAGAAACGGTCCTGAAAACAGTTTGTGTAAATGTGGTAATCAGCACTTAGTGTGCATGATTCCACGATTCATAATTGACTAAAAGTACCTAATGTGACATTCAGATGATCACATTCCTCAATAATAAAGGCACAACTAAAGCTGCAGTTTTCAAACGCAAACGTTTTGTACTTTTGAAAGAATAACATTTGCCTACCGTGCCTAATACCATAAAATAGATAGGTACAGAAATCAATCATATGTATGTTGTTCACTTTTCACCTACACTCGGCGAGCGCACTAAGGCCCGCGCCGCTCTGTCCGAGCGCTCCGGGTGAAATGATAAATACCTAATATACATACATATCACATGGCCACAAAGTCATGTTCGCTTTGTAAGCGCATGGCCGGGGTTCGGGCGCTTACCTACTCACCGAACTGTTCCTGTGCTCCACGAAAACGAACCATCGAAATACAACCAAATACCAATATACCTCTTTGAAAGAAGTGGGTAGGTGCAGTTCTAGCTTTAGAGCTGCCAACCGTCTTGTTTGTCCAGTAGCCTGATTCACGTAAAGTCAAACAAGCCAAATATCGTTGAAGTTTTATAGTCGTTCGATCGAAGTCCTATCCAAAAGCGGTATTCACGATCTATCGACTTATTTCCAGTTACAATAATAAGTACTCTACCAGGATAGTGCAATACAATTTTTTTTTAAATCGACGAATTTCAAACGACTTTAAAATTGGTGTCGTTCAAACTCGATTAATGGATGTGAATGCGGAAATGGTCTAAACGACTTAATCGCTACGATATTACGGTTTGCATTACGTGAATCGGGCTACAGGACATGTCCTAGTTTTTGTATTATCCTGAGATGTCCTGTTTAGTTTTTAAAAAACAATAATTCACCATTTAACGATAAATTTAAACAACCGTCCACTGAACAGTTATAATTTTTTTTTTTGTTGCTCTAGTAATGATCAAGACGCCGGTCTCAAGCGGATGGCACTGGCGCTTGCGTTGATTTCAACCGATTTTTAATGTTGTGTCCGTGAGCGTTGTCTACGTGTGCGTTGCTCGAGTCATCGAGTGTGTTTTGTATGTAGATTGACTTCTGTACCTATCTCTTTTGTGTTCATATCTCATCTGCACTCCGCCTTAAAGGAAGGAGGAGGAGGGTATTTGAACAGATAGATTTGTAATAATCCGTAATTAGCGTTGACACGTTTTATATAATGCCTTTGTACAATTCACCGGTCTACAATACCTACAAAAGAAAAAGTATCACAAATGTATTATTTTTATTCAACGACTTACAGCCACTAGACACCTAATGCTTGAGCTATCGCACCAAAACAATTCTGTCAACCAGCCGAGGTACGGGGGAGCGGGGTACTGCGTTCTGATTGGTACCTGGTAGCGGGGTACTGCTTTCTGATTGGTCGAGACTCGTACATCTGATCTTTAAGACATATGTGTTGACAGACATGCATCGCCTGTTATTAGACGTCTAGCGGCTGTAAAGACAAACGTTTCCATTCAATTTAATTACGACTCGGATGCGTATGTGAAAGCACTCGCTACATCAGAATAAAATGTATGTATTTGATTATTCTCTGTATAGTTGTTAGTTGACGTTTCTTTTATATTTTTTAAACACATTGGGCCTTATTTATAAAAAAAATAACCATGCGATTAACTTAAACCCTGATTTGCAGGTTCTTAATTCAAAGTTTTACCGAAAAAAGGGTAGATATAGTATCAGTACGATATCTCATATTCATCATTCATCATCTAAAACATGTTTTATCCTACAGACATAAAATGTGATGGATGACGTATGTTATTTTGATTTCACGTCAGTCACTTCACAACCTCAACTCCAGTTGAAGACTAGCGTCAGGCACATAGTTGTCTAGTATTCTTGCAGAACTGGGCCTATTTTAGCGCATCCGTGAGGCATACTATTATACATATTTATATTTGTTTCTTATCTCTGTTTGTTTATGTCTATTTCTTTTTGTAATTTAGTATCTGCTAATTAGCATTATGGTTAGTAGTTTTATAAATAAGGCTCATGTTGTTAATGTATTTTCAAGAAGTTAATTAAGGCTATTACTAAAACTGTCAGATAAAATATTAGAGACTGAAGTAATACTGATTGGTTCATTGGCGATGATGTCTTTACTTCGTTGTATCTTGTTTAGATAATTTTAGTTTGATTGCTGTATAAGAGAACGCTACTACTTTCACTTCGACATTATATTCAAGTAAATTATTATTAATACATTGTTTCTTAGCATCGTTTAGTACTATTACCCATGTAATGTTCTTCGATGTGTTGTTTGATTTTAAGAATATTCTATCTATAGGAATGACATGACTAGTGGTAAATGACATTTTATTAAATTTGTCTTATTTGACATTTTCAGTTTTTTTTTTTTATCTGACCTTCCTGATAGCAAAATTTACTAACAATACAAGGTGTCGTTTTGAAGCTGCAAAATATTTCAGGAGGTAATTATGTTAGTGATTCTCGACCCGAATCAATAATAAAATAAGTAGGTAATTTTTTTTTTTTTATAACCGCGGTTTTTTCACACACACAAACACGGAACAATAAAGGGCGTTTTCACACACACTAACTCGCAACGATAGTTTCATAAATAATGTATCATCCAATCATCATCCCGCACGCCACACCCTAGCCACGCCCCCGCGGCCATCGATCAATCGATTTAGTTTAGTGTAATTAAAAAATTAAATAACAAGTATTACTGATTATTGACCAGGTATCGTTTTTTTACATGATTATTTATGAGTTTTATTACAACCTCCTAAAATATTGTGCAGTTTTAAAACTGCACCTTGTATTTCCTCACGCAGAATTATTAGTTGCATTTGTTTTCTTTTGTTATTATTGATAGGCTCACGTTTGACTATGTCACTGATGATAAGCAACGATTTCGCCGCCGATGGTACGCATATGGTAATAATATTCACTTTTCGCTATTTTTAACCCCCGACGGAAAAGAGAGGGGTGTTATATATGAGTTTGACGTGTCTGTGTGCCTGTCCGTGGCGTCGGCGTCGTAGCTCCTCAACTGGGCCAATTATAATGCGGTTTTTTTTTGATACACAGACTCTGGAAGGGAATTCCTCCTAGTACGCACAATGAACATGTTCCTAAAACGTGTTGTTCTTATCGGTCGGATGTTCACCATGTACCAGTCGCAGAACGCCTTAAATAATTATAGTGGTCCCATAGAACGGGTTTGGCGAAATTAAATGTGCAGTTCCGATGCACATTCCAAAATATAAACGATAGTATACCAAAATATAAACGATAGAATAACTCTATGTCCGATGATCAAGATTTTGAAGTTTTTACTCGACGAGTGCGTCATAGCCGATCGTCTTAAGCGCGTCAAGATAATATTCGGCAGATCCATCCCAATAGTGAGAATAGTTATAGATACCTGTACCCCTAGCCAAGTTAATCATCTGCAATCGTTAACGCTAGTAGAAAACTTCAAATGTACGGGATTCATTCCAACGCTCAGTCACGTGATCAGAACAAAAGAATTGGGGGCGTGGCCAACTCAAGGCGTTCGACGCAAACGAAAAGGTTGTAACATGGCTAGGGGGCTGCTCCATACTCGATCGAACTTGCACTGCATAAAGGTTGAGCAGCTGTTTCAGCGTGAAGGACCGTCCCACCAATTTTTTGGTAGCCAGTTGAGCTTTTACCTCGATGAAGCCGAAAGTGATGATAGAACCACAAGAAGTCTGTTATTGGAACGGTTACACACCTCTGTAAAAAGGGGCTGGGTAGAATTGACTCCATTTTATGTGGAAAAAAAGACGTTTGAATTTTAGTAGCGTTGAACTTGATTAAATTGGCATCACCTTATTCGAAAGCTGCTTTCCACTCAACCATAGCCTCGGAGAGACTGGATTTGTAAACCACTAGGTCGTGCGCTGGACACGTAGCTCTCAGCAACGGTACTGTCGTCTGCATAGTTACCTGGTACCTTTGGGTATGCACAGGGCCGGTTTATGCATGTCGGGGCCCCTAGGCAATGCACCTCTCGGGGCCCCCCCTACCCTTTTCTGACTTCTTATTATATTTTGTGTCTTACACAAATTTATTCATAATTACGTTGTTTTTAGGGTTCCGTAGTCAACTACGAACCCTTATAGTTTATACCGACCTTACATCTGTAGGTAATCAGGTGAATCAAATATGTAAAAAATAATAAAATCTACGTATAATAATTGTAACTTCAGTTTATAAAACCTTAGTTTACACTATTTTAATTTTCTCATCGTTTCATCGATTTTCTCGAAGCCCGAAGCACTTCTGCAGTCTTTAAAAATAAATCTCCAATACTAAGATCTAAAGTTACTTAAATATTAATTAAAATAAAGTTTTGAAACACAAATTGTAAAAACTCTCTTTTTTTTCACGTCCGCAAAACTCGCACAAAGTCGTCGAAGTGAAAATTCAACGATTAAATAGTACGAAAATGTTGTCTGTGATACGTATTAAATGAATCGGGGAATGCCCCGATCATGCGAACGAAATAGTACCGCCAATCTTATGAAAGTAGAGTGGCCATATAATATGGTACCTTTAAAAATCCCGTAAAAATATATATTATTCTACAATATATTTAGCAGAAGATCTTCGTTTTATAATTTAAAAAAATATTTTCGAATATTAATTTTAAAAATATGCAGTGCTGTACACGGGCTTATAGTAATATATCGAACTACCTATGTTTCGTTTTTCCATGTAGTTGATTGATTCAATTTTATATTATAAAAATTGATTTAAACAAAATTATCAGCAAAAGCCAATGAATAATTATGCTCTGCACTCACACGTTGCTAATGAAAGATTGTGTTTTATTAACTCCATCTGTTTGGTCAGCTTTTCGCATAATCCAATGCTAGGATTACTCATCGAAATTTCAAATTATTTTTTTACTGTTTTTAAACGTAGTCTATTTTTTTTTTGCTGAAGCGCGGGGCCCATGATCCTGGCGGGGCCCCTAGGCAGTTGCCTAAAGTGCCTTATGGATAAAACGGCCCTGGGTATGCAGACGGCAGCACTAAAGATCATTTGTGTGCACCAAGAACAATGATGCCGAACCGCCCCTGTGGGAACACGGCATTAAAATTCCAATTTCGTACGGCTAATATTCATCCTTACGTTGTTGAAACCTCTACGGTCTGGACTAAGCGTTTTGCCTCGTCGTTTATACCGCGTCCATCAAAGGTCTAGAACAATTTGCCTGCTGCGGTCTTCCCATCCGATTATAATTTGGTTGACTTCAAGGCTAGAGTGAATAGGCTCTTAATAAACTAGTGCGCCTCACCATCAACGATTGCATCACTGCTTACCATCAGGTGGGATCGCAGTCAAGCACATAACTGGACGAGCAGCCATCAAATGTCAGTCAGTTTCTCCTTTTATAATATAGATAGATTTGATGAGTAAACAAAATTAAAAACCTGTTTTCAGTAATTATTTTTTTATTTAAAAAGAATTTAACATCGATATTCAGCATCGATCACGCGTATTGTCTTCGAAAATTAACTATTGCTTTAAACTTTATATTAAGTAGGTACGTACGTATGTATAAGTAATGCTTCTACAGTTTGGTAAACAAATCTTAGCACAAATAATCAATTTAAAGAAAATTAAATTAAATGTTAAAATACGCAATAGTACATTTTGACACATCTGTTGCCAAACGCGCTATAAGGAAAATATTTCATATAAGTGAGTAATTACAATAAAATCTTAACATTATTTGGCGACAATATTGATCTCTTACCACGCCGAAAGTTGTACACTAACTTCTAATATCGTATTTCTATTTGAACGATCTTGTTACACAGTAATTAGAATACCAGAGATCGAATTAAAGATTAGTGCCCGTTTTCACTAACACTAGAAGTCATCTAAGGTTCACCGGTCACGGTCAGAAATCGCCGCCAGTGGCATATTTATTCCCGGTAGTTTACATAGGTACATTTTATATGGACTCTCCGCACGCGGTTGAGTTCGGTGGCCACCACATGCTACAAATCGTGGCAGCTCGTTTCTTGTGACCCACACTAGTCACTAAGCGCCGCCACTGTGTTTGTGGCCGCTTCTAGCTTTTTGTGGCTGTCACGTGGGGGCTGTGTGCGGCGACGGCGACCTTAAGCGAATGCTTAAATAAAAGCGCACCATTTTTTTAGAGCGTTTATTTAATATATTTTAGTGTTAGAGTCAACGAGCATAAGAATCACTCGAGAATTTTATCAAGTTTACGCTTTAAGCGTTTATTTTATACCTAGTAATTTGAAAGTCAAAACAGCCACAATAAGTAACTTTTACAATTAAGATTATTTTTAGATAAAAGGTTAGAAAGCCGAAAAATGTTGAATATTTTTTTATTTAACATTAATTTTCATTATATTCTCTATCAACAGTTAATTGCTTAGGTCAAAAAGATGAAACACAAACAATAAACGTAAGACGTTTTTTTTTTTTTTTTTTTGTACAAAATTGAAGACCATGAATCAGAGTATTGCAAATATTTTATATTTTTGTAGAATTTTATAAAGCCCTTTTAGGGAACTTTTCAATACACTTGCTCAGAAAGTGACTCTTATTGCACTGCACTTAGGTACATAATGGCTTTTGTTACCTAATGACATTTTGATTACCATTACGCACTCGTGCTATAATGTAGTTAAAACCTTATTGTTCAACCTCTCCCCCGCCATAATGATATTACATGTATCGTATCAGGCGGGGCGCAGGTCGTGTCCCACGAGTCGCCGGTCAACCCCCGTTTATTCATTTCAGTGAGTATTAGAAAGGTAAATAAAAAAAAATATGGGCGCGCTTATGAAAACAGATTTTTACCGCCACAAAAGTTTACTAGTTTTACAGTTGTTTTCTTCACACACACACATTGAAAAACGTCGTATGATACACGAGTAATCATTAATCATTACCGTTCTCGACTCTTAAAACCCTCACCATGGCTCGGGTCTTAATACCGCCTCGACGGTAATCACTAACATTAACACTTGTATCATAATGTACTATTATACAAGTTTAAAGAGAGCCCCTTAAAAAATTAATGATTGCTAGTGTTTCAATATTTTATTTCATAGTTTTCGGCTTGGTACCCCATTAATACCTATATTTTATATAGAGGAATACATTTTCTTATAGGTACTAATTGTAAATCTAAAAAGATATAAAAATCTACTTTGTCATACACACGAAGAATTCATGTTACTCGTCTCTCAAACTAAGAAGGCACATTCACACTAATTGTCATTAATTTTTATTAATACTCGATGTCTTACAGTTTACATTTTTATTCATAGTATTCTATTCTGTGTTATCTATAATATGGGAGGCGCCAGATGACTGTGGAATAAAGTACATTGACCTTTTCCTAATATCTCTGCGTAGGTACCCAAAAAAACAAATAATTAATTGCTTTTCATTACAAGATCATGTAAAAGATCACGATACATGTCGATTCAAGACAGTTTTTTTTTTTATTATTGATAGGCTTTTTTTTTTCAATGGGAAAAATCATCTTATGACAACCCCCGCTCTTGGGCGGAGCGGGAGATAGTGTCAGACTCTTACTGACTAAAAAACCCATCCCGTTCCTTCAAGCCTTCATACCGGGACTCGAGCGCCCTTTCGGATAACCTTGGCCCCAGTAGGCTTCGACCCGGCTGGGTCCCTGCTGTTGCTGACAACTCCTTGAGGCGCGCGGGAACAGCGCGCGCCGTCGACGACTTGGGCTTGGTCCGGACAGTCACCGGACGGCCGGACAGCGAGCTACCCATTGCTCACTGTCCGCAAGCCCGCGCCTACGGTGGTTGGAAATCGGGATCGGAACCCCGGCGGCGGCGAGAGCGCCGTTGCCTGATGCGGTCGGCCTCCTCCTTAGCGAGCATTACTGCTTCGCAGAAGTCGGCGACCGCCTGCCACTCCTCCTCGCTCCGGACCATGGCCTCGACCAAGGCCCGGCGCGAGAGGTCTCCGCCGCCGATCACCCCCACGAGGGCATGGCGATGCTCCGCCCAAGCAGGGCACACCGCGATTGTGTGCTCCACCGTGTCCTCCGGGCGTTCCGCACAGTGACGACACCCGGGCGTGACTTCCGCTTTAATTCGGAACAGGAACCTCCCGAACTTGCCATTTCCGGTGAGGACCTGTCATGCGGAAGGTAAGGACGCAGTGAGGTCTTTCCAGCCACGCCTCAAAGAGGGGACTTATCGCCAAAATGGTGGCGTGCCCAGCACGGGGTTGCGATAGTCGCTGACGCCATTCCACCATGAGATCCCGCCGGAGCTCTGTCCGCCATGCCGTGACCTGTCGCGGCAGCGGACTTTGACCCCGGCGTTGCATCTCCACGCGCATATCGTGCATGTGTGCAAGGACTGTTGCCTCCAGATCCCACGGTGGTAGGCCAGCCAGAAGGCTCGCCGCTTCGCGGGACACCGTGCGGTATCCCCGCACCATCCTTATTGCCATGACCCTCTGGCAGGCGTTCAGCATGGCCGCCGGTTGCTTTTTCAGCGACGGCGCCCCGTAGAGGGCCATGGACCGAACGATCCCCGCGTAGAGCCTCCGGCAGGAGGCATCTGGGCCCCCAAGGTTAGGCAGGAGCCGCTTGAGCGCGGCCCCAGCCCGGTTGAGTTTGAGAGCCAGACGTCGGAAATGCTCCACGAAATTCCACCGGCTGTCGAGGACGAGTCCCAGGTACTTCATCGTCGACCTGACACCGATGTAAACTCCTCCTACCGTTAGTTGGAAACTCAATGGCGGCGCGTTCCGAGGGCGGCGACCGTGAAAACACATAGCCTCGGATTTGTGAAGCGCCACCTCGAGTCCTAACTCCTGGATCCTATCAACGACCATCGCAACCCCGCGTGTCGCTAGAGCGACCGCCGCCTGGTACGACTCCCTGCGCTAGAACCAGCGTGTCGTCTGCGTAGCAGACCACGCTGACTCCGTCAGGGAGGATTATTGATAGGCTCGCGTTTGACCACCATCTCACCTGATGGTAAGAGATGATGTGGTCGACGATGGAGCACGTTTGCCTAGAAGTAACCTATTCTCTCTTGACTTAAAGACCCCTAAGTTGTAGCTATCAGGAAACACAGACTCCGGCAGGGAATTCCACTCCTTGGCTTTGGGAACATTGAACATTTTTTTGGGACCATGTAACGGTGGCGCAACGCCGTACGTCGTGTGGTCCGATGATGGAACGGACTTGAAGGAATTAGATTGTGCAATTCCAGTGCACACTCCTCGAAATGTAAACGATAGAAAACCGACAGACTAGCAACTCGGCGGCGATGCTCAAGGCTATGGAGCTTCGACTCTACAAGTGCATCATTGCCGATGATTCTCTTGTCCTCTCAATCGACTCCAGCGTATCAAGCTGGTATTTGGCAGATCCATTCCAAAGATGAGAACAGTACTCCATACACGATCGAACTTGGGCTTGATAAAAATTGAGTAGCTGTTCCGGCTTTATGTCTTTATTTCTGTTTTTGAAATCAAGAATGTCAATAAACGTAGGAGGGTCAATGGTTGTTATTCCACGTTTATCTGGACCTACCTTAGCATAAAATCTTGAAAAAAAAATCTTCAATCTTAAATCTTTGATCTTTGATATAATCTTGTCTCTACGGCAGCCTGTCTGTCACTTATCAAGCCATTGAACCATGGACCGCGGGACTGTTCGAGTCATCATGGAACGCAAAGGGTAGCTGAAGGAACTCGGGGATAATAAGACTGATTCACATGGGACAGGAATGGTAGCGGCCGGCCACACGCCCTTTTTGAACATTTCAAGCGATAGTGGTCTTTTTAAGGATGTGGATAAAGTTTAACCTTTCGTATGCCGTAATTAGAGACACAATTAAAAAGTTATTGTGTCTCGCGTGGATCCACGTTCCGGACACACAAAGGGTTAAAATAATTTCACTCTAAAACCTAAGGCTACCATTTCGTTATGAATTGGCTCTTCATAAGTACTTCCCTAATATTGGACCATTCAAGGTTTATTTGCTTCTTCATACCAACACTAGGTACGTCTTCATACAAACAGAACTCAATTCCATCTTTGCGTCAACGCAGCTTGTGTGTTGTATAAAACTTAACGTTTATCTATTCAAATTTTACAAAGATCATTTATTTGCCCAAAAACCTCTTCAGCACAACTCCGTGTTGGCATGAAATATTGGAAACACACGTCTCATTAGATGCCAGGCTGCTTGAATACTAAATATCAAAATAATTTCACTACGATCCTGCATAACACAAACATAGATAATAATATCATAGACTTATACAGAAAATTAACCAGTTAACAGTTTATTACTTACATTATCCTAAATCAAAATCACAAGACAAACTCATAATAACACACATGTAGGAAAACGCGTAGTTTCAACAATAGGGAAGATATTTTTGACATAAGAGTTCACAGGTTACAATATACGCTTGCGCTATAACCGTCTGAGCGGTACCGCGTATGGAGAGTTCCAGTCTCTCTCAAAGACTTCCTGTAGATCTTTCCGTATGTCTCTTGTGAGATTCTGGAAGGTGTCTTCGGCTGTCTGGTCTTGGAACACGAAGGCGACGCCGGCGGTGCTCACAAAGTAGTCTCCGGACCAGTTGGACGTGCCAATGTATGCGGTGCGATCCGTCACCATGTACTTGTTGTGGTTTACTCGCGCGAACGGGATCTTATCTTGTTCAGGCGTTGAGGGGACTACGAAGCGTTTCTGTAATAAAGATTGACGGAAAATAAATATTTGAATACTCCATGCCATAGATTCCAAGCGGAGACGATCGGCGGCAGCGACCTGTCGCGCCAGGCCCTGGTATCGAAGGAGGCGGCCGCAAAAGTGAGGGAACGTTCATTGTCACCCCCAGCCGCCACGACGGGAGACGCCCCGGGCGTCGGGAAACGCAGAGCGATCTCCGACCACTGCACTGTAGGCGCGGGCTTGTGAACGACGAGCCCGAGACGACGACAACGCGTAGTGTTCCACACATGCCTCAAAGAGATGCCAGCAAACCGTAAGAGCTCAACAGGGCCGATGCCTGCTAGGGCCAAGGATAAAAGTATGAAAGGGATACTCATGGTCCTAAAACGCAAAAGGCAACGGAAACCAGACCTATATTAAGTGTGATTTTAGTCAGTAAAGTCTGACACACCTTCCCACTCCACCTATACATTATATGATTTCCAATTTTAAAAAAAAACCGAGCCATAGATGTTGCCATGGCAAAATTTAAGTGAAATATGAAAAACATTTTCATCAAACGATTGACGCTCTGGATGGAGAGGGATTGTCAGACATTAACTGATTTTATTCGACCTTTATTCTGTCAGTTGTCTTTTGCGTGCCAAGGCTGCAGTAATCTTTCTAACAATTTCGCAAAATTGTTAGAAAGAGTTACTGCAACCAAACAGCCTTTGACTCAACTTATGTCCTTCATGGATATAAGTTGAGTCAAAATAAGTCACCATAATTAGACAACAGTATTATATTTTTGTGACAATGAAGAAATAAACAGATATTAGGTACTCACCACTTGTACGTCGACCCTCGGGTACGCCTGCGACAAGTCGGTGAGCGACCTCAAGAAGTTGTCCTCAGCGGGCGCCGAGTGCTTCCACCAGCTTATGAGCATCTTCACTTTCACTTTGTTCTCCAGCGCCGCCTTGCGGATCGCGTCGTCTATCTTTGGCCAGAACCTGGGTAACAAATAAAAGAAGTTGTTGTTGAAGTTAAATTGAGATTTGTTTAAGTTGAGTTGAGAGTTGTTGAAGCTGAGTTGAGAGTTGTTGAAGCTGAGTTGAGAGTTGTTGAAGCTGAGTTGAACTGTTGAAGTTGAATTGAGAGTTGTTGAAGCTGAGTTGAGAGTTGTTGAAGCTGAAATGAAAGTCGTTGAAGTTGAGTGACATCCTCCGCCCAAGAGCGGGGGATGTCATTTGGATGATTTAAACTAGCTTTTACCTGCGGTTTTGCCCGCATACATAAAATATATCCTATGTCACTCAGGAATAAATCAGCTTTCTATCGGTGAAAAATTTTCGCAATCGGACCAGTAGACTTTCAGAGATCCAACAAACAAAAAAAAACATTAAAAGAAAAATATTAGAGTAGATGTAGACTCATGAAAGAACCGAAATAGATACTTTATTGTATACCAGAAAATACTAGTCTTCATTACCATCATATCAGCCGATAGACGTCCACTGTTAGACATAGGCCTCCCCTAAGTGTCGCCACAATGAATGATCCTGCGCGTTCCGCTTCCATCGGATTCCCGCAACCATCAGAAAGTACTAATACTTACGACAATTTATGCGTGAATGTGCACATGGGCTCGTATTCCATCACGGAGATGTAGACGAACTGCTCAGCTGACTCTATGATGGACACGATGGCGTTGGAGTCGTCCGTGCGCCCGCCCGGGCTCAGAGGCGGCGGTGAACTCTGTATGGAAGAAAAATGTTACGTTAAGTTAGGGTCTTTTTGACGACACCTACGTTGTGTGGAAATCGAGGACGACGTAACGTCTTTCCAGCCACTCCTCAAAGAGGGAACTTACCGCCATAATTATGGCGTGCCCAGGCGTGCAGTTAGGTCTATGGTTACCAACATATGGACCCAGTAGTGTGCAGTTCTAATGAACGAAAAGTTGCGTTTTGTACAGTTTTTTTTATTTGGGTCTGACAAGTCACAATAATACAAAATGTTTTATTACCAATTCCTGACGTGCGATCTACTGCACTAATGTTAATTCATCCTTGCCGAAATTATCTCCTAACACCCTCAAGATGAATGATGAAAAAAAAGTTATGAGTTTACATGTGGGTGGATGGAGGAGAGAGGGAGGGCAAAGAAAAGATGGATGGATTGTGTGAGAAGTGATATGAAAGAAAAGGAAAGAAAAAAAAAACGTGTTGCGCCGACCCTAAATAAAACGGGACAAGGGCAGGAAGATGATGGTGATGATGATGATTACCCTCACACTAGGTGGTCACATCACTCACATCTATTCTATCTACTCAGTTTTACGGAAACCACTCATACATTTTATCTACGAAAAAGATCTCAACGCCTAAAAACTCTGGCTGCACTATCTAAAGCAGGCGGGACTCCACGGCAATGGGTGCTCTGAGTGGAGACTGTGTCCTCCCATCGAGTGACCTCAGGAAAAAGGGTGGAACAGGGATCACGTGCTTTGAGACCCCTTTACAGACTCCTCAGGGTAACCAATGTAGGTTGTGCAGAGGTTGCTGTTAGTGTGTGCTCTAATATGTATTAGAGCACACACTAACAGCAACCTCTGCACAACACCTGTTAGTGTATACAACTTCCAAGATAGTCTTTTAAGAGATCACGTGAGCCCTTTCACGTGTTGATGGTGTAAGTGGGTACCTCACTAATATCAGGGATATCACTGATATTAGTGAGGTAAGAATCCCACACTGCCTGATCTTGTCCCCGAAACCGGCTTTTGCGTCTTTTATAGGTTTCCTGCCGATAAAAAATAAAAATAAAATGGTGCCTTATCTGACACCAAAAATGATTTACCCCTTCCCTTAAAGTGCTGGGTATTCCATATCGATCCACAATACAGTGCCAAACAACTCGGGCCGACACGCCTACCTTGATAACCATCGACCATTGGCAGCCCTATTATACACACGCGCTGATAAGCCGTCACACTAATTATACAGCACGCTTTTCGGGTACAAGGAAGTTTCATTCATCCCCGTGTCATTAAAGAACATGACGAAACAAGAAAAAAGAGTAAAAAAAAATTATTTGTGTATTAAAGTCAAAAACTACTAGACTGATTCTAAAAATTCTTTCGCCAATATTGACACTTTTTGAGGTGGGAAATCATCCAATCCAATTCTCCCGAGTCTCTAGGGTGGAGCGAGAGGGCGTGTCAGACTTAATCTAACCTAAAACCACACCTGTGTCTTTCAGTTGCCCTTTGCATTCTAGGACCATGGGACTCCTTTTCAGAAATTAATCAGCATAACCAAAGGGCAGGGCGGATCCAGCCCTTTGGTTATGCTGACATATCTTTGTAGCACTCGGGGAACTCTACGCGCCGTCGAGAACTTAGGCTCGGTCCCTACCGGACGAACCGCAAGCCCACGTTCGACTTCCGATGCCCGCGCGTCTCCTGTGGCGGCGGCTGGGGCGTGAAGATGTCCGTTCCCTTACGTTTGCAGCTAACTCCTTCGCTAGCATTACTGCTTCGCTGAAGGATGCGTTCGTATCCCATTCCCTCTCGCTCCGGGCCATAGTATGGACTTAGGCCCGGCGCGAGATGTTGCCGCCACCGATAGCCTCCACGAGGACACGGCGGTGCTCCACCAAATTGGGTTACACTGCCGTTTGATTGACGCTCCGTGCATTCCAGTAACTACCAGATGTTTATTTCGCCTGAATCCGAAACAGGCACCTCCCGAACTCGCCACAGTGAGGACCAGTGTCATGCGGAAGGTAAGGACGCTGTGGCGTACTTTTCATCGAATATAATATGTCAGTAAATCCCTGATTCATGTCCAATAAAAGGTTGATATTATTTTTATAGCACTTTTATTCCAAACTTAATATTAACATGCATTCATAACACTTTCAACCATGAAGTTTCTTGCAGGTTCTTCTCTATAGGAAACGACTAATTTGGAACCGTGCGCTAGCTTCTGACGTTTTATAAGTGCCCATGTAGGCCCATGTGAAATAAAATATTTTGAATTTTTTATGGAGTTTGTCTTTGCTAAATAGCTATTTCAAATGTCTTATTTCAACGCTGGTTTTAGCTGGGCTTTAACCCAGATGAATTAATACTTCCCTAAATTATAAATTTATTACCTTTCTTTATGTTGTTCTTAAGTATTAGCTATATACAGGATAAAAATATTTTAAATAGTACTCGTACCTGTCTTCTCAGCAAATAATTAATTCGCATTAATTTACACAGCGACGTTCATACGCCTTCTTCTACTAAAATAACATCTCCAGTGCGCGCGAGAAGTGGGATTGAACAAAACCAATGCGGCGTGTGGTATCATTCTGTTATAGAACCACGCGTCCATCACGTCATCGTGCAGAAAAAGAGTCAAGAACAGCCACAGCATCGTACCAGCATCGCATACTAAAGCCACTCCCACCAACGCTACCACGTGACCAAACTTTCTTTGAGACACGCTTTTCTTACAACACGACATTACAGATATAATCACACTTATAAACAAACTTAACTTAAGTAATAATATTAAGAATACAATATATAAACCTAACATTTCCATCATTTCCTGATTTAAAGGATAAATTTTTTCGACAGCAACAAATTTAATTATGTTGACGACGAGAATGAATCCATATACGAAAAGAGTGATGATTAGTTTCTCATGGCTTAGTTTCCCGTTGTGGAGCAGCACTAGCTTAAAATACGCGAGCAATGAAGACGCTAGAGACCAGCTCATGGCTGCTAAAAATAGCGTGCCACTGGTCAAAGATATTAAAACTCTGTCTGTTTCGTCGAACGCCATGAAGGCTGAACCGATCATGTGCAATGTCCCCATCGTGATATGTTGGACACTGACGTAGTTGTGAAGAGTGCGCCACCGTGGCAAAATCCACCATGTCGTCCACACTGCTATCAAATACAAAATTGACACTAACATTCCCATTAGAAGTAATAATATAAGCGCAAATGAACTTTTGTTATCCATTTTTAATGTCCGACGGACATGTACCTAGTTCTGAAATGGACCTAGTAGTAGTGTTACTGTTACAGATTACATGATGTTATAAAATAGTCAGTAATAAACATGTATAGGGTAAGTGCTCCAGTGAATGAACACTTAAGCGATTTTTGAACTTCAAAAAATAATTATACTATGTTAACTCTAAGGTATACGGTCCAAATCTATATTTTGGTAATGTAAATATATTAAATAATTGTTTTTAAGTTAGATTTACGATATAACCTGGATACATTTTTAGATATTCAGCAATAAATTGAAAAATACCCTAAAACCCCAGTGAATGAACGAAAATTTCTAGTAAATGAACAGAGTAAATCCAGTTAATGAACACAATTTTTGTTTGTGTAATCGTTCAAAAAATCTTTGTTTTTGTAACATATTTAGTCCCAGAAAAAGTTAAAAAACGAACATAATATGTCCTCTGCCTCTAAATCTATTACAAACATTATTAAATAAAAGTAAAAGCCTTCAAATCATCAAGTCATCGGTCCACCTTGTGGAACGCCTACCGATGCTGCGTATTCCAGTATACGGTAGCCACTCTGGAACCTTTCAGCTTTATCGACCATCTGTTCTACGAACAATGTGACTTGCCATTTCAGGCTATGTCGGGAACTTTAGTTCTCCTGCGGATATTTTCGTTCCTGATTCGATCACGCACAGAAATTCCGAGCAAAGCCCTCTCCTTTGTCTTTTGAGTGACTTTAAGCCTTCTGATGAGGCCAATTGTGAGTGACCACGTTTTAGAACCATGTAGGTACCTGGAACCATCTGTTCCAGGTAAATGTAATTGTCTACAATTTACGAGTTTAGAGTCTCTGATCTTGATAGGAGCGGGTTCTAAATGGTTGTTTACCAAGACTTTGGTTTTGTCCATATTTATCTTGAGACCCAGTATTTCTGAAGCTCTACTCGTTTTATCAAATTTTGTTCTGCGGTCCTCCATAGCCTCAGCTATGACCATTAGGTATATCGTCGGTAAATTGAAGGTGAGTGATATACTCGTCATTGACATTAATGCCTAGCTCTCTCCAATCTAGGTCCTTGAAGACATCCTCTATTATGCCATGAATAGTTTCTGAAAAATGACGCCTCCCTATCTCACAGCCCGCAGCAGAAGGATAAGTTTAGAGGTTTCTGAAGTCGGACTGATATGGTGGCATTTTCGTACAAATACTTCAGTACTTCGATGTACCGTTATAGTCAACCTGGCATCGTTGACTTGGGGAATACTGCGATACAGCCCAAGATTCGATCAAATCAAAGGCTTTCTCGTAGTCCACAAACGTTAAGCAGAGGGCAGATTATACTTCTCGATCTTCTATATAACCTGCTGCAGTGCATGTATGTGGTCTACGGTGCTGAAACCTTTTCCATCCTGAGGCTAGAAGTCGCTAAACTTGCGCGCGAAATAATTCGTGAAGATTCCGGAAAACAGCTTGTAGACATGCCTCAGATGTGGATGTATGAATAATTCTTAAACAAGGCATTGTCGCTCTTCTTAAAGTAGAGTACCACTACACTTCTGCTTCATTGCTGTGGCGTTTTCCGTTATGACGTAATTGAACAGCTTCTGAAGAGCTTTAAGGATCGGTTTTCCACCCGCGTTCAGGAGTTCGGCCGTAATTCCTTCCTCACCCAAGGCCTTGTGGTTTTTACGTTGCTTCAGAGCCAGCCTAGTCTCGCACGATATTTTCGGTAAGTATAGTGTCGAGTAAAGCCAGCCTTTGGGTCGTTTCCTAGATTCGCAGCGGATAAATTAGTAATATTATTAAAATCAGTCAATTCAGCGCAGTAGGAACAATTAAATCAGTATCTTGCGTTAATATGAGCAAGACGGAAGGTGACGGAATTAAGAGCTTCTTTTAAAGTTTCTTGGGTAGGTATATCGAAACCTTTCGCATTTATTTTTATGGAAATTTATGGTGATTTAAAGGTACAATACAAGAAAAATTTATGTAACAATAAATAGATCTTAAAAGGATGAATTCTAACTGAATATATTGTGTCCATTTAATGGTTACATTATTACGACGAAAGCTAATAATTGAACATGGTGAAAAATGTTAGTTCATTCAATGGATTTTATGAACCAATAAATGAACACACCTGTCCCAATACTGGCCTAAAGATCAGAAATAGATTGTTTATACGGCTCCCAAAATATGAACATTGTGGCATAAAAATAAATTACATATTTCAATAAAAATATGAAATTTGCATTTGTCCAGTGAATGAACGGCCGTTCATTCACTGGATTTCAAACGTTTTGTATTTCCAATGCTGGGACGTCGAATAATTTACATAAAACTGGCTAGAATGGCATTGTAATGGATTTCAGACATATATTAAAACTATCTTTTATTCAAATAAATAAAAAACTTATAGTGCACATTTAAATTACGGCCACAATTTGATATCAAAAATTTTGTGTCTACCCCGAGTCCTAAATTCTTGCCCGAACAAAAATATTTTTACACTACACTGCTAACTTTAAACGCTTGCCGTTTTGAAACGAACAGTAACATATGAAGTGAAGATTGTCATTAGAATAGAAAATAGAGCTGTAATTACGAAAAAAAATACGTCGTTGGGTAGAAATATTTCAATTTCTTATTTTTTTGAAAAAACTGAGTTTTGTTCATTTACTGGGGTGTGTTCATTCACTGGAGCACTTACCCTACTACTTACACCTAATTAATGAAGCGATAATACTTTAATGATTATATTAAAACATGCTAATTGAACACAACTTGATAAAGGATAACAATGCTAATGAAATTAAAATAGACATAACAACATGCTTTTAGGGCTCTCACACATACAACTGCAATGCGACGACACGACGCATCGCAGAAAGCTGCGATGCGAATTGCTGCAATGCGATTTCGTACGGCCAAGCGATGTTCAGGTGTCCATACTACAATGGGCGATGTGGATTTTGTGTGGGTCGTGCGCAAAAAAGAGAGAGAGAGATCTTTCTCTTTCTCTCTCTTATATACATATAGAAGAGTTTACTTTTCGTTTAAGAGTGTATTTAAATTATAACCAAATTTTTCCAGCGTTGTTACTAATGAAATAACTTATTCAAAAATTTAGCGATTCAAACCAACTGCCGGCCAGATCATCAATCTTGTGAGAAGGTTCCGGAAGCTGAGGTCTTGGATTAAATGAAACACGTTCAAATTAATCGGAACGTTTCTTACAACAAAAAGACCAGCCTTCCAAAAAAAAAAGTTTTGCTAGTTCTAGTTTTTGTTCGATACCGAATTTCTACCCAACTCTTACTACAATGGGAACAAAGCTCTCTAACACCATGACTACTGGAAATCTTCCAAGCCTGCATAGCATACAGACATGTACGTACTACTCGCATGGCGCGAGGTAAAACTTATTGGCCTCCCCAAACCCGGAAAGGCCGTCTATACACTACCCAAACCATACAGACTCATAAACCTGACATCCTTCTACTAAAAACTGAACTCACTGTGCTATGGACCCCTTCTATGGCAACCACTCCAGAAGCAGCAGTAGGTATGTCTTTTTCATGGATAAACCACTTGAATCTGTAATACCTACATAACGTACCTAGTCTCAAATATGGAATGCGCAATAAATACCTTCCGCACTGGCTGTCTTCATTACCAACAAAAGGGCCTTTGACAAAACTAAAATAAATTGTGTCGTGAAGTGGACCCGCGGCCGCGGGCGAAAATCGAGCGGGTCCAATTGACCACGATAGTGTAAACTTCATTCAGACGGACAAGATCACAAACAAGCCTACATTAAGAGCAGTACCATAAATAACACTGCAAGAGTCGTCGTAACAAATAGCTGTCTTCAATAATCTAGGAGGCCTAATAGCATTCTGGAAAGAGGTGGACTGGCTGAAATGAAGGCCGCTATTGCACACGTAATTGGTAGGTAGATCATTGAATAAACCACAGATTCAAGAACGGAAACCAAAGTTCAGGTAGTCAGACAATACCGTTTTGGCCAAAACTCAAATAGGACTAACAAATTAGTGACTTTTTTTATGTTTAGGTTTTTATTATCTAATCAAAACTGTAGTAATAGGTATTGAACATTTTGAATATTTTGTAATTCCAATTAAATCTATATACAGGATGAGGTTTAGGCGGTCGCTTCCTTTTGTGAAGCAGTAATGCTAGCGAAGGAGGCGGCTCCGCACGCATGAGGGGAAATTACTCCTTTGGGCCTCGGCACAGGCCATGGTCAGAAGCGATGAGAAGTGGCAGGCAGTCTCCTCCTTTTGTGAAGCAGTAAATAGTAATGCTAGCAAAGAATGAGGCCGCGCGCGTGAGGCAACGGTCCTCACGCCCCAGCCACCGCGCCGCCGGGATTCCGATTCCGATTTCCGGTTCCATTCGGACCGAGCCCAAGACGTCGACGGCGAGTATTGTTCCGCCTCAAGGAGTTGCCAGCAAACCGTAGGGCCCAACAGGGTCGAAGCCTACTGGGGCCATGAATCTATTTCTGAAAGGAAGATTTGGCCCCGGTATGAAAAGCAACGAAGGAACAGGAGTCGGTTTTTAGTCAGTAAAAGTCTGACACTATCTCCCGCTCTGCTAAAGAGCGGGCTATGTCATTTGAAGATTTTCTCACCTGAAAAAGGGGGCCCAAGAGGGCCGAAGCCTACTGGGGCCATGGGTTCGCTTCCGAAAGAGAAACCCGAGGCCATGGAACGAAAGGAAAAAAAGGAAAAAAGGAGTGGATGTTAGTCAGTAAAACTCTGCCTCCCACTCCGCCATAAAACGGGATAGGTCATTGGATGATTTTTGACTTAAAAAACCGGCCAAGTGCGAGTCGGACTCGCAAATGAAGGGTTCCGTAGCAGCAAGTAACATAATACAAAAGTTCTTGTTATGTGTTGTAACTTTGATCGATGTTTTAATAATACTGTATTTTTTTCGATTTATGACGCATTAAAAAAAAACTACTTACTAGATTTCGTTCAAACCAATTTTCGTTGGCAGTTTTTATAGTAATGTACATCATATATTTTTTTTAGTTTTATCATTTTCTTATTTTAGAAGTTAGAGGGGGGGGGGACACACATTTTACCACTTTGGAAGTGTCTCTCGCGCAAACTATTCAGTTTAGAAAAAAATGATATTAGAAACCTCAGTATCATTTTTGAAGACCTATCCATAGATACCCCACAAGCATGGGTTTGATGAAAAAAAATTTTTTGAGTTTCAGTTCTAAGTATGGGGACCCCCAAAATTTATTGCTTTTTTTCTATTTTTGTGTGAAAATCTTAATGCGGTTCACAGAATACATCTACTTACAAAGTTTCAACAGTATAGCTCTTATAGTTTCGGAAAAAAGTGGCTGTGACATACGGACGGACAGACAGACAGACAGACAGACAGACATGACGAATCTATAAGGGTTCCGTTTTTTGCCATTTGGCTACGGAACCCTAAAAAGGACGTGTTTTTGAAAGTAGACTGCAGGAAGAAATTTTCATAGATCTCTGGGCCTATAAAATATGATAGTTTCATAAATACATAAGATGAAACTTATTTAAGTATAATTATTAGTTTCAGAAAGTCATCGCAGGATCGTGTCAGAACTCGGCACTCAGAGTTGTGGAGAATTTTTTGAAGTCTATTTCGGATTGAACAGCCGTGAGCTCCACCGTGTCCTCCAGGCGGCTCCTACCATATTGACTTGCGATACGGATTGACCGATTTTTGATTTTGTTTACATACCATACCCATACTACCACATACACCTACCCATTTCTATACATGAAAAAAACGCTGTGTTTTACTCTCCTCATATTTTTCTTTGATCATTTATATAGCAGAACAATGTTTGCCGAGTAAACTAGTACTATTTTTAAAAACCAGCAGTTTTTTATTGGATAAAAAATCACGGTCCTATAGTGGTGTAGTTTTCATACATTTTATCTACGTTGTAATTAAAACAATCGCTGCCAATCTAATAAATAGGCGGTACTAATCACCTAATTAAGGTTTAAATAAAACAAAAAAATGTAATTGTGTGTGATTAGAATGTAGGGACCAGTAAGCGCTACTAGATACCTACCGATAAACCTATCGAAAAATTAAAAATGAGAAGTGCAAAACAGATCACTCAAACATACTACGAGTACGATGAGAAAGAAGTAATTCTCATTATTGGTGCTTCATTTTCTGCACTGTGTTGCTTAGTGCTGTGGATAACATGGTGCCTGATGCCACATTGGAGAACTCTTCACAACTATATCGCTGTAAACCAAACTACGCTGGGAGGCCTGCACTTGATCAGTTTACTTATCATCAAGCTCAGCAAAAAGAAATACCAATACCTTTATGAGTTCGCAAGTGATTTCTTTTTTATGGCAACGCTAGGATGGTCTCTCTCATCTTCACTGTTGGCCTACTTCAGCTTAGTGTTGGTGCATAAACTAAAATTAAGTGGTCAGAAAGTGCATGTTACTATTTTCGTGTATCACCTAACTTTTGTGAACCAAATGATAACTATATTTGTGAACAGCATATTTCATTCCAATGCTGATGGTCGGGAGTTAGCTGTTTTACAATTCTATCCGCTAGTGTTTGTGATAACGCTAATTTTAGTGTTGTTTATTAGCGTTACTGTGTCAGTATTGTCATGCTTCAAGAAGAAAATGTCTAAGAGAAACGTTGGACATGTACTGTCTTTGATTGGAGTGGCCATCTTATGTGATACTGGAACAGTCCTGTTTCTGCTACTGTACCTCATTCCTAAGGCTGCGAAGAATCATTACAGAAGCATTTCATATTTAATATTTCATTTGAAGTATAATAAACTAGAAACAGCAAAAGTATGGTTTACTTTGAGACTGATACCGCAATCACTGTTCGTAGTTTTAAATGCGTCATCAAGAAGTAGATGGGAAACGTATTTTAGGCGGCAGAAGCGTTTAAGGTCTGCTGTGTAAGGTTTTTTTTTCAAGAAGCAGAAGAAAAGGAAAGGTTTATGGAGAAGATTCGACTTAAAGCGAATGCAACCCACAGCACTACTAAGAACAGTCATCCAAGAAAGGATGGTTCCTAGGAGAATAACTGACGACCCTCGGCTTCGAGGAACTCTAATGCAGTTGGAAATTTTTTCATAAGCCCTACGTAATAGGGTTTTTGTTTAAGAGAGAAGTGTCTAAAGAGTGAATATCTACTCACTGTAATACCTATAATACCGTCAATGTTGCAAATTGTAACGCATTGATATAAAATAATACAAACTGACAACATAGAGATTGTGGTAAAAGATAGATTATTCCATTATAGTGCATTCCATATTACCCATGTTTGTATCATAGTACGGGTCTAATAGTAGTACTTTTATAGACATACAATAGTATAATACTATTACTACTATAGATACTATAAGAGAACCGGTTCTAATATACTAAACCTAATGCATATGACATTTGTGTGTCAACTTCTGGGTACCACCATGTCCTGTAAATTGTGATATCCAGTTCGAAAGTTTATTCATGTAAATACTAGTTGAATTCAGTTGTTACGGTGCTTTAAACCCTTAGCAATGGACAAATAAATTGTGGAATCGGAGGTGCCATACTACAGGTATGTGCCCGACCCAGTTCTCGATAATGGCGATATCACGTTGTACTGGGATCGGTGCATCATCACTGACAGGACTATTGTAGCCAATAAGCCTGATATAGTGGTGGTGAACCGAAGCGAGAGGCGTGCAATGATTGTTGACATTTCCGTTCCGCATGACGAGAACCTCGCGAAAGCCGAGAAAGATAAACAAATCAAGTATATTGACTTGGCTCGCGAGGTTGTCGACATGTGGGAAGTGGATTCAGCGATTATTGTACCGATAGTCGTATCAGCCAATGGCTTAATAGCCAAGAGCCTCGACCAACACCTCAGGAGGCTCTCGTTAGGCGACTGGATCAAGGGCTTGATTCAGAAAGCGGTACTTCTGGACACGGCTCGTATAGTCAGGAGGTTTCTTTCTCTGGAGCCCTGACCGCCGGTAGCTTGGACCCTGTTCCCGATACCGGTGGGACACTATTTTTTATATTTTTAAATGTATTTTTTATTTTTTATTTAAATATTTAAAAATATAATTTATATGTTAATTTTAATGAATAAACGAATAATATAATATAATAATAATCAATTTATTTCAGGCAACATGTACCCATATCGTAAATGCCATATAGACTATATATATGTTACATAATTATATTAAATCATTTTGTTAGTAAACATGATATAAAACTAGATTATGTTAGTAACACTTCACTTTGCACTATTTAGTCTTTGTGCTGTCCTGTGGTATTTGTCCGCGGAAGCGACGGAACACCACGCCCTGTGGCCAAAAGTCTTATTCCATAGCAAGGTGCAGAACACAGTTCGGTACTCGCATGACAAATGCCTTAAAATTGACATTCCGGTGCGACTCCAGCAACTGCACCCCCCGTGTATACTTTAACTTTTGGCGGACGTATTCGACGATGTCGTACATCTTTGTGGTGTAATGCAGGCGGGAGATGTACACCGGCGTGTTCGGCTGAGCGAATTATATCTAGCCCATACTGTCTCACTGCTGGGCAAAGGTCTCCCTCCATTCCTTAGCTTACTTTTACTTAGCTTCACTTTTTTGACTGACCTATATTTTGACAATTCAAAAGTGCCTGTAATTGGTATACTTGAAATAAACGTTTCTGATTTCTGAATCAGCTCCCACACCCCACTTTCAGGTCCTATGGCCACAATAAGCCGTAAAAAAGAGCATAAGGGGCACATAACAGCCTACACACAGCATACAGCCCTTTTTTAAGAGAGAAATCATCATTTGCCCTTTTGGCCTTGCACAGATTTTAAAGTTATTTTTTTAATTTTTATTTTATTATCTAATTCTGCTGTATGTGTGAGGTACGAATAAAAGTTTTTTCTTCTTCTTTCTTCTTTCATTTGACTTCTTCCGCTCTAGGTCCAGCTCTGGTTCAGGCCACGGTTTGGACGGAGAGGGAATGGGAAGCGTTTGCCTCCTTCGGCGAAGCAGTAATGCGAGCCAAGTCGTCAGCCGCAACTGTAAGGTAACGGACATCTTCTCGCCCCAACTGAAGACGCCCCGGGCATTAGGAGAGCAGGTGTATTCTCGGCCACCATAGGAGGCTGTTTGCAGACGAGCAAGGAGTAGCGTCTAACCGTCTAGTAAGGATCAAGCCAAGTTTGGGCAACTGCCCGATAGATAATTTCGACCTATTAGAGAACTCTAATTGCGCCATGCAGGATTTCATATTTTTTTGGTTCTTACGTGTTGCCATAGATGTCGCTACTTTACTATTTATGTTATGGTTATCATATTGAAAATCTTCGAAGTGTTGCGTCAAAATTTTTGAGCTTGCTCGCTGTATTATTCTTATAGTAAATTCCCCAAAACCCACCATCTAACAATTAATAAATTAGTAATTGTTAGATCATGGGTCAAATCTATTTTGCCACTCCTTCTACAACATTATTTTTAGTATATTATGCCAAACCTGAATAATTATAGTTTGTTTAGAATCAGTCACTGAATGGATTCCAATAGTTTTTACACCATGTTATTTATCCAAAAAATAAATATTTAAAAAAGGTTGGACATTAAGTTGGACACCAAAGACGCTAAACACAACACAGGTCACCGCAGGTCATAGCGGGTATTAGGCGCCATCAAACAGCTGGGTGCAAGTGCAAAACGACCCTTCAGTTTGGATGGCCCGGTGACCTTATATTTTAGCTGGCATAACAAGCTTATAACTTAGTGATTTTTCATGATACAGTTATGAAATTTTGCACAGATTCTTTACATAAACAAGTTTTTAATGAAAATATTTTTTTCATAGCAAGTTTTTATAACACGGTATAACACTTATATAATTAATACTCGTCAAGACGAATCATACGAGCCCAAACTCGATGGGGTTGTGTCGTTTAACTACAAAGTTCCTATGGCCACCTTCCTGTTCCATCATCATATCAGCTTCATGTCATAATAATTTTGCATTGTCATCTGATTTACACATGCATGCAAAATTTCAGCTCAATCGAAAACCGGGAAGTGGGTCAAATTTAATTTGCAAGATTTGATGATAGACAAACTTCGGGACAGGTGAAACTAAATAAAAGCTTGTAAAATACTAGACACGTATTTCGGTTTTTGCATATACTAAAAATAATGTCGTATAATAGTAGGAACAAAAGAACAGCTTTTTAGCTCCGCTGAGTCAGTTCGAACAAGGTTACCGGATGGCGGCCATAGTTCAATGGGGGTGACTTTCAACTTGGCGGCTTGTGTTATCAAGTACCTACGGTTAAGGCAAATGTAGGTAATTAATGTCAAACCAACCTGACTCACGTATAAACAAAACTATCCATTCCACAAGCTGTTGTGTCGTAATTACACCTGCGTGCATGAAGAGTATACCAACATGAAATAAACGACTTCGTTAATCAGGTATGTACTACGCGTTCCAAATGAGAATAGGACCGATTCCTATGTTTTGACGTCTCGTCGTACTGTCAAATCGAAGAAATTTTGGCAAAATTGAAGAACTCAGAATGAGTAAAATTGAAGAACTGGATTCTGATTAAACTTTTTTCGTTCACAGTTCATAAATAAATTAAATGTTTCGGAAATTAATTAATATTTAAAAAGTTCTTTCCTCGATTTGACAGTAACATTGACGTCACAACATGGCGGGCGATCCTATTCTCATTTGGAACGCATTGTACCTACTATTAGATGGACTTTGGTTATATCTAAACTAGACACTTTAATAATAATATTCTACAATTTTCACACAACGCCATCTAGTCCCAAACTAAGCAGAGCAGAGCTTATGCTGTGAGTACCAGACAACTGACAAACATAGTTATATAGGGTGACTGGTAATTAGTGTACGATACTTAAACACCTGATTGTGCTTATGATAAGCAACAACTTTTACTATGGGAACAAAACTGAAATCACGAGAAAAAATCAGCTGTTCAGTACAAATATGTTTGCCTAATGTACTGAACAGCTGATAGTTTTTTCGAGATTTCGGCTTTGCTCCCATACTAAAAATTTTTTGTTATCATGAGCACAATCACGTGTTTAAGTATCGTACACTAATTGCCAGTCACTCTATAAAATGTATTTCTAAACACACTGTAGGTAATAGTCGGCTTTGCGTACAAACTACCTACAGGTCATTGAACTCGCGCAGCTGACATTTTCTTAAAGAAATTAATTTCGTACATGCGTAAATTAATACGAGTTTTGAAAAAAAGGTACCTTATTTTTTAATTTTATCTTTACAAATCGATAGTGTTTCATGTACCAGATCGACCCTCCACGGGATTAAAACGATTAAAATTTAACGGTGTGTGTATGTATAGATCAATTATTTATTACACCCAGACACAGAACAAATGATTGTGCTCATCACACAAACATTTGTCTTGGGATTGAATCGACCCCACGACCTTTGGCATAGAAAGAAAGAAAGAAAGAAAGAAAGAAAGAAAAACAGTTTATTTACGCGTAAAAGACGCAAACTTAAAAGAAGGTAACAGAACATAACATCAAAATAGGGAAGATATGCGTCTCCTCCGCGCAAAACATAGCAGTCAGGGCTACTAACTATTAGGCCAACAGGCCAGTCATGTAAGTCAGTTAATGTACAAACTTCAGGACTGATCGAAAGATCAGATTCGGTTTGGAACGCAAAGGGTAACTGAAGAAACACGGGTGGATTTAGTCAGTAAAAGTCTGACACTACCTCTTGCTCCGGTAGAATTTTTTCGATAATTTCCCAACCACAAAAAAGGCCTTAAATATTACTCGCGTTATGTATAAGATTACAATATGATGGTCTTATCATGACGTGTTAAAATGTCAAGCATGCGATCGAGAAAGAGGGACGAAGCTACATTACGCGCTAACATCGCAATCAGAAAACCTGGACTCTGTGCACCACTACATGCACGAGTGAAATTTAATCCCATGTGATGACGGCGAGCAATGGGTAGCTCGTCGTCCGACCGTTTGGCAACCGTCCGGACCGAGCTTAGGTCGTCGACGGCACGTGATTTTCCACTCGCGCCTCAAGGAGTTTTCAGCAACCGTACGAGCCCAGCAGGGTCCAAGCCTACTGGGACCATGGGTGATGCGAAAGAGATCCCCGGGGCCCTGGCACAATGGCAAAGCAAAAATAGGAGTGGGTTTTTAGTCAGTAAAAGTCTGACACTATCTTCCGCTCCGCCGAGCGGAAGATAATGAAAAAAAAAATCCCGTGTGATTCGTTTTTTGTTTTTATATGATTTGTACAACACATAAAAGTACACGAAGGCACTTTGATAACCTTTATCCCACTTGACACAAAAAAAAAAAAAAATTTCGTAACACGCCCTCCACGGAGGCTTGATTTCAGCGGTCCATGCGCTAGAGGAGAGTCACCTATCTTCCGCTGTTTTGATTTAATCAAAGTATATACCCAATACATCTCCATCTTTTTAACAGGTTTAAATAGTCAAACAGATCGCGTTAAAAGCTCCTGGCAAGGCCTCAGTATGTTCACCTTAACCAAGACACCATATGCCAAGTGTGAACCATCTGACCTTTTCCATTCGCAAACATTTAACGCAGCTAATAGTGGTGCTAGGTCGAACTGTATAAACAAAAGGTCCATTTACCGAGCCCAGTCAGTTCCGACCTGAATACTGGAAGAAGCAGTGATTTCCACCACTATACTTAAAACCCATCAAGGTCACCGGATGGTTGCTATAAAAGCCTTAAATGGAATAGCCAGAGCACTCGCCATATTGCCAATTTAAAACGTTCCAACGCCATTCAGTCTAGCTTTAACGACAGATAAAATGTTACGATGTTTTTTGACATACACACTTACGACTTTATTGGCATACGCCGACGACATCCTAAAACATGTCTTGATGGCAATATCGGAATTATCCATGACATTGATGGAACTTTCATACACAAAAACAATAATTTTACTTGCCTATTTTGAGGTCAAATCAAATCAGGAAATCATGTATGATTGACCGATTTTTTTTTGGTGTGTCATCAAATGATTCCTCCCACTCTGTGTGCAGCGAAATCAGAAATCAGACTAAAGCCAACCTGTGTAACTTCAGTTGCCCTAGTAGGCCCCATCACCTACCCCGATATCTCTTTGAGGCGTGCGTAGAACAACGCATCTTACGCATCGTCAGACGACTCGAGCCTCCAAGCTAAATAATTTCTTGCCCTTAACTCTGTACTCATACTTTTCAATTACAAATTACTCATACATAGTCTTAGTTGATTTGATATTGAAATTCGACATAGCAATCGATTTATAAATACGTTGGTGGTATTATGTTTTGGAGTCGTATTCAAATATCGCTTAGGTAGAACTCATCAGCAATAACATGCTTTAATATCTGTTAGGCAACTTAAAAAACAAATTACAAATTAGAAGCAAAGGAAAACCACCAATAACAATTATTGACTAACTTGAATACACTTTGTTTTAACTTATAAATATCACCCCATTAGAACCTCTCCCCCCAGGACGCAAACTGCAGCGGCCAAATTGGCTTCCTCGACCCATATTAAACACAGTGACAGTGTAGGGCCGCTTCATAGTACATGCGTCGCCTGTTATGCTGCCCATCCTGCACAATTACCTGTACCCCTAGCCAAGTTGACAATCTGTAATCGTTCAATAATGTCATCTCAACGCTCAGTCACGTGGTCAGAACAAAAAAAATCGGGTGCGTGGCCAATTCGAGGCGTTCGACGTAAGTAAAACGGTCGTAACTTGGCTAGGCTGTACTTTTCAGGATATTTCGAGTCCAATAACAGATCTGCGGGGTTACCATGACGTTCAAAGTAAGATTGTTTTAATCTTGTTTCAGTGTGGGTAAGAGATGGCGCTAGACAACCTGTATAGCTCTGTCTCTTACCCACACCGAAACAAGATTAAAACAATCTTACTTTAGACGTCATGGTCTAGGTCCTGGTACAGGTTGCCAAACACAGGTCAGAAAAAATTTAATTTGTCTCTATCGACAGTGTCGACATAAAAAGTAGAAAAAGAACATATTAACTTTATGAGCAAATAAACTATTCTCCTTGAGAAAAGTTAATTTAAAAGAAAATGTCAAGTACTTTGATTCCGTGCGACGAACCGAACGTAATAGAAACGACGACACGTGGGCGTGTCGATCAGTGTAACACTTGGGGAATTTGTGAGTATCTGTAGATACCTATCAACCAAATTACACTGGTTGATAGATATCCAAATAAGAGCAAAAAAATTCATATGTGGACGTGGTACATATGGATACGTCAAATCCAAATATGTAGGCAGAATTCACCTATCACGTCTAATTTCGACGCAATAGCTTTTTTTGTTTTCACTGGAACTGTTCTTTTATAGTAGCAGGCAGCAGTATTTGTGAACGTTGGTACATGTATTTAGTTGTGATCTGTGTTTGGTTTTATGTTAGAAAGAAACAACAAGCTATTATTTACTGCTTTTACTAACTGACATGCGCGAACGCAGTAATTTTTTGAACAGGTGAGCTTTTATTTTGATTGTTTTAGGTTAAAAAATTCCAAGTTCACGCAAAAATTCGCCAAAAAATAATTGTTACGTTTGTGGTAATTTTTTTAATACCCTTACATCGGCAAAAACTAATACCTTCAATGTAAAAGACTTATCATTGTTATTTTTATCTGGAAAAATTAATAGAGAGAAAAGCTGATTGCCAAAGATATGTTGCAAAACATGTGCAGCAACTCTGGCTGGTTGACTGAAGGGGTCTAAAAAACATTGCTATTTAGTAGTCTTATAATATGAAGAGAGCCATAGAACCATATAAACGACTGCTATTTTTCTATGACAGAAATTAAATAATTCCCTAGAAAAAAATAAACACATAGTAAAATATTTCCACCTTCCTTTTGCTCAAAGACCAATTCTTCACTCAAAGAGCACCAGAAAGTATTAATGCAGCGTCTTATTAACACGGTGAAAATTCCACCAACACATTGCACATATGAAAAAAAGATACAGCGGCAAGTAGACCCTAGCAATACCAGCCGATTTTTGCTGGGAAACAAATCAAGAAATAGCATTTAAAACTTATAAAAGAACATTTTTTACGTCTTTTTATTATTTTTGTATTCATATTTTATTTTAATTTGTGTTGTAATAGTCATCAATCAGAGTAATTTTTTTTTTCTAAAATAAATACATTTTTATAATATATACGAATAACGGTACTTTGTTCAAATGTAAATAGCTGAAAAACTAGACGTGATAGCTGAAATCTGTTAACAGATTTGGAATCAGCAAACTAAAACCAATAGAAATCACATAGTAAACTTTTTGCTCCTGGACTTTTTTTGTCGACCAGTGTTATTTAAGTATCCGTTAATGGCTGCGAATGTCTGTGTGCTAAATAAACGTGATGTTTTCAGACCCTCCGAAGCGAAATTTATGATGCCACATAGTGCATCTTATAGGAACTAAAATTCAAAATCCTGCAAGACAGTATTAGGCCCGTATTAATAAACGATGCTCAACTTCGTCCTCAAGTGCGATATCATTTGATCCCCGATTATACGATGACAGAAGCTCAAGGTCTTTGCTAATTAATAAACACATGAGTACAGGATCTCAGTTACCAAGATCAGCTCCTCAATGCGCTGTACTCCAGCTGAGCTTACGTAGATGACCGTAGATGACATCACATTGACCGAAGTTTAAAATAAGATTCCTTTTAATGAGAATATAAAATACCGAAACTTGAACAAATCTGAATCTTTTTTTATTTGGCAATCCAAAAGGATTTGAAGCATTTCTTACATACATTTTCGATAAACGATATCGCAATGGCCATAAAATAGCATAATACACGTATTACTTACTATATTTTATAGTAATATTAAATTTTGACTTAAAATATTTACAAACCCTACGTTTCGCGCTACGATAATCACGACCTCAAGTCCCGGTTGGTCTACACTCATGATCTGGCAGCTCAAGTACAAAGATTGTTGTAAACTTAAGTTTCGAGTTTCGTTTATTAATCAAACAACACTCGGCTGATGTCGTAAACCTAAGCTGTGCTTGAGCTCAAACTTGAGCTTGAGCTTAAGCTTGTGAATCTCGTTTATTAATATGATCAAGACCTCAAGCTTGGTATCAAGTACGAGATCTTGGGCTGAGGAACGTTTATTAATACGGGCCTTAGAGTCTTCTGCACGATTCGAAAATGTACAACAGATCGAAATTAGATTACATTTTTTTTTTATCTGTTATAAACTAGTACTTGACTGTGATGATGGTGAATCGCACTAGTTTATTATAGTCGGACATGAAGACCGCTGCAGGCAAATTGTTCCTCCTACCACCTCTGGCGAGATTGGCCACCGTGATCGAAAATCGGTCGGGAATACTACTTTTATAATAAGGATTAAATACTCACAGTAATGTATGCGCCGTAGCTATGTACAGCGTCGGATATGTTGACAGGATTTTCGATATTGATGTCTGTGTTGAGGTCCGCAGGCCAGCTGTCGGGGACCACCGCGTCTGGAGTACCCAGGCTCCAGTATACCTGTGTAGAGTAATATCACACTAATATTATAAGGGTCAAAATTGTGTAAATTGTGTGTGTATAGAATAGAACAGGATTTTATTTTGCAAATACATTTTTTTTCCTAGCCATTACTGTCCCACTGCTTTCTAGGGCGACCTCGATGGCGCTTTAGTTTTACAGGAACCCACTGCGTGGCGACACGTTAAATGTACATAATTACATTGACATTCACCAACCCGCACTGGACTCACATGGTGGATGAGGGGATGGGCGCGGTACCATCCCCTCTCCCAGAGAGGAAGCCTGAGTCTCAACAGTGGGAACATAAAAAAGGCTCATGATGATAATGTACATAATTATAGGTGTATGTATAGTATCTATTGTTACTCTTTTACGCTCAAACGTTAGAACGGATTTGGATAAAATTTGACACAAGGGTCATGAAGGTATGGGCAGAGACCATGTCCTGGAACAGGATACTTTTTGTCTCAGGTTCCTAGGATAACTTTCTTCTATCACGCGAGCGAAGCCGCTGGCAGAAGTTGTGTTAAATGAGTTGCATTTTCTTTTCAAATTTAGCTTAAGGGCCAAGCGCCCGAAAAGTGCCATAAAACAGTGATTTACTGAGGCCTACTCCTCCGTAACGGCTAAGTCAATTGGTTTGAAAAAAATATATGTTTATTATAGATTCATGAACAATAATATCAACATTTGATTTTTTCGTGCAATTAATACTTTTGTCAAAAAAAAATATTTAGCAATTTCGCAACTTTTCCCTACTCCATCGAAACGGCTTGGACCTTTAGAAACATTTTTACACATAAAAATTGGTGGTTAAATATTCTTCAAAGTGAACATTGCATATGTAAATTAATCAATATCTCGCAGAGAAAATGGATTTAAAGCGCTTTCCGGGCGCTGCTGGCCGCAAATAAATGCACAGATTTGCGTACTGCCGCCTAGGCGAGTGCGACAGTTGCGTTCACATAATTTCGGCCAGATGGTTCAAGGAACTATACGCCTTAAGGATTGAGTTACATCTGTCAGCACCAAAAAGTACACTTTCTAATGCTTTTTCCTTTTTTTGTGTTTTAAGTGAGAAAGCGAGAAAGAGACGGACGGTAACTTGCCGTCTAGATAGAAGTATAGAAAAATGCGATTCGGTGCTGACAAATGAAACATTCGAAACAACCAGTGAAACGTATATGTAAAAAGGTATAGTACGACTTTTTTTTATTATTGATAGGCTTGCGTTTGACCACCATCTCACCTGATGGTAAGCGATGATGTGGTCGACGATGGAGCACGCTTGCCTACAAGAAACCTATTCACTCTCGACTTAAAGACTCCTAAGTTGTGACTATCAGGAAACACATATTCCAGCAGGGAACACACAGAACGCACAATAAATATGTTCCCAAAACGCTTTGTGCGTATGGGTGGGATGTCTACCATGTACCGGTGGCGCAACGCTGTACTTCGTGTGGTCCGATGATGGAGCGGACTTGGCGGAATTAAATTGTGCAAATCCAGTGCACACTCCCCGAAATGTCTCCCCGACAGACTAGCAACTCGGCGGCGATGCTCAAGGCTTTGAAGCTTGATGACTCTACAAGTGCATCATTGCCGATGATTCACGACTGTATGAGATGAAACAATTCATGCGTTTTACAACTTTTTTAAACAGTTCTAAACCCTTGTTTTTATAAGTGAAAAAATCCTGGAATAAAAATGAATCACTTAAGTCGGTTAAGATGTGCATGAAAATAAATAAATTTAATTAAATAAGCTCACACAAACCGATGTTACGTTTCAGCGACCTGAAGCAAAAGTTATCTTTAAAGCAACCCCATTCGTATTCAGAAGGTAAATGAAACGGAAAACGAAGTAACTTTCAAGTAGATAAAGTAACAATGTTGTACCCTTGGGAAGGGCGCCTGCGAACAACTTAGTTGCCCAGTGACTTGTCGTTGTATCAGTCGTACTTTCATACAAACCTGTAACTTGTTTTTTTTTAATGTCGGAATTCATCGAATGACTTCTCTTGGGAGGGCGTGTTACTTTTACCCGACTAAAACCTAGTCCTATGTTCCTTTTTTGCCTAGCGTTCCAAGCCCCAAGTTTGTCGGGCGGAGCATCGCCGTGCCCTCGTGGGGGCGATCGGCGGCGGAGACCTCTCGCGCCGGGCCTTGGTTTAGGGCCATAGTCCGGAGCGAGGAGTGGCAGGTGGTCGCCGAATTCTGCGAAGCAGTAATGCTCGCAAAGGAGGAGGCCGACCGCATCAGGCAACGGCGCTCTCGCCGCCGCCGCCGGGATTCCGAACCCGATTTCCGGCCTCCGTAAGCGCGGGCTTGCGGACAGTGAGCAATGGGTAGCTCGCTGTCCGACCGTCCGGTAACTGTCCGGACTGAGCCCAAGTCGTCGACGGCACGCACTGTTCCCGCGCGCCTCAAGGAGTTGTCAGCAACAGCAGGGGCCCGGTAGGGCCGAAACCTACTGGGGCCATGGGTTTCAGAAGAATCTGAAAGGAATACTCGGGACTTTTTTTTATGGTGGTGAAAATCTCAAAAAGATGAAGAGCAAAATCGTAAATTTTGCTCTTCTTCATCTTTTTGAGGCGCGTGTGGAACACTACGCGCAATCGACGACTTGGTATCGGTCCGGACGGTTACCGGACGGCCGGACAGCAAACTACCCATTACTCGCCGTCCACGCCTACGGTGCCTGAAAATCGGGGTCGGGATCTCGGCGGCCAGTGCGTGAGGAAAGGCTTTCCCTCACACGTGCGGCCGCCTCTTTCGCTAGCATTACTGCTTCGCAGAAAATCATCCAATGACATCCCCACTATTGGGCGGAGCGGGAGATAGTGGCAGACTTTTACTGACTAAAAACCCACTCCTGTTCTTTCGTTGCGCCATAATTATGTCGTGCCCTCCCGTAACTTGATGCGAGAAACAAATAAGTTACGGAGACACAAGTTCTTCATGTGCGCTATCTCTTAGCATCTCAAGATAAACACGTGGCCTTGAAACTTTAACCCGTCCATTAATTGTTTAGCTTTGAGATAGAACAACGTAACTTTGTGACGGCGACCGTGGTCGTGCTGGCCCGTGCCAAAAGGTATTTAGCGGACAACTTTGACAATTATCTACTCGATTGCAACTTTCTCAGTTTATGACGCGGTCTGAAGTTTCTGAAGTCTTGATTTAAATGCCATCTCACGAAGACGATAGATTTCTTATTTTTAGACGTATTTATAGCGTAATGAAGATGAGTGGTCATATTTTAGATACTGTTTTTGCCAATGCAATTGAATTCTTGTAAGTCACCGCAATCCAAAGATTAAGGCAGAACTACACTGCGCACACGTGTGCCACACACGCCGATCTGGGTGCGTTGGTTTCCATATATTTTATATGGAAACATACTTGATCCATGCCACGCGACGTTCGTTCGACATACAAATTAGGCGTGTTACACGTGTGCATCTGTCTTATATACTTCTAGCTTTATGCTCCGGTTATGGGGCATAATTTGACGTTCACAAGAGAATCAAAACCTATAGGAGAGATCCCGTTGACCTAGAATCAAATTTAGCAAGAAACTTGTGTGAATTGACAGGCCTGTTGGTCTAGTGGTTAGTGACCCTGACTGCTATGCCGGAGGTCGTGGGTTCGATTCCCACCCAGGACAAATGTTTGTGTGATGAGCACGATCATTTGTTCTGTGTCTGGGTGTAATTTATCTATAATATGTATCAATCAAATCAAATCAAATCAAAATTATTTATTTCAAATAGACCATTTGCAGGCACTTTTGAATAGTCAAATGTCGGTCAGTCCAAGAAAAGTGAAGCTAAATTGCACGTTCCAAAGAGTAGGTCTCTATGGAGAAGAACGTGCAAGAAACTCCATGGACACTCTTTTAAATCATATTATGTGTTACATATAATGCTTGGTATATGTATTTAGAAATATATAAGTATGTTTATCAGTTGTCTAGTACCCATAACACAAGCTCTGCTTAGCTTGGGACTAGACGGCGCTGTGTGATAGTTGTGGAATATTATTATTATTATTAATGACATGTAGCGCAAGCAAAAGAAAAGTAAACCGTTCACATCACTACTGGTACAGGCCAACCTGTCAGATATTATATACCTTAGCTTATTAACAAAAGCTATAAAATTGGAGGGCGTTGTGTCCATGTCATAATGTATCTATGAATATCGATTCTAAAAAACAAGGCAAGCGTTCTATATTTATTTAATTATATGGCTACATTAGGTGCACTAAATATACCGTGGCAGACCAAGGTCTGTCCTCGCGCTTGGCAGTGACACCCTGTGTTTGTGTTGCAAGTTATATTGTACTTTCAAGGTCGAAGACTATAAAGGCTTTATTCATTTCCGTATTAAAATTTATGTGGCATGGTAAGAAAGGAGGGAAGTGTACTCATTGGAAACATTGTCCATATGTTTCGTTAAGCCACATTGTTCGAAAAAAGAACTGATTGTATTGTGTAAGGTTTGCACACATACATTTTTTTTAACTTTGAAGGGACTAAATCTACCAACGATATAACATAGCTGGGAACAGATTTTATAGAAACCCTGGTATCCTCCTTTATGGTTTCCGGCCCCACCTTTTAAAATTACGAGTAATAATAGATTTTATATAATTAAATTTTAGTTATTACTATTATTTTTAAGTACAACAACGTAAGGGTGGACACTCGCTGTACGTCAGGTTGTCCGATGGTTCAAATGTGATGGTGGAATCAAGTCATGTAATTCCTGCGTGCACTCCAAAATGAATCCTGTAAAACACCAAAATGCTGGCTACGATACGTAAACGAGACGAAAATATTATATCAGCAATATTTTTTGTATAAAATAGGTGGCAACGTAGCAAGAAAAATCTTCATCTACTCATTATATTATATTATCATTATATATTATATTTATTTTTATATTATACTAGCTGTGCCCGAGACTTCATTCGCGTGGACTACAAAACTTTAAATTCATTTTTTCTAAAATAAAAGTAGCCCAAGTTACTCCTTATTACATCAGCTACCTGCCAATAAAACTCCCGTCAAAATCGGTCCAGCCATTTCAGAGATTAGCCGGAACAAACAGACAGACAGACAAAAATTTAAAAAAATGTTATTTTGGTGTATGTACCGTATAAATAATCATATGCATGTCGTAAAAAGCGGTTATTTCAATATTACAAACAGATACTTAAATTTTATATATATATATGTATAAATAAAGAGGTAAAGTATGTTTTTTTGTTTGTAGGAGGTAATCTCTGAAAGTATTGGTCCGATTACAAATTTTTTTACGTCGATAGAAAGCCGCTTTATTCTTGAGTGCCATGGGCTATATTTTATGTACGCGGGCGAAGCCGCGGGTAACAGCTAGTCAGCAATATTTCCTGCTCAAAATAGGTGGCAACGTAGCAAGAAATATACTGAATATTTAAAGAGCGAGCTACATTATTTAGGTATGAAATATTAACACGACATGCTAGCGAGCTGGGGCGCTAATTAAAAGCTCTCGCTTTACGAGCTCACGGACGAATGCTGAGCACTTTGTGAAGAGAAATTCTTGGTATATTCCTTAAAAGAAAATAGTTGATGTATTTCACCACGGACTAATTAATTTGAATTATAACACGGCACTAATTTACTTTTCCTTGTTAGAAATGACAGTTGCTTCTGGTACCTAAATTAATTTGTGTTTCATTATTTTATTTAAGAAAGACTTATCCGCTACGGAAAATAATTACGTGATATTTGCTATCGGAAAATCATAATCTCAATAGAAAAGAAGCAAAAGATCGTAAATTTGATTTTATTTATTTAAACTTCATGTACATAGGCGGACTTAATGCCACAAGGCATTCTCTACCAGTCAACCTTTAATTTGATTTTCTGTTTTTTTTTTTTTGTTTGATTTTCTGTAATTTTGAACGTATAGTACAGCTAATGAATGTAATTCTCTGCCAGAGTCTGTGTTTTCTGACAACCTAGGGGACTCTAAGTCAAGAGTAAATAGGTTACTTCTAGTCAAGCGTGCTCAATCGTCAATCACATCATGGCTTACCATCACAGCTGCAGATAGTAGCCAAGCCCGAGCTTATAAATAAAAATAAAATCTGCCTACCCTTATATGGGGAAAAAGTGATACTTTTTCTGTATCTTAATCGCAATGAGGTAGGGTGAGACAGCATGTCGCAAAATGCCGATTCAAAACGCTAAACATCATAGCGTCAACTAGTGCGCTGACTGCGAGTTGTTATAATGTTAACGCGATCGAAATGTTCACCGCGTATGACTCTCTGATTGGTTAAAAACTTAGAGTGGGCCAATCGGAGCGCCGAACGTCATAAAAGTGTCGATCGCGTTAACGTAAATCAAACTTGCACTAGGCACATCGTGTTTAGTGATAATATGTTGCAAGTTGCAACGTGTAGACGGCGCGGTTTAGCCGCTAAAAAAAAAACATAACTTACATCGAAGACTTTCGCCAAGTCTGTTGCGAGACAGGAGCAGTTGAACGCGACTATTCCTAACTCTTTCACCTGTGGACAATAACACCGTCATACCGTTATTTTAAGATGCCATACAATACATTCATTTTTATAATGTGGTGTACCTATAACAAACGAGGTGGTCCTACTGACTTCTCCAGTCTAACTTGACTTGATGCAAGAAAAAAATACATTCCAATTTTTCATTTTTTTTTTCATCTGCTTTTTATATATATTTTTTTTTTTATGGGCCTGCCTTTTTTAATATAGTCATAGCTTAGAAAGGAATGTAGCCTATTTTTACCTAGTTATTTTATTACCTAAAGCGCCGTACGCACCGTCCATCTTGACGTACGCCCCGCCAAGGCCATACAGATAAAATAACGATAAATGAGGGCTGCCAGGTGAGAAATTTTAGTTAATTTTAATAAAAACTAGAAAAATAGAAAATAATTTTAGTTATTTTTAATAAAAACTTTGTACTTCTTCGTTTTTCGATCTTTTCGTTTCAAAATTTCGATTTTTAGTAGTCATATTGTCGTACGATCACCCCTTTTTTGCACCTGGCAGCCCTGATTAATCGTTGATTTACCTCTTATTTATCTGTATGGCCTTGGCGGGACGTACGTCAGGATGGATGGTGCGTACGTTTAGTGTTTTGACGGCATAAATTATTTGTAGTGCCGCGCTGCCGTACGGTTGCACGACGTATGTCACCTATTCCGCGAATGTTAATCGCACTCAACGCTCTCCTTGAATCCAGTCCTAGACTAGATCTATTCGCTGACGAATGGAAGGAGATATTGATCGAATGTCTGGCGATTTGCGAGAAGACTGAATAAGAGGTTTAGTTGTATTATTTGTTATATTTTCTTTAATTAGGTTTTACATAATTTGTACCTTTTGTAATCAGTGTAATTGGCATTCTGTCGTTCTGGTTAAATAAATAAATAGATTTCATAGCTATGCAAAATACCTAGGTAGTCATAAAACAAAAGTTGTTGTTTATGATTTTAATAACATAGTTCTGAGAGGTTGCTAGTGTTTTAAAAATAATCCTGTACTTATAGTTGGAACAAAAATTAGTTTCAAGACGAAAAATTTCATTAATTCTTTCCCTCTTGGATTTTTATGCAATCAAAATTAAGAACTAAATATGAAGATTGAATACCTGCGTAAGCGCCCGCCAGTCCATATTGGCGCTGCCAATGTAAAAGTGTTTTCTATCTATAATCCAGAACTTCGTGTGCAGGATGCCATTCCCTAATAACTTTGAAAAGTTTAAACTCCGCACCTGATGAAAGGAAATAAAAATTGACATTAGAAAAACATTTTTCGACTCAATATTTAGTTCTCCTTAAGGCCGGTGCATACCAGGTTTTTTAAACGCGCGGTTGACGCGCGTTTTAGAAACGTGCGTCGACGGCGCGTTTTTATCCTACTGAAAATCTACAGGTCTCGTGCGCATCGCGTCTGTATTGCTACAAACGCGCGTCAACGGCGCGTTCAAAAAACCTGGTCTACACAGGCCCTTAGCTTAGCTTCAGAAAGCGACTTCACCCGCGTGCAAGTAGAAAATACATAGCCTATGTCATTCAGTGATAAAATAGCATTCTACTGATGAAATAATTTAAAAAATCGGTCGGTTTTTGAGTTTATCCTTTATAATGAATATAAAAAAAAAAAACAAACAAATACAGATATACAAATCTTTCCTCAGTATATTATAAACAAGGTGCAGTTTTAAAACTGCACAATATTTCAGGAGGTTGTAATAAAACTCATAAATAATCATGTAAAAATACGAAACCTGGTCAATAATCAGTAATACTTGTTATTTAATTTTTTAATTACACTAAACTAAATCGATTGATCGATGGCCGCGGGGGCGTGGCTAGGGTGTGGCGTGCGGGATGATGATTGGATGATACATTATTTATGAAACTATCGTTGCGAGTTAGTGTGTGTGAAAACGCCCTTTATTGTTCCGTGTTTGTGTGTGTGAAAAAAAACGCGGTTATAAAAAAAAAAAAAATTACCTACTTATTTTATTATTGATTCGGGTCGAGAATCACTAACATAATTACCTCCTGAAATATTTTGCAGCTTCAAAACGACACCTTGTATATTCCCCAGTAAAGTCAAAACAAAGTCCCTCAGTCCGTCGGTCTGTATGTCTGTTCGCGATAAACTCAAAACCTGCTCAACGGATTTTCACCAACAGACAGTGATTCAGTGATTATTATTATATTATATGAGGGAAGTTTCTATAACATATACCTATTATAGTGAAGAAAAAAGTATTTCAAAGAATTCTTACACACGTGCGTCGCTTGGGCAGAACGCTAGTAATTAATAAATTTTAATTAACAAAGGAATACAGCTTACCTGTGCAGCTTTCTTCTTAACTAAATATTCAGTATCTACATTAGGAAAATTTTTACTGGGCCAATTTTGAGCAATTTTTAAATCTATTTTTCTTTTTGACCCGGCAGCATATAAAGCTTGGAATACTTGCTCACCCTACAACAATAAAAAAAAACAAATAATTAAGTATCTACAGACAACAGCACGTCAATAGAAACAGTTGGAGTTAAAAACCACCTTAAATGTTTTTTTTAGCAGAGGAATGCCAAAGGTAGGAAGGAGGTAGGTAGGTGCTCCGACTTACAATTTGTTTGTCGTGGGTCTAAACCCAGACGCGTACCTCTACTCTCAACTCGGTATAGGAAAAAAAACGTGAGGAATATGGCATATTTTGGAACAAAAAATTCTTAAACACATGACATCCACCAAAGGGCCTGCCTCGCGTGGTGGATTACGGCCTCTCCTAGAAGGGAAACCTGAGTTTACAGCAGCGGAACATTTTGAGGTTAATTATGCAGATTATATATTTCAAGTGTTAATGAAGCACAGTTAAATATACATTAGGGTGGCCCTTAAATATTTTTTTTCTTTCATTTCGCGGGGCACCATGTTATTTGATTATAAACCATAAGAAACTATTTCAGTTTTTTTTTTAATTTAGGTGTCCCTACCAAGGTTTGAATTTTAAATAAAAACTCAAATTCTGTATTTGTTAGATTCTATTATTTTTATAGCCAGGACTTTTGAGATATTAAGAAAATATTGTTGTTGTGAATTAAGATATTATGTATATACAAACTTAAAATAATAATATGTACAAACAAGTAAAAAAGGCGAAAAAAACGGAGAAAACTCAGAGAGCATCAAAAAATTCGTCAACATCGATGTCAATGGGAAAAAAAAAATATATTGTGTAGTTCTAGATAATATTCAAACCTTGGGAGCAACCCCTTAATGTCATATGTTCAAAATACTGAAACAGTTCCTTATGATATATAATCAAAGAAAGTGGTGCCCCGTGAAACGAAAGAAATTTTATTGTAAGTACATGAAGCTGCATTAATTGGGTACCCCTCCCCCATTAAAGTATCTTAGAAAAAGGAGGGCAACCAGTTTATAACCCGGTACCTACATACAAATCAAAAACTAACTAGGTATAAATATTTAGTAAGTAAACAATACAAACCTCTATAGAAGTATTATAAGGATATTCTTCATTATATCTAAGAGTCCAATAAAACGACGCTATTTCTATACTCGTTTGAGCTTCATCTATCAAGTCTAACCACACATTTTTCGTCGGCAAATGCGTCACGTTCGGAGGGTACATGTGACCCTCCGGAATACTTTCAACTAATGATAACCTGTAATAAAAAAAAAAACCATTAATCACAGTTTTTAAGAGTCATTCTAGTTCTTACCCTATTATTAATGTAGGTAAACCTTGTATTAAGATTGAGTGTCTATGCTAACCATATTGATTTTATAAACAAACGAATATGAACTGTATGGCTAAGACATTAAGGTTGAGAATTGTTTACACTTATAGTTCATTCTCTATTTTGTATCCAAGCATAGCTTTTACTTTTACTTTAGTGTACAAATAAATGGTTCAAGGAAAAATATGTTTTGCTACTGAACTTTTATCCCAAACAAATGTATAGGTAAAATAAAATAGACTCGCATAGGAAGAAGTTCCACTTAATGTAGGCCATCTTTACGAACGGAAAATATAGGAAGAAAAAGGTCAAAAGACTAATAACTCAGCTGACTTAACCCAAAATCCAAGCATTGGTTTAACCTAGATCAGGGCTTGCTAATAAGCTTGTCTTATTCTTGTAACCTATACATGGTAACGTGCTTCATGCTTTTGTGTAAAAGACATTTAATTATGGATGACTTCAATGTTAGTAATGTTTTCCTTATAATTTTATCAAATGAGTAATAGGTACCGGCACGAATCTTGAGCGCTCGGCATCAGAGTGAGGATCGCTTTGCGCATTCCGTACATTGGCGAGCTAATCGTCGTCGTTAGATACATGCAGCAAGCGCAGGGAACGAATCACGAGTAACGTCTATGACGCGTTGGCACGGCGAGCCAATCACTGACATTCCCCGCCCCCGCGTCTCACTTCATACCACCACCATATAATAGACCCAATATTTGACTTCTGCGCAACTTGAAGCCAGAGCTCCAGATCCGTGCCGGTATCTGTAGCTATCGTCTAAATGTTTTGTATGTTTCTGTAACTTTAAACTAGAACTACATTAGACCGACGCACGCGTTTAACAAACCTGATTTGGACGTAGAACGACGTCGCGTGGCGTGGATCTAGTGTAGCTATACATGTACAAGTCTAGTTTCCATATAAAATGTATGGAGACCGACGCGCCCAGATCAGCGTACGTGGACCACGTGTGCACAATGTAGTTCTAGCATTAATTTTTGGATGATTTTCTTGTTTTACTCTGTTCGTCGCGCTTTCTGTTAAGCTTTATCCAAAAATTATAATTTTAATAAAATTATAACTTTTGTAAGTTTGGAAATGTAATTTTATCAAATGAGTAGTGAGTAATCATCGTCTTTGTTTTGTATGTTTCTGTAAGTTTAATCCTGGTTGTTTAAACGACACGGTTTGCGGACGACCTACAAATAGTTCTACCGCGCTTTTGTGTCTTATACTCCGTTAAATTTTAATCGTTTTAATCCCGTGGAGGGTCGATCCGACAGCAGAGCGAGTTCAATGACCAGTAGTTAATAGTCGGCGTTGCGTACAAACTACCTACAGGTCATTGAACTCGCTCAGCTGACGTTTTCTTAAAGAAACTAATTTCGTACATGCGTAAATTAGTACGACTTTTGAAGAAAAGGTACTTTATTTTTTAATGTTATCTTTACAAATCTATAGTGTTTCATGTACCGGATCGACCCTCCATGGGATTAAAACGGTTAAAATTTAACGGTGTATAGATATAGTAATACAGTGTGGATTTTTGAGACAGGTCAGTAAGGGCAAGTACTTTAGGTAACCGTTATAGTTACAAGAAAACGTTCTTAAGAGACCATCCATAACTTTTTAGGACATTCTGAACTGCATTTCGGAAAAAAATACAGTCAGCAAAAGAGTCTGGGCCCATTTTGCAATTACAAAAAAAAAAAAAAAAATAGCAGCAAAAGCTTGTAAGTTAATAAAGTACCTAGATATTACTTACCTACACTCATCTGAGCAATGTAAAGAGACGGCAGCAATGGTAGCGTTCATATGAACTATGTTCGGTTGATCCAGCAGCGGGACCAACACTACCAAAACTATTAGAACTATAACTATGGAGACTGGGATGCACGATGGTCGACACCATATGCTGCGTTTTTTTCTCCTGTCAACAAAACATTAAAAATTAAGAAATAAATATTTTTTTGGTTACATCCACCATAAAATAGATAAGTACGGGCAGAAGCTGCGGGCAAAAGCTAGTATTGCATATAGGCAAGGGCGGATCCAGGGGGGGGGGTCATGGGAGTCATGACCCCCCCCCTGGGCTAGGTCCAAGACGTAGGTGGACCACTAATTAAAATTGTTAAACATAATGTTTTTAATTTTTTTTTTGGCACAATATAGATTTTAAGTACCTACTTTTTACCTGTATTTATTATTACAAAAATTAAATAACTTCGTGCGTAAAAAATGTAATTAGTCCGTCTTTTAGATTATTCAAAAATAAGGGACACGTATTTTTTTATTTGTAAATTAAACCAAAAATGACAAAGATATAGCCCATTAAAGTTACGTGTAACGTCACACCATGGTGCATTTTTACGCACGAGGTGACGTCACACGTAATTTTAATGGGCTATATCTTTATTATTTTTTGTTTAATCGAAAAAAAAAAATACGTGTCCCATATTTTTTTTATAATCTAAAATATGGACTAAATAAAATGTAAGTAATTATTTTGACCCTGGAAACTACCCTATTCGGCGCAACACGTTAACCCTAGCGCGATCGCCTAGCGTAGGTATAAAAAGTGAAGTAAATACATGAGATTGACTTCGGTACCTATCTATTTTGTGCATCCATCCTTTTTATACTCTGTCCAAAATAACATTAGACATTTATGAAAATCTTTTATTACTGTCCGTTCAACCTATTTTGACTTTTATTACGTTGGTGGTCTGACAAATGGCGGCTGCAGTAAATAGTTGGTAATGTAACCACTTTTTTGGTTTTAATGCCATCCTTATGCCTACGAAATAGAAGTTAAATCGGTTGAACAAATAGTAAAAAAGGTTTCTCTATAGGTCTAATCCAGGGATGTTAGGGAGCTCCATAACCGTAACCGAAACTATCGGATATCCGATATAAAATAATATCCATAACCGTAACCGAATCCAAAATAAAAGTTTCGGATAATATCGGATAGGGGCGAAGCCTAATTGCGACACGTTATGACAGCCTGTCATAACGTGTCGCGTCGTAAAATATAAATAGTATTTATATTCTACTTCTGAAATTCCTTAAATATCTAATATCCGTAACCGAAATTATCCAAAACTAACGGATAATCCGAAATAATTTCATATCCGTATCCGTAACCGTATCCGGTATAATAATCATTTCTATATCCGTATCCAATCCGTATCCGAAATTTCGTATCCATAATAGCCCTGATCTAATCTTAACGCGAATAGGCCTGAATAGGGTATAGTAAAAAGTAGGTAACAGATTGTCGGTTTTCTATCGCTTACATTTCGAGGAGTGTGCATTGGAATTGTAAAATTTAATTCCGTCTAGTCTGTTCCATCATCGGACCACTAAACGTACGGCGTTGCACTATCTGTACATGGTAGACATCACACCCATATGTACAAAAATGCGTTTTGGGAACACATTCATTATACAGCTATGGAGTTGAATTCCCTGCAGGAGCCGGTGTTTTCTGATAGCTATAACCTAGGGGTCTTTAAGTCAAGGCACAGGTTACTTCTAGGCAAGCGTGGTCTATCGCAGGCCACATCATCGCTTACCATCAGGTGACATAGTGGTTAAACGCGAGCATATACATAATAAAAAATAGATTACGTTTTTTGCAGGAAGGAGCTTTTCCTCTTTTCTAATTAAAGTCAATTTGAAAATAGATTTCTTAAGAAAAAAAATACGACGAGTTATTCATATAACTACTGACCTATTGGAATAGTTCTTATTAACATATTGTCATATAAATACTTTCTAATTAGGAAGGGAGAAACCTTTCTGAGAATAATGCAAACTGACGCCAATGCTTTGGTCGTGGGCCAGTAAGTAGGGCAGACTAGCCTCTGCCCGTGATTTTGCTCACGCAAAATTTGTGGTTACATACCTATCTACATTTTCACTTTTCTTTTTTACTTTTTCGAAAAAAATATTTCTTTGCAATGTATCAAAAATAACACCTGTGAAAAAAACAGCTTTCTCGGTCCAACCAATGAAGGCAAGGCTTCAAGGATTTATCTGCTAAATCTTTGTGTGGTGCTTGTGACAGGTGGACAGATGGTTCAGATGGTTGGAAGAGTAAGAGCAACAGGTTTGTATTATTTAAATGTATGGTGTCTGGCGAACCTATCAAAGAGCCTGTTAAATATATCAAAACTGAGATCTATTTCTGGATTTTCCCCAAAATATTTTAAACATAAGTAGGGTAACTTTTAACCTAAGAGGCGGATAACTGCGAAAAAATAAAATTCTAGTTCATAAGTGACTGTAAGTACACAATGCTCAAGTAATTGTGGACAACCATAGCAGCTAGCTTACTGACAATAATAGAAGACATGGTGAATGATTTGCCTGTTGTGAAGATATGGACTTTGACTTGGTTTGAAGACTGGATTACAGAGTAACAAACTGTTTATAGGTTATCACTAAACCACAATTTATTGTTAATTAGAGACAAAACAGGAAAAATAGTGTTAGCATAAAGCTAAGAAATGTAATTAATCAGTAACAATAATATCTTGTGTACTGGTACAAAATAATATTGATTAAATAATTGAGTAATAAAATAATTTATGAAAAATAAATAATTTAATATTAGTTTAATTCATAAAACCCCAAGCGAATGTCAGTGTTTTAAATTATAAGAACATTTTTAATTTTGCACACAGAAAAAGCCTTCAATTATTAGCTATAGGTATTTATTTATCAGAAGACTGAAGACCCTGGGCCCTGACCCTGACTCAGGTCCTGGACCTTTGGAGGATGTACTAAAATAAAAGGCTGAAACCAACTCACTGAGGGCCCTTAAGACACTTTTTATAAAATGTATCACTAAACGACAATTATCCCTAAATGCAATTCTAGCTTTGGCCCGCAGCTTCACCCGCTTACATAAAATATGTCTACGTAGTCCTATGTCACTCAGGAATAATATAGCTTTCTATAGGTGAAAAAATTTTAGTACTTCCAGAGTTTATCTCCTACAAACAAAAAAAAACAAACTTTACTTCTTTATTATATTAGTGTAGATATAAAGGCACCCAAAGATAACCTCAATTGGTGGGAAACTATTGCAACATATAGAAAACATAGATGTAGGGCTAGGCCAGGGGTTTTGGAAGGCTTAAGAATCTGAAAGTTGGATTATTATTATAAAATAGTTAGCGTAAAACAACATCGCTGATTCTGTGCGCAATGGCTTCTGCCACAACAATGTTATTTTTTAATTAATTAATTTAATTAGCATTTTAATTGCGTATGTTCAAAATATTGAGTAAGTATGTGGATTCAATTTAGCCATGTTGTCTTACAATGTTAATATTATCCTCATAGTAAAAGATTAATTAAGTTATAAACATATGCTTACTTGTCATTATAACTATTGCCATTTTCGTCTCGCATCATGAATATTTGTTCCCACTGCTCCAGTTCTTCATCAGACGACGACGCGTTCCCCACACTCCCAGTTTCTAGCACAGTCTACAAAAAAACAAAGAATACTAGTTAGGTACTTAATAAAATAATGACGACCGCACCAACAGAATATTCGTGATACAAAATACAGGGAAGGCCAATTTCAGCCCATACTAAGCCCTTTAATAATCACGCATACCCATTACACTGTAATTTGAACATAATTTGGCACAAATTATATCATAACACTTTAAAACCAGTAAACCGACTAACCTTAAAATATTCCAACAAGTATTTAACAAAAGAAATTAAGTAGCCCATGATTATTAATTAATTTGATGCTCTATCATAACAACGGTGTAGTATTACTAAAACAATGTGATGATGAATCTAATTTTTTAAACAATCCTTTGTTTTGTTTATGTATTATCGTCTGACGTAAGACACCGCAAACACAATTTTTGACATTGTTGACAATTGAACTAGACACCGACGCATCACGTTACAGTTACACGTTTTATTCAATCAATCGATTTAAAAGCGAGCAAGTCGAGTATTAAAGCGTCTTTAATATTATAGTTTATTTTATGTCTTTTATTTTCACTAAACTGATACTGACCATATTATTATTTCTTCACTAAGTAATCAAAGTACATAAAGTAATTATAATCAAACTAACAAGTTCACTGAGCAAAGAATTTATGACGCAATCACGAAAGCAACACGTATTAAACTGCATTTTTGTGTATCCTGGCGTTCCTTTACAAACCGTGCAGGCGCATTAGTAGCAAAAATATTACTGCAAAGTAGATGACGTCGGCAACCACTGCATTGTACATGTGCATTTTAAATACTAGGTTAGTATAAACCGTAAAACTATTCAGGGCAGAACTGTTTCGAACATTGTTATTACAACGAGGCTAGTTAAACTTAACAGTTGTGCAATAAGAACTGTTAAATTTCGTAACGTTATTTGGAATTATTAATGAGTGGTTTATGTAGGTATTACGTTTTGGCACTAAGTATTGTAGCATGTAAAAGAAGTTTTTTTTTTGTACTTTTACCTCCAGTTGTTCACAAATCCGGTACTCTTTTTGTAAATCCACACTGACACAACATGAATCACACACTTCAAATTACAAAGCTTAGTGATCGACGATTTTAATAAATAATGTAGGGAAAGCATTCACATATTTTTACCACCTTGTCGTGTGACCACGGCAACTCACTAAATTATACTGTGACAAAATATTTTGACCGTGATATAACAGAAAATACACATTATACGCGACATTAAGCTCGGCTCTACTGAACTAAATTGCAAGAAAATAACAAAGCTTTTACCTTACCTAGCCCAAATGGATAGGTACACCGGCAATAAATTTGTTAATAGCTAGTGTAGGTTGTACGAGGTTGTAATAAGATTGAAAGCTTTTGGTGGCACAGGCAGCACTAAATTGTATGTGTGTATGTGATTTTACCCTTAGTATTATCACCTATAGTAACAGTAGGTAATTGAAGGTTCTATAGATTGTAAAGTCGCTTATAATCGATATTGGACAGCACTATTTTCCAAATTACAAACGTAATTTTTTTTGTCGTTTTTTGCTACTACGAATATACGCGACGGGACGGAACCCTCCGTGCGCGATCCGGTCCGGTTTTTTTTTTGTTTTTCATTTCATTTTCAACATAATTGTAATTTAGGATTGCGGGAACGTTGACACGCCACTATCGCGGCGTAAGTCCTCTCTTTGAGGAGTGGCCAAAGAGGCTACGGCATCCTCACCTATTGCCTGAAGTACCTAAGTCCTCACCGGACGTGGTCAGTTTGGGAGCTTCCTATTTTGGAGGTAACTAAGAATTCTCTTAGGTATAAGTAAGTTTTAGCCAGTATAAGTCTGATACGCTCCACCCTAAAGCAGGAGAAGGCAAACAATATTTTCCCACAAGAAAAAAGGCTGAGGGAATTTTTTATAGCCCTAGACGCAAAGGGTAAATGAAGGCACATGGACGTGGGTTTTATTAAGTAAAAGACAGACACGCTCTCGCGCTCCACCCCAGAGTGGGAGAAGACGTTGATGGTTTTCCACATAAATAAAAAACTTAACTGAGTAGGTGGATTAGGACGCTTACATACCATCACATCTATATTACAAAGAAGTAAAGTTTGCTTTTTTAATTTTTTGGTTTTTTTTTTTTGTTTGTAGGAGGTAATCTCTGAAAGTACTGGTCCGATTGCTTAATTTTTTTCACCTATAGAAAGCTGCTTTATTCCTGAGTGACATAGGCTATATTTTATGTACGCGAACAAAGCTGCGGGCAGAACCTAGTTGTTTTATAAAAAAAAGTTAGCGAAACAAATATCTAATTTGATTGAACATTCCGGAAACCTGTCAATTATCTTTCCTTCCCTTTCTTGTTACAAGTAACTTTCTCAATATTATTTTAGTCATTGTTGAAATTTCAACCGTCCGTGCTTTGTTTCATTATGAAAATTGGTTGCTAACTACAATTTACAAGAACTAACTTTTTGCCAAGGGTTGCACGAAAACAGAACATTAAAATGAAAAAACTTGTAAAACGGCAAACAGCTTGCATAACAAAAGTCATGCAACGGTAGATTATAATTATTATTCTTTGTTTTATATCAGGTTAATTAATCATAAATGGCATGGTTGGCGCAGCGGTTGAGCGGTTGAGTTGTTCTATTCCCGCAAGGAATAAACATTTATATGGGCTACAGATATAGTCTGTCTAAAAAGTCAAACAACTTGGGATTTCGGTATAATATTTAGTCATTTAAAAATTACTTATAATTGATACTTTTTATAAGGTTCTTCTTTAATTGACAGATGTTTATTAATTTACTATACCTTTTTTGTCCTATGATGAGTTCCCTGACAGTTCATTTTTTTCCGTGGCACGCATACTACTTTAGATTACTAAAAAATAAACTGGCAAAAAAAATAAAAATGAAATGATAAAAAAAATATTGTCTTTCGTAAATTAATAAGTAAATTATTGTGGTTATAATTAACTGTTAATAAATTAAGTAAATAAAATAAAAAAGTATAGAACTTAAAAATGTGTAATGCGTTAAACGGAACTTCTGCCAATAGAGATTGACACTACTCGACGACACACTAATCGACAAAATCGGAGCGATCATCTTGTAATCGCATGTAACGGCAGAAAATTGGAAAAAAGTAATAGAAAAAACTCAAAAAACTATAACAGAGGACTGGAATAAATATAACCGGATCGACCGAATTAGGGCCAATAATTAATCATCGCGGTTAGTTGGAAAAGATTCCGATTCCGATATGGATACGAGTTCAAATCAAGAGTCAAGTTCTGACAGTGAATAATAAATAAATTATTATTTTAAACAGACTGCATTTTATTTAGCACTAGCCGTTCCCCGCGGTTCCGCCCGCGTTATTTCAGCTTTTTAGTTTTTGTCAGGTTTTTTGGTTTACTGTAAAATTTCTTTAAAATCCGTATAGAGTAAGATCCCAGGACCGCCAGACATCACGTATTTTCTGACGAACGAAATGTGGACGATTGAGTACTATTAGTATGTACTAAGAACGCATGCCTACCTGCTAGCTTTCTTAGACGGCCAATTTTTTTTTTATTTTTTTTTTTTTATTAATGAATTTTCAGGTATCAGGTAATCAAGGTACATAAAATTATTACTTACCTCACGTAAATTCTCAAAGCTGATTTTTACGTATTTTGTAGGCAATATCTTTAAAATCAAGTCGCCAATACTCCCAGACACATTCCGTCGGCCATATTGCTTAACAGACGCTTTAATGATCAAGCATGAGAATTTACGTGAAGTTATGTCATTTTTTTCGGATCTTGGACTAGTAGACTAGTTCTTGCGTAAAAGAGTAACAAACATCTACACACACATACAAACTTTCACATTTATCATCTATAAATCTAAAATCGGTAATCCGATTCCATTTTCTTTGCCAACTGATTCGTTATTGTAAAAAATCGATTAAATTTCGTTAGGTCACATCACTATAATTGTCAGACAAGAACTGTCAGGGAACTCAACATAGGACAAAAAAGGTATAACACTAGCTTATAAGTTGTGTAGGTATGTCTTTACTAACAATAATGGATTGTAATATCTGAATTAAATAAATTATTATTATTATTATTAGGTAGTAAACAATGATCAAGATCATAATCAACTTTGATTATTGAACCAGTGTTATTATCCTAATAATTACCTAAGTCGTTTGACTTTTTAGACAGATGTTTTGACGGCACGGTTGGTTGATCAATTAGCTGCTATGCTACGTGTCGCGAGTTCGATTCCTGCACGGGACAAATATTTGTATAACCCACAGATAAGTGTTCCCGGTCTAGGTGTTTTCGTGTCACAAGTTCGATTCCCGCACGGGACAAATATTTGTATAGCCCACAGATAAGTGTTCCCGGTCTAGGTGTTTTCGTGTCACAAGTTCGATTCCCGCACGGGACAAATATTTGTATAGCCCACAGATAAGTGTTCCCGGTCTAGGTGTTTTCGTGTCACAAGTTCGATTCTCGCACGGGACAAATATTTGTATAGCCCACAGATAAGTGTTCCCGGTCTAGGTGTTTTCGTGTCACAAGTTCGATTCTCGCTCGGGACAAATATTTGTATAGCCCACAGATAAGTGTTATCGGTCTAGGTGTCTTGTGTATGTGAGTTTACATTTTTGTGAAAGCAACGACGATATAGGGGTTAATCCTAGTGTGGAGCAAAGGGTAAAAAAAAAAAATGTGGGTCTATCAGGTGCGTGCAAGATACCCAAAATAACCCGAGCACAGACCCGGAATAACTTTTCTTTGTATGTTTACATGTTTGTGATTGCACCCTGCCCAGGTAGGTACAGGTGTGCGGAAGTGACGCCCGGGTGTCGCCACTGTGCGGAATGCCCGGAGGACACGGTGGAGCACACAGTCGAGGTGTGCCCTGCTTGGACGGAGCATCGCCGTGCCCTCGTGGGGGCAATCGGCGGCGGAGACCTCTCGCGCCGGGCCTTGGTTGAGGCCATGGTCCGGAGCGAGGAGGAGTGGCAGGCAGTCGCCGACTTCTGCGAAGCAGTAATGTTCGCAAAGGAGGAGGCCGAACGCATCAGGCAACGGCGTTATCGCCGCCGCCGCGCGCCGCCGCCGCCGGGATTCTGATCCCGATTTCCGGCCACCGTAGGCGCGGGCTTGCGGACAGTGAGCAATGGGTAGCTCGCTGTCCGGCCGTCCGGTAACTGTTCGGACCAAGTCCAAGTCGTCGACGGCGCGCACTGTTCCCGCGCGCCTCAAGGAGTTGTCAGCAACAGCAGGGACCCAGCTGGGTCGAAGCCTGGGGCTAGGGTTATCCGAAAGGGCGCTCGAGCCCCGGTATGAAGGCTAGAAGAAATGGGTCTTTTAATCAGTAAGAGTCTGACACTATCTCCCGCTCCGCCCAAGAGCGGGGGATGTCATTGCATGATTTTTTCCCACCATAAAAAAAAAAAAAAAACAAAAAAAAAGGTAGGTACAGGTGTCATTTCTAGTGTTTGAAAACGTTTTAAAATACACCCCTATTTTTTAATTAGTACAAAAAGAAATAGAGCTCTATCCGTATCCGTTACTGATCACATTTGTGTAGTCAAAAGTAAAAAAAAATGATATCCCAAAATTGTCCACGAAAGTTGTCATAATTGGTAAATTCATAATAGAATCAATCATTCACAACAATTGCTTCTAGAAAATACTACGCGCAGTGTTTTTCCATCGTTTTTCGTTCATAATCAATAAACTGTACAATATTTCCATAAATTGAGTGACCTTTTAGGACATAAACGAACGCTAATAACTTTGCTGTTTAGGAATATTATTTATTGAGACTTTACTTCAATAATGACAAGACCTTTTCTAATAAGCCTTTTAAGTATTTGCACTAATTAAAAATTAGTGGTGTATAATAAAAAGTTCCATACTAATAAGCGGAAGTAGGTGTGAAAGTAACTCTGTCCATTTGTTACACCACCGCTGTTAAATTTCTGTGCCGATTTTGATAAAATTTGGTACAGCGTAAGCTTGAACCCCAAGCAAGAACACAGGCTACTTTTTTTTTAAACTTTACCCCATATTTGGAGTACCTCTTGTATCGTGGATGTGTTCATATACATGTAAACTCATTTACACAAGACGCCCAGACCCAGAACACTTATCTGTAAGTAAGGGAAACGAACACGCGACACGCAGCGCAGTAGTCCATCGGTCAACCACTGCGCCTGACTGCGCCACCCGTGCCGTAAAACTGGACTTTTTATCTGGCTTCGCAACTGTTATACCCATACATACCTATACCCTATTCGCGTTAACATTAGGCATTTAAAGAAACCTTTTTTACTGTCCGTTCAACCGATTTTAACCTCTATTTCGTAGGCTTTGCTTTTAATGCCATCCCATTAAAAGCAAAAAAGTGGTAACATTACCAACAATTCTGCAGCCGCTATTTGCCGTGCCACCGACGTTATAAAAGTCAAAATCGGCTGAACGGATAGTAATAAATTGTTTTCATAAATTTCTAATGTTATTTTGAACAGAGTATACTTACCTAAAAAACAAGAAACACTGGCTTCCGAAATTATATTATTTTGTCATTTTTACTATAGTTTTTTTTTGGAAGTCGTTTGTATTTTTTTTCAAAAAGTTTAAACTAAGAATGGAAAGTTAGCAACCCTAGGTATTGCAGCTAAACAGCACGATAGTAGTTACTGTAGCCCCTATCTCCTAATCCACGAGTGAGATAGAGATAGCTGTAACATACTAGGTACCAATTTCATGCATTTTATAGATCCTAATCTATTAGAGTAGGAAGGTAAATGCTTGCGCTTGTTACCAGTGGGCAGTGGGCAATGTGATAGAAAATTGGTTCGGGCCACTCCAATCCGACTCTAAAACGCTAGACGATAAAATGTCGCGTAAATTGCTTCATCATTTTGCCAAAGAATCCTACTTTGCCTGATGAAATGTTGAGAGGTGAGACTTTTTTATTTTATACTAGAACTTTTCCCGGGACTTCGTTCACGAGAACGTTTTCATAGAAATAGTTTCTAGCGAGAACTACACCGACGCACACATTGACCACTCCTGATTTGTACGTAGAACGACGTCGCTCGCGTGGCGTGGATCAAGTGTAGCTCTACAAGTCTAGTTTCCATATAAACTGTATGGACATCAACGCGCCCAGATTGGCGTGTGTGGCATACGTGTGCGCAGTGTAATAACTCAAATTTTTATCAAAAAAATATCTTTCATCCATAAATATTTTCTAGTACATAAGTTATAAGTACGCCAAAAGAAATTGAATAAATTACCTACTGCTGAGGTAGGTACTAATAAACTAGTAAATATATAAGTACCTAAATAAATTAGTTGTATTGTCTTGAAATATGAAAAAACCGGGAAAGTGCGAGTCGGACTCGCCCATGAAGGGTTTCGTAGCAGCAAGTAACATAATATAAAAGTTCTTGTAATGTGTTGTAACTTTGATCGATCTTTTAATAATAGTGTATTTTTTTCGATTTATGACGCATTAAAAAAAAACTACTTACTAGATTTCGTTCAAACCAATTTTCGTTGGCAGTTTTTATAGTAATGTACATCATATATTTTTTTTAGTTTTATCATTCTCTTATTTTAGAAGTTAGAGGGGGGGGGACACACATTTTACCACTTTGGAAGTGTCTCTCGCGCAAACTATTCAGTTTAGAAAAATATGATATTAGAAACCTCAGTATCATTTTTGAAGACCTATCCATAGATACCCCACACGCATGGGTTTGATGAAAAAAAAATTTTTGAGTTTCAGTTCTAAGTATGGGGACCCCCAAAATTTATTGCTTTTTTTCTATTTTTGTGTGAAAATCTTAATGCGGTTCACAGAATACATCTACTTACAAAGTTTCAATAGTATAGCTCTTATAGTTTCGGAAAAAAGGGTTCCGTTTTTTGCCATTTTGGCTACGGAACCCTAAAAAGAGGTCCAGACATTGTAATACCAGAATGTCTGATAACTTTCTTTACGCGTTTTTCGAGGTACCTATCTACTCGTACTAAATATTTGAATTTAGATATGAAAATAATACAATTCGTAATCGAAGGCAGTAGTGCATTTTGGTAATCCTAAACATTAAATACCTACCTGCCTCTTCTGGTCCAGAGATTCTGATACTTACCAGATTTTGGGTTTTATTCGAAAACTAATGTCTAGATATTAAATACATTAACAGTAATTTTTCTTGTAAAAGTTACCTATCAACTATAATTATTATTATTGTGCATCAGATTTTTTTTTGTTAGACTTTCTTGGTATTAAAAAACTTAAAACACCTAAAAACCTTTTCGTAAAAGCCAAAACTACAAATACAACGTTGTCTATCCCTGATATGAGTGCCGACATAAACCATCATTATGTCCGCCGACATGCCACACCCCCGACCGGCGGAGTATTTAATCGAGCCACAAGCAAACAAAATTCGTGCTTATTCGGTAAACTCTGTTTACTGTTTGGAAAAAATCCTTATAAAGAGGTATTAAATGAAAACTAGTAAAGGCACTTCTAGACATTAGGTACAAATATTACCAGCACATTATAATAAAAAGTTATGTGTGAGTTTATGAAAATTGCGGTACCTACATTATGTTACGCCTCATTGCAGGATTCAAGATTGGATGAAATGGGTCCTTCAAATATCTGACCTGATTGTAGATAGGTTCCCGACTTTCAAATAGGTTCTAATAGAACCTGATTTGGAAGTCGGGAGCGACTTGTCGATCCTGATCATGGCTCGTTCCGTAGTTAGCAACTTGGCACTTCGGCAGTGCGCAGTCCCAGAATGCGGTTACCAATAATGTCATCTCGCTAAAGGAGATTACCGCAAGAAAAGGTAAGGAAGATTACAAGTACTCTCTCGTTCTGCCCCAGTCGCCCTAAGGGTCGGAGAAGGGCAGATAGCATCTTCTTCCAGGCCCTCTAAAAGAGTCCAGATTCGACGGCTTCGGGAACATCCGTGCCCCGTCCGACCTGAGATGGTGGCGTGTAGTGCTCCATGCGTACTTGTAGCCGCTGACGCATGTAAATATGTGAGGGGAAAACCCACGATGGTTTTGGTCAGTACCTACAAGTCTGACAGGCCTTCTCGCCTATCCTAGGGCGAAGAACATCTATGAGGATTTCCTTAGGAACCTGGTTGATAGATCCGAATAACAATAGTACATTGTTACACTAGGGGTGAAAGTAACTCATTTCGTCCCGAGAAGGAGTTGGCGGGCGAGCGCAGCGAGGTCGCTAATTCGAGGGGTTAAATGGGTTACTTTCACCCCGAGGTAAACACTGTGCTTTTCATTACGAATACGAGGAAACTAAAAATAAAAAAAAGTTTGTAAAACCTGAGTCGTCGTACCTATGATTTTAAGTAGGTATCTTTCTTCTGATTTAGGCGGTAAAAGGTATTCCACTACTGCTTTAACCTCTTCTCTTCTGAAATTAGGCGTTAAATCACTATTTTAATCTGATAAACATAACGTGTTAATACAAATCTTTGTTGTACGGAAATGTAAACGAAACTCGAAAAAACCAACGACTGATTGCCACTTTCCCGCCATTTTGTTTTTTTTTTCTGCGGCCGGCCAGCTATTCAGCCTCATTAATGAAAAAATAGAAATTAATTGTAATCTTTTAAAAATAAAGTATTTTAAAGAAATAGTTGAACAAATATATCACTTAAAATATAACATTATTTAATTAATACTTGTCTTTAAGTTATTTCAATTTTATATCGCGCTGTGATTGACTGGCTGTACCTATGGAAAATTGGAACATGGTTCAATAGAAATGTGAAGATAGAACTAGTTTTTTTTTTTAATAATTTGACAGCTGTCAGTTGTAAAGTAAAACTGAAAAGTATCACTTTCAGCCCGCTCCTCAGGCAAGTTCAGACCTACTTTCAGAGTATGAGTAATGAAAAATAAATTTACCTATTTAAATTACTTTACCTATTTAGAGTTACACATAAAATTCAATTAAATAGGGGTTTTACTGCTACGGGTAGAGCCACTAGAAGAAAAACATAAGTTTGTATGCCTAATTTCGTAGATAGATTTGAACATGAACTCATAAAAAACACGCCTATAAAACCTTGACCGAAGATTGTTTATGTCGGTCAAGGTTGATTCATAGCTTTTCAAAATTGGTGAAAGGCGGGTAGTTCGTAGTTTTTCCGATAACTTTATGGTGAGGTAATTAAAAGTTTCAGTGCCGATTTCACCATCTCCGATTAGCCTACTTGTCAATTAAATTTTCAGTTTTTTGACAGTTGTTGTATGAGTTTGACAGTTCTTGTTTGACAAATATGATATTCGGGACTTTAATAACAGGTGGTGAAACCGGCCCTTAGTCTCGTTTCAGAACTCCTGATTGGTTTGAGACTGGTCGATTTCATTTTGCATTTTGGTTGGTAGCATTGATAGTTAATTTAGCTCAAATAAAGACCCCTCGGATTTACTCCTCTGTGGACAAGTGCCTCCTCCAGTGTATTCCAGGTTCTATCTTTTGAATTATCGTATTTTTAACCGACTTCGAAAAGGAGGAGGTTCTATGTTCGGCTGAAAGTACATTTTTTTTTAAACTTTTTTTTTATGTGTGTTCACCGATATCTCGGTCAATTGTGGACCGATTTTGAAAATTCTTTTTTTGATTGAAAGGTTATGCTTTCAAATTGGTCCCATAGAAATATTATGATTTGATCATTAACTTCAAAGATATGGAACAGAACTCCTCATAGAATCACAGCAGAACTGTGGTTACAAGTTGCTTTGTTTATACGTGTAGTCGATGACTGACTGTCAGAAAAGGAAAAAAAAGATTTATGTATTCTAACCGTGTTTGGGATTATTAGAATCGTTATGAGATGCACTGCGGCTATAAATTATTTAAGTTTGTCTGAAGGGTACTTTTTAGTGGTGGTACCATAACAAAAAAGTGTAAAATAAAAAACTTTTTACAAAAAAAAATATAACCGACTTCAATGTTAAAAAACATTGAAAAGTATAAAATAACTTTAATTTCGGAAGTCGGTGTTAAATAACGAAGAGACAAAACTATTATAGAAACACCGACTTCCGAAATTTAAGTTATTATAATAAATACATTTCAATGTTTTTTATTATCTACTAATTTAGCTGAAATCAATTGTGTTATTATACTTCTTGACAAAAAAGGTGTAAGTCGGTAAGTATTTATTATTTAGCTGTCGATGTTCTTCAAACCCTAGGCCAACTTACCTTTGCGTTTGAAGGTCACGGATGCACTGAGTGGCCTTAGATAGAATTACTGTTCCGTGGATAGAAATACACTCTGAATTAAGATAGAACTACACTGTGCACACGTGTGCCACACACGCCGATTTGGGTGCGTCGGTCTCCATACATTTTATATGGAAACTAGACTTGTAGAGCTACACTTGATCCACGCCATGCGGCGCCACGCGACATCGTTCTACGTACAAATCAGGCGTTTTACACGTGCCCGTCAGTCTAATGTAGTTTTAGATGTAAGATCTCGAGAAGAGAAGAACTTCGGTTCAATAATTCACAGTAAGTAAAGCTTACGAGTTTCTTTCAGTACTATCTGTAAATATAAAGTAGAAACCTTCGACCTAACAGCCGGGTTATGGCTGGACAAAGGAAAGACGTTTCTTCGGACAGAACCATAACGAGGGAACCAAATAGCCTCTTATTTTGTAGATCATACGGGGTGGTAAGTATGATCCGTATGACCGTCAAACCGAAAATCCAGCATTATTTTTATAAGTAATGCGAAACCTGAATATAGTTGGTTTAGAATCAGTAACCAAATCGATTCCAATAATTTTTACACCATGTTATATTTTTTTCCAAAAATATTTAAAAAAAAGTCCTAAGTTGGACAACACAGATCACGGCAGCGGACATTTGACACTACCGCACAGCTAAACTACAGCTACAGTAAAACAACCCCTCAGTCGCCCGGGTGGCCGGGTGATCATGTATTTATGCGGCCAACCAGGAGTATCATAACATTATCGTGATTTTTCATCGTACAGTTATGACATTTTGAACACAGATTTACATAAAAATACTAGACACGTGTTTCGGGTGTGTTTCGTGTTTCGCAATACCAAAACTAATCTTTAAAATATAATAAAGAGGTAAAGAATAGTTTTTTTTTTGTTTTTAGGAGGTAATCTCTGAAAGTAAAGAACAGATTGCGAAATTTTTTTCACCGATAGAAAGAAAGAAAGAATATAAAGGTTACATTTTATTTACGCGTACGAAGCAACGGGCAAAAGCTAGTGTTGTATATTTTAGTGGTGTTTTTTTCAAATTGTCTTGATAAAGAAACAAACTCTATCCGTATGTTGTTTAAGAATTCATGTAGATCGACGTCCTGATGGCTTAATGTACATGAACATGTAAATATTCATGAAGTTTATGTAAATAATAAACGTGAATACTTTTGATTCATTGAGCTTCTAACACACAAATCGGTTTTGGTAAGTTTTCACTTGCGGGGGCGCCTCTCGAGACTCGAGGCTCAAGCTTCTCTTTATACCGAACGCAAAAATAAACAAGGTATTTTGAACCTACTGATTATAAATTTACGATTTTCGGCAGTAATTTCGAGTGTTTTCTCTTATGAACTTATTTGTAATCGTGGGTTCAAAATAATTCGTTTCAGGAAAAACTAGAACTAGCACGGAGCAAGTTATACCTGCTAAGGCGATTAACACACGGCACCGCGCACCGCCGCGGAGGGCGGTAGCGGTGAAGCGGTGAAGCGGATTTCTTAGCGGTGCTCCGCGCGGTCAGGCGGTTTACGCGCCTAACCGCGCGGATAGATTTAACGCGGTTTTGACCAGTTTTATCACAGACACTGGCTAAGGCGATTAACACACGGCACCGCGCACCGCCGCGGTTGGCGGTGAAGCGGATCTCATGTTACATTGGTCACTTAGAAATCCGTTGATACCTTACACACGTACACCGCCCGACCGCGCGGTCGAGCCACGGTCGAGCGGTGCTTTCGCAACCACCGCTCCTCCGCGCTGATTTCCGCGCGGTGGAGCGGCGCCTTACACACGGGGCACCGCATAACCGCGCGGATTTTTGTGGATGCAGGACGTGTTGCAATTTATCTTTGCTAACAAATAATCAAATGAAGAAGTGGACATTCGTGTATAGTTAAAAAAAAATATTTTCGTGTTTTCTCAAACTTTTGTAGGATAACATGAAAGTCCCATTTAGAGTTCTGCTACGTAAAAATGGATGAACTCAATAACTTCTTACTTTTTTCTTTCTACGCCATAAAAGCCAGATGCTGCCACCACTTCAGAGTCCATTTTCGCCAGTGGCTGTGATAAAACTGGTCAAAATTGCGTTAAATCCATCCGCGCGGTTGGGCGCATAAACCGCCTAACCGCGCGGAGTGCCGCTAAGAAATCCGCTTCACCGCCACCGCCCTCCGCGGCGGTGCGCGGTGCCGTGTGTTAATCGCCTAAAATGGATGCTGAAGTGGTGGTAGCAATCTGGCTTTTATGACGTAGAAAGAAAAAAATAAGAAGATATTGGTTTCATCCATTTTAAATTGCAACACGTCCTGCACCCACAATAATCCGCGCGGTTCCGGGGGGGCCTTTGTGTAAGGCGCCGCCCCACCGTGCGGTCGGGCGGTGTACATGTGATAGGTATCAACGGATTTCTAAGTGACCAATGTAACATGAGATCCGCTTCACCGCCAAACGCGGCGGTGCGCGGTGCCGTGTGTTAATCGCCTAACAAAGAACTAATATTAAACATAATATAATAAAAAAATATTATTCTGGGAAAAGACTCGCGCACTAAGGGTTCCGTACCGTCTCTAGCAAAAAAAAAACGCGTTTGTTCTTTAGAAGCCATAGCAATAGGGCCCCGTTTTTACCCTTTGGGTATACGAGTAGAACCCTAAAAATAAGCAATTTTCAAAAATTATAAGAACAAAATCCAAAAATTATCCAAAAATTTACCCACCTCTATCTTTATTATTTCTATGATTACGATGCAGATGCCTCAGATGTTGTCACGTGACTCGTATCGAAAAATTTGTAGGTACGTCTATGCTCTTCTAAGGAAACGATACAAACTCTAGCAGAGTTAGAAGACAAATGGGCGGCTCGGCGAAAGGTCATCAACATTGCGTGCGGCCAGGGACTTCGTAAATAAACATTTCTTAGTAAACAAACTTTTCACTTCTAACCGTCTATAGGCTATTAGATCTAATACCTTTGTATTCATGATTTGTTTGCATTGCTATATTTAAACTGCCGTCCTTAAGCTAAAGTGCCGTTATCTAACATTTGGCAACTTTCTTTTTTGGATGCTAAAAATTCTACAACCTATTTTTTATGCAAAAGCTAAAACGCCTGTCTAGTATTATTATGTAAAGAATCCATGTACAAAATTTCAAAACTGTATTATGAAAAATCACAAATTATAAGCCAGTTATGGTACCTGGTTGGCGACAGAAAATACATGGTCACCTGGCCACCTGGGCGACTGAGGGGTTGTTTTGCTTCCACACCCAGCCGTGTGCTGGCCCCTAATGCCGGTTATGATCTGTAGTGACCTGTTTTGTACTTAGTGTCGGTGGCGTCCAACTTGTGACCTTTATTTAAATATTTTTGGGAAAAAATATAACACGTAAAAATTTTTGGCATCGACACAGTAACTGATTCTGGACAAACTATATCCATATTTAGCATATACTAAAAATAATGTAGCGTTTCGTTTTCTCTAAGCAGTATTTTTCAAATATCAATAGTTAGGTACCGAGATAAAATGAAATACCGTTGAGTTCCCCTGATTTATACGTAATTCTACGCTGCTTTATGTGCGTAACTCAACTCTTTTGTCAGATAACGGCATTATAGCGGAAGGTAGAATTATGTATCTAACTTTTATATACTTAATTTTTTTTTACAATTTGTAATATTTACACTTTTGTAAATTTTATTATTGTGAATGTGAGAACTATGTGGATTAGGTACTCTTTCCTTTTCTTTTATTTTCACATGATGTCTGGCAGTTTTGAGTATTTGATGTGGCCTACCCAAATGTCCTTTCTTTGGCATTGTTCGTCAAGTCGTTGAGCTCCTTAGTAGTCCTGAGTTGAGCTACACGCATATTGACAAATGCGTGCATTGACTGGACAGGTCCACTTAGAACTGTGTGGTTCTTTCTTCAAAAGACCATCTCAGGCTCAATCTGCATGGTTCTCATATGATTTGACCATTACATGTTTTGCTGTAGGTATGGACTTTAAAAGAGACTTTGACCCCTGAGTTTGTTTCGGTGTTTCTTCTCAGGGTAGTCAGCTAGGAAACATCGGCCTCATCTAGCATTAATTGACGAAAAAAAAAAATTGACGTGTAAAAGTGTTTTTATAAAACCTACTTGCAAAATAAAGATCATTTATCATTTATCATTTAACAGACTCGACATGGACGCCGGAAGGGGAGTGCAAGTGAATGCACTTGCACCTCCCTGACTTTTTATAAAGTACTAGCTTTTGTCCGCCACTCCGCCCGCATACATAAAATATAGTCTATGTCACTCAGTAATAAAGCAGCTTTCTATCGGTGCTAAAATTTTTGCAACAGGACCAGTAGTTTCAGAGATTACCAAAAAAAACAAACTAAGCCTCTTTATTACATTATAATAATATAGTATAGACAAGAAAAAAAAACTCCTTTCATACCTATTTTTATTATTAGAGAAACAAACACGAATTTACAGGGATCGCTTAATAATATAAATATAATTGGACAATTACATGTTTGCTGTACGGACTAGGTACTTTAAAAGAAACTTTGACCCTTTTTAGGGTTCCGTAGTCAACTAGGAACCCTTATAGTTTCGCCATGTCTGTCTGTCCGTCTGTCTGTCTGTCTGTCTGTCTGTCCGTCCTCGCTTAATCTCTGTGACCGTTGGCACTAGAAAGCTGAAATTTGGTACCAATATGTATATCAATCACGCCGACAAAGTGGTAAAATAAAAATTGAAAAAACATGTTTTATTAGGGTAGCCCCCCTATATGTAAAGTGGGAAGTTATTTTTTTTTTTAATTTCAACCCTTACGTGTGATATATTGTTGGATAGGTATTTAAAAATGAATAGGGGTTTACTAAAATCATTTTTTGATAGTATCAATAATTTCGGAAATAATCGCTCCAAAAGTAAAAAACAATGTGTCCCCCCGCCCTTAACTTTTGAACCATAAGTTTAGAAAATATGAAAAAAATCTGACAAGTAGAACTTTATAAGGACTTTCTAGGAAAATCATTTTGAACTTGATGGAAAGAACAGTTTTTGTACAAAAAAAAACAAAAAGGTTCTACAAAATAATTTCTGGACTAAGTTTGTAGTATAATCGTATATGCAAGCATTTTTTTTAACTTCGTTTACATATTTTATTATCCTAAACGTATATTCAAACAAAAAAAGAATTATTAAAATCGGTTCTCGCAATCCAAAATTACCACCGAAAACTTCTTCTGCTATGTATTAATTAGTAACCCAATTCCTCGAGAGATGGCGCTGGGCTATTTCTCGTTCGTGCTGTTAGGATTTTTCCTGAGTTGATGGGGTCGGGTATTATCGAATTGTTTGGTTGGTCTCTCCTTGGCATTGGCGGTATTATCTTATAACTACTTAAAACTTCTATCAGGAACATGCTAAGGCAATTTAGAACAAAATTAAAATTCATTTTTTAACGCCATCTATCAAAATTTTAAGGTAAAAACCAGTTCATAAATGGTTCGATAGATGGCATTGCGTAATGACGTCATCTTTGTAAAAGTCGATGTTAAGATTTTCCGTGCTTTCATGACCTACCGTGGTAAAAAATCGATGCTTCTTAAATATATTCGTAATTTTACGAGTGCACAATCGCTGAAATTTCTACTACTTGCATACTGTTTTAGTTATCACCGTCCTTTGTGGGCCCGGTTTTAGGGTTCCGTATTTATTAGAGTTCCGTACTTAGTATGTTAACGTAACAAATAGCCTTTTTTAAACTCATAAGTGGGAACACTTATTATGACGGACGGGAAACCACGGAACTCTACACTGAGCGTGGCCCGACACGCTCTTGGCCGGTTTTTTTTTAGGTGAAAAATCATTCAAATCCATCTGGGCTGCTAAGGTTTGCTGGCATCTCTTTCAGGAACGCGTAGAATACTACGCACTGTCGACGACTTGGGCTCCGTCCGAACAGTTACCGGACGGCAGGACGATGAGCTACATATTATTCGCCGTCTGCAAGCACGTGCCTTGAAATTGTATTTTTTTTTTCTAAATTACATTTACCTGAGTAGGCACTTAGGTATGTAACTTGTTAGTTGAGGAAGACCTATTTACAAAAGTACATGGCTATTAAAACCAAGTTCTTTGCACTCATTTAACAAAAGTCTAGCAAAAGCGAGAAACTTTTAATAAAATTTCTTTTATATCGTTGCAATAAAGTTTAAAGAGGTCAAGACGGGAGATGGAGATAGAAGCGTTTGGCGTAAACTTGAAATGCCCGGGGGAAATGACAAACAATAATGCGATCTCCAAGAAAGATCTGGCTCCATCCTCCTCGAGGGCTTCGCATTTAAAATATTCAGACTTCTGCAAATGTCTGGACTGTTTATATGCAACCGTTATATTTTTTTCTTTTTGATGCAATATCTGTCTACTTATTGACATTCTGCATGTATTGCATGAGAGCAGTGGTGGCCGAGTGGTAATCACTCAGACTTACGAGTTGTAGGTCAAGGGTGCAAACCCTGCCAGGTGCATTACTTTGTATAATTTATTTCATTACCACTGCTCTCAAAACGGTGAAGGAGAACATCGTGAGTAAACCAAAAATTCGAAGGCATGTGATATTCACCAACCCGCACATTCCGGCCCATTCCCTCTCCTAGAGAGGAGGCCTGAGTCCCAGAAGTGGGAACATTAAAAAGGCTGATGGTGATGATGATGATGTAATGTAGGTACTTATGCATTTATTTCATTTATTAAAACTTTGTACACAACAAGTCCACTCCTTGAGGAGTGGTTGCCTCACCTTCCTCATGATACAAATCCTCTATTCGGGAGGTTCCTGCATCTGATTCGTACGGCTTGTTTTGCGAAGAAGTGCCATAGCCTTGTGACATTTGTCAAGACGATTAATTAAAAAAAACAAAAAGAATACTCGCAATATATTCCATCACATTATTTAGCACGCCGAAAAAATTTATGTACTTTTTAACATTTTATGTAATTAATTAGTATTTCTTTCAGTTTGGTTCCAAGTTACATTCTAGTCTTTCTCAAATGTCAAAAGTTTAGGTACCATTAAAAACTACTGAAGTTTTAATTACAGTTTTCAACTCAATCTTTGTCAGACCTATGAGTTGTTTACAGGCAAGGCAGCATTCGGTACCTAAAAACTTTATCTGCAAAAGTTATATGCAAAGTGAACTGAAAACATAGTGTACTATATTATTATACTTGTTGCCATAACAACGTGTGTAATAACAAAATTAGGCAAATATTCGAGCCCTCGGCTGCGTAGTTGACTGATAATGAGCTGTGACCTCGGTTCGTGGTACATGTATGTCGAAAAGTACACCTTGTAAGCGATGCATATGGAAATGAAGCGTGGAGTTACAAACATACATCCTATTTACACATACTTGCATAAAAACTTTCGCCTCTTCATTGTAAGTGAGGAGCGTAAGTCCTGTCCATATCAACACCAGTCTAAATTAATACTAAAACCAGGTAGATTAGTTTGTTTGTTGTTAAAGATATTCACTGAAAGTGCTGTAAATTTTACAACGATAAGTATAGAGCTACTCACTGTCGCTAAGTGTCTGGATTTTTTTTTACTACGGGAGTCAAATCGCGAGCGAGAGTTACAACTTTAAGCAAAGTAACACTAGGATTTGGTAGTGTTATTTTGCTCAAAGTTGTAAAAAAAAAACATTATAAATGCTTTAAAATACTAAAAAAAGACGTGTGGCACTCGGGGACTGCCGCGGTAAAGCTATTGCATAGCATTTTTATCAACTTATGCAATTATAATTATTTATTTATTTTATTTATGCAGTATTTTTTTTACTTTGTTTTTTTTTCTTTGATATTAATTGAAGTTACACTTTCACACATTGAATTGAATTTTGATTGATTGTTCACTCATTTGTTTTCTTATCGGTCACCACGCTCAAAAAACAAATGAGTGGGGGGTGTTAGGTTATTTTCGTCACGGAATTTCTGGATTCGGTCTCCACGCTCAAGGCCCGCGATAGAAGCTATGCAATAGCTTAAAAGCTTGTTGACTCCACTTTGTAAACAGGGTGCGTTCACAAATCACTTTGACCTTGAATAACTATCTGTAGGCCATACAAAAATGTTTGTACCGTGCGGAAATTAAGCCCAACACACGCACCGCAGCAGCCAATCGCTCGACCACTGTGCTAACCTTGACGTCAACTTCAAAATACAGGAAATTACAGACTAACACATTGTTCCTGCTATCCGGTAATGATCAGTGGCCAATTCAGACAAGAGAAACTCCCTCGTGCTTTAGCTGGCATTGTGAAATAAGATGCAAGGACATAGGCAAACGTATACGAGTGTACTGTTATTAATTCTAATAATATCAAACACTTTTATTATAGCTATACTGGTACCTGTCGGCAGCCACAAAGCAAATCTATCAGCAATATAAATAAAATGTTTATTAAAGCTGTCCACCGATTTATATGACGTTCACGAAATAGAAATTAATGTGAAAATTTACTGCTATTGGTTTATGTTTCTGTGTTAATCGTCAAGAACACGATTTCTTTTCTCTTTCAATCGAAACTACAGTAGGGTCCTCATTCAATATATCTTACAGCACGGTTAAGTTCAGCAGCATATGCTGTCAGAAAAATCCGTCAAGTACAACGAACTTCGAACGAACTGCAAAAACGAACCATATCATAGCTAGGCCCATCGCCGTGCCCTCGTGGGGGCGATCGGCGGCGGAGACCTCTCGCACCGGCCACCATAGGCTCGGGCTTGCGGTCAGTGATCAATGAGTAGCTCGCTGTCCGACCGTCCGGTAACTGTCCGGACCGAGCCCAAGATGTCGACGGCGCGCACTGTTCCCGCGCGCCTCAAGGAGTTGTCAGCAACAGCAGGGGCCCAGCCGGGTCGAAGCCTACTGGAGCCAGGGTTATCCGAAAGGGAAATCGAGCCCCGGTATGAAGGCTAGAAGGAACGGGGTGGGTCTTTTAGTCAGTAAGAGTCTGACACTATCTCCCGCTCCGAAAAAATCATAGCTAGGCCCAGGTGGAGGAAGGAGAGGAGGCCCATACGAACGTTGGTCTGAAGAAATAAAAATAACAGCAGCAGCTAACTGGATTAACAAGGCCAAAAACAGACCTGACTAGAAAACCTTAGAGGAAGCCTAAATCTGAAAGGGACCTTTTTACAAGAGGCATGTTTATGGGGACGAATTCCTGATATAGTCTATTTTATTTAATTTTGCAGAAAGGAGCTATCAGATTCATATAATTATAATTTGCGCAGGAACTACACAACACGAAACTTTAATCAACAGATTAGCTAAAGTAGGCACAATTCTTTTATATATTATAAAATCTAATATATAAAAATTTCATGTCACAGTGTTTGTTATCGAACTTCTCCGAAACGGTAAATAACCAATTTTTATGATTTTTTTGTGCATACTTTGTAGGTCTGAGAATAGGTCATAGACTATTTTTTATCCTCCTAACCTCACCCTCAGTTTTTTCTTTGATAAATCTACTCTAATATCATAAAAAGGTAAAGTTTGTTTTTTTTTTGTTTGTAGGAGGTAATCTCTGAAAGTACTTTTCGGATTGCTAAAATTTTCTAAGATCGAAAGCTGCTTTATTCCTGAGTGACATAGGCTATATTTTATGTACGCGGGCGAAGCAGCGGGTAAGAGCTAGTAAATTATATGGCAGAACAACGACATGGAAATAAAGAGCCTAAAAGAGTAAAGCGATAATAATCTGAAAAGAAAAAAAAATGTGTGAAAAAAGAACAAAGTGTAACAGTAACTATTGTTTGCATCGAAGGGTGTAGATTGATCGATTAGCATTTAACATCGCTACCAAACTTCCGGCTCACTCACTTCCATGCTTTTAGCAGCACAAAAAAACGAACAGCCTAGCTCCTACCTTACCCAACAGTTTATCATGCTCAGTCTAATGTCCCGCTGATGGTGACGCATTTTATTGGGTTATTCAGTTCCCTTCAAAATGGTTGAGCTGAGTGGGGCTGATACACGCATCATGCTTGTAAACGGAGTCATCTCATAACTGCCAGTGGCTTATTTCAAATTCCATATATTTTTTAATCTTTTTTTTTATTACTTATCTACATTGTGCTCACTTAGTAGGCTGACCCCACATTAGGCGTGCGCGATCCTCGGGTGTGAGAAGCGCGGGCGCAGCGTGCAGGCCGCGTGCGCGCTGCGTGGACGTCGCGTGCGCGCTGCGTAGACGTCGCGTTTTGCTGCCCTGCGGCATGTTTGGAGAGTACACGCGGCGAGCATTCTCTGAAGGGCGTTAAACGTCAAGGCGAGCACCGGGTGCGCGCCGCGGGCTCTCTCCACACACGTCACACGGTGGGAACACGCGACGCTTACGAAGCGCGCTCGCGACACGCACGCAACGCCCGCATCGCTCGCACGCCCGAGGAACGCGCGCGCCTAATGTGGGGGAGACCGTAGACGCGACAAAATATATATAATATGTAACCAAGATTTAAGTGTCCATGGAGTTTCTTGCACGTTCTTCTCCATAGAGATCTACGCTTTGGAACGTGCAATTTAGCTTCTCTTTTTTTTAATTGACCGACATTTTGACATTTCAGAAGTCTATTTCAAATAAACATTTCTGATTTCCTAGTACATTATACCATGAAAGAGATGAAACAGATATACAAATAGCCTATTTGTGTATCTATAATGCGCCAATTACTAAAAAGTTGTGTTTTGGTATGGTCTTGTGAAAAGGAGAAATGAAACAAATTTTCCTAAAACATTTATAAATATACTAGATAGGCTAGAGAAGGAGAGGAATTAGAACAATGCGCCTGCGATCTTCCCGTCTGATTATAATTTAGGTGTCTTCAAGGCTAGACTGGATTAGGCTCTTTATAAACTAGTGTGATTCGCCATCAACGATTGCATCACTGCTTACTATCAGGTGGGATCGCAGTCATGCAATAGTTTATGTCATTAAAAGATGGGGGCCATAAAAAATGGATTTTGTGAGGTTATATGAAAGTAAAGGAAGTCAGTGATAGCGTGACGGCTGACAAGTTAGAATAAAAAAAATAATGTTGCACTAACCTCAAGTAACATAGGACAAGGGCAGCAAGATGATGATGTGTGTATGTCTATATGTCATGGCCATATCATAGAAATTGATTACCCAAATGTCCTTTCTTTGGTATTGTTGTTGTTCGTCAAGTCGTAGAGCTCCTTAGTAGTCCTAAGTTGAGCTTTTCGAATACTGACAAATGCTTACACTGATTGGACAGGTCCACTCAAATCTGTATGGTTCTTTCTTCAAAAGACCATCTCAGACAAATCTGCATGGTTCTCATGTGATTTGACCATTACATATTTACTGTATGGACTTTAAAAGAGACTTTGACCCCTGAGTTTGTTTCGGTGTTTCTTCTCAGGGTAGTCATACAGATAGGTAACACCGGCCTCATCTAGCATAAACTGACGAAATAAAAATTGGCGTGTAAAAGTGTTTTTTAAACCTATTTACAAAATAAATATCATTTATCATTGATCACTACATAATATGGCCAAGTTAAACTGGCCAGATCGTTTTAAACGTTACAGTTTGATGATATGGCAATCCAATTTTTACTGTCATAAAAATCCTACATTAATGATATGGCCAAACAACAGAATCGATATATCATCAAATGTTAACGTTTATCCGTCAATCAATTTCTACAATCTGGCCATGACATCTATACAAATATGTATAATAAAGCGTAAGACATTTTTGATTGTGGTTTTTGAACCGCACTAAACTAGGAACTACCAGTCAGAAAATAAGTATATGATAGCCTGATTAACGAAAATTAGCATGGGATATATAACATCACTTTACGAGCCATAGAAGTAGAGTGGTATCCAAACTCGTGAGCGAAGCCGCAGGGGACGGTTAGTCTATAATAATACTTAAAGCGCACTAGCGCAGCTGTTCAATAGACATGGCAGACAGTGATAAAATCGCCTTTCGTGCCGTCTCTTACAAAATACATTTGTATGTCCTACATTTCTGTAGCAGGTACAGCTACCTTTTTTTTATGGTGGGAAAAAATCATCCAATGACAACCCCCGCTCTTGGGCGGAGCGGGAGATAGTGTCAGACTCTTACTGACTAAAAGACCCACCCCGTTCCTTCTAGCCTTCATACCGGGGCTCGAGCGCCCATTCGGATAACCCTGGCCCCAGACAGCTAGTACCTAGTATACCTTTGACAGGCCTGTTGGTCTAGTGGTTAGTGACCCTGACTGCTATGCCGGAGGTCGTGGGTTCGATTCCCACCCAGGACAAATGTTAGTGTAATGAGCATGATCATTTGTTCTGTGTCTGGGTGTCATTTATCTATAATATGTATGTATTTAGAAATATATAAGTATGTTTATCAGTTGTCTAGTACTCATAACACAAGCTCTGCTTAGCTTGAGACTAGACGGCGTTGTGTGATAGTTGTGGAATATTATTATTATAATAATAATAATAATAATAATAATAATAATAATTCAAGTTTATTCAGGGTAAAATTTGGTAAAATAGTTACATAAAATCTTAAGAGTAATTACAAAGGTAAATGCTATGTCATGTGCCTGTACTAGGATAAACCTGTATCACAGGCGGTAGGAGCTCTTATATTGTAGTTTTTTCGGACAATACTATTGATAACAATATTTAAAAAGTCTATAAGTAGTGAAAAATATAATTAAATTAAATTATTTATAATGTTATATAGGTACCTAGTTTACTTAAACACTAAAGGTCACAATTTGTTATTTTGTATTCTGAAACTGTTTCTTGCACATTATTCTCTAGTTACACACATATGATTTTGCGTCAGCAGAATTAGTAATTGGGTTAATATCGAGGTTGCGTTAATTCTAAAGAGTTATGTTTACATTGGACAAATATGCTAAAATAATAAGAAAAATTATGGTTTGTAGGTCACTGGAATTTTGAATCAGCAGTAAGTAAGTAATTATATTATATTATTACCTACTAGTAGGTACTTTATTTATTTATTTGTTTAAAAATTCATGTAGAAGGAAACAGAAAATAATAATATTCCACAACTGTCACACAACGTCATCTAATCCCAAACTAAGCAGAGCTTGTGCTAAGAGTACTAGACAACTGATAAACAAACTTATATATTAGTAAATACACACATATTTTTAGATAAATTACACTGAGACGGAATAAATGATCGTCCGAATTACACACACGTGTGTCCTGGGTGTGAATCGAACCCACGACCTCCGGCATAGGAGTTAGGGCCATTAACCACTAGACAAACAGGACAGTCAAATAGATATAAAGGTGATGTTTTTTCTACAGAAATTTCTTTCTGCGAAAAGAAAGATGGACAAAAGAGATAGACATAGACACCGTAAAATAAAAGTACAAATGAAAAATGTATCATAGAAATAATACCTATAACTTGACTTATCATAATATAAAGATATACATACTATCATAAAATATATTTTACCTATTAATAGCTGAAAATATATTCCTATTATAACTAAGAAACTAACTAACAAATTGATTGAAGTTGTTCAAAGAGGCTTACGTTCAGTATGACGGTATTAGGAGGCTCTATTATTGAGATAATATTTACTTAATCAGTTCTCCAAAAAGAGAAGGTCTTTGAACTCTAATAGTGTGCACGCTAAGTTATTGAACCGAACTTGTATCGGAAAACTAATAGACTAAGTGTACACGGGCCACAAAAAAGCCGCTTCTAGCTGCTTTTTGTGACGCCCTTTTTTGTGACCCGTGAATGCCGGTGCCGCTACAAAAAAAAAAAGCTAGAAGCCGCTTCTAGCTTCTTTTTGTGGTAGCGCTTTTATGTGGCGGCCTTTTTTGTGGCGGCGTTTTGTTGTGGCTTGTGTGCGGGGACGTCATGGGTTGAAAAATGCTTCGCTGTCGCGCGCTTCAGCTTTTTGTGGCCGCTTTTAGTTTTATTTTGTGGCCGCTTCTAGCTTTATTTTGTGGCCGCTACTAGCCTTTTTTTGTGGCAGCACTTTTTTGTGGCGGCTTTTTTTTGTGGCCCGTGTGCGGGGACACTGAAGCGATAAAAACAAAAGCACAATTCATCGAAGACACAGTTTATTGGAGCATGTTCACTAGAGTGTAGACACCACAACATTTGTTATCTGACAAAACTTTGTTGTTTGCAGACTATCGAAAGTAAATCATAAGTCAATGAACCCGTTGTGGTAGTAAGTAAACATATGTTTTCGAGAAGAGTAGTTTATTTAGGCATAAGTTGATTTATCTAACATCTACGAGAGCAGTGGTGGCCGAGTGGTAACGGCCCCGACTTACGAGTCGTAGGTCGCGGGTTTGAACCCAGCCAGGCGCATTACTTTGTGTAATTTATTTCATCACCACTGTCTCTCAAAACGGTGAAGGAAAACATCGTGAGGAAATCGGAGTAAAAAGGGGTTTCATGCGAGCAAAGCCGTGGGAATATTTATTATTTATTTATTTATAACCTTATTGCACACCTTAGCTTAATACAGCAAAAATAATAAAAATAAATAAGCTAGAGTAGAATAATGTAGAAGCATTACCTACCTTATTTGTCTTTAGGCATTAGGTATTCTTGAAGACTACTTTATTTACAACTTTTCTCATTATCCAACTATACTAATATTATAAACAGGTAAAGTTTCTTTTTATGTTTTTTTTTTTGTTTGTTGAGGTAATCTCTGAAAGCACTGGTCCTATTGCTAAAATTTTTTTCACCGATAGAAAGCTGCTTTATTTCTGAGTGGCATAGGCTATATTTTTTTTTTATGTACGGCAAAGATCGTGATAACTGAAATAACCGTATATACTCGTAATATTTATCAAGCGCCATATAGAGTCTACGTATGAGAATATAAATAATAGACTGGAGGGTTGTTCATAATGTATGTTGTTTTTAATTATCTTCTGTTTTGAGACCTCCAGCTCCCAGTTTGAGTAAGGTTATTATAAAAACACTAGCTGTAGCCAGCGGCTTCACCCACGTGGTAATAGAAAATTATCCCAAAGGAACATATTCCTGAGATAAATAGTATCCAATGTTTTACTTTTCGTAGGTAAAAATCGTCCAAATGATATCCTCGCCTTTGGGCGGAGCGGGAGATAGTTGTTTGTTATTTAGGTCAGCTAGATAATTTAATTATTCACAAAGTATGCACAGAACTGAGATTAAGTAGGTATTGCTAATGCTAATACGGTATTTTAAGTTTATATGGACAATGCCGTAAATAGAGCCGTGCCAGCAGTTCTTAGGCACAGGGCGTAGTCCTTGGAGGGGTGTAAAAATATAATCTAGCCCTTTTCATTTGTATTACATTTTTTTCTAAAGGGGCAGTTTTTTTTTTTTGGTGGCTAAAAATCATCAAAGTTATTCTATTCTATTCTATTCTATTCTAAATGACATCCCCCGGAGCGGGAGATAGTGTCAGACTCTTACTGACTAAAAAACCCACCTCATTCCTTCTTGCCTTTCATACCGGGGCCGAGCAAACTTTCGGAGCTAACCCAGGCCCCAGTAGGCTTCGACACCGGTGGGCCCCTGCTGTGGCTGACAACTCCTTGAGGCGCGCGGAAAGAGTGCGCACCGTCGACGACTTGGGCTCGGTCCGGACAGTTACCGGTCGGTCGGACAGCGAGCTACCCATTGCTCACCGTGCAATGGGTAGGCTGCACCTACGGTCGCAAGCCCGCGCCTACGGTAAAGTATCCATGTGCTATTCCAGGATATGATCCACCCGTGTACAAAGTTTCATAGAAATTCGTTCAACAATTCGAGCGTGGAGAAGTAACAAACACACATAATTATGTATTTTCACCTTTATAATATTTAAAGTGTGAAAAAGTTGTAAGTAACAAAACAAAGTATTCTTTCACCTTCAAATACTCAAAAATCATAATTTCCTACGGTAAGTAAATAATAATTAGGACTTGTTATTATTGACTGTTTACGGTAGAAGCTGATTCCGATCGGTACTTATTTAATACACACAGTCACACAAGACATAATTAACTCCAGGGAAACTGTCTGTCTATGAAGCTATCTATCTCTCACTTCAGTTATAATAGCTTTATATCATTTCAGTTATAATAGCTTTATAGCTATTATAACTGAAATAGACAATTAAAAATGATATATTTCCAGAATTTCTTATAAGTAAAAGTGTCAGATAAATCTTCATTGCTATTATTTCGGTCGACCCCAACTCCCAACTGCGAACTATCTGGAAACTGGGTCAAAATATCAACAAGTCAAGGACCCTTTATTGGTTGAGTATACCGAATATCTTGTAGCAGAGGCGTAACGCGGACTAATTTAGACTTGGGTGAAGGTACAGCAACGAGGCCTTTTCCACACTAATATAAAAAAGAAGTAGTTTGTTTTTTATTTTTTGTTTGTAGGAGGTAATCTCTGGAAGTACTGTACCCCTTGCCAAGTCGCTAATCTGCAATAGTTAACGCTAATAGAAAATTTCAAATGTACGGAAATGGCGTCATCTCAACGCTTAGTCACGTGGTCAGAACAAAAGATTCGGCGACGCGGCCAACTCAAAGCGTTCGACGCAAGCGAAACGGTTGTAACTTGGCTAGGGGGGCTGGTCCGTTTACTAAGATTTATTCACCGATAGAAAGCTGCTTTATTCATGAGTTACCTAGGCTATATTTTAAGTACATGGGCAAAGCCGCTGGTAAAAGCTAGTCTTTCATAAGTTCGAAAACAATTTGCTGACTGTCACAACCCAATGTTCGACCACATCGTCGCTCACCATCAAGTGAAATAGTGGTAAAAAACCTACCAATTATAAAAAAAACTGGGCAAGTGCGAGCCGGAGTCGCGCACTGAGGGTTCCGTGCAAACTACAATTCCCGAATGGAGTCTCGAAGATTTTTCCTAATTGAAAATTTTTTTTTTGTGAAGTATGAGACCACAAATTTACTATTTTAAGATTTTTTCCTAACCTGTGCTATAAGACCTTGCTTTGTGCCAAATTTCAGGATTTTGGGTCAACGTGAAGTACCCTATGAATTTCGATCTTTGAGAGATTCAATTCGATCTTAAAGAACCCTCACTTGTGCGAGGCCCCTTTGGGTACTAGGTCATGGGCGAAGGCCTACTTCGCCCACACTTCACTACGCCACGTAGGTACATTTTCACGTGTCTTTTAACACAATGTGAATAACAAAGTCGTTTAAGAGAATGGTTTATGGCTAGGATGGTAGCCACCATCTTATTTGTAAAGGTCACCGAACTGTGATCCGTGCCATTAACAGTGTGGGGAGGTTGATGATGATGACGGAGAATTAAGGTCATGAAATTACACTAAGTAGGTACTTCAGCTTAGCTCGAACACTAATTTACCTCGAACACACTTGTGTTAAAATATATTATTGTCAATGATTTGAAAATAATACGTTTAAAGATATAAGCACCATATTGCGACAACCACATAAAGACTAAGTTCGAAGCCACCGGTGGTGCGGGTACCAGAAAGAAAACTTCGAAATGCACTTCGGAGGTTTTTTAAGGTGGAAAATCGCCCAATGACTTCTCCCTCCCTGGAGCGAGGGCGTATCAGATTTTTAGTGACTAAAGCCACCTATATTCCTTTTTTGCCTTGCGTTCGCAAGCATCACATTAATGTTATGAAAGTTTGAACTCCTTCACGCTGAAACGGCTAAAGGGAATTGGATGAAATTTAACAACACGAGTAGACTGTGATCTGGAATAACACATAGGGTATTTTTATCCCAGGAGTATGTTCCCTAGGGCTTAGCCGCTGGCAGAAACTAGTAAATGTATTATAGAATACAGCTGCCTCTAGGGCTTTTATTTACCTTCAGGGATTGTCAAGGACGGCGGGATAGTTCGAACGAAACACTACGGCCCTGGAACTCAAAGGGCAACTGAAGAATCACGAGTGAGTCTTAGTCAGTGAAAGTCTGACACTCTCTTTCTCACTCTTGCTTCATCCTGAGAGTGAGAAGTTATTTGATGATTTCTCTGCTCTTAAAAATACAAAAAAGTACAATCGCTTAATGGCCGCCTTATTTAACTTTAACCGCTAAATTAAAGCATACGATCTTCGTAAATGTTATCTCACTTTTATACGACTTCCATAACATAAAGCATCACTTCTTTTATTTTCCTTACGTCATACTTTTATGACTATGACCATAAATTATAGCAAAAGAATCTATTTAATGGGTATTTCTTACAAAGAGATCTTGTCTTCTAAATTTAAGTTTATTTGAATTGAATGGGATGAGGACAGCAATGGATTAGAAGTAACCTTTTTTGTTCCCTTTATTTTGACATAGGCATCGCTATGTTAGCGCTGCCGCTGCAACTGTTGAGCGCAAAATTGTACAAGTTTTTTTTTTTTGTTTTGACTGGCCTGTTGGTCTAGTAGTTAGTGACCTGCTATGCCGGAGGTCGTGGGTTCGATTCTCACCCAAGACAAATTTTTGTGTGTTGAGCACGATCATTTGTTTTGTGTCTTGTTGTAATTTATCTGTAATATGTATGTATTTAGAAATATATAAGTATGTTTATCAGTTATTTAGGACTCATAACACAAGCTCTGCTTAGCTTGGAACTAGACGGCGTTGTGTGATAGTTGTGGAATATTTTTTTTTTAAATTGTAAATCTAAAATTCATCATAAATTATCTTCAACAGGGTTCATCATCATACAAATTCACGGCAACGAGCTACTCTTCGCACAACACGACGCAGCGCTATTAGTAATTATGCGGTAGTAAATTGAACACTACCGTGTGCTTAGTGATTTAATAAATTATTCGTAGGCATCTATCTAAAAAAAATAATGATAACATCAACACCAAGTCAAGGTCATTCCCCCCAAGGTCGTTTAGTTTCCATATTCTAATACCCATCACTCATTATAATCACAAATCTTTTGTATGTGAATATTTTAAACCTTCATTAATTCATTTTCCTTTCTTCCTTCTGTTGCGATATAGATTACGAGCCTACAAAATTATAATGTAACTGTTAAAACGCGAGAATTATTTCTATGAGAACACACAAAGGAGCTTTTGTTGAATATTTAATTAAACGGAACGGGTTTTCATAGTCGATATAAAAGGTAATGAAGGAAACGTGAAAGGAGAAACTTTTGTGTAAGCAATCATGATCTGAAAATTATTTAAGGCCGCGTAGCTTCATATACGCGTATTTATTGTTATACGTACACTTGCTGTACGCCCGCGTGAAGCTTACGTACAAAACTATGAAATTCTGTAGGCGAAAAGGCAGGGTTGTGCCGTCATGTCGCATCTATGAAGCCACACGTCTTTGGTCAACAGGACGTAATTTTATGCGTAAGTTTTATGCAGGCGTACACTAAGGGCTATATTACACTGGGACACCATGGCGGCGCAACTGGTCGCGCTACCAAGGTGACCCAGTGAAATATAGCCCTAAGCTACCTAACTAGACACCATACAGACACCAGAGTCGCCACACGTCCGAGTTGGTCGCGCCACCAAATTGGTTGCGCAAAAATTCGGACACCAGGTGAGCAACTCTTTATAGAGTTGCATACTTTTGTTGGTAGCGGTAATATATAGCTCTGTGACGAATACGCGTCTATAAAGCTACGCGTCCATAGACAGGAGGCCTTATGTTTTTAGTAAAGCGGTATTCATTACAAAAGAAATTCTATCTTCTTTATGTTTTTTTTTTGCGAACTGCCTTCATCTTCGTCTTCGATCACGTTTCGATCGTGCCTTGGGAACGCTTAACCAATTGTTATAGACATCAAACGAAACGTGAGATGTTTGCAGGTAAAAAAAAATTCAAGCTTTAGGTTATTGGACCGAACATTCTTATCGAATACTTGGTGAATGTACGAGACATTCGCCAAGTATCTTGTATCGTTTAGTCCCTGTTTTAAAACATGAAAGCAGTTTTTTTTTAGTTAGACAGTGGGTTTTGAAAATATATTTATTCTCATCATGTAAGTTCTAAATATAGAATCAAAAGTAAAACCTTTTTTTTCTGATATAAAATAGTGCTTTGCTGCAATCCCACCTGATGTAAGCAGTGATGCAATCGTAATTATTGATAATTTTATCCATCTACTTACTTTAATAACATTAAAAAAATATTTTATGCACACCTTTTCTAATAAAACAACTTTTTTCCTAAGTACAGCTCGACCAAAGAGTTTTCAAATCATAGGTTTTACTTGACATAGATGAAAGAATAATGAAATTACGCGACTTATAGGGATAAAACTAGTACTAACGTAGCGCTGTGTAGTGCAGCTACGAACATCGCGTAGCACGGCTACGGGGATCGCGTAGCACTGCTACGAGCATCGCGTAGCCGTGCTACGCGATGTTCGTAGCATAGATGAAAGAATAATGAAATTACGCGACTTATAGGGATAAAACTAGTACTAACGTAGCGCTGTGTAGTGCAGCTACGAACATCGCGTAGCACGGCTACGGGGATCGCGTAGCACTGCTACGAGCATCGCGTAGCACCGCTACGATCATCGCGTAGCACTGCTACGAGCATCGCGTAGAGAGTTACGAGCTTCGCGTAGCATATGATAGTGCATCTACGAGCGTGCCATCTTACGCTGTTTAACTATTTGACCGCCACAGTCACCAAATATATGACAAAGCAAAATGTATCCCGTACGCCTACGTCATGACTACATGACAGACTTTAAGGTTAGGGTATATGCATTGCTTTTTTCTGTAGTGTAATTTGCAAATTATCACGGACTCCTAAAATTGCAATTCGTGCATATTACGGAGGCTACTCAAAATACCGCGAAAAATACGTTCTATCTCATGGTGATCTAGTAATTAGTTTACAAAATAAGTCAACGTAGACTTTAAGGTGCTCGTACCTGTATAACTATTAATTTAATAAAAAAAAAGTTACTCCATAAATTTGGTAATTTTCTCTAACTTATTTTATTTCATGATATGCGTTAAAGATAGAACGTTACAAAGCGCAAATCAGAAAGAGCACGTCGGGCGCACTGGGCCCGCGTGGTGGATTACGGCCCGTTCCCGTCCAAGAGAGGAGGCCTGAGTCCCAACAGTGGGAACATTAAAAAAAAAGGATGATGATGATGATGATTGTAGATACTGGCTAATCCCTGTTGTGCAGACCTATTTTTAAGTTTATTTTCTTTGACTAGGTTATTCATTTGAAATATTCTTTATTTAAAAAATATATTTATATTGCCTAGTTACTAGTTTAGAAACACTTATGATAGTAACATATGTTCTCTTATTTATTTACAAATCTACACTAATGTAATAAAGAGGTAAAGTTTTTTTTTTGTGTTTTTTTGTTTGTAGGAGGTAATCTCTGGAAGTACTGGTCCGATTACTAAAATTTTTTCATCAATAGAAAGCTGCTTTTTTCCTGAAAGGCATGGCTATATTTTATGTAAGCGGGCGAAGCTGCGGGCATAAGCTAGTCTTTTATATTTACAAGCCTTCATCCCATTATTCTAACAAATACAGTATCAAACATTAGATTAGAATGACATGAATAAAACAGCTCTATAGAAAAGTTGAACAAAGATTGTCTAGTTCTACTTTCATGAAAAATAAATTCTTACTTCAACACAAAAGAACAGGAAATTTCGCATAAAATACATAAAACTGGTATACCTGTATTTCGTAGCAACTAGCAACGCTACGCCGTAGCTCCGTAGCACAACTGCTACAATTCATAACTGAAATCGTTAGGTATTTAAGTATCGCTATTAACGTACTTATATAATCGCTGGATAGCGTGAGTTTACACCCTTATGCTAAGAATCCCGATGTAGGTACAATCAAACGAAATTCTGATAAATGATTTTAATTTGAAAGCTGAAATAATAAAATGGTTCGCCACGCAACCAGTTAATCGACGACGGCCGAGGGATTTGATGGGATTGTTATTATGTAGAAATTGCATGGTTCTTATATACTTCTAGTACCTAGCGCCGTGCTGAACATGTGGGAACCATGCTTTGAGACTATCAACTTGTACTGACGCGATTTTATTTATTTATTTATTTAACTATTTATGTACACACATGGAAATACAAGAAAAGAGGAAGGAAACAGAAAAATAGTACAAGGGTGATGCTTATTTCTAATGAAATCTCTTCCAGCATACCTGCGACAGGAAAGTTGAAGAAAATATAGAAATAGACACCGTGTGTAAAAGTAAAAGGACAATTAGTACACACAAAATACAAAGTTAACAATGAAATAGTATAAAAAAAACTACATCTGTATTCTGAATACGAATTAATAATTACTTGTTTCTTTTTTTCAAACACTAATGCTACCTTGCCACTCAACGTAAGCGCGACTGCTGAGCATAGGGACCTGGGTTCGATTCTTGGGTCAGGAAAAAGTAGGTATTGTGTTTTCCATTAGGAATTACTCTGTAGAAGCCCGGAGTTTGAAGGTTGGTGGTGTGACACCACGTGCCTCGGAACGCACGTAAAGCCGTTAGTCCTACGCCAGTACTCCTAGCCAAGTTGCTAATCTGCAATCGTTAACGCTAGTAGAAAGCTTCAAATGTACACAGCCTGTAATCAAGCGTGCTTTCACTCTCAAGGCCAAGTGGAACTTTAAGGGTGCGTCCATAGTAACGAAGCTAAGCGAAGTAAAGCTGTGAAAAGTGGTGTTTCCATCATCATCAGGTGAAATCATCTATTGAATTTTCCCGATCTGGGTAGGGCGATAGAGCGTGTCTGATTTTTATTGACTAAAACCACACCCGTGTCCTTCAGTTGCCATTTACGTTCCAAGACTAGGGGTTTTGTTTTCAGAAAATCCTCGCGGTTCTAATGGGTGTCGACCCTCCTGTTTGGACCCCCAGGGTTTGCTGACATCTCTTTGTGGTGAGCGTGGATCACTACGCGCTGTCAACCACTGGGGCTCGGTCAGGACGATTACCGAACAGCGTGTCGCGAGTGGAGTTGAGCTAGCTACCTTCTGCTTCATGCTCTTCGCTCGACACCAAAACCTGAGGCTCCATTCTTTCCAGCTTGGGGCTGCGTGTTCATTTGTTTTAATTGAAAGTAGAGGATTAGCCAAATGACTTTTCTGTTAGCATTCCCGCTAAACGCCAAGTACAAAATTACATTTGTCACGTGACTTCTCCGCAGGTAATGTTATTAATAAAAAAATAAAAAAAAATAAAATAAAAATAAAAAAAAATAAAAATAAAAATAAAAATAAAAATCTTTTAATCTCAGGCATCGTTGGCCCATAGGGTGTTAGTATTACAAAATAAACAACTTACAAAACTATGTTAGTATCTAAAAAAACAAATACAATAAACCCAGCATCTAATTTGAGGAAGATCTATCAAGCGGCATGTCTGACATGTAGCTTGATAAACCTATCCTTTGTAGGCCCGTCCAACCTTTCCGAGAAAACCCTCAGGATGCTGTTGCCGCTCCCCCTTAACCTGCGCATCGTTGACGCTATCTTTTTGCGCATGATCGCGAAATAATCGTCAGTGTGTGCATCAGCGAACATCCCTAACGCACTACACCAACTCGGAAGCCTCAACAGCGCCCTGAAGGCATTGTTATATTGAATGCGCAGTGCGTTGCCCGCTTTTTGAGTATGATTAGCCCACAGACTGCTGGTGTAAAATATTTGGCAAAACGCTTTGAACAAGGTTATTTTAACCGGTACTGAGCAACCAGCAAATCTGCGAGCCAGCATGTTTCCCCTCACAGCCAACGCCCTGCGCTCTCTTTCCATGTCAGAGTCATCTTTGAGATCATCCGTAACAATATGACCCAAATATTTAAATTTTGTTACCCTCTGCAAAACAGCCATACATTTTGTATGTAGCGTTTGGCGGTAACGCTAACAGAAAAGGTATTTGTCTAAGGGCGCAGGTCCACTCTGCATCACTTATACTGTTTCCACTGATGCGGAGTAAAGATTTTGAACATTGTGATCGGCAAATTCACATTATTACTTCATTGTAGTAATAAATGGTGTGTTCATCTTTAAAACTCTTTAATTCCTTAATAGACTTCATTTTTTTAGATTCGAACAGCCACTTTTGCATGCCTATTGATAAAATATGGCTGAGCTACGTATACATTTATCACCATGTACTGTACTCATATTTGTAAAATAAATGACTTATTTTTACAGACTTCACTCCGCTCAGCTCCGCGTCAATGGAAAAGCACCCTTACGATTGACATTCAAAAAGAATAAATGGCGATTCCCTTTTATTTCGCCTGATTGAGTATCAGATTGACATCAGTTTAATTCGTGTATTGTTTGGAAATATTGCTTGGCGAGTAGATTGTGAATTTGATTGATTGAAGGGTTTATTGCGATTTCAATGTACTTAGGACTTAAGTCCTTATATTAATTTCGTAGTAATCTGTAGGTCTTTAAGTTTTCAATACTTGTTTATTCATTGTGTTTCATGTTTTCTTTCTTTGTTTAATGCAAGAAATTATGTACCTACTTACAGTTTTAAAATACAAACTTTGTATCAAGAATTTGATTTCAAAAACTGTCACATCACATTTCCTTAAAATATGTTCAAAGATACTACATAATATTTATTTATTCATATTTGTTATATACTTCATCGTAGGTACAGATAAATAGAAAAGGAAACTTAAACACAGAATGTGCGTTCTTATCGCTTTCCACGATCTCCTCCAGACAACCTGGAACGGACAGTAACTGTCAAAACATATCGAAGGCTTGAAGGAACGGGATGGGTTTTTTAGTCAGTAAGAGTCTGACACTATCTCCCGCTCCGCCCAAGAGCGGGGGTTGTCATAAGATGATTTTTCCCATCGAAAAAAAAAAAAAAAAAAAAAATATGGGACTGTCGTATCTGGAGAAGAGATCGTGGAATATGTACGTGTCAAGACAAACTGGACTGCAAGCGTCATGCAGTTGGAATCTCGCCATAACACTAACTTTAATTAGCTTGTGGTGCGGCCGCCGACTCGACACTCACTCACACTCACACATTTGTAGACCTGAATTGATGAGTCACCCGCACCACAAAGGAGAGTTTTGATCTAAGTGTGCAGAATGTCGATAATTTCGTAGAAGGATACCGAGGAACCTCGCAGCAAAACAATGACGCCGTCACTTCTTGTGCAATACTTTCATAATTTTGTATTTTTTTAATGTGTTAGGTACAAATAAGTTTATTATTTTATAAGATTATAATATTATGTATTTTGTGTATGGAACGTCCATATGTGTGACCCATAGTTGCTTGACATTAAAGAAATAATAATAATGTAAAATACCACACAGATATTATAAAGGCGACAGTTTATGAACGTGTGTGTATGTTGTTACTTTTTTTACTCTCGAACGGCTAAACGAATTTAGATGAAATCTGGTATATAAGTAAACCATGTTCTGGACTAGCACATAAGAGAAGCATTTTGTCCTAAAAGTATGTTTCCTTGGTACAATTTTCTATTATCACGCGAGCGAAGCCTCGAAACAATATCGCCTGTCATATATTTGAATACACATGACATATAGGGATATGTCGTGTGTATTCATTGCAAATTGCAGGGGCAAACGCACAAAAACACGTTTAGTAATGCCCTGTGTATTTGTAAAGAACATATTTTTATGGGATATGTTGTTTGACATCTATCCGACAGCTCATCGCGTAATAATTCTTTCCACACTAGCTAGGTATATCTTTTGCAGTTTCACCAACAGCTTGCAGGTTTTACCATTTTTTATGAAACTTGTGTATTTGGTTGGTCTGAGAATAGATCGTGGGCTATTTTTTATCCTCCTATCCCCATCATCCATTTTTTTTTATTTATTGAAATTTATCTACACTACTATAATAAAGAGGTAAAGTTTGTTTTTATGTTTTCTTTTGTTTGTAGGAGGTAATCTCTGGAAGTACTGATTCAATTGTTAAAATTTTTTTCACCGATAGGTATCTGCTTTATTCCTGAGTGTCAGAGGCTATATTTTATGTACGCGGACGAAGTCGCGGGCAAAAGCTAGTAATTTCTATAGTAGAACAACGTTTGCCCGTCTCGGCAAACGTTGTTTTTGCTAGTAAAATATAAATGTAAGAAAAGTATACAAATTCGTTTGAAATTACTTTCAAGCCTTACAACGATTGGTGAACTTTGGAAAAACACCACATTTTATTACGTGATTTGATCAAAGCGTGGATCACAAGCGTGGATCAAGATCACGTTGCAGCCTTTTGATTGGTTTTGATAAAGTTTTGCACTGATGTTAACTGTAGGTATTTTAATTACGTAATACGACTTGATACTATGACTGTATGAAACCCAAGAACTTTTAGCGTGGGTAGACTTACTGGAAAATCTTGATTCGAATATTAATTACAGTACCAACGTCAAGCTAGGTTAGTGTTGTATTTGTTTACTCAAAGCAACTTATTCGTTTGGAATGAAAATAGAAGCTTATTTAAGGTAAAGAATGAGGAAATTATTAGGTAGAAAAATAAATCGAAAGTGATCAATTTCGGCGTAACTTTTCTATACATACACAGGATGTGGCGTAAATAGTGGTCCAACGTTAAGGGGTCGATACACCATGTATTCAGCTATCACATAGCACAATTTAAAACCACTTTTTACCATATTTCTCAGAATAAAACTGCTCTTTATATTTTTTTTTTGAAAAACAACACCTTGCGACACTAATTTGGCTCTAATTTCAATAAAAAACATTATTTTCCTATTTTTTTTTTGTATATTACTGCTGAATACATGTAATGCGACAATTACAACTTGACATAGTCTGATTTGTTATCCGGCGAGATACCGATTTCTTGGAATTGATTGACCCTTTTTTACCCTTATACTTGACCCTAGACAACTACTGGTTAACAGTTACATTAAATATTATTTATAAATAGGTTCAAGATATTTTGCAACATTGATAACGTACTTAAATTAAATAGTGTGTTTTTTCAAATTCAGCTCCTTTTCAAGTTAAATCTCAATAACTTTTGTTTTAATCATGGTATCAGTTTTTTTTATACCACATTAGAATCTGCATTTAATGGACATATTTTTTCAATAATGGGCACCGACAGTGTAGTACATTTTTTGTACACCATTCGCGCCCAAAGTCTAGTGATTATCTGAAGACTATAGTTAAAATTTGAAGTAAACAATTTTTTTCTTTAATATTTTTAAGTTTACAATAAAACAGTTATTTGCGTATTATAAGCACATGTATTCAGTAATAAGAAAAAAACAAAATAGGATTTTTTTTTTGTTGATATTAGAGCTAAATTAGTATCGCAAGGTGTTTTTGTTGTTTTTCAAAAAAACTATAAAGATCAGTTTTATTCTGAGACCTATGGTAAAAAGTGGTTTTAAATTGTAGTATATGATAGCTGAATATATGGTATATCGACCCTTTAACGTTGAACCACTATTTACGCCACACCCTGTGTAATATATTTTTAAACGTTTAGGCACTTGGAATAATACCTGTATTTTGTTTTATTATTGATAGGCTCGCGTTTGACCACCATCTCACCTGATGGTAAGCGATGATGTGGTCGACGATGGAGCACGCTTGCCTAGAAGTAACCTAATCACTCTTGACTTAAAGACCCTAAGTTGTAGCTATCAGGAAACACAGACTCCGGCAGGGAGCTGCACTCCTTGGCTGTACGCACAATAATTGTTAGCTTTGTGCGTATGGGTGAGATGTCTACCATGTACCGGACTTGGCGGAATTAGATTGTGGGATTCCATAAATTAGGGAAAAAAGTGGTGAACGAACGTTTGGTTTTCTGACTCCATATCCAGTGCTGTAACTTGCCTTTTATACGCCCAGTGCGAGCTTCTATAACTGCCCCTTTAGAAAAAAATGCAAAACAAATGAAAAGGACTAGATATTATATTTTCAATACGCTTACTCGAAAACCCGCTCTTATCCCGCCGCTTTTAGGCACGCAATAGACTGTTTTCCGCACTAGTCCAGAAAAGTGCGCGTGCTCTTCCCTGCCATCATTGCATTTGACTCGTATCAGACTGGGTGCGAACAATATCCTTATTTAATTACGTTTATGCTAATCTTATTAAGATTTGTATAAATATAATTATTCCAATAGGTAAACATGCCATAAGTCAACCTGTTTGTTTAGGAGATTGATTTATTATAATACTTGTATATCATCTCGTAACTTAACCATGCGTTACAGTCTTTTGTTTTTATAACAGATGAGTAAAAAGGCGTGCTTTATCTTGGTCTTTCACCGTTGGCAAAAGCAAGCTTATTAATATTAAAAGATCATAAATAAAAAGAGTTGCCTTGAAATAGTCAGTGCTAAGGCAACCATAGTGACACGTTTCGTAATATGGTATAGTTAATCTTTAAAACATCCTGAATCCAACAAATCTACCTTTTTGAGCGAGAGAGAGTGTTGGACTAAAATCCATCTCTCTCCCTCTCTCTCTTTCACTTGTCTTTTGCGTTCTAGGACCACAGTTTTGAACCATATACCTAAGTTCTGAATTCTGTAATCAAGCACGATTTGTCTACTTATAATTCTAGGAATAGCTTGGAAATCTTAAAAACCGTGCGCTTGTAAGAACTTTAAAAATCAAACGTAATGATATATACTACATTGAATGGATGACCAAAAGCTATAAATAGCGGTGGATAATATGTTTACGCAATTCTAAAGAAATTACGTACTTATAACCTTTTATAGTTATAAACGGCTTCAACATAAAGCTTTTGTATTCAATATCGTATGCTTTACAACGTATTACAATGACGTCAAACAAAATTACAACGCCATCAAAGTTCTGAAAATAATAGGTTTTATAATGCCGTCATGTTTTCACGAAAAATTATTTCCATTTCGCGAAAACTGGTAACTTAATACTCGGTAACTGTGACACATGTTTAATGCGCAACTAACTTGCACAGTAACGTCATCACAATACGGTACATAGTTATTTATTCGCCAGTAAGTGGAGCAACCATTTTTTTAAATGCAGCTGTTGACCGATCTTATCTACACTTACAAAGTATATAATCAGTTGCGTAGCTACGATTGACTGCCCAAAAAAAGCTGGGGCCCCATTTTTTACGTGACCCACATAAAATTTGGGCCCCCAGCTTTTCACCATTAAATAACTTCTTTTGTTCTGGGTGAAGTGGGAGAGGGTGTCAGATTTTTACTGACTAAAATAAGTTGCCATAATTAATGTGCAACGTATTTTATTTAGATTTTGAAGGTGAGAAAGGCCCAGCCGGGTCGAAGCCTACTGGGGCCAGGGTTATCCGAAAGGGCGCTCGAGCCTCGGTATGAAGGCTTGAAGGAACGGGATAGGTTTTTTAGTCAGTAAGAGTCTGACACTATCTCCCGCTCCGCCCAAGAGCGGGGGTTGTCATAAGATGATTTTTCCCATCGAAAAAAAAAAAAGGTGAGAAAATTTTTCGCTAGTTCAATAATTTATTTATTTATTCTCATCTCTCTCACCAACAAATTGTTCAACACTTAAAATTATTACAAAACTTCACTTAAATCGATAGTGTAGTATCACAATTTAATACAGGTAAGCACCCCATATGCTAAAAATTTCAAAATGATTTATGTGTCCAAATCGAAGGTAAAATTAGACATTGTAAATGTGATACAATAAGTATTTTTGCTCAACTTACTATTTAACTATTATATAATATATACTTACACTTGTAGGAAGTTTGTGAATCAGTTTTAAGGCACCCCGAGCTTGGGGGCTCTGGGGCACTACCCCCCCAGCCGCCGCTTGGTAGCTACGCTACTATATGTGGCGTAGCTGTCAAGCTAATTATGCTACGTTTTAAAGGCAACGGTATAATAAAGAGTTTTACTCGCACAAACAATTGACAACCTAATTGTGTTAAGCCAATGACCGGCCTTTTGATCCCAGTATTTATTTGAACGACTTTATTGGTCAAGCGGATTCATGGTATTAGGTGTGAAACTAATTTATTTGTGACCCATCTTCTCTTATTCTCTGTTGATTAAAAAATACGCATGTATGTTAGTAAATAACACACATATTATGCAATTGTGAAATATACTATATATGACGGAGGAAGAACCTCCGTAGTGTTTTTAAAAAGTGTGACGTCAGCATTGCTGACGTCACCAATGTTGTCTTCACGATGGTCACTCATTTTTGGATCTTCAAAAGAAAACTTCACGAGTTGTTCCAAAACTTCGTATATTCAACGAACAGCGTAACGACGTCACAGAGAGGTCCGTACTGTCCGGTGGCTCGAACGAGAATGCCCGAGCACCGACAGTGCGGACGTATTTATAATGTTCGCCCCTCTTACGAGCACGTGTTCAATTTTTAGGTTAAGTATTGAAACATTTAAATTACAATAACAAACATAGTGAATAACTGTCTAACGTTAATTTAACATTGTAATTAACTCAGAGTAATCATTTTACTAATTTTTAGAGCAATTTGATTAGAAATCCTAATTATTTTAATCACAAACTATTGTATTTGCGCCGATACGGCCATTCTGACAGGCGGTGCGCGCTCTGCACCAGCCTCGTTGATTCTCGTCGCGACATCTGTAAGAATAGAAAGAACTTTCTCTGAGTTTGGTATCTGTAAGCAACTTACGTTGCTTTATGTTTAGTTGTAATGCAAAAACGGACAACTGTTATGTAAGTCTGGGAATATCAGAGCTAATAAGGTTTGTAGGTTGTTAGAGGTTCTCGAAGAGTTCTCGGAGGTTCTCGTAGTGTCTCGTAGGTTCTCGAAGATTCTCGTAGTGTCTCGGAGGTTCTCGTAGATTCTCGAAGATTCTCGTAGCGTCTCGGTGGTTCTCGTAGGTTCTCGGAGGTTTTGTTAGTTTAGGTGATTTGAAATTATTGAATTGAATTACTTACTATTTATTCTGATGAGTCGTCGTTTGGTTGCATTTGTAAGTTTTCTCGTGAGGTCGATGGTATAGGCTCGTTTTGTTCTGCTGCAGGATCTCGGTGAGTAGGTGATTCGTTTTCCGCCGATACGGTCAACTGATCCCCAGGTTGAGGGGCACGGCGTAGTTGGTCATGGGCAACCTTGCGGGGTCGTCCTCTGCCAACAACTTTCTTGACCAAATATCGGTCGTTTTCTAGAATTCTGCAGATTTCATATGGCTCACTGAACTTAAGGTCTAGTGATGTTTGGTTGCGAGGATTATTCTTAATTAACACGTACTCTCCCCTTTGGAAATGATGGATCTTGGCCTTATGCAGGTTGAAACGTTGTCTGTCCTGTTCACTGGAACGAATCATTTTCTGTTGTACCTGTTGAGTAAGTGCTTCAATATCAACTGTTTCGTTGTCAATATCAACAAGGTTGAGAAGCTCAGGAGGTACACAGTGTTTCCGCCGTGTAATAAGTGTCAGTGGAGCAACACCAGTGATTCTGTGTGTTGTACAGTTCATTGCCAGTTGAAGTTCTTCAAGCACAGTGTGCCACTGCTCCGTTTCGTAACTTTTGATCATAACCAGGGCGTTCTTTAGGGTTGCAACGACCCTCTCCACTTGGCCATTTGCTCGGCTAACTCCTGGAGCAATAGCGTGGATATTTATTCCAATTTGGTCACAGTACTCTTTGAATTCTCCAAGAAATTCTCTTCCTCCATCGACTATAATTTGAACCGGTGCGCCGAAAAGATGCACCGTACGTTTTAAAGCAGCTAGTGTGCTATGTGGGTTCTTATTGGTGCTGAAATACAGTAAAATGTATTTTGAGAAAGCGTCGATGGTTACTATCACGTACTGCTGATCATCGGGAGTTCCCAGCTTCCCTGTTATGTCCATATGGATGACTTGGAAGGCAGCTGTTGGTTTTTGTATCGGGTGTAGTTGGGCTTGAATTGCCCCGGATCTGCCTTTGGATGTTCGGCATATCACGCAGTTATCAACAAATCTTTGCACAGTAGAACTCATTTTGTTAAACCAGTAACTTGCTCTTATCTTCTGTAGAGTCTTTTCCCAACCGGTGTGTTTTAGAGCAGTGTGAAAAGAGTTTATGATACTCCATTGAAAGGACTTGGGAACGACTGTGCTAAGTTGTTGACCGAAGACAGGATCATTAACATTCTTCTTCAAGACGTCATCCTCCAAGACATAGTCTTCGACCGGGTTGTTGTCTCTGAGGCTATCCATTATTGGTCGCAGCTCATCGTCCCGTCGTTGTTCAATTTTGAGCCAGTTCAGGTCTCTTGTCATAATATTAACTGATAGCTCAGTAGGGTTTCTGCTGAAAAAGTCAGCATGTTGAAGACGTTCACCTTTGCGATACTCAACTTCGAAGTTATAATTTTGCAGGAATGCCCACCAGCGATGAATCCTTGGCAGGAGATCCTTTTTATGTTTGGATGCCTTCAATGCATTGCAATCCGTTATCACGGTGAATTTTCGCCCATAGAGATACTGGCGAAAGTGCTTTATAGCCCGGACCACTGCCAGTGTCTCCAACTCGTAGGAGTGGTAGCGACTTTCAGCCTCCGTGGTTCTCATGCTCATAAAAGCAACTGCATGTTGGCGTCCATCGATCACCTGCACCAGTACTGCACCAAATCCAAGGCTGCTTGCATCCGTGTATAGCAATATGGGTGCTTCTTCTTGAAACAATGTGAGAACTGGAGTGGACGTTAGGCATTCGATGATTGTGTTACGTGCTTTCTCGTGCTTGTCTGTCCATGTCCAAGTTGCTCCTTGTTTCGTTAATTCGTACAAAGGCAACATAACACGAGAGAAGTCAGGAATATATTTCCTGAAGTAACCTGCCAAGCCATTGAACTGCCTGACTTGCTTGACAGTTTTAGGTATTGGAGCTTTGACGAGGGCTTCAACTTTTCGTGGACTTGGTCGTACTTGTCCATCAGAAACGACGTTTCCGAGATATTCAATGGATCGTTTGAAGAAACTGCACTTGTCTGCGTTGATGGAAAATCCAGAGTCTTGAAGTGCAATGAGGATCCGTTCCAGGTGTGAGATTCCCTCTGGAAAATCAGTACATTTGCTCAACACATCATCTACGTATACTTGTGCAGCTGTTCCAAGCAATGATATCAGGGCTCTGTTGATAATACGCTGGTAAACTGAACAAGCATTGCTCAATCCAAACGGCATGGTGAGATATTCATACAGCCCATCTGGTGTGACAAAAGCGGTCTTCTCTATTGAGGTCTCGCTAATAGGAATCTGGTGGAAACCAGCTGCCATGTCAAGACTGGTGTAGAAACGTCCATTTGCCAACTGATCAATCTGATCAGAAATCAAAGGGAGTGGATAGTGGTCACGCAGAGTATTCGAGTTAAGTTCTCGAAAGTCCACGCAAAGTCGGTCGTCACCATTCTTCTTCTTCACTAGTATGATGGGGCTTGGGCACGCCACAGTCGTGGCGGTAAGTCCCCTCTTTGAGGCGTGGCTGGAAAGACCTCACGGCGTCCTTACCTTCCGCATGACGCAGGTCCTTACCGGACATGGTTCGTTCGGGAGTTTCCTGCACCGGATTCGTGCGGAAGTGACGCCCGGGTGTCGCCACTGTGCGGAATGCCCGGAGGACACGGTGGAGCACACAGTCGAGGTGTGCCCTGCTTGGGCGGAGCATCGCCGTGCCCTCGTGGGGGCGATCGGCGGCGGAGACCTCTCGCGCCGGGCCTTGGTTGAGGCCATGGTCCGGAGCGAGGAGGAGTGGCAGGCGGTCGCCGACTTCTGCGAAGCAGTAATGCTCGCAAAGGAGGAAGCCGAACGCATCAGGCAACGGCGTTATCGCCTCCGCCGCCGCCGCCGGGATTCTGATCCCGATTTCCGGCCACCGTAGGCGCGGGCTTGCGGACAGTGAGCAATGGGTAGTTCGCTGTCCGGCAGTCCGGTAACTGTCCGGACCAAGCCCAAGTCGTCGACGGCGCGCACTGTTCCCGCGCGCCTCAAGGAGTTGTCAGCAACAGCAGGGACCCAGCCGGGTCGAAGCCTACTGGGGCCAGGGTTATCCGAAAGGGCGCTCGAGCCCCGGTATGAAGGCTAGAAGGAACGGGGTGGGTCTTTTAGTCAGTAAGAGTCTGACACTATCTCCCGCTCCGCCCAAGAGCGGGGGATGTCAATGCATGATTTTTTCCCACCATAAAAAAAAAAAAAAAAAAAAAAAAAGTATGATGGGGCTGGAGTAGGGAGATTTGCTCTCACGAATGATGTCATGTTCCAATAGTTCTTTGATTATGTTGCGAACCTTCTCTCGTTCCACTGGGCTGAGGCGATATGGTCTTCTTTCCACGAATTTATCAGGGTTTTTCAGTCTGATTTCAAGTGCGCCTGTATTCACACGAGTCTTCGGATATCCGCGGATGAATAGGTGTTCGTATTTATTCAGAAGATGACGTAGTTGTTTGATTTCATCTTCATTGGTTAAATCGCAGTCCAAGTTGTTGAAGAGAGAAGAATTTGTACTCACATGATTGACGAGTGTTCTGTGGATAAGCTCCGTCCCTTTGGCAGTGATTATCACACTTAGATTAGTGTCATGAATTAGATTCATGCCCACCAAAATGTCTGTTGACATTTCATAGTCCGGCAAGACGTAAAATTCGAGCTCGACGCTGATGGTGTCTATAACGCAAACAGTTGTAAGTTTGGTTAATGACAAAGCGGGGAATTGACCAACCCCCTTTAAATAATTTACCACTGGGCTCCTTTGACCAGGTAAAGCCGCAGCAACGGATTCTTTTATAATTGAGCACTCCGCCCCGCTGTCAAAGACGGCTCGCAAAATCTTTTCCTCTATTTTGATGATGATAGGAGCCAGCTTACTGCTTGCTACGCAGTTCACGTTTGAAGTTAACGAACGTTCTCGTTTGAAGCAAGTTTCGTAAGTGTGGCCCGGCTTTTTGCAATAGGTACAAGTAGTTGCAGTTGTTGATTTTGAATCCTTGTCGCCAGCTTCAGTTTTAGACTCAGAAGATCTGAATCTACAATTATCGGTAGTGTGGTTTGTCTTCTTACATATACGGCAGCTTGATGTAGATGGTGCATTATCAGCAAAACGTGGACGTTTGTTTTGTGTTGTGGAACTAGAGCTTGGATGAGTACGCTTCTTCCGTATGGATGTTGCAACCGAAATCAGCTCAGGAACAGTGGTTGCCCTGGCGTTCAAAAGTTTGATACGGAAACGCTCATCGTTAACGCATCCAATCACTGCCTCCACAGCATGTTCATCCCCCAGTTTATCCTTGGTGACCCTTTTCCATAGGATCCAGGCTCGTGACAAGAACTCTGCGATGTCTTTCGACGAGTCGTAAACGTGTTCTCTGAACATGATGATGTCCCGAGAGTATCTATTTTCAGGTTCAAACGTGGTAATGAGATTCTTCCTCAACTCTTCCCACGTGGTAGTGTTCACCATCCAATCATCGATCCACATTTTTGCACGCCCCTTTAACAGGCTGCAGACTTTCATGCGGACATCGAAATTATCCAGTTTGTATGCTTCGATCGCTTGATCGATATGCTGGCACCATTCTCGTACACCGACGTGGGTGTCCGGATCAAATGATGGTAAATAGACGTCCTTGATCTTTATTTTTGCTTCGGTAGGTGGAGCACATAAGTGCTCCGACATCTTCTGCATCATGTCCATCATTTGCATCAGAAATTGCGGTGGTATCCCGCCCATCTGTAGTCCATGGTGAGGATACGCTTGCGGTCTTGATTGCGGTACAGTTTCAAACGGTGTACTGGTAACCAACCCAGGCTCCCGTTGCTGGGCGATGGTTGGTTCCGGCTAATCAGGTAGCGGTCGAGCTGATGAGGAAGTGGTATGGGTAGGAGCTTCTTGCAATCCCACTTCTGATGACGGAGGAAGAACCTCCGTAGTGTTTTTAAAAAGTGTGACGTCAGCATTGCTGACGTCACCAATGTTGTCTTCACGATGGTCACTCATTTTTGGATCTTCAAAAGAAAACTTCACGAGTTGTTCCAAAACTTCGTATATTCAACGAACAGCGTAACGACGTCACAGAGAGGTCCGTACTGTCCGGTGGCTCGAACGAGAATGCCCGAGCACCGACAGTGCGGACGTATTTATAATGTTCGCCCCTCTTACGAGCACGTGTTCAATTTTTAGGTTAAGTATTGAAACATTTAAATTACAATAACAAACATAGTGAATAACTGTCTAACGTTAATTTAACATTGTAATTAACTCAGAGTAATCATTTTACTAATTTTTAGAGCAATTTGATTAGAAATCCTAATTATTTTAATCACAAACTATTGTATTTGCGCCGATATATACAATATGTAACATAATGAACGCAAATTCTGAAAGTAGTATGTTTAGAATCGATTACTGAATCGATTTCAGCTATTCATAAAATAGGTAAATTTTGATCATTATTGCTTAAAAAACGACTTATTTTATTAATAATAAATTCTTGATACAATCTTGATTGCGTTACTTGAGCGTTTCTTTGTACGTGCGTAGTATATAGCAATACCGATGCATCGTATATTATATTATTTACAATTAGGATATATAACTAATTTCGAAAAAAAAACTTAATTTTCTAATTAGAGTGTGCATTATTCTTGTTACATGTTGTTTAAAACAGTAGCAATCTGAAGCGATGTTTTTTCCTGACATAAAAAAAAAACAGTTACTTAATCCTGTTTGTTTTTTCCGTTGTTTAGTTACTTATTTATTTATTTCTGAATTACCTAATTGATTCTGTAAAAATGAAAAGAAAGTAATTAAAGCCATTAATATCGTCCCTTTGAGTCGATTTTGTTTTAGGTTTTTGATACATTTAACATCATGTATAGGTCGTAGGTGATGGACTTACTAAACTTAAATAATAATATTGTAATAGACTTCATAACCTAATCTCACATAGACAAACAGTTCACAATAACAGTATCTATATAATAGTAACATGTAAAGACTAGAGAACCTTGAACACATCAAAACACGTCTATTATGTAAGTAAATTACACACATTCGATCGCAGTACCCTGCCCTTACTTAGACATGCGGGGAAATGGAAATTTGGTACTAAATAGTAGCACTGATTTTGACAGATTGCTTGTAAGTTTTACGTACAGCAACGCCCACTTCGTAAGTCAAGATATATTGGTCCATATGTTCCAACGGTCTTGTTGATAAAATGTCTATATGGGCTCAGAGACAATCTAGATTATACAGTCATAGAGGAGCTACAGGTTACAGGGGCAGTGACCGCTGCTAAATGGAAAAAGCTTAATTGTCAATTAGTGTTTGCTTCCTAACTCTTGGGATGCGTATAAATTACATCTAATTGCCTTTTAACTCGGAAAAGTTGCTTCTGACAGGAAAAGTAGATGGGAAAAGATCCAGGGGCAGAAGTCCGATATGATGGTCAGACCAAATCCGTGTTACACTGGAGACGACAGCCTGCGACGCCATCCACATCGCCGAAGATAGGACAACATGGCAAAATATGGTCCATTGGAAAGTTATTTGTTTTTCAGATAGGTAAATCTGTACCTGGTATTTGTTCGGCGTAAACGCCATGCATTCATCATCTTCTTGCTTTTGTCCCGTGCTATTTGGGGTCGGAGCAACATGTTTTTTTCTTCCATTCTGTCCTGTCACTAACCTCCTTTTCTTTCTTATTACTCTTCACCCAAATATCCATTTTTTTACTCAGGCGCTGTGGTAAAACCTCTACTAATTTATAATTGGTTTATGACAAAAGCAGTAAATGCAAATTTTGTTTAAATAAAATCACAGCTTAACAATTAATTATTACAGCATTACCTGAGAACCACGTTCGTGATACACATATGTTATGTACTTCTAGGTATTGGAACAGGATAGATTCAAATTACCTACCGCGGTCGGTGACAATATCAGCAAGGCAACCTATTCCAATACCTACAAACTGTTTGCCCCCTCTAAACTGTTGCCCCACGTCGGGGTCATCAGTATCGTTGTTTGTTGTTTGGGTGGTTCTGTGAGGAACAACGAAGAGCTTTCATTTATTCACCACCTCACTATCTACCCACACACACACACACACCACACAAAACAACCAAAATATGAGTGAAAGACTAGGTAACATAGCACTGTACTCTATGGCTGACTATGGTAAGAACAACAAAAGTCACAATACATTTTTACGACATAGACAGATTAAATGTAACTAATAAAATTTTATTTGTGTTTATTTGCAACAGATTGAACACGCACAGTTAACAGCAAGAAAGCTATTATATGTTACGTCAAAAGAAACTTGACGTACGTGATAATTGTTTTTCATCACAATGAAAATTCTTGTCTTGCGTACTTAAAGAAATTATTTTTGTGTAGGGTGGGAAATCATCAAATAAATTCTCCCGCTCTGGGTAAAGCGAGAAGGAGTGTCAGACTTCTTCTGCCTAAAACCTACATGGAACATTCATCTAAGGGGGCACAGAACATCAAGCCAAAAAAGCAAGCCGGGCATATGCCCAGAGCGGCAAAAAATGAGGGGCGGCAAAATTGACTTTAAATTCCTATCTCCCAACCTAGCCATTAGCCGTCTACACCCAAGTTGGCAGGTTGAGAATTTTATGTGCCACCTTCCAACCTACTTCAGGTTGGATAGTGGAAATATTTAAGACTTAAGACTCATGACTTATATGGTTTTGTGTATGTAAAGGGCGGCCAAAATTATCTTTGCCCGGAGAGGCTAAATAGCTAGATCGAGCCCTGTCTTTAGTTGCCTTTTTCATTCCAGGACTAAAGCGACACTTTCAGACAATAGCTACCATGTGATAAGTTTGATGTGATGAGCATAATCATTTGTTCTGTGTCTGGGTGTAATTTATCTAAAATAGAGCACGGCATGCGCGCGGCCTGTTGCTGGAACTTGGCCTGCGCACTACCGTGCGCTTAGATAATAATATGTATGTATTTAGAAACATATAAGTATATTTATCAGTTGTCTAGTACCCATAACACAAGCTGTGCTTAGCTTGGGACTAGACGGCGTTGTGTGATAGCTGTGGAAAAAAAAATTAAATATATTCTACTCTTCCCTGGTCCATCTCCTAATGAAATTCTGAGATTCTGAACAGAATCAACAAATCACAACGAACATTCGAATCGCACCGGGAAAGTTTTCTGTTTGTTCGATCTTTGACGATGTTTGTTAGGAGTTGTTACGCTGACATCTACTAGATCAGTACGTGCATTGGAATCCGCCAATCGCATCGACCGTTTGCATTTCATCGATTCTATCAGTAAGCATATTCATCGTAAGTTATATGAACGATTATTCGAATGTTCGTGTTTACAGGACTGACGTAAACGTAAACCTACGGGTTTACGTTACGAGTTAAGGATAAAATACCTGTAGGTGGCACAAAAGTATGGAAGTAACATGCATGTCATAATGACGTCCACCAATCAGAACTTGTCATGGTTCAGTGTCACTAGCATGCAAGCTACGTATTCTTTTATCACAGCTATGCATGTGTGTTTCGGCCTTTTAGTAGTTCTTGAATTAAGACGCCCAATACACACAATCAGTCTTCCGTGACTATGGCGTCATTACACCTCTTTCACTAGATATTTTGTAAACACACGGACACGCTTGAACATTCACGACACAAAAATTATTTATTAAATATTTGGATTGATTTAATAAATACTTGAATTTGAAATTAAAATAACATCTTAAAATTAGGGAGTACTGACAGCTGACAATCAACGCGTGAGACATCCGAGTAAGCTAGTCAATTTCACACCAGCCAGGCATTATTAATAAGTTACAAGACACCGGTACTCAAGTTACCTTTCAAAGTAAAACGGCAAAATATGATGGCCGTAAAAGCTCACCGAAATATGTATCTCTAAGCAGATGCTTACTGAAATATTAATTAGGTATTACGAGAACGTACTGGGTATTAAATAATTTATTTCTATTAGCAGAATCCTAACACTCTTATGTAAATTATAATGGTATGAGTAACTACCTGACTCGGCAAACCACTGTTCTGTGATAAAAATTATCAGTAAAAAAAATAGAGGATGAGGATGGGGGGATAAAAATAGCCTACAAATAATTCTCAGAGCTACCAAATATAGACAAAACGTATCATAAAAATTGGTCAAGCCGTTTCAGAGGAATTTGATAACAAATACTGTGGCACCAGATTTTTACATAAGTATTAAAAAATATATATATTTAAGTACTTCACATTCGTGCAAAGAGAATTATGAAACCATTATTAAAAACGTATAGTTGGCATTTACTTCGGTCAGAGATTAAGCATCGCCATGCAACGTGGCACTGCCGCCAGTCTTTTGGTCTTTTTGAATACTTCCAGTCGATAGAGATGCGGAGGAATTTTTGACGTCATGTTTTATTAGTTAAGAATTATTTACAGGTCGCTACAGTTCTAAAAAATATAAAAACTTCTGTTTTTATATTTTTTAGTATTTATTATTTACAAAATAAAAATATATAGCTTATTTAACTTATCCTTCACAGTACAGTCAAAACAAACGAATACAATAAGTACATATAAACTGTCACATTTACATTTGTGTCTAAACAATTCTAGTAGAACACTTGATGTTCACGCTATACCGCCATTAGGTAAAAAGGCAACACTGACCTCAAAATTTAACGTATAGATTATCGACAACCTGTGTTTTCCCTTGCCCTTCGTTGTTTAAATTATCGTTAATCATTGTGTCTTTTGTAATTGAGCCCCTGTAGGGCAAATGGCTCTTTTAGGAGTAAAAACAAGCAATAAGCTTTGCCTTTGCAAACTTATTTTATATAAGATTCAGATCTAGGATGTTAGATTTTGATCTAGATAGGCCTTGTTAACGTGTGATGTATTCCTACATCAGAAATTCAGTACCTCATCATTATTTCAGCCAAAAGACGTCCACTGTTGGACATAGGCCTCCCGCAAGTGTCGCCACAATGAACGGTCCTGTGCGTCTCGCATCCAACGGATTCCCGCAACCCTTACTAAGTCATCGGTCCACCTTGTAGGAGGCCTTCCAACGCTACGTCTTCCGGTACGTGATCGCCATTCGGTATCTAAAGCATACAATTTTTTTTTTATTCATTTATTCTCTCTTCGCAATAGGTTTTTTGACATTAACAACTACATTCCACTATTGTAAAAGTCTGGAGCCTGTAATAGGTTTTTGGAAAAAGAACCTGTGTTACAGTTCACCATACAATGATTTCAAATTGCAGAATTGCAAATTGGGAGCAAGAGCAGGTGGCCCAATGACATGGCCCGTGATGATTTATTTCATCATCACTGCTCTCGAAATGGTGAAAGAAAACATCGTGAGGAAATTCAAAAGTTCGAAGACATGTGACATCCAACTCATACTGGGCCCTAATGGTTTGCAGCCCATTCTCTCTCCTAGAGTGAAGGCCCGATTCCCAACAGTGGGAACATTGTTGCTGCTTCTTTCAAATTGTATGAGATATAGAAATATTTAAAGAAAAAATGTAACCACACTTAAAAAAAAAATAAGCGTTAATGATAACTTTGATTGGTAATCTAATTTAGTAGAGTATATTATCAATGAATTTAGTCAATCTCCTTTGTCATTTTTACATCTTTACATCGTCTATCATCAATTATAGAAACCAACAACAAACCAAAATCAACATCACACTAATATTACAAAAGCGAATGTTAGTAATGATAAATGATATTTATTTTGTAAATAGGTTTAAAAAACACTTTTACACGTCAATTTTTTTTCGTCAGTTTATGCTAGATGAGACCGGAGTATGTATGTATGTTTGTTATTGCTTCACACTCAAACGACTGAACAGATCTGAATGGAATTTATTACAAGGGTAGGCCATTTTTGAAATAGCACATAGAATACTTTTTATCCCTTGGGATAATATTCCACATTTACGCAGGCGAATCTAAGGCAAAAGCCATATGAATAAAATTTGTTTGAAATTATTATAAAAGCTATTTAAACTAAAAGGTTTTCAGAACAAATCTCTGCCATATGCAGTTTAGAATGTATGTATTCTCATTCCAAACATATGGCTACAAAGTGCAGTTAAGTTTACAATATTGCGTTGCTACGCAATTGAGTATCACAGAACGTGTACCTAAGTAAGTGCATTGAATTGCAAATATATGAAAGTCGCACCACCTGCTCAGTGTATTGACAAGTAAATTTTAGTGCTTATTCGTTTGAAAAAGAAAGCATCGCGTTTTATATCTAAAGTGGTTTTAGTTATCGCGTCAATCATTTTAATGCGTAAAAGGATTGCTTGAGAGCATTGAATTATAAAAACCCGGGTTTTTTGTATATCAATGCTTGAGAGTTTATAAAACAACGAGTGGGTGTCGTTGAACTAAGCATTTATCTGTACTAAGTAATAGTATAGAGAAAAAAGATTTGTATTTTTGTTTGTAATGATAAATAAGTATAACATATATTGCTAATTAAAATTTATTTTTTTAAAGCTTTATGCACATAACACTGTACAAAGGCGGGCTTAATGCCTTAGGCATTATTAACGTTTAATTTAACGTTATCTACATGTTTATGTTACTCCTATTGACCGAATGCCGATATTATTCTATTGTATACTGCTGTTTATTATCCCTATAAAATAAAATAAACTCAAAACTACCGGTGGACTGATTTAAAAAATCTTTCACCAGTAAAATGTTAATATAACACTGAGTAACTGTCATTTTTGTAACTTTGAAAGTCGTTACAGGTAGTCAGAAACTGGAAAAATCTGACACCAACCTTGCCAAGAAGTAAATTGTCATCCAATTACTGGATTGTAGAGGCCGGATAGGCAGTCGCTTAATGTCAATCAAACCAAATGCAGCGAGAAATCAGTATTTTATTGATTTCTAGCTGCTGTAAGCCGACCCCAACTCAATTGAAAAACGGCCGTGGAGTGCCTTGAAGTGTTCTTCAAAGTCCATTTAAAACCATTTGTATTTATAGCGTTTTACCAACGTACCAAGGGAATTTTAGACATTAATAGGTGTTGGAGCGACGTGTCCCTCTATTAGATCTGCATAAAGTACGAGTCATGAAGTTCACGTATTGGTCGTTGAACTCCACACCACATCCAATTTGCTAATTTCACCTGAATTACGAGTAAATTGGACACCGGTTGTAAATTCCTGCAACGAAATTGCTTGGTAAATGTTGGCGTATTTTACATATCAATGAACCTATATTTATTAAGGGTTATGAAGGGGGCCTTGAATAATATAGCCCATTTAAGTTACGTGTGACGTCACTCCATGCAAAAAATGAAGCACGGCGTGACATTACACGTAACTTTAATGGGCTATTTCTTTGTCATTTTTGGTTTAATTTACAAATCTAAGCGCACGGCAGTGCGCAGGCCAAGTTCCAGCAATAGGCCGCGCGCATGCCGTGCACTATTTATACGAACCGTTTCGACCCACTATTGACCCCCCTGTAGCACGGTGCCTATTGCAAGTACAGAGATAAAATTGTAGCTACGTAATCATATACTAGTACTAAAGCAGTATGCCAAATTTCATAGATATAACTTCAGTAGATCCTGAAATATGACCCTGTGAATATAGCTAATTTTGGCACTGACTCACTGACCGTTAATCAAAACCTTTAGGCCACTTCCAATTATAATAATAGTAATAGATATAATATTCCACAAATATCACACAACGCCGTCTTGTCTCAAGCTAAGCAGAGCTTGTGTTATGAGTACTAGACAACTGATAAACTTACTTATATATTTCTAAATACATACATATTATAGATAAATTACACCCAGACACAGAACAAATGATCGTGCTCATCACACAAACATTTGTCCTGGGTGGGAATCGAACCCACGACCTCCGGCATATTAGTCAGGGCTACTATCCACTAGACCAACAGGCCAGTCAAATTGTCCTAGCGTTATGAAATTTGGCACACAGGTCATGTGTTATATGTACATTAACAAAAAATTAAGAAATTTAAGGAATTGGTCAGGCGTGAGTTGGCTTAATCGAGTATCGAATTTTTAATAAAATATATATGAACCAGTGATACAATGAGAATACGATGGGGGGGGGATTCACGCGAGCGAAGCCGCTGACAGAAGCTAGTCTACTATGAAATTAATTATGTTTCATTCATGATATCACATAAATCTCCTTTATTGACAGTACATAGAAAGCTTGTGATACATGATCCCTTTCTACAGCTAATCTCTACTAAGCCCTTGATAGTCTTGTTACGTTTTATCGGTTTATTTATTCTTATTGTAAAATTGTTCAGAGTTTTCAAATGAAACCGCCATCTCATCGTGAGGAAATCGGCATGGCCTAGAACCAAAAATTCGATGACACGTGACATCCACCAACCCGCACTGGGCCCGCGTGCTGGATTACGGCCCATTCCCTCTCCTAGAGAGGAGGCCTGAGTCCCAGCAGTGGGAACATTAAAAGGCTGATTATGCTGTGCTATGCTATTCAAATGAAAATGCCCTGGGCGGGTGGTTGCCACCGTAGGTGACACACACACACACATACACAGACACACAGCTGCGGACAGCTGATAAAAACTAACAGATAGTAATAAGTCACAAAGTCATTGCGCGCGCATTGTACGTGCAAGCAAAAATTTAAACAAGTTGTGTATACAGCACTATATAGATCCATTCCTGATTAGTGTGTCCTCGGTTAGGAGGTGCTTAACCTTTCTAATACCTACCGTAATTAGAGATACAATAAAAAGAAAATGAGATAGCGAACGAGTTCGCTTAAAGTTTAATGAATTAAGCCGAAAATTTATCATTTAATCACTTATAACCTGTTATAACATTATGATTAATATGCAATGCGAGCCGAATTGTTCTTAATTCTGTAGTGTATTATTATTGTAGTGTATTTTGCATCTGTTTGTTCTTATCTCTATACCTAGTGTCCATAGAATTAATTTGTTACTCTGTGCTTTATAAGGGAGGACTTGTTTGATTTTCAGTCTTACTTACTGTTCCTTATCTGTGTTTTTTAGCTGTAAGTCCTCCATGATATTTAAATTTAGGTACACTTATATAAATATGACGAGTTTTGTACGAAGAACAGAAAAGGTCGTTCACCCTACTTTTAACTTCGAGTTAAAAATATATTTAAAGGTAAAACTGTACTAAACACTATTCAGATAGCTTATTTTATAATAATTTCAATGATATAAGCTTAGTAGAGCTACGCTGCGTAATTTCTGAGATACAGGTCGCGCGGTGAATCAAGATCGCTCGGTGAAAGTAGTGGGGGCAATCGGCGCATGTGTACAATTGCGCACAGAAATTCTTAGTATGTTAGGATTTTATTTTTAATTTCGTATGTTTGAACCTTAGTAACATAACTTATAATAACACTAGTTTTTTATTGTAATTTATCTTGTAAGTAGGTAAAAAAAAAAAAATTTAAAATTACAAAATAAAACATAAAATTAAAAAAAATAATTTCGTTAGTTTCTTTCTTTAACGTAATAATTCACGTCGTAAACCATTTTTCTGGCTAGCCGTTTTAAAACTTTATTTTTAACCATTTTTTTTTACGACTACGTATTACTATTACGATAACACAAGCTGTACGCAACAGTACCCAAGTACAACAGTATCCAATGAGACGCGAGTACGCAACGCGGGAATTGAAGGGCGACTCTATCTACCAACGACGTGTCGCCGTCGGCGCACACCCCCCCGTACGTCGCCAAATAGACCGTAGAATTGAATACTGCGCATGCCCCCTCCACTTTTGCCGAGCGATCTTGATTCATCGCGCGACCTGTATCTTAGTTGTAGTGAACGCGGAGTAATCCCGTGAATTCGGCCGGGCGCACGGTAACAGAGAACGAGTAGTTGCGCAAAAAGACCTAACGTCGGAGGGGCTAATATAATAACGAGGTAAAGTTTGTTTTTTTTTTATTTATTTTTTGTTTGTAGGAGGTAATCTCTGAAAGTACTGGTCATTTAGACCAGTAGCAAAAAAAATTTCACCGATAGGAAGCTGCTTTATTCCTGAGTGACATAGGCTATATTTTATGTACGCAGGCGATGCCGTGGGCAAGAGCTAGTAAATAAATAAAGTCAGACGGCTGCCGCTGCCAAACTATCTAATACACTAAGTAACTAGAAACATTAATTCAACTGTCAAAGTTAGCGTTTGATCCTTTCCAAGCCTTTAGAAGCACGGTAAGCTGAACTGTCTGAGCGGACATAAGAAAGGCTTTTAATATGACTCCACTAAGACATGGGGAAACACAAGAAGTTGTGTAAAGTGTCAACGTGTCAGTTAGACCATTGTCTCTTTGAAATGTTCCCAGTTCTATTACACATAACATCTCTCTCCGCTCTCCCCCTAAGAAAGAGGTAGATGCGTCTATTTATGGGTGGTTCGAAAACACACTTTTTACATACATTAGTATTGGGATTTCTATGGTAGGAACTTGGTTTTGTTCACTAATCGATTAAATCGAACCCAACTCTACGATTCAAGACTCAGCATTCGAGTGTTTCTTTATTATTATCTATACTAATATTATCAAGAGGTAAAGTTTGATTTTTGGAACGAAGTTCCTTATCGCGCGTTGTGAAAGGGGGCTAGACGGAAAAAATTCTCACGAAAAATTGTACCGACACTTTTACTGTCAAAATATAAATCCAAGATGGCGGCTGCAAGAAATTATCAACTTTTTCGTCATGGGTGTCGTTTTCATGGTTTTCGAGGGTGTTGAAACCGATGGTACTGTCAAAATATAAATCCAAGATGGCGGCTGCGAGAAATTATCAAATTTTTCGTCATGGGTGTCGTTTTCATGGTTTTTAGGGTGTTGAAACCGATAGTACTGTCAAAATGTAAATCCAAGATGGCGGCTGCAAGAAATTATCAAATTTTTCGTCATGGGTGTCGTTTTCATGATTTTCGAGGGTGTTGAAACCGATAGTACTGTCAAAATGTAAATCCAAGATGGCGGCTGCAAGAAATTATCAACTTTTTCGTCATGGGTGTCGTTTTCATGGTTTTCGAGGGTGTTGAAACCGATAGTATTGTCAAAATGTAAATCCAAGATGGCGGCTGCAAGAAATTGTTAACTTTTCCGTCATGGGTGTCGTTTTCATGGTTTTCGAGGGTGTTGAAACCGATAGTACTGTCAAAATATAAATCCAAGATGGCGGCTGCAAGAAATTATTAACTTTTCCGTCATGGGTGTCGTTTTCATGGTTTTCGAGGTTGTTGAAGCCGATAGTGCTGTCAAAATGTAAATCTAAGATGGCGGCTGTCAGAAATTATCAACTTTTTCGTCATGAGTGTCGTTTTCATGGTTTCGAAGATGTTAAAATAGTGCTGTGAAAATGTACATAAAATAGGATAGTATTTTTTAGTTATCTTGTATTGGCTAGACGGAAAAAAATCTCACGAAAAGTTGTAACGATACTTTTTGCTATAGTAAGCTATTGTAAGCCGTGCGGCGTGCGCATGTTTCTCTGTCTGTCTCTCTCTCTCTCTCTCTTATAGAAAGCAAGCCAGAACGGAACTTCGTTCCATACGGGTGTCCTTTGACACCTCAGTAGTTTTTTTTGTTTGTAGGAGGTAATCTTTGAAAGTACTGATCCGATTGCTAAAATTTTTTCACCGATAGAAAGCTGCTTTATTTATAAGTGACGTAAGCTATATTATACGTACCCGGGTGAAGCCGCAGACAAAAGCTAGTAAAAAATAAGAAACCGACACAACGGCACGGTTGGCGCAGTGGCTAAGCGATTACTTGTTACGCTGCGTGTCGTGGGTTCGATTCCCACGCGGAACGTTATTTGTATGACCTACAGTAGATGTTCTGGGTCTGGGTACCAGACCAAATACAGGAGTAATTCATAACTTGGTGCCGAAAAAGCTAGGTTGGTACCTAGATTTTTACGATTTTACAGTATGCCATCTTAAAAACACAAACAACAACGTCTTCAAATCGACTTAGAAAATAGTTTGAGCCCCTATATGCCAGGTATGTATGTTATCAAGTGTCATTTATATGTATAGAATTTCACGCTCTATTAAACTCTCCAAACAACACAAGATACAATATAAACTACGAGTATGTAGGTAGAGACCTACCCTCTTCGTATGTACAACCTAACCTGACATGATACACGACATACATATATTAAGTAGGATCTCTCGAAGGAGAAAACCGTACGAGACTAAACTATATTCCGAGAAAGCGCTGCACCTAGGGTTACCATAACTCAGGATTTGTACTAGGATTTCAGGATTTTTGGTCTCTGCTCAGGTTTACGGCTGCGCCTGGATGTTGCAAATCTCGTGAAATCTCAGGATTTTTAGAATTTTTAACAAAATACCGCTTAATTACTTACTTGATAAAAAGTTAAATAAATTAAAATTAAACTTCCTTTTTTAAAGTCCGGGAGGGACTTTAAAAAAGCCCTTGCCCCTGCTCTTGGGGGCAGCGGTATAACATCTCCCCCGAATGAGATGTGCAACGCATGAGCGAGATGCTCAGTGTATAAAAGTGATAAAATAACGGCTTTTCGAAAATTCTCAGACTTAAAAATCTCAGGATTTTTCATTGGAAATCAGGAGTTTTCTCTGGACTTTTCATGTGGTAACCCTAGCTGCAACAGACATTCGTCGTACAATACGTAACGAGAATTTAGTTTGAAATGTTTTGCACTCAAAGGCATGTGTGGAGCGGACATTATGTTCAGTGCTTTTACGAAAGCTTAGTCTTTAAAACTCTGTACCAGGGATGTTATCGACAATTCATTAAACCCCAAGGGAACGCCGGCGTTCGCGCTGTCATGGTCTATAATTGACACGATTGAAAGGTTAAATTTCGGATCGGAATACGGATACGGATATAGAATGCAGTACGGTTGTGGAACTCACTACCGCCTGACATTAGGGGCTGCCAAACTCTTGCAGTTTTCAAAAAAGGAGTGAAAGAACACTATCTTTCCATTTCGTCGTAGTTGCTTATAAGTATGTATTATTATTCAGTATAATTATTGCGTTATTTATTCTACAATGTGTATGTTTATATTTACTATCTATAGTATATTTTATATTGTATATTTTATTGAAAATTATTTTATTTGTAATTTTCTTTTTTTTTCCTTTCACTTTTACACAGTGTCTACTTCTCTTTTTTTTCCAAATCTCCTTTCGCAAATATGCTGGAAGAAGTTTCTGTTGAAATAAGCATCAACTATGTACCTATTTTATGTTTCCGTCTTATTTTCTTTTATTATGTAAGTGTATAAGTACGTGAATTGTTGTTGCGATATGAAAGAAAAGGAAGTTAGTGATAGCATGACGAGTGACAGGGTAGAATGGAAGAAAAAAACGTATTGCGCCGACCCCAAATAAGATGGGACAAGGGCAGGAAGAAGAAGAAGAAGAAGAAGTACGTGAATTGTTAAATAAATAGAGATAAAATTATACCAATTTCGGATACGGTTGTGGTTATACATCTATAAAAACTTACACTTACTACTTACAACTAAAAACTTCTATACATATAACAAATCTATGGAAGTTTTTAGTTGTGCGCTCATCACGTAAAATGAACGAAATCAATGTAGCTAAGTTTTATATATTAAAATTGTGTGTGACATGATATATTACTTAGGCTTTGTTTCATCGCAATCAGTTGACTATATCGAAAGATATACCACATTGACTGTTAGGTAGTAAGAAGTTCGCTGGGGCAGCTAGTTATTAAAAGAACCGTGAGAGTCGTAATGGCCCAGTGGTAAAGATTCCGACTTACGGGCTGTAGGTTACGAGTTCAAACTCAGCCAGGCACATTACTTTAAGTAATTTATTTCATTACCACTGCTTTCTAAATGGTGATGGAAAACATCATGAAGAGTTCATGTCCTAGAACCAAAAATTCGGATATATGCGACATCCACCAAACTGCACTGGGTCCGCATGGTGGTTAACGGCCAATTTCCCTCTCCATCTCCTAGAGAGGAGGCCTGAGTCCCAGCTGTGGGAACATGATAAGGATATGTATTTGATACATTATTTCGAACTATCCACTAGTTTTGGTTACGGTTATTAGAATTTAAAAGTATAATACAAATAGCAAGATTTGACTTTTATTTCTAGTTTAGGGTGAGATGCACCATTTAACTATAACGATAATAGAGCCGTTAACAGTTGTCAAATCGTCAAATTGACCAATAGGCGGCCGTTTCACGGCTGGTTATGGTTTGGTTATCGTTATAGTTAAATGGTGCAACTCACCCTTAGATTATCATATTTTGTTTGACTGGGCACACCAAACAAAAACCTATACCGTAACCTGCCATTTAGACTCTACTTTTATACTTTTATCCGAAACTTTTGTCAGATTGGTTATTGATATTTTTTTGGTTGGTTGCGGATATTTTATTTTTATTTTTAACTAGCTTTTGCCGCAGCTTCGCCCGCGTACATACAATATTGCCTATGTCACTTAGGAATGAAGCTATCTATCGGTGAAAAAATTTTAGCAATCGGGCTAGTAGTTTCAGAGATTAACTAGGAGGTAGGTAATCTTCTCAAACAAAAAAAAAAAGACGTGTGACACTCGGGGACTGCCGCGTTAAAGCTATTGCATAGCATTTTTATCAACTTATGCAATTATAATTATTTATTTATTTTATTTATGCAGTATTTTTTTTCCTTTGTTTTTTTTTTCTTTGATACTAATTGTAGTTACACTTTCACACATTGAATTGAATTTTGATTGATTGTTCACTCATTTGTTTTCTTATCGGTCACCACGCTCAAAAAACAAATGAGTGGGGGGTGTTAGGTTATTTTCGTTACGGAATTTCTGGATTCGGTCTCCACGCTCAAGGCTCGCGATAGAAGCTATGCAATAGCTTAAAAAAAAACAATGTGTAGAAGTGTAGATGTAGGTAGATATCCAATATTTTCGGTTAATATTACGGGGCTCCATAACAACCCTGCTCTAAACAATTCATCTCAATTGTACGTTTTAAAACGTAGGTACTAACTCTAACATTACACATTGAAAAGAGTTTAGCGTTAAATCTAATTTCAACCAAATCGTGTAAGTTAAAGTCTAAATTGAAGCTCAGCGACACAAACTGAGTTACTGGAATTACGATACCTACCTACATAGTAAAATACAAAATGGCCGAACTAAAAATATAAAACTGAAACATTAAGCTACAGTTAATGTAATTTAGATTTGTTCAGAAAGTTGGAAGGCACATAAATTGACATGACGAGGAACTTTAGTGATACGTAGGTATATCGTCGCTCTCCTCTAACTGTCGTATCTCACAAACTGGCGTATCTGCACTGATATTACCAACGTGTTTATAACATTATTTAGAAATAAGTTCTCTCTAATCGTCGTATCTGTGTCGTTTACCGTTTAGGAGATATTCACGTATATTGTTTTGCGTAAGTGCAAAAAAGGCGGAAAATATCCTCACTACCTTCTTACCCTAGGGCTTTAGGGCCACTATTAACTTAAAGAATAAGCCAAGAACAATTTAAAACACTTATTGATTCATTAATAAAGCTACAACTAACGCAACTATAGGAACATGATTGTAACGCACGAACGAAAAACGGTTGCCCTGGAAAAATATCAATTGCTGCCCCCCTAGCCAAGTTACAACCGTATCGTGTCGAATTCCGTTCTCCAATCGGTAACGCTGCGGTGTCAGCAATTGTAGAAAACGATAAGTGGGTAGCCATGTTAACGCGCCTGAGTCGACCGCTCGTTCTACAATGTAGCGTTTGTTTATCAAATGTAGCGTTTAACGTTGTAGAAATTCATTCTATCATTTTGAACAATGTGAACTTGGCTACGAATTTTCTATTAGTTTGTTCCGACCACGTGAATTAACGTTGAGATGATGTCATTCCGATACATTTGATTACTTTTCGACTAGCGTTAACTATTGCAGATTATGAACTTGGCTAGGGGTGCAGGTTAGAACAGTTAGCAGGGAGGGTGACGATATGTGGAACATAATGTGTATCATATAAGTAAGTATGTTGGAGACAACACTAAAATCACAGACAGTAAGTCGTAACAACTCGACTCGTAGACGTCTTGCAATGTTTGATAACATATTAATATTATATTTTTCTTGCTCGTAAGAAATATTTTATTATCTACCTACATGATACCTGCTTAACAACACGCTTGGCAGATGGATGGCGATCAATGGAGTGAGGTAATAATTTTGTATTTATCCAAATTTGTGATGGATGTTTTGATGATTAATTTGGATGGATGAGAGGAAGATCGAAAAACTGTGAATGGACTGTGTGAATGAGGATTTGTCTAGAAAGGGACCGCCTATTAAGCTAGAACTACACTGCGCTTACATGTGCCACACACGCCGATCTGGGCGCGTTAGTCTCCTTACATTTTATATGGAAATTAGATTTTTAGAGCTACATTTGATCCACAGCACGCGACGCCATGCAACGTCATTTTTTTTTATCTTTTATAAACTAGTACTTGACTGCGATCCCACCTGATGGTAAGCAGTGATGCAATCGTTGTTGGTGAGGCGAACTAGTTTATTAAGAGCCTATTCACTGTAGCCTTGAAGAAACCTAAATTATAATCGGACGGGAAGACCGCAGCAGGCAAATTGTTCCAGTCCTTCGATGAACGCGGTATAAATGACGAGGCGAAACGCTTAGTCCGGACCGTAGAGATTTCAACAACGTAAGGGTGGATACTCGCCGTACGTCGGTAGAAATGAGATGGTGGAATCAAGTCATGCAATTCCTGCGCACACTCTTCAAAATGCAACCTATAATACACCGAAAGGCTGGCTACCCTACGTCTGTGCTCAAGGCTTTGAAGATTTGACTTAACCAAATCTGGATCACCAATCGGCCTATTCGCTCGCCTTTCCACCGAGTTCTATGTACAAATCAGGCGTGTTACTCGTGTGCGTCAGTCTAATGTAGACGTTTATAGTTACACTTTTTTCTAATAGTTTCTCTTTAGCTCATTATGAGGGTGACCTGCAAATTACACTAGGGAGTATGTTCCGTAGTCATAATTTTCTTATTTCTTGCAAGCGAAACCACTGGCGGAAGCTAGTGATAAATAACTACTGAGATAATGAATTAAATAGCACTACTAACAGTAACTATAGCAGGTTATCTATGCTTTGATCTCATGAAGTAATATAGGTAGGAATCCCGAACCATTATCTACTTCTAGAAAACGCCGTGACTATAGTGGCAATAGGGTAGTTTCCAGGGTCAAAATAATTACATTTTATTTAGTCCGAATTTAAGATTATAAAAAAATATTGGACACATATTTTTTCTTTTTTCGAATAAACAAAAAATAACAAAGATATAGCCCATTGAAGTTACATGAGACGTCACTCCGTGCGAAAAAATGCAGCACGGCGTGACGTTACACGTAACTTTAATGGGCTATATCTTTGTCATTTTTGGTTTAATTTAAAAATAAAAAAATACGTGTCCCTTACTTTTGAATAATCTAAAAGACAGACTAATTACATTTTTTACGGCAACTAGCCTATTAGCGGTAATTTCTACAGCTAAATTGTACATTCTCCCGTAGGAAGCACACATAGGTACGTTTTTTTTTGGAAGGTGGGAAATCATCCAATGAATGTGTCATTGGAAGACCCCTCCCGCCCTTACGTGTCATACTTTTACTGACTTAAACCCACCCCTGTTCCTTCTTTGCCTTCGTTCTAGTCCCCGGGGTTCTCTTTCCCAGTAGGCTTCGACCCTGCTGGGCCCCTACGGTCGTTGACATTTCCTTGAGGCGCGCGTAGAACACTATGCGCTATCGACGACTAGGGCTAGGTCCGAACGGTGACCGGAGGGTCGAACGGAGCTACCAATTCTCTCTCCAGCTCGCCGTCTGCAAGCCCGCGCCTACGGTGGCCGGAAATCGGGATCGGAATCCTGATCGAAATCTGGGGCGCGAGGGCCATTGCCTCGCGCGTGCGGCCGTCTCCTTTGCTAGGTTTACTGCTTCACAGAAAGAGACGACCGCCTGCCCATAGTTACAATTAAGTCTGTAAGTACTGTGACAAGAACACTCAAACACTCTAACTCAACAGTATACTAAAGTAAAACTCCTCCTTGCGTCGTATTCCTCAATGCTGAGGGTCGTGACCTCCCTGTTACATCACTCTAACCCTTATGATATTCCTCCATCTGTTCCTGTCTCTGGCGGATCTGGTCGGACCAACGTATTGGGCTGCGCCCGCGAGGCCTTTTCCCGTCCACTTTACCGGTCACAATTAGCCTTTCGAGGTTGCCACCGTCTTTCCTTGCAATGTGACCGAAGTATTGCAGAACCTTGCGAATACTACTAGATACTACATATATAATTTTATTAACTAAAAATCTTGAAAGTACGAAAATTAAAATAATGTTTTGTTTTTAACTATATTTATGGTAAACTTAAAATGTCACGCAATGCGATTGATTATAAGTTTACGACTAGTTCTGAGTTCACGACTAACGTAATGTTATTTCATGGGACGCCTTCATGACCTTGGCATTATTTGACCTTTCAGCTTTACCTGTATACCAAATTTATTACCTACTTTTTAGTTTTTACTAATTAGGCAATTTACTATTATTTACAAAACTATAAACTTATTTAATTATGCGAATAAAAACTATGATATTTGCGGTTGGGTCCATTTATTACGGTAAAGTATTATAGCAATTATTTTTAACCCGTTTGAATTTTTGAATTTTAATTCGGAATTCGAAATTCGGTATTTTGATTATACTGTAAGTTATTTTTATACTGTTAGGACCTAACAATACTATAAAGGTGAGTGTGTGTGTATGTTTGTTACTTTTTCACACTCGAACGGTTCACACACAGGTAGACAATGTATGACCTGACTGACATAGCACATAGGTTACGTTTTATTTCAGAATTATGTTACCCTTGGGATAATTTTCTAATACCACGCGACCACGTACTCGAAGACGCAGCGTTAAAAGACCTCCCACAAGGTGGACTGATGACCTGATGAGGGTCACGGGAATTTGATGGATACGAAACGCACTGGACCGGTATTTATGGAAAGAAAGAACGTGGACGTCTTTCGGATGAAATGATGATGATGATGATGAGGCGAGCGAAGCTTCTGGCAGCAGCTAGTCTCCAATAAAGGAAAACTATCACTAGTGATGATTTTTTTTTTTATAATGGATAGGCTCGCGTTTGACCACAATCTCACCTGATGGTAAGCGATGATGTGGCCGACGATGGAGCACGCTTGCCTAGAAGCAATCTATTCACTCTTGACTTAAAGACCCCTAGGTTATAGCTATCAGGAAACACAGACTCCGGCAGGGAATTCCATTCCTTACCTGTACGCATAATGAATGTACTCCCAAAACGCTTTGTACGTATAGGTGGGATGTCCACCATGTATCGGTGGCGCAACGCCGTACGTCTTGTGGTCCGATGATGGAACGGACTTGGCGGAATTAAATTGTGTAACTCTAGAGCACACTCCCCGAAGTGTAAACGATAGAAAACAGACAGGCTAGCAACTCGGCGTCGATGCTCAAGACTTTGGAGTTTTGACTTCACAAGAGCATCATTGCCTATGATCACAGGTTTGATATTATTAGGTTGTGGTTATGCTTTGAGTCTTGGAACAAAGAAATTACAAGGAGAAAGGGGAAGAAATTGTGGATCTAATGAAGAAGATTATCACTAGTGATGATACTTTCAAGTTGGTTATTATTAGGTTGTGGTTGTAGTTTTTATTCGTAGCTGTGACTACAGGATTTTGAATTTATTTTTTCTAAAATAAAAGTAGCCTAAGTTACTCCTTATTACATCAGCTACTTGCCAAAAAAAGTCCCGTCAAAATCGGTCCAGCTATTTCAGAGATTAGCCGGAACAAACAGACAGACAGACAGACAAAAATTTAAAAAAAATGTTATTTCGGTGTTTGTACTGTCTATATATTCATATGCATGTAGTAAACGCGGTTATTTCATTATTACAAACAGACACTCCAATTTTATTTATATGTATAGATGTATAGATAGTTAGCATGCTCGTCAACCAATCGATAATCACATATTTCTCTTCCTTATTACATCTAATGAATTCCGGCATTTTCCAATAAAACAGAAGGTTTACGAGCGCTAACGGCTCTCTACATTTCACGGGCAAGCCGTAAAAAACTAATCATGCAAATGCATGAACCTTTGAGGGTATAAGTAATGAACTTTAAAGTAGATAGCTATGAGTTTGAATATTCATGACAGTTTATTTTTTATTTGTTTGTGTCGAAGGTCTTGGATTATTTGTACACGTTCAGACGTATTGTACCCTTGTCAACGAATTTTGAACTAATGAACTTAAAAGCGTTAAGTGTGACTAAGAGCCCTTAAAATCTATGGCAATGTAATGGAATTGATCCTGCAGATATGGTTGAATATTCTCACATATTTTATAACGACGATGCTTAGAATTACGATACTACAAAGAAAAATCAGTATAACATAAAATTTTAAATATTAAGATTTTTTTTTTCTAAATATAAGTATACATACTAGCGGTCCCGACAGGCATTGACCTGCATGAAAGCTGACGATACGTCAAAAAAAACCTGAGTGCCCGATTGCAGTACCACTTACAGGATTCAACCATCCAGGGACCCACCAACATTTCATCCAAATTAGTCAAGTCTTTTAGGAGGAGATAGGGGACAAAAATACGTACAGAAGAATGATATACATAATATATTAAGAACATTTATAGTCACCACGACGTCCATGTTTTTTTTATGTTGTAAAGCTCGCTTTTGACCATTATATCAACTGTACCACCATCATGGTAAAGTAAGTAATTGACGATAGAACACGCTAACATAGAAAGCAACCTATTCACTACTGAGACTCTGGGAGTCTTGTTCTTGGGTTGTAGTTATCAGGAAACACGGAAACCAGCAGGGTGAAAAAGCACTATCTATCTGTTGTGGTCTGGTTTCCGCACTTAGTCCTTGGTGGAACAATGTGCGTGGGCCACGCAGAGATTTCAGTTAGCACAGGGCGACTATGAGTGAGTTCGATGATCCCAAGGTTCGTATGCTTATTTCACTGACGGCTGTGCACTGGAGGAGTACATGTGCGATTGTTTCTTCTGACATCATGCTCTGCACAGAGGACTATCCGTGATGCTCATTGTGAAGAAGTGTTTGTTCAGTGAGCAGTGTCCGGTGATGACAGATACAGACTGCCTCTGTCCAGTCCCAGACGGTTGCTGTATTCACAAGTACATACCCTAACTACATTAAAAATATTAAAGTGCGTTGTGTTAAATTATCAGGCCAATGACGTCATAAAACTTTATGAAATTAATGAAAAAGCTTTTAAAGCACGTCATGCTAACTGCGTTTATTGGAAATGCTAAACAAATTGTTCCAATGAAACTCAATCGACCTTGTCATTATTAGGAGGCTCTTGGAAAGCTTAAAAAATTAACGCGTGCTTAGTAGTTTATCGAAAATAAAAGCGCAGTAAGCAATAGTCGAATAGCCGTTTTTAAAAACACGTCTTGGTTGAGTACTCTGCGGTTCGAAAGAGTTACCTCAGCCCTGGAACGCAAAGTACAACTGTAGGAACACATGTGGGTTTTAGTCAGTAAAAGTCTAACACGCCCTCTCACTTCTCCCGGAGCGGGAGAAGTTTTATGGCCTCAAAAAATGGTAAGCAATAGTCATTACTTTCAAGAAATCAGAAACTTTTTTGTCTAAACTCTGTCTGTCTAATATCTAATTTTGAAATATTAAAATCAGGAATTGATCAAAAGTCTATCGTCTACTGAATGATGGTCTTGTGTACTCCCCTTGTGCAAAATTTCTTGTTTGTTAACAATTCAAGCTTCAACAATTACCGTTTTTTCTTTTTTCTCAAATAATGTTTTTCGAATGCTTTTCAGCCTATTTTTTGTCAAAATTGTTTCACAGGACATTATAAACTAAACTGCATTTATCTACCTACTGAAATTCAAATGCTTTTTTGTATTGCTCTGAATTGTGGTCTAGGATTCGCTTTCTAAGATGTTCATAGTAATATTTGTGTTAGTAAGAATCTTGATTAAGTATCTCTCATTTTATCTAGAAAGAAAGAAAAACATTTTACTAGCCCGAAAAGGCGCAAATTTATTATTTTACACATTCTTTATGAAAAAAATAAATAATAATAAATGCGCCACGTCCGAGCAAAACCGCCGTACGTTCAGTATAATGCTGTGTCCACACGCAAAATGTGACGAGTCCACAGCGCTGGTTTTCAGCATCTATACCGCAAATATTCTGTACTAACATAGTAAAAAACGAGGTAGCTTTTACGTCTATCTGTTTATCCGCTTAGTCCTCATTAACCACAAAACGAAATTTGATGCGGTATTCACTAATAGAAAAGTAATAAACAAAGAAGATTTATCTATATAAGAATATTTATTGTTGTTTTCAGTAAGTGTGAAGCAAACTGTAGCAAAAGTTTTGCCCGAAATGCGGAACGAAATCGATTTTAACGGTAATTGCAAAACTTTTTGGAGAATTATGAGAGGAATGGGATTTTATTAAAAAAAAAAGCAGGTCTAAAAGGAAATCGTCAATGCAGAGGTACGTACTGTTAGCTTATTAATTATCAGATGTAATATTTTTAATATTGTAGCCTATTTATAATAATTATAGATCGTTATGTACAATTGTTATTATTTAAAGACGCTTAATTATCTCTAGAAAAGTAATAGGTCATGAGTATAGTTTGTTATTTGAGTCGCAGTGGCGCCCTCGCCGTGGAAACGAGTGGTAGGGATTGTCTAAAGATGGTGGGGCGACAACGTTCGCGTTCGTCGGAAGGGCATTAAGTCGTGAGCAGTTGAAGAGTGCGGACGCAATAAGTGCTAAATATATTGTAAATTGTAATGTATACGACAATAAGAAATAAAGTGTGATTTTTAGCAAATACGGTGTTTTTACTTCTGAGATCAACCCTACAGACTCAGAAGCGGGATCAACAAAAATCAAAAGGATTTTTGCCACGCCACAAAAACGTAAGTAATTTTTTTTATCACATTGCACCGTTTAATCTTTTTAAAAGTATTTTGCAAGCAACGTAACACGGTACCTACTTTGATAAAACCATATGTATACACATATTTATCACTACAGTTTAAATAGGTTCACGTGAAGTAGAAAATAAATTACTGATTTTACTGCCCACTTAGATGATCAAGTGTATAATTCATTGATTTTATTTTTAGTTGTTTTATTATATAAATACTATTACATATGCGCTTGCATTTACTAAAGTTAAAAAGGTGGCCCTAAAATATAAAACTCTTAACAAAAGAGGGGATAACGAGAAATTTATAACATCATCCTAGTAAATACGTTCCTACTAGTAGACTAGTTAAACTCGTATATGACGATTGTAAATATCCTTTTCATTACTCATACTCTGAAAGTAGGTCTGAAGTTGCCTGAGGAGCGGGCTGAAAGTGATACTTTTCACCCCTAGTGTAACAATGTACACTATTTTGCACCACCTGCTCGATAATGTCGTTTTATACGTCATACAAACACTTAAAGCAAGTCATTCCATCCCTAGGGAGATAATGCAGTATGGCCGATCCCTAGGGAATAATGAGATTTGAATTTGGAACATCAAAAATCGTCAACATTGTGAATTAAATTAAAATGTAGGTACGTGCATCGAACAAGTTGACTCGAAATTCAAACGGGCCACTAACAAAAAAAAGAAGAAAATAGAATAAAACGTGATTACTGATAGCAGCATTATAGAAAATTGAAACTATAGAATCTTGGAGTAGTGAACTTTGTTTGTTTGATGAACTTGTAAATATAATACTTATATTTCTCTAATATATGATTTGGTCGACCAAATTGTCTTTTAATTAGCACAGATGCTGTAAAAAGTAGAGTGTGCAACACGGGGATAAAGCTCGCTTCGCTCAAGTTTCCTTATTAACTCCCTCGCATTGCTCGGGAGTTAATTTTATACATCCCTCATTTTCGTTCGGGATTAAAATCAGCAACCTTTGTTTCGTTCGGAATTCAATATGCCGCCCGCGACTTAAGGCCACTGTTATCCCCTAGTCACATAAACCACATAAACTACTATTTCAATCTTTGATTATACATGAATAAAATTACCATCGTTCTAGATTCACGAATATTATTCTCGCAACCGTCGAAAAGGTTCGCTAATAGAAAATCACCTAGGAACTTTAGTTTAAAAGGGCTATGCAGATTAAAATACGATTGTTAATACCTCGTACACAGTAAAAAAATGTTCGTTGACCAGAAATATCTTTTCCAAATTGCTTATGCGTTCATAAACATGTTTAATATAAATTTGATAATAGTAATTTCTATAATCGTTTACAAATACACTGATTCGTACACGAAAGTTTAAAGCCTGTTGAGATTCCAGAAACCTCTACATTGGGTTACGCCCATTTTCTATCAGGTTTTTAGTAATACGTTATTAATCATCAGTATCACTAACAAACTACAAAGAGTACTAATAATGAGCTCAATTACTTGTGTGTTATAAAAATAGTAACTTACTCAACAGTTCAAGGTATTTATATTCTCCAACAATGTCTTACTTCTGTCATTAACTTTATGTGAACAGTTTAATAATAATGAACTACCAACTTCGACAATTCCGGAAAATATTTTTAGTTGTATAATTATTATAGTAATGAGATTTAACCCAGGCATTGTAAGTTTCAGAAAAATGGAAACTATTTACTACCAAGGAGAACCCGAGTTGAGGGATCATGGCTCAAATGATATACATGACCCAGGAGCGCCCAGGTCACAGGGCCGGGGTTTCAATCATCATAACCCAGGAGCGCCCAGGTCACAGGGCCGGGGTTTCAATCATCATAACCCAGGAGCGCCCAGGTCACAGGGCCGGGGTTTCAATCATTATAACCCAGGAGCGCCCAGGTCACAGGGCCGGGGTTTCGATCTTCATGACCCAGGAGCGCCCAGGTCACAGGGCCGGGGTTTCAATCATCATAACCCAGGAGCGCCCAGGTCACAGGGCCGGGGTTCCGATCTTCATGACCCAGGAGCGCCCAGGTCACAGGGCCGGGGTTTCAATCATCATAACCCAGGAGCGCCCAGGTCACAGGGACGGGGTTCCGATCATCATGACCCAGGAGCGCCCAGGTCACAGGGCCGGGGTTTCGATCTTCATGATCCAGGAGCGCCCAGGTCACAGGGCCGAGGTTTCAATCATCGTAACCCAGGAGCGCCTAGGTCACAGGGCCGGGATTCTGATCATCATGACCCAGAAGCGCCCAGGTCACAGGGCCAGGGTTCTAGCAATGGTGACTCAGAAGGACAAGGGTCTGAAAATCAATATCTCGAACGCGACAAACAGGTGAGCCCAATATTAAAAACTGCAAGGCGTCGGGGCCGTGGAATGATTGACCATTCGCTACGAAACCATGAACACACAACGGCAACTACATACTTTTGGCCCGAAGGTGTTGCGAGGATTAACCGCAAGCGATGGCGCAGTTCATCGTCTGAAGACTCCGGTGAGGATTATCATAATTCTGCTAAACGATTTAAACAATCTAGGTCTAGAGATCATGATTCAACTATGCTCGATAAGTTTCTTGACATTTTAAAACATCATTCAGTCAAAAGAGTATCGAGAATGGATGATTTGTTTATGGTTCCTAATTAAAACTTTAGATTTTTTTGTTGTTACTAGATTGGCACAACTATTTTCCATTTTGGCGCGGAGTTTGAGTTGCATCTGTTATTTATATTAAATACAGTGCTGTTTTTAGTTATATCATATCTAGTGCGTATTGCGAATTTCATAATGGACAAAAACATCGAACAAAAGTTTGTCTTAAATCTTGCATCGCCAATGGAATTTCGTGTTCGGAGTCACTGAAAATGTTACAGAAGGCTTACGGTGAATCGACTTTATCAAAAACACGTGCATATGAGTGGTACAAAGCATTCAAAAGCGGTCGAGATGTGATGGAAGACCTGCCTCGCTCTGGTAGGCGATCAACCTCTGCAACTGAAGTTAACATCGCAAAAGTGAAGGAAATAGTAACTGAAAGTCCTCATTCAAGTTTGAGAGAAATAGCAGCTGAACTTTCTGTATCTCACGAGTCGATCAGTACCATATTAACTAATCATTTGGGTATGAAACGTGTTGCCGCTCGACTAGTCCCAAAAGACCTGAATTTTCTCCAAAAACTCGCTGAGGACATGCTAGAACGACTCAATTCCGACCCAACATTCATTAAACGCATTGTTACTGGCGAAGAGACGTGGGTTTACGAGTTTGACATGCAAACAAGTCAACAAGCTTCGGAGTGGCGCCTTCGAACTGAACCAAAACCGAAAAAACCACGCCAAAGTCGATCAAATGTCAAAGTCATGTTAACTGTTTTCTTTGACTATCGCGGTGTTGTGCACTCGAAATTCTTACCGGAAGGTCAAACGGTAAATAAAGAATATTATTTGAGCGTTATGCGGCATTTAAGAGGGCAAATTCGACGACAAAGGCCAGATTTGTGGAAAGAAAATTCTTGGATTTTGCACCACGATAATGCGCCTTTGCACAAGGCCATCATTGTGAACAAATTTTTGACCAAGCACTCAACAAATACCATCGGGCAGCCACCATATTCGCCAGATATGGCTAATTTTGTGTTTTATTGATCTTTTCCCGGTACTTTCTTGACAGAGTAGTATGAAAAATTCTGATAAACCAAAACTCACATTCGATAAAAATATTATTCCTGAATTTGATCCGATGTCTAAGGAGCAAACTGTATTGACTTGGTTTGGTGGTTTTTGGTTTGGTGCTACCATTTATCAGTGGGACGATAGGGAAACTATTCACTATGCTCTTCCTAAGTTGATAGGTGTTGCTAAAACCTGGTATCAAGGCCTATCAACTGAATTACTTTCTTGGATTGAATGGAAAAGAAAATTGATAGTCTTTTCTCTGCCGCGAAGACTACGCTGAACTCCTTACAAAAATGATATCCCCCATAAAAGGGCTCGCTACGGTGAATCGTTAGAGCATTACTTTTATGCGAAGATTAATTTGCTGAATAGGTGCAACATATATGGCAAACAAGCTGTAGAGTGTATTCTTTATGGTATCGAGGATCGTGCAATTAGGATGGGTGCCCAAGCTGCTCAATTTTCTGAACCCGAACAGGTACTGAGGTACTTTAAGACCGTAAAAGTAGGGCAAAGTAGAGATCACCAAGACCCTCCCCAACGCTCTCGTAATCATGACGAAAAACGGCCATTTTCCCGACAGAATACTACAAAAGATCCTAATGCTAACGTTACATGCTTTAACTGTGACCAGGTAGGGCACCGTAGTAATAAGTGCAATAAGCCCGCCGGAAAATGTACCTACTGCGACAAAATGGGACATTTAGCAGAACACTGTTTTAAGAAATTAAATAAAAACCAAGAGAAAGACGATGCACACGTTAAAGAACGATCAGAAAAACAAATCACTGAGTTACGATAGAGGAAGATAGTAACGATAAATATGTTTTGTATACCAAACTCAATATTTTGAAACAATTCAAGATCTAGGTAGTCAATGTTCCTTAATTAAAATAGGCATAGCCAGATAATGGAATCTTGGCATTCAACAGCCCAAAATTTAGCCGGTATTAAGGGGCATAGAGGAAGATTTACAGTTGCTGAAGGGGGTCTTACATTGAAATTGAGCAAGTGCAAGTCAAATTAACTTTCTCGGACTTGATGTTAGTGTTCAAAGTTTTTGTTCAGGATCTAGAAAGACTGATGCTGTCTCAAAATTTTCTGTTTTTCGCTGTTTCAATAAGGTTACACTTTTATTGTCTCCTCGTTATAATCGATGGTTTTACAAAATTGGCGAATATTACTCCTGCTAAAAATACGAAGTCAATCACAACCGTCAGTCCTTAAAGACCACATTATTTATTTTGGAGTCCCCACTCGCCTAATCATCGACAAAGAAGAGTTATTTTGATATGCTTAAAGTCGAATCAGGAATTATAGCAGAATTACCTCTGTGCATGTTTAGCTTATAATATTATTTCTTTGTATAGGTATAGATAAGATGTATAGATGTAGATTATATTTGAATATTAAATACAATCACATCAATTTGTTGATTTAGTTATAATTATTTTGTTACTAATACAAAATTATTGTTACTTATATATAATGTTTCCTTTAATTAGGTATATATTTTTTATTATATAGAGATTTTGTATCCTTTGATTAAATTTGTATCCTGAGTTTGATTTAGGTTTTTTTTTTAATAACTCTTAAGTAGCGAAGGGACTCGCTACGAACAGGATGGCCGAGTTGTTAGCTTATTAATTATCAGATGTAATATTTTTAATATTGTAGCCTATTTATAATAATTATAGATCGTTATGTACAATTGTTATTATTTAAAGACGCTTAATTATCTCTAGAAAAGTAATAGGTCATGAGTATAGTTTGTTATTTGAGTCGCAGTGGCGCCCTCGCCGTGGAAACGAGTGGTAGGGATTGTCTAAAGATGGTGGGGCGACAACGTTCGCGTTCGTCGGAAGGGCATTAAGTCGTGAGCAGTTGAAGAGTGCGGACGCAATAAGTGCTAAATATATTGTAAATTGTAATGTATACGACAATAAGAAATAAAGTGTGATTTTTAGCAAATACGGTGTTTTTACTTCTGAGATCAACCCTACAGTACGATATTGTGGCGTTGGCGAAATATCAGTTAATCTTCCAAATATTAAGCAATTTCATTGCTAAAAATATAGCAACATTGTTTTTCCGTATTGCCAACATTACGGCGAAGAAACTTCTTATGTGAAACGCACTGTAGAAAGGATAAGGGCCAGTGATGAATTTGTTTCGTGTAACAAAATAAGTCATAATATCACAATTGAGGTCAGTAACTTTGGTATCAAAACACATACATGTTGGTTTGATTGGCCCGAAAAATATAATTGATAATAATTGTTATATCGTGACTGCGTACAGTTTGTAAAGTTTCTTACTACCCATATAGGCAACCATTAGAGGCCGAGCGAACGAACGTTCGGTTTGGGTTTCCTCCTAAAAAAAAATGGTTTTGTTTTGAGTGTCTGTCAAAAAGTAAATTCGGCCATAAGTTCGGCTCGAGTGAAAGTATTAGCGCCTTTAAACTAATGGTTATTAGAGTCTTAAAAACTGACAGTCTGGATTGTCTATGTATGTGTGTAATCATCTATTTATTTATTTTGTATTGAAAGTTAGGGCTGATTTATTGCTTTTCAATGGTCAGATAAGTTTATCAAGACAACTGTATTTGGCAGTATTCTATACTACAAGGTGTACAGCTCCATCCTTTTAACAATTCAATTTAGGCCGTGAAATGGATCGCGTTAAGAGCTTGTAGTTGGGCCTTAGAGCCTTTTGGTTTCTGTCAAAAATTTCTATCGATAATAACCATATATTTACTGAGTCTAAAATGTTTTAGTTGGTAATTAGCCTTATTGTTCAAGACTATTTTCTGGCTCTCCTATTTTCACCACCCAAACTCTGAAAGCCCAAAGCTACCAAACTAGAGACCATATAGACACCAGAGTCGCCACACGTCCGAGCTGGTCACGCCACTAAATAGGTTGCGCAACCAAACACACACCAGGTGAGACTATAACTCTCTATAGAGACTGTAACTCTCTATAGAGCTGTATACATTTTGTTCGTAGCGACGATTGGTCATGCTGCCATGGTGTCTCGGTGAAATATAGCCCTAACACCCTTTCTATTTTATTTTTTATTTTTTATTAATGATAGGCTTGCGTTTGACCACTATCTCACCTGATGGTAAGCGATGATGTGGTCGACGATGAAGCACGCTTGCCTAGAAGAAACCTATTCACTCTCGACTTAAAGACTTAAAGACTCCTAAGTTGTAGCTATCAGGAAACACAGATTGTATTAAACACACTATCCTTGCGTTTGACGAATGCTAACAAACTGCCGAACGACTGAAAAAACAAAGGTTAGGCGCCAGAACCCTTTGAACTACTTAGTCATGAACTTTCAGCTGATTTAACTTACATAGAGGTTAAAATAATGTACAAAGAAATACTTAGGAAAACAAACTTTGTATTATTTTGAAAGGTGTGAGGAATTGTTTGATGTCAATAAGTAATGCAAATATTTAAAGCAAGCATTTTCTTGAGACATTGCTCCCATAAATTATATTCTAAAGGGACTTTGCATTTTTTCGGGATATAGCCTAACATTATGGACTCTATAGCACTCAGACACTATTTGACTAATAATCTTCTTCTTCTTCTTTGCCTCTTCCCACGTTAGGTGGGGTCGGCTCTCCTTATCCTTTCACTATTTGACTAACAATAACAGTAAAAAAATAAATCAGATCTGTACTAAAATTGCCTACACAAATAATCAATTTTACTTCTTTTTTACATGAACTATACCTATTTATTTTTTACAGAGAAATGTTTACATAATCTCATCTTCCTGCCTTTATCCTGTGCTCTTTGGGGTCGGCGTGTTTTTACCTTCCACTCCTGTCAACCGTCACAATATCACTGACTCTGTTTTCTTTCATATCACTCCTTACACATCCTCAGCCTTTTTAATGTTCCCACTATTGGGACTTAGGCCTGCTCTCTTGGATAGGGAATGGGTCGTAATCCACCAGTGCGGGTTGGTGAGTGTCACATGTCTTCGAATTTTTGGCTCTAGTACATACCGGTTTCTTCACGATGTGTTCCTTCACCGTTTTGAGAGTAGTGGTTATGAAATAAATCACACAAAGTAATGCGCCTGGCTGGGTTCGAACCCACGACTTACAACTCATAAGTCGGGGTCATTACCACTCGGCCACCATTGCTCTTGCTCGTCACACATTAAATCTTTTTTCTTTGGTCGAGGAAGAAAACATTATTTATTAAAAACCAATCGATATTCAAATGAGCTTCCGTAGATGCAAATGCTAGGTACCTGACCGTTTACAAAATAGATCTTACGAAAAGTCATTTACATAGTGGATTAATTGTTATTGCTCAGAAGCCACACGCAAGGGATAATTCGATTAATATTCATTAGTTGTTACAATTTCTAGGACAAATCGAATCTCAACTTTATTGTTTTAATCGATATTAAGTGTTTGACAATGACCTCAAATATGCTCCAATATTATATAAGCGTGCGTGTCAAATGTTATGTCAGTAGACTTTAGGATAATGAATTGGTTTGGGAACGACATAAAGAAAACACAATGAAATATGAATTATAGCACGTAAGTACCTAATAAGTATTGTGTTATCGAAGAAAAATGTATCGAACCTTATTTTTAGTAAAACACCAGTCTAGTATTTTTTTGTAAAGAATCCATGTACAAAATTTCAAAACTGTAAAAAAAAAAAAATTACAAAGTTATAAGCCAGTTGTGGTACCTGGTTGGCGACATAAATACATGGTCTCCGGTTCACCCGGGCGACTGAGGGGTTGTTTTACTTCCGCACCCAGCTGTGCGCTGGGGCCTGATGCCCGCTATGACCTGCCGTGACCTGTTTTTTACGTTGTGTCGATGGTGTCCAACTTGTGACCTTTTTAAAATATTTTTGGGAAAAAATATAACATGGTGTAAAAATTATTGGAATCGATTCAGTTACTGATGTTGAACACCCTATATTCCGGGTTCGCATGTACTAAAAATAATGTTGTATATTACTTGCTGGCTGATTAGACAAATATACAATTTTAACAATTATTAAAATTTAAAATAGATTTTGAATTTGATAGATACAAGAATTGGAAAATATTTTAAGTAAGTCAATTTTTAATAAAAAAAATAAAATTGGTAACATGCAAATCGTTGATGTGGACCAAAAAGCTGCCCAACTTAAATGGAACTGTTCTGGACATGTCTGTCGCAAGACTGACGATCTGTTGGCCCGTAAAACACGGGGTTGGTTTCCGGACACAGCGACACGGGTCCGCGGCAGACCACGAAAGAGATTGCGGGACGACCTGGATATCTTCCTTAAGAATTGCAAAGAAGAAGCGAGGAATCTTGGTCGTTGGAATGAATGGTGGGAGGCCTTTAGCCAGCAATGGAATCATACAGGCTAGGAGTAATAATAATTTTTAATTATAATAATGTTCCATAACTTTCATATAACGTCATCTAGTCCCAAACTATTTAAAGCTTGTGGATTATGAGTACTAGACAACTGACAAACATACTAAATACATAAATTACATCCAGATAGAACAAACGATTGTGCACATCACAGAAACATTTGTCTTGAGTGGGAATCGAACCTACTGACTACTATCAGTCAGGACTATTAACCGCTAGATCAACAAGCTAGTCAAATTATGAATTAAATAGCAAGTAGGCTGTCTGTAATGTTTGGACTGAAATGTGGATATAACTTTATGTAAACTTATATAATTATATTATGTTGTTTCATTACAACTGTCATTATGCCACGAAACTTTTATCTATATATCAAATATATTTGTTTTACTGCTTTGGCCCAAATTTATGCCATAATTCGGCCAATTTCTACCGTCATCAATTCACAAAGGACAGAAACAACCTTCGCCTATTTCGAAGTCGGTACCAGGGCACCACAACGGCAAAGAGGTAAACGTTAACAGTTTCTAGAAAGAGTCATTCTTTGCAAAAACCTCATTAATATTCATAGAACTGAGCCATTAATCTTTAACAAGTGTATGTGATGTTTTAATTTTTCAGAGTATGCCTAACCTTGGTGGTTCAACCCTGACGCCGGTTTTGTAGTGAGTCGACCCGACCTTTACTGATTAGGTAGATAAGAGTATGCCACCCGTAAAGTGAGGGTACATATGTAAATGTGTAACATTTTTCTTAATAGTTGCATGTGTCATATGAACCCTTACTCTAACTGATAAATGTTTCTACTTGAGTTTGCTTATGTGTCCCTCATTTATACTAATATTGTTACGCCATTAAACGTGAACCCGCCATATCTCCGAGAATATAAAGAGTAGCACGTAATAATTAAAACGCATTGCTGTTCGAAAGGTCTAGAATGGTTGTGCGTATCCAGACTTAGAAAAATCTCGAAACATCCACAAAGTACTTACAAGTAGTAGTTAGGTATTTATAGGAAATGGTACTCTCCGACGTTAACAATAGAGTCGAAATTCGCATGAAAGTGACTCTTATTACCACGAGTAATAAAAATAATTTATGACTTCGAGAAGCGATTCAATTGTTCTGGAATTCTGGATCGTTCGTGGGAAGTCGGTATCTAGAATTTTCTTGGCTCCGCATATAAATACGAGCCCCCGGCCGGAAGCGAGTCAGTTGTGATTTCGACTACGATCAAGAGCGAACTACCCTAGTACTTGAAGTGATTTTATCTAACGACCTAAGCGATAGTGTAACGGTACTCTAGTGTTAATTGCGATTCGGATTATTGTTGACTGGACTATTTTGTTATTGTTAGTGGTGAATAAAGTTGTCTCTTAGTAAATCGGCATTTGATTACCCACGTACGTAACAACTGGTGTCAGAAGTGAAATGCCACTAACACCGAGAGACGACGAACAGCGACCACGAACAAGAAGGCAAATGGAGATGGATGCTGCGCGTCATCGTATGGAGGAGGAAGATCAGGCTGGTATGGTAGCAACAGAAGCTGCTGAGGCACCAACACGACCATCCTCGGAATTGAACCTCGCTGCGGTGTTGGCCGCCATGCAAGCTAGTATGGAAGCTGTCCGCCGCGACCAGGAAGCCGCTCGCCGCGAACAAGAGGCCAACCAGCGTAAGCTTCAGGACCTAATCGCAGCGAACCAGGAAGAAGCTCGCCGCGAACAGGAAGCCGCTCGCCGCGATCAGGAGGCCAACCAGCGTAAGCTTCAGGACCTAATCGCAGCGAACCAGGAAGAAGCTCGCCGCGAACAGGAAGCCGCTCGCCGCGAACAGGAAGCCGCTCGCCGCGAACAGGAAGCCGCTCGCCGCGATCAGGAGGCTAAGCAGAACCTGATCATCGATAAAATCGACCACGGCCTCGTCACGTTGGGCGAGAAGGTAAAAAATCTCACCTTGGAGGTCAAGGAGGTTTCCGCCCGAGCTGATAGCCTCGAAACAAGAATTGATGGCCACGAAGATCGCCTGCTGGACATCAACAAAAAAATCGTCAAGCTCGAAGCACGCGAACCCGTTGTTGTCGGCTCACCATCGCACACTCCCTGTGCATCCGCCGCAAAATTTGATGTGCCGCGTTTTGATGGCACGTCTTCCTGGACGGCATTTAAGTACCAATTCGAGACATTGGTCGAAACAAACCGCTGGGATGATAAGCAGTCTTTTGCGGCATTAACTTTGGCTCTACGAGGAGACGCCCTGCTGGTCCTAGAGAACCTCCCTGCGGACGGCAGGACATTGGAGCGTCTCATGGAGGGACTGGACACTCGTTATGGAGACAAGCACCTCGAGCACGTTTTCCGCGCGCAGTTACGCGAGAGAACGCAGAGGTCGAACGAGAGCCTCCAGCAATGGGGAGTCGAGGTTGAACGGCTAGTCCGGCGTGCGTACATGTCAATGACACCAGAGACGGTGGAAGTAAATCTGGTGCAAGCATTCATCGACGGTCTACGGGATCCTGAAGTCAGGGCTACGGTGCGACTCGGACACCACCAAACTCTAAAAAGTGCGATGGCTCACGCTCTGGAAGTAGAAGCCGTACGACAAGATTCACGTACGCATAGAGTTAGGGAAGTGGTGGTCTCGCCTTCAGCGCGACCACGTCACCGAGAAGTGGTGGCTTTTTCTCCAGCACAGTCCCGCTATATTCCAACGTGTTACGGGTGCAGAGAAAAAGGGCACATTCGCACCGATTGTCCTAAGAAAAAGAGGGAAAGTGTGGACTCCGGAACTCAAGTCAACGAGGAGCCGATAAAATTTAATGTCGCCAGGGCCACAGCCCCAACCATCACCATCAATCAAGTTCACAACGGAAATAGTTTGATCATCGAAGGGACGCTGAATCATCGTGCTTGCAATTTCACCGTTGACACGGGGGCGTCACGGACTGTTATAAGACCTGAGTTGCTGAAACGCACCATCTTGTGGCAAAGAGAGTCTCCATCCTGCCGACTTCAGACAGCAACCGGCCAGCCAGTCTCCGTCCTCGGTGATACAGAAATTGAGTTCAAAATCGGTGATCAAGTGTATATCCATCCTGCGTTAATTGCGAATATTACCGACGATTGCATACTGGGTCTCGACTTCTTGCGGAATAACCGATGTATTTTAGATATCGACAGGGGAGTATTGAAATTCCCAGATCAAGAAGTCTTCCTGCGAGGAATTAAGTCATGCAACCTCTATTGTTTAAAGAATACCACACTGGCTCCGAGAACAGAAACCTTAGTCGAAGTAAAGTTTCCCAAGAAAATCAGGCAAACAAGATGTGTTTTGGTTGAAGATACTGGCCGGCACCCGGAGCTCATCACCGCGAGGACATTAGTTATGACAAAAGGGAAATCCAAAGTAAGGATTGTGAACCTTGGGAAAGAAGAGGTCCAACTGAAGAAAAACAGTGTTGTTGGGAGATGTGAAGAAGTTCAGTATCTCCGTCAAATCAATAAATCTCCAGCAAAGCAAGACACGACCAAAGTCGAAACTGATTACATCCAGCAACTTCTGGAAAATTCTAAGAGCAATTTATCGACTTCGGAACTACAGCAAGCCAGGGAATTTCTGCTACGGTTTCGAGATATCTTTGCAACGGGAAAAGACTGCGGGAGAACAGGTCTCGTCAAGCATGAGATAGATACAGGTGATGCTAGACCAATTAAACAGAGACCGCGTCGCATACCCTGGGCTAAGGAAAATGAGGTAGCAGAAATGGTAAAGGACATGGCTGATAGCGGAATAATTGAGCCTTCTACGAGCCCATGGTCTTCCCCCGTCGTTCTGGTGAAGAAGAAGGACGGCAGCACAAGATTTTGTGTGGACTACAGAATGCTGAACAATGTGACGAAGAAGGACAGTTACCCCTTACCAAGGATAGACGATACGCTGGATATGCTCAGTGGCATGAAGTGGTTTTCAACCATTGATTTAAAAAGTGGCTACTGGCAAGTGGAAATCAGCGAGAAAGATAAAGAAAAGACAGCGTTCAGTACGGGTATTGGCAGCGGCCTGTGGCAATTTAACGTCATGCCTTTTGGGTTATGCAACGCTCCAGCGACGTTTGAACGCCTCATGGAGAGAGTCATGGTGGGCCTTCTTGGTGACGTCTGTCTGGTATATTTGGATGACGTCATTATAATGGGTCGCACCTTTAAGGAAAACCTGAGGAATATGGAGAAAGTGTTCACCAGGATACGAGGGGCTAACCTAAAACTAAGCCCAAAGAAGTGCGCCCTGTTCAAGAAGGAGGTCAGCTACCTAGGACATGTTATTTCCGCTGACGGGGTGAGAACCGACCCTGAGAAGATAAAGGCAGTCCAACAGTGGCCGGTTCCAAGGAACAAAACGGAAGTACGTGCATTTCTAGGGTTGTGCACATACTACAGGCGTTTTGTCAAGAATTTTTCGGACATTGCAAAACCTTTACATCAGCTGACTGAGGATAAACGAGATTTTATCTGGGACGACGACTGTGAGTCAGCATTCAACGAGCTAAAAGAACGGTTATGTGAAGCGCCTATACTGGGGTACCCGAGCAGAGACGGAAGATTTGTCGTTGATACCGATGCCAGCAACACGGGAATTGGTGGAGTGTTGTCACAAGTGCAGGGCGACAGACAGGTCGTAATCGCTTACTTCAGTAAGGCACTTTCAAAGCCAGAAAGGAACTACTGCGTGACTCGACGTGAACTGCTGGCTGTGGTAAAAACCTTGCAGCATTTCCACAAGTACCTCATAGGAAGACAATTTACTTTGAGGACGGATCACGCTGCATTGAAATGGCTTCTACAATTTAAAAACCCTGAGGGCCAAGTTGCAAGATGGCTCGAGCAGCTGCAGGAGTTTAACTTTGTGACAGAACATCGCAGTGGAAAAGGGCATAACAATGCTGACGCCCTGTCGCGACGTCCATGTGATGAGGACTGCAGACACTGCCAGCAGAATGAAGCCCGAGAACACGTTAATTTAATTAGGGCTGAAGGCGACTTCAAGAAGTCCCAAGAAGAAGATGACGATATTCGACCTATACTGGACTGGAAGCGTAGCGGAACTAGGCCCCAGTGGAGTGAAGTATCGTCACATAGTCCCGTCACTAAGAGCTACTGGGCACAGTGGGACAGTTTAGTCCTAGAGAATGATGTGCTTTGTAGGAAATGGGAATCGAACGATGGCAAAGAGGTGACCACACAAGTGATAGTACCACGATGTGAAGTAGTCCCCCTGCTACAGGAAATACACGATGGTGCTTCTGGAGGACACCTGGGCATCAAGAAAACTCTACTGAAAGTGAGACAGCGGTATTACTGGCTCAATTGTAGAGATGACATAGAGCAATGGTGTCGGAAATGTACAGCGTGCGCATCTGTGAAAGGACCACAGACTAGGAGCAGGGGCAGGCTTCAGCTGTACAATGTGGGAGCCCCATGGGAACGCATCGCTATCGACGTCGCTGGACCTTTTCCAGTTACAAATGACGGAAACAAGTACATAGTGGTGATCCAGGACTATTTCACAAAGTGGCCCGAAGTCTTCGCCATACCCAATCAGGAAGCGACGACAGTGGCGAAGAAGGTGGTCGAAGAAGTAGTATGTCGGTATGGCGCACCTTTGGAAATCCATTCCGATCAAGGCCGTAACTTCGAATCTGCGCTGTTCCAGGAAATGTGTACTCTTCTGGGAATTTATAAGACACGCACCACACCTGCGCACCCTCAGTCGGACGGAATGGTGGAAAGGTTTAACCAAACCCTGGAGAATCACCTGGCTAAGGTTGTCGATGACCATCAGAAGGACTGGGACCGGTATATTCCACTATTTCTGATGTCTTACCGATCGGCAGTGCATGATAGCACGGGACATACCCCAGCAAGAGTGAATTTCGGCAGGGAGATGAGACTTCCAGTCGATGCCATAACTGGCGTGCCACCTGACAAGACTAAGCCAGTTACGGACTACGTAAGTGACCTTCAAGATCAATTGGACGAAGTGCATAAACGAGTTCGTGAGAATAGCATGAACACCAGCGTAAAAATGAAAACTAGATACGACCGTAATGCCAATGCCAAGGGATTTGAGGAAGGTACACTGGTCTGGCTTCACAACCCGCTTCGACGGAAAGGGAAGTCGCCGAAACTCCAAGCTCGATGGGAGGGACCTTACACCGTGTTAAAAAGGATTAATGACGTGACCTACCGCATCAAGAAAGGGCTAAGAGGGAAACCCAAGGTTGTCCATGTGGATAGATTGGCGCCGTATCACGGATCTAATAATGCTCGGGACGAGCATGACTAAGAGGGGGGCACTGTTACGCCATTAAACGTGAACCCGCCATATCTCCGAGAATATAAAGAGTAGCACGTAATAATTAAAACGCATTGCTGTTCGAAAGGTCTAGAATGGTTGTGCGTATCCAGACTTAGAAAAATCTCGAAACATCCACAAAGTACTTACAAGTAGTAGTTAGGTATTTATAGGAAATGGTACTCTCCGACGTTAACAATAGAGTCGAAATTCGCATGAAAGTGACTCTTATTACCACGAGTAATAAAAATAATTTATGACTTCGAGAAGCGATTCAATTGTTCTGGAATTCTGGATCGTTCGTGGGAAGTCGGTATCTAGAATTTTCTTGGCTCCGCATATAAATACGAGCCCCCGGCCGGAAGCGAGTCAGTTGTGATTTCGACTACGATCAAGAGCGAACTACCCTAGTACTTGAAGTGATTTTATCTAACGACCTAAGCGATAGTGTAACGGTACTCTAGTGTTAATTGCGATTCGGATTATTGTCGACTGGACTATTTTGTTATTGTTAGTGGTGAATAAAGTTGTCTCTTAGTAAATCGGCATTTGATTACCCACGTACGTAACAATATTATAAAGAGGAAAGATTTATATTTTATTTTGTTGTGCATGAACTTAAAAATTATTTGAATGAAATAATATCCCCGTCAATCATGCTGTCATCTCTTTGAGGAGCGTGTGGAACACAACAATCCTTAAAGGACGGTGAGCTATCCGTTGCTCGCCGACCGCAAGTCAGGGGACGGGGCGTGAAGATTGTCAAAAAATCAAAAACTTTTTTTTGAAATATACCATTTGCAGGCACGTTTGAATAGTCAAATGTCCAAGAAAAGCGAAGCTAAATTGCACGTCTTTTCCTCACGCTTTCCACCTCCTCCTAAGTTCTGAGAGAGAAAAAGGTGACTGCTACCTATTCCCTCTCACTACGTATGGCCTGGACTTATTAGATTGTGGTGGCTTACCACAAATAATGGATTACCCAACATCCAAGCAACTATTCAGCCTGAATTTAAAAATTCCTAAGCTTAGGTTAGCTTTCCGTATTCTACACAAACCACCAAATCTCTAAACACAACCTATCGGTAACACAGTCTGTCTAGACAAGGCCACTACTACCAAGAACGCCAACATATGGCATACACATGTACAAGTATATTTAGCATAATGCATTCTAGTTTGGTTACGTTACTTTGCCCGTAAGTGGTACCTATCGGAAAGACAAAGGCTTTAAAGAGAATAAGAAACAGTTTAGGGCGAACTAGGCCAGGGACGAGATGCACAAATCGATAGGTCAGTTTCTAAGGCACCATGAATTGTTTATATCTGGTCAGGGACTGATCTGGGAAAAAAGTAGGACTTGCATGTGAGGTCATGTTGCGGTGATGGTAAGGTATTTTTTCCTTACTGACATATATGTACATCCTTACGTATTATAGAACGAAGTGCCGCATCGAGGATGTCTGTCTGGATGAATGCGATCTTGAAGAAAGTTTAGGTGGATAAGAAATGCATATTATAATAGAGTAATTCAAAGATTTGTAACAGCCTTGCGAAGCTAGGACGGGTCGCTAGTTTATATAATGTTGTACGAAAAGTCATCTTCCCGTGATTTCTGAGCTAGCTCAGAAAAACACCTACTTTTTTTTTTTTTATCTGTTATAAACTAGTACTTGACTGCGATCCCGCCTGATGGTAAGCTTACTTACGTACTTCCGTAAACTTCTACCCAAAAACTTGTGTCACAACAAGTGTCTTCTCTTATTCATTTCACTTAGATACAGTAGAAATTACTCTCCCTTAAATATAAAAAACATGCATGAAAATAAAAAATAACAACAACAAAATAACAAAAAGAAAAAAAGACCTTAGGTACGCATGCTTCACCGTAACGTGACTGATGTATATTATTATGTACCTACATAACATAAGGTATAACAAAGGTTAAAACATACCTAAACCATGTATTCATATGGCTAGATTGATTGATATGTATTTTTCAAAAATATTAAAAACCACGAAGGAATATGCATATTATTCGTTGAAAGTGGGTTCGCCAAAGAGCTTTGGAGCGTAGCAGTTGGGTGTAAAAAGAACAGACCGAATACGGAATAACACGCTGCGCTCTAAAACAGGCGTAATAGACGTGGGCAAAAAGGTTGCCAGGCTCGATTGAGAATGGGCGGGTCACGCCAGCCGCATGCACAGATACCGCTGAGCAAGTGTCACCACGTAGCGTGCGCATAATAATAATAATATTCTTTATTACGAGCAACAACGAACCTCATTTAGTGTTAGTAACAAACTTGTTTATGTTAGTAAAACAACATTAACACATAATAAATTAATCATTGCTTCATTACACCAGCTGAGATACTGGAGCTTAGGGCTGTAGCGCGTTGGAATTTTTTCTATAGCGGTTGCAAATGCGACTAAAGCGCGTTAGTAGCGATGGAGTCGCGCGCTTACGAAACGCGCGGCGGCATCGCTACAAAAAGTTGCCGTGGGCAAGGGCCCTTAATAATATTAAAACATGAACGCTTTAAAACTTTACAACGGTAAATTGATACAACAGACGTTCCAATGAATTTACTGTTGTTGTATTGCAATTTGCTTAACACATGCTTAAAGTAGTTAATATGGCCCATACATTTACCATGAGGAAGGGGGGGCTGCGATGCATATCAGAGTCCCGTCGCACGCTATACTCAGGTGCGTCGTGTTCATAAATATATAGACCGTTTATTGAATTAAAATGTTTATGCAATAGCAATTTTATGGGTACACTATCAGTAATAATGCGTTGTACTGCCTCATAAAACTTAAAGACATGTTCCTCTTATAGTGTTATTTATTAGTTCATTCGTTTATTCTCACGTCGGATTGCCTTGTAGCAATTACACCAATGGAGCATAAATTAGTTCAGAATCTGCTACGTGAAGTGGTAAACGTGTAAAGGGCAGCGTGGCCTTTGGGTCACGTACGCTCAGCATCAGACCAGCGCCCCTTCAGAACTCCACATGTTCCACATTATCAGTCCATCCCGTACCATGATCGAGCGAAAACAATACTAGGTATGTAGTGTGGAGCGTGAAATTTGGCACAAGGTGTCCTTTCACGACGTTAGGCGTGTAGGCGCTCTTAGTGTTTACTAAGAGAGGAATTTCCAAAAATTCACTCCCGAAAGAGATGAAATGGGGTTCAAAGTTTGTATGAAGAAACATACTATCACGCGGGCGAAGCCGCTGGCAGAAGCTAGTCAGCCATACTATCCCTCCATCGCCCTTGTTGATTGATCGAGTATGCCTAAGAAATTAAGGTCGCGCCTATACCTTTGTGGTGTATGAAGTGTAAATAAATAATTTATCAGTAATGATGAAGATGAAAATGAAACACAATAAAAAAAAACAATATATAGGGGTGACGTGTATCGCTGAAAACAATATTTAACAAAACAAAAAAATTGGGTGGACAGACTTTATTTAGGACAAGCTTTTACTCATCGCTCATAGGTCTATTTACTATTGATATTTACTTTACTTGTCCTGATGGACGCCCAAAACAACAAACTTTCGAATTCGGGTAGAAATTATTTACAGAAAGTTTTTGAAGTATCAAACAAATCACGCCTTGAGAGTGTTAGCAAATAAAACGCGCATTCACAAATACGGTGCCCTTTGAATAAGTGAAATGTTTCACATCGCCCAGCTGCAGGGGCGTAGCTACCGCCGTATCAGCCAATGATACGGGGCCCCCGGGCTACAGAGGCCCCGACGTTCGCAAAAATTCGTAACATTTTATCTATAACCTTTAATTCTCTTATTGATAAGAGGCTTGTATTTCATAACACAAGCTCTAACGTCTAACGTCTAGTACTCATAACAAAAGCTCTGCTTAGCTTGAGAGTAGACGGTGTTGTGTAATATTATTATATTAGTTAATAAACAGTGATTATATAATAAGAGGTTCCAATTTTATTATTTCGTTTTATTTTTTAGTTCGTATTCTCTTCATAAAATTACAGTAAAAACAAAATGTATCCCAGTCCAGATTGCTCCAAAGAACGAGCTCATTTTTAAATCCTAGACGGAATAGAGGAGTGTTATTAACTTTGAGGTGTCTGTATGTCTGTGTGTGTGTCTGTGTGTCTGTCCGTGGTATCATAGCTCCTCAGCGAATGGACCGATTTTGATGCGGTTTTTTTTAATTTGAAAGCTGACGTTATCGAGATGGTTTTTAGATACAATTAATTTTTTATTTTATTCTTTTTAAGAAAACTTACAGCTAATATATTACAGTAAAAACATTATAATATGTAGAAGAAGGCCAATTACAAGTTTCCACTTATATAAACTTATAAATAAAATGAACAAAACGGTATAAGAGCGTGAGCATTAAACATAGAAATATTAGACGAAAAGAAAAAAAAAGATACGATACATCACAAAACACAATCAAGCTTCAAAGAAAAAGTTTCTTAACATTTTTTAAAGTTTTTGGACACTATTTGTGAACAAATCAAGCTCGACATCCCGGCACACTGTATTGAACGTTCGACATACTCTTTGAATGTACGAGTTCTGTCTATAGACAGTTTTCCCTATAGGTACGTGCAGAAGATCAGGTCCAACCTTGGCCACCAGCTCAGGTACGTCAATAGACCCTTTCATTATATTGATCAGTTAGGCAAGGTCTGCAATTTTTCTTCGTTCATCTAAAGGAAGAATATGAAATTTCTTGCATCGGCTATTATAGTTCGGAAGATAACAATTATGAAGATCTGTTCAAGTGTTCAAGGTCATCAGCTCATTTGTTGGCTGTGGCTGGGATTTTAAACACTTAATGGATGTATACTTTACTAATTAACACATATATGTGACTTAATGTATGAAATACTTATGTACCTACATGCCTACGCTATCAAACTGGTCTGATGATGGAGGTCGGAGGTAACCTTGGAATGCCTATAAATAAACCCATCCACTTTCGGCTTATTTAGATTTACCTGAAAAATAGTTCGGTTCGTTTCTCGTTTCTCATAACGATGATAACCTAATGACGTAGACCTGATGCTAGAATCGGGAAGTGGCTGATGGAACCCTGGAATGCCTTCTAGTAAACACATCGAGTTTGGCCTCATTGAATTCGTCTTAACTAGCTCTAAAAATTTTTCATGATGACAAGGACCTGATGCTACAACTGGGAGGTGGCTAATGGAACCCTGGAATGTCTACTAGTAAACTCGTCGAGTTTGGGCTCATTAGACTTATCTTAACCAGTTCTTTTACTTTTTATAGATTTTATCCATCGGCGGTTTTTTTTTTAATTTTTAATTTTCCTAGTATTAATCAGTCTTATCCTGTCTCAGTCAAAGTAAACCCATTTTCGAGACTTATATGATAACAAAACAACATATTTTATCTATAGCGACACCCTAAGTTTTATAGTCAGTATGAAAGTAACCAATGCAGTTAGTCTAACTATATCCTACATAGCCTATCGTGGATTCATCCAGCTGGCTCCAGTTCTATATGCTAGTAGGGACCACGGTAGGGACTATTCACTAAAAAAAAGCAAATAATCAAAAATGTTGATACAGGGCCCCTGTGGGTCTAGCTACGCCCCTGCCCAGCTGTTACATAAGCGAAGTATTTTCTCTGTAAAATAAATCGCACTCAGAATAATAGCCTATCGCGGCTCCATCCAGCTGGCTCCAGTTCTAGATGCTAGTAGGGACCACGGTAGGGACTATTCACTAAAAAAAAGCAAATAATCAAAAATGTTGATACAGGGCCCCTGTGGGTCTACCTACGCCACTGCCCAGCTGTTACATAAGCGAAGTATTTTCTCTGTAAAATAAATCACACTCAGAATAATAGCCTATCGCGGCTCCATCCAGCTGGCTCCAGTTCTAGATGCTAGTAGGGACCACGGTAGGGACTATTCACTAAAAAAAGCAAATAATCAAAAATGTTGAAACAGGGCCCTTGTGGGTCTAGTTACGCCACCGCCCAGCTGTTACATAAGCGAAGTATTTTCTCTGTAAAATAAATCACACTCGGAATAATTATATTACGAGTATAAAGATTTAACGACAGCGACAAGGAACTACGCTTGTCATAACTTGCGTGCAAGACTTTCGTATTTAAGGATTATGAATAAGCCAGGAAACTATTAAATATACTGATTATGGCATTTCCGATGAAGTTTGTCATGCGATGTTTTATTTTAATAGGAGACGTATAAATGTTGTTTGAAAACGCATTGTCAATTTATTTAGACTGACTGAAAACTTGGGAAACTCAATGTTCAAAAACATCACGCACTGTCTGACGTAATTTCTGATTATAATAAATGTCTGATTAATGTCACTTTATTTTAGCGAAGACACTAACCTGCAACACAGTTTCTACTAGTGCAGGGATTAGGGAAAGCTGTCAATCTAAATTGTAAATTATGTCAATAAATAATAATTATTATTTACTATTGTAACTTTTAAAGTTTACCATGTGTAAAACTGAAAATCTGTGACGAGAAGAAAAGAGTTACAGCGGCCATGAAACAATCTGATACTTGACAGTAACACCTTCTGCCTGATTTGAAAAGTTCCTAACTTACTTAATAATGAACTGGTTTAAAAAATTCTTCCTATTGGGCGATTTTGGCTAAAGTTACTTTTCTATCATCATCATCATCATCATATCAGCCAAAAGTCGTCCACTGTTGGACATAGGCCTCCCCCAAGCGTCGCCACAACGACCGGTCCTGTGCATCACGCATCCATCGGATTCCCGCGACCCTGACCAGGTCATCGGTCCACCTTGTTGGATGCCGTCCAAGGCTGCGTCTTCCGGTACGTGGTCGCCACTCCAGAACCTTTCGTCCCTATCGACCATCTGTTCTGCGTGTAATGTGCCCTGCCCATTGCCACTTAAGTTTGGCGATTCTTCGAGCTACGTCAGTAACCTTGGTTCTCCTGCGGATATCTTCTACTTTTCTATGTAAATAAAAAAAAAATAGTGGATTTACGAATAATATTTATACAGCATTAGTTTTAGTATATGTCAAACCCGAAACACGTGTCTACTATTTTTATGTAAAGAATCTATGTACAAAATTTCATAACTGTATCATGAAAAATCACAAAGTTATAAGCTTATGTCAGCAAAAATACATAGTCACCGGGCCATCCAGGTGACTGACAGGGTTGTTTTGCATTTGCACCCAGCTGTGCGCTGACGGCTAATGCCCGGCCTGTGTTGTATTTAGTATCGGTGGTGTCTAAAATGTGACCTTTTTAAATATTTTTAGGAAAAAAAAATTAACATGGTAATAAAAACTGTTGGAATCATTTCAGTTACTGATTCTGAACAAAATATATTCAGGTTTAACATATACTAAAAATAATATTGTATACCACCCAGCAATTTTTAGAAAACAATTGCTATATTAATCCCCTCGTAAGCCTTCAAATCAAAAGGGGGATATACTCCGTAAAGTGATATGCAAATGTGCTGATGGCGGCACGCGACATTAGCATGTCAATTGCGGTTCACCGGTACAAAGCCATTTGTGTATTACTAATATATGTTCAGTATATAGACGAAATATGTATGCATGAGGTACACGATCTAGTATTTAACTAATACTCGTATTACCTACTGACGTAAGGCATAAGTCCGTCATGTCACGGATCCATCATGTACTGATTGTAGAAACCAAACTCCAATGTTTTTAGGGTTCCGTAGCCCAATGGCAAAAAACGGAACCCTTATAGATTCGTCATGTCTGTCTGTCTGTCTGTCTGTCCGTCCGTATGTCACAGCCACTTTTTTACGAAACTATAAGAGCTATACTGTAGAAACTTAGTAAGTAGATGTATTCTGTAAACCGCTTTAAGATTTTTACACAAAAATAGAAAAAGAGCAATAAATTTTGGGAGTCCCCATACTTAGAACTGAAACTCAAAAATTTTTTTTCATCAAACCCATACGTGTGGGGTATTTATGGATAGGTCTTTAAAAATGGTATTGAGGTTTCTAAAATAATTTTTTTCTAAATTGAACAGTTTACGCGAGAGACACTTCCAAAGTGGTAAAATGTGTGTCTCCCCCCTGTAACTTCTAAAATAAGAGAATGATAAAACTAAAAAAAATATATGATGTACATTACCATGTAAACTACCAACGAAAATTGGTTTGAACGAGATCTAGTAAGTAGTTTTTTTTTTAATACGTCATAAATCTAAAAAATACACTATTATTAAAACATCGATCAAAGTTACAACAAACTACAAGAACTTTTATATTATGTTACTTGCTGCTACGGAACCCTCCGTGGGCGAGTCCGACTCGCACTTGGCCGGTTTTTTCTTTTTGAGATGAGAATTCATCCTATTACTTCTGCCGCTGTATGGTCGAGCAGAAGAACGTGTCAGACTCTTACTGACTAAGACCCACTCCTGTTCCTCCTTTCGTATAACCCATCGAGGCGGAAAGACTTGTAGCCTGGTTCACGTAAAATCAAACAAGCCAAATATCGTTGAAGTTTTATAGTCGTTCGATCGAAGTCCTATCCAAAACCGGTATTAACGATCTATCGACTTATTTCCAGTTACATTCATAAGTATTCTACCAGGATAGAGTAATACAGATTTTTTTTTTAAATCGATGAATTTCAAACGACTTTAACATCGGTGTCGTTCAAACTCGATTGATGGATGTGAATAAGGAAATGGTCTAAACGACTAAATACGACGATATCGTTACGGTTTTCATTACGTGAATCAGGCTACAGGATTAGATTCGGTTGCTGATTAATGGAAAACGATATAGTTGGAAAGTTTGCGATTCTATGACGAGACAGATTGAAATGATTACGTATTTCATTTTTAGTAACGATATCTTAATTGTATAAATCCGTGCAGAGGTTTGGAAGATATGAAGTAATAAAAAATATTACTTACACACATACATAAAAAATTGACGTGTAAAAGTGTTTTTTAAACCTATTAACAAAATAAATATCATTTATCATTTATACAAAATACGCTTGAAAAACAAAACACTTTTTGCAGTCGGGTTACACTAATACCTATTATAAAGAAGTAAAGTTTTTTTTTTTATATTTGTTGCAGGTAATCTCGGATAATGCTGGTCCGATTGCAAAAGTTTTTTCTCCCATTAACTGCTTTATTCCTGAGTGACATCGGCTATATTTTATGTACAGGGGCGAAGCTATGGATAAAAGCTATTATAAATAAATACGAGGCTACAATCTATAATGTACCTATAGTGTACCCAAGTTTCTAAGATACGTACTAGTAAGTATATTATATGTCATTATCCCGACTTCTCTTCGCGATTCAATTTTCAACAATTAAAGTTCTACTCTTAGAGATTCAGCTAGCGCAATATGACACGAAGGTATGTAGGTATTATAGATATTGTTATATCGAAGGAGAACGTCTAGAAAACGTACCTTGTTAGTTAGCATGCGGGCTGGTTGGATAAATGTACTTTTAAAGGGTAGTACAATTGGTTTATATGAGTGGGAGGTCCATCCAGGTGGACATAAGAAAACTAAGCAAGCGCATTTTAATAACTAACGGATTATAAGCTTTTTTAAAAGTAGTGCTAAATTCTAGTTACCCTCATAAAATGGTTCACATCCAAATCTAAAAATAAACATTATCTGTTTGCATGCAACCATTTTACATTCCCACCTATAGGTACAGTGAAACATGAACAGTTCATACTAAAAAAACCGGGTAAGTGCGAATCGGACTCACGCAGTGAGGGTGCCGTACAAACTTACCCAAAAGAACAGTTCAATTCCCGAATTGAGTTACATAGTTTTTTCCGAATTGCAAGAAAAGTTGTTTTTTGTGATGTGAAATTTACAGTTTTCAGTTTTTTTTCTATACTTATGCTATGAGACCTTGCTTTATGCTAAATTTCAGGATTCTAGGTCAACGGGAAGTACCCTATGAATTTTGATTGATTTTCTTGAGTGTCGAAATATACGTTTTTTGCGACATAAACGGCAGCAAATTGATGAATGAATGACAGCGTCAAGGGTAGTGGCAGAGTATATGGTTTTTTTTATTTCAAGTCGACACCTTCACGCGTTCCCGAGATAAAGAATAAACAGCCAGATAGACAGACAGACAATAAAGTGATCCTGTAAGGGTTCCGTTTTTTCCTTTTAGGTACGGTACCCTAAAAAAAGATTAAAAGTAATTGCGAACAGTATCGTTCGTGGAATCAATACTATCGCGGCGTGATTACAGGTCATTCGAACCAGCCAGCAATTGATCGCATAAAACCTTTTTACAGTACAAATTCTATAGGTTCGGTTTTACGAGTTCTTTTTTATACACCTCTATAAAACACGATGGGGTTAGCCATAGGTTGAACACCGCAGATTTCTCCAATGACATTATCAGGTGTCGTTTTAAGCTTATTACTTTTTTTAGGTGCGTATTTTTATGGCTACCGTATTTCACTTTTGTTTTTTTTTTTTTGTGACAACCATGGTCCAAATTGACCACTACAATAAAACAAGTCCATATAAAATACTATAACGATACAAAAAATCGAATTTCAAATTGCTCAATTTGCATGCTCACAAGAATCGAACGGTAAAATTGATATTGCTCTGAGCTCGTAGCCGTGCTACGAACTTCGTAGGCCGCTACGAAACTCGTAGATTTTGCTACGAACTCTAAATTGGTAGTCTCTACTACTACATAATAATTATGTGGTAGTTTATTTTTAACCCTTTAACCGCTTGCATCGGATTGATCCGACGAATGTTTTCCTGTTCTAGTCGCCAGGGTCGTGTTTTTGCGACTGGGAACTCCATCTCGTTTAGCTCTTCAATCCCCATAGTTGACAGAAGAACTAACGAGATGGAGTATTTGGTCGTGGATATGACCCTAGCGGAACAAATGCGAAAGTGTTTGTCGGATATATCCGACGTAAGCAGTTAAAGGGTTAAGTTACGTTTGAGTAAATATGGGGAACATAAAATTGTTAATGTTTAGGTAATTACTAAAATTGAATTCCTATTTTTGGTCATGATATTTCGTCAAGATTAGATTTTTGTTAGGATTAAAATAAAGTAAATTGAATATCATAGCTAAAAACAGTGGTGAACTAACTGACCTTTGCCGTGGATACAAACTGAAAGGTTTTTGTGTTATGCTAATGCGAAGCTAGCCTAGTTCCAAATATCAGTTGGCCAATCTTGCTAACGACATGAGAGTGTACTTACCTATGTTTTTTTGAAACTAGTAGCATAATGACTTAGGTAAGTAAAATGGCGATAAATATTATGATGTTGTTATTTTAGCATTAAAAATACGTATTTAAAAGAAAATATATGATGTAAGTGGCAATGCCGCCAGTCTTTTGGGCACATTACCAGTCAACAGCGATGTGGATGAGTTTTTTGACGCCATATTTTAGTTTGATTTTAATTAGTTGTAATTAGCGTAGGGTTTTATTTTATTTTATTTTTTTAATATACTGTAATTATAGTTATTTAGTTGTAAATATATGAAAATTAAATTGATGTAAGTTTATGTTTGTTTTATTATATTTAATTAAAGGCAAGAAAGAAAAAAATATTTGTGACTCCCACAGGACCAACAGAAAAAAAACAACATAGCAAAAAGTACTATTTGAGGCTGAAAAGGCTCCTATCTCAGCATATCCAGAGATACGTACGAGTATAAAAAAAAAATAACACAGCACTGGCATTCTGATAGGGCCTTTGATGCCACGGACACATTCACGGAACTCAGGCTAAAAGAATGAATAGAATGTATTGCAAAGAATGTGTAGTAGTCATAATATTAGGGTTCATTGTAAATTACACGACACGTATAATAATAAAAAGTTTAATAACGAAAAGTTCGATTCGATTCTCTATCAATAAGCTCAACGCTAATAACGGGTGAGTTCAAATTACACTCAGTTGAGCAATTCTAGTAAAACCGAGACCCACACAACTTCACACAAATAATTTATTAGTAAATGTTTTGATTGATCGTTTTAACTTTCGTGCTTAAACTTATAGCAGCAGCTGGCGTGAAAATAAAATGTGGTTTATTAATTATTATAGAAAGAAAAAGAAAATTAAACTTTTTATATGACGTATATTGACTAGCGTTTGCCCGCAGCTTCACCCGAGTACATTAAATATAGCTGAACTGACAGAAAGCAGCTTTATCCTTGAGTGACATACTCAGGAATAAAGCAGCTTTCTATCGGTGAAAAAATTTTAGCAATCGGATCAGTACTTTCAGAGATTACTTCCTACAAACAAACAAAAAAACAAACTTTACCCCTTTATAATATTAGTGTAAAAGATGACTTAGTGAGTATTTTGACCAGATATGTGAGTAAATTAACTTATATCCCAAATACAGTCAATACAGTAAATAAAACCTCATTTTAAATGAATAATTGGAACAAGGTCGAGCGACGGCTGACAGCGTCTGCTGCGACCGCCGCGATGTCTTCCTTCACATAAAATCGATATGGTAGCATCGGTCGCATCGTCGCACGCCGACATAAAAAAACAATATAAACACGACATAATTGACATCAGTTAACAAGTTCGCCCACCTCGAACGGAGTCAGCTTGCGAATGTTTCAGTCTCGGCGACACAACACACTCCGCGGCACTGCTCACGTTTTAGCACCGATCGGATATCGTTTATCACCAATGAACTATGCTAGTGGACTGCACACGCCGTGCGCGCCTGTGCATCTTTTACACTAAAGACAAGGACGTAAGTTATAAATCGAAAAGTTTACGCGCGCGCCCCGACAACTGCTCTTACAACGATGTTTTTTCATTTAAACTTATTACGTTCACTGCATTTAATACACTGACGTCAGTTTACTATATTTGCGCGACTGAGAATGCAACTTTTCCTTTATTATTACAAACGCTAAGTCGGTGATGACCCAGATTCAATGTGCTAGTAAAAAAGGACTAACGGAAATTTTTTTTTGTTCACTTTGTTAAATTAAAATGTTGGTATATTTTAATAAAAGACATGAAAAATAGCGCACCTTTTACCTAATTATAATAAGTTTTAAAAAGTTTTAAAGTGTACTCACCGACAGTCCAGGATTGCAGCCAGACGTGATGGAATTCTTCCTGAACTTGGGCACGCAGATCTGCATGGAGCTTTTGTTTTTAGGGGGTCCGGCACAACCGTACTCATCACTCCGATTATTCCTCGTCAGATTAATGTTGTTGGTGTTGTTAACTTTCACCAAAATATTGCAAGTTTGTGAGGCAATTTGGAAAAGGCCTTCCTCTAGATTTCTTTTGTTGTGGTACTGTCGGTTGAAGTGGAGATAGTCCCACAAGGAAGGCATTTTCTCTGATGAAACGTGTTAAGTTGCTCGCGGGCCGGTGAGTCAGCCGCGTGCGTTCGACAGGGCCGCTCAAACGAAGTGACGAGCTCTGCCTTTATGTAAGTCTCCACGTAGACTTGCGCGGTCTACTATAGCTTTTTTTAAACAATATACTGGTACAGTCGCGGAGTTAAGTCTGCGCTTTATTATTATAGACAGTTCAGGTTAAATGCGAAAGTTTTTATAAGATTTCTTCAATGCTAACGCACAGTTGAGTTAGTAAAGTTTTCTTTAAAACTAAAAATCCAACCTGTAATTCATTTCAGCAATGAATATTTCACAACACAATGACACGATAATTAACTTAACCACAGATAAAGCTTAGGTAAAGTGTAATCGTAAAAGATTTTCGCGTCAAGATCTGTTTTTCGTAGACAAATGAATTTTCCTTGAACACATCTTTGTTAATAACGAGTTTTATAGACGACAGTACGTTCCGCAGGTGGATTATTAATTAATTTGGTCTTATTGACTTTTCGACTGTACATTTGATGGTTACATTAGGGAATTCATATGTGAATTTCAGATAAGGACACGCAACACAGAAATATGTTGAATTAGTAATCGTAGAGTTCTTTATTGTCTACCACAGAACCTACTTTCAGTAAAATTACTTTGTAGGTACCACTAGAATTCCTGCCGTTGGCAAAAAATTGTACTATGAGAAGTAAAATAGCTTTATATCGCAGCCTATCCTTCCTTAATTATATTCCATATTTTTTGGAATCGGAACGGTACATCTAAAAAATACAAACATATAAACGCAAGACAGATAACTTTACTTCTTCATTATATCCTTTCAGAAAAGTTTTAAAAACTCACATAGAGTAGTTACCTTCTGCTTATAGTTTTCTAACTTTTAAGTAAAGTTAGTGGTTTACTAACCGCCTACTTAATTAATTATTATAATGTACACATCTAAAGTGTCCAGGGAAAAATTAACAACACACCTCTATTTATATTTTTCGGGATTGTTAAGGCCGTGGCCTTAGAACCCAAAGAGCAACAAAGGGTCACGGGTGGGTTTTAGTCAGTAAAAGTCTGACACTCCCTCTAGCTCCACCCAAAGCATGAGAAATTATGATAAGGGTTTTTTAGGTGAGAAATAATTATTTCTCACCTAAAAAAACCTTTATATATATTGTGTAGAAATATAGAAAAACTGTAGGCAATTGATCGAGTTAACCGCGCGGCGTCACTAAAATGACAAAAAACAGCAAAAAAATTTAAATTTTCAACATTTTGTTTATTATTCTGCTCTGTAAAAGTCTGACAGTCCCTCTCGCCCCATTCTGAAGGAATCCAGGAGGAATTTATTTAATGATTTCCTAATCTTAAAAAAGCGGCTACGGATGGATGCAGGCTGCGGATAGCTACGAGCTACGGATACTTTGAGCCGCAGATAGCTACGGGCTACGAATAATACGTGCTACGGATTACTACGGGCTACTGCTGGCAATGGATTGCTACGGGCTACGGGCTATGAACAGCTGCTGTCAACAGGTTACTACGGGCTGTGGATTGCTACGATGTCCAGTGTAATACCGCGTAGCGGAAAGATTTTTTTTTAAGATTAGGAATGATCGTTTTTTCAAACACAGACATTATTTTACTGATGCTTCTTCGTGACATTGCAAAAAAAGAATAGAATAAACATTCAATAAGTTTTAATAGTTAGAACTTATCTCTTACTGATTGTTCTGAAAAAATGAAATTCAAAAGCCTCAACCGATCCCACGTGTGCTAAAAAGCTGGGTCTAAGATCGATATTTTGCATTTCCCTCGTAACTTTAAGTGTTATCATAAAAATAGATCAGACGAAAATTTTAGACCATGCAAATGTCTGCAGATATTTGTATCAAATAAGAGTTTTCTGAGTTAGATATACGTAAACGTCTGTTAAATAAAATGGATATTTTTATATATTTTTATTTATATCTCGTTCCTTTTGTTCAATTCAAACCACCAATAAAATTTAAATTGAGCGCAATACTTCGGGCTACATAATTAAATTAGTGTTTCAATAAAGCACTTAAGTACAAAGATATTATTATGTACACTTAATTATGATAAAAATGCATTAACTTTTTTGACTTAATTAATACTTTTAACATAATTAATCTGTCATTTATTTTACTTACTTATGTTGAACATGTTAATTGGATAGAATAAGTAGAACACGTAAAAAGCGACTTTGCTTTTGACAAATTGTAGTGCTTTTCATGTCTGTTTTTGTCACCGATCAGATCTAATGGTATGCTGTAATCACCATCACTTATTAACCACTAGCTGCTGCCAGTGTCTTCGCTCCTGAGATAAAAAGTTTACTATGTGCTATTCCAGTACATGGTCTACCCGAGTGTCAAATTCAATCTTAATCCATTCAGCCGTTCGAGCGTAAAGAAGTAACAAACATACACATAATATAGTGTGATTTATAATAATAAATAATTTATGTATTATCAGGCATCTTGGCCCATAGATACAGCCAGACTAACATACATAGGGTGAATACAAGTTATCGTTAGTAAGTAAGACGTAGGAGTATGTTAGTAACACTTTATAGAGTACGGAGTAGCTCATTACGTCAATCTTGATGAGTATAAACATGGTTCTGTTTGAAACGCCAGAAGTCAAGACCCGCTCTTTTGTGGCTCGAGAGACTTTTAGTGACTAAAACCACACCTGTGTCCTTCAGTTACCCTTTGCGTTCTAGGACCACAAGACCGACGGTGGACGCCATCATGCGCGTGCGAGCCCTCACGACGAGGGATGCGGTATCCCAGGGTAGGTGTGTCGTGGCAGTGTCCTTGGGCATTGCCAACGTTTTCAATTCCCTGCCCTGGAGTACGATCCGGAGGGCACTCCGGTACCACCGGGTGCCCGAATACCTCTGTCGAGTAGTCGAGGCCTACCTGTCGTACGTAGGTATATTGTCTACCCCAGTCACCAGAGAGACTGGAAACGTCGGGAGATGTCGTGCGGTGTTCCGCAGGGGTCGGTACTAGGGCCACCCTTGTGGAACATCGGGTACGATTACGTGCTTCGGGGCGACCTCCCTGCCGGGGTCAGCGTGGTCTGCTACGCAGACGACACGCTGGTTCTAGCGCAGGGAGAGTCATACCGGGCGGCAGCCGCTTTAGCGACACGCGGGGTTGCGATAGTCGTTGGATATCCAGGAGTTGGGACTCGAGGTTGCGCAAATCCGAGGCCATGTGTTTTCACGGTCGCGGCCGTCGGAACGCGCCACCGTCGGGTTCCCAACTAACGGTAGGAGGAGTTCGCATCGGCGTCGGGACATCGATGAGGTACCTGGGACTCATCCTCGACAGCCGATGGAATTTCGAGGAGCATTTCCGACGTCTGGCTCCCAAACTCAACCGGACTGGGACCGCTCTCAAGCGGCTCCTGCCCAACCTTGGGGGTTCAGACGCCTCCTGCCGGAGGCTCTACGCGGGGATCGTTCGGTCCATGGCCCTCTACGGGGCGCCGGTGTGGGCGCCGTCGCTGCAAAAGCGACCGGCGGCCATTCTGAACGCCTGCCAGAGGGTCATGGCAATTCGGATGGTGCGGGGATGCCGCACGATTTCCTGCGAAGCGGCGAGCCTTCTGGCTGGCCTACCACCGAGGGATCTGGAGGCAACAGTCCTTGCACACATGCATGACATGCGCGTGGAGATGCAACGCCGGGGTGAAAGTCCTCTGCCGCGACAGGTCGCGGCATGGCGGACAGAGCTCCGGCGGAATCTCATGGTGGAATGGCGTCAGCGACTATCGCAACCCCGTTATGGGCACGTCACAATTATGGCGATAAGTCCCCTCTTTGAGGCGTGGCTGGAAAGACCTCACGGCGTCCTTACCTTCCGCATGACACAGGTCCTCACCGGAAATGGCAAGTTCGGGAGGTTCCTGTTCCGAATTAAAGCGGAAGTGACGCCCGGGTGTCGCCACTGTGCGGAACGCCCGGAGGACACGGTGGAGCACACAATCGCGGTGTGCCCTGCTTGGGCGGAGCATCGCCGTGCTCTCGTGGGGGTGATCGGCGGCGGAGACCTCTCGCGCCGGGCCTTGGTCGAGGCCATGGTCCGGAGCGAGGAGGAGTGGCAGGCGGTCGCCGACTTCTGCGAAGCAGTAATGCTCGCTAAGGAGAAGGCCGACCGCATCAGGCAACGGCGCTCTCGCCGCCACCGGGATTCCGATCCCGATTTCCAGCCACCGTAGGCGCGGGCTTGCGGACAGTGAGCAATGGGTAGCTCGCTGTCCGGCCGTCCGGTAACTGTCCAGACCAAGCCCAAGTTGTCGACGGCGCGCGCTGTTCCCGCGCGCCTCAAGGAGTTGTCAGCAACAGCAGGGGCCCAGCCGGGTCGAAGCCTACTGGGGCCAGGGTTATCCGAAAGGGCGCTCAAGCCCCGGTATGAAGGCTTGAAGGAACGGGATGGGTTTTTTAGTCAGTAAGAGTCTGACACTATCTCCCGCTCCGCCCAAGAGCGGGGGTTGTCATAAGATGACTTTCCCATCGAAAAAAAAAAAGGACCACAAGACTATATAGAGGATTTACAACCAGCTTTCTGCTAAGGAAATCCTCTTAGATAATCTCCGCCCTGATGCGAGTGGAAGGGCCTGTCAGTACTGTTTAAAACCACAGGGTGTTGTGCAGCTGTCTTTGGGCGGAGCGTGTAGTGCTTTGCGTGTTATTCTTCCGGCCAGGTATGATCCGTGGGTACCCCACCACCACCTTCGATCATATAGGTACGAATAGCCGCTATTCCTCTTGGGAGACGCACGTTGACCACGGCTCGCCACTATATGGGACCTGTGTCAGCTTAGGCGGTGGACTTTGTAAGTTTGTTAGCTATACCTACATAATACTGAATTGCAAAATATCTATACAGCAAGGAACACTTTTATTAGGTACCTAAATTATAGACACTGGATAAAAATTAACTAAAATAACTTCGAGGGCGACCTCCTCCCACTTTATTATTATTATTATACTCTTTGGCGACCTCGCCTATTAGGTACTATGACAGCCTCTGTGAATAGTGGGTAATTACGTCATTAAACCCAGTAATAATAGAGTAAAACACAATATTTACCATTTGTACACTGCACTAAAACTAGACATTTCGTTTGTATAAGACTCAAGGTAAATGGGTGCTAAAACATTAATAGGTAAGTAGTGCTAAATTAACAATTGTCACCTTCGGGATTAAACGGTATTTTGTTCTTGGAATTATATTCTTTTGAGCCTTATGAGTTATGAGACTAAATGACCCAAATAACACACCCATACAACCATTTTCGGTCGCAAAATTCTCAAATAGTCACAGATTAGCAAGACAAGGTAACAATGTCGTAACTATTACTAAACTTAATAACGATGCGGATTTTGGTTACAGCGTGTAGGAACGATATCAACACTTTGTACTGAAAAATGTTACAGTAAATAAGTGTTGTATCTGTGTCAACAAGTTACGACAAATTTTTTCGTAATTAATTTACGACACATTGTGTTTACTTTGAATTCCTGTGTAAATATTAAAGTTAAATTATCGACACATTGTCGAAACTAAACTACAGTATTTTTTGGAGTTACACAAGTGTAGTAACAGTTACGATACTGTAGTGTTGGATTTGACCAAACAGAAAACAACTGGGGTTCTCAAAGTGTGCTATTGTATTTAATAAAATTATTGATCTTTTCAAAATTCAAATTCAAAAGTTTTTTATTTCACATAGGCCTACATGGGCACTTATAAAACGTCAGAAGCTAGTGTACGGTTCCAAATTGGTCGTTTCCTATGGAGAAGAACCGGCAAGAAACTCCATAGTTACTCTTTTAAAAAAAGTGGTTGTTCTTACGATATTTTCATATTACCGTATTAATGGATATTATTTAAGAACAGTGTAAACCGGTCTATATTGTACTCAAAAGCACAACAAAAATAATCGTTTTAAAAAAGTGTGTCAAATATAAAGTAATCTAAGAATTCGTGGAGTCTACAGTGTTCTTCCATTTACATTATAAAAAGAGGCTATTTAATATATAATTGAGATGTTAACAAAAAAAACTACCTAACGAGTTTAAGGTGGTTGGAGTCAGATAATATAAAAATTTTGCAAAAGCAATATAATATAAAAAGTTACAAAAAAAATGGAGCAGTTAATAGATACATTTACACAATATTATGAGTTACCAGGGGGCCACAAGTGCAGAGGCAGTCATTGCCAAACAAGCGTGTCTTCGACATAGTCTGTAACCTTGTAATATGCTTTTTTGGTTAAGACACGCTTAATATGTGTTTTGAACTTTCCTTCGCTAAGTTCAGTCACCGCTTTTGGTAGCTTGTTATAAAAACGTATGCCATTTACTAAAAATGACTTATTGGTCTTGACTAATCTCCATTGGGGTAATATAATTTCGTGTTTACTACGAGTATTTATGTTATGAAAATCGCTTCTAATTTTGAAAAGTCCTAGGTTTTTACGGACATACAAAACACTTTCTAAGATATAAAGAGAAGGCAGTGTCAATATATCGATTTCTTTGAATTTATTTCTGAGGGACTCGCGAGTACCCATTTTATAAATAGCCCTGATTGCTCTCTTTTGCAATATGAAAATTGAGTCTACGTCAGCTGCAGATCCCTACAATAAAATGCCATAAGACATAAAACTGTGGAAATAGTCATAGTAAACTAATCTAGCTGTGGCGACATCTGTCAACTGCCTTATTTTTCTTCATACGGTAATGAAAACTTTATACATTTAGTTTTATTTGCATTTAGTAAGAGATTAATAGCTGCGAACCATTTCGAAAGAACAGCCAGACTTTCGTTGACACGCAAGACATCCGTGTCTTTTCTATCCACTTTAAAAATAAGAGAAGTGTCATCAGCAAATAGAATTATATCTGATAAATTAGCCATCGTGTAAGGAAGGTCATTAATATAAACTACTAGAAAAAGGAAAGGGTCAAGAATTGAACCCTGAGGCACGCCCATCCTTATTAAAGACCCCGACGACGTCACCCCATTTATGGATACTTTTTGCTACCTGTAGGATAAATTGAAAAAAAACAAGATCAGCAGCTCGTCTACGAATTCCTTAATGATGTAATTTACAGATCAGAGTATTATGGTCAACACAGTAAAATGCTTTTGAGAGGTCAAAGAATATGCTAATATCATCCTGGGACTTCTTCCAGGATTCTAAAATGTGACTGATGAGTTTCAGTCCTGCATCCGTCGTTGACCTTCCTTTCGTGTAGCCAAACTGATGACTATGCAAAATCCTATTCTAATTAAAGTGAGATAACATCTGGTCGAGCATGATTTTTTCATAGATTTTACTCAATGCTGGAAGCACAAATATTGGTCTATAATTAGAGGGATCATTCTTACTACCTGATTTATTTACTTATTTTATTTATAACTATGAGTCATAAGCAACCAAAGCATTTTCGTCTATCTTCGAGCTTTTACAAAAAAGTCAAGATGAGGACAAGTTAAGAAAATAGACAACCAGGTAAGAATTTTTATTGAAAAAATATTATAATATACAGGATTATTTGAAAAACACTTATAACCTCGTAGAACCATATTTCGATATAGAGGCCAGTATAGGTATGTTCCTACGACCCACCCTTCCGGCACGGCAGTCACTTCCTCACTAGTTCCATTTTTTGATAAAACTAACTTTACAGCATGTTGAGAACCACTGCAAACATAAAATAATAAAACTCCATTTTGTTAAAACAGTCACACTGTAACGTGACTTAACATATTGCCGACACATGTAAACACAGTTACGAAACATTGTGTTGGGTTTCATCTTTCAAGTAGATACAAAATTATCCACATCATTATACACAATTTATATTATTATTATAGTATTCTAGAATATATTTTGATTAAATTTATGTTATTATGCCCTGATGGCATAACTAAAAATGAGATTGACTTCATCATGTCGACGAAGAAGCAAATATTCAGTGATGTCTCTGTGATCAATGCGGTGAAAACCGGGAGTGATCACCGTATGGTAAGAGGCACATTGAATATCAATGTTAAGCTTGAAAGATCTCGACTGATGAAGTCTACGCTCCGTCCTGCACAGATCCAGATCCAAAACTCCGAGAGCTTTCAGCTCGAACTTCAAAACCGTTTCGAGTGCCTAGGAAGCTCCGTGGACCAATATAATGATGGGTTCGTGGAAGCTGTCCATACAGTCGGGTCTCAGTTTTTTAAGACCCGTACAAGTAAGACCAAGAGGCTCACGGATCAAACTCTCGAGCTCATGAAGAAGAGGCGTGAAATGACTTTGCAGTCTTCAGATAATGCGTGCACGTACCGGCAGCTCAATAAACAGATCTCGAAGTCTCTGAAACGCGACCTTCGCCGATTTAATACCGAGAGGATTAAGGACGCGATTGAGCGGAATAAGGGCTCCAAAGTTTTTGCACGGGATCTGTCTATTGGGCAGAGCCAACTCACGAAACTGAAGACCGAAGATGGCAGAGTCATATCCGCCAAATCGGAGCTTCTGGGAGAGATCGAGGCATTTTATGGACAGTTATACACGTCGATCTCCAAACCCGCTAAAAATCTGGCAAACGACCCAAGAGCTAGATTGACTCGACACTACACTGAAGATATCCCGGACGTCAGCCTGTACGAGATTATGATGGCTCTGAAGCAGTTGAAGAACAACAAGGCGTCGGGTGAGGACGGAATTACGGCTGAGCTACTGAAGGCGGGTGGAAAACCGGTCCTAAAGGCCCTTCAGAAGTTGTTCGATTCCGTCATACTCGAGGGAAAAACGCCACAGGCATGGAGCAGAAGTGTGGTGGTACTCTTTTTTAAGAAGGGTGATAAAACCCTGCTGAAGAATTACAGGCCCATCTCACTTCTGAGCCATGTCTACAAGCTGTTTTCCAGGGTCATCACGAACCGTCTTGCGCGCAGGTTTGACGACTTCCAGCCTCCCGAACAAGCCGGATTCCGAAAAGGTTTCAGCACCGTAGACCACATACATACGCTACGGCAGGTCATACAGAAGACCGAGGAGTATAACCTGCCTCTCTGCCTAGCGTTTGTGGACTACGAGAAAGCTTTTGATTCGATCGAGACTTGGGCTGTGCTGCAATCTCTCCAGAGGTGCCAAATTGACTATCGGTACATCGAAGTGCTGAGGTGTTTGTACGAAAACGCCACCATGTCAGTCCGACTCCAGGGCCAGACTTCGAAACCTATCCTCCTGCAGCGAGGTGTGAGGCAGGGAGACGTCATCTCTCCGAAACTGTTCACGGCCGCAATGGAGGATGTCTTCAAGGTTCTGGACTGGAGTGGACTAGGCATTAATGTCAATGGCGAGTACATCACTCACCTTCGGTTTGCCGACGACATAGTAGTCATGGCGGAGACTATGGAGGAGCTCAGTACAATGCTCAATGACCTCAGTAGAGCTTCTCTAAGAGTGGGTCTTAAAATGAACATGGATAAAACCAAGATCATGATTAACAACCATGTAGCGCCCACTCCTATCAAGGTCGGAGACTCTACACTCGAAGTTGTGGACGATTACGTCTACCTCGGACAGACAGTCCAGTTGGGTAGGTCTAACTTCGAGAAAGAGGTCAACCGTCGAATCCAACTCGGTTGGGCAGCGTTCGGGAAGCTACGCGATATCTTCTCGTCCAACATACCACAGTGTCTCAAGACGAAAGTCTTTAATCAGTGCGTGTTGCCAGTGATGACATATGGCTCCGAAACGTGGTCGCTCACAATGGGCCTCATCAGAAGGCTTAAAGTCACCCAAAGAGCAATGGAAAGGGCTATGCTCGGGATTCCTTGCGTGATCGAATAAAAAATGAAGTTATCCGCAGGAAAACTAAGGTTGCCGACATAGCACAAAGAATTGCCAAACTTAAGTGGCAATGGGCAGGGCACATTGCTCGCAGAACAGATGGCCGTTGGGGCCGAAAGGTTTTGGAGTGGCGACCGCGTACCGGAAGACGCAGTGTTGGAAGGCCTCCTACAAGGTGGACCGATGACCTGGTGAAGGTAGCAGGAAACCGATGGATGCGGGACGCACAGGAACGTTCGATGTGGCGACGCTTGGGGGAGGCCTATGTCCAACAGTGGACGTGTATCGGCTGAAATGATGATGATGATGAAATTTATGTAGGTCGTATCAATAAAATCTTCTGCAATGCTTGGAAATACGATACTTTGTAATTTTTTAATTGAAAACAACCACAATAACAGAAAATATTTTAAGTGTTTTATTAAATCAGAAGGGCGCATCGGTTAATTTATTATAGTGACATCAAACTACACGATACATTTAATTTCGCAGAGGATTTTAGATCGACCATGATGTAATAATCACAGAAATACGTAAATAAATACTTACATTTTTTTCTGATGGCGGCGAAGATTTATGTCTATGATGACATTTACAAAAAAAAAACGAATAAAAATAAAAATTGACAGTTAAAGAATGAACGCAACGGAAAAATGAATGAATGAATATGCGTTGCATGTGAGCGCATAAAAGTCGCAACGCAAGTCGACACGGCGACGTTATGCTACAGAACAATGTTACAAATAAATTTCGTTACGACACAATAAATGTCGACTTAAGTCGTAACCGCTACTTCATAAGGCTGTATGGGCAAGTACCTACTCCCTACAAAAAATACGTTAGAGTACGAGTATTTTTACGTTATTTAAGGGTCCCTTTTCTGAATGATGTTTTGACTGACATATGAAACAATAGCTTCTGCAGCGACTTCGCCTGCGTGAAAGTAGAAAATGCCTATATGCCTATGTCACTCAGTGATAGGTAGGTACAGTGGCATTCTATTTTACTCTCTAAGTAGGTACCTATGTACTTCCTAGTTGAATGTCATGGATGAAAGATGGACCACCATAATACAGGCTAAAAGCCTAGTTTGGTGGTTACATCAGCTTGTACTTGCTAAATATGACACTTTAACCAATGTATATGTTCCTAATTGTGACCAATAAACGCTTATTTATTTTTAAAGCATTGTGCATTTGTTTTAAAGTTTATTCAATAAACACAAAAAGACTACTAAATAATTAATGCCTGTTAAAAAAATTAACTGTTGTTTTAATATAATTTTTGTAACGGTAATTCTCTTTAAGGGCTCCCACACAATGCAAACCAATGCGACTCCGCGATTTTCTGCGATGAAACACCGATTCAGGTGACCATACAATGTACGATGCGAATTAATTCGCAATTGCGAGCTCGCAGATTTATTACGATGCGACGCGACGTCGGCGCTCAGGAGCAACATTTTTGTCTCTGTCGATGTCTCCTCTTTATGCACATGGGAGCGACAGGCGATACGACTTTTTAGTAAAAGAAAGGTTTTTTCGATGGGACGGTAGTTGCGCCGCCGTGTCGACCTTTCGCAGAACCCACGGACAGTCTCCCAGCTGTCGTGTCGCACATATGCGCACTTTCATGCAATCCCATAAACTTGATGTGAGAAACCAATTACTTGCAAAGACTAAAGTTCCTCGTGCGCGCTGACTTAAGTAGGTTAACGATCATCATTGACCTCTAAAAAAAATATAATAAAATTTTACGAATTTTATAGAAATGACAAGAATTACCATTTTTTTTAGACGTAAAGCTGTAGACCCTTAGGGATATTTTCGCAGACACTATGTTGCAAAACACTGCTGTAAGCAGGCCACTCTTCTCCACTGGGCACACTGGGCACGTGCCCAGGGCCCCGCGATCGACTGGGCCCCCCTGCTCTACCTACTCGATTACCAAACGATAAACGAAAGCTACTCTACTCTGGCCCATAAATCAGGCTTCCCGATTCCAGCATGTTTAATAAGCTTGAATCAACTTAATCATTTTTTCAACTTAATGATTTTGCTAAACTCAAATCTAGAAAGAGGGTACCTCTTCAAACAGCATACATATTTGTTGGGTACCTATTATGCATGAACGTAGTGATTACATACTCTTTGTAATGCATAGGCATAGACGAGCGATGCGCGTAAGTCTGCGCGAATGCCACTGCGCAGCGCCCCGCACCCCGCACCCGCGCGCTCCCGTGCAAGTGTATTTTTTAAAGAATAAAGCGTCAGTGCGTTTCCGGCTAGCTGTTGTTTTACTTGTCCCGTATCCAACAGTGGCGACGAGACCAACCCACGCTAATCACAATGGCTCAGGTTAACTTCGGGATATTAGGTAATTTTGACCACACAGTGCACGAATGGAAGGCGTATAAAAGTCGCCTGCGGCAGTGGTTCGTGGCAAACAAGATTACGGAGTTAAACGACCCAACGGCTTCAAGAAAGCGCGCCATTTTGCTGAGCGCACTCGCAGACGGGACCTATCAGCTCGCAGCAGACTTAGCTTTGCCAAAGCAACTGGAGGAGGTGCCAATAGAGGACATATATGAACTCCTGGACACCCATTTTTCTCCGAAACGGTGCGGTTTCGGAGAACGTTACGCATTTTACGCGGCAACGCAACAAGCTGGTGAGACGCATGCGCAGTGGGCAGCACGCCTGCGTGGTCTCACTAAATATTGCAAGTTCGCCAACGTAGAGGAGGCCCTCAGAGATCGGTTCGTGATGGGCATGTCGGCGGGTCCTGAAAGGGACAAACTGTTCACGAGGGACACCGACACCTTGACCCTAGCGAAGGCAGTGGAGTTGGCGCAGAGCATCCGGTGCGCGCGAGCAAGTGCCGCGGCCGGCGTTTCAACGTCGATTGTGTCGACCGTTCACCAAGAAAATTCAGTGTTCAAGGTGCAGGGTAAAAGTGCAGCACTCGAGAAGGACCCGGTAAAAGAAAAGTGTTCCGTGTGCGGCCGAGCGAACCACACATCTGCTCAATGCCGATTCGCGAATTTTAAATGTCGAAAGTGCAACACAAAAGGTCACTTACGTAGAATGTGTAAAGTTAAGCATGTTGTGACCAGTGACGCGAGTGAGGAGGATGATGATGGTAAGGCTTTTTGTTGTAACATCGCATCACGGCGGGGAGAACCTATGACAGAAATGGTGTTAATAAATGGTTCGCAATTAAAATTTGAGGTTGATAGTGGATCAGCAGTAACAGTGATTTCCGATAGTTTATACAGAAATTGTTTTGGTAGTTTGCCTTTATCACCACCTAAGAAAAAACTATTTACCTACACAGGTAGCAGTATCGTGTGTCTCGGCATAGTTCGCCTGCCCGTCACATATAGGCAGAGTACACACACACTCGATGTTTACGTGGTACGCAGCGAAGGCCCGCCATTGCTCGGTAGAGATTTTTTATCCATATTTAATTTAAAATTAGCTCCATGTAATTTCATAAGTAATGAAGCGAAAACAGTTGATGAATTACAAAATAGGTTTAGTGACGTCTTTTCAGATAAATTAGGTAGGTTTAATAAATTCGAGGTTAAATTACGTTTAAAAGACGACGCAAAACCAATATTTTTTAAGGCTCGCCCTATCGCGTTTGCATTGCGAGACAAGGTGGATGACGAAATCGTCCGTCTAGTAAACCTAGGGATACTAAAACAAGTTGATCACTCAGAGTATGCTTCACCCATAGTGCCAGTGTTAAAACGCAATGGAAGTGTTAGGCTGTGTGCAGACTATTCGGTTACAATAAATAAACAATTGGTCGTAGAACAATACCCGCTGCCCACGGTTCATGAATTGTTTTCAAAATTACACGGAGGGAAACAGTTTTCAAAGTTAGACATGTCCATGGCCTATAACCAATTCGTTTTAGATGAAAATTCACAAAAAATTACATGCATTAACACTCATCGCGGTTTATTTCAGTATACGCGCATGGTTTTTGGCCTAACCAGCGCGCCGTCTATTTTTCAACGTGCCATGGAAAACTTAATGTCCGGTATAGATGGCGTGTTATGCCTATTAGATGATATACTTATAACAGCTGATAGCCCGGGGTTGCATTTACAAAGGTTAACGGAAGTGTTACAGAGGCTGCAAGATGCAGGCTTAACCTTGCAAAGAGAAAAGTGTGAATTCTTCAAGAACGAAATCAGTTATTTGGGTTACGTAATAAATAAAGACGGGTTAAAAAAATCTTCAGAAAAAGTTTTAGCCATTGAAAAAGCTCCAGTACCCACAGATGTAGGCAAACTTCAATCATTTTTGGGTTTAGTAAACTACTACCGTAATTTCGTACCTAAGGCGTCCGAAATCCTTAGTCCCTTATATGATCTTCTGAGAAAGGATGTTAAATGGCATTGGTCTGACGAACATCAAAAAGCATTTATCGAAATTAAAAAACATTTAACGTCGGATCAAGTTTTAACATCTCCCATATATTTATCCCGCGCGAGTTTACCCGACGATGTTGATAAAGGGTCAATGACCTCGAACCGAGAGGGCGGGAAAAACGCACAGCACGCGGCTGCCGCCGCTGCTCCCATTGACCGCGCTTCGTATGTTCACTTCGTGATAGACGGTCACATGCCAGTAACGCGGGACGAACTTCGTAAGGAAACCGGCCGAGATGTTATCTTGACGAAGGTGGTTAATTTCCTCAACAAGGGATGGCCTAGAAGCTTATCGGACGTAAAATTAAAACCGTTCCACGCGTGTAGGAATCAGCTATCATATGAGGACGGATGTATTATGAGAGGGCATAAAATAGTTTTACCCGAAGTTTTAAAAACTAAAATATTGAATGAACTTCACACTTCTCACCTGGGAATCGTAAAAACAAAAGCCGAAGCTCGTTCTAGGTTTTGGTTTCCGGGTATTGATAAGGAAATTGAAACGATGATCAACTCGTGTAGTGTTTGCATTCATTTACGACCTACCCCTCCACGGGCCCCGCTTGCCCCTTGGCAATACCCACCGCGACCATTCCACCGCGTACACATCGATTTTTTGGGTCCGTTAGATAATAGGCATTATTTAATTGTAGTGGATGCGTACACGAAATGGGTGGAAGTTTACGATATGTGTGGTACAACGACCTCAGCAGCTGCAGTAGAGAAACTATACGAGTTTGTTTCAAGGTTTGGGTTACCAAATACTATTGTCAGTGACAACGGCACGGCTTTTACGTCACAGGATTTTAAACGTTTCTGCTCAGTTAACGGGATTGAGCATGTGACTTCACCGCCGTATAATCCAGCGAGCAATGGTCAGGCCGAAAGCTATGTAAAGATCGCCAAGAGAGGTATAAAAGCATGCATTCTATCGAGTGACAGCCAAAAGGACAGAAGGGTCAAACTATTAAAATATCTTTTTGATTACCGGAACTCAATACATTCTGTCACAGGGTTCTCTCCGGCGCAATTAGTTTTTGGGCACAATCTGAGATCAAGGTTAGATCTGTTGTCGTCCAAACCATTGTCGTCATCCTCAAACGCGTCACTGGACAGTGTAATAAAATCAAAGCAGTGTTTGCAGAGTAAATACAGTGGTGGCAAAAATAAACAATGTTTTAAACACGGCGATGAAGTGCTGTTCAAAAAGTTTAGTTTAAATGGTAAATACAAATGGTGCAGAGGCACAATAAGAGACAAAATCGGTAAAGTTCTTTATTTAATTAACGATCCTATAACAGGAAATGTGTTAAAAAGACATAAAAACCAAATTGTTTTATATAAGGGCTACGCCAATGCACAACAAAATGGGACATCTGGGAGTGCCAATGAAGTGGAAGACTATAGTGACGATGACGACGACATCACGTTACCAGCGGCATCACTGAGTCTCCAACCCGCACCTCAAACTGACGATGTGAGGGAGGGGAGTCAGGTTATTAGTACGACGCCACCAGCGACACCGCCCTCGCCGCCTAGGCGTCCCCAAATGTCATTGCGGCAGCTCCCACGGGTTGATTACCGAAGTCTCGCATTCGGCAATAATAATTAAGATTTTTATGTGTAACTAATAATATTAAGATTTTTATGTGTAACTAATAATATTAAGATTTTTATGTGTAGCTAATAATAATGAAGATTTTATGTAGTACCTAATATTGTATCTTCTAAATAGATTTAAGATTTTTATGTATCTTCGAAATAGGGTTGGGAGATGTTGGGTACCTATTATGCATGAACGTAGTGATTACATACTCTTTGTAATGCATAGGCATAGACGAGCGATGCGCGTAAGTCTGCGCGAATGCCACTGCGCAGCGCCCCGCACCCCGCACCCGCGCGCTCCCGTGCAAGTGTATTTTTTAAAGAATAAAGCGTCAGTGCGTTTCCGGCTAGCTGTTGTTTTACTTGTCCCGTATCCAACAATATTATAAGTCTAATCCTAGTTGCTGGTTACTTATTATGGATCACATTATACTTATTATCTAGCATAGTATAGTCGGCCTTATAATGTTCCTGCTGTTGGGAGCCAGGCCTCCTCTCTAGGAGAGAGAATGGGCCGTAATGCGCCACGCGGGCCCAGTGCGGGTTGGTGGATGTCACATGTTTTCGAATTTTTTGGTTCACATGCCGGTTTCCTCACGATGTTTTCCTTCACCGTTTTGAGAGCAGTGCTGAATGCTGATGTAATGAATTACACAATTTGAAAATTTTAAATTTAACTTATTATCTATTCATCATAATATTTATCTAATGAACTTCTGACAAAATAGTGCTTTATTATGGACATAGGGGCCCCATTATGTTAATATGCCCAGGGCCGCTAATAGGTGAAAGACGGCCCTGGCTGTAAGCACACTCGGCACTCAAGTATAGCAAGAATAGTAGTTTTCTTTCAAATCCATTACCTACCCAAAATAATTGCCAATGTTTTTTTTTAATGTACCAATACATTGAAAAATTATACTGGCAGGTGTAGTGTAAATAATGGTACCAGTAACTGTTGTAAAAATAAGCGCTGAGCGTCGAGCGTTGAGCGCTGAGCCGATGCTATGGAGCGTTCAAGACTCGAGCGTTTAGGACTCGTGAGCGTTGAAGACTCGGGGGCTCGACGCTCGAGTCGCACGCTCGAGCGTCGAAGCAGAGTATGTAATCACTACGTTTTACATCGAAGCGTTAACATTTTTACGTCCACTAATTTAAAGTTATAGTTTTATAAGCAGGATAGGTAGGTAGAGATGCTAATAAAAAGTAAAAACTATTTTTTTAAACACCATCGCAAATGATGTTTTTATATATTTAGAACAGCATCAATCATGATACAATAGAAAAGAATCATCACTTACTTATTAATTATAATATCTCTACTCTCAAAATAGAACATTTTATTGGGCCCATACTTTAAAATTCTCATAAAAAAAATCAAATCTGGAGCAAAAAGTTATCATTTACAAATCTTTCTTTCATCATCAAGATGGGCTAAGATTCCAAACTGAAAGTGATCTCTTACTTATTATTAATTAAATAATTAGAACATTCTTACTCTCAATATGGAAAATGTTATTGGGCATATTATAAAAACCTTATATTAACTGAACTGTGCAGCTGTACCGGTTCCGTGTCCGTTGACCAATATCTGTCTGTGGGAGGACCGCTGAAGTCCTGAGTCCCTGCCTTATATTTTGACATAAAAATGCTTATTAACCTTTTGGATGTCTTAGGTTACACAGTTTTTTTGTGTCAGTTTATTGTGTCTCTAATTACGGCATTCGATGAGTTAATTCATTAAACCCCAAGCGTTCACTCTCGTGTGTTTTTCTGTGGTGTCTCCAATTACAGTATTTAAAAGGTTAAACCTGTATCTATCTCCTTCAAACTTACACAGAGTATACTAGGCAGATATATTTACTCTATTCAATGAGCAGGTAAGTGTATTTTGCAAACTATACTACTCCTGATACTGTGAAGGCAGGGACTCATGGGACCACAGCGGTCCTCTCACAAACAAACATTGGTTGACAGACCCAGAGTGGGTATGGCTCCACAATTCAATTTTTATCAGAAAAATCAACTCCCGGGTAATTTAAAAATTATCATTCACAATCATCTTTTTTTCATAAGGATCGGCTGGAATTCTAAACTGAGAGTAGATCTTAAATCAACTTACAATTAAAACTAGAACTAAGGCTCATTCAAAACATCCTTCATATCAACATCATCCGATACAGACTCCGTATCATCTGGTTCATCCAGCAAGGCCTGCAGCTGGTGTATTGAGGTAACCAGAACATGAAACTGTTTCTTCCTCAAAGCTAAACGACTTTCTAATTGCTGCTTAGTTGAGTCCAAATTAGCCAGTTCCATTTTCAATGTTCCAAGGCGTTCCAATGTCTCCTTTCTATCTGGCTGCTCACTTATTACCTTTGCCAGTACGTCATACTCTATGCGATTCTTACGTACTGTCTTTGCTTGGGCTAGATCAGCTTTACTTTTTTCTATCTGGTTTTTAGCTACTTCTATAGCTTTTTCCAGTACTTTTGACATGGCCTCGTAACTATTTAATTCTGCTGCCATCATTTCAGAGCCTAGTTGAGATTTGGTCACAGCAAATTCGCATTGTGCTAGTTGAGCCAGCATTCGATCGTGGGTTGACTTACTGTAACAAAAGTATGTTTATATGTTACTGCATGAAGGAAAAAACGAAAACGTAAATATCAAAGTAATGTTTGGTACTGTGATTCTAACCTCTCTTCAGCTTTATCATCAGTGCTATTACACCATTTTATCAATGTTTTCAGTAACACATTCAATCTTCTATCATCTCCAGTTCCATCTCCATCTATCAGAAGTCTTCTACGAATGACATCCTCTGGAAAATAACGAAAAAAGCAAAGTAAGTATGTATTAATTTCAATTACATCATTTGTTCATCAAACTAATAAATAACATATAAGACACGTGGTCTATTTAACAAAGTCAGAGACATCGCACTAAATGCGGTACAAGGGATGGTAACTTATAATTTATTAGCACAAAGACACAATTTGCCATGAGTTGGCATGCAAATAAAGTACTTATGATATATTGTGATGCTCATAATAAACAAAAGTAAACGTAACTTACCGTCACCCATATTATATACGTCAATTACCTAAGATTGCGCGTCGTAAACTAGTCAAAGTAATGGAATGAAATGAGTTGAATCGTATATACATAAATAAACACAACGCTCGGCGCCGCGGCAAATTAAAACCTCGCCGCCGCGGCAAATTAAAACCTATAATGACTATTAACATTGTTGACCATTGCTGACAATCAATTGACAGTTGTATGTATGCCGCGCACGCCGCGCATTGCGTTCGGAATCCAATCTTTATAGTTAATCGCTAAGAGTATTTAAACACTCCGATCGATTGACTCCGGTAAAACCACAAAACGCTTTCCAAAAAATAAGCTTTAATTAAATCCAATCATATAGCGATTCTTTATTTTTATTAGAAACCTTACATTATATTCAATTTCTCAATATTGTTTTAATAATGTAAGTTCCAATCGTCTGTTCTGCTATTCGGTTTGTTTGTTGCGAATGTTTCCGAATGAAAAATTTAATTGTCAAATTTTGTTTTGCCTTTTCAGCCCGTCTGAAGAAAATTATGGCTATTTATTGTAATACCTTGATTATCCTCGAGGATGATAGCCTAAACAATACAGTATTTAGTTGAATACTTTGTCTTTATTCAAGAGGAGAATGGAAGACCCAACTTTTAGTGATAAAATTGAAGAGTACTTTTCAGAGCTCGGGCGATGGCTAGTATTTGGAATTGATTGAGTTACTGCTTGTTTTATAAACAAACAGTGAAATAATCTTATTTGTTGGTTTCAGGAGGGTGTGGCGAAGTATTCTTTTAGGTCAAGTTTTGTCATTACTACTCAGTGGTAAATGTATATTGACGACATTGTTGCAAAGTGCTACATGGCAGTTTCCCACCACTGGACAACTGGTGGTGCCGTATTTAGCGCTCTTTATATTATTCACCCCATCCCTACTCTGTAATGGTCTCAAGAATCTGTCTAAGTAAGTTTTTTTTTTCGTAAATATAAGTAATAAATAGAGGTCACTGGATTTTGATAATAGTTATTTATTTCATACAAGTTTATAAATTACCAAGTTTATAATTATTAATATAGCTGTTTTTATCGGCTCAATTGCCCGAAAAAAAAGCTGTTTTAACAGAGTTTTCTGAGCTAAAGTTATCCCTTTCTATCTTTAATAAACAGGATTAGAATCAACCTTTAAATGACACCATATTTTTAATTTCTAGAAAATGGTGGGTCATAATAATAGCATGTACCCTGGATGTAACAGCAAGTTGGCTGTTGGTCATGTCACAGCGGTTCACGTCTGTGCTGAGCTGACAGCTGCTAGCTTGCAGCGGTGTGGGGGCTGCACTGGTGGGAGGAGCATGGCGTGGACAGAGGCTCGGAGTGGTCCATGTAGCAGGTGCTACGATGGGCTTGATGGCTGTTGTGTGTGTTGTTTGGGCTGATGTTGAAGGAGCTCCAACTGATGGTATGTTTTTGTAACAATTTTTAATATTTAGAGATAACATTTTTTTTTTAAAGGCAATTTTCTAAAAAAAATATATCTCTGCTTTCAGGCAAAAACCAACTTGTAGGAGACATGCTCTGCCTTGCAGGATCTCTACTCTACGCCATGGTCACAGTGCTTCAAGAAATGATGCTGGACAAATTATCATGCTCAGACTACCTAGCCTTTCTCGGTCTCATCGGCAGCGTAGTAGCATGCACGCAAACATTTTTCCTTGAATTCAGTGAGCTTATGGCATTCAACTGGTATGATTTAGACACAATTGTCCAGCTAGGAAGTTACTGCTCTGTCCAGACACTATTCCAGATACTACAGTGCTTCATGTTGAGGGATGCTGGATCTATAATATTACATTTGTCGTTCCTGTCAGCGGATTACTACACACTTATTGCTGGGATGTACATTTTTCAGTTTAAAGTGAGTTTGCTTCTTGTAATTATTACAGATTTTTAAATTTCTGATCTTAACTATGCAACCCTTTATGGTATGGGATCAAATGGCGATTGAGTCTTTTTAAAACTTAAGTAATACTATTCATGCAGTGCCTTTGAAATATAAACATTTGGTTTGTCCACATCTTCACTCTCATGCTGGGCCAATTGTAGGCCTGACAGTGAGTGACTGTGTCCTTTTCTGGTATAAAAGTACAGCGTACTAGCATTCTGTAAGAGTTTAACTTTCTATAGAGCAAGAACGGTTTTCTTATACACCAACAAACAATTTAAAACTCATTATAATTAATAAATAAATAATAAATATAATAGATAGATCTCTTTATTGTAAACCTTAAAAATATACAATAGGAGTAATTCTACTTGTTTAAAATTTCAGGTGAAGTAGATATAATGGTAATCTAGTTCAAACATGTCATGAAGACTGCCTGCTCACCGTACTGTTGCCTGCATAGTCAAGTCTTCTTTCTGTTTTCAGTTCCACGCCCTCTACTTCCTTTCGTACATGCTGGCAATGGTCGGCGTTTTTCTGTTCAGCGCACGGCCGACCCGGCAGCCGCTGCCACAGCCCGACAGATTGCCGCAGTTGGTCAACGACTCTGTGCAGTCACAGGATAACGTTTCTATGTAAGTAACAATCAGCCTTATGAAGTATGGGTCGTAATCACGCGCGGGCACGGTGCGTGTTGGTGTATGTCAAATGTCTTAAAAAGTTTTTGGTTCTAGGATGTGCTGGTTTTCTTACAATGTCCAAAAAATTAATCATCATCATTTCAGCCGAAAGACGTCCACTGTTGGACATAGGCCTCACCCAAGTGTCGCCACAACGACCGATCTGTAGCCTGATTCGCGTAAAATCAAACAAGCCAAATATCGTTGAAGTTTTATAGTCGTTCGATCGAAGTCCTATCCAAAAGCGGTATTCACGATCTATCGACTTATTTCCCAGTTACATTAATAAGTATTCTACCAGGATAATGTAATACAGATTTTTTTTTAAATCGACGAATTTCAAATGACTTTAAAATCGGTGTCGTTCAAACTCGATTGATGGATGTGAATACGGAAATAGTCTAAACGACTAAATCGCTACGATATCGTTACGGTTTTCATTACGTGAATCGGGCTACTGGTGCATCTCTCTTCCACTGCATTCCCGCGACTCTTACCAGGTCGTCGGTCCTCGTTGTTAAAAAATTAATATCCGAAATAAGTTCTATTTATTCTAGAATCTGCTTAAGTCCGGTTTTGACCGTAAAAATATTTTTCAGGGAATACACAGTTCCGACTCTGGACTGCATACCAATCGAAGGCTTGGAGCCCCCAATGAGTAGAGACACGACGTTCACTTCATTCTTAGGAGGCCCACAGCAGACTATTCCTAATGGCACCGTCACTTTCGCCCAGACCAACGGTGCGCAGATAGCTAAGGAGGCCTGTTAATGTAAGTTTGTATATGGTAGGGACTTTAAAACTGGCTAGAAATTATATACTTAAGCCTTTATAAAATTTTAACTTTTTTGTCTAAAATTGTTTGTTGGCCATTTTTTATAACATATTAAGAAACAGATAAATCTATAAAGACCTACGAGCTTATTTCATCCATGAAAATACATCCAGATTCATATATTTTTTAATAAATGGCCGTCAACGCACCACCTCGTACTATGTTCTAAAACTTAATCACATATGCATGAAAAACAGATTTATACCTTACTCCTATTCACGTTAAGAAAATAGTGACTCGTTATTGTCATTCAGCTTAGCCACGCCCCTTGACCAATTAGATTATAGAAAATTAGAAAACCACACATTTTTACATTGACCAGTTGATGTAAGTCCTTCAGACAGTACAGACGCGTCTTTGTCAATTTTAAAACTTACCTATTCTTAAAACTAAAAATTCTGACGATTATAATCAAATTTAGAAATTATTACTTAATATTATATTTGAAAACACTTATAAAAAGTTTGCTTTATAAATACACTTCTGGACACATCTATTGGCCCACCTTAGAGTTTAGGTTTCGATGGCCCCTACCGAAATATGATTGCTAGATTGAACAAAAACTGTTGATGCAGTTTTAAACCTGATACATTTTACCATCTTTTTCGATCGTATTGTTTTAAATTTGAATTCAGAATACCATACGACATGGAGCTACGCCTAACAAGTCGGATATGCGCCTTGTTAAAGGATTTTTGAATAAAAAACATGTTTTATCAAATAAAGGTTTAATTTAATAACGCGTGTTGCCTCCATCTACCACAGCTCTCATACGATTAGGCATAGAGTTTATCAACCGCTCTATGAAATTTTGAGGGATCATCTCCCATTCCTCTTCTATGGCAGTTTTCAACTCCTGCATCGTCTGGGCAACTGGCTGACGAGCCCTAACACGTCTTTTTAGCTCGTCCCACATGTGCTCAATGGGGTTCATGTCTGGGCTTCTGGCTGGCCAGTCCATAACTGTGATGTTCACATCCCGAAGATATTCCCTGACGATGCCGGCCGCATGGGCTCTTGCATTATCATGCATAAAAAGGAAATTTGGGCCCACATAGTCCGCGTATGGTATCACGTGAGGTTCTAAGCACTCACGAATGTACCTTTCAGCATTTAATGTTGGCAGCCGTGGTCCTGTAACAACCTCAAGTTGAGTTTTGCCGCTCGCGGATATACCTCCCCAGACAGTCCATGAGCCACCGCCATAAGCAACCCTCACTTCAAAGCAGCATTGTGCGAAACGCTCTCCCGTACGTCGGTAGACCTTCTTCCTTCCATCATTGCCATGTAACACAATTTTAGACTCGTCAGAAAAGAGTACACGGCTCCAATCTTGCTGTGTCCAATTTAAATGACTGCGTGCGAAATGAAGGCGCGCTGTTCGGTGGGCTCGCGTTAGTTTGGGCCCATTAGCTGGCTTGTGTGGTACCATATCGCGTTCTTTTAACCTTCTCCGAACAGTTCGAGCGCTCACAGATACTCCGTGGAAGTCGCGAAGTTGGTTTTGTATCTCAATGGAGGTAAGGTGACGATTTCTCAAGCTGGTCGTCACGATGAATCGATCCTGCCTTTCAGTTGTGACCCGAGATCGTGGCCTTCCTTGGCGACGAACAAAGCCGCCAGTCTCTAGGTACCTCCGATAAACATTTCGGACCGCAGATCGACTTAAATTAAGTTGAGCACTCACGTTTCTTTGGCTGTGTCCGGCCTGAATAAGTGCCACAGCTTGGGCGGCGACTTCAGGTGAAGTATCCATAGATTATTGATAGAACCTCACCTTAATGTTAAGAATAAGTAATGTTTGTTGCAAAACCAAAGATGTCAATCACTTTTTCAAGAATTAAATCCAAGTAAACCAATAAAACCAAGTTTTCTTAGTATTCGATTGTTTGATATCAACAAACAGGCTCCAAATTGTCTTTTGTTTCTTTAAATTCTATGTTCGAAATTCAAAAAAAGACTATTGAATGAAATTGTGAATGTGCCAGGTTCAAAACTGCATAAAAACTTTTTGCTCGACCTAATATAAAATTTTAGCTAGGACCAAACGAAACTGAAAATACAAGGTGGGCCAATAGGATGTGTCCAGAAGTGTAGTTTAACTTTTACCCCAGAATGATCGATTATGATTTATCACTACTTTCTTAACGTGAACGGACTATACTGATTCGCCCCCTTCGTTCGAGTGCAAATTATGTTCAACCTTTGTTTATTACTTTTTCTATTATGAAAACCGCATCGAAATCCATTTCGTGGTTTAGAACGTGTTAGTGATTAGACAGACAGAAAAAGCGACTTTGTTTTATACTTTGAAGAGAATTTAATGTGGAAACGAACTCCAAGTTTATATTATATGATTTGTTATAATTACGCAATCGTATTATTAATACTTCAAGTATTAGAATACTCGTTTATAAGGTCTAAATATCGTCCTAAGAATCCATTGTCATAATATGGCTAGTCATTCCCATGTAGACTTAAGACAGTCCGCCTTTTTTTGTATATTCATTCAGCTATTCCTAAGAGTTTAATGAAGAATATCAGCGATGGCTGTTAGTGAAAAAAATTAACGATACTATTTGCTTTAGTGATATATATAGTAGTAATTGACTTAGATGAATTTGTCCTTACCATCCGGCTCTTACCACCGCAGCGCTGCAATTTTCAACATTTCAATTTATTCACTTTCTTTTGAAATAAAATGTCCCACGCTAGGAATTACTCCTGTATCGTGGGAGCATTCACAAAGATGTCAACTCACATACACGTGACACCCATATCTGTAACGGTCTGGTCACGTCTTCGGTCCTAGCGGCGAGTGGCATCGCATCGATAGGACGGCGCGCGCCGCTATGCTCATAGCGTCTTGTGGCGTGCTTCAAACGTTTTCATAATTTCGTTCTTACCGCTCGCCGCCCCGCGTTTATCTCACATCGGTAAGGTCGTGGACGGGCCGTAACTGAAGACCGTACAAATAATTGAATCTGCAACACGCAGCGCAACAGCTAAGCATTAATAAGCATGTATACCTTCAATAAGGAATATGCATGAGAAAAAAAAATATTATCTAATCAGTTTTAGTTTATAAATATACTATAAATAAATAGACAAAACAATACCGTTTTCTATGGCGGCATGAACGTGATGAACTTTGACGTCAAAAACTACGTCGGACTTCTCTTTCTTATTAGCAACTTTGGAGCTTTATAACTTCGTTGTTAATGAAGATATAAAAAAAAAATTAAAACTATACTTGAAAAAAAAATTGCATGCGTATTCCCTATTGTTTTAGTATTATACCAACTAATGCAATCATGTTTATTCATACATTTGACACTTATAAAGTAAGAAATTATAATTTTAAGAGCTAAAAATTGGACTGGAAGATCAAAGTGTAACTAAATAACTAATAATAATGTAATCATTTCAATATAATGTTTAATCTCACCAAATATTAGGTATAGAAACACTGATTACCTAGAATACTAGTCATTTTTAGTTTAGTATAAAATATATTAGCGCACATTAAAGTTAAATAGTTTTAGTGATATATATCTAATTGCTCCATTTTATTATATCTAGCAATAACTGAGTAATTTCGAGTAAAAGAAAACGAAAACTGCCACATATTCGAATTTTGACTCAATTTATAATTCTCAATATTTAAAATAGAAATCTTTATATAACATTTTAAAATCTAGTTTCTATAAATTGTGAGAAATTGTACCTATCGAGATTTTGTAAGATTTAGCGAAGGCTGACCGTGGAATTTTGATAATTCAATAAAATTGAGGAGTCCAACACTAAAGTTTTCAGTTACCTTTGTATTAGATTATGATTCCTAATTGAGCTTTATCGTTTTACTAATACAACAATATATTTAACGCATTTAAAGAATGTGACACAATTATTTATGAAAGTTTTTTACTACAGTATCCACGATTTTAATTGTTAAACAAATTCCGTTCCGATATTATGTATTTTTAGCAAAATATATTTCATTGTTGATATTATTTTAACTGAAATTTTAGCAACGTTATGACGCTCAATTATTAAACGTAAGTATTAAGATTTTAATAGTGAAAATTTAGTCCATTAGATAAATCTACTTACCAGTAAATTGGGATGGTCACTTTGGAATTGACAAATCACTTTTCAGAGTGTATAATTTTTGGACATCTGGAAAGATTGTAAAACACTGTTGCGTAACTGATTCTATATTGATACTGGTAACATTGTCATGTGCAGAAAAACACAATAGCGGGCTTTAGATAGACAGTCACTCTATTGAGCGTGAAAAGATAACCATGCGCGAAAGAGCGCGCTCGTCAAGATTTTAAAAGAGAACGAGAAAGAGCACGCGTTCAGTACTTGTCACTCTCATCAGTCGCTCGCTCAATCTTTTACGCTCCTGAGAACAGGCGATATAATTGCTATGTAAAGGGGACTATTCACGTAAATAACACGTAGTTACACATCTCTACTTATAATGCTGTGCTATTCACATGAATGTCATAAATATAATTTACTGTCGGTCGGGCCACCTAGGACCCCATTTCATTTCTCGCATTTGTTTTAAAGAATCGGTAACAGACAGAATCAACTCAATCTTTTCAGAGCTCAATTATAAGAATCGTATTGTACTGTGTAAAACTTATTGTTTCTTAAGAGTTTCTAACAAATAAAGTTATTTCACCAATATGATGGTTGTGTTATGTTAATTGTAAAATATTTAAGCTATTTATTAAATTGTTGCAAGTTATTTAAACGCTAAACACAATAAAATTATGTATAAACAATGAGTTTCTTGAATGTAAAATGCGAATAATTTAAATGTGTACTCTAAATTGGGACTTAAATATACAATGTTTTCATGATACTGTATTTTTTTTTAATTTCCCCAAGAAACTTTCCACGAGTGTCTCGTGGTATTATTATTGTCGTGACACTTTATTCTGTAACAACTATAAACTTTTTTTTAGGTGAGAAATAATGCAATGACTTCTCCCATTGTAGGACGGAGCGGGTCGGTACCCCTAGCCAAGTTGCTAATCTGCAATAGTTAACGCTTGTAGAAAGCTTCAAATGTACGGGAAAGACGTCGTCTTAACGCTCAGTCACGTGGTCAGAAGAAAAGAATTGGCGGCAAGGTCAACTCGAAGCGTTCGGCGCAAGCGAAACGGTTGTAACTTGACTAGGGGGGCGGGTGTCAGAATTTTAATGAAAAAACCCAACCCTCCCAGGAACATAGAATGTTCCTTCTTTACCTTTCTAAGACCAAGGGGTATCCTTTCAGAAACTAACTCATGATCCCAGTACGCTTCTGCCGTCCGCAAGCCCACGACTACAGTGGAACTACGAACCTGTCCCTTCAACTCCTGGCAATTCACTCGCTCGTAGAGTTGACTTGGAATGCGATTTTAGGCCCTTCCTATATCTCACTAGGACATCAAGGGTGGCGCAAACAGTTGCGTTACTGGAAACCGTATGCCTACAGAATTAAAGACTATTTTACTAGCTGCAGCTAGCGGAATCGCTGGAAAATTCTCCTAGTGGAACGTACTCCCGAGATAAAAAAGTAGGTATCTTGTCTGCTATTCCAGGACATGATCTACCCGGATGCCTCATCATCATGCCTCATCCGAATCCGTTCAGCTGTTCGAATGTGAAGAGGTACCAAACATCAAACACTACCCCAGGGGTATATCGGCGTGTGATCGCCATCGGAGTCGACGTCACACGAATGCACATATTTGTATGCAAATATTTAAAATAAATAAATAGAACGGAAATTGTCACAGTAAATCCTTATATAAATATGAAAGGATGCTCTGATATTTTTAAAGAAATAAAAAAGGAAGTAGTCAAGTTAAAACACTTTTTCTTTCTTTCTTTCTAAATTAAATCCTTATATAAAATTCAATAGGATGTTGCAATATTTAAAAGAAATAAGCAGGAAGTGATCAAATTGCGACAATTACAGATCCGAATTTTACTCGACTTGTAAGTTGGTATTGGTATCTACATAATATGTAGGTACAATGCGTTCCAAATGAGAATAGGATCGTCCGCCATGTTGTGACGTCACGATTTACTGTCAAATCGAGGAAAGAAATTTTTAATTTACGAAAAATTTAATTTATTTGTGAACTGTGAACGAAAAAAGTTTAATCTGAATCCAGTTCTTCAATTTTACTTATCTCTGAGTTCTTCAATTTTGCAAAAATTTCTTCGATTTGACAGTACGATGAGACGTCAAAACATTGGAATCGGTCCTATTCTCATTTGGAACGCGTAGTAGATAATTTAGTTTGAGTTTTTCTGAAGAGACAATATATAAAAGAAACACAACATTGGTATTTTCTCTTTTTATTTGTTTATAATCGCCGCTTCTCAAAATATCGTAACATAAAACAAGTATTAATTAAGAATAGAGCTCACAAGGAGTTCAAACAGTCGAAGGAAATATAAGTTACAGTAACCGCCTGTTCACACCCGTCGGTTGTCGGATCCGTTTCTGAAATTCAGTTGGAGAGACTATCAGATTAAAAAGAGTTTGCGATATCCGATTAAAAAACGAATCCGACAATCGACTTGTGAGGACGGGCTGTTAGGACCAACGCTGCGTTAAGCGGGTGTCTGTCGCGTGACGTCGCGCGTGTTTCGTGCGCGACGGTCCCCTTAGCGGAAACCGGATTATTACCAGTATCACTATTTCATCTTTAACGGTGTGCATGTAGTCGTGTCGATTGTATTATTACATAGCAAAAGGGGCGCGGCTGCCCGCGACGTAGCACTTTATTATGGGAACACGCGGGCGTCCGCTAAACGCAGCTTCGGTCCTTAGGGTCAGCGCAAACTGTCGAGAATTGAAGAAAAGGCACTTGGTGGGAGAGGTCTGAATTAACAAGTAGAAAGCAGAACTTTTACGACCAGCATCTTTTCATAAAATAAGTGCACGCTTCGTAATTAACAACTAAGCAATACAAATTCGACTTTCTACAACCAGGTGTCGGCCTTTGGAAAGAGACCTTTACAGTGACAAAGACGATGCTTCACAAAGCTGAACTTCTAATTTCCACCTTATACCTTCGATCATCGCCTCTCTGGTGGCCTGTGGCCTGCGCTGACCAAAGAATAAAGCTAGTAATGTAATATATTAATCTATTTTATTACATTGGAAGATAGTTGTTTAGAAAGCTACAAATGTATGATTGTAAAAATATCACCTAGTGTAGATAATGACAGGAAACTATATTATAAAATACAGATTTATGGAGACAACTCAGAGGTCAAGAATAGTTCACGCAAGACACATCAAACATCGTAACAAATTTCTACCTAGGTACTTTAACCCTTAAACCGCTCGCGTCGGATTAGTCTGACAAGTAATTTCGAGTCGCGTGACTGGGTACTCCAATCCCTATACGTGACAGAAGAGCTGACGAGGATGGAGTATTTGGTCGTCGATGTGCGATCCTAGCAGAATAAACGCGAGTGTTTGTCGAATATGTCCGACGTAGCTGTCTACGTCGGATATATTCGACAAACACTCGCGTTAACTGTTTAAAGAGTTAATTCTCCTGAACTGATTAGAGTATGTCAAAGTAAGGCCCAATTCGTGCAAGTGACCACCTGTGAGGCAACCTGCCTTTAGCGATCAATCTCAACTATTGTTGATTCTTTATCATGTATTTCTTATCAATCAATAACGTATCTATGACTGCCGTGCGAGAGAGACGGAGCAATACTTGATCGATATAACAACAAACCTTTTTCGAACTGGAATCGTTATAGCATCAAGAGAGAGCACCCACGAGCAACAATTGCTCAGTAACTTTTATGTCTCTGTTAAACAGGAACGACTTTTTCATTTAAAAATGCTACCAATAGACGGCGCGATAGTTACTTCGGTCTGTCGCTAACTTATAGTGCGTTTCACATAAGAAGTCTCTTCCCCATAATGTTGGCTCCCCTGTCTGTCTACAGAAAAAAGACAATAAAAAGAAAAGAGTTGCCTACTCTAGCAAAATTGTTGCTCAAAATCGATGTTAACGGTAGTTGCAACACTTTTTGGAGAATTATAAGGGGAATGGGATTTTATTTAAAAAAAAAAGCATATTTATACAATCCCTTCCCTACGTCGCTCTAATATGTTTCTCACATCAAGTTCTGCTTTGCTTGCTTTTGCTAAGCAACTAAGTTGCTCGTGAGCACCCCCTTACACTTCATAATCCGAACCCAGGCTGTCATATTCGAAAAATAGGTAAATTGTGGCACCTTTGAAATATAAGGCGCCTTATTTTACCATCTGTCAACTTTAAATAATTAAAACATATTTTGCAAATATGTATTTACTAACAACAAAAATTAAATCGAATCGAAGTGCACTGTTACCGTGTGGGTAGCGTAAATTAAAGAAAAACTAAAAGTTAAATATTTACAACTTAAGCTAAGCTTCATCTTCACTAGCCGATACGGATTTTCTAGATACAGGCGTGTCCGGTCTAGAATTCCTGGATCCGGATCTTGACCTGGATCCAGAACGTGACCTAGATCTGGAGGCACGAGATCCGGCGCGAGAACCAGATCTGGCCCTGGAACCGGATCTGCTGCGAGATCCGCTCTTAGACCTCGAACGTGACCTCGACCTTGATACGCTTTTGGATTTTGAATGGGATCTGCTCTTTGACCTGTGGAGGAAAAAATGTGGTTAGTAGAATTTGCATAGAATATGAAGAGAAGGGATGAGACGCAGGTTTTTCTTTAGTTGGACACCACCGACACTAAGTACAACACAGGTCACGGCAGATCATAGCGGGCATTAGACACCAGCAAACAGCTGGGAGCAAGTGCAAAACAACCCCTGAGTCGCCTGGATAGCCCGGTGACTATGTATTTTTGATGACATAACAAGCTTATCAACTATGATTTTTCATGGTAAAGGTATCAAATTTTGTACATAGATTCTTTACATAAAAATACTAGACACATGTTTCGGGTTTCACATATTATACTAAAACTAATGTTATGGCGTTAGACTCATACTAATTTAAACAAATGGATGATGTTCTTACCTGGACCTGGAAACACTTTTAGATCTTGATCGGCTCTTGGACCTGCTCTTAGATCTAGAACGGCTTTTTGATCTCGACCCACTCTTTGACCTAGAATATAATTCATAATATTATTATACTGGTTTCGAATGATGGATATGAAGTGGGGAAAAGAAGCTTTAACCAGAGCCATATTCTAGACTTTAATCAGTGTAGCTGTGTTCTTTCAGTTGCCTTTTGCATTCCAGGGTCGCGGTGACTCTTTCCAAAAATCCTGCAACCACCAAAATATCTACCATTCTTTCGAGCCGGATACGAATTGACGTAATAATTCCTTTAGCCGATTTTATGAAAATACGAAGGCGAAGGCCAAAGTGCTTAACTGATTAGTTGTATTGCTCCGAACACTGGCAGAAATCGGCCCTAGTGAGCCCCATCAATTTTGATCTGTTGATCCTGCTTCGTCAATATACGATGAATATTATAAAACTTGTGAATATACAATCACATTCAAACTAAAATAAACTAGTGGTATGATGGTATGCACGCACAAAAGAACATACTTCCTTTGTGCGTGCATACCATCGTACGTGCGTGGATCATACCTCTAGTTTAACTTAACCTAACCTAACCATACATGCACGTATGTGCTTGGTTAGTTCTCCGCATTAAGTCCACAATGGAGACTAAGTGCGGAGACCAAAATGCCCAGGGCTACAGGATTGTTCGACGCGGCCCTAGAACGCAATAGGCAACTGAAATAACACAGGTTTCCACCAAAAATAATAAGAATACACAGGGTAAATAAAAGAAATATTCAAGGAATCTTTCTTACCTAGATCTGCCTTTAGATTTGGACCTTGAACGACTTTTGGAGCGTGATTTGCTTTTGGACCTTGAACGGCTTTTCGAACGCGATTTGCTTTTGGACCTAGAACGACTCTTGGCGGAACCAGATCTCGATCGAGACTTTGATTTGGACCTTGATCTTGACCTGAAAAATAAAATGTGAATTAGGTGAAAAAGGCATTTTTTTTTTAGTAGAAATCAATAATTTTCCATCACTTCTAGTAGCTTTTGGACTATTTGTTGACAACAATAAATGGAAGCCTTTGCCCTGCTTTAAAATGGACAAACAGTGTTGCTGTCTAACCTTTTGTGTGACATGAATCCACATTCTAAAAATTCTAAACGTCAAATAACAGATCCATGTCCAAATCTAACTATTAATTCATTTAACCCCAAGCGAACGCCGTCGTTCGCGCACCCATTGTCTTTCTATTGTCTGTAATTCTCACGATTGAAAGGTTAAAATGTGTTTTGTAAATTCTTTAGATTGCTAAACAGCAATACATGTCTCGAGCGGTTATAGCCAATAGATTTCATGACGGGAATCACAAGAAAAAAATAGTATCATTCTGGTGACGCTAATTAGTACGAGCATGACAAGCACACGAAAGGTTTAGGGTTGAAAGTTTCAGCTTTACTACTGAGATAGCAACTTTCTTGTAATACTTTTAGTTATACAGAGACTTTGGCTACCGTGATATTATGATCATTTGAAGGAGCGGAGGGAGGCCTTTGCCCAGCAGTGGGCTAACTACAATAATAATAATGCAGATGATAATATCATCATAAGATGAGATAGTATTGCAGATGTCCATAGGCAATGGTGACCACTTACCATAAAGCAGCCAACCTCTTTGTATCTACCCAATAACATACTGGCTGACAAATAGTTCACTTCCTTACCTATCACTATCCGAAGCCGACATAATCCTCTTGCGTCCTTTATTAGCGGGCGGACTGCGACTGCCGCCACTCCGACTTCCACTTCCACTGCGGCTTCTGCTGCGCGACTTCCTCGATCCGTTGTCGGATTCCGACTCGGAAGTCGATATGGTTTCCTTGGACACGATTTTCGCGCGTTGTTTGGCGCCCAGTTTGTCGTCGGCGGCTTTCGCTGCTCGCGCTTTTTCGCGTTTGCCAATACCTTTTTCCCCCTGTTGATAAATGATTATTATTATTATGAGTATGTGTTATAAACAGGGGTTGGAATAGGTAGAGTTTATTTACCTAAAGTTGGTGGAAGTAACATAGAGTTGATAATACAAATAGCAAACAAACTGTTAAAACTGGTCAGACCCACTAGAGAAATTAAACTTTATCGCAAAACGGTTATTTCCAGAACTACAGAACATGTCATTCTAATTTCATTTAGAACGACATCACACAGCTAACTATGCATTGTCATCCATACTAAACGTATATACAAAATTTCAGCTCAATCGGTTGAAGATATCCGCTTCAAAATTGAGTTACAAGATTCCACCCGAGCAAACATAGATAGAGCATAGAGCAAATAACATCATACATTGCAAGTTAAATAAAGAAGCTTGTAATGAAGAGTGACCATCACTGTAGATATAAGCAGTGTATAGTATAAATAACATGTTCACCTTCTTCCGCCCCCGCTTCTTGGGCGGGTCGCTGTCGGAGCCGGAGGCGCGCCTGTTCTTGCGCGACTTGCCCTTGCGCCCCTCGCCCGCCTCGCGCTTGCGCTTGCGCTGCTTCGGCTCGCGACTGCGAACATTCATACATTATATAACATATGAGCTTTTCCCCATGTAGGCTAGGGAAAAAATACAAAGCGACGCTTGCTACGACCCTTACATACTTCTTTTCGAAACCTTCTGTAAAGGTATTACAAGTAATAAGGTCAATACAAACATTGGAACGTCACATGATTGACTTACAGCGTCATATCTATATACATAAAAGGAGAAAGTGACTGACATATCAATACACAGCCAAAACTAATACCTCTAAGAGAGTAAAATTTAGCGAGCTTTATTTTATGACGTAGGCAAACACTAAGAAAGGATTTCCCAAAATTCAATGCCTAAGGGTATGAAACGAAGGTCCAAAGTTTGGATGAAGAAATCTACTTTTGCGGCGGACGAAGCCGCTGCAGAAGCTAGTTAAAAAATAAAACTTAACACTTATCTAACGCGGCGTCCTTCGATGACGAGAATATGCGAACGCGACGCGATGCGGCGCGAATGGAACAAACAATTTATACTCTAGTGTGGTGGCATACGTCATACGTGACCAAATGCACGTGGATGCGGTGCGACGAGACACTTGACATTTTAATATAAATGTTAGCTGAAGCGATGACTTCGCACACACGTAGGACAAAGCGCCGCATCGCGTTGAATTCGCGAGAACCGCATCGGATCGCTTCGCAACCGCAGTGTTGTAGTTTTTTAGAAAATGCATGTAAGGAAAAAAGCAAAGGCTGTTTTTTTTCTATACTCACCCATCTTCCCTCGGTCCTTCGCTACCGCTGCCAGGTGAATCAGAGACGTATTCGTCTCGCCTTCTACCTCGCCCGCCTTTCGACTTGTTCTCAGACGGCATGTCCGCGAATAACATGGCGTTCTTCGTCTTCTCCTTGTATTCTTGACGCTTTTGTAAAGCAACCACTGTGTTCTTTGCTTGTTCTTCTTCGCGACGCTTGCGTTCGTCTTCCTGTTAAGAGAAATATAAAGTAAGTGAAATGTTTTAATATTTTTAAAACTATCAAGAGAATATCAATGATATGTGTGTGTGTGTGTGTGTGTCCCACACTGCACCACACGAGTCATCGATGAGCGGTATACATCCCAGAATTACAGAAGTATTAATCCCAGAAATAGGAAGACCATATTTTAAGTGTGAATGTATGGCGTCTATTGCTACTGGCGATTCAGTTTTATTTTACAGATTTATCGGTTCGCTCTGTTGTTAATCAATACACTTATTATTTGTTTTGTTTGTTTTTCGCACTAGTGCCGAAAAGTGCGCGTGTTCGCCCCAGCCACGATTCTTTGTATTTATCGTATCAGGCTAGACGTTAAGCGAGCCCCACGAGGCACGCGTCAATCCCCGTTTATTTATTTCTTCGTAAATGTATTGAAAACAGTCGTTTGATAGACATGGTTTGTCACTGCAGATCTCGGCTCCATAACACTCTCGCCTCTCGCTCTCGCGGCTCGAGCAAATGTCGCCTCGGTCGCAATGACAAACTTTTACCACTTGTATCAAAATGTACTACATAAGTTGTAGCGCGAATTGAACTGTATTGGTTGGTATTGAAGTATTTTTTCTAATTGATATAATAATATGGTAGCTTTTCCCGTACCTGTTGCCTGCGGAAGGCCTCCCTCTGTTCCCTCTGGCGGTCCCGTAGAGTGACTTCCTCGTCGTGCTGCCTGCGTGCACGCGCCACGTGCCACTGCGCCTGCGACAGCAGGTCGGCGCACGTGCGCGCCTCCGCGGCTGCCGCCAGCGCCGCGCCTGCCTCGGCTCGCGCGGCGCCTTCACTCGCCTGCTAATGTACATTCAAGTGTTTTATTGCATATGGTAAGAGCTTGTTACATAATTAGGAATGTTTAAGGGTATAGTCCAGTATTTATGGGTGTCCATACTAATATAGTATGGCATACTAATATAGTATGGACATTACTTCATTGTTTGTTTGGCTAAGATCAAAATGAAAAGTGTTTTCTATTTGTTTCATCATTATCGAACCCAGTACTGTATGGAAATAAAACAGTGTAAAAAAAGAACTTTACAGGACACGTTTAATAAATGTATGGAGCTTAGGCCTAAAATATCAAAAATATGAACGGCAGTCTGACTTATATCGACTGAAAGAGCATAATAATTTTGACTTTTGGAGCATTAAATAAGATTTTACAGCCGGAAAGAGGTAAAATAAGACAATTTTTAAATAGTAATATTCATTTTGAATAACGAAACTACTTCAGTGTATATTTTGATATACAACGTGCCGTTTTGAAACTGCACAATATTTCAGGAGGTTGTAATAAAACTCATAAATAATCATATAAAAATACGATACCTGGTCAATAATCAGTAATACTTGTTATAGGGTGTGCCGTGCGGGAGATGATTGGTGCTTTATGAAACTATCGTTGCGTGTATGCGTGTGAAAGCGCGGTTTAAATAATGGTGCGTTTGTGTGTGTGAAAGCGCGGTTATAAGGGAGGTATAAGACTGGCTGCGTTTTAAAAAAGGTAGTTCACACATACCGATTTCCATAAATAAGAAAAAAATTACCTACTCATTTTATTATTGATTCAGGTCGAGAATCACTTACATAATTACCTCCTGAAATTTTTTGCACCTTTAAAACTGCACCTTGTATAGGCACAATCTTTTTTGGGAGTTAATAAATAGTTTATAACTACTATTCTAACTAGATTACAGTATTTATTTCGTATTACCTCAACGCCACCGAGGCGGGTAAAGTGTCGATGCGAGACGTGCAACTCGTGCACGGCCCGCAGCACCAGGCGCAGATCCGAGCGGTCATCCTTCAAGACGAGCGCGGCGCGGCGGCGCAGCGTGAGCGCGGTGTTGTATGCGAGTGCAGCGTCGTGCGGCGCCACGCGGCGCGCGCGCAGCAGCGACGAGCGCGCCGCGCCCGCGCGCCCCGCCAGCGTCTGTGCGCGCGCCACCCACGTCAGCCACTCTACGTCGTGATGCATGCGGAACTTTCGCACGCAGTTCTCGTACTTTGGAATAAAACATTTTGCAATATAAACCACTAATATAATACATATAAATTATATCTGTACAAATTTTTAGTTGTGTGCGCATCACGTAAAATGTACGAAATCGATGTAGGTAATTTTGATACATTAAAATTGTGTGTAACTTGATATAATAACTTAGGCTTTGATTCATTGCAATCGGTTGACTATATCGAAAGATATATACATTCATTAACTGTTATGCGGTATGAAGTTTGCCAAGTCAGCTAATTTAAGTCACATAATAAAAGCAAATAACTAACTCAGCAGTTTAATTTCTTTTTTTTACAAAGATAAACAAAATAAATGTATCCATTTTGATCTCATGAATAGTTTTCACCACAGACCCACCAATACACCGTTAAATTTTAATCGTTTTAATCCCGTAGAGGGTCGATCCGGTACACGAAACATATCGATTTGTAAAGATAAAATTAAAAAATAAAGTACCTCTTTTTCAAAACTCTTATTAATTCACGCATGTACGAAATTAGTATCTTTAAGAAAACGTCAGCTGAGCGAGTTCAATGACCTGTAGTTAATAGTCGGCGTTGCGTACAAAATACCTACAGGCTCAGCTGACTTTTTCTTAAAGAAATTAATTTCGTACATGCGTAAATTAATACGAGTTTTTAAAAAGAGTTACTTTATTTTTTAATTTTATCTTTACAAATCGATAGTGTTTCATGTACCGGATCGACCCTCCACGGGATTAAAACGATTAAAATTTAGCGGTGTATTACTAACTAAAAGCAAATGACTGTAAATTGAAACTGAAATTCTGCATTACCCATTTTTTTTTCTTTTTAAATTTTTTCATTAAACCCCAAATAAACGTTCGCTCTCTCATTGTCATTCTATTGTGTCTCTAATTACGATATTCGAAAGGTTAAATAATAACCAAAATAATATTTTCATTTCATGAACAACTTTTCACTACAGACGTTTTAAGGCCTCTACACACCAAAGCCGACGATAGACGCGGGCTCGGGTACACACGAAACCGTCCGGCTTTGGTGTGTAGAAGCCTTTAGAGTGACAGTGATTACCTGAATGTTCCAAGATTACTTTTTCTGGTCCCATTTCAAAGTGTGATGTTGGTGTTAATGTAAAACTATTTTGCTTTTCGAACTATTTCATTTCAACTAGGTACCATTATCTTGAAATAAACGCAATATAAGAATGCGGGTCCACTCACCATTTGTATAGCATTGATATACTGTTTCTGCTCAACATAAATGTGTGCGATGTTCATCCACACATCGGGGAAGTCGGCCGTCGCTTCGCGCACTTGCGCGAATATATCGCGTGCTTCGTTGACACAGCCCTGTGACAAACATGCGTGTTAAAACAAATCGAGATATAGTTACAAGCAAATAACGTTCTTATTACAGTTGGATAGGGTTCAAAGTGGCCGAGCCTATTTGGGAAAATTCTTCCAGCATATTAATATTTATCAATTTATTATTTATCTTCGAAAATCTCAAATAACTTATTCGCTTTGGAGTATCAGAATTTTCCTGACTAAATCCCACTCGTGTTCTTTCAGTTATCCTTTGCGCTCCAAGGCTGTGGTTGAATCTTTCGAATGATTCACAGCCCTAGTAAGTATGAGCCCTAGCGAAGCAAAGTCTCGTGCCGACTACTTGATTAGGGCGCGCCGTCAACCCAGGCAGTCTTTATCGGCTGGCGAGCTAACTATTGTTCGCCCTTGTCTACAGTGCCCATGGAAACACCTATCATGTCTCTTTGATGATAACACACCTGATGTATTCGGCATTGCTAGTAGTTACCATCAGGCAGTTCACCTGTTTTTATGCCACATCAAATTTATAAAATTCTCGTGTTTTTGTAACATTTTTTGTGTGTATTTGGTAGGTCTGAGAATAGGTCGTCGGCTATTGTTTACCCTCCTACCCTCAACCTTAATTTTTTTCTTTGATAATTTATGTGCCAGAACAATGTTTCCCAGGTCTAATAATATAAAATAAAGTATCAAGAATTCGTTCCTACCTTATGCGCCAACACGCATCCAATACCGTTAGCGGCCCATATGTTCTTAGGGTCATTTTTCAAGACTTGTTTATACATAGTGAGAGCTCTTTCTTGATGACGTTTCTCTCTGTCCTTCTCACGACAAGGCTGGTGCAGGGTTTGAAGCCACACGTTACCTGAATAATTAAATAAACTTGAAAATTAACAAACAAAAAAACTATATGGAAACGAACCGACCTATCAAAGTTGTACACTAATTACGCCACCCTGGGGCCGTATTATGACCTCTTAAAACCATCATGTTTTCGGTGTGAAAAAGAGACGGAGCTATACAGGACGAATAGCACTATCCTTTTCTCACACAGAAAACATGATGGTTTTAAGATGTCATAATACGGCCGCTGTATACAGATCAAATAAAATATTGACTACCTACTCTGTAAATCGCTTGATAAATAATAATAAAAATAATAATATTCCACAATTACCACACAACGCCGTCTAGTCCCAAGCTAAGCAGAGCTTGTGTTATGGGTACTAGACAACTGATAAACATACTTATATATTTCTAAATACATACATATTATAGATAAATTACACCCAGACACAGAACAAATGATCATGCTCATCACATAAACATTTGTCCTGGGTGGGAATCGTACCCACGACCTCCGGCATAGCAGTCAGGGCCACTAACCACTAGATCAACAGGCCAGTCAAATGAAATCACTATTAATAATGGCGTCAAATTAACAGCGTCCTTATTCTTTATTTTTTGTGATTTTTATTTTCATTATCACATGGTTCAAATTGCCGGTTGACTCACGCTCGCCAAACGCAACAACTTTAAACAGAACAGGGCTGGGTAGAACTAAAGAATGAAAAGTGTACCTTCTTTGAGCCGGGGTTCCGTACCCAAAGGTTAAAAAAAATCACGATTTTTTTGCAGTTTATTGGTACGGATGGCACGGTACCCTTCGTACGCTAGTCGACTTGGTCTTGGTCACTAGTTTTCTATTACATGTAAATATAAGACTAGCTTTTGCCCGCGGCTTCACTCGCGTACATAAAATAACCTATTTTTTTTTTTTCCTTATTATTAAGAATAAATTTCTTAATAATTGATTACAATCTAGCCTAAAAGACTAATATGTAATTTAACTCGTAACTTATTTTTATACGGTTTTGCTTAAACTAAGAATAGCGTCCTTTAGCACTTATAGAAGTCCATAGCACTTTCTTAGAGTCTGATATTGATAAAAACACTTTGTTCATGTGTAATATGCATTGCACAGCATTGATCACTATTATAGACAAACTTTAAACATTACACTAATTCAAAAGGTTTAGTTCTCTTTAGTCTACGCACTAGGTCCGTATTGTCTAACAGCTGTATAGCCTCAACATTCACGTGTCGGTGAAGTCTGTGTTCGTGGGCTTCAGCAAATTTTTAAATGATGGTGGTGACAAGTTCCATTTTGAGGTCACGGTGGTGGTCGTCATTTCTGATGTACCAAGGTGCTTTTACAGCATCCCTGAGTACTTTATTTTGGAACTGTTGTATTATTTTGATGTTGCTCCGTTTAGTACAGCCCAAAAATAACCTATGACACTCAGAAATAAAGCAGCTTTCTATTGGTAAAAAAATTTTAGCAATCGGACCAGTACTTTCAGAGATTACCTCCTACAAACAAAAAAACAAATAGACAAACTTTACTATATCACCTATTACAAAATTATAATTATATATCATAATTATATAGTGTAGATTACTCACCCAAAGCAATCAATGAGTAAGCGTCATTCGACGTGCTAGAGTTCTGCAGAATCCTCTCAAACTTCTTCTGTCCCGGACCCCACTCCTGCTGCGCTAAATGCAGGTTGCCAAGCAACGACCACGTGTCAGGATGCTCTGTGTTCACTTTCAGGGCTTCCTTGAACCAATCAGAGGCTTCGTAGATCTGACCTTTGTCTCGAGCCATGCAGCCCAACCTGTAGAGTTAGGAAAATGTGTAAGCTAAAAGTAACAAAGTGGAAAAAAATAAGTTTTGGAAAGGAAAGAACAACATTACTTGATTCTGCTGCTTGCTACATTGACATATCATGCAGATTATTTGAAAGCAGAACCAGAACTTAATATCTTCACAACGGTAAAATTTTATTACAGCCACCTTTTTAGCTAGATAGACAAATGGCAATGGATTGTAAATCGCTTTTAGTGTTAGTTTCCCAAACCTTCGTTGGAAAGGGAGGGTCTTCCGACCAGACGGGTGTTATGTCTGGTGGGCAACTGCCCGATAAACGATTTCGGGCTGTTCTTTACATTCAAATGACACGGAGAACTTTAATTGCGCGATGCAGGACTAGTTCTTATGTGACGCTATAGATGTCCCTACAGTAGGACCACCCACCCATTACTACACTATTTATTTTAAGCTTCTACTGTATCTTTTTATGATTTACAATAAAGAGTACTTATCGATCTCAGTGCGCTGATTGCGAGTTGTTTTTACGTGAACCCAATCGTTTTCTGCGTTTGACTCTCTGATTGGTTAAGAGCAAGGAACACGCCAATCGGAGCGCCGAACGTCATAAACGTGTCGATCGCGATAACGTAAAAACAACTCTCTGATCATGACTTCAAAGAAATGTCAACCTTATAAGCTAAGAAAAAATACACCAAATTATACCATAACGTGATTACCTCAAATAACAGTCAATATAATTAGGATGTTCCTTCAATATGTCCTTGTATAGCTTCTCCGCCTTGTTGTACATGCACAGAGCTTCGTTAAGGCGAGCTAAATTGTACATAGTGGTCACTGCTATAGAGTTGTAGTATTGAGCGTCCAACGTTTCGGCGTCCGCCTTTTCCCTAAAAAAGGAAAGGAATTTAAAAGCTATAGACCATAAGACGCCACATCCGCGTGAGAATGGCAGCGATATTATCTTTCTGCCACTTCTAGAAGAACATTCGAATATTATAAATGAGTTTAGTAAAATTGGAGCTGAGAATTTTATTGTAGTGTTGACTACCTTAGCGAAGTTTGCTGAGAAGGTTGACAATTAACGCCAAATACTACAAAAAACATTAGAATGTGTACATCCTAATTTTAATGGTAAAAAAAAAAACTATTCATACCATCACATGGCTTAAACCTATTATCCAAGCCAAAATCATTGACAACAAAAAAATGCTTGAGTTGGCCACACTGCCTCCGCCCCGCGCCCACTTGCAATAAAGCCCAGTACAGACGTTATGCTTTACCTTTCAAGCGCCTCTTCCAAATAGTTCTTAGCTTCATTCAAGTTTCCAAGCCTATAGTGCAGAGCTGCGACATTGTTTAATATTTCCGCTGGGATGTCTGCATTCACTTTCTCTTTGAGAATCTTCATTGCAGTACTATAGGCGTTTAGGGAACCCTGCGACAAAAATAATAATTTGAAATATGAGGCAAATATGTGCAGATTTACAGGCCAATATTGGTCATAGATGCCAAAGGCCAACTTGAGTCTACTCAAATTAGTTGGTTTGGAATAAAAGTCTCTAGACTTTTATTGATAGGCTAGCGTTTGAGCACTATCGATTGAGCATGCTTGCCTAGAAGTAACATAAATTTAATCTTGACTGTCTGCATTCACTTTCTCTTTGAGAATCTTCATTGCAGTACTATAGGCGTTTAGGGAACCCTGCGACAAAAATAATAATTTGAAATATGAGGCAAATATGTGCAGATTTACAGGCCAATATTGGTCATAGATGCCAAAGGCCAACTTGAGTCTACTCAAATTAGTCGGTTTGGAATAAAAGTCTCTAGACTTTTATTGATAGGCTAGCGTTTGAGCACTATCGATTGAGCATGCTTGCCTAGAAGTAACATAAATTTAATCTTGACTTAAAGACCTCCAGGTTGTAGCTATCTGGAAACACAGACACCAGCTGGGAATTCAGACTTAGCTATACACACAATAAATGTGAAACTAAAGGCTAAATTGGGTTGAGACCAAAGCTACCTTGATACAATGTGTAAATTCAATTTCATGAAGAAAACAGTAGTAAAGATCCTACCTGCAAATCATTTTGTTCCAATATTTGAGCCAACTCTATCCAAGCTTCCACATCATCAGGAAATTGTTCAGTGACTTTCTTCAGGTGTTGTCGAGCTATATCTCTTTTCGACTGTGATGGCGAATTGGCGTACAGGGAACCTAAGATCTTCATCGTTTCGTAGTTCCCTGGTTGGACTTTCAAAACTTTTTCGAAGCATTGGGCTGCCTGAAACAGAATGTGAGTTTTGTTTATACATATAAATCAACTAGCTTCTGCCAGCGGCTACGCCCGTGTGAAACTAGATTTTTCCACACTAACTTTAGATCCCTGTATATCATCTAATTTCCGACTTCTTCCTTTAAGGGTGTCTTTCCTATACTTCCCTATGTCTTTAAAATGATTTTTTTAAAGACATAGGGAAGTATAGGAAAGAAAAGATCCATGACTTCTTCCTTTAAGGGTGTCTTTCCTATACTTCCCTATGTCTTTAAAATGATTTTTTTAAACACATAGGTAAGTATAGGAAAGCTATGGCGGAGACGTTTGCTCAACAGTACGACAGTATAGGAAAATTTAAAAAAATAACATTAAGATACATGATAGTTTACGAAAGTTGCCAAAAATGCCTTACTATTATGCAGTTTATGCTCAGGTTATAATTTTACTAATATGCATAGGCAGAAGGCACCTGTCTAAGGTTGCCAGGTCTTGAAACCGAAAAGCCGGACAGACTATCATATTTAACTGAACATTTGGCAAAAGAGGCTGAAGTCTAACAATACTTTTTAATAACAATAAAATTCAATGATATAATTGCTAGACTAATTGCATATCCGCTCTGCTTATGCTAGCGAGACAAGGTAAGGCAGAACTCAAATGACAATTCTAAAGCCGGGAGGGCCGGACTCCGCCTAATTTGGCCGGGCACGCGACTAAAAACTCGATCTGGATCTGCTGATCCGGACGTGGTCATGTCCGGATCAGCAGGGGCCCAACTGGGTCGAAGCCTACTGGGGCCAGGGTTAGCTCCGAAAGGTAGCTCAACCACGGTATGAAAGGCAAGAAGAAACGGGGTGGATTTTGTAGTCAGTAAGAGTCTGACATTATCTCCCGCTCGGTCATCTGTCTAATAAGTATTGTATCCAGAAGAAGGTTACCAGTCAATACTAACTTTTGTCTATATCAACAGCTAATGCCATAAACATTAAAAAAAAAAAACAACTTACATTCTCCGTATCACCTCTATAGATATACATCTGTCCCAATCCATAATGGGGTAACACAAAGTTGGGTGGCGCAAACTGTGTCGCCTGGTAGTAATACTGGAAGGCCTGATCACAGTCGCCCTGAGCGTGGAACGCTCGCGCGAGGTGGTGGCAACTCTCTGCGCGCATCGCTTCGTTCTCGGTGTTGTGGAACGCGTGTAGCGCTAGATGTTGGACTTTGCTGTAGTCCTAATATAGAAAAAGGTTAGTTGTTATCAAGTAAATAAAACAATCGACACATGCAGGGAATAACGTTGTAACTCAGTTTTGAGGTATTTTTAATCACAATCATATTCTTAGCACAGCATAACATAATCAGCCTTTTAATGTTCCCACGGCTCGGACCTTTAACCTTTTAAGGTTCCCTCTCCTAGAGAGGAGGCATGAGCCTCCTGAGAGGGAAAGGGAATGAGCCGTAATCCACCACGGGGGCCCAGTGGGGAACAGAAGCGTAGCGAGGCGTGGGCGAAGTGGAGCCTCGCCCACGGCCTCGCTCAAGCGAGGACTTTTTAAGAATGAGGATTTTTTTTAATTGATAGGCTTGCGTTTGATCACTATGTTTTATTGGTCGAACACTGAGATGTGATGCGGTCTAATTTTCGAATTTATGAAAGAAAAGGCTTCGCTGATATGCCTTCGCTACGCCTCTGGAAGGAACACAGGTAGGTGGATTTTGGTTACTAAGTTGACACTCTCGGCCAGAGCGGGAGAATTTAGTTGATAATTCCATCTCAAAAAATAAAGTGTTGCTCTGTCTTTTACATCTACTATCAGACTTCATGTAAACTGGGGAGTGGATTTTATATAGAATTAAAAAAGAAATACATAAGAATCTGGAAATCAGTAGATCAACAGTTGGTTTGGAAAAGATTTACATATAAAAACATACCTTTTTGAAGAAGAAATGATTGGCCAAATGGTTCAAGACCATAGGGTTCTTAGGGTCAATGGCATATGCTTTTGACAACATAATCACAGCCATTTTGTTTGACTCATTCTCCTGCAGATTTAATTTGAGGATGGACAGGCCAACTAAAGCACCAACGCATTGCGGATCTAATTGCAATGCTCTTTCGAATGCCATCCTAAAAAAAATATGTAATGAAATGAAAAAACTTTAAAACAAGTGCAAGCCGGACACAAGCACTAACTATTGTAATGATTTTTAAAGAAAATATTCATAAATCGTTCAACTTACAATGATAAGCGATAGATGGCGCTAGTAGTTACATGAACTTTAGACATTCGTTGTAGATATTAAGTAATAATTTATAATATTAGACTTTATGGATTTGTTTTGTATAAATATATCATAATTGTTAAAATGAAATATTTACTTGCAGTTAATTATTAGATAAACTCTAATGTATATTAGTTAGTCAATTGATGTTACGTACTCTTTACTTTGCTCTGATTGGTCGGTTAGTCGACCGAGTGTTTGTGAAAGTTTGTGGTAGGGAAACACTGAGTTTGTTACTGTCATTTTGGACAGAGTCAGTCTGCTTTGAGTCGTTGAACAGAAAACATGTCCGACTAATCTGTGTATTTGTAAATGATTGTTAATAGAACGATAAGTATGAAATTGTGTTGATCAAAGTGAATAAAATATTTATACAATTTATCCTGAAGTGTTTGATTTATCACATTTCAGAAGTGGGATATGCCTACAAATATGTGCAGTGAGAACAGGAAGAGGTTATGTGTGCCTAAATTGAAGATAAATGAGTTCGAGAAATATATTTTTGTCTTTCCAAGTGTACTAGTGTGATTTTAGACAAGAGGTTATGTGTGCCTAAATTGAAGCTAAGTGAGCTCGAGATATTTTTTTTTTTGTCACCAAAGTGTGCAAGTGTTACTTTAAGCCAAGAAGTTGTGTGCCTAAATTGAAGCTAAATGAGCTTTTTATTCTTTTTCCCATGTGTGCTAGTGTTACTTCAGACAAGAGGTTATGTGTGCCTAAATTGAAGCTAAGTGAGCTCGAGATTTATTTATTTTTCTAGCCAAGTGTGCCAAGTATTTTAGACCAGTATCATACTCACCCAAATTTCTTACTGATGGTGACAGGCTCGTGTATTGAATCATTCGATTCCCTTCAAATGTTTGAACTGAGTGGTACAGATATGCGCGTCATGTTCGTAATCGAACGTTGACAAGACTAAACACCTCTTAAATGCTGGTGATTCATTTTAGTTTCTATATTTCAAATTGGGTTGCTTTTCCTTTATTTAATTTCATCGAATTCGTATAGTGATAGATTAAAAAAAAAAACAGTTTATATGAAAAATTTTCCTATTTCCCAAAGCGATAATTGTCATTGTTGCCTCGGATTACTTTGTGTGGCACGATAATTTCCCTTTCGTTTCGACGCATAGTTGTAAAAACATGTTGTACCCCTTATTAGTATGTCACAATAATGATAAATGATATATAATGAATGATAAATGATAAATGATCAGTGATCAGTGATAAGTAATAAGTGATAAGTAATTAGTGATAAGTGATCAGTGATAAGTGACCAGTGATTAGTGACCAGTGATTAGTGACCAGTGATTAGTGACCAGTGATTAGTGACCAGTGATTAGTGACCAGTGATTAGTGACCAGTGATTAGTGACCAGTGATAAGTGATCAGTGATAAGCGATCAGTGATAGGTGGTCAGTGATCAGTGATAAATGATAAATTTATTTATTTATAAATGTTAAACGATAAATGATAAATAGTAAATGATAAATGATGATAAATGATAAATTTTATTTATTTATAAATTTTAAACGATAAAAGATAAATGATAGATGATTGATGATAAATGATAAGTCTTAAATGATAAATGATATTTATTTTGTACTGTTGTTTTATGAACTAAATTTCCACCTATGACAAACAATAAATGAATTTGAGAGAACAAAGTTAAAACTGAGTTTGTATATGTATAACACGATTTAAAAGGCTGTAAATGGAATTTCTTCTCCATAGAGATCTACACTTTGGAATATGTAATTACCGTCAATTTGCTGACTTACTGACTTCTTGGCAATTTAAGAGTCTGTAAATGGTTCATTAGAAATGTTTTGATTTGATTTCAGTGCTTTGATGAGGCCAAGAGTGTCTTTGATGAGGCCAAGCGTGATTTTGATGAGGCCAAAGGTGCCTTTGATGAGGCCAAACGTGCCTTTGATGAAGCTAAGTGTATACCTTTGATGAAGACAAGCGTGCCTTTGATGAAGCCAAGCGTGCCTTTGACGAAGCCAAGCGAGCCTTAATAAGACCAAGCGAGCCTTAATGATGGTTCATTTGAAATGTTTTGAATTGATTTCAGTGCTTTGATGAGGCCAAGAGTGTCTTTGATGAGGCCAAGCGTGCCTTTGATGAGGCCAAACGTGACTTTGATGAGGCCCAACGTGCCTTTAATGAAGCCAAGTGTACCTTTGATGAAGCCAAGCGTGCCTTTGATGAAGCCATGCGTGCCTTTGATGAAGCCATGCGTGCCTTTAATGAAGCCAAGCGTGCCTTTGATGAAGCTAAGCGTGCCTTTGATGAAGCCAAGCGTGCTTTTGATGAAGCTAAGCGTGCCTTTGACGAAGCCAAGTGAGCCTTAATAAGACCAAGCGAGCCTTAATGAGGGATGAGGCAAGCATGCCTTTGATGAAGCTAAGCGAGCCCATTTGAGGCCAAGTGGGCCATTTGAGGCCATGTGGGCCATTTGAGGCCAAGTGAGCCATTTGAGGCCAGGTGGGCCATTTGAGGCCAAGTGGGCCATTTGAGGCCAAGTGGGCCATTTGAGGCCAAGTGGGCCATTTGGAGCAAAGTGGGCCATTTGAGGCCAAGTGGGCCATTTGAGGCCAAGTGGGCCATTTGAGGCCAAGTGGGCCATTTGAGGCCAAGTGGGCCATTTGAGGCCAAGTGGGCCATTTGAGGCCAAGTGGGCCATTTGAGGCCAAGTGGGCCATCTGAGGCTAAGTGGGCCATTTGATTTGGCCAGATGAGCAAATTAAGATTCGGGTTAAGTGTGCCCGGTGCAGATGAAATTATCCTCAAGAGCGTAAGTAACGTATGAATTTACCTATTAATGTGATTTTAGTCTGACTACGTTGGCTTAATGCAGATGTTGTAAATGAATTGAATAATTTATTAAGTTTATTCATATCATATTTGAACTGTTTATTGGATGAGATTTGAACATTCTGTTATAGTTTTTGAAGATATTATAGGTATAGATAAATTGAATTGAAAGTATAATTTAACACTGGGATTTGATTCTTAAAAAAGAGTTTCAAATGAACGATACAAGTACTATTTCCTGTAAATGTTTTAACCACTGTTTTTTTTTTATTTTTGAGGACTTGGATTCCGACAGAACTACAGAAGGTAAAATTGCCAGTCTTATTGAACAAATAGATAGTTCCTGGTTCAAACAGTACAGACTTGAAGAAAAATGATGCAAAGAGACGATTTGGAAGGAATAAGACACCACCACGATGCAAGAAGCGAAGAGGTACCCCACGTTGGTCTAAGAGAGTGGTTGAATGATTTTCAAGGAGGAAAGCGTTACAAGTATCGAGGTTTGAACATATCCATTGGAACTTTGTGATACGGGAGTTCTATCACTTCTGTAAATTTTGAGAGTATTTAAGTTTGATTAGAAAGAGTAATTATAATTGATTTGTATTAAGCAAGTAGGATCAGAAACTGACTATACAATTTGTCTCAAAAACTTGCTAGTCTTACCAAGAGAAAATAGAAAATTTACGAAACCTTGCCAAGTTTTGTAAGTTAGCATTTAGTGACGAAGTGGTAAACTAAACTAAAATGATTTTATCTAATGAGCAGAATTATGGTCGGTTTCAAGCAGAAATGTTAGCTAGTAAGAATTAAGGTGTAACTTATGTGAATATTATTACGACAAATTAATGCTTATATACGGATAACATATAAGTAAAAGAGCTGCAGATAGAAATTTAAACACACGGGATTAATGATAAATCTATTAGGAATTGAGCCAAACCATTAAATTGTAGACGAGGAAATGGATTTATTATACGTTTTCAATTCCTGTGACGTGTGCATACTGTAGCAGAGACTGATTCCATAGATAGAGAACACAATGATATTTATTTTACAAGTAGGATAAAATATATACTATTACATGACCACAACAAGTTCTCGTCGTCCAGACTGAAATCGAAGCCGGTTCCTAAGATGATTATGATACAATGAATGATTTAAATAGAGCTAAATATTACATCGTTATTTATTCGGTTAAGGGGAAGATGGATTGAAAATCCATACACTAGATTAGAGGACCAATTTCAAGGTTTCAAATAAAAATAAAGTTTGACGAACAGTGCGATCCGAACTTCATTATTAGAACCTTTACTTGGTACGAAATCACGCACATATGCTGCTAATATTATTTGAGAGATAATATTAGTACAATTAAGCCCTTAGCCTCTAGCTGAAGGATCACTTTTATTCTAAATGCTTAAGTTTCTGTTTTATATTATGCTTTCAAATAATGAAAGTAATGAACTCTGACTAAACGAGTCGCCACACAACATGTAGCAACATGGTGGCTACAGATTTGTGAGTTTCATTTAACCACTGAGAGTGTAAGATCTAGGACGCGTATGTCGATACCTTAAGTCGTAATATCATGTTTTCCACAGAAATCAAGACGAATACTGTTTCTGTTTATAGTATTGAGACGAGAATTGATCTAAATATTAAATTTTCGAATACTTTGACTAGAGACACAATAGAAACAAAATGAGAGAGCAAGCGCCAGCATTTGTTTAGGATTAAATGAATAAGATCTAGATTTCAAATTCTTATAGCTGAACCCGATGAAAAACCTAATGACATGAAGTGAATTCAGTGCGCGTAAATAATGAAGAATACTTTCGAACAAAAATCTGATCAATTTTACTTTATGCAGTCTCACATAATTAACATTGACCAATGGTTTTGAGTACCTAATTGAGTGTTGGTTATAAAACATATTTGACAGTAGTTTATTAACTTGAATAATACTGCAATCATGGATTTCTTTTAGATACCCTACTATCAAGAGCTTTTGCGATAGTCATGGTATTGACCTTGTTTTTAACGCTGTATCTTGTCTAAGGTTGAGCGCGGTTTTGCTAAAATGTATAACCACTATTTTAAATCCCTAGCAAAATAAAATGATTCCTATGACGAACACCAAGGAAACATATGCCTATGGCGTGTGATTAATTCTGTTAAATGTCCCACTAGACAGACTGCCACAAAACTACCAGGATCAGAGTGCCTTTAAATGATAAACATTACGAAGTAAAATACGTTAAAAAGTTTAAGATATGACGTGAGCGCCAATATCTGGGTTAGACTAGCAAAAAGATACTTTCGTTATCAGTAAAATCCTTGATACAGCCTACAGCATAAGTGGTTTAATAAAGATTAGTAGATCTGATTGCAATTATGAGGGTAAAATTGAATTTGCCTCATTTTAAAATCCATAGATCCATTGAAAAAAAAAACAAAGTTTTAAGTATAAAATTACTGTAATTACCGATTTTGGCAAACTGAGGAATAACATTTAGAAGCATACTTTCCTCCGACCTTATATAAACTCGGATATAGAGAAAAGCCTTTGACAAAAAAAAAATACTATATTCTTCGTGTGATGAGAATGTTATAAACATATGACGTGACGATAAAGCAAATAATCAAGACTAAGCCGAATGTAATGATTATGACTGTAAGACTCAGTTCCTTGTAGAACTGGAATTAAGTTTCATAATTTTAATGAAAATATCCTATCATTTTAATTGTAATCGTGCGTCAGGAGATCGCACGATGTCGGATGGCCGAATGTAATGATTTTTAAAGAAAATATTCATAAATCGTTCAACTTACAATGATAAGCGATAGATGGCGCTAGTAGTTACATGAACTTTAGACATTCGTTGTAGATATTAAGTAATAATTTATAATATTAGACTTTATGGATTTGTTTTGTATAAATATATCATAATTGTTAAAATGAAATATTTACTTGCAGTTAATTATTAGATAAACTCTAATGTATATTAGTTAGTCAATTGATGTTACGTACTCTTTACTTTGCTCTGATTGGTCGGTTAGTCGACCGAGTGTTTGTGAAAGTTTGTGGTAGGGAAACACTGAGTTTGTTACTGTCATTTTGGACAGAGTCAGTCTGCTTTGAGTCGTTGAACAGAAAACATGTCCGACTAATCTGTGTATTTGTAAATGATTGTTAATAGAACGATAAGTATGAAATTGTGTTGATCAAAGTGAATAAAATATTTATACAATTTATCCTGAAGTGTTTGATTTATCACACTATGTTGCACTAAATAAATATGTTTTTTTGCCATTTTTAAAGATCGCACTAACGGTTCCTTATTTATTTATTTTATTCTGTTTTTTAGTATTTGCTGTTATAGCGGCAACAGAAATACATCACCTGTAAAAATTTTAACTGTCTAACTATCACAGTTCATGAGATAAACACAAACGTTGACATTGCTCATGTGCCGAGACTAGTGAGAAAGGAATTAAATGCCACAATTTATAACATAAATGGCTGATATTTATTGATTTTTTGTATTCTTCTTAAATAAGGTATACTAAAAATAAGTATTTTAAATAATAACATTTAGGAAATTTAAATTGGCCACATTTTGGCACTATATACTATCACTGGTGGCAAGACAAACTAAAAGAATTACTGGTACTTATTACTATTCTTACCTAGCTTTCTCTTGATTATTCAATTTCATAAAACAGTGACCCATTCCCAATCGTAACGCTGCTGGGCTGTCCGGATTTGTTCTTAGGGCTTTTTTGTAAAAAGCCAATGCTCCTCTGTAATCCTTGCGGTTAAACGCAATGCAGGCTTTGCCGAGCAACGAGGGAACATTGTTGGGAGACTGGTTGAGTACGAAATTGAATTGGGCATCTGCTTGCTCCATTTTATCGCCTTCGAGAAGACAGAAATAGGCTCTACCAAGTAGATGATTCTAAAAAAATTAAATAACATAATTACTTTTATTTGTTTTCTATTACTTGTTTTGAAGCTTAACTTATGGTTTTATTTTCTTAATCTTTTTCTACATTGATGACATAACATGATGCATCATCATCTTCATCATCATATCAGGCAAAAGACGTCCACTGTTGGACATAGGCCTCCCCCAAGCCGCAACAACCGGTCCTGGGCGTCACGCACCCATCAGATTCCCGCGACCCTGACCAGGTCATCAGTCCACATTGTTGGAGGTCTTCAAACGCTGCATCTTCCAGTACATGGTCGCCACTCCAAAACCTTTCATCCCCAACACCATCTGTTCTGCGTGCAATGTGCCCTGCCCATTGCTATTTCAATTTGGCGATTCTTTGATACATGATCAGATCAAATAATTGGGATTATTGAAGTAATTTATAGAGGTATCCCACTCGAAGGGACACAAAATGGGCTTCTTCTAATTCCACTCATATCACATATTTGTTTTCTCAAGCAAGGAAATGCTGCTTATTTCAACACTTTAAGACTATTATTATAAAATTACAACTCACTTGATCATACATGATGATTTTATCAGCCATAGTGTAAAGGAGAGTTGCTTTCGTGAACAACTCTTTTTTCTTGTCTTTCAACTTTTCTTTATTGGCCTCCTGGACATAGTATGCGGCCAACATATCGAGGGCTCGCATTTGATCTCTTTCAAAGTCCCTATAATCGATGTTGGCGTCCGTACGGGACGCCTCCAATATTTTGAGGAAGTCATCGATTTTCTTTTGTTTGTAGTACGCAAGCTGAAACAAGTTTATGACGAATGAAATTACTGAACTTTAAACGAATTTTTTGGAGAATTATTTCCTGCAAGTTCTTTCTTTTACTTCGCTTCAGGTCAAACATATAAAAATGCATGACATCCAATCCATTACAAGCCTGGTAGATTTATAACCAGTTTCTGACATCTATAGATACTAACAAGACATAATTTATAGATCCTACAATTGTTTTAGTATCAAACATACGTTTTTTTTACTGTATAAAAACAACGCAAATATATTGTGCCAACACTTTGATAAAAACACAATTTGATAAACACGCACACAATTTCATAAAAAAACAAACAACCCAATAACTAAATAGCAAAATTGATTAGTGTTTTTTTAATTAATTATGATTCTTAGGTGTAAACACAAAATTTACAGACAATTTGTATGGTCTACGTGTTACAAGCATAAACAAAAATTTTTGAGGTTAGGTTTACTTACACCAACGTTTATCCAGACGTTAAGCTGAGATCTTTCCTGTTGTAATATACTAAGCACTTCATCTCCGGAGGGTAACTGCTCTGGATCTAATTCTATCACCTAATCAAACAAAAATAAAGCATGATTACGACACTGGCACTTTCCAAAGAAAAAATAGTTCGTAACATGGTATTTAAATACACAGTCACCTCATCGGTGCTCATCAACGGGATTTCGAGCGACATTTTGCAGCTTTATTAGTTCGAGCCACTACATTACAAAAATTACAATAACTGTTTTAAATATTAAACAAAAATATACGATACGACGCTGCCGAACGACACACAACTATACATAGCAACTATAACTGACTAGGGATGGCTGCCAACTGTGATTGACTAATCAAACAATAGATTATAAAAGAAAAAAAAAACGATTTTTGAAATCGATACTAGGCAATGGAGCAATTCTGTGAATCGATCTCAGAAAGTTGAAATTGAGATACGACTGCTCATTACTGTTATTCAAAAACTTTTATTTAATGTAGGTAACTAACAAGTTAATTTCAATGTGTATTTTGTACAACCGATTACTCTCACTCACCAGTCTTGAAATATTTATGTGCATTACAGGATCATCTGAACCGTGCTTTTAAGGATCAACACCTGTCGTATTAACGTATAGCAAGTTGATCTTTTAGAAAATTAGTTATTAACTTATTACTGCATCGAATCACCTTTAATGTGCAATTCGAATCAATTCAAAATTCGATTTTCTTCAGGAAAATTGAAGATTTACCAACCCTATACTAGTTTTTTTTTCTAGGGAAGGCTAAAATCGTTCGACCATATCGCCCAGTCTTTCGTCCATATCCATGCAACGCTGTACTACGCGATCCAAATGAGAATAGGAGCGCCGGCCATGTTATGACGTTACGTCTTACTGTGAAATCGAAGAAATTGAGTAGGGTAAGCAAAAAAAGAAATTAGTTAAAGGGTTTGGGTTGGGCATTGGCGAGTCAATCAATGAGTAAGTCAGAACTTTGCTTTTTATAGTTATATGTATTTAATTGACTTGATTTGACTTAATGTTCTAAGTCCCCTAGACGAACTCTGCACCAGAGTTCGTCCACAGTAATCGTCCATCGCGAACGGTCTTGAACTTCACGTTTCACATTGCTCCACTTCATTCCGTTGCTCGTTCTGCCAATACGGTGCGACGCCAGGTTTGACGGGAACTAGACAGGCGATTCCAGTCCAGTCTTTTATACAGATCATAATGATTCGTTAGAGTCTGTCTAATAAGTTAAACGACTTGGGTAATTTTTAGGATTTAATGAAATCTGATACAGTCAACACGGGTTCAATAATCAAGGTTGATTAAGAGATAGAGATCATTGTTTACTAACAGAAGAACCTTATGAAAAGTATAGAATATAAGTATTTTTTAAATGTTTTAATATTATACAAAATTCCCAAGTCGGTTGACTTATTAGACAGACTATATCTAGGTCTTTATTCGAAAAACTGTGTTGTTTAATTCTTCATAATAAATGTTTCCCATCCCAAACATTCTTACTTTGCGAAGCAAAAACTCCATCGGTTTAGGTAGTAAACTAAAGGTAATCAATCTTGATATGTCTTTTTATTTAAAATAAATACCTAGTATAAAAGACACACAAAGATTATTTAAATTTAATTAATACCTAATACTGGTTTAGGTAAATACCTAATTATTGTTACACATTTCTAGAATTTTTTTTTTTTCGTTAGAAGACATGGTTGTTTACATTTTACCTAAATAGATGGAGTATATTAAGGGTTGACAGTGAGCAGAATCTAGTATTTTAGAAGAATAATACAGTCAAAAGCCATGAACTGGGATTCACTAGGAACGTATTCGGAGGTTTAAAAGTAAAAGATAGGGACGATTTTGAAACTCGTCTATTGATCAGGTGACCGTCTACCGGCCCTGAAGGTTGTAAAAGCCCCATGAAGATTACGTACGCCATTATGCACACAAAATATCACTGGTGATACTGAGGAATCCCCAGATCAAGAAACTATCGTTAAGTTTTCTAGTCTGACTGACCAGCGAGTAGAATTTTTTGAAAATAACGGCAATAACTAAGGTACCCATTGCCATTACAATTCAGCACGGATACACCGAATACAATAAAAAATAAATTGTAAGTAACATTAATTTGTAAATTATTATTTTTTCCTCTTATTATGTAGATATTTTAATATTTATGATTTCTGAATTTTGTTTTCTAAAAGAATTTAGGGTGGTAACACTTTCAAAACCATATGGGAATTCCAGAAAGAAGAATGACCAATTTTCACCTGGCTTTGTATAGTAATGAAAAAAATGTTAAAATTTAGCCAATTATATTATGTGTATAATACGCTAAAAACAATTTTAAAAGAAACGCAGGAAAAAAAGATTTTTAAGTTTTTCTATAAACTTATTTTACGTTTAGCGTTACATATTACCATGTTTTGAACGCATCTCTATTACCTTTTGCCATAGATTATATATTAATACTGAGACCTTTTGCTACAACGTTCCATTTTACGCACTACCACTTGAATTTATTAATCTCTGTTTCTGAGTTTTATACATTATTTTACATTTTATTCAATCGATATAATATTCTTTATTAGTCTTTGTATAATATAGATTAATTGAAAATAAAATATTGATTAAATAAATTAATCATTCAGTGTGTGTGTGTGTGAGTTCGGATGACTGAAATGGACTTTTTTTACATTTGACAGTTCTACGATTGAAATTGGCGCAGCCCATCGTTGGTGCGTTTGCGTCTCGTTATGTACTGTGCTATTTTGTATGTAAACTGATACCTCTATTTACGACCTTATTGCTGCCCCCTGGACCTCGATATCTTCCTCATCTGACGACCTTTGCTTTCCATATTGTTGTAAATCCGCCCTCTTGATAATGCCATCGTCAACAAAAAGCCGACGTATACTTTGCATAAACTGCAATACGTTTCGACGTTATCTTGTTTAAGAGCTAAACACAAGAGTTATTTCGCTTCTTAGTGAGTGGATATCACCAGTAATCGTAAGTATTTATTTTTATAATGTTTAACTTAAAACTATATATGATGTCCATATGTATAACAACATACACACAAATGGCCGAAAGATGAATTAAAACTAATAGTGTTGTCTTGTTATTTCGTGTTTCGTTTTGAACTGTTAAACTATAACCTATATCAATTGTAAATAAAAGAAGTTTATATTGTCTTTCCTATTTCAGATTACTTACAGAGGAAGATTACGTTTGTGAACCTTGTAATGAACTCCTCACGACAAGCAGTGATGGTGCTCAAGCTTCAGGGTTATCTCGACCGGTCAAAGACAAGTGTGCAGTCTCTGTGGACGGTCAACACTTAATCGTCAGAGCCATTCTATTGTTTTTGACAATCCTTCAAGATCCTTCAAGAACTAAGATAAATAATCCAAACAGATAAACAAACAAGGATTGCACCATGTCAGGTATTTATGTTTCTTTAATGTTAATTATTTGCCAGTATATTACTTCATACCGTTACGGTCTTGGTGATTCTGATATTAACTCAATATTTTCTTCCATAGATGTTATCATCTGATAGAATATGCCATTCATGCTAGATGAGTTGTAAGCGTGCTGCCATACGTACTGGGCAAGCTGATGGAGCTTGTGGTGCATCTACTACTGAAAAAGTTAAAACAGGTGACTCTGGGCCAATCACTGCTGAACCAGATGACTCTAGGTCAATCACTGCTGAAACAGGTGGCTCTGGGTCAATCACTGTTGAAATAGGTGACTCTGAGAGAATTACTGCTAAACCAGTTAATGAAAGTCTAGAAGTACATTTTGAAGTTGTATCTAGCAACATAACATTAGTAAATTATAGGCGAGCAACAAATACTGCTTCACACTGCCTTTTTCCTCAATATACCAATATGAATCTGCACAATGTGGCAGATTCATTTAGAGCCACGATACTCAGTACATATAATAAATATTATATCCCTGCACATAGCCGTGTCTGCACAGAACAAAGACTGAGTAATGAGTGGGGTAATCTGTATGATTCTAGTAATAGTATGAGTTCATTTACTTCACAACATGTAGAACACATTTTTTCATTTGTTAACAATTATGACATTAGTGTGGTATCTTGGGTGGGCTAGGTATCAAGAAAATATCTCTGCTCCAGCAGAATTTCTGGAAAAGAGAATTAGATGATAATAATGATAATTAATAAACCATTTCACTAAAACATATTGTATAATTTTGTTTTTCCCTTTTTGTTTATTATATGCACTGTATACATACCGTAAGCCAATAAAATGTGTCGGGTAGATAAGTGATCAAGCGATAAACAGGTAAGAGATACTTTTTAGAGGTAGATACCTATACAAACTAGCATTTTTCTTTACTAAAAATGTATTTACTAGATAGTAAGTACTAGTTATTTGTGATGTAAAAACAGAAATTATTATGCTCAACACTCGATTTTTTCCAATCATCGAGAGTCTAAGCAGCTACGTAAGTTAAGGAATACATAAAATAATAAGGACTTTACGACCACAGCTAAGTATTCCTATTTTAGATTACAATTCGAGAGTTAATAAATATTTTTCTAACATCTTTCGGCAAATTCTAACCTAAAAAGAAACATTAATATTTTTTGGACTTCGTGGCGTCTAGATCGTAAAAATGACTATGAGACATTATTTTCTAGACTTACAGGTAGTCTGTCTACTATACATTATAACTATACATTCACTTTTATTATCAGGTTTTGAAATGTATGGAAAGTGGTCATTATTCTTTCCCACAAGACAATAAAAGTTGAAACTTGTCGGGAATATTTCTGTATTTTTTTTAATGAGTTGCAATGTATATAGGAGTGTTGCAAATTTGCAACCTATTTTACTTAGATTCCGAAGATGGACGAGTTTTTGTTAGTTCAATAAAAAAATAAAAAGTAAAAAAAAGACTTTTGCTATCTAATCAGGTTTGGGGTCCCACCAAGCTTGGGGGCCCCAGGCTTTTAACGAGTTTAAGTAGTTTATCAAACCGCATCGGACTCCCCTCCCGATATGAACTCGAATTTCTAAGATTCATTGCCCCAGGCATGCTCTGACGATGATGACGAAGTCCAACGCGATGCTCTTGTCTCTTGTCTAGATGTAAGGCCGGTTTAAAACCAATTAAACCAATCTGACAAAAAAAAAAACCGTTTAAAACCAAATAAAACCATTTTTTTTGGTTTAAAATGTATGGTGTTGATGACCATGTTTTTCTTAATTATAAATACACCTACCGAGCTAGGGATATAATATATATACCTAAACTACTGTATAAGGATTTTTTTTTAATGTGTAGTGTAATAAAGTGACATTGATCTATTTAACGGGTTTAGTTCTACTTGGTCCGTCTCTGACCAAATACATTTGGTCAGAACGCGAGACTATTCACACAGACTCTAGCGTTTATTACTATGGGCATTACCTACCTAAGTTATAAAAACTTTATTGATATGTTAAGAACTGTGTTTTCAAACGATATAAGTACACAATTTAATTCGGTTAAAAACCGAACTAGAAAAAAAAAACACACTGACACACACTCGTTGACTTCGTCATTCATGAACGCGGAACGTGACTCGCGAAGTTGCGATCGCGATGCGACCTTGCCAGCTCGCTAACACACACGCGCACATAAAGTGCGTTTCCGTTGAATTCCCTGCGCCATAATGTTGACAATACGGAAAAGCAGTGTTTTTTAGGCCAGGTTTCAACCGCTTAAAACGTTTTAAAACCGCAACATTTTGGTATACAACCGGTTGATTTACATCTACAAGGTGTAAGGGACAGCCCTCCACAAACTTTAAGGGCTTGCTCAGTAGGCGATACTGAACAACATTCCACAAAAATTTTTTCAGGAAACGAAAAAAAAATTCGTCTTCTCCATACAAACTGTCCAATCAAGTTTATAATTTTCTAGTAAATACTAAATATACTTTTATAATGTAGCTTTAATTTTCTGTAAGTCATGATGGAGGCTTTAATTTGCTAAGAAGCAGACTAGAATAACCACACGAGTGGCGATGCGAGTGCCCAGCCAACAGGATCACACTTATCCAGCATTCCAAATCACGATAAAAGTGTTTATGTCGTAAATCCGACCACATTCAAGAGTCGCAAAATAAAAAGGCTATTGAGTAATATTATCGCAATTCGGAAATAAGGGTTAAAAAAAAATTGAATGTCAAATTGACAACTTCATGTCAATTTTGATGTCAATGTCAAATTATCAAACCATTTTGAATTAAACGGTGCGTTCCGAGATGAACTTACAGCGCTGTCAGCGCGCTTACAGCCGTTCCGTTTTAACGTGAGCGCGTCCACAGACGATTTCTTGACGTCATGCATGACGTCATTATCGACGCCATCTTGCAATAACAGTGCTCACGCTCTGAAGCAAGATCACTGTGAGCAGTCTTGTGAAACTCCGAACAAATTAATTTTTCTATGGAATTTCGTGCATTCTTTAGCCAACATTGAGAAAAACATCAATTTGACCAACATTACACAATGAACTTACTAGATGTTTTAGTCTGTGGTCAAAGACTAACTATAGTATTGTCTGTGGTACTTAAAAACAAACATGGCTACCTTTGTGTAATTAAGTTTGTGTTGTGACTATTCTGTTTGTTTTTTCCTTTTTCTTTAAGATTTCGGAATATAAATCATCAGAATAAGTTCTGTGATTGTACGTATAACGTTGAGTTGAGCACCTGTTCGTTCTTTTCATCGGTTTTATCGAGATATTGACTCTGTTAGTGTAAGTGACTCTTGCGAGATATTTGACTCTTCTATTTTTTGTTACTACATATTTTAACGAGACGGAGACTCTTAAGTTGTTCTCAAGTTTGTGAACCATCATGAGTAAAGGCCACAGAAGATGTAAAGTTTGCGGTATCAAAGAAGCTTGGCATGCTGAAACCATAAAACCATAGGTATAAAGGTTGATTTGTAGAAAAGCGGTAAAAGAAACAGCTTCTGTAACTTTGTATGTTTAAACTATTAAATATATAAATAAACATGAAATGAAATCATGTAAATTAGTGTTTTATTTTACCCAGTTTTCAAAATAAATACGTCAGTTTTGGAACCCCCTATAACAACACTAGTGCATTTTATCGATATCGATAAAAAATGCACTAGTGTAAACTCTGAACATCGATAAGTTTATTGTACGTTGCGCATCCCTATCTATGACAGTTCTTTACTTCGAGTTGTCATGTTGGTAGCTTTGTTTTTTTTTTTAAGTGGTTGGCTAAAGTATGTAAGAAATTTCTCAAAACTGAATGTTCTAAGTTCCGTCTCTTGTTTAGATGCTCTGTGACTGTGAGCGCTGTCAAAAGTGACATTTAACATTCACATGTTTGTATTGTTTGTATTGAAATCGAATTATTTGTTTTGACTTTATTATGTCTTGCTCAGTGTTTTCTACTTAATATATAAAAGAAACTATTTCATTACTTCTTAATAAAAATGGAAATTACGAATAAAAGACTAGTTTGAACCAATTACGAAGTGCAAAATCGGCGCAAGTACCATAAAATTATATTTGACGAATACTGATTAATTAAAAAGCAACCAAAGGTAAGAACATGTTTGATTAAATCATTAACATGTAACAAAGTACAAATATATATCGATGGATTAACATAAACCTTTGAATATCAAGTATTCAGCTGTTTACTTGCTTCAATGTAAAAACAGAAACCATTTAAATGTAAAAAAAAGATATATTAGTTGCTATCGTAATACAAAGCAATATTAGTACTACTACATGGGTTATTTATAAACTGTATTTTCAAAAACGGTTGTAAAAGTACAACAATGTATAAAAATCGTCTTATTTTTCTTTCTAGCATAACAAACGAATTCAAGAATATGATGACCAAATTAGTACAACTACCCCTGAAGAAACAGCTTTTCTATTGATGTGCAGGAAGATACTCAGAAAACCCAGCAAGTTGTTCAATCTGATACCCAGATAACCTAACAAGATTTACAGGAAGATACCCAAATAATTCAACAACATCAACCTGATGTGATTGATTATATTATTATATAATAAATTAAGGATTCCGAAGGAGCTGATTATTGAAATTTTGAAAGGTATAGATTATATCTTCTTCTATTTCATTTTCAAAGTTAGTATTAACACAAGTTATCTATCTATGATACTTTGATATCAAAATTCTCCATAAATGATAATTAATAATCTATTATTTAAATCTATTATTTATATGATAACCTGTTTTGTCCCACTCCTGGGCAAAGGCCTCCCTCTACTCCTGCTACCTTTCTCACACCTGGGCTACCGGGCTAGTAATCTTTTAACCTTTTGAATACCGCAATTAGAGACACAATAGAAAGACAATAACAGAGCGAACGTTGACGTTCACTTGGGGTTTAATGAATTAATCATTATTATATTAACTTTGCAGGGAAGTTATGTTTGAATATTCCATTTACAAAAAACTCATGTACTTAGCGACTGTTTAGATACATATCAAAATCTAATATGAATAGTTCAGTTGTATTATACTCTTGTCTACTCCACTATTATGGCCATGCAGTTAACAAACTTGAGAAAATTTTGGAAGAAAAAAGGTAGGGTTAAGCCGTCCCCTTGGAAAGAGAAAAAGTTTCTTTTGATAATACATGTTTACATTTTATAATATGAGTCCTTTTCTTTACAGGAAACTCCAAATCCGATACACTATTCATATGAACTGATTCTTGTATTCAACTACTGCTTACTTTACATGAAGAGCCCGATCAAAATTTTGCAACTAACAGGCATAAAACATACTGGAAGATATACCAAAAATAAGAAACCAATGAATTGCATATAAAAAAGAACGTAGGATTATGTCCATAATCAGTTACTGATTTTTTTTTTTTTAATTGATCCAAATGAATGAGAAACTGTGAGAGTCAAACATTGGATGGCGAATTTTTACTTTTGACAATTGACTGATCTTTTGGCATAGCGGTTAGTGGCCCTGACTGCTATGTCGGAGGTCGTGGGTTTAATTCCCACCCAAGACAGATGTTTGAATGATGGTCACAATCAATTGTTCTGTGACTGGGTGTAATTTATACATGTTTGTATTTAGAAATATATAAGTAGGTTTATTAGTTGTCTAGTGCTCATAACACAGTCTGCTTGGTTTGGGTCTAGATGGCGTGGTTTTTAGCTGCCAGTGGCTTAATTCAATTTCTATTTTTTCATTAGTTTTTTTTTAAGTTGTTATTATTACTTATCTACGTTGTAGTCACACATTAGAAGCGGCAAGAAAAATGTAACCAAGATTTATGTAACTCTTAGTATGATTTTAGAGTATCCATGGACGATTCAAAAGTGCCTGTAATTAGTCTATTTGAAATAAACGTTTCTGATTTCTGTTGTGGATATTCAGTAGATTACAGCCGCTTTCTTCTAAACAATTATTTTCAATTAATGTACTGATGATAGAATTTATTGAACAATAGTTACATACTTAAATAACATTGATTTGTAATTTAATATGATAATAAACTAACTCTATTTTCGAGTATTGTTTTATTTTTGACTAGCTTCTGCACGCAGCTTCGACTATGTGAAATTAGTACCTACTTCATGATATGAAAATTCGATAATGGGTTTCTTGCCTTTAATTAATTATAAGAGTTGAGTATACATGTGGATGGAGGGAGAAGGAGGCCAAAGAAATATAGATGGATTGTGTAGAAGGTGCTATGAAAAAAATGGGAGTTAATGATAGCGTGATGGGTAACAGGACACAAAGGAAGGAAAAAATGTTGCGCCATTAGGGTTGGCGAGATAACACGAGACAAGGACAGGAAGATGATGATGATATGAAAATCATTATTATAATATATTGAAGGCTTTGTTTCTGTCTGTGCGTCAGTCTGTCTGTCCGTCCGTCTGTCTGTCTGTCCGTCCGTCTGTCTGTCTGTCCGTCCGTCCGTCTGTCTGTCTGTCCGTCAGTCCGTCTAGTCTGTCCGTCCGTCTGTCTGTCTGTCTGTCCGTCCGTCTGTCTGTCTGTCCGTCCGTCTGTCTATCTGTCTGTCTGTCCGCCTGTCTGTCCGTCCTCCTGTCTGTCCGTCCTCCTGTCTGTCCGTCCTCCTGTCTGTCCGTCCTCCTGTCTGTCCGTCCTCCTGTCTGTCCGTCCTCCTATCTGTCCGTCCTCCTGTCTGTCCGTCCTCCTGTCTGTCCGTCCTCCTGTCTGTCCGTCCTCCTGTCTGTCCGTCCTCCTGTCTGTCCGTCCTCCTGTCTGTCCGTCCTCCTGTCTGTCCGTCCTCCTGTCTGTCCGTCCTCCTGTCTGTCCGTCCTCCTGTCTGTCCGTCCTCCTGTCTGTCCGTCCTCCTGTCTGTCTGTCACCAGGCAGTATCTAATGGACCGTGATACCTAGACAATTGAAATTTTCACAGATGATGTATTTCTGTTGCCAATACGACACAAAACAGAATAAAATAAATATTTTAGTAGGGCTCCTATACAACAAACGTGATTTTTTTGCCCTTTTTTGCTACGAACGGAAACCTTTGTTCCAGGACCCCGGAGTTCGCCTTTCTCACAACCCATGGCCCGACCCTGCTGGGCTCCTATGGTAATTCTGACATCTCCTTGAGGCGCGCGTGGAACACTACGCACCGTCGACGACTCGAGCTCGATTCAGACGGTTACAAGATGGGTATAATTGTGGGCTAAGTAATGTGTCACATAAATAATATTAGTAATGCTTATTCTATCTTAACTTAGTAATTTGTTGTGCCCGACAAGGGTCCATATGATCTAATCATAAGTTTACATACATGATAAGAATACATACGTATAGAATACAATTAATGTATTGAGTAAAATCACATAAAGTTTATAGCAGCTATATATTAGTGACTGAATTTTCAGAATCGGTCAAATAATTTGAAAGATTACCCCTGTTCAGGAATAAAGCCTTTGATGTTTAACTGAGCACTACTCACTGAACGCATTTGTTGCTATTTTAAATACCGTAAGCGCTCTTCCATCAGATGTTAAATTCACTTCATAAATACATAAATTATGATTCTTTTTTAGGACTTTCTATTCTAGGACTTTGGTTGGCATCAGTAGCTATATCCCTAAAGAAGTAACAATCTCCTATAAACAAACTTATAACAAAAAAATCCTAGCTTTTACTGTTCCACAGCTGGACCTAAATACTAAATAATACTAAATACTAATTGTTACTATTTTGGTGTACAATAAAGTTTATTCTATTCTATTCTATTCTATTCCTCCCATAAGTCCTTCTACTACACAGAGTTCTTGAGAAAAGAACATACGAATACCTTATATTATCTGTATAGTCTGTCTAATAAGTGAACCGACTTGGGAATTTTGTTTAATATTTAATCATTTAAAATATACTTATATTCGATACTTTTTAAAAGGTTCTTCTGTTAGTAAACAATGATCTCTATTTCTAAATCAACCTTGATTATTGAACCCGTGTTGACTACATCAGATTTTATTAAATCCCAAGTCGTTTAACTTATTAGACAGACTCTACCTATAAATTGTCGTGGTTTTGTCTTCAATAATTGTTGCATATAATTCAATTATTATCAGAAAGGTTCTCGTATATAAATTCTTTCGTCTCCTTCATTCAGGATGTAGCAATCTTTTTGAGTCAACCATATTATGATTGTGATTGTTATTAATATTATAATATTCTTTATTGTACACCACATAAACAAAAAATATAGGTTTTTTTTTTTCATAAACGTACACATAATATTACCTTAGTAATACATGAAAATCAAGGAACTTGTATATCTTGTAGGAAATTCTAGGATTAAAATAGAAAAGAACTATAAAAGGTAAACTAATCAAATACACCCAGGATATTATAATTATTATTGAACTGTCAAGGCAAAAATATAAATTTGAATTTGCCGCTTTCAGAATTACGTCAAATCACTGTGAGCGCGACCACAGGTCGTTCCGAATTGAAATATCGATATCATCGCTGTGAGCACGAAAACTAAATCGGACCGGCTGTTGACGCTGTGAGCGCTCATAGCGCTGTAATCGTAATTCGGAACGGGGGTAAAGTAGGTAATTTTATTAGAAAATTGAAATCATTAAATATAAATATTGTTTTTAATAATACTCGTTAAATATTCTCCAGCGTTTGATGGTAATAGTTCGCACATTTTGATCTTTTCCACAAATGCCAGTAGCGAAGATTTGAAGTTGATAAATATTGTTTTCAATAAAATAAAAGATTTTCAAAACAAATACAAATAAGATTGACGATATATTTTTCGCATATCGAGTATAATGTGGTGTTTATACAGAAATCAACTTAGAATCTAATCAGCCATACATATCAGAATGAATAACAAAGTAACCTGTAAAATGGTTAGCCCAAATCCTATTTTTGAAGAATGGCTAACTAAACTGTATGAGGATGCCAGATTAACCAATAGCCGACTTGAGAATATGCTAAAGGAGGCATTGGACTCTCTGATTAAATACCCGTTGCCATTAAAATCAGGGGCTGAATGTATCATACTGAAAGGGTTTGATAAAAAGTTGTGTGCATATCTCGATCAGTTGTTAAATGAACTAAATGACTACGAATCGTCTCAAAATGGTAAATCAAGCTGTGATGAGGTAGTAAGTCTAAGTACTGATTCTGAAAATTCTGGATCAAAAACACCACCTTCTAAAAATCATAGTAAACGAAGAGAAAGCTATAGTCTTGCCTTGGATGGACACCCAAGTGTTGATCTCAACAAGCTACCAGAATTAGCATCAGTAACTGAATGTCATGTTAATTTACAACCTATGGATATTGACAAAGTTCAGAACTTAAATCCTACACCCCCTGTCAATGAAAACAGTGCCGAACAAGACAAGGCAAAGGCTAAAAAGGGGGTAAAGAAGCGTGGAAAGTATAAGCCTGCTCACAGATCTGGGGGCTATGCAATACTAGTCGCACTTTTAGAACACAGTTTAGAAAGTCCAGACAAAACTACACTTAGTAAAGAAGAGTTGATAGACAAAGCCCAGAAACATGCGGAAGAATCGTTGGTGCGACCTAAAAATGATTCTTTTTATTCCGCTTGGTCCAGTATGGCAACACTTCAGAAAAAGGGACTTGTGACCAAAATTAAAAGAAAAAAGGCAGAGTACAAATTGACTGAGGAAGGCAGAAAACTGGCTACAGAGATTTTAGAGGATGCCAAAAATATTCCTACCGTAAATGATATTATTTTTAAGGATGTTCCGTCAAGTAGTACTGCTTCAGAACAACGAGATGCAGTTATTGGTCTTGATGATGAAGTTCCATCTACATCTAGAAACATAACACCTACAAATGTCATTGAAATGACACCGGGCACATTTGATATAATATTACTGATTGATAAAAATGAAACTGGCGGGTATGTGTTTTGTTTGTTTTATCTTAGTACTTATTAAAACAGAAAGCTAATGCTCTTGCATTAGCTTTCTATTTTGAATTTTTATCAGATTAAAAGCTGTGCTTCCATTTTAAAATGTTTTGGTATGTTTATTAATCCGTTGACTGCCGGAACGTAGATCAATGCGAGACACAATGGCTTTTTAATTGTGTCTCTAATTTTGGCATTCGAGAAGTTAAGGATCCTACTTAGCTTTTCCTTAAACACTCATTACAGAGGATATCCAATAGTTTGTGTGTCCATAACATACTCCCCTAGTGGTAGTTATTTGTAGCTACTAGCTGCTGCCAGAATCATACTTCTATATCTTTCCATGGAACATACTTCCGAGACAAAAAGTATCCCATGTGCTATTTTAGGACATGGTCTACCCATATACCAAGTCTAATCAAAATCCAATTAATAGTTTTTCTGTGAAAGAGTAACAAACATCCATACATACAATAGGATTTTTAACTTGTGTTCATGCCCAGTAGCAAATTCTTCTAAATTTTTGAAAATAATTAATTTTTCCAAAATTTTAATGAGATGGACACTTAGTCATTATTAGTTCCTAACATGTAAGAGCCTTGCCCACGGCGACTTTTTGTAGCGATGCTGTAGCGCGTTCGCATCGATACAATCGCTATGCTGTAGCGCGTTCGCGTCGATCGAGCGAGAGCCCTTTAAACCCCAAGCGAACGCCCGCCGTTCGCTCTCTTATTATGTCTTTCTATTCTGTCTAATTACGGTATTCGAAAGGTTAATATAGCCAATATATTATACTAGCTTCTGCCAGCGGCTTTTCCCCCTTGAAAGTGCGTTTCTCCATACAAACTTTAGACCCACATTAATAGGGGGATACTTAGACGGTGAATTTTGACGGAAAATCTTTTCTAATTCTTTGGATACTTCCTAAATGGAACTTCTGTGTACAGCATTCTAGGTCCAAGGGCTTGGGGCTGAGTGTTGATAAGTTAGGCCTTACCTTTTATTTAAATATAGATTCAATTGTTGTGTTTAAACTCTAAAATTTAATAAACTATATCAGCTATGGGCCTTATGGGACGGGGTGGGCGCGCAGCGAATGCGTCGCGATTAGTCGTGAACACGCCGCGGCTGCACAGCGAAGACGCGTCGCGTGTTTGTAGCAAGTTATCGACGTACAATAGGTACACTCTGTAACAAAATGGATTCCGACGAAGAGACACTGCTGTTGGCTTTCGAAGACGCCGGAAACCCACATCTCATTGCCGGATCTCGTTGCGCGTCCGCAACAAATTCGATGCGTATGCGCGGCGTGTCCGTTGCGCGCCCGTTCCGCTTTGAGGACGCTCGCAATCCGCTAGTATGACAAGGTCCTATGAAGTTAAAGACCCCTGAATGATCTGTTATTACATTAATAAGTTTAAATTATTTTCACAGGCTTAAAAAGAAGAATGATCCAACAGTAGCTCAGTTTAACAAGTATCCAGATCTGAAGCATGAATACAGGAGCCTGAAAGTTGGTGACTTTGCATGGATAGCGAAACATAAAGTCAACCAGGACCAGGAATTAGTCCTACCATTTATAATAGAAAGAAAAAGAATGGACGATCTAGGTGCCAGTATTAAAGATGGAAGATTCCATGAGCAGAAATTCAGGCTACATAAATGTGGAATTGATAATGTCATTTATATGGTGGAGAATTATGGGAAGAACAAACATGTTGGCTTGCCTCTACAGCATCTGATGCAGGCAATAGCTAATACTAGAGTTCAAGATGGATTTAAAGTTCATATAACAGATTCTTTAACAAATTCTGCTCGATTTTTGGCCATGTTGACTAAAAGACTGACTATCAGATATAAGGTAATTGAAAAAAAAACTTATGTTCTTGTTTATAGAGGAGGCAATTCAAAATAGTACATTTTGATAGTGGAGAAAGTTTGTCATTGTGACCAAGGCCGACCGCTGCGTTACGCGGACGCCCGCGCGGTTCCATACAAAAGTGCTCCGTCCAGACAAACATCACGGGCAGCCGCAGCCCACCCCTGTTTTGAACACATTCAAGTTCTTCATCGACACGACTACATGCCCACCGTTAATGTTGAACTAGCTACACTGCTCAGGTAATAGTCCGGTTCCGCTACGGAGACCGCTGCACACGACACAAGCGCATAGACCCGCGACGGGTGCCCGCTTTACGCAGCGTTGGCCCTTATGGAGCCGAGGGCTGCAGTGACCACGTGTTCATCAAATGATGTTTTTCAATACATTTACGAAGACATAAATAAACGCTTGCTGTGTGACTCGTAGGGGTCGCACTGCGCCTGTATGTAATAAAATTGTGGCGGAGGCGGGCACGCGCACTTTTCTGCACTAGTGCGAAAAACAAAGAATTTCGAACCTAGAAGCAGGGTTTTAGTTTTTCTAGGGATAAGAGCGGATTGTCAAGTAAGTGTATTGAAAAATTAATTTTGCATCTCGTTTTTTCAGGACAAGCATCTTCGAGGCTGCAACAATGATCCCCAAGGCGAAATGCTGATGACATTTGATTACTTCAACAAATCGTCTTCCAAGTCCAAACCGCTTACAGTAACGGAAACATTTATCAAAATCCTGCTACAACTGAAGGGAATGTCTGTAGACAAGGCATTGGCAATAACAAAAAAATACCCGACGCCACGTTCTTTAATAAATGCTTACGTTAAATGTGATAGGAAGGAAAGTGAGACTCTTCTAGCGTATTTGAAGTATGGTGATCTTTATCGCAATGTCGGTCCTGCAACTAGCAAGTCCATTTATCAATTGTTCTCGAGCTGCGGCGCTGAGTAATCTTGTCAACCTTGAACTTAGACGATGAGCGTATTACCACAAAATAGGTAGGTACAGAAGTCAAATGAGAATAGGATCGATTGCCATGTTGTGACGTCACGTCATACTGTCAATTCGAAGAAATTTTGGCAAAATTGAAGAACTTCTGAGATGAGTAAAATTGAAGAACTGGATTCTGATTGAACTTTTTTCGTTCGTTCGTAAATAAATTAAATTTTTCGTAAATTAATTTAAAAAAGTTTAAAAAAATTCTTTCTATATAATCGATCCTATTCTCATTTGGATCGCATTGTACAAAGCGCGTTCGAGCAACGCATATACATATATAGACACTGCTCACGGAAGTCACGGACACGATATCTCTGCTCAATCGCCCGGTTGCACTCGTATAGTTCGGCGCAACGCGCTGACCCTAGCCCGATCGCCTAACGTAGGTATAGAAAATGAAATACTTGAGAATCATGAGATTGACTTCTCTACCTATCTATTTTGTGGTATTACCTACGTGCGTGGGTTTTAACCGCCGCTCTTTATGTATTAGCGAAGTGACGTCATACGTGCTAAAAGAAAAGATCGATGCGTCATTTTAATGATAAGTGAGTAGTTTAGAGACTGAAAAGCTTGCCAAATTTAATGGCAGCAGCATTATTTTCATAAGGATAAAAAGGTAGGTTTCATTTTTGACGAAATATTTTTAGGGTTCCGTAGGTACCTAAAGGGTATAAACGGGACCCTAGAAATCAGAAATCTGAAAAATTTTCTTTGTGATACATAGGTACAGTGGTAATGTTTACATTAAAGTGCGCTATGCAATCTCAAAATCAGCCTATTATAGGCGTACAAAAATAATAAATTATAATTTTGACATGCAAATAAAGAATTTACTCGTATTATGCAACAAATTAATTATTTAAATGATTGCAGTATTTAATTATTATAGGTAAGTACAATAAAGTCAAGAAGTCAAAATAAATTGATAAGTAAATGTCAAAATATTTTCTAAGTAAATGTCAAAATATTTTTTAAGTAAATGTCAAAATAATTTGTTAGGTAAATATCATAATAATTCGGATTTAAATGTCAAAGAAGCAAACATTGCATTACAAAAATTATTCCTGTTACTAAGACTCCACTGTATGTCTGTCACCAGCATGTATCTCATGAAACGTGATAGCTATACAAACGAAATTTTCACTGACGATGTATTTCTGTTGCTTTTATAACAACAAATACTAAAAACAAAATAAAATAAATATTGGAAGCTTTACTTCAACATAAAACTACAACAAACGTGATTTTTTTGCCGTTTTTTGGAAGGCACGGAACCCTTCTTGCGCGGGTCAGACTCGCACTTGTCCGGTTTTTTTTTTCATTTTATTATCTACAAACGGGGCGATCAGAAACAAAACTTTGTTTTGGATTTTCACTTTACACGTATTGATAAAGCAAAGCATCAATTTGTTGATTGATTACCCAAATCATCTACTCAAATGGTGCAATAAATAAATTTCTAAAATCTTTCATAGCAGGAGCGCTTTTAGTAAACCTAATGGGTAAGAGAAATGATCATTTTGATAATGGATACCCGGCATCAGTAACTGACATCCGTTGCCCGCATCATTGATAAATAATAATAAATGTAGACATCACACACATTGTCCTTGACTCCAGGTCCCAAGGTACAAGGAAAGCCCCAGAGCACACACGGAGTCGGCGCCCCTGCTTCAAAGTATTATTGTTTCTATTCAATAACTAGTATCTATTCCAAGTATACCTACGTACAAATAATTAATTAGTAGGTAACTCAGTGTGATTAATTTCGTCAAACAATCATGAGAAAATCTCGAATTAGGCATCTAAAAATAAAATATCGATTCGGTTATTTTTTTTTTCATGGGTTTTCCAAAGATTTGACAGTTCATAAGCTATAGTAGTTCTTTGTCCGAATATGGACTTTTTGAGGCGGGAAGTCGTCTAATGACTTTTCCGCTCTAGGTCAAAAATAAATGGCCTAAGGGTGCTTTTCCCCCAGAGATGTGCTGTACTACGCTACGTTGTTATGGATGCGTTTGATATCCACCAAACATATTCATTGATACACATAGGTTAGCACTGATGGAGACGGATTCAACTAAGATATGCGTTTTTATATGGAAGGATGCGTGCTGTGGATGGTTGCGAGTGGTGTAGCTATGTGCAGAGCTCGCCGCTTCCCTAATATCGATACATCGCATAGGTCGAGCTGCGCATCTTTTTCGCGCAGCTATTTTGCAGCGGTGCATCTTCATAGCACATCTTATGGCTGGTTTATACGATGCAAGCTACTGACTAGACAGTACGCAGCTGCTCGTATTACCTAGTCGTATGCCAGTAGCTCTGCAGTAGCTACGGCTCGCGTTAGCTGTTTTCACAATGATAGTAGCTGTCCAGTCTTCTAGCGAGTTTATCGCGTCGCGATTTCCGCTCTCTGTTCAGCTGGCATTCGTGAGCTACTGCCGAACGCATCCGAATGATGCGAGCGACGGCCCAGCTGCTGCTATACGAGTTGCTGCCGGGCGAGTAGGCCAGTGAAAACAAAAAATGTTGAAGTAACTCGGATGCGAGCTACTGTCCAACTCGCACGTGCGAGTTACTCGTAAATTACGTCTAAACAGTGCGAGTCACTGCAGTGCAACTATTCGGCAGGCTGGCTCGTATTACGAGGCACCGTTTAAGCCAGACATTACTCGCAGCTTAGTATCAGTGGAAATGTTCACATAGTTTCACAGTTTAGCTATTACATCCTCGTAGCATAGCTGCATAGTAGATCTTTAGTTGAAAAGTAACCTTAAAGGTCTTGAGTGCGGAACTCTTAAAAATATTTGAGATCACAAAGTTGACCTATTTGTAGAGTCGCGAGCTAAAGGTTAAATGATAATGGTATCGTAATGAAACTGATGCCCTTGTTATGCTTTTTTATTTGTGTGTTAACCAGTAATCAAGTAATATGTAATATTTTGATAGCTGTCCCCGCCTCTATGGTTTCTGCTGTGCTCCTTTCAATCGCTACTAGTGTAGGTGTAGCGTGAATGCGTGATGTTATATAGCCGTCTTCACTAAATGCGCGCTATCCGGCACAAGATTTTTTTCAATTCCAACTTTGGTGATTCTTTGAAACCGAAAGAACGTCTCATTCATCAGGCCTAGATTTTTTCTTTATAATTTGATATTTTTATTAACATATTAGTTTTCCCTGGTTACTAAATGTATCAAAAAATGCATTCATTTGCTGCCAGTGATTTACAACACAAAATAGATACGAAAACTAGACCAGATGAATGAGACACTCTCTCGGTTTCAAAGAATCACCCCTTTAGTTCCTGAGATAAGCGCATTCAAACTTTTCAGCTCTATATATTATTTGTATAAATAGGTACGGGTATAATTTTGTCCATGGTGCATGTAGCTTATGATTCTAGCTCATAATTTTTAATGAATTACAATCATTGTTATGATCCGAGAGCTTTAAACATTTTTTGTTTATTTTTTTGTAAAGGCTAGGGCACATTAGGGACGCGGCCGCATTGTAACAATTCTCCATTACTTTTTTACGTTTTGTAAGAACTATCATCTTCAAGCCGATGCGGTTCTGTACCTAATATGTGCTAACCGAGATTATTTTTCTCTTCATAAGGGCGTGATTTAATCACAACAGAGCAGTATTTTGTAGATAAGTATTATTTAAGCGTAACATTTTCCAGAAATTGTGGTTTTGAAGTTTCCTAACGTTAGTGTAAATCGAAATAAAAGTTGATTATGTGTATGTATACCTTTATTTAACATAACCATCGACAGACATGAGTAAGTAGCAGTAGTAAGATACGACAGATATTTTTTTATAGTGGCATAAACCTTTCAAATAACTATCCATAAATAGTTCAGATTTAAGAGCACTTTAGGATGGAATCAACTTTCCCCAGTTTACAAATAGCGTGTTAAAATCACAAATAAAAAACAAAACATACAGAAATTGGTTATGGTTTGACACAAAAAAGTTATCGAGATATTGAAATTTCGAGATTCTCTGAAGATCAGGGTGAGAGAGATGCAATTGATTTAGTCAGTGGGTATTAGCACGAGATTCAGTGAACTTGATTATGCCAAACCAATATAGGTACTACTTTAGACCCTTATTTTCATCATCACATTGCGTTTCCTTATAATAACACTTAACATTAATAAATATACTTAATAACTACATCTTTGAAATATAGTGTGTACGAGGCTGTTTATAAATTTTACCAAATGCAGTGTTCCACATTGAAATCCGAAACATGGCACAGTTCACAAGAAAAAGAACATCAACACTACAACTAAATTGCACTCAAAGATGAAATAGTACTATGATAATCATCAGTGGCTCATTACGACTTAAATAATATTTTTGAATCTTATAAATTCAGTATATAAACATCTATAGATTCCAAATGTACAAATCACATATATTTTCATATAATATTAAGAATGTAATAACTCTGGTATACAAACCTGGCGGATTAAAATATACGGAGACATACATGCTTACAACAAAAGCATGCAACATAGAAAAATAAATGCCAAACAATCTACTAGAAGTTACAAAATCTAACACTATTTAAACGAGAACAAATTGAAAAATTCGAATAGTAAAATTAGACCTAACGACCAATCACCTAAGGGATATTTTGGATTAGCGTTTGTTCAGCGCAGTCAGACGCTAAACGAACGCTAGACTTCCCCGATACATACCATCAGAAAAGCTAAGTTACGTTATTAAAATATTGAGATGAACAAAATTTACATGTATAAGATAAGATACCTGTATTTACTAAAGTGCACTCGATAGTTCGAAAATGTAAAAATAAAATAAATTCCCCTTTATAAAATAATTCTTAAAATCTTATACGTAGTTTGGTGCACTTAAATTAGAGTGAATTATATAATTTAGAGAGTGTGGTAGTTCCGTTCAGTTTGGTTCTTATAGTACTTGAAGCCCATAAAGCCGATGGCGAGTAGACCCAGAGTCAATATGATACCGCCGATGAAGCTTGGTCCATCGAATCTGGAAAAGGAAAAGTACGATGATTATGACAGGTTCTATATTATAATGATCCGAATGCTGATTGTGCGGTTCTTGTTATAATAGGTACCGGCACGAATCTTGAGCGCTCGGCGTCAGAGTGGGGATCGCTTTACGCATTCCGTACATTGGCGAGCCAGTCGTCGTCGTTGTTAGATGCATGCAGCAAGCGCAGGGAACGAATCACGAGTGACGTCTATGACACGATGGCGCGGCGAGCCAATCACTGACATTCCCTGCCCCCGCATCTCACTTCATACCACTAAATAGGCCCGATATTTGACTTCTGCGCGTGAAGGTCAGCGCTCAAGATTCGTGCCGGTACCTATAAGTCAGACACTCAAGAGGCATAGCGTGGACTGATTTAAACGTGGGCGAAGGTATATCAGCGAGGCCGTTTTCTTTCATAAATTCGAAAACGAGGCAGCGACTATCGCAGTGAGAGTCAGAATGGCGGGTGTACCTCAGTGAAATAAATTATAGCTATTACCGTTAAAATGTACCTAAAATGTACTATTCAGTACCTAGCTCTAAAATATTTGTACCTTCTTCAGAATTAAATTATTTCAAAATTAAGGTACACCCGCCATATTGACGTCAAGATGGCGGGTGTTCTGTAATATTTTATTATTTAACCATTACTCATAAAATATAATTACAACAAATAAATGTACCTAAAAAGTACCACACTCTTGATCAGTTGGATAGTTCCTGAGAAATAAAACCATCGTGTGACACACGTAGTTAACATTCTAAACAACTAGCGCCATCTCTGATATCTTCCGAAAACTTATTTAATTAAAGAAATCAGAAAGAAAGTTATCAGAGATGACGCTAGTTGTTTAGAATATCAATGACGCATGTTACTTGACTGACACATGATATTAACTGATCAAATGTGTGGGTCTTCTCTACTTGAGGTACTTTTTAGGTACATTTATTTGGTGTAATTATATTTTATGAGTAATGGTTAAATAATAAAATATTACAGAACACCCGCCATCTTGACGTCATTATTGCGGGTGTACCTTAATTTTGAAATAATTTCATTCTGAAGGAGGTACAGATATTTTAGAGCTAGGTACTGAATAGTACATTTTAGGAACATTTTAACGATATGTTACGGTTACACTTTTATAACTATTTTGGGTTAACACATTGAAAACACATATAGTGTTACATTTTTGATTCTGTTACACATTCAACATGTAACACTTATAATTCTGTAACCTTTATGAAGGTGTTTTTAAGTCCCTGATCGCAACCCAGTGTTCGACCTCATCGTTGCTTACCATCAGGTGAAATAGTGGTCTAACGCGAGCCTATCAATTATAAAAAAAAACCTCGTTTGTGCGAGGTCCCTTTGGCTGCGAGGTCGTGGCGGTGACCCAGTTCGCCTACGCCTAAGGGCGATAAGCTCCACTGGGAGCGCTGGTCGTAAGGGTTGCTCCTCTCTCACGCTCTATGTCATCTTTTAGCTTGGCATTACTTCTTCACAGAAGGTGACTGCTAGTGACTAGGACCTAGACCATGACGTTTAAAGATTGTTTTAATCTTGTTTCAGTGTGGGTAAGAGATGGCGATAGACAACCTGTATCGCTCTGTCTCTTAGCCACACTGGAATAAGAATAAAACAATCTTACTTTGAATGGTAACCCCGCAGATTTCTTTCTGGGTAAATATGGAAATACCATAACGTCTTTGCCTATTCACGTGAAATAATTCAATTTGATTACTAAATCCCATTGCTACGAATGTAAAAACAAAACTTCGGTTTCTGAGAAACGGCCAATCTGTTTGTTTTAATGTAAATATTTTTCTCGTTAAAAATCATTCATGAAAATTTTGCAAGTAAAACTGTTGAGTGTTAAGTGTATAATATGTGAAAAACGAATTGTATATTAAGTAGGTACCTGCTAAAAACTATTTTCAAAAGATTTTGAAGTATATTTTTATTTTATTTATTTTGTTATGAGCGAGCTTGCTTCCTTGACTTCGTTATGTTTGTAATTAGTGCAAATTAAAAGTATTGGTCAGTAAACTAAAAAAAAACAAGTCTTAAGTTGATTCGTATTTTTTTTTAATGTCCAGTTGAAACCGGATAAACCATGTTATACGCACACAAGCGCAGAGTATTTTGTTTGCAATGACGTAAGCAGCCTGTGTAGTGTCATTGTAATCTCGTTGTGTTAATAATGCACAGTTTTCTTATTATAAATGTGAACGGCAATCACATGATAACCTTTGTTTGTAATTATTATCATTAGCTTCCTGCAATATTGATAAACTAGACCACTAATACTGTTAGTATCATAGCATTCCATTGTAGCGTGTGGAAATGAAAGAAATATAGGTTAAGCCTTTAGAAGTAGCTTGAATGACGCACGCAATACTAACAAACAAAAATATATTTTGCAAAAAGATAAAGTTTGCGTTAACGTGCGTCATATCTATGAGAAACGGGCGTCGTTCAACACTGCTATAGCACTATGTAGGTACGCTTATCCTAGCAGTGGTGAAGTAGCTGAATTTCAGTAGCATATCATAATAGGCATGCGCCGAATATTCGTTTTATATTCGGCTTATTCGGAAGAATTTCGAGGTATTCGTATTCGGCCGAATTATTCAGTTGAAATGCCGAATGTATTCGATTTTATGGATCATTGTTAATCAGCCTTTAGGGCAAAATAAATTAACCTTTCGAATTCCGTAATTAGAGACACAATAGAAAGACCAAGAGAGAGCGAACGCTGCCGTTCGCTTGGGATTTAATGAATTAAAGGAATCCCATATTCTAACAATCATATTTTAATTGGAAAGGTTTACTTATTTATAATGAATGAACTATGTTGTTTTCTCAACTATGGCATTAATACATTTATAAATCAAGAATAGATATTAATTGTAATTAAAATTTAATATTTATAATGAAGCAAAGGTAGATATATGATGCAAGACCAATCTCTATCTGGAAAAAGCAAATTAAAAAAAAAAAATGTAGGCTGTCTGCTTCGAAAAACACGTTGTTTGTGCGAAAAAACTATAGGACGGGGAACTGAATTATGCGGCAGTATATTCGGTTCGGTAAGAACATAACCGAATATTATTCGGTACGCGGTTATTCGGTGAAACCACTATTCGGCGCGTCTCTCATTTTTACCATATTTTTTTGTATTATTGATAGGCTTGCGTTGGACTACTATCGCACCTGATGGTAAACGATGACGTGCGCGTGATAGACGATGAAGCACGCACGCTTACCTAGAAATAACCTATTCACTCTTGACTTTAAAGAACCCTAGGTTGTAGCTAGTCACATAAAATATCGATTTAATATGAACTTTGTTGTCATTTTCGAAGGCCGAATGCAAAATCAAAAGAATAGTGAACCTTGTACAAACGAGACAGCAGTTAAATCACTTAGCGTAGATTAGTGTTGTTTGCACAACAAAATATTCGTCATCGATACCCGATAAGTTATTCAAAAAATCAGTGCAAAGACGTGAACACTTTTAACGTTTAAGTGGCACTTTAATACTCAAAAGATAGCAGACATAATGTCAATGTCCTGCCTGCCCGATTGTTCCGTAGTGTGCAATAATCGATACCTGTATGAATTAGTAATGGACACGAAACGAAACAGTTAAATGAGACGTTGTACCGTTTTTCCTCGTATTGAATGTAGTTTTCCTTGTTAGATAAATAAGTAAAACGCGATCAATCTGTAGTTCGCTCTTTTTAGGATCTATGTATGGTTGTGTTCTTATTTAAACTAGCTGACCCGGCGAACCTCGTACCGCTTGATAGTCAATTAATGTAGTACGATATCTTTCGATTTAGTCAACCAATTACGATGAAACAAAGCTTAGGTGATGCGCGATACCTTTACTGATGGTCATTATTTTCCGACAAAGCGACTAATGTGTTAATTTAAGCCTTTTCTAAAGGAAGGATCAAAGAAAAGCTTATTACATTATCTATAATATAAAAATGAATCGCAAAATGTGTTGGTAAGCGCATAACTCAACAACGCCTGGACCGATTTCGCTAATTTTTTTTTTGTTGTGTTCGTTATTATGAGGAGAAGGTTCTTATGGAAAAAAAAATGAAAATTAGGGTAGTGTAGGGTAGAGTAGGGTAGTGTAGGGTAGTGTAGGGTAGTGTAGGGTAGTGTAGGGTAGTGTAGGGTAGAGTAAGGTAGAGGAGGGTAGAGTAGGGTAGAGTAGGGTAGAGTAGGGTAGAGTAGGGTAGAGTAGGGTAGAGTAGGGTAGAGTAGGGTAGAGTAGGGTAGAGTAAGGTAGAGGCGGGTAGAGTAGGGTAGAGTAGAGTAGGGTAGGGTAGAGTAGGGTAGAGTAGGGTAGAGTAGGGTAGAGTAGGGTAGAGTAGAGTAGAGTAGAGTAGGGCAGGGTAGAGTAGGGTAGAGTAGGGTATAGTAGGGTAGAGTAGGGTATAGTAGGCTGAAGTAGGGAAGAGCGGGAGCGAAGCCGCGCGGGTAAAGCTAGTATTTAATACAAATGTTAAAAATAAGTACACTTACGCTCTGGTTTTTAGCTCGACGGGTGCTGGCGTTGGGCTCACGTTTTCACCCTTAGGGATTGTTGTCTCATTCTTCTTACTATCCTTGCCGTCCGGAGTAGTACCGTTAGTTGTAGGAAGTGTAGGGGTGACGGGCTTGGTCTCATTATTTGGTTTCACTGGCTCTACGGGTTTTGGTGTAGTGCCTGCAGCAGGTTTGGTCTCTGTGGAGTTCTCCGTTGCTTTAGTTTCATTGGTTTTGGTGGTCGTCTCGTTCGAGACTGTCGTCGTTTGGGTTTGAGTAGAGTTTGTCGACGTAGCATTGTGGGTCCCTGTTGGTGCCGGTTGCTTGGTGGTTGATTCGTTCGCAGCTACTTGGGGATGTTCTGGTTTGGTTTCATTAGTATTTGTCGCATTGCCCGTAGCGTTATGCTGAGCTGGAGCAGTTTGCGTCGCGGCGTCTAAAAATTAGGAAAAAATACATTTAAATAACTTTATGTAGGTAGATAGGTAGAATGATATCCCGATATTTTTTCACCCACCCTTTAAAATAATTTTCTTTTCTATTTGTGTGGAACATTTTCTCTTATCGTGCCAATACTACTATCGAGTGAGATCTTTTTAAGTGTTACTTTTAATAAAAGATGTATAGGTACGCGCACGGAAGCAAAATTATTATTGAAAATATTTTTGATAGAGTAAATAAAATTTTAGATTTTATACGTCGCTGTGATGCAGTTACTTGTATAAAAAAAAAAGGATAATCAAAAAGACAAAAAAAAATCTATAGTAGTGCTTGGCATCCTAATCTATCATAGTCTATGATCCGATTAAGAACGACCTTCACCGGTCTGTTTAATGGATAAAAACGTATTTTATGATAAATTTAGTGTATTAAATAATATAACGCGGAACCCACCCGCGTAATATTATTTAATATACTAAATTTATCATAAAATACGTTTCATCCATTAAACAAACCGGTGATGGTCGTTCTTAACCGTATCCTCTACTATTATTAAAATATTTAACACAACGACATAATTAAAATCACACCTGTGTCATAGCTGACATTTCCAAGACCTCACTCTCTCTACAATAGCGCCTCTAGCGACGAATTTAAACGCGATCATTAATTTTTTATTTATAACTCAAACGAATCATATTTATTTACAGGCATATCAAATCAATTGGGTAACCTTGAGAAAAAAACCTGCTTAAGTCAATCGTACTTTTTGCTAGACGAGACTTGAGTTCAAACTATAAATAGGTACAATCAGTACGTTCCACTACAGGATATTCTAGAGTTGCCAACTTCATTAAAAAACTAGGATTTAAATTTGGAACAACCAGGTGGGACAATTCAGTTTCAAAACAGGACGCAGTAATAGAGTTGCAACAGTTAAATATGTATTTTGTAAAAGTAATATAAATGTATGTTTTGAATGAAATTGTATTTCATAATAATCATATTTAAGATTTGAAAGCAATGATAATATAATGATAAAGTAAATTAAAGGTGAACGCACACTTATCCAAGCCGAACGCGTCGAACGAATCGAAATAGAATTTCAGAATTCTTTATTCTAAAGTCTTTCCAGATTCGTAGGATTGGACGCGGTTTCATAGAATTTCTTATAAAGAATTTCACCTTTAACAAAATATGGCACATAACTTTTTTTTTTTTTTTAATGCACTGCAGTGTGAACATTCGCGAACCGTGAGGCCACCCGTAAAGTAAGAATTGTAACAAGTGGCGCGAATTTTGAAATACTTAGTCAGGGCGCTTTAAAAACTCAGGACGCTACTTAAAAACTACACAGGACATCTCAGGATATTACAAACTAGGATATTTTCCTGGACAAACAAGACGGTTGGCAGCTCTAAAGCTAGAATTACATTAGACCGACGCACACGTGTAACACGCCTGATTTGTACCTACGTAGAACGACGTCGCGTGGCGTGTATCAAGTGTAGCTCTACAAGTCTAATTTCCATAAAATATAAAATGTATGGAGACCGACGCGCCCCGATCGGCATGTGTGGTAAACGTGTGAGCAGTGTAGTTCTACCTTTATACCTACGTTCTTTAGAAACGGTAACAAGATAATTGAATCAAATCTGTGAATCACTTCATGAAAGTTTTTCGGTCGACGAAATTAGGTTCAATTTGAACTAAGTGCTTCCTATATTGGTTCTACGTAGTAAAGATCTCGGCTTCGACAAACAATTAAAGCATCTATATTAGTCACGCGGTTCTGCCCTAGATATTTAACAGTTGGTACTAAGTAACTATACACAAAAGTGCGAAAATAACTTTACAGGAGTGTATTTGAATAAGCTTTTAGGCATTGGAAGTTTTTTTTTTTAATTAATTCTCCTCTTTATACAATAAAAGTAGTTTTCCGTGTCTGTCTGTTTATCCGCTAACTCCTCTTGAACTACACAATGGCTTTTGAAGCAGTATTCATTAACAGAAAAGAGCAAAAAAACGAGTATGTGTGTGTAATTTTCACCTGGGTAACTGGTTTTCCAGTAACCATAACAATAACCAGATCTGATGAGGCCCATTGTGAGCGACCACGTTCCAGAGCTATATGTCACCACTGGCCACACGCACTGGTCAGACTTTCGTCTTTAGACGAACGAGAAAATACCGAGCAGCTTCCCGAACGCTGCCCAGCAGAGTCGCAATGGTCGGTTGATCTCTTTCTCGAATGTTAGATTTATCTACGACTTTGGTTTTGTCCATTTTCATTTTAAGTCCTACTCTTTCGGAAATTCTACCGAGGTCATCGAACCAATGCTCGATGATAGGTTCAGTAAAATTACTAAGCTCCTCCGTAGTCTCAGTCATGGCTACTACATCGCCAGCAAACCGAAGGTGAGTGATGCACTCGCCATTGTCATTAATGCCTAGTCCTCTCTAGTCCAGAAACTTGAAGAGATCCTCTATTGCGGCTGTGAAGTTTCGGAGAAATGACGTCTCTCTGCTTCACACCTCGCTGCAGAAGGATAGGTTTCGATATCTGGTCCTGAAGTCGGACTGTCAATGTGACATAGCTTAGAATTACCGAAACATGGTTTGCAGCAGAAACCGAATGTTCGGTTCACCTTCCCGTTTTTGCCGAAACAGAAAAACTGGATTAAAACAAAATTCCGATACAGTTATGTTTTAAAATATTTCGATTAGTGATGCTTAATTAGGTATAGTTATAACACACATAGACGAACGAATTAGTCATTGTTAGTTATTTATCACAACAGTTATCTCTAAAAAAAGTGGCCGACTTCGGCTCGAAATTAGCGTATTTTGGCCACTTTTTGCCTGAAACTGAATCTTGAGTTGGTCTCTTAATTTTTTACTATCTATCAGATCTAATTATCCAAGTAAAGACATTTGAAATAAATGTTAGTTTTTAAACTATACAAAACACTAGTTTTAAATCAATATTGGTGACAAAGTCCTTGATGATAAAAATATAAAAAAATATTTCACAAGAATATCAAGTGTGTTAAAGATTTAAATAGAATTGTTTATAACACTAGAATTTTCTAGTTAAGTATAGCTAATGCAGTAGATTTTAAACAAGTTCTGCTTCTATCCTTTTTAATATGGTTATTTTATGAATATTTGATGGGCTCAATATCAATTTAGATAGAAGATTCTGTTGTAAGCAACTTCTATCTAAATTGATATTGAGCTTTAATGAACATCCCTGTTCATGATAGAGCTTTAATGAACATCCCTGTATTTGATAGAGCTTTGATAGAGCTTTAATGAACATCCCTGTTCATGAAGAATTGATAGTTGGAGGTGACTTTAATGGACATGTGGGAAGAATGAAAGGTGTTTATGAAAGAGTGCATGGGGGATGGGGTTTCGGTTGTCTGAACAGTGAAGGAGAGACGCTGCTGCAATCCGCTACTGCATTTGACCTGGCAGTAGCCAATACGTGGTTCCAGAAAAGAGACGAACACATGATCACGTATAAAAGTGGTAGTCATAAGACCCAAATCGACTACTTTCTAGTTCGGCGCAACAACTTAAAGCATGTCAAAGACTGCAAAATACTGCCAGGAGAAGACCTAGTCTCACAACACAGACTCCTAGTTATGACATCAGTAGTCAAAATACTGTCTAACAAACACAAAGAGCATCCTCCCCCTAAAATAAAATGGCATATGTTAGAGAGGAATGATTGTGCGAATAAGTTCAGGGAACGAGTGGTGGACAGAATGATAGAGATGGGAGATATGAATGATCGAAGTATAAATGAAAGCTGGAATGAGATAGCTGGGTGTATCAGGCATGCAGCGAAAGATATTTTGGGAGAGACGAAAGGAAAGGGCATAATAGATAGGGATACATGGTGGTGGTCGACAGAAGTTCAGAATGTATTGAAAGAAAAGAAGAGAAAATTCAAGGAATGGCAGCGTGTAGAGCCAGGAAACGCTAGTTTAAAAGCTGAAAAAAAGAGTGAGTATGACATTTTAAAGAAGAAAGCGAAGAAAGCCGTGGCCATAGCAAAATCAAAAGCCCAGGACAAATTATATGATACACTGGACAGTCCTGCAGGTCAAAAAGAACTATACCGGCTTACTAGAATAAGAGAGAGAAAGACGAGAGACGTTTGCCAGGTAAGATGTATAAAAGATGAAACTGGAATGGTTATATCGGATGATGAGAAAATCAAAAAGAGGTGGAAGGACTATTTTGGAAGACTGATGAATGAGGAAAATAATTGGAGTAGTGTGTTAGAGAATAAACCAGTGAATGTGGGGTTAGTGAGAATGGTTAGTATGGATGAAGTTAGGATAGCAGTAAATGGAATGAAGAATGGTAAAGCCATTGGTCCAGATGGAATACCAGTTGAAGTGTGGAAGTTATTGCGAGTGGATGGATGGACGTGGTTAGCTTTATTCTTCAATAAGTTGTTGCAGGAAGAAGCCATACCTGATGAGTGGTGCAGCAGTTCTTTGGTGCCCATTTTTAAGAACAAAGGTGATGTGCTTGAGTGCAACAATTATAGAGGAATAAAGCTAATGTCACATACTATGAAAGCCTGGGAGAAAGTTATTGAAAGGCGACTGAGAGAAGAGAGTGAAATTTCACAGAACCAATTCGGTTTTATGCCTGGTCGGGGTACAACGGATGCCATTTTTGCTATACGCCAGCTGTGCGAGAAATACAGAGGTGCGCATAAAAACTTGCACATGGTATTCATTGACCTCGAAAAGGCATATGACCGGGTACCTCGTGAGGTTCTGTGGTGGGCCCTTAAGGAGAAAGGTGTGCCTGGGAAGTATGTGCAGTTGATCCGAGCGATGTACAGTCGATGCAGTACCCAAGTCCGTTCTTCAGTGGGCACTACTGGAAGCTTCAATGTGGCTGTCGGCTTACACCAAGGGTCGGCCCTCAGCCCTTACCTCTTCCTGATGATAATGGACGCTCTGACGTCGGACATTCAGGAAGAGGCTCCCTGGTGTATGTTGTTTGCCGATGACATTGTGCTGGTTGCCGAGAGTGGCCTAGAGGTCCAGAACAGATTGGAGGTGTGGTGGCACAGATTGGAGAGTGTTGGCCTGAAATTGAGTAGAACCAAAACGGAGTACTTGTTCTGCGATTTCGGCGGTCTCTCCAATCCAGTGCCCTTAGCTCTCGCCGGAACGCCCATACCGATCTGTTCCGACTTTCGGTACCTCGGGTCGCTCATCCAAGGGGATGGTGAGGTAGACCGGGACGTAACACATCGGATCAACGCAGGATGGATGAAATGGCGACAGGTCACGGGAACAACTTGTGACCCACGGATGCCCCTCAAGTTGAAGGGTAAAATCTACAAGTCCGTGATAAGGCCTGTCATACTGTATGGATCAGAATGTTGGGCTGTGAAAAAGACGGATGAAAAAAGATTGCATGTAGCGGAGATGAGAATGTTAAGATGGATGTGTGGTGTGACGAGAATGGATAAAGTGAGAAATGAGTATATTAGGGGAAGTTTGAAAGTGGCGCCAGTGAATGAAAGGTTGAAAGGAAATCGTTTGTCTTGGTATGGTCATGTAAAGAGGAGAGATGAAAAGCATGTTGCTAAAAGAGTTATGAATTTACATGTGGATGGATGGAGAGGGAGAGGGAGGCCAAAGAAAAGATGGATGGATTGTGTGAGAAGTGATATGAAAGAAAAGGGAGTTAGTGATAGCGTGACGAGTGACAGGACAGAATGGAAGAAAAAAACGTGTTGCGCCGACCCCAAATAAAATGGGACAAGGGCAGGAAGAAGAAGATTCTGTTGTAAGCAAATTGGAAGATTTATTTTAAACATATGAGAAAATTATCATTTATCTATTAAATCAGATCTACAATAACATAGAATAAAAAAGAAGTCAGTTTTATAAAAATCTTGACTAAAACTTATTTAAATAGTAAATAAAGTTCTTGAAGATCAAAAAATATTTTAAAAGCATTTCAAAATCTCGCTAGGGCCCTGAGAATTTTTTAAACTCTCTCACATAAGCTAGAGCGGGAGAAGTCATTTGATGATATCCTGTCAGAAAACAAAGCTTTGTCAAATAAGGCTGACAAAATAAATAGGTTTATCATGTTAGATCTACCACAAAGGAGCGTCGGAAGGCCTCCTACAAGATGGACCGCTGACCTGGTGAAGGTTGCGGGAATCCGATGGATGCGGTACGCACATGATCGATCATTGTGGCGACACTTGGGGGAGGCCTATGTCCAACAGTGGACATCTATCGGCTGAAATGATGATGATGAAAGGAGTTATAGTCACCACATGACACTGGCAGAATAGTCAATACCGGCTCAGTTGCCAATGAAGAAAAAAGGAAAAAAAAACATAGGTTTATGCTGTATATTCATTTAAATATTTCTATCCCAGAAAAGGAAACATGCTCCAACACGCTAGTATGGCATCTTCGCTGGCTGTACTAGCCTCATCAAATTCTTAAAAATTTATGCATTTAAAAAAAAAACCTATTCACAAAATAAAGATAATTTATTTATTTTATGTAGTTATTTCTGTTACCATACATACTGTTCTAATTAACTTCCCGTATCCTCTTTAAGAAACCCAAAATAACAATAACAAGTGATATCAATATTTTGGGAATTTCCTTATCAATGAATTCATTACAATTTTAGGTTATTTATAGAGCATTACATTCAAGTACAATTTTCCTGTTAGATGATTTAAAGTGGTTTTTGCAGGTGGATTTTTATGTTTTTGCAGATTCAAAAAAAAAAACAACACAATGCCCATAGCAAACATTGTGACCAATAAGATAAAGTTAAAGTAAGCAAGCAATGTTGTTTTTCTTATGAGAGAATTTGACCACAGACTTTAGGTACTTGTTAACTTTATAAAAGGCAGGGTCTTATTGATTTTTGGTGAATAATAAATTATGACAGAGACATATTATATGTCTTTGTTTATTATACTTTGTTCAGGTTCAGTTGTATCACTTGTCAAGTCCTGTATGTCTTCTCAGAAGGAAAATTTAAGCAAAATCAAAAAGTTAAGATGATATTGACACAAATCACATTTAAATGAAGGTTTTTTACCCTGCCAGTGTGAATACAGGCTAAAAATAATATCATAAAAGTAATACAGTACAGTTAGCAGGTGTGAGTACATTGTATGCATGTTAGCATTGTGACTTCAGTTCATTACAGGTCATTTGCTCAATCAGATTACATTCAATTGGCTCTCAGATGGGAAACTGGAAAAACCAGTATTTGTCATCAAGCATTTACTGCAAATAAATGAATCTGAAGTGAAATTTAAAGAAAACTTTCTTTATTCTTAACCCATTTTAACTTCTATTTCGCAGGCAAAAGCAAAAAGTGGTTACAATACGAACTATTTACTGCAGCCGCCATTTGTCATGCCACCAACATAATAAAAGTCAAAATCGGTTGAACGGACAGTAATATAAGACTTTCATAATTTTCTAATGTTATTTTGAACAGAGACTTGAGTACTCTTGAGAATTCTCGAACATTAATAGTAGTGTTTATGAAATTCTTAAGTGTTCAACTCAGTACTCATAGGTTTTCTGCAATAGATTAAAAATATAACTACATAATTGCTGGTTTGTATCAATAACTGATAGGTTTTTTAGTTATGCCAGCCACACATAATCCACTTTACCGTCAAGTTTGTATGCTTGACAAGTCTACTGCGTGTATGGGCGGTCAAGTATGCATAAAGTTAGTCAGACACATACAATCATTTGCATAGAACTAAGTGCGGAAACCACACTCAAACTGAACTGAATATTAGTCGGTTACAAACTTGACAGTGGGTGGCATTAGTGTGAGTACTACAGTACCCCAGAGGTTGATGACTGCTTCATAATGCACAATGATAGCAGGTTAGATATTGTAAAACAAGAAACACATATTACTAATAATAACATCTGTGCAGTTTATTTAGCAACAATACTCTTTGTGTACAAAGCTGTACAACAAAATAAACAAAACATGTTCTTGTTGTTTTTGCTGCAAAGTTAGATTAACCTTTCAATCGTGCCAATTAGAGACATAATAGAAAGACAACGACAGCAAACGCCGGCATTCGCTTTTGATTTAATGAATTAAGTTTGATTGTTGCATGATTATTTTGTACAAGAATTTTTGTAATAATTATAGTTCCTGTATTGCAGCGAATTATGTTTCATTGCATAATTGTTACTGAATTGATAATGCCTTTACATGTTTGTTGGCAATTAGAAACTGTGCTTATTGCATTTATGTGTTGCAAAAGGCAGTTTAAGACATGATAAGTGGCTTTATACAGGCAATTTTATGTTTTTCGGAGGTGGCATGAATCCGCATGACACTGTCATGCAGAAGAAATTATGAATATTTCAAGAAAACTGTAAAAAAAACTTGGCACCTAATTATTATGAATCGTTATTAACCAGCTCACTGAAGCAGGGTATTGACATAATGCCAATTCAAATCTTAGCGAAGAAAATTAAAACCACCCAGACAATGGGTAATTAATAATGATCTGTATGAAAGCAGCATCTTTGACTTACATATAACTTAATTAGTAAATACATTAATAAATAATTGTGCAATAACCACGTTCTTGAGCTTGTTTAACTGGACGGTACATCACGAAAGGATATTTTTAGAGTTAATTTTAAATGTTTTCAATGTGCTAATTAAGTATAAGAGACGTGGACACTGATTAAATTATGTATAACGCTAATAATGCAACGTTGCCGCGTCATAAAAAAATCTCCGCAATCAACTGGTACAGGAACAACGAATGCTTCCTTGACCTTGACAAATACTACGTGGAATACTGATCTCATCATTTAAACCTAAAATCGATAACACATCCGTATGTAGCAAATCAACAGACGCTCAATATTCAATAGAACATTTAACTCAACGTCAGAACTACGCATCTTACCGTGAGAACATTCTTATGAAACACTTTGGTGGTCTCAAAATTTATGTTAACTTACCTAATGGTGTTGCTTGCTGGCTGAAGCACACCGACAGCGCCAACAAACAAACAAATATTACTTGCTTCATCTTTGAATATTGCTAAATATCAGTCAATTATAATATTTATCAAAAATTCTAATACTACGCTTCCACTGATTGCCGACAAGAGAAAAAACGATTTCACATAATAAAAAACCAGTGATGTGACGTAAAGTAAACATATTTTTAGTCGATTATTGACAGCAGTTCATCGATTTGAACCGAAATCGATTTGCTGAATGATAACAAAAAGGTTTTAGTTAAAATTATATTTATATTATTTACAGTTGATAATGTCATGATACATTTATCCCAGAACATTAAACCATTATTAGTTTAGATAAGTCTATGATTTGGCATTTATTTTGTTATTTTTAACAATTTGCCCGATGATTTAAATGTTCAGTTGATGTTTTTACAATTAATTTGGTCACATATTTCATGGCATATTGATATAATTGATTTGTTTGCAATATTTGAAATTCATTTACATGATATGGTTACTTTTTTCTAGTTTTTGATAAAGAAACATAATATATGGCCCTGAACACGAAATAATCTGTGCGCACTGTACGCGGCGAATTAATTCCAATCAACATAGCTTGTGTAGATGTCAAAATAACAAAATCTGTTTCATTCGTTTATAAATGCAGCATACTATATTTTTTGTACCAGCGTAGCGAAGCGCTGTTTGCAAACATTTTAGTTCATAAACAAATGAATAACGCAAATTGTGTTGAAAAAACAAAATGTTGGTGTAGCTGATTTTAACCGAACGGGCGTCAAAGACTTGGTAAAGCTATTAGTTCCCTCTATCGCCACGTTCATTTATATTCATGTCGGACTATACTTTTCCCAACTATGAAATTAAAATTTTAAAGTTACTGAACCCAAAACAACACAACACAACGACGGGAAAATAATTTTGATAATTTTGAATATTAACAAAAATTTGGTAAAACATTGCATTTGTGTATTTTCTTCTTCTGTCTTATTTTTCATTCCGACTACGACAGTCTGATCCTTATTACACTACGCGACATCGACTAAGACTGTCAGAATATCGAGTAATGTAATAGGCCCGAGGGTTTCTTATATTACTCACGCTTACCTGTAAATACTTCGGTTCTCGAATCGATTTTCGAAGATTATCCAAACCTCAAAAAAAAAATGAAATCATTCCGTACCTAGTACTAGTTACTTTACAATTTTTATTATATAAATAATAATCAGCTGCATGTAACGAACAATACAATAAAATAAATAACGGATGTTCATCTTTTAAATTCACGTGCTGCGGGGAATCCCTGGTCATAGAGTACCTAAACTGACATTGATTACGTTCCGTTCCAGTTGCGATACAGGACTCAAGCTTACAAAATTTTATTTAAATTAAATTGTATTAATAACAGTAGAAAGTAATAAATTATGTAAAGTTTAATAAAATAAAATGTAAAGTATGGACCAAATATGTCTGAAATAAAAAAAATGTTTTATTTACCGTATTTTTATTTAAAATAGAAATTAAAAAACGATTTAACTGCAAACTTAAATCAAAAACCAATTTCCGCAAAGAAGAAGAAGAGGGAGAAGTCATTGGATGACTTCCCGCCTTAAAAAGACTCATTGTTGTGTGTTTATTTTGTTTTTATGACTGGCCTGTTGGTCTAGCGATTAGCCCTGGCCCTGACTGCTTTGCCCGGAGGTCGTGAGTTCAATTCCCACCCAGGACAAATTGTGTGATGAGTACAATTATTTGTTCTGTATCCGGGTGTAATTTATCTATATTAAGTAAATATATTATGGCTATGTCCTTCGTAATTCGTTAGTATTACTGCTGCGCAGAAGGATTCGACTAAATCTCATTGCCTCTCGCTCCGGATCATGGCCTGAACCTGGGCCGATCGCCTCCACGAGGACACGGCGGCACCCGGTACTCTGTCCAAGCGGGGTGCTCCTTCACCTCGTATGCTCCACCGTGTCCTCCGGGCAGTCCGCACAATGGACCGTACCCGGTTTCTTCTGCCTGAATACTGTAGGTACTGCTGACTGCATTTAGCAAAATGGTGGTTTCTTAAATAAAAATAAAAAGTAAAATAAATTGAATCAGTATAACTAAATAAACTCGTGGCGTAGAGCGCTGACGCTAAGTGAATTACACATTGAAATTCACGAGCTCGCATGTATGAAGTGCTCTTTCCTACTGAGTCTGAGTTACTTATTGTGAGAGCGTGGTAAGTATTGAGTTCGTCTCTAACGTTGGCTGTTTCGTCTCAAAAATATCTAGCTGATAGTTTTCTTCTTGAATTTTAGTTTTTCCTTGGAGCGATGTCGATCGACGGACGCCAGCCCCCCCCCCCCTAGCCAAGTTACAACCGTTTCGTTTCGATTCCCTTGTGTCGAATGCCTCGAGTTGGCCACGCCTCCAATTTCTTTGTTCTGACGTCATCTCAACGCTCAGTCACGTGGTCAGAGACAAAGGAATCGGAGGCGTGACCATCTCGAGGCATTCGACAAAAGAGAATCGAAATGAAACGATTGTAACTTGGCTAGGGGCCTAGGGGAGCAAGCACGTTTCGTGATCCGCTCGCCGCCCGTGTCAGTTATTGTACAATATTTTCCAACCGAAAATGTCATATCAAGTAACTTAGGTAAGTACAGGAAATATAAAAAAATATTATTTACAGCAACTACCTCAGTAGCGTATGTAGGTATTAATAGGTTTTTACCTAAGTATTATTTATTATTAGCTGCTGAGCTGTGAAAAAGCGCGCGTGAACAAGGAAACCATAGCACCAACATAATTATGTAGAATATCTATAGCACCAAATAAACCCACGTCTGTTTTCAGTAACTGAAACAGGCGATAGATAGGCTGTTGTTATGAATAAAGTGACGCTTAATAGACGCCTTTAGTACCTACAGCGCATATTGTTGTAACCGTATGAAGCTTTAAAAAACACCAATTTCAATTTGTCACTCAGCGAAGCCACGCCCCTTGATCAATCAGATCGTAGTAAATTAGAGGCCCGCGATCACATTGATCACCTCACCTTAACTCGACATAAAGATATAGTAAAGCTGTTTTATGATGCAATAGTAACTTTAGGGTCTGTGCACGCCACCTTTTTTTTAACGCATCGTTGACGCGTGTTTTAGAAACGTGCGCCGACGGTCTACAGGCTGCGTCTTATTCACGTACGTATCGCGCGCGTCTGTATCGCTACAAACGCCCGTCAACAGCGCGTTTAGGAAACGCGGTGTGCACAGTCACTTAGATTAATCAAACAAATGGAAGAAATGCTGTGACCACGTGGTTAGTGTCAAAAGAAACATGGACTTAGACTATATTAAGGATCTCGCTAAAATAATTACTTGTTATTTATATTTGAAAATACTGTGTTTTAATTTTATAATGGTTTAATTTCTACCCTATTATGAATACGCGTTAACTTTGTAGTAGGTACCACTGATGACTCACTATTTTCCTAACGCAAACAGACTGCAGGTATTCGCTATTACTTTCATTATAAATTGCTTATGTTTATAGAAATTTCTTCAAGCAGACTGATAGTTTAGAGGTAGACCGTAGTTTAGAGGTTTGCGGAACAGGGTTTGCGTTCGGCCTCGTCCTTTGTGAGCATTACTGCTTCGCAGAAGTTGGCGACCGTCTTGCCACTCCTCCTCGCTCCGGACCATGGCCTGAACCAAGGCTCGGCGCGAGAGCTCTCCGCCGGCGATCCCCCCCACGAGGGCACGGCGATGCTCCGCCCAAGCAGGGCACACCTCGACTATGTGCTCCACCGTGTCCTCCGGACGTTCCGCACAATGGCGACACCCGGGCGTCACTTCCGCACGAATCCGGTACAGGAACGTCCCGAACTTGCCATGTCTGGTGAGGACCTGCGTCATGCGGAAGGTAAGGATGCCGTGAGGTCTTTCTAGCCACGCCTCAAGAGCTGGGGACTAACCGCCATAATTGTGGCGTGCACATCTAGTAGGCACCTCAATAATACTGCGATCGCCCCACGCCACGCCGCCACCGCCGGGCGAGCTTGCACGGCACGGCGCCGTGCCGTTTATACGGCCACCGTGTGCATCTGAAAAGGCCCTAAGTCGTCAATGGCGCGTAGTGTTCTACGCGCGCCTCAAGGAGATGTCAGCAACCGTATGGGTCCAGCAGGGTCGAAGCCTACTGGAGAATGGGTGATGCGTAAGATATCACCGGGGCCCTGGAACAATGGCAAAGAAGGAACAGGAGTGGGTTTTTAGTCAGTAAGAGTCTGTCATGCCTTACCGCTCTGCTCAAGAGCGGGGGATGTCATTGGATGATTTTCCAACCTAAAAAAAAATAACACCTTCACAGTGGTTGATCTCGATGGCATCGACCTCTGTCAAACGTTCACTGAGTGACAATACTCGTTCACCATCTATCGGAGAGTACCTACTCGTGTGACGTGGCCAGCCCTACCAACCCTAAATCCATCCATTTGACAGGCCTGTTGGTCTAGTGGTTAGTGACCCTGACTGCTATGCCGGAGGTCGTGGGTTCGATTCCCGCCCAGGACAAATGTTTGTGTGATGAGCACGATCATTTGTTCTGTGTCTGGGTGTAATTTATCTATAATATGTATGTATTTAGAAATATATAAGTATGTTTATCAGTTGTCTAGTACCCATAACACAAGCTCTGCTTAGCTTGGGACTAGATGGCGCTGTGTGATATTTGTGGAATATTATATTATTATTATCCTCTTACCATCTGCTATTTGAGTTATGGAGCTGTGTGGTGTTTCTAATGCGATCTATTCGCTTACCTAACACCTATTATGATGCGCTCCAAATACAAATCGTTTATTTTCCATTGCCCTTTCACAAGTTATCTATCGATACCTACTTATGTTCCTATATGGCGATATTACCCCGTCCGTTAATCGAGCCAAGCCGCGCCGCTGGACCTTTTTCTGGTGATAATCATCCAATGATTTCTCCGTTCTGGGTTGAACGGGGGAGTTGGGGGAGTGTTAGGCTTTCACTAACTTAAATCCACCTGTGTTCTTTCACTTGCCCTTTGCGTTGATGATTTTCCTGAAAATATTTTTTCAGGAAACGAAAAAAAAAATCAGCCTCACCATACAAAATGATAAACTTGATTGGTCAATTTGTATGGCGAGGCCGATTTTTTTTTTGTTTCCTGAAAAAAATATTTGTGGAAGGTTGTTCAGTTTCGTCTACTGAGCAAGCCCTTAAAGTTTGTGGAGGGCTGTCCCTTACACCTTGTATCACCAAAATAACACTTTTACAATTTTTATCTGTCTGTCTGTTTGTCCCGGCTAATCTCTGAAATGGCTGGACCGATTTTGACGGGACTTTTTTGACTTAGGCTAATTTTATTTTAGAAAAAATAAATTCAAAATCCTGTAGTCCACGCGAACGAAGTCGCGGGCACAGCTTGTATGCATATAATATTCTAACCCACTGTATAGCTGTGTTATGTTCGCATGCTAATCAGTAATGAAATGTTAATGGTCGCCTGTGATTTACTTGTGATTAGGTACCGTGTCATATGACAGCTGTGCGACGCGTTCATTCATTTGAGATATAATTAATGGTGTTTTGGAACGGAATTTTGGGAAATAGAATGTTTTACAAAACAGCGGAGGTAGAATCTGATGCTCTCTCTAGATAATATTAGTTCAGGATTGCTAAGTAGGTAAGTAATAAATAATAAGCATAAAGCATAATCAGACAGTATATAAATAGGTTATAAATAACACTACAACTGCCACCACGGATATTGAACGCTGGCTTCAAGTTGCGCAGAAGTCAAAAATCGGGTCTCTTTAGGTGGCGCGACGTGAGACGCGGGGCGGGGAGCGTCTGTGTTTGACTCGCTGCGCATCGTGTCATAGACGACACTCGTGATTCGTTCATTGCACTTGCAGCATGTATCTAAAAACGACGACGATTGGCTCGCCAATGTATGGAATGCGCAAAGCGATCCCCACTCTGACGCCGAGCGTTCAATATCCGTGGTGGCAGCTGTACATATTTTGCGTCAATTTTTTAATTTAAACATTTTAAACTAAATGATCTGATCTGAATATCTCATGTATATATCCGAGGGCCGAAAGATGCAGCATTGGAAGGCCTCCCGCATGGTGGACCGATGCGAAATTTGATGGATGCGAGACGCACAGGACCGGTCGATGTGGCGACGCTTGGGGGAGGCCAATGTCCAACAGTGGACGTCTTTCGGCTGAAATTATGATGATGATGATGAATATCTGATGTGTAAATGAATCTTCATGCCCCAACAGCCGTAGGAGACACCACGCGCGTCTGGAGTCGCAGGACGATTTCCGGCCACCATAGGCGCAGTTTTACGGACGACGAGCAATTGAGCCGTCCGGTTAAAGGCCGAGTAAGTAAAAAAAATACATTCACAATAAAAAAAAAACAATAAAAAAAATAGTATACTTTGTAAAGTAAACAGGTATCACTAATTACCAAACCCACGGAACAGTAAAAACAGCTTGCAGCATTGATACATTGTAAACCGATAGTAAGATCAGTTCGATTATAATCAACAAGCATCAGCAAAGAAGAAAAAACTCAATCTCAACTCACACTGCCACACGTGATTAGGGTTCAGTCCAATTTTCTCACCCAAATGAAGTCCACTCAAACTTCATTGAGAAGAAAATAGTAGCTGTCACAAAACGTATTAAAAGTAAATAGCGAATAAATAGATGAAAATACACATGTGCCAGACCTTATCCCTAGGTTCAGGGCCGGATTAGTTACGTAGTCGGAGTAGTAAATATTACGGGCCCCGCGCATTGGATTGGGCTCCGCTTTAAGGCCCCTCGCCGCGATGCTGTCGCCGTTTTTTTATGTCTTAGGCCTTCGCTACAAAAAGTCGCCGTGGGCGAGGACTATTTGTAGCGAAGCTGTAGCGGATTCGCATCGATACAGTCGCGATGCTGTAGTGCATTAGCAGTGCATTGGCATCTTTTCTATACCGCTTGCAAATGCGACTGACGCGCGTTAGTAGCGATGTTGTCGCGCGCTTACGAAACGCGCGGCATCATCGCTACAAAAAGCCGTCGTGGGCGTGGGGCATAAAAACCCTGCGGCCAGTTTGGAAAATAAGTTAATGAAGTCTGTCATGGAGGAAGTTCTGCGAGGAGATTACTAAAGTCCCTCAAGGAGCCAGAATCCACAAAGTCTTATCCAAATCGCCTACAAATCAACTGGGATTCTTAAAGAAACCAGACGGTGCCTTCACTGCATCAGCGGAAGAAACCCTGAAACTTCTGGCGTCTACACACTTCCCTGGCTCGGTGATGGCACCAGATAACATCGTACAAAATACTCCTCATATCCGCCTCACCAGGCCTTCAAATGAAGACTGGAGAAGAGCGGCGAGGTATTTTAGACCGAACAAGGTAGAATGGGCTATAGACTCATTCAAGCCAATTAAATCTGCAGGGGATGACGATGTCTTACCAGCTCTTCTGCAGCAAGGGAAGACTATACTCATCCCTATTTTAATCAAAATCTTCAGAGCAAGCTTTGCCTGGGGATATATACCAGAGAAATGGACTATGGTTAAAGTCTGTTTTATCCCAAAGGCCGGTAAGAAGGACTACTCTCAACCAAAGTCCTTCAGACCAATAAGCCTTACCTCCTTCCTACTCAAGAGTATGGAAAAGGTTATTGACGAATGCATCAGGGATGGACCATTAAGGGATAACCCTCTGCATCCGAAGCAACATGCTTACCAAAAAGGAAAATCTACAGAAACTGCTCTGTTAGAACTAACAGACAGGATCGAAAGGGCTTTGGAAGATAAACAGATAGCCCTATGTGCTTTCCTTGATATTGAAGGAGCTTTCGACAACGTCACCATAGACGCCCTTTCCAAGGGAATGAAGGCGAAAGGGATTGACGAAACAACTACTCGTTGGATCGAATTCATGCTCCTCAACAGAACTATCAGTGTTACCTTACACGGAACTACAAAGAGCTTCAAAACAACTAAAGGGTGCCCACAAGGAGGCGTTTTATCGCCACTTCTATGGCTACTCGTTGTTGACCAATTGCTGGTTGAAGCCTCTACAAGAGACTTAGATGTACATAGCTATGCTGACGATGTGGTGGCTTGTGTTGTCGGCCCCTGTCACAGCACGGTATCATCTATACTACAAAGATCTCTGAACATTATTAACACATGGTGCACAGAAAACAATTTATCGGTTAACCCGAGTAAAACAACAATAGTCCCCTTTACTAGGAAGCGTAAGTTGGACAAACTTGTAACGCCCACTGTAAAGGGGCTCTCATACCATTCTCCAGCGAAGTCAAGTACCTGGGCGTAACTATCGACCAGAGACTGACCTGGAACACTCACATTAACAATGTGATCCAAAAGGCTAAAATAGCTTTAGGAATATGCTGTCGCTTAGCAGGGAAGAAATGGGGCTTAAACCCTAAAATCGCCCTGTGGTTGTACACCGCCATAGTCAGGCCGATAATAACGTATGCCTGCGTAGTATGGTGGAGGAAAACAACTCAAGTGACAGTCATTAACAAACTTAATGGTTTGCACAGGACAGGAACAGGGGCCATGTCCACAACCCCAGGAGCTGCTCTAAATGCCCTGCTTAACCTACCGCCACTTCATCTATTCATTGCAAAGGAGGCGAAGGCCAGCATGTACAGAACAAACAGCACTGGCAAAGCAAACTGGCGCTCTCAAGCACTGAGATCGCTACACGAATCAGTACTTGAACACGATCAACTAGCTATGACAACAGACGTCATGCTTCCACAGTGTAATTTCACAAGGAATTACACAGTGGAACTGCCGAGCAGAGAGGATTGGTCAAACAACCTCATCACTTGCAAGGCTGGAAGCCTGATCTGGTTTACAGACGGGTCCAAAATGGGTGAGAATGTAGGATGTGGAATATTTGGCATTAGCCCGAAATTCAGCAAAAGCTTGAATCTGGGTAAACATGCTACCATATTCCAAGCGGAGGTATACGCCATTATAGAATGTGTGGAGGCCAACCGTCAACGAAACTACATAAATCAATTAATTCTGATTTACTCAGATAGCCAGGCAGCTCTTAACGCCTTGAACTCGAATACTTTAAATTCGAAACTGGTAAAAGACTGCGTTAACAAACTGAATGACCTGGGGCAAAGGAATAAAGTTATTCTGAGATGGGTACCAGGTCATTCTGGAATCAACGGCAATGAAAAAGCCGATGAACTTGCACGGGCTGGGGCTCAAGGTCATCAGATAGGTCCAGAACCCTTCTGTGGTATCTCAAAGAACCAGGCCATGCAGACCCTTAAGGGCAACTTATTTGGCGATTCAAAAAAGCACTGGTTGGTACAACCAGGTCTGCTACACGCCAAATCTCTCATAGAAGGCTACTCACAAAAACGAACTGCCGAGCTTCTTGAGCTTAGCAGGACGAACATCTGTGCGATAGCCCGCGCCTTAACCGGCCACTGCAAACTAAACAGGCACCAATTTCACATAAAACTGAGTGACACTGATGTTTGCCGATACTGCAATCAGGAGAGGGAGACGCCTAAGCACCTCTTGTGTGAATGCGGACCCCTTGTCCACAAACGCAGTGTCCATCTGGGCCGACACATTATTCGCCCGGAGGAGATTAAAACTCTAAAAGCTAGGAGTATTCTAAATTTCTTGGAAGCCTCCGGGCTAAAAGAGTTACTCTAACAAGGTGGCGAGTCACAATAGATCTTTTAGGTCGCAGTGACTACATCCCCTACACTATGGGTGATGCATAGCCCCTTATCTTCTAAATAATAATAATAATAATAATGAAGTCAGATTCAGATATTTTTTAATGTAGAACAAAGGTAGCTAAACAAAAAGGTGTCTGTAGGTATATATGACTGACTGATGTGATGTCAATATATATAAACGGCGTACGAATATTTAAATTAAAATTATAGTAAAGAATTGGAAAAAAATATTCAAAATTAATTAATATTAATTAAAAACGAAAATTATAAATTTAAGCAAATAAAGAATAAAATAATCCGGATGATTTTGTCGTTACATTAATTTGTCTTCCGGGTATTCATTGACTGTATAAGTACTAAGTTTTTTCGCATAATAAATTAACAAGATCCCTTTTGAAGTGATCTAAGGTATCAAACTTTTTCCTAAGATACAAAAATTTTTTTTGCCTAGTTTTATGACTCACTTTATACTGATTTTACTGCTTTTTCTTTATTTAGTTTTAAAACTACTCTGTATGCCATGTTCAAACTACTTATTCAATAAAATATTATTAAAAAAAATATATATTTGGCAACTTCTTAAATAACTTGGGTGGCATTCAAGTTTTAATTCGATGTAATTCATATTAGTGGGCCTTTGGCAGAATTTGCTCCAGGGCCCACGCAAGCTTAATCCGGCTCTGTCTAGTTTGAAAGGATTCCAGTAAACCCGTAAAACTTTTGACCGGGTACGGACACCCTTCAATCTAGTTCACGCAATGGGTACGTAAATAAGAAAAAAAAGTGAATCGTTTTAGTTCGTAGGGTTGTCGGATCATAACTTAACATTTTGTGGGTCTGCGTGAAAGGGTATCGTTTTTCTCGGTTTTAAATTACATTTGGGCACGGATAAATTTACCGAGCGCGTAAATACAGGGTGAGTGACTTTTGGTTCTGTAGCAGCCTTTCGGTAGGCTCATGAATGGGTGTTTGGGTTCTTTATGGACCCAAACAAGAAATGGCAAGTGAAAAAGAGTTGTTACATTTTCTCCACTCATTTAAACACAATTACTTGTATGTTATAGTACAGCAGGAGCCGGCGACGCGGTAGGCCCAGAAGGAGATGGCGTGACGATTTGGACTCCTACCTTAAGGATTGGCCAGAAGTGGCTAAAGATAGAAAAGAGTGGAATAACGGAAGGGAGGCCTTTGCCCTGCAGTGGGTCACAACGGGCTCTTATTAATAATAATAAATAATGTATAATAATCAAGTATATTGACTTGGCTCGCGAGGTTGTCGACATGTGGGAAGTGGATTCAGCGATTATTGTACCGATAGTCGTTTCAGCCAATGGCTTAATAGCCAAGAGCCTCGACCAACACCTTAGGAGGCTCTCGTTAGGTGACTGGATCAAGGGCTTGATTCAGAAAGCGGTACTTCTGGACACGGCTCGTATAGTCAGGAGGTTCCTTTCTCTGGAGCCCTGACCGCCGGTAGCTTGGACCCTATTCCCGATACCGGTGGGACACTGTTTTTTATATTTTTAAATGATTTTTTTTTTAAGGAATATTTAAAAATGTAATTAATATGTTGAAATGAATAATAAAGGAATAATAAATAATGTTATAGTATAAGATTATGCTTGTAAATAAGCCCAAAAATATTCGCACTGCCGCCGGGACTCAGGTTTTCTCTCCAGGTAGATTGGGCCGTAATCCACCACGCAGCCCAGCGCGGTTTAGTATTGTCACATGACGTTTTCTTGATTCTAGGACATTCTTTTTTCCTGATATGTTTTCCATTACCGTTATGAGAGCAGTGGTAATGAAATAAATGACAACTTGTAATGTAAGTTAGGATCCTTACCACAGAAAAGAAGAAAGAGGTTAGAAAGGAAATACTTTCCGATTTGTACTACAACGAGTGTCGCCGCTTGTCTCCCACCCTTTAACTCCACTACAGGCAATAAACCAATACCAACGCGCATTACGCAACTAACAGACCATGCACACTTAGATCGCAAGTTCGCTATTGGTGGTTGAACTATGAGCATTGCCGTACTTTGTGGGTCCTGCCCCGTCCACAACAAGGTCATACTAACCTCTTTCATCTGTTCTATGGCCCTAACCACTGGGCCATCACTGCTCACTTATACATACTAGCTTCTGCCAGCTGCTTCGCCCGCGTGAACGTCGCTTTCTCCGTACTATCACTTGCAAAAGTCCATAAGAATTTTTAAAACTTATTCGTTTGACGTTTAGTTTGACTTACGACCTTTTATTTTCAAGTTTCGCCAACAAATGATTGAAATTCACAATTTCATCAACTTATCATAAGTCAAGATGGCCCAGTGGTATAGGCACACAGATTGAAGCTCAAATCAGCGTGTCGCAAGTTCAAATCCCACGCAATTATTGACTTTTTGTAAGTTCTTACCCGATTGGAAGTTATGTATTTGCATTACATATATTAAATTATTCTTTAACTTGTTCACACATTTCTTAGAATTAGAAAGGTAGATCACAAAAAAACTAAATAAAGAATTAGATTTCTGCGAGGTAGACATGAGTTTTAACTTAACCGAAATGAACTGTCGTTTGGTTGTAGTTGTTGGTTAGTGACGTGAGGTTGACAGTATTGTAATATTCGCAAAATGCAGGCTAATATTAGTATTGAAGTGAGGGCGACTATCATTGGGCTGCATAAAAGTGGTCTTAATAAAACACAAATATCTGAAGAAACCGGACTGAATGTGAGTATAATAGCTATTAATGAATTGTAACTTTATTACAAATTAATCTTCTAATTAAAACGTATGCCATTTATGAATCCATTCATCGTATCTTTATGAGGTTTAAAAGAGAAATACGTAAATCGTTGGGTTTATTGGATTGGTTATTGGATTAATAAATGCAGTTTTATTTTAAAATTATATTCAATAATTATGATTATTAACATTTTATATAATGAAAATGAAGTGAAGTAGGTATAGCTGCCTAATATATATATATTTTTTTATTTTAGGAAAATACTGTAAATCTTTGGCTAAAAAGATATGAGGAAGAAGGTAGCCTTGCTAGTCGAAAGAGAAGTGGGAGACCGAAGCTTATTAGCGAGGCGCAGCGACGACATATGGTGGACGTATACGAAACGAATGGTTTCGCACCAACGAGACATTTTGCGGAATTATATGACACCTCGATGGATACTGTTCGCCGTGCACTTCACGCTGAAGGCGTGCATCACAGAAAACCTGCTAAAAAGCCGTACTTGACAGAGAGGCACAAACAAGAACGATTACGTTTCGCACTAAATATTTAATGTTAACTAAACTAAATGGCCTACCATTTTATTTTAACATATCTGTGATCATTCGTTAACAAACACTGTATTATATTGTGTTTACTTTCGTTTAAAACAGCTATATCTTTTAACTTGTGCCATCGCCTCATCTTAAGAATGCAGTGAACTCGCTATCAATTTTGTTGACAATAATCATGAGTCTATTTCGTTTTTTATTCTTCTACCCGCACTGTTTTAACATAATACTATAGTTCAATTTATTTTTCTCATCTAATTGACGATTATCTTGTGAGAACTAAAGTTCTTTTAACAGAAATTGAGGTTTGGTTTCAATCTTCTTTTCGTCAAGAAAATGAACAATTAAGCTATGACCTCAATACATTCATTGTGACGTTACACAAAAATAAAATATTTACAAAGTCCAAATCATATATCACTTTTCAATAAATAACTGGATATAAACAATTAGCTATATTTTATTTTATTAAAATTTGAATATCCGTTCATTGTTACGTTATTCATATTATGAATGGTCTAAGTGAGTATACTTCCAACAAACAATCTTAGGCGTAACATAGATAACGGTTACAAGATATCTTTTTGTCTAGGTAACAATTCGACGTCACAATTCTCATAAATGTTTAATTTGTAAATATAAAGAATAAACATTTTTATTAAACACGTCTTTTTATTTCCACCTTATAACATCGAAAAGATGTAACAACTAAATAATTGCAAATTACGAATGTGATTCTTCTTGTGGTTAATAGATCACATTCGTAATTTGCAACTATTTAGTGCAAAAAATGCAATAGTATTTTTCATAGAAATAAAAAAAACAACTATATCAATATAGATTGGGAATTTTCAAAGTAAGAAATAACTGCAACGGACCGACCATGATTTGAACTCGGGTTACGTGATTTGCGAATCCAACACTTAGTTCACACGGCTACCAGCACATGACGTATTTGCACGAATTTTATCAATGCTATGGTAAGAACAGAAAAATAATAATGTTTTTAAGCTCAGTGCGACGACAGTTCCTTAGTGTGTGTTATCTGTGGAATGTGGATACTCATACATGCGCACACATACGCACGGAAGTATCGCGCTCGCTCGGTTCGTAGCAATGTAATCTTTAGCGTTCCTATGGACTTTTGCGGCCTTACTGTACATACTTTGGACCCTAGTTTTATCCCCCTTATTTTTTTAGGTGGGAAATCATCTAATGACACCTCCCGCCGTTTTGCCGGGCGGGAGGGAGTGTCTTTTACTGACTAAAACCCAGTCTTGTTCCTTCTTTGCCTTCGTTCCAGGGCCCGGGGTTTTTCGTTTCATCCCCTTACGAAGTGAATTTTTAATTATCCTTTGTGTACATAGTAAAAGAAATGTGTGCAAGAATTCTAGGTTTATATATGGATACGTTAACCCCACTTTTAGCATGACACTAATATCCAATTATTTAGAAAAATAAAATTATATGAATAAACTAATGCGCCTCACCATCAACGATTGCATCACTATTTACCATCAGGTGGTATCGCAGTCAAGCACTAGTTTCAATTAAAAAAAGAATACCACATTAAAAGTAACTTACTTCGTCATCTGAAAATTTAGATATAAATGTCGCAAAGAAATCGTTTGCTTCTACCGTGACTTTGCCGCACCTTACATTCTGTCTTATTAAGTAAAGCTCAAAGACTCAAACGTTGTGACTGCTCGAGAATTCGAGATCAGCGGAGGAAACCAACTGAACTATTGTGAGACTTTAAAATGGCTCGACTTTGAGTTGGGAAATACATTTTAAAACCGGATTATGGTAGTCGTACAAGCGTCGGGTTTATGTGTGTGTAGTCATGCTAGAATTACATTGCGCTCACGTATTATGTGTGTCCACTCTGAATTTGGGTCTTATATAACCACTTCTGTTTCATCCCTTTCTTCCATCTTTTTGCTTTTTTTTTCTTTTCCTTCTCTTTTTTTGTTTAAAACAAAAAAAAAATAACATAATATTTTCTTTTTTTTCTTTATTATTTCAAAACTTTGGTCGACTGGCTGTGCCGCTTACTGCCAGCCCACTCAGGTAACCCTCAAGGTAGAACTACACTACACGTGTGCCACACATGCGGCATCTGGGCGCGTTGGTTGCCATACATTTTAGGGAAATAATAATGGTTCCGAAAAACAATTTAATCTCCAGCGATCTGTGGCCGACTATTATTCTAATTAACTAGCGTTATAATGAATTGCCGACAAAAAACCCAAAACATAAACGAAAAAAAATATCCAATTTAACAACAAATAAGAGCATGTTCAAATTACATTTTCTCCTAAAAAAAAAAATGGATCTTCGAATAACAAAACTAAACTTCCGAATAGAATACTGAACCTCCGACAAAATTACTAAGTTACCGACAACAGAGGTTTGGTCAAAATAATCATATTTTTACAACTTGCATGAACTGTTTTAATTTCTATTGTTGGTTATCAAATTTATTTTTTAGCTCTCAATAATGATGAAAATACCTCAACTGTGTGGTGGGGTTCGGATCTACTACGTAACTACATTTTCATAATAAACTGAGTTTTGGTTTATTTTTATCTTTGTTCTCGCTGACATTATAAAAGTTAGGAAATTTGTCGAATAATAATACAGTATAATATTCTAAGAAACCAAAGTCTACTTGGTTTCCGATTAAGGCATGAATAGGGGTACGTATCAAAATCCCGAAAGTTCATTATACCTATGGCTGAAATACCGACGTGCAAAACACCGAAATTCAAAATACCGAAAGGTTTAAATGCCGATAGTCGTTATATCGAAACACAAAATACCGATGTTCAAATGCCCGAAAGGACGAATTGTGGCTGAAATAGGTTAGGTTAGGTTAGAATTGTGACCAAAAGCGCGCGAGCCGAGCGAGCGAAGCGAGCGGCGCCGCGGCAGCGGCCGGCGAGTGCTACTTCTCAAAATGAAACAAATCGGGACCTTAGAGCACCCCGACACGGACGAGTCGGGATTTTGAAGTTCGGGATTTTAAATATTCGAACAAATGAACTTTCGGGATTTTAAACTTTCGACCATACGACCATTTGGCGTTTCAATTTTCGGGATTTTCGCACCACAACCTAGGAAATATGAAAGGTAATTTATGAATTATTAGTAGGCAAGTAAAGATAAAAATTACAAAGCAAAGTTTTCAGTAGAACGTAATTTATGCTGGTAGAAAAGTATTATAGCAATAGACAGTCATGTTTATTTTTCGAAGATTTCAGTATCTCATTCGGTCGTTTCGTCATTTTTATTCGGACAAAAGTAGTCGGAAAGTTAGTATTTTAGGCAGTAGATTTAATATTTTGAGTAAGGACAATTCTTCTTTTTTTGTCGGAGCTTTTATTACTACCCTACATTTTATATGGAAACTAGACTTGTAGAGCTATACTAGTTCCACGCCACGCGACGTCGTTCTACTTACAAATCTGGTTCACGCGTGCGTCGGTCTAATGTAGTTCTGGTTTCACCGTTACCATTTCATTCTCGACGGGTTTCAGTACCATTTACTATTATAGTATACGGAGAACGGATTTTTTTAGGCGTACCTACGTACGTGTTTTTTGCCAACATAAAATACTGCTGATTTCCGCATGGAACAAATATTTGTATGGCATACAGATAGTTTTTTCGGGTTGTTTACATGTTTGTGAACGCACCCATGATACAGGAGTAATTCTAGTTGAAGGAAACATATACAAGGTGTAAGGTACAGCCCTCTACAAACTTTAAGGGCTTGCTCAGTAGACGAAACTGAAAATCTACCACAATTTTATTTTTTTTCAGGAAACGAAAAAATAAATCGGCCTCGCCACACAAATTGTCTAATCAAGTTTATCACTTTGTATGATATGCTGATTTTTTTTTTCGTTTCCGGAAAAAAAAATTGTGGAAGGTTATTCAGTTTCGTCTACTGAGCAAGACCTTAAAGTTTGTAGAGGGCTGTCCCTTACACCTTTTATAAAAAAAAATTAAGATCTGCTCACCACTGCTCTCAAAACGGTGAAGGATAACATCGTGAGTATACCGTCATGTCGTAGAACCAAAAATTCCAAGACATGTGACATTCACCAACCCGCACTGGGCCCGCGTGGTGGATTATGTGCATGGCCCATTGCTTCTCCTAGAGAGGAGGCCTGAGTCCCAGCAGTGGGAACATTAAAAGGCTGATTATGGTAAGTAGGCGCTTAGGGAATCAAAACTCGCCGGAACTGAAAGTCGTTATTTAAATAAAATATATATCAAGTTAAATCAGAAAGTCCAGAGTTTCAGACATACGGTTCATTTCCCGTATCGAGACAAATACGATTTGTTTGTTTCAGTCAGTTGGGACCCGCGGGACACTGAGCGTGACACTAATGTATTGCACCATCTAGGTCGTTGTTAGCAGTGTGGATTTTATGTTGTGGCAGTTTTTACCGGAGGGCCTCACCAGGGCCTCAACTCTGCTATTATAATAGTGTCAAAATGGTCTAGCATTGATTTCATAATAGTTGATTTTGACTAGTTCGGTTATCTACTAATATAATGGTGTCATTATGACTTTCCTTTTTTTGCCGTTGGGGCCGAAAGGTTCTGGAGTGGCGACCGTGTACCGGAAGACACAGCGTTGGAAGGCCTCCTACAAGGTGGACTGATGACCTGGTGAAGGTTGCAGGAATCCGATGGATGCGGGACGCACAGGATCGTTCATTGTGGCGATACTTGAGGGAGGCTTATGTTCAACAGTGGACGTTTATCGGCTGAAATGATGATAACTTTCCAATGGTTAACCACTCTCGTACATAATGACAAATGAATATCTAACGTATGCGGTAATCTGCTAAAAGACAGTTCCTTTGATCAGTGACAAACCGTCATTGTGCAGTCATTGCTTTTAATTTGTTACGAGACAGCAGATATTGTCATTCTACCACAACTCTATTACGAGACCATTGACCGATCAATGATCGATCATTATGAATTAGCAGATTACGAACTTTTAGCAAAATGACAATGGGATCGTGTTGGAATAACGAATTTATAAAAGAAAGAAAGAATGCGCGCGCTTGTTGTCTTCAGAGATCGGTAGTGAAGTGGTCCCTAGGCCCGCCGTCCCGCTCGTTTCACCACTTGCCGCTGTTCACCGCCTTCCGTTTCTCTTACGACAGCAGCCGAAGATAGCCGAGGCGCCAGAACGATGCCATCGAAGTAGCAGGTACGTAGCAAGCCATTTGTATGATGGCCACTGATTTGATTTGACGGTCAACTTGGGTATTCAATAAAATGTTAAAAAAAAGAGTCAACTATTCAACGCCGTACTGTTAACCCTACACAACTTCTACTCAGGTTACTGACCATCCCTACTATAACGAACTTGTCTTTTATAAGTTCACAGCCCTAATTCCAAGCCGTGCCCAAGGCGCTCGTTCAAAAACTAAGTTACACGACGTATAATGGAAAGGGCTAGGTTAAATAGAAAAACGACGGGGTTCCCGCCGTCCCTGTTCTCGAAAATTACGACACGTTAGATGTAAAAGATTTTCACTTAGAAAAAGTTTCAATGGACTTGCTAAGTTCAGGGTTATCTGGTTAATAGGATGGGGTTGGGGGTTTGGATATTTATAATACAAGCTGCCATCTATGCTGTCCTTAATGTGGTTTTACCACGAAGGTTTTTGTTGAAAGGTTAGTTTTGATATTTTTGGGATGAGCATCTCATCCCAAAAAAATCAAAACTAAACTTTCATAGATAGGTACATGAGAGGAGGATACAGTAACAAAGAGTTAGAGAGAGATTGCTATATTCTTTAAAGTAGCACACTCTTTCTCTCTTTTCCTCTCTCTTTTAGGTCATCTTGGAGACGCACAGGACCGTTAATTTTGGCGAAACTTGGGGAACGCCTATGTCCAACAGTGGACGTCTTTCGGCTAAAATGACGACGATGATGATGACGTAGATCATCTTCTATTTAATTTCCATTCATTTACACATATTACCAATTTTCGAAACAATTTGTTCCGTCACTTTTCCTAAAATCTTCATTGACCAAGAGAACATACATACAGACAGTATTTGTCTGGCAATATTGTTGAAATTGACCTTTTTGGAAAAATTTTCAGATGGGATATTATTCAATGACTTCTAGCGGTCTAGGATGGTGCGGGAGGCCGAGTTATACTTACTGAATAAAACTCAGCCGTAGTTTGCCTTTCACACGCTTCACATTTTTGTTTGTATACCTAATGAAATTCTTTCTTTCCCTGACGGAAACAAAGAATTTCGTCATTGCCTAATGCCGAAATTCTTTGTTACTCCTTACAGGCTGGACAAAGATAGAGAGTTTTACATTAGTGATACTACTTTACATTAGAGCCTATACTATAACTTCAGTTTTCTGTACAAAATATATCTAAACTAGCTTTTGCCCACAACTTCGCCCACGTACATAAAATGTCTATGCACTCAGGAATAAAGCAGCTTTCTATTGGTGACAAAATTTTAGCCATCGGACCAGTACTTTCAGAGATTACCTCCTACAAATAAAAAAAACAAACTTTACCTCTTTATTATATTAGTGTAGATGTATTTTTATCAGGATTACGCAGAGTTTATTATTAGTCCTGCTAGCTAGTCCTTCTGTAATTGTTTTATTCAGGTCGTAATTTTGAACTGCTCTCTACGGATTCAATAATAAAGTTTGCCGAACTTTGTTTTAGTATTATAGTTTTTCTTTCTGGGAAATATGAATAAAGTTTCATTTAGTTATTTGTTTAGAAGTTTTGATAGACGAAACCAAAAATCGTTTAAAGATACAACAAAAACTTTCGTCAGGTAAAGGTTTTGGGTCGTTTTCATCTCTACTAATATTATAAAAAGGTAAAGTTTGTTTTTTGTTTGTAGGAGGTAATCTCTGAAAGTACTGGTCTGATTGCGATATTTTTTTTCACCGATAGAAAGCTGCTTTATTCCTGAGTGACATAGGCTATATTTTAAGTACGCGGGCGAAACCGCTGGCAAAAGCTAGTAGCCTATACAAATACGAATGTGAATTGTATTTTCATCAAAAATGAAACCTTCGCAGAAAATTGGCACAGTTGCTAATTCCAGTCCCGACATTCGAATTGCGTATAAAACTGATATGAAAGAAGCCAAATAAATTGAAATGAAAAAAATATTGAGTGGATAAGTAAAGCTGAGGAAAGTCTTTTTTAACCGACTTCCAATAAAGGAGGTTCACAAGTCAAGAGGTTTCTTCTATCTTATTCGATGCGATTTTGATGATTCTTTTTTTATTTAAACGAGTGTTTCTCCCTGGACATTCCTTTCAATAAATGAAAGCACATCTTACAGGATTCCAGTTATCACGTGTTTGTTTATCTACAGTAATATTATAAGAGGTAAAGTTTGTTTTTTATTTGTAAGAGGTAATCTCTGAAAAGTCCGATTGTGAAATTTTTTTACTTATAGAAAGCTGCTTTATTCCTGAGTGACATAGGTTATACTTTATGTACGCGGGCTAAGCCGCGGGCGAAACCAACTGGGTTTTATTTAAACAAATTTACAACATAACAGCGCACTGTTCCCGCGCGCCTCAAGGAGTTGTCAGCAACAGCAGGGGCCCAACTGGATCGAAGCCTACTGGGGCCAGGGTTAGTTTCGAAAGATAGCTCAGCCCCGGTACGAAAGGCAACGAAGGAACAGGAGTAAGTTTTTAGTCAGTAAAAGTCTGACACTATCTCCCACTCCGCCCAAGAGCGGGGGATGTCATTAGATGATTTTCCCACCGAAAAAATAGGGTAGAACCGTTATGGCTGCGCCCGCGTGATAGTACAAAATTTTCCGAAGGGAACATACCACATAATTTCAGGATAAAAAGTAACGTCTATGTACTGGGCTTATGTCTTTTTAGTTCCAGGGTTGCGATGACTCCTTTAAACAATACCGAAGCCTAAAAACGTAGTTGTGCCCCTATTCTTTGACAGGCCTGTTGGTCTAGTGGTTAGTGACCCTGACTGCTATGCCGGAGGTCGTGGGTTCGATTCCCACCCCGGACAAATGTTTGTGTGATGAGCACGATCATTTGTTCTGTGTCTGGGTGTAATTTATCTATAATATATATGTATTTAGAAATATATAAGTATGTTTATCAGTTGTCTAGTACCCATAACACAAGCTCTGCTTAGCTTTGGACTAGACGGCGCTGTGTGATAGTTGTGGAAATAAAAAAATAAAAAAAAAATAATAAAAAATTCTTCTCTGGCAGTGGCAAAGGACCGAGAAAATTGACACAGGCTGGACAAGACCCTTACCCAAAGAGGTGTCTTTAATTCATTAAACCCCAAGCGAACGCCGGCGTTCGTCCTTACATTGTCTTTTTATGGTCTCTAATTACGGTATTCGAAAGGTTAATTAAATAATAGTACATTTTGATGTAAGTGTGTAATGTTAGTGATTACCGTCGAGGCGGTATTTAGACCCGAGCCATAGCGAGGGTCTTAAGAGAGCCGAGACGCCAGTAATCATTAATTACTCACGTGTATCATACGACGTTTTTCAATACACTGAGAAATTAACTGTAAAACTAGTAAACTTTTGTGGCGGTAAAAATCTGTTATATAGGTATGCGCGCCTATTTTTTTTTCTTTTTTCTAGTGGGGGACGACGCGCGCCCATCCTGATACGATAAATGTTATAAAATTATGGCGGGTGAGAGGTTGAACAAAAAGGTTTTAACTACATTATAGCACTAGTGCGTTATGGTAATCAAAATGTCACAGTTTGGTAACAAGAGCCATTATATACCTAAGTGCAGTGCAATAAGAGTCACTTTATGAGTAAGTGTATTGAAAAAATATATTATTAGGTAATTAGATATTAAGTTACGACAATTAACGATAAATTGTAACAGGACCGCGTACCGGAAGACGCTGCGTTGGAAGGCCTCCTACAAGGTAGACCGATGACCTGATGAAGGTTGCGGGAAACCGATGGATGCGGACGCACAAGAACGTTCTTTGTGGCGACGCTTGGGGGAGGCCTATGTCCAACAGTGGACGTGTATCGGCTAAAATGATGATGATGATGTAACAGGACATTAAGGAAAAAATCAGGTTTTTATTTTATTATTCTTTTCCTCTGCCTTCTGTATTCCGACTGAATTTGCGTATGGGGATTTCGTAGCTCCGATCGAGGGGGACTCTCATTAAATATCTATCTATAAGTATACAATTTCTCAATAATTTTTTTTCATAACACTAAAATAGAGCATTTTTGGTCTCGCACAGATTATAATTTTAGGTTTACTTTTTATATGTATTTTTATTTTAGTTTATGTTTTTGTAAGGCTCGAATAAACATTTTTTTACACAATTTTGCCTAGTCCAAGTGGGTTAATTTTTGTTTTCTTAGGGAATGGATTCTACTGCTGCGGGCAAAAGAGATAATCATGCAGGCAATTAACAAAATTAGCATTTTAATGGAGTCGCCGCGGTACACGGTCTGTACCCACACTTGTGTGTCTTGCCGGTGCATTGATAGTAAACTCTATTTTTTTATTTTATTTTTTGGGTGGGAAATTATCAACTAACTGCTCCCTTTCTGGATGGAGCTAGAGGGAGTGTCAGCCTTTTACCGAGAGCTACTTTTTAACTTTTTTTAGGTGGGAAGATCATATAATTGATGTCTCCTGCTTTTGGGCGAAGCGCGAGGGCGTGTCAGACTTTACTGACTAAAAACTCGATCCTGTTCCTTCTTTGCTATTGTTCCAGGGCCCCGGGATCTGTTTCGTATCACCCATGGCCCCAGTAGAATTCGACCCTGCTGGGCCCCTATGGTTGCTGACAACTTCTTGAGGCGCGCGTGGAACACTACGCCTCGTCGACGACTTGGGCTCGATCCGAACGGTTACCGGACGTCCGCAAGCCAGCACCTACGGTGGCCAGAAATCGGGATTAGGATCATGGCGGCTGGGGCGCGAGAGCTATTGCCTCACGCGTAAGGCAATTTTTTTTATCTGGATTCAATTTTGTGTCTGCAATGACCGAAATTCACGCGAAAGAAGTCGCGGGCAAAAGCTAGTTTCAACTAAATTAATACGGTCTACATATATCACTAAATGACGACTTAATAATGATAATTGACAATCTCATAATGATATTAACCACGTTCACAGTTCAGAATGACCGTAGGTACTTAGAACGTGATTGCGTTTGGGTTATTAATGAATCTCAGTCTGAACTGTAATTATACGTTCTATTGATTTTCTAAGACTATTTCTTATTCGAGTAGTCGTTAGATAAGTAATAGCTAGTAATTTTTTATTGCTGATAACTTGTACTTAACCACTATCTTACCTAATGGTAAGTGACGTCGCGGTCGGTGGTGGTGCACGTGCACGCTTACCTAGATGAAGGTAACTTATTCACTCTTCACTTAAAGACCTATTAAATCTACGCAACACAAAATATATATAAAGGCGGACCTAATGTCTAATGCTGGCATACACCATCCTACCTATCGTCCAATCGGTTTGACCCTACAGGTTTGATCCAATCTGTAGTTCCGTGTGGGAGTGGATTGGTGTGACTCAGACCAATCCACTCCAACACACGATCAAACCTGTAGCGTCAAACCGATTGGACGATAGGCAGGACGGTGTATGGCCGACATTAGGCATTCTCTGGCAGTCAACCAGGGCCCCAAGTCTGCTATTTTTATAAATTCTTCATTCCAACACGATCCCATTGTCATTTTGCTAAAAGTTTGTAATCTACTAATTCATAATGATCGATCATTGATCGGCCAATGGTCTTGTAACAGAATTGTGGTAGAATAATAATTTCGAGCATATTAAAACCAATAACTGCACAATAACGTTCTAATGGTAAAACACTGATCAAATAAACTGTCAAAGTTTTAGCAGATTACTGCAAACGTCAAATATTCATTTGTCAATATGTACGAGATTACCATTCTATGTCACTTCTTTCAATGGAGTGTCAGTGGTTGACCATTGGAAAGTCATAATGACGCCATTATGAAAGAAAGAAGAAAGAAAAAGTGTTTATTCACGTCAAACATGACGCATACCATAAAAAAATAAATAACAATATCGAACTAAAAGTAAGTAACACACAAGATATGCGTCACATCCGCGCAAAACGGCCAGCGCTCAGCAAAATGCTGGGGCATTATATTAGTAGATTACCATACTTGTCAAAATCGACAATTATGGCATCAATGATAGACCATTCTGACACTATTGTAATAGCAGACTTGAGGCCCTGGGTGGTGAAGAGACAACATGACAAGTGCTTAAAGAAAATGTTGTGTGTAGGTACGTGTCAGCATGATGCCTTATGGCAAGGTTTTCCAGGGCATAAACACCAAATTCTGGGCTCATATTATTTCGGGTTTTGTTGAGCGGTCGTGATACTCACAGATCAGTCAATTCGTCGACATTGAATTTGTGGGGTGTTATCAAAATGTCATTCCACAAACGATTACCTACGCGCGTTGCCTAGTCCCTCTCGCTCACACAAAGGCGATTGGCTTGTGCAGCCAAAAAAATGAAACTATCGCGCTTAGAAATAGCGTAGATAACCAGCACGCTTAGCCAAGTTGTTATTCTGCAATCGTTAACGCTGTAGAAAAGTGATGAAACGTATGGGAATGACGTCATCTCAACGTAAAGTCACGTGGTCGGAACAAACGAATAGAAAATTCGTAGCCAAGTTCAAATCGTTCAAAATGATAGAATGAATTTCTACAACGTTTAACGCTACATCCTTTGATAAACAAACGCTACATCCTTTGATAAACAAACGCTACATCCTTTGATAAACAAACGCTACATTGTAGAACGAGCGGTCGACTCAGGCGCGTCAACATGGCTACCTACTTATCGTTTTCTACAATTGCTGACACCGAAGCGTTACCGATTGGAGAAAGGAATTCGACACGATACGGTTATAACTTGGCTAGGGGGGCAGACTAGTCTACACTAATATTATAAAGAGTTGAAGTTTGTTTTTATGTTTTTTTGTTTGTAGGAGGTAGGTAATCTCTGAAAGTACTGTACAGTCTGATTGCGAAAACTTTTTCACCGATAGAAAGCTGCTTTATTCATGAGTGACACAGGTTATAGTTTCTTTCTGTATGCGGGCGAAGCCGCGGGTAAAAGCTGTTTAGTTATTCATAAAACTTGTGATCTATTAAAATAGACACTGTTGGCATATTACCTATCACAAAAGGCTTGATATGATCTGACAGTAAGCGATGACGTAGGTAGTCGATGATGGAGCACGTTTGCCTTTATGTAACCTAATCACTCTTGACTTAAACATTTACCTAAGACATGATTTTTTGGTTGAAATATTTGATGTTTACCTGCCTTGTCTTATGTCAGGTCTTTTTAGTTACATAATAGTCTATCCATTTGCTATCATATTGGTAGATAAAAAAATATAATAATTAAGGGCTCATTCACACTAATCCGTCAAAGACGATTCGTGTTTTTTGACGAATCGTCTTTTTTCACGAATCGTTATTTTGATTTGTATGGGCGGCTATACATTTTAATTGCCCGTGTTCACACTATTACGGAATCGTGTAAAATGACGGATACGTCTTAAATGACGTTTCGTCTTTTTTCAAAAACCTTCAGTTTTAAATCACGAATCATTATGACGGATCGGTCGGGACGACTATGTCTTGCACTGCACCCACACACTACGACCGTTCGTGGACTTTTTATTTTTCTTTTTTTTTGTTTAGATCGAAGGTAATACCAACACAAGATAGTCATATTTACATCCATCGTGTTGGATAGTTCGTCCAAGAGTGAAGTCTGAATCACGAATTCAGTGTGAACATCATTCTATTCGGATATTTTGATGAATCGTGAAAAAACTCGATTCCGTATGCAATGTGAACGTTCATCCGTCATTACGTATCGTCTTTTTTGACGAATCGTCGTTAACGGACCCAGTGTGAATGAGCCCTACCTTCTTCTAGTGGCTTCGTCCGAGTGAATGCAGAAACCTATTCCAAAAAAACATCTGATGTTCATTTTACCTGCGTGTCATGTTCATTCGAGTAAACATACACACATCAATACAAACTATCGCTTTTATAATATGAGCGTAATTGTTATACGTACTGTCGTTCCTAATGTTTACTCCGCAATTACTTACTTGGCTAGATAAGTAGATACCTATTTCGGTACACTGACTCTGAGTAAGTAGGTTGGTACATAAGTTACGCTACAGAATAAGATAAAACATTGACACGAATATTACTCGTAATACATACAGACCTTTTACCACCACAATAGTAGAATTTGGTCTGTATGAAAGCGAGTTCTTAGTTGGTGGGCTTTACGATAAGTACTGACCCGTCGCTATGTATTCGTAAAGGTTGCTATACATCTAGTGGGCTGGAAGTAATCGGCACAGCCGGGCGATAAAATTTAATTTTTTTCGTAACATTTCTGAGAGCTTAGCCAAGTTGATAATCTACAATCGTTAACGCCAGTAGAAAACTTCAAATGTATGGGAATGACATCGTCTCAAGGTTAAGTCACGTTCTCGCTCCGGGCCTTGGTCCGGAGCGAGGAGGAGTGGTACGCGGTCGCCGACTTCTGCGAAGCATTAATGCTCGCTAAGGAGGAGGCCGACCGCATCAGGCAACGGCTCTCTCGCCGCCGCCGGGATTACGATCCCGATTTCCAGCCACCGTAGGCGCGGGCTTACGGACAGTGAGCAATGGGTAGCTGGCTGACCGACCGTGCGGTAACTGTCCGGACCAAATCCAAGTCGTCGACGGCGCGCACTGTTCCCGCGCGCCTCAAGGAGTTGTCAGCAACAGCAGGGGCCCAGCCGGGTCGAAGTCTACTGGGGCCAGGGTTATCCGAAAGGGAATTCGAGCCCCGGTATGAAGGCTTAAAGGAACGGGATGGGTTTTTTAGTCAGTAAGAGTCTGACACTATCTCCCGCTCCGCCCAAGAGCGGGGGTTGTCATTGGATGATTTTCACCATCAAAAAAAAAAGGTTAAGTCACGTAGTCAGAACAAAGGAATCGGACGCATTGCCTACTCGAAGCGGTTGATAAAAAAGATTCGAAACGAAACGGTTGTAAGTTGGCTGGCTAGGCCTGCTGGTGTGTAGCAACCCTAAAATGCCAGGGTAAGGAATGGTTAGCATTGAACATAGTTATGCGACGCGAGGAAATCATGAAAGAAGGTCCTAAGTATTCAGTAAAAGGTTTTTTCTTGCTTTAGTACAAGACTTATTCCGCTCGTTTAAATATAGAACATTTCTTTGTATGTCCGTTTATTTCTTAATCAAGAAGTGCTCATCTGACTTGTGTTATTTTTTTTTGTTATTAGCTAGGTTTAGACTAGCCATATGGGATGAGTCAGCCTCTTACAGAATTTGGCATGATCACGACTGGTTTTTACCACTCCGTTTTGACTTGTCCAGCCTCGCAATTTGTACGGGAATCCTTCTGTTTTTTTTTGTTCCATCAATAAATAATGTGCATATCGTATTTATGCTTAATATTTCTATGTATCTCAATAATCTTTGATTTTAAGTGTATTAGTAAACTAGCTGCTACCAGGGGCTTCGCCCACATGTAAGTAGAAAATGGTACCAAGAGTACTCCCGGGATAAAAAGTATCCTATATGCTGTCCCAAGATATGGTCTACCCCTGTACCAAGTTTCATCAAAATCTGTTCTGACGTTTAAGCATGAAGAAGTAACAAATGTATATACACACATTTTTTTCTTCTTTATGATTAGTGTGATAAAATACATAATTACTATTATTGTTCAAGAGCTTTAAATAGTATTATGATATTTTACTTTTTTTAGAATGACGTGAAAGAGTTGATGAAATACACTTTTTTTAAAAGTGTTTAAATTGTCAAATGATTTTTCTCGCTCTAGACTGGAGCGAGAAGCCGTGTCAGACATTTATGAAATGATCGATTGTCGATAAAAAGATCGTTCTACCGACATTAATTTATGCGGATTTCATTGAAGAAATAAAACGTTGTAGTGTGTCCCAAATTTTTTTAGAAATGGTAAGGTTTTTGTCAAGAAATTTCATTAATGGAAACCTATATTTCAGCCAAATACGAAATAAAAGATCCAGTTACGAACAATGAGTGAGAGATGACATGAGAGGCAACCTATTTACACAAACCACTAAAAAAACAATAAATTAAGTTGAAATATCGAAATAAATAAAATTAGACAATAATGTAAATTATTTATTTATTATTTACTTTATTGCACACAATTATACATACAAAAAAAAGGAAATTAAAACTAAAACACAGACATACAATGGGCGGCCTTATCGCATTCAGCAATCTCTTCTAGGCAACCTGGAATGGACAGTAATTATTTTTAGAATTCGAAATGACAAAACCCTTAAATACTCGTAGGTACCTACTACTTTTGCACCAAGAGTGCAGATCCGTGTTCCTAACAGATTTACCACTCATTTAAAAATGCATTGCTGGGAAACTCGGACACCACAGGAATTGAAAACGTCCGCTATTCAAAGAAAATATTCAGAACGCTTTAAACCACCTTTAAGTTCTATTTAAGAGCGTTCTTCCTGAGATACAGTTTTTTTATTGTTTTTAGGGTTGCGCTTGACCACTATCTCACCTAATGGAAATCGACGATGCGGTCAACGATGGAGCGCGCTTTTTCATAAAGTCGCTCTTACGTGATTATGATGTTATTATAAACCTTTCTCTAGATGTAATCTTAAAAAACAGTACCTTGTCGATATTATCTAGGTTTTGTTCGATACAATCATTACGATCGAACACGTTTTGCTGATCTAGCTACACAATTACGCCGCGCTAAGTGCAGTGCGGCATCAGTACATATTCGGACAGCAAACCGGGTGCTTCGTACTCATTAGCATATCATATCATTTAGCGTAACTTAGCATAATTACCGTTTTATAAATAAATCTTTAAAGTTATTTAAAGTATTTAATTTAATAGCATAGCAGTCCATACCACTTCGGTCGCGACTCCTACAGGTTTCAATTGAAATAAAATCACTTTGTGTAAGACTAATTCAGTAAAAAACTCTGATAATAATCTGCTATTTTGCGTCAAGTTTGGCTCTTAATAATAATGTACCTATTCATAAATTCAAAAAAGATATGAAGAACCTTGTACATTTAATAAAGATTCTGAATATTTTTTTCCAAGTTTTGTGAAATATTCGACTAAATGATGGAATTACCGAACGGTAACAGAGCGTTCAAGTGTTATATCTATTTTTTCGCGTTGGCCCTTTATCAAACATTGTGTTGGATGAACCAATAAGCTCTTAAACCATGCTCTGTTTGACGTTAGACGGGTCGAAAAGGGCCCTCTTAAATCGATGTAATAGCATTTCATTCTCCCACAAAAAAAAAACATAATACTGGCCAAAACGTTACAAACTTTTGAAATAGCCCGTAATGCTTTCTTTTCTTCTTTGAGGTTTTCTCCAAAACTACGGGCTCTTTGGACTTTCTACGTAAGTTGGCACAGTACTGAAACACGAACTAGAAAAGTCTGAAGGCAAAAGGAAAAAGACTACTAATAGAATTTAAACTGCTGGTTCCAACAGATCTATACGAAAGGCTTAATCTATGAACTTGTGATTTCGAAAATGAATACGTGATACATAAGTAGTAATTTTATCGCTTGTCTGGCAGTTTTGAGTACGTTATGCGACCTAGCCAAATGTCCTTTCTTTGGTATTGCTCGTCAAGTGGTTGCGCTCCTTAGTAGTTCTGAATTGAATTACATGAATACCTATTGATAAATGCTTGCTGGTCCAGTCAGTGGACCATCTGAGACACTGATCTGCATTGTACTCATATGATTTGACCATTACATGTTAATTGTATGGACTTTAAAAGGGAACTCTGTGTTTGTTTCGGTGGTTCTTCACATGATGTAGTCAGTTAGAGAACACTCGCCGCTTTGAGTTAGTTAAATTGACGAAAAACTAAAACGTGTACAAGAATTTGTTACAAAACCTATTTGTAAAAGAAATATTCAGTATAAAACAAAGTCGCTTTCCACGACTCCTAAACCATTATTTTAACATGGTTTTGATGGTGATATATGATTTGCACCCGTGCGAAATGAGGACGGGTCAATATTTTATTTTATTAATTCAGCTCTTCCAATGCAACAGATTTTCTTAAGAGCGGTCAACCCAAGATTTTTAATTTTTTCCATATTACACATATGTATTTCTTTATATATTTTAGATTTCTATTGAAATCAAAACATTTTGTGTAAGACTAATCCAGTAAATACCTCTGAAAATCTGCTATTTTGCTCGAACTTTAACCCTTCATAATGTACTCATAATTAAAAAAAAAAACTTTTAGATCGTCATCGGTCGTGATTTTGAAAGACGAAAGTTTTTAAGGTTAACTTTTTTAAGCTTTTTTAAATAGCACGTATTTTCTAGATCAAGTTGTGTCAAATATTCTAGTGAGTGACGAAATTACTGAATGCCAATGCCAACAGAGCGTTCAGGCGATATCTCTCTTTTTTCGCGTTGCCTCTTTATCAAAGATTGCGTTGGATGAAACAACAAGTTTTAAAATCCGAATCACGTTGATGATAAACGGATCGGGAAGGACCCTCTTAAATTCATTTTGGCACAGTTCGAGTTCAGAAAACAGCTATTCGAATAAACAGAACCCTATCCCTAAACATTTATAGACCGGATACAAAATTCTGAAATCGTAATCTTTCTCACTATCTATGAAAGTCTATCGAAAAGGACATCTGGCTCGCGTCGCTCATGAATATAATATAAGTCTCTCGTTCACTCGGCAACGTTGGGTAACGTGTGAATCTAACACTTAGCATTATTTGTATCTACCCGCAAATCCCAGTAACCCTTGAAGATTTCACCGCTATTCAATTTCTGGCTTTCTGTAGGAGTTTAGATCTTAGGATCTTATTTAGAAAATCTGGGGTTTGTAATAAACGTTCACTGGGATTATGCTCGTCTGAATTGCGTTAGTCATTTGTGGAATTTTGTGGAAAGATTTTTGTACATATTCTGTTTTGGTAAAGAAAAAGTTTAAGTAACTTTTTTATTTTTACTAGCGGCCCGTCCCGGCTTTGCACAGGCAAGAAATTTAGCTATGTTACTCAAGGTGAATGTAGCTTTCGAATGGTGAAAGAATTTTTGAAATCGGCACAGTAGTTTTTGAGTTTATTCATTACAAACATACACACAAAAATAAAAAATTTGCCTCTTTATAATATTAAGTGTAGATAGGCTCGCGACTTTGACTGTTACCTCACCTGACGGAAAGCGACGATGTGGTCGAAGATAGGCCCCGTTTATCTAGAAGTAATCTATTCACTCCTGACTTAAAGATCCCCAGGTTGCAACTATCAGGAGCTCTTGGTAGGGCCTCAGATGCTAGCAAGCGCCACAAATGGATGTTTTATCAAATCGAAATAGATTTTGTAGCGTCCTCAAATCCAAGTAACGGTTTTGTAGTTTCTTCAAATCCTTCTAACATTTGACACTGCAAAATGTGGATATTTCAGCGCTTTTGTTGGTAAACCTCGCGACATTCTCATGCATAAGATTTTGAGTTTGCACCGAGCGGCACTCAATTGTCCAGACAAATATAATGCATCCAATATTTCAATATCCGTCTCAACAATAATATCGACTTTTCTGTCTCAAAAAATTCACTGCTGAGTGTACCTAGCTGTACAGGGTGATATTAAATTCACTGGCAACATGCAGTCTGTCAAAACTGTAGTTCGTAGTTCTAACGTCCGCTGGTAGAGTCTGTCTAAAAAGTTAAATGACTTGAGTAATTATTAGAGCAAAATGAAATCTGATGTAGTCAACGCTGGTTCAATAATCAAGATTGGTTAAGAGATCTTAATCATTGTTTACTTATAGAAGAACCTTATAAAAACTAGCGAATACTGTGATCGAATATAAATATTTTTTAAATGATTTAATATTATACAAAATTCCCAAGTCGTTTGACTTTTTAGACAGACTATATACCTAATCTCTTAGCCCTTTCACGACAATTATACTACGTGTGAAATAGGGTCGATACCTGCTAGTCTGTATGTATATAATATATTCCACATAATATATATATATATTATATTATATAATATATATACGTGGTGACCGATAAGAAAACAAATGAGTGAACAATCAATCAAAATTCAATTCAATGTGTGAAAGTGTAACTTCAATTAATATCAAAGAAAAAAAAACAAAGGAAAAAAAATACTGCATAAATGAAATAAATAAATAATTATAATTGCATAAGTTGATAAAAATGTTATGCAATAGCTTTACCGCGGCAGTCCCCGAGTGCCACACGTCTTTTTTTATTAGTAAGTATATTTTGTAATGTATGTGTGTATGTATTTGTGTTGTTATTTCATAACAGTATTATTTTTGATGTTGTACACCGACAGTCCTAAATCTTTCTCCTTTCTTTCAGTCTATCCAAAGGTTGTCTGTAAGAAATTGCCCTGTGCGATAAGACGACCCATTGTACACTTATTTTTAATATTTTTTGTCCTGTATTTTTTGTATATGTGGTGTACAATAAAGAATATATAATAATAATAATGATAATACTTGCATAGACACAACCTTGTAGCCAGGATTATCCATCAGCAACTTGCTCTGAAGTACTCTCTTGTGGAATCGGAGGTGCCATATTACAGGTATGTGCCCGACCCAGTTCTCGATAGTGGCGATATCACGTTGTACTGGGATCGGTCCATCATCACTGACAGGACTATTGTGGCCAATAAGCCTGATATAGTGGTGGTGGACCGAAGCGAGAGGCGTGCAATGATTGTTGACATATCCGTTCCGCATGACGAGAACCTCGTGAAAGCCGAGAAAGATAAACAAATCAAGTATATTGACTTGGCTCGCGAGGTTGTCGACATGTGGGAAGTGGACTCAGCGATCATTGTACCGATAGTTGTGTCAGCCAATGGCTTAATAGCCAAGAGCCTCGACCAACATCTTAGGAGGCTCTCGTTAGGCGACTGGATCAAGGGCTTGATTCAGAAAGCAGTTTTTCTGGACACGGCTCGTATCGTTAGGAGGTTCCTTTCTTTGGAGCCCTAACCACCGGTAGCTTGGACCCTGTTCTCGATACCGGTGGGATACTGTTTTTTATATTTTTAAATGTTTTTTTTTTTATTGTTTTTTAAGAAATATTTAAAAATATAAATGTAACATGTTAAAAAAATAAATAATGATAAAAACAGTCTTTGACTTTACCTAGAACTGAACAATCGTTTAATAACAAAATAAAGCCGGCATTCCAAAATTAAAAACTGAATTGACCAAATCAAAACAACCATAGACTGTAATCATATTCCAGAGAGAGCATATTTAAAAAAAAAACCAGCGCATATTAGTTCCGCCGACCAAAGAGCTTGACCCAAAATCTGTCAATGATTTATATAAACAATAATGTTCGGTGATATATCAGCTGTTATTTATTAGAGTAATATACACGCTGACCTTTCCATTAGGCAGCTACGGATGATTGATAATGCGCTGAATTGGAAAATTAAAGGTGTTTTATGTCTGCTTTATTAATTTATGTTCTGGGTTTGATTTGATTAGAGTTCCTGTTTTTGATGAAATATTTGTCTGAAACTCGAATTTCCTTGATTGAAAAGGGTTTCGATTGTGAATTTGTTAATGAATAAAAGTCACCATTAATAGTTTAATTATTTTTTTTAATTATTGATAGGCTCGCTTTTGACCACTATATCTTATCGGATGGTAAGCGGTGATGTGGCCGACGATGGAGCACGCTTGCCTAGATCTATTCACTCAATTTATTCAGTTATTTTCAAAGACATCAGAATAAATAAAAGCAAGCATCAATCACGAGTCAGAAACTTTCGTAATGTGACTTTACATGTCCCTGTTTTCTTACAGCCTTTATCCTTTTCTTTGAAAGGGCGACAGAACGAGACGAAAGACGTACACTTTGCCCTTAAAACTTGCTAAACCAATTACCTACACTTTTCATTTTTCACAACCATTTCTAGATAGCTAACTTATTTCCTATTTTTAGAATTAAGATAGACAATAGAGATAGCGTAGGTTGTATTTATTTATGTGTTGCCATATTTTTTTTATGATTTGCCAAGGGATACCTCACCACCATCATCATCATTTCAGCCGATACACGTCTATTGTTGGACATAGGCCTCCCCCCAGCGTCGCCACATCGAACACAAGTGAGCTATCGAGCGTTGGAAGGCCTCCTACAAGGTGGACCGATGACCTGGTGAAGGTAGCGGGAAACCGATGGATGTGGGACGCACAGGAAGAGATACCTAATTAGTTTTTTTTTGCAATTAAATTAGATACTTACCGAGACTAATTAAAAAAAAAACATTACAATTAGAGTTTTGTTTTTAGTTACACTAATTTTCATTGTAACCATTGTCTCAACAGAAACTGCAAAAAAATTAGAACAATAGCATTGACATATTTTTCAATATTTTAGCTCAGTTTCGTATCTTTTGCACTAACTCTTAGATCAAAGAAATTATATTACCCACTATTTAATTCTACTTAATTAATTAGTTGAATTTTTTCTATTCCAATTATTTTTTTTTTGTTTTGTGTCTTTTATTTATTCATTGTACACAGTATAATGTTGAACATTTAATTCAAAATATAATTAATATTAGTTAACCAAAAATTTGTAAGTTCTGTGCATACCTTTAAGTGAAGAATTTGTTGTGATAAACTATTTCAAAAATAATACCTAATTCTGTAGAAGTTTTTAGTTTGCGCGCATCGCGTAAAATGTACAGTTGCCATCACGGATCTTGAGCGGTTGCACAGAAGTCAAATATTCGGTCTCTTTAGTGGTGCGAAATGAGACGCGGGGGCGGGGAGTGTCAGTGATTGGCTTGCCGCGCCATCGCGTCATAAACGTCACTCCTAATTCGTTCCCTGCGTTGCTGCATGTATCTAACAACAAAGACGATTGGTTCGCCAATATATGGAATGCGCTCAAGATCCGTTTTGGCAACTGTACGAAATCGATGTAGCTAACTTTTATGTATACATTAAAATTGTATGTAACTGATGTATTAATTAGGCTTTGGTTTATCGCAATTGGTTGACTATATCGAAAGATATACTGGTCATTGATTGTTAGGCGCTAGTGCGGTACGAAGTTTTTTTGTAATTGTGTCTGCAAACTAATTGTTAGAGTGCCGTAACAAATAAATAAATAAAACAGATTGAGTATACACTCATTTTTTCAAATAAATAAATAAATACAACAGATTGAGCATCACTTCAAAAACCGAAATACTTTCTAACTTCATACTGGCTAAATGGAAAAACTGTATGAAGCTAAAAGAAAAAAAAAACAAGCCGTTTCTGTAGCATAAGTAAAATGTAAGTTCTAGATTTTTCCAGTTTCCATTAGTAACTATACTCTTGTTGATATTCCACAGGCAATCTGAGTTCCTCTACGTCACTGAGATCCTAGTCACAAAATAGATAGGTACAGAAGTCAATCTCATGTATTACTTCACTTTTTATACCTACGCTAGGCGGTCGAGCTAGGGTCAGCGCGTTGCTCCAAACTGTACGAGCGCGATCGGGCGATTGAGCCGAGATATCGTGTCAGTGAGCGGTGTATATGTGTGCATTGCTCGAGCGCGCTTTGTATGTAGATTGTCTTCTGTACCTATCTATTTTGTGTCCTAGTACCCACACGTGCGCAAATACAGCATCTCGTTTAGTAAACCTCGACCTTTATTTCAGCAGTTTACAAATGAAGGTTTCGTGGAAAAATCCTAAAAATAGTTTAGGCAAATTCATACGTGATGTTAGCCGTTCCATATTTTTTTGATTCTTTGACATTTTTAGGAGTAAAAGGAGATAAAGAATACTGCACGGTGTGAGTGAAGAAAGTTTGTCTTTTAAAGTGTGTCGTTTCGAAGCAGAATTTGCCCGAGCCGCGAGGGTGTTATGGAGCCAAGTACTGCAGTGACTTTGCACGTGCATCAAGCGACGTTTTTTAATACACTTACAAAGAAATTAATAAACAACTTCTGAGCAGCGCTCAGCCTGATACGATAAATACAATAAATTATGGTATGCAAATTGTGTCACACTTTTTAATGAACCTAGTTTTTACGGCAGCTCTTTTTAAAAAACGAACAGCTTACATTCCTTTGACAAAGTTAAATATTTTCTGAAAATAATTAACAGTATTCACAGATTATATCGAATCAAAACCGATTCTGGGAAATCCCGGAAAAAATCGGATAAAGCCAATGGAACATCGGTTAATCACGTCCGTTTTACCGAAACTAATTAATGAAGGTAAAAGCTGAAAAACCTCACCTGAGACTGAAGTAGGGCTTTATTCGGTAATATACTTTTTTATACGTTGTTAAACGAGTTCTTTTGGCGAAGTTTTTACACTTTCCTTATCTACAGAGATTTGATGGCGACCTGAGTAGCTCTTAAATGCTATTTACCACCTGTTGTTACTACGTTTTTTTGTTCTAATAACATTTTAGTTTTAACTTGTAAACGGTAGACTAGTAATTGTTCATGGGTTCGCTTCTGTAAGGAACTTTCTGGGTCTTGGAACGCAAGGTAAAAAAGCAACATAGGAGTGGGTTTTAGTCAGTAAAAGTCTGACACGCCTTTCCGCTCTGTACTAGAGCGGGAGAAGTAATTTGATGATTTTCCACCTAAATAAAGGAAAAAGACAATTAATGCTTGTACAGGCTATATAAATTATCCTGTTAGTCATCGTGTCATTCAAGTCTTGTTAAACTATAAAAAAAATGAGTTAAGTACCCAATTATTCACCAAGCGACTCCCTATTTATAGTTATGACTGTTTTTTGAGACCGATGTCACGGTCTACAAGGGTGCACGCTGCAGAATAACCTTGAAACAAAATAGATTCTCTTTCTTCCGAAATGCAATAACAGCATCTTTAAAGGCGGAATTCCAAGCACTTTATCGCTTTGCCGAACAGTATAAGGAAACTTCAGTCACCCTCATTTCGTGCTATTACTGTGCTGTATAATATTGTGGAGGAAGATCGCGAGGAACGTCAATTTTTGCATTGGAACGTCGTAGCCCCGTCGACTAAGGCCGGCGGCGGTTATCGAAATTCCATCATGCCCCGAGGATGGCACTGAGCCGTCTACCTGTGCAAATGGAGGAATATATATGGACATACTGATAATGCAGGTTATTGATTTTGTTAGGGGCGATTATTGTGCGCTTATTATAGACTAGCTTTTGCCCGCAGCTTTGCTTGCGTACATAAAATATAGCCTGTCACTCAGGAATAAAGCAGCTTACTATCGGTGAAAAAATTTTAGCAATTGGACCAGTACTACCAGAGATTACATCCTACAAACAAAAAAAAAAAAAATTAACTTCTTTATTATGTTAGTGTCGATTAGAGCAATGGATAAAAAGTATTTGGCGCCGATTTTTTTTTTAAAACTTCATTCAACACAAACGTATAAAGGCAAACATAATGCCCACGTTTCACCCTAGAGCAAGAGAAGTCATTTGATGATTTCTCACTTCAAAAAAAAGTGACCTGTTTTTGTGGAGATCTAAAGACGGCACAAACAGATGGCGTTCCCATAGCCAAGTACATCGTCGGCTTTATAATGTCCCCACTGCTGGGACTCAGGCCTCCTCTTTATGAGAGGGGATTGGTAGTATTCTACCACGCGCGCCCAGTGCGGGTTGGTGGATGTCACATGTCTTCGAATTTTTGGTTCTAGGACTTGCAGGTTTCCTCACGATGTTTTCCTTCACTGTTTTGAGAGCTGTGGTGATGAAATAAATTACACAAAGTAATACGCCTGACTGGGTTTGCCCGCGACCTACAACTTGTAAGTACAGTTCAAAAAAAAGGTAAAACCTATCTATGGTAACGAGAAGCATAGAAGCTAGGATTGTAGACGTGCGGTCAATAAAGGATATAAGTAAACAGGGTAGTCAGATATAGATAAAGTTTTCGTGGGAACCAATGGATGTATACCTATGAATGAAATATAATTAAATTCATAGTAAATAAACGAATCTATATACATATAATAAATCTATAGAAGTTTTTATTTGTGCGCGCATTACGTAAAATGTACAAAATAGATGTAGATAAGTTTTACTTATTAAAATGGAGTGTAGTTTGATATATTACTTAGGCTTTGTTTCATCGCAATCGGTTGACTATATCGAAAGATATACCATATTTATTGACTGTTAGGCGGTGCTGAGCTCACTGGATCAGCAAGTTATTAATAAAATTAAAATTCACCGGTTTCCATAAAAACTTCAACTATATCTGACGATCTTGGTTACTTATCTCCTTTGTTGACTGTAGCTAGATATTACAGGTCGATACAAGTTGAAGAGTATGACATGCTATTGACGATGATAGAGTAACCACGTCTATTAGTAAATTGAATGCACTTTGTATAAAATGCTGAGCAGCTGGTCTAGAAAGCTAAGCTGACTGAGAAGGACGATGATTGAATGTCACGTTGGTGATAATTGAATTAGAGACTAATTATACAAGGTGGCGCAAAATTGATCACTCTATAGGAAAATGTTATAATTATTGCAAATAACGTCGTACGTCAATTGCGATTTAGACAATTACAGAATACAAACAGAAAAGCAATGAAACGTTACAATAGCAAGCAATGCTCCGCAAGAGCATGGGATAATTGTGTCAATTTCAAAAAAGTTATATATGATAGCATAGTTGGCCTCATAATGTTTCCACTGTTGGGACTCAGGCCTCCTTTTTAGGAGAGGGAATGGGTCGTAATTCACCACGCGGGCCCAGTGCGGGTTGGTGGATGTCACATGTCTTCAAATTTTTGGTTCTAGGACATGCCGGTTTCCTCACGACGTTTTCCTTCACCGTTCTGAGAGGCCGTTATCACTCGACCACCACTGCTCCTAGAAAAAGTTATACAAAAAAAAAAAATTAGATGATCAATTTTGCGCCACCTTGTATCTAATTAGCTCGGCTAGTTTTTGTCTTTGGAAAATACCAGTTGTACATATCCGTTTAGTTTTAAGCGTCAATTCACTATCGCAGGAAACGCGCATATAATAAGAACAAATGGGTAGTTATAGTGTAATGATAGTGTTTTGACTGGCCTGTTGGTCTAGTGGTTAGTAGCCCTGACTGCTATGCAGGAGGTCGTGGGTTCGATTCCCACCCAGGACAAATGTTTGTTTGATGAGCACGATCATTTGTTCTGTGTCTGGGTATAATTTATCTATAATATGTAGGTATGTATTTAAAAATAAATAAGTATGTTTATCAGTTGTCTAGTACCCATAACACAAGCTCTGCTTAGCTTGGGACTAGACGGCGCTGTGTGATAGTTGTGGAATATTATTATTATTCTCATTTATTCATAAATATTACATATAAATTACATTAAAAAAAAAAAATGATAGTTAAAACACTTAACTATCATTACACTTTATAAAAATAAAAGCCCTAAAGAACTAACATGTAAGTGTGAATAAAATAACGTCTTACTATTTTAAACTTACGCTAAGAACTAATCTACCTTCGAACAAACTTACCAGATATCGAAGGTTGATCACAAACACGTGTAACAAGACATATCTATGTGAGGGTAGACTTATAATTGTGATACTAGAGTGAACAGTCAATGGATGAGTCTTGTCATAGTCGAGTTTCGTTTGTGTCATTTGTGTCATTTTCTAATCATTCAATGTCACTGTCAAGTTGTCAAATCATTCGATTCTGAATTGAAGTGTGAGTTTAACAAGTTGCCGTCACGAGGCAGTCTTGAACGAGGCACCGGTGTGATAAGTTTAAGGTTAGTAAAATGGTGTTAATATGTACTGAATTGTGATTAATACTGATAATAAATATTGTTATTGCGTTGATTTATCTATCGTTTTAATTCTATGATTCCCTTCTGAGGTAAATTACATCTCAGAAGTGGGATACGCGAGACATTTTGTTTCGCGGTGAACCACCCCACGAGCTCGACCGCTGATAAATAAGATCTATACTCACTATAAACTGAAAATCAACGCAATTACAAGAAGAAAAATAAGAATGTGTGTGGTTTGATATAATATGATAACGTTGTGAATACTGATTTGGCCGATTGAAGCCGATGCGTTTAACGGTTTCTTTTGAAAAAAAACCGTTAGACGTGTTTTTGATGGGTATAAATATAAACTTTCAGATGGACATTTCATTGAAATATCAGTTTAAAACAGTAATTGAGTATGATTATCGTCAAGGAATGATAAAATCCTTATAAAATCATCAAATGTTTCCATGATGAAAACAGATTTAAAAAAAAAAAAAAAAAAAAATCCGATCGCTAATTATTTTCTTTTCCATAATTTATCAATTTTGTTGAAATACCTACGTTATTTATATTAGTGACTTGCTTTTGCAAGATTTTTTTTTACATCATACATTAACAAAAATGTTATAAGTTTCAGGAAAATGAGCGACAAAGAACTCAATTCTGGTTATCGACGCACCAGCAACCATTCTTGCAATTATGAAAGGCGAGACCTAGAGGAAAACGAGAGGTGCGGTCGTAGCCGCAGTCGCAGTGGCCGTGGTGATGGCCAACAACGAACAACCGGAGCACGAGGGCGCAGCCCAGCTCGTGAACGACGGCACAGCAGCGCAACACATCGTCAGCTGAGAAGCCGAAGCATAAGCAGCACGCGAACGCTGCACGAGCAAGAACGTGAGCTGTCCAGGGAGAGGGAAAAGTTGAGAACCCTCGAAAACCAGGTACGGAAAGAACGGGAAAGATTAACGGAACGGAACAGATCACGTAGGCGTTTAGAGACGCTTGAGCCTGCCTCGAGCCATCGTGGGCAGACGAACGCTGGTGATCAAAATTCACATCAGTGCCGTTCCTTAATCACTCCCGCGAAACGCATGGCCAGTGATGAGCCACATGAAGCACGTGACAACAAGAAAACTAAATTTATGACTACGGATCTGTTTGAGGACTTTTTCTTAAAACTTTTTAAGTCTAAGGCAGGAGATCGTGAATCGTTTTCAAGTTCAACTTTGAATAACGTTATTCCAGACTTCGACCCCATGTCGAAAGAACAAACTATTAATGTCTGGCTCGATAAAGTGGATGAATGTTCCGAGATTTATAATTGGAACGATAAGCAAACGGTTCACTATGCCCTGCCTAAACTCACCGGACTGGCGAAGACATGGTTCCAGGGTCTACCCTCTATCAAGCATACTTGGCTTGAATGGAAGTCGATGCTTAAGGAATCATTCCCTGCCACGGAAAATTATGCAGAACTATTGACAGATATGCTTAATAGACGTGTACGCCCTGGAGAATCTTATGAACTCTATTATTTTGGGAAAATTAATTTACTGAACAGATGTAAAATATTTGGAAAGCAAGCAGTGGACTGTTTACTTTATGGGGTTGAAGACAGGGGAGTTCGTGTAGGCGCTCAAGCTGCAAAATTCGATAGACCAGAAGATGTACTTGAATTCTTTAAAACCATTAAACATAATAGAAATCAGTCGGATTGTAACAAAGATTTTAATAGAGATAAGCGCCCTACCCCTACATCAGTGAACAATAACTCGGTAAAGAATACAGACAATAATACGGCTTCAAATAAAAATAGTGGTGTACGAGGGTCAATTAAGTGCTTTAACTGTCAGAGTATTGGTCATCCCAGTTTTAAGTGCCCTAAACCAATAGTCAAGTGCAATAGCTGTCATTTTATGGGACACGACAGTTCAAACTGTCCTAGATTAAAAGATCAAAAGAATACTCCCAAGGATAAAGAGGTCCTCGAAGTTTCTTATGCTAAAAATAGTAACGACAAGTACAAGTTCATGATAAATATCAATGGAATTGGTACAGTATGCCAGTTGGATTTAGGTAGTGAGGCAACACTAATTCGTAAAAATAATGCCTCGCGTTTAGGATTGAATTGGGAAAGCGTTGATGGTCCATATTTAAGAGGATTAGGGAACGTACCATACTTACCACTAGGGCGTACTTTAGTGAATATAGATGTGCAGGGTATCTCGGAAAGAAATGTCGAAGTTTTTATCGTGGATGACCACTTAATTAATTATGACGTTTTGCTAGGTCATAGTTTTACCGAACGACCTACACTTAAAATAATTAAAACTCCAACAGATCTGATATTTGAGCGGGTAGGGCAAGATATTCATTCTAAATTACATCTTTATACAACTTGTGATGTTACAGTGGACATCGGTGAGATGGTATCGGTTCCTGTAAGGTCAAATGTTGTTTACACCGGAAATATATATATAGGCGGGTCGGTAAGAGGTTGTGCGGGTCATGAGTACTATCTGTTACCGGGAGAATATGAAATCCAAAATTCCGAATGCCATTTATTAGTTCAAAATATTGGTCCGAACCCAGTATGCTTCAAAGAGAACACTCTCATGACACGCGCTCAGCTTGTAGGGCCGAGTCATTTAGGCTTACATATTTTAAGTGTCGAAAATGATTTGAATAATCACGTCTCTGTCACTCCTAATTGCGGAAATCAGTTGTCGGAAAATCAAAACCGTCAATGCGTCAAATTACTTGACAGATATAAGGACTGTTTCTCTACCGGTATGCACGACTTGGGCTTCACTAATGTTACGGAAATGGAAATTCATCTCAAAGACTCTACCCCTGTCGTTTACAGGCCGTACCGGTTACCTTACTCTGAGCGTAAACTAGTTCAGGACATGGTTACTGATATGATTGAACATGGTATCGTGCGAGAGTCTAACTCTCCATATGCTAGTCCAATTGTCCTAGTCAAAAAGAAATCGGGTGAAAAGCGTCTCTGCGTTGACTATCGTGCCCTCAACAGTCGCACCAAAAGAGACCACTACCCCTTGCCGAGGATTGACGACCTGTTAGATCAGCTCTCAGGTCAATGCATGTTCACGTCACTTGATCTGGCCTCAGGCTATCATCAGATTGCCATAGCTGAGCAATCCAAAGAGAAAACTGCATTTGTCACACCCGACGGACAATATGAGTACAATCGTATGCCCTTCGGGTTGGCAAATGCTCCTGCAGTTTTCCAGAGAGCGATCCACAAGATTCTCAGTAAGGCCAAAGTCGGATATATAGTTATATATATGGATGACATTCTGATACCGTCAAGAAATTTCGAGGAAGGACTGACACGCCTCGACGAAGTGCTAGCCCTCCTACGGGAGGCAGGGCTAACCCTTAAAATGGAAAAATGCCATTTTTTCCAAGAACGCATTAATTTTCTTGGATTCGAGATAGATAAAGACGGTATCAGACCTGGGATCCAAAAGACTGAAGCGGTGTCCAAATTTCCTGCTCCTCAAAATCAACACGAGGTTAGGAGGTTCCTTGGACTCGCAAGTTTTTTTAGAAGGTTTGTGAGAGGATTTGCAATAATTGCTAGGCCCTTGACAAGCCTTTTGAAAAAGGACACACCTTGGGGTTGGGGAAAATTACAAATGGAATCTTTCGAGTCCATTAAAAGGCATTTGACCGAAAGACCTGTCCTGGCCTTGTACAACCCTAATGCCGAGACCCAATTACACACCGACGCGAGCAAATTTGGGGTCGCAGGCATCTTATTACAAAGAAAAGATCCCGATCCCTGGCGGCCAATAGCATATTTTAGTCGCCAAACGTCGGCCGATGAGATGAAGTTGCACTCATTCGAGCTGGAGACGCTTGCAGTCGTTTGTGCTTTGAATAAATTTCGTACATATCTCATCGGTATGAAGTTCACTATCATAACCGACTGCAACGCGTTACGCTCTACTTTCACTAAGAGAGATCTCATACCTCGCATATCTAGATGGTGGATCCAATTTTTAGAATTCGACTGCGATATCGAGTATCGTCCTGGTGAAAGAATGTCACATGTTGACGCACTCAGTAGAGGTCCAGTGTCAGTACCATCGGAAGATATTCACATTCTAGACATTATGTCGATTAGTACGGAGGACTGGATTTCCACGGTTCAGTCTTCTGACGAAGAAATCAGACGTATTAAAGATGTTCTAGAAGACCCGGAAACCTCTAAAATAGCAGGTATCCATAAGGAATATACAATAAAAAACGGGCGAGTTTTTAGAACTCTAGGTGAGGGTGTTACAAGGTGGGTAGTCCCAAAAGGCGTGCGTTGGCAACTCTTGAAATCCAACCATGATGATGTGGGGCATTTCGGCTTCGAGAAAACCTTGGACCGAATAAAATCACTCTTCTGGTTCCCGAAAATGCGAAGGTTTATAAAAAAATACGTAGCAGCATGCCTTGAGTGTGCTTACCACAAACTGCCTTCGGGAAGCAAGGAGGGATTGCTTCACCCGATTCCCAAAATAGAGATACCGTTCCACACTTTACACGCAGACCACCTGGGTCCGTTCCCTCGAAGTAAGCGAGGATACACATACATACTCGTGATAGTCGATGCCTTCACCAAGTATGTTAGCATTTCACCGGTTCGAAGTACAAAAACCAAAGAGAGTATAAAAGTATTTAAGACTCTTTTTAGTTACTTTGGGTCCCCCTCGCGGCTCATAACGGACAGAGGTACGAGTTTTACTAGCAAAAAGTTTAAGACGTTCGTGCAATCGATTGGTACAAAACATATCCTTAATTCTGTTGCCACACCGAGGGCAAATGGGCAAGTCGAACGGTATAACCGAACGATTCTTGCATCCCTTGGGTCCATGGCTCACGGTAAAAACAAAAATTGTTGGGACGAACTTCTGCCTGACATTCAGCTAGGGCTTAACACTACAGTTCATGACGTAACAAGAAAAACACCTACTGAGCTATTGTTAGGTAGGACGGTGACGAACCCGAGTCAAGGCATATTAAATAACGTAATTGATGACATGAGAAAGAGTAGTAATCAAACTTTAGAAGAAATTAGGTCTGAAGCGAGTGAAAGAATCAAAAGAAATCAGGAGACAAATAAGAATCGATATGACAAACATAGGAAAAAGGCTACGAATTATAAAGAGGGCGATCTGGTTAGGATAGCGAGGGCGGTTGTGTCAGCGCCGGGCCAATCTAAAAAGTTAGAAGCGAAGTGTCAGGGTCCATACAGAATAAAGAAAGTCCTACCAAACGATCGGTTCCTCGTCGTAGACACCCCTTTAACTAGAAAAGGAGCAAAGTACGAATCAATTGTTGCCATTGACAAAATTTACCCGTGGTTGAGTTTTAATGCCCCTGCTTGCTCGTCCAGTGATGAAAATGACGATGAGAGTGAAACCAATTAAAATGATTTATTATACTAAATGTGATTTTTGAATTATTTGATTTGCAACTTAATATTATATGTATTATGAATTAGAATAATTGCGATGTCCTAGCTAGATGGCATCTGGCATATGAATTTGCCAGTCCTTTAGAGATGTTAAGTGAGGGCACTTTGAGTCGGGCAGGATTGGCGTTGGGATTCGCCGCCCAGGAGTGGCTCAAAGTACCACTGCCGATGACGGAGTGACGGTGAAGGAAGTAGCCTAACTTCGCTCGGCAATAGATATGATTATGAGTTAAGTGAGAATGTTTGAAAAGTCTGGTATATGAACTTACCAGTCCCTTAGAAATAAGTGAGGGTACTTTGAGTCGGGCAGGATTGGCGATGGGATTCGCCGCCCAGGAGTGGCTCAAGTATCGCTGCCGAAGATGGAGTGATGGTGAAGGAAGTAGCCTAACTTCGCTCGGCAATAGATACAGTAGAATAAGTGAGAATTTTTGAACCGGGCAGGATTGGCGTATGAACTCGCCGCCCAGTGTGAGTGGTTCAAGACATTGCAGCTGAAGCGGTATGATAGCGAAGGAAGTAACTTTCACATCGCTGAAGCTATAAAATAAGCGAAAATATCTTAATTTTAGTTTTATTTTATTTTATTTTAGTTATCTAGAATAGTTATGTCGTAAGAATCGATAATAAAAATGATTCATTATATTGTTTTGTGAAAATAATACTCAACCTATATGTACAGATTACTTTTGTAAGCGTATACATGCAATTATATTAAGATTATGGTTTGATAACTACGCTTATGCAATGATGTGAAACGAAGGGACTCGTTCTTGAAGGATGGCCGACTGTAACAAGACATATCTATGTGAGGGTAGACTTATAATTGTGATACTAGAGTGAACAGTCAATGGATGAGTCTTGTCATAGTCGAGTTTCGTTTGTGTCATTTGTGTCATTTTCTAATCATTCAATGTCACTGTCAAGTTGTCAAATCATTCGATTCTGAATTGAAGTGTGAGTTTAACAAGTTGCCGTCACGAGGCAGTCTTGAACGAGGCACCGGTGTGATAAGTTTAAGGTTAGTAAAATGGTGTTAATATGTACTGAATTGTGATTAATACTGATAATAAATATTGTTATTGCGTTGATTTATCTATCGTTTTAATTCTATGATTCCCTTCTGAGGTAAATTACACACGTATCAAAGTTGTTATCAAGTCCCAAAAGTACATAGTTGCTATGTCGCCACTAGGGGCCATAGACGATATATCTATGATCTTGAATTAGAAGCTCTAAAATTAATAATATCTAGTGTCCGACCGAACGTTCGGTTTCGGTTTCGGCCGAGTTTCGGTTTTGGTCAAACCTTCCGAAACTACGACCGAAACCGAAACTGCACTCGGGAGTTCTAGTGCTGTGATTGGTCATGTTCAGCGCATTAAATTACTAAGTCATTTTGCCGTGTCCACGCGCCTAATCATGTCGTGACTGGTTTGTGTTTGCAGTTCGTTTTATCTACTCCCAAACTAAAACCGAGTGCAGTAAAATTCATAATAGTCAACGAATATAAATACTGTTATGTTATAATAATGTTTTGTATGCCCATAAAAATATAGACATGTTTAAAAAATACAGTGATATTCATAATTTTAATACAAGAAACAAACATAAATTTGTAGTTCCTGCAACCAGGCTCAAAAAAATAGGGGGCTCATTTAGATGCCAATGTATACACTTCTATAATAAACTTCCTAGTCATATTCAACAACTAAGCCTTAATAAGTTCAAATCATTTGTAAAACGTAAACTTTGTCAAAAGGCTTTTTACACTGTAAAGGACTATATTCAGGACGAGAAGGCTTGGGATTGACCTGCTCCAGTACTTACTACAACTGTTGATATTTTTATTTTTATCTTCTTTTTGTATTTTTTTTTATATTATTATTATTACTTTCAAATGTGCCTTTTCTTTTTATTTTATTTAATTTTTTACAATTTGACATTGGAGATTATTTTTATTTTATTTTACAAATTGACGTGTATACATTTTAAGTACTTAAAGTATTTTTTTTTTCTTTGACACAAATATTTACTTTGCTAAATATTTTGTAAACTATTAATTTCCTTAGATTATTGTAAATGTGAGGACTATGTTGATTGCTTTTTCTTTTCTATTCAGTAATTTTAACGTATGTCTGGCAATTTGAGTATTTTCTGCGGCCTACCCAAATGTCCTTTCTTTGGTATTGTTCGTCAAGTCGTGGAGCTCCTTAGTAGTCCTAAGTTGAGCTTTTCGAATACTGACAAATGCTTACACTGATTGGACAGGTCCACTCAAATCTGTATGGTTCTTTCTTCAAAAGACCATCTCAGACAAATCTGCATGGTTCTCATGTGATATGACCATTACTTATTTACTGTATGGACTTTAAAAGAGACTTTGACCCCTGAGTTTGTTTCGGTGTTTCTTCTCAGGGTAGTCAGATAGGAAACACCGGCCTCATCTAGCATAAATTGACGAAAAAAAAATTGACGTGTAAAAGTGTTTTTTAAACCTATTTGCAAAATAAATATCATTTATCATTTATCATTTACCTAAATTTAAAATGCATTAAAAAAAATAAGAACTGACTGATTATAATAACGTTTTCTTTATTTTTCCCTAAAACATGATCCTTGTAAGTTTAGGTTTCGGCCGAAACTGAGACTGTTGCCGAAATTCGGTTTCGGCTGAAAATCCATTTTCGGTCGGACACTAATAATATCCATCAAATAAGGTAAAGGAAAGCCGAAGTTAGGCCCCTAACAACTTAAGGGCAACTCAATTTGCATTTGAAAAGTTAAGGGTTGTACGATATTCGATGATAATATCCAAACTCGTTAATTGTTTTCATCTTTTTGTCTTAACTTCGGTACTTAATATAAAATAAAGTTTTAATTTCACATTTATTGGAACTGAAAGGAAATAATTTAACGAGTTTACGTCAGTGTGATTAAAATAACATAATTTGCTTTGATTTTGACTTAACGTTACTGTTAACTTGTAACATATTATACAAATTAAAGCATATTTAATGATTACAACAAGATTGAGAGCATATTAGAGGAGAGAGATTAAAGATTGGAGTAGGTATCTACATACATCTTTTTTGTTAAACTTACTCTATCTTTACAGGCTGAACCCAATACAATAGTGGATTAAAAATAAAATAATATTGTGAAAAAAAACCTCTATTACAGTATAAATGGTGTAAGGGACAGCCCTCCACAAACTTTAAGGGCTTGCTCAGTAGACGAAACTGAATAACCCACCATAAAAATGTTTTTCAGGAAACGAAAAAAAATTTCAGCCTCTCCATACAAACTGTCCAATCAAGTTAATAATTTTGTATGGTGAGGCGATTTTTTTTTTCGTTTCCTGAAAAAAGTTTTTATGGTAGGTTGTTCAGTTTCGTCTACTGAGCAAGCCCTTAAAGTTTGTGGAGAGCTGTCCCATACACCTTGTATACTACTAACAATAAAAATAAAAAGCTTAACCTTAACCTATTTGTAAATGAAATATAAAACCCGACTTAATACATAACATTAACTAATATTTGAATATCACTAAGAAAATTTAATAAAACCCTTGCGAATTCACTCGGCTCGAAAATAGGTCAGTCCTTTCATTCACATCGTTTAGTACACATTGTGCTGAGGGGTGCTTTTGATCTTATCATCATTATCATCATTGCAGCTGAAAGACGCCAACTGCTGGATATAGGCCTTCTCCAAGCGTCGCCACAACGACAGGTCCTGTGCGTCTCGCATCCATTGGATTTCTGCGCCCTCATCAGGTCATCGGTCCACCTTGTATACGTCTTTCGGTGCACGATTCATACATACTACTCCTGTGACAAGCAAGTTACATATTTATACAAAGCTAAATTTTAATCGTTTTAATCCCGTGGAGGGTCGATCCGGTACATAAAACACTATCGATTTGTAAAGATAAAATTAACAAATAAAGTACCTCTTTTTCAAAACTCGTATTAATTCACGCATGTATAAAATTAGTATCTTTAAGAAAACATCAGCTGAGCGAGTTCAATGACCTGTAGTTAATAGTCGGCGTTGCGTACAAAGTACCTACAGGTTATTGAACTCAGCTGACTTTTTCTTAAAGAAATTAATTTCGCACATGCGTAAATTAATACGAGTTTTGAAAAAGAGGTACTTTATATTTTAATTTTATCTTTACAAATCGATAGTGTTTCATGTACCAGATCGACCCTCCACGGGATTAAAACGATTAAAATTTAACGCTGTATATTAGAATACTAGCTGTGCCCGACGCGTGAACTACAAGATTTTGAATATATTTTTCACAAAATAAAAGTAGCCTAAGTTACTCCTATACATCAGCTACCTGCCAATAAAAGTACCGTCAAAATCGGTCCAGCCATTTTAGTGATTAGCTGGAACAAACAGACAGACAGACAAACATTGTAAAAAATGTTATTTTGGTGTATGTATATATATTCATATGCATGTAGTAAAAAGCGGTTATTTCAATATTGCAAACAGACGCTCCAATTTTATTTATATGTATAGATGTATAGATATGGTTATACTATGATCTATTTCTTGATTGAGCCATTAAAATTCCTTGAAGCTATCATGATAGGTGATAACATGAAATAATCTTATTTGGTTTCCAACTAATTCGATTTAAGGAAAATATTCGCCTCTGAGCACCGTTTGCATCTAACGTAAAAAAAAATCTTGCATCTTCAGTTCCTTAAATCAACGCTTGCTTCGCAAATATAATTTTAGAGCACACACGTTGGAAAGGAACTAAGTGTGTTGGATATTTCTAGACTAATCCTATCAGTATCTCACTCCACTTGCTTCGTGAGACGTCGGCACCCATTTTCTTATTGGGTCAAAGTCTCTACACCTCACCTACGAAGTTTCAGTGAATTTATCTCGTGAGTTTTCAGAAAACTTGGGGTGAAATCCACTTTATCTTCGAAAGGGAATGGAGTTCGTATATCAATTGCGTATGTCTTCAAGTGAGAATGTTTTGTGCGTGTTTCGTGTGTTTATTAAATTCTTATAGGTTCGGATCGAGTACTCGTTATGGTGCCTACTGTTCAATAACGGACGAAATTTTACGATTAATTGTGAGTTTGACGAAGTCATAAGATAAGGATTGTATAATATAGCTTCTGCCTGCGGATTCGTCCGCGTGAAAGGAGGTTTTTTCATTCAAACTTTGGACCTCTGTTTCTTATCCTTAAAATAAATAAACTCAGCCCGAGTTTCAGAAAATCCTCTCTTAGTGCTAGCCTACGTTACAAATGCCTTGATCACACGTACCGAGTAAACAGGCGACACAGTGCTCTCGGCCGAGTACTCGGTACGTGTAAACACAGCGCCGAGTGCTCGGCCTACCATTTATCTCTAGAACTCGCTTACATCACTGTTTCGGCAGAGCAACATTTTATTGTCTCGCTCTCACTCGCACTCGGTACGTGTGATCAAGGCATAAAGGAAACCTTGTCCCTAATTTCACGCTCCTAGTCCCAGTAGTTGTGCTGTACGTTGATATGTCAGTCAGTCAGTTTCTCCTTTTATATAATTATGTTGTGGCTAGATTTCAGAATTGATCATTTCATGATAATGCCTAGTAAAACTGGCCAGATCGTAAAAACATTAACATTTAATCATATAGAAATATCATATTTTTTCTATTAATACCAACCCAACCAACCCGCACAGGGCCCGCGTGGCGGCCCATTCCCTCTCCTAGAGAGGAGGCCTTAGTCCCAGCAGTGGGGACATTAGGATGATGATGATGATAATACATAATCCTCGTTTGGCCATATCATTGATGTAGGATTTTAATGATAATAAAAGTGATGGAGATAAGACCTCCTTATAGCAATGCAACATCATGTCGATGAGATAAGCGTTGCTAAGGTTCTTGTTGATGGCGCCGCATCCGCCCGCCGGATGCGGAGGCCAGAGAGGCGGAGCTGTATGAGGGATACAGAGCGGCAAAACGCACCCTCCGAACGGAGATCAAGCGGGCCAAACTGGAGGCCCGCAACGTGTGGCTGGGGTCTCTGAACGCGGACCCATGGGGGCGCCCGTACAATATGGTACGGGAAAAGCTCCGTCCCTGGGCTCCCCCACTGACTCAGAGTCTCCGGCCCCAGATCGTAGAGGGTGCGGTGAACGCTCTGTTCCCTGCGCGGGGGGAACACTCCCCCCCGCCCATGGCTCCGCCTTCACCGCCAGCGGTGTCTGACGCGGACCGCAACAGCGACGACGACGACAATGCTCCAGAGGTGACCGAGGTAGAGATGAGAGTGGCGGTGCGAAGGCTGAGTGCCAAAAACACCGCCCCAGGACCCGACGGCTTGCCTGGAAAGGCCTGGGTCCTGGCCATGGAGGCTCTCGGGCCTCGACTGAGAGGGCTCTTCAGCGCATGTATGGAGAGGGGCCAGTTCCCACTTTGCTGGAAGACGGGGAAACTGGTCCTCATAGCGAAGCCGGGGCGCCCTGCGGACTCTCCGTCCGCGTACCGGCCCATTGTGCTGCTCGACGAGGTGGGCAAGCTCTTTGAGAGAGTCATTGCAAACCGCCTCGCCGGGCACCTAACACGGGTGGGGCCGGACCTTTCGGACGGACAGTTCGGCTTTCGCAGGATGCGCTCTACGTTGGACGCCATCCTGCGCGTGCGAGCCCTCACGACGGGGGATGCGGTGTCCCGGGGCAGGTGTGTCGTGGCAGTGTCCTTGGACATTGCCAACGCCTTCAACTCCCTGCCCTGGAGTACGATCCGGAGGGCACTCCGGTACCACCGGGTGCCCGAATACCTCTGTCGAGTGGTCGAGGCCTATCTGTCGGATAGGTTTATAGTCTACCTCGGTCACCAGGGAGACTGGAAACGTCGAGAGATGTCGTGCGGTGTTCCGCAGGGGTCGGTACTAGGGCCACCCTTGTGGAACATCGGGTACGACTACGTGCTGCGCGGCGACTTCCCTGACGGGGTCAGCGTGGTTTGCTACGCAGACGACACGCTGGTTCTAGCGCAGGGAGAGTCGTACCAGGCGGCGGTCGCTCTAGCGACACGCGGGGTTGCGATGGTCGTTGACAGGATCCAGGAGTTGGGACTCGAGGTGGCGCTTCACAAATTCGAGGCGATGTGTTTCCACGGTCGCCAGTCTCGGAACGCGCCGCCATTGAGTTCCCAACTAACGGTAGGAGGAGTTCACATCGGTGTCGGGTCGACGATGAAGTACCTGGGACTCGTCCTCGACAGCCGGTGGAATTTCGTGGAGCACTTCCGACGTCTGGCTCCCAAACTCAACCGGGCTGGGGCTGCGCTCAAGCGGCTCCTGCCCAACCTTGGGGGTCCAGACGCCTCCTGCCGGAGGATCTACGCGGGGATCGTTCGGTCCATGGCCCTCTACGGGGCGCCGGTGTGGGCGCCGTCGCTGAAAAAGCAACCGGCGGCCATACTGAACGCCTGCCAGAGGGTCATGGCGATAAGGATGGTGCGGGGATACTGCACGGTCTCCCGCGAAGCGGCGAGCCTTCTGGCTGGCCTACCACCGTGGGATCTGGAGGCAACAGTCCTTGCACACATGCACGATATGCGCGTGGAGATGCAACGCCGGGGTGAAAGTCCGCTGCCGCGACAGGTCACGGCATGGCGGACAGAGCTCCGGCGGGATCTTATGGTGAAATGGCGTCAGCGACTATCGCAACCCAGTGCTGGGCACGCCACAATCGCGGTGGTAAGTCCCCTCTTTGAGGCGTGGCTGGAAAGACCTCACGGCGTCCTTACCTTCCGCATGACGCAGGTCCTTACCGGACATGGTTCGTTCGGGAGTTTCCAGCACCGGATTCGTGCGGAAGTGACGCCCGGGTGGCGCCACTGTGCGGAATGCCCGGAGGACACGGTGGAGCACACAGTCGAGGTGTGCCCTGCTTGGGCGGAGCATCGCCGTGCCCTCGTGGGGGCGATCGGCGGCGGAGACCTCTCGCGCCGGGCCTTGGTTGAGGCCATGGTCCGGAGCGAGGAGGAGTGGCAGGCGGTCGCCGACTTCTGCGAAGCAGTAATGCTCGCAAAGGAGGAGGCCGAACGCATCAGGCAACGGCGTTATCGCCGCCGCCGCCGCCGCCGGGATTCAGATCCCGATTTCCGGCCACCGTAGGCGCGGGCTTGCGGACAGTGAGCAATGGGTAGCTCGCTGTCCGGCCGTCCGGTAACTGTCCGGACCAAGCCCAAGGCGTCGACGGCGCGCACTGTTCCCGCGCGCCTCAAGGAGTTGTCAGCAACAGCAGGGACCCAGCCGGGTCGACGCCTACTGGGGCCAGGGTTATCCGAAAGGGCGCTCGAGCCCCGGTATGAAGGCTAGAAGGAACGGGGTGGGTCTTTTAGTCAGTAAGAGTCTGACACTATCTCCCGCTCCACCCAAGGGCAGGGGATGTCAATGCATGATTTTTAGTAAAAATATACGCCTGTGATACAAGCTGTGCTGTGTTTGTTAATCTGCCTACTCTGCTAAATAACCCAGATCTTATAATATTCTAATAAAAAGGTCTAAAGAGAGTAGGCCAAATAAAGATTTTATATATATGAAGTAATCAATTTTCTGGATCTCGGCACGATGTATAATGAATGAAACCTCAAATTAACAACCATACTTTACTTTAATTCATTGCTTAAACAAAAGAATAAACCAGATGAAATGAAAAAAAATATCGTAAACCTATGAAAATCAGTAAAAACCAACTCATAAATAAAACCGGAAAATCAGAAATGAACATTCGACCGAAGTGAATAGCGGCTATTCAATGCCGTAATAACGTATGCGCACTCGTGGAAACTACCCTCAGAATCACACAAATCAATTGGACGTCAAATCACGGCATTTGCAGATGTTTTTCCGGTACTTAGGGGAATAAAAAGTTTGTTCTTGTATGTAAATTCGCCTGGGGGACAAGGGCGACCTTTGCGGGTAAATGGACCAAGTTTTATGATTACTACACATGCTGCGGAACACGGAATGTTAGTTTAGGCATGTGTGTATTTTTTGCAAAGTTATGGTTTAGTAAACAAGCTTTTAATGAAAATCATTTTTTCATAGCAAGCTTTTATAGTTTGGTATACATATATGATTAATACTCGTCAAGACGAATCATACGAGCCCAAACTCGACGGGGTTGTGTCGTTTAACTAACAAGTTCCCATAGCCACCTTCCGGTTCCATCATCAGATCAGCTCCTTGTCACATTAATTTTGCATTGTCATCTGATTTACACATGCATGCAAAATTTCAGCTCAATCGGTAACCGGGACAGACAAACATCGGGACAGGTCATGACAGGTGAAACTAAATAAAAGCTTGTAAAAAGCGTTTTTTTGAAATCATATCATTGAATGAGTTCTCTCGTTCTAGCGTGTAGTAACAAGGCAAGACAGACTTTTAGTAACTAATACCATCCCTGTGTCCTTCAGTTGCTGAGAAGGTACTGCGGGTGTCCTTTTCAGAAATTTCCCGCGGTTCTAGCGGGCATTGGCTTACAGGGTTTTGCTGACATCTCTTTGAAGCGCGCGTGCAACAGCTCAGTCCGTTTGGTTAGGCACCGGTCGGCCGAACAGCGAGCTCTCCGTTTCTTGTCGTCCGCAAGCTCGCGCCTGCTGTGGTTGGTAGCCACGGTCGCGGCGGCTACGATGTGACCGAGGGAATGTCCGTTCCCTTACGCGTATGGCCGTCTCCTTCACCAGCATACTGCTTCGCAGAAAGAGACGACCACATCCTATTCCCTCTCGCTCCAGCCCATGATCTGAACCAGGTCCTGATGCGAGAGGTCACTGCCGAATATAAGAAGCTTATGAATAATATTTTTAATCAGACTCCATTGTCTATAATTAAATTTTCCTGAGTTAAAATTAAGTTCAACCAAAAGTTACTTCATCAACAAGAATATCTTGATTTACTAATGAGCGCAGATTAAGTAAGGTACCCTTTTACTCAAACCGAATTAAAAATACAAGAACAAATGTCTCAGAATTCGAATTACGCTTGATAATAACTTTACATCGTTACCACTTTCCCGCTTCTAAATTAAGTAATATAAAGTTCCACAAAATTTAGACATGAGTTCTTCCGACGTGTCGTTTCAATTTCGCCGCTTTCATAATTTGGTAGTCGGGTGACGAATTTCCATACCACACGGCTGAAGAAATTGCTTAGGAATTACAGCGCGTCTTTATGGCGCTCTGCAGACGGAGCAACTTCTGATCTCCGAGTGGCGACCACATTTATATAATTCAAACTTATAAAACGTGACTCGGTCTGTCTTTCTATCTGTTAGCTCTTTACGTCTTAACGGCTAAATGAATTTAGATAGAGTTTCATATAGGAGTCTACCCTCTCTCTCGATGGTCGTGAAATAGGACATAGGAATATTTTTTATCTTGGGAGAATGTTCCTTTCAGATAAATTTTTGCTATTACGCGGGAGAAGTCAGTGGAGAGCTAGTATTTGTATAATTTTGAGTAATAGCACAAACATAGAAACAACTCTGATGACCGACGATAGTTTCCAGATATGGTACTTACTTTAAATGGACACAACTAACAACTTACTTTACACCTCTTTTTTTTCGGTGGGGGCATCATCTAATGACATCCCCCGCTCTTGGGTGGAGCGGGAGATAGTGTCAGACTCTTACTGACTTTTTAGTTTAGTCGTTCCTTTGTGCCTTCATATTGGGGCTGAGCTTCTTTTTCGAAACTAACCCTGGCCCCAGTAGGCTTCGACCCAGCTGGGCCCCTGTTGTTGCTGACAACTTCTTGAGGCGCGCGGGAACAGTGCACGCCGTCGACGACTTGGGCTTGGTCCGGGCAGTTACCGGACGGTCGGACAGCGAGCTACCCATTGCTCGCCGTTCGCAAGCCCGCGCCTACGGTGGCCGGAAATCGGGTTCGGAATCCCTGGGGCGGCGAGAGCGCCGTTGCCTGATGCGGTCGGCCTCCTCCTTTGCTAGCGTTACTGTTTCGCAGAAGGCGGCGACCACCACTCCTCCTCGCTCCGGTTTATACCTCTTGTGTCCAGTTCTGTAACACACTCAAATACTTTATTTACAAGCACTTACATACAAATTATATAATAACCAGTTCTTGGTTTTCATCATAAAATAATCAGCCTTTTAATGTTCCCACTGCTGGGACTCAGGCCTCCTCTCTAGGAAAGGGAATGGGCCGTAATTCACCACGCGGACTAGTGCGGGTTGGTGAATGTCAAATGTCTTCGAACCGAGAACTATTAGTTCTTGGTTTTACCATCTGGCAATAAAAACGCATCAAGCAACTTCACTCTTTCCCCGCCCTTCACAGGACCGTGAGCCAGTTGCTCTTAAAAAAAGTTGATAGGCGTGTGAACTGAAGTTGCTCCGTCTGTGGATCGCTTTACGAATTCATATACACACCGGTTGTTCGGAAATGAGGTATCAGAGCTTATTTCCTCTTATGGTGTCAGGAGTTTATAACAGTTTAAATTTCGAGTTAAATGTATGTAAATACGAGTAGGTATACGATATTACGAAGGCGGGTGGGTCTTGGATGTGTGTGTAGCATTACGTCATCACGTGTGCATTGTTTCTGTGTCGAAGACGCCCCGGGCATCGGCAGTCGAAGGACGGAGCAGGCTTGCGGGCGGCGAGCAATGGGTAGCTCGCCGTCTGGCCGTCCGGTAAGGACCAAGCCTGGGTTGACGTTGCATTGTGTTCCACGCGCGCCTCAAAGAGATGTCAGCAATGTAGGGGGGGTTGCAGATTGTAAATAACATCGTTATATGTATAACTATGTATTTAGATAAGGTGTGTGAAGAGTGATATGAAAGAAAAGAAAGTTAGTGATAGCATGACGCTGAAAGTGTTTGAGAGAGAGAGATACTCTGTTACTCTTTCAAAAAGGAAACTGAAGGAACACTCTGTCTATAAAAGTCTGACACTTCTTCCTGCTCTACCCGGAGCGGGACAAGTCAAAAATTTACGATTTTACTCATAAAAAAGGGCTGAAAGTAAAAGAGAGTTGGATGGTGTTATTTTTCCAGTTGGTAAAAAACATCCCCCGTCCTTGGGTGGAGCGGAAGATAGTGTCAGACTTTTACTGCCTAAAAAACCCACCCCGTTCCTTCTTGCCTTTCGTACCGGGGCCGAGCCTTCCTTTCGGAAACAGACCCAAGCCCCAATTGGTTTCGACCCTTCTGGGCATCGGCGGTAGTAGGAGGGTGTCTGAATTTTACTGACTAAAACCAACCTGGGTTCCTTCAGTTACCCTTTGCGTTAAAGAGCTACGGTAACTCTTTCAAACATTCTCCCTGCCTACCTACAATACTTGCGACTTTTTCGAACTTTATTAATTCTTATTAATTCATTCTTTGTTGAAAATTGTAATTATAAGTTGTGACGAGGTCTCAGAGTTTTGGAGAAAGCATTTTGATTAAGTTCGTAATGTGTTAAAGGTTAATAAGTATAATTAGGAGACTGGAAGTTTTAATATATTGCTCGTGCGTCTGAAAATAATTATTTCTTACAAACAAACTTTAGTATTGTCATCTACATCAATAATTTTGCTGATAGAATAGAATAGAATAGAATAGAATAGAATAGATTAGAATAGAATAGAATAGAATAGAATAGAATAGAATAGAATAGAATAGAATAGAATAGAATAGAATAGAATAGAATAGAATAGAATAGAATAGAATAGAATAGAATAGAATAGAATAGAATAGAATAGAATAGAATAGAATAGAATAGAATAGAATAGAATAGAATAGAATAGAATAGAATAGAATAGAATAGAATAGAATAGAATAGAATAGAATAGAATAGAATAGAATAGAATAGAATAGAATAGAATAGAATAGAATAGAATAGAATAGAATAGAATAGAATAGAATAGAATAGAATAGAATAGAATAGAATAGAATAGAATTGAATAGAATTGAATTGAATTGAATACAATTGAATAGAATTGAATAGAATAGACCAAACTATATTGTACACTAAAAATTAACATGACATAAACTCCCTACTAGGAAATGATGGGTCTGGCTTCCAGTCTAGTTTAGTTTAATACATTTATTGTCCGTATAGATAAGGAGTGGAATTCTCGGCTGGAATGTGTTTCCTGATAGCTACTACCTGGGGATCTTGAAGTCAAGAGTGAATTGTTATCTTTCTGATCTATTTCTGATAGTGAATCTTTCTTTTCTTGGTTTTCTTTTCTTTTATTTCGGCCCTAGTGTGGGGTAAAGTACATAAAAAAACTTTTTAGAAAAAAAATAATTAAACCGACTTCAATATAAAAAAAACACTGAAAAGTACAAAATAATAATTTCGGAAGTCGGTGTTTCTATAGTAGATAGTTGTCTCTTCGTTATTTAACTTTCTTTAATTTTTGTTTTGTAAAAAGTTTTTTATTTTTCTCTTTTTAGTTTTGGTACCACCACTAAATTACAGTACCCTCAGCCAAACTTAAAACCTTATAGCCAGAGTGCATCTCATAAAGATTCTAATAATCCCAAGCACGGTTACATTACATTAATTTACCTTCCGGCTTCATCACCAGATCGGTTCTATACATCCGGGGGGGATGTATAGAACCGATCTGGTCCCCCTTTTCTTTCAGTCAGTCATCGCCTACACGTATAAACCGAGCAATTTTACTTGTTAGGTACGACAATTCTGCTGTGGTCCTATGAGGAGTTCTGTTCCATATTTTTGAAGTTCATGATCAGATCATAACAATATTTCTATGGGACCAACGTGGAACTATAACCTTTCAATGAAAAAAAATATATTCAAAATCGGTCTACAATTGACCGAGATATCGGTGAACATGCATACAAAAAAAAAAACATACATTCAGCCGAACATAGAACCCCCTCCTTTTCGAAGTCGTTTAAAAAAAGAAACTAACGCAAAATTAAACGCTAGTAAAAACGCCAATTTCCCTTTCCATTGCTAAACAGGATCAGCGATAACGGGTCAATGAACCTCCGATAATCCACCACAAAATTCAATTTTGTTGAAATTGACACTGTACATCGGCTGCGAATGTATAAAAAAATCTCACGCGTTCCAAACTGTGACTATATTTTTACTCACTTCAACATTTTCAATTCCGGAAAGCCAAAAGCTGTTAGATTCGATACATGGGTAGAAAAAAGAATTTGTTGAAAAAACCTATGCTACTTCAACATTCAACTTTATTCCTCAGACACAAGATGGATAATTGAATGTAGAAAATTTTTTATAGTGATGTACCATGCGGTGGCATAGCTGAAATGTTATAGCGATATTTCTGTTTTATAGCAAATTGATTTATACATGAATCTCATGACAAGAACCAATAATGATGGTCATTTTGTGAATCAAATAAAATGGTCTGTTTCTACGACATTTCACGGTAACAATACGGAAGACATTCAATCGTACATGCAATGTCAAAAGTAATGTCATCAAATGTAAATACATATATATTTTTAAACACAAATGCTCCTGTACCGTGGGTGCGTTCATAAACATGTAAAATCAGATACACAAGACATCTTTTTCACTCCTGTTCTTTCTTTGCCTTCGTTCCAGAACCCCGGGTTTCACTTTCACAATACCCGTGGCTCCAGTACGCTTCGACCCTGCTGGGCTCCTACGGTTTGCTGACATCTCCTTGAGGCGCGCATGGAACAATACGTGCCGTTGACAACTTGGGCTCGGTCCAGACAGTTACCGGACGGTCGGACGGTGAGCTACCGATTGCTCGCCGTCCGAAAGCCCGCACCTACGGTACACAAGACACCTAGACCCGGAACACCTATGTGTAGAACGCAGTACAAATACCTACTTGCCACAATAATTGTTCCAGCTTCATAAGGACATACAACGGAGCATACTAATGACCATATTGTGTATAAACTGAAGATCGAATACGACAGGTCAGGTACCTAATTAAAAACAACCCATATATCACGTAAAAATCCATTAAAAATTAATGTCGCTCGAAGGTAATTCGTTTCAAAAATTTTCGCCATCAGTTACCGGCGATTCGGCGATTTCAGCGGACTTCGCTAATTTAACGAATAGTCCGGATCCCGTTAATTTGGTAATTTATCAGTGTAATAAATCTGAACGAAGCCTTACTTTTCACATTATCAAGTTTCATCATTTCCGCGGGCGGGTAGAACAATGAACCATTGGGGTTGCAATTAATTCAATTGTGAGAGATACTTTGGTATAATTTTTAGATTATGGTTTTGTGGTCGGGCTGTCCCACATATTTTTTTGTTTTTTTTTTTAAGACACTATGATAACCTATTTTTTTTCTAAAATAAATTTAGCAGGTTCAGCTCCTCGATTGATTATGGGTGCACAAATATATATAAAAAAATAATAATATAAATATATGGTATTAGGATTGGATGGATATGCAACAGTGGGACGATTTAGTTTGATTAAAAAAAGAAGTGGTAGCAAATAGTTACTATCTACACTAATATAATAGAGGTAAAGTTTGTTTTTTATTTTTTTTTTGTTGGTATGCTCTGGAAGTGCTAGTCCGATTGCTAAAATTTTTTCACCGAAAAAAAAAAAGCTGCTTTATTCCTGAGTGACATAGGCTATATTTTATGTACGGTATGCGGGCAAAAGCTAGTAAATTATGAAAATAATTCTATTTTACCATTAACCCCAAATATTTTTACTTAGTAATTTTCTTGGTCTGAGTGAAGCGTCTGAAGTCTGGAGTGTCAGATTTTTTGCTAAAATAAAAACTTGCCTAATTAACCGAAAGTAAAAACAAAGGACTTTGATTAACAAAAGGCCGAACCCAATGGTATTTTAGTACAAACTATAAAGATATAAAATTTCACAGAATGTAAGCAAACCTTTGATAATATGAAAGGGTACAAAATATTTTTTGGTGACTGATTATATTTATACAATAGCGTTTACGTATTAATTATTTGGAAAGAATTATGTGGAGTTTGTAAATGTTTTATTAGACAAAAGCTCACCTCATGAAGATAACAAAAATACAAATAATTACGTACCTAATTTTGAGCTAAAAAATATATTATGATTTATGAATTTCTCACCAGATAAAAATTCGTTAAATATTTTTTTCTTTGCCTATGCTTACTACACCTACTTTTGTTTGCTCTTATCTGCTTGGCAGACTGATGATTACAGTATATTACGGCTATAAAGTATGCTGCCCATCCCTTGCGTATATTTTCATATTTTTTCCTCTTGCGATAAGCCAGAGAAAATGATAAGAGACTCCTTGTTTACTTTCAGTAGAATAGCCGAAATAAAGATACCTAAAATAAAGAAGTATATTAATAGTCTAAGATCCGATTAAGAACGACCTTCACCGGTCTGTTTAATGGATGAAACGTATTTTATGATAAATTTAGTATATTAAATAATATAACGCGGGTGGGTTGCCTAAGAAATTCCTGGCCAGACTATTATTAATTAAAAATTGAAAATTTACTTTTTTTTTTTAGAAAAATGCACAACCGTTATTCATACCAGATTTTTTTGCAGACAACACTATAACATCGTATTCGTAATAAAACAGCATTTATTTTGATATAGAATTTGTTGTATATCAAAATAAACACACCTGTTTATACCTGGCAACCCATAGTTATGCCAGGAAACAAATAGGCAATCCAACATTTTTATGTTCTTAAGGCTTCACTCTTTCGGTTAGTATTAAAATTATTCGTTAAACACAACGGTGCATTTAAAAAAAAAAAAAATTTTTGGCCAAGAATTTATCAGGCAACCCACCCGCGTTATATTATTTAATATACTAAATTTATCATAAAATACATTTCATCCATTAAACAAATCGGTGAAGGTCGTTCTTAACCGTATCCTCTACTATAACTTCCAAAAGTAGATTAAAACAAAGGATTACCACTTTTATAATATTTTCAAAGCAATGCAGTATGTTTCAAAGTCTTCATCTGTCATACAGACGGGTGAAATTATAGATTTACAAAACTCAATAAATAGCCCTTAGAATCCAAATAATGTATAAAAAAATACTAGTATCATGTTCGAAAGGAGTAAAATAGTAGTAATGTGTGAGTGTGTGAGATGGTGTGTTTGTATGTAGTAGTATAAACGAGGATATGTAAATAGTACACTACGAAGTACCAGCGTATCCTTTCTCCTACTCTGTCAAATCCATCCAAAGGTTGTCTGTAAAAAATCGCTTTTAGCGATAAGACCGCCCATTGTGATACCCTATTAATTTTAACCTACAACAGAATTGTATTTATGGTGTTCAATAAAAAGCATATCTATCTATTTAAAATCTTTAAAACACTTAAAATTTACGAATAAATGGATCTTTTGTAACGTTTAAACCCTTACTAAACAATATTATATTGAAATTCTCGTTAAAGTAATTAATCTAAAAACAAAAGATTGAGAATTAATTGTTCTGTTTTATTTCATTTACAACACAAATTATTATTTCATTAAATCGAATGGATTAATCACGGCTAATTTGTCACCATTAATCTAAGTCAGGGTATGATACTGTGATTATAAATTCTGTAATTGAGGCCATGAACAAATTATGTCAAAAAGTCTAGCTTAGAAATATTACAGAGTATTAAAATTTGTTTTAGAAATGTTATTGTTATAAAATCTACTTTTTTTGGTCCAATGTCTGACTTTTACCTCAGTTAATGTTTAAGTGTATAAAGTATAGTTAGTTTTTTTTTTTTAATTTCTGTTGTTTATGAGTTATATGATGCAGAAATATCCGTATAATAATATATTCTGTTATAAAAATGAGTATTTAAATTAATTTTTCTTTTTAAGATTTTCGACTGAATCATCCACCGATTCCCACGAAGGGCAACAAAAAGAACACAGGTAGGTTTTACTTCATACTGCATCTAGTGCGGAAGGAGTCATTTGACGATCTTCCATTTAAAAAACTGGGCAAGTGCGAGTCGGACTCGCGCACTGAGGGTTCCATGCAAACTACAATTCCCGAAGTGAGTCACGAAGATTTTTCCGAATAGCAAATTTTTTTTTTGTGACGTAGGTAACAACACATTTACTGTTTTCATATTTATTCCTACACCTTATGTACTATAAGACCTTGCTTTGTGCCAAATTTCAGGATTCTGGGTCAACGGAAAGTACCCTATGAATTTCGATCTTTGAGAGTATTAAAATATTCGTTTTCTTGCGACATAAACAGCCGTATCTTTTTTATTCGTTCACTTAGATGTTTGATTTTTTCACAGCTTGAAGGGGGACCGCAGACCTGAGTATATGGATTTTAATTTCAACTCGATACCTCCACGCGTTCTCGAGATAAAGGGTCTTGACATACAGACAGACAGACGGACGGACAATAAAGTGATCCTACAAGGGTTCCGTTTTTTCCTTTTGAGGAACGGAACCCTAAAAACAAAAACCAAACTTTAAGGCAGCAGTTTAGGTAATTCTCTGCCTAAACTACTCGTACCTGGCTATGTGCACGCACGATGTTATAATATCATGTAAATCGGCAACTGTGTCCAATAAATATTTATTGTAAATATTGCTGAACTATGGAAACAAAACCTGTCGCGCTGGCAAGTGTTTTAGACAGGCTGTTGTCACAGATATATACGAATCATAAATGCTTTGTTCTATTGAAAATATTTTGTTAGCGGAATCCATTCAGACGATGCTTGAATTTCAATTTGAAACTGCCTCGTTTCATACAAATATAAATAGTAAGACCATTGAAACGTTAGGTCTAAAATTTGTCTATCGTTGCATGTCATAACAATAACTCTATATTAAACTCATTTTTTTTTGTGTAGTTTTTGTTTATTATTCGTGTTTTTTTGAATAGCAAATCATCAAATTGTTCTGGGTGAGGCAAGATGTGCCTTTTACCGACTAAATCTCACCTGTGTAATTTTTTTCTCGCGAATCGGCTTGCCTCCTTGCTGGTCGGCCACCATGGAATCTGGAGACAACAGTCCTTGCACGCATGTGATTTGCGCATGGAGATGCAATGACGGGGCAAAACTCCGCGGTATGGTAAACAGAGTTCCGGCGGGATGTCATGGTGGAATGGTGGCAGTGACTGTCGCAATCCAGTGCTGGGCACGCCATAATCAGGGTGGTAAGTCCCCTCTTTGAGGAGTGGCTGGAAAGATCTCACGGCGCCCTTACCTTCCGCATGATACGGAACTTCCTGTACCGGATTTTTTTGTGTTTGTGTGTTGATGGCAATGTTTGACACTATGTTTTTTTTTTAGGTGGGATAGCCTCCAATGACGTAACGTTACACCAGTAGCACTACTTCCACGAGTACTACGAGTACCACGAGTACCACAAGTACCACGAAGTATCACGAGTACCACGAGTACCACGAGTACCACGAGTACCACGAGTACCACGAAGTATCACGAGTCCCACGCGTACCACTAGTACCTCGAGTACCACGAAGTATCACGGGTTGGGCTCAAACATTACTATCACAGTAGGACATGACAAAGATGACATTGGGATTTGCTTTTAAAATCCAGTAACACAAATTCTATGGAACTACATAGTCTATAATCCGGCTTGTCGCAGCAGTCCAAAACACGAGTGTATAAATAAAATGCAAATAAGTCGATAGAGCAGATCGACCAGTGCATCCCGGCAGTTTATACTGGTATCTGCTGTTTTATTCAACGCTTTCAGTGAAATTCAATCGGATTCTGCTTGTATTTTCCAAACGTTTTGAAACTTTCGAATATAAATCTCGTGAAACTATCTTAATAAAGTGTATTTTTAGGTGCAGGTCGAGCGAAAATATTTAAAAGACATCGTTGAACTACCGATTGAGCGCTTGCAGAATGCTTTTATTAAATATTTTTTTAGATCAGCAGCAAGTGCACACTAGGGCCCTGGAACGAAGGCAAAGAAGGAACAGGAGTGGGTTTTAGTCAGTAAAAGTCTGATACGCCCTCCCACCCCACCCAAGGTGGGAAGATGAATTAGATGACTTCTCACATAAAAAGAAACGTATAGAATTGGGCTTAAGGACGACGAGCAATCGTAGCTCATCGTGCGGCCGTCTGGTAATCGTCCGGACCGAGACCGAGTCGTCGACAGTACGTAGAGATGTCAGCACAACCGTAGGGGCCCAGCAGGGTCGAAGCCTACTGAGGCCATGAGAGGTAGTAGAGGGAACTCTGGGCTCCTGGAGCGCAAGGCGCGAAGAGTGTCCATGGAGTTTTTTTTTCACATTTTTCTCCATAGAGATCTAAGCTTTGGGATGTGCAATTAGCATCATACCTGTAAATAGTTTAATCAAAATAAATGCTTTGATTCTTTGTTGATTCCTTGATTTAATAATGGCCACCGTAAAACTGGAATAAAATATAAAATAAAAACTAAAGGAAAATATGTGGCGTTGTAGTAAATATAATAAGATTATCGTGTGTGCTAAAATTAAATACACGTATGAATAATGTATAGCGAAGAGCGGTTGGATGGAGGATGACTGGCGACACATTAACATATTTCCAGCTCAACGCATTGCATTAAGGACAAAGGTCAGTATTATTGTTCAGCTACCGTTTTAGCTTTTTACTTGGTTAGGTTCTGGGCTCGACTTGGCTTGAGACCTAATAGGTTATGAAAAAACTGACCAAGTACGAGTAGAGTTCCATACTACAATGATAAAATCGAACAAAAAATACTGATAAAATAAGATTTTTTCATTCTTGCATGTAAGAAACGTCCCTTAATTTTTTATTTTTTTTGCAAGTGACAATATAAATAGAGATTAGCAGGTTTCAGCTCTCTACCTCTTATGATTTATGAGAATCAGCAACCCTAAAAATACTCCGCACTAACGTCACCGTGTAGCACGCGTAGCAACAAAACTATTGGCGTAGCAAAATTGCTACGACGTAGCGTTTGACATAGAGGTTAAAGCTACGAGAGAATGATAATTTCAGGGATTGTTATGGCTATTATTATATTAATCAAAATATAAATCTACATATTATATTAATTAAAGTACCTACCAAAACCTAACTAAATTCTCGTGTTACAGTGTTTGTAACAAAACTTCTTCGAAACGGCTTGACCATAGCATAGCATAGTCGGCCTTATAATGTTCCCACTGTTGGGACTCAGGCCTCCTCTCTAGGAGAGGGAATGGGCCGTAATCCACCACGCGGGCCCAGAGTGGGTTGGTGGATGTCACATGTCTTCGAATTTTTGGTTCTAAGACATGCCGGTTTCTTCACCGTTTTGAGAGCAGTGATGAAATAAATTACACAAAGTAATGCGCCTGGCTGGGTTCGAACCCGCGACCTACAACTCGTAAGTCGGGGTCGTTACCACTCGGCCACCACTGCTCTATACCACTGCTCAGCTTGACCGATTCTTGTGAAATTTTGTGTGTCAGTAAGTCTGAGAATAGGATACAAACAATTTTTTGCCCTCCTACCTTCGCCCTCATTTTTTTATGGCAATGGCCCCTATTTATATGGCAGAACAACGTTTGCCTTGTCAGCTAGTAAATATAGAATATTCTCGACGTTGTTTTCAGTTCAGCACATAAAACGGTCAAGTTTTGCGTGGCTTGCATTTACCGAGAGCTGCAACGAAGCTGACATTAAATATTGTTGTGTCGCTATAATTCACGATATGACCACAACTGCTGTGTAAGCATAAATCGTGGAAAAATGTACTTACGTTTTAAAAATGAAGTGTATGTGTTAACTATGTCTGACTGTAAGTCAGTCTTAAGTTTGCGTCTTTTCTGCCAAATAAAAGTTTTTTCTTTCTTTCTTTCCATGATTCATTTAAAAAAAGGATTTTAGAACTTTAGATAGATATGAAAAAGATAATTGTGGCGTTGATGTTAGACAATTACGGTGTTTATGGTGGGTTCATTTTCTTTAAGCCGTTTTGGAAACCAAGCCCTATTTCTAATCGTATTCGTCGGTAAAACAAACGGCGACATAGACAAAATATGTTCAGCTTTGGTTGAATTTACCACTACGATCCCATTTGGAGAGGTCAAATTGTTTCAAAGAAACGGTTCATCCAATCAGAGTAACCTCAGGAAAATCTCTTAGTTTTAAATAAGGTGCGTTTTTAATTTAATTTGTGGAATTTTATGTTGCAAGTAGAATTACAACGATTAATTGTTCTGTGAAGAAATTATATTTATACCATTTCTCTTAGTGTTTTTACATATAAAATCTTCCATCATGGATAGGTTATTTAGTTACTTTACTATTTATGTAGGTACATAAACAGAAAATTATAATATACTAGCTTTTGCCCGCGACTTCGCCCGCGTACATAAATTATAGCCTACGTCACTCAGGGATAAAGCAGCTTTTTATCGCTGAAAAAATTTTAGCAATCGGACCAGTACTCCCAGATATTACCTCTTACAAACAAAAAAACAATAAAAAAACTTTACCTCTTTATTATATTAGTGTAGATGTAGATTATAGACATTAGGACCTACAGTACTGCGTACTTTCAACCGTACGACGTTCACGTACCTTCCGGTACATGAACGTCGTACGGTTGAAAGTAGTAGACGCAGCGTTAGAAGGCCTCCCACAAATTGGACCGATGATCTGGTTGCTGGAATCCGATGGATGCGAGACACTCAGGACCAGTCGTTATGGCGACGCTTGGGGAGGCCTATGTAAAACAGTTGACTTTTTTGGTTGAAAAGATGATGATTTCCTAATAAATTCTCTCTTCTTCCAGCAGACCTTTTTCTTTTAGATGAGAAATCATCCAAAGACATCTCCCGCCCTTGAGCGAGGCGCGAGGGCGTGTCAGACTTTTACTGACTAAAAGCCCATTCTTATATACCTTTGTTGCTCATTGGCTCATTTCAACAGACCTGCCTTCAATATTTTCTCCTACTCGACTTGAAACATCTAAGAAACAACATTATCATAGCTTCAAACAAGAGATATCCAGAGCTGTAAATAAACCTCCCCAAGTTTTGCCACATCGAACAGTCCAATCAGCTTCTCGTATATCTAAATTTCTTGAGCAAAAGGCGATTGCACTGCAACGCACGCAGCGTAACGCGTTATGCATGTTTTAACGTTGCTTGTAAGTATCTCCGTTTGCATAGAAAACACGCACAGTTCAAAACACCGAAAATGCATCCACGCGCGTTCATGCAGATCACGTACGATGCGGAGAAACATGCACACACGCGCGTGGGTGCAGGGCGACACGCAGGATATGGCACACTGAGTCTCGTAGTACTGTGCGTGATTTTGTATGAAATGATTCGGAGCCAGCGTGGATTTACAAAACGCACTACGCGCGTGAGTGCGTAAAAAACCTGCACGATGATACAGATCTGCATTCCCGCTAGTACGAGCGTAGGTGCGTTGACACGCAACATGCAGCGTGATGCGTGACAGTGTGATAATCGCCTAAAGGCTATTCTATTTTACAAACGACATGAAAATAAATTCCTACAAAAATAGTTTAATAATATTTTTCAAAATTAAAAATGTTCAACAATTTACTCGTAGTTAAGTCAGTAATAACAAATACGAAAGCGAGTTCTTTTGTTGATAAATGTGTACAAGTTATTCTCATAAAAATGAACACGTATATTTTTCTATTCAGCCGAGAACTTGATAAGAATTTCTTTTATTCCCATACAAAAGTTTTGGGATTTGAATAAAAACATCACGGCTAGAATGAATAAGTCGCCTGTGACAGAATATAAAAGTATTATTATTTTTATTTCTAAGGAATCTTCTACTTTAATCCAAGAGCGTAGATACTAAATCGTGGCTGATGAACAAATGGGTCGTGACTTGACTTTGTCGACTTAGATTTTCTGCTATTGATTTTGGAAGACCTGTTTTTGCAGAATGAGAATCCGGCTCGAAGGACCAATGTTGGGGATGGGTGTATATGAAGTGGACTGTATCCTAAAAATGCTGGTATATTGCCTTTAACTCTTCGAATGCCGTAATTAGAGACACAATAGAAAGACAATGGCTTATGTCGAACTGTGTAACTTAAGACATTCAAAAGGTTAAATCAATATTCCAAAATACAACTGTCTCTCTCACTGTAGTTTGCACGGTTTTCATACCCCACCTGAATTTGTAAAATTTATTATTTGTTTAGGTGGAGTAATCAAGAAAATATTAATAAAAAAAATCTGTGACGTCTTGTTTAAGAAATATTTATTAACTTAATTTAATTACATAATTTTGGTATTTACACAAAAAAGAATGAAGAATGGCAATTTTTTCCCTTCTTTTTATGTTATTTGGATCAGTTTCTCTTATGATGGACCAACAGTAATCTCCTAACATGTTTTCATCCCAAAACCCCAGAAGTCGGTCTTCAAAAATCTTTAAATCTTGGTGAAAATGTTCTCCTTGTTCGTCACTTCCTAAGTTTTCAGGAAAAATCTCAGATGCAAATGCAGGAATTGAACCTTTAATGACATGTTTATATCCATCTGTTGAAAATTTTTCAATAAATCGGTCAGAATTTACTTTTTAATTTTATTTTTGCATTTCTTTAGAGAATCTACAATGGGTCTTCCCTTTTTTGAAAATATAATCTGTTTACAAACGTAGTAAAAATGGTCAGAACTTTGTTTAAACTTTCTAATTGACATTTTAATTTAATCCAGAACCAGATATTTGACGTTTGAAGTGAACGAGTAAACACTAAACTGTCGTCACCTAGTAAAAATATAAATTACTGCAGAAAGAAAACGGGACGTGATAAAATATTTTTGCTGACACTTTTAGTTTTAGAGAAGGTAAGTTAACACATTCTTTCGGGGTATAAAAAAAAAATTGTAAACTAGTGTTATTAATTAAATAAAATCGAGAGGTATCGTCCGACGACGTGACAATTCTAACTAGCCCAAACACGGCTAGAATACATTGATTAATTACGGAGTTCCGGTGCCTATCTTCCGGCTCCATCATCATCATCAGATCAGTTCAATAGTACCTTATAGCCAAAGTGCATCTCATGACAATTCTAATAAGCCCAAACACGGCTAGGATACAATGATTAATTACGGAGTTCCGGTGCCTATCTTCCGGCTCCATCATCATCATCATCAGATCACTTCGATGATACCATTTTCAACATAACTATTCAGTACCCCTAGCCAAGTTGCTAATCTGCAATAGTTAACGCTTGTAGAAAGCTTAAAATGTACGGGAATGACGTCGTCTTAACGCTCAGTCACGTGGTCAGAACAAAAGAATTGGCGGCAAGGTCAACTCGAAGCGTTCGGCACAAGCGAAACGGTTGTAACTTGGCTAGGGGGGCAGAACTATTAATTTATTTGTATCGTCATAGTCGCTTAACTATGTTGATTGTGATATCTGTTTGAGTATGAAGTTCCGTTGCCCATTTCTGGTCTTCTTCACCAGTTCCACTTCATCAAATGTCACTTTTTGACTGTAAATTCATAAGCCCTCAATGATAATACCAAAATAACTATATGGTTGCCTATAATATTTGAGGAGTTCCCTCGATTCCTCATGGATCCCATTATCAAAACAGGATTTTGAAAAAAATGGGATCAATCTGGAAGCATTTCATATGAGGGGAAAAAAAATTGCAAATCGGTCCATAAACGACGGAGTTCTGAGGTAACAAACATAAAAAAATAAATAAAAAGAAATATAACCGAATTGAGAACCACTTCCTTTTTTTAGAAGTCGGTTAAAAATCCTTAACAAATTCTTTACGATCAGCGGTGGACGAATTTGCAATGGTCACCGTGCGTAAACCGATAGACGTGTGGCTTGAATGCTTAAAAGCCTGTGTTAAGGATAAGGGTGGATATTTTTTGAGTAGAAGTATGTATGATTTCTGGCTTATATTCCATATGTATGACATCATTCTAAGATATTCGTTTTATGAAGTTAAGAATTCTTTATTTTTAACAGAATTCATGTCCATATTAAGTAGGTATACAATTTCTTTTGAATAGATAAGTATCTAAATAATTATTTAGAATTTCACAAGCAATTTAAAATTTTCACTTAAAAATAAATTTCAAAACAAACTAGTATTAAAACCGGTTTCACGGAAAACCGGGTAAAGAATCGGGTATTCTCTGCTCAGAGCTTATAGTGTACATTTTTGATGGGTTTTATATCTACACTAATATAATAAAGAGGTAAAGTTTGTTTTTTTTTGTTTGTAGGAGGTAATCTATGGAAGTACGTCCGAATGTGATAATTTTTTCATCGTTAGAAAACTGCTTTATTCCTGAGTGACGTCCTAACTAATATTATAAATGTGAAAGTGTGGATGTTTGGATGTTTGTTCCTTAATCATGCAAAAACGGCTGAACGGATTTGGATGAAATTTGGCATGCATATAGCCTTTGACATGGAAAAGAACATAGGCTATTTCTTATCCCGGAAAAATCAAACATCAACACAAACACCTTATTCCTACGGGAAATCACGTTTAGAGTGCGATAACCGAAGTACACGCGGACGAAGTCGCGGGCGGACAGCTAGTAGGCTATATTTTATGTATGCGGGCGAAGCCGCAGACAAAAGCTAGTTCCTAATAAAACCCATCGAAAATCTTAGTTGTATCATTATCACATTGCCGCGTAGCTTTGTCTTTGTGAGTCTTTACTCTTTTATTTCTTAGGCCTATTTATTTTAATAAGTTCGAAAGATAAACGTAAGTCCTACGCCTCTCCATCATCTTGAACAAAGTTGTAAGTGACGCTTCAACTTAAGCTAACTTGCCTCGCAACTCGCATCGTGCAAACACGGTACCTGATTCACAAGTTAGATGCCTTGATTCGTGTTTGTTCCGACGGTTCTCGAGTACTTTTATTTAGTTAAAGACTTTATATATATGAATGGATCTTTACCTGTGGAGTTTAAGCAAGCTATTTAGGATTTTGAAAGACAAACAAGATTGAGTTTCTTAATTTAAATTTACTTACAGCTCTTGCTTGCGACTTTGCCCGCGAAATTTACCTGCGTTTCAAAATTTTTTTTGCCAGTTTTTGCATGAATGGTAAATGAAAACAAAAAATAACAATTTCTAACCAAACATAATATCACAATAATGTTTGGCGGGAGTTTGTGTATGTGTGTGTGTATTTTTGTTACTTCTTCATAATGGACACACGTTTTGACCAGGTTATGGAATAGCTTATTTGATACTTTTTGGGGTTCTGTACCTCAAAAGGAAAAAAACTGGACTTAACTGATCACTTTGTTGTCCGTTGATCTGTTTGTCTGTCTGTTAACACCCTTTATCTCGGGAACGCGTCGAGGTACTGATTTGAAATTAAAACCATATACTCAAGTCTGCAGTCCCTTGAAGCTATGAAAAAAATGAAACCTCAAAGGTAACGAAAAAAAAAAAAGACGGGTTGCACTCCGGGAGTGCCGGCAGAAGTGAAAACTTGATTATTAACGTTGAGCATGTTTGATATTTTGGAATGGTTAGGGAATAATTTTGCACCAATTGCTTTATCAGTATAAAAGTACTATCATTTATGTGGTAGAATACAATATTCATTTATTGCGCTATCGTACACAAACATGACAATTTATATTACATTAAAAATTTAACACTTTAAAACTATTACAATTATTTTACGTTAAAAAGTTTATCTCTCCGAAAAACTACTGAGGTGTCAAGGGACACCCGGATGGAACGAAGGTCCGTTCTGGCTTGCTTTCTATAAGAGAGAGAAAGAGAGAAAGACAGAGAAACATGCGCACGCCGCACGGCTTACAATAGCTTACTATAGAAAAAGTGTCGTTACAACTTTTCGTGAGAATTTTTTCCGTCTAGCCAATACAATATAACTAAAAAATACTATCCTATTTTATGTACATTTTGACAGCACTATTTCAACATCTTCGAAACCATGAAAACGACACTCATGACGAAAAAGTTGATAATTTCTGACATCCGCCATCTTAGATTTACATTTTGACAGCACTATCGGCTTCAACAACCTCGAAAACCATGAAAAAGACACCCATATCGAAAAAGTTGATAATTTATTGCAGCCACCATCTTAGATTTAAATTTTGACAGTACTATCGGTTTCAACACCCTCGAAAACCACGAAAATGACACCCATGAGGAAAAAGTTGATAATTTCTTGCAGCCGCCATCTTGGATTTACATTTTGACAATGCTATCGGTTTCAACAGCCTTGAAAACCATGAAAACGACACCCATGACGAAAAATTTAATAATTTTTTGCAGCCGCCATCTTGGATTTATATTTTGACAGTACCATCGGTTTCAACACCCTCGAAAACCATGAAAACGACACCCATGACGGAAAATTTGATAATTTCTTGCAGCCGCCATCTTGGATTTATATTTTGACAGTACTATCGGTTTCAACACCCTCGAAAACCATGAAAACGACACCCATGACGGAAAATTTGATAATTTCTTGCAGCCACCATCTTGGATTTATATTTTGACAGTACTATCGGTTTCAACACCCTCGGAAACCATGAAAACGACACCCATGATGAAAAAGTTGATAATTTCTTGCAGCCACCATCTTGGATTTATATTTTGACAGTACTATCGGTTTCAACACCCTCGAAAACCATGAAAACGACACCCATGACGGAAAAGTTAATAATTTCTTGCAGCCGCCATCTTGGATTTATATTTTGACAGTAATATCGGTTTCAACACCCTCGAAAACCACGAAAACGACACCCATGACGAAAAAGTTGATAATTTCTTGCAGCCGCCATCTTGGATTTACATTTTGACAGTACCATCGGTTTCCACGCCCTCGAAAACCATGAAAACGACACCCATGACGGAAAATTTGATAATTTCTTGCAGCCACCATCTTGGATTTATATTTTGACAGTACCATCGGTTTCAACACCCTCGAAAACCACGAAAACGACACCCATGGCGAAAAAGTTGATAATTTCTTGCAGCCGCCATCTTGGATTTACATTTTGACAGTACCATCGGTTTCAACACCCTCGAAAACCACGAAAACGACACCCATGGCGAAAAAGTTGATAATTTCTTGCAGCCGCCATCTTGGATTTACATTTTGACAGTACCATCGGTTTCCACGCACTCGAAAACGATGAAAACGACACCCATGACGGAAAATTTGATAATTTCTTGCAGCCACCATCTTGGATTTACATTTTGACAGTACTATCGGTTTCAACACCCTCGAAAACCACGAAAACGACACCCATGACGAAAAAGTTGATAATTTCTTGCAGCCGCCATCTTGGATTTACATTTTGACAGTACCATCGGTTTCCACGCACTCGAAAACGATGAAAACGACACCCATGACGGAAAATTTGATAATTTCTTGCAGCCACCATCTTGGATTTATATTTTGACAGTAATATCGGTTTCAACACTCTCGAAAACCATGAAAACGACACCCATGACGGAAAAGTTAACAATTTCTTGCAGCCGCCACCTTGGATTTACATTTTGACAGTACTATCGGTTTCAACACCCTCGAAAACCACGAAAACGACACCCATGACGATAAAGTTGATAATTTCTTGCAGCCGCCATCTTGGATTTACATTTTGACAGTACCATCGATTTCCACGCCCTCGAAAACCATGAAAACGACACCCATGACGAAAAATTTGATAATTTCTTGCAGCCGCCATCTTGGATTTATATTTTGACAGTACTATCGGTTTCAACACCCTCGAAAACCACGAAAACGACACCCATGACGAAAAAGTTGATAATTTCTTGCAGCCGCCATCTTGGATTTACATTTTGACAGTACCATCGATTTCCACGCCCTCGAAAACCATGAAAACGACACCCATGACGGAAAATTTGATAATTTCTTGCAGCCACCATCTTGGATTTATATTTTGACAGTTCTATCGGTTTCAACACCCTCGAAAACCATGAAAACGACACCCATGACGGAAAAGTTAATAATTTCTTGCAGCCGCCATCTTGGATTTACATTTTGACAGTACTATCGGTTTCAACACCCTCGAAAACCACGAAAACGACACCCATGACGAAAAAGTTGATAATTTCTTGCAGCCGCCATCTTGGATTTACATTTTGACAGTACCATCGGTTTCCACGCCCTCGAAAACCATGAAAACGACACCCATGACGGAAAATTTGATAATTTCTTGCAGCCACCATCTTGGATTTATATTTTGACAGTACCATCGGTTTCAACACCCTCGAAAACCACGAAAACGACACCCATGGCGAAAAAGTTGATAATTTCTTGCAGCCGCCATCTTGGATTTACATTTTGACAGTACTATCGGTTTCAACACCCTCGAAAACCACGAAAACGACACCCATGACGAAAAAGTTGATAATTTCTTGCAGCCGCCATCTTGGATTTACATTTTGACAGTACTATCGGTTTCCACGCCCTCGAAAACCATGAAAACGACACCCATGGCGAAAAAGTTGATAATTTCTTGCAGCCGCCATCTTGGATTTACATTTTGACAGTACTATCGGTTTCAACACCCTCGAAAACCATGAAAACGACACCCATGACGAAAAATTTGATAATTTCTTGCAGCCGCCATCTTGGATTTATATTTTGACAGTACCATCGGTTTCAACACCCTCGAAAACCATGAAAACGACACCCATGACGAAAAAGTTGATAATTTCTTGCAGCCGCCATCTTGGATTTATATTTTGACAGTAAAAGTGTCGGTACAATTTTTCGTGAGAATTTTTTCCGTCTAGCCCCCTTTCACAACGCGCGATAAGGGATAGCTGTCTACTCTCCATCCGTCTTACGCTTTTTCGATCAGGTCACGTGTCCTGACGCGAGTTTAAGATTTTATACCCATTACAGAAAAAGTGCTCAACGCCGCTAAAGAAGTTTTCACTTCAAAAATAAGGCCGTTTATGTCGCAAAAAATGTATATTATAACACTCTCAAAGGAATCAAAATTCATAAGGTACTTTCCGTTGACACAGAATCCTGAAATTTGGCATAAATAAAGGCCATATAGCACAGGCATAGGAAAATAACTGAAAACAGCAAATTTGTTGTTACGCTACAAAAAATATTTTTTTTTGCGTTTCGGAAAAAATTTCGTGACTCCATACGGGAATTGAGCTATTTTCATAAGCAGATGAAACTACTGGCGATGCTATAGTTAGCAATAAGTAAGTATTAAAACTTCTCATCAAGTGTAATCAATCAGTACAATTTATTGACTTTAGCACTAAACAACAATTCCTAAAAAAAATATTTTGATTAAAACTTAAAACACATAAATTAGTTCGAAGCTAAAGCAAATGGCCTATGTAGAAGGCACTAATTGTCGGTCCAATTGGATAATTTACTTTTCTACTCCAGTCCGAACTTAAAACAATAAAATACCTATCGTATGGCTGTAATTGACGTAGAGCTTCAATAAAAGTAAAAACTTTTAAACGTCCTTCGGTAATAGGTTCTGCATTTAATGGCTTAATAAATTGCATCGAAACCGTTCAATGAAGAACACTTTAAAGTTTTGCAAAGAGTTTTCAAGTTTCGTTATGGCATTAGCATTACTTGTTTTTTTTTGTATACACCGCTAAATTTTAATCGTTTTAATCCCGTGGAGGGTCGATCCGGTACACGAAACACTATCGATTTGTAAAGATAAAATTAAAAAATAAAGTACCTTTTTTTCAAAACTCGTATTAATTTACACATGTACATATGTAGTATGTAGTTAATAGTCGGCGTTGCGTATAAACTACCTACAGGTCATTGAACTCGCTCAGCTGACGTTTTCTTAAAGAAATTAATTTCGTACATGCGTAAATTAATACGAGTTTTGAAGGTACTTTATTTTTTAATTTTATCTTTACAAATTGATAGTGTTTCATTTACCGGATCGACCCTCCACGGGATTAAAACGATTAAAATTTAGCGGTGTATAACTTCGGTTTTATCCCTGTGTCAAATAATATCATTGATGTACAGTGCGTTTTACATAAGAGGTTCCTTCGCCGTAATGTTGGCAATATGGAAAAACAGTGTTGCTATATTTTGAGCAATGAAATTACTTAAAATTAGGGAGCTCATAAATTAGGAACTTCATAAGTGAAACGGTCTGTAGTATTAGGTGAGTAGGTAGGCACTGCTTGCATAAATATGCCAGAGCTTTTAGGGGTGGAGCGGGGAGGGTTTTTCTGATTTATACTGACTAAAACCCAACCTATGTTCTTTCTTTTAGGGGTGGAGCGGGGAGGGTGTTTCTGATATATACTGACTAAAATCACACCTATGTTCTTTCTTTTAGGGGTGGAGAGGGGAGGGTGTTTCTGATTTATACTGACTAAAACCACACCTATGTTCTATATTTTAGGGGTGGAGCGGGGAGGGTGTTTCTGATTTATACTGACTAAAACCACACCTATGTTCTTTCTTTTAGGGGTGGAGCGGGGAGGGTGTTTCTGATTTATACTGACTAAAACCACACCTATGTTCTTTCTTTTAGGGGTGGAGCGGGGAGGGTGTTTCTGATTTATACTTACTAAAAGCACACCTATGTTCTTTCTTTTAGGGGTGGAGCGGGGAGGGTGTTTCTGATTTATACTGACTAAAACCACACCTATGTTCTATATTTTAGGGGTGGAGCGGGGAGAGTGTTTCTGATCCAAAACCTCGGGTTTCCCTTTTGAAAGCCAACCCATGTTCCCGACTCGGGCTCGGTCCGGATTGTTATCGGACAGTCAGACGGTGAGCTACCCATTGCTCGCCGTCCGCAAGCCAAGTTTCACGATGGCGTTAGCATTACTTACTTGGACTATTATTTTTTTGTATATTATTTCAGTTTTATCTGAAAAGGTGTTCAATGATAACATTGACTTGGTATTAGATGGTTATTGTTTGCATAAGTGTTTCGCCTCGTCATTTATAACGCGTACTTCGAAGGACTGGAACAATTTGCGTGCTGCGTTTTTTCTCTCTGATTATAATTTAGGTATCTTCAAGGCTATAGTAAATAGGCTCTTAGCTAATAAACTAGTACGCCTCACCATCAACGATTGCATCACTGCTTACCATCAGGTGGGATTGCAGTCAAGCACTGGTTTATATCAATGAAAATAAAAAAAAAGTATTCCGGAGCGGCGACCAAGTACATCCACCAACCCGCACTGGGCCCGCGTGGTGGATTACGGCCCATTCCCTCTCTTAGAGAGGAGGCCTGAGTCCCAGCAGTGGGAACATTAAAAAGGCTGATGGTGGTGGTGGTGGTGACCAAGTACCGGAGGACGCAGCGTTGGAAGGCCTCCCACAAGGTTGACTGATGGTTTAGTGAGGGTCGCGGGAATCCGATGGATGCGACTTATAAATTATGCCACATAAATGCTGTATCTACTCGTATCTATCTACTCGTATCCGTCACAGTTCTTTTTTGGATTTGGTACATTATGTAATGACTTCTTCAGCTCTAGAGTGGAGCGAGAGGGTGTGTCAGACTTTTACTGACTAATACCACATCCATGTTTCACCTTCGCGTTCTAGGACCACGGTATCCCGTTCAGCAATCCCTCGTGGTCTATGATTTGTTCCTTGTAGGAATCGTACCTGCGACTCGAAAACCGTACCTACCGACTTTGAATACTTGTTACCTGAAAACATTTATAACTATGAATCAGCAGCTATTTAATTCAGGAACTAAAGTAGCTAGGTATTCCCAAGGCTTATCCTGCAACGTCTTTTATACTTACGTTCTAGTCTAACTACCATTCTCTTCTGAATAAGATCTTAAACGAAGTTCTAAAGTCTCTAAATAGGTGCTATTATATTAAAACAAAGACCTTTTTACACCGTCTAAAGAATAATTACGTCACACCCTAGACTACTAATTACGTTGTGTAAAGTTTTTAGCGTTGTTTCCTTCGTAATTTAGTGTAAGATGAGAATGTTACGTGCAAGTAAGGCCATGCTAGAAGTACCTATTTTGCATGTTAATAGCATTTTGTGAGTTATTTTTTTAAATTACACATTCTAAATGAATAGGTACTGTGAGGTCTGTAATTCTGGCTTGAGGTGTAGCACACGATGGAGGTGCGCCCCGCTTGGACGGAGCACCGGCGTGACTTTATGGAGGCGATCGGTGGCAGCGACCGCTCACGCCTGGCCCTGGTTTAGGCCAATGTCCGGAACAAGGAGGAATGGCAGGCGGTCGCCTCCTTCTGCAAAGCAATAATGATGACGAAGGAGGCGGCCGCACGCGTAAGGGGATCGGACTTCCTGGCGCCTCGGTCGCTGGGATCCCAACCCCGATTTCCATCCACCGTAGGCGTAGGCTTCCGCACATTAAGCAATGGGTAGCTCGCATTCCGGCCGTTCGGTAACCATACGGACCGAGGTGTTGTGATTCCAGACCCGACCATGACATGGAACGGAGATTTTACTATGGTGCAAAATGGTTATTTTAATTGTGTTTTATTGTGCCACTTGTCCCAGGAATTTGTGCCTTGTACTGTTTGAGTAATAGGAGTACGATTGTGGTCGGGCTGGGGATCACGGTTCCTGATCCGACCACAACCAGATGTAATAAAATATCAATAGTTGGAAGTTACTGATTATACCAAAAATATGTGTCAAATTGTGCACACGAAATTCTTTTACTATTCATATCAGGAATCACAACACGGACCGAGTCCTAATCGTCGACGGCGCGTATTGTACGCGTGCCTAAAGAAGATGTCAGCAAAACCCAGCAGGGTCGAAACAAACGGTCCTGGAACAAAGGCAAAAAAGAAACATATAAGTGGGTTTTAGTCAGTAAAAGTCTGACACGCCCTGTCGCTCCACCCAAGAGCAGGAAAAGTCATTGAATGATGTCCCACCTAAAGAAAACCCTGCATAAGGAAAAACCTTTTTTTGCTTATCTCAAATGAAGAGTTATTGAGCGTGCAAAAACTGTTTCAGCATGTAGATAATTTATAATGGAAAGTTTGCTATCGACTTAGTTATGCATTTCATAATATTCCTGAACAAGTCGTGCTTCCTTGTATCTTCTTTTTCAATCCCCTTGCAATTATAATTAATTACGCACACTGTACTCTCAAAGGTGATCAAAATGAAGACTAAATTAATTTTAAAATGTTTCAAAGCAGTCTTCTCGTTTGGAAATAACAGAGGCTCTACCACGAGATCTCAAGCCGGATACTCACCTACGAGCCGTAACTGTAAACCGACAAGTTTCGGCTCGCTGCGACTGGTTCGCGTAGAACCACAACGGGCTCGCGAACTACGTATTCACTAATAAAATTTGGTTGCTGTATCTGCAACGGTTACAGTAACGGGTCGTACAGTTGTCATAACGGATCTTGAGCTTGCGCAGAAGTCAAATATTCGGTCACTTTGGTGGTACGAAGTGAGACGCGGGGGCGGGAAGTGTCAGTGATTGGCTCGCCGCGCCATCGCGTCATAGACGTCACTCCTCATTCGTTCCCTGCGTTGCAGCATGTATCTAACAACGAAGACGATTGGCTCGCTAATGTATGGAATGCGCAAAGCGATCCCCACTCTGACGCCGAGCGCTCAAGATTGTGCCTACTGTAGGTGAACCCGGCTTTAATGCGATCCATTTGATGACCTAAACTGAACTGTTAAAGGGATGGATCTATTATAGGGTCTATCTTTAAAGTTCCACCCCTCTTTTTTGCTCGCACAACTGGTATTTTAACACGTCTTTACAAGGCCCCTCTATTATAAACACAGTAAACAAAAATAAAAAGATTAGTCGCAAAGTTTACAAATTAGTAAATCTGTGGTTGTTTATTACTGTGTATGTTGTAAGTGGTGAAATAAAACAAAACAGAGCGTACATTTTTCATGTTTTTCAGCCAGTGTTTACGTTAATATGTGGAGTCGAGATTTAATTAGGTTTTTTGAGGACTCCAAAGCAGCCTCTATTTTGCACGCTTTGAACATTTCGTCGCTACTTTATATCCTAGCAAAAAATGAGTAAATTAGTTAATGTCAGAATGTTTATATTTCATAGAGCTTTTTATATCTAGAATGAGAAAGTTTGTTGTAATTTTAATAATGATGATGTAAAACGTGCTTAATAATATTAATGTATGTTATCTTAGTGGTGTGTAATGATCCATATAATTGAGGCACTTTGACTGAAAAAGGCTTATTTATATAGTCTGTCTAAAAAGTCAAACGAATTGGGGATTTTGTATAATATTTAATCATTTATAAAAGACTTATATTCGGAACTTTTTATAAGGTTCTACTATTAGTGAACAATGATAAAGATGTCTTAATTAATCTTAATTATTGATCCAGTGTTGGCTACATCAGATTTTTTTTACCTTAATGATTAGGTACTCAAGTCGTTTGACTTTTTAGACAGACTCTAACAATTAATATAATGTAAAAACATCTGTCTTTATAATCTTTGCCTCACTAATTACAATCGTGCGTTTACAAACATGTAGACTCAAATATTAAGACTCTTACTCAGAAAAGCTATACAAACAAACTAAATATTTGCCATCGTGCCATTCTCGTATTCATTTAGCTCTTAAGTCCGGATACTTTTCGAAGGTTTCTCCGCTTTTTTTGACGTGGCAAATCATTAAATGACTTCTCCTCTTTCATGAATTCCCGCGGCCCTAATGAACATTTTTTTTTTCGAGGGGAAAATCATCCAATGACAACCGCCGCTCTTGGGCGGAGCGTGAGATAGTGTCACACTCTTACTGGCTAAAAAATCCACCCCGTTCCTTCAAGCCTTCATACCGGGTCTCGAGTTCCCTTTCGAATAACCCTGGCCCCAGTAGGCTTCGACCCGGCTGGGCCCCTGCTGTTGCTGACAACTCCTTGATGCGCGCGGGAACAGTGCGCGCCGTCGACGAATTGGGCTTGGTTCGAACAGTTACCAGACGGCCGGACAGCGAGCTGCCCATTGCTCACTGTCCGCAAGCCCGCGCCTACGTTGGCTGGAAATCGGACTCGGAATCCTGGCGGCGGCGGCGAGAGCGCCGTTGCCTGATGCGGTCGGCCTCCTCCTTTGCGAGCATTACTGCTTCACAGAAGTCAGCGACTGCCTGCCACTCCTCCTCGTTCCGGACCATGGTCTCAACCAAGGCCCAGCGCGAGAGCTCTCCGCCGCTCCGCCGCCGATCGCCCCCACGAGGGCACGGCGAGGCCTAGTTTTGCTGAAGCAAATGGAACACTACGTGCCATCGACGACTCAAGTTCAGTCACATTGAAAACAAAAAAATATACGTAATCATAGCGCGGTAAAGGAACGTTCGTTTGGCAAATAGTACCTACCTGCATACAGACTAAAGATGCGGAAATGTTTCAGATGTGTAATTTAACATAGTGAAGGGTTAAGGGGACAAAGGTGTTATGTGAAAAAATAAAAAAAAAAACGATTTTTTTGCATGAGCATAGGTTTTAACTGATGGTAAATTGATCCATGGATTTAAAACACCCCAATTCATTACAGATGCTAGTCTCTCTGTCAAGTACATATTTCAGATTTGCAAATGTGCTAACAGCAGAAATATTACCAGAGAATTGTAGTAGTAGTTAACACCTTTGTCCACTTACCTCTTCAGTTGTGAGTAAGATATACGGCCGTGCCACTTTATTGCTTGTCTTGGTGGGAGCACTGCCATGTCCCCTGATAATTAGACTTTGATTTGCATATCGTGGACATACACGCCCATCATTATTTTCAGAATTCAATCACCACTAGCTCCAAAGCTCATCGCTTCCACGAACAATGGCCCATTATGGATTAAGTGCGGAAACCATACCTCAATGGTTAGATAGACAGCCTATCGCTAATCAATATTTGAGAGACATTATCTTGTTAACGATATAAAAGAAGTGTTACGAATTCCTCACCGCATCTGAGCCTATCGCTAATCAATATTTGAGAGACATTATCTTGTTAACGATATAAAAGAAGTGCTACGAATTCCTCACCGCATCTGTCTGTCTGTTTATAATAAACTGCAGAACTCTGAACAGATTTTTATGCGGTTGTAACGTATAGACATAGTGATTCATGAGATTGGTTTAAGTATACAATAGATGGATATTACATTAAAGAAAAGCAGTGAATTTAAATGATTATTTTTAAAACCTGTGCGAAACTGGGCTGGAAATCGTTAGTTACTAAATAAAATTCCTTCGCTGCCTTTAGTCCTTACTTTTGTTGTATAAAAGAAGTATTAAAGAAATCTAGAATTACTTATCGTTATTTTCTCTCCATTTCCATCCATTTCTCGCGGACGGCGAGCAATGGGTAGCTCGCCATCGGAGTTGTCAGCAGCCGTAAGGTCCCAGCAGGGTCGAAGCCTACTGGGGCCATGGGTGATGCGAAAGAGATCCCCGTTGCCCTGCAACAATGGTAAAGAAGGAAAGTTTTTATTCAGTACAAGTCTGATACTATTTCCCGCTCCGCCCAAGAGCGGGGGATGTCATTAGATGATTTTCCCACCAAAAAAAAAGGTAGATACTATGTAGTTTCTGCCACAGACGGGTAAAGGTAGAAACTATCAAAAGGGAATGCCTAATGCCTCTCCTGGGATAAAAAACATGTCCTAATGTCCTAAGACATTATCTACACGCTTCGTTCAAAAAACTGTTCAGCCGTTGAGACGTTTTTTAGGTGAGAAATCTTCAAATACTAGTAACTTCTTCTCGTCTGGTTGGAACGAGATTGCGTGTTAGACTTTTTCTGATTAAAACTTACTTGTGTTTAGACACAGAGCGAAAATTTGGTTCCGGTTTCAGCTATTTTTGGCCAAAAAATCTGGTTTCGGCTTTTTTTTTTTATGGTGGGAAAAAATCATCCAATGACATCCCCCGCTCTTAGGCGGAGCGGGAGATAGTGTCAAACTCTTATTGACTAAAAGACCCACCCCGTTCCTTCTAGCCTTCATACCGGGGCTCGAGCGCCCTTTCGGATAAACCTGGCCCCAGTAGGCTTCGACCCGGCTGGGTCCCTGCTGTTGCTGATAACTCCTTGAGGCGCGAGGAAACAGTGCGCGCCGTCGACGACTTGGGCTTGGTCCGGACAGTTACCGGACGGCCGGACAGCGAGCTACCCATTGCTCACTGTCCGCAAGCCCGCGCGATTACTGCTTCGCAGAAGTCGGCGACCGCCTGCCACTCCTCCTCGCTCCAGACCAGAACTGGTTTCGGCTGAGGTTTGGGTTTCAGCGTGGCTGAGTATTCGGCTCGACCAAAACTTAATGAAAGGAGAAGAATTTAAGAATTATAAGTTCAAATTAGCTTTATATTAAAGACAGACACATCTCATTAATTAGCTGTTCTGAGACCGTATAAGTTATCAATATTGCATACCGTTTAAGACGATCAATATTGCACATTGTTTCTATAGCAGAACTTATATTCCAAAACAAAACGAGATTTCTTGCATTTAGTGCACCAATACTTACAAAAACTGCGATATTACAGAAATGCAAAACACAAAAAAATATAACAGATCTTTAATTTAAAGTTTTTAAATAAGCATATCCGATAATACTACAGTTCAAAGTAACCCGTTCTAAAAACGCCTATATGTATAAAAATATAAGCTTAGATATTTTTTGTATTCGAGGGGAAACCATCAAAAGGCGCCCGGACTTTGGGGATAAGTCCAGGGAGTACGGTATTTTTACCTCACTAAAACGACCTCGGTGATCACCATCAGCATATGGAAGGGGCGCAGTTACCTCTCAAAAGACCACTCCGGAACACCCTCTGTGCAACGCCTGTTAGGACACATCCCTGAGGCGACTGTACTATGGTCTCTACTGAGCCTCTTTATGCACGGCAGCACGTGATCACTATGCCACCGTTTTCCTTGGAATGACTCGATGGGCGGGCAAAGACCCTACTCTGAATGCCCGTGGTTCCAAAGTCCTAGCATTGGATGATGCAAGCGGGGCTTCAGCGTGTTGGGCATCGAGGTGATTGCCTCCCCGACGCCTTCTCAGAGTGGGTGTGCCCACTCGGAGAAGAAGGCGTCAGGCGACATAAAATGGTTTCCGAGCGGTACCGTGGAAGGTAACCGCTCGGAAATAATTTTATGTGGAACTAGCTTTTGCCCGCGACTTCGTTCGCGTACATAAAATATAGCCTATGCCACTCAGGAATGAAGCAGCTTTCTAACGGTGAAAAAATTTTGGCATTCGGACCGATACTTCCAGAGATTACCTCCTACAAACAAAAAAAAAAACCGGCCAAGAGCGTGTCGGGCCACGCTCAGTGTAGGATTCCGTAGTTTCCCGTCCGTCACAATAAGTGTACCCACTTATGAGTTTAAAAAAATGCTTGCATATACGATTATACTACAAACTTAGTCCAGAAATTATTTTGTAGAACCCTTTTGTCTTTTTTGTACAAAAACTGTTCTTTCCATCAAGTTCAAAATAATTTTCCTAGAAAGTCCTTATAAAGTTCTACTTTTCAGATTTTTTTCATATTTTCTAAACTTATGGTTCAAAAGTTAGAGGGGGGGGGACACACATTGTTTTTTACTTTTGGAGCGATTATTTCCGAAATTATTGACATTATCAAAAAATGATTTTAGTAAACCCCTATTCATTTTTAAATACCTATCCAACACTATATCACACGTTAGGGTTGAAATTAAAAAAAAAAATCACTTCCCACTTTACATATAGGGGGGCTACCCTAATAAAACATTTTTTTCCAATTTTTATTTTACCACTTTGTCAGCGTGATTGACATACATATTGGTACCAAATTTCAGCTTTCTAGTGATAACGGTCACAGAGATTAAGCGAGGACGGACAGACAGACGGACAGACAGACATGGCGAAACTATAAGGGTTCCTAGTTGACTACGGAACCCTAAAAACATAAAAAACAAACTTTTCCTTATTATTATATTAGTGTAGGCATAGACCTAGTATTGTCGCTATTTTTAGAATACTACTTTGACATTATTGATTACCTTTGACATTATCTATTTTGTGATGTAAAAAGTATTTCATTTACACAATAAATGGAATTGGTTTTCTTTGAGACACAAACTAAATATAAGTCTTCAGTAATGTAGGTAAGTAAGTTTTATACGCGTAATAGCCAATTTATTTTACTTTTGTGAATATAACGAATGATTTATGAACATAATATTAAAAAAAAAAAAACTTTTTTTGTAACAATTATGAATAGGTTCTTATTTATAGCAATTGAATTTTCTGCGACGGTCTTAGAGTAGTAAACAGGACTGCTGAACATTTTTGGTTCCTTCTAGATTTTGATTTCCAAAAATTTTTTTTGTTTAGGCAATCATCAAAAATCTTCTGCTGCTCTGGGCCCCACCCAGAGCAGCAGAAGATTTTTGAGAATTGCAGGACAATCGAAATGGAGCCCAGCGTCGTATACTTTATTCAAAAATAGTTTTTAGTTTCCAAAAGAAAATAAAAACAAAATTATAAGGCAATTGTATAGAAACGAAATATTATACCTTTTTTGTCCTATGATGAGTTCCCTGACAGTTCTTGTCTGACAATTATAGTGATGTGACCTAACGAAATTTAATCGATTTTTTACAATAACGAATCAGTTGGCATAGAAAATGGAATCGGATTACCGATTTTAGATTTATAGATGATAAATGTGAAAGTTTGTATGTGTGTGTAGATGTTTGATAGATAAGATAGATAGATAAATTCTTTATTGTACACCAAAAATAAAGCAGTTACATAAGAAACTTAAAATTAATAGGGTGCCACAATGGGTGGTCTTATCGCTAAAAGCGATTTTTTAAAGACAACCTTTGGATGGATTTGACAGAGAAGGAGAAAAAGATACGCAGGTAGTTCGTGGTGTACTATTTACATATATACAATACATAAACTAGCAAAATTACATATATTATAATTAAGAACACATAGATTACATCTATTATTATTAAGAATATAATAAATAAATAATATATTACAAACAATATAATATATATGTATATATATATATAAATATAATTATAAAAGCAGAGAAATACCTACTGTACTTAATGACAATTTAACATTCAGGAGGAAAGGTAGTGATTTGTAACCTCATTTTTAAAAGTTGTGAGTGTTTGAGCTTGCCTTACCGACACGGGCAGAGCATTCCACAGCCGCACAGCCTGAACTGCAAACGACTTATCATAAAAGTTGGTGGAGTGACTTGGCATTTCCAACCTCAAGTTTTCCGATGACCTAAGATATCTAGTATGTGTGTCATGAAGGAACTTGAAACGTTCTTTAAGATAAGCGGGGGTTTTAGGATTGAACAGAACACTGTATAGCAGAGACAAGATGTGTACGTTCCGGCGAAGACGTATTGGAAGCCACTTGAGTTTTGTACGAAAATCGGATATGTGATCATACTTGCGCAAGCCAAATATAAATCGTATGCAAACATTTTGAAGTCGCTCAAGTTTATCAAGTTGTGCCTCAGTGAGATCGAGATAACTGACATCAGCGTTGTCAAGGATAGGGAGTAAGAGGGACTGAGCAAGAGCAATTTTAGTGGCAGTGGGCAGAAAGTTACGCAACCGTCTCAGGGACTTGGCAGAAGCAAATATTTTGCGACTTACCTCTTGTAATTGGGGACCCCAAGAAAGATGTTTGTCTATCCAAACCCCTAAGTTCTTAACCTTCTCGCTTATTGGAATAGCAGTACCGTTGAATAGAACCTGAGGCAGCTGGGACCAGTTTACCTTCGGCATCAACCTAGAGCTGCCAACAACGATGACTTGAGTCTTCGATGGATTTACCCTCAGACCGTGCGCCTCACTCCACTCACAAATTGAAGCCAAGTCTTGGTTAATGATATTAATAGCAGCATCTAAATCCGTATGCGGAGATTGTCTATAAATTTGCAAATCATCAGCATAGAGGTGGTAGAAGGAAAGAAGTTTTTTGGAAATAGAATTTATAAATATTGCGAAGAGTAAAGGAGATAAGACGCCACCCTGAGGCACACCGGCAGAAGTATTACACCAAGAAGAACAAGACTCATCTATGGAAATACGTTGCCGGCGGCCATACAGGTAACTACGAAACCAGTCAATCACCGTTGGAGATATGTTAAGAGAGCAAAGTATAGCGAGTAGGATATCGAAATCGACGGTATTGAAAGCGTTGCTGAAATCTAACAAGCAGAGAACCGTCATATTTCCTCTATCCATACCTAGACGTATGTCATCAGAAACGTTTACTAGGGCTGTGGTCGTGCTATGACCAGGACGAAATCCGGATTGGAATGGATTCAGGAGACTATTCTTACAAAGAAAAGCACTGAGCTGATTGTGAACTAGGCGTTCTAGGACTTTAGAGAGGAAAGGCAGGATGGAGATTGGTCGATATTCTGAAAAGGAAGTAGGATTTAATTTTTTGGGCAAAGGAATAATTTTAGCTTCTTTCCATATTGATGGAACGTTACTCTTTCATGGATGGTTTGTTACTCTTTCACGCAAGAACTAGTCTACTAGTCCAAGATCCCAAAAAAATTACATAACTTCACGTAAATTCTCATGCTTGATCATTAAAGCGTCTGTTAAGCAATATGGCCGACGGAATGTGTTTGGGAGTATTGGCGACTTGATTTTAAAGATATTGCTTACAAAATACGTAAAAATCAGCTTTGAGAAAATACGTGAGGTAAGTAGAAAAGAAAGAAAGAAAAACAGTTTATTTAAGTAATAATTTTATGTACCTTGATTACCTGAAAATTGGCCGTCTAAGAAAGCTAGCAGGTAGGCATGCGTTCTTAGTACATACTAATAGTACTCACTCGTCCACATTTCGTTCGTCAGAAAATACGTAATGTCTGGCGGTCCTGGGATCTTACTCTATAAGGATTTTAAAGAAATTTTACAGTAAACCAAAAAACCTGACAAAAACTAAAAACCTGAAATAACGCGGGTGGAACCGCGGGGGACGGCTAGTGGTAAATAAAATGCAGTCTGTTTAAAATAATAATTTATTTATTATTCACTGTCAGAACTTGACTCTTGATTTGAACTCGTATCCATATCGGAATCGGAATCTTTTCCAACTAACTGCGATGATTAATTATTGGGCCTAATTCGGTCGATCCGGATATATTTATTCCAGTCCTCTGTTATAGTTTTTTGAGTTTTTTCTATTACTTTTTTCCAATTTTCTGCCGTTACATGCGATTACAAGATGGTCGCTCCGATTTTGTCGATTAGTGTGTCGTCGAGTAGTGTCAATCTCTATTGGCAGAAGTTCCGTTTAACGCATTACACATTTTTAAGTTCTATACTTTTTTATTTTATTTACTTAATTTATTAACAGTTAATTATAACCACAATAATTTACTTATTAATTTACGAAAGACAATATTTTTTTTATCATTTCATTTTTATTTTTTTTGCCAGTTTATTTTTTAGTAATCTAAAGTAGTATGCGTGCCACGGAAAAAAATGAACTGTCAGGGAACTCATCATAGGACAAAAAAGGTATAGTTAATTTCCCTAATATTAAGTCATTTAATTGCTAAATATTTAGCAACACTGTTTTTCCGTATTGCCAACATTACGGCGAAGGAACTTCTTATGTGAAACGTACTATAAGTATTGTCGCCTAATAGGTAGGTACTGAGTGATATCCATATGGTTGACGGCGCGTAGAGTTCTGAAACACATACACAAAACCGTAGGAGACCAACATGGTCAATACCTACTTGGGCCATGGATTGACTTCCAAAATGGAAACCCATGGTCTTGGAATGTAAGGATAAAGAAGGAACTTGGGTGTGGTTTAACTGTCCCCGCACACGGGCCACAAAAAAACGCCGCTTCAAGCTTCTTTTTGAGGCGGCCTTTTTTGTAGCTTGTGTGCGGCGGTGCCGCCACAAAAAAACGCATGAAGCGGCTTCAAGCTTCTCCGGACAAGGTATCGCACGCTTCAGCTGTTTTTTGCGGCCGCTTCTAGCTTTATTTTGTGGCCACTTAGTCAGTAAAAGTCCGATACGCCCCCCGATCCCCTACTAAAATAAAAATAAAGTTTATCTTATTTAAAACGCACTGCACCATGACACAAAATATATGGGTCCAAAATACTGCAAAAGGGACACGATGTCTCGGTCGCGTCTCGGATCACTCGTCGAACAGTTCCGGCTCAAACGCTCATTAGTGTGCGTCCACCGAGCGTAGGTATAAAAAGTGAAGTACATACACGAGATTGTCTTCTGTACCTATCTATTTGTGACCATGACGTGTTAAAATGTCAGCCTTGCAAGCGAAAAAGAGGGATGGAGTTATACAACCAGTATAGGTCCATCCCTTTAACAGTTCAGTTTAGGTCGTAAAATGGATCGCGTTAAGAGCTCGTGGCAGCATTGCATATCAAGGAATACGTCAGTTTTACCGGGAATACGTCAACATTATTGAACACGCGTATGAACTCATTCAATTCGTTAGACATTCATGAGTATAACTTCATTTGCAAATGTATATTATGTACTAGCTTCTGCTAACGGAGGGCGTTTCAGACTTTTACTGATTACAATTCACTCTTCGTTTCTTCGTTGCCTTTCCTTCCAGAACCTATGCCTCAGTAGGCTTTGACTTTGCTGGGTCCCTACGGTTTGCTGACATCTCCTTGAGGCGCGCGTGGAACTCTACGCGCCTTTGACATTTCTACTGCGCCACTGACCGTGGGCCTGAATGAACTGTATACAACTGCGAAACCCGAAAAATGTGTTTCGTATTTTTATGTAAAGAAGCTATGTACAAAATTTCACCGGACCATCCAGGCGACTGAAGGTTTGTTTTGCACTTGTACTCAGCTGTTTGATGGCTCCTAATACCCTTTATGACCTGCCGTAATCTGTGTTGTACTTAGTGTCGGAGGTGTACCACTTCTGACCGTTTCAAATACTTTCGAGAAAAAATATAACATGGTGTTAAAACTATTGTTGGAATCCATTCAGTTACTGATTCTGAACAAAGTAGGTACCTACATATTTTCAGGTTCCGTATAAATTAAAAATAATGTTATATTTTAAATGAGCGTAACTTGAGCGACGATATATAATACCTAGCCCTTTCTGACTACGGCGACTGTTTTCTCTTTTGTACTACCCATGGTCTCAGTAGGCTTCGACTCTGCTGGGCCATAGGGCTTTGCTGATATCTCCTTGAGGCTTTTACTGGAGTTTATACCGACATTGCCGAAGAATTGCAAATCACGAAACCTTTCAGCCCTATCCATGTGCCGTGCTCAATCGCCAAATTTAATGGAGGTCCATTTAAGTTTGGCGATTCTTCGGCAATGTCGGTATACACTTCGTTCTCATTTCGCTACGTTGGAAGGCCTCCAACGGTGTCCTACATGGTGGGCCGAGGAGGCCTGGTGAGGGTCGGAAATCGATGGATGGACAAGAGGACACTTGGGGCTAATGTCCATCAGTGGACGTCTTTCAGCTTCAATGCTGATGATGAAAGTGGGTTATTTTGGGTACTTAAACAGTGTAAACTAAGCATAAAGCATACAAGATCAAGATAAAAGCCTAATTGGAAATACTTTTTGATATTTTTCATCCTCCGTAACAAAAGAAAACAAATATCGTAACCTGTCAGTAAAGTCAACAGTCACTTTTTTTAAGAAAATATTTCAAAGTGCCATGTGAGAAATATTTTGACTGTTGAAGATTTTTTTAATAAAATAAAATAAAAATAAATTATTACCCCCAGTCATCATGAACAATTTGCCCAGGGCTGAGTTATGTGCTGTCAGGGCCATGAGAGTTGGGGTACGGAACACAAGGACCAGATGGGGTGGATATCAGTTCCTCGATGATAAAACGACCCAGCCTGATAGTTTCAAACAGGCTGAAACTGAGCGTAAGTGTCAAAATTTGCTTACCGTTTTTTAGTACCTACTATAAAGCCGCCGGGATTCTGATCCCGATTTCCGGCCAACGTAGACGCGGGCTTGCGGACGGTGAGCAATGGGTAGCTCACTGTCCGGCCGTCCGGTAACTGTCCGGACCAAGCCCAAGTCGTGGACGGCGCGCACTGTTCCCGCGCGCCTCAAGGAGTTGTCAGCAACAGCAGGGACCCAGCCGGGTCGAAGCCTACTGGGGCCAGGGTTATCCGAAAGGGCGCTCGAGCCCCGGTATGAAGGCTAGAAGGAACGGGGTGGGTCTTTTAGTCAGTAAGAGTCTGACACTATCTCCCGCTCCGCCCAAGGGCGGGGGATGTCAATGCATGATTTTACCCACCATAAAAAAAAGTACCTACTATAAAACTGAACAGTTTACGTTAAACAAAGAGATACAATAGAGCGGCTATCTGGAGAAATGTGTTAGAAAAACTGTTATCCTATATCTCAGTGACGCCATCTAGCTTTGAATAGCAATCACGCGAATTAAATTTGTCAAAATTTGTATAAATTTAACTATTGCTCGGTAGGTGGCCAGGGGCTTTACCATGGAACGAAAAAGGATCTAACAGTTCGGTTTAGGTCGCAAAATAGATCACGTTAAGAGCTCGTGGTAGAAGCTTCAGTGTGTGCCAGTGGCGTAGCTTGGGGAGGGGAGGGGCGGTAGGGGCCATGGCCCCAGGCGGCGTACGAAAGGAGGCGGCAGAAAGCGCCAATTTATTTATGTGGAAAAAAATACTTAGATATTTTAAATTGCGAGCGCAATGTTACGTACGTGCTAAGCAAATTTTGATGTTAAGTCTACATGACTTGGCACTGAGTGTGTTCACGCGGACGCGAATAAATACGCGCATACCGACCTTGGGCCAACGCTCGTATGCGCAAGGCAAGTGACGTGACTCTTAAGGTGTTGTGGAGGTCTCAGTTTGAACACATTGGCCGAATAGGAAACAAACCCCGTTGGTAGTAAAGCGTTTTGGTCCCTGACAAACTCGAAATCCAGTGAATCGGACTTCTGCCGTCCCTCACCTCTGCCACTGCTGAAACCCGACGGGTCCTTGGCTCACATCGCTGAGGGGAAAGCAAACTTAATAGCCTCTCTTATTGCGGAATCTTCGTGTCTGAATTCCGGTGACGCATCGCCCCCTGTTTTTTCTGATGGGTACGTGACGAGTATGTCGGATATTCGTATCTATCAGAAGAGACGTACGTAAGAATAAAGCTAGTGGCCCCGACGGGATACCTGCAGTCGTTCTTAATACTGGTGTTCTTAAACATAATAAACAAAAAAGGGCGGCGTACTACTGGTCGACCCCAAGTGGCGAAAACCCACGCTACGCCACTGGTGTGTGCTAAGTAAGGTTAAACTTTTTCAGCAATAGATAGCTCTATCATAAAATCAGCAAATGTTCTAGAACTATTCATGGAAATTGTTGAATTTTAATTAATTACTACGTAAATACCAAGAAAATTTACGAAAATAAACCGAAGTTAGGTCCAATAGTTTTACCATAACAAGATTTGCAATAGCGTAATGCGCAACTCAGCATATTTTCTCAGAAAATGATTTCTTTTTAGTGCCTAAAGCCGACACAAACACGACTTGACGTGTAGGGGTGTCATACTAGACTGAGCGACTTGTTAGTACATAAGTAACAAGTATAGGATTTGGAATTTTGTTCACTATATCCTGTCTATTGGTAGTATATATTTAATGTCTTTGACGCTAAATAATCTCCAGCGTTTGATAGTCTATTAACAGTTCGCACGTGTTATTGGCAAAATTGTGGTATCTCTTCCACAAATGCAATTAATGAAGAGTTGAAGTTGAAGGGATGCAAAAGTGAATAATGACAAAACTTTAAATGGTTATTTTCTTGTTATTTTAATATTGTTTGAGGCATCTAACTATATATGAAATATGCTTCACAATTCAGTCTTGAACATCAATACCGAGTATCTAGTTTGCCGCTTTTCTATCAATTTAAACAATTTCTTTAAACCCCAAGCGAACGCCGCGCATCTATTGTCTTACTGTTGTGTCTTAAATTGACAGTATTTGAAAGGTTAATTCCGCCATGCGCATTCCATGATGTTGCGCCACCTTGTACATGTTGGAAATCTCACCCATACGTACAAAACGTTTTATGAATATAGTTATTAAGTGTACAGTGCTAAGGAGAGGAATTCTCTGACGGAGTCTTGTGTTTCCTGATAGCTACAACCTAGGGGTCTTTAATTCAAGCCGATGTTCTTTCTTTTTTACCCTTTGCATTCTAAGACTACAGGTTTCCTTTACAGAAGTCAATCCATGGACCCAGAAAAGCTAGCTGGGAGTTTTCACCTTCAGATTAAATCGTAAGTTTAATTTTGCAGATGAACAATCCGATTCAGCATCGACGCCAAGTCAGGAGATGAAGCAGCAGAATAAATTTCAGCAAAATAAACCGAAACTGAACCCACCTAAACAAGACTGAATAATTTTTAATAACATAAAGGGGTCATTTCACGCAGGCTAATTTTTTGCTAATTTCGGTGGTATTTTTAATTTGTAGATTTTCAGATGAAAACTTTAACTTTTCCTAATCTAGAACACAAGTTTTAGTTATCGTGTTCGAGAATAAGACAATTTAATTTTTTCATCTGAAAAAACTACAAATTAAAAATACCACCGAAATTGGAAAAACATGAGCCTGCGTGAAACGGACCCAAACATTCTTATTAAAATTTATTTTCAAAACTATGAAATACACTAAAATCAAACATGAGCTAAATAAAAATTATGACACAATATTGGATTATTTCATTTTTATCATCATCATTATCATCATATCAGCCGAAAGACGTCCGATGTTGGACATAGGCCTCCAACAAGATGGACCGATGACCTGGTCAAGGTCGCGGTAATCCGATGGATGCGTGACGCACAGGACCGGTCGTTGTGGCGACGCGACGAGGTCTATTTTAGTAGGCAATAATATTTAATTTTTAAAAAACACTGCTCCTCACTAGGAATCCTGTAAATGGGTGCAAACACAAACATTTAATCTCACAGATGGTTCTACCATCGAGTTAAAGCTATATAGGGTGATCCTCCATCCCTCTTACTCACTCGCACTCGTTGCATTTTAACACGTCATTGTAAGGCCCTTGTTCGTCCACTCGATGTGCGGGGTTACCATGACGTTCAAAGTAAGATTGTTTTATTATTATTTCAGCGTGGGTAAGAGACAGAGCTATACATGTTGTCTAGCGCCATCTCTTACCCACACTGGAATAAGAATGAAAAAATCTAAAAGTCATGGTAACTCACTTGAACCGACCAATTCATTCGGATTACTTATTTATCTGATAGGCGGTCTCCACTATTGGAATCATTTGTTCCAACAGGCTTGAGAGAAACATAGCCGGCCCACTTTAGTGATTAAAAAATAAGTCTTAATAATTCTTTATTAGTCTTTACAAAAACAAGGAAGTTCCTTGAGGGCCACTAAACATAAGCCTTTCCCGTCTTAAGACCCTCACGTCGAACACATATAAGATTTATGTTGGCATTCTTAAATCTACTCAAATATGCCAAACGTTTGGTTCGCAAAGATTTGTGGAAATATCTTCAGTGAATGAAGAGGCTTTTTTTGTGGCTTTTGATGAGGAAGGGCTACTTATAGATATAAAGAAAGAAAAAATAACTTGTATTAATAGCTCGAAATCATCATTGGAAGACTTGTGGCGACATAGATGACGCCACATAAGGTTAAGTTAGTTAAGGTGATGTTAGAAAACCGTAAAGGCCTAGCCGGGTTGAAAGAAAGAAAGAAAGAAAACTATTTTATTTGGCATACACACTCATAGATACACACAATGTAGTAACAACATGTAGACACTAATAAATTATTATATATAAAAAAAAGAGACAACTTTCTAACAATGTGTGTCTCACGGCGGCGCCAAATAGGTCCATTTCAGCAATAATGCCAGACAACTACATCTTAGTTGTCTGACGCTGGTTTTCAACTGAACCTTATTTCGAGTGTACGGTTGAAAATTGGTTTATTTTTATTTTTAGTACTCAGTTATTAGTGATTAGGTGTAGGGTAAATAAATTACATATATATGTTTATGTGTGGTAAATAATAAATAAATAGATGTTTAGCTTACAAAATATATCAAATTAAAAAAAAAAGACCAAGTAAATAAAAAAAATAGTAATAGGTCTCGTGCATAATTACATGCGCAAACAAAAACCGGTTGAAGTCTACTGCGACATGGGTTTTCTTCTGAAAGCAAAACCCGGCCCTGGAATAAAAGGCAACGAAGGAACTAGGAGTGGATTTTAGTCAGTAGAAGTCTGACACGCCTTCCCGCTCCGCCCAGGGGCGGGAGATGTCCAGGACGGAAGATTTCCCACATATATTTAATCCAAAATCAAACCAGATTTTTCTCTGTGGTGTGAAATTATTTAATAACTCCTCCGGAATCCGGTGCCGATATAAATTCAGTACAGGTATAGATGGTACTCATTATAATAAAATAAAAGTGCGTGAATTTTAAACACGCTCAAAGGAAATTCTTTCACAAAAGACAAAGTGGGTTCACTTCCTGTGACTGGCCACTTAAGACGCCCAACTCTTATAAGAAAGGAGAGGAATGGAATTTTAATTTGTTTCCAACTAGCTTCGTGATATTCAGATTTTTTAATTAAAACTTTCCTTATGCGCTTAGAACTTGAGAAATTATGAATGACATAGTAAGCACTTTATTCTATGTTAAACAGCTTCGAAGTTTGAAACAAAGTATAAAACTAAGGAAAGTAGTAGTTGCAACCGTTCTACTTTTAGCTTGAAATTGTTATCCTGCTGCGGTGTTTCCGTCCGATTATAAAGGTGTCTTCAAGGCTAGAATAAGTAGGCTCTAAACTAGTGCGCTTCACCATCAACGATTGCTTACCATCAGGTAGGATCACAGTCAAGCACTAGTTTTTATCAATTAAAAAACAATCTCTAACAAAGGTAGTAAGGGTACCCAGTTTTCCGGTGTTTTTCGAATGTGCATTTTGGAGAGTGTGTGCGGAAATTGCATGACTTGATTCCGTCATCTCATTTCTACCTTCGGACAACCCGACGTATGGCGAGTGTGGATGGATCCCTTACGTTGTTGAAACCTCTACGGTCCGGACAAAGCGTTTCGCCTCGTCGTTTATACCGCGTACATCGAAGGACTGGAACAATTTGCCTGCTGCGGTCTTTCTGTCCGATTAAAATTTTGGCGTCTTCAAGGCTACAATAAATAGGTTCTTAATAAACTACTGTACTTCATAATCAACGATTGTATCACTGCTTACCGTCAGGTGGGATCGCAGTCAAGCACTAGTTTCTATAATTAAAAAAAATCTCTAATAAACAACATGAATCACGAATTGTAAAAGAGATCTTTTAGCTTGTGCTCCTTCAGTTATTGGAGACCGCAGCATGCACATATATGAAAGATTAATATTTAAAATTAAGGTCAAAAAATTAATTGAATTAAAATGATGAATTATACAACTAAGCAATTAGAGTGATAGTAATTAGAATATAAATCTACACTAATATTATAAAGAGCAAAGTTTTTTTTTTTGTATGTAGGACGTAATCTCTGAAAGTACTGGTCCGATTGCGAAAATATTTTTTTTCACCAATGGAAGACGGCTTTATTCCTGAGTGACACAGGCTATATTTTATGTGTGCGGGCGAAGTCGCGGGTAAAAGTTATTGTAAAAGAATTAAAATGATAATTTATAAAATAAGAATTAAAATGGTAAATAATTAATTTAAAAAATAATTAATAAGGGATAGTCAGAGAAAAAACGCAGGTATATACGAGTACATCGTCATTTTGTGGTAGTCAAGATAGTTTGTGTTCCAAGCACACCTCAAAGAGATGACATCGCAATTGACGGGTCCCGGTAGGGCCGATGACTGCTAAGGCCACGGGATTGCAAGGGACCGTGGCCCTAAGGGCAACAGAAGGGACACTGGATCTCTCGCGCCAGGCCTTGGTACAGGCCATGGTCCGGAGCGAGGAGGAGTGGCAGGCGGTCGCCTCCTTCTGCGAAGCAGTAACGCTACCAAAGGAGGAGGCCGACCGCATCAGGCAACGGCGCTCTTGCCGCCGCCCGCGCCGCCGGGATTTCAATCCCGATTTCCGGCCACCGTAGGCGCGGGCTTGCGGACAGTGAGAAAATGGGTAGCTCGCTGTCCGACCGTTTGGTAACTGCCTGGACTGAGCCCAAGTCGTCAACGGCGCGCACTGTTCCCGCGCGCCTCAAGGAGTTGTCAGCAACAGCACGGGCCCAGCCGGGTCGAAGCCCACTGGGGCCAGGGTTATCCGTAAGGGAAGCTCAGTCCCGGTACGAAAGGCAAGAAGGAACAGGAGTGGGTTTTTAGTCAGTAAAAGTCTGACACTATCTCCCGCTCCGCCCAAGAGCGGGGCATGTCATTAGAAGATTTTCCTCATCATAAAAAAAAGGCCGCGGAATTGCAAGGGATCGTAGCCCAAAGGGCAACTGTAGCGACACTGGAGGGTTGTAGTCAGTAAAAGTCTAAGACTATCTCTCGCTCCACCTATAGCAGGAAAAGTTTTTTGATGGTTTTCCGCCCTCAAAAAGAAACTTTGAATTAGTTTTCAGAATGTCAAAGCTTAGACCACAGAACTCTCATACAGCCTTCAACACGTACATTTTCATTCGGACACGTTTTATCGTTATTATTTGGTACCTACTCAAAAACGAGGCTACTACCAAGAAAACTTTCGAGGTAAAACTGACAGTACTGTATTTGTGTCGGTTCGTTTGTTAAACTGATTTTTACAAGCTTTTTAGGGTTCCGCACTCAAAGGGTAAAACGTAACCCTATTACTAATCTGTACTGCCTGTCTGTTTGTTTGTCAGTCTGTCCGTCCGTCTGTCCGTCCGTCTGTCACCAGACTATGGTTCATGAACCGTGATAGTGAGAAAATTGAAATTTTGACAGATGGATCTATTCCTGTTAGAAAAGAAAGAAAAGAAAGAAAGAAAAAGTGTTTATTCACGTCAAATATGGCGCATACCTTAAAACAAAATAAATAACAATATCGACTAAAAGTAGCACGTAGGTAAGATCAGCGATCTGTTGTCGCTTATCAACAAACATGATTTTTTAACCGACTTCAAAAATGAGGAGGTTCTATGTTCGGCTGAATGTATGTTTTTTTTATGCTTTTTCACCGATGTCTCGGTCAATTGTGGACCGATTTAAAAAATTCTTTTTTTGATTGAAAGATTATGCTCCCAAGTTGGTCCCATATAAATATTGTTATGATCTGATCATGAACTTCGAAGATATGAACAGAATCACATCCTCATAGAATCACATCAGAACTTTGGTTACAAGTAAAGTTGCTTTGTTTATACGTGTAGTCGATGACTGACTGTCAGAAAAGGGGGGGGGGGGATGTATTCAACTGATCTGATGATAAAGCCAGAAGGAAAAAAAAAATTTATATAATCTAACCGTGTTTGGGATTATTAGAATCTTTATGCACTGTGGCTATGAGTTACGAGTATTTAAGTTTGTCTAAGGGTTACTTTTTAGTGGTGGTACCATAACTAAAAAGTGTAAAATAAAAATCTTTTTACAAAAAAAAAAAATCAACTTCAATGTTAATAAAAAAGACTGAAAAGTATAAAATAACTTTAATTTCGGAAGTCGGTGTTAAATAACGAAGAGACAAAACTATTAGATCTAGAAACACCGACTTCCGAAATTAAAGTTATTTTATACTTTTCAGTGTTTTTTAACCGACTTCTAAAAAAGGAGGAGGTTCTCAATTCGGATGTTTGTATTTTTTATTTTTTTTTATGTATGTTCGCGCATAACTTCGTCACTTGCCAACCGATTTAAAAAATTATTTTTTTGTTGGAAAGGGTATACTTCCCAAATGGTCCCATAGTCACCAAGTCGGGATCTGATGATGGAATCTTGGCGAAATCGAGGGAAATCCTCAAATGTTATAGGCAACTATATATTTCTTTTGGTGTTTTCATCAAAGACTTAAGCATTTATAGTCAAAACATAAAATTTGATGAAGTGGAACTGGTGAAGAAGGTCAGAAATGGCTAACGGAAGTTCATACTCACACAGATCTCCCAATGAACATAGTTACAAATAAATGAATAGTTCTGAATAGGTATGTTGAAAATGGTATCATCGATGTGACCTGATGATGATGATGGAGCCGGAAGATAGGCACCGGAACTCCGTAATTAATCAATGTATTCTAGCCGTGTTTGGGCTTATTAGAATTGTCATGAGATGCACTTTAGCTATAAGGTACTATCGAACTGATCTGATGATGATGATGGAGCCGGAAGGTAGACACGGGAACTTCATAATAAAACAATGTATCCTAGCAGGGTTTGAGTTAATTGGAATTGTCATGAGAAAAAGGTACTCTCGCTGTAAGTGTATTATATACCGACTTCCGAAATTAAAGTTATTTTGATAGTTTTAGTGTTTTTTTAGTAAGTCGGTTTTTTTTTGTAAAAAGTTTTTTAACATTGAAGTCGGTTATATTTTTTTTTGTAAAAGTTTTTAATTGCTGTTGACGGTACGGAATCCTTCATGCACGAGTTCGAGTCGCACGGTTTAATGCACTCCTACAATATGAGTATCAAATGAAAGTAATACGAAAAATAAAGTTACGTCTCTCTAAATCCAAAATGGCGGACCTTTTTTTTATGCTTTCGTACACAGGCTTTATCAGAGGTCAAAATATGTTGCTTGAATAGGTACCTAATTAACTTTTAGACTTATGTAAAAGTAATATAGAAATGTTGTGGATTGTTTTGGAAATTACAAACAATTTCTAGGTCACTGATTTGGTTCATATTTTCGCACGAGTTAACAAATTGATCGGTACCAAATGAATGAATCCAGAAATATTTACGTATGTGTAAAACTGATATTGAAAAGTCAAACTCAAAACTCTCAGAGCATTTATTTCAATTAAACCATGTAGGTACCTCAGTACAATGCTCGGTGACCTTAGTAGGGCTTCCGAAAGAGTGAGGCTTAAAATCAACATGGACAAAACCAAAGTTATGGTTAACATCCATGTAGCACCCATTTCTATTAAGATCGGAGACTCTACACTCGAAGTTGTAGACGATTACGTTTACTTGGAACAGACGGTCCAGTTGGGTAGGTCTAACTTCGAGAAAGAGGTCAATCGTCGAATCCGATTCGGCTGGGCAGCGTTCGGGAAGCTGCGCGGTGTCTTCTCGTCCAATATATCAGTGTCTCAAGACGAAAGTCTATGACTAGTGCGTGTTGCTAGTGATGACTTATGGTTCCGAAACGTGGTTACTTACAATGGGACTCATAAGAAGTCTCAAAGTCACCCAAAGGGCGATGGAAAGGGCTATGCTCGGAGTTTCCTTGCGTGATCACATCAAAAATGAAGATATCTGCAGGAGAACTAAGGTTACCGACATAGCTCGAAGAATCGCCAAAATTAAGTGGCAATGGGCAGGGCACATTTCACGCAGAACAGATGGTCGATGGGGACGAAAAGTTCTGGATTGGCGACCATGTACCGGAAGATGCGTTAGAAGGCCTCCAACAAGGTGGACCGATGACCTGGTTAGGATCGCGGGAATCCGATGGATGCGTGACGCATAGGATCGGTCGTTGTGGCAATGCTTGAGGGAGGCCTATGTCCAACAGTGGACGTCTTTCGGCTGATATGATGATGTAGGTACTTACCATCAAAGACACTTCCACCTGACCACCGCTAAGCTCATTTTTGCTTGCACTCGAAACGAAGACTTCAAAGGGTTTGGTTTGGCGTCGCGCCGCCGGATTCAAGCGAAAATTTTTTTAAGTGTTCAGGCAGAAATTACCGCGATAGTACATGGTAACAACCAACAAGTTACTGTCACGGTCGGTCAGTCTTTTCTTCATAAAATCCTATCCCTATACCTACACCACAGTCTTAGGAATTTTGATACAGTAAATAACCGATATCTTTCTTGACATCTTAGCATGATAATAATATGTAGGTGATAGATATACTTGACTTCGGTCACTTTATTCTAAAAACTACGGCTAAATTATTAAATTTTGAATAAAACACCACATTTTATTCAATGATTGATCGTGATTTTTAACCCCCGACGGAAAAGTGGGGTGTTATAAGTTTGAGGTGTCTGTGTGTCTGTCTGTGGCATAGTAGCGCCTCAGTGAATGGACCGATTTTGATGCGGTTTTTTCGATATTGCAACTATTTAAACTATGCACTAGCTACTGACGTATTATAAGTGCCCATGTAATTTCAACTTCAAGTGTCCATGTACGCCAATCTACACTAATTTAATAAAGATTTTTTATTTTTATTTTTGTGTTTGTAGGAGATAATCTCTGAAAGTACTGGTCCGATTGCTACAATTCTTTCACCGATATAAAGTTGCTTTATTCCTGAGGCTATATTTTATGTACGCGGGCGAAGCTGCGGGCAAAAGCTAGTGTGAAAATAAAAAGACTTTGAATAGTTCTACTACAAGTATCATGAGTAATTTATGCGTATTTTGTAATTTATGTGTATTACGTACGGCGAATATTCACCCTTACGTTGTTGAAACCTCTACGGTCCGGACTAAGCGTTTCGCCTCGTCGTTTATACCGCGTACGTCGAAGGACTGGAACAGTCTGCCTGCTGCGGTCTTCCCGTCCGATTATAATTTGGGTGTCTTCAAGTCTAGAGTGAATAGGCTCTTAATAAACTAGTGCGCCTCACCATCAAAGATTGCATCGCTACTTACCATCAGGTTGGATCGCAGTCAAGCACTAGTTTATCTCAATTAAGAAAAAAAAAAAAATGTCCTTAAAGATTATTTCGTTTTAAAAAAATAAACCTGTATAATGTAATATGCATATGCCTTTTGTAATTACTCACTCATTATTGTTTTCACATCGATATCGGATTTAATTATCCCTAGATTGTTTGGCCGGAGATAAACGAATGAGCGTAATTAAAAATTAATGATTGATATCACAACATAATAAATGCCAATCTGCGTAAGTACCTATTTACGGTTTAAATAAAGAGGGAGTAAATCCCAAATTAATCGGGATGATATGAAATTAACTTGATGTTAATATTCATAATAGCTGAAAAGTGCCCATATTTTTACTTACTTCATTATGAATAACTGTGGGTGGGAGGAGTGGCAGGCGGTCGCCTCCTGCGAAGCAGTAATGCTAGCAAAGGAGGAGGCCTACCGCAGCAGGTAACAGCGCTCTCGCCGCCGCCGGGATTCCGGCCCGATTTCCGGTCACCATAGACGCGGGCTTGCGGACAGCGAGCAATGGGCAGCTCGCTGTTCGACCGTCCGGTAACTGTCCGGACCGAGCATAAGTTGTCGACGGCGCGCACTGTTCCCGCGCGCCTCAAAGAGTTGTCAGCAACAGCGGGGGCCCAGCTGGGTCGAAGCCTACTGGGGCCAGGGTTAGTTTCGAAAGAGTAGCTCAGCCCCGGTATGAAGGCACAAAAGAAAGGCCCGCTCTTGGGCGGAGCTCAGATAGTGTAAGAATCTGACACTATCTGAGCTCCGCCCAAGAGCGGGGGCTGTCATTGGATGATTTTCCCACCATAAAAAAAAAAGATATATTACGTGAAATTTGGCCCTCCGTAATGTACTCATATATTAAAAATATAAAAAAAAGATTTTGAACGACGACCATTTTCCTCAAAAACTTTTAAGTGTTTTAAAAAAACACGTATTTCCTGAAACAAGTTTTGTGAAATATTCGAGTAAATAACGGAATTACTGAATGCTAATAGAATTTTCAGGCGTTATTTCTTTTTTTCGTTTTTCATCTTCATCAAAATTGCGTTGGATTGCGTTAGATGAAGCAACAAGCTTTTAAACCATGCTCGACGTTGGCGATAAGCGAGTGAGGAAGAGTCCTCTTAAGAGCCTATTCACTATAGCCTTGAAGACACCTTAATTATGATCGGACGGCTCAATAATATTTGAGTCATTATTTCAGCTAATAGCCAATGCTGCTCTCTAGTGTTGTCACAACGACTGGTCCTGTGGGCCTCGCAAGCACTAGATCCACATTCCCACAATGTTGAGAGATAGAAACGCTTCGTGTTCCATTCCTGATGCGATTACGCAAGGAAACTCCGAGCATAGCTGTCTTTATTGCCTTTCGGGTTACTTTAAGCTTTTTGATGAGGTTCTTTGTGAGTAACCAGCAGAATTAAACCAGTATCAGGTACTAGTTGTCTGGCACTTATGCTGAACTGGACCTATTTTGGCGCGTCGTGAGGCATAGCATTTTATTCCATGTAACCAGAGTTTGTATGTGTTGTATGCCTTGTGATGTGCCAAATAAATTAACTTTCTTTCTTTCTTAATTATTTCATTGACGTAAAGTTTTATTAGTTAAATTTACGATTCCTGTAGGATAGGTTACGAAGTTACTGTTGAACAATTGTCAACCTCCTTACTAATCAAGTAATCGTTTAGGTGTCTATTCAATACTCTAGAACTCTTTGATTATGTCCATGACATAATACATAATAATGACATACTAAAAACCGATAAACACAAAATTAACAAGATCATGCTTTAACAAAAGTTGAAATTAAACCGTAAACATGAAGAAAACTGCCGATAAACCGTACTCTCTCGTAATGCAGACATACTTCCTATATTCTGCTTTACTTGCACTAAAGCTGCTGGCATTTGTCCCTTTAGCTAGTGTGATGAGACAGCCTGAAGTTGTTATACGAGCGAACATAAGTGACCTGAAGCATCTGACACCTTTCTGGTTGGTATCAGCCCTATACATGACGACATCACCAGACCTAGAAATAGCAAAATATCTCCTGAGAGCCTACGTCATCGCAAGAATCGTCTCGGCTCTAGGCTACTTATTAAAGTTACCAAAATGTACGACAGAATTCGCGTTCTATGTCTCGTTTGGAATAACATCCTATATGGGCTCAAGCGTAGTATATTATTACAGGGACGCGCTGTAAAAGGTACTGGAATTGCTACACAAAAATGTTTATGCATTTGGAATTTATAATAATATGAACAATATGTCGTGGGTTTTATGAAGCTGTAAAGGGAGAAGATCATGCATTTTTCTTGATGTAAAACTGTACCATACAATGACTGTTTCTTTTATGTTTTGGAGTTTTATTGGTTTTGTGTTTCAGGTTTTGGTCCTAAGGTGCTTTTAATATCGTGCGGACTTCATCAGGCATGTGTTGCTTTGCTCCTCTTGTGGAAAAATCAAAATGCAATAAGACACGTCCCGCGTGCGTATTCCATGCATTATAATTAATACTTGTATGAAATGGACTTTTGCGGGGGTTATGCGTGCGGGGCAATCCCGCATGCGATCAAAACCGCACTATATTAAAAACACCTTTTTCGTTTGTTGTTTGTTGGTAGTGTGCATCGCTGCTAACGCGCGTTAGACGCATTTGCAAGCGCTATAGAAAAAATGCCAACGCGCACCTAACGTGCTTTAGCATCGCGACTGTATCGATACGTACGCGCTTCAGCATTGCTGCAATAAGTCGCTGTGGGCGAGGTTCCTTATAGAGTAGAATGTATAGATACAAATTAGAAGAAAGAATGGCAAGTGGGTATTTTATAAATGAGCATTACGCTGCCCGCCTACGTTAGACTTTTTGTAGGACAGATAATCGGGCCGATTTTGTATATTTGTAACATTGTTTTGCATATTTCTGACCAACTTTTTGATGGACGTGTACACGCGTTGCACTTTTGCTATCAGTGTGTTCTATTTTTCTCCTACAAAAAATCGGTCACCGATTATCGGACGTCGGCGGGCAGCTTAAGACGGTGCAATTAATAGAATAAAATTGCACCCTGCAAAACTGAACTGAGACTGAAGAAACGCTGTTTCGACACCAAAAAGTATTGAGGCATTGATTTTGGAACGTTAAGATAACAAGTTTATTTCATCTCCTAAAAAAAAAAATCAATAAATAATCCCTATCGTTTGATGATGACCTTCAAAAAAAAAGGTTCGTGAGGATGATTTTTTTTAATAATCATCTCTTGGTATTCCATTGCACCAAAGCAAAACCGGAACAGGTTAGTTCGAAATATTTATTAAGGAATATTTGTTTTCTTTTTATTGATAGGCAAGCGGTTGCCCACTATATCTGTTTCTTTATGTGGTAGTATACTGCAGATGCGAAGTGTTATGTAGTAGGTACCTACATTTTAACTCCAATAGGAGAGGCATGATGGTGGGAAGTCATTAATCTACCACTCTGGGTGGAGCGGTGGAACATTATCAGAATCATTTTAGCCTAAAGGCCTCCCCCAAGTGTCACTATGATGCATCGGGCCTGTGCGTCTCGCATTCATCGGATTTCCGTGACCCTCACCAGGTCACCGGGCCACCTTGTGGGAGGCCTTCTAACGCTGCATCTTCCGGTACGTGGTCGCCACTGCAGAACTTTTCGTCCCCATCGACCATCTGTTCTTCGAGCAATGTGTCCTGCTCACTACGATTATTTGTACATATGTGTACTTAATGCAATCAGGCATTCTCTACCAGCCAACTTTTGGGTTAAAAAAAGACACTGGTAGGTGGACCTTCTTTTGTGCTTTTACTGATTAAAACCCACCTGTGTTCCTTCAGTTGCTTCTTGCGTTCCAGGGCCATGGCTACTTTTCCAAACATTCCCGCAGCCCAAGCATGACGTACCTACTCTTGGTTTACTTTCTTAATGTGAACTTTGCAAATCAATAGTCAAATCGTAAACTTTCAAGATTTCCCGATGGGTGCGTTTGCTCCAGGTTCAGAGTCTCGAAAGTTGGCTTGTTGACTCTTCTTTCACTAAGTTAGCGGGGGCGACCCTTTTCAGAGCTAACGCGAAAGGATTGCTGAATTATTCATAAGTACAGTAAGTACTTATTGTATGTGGAACGATTGAAGTAAAAGTTTGAAATAATAGCAAGGTTAGGAATTATTACGGAGGTTACATCATAGTTTTTTTATAACTTATTTTTAGGACTATGGGGTTCCTTTTCGGTCTACCGATAGAGAAAAGGATGGTACGGCTGTATTTTTTTGCTCGACTTCCCCCCCTCCCAGATTAACATTGTTTTGAAACACATTCACCAACTGTACACCATTTCGTCATTTCATGATCTTTTATGCAACACTTTAATTAGAACTAGCAAAGAAGTAAACCGACGTTTGTAAGCAACGAGTAATATTACAGAAACGAGTCGAATGCTTACAAAGTAACATCAAACAAAAGATTGTACTGAGTGCAAGATTGTTTGCTTCACTGACAATTTGTCCAAAGAAAATTGTGAATTTTGGTGGCTTTGCTGTGTTTGTCATGTTTCATCAATTTTGTTTGGGAATTTTGTCGTAAACTGCCAGAATATTTTGCTAAAGTAACGGTTTGAACGTTCGTTCGGTAGCTGATGCACATAATACTTTGTTGTGGTTGGTTTCTTTGATTCGGTTCTTTGAATAGGAAACCTGACTTTTTTTCAAACGGTATTAATCTTTTAACCCGACGCTTTTAACCCGCCCCGACGAGTGTTTCGCGTCTTATTTGCCAGAGTCGTCCGTTTGCGACTGGATACTCCATCTCGTTTAGATCTTCAATCTCCATAGGTGACAGAAGAGCTGAAGAGATGGAGTATTTGGTCGTGGATGTGCGACCCTATAAATAAGTCTGTTATGTTACCTTTTTTTTTTTTTTATGGTGGGAAAAAATCATGCCTTGACATCCCCCGCTCTTGGGCGGAGCGGGAGATAGTGTCAGACTCTTACTGACTAAAAGACCCACCCCGTTCCTTCTAGCCTTCATACCGGGGCTCGAGCGCCCTTTCGTATAACCCTGGCCCCAGTAGGCTTCGACCCGGCTGGGTCCCTGCTGTTGCTGACAACTCCTTGAGGCGCGCGGGAACAGTGCGCGCCGTCGACGACCTGGGCTTGGTCCGGACAGTTACCGGACGGCCGGACAGTGAGCTACCCATTGCTCACTGTCCGCAAGCCCGCGTCTACGTTGGCCGGAAATCGGGATCAGAACCCCGGCGACGGCGGCGGCGATAACGCCGTTGCCTGATGCGTTCGGCCTCCTCCTTTGCGAGCATTACTGCTTCGCAGAAGTCGGCGACCGCCTGCCACTCCTACTCGCTCCGGACCATGGCCTCAACCAAGGCCCGGCGCGAGAGGTCTCCGCCGCCGATCGCCCCCACGAGGGCACGGCGATGCTCCGCCCAAGCAGGGCACACCTCGACTGTGTGCTCCACCGTGTCCTCCGGGCGTTCCGCACAGTGGCGACACCCGGGCGTCACCTCCGCATGAATCCCGTGCAGGAAACTCCCGAACGAACCATGTCCGGTGAGTACCTGCGTCATGCGGAAGGTAAGGACGCCGTGAGGTCTTTCCAGCCACGCCTCAAAGAGGGGACTTACCGCCATAATTGTGGCGTGCCCAGCACTGGGTTGCGATAGTCGCTGACGCCATTTCACCATGAGATCCCGCCGGAGCTCTGTCCGCCATGCCGTGACCTGTCACGGCAGCGGACTTTCACCCCGGCGTTGCATCTCCACGCGCATATCGTGCATGTGTGCAAGGACTGTTGCCTCCAGATCCCACGGTGGTAGGCCAGCCAGAAGGCTCGCCGCTTCGCGGGAGACCGTGCAGTATCCCCGCACCATCCTTATCGCCATGACCCTCTGGCAGGCGTTCAGTATGGCCGCCGGTTGCTTTTTCAGCGACGGCGCCCACACCGGCGCCCCGTAGAGGGGCATGGACCGAACAATCCCCGCGTAGAGCCTCCGGCAGGAGGCGTCTGGACCCCCAAGGTTGGGCAGGAGCCGCTTGAGCGCAGCCCCAGCCCGGTTGAGTTTGGGAGCCAGACGTCGGAAATGCTCCACGAAATTCCACCGGCTGTCGAGGACGAGTCCCAGGTACTTCATCGTCGACCCGACACCGATGTGAACTCCTCCTACCGTTAGTTGGGAACTCAATGGCGGCGCGCTCCGAGACTGGCGACCGTGGAAACACATCGCCTCGGATTTGTGAAGCGCCACCTCGAGTCCCAACTCCTGGATCCGATCAACGACCATCGCAACCCCGCGTGTCGCTAGAGCGACCGCCGCCTGGTACGACTCTCCCTGCGCTAGGACCAGCGTATCGTCTGCGTAGCAAACCACGCTGACCCCGTCAGGGAAGTCGCAGCGCAGCACGTAGTCGTACCCGATGTTCCACAAGGGTGGCCCTAGTACCGACCCCTGCGGAACACCGCACGACATCTCTCGACGTTTCCAGTCTCCCTGGTGACCGGGGTAGACTATGAACCTATCCGACAGATAGGCCTCGACCACTCGACAGAGGTATTCGGGCACCCGGTGGTACCGGAGTGCCCTCCGGATCGTACTCCAGGGCAGGGAATTGAAGGCGTTGGCAATGTCCAAGGACACTGCCACGACACACCTGCCCCGGGACACCGCAGCCCCCGTCGTGAGGGCTCGCACGCGCATGATGGCGTCCACCGTAGAGCGCATCCTGCGAGCCGAACTGTCCGTCCGAAAGGTCCGGCCCCACCCGTGTTAGGCGCCCGACGAGGCGGTTTGCAATGACTCTCTCAAAGAGCTTGCCCACCTCGTCGAGCAGCACAATGGGCCGGTACGCGGACGGAGAGTCCGCAGCTGTTATGTTACCTGGTTGTCCGCACAAATACCTGGTCACCGGGCCATCCGGGCGACTGAGGGGTTCTTTTACTCCCACCTGTGTGCTTGAATCTAATGTCAACTATGACCTGCTGTGACATATGTTGTACTTAGTGTCGGTGGTGTCCAACTTCTTCTTCCTGCCCTTGTCCCGTTTTATTTGGGGTCGGCGCAACACATTTTTTTCTTCCATTCTGTCCTGTCACTCGTCACGCTATCACTAACTCCCAACTTGTGACCAACGGTGGTGTCCAACTTGAGACCTTTTTTTTTTAATATTTTTGAAAAAAAAAAAAAAATAACATGGTGCAAAAATTATTGGAATCGATTCTGGACTAAATATATTCTGGTTTTGCGTATACTAAAAATATTGTTGTATATTGCGTACTCATTGGATTTTTTTTAACTTTGTCCCGCACGAGCAATTACTCCTTTAGCGTGAGTGCTTCACAAACATGGAAACTCGCATAAGTACACGCGGACCTGGAACAATTGTCTGTAGTACTAAATATGTATTTAAGGATTGTTTACTACGGTTCCACATGTTTCAGTAATTTTGTTGTAGTTCTGTTAACTAAACCCAAAACTAAGTGTGTATCGTAATTATGTGTATGAAACTTGCTATTTGTATTAAACTGGGAAGGGTTGTGTGAAACTACATCTGGTGCTGTTTGAGTAGGACACTTTAGTATTTGGGAAAACGGTGTATAGAATAGAATATGTCGTGAAAATCAGACTTGAAATTAAACAATCCTGCCCATTAATAAGTAACGTGTGCTTGTCTATATATGACAAAATATGTTGCAATTTATTTATTCAACAGTTTATGTACACATAATAATAAAAGAACAGAAGAAGGAACAAGAAGAATAGTACAAAGGTGATGCTTATTTTTGCGGGTGATTTATTTATTTATTTTATTAGAACTTAATGCAACACAAATGTACAAAGGCGGACTTAATGCGATGCGATGCGATTCATTCCCTTTTCGTACTATACTCATAATTAAGTCATTGTGTGTTTGAGTTAATGAAATTCTCTCAAATTTATGACTTTACGACTCCACGTAATGAGGCAATACGCATAATTTTACTACAAAAAAAGGTCAACACCCGGGAGCCAAATGATTTCTATCAAGAACCCTAAATGTTAGCTTTAAAAAAAATACCACTGAAGTTGTCAACTAAACGTCAAAATTACAAAGTAAATAGAATTACCGAGTAAAGTAGATTAGTGTTTATAAATATGGCTATAACAATAGTTTTGGATCATCCATTGACACAAACGTACATGGTACATTCAGCGCTTTTAGCAGTAAAGTTAATGGCTCTAAGTCCTTTGGCAGCCATGACTTGGGTAGATAATGGTTTGTCCCCGAATGCTGATGTCGTCAGAAGAGCATATCTCTCGGAATTGAAGAACTTGGCTCCGTTCTGGGTCGTGGGTGCTCTGTATGTGACGACTCGACCTGCTACAGACATTGGGATAAGTCTTTTTAGGATGTTTACAGCATCAAGGATGATTCTAATACTTGGTTATGCTACAAAGCCTATCTCTCCAGTGTTCACGGACTTCGCTCTCGTCCTCTCATACATGATCACTTGCTACATGTCTATGCACGTCGTATACTACTACAGAACCGCTATTTAGATTCTATATAAATATCGTATTGTTTGATTCAACTCTGCAAAAGTCCAGAAGACTCGTTTTAAGGAACTAAATCGGAAAGGAAATTGCTTTTAAGATTGTGTTCTGTTCGGTGTAGAGTGTAGGGAAACGACTGACTTCTGTTATTGATATAACCGTATTACAATGGAATAGAAAATGGAACTGTAAGATGAATGTAAACCTTTTGAATCGACATTTATTCAAGGGATTGTTTTTAGCTTATATCGTTTTTACTCGTATTATTTTTACATTCTTATATTTTAAGTGACTTTTTTTTATAATTTAATATTGTTCATTTTAGATCGATTAAATTATTTGAAATCAAACTTAGCATTTATTTTACACATTATAGATAAATTACACCCAAACACAGAGCAAATGATCTTGCTCATCAGACAAACATTTATCTTGGATGGGAATCGAAAACACGACCTCCGTCATAGCAGTCAGGGCAACTAACCACTAGATCAACAGGCCAGTCAATACAATTCGTAATACTCAAAACTGGCATTGAGTGATGCAAAACCTCTTGGTAAGATGTTTTTATCTTTTTCAACAGTTTAATAAATAAATCTCAATAAACATTGACATGTTTGTCAAAACATTTCAACAAACGGAATATCAAAAGCGTTCCCGAAAACAATCGTCCCATCTGCTTCAATGGACAGGCTTTGAGATGTCAAAGGAACTATCGTCAACAATGTTGCTCCACCTCAGTTTCACTTTGTATCTATCGTTGGTTCCATAGATTATGGAGATGCTTCAGTAGCTATTACTAGAGACGGCTTTATCAAATGTTCTATAGAACTAGCGTGTCAGTCAGTATCACCATTCGAAGAAAATGTCGCCCAGTATCATTTCTGACTATAACAGCAGAAACTTGTGCACATTGTAAGGGCATGAGATATTAGGCAGATCGATGACCTGGTAAAGTTTGCAGGAATCCGATGGATGCAAGGTGATCCAGAACGGTCGTTGTGGCAAGGGTTTTTCGGCTTGTCACACCATTGTCATTAATCACTGCCGGATCTCCGTACTTTGTGGAAGGACCACTGCTCCCGCTATTTACTTACCAATGATCAATCGAGCAAATTATTTATACAGACACGATCAGTTGACAATAGAATAAATCATTTTATTAAAAGTTTTTCTGTTCATGTACGTACAATAATGGTTGTGGTTATAAGATAATTTTTAATAGCATCGACTTGCGAGTTGTTGGTCGTGAGTTCGCACCTACGCAGACGCTTTATTTTGTGCAAATTATTTTATTACCACTGATTTGGTGTCGTAAGCCTACTGAGGCCATGGGTTCACTTGCGAAAGGGAAACTTGAGGTCCTGGAACGCAAAGCAAAGAAGGTTGATAGGAGTAGGTTTTAGTCAGTAAAAGAATGAGACGAAGATCGATAGAAGTCATTGGATGATTTCCCATCTATATATATAAAAATCAATGCCACTTTTCGTTGTAATTTTATAACTCAAGAACGAGCTCACCTATCCAAACCAAATGTTTAGGCTTTTTTCGGACTATTTAGTAGATGGTTTATGTGAAGCTTGGTAGAGTAGAGTCTAGTAGGGTATAGTAGGGTAGAGTAGTGTAGAGTAGTGTAGAGTAGTGTAAAGTAGGGTAGAGTAGGTAGAGTAGAATAGCGTAGGGTAGAGTAGGGTAGAGTAGGGTAGAGTAGGGTATAGTAGGGTAGAGTAGGGTATAGTAGGATAGAGTAGGGTAGAGTAGGGTATAGTAGGGTAGAGTAGGGTACAGTAGCGTAGAGTAGGGCAGAGTAGGGTTTAGTAGGGTAGAGTAAGGTATAGTAGGGTGGAGTAGGGAAGAGCGGGGCGAAGCCGCGCGGGCAAAAGCTAGTTTAAAATAAAAATTGACGCCGTTCCCTCGGGAGTACCACTGCTCTGTGCCTCAGCAGTGAGAAGTTACTTAAGATATTATGTCCTCTAGCTGGAACAGAGGGCGTCGACAGTAGTCACCCATCGCGACTGGTTTGAAGCTTTACGGTTCACCTGCTGCCAGCACGATGGCCGTCGATTCTGCCAACGCGGTGCGTCGCCAGCTTTGACGAGGACGGCTACGCTTCCTATTACCTTGAGGATTCCAGTCTAACGCCTGTTTAGCTATATGATCGGAATCCCTCATCTTTGTGTGACCACTCCATCTTCACCTGCGACGTTTGATCTGGTGGTCAATCAGGCTATCGTGGTATTTTTCCACTCAGTCACGAGGATGAGACGCAGAAACAAATCGATTTATTTTAGCACTTTAAAGGTAGACAGAAATAGTTTTACAGGGCTAATATAGCCCTAGGGCAAGGCGCAAGCGAGTGTCTCTGTGTCAGATACAAGCCACCGATGAATATTTTATTTCTATAGAACCAGTATGAAATCATCCACTCCCTGTGCATACATAAACATTTTTTTTGTCCAGTTTCTTCTATGGCTGCTTTTCCACTCGCCAATCATCAAAATCGAGCATGGTTTAAAAGCTTGTTCATCCAATTCATAATTAACAAGTCCATCATGTTTTAAATCCAATGCGATGTTTGACGAAAAGGCAACGCGAAAAAAGAAAGATATCGCCTGAAATTCTGTTAGAATTCGGTAATTTCGTGATTCTTTTGTTTTTTTTACAAACTTGTTCCAGGAAATACGTGTTTTTTTTAACCCTTAAAAGTTTTTGAAATAAATTGTCGTCATTTAGAATCTTGATAAAATTTGCAAGGCTTCTATTGTTATACTTGTTTGACTTATTTAATTTTTTGTGTAAATTACGAGTATTTAGTGTCAAAGTTCATGCAAAGTAGCTGATTTTCAGAGGACTTTAGTGGATTAGTTTTACACACACAAATTTATGTTTTGATTTCTATATAAACGTAGATAATATCCACAAGATACTGTATTTCCAAAATATCTAATGAAAAATGTGTAATAATGTCATAAAGAGCGGTTGTATGAAAAACAGTTAAAATGTAAGTCGAGTTCATCATTCCCTTAAGACATACTCATGACGATCAAAAAGTATTCAGTGTCGGTAACTGAAAACTAAAAACATTTGCGGAGCGCCTAATTACGTAGATCAAACTTGTAGGTTTTCGACATCTCACCCAAGTTCAGGAAGCCCGCTCCTTAACAAAGTTTACTCATGAAGATTGTATTAATATTATCAAATGAATAGCAAATACTCGTAAACCTATGCAAACAGATGTAAGTTCTGTGTGCAAACTTAGCGGGCGAATGTTGGCAACAGGTTGTGATAACGACTAATTGATAGTTCTTGGAATTGCGACATTGCAGACTGTTCAATGGATTTCTATTCACTTATAATTAATTAGAAATAAATAATTTAATTTGGGTTTTGCACAAGCCATCTAACAAAGAAAAAAATAACTTAAAAAGATTTAATGACAGTCTTTATACTTTAGATATTTTGATTAGAATTAGTGCAAAATTTCAAGTTTATTAACCCAAAGAATAAGATTCTTCCTGATTCAAGTCTGATTTTTGTGAGATATTTTAATATGCCATGTTGTATCTATTGGGCGCCCATATTGATCACCCTACGACCATTTTCATCGTACGATGAGAATGCATAGTGTCATCTTTGCCAAATGAGACGACGACACGTAAGACGCACCAACGCTTACACCCGGACACAATAATCCCTAACCCATAGTATTTGTGCCAAGTGAGATCGACCCCCATCGGTGGGTGTCATCATAGTACCATGAATTATGCTTAGAACAGGGTAAACTTTGAAGATTTATTGCACATAAATTATTCTATATCGTTTCTGGATATGATACGGTAAGTTATGTATGTGTGAGTAGGAAGTATTAGGGACTTCCTAAATACGTAATTTATTTCAACGCATTTCCTTTTCAGGGATAAATTTAGATCTTATTTGATAACAGGTGAAGTAGGTCCATTTATTTTAAGAAGATCGGAGGTGTCTGCCGAGTTGCGTATACAACATTATTTTTAGTAAGTACTAGCTGTGCCTGCGACTTCGTTCGCGTGGACTTTGAATTTATTTTTTTCTAAAATAAAAGTAGCATATGTTACTCCTTATTACATCAGCTACCTGCCAAAAAAGTCTCGTCAAAATCGGTCCAACCATTTCAAAGATTAGCCCGGACAAACAAACAGACAGACAGACAAAACCTGTAAAAATGTTATTTTGGTGTATGTACCGTATATATATTCATATGCATGTAGTAAAAAGCAGTTATTTCAATATTATAAACAGACACTCCAATTTTATTTATATGTATCAAGAACAGAATCAGTAAGTGATGCCAATATTTTTCACATCATGTTATATTTTTTCTCAAAGATATTTAAAAAAAGCCATAAGTTGAACACCACCGACATTAAGTACAAAACAGGTCACGGCAGGTCATAGCGGGCATTAGGAGTTAGCACACAACTGGGTGCAGAAGCAAAACAACCCCTCAGTCGCCCGGGTGGCCTGATGAACATGACTGTATGTCACCAACCATGTACCATAACTGGCTTTAACTTTGTGATTTTTCGTAATACAGTTTTGAAATTTAGTACATAGATTCTTTACATAAAAATTTTAGACAGGTGTTTCAGGTTTCGTATAAATACTAAAAAATTGCTTCTAGGCAAGCGTGCTCCATCGTCGGCCACATCATCGCTTACCATCAGGTGAGATGTGGTCAAACGCGAGCCTATCCATTAAAAAAAAAATATGGTTGTATACGGAGGATGATGATTGAGTCGCATAACTACATACTTATTACTAGCTTCTGGCAGCGGCTTTGCCTGCGTGAAAGTAGAACATTACCTAAAAGCAACATTACAAATATTCTGTGTCTCATTATTTACTAGCTTTTGCCCACGACTTCGTCCGCGTACATAAAATATAGCCTATGTCACTCAGGAATAAAGCAGCTTTCTATTAGTGAAAAAGTTTTAGCAATAGGACCAGTACTTCCAGAGATTACCTCCTACAAACAAATAATTTTCAATATAGGTAGAAAATAATAATAATGAACGAAAAATATTAATATCATTGTGAAAAAACCGTGGGGTGCTCGATTTACGAACAATATGGCACAAAGCTCCCCACGCTTTTTTCACAATGATATTAATATTTTTCGTTCATTATTATTATTTTCTACCTATATTGAAAATTATTTTACACTTTTTAGTTCGATATGCTATGAAAGCGTGTTTTTTAGTTTTTTTAAACTTTTTTTTTTCACTAAATAAAACAGATTTTGTATTGTCATCAGTCTTTGATGGGTGTGCAAAGTTTGAAGAAAATCTGATCGCCCAAAGTTGGTCAAAATCGAGCTCAAAGGCGTTGGTTACAAACGTACAGGTGAAGCTAATATAAGCGTGTTAAAAAAACAAACTTTACCTCTTTATTAAATTAGTGTAGATAACTCTTATCTCCCGAATCAAGCTCGCCGTCCGGCCATCCGGTAACTGTCCGGACCGCGTCCGAGTCATCGATGGGGCGTAGTGTTCCATGCGCGTCGCAAAGAAGATGTCAGAAAAACCGTGAGTACCCAGTAGGGCCGAGGCCTACTTGAGCTATGGGTCGAGTTTTGAAAGAGAAAGGTATGGTCCTAGAACGGAAAGGGCGACTAAAGGAACATAGGTGTTGCTTTTGTCAGTAAAAGTCTGACTGGCGTGTCCCGCTCCACCCTGGAGAAGTCATTAGACTAACTTAAAAAAAAACCTAAATTATCTTTTGAAGATTCATCAAATAGAAATAAGGAGCAAACAACAGTGTAGGCACTTCACCGATCCATTATTTTAGGTTACCTACTTGTAGAACAGATTCCCGTCCCGTAATATTCCCGCTCATAAGATGGCGTACGGGCCATCAATTTTGTTCGTAATTGAAATCTATATTATGATATCCATTTGGGTTCGGATATTAATAGTTCCAATAACATTGTAATATGGACTAAAGAGTTGGGTGTATTAGTATTGACTCGAGTGTTTGAAGGACGTCTTTGTTTATTTGTTCAGGAGAGGCATATATTGCGAATAAGTCCTTGTACGTGTCTCTGAATCGAGAATGTATGAGAAGTGACATAATATCGCTGAAATGTACGCGCCCTTTCGGATGAATAGGTAACGCTGTATTGAATGCTGATTCAATACAGAGTTACACGTCACGTTGAAGGCACCGTGTCAATTCGTATGCACATATTTCATCGTGTATTTTGTTTACCACAGCGCTTTTTTGAATGTGACTATTTTCGTAGCAAGCTACGCCGCTATGACAGTTTAGTTTGGCGCTACGAAGCTACGTGCTACGCAGCTACGGTCTATGTGCTACGTAGCTGCGTAGCGCCAAGTGTACAGACACTGAGTTTGATTGAACGTAATTTGATTATACCCGCCTGTCGAATTTTTAGAGCGACTCGAAAGGGTTAATAATAATAATATAATAATAATAATATTCCACAACTATCACACAACGCCGTCTAGTCCCAAGCAAAGCAGAGCTTGTGTTTTGTACAAACAAATCATTGTTATTTGTCCCAGGACAAATGTTTGTGTGATGAGCACAATCATTTGTTCTGTGTCTGGGTGTAATTTATCTATAACATGTATGTATTTACAAATATATAAGTATGTTTATCAGTTGTCTAGTACCCATAACACAAGCTCTGCTTAGCTTGGGACTAGACGGCGTTGTGTGATAGTTGTGGAATATTATATTATTAAATATATTATTAAATACATACATATTATAGATAAATTACACTCAGACACAGAACAAATGATCGTGCTCATTACACAAACATTTGTCCTGGGTGGGAATCGAACCCACGACCTCCGGCATAGCAGTCAGGGTCACTAACCTAGACCAACAGGCCTGTCAGGTTGGAAGATACATGAATGATGATATCGGTTTTTAATTCTTATTATTATTTTTTGTTTGTTATTTGTTGATCTGTGACAGAAAATCTGACTATCAGTCTATTACAAGGAGTCGTGTTGCTCAGTGGGTGGGTTGTGAAGGTCTGATAGGCAGTCGACCTATGTAAAACTCGGTTATTCAGCCGCATCCCGTTACTCTGGAAGCCAACTCTAGGCTATTTGTGAAGCGGACGAAACGCTTGGTGGTCACCATTAGGTGGACCGCTTAAAAAAACATGGTAGAGCATACGGTGGAGACTGGAGGTGTGCCCCACTTAGGCGGAGAACCGCCGTGTCTTCGATGACGACCTCTCGCACCGGGCCCTGGTGCAGACCATGGTCCAGAGCGAGAAGGAATAGATAGCAGTCACCTCCTTCTGCAAAGCAGGCCACACGCGTGAGGAAACGGAGTTCCTCACGCCCTTGCCGCAAGGAACCCGACCCCAACTTGCGGATGGCGGGCAATGAGTAGTTCGCCGTTCGGTCATCTAGTAACAAGCTCAAGTCGTTGACGGCGCATTGTGTTCCACGTGAACATTAAAAAGATGTTAGCAAAACCGTAGGGGCTCAGCAGGGTCGAAGCTGAAGCTTTTGGTTGACTTCTTGAGGAGAAACAGGTGGTCCTAAAGCGTAAAAGCAAACTCAATGAACATACGTGTGGTTTTAGTCAGTAAAAGTCTGTCACGCCCTCTCGCTCCACCCTAGAGTGTGAGAAGTCAGATGATTTCGAAACCTAAAGAAAAAAAAAGACCGAAGCGTCTAAATCCACCAAAAGCTACAACCTTTATATTTTCCATCAACATTGAGACAGCGACAATCAACTGCGCTCGTCTTCAAGATCTTTTAAACATTACTCCGCCATTATATTACACTGTATAGCAGTTTTATCGTCCCTTTACGATTACCGAGAATTGTAGGTAACGTGATGTTACGTGTTATGCCAAGCTTTATTGCCTGTCCGTGATCTTTTGACAATGTCTTGAATTTGAATATGTGTAATTTGCAATGAGACCTTCTTTTGTGGCCTGAAGTGTATCTTCTGTTGTTACTTGTTATGAATGAGTAACATTGGGTTTGTAAAACTTTTTGATAGGCCTGTTGGTCTAGTGGTTAGTAACCCTGACTGCTATGCCGGAGGTCGTGGGTTCGATTCCCACCCAGGACAAATGTTTGTGTGATAAGCACGATCATTTGTTCTGTGTCTGGGTGTAATTTATCTATAATATGTATATATTTAGAAATATATAAGTATGTTTATCAGTTGTCTAGTACCCATAACACAAGCTCTGCTTAGCTTGGGACTAGACGGCGCTGTGATAGTTGAAGAATATTATATTATATTATATTATATTATATTATATTATATTATATTATATTATATTATATTATATTATATTATATTATATTATATTATATTATATTATATTATATTATATTATATTATATTATATTATATTATATTATATTATATTATATTATATTATATTATATTATATTATATTATTATATTATATATTAAAACTTATGTAGGTTTTTGACATGATTATGCTTTCGAGTGAAGTTCTGTAGCTGTTTTGATTACTTGCAAATAGATTCCTAGTGGATATTGTAAAGTAAAAAGTGTAGTTTTTTTGCACTAGTCCGCCAGCTCGCCCTCACCACTATTTATTACTTTAAATGACACAAAAAAATGAGAACCCTATTGCAACGCCACGTTTATCTGGCACCTACCTTGTCGCAATCGGGTTCTCATTTTTTTTACAATTATATTTTGTTAATTATATCTTCGAATCGTCCAGAAAGCTACTTAAATATACACACAAAGTTTTATCCAAATCGGATCAGCCGTTAAGGAGAAGGTAGGTGACAAACATGTACGGAAGAATTAAATATATAGGGTGACTGGTAGTTAGAGTCCGTCTAACGAAAGCGTGACCTGAGAAAAGGAGGTTAAAACCAAAAATTTTGAATGTGGTATTATTGAAATAGTAGGAGAAAAAAGTTTTGATACTTGAGTATTTTTTGTATTTACGACAATTGTATAATAGTTGTATAGGAACTTAAATTTTAGTCAAAAAGGTGTGTGTAGACTCAAGCTAGAACTACACTACACCGACGCACACGTGTGAGACGTCTCAGACGTGTACGGCAGGTGTGCACACTACACCGACGCAACGTGTAACACGTGTGATGCGCATTACAACCTTTGATTTCATCGGAGGATTAAAAACAGATCAAGCTCGCTTTTGCATTTACTATCGAAGACACTTCCGCCTGACCACCGCGATCAGACGCGTGGATAGCCACGCCCACCTTCCTCTAAAATTTCTGGGACCGACGTGTCCGCGTCGCGGACGTAGCGTCGCATGGCGTGGCGTGGATCAAGTATAGCTCTAACAGTCTATTTTCCATACGAAATGTATGGAGACTGACGCTCCCAGATCGGCGTGTGTAGCACACGTGTGAGCAGTGTAGTTCTACCTTTAATTATTGGTGGGTGTATGGTAAAGGTCAATAAAACAAAATGTTAGTTATTATTCCAAATTATTTTATTTTATCTGTTCTCTCAAATGTCGCTACATAATATTCAAATAATACTCTTTATTTACCATTTCATTCGACTCGTGAGACACTGAAAGTTCAGCAGCTATCTCTTTCAAACTTGAACTAGGATTTCAGTCACTATTTCCTTCACTTTCGCGATTTTAATTTCAGTTGAAGACTTTGATGCACTACCAGACAGAGTGAGGCAAATCTTTCATTACATCTCAACCGCTTTTGAACGCATTCTACCACTCATTAGCATGTGTTTTTGATTAAGTCGATTCACCAAAAGCCTTCTTTGTTTTTGTCAATTACGAAATTCGCAATATGCCAGATTATCTAAAAATATAAGAAGAAAAAAAATCATTATATCGTAAATATATCTAATAATATTTGTCTACAAGGATCAAGATTATAACGTCATACTAACTTAAAAATTCAGAAATCTTATATAAACATTGTTGGTATTTATTGAAAACACCTTCTTTCTCTTCTTGTTTTTGTTTGAATTTATTAACCATAGTGTGTAGCAGTTTTCGCACGTTACTGTTTCTTGTTTTTCACATAATTAAGCAATTATTTTTGAAAAATAAATATCTGTTTCCAAAAACTGACAATTGCAACCATAGACTTTGAAGTAATTTTTTCGGCAAAACAATGTTGCCAATTTAATTTAAAAAAAAAACTCCAGGTTACGCTTTCAGTAGACGCACTCTAGTGACCGGAACTTATACGCGTTATAGTACTGATGATTACAATCAATTTTCTCAAAGAAACTTTTTTTTTATACTCATTAGTTTTATCACAATAAAATTTATCATAATTTTAGATATGTCTGATTATGGTATAAATAGAAATATTCTTCTACTAGCACTGACATTATGTTATAATTTTATTTTTGTATAATTTTATATTTTTGCAAATTTGATGTAATCTTCTGTTTAATCTAGCTCGCTGTCTATTTCTAGTATAGTGTAACTAATTTTATATTCAAGCAGTTTTTATTTAATGTTTTTATCTGTCAGTAATGTCTATTTTATTTATATTAATCCTAAACATATTATATAATATTTGCACACCATGACAATATGGTAAATATGTTAGCAAACTCTATTCATTGTAACACCTTGCATGCATTGTTTTTCCATAATAATTGTATGTACATACATACTACACATAGTACACTCATATTTGAGCAAATAAAGAAATCTGAATCTGAATCTGAACAAAACAGCTGTTCGCGCAAATTCGCGCTCATCTGTTAGCGGCGTAACGCCGTTGTGTCATGTACCTTACCTACAATAGTGATAGTGCACCCGCGTCGCTTGCAAAGCCATCGGTGTGTGCAATCAGTGTAGGTACCAAAATGTTCCGGTTAAATAATACAAGTTAAATAATGAGTATAATAAAAAAGTTTCTTTGGGAAAGTTTTCTGTAATCATGAGTACAATCACATGTATAATTATCAGTCACCCTATATAAAGATTATATAGATTATGCTATAATAAGTCACAAGAGCCTGTGAAGATCGAATAAACATAACAAGCACAACATTAGCATAGCATAGTGTACAATTTCCCTAAAAATATGAGGAGCCTGCAAGGCTGTTATGATGCAAATCAAACGCCAAGCTCAGAACGAATAATTTTATTTACAATATACAAGCAAGGTCATGAAACCGCGGAAAATCTTAACACCGCCATTCAGCGAACGGTACAACACCATCTATCGAGTTATGTATGTGAACTAAATAGAAAAACAAAATAAAAGTCAGTTCGACTTTTGAATCTTAACATTCCGCCCACCATGGACAGTGTCCATAAAATAACACATTATACAGACAAATTAATTGATCCGCCCACCAAGACAACAATACAGCTACTACCAAAAAACAATAAAAATATAAAAACTTAAATCAACACTTCACTTCACTTGTGTGTGGCAAGTAGCCTTTGAATACAAAAACAAATTCCGTAACTTAAGTCTATATGGTAACAGGTAAAATAATGAGCTTGGACACTGGTCTCTTTACGATAGAATTCTTACATTTTAAAGAAACAACGCGTGTAAGATTGTCCTCACCAATATGTTTGTCAGTTATAATGCCATATAACCATTTTGCCGGTGGCAGATCATCCTCTCTAATCAACACAATATCTCCTATTTTAGGTTCAGGAGTTATGTGTTACCATTTATAACGGTGCTGTAATTGTGTAAGGTTTTCATGCGACCATTGACGCCAAAAGTCTTGCACAAGCCGTTGAGTAAAATGCCATCCTTTGAGAGTACTCATGTTCATATTTTCATAATTAGCATCCGGTACCAGAACTAAAGGCTCACCCACAAGAAAATGTCCCGGGGTGAGTGGGTATGGATCTTCTGGATTGGAACTAACTTGTGTTATCGGCCGTGAATTAAGACATGCCTCTATTTGGCACAAAAGAGTCGTCATCTCCTCAGGTGGTGCCGTTTGTTGCAAGCCAGTCAGCTATGTCACTTGCTGCTACCGAACCTTCTCGTGGCAAAACATTTTTAAGTTCTTTTTTCACTCCAACAAAGTTAGTGCCATTATCACTCCACAAATCTGCATAATGCCCTCTACTAGCAACAAAACGCTTAAATGCAGCGAGAAATGCATCTGAGGTCAGATCACTCACCACCTCGAGATGAATTGAACGAGTGGCCATACAGATGAATAAACAAATGTAACCCTTAGTGGAGCGATAACCACGTCCCTTTGTGGTTCTGACGGCGATAGGTCCGGCGTAATCAATACCACTTTGATAAAAAGGCCGGCAAGCAGTGACACGGGCTGATGGTAATTGGCCCATCAATTGTTGGTTTGTTTGAGCCGCCTAACGAACGCAAACAACACAGTTACGAACATGTTGCCTTACGAGACTGAGGTCTTATGTAAGTCAGCATTAACTGACGGCCCCCATGAATAGTACGCTCATGGGCATCTGCAATAATCAATTTTGCTAGATGTGAATTACAAGGAATTAAGATAGGATACTTCATTCCTCCTACTACGTTAGCTTGCTGTAATCGACCACCAACTCTAAGTTGTATTATGAAATGGGTTAAGTGAGGTAAGTTTACCTTCCCCTTGTCACAACTGTATACAGGTAAGTAATGACTAATTCAATTCCTTAGACGTTAGCCAACATGTACTAGTAGATCTAGTGTTAGATCTGTTTGTTTTTAGAAACCTTCCTTAAAATGAAGTCACCCTAACTAACCTACTCAAACTGTGCTGTGTCATAAGACCTTATTTTTTTGCTTAAACTTCGCCTTACAGTGGACTGTATTTTCTTGTAGCCATTTAAGGCCATTTTTCCAAATTTTAATTTCAGACATGTCCCTGAATGAATCTGCTGGATTCTCATCGGAGTTGACATGCGCCCACTGACTGTTGTCCATTATGGTCAATATTTCAGAGACCCTGTTGGCCACAAAAGTCTTCCACTTGCTTGGATGACTACTTAGCCCAGCAAGAACAACACTAGAGTCAGTCCAAGCGTGCATGTTTTCCTTTGAGCCCAACACTTTCGAGACTTCTTGGAGCAATTTAGCTCCACACAGTTCCGAACGAGGTATGGATACCTGTTTTACAGGGCCAATTCTTGATTTGGAAGCTACCAGATTCACATGAACCTTTTGCCTAAACTTCCTTTTCAGTAATTCTGGAATTACTTCCATATAACGCAAAGTAGTCTGAAATTTAAAGTTCTTAAGCAACCGTTTCTCAAGTAAATAAAACCGTTTTCGAACAATTTCAAAACAATTGCCAGACTTGCACTCAGAAGCATTCGACTTGAAAGGCAATCTCACTACATAGTGACCTGATGAGTCTCTTAAATCAGTAGCTGTAAAGAAGTCCTCACAGGTTTGCTCTTCTTCTAATAAAAGTCTTTTTTCAGCAGAAGATTTCTTTAACTCCCAAAACTTCTTTGAAAGATTATCTGTTACTATTGTAGTGTGCATGTTCACGATTTTGTTTCGCGGAGAACCTAGGTTACTTTGTGTGTTTATACAGCCAGACAGGATCCATCCGAGTTTGGTATTCTGAGCCATAGGAAACCCAGGTAGACCCTTGATTACACCATCCATTAATATCTGGCAATATACTTCCGCTCCAAGCAAAATATCAATTTTGTTTGGAATGTTAAATGAAGGATCAGCTAATGTCAGATCCGACATTTGTGGTGACAACGCTGTCAAAACAATCTTCCTTTCAGGAAGAAGTGATGTTATGTTCTTAAGAACATGAGCCTTTACAACAACTATAAAGCTGGGATCATGACATGACTGAAGCCTTATGGTTACGAAACATTTAGAGTGCAATGTTGCACTCTGGTCACTGCCAAGTCCTGAAATAAAGCTCTTGTTTGTGATCTTCTTCAAACCAAGCTTTTGTACCGAGGACTCGGTAATAAACGATGCTTGAGATCCTTGGTCTAAGAGAGATCTTAAAACGAAAGTATCTGTTCTCGCTTCTACCCTTACTAAAGCAGTGGGCAATAGCACTTGGCTGTTCACGTTGGAGAAACAAGATACTACGTTATTTGGTGACTCGCTCTGTGAAGTTGATGGTACAGATTGATTCGTACTATCATCCTCTTGATCACGTGTGACGTGATTTTCTTTAGGGACTGATTTCGGATGAAGAAGAGAGTGGTGTCTCTTCCTACAAATACGACAATTGGTTGAAAGACGACATGAAAATACCGAATGATTTGAACCGAGACAGTTAAAGCACAACTTATTGGTTTGGACAAACTCTCGACGTGCTACAACGTTTTCCTTAGAAAACTTCTTGCAATTTATGAGTTTATGGCTTTCAGCACAAAACTCACACGTTACATTTGATGTGAGATGCATAACCTTAGTCGTGCGAGTACTATTGTTTGACTTGTAATTAACTTTACTATCTAAAAATTCAAGAGACCTGAATCGCTGCTCTAGGAATTCCTGCAAATCGCTAATTTTAGGTAAATCATTAAATTCACAAAATTAAATTCATTAAATTTACAGATTTGAACTTCCCACAATTTCCTAGAATCAGTGTCAAGTTTTAAACTAACAATGTAAATTACAATTATATCCCAAGAAGAAATGTCAATATTTAAATTTTTAAGAGCATTTAAACATTCATTTGTTGTATCTAGCAATTCTTTTATGGCACTGGATGATTCAAAAGTTATGTTCTTTTGATTCATGAAACGTTTTAAAATACAAATAGCAAGGTGTAATTTATTATTGTAGCGATGTTCCAATAGATCCCAACAGACTTTGTAATTATTGGCCGTGATAGGAATATGGCGTAAAAGCTGTTCGGCCTCACCCGTTAAGTAGCCTTTGAGATAGTGTAGTCGTTGAACATCGTCCAATGCTTTGTTGCTATGTATTAATGAAATGAATAAATCGCGAAAACTTGTCCATTCGGTGTATTTACCGCTAAAACTAGGAATAGAAATTTTGGGTAACCTAACACTAAAGGATTGACCGACGTTTGACTCGACTATAGAACTAGACAATGCAACAGTACTAGAATCTAACTTAAACTTAAGCAAGAAATCCTTTAATTCTGTTTTATAGTCCGTGTATAGTTCTTCAGTTACGCCGTAAGCATCTGCTGTGCAATAGCTCGATTTAGCCAATTCCTTTGGATCAAATTCCGAAACGATGACTCTATGTGTATCGCGATACGAAGTCCAATAATTTTCCAATGTTTCAAACCGAGTTTCCAAATAAGATTGTGATAGTCTTTCCTTCGGAGATTTTTTAAAATTAACTTCGGCTTTTTGCATTTTTGTTTTCTTATCATTTTGAATTGCAAAATACGTTTCCATCTTTATTAGCTTTTTGAATGAATGTTGTTTAAATTAACTCAATTAGTTTAAATTTTCAATTAACTTGAAAGCCCGATCTCAAAAAAATTACAAGTCCATGAACGTTTTCTTGAAAATTTTCTAAGTGTTTGGCACTTCTGTAGAAAAACCGGCGTGGATTCCCCGTCTGTTGACTTTTTCCGAAACTATTCTAAGTCCAAACAACTTCTACAATTTTCTAAGTCATTTTCTTCTTGTATTGAAGGTTCTAATTTGCTTGAATTTTTTCTAAGTCAATTTCGGAAAGAGTACTCACAGTTTTGCACTTTATACTTCACTGAAATAAGGTCAAAAATTCAGCTCCGTCCGATACCGTTTCCTGTATTGGTATGTCGCTGCGTGGCTCAACTTCAATCAACCGATTTATCGTCCGACTCGTAAGGACCATGTACAATTTCCCAAAAAATATGAGGAGCCTGCAAGGCTGTTATGATGCAAATCAAACGCCAAGCTCAGAACGAATAATTTTATTTACAATATACAAGCAAGGTCATGAAACCACGGAAAATCTTAACACCGCCATTCAGCGAACGGTACAACACCATCTATCGAGTTGATGTGAACTAAATAGAAAAACAAAATAAAAGTCAGTTCGACTTTTGAATCTTAACACATAGCATAGTCGGCCTTATAATGTTCCCACTGTTGGGACTCAGGCCTCCTCTCTAGGAGAGGGAATGGGCCGTAATCCAACACGCGGGCCAAGTGCGGGTTGGTGGATGTCACGTCTTCGAATTTTTGGTTTTAGGACATGCCGGTTTCCTCACGATGTTTTCTTTCACCGTTTTGAGAGCAGTGTTGATGGAATAAATTACATAAAGTAATGCACCCGGCTGGGTTTGAACCCGCGACCTACAAACTCGTGAGTCAGGGCCATTACCACTCGGCCACCACTGCTCTTCAGCACAACATAAAGCCCAGTATTTTAGGAAAACTAATTGAAAATACTTGTTTTTGTTTTGAGACCACCATTATTTATTAGGTTTCGTGGAATGAATAATTAGAAACATCTTAACATTTACAAACTTCGCAATGATTTGCTGACTTATACTAAACTAGTTGCAGCCAGCGACCTCGCCCGCACGAAAGTAGAAATTTGTAACCAGATAACATATTTCCGGGATAAAAATTATCTTATGTGCTATTCCAGGACACGGTCTACCCATGTATCAAATTTCATCCAAATCTTTTCAGCCATTCGTGCATGAAGAAGTAACAAACATACACGTGCATAAACACATACCCATAATCTTTCACTTTTATAATATTAGTGGGACAGTATATAGACTTTTATTCAATATATTTATCTTTACTTAGCAGATAAAAACTCTGTAGCAGTATCCATATAATAAATCGTAAAATATACGAAATCGATGTTGGTAACTTTTAGTCATTAAAATTGTGCATAACTTGATATATTATATTTAGGCTTCGCTTCGCCGCAATCGGTTGACTATATCGAAAGTATACTATATTCATTGACTGTTAAGCGGTACGAAGTTCATCGGGTCAGCTAGTACCTAATAAGTAATTCGTGGCATGAGCTTCATTAACTTACGCCTTTTCATGTCAGTTGGAGAAAAATTGGCGACCAGATACTGGAAGACTCAGTGCTAGAAGGCCTCCTACAAGGTGTACCGACGACCTGTCCCGCGGCCGTGGGAATCCAATGCATATGAGACACACATCCATCATTATGGCGACATTTGGGGGACGCCTATGTCCAGCATTGGACGTCTTCTAGCTAAAATGATTATGATGATAATTTTACCTTTTTCTACTCAAATCTATTTTGTTCACTACACTGTTTCGACGTCTTTGTGTCAACACCTCCACCGGCCTACGTTGAAAATCAGCGTTGTGGAGTCGTCGCATTCTACAAGCCTTGGGTTTTTATATACAAGTTATGTTTTTGATGGCATTCATAAACCTGGACAAAGTAATTATAAAGGGTATTGCGTGAAAGAGTCCCCACCCACCAAAAGACTTGAGACAGGTGTCATTCGAAGCGTCTAGTTAGAGTATTTTTTATTATGCCGACACATCTCTAAAGTATAGGGGTTAGGTTTTATAAAACATTATATTTTGACCTAACCTAACCTAAGTGTTTTGGACCTCCTACAAGGTGGGCCGACGACCTGGTGAGAGTCGCGGGAATGCGGTGGATGCGAGACGCACAGGATCGGTTGTTGTGGCGACGCTTGGGGGAGGCCTATGTCCAAGATTGGACATCTTTCGGCTGAAATGATGATGATGATGATGAATAAAGTCATAAATATCAGCTTACGACTCTTGCAACGTAGAAAATAAAATTTTCATATAACCTCACACAGCAAAAATGTTGACACGGCAAAACTTTTAAGGAAACTCAACAAAAGACAGTAAGATATCAAGAATCCAAAATGTCACTGGACTACATTCAGAAACCTTTATTATCAATCGACGAACGCGTTAAGTGGTCCAGCCTGACCCTTCGGATCATATTGGTTGTTAGATAAAATCGAATGGAGCATAATTCAGTGTCAATCCGTATTAGAGCCTTTATGAACTACGGGTTCCGTATAGAGGGGTCCGAAGACATTTTTGATGGCTTCATTCCATTCTTGTTACCGTTGTTCCCTCAAAGCTATGGGCACTTTAAATGAAATGGAGTTTTGGAATACCTTTTATACGTTATCATTTTTAGTATATATGTGAAACCTAAATACAGTTTGTTCAGAATTCATTACAATAATTTTGACACCATGTTTTTTTCTCAAAAATATTTAAAAATGTCATAAGTTGGACACCACCGACATTAAGTAAAACACAGTTCACGGCAGGTTATAGCAAGCATTAATCGCCAGCGCACTGCTGGGTGCGGTTTCTACCGCACCCAGCACTTTAGGGATTTTTTTTAGGGGGGGGGCTTTAGGGATTGTTTTTCTAAACAATCCCTCAGTCGCACGGATGGCCACAAAATACATGGTCACTGACTGCAGTGACCGTGTACGAGTATTTTTGTGGACAACCATGTAACATAAAAAGCTTATAACTTTCTGATTTTTCATGATACAGTTATGAAATTTTCTACATAGATTCTTTACATAAAAATACTAGACACTTGTTTCGCAATATTAAAACTAATGTTATATGGATTTGGGATTCGTGGATGGATATTGTATTTCTACGGATAAAGAAAGGACATGTAATAATGTTTTCTTGGAAAGTTTTTACTGTGAGTCGTCATACAAAAGGGATCAAGTCAAACCTTTGTTCTCAGAGCCTCGAACTGTTAATGTACCTACGTATATATAGTTCGTGAAGGAATACTGAGACGGAGAAAAAAGAGGTTAGATCTATTTTATTCGCACTTTATATTTGTCCATGTCCTACAATAAAAAATTCGAAGACGTGTGACATTCACCAACTCGCACTGGGCCCACGTGGTGGATTACCGCCCATTCCCTCTCTAGAGAGGAGGCCTGAGTCCCACCAGTGGGAAAATTATAAAGGTTGATGATGATGACTTTGAGTTAAGCTCGCCTATGTACATGAACTTTGTTATCCACTTATTTCATAAGTGGTTATAGTGTACAATAAAGAATTAAAGATGATGATACTTTGTATTTTATACCATTTTACGGCCCTTACGAGGACCTAAAATTCAGGTCCATAAATATTTATTACTTAAGTAAAAAAATACCTAGTTTTGTACTTTTACCGGTTAGTACGTCCAAAGTTCGCCGCTCCTTTGACAATCTTTCTACTGTGTATTCAAATATTCATAACTTAATCTTTGGTGACCATCGTAAGTAAGGTACAGCATGTAGATCTAAAAGGCCATTTACCCTTGTAGATGCTACAGTCCATTTTCATATAATATTCCCTGAGCTAGAGCATTGACCGCAACGTGACGTCATTAGTACTAAGGTACCTGAGAACTTATGTCATCATAGTGCTGTTAGTCCAGGATGCCTGGTCCATTTTTGCACTTGGTTACCATCAATTTAATTTTCCGTGAGTAGCTTCATTTTGACGGGACGTCCAACAATTTCCTATACAAAATTCGATTGTGACTCGAACCATAGATTTTGTGGAACAAATACTTTTTCGAATAATTTAGAAAATTATCTTAAGATTTAACAAAAAAAAAAATCCCGTTACTAGAGTCTGTCTCATAAGTCAACCGACTTGGGAATTTTGTATAATATTTAATCATTTAAAAAATACTTATATTCGATACTTTTCATAAGGTTCTTCTGTTAGTAAACAATGATCTCTATCTCTTAATCAACCTTGATTATTGAGCCCGTGTTGACTACATCAGATTTCATTAAATCCTAATAATTACCCAAGTCGTTTAACTTATTAGATAGACTCTAATAAACTTTTGAGAATCATCAAATCGACATGTTCTTTCCCTGCTTCTTCTGTTAGCTACCACAATCGAGAGTTTCGTATAGGAAATTGTTGGGCGTCTCATCAAAATGAAGCTCACGGAACATTAGCTTGATAGTAATCAAGTGCAAAAATGGACCAGGGATCCTGGACTACGTCCCCATTTCGTCACTTAAGCATAGCTGTTATAACGATGTGATCTATTAGGTTCTCAGCTTCACTAGTGTTGGTTACAGGTGTTTGGGCTCAGGTACAGTTTCCATTAATGTATTACCATAGTAATAGGTGTGCTTCGATCTTAACTCGGAATATCGATATTGTTTAGTAATTGGGTTCGAGAGGTCAGATGTACGTTCTATGTAGAATTACGTAGTCTCATGCAGTTAACTAGAAGCCTAACCTAATATAGGAAAAATGTAGTTCACTGATAAATGTTTTCTGTATATATTTTGACAGTTATCTGTCAAAATATATACACAAAACTGTTTTGTAATCTATACATATAATAAATCTGTAGAAGTTTATAGTTGTGCGCTCATCACACAAAATGTCCGAAATCGATATAGATAACTTTTATCTACACTAATATTATATTATTCCATTCATTTATTATTATACACATATTTATCTTATTTTTTAATATTACTTCATAAAATAACATTAAAAAAAACATTTAAAAATATAAAAAATAGTAGCCCACCGGCATCGGGAACAGGGTCCAAGCTGCCGGCGGTCAGGGTTCCTGAGACTGGAACCTCCGGACAATACGCGCCGTGTCTAGGAGTACTGCCTTCTGGATCAAGCCCTTGATCCAACTGCCTAACGAGAGCCTCCGCAGATGTTGGTCGAGGCTCTTGGCTATTAAGCCATTGGTCGTCACGACTATCGGCACAATGATTGCTCTATCCACTTCCCACATGTCGACAACCTCGGGAGCCAATCAAGATATTTAGTTTGTTTATCCTTCTCAGCTTTCACGAGGTGCTCGTCATGAGGGACTGCTATATCAACAATCATTGTGCAACGCTCTAGTCGATCTATCACCACTATGTCAGGCTTATTGGCAACAATAGTCCTGTCAGTGATGATAGATCGATCCCAAAACAATATGACGCTGGCATTCTCGAGAACTGGGTCAGGCACATACCTATAGTACGGTACTTCTGATTCAACAAGATTGTATTTAAGAGCAAGTTGCTGATGGATAATCCTGGCTACAAGGTTGTGTCTGTGCAAATAGTCTCCGTTAGCTAAATGAGAACACCCAGAAATAATGTGTCGGTTTGATTCTCCGGGCCGGTGGCATGCCCGACAGATGTCAACCGTACCGTCCTTCACAATATATTTCCGGTAGTTGTTCGTTATCATAACTTCATCCATAATTGCAAAGACAAAACCTTCGGTTTCTCCAAAGAGATTACCAAAGCGCAGCCAGGATACGGACGCTAAAAGATCTACATCGGGTCCATGTAACGCCCAGTAAAAGCGCCCGTGAAGCTCCTTGCCCTTCCATACTTCCTTGCGTTAATTAGTATCCATTAGTATAGGTTTGCGCGAGTTCTCGTTAGCCAAGGAGAGCGGGGTGAGGCCTTTGTCCACCGCCACTGCATCTGGGTGCATCCCCACGTCGTTTTCCAGGAAGTATTCCCTGAGACTGCATACCTTACGGTTGTGCAGGGTCTTGGCATTTAAGAAGCCACGACCCCCACACTTCCGCGGGATATTCAACCTCATCACCGACGATCGTGGGTGATGCATCCGATTTGCGGTAAGCAGAGTGCGGACCCTCCTATCCAGGGGGTCGAGTTCAGAATATATTAAGGTTAAGTTTATGTGTGTACAATAAAGAATTAAGAAAGAAGATAGATTTGTTTAATGTAATATGATTTGCAATTAATAAACTCAAAAATAGACCGAACTAAAAATCTTTTACAATTAGAATGCTACTATATGAGGGCCACAGTTAATAATAGAATACAATTTAATTCAGCTAAAAACAAAGACTGTCAAAAGAAAATCAATAAAGTGCAATATTCTGATCCAACACATTACTGATCCATCACATTTCTGATCCAACACATTTAGGCCACAATACTCTGCAGTTCATGTCTCCGACCAAACACTGATAGGTAGTACCTATTCTGAGAGCATTTCAATTCCTATGCCCAGTTGAATTTCCTTTGCTCACGTCGCATTTCCGAAGCCGAAAACAAACGCTGTTATCGCTGGGTGGCTATGTTCCAACCGTTAGAAACCATATACTCTGAAGTAGGTCGTTATATAGTAGTTACCACCTGATGCAACGTTCCGTTGCGGTTTGTAAAGTGTCCTTTACAGAAATGTGTGTTGTGTGAACTTGTATTGGTTCGATTGTTACATTGTATGTGTATTGTATTGGTTTTTGGAACAAAGCTTGGTTCAGAAAGTTGACGATGTTTTGAAATTGGTAGATAGGTGTGATTGTATTGCTTTGTGTTCATGCATAGAAGTAAGTAAATAATCTTTAATTGCGCAAAAAAGATTAGCCAAGTAACATCAATGGTGAAACACTAAGAATGAGAGTGGCTATGTAATACACTTTCATTCAAATCCGTTCTGTCCTTCGATTGTGAAGAAATAACGTACACACACACACACAAACTTTCGCCTGTATTATATCAGTGTGAAGTGTGATACCACACACTGTGCTAAATATCACGTGAAAATTAAACAGTAAGATGAATAAAAAGCTTTAAATAACGACCCTAATCACAGGCGGTGACTGTACCGGCGCAAATTCATCCCCAGATTTATGATGGATTAGCCAAGTTACCTTCTACCCGTATCAAACTCATAGTTTTAGTAATTCCGAGAAATACTGACTTTTTGCGGCGCTGATTAGAAGTATGCAGTCCCATGTATACACCCTTATATCTATATATATATGAAAAGAGAAATTGACTGACTGACACAACGCGCAGTCGAAACTATAGGGCTTGGGAACTTGAAATTTTTAACAATGTTTCCTTTTGTGACCACTAAGAGAGGATTTTTCAAAATTCTCTTCCTCTCCTAAAAGGAGAAACGAAGAACCAATTTGTATGGAGAAACTTACCATCATGCGGGCGAAGCCGCTGGCAGAAGCTAGTATTATAAAATAAAGTACCAACACTGCGTCTCGCGTCTGTCTGTATGAACACGATAAACTCAAAAACTGAATTGATTTTTATGCAGATTTCAATAATAGACAAATTGATTTATGAGATTTGGGTAAAAAAACGCCTTGTAAAATTAAATAGTAAATTAAATAGTATTTTGATTGACAATCAGCCCATATGTAGAATGGCTGAAGCTGTGAATTGTGAATCTCGCAGTCTTTTCATGTCATGCAAATTCGCTGACTGCATGACATTCACTATTTCAAACCGTCGATAAACTAAACGCTGGCATCCCTAAAATGAAATTCTATTTTTGAACTGGAAAGAATAAAAAAAAAAGTTGTTTATTATTAGAATTTTTAATGGAACTTGGAACCCTTAAAAACGAATTTGGCTAAAAGACAAAGCGATGGCATAAACAAGGAAAGAATTTAAATAATTACATTTTCTATTACGCAATAGGGAAATTTACTAAACCCATTTCGCAAAAAGTAATAGACTTTATACACTTGAGAGCGACAACATTAAAAAAGAACAATTAACACGGTATTCAATTTTGTTTTTACTTTATTCATATTTTGACTTTTAGGCACAAAATAAACTTACTTAAACATTATATTCGGATAATGAACCTTCGGGAATTTAATTATTATGCAAAAGTTACTTTATTTTCTCTTGCAAGGCCTAATTATCAATTTTAATATCATTAAAAGTCCTAGCAGATTCTTATTCAGAGCGCCGAGCAAATTTTTTATAGATAATATTTCAAAAGGATTTTATGAAAATGTCGTTGTTAAATTCTAGACCTAAGTAATTGTCTTCGCAATGTCAAGTTTTCTTATTATAATAAGGTTGAGACAAGTATGATTTAAGTTTAAGTTAAATTATGACTTGACAGTAATCATTATGATACATGAGTTAGTTAACAAAATATAATAAATAAATCTTATTCACTAAATCTTCTAACCTTACGCTTTCAAACTCAAAGTGAGATAACTTCACGTTTTATATATCTTTACACGAGAGTGCCATGCCGTATTGCCATACAGCATGGCAATGTCACCAGTTTTTATGGCACATTACCAGCTGACGGCGCGGCGTTGCGGTCCTCCGTCCGTTTGTAGAAAATAATCCAAAATATGGTGTCGATAAACTTCTGTTTATCCACATTATATTTTAGACTAGCTTCTGCCGGCGGCTTCAAAAATCATCTACAGGAGTGCCCTCCGGATCGTACACCAGGGCAGGAAATTAAAGGCGTTGGAAATGTCCAAGGACACTGCCATGACACACCAGGGGCCTAAGTCTGTTATTTTTATAAATTCGTCTTTCCAACACGATCCCATTCTCATTTAGCTAAAAGTTCGTAGTCTGCTAAATTCATAATAGTCGATCATTGGTCAGTCATTGGTCTCGTAATAGAATTGTGTTAGAATGACAATATCGAGCTGTTTCGTAACAAATTAAAAGCAATGGCTGCACAACGTCGTTCTAATGGTAGGTCATTAATCAAAGGGACTGCCAAAATTTTAGCAGATTACCGCAAAGTACATCAGACATTCATTTGTCATTATGTACGAGATTACTGTTCTCCACCATTTCTTTCAATGGAGTGTCAGTGGTTGACCTTTGGAAGGTCATAATGACGCCATTATATTAGTAGATTATCAAACATGCTAAAATCAACAATTATGAAGTCAATAATAGACTATTCTGACACTATTGTAATAGCAGACTTTTTTTTCCGATGGGAAAAATCATCCAATGACAACCCCCGCTCTTGGGCGGAGCGGGAGCTAGTGTCAGACTCTTACTGACTAAAAACCCATCCCGTTCCTTCAAGCCTTTATACCGGGGCTCGAGCGCCCTTTCGGATAACCCTGGCCCCAGTAGGCTTCGACCCGGCTGGGTCCCTGCTGTTGCTGACAACTCCTTGAGGCGCGCGGGAACAGTGCGCGCTGTCGACGACTTGGGCTTGGTTCGGACAGTTACCGGACGGCCGGACAGCGAGCTACCCATTGCTCACTGTCCGCAAGCCCGCGCCTATGGTGGCTGGAAATCGGGATCAGATTCCCGGCGGCGGCGGCGGTGGCGAGAACGCCGTTGCCTGATGCGTTCGGCCTCCTCCATAGCGAGCATTACTGTTTCGCAGAAGTCGGCGACCGCCTGCCACTCCTCCTCGCTCCGGAGCATGGCCTCAACCAAAGCCCGGAGAGAGAGGTCTCCGCCGCCGATCGCCTCCACGAGAGCACGGCGAAGCTCTGCCCAAGCAGGGCACACCTCGACTGTGTGCTCCACCGTGTCATCCGGGCATTCCACACAGTGGCGACACCCGGGCGTCACTTCCGCACGAATCCGGTGCAGGAACCTCCCGAACGAACCCTGTCCGGTGAGGACCTGCGTCGTACGGAAGGTAAGGACGCCGTGAGGACTTTCCAGCCACGCCTCAAAGAGGGGACTTAGGTACCGCCATGATTGTGGCGTGCCCAGTAATAGCAGACTTGAGGCCCTGCCCTGTGACACCGCATCCCCCGTCGTGAGGGCTCGCACGCGCATGATGGCGTCCACCGTCGAGCGCATCCTGCGTTACCCAAATGTAATGTTTCGATTGCGTTAACGTAAAGACAACTCGCACTTTGTAGATTGGTTAATTTCCGATCGAAATATTGTCGATACTTAATTTAAAACGTGACCTTAATTTTTACATTTCGACACATCTTTTTGAACAAGCACATAATCCAGAATCTGCGATTTTTAGCACGAAAACTTGGAATATAGATGATACTTAATGCATCCCGAACAGTTCATTTATATTCACACTGCATCTGTAAAGTAATGGTAATACTCGAAATCATAGTCGGTTTTCCGTGAGGAGAAAGCAAGGAAAATGTATTAATTTTTTGCAGGTTAAATACTAAGTATAAGTAGATGTGTTGTTGTTGCGTGTAGTACTTTTGTTACTGTTTTGGTGTACAAGAAAGTCTATTCTATTCTATTCTACTCTACTCTACTCTACTCTACTCTACTCTATTCTACTCTACTCTGCTTTACTCTACTCTATCTCGTGCCAACAGAACGATATAAAACTACATTATGATGTTCCACAAATAGTGAAGCACGTTGAGATGGTTACAACGTCGCGTCGCCAACTCAAATCCACTGAAGTGTAAACCAAAATACACGTTCTATAAATGCGGGGTCACCACTCAAGTGTGAAAATCACATTGGGAAAGGATTTAGCTTCAAGTATTAGTGGGTTGCTGTAACATGTGATAAGAACGTCGCAAGTGCTGCCAAGTGACGTCAGACGTCTTGTGTCGAAGTTCGCCCTTTGCTGGCTGACGATTAGATTAACACTTGAATGTTCGAATTGCTTTTAAGGAAATCGATTTTCTTCAGACATTGTTTAAGAAGAATGGCTCAAGATTTACTTGTCAACATGATTGTAGGAAGCAATTTATTTATTCTGTGTTGGTAATATAATCCACAATGTACGACAAAATATACTCGAGAACATTGAAAAGTAAAAGGAACTTCATTACTATACTGTTTCCGGGCCTCAGTACAGGCCATGGTTCGGAGCGAGGAGGAGTGGCAGGCGGTCGCCTCCTGCGAAGCAGTAATGCTAGCAAAGGAGGAGGTCGCATGCGTGAGGCAACGGCCCTCACGCCCCGGCCGCTGCCGGGATCCCGATCCCGATTTCCAGGAACTGTAGGAGCTGGCTTACGGTCGGCGAGCAATGGGTAGCTCGCTGTCCGACCGTCCGATAACCGTTCGGACCGAGCCCAAGTCGACGATGGCGCGTACTGTTCCCGCGCGCCTTAAGGAATTGTCAGCAAACTGTAGTGGCCTAGCAAGACCGAAGCCTACTGGGGCCTTGGACCGGTTTCCGAAAGGAAGGTCCGACCCCGGTACAAGGGCTAAGAATGAACGGGGTGGGTTTTTTAGTCAGTAAAAGACTCTATCTTCCTCCCAGCCCAGGGGCGAGATATGTCACTGGATGATTTTTACCCAACGAAAAAAAAAAACATTACTATGGTTTTTGAACACAATAAAAAGTATTTTATGACTTCTACTTTCCATATAAAACGGCATGGTGAAAAGTTATATAAATACTGTGAAAAGTGAAACACTTAAACTAAAAGACGTCAGAATAAACCCATAACTTAAATATAACCGCTATTTTCTCAAAGAGAACGACCGCAACTTTTATATTTGCCATTCCAAATGCAAATATACGTTCGTTTTGAATTTTATATGACTGGAGTGTTGAGAGTATTGCCAGTAAATTTCAACTGAGGTATGGCCAATAAATCGATCGTGAGTGCAATCGGACGAGAATCTCTGGCGAGTCTACAAGACTCTGCACTCTCGCACAAAATATTGGCGGTGAAACAAAATAGGTCATTTAAAACAACCAGTTTCGTGCGAATGTACGAAATTGTTTCGGGCACGGTATAATCACGCCACGACAACGACCCCTCGGGGGCTATTAACGCTCACAAATAGATGCCCTTGCACGAATTCTCGATGTTTAATTTCCATACATTTGCGAAGATGTTGGAGATTTTATGAGGTCATTGGGATTAGCGTTTTATAAAGTTCGTGTAGAATTTAGAATTGTTACGTTTGGGATAAATATATTTTTAAGTTTTTGAATATTTAAGGACCGTTTGTGAAACGCTGGAATGAGTAAATTTATTCAGAGTTGTAGCTGTGAATTGAAGTCAGTAAATAACCCCCAGCTCCTGAAATACAATTTACTTTAACAGCATCTGTCATGACCAAGGATATAAATCTATTGGGATACTTTTTCAGACATTTCTGGATAGGAATCTATTATACCTTTTAATTAATTAAGGTTCTGTACCTCAAAAGGAAAAAACAGATCACTTTGTTGTTCGTCCGTCTGTCTGTCTGTGTGTCAAGACCCTTTATATCAAGAACGCGTTGAGGTATCGAGTTGAAATTAAAACCATATACCCAAGTCTGCGGTCCCTTCAAGCTGTGAAAAAATCAAACTTCTCAGTTAACAAATAAAAAAGATACGGTCGTTTATGTCGCAAAAAAACGTATATTTTGATACTCTTAAAGATCTTAATTCATAGGGTATTTCCTGTTGACCCAGAATCCTGAAATTTGACACAAAGCAAGGTCTTATAGCACAGGTATAGGAATAAACTTGAAAACGGTAAATTTGTTGTTACATAAGTCTGAAAACAAATTTTGCAATTCGGAAAAATCTTCGAGATTCCATTTGGGAATTGTAGTCTGCACGGAACCCTCAGTGCGCGAGTCCGACTCGCACTTGCCCAGTTCTGTGCAAGTTTTTGCAAACGGTGAAAGTGGTAACATTGCCATGCTAAATGGCTATGCTATTTCTTTGATTTAACCCTTTGGTCACGCAAAGTGTCGATCAGAGGAAACGGTTCAAAACTTTGATAAAAAATAAGGTTACAGCATTTGCTCCACTTGGGGGCCTCAGCAGGCGTCATCATCATCATTTAAGCTGAACATACATCACCCCCAAGTGTCGCCACAACGAACGGTCCTGTGTCGCATCCATCGCATACCCGCGACTCTTAACAGGTCATCGGTCCACCTTATAGGAAGCCATCCATCACTGCGTCTTTCGGTACGCGGTCTCCACTCTAGAACCTTTCGGCTCCATCGACCATCCGTTCTGTCACATTTGGCGATTCTTTGGGCTATATCGAAGATCCTGGTTCTTCTGCCGATATCTTCATTCCTGATGCAATCACGCAAGGAAAATCCGAGCATAGCCATTTCCATCAGCCGCCGTAGCATAATCTATTTTTATACAATTGCACAGTTTATATCAGAACTTACAATTGTCAAATTTAACTTAAGTTCTTCGTAAACCTTCCTTGACCTTTAGGCCTCCGAGATTTCGCCGTGAGGGCTTTACGTCTCCATTCTGACATAATCCCTTACTCGTCACGAAGGGCACGCACGGTAAAGGTTGATCTATTCTTGGCCAGACAACACCAGACGATATTGTTCGTCTAATAGTTTAGAGCAGTATTTTCCAAACTGTAATCCGGCCCAGCAGGGTTGAAGCCTACTGGGAATTTTTTTTCATGGTGGGAAAATCATCAAAGACAACCCCCGCTCTTGTGGAGCGGGAGATAGTGTCAGACTCTTACTGACTAAAAACCCACCCGTTCCTTCAAGCCTTCATACCGGGGCTCGAGCTGCCTTTCGAAACTAACCCTGGCCCCGGTAGGCTTCGACCCAGCTGTTGCTGACAACTCCTTGAGGCGCGCGGGAACAGTGCACGCCGTCGACGACTTGGGCTCGGTCCGGACAGTTACCGAACGGTCGGACAGCGAGCTACCCATTGCTCACTGTCCGCAAGCCCGCGCCTACGGTGGCCGGAAATCGGGATCGGAATCCCGGCGGCGGCGAGAGCGCCGTTGCCTGATGCGGTCGACCTCCTCCTTTGCGAGGATTATTGCTTCGCAGAAGTCGGCGTCCACCTGCCACTCCTCCTCGCTCCGGACCATGGCCTAAACCAAGGCCCGGCAAGCCTACTGGGGCCATGGGTTCGTTTTTGAAAGGAAAACCAGGCCTTGGAATGACAGGGAACGAAAGAACTCGGAGTCAGTAAAAGTCTAACACTCCCTCCCACTCCACCCAAGGACGGGAGATGTCATCGATAAAATTTCCCACCCAAAAAAACACAAACTGTAATCTGTGCGAATATTGGTTGGACCCCAGAAAACCAATACTATAACTGTAATTACAAAAAAATTTAGTAGACAATGCATCATTTTCAATGGCTCACTTTGTACTGAATTAGGATATAATTTCGATTTTTTTAACTGATTTTTTTTAGATCTTTTCCAGCAATATCTTTGTCAATTGTGGTCTGTTACACGAATTTTGATAATTCATCTTTTGTTTGGAAGAGTAGGTATTTTTAAAGATGGAAATCTGATGAAAAACTTCACAGATGAAATGTAACAATAGAATTCCTTAATTATCAACCAAAATGACCACAGTTTACAACAATTCTCATTTCACTTATTATTACTTATGGAGTTCCATTTATTCCGGTATAACTTTTTGTTGAAAGCCCAGTCTTGAAGATTATTGTTGAATTGGGTTGAGTTATAGTCCTTTGAATAGCATTCGACCTTGATAGATATGAAAAACAGGAGTTAAAAAACAAGACTTGACTTCGGAAGGCAGATTTGTTCTTCAATACGACTAAGATAAGTAAGTAAGTTGTTGTTAGGGTATTTTTAATATCTTATGGTTTTAATCACGCATGCGGGATTGCACCGTAAATGTCCATTTCATACAAGTATTTATTGTAATGGGTGGAATACGCACGCGGGAGGCATTTTTTTTTGCGTTTTGACATGCGAGCAAACTTAAACCGCACCATATTAAAACACTCTTAAATAAGTCGCTGGCCCATAAACTTTGAGAGCCACTAGCTTAGAAATAGGTAGGTATATATATATATATATATACCTACATATATATGTTTGAAATATCTCTAACACTAAATTCAGCAAACCAGTGTGCTTTCTGTTACAAATCTGATTGAATTTCGAATTATTTTCAAAATAGCCTTCACGTTAGGAAAAGGTATCATAATAGAACAGGCCGTATAAATACTTCCGTTCACGAATTGAGGGAATTTGCAAGCTGTAGTAAAGCTTCTTTTGACCAAGCTCTACCTATATTTTTGGTCTGGAATCGACCAGCCCGCGCCTATGGTGGCGAGCTACCCAATGCTCGCCGTCCGCCAGCCCGCACCAGCGTGGCCGGAAATCTGGATTGGAACGAAGGCAAAAAGGAACAGGCGTGGGTTTTAGTCAGTAAAAGTCTGACATGCCTTCCCGCCGCACCCAAGGGCGGAAGATGTCATTGGATGATTTCCCTCCTAAAATAAAGAAACTCTAACATGATAATGTTGATAGTGAAACACGATACGGTGCCTGACTGTTCATTGTTCAATCGTAAGCAAACTCGATCAACAGTAACATCACTAATTGCTCTTCGTAACTGCCACACAAGTCAGTTAGCATCTTCCAAGACAATAGTTTTACTATTGTCTCATCTCACTTTTAGCTGTTCAAGTTTTTTGACTAACAACTAAAGTACATGGCTGGCCTGTTGGACGTTGGTCTAGAGGATAGTGGCCCTGACTGCTATGCCGGAGGTCGTGGGTTCGATTCCCATCTAGGACAAAGTTTGTGTGATGAGCACGATCATTTGTTCTGTGTCTGGGTGTAATTTATCTATAATACTATATGTAGTTATGTATTTAGAAATAAATACGTATGTATGTTTATCAGTTGTCTAGTACTCATAACACAAGCTCTGCTTTGCTTGGGGCTAGACGGCGTTGTGTGACAGTTGTGGAATATTTTTATAATATTTTGATAATTCTACTTGACGCAGGCCCTCACCTAAAACAGTTGTTTCCGGAGGTTCTTGTTTCAGCTGCAAGAAACGCCCTGGTATTATTATAGAGCAAATCGCACTGAGAATGTGATGAAGCATGCGGTAGAGGTCTGCTCCTTTATGGCAGTGCACCGCTGGGTCTTTTTGGAGGCTATCGGCAACGGTGTTCTCTCAGAACCCTGGTTCTGGTTATGGTTCGAAGCAAGAGAGAATGGGAAGTTGTAACTTTGTTTATGAAGCATAATAATGACAAAAGAGGTGGTGGAAAGCAGGAAAGAGAGGACATCCTCACGATCCAGTAACCTTATAATACACCTCAGACGTAAGGAGTCTCAGGGTGATTCCTGGCCCTTGTAGGCGATGGCTTTCAGACGACTAATAATAGGTAGCTCACCAGCATCCCGTAAGGACCAAGTCTGGGTTGACGCGCGTTATGTTCCACGCGCTCTCATAGTGTCAGTATAAATGACGGGGCCCGCTTAGGTTGCAGGATTGTACCTTAGAATGCAGAGGGCAACTGAAGGATACAAGTGGGTTTTAGTCAGTAAAAGTCTGACATTTTTGAGCAAGAGGATTCATTTAATGATTTCCCACCAAAAGAACGATGTTTGTAAATAATTCACGCATCAACGGTTGAACAGTATAGGTATTGGTTGCGTTTGGATGATTTCTGATATTACATAATTATATCGTTAAACTCAGTATTTATTAACCTAGTATTACTTCATTGGATAGGGTTTTAAACGAAACAACTGTTTTGAAAACAGTAACAAAATAACATATTTATTTGATACTGTTCCACATTTTACCGAGTCGGATTTCGAAATTCACTCCCCGGAACGCCATTTTATCGGGCCAGCGTCCAAAAATTATGGGAAGCAGGGATTAAACGTGCAAATTTTTGCGGAGCTCCAATGTGACCCTTAAAATGCCAGCCATCCGTAACTGATATACGTGACATAAAGCTGACCTAATAATGGATGTAGGGTTACCAGATGAAAAAATCAAAAGTCCGGAGAAAATGCCTCATTTCCATTGAAAAATCCTGAGATCTTTTAGTTTGAGAATTTTCTCTAAAACGCACCTACTTAACAATTTAAAAGAGGCATAATATTTTCGTTTTTACACTGCCGATTTCGCTTACGCGTTGCACGAAGCGGAAGGGGGGATGTTATATACTTGCATTAATATTGTACAATTATAAACAAATTAAGATAATTTTTTGTTGGTTTAACTGATATTTGTAATGTAAGCTGTATTTCACTGAAAATTCTAAAAATCCTGAGATTTTATGACATTTTTAAAATCCAGCCGCAATCCTGTGATGAGTCAAAAAATCCTGAAATCTCAAGACAATTCCTGAGATATGGTAACCCTAAATGGAAGAGAAAAATGGGGCAGTGGCGAGCTATTTGTGAATTAAAACTCGGAGGGGACTCCAGGTCCTAACCTAACAGCGCAGTCCAATCGTACAAAGTACCATTTTTTCACCGAATATGAAGAAAATGCATTTTGAGCTGCAAACGAACACTACAATTAAAAGTATAAAACGGTTTTAATAGGTGCTCCATCTGTTGAAAGTGAATGCACAGAGAATAATGAAGTACAAAAGAGTATTGAGAGAACAAAAATGGGAAACGATAAGCTGCTGAGTATTATGTTCGGGAAATGGATTACTCTTTTGGCATACTACGGTAATGCAACGAGAGGATACAAGGATACGAGATTTCAGATTCTTCATCAAGTACCAAAAACGGGATGCAACTCGACATACATTTTCACTGTTTTTCATACAACCGCTCTTACGCGATTATGATGTTGTTACACATTTTTCATTAGATATTTTGGAAATACAGTATCTCGCAGATATCATCTAGGCTTCTATCGAAATCGATTTATAAATTGGTTTACAACTAATCCAGTAATGACCTCTGAAAATCTGCGAGAACTTTGAGACTTTATAATTTAAAAAAGTAAAAAGTATGACAACAGAAGCCTTGCAAATTTTATCAAGATTCTAAATGATGACATTTTTTTTCAAAAACATTTAACGGTTTAAAAAAACACGTATTTCCTGGAACAAGTTTTGTAAAATATTCGAGTAAATCAAGGAATTGCCGAATGCTAACAGAGTTTTCAGGCGTCATCTCTTTTTATTCGCGTTGCCTTTTCGTTAAATATTGCGTTGAATTGCGTTAGATGAAGTAACAAGCTTTTAAACCATGCTTGATGTTGAAGATAGGCGAGTGGAAAAGCAGCCTCTTAAGATGCAATGCTGGAAACATAGTTTAAAGTCAAGATTAAGGGGTGACCTGAATATTGTAAACCTAACCTAACCTAACCCAACCAAGGTGACCTTGCTAGTTTCAATCTGTGTAGACAGCAGTTGTAGCAGTTGAGTTATAAACCATGACCTTTAACGCCAGTTGGTTGGGAGGTGCGTTTTCCCAACCACCGAACGTGTTGGCGCTTGGTTTACAACCATGTAGTTGCAACACAAACCAAATACATAAACCAAGGTTACCTCGGTTGGAACGCTGGTTTGCAACCTTCTGGTCACCCCTTTAATCTTTAAAATACTGTCAATTGAGACATTAGATGCGCGAACGCCCGCGTTCGCTTGGGGTTTAATGAATTAAGTGACGGTAACACCAACAGACATTTTATTTTCTAGTGAGAGTCGCGTGAATGCGATGGATGTGAGACGCAAGGAATGATCGTTGTTACAAATAAATGTTTTTCTATCTTTCTTTTTTTTTCTTTCTTTGTGGCGCTATCTGGAAGCTTAAGGCGTATAGTCCCTTGAACCATCTGACCGAAATTATGTGAACGCAACTCTCGCACTCACCTAGGCGGCAGTACGCAAATCTGTGCATTTATTTGCAGCCAGCAGCGCCCGGAAAACGCTTTAAATCCATTTTCTCTGCGAGATATTGATTGATTTACATATGCAATGTTCACTTTGTTTATTTAACTATTTATGTACACACACATAGAAATACAAGAAAAGAGGAAGGAAACAGAAAAAATAGTACAAAGGTGATGCTTATTTCTAATGAAATCTCTTCCAGCATACCTGCGACAGGAAAGTTGAAGAAAATAGAGAAGTAGACACCGTGTGTAAAAGTAAAAGGAAAATTAGTACACATAAAATACAAAGTTAACAATGAAATAGTATAAAAAAATAATAATAATAGAATTTTTAACCACCAATTTTTATGTGTAAAAATGTTTCTAAAGGTCCAAGCCGTTTCGAAGGAGTAGGGAAAAGTTGCGAAAAGTTGCAAAATTGCTAAATATTTTTTTTTGTCAAAAGTATTAATTGCACGAAAAAATCAAATGTTGATATTATTGTTCATGAATCTATAATAAACATATATTTTTTTCAAACCAATTGACCTAGCCGTTATGGAGGAGTAGGCCTCAGAAAATCACTGTTTTATGGCACTTTTCGGGCGGTTTGTCCTTAAGTCCAGCAGTGGACACCTTTCGGCTGCAATGATGATTATAATGATTTTGTAGGCGTGATTATGAAGATGAAAGTTTGTATGTATGTATGTGTGTAGACACATATAAATGCATGTAAATGAACAAACAATCTCATGACAAGCTTTTATGTCATGTTTGTAGAATGTAATAAATTGATTAGTTTAATTTAATTTAAAAGCTTGTTTTTTTTTAATCTATTGTTTAGTACTAATTTGTTTTACGATGTTTTACGTGACTTGTTTCAGATACACATAAGTTTGTATAAAAAGTAACTATTAGAGACCACCATTTTTAAGAGTCATCCATATTGGATTTAAAATGAAGTTACTTAGCAAATCATGCATTGTCATCCAAACTGATCATGTCTGTTAAATTTAAGATGAATTTATTTCAAAGTTTTGTTTGCTAGATTTACCTTAGAAACACGTACTTACGTAACACATTACTTTGCAATTACATAGCATTTTTTTTTATTTGGTAACAATTAATTTATTAAATGTAAGTCTGCCAATTAATTATTGATTTGGCATCCGAAAGACAGTCGGTTGACGGCCTCAAAGCGGCACAAGGATCTTATACACCCTAAGGCAGGGCGCAAAAGTGGACACTTTTGTGTCTTGTGTCACATACCAAACCACCGATAAACATTTGATTTCTATAGAACCACTTTGAAATCATCCACCCCTTGCGCATACGTAAAAATGTTTTGTATCCAGTTGTATCCACTCAATACCTACTCATGACGATCAAAAAGTGTTTGGTGTCGGTAACGGGAACAAAAAGTGTCTCCATTTGGGCAGACAAGAACCTGCTAATCAGTAAGTAAACTACGACTTTGCAGTTAGAGTGCACCTTTTAAAAGAGGCCCGCCTGTTTAGTTACTACCTACTACTCTAGTTACCCGCGCACCTCAAGGAGTTGTCAGCAACAGCAGGGGCCCAGCCGGGTCGAAGCCTACTGGGGACAGTGAGCAATGGGTAGCTCGCTGTCCGACCGTCCGGTAACTGTCCGGACCGAGCCCAAGTCGTCGACGGCGTGCACTGTTCCCGCGCGCCTCAAGGAGTTGTCAGCAACTGTCTGTAGGGCCTAGCAAAGTCGAAGCCTACCGGGGCCAGGGTTAGTTTCGAAACACTCGAAGCTCACAGCACAGCTCGAGCCCCGGTATGAAGGCTAGAAGGGACGGGGTGGGTCTTTTAGTCAGTAAAAGTCTGACACTATCTCCCGCTCCGCCCAAGAAAGGGGGGTTGTCATTGGATGATTTTTCCCATCGAAAAAAAAAACAAAAAAAAAAAATATCTAACATTAAAACACGTGTCACAGTGTTTGCTAGTAAACTCCTCTCAAAAAAACATTTTTTTTTTTATGTATATGTTTGGTAGATCTGAGAATAGATAGAGATCTGTCATAGGCTATTTTTACTCCATTTTACTCTTTGTCAATTTAAATGGCAGAATAACGTTGTTATAAAGAATTTATAGATTCAGGAGTTGAGAACCGATAGTAAGGAACCAATTCTCGTCCAATAATAGACAGTTAAGTAATAAACTCAGTCCGTTGCCTCCGTAAACATCGAAGCTTGTTAACTTTAGTTACAGATGGCCGTGCTTAACGAAAATTACAATCACCTGATAAATGATGAATGAAATTTATTTTTCAAATAGGTTTTTTAAAAACACTTTTACACGTAAATTTTTTCGACAATTTAAACTAGATGAAGCAGGTGTTTCCTAGCTGACTACCCTGAGAAGAAAGTAACACCGAAACAAACTCAGGGGTCAAAGTCTCTATAGAATTCAACATACATGTAATGGTCAAATCACATGAGTACCAAGTAATTATTGTTTTTTATTTTTATGTAGTTTGAGCAATGGGTAGCTCGCCGTCCGACCGTCCAGTAACCATCCGAACCGAGCCCAAATCGTTGACGGTGCGTAGTGCTCCATACGCGCCTCAAGGAGATTTCAGCAAAAGCGTAGGGGCCTAGCAGCGTCGAAGCCTACGAAGTCCATGGGTTGTGCAAAAGAGAACCCCAATACCCTGGAACGAAGGTAAAGAACAGGTAACTGTCCGAACCAAGGCCAAGGCGTCAACGGCGCGCACTGTTCCCGCGCGCCTCAAGGAGTTGTCAGCAACAGCAGGGGCCCAGCCGGGTCGAAGCCTACTGGGGCCAGGGTTATCCGAAAGGGAACTCGAGTCCGGGTATGAAGGCTTGAAGGAACGGGGTGGGTTTTTTAGTCAGTAAGACTCTGACACTATCTCCCGCTCCACCCAAGAGCGGGGGTTGTCATTGGATAATTTTTTCCCACCACAAAAAAAAGGTAAAGAAGAAACACGAGTGGGTTTTAGTCAGTATAACTCTGATACGCTCTCCAGCACCGCCATTGGATGATTTCACACCTAAAAACCCTTTAGTTGATAAGTTTTTAATAGCCAATGGACCAATGTTGTCTTCTAAATAAAAAATATTATTATTATGATTTTAGCGTTAGGTAGCCTATTTATTGAAGAAGGTTATAGGCACATCAACATCACGATACAACCCACGAGAATGGAACAGTCGGTAGACAAAGAAGTGGGTGAAACTGCGGGGGACAGCGAGTCTAAGGGCGCCTTCCGTACTATGACCTAATAAGGTTTGTAACTCTGACAAATCAAACAAAAAATGATTGGATCAAGGTTAAATTCATATTAAAAATAGTAAGTTCTACCTCGGTCAGAGAATAAGCATTGCCATACAACGTGGCAATGCCGCCAGCCTTTTGGGCACACTTCCAGTCGACAGCGATGCGGAGGAGTTTTATGACGTCATATGTAGCTAGGCATTTAGTGTATATATTATTTTTAATTATTTAAGTTATTGTTTAATTTGTTTATTATTTATTTAGTAAGTCATAGGTATAATATACAAGAGCAGTGGTGGCTGAGTGGTTACGGCCCCGACTTACGAGTTGTAGGTCGCGGGTTCAAACCCAGCCAGGCGCATTACTTTGTGTAATTTATTTCATCACCACTGCACTCAAAACGGTGAAGGAAAACATCGTGAGGAAACCGGCATGGCCCAGAATCAAAAATTCGAAGACATGTGACATTCACCAACACGCACTGGGCCCGCGTGGTAGATTACGGCCCATTCCCTCTTCTAGAGAGGAGGCTTGAGTCCCATCAGTGGGAACATTAAAAAGGCTGGATAGGTAAAATAAAAAAAATCAGATTGAAGAACTTATTGATGAGACTGATAGTCAATATTAGCGAATACATAGTATACCTATGTAATTTTGAAATTTTGACCACAGCCTTTTACTTTATGAAATTCAGTTTGTTGACGATACCAAATAATCTTTTCTTAAGTTTATTCATCATCATCATCATTTCAGCCGATAGACGTCCACTGTTGGACATAAGCCTCCCCCAAGTGTCACCACAATGCACGATCCTGTGCGTCTCGCATCCATCGGATTCCCGCAACCAAAAGTAAGTTTATTATTTTTTTATTTTTCTAAATTTTGTTTCGTTTTATTATTTTCGTTCTAATCGAGAAATCAATATACAACACTATGATGCTCGAACATAGCGGTTCTAGTGTGGCGGCCGCGCTGCTATCGCTCGACATTTCGTGGCTACATTGAAGGCGCCCTAATAAAGGATTTAGGTACATTTTACGGCGGGTTACGAAGTAGTAAGTGTCCCTACCCATGTTGATAATGACATAAAGCTAAACTAAGCCGCTTAAAGCTAATCGCGGTCCGTTCAAGACGTTCTAGTACTTATGAAGTTCTGGACATTTCAATTTATGCAGAACTAACTGGCCGCTCCAGATTCTAAGAGGTATTTAGGTCGCTTAGGTGATTATCACACTGCAGCGTAGCGCGTGAATGCGTGTTTTAACATTGCTTGTAACACGGAAGTATCTCCGTTTGTATAGAAAACACGCATAGTTCAACACACCAAAAATGTAACCACGCGCGTTCATGCAGATCACGCGCCTATATGCGGAGAAACATGCACACACGCGCGTGGGTGCGGGCGACACGCAAGATATGGCACACTGAGTCTCGGAGTGCGGTGCGTGATTTTGTATGAAATGAGTCAGAACCTGCGTGGATTTACAAAACGCACCTACGCGTGTGAGTGCGTAAATAGCGCACGATGATGCAGATCTGAACTCCCGCAAGTCCGCGCGTAGGTGCATTGACACACAACATGCAGCGTGATGCGTGGCAGTGTGATAATCGCCGAAGATTGAAGCTTTCTAATACCTGGAGACACCCTGGGCGTCGGGAGTCATGGTGTGATTCCCGCGGACGCGAACAAGACCGGGTTGACGTAACACCGTGTTACATGCGAGCCTCCTCGAGTCGTTGTTTCCATGTGACACTTGTCAGCATGACTGATGTGGCCTGCTAGGAGCGATGTCAGTCTGGGTTGCGGGATTGTTAGAAACAGGGACGCCGATTTTTAGAAATCCTTATGTGACGACTCGAAAAAGTAGCGAAGTGTGAGAAGAGAAATGTATACTAATCGACCGACAAATAAATAAATATCCTATTTACATACTGCGTATTTAATAACTAATTATGTGTGCCTTGCGTCTCAACCGGCGCTCTGAACCACTGCTCTGAACGGGTCATCGGGTAATGAAAGAACGCCCATTCCTAAAAGGCGATTACTGGTCTGTTCCTTGAAATCTATTCTCAGGGTTGCTCGGCACCCACTTTTTATTTCTCATGGGTGCACGAGCCCCCGAGCATCCACGGAGTCGGCGCCCCTGGTTCGAAAGAGTCATTGCGACCCGAGAAATCAAACGGCAACTGGAGGATATTAACACAGACATGACACTCCCACTCCGCTCCACCCAGAGTGGGAGAAGTTATTCTATGACTTACCACCACCCAGAAAAAAGTATACTAATTCTTTTTAAGCGTACCATGTCTCATACATCTAACCATTTCTCATGATCACGTCTTTTGCTGAAAACTACAAGAAAATTCGTTCAGCAGTTTCTAAGTTTATCGCGTTCATACAGATAGACAGACGTGGTAGGGGAACTTTGTTTTACAATATGTGAGGATATGAAAGCCTGTATGTTTGTATGAATAAACATTAATCAATCACGCTGAATGGATACAGATGAAACTTGGTAATGTATAGGATACTATTGTCTTGGTAGTAGGTAGGTTTTCTTGGAAAAATTTTAGACGTTCGAGTGAGTAAGGTTGTTAGCAAGGTTTATTCCCATCGGCCACCCCTGAGCCACCGGGGTGGCGGTTGGCACTCCTTCATTCCCATCGGCCACCCTTAAGCTTGCCACCGAGGTGGCGGTGGGCACTAATAGGTAATAGGTACCCCGGGGTGGAAGACGCCACCTATTATTAGTTGATCTGCCTCCTTCTTAGTTATAGTAAAGGAGTTTATTCGCATTTCGTATTACGACATTATCAAAAGAAATTAAAATAAAACATCACTGGATATAATGAGCAATAAAAATAGGTTTAACAATGCCAAATGATTTTGGTAAGTACTCTTTCATAATATAAAAACAATTTACATGTATAGATACTATTTATTTATTTATTTACTTATTTATTACTTTATTGCACACCTAAGCTCATTAAAGGACAAACATTTACAAATAGAATAAGTGTACAATAGGCGGTCTTTATTGGTGTAACAGTAGCTACTCTTACAATAATCTAAGAATAAACTAAAAATCATTACATTACTTATACATTATTTTAAAATTCAAAACTATTGTAGTTTTTAATTTTCTATGATTCTTTATTAAGTATAGTCGCAGTTTTTTTTACACCAAAACGCAAGTGATGGATGTATCTACCACAACTAAAAAATAATTACAGTAGCCACACACACACAGTAAGTACAAGACCTATTAAAAAAACGGAATAACTGACTTCAAAGACTTTTGCTTTAGCCTCTAAAAAAAATCCAGCAGCGGGCATTAACTTCCGTAGAAATTCCTAAAATAATTTTTCACCTTTTACCGTGAAATCAACACGAAAGCCAAATCTATTAGCAAAGAAGTTTCCACAATATCTTTTGATCGTAGTTACGAGGTGAGTGTCACCAGAAACTTTCAGCCACTAACTATCCGTGCACTTACACGCCTTAAAGTTTATCGACACAATAAACGTAAACCAGTTACCGTAAAAATGTACCGCTCGGCACCATAGGTGACGGAAGGGGGTACAAAGTATCGAAGTAATGCGGAACTGGATTAACACTGAACTAAGAAGTAAGGAAGATGTGGTATATTAGTAAAGGCGTCAACTTTCAATTAACTTAACATTAATGAAAATTGGAGTTAACCATAAAGTCAATTAGTTTTCTAAAATTCATGATCACACGGTCTTATTGAAATGACTTAGCTGTTACTGTTGGAAGAAAAATAAAACAATATTCTATTTATTGACACAACCAAAATGCAGTAAGGAAATTCCAGTGACAAGATTTTCGTAACTGCTAACAAAGGAGGAGGCCGCGTGAGGCACCCGTCCTCACGCCCCAGCCGCCGCCGAGATTCCGATCCCGATTTCCGGCCAGCCGCAAGCGCGAGCTTTAAGAACGGTGACCAATGGGTAGCTTGCCGTCTGACAGTCCGGTAATCGTCCGGACCGAGCCCAAGGCGTCGACGGCCGGGAAACCGGATTTTCAGCAAACCGTAACCGTCCCAGCAAGGTCGGGGGGAGAGGAGCCGGGGATGTCATTGGATGATTTTCCCACCTAAAAAAAAACCCTAGACTTCTGGTGTTGTTTTTTTTTTTCAAATTATGTTATAATTAAAAAAAAAACGAATATATTATTATAATTAGTTTCAATCTCCATAAACCAAACAGAGTAAACAATGTTGTCTATTATTTCTACTGCGATAACTTATCTACGTTTCTTCTGTGCTCCGAAGTATCTACCTTCATAAAGTCTGGTGTACAAGCCACCAAACTTTGGTGCTTTTATTTTATGACTTCAACCCCACGTGCAGGGTTTGTTTCGTTTATATTTTCATTATCTGTTTACGTGGTAAGAGCGGCGTTTATATCTTTAAAATGTGGAACCAAGTTTGTATATTAAAAATCTGGAGTAACTTTGTTTAAACGCTGTCTTAATTGGTTAATTCTATTTCAATTTTTTTTTTGTAAAATATTTAAGTGTCACATTTGTTTAAGTCCTTTTGGCAGTCTCTGTTGAGGTCAGTCTTTCTTTGAAATATTTCATTTTCATCAAACAAATTATAATATATCCTATTTTATCTCCACACACTGCATCCCACTGCTGGGCAAATCCTCCTCCCCTTTCTCCTTCCAAACCTGGAGAGGTTACGGGGTAAGTTTTGCACTAGTCCTCCGACTAGGGCAACTTCTGGCCAAAATTACCCCGTGAATATAATCTTTCTCACCACCTTCACCACGGTCTACCTTGATGGCGTTGTCCTACCTCAGAAATCCAATGAGCCTGGGAGCATCACACAATTTCTATATACATAAAAATTAATCCCTATTTCCTTGGTCACGCCATCACGAGTGAACGGCTGGACCGATTTCGCTAATTCTTTTTTTGTTGTGTTTGTTATTGTCAGAAGAAGGTTCTTGTGGAAAAAAGAAATGAAAATTAGGGTAGCGTAGGGTAGAGTAGGGTAGAGTAGGGTAGAGTAGGGTAGAGTAGAGTAGGGTAGAGTAGGGTAGAGTAGGGTAGAGTAGGGTAGAGTAGGGTAGAGTAGGGTAGAGTAGGGTAGAGTAGGGTAGAGTAGGGTAGAGTAGGGTAGAGTAGGGTAGAGTAGGGTAGAGTAGGGTAGAGTAGGGTAGAGTAGGGTAGAGTAGGGTAGAGTAGGGTAGAGTAGGGTAGAGCAGGGAAGAGCGGGACCGAAGCCGCGCGGTCAAAAGCTAGTATATTATAAAAGCAAAAAGTTTGTTCGTAGCTGTGCACGTTTGTTATTCCTTCGCGTTCAAACGGCTGAATGGTTGAAGTTTGGCACATGGGTAGACTATGTCCTGGAATAGCACATAGTTTCTTTTTTTATTCTGACAGTATAATCCTTTGAGATAATTTTTTCTTTTTTTACACGAGTCGAGTCGCTAGCAAAAGCTGGTTTTAAATAATGTAGCACGAACGCTCTTACGGCGTCAGGAAGCTCAGTAAAGCGACGTGTTTAAAAAACCCATTCCATTTCAGTATTTTGGACAGTTTATTTGGAGTTAACGAGTTCACCGCTGTATATTTGGCCACAAGGTTCTTACAGCCCCATGAGGAAGTAAGTAACAATATTATTTCTGCGTTTATTTCCAAGCCAGAGTATAAAATCTGAGTTTTTTTTTTATCTAGACCATTTCAATGCTGAAAGCGCAGCCTGTTCGTGCGATTGTGCTCTGTGTGAAATGTATTTTATTCGAAAATTATACTAGGTGGGAAAAACGAGGGTAAAACGCGCTTATAAAAAAAGAGGGTCGAAAAGACCAGTGATATTTTTCGACACGGATTTGGACAGACTATTATATTCAATGTACTACGTTTAAAATTAAAATATCGTGTTTTGTCATTGTTCTGTTTGATACCAACGATTCCAATTTTTTAGTTATTTGTGACGATTAGCTGAAGCGTTATGATTACAAATAGTTTATTTTTATTTTTATAAAGTCAATATATTCGTGTACAAATATTCAGTTTTATTGTAGAATTGAATTTCTAACTTTTATCGGATATTGCTATCCAGCGTTGGTGCTCCACCAGCAAAGTACCAACGCAAATAAAAAGTTTTGACAATTTGACAGCGACCATCCATCATTTTTGCCTTTGATATTTTTTATGGCAAAGTTAATTTAATAAAGTTGTGCTAAAATGATTTAAAAGATTTTATAATTCGTGAAGGTTTTTTGAAACTGTTGCTACAGAAAAACTACTAAAGGTCCTTTCAAACTTTGTGTGGTCTTCATTATAATTAATCATCATCATCTTTCTTAACAATGATGTTTTGACGTATATCATTGTATTTATTAGTTTATTATTATAGCATTTATAAGTAAATACTTTATTGTTTTAGGTACCCAATCTTAAATTTCTTTGTTTTAAATTTCAAATAGTATTTATTTATAGTGCACACCTATGTACCACAATTTAGTGTTTTTTTAACATAAAGGTTGACTGGGTGGTAAAAAATGTCAGTACTGTACATGGTGTTAAAATAAATAAACGAAAGAAATCGAAAATTTTCAGCAGAAGTTTAGGACACTTAATTTTATTCCAATATGGCACCCTTTTCCGTTAATTTATTTCTTAAACTAACCATCTGCTGTTTTATGAACACTAAACCTAAAAATAACATAAAATCACGCCGATCAATTCACCGCGTGAACTATTAGTTCAGGTGCAGCAAATTGCACACGTCAACTTACGATCGCAGTTTAGCAACGTAGGTAGTTTGTCAAACTCAATTTGCTTTGCTTCATTGGGCAAAGTTGCACGCCGTTGAGCAAAGTTGCCAAACATACCAAGCGATGTGTGTGCAAGTCAATTGTTGTTTAGTGCGCACAGTGAACCTAGAACTGCATTAGATCGACGCACATGTGAAACACGCCTGATTTGTAAGTGGAACGACGTCGCGTGGTGTGGATCAAGTGTAGCTCTACAAGCCTAGTTGCGGATAAAAACCCCGAATTCAACAAAAAAAGTCTAGTTGCCATATAAAATGTATGGAGAACCGACGCACCCAGATCGGCGTACCTGGCACACGTGTGCGCAGTGCAGTTCTCTTTATCCTTTCTGTAGCTTTGTTTACACGAGAGGACTTTATGAACGAAGACCTTTATTAGTCCTTACGGGTACTAATTTCCTAGTTACTGGGTAGTGTTCCATTATTATGAAATCCGCAGCATACATAAATCTATATCACTCAGAAATAAAGTAGCTTTCTATTGCTAAAAAAATTTTAGCAATCGGACCAGTACTTTTAGAGATTACCTCCTACGACCAAAAAGAAATAAAAAAGCAAAAAAAATTGCCTCTTTATAATAATAGTGTAGATTAGTTTTCAGCTTTATTTAGTGAGACTGGAACGTTAACCCAATATAATATGTAGTGAAGAAAAGACAAGGCAAAGATGCTCGGACATTTAGTTTTTAGACACAATCATCGATAAATCGCCTTTTTTGAGATTGAAAGTCATCAAATAACGCCAATTGTGAAAGAATTTTACTGATTAAAACCCACACGTCTTCCTTCAGTTGCCAAGTTAAACTATCCAGCTCATAGTCTTTTTGAAGCTCGCGTGGTGCACGATGCGCCTTCAACGGGGTCTTAGTTGTTATCGGACGGCGAGACACCTATTTGCTCGCCGTCCACAACTTCGCGTTTGCGGTGGCTAAGAATCGCTCAGTGACGCCCGGGCCGTCTCCTGTGGCGGCTGAAGATCAATGAACCGCTTGTTGAGTCTATTCTTGTGTGAACGTACCTTATAGCTAACACATCCTTATGTTATTTCGTCAGTGGTTTTTCTGTGAACGTTATGAATTATGGATGTTTAATAGAATCCTGCTTAACTGAAGTTCCTAGGCTATGCTAGCCTTAGGCATTGGAGTGTTCTTTTATTCAAGTAGCATTGCATTTATAGCAATCGAACGATATCTCTCATATTGTGTCCGAACAATACCAATGAATAGTGAGATGTTTAAGAATAAAATATACGTGTAGCTTGGTCCAGCGGTTTATTCAGAACAAAAGACATCTTGCGCCTGTCATAGATATATACTTCTTAAATATGCATGGCCTACTTAAGTATCTAATACATTACACCCTCACCCTTAATTGGAAATCTTCTAAACAAACTTCTATCTAATATAAGTAACAAAAACAAAAAAGAACATAAATGTAAGTATTCTAAAACTTATATCTAGCAGGTTTATTAATGCGGCATTGACGCACTGGACTAGACTGGGACGGTTCTGAAGAGGACAAGGCAGGTTGTGTTGGAAACGGTAACGGCTCTTCTTCGCAATCTTTGAAAAGCTCCTGTTCTTCGTCTTCGTGAGGCGCGTTTTCTGTACTCGAGATCTGATCATCCGGACTGAGCGCTCCTGGGTCAGGAGCTAACGCTGCTTCCTCCGACTTCTCGTTACCAGGGCTAGAAGGACAGATTAATGAACTCCGTATCCGTTGCTTTATCTGATCGACATGTTTGTGGCATTCCCTACCTAAGGCATCGACTACCTTATAGTCTGTGGTACCCATCTTTTCCGTTACTTTTCCTGATACCCATTTGTCATGTCCCTTATAGTGCCGTAAGCACACATCATCCCCCGGTTTTAATTGACGCGAACCGCTTGCGCCATATTTTTGTTGTCGCTCCTGAGCGTCTCTAACTTTGTTATCAATATTCGGTATTAGCGCGTCGAATTTTGTTCGCAACCTACGGCCGAACATGAGCGACGCTGGAGATTCGCCAGTTGTACAGTGTTCGGTATTTCTATAGAATAACAAAAAATTATTTAAAAATAAATTTATGTTTAAATTCTCTCTAATGGCCTTTTTAATCGCTCTTTTAACTGTACGTACTGCGTTTTCTGCAGCCCCGTTTGAAGCTGGGTGATAAGGTGCAGAAAATACGTGCTCAATACCATTTGCCTTGAGGAACTCAGAAAACTCATAACTTGTAAACGGCGGCCCATTATCTGAGACTACTTGTCTAGGCAAACCAAAACGTGCGAACACATCACTCATAACACTGATTGTATTACTAGCCCCTGTACTAGGTATTTGACTAACTTCTAACCACTTGGTTCTGGCATCCACTATCACTAAAAATAACCGTCCGGTGATAGGACCTAGGAAATCAACATGAACACGGGCCCACGGTTTATCTGGCCAAGGCCATGGACAGGGTGTATGACGTGGTGGCGCGTCACTTTCTGCAGCACACACACTACAACCCCGGCACATTTTTTCAATATCTTCATCCATACCCGGCCACCAAACATAACTTCTAGCAAACGCTTTCGTTTTGACTATACCCATATGGGCTTCGTGTAAGTCGGACAAAACCTTAATCCTACACATACTCGGTACAACTACCCTATGGCCCCACATTACGCAACCTAACTCTTCATACAGCTCCTTTTTACGATTGAAATATGGCTGAAGCGATGTTATTTCATTATCAACCGGCCAGTCATCGCGTAGATATCTTAATGCACGTCCTAGCAAGTGATCTCGGCCGGTGTGTTTTTTAATTTCGTTGTGATCTAATAACATCGCATTTTGTGCGAAATGTAAATGTGTTTGTTCCGGATATTTAACAGTTTGTTTGATTCCAGCTGTAGCTGGCAATCGCGATAACCCATCCGCCCCATTCTGCTTAGAAGTAACATATTCGATATCATAAGTATAGGCTGATAGCTTAATAGCCCACCTTTGTAACCGACTAGCAGCCATCGACGGTATACCTTGTTTAGGCCCAAAAATAGTAACTAAAGGCTTGTGGTCCGTGCGTAGTGTAAATCGACGTCCGTATAAATACTGGTGTAATTTTTCGAAACAAAACACAATAGCCAAAGCCTCCCGCTCGATTTGTGAATAATGTTTCTCAGCCGCGTTAAGCGCGCGTGACACGTATACTACTGGTCACTCCCTGAGCTCGGCCGACCCATTGCTATCTCGGCGCGGCTCACCCATCTGACTCAGTACGCCACCGATGCCCTTCGCGCTTGCATCGCAAGTTAAAAACAAAGGTCGACTTGGTTCATAATGAGCAAGGACGTCGGCACTAATCAAAATAGATTTAATTTTTTTAAAAGCCGTCTCGCATTCCCCGTCCCACTTCCATGTCGCTCCCTTCTTTAGCAATGTATACAAAGGCGCCAAAATAGTACTCAAATTATTAACAAACTTGGCATAGTAATTAATTGTGCCCAAAGATGCTCTCAAATCCGTGACGTTCTCTGGCCGTGGTATATTTATTATCCCTTCTACCTTCTCAGGGTCTACTTTAATTCCCTCGGCAGATATAATATATCCTAAATATTTTACCTCACTGGTCATGAATAAACATTTTTTTTTCTTTAGTTTCATACCATTGCTATGTAGCCGCTCTAAAACTCTTTCTAGAGTAATTAAATGCTCCTGTATATTGGGCGATCCTATAATAATATCATCAAGAAATACTTCTACGTTTGAAATACCGTTAAGAAGATTTGCCATAATTCTTTGAAAAATACCTGGACTTGAAGACAACCCGAAAACTAGCCTTTTGTACTTAAAGAGGCCTTTATGCGTATTAATTACTGTACAATTATCTGGGTCATCCAATTCTATTTGATTATATGCTTGTGTTAAATCGATTTTCGTAAATATCTTAGCACCGTTTAATTTAACCAGCAGGTCGTTTATACGTGGTAAAGGATATCTATAATCAACTAATAGAACCGGATTTAACGTTATTTTGTAATCAGCACAGATACGGAGTCCACCATCAGCCTTACGTACCGGCACAAGTGGAGTAGCCCAGTCCGCGCTGTCCACAGGCTCGATGACCCCTGCGCGCAACATCCCCTCCAGCTCAGCCTCGACGCGCTCGCGAAGTGCGTATGGTACAGATCGTGCGCGGCAGAACACTGGTGCCGCTCCCTCGCGTATTCGCAACCGTGCCTTACCTCCCGTGAATCGACCCAGTCCCTCCGAGAACAAATCTTTATACCTGTGAAGTAATAGTGTTAATTGAATATTCCAGCTATTACAATTGTTTTTTTCTGCATTTACCACTAAGGAGTTTTGATACAAAGGTATTTTAATGCCTAGTTCTGTCAGCCACTGTCTACCTAACAAAGAGGTAGTGCCACCTTGTATTACAAATAATTCCAAATGTTTGGATTTATCTCCAAACTTAACTAATGGCTTAATAACTCCAACTGGTTTTATTATAGTGCCATCATAAAATCGAAACACTAAATTTGAACTACACAAAGGTCTATGGCTAAACAGTTTGTAGTACATTTTCCTACTAATGCATGACACTAATGACCCCGTATCGATTTCCATAGATAACTTGTTTTCATCTATCCATATGGTCAAACTCACCGGTTTATAACTATTCAAACTGAGTTGATGCAAACTTTCTGCAGCCTCCCAGTCTTCCTCGCCTTCATCTTCCCCTGACTGATCTTCAAGATCAATTTGTCTAGTTACTCCACTTGCTGCTTGCAAATGCGTTCCAATGTTATTGGTGTCACTTTGACCTCGCTTACCCCTTAAACGCATTTGACAAACTCGACGTAAATGCCCTTTCTGTCTACATCTGCCACAGATAAATCGTCTGTATCTACATTGTTCACTGTGGTGGTCGGTAGCCCCACACGCAGAACAATTGTTATTCGAATCAGCTCCGCTGGCTTTTCCAGCGCCTTCCGCTGACAAACCACGAAGGCTACCACGGCTATTACGGCTGCGTTCGCTCCTCGTTGGCGTAGCCACCACGTTCAACGCTCCCGCTGCGACGTCTTGGTCGCCACCAGCCTCGCTGTTGTTCCCGACTGTCCGTTCCACTGCTGCTGCATCTCTCTCCGCCGCTTCCATAGTACATGAAATTTTCACGGCGTTAGAATATTGCAGATTTTCCTCAGTAAACAGTCGTTGCCTTATTTGCTCACTTCGCAACCCGCACACAAGCTGATCTCGTAAGTTTTCTTCTAACACGGCCTTAAAGTCACAAAATTTTGACTTTTCTTCAGTTCCGAAATATATTGTGAAATCGATTCACCCATGTTTTGCCTTCTTTGCCGGAAACGATACCTCTCCGCCATGAACGACGGCTTTGGTTGCAAATGATCTGTCATAATCCTAACAACCACCGAGTAGTTTTTGCACTAGGTTTTTCCGGACTTGTTAGGTTACTCAACAGTTCGTAAGCTTCGTCACCCATCGCCGCTATCAAGGAAGGTAACCAAAGTTCTTCCTTAATATTATTCACTTGGAAAAACATTTCCATTCGCTCTACATACATTGTCCAATTTCCCGATCTCACATTGAACTCTGCCAACTTGCCTATAGACATGACTATTTTTTAATAAATTTATTAAGTACCTATGTGTTAAATTTTTATCCTCGTCGCCACTGAGATGTTTAAGAATAAAATATACGTGTAGCTTGGTCCAGCGGTTTATTCAGAACAAAAGACATCTTGCGCCTGTCATAGATATATACTTCTTAAATATGCATGGCCTACTTAAGTATCTAATACATTACAAATAGTAAGAATTGTTATTTTTCGTCTGAAGAGAAAATTTAGCGGGAATGCTCTCCCTGAATTATTATTATATGGCTGAAACTATTATTTATTACTTGTTTGGCACGTAGAAGCTATTATGATTTTTGAGTCTAGACTCTCTTGAACTTTTAAAATAGCCTTGGAAAAGGTGAAGCTACATCTGCAACTTTGCCCTCTCTGTAGAACTATTGGTTCCAGCAGATTTTATGAATTCCTTTTTTCTTTTAAATCTTTTTTAGGGTTCCGTACCTAGTTCAAAAGGAAAAAAAAGGAACCCTTATAAGGTCATTTTGTTGTCCGTCTGCCTGTCAAGACCCTTTATCTCGGAAACGCGTGGAGATATCGAGTTGAAATTAAAACCATATAGGTACTTAAATCTACGATCCCTTGAAACTGAAAAAAAATCAAACTTCTAACATAATGAAAATAAAAGGTACGATCGATTCAAAAGACGTATAATTCGACACTCTCTAAGCATTAAGCAAGGTCTTACAATACAGGTGGAATAAATCTAAAAACAGCTTTGTCTGAATTTTTTTGCGATTTGTTAAAATTTTCGAGACTCTATTCGGGAATTGAATTATTTAAATGTAATTTTGTACGGAACCCTCAGTGCGCGAGTCCGACTCGCACTAGCCCATTTTTTTTCACTTAGTAAGAATTTATGAAAAAGTGTTTTTTTTTTGTTTTCGAGGTCCAACATTATAAATTGGATTTTAAAGTATTCGCTTTAAAAACTCGTAATGTAAACGTGTTTTAAATTGATTAAATAAATACCTACGTTCATTTGATTAAAGTTTCATCTCGATGCGAGTTAAATCTGAATTAGCTTTTATTTATTGCTTTCAGTATTTTTTTCATTGTGATATACTAGCGTTTGACCTCTATCACACCTGATGGTAAGCGATGATGTGGCCGACGATGGAGCACGCTCACCCAGAAGCAACTTAATCATTCTTGACTTAAAGACCCCTAGGTTATGGCTATTAGGAAACACAGACTCCGGCAGCGAATTCCACTCCTTAGCTGTACGCATTATGAAAGTGTTTTCAAAAAGCTTTGTACGTGTGAGTGGGAGGTCCACCATGTTCCGGTAATAAAATATTATTATTATACACGTTACTAAATGTGAATAACTTCCTCTATTCGTTCAGACAAGGAATATTGTTTTCTATGCCGTGAATATTTTGAACCTTATTACAATTACCGAAACGGATCTTGAGCGCTGGCTTCAAATTGCGCAGAAGTCAAATATTCGGTCTCTTTAGTGGTGCAAAGTGAGACGCGGGGGCGGGGAGTATCAGTGATTGTCTCGCCGCGCCATCATGTCATAGACGTCACTCGTGATTCACTCCCTGCGTTGCTGCATGTATCTGACAACGACGATGATTGGAATGCGCAAAGCGATCCCCACTCTGATGCCGAGCGCTCAAGATCCGTGCCGGTAACTGTAGTTTACTAACTACTGCTATCGGCTTCGCCTGCATTGAAACGGAAAATAGTCCCAAGAGTGCATACACCCGGAATGAAACCTATGTGTTATTCCAGGATATGGTCTACTTGTGCGCCAAATTTCACCCAAATCCGTTTGGCTGTTTCAGCGTAAAGAAGCAACAAACATACATACACATTAACAAATTGTTGCCTTTATAATAATAGTGTGATATACTACAGAGGAAAAATCCTTCTCACTATTATATTGTGACTGGCCTGTTGGTCTAGTGGTTAGTGGCCCTGACTGCTATGCCGGAGGTCGTGGGTTCAATTCCCAACCAAGACAAATGTTTGTGTGATGAGCATGATTAGTTGTTCTGTGTCTGGGTGTAATTTATCTATAATATATATAGGTATAGTATTTAGGAATCTACGAGTATGTATGCCAAATAAATACAAATACAAATACAAATACAAAACGTTTATTTGTGCACACAAGTACATTACAGTTGTTACAAAATTTTATATAGGTATCTCTGTGTCCTGCCACAGTAAGTGGCATACAAATATTAATAAAATAAGTATTTTTGCTCCTACTGAACAATATTAACTAGGTAAGTACACACGTTACTATTGAAATACTCACTATAATAAGTACATACTAAAAAAAAAAAAAAAAAAATCTAGACGGTATTTCTTCATACATGAATGTGTAATACAAGTTTACAAAATCTAGAAGATAACATTGCACTTTTTTATTTTATTTTTATTACCTAAGTATATATATGAACTATGCTAAAATACCCTAAATTACTTATAACCTATAAACGGGTCACCCATTTATATAATTATTATCTAGTTACTATATTGTATTTACAAAATGCATATTTATTTTACTTATTAGTTTTTTTAACCTTAAACATTATAGACTATTTACATGACATGGTGTTATCTTATAATATGGATGCCTTATCTTCTAAACAAAACTGAAATAAATTTACTGGTGGGGCTTACCTATACCTATGAGATAAAGCGTGATTGTCAGTCTCATAATCCGACAGGAATTCATTGACTGAGTAGTATGTATTCTTTATTAAAAATAATTTTAGTTCTTTTTTAAATATTTTTAGATCTCTGATTTCTCTTACAGATTTTGGAATTTTGTTATATATTTTTGGTGCCATACCAAGAATATTTTTATCATATAAAGATGTGGTATGACTTATTGACTTTATTTTGTTACATTGGCGTCGGCTATTTAGGGTCGGGTCTTTCAAATAACTCCGGATGGGACTTCACAAATACTGCTAGTTCAAATATGTAAAGAGATGGTAACGTCAAAATATTTAAAGTTTTGAAATGTGGTCTACAGGTATCAGGTAGTCGTAAATTACAAATAGCCCTGACGCATTTTTTCTGAGCCCTAAAGGCTTCCTCCCTATCTGTTGAATTTCCCCAGAATATGATGGCATATCTTAAGGTAGACAAGACATAAGCATTGTATGCTACCAAAACTGCTTTCTGAGTAACAACTTTGGAAAGCATATATAGTGCATACGAGAATTTATTAAGTTTCTTGCAGATGGCATCAATTTGTGTTCTCCATGTCATGTCTTGGTCAATCCACACACCCAGAAATTTTATGGTATGGACTTGTTCTATATTTACATTTTCATACTTAACCTTTATGTTGTCTAATGATTTTACTTTCTGTTTGTAATGTACAATTTTAGTTTTATCAAGGTTTATCTTAAGGTTATTTACATTGAGCCACTCGATAATTGATTTAATTGCATCGTTAACTTTCCTCTCATATGTTTCAATACTTTCATCTCTTTCAATAGAAAATATGAAGGTGCAGTCATCGGCAAATAGAAATACTGGATAATTAACGATTTTAGGAAGATCATTTATATATATAAGAAAAAGCAACGGCCCCAATACACTACCTTGAGGGACACCGAAGCGAACCTCTCTGGGATCTGAATTGAAAAATATTTCAGTTTTAGTCTTGGGACATATTTTTGTAATTTGCGTAATCTGTTTTCTATTGCTTATGTATGATGATTAGATTAAGAATATTATCTCTTATTCCGTATGCTTCAAGCTTTTTTATCAGAATACTATAATCCACATGGTCGAAAGCTTTACTCATGTCCATGTACAGGGCTGACACTGGTATTTTATTGTCCATATTATTTAATATCTTTTTGATCAAATCATGCACAGCCAAATTTATACTAATGTTTTTACGAAAGCCTTTCTGTTCAATTGTAAATAGATTCTTTTTTTCAAAATATTCGTAAATAGCCCTGTAAATAAACTTCTCAATTATTTTAGAAAAAATAGATATTAGTGCCACTGGTCTGTAGCAGCTTAAATTATCTTTTTCGCCTTTTTTGAAAAGAGGCCTCACAATAGATATTTTTAACAAGCTTGGATACATTCCATGTTCAATGCAAAGGTTTACTATGTGGCTAAGTATAGGTGAAATTATGATGGAAACATTTTTTACTATATTGGTACTTATGTCATCATGCCCAGTGCTTTGAGTGTTTTTTAACGATTTAATAATTTCAAATATATCTAGTGGTGTAGCAGGTGGCATAAATATTGAATTCGGATGACTAAAAGTTAGAGTTGTTTTATTAATTTTCTTATTTACAATTGGCTGAACTAAATCAATATTAAAATCAATAAAAGCTTGAGCTATTTCTTGAGGGTCAGTTATAATTTTTCTACCTAATTTTATTTTAGAAATACTTGGATTCGGTTGTTTTGGATTGTTTCTTTTTATAATGTTCCAAGTTGCTTTCGACTTGTTGAGAGCTGTTTTAATATAAAAATCATTTTGGGATTTCTGTGTAAGTTTTAATATGCTTTTAAGACGTAGTGAATGTTTTTTGAATGAAATTTTATTTTTCTTGTTGGGATGTAATCGATACTGCCACAGTAGTTCTCTTTTACGTTTGCAACATTTTTTAATGCTATCAGTTAGCCAAATTGTTTTTTTATGAAGAGTATTTTTCACTTTTATTACTGGAAAACATAAATCGTAGAATAGTTTAAATAACTCAAAGAAACTGTTAAATGCTTCCTCAGGATCATTTTTCTCAAAAGTTTCACGAAAAGATAGGCTTTTAAGGCAATCTGAAAATTTTGTTATGTTGTCAGTGCTATAGTCACGTCTGTATGTAAACCAATAATTAAACATAGGTTTTTTCTTTATTGGACATCTCAGTAACTGCGCTGTGTGATCCGACAGTGCAAGATCTAAAACTTCCGATTTTGCGCTACCAATATTATGAAAAATATTGTCAATGCATGTGCCACTACTGATTCGGGTTGGCTTGTTTATTCCTATTTTTAAATTGTAACTAAGCAATAAGTTTTCTAATTGTAAGGATTTTTGTGTTTTTTTCAGAGTGTTAATATTGAAATCACCGGTAATTATAACTTGACTTTTGGGATATTTACAGTAGGTTTTTAACAAAAAATTTAGTTTTTTGAAAAAAATATTAAACATCTCATTACTTTGGTGAGGTACTCTATATAGACAAATAATAACAATACGTTCATCCAATAATTCTATTCCGCAACACTCAACAATATTGGATACACTACATTTAACAACCTCATCAAGAAGTCTGTATGATCTGCTGTTCCTTACTAGAATACAAGAACCTCCGTTTCTGTTATTCCTACTAAAATGTGATGCAAGAGTATAGTTTGGTATGTACAGTTGGGATTCATCCCCATCTTTCATATTATGCTCTGTTATTGTTATTACGTCTACTTGTTTACCTATAAAATAGTCTTCTTTCTTTCTAAATCTATTAGTATGTTTATCAGTTGTCTAACAAAAGCTCTGCTTAGCTTGAGACTAGACGGCGTTGTGTGATAGTTGTGGAATATTATTAAAAAAAAATACCGTTCCTAATAAAGCAATCTATCACTGTCCATGCAACCTGCTTGCTTCAAGATAAACTAATGTAAAAATATCTTTTTAGCGTTCCGTACCGAAAGGGTAAAAAAGGGACCCTATTACTAAGACTTCGCTGTCTGTCCATCCGTCTGTCTTTCACCAGGCTGTATCTCAAGAACTGCGATAAAAACAAAATAAAATAAATATTTAAGGGGGGCTCCTATAGAACAAACGGGTTTTTTTTTGCCGAATTTTCCTAAGGTCGATAGGGAATCCTTCGTGCGCGAGTCCAACTCGCACTTGGCCAGTTTTTTTCAAGTTACAGCTAGTGTAGCTTGTATCCGAAGCTACGCTAAAAGGGGTTCGATGTAGAAGACTTGTGCCAAAGATTAGGATGAAGGATGGTGATCGATCAGAATTTGCTGAGACAAATGCACTGTTTTTCAAAAGTCTCATTGAACTAGCTTTTACTAGTGGCCTCGCTCGTATAGAATTAGTCCTTCCCCCAATTATAAACAGTAGTTCATAATGTTATTATTTGCTACCTAATTGACAAATGTATAAAGCATTATAATTCGGTATTTTAAGTGATTTCAATAAAATATTGTTATTATTATTTTTTATGATTAGTCCAATTGAGAAATTATATTCATGTTAAAAAATTCAATTAACAGATAATGAATACGTGATATATGATGTCAAAAAATTATTATCAATTCATTTTAGAAATTATAGTTATATAAAAAAATTAAAACTACAATAATGAATTTATCTAAATGAGAGATAATCGTCGTCTGTGCAAATAGGAATCCTCAGGTTCTCCGGCCATATCACCCGTAACGAGGACTCGATGGAACGATTAGTGGTGCAAGGGATGGCAAAAGATCATGGGGACGCTCTTCAACACAGTGGATGGACTTCAAATCTGTGACACACTGCAGCGTTAGGCGCCCTTTACACGGTAGGTGTTGCTGTCAGTTTTCCCGCAGTCAATGTTTTGATTGACGAAAAACCTAACGTCTATTATGGTGATTGACGTTTTTTAGTACTGACTGACGAAAACCATCTTTAATGATTGATGGAATTGATTGACGCTTGCATCGTGTAATGGATGCCTTAGACAACTCCTAAGCCACCAAACACAGATCTGCATGGCGTCGTATCGCGAGAGAGGCGGTGGCGCAGTATGACCGAGATATGACCAAGATCGCTCTATCAAGAATGCACGATTGAGAAGAAGAATAATGAATCTAATACATAATATATTATTATTACCTATTATTTGTCTTTTTTTTTCAGGAAAAACACCAGAATAATTTTTAAAGAATACCAGGAATTCTAGAACTAAACTGCATCATCTTATTTTGTATGCTCTGTTGGAAAATTATTAATTATTAAATGATGAATTATTTAATGTTTTATTTTTTATTTATCACTAAGATATTGGCCGCTGGTTGGAATAAGCCCACCTAAAGGTTATGGCCGCTATGTCCCACGTACAATGGTCCGCATAGGACTAAGTGTGGAAACCATACTCAGGCATAGACATTGATATTGTAGTGTATTGTGTTGTATTGTATTGTGTGTGTTGTTATTGTATGTCTATTTTATTTATACATATACTATACATTTGCACGCTTATTCCTACGATCCTTCCGATTGGCAGATCCTTTCACCACGATGACAAACATTTTAGTTTTGTCATAGACACGCTAAGAAGAAGAACCCTGTTCACTGAAACGTTATTGCAGTGAAAAGAGTTCAATGTCAATGTACCATTAAGAAATTAAATTAGATATAGTCTGTCTAAAAAGTCAACCGACTTGGGAATTTTGTATAATATTTAATTATTTAAAAAATACTTATATTCGATACTTTTTATAAGGTTCTTCTAGTAGTAAACAATGATTAATATCTCTTAATCAACCTTGATTATTGAACCAGCGTTGACTACATCAGATTTCATTTTACTCTAATAATTACGCAAGTCGGTTGACTTATTAGACAGACTCTATTTACCTAGTTAACATCAACCAGTACGGTAGAACACGACAATTTTCTATGGAAAAAATGATGAGATCATCAAGTTCCATTAAAATTTCTCGACTACTCCATTTCACGCCCATTTCTCTATAAATAATTCAAATCTAACCTTTACTATGTTGCTATCTAAACCCCGCGTCAAAAATCACGTCACGTTTTGACTGATTTACGACAAAGAACCAGTGAATCACATCCATTGCGTAGCGTACAAGCTAGAGCTTATCACCGTGATGTACCAAGACGGAGATGTTCCCATAAATCGTTTAATTTATCAAGGCAAGTGTAAAGTGACCCGAGATAGGGTGAAGACGTGAGCAATTGAGTTAGGGACACGAATGGATGCTTGATTTATAGTGGGGTGCTTTATAGACGTGGCATATACGTCGTTGTGGGATTGAGAGCAGGTGGGATGGTTTCTATTCCATATTGAATAACTGTGGTGTCGTGAACTGTGATTGCGAAAGCAAATTCTGAATCGGGTTTTTATATTGTTCTACTACGATAAGACTGAAATATCAAGTTAGTAGGTTGGAAAATCCTCTAATGATATCTACGCGCCCTTGGGTGGAGCGGGAGATAGTGTCAGACCTTTACTGGCTAAAAACGGGTATCGTTTTACCGAACTAACTAGGTTTTAGAGGTCCCATAGGTGGTCGCTTCATGTTAAAATATGCATTCAGCTGTAACCTAACAAAGTTGGGTTTAAAGGTATGCGAAACAGAGTATACCTTCGTTTAAAAAGGACGATCCTCTGACCAGAGGAGTGTTTTGACTGATCCGGGCCACTGTCCGATAGATAATTTCGGATTCTTGTATATTATTAGAATTGCGCGAAGAACTCTTGATACAGGATTTTGAATTTATTAGTACCTTTGTGACGCCACAGATGTCACTACATTGGATAAAGGTCGATTTTATTTTGGGGAGTGTGCTTCGGAATTGCGTGACCTTATTCTGTCAAGCCCATAGGACCACTAGACGTCCGGTAATGCGGTACACTGTACACGGTGGACATTGTACCCATACGCATAAAATGTTTTGGGAACACAAACATTGTCTGTATGCTAAGGAGTGGTAGTATCCGTATTCCCTGATAGCAAAAACCTGGCTACAAACTTTAAGGGTGAGTTGCACCATTTAACTATAACGATAACAAAGCCGTTAACAGCTGTCAAATCGTCGAATTGACCAATAGGCGGCCGTTTCACAGCTGGTTATGGTTTGGTTATCGTTATAGTTAAATAGTGCAACTCACCCTAAGACTAGAAAGAATAGGTTACTTCTAGGCCACTCTGCTCTATCGTCGCTTTCCATCAAGTGAGTGTGATCAAGTGCTAACCTATTAACAGTATAAAACGGCAAACTGATAATAATGAGTACCAGCATCGGCTTAAATCCCGATTACACGATGAGAAAAAGATGAGCTACTAAAATACATTTTCAAAGTACGAATTTTTGATTCGACTGGATACTTATCGGTATGAGAAACAATTTTGGCATTTAAAACGAGTCGAAAATTTTATTAACGAGAGATACGAAACAAATTTAATAAAATGTGTTAAAATTATTTTAGAACTCAGTCAGGTAAAAAGTCTTGTTGACCTTTACCTTATTAAATATACTTTTCCCTTTTATATTGTAGATACTTCTAAAAAACATTTTTAGTTATCTTATTTACCAAGCTATTGATAAAAAGAACAAGATGTATAATAAGAAGAAAAAAGAACTTAGCAATAGTATTGTTACGCCATTAAACGTGAACCCGCCATATCTCCGAGAAAATAAAGAGTAGCACGTAATAATTAAAACGCATTGCTGTTCGAAAGGTCTAGAATGGTTGTACGTAGCCAGCCTTAGAAAAATCTCGAAACATCCACAAAGTACTTACAACTAGTGGGTAGGCATTTATCTAGGATAAGGGAAATGATACTCTCCGACGTTAACAATAGAGTCGAAATTCGCATGAAAGTGACTCTTATTACCACGAGTAATAAAAATGATTTATGACTTCGAGAAGCGATTCAATTGTTCTGGAATTCTGGATCGTTCGTGGGACGTCGGTATCTAGAATTTTCTTGGCTCCGCATATAAATACGAGCCCCCGGCCGGAAGCGAGTCAGTTGTGATTTCGACTGCGATCAAGAGCGAACTACCTAAGAGTGTGAAGTGATTTTATCTAACGACCTAAGCGATAGTGTAACGGTACTCTAGTGTTAATTGCGATTCGGATTATTGTTGACTGGACTATTTTGTTATTATTTGTGGTGAATAAAGTTGTCTCTTAGTAAATCGGCATTTGATTATCCACGTACGTAACAACTGGTGTCAGAAGTGGGATGCCATTACTACAGAGGGACGACGAACAGCGACCACGAACAAGAAGACAAATGGAGATGGATGCTGCGCGTCATCGTATGGAGGAGGAAGATCAGGCTGGTATGGTAGCAACAGAAGCTGCTGAGGTGCCAACAGGACCATCCTCGGAATTGAACCTCGCTGCGGTGTTGGCCGCCATGCAAGCTAGTATGGAGGCCAACCAGCGCAAGCTCCAGAACCTAATCGCAGCGAACCAGGAAGAAGCTCGCCGCGAACAGGAAGCCGCTCGCCGCGAACAGGAAGCCGCTCGCCGCGATCAGGAGGCTAAGCAGAACCTGATCCTCGATAAAATCGACCACGGCCTCGTCACGTTGGGCGAGAAGGTAAAGAATCTCACCTTGGAGGTCAAGGAGGTTTCCGCCCGAGCTGATAGCCTAGAAACAAGAATTGATGGCCACGAAGATCGCCTGCTGGACATCAACAAAAAAATTGTCAAGCTCGAAGCACGCGAACCCGTTGTTGTCGGCTCACCATCGCACACTCCCTGTGCATCCGCCGCAAAATTTGATGTGCCGCGTTTTGATGGCACGTCTTCCTGGACGGCATTTAAGTACCAATTCGAGACATTGGTCGAAACAAACCGCTGGGATGATAAGCAGTCTTTTGCGGCATTAACTTTGGCTCTACGAGGGGACGCTCTGCTGGTCCTAGAGAACCTTCCTCCGAACAGCAGGACGTTGGAGCGTCTCATGGAGGGATTAGACACTCGCTATGGAGACAAGCACCTCGAGCACGTTTTCCGCGCGCAGCTTCGCGAGAGAACGCAGAGGTTGAACGAGAGCCTGCAGCAATGGGGAGTTGAGGTTGAACGAATGGTCCGGCGTGCGTACAGGTCGATGACACCAGAGACGGTGGAAGTTAATCTGGTGCAAGCATTCATCGACGGTCTACGGGATCCTGAAGTCAGGGCTACGGTGCGACTCGGACACCACCAAACTCTAAAAAGTGCGATGGCTCACGCTCTGGAAGTAGAAGCCGTACGACAAGATTCACGTACGCATAGAGTTAGGGAAGTGGTGGTCTCGCCTTCAGCGCGACCACGTCACCGAGAAGTGGTGGCTTTTTCTCCAGCACAGTCCCGCTATATTCCAACGTGTTACGGGTGCAGAGAAAAAGGGCACATTCGCACCGATTGTCCTAAGAAAAAGAGGGAAAGTGTGGACTCCGGAACTCAAGTCAACGAGGAGCCGATAAAATTTAATGTCGCCAGGGCCACAGCCCCAACCATCACCATCAATCAAGTTCACAACGGAAATAGTTTGATCATCGAAGGAACGCTGAATCATCGTGCCTGCAATTTTACCGTTGACACCGGGGCGTCGCGAACCATTGTAAGGCCGGAGTTGCTGAAACGAACCATCTCATGGCAAAGAGAGTCTCCAACCTGCCGACTTCAGACAGCAACCGGCCAGTCAGTCTCCGTCCTCGGTGATACAGAAATTGAGTTCAAAATCGGTGATCAAGTGTATATCCATCCTGCGTTAATTGCGAATATTACCGACGACTGCATACTGGGTCTTGACTTCTTGCGGAATAACCGATGTATTTTAGATATCGACAGGGGAGTATTGAAATTCCCAGATCAAGAAGTCTTCCTGCGAGGAATTACCTCATGCAACCTTTATTGTTTAAAGGATACTACATTGGCTCCGAGAACAGAAACCTTAGTTGAAGTAAAATTCCCCAAGAAAATCAAGCAACGAAGATGTGTAATGGTTGAAGATATTGGCCGGCACCCGGAGCTCATCACTGCCAGAACATTAGTTATGACGAAAGGGAAATCCAAGGTAAGGATTGTGAACCTTGGGAAAGAAGAGTTCCAACTGAAGAAAAACAGAGTTGTTGGGAGATGTGAAGAAGTTCAGTATCTCCGTCAAATCAATACATCTCCAGCAAAGCAAAACACGACAAAAGTTGAAACGGATCACATCCAGCAACTTCTGGAAAATTCTAAGAGCAATTTATCGCCTTCGGAATTGCAGCAAGCCAGGGAATTTCTGCTACGGTTTCGAGATATCTTTGCAACGGGAAAAGACTGCGGGAGAACAGGTCTCGTCAAGCATGAGATAGATACAGGTGATGCTAGACCGATTAAACAGAGACCGCGCCGCATACCCTGGGCTAAGGAATCTGAGGTAGCAGGAATGGTAAAGGACATGGCTGATAGCGGAATAATTGAGCCTTCTACGAGTCCATGGTCTTCTCCAGTCGTTCTGGTAAAGAAGAAGGACGGCAGCACAAGATTCTGTGTGGACTACAGAATGCTGAATAATGTGACGAAGAAGGACAGTTATCCCTTACCAAGGATAGACGATACGCTGGATATGCTCAGTGGCATGAAGTGGTTTTCGACCATTGATTTGAAAAGTGGCTACTGGCAAGTGGAAATCAGCGAGAAAGATAAAGAAAAGACAGCGTTCAGTACGGGTATTGGCAGCGGGCTGTGGCAATTTAACGTCATGCCGTTTGGGTTATGCAACGCTCCAGCGACGTTTGAACGCCTCATGGAGAGAGTCATGGTGGGCCTTCTTGGTGACGTTTGTCTGGTATATTTGGATGACGTCATTATAATGGGTCGCACTTTTAAGGAAAACCTGAGGAATATGGAGAAAGTGTTCACCAGGATACGAGGGGCTAACCTAAAACTAAGCCCAAAGAAGTGCGCCCTGTTCAAGAAGGAGGTCAGCTACCTAGGACATGTTATTTCCGCTGACGGGGTGAGAACCGACCCTGAGAAGGTAAAGGCAGTCCAACAGTGGCCGGTTCCAAAGAACAAAACGGAAGTACGTGCATTTCTAGGGTTGTGCACATACTACAGGCGGTTTGTCAAGAATTTTTCGGACATTGCAAAACCTCTACATCAGCTGACTGAGGATAAACGAGATTTTATCTGGGACGAGGACTGTGAGTCAGCATTCGACGAGCTGAAGCAACGGCTATGTGAAGCGCCCATACTGGGGTATCCAAGCAGAGACGGAAGATTTGTCGTTGATACCGATGCCAGCAACACGGGAATTGGAGGAGTGTTGTCACAGGTGCAGGGTGACAGACAGGTCGTAATCGCTTACCTTAAAGTGCCTTACTGAAGTAAGGCACTTTCAAAGCCAGAAAGGAACTACTGCGTGACTCGACGAGAACTGCTGGCTGTGGTAAAAACCTTGCAGCATTTCCACAAGTACCTTATAGGAAGACAATTTACATTGAGGACGGATCACGCTGCATTGAAATGGCTTCTACAATTTAAAAACCCTGAGGGCCAAGTTGCAAGATGGCTCGAGCAGCTGCAGGAATTTAACTTTGTGACAGAACATCGTAGTGGAAAAGGGCATAACAATGCTGACGCCCTGTCACGACGTCCATGTAATGAGGACTGCAGACACTGCCAGCAGAATGAAGCCCGAGAACACGTTAATTTAATTAGGGCTGAAGGCGACTTCAAGAAGTCCCAGGAAGAAGATGACGATATTCGACCTATACTGGACTGGAAGCGTAGCGGAACTAGGCCCCAGTGGAGTGAAGTATCGTCACACAGTCCCGTAACTAAGAGCTACTGGGCACAGTGGGACAGTTTAGTCCTAGAAAATGATGTGCTTTGTAGGAAATGGGAATCGAACGATGGCAAAGAGGTGACCACACAAGTAATAGTACCACGATGTGAAGTAGTCCCCCTGCTACAGGAAATACACGATGGTGCTTCTGGAGGACACCTGGGCATCAAGAAAACTCTACTGAAAGTGAGGCAGCGGTATTACTGGCTCAATTGTAGAGATGACATAGAGCAATGGTGTCGGAAATGTACAGCGTGCGCATCTGTGAAAGGACCACAGACTAGGAGCAGGGGCAGGCTTCAGCTGTACAATGTGGGAGCCCCATGGGAACGCATCGCTATCGACGTCGCTGGACCTTTTCCAGTTACAAATGACGGAAACAAGTACATAGTGGTGATCCAGGACTATTTCACAAAGTGGCCCGAAGTCTTCGCCATACCCAATCAGGAAGCGACGACAGTGGCGAAGAAGGTGGTCGAAGAAGTAGTATGTCGGTATGGCGCACCTTTGGAAATCCATTCCGATCAAGGCCGTAACTTCGAATCTGCGCTGTTCCAGGAAATGTGTACACTTCTGGGAATTTATAAGACACGCACAACACCTGCGCACCCTCAGTCGGACGGAATGGTGGAAAGGTTTAACCAAACCCTGGAGAATCACCTGGCTAAGGTTGTCGATGACCATCAGAAGGACTGGGACCGGTATATTCCACTATTTCTGATGTCTTACCGATCGGCAGTGCATGATAGCACGGGACATACCCCAGCAAGAGTGAATTTCGGCAGGGAAATGAGACTTCCAGTCGATGCCATAACTGGCGTGCCACCTGACAAGACTAAGCCAGTTACGGACTACGTAAGTGACCTTCAAGATCAATTGGACGAAGTGCATAAACGAGTTCGTGAGAATAGCATGAACGCCAGCGTAAAAATGAAAACTAGATACGACCGTAATGCCAATGCCAAGGGATTTGAGGAAGGTACACTGGTCTGGCTCCACAACCCGCTTTGACGGAAAGGGAAGTCGCCGAAACTCCAAGCTCGATGGGAGGGACCTTACACCGTGTTAAAAAGGATTAATGACGTGACCTACCGCATCAAGAAAGGGCTAAGAGGGAAACCCAAGGTTGTCCATGTGGATAGATTGGCGCCGTATCACGGATCTAATAATGCTCGGGACGAGCATGACTAAGAGGGGGGCACTGTTACGCCATTAAACGTGAACCCGCCATATCTCCGAGAAAATAAAGAGTAGCACGTAATAATTAAAACGCATTGCTGTTCGAAAGGTCTAGAATGGTTGTACGTAGCCAGCCTTAGAAAAATCTCGAAACATCCACAAAGTACTTACAACTAGTGGGTAGGCATTTATCTAGGATAAGGGAAATGATACTCTCCGACGTTAACAATAGAGTCGAAATTCGCATGAAAGTGACTCTTATTACCACGAGTAATAAAAATGATTTATGACTTCGAGAAGCGATTCAATTGTTCTGGAATTCTGGATCGTTCGTGGGACGTCGGTATCTAGAATTTTCTTGGCTCCGCATATAAATACGAGCCCCCGGCCGGAAGCGAGTCAGTTGTGATTTCGACTGCGATCAAGAGCGAACTACCTAAGAGTGTGAAGTGATTTTATCTAACGACCTAAGCGATAGTGTAACGGTACTCTAGTGTTAATTGCGATTCGGATTATTGTTGACTGGACTATTTTGTTATTATTTGTGGTGAATAAAGTTGTCTCTTAGTAAATCGGCATTTGATTATCCACGTACGTAACAGTATCATCACAACGTTAATGTTTCCCAAAATCCCTATTTTCAATTTGGATCAATTTTTTGACTACTAATATTCGTATAGGTATAATAGCATACTTTTTAATAGTGTATAAGTTGTATGTATTTAATTTCAATTTCATAAAACCTAATAAACATAATTATAATGTCAAATAATAATGAATTTAAAAAATCGTGTTATGCACAAAACTTTAGCTTCAAACCTTTTTTTCGTTTACAAAAATTACTTAAAATAAACTAAAGTGATGTAGATTATTTTTGACTGTACTAATGTACATATACTGCTTGCCCACTAAAGAGTATGTTTTTAAGATATTAAGAGTATCTAAGATATCACATTATTTTTATATAATGTGATATCTTAGATATATATTAGAGCAGTGGTGACCGAGTGGTAACGGCTCCGACTTACGAGTTGTATGTCGCGGGTTCAAACCCAGCCAGGCGCATTACTTTGTGTAATTTATTTCATCACCATTGCTCTCAAAACGGTAAAGGAAAATATCGTGAGGAAACCGGCATGTCCAAAAACCACAAATTCGAAGACATGTGACATTCACCAACCCGCAATGGGCCCGCGTGGTGGATTACGGCCCATTCCCTCTCCTCTCTAGAGGAGGCCTGTGATCCAGCAGTGGGAACATTAAAAAAAGGCTGATTATGCTAAGATATCACAAAACACACAGCTGTATACCAAGTCAATGAAACCATTCCATACCAAACGCAAAGCGATACAAGCGAACAAATCGATACCGAGTTCGGACATCGAAATAAATATGCAATTTGTTCAACCTGCTGCTGCGAAATCGACGAATATTATTTCAACATGGCTTTTAAAGTGACAGTATTTTTATCATATGTCCAATATTATTGCTAGCATAATATTGGCCTGGGTAACTATAGTATATATACCAAAGGCTGAACATCAAAAGCTTTAGATAAGAAACAACGTAATTTGCGACAGTTCACTTTATATTTAAAACTTCAGCACCAACACATTTATTGTGCGTACAGTTAAGGAGTGAAATTACTTGCCAGAATCTGTTTTTCCTGAAAACTACAACCTATGAGTTTTTAAGTCAAGAGTGAATAGGTTACTAGGCAAGCGTGCTCCATCTTTGGCCATATCATCGCTTACCATCCCTTGGTTGAGGCCATGGTCCGGAGCGAGGAGAAGTCGCAGGCGGTCGCCGACTTTTGCGAAGTAGTAATGCTCGCAAAGGAGGAAGCCGACCGCATCAGGCAACGGCGTTCTCGCCGCCGCCACCGGGATTCTGATCCCGATTTCCGGCCACCGTCGGCGCGGGCTCGCGGACAGTGACCAATGGGTAGCTCGCTGTCCGGCCGTCTGGTAACTGTCCGGACCAAGCCCAAGTCGTCGACGGCGCGCACTGTTCCCGCGCGCCTCAAGGAGTTGTCCGCATCAGTAGGGACCCAGCCGGGTCGAAGCTTACTGGGGCCAGGGTTATCCAAAAGGAAACTCGAGCCCCGGTATGAAGGCTAAAAGGAACTGGGTGGGTCGTTTAGTTAGTAAGAGTCTGACACTATCTCCCGCTCCGCTCAAGAGCGGTGGTTGTCATTGGATGATTTTTCCCACCATAAAAAAGGTGAGATGGAGGTCAAACACGAGTCTATCAATAACAATTAAAAAAAAAGCTTTAGCGATTAGGCTACTGGTAAAATTTGTCTAACATTTGTTTATTTTGTATTTTATACAAATATTTGTGTACAAGAACGTTCGTTGTGGTGACGCTTGGGGCAGGCCTATGTCCATCAGTGGACGTATATCGGCTGAAGTGATGATGATGATTTGTGTAATCAAATAATTTATTTCACTAACATCAATTATAATTATAATGGAAAGTTGGAGGTCTTCAGTAGAGTAATTCGAGAATATTTCTTGTCCACATAACTCATTAAATATGTATGTCAACTAATTACCTATATGTTTAAAAGCAGTTCGACTCTTTGCACCACACACATCACACTTCGTCACATTTTTTCTCACAAAAAGTATTGTGAGAAAAGGGTGTGATGAAGTGTTGTCGATAGGAAAAAAGAATTCATTATTTCTGTCTGCAATAAAGAACAAAGGTATTAAATGATTACAAAACAATTCCGAAAAGGAGTAAAAATGTATGGACCCAACGTAGCCTGATAAAATATTGTACGTATCCTTTACAGAGCGGACGACAGCTAAAGAATGGTTCTAAATAAAACAGAGATGGCTAATAAAAGTCAGGTGAAGCATGAATTCCCCGGACAATGTTGCCAGGTCACAGGATTTGTTGATACAGTTTATAATTTAGTAACCATCTTGAGTGCCTAATTAAAAATAACCGAGATTGGTGAACGTATAAAATGTGAACAAAGTAGTCTGTAATTTTTTTTTTATAGGTACTGGACTTGTTTTTTATCGGTAGGAAGTCATCAATTGACTCTTCCCACCCTTTTTTTGGTGGGAAAATGATCTAATGACATCCCTCGCTCTTGGGCGGAGCGAGAGATATTGTTAGACTTTTACTGATTAAAAACCCTCTCCTGTTCCTTCGTTGCCTTTCGTACCGGCGCTGAGCTACCTTTCGGAGCCTCCCCTGGCCCCAGTAGGCTTTGAGCCATCTGGGCCCCTGCTGTTCCCACCCTTGGTGGAGCAAGAACGAGTGTCAGACTTACTGACTAAAACTCACCTGTGTTCCTACATTTGCCTTTCGCGTTCCAGGACCTTGGTAACTCTTTCGAACAATCAAGCTAGACAACTGGGTATTTGAGCCACACGGAACAACGAATCCGCAAAACCTCGCGCCTGTGATGGCCAGGATAAATGGGTAAATTTACCCTGCGACTCTAGGGTAGTCTCTTGCAGTAATTAAGGCGTGGAGATGCTCCATCTCTTACACTTTAGAATTTATTTTAACTTTCTTCATTATCTATCTTTTTATTTATGAAATCTTTCTGGTGTTGACTAAGGTTGACAAAGGTAGACTATTACTAGAATGCTTATAGGTAGATACTTTATGCATTCTGTACCAGTCAAACAATTTAGCTGGTGAATCATCATCATCATCATCATCATCATCATCAGCCTTTTTTGATGTTCCCACTGCTGGTGATAAAATATTTTTTATTTAGAAATGTTATTATTCCCTCGTTACAGTTATAGGTCGGGGTTTATCACAATATTATTGGAATGGCAGTTTTCTGTCCGTAGGGTCGTCAAACACGGACTCTTAAGAGAAATTGGTGTTTTTTTAGAAAACCACCATCATCATCATCACCATTTCAGCCGAAAGACATCCACTTTTGGACATAGGCCTCCCCCAAGTGTCGCTACAATGAACGGTCCTGTGCTTCTTGCATCCATCGGATTTCCGCAACTTTTACCAGGTCATCGGTCCACCTTGTAGGAGGCCTTCCTACGCTCCTCCCTATTCTCCTTTTGGCGCAATTGGGTAAAAATATAAAGCATTTGCTAAGTAAATTGGCTTAAGGAACTTAGATAAATATTGTCTTTTTTTTTTTTTAATTTATATAAACTAGTGCTTGACTGCGATGGTAAGCAGTGATGCAATCGTTGATGGTGAGGCGCACTAGTTTATTAAGAGCCTATTCACTCTTGCCTTAAAGACACCTAAATTATAATCAGATATATATATAACCGAATATCATCATAATATGTTGGAAATATGGTCCAACTGCAAATGAGCGTGGTATTACGTTTGTATGGAAATTCATCCGTCGCCGGCCCCTTAACAGTAACCGTAGCCCATAAAATTAGCAAAATTAGCCATCTAAAAACCGGTCAAGTAACCTCCCTCGACTCATATTTTACAAATAGCCGATTCTAAAAAAATAATTCCGTTCAATTTTACAAAATATCTCTGGTATATTCGGAAAATGGGTGTAGTTTATAGACCAGGAGACCTTAATTGACTTCGAAGGGATCCGACCCCACGATCACAAGATAGCTGTGTGGAATATAAAGTGGCCTCAGCTATCTACAGAAGGACATTTTGTATGTTAAAGCAATATGTAAATGACATGTAGCCTTATTTAATTTTTACGAAAGATCTTATTCTTTTTTGGCTTGAGAATTGCGATAGACTGACGGTCATCCGTCACATTTCAGAAAAAGAAAACATAGAAGTCACTGCCAACTTTAGTTCAGTGGTTGAGCGATTGACTTCCACGCTACGAGGCGCGTGTTCGATTCCCGCCCGCCGCATATGTGAAAGGTAAAGTCCTGACTTACTTACCGAATCACTAACGTCCAGCCTAAACGCTTTTTTAGGTGGGAAATCGTCCAATGACATCTCCCGCTCTATGGCGGAGCGGGAGATAGTGTCAGACTTTTACTGACTAAAACCCACTCCTATGTTCTATATTCCAGGGTCGGGTTTTCCTTTCAGAAGCGAACCCATGGCCCCAGTAGGCTTCGACCCTGCTGGGCCCTTACGGTGTGCTGACTTCTCCTTGAGGCGCAGGTGTACTCTACGCGACATCGACGAGTTGGGCTCGGTCCGGACGTTTACCAGACGGCGAGCTACCTATTGCTCGAAGTCCGCGAGCCCGCGCTTTCGGTGGCCGGAAATCGGGATCGGGTCGCTAGCATTACTATTTCGCAGAAAGAGACGACCGCCTGCCACTCCTCCTCGCTTCGGACCATGGCCTGCACCAAGGCCCGGCGCGAGATATCGTAGCCGCCGACCACCCGCACGAAGACACAGCGCGCTGTGCTTAACCGGGGCACACCTCTACCGTATGTTCCACCGTGTCCTCCAGGCGGTCCACACAGTGGTGACATCCGGGTGATTCTACAGCACAAATCCGGTGCAAAAATATCCCGAACTTACCATGTCCGGTGAGAACCTGCTTCACGCGGAAGGTGAAGACGCCGTGAGCCCAAACCCTTAGAACTAGAATGACGAAACTTTGCACAGAGCTGCCTTTTATGATGTATACAAAGATTATGAAAGTATTTTCCGAAAAATACTCTTTCTTTGATGAAACGAAGGTTTCACGCGAGCGAATCTACTGGCGGAATCTAGATACAAATATTTTTATGGACTACAGATAGTTGTTTCAGTCTGGGTCTTGGTCTCCACATCTACGATACAGAAGAAAGACCTAGAGTGCGGCAAAGTTTCTTCTTTTATGGACTACAGATAGTTGTTCCAGTCTGGGTCTTGGTCTCCACATCTACGATACAGAAGAAAGTCCTAGAGTGCGGCAAAGTTTCTTCTTTTTTTTAAAACCGGGCAAGTTCGAGTCGAACTCGCGCACTGAGGGTTACGTGCAGAGATACATATGAAAACAGTTCAATTCCCGAATTGAGTTATTTTTTTTGTGACGTAACTACAGATTTACTCTACTGCTTTATAAGTTTGATTTTTTCACAGCTTCAAGAAACGGCAGACTTGAGTACATGGTTTTAATTTCAACTCGATACTTCCCGAGATAAAGGGTCTTGACAGACAGATAGACGGAAAACAAAGTGATCCTATAAGGGTTTCGTTTTTTTCCTTACGTACGGAATCCTAAAAAAGAAAAATAAATAGGATTCTCTTGTATTTAAAAACTCAACAAACAGCATTTTTTAACAGACTTTTCAGCGCTAGGTACGCAAATTCTTCACGCCAAGCCATAGGCAGACAACTACATTAAATCTTTTTTCTTTTCTTAAGAATACGCTGATGGACGGACTCATTATCTGAAGGCCATAAAATACAACACCTCGAGAGGAATATTTTTGTAAGAAATTTGCATTAAATGAACATGATACTCTGAAGATCTTGGGTAAATGAGATTTTAACTTTGCGGACGTGAAAATGATTTGTTATTAAAATTCTCACCTCTGGAGAGGGGCTACCTTTGTTATAATTTATCGTTCCATTGTTTTTGTTTAAAGATAATGACTTACTAACTTCAGTACCGGTATCGTTTCAGTGGCCAGGAAATGTTTCAGAAGTGAATTAACTACTAAAGCCTTGCCTATGAAAACGTGTTACTTTAAGGCCCAAGCGCCCGAGCAGTGCCATAAAACAGTGACTTTCTGAAGCCTACTCCTCGGTTACGGCGAGGTTAATACGTTTGAAAAAAATATATGTTTATTATAGCTTCCTGAACAACTTTATCAACTATTGATTTTTTCATACGATTAATACTTTTGTCCGATGTTATTTTTAACGATGGATGCGGGACGCACAGGGACGTTCGATGTGGCGACGCTTGGAGGAGGCCTATGTCCAACAGTGGACGTGTATCGGCTGAAATGATGATGATGATGATGAATACTTTTGTCAAAAAAAAAAAAAATTAGCAATTTCGCAACTTTTCCCTACTCCTTTGAAACGGCTTGGATAGTCAGAAAACATTTTTACACCTCAAAATTGGTGTTTAAATATCCTTCAAAGTGAACATAGCATATGTAAATCAATCAATATGTCGCAAAGAAAATGGACAAACAACTGTTGCACGTAGAAGCTTAAATTTTAGATTTTATGAATAAATAACAGTTTTATTTACAATTTATTTTATTTAGAGTATAGAAAGTTCACTGCTAGGCAAAGGCTTCTTGTAAAACACACTCCTACAGTTTTGCAAATCTTACAAACAATCAAAATTTTAGTTTAATAATAAATTTTGAAGGTTAATTTTGTGTTTCTATAATTTTAAAATCTTCTGTAAATATAAATGGCAAAATCCTGGCAATAATATTTTAAATAATAATATTTCAAATCTATCACATAACGCCGTCTAGTCCCAAGCTAAACAGAGCTTGTGTTATGAGTACTAGACAACTGATAAACATACTTACATATTTCTAAATACATACACATTATAGATATTACACCCAGACGCAGAACAAATGATCGTGCTCATCACACAAACATATGACAGGGTGGGAATCGATCCCACGCCCCCGGCATAGCAGTCAGGGTTATTAACCACTAGACCAACAGGCCAGTCAAACTCACTGTATCATCAACGCCCCATCCAAACTCGGACCTAGAACGCTGAAATTTTACACAGAGGGTCCTTTTATGATTTATACAAACAATTGGAATTTCAAAACTCACTCTCTAAAGGAATGAAAAGAGGGTCCAACGTGTTTATAGAGAAACTTATATTCACGCGAGTGAAGCCTTCGGCTATTTGGTTAGTTTAATAAGGTAAACCAGCCATATTATTATGTGCCCCAGTCGGTATAGTGCTCTATTTGCCAAACTAAAATACGCATTTAAAATTACATCTCCGTCATATTTATAAATTAACCAGAACGGCTCAAAGCAGCACCAAATTCTTCTTAAGTCTTATTTTTGCAAATGGGCTACATTACTGAGTTGTGAATGTATGCCTGGTTTACCATTATACAACCTTTTAGTGTATGCAAAAAATGTAACACCTGTCTGGTGTTTATTATGTAAGGAATCTATGTACAAAATTTCATAACTGTATCATGACAAAACACAAAGTTTTAAGTTTGTTATGTCAGCCAAAATACATAGTCACCGGGCTATTTAGGTGACAGAGGAGTTGTATTGCACTTGCAGCCAGCTGTTTGCTGGCTCCTAATACCCGCTATGTCCTTTCGTAACCTGTGTTGGGTGGTAACAAACTTGTGACCTTTTTAAATATTTTTTTTTTTTGAAAAAAATATGACATGATGTAAAAACTATTAGAATCCATTCAGTTACTGATTCTGAACAAACTATTATTTATTTATTATATTCTTTATTGTACACCACATGAACAAAAAAGATACATAAAGGACAAACATTATTCAAAATAAGTGTACAATGGGCGGTCTTACCGCACAGGGCGATCTCTTACAGACAACCTTTGGATGGACTGAAAGAGAGGTGAAAGATATAGGGCTGTCAGTGTACATCAGAAATAATACTAATATGAAATAACAACACAAATACATACATACATTACAAAAAATATACTAATAAATATTAAATATGTAATCATGCCAGGAGAAGACAAAAACTAACTAACCTAAACTATATTCAAGTTTTCATATACTAAAAATAATGTACTCGTAGTATTAATGAAAACATGGTGTTCAAAATTTATAGCAACAAATATACACGAGTAATAATATTGTAGTTCTGTATCTGTCTACATTATTGAGTGAATGTGTTTGCATGTTCGTTAACCGCAGCATGTTACGGCAGTGTCACCGCATGTTTGGTCAAACCAATCAATTGGATACAATAGTTAGGAACACGTATTGGGTGTGCGTGCTTATTACATTTGAACTGCCATGTCGAAATAAGCGTTAATTAGAATAATTTCACGTGCGCTTTGAAGAGATGTCAGCATAACCCTGTAGGGCCGAAGCCCACTATGCCGCGGCAATTTTTGAAAGAGTGTCCATGGTCCTGGAGCCCTAATGGCAACTGAAGGACACAGGAGAGTTTTAGTCCGTAAAATTCTGACACCTTTGCTCCACCCTCAAGATCAGGCGAAGTTATTTGAAGATTTGTTACCATCTTTTTGAAGTGAAAACTTCTTTAGCGGCGTTGAGCACTTTTTCTGTAATGGGTATAAAATCTTAAACTCGCGTCAGGACACGTGACCTGATCGAAAAAGCGTAAGACGGATGGAGAGTAGACAGCTATCCCTTATCGCGCGTTGTGAAGGGGGCTAGACGGAAAAAATTCTCACGAAAAATTGTACCGACACTTTTACTGTCAAAATATAAATCCAAGATGGCGGCTGCAAGAAATTATCAACTTTTTCGTCATGGGTGTCGTTTTCATGGTTTTCGAGGGTGTTGAAACCGACGGTACTGTCAAAATATAAATCCAAGATGGCGGCTGCAAGAAATTATCAAATTTTCCGTCATGGGTGTCGTTTTCATGGTTTTCGAGGGTGTTGAAACCGATGGTACTGTCAAAATATAAATCCAAGATGGCGGCTGCAAGAAATTATCAACTTTTTCGTCATGGGTGTCTTTTTCATGGTTTTCGAGGGTGTTGAAACCGATGGTGCTGTCAAAATGTAAATCCAAGATGGCGGCTGCAAGAAATTATCAACTTTTTCGTCATGGGTGTCGTTTTCATGGTTTTCGAGGGTGTTGAAACCGATAGTACTGTCAAAATATAAATCCAAGATGGCGGCTGCTAGAAATTATCAACTTTTTCGTCATGGGTGTCGTTTTCATGGTTTTCGAGGGCGTTGAAACCGATGGTACTGTCAAAATATAAATCCAAGATGGCGGCTGCAAGAAATTATCAAACTTTTCGTCATGGGTGTCGTTTTCGTGGTTTTCGAGGGTTTTGAAACCGATAATACTGTCAAAATGTAAATCCAAGATGGCGGCTGCAAGAAATTATTAATTTTTCCGTCATGGGTGTCGTTTTCATGGTTTTCGAGGGTGTTGAAACCGATAGTACTGTCAAAATATAAATCCAAGATGGTGGCTGCAAGAAATTATCAAATTTTCCGTCATGGGTGTCGTTTTCATGGTTTTCGAGGGCGTGGAAACCGATGGTACTGTCAAAATGTAAATCCAAGATGGCGGCTGAAAGAAATTATCAACTTTTTCGCCATGGGTGTCGTTTTCGTGGTTTTCGAGGGTGTTGAAACCGATGGTACTGTCAAAATATAAATCCAAGATGATGGCTGCAAGAAATTATCAAATTTTCCGTCATGGGTGTCGTTTTCATGGTTTTCGAGGGCGTGGAAACCGATAGTACTGTCAAAATGTAAATCCAAGATGGCGGCTGCAAGAAATTATCATCTTTTTCGTCATGGGTGTCGTTTTCGTGGTTTTCGAGGGTGTTGAAACCGATAGTACTGTCAAAATGTAAATCCAAGATGGCGGCTGCAAGAAATCATCAACTTTTTCGCCATGGGTGTCGTTTTCGTGGTTTTCGAGGGTGTTGAAACCGATCTGTCAAAATATAAATCCAAGATGGTGGCTGCAAGAAATTATCAAATTTTCCGTCATGGGTGTCGTTTTCATGGTTTTCGAGGGCGTGGAAACCGATGGTACTGTCAAAATGTAAATCCAAGATGGCGGCTGCAAGAAATTATCAAATTTTTCGTCATGGGTGTCGTTTTCATGGTTTTCGAGGGCGTGGAAATCGATGGTACTGTCAAAATGTAAATCTAAGATGGCGGCTGCAAGAAATTATCAACTTTTTCGTCATGGGTGTCGTTTTCGTGGTTTTCGAGGGTGTTGAAACCGATAGTACTGTCAAAATGTAAATCCAAGGTGGCGGCTGCAAGAAATTGTTAACTTTTCCGTCATGGGTGTCGTTTTCATGGTTTTCGAGGGTGTTGAAACCGATAGTACTGTCAAAATATAAATCCAAGATGGTGGCTGCAAGAAATTATCAAATTTTCCGTCATGGGTGTCGTTTTCATCGTTTTCGAGGGCGTGGAAACCGATGGTACTGTCAAAATGTAAATCCAAGATGGCGGCTGCAAGAAATTATCAACTTTTTCGCCATGGGTGTCGTTTTCGTGGTTTTCGAGGGTGTTGAAACCGATGGTACTGTCAAAATATAAATCCAAGATGGTGGCTGCAAGAAATTATCAAATTTTCCGTCATGGGTGTCGTTTTCATGGTTTTCGAGGGTGTTGAAACCGATATTACTGTCAAAATATAAATCCAAGATGGCGGCTGCAAGAAATTATTAACTTTTCCGTCATGGGTGTCGTTTTCATGGTTTTCGAGGGTGTTGAAACCGATGGTACTGTCAAAATGTAAATCCAAGATGGCGGCTGCAAGAAATTATCAACTTTTCCGTCATGGGTGTCGTTTTCATGGTTTTCGAGGGTGTTGAAACCGTTGGTACTGTAAAAATATAAATCCAAGATGGCCGCTGCAAGAAATTATCAAATTTTCCGTCATGGGTGTCGTTTTCATGGTTTTCGAGGGTGTTGAAACCGATGGTACTGTCAAAATATAAATCCAAGATGGCGGCTGCAAGAAATTATCAAATTTTCCGTCATGGGTGTCGTTTTCATGGTTTTCGAGGGCGTGGAAACCGATGGTACTGTCAAAATGTAAATCCAAGATGGCGGCTGCAAGAAATTATCAAATTTTTCGTCATGGGTGTCGTTTTCGTGGTTTTCGAGGGTGTTGAAACCGATAGTACTGTCAAAATTTAAATCTAAGATGGTGGCTGCAATAAATTATCAACTTTTTCGATATGGGTGTCTTTTTCATGGTTTTCGAGGTTGTTGAAGCCGATAGTGCTGTCAAAATGTAAATCTAAGATGGCGGATGTCAGAAATTATCAACTTTTTCGTCATGAGTGTCGTTTTCATGGTTTCGAAGATGTTGAAATAGTGCTGTCAAAATGTACATAAAATAGGATAGTATTTTTTAGTTATATTGTATTGGCTAGACGGAAAAAATTCTCACGAAAAGTTGTAACGACACTTTTTCTATAGTAAGCTATTGTAAGCCGTGCGGCGTGCGCATGTTTCTCTGTCTTTCTCTCTCTTATAGAAAGCAAGCCAGAACGGAACTTCGTTCCATCCGGGTGTCCCTTGACACCTCAGTAGTTTTTCGGAGAGATAAACTTTTTAATGTAAAATAATTGTAATAGTTTTAAAGTGTTAAATTTTTAATGTAATATAAATTGTCATGTTTGTGTACGATAGCGCAATAAATGAATATTGTATTCTACCACATAAATGATAGTACTTTTATACTGATAAAGCAATTGGTGCAAAATTATTCCCTAACCATTCCAAAATATCAAACATGCTCAACGTTTTTTCTATAGATGTTGGTTTTTATGGCGTGGTCGCATTTTGCGTCTGTATGTAATATAATAATATTGCACAACTATCACACAATGCCGTCTAATCCCAAGCTAAGCAGATTTCGTGTTATAAGTACTAAACAACTGATAAACATACTTATATATTTCTACATACATAAATTTATGGATAAATTATACCCAGACATAGAGTAAATGGTCGTGCTCATCACACAAACATTTGTCCTGGGTGCGAATCGAACCCACGACCTCCGGTCTAATGGTTAGGGACCTTGATGACGATTATACACGATAACACCACTACACTGTCTTCTATAAAAGGTTCTAAGTTTTTTTTTATGAATCTATATACACTACTAATTTTTAATAAGTACAAATACTTAAAGGGCTTATTAGAAAAGCCCTTGTTATTATTTAAGTAAAGTCTCAATAAATAATATTCATAAACAGCAAAGTTATTAGCGTTTGTGTTTATCCCAAAATGTCTCTCAATTTATGGAAATATTGTGCAGGCTATTGATTACGAATGAATAAATGACGATTAAAATGGAAAAACACTGCCCGCAGTATTTTCTACTAGCAATTGTTATGTATGATTGAATCTACGATGAATTTACCTTTTCGTGGTCAATTTTAAGCGGTCTACACACCAAAGCCGCTGACCCGGCGGCACGGATCGCCGGCCCAACCCGCCGGCCTTATTTTGTACAATCATGCCGCCGGCTTGCGCCCGCGCGGGCAAGCCGGCGGGGCAGCATGCCGATGCCGACGGCATCCCTCTCCACTCACTCAGTCAGTTGCCCGCCGGCTTTCATAGAGTAGTGACGTATCACTTATTCATTCTCTGTTGTTGTGAAGTGTCGGCACTTTTATTTCTTATCAACTAACCAATATGGAGTGGGACGATGCAACAGTTATAAAACTAATAGATAGATTAGTTGAGGAGATACTTTAAAGACGTCGCAAAGGCTACTAAAAGAATTTCCTGAGCTTAGGTATTTTAACGTTATTGACAATCTTTCCACTGGTGAAACTGCTTTTCTGTAATTTGTGTCTTGTTTAGCTATTTTGTGTCCAACAATATTCAGTAAATATTCAAAGTCGGTACTGGTTAATGACAGGAAAGTCTTAAAAGAAATGGGTTTGTATAGAACCAAGTCGTCTTCCTTTAAATCACTTAATCTTTGTCAAGTACTGTATTTATTGCGACTCGTTAAACTTGGCCTAACCCAACACTTTCGTGTGTTGAGGGATCCACCGATAATAACTCCACAAACTGCTATTATTAAATCACTGTTATCGTCCTCCTCCATGTCAATTAGGTACTGAAAATACTACTTCTGAATTATTCGAAACACACACGTCCAATCTCTAAGACTATTTGGCAATTACTAGAACATCACATGCCGCGGCTGTCGTGCCGCCGGCATTGCCGCCGGCAAAGTCGTTCGGCTTGGACATTCTGAAGCCGCCGGGTTAACCCGCCGGCACTAAGCCGCCGGGCTGTGCCGCCGGGTCAGCGGCTTTGGTGTGTAGACCGCTTTAGGATTTCGGTTTTTTCTACTTTTGAATACAAAAATATTATGATCAGTAACAGGTACAGATACAGCCCCATTTTTTTGTGTACTAATTAAAAAGTAGGGTGTATAAAAGTGAGTAGGTATAGTTTATGGATACACCTACAGAAAAATGAAAGTATTGTTTTTATTGGGTGTCCCAGGATATTATTTAAATTCCCATCGAACATCCAGCTTACGACCACATATCGCCGTGCCCTCGTGGGGACGATCGGCTGCGGACACCTCTCGCGCCGGTCCTTGGTTCAGGCCATGATCCGGAGCGAAGAGGAGTGGCAGGCGGTCGCCTCCTTCTACGAAGCAGTAATGCTAGCAAAGAAGGAGGCCGAGCGCATCAGGCAACGGCGCTTTCGCCGCCCGCCGCTGGGATTCTGATCCCGATTTCCGGCCACCCGTAGGCGCGGGCTTGCGGACAGTGAGCAATGGGTAGCTCGCTGTCCGACTGTCCGGTAACTGTCTGGACCGAGCCCAAGTCGTCGACGGCGCGCACTGTTCCCGCGCGCCTCAAGGAGTTATCAGCAACAGCAGGGGCCCAGCTGGGTCTAAGCCTACTGGGGCCAGGGTTAGTTTCGAAAGAGTAGCTCAGCCCCGGTATGAAAGCTCGAAGGAACGGGATGGGTTTTTAGTCAGTAAGAGTCTGATTCTATCTCCCGCTCTGTCCAAGAGCGGAGGTTGTCTTTACATGATTTTCCCACAATTAAAAAAAACAGATTGTATTATTTTCAAAACTGCCAAGAGAAAATATAGCGAGGGTGGGTGTTGTTCAAGCAGATGAAACAAACGACTCCATATAATATAATGCTTGCGTCGCCGCGTCGCAAATAAAGGCGAAATAAATTTGACAAAGGAGTATATGACACTTTTAAGGGCAAAACAAGTCACGAATACGAATTTAATATGAGTAACTTAACCTGAAACATTTTTTTATAATATTTGCAAAAATGCCATGTGTTAGGATTTACTGCTGTATCGTGGGTTAGACCTGGAACAATTATCTCTAGGCTAAACAAATATTCACCCAAAGGGCTATGAAAAGGGCCATGGTCGGAGTTTTCTTGCATGATCGCATCAGAAGTGAAGATTCGTAGGAGGAGAATCGAGGTCACTGACATAGCTCGAACATTCGCCAAAGTTTAATGGCTGTGTGCGGGGCACATTGCTCGTAGAACTGATGACCAAACATTCTGGTGTGGCGACCGCCAACTGGAAGACGCAGCTTTGGAAGGCCTTGAATATTTATTCCGTGCTGGAATCGAACCAGCGACACCCAGCCCTGCTGTCAATCGCGCCAACCCGTAGCGCCAACCGTGCCATCACTTGTAACACTTTTTTTTTTATTTGCGATCCCACTTGATGGTAAGCAGTGATGCAATCTCTCATTTTCTCATTGAAACTCATTTTAAGTGAAGATCGTTCTATATAGGCAATCTTTAATTCTAAGTACACAGTGTCCTTAGTTTTAGTGTTGTAGTACGGAAAGCTTTGTGTGTGAGTTCGACTCACACTTGACCAGTTTTTTATTTATCTATTTCTTTAGGCACAAAATGACGTTTGGCTCGCTCACAATCTGGAAATTCGGAAAAACAAAAATGTAGCTAAATTAAAAAAATATATATATTTTAGAGGTATGCGGAACAGAGTGTAAAGTCACGCAAACCTCCATCAAAAAGAAAGCATCCTTCAACCAGACAGGAGTTACGTCTGATCCGGGCAACTGTCCGACAGATGATTTCTTGTATAAATATGTTCACAATTCGTGGAGCATTCTAATTGCGTGTTAAAGGGTTTTGTAAAATTTTTGCTCTTAGCTATGTGGCGCCAGAGATACTGCTCTATTATTTAATTTGACCTTTTGACGGTATATTTTTCGAGTTTTTAGTGGCGGGAACAGCCATCATCACATCTTGCCGTCCGACTGTCCGGTAACCATCCAGACCAAACCCAAGGCGTCGACGGCACGTAGTGTTCCACACGCGCGCCTCAAGGAGAAGTCAGCAAACCGTAGGGGCCCAGCAGGATCGAAACCTACTGAAGCCATGGGTTTGCTTCTGAAAGGAACCTGACCTTGGAATGAAAGGTAACGAAGGAGTGGGGTTTAGTTAGTAAAAGTCTGACTCGCCCTAGCGCACCACTCAAGGGCGGCAGATGTCATTGGATGTTTTCACACCTAAGAAAAGGGGCCGTTCCCAAATTCACAACTTTATTCAAAGTGAATGTTGTGATTGGTGTAATTTTCCGCCTAGTCCGTTCCATCATCGGACCACAAGGCATTATGGCGATGCGCCACCGGTACATGACATCCCACCTATACGCACAAAACGTTTTGGAGACACGTTCATTGTGCGTACAGCTAAGGAGTGGAATTCCCTGCCGGAGTCTGTGGTTCCTGATGGCTACAACCCAAAAATCTTTAAGTAAAGAGTGAATAGGTTACTTCTAGGTAAAAAAACGTGGGGAAAATCATCAAATGACAACCCCGATTTTGGGCGGAGCGGGAGATAGTATCAGACTCTTACTGACTAAAAAGCCCACCCCGTTCCTTCAAGCCTTCATACCGGGGCTCGAGTTCTCTTTCGGATAACCCAACGCTCCATCGTCGTCAACCACATCGTCGCTTTCCATCAGGTGAGATGGTCAAGCGCAAACCTATCAACAATAAAAAAAAAAGTTTTGTGTCTGACGACGCAGGAAGATTGAGTTCGAAGCCTGGTTATAATTTCATTCAGGTTTAGATCTAGACCAGAGGCGTCATGACGAGGGTTCTTTCAAGAACGCAACTTGTGTCAACTTGCCAGCGATAATCCGGATATTGTCTGCGCCCTACTATCTTGACTCATACATTATTTACAAACAAGACAACATTATGCTAAATTGGACCTTAAAACTTGAAGACAGGAATGGAAGAACGAGGTCGGTGCTTTGTGGCGTAAATGAGAAAGGTAAACGAAATAGTAAAAGGGATTGAATTGAATTTATATTCTGATTTTCTTGTACCCATTCAGTTTGAACAGATCAAAGATGGAAACAAAAGGTTCTGAAGTGGCGACCATGTACAGTAAGGCCGCAAAAGTCCATAGGAACGCTAAAGATTACATTGCTACGAACCGAGCGACCGCGATACTTCCGTGCGTATGTGTGCGCATGTATGAGTATCCACATTCCACAGATAACACACACTAAGGAACTGTCGTCGCACTGAGCTTAAAAACATTTATTATTTTTCTGTTCTTACCATAGCATTAATAAAATTCGCCCAAATACGTCATGTGCTGGTAGCCGTGTGAACTAAGTGTTGGATTCGCAAATCACGTAACCCGAGTTCAAATCATGGTCGGTCCGTTGCAGTTATTTCTTACTTTGAAAATTCCCAATCTATATTGATATAGTTGTTTTTTTATATTTCTATGAAAAATACTATTGCATTTTTTGCACTAAATAGTTGCAAATTACGAATGTGATCTATTAACCACAAGAAGAATCACATTCGTAATTTGCAATTATTTAGTTGTTACATCTTTTCGATGTTATAAGGTGGAAATAAAAAGACGTGTTTAATAAAAATGTTTATTCTTTATATTTACAAATTAAACATTTATGAGAATTGTGACGTCGAATTGTTACCTAGACAAAAAGTTATCTTGTAACCGTTATCTATGTTACGCCTAAGATTGTTTGTTGGAAGTATACCCACTTAGACCATTCATAATATGAATAACGTAACAATGAACGGATATTCAAATTTTAATAAAATAAAATATAGGTAATTGTTTATATCCAGTTATTTATTGAAAAGTGATATATGATTTGGACTTTGTAAATATTTTATTTTTGTGTAACGTCACAATGAATGTATTGAGGTCATAGCTTAATTGTTCATTTTCTTGACGAAAAGAAGATTGAAACCAAACCTCAATTTCTGTTAAAAGAACTTTAGTTCTCACAAGATAATCGTCAATTAGATGAGAAAAATAAATTGAACTATAGTATTATGTTAAAACAGTGCGGGTAGAAGAATAAAAAACGAAATAGACTCATGATTATTGTCAACAAAATTGATAGCGAGTTCACTGCATTCTTAAGATGAGGCGATGGCACAAGTTAAAAGATATAGCTGTTTTAAACGAAAGTAAACACAATATAATACAGTGTTTGTTAACGAATAATCACAGATATGTTAAAATAAAATGGTAGGCCATTTAAACTAAATGCAATTTATTAACATTAAATATTTAGTGCGAAACGTAATCGTTCTTGTTTGTGCCTCTCTGTCAAGTACGGCTTTTTAGCAGGTTTTCTGTGATGCACGCCTTCAGCGTGAAGTGCACGGCGAACAGTATCCATCGAGGTGTCATATAATTCCGCAAAATGTCTCGTTGGTGCGAAACCATTCGTTTCGTATACGTCCACCATATGTCGCCGCTGCGCCTCGCTAATATGCTTCGGTCTCCCACTTCTCTTTCGACTAGCAAGGCTACCTTCTTCCTCATATCTTTTTAGCCAAAGATTTACAGTATTTTTCTAAAATAAAAAAAAATATATATTAGGCAGCTATACCTAGTTCACTTCATTTTTATTATATCAAATGTTAATAATCATAATTATTTAATATAATTTTAAAATAAAACTGCATTTATTAATCCAATAACCAATCCAATAAACCCAACGATTTACGTATTTCTCTTTTAAACCTCATAAAGATACGATGAATGGATTCATAAATGGCATACGTTTTAATTAGAAGATTAATTTGTAATAAAGTTACAATTCATTAATAGCTATTATACTCACATTCAGTCCGGTTTCTTCAGATATTTGTGTTTTATTAAGACCACTTTTATGCAGCCCAATGATAGTCGCCCTCACTTCAATACTAATATTAGCCTGCATTTTGCGAATATTACAATACTGTCAACCTCACGTCACTAACCAACAACTACAACCAAACGACAGTTCATTTCGGTTAAGTTAAAACTCATGTCTACCTCGCAGAAATCTAATTCTTTATTTAGTTTTTTTGTGATCTACCTTTCTAACTCTAAGAAATGTGTGAACAAGTTAAAGAATAATTTAATATATGTAATGCAAATACATAACTTCCAATCGGGTAAGAACTTACAAAAAGTCAATAATTGCGTGGGATTTGAACTTGCGGCACACTGATTTGCGCTTCAAACTGTGTGCCTATACCACTGGGCCATCTTGACTTATGATAAGTTGATGAAATTGTGAATTTCAATCATTTGTTGGCGAAACTTGAAAATAAAAGGTCGTAAGTCAAACTAAACGTCAAACGAATAAGTTTTAAGAATTCTTATGGACTTTTGCAAGTGATAGTACCAGACGACGCAGCTGTGGAAGGATTCCCACAAGGTGGACCGATGACCTGGTGAGGGTCGCGGGAATCCGATGGATGCGAGACGCACTAGACCAGTCGTTGTGGCGACGTTTGGAGGAGGCCCAGGTCACAAGTTGAACACCACTGACACTAAGTACAACGTCACGGAAGATCATAGCGGGTATTAGGTGTTAGCAAACAGTTGGGTGCAAGTGCAAAACAACCCGGCGGGACAGTGTCAGACTTTTACTGTCTAAAACCCATTCCTGTTCCTTTTGTGCTTCCAGAGTCCCGGGGTTCTCTTTCGTATAACCCATGAAACCAGTAGGCTTTGACCCTGCTGGGACCCTACGGTTGCTGACAACTTGAGGCGCGCGTGGAACACTATGTGCCGTCGACGATACCTTTGTTTTTTTTTTATGGTGGGAAAAAATCATGCAATGACATCCCCTGCTCTTGGGCGGAGCGGGAGATAGTGTCAGACTCTTACTGACTAAAAGACCCACCCCGTTCCTTCTAGCCTTCATACCGGGGCTCGAGCGCCCTTTCGGATAACCCTGGCCCCAGTAGGCTTCGACCCAGCTGGGTCCCTGCTGTTGCTGACAACTCCTTGAGGCGCGCGGGAACAGTGCGCGCCGTCGACGACTTGGGCTTGGTCCGGACAGTTACCGGACGGCCGGACAGCGAGCTACCCATTGCTCACTGTCCGCAAGCCCGCGCCTACGGTGGCCGGAAATCGGGATCAGAATCCCGGCAGCGGCGGCGGCGGCGATAACGCCGTTGCCTGATGCGTCGACGATACCTATATACCTATTCATATATCTAGAGGACAATTTTTTATAAAATTTGTTGTTGCATTATCGTATCTCTGATACGGTTTATAAGTCTAACAAAATACTTATTACAGGCTTTTATTTAGTTTCACCTGTCCCGATGTTTGTCTGTCATCAAATCTTGTAAATTAAATTTGACCCACTTCCTGGTTACCGATTAGGCTGAAATTTTGCATGAATGTGTAAATCAGATGACAATGTAAAATCATTATGACGTGGAGCTGATCTGATGATGCAACTGGAAGGTGGCTATAGGTACTTGGTAGTTAAATGACACAACCCCATCGAGTTTGGGCTCGTATGATTCGTCTTGACGAGCATTAATTATATAGGTATACCGAGCTATAAAAGCTTGCTATGAAAAAATGATTTTCATTAAAATCTTGTTAACAAATTACTTTCTTGTTTCGTGTTTGGACAGCACATAAAATCGAAAACACTGCAAAGCTTTTCGTAACAACCTCTTTCCGCAGTTAAACTTTTTCGTTTCCGTCTTAGACAACAAAGTTAGATGAAGCTTAGTTGTAGCTCAATTTGTTACAACATTATGTATAAAAAAATCTTTGAGTAAACACTCAAAAGAACTGTTGTGGTTACTTTTTTAAGCTATTGCATAGCTTCTATCGCGGGCCTTGAGCGTGGAGACCGAATCCAGAAATTCCGTAACGAAAATAACCTAAGACCCCCCACTCATTTGTTTTTTGAGCGTGGTGACCGATAAGAAAACAAATGAGTGAACAATCAATCAAAATTCAATTCAATGTGTGAAAGTGTAACTTCAATTAATATCAAAGAAAAAAAACAAAGGAAAAAAAATACTGCATAAATAAAATAAATAAATAATTATAATTGCATAAGTTGATAAAAATGCTATGCAATAGCTTTACCGCGGCAGTCCCCGAGTGCCACACGTCTTTTTTTTTAGTGTTCCGTACTGAATTATAAAACGGGAGCCTAATATTAAGACTCCACTGTCCGTCTGTCTGTCTACCTGTCTGTCAAGACCCTTTATTTCGGGAACGCGTGGAGGTATCGAGTTAAAATTAAAATCATGTACTCAGGTTCTTGAACTACTTAGAACACTTAAAGTTGTAAAAAAATCAATCTTGTAAGTTAACGAAAAAAACAGATACTTCGGTTTATGTGGCAAAAAAAGTATATTTCGACACTCTCAAGGGATTCACAAATCATAGGACACTTCCCGTTGACCTAGAATCCTGAAATATGGCGTGAAGCAAGGTCTCATAGCATAAGTATAGTAAAAAATTTGAAAACTTAAATTTATATTTACGTCACAAAACATTTTTTTTTGCGATTTGGAAAAATCTTCATAACTCAATTCGGGAATTGAACTGTTTTCATAGGTTTGTTTGTACTGAACCCTCAGTGCGTGAGTCCGACTCGCATTTGCCTGGTTTTTTCCAAGATGACACTTAGCAATAGTGAAACTAATAACTTTTTATGAGTGAAAGAATTTTGTTATCAGATCAGTAGGTTACTAGGTACTGCCAGAGACTTCGGGCAAACAAACACACATTTCAAATTCTTTATACATAAGTAGGTACTAGTTTAGTTGTTTAAGAGGGTCCTTCCCGGCCTGTCTTTGTCAGCGTGAGCATGGTTGTAAAGCTTGTTGTTTCATGCAATGGAATGTTTGATGAAAAGGCAACGCGAAAAAAGAGTGATAGCCCCGGAACGTTCGGTATACAGAGACACAGACTTCAACATAACAATCATTATCTATCAAATCAATCAGCCTTTTGATGTTCCCACTGCTGGGACTCAGGCCTCTTCTGTAGGAGAGGGAATGGGCCGTAATCCACCACGCGGGCCCAGTGCGGGTTGGTGAATGTCACACATCTTCAAATTTTTGGTTCTAGGACATGCCGGTTTCCTCATGATGTTTTTCCTTTACCGTTTTGAGAGCAGTGGTGATGAAATAAATTACACAAAGTAATACGCCTGGCTGGGTTTGAACTCTCGACTTACAACTTGTAACTCCTATAGGTATCCTATCAATATCAACATTTATTTGATTTCTTTGGTATGTACACAGTGTTATTTGTGAAACACTGGCAACTTCTCAGGATTATGTTACAAACACCATAAACAACAACTTTTGTGATTCTATGATTTTTAAAAATTTATCATAATATATTTTCATCATCATCAGATTTTCAGACAAAAAAAAATATTAAAAATTGAAAGTTCTAAATATTACGAAGTCTATGCGAAACAAGCGATAGTACAATAGCGGAGAGGAGCGGGTATGAGTGCTGGGGGTGCTTGATGCGCTTGCGCCACGTCATAAAGGCTTAGGTAAGTATAGCAAACCACAGAGTTGAAATGTGTTAGATAGAACAACGAAATATTGAAGGTTTGTTTTTGGTAAATGAATTATGTTTTGTAAAAAGTCGTAGAACAAAAGTTGTTGTTTATGATGTTAGTAATACAGTCCTTTTTTATGGTGGGAAAAAATCATCCAATGACAGCCCCCGCTCTTGGGCGGAGCGGGAGATAGTGTCAGACTCTTACTGACTAAAAGACCCACCCCGTTCCTTCTAGCCTTCATACCGGGTCTCGAGCGCCCTTTCGGAGTAATACAGTCCTGCACGGTTATTAATGTTTTACAAATAATCCCATATAAAAAACTTAAATATGCTTCAAGGTACTCAATCACGCTGACTAAAGGCAAAATGATTGTGAAAGTAATCCAATAAGCTATGCTCCGCACACAGTCTCCCATTTTCAGACCATTATGGAAATTAACTTTGCATTCCTGAATCCTTCTGTCTCCTGGAATAAAATGCTATGCAGCGCAGTCTTAATAATAGCTTTGGAAAGTTATAGTTTGACCTGGTTACCCTGCTAAGTAATGTGTACCTATAAAAGACAGACTATACCTAACATTATGTTGACGACATTAGGAGTGAATTCAAGTCTAATGTGCGTTGATGGTTGCTAATTTTTAGGGTTACTCAAAGAGTAAAACGGGACCCTATTACTAAGACTGCTGTCCGTCCGTCTGTCTGTCTGTCTGTCTGTATCTTATGAAACGTGATAAAAAAAATACTTAGATAGTTAGACAGTTTTTTTAAACGAAGGTCTCAATTTATTAACTTTAAATCAATTTAACTTATTACATACACAACTAAAAACTATAATTACAGTAAATTAAAAAAATAATAATAATAAAACCCTACGCTAATTACAACTAACTAAAATCAAACTAAAATATGGCGTCAAAAAACTCTTCCACATCGCTGTCGACTGGTAATGTGCCCAAAAGGCTGGCGGCATAAATTAGTTAGACAGTTTAAATCGCAGCTGATGAATTTTTGTTGCCGCTGTAACAACAAATACTACAAAACAGAATAAAATAAATATTTAAGGGGGGGGCGGGGTTTAATAGGGCGTTTATAATAAATAATCGTACAAATCCAATAGTGCGTGAATCCGACTTCCACTTAGCAGGTTTTTCTATCTTGTTTTATAGCATGTATGAATTTTATTGACGCTCTTAATATCAGAATATAGGTCTCATACGTCTATCTTATTATGAACTAGTAGCTGTCAACGGCTTCGACTGAGAGATAGAAGCAAATGATCCTAAAGGAACATACTCCCGGGATCAAAAGTACTCTATTTAGTTTTCCAAGCCATGGTAAATAAACTATATATTGGTGTAGGTACCAAATTGGATGATTTTCCTCCTAAACAAGAAATTGCCGGGATAAAAGTATCCTACATGTTATTTCAGGACAGGTGTAACCGTGTAAAAAACCTAGCCAACTCCGTTCAGCCGTTTGAGTGAGCAGTGGTAGCCGAGTGGTAATGACTCCGACTTACGAGTTGTAGGTCGCGGGTTCAAACCCTATTTGGCGCATTACTTTGTGTAATTTATTTCATTACCACTGCTCTCAAAACGGTGAAGGAAAACATCGTGAGGAAACCGGCTTGTCATAGAACCAACAATTCGAAGACATGTGACATCCACCAACTCGCTCTGGGCCCGCGTGGTGGATTACGGCCCATTCCTTCTCCTAGAGAGGAGGCCTGAGTCTCTACAGTGGAAACATTAAAAAGGCTGATGATGATGTTTGAGTGTGATGGAGTAACAAACAAACATACACACACACGCTTCTATCTATTACCAGGGTAGCAAAGACCCGTAGAATAAGCTGTATACGAATACACGAAGCCACAGTTTAATTTGTTTGTCAATTCAGAGCTAGCGACTCTTTGAAAAAGGATTTCGTTTTGCCGAATTTGAAAGGGTTCACAATTCGTGCCGTAATTAATTCTAGAAATGAAAAGGTTTATCTCTCGTTTAATTCAGTTTCGTAAATGGAAAATTAGTTTATGCCTAATTCTATCAAGTTTGATAAGAGTTTTGTTTATGGTCGTTTGACCTTAATAAAGCTTTTGGATTGGTTTAGATAGCGTAATGAATTGAAAGTCGAGTTTCTGACAAAGATAGACACACACACACATACATTTGCACCCTAACACTTAAATTAACAGTAATTCACACATTAACTAAGCACTCATATTTACATCCTAGAATTAATATAAAGTATATAAACTGTCATTTTATGTACTATTTAAGATTACTTTTTAAGATTTAATGAAGTAAATTTTGTTTTTTTTTTGGACTATGGACGTATTTCAGTCGAAATGATGATGATGATGATGAAAACCCACTCGTATTTTTTCCATTGCTCTTTGCGTTTTAGGGCCATGGTGTTCTGTCGAACAGTCCCTAAACCCTAAAAAGGTAGACAATGTAGACATTTAGATTGTACTTATATTAGGTATATGCAGGTTTCTGTTCTTTTAGATTCGAAAGTAAGCTTCTTAAATTATTTGGGCCCTAAGTGGCTACGTTCATCGGTAGCACTTATAAAGTCCTCAAAGCTGCAGATGAGCACTTGAGGTACTCTAACGTGTGGCTCATATTCTGAACAGGGACACTGCAGACACATTGGGGAAACGACGGGTCTACCAAACCCTATTTCGCCAAGTATAATGCGGGTGTACCTTTATTATTTTTCCGGATCAAGACAACAGATTTGGAACCAACTCGCATTGGGGATTGTGATTTATTGAATAGATAACACCTTTTTTTTGTTTTCGAGGAGAAACCTTCAAAAGGCGCCCGGACTTTGGGGATGAGTCCGGGGAGTGTGGGATGTTTACCTCACTAAAACCACGCCGATGATTACCATCAGCACGTAGAACCCCCGTTACTTCTCAAAAGATCATTCCGGAACGCGATTAGATGATACATAGAAAAAAAAATCAAAGACATGTGAAATGCATCACTCCGCACTAGGTCCGCGTGGTGGTTTACGACTTATACCTCTCCTAGAGAGAAGGCCTGAGTCCTAGCAGTGGGAAAATTATAAGGATGGTTATGCTTATTATGCTGTGAATAAACGATTATAGAAACACTCGCGAGAACTTATTAATGAGGCTAATTTACTTTTTAATTGTTTGAATGGTTTAATTGTTTGACTGGCCTGTTGGTCTAGTGGTTAGTAGCCCTTACTGCTATGCCGGAGGTCGTGGGTTCGATTCCCAACCAGGACAAATGTTTGTGTGATGAGCACGATCATTTGTTCTGTGTCTGGGTGTAATTTGTCTATAATATGTATGTATTTAGAAATATATATGTTTATCAGTTGTCTAGTACTTATAACACAAGCTCTGCTTAGCTTGAGACTAGACGGCGTTGTGTGATAGTTGTGGAATAAAAAAAAAAGAATAAAAAAATACCTGAATATACTTAACGTGTGCCTACTTACATTTACATATAAGTACTCAAAACACAAGTACGTCACAAAAAAATGCCAATTGCCAGCAAACGGTAGGTCGGAATATAAATTTAACGTAAGGGTAAAATGCTTTATGAGCAAAAACATTTGAAAGGCTATAAAAAATCTTTTTGTTCGGTGTATTATCATAACGCAATGTAGAAGATAAATGGTAGGTTACCTGGTATACCTGGGAAGCTACGGCGGGTAAAGTGTTTCCGCTAGCGTTTTGTGAAGACATCCTTAAATATATGTGAGGTCACTTATACAATTTTTAGAAGGCTCTAAATTAAGCGTCAAATTAGGCGTTTATTCTTTATTTATACTAATATAAAAAAGGAAATATTTGTATTGTTGTATATGTCGGTGAAGTCAATAGTATGCTTGAGAACGAATGAACAAGCCAAGTGACACATGTCACTTTGACAGAATCCGAGTTGACGTTTGCACGAGCCGAACTGATAAGTGTTTCGACCGCACAGTCGCAGGGCTCTTTTCTCTGTCGGCAGCCGTGTGAACAGCATCTAATCTGGGGACTGTCTCACGCCTCGTTGTGAAGTGAATGCCTAAAGCTTGCATTATAATAGATCAGTGGTGTGACCTGGAATAGTTTGTTTATTGCTTGTTATCCAGCTCTCGCCCACAAAATAAAGTCTCTGGAAAGGACTTCGATGGTGATCGGCATCCTATACCCATATATATATATATATATTAGATTTTCTTCGCGCGGCTTCGCTCCCGATCCTCCCTACTCCACCCTACTATACCCTACTCTACCCTACTACACCCTACTATACCCTACTCTACCCTACTATACCCTACTTTACCCTACTTTACCCTACTTTACCCTACTCTACCCTACTCTACCCTACTCTACCCTACTCTACCCTACTCTACCCTACTCCACCCTACTCTACTCTACTCTACCCTACTCTACCCTACTCTACTGTGTGTCAGTGACTACTGAACCGATTTAAAAAAAATGTTTTACCAGTAGAATCACCGAGTGACGTTAGTTTCGAAGAAAATTCTGACTAAATTTAACCAGGTCTAACTTTGTGAAAAAGGTCATTAGTCGAATCTGACAGCTGGGCAGCGTTCAGGAAGCTACGCGGTATCCTCACGTTTTGACACACAATACCTACTTTGCAAAGGTAAAAAGTGCGTGTCGTGATATTATATGAGTCTGAAACGTGGTTGCACACAATAGATCTTAAGAGAAGACTCCAAGTCACCTGAAGGGTAATAATGGAGAGAGTTAACAGAGTTTCCTTGCTTGATTGAATCAGGATCGAAGACATCCGCAGGGGAACTAAGAAGAATCACCAAACTTAAGTGTAGGGCAGGGCACATTGCTCGCAGAACCGATGATCGATGTGGCTGAAAGGTTTTGGAGTGGCGACCGCGTACGGGAAGACGCAGCGTTTGTAGGCCTCCCAGAAGATGGTCCAATGACGTGTTAAGTCATGGAAGCTGCATGTATGTGAGATGCACAGGACTGATCAATAGGAGAGGCTTATTTATTTATTATTTACTTATTTATCAGTTGCTTGCTATACTTACAGTACGCACCAAAGCGTATTGCGTTTGCGTGTGCTTATGTGTAATAGTGGACGTTTTTCAGCTAAAATGATGTTGAGGACCAAAGTTTACGACTATGTCGCTAGTATTCTCTCTCAAGAGATGCACGGTACACTTGAATACTGTACATAACAAAATACTAAACATAAATTACGGGCCTAATATGATTAAAACTATCAAAATCTTCAGTAGAACTTCTTAACAAGATTACAAACTATCACTAGTATAGAATATTAATACCTCAGGGATGAACGTTAGAAGATCCTCACCGGGTTGATGAATATGTATATGAACGAGTATGTATGTGGGCACACACGAATTTACATGCTTCAGTGGATATATAGTGTAACATCGAGGTGTATGAGATTATACGAGTAATAGCTAAAACTAGAGGCTCGTAGGTGCTGAAGGAACTTTTAAAGGAATAACCATGGCCTAGAACGCAAAGGGCAACTGAGTCCCTGCCTTTGGGCGGAGCGGGAGATAGTGTCAGACTCTAACTGACTAAAAAACCCACCCCGTTCCTTCGTTGCTACGTTGTCATTGTTGTTGTTCATACCGGGGCTGAGCTTCCCTTTTGGAACTAGACCCTTGGCCCCAGTAGGCTTCGACCCTGCTGGGCCCCTACGGTTGCTGACAAATCCTTGAGGCGCACGGGAACAGTGCGCGCTGTCGACTACTTGGGCTTGGTCCGGTCGGTTACCGGATGGTCGGACAGCGATCTATCCATTGCTCTCCGTCCGCAAGCCCGTGCCTAAGGTGGCCGGAAGTCAGGATCGGAATTCCGGCGGCAGCTCGGGCGAGAGCGCCGTTGCCTGATGCGGTCGACCTCCTCCTTTGGTAGCGTTACTGCTTCGTAGAAGGAGGCAACCGCCTGCCACTCCTCCTCGCTCCAGACCATAGTCTGTACCAACGCCCGGCGCGAGAGATCGCTAACGCCGATCGCCCCCACAAGGACACGCCGGTGCTCAGCCCAGGCGGGGCACAACTTAACTGTGTGCTCCACCGTACAGTTGCCATCACGGATCTTGAGCGGTTGAGCAGAAGTCAAATATTCGGTCTCTTTGTTGGTGCGAAGTGAGACCCGGGGGCGGGGAGTGTCAGTGATTGGCTCGCCGCGCCATCGTGTCATAGACGTCACTCCTAATACGTTCCCTGCGTTGCTGCATGTATCTAACAACGAAGACGATTGGCTCGCCAATGTATAGAATGCGTAAAGCGATCCCCACTCTGGCGCCGAGCGCTCAAGATCCGTGATGGCAACTGTACTGAGCACGCAGATGGGCTTTTTTTTATTATTATTATTTTATTATTCAGTAAATGTTAGACACGCCCTCTTTGCCACTTTTGAACGGGAGTAGTAATTTAAAGAAGAAGAGAAAGAAAAATACGTTTATTTGACACAAAAATACACACAATGAAACAATAATGATATATAAACTTAAATATAACTACAGTTCAGCATAATGCCAAGACAATACGCAACAGTTGCTTGACGCTAATTTCCAATTGAACCGGATGTGTAGGTACGGATGTTCATTAGACGTGAGGTAAATAAATATGTACGTATATATTGTGTGTGTACGTATAAATTAGTGTGTAGTAAATGATAAATAATAAATAGGTGTCATGTAGATGTGTATGATACGGGAAAACATTTGGACTACAAAGATTTAAAGTTATCGTAAATCCAATCGCATGTTCCATTAGATTTCTTAGCTTTTTTTAAAATTGATATAAACTAGTGTTTGACTGCGATCCCACCTGATGGTAAGCAGTGATGCAATCTCTGATGGTGAGGCGCGCTACTTTATTAAGAGTCTATTCACTCTCGCCTTGAAGACATCCAAATTATAATTGGACGAGAAGACCGCAGCAGCCAAACTGCTCCAGTCCTTTGACGTACGCGGTATAAACGATGAGGCGAAACGCTTAGTCCGGACCGTAGAGGTAAAAAAAAACCGTTTTCTTTCAGTTACCCTTTGTATTCCAGGGTTACGGTGACTCTTTTGAACAATCTAGGAGCCCATCTAAAAGAAAGTAATGTGTCACTTTGGAATACAGACAGACACCTACATTTTTAATGTCTAGATATCTCAGACTTACAACTGAAGACATTTTAGGCGTGGGCCAAATGTTTGTCAAAAGTAGGTAAGAAATCACGTCTGGAATACTTGATGCTTTCTTTTTAGGGTTCCGTACGTCAAAAGGAAAAAAACGGAACCCTTATAGGATCACTTTGCTGTCTGTCTGGGAATTGAACTGTTTTCATAGGTAAGTTGGAAGTGTCTATATCGAAACCGAATTCGGAAGTAGAGTTTTTAATTTGGTCAGTTAGAATCGGAATTGGAATCGAAACCGAAACCGAAATCGTAGGAGGAGGCAGTGAGAACCAGAACCTTTCATCCTCATCGACCATCTGTTCTACTAGCAATTTGCCTTGCCCACTGTCTCTTAAGTTTGGAAATTCTTCGAACTGTGTCGGTAACCTTGGTTTTTCTGCGGTAGTAATTTGCGTGATTACTATTACAAATCGCAAATTACTATTGCCTTTTGGATCACTTTAAATCTACTATTGCCTTTTGGATCACTTTAAATCTACTGATGAGGCCCATTGTAAGCGACCAATTTTCGGAGCCATATGTCATCTCTGGCAACACGCACTGGTCATAGACTTTCGTCTTGAGACACTGTGTTATATTGGATGAGAAGATACCGCGCAGCTTCTCGAACGCTGCCCATCCAAGTTGGATTCCACGATTGACGTCTTTCTCGAAGTTAGACCGATCCAACTGAATCGTCTGTCCCAGGAAAACGTAGTCGTCTACGTAAACTTACCAAATATAAACTTGTTTGTACCTCCGATATAAGTTTCATTGAAAAATCGGAATCGAAGATGAAAAATCAAGAATGTTCCTAATAAGAAGAAACTCTATAACTACTATCAATAACAAAGTAGATAAAGTTTCGAAGTAGTCAAGCAAAAATAATCGTCTCTTGACAACTTCACGATACACTAAATCAACAGTATGACAGTGAATTTATAGAGTAATGGAGTGTGCATGAAATATTCATCACATAGCTTCATATATTCGCTAAAAGGCGTATAAATCTTTGTTGCGCAGTGGTCGCTATATTTTCGTGGTAGGAGGTGTCAAATAGGAAATGGATAGTCAGTCACTTCAACATTTTATTTATGAGCACTTTTATCATATTAAATATTCGAGTGACTGTTTCGCTTCGCTAAATATAGCCTTTCGCTTTCGCTTTTAAGACTTCATTAGTAGGTTTTTTAACATTTGTGACCTAGCTACAGAAAAATAAGAAGGTTTTTCTTTGGCTGTATTTTTTTTTCTAAATAGAGACTTAACAATCTTTTTTAAAAATTCGAAAGCACAGTCTTTACAGCTGACTAATTTCCACAAATAAGTAGTATTATTTTATGAAACCTTATATTTTTTTTTTTTTTTTTTAACTTACTTAAATGTCGCATGATACCGTTTAGGTTTGGAAGGCGAAACGCTCGAAATGTCAGCCGTAGGTACACTGTAGGTTCATCTCATTCTGCGAAGCACTAATGCCAGTGAAGAAGGCTGCCGCAAGCGTGAGGGAATGGATTTTCTCACGCTCTAGCTCCCGGAATCTCGACCTCTATTTCCAGTCACCTCCTGCGCTAGCATTACCGCTTCGCAGAAGGAGGAGACCGCCTGCCATTCTTCCTCACTCCGGACCATGACCTGTGCCTCCTCCGTATGCTCAACCGTGTCCTCCGGGCGATCCACACAATGGTAACAACAAGGCGTTTGTTCCGCACTAATTCAGAAACCTCCAGACCTTACCATGTCCGGAAGATTTTTCCAAGTCGCAAAAAAGTAATTATTTTGTGGCAAATGTAAAAATATTGTCCCATTCTTGGAATGACTCCAGTATCATGGGTGCGTGCACATATAAAACACATGTTTTACATAAACTGACATACAAGACATATGACACAAGACAAGACGCTCAACAAAATGCTGGGGCTTGTGTAAGACAGAGAGTCTTACACGAGCCCCAGCATTTTGCTGAGCGCTGGCCATTTTGCGCGGATGTAACGCATATCCTATTTACTACTTATAAATCGATATCGTTATTCGTTTTTTTTAAGGTATGTGCCAAACTCTTTTGGTACCTGTAGGCTATACAAATATTTGTCCTATACGGGGATCGAACCCAGCGCAGCCACTACTCAAATTCTGCACCAAACGTTCTAAATGTTTTGTTTCTATCATCATCTTGTCAGTAGCTTGTATTTGGTGTCATAGGTACAATGATACCCAGCTTCTTTGCAAAAATCAGAGCAAGGACATACAGCGTTCTTTGAGCAAAGTAATCCATTAACACATTACTAGTTCCACCAATTGAGCTTACGGCATGCATCTTGATAACGATGCATGTCCAGGTTAATGGAATCAGAGATCTCTAAAAATGAACTAAGCCCTACCACTAGCTCTTAACGCGATCCATTTGACGACCTAAACTGAACTGTTAAAAGGACGGAGCTATTCAGTGTTATTTGTAAAACACTAACAACCTTGCAGGACTGTATTACTAACATCAAATACAATAACTTACTGACTTTTTACAAAACACAATTCATTTACCAAAAACAAACTTTCAAGATTTCGTTGTTCTATCTAACACATTTAAACTCTGTATTTTGCTATACTAACGTTAGACTGACTACTAGGTCCTAGAATTCAATAGTGAAGGAAATATGTGCGGTTTTGGTCAGTAATAGTCTAACATGCCCTCTCTAGAGCGGGAGAAAATTATTGTATGATTTCATGCCTTAAAAATATGCATCTTTATTTATATTTCGGAAAATATGTCTCTGCTCTTTTTAACTGAATTCTTGAATGTCACACATCTTTTCCACATAAGTCCATGTCAATACCATTTTCAGTAGATAAAAAGTCGGTTTTAGTGGTAAGAAAATGTATCGAAAGTAGCCAATTAGCTGCTTGTTAACTAGGGCCAATTAGAAGCGTCAAGAGACTTGCATTAAGTCGGGTATTAAGAAAGCATTCTTTCTTTTTTACTTTTGTGGTCGATGTTAGGATAAGCATTTTATTATTTTCTGTAACGACGAGCACAATTTCTTTTGTATTTTATTAGCGCTTTCATATAAAAGTGTCATTTGCTTTCTTTTACTTTATTACATTTTATATTTATTAGGTATATTGCATTATTACTTATCGCACGCAAGCATTAGTTTATAACACTTGAAAAAACTTTTGGGTGGGGTGGAGTTGTCACTTTCTAAAGGTGTTTTTTTTTCATTTTAAATAATAATAATAGTAGTTTATTTTTTAGTTTAATAATTGTAGTGGAATATGAACATGGAATTAACTTTGTGAGAGACTGGTGCCTGTGATAGGTCTCTATGAAACCTGCATAACAAGTCACCAGGGCCTTCTCGCAGCTATTAGCCGGCTATGTCCTACTTTTTAGGATAGCAAAATCAAATATAATAAAAAAAAAAAGACGGGTTGCACTCCGGGAGTGCCGGCAGAAGTGAAAACTTGATTATTAACGTTGAGCATGTTTGATATTTTGGAATGGTTAGGGAATAATTTTGCACCAATTGGTTTATCAGTATAAAAGTACTATCATTTATGTGGTAGAATACAATATTCATTTATTGCGCTATCGTACACAAACATGACAATTTATATTACATTAAAAATTTAACACTTTAAATCTATTACAATTATTTTACATTAAAAAGTTTATCTCTCCGAAAAACTACTGAGGTGTCAAGGGACATCCGGATGGAACGAAGTTCCGTTCTGGCTTGCTTTCTATAAGAGAGAGAAAGAGAGAAAGACAGAGAAACATGCGCACGCCGCACGGCTTCAATAGCTTACTATAGAAAAAGTGTCGTTACAACTTTTCGTGAGAATTTTTTCCGTCTAGCCAATACAATATAACTAAAAAATACTATCCTATTTTATGTACATTTTGACAGCACTATTTCAACATCTTCGAAACCATGAAAACGACACTCATGACGAAAAAGTTGATAATTTTTGACATCCGCCATCTTAGATTTACATTTTGACAGCACTATCGGCTTCAACAACCTCGAAAACCATGAAAAAGACACCGATATCGAAAAAGTTGATAATTTATTGCAGCCACCATCTTAGATTTAAATTTTGACAGTACTATCGGTTTCAACACCCTCGAAAACCACGAAAACGACACCCATGAGGAAAAAGTTGATAATTTCTTGCAGCCGCCATCTTGGATTTACATTTTGACAATACTATCGGTTTCAACAGCCTTGAAAACCATGAAAACGACACCCATGACGAAAATTTAATAATTTTTTGCAGCCGCCATCTTGGATTTATATTTTGACAGTACTATCGGTTTCAACACCCTGGAAAACCATGAAAACGACACCCATGACGGAAAATTTGATAATTTCTTGCAGCCGCCATCTTGGATTTATATTTTGACAGTACTATCGGTTTCAACACCCTCGAAAACCATGAAAACGACACCCATGACGGAAAATTTGATAATTTCTTGCAGCCACCATCTTGGATTTATATTTTGACAGTACTATCGGTTTCAACACCCTCGAAAACCATGAAAACGACCCCCATGACGGAAAAGTTAATAATTTCTTGCAGCCGCCATCTTGGATTTATATTTTGACAGTAATATCGGTTTCAACACCCTCGAAAACCACGAAAACGACACCCATGACGAAAAAGTTGATAATTTCTTGCAGCCGCCATCTTGGATTTACATTTTGACAGTACCATCGTTTTCCACGCCCTCGAAAACCATGAAAACGACACCCATGACGGAAAATTTGATAATTTCTTGCAGCCACCATCTTGGATTTATATTTTGACAGTACCATCGGTTTCAACACCCTCGAAAACCACGAAAACGACACCCATGGCGAAAAAGTTGATAATTTCTTGCAGCCGCCATCTTGGATTTACATTTTGACAGTACCATCGGTTTCCACGCCCTCGAAAACGATGAAAACGACACCCATGACGGAAAATTTGATAATTTCTTGCAGCCACCATCTTGGATTTATATTTTGACAGTACTATCGGTTTCAACACCCTCGAAAACCATGAAAACGACACCCATGACGGAAAAGTTAACAATTTCTTGCAGCCGCCACCTTGGATTTACATTTTGACAGTACTATCGGTTTCAACACCCTCGAAAACCACGAAAACGACACCCATGACGAAAAAGTTGATAATTTCTTGCAGCCGCCATCTTGGATTTACATTTTGACAGTACCATCGATTTCCACGCCCTCGAAAACCATGAAAACGACACCCATGACGAAAAATTTGATAATTTCTTGCAGCCGCCATCTTGGATTTATATTTTGACAGTACTATCGGTTTCAACACCCTCGAAAACCACGAAAACGACACCCATGACGAAAAAGTTGATAATTTCTTGCAGCCGCCACCTTGGATTTACATTTTGACAGTACCATCGATTTCCACGCCCTCGAAAACCATGAAAACGACACCCATGACGAAAAATTTGATAATTTCTTGCAGCCGCCATCTTGGATTTATATTTTGACAGTACTATCGGTTTCAACACCCTCGAAAACCATGAAAACGACACCCATGACGGAAAATTTGATAATTTCTTGCAGCCGCCATCTTGGATTTATATTTTGACAGTACTATCGGTTTCAACACCCTCGAAAACCATGAAAACGACACCCACGACGGAAAATTTGATAATTTCTTGCAGCCACCATCTTGGATTTATATTTTGACAGTACCATCGGTTTCAACACCCTCGAAAACCATGAAAACGACACCCATGACGGAAAATTTGATAATTTCTTGCAGCCACCATCTTGGATTTATATTTTGACAGTTCTATCGGTTTCAACACCCTCGAAAACCATGAAAACGACACCCATGACGGAAAAGTTAATAATTTCTTGCAGCCGCCACCTTGGATTTACATTTTGACAGTACTATCGGTTTCAACACCCTCGAAAACCACGAAAACGACACCCATGACGAAAAAGTTGATAATTTCTTGCAGCCGCCATCTTGGATTTACATTTTGACAGTACCATCGATTTCCACGCCCTCGAAAACCATGAAAACGACACCCATGACGAAAAATTTGATAATTTCTTGCAGCCGCCATCTTGGATTTATATTTTGACAGTACTATCGGTTTCAACACCCTCGAAAACCACGAAAACGACACCCATGACGAAAAAGTTGATAATTTCTTGCAGCCGCCATCTTGGATTTATATTTTGACAGTACCATCGGTTTCAACGCCCTCGAAAACCATGAAAACGACACCCGTGACGAAAAAGTTGATAATTTCTAGCAGCCGCCATCTTGGATTTATATTTTGACAGTACCATCGGTTTCAACACCCTCGAAAACCATGAAAACGACACCCATGACGAAAAAGTTGATAATTTCTTGCAGCCGCCATCTTGGATTTACATTTTGACAGTACCATCGGTTTCAACACCCTCGAAAACCATGAAAAAGACACCCATGACGAAAAAGTTGATAATTTCTTGCAGCCGCCATCTTGGATTTATATTTTGACAGTACCATCGGTTTCAACACCCTCGAAAACCATGAAAACGACACCCATGATGAAAAAGTTGATAATTTCTTGCAGCCGCCATCTTGGATTTACATTTTGACAGTACCATCGGTTTCCACGCCCTCGAAAACCATGAAAACGACACCCATGACGGACAGAGGGTCATGGCAATTCGGATGGTGCGGGGATACCGCACGATTTCCTGCGAAGCGGCGAGCCTTCTGGCTGGCCTACCACCGTGGGATCTGGAGGCAACAGTCCTTGCACACATGCACGACATGCGCGTGGAGATGCAACGTCGGGGTGAAAGTCCTCTGCCGCGACAGGTCACGGCATGGCGGACAGAGCTCCGGCGGGATCTCATGGTGGAATGGCGTCAGCGACTATCGCAACCCCGTCATGGGCACGCCACAATTATGGCGATAAGTCCCCTCTTTGAGGCGTGGCTGGAAAGACCTCACGGCGTCCTTACCTTCCGCATGACACAGGTCCTCACCGGAAATGGCAAGTTCGGGAGGTTCCTGTTCCGAATTAAAGCGGAAGTGACGCCCGGGTGTCGCCACTGTGCGGAACGCTCGGAGGACACGGTGGAGCACACAATCGCGGTGTGCCCTGCTTGGGCGGAGCATCGCCGTGCCCTCGTGGGGGTGATCGGCGGCGGAGACCTCTCGCGCCGGGCCTTGGTCGAGGCCATGGTCCGGAGCGAGGAGGAGTGGCAGGCGGTCGCCGACTTCTGCGAAGCAGTAATGCTCGCTAAGGAGGAGGCCGACCGCATCAGGCAACGGCGCTCTCGCCGCCGCCGCCGGGATTCCGATCCCGATTTCCAGCCACCGTAGGCGCGGGCTTGCGGACAGTGAGCAATGGGTAGCTCGCTGTCCGGCCGTCCGGTAACCGTCCGGACCAAGCCCAAGTCGTCGACGGCGCGCGCTGTTCCCGCGCGTCTCAAGGAGTTGTCAGCAACAGCAGGGGCCCAGCCGGGTCGAAGCCTACTGGGGCCAGGGTAATCCGAAAGGGCGCTCGAGCCCCAGTATGAAGGCTTGAAGGAACGGGATGGGTTTTTTAGTCAGTAAGAGTCTGACACTATCTCCCGCTCCGCCCAAGAGCGGGGGTTGTCATAAGATGATTTTTCCCATCGAAAAAAAAAAAAAAAAAAAAAAAAAACACCCATGACGGAAAATTTGATAATTTCTTGCAGCCGCCATCTTGGATTTACATTTTGACAGTACTATCGGTTTCAACACCCTCGAAAACCATGAAAACGACACCCATGACGAAAAATTTGATAATTTCTTGCAGCCGCCATCTTGGATTTATATTTTGACAGTACCATCGGTTTCAACACCCTCGAAAACCATGAAAACGACACCCATGACGAAAAAGTTGATAATTTCTTGCAGCCGCCATCTTGGATTTATATTTTGACAGTAAAAGTGTCGGTACAATTTTTCGTGAGAACTTTTTCCGTCTAACCCCTTTCACAACGCGCGATAAGGGATAGCTGTCTACTCTCCATCCGTCTTACGCTTTTTCGATCAGGTCACGTGTCCTGACGCGAGTTTAAGATTTTATACCCATTACAGAAAAAGTGCTCAACGCCGCTAAAGAAGTATTCACTTCAAAAAAAGTGCCGAGCAAATGTAGTATATCTCTAGTATTTTCTTTTCACAGTGTTCTTGCCATTTAGTTTTTAATCATATAAGTATAATTTAAGTAGATATTTTATTTTATAATAGAAATAAAATGTAAAGGGATCAGTGACGACAAATAATATATACAAAACAGTTTTAAATATTCCTATCAAAATTCGATTAAGCTCACTTTTGTTAATTACTTTTGACTGTATGCAAATGCAGTCGTCTTAACTTGTTTTAATTCAACAGTTTTCAAAGCTATACAAAATAACATTAAAGCATTGTTGCCAAGCAGAACAAGTCGAAGTAATTACCATGAAACTTTCTGTTCTGAATTAACAATAGAGATGCATCCACCTAAGTAGAACTGGGACAGTATTCTAATGGCGTATCGCTAGTCACCATTTAGCGGCTGCATTATGCAACTGTAGATCTATTTATTTCAAGGTTTTTTGTTAATGTTTTATGCGTTGTTTTGTTACAGTTTTGTTTAGTCGTTCTCGCCTGTATTCGTAGCCACTACTACTGAATGACCAAAACCACACTTGTTTCTTTCAATTTCCTTTTGAATTCTAAGACCATGGGTTTTCTTTTCAGGAATTCCCCCTGGCCCTAGTGGGCATCGGCCCTGCTCTGGTCTCATGGTTTTATTGGACAGCCGGACAGCGAGCTGCTACAGTATATGATGTGGAATATGATTTGTGCTTTAGCTCTTTATCCAGATCCTGCCGCAGTTCCACCAAAGTTTTGCGTTTTCCTTTGCGTAGCAAGGTTGCTTGAGTTATATCTTCCTACTTAGGTTTTTTTTTTGGTGGGGAAAATCATCCAATGACAACCCCCGCTCTTGGTCGGAGCGGGAGATAGTGTCAGACTCTTACTGACTAAAAAACCCACCCCTTTCCTTCAAGCCTTCATACCGGGGCTCGAGTTCCCTAACCCTGGCCCCAGTAGGCTTCGACCTGGCTTGGCCCCTGCTGTTGCTGTCAACTCCTTGAGGCGCGTGGGAACAGTGCGCGCCTTCGACGACTTGAGCTTGGTCCGGACAGTTACCGGACGGCCAGACAGCGAGCTACCGATTGCTCACTGTCCGCAAGCCCGCGCCTACGGTGGCTGGAAATCGGGATCGGAATCCCGGAGGCGGCGAGAGCGCCGTTGCCTGATGCGATCGGCCTCCTCCTTGGCGAGCATTACTGCTTCGCAGAAGTCGGTGACCGCCTGCCACTCCTCCTTGCTTCGGACCATGGCCTCAACCAAGGCCGGCGCGAGAGCTCTCCGCCGCCGATCACCCCCACGAGGGCACGGCGATGCTCCGCCCAAGCAGGGCACACCTTGACTGTGTGCTCCACCGTGTCCTCCGGGCGTTCCGCACAGTGGCGACACCCGGGCGTCACATCCGCATGAATCGAGTGCAGGAAACTCCCGAACGAGCCATGTCCGGTGAGTACCTGCGTCATGCGGAAGGTAAGGACGCCGTGAGGTCTTTCCAGCCACGCCTTAAAGAGGGGACTTACCGCCATAATTGTGATGTGCCCTTCCTACTTAGGTTCGGATTCAAAAGATTTTATACTCATAAAAGGTTGGACTTCGGGTACCGTATTGGTATGCGCTTCGCCACATATCGCGTTTCCTTCATGTTTTGGTTTCAACAAACTATCGTTATGTAAAATAAGACCTTGTCATACTTTTAGCACGGTGTGTCAGGATGTCGACCTTGTTTTGTTTACAACCTGTGTAAAAAAGTAATTAAAACTTTAGCCGATTGTTTTTTTGATACAACTTGAACAATTATGTCCTTTCCTCTGTATTGTTCGTCATGTCGTTGAGCTCCTTAGCAGTCCTAAGTTGAGCTTTGCGAATTTGCACTGACTGGACAGGTCTAATCAGATCTGTATGGTTCTTTCTTCAAAAGGTCATCTCAGACAAATCTGGATTGTTGTCATGTGATTTTGACCATTACATATTATTTACTGTATGGAATTTAAAAAAGACTGACCCCTGAGTTTGTTTCGGTGTTTCTTCTCAGGGTAGTCAGCTAAGAAACACCGGCCTCATCTAGTTTAAACTGATGAAAAAAAAAACGTTTAAAAGTGTTTTTAAAACCTATTTGCAAAATAAATATCAGTTATAAATGTTTTGTATTTATGTTTTTTAATATGGTCTAAACGTGCTCCCGTTAATTCTAAGCTGTTGTCGTCTTAGTTCTCAAATTATAAGTGAAAACTTAAAAATGACCGTTTTTTACCTATTTCAAGTGATTACACTAACAATTAGTAGTAAGTTTTCTAAAAAGTAAGAACATAAAAATAAAATAAACAAAGAAACCTTCTCCTTTTTTTAAGTCAGTATAGAAGCTGATTTGATGTATATGATCAACATACATAGATGTTGAAACGAATATACTAGCTGTCTTTAAGATAAAGTTACATCGCACAGTTAGATCTTAAGTTTCAGTTCTTTCTATATCCCTGGGGCAATACCTAGTGGAGAGTAAAGCTCAGTAGTCTCCTGTAACATAGAAGTATAAGTTTCCTATATGGAAAGATATTCAAGATAGAATAGAATAGAATAAACTATATTGTACGTACACCAAAAAGTAACATAATTTTTTTTTTTGGTGGGAAAATCATCAATGACAACCCCCGCTCTTAGGCGGAGCGGGAGATAGTGTCAGACTCTTACTGACTAAAAGCCCACCCCGTTCCTTCAAGCCTTCATACCGGGTCTCGAGTTGTCTTTCTAAACTAACGTTGGCCGCGGTAGGCTTCGACCCATCCGCGCGTCGTCGACGACTTGGGCTTGGTCCGGACAGTTACAAGACGGTCGGACAGCGAGCTACCCATTGCTCACAGTCCGCAAGCCCGTGCCTACGGTGGCTGGAAGTAACACAACTTAGTAACTTTCATCTTTCTCGGTTTTTCCATTTAAAATATGCTATGAATTAATACAATTTACCTATAGCGTGCTATTGGTGACGTGCAAATAATGAATTTTTTTCTGTTTTATTGTATTTCTGTTTTTGTTCTAAATTTTATTTTTACAGCTTATTCTACTTCTATTTATGTTAGTTTTATTTTTCATAAAATTGTTAGTTTTAGTTAATAAGATTATTCTTTTTTCGGTAATACCTAATATGTTTATGGGGCATGCGTTGCTAACTTGTAAAAAAATGTTACACTAACCTTAGATTATGGTAGATAAGTATAACAATTGTTGGTTGGCCAGTAAAGGAAAAATCTACAATATATTATAAAGAGGTAAAGTTTATTTTTTTGTTTGTAGTGTAAATCTTTGAAAGTACTGGTCCGAGTGCTGAAATTATTTCACTGATAGAAAGCTGCTTTATTCCTGAGTGACATAGGCTATATTTTATGTACGCAGGCTAAGCCCCAGTAGGCTTCGACCCTGCTGGGCCCCTACGATTGCTAACAACTCCTTGAGGCACGCGGGAACAATACGCGCCGTCAACGACTTGGGCTCGGTGGTTACCGGACGGTCGGACAGCGAGCTACCCATTGCTCGCCGTCCGCAGGCCCGCGCCTACGTTGGCTGGTCCCCCTCTAGGCGGAGCGACAGGCTGTGTCTTACTTAACTGACTAAAAACAACCTGTATTCTTTCAGTTCCCCTTTGCGTTCCTTCAAATGTTTCAGCAGCCCTAGACATTCCCGAAGCAATAGAAGGTTATGAAATCTTGTTGATCAGCCTCATCTATTTTAAGTTAGTTTCATTAACATTTTAACCACCTACTTCGGATATATCTGATAAAAACTCGAGATTGAATAGTTGAACGAGACGGAGCGCTGAGTAGAGTCCAGCCACAAACACACACAGCAGGGGCCCAGCCGGGTCGAAGCCTACTGGGGCCAGGGTTATCCGCGCTCGAGCCCTGGTATGAAGGCTAGAAAGAACGAGATGGGTTTTTTTAGTCAGTAAGAGTCTGGCACTATCTCCCGCTCGCCCAAGAGCGGGGGTTGTCATTGCATGATTTTTCCAATCGAAAAAAAAAACCCGCAAACACACGACCCTAGCGAATAGTACCCGTAAACACTCGTCAGACCAATCCAAAGCAATCGTTCCAAGATTTAAAAACTTATTTCTAAAATAAATATTATTTATCCGTTTTATCCTTATTCTACACTAGGGCGCCTTCAAATTAGTATGACTCGCCTGTTGGTCTAGTGGTTAGTGACCCTGACTGCTATGCCGGAGGTCGTGGGTTCGATTCCCACCCAGGACAAATCTTTCTGTTATGAGAATGATCATTTTTGTTCTTGGTTGGGGTGTAAATTTATCTATAGTAGGTATGTATTTCGAAATATATACATAACTATGTTTATTAGTTGTCTAGTACTCATAACACAAGCTCTGCTTAGCTTGAGACTAGATGGCGTTGTGTGATACTTAGTTGTGGAATATTATAATTATTATTATTATAATTATTATTATTCTCCTTAATAAAAAAAAAAAAATTTGGCGCTAAGTGCCGCGCGACGTCAGCGCGGCTGCTGTCGCGCTGCTTTTTTATTCTATATAAATTAAAACACGCGGCCGCAGTGCAGATTTTAATTATATGGAATAACAAAGCAGCGCGGTGGCAGCGCCGCAGTCGCGCTGCCGCCACGTGGCACTTTGCGACTAACTGCTAAAGCATTTAGAGCACCTTCAAATTATCCTTTAGGGTAGCCCGCGAAATTCAATTTGTTGTATGTTTTTTTCAACTTGCAGCTCATTTTCGGATAGCAAGGTAACCAAAGTTATATTTTTGCGGTAACGACATGTACTCGTTCGTATTTATACCACAATACTCATTAAAACCATCATCATCTCTCTAACTTGGCGGCATTTTTCTTAACTTGTCAAGTCAAGTCAGAATTTAACAGTCCATTTACCTAACTGTACATCGTTTGAATAAAAACGCTAGGACCGCCCCAGCATTTTTATCGCAATGCCACGCACCCCGCAGCGTAGTGCGTGAATGCGTGTTTTAACGTTGCTTGTAAGTATTTCCGTTTGTATAGAAAACACGCACAGTCCAACACACTGAAAATGCATTCACGCGCGTTCATGCAGATCACGCACCTGCATGCGGAGAAACATGCACTTACGCGCGTGGGTTCGGGGCGACACGCAAGGTATGTCACACTGAGTCTCGTAGTGCGGTGCGTGATTTTGTATGAAATGAGTCAGAACCTGCTTGAATTTACAAAACGCACCTACGCGCGTGAGTGCGTAAAAAACCCGCACGATGATGCAGATCTGCACTCCCGTAATTACGTGCGTAGGTGCGTTTTCACGCGCTACGTTGCGTACGCGTTGATCCGTGGCAGTGTGATAACCGCCTAATCCCGAAGCCGAAATCCTTGAATGGTCAACCTAATCACTCAGCAAAGTACTGGCTATGTTTATTGACTTTCGAGATAGGAAAAAAACTTTCGCCCTCGCTCGACCATCCTTAATGAGTTTCGGGCGCCTGTATTGTAAAGAGTAGGAAATGAAGAACGTGGTCGGCTTACCGTAAGCACCAAGTAGATATTTAGTATGTTTGTTTGACTCGAAGTGAATGTAGTGTGGAAACTTGTAGAATGTTTTTCTTACACGTGGGTATTTTTTTTTCGATGCGTTAAAATCATCCATATGGCATCCCCCGCCCTTGGGCGTAGCGGGAGATAGTGTTAGACTTTTACTGACTAAAAACCTTCGTTGCCTTTCATAAAACTTCGAAAACTTTGCCAAAAGGCTTTTTATACTGTAAAAGAGTATCTCGAGGATAAAACGGCTTGGGATTGACCTGCTCCAGTACCTCCTCACTATAATTATTATCATTTGAATGTTTTTTTTTGTTTTACTGCCTTTTTTTTTATTGAAGATTGTTGTTGTTTTACAATTATGATATTGTATATATATATATATTATTATTATTTTTTAACAATTATGACATGTTTATTTTTACTATTTGACTGATTTTTTTTTTATATACTTACTTTTTTTTACAATTTGTGATATTTACACTTCTGTAAATTTTATTATTGTGAATGTGAGAACTATGTGGATTACTCTTTCCTTTTCTTTTATTTTCACATGATGTCTGGCAGTTTTGAGTATTTGATGTGGCCTACCCAAATGTCCTTTCTTTGGCATTGTTCGTCAAGTCGTTGAGCTCCTTAGTAGTCCTGAGTTGAGCTACACGCATATTGACAAATGCTTGCACTGACTGGACAGGTCCACTTAGAACTGTGTGGTTCTTTCTTCAAAAGACCATCTCAGGCTCAATCTACATGGTTCTCATATGATTTGACCATTACATGTTTTGCTGTATGGACTTTAAAAGAGACTTTGACCCCTGAGTTTGTTTCGGTGTTTCTTCTCAGGGTAGTCAGCTAGGAAACACCGGCCTCATCTAGCATTAATTGACGAAAAAAAAAAATTGACGTGTAAAAGTGTTTTTATAAAACCTACTTGCAAAATAAAGATCATTTATCATTTATCATTTTATCATACCGGGGCCGAGCCTTTCTTTCAGAAGCAGACCCTTGGCCACAGTAGGCTTCGACCCTGGTGGGCCTTTACGGTTGCTGACAACTCCTTGAGGCTGACCACTCTTTGAGTACACGTGGGTTCAAGACAGTGAGATGATTTTTCTGAAATATTAAAGTCTAAAATGTTACTTATCTTAATCGTGGTAACGCTCTTCCGGGCGAGGTCGGCTCGAGCAAATGTCGACCTTAACAGAACATGCGTTACGGAGCCGAGCGTGACGTTTCAGTCTTGAAAACTTGTAAAATGTTTACTCACACGTCGGCTAGGAAAGAAAGATAACTTAATTTCCAGACGATTTACGATTCCCGACGCACAGGCTGTCTTCTGTCGCGGTGGCTGGGGCGTGGGGTTGTACGTTCCCTCACCCTGGCGGCCGTCACCTTTGCTAGCATTACTGCTTCGCAGAAGGACACAACCGTATATCATTTCCCTTTTACTCCGGACCATGACCAGGCGCGATAGGTCACTGCCGCCGCCGATCGCATTCACTACGACACGATTGTGCTGCGCCCAAGTGGGGCACACCTCTACTGTATACTCTACCGAGTCCTCCGGGCGGTCCGCGCAATGGTGTCACCCGGGCGGACGCCGTGGCGCGTCTCCAGCTACTCCACAAAGAGGGAACTTAGCGTCGTAATCGTGGCGCGTCTAGCGCTGGGTTGCGACAGTCGCTGTTACCATGAGATCCTGCCAAGTTGTGGCAACAACTTGTCGCGGTAGCGGAGTTTAGCCCCAGCGTTGCAACACCATGCGCAGGTCATAAATGCGTGCAAGGACTTTTACCTCCAATTCCCACGGTGGCACAATCGTAAGCTAGAGCTATTATTATATCTAGACTATACTGTCCCACTGCTGGGCATAGGCCTCCCTCCACTCCTTCTAATGGTCCCTTCACTTCTTTCCAATTCCCAAGGAAGACCCCCATCAGGAAGGCCATCTCATTGGTCTGGCGTGACCCCGTCGTGCGATTACAAGCTAGTTATTATGGAAAATTGCACAAACATTTCCTAATATGTAAGTATTTCACCAACAATCTATGCAAATTATTCAAGTTTTATCCATTTTATTTAAAAAGCCCGTATATTACTGTAAACGCGATCGTAAATAACAAATTGAATATTTTGAATAAACAGTGAATCGTAGATAAAATATTTATCAACACTTTCTCTTATTGTGCTCACGAAATGTTCATTCGATCTTTTTAGAATCCCAACGGGCAATAAATAAAAGGTGAAAAAGTATTTTGACTCAAAGTATCGCCTTACAAATTAAATTTTAAAAGTTGAGAAAAGCTCTTGTCCTCGTTTCTTGGCTGGAGGGAATTCGATAGGAAGTCAAACGGCGAAAGTACACTAATAGCCTGGGGCGGATGTTTTTTATTTTTCATTTTTAATGTCATCTCGACGCGACGGTGCAAAGTAAAAAAATAGATGGCCTACGAGAAGAGTACGACGAAGATCCTAAAGGCTATATTTCACCGAGACACCATGGCGGCGCGTCTAGTCGCCGCTACTAATATAATGTATACAGCTCTACACCGCTAAATTTTAATCGTTTTAATCCCGTGGAGGGTCGATCCGGTACATGAAACACTATCGATTTGTAAAGATAAAATTAAAAAATAAAGTACCTTTTTTTCAAAATTCGTATTAATTCAAGATTGTACGAAATTAGTATCTCTAAGAAAACGTCAGCTGAGCGAGTTCAATCACCTGTAGTTAATAGTCCGCGTTGCGTACAAAGTACCTACAGGTCATTGAACTCGCTCAGATGACTTTTTCTTAAAGAAATTAATTTCGTACATACGTAAATTAATACGAGTTTTGAAAAAGAGGTACTTTATTTTTTAATTTTATCTTTACAAATCGATAGTGTTTCATGTACCGGATCGACCCTCTACGGGATTAAAACGATTAAAATTTAACGGTGTATAGAGAGATACTCACCTGGTGTCCGTTTAGTTACGCAACCAATTTGGTAGCGCGACCAGCTCGGACGTGTGTTGACTCAAGTGTCTGTATGGTATCCAGTTTGGTAGCTTAGGGCTATATTCACCGAGACACCATGGCGACGCAACTGGTCGTCCCGCCATGGTGTCACGGTGAAATGTAGCCCTTAGTGTGGGTTATGTATTTTTAATGGTTTGATTGTGCCTTCAAGAAAAGTGGAAAGATAAGAAAAACAGTCCAATGAAAATTGTTCTTCACACTATAATGAGGTTATTGTAGATTGGCTCTAGAACGTAAGTTCCTGTGGAGTGAAGAAGATGGTAGAAAGCATATGGGAGAAGATATTCTCGATATGATTTTTATCCCGGGAATAAGTTCTCTTGGGATAAGTTTCTATAATCGCGTGCGAAGCCGCTGGAAGCAGGAAGAATTATATCGTTGTTGCGACTTTAAGACCTCTTATGTGTAAAATTCTTTATGAGAAAATCCATTAAAATCGTCCAATGAAAAAAATATAATAAAACCAACTACATCATAAAATATAGGTATCAGGTTCATACCTATATTTTTATGTGATTTCCTGCTTTTAATTTTGCTATTGTTAGTTGAAGTTAAAATTAATATGATAGTAGAAAAAAAAAGAGTTTACATAACAAATAGTTCAAATGGAAAAATATAAAATAAGTTTTTTATTATAATAAAATACATATATATATGCTAAAATAATAAAAAAAAAACGATAGAACTTCAACGACGATCTTTATTTACGATTTTTTTTTTGTTGATCTTCTTCAACGATTCGATAGAGCTTCAAAATACTAAAAAGTGTGGCGTAAAAAAAGTGATTTTGCCAAAAGTGACACATAAGAGGTCTTAAAATCGTAACGACGATATATTACATAGAAGAGAATCATGGAAATATCGTCGTCTCATCAACTTCCCAAATAAAAAGATCAAATACATTTTCCTTTATTGAATTCTCTGAGTTTTAAGATATTTCTTTGCATCTATTCTGACTAAAGCACCATAGTTAATGTGATATACTCGTAATTAAGGCACTAGGTGGGCACAACTTTATATAGTACTTCGTGACATGACGTAATGTGTCGTGTTTCTTTGAAAGCTTTTTCCTGCTTAATGAAAGTTTCATCATATACGTACACTACGCAGGACCATTCATTACGATGAACAATTTGTATGTATGTATATAAGATTTTACTAGACGCGTAGAAAATTTTGTTTTAAAATAGAGATGATATTTTTTTGGTGTTTTCTTAAAAGAAACGGCGGTAAAGAGAAAAGAAAAAATGGTAAGGTCAGAAGTAACCATCCTCAGTGGCCGGGATCCCGACCCCGACTTACAGTTACCGCAGGCGTGGGCTTGCGGACGACGAGCAGTGGGTAGCTCGCCGTCCGGCTGCAGCGGGATTCGTTGACGGCACGTAGTGTTCCACGCGCGTCTCAATGAGATGTCAGCAAAATTGTTGGGCCCCACGGGGCTGAAGCCAACTCGGTTGACTACTGAAAGGGCACATTGCTCATAGAACAGATGGACGACGGGAACGAAAGGTTCTGGAGTGGCGACTATGTACCAGAAGATGCAGCGTTGGAAGGCCTACCACAAGGTAGACTGATGACCTGGTGAGAGTCGCGGGAATTCCATGGAAGTGAGACGCACAGGACCGGTCATTATGGCGACACTTGGAGGCCTATGTCCAACAGTAGACGTCTTTCGGCTGAAATGATTATGATGATGACACGAAACACCATATACAATTGCCGGCACGGATCTTGAGCGCTGCCTTCAAGTTACGCAGAAGTCAAATATTCGGTCTCTTTAGTGGTACGAAGTGAGACGCGTGAGCGGGGAGTGTCAGTGATTGGCTCGCCGCGCCATCGCGTCATAGACGTCACTCATGATTCGTTCCCTGCTTTGCTGTATGTATCTAACAACGACGACGATTGGCTCGCCAATATATGGAATGCGCAAAGCGATCCCCACTCTGACGCCGACCGCTCAAGATCCGTGACGGTAATTGTAATTATTATCACAATTTGAGGATTTGGGGTCGGTGCAACATGTCTTCGTCCATACGTCTCAAAACATTGTGGCAAGTCTATTAGCGTATACACACAAAATACATCACTAGTATCAAGACACTCGCTAGACCCAATTATCTCGGCAGATTGATGGTACGTTCCCAAGCTACGGAATTGGATAAGCCAATGACTTAATCGTGACACATGCTCTATCAATCTTGACTCAATAAATGTTCTGCTCAAGTTAGACTGTTTGATTTCTAGTCTGTCGATGATTAATTTATTAAACCCCAAACGAACGCCGGCGTTCGCTTCCTCTTTGTGTTTCTATCGTGTCTCTGATTACGGTATTCAAATTATGTTACTTATGTCAGGATGTTTTCTATTCATATATACAAGGTGTAAGGGACAGCCCTCCACAAACATTAAGGGCTTGCTCAGTAGATGAAACCGAACAAACTTCCACAAAATATTTTTCAGAAAACGAAAAAAAAATCGGCCTCGCCATACAAATTGTCCAATCAAGTTTATCATTTTGTATGGCAGGGCTGATGTTTTTTTTTCGTTTCTTGAAAAAAAATTTTGTGGAAGGTTGTTCAGTTTCGTCTACTGAGCAAGCCCTTAAAGTTTGTGGAGGGCTGTCCCTTACACCTTTTAGATACTGCTTTACGATTATGATTCAACTAGCTTCTGCCGCTGACTTCGCCCGTGTGAAAGAATGTTTTTTCATGCAAACTTTAGACCCCGTTTCATCCCGTTTAGGCGTGAATTTTGATAAATCCTCTTTTAGTGCTCTCCTATAGTTATCGGCACAAATATTGAGCGTTGGCTTCAAGTTGCGCAGAAGTCAAATATTCGGTCTCTTTAGAGGTGCGACGTGAGACGCGGGGGCGGGGAGTGTCAGTGATTGGCTCGCCGCACCATCGTGTCATAGACGTCACTCGTGATTCGTTCCTGCGCTTACTGCATGTATCTAACAACGACGACGATTGGCTCGCCAATGTATGGAATGCGCAAAGTGATCCCCACTCTGACGCCGAGCGCTCAACATTCGTGCCGATGCCGATAACTATACGTCAGAAAGGTCATTCTTTCAAGGATGCAGCGAGAGGGCGTGCCAGACTTTTATTGACTAATACCCAGCTATGTTCCTTCATTTGGCTTTTGCGTTCTACGGCCATGGTAGCAACTCCATACCGTAAGCGCTGGCTAGCTCACGTAATGGGTAGCTCGCCGTCCGACCGTCCGGTAACTGTCCGGACCGAGCCCAAGTCGTCGACGGCGCGTAGTATTCTACGCGCGCCTTAGGGAGTTGTCAGCAATCGTAGGGGCCCAGCAGGGTCGAGGCCTACTGGGACCATGGGAGACGTGAAAGAGACCCTCGGGGCCCTGGAATAGTGGCAAAGAAGGAACAGGAGTGGGTTTTTAGTGAGTGAAAGCCTGACACAACCTCTCGCACCGCCTAAGGGCGGGGTAGGTAATTTAGATGATTTTTCCACCTAGAAAAAATGGTAGCAACTCCAAATCAACTAACATACGAATTAAATTCCTTAATCAATATCGTTAAAGATCTATTCATCTAAGTTTCTTTATTATAGCGAATGTAAATTGAATCCACATCCAATACCAACTGGCGAAGTAAAGTGCAAATGAGGGTTCGTTCACTTCCAAATACCAATGAAATTAATTATTTAGGTATTCCTTGTCGAAGCAAATTGCCAGCGAGCGGCTCCATTCATTGACTCTCAATAAAATCTGTAATACGACTTTCAATTCTAGACCTTACAGCTTCGCAATAAGAGTCAATGATTTCGAAATTGTTTAATTATTTGGGGACTTAAGTTCTGGTGATGAGGGATTATTAGGGAGGGTTTATGTGACGTGATCCGTACATTTTATGTTTAGAAAATTGGGAGCCGTTTATCATTCTGGTTCGAGGCGGGTGAGCAGTAGTTGAAAGTTTGTCTTTGGAAATTAGTCTATAAATAGCTGATGAGTAATGAGAATGACCCTTGGGTTCGGAAACCGGTGGAATAACTATAGTTAGAAGGATAACTACACATTGACGTAACTTTCTAACTGAATAAACGAAATATCTCCTCAAAATTCGCGTGAGCGAATATCATTGACTTATTGGCTTCTGCCATTCTCTTTGTCAGCGTGGAAATTATCCTAGAAGAGCATACTCGAGGGATAATAGTTATTTGTTATACAAGAGTGCAAAGTTGCTTTTTAACCGCGTGCTCAATTTTTATGACCGAGCAAGCGAAGGATTCTAAAATTGAATCACAAGCGCAGCGAGTGATTAAAAAATTAGATTTCTGAGCGTTAGCGAGAGAATCAAAAGAGCACGAGGTGAAAATCTTTGCACTCGAGTGCAACACGTAACTTTTCATCCCACCTCAGCGAGAAAATGACTAAATGCAAAAGTACACCAAGGAGGTTCCGAGTCTGAGTTTTTAACAAATTGAAAAAAAGTTGTATGACAAATTTGGCACCATGGAGGTAGAAGTAAATAGGTTTAATGATGTTTTGAATTCACAAACTTAGTGCACGTTCTAAATTCAATTTTACCTCTCTAGAGGATAAAAACGGCTTTAAGAGCAAAAATACTCTTTCCGAGATGGAGGGATAAAAAAATATTATAATTATGTGTTTACTCATGCAACTTATTTCGTTTAAATCCGTACAGCCGTTTATGAGTGAAATAGTCACACACGTTCATGTATTGCCCCGCTTAGGCACAGCTCCGACGTGTCCTCGTGGGGGCGATCGGTGGCAACGATCTCTCACGCCGGGCCTTGGTACAGGCCATAATCTGGAGCGAGGAGGACTGGCAGGCGATTACTTCCTTCTGCGAACCAATAATGCTAATAAAGGGTCGACCACACGCGCGAGGGATCGGCCCTCACGCCTCAGCCGTCGACCGTCCCGTAAACGTCCGGACCCAGCCAAAATCGTCGATGGCGCAGTGTCGAAGCCTGCTGGGGCCTTGGGTTGTGCAAAAAAGGAACAGCCCCCCTAGCCAAGCTACAACCGTTTCGCTTGCGCCGAACGCTTCGAGTTGACCTTGCCACCAATCCTTTTGTTCTGAGCACGTGACTGAGCGTTAAGACGACGTCATTCCCGTACATTTGAAGCTTTCTACAAGCGTTAACTATTGCAGATTAGCAACTTGGCTAGGGGTACTGGAGTGGATTTTAGTCAGTAAAAGACTGACACGCCCTCTCGCGCCGCCCAAAGCCGGGAGATATCATTGGATGATTTCCCACGTAAAAAAAAAATATGTTCATGCCTATATATTCGTATTTAAACAATATTACTTTTTATATATGCGAAACCGGAATACAGTGTGTTCAGAAGCAGTAACTTCAGCAGCAAATTCCAATAATTTTTACAATTTTAAAGCAGTAATTCCAATAATTTTTACACTTTTTTTCCCAAAAATATTTAAAAAGGGTCATAAGTTGAACACCACCGGCGCTAAGTACAAAACAGATCACGGCAGGTCATAGCGGGTGTTAGGCGCCAGCTCACAGGGTGCGGAACCAAAGCAACCCATCAGTTGCCCGGGTGGCCCGGAGATCATGTATTTATATCACCAACCAGGAACCATAATGGCTTATAACTATGTAATTTTTCATAATAACCAAAACTAACTTACAGTAACAGTAAGTTGCAATATGCATGTGAAAAATGAGTCTTATTACTCATGTGCATATTGCAAGAAATGTACTCACATAAACCAGTTGTTTGAGCACCACATAGGGTGGGTTGGCAGCTTGCCATAATTTTGCTACATGAAAAGCATCGCTGAGGATTTTGTTTATTTTGGAAGAATGAGAAACGTCTTACTACTAACTCAATAAGGTTTATACTGCTATGAACCTTATTGAGCGTAAACGTGAGTTAGGATCATACTTTCAAATAGGTACTAGCTGAAATTCACGGCTCCGCCCTCGTGGATTTACTGCTTTCATTACTTGTTTTTTTATTATTAAAAATCACTTAATGATATTTACATTATGTGTACATAAAAAAACTTAAATATTAACTAAACTAAGTATTTATCAACATCATCATCACCAGCCTTTTTAATGTTCCCACTTTTAGGACTGAAGCCTCCTCTCTAGGAGAGGGAATGGACCGTATTCCACCACGCAGGCCCAGTGCGTGTTGGTGAATGTCACATGTCTTTGAATTTTGGTTCTAGGACATGCCGGTTTCCTTACGATGTTTTCTTTCACCGTTTTGAGTAGTTAGTAGTAGTTTGGTACATACTAAATAGGATACAAAAACAAAAACACAAAGTACACTCAGGCGTCGAAGTACTCCTCCACATTTCTGTCATCCGGAAATGTGCCCAGAAGACTGGTAGCATTACTACGTTGAATGACAATGTTAATTCTTTGGGCGAATAGCGAGCCAGCCCTCTGGTCACGTAAAGTGTCGATCAGTCGGCGTGAAATTTCCTTAAAAAGGAGACGGGCACCCTATAACCAAAGCGCGTCGACCCCAAACGGCTCAAAACTGTAATTACCAATAAGGTAAGGTAGGTATTTGTGTCGTTTTTTATTACTTGTATTATACAAAGTGCAGTATTGAACCTGAAAAAAAAATCAGAAGGCTATTATGTAAATTCTCGACCCGAGTCATGAATAAAATTGGTAGATATTTTTAGAAATCAATAAAAGTGTTTCGTAGACTAAATGAAGCAGGCTGTCACACTCGCGTATAAATTACAACGAGCGATACTGCTTTTTTTAAGCAGCTTTCTATCGGTGAAAAAATTTTACCAATCGGATTAGTACGTTCAGAGATTACCTCCTACAAACAAAAACAAACTTTACATCGTTATAATATTAGGTACTAGATTAGTGTAGGTTAGTGTAGATTAGTGTAGATTCCTTAAATTTTGTATGCAATCGTTGATGGTGAGACGCACTAGTTCGCTAGCTTCTGCAATCTGTCTTATCAAGATTCTTTGTCGAAAAAATTGCTCCCGTATCTTTATGAATGGACAAAATAAAAACCAAACGTAGGCATCAAAGATGGGTGTAAAAAAGTAACGAGCTCGCGCCTTGAAACAAACTAATCCTGACGGCGTCCATGCTTCAGTCAATTCTTTGACAAAGCCATCTATTTGTTTGAACGTGATCTTTTGAGCTGGGGACCACTTTCAATTACTTAGAACAGAAGCAATATCTGATTGAGTTTCATAGACGCCAAGATTGGATTGAGGTATTGTGGCGGTTTAGAAACATTATAGAATAAACGACGCTATGTCAATAGGGTTATTTATACACCCTTAAATTTTGATCGTTTTAATCCCGTAGAGGGTCGATCCGGTACATGAAACACTATCGATTTGTAAAGATAAAATTAAAAAATAAAGTACCTTTTTTTCAAAACTCGTATTAATTTACGCATGTATGAAATTAATTTCTTTAAGAATACGTGAGCTGAGCGAGTCCAATGATTTGTAGGCAGTAGTAGGCGTCGCGTACAAACTACCTACAGGTCGCTGCGCGGATGTGACGCATATCTTACGTGCTACTTTTAGTCGAATTAATTAATTTCATACATGCGTAAATTAATATGAGTTTTGAAAAAAAGGTATTTTATTTTTATCTTCACAAATCGATAGTTTCATGTACCGGATCGATCCTCCACGGGATTAAAACGAACAAAATTTAGCGGTGTATAACACTTACAACCTTGCAGGCATCGATACCCGTGCTTGCAGGACTGTATTACTGACATCATAAACAACAACTTTAGTTTTATGACTTTTTATAAAACATAAATCATTTACCAAAAACAAATCTTCAAGATTTCGTTGTTCTATCTAACACATTTCAACTCTGTATTTTGGTATATCTACCTACGTCTGTATGTCGCAACGCAAGCGCATCAAGCACCCCCGCCGCCTGATCGGGGGGATGTCATTTAGGTGATTTTTACACACCAAAAAAAAAAGTTACACGTAGTTTAAAAGTATGTGAACTGTTTACCGCTTCGTTAAAAAAGAACAAAAACGCTTCTATTGGATTATATCGATAAGAAAAACAAGAGTTACAATCAAAAGAATACAATAAAAAGTAAAACAACACAACACAAACACACGTCCGCGTCTGTGTACAGCATTCGTAATTTTAATCAATTTGCTATAATTAGTTACCTACACAAGTTATATGTTCTGGCTCGGATTTTAATTAAAAAAATATCAAGTAATGCAATATCCGATCGCAATCATATAGGGAACAACATTCATTTACTGATGTTTTATTAATGAACTTATAAAAAGTCACTTTGAACTGAGGAACAAAATATACAATATGTAATGTAGGTTACGTACCCGTACGTAATGTTACGTATACATTGTATCTATAATATTGTATTTAAGTGGAATGCCTTGCTGGAGTTTCCTAACAGCTACAGCCTAGGAGTCTTTAAGTACCTATCGCCGTGGGATCTAGAGGCAACAGTCCTTGCACACAAGCATGATTTACGAATATAGATTTTTTTTTATTCTTTTTTTTTTTTTAAAGGGTTATTATCCACACGGATACGTCAACCCCATTGTACCTTATACTCTATTTACACATATAAACATAAACATATTCTTATATTATTAAATAAGAAAGGTATTTACTGCCTTCTGTAAAAAATGCAACGCTGGATGCCGCTACCGCAACAAATCGCGGCATGATGGATAAAGTTCTGGCTTGAACTGATAGACATATGGTGACCGTCACTGTCGCAACCCAGCGCTAGCGGCGACACAACGACCGATCCTGTACGTCTCACATCCACCGCATTCCCGTGACTCTCACCAGGTTGTCGGTCCACCTTGAAGGAGACCTTTCAATTTTCCGGTGCGCGGTCACTATACTCTAGAACCTTTCGGCCCCATCGACCATACGTTCTACAAGCAATGTGCCCTGCCCAAAGTGGCAGTCCACTTTAGTTTGGCGATTCTACGGGCTACGTCAGCGACCTTGGTTCTCCTGCGGATATCTTAATTAATTCCTGATGCGATCACGCAAGGAAACTCCGAGCATAGCCCTTTCCATTGGCCTTTGGGTGACTGTAAGCCTTCTGATGAGGCCTATTGTAAGCGACCATGTTTCAGCGTCATCACTGGCAACAATGCACTGGTCAAAGACTTTCGTCTTGAAACGACGAGAAGATACCGCGCAGCTGACGAGAAGAACGCTGCCCAGCCGAATCGGATTCGACTATTGACCTCTTTCTCAAAGTTGGTCTAACGTTGGTCTAACCTAACCCAACTGAATTGCCTGTCCCAGGTAAACGTAATCATGGTTTGTAGTGAGAGGAAATGGGAAGCAGTCACCTCCTTCTGTGAAGCAGTAATGCTAGCGAAAGAGACGGGTGCTCGAGTGAGAAAACGGACACGCTCACCGCAACCGTGATTCCGATCACCGGCCACAGTAGGCGCCAGCTTATAGACGACGAGCAATAGATAGCTCGCCGTCCGGACCGAGACCAAGTCTTCGACGGCGCGTATTGTTGTGATTCCGTAAATATAAATATACGTGTTAAGGCTGTCAATCATATTTAATCAACAAACAACTAGACTACAAAATGCAGAAAAAAGAAAAGGATGGACCTGTCCATCCTTTGGCAATCCCCCTTAAGTTATATTTGTTATTCTTCTAACTACAGCGTTTAGCTTGACACCGAATTTATAAGTTTTCCAATCACGAAGCGACCACGCAATCTTTACGAAATAGGTACTTATTCCTGAAACTTGGCAACCCTATTTGTTTCAAGCCTGTTGCTCGGGACTCCCGTGTTATTGGAAAACCTTGAGGTATCATGTTTTTGTAACCAACAATATTATACTTCCAAATTGAAGAAAGTTTTTGTAATAAATTGATCGTTCCGGGCAATATTACAATTACGGTACTCCACGATAATATCGTTTATTAAATTCTGGAAAATAGTAACCTTAATCTCCTTTGGGATAAAAGTTTGTTGTTGAATAACATTTTTTGACCTTTCGAATGCCGTAATTAGAGACACAATAGAAAGTCAATGAGAGAGCGAACGCCGTTCGCTTGGGGTTTAATGAATAAAATACTTCTGCCAGCGAATTTGCTCATGTGTAAGTAAATAATAATATCATCATCATCATCATTTCAGCTGAAAGACGTCCACTGTCGGAGACAGGCCTCCCCCAAGCGTATCCACAACGATCGGTGTCTAGGAAGACAAAATAAAACTCGTTTCTCTGTAGACTTGTTGTATAATTATTGTTGAGAGAAAGAAGAGTTACAAGTTTGAATAGGTACTAGAATAATATTGGTTCCTTTGGAGCGGACTGAAACGCGGCACTGACACTACGCTCGCTTAAAACGTTTTTTTTTTTTTTTCCTGTGTGAAATTGCAATAGATTTGTGAGGTTGGCTGTTGTGTATTTATGGGACCACTCACAAGCCACCCAAACTTGGACTCCTGTAAAACAGGATTTTTGTTGCCTAACTTAATTAAATTAGAGCCTATTATGGGCGACCGTGACAGGACGCTCGCTTAAAACGTTTATCCCCCCCAGTCGAAAGGGGGCGCGCCGCTTGCGCCCGCGTCTCTCCCCTTTTCATCCCCTCGCGGCCCGTAGTGCTGCGCGTATATTGTAGTGCGGGGCGCGAAAAATCGGTCTGTCCAACTTGTGGGAAGTCTTGCAACGCTGCGTCTTTAGGTAAGCGTTCGCCACTCCAGAATTTTTCGTCCCCATCGACCTGTCTGTCTGTGTATTTTTTCTCCAAAAAAAGCACAACGTTTGTAGTAGAAAAAATACTATACTTAAAGAAATACTTTTTTTTTAAATCTAATATAAACTAGTGCTTGACTGCGATCCCGCCTGAATGTAAGCAGTGATGCAATCGTTAATGGTGAGGCGCACTAGTTTATTACGCTCAGTCTATTTATTCTAGCTTTGAAGATACCCAAATTATAATCGGATGAGAAGACCGTAGCTGGCAAATTGTTCCAGTCCTTCGATGTACTTAACATATTTTTTTGGTATATACTCGTATTTATTTAATTAACTTTAACATTTCATACAGCGGTTAACCTTTGTACTATCACGTTTTTCATTAGTTTGAATCAATACTTCATTCGTTGATTTCGTTATAAATTGAAATCGTTTAGAAAAAGCTAACTAAAACAATTAAGTATTTCTTTTTTAAGTGGGAATTCATTAAATAACATGTCCCGTTATGGATGGAGGGAGAAGGTGTGTCAGACTTTTATGTAGCAATGAGGATTGCTGAGCATCGCTACTACATACAACATATCTCCAAGATATGGTGAGATCGCTCGGTTTAGGCTTTCACCAACTATCTTCTTAGGGTCAGCGCGGACAGAGAGGAGCGCAGCGGAGAGGATTTTATTAAGGCACCCGAAAATCAACTTTAAAATTATTGAAATAAAAAGCAAATATGCACTTATTTGCTTAAACTTGACAAAAAATGCTCGCGCGTCTTCGAAGATACTACGGGAAGCGTATCTTCAACATACGCCATCCGTCAGAAAATGCCCGAGACCGCGCGAGAATTATTCCTTTCTGTCTGCGCTGACCCTTATAGAGTTTTCATTTCGTGCGGTTTTGATCACGCATGCGAGATGGTTCCGCACGCGCAACCTCCACAAATGTCCATTTCATACAAGTATTTTTGTAATGCGTGGAATGCGCACGCGGGACACATTTTTTCTGCATTTTGAAATTTTCTGCATGCGGAGCAAATCCGCATGCGTGATGAAATCCACACGATATTAAAAACACCCTTAATCGAGTCCATCTTCAATGCAATAACTGACTTCAATGTAAAAACTGGGCAAGTGCGAGTCGGACTCGCGCACTGAGGATTCCGTGCAAACTGCAATCCCGAATAAAATCTCGAAGATTTTTCCGAATTGCAAATTTTTTTTTGTGACAAAGGTAACAACAAATTTACTGTTTTCAGTTTTTTTTTTCTGTACCTGTGCTATAAGGCCTTGCTTTGTGCCAAATTTCAAGATTCTGGGTCAACTGGGAGTAGGTACCCAATGAATTTCGATCTTTGAGAGTATCAAAATATACGTTTTTTTGAGACAGCCGTATCTTTTTTATTCGTCAACTTAGAAGGTCGATTTTTTCACAGTTTGAAAAGACCGCAGACTTGAGTATATGGTTTTAACTTGAGGAAATAAATTGAATTGAATTGAATTGAATTTTAACTCGATATCTCCACGTGTTTTCTAGATAAAGGGTCTTGACAGACAGACAGACAGACGGATAGAAAACAAAGTGATCCTAAAAGGGTTCCGTTTTTTCTTTTTGAGGTACGGAACCGAAAAAAAACAATGAAAAGTACAAAATAACTTTAATTTTACATAGAAGGCGGCGTTTCTATAATAGATATTTTTGTCTCTTCGTTATTTAATTCCGACTTCAGAAATGTTTTTATTAGTTTGAATCAATACTTCATTCGTCGATTTCGTTATAAATTGAAATCGTTTAGAAAAAGCTAACTAAAACAACTAAGTATTTCTTTTTTAAGTGGGAAATTCATTAAATAACATGTCCCGTTATGGATGGAGCAAGAAGGTGTGTCAGACTTTTATGCAGTAATATAAGCAAGCATCGCTACTACATACAACATATGTCCATGATATGGTGGGATCGCTCGGTTTAGGCTTTCACCAACTATCTTCTTAGGGTCAGCGCGGACAGAGAGGGGCGCAGCGGAAAGGATTTTTATTAAGGCACCCGAAAATCAACTTTAAAATTATTGAAATAAAGTGCATATTTGCTTAAACTTGACAAAAAATGCTCGCGCGTCCTCGAAGATACTGCGGGAAGCGTATCTTCGACATACGCCATCCGTAAGAAAAGGCCCGAGACCGCGCGAGAATTATTCCTTTCTGTTTGCGCTGACCCTTATGATGTTTTCATTTCGTGCGGTTTTGATCACACATGCGAGATGGTTCCGCACGCGCAACCTCCGCAAATGTCCATTTCATACAAGTATTTTTGTAATGCGTGGAATGCGCACGCGGGACACATTTTTTTGCATTTTGAAATTTTCTGCATGCGGAACAAATCCGCATGCGTGATGAAATCCACACGATATTAAAAACACCCTTAATCGAGTCCGTCTTCAATGCAATAACCGACTTCAATGTAAAAACTGGGCAAGTGCGAGTCGGACTCGCGTACTGAGGGTTCCGTGCAAACTGCAATCCCGAATGAAATCTCGAAGATTTTTCCGAATTGCAAATTTTTTTTTTGTGACAAAGGTAACAACTTTACTGTTTTCAGTTTTTTTTTTCTGTACCTGTGCTATAAGGCCTTGTTTTGTGACAAATTTCAGGATTCTGGGTCAACTGGAAGTAGGTACCCAATGAATTTCGATCTTTGAGAGTATCAAAATATACGTTTTTTTGAGACAGTCGTATCTTTTTTATTCGTCAACTTAGAAGTTCGATTTTTTCACAGTTTGAAAAGACCGCAGACTTGAGTATATGGTTTTAACTTGAGGAAATAAATTGAATTGAATTGAATTGAATTTTAACTCGATATCTCCACGTGTTTTCTAGATAAAGGGTCTTGACAGACAGACAGACAGACGGACAGAAAACAAAGTGATCCTATAAGGGTTCCGTTTTTTCTTTTTGAGGTACGGAACCCTAAAAAAAAAAAATTAAACCGAATTCAATGTAAAAAAAACAATGAAAAGTACAAAATAACTTTAATTTTACATAGAAGGCGGCGTTTCTACAATAGATATTTTTGTCTCTTCGTTATTTAACTCCGACTTCAGAAATTAAAGTTATTTTGTACTTTTCATTGTTTTTTTTACATTGAATTCGGTTTAATTTTTTTTTTTTTTTTAAATGTTTTTTTATTTTTCAATCTTTAGCTATGGTACCATCACTAAAAAGAACCCCTCAGCCAAACTTAAATACCTTATAGCCAGAGTGCATCTCATAACGATTCTAATAATCCTAAACACGGTTAGTTTACATTAATTTATCTTCCGGCTTCATCACCAGATGGGTTCGATACATCCCCCCTTTCTCTTTTCTTTCAGTCAATCGCCTACACGTATAAACCGAGTAATTTTACTTGTTACGACAGTAAATGGGATCCTATGAGGAGTTCTGTTCCATATCTTCGAAGTTCATGATCAGATCATAACAATATTTCCATGGGACCAGCTTGGAAGCATAACATTTTGCATTAGCATTTTGTCTATAGGCCTTAGTTGCCTGATAATAAAGAATTATTATTGTTATATTATTATTATTTCGTTTATTTAAACATTAACATATAAATTATATTTTTAAATATTCAATAAAAATAAAAAACATTTAAAAATATAAAAAATAGTAGCCCACCGGTATCGGGAACAGGGTCCAAGCTACCGGCGGTCAGGGCTCCAGAGAAAGGAACCTCCTGACTATACGAGCCGTGTCCAGCAATACTGCTTTCTGAATCAAGCCCTTGATCCAGTCGCCTAACGAGAGCCTCCTAAGATGTTGGTCGAGGCTCTTGGCTATTAAGCCATTGGCTGAAACAACTATCGGTACAATGACCGCTGAATCCACTTCCCACATGTCGACAACCTCGCGAGCCAAGTCGATATACTTAATTTGTTTATCTTTCTCGGCTTTCACGAGGTTCTCGTCATGCGGAACGGATATGTCAACAATCATTGCACGCCTCTCGCTTCGGTCCACCACCACTATATCAGGCTTATTGGCCACAATAGTTCTGTCAGTGATGATGGGCCGATCCCAGTACAAAGTGATATGACCGTTATCAAGAACTGGGTCGGGCTCATACCTATAGTATGGCACTTCCGATTCCACAAGAGAGTATTTCAAAGCAAGTTGCTGATGGATAATCCTGGCTACAAGGTTGTGCCTATGCAAGTTCTCTCCGTTAGCTAGACGGGAACAACCAGAGATAATGTGACGGATTGATTCTCCCGGACGGTGACATGCCCGACAGATGTCAACCGTGCCGTCCTTCACAATAAATCTCCGGTAGTTATTCGTCATGATAACTTCGTCCATAATTGCACAGACAAAACCTTCGGTTTCCCCAAAGAGGTCACCGAAACGCAGCCAGGCTACGGACGCCAATTGGTCTACATCGGGCCCATGAAGGGCCCGAAAAAAGCGTCCGTGAAGCTCCTTGCTCTGCCATACTTCCCTGCGATCGTTAGTGTCAAGCACTATCGGTTTGCGCCAGTTCTCGTTAGCCAGGGAGAGCGGGGTGAGTCCCTTGTCCACTGCCACTACATCTCGATGCATACCCACGTCGGCAGCTAGGAAATATTCCCTGAGACTGCATACCTCGCGGTTGTGTAGGGTCTTAGCATTTAAGAAGCCACGACCCCCACACTTCCGCGGGATATACAGCCTCATCACCGACGATCGTGGGTGATGCATTCGGTACGCAGTCAGCAGTGTACGGACCCGCCTATCCAGGGCGTCAAGTTCTGTTTGAGTCCATTTGAGTACGCCGAAAGAGTACATCAATACCGGCATGACCCAACCGTTGAAGGCACGCACCTTGTTTCCGCCTGAAAGAAGGCTATTGAATACCCTTTTCAGGCGTCCAAAGAAACGCTCCCTCAACGATTGCTTCATGCCAGTGATACTGATGCCTAGAGCTTCCGACATACCCAAATACTTATAGGTTTCGGTTGGAGAGAGGGATCTCAGATTTATGGAATCCGTGAGTTGAGTGCTCACGGACTCCACAACCTCCCCTCGCTTTACATGCATGACTGCACATTTGTCCACACCAAACTCCATCTTGATGGCACTACTGAAGATTTCAGTTACCTTCAGTAGCTCCATCAGTTGCAGATTGTTGGGGGCAAAGAGCTTTAAGTCATCCATGTAAAGGAGGTGAGATATAACCTGACCACCTCTCTTCAACCGATAGCCTAGACCTGAATTCTCCAGCAGTGTGCTTAGAGGATTCAAGGCTAGACAAAACCAAAGCGGACTCAAACTATCACCCTGGAATATACCTCGCTCAATCCTTACAGGTTCGCTATTCCTCTGGATATTTCGACATCCTGGATAGCGAAGGGCTGTACTCCATTGTCTCATACACGACATCAGGAAGGTGCGTAGTGTTGTATCAATTTTATACAATTCCAGCACCCTCATGAGCCATGTATGAGGAACAGAGTCATAGGCCTTTCTATAGTCTATCCAACATGTCGACAGATCCTTTCGGGAACGTCGAACCTGCTGGCTAATAGTCATATCAATGAGGAGCAGCTCCTTAGTACCGCGGGACCCGTTCCTACATCCATTCTGAGAAGGCGACATGATCGAATTTTCATCAATATGACTATTAATTTTACTTCTCAGTATGGATGTAAGGACTTTATAGACCGTCGGCAAACACGTGATCGGTCTATAATTTTTAGGCTCCGCAGTACTACCTGATTTATGGAGCAGGTGGGTTATACCTGTTGTTAGGAACTGTGGCAGCGACCCTGACTCTAAGGCAGACTGAAACTGATATGCCAAGCGAGCATGCGATCTTGTAAACCACTTAATCCAGAAATTGTGCAGCCCGTCCGGCCCTGGAGATTTCCAGTTAGGCAACGGACGGACTGCACGAGCTACATCTTGGGGGCTGATGTCTATTGCCCCCATTTGTGGTATTGGATCGCACGCTCGCTCGACCTCCCGAGTCCAGTCACCCTCGGTGTGACTAACCGGCACCGACCAGATGCTACGCCAGAATGAACTCATGGCGTCATCATCCGGGAGACGCGCGTCAGTCACACCTTGGTCCGGTCGCTCCCAAGCCCTATAAACCCACCTTTCATTACTCCGGAATGTGCGATTCTGGGTGTATCGCTCAACCCGCCGCTTATACCTGCGGATACGGTTTGCCCATGCATACACCTTCTGCTTCAGGAAGTCGATGCGCTCTGTGACTCGGGACATATAGTCTCGGGGGCTGATGTCAGTCCCCGAAAATGCCCGTCTAACAAAGCGCATCACTCTTGGACGAGTGTTGCCCTCCCTGAAGCAGATTAGTTTGCCGATGAGTGCTCTAGCCCCACCGATACGACGCTCGATCCTACACTGCCAGGCCGGCACAGCTGGTTTTGGTCGTGTAGCTACGTCACTGTTTGGGAATTTGACGTGAGCTACACGACATGCCGCTACGGCCGCGCAGTACATGATCGAGTGTGTATCGGTGAGATCTTCGCAGTCATCAAAATAATTTGACAACTGCGAATCCAGAGCAGCCACCAGCGCCCTATTCTTGTTACACATGGGCAAACGAGGTATGCGTGGCCTAAGTTCGGGAGGTATATTACGATATTCCCGAATCGCACACTCCAAAGCACTCCTCAGTTCACTATTGCACTGGTTACTTACGTTAGTGACCGTGTCAGAACTCACCTCGTCTGTGTGGAAAGATATGTAGTTGGACGGTGGTATCACAGCTGGTACCACAGGCTGCGACGGAGGGGTAATGACACGGTCACTCATTTCCGTTCGGAGGCGATCAAGTACAGTATCATCCAACATATGATTACGCAGGATGACCCGCACCTGATCCGACAGTCGTTGGGCCGAAACGTTGACGGCTGGCTCAAGCACCTGAAACAAAGAGAGCATCAGAACACGGTACGCGGTCAGGTTATTTCCTCCCTCTGTAGCCCCATAGTATGAGCGCATGACGTTCTCGTTGATGGATTGCGTCCATCGCATGCGCTGCACACTTCCGCCGGGAGCTGGGACCCTATCAGAGGCCGGTGGGCCTCGAGGTCCTAAACAATCCGGCGGCCGGCGTCCTCCCCGACGACGCGTAGGTGGTGGTGTCGTCGGCGGCGAGTAGTACTCGTCGCTCGAGCTCGACGCAGCTGCTACGGCCGGTGTCACAGCACTCACGATGGGGCTGGGTTCCGGCGGCGGCGAGGCGGAGCTGAGCGACGAGGCCGGAGGTGGTGGGCGTGCACGTCGAGCTGCGGCTCTGGTCAACATTCACTTTTCCTCGTCGAGATTTTTCGTTGTCATAAGTATGACATGTAGTATATTTTACGTGAACCCATTTTCGAGAGTTACACGTATTTCACAGTAATTATTGTAGATTTTATTGTATTTCTAAACCTGTTTTTTCTTCGGATAATTCCATTTTAATAAAATATTACAATATTTGTATTTTGAAAAAATCTAAGGAAAAATTTTTGACACGTCAGGTTGACAATCAGACCACAGATTATTTATTATTTATTTTTTTTTTTTTTTTTTCAGATTATTTTTTTATTATTATTATTGTTATTGTTACCTTTTAATCAAAAAAATAATTTTCAAAATCGGTCCATAATTGACCAAGATATCGGTGAACATACATAAAAAAAAAACACACACACAAACAGCCGAACATAGAACCTCCTCCTTTTCGAAGTCGGTTAAAAAATAATACCTACGTAAACACACCTAAAGTTTTTTTATTGATTTACAATATGAAATAATTTACGAGAAAGTTAACATCTTGAAATCTACACTGAAAAAACGGTTGTTATATATTTTTTTTCTTCTAACTTTACCGTAAAAAGCCAACCAAGGGCAAAAGGCAAAAATGATCTAATAAATTTAAGGGGAAAAAATAAACATCTCGTGGTTACCGAACGAATCTTCCCTTTGAAGTTTCCCAAATGCTGGAGGCTTAATACAAATCAAAACACAACATCGGGGCATCAAACGAATTTTTCATAGTAGGCATATTTTGGTAACGAATAAAAACATGTACAAAGTGATTCTTGTGTCGAGAATAACAACAAACCTATCTAGTAAACAAAAATGGTGATATGATAAAAAATATTTCGTGAGTGGTTTTGTTTGAACATAGAAAGCCATTTACATATTTAGTACTGCCCCCCTAGCCAAGTTACAACCAGTTTGTGTCGAATTCCGTTCTCTAATCGGTAACGCCTCGGTGACAGCAATTGTAGAAAACGATAAGTTGGTAGCCATGTTGACGCGCCTGAGTCGGCCGCTCGTTCTACAATGTAGCGTTTGTATAACAAAGGATGTAGCGTTAAACATTGTAGAAACGATTTTGAACGATGTGAACTTGGCTACGAATTGTCTATTCGTTTGTTCTGACTACGCGACTTTACGTTGGGATGACGTCATTCCCATACATTTCGTCACTTTTCGACAGCGTTAACGATTGCAGAATAACAACTTGGCTAAGCGTGCTGTTTTATTAATTACCATGATTGAAAGGTTAAATTCAAGAGCGGTGGGCTTTTATTTTATATAATTACAGATAGACATCTAAGGAAACAATGGCTTACTAAAATAAACATAAAAATAATAATACTTTCGATTAAGTAAATAAGGCTTCCATCTCGGCTGGGCAGCGTTCGGGAAGCTACGCGGTATCTTCTCGTCCAACATACCACAGTGTCTCAAGACGAACGTCCAGTGCGTGTTGCCAGTGATGACATATGGCTCCGAAACGTGGTCGCTCACAATGGGCCTCATCAGAAGGCTTAAAGTCACCCAAAGGGCAATGGAAAGGGCTATGCTCGGAGTTTCCTTGCGTGATCGAATCAGGAATGAGGATATCTGCAGAAGAACCAAGGTTACCGACATAGCACGAAGAATCGCCAAACTTAAGTGGCAATGAGCAAGGCATATTGCTCGCAGAACAGATGGCCGTTGGGGCCGACAGGTTCTGGAATGGCGACCACGTACCGGAAGACGTAGCGTTGGAAGGCCTCCTTCAAAGTGGACCGATGACCTGGTTAAGGGTTACGGGAATCCGATGGCTGCGAGACTCACGGGATCGTTAATTGTGGCGACACTTTGGGGAGGCCTATGTCCAACAGTGGACGTCTTTTGGCTGAAATGATGATGATGATACTAAGGAATTCTAAATATGAAATTCTCTCCACACATTTAAGGTGTTTGGCGTTCCGATTGGGTCACTCGAAGCTCTTATCCAATCAGAGAGTCAAATGTGACAAACGTTTGGATCGCGTTAACGTGAAAACAACACACACTCAGCGCATAGGGCCAGCAGTCATTTGTTCGACCGTGTCGTCACGTAAAGATACCCAGGTTTAGCTTTCAGGAAACTCAGACTCTGGCAGTGAATTCCGGTCCTTAGCTATTAAATGTGACGACTTGGTTGAATAATTGGCTGTTGGACCAGTGTGCTGAGTGAGTTGTTTTCATGTTATCGCCATTTAAACGTTTGCCTCGATTGGCTCTCTGATTGGAGAGCGGGCCAATCGGAAGCCGAACACTCGAGAGTATTCCATATTATTTCCTTACATTTAGTTTCAACAAAAAACGCCTGCCTTATCCAATTTATTTTAAATCGCAATCTCTATTTAATAAAAAGATTAGTTAGGTTAGTATTTAGTTAACGGACAGCCAAAATTTAATTTACATTTGCACCTTAATCATAATTAAGGCGCTTGGAAAGTTCTAATTCATTCTTATTACGCTTTCAAATTAAGTAGAAAGTAACAAACCATGTTGGAACAAGACCAAAAAACTCGAAACACGATCCAAACTGGAATGGCAGTGTTATAAAGATTAATTTTAAAAGCGGATTCTCTCATCATGTTTTTGAATTTAATTAGAAGCATTTTATTATTATATTACCAGTTCAGGATACCGATAAAAATGGGAAACTTCTCCAAAAAATATATGTAAGCGAGATGTTGTTCGATTGTATCGAGTCAAAGAAATCGATTGCTAGTTTTCAATTATTCGAATCAGTCACTCTCGGAATGAATGCGCTGTGCGCCAATCGCATTAACAGACTGAGTCAGACTCGAGTTAGAGTCGAAACAATCGAGAACCATCAAAATGTTCGTATAATCGAATAAAACCTCTCGCCATCTCTCATCTCATCTGATTTGATACGACACATGGAACCAATGTTTCGATACCAAAATAACTAAATATCAAAGAGGCTTTATTGTCGTCTGTGCAAATACGCATCCTCAAGTTTTTCGGATATATGACCCGTAACGAGGACTCGATGGTAGATGCAATTGGTGGTGCAGGGAATAGTCAAAGGCGAAAGATCCGGTGGACGCGAAAATCGTGATAGGTACACCCCAGCATCAATGTCAACCCCCAAGCCGCTTAATATAAACCTTTCGCATCACGAGAGAAGCGGTGGCCAAAGACTTGACCTAGACATGATCGCGACCACTCTGTGAGAGTTCTCAGAGTGTGTGACTGACAAGTAGAGGCTTTAGGTACTCAATTCATAATGAGCCAAGAAACAGCTTCTAGACAATATTATCAGTACGAAGTCCAGCGATCAAGATAACTCTTGGGTTTTTCTTTTGTGGGTGCCCTCTTGCAGGTCAATCTATAAGCTTGTCGTCTACTTAAACAGATTTGGCGATGGCGGCCATAAGCTAGAAGAGGATAGCATGAGACGGGATGAATCAAGCATGGAGGAGCTAAGGGGACTTGATCACTTCTTACTTTCGGACGTCCGAAGGGTACACAGGTTCCTTGTGTCGGACTCATTGCGAACGTTATACCAGACTCTGTCGAAGTGGTGTGACTTCATCGTCACTTCTTCTCGTTGTCAAGTTGTAATTTTTAAATTTCAAAATACTAATTACTAGCTTTTGGCCGCAGTTTCACCTGTGTTCATAAAATATAGCTTATGTCACTCAGCAATAAAGCTGCTTTCTCTCGGAGAAAAAAAATAGCAATCGGAACAGTACTTTCAGAGATTACCTCCTAAAAAAAACATAAACACAAACAATAGTTTAGAATAGAAAAACAATATTAAAACTCAACTTGCATTACTTCGGCCGTAGCAAAATAACATCAAAACGCCTCTATTTAGCCCTCCACAACATAATATTGCATTTATAATGAATGCTGACTGCTATGCCGTGGTCGTGGGTTCGATTCCCACCTATGCTAAATGTTTGTGTGATGAGCATGATCATTTGTTCTGTATCTGGGTGTAATGTATAATATGTATGTATTTAGCAATTTATAAGTATGTTTATTTTTAATTGCAGTAGTCCAGTACTCATATCACAAGCTCTGCTTGGTTTGGGACTGGTTGGCGTTGTGTGAAAGTTGTGAAATCATATTATTATTATTATCTTTTGTCTAGTTTAAGTAGCTATCTCTTAAGGAAACCCAAATGGAAATTATTTTCAGTAACGAAATTATTTTATTCCAATACGTGCACGAGTTTATCGCAGCTCGTTTGGCCTAAAAAGTGTTTCAACCGTACGTTTATTGAAAAAGTTTGGTCGAAAGCGGAGTGCACTTGAAGTCTCATAACAAATGCTATTGGCTCGCGAGCCAAGCTGCCAAGTACGCGACTGATGTCATCCGTTTTTTGTTACTGAAACTTTATTATTGCTGCCTAATTTTTTTACTGTTATAGAAGAGTGGAAGACTAAAGAATATGATGTTAGGTGGCAATATTTAGGCCAGTGCTTGAACCTTGAGAAGGCCCTCAACAAGTCGGAGGCCATCGCTTGCCATGGTCCCCGACGGGCACCGCCGCCAGGATTACACATTGTGATCGGAGGAACTACATTGGCTGTCGAGTCAACAATGAAATATTTCGGATTGGTGCTCGAGAGCCGATGGGACTTTGGTCCCCATTTCCAGCGGCTGGTGCCTAATTTAAAAAACTAATTTAGTCCCTCGAATTAGCGACCTCGCTACGCTCGGCCGCCAACTCCTTCTCGGGACCAAATGAGTTACTTTCACCCCTAGTGTAACAATGTACTATTTCATTACTCATACTCTAAAAGTAGGTCTGAAGTTGCCTGAGGAGCGGGCTGAAAGTGATACTTTTCATCCCTAGGGAGTTTTACTTTACAACTGACAGCTGTCAAATTATTAAAAAAAACTAGTTATATCTTCACATTTCTATTGAACCATGTTCCAATTTTCCATACAGCCAGTCAATCACAGCGCGATATAAAATTGAACTTTTCAACTATTTCTTTAAAATTTTTTATTTATAAAAGATAACAATTAATTTCTAATTTTTCATTAATGAGGCTGAATAGCTGGCCGGCTACAGAAAAAAAAACAAAATGGCGGGAAAGTGGCAATCAGTCGTTGGTTTTTTCGAGTTTTGTTTACATTTCCGTACAACAGAGATTTGTATTAACACGTTGTTTATCAGATTAAAATAGTGATTTAACGCCTAATTTCATAAGAGAAGAGGCTAATGCAGTTGTGGAAAACTTTTTACCGCCTAAATCAGAAGAAAGATACCTACCTAAAATCATAGGTACGACGACTCAGGTTTTACAAACTTTTTATTTTATTTTTACTTTCCTTGTATTCGTAATGAAAAGCACAGTGCTTACCTCGGGGTGAAAATAAATAATTTAGTCCCTCGAATTAGCGACCTCGCTACGCTCGGCCGCCAACTCCTTCACGTGACGAAATGAGTTACTTTCACCCCTAGTGTAACAATGTACTATTATATAATCTAAACCCCATAAGAGTAAGAAAAGGAAGTTCAAAATTTGTATACCAACCTGCTTTCAAGCGAGCGAAGCCGCTGGCGGAAGTTAATAAAGTAATAAAATGATTAAATCGGTTCACAAATAAAACGTAATTAATTTTGCCACCAGTATTGCAAACTTTATAATAAAATTTGGAACACATAACCTCAACGAAAGTTTGAATTTAGAACCTAATTATTTCCCGGGGTAAGCCAGTTATATCCAGCTAGTATTTTAGAGTTAAACCGTTTAAAAGCGCAACTAAATCGCTGCTCGTTTTAAACGGAATATTCCCGAAGCGTAAAGCTCTTTTTAGGGTTCTGTAACCGAAGGAAGACTCTAAATATAAAATTTAAGCTGTTGCTTCAGAACCTTAATATCAAACCAGTTGAATTTTCCCAAAATTCTTGAAACACGAAAATTCTTGTCTCTATACTTAGGGACCTTGGTTTTATGGTTTATGTTTGAAAAGTAAGTTTATAATATCAAACTTGATTCGATTTTAGAGTGTAGAAAGAGAAAATCTTTTTTCTTCAGCTTTACTTCCGTGGGCTAGGAACATCATTGCGTTTTGAAATAAACAGTAAAGTAATGAACGTTAACGTAGCTTAACTTTTTTTCCATGTGCGATCACTCAAAAATTTTTTGCATTTGAGTCGAGTATTTCCAAACATAATAATCCTTTATAAACATATGTATATAAAAGCAATTTTCCTCTTCTCTCCTATACAGAGAAAAAATGTTTTTATCTAAATAAAAAACAAAACACCACCAAATACCGATGTATTTGGTGTCAAGAACCCTTAGCGCGTGATTCCGGCTCAGCTTCGGCTAGTTTTTCAGTTAGCGGTAGTGGTATCTGAAATTTTAATAAAGTGGTACAGGCTCTGCCGATGTGCAAGTAGATGTATCAAATGGTGTCGTGGGTAATATAAAAAGGCCCCAGATAACCTTGCAATAAAGTACATTGACCTTTTCCTAATATACACGAAAAACAAACAATGTACAGCTTTTCATTACTATGTCATGCAAAGGAGCTTTATGTCTTTATTTCCGTTTTTGAAATTAAGAATTTCAACAAATGTGGGAGGGTCAATGACCGTTATTGCACGTTTATCTGAAATATAATATAGTGATGCTAACCAAAAGTCTTCGAGAAGATATCCGCAGGAGAACCAAGGTTGCCGACATAGCACAAAGAATCAACAAACAATGCAACGGTGTGGCAATGCACATTGCTTGCAGAACAGATGGCCGCTGGGGCCGAAAGGTTCTGGAGTGACGACCGCGTACCGGAAAACGCAGCGTTGGAAGGCCTCCTACAAGGTGGACTGACGACCTGGTCAAGGTAGCGGGAATCCGATGGATGCGGGACGCACATGATCGTTCGTTGTGGCGACGCTTGGGGGAGGCCTATGTCCAACAGTGGACGTCTATCGGCTGAAATGATGAACCAAAAGTGCTTTAATGAATTAAACCCGAAGCGAACGCCGGCGTTCGCTCTCTCATTGTCTTTCTATTGTCTCTAATTACGGTATTCGAAATGTTAGTGACTGTTTGATTTGTGTGGGAGTTTTTTTTTTTTAATGATAAACTTGCTTGCTGATCCCCCGAACTTGCTTGTCAGCAGTGATGTAATCATTGATGGTGAGGCGCACTAGTTTATTAACAGCCTATTCAGGTAACCCTTGAAGATACCTAAAATCAATTAATTAAATTTAAATTTTATGTTTTGGTTTCGTTTATAAAGGTCGGTATTTTACAAAATGCATTTTTAGATAGTACGCCACAATAGGCTAGTTGCCTTAAAAAATGTAATTACGTGTCCCTTATTTTTGAATAATCTAAAAGACGGACTCTTTTAGATTATTCAAAAATAAGGGACACGTATTTTTTATTTGTAAATTAAAAATTGACAAAGATATAGCCCACTAAAGTTACGTGTAACGTCACACGTAACTTTAATGGGCTATATCTTTGTTATTTTTTGTTTAATCGAAAAAAGAAAAAATACGTGTAAATAAATAAAATGAAATTATTTTCACCCTGGAAACTATCTTATTACATGACTTGATTCCACCATTACCTTTCTACCTATTGTGACGCACTATAAATTTTATGTTCAAATTATAATTATATTTTTGGTGTACAGTAAAAAGTACATCTATCTATCTCTCTTTCTACCATCGAACAACCCGATGTACGGTGAGTATCCACCCTTACATTTTTAACACCTCTATGGTTTGGGTTAAGCGTTTCGCTTCGACTTTTACACCGCATATATCGCAGAACTGAAACAATTTGCCTGTTGCGGTCTTACTGTCTGATTATAATTTAGGTGTTTTCAAGGCCTCTAGCCTCTAGCCTGAATGGTGTCTATCTACATATTGGTGGGACAAAATTTGAGTAAAATCGATACCTAACAAGAATACGAGTTTAGATCTGAGGCCCTACCTAATAAACGTTTTTCTTTCTTTCTTTTTTCTTTTCTTTACACACCACAAGTTTTTAACGAGATCCATTTGATGACCTAAACTGAACTGTTAAAGGAATGGACCTATATATGGTGTATAGCTCTGTCCCTCTTTTTCGCTCGCACGACCGATATTATACCCTCTTCAAAAAAGAGGAGGTTCCAGGTTCTTCTGAATGTATTTTTTTTATGGATGTTCACTGATTTCTCTGTAAATTGTGGACCGATTCTCAAATAATTATTTTTTATTGATAGGCTATGCTTTCAAATTGGTCCTATAGAAATATTGTTTCTCTCTGATCATGAATTTCGAAGATATAGAACGGAACTTCTCATGGGATCACAGCTGGGCACGCCACAATTATGGCGATAAGTCCCCTCTTTGAGGCGTGGCTGGAAAGACCTCACGGCGTCCATACCTTCCGCATGACACAGGTCCTCACCGGAAATGGCAAGTTCGGGAGGTTCCTGTTCCGAATTAAAGCGGAAGTGACGCCCGGGTGTCGCCACTGTGCGGAACGCCCGGAGGACACGGTGGAGCACACAATCGCGGTGTGGCCTACTTGGGCGGAGCATCGCCGTGCCCTCGTGGGGGTGATCGGCGGCGGAGACCTTTCGCGCCGGGCCTTGGTCGAGGCCATGGTCCGGAGCGAGGAGGAGTGGCAGGCGGTCGCCGACTTCTGCGAAGCAGTAATGCTCGCTAAGGAGAAGGCCGACCGCATCAGGCAACGGCGCTCTCGCCGCCGCCGGGATTACGATCCCGATTTCAAGCCACCGTAGGCGCGGGCTTGCGGACAGTGAGCAATGGGTAGTTCGCTGTCCGGCCGTCCGGTAACTGTCCGAACCAAGCCCAAGTCGTCGACGGCGCGCGCTGTTCCCGCGCGCCTCAAGGAGTTGTCAGCAACAGCAGAGGCCCAGCCGGGTTGAAGCCTACTGGGGCCAGGGTTATCCGAAAGGGCGCTCGAGCCCCGGTATGAAGGCTTGAAGGAACGGGATGGGTTTTTTAGTCAGTAAGAGTCTGACACTATCTCCCGCTCCGCCCAAGAGCGGGGGTTGTCATAAGACGATTTTTACCACCGAAAAAAAAAAAAAATTGGATCACAGCAAAACTGTCGTAATTAGTAAAATTGCTTTATTCAAAAGTCCATGACTGATTGAAAGAAAAGGGGGAGGGGATATATCGAACTGATCTGATGATGAAACCGGAAGATAGGTACTTGAACTCTGTAATAAATTAATCTAACCTAACCGTCTTTGGGTATAGATAAGTCATACGATGCACTCTGACTATACGGTATTCAAGTTCGCCTGAGGGGCAATTTTTAGTGGAGGTACCATAAAAAGGTAAAGATTGTGAAATAAAAAACTAATTACAAAAAAAAATCAACCGACTTCAATGTTAAAAAAGACGCTAAAAAGTTCAAAATATTTTTAATATCGGAAGTCTGTGTTAAATAACGGAGAGATAAAACTATTATAGAAATACCGACTTCCGATATTAAAGTAATTTTTTTAAGTGTTTTTTTTACATTGAAGTCGGTGGTATTCTTTTTTCTAAAAAGTTTTTTATAACACGTCATGGTAAGGCCCAAGTTTCGGTTATGCGCAATGATTCTGATTACAAAGAGTGCTAGCGTAAGTTGTCACGATAAAGTCAAGGAATAAATAGTTATGAAATGCCATTGCCTTCCAAAAAAAAATATAGAGCTACCAAATAAAATTGAAGATTCAATCTCGTTTTTTCATGTTTCAAGGATTCTATTTAATAAGATTGAATATTATCTGGTACAAACCAATTTTGTTTATTTTTTTCTACAGACATATTATTGCTAGATATATTGAATTTGAGGCTCGTCTCGAGGGTATGATACAGTCATCAATAAACCTTGTTACTTGTGAACTGGTGAAAAAATTATTTTAATATAGCTGTTATGTATTTGAGCGTTATTGCTTTTTAAAATATTATAATAGAAATAAACGAGTCGGACTCGCCCACAAAAGGTTCTGTGCTACTATACTAAAATTAAGTAATAACCATTTACCACTTAAATATTTATTGTATTCTATTTTAGTATTTTGTTGTTATAGAAGCAATACAAATACATCATCCTGTGGAAATATAATATCTTTTCAACTGTTAATAAGCTATCATGATTCATGAGTTACAAGCCTGGTGACAGACACTCGGACAGTGAGATGTTAGTAATAGGGTCTTTTTTTTTTCGTTTTTATGTTCGGGTAGGGAACCCTAAAAGAGAGGTCTCAATTTTTTTTTTGTGTTTTTTTTTCCGTCAGAACTCTGTCATTATCAATTGATTTGGAAAAATATTTTTAACTGAAAGTTATACTTCAAGAGTCGTCAAATTTTTCCATAATTTAGTTTTGGTGTTAGGATCTATGAGGAATCGAGTACACTTTTCAAGTAAGTATTGTAAGGACAGATAATTATAGCGATTTTGTTATTTACAACAACAAATAAAGCTAAAACTCTCTGAAAACAAATTCAGAGAGTTTCATTTAGTAAAATGGAACTGTTTAAGAAGACCACAGAAGGTCATCAAAACTCTTTAATCATAAATATTTAATGGGTGTCAATGAGATATCTCGATCAAGATACTAATAAGACTAAAACGAAACTTGAAATAAATGATTCTGGTGAAAATAGTACCCCACATGCATCTCGAGACTATTCTAAGAAGTTCAAACACGCCGAAGAGAAATTGTTTTATGTGGAGTTCCGTTATAAACAAAAAAAACCAAAAACTTTGACGCTTGAATTCTTCAAGCACCAAAGTATTGTTTTTTAATTAATTTACTATTTTCTTGTGAATTAGAATTCTTAGTACTCAGGATAAGTTCTATTGGGTACTTCTTGTTGACCTGGTGTCCTAAAATTTGGTAAAAAGGAAGGTCAAATATTATAATCAAAGGCAAAGCCTAAAAATCGTTTTGTAGTTACATCACAAAATAATAAGATTCGAAAAAATCTTCAAGACTCGATACAAGAATCGAGAAAAAGAATTTTTGCATAGGTAAGGTTGTACGGAACCCTCGGTGCACATGGCCGACTCACACTTGGTCGGTTTTTTTTTTTAAATAAAATAATGTTACTTTCTAGACAATTTTCTTCAAAGTTTGCGTATTACGTACGGCTCATTACTTCGTATAATTCATTTCATCACAATTGCTCTCAAAACAGTGAAGGAAAACCTCGTGAGGAAATCATCATGTCCAAGAACCTAAAATTCGAAGACATGTGACATATGCCCACCCGCACTGGGCTCGCGTGGTGGATTACAGCCCATTCCTTCTCCTAGATAGGAGGCCGAAATCCCGCCATTGGGAACATTAAAAGGCTGATTATGCTAATGTTTATCATAGAGCAATACATAGTTGGTACAACGAGGGCCTTGAAATCAACTCGCAGTCTTACATAGCATTCCAGACCACCAGTTCACTTAACTGCAAATAAAAGACCGTTTAGTCAATTGTAATTCGGAGATCGATGATGGCCTTAATATGGATTCATAATAGCCTCTCGAAGCGACCGCAAATTGCTAGCACCCCGTGACTACCAGGCGGCGATCGATCTTCTGAACTTATTGTAAAACAAAATTGGATCCGGACATTTTGCAAGCGGGACCTTGTATGGTAAAATTTAAGTAGGTCAATGTTCTATCATGGTTTGAAAAAAGAACTTGGACCTTCCTAGGTACTACAGGTCGCGCGGTGAATCAAGATCGCTCGGTGAAAGTAGTGGGGGCAATCGGCGCATGTGTACAATTGCGCACAAAAAGTGAAAAAAAAGAGAAATTCTGAAAAATTTTGTTTTTTTAAATTAAATTAAAAAAAAAAAAAAAAAATTTCGTTAGTTTCTTTCTTAACGTAACAATTTACGTCGTAAACCATTTTTCTGGCTAGCCGTTTTAAAACTTTATTTTTAACCATTTTTTTTAAGACTACGTATTACTAATACGATAACACAAGCTGTACGCAACAGTACCCAAGTACAACAGTATCCAATGAGACGCGAGAACGCAACGCGGGAATTGAAGAGCGACTCTATCTACCAATGACGTGTCGCCGACGGCGCACACCCGCCCGCACGTCGCCAAATAGACCTTAGAATTGAATACTGCGCATGCCCCTTCCACTTTTGCCGAGCGATCTTGATTCACCGCGCGACCTGTACTTACTTTCGTCAGTATAAACTTACGCTAAAACTTGGTATGATCGGACCATAAACTTGCTATACAAATGTGCCTAAAAAGCAACGTTATAAGTTTCAAAATAAATATACACTCATCAGAATAATTGTACCTTTTGACGTTAACTTGATTTTGCGTATCAAAATAGATAAATAGTCATCATAGGCTCAAGAGCAAGCGAACGTTTGGGCACTAGAGTGAGCTAGTAAATGAAATCTTTATCTCTTTCGTGTTAGGTCACAGAAATAGGACAGTTTACGGTGGTCCCCGGGGAGGGGGGAGGGGCACAGATGAACACCGTTGACCCGACCCAAGCCGTCTGAAATTAGCTTTAATAGTGTTTAATAAACAATAGCTTTTGAATAGAATAGAATAGAATAGCATTTATTCGGCGCAAGCAACACAATATACCACAACATAAAATAATAATATTAAAAAATGGTACTGATATACAATACAGTTGCAGTGACTGTGCTGTGCCCACAGCTTCGTCCGCGTACCTACATAAAATATAGCCTATGTCACTTAGGAATAGAATAGCTTACTATCTGTGAAAAGCTTTTAGCAATCGGCCAGTGCTTTCTGAGATTACCTCCTACAAACAAAAAAAACAAATTTTACCTGTTTGTAATATTAGTGTAGATTTTATGGCATAGCATTATAACTTAATCTCTACTCGATGAAACATATTTTGGTTAGCATTTATCGATTCTGGGAAGTATTTCGAATTTAGGTAGGACGTAAAATAAATCTGTATTTTGGTAGGTATTTAAACACAAGTCAATATAAATTAGTAGACATATATAAACTTATATCTTTCGGTATGTGTTTTTGTAAACTAATAACTGCTATAATCTTTTGACCTTTACTAGTGTTTTAGCAGATATGTGTCCAACCCAGTTCTCAAAACCGACCAACTCGCTTTGTGCCCAGTTCAATCAATCATAGTTGACAGCAGCTATTGTAGCCAATACGCGACACTGTGGTGATAGATCTATTTAAGTGTTCACAAAGATTGACTATGTAACATGGTATGTAACACAAATTTTATTATGTTAGGAAAATTACATTGAAATACAAATTTTACTATTATTATTTCCATGTATGATTTCATAAAAAAAATAAATATATTTTTTTCTTTATTTTACTCAAATCGTTCCGACGTCTTTGTGTCGAAAATATCACCATCCCAAGCTAAAAACCAGCGCTGAGGACTCGTCGCACTACGCATGTGGCCACGGCATTATACTAAATGTCCAACCGTTTTGCGCGAACACAGCGTATATTTCCTATATCTCAACTGGTCTTAAAATTGCTTAATTTTCCGCAAAAAAAAATTTTTTCTTTCCTTTAATTTTTTTTTGTGTTGGGAATCGGCTATTTACTTCTCTCGCTTTAAGCTGGAGCGAGAAGGTGTGCCAAACTTTTAGTGTCTACAACCTGTTTTTTTACCACGAAAATGTTGGATAAGTTAGAGTTTTTGCTTTCAGAATCATAAATCTAATAAACAAATTATAAGGACGGAAACCGACTTAGGCAATCTTCTACTAAATGTGTGTAAGTACCTAACTTCTCAAGTGATTGGCTGAAGGTATTAAAAAGCAAGCAATTTTTTCCTGCTTTTCTTCCCGATTTCGACCTTCTGGGCTTCCTTTGACTTCTGACTCTCGGTCTTGGACCTTTTGCAAATACAGCTGTTTGTAGCTTGTTTAACTTTTGACATCGTAATCAACGAGGTCGGATCTATGTTGAATATTAAAAGAGTTGCTCAGTAGTTCGTTAGTTTAAAATTTGAACTGTAATAGTGCTTTGCGGAAATGAAAATATTCTATTATATCATTTTAATATTATGCAGTGCCATAGCGTGAGTTTTCGCTGTCCGGGGCGTTTTAAAAATTACCGCTTTCTCTATTTTCAATTATATATTGTATATATTTGTGTGGGTTCCTGGATGATTTGAATATTATACTATTTAATCCAGCAGATGGTCCTCTAATCGAGTTCTTTTTTTTCAGACAAAAGTCCAAAGCGAAGCGAGGCGAAGTGTCAAAAGCTTTTGACCAGGACAATGTCTGTCCGGGACCGCAAGTATTAGTATACACCGCTAAATTTTGATCGTTTTAATCCCGTGGAGGGTCGATCCGGTAAATGAAACACTATCGATTTGACGCAACGCCGACTACTACCTACAAGGCATTGGACTCGTTAAGCTGACATTTTCTTAAAGAAATTAATTTCGTACATGCGTAAATTAATACGAGTTTTAAAAAAAGGTACTTTATTTTTTAACTTCATCTTTACAAATCGATAGTGTTTCATGTACCGGATCGACCCTCCACGGGATTAAAACGATCAAAATTTAACGGTGTATATTGTCAATTTAGATACGTATGACCAGTGCCGATTTCAGCGCTGCAGCGGGACGCTGTAAAAATACATGTGCCATCTGTCGGCGAATAGTGATCCATCTCCCCCTACACGAGGGTTAAGTTAGTAGTTGACTTATTCAGAAAAGGAAAAATGTAGGCTACAATATATTAAGCGAAGCCAGTTTGGAAGTTGTGTTAGACTGCCTGCCTCTGATATTGAGATGCCAAAGCAATCATATGACTGCATTATATAGTAACCTAGGCGTTCGATTTTTAGTTTTATATGGATTTCTTTTTATAATGCCCAGTTGACGATTAGGAAAGGCTTCAAGACATCCCAAGCTTTATCAAATTTTATCGATCGAATCTAACTGTCCTCATACCAGAGATAATTATTATTATAGAAAATTTGCTGCCCTCTACAAATGCCGCCCGGGGCGGGCCTCCCGTGCCGCTCTCACTCCGCTACGCCACTGACATCATGCATCGCTAGTGACTTATTTTTAGTGGATGGATTACTTCTGGGATAAGTGACTATAAAGTTTTGTAAACAGTACTGAGTTACATCTGTAGTGTGATGATAACAAAATACATTTGAAAAGATGTTTGACGTCTTAATATTTTTATTTTTTTTATTGCCACTTTCATTAAGTCATCATCATTATCCCAGCGTCGGACATAAGCCTCCCTTCAGTGACACCACAACGAACGGATCTATGCGTCTCGCATCCATCGGGTTCCCGCGACCCTCACCAGGTAATTGGTCCACCTTGTGGCAAGCCTTCGAACACTGCGTTTTCCGCCTTTAGCCCCATCGTTCATCAATTCTGTAAGCAATGTGCTTTGCCCACTGCTACTAAAGTTTGGCGATTAGGCTATGTAGGACACCTTGTTTCTCCTAAGGTAATGATTAAGTGGCGATTCAAAATTCCTTTATTAATTGCGATATACCTAAACTATGTCGTACAAATACAAAAGATAATCATCAATACATATGAAGCTTAAAACTTCAGCTAAGTAATCAGAGTTCTACAACCAAAGCAAAATTCAACCAACGAACTTATATGAGTTCTTAAACTCCGTATTACTTCGCTCTGGAGTTAAAACTTACAACGTACTTGCATCACGGTACCTGCATATCTTGATTCCCAGGGTACCTTCTCGAAGTAATAGCGCTCAGTCAAGAACTCCTGGTACCTCTTGAACCCCTGGCGACAATAGTTTAAATGCAGACTTGCAGTTACTCCAAAAGTTTACATCTATTTACCAAGTGTACCTAAGTTTAGAAACTGAACAAAAGTTTAGATTAATGTTCGAGAATTCTTGAACTGACGGTGTAGTTTGTGACACATTAGATCATGTTTATCTTTGATATCCCTAATATACTACCTCATTAAATGAAGATCATGTATTTATTTATGGTGTTAAGGGTGCATTTGAAATACATACAAGAAAATGATCTGACTGCCTATATTTTTGGACTTAAAAATCAGAATACTAAATCAGTACCTAGCGTCCAAAATAAGGCAGCATAAAATCTAAATCAAAACCGTCTAAATCATGTCAGTCTAAATCATGACAATCTAAATCATGACAGACTAAATCAGGACAGTCTAAATCATGAAAGTCTAAATCACGTCAGTCTAAATCATGACAGTAAAATTTAATGAACAGTCTCATCTGTATATACAAATTAGACTGTCCAAGAATTTGAATAAAAAAAAAATACAGTTAGGAAGAATATGTACGATTTTCATAAATATTTGTATGTCAATTATTGATCCTGTTTCTAATTTAATAAAGATCAAAAAGTCTATTGGATCGCCGGTTTGAGTACTGAAAAAGCCAAGTTAACTCGTGCAAAAATATGAACCAAACCAGTGGCCTAGAAATTGATTGGAATATGTAGTAGGTTACATATTTAAATCCACCAGCATAGAATGGTGTCGAACTGTTTGTTTTTAAAACATTGGAGCAGCGCTACGTACTGTATCAGTTGTTAGGTTGGGAAAAATTCCAATGGAAAAAAAAACCGAACTGAAGCTAAAAAATTCAGTCGCTGACCGTCACATTTTGTCTAGTTGATGGTGATATTTGAATACTATTGTCTACCTCTACCCATAATGAAAACGTGTTAATCGTTCCATGCGGGATGTGTGAACTCAAGGTAGAACTACACGACGCCACGCGCGACGTCGTTCTAAGTTTCAATCAGGTGTGGTCCACGTACGCGTCGCGTCGGTCTAATGTAATTGTAGCTTCACTCCTCCCCTCTTTCCCCTTTCCGACACTCTAAGTGCCAGGACAGGCATATCTAATAACTTAAATATTTGTCTCCAAAAAAGAAACTAACGATTAAGGATAGCACTCGCAAGAGGGAATGGCAAGAAGTCACCTTTTTCTGCGAAGTAATAATTCTAGCGAAGATCCGTGAGTGATCTGTGCCTGAGGATGTCCCTTCCGGACATCCTCAGGCATCAGGCACCGCCACAGGAGACACCCCGGGCTATGGGAGTCGCAAGGTGATCCTCGGCCACAGCAGGTGCAGGTTTGCAGACGACGAGCAATGGATAGATCGCCATCCTAGCATTCATTTCAGCACCATGGTAACTCTTTCAAACGTTTCTCTAATCCATAGTTGCCTTACACGTTAAGGTGTACCTGACAGGTTTACCTGAAGAGTTATACTTGTCAGGTAAGCTGTGTGGAAACCTGCACAGTTGTGCAACACACACGCTCCGGTTTACCTGTAAAACTGAAGAGAACAGGCAAACTTGTCAGGTCTACCCTGGTGTGTATGGCTTAAGTTTTACCCTTAAAATGATATAAAGGATGTCCTATTAAATTGTTTTTTTTTTTATGTCCCTTATTGTTAAAACAGCCAGCAATAAAATATTTTACTCCTAATAAAATACTAGTTACATAACATCGCACAGAGTACATCGCTTACACATAAAAGCGTTTTTAAGCTGTATCTCTGCCGAGCCCTGAAAGGATAAAGCGAGACACACACGTAAAAGCGCGCGAACAGCCATTGTTCTTACAAACAATGAACAGTACTATTGTACTGATTTCTGCATTCAAGTGTGCTCATGAACACGCCTCTCAAGCGTGCTCATGTGCGATGTATACTCACACTTCTGAACACGCTTGACTTATCCATTCAGTCGATCGGAAGTAGTGGTTAATGTAGGACAAAATTGGAGGTGATTTGACATTGATAAAGGCCCTGAAATTCACGTCCAGAATCATTCAAAGTTATTCGGAGAGACAAGTAAATTGATTATATAATTTACTACGATTGCGCTCCATTCGAGATGCGCAATTGTTCGATAGCGTTACTGCGGCCTTGCAACACCAAGGCCATTTGGAGTAAGATAGGGGTACTTGTTATTATAGTCTGACACTCCCCCTTGCTCCACCCAGAGCGAGAGAAGTCATTTGATGATTTCCCACCTTAAAAAAAGGTCAGGCGCCCCATATTAAATACTAGCTTTTGCCCGCAGCTCAATCGGCCCAGTACTTCCAGAGATTACCTCCTACAAACAGAAAAACATAAAAACAAAAAAAAAAACAAACTTTACCTCTTTATTATATTAGTGTAGACTATAGCTTTTTTGTCCTAAGATGAGTTCCCTGACAGTTCTTGTCTGACAATTATAGTGATGTGACCTAACGAAACTTAATCGATTTTTAACAATAACGAATCAGTTGACAAAGAAAATGGAATCGGATTACGGATTTTAGATTTATAGATGATAAATGTGAAAGTTTGTATGGGTGTGTGGATGTTTTTTATTCTTTCACGCAAGAACTAGTCTACGGTTTTGATGAAATTTTACAGTAAACCAAAAAACCCGACAAAAACTAAAAACCTGAAATAACGCGGGCGAAACCGCGGGGGACGGCTAGTGGTAAATCCCCTGAGTCCCCAAGCATTTCAATAGAAAAAATACGGATAAATAGAAAAGGTTGCTTATTTTCGAAATTTACAGACTACTTTCTGAAGAATTTCTTATTTACATTCTTAGATACATAAACAATAAATAAACCCTCAAAATTTTAATAATATACGTGGACTTTTAATAATATTAGTGTTCAACTAAATGACGTGCGAACGCCCGCGTTCGCTTGGGGTTTGAGGGGGCAGTCTGTTAAAAATAATAATTTATTTATTATTCACTGTCCGAACTTGACTCTAGATTTGAACTCATATCCATATCGGAATCGGAATCTTCTACAACCGCGACGATTAATTGTTGGTCCCTAATTCGGTCGATCCGGATATATTTATTCCAGTCCTCTGATCACGCGGCGCGGTCGCGATTACAAGATGGCCGCTCCGATTTTGTCGATTAGTGTGTCGTCGAATAGTGTCAATCTCTATTGGCAGAAATTCCGTTAACATTACACATTTTTTAGTTCTATACTTTTTTATTTTATTTACTTAATTTATTAACAGTTAATTATAACCACAATAATTTATTTAGTAATTTACGAAAGACAATATTTTTTTATCATTTCATTTTTTTTTTTTTTTGCTAGTTTATTTTTTAGTAATCTAAAGTAGTATGCGTGCAACGGAAAAAATGAACTGTCAGGGAACTCATCATAGGGCAAAAAAGGTATAATAGTGTTGAAGTAGCTGAAACTTAAACTTCTGTCACTTTATCTAGAGCCTAAGGACATCTTGCAACCCAAAAACTACTGAGAAATTTTAACAAAAGTTAGGCATTTTTTTGTCTTAACGGAACAAAAGTTAACAAAAAAAAAACAGTCTCCACTAAAATGCAGCGTAAGTATACTTCTAGTTTGAAATCCCTCCACGAACGTTTTAACGCGCCTACAAATTAGCCGTAAATTGCCGCAAAAAATCACGCAACAGCGGCAGCACAACTACTGCGCCGCAGACGCGCTGTCTCCGCGCGTATTATTTATATGGAACAATAAAGCAGCACATTGTGAAAGCAGCGCGGCACTTTGCGGCTAATATAAAGGCGTCTTTATTTGGACTGCTCTAACACGCATTCTTTTTACTATATGTAAATATGCGCTATCCAATAACATGACAACTATTTTTCACATTTCTCATTCCGAAATTAAAATAATGCCCATGAAAAAAAAGAACCCTCTTTAATATATGACTGAATTTCACGGCACCTACATATGTGACGTCACTTCTCTGCACGAGTCATTTTCTAGTGTATTTTATCTCCATCGGATTCGTGTCGAGTAATTTCCGCTATTTGAAGCTGACATTGTGTTACCTGAAAGCGCTTTATTTTTGTATCTATTTCTGATAATATTGTATAGGCAGGCGAGAATTTTTGTACAGATTTTATTCGGAGAATGATTTTTGGATGTCGGCTTATTCTCTCAACAGAACTGACAAGAAATATGTAATTCATAATATAACTTAAAAGAGTGTCCATGAAGTTTCTTGCACGTTCTTCTCTATAAAGATCTACGCTTTGGAGCATGCAATTAAGCATCACTTTTTTTTGATTGACTGACATTTTGACAATTCAAAGTGGTCTATTTGAAATAAACGTTTCTGATTTCTGATTACCCGCTTTAGGGTGGAAACTGAGGGCATATCAGACCTTTACTAACTAAAACGCACCAATGTCTTTAATTTTTTTTTCCCAGGGTCTCGGTATCCCTTTCAGAAGTTCTCTGAGGCCCTAGCCTGCAACGGCTCTACTGGGCCCTTATGGTTATGGAACACTACGCGTCGTCGACAACTCGAGTTTGGTCCGAACGGCAAGCTCCCCATTGCTTGCCGTCCACAAACCCACAAATTCGAAGCGTGCCGTGTTTATTTTTTTGAGGTGGAAAATCATCCAATGACATCTCTCGCTCTCAGGTGGAGGGCAAAAGTATGACAACTTTTACTGACATTTATTTATTTATTTATTTTTATGGTGGGAAAAAATCATGCATTGACATCCCCCGCCCTTGGGCGGAGCGGGAGATAGTGTCAGACTCTTACTGACTAAAAGACCCACCCCGTTCCTTCTAGCCTTCATACCGGGGCTCGAGCGCCCTTTCGGATAACCCTGGCCCCAGTAGGCTTCGACCCGGCTGGGTCCCTGCTGTTGCTGACAACTCCTTGAGGCGCGCGGGAACAGTGCGCGCCGTCGACGACTTGGGCTTGGTCCGGACAGTTACCGGACGGCCGGACAGTGAGCTACCCATTGCTCACTGTCCGCAAGCCCGCGTCTACGTTGGCCGGAAATCGGAATCAGAATCCCGGCGACGGCGGCGGCGATAACGCCGTTGCCTGATGCGTTCGGCCTCCTCCTTTGCGAGCATTACTGCTTCGCAAAAGTCGGCGACCGCCTGCCACTCCTCCTCGCTCCGGACCATGGCCTCAACCAAGGCCCGGCGCGAGAGGTCTCCGCCGCCGATCGCCCCCACGAGGGCACGGCGATGCTCCGCCCAAGCAGGGCACACCTCGACTGTGTGCTCCACCATGTCCTCCGGGCGTTCCGCACAGTGGCGACACCCGGGCGTCACTTCCGCATGAATCGAGTGCAGGAAACTCCCAAACGAACCATGTCCGGTGAGTACCTGCGTCATGCGGAAGGTAAGGACGCCGTGAGGTCTTTCCAGCCACGCCTCAAAGAGGGGACTTACCGCCAACTTTTACTGACATAAATGACACCTACATTCTTTCTTCGCCCGCGTAAACCAGGATCACGGGTTTCCGTTTCTGAAGTCAACTCATGGGCCCTGTAGTCTTTGTAGCCTTGCTGGGCCCCTACGGAGAGTGTATGGTTTGCTTAGGGCTTAGAGCGATCAAGATAGAGCTAAAACTCACATAGATTTTAGCTCTGCTTTGGAGTTACCAAAGTAGTTTATTTAGTAGTTTAAGGAGCATATACGTAGGTCGTTTTACTAAGTAAACTAATATTAATTTAATACTCATACCATACCACGTATATCGAGGGACTGGAACATTTTGCCTGCTGCGGCCTTCCCTTCGAATTATAATTTATGAGTGTGAGTGAATATGCTCATAATAAGTTTACTGCGCCTCACCATTAGCGATTGCATTACTGCTTACAGTCAGGTGAGATCGCAGTCAAGCACTAGTTTATATCAATAAAAAAAAAAATACATGCTTTCTGGAGATATGGGTTTAGTTCCAAAAGGGAAACCCGTGGTCTTCAAAGTCAAAGTCAAAATCAAAATATTTTATTTCACATAGGCCTACATGTAACATGGGCACTTATAAAACGTCAGAAGCTAGTGCATGATTCCAAATTAGTCGTTTCCTATGGAGAGGAACCGGCAAGAAATTCCATGGTTACTCTTTTTAAAAATAGTGGTTCATGTTACAATGTTTATAGATATTATGTAAGAACAGTGTAGACTGTACACAAAAACACACAAAAAAAAAAACGAAAAAGAAATATCTTGAAAAGCAAAGGGCAAAGAAAGAACATAGCTGTGGTTTTAGTTAGAAAATCCACAGGTTCTCGGATGGTTCCGATCTTTAGTGTTTGTGCGGCGTCTCTCCGCAGACCATGTCCCACCTTCCGTCCTGCATCATGTGCCCTGTTGCCTGCTCAGGTAGGGACCTAATGAAAGCATCAGCGAACGGCATTGCCGTGGCCGAATTCTAGGCCAGGCAAGGAATTTAACTTATTTTGCCATCGATACGCTAAGACGAAAAAGTTAGTAAAAGGCTGATACGTCCTCCCACTTCACCTTATAGAGGTAGAAGTGATGTGATAATTTTCTACATTAAAAAAAACCCATACATGCTTTATTGCCACACATGGAAGTATGAATACTATAAACATTGCTTATTTATAAAACGTGGAAGGGAATACTTCTCGAGAACGCCTCTAAGAATGATGCATTATTCTCAGAATGGAAGACAAATATCTGGTTCGTTACATCGTTGTTTATTTTTGATGAATAATTTAAGAGACACATTGTGCAGAAGAAACCCAGTTATCTCGTGTTTATCTTTGAATTTTTCTTCACAAACGTTCCTTATTATGTGTTGCTATCATCACAGATGATGTTTTAAGTAAGAGTGTTTTTAATATCGTGCGGTTTTGATCACGCAAGCGGGGTGGCACCGCATGCGTAAAGGTCCATTTTATACAAGTATTTATTTTAAGGGTGTTTTTAATATCGTGCGGATTTCATCATGTATGCGGAATTGCATCGCAAACGCATAATATTAAAAACAACCTAAAAGGGAGCTTTTTTATTAGAACAGAATGTAAAAAGTGATTGTTGGATACAGCCTTGTGGGCGGCCTTACACTTCAGTTACGTGGTCACCACTCCAGGATAGATTTTTTAAAATTATTATTAACTGGCTTCTGTCTCCTCTTTCACTCAGGCGACCGGCATCGCCGCGAGTGGAAGAGGAAAACTCATCAGAAGGGAACATATTCCTTGGATAAAAACTAATATAAATGCTATAGCCATAGCCATACAACCAGCTCCGTTCAAACGCGTGTTCTGACCACCAGCATGCCTATCTGGTCATTATCCTCAGCGGCTCAGCCTCATCAGTGGCTTTGGCGAAACGAGTCCCGTACGGTATATCGAATTACCCTTGAACGATATAACTGTCTACAGAAAGCATGGTTCACCGACGAACGGTAATACGAGAAAACTATAAGTCGATACCATTATTTAGCGACAGCACGTTTCGCCGAATAACGCAACATCGAATGAATGGTTGGCCGATACCAAGATTTGCCGATGTCATGGTTCGCCGGAACACGCTTGAACTAAATAATCTTTTATCGATAGCAATTTGCATCGAAAGCACCTTTTCTTACACCGCCGATCCAAAATAATTGTCTTTAGTTTCTCGCTCATACAATTTTGACAGACATCGATTCAACTGCATTAGTGCTATTTCCATGCGTTCATCTTAGTAATTCAATAAAAATTAATGTAAAGAAAATAATAAAACACTAAATTTGATTATATTTATAATTAAATGGTAAATAACAAAAATAAAGGTTGCAAACTGCGCAATCATAAAAAAAACATGTTAGAAAACAATCAATTTTAAAATTAAAAAAATTACTACCAGTTAGATGTTATATTAATGATTTTTGATGTACATGATGTGAGCTAACCCACCTAAGAAAGCTTCTATACTCATCTCACTCTTTAGGGACAAGTGCTTTTCTAGTCTCTTTTCATATTCAATCTGCGACGAACGACGACGCTTTGGCATTGGCTCAGATGCAGTGATGCGCTCGATTTCGCAGTCGGTATATTTTTCTTCTTTAGCAAACTCCTTAATAGTGTTGAAGATATTCCACTTCTTGCGATTTTGCTGCATCTCCAGCCAGTCACATGAAGAGTAAAGAAGAACCTCTCTTCAATCTTAGTAATTACATATTTTATTATACATTTTTCAATCAAAACACTTTTCTGTCAATGGTTGAAGATGACAAAATCAGAGTGACATTTTGTATACGACGAATGGCTTGACTGCTGGTTTCGACAAGGAGAGGTTCTGACTGAGGAATGTTGTGACTTTTTGGGGGAGCCTCTCTCTATGATTTATAATAAATAATTGAGCTCCGGTTGTTTTCCTAATACTTGGAAAGAAGCACGAGTTGTTCCGATTTTTAAATCTGGTGACAGGTCCGCTGCGAATAATTATAGACCAGTATCAATTTTGTCTATTTTTGGCAAGGTGTTCGAAGCTTTAGTATACCCTTTACTTTCGTGGCATGTGAAACAGACATTGATGCCTGAACAACATGGTTTCATGAAACGCCGTTCTACTGGAAACAATCTTGCGTGCTTTGTATCTGATTTAGTTGACGCCGTAGACCATGGATCGCCTGTAGATGTAATTTACACTGATTTTAGCAAGGCGTTTGACAAGGTGGATCACAAAATCTTAATTAACAAATTACACTCCATCGGAATTGCAGGAAACTTATTGCAGTGGTGTGAGTCCTACCTTGTTGAGCGCACATCTGAGGTTGTGGTCGACGGTTATTCGTCGAATCTGTTTCTTACACCTTCAGGCGTGCCCCAAGGCTCCCATCTGGGACCGTTATTTTTCAATATATTCATAAACGACGTGGCGTCCTGTTTCATACACTCAAAAATATATTTATACGCGGATGATCTGAAAATTATAAAACGAATAGCGTGCAATCAGGATACATATAAACTGCAAGAAGATTTGGATCGTTTCTCATAGTGGTGTTTAGACAATAACATGGTACTTAATGCTGATAAATGCAATTACATACATTTCTCTAGAAAAAAAGGACCTTATTTTCGTGATTACAAAATTAATAACCATACAATTTACGAGCAAGAAGTAATTCGTGACCTGGGTGTTTATATTGATAATAAGCTTCGGTTTAATATTCACGTCGATAAGGTTGCTACTAAAGGGTATAAGATGTTGGGTTTCATTCTGCGGAACAGTAAAAAATTTAAACGCGCCTCAACTAAAATTGCAATCTTTAATTCATTGGTCAGGTCAGGCTTGGAATATTGTAGCATAATTTGGACTCCATTTTACGAAATACATAAACGTCGTTTGGAATCAGTGCAGAAAAGATTTCTCTGGCATTTGTCATATCACTGCAATCTGGTCAGAAAATTAACTAGCTACAACTCTCGCTTGAAACATTTCAAACTTTTAAGTCTGGAAAATCGCCGGATAATCCTAGATCATCTGTTCCTATATAAAATAATAAACACTCACATTGATTGTCCGGGGATACTTAGTCAGATTAATTTAAATGTGCCTTACAAAATGTCTCGTAAATCTAAATATCAGTTTTTTCGCGCTAAGGGCTTCAAAACCTATTTGGGTCATTTTTCCACCGTTAACAGGATGCAGGTTCAATTTGGTCGCCTGTCACGTTCACCCAGTGTAGATATTGATTTGTCTTACTCGTTACGTAAATTTAAGTCTGTATTGCTTAAGGCAATATCACAAGAGTGAAAAGAGAATTGTGTCCTTTTCACCTACTTTCTGTGAGTGAAAAGGAACAAAATTATCACAAATGAACAAATAAATAAATAAATATTTAGAAGTGTAAAGCTTAAAATATTTAGAATTTGTTTTTGTTATCATACTTCTTTTTTTATTATTGGTTGGTTTAACGTCGATCAAAAAGTTAATACATAAGTTAGTTCCTATCTCCTCCTATGTTTAATGCATGCCGTGGCAGCCTTTAATTAAGGCTACACGATATTATGTAACAATGTTGAATCTTTAGCATGTATAATGGTGTATGCTTTGTTGGTTGTCCTTAAATAAATAAATAAATCTATTTTTTCCAAACATAAAAAGCGTTGTATTTATAGTTAAAGTAACTACGAGTACCTAAGAGCCATTACGAGCTGTCGTTCGTTTTTAGTCTCACAGACTCGAAGATCAGTGGGAGTCAATACAATTACTTAAAATTGTCGTCACGAACGACCTTTAACGACCTTATTTCTTCTGTTTTTTATCTCTAGAGAGATATCTGAAATTTTTTTTTCATTACACAACCTTATTTTTAGTATTGCGAAACCTGATACACCTATCTAGTATTTTTATGTAAAGAATCTATGTACAAAATTTCAAAATTGTATTAAGTAAACCACAAAGTTATAAGACCTATTGGGTACAAGGGGCCCGAGTCTGCTATTTTTATAAACTTGTCGTTCCGACACGATCCCATTGTCATTTTGCTACAAGTTCGTAATCTGCTAATTCATAATGATTGATCATTGATCGGTCAATGGTCTCGTAATAGAGTTGTGGTAGAATGACAATATCGAGCTTATTAAAAACAATGACTGCACAATGACGTTCTAATGGTAGGTCACTGATTAAAGCAACTGTTACAATTTTATTAGATTATCGCATACGTAAGACATTCATTCATCATTATGTACGAGATTACCATTCTATTATTTATTATTTATTATAATCTTTATTGTACACCAAATAAACAAAAATACAGGACAAACATTTAAAAGAATAAGTGCACAATGGGCGGTCTTATCGCACAGGGCGATCTCTTACAGACAACCTTTGGATGGACTGAGAGAAAGGAGATAGATTAAGGGTTGTCAGTGTACAAACATCAGATATAATACTAACAAGATACATTAACACAAATACATACATACAATACTAAAAAAAAAAATATACTAATAAATATCAAATATATAGTTGAATCAGGAGAAGAAAAATTCATCATTCATTATTTTTTTTCTATGTCATTTCTTTCAATGGAGTGTCAGTGGTTGATCATTGGAAAGTCATAATGACGCCATTATATTAGTAGATTACCAAAAGTTGTCTAAATCAACAATTATGAAATCAGTGATAGACCATTCTGACACTATTGTAATAGCAGACTTGAGGCCCTGGTTGGCAATGTTGGTCGCCGGGCTACTCGGGCGACTGAGGGGGTTGTTTTGCTCTCGCACCCAGTTGTGCAATGGCGCTTCATGCCCGCTATGACCTGCCGCGAACTGTTTTGTACTTAGTTTCGGTGGTGTACAACGTTTTTTAAATATTTTTGGGAAAAAATATAACATGGTGTAAAAGTTTGAGGAATCGAGGTTTTGCATATACTTACTAAAAATAATGTATTGGACAAAAAATTATAAATTCCCTTTATTTCTCGTACCTATCTACCTAATATTTGCATATAAGATAATAATTTGGCTAACGTAAACTATACTCATGTATACATATCCGAGTTTCATACTAAACTCAAGTGACTTTCAATAGGTCTTTGCCGGAACTTACTCATCGTAACGATACTTTACATTGTACAGAACAATGTAAAGTATCGTCAATTCTAAAATCCCCGCTTATCTTAAGGCAGTGGTCTGACCGCCGACGATGAACGAGAAACGAGTAGAACTAGAAACTATAAACCAGTTGGCGATCAGCGGAAAGCGAGTGTGTATTTTCGATAGTTTTGTCGCCGGGCTATAAGCGAGTGTTCTTTCAATGCCGCACTGTAAAGAAATGATCAAGCGAGCGAGCATCGCTGAACGAGTATCGCTGAGCGAGTTTATTTTTGTTTTTCATCGCTCAGCGACAAAACTAGTAAAGCAAGTCGTCGGCGGCAGTGTGAACAGTCAGAGAGCAACTTTTAATATATGTATCTCTTTCGTTTACACGGAATGTACATTTATTGTGCGTTTCTTGAGAGAGATAATCGCCGATAGTTAGTTGTTTTCTCGCCGGCGGTCGGACCAATGCCTAAACCACTTTTCAAATTCCTTCATGACACACGTACTAGATAATCCCTAAGGTAATCTCTAAGGGCTATATTTCAAAAATACACCGTGGCAGTGCGACCAGTTACGCCATCATGGTTTCCCGATGAAATATAGCCCTAAGCTACTAGATACCGTACAGACACCAGAGTCGCCACACGTCCGAACTGGTCACGCAACTAAATTGGTTGTGCAACCAAACGGACACCAAGTTGGTAACTCTCTATAGATAGAGCTGTATACATTTTGTTGGTAGCGGCGACTGGTCGTACTGCCATGGTGTATCGGTCAAATATAGCCCTAATATCTAAGGTCATTGAAAAATATGACACTCAAGATGACATCCCACCAATTTTTTCGATAAGTTTTTCGACGGTCACTTAGAGCGGTTATAGAATTTGTTTTTTTAGTCGCAAAGCGCGACTGCTTAGTGCGGTCCTGGTTTCGATTCCCGGGTCGGGTAAAGTTTATTATTATATATTAAATTATTGTATTTTCCAGTAGGGGTTACTCAGTAGCAGCTCAGAGTTTGGTGCGATGACACCCCCGTGCTTTGGAAAGCACCTAAATCCATTGGTTCTGCGCCTGATCTCTTCACAATCCTGTCGGGTTGCCATCCCGTTGGAAAATGAGAATAAAGGAGAAAAGAGTGCACCTGTGTTTGTGCACACACTTGTGTGCTATGATATCTCCTGTGCCTAGTGATGGGTAAATGCCCTGGCATTTTGGGCAGATTGGGAAAATTCCCAATAAACGCCCATAAATTCCTGCCCGAGGGCATTTATCAGGGAATTTATTTTTTGTTCCAAAATTAATTCACGACATGTTAGCTTTGGAAACTGGCTTAAATCGATGAGTTTAGTAATGGTTAAGTCTCTATAGGTGTTTTTATATGAATTTGCACATTCTATTAAAATTTAAGTTTTACAAAACCATGTTTACGAACACAAATGTTACGAGTTACCCAGCAGCGGCGTAAAAACACTTGCATCGTGAGAGGAGTACGGCAAGAGATGCGTACACTGTTATGGTTAGTTGTTTTAAGTAGGTACGTATATGATTTTATGAATTAAATTGCAATATATTTAAAATGTCTTAAAAGAACCATTTAATGTCATCAACCATTTCAAATCACTTCTGCCTACCATGCGAAGGCGCAAAGTGGGGACAGCGCGGTCTTTGTGCGCATCACTCACACACTCACACACCGTGTGAGGGACGCGCACACACGCCGCGTTGTGCCGCCATTTTGTTATTAGTTATGCTGTATCATTTGTAGATACCGCACGCACGCACGCATATCACTAATCTATTCGAGCATTGTGCGCGCATTGTGAGCACGAGGTACGCGCTAGGATAATTGTGTTCTGTGGTTCCGGTTTCCCAATTTGAAGTAAATACTTATTGGTTTTAAAAACAGTGCCAATTAATTTACAGTTATTTTTGTATAAGTGTTTTTGCCGATCAGTAATTTTAAGTAAAAGTAGGTAGATTCATAATTATAATAACTATAAATAAAATGAAAGTAGGTATTCGTAATAAGTAAATTTAGAATAGAATTAGAATGGAATAAGAATATAATACGAATAGAATTAGAATAGAATTACAATAGTCACGATTAGTTTTATTGGTGAATTTCGCACTAAAACTTTTGTGAGAGCTGGAGTTTGAACTAGGTTACTAGGGTACCTGTATGACCAATTTCCAGGCTGACACCCTTTTAAACATAATCGCATTTTGCGGCATATCAAAACGTATCTTATATTTATAAGAATAACAGCGGTAGAAGTTTGTGAAGTGTGGAAAAGCGATATTTTTATTGAATCCTATTTTTTTGTTAGTGGGTAAAAATCATCCAAATGACATCCCCTGGCCTTGGGCGAAGTGGGAGATAGTGTCAGACTCTGACTAAAAATCCACCCCGTTCCTTCTTGCCTTTCGTATCGAAGCCGAGTTACCCCTTCGGATAACCCTGGCCTCAGTAGGCTTCCACCCGGTTGGGCCTCTGCTGTTGCTGACAACGCCTTGAGGTGCACGGGAACTGCGCGCGCCGTCGACGACTTGGACTCGGTCCGGACAGTTACCGGACGATCAGACAGCGAACTACCTATTGCTCGCAATCCGCAAGCCCGCGCCTGCTGTGGCTGGAAATCGGGATCGGAATCTCGGCGGCGGCTGGGGCGCTGTGAGCGCCGTTGCCTGATGCGGTCGGCCTACTCCTTTGCAAGCATTACTGCTTCGCCGAAGGAGGCGACCGCCTGCCACTCCTCCTTTTTTTTTTTTTTTTTTTTTTTTTTTTCGATGGGAAAAATCATCTTATGACAACCCCCGCTCTTGGGCGGAGCGGGAGATAGTGTCAGACTCTTACTGACTAAAAAACCCATCCCGTTCCTTCAAGCCTTCATACCGGGGCTCGAGCGCCCTTTCGGATTACCCTGGCCCCAGTAGGCTTCGACCCGGCTGGGTCCCTGCTGTTGCTGACAACTCCTTGAGGCGCGCGGGAACAGCGCGCGCCGTCGACGACTTGGGCTTGGTCCGGACGGTTACCGGACGGCCGGACAGCGAGCTACCCATTGCTCACTGTCCGCAAGCCCGCGCCTACGGTGGCTGGAAATCGGGATCGGAATCCCGGCGGCGGCGGCGAGAGCGCCGTTGCCTGATGCGGTCGGCCTCCTCCTTAGCGAGCATTACTGCAGAAGTCGCAGAAGTCGGCGACCGCCTGCCACTCCTCCTCGCTCCGGACCATGCCTGCCACTCCTCCTCGCTCCGGACCATGGTCTGTACTAAGGCCCGGTGCAAGTGATCGCCGATTGCTCCCGTGCACGGCAATGTTCTGCCCAAGTGGGGCACACCTCCACTCTGTGCTCCACCGTGTCCTCCGGGCCTTCCGCAGAGTAGCGACACCCGGGCGTGTAGTATATGTTTATAATAAATGTGATTAAAGTAAAACATACCCTTCCAGTGTCATCAATAATTCTCTAGATAATTATAATTATATTGATGTTGATTATTAAAAATTTTATAATGTTGTCTCTAATAATGCCGAAACTAGTTTTTTATTGTTTGTTTATTAGTACATATTATTTTATTTCTTGTAACTTAGAACATAATTTATTACATTTGATATTAAAATATAGTCTTTTATCTATTTTTACTTGAAAAAGTATATTAATGTTGTTATTTTAAAATGAAAATATGTTTAATTCATTAAACCCCAAGCAAACGCTGTCGTTGTCTTTCTATAGTGTATCTAATCGACACGATTGAATCATTCACATTTGTTCAAAGTAAAGTCTTTTATTTCTGTTTTACATGAAAAAGTATAATTTTAAAATGAAAATGTGTTTAATCATTCGCATTCCTTCAAAGTAAAGTCTTTTATCTCTGTTTTCACATGAAAAAGTATATTCATGTTATTATTTTAAAATAAAAATGTGTTCAATCATTCATATTTCTTCTTTCATTTCTTTAATACATACTATTTTACATGAAAAACCACATAAAATCACGTTTAACGAGTCCCATATTTTTATGCCCTACAATCGGGCATTTATTGGGCAAATAAAAATAAATGCCCAAAATGCCGGGAAGTTACTATATTTTCCCGCCGGGCAGAAACACTTTGCCCATCTCTACCTGTGCCTAATCCGCTAATCTCCGTTGAAGTGGGTCACCGAGACGGAACTTCCGACTGATGGAAGGATTATATTTGTCTTTAATAGTTTATTAAAATCCTGTTGACGGTTCTGAGCCCGCCACGAGCTACGGGCTACGCGGTGTTACGGGCTACGCAGTACTACGGCGTAGCTCTGCATATGAATAAAGCAAAAAAAAAAAGACGTGTGGCACTCGTGCACTGCCGCGGTAAAGCTATTGCATAGCATTTTTATCAACTTATGCAATTATAATTATTTATTTATTTTATTTATGCAGTATTTTTTTCCCTTTGTTTTTTTTTCTTTGATATTAATTGAAGTTACGCTTTCACACATTGAATTGAATTTTGAATGATTGTTCACTCATTTGTTTTCTTATCGGTCACCACGCTCAAAAAAGGTAGGTTAAGGTAGGTTTAGGTTATTTTCGTTACGGAATTTCTGGATTCGGTCTCCACGCTCAAGGCCCGCGATAGAAGCTATGCAATAGCTTAAAAAAACAGCAAGTATTCCTCGAAGTGCTAGGCAGGGCCGTACCAACACCCTTTAAAGTACTATGTATAACAGGGGATGACTACACGTAGTTTAGAATGACTACACGTAGTTTAGAATGACTACCATTTATAAAGTGAGCTCACGATATTTTTACAATTTATAATACATACATGCTTCAAACAAATCCTTTATCGGTTTTGACGTCCATTGCAGAACGTGAAACAAATGCGGATTTTATTTCGTGCTGGTTAAAAAATGCTGTTTGTGTAACGGAGTGAAATAAATAAACAGTAGATTAAATGGCTTTGTTTGTATCAATTATTATGGTGTCAGCAACTATTTCAAAAGTAAATTCCAATTAAAGGACTTTTTTTTGAGGTATATCATCAAATTACTACTCCCTCTCTAGGGTAGAGTGAGTGTGCGCGCCAAGTTTTTACTGACTAAAACCCATCTTCTTCTTCTTCCTGCCCTTATCCCACATAACTTGGGGTCGGTGGAACACGTTTTTGACTAAACCCCACCTATGTACTTTAATTCCCCTTTACGTTACAAGACCTTGGTAAATTTTTTTCTAGCCTCCTACGATTTTGCCGACATTTCTTTGAGGCACGCATAAAACACTATGCGCCGTCGACGACTGGCACTTCCGGACGGTGAGTTACTCATTGCTCACCGTCCACAAGCCTGTAAATTACGATAGCGACCTTGCTTTATTATAATTACGTATAACATAGATAAAAATCTCACCTGTACTTCTTGAAGGTCTAAACCGAGGCATAGAAGAGAAAGAGACCAGTAGGTACATTCTGGTTTTATTACCACAAATGTACATTAAGAGAGGAGGCCTGAGTCCCAGCAGTGGGAACATTATAAGGCTGATTATTCTTATGCTTCTGCTAAATAAGCACATATTTAGCAGAAGCATAAGAATAATCAGCCTTACTGTACCAAAGTACACGTATATCTATTTAAATATAAAAAAAATACATTCAGCCGAACATAGAACCTCCTCCTTTTCGAAGTCGGTTAAAAAGGAGAAACTGACTGACTGATTTATCAACGTATTTACAAAACTAGTGGGACTAGAAACGTGAAATTTTGCACAAGGTTTCCTTTTATGACGTAAGCCAGCAATAAGAGAGGATTGGGCACGCCACAATCATCTCTTTGAGGCGTGGCTGGAAAGACCTCTCGGCGTCCTTACCTTCTGCATGACGCAGGTCCTCACCGGGCATGGCACGTTCGGGAGGTACCTGTTCCGGATTCGAGCGGAAGAGACGCCCGGGTGTCGCCACTGTGCGGAACGCCCGGAGGACACGGTGGAGCACACAGTCGAGGTGTGCCCTGCTTGGGCGGTGCATCGCCGTGCCCTCGTGGGGGCGATCGGCGGCGGAGACCTCTCGCGCTGGGCCCTGTTGGAGGCCGTGGTCCGGAGCGAGGAGGAGTGGCAAGCGGTCGCCGACTTCTGCGAAGCAGTAATGCTCGCCAAGGAGGAGGCCGACCGCATCAGGCAACGGCGTTCTCGCCGCCGCCGGGATTCTGATCCCGATTTCCGGCCACCGTAGGCGCGGGCTTGCGGACAGTCAGCAATGGGTAGCTCGCTGTGCGGCCGTCCGGTAACTGTCCGGACCAAGCCCAAGTCGTCGACGGCGCGCACTGTTTCCGCGCGCCTCAAGGAGTTGTCAGCAACAGCAGGGACCCAGCTGGGTCGAAGCCTATTGGGGCCAGGGTTAGTTTCGAAAGACAGCTCGATCCCCGGTATGAAGGCTAGAAGGAACGGGGTGGATCTTTTAGTCAGTAAGAGTCTGACACTATCTCCCACTCCGCCCAAGAGCGGGGGTTGTCATTGGATGATTTTTCCCACCACAAAAAAAAGCACTAAGAGAGGATTTTCCAAAATTCATTTCCTAAGCAGATGAAACGGGGATCCAAAGTTTGTGTGAAAGAAAAAGAAGAAAAAAAAAGCATGTTTATTCTGCCTGAATAGACGCACAATTCGATACAAAAAATATACGAAAAATAAATAAAAACAGTTTCCACGCACGGCCATGTATGGAGAAACGTATTTACATGCGGACGAAACCGCTAGCAAAAGCTAGTATTACATACTATACAAATACTCGAATAACTTAGACATACACGATAATGAACCGCAAATTAACATTTCAAAGATCACAGGCCCGTTTATGTGTACATTCGCGTTGGAATTTAATCAAAGTATTAAAACAGTTAAGGCGACTACAGACAGGTGATGCGGTGCGGTGCGTTTATAGCACTGGTTTAACACCGTGCGGTTTACTGTTATTTGAGCCACCGTAAACGATTTGAATGCTCAAGCTTATTTCACATGGAATAGAAATCACGGTTTTAAAAGTAATGGAGAGAATTTTGAGTGTTTTCGGCAGATAGTAAAAAGTTTTAAGGCATTTGCTGCTGTTTATAAGTTTTTTGAAGACATGAGAGTACTTACTTATAATATAACTAGTTATTATGTGATTTTTTAAGGCCCCTGAACATCAGGCCGGAGTTAAAAGCACGCAAACTCGTACTAAAGCGTGCGCCCGCACAGACTCCCCGCCCGTTCACCTTTAAAACCATTTTCAGTTAAGACAACTACAGACAGGTGATGCGGTGCGGTGCGTTTATAGCACTGGTTTAACACCGTGCGGTTTACTGTTGTTTCAGCCACCGTAAACGAGTTTGAATTCTCAAGCTTATTTCACATAGAATAGTAATCACGGTTTTAAAAGTGATGGAGAGAGTTTGAGTGTTTTCAGTAGATAGTAAAAAGTTCTATAGCATTTGCTGCTGTTTATAAGTTTTTTGAGGACAAGAGAATATTTACTTATTATATAACTAGTTTTTATGTGATTTTTTAAGGCCCCTGAACATCTGGCCGGATTTAAAAGCACACAAACTCGTACTAAAGCCTGCGCCCGCACAGAGCCCCGTTCACCTTTAAAAAACCATTTTCAGTTAAGGCGACTACAGACAGGTGATCTGGTGTGATGCGTTTTTAGCACTGGTTTAGCGCCATGCGGTTTACTGTTGTTTCAGCCACCGTAAACGAGTTTGAATTCTCAAGCTTATTTCACATAGAATAGTAATCACGGTTTTAAAAGTGATGGAGAGGGTTTGAGTGTTTTCAGTAGATAGTAAAAAGTTCTATAGCATTTACTGCTGTTTATTTAAAGTTATTTCAAAAGATACAAGAGTATTTACTTACTAGCTTCTGAAAATATGCCTAGATATATCAATCTGCCTTTTAATGTAACATTTTTTTTTTTTTTTTTTTCTAACACATTGCTTTTGCAATATTTTTATTTTATTTTATATTATCTGACTCCAACCACATTAAATTCGTTAGTTTTTCTTTTTTGGTTGTTAACGTCTCATTTATTGACAGCTTTTTTTTATATAGCCTCTTTTTATAATGTAAATGGAAGAACACTGTAGACTCCACGAATTCTTAGATTACTTCATATTTTGACTCCCTTTTTTTAAATGATTATTTTGATGATTTTATTGTGCTTTTGAGTACAATATAGACCGGTTTACACTGTTCTTAAATAATACCTATACTTTTAATACTGTAATATGGAAATATTGTAACTACAACCATTTTTTTTAAAAGAGTAACCATGGAGTTTCTTGCCGGTTCTTCTCCATAGGAAACGCCCAATTTCGAACCGTGCACTAGCTTCTGACGTTTTATAAGTGCCCATGTAGGCCTATGTGAAATAAAAAACTTTTGACTTTGACTTTGAAAATGTCCCCACAGCTTGGACTCAAGACTCCTCTCAAGGGTTGGTAGATATAACATGCTTTCGAATTTTTGGTTCTATGACATGCCGATTTCTTCACGATGTTTTCCTTTAAGGTTTGAGAGCAGTGGTGATGAAATAAATTACACAAAATAATGCGCCTGGCTGAGTTTGAACCCGTGACATACAACTCGTAAGTCGGGACCGTTACCACTGGACTACCACTGTTCAGTGCCCCTAGCCAAGTTTCTAATCTGGAAAAGTTAACGCTTGTAGAAAGCTTGAAATATACGAGAATGACGTCGTCTCAACGCTCAGTCACGTGGTCAGAACAAAAGAATTGGTGGCAAGGTCAACTCGAAGCGTTCGACGCAAGCGAAACGGTTGTAACTGGGCTAGGGGGGCAGATATAACTCAGTGGTAAAGTAACATTCTACTTAGTAGTTTCGGATATTACCCTCTAGGAACTCAGTTAACTTCTTTAAAATTTTATTATTCTTATTCCCTGCCGGAGTCTGTGTTTCCTGATAGCTACAACCTAGGGGTCTTTAAGTCGAGAGTGAATAGGTTACTTCTAGGCAAGCGTGCTCCATCGTCGGCCACATCATCACTTACCATCAGGTGAGATAGTGGTCAAACGCGAGCCTATCAATAATAATAATAATAAAAAAAAAAATATTATTATGAGCAATATGAGAGTTCATTTATCTGAATATGTATTCTTTAGTCTCATGAATAAAATGTAATGTTACAATTGCTCGTTTAGTTCGCGATTTTTTTACGCGACGATGCTAGAAAAGTTATATGTTTTTGTTACTTATTATTGAAGAATAAATGTTGCGCTTAGAGGCAGTCTCTACAAACATGTTAAATTAGGCTTAATATTTTAAATAATATCTAAATCGCTAAGTCTCATAACTGTACCTACTCTAAGGTTCTATACAGAAGCCCGAGATGGTGAAGCGATACGCAATCTGATCAAGAGTATCGATCTCCAAACGATACAGTCTGCATAACCCCTTACCTTTTAGCTTAATTACTAAGTAATACGGAAATGAAACGTTGGGATCAGACTGTTATAATTACACGAAGGTTATGGGTCTGTATTATCGAATCGATCAAACGTTGGCAAGTTCTGTTTGATGTTCGTTGACGTTTAAATCGGTCTATTGTAATTAACAGCTTGGCTTAATTGACACTGTGGTTGGGCGATTGGTTTTTGGTGAACGTACAAACGAATGCGTGAATTACAAATTGACGTGCTGGATTGATAAGTAAAATTATCAATCCAGCACGTCAATTTGTAATTTGTCTGAGCTTGAAAAGAGACTTTGACCTCTGAGTTTATTTTGATTTTTCTTTTCAGGGTAGTTAGCTAGGAAACACTGGCCTCATCTAGTTTAAACAGACGCAAAAGAAAAAAAAATGTGTTGTATTACGTTCAGACGGATAGTAGAAGACGACAATAAGGCCACATTCGCACGAGAGCTTAAAAAGCGCCGCGTTTTAAAAACGCTTTCGTGTGAATAAATACATGGGTTTTCATTTGTGTCATTTCAATGTTTTTTTTAACGCCAGTTGAAAAAACGCTCGTGCGAATGAGGACTAATTGTAGTTGAATTTAAACAACCGTCTAATGAACAGTTATTATAACTGTTCATTTTTTTTTCTTAATTTTTGCACAAAAAAGTTGACAGACGCATGTCTCCAGCGGATGGCACTCGCGCTTGCACCAGTCCCAATTGGTCCGAGATATCGTACCTATCCGTAAGCGGTGTCTATGTTTGCGTTGCTCTAGCGGACTTTTTAGATTGACTTCCTAAAAGGAGACGGTACTTTAGGATTTTATTGTTATTGCGGTGCGAATTAATGAAGAATTTTTTTTCTTAATTATTGATAGGCTCGCGTTTGACCACTATCTCACCTGATGGTAAGTGATGATGTGGCCGACGATGGAGCACATGACATACGTGTGTGACTGTGTGTGTATACCCTTACGTTAGATGTAAGTAAGTATTTAAATTAAATTGTATGGACTTAAGGCCGTTTAATTACCTACACCTCTTGGTATTTCATATATACTCGTTAGTTCTTATTCTTAGAATTGAATAAACTTATTTGACTAAGGAGACGTAGGCGTCCCTAATGATTTGTTCAGCTAATGATTACCCTAACATTTAATTAACATAACTTCATATTCATATTTTCAGTCCGAAGTTCTGTCATATTTAAAAGGAATACAAGATCACAAAATACTCGAATTTAATTCGAACTTCCAAAAGTTTTTCTAACTTCAAAGGGAATAAAATTATATAACCTCAAACGTTGCCAAGTTTCATCGAAAATATCAAATGTTTATGATATTGTAAACCTCATTTTGAGTTTACAGCGTTTGGAAATTTAGGGCCGCTTATTTGTTTTCTTTAGACAAGTTAAATAGTGATTAAGTAGTGGTGGATCAAAGGATGAATTCATCAGCTGTTTATTTCTATTTACTTTGTGAAGCGACAGCAGCTAGTATTACGGTTCATTTTGAGATTTGGGCCGTTATATTCTCTTAAGTATATAGGGACTAGCTTCTGTCAGCGGCTTCGCCCGCGTCTTAGCAGACAATTGTCCCAAGAGAACTTACTCCCGGACTAAAAAGTAGCCTAAGAGCTTATTTCAGGATATAGTCAAAAATAATAGAAATTACTAGGCCAAAAAGGCTAAAAACATTATTTTTAGTAAATGCAAAACCTGAATATAATTTGTTCAGAATCAGTAATTGAATCGATTACACTGACTTTTATACCACGTTAGATTTTTTCCCAAAAATATTTAAAAAACGTTCACAAGTTGGACACCACCGACTCTAAATACGACACAGGTCACGGCAGGTCATAGGGAGTATTTGGGACCCGGCGCAGAGCTGAGTGCGGGAACAAGACAACCTTTCAATCGCCCGAAGGGCCTGGTGACCATGTAATTGTGCGGACAACCAGGTAATAAAAAAAAAAAAAATAAATAAAATAAATTTATTTCAGACTAATTTCAATGTCCATATTATGTTAGTGACTGAAACTTAAAACTACGTTAGTATAATAGTATTCCAATGCATTCAATTATAATTCGTTCATAAAATAAGCTTAGTAATAATAATAGAATAATAGTAATAGAATAAGCTTTTAATTTTGTAATTTTTTTTATAATACAGTTATGAAATTTTGTACATAGATGCTTTACATAAAAATATTAGACACGTGTTTCGGGTTTCACTTAAACTAAAAATAATATTGTGTGTCGACATAATATTTACCTAATAGTTAAACGACTTAATATATTCGGAAAAAACATATTACCGATGTAACATCTCCACTGATATATCTGTGTTTACCGGAGTCATCAAAGTCTATTTAGAACAATTTCCGTCGCGAATTGCAGCTAAAATACCTACATAATTTATAAGGGTTCCGAGCCCAGGAGGGCGAAAGGGCACTCCTATCAATCTCAGTTTGTCGCCCATTTGTCAATCGAGAACACTTCCGCTTAACCTAAGCATGCTTCTTGTTAAGATTTCACTGAAGAATGGATTAATGTTTACCCCGACTATTGGGTTTGGAATCATTTAGACTGAAATTTTTTTTCACAAAAATATATTTTATCGGATCGATCCCTCAACGAGATATCATAGTGACCTAGATGCAAAACCATATAACAATTGTGGCTTGAGGCATAAGTAAGGCAGCACAAGGTTTCCTTTTATGGCATAGGCGAGCACAGGAGTTTGCACTGTAGTGACACAATTCCGCCAAGTCCGTTCCATCATCGGACCACAAGACGTATGGCGTTGCGCCACTGGTACATGGTGAACATCCCACCCATAAGTACAAAGCGTTTTGGGAACACATTCATTATGCTTACAGCTAAGGAGTGGAATTCCCTGCCGGAGTCTGTGTTTCCTGATAGCTATAACCTAGGGGTCTTTAAGTCAATAGATTGCTTCTAATAATATGATTTAAAAGAGTGTCCATGGAGTTTCTTGCTTTTCTTCTCCATAGAGATCTACACTTTGGAACGTGCAATTTAGCTTCATTTTTCTTGGACTGACCGACATTTGACTATTCAAAAGTGTCTGGAAATGGTCTATTTGAAATAAATGATTTTGAATTTCTAAGCAAGCGTGTTCCATCGTCGGCCACATCATCGCTTACCATCAGGAGAGATAGTGGTCAAACGCGAGCCTATCCATTATAAAAAAAAGAGAAAATTTTCCAAAATTCGTTTCCTGAAGGGATGAAACATGTGTCAAAATTTTGTTTGGAGAAAAACCTTTACACGAGCAAAGTCGCAAGCAGAAGTTAGTATTTGTATAGATTAATTTGAAATTTCTGATCTGACTTACCAGATTAAAGTTTCCAATATTAATATGTCGTGAATAAAGTTTCGGCAAACAAATTTAGTTGAGACGAAGTTGTTGGAAGATCCGCGAGTATCAAAACACAGTTCATTGAGATAGTTTAAATATTTGCTGACTAAATAAATGCCTGGATATTAGTATTGATATTGAAGTATCATGACTTTCTGCCTGCTTAGCCTTTTTCCAACTATATTGGGGTTCACTTTCAGTTAAACTAGATGCAGCTATCCCACCTACACGCACAAAACGTTATGGAAACACATTCATTGTACGTGCAGCTAAGGAGTGGAATTCCTTGCCGGAGTCTGTTTCCTGGTAGCTACAACTCGGGTATATTTGAGAGTGAATAGGTTTCTTCTAGATAAGAGCGATCCATCGTCATCGTTGCTTTCCATCAGGCGAGATAACGGTCAAGCGCAAATCTAGCAACAGTAAAAAAAGGCTAAATACCACTCTTTTTTTTCATGTATCGATTGTCTATCTGACCTTCACGACCCAGTAACTCGATATTCCTTGGCAAGACAGTTGTTACATTTTTTTGGCTTCTGTTTGTAACGATTGTCGAAGAGTTTTTTTTATTGATATAAACTAGTGCTTGACTGCGATCCCACCTGATAGGAAGCAGTGATGCAATCGTTGATGGTGAGGCGCTCTAGTTTATTAAGAGCCTATTCATTCCATATCATAGTCGGGCGGAAAGACCGCAGCAGAAAAATTGTGTTCCAGTCCTTTGATGTACGCGGTATAAACGACGAGTCGAAAGGCTTAGTCTGGACCGTAGAGGTTTCAACAACTTAAGGGTGAATACTCGCTGTACGTCGGGTTGTCCGATGGTGGAATCGTCATGCGATTCCCGTGCAAACTCTCCAAAATGCATCCTGTAAAATACCTAGAGGCTATATACAGTAGAGATACCCTACACCTAAGCTCAAGGCTTTGCAGATAGGTCTTAACTAATTAGCCTTTTCGCACACCTTTCCACCGAGTCCGAGATCTACAATGACACCTGTCCCTATAGGACCAATAGCGTAACGTACTTTTTGAGGTACGAAAGGTCACCCATCCACAAACTGGCCTCGATAAGTGTTGCTTAACTTTGTGTAATAGTCCCATGTAGCTGTTTTTATAAAACTACGAGCTCTTCTCCTTGTATTGAAGTACCTAGTAATAACCCTATATGTACCTTTACATGTACGAGTAGGTATCAAGATCCCGCGGCTTATCTTTTGCTTATGGGTTTGTATAGACATATTGAGATGAAAAAGACTTTTAGATAAAAAGTAATAGTAGGAATTTATACTATGGATACGCGTATCATAGGACCAGTTTTGTAAGTAAGTCCTTTTATGTTAAATTATACTCAAACTTTATATCTACGAGTAAATACGATAAGAAAGATCGGTAAAACATGGCTTTTTGAAAGTTAAAACTAGCAAACCGTGGGGGCCCAGTAGGGTCGAAGCCTACTGGGTCCACGGGCGTTGTGAAAGTGGGACCTGAGGCCTTGAGACAAAGGCAAAGAAGGAACAGGAGCGGGTTTTAAGTCAGTAAAAGTCTGACACTATCTCCCGCTCCGCCCAAGAGCGGAGGTTAGCTATTGGATAATTTTTTCGCACCATAAAAAAAAAAAAACGCTTATGCCCAGTTGTTGACCATTTTCGGCTGAAGTGATGTTGATGATGTTACATTTTGTAAATGATTTGGTGCAACAAGATCAACCTTGCAATTTATAAAGTGTCCGTCTGTCATCCGTCGTTGTTAAGTTACTAACCACTCCGCTCAAGAGTGGGGGATGTCATTGGACGATTTTCCCATCTAAAAATGTATTAATCGCAGTTTTTAGAGCACGCTAAAAATACAATTTGAAAACAGCTTATAGCACATTCAGGTTTTCCAATAAATCTAACTTTGCTGTTCAAATTTCGATCATTCTCGTAATAAAAATTTTAACGATTGGAAACAAATGTTTGTGCAGCTACCAATTCAATTTCGTTCTGAAGCTTTTCTCAGATTTGTTTAGCTTCACATCTTTTCCATCGTAATCATTTGATCGTTCTACTTTAGTGTAACCGTACCGGAAGACGCAGCGTTAGAAAGCCTTCCACAAGATGGATCAATGACCTGGGGCCCAGGTCTGCTATTTATATAAATTCGTCATTCAAACATGATCCCATTGTCATTTTGCTAAAAGTTTGTAATCTGCTAATTCATAATGATCGACCATTGATCGATCAATGGTCTCGTAATAGAGTTATGGTAAAATAACAATATCGAGCTTATAAAAACAATGACTGCACAATGACATTCTAATGGCAAGCACAAGTCACTGATCAAAGGAACTGTAAAAATTTTAGCAGATTACAGCATACGTCAGACATTCAAAGTCAAAGTCAAAATCAAAATATTTTATTTCACATAGACCTACATGGGCATTTATAAAACGTCAGAAGCTAGTGCACGGTTCCAAAATGGGCGTTTCCTATGGAGAAGAACCGGCAAGAAACTCGATGGTTACTCTTTTTAAAAAAAAATAAGAAGAGCATGTGGAACGGCACAGAGTCTGTCTAATAAGTTAAACGACTTGGGTAATTATTAGGATTTAATGAAATCTGATGTAGTCAACACGGGTTCAATAGTTGGTTAAGAGATAGAGATCATTGTTTACTAACAGAAGAACCTTATGAAAAGTATCGAATATAAGTATTTTTTAAATGATTAAATATTATACAAAATTCCTAAATCGGTTGACTTATTAGACAGACTATAGAATGGAAATTTACATTACCATTCTATGCCACTTCTTTCAATGGAGTGTCCGTGGTTGACCATTGGACAGTCATGTAATGACATTATATTAGTGGATTACCAAACTTGTCAAAATCAACAATTATGAAATCAGCGATAGACCATTCTGACTATTTCTGACAATATTGTAATAGCAGACTTGAGGTCTTGGTGAGTGACGCACAGGACTATTTGTTGTGCCCATACTTAGGAGACGCCTGTTGCCAGTCAGGACAATCAATAAGTAGATAAAGTGTTAATTTTAATGTACTTAATGCGTTATGTGAAAAATGAGTTGGTATGTTAGAGGAAGTTTGAAAGCGAAGCCAGTGATTGAAAAGTTGAAGAGGAATCGATTGTCTTGGTATAGTCATGTAAAGAGGAGAGATGAAATGCATGTTACTAAAAGAGTTATGGGACACCTTTACATGTAGATGGATGGAGAGATAGAGTAGTAGTAGATTCTGTTTCATGGGATCCAAAGACTTTAAGCGATGATTTACGGTCGGCAAGTATCAGAAATGACCAAAAACTTTTTGCTGTATATCTGAAGCAAATTCAAATTTTAGATACATCCAAAATAAAACTAAACATTTGGTATAAAGAAAAATGAGCACAAAACTCCGTAGTCATTCCATTAAACTGATGCTCTCCAAAAATAAAAAGACCAAAATATGGTAGATAAAATTCATTTTCAAAATACATCATTATCGTTCAAGCACACGTCCGGCCATCAGGTTCCAAGCTAAAACTCACGTTAATTGAAAAATTAATTAAGCGTTGTAAACAATTTCGTGTGCTCTAATTTTCACTCGTCCATTCCCTTACTGGCGTTGACATCCAGTTTCAAAGGTAAGCGGGACGTCAATCACGATTTCAAACGAACACGGTAACATGACACGATTTTCACGGAATACCACACATTATTCCAGTATGTGCAACGCTATTTATTCTTTACTAGCTGTACCTGGCGAATTTTGTACCACCTAACAGTCAATGAATGTAGAATATCGATACCTGTAATAAGAATTGACTTAGGGGACATATTTACATTTTAGTGAAAAAATTCTTAATAGTTAAAACTTTAGTTAAATGTCCCTCACGTCAATTCTTATTACAGGTATCGATATCTTTCGATATAGTCAACTGATTGCGATGAAACAATACCTAAGTAATATATCAAGTTACACACAATAGGGTAGTGTCCAGGGTCAAAATAAAATTTTATTTAGTCCATATTTTAGATTATAAAAAAATATTGGACACGTATTTTTTCTTTTTTCGATTAAACAAAAACTAACAAAGATATAGCCCATTACAGTTACGTGTGACGTCACCCCCCGTGCGAAAAAATGCAGCACGGCGTGACGATATACGTAACTTTAACGGGCTATATCTTTGTAATTTTTGGTTTAATTTACAAATAAAAAATACGTGTTCCTTATTTTTGAATAATCTAAAAGACGGATTAATTACATTTTAAATTTACGGCCACTAGCCTATATTAATATAGTAAAAGTTATCGATTACATCGATTTCGTACGTTTTACGTTATGCGCGCACAACTAAAAACTTGTACAGATTTATTTTACGTATAGATTATACTCTGCAACTTTTGCGATCGTAGCTGCTTCAACAGAAATATCCATCACGACTAGAATGGAAAATTTTTGAACACAACGAATTTTTGTTTTTACGTTTAGAGAGAAAATTTCATTATTCAATATTATTATCTGCATATAAAATTGGATAATAAAAGACCCATAAAGGAGTTATCTCTGATCAAAGGATATTTCATTTTAACTGAAACAAAATATTCACGAGCATACTACCAAATATTTTAACTCCAACAACAAAATGTACCGAAAATATTCGACGCGGCCGCATTGACCGAACGACTCGCATTCTTCAACGTATTGGTCTGCAAAGTTATATTTACCGTCGCAAAAATAGCTTACCTGTGCGTTTGTTCGGGGGTAAAACACGGTTTGAGTATATGGATGACAAACATAAATTTGTCGGGTTACACTAAGAATTTTACCCTTTCTGCGAACCTTTCTTCCGTCGCGGGCACCGAAGATGTATTGCCTAACAATAAATTGCTCTTAGGTATTGGAAAGATAGGTATGGTGTGTTCTGGGTTATGTTTGGCCATTTTGTTGCTCAGAGGTCACAAAGGCGCTTTATCATATCGTATTGTGATGTTGGGATCGGAAAGGAGGCCGTCTTAGACTTAGATTGTCATTTTAGGATAAGTTGTCTGGTTTATTTTGTATCAACTTGAGCCTTTATTGACGTTGATATTATGGTTTGCTATTATGTACTGTTTATCCATTTATATCTTTACTCATTCACTGCTACGATAGATTTAATCTTTAAGACGAACAATATGAAGTGCTGGTTTCAATCTCATAATCATAATTTCAGCACAGAAAAGCCCACTGTTAGACATTGGCCTCCCTCAAATATCGTCATAATGACCAGTCATGTTCGTCTCGCTTGCGACCCTTGATTCACCTTGCTGGAAGCCTTCCAACGCTGCGTTTTCCGGTACGAACTCGCCACTCCAGAAGCTTATTCAACCTTACGTTGTTTCAATCTATTCTACTACTACCTTTTGCCCGCGGCTTCACCCGCGTATATAAATTATAGCCTATGTTACTGAGGAGTATAGCTATCTATTGGTGAAAAAATTTTGGCTGGTCCAATCGTTAAAATATAACTGTTGGATTGTTTTCAAATATTGTTCATAAGTCGATAAAGCGATGCTTGAATGACGCCTATGCCCCGCGATCGACGGCGGCAATCTCTCGCGCCGGGCCTTGGTACAGGCCATAGTCCGGAGCGAAGAGGAATGGCAGGCGGTCGCCAACTTCTGCGAAGCAATAACGCTACCGAAGGAGGAGGCCGACCGCATCAGGCAACGGCGGTGCTCACAGCGCCGCAGCTGCTGCCAGAATTCCGATCCCGATTTCCGGCCACCGTAGGCGCGAGCTTGAGGAGGTAGCTCGCTGTCCGGCCGTCCGGTAACTGTCAGGACCGAGCCCAAGTCGTCGACGACGCGCACTGTTCCCGCGCGCCTCAAGGAGCTGTCAGCAACAGCAGGGGCCCAGCTGGGTCGAAGCCTACTGAGGCCAGAGATAATTCGAAAGATAGCTCAAGTCCCGTTACGAAGGCAACAAAGGAACGGGGTGGGCTTTTAGTCAGTAAGAGTCTGATACTATCTCCCGCTCCGCCCAAGAGCGCGGGTTGTCATCGGATAATTTTTTCGCACCATAAAAAAAAAACCGGCCAAGTGCGAGTCGGACTCGCCCATGAAGGGTTCCGTTGCAGCAAGTAACATAATATAAAAGCTCTTGTAATGTTTTGTAACTTTGATCGATGTTTTAATAATAGTGTATTTTTTTCGATTTATGACGCATTAAAAAAAAACTACTTACTAGATTTCGTTCAAACCAATTTTCGTTGGCAGTTTTTATAGTAATGTACATCATATATTTTTTTTAGTTTTATCATTCTCTTATTTTAGAAGTTAGAGGGGGGGGGACACACATTTTACCACTTTGGAAGTGTCTCTCGCGCAAACTATTCAGTTATATATATACCCCACACGCATGGGTTTGATGAAAAAAAAATTTTTGAGTTTCAGTTCTAAGTATGGGGACCCCCAAAATTTATTGCTTTTTTTCTATTTTTTTGTGAAAATCTTAATGCGGTTCACAGAATACATCTACTTACAAAGTTTCAACAGTATAGCTCTTATAGTTTCGGAAAAAAGCGGCTGTGACATACGGACGGACAGACGGACAGACAGACAGACAGACAGACAGACAGACAGACAGACAGACAGACATGACGAATCTATAAGGGTTCCGTTTTTTGCCATTTGGCTACGGAACCCTAAAAACGCCTATGCCCAGTTGTTGACCTCTTTTGGCTGAAATGATAATGATGATGTTACATTTTGTAAATGATTTGGTGCAACAATAACAACCTCGCCATTTATAAAGTATCCGTCTGTCATCCATCGTTGTTAAGTTTCTAACTCGTAGATTCTTCTTCCGGAAATCAGAAATCAGAAACATTTATTTCAAATAGACCAATTATATACAGGCACTTTTGAATTGTCAAAATGTCGGTCAGTCAAACAAGTGAAACTAAATTGCACGTTCCAAAGCGTAGATCTCTATGGAGAAGAACGTGCAAGAAACTCCTTGGACACTCTTTTAAATCATATTAAGTTACAAGAAACCTGCCCGTATTACTTGGCGTCGGTGAAACACGTTTTAAAAAAAACTAAATCTAATAGTCAGTTAGAATGGAAGACCATAACAAACGAACAAACGGGCATATGTTTTTAAATTTATAAGTACATTATTAATAATTCTTAAATACGGAATAAATAATGAATTTTACCTTTAATAAAATTTGTGATAACTGATAATATACAAAAACGTAGCGTCACGTCCACGATATCGAGCTACAGAAACGTGAACATTTTCTTCAATTGAAGTACCGAGTAGTGAGTTGAACACTCAAATAAAGAATAGACGTCTGTGTACCTAAACCCTTCCGCGGAAACCGTAAAACTGGATTGAGCGAAAAAAGGGTTACTGTGTGTAGTGTCCTTATACAGTGAACTATTGCCGTAAATCCTTGTAATCTTGAAAGCTGAGCAGTTTTCTTGTGTGCTTATCACGTACTCCAAGTTACGTTAATGTATACGGAAACTATTTGAAGTCGTGTTTACGAAGGTCACTTTTGAAACCGGTTATGTTGTTGGTCAAAGGTTTCGTTGCCCTTTCGGAATTTTGTAAAACTCTTTCTATAAGTATTTTTTACGGATCAAAAACGGATAATTTGCTACAACTTTGCCTCTGTTTCACCTACAGGTTACTATTTTTATGATATTAACCCGCATCTATACATTCAAAGTGCCTAATCGCTTCTTTCCATTGTATGAACACGATAAACTCACAGATTTACATGCTATTTTCATCAGTAGACAGAGTAATTCGTGAGGAAGGTTTAAGTGTCTGCATAAGAGCTATATTTCACCGTGACACCATGGCGGCGCAATCAGTCGCCGCTACCAACAAAATGTCAAAGCTCTATAGATAGTTACTTCACCTGGTGTCTGTTTGGTTGCGCAACTATATTGGTGGCGCGACCAGCTTGGACAAGTGGTGACTCTGATGTCTGTATGGTTTCTAGTTTGGTAGCTTAGGGCTATATTTCACCGGGACACCTTGGCCATGGTGTCCCGGTGAAATGTAGCCCTAATCGTTATCATCATTCATTAGAGTCGAAAGACGTCCACGACGGGACTTACAGTTGCCACAAAGGATCTTGAGCGCTCGGCGTCAGAGTGGGGATCGCTTTGCGCATTCCATACATTGGTGAGCCAATCATAGTCGTCGGGAGGTACGTGCTGCAAGCGAAATGAACGAATCACAAGTGGCATCTATGACGCGATGCGCGGCGAGCCAATCACTAAAGCTCTCCGCCCCCGCGTCTCACGTCGCGCCACCTAAAGAGACCCGATTTTTGACTTCTGCGCAACTTGAACCCAGCGCTCAACATCCTTTGTGGCAACTGTAAGCATCTCCCAATTGGAGCCACAATGAACCGTCTTGCGTATCTCGGATTCCCCTAAGTGCCCGTGACCCTTATCAGGTCATCGGTTCACCTTATGTGAGCCCTTCTAACGCTGTCTTCCGGTGCGCGGTCGCTAAATTAGAACCTTTCGGCACTTTTGGCTCCATCGATTTTGCGCCCTGCCCACAAGGTTGCCTTAAACATGCATATTTTAGTAGAGAAAGGCCGAGAGTTTAAAGGTTTCGTCACCCGTGTGAAGCTGGGACGGGCTGCTACTTTAAAATATATATAAACAAGATAAGCATTAAAACAAAAAAAAAAAGAATTGCAACCCAACATTTGTGCCCACTCAATTTTTTTTTATAAAAATAAAACATGCAAATTACGTATTCCCGCCAAGCAGACCTTATGATAATATTTTCGACCAGAAGCGTCCATTCGTTGCTTACCATAATTATGTAATAGGAACATTTTTATTTGCATAAATACTTAATGAAACGCAAATACAAAATCATACACGGTGCTTCCTTTCTTTTGTTAATTATGGGTTTTCAAAATAAGGAAAAGGATCACCATCTCCCTAGACTTTTTCCTATCTAGCCGACCCCAAGTCGGCTTCTAGTCTAACCGCTGAATACCCATGTTGTACATTTGTTTTTTTTTCGGTGGGTATAAATCATCGTGATGACATCCCCAGCCTTTGGGCGGAGCGGGAGATCAACAATAAAAAAAAAAACAGACCTTTGGCCCCAGTAGGCTTCGACCCTACTGGATCAGTACAGTTTAGTACAGTTGCTGACAACAACCTTGGTCCTTGAGGCGCGCGGGAACAGTGCTCGCCGTCGACGACTTGGGCTCGGCCCGGACGGTTACGGGACGGTCGGACAGCGACTCATTGCTCGCCGGCCGCAAACCCATGTTGTACATACTCGTAGACTAGTCACCTATTGTACAATGGATATGGTGAATGGATATTCATCATGCCTATCAGACCTCCACAATCCAGCTACTAGGCAACACAATACTCCATGGACATAGACTGATGGTTAAATTTTTTGACGTCTGACTAAAATAATGTCAAAAATCTAAGAATGACAGCTAGGACCGATTTTTACTAGCTTTCCGAAGCACGGGGTGTTAGTAGTCCTAGATAAACTCAGAAAAGTAAATATGAATTCAAAAACCCACATTGGTGCTTGCCCAATTGCGAACTTCAGGCATGAGAAGCGAGTGCCTTAACAACTGGGCCATCATGTCACTCTGAAATAAGAAAAAAAGATAATGCAACAAAAAATTTAGAATTCGATAAAATTTTTGAACTCTTTGTATGGCATGTTTGAATGTTGAGATTGATGTGTGGCGTGGCGAGAATAGATAAAGTGAAAAGTGAATACATTAGAGAAAGTTTGAAAGTAGCGCCAGTGAAATTTGAAAAGTTGAAAGGAAATCGTTTATCTTGGTATTGTCATATGAAGTAGAGGGATGAAACGAGCATAAAGAGCTATCTTCTCTATTATACATAAAACGAGAAACTGACTATCACACAACCGAAATTACTGGAACTAGGAACATGCAATTTTGCACAAGGCTTTCTTGCAGATCTGCATCAACGTGCGGATTTTTTACGTACTCACGCGCGTATTTGCGTTTTGTAAATTCACGAAGGCTCTGACTCATTTCATACAAAATCACGCACGGTATCTACTACGAGACTCAGTGTGCCATAACCTTGCGTCTCGCCCCGCACCCACGCGCGTGTGTGCATGTTTCTCCGCTTGTAGGCGCGTGATCTGCAAGAACGCACGTGGATGCATTTTCTGTGTGTGGACTGTGCGTGTTTTCTATACAAATGGAGATACTTACAAGCAACGATAAAACACGCATTCACACGCTACGCTGCGTGGTGCGTGGCAGTGTGATAATCGCCTAATTCTTTCGAACAATCTCGCATTAACATAACTATTTCACTAACGCGTATACAACATCGGAGAACATTTTTTCCTCCTACTGTGTGAGAAAAACAAACAATCGAGAGACTAGCATGAAATTTTCAAACCCTTTTCATTTCACAGTACAATGTATACACAGTAACTGATAGGTGTACACATGAACAGAACTGTGCTACCCATTGCATAGTATCCATTGTGTTGCGTAGGAATACACCACTCTGTCACTTCCCCTACTCGTCGTAAGCGATGAGGCATTATGTGAGGAGCCAGCTACGCAGGTACGTTCCCTTCTATAGCTATGTATTGTGATATCGAAAGGAGATCGCATGAGTTGCTTTTTTTATATAAACAACGAACTGGCTTGTAAAATATAATTCGAAGGATTATGCTGTTTTAGAATAGGTTTGAAAGTTAGTAGAAAAAAGAATGTGTGTTGTTTTTTCAGTGTTGAAGTGATTTTTGTAAGGAAAGCATGAATTCGTTTAAATAAGTAAGAAAAAATATAAGAGTGCGCCGCCCGAAGTGTTTGATTTCATAGAAGAATCCCTATACGAGCCTACCGACGAGCTGAGCTGCGTTACAGTATTGATGACCGAAAATGTGTAGGTACGATAGCCTTCAAATTCTTGCAATATAGTAATCGTGTCGAATTTAAGGGACTATACAATTTCACGACTTTATTTTGACGACTTTGCGAATCAATAACGAAAACTCACCCGTGTTCCTTCAGTTGCATTTAGCGGTTCAAGGTCGTGTTATCAACTACTTCATCGATTCCCCTACGTGCAATCGCACTCACGTTATCTCGCAGATGATGATCCTAATCTAGCAGATGACGGTCTTTTAGCTTCAGTTCGCGGTATTTGTGACTACATACGTTTAGTTATGTAATTTTAACCCTGTCGGACTTCTTGGATTACAAAAGTTTCACAAAGAATATTACACTTCGTCTTCTCGTTACAGCGATGTATTTTTCAATAAAGCTTCCACAAATAAATGAAGACATCAGAATATTTATGTTAACTTAATAATTAATATTCCAAAAATATCACAACTCCGTCTAGTCCCAAGCTAGGCAGAGCTTGTGTTATGAGTACTAGACAACTAATAAACATACTTATATATTTTTAAATACATATAAAAAATAACACACTCAAACAATACAACCTAGGGGTCTTTAAGTCATGAGTTAATAGGTTGCTTCTAGGCAAGTGTGCTCCATCGTGGACATGGACGTAGGCAAATACGAGCCTATACTATTAAATAAAAAAAGCAAAACAAATGATCATGCTAATCACACAGAAATTTGTCCTAGGTAGGAATTGAACCCATGACATCCGACATGATAGCAGTCAGGGCCACTAATCACTAGACCAATCGGCCAGTCTCCAGTTCGTCACTGCAAAAGCGACCGGCAGCCATGCTGAACGCCTGCCAGAGGGTCATGGCAATACTGATGATGCGGGGATACCGCACGATTTCCCGCGAAGCGACGAGCCTTCTTGCCGGCCTGGAGGCAACAGTCCTTGCACACATGCACGATATGCACGTGGAGATGCAACGCCGGGGTGAAAGTCCGCTGCCGCGACAGGTCACGGCATGGCAGACAGAGCTCCGGCGGGATCTCATGGCAAAATGGCGTCAGCGACTATCGCAACCCAGTGCTGGGCACGTCAAAATTGTGGCGTTAATTCCCTCTTTGAGGTGTGGCTGGAAAGACCTCACGGCGTCCTTACCTTACGTATGACGCAGGTTCTCACTGGACATAGCACGTTCGGGAAGATCCTGCACCGGATTCGTGCGGAAGTGACGCCCGAGTGTCACCACTGCGCGGAATGCCCGGAGGACACGGTGGAGCACACTGTCGAGGTGTGCCCTGCTTGGGCGGAGCATCGCCGTGCCCTCGTAGGGGCAATCGTCGGCGGAAACCTCTGGCGCCGGGCCTTGGTTCAGGTCATGGTCCGGAGCGAGGAGGAGTGGCAGGCGATCGCCGACTTCTGCGAAGCAGTAATGCTCACAAAGGAGGAGGCCGACCGCATCAGGCAATGGCGTTCTCGCCGCCGCCGCCGGGATTCCGATCCCGATTTCCGGTCACCGTGGGCGCGGGCTTGCGGACAGTGAGCAATGGGTAGCTCGCTGTCCGGTCGTCCGGTAACTGTTCGGACCAAGCTCAAGTCGTCGACGGCGCGCACTGTTCCTGCGCGCCTCAAGGGGTTGGCAGCAACAGCAGGGGCCCAGCCGGGTCGAAGCGTACTGGGGCCAGGGTTATCCGAAAGGGAACTCGAGCCCCGGTATGAAGGCTAGAAGGAACGGGGTGGGCTTTTAGTCAGTAAGAGTCTGACACTATCTCCCGCTCCACCCAAGAGCGGGGTTTTCATTGGATGATTTTTTCCACCATAAAAAAAGGCCAGTCTCCAGTTAACTAAAGTTAGCAAAAAGTTTCTGAACAAAAACTCAAAAGTTACATCGTGGCATATATGCTACCTACCAACACGCTGTACAAAACATAAATCACGTATGTTACTCATAAAGCCGCTAAACTAAAGTAGGATAGCGCTGGTCACGTCTACCGGAGACTGCCTAAGCTGCGACACACACGCGGCTCAGCAACAAAATAGATAGTAGGTACAGAAGACAATCTACATACAAAGCGAGCTCGAGCAACGCACACATAGAAACCGCTCACGGGTACGATATCTCGGCTCAATCGCCCGGTCACACTCGTACAATTCAGCGCATTGCGCTGACTTTAGCGCGAACGCCTAGCGTAGGTATAAAATGAAGTACATACATGAGATTGACTTCTGTACCTATCTATTTTGTGGCTTAGGCCTGATATAACGCGACGTCGAGGCAAAGCCACTGGACTTGTATACCTAATTAGAATATTAAAGTCTGGTTTGAAAATCGTAAGGGACGATATTATTTTAGATGTACAATTTTAATATATCTTTAAATTATGTCTGATTATTAAGATTATTTTATGACTTTTAAAAATCTATCATATTTTTGTTAAGAAAAAAAAATGTTTAAATTCCACTTTCTAAATATTATAAAGTCTATGCGAAGCAAGCGATGGTATAATAGCAGAGGAGAGAGGCGGCGGTGGTGCTTGCGTCGCGTCATACAGACGTAGGTAGGTATAGTAAAATACAGAGTTGAAATGTGTTAGATAGAACAACGAAATCTTGAAGGTTGGTTTTTTGTAAATTAATTATGTTTTGTTATGTTAGTAATAAAGTCCTGCTAGGTTGTTAGTGTTCTATAAATAATCCTGTATAGAGATCAGTTGCTTTTTATTTTATTGTTGTTTGTCTTGTGTGAGTCTCAAATAAATTTTTTATATATTTTTTACACCACCTGCTCGATAATGTCGTTTTATACGTCATACAACCCTCACTTAAAGCAAGTCATTCTATTCCTAGGGAGATAATGTAGTATGGTCGATCCTTAGGGAATAATGAGAATTGAATTTGGAACACTAAAAATCGTCAACATTGTGAATTAAAATGTACGTGCATCGCACAAGTTGACTCGAAATTCAAACTGGCCACTAACAAAAAAAGAAAATAGAGTAAAACCTGCTTACTGACGGAAGCATTATAGAAAATTGAAACTATAGAATCTTGGAGTAGTGAATTTTGTTTGTTTGATGAACTTGTAAATTTAATACTTATATCTCTCTAATATATGATTTGGTCGACCAAATTGTTTTTTAATTATCTCACAGATGGTGTAAAAAGTAGATTATGCAACACGGGGATAAAGCTGTCTTTGTCTTGGGCGGCTTGAATTCCTCACTTCACTCAGGTTTCTTTATTAACTCCCTCGCAATGCTCGGGAGTTAATTTTATAAATCCCTCACTATCGTTCGGGATTGAAATCAGCAACCTTCGTTTCGTTCGGATTTAACATGCCGCCCGCGACTTAAAGACACTGCTTTATCCCCTAGTCACATAAACTACTATTTTTCAATTTTGAACATTTTCAGGACGTTTTCATCCAAGTTTAACCAACTAAATGTGTCAAAAAGTTAACTGGTGCAATAAAATTTCCAATTGAGCGTGACTTTTGAATGAACTTGCGGCTAAGCTTATTGAGTTTCTAAAAGTTTTCTGCGCCAATTCGAATGTTATAATCCGTTAAAATCTACTGAATATTGAATTAGCGTTCGAACTCGTGGTTGAACGGACACTCGCGTACTTTGCAGTTAGTTTAAGGCCTTAACTCCCGAGCAGTGAATAGAATAGAATAAAATAAACTCGTCGTTTATACCGCGTATATCGAGGGACGGGAACAATTTGCCTGCTGCGGTCTTCCCGTCCGATTATATATTTTAGGTGTCTTCAAGGCAAGAGTGAATAAGCACTTAATAAACTAGTGCGCCAAACCACAATCAACGATTCAACAACAACGAACAACGATCAACGATTGCATCACTGCTTACCATTAGGTGGGATCGCAGTCAAGCAGTAGTTTATATCAATTAAAAAAACTGTATTGTACACCAAAAAGTAACATAACATAAACATAAACTTTAATCTATGGGTACAATGGCGGTCTTATCGCTGACAGCGATGTCTACCAGACAACCTTAGGATGGATTGGAACGACTAAAACAATACAGGGGTAGTCTGCGGTGTACTGCTAACAAATTAATCAAACACTAGATAAGCATAATATATATGAAATAATTACATACATAATTATGTATACAGGGTGTAAGGGACAGCCCTCCACAAACTTTAAGGGCTTGCTCAGTAGAAGAAACTGAACAACCTTCCACAACACTTTTTTTCAGGAAACGAAAAAAAAAATCCGCCTCACCATACAAAATTTGATTGGACAGTTTGTATGGCAAGGCCGATTTTTTTTTTCGTTTCCTGAAAAAAAATCTTGTGGAAGGTTGTTCAGTTTCGTCTACTGAGCAAGCCCTCAAAGTTTGTGAAGAGCTGTCCCTTACACCCTTTATAAAATACCAGGTACATAAATTACAGTGCTAAAACAGTGACTTCCTTAAGTCTACTCCTCGGTAACGGCTAGGTCAATAAGTTTGAAAAAATATATGTTTATTATAGATTCATGTGCAACATTATCAACTTATGATTTTTTCTTTAGTCTAATACTTTTGCAAAAAAAGAAATTAACAACATGATATTATTCCGCTTGTTTACCCTACTTCATTCAAACGGTTTTGATCTTTAATTTATTATAATATGTTTACACAAAAAAATAAAGCTACGTAAATCAATAATTTGGGGTGTATACGGGGTCCCAACCAACATCTGTCGGGACCCAAGCCAACCTCACCTGCACGTGGTGCACCCTGCTGGAAAACGGACGAGGATATGGCGACCCGTCAACACGCATTGGACCAGCGTGGCGGGTTATGGTCTGAACCCCCCCAATGCAACATAGAAATACGCACAGGCCCCAAGTGCCCGGCGACCCCAGTGGTTGTGTTGACGTGGACGGGCGTGGGCGCAGCCCTGGGGTCAGGGGTGCTAAGAATCTCCGGGCGGGAACGTTTAACCGTCGACGACTGGACCTGGCAACCTATAACGTACGTACACTCCGGTCCGACGAGAAGATCATCGAACTGGAGGAAGAGTTGAGCGGGTTACGATGGAGTATTGTGGGATTATCCGAAGTCCGAAGACAGGGGGAGGACACGATAATTCTTAAATCCGGTAACCTGCTTTACTTCCGGGAGGGTGATCAGCAGTCCCAGGGTGGTGTCGGGTTTATCGTCCACAGGTCCCTCGTGGACAGTGTGGTGAGAGTCGAGAGTGTGTCGACCAGGGTGGCGTACCTGATACTCAGAATATCATCAAGATATTCGTTGAAGGTCATACAGGTTTACGCCCCGACCTCGACACACCCCGATGACGAAGTGGAATCCATGTATGAGGATATATCCAGAGCCATGCATGGTTCTAAGACTCACTTCACCGTTGTCATGGGGGACTTTAATGCGAAACTGGGCAAACGAGACGGTGATGAGCTGCGAGTGGGGCAATTTGGATTTGGACATCGGAACCGCCGGGGACACCTACTGGCTAGTTTTATGGAGAAGGAGGGCCTCTACATGATGATCTCCTTCTTCAGAAAGCGTAAGCACAGGAAGTGGACCTGGCAAAGCTCTGATGGCATAACCAAAAATGAGATTGACTTCATCATGTCGACGAAGAAGCAAATATTCAATGATGTCTCTGTGATCAATGCGGTGAAAACCGGGAGTGATCACCGTATGGTAAGAGGCACATTGAATATCAATGTTAAGCTTGAAAGATCTCGACTGATGAAGTCTACGCTCCGTCCTGCACAGATCCAGATCCAAAACTCCGAGAGCTTTCAGCTCGAACTTCAAAACCGTTTCGAGTGCCTAGGAAGCTCCGTGGACCAATATAATGATGGGTTCGTGGAAGCTGTCCATACAGTCGGGTCTCAGTTTTTTAAGACCCGTACAAGTAAGACCAAGAGGCTCACGGATCAAACTCTCGAGCTCATGAAGAAGAGGCGTGAAATGACTTTGCAGTCTTCAGATAATGCGTGCACGTACCGGCAGCTCAATAAACAGATCTCGAAGTCTCTGAAACGCGACCTTCGCCGATTTAATACCGAGAGGATTAAGGACGCGATTGAGCGGAATAAGGGCTCCAAAGTTTTTGCACGGGATCTGTCTATTGGGCAGAGCCAACTCACGAAACTGAAGACCGAAGATGGCAGAGTCATATCCGCCAAATCGGAGCTTCTGGGAGAGATCGAGGCATTTTATGGACAGTTATACACGTCGATCTCCAAACCCGCTACAAATCTGGCAAACGACCCAAGAGCTAGATTGACTCGACACTACACTGAAGATATCCCGGACGTCAGCCTGTACGAGATTAGGATGGCTCTGAAGCAGTTGAAGAACAACAAGGCGTCGGGTGAGGACGGAATTACGGCTGAGCTCCTGAAGGCGGGTGGAAAACCGGTCCTAAAGGCCCTTCAGAAGTTGTTCGATTCCGTCATACTCGAGGGAAAAACGCCACAGGCATGGAGCAGAAGTGTGGTGGTACTCTTCTTTAAGAAGGGTGATAAAACCCTGCTGAAGAATTACAGGCCCATCTCACTTCTGAGCCATGTCTACAAGCTGTTTTCCAGGGTCATCACGAACCGTCTTGCGCGCAGGTTTGACGACTTCCAGCCTCCCGAACAAGCCGGATTCCGAAAAGGTTTCAGCACCGTAGACCACATACATACGCTACGGCAGGTCATACAGAAGACCGAGGAGTATAACCTGCCTCTCTGCCTAGCGTTTGTGGACTACGAGAAAGCTTTTGATTCGATCGAGACTTGGGCTGTGCTGCAATCTCTCCAGAGGTGCCAAATTGACTATCGGTACATCGAAGTGCTGAGGTGTTTGTACGAAAACGCCACCATGTCAGTCCGACTCCAGGACCAGACCTCGAAACCTGTCCTCCTGCAGCGAGGTGTGAGGCAGGGAGACGTCATCTCTCCGAAACTGTTCACGGCCGCAATGGAGGATGTCTTCAAGGTTCTGGACTGGAGTGGACTAGGCATTAATGTCAATGGCGAGTACATCACTCACCTTCGGTTTGCCGATGACATAGTAGTCATGGCGGAGACTATGGAGGAGCTCAGCACAATGCTCAATGACCTCAGTAGAGCTTCTCTAAGAGTGGGTCTTAAAATGAACATGGATAAAACCAAAATCATGATTAACAACCATGTAGCGCCCACTCCTATCAAGGTCGGAGACTCTACACTCGAAGTTGTGGACGATTACGTCTACCTCGGACAGACAGTCCAGTTGGGTAGGTCTAACTTCGAGAAAGAGGTCAGCCGTCGAATCCAACTCGGTTGGGCAGCGTTCGGGAAGCTACGCGGTATCTTCTCGTCCAACATACCACAGTGTATCAAGACGAAAGTCTTTAACCAGTGCGTGTTGCCAGTGATGACATATGGCTCCGAAACGTGGTCGCTCACAATGGGCCTCATCAGAAGGCTTAAAGTCACCCAAAGAGCAATGGAAAGGGCTATGCTCGGGGTTTCCTTGCGTGATCGAATAAAAAATGAAGATATCCGCAGGAAAACTAAGGTTGCCGACATAGCACAAAGAATTGCCAAACTTAAATTGCAATGGGCAGGGCACATTGCTCGCAGAACAGATGGCCGTTGGGGCCGAAAGGTTTTGGAGTGGCGACCGCGTATCGGAAGACGCAGTGTTGGAAGGCCTCCTACAAGGTGGACCGATGACCTGGTGAAGGTAGCAGGAAACCGATGGATGCAGGACGCACAGGATCGTTCGATGTGGCGACGCTTGGGGGAGGCCTATGTCCAACAGTGGACGTGTATCGGCTGAAATGATGATGATGAAATCAATAATTTGTAAAGAAAATGGATTTCAAGGTCAGTGGGACTCTATCCGACCAGATTTCCAAGAAACTATAGGCCTTAACCATAGTTAGTCCGTTCACGTGAAGTGCACATACAGGGTGATTTTCCAGGAATTATTAGCTATGTGTTCTCGCTTTTCAAAGTTAATCATGATGGGTAATTACGTGTAACTCGTTTGATTTATATTAGAAGGAAATTAACTATTGAAATTAGCTTTGTAGTGACCCGTATCCTTTCTAAAACTTTTAGGTTAGGCTCAATGTAATCTGTTCATGGTTTTTTTTTTTTTTTTTCGATGGGAAAAATCAACTTATGACAACCCCCGCCCTTGGGCGGAGCGGGAGATAGTGTCAGACTCTTACTGACTAAAAAACCCATCCCGTTCCTTCAAGCCTTCAATACCGGGGCTCGAGCGCCCTTTCGGATTACCCTGGCACCGGTAGGCTTTTTTTTTTTTTTTTTTTTTTCGATGGGAAAAGTCATCTTATGACAACCCCCGCTCTTGGGCGGAGCGGGAGATAGTGTCAGACTCTTACTGACTAAAAAACCCATCCCGTTCCTTCAAGCCTTCGATACCGGGGCTCGAGCGCCCTTTCGGATTACCCTGGCCCCGGTAGGCTTCGACCCGGCTGGGCCCCTGCTGTTGCTGACAACTCCTTGAGGCGCGCGGGAACAGCGCGCGCCGTCGACGACTTGGGCTTGGTCCGGACGGTTACCGGACGGCCGGACAGCGAGCTACCCATTGCTCACTGTCCGCAAGCCCGCGCCTACGGTGGCTGGAAATCGGGATCGGAATCCCGGCGGCGGCGGCGAGAGCGCCGTTGCCTGATGCGGTCGGCCTCCTCCTTAGCGAGCATTACTGCTTCGCAGAAGTCGGCGACCGCCTGCCACTCCTCCTCGCTCCGGACCATGGCCTCGACCAAGGCCCGGCGCGAGAGGTCTCCGCCGCCGATCACCCCCACGAGGGCACGGCGATGCTCCGCCCAAGCAGGGCACACCGCGATTGTGTGCTCCACCGTGTCCTCCGGGCGTTCCGCACAGTGGCGACACCCGGGCGTCACTTCCGCTTTAATTCGGAACAGGAACCTCCCGAACTTGCCACTTCCGGAGAGGACCTGTGTCATGCGGAAGGTAAGGACGCCGTGAGGTCTTTCCAGCCACGCCTCAAAGACGGGACTTATCGCCATAATTGTGGCGTGCCCATGACGGGGTTGCGATAGTCGCTGACGCCATTCCACCATGAGATCACGCCGGAGCTCTGTCCCCCATGCCGTGACCTGTCGCGGCAGAGGACTTTCACCCCGGCGTTGCATCTCCACGCGCATGTCATGCATGTGTGCAAGGACTGTTGCCTCCAGATCCCACGGTGGTAGGCCAGCCAGAAGGCTCGCCGCTTCGCGGGAAATCGTGCGGTATCCCCGCACCATCCGAATTGCCATGGCCCTCTGGCAGGCGTTCAGAATGGCCGCCGGTCGCTTTTGCAGCGACAGCGCCCACACCGGCGCCCCGTAGAGGGCCATGGACCGAACGATCCCCGCGTAGAGTCTCCGGCAGGAGGCGTCTGGACCCCCAAGGTTGGGCAGGAGCCGCCCGAGAGCGGCCCCAGTCCGGTTGAGTTTGGGAGCCAGACGTGGGAAATGCTCCTCGAAATTCCATCGGCTGTCGAGGATGAGTCCCAGGTACCTCATCGATGTCCCGACGCCGATGCGAACTCCTCCTACCGTTAATCTGTTCATGGTTAAAATTTAAGCCTGAAAAATTGCCTTCAGTAATTTCCACTTCTATACTAATATTAGAATAGAAGTGTAGATTACTGTAATTTAATTTTTGTGGTAACATAAGGCAATTTTAATATTTTAAAGAGGTAAAGTTTGTTTTTAATTAATTATTTTTTTTGTAGGAGGTAATCTCTGAAAGTACTGGTCCGATTGCTGAATTTTTTTCACCGATGTACAACTGTTTTATTCCTCAGTGACATAGGCTATATTTTATGAACGCGGGTGAAGCCGCGGGCAAAAGCTAGTCTACTATATTTATTAAGTAGATGGTGTAAATGATCTGCACCGCTAGGATGGAGCAGCTTCGTATCTTCGTGGAGGCAATTGGCTGTTGTTACGAATGGAGGCGAAATAAAACACGAACTTCGCTGACGAAACGATTTGGAGGGTGCGGGTGGCTAATAGGCTTCAATAAACCGCTAATAATTTTAGTTTGCAACTTTTTTCTTAGTTCTCTTTGTGAACGAAGCGAGCAAGTTGACGTAAGATCGATCAGAATTGATAACCACTAAAAATACTTATTGCTGAGCCTACTCGCACCTTGCAACAACGTCATTTTATTATTTATCTGATATAATTTTTTTAATGTATATAAATTAGTGCTGGACTGCGATCCCACCTGATGGTAAGCAGCGATGCAATAGTTGATGGTGAGGCGCACTAGTATATTAAAATAAAAACCTATTGACTATAGCCTTGAAGACACCTAAATTATAACTGGACCGGAAGAATTTAGCAGGCAAATTGTTCCAGTCGTAAAAAAAGAACTTACACAGCCAGCATTAAGAATTACATAAAACCATTAAATTTTTATTAGGCGTGAATCGTCCACAGTTGTGGTGAACTTTTGCGTCCCGCCCTGGCCCAGGCCAAAGTACCGAGTGAGAGGGAATGGAAACCAGCACCTCCTTTTGCGAAGCAGTAATTGAAGCAAAGGACGTGGTGGAAAGCGTGAGAAGGCGATAGTCCTCAAGCCCCGGCCGCTGCAGGAGATGCTCTGGGTGTTGGATGCCGCAGAGCGACTTTCCGCCACCGTTGGCACGGATTTGTGGACGATGAGCAACGGATAGCTCACCATCCGATAAAGATAAGGCCCGAATCGACGGTGCGTTTTGTTCTACATGCACCCCAAAGAGATGTCAATATAAGTGACGGGGCTCGCTAGTGCTGCGGGATTATTTGGAAGAGTTACCGCGGCCATGGAACGCAAAAGGCAATTCAAGGATTACAACAGCGTGTGAGACGCACAGGACCGTTCTTTATGGCGACACTTGAGGAGGAACACGTCTAACAGTGGACGACCTTCGGTTGAAATGATGACTTAGAGTTAGTTAGGGATTAAGTAATTGATGGTTTCCCATAAGAAAAGCGTTGTAATAAACAATCATTTTTTTATCTGTAAGTTGTTCAAAAACTTTTTGTGAATAATGAAAGTTGGACCTATTTTACCGATAGATATTTTCTTATGACTAAAAACTCACTTTGATTCAGACATGAACGTTTCCAAAAATCCTTCCAATCACTCCAATTGAGTAATTTAATCACAGACAAGCCTATCCTAAAGTAATCTACGCAACTTATAACTAGTTATCAATTTCTCCGTCCCGCCAAACTTGACTCTCCAAGCCTTCGATTGATTGGTTTCAGACTACCCTCGTCACGACACTAACGTTAGCCCGTAATTAATTAATAACAGCTTTGTTCTAGGCAAAGACCCATTTTGTTGATACCTAGGTCACAAAATAGATAGGTACAGAAGACAATCTACATACAAAGCGCACTCACGAGATAGATACCGCTCACGGACACGAAATCTCGCCTCAATCGCCCGGTCACACTTGTACAGTTCGGCGCAATGCGCTGACCCAAGTGCGATCGCCTGGCATAGGTATAGGTAGGTAAGTTGGTGTGCTTCTTCATTTATAAGCCTTAATTATACAGGGTTATTTGTAAAACACTAGCAACCTCTCAGGACTGTCTTACTAACATCATAAACAACAACTTTTGTTCTATGACTTTTAAAAATTGGTCATATTTCAGTTCATCAGATTTTCATACAAAACTAAAAATATTTAACGATTGGAACGTTCACGATTGGAACATTCTAAATATTTTGAAGTCTACGCGAAGCAAGCGATAGTCCAATAGCGGAGGGTAGGTGAACATGAACTTGACTTATTTACGGGTAGTCCTCACTAGTCGGTTGGTCGCATTGATGTGCTCGCGTCGCGTCATACGTGTTCTTGCAGTGAAATGCGGCTGTGAAGACGTAATTATCTTTACATGATAGTATATCAATATTCTAATGTCGAGTACACGGAAATGGTGCGAATGCTTGCTAGGTGTGACGACAATGTTTCTGCTTACTACTACTACGAGAACAGTGCATATGAGGCGAAAGTAGATACGGCAATATACAGAGTTGGAATGTGTTAGATAGAACAACGAAATCTTGAAGGTATGTTTTTGGTAAATGTTTTGTAAAAAGTCAAAGAACAAAAGTTGTTGTTTATGATGTTAGTAATACAGTGATACAGTCCTGCAAGGTTGTTAGTGTTTTACAAATAACCCTGTAAAATTTTCGATGCTCATAACTTCCAAATCTATATACTTTTTACTGTCTTGCTTCCAAGACTGTGTGTCACACACACCCACAGATGACAAAAAAAAACCGGCCAAGTGCGAGTCGGACTCGCCCATGAAGGGTTCCGTAGCAGCAAGTAACATAATATAACAGTTCTTGTAATACGTTGTAACTTTTATCGATGTTTTAATAGTAGTGTATTTTTTTAGATTTGTGACGCATTAAAAAAAAAACTACTTAGGTACTAGATTTCGTTCAAACCAATTTTCATTGGCAGTTTTTATAGTAATGTACATCATATAGTTTTTTTAGTTTTATCATTCTCTTATTTTAGAAGTTAGAGGGGGGGGGGGACACACATTTTACCACTTTGGAAGTGTCTCTCGCGTAAACTATTCAGTTTAGAAAAAAATGATATTAGAAACCTCAGTATCATTTTTAAAGACCTATCCATACATACCCCACACGTATGAGTTTGATGAAAAAAAAATTTTTGAGTTTCAGTTCTAAGTATGGGGACCCCCAAAATTTATTGCTTTTTTTCTATTTTTGTGTGAAAATCTTAATGCGGTTCAAAGGATACATCTACTTACAAAGTTTCAACAGTATAGCTCTTATAGTTTCGGAAAAAAGTGGCTGTGACATACGGACGGACAGACAGACAGACAGACAGACAGACATGACGAATCTATAAGGGTTCCGTTTTTTGCCATTTGGCTACGGAACCCTAAAAAAGGCGAAAAAAAATAATATGATTTTTATTTCAAAATAACGCCGCCAAACAATGAAATAATATAGCCATATAACGTTTGCATGAAAAATTTTACGACTTGAACACTCTTAAGCACCAGCATTATGAACGCAGGGGCAAAAATAGACCTATCAAAAGGATATTGCAAAACCCATTTCATTAATCTGATATGGGTGTTCGCATTGTTTGACCTACTTCTCATCACACAACGATGGTTAAGCTCGTCCTGACAATCGACGATTAACGTATATCTAGTATCGACCAATCAACTGCCTGTAATGTATCATCCTCGTAAAACAATAGGCCACCTCCAGCCATAGGCGATTAGGGGAATATAGTAAGGAAATTGACATGTTCGGTTTATTGAGATCGGTGATCTGTGTAACGAATGTGATGAATGCTAGGAGCGATTAGACTAATGTTGATTTACTTAAATTTTATTTTCATTTCTGCCTGATAACTTAAAAAAAAATCGCTTAAAAACCAAACCATTTGAAGTTTTCGTTTCGAGTGCAAGCAAAATCGAACTTAGCGGTGGTCAGGCGAATGTGTCTTTGATAGTATATAGCATACTTAATCAGCCTTTTAATGTTTCCACTGCTGGGACTCAGGCTTCCTTTCTAGGAGAGGAAATGGGCCGTAATCCAGTGCGGATTGGTGAATGTGACATTTCTTCGAATTTTTGGTTCTAGGAAATGCTGGTTTCCTCACGATGTTTTCCTTCACCATTTTTGAGAGCTATGGTGATGAAATGAATTATTTGTACAAAGTAATGCCCCTGGCTGGGTTTAAAACCGTGAGCTAGAAGTCGTAAGTCGGGTCCGGTTACCACTCGGCCACCACTGCTCATACATAGGTAGGTACATAGGCATACTGAATATTTGACGCATTATGGCGCAGTAATGAGCCACATTTTACTGTATTTATTAACAAAATCATTGTTGTTTATAACTTCATTTTACAGGTTTATATCGAGTTATGTTTATAAACCTTTGCATTTGTGCCGAATAAACTTTTTTTCCAGGTTCGAAAAGAAATTACACTTGTAAACGTGTATGAAGCATAACGATGGCTTAGAGTGAAAACCTCGGATATGCAATTTCAGGTAATTTTATTTTATTACCTACATTTCTGAAAAGAAATGTTCGTAACGCACAATCTTGTGTCACGCAAAGTTTTGATTCGATACTTGTAACGCCATCTACGATGTTGCATGCATATCTTGCTCAAGTCAGTTTGGTGTGATCACCTCGTACGGTGCGCAAGAACAAGCGGGAAAAAAAAAATAAAAACAATAGAAACAAGCGTTTCAAATAAACCAATAGTTTTAAATATTTGAATGAAACATGTTTATGCACATAAAAAATACGTATTTCACAGTTACGAGTATTCACTCTAAGCCATCGATAAATAAATCGTAATACATTTTCAAAATACAAAATCGATAAGTTAAGTGCATTGAATACCACGCCTTCAGTCCCTAAGCATCAATTAAACAACGTCACCTTAATAGCATATTCAGGTGGGACACTTGATTAATTAAGGGGAATACTATTCAACGCTAGAATGTTCGCTGACGATGCATTATGTGGCACGTTTTGAGAGATAAATGTGTCATGGTAATGTCTTAATTGGAACTGCTCTTATGGAGCTAGTTTAAGTTTAATTGCGTTTTAGGTGGTCGAAATTAAGCTTGCTAATTTATTATTGAGTACCTAATTACTTTGAATTGATAAGTCTTAGGCGTAATTAGACAAGTCTATGACCTGTGCGTGTTGCCAGTGATGACCTTTTTTATGGTTGAAAAACGTAGTTGCTCAGAAAAGGCTCAAAGTCATTCAAAGGAAAATGAAGAGAAATAAAGACATCCGCAATAGAACCAAGATCTAGCCCGAACCATTGCCAAAATTAATTGTCAATAAAGTCGAAAGTTGCTGAAGTTGTGACTGCGTACCTTCTGGAAGGCGCAGCGTTGGATGGCTTCCTACAAGATGGATCAATGATGGTGACAGTCGTAGGAATCCGATGAATGCCAGGCGCATAGGACTAGTCATTGTAACGACACTTAGGGAGGGGTTAGGTCCAAACAGTGCTTGGCGAGATATTTTTTTATAAACACTTCTTTATAGTAAACAAATTGACCTCTTTACGATGAGTTCTGCCTGCTAAAATTGTGATATTGTTCGAAATATTTACCACGGCCCTATAACGCAAAGGGAAAATGAGGGAACACACGTGAGTTTTAGTCAGTAAAATTCTGATACACCCTCGCGCACCACTCAGAGTGGGCGAAGTTATTTGCCGATTTCCCTCCTCAACAAAAAGAACAATGATCTCTTCCCGCTTCTTTCTATACTTTTTCGATCGGTATATTTAAATCGGGCTACAATGAAAAAAGTAATCGTTTTTACTACCCAACATTTCCTCAAAGCTCCTAAACACTTGTTCACAGAACTTTTTCGTATTTCGCTCATTGCTAAAAGTTTCGAGGAAAATTTGGAGTTAAGTCCGTTTAGCAAAAAGAGTTTGTCTCATTTATTTTTTATTTTTAGTGAAACCCAAAACATGTGTCTAGTATTTTTATATAAAAAATCTATGTACAGAATTTCATTATCTGTATCATGAAAAATCACAAAGTTATAAGCTTGTTATGTTACCATAAATACATAGTCACCAGGCCATCCAGGCGACTGAGGGGTTGTTTTGTACTTGCACCCAGCTGTTAGCTGACAACTAATGCCCGCTATGACCTACCGTGACCTGTGTTGTGCTTGGTGTCGGTGGTGTCCAACTTGTGACCTTTTTAAATATTTTTGGGAAAAAATATAACGGGGTGTTATAAGTACTATTGGAATCCATTCACTTACGGATTCTGAACAAAATATATTCAGGTTTCGCATAAACTAAAAATAAGGCCGTGGCGGAGCTATTTATTCATTTAGTACTTTTATTAATGTTACATATTTTATAATATTTTTTTTTTACGTGTTAATTTTTATTTAGTTTTTTTGCACAAAGAAATAATAAACAAATTAAACAATAACTTAAATAATTAAAAATAATATATACACTAAATGCCTACCTAAATATGACGTCATAAAACTCCTCCGCTTCGCTGTCGACTGGAAGTGTGCCCAAAAGGCTGGCGGCATTGCCACATTGTATGGCAATGCTTATTCTCTGACCGAGGTAGAAGCCAGCCCTTGGGTCTAAAAATAATATAATAAAGAGGTAAAGTTTGTTTTTTTGTTTGTAGGAGGTAATCTCTGGAAGTACTGGTCCGATTGCTATAATTTTATATATATAAGGCTATATTTTATGTACGCGGTCAAAGTCACGGGCAAAAGCTAGTATTGTATAAAATAGTTCATTTTAGTTTAGTTTTTATCGCGACCGAGGCGGAATTCCGTGGAATTGTTATGGGGTCTAAATCAATTTTACTTTTTACTACTAAAAAATCCATACTACCTACGTAGAAAACTAGTGTAGCTGCAGCCGGCTTCGTGCAGCCTCCGCATGCCGTGCTCCGAGTGCTGCCTCGACCTGCAGCCGAAGCTGATCGCAGATCATTAGTACACAAGTCAATGCGCACGTAGTGACATCACTCCAACCTGTTTAGATACGTCCGAAATAATCGCATATTGGATTGAATCGTAGATTTTCACGTGCAACCAGCCTCGGAATCACTCAAGGCTGCGGATTAAGGCAAAAGCTGCGTGTCATGCGTGTGCTACCTGCATTCGCAGCCTGCAGCCGAGGTTCGAATGGCACCTTAATCAAATTGTTTGTTTCAATCTGCCCAGAAAGCACCGGAAGTCTTCCCTTAGCATCATATATATGGAAATGTGACTGTTTACATGTATAGTTTCCTGATGAAAATGCATTTTATTACTTTGCCATTGCAGCTGCTGAGATATTTTCATACTCATTTTACTTTGCACAGTTTCACTCTAATACCTTTCTGGCAAATAGATCCGTATATTATGATCAGGTAAAAAGGTTGGTCTTCCTGGGAGAACATACTTTATTTATTTTTTCAAGTTGCAGAGATGAAATTATTAAGACAAAGTTGCGAGATACTTTTCAAAATGACAGTAGTCACAAACTTTTGTGCCTGTTATCAACATCAGACTAATTAAAAATAAAAAAACCGCCAGGGGCTTCGCCGGCTTGAAAGTAGAAAGTTATCCCAGAGAAACACACTGTTGAGAAAAAAATAATCCCCTGTCCTATTTCAGTCTTTGTCTACCTTGCTACCGTGTGCTATATTTTATCAACATCCATTTGAGCGAGATGGAGTTACAAACATACCCAAGCACATACATACATACGAACTTCCTCTTTTAATTTATTATTCACGTGATTGCTTTCTGTATGCTTTTCCACGTTATATTTTTATTATTCTAAGTAAAGTATCACATAACTCCCTGAGTAAAATACACTTAAGTATAGATACTTAAATGGTTTTGTCATCGAAACTAACACGAAAAAAAAAATAGTTTAAAAAAACTAAAAAAAACACGTTTTCATAGCATATCAAACTAAAAAGTGTAAAATAATTTTCAATATAGGTAGAAAATAATAAATGAACGAAAAATATTAATATCATTGTGATATTTTTTGTTTTTTTTAAAACTATTTTTTTATTTTGCACTAAAAAAAAAAGAAACTTTGCACACCCATCAAAGACTGATGGCAATACAATAATTGTCATCAGTCTTTGATGGGTGTGCAAAGTTTGAAGAAAATTGATCGCCCAAAGTAGGTCAAAATCGAGCTCAAAGGTGTTGGTTACAAACATACAGGTGAAGCTAATATAAGCGTGTTAAAAACATGTCTGCGAAATAGCACAGTCGGTTAGGGGTAACAGTTTTAAAAATTTTTCGCAACATTTTATTTAAACAAACATACATACGTTGCAAGTTAAATAAAAGCTTGTAAAACGGTGTACAAACTTTTCTCATCACGTATTATACAACTGCCGAAACGGATCTTGAGCGATCGGCGTCAGAGTGGGGATCGCTTTGCGAATTCCATACATTGGCGAGCCAATCGTCTTCGTTGTTAGAAGCATGCAGCAACGCAGGCAAATAATCACGAGTGACGTCTATGACACGATGGCGTGGCAAGCCAATCACTGACACTCCCCGCCCCCGCGTCTCACTTCGCACCACTAAAGAGACCGAATATTTGACTTCGGCGCAACTTGAAGCCACCGATCAAGATCCGTGCCGGTAATTGTACCTAAACTCGCGGTCCCGACAGACGTTGGCCTGCCCGAAAGCTGACATGTTTCAGAAAAAAATAAAAATCAAATTGCAGTGCCACCTACCGGGTCCTTTTGTAATGTCTATTGGACTTTCAAACCATCAAGAGACATTATCGTCATCATCATCATTTCAGGCAAAAGATATCCACTGTTGGACATAGGCCTCCCCACGTGTTGCCATAATGACCAGTCCTGTGCGTCTCGCATTCATTGGATTCCCGCGACCCTCACCAGGTCATCGGTCCGCCTTGTGGGAGGCCTTCCAACGCTGCGTCTTCCGGTGCGTAGTCGCCATTCCAGAACCTTTCGTTCCTATCGACTATCTGTTCTGCGAGCAATTTGCTCAGCCAATTGCCACTTAGGTTTGACGATTCTTTAGATTCTTTGTTCAGAGACATACTTACTTAAATATACACCATATAAAAATATTTTAAAATTGGTCTAGTTTAGCCGCTTAGTAGTGAAAAACAAGCATATAAAAGATACTTTACATATACACCACAAATTTTTAATTAGTACAAATACTTAAAGGTCTTATTAGAAAAGCCCTTGTTATTATTTAAGTAAACTCTCAATAAATAATATTCATAAACAGCAAAGTTATTAGCGTTTGTGTTTATCCCAAAATGTCTCTCAATTTATGGAAATATTGTGCAGGCTATTGATTATGAATGAATAAATGACGATTAAAATGGAAAAACACTGCCCGCAGTATTTTCTACTAGCAATTGTTATGTATGATTGAATCTATGATGAATTTACCTTTTCATGGTCAATTTTAGGATTTCGGTTTTTTCTACTTTTGAATACAAAAATATGATCAATAACGGGTACAGATACAGCCCTATTTTTTTTGTACTAATTAAAAAGTAGGGGTGTATAGCCATACATTAATCTGTGAGGTCCCATCACAAGGCTCTTACCACTTAATTCAGTCTTCTACGATTATAGGTCATAGCCATTTTAGGAGCCAAACTAATAAACTTTAAATAAATTCAACTAGACTGCAAACTTGCAATGTGTAATTTATTTGTTTGATTAATTTACATACAAGTTCTGTCCTTAATTAAACTTGTAAGTTGTTGCATCAATAAATCAATCAAAGACGACGTTCCAACATTTTAATTACGTGACTTAACTAATTAAACACTGCTGCAGCAACGCACACATACAAAAAAGAGGTCAGTTTGTATGTGTGCGTATTTAAATACCGCATCATTTTCTTTTAGATCCAAAAGAAATTGAAAATAAACGGTAAGGGCCTTCAGTACTGTTTGTTTATATGTTTGTAAAGGATACGTTCACTGATATAAAGCAACAATATAGCTGAGTGTGTGTTGTACATAAAAATAGGGGTTTTATGAGACGTTTCACCATTATTGATGACTACTTTTTGCTACCGGCTTTGCCTTTGAGAATGTAAAAAATCGTTCTAAGGGAACACACTCTTAGAATAAAAATTATCTTATGTCGTATCCATGGTCTTTCCGTGTGCCAAATTTCATCTAAATCAGTTCTGCCGTTTTAGCACGACGGAGTAACAAACACGCAAACTTATACACCGTTAAATTTTAATCGTTTTAATCCCGTGGAGGGTCGATCCGGTACATGAAACACTATCGATTTGTAAAGATAAAATCAAAAAATAAAGTACCTTTTTTTCAAAGCTCCTATTAATTTACGAACGTACGAAATTAATTTCTTTAAGAAAACGTCAGCTGAGCGGGTTCAGTGACCTGTAGTTAGTAGTCAGTGTTGCGTACAAACTATCTACAGGTCATTTAAATTTTTGTATGTTTGCGTTGCTGCAGCAGTGTTTAATTAGTTAAGTCACGTAATTAAAATGTTGGAACGTCGTCTTTGATTGATTTATTGTTGCAACAACTTACAAGTTTAATTAAGGACAGAACTTGTATGTAAATTAATCAAACAAATAAATTACACATTGCAAGTTTGCAGTCTAGTTGAATTTATTTAAAGTTTATTAGTTTGGCTCCTCAAATGGCTATGACCTATTATCGTAGAAGACTGAATTAAGTGGTAAGAGCCTTGTGATGGGACCTCACAGATTAATGTATGGCTATACACCCCTACTTTTTAATTAGTACAAAAAAAATAGGGCTGTATCTGTACCCGTTATTGATCATATTTTTGTATTCAAAAGTAGAAAAAACCGAAATCCTAAAATTGATCATGAAAAGGTAAATTCATCATAGATTCAATCATACATAACAATTGCTAGTAGAAAATACTGCGGGTAGTGTTTTTCCATTTTAATCGTCATTTATTCATTCATAATCAATAGCCTGCACATTAGCACAATATTTCCATAAATTGAGAGACATTTTGGGATAAACACAAACGCTAATAACTTTGCTGTTTACGAATATTATTTATTGAGACTTCACTTAAATAATAACAAGGGCTTTTCTAATAAGTCCTTTAAGTATTTGTACTAATTAAAAATTAGTTCGTAAATTAATAGGAGTTTTGAAAAAAAGGTACTTTATTTTTTGATTTTATCTTTACAAATCGACAGTGTTTCATGTACCGGATCGACCCTCCACGGGATTAAAACGATTAAAAATTAGCGATGTATAGATTAAAATTTTCGACTTTTCAGATATTAGTACGACATAGTCGATTCGTTTTTACTATAAAAGGTGAAGGAGCAATTGCGATTTTTTTTTTGAGATAAAAAATATTTCTTAATAGATCGATGAATATCAGACTTTCACCACAAAATAGATATGGACAAAAGTCAATCTTATGTACTTTTCTTTTCATATCCAAGCTCGGCGGTCGCGCTAGGGTTGCCGTCCTGTCGCCAGATTCGCGCGCACCCGGGTGCAGCGGAGGTACGGCTGCGCGGGCCGGCTCGCCAACAGTTCCTATCTTAACCTGTGGGCGCTTACCTACCTACCTAACTGTTTTGTGTTACATTAAAACGAACCATTATAATACAAACAAATAGCCAAGTTACAACCGTTTCGCTTGCGCCGAACGCTTCGAGTTGACCTTGCCGCCAATTCTTTTGTGCTGACCACGTGACTGAGCATTAAGACGACGTCATTCCCGTTTATTTGAAGCTTTCTACAAGCGTTAACTATTGAAGATTAGCAACTTGGCTAGGGGTACAGGTAGCTTAAAAAACTACAACTAACCATTTGATGTTGAGTTCAAACAGTTGCAGCAGCTGTTTCAACTTTTGCATTGTTTTTTTTTTTTATATGTATGTATCTAAGTATGTATTTACTATTGTATATATTTGTTTCTCTTCTGTTTTGTCTATTTATTAAGTTGCACCTGCCATGTTTTGTTTCTGCACCACCCTAAGGTCGACTGGCAGATAATGCCTAAGGCATTAAGTCCGCCTTTGTACAGTTTTTTTGTGCATAAAGCTTTAAATAAATAAATAAATAAATAAATAAATAAATAAATAAATAAATAAATAAAAATTGCTCAAAAACGTTCACAGACGCAGACACAGACTAGTAACATAGTCCTGAGAAGTTGCCAGTGTTTTACAAATAACCCTGTATAGGGCGACTTCTGTACATTTGAGAATGGGTTTTAGTCAGTGAAAGCTCAGAAGCTTTCACTGACTAAAACCCATTTTCCGCGGTAACTCTTTTGAACAATACCACTGCTTTCCTTTGTCCTATCTTTCCTATCAAATAATGGTCGGTTACATTTCTCTTACTTATAGTTTTATATTCACAATCAGAATATCTAAAAATCACGACTGAAGTTTCAAAATATTCTGTGAATGTTTTCTCTATATTTTGTTTTAGATTTCGCGCTCCTGGCTATTTTAAACTGTGGACGAACGTTTCGTGAGGTTTGGTGTAAAGCAAACTCCTAGTATAAACCTCAAATCAAATAATCTTTATAACGTTCGTGAAAATGAGACACCACTTGTATTCCACTGACGTTTATTTTGGTAAGTACATAGGTACGCGATACTTGGTAGAACACAGAGATTAGAAAGTCTGACAAACACGTAATTGCTAATTACTAGAGTAAGGGCGCGGGCGCATACACATATGACACGAGAGGCGCGCGTAAGGGCTGATCGCCGGCTGGTGATGCGCTCGCGCAGTGAAGGACACAGCGGGTCGCGGGGTATCGAACGACGGGGTGAGAGGGGTACCAGGGACGCACTTCTAACAGGACCGTACTCAGGGACTCATTATACTCTCCCCCTTTTGACCAAGAGAGGAAGCCTCATTGGTCAAACTCCTACCTAACCTACGATCGGACTTTCCGAGGGCGACCTCTGCGGCGTTTCGGAACAATAGGCTCCGGACACTCACCACCTCTGTCATGGTATCTACGCAGATCCGACATGTGATACTTACCCACAACTGCACCAGTCTTCTGCGAGGTGAGAACATATGTAGTAGGACTCACCTTCCTGGAGACTACATACGGACCATCCTGTTTCGGAACAAACTTAGAGGTAACACCTTTGGAAGCATTACTTAAGACATGGGTCTTCATTAGCACAAGATCCCCTGGTACGAAAGAATCCGAAGTACGGCGGCTACAATCAGCTTGGTGCTTGTGAAGATCCTGCTGATGCTCAATATTCTCTTTAGCTTGAGAGAGAGAATCGACAAGCTTCAAGAGGTACGGTGTGATCTGAGGGACTAAGTTCTCAGATTCGATGACTGCTCGTAAATCAGCCTGAACAGAGAGAGGAGAACGAAGCTCGCGACCAAATGTCAAATAAGCTGGAGTGGACCCGGTGGAAATGCTAAATGAACTATTTAGAGCAAATCGGACGAACGGCAAAACCTCAGGCCATTGCTTGTGATTACCCTCTACAAGAATAGCAAGGTGAGCCTTCAAGTCCCGATTCTTGCGCTCGACCGGGTTGGCCTCGGGATGATATAACGGTATCAGATTCTGTTTCACCCCTAAAACAGCGCCTTCTGCATGACATCAGCGACGAATTGAACTCCGTTGTCTGAGATCATACGCCTAGGGAGTCCATACCTCATAAAAATCTCACCCACTAAGGTTTTCGCACAGATCTCGGCTGTGGCCTCGGTGAGGGCAAAAAGTTCCACCCACTTGGTGGCGGTATCCTCTACGATTAACACCCACCTTTCGCCCTGAGAACCTTTGGGTAACGGTCCGAAGAGATCTACGGCAATGATCTCGAATCTCTGAGCGGGTACCGGAGTCTGGAGTAAGCCAGGTGGCTTCAGGTTTGAGGACTTGTACCGCTGACACTCCGTACAGGTCTTGAGGTAGTCGGTAATATACTTCCTCATACCTGGGAAGTAAAACTGCTGAGATATGCGGTGAAGGGTTTTCTGGATACCCCCATGAGCGGCGGTTGGCGAGTCATGACACTCGTGCATGACTTTGCTTCGCAGGCTCTCCGGGATCACCAACTGAGGCTCTTCAGCATCAGAATCCTGTACATACCTGTACAATACTCCCTGATTGATAAGGTACCCTCTATCCGACCAACGATGCACTGACAGTTCATCCGAACTTTCCAGGTCAGTGAGAATCTTAGCTACTTCTGGGTCGGACATTTGAGCTTCACGGGTAGATGTGGCGTCCCATCGTGGGATATCCACAGTAACAGGACAGACACCACATTCCGATGTACTATCTATGACTGGGCGGCTGAGTGTGTCGGCTACCACATTAGCCTTCCCAGGAGTATATTCGATTTGTAAATCGAAAGACTGCAACTTCAATGCCCAACGAACAAGCCTACCCGTAGGTGATTTAAGCGTAAACAGCCACTTTAGGGGTTGATGATCACTCCTGACACATACCTGATGACCATCAATGTAGCCGCGGAATCTCTCCACTGCCCAGACAACGGCTAATGCCTCCCTCTCTGTGGTGGAGTAATTCCGTTCTGCTGGTGTGAGGAGACGGCTAGCGTACTCGATGGGGTGTTCATCTTGCGGTGTCTCCCCCTGGAGTAAGGCTGCACCCAAAGCGAAATCGCTGGCGTCCGTTCTAAGAATGAAAGGGTTTGAGTAGTCTGGCTGGGTCAAAATGGGGGGGTGAAGCTAAAAGAGCCTTAAGCTGTTTAAAAGCGTTAGCTTGATCCTTACCCCATTTCCAGGTCTGTGACTTCCTAGTCAGACGTGTAAGTGGTTCAGCAACTTTGGCGAACTCTGGGATAAACTTTCGGAACCATGAGCATGTTTGGAGGAAGGTGCGAAGTTGCTGGAGAGTTGTCGGTTCCTTCATCTCTAAAACAGCGCTAACCTTCTCTTCGTCTGGAGATATACCATTATAAGATATTATGTGGCCAAGGTATTTGAGCCGGTCTCTGGCAAACACACACTTTTCCCGGTTTGCTCGAAGCTTGAACATACGGAGACGCTCGAATACCGCACGCAGATCCGCTAGATGGGACTCCAGGTCCTCCGAAATAACCAACAGGTCATCCAAATATCCTAGAATAGTCTTACCGCCAAGTGTAGACCCTGATCTGAAACGGTCTATGAGCCTTTGAAACGTCGCTGGTGAATTCTTAAGGCCAAACGGCATGCGTTTGAACCTAAATGTACCGAAAGGCGTGACGAAGGCCGTCTTGTCGCGATCAGCGGTACTTACCTGCCAGTACCCACTGCGAAGATCTAGAGAGCTCATTACACAACCCTTCTTGGTCGACTGTAACAGCTCGTCAATACGCGGCATGGGGTATGCATCTGTCTTAGTGACCGCGTTCAGCTTTCGATAATCGACACAAAACCTATACGTACCGTTACGTTTCGGCACCAAGACGCACGGTGCTGACCAGGCAGACTCACACTCCTCGATCACGTCCTCCGTTAACATCTTGTCTAACTCGGCGCGCATAATTTGCTTCTTGGCAGGCGTAATGCGATACGGGGGCAAAGCAATGGGCGGGTGGTCGCCGGTATCTATGTGGTGTTCCGCAAATGGTGTAGGCTCTCCGACTACATCGAAAATATCAGAATACTCACATAAAAGATTCTCCAACGTTGACCTCTCCGACTCTGATAGCATAGCGCCCTCGTCCGTCCTCAGTACGTTCACGGAAGCACACTGAATCGACTCGCGTTCGGATTCCCATGACAAAGTGTGAAGTGTCCGAGGCTGGTCCATTGTACGCCAAGTCCAATTGGAAAAATCTATAACCATCTTAGCTTTGGTAATATAGTCAATGCCTAACAGAGTATCGTTGTTAACAGCATCAGGTAAAATAATGAACTCAATAGGTATCGATAATGAAGCAAGTTGAACATTAACTATCGTCAATAGCACATCACTATTCCTAACAATACCATCCGCAAGCTTCAACGACATCGTTTCGGCGCGAAAGTCTGAACCAATACGTTTCAGTATGGAATAAAGTGAATAACTCGCAATACTACGACGCGCGGCGGTATCTAACAACGCGGTACCCTGATATCCCTCCACACACACGCGGACGATAGGCCGCCCCTGCCTATTATTATCGTTAACAAACTCCGAGCATAATTTCTTACTATCTACATACACAGAAGAAAACACATTTTCTATCTTAACGTCTGGCTTACTATCTCCAGTACTATTTTGTTTACCTTTAGGACAATTAACTCTAATGTGGCCTTTTTCACCACAATTATAGCAAGATGTACCGGAGCTAGTAGGAGAACGTTTACTTAGCTTATCACAGGAGTCCCGTACGTGTCCTCGCATTTTACAATATACGCAGAACGACTTCTTATCACTGTTATCACTTTTGCTCGCACATTGATCACTACGCGGCGACTGCGCTCGTTCACGCGCGGACTTCGCAGTAGGGGCGCGGTCAGCGCGCACGGGCGGCGGCGGCGTAGAACTCGATCCCGGAGCGACGTGTTGATGCGCGCTCTCGCTGAGCGCGCGGGCAGACCCCGTAGGTAAACACGACGACGACGACGAGTTCTCCGACAACGATTCTTCTATGCTGCGAGATTTTACTATAAGCGATTCAATATCACTCACAGCGTCTCTTGGTAACCGCTTCCTGATTCTCTTGTGAAGTAGACCATAAATCATATCTAGTCTCGCTTCCTCTGGTAATTGGTAAGGTAGTTTCGACAACAGAGATCGTACTCTTACGATAAAAACGTCGGCGCGTTCCAACCCTTGCTCGGCAGCGAAAACATCTCTATACAGTTTGTACGGTGGCCGTGGTATACCATACATCGAACGCAGGCGCTTGACAGCCTCTGACCATGATGTAACTTCATGACGGATGCCACGCCACCAAACTGCTGCTTGGCCATGAAGTAACATGGGGAGTCCACGAAGTGCCATCTCGTCGCTGACCGAAGCACAATCCATAAATATCTCGACGGCGTCTATAAATGCCTCGACCTCCTCCGGATACTCCGACGACCCATCGAAGCGCGAGGTGCATTTGACAAGATTCCCAGCATACGATGACGGTGTGGCGCCGGAGGTCACACTAGGCGGCGTCCCTGATTGCGATGTCAGCAGAGACTCGACGAGCTTCCGGTTCGCCTCGGTCTGCGCCGAAGAGAAGGCGGCCAGGAGCGACGATAGCTGAGTTTCCGACATAAGCACTGGAGCTGCAGGTGTCTCCGTCACAGACACAGGTTCATCGTCCGAACTGGAATCGTTATTAGGAACTTTACGCGGCGGCATGATTGTTTTCCACTAAAATCCCGTGCACGTGTATCGAACAGTCTAGAATATCGATCGGCCAATACGTTGGGAGCCAGTATAACGTTCGTGAAAATGAGACACCACTTGTATTCCACTGACGTTTATTTTGGTAAGTACATAGGTACGCGATACTTGGTAGAACACAGAGATTAGAAAGTCTGACAAACACGTAATTGCTAATTACTAGAGTAAGGGCGCGGGCGCATACACATATGACACGAGAGGCGCGCGTAAGGGCTGATCGCCGGCTGGTGATGCGCTCGCGCAGTGAAGGACACAGCGGGTCGCGGGGTATCGAACGACGGGGTGAGAGGGGTACCAGGGACGCACTTCTAACAGGACCGTACTCAGGGACTCATTATATCTTCTAATATTTCCATACATGGCAATAAAATTAGTTTCAAATGTTGATTTTGGAAGTTTGTGTTAATTTTTTCATACTAATGAAAAAATTTTGGGCCACGGGAAGATTTCTGAAAAGGATGCCAGCAGGAAATTATTTGAGGAATGCCGCTAGTGCTTCCTGTTTGTTTTACTGCAGTTTATGTACCGTGTGTGTGTGTTTCGATCAGGAGCCGGGACGCCGGGAGCGTTTATTAGAAGTGTGGTTTTGTTCTGGCTCGAAAATGGTGAGTAGGTAAACTCTGCCTGAAAACTTATTGTTAGCTTTTGTGTTTTTGTTTTAATATACCTACCTAATATGTTTGTGTTATGTTAAGGCACAAAATTGCAGCAATTTAAAAACAAATCATCGGTACAAAGTGTGGTTGACATGCTAAAAGGAAGCTACTGACGAGATTTCAAGTATGTATTTATCAGTTAACAAAATGGGTGCCGTTTCGAGACTATGCGCTCCTAAACCAGGATAGCTGATATGGTTCAAAATACTGTTTAACTGCCTAGCTGTGGGCCGAAGTACAAAATTGGCACGCTGAAACTGTGAGACCGGGTCGCAGCAGACCAGGGAGATTTTTTTTTTTTATGGTGGGAAAAATCATGCATTGACATCCCCCGCCCTTGGGCGGAGCGGGGGATAGTGTCAGACTCTTACTGACTAAAAGACCGGGGCTCGAGCGCCCTTTCGGATAACCCTGGCCCCAGTAGGCTTCGACCCGGCTGGGTCCCTGCTGTTGCTGACAACTCCTTGAGGCGCGCGGGAACAGTGCGCGCCGTCGACGACTTGGGTTTGGTCCGGACAGTTACCAGACGGCCGGACAGTGAGCTACCCATTGCTCACTGTCCGCAAGCCCGCGCCTACGTTGGCCGGAAATCGGGATCAGAAACCCGGCGGCGGCGGCGGCGATAACGCCGTTGTCTGATGCGTTCGGCCTCCTCCTTTGCGAGCATTACTGCTTCGCAGAAGTCGGCGACCGCCTGCCACTCCTCCTCGCTCCGGACCATGGCCTCAACCAAGGCCCGGCGCGAGAGGTCTCCGCCGCCAATCGCCCCCACGAGGGCACGGCGATGCTCCGCCCAAGCAGGGCACACCTCGACTGTGTGCTCCACCGTGTCCTCCGGGCGTTCCGCACAGTGGCGACACCCGGGCGTCACTTCCGCATGAATCGAGTGCAGGAAACTCCCGAACGAACCATGTCCGGTGAGTACCTGCGTCATGCGGAAGGTAAGGACGCTGTGAGGTCTTTCCAGCCACAGACCAGGGAGATGGTGAAACGATTTTGTCAGAATTGAAAGAAGGAACCGCAGGCCATGAAAGATGGAAGCAATGAAGGAAGGCCTTTGCACAGGAGTGAAACAAAACGTTCTAAATGTAGTTACATCAATGTCTCAGATTTTGAATTAAAATATATTAATAAAAGATACGGCAGAGATGAAGTTCTCATTTTGCTGATTACTAAAGGCCCATGTGAGATCACCATTTCATCAATCAGATACAGAACAATTTCCAAGCAGCTATTTACTGAAAAATTATAGGTGGGATAAACTGTAAGTATAGAGCAGCTCTTGGCCCCACCACGCTACCTCGGGATCAAACCCAAGGATTTATTCTCAGTGGCTGCGCATAAAATCATTACCTAAACCGACGAGGCAGTACTCAAGACTTCTAGCAACATCTATGACGCCATATAAGAACTTAAAAATACTAAATCCTGCGTCACGGTTAGAGTTCTCCGCACGATTAAAACATATAAAACAGCCCAAAATCAACTATCGGGTGCTTGCCTGAACCAGACGAAACATCCATCTGGACGAAAAGTCCTCTCTTTTCTACAGAAGTATGTATATGTTTAAAGATCTGTCGAAACGTCTATTTGACACTTCGCGTGACCCAAAGGCTGGCTTTTACCTTGGATAGAGGATAAGCATTGCCATACAGCGTAGCAATGCCACCAGTCTTTTGGGCACATTACCAGTCGACAGCGATGTGGAAGAGTTTTTTGACGCCATATTTTAGTTAGTTTATTTTAGCGTAGGGTTTTATTATTTATTTATTTTTTAATTTACTGTAATTATAGTTATTAAGTTGTTTATACGTGAGACTTGACAACCAGCTCCACATACTTCTAAACTGGTAACCCCGACGTTCATAGACGAGGATCAAAACTTTGGCCAACATGTTATAGCATAACTATTGGGGCTCCCTCAAATTGTGCATTCAAGTTTAAATTGTAGTTCAGTTTCATCTAAGTTTACTGCGAGATTGTTCGACTGAAAGAACACAGGTGAGTTTATTCAGTAAAAGTATGACACGCCCTTTCGTTCCTCCCAGAGCGGGAGAAGTTATTTGGTGATTTCTAAACCAAAAAAAAAACATCAAAAAATATAAGTTTTCTTTTTTTACAGAATAGAAAGCTGTATAACAAGACTGAAATGATGATGAGATTTAGTTTTACTACGAAAGCGACAAAACTATCAATTATTTATGAAACTTACGCAGCTTTTACCTAAATACACATCCCCAAAGTGTCACAAACACACACTGTATTTCAGTGAATCATATTTTTTTCCCTCAGTTGAGTATAAAAGGAAATACGTCTCATCGCAATCTTGTATAAAAGAGAAGACTTGAGGATATCACTGGTTATTTTCTTTTTTAGGGTTCCGTATCTCAAAAGGAAAAAAACAGAACCCTAAGGACCAGGCCACACGAGTGACGTCACCCCGCTCGTACGGCCCACCGATTCGTCGCTCAGGCGCCGCGCCGGAGCCGCACCGCACCGTGTGGCCTGGCCCTTATCAGGATCACTTGGTTGTCCGTCCGTCTGTCTGTCTATCAAGACCTTTTATATCGAGAACGCGTGGATGTATCGAGTTAAAAGAAATTAAAATCATATACTGAGGTCTGCGGTCTTTTCTAGCAGTGAAAAAAAACAAACTTCTAAGTTAACGAATAAAAAGATATGGCCGCTTATGTCGCAAAAAAACATATATTTTGATACTCTCAAAAATCGAAATTCATAGGGTACTTCCCGTTAACCCAGAATCCTGAAATTTGACACAAAGCAAGGTCTTATAGCACAGGTATAGGAATAAATCTGAAAACAGTAAATTTGTTGATAACTACTTCACAAAAAAAAATTGCAAGTCGGAAAAATCTTCGAGACTACATTTGGGAATTGTAGTTTGCACGGAACCCTCAGTGCGCGAGTCCGACTCGCCGAGTTTTTTTCATCTATATATCGATTGGGAGCAAGAGCTTATTGCTATAGCAACGAACTAAGGGTTCATTACATCCATTCGGTTATGTTTTTGTGCTCAAACGGACGCACATATGGGTGAAGTGCCTTATATTTATTTGTTTTTGCCCAAAATAATATAACTTCTTTTGAGCACCCAACCCGTTGAAACTTCCCATACAACCGCTCTTACGTTATTAGACATTTTTCTCGAGATATTGAGGAAAAACAGATATTTTGTGGTTATTACTTAGACTCCTATTAAAAAGAACACATAAATTTGTGTTAAACTAATTCAGTAAAGACTTCTGAAACCTGCTACAAATAATACGTGAACTTTGATCCTTCACGATGTTAAACTTCATGTTCATCAATTAAAAAGTAAAAAAAAGTATAATTGTTGAATCTTGAAAAATGAATTGGAATCTAAGATTCACACCTTTGCACATTAAATCAAGAAAATTATTTCCGTAAAGTTATTATTTCTTGGAACACATTTTGTGAAATATTCGAGTAAGCGACACAACCCTAGCGTCATATAACAATATTAATTTTAGGAGTGCGCCCTTATATGTATGTATGTATGTACGAAGCCGCGGGTAAAAGCTAGTAATAAATAAACAAAAAATATTATTTACATAAATTCACGGTCTAATGAAAATAGACCACGTCACTTTGAAATCAAAGTACCAAATCTGCTCAAATCGTAACTATTACCGAACCAGTTCAAAGGTTGTTGGGACATCGGGTGCCTTTTGCCTCTACCATTAGGTACGGGCGTACGGCCGTAAGGTTCAAACCACAAAACTGGTAAATGTCAGAACCGTCCCTCGTAGTTTAAAGGCCCATTGATTTTGATTGCTGTTACCGCCTTCGAAATTAGATATAGAGGTTCGGTTGGTGGGGTCCTGATTCGTTAGATTAAAATACATTATTCCCTTCTTTTGTGATCTTGGCGTCAAATATCGGATGCTGAGGTTTCTACGGAGTTTGCAAACACTCGTTCCCTTGACGCTAATATTTTAATATTATAACAGTTTCGTCTCGATGTTTTCCCTTTTATATCGACTATCGAGTGGCCCTACCTTCGCCGGGTGTTAGGGTCGCCGCAAACAGGCCACCGGCCACAAACACAAAACACCGCCACATATTTTCTGTACGCTTCATACATTTTATATGAATTCGCCGCTAACGGTTGACGACGGCCACACGCTACAAATCGCCGTTGCTCGCTTCTTGTCGCCACTAAACGCCGATATACAATGCTGTCACCCGCCAATCATACATTTAAACCTTCGACAGAGTTCATTATGAAGGTTTAAATGCATATGGGTATAGTCTGTCTAATAAGTCAACCGACTTGGGAATATTGAATAATATTTAATCATTTAAAAAATACTTATATTCGGTACTTTTTATAAGGTTCTTCTGTTAGTAAACAATGATCTCTATCTCTTAATCAACCTTGATTATTGAACCCGTGTTGACTACATCAGATTTAATTAAATCCTAATAATTACCCAAGTCGTTTACCTTATAAGACAGACCTAATGCGCATATGGGTTAAAAAAAGTAGCTGTCACTAGATAGCAGTAGTGATAGTAGTAACAGAAACAGATTTTACAGGAAGCATTTAAGAGAATGTGCGCGGGAATTACATGACTTGAGTGCGCCATCACCTTTCTACCACTGGACAACCCGACGTATGGCGATTAGCAAAATGCTATTTTCCCATAATGTCCAAAATGTCACTTCAGATACAGTATATTTTTTAATGTGTCGTTTTTAGAATGAGTCACTTTGCTAATGTGGCATTTTGCTAGTGTGGCATATTGAGAAAAGACATTCTGCGAATGTGGCATTTTGCTGGTGTGGCATTTTGAGAAAAGACATTTAGCGAATGTGTAATTTTGCAAATGTAGCATTGTATGCCTAATCCATCACCGTCAAGCACTAGTCTAGATCATTAAAAAGAAAGACACAGCGCTAATGCTAGCATTATGATAAATAGAATTACTTTTCTTTCTTGTGACATGAGCTGGCAAGCAAACGCTTCATGTCACCGAGTTATTGACTTATCTCAACATCTTTTTATCACGAACGAGATGAATTCACATTTCATAAAAAGAACCGTACAAAAAATAAATTATGTACAATCGACAAAAGAAACAAGTACACAGGTGACATAGCTACTTACTAATCGGTTTTCCGTATTAAAAGTACACTATAATATTATAAAGAGCTAAAGTTCTTTTTTGTTTTTATGTTTGTGGGAGGTAATCTCTGAAAGTACTGAACCCATTGTGAATTTTTTTCACTCACAGACATAAACTATCTTTTATGTACTTGGACGAAGCTGTGGGCAAAAGCTAGTCTTTAATATCGTTCGTCGAAGTGATCAGTGTTTAATATATTTTCAGTTGTTCCTGACCAGACGATGGCCTACATCGTCTGGTCAAGTATTCAAGCACTCAAAATGTCCCTAAAAATTTACTGTGGAGGACCTATTAAATGCCAACGCAAAAACGTTCAGGGAAACGGAAACCAAAATTTGAGAAGAAAAAGATGAACTATATCTGTATTTTGCCTGCTTTCTCTGTACAAATACTACACTAAAAGAATTTTCTGCGAAAAAATAAAATATGTTTGTGCATTTATCTTGCTTGCACACCATAATCCTTCCAACTGTATTTCAATCACGCTTGCCAATCTCAAAAGAAATTAGCCAAGTACGCAGGAAATATTATAGTGCTTAAGTATTCGCGTTAACACAGGTCGCTCTCTGTTTCTTTACTCTTATAGTCCAATGGCGCGGTAATCCGACACTGGAGAGAGACCAGGCGCAGGACCAACGGGTTTACGTACTTTCCTAGGCACTGGAGAATCATTATACCAGTAACTTCCATACTCCGGGCAGCTACAGAGTAATTGGTAATAGAAAATCCCAATAGCACTTTTTGCTGACCGTCAAGGAGATATTAGCAAAATCGTAGGGGCCAGGCAGGGTCAAAGCCTACTGGGACCAAGGGTGATGCGAAAGAGAACCCCGAGGCCCTGGAAGAACGGCAAAGAAGGAACAGGAGTGGGAATTGGTCAGAAAAAATCTGACACGATCTCCGCCCAAGGGCGGTGATGTCATTAGATGATCTCTCACCTATGAAAAAAACGGTCAACAGTCGCGCCTGCGACCACGAGAGCAAATGAGGCAGTTGAACCCGCAAACCGTACAGTTTTGCTGAAAGTACTCAGGGCCATACCTCGTCAAATACAAAGGATACACGTACTGATTATATTCATACGATTTTCTTGAAAGCAATTTCTTCCATAATGAAGATATTCTGTAATATCCGCGAGGGTTTTTTACAAAACTCAAATTTTCATAAGGACCTTAGGAAGGCTGCTTAGCAATTCAAATTGTATAAAAAGCTTTTTAAAGGTCGCGGTCGCTATATTATACTATAAGGGTTGTTTTTAATTGTTTTGCTTCACTTGATGAGGGTACAGGGTTTTTATTTAAACCTAAATACATAGCTTAAAACAACGTATTTGTGTCTTAATGAGATTCCAAATCGGTACTTTGTGACCGCTGATGGTTTTCTAATTCCATTTTTAAAAATTACATTTTGTGATGGATGCCTAAGTGCTCAGCCACAGTGGCAGTACGGTGCGAGGAGCAGCGTGGGTGTGAAAAAACGCGTGTTGCTTGGCCACACTAGAAGCGCGGTGCGGTAAGCGGTGCTGGTTAAGGCATTGAGTTTCCGCTCGCCGTCCGCGCACTCACTGTGGCCACTTGTATGAACGAGCTATGGTTGAGTTGTCCGCGCGCGTCTCGCGTTGAGCAACCCGCGCTCGCGTGCTCACTATGAACACCCAAATGAAGTTCTTATGTTTGAACTTACCGCGCCGCATCCGCCCGCACCCGCTCGACAAGTCTGGCTGAACACTAATGGTTAAGGCACCCGCCTCTCATGCATGAAGTTACGGGATCGAAACCAGGCAAGTTTGTTACTTGCGCGGATTTCTTGCCTGTAGGTACTTTCTTAACTTTATCTCAGACATAAAATTTTGGAGAGTGTGCGCAGGAATTGCATGACTTGATTCCGCCATCGCAATTCTACTATCGGACAAACCGACGTACGGCGAATATTCACCCTTACGTTGTTGAAACCTCTACGGTCCGGACTAAGCGTTTCACCTCGTCGTTTATACCGCGTACGTCGAAGGACTGGAACAGTTTGCCTGCTGCGGTCTTCCCGACCGATTATAATTTGGGTGTCTTCAAAGCTAGAGGGAATAGGCTCCTAATAAACTAGTGCGCCTCACCATCAAAGATTGCATCGCTACTTACCATCAGGTGGGATCGCAGTCAAGGACTAGTTTATCTCAATTAAAAAAAAAAAAAATGACACCCCGTGCCTCGGAAAGCACATGAAACCGTTGGGCCTGGTAGTCATTCGTAGATCTTTGACATTCATTACAGGTCCATTAAAGGTCTTACTGAATAAAGCCTTCCTGTGATCCTTCAGTTGCTCTTAGCATTCCAGGGCCACGGTCACTCTTTCGAACAACTAGCTCTGGCAAGAATTGGCCCTAGCAAGTCGCTACAATAGGCTAGTTGCCGTAAAAAATGTAATTAGTCCGTATTTTAGATTATTTAAAAATACACACATATTTTTTTGTTTATATATTTTCGCACGGGGTAACGTCACACGTAACTTGAATGGGCTATATCTTTGTTATTTTTTGTTTAATCGAAAAAAGAAAAAATACGTGCCCAATATTTTTTTTATAATCTAAAATACGGACTAAACAAAATGTAATTATTTTGACCCTGGAAACTACCCTATTATGCTGACATGTCTTTGATGCCCGTGTGTAACACAACCCTTGCCTGCGGCCCTATTATGAGCTCTTAACGCGATCCTTTTTTCGACCGGCACTGAATGAATGAATACAATTTTCAACGCTACATACTTTGTTATACAAACGCTACATTGTAGAATAAGTGGCCGACTCAGGCGCGTTAACTTAGCTACCAATTTATCGTTTTTAGGGTTCCGTAGCCAAATGGCAAAAAACGGAACCCTTACAGATTCGTCATGTCTGTCTGTCTGTCCGTCCGTATGTCACAGCCACTTTTTTCCGAAACTATGAGAGCTATACTTTTGAAACATTGTAAATAGATGTATTCTGTGAACCGCAAAATTTTTTTTTCATCTAACCCATACGTGTGGATAGGTCTTAAAAAATTATATTGAGGTTTCTAATATCATGTTTTCTTAAATGAATAGCTTACGCGAGAGTAAAAACCAAAGTGGTAAAATGTGTCCCCCCCCCTGTAACTTCTAAAATTAGAGAATGATAAAACTAAAAAAAATATAAATATGATGTACATTACCATGCAAACCGCCAACGAAAATTGGTTTGAACGAGATCTGGTAAGTAGTTTTTTTTTTAATACGTCATAAATCTAAAAAAATACAGTATTATTAAAACATCGATCAAAGTTACAACGAACTACAAGAACTTTTATATTATGTTATTTGCTGCTACGGAACCCTTCATGGGCGAGTCCGACTCGCACTTGGCCGCTTTTCTACAATTGCTGACACCGAGGCGTTAACGATTGAAGAACGGAATTCGACACGAAACTGTTGTAACTTGGCCAGGGGGGCTGATCGTTGTATGTTATATTACATTTATTATTTTTATTTAAACTCACTATGAGCTCAAGTGAACTATGTATTGTTCTTAATAAGTAACAAATTCGTTAAATCTAAGGGTGCCTTCAAATAAGCGGCAAAGTGTCGAGCGACGGCAGCGCGGATGCAGCGCTAAGCCTAAGGCATTAAATCCGCTTATGTACTTTGCGTTGCAGGAAGATTAAATAAATAAATAAAATAAAACACGAGGCCGCAGCGCGGATGGAACGCAGCAGTCGCGCGTCACTTTTGCGGCTTTGAGGTGCCCTAAGTAAGCAAAACAATCTCAAATAGAATAGAATAGAATAGAATAGCATTTATTCGGCGCAAGCAACATAATATACCACAACATAAAATAATAATAATAAAAAAAATAGTACAGACATACAATACAGTTGCAGTGACTGTGCCTGAACCACAAGGGTCACCAACTCAGCAATTGCTGGGCGTCAAACACCCATACAAAAAAAAAAAAAAAACTAAAATAAACTACCATGTAATATAAAAAATTCTAAATTTTGTGTCTACCTATAGCAAGACCTTTGTTTCTGTTGGATAGTCACCCTTAATTATTTCTGATTAAGTAGGTACTCATTAATGCAAAAATATGGCTATTTTCTTAACTTCGCTATTTACTTTGGCATTTCCTTAAAGACTAATTACTTTTAAATTATACATCGTCATTCTTCCTCTTAGTAATCACAAAGTAATGTTTGGATAAATAAATTATAAGAAAGCCACAACTTGAGATTTAATTACAGTTTCTTCTGTTGATAATTAAGGGCATTTTCTTGGCATCAATCTGTTTTCTTTTTAACCGACTTCGAAAAGGAGTGGTTCTATGTTCGGCTTTAAGTATGTTTTTTTTTTATGTATGTTCACCAATATCTCGGTCAATTTTGGACCGATTATGAATATATTTTTTTTGATTGAAAGGTTGTGCTTCCAAGTTGGTCTAATAGAAATATTGTTCTAAGAAAGCTTAGGGTGAGTTGCACCATTTAACTATCACGATAACAAAGCCGTTAACAGTTGTCAAATCGTCGAATTGTCCAATAGGAGGCCATTTCACGGCTGGTTATGGTTTGGTTATCGTTAAAGTTAAATGGTGCAACTCACCCTTAACGTATTTTAACACGAGTAGACCAAGTTCTTGAATAGGGCTTAAAATACTTTTTATCCCAGGAGTATGTTCCATTGTTCCATTTTCTACTTTAACGCGCGCAAAACCTCTGGCAACAAAAAAAAAAGAAATCGTTCTCGTTCCATATTTAATTCATCGACATTTCCATTTTGTTACAGAATCAGCAATCATATTTCGAAATCCACTTAAATAAAGAATTTACCTTTCTCGTTTAAGGTGATATAAATAAATGAGAAAGGTAAATTCTTCATTTTCGGTTTTTGTGGCATCCTAAATGAAGGTTATAAATGACACAAAAAAGAAAAATAACAATGAAGAAGTCTTCGAGAAACTTTAAAAATAATACACGACTTTCACTCTTGTAAATTTTGTAAACTTTTTGAATTTTGTTATTGTGAATGTGGAAACTATGTGGATTATTACTCTTTAACTGTTGAACTGTTTTCTTAAACTGTTGCGTAACAAAATTGACTGTCCCGACTTACTTAGCCTAATTAGATTTCGTGCGCCTGCTAGATATCCCAGGAAAAGCATAACACCCCTGTGCCCGCCATATCGAAGGTCTGTACTTGGTGCAAACTCTCCAATTCCTAGGTTATGCAAGATCCTCAATGGCTATAGTGACTTATTAGATATACACCATTCCAGTGTAAGTCATTTTATTGAGCAATCATACGACACACTTGTAGGGATATTGCTGTTTACATTTTGATGTTTTTTTTTATACTATTTTTTTTTCTTCTCTACAATAAAATCCAGTGTAAAATTTAAAATCTATTGTAAAATCTAGAAACTATTATTAGTTAATTATTAATTGTGTAATTTGATAGAATAATTTTGTATTTTGTATTTCGGTTGTTTATTTCTGTTATATGTATATATGTTTTTATTTCTTTTTTTTAAATGATTATGTCTTGTGTTTGTTAATGTAATTGGATATTTGGATATTTTTAAAGTTTATTACAACCACAGTTCACTTTGTTTAGTAATTTCATTAATATAATTTAATTTACTACTAATTTAATTTAATTTAATTTTCATAGTCGCATTATATTCGAATATTTTGTAATCTAATAATTTAATGTTTTTACCACTGCTTTCTGTGCTAGCGTTGTTAACCTATAATTAATTGTTGCGCCCGCAATTGTATCCAACTATAATTATTAAGTTGCTAGTGTACTGGTGTAAACAGTTGTTGGTTAACCTGAACAAAATAAATAAATAAATAAATTTCCTTTTCTTTTATTTTCACATGATGTCTGGCAGTACTGAGTATTTGATGCGACCTACCCAAATGTCCTTTCTTTGGTATTGTTCGTCAAGTCGTTGAGCTCCTTAGTAGTCCTGAATTGAGTTCTTCAAAAGACAATCTCAGGCCCAATCTGCTTGGTTCTCATATGATTTTTTGACCATTACATGTTTTTTCTGTATGAATTTTAAAAGAAACTGACCCCTGAGTTTGTTTCGGTGTTTCTTCCCAGGGTAGAATATAATAGAATAGAATAGAATAGACTTTATTATACACCAAAAAGTAACACAGCTTATACAAAAACTTAAATTTGTGGGTACAATTATGGCGATCTTACCGCTGAAAGCGATATCTTCCAGACAACCTTAGGATGGATAAGAGCTTAAAATAATACAGGGTAGTCAGCTAGGAAACACCGGCATCATCTAGTTTTAATTGACCAAAAAAATTGACGTGTAAAAGTATTTTTATAAAACCTACTTGCAAAATAAACATCATTTATCATATTTGATTGACGTGCTACGAGATCTATTTAATTTTTCGACTAGACTGTATTCAAACTTATGCTATGTTACCAGAAAAGTTTTTTATGAAGAACTATGAGCTTTATAGTATTAACAGTTTCTGTATTTACGTCGGCACAGGTTTTAATACCGCCTCTGTTTGGTCTTAAGTACTTCCCAAACATTTTTTGTCACGAAATTATTTTCCTTTTTTAATAAACTTTTTGGTATTGTGTTTTGTTGTGACGAAGCATGACCGCCTTAAATGAAAAGAAAGAAGTTTGAGGAAAATAATATTTATGCGAGAAGAAAATGTCGGGGAGATGGTTACTTTTTTAATTAATGTTAGACGTCGATATGAAGTCATTCTTGTCACAAACAAGAAACTTGTACAGGTCTGTTGTTTCAGTTTGATGAAAATTCTACTTAAAAAGAAAATTGCTTATGACAAAAGGCAATGATTAGCATTTTTGATACAAAAGATGAAACAAGAATTCTTTATCCGAATATTAAAATAGATATTATGTATATTTTTTCATCCGTCATATTGAATAGCGTATTGAATTTTTATGAAAGCTCGGCATTTAAGCAAGTTGAGTTGACATTTTTTCAGAATGCCTAGAATGCCTAAACCAATGTACGTGCGATGAAATTCTGAACAATTTTTTACTGGAAAGCATGAATTCCTGCGTTTCATTCCCGATTCTGGTGTAATACCTTCTCTTATTAGATTTTTCGATGTGATACATTTCAATAGTAGTTGAGACACTTTGGCCCACAGTTTTTTTTTTTTGTTAGCCTGTTCTATCCCGCTAGAGATTTATTTTTGTAAATAGCACCATTACAGCTATTAACGCCAATGCGATGCTATTACCGGCTATAAATCTGTATTCAATTTTTAAAAAGAAATAACAAATAATATACATAAACAATTGAATAGAAAAACAACATAAACACACAATACAGCAAAAATGATAACAGTTTGTAAAACATTGCATAGCATAATCACCCTTTTAATGTTCCTACTGCAGGGACTCAGGCCTCCTCTCTAGGAAGAGGAATGAATCGTAGTCCACCACGCGGGCCCAGGGCGGGTTGGTGAATGTCACATGCCTTCGAATTTTTGGTTCTAGAACATGCCGGTTTCCTCACGATGTTTTCCTTCACCGTTTTGAGAGCAGTAGCGATAAAAAAAATTACACAATGTAATGCGCCTTGCTGGGTTTGAACCCGCGATCTACATCTCATAAGTCGGGGCCGTTATCACTTGGCCAAAATTGCTACCATACACACAATAACATAATAAACATATAATATAATATTAAACTACCTATATTTTCAATGCACATGCTGCTTCAGTGAACCTCGGCAGGCTGCAGTGAAATAGATTTATGTCTATATGTATATAATAATTATGAGCCCTTTTTTTCATGAAAATCTTCTATTTGGTTTTTTCTTTATGCGCCTGCCATGTTTTCTCTTTACCACCCTACGTAGACTGGTAGAGAATGCCTAAGGCATTGGGTCCGCCTTTGTACTTTTAAGTTGCATGAAGTTTTAATAAATAAATAAATGTGTCAGTAGTAATACTGTTTAATATTCTTATGGCACGTGACAAGAGGGCAAACTTCTTCAAGTTTGTACTAGAGGAATATGACAATTGCTTAGGGGCTGAGTGTTTTGCGTATAAGATTTTACATATTTGTGAACGCATTCTCGAAATAGGAGTAATTCCTCGTGTGAGTCAAGGTTTTTTTTTAAAAAAAAGAAAACAAGGAAGGAGTCTAATTTTGTGTGTAGGTCTCCCCCAAGCGTCGCTACAATGAACGGTTCTGTACGTCTCGTAATCTTTGCCAGGTCATGGATCCACCTTATAGGAGGCCTTCCAATGCTACATCTTCCGGTACGCGGTTGTCACTCAAGAACCTTTCAGCCCCAACGGCCATCTGTTCTGCGAGCAATGTGCCCTGCCCATTGCCCCTTTTTGTTTGGCGATTATTCGTGCTATGTCGGCAACCTTGTTTCACCTGCGGATGTCTTCATTTCTGATTCGATCACGCAAGGAAACTCCGAGCATAGCTCTTTCCATTGCTCTACAGTGTAATATTACGAAATTTTTCAATGTCTCAAATTATATCTTGTCTCAGTATAAAGTATATCTGTCGATTACTTATGTTAGTCGCATTTCTATTGAACAACAACTGGAAAACAAGAGACAGGCTGGCGCTTGTGCTACGGACGTAATGCGTTTTCGGATATTCGGAGTGGGTTCTGTAAATGTTCCTCTTGTCACACCCTTGATGTCATCGCGCCATGATTTACAAGTAGTGTGTGTCGGGAAAGCTGGATTTGTGTTATTGGTGCGTTTACGTGTTTAATTCGCTTATTACAAGCTTTTTTGGAATGGCAGCGCTATACGGAAAAATAAACTCTGGCGTATCGACGCGTGTACCGCGTTCGTGAACGTGTATATTTTTCCGTATAGGATAGAAGCGCTCTGTGAACTAAAATAAATTAGCACTCACATGAAAGTTTATTAAAACTAATATCATTGAGACTCAAAATTATTTTGGTTCATGGAGCGCTTGTTTCTGAAATAATTACTAAAACATTGAAAAAACCACAAACATGTACAAAAAAGTTGAAACACTCTCTACTTGGGTAATAAATAAATGTTTGACTTATTATATTACACTTATCACGTAAATGCCACTGAATGAAAACATATAATCTTTAACTTGACTGACCTGTTGGTCTAGTGGTTAGTGACCCTGACTGCTATGCCGGAGGGCGTGGGTTCGATTCCCACCTAGGACAAATGTTTGTGTGATGAGCATAATCATTTGTTCTGTGTCTGGGTGTATTTTATCTATAATATGTAGGTATGTATTTAGAAATATATAAGTATGTTTTTTTCAGTTGTCTAGTACCCAAAACACAAGCTCTGCTTAGCTTGGGACTAGACGGCATTGTGTGATAGTTGTGGAATATTATTATTTCCTTTAATATTATTATTATACAAATGCGTTTAAAAATGATCGAAAACAATTTCAGTGACTCGGATGTTCCTGGTTTTATTTCTAAGTTATGTAATACCGACGTTCTAAACTAAATTTATTCAGTAATAAATTTTTTACTAACCAAATTCATGCAACAACTTTCTCAACATTCACAAATCAAAACATTCTAAACACACAACACCTAAAGGCTATAATTTTCCCGCGCCATATTTTCTTTTTTCCGCGTATGAATTGATTCGGATTCAATAACTCATTGGTAACTTGACATTCATAAATTGCAACACATTTACGACTTCCGACGTCTTTCAAAGCCAAATGTAACATTGTGAACGCTGGAGGGTAAATAACAACCAAACGGATAGCTTGTGTTTGCTCATACCTTTACGGATGTGAGAAATGTTGGATGCATTGGTTTTTAGGGTTCCGTAGCGAAATGGCAAAAAACGGAACCCTTATGGATTCCTCATGTCTGTCTGTCTGTCTGTCTGTCCATCCGTATGTCACAGCCACTTTTTTCCAAAACTATAAGAGCTATACTGTTGAAACTTAGTAAATAGATGTATTCTGTGAACCGCATTAAGATTTTCACACAAAAATAGAAAAAAAGCAATACATTTTGGGGGTCTCCATACTTAGAACTGAAACTCGAAACGATAACTATTCATTTTATTATTTTGAACGATGTGAACTTCGCTACGAATTTTCTGTTCGTTTGTTCTGACCACGTGACTTAACGTTGAGACTACTTGAGAGAATGTAATTCCCATACATTTGTTTGTTTTCGACTAGCCTTAACGATTGCTAATTATCTACTTAGCTAGGGGTGCAGCCTCCCTAGCCAAGTTACAACCAGTTTGTGTCGAATTCCGTTCTCTAATCGGTAACGCTTCAGTGACTGCAATTGTAGAAAACGATAAGTTGGTAGCCATGTTGACGCGCCTGAGTCGGCCGCTCGTTCTACAATGTAGCGTTTGTATGACAAAGTATGTAGCGTTGAAAATTATATTCATTCATTCTATCATTTTGAATGATATGAACTTGGCTACGAATTTTCTATTCGTTTGTTTTGATCACGTGACTTAACGTTGAGTCCCATACCTTTGATTAGTTGATGATGTAGCGTTTGTATAACAAAGGATGTAGCGTTTTAAACATTGTAGAAACGATTTTGAACGATGTGAAGTTGACCACACTACGTTGAGATGACGTCATTCCCATACGTTTCATCACTTTTCGACAGCGTTAACGATTACAAAATAACAACTTGGCTAAGCGTGCTGGTCATTCGTCGCGTACAGAGAGTAGAGAGGTACGGTATGTCACTGAAAATGAGTGAAAAAATACCAATTACCATACTTAAATATTTTCTAAGTTATCGTTTCTGAATAGCATTGGGAGAATCACGTCAACCGTATGCACAGTTAGTACTGGATAAGAGTCTCCACGTAGTGGGGTCTTCCAGATGGAAAGCGCCATCGAGGCCGACTCAGAAAGAGGTCGAGAGATTTAGACGCATGCCATGAGGACTGGTACAGGGTGATCCTAGAAAAAAATGCCTAGAAGGATTTGGAAAAGGCATTTGTCCAGTAGAGGGACAGTAATGGGTAAAAAAATGATTTTAGAATTTGCGCCATTTATTTTTTAGTTCTTTAGTTAACTTAAGTGGCAATGGCCAGGGCACATTGCTCGTAGAACAGATGGCCATTGGGGCCGAAAGGTTCTGGAGTGGCGACCGCGTGCCGGAAGACGTAGCGTTGGAAGGTCTCCTACAAGGTAGACTGATGACCTGGTGAAGGCGGGAATCCGATGGATGCGAGACGCACAGGATCGTTCATTGTGGCGCCACTTGGAGGAGGCCTATGTTCAACAGTGGACGTATATCGGCTGAAATGATGATGATTATGATGATTTTTTAGTTTGAAGCCATTTATAAAATGTCTCATAAGCAACAAAATTATTCAGTAAACTCCATGAATGAAGTCTTCAAGGTCCAAATACGGTCATTAAAATTCAATTCACCTAATTCAGACAGCTTGCTCTTTATAAAAGGATTTGAGAGTTAAATCATTACAGAGCCTTCCGTGTCCCTTAATCCTGTCGTGTTTTGCTCCAAAGACTTTCATCCTTTGAAAGTTTTTTTTGGTGAATTTATTTGCTGTACGTTTACATTTAAAAGTCTTTGGGGCGCTATCTATCTTTCCGGTTCAGTGCGTGAGAGAATCGAAGTAAATACCTGACATTGTATGCGTTTAATGTCAAAGAAAATTTGCTTTTCGTGTTTTTTTTTTTGCTTGAATAATCATATTTATGAAAATGTATTGATAAGACATTTTTACACATCAGTGTGCATTGATTTTTCTGTCAAGTGCGTATAGATATTTGAGTCGCACCATGTTACTAAAAGACTTGAGTATACATGTAGATGGATGAAAAGGGAGATGGAGGTCAAAGAAAATATAGATGGTTTGTATAAGGAGTGATATGAAAGAAAAGGGAGATAGTGATAGAGTGACAGGTGACAGGACAAAATGGAAGAAATAAAAAAGTGTTGTGCCGACACCAAGTAATATGGGATATGGGTAGGCTCTACGGTGGACGCCATCATGCGCGTGCGAGCCCTCACGACGGGGGATGCGGTGTCCCGGGGCAGGTGTGTCGTGGCAGTGTCCTTGGACATTGCCAACGCCTTCAGTTCCCTGCCCTGGAGTACGATCCGGAGGGCACTCCGGTACCACCGGGTGCCCGAATACCTCTGTCGAGTGGTCGAGGCCTATCTGTCGGATAGATTTATAGTCTACCCCGGTCACCAGGGAGTCTGGAAACGTTGAGAGATGTCGTGCGGTGTTCCGCAGGGGTCGGTACTAGGGCCACCCTTGTGGAACATCGGGTACGACTACGTGCTGCGCGGCGACTTCCCTGACGGGGTCAGCGTGGTTTGCTACGCAGACGACACGCTGGTCCTAGCGCAGGGAGAGTCATACCAGGCGGCGGTCGCTCTAGCGACACGCGGGGTTGCGATGGTCGTTGATAGGATCCAGGAGTTGGGACTCGAGGTGGCGCTTCACAAATCCGAGGCGATGTGTTTCCACGGTCGCCGGTCTCGGAACGCGCCGCCATTGAGTTCCCAACTAACGGTAGGAGGAGTTCACATCGGTGTCGGGTCGACGATAAAGTACCTGGGACTCGTCCTCGACAGCCGGTGGAATTTCGTGGAGCACTTCCGACGTCTGGCTCCCAAACTCAACCGGGCTGGGGCTGCGCTCAAGCGGCTCCTGCCCAACCTTGGGGGTCCAGATGCCTCCTGCCGGAGGCTCTACGCGGGGATCGTTCGGTCCATGGCCCTCTACGGGGCGCCGGTGTGGGCGCCGTCGCTGAAAAAGCAACCGGCGGCCATACTGAACGCCTGCCAGAGGTTCATGGCGATAAGGATGGTGCGGGAATACTGCACGGTCTCCCGCAAAGCGGCGAGCCTTCTGGCTGGCCTACCACCGTGGGATCTGGAGGCAACAGTCCTTGCACACATGCATGATATGCGCGTGGGGATGCAACGCCGGGGTGAAAGTCCGCTGCCGCGACAGGTCACGGCATGGCAGACAGAGCTCCGGCGGGATCTCATGGTGAAATGGCGTCAACGACTATCGCAACCCAGTGCTGGGCACGCCACAATCATGGCGGTAAGTCCCCTCTTTGAGGCGTGGCTGCAAAGACCTCACGGCGTCCTTACCTTCCGCATGACGCAGGTACTCACCGGACATGGTTCGTTCGGGAGTTTCCTGCACTCGATTCATGCGGAAGTGACGCCCGGGTGTCACCACTGTGCGGAACGCCCGGAGGACACAGTGGAGCACACAGTCGAGGTGTGCCCTGCTTAGGCGGAGCATCGCCGTGCCCTCGTGGGGGCGATCGGCGGCGGAGACCTCTCGCGCCGGGCCTTGGTTGAGGCCATGGTCCGGAGCGAGGAGGAGTGGCAGGCGGTCGCCGACTTCTGCGAAGCAGTAATGCTCGCAAAGGAGGAGGCCGAACGCATCAGGCAACGGCGTTATCGCTGCCGCCGTCGCCGGGATTCTGATCCCGATTTCCGGCCAACGTAGACGTGGGCTTGCGGACAGTGAGTAATGGGTAGCTCACTGTCCGGCCGTCTGGTAACTGTCCGGACCAAGCCCAAGTCGTCGACGCGCGCACTGTTCCCGCGCGCCTCAAGGAGTTGTCAGCAACAGCAGGGGCCCAGCCGGGTCGAAGCCTACAGGGGTCAGGGTTATCCGAAAGGGAACTCGACCCCGGTATGAAGGCTAGAAGGAACGGGGTAGGCTTTTAGTCAGTAAGAGTCTGACACTATCTTCCGCTCCGCCCAAGAGCGGGGGTTGTCATTGGATGATTTTTCTCACCATAAAAAAAAGGTACCAACCTGATCTGTACATAGATTCTTAACATAAAAATACTAGACATGTATTTCGAGTTTCGAATATACTAAAAATAATAGTGTAAACCCCCCATAATACGAAAACTTTTAAAATGTTTTTATGATTCTGAAATCGAGAATCTGAAATATGTAAGGATTTGTTGAAAATCTAATAAAAATCACAGGGACTGTTTTGTCATTCACATTAAAGATATCTGTCGACAAAAGCCTGGCTTTCGTTTTCTTTCCTGCTACATTCCCTTCATTCCTCTCCTCTAACTTGCTGGCTTGCCTTAAACGGCGTTTAGCGATAACCTCCCACGCTCATCTCTTTGCCTATTGCTTTTACCGCAGTAATTGGGATTAATTTTGCGGTTACTTTAACAGACATAAAAACGAAGGGAGTGAATTTAGCCGGGCTTTTTTTTGAAGCTTATATTATGATGGGAACATTTCAATTGTTTTGCTTAAGTTTGCTTTGATAATAATATTTTGAGACTAGTAATAAAATATTTTTACAAGCTTTTAATTAACTTCGGTTCGAATCTTGCAACTCAATTTTGATGTAGGTACATACTTAGATACTCGTATGTTCAACCGGTTTTGTATGCATGTTTGATTTGAATGACAATGCGTAGTTGGCTATGTGATAAAAGCTTGTCGCGAGATTCAAATGTGTAGATACGCAAGTCAATTAAATAACTTTGTCTCACGGCAAGCATTAATAATAATAATAATTAATTCTTTACATGGATGACCTGAAACTCTTTGCCCCCAGCAATTTGCAACTGATGGAGCTACTGAAGGTAACTGAAACTTTCAGTAGCGCCATCAGGATGGAATTTGGTGTGGACAAATGTGCAGGCATGCATGTAAAGCGAGGGGAGATTATGGAATCCGAGGGAATTCAACTCCCGGATTCCATACACCTTAGATCCCTTTCCTCGACCGAAACTTACAGGTATTTGGGTATGTCAGAAGCCTTAGGCATTAACAATGCTGACATGAAGCAATCGCTGAAGGAGCGCTTCTTTGGCCGCCTGAAGAAGGTATTAAATAGCCTTCTGTCGGGCGGAAATAAGATGCGCGCCTTCAACGGTTGGGTCATGCCGGTTTTAATGTACTCTTTTGGCATACTCAAATGGACTCAGACCGAGCTAGACGCTCTGGATAGGCGGGTCCGTACTCTGCTGACCGCAAATCGGATGCATCACCCACGATCGTCGGTTATGAGACTGTACATCCCGCGGAAGTGTGGAGGTCGAGGTTTTCTAAACGCGAAGACTCTACACAACCGCGAGGTGTGCAGCCTCAGAGAATACTTTCAAAAAACCGATGTGGGTATGCACCGAGATGTGGTCGCAGTGGACAAAGGACTCACCCCGTTGTCCATGGCTAAAGAGAACTGGCGCAAACCTGTGGTACTTACAACTGATGACCGTAGGGAAGTATGGAAAAACAAGGAGCTACACGGGCGCTTTTATCGGGCTCTTCATGAGCCTGATGTAGATTTTGGAGCGTCCGTCGCCTGGCTACGTTTCAGCAACCTCTTCGGGGAAACTGAAGGTTTTATCTGTGCAATTATGGACGAAGTCATCTTGACGAATAACTACCGGAGATATATAATGAAGGATGGGACGGTGGACGTGTGTCGGGCATGCCATCGACCTGGAGAGTCCATTAGACACATTATCTCTGGTTGTTCTCGTCTGGCTAACGGCGAGTACTTGCACAGACACAACCAAGTGGCCAGGATTATTCACCAGCAACTTGCTTTGAAATACAAACTTATGGAATCAGAGGTACCGTATTACAGGTATGTGCCCGACCCAGTTCTCGAAAATGACCATGTCACGTTGTACTGGGATCGGTCTATCATTACTGATCGGACTATTATAGCCAATAAGCCGGATATAGTAGTGATAGACCGATTAGCGCGCCGCGCAATGATAGTCGATGTCACCATCCCACATGACGAGAATCTCGTGAAAGCTGAGAAAGAGAAAAAAATCAAATATCTCGACTTAGCACACGAGGTTGTCGACTTGTGGAATGTGGACTCGGCTGTCATTGTGCCGATTGTCGTGAGCGTCAATGGCCTTATAGCCAAAAGCTTCGACGACCATCTGTCGAAGCTGGCGTTGCGCGGATGGATCAAGGGCCTGATACAGAAGGCAGTACTCCTCGATACGGCTCGTATTGTGAGGAGGTTCCTGTCTCTGGAGCCCTAACCACCGGTAGCTTGGACCCTGCTCCCGACACCGGCGGACAACTATTTTTTATATTTTTAAATGTTTTTTTTTTTTTAATTATTTTTAAGAATGAAATATTTAAAAATGTAAGTTATATGTTATAATGGAAAATAAAGGAGATAATAATTAAAACATTGTTTAGGCAGGGGCCATAGTCTTAACATAGTTCCTGGTAACCAGTCCACTTAAGACTCCAAAAACCATAGCCTTATATTAGTTTTTCACATGTTGCAATAGTTTCCCTTCAACCGGGGGTTGTCCTTGGATGCACTAGCATAGCGCATACAGGGATAATCGCCGGTTGGTACCACGTTCCATTAGAAGCAGCTAAAAGGGCCTCTGCGAGTTGGTTTCGGCTCCTCGTATGCCTTCCAAAGGTCCAGGACCTCATGGTCCTGAGATAAATAAATGTAAAAATAATAATTAAAATTATTTTATTCTTTTTAGCGCATTTAATTAAAAGCTTGTTTTTTTAAATGGTTTTGTACTTTTATTATAATCATCTTTTGGGAGAATTTTCATTTAATATGGGTGAAGATGCTGGCAGCGGCTACTAAAATACATTTCACTGTTGGTAAAATATTGTGTTAATACTTACAAAGTTTTACTTCCTTTAGTAACATAATGTGACCTTCAAACATTTGAAAACATACGTCCACACTTAAAACGCTTGGCCAGAGCGACGCCATTACAGTTATTATACTTAGAAATACAAGGAAAGTCACTTAGCGGTGAAATGAGAACGGATTGTTTTAATGTAGATGCTATGATTGTTCATTTTCAGAGGCGTTTAATTTGTGATAAGAATAAGTGCTTACCTACCAATATTGACAGTAGCTTGCGTGCTTTTTGAATTAAGAATGTATCAATGATTTTAATGATACTTAATTGGATTTAAAAAAATATTGGTTTATTAATTGTAATAAAAACATTAATAACAATTTATTATTTGACAACTTAATATACCCATAGACAGAATACCCAAATAATAATCATACAAAATAATGTACTAATACATTAAAACAAATATAACAAATAATACACACGAAGTGACGTCATGTTTCTTTGACAGCATTGTCTCCATATGTAAATCGAGAGTTACCGTGTTGCTAGGGTAAAAATACGGTGAATTTACTAAAAAAGTATTGTGTAAATTATCGTGTAATTTTTCAAAGGAAAAAAAACCAACATATTATAAATTGAATACACTATTTGCTTTTAAACATGCATTCTGAATCAGACTCTCTTAGCACATCAGTATCTTTTTTGTAAATGGTTAAAAAAAATATTCATTTTTGACAACATGTCGTTAGTTGGCCTGAAATCACCATAGTTTTTTCCATTTCTTTTAAACGGGAATATTTTCACCCAGCAGTCCATTGCTGGGTGAAAATATTCCCGTTTACTGTTACCCTCTCGCTTCGCCATACAGCGGGAAAAGTCATAAGATGACTTCTCACCTTAAAAAAATCTTAACTGATAGAGGAATTATACTTGCGGACTTAACTGCCTATGTGCTTTTGCTGTCTATTAAGATAAATAAATAAGTAAATACAGTATCTTGGTCTGACTACGTTACGGCAATCTCTTCGGAGATACTAAAGCTTTTGTCTCTGCTATTATGGACGAAGTTATCTTGACGAATATTTACCGGAAACATATTGTGAAGGACGGGCCGGTTGACGTGTGTCGAGCATGCCATTATCCGGATGAGTCCATTAGACATATTATCTCCGGTTTATTATATATATTAGTGAACAGTCTTGTCAGTGATGAGGATCCGATTCATCACTGATAGGTAGGACTATCGTTGCCAATAAGTAGCACATAATATATAAAGTTTTCCATGCGCAAACAAACTTAAATAATTCCTCAACGTTGTATGCTCATTGTTGTACAGTCCCTGCAGAATGCCCGCTTATGTGTCCCAATATTAATAAGACTAACAAAATAAAATACCTAGGTGTTATAATAGATGAGACCCTTACGTTCAAACAACATATGGAAGTCTTAAATAATAAAGTTCGTAAGCTGATATTCGTGTTTAACCTTTCGAATGTCTTAAGTTACACAGTCCGACATAAGGTAATTGTCTTTCTATTGTGTCTCTAATTACGACATTCAAAGAGTTAAACAGTTGCGACATATTGCGGATCCAAAAATAATTAAGCAAGTTTATTTTGCTCTATGTCAGTCAATTTTGACACACTGCATTACCTCATGGGGTGGAACAGGCAAAACTTTATTACTACCAATCGAAAGAGCCCAAAGAGCGATTCTCAAGGTGTCTACTTGCCGCCCTTTCCTTTTTCCCACTGACCTGCTCTACAAAACTTGTGAAGTACTAACACTCCGGCAGTTATTCATAGTGAGCACTGTATTAAAACAGCACGCAGCCCTCCGCTTCAGCACTGAACATACTAAAAAGAGACGGAAGGATATAGTTTGTCCCACAAAAAGCACAAAACATGCTTTTACAGCTAAATTTTATGTATTTCTGGGACCACTACTCTATAACAGACTAAATGCAAAAGCAAATATTTATTCACTAAATTATATAAATTGCAAGAAAGCTCTCAAGGAAACCCTACAAAATTTGTCCTATGAAGATACAGAGAAGTTATTAGTTGTACTAAGATAGAGATGTAATGCACTTTTTATTATGATTTGTTAGCTTAAATAATATATTAAGATTTTAGCAAGTAAGACTTTTATACTATTTACACCTGTTTTACATACCTATTAGATGAATATTTTACCTTTTTGTTATATACTTACTGTGATTATTTAGTTATATTATTTTACCTTTTCTCGCCTGAAACACAGGATAACCTAGTTCAGGCATATAGCACTTGTGAATTTGACATAAATTAAGGCAAAAATGTTTTTACTGTATTACCTTATATTTCTGAATAAAATTTTATTATTATTATTATATATATGCATTTTTTTAATTGTTGATAGGTTCGCGCTTGACCGCTATCTCAACTGATGGAACGTTGTGGTCGACGATGGAACGCGCTTAACTAGAAAAAACCTATTCACTCTTGACTTAAAGATTCCCGGGTTGTAGCCATCAGGAAATACAGACTCCAGCTAAACAAGTTATTTGTAAAACACTGGCAACCTTTGGACTATGTTACTAACACCATAAACAACAACGTTTGTTCTATGACTTTTAAAAATTTATCATATTTTAGTTCATCAGATTTTCATACAAAAATAAAAATATTTAAATCCAACATTCTAAATATTACGAAGTCTATGCGAAGCAAGCGATAGTACAGTAGCGGAGGGGAGTGAGAATCGAGCGGCCCCGGTGTTTGATGCGCTTGCGTCCCATCATAGGTAGGTATAGCAAAATACAGATTTGAAATATGTTAGATAGAACAACGAAATCTTGAAGCTTTGTTTTTATAGAGTTATAGAACAAAAGTTGTTTGTTTATGAAGTTAGTATACAGTCCTGCAAGTTGTTAGTGTTACAAATAACCCTGTGTAGTGGTGCTTGATCGATTAGCACGCCGCCCATGACTTAAAAATTTAATATGGCATGGCTCCTTGAAGTACTACCGCTGTAGTATGCGGATGTGGATGTAATAAACAAGCGACAGTGTGGCATTATTGTCTGTATTAAGACAGCTTAGTAAACAACATCTCACGCTAAAAGATGACTATAATATTATTATATCCAGCCTATACGACAGTACCCGATATGCTTAAGAGTCTCACTCTATGGCTCCGAGCCACTTCTTGCCGATTCCTCAGGACCCAACTTTATTTTCTAATTGATTTAAACCAGTGCTTGACTGCAATCCCGCCTGATCATCGATATATATGCATTACACACCCTGATTTATTTTGTGATTTACCAGCCCATGGATCGATCTGCATGCGGCAGTCATATCCAGCCCAGTCCCACTCAAGCTGAGCAGCTTTCTGTGTCACGTTTACTGGAGCAGAAAAAAAAAGTAACGTAGGTACATTGTCGGATTAACAGATGTCACCTGTTGCATGTCGACTTTTAACTTGACATAAAAATATTACCTACTCACGACGCAAACAAATTAAGTTACACACATTTTTTCAAAAATCTCGGCTTTCGTTTACTATATGCATACATATATTATGTTTCGTCTAATTTATGTGTGTATTATACATATGTTTGAATCTTAAGAAATCTCTTAAGGTTGGCTATTTACAAGTTGTTCTACTTTTTTTTGGTGTACAATAAAGCTTATTCTACTCTGTTTAATCAATTAGACCTCAAGCGAACGCGGGCTTGCGGACAGTGAGCAATGGGTAGCTCGCTGTCCGGCTGTCCGGTAACTGTCCGGACCAAGCCCAAGTCGTCGACGGCGCGCACTGTTCCCGCCCGCCTCAAGGAGTTGTCAGCAACAGCAGGGACAAACCGGGTCGAAGCCTACTGGGGCTAGGGTTATCCGAAAGGGAGCTCGAGTCCCGGTATGAAGGCTAGAAGGAACGGGGTGGGTCTTTTAGTCAGTAAGAGTCTGACACTATCTCCCGCTCCACCCAAGAGCGGGGGTTGTCATTGGATGATTTTTTCCCACCATAAAAAAAGACCTCAAGCGAACGCCTTCGTTCGCTCTCCCATTGGCTTTCTATTGAGGCTCTAATTACAGTCTCCGAAAGGTTTAAACTTTTATCATGAATCACTTTGCACTAGTTTTTGAGTTTATAGTGAACAGAAAGATAGACAAATGCTGTGAGGGACTTTGTTATATAATACGTAAGAACGTTCGTTTATTTTCAGTTTCACGCACGATATAAACAAAAGCGTTAAGTACCATAAATCGTAAAACTTTTAGTACGTAATGTACGGTTTAAGTTATCTCTTGAGCAGCATGCGCATACAGAATAGGTACTTGTAATGTTATCCGAAAATTGCTGTTTAAATTCAACAATCTCTGCTTTATGACTCTTGTTGTTATATACATTTGTCTTGGGAATTTTCTTCGAATTGTCAGCGTATTTTAGCCACGTTTACATAAGTTTAAGCAGAGACTTAAAAACACCTTCATAAAGGTTACAGAATTATAAGTGTTACATGTTGAATTGGTAACTGAATCAAATATGTAACACTTATTTATGTGTTTTCAATGTGTTAACCCAAAACACTTACAAAAGTGTAACCCTAACATATCTGTAACAGATATAAAAGTGTTAACAGTGTTAATAAGTGTAAAAGGTAAACGCAGCGTTGCCAAAGTTACAATTTACTAAAGCTATACTAAAACTGATTATTTCAGTTACACATATTAACACTTATTAACACATATAAACAGGTTACAGTTTGATTCGGTAGCACTCCCTAACACATATAAAAGGTTACAGTTTGATTCGGTAACATTATTGTATCTGTTACATTTAAAAGTGTTTTTCTGTTAAAACTGTTTTAAAAAACAGTGTTAAAACACATTATTACGGTTACAGTTTGAGTCCCTGCGTTTAAGTTCAATGAAAATGTAGTGCGGGTGGTTGTTTTCATCCTGAGTCTTAAAATAAGAAATCATTTTATTCAGGTGACATGATATGCCCATATTTGTTGTTTTTTATTTGCTTGAGACTGACCATCGATTATTTATTATGTATGTATGTTGCATGCACTAATGCATATCTGATCAGTTTTTGGGTGGCATCTAGTAGTGCTAGGCTATTTTGCGACTACATTTGTTAACTTGGGTATACCTGTTAAAACAATTGTATGTGCTTATAATAATAATTAATAAATATTATTATTATGGTATCTAGCCTATACTGCCTCACGGCTTAGCAAATGAACGAATGGGGGGAGACTCTTTCTATTGTTCCCTGTTCTGAGCCACTTTCATATCAATTTCTAAGGAAGACATCATATCGCACATTTACAAAACATGAATTGGTCGGATATGAATATTTATTTTAAATTATTATTTGAAATGCTAATTACTGCTTATTATTAAAAAAAAACCGGCCAAGAGCGTGTCGGGCCACGCTCAGTGTAGGGTTCCGTAGTTTCCCGTCCGTCAAAATAAGTGTACCCACTAATGAGTTTAAAAAAATGCTTGCATATACGATTATACTACAAACTTAGTCCAGAAATTAGTTTGTACAACCTTTTTGTCTTTTTTGTACAAAAACTGTTCTTTCCATCAAGTTCAAAATATTTTTTCTAGAAAGTCCTTATAAAGTTCTACTTTTCAGAATTTTTTCATATTTTTTAAACTTATGGTTCAAAAGTTAGAGGGGGACACACACATTGTTTTTTGTTTTTTTGCGATTATTTCCGAAATTATTGACATTATCAAAAAATGATTTTAGTAAACCCCTATTCATTTTTAAATACCTATCCAACAATATATCACACGTTAGGGTTGAAATTAAAAAAAAAATCACTTCCTACTTAACATATAGGAGCCCCCCTATATGTAAAGTAGGAAGTGATTTTTTTTTTTAATTAAAAAAATAACTTCCCACTTTACACATAGGGGGGCTACCCTAATAAAACATTTTTTTCCAATTTTTATTTTACCACTTTGTCGGCGTGATTGATTTACATATTGGTACCAAATTTCAGCTTTCTAGTGCTAACGGTCCCAGAGATTAAGCGAGGACGGACAGACAGACAGACAGACGGACAGACAGACATGGCGAAACTATAAGGGTTCCTAGTTGACTACGGAACCCTAAAAACTGATTCCTTATTATTAAGAAACTGATTGTTTTCAGAAAAAGATTTCTTTATATTTTATTTTATTGGTCGTTTAGTACTTATAAAATATTTTAGAAACAATAAACACAGGAAAGTAAGCAATTGCCGTATATTATATGAAAGGCACTGGAAGTGAATGGTCAAAGTAAGATTATTTATTTACTAGCTATAACCAGTGGCTTTGCCCGCGTGGTATTTCATGTGCTATTCCGAGATACCTGTAAACCATGTTTCATCGAAATCTTTTCAGCCATTCAAGCGTGAAGGAGTAACAGACATACAAATATTCACACTTAGGGGAGAGTCGGATATATTGTACCATTTTTCAGTCTCGGCAAAATATCTCGTTGTTATATTAATTAATACAAACTATTTATCCAATACCACATAGTTTAGGATCTCGTTTATCTTACACCGCAAAGTCAACACTATACTGTTTATCAATTTATCAAAATACGCGTTTTTCTAAAAGCTTTACATTGGAACAATTTACCCGACTAGTCGGTTTAATTGTACCACAGGTCTGGTAAATTGTACCAAGAAAATTTAATAGACCTTAAGTAAAATAATAAATGATTGATTACTTAATAAAATTATTTTAATTTAATAATACATAACATTATTCATCATGATAATATTTTAATTAAGTACAATGCTATAGAAAATGTGCTGACAAAAAATAAATAAATATTTCTTCAATACATAACATTTATGTATGAAAAAAATGAACAAAAGACCTATCAAAAACTAAACGTTAGTTTTTTATTTAAAAAACGAACTGTATATAAACTAGACAATGTTTAACTAGCATATTTTCCAATTCTAAATTAAAAGTATAGTTAATTATTTTGCAACATTATTATTCCTTTTTCTGGCATGACGTAGAATAGGTTTTGGGATAAAATATCTTGCAGATCTTTGGTTTAATCTCATTTCCTTCTTTTCTAAAGCTAATAAATAAAGCCCTTTCCAAGTACCTCTTATTCCATCCACAATATTTTCTTTGAATACCGTCCATCTAGAAAAATAAACATGCATCTGGCTGGGTAAATTGTACCAGTACAATTAAGAAAACTGCTGGCGGTACGTTTTATCAAACTAGGAGATTTGAAAAATATACGTTTGCCACAAAATATTCTTAAAACCTAACAATTAATTACTTTATAGTATGAAAAATGATTAGAGACCTGTTCAACAAAAAAATATAATAAAACGCTAAGTTACCTTTTCACAGAGTAATGTCCTTAGTTACACGCTTCAAAACTTTCATCAATCATTAACGAAAACGTTTTAATTCTCTCAAAATAAATGCACTAGCCGGACGTCACTACAAATAGAAAAGTAGTTGAGGGCGCTGTCAGGGCTTGATTTTGTATGATCAGAAAAGAAAAATATTGACATTTAGTAGGAAATTTTGAAGTGGTACAATTTATCAAGCAGTACAATATGCCCGACTTTCCCCTACAAACAATATGTATAATATTAAGTGTGTGTACATATCGCATACTAGAGGTTAGAAAAGTAAGGTGTTATACAGTGCAAAATAAAAAACTGTTTTAATTTTCGTTTTAAAAATTAGTAACATTGTTATTATCTTCGTATTTCGTCTTGTCAATTTAAAAATTACAGCAGTATTTAAAAAAAATATTAAGGCATATGTTAAAAAACAGGAATATGTGGCGTTCATTAATTATTCTCTTTGATACGATCTGCAATTCTTTTAAAAGCTCCTTTGCGAAATTGCGACCCATCGATTTACAGCAGAGCAAGGTGCAGTCGGTTTGAGTCACGCTTGCCTAATATCATCAGGAGGCTTCAAGTAATCTACACTTTTATACTAATATTGTAAAGAGGTAAAGTTTGTTTTTTTATTTGTAGAAGGTAATCTCTGGAAGTACTGGTCCGATTGCTAAAATTTTTTCACCGATAGAAAGTTGCTTTATTCCTGAGTGACATATTTTATATAGGGTGACTGGTAATTAATGTACGATACTTAAACACGTGATTGTGCTCATGATAACTAACAACTTTTACTATGGGCACAAACCTGAAATCGCGAAAAAAAATCAGCTGTTCAGTACATTTATGTTTGCCTAATGTACTGAACAGATGATATTTTTTTTTGCGATTTCGGCTTTGCCCCATATTAAAAATTGTTTGTTATCATGAGCACAATCACGTGTTTAAGTATCGTACACTAATTGCCAGTCACCCTGTATAAGCGGGCAAAACTGCGGGCAAAAGTTAGTAGTTAACTTAAATAAAGTTTCCACACAAATCCAGCTTAGCTTTACCAAACTACTTTTTTTTTTTTAAAGTGGCTATTTGATGGCGCCTAACACTCGCTATCACCTGTCATGACCTATGTTATACTTAATGTCGGTGGTGTCCAACTTGTGATCTTTGTAAATAATTTTGGGAATAAATGTAACATGGTGTAAAAAGTATTGGAATCCATTAAGTTACTGACTCTCAACAAACTATATGCAGGTTTATTTATTAAACTATTTATGTACACACATGGAAATACTAGAAAAGAGGAAGGAAACAGAAAAATAGTACAAAGGTGATGCTTATTTCTAATGAAATCTCGCATACACTAAAAATAATGCAATAATAATGCATAAAATAATAATAATAATAATAATGCATTATTTTTAGTATTTTGCATATACTAAAAATAATGTTGTATACTCAACAAAATAATTACAATAATTGTTTGAAGAATTATCCGACTCTAAGTCCACAAAACACATGACACCTTCGAAAACACGTTCTGAATTTGTATCTAAGTTAGATCAAGTTAATATTAAGTATAAGTTGGGTGTGCAAACTTGCAAACAGTTACAAAGTCGTAGGTAAAGTAAGTATATATATGAATATATCTCCAACGTTTTGAAATCATGTCACGCCATCTGCAAGTTTTGATTATGAAGACTCTCGGATTGCATTCGAAAGAAATAAATGCGATAAGATACAATGCTTGCAAACATTTAGATGTTACTAAACATTTGCAGGATTGATCATAAGATTGAAACACTATAACAGTAAAACGTTTCTTGTAGAACAATCTGACAAAAAATCAGAATGATCGATTCTTATAGAATAAACCAGCCCCCCTAGCCAAGTTACAACCAGTTTGTGTCAGATTCCGTTCTCTAATCGGTAACGCCTCGGTGACAGCAATTGTAGAAAACGATAAGTTGGTAGCCATATTGACGCGCCTGAGTCGGCCGCTCGTTCTACAATGTAGCGTTTGTATAACAAAGGATGTAGCGTTAAACATTGTAGAAACGATTTTGAACGATGTGAACTTGGCTACGAATTGTCTATTCGTTTGTTCTGACCACACGACTACGTTGAGATGACGTCATTCCCATACGTTTCATCACTTTTCGACAGAGTTAACGATTACAGAATAACAACTTGGCTAAGCTTACAGATTAGAATAAACTTAGAAGAATAAGAAGAAGAATAAAAGAAAAAGAAGTTCATGACCCCAAAGTTTCATTCGTTCGCCATTGCAAACACTTATTTCTTACAGTACCTAGTATGAATTTGACTTAATTTATTGGAATGCGTTTTTGTCTTATCTGTTAGTTATTTTTTGTGAATCTTTAAATTTTTTATCTTTCACTTAGTTATATATGCATGCTGTAGCCTCCTGTAACTGAAAGAGCACACGTTAAAGTATCCCATGCATAATTTCTACTGTATCTGTGTGACCTTTGTGGGAGATCCAACTAAATAAATAGTTGTCAATATTCCAAGAAAACTTAGCCAACCACTGCTAATTAGTTACAAGAAGTTTAAAACTGAATCAAACATAATTTCAAAGAAAAATATGATTGCAATTTTATATTCAACGTTTTTCTGAAGATAGAAGAGAAAACAAACAATAATAATTGAAAACCAAAGAATCAAGAACAAATAAAACTCCAATGCAGCATAAAGCAATAATAATGGAACAAGTCAATAAAAACAACCGGTGGGAGCAGAACCAACCGCAGAGAATATAAAAACAATTTTCCTTCGTTAAATCGAGGCGCCTCGCTGTCTTCAAATAATCTCAATTCGAAAAGAAGCAAAACGCTGTCACTTTAGCGAATAAATCAGTTTTTAAAACAGAAACAAACAGACAAAACAATACGAAATTGCGAAAGTTTAAAACAAATCCTGACGTAAAATTCGTGGTGCTTGAAAGAGCAAAATGGAAACTCGAAAGTTTGGAAATAGATCAAAATAAAATTGCTATGCTTATATCAACTTCTCAGGGAGTGGGTTTACGTTTTCATTTGCAGACAATATTTGGCGAAGTTTCAAACCTGAATCATATTAAGTTATCAAGAAGAAGTGATTGAATTATAAGAAACTAGCTTTTGCCTGCAGCTACAGCCGCGTACATAAAATACAGTAGGCTATATTGAGTGATATAAGTGTAACTCAGAAATAAACCAGCTTTCAATCGGTTGAAAAATTTTTAGCTATCGTTCTATTCCAGAGATTTTTTGTAGCAGGAAATAAAAAACCGGCCAAGAGCGTGTCGGGCCACGCTCAGTTTAGGGTTCCGTAATTTCCCGTCCGTCACAATAAGTGTTCCCACTTATGAGTTTAAAAAAAGGCTATTTGTTACGTTAACATACTAAGTACGTAACTGTAATAAATACGGAGCCCTAAAAATGGGCCCACAAAGGACGGTGATAACTAAAACAGTATATGCAATGTAAAAATTGCATTGCATTGCAGTAGAAATTTCAGCAATTGTGCACTCGTAAAATTACGAATATATTTAAGAAGCAACGATTTTTTACCACGGTAAGTCAGGAAAGCAAGGAAAATCTTAACATCGACTTTTAAAAAGATGACGTCATTACGCAACGCCATCTATCGAATCATTTATGAACTGGTTTTTACCTTAACATTTTGATAGATGGCGTTAAAAATGAATTTTAATCTTGTTCTAAATTGCCTTAGCATGTTCCTGATAGAAGTTTTATGTAGTTATAAGATAATACCGCCAAAGCCAAGGAGAGACCAACCTAACAATTCGATAATACCCGACCCCATCAACTCAGGAAAAATCCTTAAACGCGAAATAGCCCAGCGCCATCTCTCGGGGAATTGGGTTACTAATTAATACATAGGTACCAGAAGAAGTTTTCGGTGGTAATTTTGGATTGCGAGAACCGATTTTAATAATTCTTTTTTTGTTTGAAAGAAGATACGTTCAGGATAATAAAATATGTAAACGAAGTTAAAAAAAATGCTTGCATATACGATTATACTACAAACTTAGTCCAGAAATTATTTTGTAGAACCTTTTTGTCTTTTTTGTATAAAAACTGTTCTTTCCATCAAGTTCAAAATGATTTTCCTAGAAAGCCTTATAAAGTTCTACTTGTCAGTTTTTTTTCATATTTTCTAAACTTATGGTTCAAAAGTTAGGGGGACACACACACACACACTGTTTTTTACTTTTGAATTTCCGAAATTATTGACATTATCAAAAAATAGTTTTAGTAAACCCCTATTCATTTTTAAATACCTATCCAACAATATATCACACGTTAGGGTTGAAATTAAAAAAAAAATAACTTCCCACTTTACATATGGGGGGCTACCCTAATAAAACATTTTTTTCCAATTTTATTTTACCACTTTGTCGGCGTGATTGATATACATATTGGTACCAAATTTAAGCTTTCTAGTGCTAATGGTCACAGAGATTAAGCGAGGACGGACAGACTGCGCGTGGAGATGCAACGCCGGGGTGAAAGTCCGCTGCCGCGACAGGTCACGGCATGGCGGACAGAGCTCCGGCGGGATCTTATGGTGAAATGGCGTCAGCGACTATCGCAACCCAGTGCTGGGCACGCCACAATCGTGGCGGTAAGTCCCCTCTTTGAGGCGTGGCTGGAAAGACCTCACGGCGTCCTTACCTTCCGCATGACGCAGGTCCTTACCGGACATGGTTCGTTCGGGAGTTTCCTGCACCGGATTCGTGCGGAAGTGACGCCCGGGTGTCGCCACTGTGCGGAATGCCCGGAGGACACGGTGGAGCACACAGTCGAGGTGTGCCCTGCTTGGGCGGAGCATCGCCGTGCCCTCGTGGGGGCGATCGGCGGCGGAGACCTCTCGCGCCGGGCCTTGGTTGAGGCCATGGTCCGGAGCGAGGAGTGGCAGGCGGTCGCCGACTTCTGCGAAGCAGTAATGCTCGCAAAGGAGGAGGCCGAACGCATCAGGCAACGGCGTTATCGCCGCCGCCGCCGCCGTCGGGATTCAGATCCCGATTTCCGGCCACCGTAGGCGCGGGCTTGCGGACAGTGAGCAATGGGTAGCTCGCTGTCCGGCCGTCCGGTAACTGTCCGGACCAAGCCCAAGGCGTCGACGGCGCGCACTGTTCCCGCGCGCCTCAAGGAGTTGTCAGCAACAGCAGGGACCCGGCCGGGTCGAAGCCTACTGGGGCCAGGGTTATCCAAAAGGGCGCTCGAGCCCCGGTATGAAGGCTAGAAGGAACAAGGCTAGTAAAAGTCTGACACTATCTCCCGCTCCACCCAAGGGCAGGGGATGTCAATGCATGATTTTTTCCCACCATAAAAAAAACAAAAAAAATTAATAAAAAAAAAAAGGACGGACAGACAGACAGACAGACAGACGGACAGACAGGAATGGCGAAACTATAAGGGTTCCTAGTTGACTACGGAACCCTAAAAAAAAAACACACATTGTCTCTTTAAAATGTATTAGTGTAGACTAAAAAAAAAGAGTTTTTTGAAAAAAATAAAGAGAATGAATGGTCTGGTTGTACATGGTCAGCGATAAGAACGCCTTTGTATTCATAGATTTAATTATGTGTAAAAGAGTATGAGTAACTTGTAACTTTTTAACAACTTGTAACTATTTTATTGTACGATGAATTATTTTTCTATTATGTTCTCTGTATCCGTCCATACAGTTTAGATAGCGTATATCATCATTGTGCTACCTACACGTTATCCTATGTTATGTTGTTGTTGTTGTTGTCCTGTGTTATGCTATGTTGTTGTTGTTGTGTATGTTATGTTTGTTGTATTTCGACGGGTGCAAAGTAAAAAAAGTTATCTCCAATTTTTCGATTTTCTGATAGTTAGTAAAAATAAGTGAATATTAAGCAATTATTTAGTAATTTTCTTTTTTTCAAAAACATAATTGAAAAATAGAACTATTATTTTTTCATTGTTGATACTTGAAAGACCATTTACCATGTCTTAGAATGTAATTTTTTAGTAAGTTACTGCAACTATCACAAAATCGCAAAATTATAGATAACTTTTTTTACTTTGCACCCGTCGAAATACAACAAACATAACATACACAACAACAACAACATAGCATAACACAGGACAGGATTTATTTGTTGTGTTTTTGCAAAAGTTTTCTTTGTATAAGTGGAAACGCTCTGATAAGATAAACGAATTTGAGTTAAAAGTTCATCGGTTTTCTGGTAAGATCAAACATAGGTACACAACATTATTTTTTTAGTTTAAACGAAACCTGAATATACATATAGTTTGGTCAGAATCAGTAACTGAATGGATTCCAAATAGTTTTTTTTTATTGTTGGTGGGTTCGCGCTTGACCGCCTTCTCACCATCGACGATGTGGTCGACGATGGAATGCGCTTATTACCTAGAAGAAACCTATTCACTTTCGACTTAAAGATTTCGAGTTGTAGCTATCAGGAAACACAGACTCCGGCAAGGAATTCCACTCCTTAGCTGCACGCACAATGAATGTCGCACATTGAATAGTTTTTACGACATGTTATATTTTTTCCCAAAAATATTTAAAAAGGTCACAAGTTGGATATCACAGACACTAAGTATCTACAACACAGGTCATGGCAGGTCATAGCGGGTATTACACGCCATCAAACAGCTGGGTGCAAGAACAAATCAACCCCTAAGTCGTGTTTCCGGTTTCGCATATGCCAATATATTGTATATATACAGAGTGTGTAACATTTTTCATTCGGATTGGGGCTTAAGTAGATGAATGACGTGATCAATATAAAAAGACGTGATGTTTTTATCAATATTGGGAAGATGAAAAGCGGCAATTACGTTGCGTTCCGTTCACGCAACCCGTGAACGAGGCCTTAGAACACATACAGCTGCCCGAAAACAACTATCGGAAAGTTGCGTGGACCAGACCTAATGCCCGTTTGGTCGGAGAATCCTCCCTTTTCAACAGAGGTATGTGCGGTATACCCTATTCCGCATACCTCTAAAAGTGTCTTGCGTATGCGAGATTAAATGTTTGTGAACGCACCCACGATACAGGAGTTATTCGTAGTATCAGGAAACGTTTCAAATAAACTAATAATGTTTAAAGGACCAACAGAATGAGGAATACCACGCTACGTCAAAAGACGTAGATTATAGACGTAGGAAAAAGGCTGCTAAGCTAAAATGGAATTGAGCGGGTCACATCAGCAGCATGCACTCTGAGTATTGGGCAAGAGTCTCCACAAAGTATCTGTAGATGAACGACGCCGCAGAGGTACTGGGCCTTGGAGCTGGGCCTGGTCGTCCTGAACCGGGGTTCTGTCCCCACGTTGGTGCGGAGGCGGGGTGAATCAGTGGTGGACCTTTCGTTCGCCAGCCCCGCTCTGTTGTCGCCGCGTGTCGTCGACTGGCGCGTTATGGAGGAGGTGGAGACGTACTCCGACCACCGGTATATCCGGTTGGACGTCTCCGCCGAAACCTCGGCCGCGCCGGTCCGACAGAGCCCTTGCGGTCCGCGGTGGGCGCTTAAGCAGATGGACCGGGAGCTCCTCCTGGAAGCCGCGACGGTACAGGCCTGGGTGCAAGCACCGGACAGGCCTGTCGACATCGACGTCGAGGCGGAGTGGTTCCGGGAGGCCATGTCGCAAATTTGCGATGCGGCAATGCCCCGAGTCCGTTCAGGACGTGCTAAGCGCCAGGTGTACTGGTGGTCGCCGGAAATCGCTGCACTGCGCAACACGTGCAATCACGCGCGACGCCGGTACGCCAGATACTGCAGGCGCCGCATCCGCCCGCCGGATGCGGAGGCCAGAGAGGCGGAGCTGTACGAAGGTTACAGAGAGGCAAAACACACCCTCCGAGCGGAGATTAAGCGGGCCAAACTCGAGGCCCGCGACGTGTGGCTGGGGTCTCTGAACGCGGACCCGTGGGGGCGCCCGTACAAGTTGGTACGGGAGAAACTGCGCCCCTGGGCTCCCCCGCTGACTCAGAGTCTCCGGCCCCAACTCGTGGAGGGTGTGGTAAGCGCTCTGTTCCCTGCGCGAGGGGAACACTCCCCCCCGCCCATGGCTCCGCCTCCGCCAGCGGTGTCTGACGCGGACCGCAATAGCGATGACGACGATAATGCTCCAGAGGTGACCGAGGCAGAGATGAGAGTGGCGGTGCAAAGGCTGAATGCCAAGAACGCCGCCCCAGGACCCGATGGCTTGCCTGGGAAAGCCTGGGTCCTGGCCATGGAGGCTCTCGGGCCTCGACTGAGAGGGCTCTTCAGCGCATGTTTGGAGAGGGGCCAGTTCCCACTTCGCTGGAAGACGGGGAAACTGGTCCTCATCGCGAAGCCAGAGCGCCCTGCGGACTCTCCGTCCGCGTACCGGCCCATTGTGCTGCTCGACGAGGTGGGCAAGCTCTCAGTGATTGCGAGCCGCCTCGTCGCGCGCCTTTCACGGGTGGGGCCGGACCTTTCGGACGGACAGTTCGGCTTTCGCAGGATGCGCTCGACGGTGGACGCCATCATGCGCGTGCGAGCCCTCACAACGGGGGATGCGGTGTCCCAGGGTAGGTGTGTCGTGGCAGTGTCCTTGGACATTGCCAACGCTTTCAATTCCCTGCCCTGGAGTACGATCCGGAGGGCACTCCGGTACCACCGGGTGCCCGAATACCTCTGTCGAGTAGTCGAGGCCTACCTGTCGGACAGGTATATTGTCTACCCCGGTCACCAGGGAGACTGGAAACGTCGGGAGATGTCGTGCGGTGTTCCGCAGGGGTCGGTACTAGGGCCACCCTTGTGGAACATCGGGTACGATTACGTGCTGCGGGGTGACCTCCCTGACGGGGTCAGCGTGGTCTGCTACGCAGACGACACGCTGGTTCTAGCGCAGGGAGAGTCATACCGGGCGGCGGCCGCTTTAGCGACACGCGGGGTTGCGATAGTCGTTGGTAGGATCCAGGAGTTGGGACTCGAGGTGGCGCTGCGCAAATCCGAGGCCATGTGTTTTCACGGTCGCGGCCGTCGGAACGCGCCACCGTCGGGTTCCCAACTAACGGTAGGAGGAGGGCGCGCCACAATTATGGCGATAAGTCCCCTCTTTGAGGCGTGGCTGGAAAGACCTCACGGCGTCCTTACCTTCCGCATGACACAGGTCCTCACCGGAAATGGCAAGTTCGGGAGGTTCCTGTTCCGAATAAAAGCGGAAGTGACGCCCGGGTGTCGCCACTGTGCGGAACGCCCGGAGGACACGGTGGAGCACACAATCGCGGTGTGCCCTGCTTGGGCGGAGCATCGCCGTGCCCTCGTGGGGGTGATCGGCGGCGGAGACCTCTCGCGCCGGGCCTTGGTCGAGGCCATGGTCCGGAGCGAGGAGGAGTGGCAGGCGGTCGCCGACTTCTGCGAAGCAGTAATGCTCGCTAAGGAGGAGGCCGACCGCATCAGGCAACGGCGCTCTCGCCGCCGCCGGGATTCCGATCCCGATTTCCGGCCACCGTAGGCGCGGGCTTGCGGACAGTGAGCAATGGGTAGCTCGCTGTCCGGCCGTCCGGTAACTGTCCGGACCAAGCCCAAGTCGTCGACGGCGCGCACTGTTCCCGCGCGCCTCAAGGAGTTGTCAGCAACAGCAGGGGCCCAGCCGGGTCGAAGCCTACTGGGGCCAGGGTTATCCGAAAGGGCGCTCGAGCCCCGGTATGAAGGCTTGAAGGAACGGGATGGGTTTTTTAGTCAGTAAGAGTCTGACACTATCTCCCGCTCCGTCCAAGAGCGGGGGTTGTCATAAGATGATTTTTCCCATCGAAAAAAAAAAAAAAAAAAAACGCCGCAGAGGTCGACTTGGGAAGAGTTGGCGAGACGATCAAGATGCCTACCGCGGGGACTGGTTCGAGGTTGCTCAAGAAAAGAATACCTGGAAGAAGTTAGGGAAACCTTTGCCCAGCAGTGGGACAGTATAGGCTATTAAAAAAAAATGTTTACTTAACACTTCCTTTAAATTATGTCCTTTTTTATGCGGGAAATCATCCAATGACTTCTCCTGATCTTGACAACCCGATCCATGTTCATTCTTTGACTTGAGTTTGAAGAACCAGAACCCTAGTTTTCCCTTTTGAAAGCGAACCTATGGTCTCAGGCTTCGACCCTACTAAGTACGGGCTTAGCAGGGCCGAGGCCTACTGTTTGGTGACATCTTTGAGGCGCGAATGGAACACTACGCGCTGTCGTAGATTCGGGCTTGGTCTGGACAGTTATCGGACGGTCCGGCGGCGAGCTACCCATGGCTCGCCGTCTGTAAGCTTACGCCTACGGTGGCTGTGGCTGTGGCTGGAAATCTGGGTTAGGTTTAATCATGTCTTAAGGTTTCATTAGTAACTACTTCCTCGTACATACATTAAGATAGACATTTAGTACTTAATGTCCCACAACACCACAAGATCTTTTTAAAAGTTTTTAAAGCGCTTCAGCGTTGTTATATTAACCAGAAACTCGCATTACTCTCTAAATAGCTAGCGATTTATAAACTTAATGTTACTAAACGTTGTAGACAAAGCATTTCGAATACAGCAGCTTTAGCGCTAACCGCAATATAAGCGTCTAGCAGAACTAATCTAGCGCCGGTATTAGTTCATACATTAGGTTCTGTTGATTTATGAGGTTATATTCATAAAATATTAAGCTAAGTTTCTGTAGAGTACTAGTAATTTACACAGACATATTTTGTTCTCATTCAGATTGAGTCTCACCTAGTTAGGTAGGAGGGTTAAACTTTAAAAAGTGGTAATGTGTAATGGGCATTTCGCCAATTTGAAATTCAAAAACTGCTGATTCTTAAGTCATGGCGTTTTCTTCATGAGTCTTAATTATTAGAAAACCAGAGGTTTTGCCGGAAGGTTCTAGAGTGGCGACTCCGCCCCGGAAAATGCAACGTTGGAAGGTCTCCCACAAGGTGGACCGACGTCCCGGTAAGAGTCGTGGGAATGCGGTGGATGAGAGACACACAGGATTGGTCGTCGTGGCGGGGCTTGGGGGAGGCGTATGTCCAACAGTGGATGTCTTTTGGCTGAAATGGTGATGACGACGATGAAGTTTTCCTGTCGGTGAAAATAAAATTCTACCAAAACTTGATGTTTCAAAACAGAAATATAATCCCAAATAAAGAAATTTGTTTTAGTCACTGAAAGTTTGATGCTCATTCTGGCTACACCCAGAACGGTAGAAGTTATTCAATAATTTTCCACCCAAATTATATAAATCACTAGGTTTTGCCCGCGGCTTCACTAGCGTACATAAAATATAGCCTATGTTACTCAGGACTAAAGCAGCTTTCTATCTGTGTAAATTTCTACGAAAAAGAAACAAAACAAACATAAAAACAAAAATATTAAATTGACCTCTTTGTAATATTAGTATAGATAAAATAAAGAATTTAAACTCCCAGAGTGACCTTGCTAACTGAAGTGGATAACTTGCCACAGATGCCATCTTCCCAAGCTCAGACCACAAAGTTTGCTGTGCACATTTAACTTGATACTAAATCCCTCACTAAATTTAATAAAACACATTATAATGCCCGAAGAATTTCTCTGAAAATAAATGAAAAAGTTGCTTCTAACTTTCGTATGTAAGTGCTTTGTCGGAGTTGGTTTATCGATTTTTTCACAATAAATGGCAAGGTTTCCTTTGTCACTTTTTATTATTGACTAGCTTTTGCCAGCGGCTTCGTCCGCTTACATAAAATATATGAAAAAATAGCCAATGTGACTCAAGAATAAAGCAGTTTTCTGTCGGTGAAAAAATTTCAGCAATCGGACAAGTACTTTCAGAGATTACCTCCTACAAACAAAAAAATACCTCTTTGTTATATTAGTGCAGATAGACTCGCGATTGACCAATATCTCACCAAATGGTAAGCAATAGAATAGAATAGCATTTATTCGGCGCAGGCAATACAACATACAACAACATAAAATAATAATAATAATAAAAAACAGTACAAAAATATAATACAGTTGCGTTGAGCGTACCCAAACGAAAAGGGTCACCAACTCAGCAATTGCTGGGCGTCAAACACCTAACGCTGATTTTCAGTTGGCACCCCGCAGTGACGCACGGATGATGGTAAATAAAAACATACTGAACATATAAAGATTTGCACTGATTTTTTCTTTAATTTAAAAAATCAACCAATAATTTCTCTTCATCTGGGTGGAGAGAGCTTGTCAGAATTCTACTGACTAAACCCACACTTGTGCCCTTCAGTAAGCATTTGCATCGACACTAGCGAGCACGGCCCCACTGGGCCCCCATGGTTTGCTGACATTTTGGGCTTGATCCAATCGATTGTCGGACGGCCGGATGGTAAGCTACCCATTGCTCGTCTTCGGAAAGCCCGCGTCTTTGTGGCTCGTAGTTGGGGTCGGGGTCTCGGGAGCTGGGGCGTGAAGATGTCCGTGTTCCCTGACGCGTGCGGCCGCCTTCTTCGCTACCATAATAATAATAATAATAAGATCTTATACTGTGCGGCTGCAGCGGCGTGTCGTGTAGCTCACGTCAAAATTCCAAATAGTGACAGAGCTACACGACCAGCTAAACCAGCTTGGCAGTGCAGGATCGAGCGTCGTATCGGTGAGGCTAGAGCACTCATCGGCAAACTTATCTGCTTCAGGGAGGGCAACACTCGCCCTAGAGTGATGCGCTTTGTGAGGCGGGCGTTCTCGGGGACAGATATTAGTCCACGAGATTATCTACCCCGTATCACAGAGCGTATCGACTTCCTGAGGCAGAAAGTCTATGCATGGGCAAACCGTATACGACGGTACAAGCGGCGAGTGGAGCGGTACACCCAGAATCGCGTGTTCCAAAGCAACGAAAGGTGGGTTTACAGGGCTTGGGAGCGACCGGACCAAAGTGTGATTGATACGCGCCTACCGGATGATGATGCCATGTATTCATTTTGGCGCAGCATCTGGTCGGTGCCTGTCAATCACACTGAGGGTGATTGGACTCAGAAGGTCGAGCGAGAGTGCGAACTTCTACCAGAAATGGGGGCAGTTACCATCAGCCCCCAAGATGTAGCTCGTGCAGTCCGTCCGTTACCAAATTGGAAATCTCCAGGGCCGGACGGGCTGCACAACTTTTGGCTTAAATGGTTTAAAAGTTCGCACGCTCGCTTGGCGTCCCAATTCCAATCTGCCTTAGAGTCAGGGTCACTGCCCCAGTTCCTGACGACAGGAATAACCCACCTGCTCCATAAATCGGGTAGTACTGCGGAACCCAAAAATTATAGACCGATTACGTGTTTGCCGACGGTCTATAAAGTTCTTACATCCATCCTGAGAGCTAAAATTAATAGTCATATTGAGACAAATTCCATTATGTCTGCTTCTCAGAATGGATGTAGGAACGGGTCCCGTGGTACTAAGGAGCTGCTCCTCATTGATGTTGCCATTAGCCAACAGGTTCGTCGTTCTCGAAGAGATCTGTCGACATGTTGGATAGATTACAAGAAGGCCTATGATTCAGTGCCGCATACATGGCTCATGAGGGTGCTAGAGCTATATAAAATTGATGTAACTCTGCGCACCTTTCTGATGTCATGTATGGGGCAGTGGAGGACGGTCCTTCACTATCCAGGGTGTCGACGGGTTTCGGAGAACAGCGAACCGTTAAGGATCGAGCGTGGCATATTCCAGGGTGACAGTCTGAGTCCACTGTGGTTTTGCCTAGCCTTGAACCCTCTCAGCACACTGCTGGAGGGTTCGGGTGTAGGCTACCGGTTGAGAAGAGAGGGTCAGGTCATATCTCACCTTCTTTACATGGATGATCTGAAACTTTTTGCTTCCAACAACTTGCAACTGATGGAGCTACTGAAGGTAACTGAAACCTTCAGTAGTGCCATCAGGATGGAATTTGGTTTGGACAAATGTGCAGTCATGCATGTAAAACGAGGGGAGATTATGGAATCCGTGGGAACCCAACTCTCGGATTCCATACACCTTAGATCCCTCTGCTCAACCGAAACTTACAAGTATTTGGGTATGTCGGAAGCGTTGGGCATCAATGCTGCTGACGTGAAACAATCGTTGAGGGAGCGCTTCTTTGGCCGCCTGAATAAAGTACTGAAAAGTCTTTTATCAGGCGGGAACAAGGTGCGCGCCTTCAACGGTTGGGTCATGCCGGTTTTGATGTACTCTTTCGGCATACTCAAATGGACTCAGACGGAACTCGACACCCTGGATAGGAGGGTCCGCACTCTGCTTACCGCAAATCGGATGCATCACCCACGATCATCGGTGATGAGGCTGTATATCCCGCGGAAGTGTGGGGGTCGTGGCTTCTTAAATGCCAAGACCCTGCACAACCGTGAGGTATGCAGTCTCAGGAAATACTTCCTGGAAACCGACGTGGGGATGCACCGAGATGTAGTGGCGGTGGACAAAGGCCTCACCCCGCTCTTCTTGGCCAACGAGAACTGGCGCAAACCTATAGTAATGGATATTAATGAACGCAAGGAAGTATGGAAGGGCAAGGAGCTTCACGGGCGCTTTTACCGGGCCTTACATGGGCCCGATGTAGATCTTTTAGCGTCCGTATCCTGGCTACGCTTTGGTGATCTCTTTGGAGAAACCGAAGGTTTTGTCTTTGCAATTATGGACGAAGTTATGATGACGAACAACTACCGGAAATATATTGTGAAGGACGGTACGGTTGACATCTGTCGGGCATGCCACCGGCCCGGAGAATCAATCCGACACATTATTTCTGGGTGTTCTCATTTAGCTAACGGAGACTATTTGCACAGACACAACCTTGTAGCCAGGATTATCCATCAGCAACTTGCTCTTAAATACAATCTTGTTGAATCAGAAGTACCGTACTATAGGTATGTGCCCGACCCAGTTCTCGAGAATGGCAGCGTCACATTGTATTGGGACCGATCTATCATCACTGACAGGACTATTGTTGCCAATAAGCCTGACATAGTGGTGATAGATCGACTAGAGCGTCGCACAATGATTGTTGATATAGCGGTCCCTCATGACGAGAACCTCGTGAAAGCTGAGAAAGATAAACAAACTAAATATCTTGACTTGGCTCGCGAGGTTGTCGACATGTGGGAAGTGGATAGAGCAATCATTGTGCCGATAGTCGTGACGGCCAATGGCTTAATAGCCAAGAGCCTCGACCAACATCTGCGGAGGCTCTCGTTAGGCAGTTGGATCAAAGGCTTGATCCAGAAGGCAGTACTCCTAGACACGGCGCGTATTGTCCGGAGGTTCCTCTCTCAGGAGCCCTGACCGCCGGCAGCCTGGATCCTGTTCCCGATGCCGGTGGGCTACTATTTTTTATATTTTTAAATGTTTTTTTTATGTTAATTTTTGAAGAAATATTTAAAAATATGATAAATATGTATATAATAATAAATGAATGGAATAATAATAATAATCTTCATTAAGTTTTTTACACAGTTTAATACAGTTGTATATAATAGCTGCAGGTAAATCTTTAATAAATAATTATGCAAGTACCCAACAAATAACTATATGTATAAGTAAATTATCGATATTTCAGAACTTATGGAAAAATATTTTTAAACGTAGAATTTTGTATAATAAGCGACATTCCTGAGCTAGGTTTACATATAAAACCTGTGTTTCATTACTTCTTCGCAGAAGAAGGCAACCGCTAGCCATACCGGCGCGATATGATCTGCAATCATAATTACAAATTTGTTATCGTCACTGGACACTACAACAAGAATCTTATTGCAACCAGGATCAGAATAGAAACGTGTAAAAACAGCATATGTTTCTAAAACATTGCGTATAAAGGTCCAATGAACCTACAAAGAAAGATATCTAAATAAAATATGAATGTGATTTCGAAGCGGAAAAAACACGGGGTTCCAGGACCCAAAGTAATCAATGTGAATGGTATGTGCGATCATCAATATTTAGTTTACGACACATTTGATAACATTACGTCCAGAACATTCATAGCGTCATCAGGGAAATGAACATCCACGGCCATTCGTTGATTACAAAATGGACGTGTGGCATCCGAAAACACAAACGAACAAAAACACTCCGCCTTTCAACTTGGAAAGCAATTAATACCAGACTGAATTGAAATTTCCATTCTATGGCGCAAGACGCTTATAAATTCAAAGTACTTTTTTTCTGTAACATTAAATTTATTAACTAAGTATAAAAAACAGCACAGTAAACAATAAAATAATTGGACAGAAATCCATTCTCATCAGTTTGCAGAGAGAACAAAGAAATAAAATAATCATAGCCTCACGGTCCGAAAGATAAATTACGACATTTCTTTGCGAAAAGAACTTCCTGATAATAGGCTGGATAAACTTATTGTAACTCGATAATCAGATTGGATGTACCCGCAATTTATTCGTCCATACTGTGATTACTTCAAATTTCACAGTCTGCAAAAATATTAATTTTAAGATGAAATAAAAATGTTAATGTTATGTTTATTTCACTCCAACACTTTTCAATTCCGGTTCAAATAAAATTCAACATTTTTATTCAATCCACATTTTAAGAAGCGTAGTTTCACTTATAACTTGGCCGAGTACTTTCTACGTGCAAAACTAGAGATGTGCCGTTGTCGGCAATATTGCCCAAAGTGGTAATGTTGCTGGCAATATTGCTACCAATATTCATACTTCGGGCAATATTGCCACCAATATTCATGCTTCGGGCAATATTGCCACCAATATTCATGCTTCGGGCAATATTGCCACCAATATTCATACTTCGGGCAATATTGCCACCAATATTCATACTTCGGGCAATATTGCCGATAATATTGACAGCAATATTCCCACTTCTCGGCAATATTGCCGGCAACGGCACATTTCTACGCAAAACGCATTTCCCATTTCAAAACGTTCGTTGAGAACTCTTCTAAGATTAGTCATTTCTTAATAAGAGACCATTTCTTTACAGCGAGAAAAAGTATTTTGTTACTCCAAATGAAGGCATGCTCTCCCTCACAAAAGTATCTTATCTGGCTAAAGTGGCCTCTTCTTTCATGGGGTACTGTTTGAAATGTTATAATAAAATACCACCCCAAATATTAGACCTCAATGAAACGAAATTTAAATCTTGTATTAAACGCACACTATGCAGACAAGCATATTATAAGTTGGAGGATTATATTCAAGATAAAAATGCTTGGCTCAATGCTGGTCCAGCTCCACTACCACTAGGGCGTACTAATTAGTTGATTAGTTGGAAACTAATATTATTATTTTTTAATTTGAAAGACAATTGCATTGTATAATGTAGAAGCACTTTTTTCAAGTTTGTGAATGTGAAGCACCATGGAGCATTTTTATTAGGTTACAACTTTTTTTTTTTTTTTTGACATTACGAGCATGGCAGTTGAGAGTTTGTCATGCTCACTCAAATGTCTCGCTGTTGGTGGCACGTGTTATTGGGTCGTTCAGTTCCCTTCAAAATGGTTGAGCTGAGTGGGGCTGATGCACGCGTCATGCTCGTGAACGGGTGCCGTCAGATGGGACTGGTCATCTCTTAGCTGCCAGTGGCTTAATTCAGTTTCTATCTTTTAATTATTTTACATTTTTATTTCATTATCGACATTGTGCTCACATGATAGAAGCAACAAGTAATATGTAACCAAGCATTATATGTAACACATAATATGATTTAAAAGAGTGTCCATGGAGTTTCTTGCACGTTCTTCTCCATAGAGACCTACTCTTTGGAACGTGCAATTTAGCTTCACTTTTCTTTGACTGACCGACATTTGACTATTCAAAAGTGCCTGGAAATGGTCAATTTGAAATAAATGATTTGACTTTGACTTATATTCTATTTCAGGTCAATTATTCCTATTTTCGATCCTAATTCTAGTCGTGATTGATAAGTAGAGAAAACCCATCATCACCATCATCATCATGGACATTGCCAACGCTTTTAATTCCCTGCCCTGGAGTACGATCCGGAGGGCACTCCGGTACCACCGGGTGCCCGAATACCTCTGTCGAGTAGTCGAGGCCTACCTGTCGGACAGGTATATTGTCTACCCCGGTCACCAGGGAGACTGGAAACGTCGGGAGATGTCGTGCGGTGTTCCGCAGGGGTCGGTACTAGGGCCACCCTTGTGGAACATCGGGTACGATTACGTGCTGCGGGGCGACCTCCCTGACGGGGTCAGCGTGGTCTGCTACGCAGACGACACGCTGGTTCTAGCGCAGGGAGAGTCGTACCGGGCGGCGGCCGCTTTAGCGACACGCGGGGTTGCGATAGTCGTTGGTAGGATCCAGGAGTTGGGACTCGAGGTGGCGCTGCGCAAATCCGAGGCCATGTGTTTTCACGGTCGCGGCCGTCGGAACGCGCCACCGCCGGGTTCCCAACTAACGGTAGGAGGAGTTCGCATCGGCGTCGGGACATCGATGAGGTATCTGGGACTCATCCTCGACAGCCGATGGAATTTCGAGGAGCATTTCCGACGTCTGGCTCCCAAACTCAACCGGACTGGGGCCGCTCTCGGGCGGCTCCTGCCCAACCTTGGGGGTCCAGACGCCTCCTGCCGGAGGCTCTACGCGGGGATCGTTCGGTCCATGGCCCTCTACGGGGCGCCGGTGTGGGCGCTGTCGCTGCAAAAGCGACCGGCGGCCATTCTGAACGCCTGCCAGAGGGCCATGGCAATTCGGATGGTGCGGGGATACCGCACGATTTCTCGCGAAGCGGCGAGCCTTCTGGCTGGCCTACCACCGTGGGATCTGGAGGCAACAGTCCTTGCACACATGCACGACATGCGCGTGGAGATGCAACGCCGGGGTGAAAGTCCTCTGCCGCGACAGGTCACGGCATGGCGGACAGAGCTCCGGCGGGATCTCATGGTGGAATGGCGTCAGCGACTATCGCAACCCCGTCATGGGCACGCCACAATTATGGCGATAAGTCCCCTCTTTGAGGCGTGGCTGGAAAGACCTCACGGCGTCCTTACCTTCCGCATGACACAGGTCCTCTCCGGAAATGGCAAGTTCGGGAGGTTCCTGTTCCGAATTAAAGCGGAAGTGAGGCCCGGGTGTCGCCACTGTGCGGAACGCCCGGAGGACACGGTGGAGCACACAATCGCGGTGTGCCCTGCTTGGGCGGAGCATCGCCGTGCCCTCGTGGGGGTGATCGGCGGCGGAGACCTCTCGCGCCGGGCCTTGGTCGAGGCCATGGTCCGGAGCGAGGAGGAGTGGCAGGCGGTCGCCGACTTCTGCGAAGCAGTAATGCTCGCTAAGGAGGAGGCCGACCGCATCAGGCAACGGCGCTCTCGCCGCCGCCGCCGGGATTCCGATCCCGATTTCCAGCCACCGTAGGCGCGGGCTTGCGGACAGTGAGCAATGGGTAGCTCGCTGTCCGGCCGTCCGGTAACCGTCCGGACCAAGCCCAAGTCGTCGACGGCGCGCGCTGTTCCCGCGCGCCTCAAGGAGTTGTCAGCAACAGCAGGGGCCCAGCCGGGTCGAAGCCTACCGGGGCCAGGGTAATCCGAAAGGGCGCTCGAGCCCCGGTATGAAGGCTTGAAGGAACGGGATGGGTTTTTTAGTCAGTAAGAGTCTGACACTATCTCCCGCTCCGCCCAAGAGCGAGGGTTGTCATAAGATGATTTTTCCCATCGAAAAAAAAAAAAAAAAAAAAAAAAACCATCATCATCATTTCAGCCGATAGATGTCCACTGTTGTACATAGGCCTCTCCCAAGTGTCGCCACAATAAACGATCCTATGCGTCCCGCATCCATTGGATTCCCTTGAAAATAATAAAAAAAACATACTTCCAAAATGTTTATCTTCACATTAGTAACCACTAGAATTTCAATTATGTTGGTTTTTACGCATAAAACGGTGTAATAATGGTCTTCATCCTGGACACGGCACCCATATCACTTGTCCAATTTATTTTGTAGACGTAATGTATTTTGACGTTGTTATTGCTTCCTCACCTGACTCGAATAAATTTTTATTACGTAGATATTTGACAGCATAAAACATTACTCGAGAATTGCCTTCACTTTGACTGGAGCAAAGCTGTATCCTAGTACTAAAAACGGAGATATGTTTCGCTTTTTTACGTTATTGCGACGTATCACTTTATGAATGTCATTTTGGAAATAAAATTGGATAATATTTTACCTACCTGTTGTTCTCTGAAGTGCGAATTCAGCAAAACCGTGGTAACAGCCATTCCAATGCTGTAAAATAGTGCCAACGTAAATCATCGCGGCATTACTCCAACTTTAAAAGGTTTAAATTTCCTTGGAGACTATTCAGCGCAAAAACTTAGTGAAACGGGTGAAAAGATTAAATTTTAAAATTATATCAGGACAAAGTGCACTTCTTACTTGCGAAGTATATTCGCAAAATGGAAAACTAAGAGCTACTTTATTAATTACTTTCACAAGGATATGTGAAGATGAGAGATAATGGGAGTTTCCTTAGAGTTTCTTCAAGATGCTGAAATTATTCGCGACGTTGTAGAACTAGCCGACTGGTACCACTTTACATGATAATTATAGTAATTTTGTTAGTTGGAAGTTCTTGAAGTTGGAAGTTGGTATCTTGCACGATATAATAAGAAAATATATTTTTTTGCTATGACATTATTTTAGTTGCTTTTCTTGTTACAGTATTATTTGGTTTTAAATATGCTATTGCTTTTTTTTAAATTAAACACCCATAATGTCTATGTCTATAAAATAAAATTGCCCCATCAAAAGTCTATGATGAAACGATAAAATAAAAAAAAAAATGAAATACCCGAAATTTTATCAGGATGGGTTTATAAACAGTAGTAACTTTTAAAACGATTCATAAAATAATAAGCACATCAGTAAAATTATGTCGAGTTGCAGTTGGCAATCCTTCGGGCCAGTGAGCGGAATAATTAGAATAGCTACTGACTTCAGGACGGTACGATACTATCATGTTAGTCCTAATTAGTGTTTGATGCGAGATGGCATAATTAAAAGTGTTTTTGCGTTCTCTTTCTTGGTAACCACTTGCTACATTTGTTTAATTAAAAATAAACAATGAGCTGCTTCACTGCTACGCACACGGTGGAGCATATGGAGGAGGTTTGCCTTGATTGGCCGGAGCATCGTCGTGTCCTTGTGGAGGCGATCGGCAGTGGTGACCTTTCACGCTGGGCCTCGGTTAAGGCCATGGTCCGGGGCAAGAGGGAATAAATTGGCAAATCCTTCTGCGAAGCAGTAATGCTAGCAAAGATGATAATCCCACGCGTGAGCGCCGCCTGGATTCCGCTCCCGATTTCCGGCCACCGTAGGCGTGGGCTTGCGGGCGGCGAGCAATGGGTAGCTCGCTCTCCTACCGTCCGGTAACTGTCCGGACCGAGTCCAAGGTATCGACGGCGCGCACTTCCCATAGTACCTATGTATTCAAGTGTGGTTCGCAAGAGCTAAAATATGCTCCTTACTATTGCTGTTAGAAAAGTTGTGTTGTCTATGACGTGATATAGTTTGTCTAAAAAGTCAACTGACTTGGGGATTTTGTATAATATTTAATATACTTATATAAAAAATTCTTATATTCGATACTTTGTATAAGGTTCTTCTAGTAGTAAACAATTATCAATATCTCTAATCAACCTTGATTATTGAACCAGCGTTGACTACATCAGATTTCATTTTACTCTAATAATTACACAAGTCGGTTGACTTATTAGACAGACTTTAAAACCTAGGTGAGCGTTTTGAATTTTCGTTTTTTTTTTTTTACACATCTGGTCCCCGAAATGGCTATGAAACACTACCCAAATTATCTGCCAACCTTTTTCTAAGCCAACTTCGTTTAAATCTGAATGTATTCGTCCGTGCTACACGAATCTACTTGACCGTTGAAAATATTTGAAAACCTAATGGCCATATATCGTAAAAACCAAATAAATAGCTATTAAAAGTTTGAATTCTAAATGGCAGCTGCTCTATTGAATTTAAATAAAGCTGGAATGAAAAAGCCCGATTCGATTGCACTTAAAACAAATGATATTAGAAATTCAAAGTGTCTTAGTTTCTTAAGTGGGTCGGAATACAAAGTAGAGAAGAAAAAAAAAACATGTTTGACTCACAAAACAACTTAACTACTTTTTACGAAGCCACAAAAACACTCAGTATAGTGTTGGTGCTGCCACTAAAGCGAGCGAGTAGGTAGGCACTTCTCTTTCTGATTATGGTGACAAAGCCATCAACCCGCGCCTCACCAAACATCCCTGAAGCACTGCAACTCCACGGCAGCCCCTACAATGCCCTGACTTTTTTTTTTTTTTAATTGAGATAAACTAGTGCTTGACTGCGATCCCACCTGATGGTAAGTAGCGATGCAATCTTTGATGGTGAGGCGCACTAGTTTATTAAGAGCCTATTCACTCTAGCCTTGAAGACACCCAAATTATAATCGGACGGGAAGACCGCAGCAGGCAGACTGTTCCAGTCCTTCGACGTACGCGGTATAAACGACGAGGCGAAACGCTTAGTCCGGACCGTAGAGGTTTCAACAACGTAAGGGTGAATATTCGCCGTACGTCGGGTTGTCCGATGGTAGAATTGCGATGGCGGAATCAAGTCATGCAATTCCTGCGCACACTCTCCAAAATGCATTCTGTAAAACACCGAAAGGCTGGCTACCCTACACCTATGCTCAAGGCTTTGAAGGTTGGACTTAACCAAATCTGGATCACCAATTAGCCTCTTTGCACGCCTTTCCACCGAGTCCAAAGCTGCCAGGTGGCATTTTGCAGCACCAGCCCATATGTGACTGCAGTACTCCACACACGAACGGACCTGTGCTTTGTATAACATTAAAAGCTGTCCCGGTGTGAAGTACCGCCGGACCTTTGCAAGAACGCCCAGCTTCCTAGCAGCTACCTTGGCTTTGGACTCAATGAACCGCCCAAAGTTAAGGTCTGAGGGAATTTCAACCCCCAAGAGCTGAAGGCGGTCGGTGTACTCCAGAGATAAATTCCGAAAAGTAGGAACCAAGGTGCACGGGCTTCTTTTGGCAGTGAAAAGACACGCTTGTGTTTTGGCGGCGTTGAATCCCACTAGATTGGCTTCACCCCACTTGGAGACTGCCTGAAGTGAGATATTCGTTCGCTCTACCATAGCCTCTCTTTCGGACCGGATTAGCTCCTTACTAGCCCGAGCACTGGGCAGGTATCTCTCTACAACTGTGCTATCATCTGCATACCCATAGATACCGGGCACCAGCAGATCGTTGATATGCAACAGGAAGAGAGTTGCAGAGAGAACAGACCCCTGAGGAACTCCGGCATTAATCGTCATGGGCTCTGATGAGCATCCGTCGACAACAACTCGGAGAGACCGTTCACTCAGGAAGTCTTTTACCCAGTTAATCAGACCAGGGGAAATGCCGTACGCTGGAAGCTTACTCAATAGGCTAGCGTGCCATACCCTGTCGAAGGCCTTCGAGACGTCTAAGGAAACGGCAATCGCTTCCCCATTCTTCTCGAGGGCCTCGCCCCACAAGTGGGTGGCATAAACCAGTAGGTCCCCAGTAGACCGCTTGCGGCGAAACCCGTACTGTCGGTCACTGAGGAGATCGTTACCTTCCAGGTATGCCATGAGGCGCGAGTTCAATACACGCTCCATAATCTTGCAGAGTATGGAGGTTACCGAAATCGGCCGATAGTTGGCAGGATCGGCACGACTGCCCTTTTTGGGCACGGGTTGCACGTTGGCAAGCTTCCAGGACTTGGGCACTATACCAGTCCTAAATGAGAGGCGATACAAGCGCGTCAATACAGGAGACAACTCGGGCGCACAAGCCTTTAGAACAATCGCTGGTATGCCATCTGGTCCACTGGCTTTATTCACGTCTAGACGACGCAGCTCTCTCAGAACTTCTCTGTTCCTCATGTAAACCTCCTGCATTGAAGAGTTACAATGAGGCAGACTCGGTGGAGCAGCATTGCTAGTGTCAAGACGAGAATTATGGGCAAAGAGAGATGCAAAGAGTCCTGCTTTCTCTCTTGCCGTATGAGCCAGTGTTCCATCAGGCTTTACCAGCGGAGGCAAAGTGGGCCGACAGAAGTTCGCCTCGACCGACTTGGCAAGAGACCAGAATGCTCTGCTACCGGACGGCTGTGCAGAGAGTTTTTTGCCAATATGGGTTATGCGGTCGAAGCGTGCCTTCTTTAGTGCTTTTTTGTAGGACTTGGCAGCATGGTTGAAGGCTCTCTTCTTTGAATTTAGATCCGGAGCTTTGCGGTCACGAGCGTCAACCCAGGCGAGAAACGCCGAATGCTTACGCTCTTCAGCCTGAACGCAATCGGCGTTGAACCACGGGTGAGCTGAGCCACCGATGCGTACATCGCTATAAGGGATAAAATACTCCATAGCTTGGCGTATCACATCGGTTACAGCATCCGCACAGCTCGACGGATTTTCAGAAGAGAAGCAGACCTGCTGCCAAGGATAAGACGCAAAGAAATGCCGCATCTCATCCCAATCTGCCGACCTGTATCGCCACATTCGCCGTTCGCCACGTGAGTCGCGGTCAGGTGGGGAGAAGGACGATACAGACTTCACCAGATAGTGATCTGACGTTCCAAGTGGTGAGGAAACTGTTACGACACATCTGTCTGGATCGGTGATCAGCAGTAGGTCCAGACAATTGGCAGTATGACCAACTACATCAGGCACCCTCGTCGCTTGCTTTACCAACTGGGAGAGGCCCAGCGACACTGCAAAGTTTCGAGTTTCCCTCCCAGCGTGGTCGGTCCTCTGGTATGGGAAAAGCCAGTCTTGATTGCAGGCGTTAAAATCCCCCAGAGCGACAAACTGCGCATCATGGGTGCCGATGCAGAGCCTCATCGGCGGCCTCACTGAGGTGGCCAAACAGCCGAGTCGTCTCCTGGTCGCCACTGTGCGACCGGTAAACACAGGTGTAGACAATTTTGTCCACACCGGTGTCCACCAGTAACCATAAACTTGAAAAACTGGGGTCTTCAAGGTGACGGAGACGCTGGCAGCAGATGTCATTGCGAACGTATACACAGACCCCGGCACGCTGCACGAAATGGTGCTCCAATGAGTATCCCGGGTAGTCGAGATACGCAGCATCAGACGGACATCTGATCTGCGTCTCCGTCAAGAAAAGTAAGTGGGGCTTGTCAGTCTCGTGGTGGACTGCATCGAGATTGGAGTGCAGTCCTCGTATATTTGAGAGGTGCACATGGAACGAGAGGACGTGCATCCGCTGTACACTTACTTTTCCTTTTAATAAATTTCATGAATTTAATTTGATTGAATAGGGCTGGTGGAAGATGGCAGTTGAGCGAGGTGATGCGATGTCAAACCCAACAACACAACCAGAGCTGCTGCGCCAATGGAGGGTTGATTTGGAGACTGCGGGGACGCCCGAACCCCCCCAGAGATCGCCATCCTCTCATCCGGTCGCCAACCGGCACGATGGGGCCACCCTGGGATTTTTTGCAGTTGGCGGGGCAGCCTTTCGTGTGTGGCTGGCACACTACTTGGGCCCCCAACTATCTGCGGTCGGCCAGCGGAGCACCGTGCTTCGGATACCGCTACTCTCCATGATCAAACCTCTGACACAACAGCAACTGGTGCATCATACCCGGCGTACATCGCAACACAACTGTTCAGACCCATGCTCCACCTTACGGCTTCACCAGATAACATGCCGGAACACGACGGATCGCTTGGCGGCATGATATATCTGGTGGGTGGTAACCTTTAAGCCGGCAGCCGATGTTATGGCCTACCACCGTATTTACTGCTCGTTTAGCACTACCCAGGGGACACGTGTAGGGTGATCAAGAGTCAAGTAAATCCTACGGACGCGAGCAGTTCATCCCCCAAACTAAAAGACTGCATTGTTATATTGGTCGCTGTATGCCCGCTGCGAATACCCGACTCACAGGCTGCAGGTGTAAAAAGATTGACAAAATGCTTTAAAAAGCGTGGTCTTTACTGATTTCGTACACTATGCAAACATACGGGCCAGCAAGTTGCAAGAACAGTCAGCGCCCTACGTTCCTTATCAATATCTTAATTATAATTTCTAAGTTATATCAGTTATACCACTTTACATTAGCCTCTCGACAACTGTACAACTTGAATGACCTTGAAAACGCTTAATTGTCGTATCGTACACACGGGTGTACGAAAGAACAATGCATAAAAATGTATGGACACCGTCCCCACCCTTGTAGCACTTTAAAGCCTATGTTAATCGAAGGGCCATAGCCATTTCATCATTTTATTGTATAACAGCAAAACTGAAGTGTCTGTCTGAAAAAAGTTATATCGATGAAGAAACCAGAATCAATAAGTATTATATCCACCGACTGTGCTATTTTGACACTGAAGCATACTGTAAACTACTATGTTAATAGAAAAACACCTGTCTATGCTTGTTTCCTGGATTTGTCTAAAGCTTTCGACCTAGTGGATTACGACAGGCTTTGGAGTAAACTTGGAGAGGTGGGGGTTCCCACTGAACTTATTAACATCTTGTCTTTCTGGTACAACAATCAGAAGAATCGTGTAAAATGGGGTAATGTGTTTTCGGATGAGTATACACTTGAATGTGGTGTCAGGCAGGGTGGCCTTTCCTCTCCAAGATTATTCAACTTCTACCTTAATCAGCTGATTGAGGGACTCAGTGGCAGTCATGTGGGCTGTCATGTGGATGATGTTTGCGTGAACAACATCAGTTACGCTGATGATATGGTGTTACTGAGTCCGTCGCTTAGTGGGTTAAGAAAATTGCTCGATATCTGTGAGTCATACGCTGAAGCGCATGGTCTGAAGTATAACGAGAAGAAAAGTGTATTTATGGTAATAAGAGGTAAGAATAAGTCACCGGAACATGTGCCCCCCGTCACTCTGAACGGAGTGCCTCTAGAGCGTGTCTCTCAATTTAAGTACCTAGGACACATAGTAACTGAGACCCTAAATGACGACACAGATATCGAGCGGGAGCGAAGGGCGTTGTCGGTGCGTGCTAATATGTTGGTTCATAGATTTGCAAGGTGTACAGTAGATGTAAAAGTGACACTGTTCAGGGCCTACTGCCAAAGCTTTTACACCAGTGCTCTGTGGACCAACTACTCGCAACGGGCCTACAACGCTCTTCGTGTTCAATATAACAACGCCTTTAGGGTTCTGGTGGGGCTCCCACGTTTCTGCAGTGCTTCAGGGATGTTTGCTGACGCAAGGGTCGATGACTTTTATGCCATAATGCGTAAAAAAGCTGCATCGTTGATGCATAGGATTCGGGGGAGCGCCAACGGAATCCTAAAGATGATATCAGAAAGGCCAGAGTCTGCAGTGCTGGGGAGGCTTATCCAACTGCATGTAAGGTGAAGCTTTGATTCTTTTCTGTTTGTGTTTCGTTTTATTTTATTCCATGACATTGAAATTTTTGACATTATTGACATTAATATGAATTTTTGAAATCACGAATGTAAAAAAGTAATACTAACATAGTTTTAAGACCATTGTTACTAACAATACTAACATAGATTTTAAGACCTTTCTAACTAATAATCCTATGGACATTATTTGTTAGTCCGAAATAAATGTATTTTATTTATTATTATTTATTTATTATCTTGATGATTTTTTAATTCATTCCTTTTGGTCTCCTAGAATGTCTATTCATAATGTATAAAATGTCATATAATAAAATGATGAGATGGCTATGGCCCTTCGATCAACATAGGTTTTAAAGTGCTACAAGGGTGGGGACGTTTTGAACATTGTTCTTTATTGGATAGAAAATCTTGGTCTCGATATTTTCGTTTTTCCTTGAAAATATACGAGTATAAATATATATATACATATATATGTACCTGTGTATATATTAATACAATACAATAGAATAAACTTTACTGCTTTACTGTGCATTGCAATTTCAGTTCCCATATTGCGTCATAGATATCGCTACACACTCGAACATCTGTAGCATAGTCGGCCTTATAGTGTTCCCACTGTTGGGACTCAGGCCTCCTCTCTGGGAGAAGGAATGGGCCGGAATCCACCACAGTGCGGGTTGCTGGATGTCATATGAGTTCGATGTTTTCCTTCACCGTTTTGAGGGCAGTAGTGATGAAATAAATCACACAAAGCATTGCGCCTGGCTGAATTTGAACCCACGACCTACAAACTCGTAAGTCGAGGCCGTTACCACTCAGCCACCACTGCTCATAGCATAGCCAAGTCGTACAAATAATATGTTCTGTGCGAAAATCGAACCCGCAATACACAGCGTACCAGCCAATTGTTCAACCACTACGTCAACGGTGCCATCTGGAAACTGTAATGGATGGCTCCAAATTTTAACTTGACGAATATGTATTTAGACGTTGCCAAGGGTTATCAAGAACTGAATCGTAATAGTTCGCAAAGCCATTATAGGCGCTCTTAAAACGAGAATATTATGGATAGCAATGATAGATGACATTAGTAAAGTAGTTTCTCTGACATTTGTATTAAATGTGAAAGATGTTTGATGTTTGTTAATCAGTCTCGCGAAAACACCACATGAATTCGGATGAAAGTTACACAGACCAAGTAGAAATTATAACTAGAGTTACGAGAATGTGCGAAAGAGTTACCATATTATAAATACAAGTCATCGACAGCGAGCAATGGGCAGTTCGCCGTCCGACGGCGCGTAGTGTTCCAAGCGCGCCGAAACATACTGGGGCCATGGGTTGACTTCTGAATAAGAGGTCATGGGATTCAAAAGGCAACTGAAAGAACTCAGGTGGGTTTTAGCCAGTAAAAGTCTGACACCCCCTCTCACTCCACCCTAGAGCAGGAGAAGTTATTTGATGATTGGTACGTTCCCGTAGAATAATTTTGGAATGTTACAAGGCTGAAGCTGAAAACAGGAGCTTGTACTAAGTATTAATTTATTTAATTAAAACTTCATGCACAGTAGTGGTACATAGGCGGGATAATGCCTAAAGGCATTCTTTATCAGTCATCCTTTATGGCAAAAAAAGACAACACTGTGGTAGATGTGTTTTTCTGTAGTGTTGAAGTTTTAATGGGAAGTTTATAAAGTTCGTCAAGAGCTAAACATAATAGTCAAAGCACTAGTTACATAAGTACAAATATAATCAGCCTTATATTGTTATCACTAATATAATATACTAATATAATATACTATTCTGTCTCCTGAGATACAGGTTCACTACCTAGTTCACTAGCACATTAGTGCACTAGTTAGTTCTAGGCAGAGTATTTATGTAAATGTGACACTTGTTTGCAAATAAATGAGTATTATTATTACTAATAGAACTCAGACCTTCTCTATGGCGTTGATGAAATAAATAGCCCTGCCCTGGTTTGAATCAACGACGAGACGAGAGTTGCGTTAGACATGTATAAGTTTATATGCCATTCCCTAATATATCACAATCGAAGAGCCCGGAAATTAAGTCCTCATTTGTAATCCAGAATCAAACTCACTAGCGTTTAATGGAGCATCAAGAGAAGGAACTGAGAGTAATGGGAACTAATACATCACGGATGGAAATGATTTAGAAGTCCATCGGTTTTTGGGCCTTCTGAAAACGTTGTATCCTTCTCGATTTACTTGAAGACTGATACTTGTGTTTTGATCGGCTTGAAAAAGAAGGACGGTAATGTTTGGCTGTACAATGCGTTTCAAATGAGAATAGGATCGATTGCCATGTTATGACGTCACGACTTACAGTCAAATCGAGGAAAGAAATTTTTAAAATTTGATTTATTTAAGAAAACTTTAATTTATTTACGAACTGTAAATGGAAAAAGTTTATTCAGAATTCAGTTCTTCAATTTTGCTCATCTCTGAGTTCTTCAATTTTGACAAAATTTATTCGATTTGACAGTACGACGTGACGTCTCAACATGGCAATCGATCCTATTTTCATTTGGAACGCATAGTATATATTCTTTTTTATGTATACCGATTTCTTGGTAAATTTTGGTCAGAGTTTATTTTTTTTTAGGAACTGAAAGTGATGGTGGCTAATGGGTACATCACGGATGGAAATGATTTAGGAGCCTATCTGCCTTTGGGCCTTCTAAAAACGTTTTCTTTCTCGATTTACTTGGAGACTGATACTTGTTTTTTGATCGGCTTCAAAAAGGAGGAGGATATTTGTGCGGCTGTATGTATTCTTTTTTGCTCGCAGAACAGATGGGCGTTGGGGCCGAAAGGTTTTGGAGTGTCGACCGCGTACTGGAAGATGCAGCGTTGTTATCTCACAAACAGCTTTAACGTCTCACGTCAGTATTCAAACTCATTTAATATCTGTCCAAGTTCAGAATACTTGCATTGCATCACGTGTAATAAGATGAAGTAACTTTATAAACAGTTAATTTACGTATAACACCTTCAAACTAAACGCTTACGTGGCTAGGTGTGATGCTCGGTGAAATTATTCAGAGGAATTTAAATAAATATGATTTTATTTTAAGAACGAGTTTATTTTAGAGAACCTCCCCCAAGCGTCACCACATCGAACATTCCTATGCGTCCCGCATCCATCGGTTTCCCGCTACCTTCACTAGGTCCACCTTGTAGGAGGCCTTCCAACGTCTTCCAGTACGCGGTCGCCACTCCAGAACCTTTCGGCCCCAATGACCATCTGTTCTGCGAGCAATGTGCCCTACCCATTGGCCACTTAAGTTTGACGATTCTTCGCGCTATGTCGGCAACCTTGGTTCTCTGCGGATATCTTCATTTCTAACTCGATATCGCAAGGAAACTCCAAGCATAGCCCTTTCCATTGCTCTTTGGGTGACTTTAAGCCTTCTGATGAGGCCCATTGTGAGCGACCACGTTTCGGACCCGACAGGTATAATGCGTTTAACTCCACCCACACGATCAAGGTCACTACCGACTCTATACGCCTTAACAGCGAACCATTTTTTGTCCAACTCCTAATAGAAAGATTGAAGGCAGGCGATAGAAGCCACAATAATGAAACATTGCGAATAGAATGTTATCAACTTTCGCTCCAAGAAATACAATACTTTGTCAAAGTCTTCCTTACTTTAGCTCGTTGTTTTGGGATAAAAAGACGCTGGAAATTTTGTTGCGTAAAAGATAAGTGGGTGTTTTTTTTTTCATCATCATTGCCGTTTGAGTATAACGAGATGTGGCTGAGTTATTAGAATTTCATAAAAAGTTATTGGAAATCGATTTTTGCATCAAATAACATTAGGTGCTGTTCACATAATTAGACTAGAAGTATGTATCATACTCGTATTTTGCTGACTGGGACACAGAAATGCTACTTTGCAGCTGAAATAGAATAATTACTTTTGCCCGTCATTCAAACTTTCATAACCAAAATGTGTAAAAACCCTACATTTAATAAAAACCGGCCAAGTGCGAGTCGGACTCGCCCATGAAAGGTTCCGTAGCAGCAAGTAACATGATATAAAAGTTCTTGTAGTTCGTTGTAACTTTGATCGATATTTTAATAATAGTGTATATTTTTTAGATTCATGACGTATTAAAAAAAAACTACTTACTAGATTTCGCTCAAAACAATTTTCGTTGGCAGTTTGTATGATAATGTACATCATATATTTTTTTTAGTTTTATCATTCTCTTATTTTAGAAGTTAGAGGGGGGACACACACATTTTACCACTTTGGAAGTGTCTCTCGCGCAAACTATTCAGTTTAGAAAAAAATGATGTTAGAAACTTCAATATCATTTTTGAAGACCTATCTATAGATACCCCACACGTATGAGTTTGATGAAAAAAAAATTTTTAAGTTTCAGTTCTAAGTATGGGGACCCCCAAAATTTATTGCTTTTTTTCTATTTTTGTGTGAAAATCTTAATGCGGTTCACACAATACATCTACTTACAAAGTTTCAACAGTATAGCTCTTATAGTTTCGGAAAAAAGTGGCTGTGACATACGGACGGACAGACAGACAGACAGACAGACAGACAGACAGACAGACAGACAGACAGATATGACGAATCTATAAGGGTTCCGTTTTTTGCCATTTGGCTACGGAACCCTAAAAAGCGCGAATCAACGATTGCATCAGCTTACTATCACGTGGGATTCAAGCACTAATTTATATCATTAAAAAAATATAGTAAAGGTAGAACTACACTGTTCACAATTATGTGCCACATATGCCAATCTGGGCGCGTCGGTCTCCTTACATTTTATATGGAAACTTGACTTGTAGAGCCACACTTGATACACGCCACGCAACGCCACGCAACGTCGTTTTAAGTACAAAACAGCCCACGCCCATTACCTTTCCTAGAGAGGAGGCCTGAATCCCAGTAGTTTGAACATCATAAGGCTGATTATGTTATGCTATGCTATAACCAAAACCAATTCGTAATTGCCTTGTCAGTAGAATTATCCGTTTAAGATATGTTTGGATTCTGGCAATAAACTATTTAGGGAATTACATTAACTACGTCTAAGTCCTGATAATGACGTGTTGATTACTGTTGTTGATGGCAACTTAATCCAGGATTAGACTATTGTTGCTTCACGTAACTGAGTTTAATATAAATTAGATTAATTACAACATTAATTTTAGTTTATGAGAATCCTGAAACACGTGTAGTTATTTTAAGTAAAAAATCTATGTACAAAATTTCATAACTGTCTCATGAAAAATCACTAAGTTATAAACTTGTTATGTCAGCAAAAATACATAGTCACCGGGCCATTCAGGTGACTGAGGGGTTATTTTGTACTTGCACCCAGCTGTTTCATGGCGTCTAACACCCGCATGACCTACCGTGACCTGTGTTGTGCTTAGTGTCGGTGGTGTCCAATTTGTGAAGTTTTTAAATATTTTTGGGACAAAATGTAACATGGTTTAAAAACTATTGGAATCCATTCATTCATATCAACATGACATTATATTTTGTTGACTTCCAGGTTGCCTGGAAGAGATCGCGGAATGCGATAAGGCCGCCCATTGTATGTATGTGTTTTAGTTTTAGTTTCCTTTTTGTATATGTAATGGTGTACAATAAAGCGTATAATACATAAATAAATGTTGTATACAGTATTTACTGGTTTGTCTCAACAGTGTGGTTCACACAGCACAATATTGTGCAGAAGCGTTTGTTTATATATTTGGTTAAACGCGCTATTCTCAGGAACTATAGGTTCGAATTGAAAAATTATTTAAGTGTTGGATTTCCATTTGTCGAGAATGGCTATAGGCTACGACCAATAGGAGTGGAGCAGTAAACAAAGGTGCTGGAGGAATCGGTTGAGACAACAAGTACATTATAAACTAGCTTTTACCCGCAGTGTCGCCCACGTACATATAGGTTACGTCACTCAGGAATAAAGCAGCTTTCTATCGTTGAACAAGTTTTACCAATCGGACCAGTACTTCCAGAGATTACCAACTACAAACAAAAAAGCAAACTTTACCTCTTTATAATATAAGTATAGATAAATAGATTTTGCCCGCCGCTTCGCCCGCGTACAAAAATGTAACCTATGTTACTTAGGAATAAAGCAGCTTTCTATGGATGAAAAAATTTTAGTAATCGGACCAGTAATTTCAGAGATTACAAACAAAAAATAACAGCAAACTTTACCTCTTTACTATATTAATGTAGAAGTGTACCTAGACAGGGAAAATTATTATTACTGCAGGAATTTCTGTTATTAGTTTTAATAAATAGGTGAAAGCATTGGGGGTTAATCTTATTAACATTTCAAGCAATTACATTAGTACTTGAACTATTATCATAAAAGATAGCTTTCTGCGACGTAAATGAATAATCAGTTTCAAATTATTCAATTTCTGCTTAATGTGGCGTGGTCTGTCAACAAAGGATTAGGTTTAATGAGTAATGCTACAGAGTGACTTTTGAAATATAACAGAGTAAACGAAATGAGGCTTAAGGCAAAAGGGCCTAGCCTGTGAAATTCAATTTTTCAAAAGTTTTTTGCATTTTTGCAGTTTGGTATATTGTTGTTCTAGTGTCCCATTCCATTCAATTCGTCCGTCCCTCAGTCTGTCCGAGTGTCCGTCTGTCCGTTTGTCCGTTTGTCCGTCTGTCCGTCTGTTCATCTGTCCGTTTGTCCGTTTGTCCGTTTGTCCGTTTGTTCGTCTGTCCGTCTGTCCGTCTGTTCATCTGTCCGTCTGTCCGTCTATCCGTCTGTCTATTTGTCCGTCGGTCCGTCTGTCCCTCTGTCCGTCTGTCCGTCTGTCCGTCCGTCCGTCTGTCCATCTGTATGTCCGTCTGTTCGACTGTCCGTCTGTCCGTCTGTCCGTCTGTCCGTCTGTCCGTATGTCCGTATGTCCGTCTGTCGGATTTTTGCTATTAATTTTTGTTAAGCCAGATTCTGCTTTGTTTAGTTACCTACGGCTACTAAGACATCTTAGATAATAAACTAATCGATTTATGCAGAAACGTCAGTATGCTGTTCATATTGCGTTGCATAGCTACTATATACAGTTTTAAAACTGGGCAGGACCCAAGTTATGGTATGTTCCAGTCATAAACTGTTGTTTTTAAAGCTTTCCATGGTCACGGAAATTCCACAGAAAATTTACGGACGCAATTTATTAGATAAAGTAAAATGCAATGAGGAAAATGTACAAAGTTTAGATATAATGAAATATAGTTTTTCCTAGTTTTAAACTGGGTACAATTAGCTTAATTATTTTGATTGTTTTTGAAACTTTACGAAATAGTATTAAAAAATTTACCCAGATGATTCAGTCATTTTCGAGTTTCAGTAGTACCTACTCATCAGCCACACATTTAGCCATTCATTTTTATGTATATAAAATCTATTTTCTATTTCATATATAAAAAGCAACCGTAATTGTCTAATCATCTATGATAATAAGCTTTTGTGTTATACATCAAAAAACCTCTTCTATTACCTACTTATTGAATAGTGAATGTTTTCATTTATATTATTGTATACTTACGTGCTTTTCTTTTACTTTACCAGACAAAAAAACAAACATAGTTACCGTTTTCTCATATTGGTTTTTCTATAACCTAGCAGATATTATTTTTGTTCTCATTAGGTAAATACTAATACTCTATTCTCTAATATAGAATGTATTGAATTACGAAAATAATTGTATGTTTTCTTATTTGGATAACTACTTCATAAGTTGTTTTCATTGATTTCTTTGCTATTAGTTCGAAACAAGAAACAAAGTAGGTACTAAGTAATATCCTTAGTGTTATTGAAAACCAGCGTCAGGCATCTGCTACGGTTGTCTAGCAGTATGCTGAACTGAACTTATTTGGCTACTACTACCATGAGACACATTGTTGCCGTTTGTTTTTATTTTTTTTATTTTAAGTTTTTAATATGATTTAAGTTTTTTTTTAATACGTGTTATTTTTATTGTGAGCCAAATAAAATTTTTTTCTTTCTTTCTTATTTCTTAGTGTTTACTGTGCCTTGGCTAGACGGATTTCTTACTTAACACAAAAGTATTTGTACGGTGCAATTGCACACACTGCAAATCAGCATTTTCACCTCACACTCATTTTACCTTATAAGAATCATCAGTTCGCGTCGAGTCATCAAGCCGGGCGATCTTATTACGGCCAACAAGGGCCACGTGTTACTCATTTCACAAACATTAGCTAGTTCATTAGGTCATTTTACCTTTAATTTTTGTAATAATACAGTAGTTTAATTTATTTTACCATTTTTTATTCAATTTTAGATATGTAGAAAGCGTTAAAAAGAAGGATTTTTTTTTTTAAGTTATAATAACCCATCCCCTTAGCCTTCTTGAAAAGAAGAAGGGGTCTTGTATGATTTCAGAAATTCAATTTCTCTGCTCTGGACTTATCCACTCCTCCTTTTTTGTCCAGGCAATATCTCTCTGGAATGCGCTCCCTCTGAATATCAGGATGGCGACCAGTCGATTTTCTTTTAAGGTGATGGCACGTGAGCATATTCGCAAGAAGTTGGTAGAATCATCACAGCATTGATTGGTTGGATTTGTTTTTCACCACAACGTTGTTTATTTGTACGTATTTATCTAAGTACGTATTTACTAATGTATTTTTATCTCTCTTCTGTTTGTCTATTTATTAAGTTGCACCTGCCATGTTGTTTCTGTACCACCCTAAGGTCGACTGGTAGATAATGCTCATGGCATTAAGTCCGCCTTTGTACAGTGTAATGTGTATAAAGCATTAATAAATAAATAAATAAAAAATAAACTGTGCAAGGCCTAAAAAGGCACTTATCTCAGCATATGCTGCGATATTTACACTATAAAAACGCAACATAGCGTAACGTAATGTTGAGTACTAATGTTGCTGGTATGCGCGCTCTTTTGTTCCGCCCTACTTTTTTTTTTATAATGGGAAGGCTCGCGTTTGACCAACATCTCACCTGATGGTAAGCGATGATTTGGCCGACAATGGAACACGCTTGCCTAGAAGCAATATATTTCATTCTTAACTTAGAGACCCGAGGTTATAGCTATCAGGAAACAGACTTTACTGCTATGTACTCGTAATACCTTCATCAGGCGGTCAAAGAATTTCTTCTTTAAGTATAGCTAGGGCATCCCAGACTTTTGCGATAAAATTCGATTCCGAAAACTCTGTGAAGGCATTTCATGCTACTTTCTGGGAAGATTTTTTTGCCAGGTATAAAAAAAATGGTCATCGCAGAAAATATGTAGGTCGGTTGTGGTGAGGTCCGGTCAGTAAGGAGGATGTCAAATGGTTTCTAACTGCAGATCTTTTAGTGTTCTTGAGTCGTGTGCCAGCAGTCTTACGTTGTTATGGAGCAATAATGGTAAAGATCGGTTAATGAGGATGGGTTGCTGCGAGTTTAGCCGGCATTGTTCGGAGTTTTAAAATTTGCTGTTATTGTTTTTTTACTATGGATAGGCTCGCGTTTGACCACTATCTCACCTGATGGAAAGCGATGATGTGGCCGACGACGGAGCACTCTTACCTAGAAGTAACCTATTCACTCTTGACACACATACAGACTCCGGTAGGGAATTCCAATCCTTAGCTGTACGCATAATGAATGTGTTCCCAAAATGCTTTGTACGTGTGGGTGGGATGTCCACCATGCACCGGTGGCGTAATGCCGTAAGTCTTGTAACTTGATCAGATCTGAGGGAGATGAAATGAAATATACAATGAACTGACCACCAAGCAGTTACCGACATCTTGTTATGGGTTTTTATTTTTTTAAGTTGTGAAATCATGTAGGTAATGGCTTTTCTAGCTAAGGCGGAGTATTAGACTTTTCTGACTAAAACTACACCTATGTTCTTTCAGTGGCTTTTTGCATTAGGACCATGGGTTCATCTTTCAGAATCCAGTCATCTTATTATGGGTAAGCTTCACTTTAGGGATTATTGTGGCGTTTGACCTTTTTTGTCAACACATTTTGTGGGCCTGGACACTCGGGCCTCCTCCGCGTCCAAAGACGCCCTCAGCTTCTCGGCCAAAGCGTCCGCGGTGGTGCCGCTATTTGGAAGCCCCCGGTGACTCCGAGTTCGGAGAGGTTCGCCCTTTTTCTCCGCCGCCGGCTGCAGTGTGATCACTACAGCCGAAGAATCCGGGGCGCGGGTGACGTTTATCCTGGTGTTAGCCATTGCATTTTGCACCTATTAGTTTTGTCGTTTAGAATCCGCTTTTCATAATAAATATGATTGAGGAGAGTAACTAAATATGGGCTACTATTTTGTTTTTGGATCAAAAATAAAAAAATAACTATTAAAATATCAACTTTTTATTAATGTAACGATAATCAGTCATATAATTTTAGCGACCAAATATAACCAAAAATATAATTGGGTACTGCGTCCACCCAGGGACGCTTCGTAAGTTTATTATTAAGAACAGGTTTAAGGACAATAGAAATGGAAGTACCGGTTCAGGCCATGGTCCGGTGCGAGGAGGAGTGGCAGGCGGTCGCCTCCTTCTGCGAAGCAGTAATGCTAGCAAAGGAGGAGGCCGACCGCATCAGTCAACGGCGCACTTTCCGCCGCTGGGATTCCGATCCCGATTTCCGGCCACCCATAGCTCGCCGTCCGCAAGCCCACGTCTACGGCTTGCGGACGGCGAGCTATGGGTAGTTCGCTGTCCGACCGTCCCGTAACAGGACCGAGCCCAAGTTGTCGACGGCGCGTACTGTCCCCGCGCGCCTCAAGGAGTTGTCAGCAACCGGCCTCATCTAGTTTAATTGACGAAAAAAAAAAATGACATGTAAAAGTGTTTTTTATAAAACCTACTTGCAAAATAAAGATCATTTATCATTCAGCAGGAGCCCAGCTGGGTCGAAGCCTACTGGGGCCTGGGTTAGTTTCGAAAAATAGCTCGAGCCCCGGTATGAAGGCTTAAAGGAACGAGGTGGGGTTTTTATTCAGTAAGAGTCTGACACTATCTCCCGCTCCGCCCAAGAGCGGGGGTTGTCATTATATGATTTTTCCACCATAAAAAAAAGTAGTCAGGTACTCACAGGATGCTGGGAACCGGTAGATTACCACACTGTATCAGTAGCAGTCGGATTTCACGATATTTTCAAGTTTTCTATCCGCACGCGTAGGAATGACGCTTGCTCGTGGCGTGTGTTCAAATTAAATTGATCGACCTTTCGACAATTCAAAAGTGCCTATAAATTGTTCATTTAAAATAAATGTTTGTGATTTGATTTAAATACTCACATTTTTCATTGCCATAGTACAATGTCTTTAATTAAGTTGACTATCATTTAAACCTGAGAATAGAACTTAGAACAATCTAACTTTTGTAATTTAAAATCTAATTCTTAAAGCCAACCCGACCGTTCAAAGTTCAAACAATTCATTTAAATCGAACTAGATTTCTCTAAATCGTTCCCAATTTGTTTAACCATCAGTGAATACGCCATCTGTCTTAGTTCGATGTTGGTCTAATTTAAATATGTAACACAAAATAGGATATAGAAGGTTTTTTTTTTTTTTCGGTGGGAGAAATCATCTTATGACAATCCCCGCTCTTGGGCGGAGCGGGAGATAGTGTCAGACTCTTACTGACTAAAAAACCCATCCCGTTCCCTCGGATAACCCTGGCCCCAGTTAGGATATAGAAGGTCGATTCCTTAGAATAAGTGAAAACAGGTACATGCACGAATAGACGCCCACGCCGTACGGTGACATCAAACAAAATGACAGTTGCGAATGCGTTTGTTGACGCAAAATGAGCTCAATGTGTTGCTCTTAAACAGGTGAACCGATTTTGACGCGTTTTTTTTACTTGAAAGCAGGTTTGCCAGCGTAGCTAACAGTTTTTTCAAAATCGGTTCCGCAAATTACAATGACAGCGGGAGTAACGTAGTAGTAAACAACCAAATGTTTGTGAATGAGATGGTATAAGATGTGCATTAAAAAAATGTATAGTAAATGAAACATTTTTAACTATTTAAAAGTTATGGGGGGCGTGAAATTAGGTCTCGTACTTTTTCTTGTACTTTATCTTTATCTAATCATCGTGCAGTTTGTTTATATGTCCGTACGTTTATATTCTTTGTATAGACTTCACCTTCTGTACCTACTGGTTTTGTGTAATATCTAGTTAGGTGAATGTCTAGTAACATAATTTGTCAATTAGATAGATCCAACAAATCTGGCAATTAATGAAAAGTCTATCAGATTAATCAGGAAAAGCACACTTATAAGAACTATAGTACTTACGATTATAATGTGAGAGTTATCGTGCACTAGCTTCTGACATTTTATAAGTGCCCATGTAGGCTTACATGTTTTTTTTTTTTAATTTTGACCATGTCCTTGAAACGCAAAGCACAAAATAGATAGGTACAGAAGACAATCTCATGTATCTACTTCACTTTTTATACTTTTTTTTTTATCTGATATAAACTAATACTTGACTGCGATCCCGCCTGATGGTAAGCAGTGATGTAACTTACGCTGGGTGGACGCACACTAAAGAGCGTTTGAGCCGGAACTGTTCGACAAGTGATCCGAGACGCGACCGAGACATCGTGTCCGTGAGCGGTATCTATGTGTGTTGCTCGAGCGCGCTTTGTATGTAGATTGACTTCTGTACCTATCTATTTTGTGCGCAAAGGGCAAATTAAGGAATGGAGGCGGGTTTTAGCCAGTAAAAGTCTGACACCCCACCTCTCAGTCGATCCAGAGTGGGTGAATTTGTTTGATCATAATTCTCTTTAAATAATGGGTAGTCTTATGTATGTATAAATTAGATTACCCCAGCAGTCTTCGATCGCCTATAGAAATAAAGGGAATATAACAATTTCCAAAAAGGAATTTTATTTTTAAATACATATTTGCTTTCTACAGCGACGTGAGTGAGACTTTATGAGGGTTTTCTTTTGGCGTATTTGCACGTTCAGCAATTAGGGTACTGTTTTTAATGTCATGTTTGAAACCGGATTGTGTGTTAAGATCAAATGTTGTAGTACGGAACCCTTCGTGCGCCAGTCTGACTCGTACTTGATCAGTTTTTTTTTTAAATATTATTTTCAAAGTTTTGTGTGCATTATAAAAAAAACCGACCAATCTGGTTGGTTCGATCATCATCGAACATTGTCAACAACCTTTTGATTGCTCCCAATGACTCAAGTAAGTACCTAGTTATTTCAGCAAAGTGACCTATTCATAGCCAAGAACATTAGCTGTGAATGAAAGGCAATCAAGACTAATACCTAGGTTGTCGTTGTTAACATGGAAGCTGTAGTAATTATCCTTAGTGTCTGGACTGTGAATAAGGCTCGTTTTGTCGCAAGTACTAATAAGTTGACTATATACCTACGTTTTGGTCCTAATTCTAGACGTTACTATATACCTAATGGAATTAGTGTAGATCTAATGAAAATATTAATATGTCTGCCTAAAGGAGCTTATCTGTAGTATAATACTAAGAGAGATTTTTTCTCGTAACATAATTTTTGGACAGAATAATTTGCGACTTGTTTTTATAAAATATTTGAATTTGTTTATATATTTGATTTGTGAACAAATGAAAGAATTTATTATTATATTCTCTTTTTGCTGATTGTGTGACTTACCTCAGCAAAAGTCTTACAGGTACTGTACTTTTTCACCAAACAGCATGCTGTGTTCAAGGTTTGAGGTAGCAATTTATCCCGGTGAATTTTCTTTTGCTAGAACTGGTCACCTAATCCCCTGTATATTGAGTTACCCGTGGGCGGTACAGGCATCATCAGTAAATTTTCATCAGGTCTAGTATGTAACTAACGCGAATTCCATAGTCGTCTTACGCTAAGAATTACTCATAAATCATGGGTGAGTTTAAAATATGTAAACTCACATAATTATTTATACAATACACTACTACCCACTACGAGTATTTGTAGGCCATACAAATACATATTTCTTTCATGTGGGAAACCAACTCAGCGAATTACTAAATAAGGGCCGAAACTACGTTAAGCGGACGTCAAGACGGGCACCCGTCGCGTGACAAAACGCGTGTGTCATGTGCGACGTTCCCCGTCGCGAAAACCGGATCATTACCTGCGCAGTGTCGCCCGTTCAAGTTTATTGGTGTGCAAGTAGTCGAGTCGATGAAGAACTTAGGGGGCGCGGGGACCGGTTCACTGCGACGGATCGCCGCGCGGTTCCCCGCAACGTAGTACTTTTGTATGGGTATAAGCGGACATCAGCTTTACGCAGTTTCGGCCTTAAGGGCATTATCACAGTAGCGGTTTGCGAGCGGCTGCGGGGCGGTGCGGGTGCGCAGTGAATGCGTCACGAACACGCCGTGGTTGCAAAGCGAAGACGTCGCGGACGCGTGGAAATTCGCAACGTTATTAACGCGTGTTTGTATCCAAGTTAAGGACGTATGATACACTCAGTAATAAAATGGATTCCGATGAAGAGACACTGGTATTGGTTACTTCGAAGATCTCGTTGTGCGTCCGCAACCATTTCACTGCGCACGCGCGGCGTGTACGTTGCGCGCCCGTAACGTATTCGTTGCGCACCCGCTCCGTTTTGAGAACGTTCGAAATCCGCTAGTATGATAAAGCCCTTAGTGTGCATGAAACTTTTCACTCGGAAAGACTACGTCCTGGTTTAAAGCCAAGAATTTTTCTTTTGCCTGATCCCTCCTTTATCTTAGTAATACGTTCCGTAGAAATAATTTTCGTCTTTAGAACAGGCGTAGCTGCTGGCTAAAGTTACTAATGTAATAAATTTAGACCTATCCAGAAAACCTGGCAAGCGTTCTTGTCAACCAGTCAAGCTATTAACTTTCCACGTCTTCCTACCATTTAATATCCTTTTGTCATTTGTAATTTAATACCGAAGGAGACCGGAGACTCTTGAATTTATTAGCGGTGTAAAAGTTTACGAACTTAAATACTAAAGTATCCAGGACTCAAAGACACTTCTATTTTCTGAGATTAATTAGGCTTTGAAATGAGTAATTTTGACACTCTGTCAAAGAACTGAAGCGTAGCGTTTGAATTAAATCTGCTGCAGCAGTCAGCGTGAAACAGCTCAACATAAAACCTTTCAAAATCTTTGTTTTCCAGATAAGACTGTTTTACCTGGGGAACACCTGGCTCGGTTATAGTATTAGCATAGTATTGACATAGTTTAAGACGTATAGGTACTATTAGGTACTAAACCTGAAACTACTTTCGATGATATATTTTTTTTAAAATGCATATGATTGACCAGATGATCAGGTGACTAAAAAGTGCCTCTCCATCGCTACAAGAAAGAGGGAAGAGGAAGGCCCCAAAAAACCTGGCTGTCAAGTGTCCAGAAAGACATTTGATGACTGAAGACACGTTCGAGATAGACATAATTAAGAGTCGTCGCGTCAAATGATGTCGAAGACGATGCGACCCCGCGTAGCGGGATTAGGTGAGGCGAGGCAGAAGAATAAGAAGAAGAAGAAGGTATGGTTATATGCACTCATTATACAAGAACGAGAGAAGTGAGGAAGAGGAGTTGGAACAAGAGAGTGTGTTAGACTTTTACATATTAAAACTCGCTTGTGTTCCTTCTGTATTGCTTTCCAGGACCAGGGCAATTTTTTCGAAAAATTTCGCAGTCTTAGCAGGCATCGGCCTTAGTGGAACTCACAAACAACGCCTCGTCGACTCGGACTTGGTCCTTAGGCGGGTATCCACAAGCCTGCGCCTACGGTGGCGACGAATCGCCATGTAACACTCAATAAAAGAGGCATCTTCTGCAACGGCAGCTGGGACGTAAGGTTATGTACAGAACGTGCTTAAGAAATAGACACGATTATGTATTGCACATAACAACAAACCATCTTCAAAGCCTTGAGCACAGGCGTAGGGTAGCCAGCCTTTCGGTGTTTTACAGGTTGCATTTTGGAGAGTGTGCGCAGGAATTGCATGACTTGATTCCGCCATCTCATTTCTACCATCGGACAAACCGACGTACGGCGAGTATCCACCCTTACGTTGTTGAAACCTCTACGGTCTGGACTAAGCGTTTCGCCTCGTCATTTATACCGCGTACATCGAAGGACTACAACAATTTGCCTGCTGCGGTCTTCCCGTCCGATTATAATTTAGGTGTCTTTAAGGCTAGAGTGAATAGGCCCTTAATAAACTAGTGCGCCTCACCATCAACGATTGCATCACTGCTTACCATCAGGTGGGATCGCAGTCAAGTACTAGTTTATAACAGATAAAAAAAAACCAACACCACAGAAACCTAACAAAAAAAAACCGCTCGAAAAAAAAAATTATGCATAAAATAAATAAAGAAAAAAGCGAAAAAAAAAATCAAAATAATAAAATAAAATGAAATACGTTTTACGTTTTCTGTGACGATTGAACAAAAAAACTCCATAAACAATTTTGAAACTCCTTACAGCCTAAAGAATATTCATAAATATAAAGTATTATATTACATACATATAAAAATCATCTAATTATAGTAGAAAGGGCGCAACGAGCAGTACTAAAGGTGATTATGCGCTTGCCCTTTAGACACCCAACAGCGAATGTCTATGAAAGGGCAAAGGTCCTATCGGTTAGAAAACTCTTTGTGCTTGAGATGTTGATAAGATACCACAGAAACATCATACCTACTCTACCAATTACAACGAAACGGATCAATCGCTGTCCTATACCGCGAGTTAGGACCGCCTTTGCAAGACGACATATTGATGTGCTAGCCCCTAAAATCTATAATATATTCTTGAAAACAAATAAAGACTGTAAAACATATACTGTCCGCAAACTTAAAACCAAATTGATTCTCTGGCTACAACAGTATAATTACGATGAAATTGAAAACTTAATTTCAGGCAAATAAATAATTATAGATATATATACTTTTTTTTATAACTTTGCTTACACACAATTCAAAACACATAATCACACACACAGACATACATATACTCCACAAAATGCTTAATTTTAAATCTAGACCTAAGTATTTATTTTGCTATTTAATCATAATTTTTAAGTATTTCTGACATAATACTGTATTTATGAAAATTGGCGAAGACACTGGTCCCTATGATACAGTTTACACTAGTTTATGGACCAGGGGATTCATTTTTGTGTAAAACTTTTATGTCAATAAACTTTTAAAAAAAAAAAAAAAAAAAAAATATTTAAACCAGAACAGCGTTAAATTTCTCATGAAATTCTTAGTTCATGTTTAATAAGTCCTTGATTTCATTTCAGACTATGAAACTGAAACGGAAGTCAGGTTCCGGAGTTAGTCTTATCGTAACATTTTTGGTAGTTAGGTACTAGAATTTGAATAGTTTTAATAGGTGCTTGAAATATTACTAGAAGTAATAGCTAATGTGATGTGATGATAAGCATAATACTGAGTAATTTTGGTATTATTTTATGAAGGTCGTGTTCGCTTGTTTATTGGATTAGGTACCTAATTTTTGATTGTAGATTATGAGGGCTTTTATTTCTAATGATTAGTATAAAATATATGTAAAGGCGGTTTTGGGTAGGCTTGGTCCTTTTAATCTTGATGACTCGTTTTAGATATTTAATTTCGTTTGATTTAATCCAACCGTGTTACAATTGCCAGGTATTGCTTTAAGATTTATCGTTTTTTCAGAGTAACACACGAAGGAGATCTAATCATCTGCCTACAAAAAACTGGGCAAGTGCGAGTCGGACTAGAGGGTTCCATACGAATTTATCTATGTAAGTAAATAGTTCAATTCCGGAATGGAAGATTGTTCCGTTGCACTAACAAAAATTGTGACGTAACAACAAAACAGTTTTCAGATTTATTTTACACCCTATGAGTTTTGATTTACTAGAGAGTGTCGAAATGTACGGTTTTTGCCACATAAACCTAATCCTGTCATTTTTTTTTTTTCATTTATTTAAAAGTTTGATTTTTTTACAGCTTCGAGAGTCTGCAGACCTGAGTCGTTTTAATGTCAACTCGATACCTCCACGCGTTCTCGAAATAAAGGGTCTGGATAGACAGACAGACAGAAGGACGGACAACTAAGAGATCCTACAAGGGTTCCGTCATTTCTTGTTGAGATATAAAACCCTAAAAAAGACCCTGTCCACCTCTTCATGCGGGACCATTTCAAAGACTTACCGTGACCCTAAAACGCAAAGTATGGCTGAACGACACGGGTGCATTTAAATCAGTAAAAGCCTGACACACCGACTCGTTTCACCCTAGACCAGAAGATGTCGATGATTTCAAACCTCAAAAAATCTACCTTTTCAAAATAAACAAAAATCAATCCATCTGCCTAGTCATTAACCAACTATGTCCAGTTTAAACGGAATCAGCTGAATACCAGAATTTTCCATAGAGCGACTCTCTCTCTCGCTCTTTGGCAAGAATCATCTCTCTTCTTTTTTGACTTTTGTCTATCCGTATCTATCTTACTATAAAAAATCTACAAATCACTCTCGGTACCAACGGATCAATGTACTTTCTGGCGGTGGTAGAGGAATCTCAGTGTTAATATAGTCACCCATCCGCAGATTGACCTCGTCAAGTGTTGCTTAACCTTGAAGATCTGTTGCTACTGTTATTAGACTACAATTTGTCCAGACAGGTTTTCCCTCCGAACAAATGGGTGTTGTATTTCGCCCAGATAATAGTCCGATAGTTGATTTCGAACGGTTATAATATGTCCAGATCTGGCAAATGCGCCCGATGAGCGCATGACGCGCGTGGAATTCACGCACGGCTCGTTCGTACGAAGCCTCTGCACCGCGCGCGTTTTGTACGAATATGAAAGGCACGTGCGCAGTTCGCAAGCGGCTCGCCACTGGCTCACGAGCGGTGCATTTGCCAAATCTGGACACCTCATTATGTATGTTTAAATCACGTGGAGAATTTTGTAACCGCGATGCAGGATAGTTTTGTTCATGTGGCGACATAATTTCGCTACACTCACTCTCAACCTTCTCTTCAAAATTATAAACGATAAATCATATTTTACAAGCATTTCTCAACGTGATCCACAAAATCTATTACTGTCTTAAAAAAAACGAGTAATGTTTTACATTTCATGCGCAATCGTGTAAAAGATAAGCAAGTAGGAAGTTATCTCGTGGCTGTAAAAGGAAACGTTAATCATACAGATTGAATTTATGATACTCGGGATGTTACGGAGTTACGCGCCCAACAATTTTGTGTTCCAATTTTTTTTGTGTACGCAGAGCCGTAACTATTGTCTATACGCTCGGTGCAAGCTTCTATAACTCTGCCTCTTGAAAAAAGTTTTACTGTCACCCAGATCAAATTACTATCACCAGTAAAATGCTACTTTATTATAATGACATGCATAATACAAAATTTGGCACTACGTTGATCATTTCTGTACCCCTCTATGGTTTACGCTCTATTGTGCGTAATCACGATGGTTTAAGGAGTGGCTAGAGCGACCACACGGCGTCCTCAACTTCCACATGACGCAGGTCCTCACCGGACATGGCGACCCATCCGAAGAACAATGTTACATTTGAAATTTACTAGGTTTTCAGGAGAACCATTCAAAGTTCACCCCATACTTAAGAGGTGAACTTTGAATGGCTCTCCTGAAAACCTAGTAAATTTCAAATGTAACATTGTTCTTCGGATGGGTCGATGGCAAGTTCGGGAGGATCTTGCATCAGATTCAGGCGAAAGAAACGCCAGGTGTCAACATTGTGTGGACCGCCCGGAGGACACGGTGGAGCATACGGTGGAGGTGTGCCCCGCTTGGGCGCAGCACCGCCGTGTCCTCGTGGAGGCAATCGGTGGCAGCTACCACTCGCGACGGGCCCTGGTTTAAGCTATGGCCCGGAGCAGGTAGGAATGGCAGGCGTTTGTCTCCTTCTAGCAGTAATGCTAGCAAAGGAGCAGGCCGCTCACGCCAACGCCCTTCCCGCTAACTGTCCTATCTCACAAACTGGCGTATCTGCTCTGATAATTACTAACGTGTTCATAACATAATTTTGAATAAATTCTCTCCAATCATCGTATCTGTGTCGTTTACCATTTAGAAGATAAACACGTATTTTGTTTTGCGTAAGTGTAAAAAAAGGGAAAAAAATAACCTTACTAATTTCGCATCCTAGGGTTTTAGGGCCACTACTAACTTATAGAATAAGCCACGAGCAATATAAAACACTTATTGATTCGTTAATAAAGCTACAGCTAACGCAACTACAGAAACATGATTTTAACGCCCGAACGAAAAACAGTTTTCCTGGAAAAATACCAATTGTTAGTTAGGACAGTTAGCAGGGAGAGTACAAACAGGTACTCAGGGGGGGCAGTGGGAGGGGGGAGGGAACAAATGTCCTCACGCCCCAGCCGCCGAGATTCCGACCCCGAGTACCAGCCACTGTAGACGCGAGGTTGCGAACGTCGAGCAGTCGAGCAATGGGTAGCTCGCCGTCCAGCCGTCCGTTAATTGACCGGACCGAGCCCAGTCGTCACCAGCACGAAGTGATCCACGTGCTCCTCAAAGAGATCTCAACAAACCGTAGGGGCCCAGTAGGGCCGAAGCCCGCTAGCTGGGAATTTCTGAAAAGGAAACCAACAGTCCAGAGCATACGGTGGAGGTTACACCGATTGGATGATGCACCGCCGTGTCTTCGTGAGGGCTATGGCGCGACTTCTCGCGCTGGGCCTCGGAACAGGCTATGGTCTAGAGCGAGGAGGAATGGCAGACGTGCTAGCGATGGAGGTGGCCGCACGTGCTAGGGAATGGAATTCCTCACGCTTCAACCGCCGTAGCTCGCCGTCAGGCTGTTCAATAATTATCCGGACCGAGCCCGAAGTATGGACGGCACGTGGTGTTCCACTACACGAAGATATAGGCACGCGCTATGAAAGGATTTTGGGAAAAGAAAGAAAAAGGAAAAGAGTTAGGGTTACGAGATGAAACGGGTGACCAAAGTTTATATTTGAAACCTACTTTTACACGGGTGAAATGGTTGGTAGAAAATTGTTAAATAATTTAGTTACATAATTTTGACGATGAATAGGCCTACCTATTACAGCTCGTCAGCGTTGAAACGTAAAACTGAAATATACTTGAAATAAAAATGGCAAAAAGTCTACTTTCAAATTAATTCTATTAGGTCAGAATAGTAGTTTCAAATTATGATTTAACTCCTGATGAAATTCTAAACCTCTACAAAAAGGAATAAACGAGAAAACAAATAGTTTCTTTCATTAAGTAAGACCTTGGAAGCTCAGAAAAACGCTTTAACAAAGAAATTTTTAATTACAAACTGCTTTCACCCCCAAATAAATTACGAAGCAAATCTTTTAACATTGTGACAAATACATTTTCAATCTAAATTACAATATTACGAAACAAAGGACTGTAGGAAAAGTTAATAAAACCTTAGCTCAGGCGTTGGGCATTGAGAAGTCTTAATGAGAATTCCAGACGTTCCATTGCCACCTCGGATGCTCAAGACGTTTGACTGACTATTACCTGTCACCACCGTCCTTTGTCCCACCCAATAAAATTTTATACCCTCCTAAAATGCAGACGTAATGAAAATCTGATAATTGCGTTTCTAATTATCTGAGATTTCATTTACTGAGCTGGTCCCTTTTCCTCTTCCCTTCATTTCCTTGATCTTGTCTCTATGTCACTGGATGAACGTAAAGTCGTTTAGTTTATGGTCTTCGCAGTGTTTTATTTTATTTTATTATCTGATAAGAGTTGGGAAAATCGTAAATTAATTTAGACTGTATTATACTGTGCTTGAATAGTTTAACCGAAGCTTGCTACAAACTGCATGGTCATGGTATAAAATTCTTAAATTATTTTGGAGTTTGTAGTGTGACGGTTCATATTAGTTCCCGAATTTTGATAAAAGAAAGCATGCTTCCTGGTGTATGGAAGAAAGGAAAGAAGGCCTTTACTCAGCAGTTCGTAATTTTATGCTTTTTTATTTTCTTTGTGATTGTTCTCTACCGCGGCTCTAGAAATCAAAATCCAGCTGTGTTAAGACATGTAGATTTTAGCCAATAAAAAATTGACACTCCGTCTCGCTGAGGGACCGGGAATAATTATTTGGTGATTTTCGGTTCAAGGAAAAAAAAAGAATTATATACTCGAAATCTGTCTCAGAAATCGACGCATAAACCATGGATTCAAAACACGATTCTGCACCCCCGTGGTGGAATTTTTTGGCAGTGTTTTTTATACTGTATTTTTTTTAATTGATATAAACTAGTGCTTGACTGCGATCCCACCTGATGGTAAGCAGTGATGCAATCGTTGATGAAATTGTACTCCACCCTTTAGATGTATGCAGAACAGGCTGTGAAGCCACACATACATCCGTTGTAAAAGGAAGATCCTCCGACCAGACGGGTGTTTTGTCTGATCTGGGTGACTGCCCGCTAGGTTTTGGGCAGTTGTATAAATGTTCAGATCACGGAGAAAACTCTAATGATGTGATGAAGGATTTTCGCAGTTTTTAATTCCTATGTGGTTTCATAGATTTTGCTACATATCCCAATGACATTTTTAGTTGAGCAGATGTGCTCGGGTAAAAAGCCAATTGATACAAACGTAAGGGCTCAAACACATAAACACGTTACGACGACGCAACGTGCCACGGCACAGCAACGTGACGTGGACTTACACGTCGAACAACGTAAATAATCACGTCACGAAAACGCAACGTGCTATGTTGAACGACGTCGGATTGACGGTGGTGCATTTGTAGAATTGCCGCAGTTAATTTCGAGAAATGGACCACACTAGACGTGTTCTCCTCCTGCTAATATTAAGAAGACGGATAAAGAAGAAACAGACACAAAGAAAATACTGGATCCATCCATATCTTTTTTCGTTGGGAAAAATTATCTTATGACAACCCCCGCTCTTGGGCGGAGCGGGAGATAGTGTCAGACTCTTACTGACTAAAAAACCCATCCCGTTCCTTCAAGCCTTCATACCGGGGCTCGAGCGCCCTTTCCGATTACCCTGGCCCCAGTAGGCTTCGACCCGGCTAGGCCCCTGCTGTTGCTGACAACTCCTTGAGGCGCGCGGGAACAGCGCGCGCCGTCGACGACTTGGGCTTGGTCCGGACGGTTACCGGACGGCCGGACAGCGAGCTACCCATTGCTCTCTGATCCATCCATATCTTTCAGTCATGAATAACGGTAGCAGGCGGTCGCCGACTTCTGCGAAGCAGTAATGCTCGCAAAGGAGGAGGCCGAACGCATCAGGCAACGGCGTTATCGCCGCCGCCGCCGCTGCCGGGACTCTGATCCCGATTTCCGGCCACCATAGGTGAGGGCTTGCGGACAGTGAGCAATGGGTAGCTCACTGTCTGGCCTACTGGGGCCAGGGTTATCCGAAAGGGCGCTCGAGCCCCGGTATGAAGGCTAGAAGGAACGGGGTGGGTCTTTTAGTCAGTAAGAGTCTGACACTATCTCCCGCTCCGCCCAAGAGCGGGGAATGTCAAAGCATGATTTTTAAGTCATGAATAACGGGAGTCACTTCGAGAAGAAGTATAGTGCACCGTGAGATTTTACGTCACGACGACGTGCCGTGCAACGTGGCACGTTGCGTGATCGTAACGTGATTATTTATGTTGCTCGACGTCGATTTCCACGTTATGGCACCGTGACGGGGACTTCCACATCACGTTGCTGTGCCGTAGCACGTTGCGTCGTCGTAACGTGTTTACGTGTTTTAGCTCTAACGTGTCAATGTTTGAAACATGGTGTACAAAATAATGATAAATTCTATTTCTGTATTTTTTCAAGTCTGTAACAGCATAATGAAGCAACTACCTACTTATTTATTAAAATTTCCTTTTATCACACTCTCAAAAAGGACGAAAAATATACACATACGCCAGACTTGGCTTTAAAAGCAAACAGATGTGATCAAAATTGAGTCCCTAAAGAATATTCGAAACACGTATTTTGCGTAGGTTTAGGAAAACCCTTGCAATTGGGTACCGAACAAAGTTTTATTCATTTAAATTTTTGGTACACAAATGTTCATTAGGAAATAACGTAAACGGTCGCTTATCACGTAGGTACTTTTTGAAGAACTCCTATACCTGTCGCCCTTTACTGGCAATAAATGAAGTTAAACGTTCGACACGCTTTAAAAAACGTACAATCCAGCGGAACATGAGGTAGCCGCATTACGTTATAGCGACACTTTCAATCCGGCGCGCCGTCTTGTAATACGGCGTGTTTGTGGCATGCGACATATACAAAAACAAAATAAAAAATAATGCTTTGTTTATACGTGTAGTCGATGACTGGCTGAAAGAAAAGGGGGAGGGGATGTATCAGACTGATCTGATGATGAAGCTAGAAGGTAAATTAATGTAATCTAACCGTGTTTGGGATTATTAGAATTGTTATGAGATGCTCTCTGGCTATAAGGTATTTAAGTGTGGCTGGGAGGTACTCTTTAGTAGTGGTACCATACATGACTAAAAAGTGTAAAATAAAAAAGTACAAAATAACTTTAATTTCGGAAGTCGGTATTTCTATAACAGTTTTGTCTGTTCGTTATTTAACACCGACTCCCGAAATTAAAGTTATATTTTGTACTTTTCAGTGTTTTTTTAACATTGAAGTCGGTTGTATTTTTTTTTCTTTTGTAAAAAGTTTTTTTTAGTTTATTATGCGAAACCTTACACCATGTTGTATTTTTAACCCCTCAGTCGCCCGGACGGCACGGTGACCATGTAGGTATTTGAGCATGTAGCTTTGTGATTTTTCATGATACAAATATGAAATTTTGTACATAGATTCTTTACATAAAAATACTAGACACGTATTTCGGGTTTCTCATATACTAAAACTAAATTTGTATAAAAACCCATTTCGCCAAGTAGTGTTGAAATGAAATTTATTTATTTATTTGCTAGAATATAGGTACACATAGGTATTAACATGTTGAAATATTTTTTAAGACTCACTATATTCGACTTAACAGTCGTGCAAATATTTTAAAGCATGCACAATAGTACAATAATGTCATGAAATTTCATCATTGTCATTAGTCACATTAGTCAAACATAATAAAATTTACAGTCAATAATATTAATTCTACACAAATTTTAATAAAAAATATTAAAATTTGTGTAGAATTATTTGATTAATTGCTTAGAAAATTTATAAATAATGTCAATAGGTATAATTTAAATAAATGTGTGTTATTACATAGTAATACATCAAGTCTGTTTAAAATTTAAATAATCATCTATTGAATAAAAACATCTGTCACAAAGCCAATTGTTCAAAGTTCTATTAAATTCCAAGTCATTAAATTTTCGCATTTTTTCAGGTAGTTTATTATAAATTTTCACCGCCATGGTGTAGCAGTTTTTGTTACACAACTTTAATCTGTTTCGAGGAACTACCAGAGGTTTTTGTACAATTTTCCTCTTAAATTGGGCTTTATCATCCTGCTCAAAGAGTGAAAGATGGTTTCTAACGAACTTAGACATCTCAAATACGTATAGGGATGGCAGAGTAAGCAAACGATTTTTAGTGAAGATTGGTCGGCACGAATCATTCCATTTGAGTCCACAGATAGACCTTATGCATTTCTTTTGGGCTATAAAAGCTCTCTGGGCGTCTGTAGAGTTTCCCCATATAATTATCCCATACCTCAATACTGAACACACATGACTGTGGTATACCATTAGAGCTGTTTCTTTATTAATTATCTTTTTTATTCTACGAAGCGCATAAACGAATTTGTGATTTTTTTTACAAACAAGGTCAACGTGAGATTTCCAGTTACAATAATTATCAATATTTATTCCTAGAAATTTTATTTCATTTACTTCTTCAATATTATTATTATATTTAATTGGTTAGTCTATTGTGTCTTTTTTATTTCTATTGTTATTATATGTCAAGAATTTCATAAATTTAGTTTTTTCGTATTTATTTCTAAATTATTTGCAGTTAACCAGTCATGTATATCCTGTAGGGCTCTATTGGTAACGTTTATCGCCTGATCAGTAGTAGCTTCTTTAGTTAAAACCGTAGTATCATCTGCAAATAGTACTACGTGCTGGTCCGTTGATTCTGGCAATTCATTTATATATGCTAAAAATAGTATCGGGGCTAGCACGGTCCCTTGTGGTACACCATAGTAATTTGTTAAGAAAGATGACCTATAGATTACCTGCGTGTCAGTCTCTGGATCCATTTTTACTATCTCTGTGCATTGTTTACGACCCTTTAAATAACTTTCGAACCAACTATAGGCAGGACCTCTTATACCGTACTGTTCTAATTTATTTAATAATCTATCATGGCAAACCATATCGAACGCTTTAGTCATGTCTAGAAATACAGCTATAGGGATTTCTTTTTTTTCGACTGATCTGAGAATTTCAGTTATTAATTTAAAACTTGCCAATGTAGTAAATTTGTTTTTAATAAAACCGTTTTGCTATTTACTTATTACATCGTTTTTTTTCAAAAAAGTTCAAAAGTCTAACACACATTGCTTTTTCAAATACCTTGGAGAGAATTGGCACCAAAGTAATAGGTCTATAATTCCCCGCTTCTGTTTTGGAATTCTTTTTATATAGAGGTTTTACGACGGAGAATTTTAGAGCACTAGGAAAGGTTCCATTTTCCAAAAACAGATTTATTAAATAGGTTAATGGATTTATTATAGCAGCTAAATTATCTTTTAATAATCGAGTGGTAATACCATCATAACCTGCTGAATTTGTATTCCGTAGCTCTTTTACTATTTTATAAACTTCAACATTGTCAACTGGTTCGAGATAGATAGAGTTTGCTAACCTTCTTCCTATTATTGGTTTGTTTTTTGGGTGCTCGTTGGGTTTTGGTTTTGCGATATTAATAAAGAAATCATTGAAATATGTTGCAATATCATCACCTCTGTCCAGCATGCACTTCCCATTCGAAATTGCCTTGATTTCTTTGTTTCCATTGTTTTGTTTTAGTCGTTTATTTACTATTTTCCATGTGGCTTTGCACTTGTTTTTAGCTTTTTCTATAGTATGTTTATTTTTACTGTTTTGAATATTAGCAACACATTTTCTTAAGGTTTTACTATATGTAGTGTATTTGAGTCTGTTTTGTCCACTTTTGTTTTTATAATATTCATTTTGTAGTTTCCGCTTAGTTACAAAAGACTTTTTCAAGCCCTTTGTAATCCATTTTGGGTTTGTTGATTTATGGTTCATTTTGACTTTTATCAGTGGAAAACAAAGATTAAAAAAGAGACAAATTTCATCATGAAACAGAGAAAATGCTTTATTTACGTCTGCTTCTGTTAGGACCTCTGAGAAAGACAATTTACTGAGATAATAATTAAACTTGTTCAGATTATCTCTACATAGGTCTCTTTTATAAGCAAACCAATGTTGCTTAACAAGATTTTTTGCTCTGGTCTTTAATGAAAAAGTTTGTCCTGTGTTATGATCAGACAATCCTAATTCGTGTACCTCTTCTTTCGCATCTTTTATATCACTAATTATATTGTCAATACAGGTTTTCTGTCGAGTTGGTTCACTTATGTGAGGTGTAAAATTATAATTGTATAGTATATTAATAAATTCATTTTTAATTTTAGAGTCAATTTGAATGTCAATATTAAAGTCACTGCATATTATATTATTATATTTATTATATTTGTCATGTATCCTATCTAGCACTATTTGTAGTTTCCGAAAAAATATGTTTACGTCTGAATTTGGCGTTCTATAAACACAAAATAAATTTACGCCATATTTCTGAAGTCGTATACCGCATATTTCAAAATGTTTGTCCAGAGTAATATTGTCTAACCATTTTATTTTTTCGTATTCAATGTCCTGCTTTATTAGTATGCAAACACCGCCACGTCTCTAATCTGTCCTAGAGTACCAACTCACTAATTTATAAGAATCTAATCTCATGTTTTCTTCATCTCCTGATTTAATGAAAGTTTCAGTTAGACATATAAAGTCAACTAAACATTGTTTGTCTCGAAGTAAATTTAGTGCCATTTCAATATCATCGGATTTATTGATAGCACCAGCAATATTCTGATGAAAGACGACAAGATTTCCATGAGTTGCTTTAGGCACGAAAAAATGTTTCATCTGCCTTATAACCTATGGTGCCTTTAGCGTGAGAAGCCTCATTTGAATATTGTTTAAGAAATGAGTGATTGGTTTGTGTACTCTGGGTTTTTTTACAGATCGTATTTGGTTTCCAAATCTTAGAACCATGTGATAAAAAAGTTTTATCGTAGTCCAATTGATCTAACATCAAGTTTATTTGATAGCACAGCGATGAAATCCTGTCATATTTTGCGATAAATGAACATTGTTCAACCTGTCTACATAAAAGATGTAACATTTCATTAATTTTTTTTTCTTTATGGCAGATGTTTTTACTCACACCTAAAATAAATACGGGACAACCAATCGATTTGAGAAACAAGCACAACTCTGTCACCAATTTTAGACTATTATAATCATTTTGTCCTACAGATATAATTAGTTTATCGTCATGGGTAATGTCAAACAATTTTATACAAGTCAAAATTTCTTCTGTAGAAGCGTTGGGTTTGACAATCGATTGGAAGCGATAATGATTATAGGGGTTGTAAAATCGAGATTTGTAGAGGTGTGTAGCTAATCCACTGTTTGCAGCGGCATACCTGGCAAAAAAGAAAAAAAAAACATGACTGTAGAAAGTGCAAGGGAGGTGAAATTAAAACATGAGTAGATTAAATGAGACGGAAAAGGCAGTAAATTATAGCGTCACTGTTGAGAATGGAGAGAGACAGAAAAAAACATGTTGCGTCGACCCAACGTAACATAAGACAAATTCACCGAAATTGTTGATGTAGACCGATGCAGCCGTTTTTCATAACATTAAACAAGGTAAAGATAATTTTATCAGTCGGAGTGAGTTTTTCACCTGGGGTGTCAAAAGCTTGATAAGGAAATTCTGTAAGAGTAATTCACAATTTTTTTTTTTAATAAATAAATATAGTACTTAATAAAATCCGACAGCAAAAAACATCTAAATTGGTGAACCTATGAATGAACTAAAAATAAATGTCACTAACACTGAATTAGACAGCTTGAAATGTGTTTTAATTTTTTTTTATTTCTTTTAGCATTCTATTAAATCATTTATCTTCAAATGATCAGTTCCGAAAGTTCAAATATGAAACATATTGTGTTTCCGGTTTTATCTAAGCGAGGCCGGGTCAATCAACGATGCCTAGTCGACCCTCTTCACTCACGTCTCATATCTAGTCGGAAATAATAGCGGAGGTTATAGTCTGACAAGCAAGTTGGGTCATTACTCAACCGTGTTTGTATTGTAGTTGAGTATTTGACAGGAGACAGGAGCTCATTTTGAAATAAGTATTAAACACAAAAACGTAATACTTGACATATTAACCATAGGTAATATAAAAGGTGTACGAGTATGCTGTACCTACTTACATTGAACTTTGTGGTAGTTTGTACGTCATACTCATGAATGCACATTTTTTTACCTGTGCATTTAACATAGCATTTAAGTGGAATTATTATATAATTATATCAAGTAGCAATAAATCCATCAAGGAAAACGTTCGTCTGCTCATTTAAATAACATAACACATAACACAACAATGGTGAAGGAGCATTACCTTTCACTTTGATTTTGTCTTCTCCTGGCTTGATTACATATTTAATATTTATTAGTATATTTTTTGTAATGTATGTACAGTAAGGCCGCAAAAGTCCATAGGAACGCTAAAGATTATATTGCTACGAACCGAGCGAGCGCGATACTTCCGTGCGTATGTGTGCGCATGTATGAGTATCCACATTCCACAGATAACACACACTAAGGAACTGTCGTCGCACTGAGCTTAAAAACATTATTATTTTTCTGTTCTTACCATAGCATTGATAAAATTCGTGCAAGTACGTCATGTGCTGGTAGCCGTGTGAACTAAGTGTTGGATTCGCAAATCACGTAACCCGAGTTCAAATCATGGTCGGTCCGTTGCAGTTATTTCTTACTTTGAAAATTCCCAATCTATATTGATATAGTTGTTTTTTTTTATTTCTATGAAAAATACTATTGCATTTTTTGCACTAAATAGTTGCAAATTACGAATGTGATCTATTAACCACAAGAAGAATCACATTCGTAATTTGCAATTATTTAGTTGTTACATCTTTTCGATGTTATAAGGTGGAAATAAAAAGACGTGTTTAATAAAAATGTTTATTCTTTATATTTACAAATTAAACATTTATGAGAATTGTGACGTCGAATTGTTACCTAGACAAAAAGTTATCTTGTAACCGTTATCTATGTTACGCCTAAGATTGTTTGTTGGAAGTATACCCACTTAGACCATTCATAATATGAATAACGTAACAATGAACGGATATTCAAATTTTAATAAAATAAAATATAGGTAATTGTTTATATCCAGTTATTTATTGAAAAGTGATATATGATTTAGACTTTGTAAACATTTTATTTTTGTGTAACGTCACAATGAATGTATTGAGGTCATAGCTTAATTGTTCATTTTCTTGACGAAAAGAAGATTGAAACCAAACCTCAATTTCTGTTAAAAGAACTTTAGTTCTCACAAGATAATCGTCAATTAGATGAGAAAAATAAATTGAACTATAGTATTATGTTAAAACAGTGCGGGTAGAAGAATAAAAAACGAAATAGACTCATGATTATTGTCAACAAAATTGATAGCGAGTTCACTGCATTCTTAAGATGAGGCGATGGCACAAGTTAAAAGATATAGCTGTTTTAAACGAAAGTAAACACAATATAATACAGTGTTTGTTAACGAATAATCACAGATATGTTAAAATAAAATGGTAGGCCATTTAGTTTAGTTAACATTAAATATTTATTGCGAAACGTAATCGTTCTTGTTTGTGCCTCTCTGTCAAGTACGGCTTTTTAGCAGGTTTTCTGTGATGCACGCCTTCAGCGTGAAGTGCACGGCGAACAGTATCCATCGAGGTGTCATATAATTCCGCAAAATGTCTCGTTGGTGCGAAACCATTCGTTTCGTATACGTCCACCATATGTCGTCGCTGCGCCTCGCTAATAAGCTTCGGTCTCCCACTTCTCTTTCGACTAGCAAGGCTACCTTCTTCCTCATATCTTTTTAGCCAAAGATTTACAGTATTTTTCTAAAATAAAAAAAAATATATATATATTAGGCAGCTATACCTACTTCACTTCATTTTCATTATATAAAATGTTAATAATCATAATTATTGAATATAATTTTAAAATAAAACTGCATTTATTAATCCAATAACCAATCCAATAAACCCAACGATTTACGTATTTCTCTTTTAAACCTCATAAAGATACGATGAATGGATTCATAAATGGCATACGTTTTAATTAGAAGATTAATTTGTAATAAAGTTACAATTAATTAATAGCTATTATACTCACATTCAGTCCGGTTTCTTCAGATATTTGTGTTTTATTAAGACCACTTTTATGCAGCCCAATGATAGTCGCCCTCACTTCAATACTAATATTAGCCTGCATTTTGCGAATATTACAATACTGTCAACCTCACGTCACTAAACAACAACTATAACCAAACGACAGTTCATTTCGGTTAAGTTAAAACTCATGTCTACCTCGCAGAAATCTAATTCTTTATTTAGTTTTTTTGTGATCTACCTTTCTAACTCTAAGAAATGTGTGAACAAGTTAAAGAATAATTTAATATATGTAATGCAAATACATAACTTCCAATCGGGTAAGAACTTACAAAAAGTCAATAATTGCGTGGGATTTGAACTTGCGGCACGCTGATTTGCGCTTCAATCTGTGTGCCTATACCACTGGGCCATCTTGACTTATGATAAGTTGATGAAATTGTGAATTTCAATCATTTGTTGGCGAAACTTGAAAATAAAAGGTCGTAAGTCAAACTAAACGTCAAACGAATAAGTTTTAAGAATTCTTATGGACTTTTGCAAGTGATAGTATGTATTTGTGTTGTTATTTCATATTTGTATTATTCTGATGTACACTGACAGCCCTATATCTTTCTACTCTCTTTCAGTCTATCCAAAGGTTGTCTGTAAAAGATCGCCCTGTGCGATAAGGCCGCCCATTGTACACTTATTTTGAATAATGTTTGTCCTGTATCTTTTTTGTTCATGCGGTGTACAATAAAGAATACAATAAATAATAATAATAACACCCTTCAACAAGGTTACATAACAGGAACATAACGTTTTCACTGTTGGGTGTTACAACCCCAACGACAGGCGATGAAAGCGTTCGTCTATGGCATTATTTATTGGTGTAACTGTGTTCTAATTTGAAGGGTATTGGTTCCAACTTAACAACCTACAGTGAAAGTTATATTTCAGATTTCCACATAGGAATATTTTCTTTCAAACGGGTCTTTAAACTTATTTATTTATGTACATGTATGTACACACACACAAAAACTTAAAAAATTAAACAAACATTAACACTACTCTAATAATTTTAAGTAGCGCGCAAACTGACTTGTGTTATATGGTAACCATTTAATTAGGGAATAAATTAATACTATTTTTTTTTTGCTATTTTTTTCTTTTTATTATGGATAGACGGAGTTCTGAGGTTACAAACATAAAAAATACTACTGAATTGATCACCTCCTCCCTTTTTTTTGAAGTTGGTAAAAAAATACAAACCTTTTCACTTTATAATATTAATGCGTGATGTAATCTTCTCCGAGCTTAGAAAAACTCGGAGAAGATTACGTTTTCTCAGTATTCCCAGAGATTACCTTGTTCTAACATATAAGTAAAACAAAAATCTTATTTTCAATATTAGTTTTTTATTACGTTAAAAATTCAACATTCTTTTGTATAAAATCCATAACATTGAGCAGGTATAATTTAATCCGTGAGCGTATGAGTGAACTTGAACCTTTCAAATAAAGTTTTTTATCGAATAGAAAAATAAATTGCGTATTGAACCAAATCGCGCTTCAATACGCCAACTAAGCTGGATGAATCGTTCCAAATATAATATGTTAGTCTCAAGTGAATCCTATAAAACTTTGAAGAGCCATTTATGTCTTAAATTGTTTATTGTTAATATTAATAAAAAATAATAAAATATTTTTAATGCCCATTTTTTATGCGTCAACTTGTTATTATACCAGGGTATATTTTTCTGAACCTATGTTGCCCAATTAATAGGTTATTATAATATGCAAAGTTCCTGAAATCTGAGTGATGAACTGTAGTGTAGGATTGACCCTACCCTCGAATGTGATCTCCCTCCGTCACTCATATGTTTGCTATGTGGAAACTTATTATTGAGTTAAGCTGGTATTGTCAAATCACTGAGTATATATGTTAAATTTTTGAGTGCAATAAACAATTATGAAGGCTTGAAGGAACGGGATGGGTTTTTTAGTCAGTAAAAGTCTGACACTATCTCCCGCTCCGCCCAAGAGCGGGGGTTGTCTTTGGATGATTTTTCCCATCGAAAAAAAAAAGTGCAATAAACAATTAAACAGAAACACACTGTTTCTAGATATGACATACTAGCTTTCGCCCTCGGCTTCGCCTGCGTACATAAAATATAGCCTATGTCACTCAGGAATAAAGCAGCTTTCTATTTAAAAATTTTAGCAGTCGGACCAGTACTTCCAGAGATTGCCTCCTACAAACAAAAAAAAACAAACTTTGCTTTTTTATAATATTAGTGTAAATTTGGAATAACCCTTAACACAGTAATTTTGTAATTAATTAAATAATAAAAACTAAGAAAAATAAAGACAAGTAATTAAACCTATAAAGGCATCTAGCCAAAGGCTAAAAAAAAATGGCGTCAAAAAATTTCTCCACTTCTCTGTGGACTGAAAGTGTATCCAAAATACTGGCAGCATTACCACGTTTTGTGGCAATGCTTTATCTCTGACCGAGGCAAATCAATATTAAAAAAAATAATAATATGGTATATCGGGCTGTTGTCTGCTACTCCACAACTAAAGCGTGTACTTTGCATACTGAATATAGTGCATATGTATAGTATATATATAAATAATACAGTATATATAACATCTGATTAAGAATACCTGAGAAATGTAGCATCAATCTTGATCACGAAATGAAGCAACAGTAAGTAAGTAGTTAGAAACCAATTACTTACTCCCACACTTCATCTTTTGCTTCCCTTTGAGAGCAAGACGCCTGCAGAATGTCGTCATCATATCATTATCTCTGACGCGTGGTTACACTAGCCACTGGCAAAGTGACTGTTTCTTTGAATCTAACATACCTAGTAAGATATAAGGTAGCCACATTACATTAGAGCGACGACGTCTTTAAATCCGGCGCGCCAACTTGCAATACAGCATATTATATGATACAGCTGCGACATATAATAATAATAATAATAATTGGTTGGTACCACGTTCCATTAGAAGCAGCTAAAAGGGCCTCTGCGAGTTGGTTTCGGCTCCTCGTATGCCTTCCAAAGGTCCAGGACCTCATGGTCCTGAGATAAATAAATGTATAATAATAATAGGCTCGGCTGTCAAGGTGTGACAGCAAAAATTTTTCTCCCTGTAATATTTTTTCTAAATAAATACCTAATTTTACAACAAAATGCATATAACAACAGTACGAACAAGGAAAAAAAAATACACAAATAGTGTATTATAGCTGATTGCAGATTCAGTTTATCGAGGATATTACAACGACTTTAAAATGACAATTGACTCTGGGAGCATATAACAACATAAATGCTGACTAGAAGCCGAGCACAACAACTAAACGCACAGCTAACAACTTCGGGTCCGTTGCTCAGCTCCGCCTCGCAGCCGCCGGGACCAGCGCCAGCCGTGAGTCCAGAGATTCCGGTAGCTGCAGTTGCGTCGAGCTCGAGCGACGAATACTTCTCGCCGCCGACGACACCACCACCTGCGCGTCGGCGGGGAAGAGGCCGACCTCCGGCCTGCTTGGGACCTCGAGGCCCTCCGGCCTCTGACAGGGTCCCCGCTGCCGGTGGAAGTGTGCAGCGCATGCGATGGACACAATCCATTAATGAAAATGTCATGCGCTCATACTTTGGGGCTACAGAGGGGGGAACTAACCTGACTGCGTACCGTGGTCGGATGCTCTCTCTGTTTCAGGTGCTTGAACCAGCTGTCAACGTTTCGGCCCAAAGATTATCGGATCAGGTGCGGGTCATCCAGCGTAACCGTATGTTGGATGACGCCGTACTTGATAGACTGCGCCTAGAATCACGGAATGGTCGTGTCTCACCTGTTTCACCACCGGCCGCGGTGCAACGTCAACCCAGTGTTTCACCGCGACCCGACCACGTTGGTGAGGATGATGATGACGGGGCTATATCCGTGAGTACCCAGTGCAATGTACGTTTGAGGAGCGCTTTGGAGGATGCATTCCGGGAGTACCGCTCTATACCACCAGAGCTTAGACCTCGTCTACCTCGTTTGCCTATGCATAGAAAAAATAGGGCGTTGGTGTGTGCTCTAGATTCGCAGCTATCAAATTGTTTTGATAGCAGCGAAGACCTTACCGATACCCACTCGATCTTATACTGTGCGGCTGCAGCGGCGTGTCGTGTAGCTCACGTCAAAATTCCAAATAGTGACAGAGCTACACGACCAGCTAAACCAGCTTGGCAGTGCAGGATCGAGCGTCGTATCGGTGAGGCTAGAGCACTCATCGGCAAACTTATCTGCTTCAGGGAGGGCAACACTCGCCCTAGAGTGATGCGCTTTGTGAGGCGGGCGTTCTCGGGGACAGATATTAGTCCACGAGATTATCTACCCCGTATCACAGAGCGTATCGACTTCCTGAGGCAGAAAGTCTATGCATGGGCAAACCGTATACGACGGTACAAGCGGCGAGTGGAGCGGTACACCCAGAATCGCGCGTTCCAAAGCAACGAAAGGTGGGTTTACAGGGCTTGGGAGCGACCGGACCAAAGTGTGATTGATACGCGCCTACCGGATGATGATGCCATGTATTCATTTTGGCGCAGCATCTGGTCGGTGCCTGTCAATCACACTGAGGGTGATTGGACTCGGAAGGTCGAGCGAGAGTGCGAACTTCTACCAGAAATGGGGGCAGTTACCATCAGCCCCCAAGATGTAGCTCGTGCAGTCCGTCCGTTACCAAATTGGAAATCTCCAGGGCCGGACGGGCTGCACAACTTTTGGCTTAAATGGTTTAAAAGTTCGCACGCTCGCTTGGCGTCCCAATTCCAATCTGCCTTAGAGTCAGGGTCACTGCCCCAGTTCCTGACGACAGGAATAACCCACCTGCTCCATAAATCGGGTAGTACTGCGGAACCCAAAAATTATAGACCGATTACATGTTTGCCGACGGTCTATAAAGTTCTTACATCCATCCTGAGAGCTAAAATTAATAGTCATATTGAGACAAATTCCATTATGTCTGCTTCTCAGAATGGATGTAGGAACGGGTCCCGTGGTACTAAGGAGCTGCTCCTCATTGATGTTGCCATTAGCCAACAGGTTCGTCGTTCTCGAAGAGATCTGTCGACATGTTGGATAGATTACAAGAAGGCCTATGATTCAGTGCCGCATACATGGCTCATGAGGGTGCTAGAGCTATATAAAATTGATGTAACTCTGCGCACCTTTCTGATGTCATGTATGGGGCAGTGGAGGACGGTCCTTCACTATCCAGGGTGTCGACGGGTTTCGGAGAACAGCGAACCGTTAAGGATCGAGCGTGGCATATTCCAGGGTGACAGTCTGAGTCCACTGTGGTTTTGCCTAGCCTTGAACCCTCTCAGCACACTGCTGGAGGGTTCGGGTGTAGGCTACCGGTTGAGAAGAGAGGGTCAGGTCATATCTCACCTTCTTTACATGGATGATCTGAAACTTTTTGCTTCCAACAACTTGCAACTGATGGAGCTACTGAAGGTAACTGAAACCTTCAGTAGTGCCATCAGGATGGAATTTGGTTTGGACAAATGTGCAGTCATGCATGTAAAACGAGGGGAGATTATGGAATCCGTGGGAACCCAACTCTCGGATTCCATACACCTTAGATCCCTCTGCTCAACCGAAACTTACAAGTATTTGGGTATGTCGGAAGCGTTGGGCATCAATGCTGCTGACGTGAAACAATCGTTGAGGGAGCGCTTCTTTGGCCGCCTGAATAAAGTACTGAAAAGTCTTTTATCAGGCGGGAACAAGGTGCGCGCCTTCAACGGTTGGGTCATGCCGGTTTTGATGTACTCTTTCGGCATACTCAAATGGACTCAGACGGAACTCGACGCCCTGGATAGGAGGGTCCGCACTCTGCTTACCGCAAATCGGATGCATCACCCACGATCATCGGTGATGAGGCTGTATATCCCGCGGAAGTGTGGGGGTCGTGGCTTCTTAAATGCCAAGACCCTGCACAACCGTGAGGTATGCAGTCTCAGGAAATACTTCCTGGAAACCGACGTGGGGATGCACCGAGATGTAGTGGCGGTGGACAAAGGCCTCACCCCGCTCTCCTTGGCCAACGAGAACTGGCGCAAACCTATAGTAATGGAAATTAATGAACGCAAGGAAGTATGGAAGGGCAAGGAGCTTCACGGGCGCTTTTACCGGGCCTTACATGGGCCCGATGTAGATCTTTTAGCGTCCGTATCCTGGCTACGCTTTGGTGATCTCTTTGGAGAAACCGAAGGTTTTGTCTTTGCAATTATGGACGAAGTTATGATGACGAACAACTACCGGAAATATATTGTGAAGGACGGTACGGTTGACATCTGTCGGGCATGCCACCGGCCCGGAGAATCAATCCGACACATTATTTCTGGGTGTTCTCATTTAGCTAACGGAGACTATTTGCACAGACACAACCTTGTAGCCAGGATTATCCATCAGCAACTTGCTCTTAAATACAATCTTGTTGAATCAGAAGTACCGTACTATAGGTATGTGCCCGACCCAGTTCTCGAGAATGGCAGCGTCACATTGTATTGGGACCGATCTATCATCACTGACAGGACTATTGTTGCCAATAAGCCTGACATAGTGGTGATAGATCGACTAGAGCGTCGCACAATGATTGTTGATATAGCGGTCCCTCATGACGAGAACCTCGTGAAAGCTGAGAAAGATAAACAAACTAAATATCTTGACTTGGCTCGCGAGGTTGTCGACATGTGGGAAGTGGATAGAGCAATCATTGTGCCGATAGTCGTGACGGCCAATGGCTTAATAGCCAAGAGCCTCGACCAACATCTGCGGAGGCTCTCGTTAGGCAGTTGGATCAAGGGCTTGATCCAGAAGGCAGTACTCCTAGACACGGCGCGTATTGTCCGGAGGTTCCTCTCTCAGGAGCCCTGACCGCCGGCAGCCTGGACCCTGTTCCCGATGCCGGTGGGCTACTATTTTTTATATTTTTAAATGTTTTTTTTATGTTAATTTTTGAAGAAATATTTAAAAATATGATAAATATGTATATAATAATAAATGAATGGAATAATAATATAATAATAACTTTAACTGATAAAATTGGATAGGTTTAATTCATACAAAATAACTTACCTAAATAGAAATAATAAACAAATTAAACAATAACTTAAATAATTAAAAATAATATATACACTAAATGCCTAGCTAAATATGACGTCATAAAACTCCTCCGCATCGCTGTCGACTGGAAGTGTGCCCAAAAGGCTGGCGGCATTGCCACGTTGTATGGCAATGCTTATTCTCTGACCGAGGTAGAAGCCAGCCCTTGGGTCATAATATAATAATAATAATAATAATATTTCACAACTATCACACAACGCCGTCTAGTCTCAAGCTAAGCAGAGCTTGTGTTATGAGTACTAGACAACTGATAAACATACATAGATATTTCTAAATAAACATACATATTATAAATAAATTACACCCAGACACAGAACAAATGATCGTGCTCATCACACAAACATTTGTCCTGGGTGGGAATCGAACCCACGACCTCCGGCATAGCAGTCAGGACCACTAACCACTAGACCAACAGGCCATACAAGTTTTTTGGAAAACACTCGCAATATCTCAGGACTCTCGTATTACTAACATATTAACAATAACGACTTTTAAATATTTTTCATAGGTACGAGTATTTTAGTTCATCAGATTTTCATACAAAAATAAAAATATTTAAATTGAATGTTTTAAATATTAAGAAGCAAGCGATAGTACGCTGCAATAGCAGAGGGGAGTGGGGTTCGGCGGCAGGGGTGCTTGATGCGCTTGCGTCACTTCATACAGACGTTGGTACGTATAGAAAAATACAGAGTCGAAATAAATAACGAAATCTTGAAGGTTTGGCTTTGGTAAATTAGTATACGTTTTATAAAAAGTCATAGAACAAAAGTAGTAGTAGTAGTGTTTACGATGTTAGTAAAACAGTCCGGCAAGGTTGTGTTTTACACATAACCCTGTATATAATATAATTCTTGTATACGTGTGTTTGTCATCTAAACCGTTACTCTGTTGACAGGTTCGCGCTTGACCATTATCTCGCCTGATGGAAAGCGACGATGCGGTCGACGATGGAACGCGCTTACTAAACCTATTCACTCTCGACTTAAAGATTCCCGGGTTGTAGCTATCAGGAAACACAGACTCCGGCAAGGAATTCCACTCCCTAGCTGCAAGCACAATGAATGTGTTTCCAAAACGTTTTGTGCGTGTAGGTGGGATGTACCGGTGGCGCATCGCCGTACGTCTGGTAGTCCTATGATGGAACGGGCTAGGCGGAATTAGGTTTTTGCAATTCCGAATTCACTCAATTATTTTAAATTACATTGTAGAAGATTTACCCTTTTTTTTAGGTGGTGTTTTTACGGTTACCTGCTAGGTGATCGGGCTAGTATGTTGTTTTCGATGGTCATAACGGTTGCTTTAGGACGCTAAATGGCATTATGAGTCTTTCTGATTATCATTAAACAGTATGTTAATAGTTGTTATATGTTCTTGAGATGCAACATGAAACATAGACAACTGTGTTGTCTATGGTCATATGGTGCAATGCAGTTATGCCCGATCCACACATGGCATGACGGTGAAACTGATTAAATAAAAAATATTATGCGTCTATTTAGGCAGAATAAACATGTTTTCTTACTTTTTTCTATATTTTTCTTCTTATTTTTCAAGTATAGAGTAGGGTCATCAATTCACGGCAAAGCAAAATAGGGGCGCCGGGATTTTAAAAACCGCATAGGTGCTCATTTGATGACTCTCGAAAAAGTGGCGAAGTGTAAAGTCAAAGTCAAAGTCAAAAGTTTTTTATTTCACATAGGCCTACATGGGCACTTATAAAACGTCAGAAGCTAGTGCACGGTTCGAAATTGGTCGTTTCCTATGGAGAAGAACCGGGAAGAAACTCCATGGTTACTCTTTTAAAAAAATGGTTGTAGTTACAATATTTCCATATTACAGTATTAATAGGTATTATTTAAGAACAGTGTAAACCGGTCTATATTGTACTCAAAAGCACAATAAAATCATCAAAATAATCATTTAAAAAAAGTGAGTCAAAATATGAAGTAATCTAAGAATTCGTGGAGTCTACAGTGTTCTTCCATTTACATTATAAAAAGAGGCTATATAAAAAAAAGCTGTCAATAAATGAGACGTTAACAACCAAAAAAGAAAAACTAACGATTTTAAGTGGTTGGAGTCAGATAATATAAAATAAAATAAAAATATTGCAAAAGCAATGTGTTAGAAAAAAAAAAATGTTACAACAAAGATGGAGCAGTTAATAGATACATTCACACAATATTATGAGTTACCAGGGGGCCACAAGTGCAGAGGTAGTCATTGCCAAACAAGCGTGTCTTCGACATAGTCTTTAACCTTGTTATATGCTTTTTTGGTTAAGACACGCTTAACATGGGTTTTGAACGTTCCTTCGCTAAGTTCAGTCACCGCTTTTGGTAGCTTGTTATAAAAGCGTATGCTATTTATTAAAAATGACTTACTGGTCTTGGCTAATCTCCATTTGGGTAATATAATTTCGTGTTTACTACGAGTATTTATGTTATGGAAATCGCTTCTAACTTTGAAAAGTCCTAGGTTTTTACAGACATACAAAATACTTTCTAAGATATAAAGAGAAGGCAGTGTAAATATATCGATTTCTTTGAATTTATTTCTGAGGGACTCGCGAGGACCCATTTTATAAATAGCCCTGATTGCTCTCTTTTGCAATAAGAAAATCGAATCTACATCAGCTGCAGATCCCCACAGTAAAATGCCATAAGACATAATACTGTGGAAATAGGCATAGTAAACTAACCTAGCTGTGGGTAAGAAGAGAAATGCACAAAGAATTAACACTGATCGACCGACAGATGAAAAAATAAATATACTGCGTCACACACCAAGGTTTTCCCTTGTATCAACCAGAACCAACTTGGAAACCAGGAACAACGAAGGTACCATAAACACCCAGACCCATTTGTGTTGTTGCGGGAATCGAACACGACCCTTGCGTCTCAACCGGCGCTCTACATAACTGCGCTAAACGGGTCGTCGGGTAATGAAAAAACGCCCATCCCTAAAAGGATTACTTATCTGTTTCCTGATGTCCATTCTTAGGGGTGCCCGGCACCCACTGCGTATTTCTCATGGGTACTCGAGCCTCCGAGCACCCACGGAGTGAAACAGAATACTTATGATTGGCAGTGGGCAGGATATATGGCTTGATCGAAATTAGATCTACCCAACTGGACTGTCTGCTCGAGGTAGTTCTAATCGTCCTCAGGTAGTTCTAATATAATCGTCCACAACTTCGAGTATAGTCTCCAATCTTGATAGAAGTGGGTGCTACATGGTTGTTTATCATGACTTTAGTTTTGTCCATGTTCATTTTAAGACCCTCTCTTTCGGAAGCTCTACTGAGGACATTGAGCATTGTACTGAGCTCTTCCGTAGCCATGACTACTATGTCGTCGGCAAACCGAAGGTGAGTGAAGTACTCGCCATTGACATTAGTGCCTAGTCCACTCCAGTCCAGAACCTTGAAGACATCCTCCATTGCGGCCGTGAACAGTTTCGGAGAAATGATGTCTCCTTGCCTCACACCTCGCTACAGGAGGATAGGTTTCAATGTCTGGTCCTGAAGTTGGACTGGCACCTAACGGATAAAATCACAAAAATATTATGTTGAACGTGCGTGGGTCGATTTTACTAAGGATTTTTGGTATTTTCAACATCGAATATCTTTTTTCGTACATAAGTTACCAATTTTTTCCCATAAAAAAATATCTACGTTTTCAAAGACCTTTCGAATGGTACCAATTTCAACTTGCTATAAAGTAAGTACGTTTTGACCCATGTCCTTTATTTCAAAATCCATGTTATTAATTTGAATACTTGTTCTAGTTCAAAAATTTTATTAACAGTTTTGTTGTGACTTTTCCTCCATTTTCTTGATACCGGTATTCACACACATCATATAAAACTAAAAGAATTTTAGCATTTAAATATTTATTGGGAAGCATTCCGTTCGGTTTTATCTATGTTATTGTCATTCTGCAACTTATCCTTTTCTGAAATCGCTTTCAGTAAGTTCGGTAACGCTTTGGTGCGTACTGAAGCGTTACCGATTGTAGAAAGAAAGCCGACATGAAACATTCGTAACATGGCTAACTCTTTCCAACAGTCACGTAGAACTTGTTTATACCTTCGGTGCCCTTTATTATTATTTATTTATTTATTATAATCTTTATTGTACACCAAATAAACAAAAATACAGGACAAACATTTAAAATAATAAGTTACTGTTTTTTGTTCCTATCTTATACACTTTTTCAGAGCAATGCGCTATTGTGCATGGCCATTGTCATCCTGTAAAAATCCAAATCATGTCATCCTGTAAAAATCCAAATCATGATTCGATTACAAGGAAATATTTATATATATAGTTTTGCGTTTTTGGTAACTTTCTTCAAGGCAAATGTATAAATACACTGGAGGTAACCTAAAGCGTAGTAAACCTTGAATTAATCTCTTTAATTAGGGTGGATTAAGACAGCTTGCGAACAGCGACGGTATTTTTAAACCGTCTGGCGCAGTACTGCTTCTAGCTTTGTTGACTAACGGACAACAAGAGGTTAATTCTGTACCTCTGAGGTAAACAACAGTATGTGCCAAAAAGTAAATTTTACAGGAGAGGCCAAAACGCGCGGATAGAAACTTTAAATGTATTTTTGACATAGTTGCTTTAAAGATATTGAAACAAACTCAATTGTATTTTTTATAATTATTAGATGGAATTATTATGTATTACACATAATTACAATAAAGTTTAGAATAACATTAAGTGCGCGTAAAGCTGAGGAGTAAACAATCTTATCATCATTTTAAGTTCTACACCCAATATGTTTTGGTCATATACGATTGGATATTTCTCTTCCTAGATGTCGTAGGACTTGATGCCCTATACCATTACGTAGAACTGGCTCTTACGATTTTAACAGTGCAAAAAAACATATTTTCAAAAAAGTGGAGTTACTATTGTTTACCTCTGAGGTACAGAATTATAATAATGAGAACTTTTTGCAGTAGCTTCCTTCACGTTGATTGTTCTTTAAACTTTCCAAGTTTTCCGGAAGAAATCATCATCTTTTACAAATATTAAATATTTAAAGAAACAATTAAAAAAAAACAACAATTAAAAATATCTATAATAAATGAAACTTTAGTAAAACAAACTTAATTAAAAGAAATTATAATATTTAAAGTAACTTACAATTTGTCATTTTTATAATATTAGTCGAAAAGGAGCTCACTTTATTTTTTTTATATTTTATAGCCTAACTAAAATATTGTCCACGTGTTTACCAAAACATATGTAGATCGAGGGACTGGAACAGTTTGCCTGCTGCGGTCTTTCCGTCTGATTATAATTTAGGTGTCTTTAAGGCAAGAGTGAATAGGCTCTTAATAAACTAGTGCGCCACACCATCAACGATTGCATCACTGCAAGGTGGGATCGCAGTCAAGCACTAAATTATATGAATTAAATGTATATATCAGTATGTATGGAAATGGTCAAAAGGAGATCCAAACTTTTTAGAAATCAACTCTTAAATAAAAATAATAAAATTATCGAAATCCTCATGACCTGTTTGTATACTAAATTGTTACCCGACCGGTTTTAAAGTGACATCAGCCGTTTTGAGTTTTTTTTTTTTGGCAAATAAACCATTAGTACTAAAGAGGTCAAGCCATCCATTGTGTTGACCATCTTGCTGGTTATGTAACAACACCGCCTTAAAAAAGTAAATGGCACTTGCAATGTTGTACATAAATGTCGTTTCTTCAATTTTGAAATCCGTGTTATAGTGGAAAATTAAGAAAACTTACCAAGTTTATACATGTAGGAAATTCAAATCAGCAACGTGAATTTCTCATATTAAAAAAAGAAAAAGATTACTCAGAATTCCCACTTTCTATCATAAATCCAAGAACTTGAGCAACGTACGTAGATTACTGTGTGCTCAAGCATACGTCTAACGAATCAGCACAAAAGGTTTGCACCTTCCTAAGGCGACATTCCTCGAAGACGCTCATAGTAACGGCAAGCTTTGAAAAAGATTGGCAGAGAGGATTTTACAAAGAAATACATTTTATATTTATTCCCAAATCTCGCCTTTGAAAAAAAAAAGACGTGTGGCACTCGGGGACTGCCGCGGTAAAGCTATTGCATAGCATTTTTTATCAACTTATGCAATAGACCTCGCCAACAGCTGCTTAACCCCACCCATCCAAAACCAGACCTCGCCAACAGCTGCTTAACCCCACCCATCCAAAACCAGACCTCGCCAACAGCTGCTTAACCCCACCCATCCAAAACTAGACCTCGCCAACAGCTGCTTAACCCCACCCATCCAAAACCAGACGTCGCTAACAGCTGCATAACCCCACCCATCCAAAATGAGACCATGCCAACAGCTGCTTATCCCCACCCATCCAATACCAGACCTCGCCAACAGCTGCTTAACCTCTTCTATCCAAAACCAGACCTCACCAACAGCTGCTTAACCTCTTCCATCAAAAACCAGACCTCGCTAACAGCTGCTTAACCCCACCCATCCAAAACGCCGACAGCTGCTTTCACTCATTTGTTTTCTTATCGGTCACCACGTTCAAAAAACAAATGAGTGAGGGGGTGGTAGGTTATTTTCGTTACGAAATTTCTGGATTCGGTCTCCACGCTCAAGGCCCGCGATAGAAGCTATGCAATAGCTTAACTGAACAAGAGCGCACCGGACTCCTATCTAAGCTGAGGGTTCCGTACCAACTTCATTGAACTATCTCGTAAAGATTTTTCCAAATTGCAAAAGAGTGTTTTTTGTGACGTAACAACAAAACTCTTTTCAGATTTATTCCTATACCTATGCCTTATCCCAAATTAAAGAAAAACCTTGCCTATCCCAAATTTCAGGATTCTGGGTCAACGGGAAGTGCCCTATGAATTTTGATTCCCTTAAAGTGTAAATATATACGTTTTTAGCAACGTTGAAGTTTGATTTTTTCACAGCTTCAAGGGACCGCAGACCTTAGTATATAATTTTGATTTCAACTCGATACCTTTACGCGTTTCCCAGATAAAGGGTCTTGACAGACAGATAAACAGACGGAGAATAAAGTGATCCTATAAGGGTTTTTTTTCGGTGGGAATATCATCTAATGACATCCTCCACTCTTGGGTGGAGCGGGAGATAGTATTAGACTATTACTGACTCAAAACCCATTCCTGTTCCTTCGTTGCCTTTCGTACCGGGGCTGAGCTACCTTTCGAACTAACCCTGGCCCCAACAGGCTTCGACCCACCTGGGCCCCTGCTGTTGCTGACAGCTCCTTGAGGCGCGCGGGAACAGTGCGCGCCATCAACGACTTGGTCTCGGTCCGGACAGTTCCCGGACGGTCGGACCGCGAGCTACCCATTGCTCGCCGTCCGTTAGTCCGCGCCGACGGTGGCCGGAAATTGGGATCGGAATCCCGGCGGCGGCGAGAGCGCCGTTGCCTGATGCGGTCGGCCTCCTCTTTTGCTAGCATTACTGCTTCGCAGATGGAGGCGACCGCCTGCCTCTCCTCTTCACTCCGGACCATGGCCTTTACCAAGGCTCGACGCGAGAGATCGCTGCCGCCGATCACCCCCACGAGGGCACGGCGATGCTCCACCCAAGCGGGGCACACCTCCACTGTGTGCTCTGCGTGTCCTCCAGGCGATCCGCATAGTGGCGACACCCGGGCATCACTTCCGCATAAATCCGGTACAGGAACCTCCTGAACTTACCATGTGGAAGGTGAGGACACCGTGAGGTCTTTCCAATCACGTTTCAAAGAGGGGACTTACCGCCATAATAGTGGCGTGCCCAGCACTGGGTTACGATAGTCGCTGACGCTATTTCACCATAAGATCCCGCCTGAGCTCTGTCCGCCATGCCGTGACCTGTCGCGGCAGCGGAATATCCTATAAAGGTTACGTTTTTGCCTAAAAAGGCGTCATGGTTAAGTATTAATTAATGAGTGGTCACAATTACTGTTTAATGATAAGCGCCTACTGTAAACAGCCGCACAAAATTCACTCACGCGTATAAGTACTCTGCCACATCGCTGCCATCCGGAAATATACGCAGAATACTGCCATCATAACCAAAATGCATAATATTGTAAGCATACATACCTGCTAAGTCCATTCTCAAGCGTCTTTGCTGAATAGAACAGTAAAGACCTTTTAATCCTATCGATTATTTAGCTCCTCTTCGTCCTGAATCCATCAAAATGTTACAAATGTCTTGCTATAATTACCTACTATAGTTTAGCCTCTTAAAAGATTAGTGCTAGATGCTACAGCATTAGCAGTACTGAGTAGCACCCACCTACTTGTTTGTTTGTTACCGGACTTAGATGCATGGACGTATACAGTGCGGACAGGATGAGACTGTCCCACATTTGCATCTGAGAGCTTTGAAACTTAGACCAAGTTTAAGATGAATGTGATGTTCTCACATAATGTTCTGGTAGGCAGTGCCGTAATTATTCTTTTGAATGCTCGGTGCGAGCTTCTATAACTAATAAGAGACACAATAGAAAGACAATGAGATAGCGAACGCCGGCGTTCGCTTGGAGTTTAAATAATTAAAAAAAAAATAGGTCTTACCTGACTCGAACAATGTAAAGAAAAATGGCTAGACATACAAAAATTACGCGTGACGTGATGCTTCAAATATACCATCCACCATCACCCACTATTTACATCTTTTGAGTGCTAGAACCCTGAGCATCTACAGAAACGGCAATCATGGTGGAGTGCGTCTACAAGCGTAGATTTATGTACATGATAAGTATTGGGTATTGTATGTAAACTACTAAGAATGGGTTAAAACTTGGCCCTGGCCTCCAGGGCTTTCGCCCTGTGCACAAACACCGATAGCACGGCTCTAGTTACGGCACTGCTGATAAGTTCTTAGTTATTTAAAGATCAGGTGTTAGTAGAGTAAAATTAAGAGGAAAACAATTTGATTTTTCGATGATTAATCTCATAAAGCTGTTTCATATACTAAAAAGTCAAACGTTACTTAATGCAATCAAATTCACAAAAGTAGGAAATGAAAAGAGAAGGGAAGGTAGCTAACATTGTATGAATCCAACAGCTGTCACCCATACCATCTTATAACATTCGTAGTGTAGTTCATCGATCTTATAGAATAGCCATGTACCCATAGAATCTATAACAAAGATCAGTAACGTGAAAAACTTGAATATTTTTTTTTTAATTAGTCGTCTCTATTTTTTATGTTACATTTTGAGATTGCTAAAACGTGAACAGGAAAAATATTAAGATACCTAATCAAGATAAAATGTTCAAAAAAATCAAAATGGCGGCGACTGCTGGATCGCGAATCAAAAAGACACAAAAAATAAAAGCAATCAAAAAAATTTTTTTTTTTTACAAAATATAGTCTTCTTTTTAGGCATGTTGTGTTTTTTGTTATTTTTTTTTTGACGGTTAGAAATCATCGGATGATACCCACTCTGGGAGTATCTGACAATAAAACCTGTGCTCATTTTAATTACCTATTGCGTTCCAGGGCCAATGGTTTCAATTCCAGGGTAATTCTGTTGAACAATTCTGTAACTCTGACAGATATTGGCCCTAGCGGACGACGTCAATATTGCTGACAGCATTTTGTCGTTAAACAGCAAACGCTAGCTAGTGCGAGTACTGGCGCGGCCGAAGGGGTCTGCGCGTTTAAAGTGCCGAACGAGCTACGATTTTTGATATCCATGACGACGCTTCGGCGGTTGAATTTAAATGGTTTAGAACCACACGCGGGGTCACCTAGCAGACCCTATCACTGGCTGATACGGGTGGACTGCCTGGAGCCATAGGCTCAAATCACACCGAGATGGCAGCAGTCAGCAGTGAAGCCGCGAGTAGTTTCAGTGTCATTTTATTTTAAACTTTACTTCAGTCATGCGGCGTCGCTGTACGGGAATCGTTGGAGTGCCGAGGAGCCGCGGGGTTTCTTAAGTGATTCTATGAGAATAAATCATCAGGTGGGATCGCAGTCAAGCACTAGTTTATTACTTTACGTTTACTAGACAGTGAGCAATGGGTAGCTCGCTGTCCGGCCGTCCGGTAACTGTCCTGACCAAGCCCAAGTCTCTATAAAAAAATATTATAGTATGGGATCTTAAACTTACAATATATCCACATTGTATGTCTCACGGCTGCGCCAAATAGGTCCAGTTCAGCATGATGCCAGGCCACTACGTAGCAGTTGCCTGACGCTGGTTTTCCTTCAACGTTCTGATAGCAGTGGTGATGAGATAAATTATACAAAGTAATGCTCCTGGCTGGGTTCGAACCTGCGACCTACAACTCGTAAGTCGGGGCCATTACTACTCGGCCACTACTGCTCTTCAAAAATAAGAGGTCATGCAAGAGGTCGCTGCCACCGATTGCCTCCACGAGAACCCAGCGGTGCTCCATCCAAGCGCGGCAGACTTCTAATGTATGTTTAGGCACATACCCATATTGTAATAAATATACATTTAGGAACCAATAGTGGCCAGTCTTCTTAATAGAGACACGCCTGTTGAGTTCAAGTTCTGTGATTGGATATTCAAGTTTTTGCAACTGTATAAACAGCATTGAATCTAAAAGATTGAGTACAAAAATGGAGCCTTGCAGTATTTTTTCGACATCAAACAACTTCAATATGTGTATGACATTCTATTGCAAAACCTCTTTGCAATATTGCCGGCTTACCAAAAATATGAAGTAAAGACAACTTTTTCCTCATGTTGAGTTCAAATAGAATTTTGTGTACATATTAGAATATAGAATATATCAGAGTATAGAAGGAAGTTTGAAAGTGGCGTCAGTAACTGAAAAGTTGAAAGGGAATAGTTTGTCTTGATAATGGGCATGTGAAGAGGGGGGATGAAACGCATATTACGCATGAATGGAATGGGAGAGGGAGGCCAAACAAAAGATGGATGGATTGTGTGAGAAGTGATATGAAAGAAAAGGGAGTTGTAGGGAGTGATAGCGTGACGAGTTACAGGACAGAATGGAAGAAAAAAACATGTTGCGCCGAGGGTTATCCGAAAGGGAACTCGAGCTCCGGTATGAAGGCGTGAAGGAACGGGGTGGGTTTTTTAATCAGTAAGAGTCTGACACTATCTCCCGCTCCGCCCAAGAGCGGGGGTTTTCATTGGATGATTTTCGCCACCAAAAAAAAACCCAAATAAAACGGGACAAGGGCAGGAAAATGATGATAATTAGAATAGGTACAAGGTGCTTTTTGAGTCAAGCATTGGGAATCTCACATTGCATATAACGGAGCTCAACCGCCATTTTCGAAAAACATTTTGAATTATCATAATCATTATTTTGTTAACAACGAACTTTTAAATATATAATTTAAAAATCACAAGATCCGGTACTCAAAACATGTTTTCGAATTGATAAAAAGGTTTTTATTTTCAATAGTTTTGGTTCGATTTTCCTCATATTTAGCATAAGCAAAACTACTCGACCGATTGGTATTTACATCTATGAGATTTAAAATATCTTTCTTGATTTGATAGTGTAGTGCGTATATATACTAATATATACATTTAAATATATGCTAATTTTACAGACATAAATTATAATATGACTTTTTAATATATTATAACCTACATACACTATTTTATAATTATATGTTCTGATATACATATCTTCTTCTTCTGAGTCGGTACACTCTTGCCAGAGTGGTCGTGATCATTACTGTGAATCATGATAAGTGATCATCCTTGTAATGCGGCGCCATTCATCGCGGACTGCAGCTTTCTGGGTACATTCATAAACCGAGCACTTAGTTGCGGCCTTGATATGGTCTGTCCATCTCATTGGTGATCTACCACGTGGCCTGGTGCCCTCAACTTTGCCCTGCACCACAAGACGCTCTAAAGAGTCTTTACTACGACGCGATACATGGCCGAAAAAGGTCAAAATGCGCGACTGCACTGCGGATGATAAGCGCTGTCTGACGCCGAGTTCTTTTAATATGGAATCATTCTTACGAAACTCTGTCCACGATACTCCTAGCATCCCTCTCCAGCACCACATCTCCAACGCGTCAACTTTCTTCTTCTCGGATTCACGAAGAGTCCATGTCTCCGATGCATAGAGAAAAATGGGGAATATTAGACAATAAACGAGCTTGGTTTTCGTGGTCTTGGTAATGTTCCTATTACCCCAGATCTTTTTCATTTTATCCATAGCAGACCTAGTGATCGCCATGCGCCGCTAGATTTCATCTATACACCCGCCTTCGTTGGATATCAACGCCCCAAGGTGAATATATGATTGGACGACCTCGCAATTCCCTAAGTGTGTGATCCCGGGTAAGTTGTTATTTGCACGGTCGACAACCATCACTTTGGTTTTTGCGCAATTTATTTTTAATCCAAATTCCCGGCTTTTAGCTTCTATCTTATGCAGCAGAACTTCCATATGTCGAGCACTAGTTGCGAATAAGGTCGTGTCATCCGCATACCGCAACTTAGAGATCCTTCTACCGCCAATTACGACCCCATCTGTCCAATCTTCCAAGGTAATTCTCATTATCATCTCTGTATAGATGTTGAACAGTAGAGGTGAAACTATGCAACCTTGGCGAACTCCTGCACTAGGATAGAAATGATTCGAAAGTGTTTTATCTGTTCTGACTGATGCTGATCCGCTCTCGTATAGACGCCTGAGCAAGTGAACCAGATGTATCGGAGTGCCCATATCCAGCAAAGATTTCCATAAGACTGGCCACTTCACCGAGTCGAACGCCTTCGAGAAATCAACAAAGCAAATGTATGTAGGCTTGTTGAACTCTCGAGCTTTCTCTATGATCTGGCGCACAGTAAAAATTTGCTCGCGGGTGCCTTTTCCTTTTACAAAACCTGCCTGCTCAGGGGCTATCTCTTTCGAGAGGAAGGTCTTGAGGCGCTCATTCAGAATGTGAAGCAGTATTTTACTTGCATGAGATATTAAAGCAATGAGTCTATAATTACTGCACACTTTCTATCCTCTTGTCTTCTCGCAATTTATAGGTTTTTCCAGTAGCAGAATTTCCACGCGATGCCTGGTCTACCACAGCCACATGGCCGGTAACACATTTCCCACCGTCTGCCCCGGACGCAGTACGGCGCCGGTTGCTAGGCGGGTCACATGGCGATCTCTTATTCTTCTTTTGTGAAACTTTCATGATGACTTTCTATGGGAACTTAGTGCAGTAGTTTCCCTTTGCTTTCTGCACCAGACATTTTTGAAGTTATTTAGACGTCAAGGCCGCTGCAGCCTTTCCGTCCGGTTGCCCGGACAGGTGTTTGGTTATACCGCCATGCCTCGGTCGCCAGAGCCTCGTCCGTTATCTAGCAGGGAGCAGATACTAGAGAACTAGAACAACCGTCGTCAGCTATTCGTGTGAACCACCGACGCGGGCAGGTGAGGTTGACATTTGGGCCGACTGGATGGTTTGCGTCGTTCTCCCCTTACTCCCCTATATAAATAAGGAATAATAATAATAATATTCCACAAACTATCACACAACGCCGTCTAGTCCCAAGCTAAGCAGAGCTTGTGTTATGGGTACTAGACAACTGATAAACATACTTATATATTTCTAAATACATACATATTATAGATAAATAAATTACACCCAGACACAGAACAAATGATCATGCTCATCACACAAACATTTGTCCTGGGTGGGAATCGAACCCACGACCTCCGGCATAGCAGTCAGGGTCACTAACCACTAGACCAACAGGCCAGTCAATATACATATAAATGAGCAAATAAATATATTATATAAAAAATTGAGCAAGTGCGAGTTGGACTCGCGTACTGGGGGTTCCGTACAAACTTATGTAACTATGAAAACAGTTAAATTCCCGAATTGGGTTACGAAGATTTTTCCGAATCGTTATTTTTTTTTTGTGACAACAGTTTTCAGATTTTTTCCTATACTTGTACTACAAGGTCTTGCTTTATACCAAATTCCAGGAATCTAGGTCTACAGAAGGTAACCTATGAATTTTGATTCCGTTGTGTCGTGTTTGTTGTGCCAAACTATACATATCTTTCTTTCCGTTAACTCAGAAGTTTGATTTTTTTACAGCAAGAAACCGCAGACTTGAATATTATTTTAATTTCAACTCGATATCTCTACGCGTTCCCGAGATAAAAGTTCTTGACAGACGGATAGACGGACGGACAACAAAGTGATACTATAAGGGTTCCGTTTGTTCTTTTTGAGACACGGAACCCTAAAAACACTTCAATAGAATCAGCCTGCTATTATTTAGATGCTAATGGTCCTATAAAATACACTAGGTTTTGCCCGCAGCTTCGCTCGCGCACATAAAATATCACTCAGGAATAAAGCAGCTTTCTATCGGTGAAAAAATTTTAGCAATCGGACCCGTACTTCCAGAGATTACCTCCTACAAACAAAAAAACATAAAAACAAAAAAATAAGCTTTACCTCTTTATTACGTGTATATTAGTGTATTAGTGATTGTAGACTTCATGATCGTGACTAGATCATAAGAACTTTGAATTACACGCCTAATGATATTTTTTTTGAACTCATACTTTTTCACATGGTGGTAAACCAAAAAGTATTTTTTGTTTCGTTAACCTTTACAGAATAAATATCTCTAAGCGATAGTACAATAGCGGAGGAGAGCGGGGGTCGGACTGCGGGGGTGCTTGATGCGCTTGCCTCGAGTCATACAGACGTAGGTATGTATAGCAAAATACAGAATTGAAATGTATTAGATAGAACAACGAAATCTTGGAGGTTTGTTTTAGGTAAATGTATTATGTTTTGTGAAAAGTCATAGAACAAAAGTTGTTGTTTATGATGTTATTATTACAGTTCTGCAAGGTTGTTAGTGTTTCACAAAAAACACTGTATAGTAAGTACTTACAATGAATGTTTCTAAAAGAGTTAAGAGTATAAATGTGGATAAATGGATTGTGTAAGGAGTGATATTACTTAATTCATTAAACAGCAAGCGAACGAAGGCGTTCACTCTCTCATTGTTTTTCTGTCTCTAAGTACGGTATTTATTTATTTATTTATTTATTTAAACTTCATGTACAATAGTGGTACATAGGCGGACTTAATGCCACAAGGCATTCTCTACCAGTCAACCTTTGGGTTAAAAAAGACAACACTGTGGTAGGTTTGCACAATAAACAAATACATAATAACAAATAGTTCAAATGGAAAAATATAAAATAAGAAAATATAAATAAATATCGGTAATATATATCGGTATTCGAAAGGTATAATGATAGCTTAACGCGTGATAGGACAGATTGAAAGAAATCATATGTATTACCTATGCCAGCCCCCAATAAAACGGGACAAAACCAAGATGATGATGACGGTCGATTTTGTACTTTCCAAAGTACTAAAATCTATCTGTTACCTCTTTACGTCTTAACGCCGAAACGGAATTCGATAAAACCCGTGGTGGCCGAGTGGTAACGGCCCTGACTTACGAGTTGTAGGTCGCGGGTTCAAACCCAGCTAGGCGCATTATTTTGTGTAATTTATTCCATCACAGCTGCTCTCAAAACGGTAAAGGAAAACATCGTGATAAAACCGGTATGTCCTTGAACCAAAAAATCTCTTCTAAAGAGGTGGTCTGAGTCCCAACAGTTGAACATTATAAGGCCGACTATGCTATGCTACATGGGTAAATCATATCCTGGACTAAGATACTGATACATTGTCCCGAGAGCATGTTAACTTAGGATTTTTCGACTTTCATTCACGAGAAATCGGTAGCAAAAGCTAATCGATAATACCTAACGTTTATTTTCTGAAGCAACACAACTATGTTTATAATTATGAAGAGAAAAATATTTTCTAAAATTTTCTTTTTCAACAAAAGATTATGAGAGATTTCAAAAGGTTTGCGGCGGCTAAGCGCCGATCCACAATGAAATGGAAGCGGCCGGCGGCGACGCGGCTAGCACGTTTTGAGTTAAATAGACTTAAATAAAACTTTATTCGTCGTTAATTAAAATAAACTTTATTCACATTATTGTATTATTATTTTCTTAAAAGACCAGTATCGCTCGAAAGTTTAAAAAAGGGCGCACAAGCACCCGCGGCGCCATGAGCAGTCAAGCGGTCATGAGCGTCTTTGTAGTGGTCTTGTCAGTGGCCGCTCGCGGCCATGCGCGTCTTTGTAGCGGTCCTGTCAGCAGCCGTCCACGGCTCACTATGCGCGGCTGTCAGCTGCCGGCAGCAACGCAGCAGTGAAATACGTGGGACACTCGGAAAGTTTTGAGAAACCAAAAAACTAACTTCCATGGATAAAATATTTTTATTAAATCTTTTCAAAGAACTTTCCACCAGTTTCGAAAAGTTTCATACATTGCAGGCCGCGGGCGGCCACTCGCAGGACCAACTGGCTGCTGTACTTTATTTACATCCTTGTTTATTTATTTATTTATACTTTATGCACACAAGAGTACAGAGGTAGACTTAATGCCTTAAGGCATTTTCTACCAGTCAACCTTAGGGTAATACATATTATAAAATTCCTTATACAAATAACCAATAAAATAGATATACACTATATACTTATATATTACTCAAACTACAAAGAAGAGACAAAAAAATGAAAATGAGGAATACACGAATCTAGTGAAATAAATTATAGGAAACAAATTAGCGCTGTGACGAAACTACTGCCAAATTCTTACGAATGTACTCGCGGACCTTCACTTTGAAGGTCAATCGGTTGGTTGCCATCCTGATTTCCTGGTGGAGTGCATTCCAAAGAGAAATAGCTTGGACATAGAAAGAATTGTGAATAAAGACACTACGGTGAGTGGGACAATGAAGTAGACGGTTATGTGATGACCGTAGAGTTTTTTTGTGATTGGCGCAAATATATTGGAAGTGAGGGGGCTATATAACTAGGGGAATTTGGAGAGACTAAAAATGTGGACTAATAATTGAATCGTCAACATTATACCGAAAGTGATTAAAAGTGTTGGCTGTGATAATATTATCTTCGAAACCAAACGTGCTTTTTAAGAGGAATGAGAAAATATCGAGCCTACGGTACCATTTTCCAAAGTTAGACCCATTTGTCAACAAATTTTTCGGGTGACCGTAGCAATAAAATTCCCCTACATATTCGGTCTCGAGCGGTGCCTGGCAGGAAACCAGAGTTTGTTGGAAATGGACTGCTACTATGTATAAAAGGTGTAAGGGACAGCCCTCCACAAACTTTAAAGGCTTGCTCAGTAGACGAAACTGAACAACCTTCCACAAATTATTTTTTCAGGAAACGAAAAAAATTTTTATGGAAGGTTGTCCAGTTTCGCCTACTGAGCAAGCCCTTTAAGTTTGTGGAGGGCTGTCCCTTACACCTTGTATAAACCTTAATTGATTATCATAACGATATGAATTCTGCAAACTTCAAGCGACGGATGAAAGAAAAAATAGTGCCAAATCTACAATCGAAATATTCCAATTAGTATTGGAAATGCATCATATCACTGCATATAAATTAACCGGTTCTTCTGATAAAGGCTAGCATGGATTCTGATGTAATGAGTGCTACTAGATATTCAATAAAAGATTTACAAAGTTCCCATGACTTTTTTATAATATTAAATTATGCTAATGAAAATAACCTGTTAATCAATCTATTTGTTTACTTTCCTTTAAGTACCTAAATAACTAATTGATTTAAATTGAATTTGAATTTTAGTATTAATAACTAATTGATGGAACCCAAGAACAAAATCGTATATAAAAAATTATCAATTTATGGTATGATGTTTTGAAGTTAAAATTAGTTTTCGATTATTTATTTTAATTAGTAAAAGCTAAAATAAAGTCTTGGCATATAGTATATGCAATAGGAATACGTAATTAAATACATTTTGTTTTCATTTTCGATACGATTTTATTACATTAAATTAATATTATATAAATTGTAGAAATTACAATGACTTGCGAAACATTGTTTTAATTATATAAGGGGAAAGTAAATTAGTTAGGCTGGCAACATTTAACACGCCCCCAGCTACGCGCCAAGTTAACGTGCGCCTCTAAAAGGTAATCACTACATTCATTGATTGTTAGTCGATACGAAGTTCGCTGGGTCAGCTAGGTTTTTTATAAAGAAAATATTCCTAAGAATATCATTTACAATATGCATTCTGCGTTTGTCTTTTAAAATATAATGATTAATATTGACAAAACCAAAATAATGAATTTTAAAATAAGAACTCGACGTACTGGTACTTTAAATATCACGTATCAAGATAAAAACATTGAAGAAACAGAAACAACAAAATTCCTAGGGTTATATGTGGATGATAAAATAAATTGGAAAAAACAAGTTGACTATGTCTGTAACAAGTTAAGCAAGTTCTCGTATGCCCTTTACAGACTAAGGAGAATTTCTAATTTACCAACTCTAATAACGGCATACCATGGATACGTCAGCTCTAACCTTAGATACGGCTTGATATTTTGGGGTAATAGTGTTGATAAAGAACGCGCGTTCATTGCACAGAAACGGTGTATCAGGGCAATATTCAACTTACAGAGAACTGAATCCTGTGAACCATTTAAAAAAAAAATGAACGTGTTGACATTACCGTGTCTGTACATTTTTGAGGTCGCAGTTTTTGTTAGAAATAATATTGACCTATTTAAATTTCGAACGCGTATACGCCATCAGGACAAGCTTGACATAGTTCCAAGTAAGACGCACTTCCTGCACAAAAGCATTTTCTGCTCTGCTCCGCGTATATACAATAGCATTCCAGGGTCTATAAGAGCAATTACTGAAATAAAATCATTTAAAAAGAAACTCCATGAACTATTAGTAAATAAATGCTATTATTCTATGAAAGACTTCTTCGACGATAAATCACTTTTAAAATACAATCTGCCTGGGTCATGATGCGTTTTGTATACTTAGACACATGATGAAATTTTTTTACTGATGATATTTGTAACTGCAACTAATATTTAGAAATGTAATAATATTGCAATGTATTCTAATTAATGTTGACATACATGTAAATTCACTATTATGTACCTACATTTTATTGTACGCCCTAAGGGTAGGACATAGCTGTTCGCTAAATATATAATTATCACCATCTGTATTATGTACAATTACCTATGATCCACAATAAAGATGATTTGATTTGATTTGAAAATGTTGCTTACCAGAAAAAAATTATTACGTTTGAAAGTGTTATTTTCATATGTTCCGAGCTTCCAATACCCGCCGCCGGGATCTCGATCCCGATTTCTGGCCACTGTAGGCACTCATATCGTAGGGTTGCTCACCGTCTGACCGTCCGGTAACTGTCCGGTCCGGTCCAAATCGTAGACGGCGCGTCTCAAGGAGGCCACGCGCACCTCTAGGAGATTTCAGCAAACCGTAGCGGCCTAGCAGGGTCAAAGCCTACTGGGGCTATGGGTTTGTTTCTGACAGGAAAATTCTTCTCTGGTATGAAAGGCAACGATGGAACAGGATTTTTGGTCAGTAAAAATCTGACATATCATCGCGCTTCGCCCAAGAGCTGGGATGTCATAGATAATTTTTCCACTTTAAAGCTTCCAATACCTAAATGGTGTCATCAAGGCTAGAGTGAAGGCTCTTAATAAAATTATTTATTTTGATTTTAATTTATAATTTTAATTAATTTATTTAATGATTTCACTGTTTTTATTTTAATTTAATTTAGTTTCGTCCTGTTTTTAATATGAGACTGTGTACTTACTGGCTATGGACTCTTGTCTAATAATAAACGATTTTTTTATTTTAAACTAGTGCGCCTCACCATCAACGATTGCACCACTGCTTACCATCAGGTGGGATTGCAGTCAAGCACTAGTTTATAACAGATAAAAGAAAATATACTCGCTCAATAGCGTACAGCCGTTAAAATTATTACTAGAGCAAACCAATTCCTTAGGAACTTGATCAAGTAGAACTTCCCTTGGTACACTGTTCACGCTTAGCCGATTTTATGGTTCCTTTCGAACATAAACGTATTTCACGTAAAACTGGATACGTTTGTTATCACATAAAAATGGTCGTTCAAAATTTTCTGTATAGGTTGACTTCACACGATTGTTTTATTTGTTTTGTTCAATTAAATATGGCAGTTGATTTCTAGTTGGACACGTTATAATTATTGCGGTAAGTCCCTTCTTTGAGGAGTAGCTGGAAAGTCAACATGGCGTCTTTACCTTCCGCATAATGCAGGTCCTCATGGTCAGTTTGGGAGATACCTGCACCGGATTCGTGCGGAAAAAACGCACGGGTGCCACCATTGTGTGGACCGCCTGGAGGAGACGGTGGAGCTTACGGTACAGATATGCCCCACCTGGGCAGAGCACCACCATGTCCTTTTTTTTTTGGTGAGGAAAATCATCCAATGACAACCCACACTCTTGGGTGGAGCGGGAGATAGTGTCAGACTCTTACTGACTAAAAAACCCACCCCGTTCCTTCAAGCATTCATACCGGGGCTCGAGTTCCCTTTCGGATAACCCTGGCACTCGGGAACACTGCGCGCCGTCGACGACTTGGGCTTGGTCCGGACAGTTACTGGATGGTCGGACAGCGAGCTACCCATTGCTCACTGTCCGCAAGCCCGCGCCTACAGCACCACCGTGTCCTCGTAGGGGCGCTCGGCAGCAGCGATCTCTCTTGCTGGGCCTTGGTACAGGCCATGGCCTGGACCGAGGAAGAGTGGCAGGCGGTCGCCTCCTTCTGCGAAGCAGTAATGCTAGCAAAGGAGGCGGCCGCCGATACAATGACCTTTGCGAACCAGGCGCCGGGATTCCGATCTCGATTTTCGGCCACCGTAGGTGCGGGCTCGCGGACTGCGAGCAATGGGTAGCTCACCGTTCGGCAGTCCGGTAACCATTCGGACCGAGCCCAAGTCGTCGACGGCGCGCACTATTCCTGCGTGCCTTAAGGAGTTGTCAGCCACCGTAAGAGCCCAGCAGGGTCGAAGCCTACTGTGGCCACGGGTGATGCGAAAGAGATCCCTGGGGCCCTGGAACAATGGCAAATAAGGACCTGGAGTGGGTTTTTAGTAAAAGTCTTACGCCATCTCATCTCATCATCATCTCATTATCATTAGATGATTTTCCAACCTAAAAAAAAAAATTGATTCCTAGTACCTACAATGATCTACAGCTATTTCTGGTTATATTGACATTCGTGTTAAAATGTAAACGAACATAAACATTGGTCCTTGAAGCAAACTGTTGCGTAGAAGACATGCCTACATTTAAAGTGACAAATATAAATCAAATATAAGTATCACCTTTGATATTATATATATAAGATATTTTTTTCTTATTAAATACTATCTACACTAATATTATGAAGAGGTAAAGTTTTTTTTTGTTTTAGTTTTTTTTTAAGCTATTGCATAGCTTCTATCGCGGGCCTTGAGCGTGGAGACCGAATCCAGAAATTCCGTAACGAAAATAACCTAACGATAAGAAAACAAATGAGTGAACAATCAATCAAAATTCAGTTCAACGTGTGAAAGTGTAACTTCAATTAATAGATATCAAAGGAAAAAAAACAAAGGAAAAAAAATACTGCATAAATAAAATAAATAAATAATTATAATTGCATAAGTTGAAAAAAATGCTATGCAATAGCTTTACCGCGGCAGTCCCCGAGTGCCACACGTCTTTTTTGTTTGCAGGAGGTAATCTCTGAAAGTACTGGTCCGATTGCTAAAATTATTGTTTTAGTTTCTATTCGATACCTCTACGCGTTACCGAGATAAAGGGTCTTGACAGACAAACAGACAGACAACTAAATGATCCTATAAGGATTACGTTTTTTCCTTTTACGGGTACGGAGATACGGAACTCTAAAAATGTATTGCGTATTACTCCGAGTAACATGGGATAAGAGCAAAAAGATGATGATGCTTTGCTAAGCGGCCTTACAGTTGGATGCGTGGAGTGGGCCATCTGGGCAAAATCTTGCTAGACTTGCATGGTGGACCATGTAAGTCCAGCAATAGTAAGTTTTGTACATATACTTTTAGCTTTTTTTTAGCCTTTTTTCCCATAGAATAAGCAGAAACTACAATTTTTTTTTTAAGGTGGGTAATCATCGAATAACTCCTCCAGCTATAGGTGGGGCGAGAGGGTGGGTCAGACTATTATAGACTAAAATCCACCTGTGTATTTAGTTGCCCTTTGTGTTTCACAGCTTTCGGAAAATCTCACAGCTTCTGCTAAGATGGTGTTGTATTTGTAGATTCTCGACAAAATAAAACAATAAAAATTATGCAAATACTGTGTGTATATTTAACTAAAAAATATCAGTCGTCCTTATTTAGTCCACAATCGTTTAAAATATCAATATATATAATAAACTTATCCTAGCAATTGACTATCTTACATCAATTCTAAATAATAATTTATAATTACATCCATTCAGTACAAACATATATAAACCAGTTATATATGTAAAAAAATAAAAAGATACATACTTTAATAACATAATTACAATTTGATATTCTAAAATTTATAACCGTGCCACATTGATAAGTGGATAAATTTTATCAAAGTTAATGGATTTTATAATATTACAGTTACAACGGTTAACATAAATAATAAGTAAGTATTATTAGTTATTATAATATATCAAAAACTTAATATTCAGAGAAAAGAATACTGAATAATTATTTTGTCTGTTATGTGTCCACATTTCTACATAAATCTTGATTTTTTACTGCAAAATTCAGTCAGCATTTCGTGTAATATTGGTTGATTTCAATTAAAATGTTTTGGCTTAGATTGATAAATTAAATTCGTCAGTTTAAAAAAAAAAATCATAATTAGGTATATATCACAAGGTAGGATTATTATTTACCTATATATCTAGTAGTATCTGGGTGGATACAGAATAACAAAATTCAGATACCAATCAAGTTAGTATCACACAAATTTATTAAAAAAATATAATTACGTAGTTCATCGATACAATATAACTCAATTATGACACCTAACCCAAGCCATAATGACTAATAATATTATTTTGATCGTATCACCGATATGTTTAGTCATTAGTTGTATCGCACGCTATATATCTCTTAAATGCTAGCATAATTGCTTCTTTATTAGTCGTAACTATATTACGCTTGAACAAATTATCCTCAATATGAAACTATAAGCTTGATCATTATAACAATTAATTTTTTATCATACTTTTTATGTCTTTCGATAAGAAAAATATATTACACGTGCTTTATTTTGCTTGCTACTTATACTTTAATATCAAATGTAACCTAATTGCTTGTTACTAACGGTTTTTGAGGTTGTTTATACATGATATCGAATGCAGAACAGTTCAAATACCTACTGATTACTTGGGTAACATGGTTTAAGTCAAAATGATATAAAAATGCAAAAAGTAGGCAAGATGCCAAATGATAGCACGGTGTTTTGATTCTATTTAAAAAATAACGTCATAATCTAACTATTGAGTCAATGATTACAGTAGGTACCGGTAGAAAATTACTAGTAATAACACCACACAGACATCTCAAAAAAAGATACATAGTCTTAAAATTATGAGGTTCTGGCAACATGATAAAAACGTGACTATATAATATTGTATATCAACAATTAAACCGAACAATCTGATTGTACAAGAAACCCGTTTTTTGTTACTGCTATTACAATACGTACTTATTCACAAGTGCAAACTGTGAACCTGTTACATTGCCTTGTACTGCAAGATCTTATTGTTAGAAAGTCATTTAGCAGTGAAGTGTTAATATCCAGAAGCGAATGCTTCATTTTCATAATTCCAAAAATATTAATGTAAACAATCCTGCACTGCTTTTAATTAAATGATTTGCATTTATCACAATCCGAAATAGTGGTAGCCCTACTCGATCCATCTAAAATTGCCACGCCCCTAATAAGTATGTGGTTAGTGGACACATCAATAAACTATACACTAAGACACATCACAGCAAATATATGAGTTTTTACGATGGCCCTATCTCATCATTCACGAGATTTGCATAAATCACGCAAATAACTGATGTCACTGTTTAACATAGTTAAATATCTTAATAAATAACTTACGTTAGTATTAGTATAAATAATACACCATTGCGTATGGCACTATCAATAGAATCTTCAAGTCTTCATTTGTTTTTGTTTTGCACAACACATTTTCACACACATTTCCAATCATTATAAAAATATCTCACTGGTAACTTGTACGTTGAATTGGTATCTCCATGTTTTGGATTTAATCGTCTGGGAAATAGAACCCTGTGTCCGCAACTTCGGGTGGTGGTGGGGGTGGCGCTTTGGCTCCGATTTCGCCAAATCTCTGGTCGATGAGCGAGCCCACAGCGTCATCATCTAAAACTTCATTCTCTGAAGATTTCCGCGTATCGTAGTTCGTGGGGCCTTCGAAGACGATCGCGTTGGGATCGTCAGGGTTGGGGTAGTAATATTTCTTCGGTCTCGACTGCACGAGGCTCACCAGGCACAGCAACACGATCACAAACTTTACTCGACACATGTTCGACACGACCTTGCTTAGCGACGCGGAGTAAACAAATGACCAACAACTGGTAAGCGTGCGTTTTAAACGCCGTCGAGTTTTATGATTCGCAACTGAATGAAAATTGTCAGTTATTCTGCAATATATATAGTGGTTGGTATCCCTGCGAACTTTCCTGTTTGTGCTTTCGTTTAGGTAAATGAATCATGCTGTGTTGTTTTTTTTTTTTAACTGAGTTACCCTATGCGCATTGTAGCCTACTATAGCAAATCGAACGAGGATTCCTTTTAAAAACTATTTTTTTTTTGTTATGCCCATTATTATAAAAATATACTCAGTAAAATGATAACCTAAATAACATTATAGATTTCGTCAATAAATTTTGAATGCATAACATCAATATTTTTAAAACTTGTTTTAAAGTTAATTGAAATAATTTATTGTCCTTGATTATGTAATTTTCGAAAGTTCACTAAATGTTTACGTATGTACTAACATAACATTAATTATTTTCTAATCAATTTTATCATTTAAAAATAGTGACGTATATATTTTAAATATATACAGGATCACTGTCAGCCAAACAGCATGATCAAAAAATAATATGAAATTTTTTATTATTACATTAATATTACAAAAACGATAGTCTGTATGTATGTGTGTATGACTGTTACTCTTTTACGCTCAAACAGCTAAACGGATTTGAATAAAATATGGTACACATATAGATCAAGTGCTAGAATAGCATATTGGATACTCTTTATACTGAGAGTGATATTTCCTTGAGACAATTGTCTACTTTAACGTTAATGTAAAAATATATTTTTAAGTTTATCTATACTAATATAATAAAGAGGTAAAGTTGTTTTATTTTTGTTTTAATATGTTTTTTTTTTGTTTGTAGCAGGTAATCTCTGAAAGTACTGATCTGATTACCCTCTATTACAATGCACAGACAGATAAAAATTAATCGAATTTTCATACAATACAGTCAGAGAATAGATATATATTTTACTGTGGGAAAATGTTAGCCTTGTAATAAATTCACAATGTATTTCATCAAATTGCAGAATATTCACATCTCGGTGAAGCCCCGCAAACTGGAAAGTAGTACTCGTCTTAACGGCACCTACTTAGTATCATTGTACTCGTAACACTACTTGTAATAGTTATAAGCTTTCAGAACTTTACTTTAATATCGATTTTTATTACCGATTCCATAAACGATTAGATTTTGATTCAAGGAATCGAGAAATAATAATCATATAAAAAAAGGGTGGAACATACTTCTAGAGATCTTGTTTCCTATAAATACTTATGAATTATGACTAAAATTATTTTGTCCTAACAAAAACTTAGTCCGTATCTAAGTCTCGATTTTTTGTTGTTGATTTGCAAGTGTAATTTTACGGATGTTATTTATTATATGTAACTTAAGTGTTTATTATTAAACTAAAAGTAACAAAAAAAATTTCACGCTTAGTGGTCCGTGTTTTTAATTTGTTTTTTATTAATTGTCCTTTAATTCATTAATCCCCAAGCGAACGCTGGCGTTCGCTCTCTCTGTGTCTTGAATTACAGTATTTGAATGGTTAAAATGAATAAAGATGTAATAACTAACTTTTACTAATTATCTCTGATATTTTGTTACATAATAATTATTATATCAGTGACACTAATTTAATTAGTTTTTCCATCGACACGCTAAGTAGAACAAGAAGTGACACTAATTTTGAACAAGATAGTTAGTAGGTATAATTGAGTGTGTTTGTCTGTTACTTCGCAGTCAGTTGAATAGATTAGGATGATTTTTACTCCAGGAGTGTGTCTATTATCACGTGGGTGAAGCCGCTAGCAGAAGCTTGTTGTCTTTTTTTTTAGCTGGGAAATTATCTAATGACATCTCCAGCCCAAGGAGCAGGAGGACATGTCAGATTTTTACAGACTAAAACCCACTTATATTCCTTCGTTGCCTTGCATATTAGAGCCGAGTTTTCCTTTCAGAACCGAAACCAAAACCCAACCCAAAAATAGCTTTCCCGAATGTCCATGATTTTCAAAATAATATGTCTAATTATAATCATTTAGGTACTGATTCAGCACTGAAACCACAAAAACATATTATTGGATGTGCTAATTATGAGGAGAATCCTATCCAAATGCTGAAACAGCCACAGGGATTATCCCGGTTTATATATACGTATATTGTATAATTTATAATCAACCACAGATAGGTTTATTAGGTGCTTTAGCAACGTAAATCCCACAGCGCATATTTCAAACCGAAAACTCACAAAAAAAAAACCATACAGCCAAAGTTTCCTATACAATTAAGCATCTGACTTGCTTCTCCAAAATTCTGCAAAAGCACTTGTGTATCCGCCTCGAAGTACCAAGAGTATAGTGACAAAAATCATAATAATATTATTTTAGTACCTAACATTACGTTAAATTACAGATAACATGTTCATTGTTAAGAAATAGCAAAAAAAAAATTTTTTTTTTTCCTATCAAGCTCCACATGTTTAAATTAAAAAAAAAAAACATTGCGATCTTTTCTCAAAATAACTATTCAAAATTATAAAGCTCAAAAGAGATAACTATGGAGTCTATCAATCCTTGAATCTGTTTCAGACATCGACATTTGAAAAGGATGACATGATGGCTTGTTCAATGGTGACATTCTCTTTCATACTTTTCATCAATAAATGAATATAATATTAATCAATATGTATGTCTATGTATTTTATACAATCAAAGAAAATGTACTATTTTGGTTTCGCACGGTTTGTGCATTGAACCAGTGTCAAATTTAAGAAGTATTAAGATTATAAAAAAATAAAGTTTATTCTATTCTATTATAATTATAGCAAATAGACATGTCATCATCATCATCAGCATCAACAGCCTTTTTCTTAAATGTTTCCACTGTTCGGACTCAGGCCTCCTCTCTAGGAGAGGGAATGGGCAGTAATCCACCACGCGGCCCCAGAGCGGGTTGGAGAATGTCACATGTCTTCGAATTTTTGGTTCTAGGACATGCCGGTTTCCTCACGATGTTTTCCTTCACCGCTTTGAGAGCAGTGGTGGTAAAATAAATTACACAAAGTAATGCGCCTGGCTGGGTTCGAACACGCGACCTACAACTCGTAAGTCGGGGCCGTTACCACTCGGACACCACTGCTCTCAAATAGACACATTCCAATATTTTTGCAGTATTTGGCAGCAAATGTATCGAGTCAGCCGTTTCAGCAAGCTTTGCTATACTAAAATTTTCAACAACATTTTACAGAGATCGCATCTGTGTCAATGATTTCATATGTTTCCACTGTTGACTGACCTGTTGGTCTAGTGGTTAGTGACCCTGACTGCTATGCCGGAGGTCGTGGGTTCGATTCCCACCCAGGACAAATGTTTGTGTGATGAGCATAATCATTTGTTCTGTGTCTGGGTGTAATTTATCTATAATATAGGTATATGTATTTAGAAATATATAAGTATGTTTATCAGTTGTCTAGGACCCATAACACAAGCTCTGCTTAGCTTGGGACTAGACGGCGCTGTGTAATAGGTGAGGAATAAAAAAAAATTTTTAAAAAATGACCATTGAAAAAAAAGTGACCATATTATGTTCTCCAGTTATGAAAACACTAAGATTCAAAACTACATAAAATGTGACACGACAATATCCATTTGGAATTACAAATAATTAAAAAAGCTGCTAATTTTCACTCGGAAAAATTTCCGCTGGTTGAGCTGATATGGTTGGAAAAAATGAAAAATCAAACAGCTGCAAGCTGGGTTCCTGATATGTTTAGTTATGCGGTAGACGGAAAAAGTAAAAAGAACACGTATTTTTTACGCCAGCCAAAAATCGAGTTTTTTAAGACATTTTAAGACGTAGGTATCGACCAATTACAACTTCACCCAAAGGTTGCGGGAACATTTGAAAAAAGAAAAGAAATTAACTTGGTTCTCATAGCCATGCGGCGACATTATTGTTTAAGGTAAAAAAGTAAAGATCTGAACGTATTTCCTTCTCTTTAGTTTTAGTTAATGAGTCGGTGGATTTTTGGAGATTATTTTTTTATATTAGTCATTATTGAAAGATGCATCACGTACGCCATTAATGACTTTCTGGTTTTACCGTTAATTTGATTATTGTAGATATGTCTTTTATCCTGTGAGATGAGTCGAAAAGAAATTGAATCAAATAGACTTTATCCATGTTTATAAAAATGCGAGCATTTTTTAATAATATTGGTCTCTATTTGTACACCTTATACTCCTGATATTCCTAAATTTTCCATAAAATTTTGACATTGATTGTGGCTATATGTAAATTAGAGTTTTTAAACTAGAATTATAGTTATCTTGTTCTAAACAGTGACAACGGGCTTATAGTATTGTATTAAATAAATATGACATTTCCTTTCTAATAAAAAAAAAAAAACTGTTTCAAGCAACAAATATCAACCATTTAGTTTTTGCTTGAGGGACATGCATATCCTTAAACAAACCTCTTGAATAATATAATCTTTAAATATGGCTAATCACGGTGATTTTTTTGTTGATAAGCTTATAACAACATTTGTTTTTAATAAAACATACATTATATTATAAAGGATCAGGAAAAAAAAGGGTTCTTTTTAAAATCAACAAAATCGTTTTAAATCAAAACTAAAGATTTGTGTATTTTTTAATAATATTAAAAATGACATCAACGATCGGCAATTCGTTCGTCATTATAAATATGCACCTATATATTAAAGATACACTTGGGACTGACATTTCATAACCAGAATAAAACCTAATCGGTCTAACAATATTAATAAATGCCTACGAAGTTTTAATAATCTCTAAGCTAACTAACCTTGACCGTTCCAAATAATAATGAATTGAATGTGTCTGGCAGCGAGCAATGGACCGAAGTATTTGTTAATTTATTTAACACTTTATGCACCACTACTTTATGACAACATGGAACAACGTAGTAGCTCCACAAATCTTGTTTCCATATACAATTTATGGAGACAGACGCGCTCATTGCTTATCGTCTGAAAGCCCCACGGCTTCGGTGGCTTGAAGTCGGGATTGGTGTCTCGATGGCCTGGGCATGAGGATGTCCGTTCTTCGCTAGCATTACTGCTTTGCTGAAAGAACTGGTTTAGCAAGTAGATAATACATCAAATCATGTTAATACTTATATATTATGTTGTATTGAAAAAACATACCTTTCATTAACATAATTGGGGTCAAACTGTCGATGCGGATATGCCACTACAAAATTGTTTCTTTCTTTTTTCAATTAAATTGTAAGTTTCTTAATGATTCTTAAATTGTATAATCTTTATTATATTTTGACAGATATACAAAGAAAGAAACAAAATTTAAATGGTTGTTAAATGTTTTTATGGATAGACTCATTTTAAATGATAGGCCAGAAGCGGATCGTTTAAAAGATTTTGTATCTAAGCGACATTGACCTCTTCGTCTTGTAAACCTTGAGTGATTAACATAATTTGACATACAGTTCTTTTTTTTAACATAATATAACACAGTGAAGTTGTGTTGCTACATTTGGAATCTATACTGTGACATTGTGTCAGTGATAACAATTTTTTGTTTTAAATGTTTCATTAACTGCATGATTTCAGCCGAAGACATCCTCTGTTGGACATAGACCTCCCCCAAGTAAAGTCCAGTTCTGTGCGTCTTGCTTTCATGGGGTTCACGCGACTTTCACCAGGTCATGGTTCACCTTGTGGGAGGTCTTCTAGAGATGCATCTTCAAGTACTTGTTCACCTTTTTAGAACCTTTTGGCCCCATTGAACATCTGTTCTGCGAGCAATGCGCCCTACCCACAACCAGTTAAGTATGGCGATTCTTTGGGCTATGTCGGTCGGTAACTTTAGTTCTCTTTTTTCTTTAACTCTAGTTCTAATGTTTACGAATCACCATTTGACATTTCGATCATCATCATCATTTCAGTCAAAGGAAATTCACTGTTGGACATGGGCCTCTCCCAAGTGTCGTTATAATGAACCGTCCTGTGTATTCTCATCCATCGCATTCCCGCGGCTCTCACCAGTACCTCTACCATGAGTTTAAAGCAATAGTATTTGTCGATACTCGATACCGACTACGTAAATATTTTGTATGGCAAATTTTACAGCGCCTCTAGCGGTCACTAATGGAACCAAAATTTGCCATACAAAATATTTACGTATTCGGTCGCAGTTTGTTTCATATCGGACAGCGAGCGAAGCCCGAAATTTTCCGGGAATCATCCTAGTCACCGTACGGTGACTAGGATGATTCCCGGAAAAAGGGATCACTCCACTACTCTCTGACATCTTTCAATTGAGGTGCTGATTGATGTATTACCTTCTCTATGAGAATGCTTAATTAAAAGTTATTCTAATCTAATTAAATTGGCCCATTATGTCTCACTGCTGGGCAAAGGCCTCCCATTTCTTTTTCCACATACGCCTGTCTTCTACTATTGCGTTCCTGTCCTTCCAGGTAATGTCAAGATCATCTTTCTACCTTAGTCTTGGTATACCGCGATGGCTCTTGCACTTAATGGTTGAAATAAGTCATTCTTTTATCCCGCAGCTCATCTATACATTAGGTATTACCTAGTTAAATAATATTTCTTTGTAAGCTAGTGAAATCCGGAATTGTGTCACCAATCAAACATTTTCCTGTCGCTCATATTTCTAGAAATAAAACACATGTTTAAAAGGATATGTTATAATTAGTCACGTAGTTATAGAATAAATTTAAACGCCATCAATGTATTAATTACTATTTTACTACGAAACCATGACATCGTTAATACATAGGTAAATAGATTATGTCAATGTCATGACACACCGAACATTAAAAAAATCGTGATAGCAAGTTTAAAATTGATTGGAGACCAACAGCTGTGCTGTCAGCGATAAGGCCGCCATTGTACCGTAGGTGTACCTATAGGTTATGTTAGAATTTTGGCGATCAATTAAAATTTAAGTTTTGTTTTGTTTATTTATTTCTTCGAGTTTCAGGCTTATAGTCCCTTGAAAATCTAAATCGGGCCGGAATTAAATGGACTTAACGCTCGTACCCGCCTAGGTGGTAGTACGAGTATCTGTGTATTTAATTGCGGTCAGCTGCGCCTGATAGAGCCCCGCTGACTTTTAAATTCATTTTCTTTGTGAAATATTGATTGATTTACATAATTATGCTATGTTCACTTTGAAGAATATTTAATCACCAATTTTTATGTGCAAAAATGTTTCTAAAGATCCAAGCCGTTTCGAAGGAGTGGGGAAAAATTGCAAAATTACTAAATAATTATTTTTTTAGAAAAGTATTAATCGCACGAAAAAATCAATAGTTGATAAGATTGTTTATGAATTTTTAATAAACATAATATTTTTTTTATATATCCTGACCGTTACCGAGGAGTAAGTAGGTTTCAGAAAGTCACTAGCTTAGCTCGTAGTTTACAACGTTACGATAACCTTATCAATAATGAAGCCACTCATTTATGTAACAGATTTAATAAACGATATATTTTATATAGGACACTGGTTACTCTTTTCAACTTTATTTTTTGCAGTATCCAACATGTTATTGGTATTTTATTATTTTATTTTTTATGAACTTGAAACAGGAAACTTAAAAAACTTGATATGGATCTTGTGTTTTTTGTTATGAAATCAATAAAAAAGTGCGTCGCATTTAAATCGTCTGTCGTTTTGAAAATCAAAAGGTACGTTTCTTATGACCAAACTTTTTGCATTAATGAAGATCCCACCAAAAACATACCTGTTAAAAAGGGGGCCAGGTTCCTATCGGCTAATTGTTCGTCTAAAAAAGGGTTGAAATCCTATCCAATGCCAAGTTTAGATGCACTTTAAAATCAATCATAATCATCTTCATCAATAGCCTGATCCACTGGTAAACATTTGCCATTCCCAAGACTCGCTACCACACCCAGTCCTCTGCTTTCCGCATCCAGCCACTACCCGACACCGCATTCACGTCAACGGTCCATCCGGCCGAAATTCACTTTACCATACACCCAACTTAAAATATGGTATAGTTGTGAAAATACGTAGGTACTTGGTTAAAAATGTCTAAAATTATAACACTTCTAAATTTGAACTTGGCAGGTTTTAGTGCTGTACGTAACACTTGATTAATTGTATAATTAAATTTATTATTTATATAATTAAATTAACCTCTTATCTTCTTATATAAATTGGTTGGGAAAAGGTTAGAGATGATAATTTCATGTAACAAACTATGCTAAAATGTTTCACTGAAAAAGTACATTTTGATAGTAATTTATGCAAATAGCCTCTCTATAGTTGTTTTTGGAATAAAGCCAAAATGGCTGGAACACCCCTGCACTAAACTATGAAACTCGCCTATTATGACTCCAACATTATATAAAGTTAGAAGTAAATAACGACTGTTTGATTATCTAAGATTAAGTAACCACTTAGGTAAAATAAATTTGACTGTTTTCTTGCTTTTGGTGTGAATAATACCTGGTTTTTAGTTATTTACTGTAAGTAGTTAGACTTTTATAGTGTGAGTTTCTATCTATTTATTGGAGGTTGTTTGCCGCATTTAGTCAAAGAGCTTTCAGGGGTTCTAGTGTAAGGATATTGCCACTGTGAAGGATCGGTTTTTTGGAAAACAGCACGTCAAGAAACTAAAGACAGTTTCTTCCAGATTTAAAAAAGCCAAAATAAAGTACATATTATTAATTTTATTTTATTTGTGATATTTAATTTTCTTTGTGTGGCTTTATATTAATTTGGCCACAATTGAAAAACAACGTGTCGTGATCAATTTTATATTATTTAGACTTTGTTTGAGGATTAATTAACTTAGTAAACTTAAATCGTAGCTCGGCTTTCGCACTGACGTAGGTATCCCAAGGTAAACAAACCACCCAGAATTAAATAAGGTACCTACCACAGTATAAATTATATTTGTTAAATTATCATAGACGTGATCATAACAAAATAAATACAGATTTGTAATAAGAACAAGTTAGTAACACAAAAACAAAATTATTAATTTATTTATTAAAACTTCATGCAACACAAAGGTACAAAAGCCAAAAAAAGGGGAAAATTAGTAAACACATTCCTTGTTGCAAAATTTTGTTGACCAGTGTAATTTTCTACAATATTAGTTTTAGTATATGTGAAACACGAAACAAGTGTGTAAATAATAATCTATGTACAACATTTCATAACTGTATCATGAAAAATTATGTCAGCAAAAATACTTGGTCACTGGGCCATCCAGACGACTGAGGGGTTGTTTTGCACTTGCATCCAGCTATTTTCTGACACCTAATACCCGCTATGACCAACCGTGACCTGTGTTGTACTTAGTGTCGGTGTTTTCTAACTTGTGACCTCTTTGGAAAAAAATATAACAAGGTGTAAAAACTATTGGAATCGATTCAACTACCGATTCTGAACAAATTATATTCAGGTTTTGCATATACTGAAAATAATGTTGTATAAAACGTTATATTTTTTTTTAAACTTAAATGTCACCTTGTAACAATACCACGCCGGGTCAAAAGACTTCATTCATCATTAAAATAACAAATTGAAGTGGCCAACCCGATGAACCGTGGCTAAAATGACAAGTAATAAAAAGTCTTTATAATCCATCAAAATTAAAATCCATTGACATCATAACGAAAGCTTTCAACCATTCTTCAACGCGGCTTTAAAAAGAATTTGACACTTTCTGTTATGAGTTTTGATACAAACCTAAATGTAACCCGTGGTTGCACCTGCGTCTTTAGTTACTGTTCCGATCATATTGATCGTAGCGTTTTTTATACATATAGATATAGCTAGCCTTCTTCTATAAATAGGCTATCCAGAACAATAGGAATACCTCACGTCCCAGCCACCGGAATCTCGACCCCGATTTCCATCTACCGTAGGCGTGGGCTTGCGGACGGTGAGCAATGGGTAGCTCGCCGTCCGGCCATCCTGTAACCGTCAGGAACGAGCCAGAGGTGTCGACGGTGCGTAGTGTATCAGGCGCGCCTCAAGGAGATGTTAGCAAAATCGTAGGGGCCCAGCAGGAATGAAACCTACTTGGGTCATAGGTTGTATACCTAAAAGAGAACCCCGGGGTCTTGGAACGAAGGCAAAAAGGAAACTTGGGGTGGGTTTTAGTCAGTAAAAGTCTGACACGCCCTAAAGCGAGATACGTCATTGGATTATTTCCCATCTTAAAAAAAATAACTGTAAGATGTTTCAATTAGAACCGGTACTTCCAGAGATTAGTGCATAGAAATAAACAAACTATTCAGTTTTGTAATCTACACTAAAATATAATAAAGCGGCAATGTTTTTTTTTTGTAGGAGGTAATCTCTGTAAGTACTGGGGCCGTATTATGACCTCTTAAAACCATCATGTTTTCGGTGTGAAAAAGAGACGGAGCTATACAGGATGAATAGCACTATCCTTTTCTCACACAGAAAACATGATGGTTTTAAGATGTCATAATACGGCCGCTGGTCCGATTGCTAAATTTTTTTTACTGATAGAGAGCTGCTTTATTCTTGAGTGACATAGGCTATATGTTACGAGTATGTATGAGGGCAAAGCCGTGGGCAAAAGCTAAAATTTGTATAAATTAATAACAAAAGCCTGAGGTTGGTTCAATTTTAGTAATGGTAAAATGTGGTCAAAGGCGTTTGAAACTGCCGGTGTGAGTATTGTCGGTTTAATAAATTGGAGCATGTCCCTTCTTCCGCCCTTGTTACCGCAAACTATTATCTTTTAATCCCCCATGGGTGGCTGCTGATGGGGACCGGGAAGGTTATGGTGTAGAGAAAGGTCGATGGGGTACCCCTATTAACTAGAATTAAAATATAAATTGAATTTCTTTATCATCTGAAAATAAAAAAGCATATCTTTTATACAATACAATAAAAAGTTATTGTAAACAAATAGATATTTTTATGGTAGTGACGAATTTACAAACGTGTGACGAATGATAATATGGCGAGTTTACAATAACCCATTTTAAAAGCGATTCTCAAGCGATTATAATTTAGGTGTCTGAAAAATTTGTGTTAATAAACTAGTGTGATTCACCATCAACGATTGCACCACAGCTTACCATCAAGTGGAATCACAGTCAAGCACTAGTTTATAATCGTAAAAAAAATCTTTTTGTCCGTTGGTCATACAGGTATTGGAACACAAGGGATACCTAACAATTAAGTTTTTTGTTGTTTAAAACTAGCAATAAAAATAAAAAAAACTTATTCATGTACGTACATAACATAAATACAAACATACATAAAATATATTTGTACATACTATTATGTCACTATAGGAAATTAGTACCTACTTACCTAAATAAATATAAGAGGTAAGTTTTTTTTTTTACAATAACATAACTTTTTCGTTTCTTGTACCCAAAAGTGAGATCCCGATGTTATCATAAGCATCAGACTTCGATTAACATAAAAACACATGACGTAAACTTTAAGAACCGTTACTTTGAGATTCTACCTCACACCGTCTCAATGACGACAATCTTCTAACATTGCGCAAGAAAATTGATTCATAACTTAAATACGTGCGTTATTTTAAACGGTATACGTGTAAATCGTCTGATACACGTCAGTATCTACGTAATCTTAATTCAGTTCCTTGATTTTCCTTTTGAGAAATTTTTGGCGAAGTAATCGTAGCACTGGTTTATTTTCAACATTAAACACAACACTTGATGAAATTTTTAAAAAAAATTGGTGTGATTTTTGGTACATTCTACATGAGATTCACTCAAAACGGTGAAGGAAAACATCGTGAGGAAACCGGCATGTCCTAGAACCAAAAATTCGGAGAAATGTGACATTCACCAATTCGCACTGGGCCCACGTGGTGGATTACGGCCCATTCCTTCTCCTATAAATGAGGCCTGAGTCCCAGCAGTGGGAACATTATAAAGGCTGATGATAATGATGGTGATGAGGCTATTCCATAGGTGGGTGTTCCATTCCCCGATGGTGACGCCCCGGAGTCACAGTATGACTACCGGCCAACGTAAGTGTGGGATTACAGAAGGTGGACAATAGCTAGCTCGCCGTCTGGCCATCCAGTAAGCATCAAGCTCAGGTCGACGGTCCAGTTCGGGCTTTTGCCTTCCAGGGCAGCGGATTATTAGAAGGAGCTACCTTAGCCCTCACAAATAGGGTAATTAAAGAAACTATGGGTTTTAGTCAGTATAAGCCGCTTCCGCACCCCTGCTCACTCCCGCTTACTCTCTCCCACTTTAAGTAATTTGATGATATGACGTATGTATACAAAAATATCCATTACATATCGATTTCTAAGCCTCAGAAAATACATTAATAATCTTCAGATGCTGTCAGATTTTTTTTTTGACATTCGTAACGGCAGTCAGAAATCATTAAATCTGACATCAGTATCACTTAGGGGTATCGACGTTTAGCGGTTGATGCACTTCAGTACAATACTCCAAATTCAATTCCTCGATTTTCCTCAATTTACAATGTTGCGAAATTATCTTCCGTTTCCCCTTGTTCCGTTAATGCACGTCAATCCATCGATTTAGGAGGATATTATCGTCTTGTTAGCTGTCCGGGATGTCGCAATCGTCATTAGGGCACGTCACTCAGTCAACTGTATTGAATTAAGGAAAACTCGATGTAAAACCATTACTGAATTATCATACATTATCTACTAATCTATTATACTGTTGAAATATCGCACGCTTAATAATAAACCGGAATAAGTCAAAAATTAAGGATTTCTACTTTTCTTCATAAAACGAATTAACTCCGATAGAAGTATCTTTATGTAAAATCCCACCATGCGAAACAAACAAAAATGCTCGATTATTAGATCACCCTTCTCTTTTCTACAAAAGCACGCGTCAATGCATTTCATGCGACAGAGAATCATTCAGAAATGCGGTAGCCGTGATGTGAGATAGGTGTCGTTGTTTTGCGTCTACAGTGGAGTAAAGTGCAATCATTCAGTTTCTTTACAAACGCAGGTATGACTACTGTAATTCTTTTCTAAACTAGCATAATTTCGTTTTATTTCACTTTAGTTGAAAACGGTGTTACAGTACTGCATACACTACTTAGACTAGTTGCAGTTTATCATAAAATTAAAGTTGTAAAGATATGAAATATTGCATATTAGTGCAGTTTAGTATAAAATGATTACTTTTATTTCCGAAGCAATCCATTTTGTTTCACTTTATTACTAAGACTATTGATAGATTTAAAAAATACTTGTGTTTATTTCGCTTTCCGTTTTAAGTGACTCTAAAATCTAATAGTGCTTTAGTAATTGCTGCAGTTTATTACAAAATGTCCTTTCAATTTATTTTAAATACTTATTAATAAAAAGTATTAAATTTCTATTTCCATAGTTTTAATCTTAAGGATTTATTTATTTATTTATTTAACTATTTATGTACACACATGGAAATACAAGAAAAGAGGAAGGAAACAGAAAAAATAGTACAAAGGTGATTCTTATTTCTAATTAAATCTCTTCCAGCATACCTGCGACAGGAAAGTTGAAGAAAAAAGAGAAATAGACCGTGTGTAAAAGTAAAAGAAAAATTAGTACACACAAAATACAAAGTTAACAATGAAATAGTATAAAAAAAAATAATAATTAAAGATATATAATATACTACTATAATTATAAACATACACATAATAAAATAAATAACACACAAATACACACTAAATAATACCTAAAATAAAATAATACATATTAGTATATGCAATTATGACGATATAGAAAGATAGTGCTCTTTCACTCTTCTTTTAAAAACTGCAAGAGTTTGGCAGCCCCTGATGTCGGGCGGAAGTGAATTCCACAACCGTACTGCGTGAGAAGTGAAGGAATAGGAATAGAAATCGGTGGAGTGGGGAGGAGATTTAAGGAGATTCTTAAGATGCGACCTGCAAGGTGCATCAGAAGGACGAAAGTAGGAGAAACGTTCCCGCAGATAAGAGGGAGTTTTAGGGTTGAAAAGGATGTTAAATAGCAGAGATAATATCCGAGTGTTCCTGCGAAGTCGAATAGGGAGCCACTTGAGTACCTTGCGAAAGCCTGAGACATGATAATACTTTTTAAGGTTGAAAACAAAACGAATACAGATATTTTGCAAACGCTCAAGTTTATTTAAAAGCTCCTCGGTGGCATCCAAATAACAGGCATCAGCGTAGTCAATGATGGGCTGAATCAGTGTTTGGTCTACAAGGGCAAAAAGCTCTGAAGGCATTTTAAGGAGTGAAACGTGTAGTGCACTTTGCGACTGACTTCAGTGACATGGGCAGTCCACGATAAATTCGAGTCCATGATCACCCCAAGGTTTTTAGTCTTAACATAGTCTATCTGAACTCCATTTAATCAGAGTGGAGAGACCAATGTAATCTCCAGCTTGCTCCGCATATATCTGCCACCAATAACCAAAGTCTGGGATTTCTTGGGGTTAATTTGCAAACAAAAAGGACTGCGACCACTCCATCTTCCACACAAAAGTGATGATACAGCTGCAGATAGTCGTCTGCATAGAGATGGAAGTAAGAGGAAATAAGTCTAGTGACAGAGTTGATAAAAAAAGAAAAGAGGAGAGGTGAGAGAACACCACCCTGAGGCACACCCGCAGCAAGATAGCACCAATCCGATGAAGACTCATCAAGGCGTACCCGCTGCGAGCGGGCATTAAGATAGGAATGGAACCAATTAACAGTGGAAGAGGAGAAATTAAGAGATTTTAGTATCCCAAGAAGGATATCGAAGTCAACAGAATTGAAGGCACTGCTGAAATTAAGAAGAACAAGTAACGTAAGAGATTTGTGGTCCATGGCCAAGCGGATGTCATCAGTAACCTTTAAAAGGGCAGTGACAGTACTATGACCAGGCCAAAAACCGGATTGGAAAGGGCTAAGAAGATTACTAGAGAGAAAGAGAGAGAGTTGCTGATGGACAATGTGCTCAAAAACTTTAGAGAGATACGGAAGGATAGAAATTGGTCTAAAATCAGTCAGCGAGACCGGGTTAGGGATTTTGGGTAACGGAATGATGTGGACTTGTTTCCAGGTATCGGGAACAGCGCAAGAAAATAAGGAGAAGTTAAAAATGTGGGTTAAGACGGGAAATATTGCGGGGAGGATAGGGGAAATCATTCTTGAGCAAATGCCATCATTGCCAACTGCGGAAGAGGAGATAGCAAGAATGGATTTTCTTTTTCACTCACAGAACTAAATTCAAAAGAAGAACACTGCGGCAATGGCAGACCAGACAACTTATTAAGAGTAGCTGATTTGACGTGTGGATCTATAGTTACAGGGGGAAGTGAGTAATGTTGGTTAAGAGCACACACGTCAATATCTTTACTGGAAACGTTAGGGGACTTACCAATGCCGACAGTTTTCAAAAACTTCCACACTTCGGAAGAGTTCCGGTTGTCAAGAGAATTATGGAAGTAGCGTCTCTTTGCATCTCTACACATACGACTGCAGCGATTACGCAGCTCCTTAAATAAGCTCTGGTTGCGCTCGGAAGGACAGCGTTTCACCCTCCTTTTGGCTCGGTCTCTAATTGCCATCGAATCCTTAAAGGCGGGAGTGAGCCAGGGAGCAGGGACATATCGAACTCTAACTCGACGTATCGGGGCGTGTTGATCATAAAGACTTAGTATTTTGTTGTTTAAAATATTTACCATATCGTCGACAGATGAACTATGGAAAACATCAGTCCAGTCAATGCCTACAGCATCACGCAGTAATGCCTCCAGATCCATGCCCTTGTAGTTCCGAAGGAAAATATAATGCGGTTTGCGCTTAGGAGGACGGATCTTATATGAAAAAAAGATTACGTCGTAGTAGGAAAAACAAGCGGTAAGCTGGCCGTGGATAGATACGTTATTAGTATTAGAAACAATCATAAGATCTAAAAGAGAAGGGGCGCAATTGGGAAAATGATGAGTAGCAGAGAGAGGCAGAATGCTGAGGTTAAAAGAAGTTATGAGAGATTGAAGTTTGTGAGAACGAGAGTCATTTTTAAGAAGACACTTGTTGAAATCACCCATCAAGACCACGTGATCATAGGTGGGACAAAAATTGTTTAACAGTGTACCGAAAGAATCAAAGTAATCGATACTGAGGTTAGGACTATAAATTACTCCAAGAAGCATTTTAATATTATGTAGAGAAATTTCTAAGAAAAGATGCTCTGCTGACCCCGAGTAAGAAGATGGTGATGCACTGATAATTTTAAAAGGAATACCAGCACGCAAATACATGGCAACACCACCACCACCCTTCCCCGTTCTGTCGCTACGGACAAGATCATAGCCCGGAAGGGAATAGTGAACTGATAAAAGAGAAGGTTTCAGGAAAGACTCAGAGATCAGTAAAGCATCTAAATGTGCACAGTTAATGGATGCCAGAAGATCAGAGTAATGGCTAGGGACACTCTGAGCATTGATGTGGGCTATATTAAGGTTATTGGGATAGCGAGAAAACAGGGAAGAAATCTGATCACCCAGATTCAATGGAGAGGAAGAACTACTCGCCGCACTATGAAAGCTGCTAGAAGAGGAAGAACAAGAGAACAAGTCATCATCATAATTACCATCCATCAATGTTGCAAAATACTACTTATATATTATAATAAAATAATAAGAAAATATATATATATATATATTTACACAATACTCAAGAAAAACAAAAATAATAACTTAATACACTAACTAATAAAACCACCCATACGCTAATGAAGGAAGAGATTTTAACAACAATTTAAAACGGTTCTTTGGTATTACAATGTTTATTTCTTTAGCATAATTACGTAAAGCTAGATCTCCTAAGCATTTTGTGATGACTATGAAGCTTTAATTACTATTTTGTGATTGTTAAAAAAATACGTTAATTACTAAGTACAAAACATGATTATGAGTTCCTACAAATATTACGAGTTATTTTACGCTAAGAAAATAACATAATAAATTTTATTTCTGTTTTACTTTAAACTGCAATAAGTATTATACATTTAAATAAATTATATTATTTATTAATAGTAAACTGAATTATTAAATAATAGTTTGCAAGAAATTTTAGAATTGATCAGCAATTTTAATACTAAACTGAATTATTAAATATTAGTTTGTAAGAAATTTTAAAATTGATCAACATTTTTTATACTAAACTGACATAAGTCGAAAGGCTAGAAAATAAACTTCGTTTATTTATTTCATATAAATGTTATTATTAAACTATTATGACAGTTATATTCACTATACATCCCTCTACAATGTAACACCAAGAAAATAAAAATAACACTATAAATACGTGAAAACCATCAAAATGTTTTCAACTAGGTCGACACTCAAAACTTTGACTGCGATTTCCCAAAAAAGTGAATTTTTGCATTATTCCGGTTTATTATTAAGCGTGCGATATATTTCTACTAGCACTTTGCCCGTGACTTCGTTCGTGAGAATATTGTCATAAAATTTTTAACACTGTGTTTTTTTGAGCGTCATCGTCATGATTTCTTCCGTTTTAATATCACTCATCTAATACCACTGGTATTTGTTTGAACCCGTGGTAATTGTCTATTCCGAATGGATACCATTGCTCCAACTAATACTAAAAAAAAATCAAGGATCTAAAGTACAGTCGGCTAAAATGCTTTGTATAGGATCTTTAATTGGAATAAAATCCAAAAAACGTATTTATTTAACAAATGTCTAGTTTATTAATAAATTGTGTACTAATCTGCTCTAAATAACAACAAGCAACCACTTTTTTTTATAAAAGTCAACGTTTCTGTTTTCCTTCAAGTTGTTGAGGGTTGACTGTAGATTCTTCAGACATATCTTTAAAAAAGTGATTAGTTAGTGAAAATTTTTGTATATTACGATCGTATAAATATTAGGAAACAAAAATTTTATTAGGCTTGACTTGAGCTGACTGTACTAAATTCAAGTCACTGGTATAAGTTCGTACATTAAATGAAATTATTTAAAGTTTTGTCTCCGTTCAGAATAGGTAATAAAATTGCGTTCAAACAAATACCAGTGGTATTAGATGAGTGGTATTAAAACGGAATAAATCATCATCACCATCATTTTAGCCGAAAGACGTCCACTGCTGGACATAGGCCGTCCCCAAGCGTTGCCACAACGACGGATCCTGTGCGTATCGCATCCACTACATTCCCGCGACTCTCACCAGGTCGTCGTTCCACCTTGTGGGAGGCCTTGTAACACTGCGTGGTGCATTGTCGCCACTCGAGAACCTTCCGGTCCCATCGACCATCCGTTTGCCAAACAATGTGCCCTGCCCACTACCACTTTATTTTGGCGATTCCTCAGGCTATATCGGCGACCTTGGTTCTTCTGGGGACATCTTCATTCCTGATGCCATCACGCAAGGAAACTCCGAGCATAGCCATTTCCATTGCCCTTTGGGTGACTATAAGTTTTTGATGAGGGCCATCGTAAGCAACCATGTTTCGCTGCCATATGTCATCACCATCACATTTGACGGTAGTTTTGAAAAACTGTTATTGACAGTCTTTATTACTCATTTAAGCTAGATTTTGGGCCAAGTTTCATGCCTACTGGGGCCAGGGTTATCCGAAAGGGCGGTCGAGCCCCGGTATGAAGGCTAGAAGGAACGGGGTGGGTCTTTTAGTCAGTAAGAGTCTGACACTATCTCCCGCTCCGCCCAAGAGCGGGGGATGTCAATGCATGATTTTTTCCCACCATAAAAAAAAAGGGCCAAGTTTCATTAACTTCAGAAATAAAAATCCTCCATACAATTTTTAACACACCCTAAATCGTCTTATAGTACGAGTAGTTTAAAAAAAAAAATGACAACTTTTAATATTTACTTCGGTTACTTTGTATTATTTGTAATAACATTGAAGTGTATTGATACAAATCAAAACTTAATATCACATTAATATTACAAAGGCATAAGTTTGTATGTTTGGTACGAGAAGAAATCCTTGGAAAAAAAAGTCCTTCAAACGGTTGCACCACACTTAGAATTGTACTTACTTGAAGTACAATTCTAAGCAACACACTACCTTTTACGAGAAGAAATCCTTGGAAAAAAAAGTCCTTCAAACGGTTGCACCACACTTAGAATTGTACTTACTTGAAGTACAATTCTAAGCAACACACTACCTTTATTGCACAACCTGTAAGGTTGTTACCAAGGTTACGCTACTGTCTTTGTTGATTTATAATAAAGCCATAATCTTTTTATCTATATAATTCTTCTGCACGTGTATTAGTCACTTAATTCCTCCTACCTGACATTATGGGCAAGGCACATTGCTCGCAGAACAGATGGCCGTTGGGACCGAAAGGTTCTGGAATTACGACCACGTACCAGAAGACGTAGCGCTGGAAGGCCTCCTACAAGGTGGACCGATAACCTGGTAAGGGTTGCGGGAATCCGGTGGATGCGAGACGCACAGGACCGTTCATTGTGGCGACACTTGGAGGAGGCCTATTTCCAACAGTGGACTTTAGGCTGAAATGATGATGATGTTGATGATAATGTGCGTAAAAAGTCTGGATGAAAATACAATTGGACCCTTTTTTGATTGGTAGTTGCTGCAATCAGGTTTTCTTTTTTTTTGTGACTTAAAAGTAGCTGTCAGTGCGACTACTAGTATTTTATAAAATCACTTACAACTTTATCTGGTTGGTATGTATTTTAAAAGGTCACATGAACCTATACGATTAAATATGGACGTATTAATTGGTTTGATCCACGTGCTGCAAACACGTAAGCGTCCTTGGACTACAATAGAATGTCACAAAGTGACATTTTATTTGCATAAATATTTGGAATTGACTACATATTTTGACAGCGCATTTATTAATATTTTCTAAATAAACGATATTATATTTAAAAAAAAAAACACTTTTACACGTAAATTTTTTTTTCAGCCAGTTTAAACCAGATGAGGCAGGTATTTCTTATTCAAAGTCTCTTTTAAAGTCCATACAGAAAACATAGACCCATCCGAAGAACAATGTTACATTTGAAATTTACTAGGTTTTCAAATGTAACATTGTTCTTCGGATGGGTCGACATGTAATGGTCAAATCATATGAGAATCATGCAGATTAGTGTCTCAGATGGTTTTTTGAAGAAAGAACTATACAGATTTGAGTGGACCTGTCCAGTCAGTGCAAGCATTTGTCAGCATTCGTGTAGCTCAAACTTAGGACTACTAAGGAGCTCTACATTTCAAATAAAATTTGTAAAAAATGTATTTACAGTTTCTAAAAATATTAAACCCCCCAGCTACCGGTGGTCAAGGTTCCTGACAGAGGAGTTTCCTGACAATACGAGCAGTGTTCAGGAGTACTCCTTTCTGGATCGAGCCTTTCATCATCTTACTACTGGTCGAGTGTCGATATTTATTTTATTTTATTTTTCACATTTTAGGAAAGCTTACACTAATAACAACTTATAACTAAATTGCTAATTACAAGCTTCCACATTTAAAATGGCAAAAATATTCGAAGTTCGTCTCACAATACCATAAACTGTTTATGATGTTAAACAAACAATAATGATTTGTTCTTGGTTCGGCCCACGGAGTTTTGTCCCACATAAAAAAATCCTGGTTTGTCCCAAACTACATGCTTCTTTCGTCCCAAAATGTTATTTTCATTATTTTGTTCTCGATTCGTCCTATTTTATATTCCTTATTCGGCCCATATTTTTTTTGTATAGGCGATTTTTACATTTTTGTACACTCAGCATCAAAAACGTATTACTATTTTATGAGTACAAACTATATACTAGCTTCTGCCAGCGACTTCGCCCATGTGATAATAGAAAATATTTGCCTGTCACTTTATGTAGTGAGGTAGGATTTTTCTGATGAAATTATTATTAAAGGCGGTCTTGCAGTTTTTTATTTTATTCAGTTTTAGTTTATTATGAGCCTATTCACTCTAGCCTTGAAGACACCCAAATTATAACCGGACGGGAAGACCGCAGCAGGCAAATTGTTCCAGTCCTTCGACGTACGCGGTATAAACGACGAGGCGAAACGCTTGGTCCGGACCGTAGAGATTTCAACAACGTAAGGGTGAATATTCGCCGTACGTCGGGTTGTCCGATGGTAGAATTGCGATGGCGGAATCAAGTCATGCAATTCCTGTGCACACTCTCCAAAATGCATATTGTAAAATACCGAAAGGCTGGGTACCCTACGCCTGTGCTCAAGACTTTGAAGGTTGGACTTAACCAAATCTGGATCACCAATCCTCTTTGCACGCCTTTCCACCGAGTCCAAAGCTGCCAGGTGGCATTTTGCAGCACCAGCCCATATGAGACTGCAGTACTCCACACACGAACGGACCTGTGCTTTGTATAACATTAAAAGCTGTCCCGGTGTGAAGTACCGCCGGACCTTTGCAAGAATGCCTAGTTTCCTAACAGCTACCTTGGCTTTGGACTCAATGAACCGCCCAAAGTTAAAGTCTGAGGGAATTTCAACCCCCAAGAGCTGAAGGCGGTCGGTGTACTCCAGGGATAAATTCTGAAAAGTAGGAACCAAGGTGCACGGGCTCCTTTTGGCGGTGAACAGATACGCTTGTGTTTTGGCGGCGTTGAATCCCACCAGATTGGCTTCACCCCACTTGGAGACTGCCTGAAGTGAGATATTCGTTCGCTCTACCATAGCCTCTCTTTCGGACCGAATTAGCTCCTTACTAGCCCGAGCACTGGGCAGGTATCTCTCTACAACTGTGCTATCATCTGCATACCCATAGATACCGGGCACCAGCAGATTGTTGATATGCAACAGAAAGAGAGTTGCAGAGAGAACAGACCCCTGAGGAACTCCGGCATTAGTCGTCATGGGCTCTGATGAGCATCCGTCGACAACAACTCGGAGAGACCGTTCACTCAGGAAGTCTTTTACCCAGTTAATCAGACCAGGGGAAATGCCATACGCTGGAAGCTTACTCAATAGGCTAGCGAGCTATTCATCATTTCAGCCGATACACGTCCACTGTTGGACATAGGCTTCCCCCAAGCGTCGCCACATCGAACGTTTCTGTGCGTCCCGCAGCAAGCTATTATTTTTTAAATATTATTCAAAAATTTCAAATAACCTCTTACATTATTTTTGATGACTGTACTTTTAAAGTACTTGTGATTCGGGACGAAACAGAACTTCAATAGTGATGTGGGACGAATAAATAATTTTTTGGAATGTGGGACAAAACTTCGGGACGAACGAAGAACAAACCACAATAATATATATGGTTCAAGTGCAAATAGGTGCTTGTTGTTCAAAAAATGGCTTTGCTAAGAGTTTTCTAACTGTGCCTGCTTTGGTGCAAAAGAGTTCAATGCTGGGTTCACATGAAATTTTGTTGAAACTGCGACTGGTTTTCAAAAAATATGTATTACATAATTAATGTTTGCACTAGGTTCATGCAGAAGAGAGCAATGGTGGCTAAATGCCCCGACTTACGAGTTGTAGGTCGCGGGTTCAAACCCAGCCAGGCGCATTACTTTGTGTAATTTAATTCATCACCACTGCTCTCAAGACGGCGAAAGAAAACATGGTGAGGAAACCGGCATGTCCTAAAACTAAAAATTTGAAGATATGTGACATCCACCAACCCGCACTAGGCCCGCGTGGTGGATTACGGTCCATCTCCTCTCCTAGAGAGGAGGCTTGAGTCCCAACAGTGGGAACATTATATGGCCGACTATGCTATGCTATGGTACATGCGGAAGTGGTCGCTGTCGCAGCCCCATCTGATTAGTGGTCGAGGAGGTCGTTATTATTTTTATTGGTACACCTCGTAAAAGTACGGGACAAACATGTCATTCTCATTGATTGTTTGATATTCGTTATCGCTGATGAAATATAACTTTGTTTGAAGTTCTTTTCTTTAAGAATATTTTACCATTATCATTATCTGACAAGGATTCCAATTAGTTGTTTATCCAATAAATCGACAGAATCATCGCATTAAAGTTGAAAACACATGAGATTATTTCAAGGCAACCCTGTTCCATCGTAGCTTACCATCAGAAGAGATAGATGTCAAACGCAAGCCTATCCATATAAATAATAAAAAAAAAACAAAGGAGAGAAAGAATATTTTTGTGATGATGATACATAATTACACATACCTATACTCTGTTAAAAATTACATTAGAAATTTATGAAACTTTTATTACTGTTCGTTCAAGCGATTTTGACTTTTATTACGTTGGTAGTATGACAAATGGCGGTTGTAGTAAATAGTTGATATTGTAACTAGTGTTTTGCTCTTAGTGCCGTCATTATGCCTGCGAAATAGAAGTTAAAATTGGTTGAACAGACAGTAAAACAGTTTTTTTTTTTAATTTCTAATCTGAACACGAAAAGGGTATATTTAAAACTAACTTTCTAACATCTACGTCAACAAATGACGTACGTTTAAAGTTTGTTCTCGCAATCTTCGTCACATACAACTACATTTGACGTCACTTTGCGTCATTCTAATTTGCATAACTATACGTTTGACCACAAAGCAGAAAAACTTAAAGAGAAAACATGACCAGTTTGAGAGGTCCAAACGACCTGATGACCTTTAAATATCTATAGATACAACAAGAAATACAATAAAACAGTGATTACGTAACTTGATATGCAGATTTAAACGTCGTTAGAGGAGGGACGAGGTCACAAAGTCAGACTTCAAAAAGAATATGGTAATGACGATTTTCTTTCAATGTATGCCACTTTGCATTTTTGATTTTATTTCAAGACTTGACTCGAGAGATATCTAAAACGTAATATAAAATTTCTGTCTTCATTAAATATTCATTTATTACAGTAATGTGCTTTGTTGTCGATTTCAAATAGATTGACGACGTAAGAAATAGAGAATATGAATGATTTTTTTAAAATTATTATTAATAGATTGGCTTTTGACCACTATCTTACTTGAAAGTTTATTTTTTATTTTTTTTGCGGTGAGAAAATCATCTAATAACATCTCTCACTCTTGGGTGGAGCAAAAGGGTGTGTCAGACTTTACTGATTCCTGGTACGTTCGGTGCCTTTCATACCAGGACCAAGTATTTCATTTAGAAGCAGACTCTTGGCCCCAGTAGGCATCGACCCTGCTGGGCCCCTACGGTTTGCTGATATCAAATCTCCTTGAGGCACGATGGGAAACGGTACACGCCATCTGCCCATTGCTCCGAAAGCCCGCGCCTACGGTGGCCGGTTCGGGATCCCGGTGGCTGGGGCGTGAAGGGCGCTCCCTCGGACGTGCACGTGCGGCCTCCTCCTTTGCTAGCATTACTGCTTCGCAGGAGCCGATCGCCTGCTACTCGTCCTCGCTTCGGACCAAGGCCTGTACCAAGGCCCGCACAAAGAGATCTTTGCCGCCGATCTCCCCCACGTGGACAAGGTAGTGCTCTGCCCAAGCAGGGTACCTGATAGTAAGAGATAACGTGGTGGACAGTAAAGCAGTCTTAAAAATAAGTGGCCAGTTCCATTCTAGCCAAATTCCGTGGCTTGGTATTCTCAAAAATGATATTTTTATGTATGTTCTAGCAACATTAATTGCCAAACGAATTAAAAGAATCGAAAAACTTAAATCTCTAACTTAGAGAAAAACTAAAATGTGCCATTTTAATAAAAACTTAAAAAAGCTGACGATGACGCCCACTACACATGATTGCAAGAAAGCAAAACTATAACCTTTAAAAGAAAAGAAAAGAAAAGAAACGAATCAAATAACGGGTCATACATACATAGTAAACACTCCTTGAATACCGGAAAAAAAGGACAAAAGATTTCATATTCTTTGCAGACAGACTAAACTCATAAAAAAATCTAACAAAAACTCGTCTAAAGAATCCATTTGGCGCCTACAAAATGTAATTTATTGGCACCGGTTTCAAACATAAGTCGTTTGAACAGATTTCAATAAAATCAGGTTTTTTAAATTATTGTAATGTATTATATATGAATGATGCATAAACGTGGTTAAAAGATCGCTGAGCTTAGAAAGGTTAGGTCTCGCGATGGCCAAAAAAGTAATAAATATTATAAACATGATTATTAAAATCAACATACAATCGTACATGTGTGCATATTTTTAAGTTATTGCATAGCTTCTATCGCGGTTCTTGAGCGTGGAGACCGAATCCAGAAATTCCGTAACGAAAATAACCTAACACCCCCCACTCATTTGTTTTTTGAGCGTGGTGACCGATACGAAAACAAATGAGTGAACAATCAATCAAAATTCATTTCAATGTGTGAAAGTGTAACTTCAATTAATATCAAAGAAAAAAAAAACAAAGAAAAAAAATACTGCATAAATAAAATAAATAAATAATTATAATTGCATAAGTTGATACAAATGCTATGCAATAGCTTTACCGCGGCAGTCCCCGAGTGCCACACGTCTTTTTTAATAAAACTTTAAACGTGATGTACAAACTGTAAACATGATGTTCAACATGTTAATGATAAATAGATATGTCAAATAATACTTACTACTAGTCTATTACTACTAGTTATACTTGAAATGAATCTTACTCGTAATGAAACTTAATTTGGTTTGTGATATTTTTTAAGTTTTTTTTTTTACAACTCTTTCATAATATCTATTTACAAATATTTAGTATACAAAGTGTGGTAAAAAAAAAAACATGTTTGTTTTAAAAATCTGGCTTTTTTCACACTTTGGATTTTGTAAAAGGAATTGGCTCGATTATTACTTAAGATATTCATTGCACCATAACTGACAATAACGAACATGAATGACACTCTATTTTTAAAAATTACGTAGTTTATCTGCACTAATATAATAAAGACATAAAGTTTGTTTTTATGTTTTTTTGTTTGTAGGAGGTAATTTCTGAAAGTACGGGTCCGATTGCTAAAATTTTTTCACCGGCAGAATGCTGCTTTATTCCTGAGTGACATAGGCTATATTTTATGTACGCGAGTGAAGCTGCGGGCAAAAGGTAGTTTAAGATATTTTCAGTATTCACATATTCTTAGAAGATACTAAAAAAAGCAATATGTGGACGTGTACACTTAAAAAATGCTCCGCTATTTGTTTACAAACAAAAATAATTCTACTGCGCACTGACCATTCAAAAACGTAATTACCTATATTAAAACCCAAAAGCACATCAGTCCATAAAATTTACATTGATTTACATAATGTTGTTAAATTATTATGTAATCGCAATCATTGCGGAATGTTGAGACACTACTACGCTGAATCAGAATCATACAAAAAGATCGATTTCATGATATTGTACAATTAATTTCAGAATTAGTTATACTGGTTGTTCTTCTAAACATTTTCCTCGAAATATCTCCAATGGCGAGGTCGGTGACCTAAGATTATTAGAAGTTCTTTGAAAAAAGACTGAAGCTGACTCATTATCAGCTGTATGGAAAATCATCTTATGACATCCCCCGCTCATGGGCGGAGCGGGAGATAGTTTCAGACTCTTACTGACTAAAAACCCACCCCGTTCCTTCGTGCCTTCATACCGGGGCTGAGCTACTCTTGAGGCACGCGGAAACAGTGCAGTAAAGTTACCGGACGGTCGGACAGCGAGCTACCCATAGCTCGCCGTCCGCAAGCCCGCGCCTACGGTGGCCAGAAATCGGTATCGGAATCCCGGCGGAGGCGAGAGCGCAGTTGCCTGATACGGTCAGCCTCCTCCTTTGCTAACATTACTGCTTCGCAGAAGGAAACGACCGTCTGCCACTCCTCTTCGTTCCGGACCATGGCCTGTACTAAGGCCCGGCGCGAGAGATTGCCGCCGCCGATCACCCCCAGGAGGGCACGGCGATGCTCCGCCCGAAGACTCTTTATAGTTACAAGGCGTATATAACGTGGTACTACTAAGAAATACGTACATAGAACCGTGAATAATTTATAAACGATTTTCGGTTGTACATAATCTTCAACGTACCATGTTTGTGGTACAATATTTGTTAGACATTACAATATCAAAGAAAAGTTACATAAATCAGATCGTTGAAGCTTACACATTTTTTTGCTTGAAGCAAATATTTGGCATCTGTTCAGCACACATTCTATGAGACTGTGGTGTATCGGTATGGATTAATGTTACCAGTACTTTTTTATGAGTATTCAAGGAGTTTCTTGTAAGTTCTTTTTCATAGAGATTTATCCTTTGAAACGTGTTAGGGCTTCTTCACACGTACCTACCACAAACACACCACGCCGCAACGACAAAATGCTGTCAATCAGTGGTTACGTGTGAATAGTGTCGCTGCAGCTTTTTGTAGTTGCGTTGTAGTACCGACAAAATGTCGCCAGTAGTTGCGATGCGGTTACGTGGTGTGCAGACACGGTTACGCACTGTCGTTGCGTCGACGTAACGTTGTGTTTGCGATGCGGTCGGCCACTAGTTCGCAGTATCGCTGGTGGTTCCGTTGTGGTTGAGGTGTGGTTGTGGTCGTAGTGTGGTTATGGTACGTGTGAAAAAGCCCTTATAGTTGGCTTTATTTTGCTTTGTGACCAACATTGACATTCAAGTCTTGCTTGTAAATGGTTCGAGTTTTGTAATGGATGAATGTTTAGCATCCAAAAAATGCTAATGAAGTTTTATCATCAAAAAGCATAATCTCGTATTTTATACAACTTTTGCTGTCTAATGTAATATAATTCTCTTTTTTTTAATTCCCTTTTTTACACGGTTTTTGGTTAAAATGGTTTTGTGAATCCGCTAGATTGCCCGTGTGCCGCTGAGCGGCACATGACCTTCAAGCCTACATTGCCCGTGTGCCGCTGAGCGGCACATGGGCGCCCCGCACCTCAGTCGTTTAAGTTTTTGAAGATTACTCTTCTCTGTCTATCTATGGTATATTTGTATAAATTTATTTCGCTTCTCCGTTAAATTTCCTACCAAAATAAACCAAACTGTATATCCGAACGATGGAAAAAAAAATTAAAAAAAAAAGTTGAAGTTGACAATGTTGCGTAATTGTCAGTGTCGTGTTACACTTGTGTAAACAAACTTTGTTTAAATAGTTAAAGTGGCTCGATTTGCTTGGTGTTTGTTTTATTTTCAAGGTAAGTTAACAACTAATACGTAGAAATAAAGTTTTTAGCATGAAACACGACATTTACTCGTCATAACCCGAAACTTGGCGGTACGGTTTGGCGAAAAATTTGAATTTACTGTTGTCACTAATTGTCATATTCATCAGCAATGGTAAACGCTATTGCTATGACTTTTGTTTATTTTGTAAGAATATTAGACTACCTACATTATTGTATTACTTTTATTCTAGGCCTAAATGTGAAGTTTAACGGTAAATCAACACGCAAAATTTAACCTCTTAATCCCCGCGCGAACGCCGGCGTTCGCGCTAATGTCATCGCGCCATAATAAATTATTTTGTATGGACGGGTGTACGGTATTATTTTTTTTCATAATCTATATACCCTAAATATCGTAATTAAAAAATAAAAACACAATGTCATCGCTTTAGTTTTCGAGATATGATTTTTTAAAAACTAGTCGTGTTTAAAAAGCGCTTATCTCTGTGTTTACAGTATCATATTTCGACTCCGTACTCGACGAAACATAAACAAAACACTCGAATGTGTCGCCCCATTCATACTAAGAACAAAAAACATAACACTTACGAGTTACAATAACATCTTGACGCACAATGGATTGTTTATTTGAAATGCGAACCCGCGCGCCGGGAGGCCATAAAAAACGTCTCAAGTGGCGGGCAATTGAGATAAGGTTTGCGGCGGAACGCGGGCGCTCTAGCGGGAATAAAGCAGGTTTTGCAAGGAAGTAAGTGCCTTTGATACCGCAAGGAGCTCCGCCGTCATTATACATACATTACTATTACAAATTTTAAATAATCCTTTACTATTATGCCTCGGATCATAAAATCGTCATTTTCATAGACAGCAGAAGTGCTCTTCAGCATATAGCTCGATGCACCTCTGGCTGCAGAGGTGTTTCGATTGCTTACGTCATATTAAGACAAATATATTATTTCATTTCTAATAATGTGAATTTGATTCTGCAATGGGTCCCATCGCATGTTGGCTTACGGGGGAACGAGGAGGTCGACCAATTGGCAAAGACTTCTGTGTCGGATGGTTTAGAGGTGAATGTTACTCCAAGCTACTCCGAACTTTTACCAAAATATAAAATTGAATGCTCTAAGGATTGGAAAGAATATTTTAATAGAACATCACTTGAAAAGGGAATCTGGTACAAGACAATACAATGTGAACCTCCACGTATTCCTTGGTTTGCCAATATTAAGCTTAAGAGAAAGTTAATAATAATAGCGCATAGACTGCGGTCTGGACACGTTCCACTCAACAAGTTTCGGTATCTAATGAGAATAAGTGACAGTCCAAATTGTGCAGAATGCGGCACGGTGGAGGATGTCCACCACTTGTTGGTGGAATGCGTCAGGACACGAGCTGTTAGAGAGGTGCTGATGAATACTTTTAAAATTAATTTGATTGATGTTGGTGTTATTCAAAGTATACTGTCCGAACCCCTCTCTAACGCAGCCATCGCTGTTTATAAAATAGTGAGTAAGGTTTTGAGCCCTCATAGTTGATAAAGTTTACTTAAGTAGCTTGACTTGTATTAGGTTACGATGGGGCTGGCAGGGTCGTACTGTGTGACCAAAAGTCCATAAATTTATAAGATTAAAAAAAAGCGGGTTTTATAACGGGAACTGGCCTTTGATTTGTGTCTCTTCAGATTCAGGTTTCTTTTTAAAACTATGCTTTGTCTGACCCTCTAGACTCCTGTGTCCTAAGTGCATTCAAAAACATGTAAACTCATGTACACAAGCCACCACGGAACAAGTATCTGTAAGCCATACAAATATTCGTTCCGTGTGGGAATCGAACTTCTTTTCTTTCTACACAATACGTTGATCTTCAAAACCTTTACACACGTGTGTAAACATTGTAGATTCTGTTTACCGCAGGAAACTTTAGGAAAAGAATGGAATCTTTATCCATTCCTGGTTGCTTGGTAGAAATTGTGGAATTCAATAAGTTAACCAATAGTATGTTTTTTACATTTTAAGGTTTCCGTTTAGTGTCTTAGTTTAATAAAGTATATGTAAGTATTAATCATAAAGAGCAGTGGCGGCCGAGTAGTAATGACTCCGACTTACGAGTTGTAGGTCGCGGGTTCAAACCCCGCCGTGCGTATTACTTCGCGTAACTTATTTCATTACCACTGTCCTCAATACGGTGAAGGAAAACATGTGACCAACCTGCACTGGGCCCGCGTGGTGAATGACGGCCCTTCCCTCTCCTAGCGAGGAGGCCTGAGTCCCAGCAGTGGGAACATTAAAAAGGCTGATGATGATGATGATGATGATGATTCATCACAAAATTTTTATCATATAGATTGAATTTCTAACATCTGTGTGAAGTAAGGACGGATCGCTAGGTATTCCAATAAATTTAGTAAAGAAGTTACTACTCGAAGTATAGCCTTCATCTTGTATTTTAGTTAACAGAAAATACTAGGAAAAAATTGTTTCTGAAAACGAAATAAATTCCAATTATTTCATTGAAACGGAGGCTCGATTACCACTTCAGCGAGTTCTCAATCATAACGAAATGATACCGTTGTCTTTCAAGAGTGAAGAAGTGTCTGGATTTTTGAGAATATATAAGTATTATAAGTATTTATATATATAAATGTCAATTGCTGTTCGTTAGTCTCGTTGAAACTCGAGAACAACTGGACCGATTTTAATACTAGTAATTCTTTATTGTTTTTTTCACCAGCTTACAGGGTAGGTTTATAAGCAAATAAAAAACTTTTTACAAAAAAAAATACAACCGACTTCAATGTTAAATAAACACTGAAAAGTACAAAATAACTTTAATTTCGGAAGTCGATGTTTCTACAATAGTTTTATCTCTTCGCTATTTAACACCGACTTCCGAAATTAAAGTTATTTTGTACTTTTCATTGTTTATTTAACATTGAAGTCGGTTGTATTTTTTTTTAAGTTTTTTATTTTACACTTTTTAGTTATGGGACCTACCACCACTAAAAAGTACCTCTCCGCCAAACTTAAATACCTTATAGCCAGAGAGCATCTCATAACGATTCTAATAATCTCAAACACGGTTAAATTACATTAATTTACCTTCTGGCTTCGTCATCAGATTAGTCCGAAACATCCCCTCCCCCTTTTCCTTCAGCCAGTCATCGACTACACGTATAAACAAAGCAATTTTACTTGTTACGACAGTTCTGCTGTGATCCTATGAGGAGTTCTGTGCCATATCTTCGAAGTTCATGATCAGATCATAACAATATTTTAGTGGGACCAACTTGGAAGCATAAACTTTTAATCAAAAAAAGAATTTCAAAACCGGTCCACAATTGACCGAGATATCGGTGAAAATACAAAAAACAAAAAAAAAACATACATTCAGCCGAAGATAGAACCTCCTCCTTTTCGAAGTCGGTTAAAAATATAGGTAGATAGAGTAGAGTAGGGTAGGTAAGTAGCGTGAGTTAGGTAGTCTGAGTTGATGGGAGCGAAGCCACGGGCAAAAACTAAGTCATTGTAATCAAATCAAATTTAAGTTTTAATATAAGCTGTGTTACTTTTTGGTGTAAAATAAAATTTATTCTATTCTATTCTTATACTACTGTGTGTTGTTCTGCCAATTATTTTAAAACACGAACAAAAACATACAGCTTCAAGGCGAAATAAGAAGAGGTGGGTAAACTCAACTGCACCTTTGAGATATAAACTCTTCTTCATCTTGTTAAGGCATTTAACTTGTACATAATTTGGCTCAGTAGGTGGATACGTTTAAAATCAATCAATCAATCCCCTGATTTGTTCCCTATTTGGGGTTGGCTCTTCTGAGTCTTATAAGGCTGTATTTTACTGGGACACCAGTTGCGCTGACATGGTGTCTAAGCTACCAAACTAGACACTATACAGACACCATTGCACCAGCCCCCTAGCCAAGTTACAACCGTTTCGCTTGCGCCGAACGCTTCGAGTTGATCTTGCCGCCAATTCTTTTGTTCTGACCACGTGGCTGAGCGATAAGAAGACGTCATTCCCGTACATTTGAAGCTTTCTACAAGCGTTAACTATTGCAGATTAGCAACTTGGCTAGGGGTACAGAGTCGCCACACGTCCGAGCTGGTCGCGCCACCAAATTTATTGGTTGCGAAACCAAACACCAGGTGAGTTACTCTCTATTAAGGAATGCAAAAACCGGTTAACCGGGTAACCGGTTTTAAAATTAGTTTTTTTGGAAATTTATTTTTAAGTGAAAATTTTAATTTTTTTTTGCTTGTGAAATTCTAAATAAATATTTTTAAACTTATCTTGGAACTTATCTATTAAAAAATATATTGTATACCTAATATGAATCCTGTTAAAAATCTCGACTTCATAAAAACGAATGTCTCAGAATGATGTCATACATAGAGAATCTAAGCTAAAAGTTAATATATACTTTTACTCAAAATATCCATCACTAGCTGTTGCCCGCGGCTTCGCCCGCGTACATAAAATATAGCCAATGTCACTCGGGAACAAAGCAGGTTTTTATCGGTGAAAAAAATTTAGCAATTGGACCAGTACTTCCAGAGGTAACCTCCTACAAACAAAAAAACATAAAAACAAAAAAAGCTTTAACTCTTTATTACACGAGCATTAGTAATAGTGTAGATTAACCTTAACACAGGCTTTTAAGCGTTTAGGCCACATGTCATCTGTTTACGCATGGTGATCATTGGAAAGTTGTCCACTGCTGATCGTAAAGAATTTTTAAGGATTTTGAATTATTGTTACATGCAGCCCATGCTCTCTAATATAGATCTCAATTTGTAGTTCACGGGTTGAGGTCTTTTTTTTATGGTGGGAAAAATCATCCAATGACAACCCCCGTTCTTGGGCGGAGCGAGAGATAGTGTCAGACTCTTACTGACTAAAAAATCCACTCTGTTCCTTCTAGCCTTCATACCGGGGCTCGAGTTCCCTTTCGAATAACCCTGGCCCCCAGTAGGCTTCGAACCAGCTGAGTCCCTGCTGTTGCTGACAACCCGGAAAGCGAGCTACCCATTACTCACTGTCCGCAAGCCCACGCCTACGGTGGCCAGAAATCGGGATCGGAATCCCGGCGGCGGTGGCTAGAGCGCCGTTGCCTGATACGGTCGGCCTCCTCCTTTGCGAGCATTACTGCTTCGCAGAAGTCGGATGCCACTCCACTGCCACTCCTCCTCGCTCCGGACCATGGCCTCAACCAAGGCCCAGCGCGAAAGGTCTCCGCCACCGATCGCCCCCACGAGGGTACGGCGATGCTCCGCCCAAGCAGGACACACCTCGACTGTGTGCTCCACCGTATCCTCCGGGCATTCCGCACAATGGCGACACCCGGGCGTCACTTCCGCTTTAATCCGGAACAGGTACCTCCCAAACGTGCCATGTCCGGTGAGGACCTGCGTCATGCGGAAGGTAAGGACGCCGTGAGGTCTTTCCAGCCACGCCTCAAAGAGGCGCCATAATTGTGGCGTGCCCAGCACTGGGTTGCGATAGTCGCTGACGCCATTTCACCGTGAGATCCTGCCGGAGCTCTGTCAGTCATGCCGTGATCTGTCGCGGCAGTGAACTTTCACCCCGGCGCTGCATCTCCACGCGCATATCGTACATGTGTGCAAGGACTGTTGCCTCCAGATCCCACGGTGGTAGGCCAGCAAGAAGGCTCGCCGCTTCGCGGGAAACCGTGCGGTATCCCCGCACCATCCGTACTGCCATGACCCTCTGGCAGGCGTTCAGCATGGCCGCCGGTCGCGTTTGCAGCGACGGCGCCCACACCGGCCCCCGTAGAGGTCCATGGACCGAACGATTCCCGCATAGAGCCTCCGGCAGGAGGCATCTGGACCCCCAAGGTTGGGCAGGAGCCGCTTGAGTGCAGCCCCCGTCCGGTTGAGTTTGGGAGCCAGACGTCGCAAATGCTCCCCGAAATTCCACCGGCTGTCGAGGACGTGTCCCAGGTACTTCATCGTTGACCCGACGCCGATTTGAACTCCTCCTACCGTTAGTTGGGAACCTGATGGTGGCGCGTTCCGAGGGCCGTGAAAGCACATAGGATTTGTGTATTGCCACCTCGAGTCCCAACTCCTGGATCCTACTATCGACTATCGCAACCCCGCGTGTCAGTAGAACTGTACAATTGATGTAGCTATCACTATGGTACATAAATATTCATAAGCAAACCTACGACTGATATCAAGCCTCAAGAGCGTTTTAAAACTATGTTTGCTTAAAAATAGTCTCATTTCAAAGTAATAAAAAAAAAACTCGAAAAAACCGGTTACTAGAAAAAAAACCCGGTTATTTTAGTCATTCAAAATATGCCGAAAAACCGGTTTTTCGGTTTTCGGGTTAACCGGTTTGCATTCCCTACCCTCTATAGAGCTCTATACATTTTGTTGGTAGAGGCGACTGGTCGCCCCGCCATGGTGTCCCGGTGAAATATAGCCCTTACGCTATTCTAGGCGATTTTGTGTCATTTCTGACGTTAGGCCCATTGTCAGCAGGTCGTTCTGGTGGTTTGAATTGGTTTTTGTAAAATTGCAGGTTGTATGGAAACTTGAGGCACTCCAGAATTTACGCGGACGGATATAACATTGATCCTAAAAATGTAACATTAAAATATAATTTGGACCGGTCGTTGCGGCAACACTTAGGAAAGCCTGTGTCCCGCAGATAACATCTTTCAGCTGAAATGATGATTAAAAGACTAACTAAAACAAACTAGATACGGAGAAGGACCAGGTGTTGTGGCGCAGTTTGGAAAAGGTCAGTATCCAGGACTACAATAAGCGGAGTTCGTTGAATCTTTGAGCTAGTCAGTATTGTACAGCCTAATTCCAAGAATTGAGAGTCGGATCTCAAATTCAATTTTTCAGGAACAAAAAAAGCAATGGACATTTCACCGAAATCTTTAAATACTTGCAAATTCTAACCAAGTCTTAATTAATTTAGTAAATTCTTACAAGTCTGAAGACTGATGAATGATTAGAATTCGGTTGAATAATTTCCTTAACACGGTTAGTACCAGCAAAATGCAGGTTCGTTTCCATTTGTTTGACTATCGTACATTCCATGTTTGCAGAGGTAAAGAACCGTATATTTTCAAATGTTATACGTGACATCATTCACAGAATTTTGATGAAATCTCATAATACGGGCCATGCGGGTTCCTCGTGAGATTTGTAATATGTAACTTTAAATCTCAGTATATATCATTACCATCTTTTAAGAAAAGTTGATTAGAATATTTTTATAGTATACTAGCTTTTGCATACACAAAAATATAGCCTTTAAAGCCGCATTCTATCGGTTAAAAAATTTTCGCAAGCGGACTAGTACCTACTTCCAGAGATTACCTCCTACAAACAAAAAAAAAACATCAAATACTACCTCTTTATTATATTAGTGAAAAAGATTTACGTATAACACATACATTATTTTTATGGGGAAAATCATCCAATGACTTCTCCCGCTCTATGGTAGAGCGAGAGTGCGTGTCAGACTTTTACTAAAACTACAACCCATCCGTGTTCTTCAGTAGCCCATTGCGTTTCAGGTCCACGGTATCTCTGTCGAAAATCTTTACTACCCCCTACGGCTTTACTGTCATCTCCTTGAGGCACGCGTGGAACATTACGCGCCGTTGACGACACGGGCTTGGTCACTACTGGATGGCCGCACGGTGAACTACCGATTGCTCGTCGTCCATTAGCCCATGCCTACGGTGGCCGGGAACAGGGAATTGTTTCTTCGTTGTCTTCTAAATTGTACTTTAAGTTTTCATAATGTTGATATCGGTGGTAATTCTTAATAAAAAAACTTCAGAAAAGGAGGGGGGGGGGTTTCAATGCAAAAAAATGTTTTTTTTTGTCTTGTAGGCACAGCATTATCTTTACCAAATAATCACCGATTGTAATTATCCTTTTCTTATTTGGAAGCGCATGTCGGTTTATTGTTAACACAATAGGGTAGTTTCCAGGGTCAAAATAATTACATTTTATTTAGTCCGTATTTTAGATCAAAAAAAAATATTGGACTCGTATTTTTCTTTTTTCGATTAAACAAAAAATAACAAAGACATAGCCCATTAAAGTTACGTGTGACGGCACCCCGTGCGAAAAAATGTAGGACGGCGTGACGTTACACGTAACTTTAATGGGCTATATCTTTGTCATTTTTGGTTTAATTTACAAATTAAAAACATACGTGTCCTTTATTTTTGAATAATCTAAAAGACGGACTAATTACATTTTTTTGTGGCAACTAGCCTATTTCATAACGGAACACTAAAAGAACTAAGATGTACTACAAGTAAGTTCACCATATTGTAACCTCATTTCACCACCAAAATAAATAATCTTGTGACTTATATCGATTATATTCAAATCCCAAAATTATATTTGATTCCTTGTGTACAAATTGATAACCATCAATTCAGACAAAAATTTATTCTTTAGGTACCTACATCTTGATTTTTTTTTTGGGTTGTGTTAAATCATAAACAAAGTTTTCGCCTCATTTGACCTTGGACTTTGAAGACACATTGTGAATGTATACACTTAAAATCAATATATGTATTAATATCCTATTTTATAAAAAAAACTAGCTTTTGTCCGCGGCTTCGCCCGTGTACCTACATAAAATATAGCCTTAGCAATCGGTCCAGTAATTCCAGAGATTACCTCCTACGTACAAAAAAAAAAAAAAACAAAAAAAAAAAAACAAACTTTACCTCTTTATTATATTCGTCACCCTCCCTGTTAACTGTCCTAACTAGCAATTGATATTATTTTCCAGGGCGACCGTTTTTCGGTCGGGAGTTAAAATCATGTTCCTGTAGTTGCGTTAGTTGTAGCTTTATTAATGAATTAATTCATTAAACCCCAAGCGAACGCCGGCGTTCGCGCACCTATTGTCTTTCTATTGTGTCTGTAATTTCCACGATTGAAAGGTGAGTTTTTTATATTAATCTTGGCATGTTCTTTTAGTTAGTGGTGGCCCTAAAGCACTAAGGTACGAAGGTAGTGAGGATATCTTTTCTCTTCTTTTATACTTACGCAAAACAAAATACGTGAATATCTTCTAAACGGTAAACGACACAGATACGACGATTAGAGAAAACTAATTCGAAATAATGTTACGAACACGTAGGTAATATCAATGCAGATACGCCAGTTTGTGAGATACGACAGTTAGCGGGGAGGGCGACGATATTAGTGTAGAAGTAGTGTCCCATACTAAAGGCCTAACCCTCTTCCATGGGAATAACGACATGCCGTCCGGTCTCTTGCGAATACGTCTTTTTTTATGGTGGGGAAATCATCAGTGACAACCCCCGCTCTTGGGTGGAGCGGGAGATAGTGTCAGACTCTTACTAACTAAAAACCCATTATGTTCCTTCAAGCCTTCATACCGGGGCTCGAGTTGTCTTTCTAAACTAACCCTGGCCCCGGTAGGCTTCGACCCAGCTGGGCCCCTACTGTTGCTGACAACTCCTTGTGGCGCGCGGGAACAGTGCGCTCCGTCGACGACTTGGGCTTGATCCGGACAATTACCGGATGGTCGGACAGCGAGCTACCCATTGCTCACTGTCCGCAAGCCCGCACCTACGGTGGCTGGAAATCGGAATCCCGACGGCGGCGAGAGCGCCGTTGCCTGATGCGGTCGGCCTCCTCCTTTGCGTGAATTACTGCTTCGCAGAAGTCCATGACCGCCTGCCACTCCTCCTCGCTCCGGACCATGGCCTGAATCAAGGCCCGGCGCGAGAGGTCTCCGCCACCGATCGCTTCCACGAGGGCACGGTGATGCTCCGCCCAAGCAGGGCACACCTCGACTGTGTGCTCCACCGTGTCCTCCGGGCGTTCCACACAGTGGCGATACTTCCGCGCGAATCTGGTACAGGAACCTCCCCAACTTACCATGTCCGGTGAGGACCTGCGTCATGTGGAAGGTAAGGATGCCGTGAGGTCTTTCAGCCACGGCTCAATTGCCAATACGTCTGGAACGCCGACGGTGACAAGAGCGCGTCTGTTGATGTTGTTGATATTCGCGTGTCTTGCTATGCGACCCGCAGTGCCGCACTTCGGTTGTATGACATACCATGATGTCCGAGGGTGTTGACGACTTCGTCACCAGGGGCAGGGACTTAGACGTAAAAAATATGTATTCAGGTATCGTTAGGTTCATACCAATCCGAAAGTGATGTTGATTGACGCTTATGGATACTATATCATTAACAGAGATTTTTTTTAATATGAAGTTTTATAAATGAGGTACTACGTCTTCAAAAGTAAAAAATAAAAACGTTAGCGAAACACTGACTCCTGAGCTAAGTTAGGTGCATGTATCTCAAGACTCAGAAACTTCTTTCGTTTATGATACAGTTTGAAAGCAGTATGCAACATGTAGATAAAATTATCTACATATTGCATACTTCATATTGTACAATAATATTAAGTAATTATAGGTACCTATAAAATTTAAATAACCATATAATTTATATAGGTACCCATTTTGTGAACCTTATCATTTAATTAGATACACAAAATGGATATTAAAATTAATAAAAAAAATTAAATATATAATTATTAGCTTACTAATTATTCAATCAATAATAAGCTAATAGATAATTAATTATACATAATTTACATACAAGGATTTACTTAAAATTAGCATTAGATAAAATAAAATAAATTTGATTTTCACACTGTCTTTCTGTTACCGATTAAAATAAACTCAACAACTGACTTTGTAAATCAACTTTCGGAATCCGACTCTCAGACAAAACCATTTCTAAACTAAATGAGTCAACTGCATGACAAATTCACAAGTAAATATAATTAACTCGTATTTTAATGACTAATCCTGTGTTATTTATCACGCCGGTTACCACGTTCCGCATTCTGCGGTCGCTGTGTATGGCCTAAAGTGTAAATGTTAGTCTATTAGCGGCAACGCGGCAAGGTCTTTTGGGAAATGTGTGCGCTTAAATGTGAAATGACTTGTAATAAGGTCACAAGAGCGAATAAATCAAGTCATTTATTTGGATTTAAACTAAACTTAAATGTAAGTCGACAGGGCACATTGTAGGCTTGCGTACGGCGAGCAATGGGTAGCTCGCCGTCTCACCGTCCGGGCCAAGCCCAAGTCGTCGATAGTACGTATTGTTCCACGCGAGTCTCAAGGTGTTGTTAGCAACTGTAGGGCCCAGTAGGGTCGAAGGCTACTGGGGCCATGGATAATGCAAAAGAGATTCCCGGGGCCCTGAAACAATGGCAAAGAAGGATCAGGAGTGGGTTTTTAGTCAGTAAAAGTCTGACACTATCTCCCGCTCCGCCCAAGAGCGGGACATGTCCTTCGTTGATTTTCCTAACTAAAAAAAAAGTAGGCAGGGCACATTGCTCACAGAACCGATGGTCAATAGGGCCGAAAGGTTCTAGAGTGGCGACCGCGTACTGGAATACGCAGGTTTGGAAGGCCTTCCACGACCCACAAGGTGGAACTATGACCTGGTGAGGGTTGCGGAAAACCGATGGATGCGAGACACATAGGTCCGGTGGCTATGTTGATTCTTGCGAGAGACCTATGTCTACTGTTATAGTAGACATTTCTTGGCTGAAAAGACGATGAGTTGGATTGAAAATTGATGTCGTGGTGATAAGTGACAGCTAAAGCCGAAATCATCAGGAAGTCATCAAATAACGTCTCTCTGGATGGAGTGAGAGAGCGTGTCAGACTTCTACAGACTAAACCCTACCTGTGTCTTTCAGTCGCCCTTGGCATTCCAGGACTACTGTATCTTTTTCATAAATTTCCTGTAGCCCCAGAGGATATCGTCTCGACAGGGCTCTTACGATTTTGTTGACATCTTTTTCGTGAAACACTACGTGCCGTCAAGGAGTTGGGCCCCTCTATGCACTCGCAAATTATATTTTTAAGTAGGTGTAAAGTAAAAGGGAAAGTAAGTCTTAAAAAAAAAAACAGTCTTCCGCGTCTACAATGGTCAAGGCTATGTGCCTCCGCTTCCGATTAATATAGTAAGCTGGATGCTTTTTCTTACATCTAGTTTTTGTTTTGGCAAGCCAGGCGCATTACTTTGTGTAATTTATTTCATCACCACTGTTCTCAAAACGGTGAAGCAAAACATCTCGAGGAAACCAACATGTCCTAGAACCAAAAAAATTAAAGACAAATGACATTCACCAACCCGCACTGGGCCCGTGTGTTGGATTATGGACCATTCCTTCTCCTAGAGGAGAGGCCTGTGTCCCAGCAGTAGGAACATTACACACACTTATTTTGAATAATGTTTGTCCTGTATCTTTTTTGTTCATGCGATGTACAATAAAGAATATAATAAATAAATAAATAAACATTAAAAGGCTGATTCATCATCATCATCTTCCTGTCCTTGTCTCGTTATTTGGGGTCGGCACAACACGTTTTTTTCTTCCATTCTGACCTGCCACTCGTTATGCTAAATGACTCCTACCTGAAAGGTAGTGTCACACTATCACTGACTGATATCCAATAGTTTCATTCTGTGACCTTTTACAATCTAGGGCCGCAGTTTAATCCCGTAGCGAATTACTAATTAAGTTTTCGTATATTATATTTACGTTTATTATTCCCAATTATCCAATGAAATGGTGGCATAACATAATCAACTGGACAGCCATTTAAAATGCATCAGTTCATTAGCAATTTAATGAATTCACACATTTGAACAAATGAAAAATAAAAATAATAGTGCTATAATTTAAATTGAAATTGTAAAGTGCCAATAGGTAAATGAGATCTGTTATACAAATTAGGTTTAAAATAAGTTATGATATGAGCGTAATAAGCTAGTGTGAAACAATATGATTTGATTTATGATTTCAAATATTATTCATATTTGAAATCATATTGTGTAATAATTTCGTTATTGACACAATTTTCCCATTAAACCATTTCTATCATATATCATGCTGTAACCAATTTATTAAAATCATATAAAATGTAAAAAAAAATGATAAAAACAATTGTGTTCAAAAGGCTAATGTTTTTTTAGACATTTCTAGCAGATCTGCGAAAAGAGATATAAAAAAGAAATGTCGACAATATTGTATGAGATCAAGACGAAAATAATAATGATATTTTCAACTATTATGTAAATGTTAATAATAATAATAATATTTATTTGCAAAAAACACGGTATTAAAAGGTGTGTGGTGTTTTCAGATGACATCCCCGCCTTTGGGCGGAGCGGGAGATAGTGTCAGACTTTTACTGACTAAAAAACCCACCCTGTTCCTTCGTTGCCTTACATGCCGGGGCCCAGCCTTCCTTTCAGAAATAGACCCTTGGCCCCAGTAGGCTTCGACCCTGCTGGGCCCCTACGGTAAACGTTTTAGTTAGGTACTGTTATGTAAAAACAAAGAAAATGTGTATGGATTATGTGTAGACTGAATTAAAGAAAAAGGAGTTACAGTGCGTTTGACTTAAGAGGTTCCTTTGCCTACCTACCAAAATTTTTGCAACAAAATGTGAAATTAAATTAAATTAAATTAATAATTAATAATTATTAATATATAATTATTAATTATTATTTATCATTAATTAATTTTTTTTTTATTTTTTTTTTATTTAATTAAATTGATTTTAACGGTAGTAGCACCACTATATGAAGAATAAATGAGGGGAATGGGATTTTATTAAAAAAAGCAAGTCTAAAAGGAAGTGGTTCGATAGAGAGGTACGATCTTGCGGCGTGGCGTTTTCGGTATTTGAAAGAATTGCAGGAGAACCGAAATGGAGCCCAACGTTGTATGCTTTATTCAAAAATAGTTTTTACATTTTCCAAAAGAAATAAAAAAAAAGACGTGTGGCACTCGGGGACTGCCGCGGTAAAGCTATTGCATAGCATTTTTTATCAACTCATGCAATTATAATTATTTATTTATTTTATTTATGCAGTATTTTTTTCCTTTGTTTTTTTTTTCTTTGATATTAATTGAAGTTACACTTTTTGAGCGTGGTGACCGATAAGAAAACAAATGAGTGGGGGGTGTTAGGTTATTTTCGTTACGGAATTACTGGATTCGGTCTCCACGCTCAAGGCCCGCGATAGAAGCTATGCAATAGCTTAAAAATTATAAGGCAATTGTTAAAAGTAACGAAATATCAGTATCTCCCTAATATTATGTAATTTTATTGCTAAAAATATAGCAACACTGTTTTTCCGTATTGCCAACATTACGGCAAAGGAACCGCTTCAGTGAAACGCACTGTAGTGATAGCTTGATTGGTGATAGGACAAAATGAAAGAAAAAAGACGTGTGGCACTCGGGGACTGCCGCGGTAAAGCTATAGCATAGCATTTTTATCAACTGATGCAATTATAATTATTTATTTATTTTATTTATGCAGTATTTTTTTTCCTTTGTTTTTTTTTCTTTGATATTAATTGAAGTTACACTTTCACACATTGAATTGAATTTTGATTGATTGTTCACTAATTTGTTTTCTTATCGGTCACCACGCTCAAAAAACAAATGAGTGGGGAGTGTTAGGTTATTTTCGTTACGGAATTTCTGGATTCGGTCTCCACGCTCAAGGCCCGCGATAGAAGCTATGCAATAGCTTAAAAATTTGTTATGCCGACCACAAATGTCACCAGACAAGGTACGTCGTTTTATAAGTGCCCATGTAGGCTTATGTGAAATAAAATATTTTGACTTTGACTTTGAAGGTCAAATATAAAGTACCACGTTTATAAAGTAGTTATAGAATGAAGTGGCAAACATGAAAAGAAATCGTTTATCTTGGTAGGGTCATGTGGAGAGGAGGGATGAAACGCATGTTACTGAAAAAGTTCTCAGTATACATATATGTGTTGTTGGTTTCAAAAAAAATAAAAGATAAAGCCAAAAAGAAGATGGATGGATTGTGTGATATGAAAGAAAATTGAATTAGTGATAGTGTGACAGAATGGTAGAAAAAAACGTGTTCCACCGAACACAAGTAACATGGGATAAGGGATGATAATATCGCCGCGCTTCACACACTCATGGAGGCAATGGCTAACATAAACTAGCAAAAGGCGCTAAGCCGAGACCGTTATCAATATAAACACAACAACTACAAAACCAACTTAGCGGGTATTCTCGTTTCAATTAAAGTTAACAAAGAAAATTTATAAACAGAAGCACCCTGATATCTACGTTGCCATTAATCAGAATCTCTAATTATTCAGATCTAACGAATTTAATCTGCGGACGGACAGTTATAGCAAGACAAATGGTTTGTTTGCCAAAACCAATGAGATAACCGAAATGCGACGGAGGTTACCTCTAAACGTAAATCATTGGAAATAAAACTTTATTGTAAATTTTATTATTTTTTTTGCAATTTCGTTATCAGGCTGGCATTTTCTTATCTGGTTTCTCATATTTTAGGTTTTGGTCAAAAGCAAAGATTATATCACCATATTTATTGCAGCCGACGTCCATTGCTGGACATAGTCCTTCCCAGTGTCGCCACAACGACTGGTGGCAGCCTTCAGCAAACAGGACACATTGCTTACAGAACGGAGGAGGAGTGACGACTACGTACCAGAAGGTAGATACAACGTTGGAAGGGTTTTGTATTGACATTATTGTTTGACTATATTAATTTTGTTTTGTTTTGTGTTGACATTATTATTATCTCTGACAAATATTAAGTATCCATAATGTTTAATTTATTACAATTTTGCATGCCTAATTTGGTAAATACAGTTTGCTGAGCATTCACATGACATCCAGAAATGTATAATTGATTGTACTGTGTTCTGCAATAAAGATTTGACTTTGACTTTGACTTTGGAAGGCCTCCTACAGTATGGCAAAGTCAAAAGTCAAAAAACATTTATTTCAAATAGACCATATGCAGGCACTTTTGAATAGTCAAATGTCGATCACTTCAAGAAAAGTGAAGCTAAATTGCACGTTCCAAAGCGTAAATCTCTATGGAGAAGAACGTGCAAGAAACTCCATGGACACTCTTTTTAAAACATATTATGAGTTACAAAGATCTTGGTTACATATTTCTTGTCGCTTCTAATATGTGAGCACAATGTAGATACGTAATTATTATTATTACTTTTTTTTAAATTCAAAATAGAATTAAGCCACTGGCAGCTAAAAGATGACCAGTCTCAACCGGTGGCACCCGTTCACGGGCATGACACGTGCATCAGCCCTACTCAGCTCAACCTTTTTGAAGGGAACCGAAAGACCCAATAACACGTGCCACCATCAGCAAGACATTTGGGTGAGCATGACAAACTCTCAACTGCCATGCTCGTAATGTGAAACAAGTTGTAACCTAATAAAGATGCTCCATGGTGCTTCATATTCACAAAACTTGAAAAAAAATGTTCTTCTGCATTATACAATGCTATTTTATTTTCAATTAAAAAGGTAATAAATTATCATAAGCTCTATTGACCTGGTCAGGGTCGCGGGAATCCGATGGATGCGTGATGCACAGGACCGGTCGTTGTGGCGACGCTTGGGGGAGGCCTATGACCAACAGTGGACGTCTTTCGGCTGATATGAGGAAGTTCTATTGAAATAAACAAATAAATTAAAAAAAATACGTTTCGAAAGCAAAAATACAAAAAGGGGAATAGTATCTCTTCCAATATATATAGTTATTATTAATTTGCATAGAAACATGACATAATATCATCAAAAGTTTTAAAAGCTATAATTACGTAAGTTCCCAATCTTAATTATAAATATTTAAATTAGTTTTTAGTTCCAGGGCCACGGTGACTCTCAAGACATAACGAAACATTTTTATTATTAGATTCCATTTGATTCTACCATTACCCGTTTGCTTGTAATTGACGATCACCATTATATTTTCCAATAGTTGCCTAACTTTATTTTCATTGTTTTTTTTCCGCTTTTTTAAACAATCTGGTAGACTATTAACTATGTCTACTTTTATTTTCTTTGATACGTTATGTTTGCTTTTATTAAAAATATCTTTCGCTTTTGCTCTGAACCTAAAAGAGTTTAGGTATCCAATTATTTTATGTTTGTACTTTGAAAGGCATGAAATGAGATTGGATCTAATTATGCATATGAATTTCCAACTCTTTCTTTTCTTTTGGGAGCTTAGTATGTTTTTCAATATTAAACACTAGCTTTTGCCCGCGGCTTCGCTCGCGTGTATAAAATTTAATAGCCTTTGTCACTCAGGAATAAAGCAGCTTTCCATCGGTGCTCAAATTTTTGCGATCGGACCAGAAATTTCAGAGATTGCCTCCTACAAACAAAAAAAAAAACAAACTTTACCTCTTTATTATTTTAGTGTAGATAGTAATGGAAATAAGAAATCTTGGGTACATATACTAGGATAGCATAAAAATAATTTTAATTTTACCAACACTACTGTCATCTTTTTGCTCTTTTTTAACGAACGTAATTCAAATGACTTCTCCCTTCTGCGCAACTCTTTCGAACAGTCTGTCACCATCATCATTCCTCATCATCATCTTTTTACTCTTGTTTGGCCAGTGTCACTTGAAATCAGTTCGACATCTTCTCCTCTTCCATCCTCTTTCATCTACAGCTTCTCCACTATTTACACTCTAAGGGTTTTTTAAGTTTTCTTCACGCATACGGAATTACCCTGCAAGCATTACAATAAATACTTGTATGAAAGGGACATTTGCGAGGTTATGCGTGCGAGGCAATCGCGTACAGTTTTTAACTGAAACACAGAAAAATTATAAACGGTATGTGCCGAGTGTATTGACCCGTCAAATATAAATATTATGTAATATGTTTGTGTTAGCGTTTGTGTAATTATTTATGTCCACTTCGCTCTGAATTCGAAGCTGAATTCAATCAATATTAGCTGATATGTTACTATTAACCGGACATTTACACTGACATAGATATCTATTTGTCTAATAAGCATATTCTATTAAATTATCTACTAATTGGAACGGAACATCAAACATATACAAACACGAACACATATTTGGCACACATATTTATCTATTCATATTTGGCAGGAAAGTTGGATTTCTAGGCTCTCAGCAATCGCAATTTAGACATAAAATACACATAACCCGGAAATGTATATTTTATTTTTATTTAAATCAATAACTAATAAAATTAGTTACATATTTTACATATTTATCCTATCTTTTCTCTGTAAAAGATCACCTTTAGCGATAAAACCGCCCACTACATTAATTTTAAAGTACTTCTCTTTCGCTCCAATTTTTTCGACACAGTATGTTTTCAAATCTTTCAGCTCCAAAAGGTAGTCAATGTGGTAGTGTGTTAGTTCTACTAGAGGTGATATGTATACTCTTCCTATAATTTTCTATGATACTTATACAATAAATAGTATATCTATCTACACACAGTCGCCACAGAAATGTAGCAACTGTGTGCAAAATCGACGAATGAAAAAAAAGGAAACGAAGAAACGAATTTTTTTTTCATTCGTTTTTTTTCACAAATGGAATTTGTAATCCAAGTTCAAGCTAAATTTAAATTGCGTGCATTTCAATACAAATTTTGCAAAAAACCTTTGCTAACAAGACAATATATACACAATAATACGGAATAAAGAGGATAGTGGAAATGAGAGAAACATTTTAACACAAGAAAAGTTTTTGGCAATAATGTTATAGTGAAACGTGTGCGGACGACGACGGTTTGGCTTTGTTTCAAAATTAGAGGACCGCTTATTACATTTTCCGTTGCCGCAGTTCACGCTTCAATAGTAGAAGTTTTTAAGCTATTGCATAGCTTCTATCGCGGGCCTTGAGCGTGGAGACCGAATCCTGAAATTCCGTAACGAAAATAACCTAACACCCCCCACTCATTTGTTTTTTGAGCGTGGTGACCGATAAGAAAACAAATGAGTGAACAATCAATCAAAATTCAATTCAATGTGTGGAAGTGTAACTTCAATTAATATCAAAGAAAAAAAAACAAAGGAAAAAAAAAATACTGCATAAATAAAATAAACAAATAATTATAATTGCATAAGTTGATAAAAATGCTATGCAATAGCTTTACCGCGGCAGTCCCCGAGTGCCACACGTCTTTTTTTTTATTAAATTCTACAGTTTTACAATACTTTACATAGTCGTTGGCAAATAGGCGGTAGTTTGGCATTGTTTTTGTTCCAGTTATAGTTTTACTTTTATTAAATTTAAAATGAAAGCATAACTTACAGTAGAGGCAATTTGTCTCCGTCTTTTTAGGTTTATTAAATTTCTAAGGAACTTTACCGAGAAAGAATTTTCTTTTAAGTTTGATACAGTTAAAAAAATACCTCGATTTTGACGATGTCTTTTAGATTTCCATACTTACAAAAATTTTAAAATTCTCTTCACGGTCCTAAACAATGATAAATATTTGAAAAAAAAAAAATGGGTTTACTTGCTATTTTTTCTTGACAATTCATGCCTGTAAATGGCCTAATTAAAATTAATGCTTTGACTTTGAAATAAAACAGACCTTTATCAAAGAGAATGTCGGTAAGATCCGCTGAAGGTAGGTCCATTAATTATATTACTTAAGTGAAGCTTCGACTATAATTCAGATGGGTTCAGGACGAGGATTCCTTACTAAGTGCGCAAATTTTCTTTAATTTTACCTACTGATCAAAATTATTTACCAAAGCTTACCCATAAATAGGCATACTTCAATATTTTTTACCCAATGACAGCAACGCCATAAAAAGAGCTATCATTTTAACAAGTGCTGTATTAGAGCCAAAGTCGTCGACGGTTCGTAGAGTTCCACACATGCCTCAAAGATATATCAGCACACTGTAGAAAACTAAAGACCCAGCATTGCTAATGCCTACTATGGCCATAAGATTGATTCAGAAAAGGATATACTCATGATCCTGGAATGCAAAAGAAAACTGAAGAAACATAGGTGACGTTTGAATCAGTAACAAGTCTGATACGCTTTCCTACTCCACTCTAGAGTAGCAGAAGTCATAAGATGAATTCTGATCTCAACAAGAAAAAAAAAACTGTTTCTATCCTAATAAATGTTTAATATCACATTGTCATAAAAACATAGCACCTAAAAATATCCCAGACATTTCAATACACCTTCATCCATTTTACCTTCTACAGTTTAATATCTTTTTGGACCCTCTTTGATATCGTAATGAGATGAAACTTGATTTCGAACAAGTCGCAAAAGGTTTTCGGCCAAAAATTTGTTGTTTCTTTTTATAATGGAATTCTAAGGCGAGGATGTAAAGGAGTTAGGAATTTATATTGCGTTTGTTAGAAATATTTTTTTCTTGTTTTAAATTTCTTAAAGGCTTTTCTTTGACAGTTTTTACTTCAGCTACATTTGTAAAGGATGAATAAACCCACGTATACGATGGCTAGAAATCAGGGTCAGGATCTCGGTGGTTGGGGCGTTAGGATATCCGATCCTTCACGCATGCTGTCGCGTCTTTCGCTAGCATTACTGCCTCGCAGAAGGAGGCGACTGCCTGTACCAAGGCCTAGCGTCAGAGATCGTTGCCGTCAATCGCCCCAATGAGAACACGGCGGTGCTCTGCCTAACACCTGCGGGGAACACCTCTACCGTATGCTGCTCCGTTTCCTCCGGACCGTCCACACCACCACTACACCCGGACGATTCTTCCGCATGAATCCGGTGCAGGAACATCCCGAACTCAACATGTCCGGTGAGAACCTGTGTCACAAGGAAGGTGAGGACGCCGTGTTGTCTTTCCAGCCACTCCCCAAACAGGGGATTTTCCGCCATAATTATGGCGTGTCTGATTTTAGAGTAGTGAATTTTGTTTGTTTTATAGTTTCAGATCTCTAAGCATTGATATACTAACTTGTAAATAACATTTCATCATCTTCCTGCGCTTGTCCCGTTTTATGTGGGGTCGGCGCAACACGATTTTTTCTTCCATTCTGTCCTATCACTCGTCACGCTATCATAAACTCCCTTTTCTTTCATATAATTTGTGACACAATCCATCCATCTTTTCTTTGAACTCCCTCTCCCTCTCCATAACATTTATATTTTTCTAATATAATTATAATTTGTTAAAATAATTTGTTCTTTAAATCTCACAGAAGGTGTTTTTACACCTTCTTCGTGTTCCCGTGTGGTGGAAACTCTACTTTTATAGAGTATCCAACATACAGGGATAAAGTGCCTTTGACTTGGGCGGGTTGAATTCCTCACTTTACTCAGGTTTCTATTTAATAGTTTCTAGTTAATTGTATATATCCTTCACTGGTACTCGGGATTAAAACTTAGCAACCTTAGCTTTTTTGAATTTCAATATGCCACCCTCGACTCAAACACTGCTTTATCCCCTAGTCACATAATCTACTAATATTTTTTTGTTTGAATTGTGCAAGTCACAATTTAATGTATTTCTTTCTGTCTTACGTTTTTTATTTTGTCTCCTTGTTTTTGGTATATGATCAAAGAAGAACATAAACAAATATATATATATCATAATATTTGACTACCTGTCACGTGAATAATATTGTCCTTCTTGCACCAAAGTCAAACTTAAATACGGTACACAATGACAAATCGCACAATCACTTATCACTACCGTCTTAAGTAAAAAAAACTAAGTTTTTTATCAACTATCTTCGTTATTAAACCATTTACCTAATTCTTAAATGATATCAATACAGAATAGTTTAAATTTACAACAGTTTTAGGGTTCCGTACCTCAAAAGGAAAAAAACAGAACCCTTATAGGATCACTTTGTCATCCGGACGGACAACAAAGTCGACAGGCACATACGATAATGCCAATACAATAAAAATATGTGAATAAATTACCATTTAAAGTGTTTGAAATGTTTGCTAAGAAATCAAACTCATAGCAGTACAGGAGCAAATTGATCAACCTTCTCAACCATTCTACGCTTCTCATTTCATAAGCATTATTATTAAACTAATTATAACACTGGCCTTTTTAAAACCTATTTGCAAAATAAATTTCATTTATTATTAATTAGTATTAAGTAAACGAAGATTTCGGAAAAAAGAACTAGTGGACAATGAATATTTTATGTAGTTTTTCTGCTACCCGGAAGCCCAGCCAATTCCCCATTAATTTCTATTACCAACAAATAAATAATGCGGGGACAATCAGGAACAACTGTGCGACGTACATTCGTGTTAAGTACCCATTATTCCTCACTAAGTGAATTTCACGTGAGATTTTATTCTTGAAAATTCTTTTACCTATACGGTTAAAAGAATTTACGATGTGTGACCCGGGTAATAAATAGTCCATCCCATCTGTTTGCGAGGCTACCCTGGGAGACTATAATGTGATTGGAGCAGCCAAGTTTTGTAAAGAAAAGCGGAGCCATGTATGGTTTTGTTGAGTTAGCTCACCTGAAAAAATATAGGCTATTGAAATATGTAATTTCTAATGTGATATTTGTACTGGCTGAGCAGTAGTGGCCGAGTGGTAACGGCCCTGACTTACAAGTTGTAGGTCAATGTTTCAAAACCAGTCCGGCAAATTACTTTGTGTAATAATTTATTTCATTACCACTGCTCTCAAAACGGTGAAGGAAAACATCGTCGGGAAACCGGCATGCCCTAGAACCAAAAATTCGAAGACATGTGACATACGCGAACCCGCACTGGACCTGCGTGGTTGATTACTGCCCATTCCCTCTCCTAGAGAGGAGGCCTGAGTTTCGACAGTGGGAATTTTGTAAGGCCGACTATGCTATAATATGTACTGGCTGCAAACAGGACTAGGAATTACTTAACCAGGAGCTATTCCAGGATTTGCTTGTTTTATATTAACACTTTAACCACCAACGTCGGATTTATCTGACAAACACTCTCGCGCTTATTCCGCCAGAGTCACACATCCACGGCCAAATACTCCATCTCGTCAGCTATTCTATCGCCTATGGGGATTGAAAAGCTAAACAAAAACACCACAAACATTTGTACTTAATAAGATAACACAAATAAAGAATTTGTAATTGTTAGTCAGATAAAGAAAGTCATTTATTTTTAAAGTATATTATTATCAATTTATCATCATCTTCCTGGTCTCGGCCCATGTTACTTAGGGTAGGCCACATCTGGCGAATGCCGCCGGTAGCGAGCCGCTCGCGAGCGGCATGCGTGCAATCATTCCGTACCTGGCGTGAATAAGTTGATATGTCATTTATGCATACTTTTCAGGGCAGCCAATTTAAAGTTTACGATCTTCTGGTAAATCGAAAATAATGATGATTACTTTTTTAATAGTTGAATTTAGGTTCTTTAAGGAGCTGTTTTAAGTCTACGTTACAAAATAAATGTAATATTTGTTAATGCATTTAAAAACAGACTTATCCAATTGTTCACCGACGACTTATCAACTTATTCCCTGAAGGAAGATAAAAGTTCTAACTGTCATAATTGAATTTAAATAAAAACCAAATGAAGTAATAACAAAGTTTAATCGCAGAAACAAATTAAGATCCTTTATTCTTTTTTAAATTTATGAAATTTAACCAAATGACAAATTGGAGTGTCTTTACGTACTGCCACAAATTCGATGATTTTAGGCATGCATTTAGTTCATCAGCAACAGTTGATCGGGGAATAACTGGAAGAGTCTGACGAAAATCACCTGACAACAGAATCATGGCCCCACCAAAAATATTTTGATTGTCACGAAGATCTTTCAATGTTCTGTCCAGCGCCTCCAGTGACCTCTTATGGGCCATTGTGCATTCATCCCAAACAATTAATTTGCATACCTGTAGGATCTTGGCCATTGCGCTATTTTTGGCGATGTTGCAAATTGGTGTTTCGGTGATTTGCATGTTTAATGGTAATTTCAAGGCAGAATGCGCAGTTCGTCCGCCTTCTAGCAGAGTCGCAGCTATTCCAGATGAAGCCAACGCTAGAGCAACATCATTTCGCGACCTGATCCTCGCCAAAAGCAATGAAATTAAGAACGTTTTTCCGGTTCCTCCGGGAGCATCAAGGAAATAAATTCCACCAGATCCACTGTTCACAGCTTCTATCAAAGTGTCGTACGCAATTCTTTGTTGTTGATTATTTGTGGAACATTTGTACGAACTGTTTCGGCCAATGCTTCAATGTCGTACTGTTGTTCCCTTTGCAACTCGTGGTTTAATGCATCGTGCATATGACGATTGGGTGCTGTCATTCCCAAACACGACAATACTTTATTTGCTATCAATAAACACATATCTTCTATCATGATCAATGTCTCATTGTAAATTTCTTCAGTCATTTGTAGTGTAGGATTCAAAGTTTCACGGCGCACACGATGCAAAACATCCTCAGACATGTCATCTCTATACTTAACCCACAAATCTTTTGGATTCGAGGGGAAACATATCGATATGATAATCGCAAACAATGTACGAATTTGATGCGGCGATGAAGATATTACGGAATCTTTGAGCGTATCATCCCAGTGCGAATCGTTCTCAAGTAAATGTAATAGTTGGCATGCCTCACGGTAAGTCGCACACAGCAGTCAATTAACTGTTCTCAGTTGTTTGAACGATGTCGGACCACGAACATTCACCAACAACAATCGCAAATAATAACAGTCATCGTTATTTGCATGTACTGTGTAGATGCGACCCAGAGCGTCTGAAGCAAATACATTTGGATGTCCTTCAACTGGTGTTCCTTGTTTTCAACGCTGAAACGATTTCGATGATGCATTCCATATGTAATAGCGTGGCATGTCAGCATACAGCAAAGTGCGAGCAAAATCATCAGTTTGACAGACTGTGAAGAAACTTGTTAATGTTGTCGATGGTGGACGTGCCGCTCTGTCTGTCGCGTTCGATTCATTAAAATAAACGCGTTGACCATTTTCTAAATGGACCGCCAAATGGACTACTGTAGGGTATCTTTCATGGATCGCAAATGAAAATATACGCCAAATTGCTTCGTTGCTACTTACATAGCGCCCCATCTGGTACTGTGATATTTCATCATTTGCATTGGTTACAGCGAAGACAGCCATATCGCTGCCTTTGTTAACATATTTACATATGTACTTTATCGACTTTACAGAGTTACAATATTCCACCTTGATGTGAGTCTCAAAAGCTTTGGACAATATTGGCGAGTACCTATGGCACAATCCAACGATTGTCTACATCAACATTTTGTCCTCTTACCTTCACAACTTGAAGTTAGCTAAAATTAAGTTTCGCGAAGCCGAACAAATTAATTGGATATCAGTAATACTAATAGTTTATTACACTTTTTGTCGCGTTCGCGATTCACTTTTGTTTATTTTCGGAACGCGACATTAGATCCTCCAAAGCGCACGCGAAGACTATTTTCATAGATATGATTGTTGAATTTGAAGTTTATGCAGCGGTAATAAATTGCAAATTGACTCTTTGACGTTAGGAACACACCTAAATTGCTTAGACAACAGTGAGTGATTATAATTTAATAGGAACTTTATTGAATAGCAATAAAGTTCAAATTGACTCTAGAAAACGTTTGTATGGGAAATAGAAAAGGGCTGTTTTTAGGGTTTTCCCGGAAATTATTCGATTTTTTCTCGCCTTTTAAACTTTCCCTAGACCTCCACGAACATTTCAAGACTAAGATAAGATAAATCCGTTCAGCCGTTCTCGAGTTTTAGTGAGACTAACGAACAGCAATTCATTTTTATATATCCGTACCAGGCGTGAATAGGTTGATAAGTCGACTTACATGTATATTTTTTTAATGCATAATAGGCATTAGGATTGCTTCTTTCATAGGGTGAATAAATGACTAAGTCGATAGGTCTGTTTTACCGCACATAGCGAACATGTGAATTTTTTAATAACTCTCTTACTAAAGGGTACAATGTGACGTCTTGAGATATTAAAACATACAAATTGTAATTATTTACACAACTCAACATGTCATTATAATACTGCAAACTATTAAGATAAAATATAACGAACAACACGAGATGTTCATTTATTCAAACAACCTACTTAACGTTTTTGATAGCATAAATCAAGTTGTCCAGTTATTACCACATCGAAATTGCATTGTATTTTGTAACAAATAAATCTAACATCTATTATATTTTTCATCCGTTGCGCATGTAATGAGACAAAGTAATATGTCAAAAAGAGATAGCTGAAGTTTTGGCGCTTTATCCTTAAATCACGCAATTTTTTAGGTAGGGACTCGCGCGTGTCATTTGTTCCGGTGACTTTGACCGAGTTTGATTTGTTTTGGAACATTTTTTTGAACATTGTAATAGATAAAAACAAAAACACTCCGCAACCGGAATCATAAAAATTTTTCATCACTAGCATCCTTTTTTTAATTGTAAATGGACCTAACTTGGAATTCAATTCTGAAAAATTTAGAAAATTTTCTAGTTTCATGGATACAATGGCAAATCTGTTATTTATCTTGCAATATCTTATCAATTGCATCCAATCGTTGAGATAATTTATTTTAAGCTGCGTTTTCTTTTTAATTCTTTCGTTAAGGCATGATCCGAGTCACATTCCATGTGGCTATGTCTGCTAATCAAAAACTTATGATTGATTGTCTCTAGGGTTGGATGCACATGCAATAAATACATGAACATCATTGCAACAGCGTTATTTTTATTCTGACCACCACACGTGTCGGAATAAAATGTGACCTCTGTAACTTCAGGTGGCAAATTTTGTAAAAAATGCCACAAACACGAAGAAATTTGATTTGTTCCTCGAGCACCGATGGTTTCGTCCCACATGTAACAAGTAGCTTTATCATCTCTTAGCTATGAATCGTAAGATTGTAAGACTATAGTTGTCTCTTATAAAAAGAGACAGACGTTTTCAAGAATGGCGTAGCTAAGCATTGCTGAGGATTAAATGCATAAGCTCGAAAATTAGAATTGCGTTTTGCTTCATCTTTGTCCTTTCTTTTTGCTGCATAAGCGTTTTCGGCTTGTGATTGATGCTCACCCAGCTCTTCTAAAAAGTTGGTATTTTCCTCTCCTTCAGCGAATGCTATCTTTGTAATCAAAAGATCGCATGTGTGGCAAGTATCTTTAGCCGGTTTTTTGAATGATAAGTTTAAATCATGAAAACACTGGGAATACAATTTAAGTGAAATAGGATTTGGGCAACTTTCTCTATATAAACGATACGTAGCATCTATAGAAAGGTCCGATGATAAATATTTTTTATTTGTTCTATTTCTAGAATAATTACTTCTACCGCGCAATTTTTTAGGTAGGGACTCGCGCGTGTCATTTGTTCCGGTGACTTTGACCGAGTTTGATTTGTTTTGGAACATTTTTTTGAACATTGTAATAGATAAAAACAAAAACACTCCGCAACCGGAATCATTCCAGCTTATACAAGAGGACATCTGCCATCTAAGAATAAAAGGACTGTTGATGATTTAAAATCTGCCAAAGATCACATGAACAAAGATCAAAGATCACAAAGAACAAATAAAAAATATTTATCATCGGACCTTTCTATAGATGCTACGTATCGTTTATATAGAGAAAGTTGCCCAAATCCTATTTCACTTAAATTGTATTCCCAGTGTTTTCATGATTTAAACTTATCATTCAAAAAACCGGCTAAAGATACTTGCCACACATGCGATCTTTTGATTACAAAGATAGCATTCGCTGAAGGAGAGGAAAATACCAACTTTTTAGAAGAGCTGGGTGAGCATCAATCACAAGCCGAAAACGCTTATGCAGCAAAAAGAAAGGACAAAGATGAAGCAAAACGCAATTCTAATTTTCGAGCTTATGCATTTAATCCTCAGCAATGCTTAGCTACGCCATTCTTGAAAACGTCTGTCTCTTTTTATAAGAGACAACTATAGTCTTACAATCTTACGATTCATAGCTAAGAGATGATAAAGCTACTTGTTACATGTGGGACGAAACCATCGGTGCTCGAGGAACAAATCAAATTTCTTCGTGTTTGTGGCATTTTTTACAAAATTTGCCACCTGAAGTTACAGAGGTCACATTTTATTCCGACACGTGTGGTGGTCAGAATAAAAATAACGCTGTTGCAATGATGTTCATGTATTTATTGCATGTGCATCCAACCCTAGAGACAATCAATCATAAGTTTTTGATTAGCAGACATAGCCACATGGAATGTGACTCGGATCATGCCCTTAGCGAAAGAATTAAAAAGAAAACGCAGCTTAAAATAAATTATCTCAACGATTGGATGCAATTGATAAGATATTGCAAGATAAATAACAGATTTGCCATTGTACCCATGAAACTAGAAAATTTTCTAAATTTTTCAGAATTGAATTCCAAGTTAGGTCCATTTACAATTAAAAAAAGGATGCTAGTGGTGAAAAATTTTTATGGCAACCAATGAAATGGCTGCAATATAAGAAACTTATCGGAGAAATACGTTATAAGACAACTCATGACAACGAAAGCTCTCTTTCTTCTTAAATTACAGGAAAAGAGGTAAATTCAATTTAGACACTATAGAATTAGAAGTAGTTTCAAAAGAGACTTTACCAATAAGTAAAGAAAAAAAGAAGGATTTGATGGATTTATTGACACTGATCCTGATCCCATTTTTCACGAATTTTATAAAAACATTAAAACTGATAGAGACGTATCTAACATTGATCCTGATTAGACTCCGAAGACCCTGATGCAGGAGGAAACGGAGAAGAATTCAACTAACTCTATAATATTTTAACCTTGTTTTCGGAATAAAAATAATCATTTTGCAATTGTTTGTTTTTTAAGTACCTATGCATACCTCTAAACATACCTGCATACATAATATCACGATTTCAGTCCCATAAGAGGTAGGTAGAGACTATACTTATTACTTTTGATTTTTTTTACCCTTAGAGATAGTTATGTGAACAACTTGATAACTCATTGGTGAACAACTTGATATGTCATTTTTTTACTGTAAATACACTAAATTCATTAAATAATCTTATGTTATCTGAAAACTCCAAGCAAATGAATTACATTCAGATAAAAAAGTATTCAATAACTTAAAATCTGAATTTACAGACAAAACTTGAACTTAAAAATGGCTGCCCTGAAAAATTTGTATTTTCGACTTGTTAAGTTATTCACGCCTGGTACGGATATATAGATATAATGTCCATTTTAAAGAGTTTCATAAATGACTCGTGTGATTTTATAATGATAAAACTAGACAATTCGAAATGTTCTAAAATATCACAACTTTTGATAGCGTGCATAACTAGACAATTCGAAATGTTCTTAAATATCACAACTTTAGATAGCGTGCATAACTAGATAACTCGAAATATATGTGCGTGTTTCGTACTCAAAGACGTTCATAACTTGATAACTGATTTTGTCATATTACACTCGCAAATCCACAAACGTATATGTTGATATATTAACTAATGCATGTTCTGACTTATGTTGATAAATCGAAATGCAATAATATAAACGCTGTCAGTTAAGTATTATTAATTTGACATGTCGTTTTATCAAATATTTATTGCCATAATTGTAGATACTCACTTATGTACGAAAGCAATAATTTGATTTTGTTTGAGTATTTCGAGTTGAGTTTTTAATACCGGTAGGGTATAAGGTCACAGAAGCGTTTAAGCTAAAAAAAAAAAAAAACGACATCTCGAGTTGTCAACGTATTCACGCGTGGTACGGCATTGCGCCCTTCCGTCTGCCCGCGCGCTCGCGCCCCGTATGTTGTAGATACTTCGTTTCGCCTGCAGATACATATTATAAAAGCAAATGGAACTGCAAGCGCGACCTGCGCGTCCCGAACTTGCGTCGCGCTTCCCACTTTAGAAACCTTGCCACATGCAACACATGAGACATTGTCTCAAATTGTCAACAGTTATTATAGACGTATTTAATTAATTATTATCAATAAAACTACCAGAACTACTCAAATGTAGTACAAAAACATCAAACGATACTATACTATAGGTACTATATACTTCAATATAACAAAATGTCATAACCTAATTGACAGTGTCAAGTTTTAAGTTTCTGATATACGCAATGTTTACTTAATGAAATGGTGAGATAAAATAAAATAATTTAACAGAATTCATTTTTAGTAGTTTTATTATTTTCTATTATATAATCTTATTCACCTACATAGCAGATAAAATCAACTAAGCGAACCATGATATTATTATCATCGCCAGAATAAAAGCGTTCGATTTACATACTCTTTGGTCTGATTACGAAAATAACTGACAACTGTAATCGGAACGTAAAGATTTTTGAAATGACGTTTTTTTTTCGGAAGTAGGAATTGTTAATCATTTAATATCATTTTTATGATAATTTTTAACCAGGTTAAAAAAAGTGTTCAAAATTCAGTACATTGTACACATAAATAAGACATTATTTTTGGTATTAATACACTTGTGGCGCAATATGGTACGGCGGATGGGCATGTTTTTTTAACATTTTACAGGTCGCGCGGTGAATCAAGATCGCTCGGTGAAAGTAGTGGGGGCAATCGGCGCATGTGTACAATTGCGCACAGAAATTCTTAGTATATTAGGATTTTATTTTTAATTTCGTATGTTTGAACCTTAGTAACATAACTTATAATAACACTAGTTTTTGCTTGTAATTTATCTTGTAAGTAGGTAAATTCAGAAAAATTTAAATTTTTAAAATTAAAATTAAAATAAAAAAAATAATTTCGTAAATAACAATTCACGTCGTAAACCATTTTTCTGGCTTGCCGTTTTAAAACTTTATTTTTAACCATTTTTTTTTACGACTACGTATTACTAATACGATAACACAAGCTGTGCGCAACAGTACCCAAGTACAACAGTATCCAATGAGACGCGAGAACGCAACGCGGGAATTGAAGAGCGACTCTATCTACCAATGACGTGTCGCCGACGGCGCTCACCCGCCCGCACGCCGCCAAATAGACCTTAGAATTGAATACTGCGCATGCCCCTTCCACTTTTGCCGAACGATCTTGATTCACCGCGCGACCTGTACTGCTAAAATATGGTTCAGCACTAGCACAAGTATCGTTCAACACCGTCACTAATACCACGTTCTCGTTAGAAAGATACCCGTTCCGTTATTTCCGTACTTCGTTCCGTCCAAGGAATATCATCATCATCATCATATCAGCCGAAAGACGTCCACTGTTGGACATAGGCCTCCCCCAAGCGTCGCCAGAACGACCGGTCCTGCGCATCACGCATCCGTCGGATTCCCGCGACCCTGACCAGGTCATTGGTCCACCTTGTTGGAGGCCGGCCAACGCTGCGTTTTCCGGTACGTGGTCGCCACTCCAGAACATTTCGTCCCCATCGACCATCTGTTCTGCGTGCAATGTGCCCTGCCCATTGCCATTTAAGTTTGGCGATTTTTCGAGCTACGTCGGTAACCTTGGTTCTCCTGCGGATATCTTCATTTCTGATGTGATCACGCAAGGAAACTCCAAGCATAGCCCTTTCCATAGCCTTTTAGGTGACTTTGAGTCTTCTTATGAGGCCCATTGTAAGTGACCACGTTTCGGAGTCATAAGTCATCACTGGCAACACGCACTGGTCATGGACTTTCGTCTTGAGACAGTGTGGTACCTATATTGGACGAAAAGACACCGCGCAGCTTCCCGAACGCCGCCCAGCCGAGTCGAATTCGACGATTGACCTCTTTCTCGAAGTTAGACCTACCCAACTGGACCGTCTGTCCCAGGTAAATGTAATCGTCCACAACTTCGAGTGTACAGTTTCCGATCTTAATAGGAGTGGGCACTACATGGATGTTAACCATAACTTTGGTTTGGTCCATGATCATTTTAAGTCCCACTCTTTCGGAAGCTCTACTGAGGAATTTACCCGTAATGTATGCTTAGACCTCGTGAGTGCGACCGGGTAATTGAACCGAGATATCGTGTCCGTGAGCGTGTACTATGTGTGCGTTGCTCTAGCGCGCTTTGTATGTAGATTGTTTTCTGTATCTATCTATTTTGTGTTTGAGGCCCAGAGCTAGTACTGGCTACAGTACCGTTAAGCTCGGTTGTTTCACACAAAGGTGCCAGTATTATGCGGAATGATGGCCGTTAGGCGCGGATGTGACGCACATTTTCCTTATTTATGTTACATTTTGTATTTCTTTGTGTATTGCGCAAATAAACTCATTTTCGTTTTGCTTATTCCGTTTACTTTTTATATAGACATTGACAGAAGTGGTTCCTCTTTAAAATAAAACAGAATAAATATAAAAAGTAGCCCAAGATAAAATCATTAAAAAAAAACTTATAATATAAAATAATGTTTTTTATTTCTTTTGAAAATATGATAATACATTTTGTACTCATTTTTTGCTATTACACATAATTATAAATGTTACACAACAGCGGCCTATAGAAAAATGGGCAATCTCTTTTTAAAAACTTATTCGCTATTGATACATTTTGATACAAGTGGAGAAAGTTTGTCATTGCGACTGAGGTCGAATTCACCCGAGCCGTAGGTGAGGGTGGTATGCAGTCGAGTGCTGCAGTGAAAAGTTTCCACGTGTATTAAACGTCGTTTTTCAACACACTTATGAAGATATTTAATACATGTGAGTTGACGCGCAACTCGTGAGGGTCACTTAGCGCCTAACCTTATACGATAAATGTAATAAGTTGTGGCACGGGCGAGCTCTCGCACTTTTCTGCACGAGCGCGAAAAGCAATCAGTAAATTGCTTGCCTAAAAATGGTAGGGATAAGTAAAAAAGTTTTTGCGATGTTTATAATTTACATTATTGATTGATACCTCCATGTTCATTAAATGCACTTTGAGGAAAATGCGCAACAATTCGTTGTTTATATTATTATCTCATCGAACAACCTTGGCAGTCACTAGCAGGTTAATGCCATTATCACGTTTGTCTGTGGCGCATCATCAAAATAAGGTTTTTGGAGAAACAAATTAATTGTTTTTTTTTTTTATTCAAAGTTAATCAAGATTGGAATCTTTTTTGCGGTGTGAAAAAAAAAGACATCATTTTGATTAAAAATATACTATGTAGATTTATCATAAACTACTTTTTATTTTTCATCTACATTACTACGTTTATTTAAATAATCAAAATGGCGTCAAAAAACTCTTCCGCATTGCTTGCGACTAGTAATTTATTCAAAAGGCTGGCTGCATTGTCACACTGTATGGCAATGCTTTGCTACAATTTTTTTTTTAAATGTGATAGGTCTATACATCGTACATGTCTTAACTTGTCCTTCTTCTTTCTGCCCCTATCCCATATTACTTCGGGTCGGCGCAACACGTTTTTTCTTCCATTCTGTCCTGTCACCCGTCAAACTATTGCTAACTCCCTTTTCTTTCATATCACTCCTCACACAATCCATCCCTCCATTCTTTGGCCTCCCTCTCCTTCTCCGTCTATCTACATGTTTACTCAGAACTCTTTTAGTAACGTGCGTGTAACTGTTAAGACATGTCACATGTCTTAACTTTTGACTGGCCTGTTGGTCTAGTGGTTAGTGGCCCTGACTGCTATGCCAGAGGTTGTGGGTTCGATTCCCACCCAGGAAAAATAAATGTTTGTGTGATGAGCATGATCATTAATTTGTTTTGTGTCTGGGTGTAATTTATCTATAATAAGTATGTATTTAAAAATATATCAGTATGTTTATCTGTTGTCTAGTACTCATAACACAAGCTCTGCTTAGCTTGAGACTAGACGGCGTCGTGTGATAGTTGTGGAACATTGCATTGCATTGCAACTTGTTATTATTATAGTTAGCCTATATTGTCCCAGTGCTGGGCAAAGGCCTCTATCCACTCCTTCAAATGTTCACGGTTCCTCGTTTTTTCATTCCTTATCCTAAGGAAGCCATCGAGGTTCTCCCGCTATCTCCTTCGTGGTCTGCCTCGGCCCCGCGTTGCTGTGTCCGGGCTCCAATCTTGCGTTTTAAGGGTCCACAACTCGTTAGACATGCGGCAGACATGTCCTGCCCAGTCCCATTTGAGTTAGGCAGCCTTAAATTGTATCTAATAATATTTAACCAGTGGAGCAGTGGTGACCGAGTAGTAACGGCCCTGACTTACGAATTGTAAGTCGCGGGTTCAAACCCAGCTAGGCGCATTACTTTGTGTAATTTATTACATCACCACTGCTCTCGAAACGGTGAGGGAAAACATCGTGAGGAAACCGGCATGTCGTAGAACCAAAAATTCTAAGACATGTGACATCCACCAACCCGCACTTGGCCCGCGTGGTGGATTACGGCCCATTCCCTCTCCTAGAGGGGAGGCCTGAACATTATAAGGCCGGCTATGCTATGCTATGCTAATCGTTTTTTTTTTATCTGTTATAAACTAGTACTTGACTGCGATCCCGCCTGATAGTAAGCAGTGATGCAATCGTTGATATTGAAGCGCACTAGTTTATTAAGAGCCTATATTTATTTATTATTTATATTTATATTTGTTATTGTTAGACAATAATGCGCAGTACATCCTCACATATAATTATTATTATTAATTTTCCTTTTATATCCCATTAGGCACTATGCCATTAGAGGATATAATAATTATAGACTAGGTACATACTATAAATAATACTGGCTATTTAGAAGCGGTGCCATGATTATGTAATATTTTATTTTATAGTCTCGTGAAGAAAAACAAGTTAAAACGTTCGGCGCATACTCTTTGAATGTCGTAATTAGAGACACAATAGAAAGACAATTACCTTATGTCGGACTGTGTAACTTAAGACATTCGAAAGGTTAAAGCAATTCTATGATCTATACATTAGTATAAAATAATAAATGTTTTGCTTAGACATTTTATTGATAACACGTATGTGGAAAATCAATAAATTTAGGTGTTTACTACAAATATGTAATTAGACATTTGGAATCGTGCACTAGCTTCTGACGTTTTATAAGTATCGTATCGTATTAGAAATAAAAATATTTCGAATTTAACTTTGACTCGTGTAATTTTAACTATCATCATCATCATCATCATTTCAATCGATAGATGTCCACTGCTGGACATGGGTCTCCCCCAAGTGTCGCCACAATGAACGATCCTGTGCGTCCCGCATCCATCGGATTCCCGCAATCTTCACCGGTCATCGGTCCATCTTGTAGGAGGCCTTCCCACGCTGCGACTTCCGGTACACGGTCGCCACTCCAGAACCTTTCGGCTCCAACGGTCATCTGTTTTGCGAGCAATGTTCTCTGCCCATTGCCACTTATGTTTGGCGATTCTTCGTGCTTCGGCAACCTCAGTTCTCCTGCGGATATCTTCATTTTTGATACGATCACGCGAGGAAACTCCGAGTATTTTAACCATATTATTTTTGATTTCAGAAGATCAAAAGATATATCTACTATTTCTCAATTTGGTTCAAAATATTTCTTGGACGTGCAGATGTTTTTTTAAAGCCCATAATTCCTAGGCACGATTAACTTAGCCTACTGCAGTCCATTACTTCCACATCCCAATCGTACTCAATACTTTATTGCAATCCATATGTATACATAGATGGTTTTGAAAATTTTCATAGATCAATATGGACCCTGTCGGGATCAGCAAAATGTAGGAGAGAGGAAGAGGGCTAATTAGCAATTCACGGAGTTCAATAGATAATTATTGTAGATCTAATTTGTTGCATTTAATTAGGTTTATTATTATGTATGTATTAATATTATAATATTATATTACTATATCAGTGTATAAGTATGAATAAAATATATAATGTATTTTATGCTTATTCTGTGTCGTCATTAAATTATGTGATGTATGTATATTATTATTTTATGTCTGTGTATAAGAATGCGTGAATTTTGTCAAATATTTTTATTTTTTTATTATCGTCATTATTATTTAAATTAAATTAAATTAACGAATGTTTATAATTATTATGTCGTGAATAAGTAAAAAATAATTTTGTCAGGTATTCTTTTTTATCGTCATTATTATTAATTGTGTTTATTAATTATTTATGTGTATTACTATTATGTCAGTGTATGAGAATAGGGGAATTATATCAAGAATTTTTTTCTTATCGTCATTATTATAAATTATATTTTCATTTAAATTAAATTATACATGCATTTTATTATTAGTATGTCCGTATATAAAAATAGGTAAAATAAGTCAGGTATTATTTTTATCGTCATTATTATTCATTGTGTTTATAACTTATTTATATGTATTACTATTATGTCAGTGTATGGGAATAGGTGAATTATATCGAATATTTTTTTTTGTTCTTATCGTCATTATTGTAAATTACATTTTTATTTAAATTAAATTATACATGCATTTTATTATTATTATGGCCGTGTATAAAAATAAGTAAATTAACTCAGGTATTATTTTTAGCGTCAGTATTATTAAATTATATTTTTATTTAATTACATCATGTTATTATTTATATGTCTATGGAGAGTAATAATAATATTAATTAAATACAATGTAAAGTCGAAGGCGTAGTTAAGTCATGACTTAATAAGTTTATCACTTAAGTATTCGTTTACCGAGTAATAATAACATTTACTCAGTAAAAAACTGTCTAAGTTTTTTTTTTTTAAATACATTAATTTTCTCTTCTTTTTTTTATTTCTGCGGGTAGTTTATTATACAGTCAGTCAAAAAAGTATCGGGAATGGATGATTTGTTTATGGTTCCAAATTCTAATTTTAGATTTTTTTGCTGTTGCTAGATTGGCACAACTGTTTTCCATTTTGGCGCCGAGTTTGAGTTGCATCTACTATTTATATTAAATACAGTGCTGTTTTTAGTTATATCTAGTGTGTATTGCGAATTTCATAATGGACAAAAACATCGAACAAAGAGTTTGTCTTAAAGTTTGCATCGCCAATGGAATTTCGTGTTCGGAGTCACTGAAAATGTTACAGAAGGCTTACGGTGAATCGACTTTATCAAAAACACGTGCTCATGAGTAGTACAAAGCATTCAAATGCGATCGAGATGTGATGGACGATTTGCCTCGCTCTGGTAGGCCATCAACCTCTGCAACTGAAGTTAACATCGCAAAAGTGAAGGAAATAATGAGTGAAAATCCTCATTCAAGTTTGAGAGAGATTTCCGCCGAAATTTCTGTATCTCACGAGTCGATTCGTCCCATTTTAACTAATCATTTGAGTATGAAACATGTTGCCGCTCGGCTAGTCCCAAAAGACCTGAATTTTTTCCAAAAACTCAATCGCATGAGAGTCGCTGAGGACATGCTAGAACGAGTCAATTTCGACCCAACAGTCATGAAACGCATTGTTACTGGCGACGAGACGTGGGTTTACGAGTTTGACATGCAAACAAGTCAACAAGCTTCGGAGTGGCTACTTTCAACTGAACCAAAACCATGCCAAAGTCGATCAAAATTCAAAGTTATGTTGACTGTTTTCTTTGACTATCGTGGTGTTGTGCACTCGGAATTCTTACCGGAAGGTCAAACGGTAAATAAATAATATTATTTGAGCATTATGCGGCATTTAATAGAGAAAATTCGACGAAAAACGCCAGATTTGTTGAAAGAAAGTTCTTGGATTTTGCACCACGATAATGCGCCTTCGCACAGGGCCATCATTGTGAACGAATTTTTGACCAAACACTCAACAAATACCATCGAGCAGCCACCATATTCGCCAGATATGGCTCTAGCCGACTTCTATCTTTTTCCTAAACTCAAATTACCACTTCGTGGCACCCGTTTTCAATCTGTAGAAGACATAAAGGAGAATTTGCGGCGAGAACTGAACTCAATTTCGGAAACAGGGTTTAAAAAATGTTTTGATGACTGGATTATTCCTTGGCGTAAGTGTATCGTTTCTGAAGGGGCATACTTTGAAGGTGATAATATAAATTTGGATGAATAACAAAAATGTTGTGTATTATTGATCTTTTCCCGGTACTCTATTGACAGAGTAGTATATTTTAATGGACATAACGTAAGGGCTTGTAGAATGCATTCTTAATCGAGAACTAGGCAAGTTTAGCCTTGATCGGTGTTTGAGCAGATAGCGTGTCTGAATGTCTTCACGTTTTGAGTAAAATTCTTGATGTTTCCGTACAAATTTGCATGTTTCTAAAATGTATATACAAGGAATGGTTAAAATATTGTTATTGAAAGAACGGTTTGCAACTGTCCGTTTGCTCAATGTTAACTAGAATCCTTACCAATTTCTTTTGCAGGGTAAAAAGTGTTTGTGCATCGGTGCTGTTTCCCCAAAGGGTGACACCATAGCTAAGTCATGCGTAGAGGCCCAGCTGGGTCGAAGCCTACTGGGGCTAAGGTCTATTTCCGAAAGGGTGGCTTGGCCCCGATATGAAAAGCAAGAAGGAACGGGTTGAGTCTTTTAGACAGTAAGACCTTTTCTAGAATCGGCGAACCATCTGTTTTATTTTTACATGGGAAGTCTTCAAATGGTTTCTTCTGCTCTGACAAGTAGAAGTGTCAGACTTTTACGCACTCACAGTTTATTTGCCCTTTTTTGAGGGCCACGGTAATTCCTTCGAACAGTCTGCAGCTGGCGTGCATCGGCCCCAACATCCTAGTTACGACTTCGGTATTAGTAGCGAGCGGCGCGACAAGCGGGGTAGCCTCGGTAGGTGACCACACGGCGGTATGAGCGGCGTTGGCGTCAATTTAGTCAGTAGGTCAGTCCAAGAAAAGTGAAGACTTTTCTTGGACTGACCGACATTTGACTATTCAAAAGTGCCTGCAAATGGTCTATTTGAAATAAATGATTCTGAATTTGAATTTGAATTTGAATTTGTCGCGTACCGTGCTTCATACTTTTGTTCTTACCGCTCCGCGCTTATCTAACGCTCTGCTGCAATGTCGTGAATGGGCCTTAACCGGCTGCGTCTATCTTGCTGAACCATACATCTAACAAGTTCCTAAGTATATCCAAAAGTTTACCTCATTATTTGATAGTTCGTTTTAACAGGAACCGTGACAAATCTAGTAAGTATTTTAACTTGAATCATAAGGCTGTTTTGTTTTTGGTGTGTAGTCATCCCAATGACATCAATCGAGGGCGGGGCCTTGGGCGGAGCGGGAGATAGTGACAGACTCTTACTGATTAAAAAACCCACCCCGCTCCTTCTTGCCTTTCATACTGGGGCCGAGCTACCTTTCGGAGCTAACCCTGGCCCCAGTAATCATGAGGCTGTCAACATGAGGGATGTTGACTCAGAAATAACTGTACTGTAACTATAGTCGTATCTGCCAATGGTTTAACCACGAGCCTAAGTTAAGAGGCGCCCAATGTTTGAAGACGATAACACATGATGATCACGTGCTGCCAAGCACAACCCGAAACCCCTTTTTTCTTTTTGGTGTGGGCATTCATAGAATAACCCTTCCCGCTCTAGGTCGAGTGAGAAGAAGTGTCAGACTTATATTGACTAAAATTCACCTGTGTTCCTTCAGTTGCTTTTGGGTTACTTATTACAGTAACTCTTTCCAACAATCAAGGATCCCAAGCAAAACCTCTTTACAGTCTCCTCAAAGATATGGCCTAACTGGTGTTAGACAAAGGGGGTTCTGTAGTACTCTCCTAAGATGAAACAGGGGGTTTTCTGCGCTGATGATGATTAATGAGATGATTGAAATGGTGTCAGAAACTCGTCCTCCCCGGACTTCCCCTAAATCCTCTTGAAAGTTTATCAAAACATGTTGAGTAATTATTGGAGTAAACAAATTGTTGCTTGTGGTTTTCGACCACTAATGTATAAAACCGCAAACAACAAGACGTTACTTAGTATTCCTGTTATGTAGTTCGCTCAATTTTCTCAGCGTAAGCAAACCGAAAGGGAAATTTTAACGCAGCAGTAAGTGATTCAGGGTTGAAATATAAATGCGATCATTATGATGATTAATGAGTTAATGAGAACTATTGATGACAAAGCAGCGGATTGTAATAACAGGTTTAGTGTAGATTGTCCAGCAGAGATGAGCAGGCAAAATGGTTGCCATCACGGACAGAGCCTGCACGAGATTGGCACAAGAGTGGGGATTGATACAAGAGAGAGAGGCTTATGTCTAAGTACATAGTAACATACACAAATATTTTTTTATCATTAGGTTCTTACTAGTGATGTGCCGGCCGGATCGTCAAAAATGTATATCCGCGGACACGGATCCGGATACGGATATTTAATGTCAAGATCCGCGGATACGGATATGGATCTTTATTTTCTTAGTCAATCGTGGTCGGCGCGTGACCTTGAAAGGATAGTTGACGACACGCTCGCCGCCGCAGCGATGGGCAGGGCGAGTTTCGACTTGCATTGTGCGCGTATTACTTATTATTACGTAGTACTAAGTATTTAGTGTGACTCTGGGCCGCATAGATAACGTTTGTTTGTGTATGGTTTGGCTACACAAATTAAAATAATGTCTACTAAAAAGTTTTCTACTGTAATTTGGCATTATTTTGAGTTCGTGAATGATGAATGTGCGAAGTGTAAAATTTGTGACGGAAAATATTCCCGTAAGGGTAAAGGCACAACTTCACTAAAGAAAGAAAGAAAAAAAAATATCTACAGAGAAAACATCCTGAAGATTATTTTAATTGTACTACTTAATCACATAGTCTTAGTTATTATGCGGCGTTTTATCCTGTCAATTGAATATAAAAGATCCGTAAAAGATCCGCCCTTAAAGAAGCGACCTTAGAGAAGACCTTATTTCTCCCGCGGATATCAGCGGATACGGATACAGATACGGATCTCCGGAACATCACTAGTTCTTACACACATAAAAGAAATTCCCTGACTCCAGAACTAGTTAGAAATTGTTTGAACCCAGTAGGTAAATATGTCGATTGTAGCGTCGACAGCATTGCAGTTATTTACCTTAGGAAATAGCCTGTGCTGCTGGAAACTAGCATGCAAAACAATAGGTCTTGTGTGATTTTAGTTACACAAATAGAGGAGCTGTATCAACCTGCACAGCCTATGGCTTAACGTAAATAACTCATGCACAAACTCGCAGAATGGGAGGCGTGTGGAACCGAAAGGTTCTGGAGTGGCAACCGCGTAGGTGCTGGAAGCTACAGCATACCAATTTGTGAGACGCCTACCAAGGCCTCCCACAAAGTTTGTATAGTCGAATAATAAGCCCACAGAATTAGTAAAAGTCACATTACCTATTGGAAATTACCTAACAGAAAGAAAGCCAGATCGAATGAATGTTAAGTATGACAGCACTCTAAACCACGCTAACAAAAATCTTAGCTATTTTATCCCACAGCGAACTGATAAAAATAAAACAGAAACTTTCAGCGACATCTAGAACAATCTCTTTAGGCTTTTCTCACATGATGCCACTTGAAACAAAATCAGTTAGGTGCCTACTTATTGTATTATCATTATACCTAATTATCATGTGCCATCTGCTTGAGGATTGGTCAATCAAGTGACGTTTCGGAGAGGCCTTAGTCCAGCAGTTGACGTCTATGTGACGATGATGATCTCTTCAAACTACGAGATATAATGTCGTCTCATTATATCTCGTAGTAGATGATTAAAAAAAATCCAGGCTAATATAATAAAGAGGTATTTTTTTTCTTTGTTTGTAGGAGTTAATCTCTGGAAGTACTGGTCTGATTGCTAAAATTTTTTCGCTGATATAAAGCTGCTTTATTCCTTTGTGACATAGGCTATATTTTATGTACGTGAGCGAAGCTGCGAGTAAAAGCTAGCAATATATAAATACCTTTCATCAGCAGTAGATTTCAAAACAGTGCGAACAGGAGCAAAGGGATAAGGCTTATAAAGGCCAGAACTAAGTATTTGTCTGGCTTTACTGCTATTCCACTTGATAAATGCGGTAGACGATGGAGCGTGCTTACCTAGAAGTAACCTATTCATTCTTTACTTATAGATTCCCAGGTTGTAGCCATCAGGAAACACAGACTCCAGTAGGGAATTCCACTCCTTAACTGTAATGAAAGAGAAAACTCATTCCTGCACAAATCGCAAATAGCCGCTTGCATTGTTCTTTCTGAAAAGTCATATAGAAATAGGTTCTCCCTCTACAATTCCGGTATGCTGGGAAAAAACTCATTGCTGAGTTAAGCTAGCTCGCCTCATTACCTCCCCTCTTCCTCTTCGAGTCGTATTCCTCTTTGCTGAGGGTCGTGAAATTCCCACTGGATTAGCTTCTTATTGGTGGTAACTCGCCATTTGTGACGGTTCTTAGCGTCATGACGTGCGACGTGCAACCGTGTTGTCTTTGTACATGAACTAAAAAATTATCGTGTGATATAAGAAAAATTAAGAAAGGCTCGGTGTGTAAAGGGCTTAAAATCCATTTCCGATCCAGTAGACGAGGTCGCGGTAATGACGTGGAAATTCTACACATTCGCGCTTTGAATTTAACACATACATATCGCACAACAGCTGATATTGACTTGTTCGCGTTTGCTGAACCACTGATTGGAATATTGTATCAGCAGTAGACTGGGTTTGTTTAAATTTATATTTACAAACTCTTCTTCAAATTATTGAATGAGAAAATTTATTGAAATAATTGGTAGATTTGTAGAGTCGACAGTTGATAAACGTTGTTGATTGGGCTTTCTGTTGAAGTTTATTTGATGAAGTTTTGGCTTTGCTACTCTAGTTTAATAGCTTACTATAATTATTTTATATCCAGATAAAAACAAATACTGACTATAAGAAAACAATATGCTTAATTGCTTAGTCGAAATTCTTCATCGATTCATTTTGTTGCTGGATTCAAGAGAGTTGAAATCTCTGGAACTCGACGAGCTGTATTGCCTCTGCTCTATTCTGGTGATTAACTCTGTTTTGAATGACAACTGACTTAGGAGTTACGGTAGTGAGTAACGAGGGAAAAGCCTACCACCGCTGCACCGTAGCGAGCTTGACCGTGTCCATGACTATAAATAAGTAAATATTGATAAATACATTCTATATAAGAAATAGTGGCTCGTCCCGGCTTCGCACGGGCAATATGTATAGGGTGAATGTAGGTTTCCAATGATGAAAGAGTTTTTGAAAATCGACACAGTAGTTTTTGAGTTTATTAATTTGATACATAAAAACACAAAAATACTTTTCCCTTTTTAAAATATTAGTGAGAAAATCCATTCCCGCAAAAAACGCAAACTGTCGCTTACGATTTTCTTCCTAAACTAAAAAGGGTCGATATTATCACAATATCTCATAGCGAGTGGTCTCGGTAGTGATATATAGCAAGTGATCATTATTCACGTGGCAGCCGATAGAAATATCGCCATGGCTATATTTTGTATCATGTTTCAATGAAGACTGAGTCTCTATGATTTTGTGTATGATACTTTTTTCTCAGAATTTTATTAATACTAAGTATGACTTACTGACGTATGTCTTTTCTATCTTATTTCTGTAATAAAGAAGCGGCTTTTTTTTTTTTTTTTCGATGGGAAAAATCATCTTATGTCAACCCCCACTCTTGGGCGGAGCGGGAGATAGTGTCAGACTCTTACTGACTAAAAAACCCATCCCGTTCTTTCAAGCCTTCATACCGGGGCTCGAGCGCCCTTTCGGATAACCCTGGCCCCAGTAGGCTTCGACCCGGCTGGGCCCCTGCTGTTGCTGACAACTCCTTGAGGCGCGCGGGAACAGCGCGCGCCGTCGACGACTTGGGTTTGGTCCGGACAGTTACCGGACAGCCGGACAGCGAGCTACCCATTGCTTACTGTCCGCAAACCCGCGCCTACGGTGGCTGGAAATCGGGATCGGAATCCTGGCGGCGGCGAGAGCGCCGTTGCCTAATGCGGTCGGCCTCCTCCTTAGCGAGCATTACTGCTTCGCAGAAGTCGGCGACCGCCTGCCACTCCTTCTCGCTCCGGACCATGGCCTCGACCAAGGCCCGGCGCGAGAGGTCTCCGCCGCCGATCACCCCCACGAAGGCACGGCGATGCTCCGCCCAAGCAGGGCACACCGCGATTGTGTGCTCCACCGTGTCCTCCAGGCGTTCCGCACAGTGGCAACACCCGGGCGTCACTTCCGCTTTAATTCGGAACAGGAACCTCCCGAACTTGCCATTTCCCGTGAGGACCTGTGTCATGCGGAAGGTAAGGACGCCGTGAGGTCTTTCTAGCCACGCCTCAAAGAGGGGACTTATCGCCATAATTGTGGCGTGCCCAGCACTGGGTTGCGATAGTCGCTGACGCCATTCCACCATAAGATCCCGCCGGAGCTCTGTCCACCATGCCGTGACCTGTCGTAGCAGAGGACTTTCACCCCGGCGTTGCATCTCCACGCGCATGTCGTGCATGTGTGCAAGGACTGTTGCCTCCATATCCCACGGTGGTAGGCCAGCCAGAAGGCTCGCCGCTTCGCAGGAAATCGTGCGGTATCCCCGCACCATCCGAATTGCCATGACCCTCTGGCAGGCGTTCAGAATGGCCGCCGGTCGCTTTTGCAGCGACGGCGCCCACACCGGCGCCCCGTAGAGGGCCATGGACCGAACGATCCCCGCGTAGAGCCTCCGGCAGATAAAGAAGCGGCTTGTGTTATTTTCAAATGTCTTTTCTTTGGTTTTTCTTTGGCATCCATTCTTAATGCCCGGAAGTAATTAGTAACAACCACAATAATTTAGAAGAATAACATAAAAAAAAAACCTTTTAATATTTTAGAGATATCATTATCAAACTTGTCAAAACCACAAGTCTGTCTAATAGAGTCTATCTAAAAAGTCAAACGACTTGGGTTATTATTAGTGCAAAATGAAATCTGATTTAGTTAACACTGTCAATAATCAAGGTTGATTAAGAGATCTAGATTATTGTTTACTAATAGAAGAACCGTGTAAAAAGTATCGAGCATACGTATTTTTTACTATACCAAATTCCCAAGTTTTTTAACTTTTTAGACAGGCTATAAGAAAATCATCATCATCCTCATTTCAGCCGAAAAACGTCCACTGTTGGACATCTTCCAAGCGTCGCTACAACAAACGGTTCTGTGCGTGTCGCAACCATCGGATACCCCGACTCTCACCAGGTTATCGTCATCGCCGATTGCAGAGTAATCTAATCTATGTATATAAAAATCAATGCCACTTTTCGTTGTAATTTTATAACTCAAGAACGGGCTCACCTATCCAAACCAAATGTTTAGTTCTCTTTGTTCGGACTATTTAGTAGATGGTTTATGTGAAGTTTGGTAGGGTATAGTAGGGTAGAGTAGGGTAGAGTAGAGTAGTGTAGAGTAGAGTAGGGTAGAGTAGGGTAGAGTAGAATAGGGTAGGGTAGAGTATAGTAGGGTGGAGTAGGGAAGAGCGGAAGCGAAGCCGCGCGGGCAAAAGCTAGTGATATACTATATAATTATGTTGTTATGCAATTTGTTAACAGAACCACAAAACAATGGTACTACTCATAATATTACCGTTCCTTCCTTCTATTGTTTAATATTAATAAATGATACATAATAAAGTAAAAATTGTTGGTGACTAAATATTTATTAACGCACTTATTATTTTTAATTAAGTTTTAGATTTAGATTTGGCTACATTTGGTGGCCCCAGTGGCAATGGCCGCGATTTACGAGTCGTCGGCTTAAACACAGTCAGATGCATTATTTTGTGTTATTTATTTCAAAACCATTGCTCTCAAAACGGTGAAAGAAAACATCGTGGGAAATCTAGCATGTCCTAGAACCTAAAAAAAAAAACATGACGTGAAAATAAAAACATAAAGACATGACGTCTACAAATCCATCCATGGGTGATTTTAACACCGATCTTGTGAAGGACAACTCCAGATCACGCAAGCTGAGAGCAATCCTGGAGTCGTCGAGTCTATCACTCCTCTCACTTAATCCGACTCATCACAATCTCGACACAGACGATTCCTGGCTTGATCTCATGCTCGCGTCTTCTGTGAATCTGGTCGTTAACCATGGCCAGATTGCCGTCCCTGGGTTATCGAGACATGATTTAGTTTATCTGAGTTATAAGATTAAGCCACCAAAACAGCGGCCTGCCATTGTATTTCTCCGGAATTTTGCGAGGTTAGACGAGGACAAGCTCAACCGTGATGCGAGTGCGGTTGATTGGGCCGATGTCGAAAAGGCAGCGACTGTGAATGAGAAGGTGGAGATTTTCAATAAAGTTTTACTGAAGCTCATTGATGCACATGCGCCACTGAGGGCCGTCCGTGTAAAACGCCCCCCGGCTCCATGGATTACCCCTGAAGTTCGAATGGCGATGAGACGGCGTGACAGGGCTTTTCGAAGACATAGAAGAGATCGCAGTGAGGAGAACTGGAACCTATACAAGTCGGCTAGAAACCGCTGTAACCAGATGGTAAGAGCTTCAAAACGCCGATACATTTCAGAAAATGTCCTCAACTCTTCACCGGCTGATATTTGGAAGTTCCTCAAATCATTTGGCATAACTAAGTCCTCCTCTCATATTTTTCCCTCTAATATATCTTTGAATGATTTGAATCAACATTTCTCATCGTCGGCTATGCTTGCTATTCCTGTCAAAAATACTACAATTCTTGATATAACTTCCACGCCAAGTTCACCTCATGATTCTTTTTCTTTTTCCCCAGTGACCGACTCGGAGATCCTCAAAATTTTCACTGCGATTAAGTCCAAGGCTGTCGGCTGTGATGGAGTCAGCAGAACGATGTTATCCCTCTTGATTACAAGTTTACTCCCCACTATCACACATATCTTCAATTTCTCCCTCCATACTGGGGTGTTTCCTACAAGCTGGCGTAAGGCTTTCATTATCCCTCTTCCAAAAATTTCCACTCCCACTTTATCAAATCACTTTAGACCAATTTCCATTCTTCCTTTCCTATCCAAAATCCTAGAAGCAGTTGTTCTTAAACAGATTTCATCCTTTGTGTTTAAGAATAATCTGTTATCCCCATTTCAATCTGGTTTTCGACCTGGCCACAGTACAGCCACAGCCTTGCTTAAAGTCACAGAAGACGTCAGGAATGGCCTGGAGAACTCGAGGTTAACGGTGTTAGTTTTAATAGATTTCTCCAACGCTTTTAATACCGTTGATCATGATATCCTTCTGGCTATCTTGTCTCAAATGGGGGTTTCTTCATTGGCACGGGATTGGTTCTCTTCTTATCTTCGTGGTCGTCAGCAAGCGGTACGTGCTGATCAGAAGTGTTCTGACTGGTGCGACCTGCAAACCGGCGTTCCACAAGGCGGTATACTCTCTCCTCTCTTATTTTCTTTATTTATAAACTCTATCACTGCTTTTCTCAAATGCTCTTTCCATGTGTATGCTGATGACCTACAGCTCTACGCGCAAACTGACATTGACAACCTTGACAACTGCATCTCTCTACTAAATGCTGACCTTCTGGCTATTGCTGATTGGTCGAGCAGATTTGGGGTTACTGTCAATGTCAGTAAATGCCAGGCTATCCTCATTGGCAGTCCTTACTTTCTACGGAGTTTGGACACTAGCCGACTACCGCAGCTTATTTTCGGCAATACAGTCATCCCTCTCTCACCTCACGTTAAAGATCTGGGTTTATATATTGACGATAGGTTAAGCTGGAATAAGCAGATTGCACAGGTTAGCCAGAGAGTCACCTTCACGCTGCGGTCTCTCTATAGATTCAAAAATTTCCTCCCGTCGAGCACTAAAACTACTTTGGTCCAGTCGCTTGTGTTACCTATAATTGACTATGCTGATGTTTGTTATTCTGATCTTTCCCAAGAACTTCTAAACAAATTGGATCGACTTCTCAATAACTGCATTCGTTTTATATTCGGGCTTCGTAAATATGACCACATTTCTTCCTTCCGTTCTCAGCTTAAATGGCTGCCTATCCGTCACAGGAGATCCCTCAGATCCCTCTGCATGCTCTTCACCGTAATGAACGATCCTTGTGCTCCTGATTATTTAAAACAATATTTTAAAGTGTTGGGCAGTTCTCATAATCTTAACCTTCGTGCATCCAAAAACATGCTTCTTCAGATTCCTTCTCACCGTACTGGCTTTATGTCCAATTCTTACGCTGTTTCCACCATAAAACTCTGGAATTTACTTCCCCTTGACATCAAAAAAGCCGAAAGCAAATTTTCCTTCAAACGTAAAATTCGGAACTACTACTTGAAGTCCTCTCAACCTTAGTTTGTTCTTCGTCAGAATTGTTATTAAGTTCTCTTTAAGATTTGATATTTTTCATAGTATTTATTAGTTTATTATTTTAGCATATTTATGTATTTTATTATATATTATATATAAATAACTTATTTTTTTTCCGTTTTCATTAATTGTTATTTGTTTATTGTGCAAACCTACCACAGTGATCTCTTTTTTAACCCAAAGGTTGACTGGGAGAGAATGCCTTGTTGCATTAAGTCCGCCTATGTACCACTACTGTACATGAAGTTTAAATAAATAAATAAATAAATCCGTGCATGTGGTTTCCAAAGATTTCACGTATTGAATTACAGCCCAGTTTCTCTTCTAGACAGGAGGCCTGAATCCCAGCAGTGGGTGTGTGTGTGTGTTATAAGGCAGATTATGCTCTCTAAACGGTGACGAAAACTTCGAGATGAAACCGGCATGTCCTAAGCCCAAAAATTCGAACACATGTGACATACACTAACCCATACTGGGCTTACATGATGGGTTACGAACTTACGACCAATTCCCTCTCCTAGAGAGAAGGCCTGACTCCCAACAGTGGGAACATTATCGATAACTAACAGCATCGATATTTATAATATGTTCATTAATCAATTTTCCTCAGTAACAAGTATATAGGAAAATCAGGACTGTTCACTAGCGTCCACGTTTATCAATTTTAATCGATTAGTATAATGGTAGTCAACAGGAAAAATCTGTTTATACTTAGTACTAGAATGTAACTGACGCACATAAAAGTCAGCAAAACCTGCATAGACTTATATAATTGGTTGCACATTAGCCGCAAATATTAACTGTGATTTACCTCATTTACCTCGACCCTCATAATCGCTTTTTATCTTTTCATTCAGCTTTATTTTTCCTCAATATTTATCAACTGATTTTCCTTGACAATTCCGTTTTGATGATATTATTGTATGATCTTTGTTTATAAGTAGATAGATATGCGTATAATGCTTAGCACCTTTGATGCTTAGCAAAGTGATAAATCATCTTTCAGATATTTTTAGTCACTTTTTTTTTCTAGTGGATAATAACATTCGCAAGTCACGCGACTTTGGAGTAGATTGGCATTGACCCTGAATATCACCGGTATACTCTAAGGCAGGGATCACCAATTATTTTAATCGCGGTCCGTTTTTTAAATGATGACTAACAATCAAAATTTAAAACTAAAAAGGACACAACAGAATATTTTTTATTAAGGATATTATTTAATTCAAAAAACACAAGCCACTTAATATTCATGCAAAAGTTTTTTTTTTGTCTTGAATAATCTGAAGAATAAAGTTGATATGACAATGGAAGCTATGACCATTAAATCTTGGAGATAGCCATCGGTAAGAAGAGTTCGAAAGTTCATTTAAAAAAGTGCCGCTTCTCAAAATATAATGTTGATTCGCACTATATACCTATAAAGTTTCAAAACCACTCAAATTAGCAAGCGTCATCGTGGCTGTCCTTGTGTTCACGTCGTCCGTTGTCGCGTGAAGATGAGATGCGTGCTAAATTTAATTAACTACCACATATTTTTTTACAAAGGCCAGGTTCCACTCATTTTGATTTTTTTTAAACCTCTGGAAATTCACAAATATAAAAGAGAAAACCATGAAACATTACTTTATTAAAAATTTACTATATGACCAACAGCCGGGCCAAAATCAAAACATGATATAAATTAGTCTGCTCGATAAAAAAATCGGTAATCTGTACCCAATCTATAACTTTGTATATCTACGTGATAACATCACTGATATATTTGAAAGTTATAAAAAATAATAAAGCATGTTTTCTAAAAGAGCGTCGCAAAAACAAAAATCTTGAATAGTTATTGTTTTTTTTTTTATAAAAAGAAAACCGTTGTTACGGGGCCGCGAAATCGATATAGACCCGGGCGGAGTTCATACAAATACTCAGCGACTACAACCGGCTCTTAATATTCTCAGAATTTTCTGGGTCAGCAAATCCGTACCGCGGTCCGCCATTTGGTGACCCCTGCTCTAGCACGAGTAGTTTATAAAAACTATCCATGCAATTAAAGGTCGATTCGACTAGAAAAGTTATGTAATAATATAGTTGTTTAAACGACGCAAATAAAAAATCGGACAGTTTTGTTATTATCTTGTATTTTTCCAATCTCGATTGTAATGACCAAACAAAGTTGGCTGGCTATGGGTTATGTAAACACTTCCCCGCTCTTTTGGCTGTCCTTTGGCATAGTTATAAGAAGTATCTTTTTGGAGGGTATGGTTGCAGGAACGTATACTTGGCGAGCAATGTATTGGCGGCTACATTGTGTGATTGTATTGGCTGACGTGATTTTTCGACCACACCATTTCATTGTAGGTATATCTTAATGACCAGATTCAGAACGGCCATTCTTTTTTACACTTTCCTACATACTCGGCGTGGTATGTAAGTAGGTTGGTACATCAGCAATGAGCTGAGGTCAATGTCTTTCACGTGTATAGTAGGTATGTCCTGGGATTAAGATACCTTCATCACTCATACCTGATAATTATGATTTCTAAATGAGGCGGGTTTTTTTATTACATTCAGATAGCATTTTTTTTTTGTCTAGCTCATTCGTTCAATGGGAACGAAATACCGCATACTTAACAAAATAGATACATAATAATATGATTACCTTTCTACACCGTCTTCTATTTTTATTAAAGTCTTGGAATCATTTAATAACTTCTACCGCTCTGGGTGAAGTAAGAAAGCGTGTCAAACTTCAACTGAATAAAAGAAAAACGTGAATAAGAGTAAATCGAGGCTTTAATTTATATTGATTTATTTTTTAAATCTTAAAATTGAGTGACTATACGGCGACGCTTGGGGGAGGCCTATGTCCAACAGTGGACGTGTATCGGCTGAAATGATGATGATGATAAGCGACTATACGCTAAGGGTACCCCGCCAGTCGAGAATTGATTATTGTTTATGGACGAAATTAAAGCAACATACTTAGCGGCGTGGGCTGGTTCGAGCAAGAATCGGGGTGAGTAGGTATGCCTGTACCGGTGACTATATCGTGGTTATGAGTCGTCTTTTAAATCTCTCACAAAAATATGTGTAGTGGACGTAAGCAATAAGTATCCTCAAAGCAAATTCCATTAGAATTTCTTTTTGTTTGACGTCAACCGCCATGTATAACGTCAGCTGTTACTTGGTATACTGAAGGCCCCACGGACGTCAGAGAAGGAATGTCTACACTAACGTCCGGAGCGACGCTGCGGGTCTCAGCGTGGCAAGGACATGTGTTATGCTCTTCTATATGAAACAAATCCAATAAATTGTTACCACCTAAACCTAAATATTTAAATTGTTTTATGGTACTCCATAGTACTCAAATTTACAAACTTTGAAAAAAAAAAATGCTTTTTCTATATTTGACTGTACTAATAACAATAATTATTTTTTCAAATTAAAAGAAAAAAAGTAATTTCTAAGCTAATCAATTTGTGCGCCCTAGTGGTAGTCAAAAATCAGAAACGTTTATTTGAAATAGACCAATTAAGGGAACTTTTAGTGGAGTTGCAACAGCATTATGGTAGTATGGCTTCACCCGAAAAAACGAGAGTGTGCTTGTACCAGTGATTAAATCGTTTTACGAGTCAGTCTTTTAAATATTTCACTAAAGTATAATGTACAGATGTGCACGTAAGCAGTATCCTCAAAGCAAATTCTACTACAATTTCTTCTTGTTTGACGTCAACCACCACGTATAACGTCAGCTGTTACTTGGTATACTGACGGGCGTTACCGACGTCAGAAGAAGGAATGTCTACGGTTAACCGCTCATCGTTTACGTCATCACGGATAACTGAGTGTTACTTAGTTGCGCATACGCATACATAGTTACGTAAACAACTTCTTATAAATAGGTTCTCTAAAAATAGATTCATATGACGTGTTCAATACATAAAAACAGTATATATTAGACACAATCAAAATAATTTATTTGATGTTAAAATTCACATCTCAAAAGAATTACGTCACACATAGTAAGTTATTACCACTTGCCTGAATAATTCTGTTAGGTACCTATTAATAAAATTTAAAGTATGAATAGGTTTTTTTTTGCGGTAAATTCGACTAATCCTTTTTTAGGTGTGATAACACCAAATAACATTTCGTGTTCTGGGAGGGATTGCCAGATTTATACTAAACCTGAACCCATCTACTTTCGTAGGCGCGAGCTTGCAGACGGCGAGCAATGCGTAGCTCGCTGTCCGAACGTCCGGGAACCGTCCGGACCGAGCCCAAGTCGTCGACGGCGCGTATTGTTCCCGCGCGCCTCAAGGTTCTAGTCAGCAACCGTAGGGGCCCAACAGGGTTGAAGCCTACTGGAGCCAAGGGTCTGTTTCTGCAAGGAAGGCTCGGCCCCGGTATGAAAGGCAACAAAGGAACAGGGTGGTTTAAGGCGCGCGTGGAACACTACTCGCCGTCGAAGACTCGGGCTCAGTCCGGACGGTAACTGGACGGGCGGACGGCGAGCTACCCGCTGCTCGCCGTCCGCAAGCCACGCCTACTGTGGCTGGAAATCGGGATCGGGATCCTAGCTGTTGGGGCGTGACGTTCCCTTACGTATGCGGCCACCTCCTTTGCTAGCATAAATTTCTCGCTCCGGACTAGCCGATGATTGACTCCACGAGGACACGAAGATGCTCCGCCTAATCGGGGTACATCTACCGCCGTATACTCCACCGTATGCTTCACCGTATCCTCTGGACGGTCCAAATCAATGGTGACACCCGGGCGATTCTTTTGCACGAATCCGGTGCTGAAACCTCCCAAATTTACCATGTCCGGTCATGCATTTCAAGGGCGGGGTAACCTTTCAAAATAGTCTCGCTACTCTGACAATAAAGTCAAAGTCAAAGTCAAAGTCAAAAGTTTTTTATTTCACATAGGCCTACATGGGCACTTATAAAACGTCAGAAGCTAGTGCACGGTTCGAAATTGGTCGTTTCCTATGGAGAAGAACCGGCAAGAAACTCCATGGTTACTCTTTTTAAAAAAATGGTTGTACTTACAATATTTCCATATAACAGTATTAAATGGTATTATTTAAGAACAGTGTAAACCGGTCTATATTGTACTCAAAAGCACAATAAAAATAATCATTTAAAAAAAGTGAGTCAAAATATGAAGTAATCTAAGAATTCGTGGAGTCTACAGTGTTCTTCCATTTACATAATAAAAAGAGGCTATATAAAAAAAAAAGGTAGAAAAAATAATAATAATTACAACTGTCAGTAAATGAGACGTTAACAACCAAAAAAAAGAAAAACTAACGAATTTAATGTGGTTGGAGTCAGATAATATAAAAAAAAAAAAAAAAAATTGCAAAAGCAATGTGTTAGAGAGAAAAAAAAAATGTTACAACAAAGATGGAGCAGTTAATAGATACATTCGCATAATATTATGAGTTACCAGGGGGCCACAAGTGCAGAGGCAGTCATTGCCAAACAAGCGTGTCTTCGACATAGTCTTTAACCTTGTAATATGCTTTTTTGGTTAAGACACGCTTAATATGGGTTTTGAACTTTCCTTCGCTAAGTTCAGTCACCGCTTTTGGTAGCTTGTTATAAAAGCGTATGCTATTTACTAAAAATGACTTACTGGTCTTGGCTAATCTCCATTTGGGCAATATAATTTCGTGTTTACTACGAGTATTTATGTTATGGAAATCGCTTCTAATTTTGAAAAGTCCTAGGTTTTTACGGACATACAAAATACTTTCTAAGATATAAAGAGAAGGCAGTGTCAATATATCTATTTCTTTGAATTTATTTCTGAGGGACTCGCGAGGACCCATTTTATAAATAGCCCTGATTGCTCTCTTTTGCAATACGAAAATCGAGTCTACATCAGCTGCAGATCCCCACAGTAAAATGCCATAAGACATAATACTGTGGAAATAGGCATAGTAAACTAACCTAGCTGTGGCGACATCTGTCAACTGCCTTATTTTTCTTACTGCATATGCCGCTGAGCTTAATCTACCTGAGAGAGTTCTAATATGAGCACCCCACTGCAGTTTGGAATCGACAGTTATACCTAAGAACACAGTTTCTGTAATTACATCAAGTTTTTTGCTATCAAGAATTAGATTGACGCCAACTTGAGGGACATTCGGTAATGAAAACTTTATACATTTAGTTTTATTTGCATTTAGTAAAAGATTATTAGCAGCGAACCATTTCGAAAGAACAGCCAGACTTTCGTTAACGCGCAAGACATCCGCATCTTTTCTATCCACTTTAAAAATAAGAGAAGTGTCGTCAGCAAATAGAATTATATCTGATAAATTAGCCATCATGTAAGGAAGGTCATTAATATAAACTAGAAAAAGGAAAGGGCCAAGAATTGAACCCTGGGGCACGCCCATCCTTACTAAAGACCCCGAGGACGTCACCCCATTTATGGATACTTTTTGCTGCCTGTGAGATAAATAGGAAAAAACAAGATCAGCAGCTCGTCCACGAATTCCGTAGTGATGTAATTTACAGATCAGAGTATTATGGTCAACACAGTCAAATGCTTTTGAGAGGTCACAAAATATGCCAATAGCATCCTGGGACTTCTCCCAGGATTCTAAAATGTGACTGATGAGTTTCACTCCTGCATCCGTCGTTGACCTTCCTTTCGTGAAGCCAAACTGATGACTATGCAAAATCCTATTTGAATTAAAGTGAGACAACATCTGGTCGAGCATAGGACTTATTCTACGAATTAATTTCCATTCTAGGCTATATAGAACTATACTACTAAAAAAAAAAAAAAACAAAGAGCAACCCTGTTCATTCAGCTCACTGCTTAGCAAAATACAGAAAAAAAATATATTCAAGCATACGTCCATTGTGAGTTCAATAAATTGATACCTACATGAAAAATCCGAGGTGGCTCTAGAAAAAATGCGACGTCAACTGAATAGAAAATAGAAAATCGAATAAAAAATATTCCGCGCCGCTGTTGTCGCTACCGCATCCGGTTAGACTACGATTCAGTCTATCACGACTAGATTCAGGTCTAGGAAAAAATATTCACATCACAGATTTTTTCTCATAAATACGTGCGTCGAATATAAAAATGTTAGACACATTATTATAAAATGTATCTCCAATTTTTTTTAACATATTTTTTTTGTAACATTATTTAAAAAATATTAATTATATACAAAATATACATGTAACATAATAATCGCACTTCTTGAAAATAGTACAATTCGGAATCGGCTATTGAATCGATTTCAGCTGTTTTTTAAATGTTTTTTTTTTATTATTTAAAATCATTCATGAGATTACGTATAGTAAGTACCTATTTGTGGGTGCAGCCGTACTGCCGACACCAATGCGCTTCTAATGTAGTGTTACCATTCCCATATTTATTTGCCTACAATTAGAATAACTATTTTTTGAAAATTAAATACTTGACAAATATTATTGTTGGAGTGTTTAAGTGTGCATTATTCCAATTACATAATGCCCTTAATTAAAATCACTTTTGACTGAAAATTAGTCAAAAATGTTTTTAACTAAGGGCACCGGTCAAAAGTACTTTTGCCTAATTTTTGCAGTTAAAAGTGGTTTTGACTGGTTATGAGTTTTGACTGTAACATATGTAAATTAATAAACAAAATTGTATGTCACCTCATAATAATTAACCAATTACATTTCTAATAATTAAACAACAACGTCCTTCGATGATGAAGAATTTTACTAATGTAGTACAAATCAGATATAGTTTAAATCTTTGAATAACAAAAAAATCGGCAACACATCCATTGCCCACTCGCTGATCGGAAGACTTCATTTAGTTATAAACCAAGAAACGAAAAAATATCTGATTGTTACAACTATTAAGGCTCATAAGGGTGGGTGAGACTCATCTTAATCGGACGAGACAATTACAGGAATAATTTCAATCGAACAGCGCTCACAGGTAAGCTTATTTGATTGTTCAAGTGATAGGTAAGTGCGTAAAAACCTGAGTCCAACTAAGTTGGTATAATGTAGCGATACTGCATGTAAATTGCGTTTTCAGAAACCGCAGACAAGTCGTCAAAAAAAGTTTTTCATTTCGTTATCCCATCTCTCCTTAACTTAACTTATTCTCTGCGATGTGCTCCTTTCACTTAGCTTCTACAGCCTGGGGTGAATCTAATTCATCGCACTATCCACTTTAGGCCTGCCGCCTTGTGGTTTGGGACTCAATTGTGTTGTAATTTTCACCCTTACCTGTACCTTTAACATACGCTACCCTCAAATATTTTAAGATGAGATGTGAGATGTATTATTATTGTAGTAATGGTAACTAATATCATTTCCATGTAAGTCAAAACTATTGATTGTTTAACCTTTCGATTACCGTCAATTAGAGACACAGTAGAAAGACAATGACAGAGCGAACAGCGTTCGGTTGGGGTTTAATGAATAATCACTACAAAAGTATTTTTATTTTACATATAATTTACATTTTCACTATTATAAATTAAGTATTATCATCAACACTTATAAACAACTTAATAACTATAATTACAATAAATTACAAAATAAATAAATAATAAAACCCTACGCTAAATTACACTATCTAAAATATGGCGTCAAAAAACTCTTCCACATCGCTGTCGACTGGTAATGTGCCCAAAAGGCTGACGGCATTGCCACGTTGTATGGCAATGCTTATCCTCTGTCCAAGGTAAAAGCCAGCCTTTGGGTCATGCGAAGTGTCAACTAGACGTTTCGACAGATCTTTAAACAACTTGTGAGCACTCGGACCCCACGATCCAAGAGTTTCAACCCCAAACGGTTCGAAAATATAACTTCCAACAAGGTTGTTATATTTCCGCCGCTTGACGTTCTCCGCAGCCGCAGCGGCAGCACCAGCACGACACGACGAGCTAGGAAGATGTGAAGGCGCAAGAGTATCGACACAAGTAGCGATATAGATTTTGAAAAAATCTACTTTTGACCAAGAGGTATGTGTCAGGCACGATTGTTCAGATTTTATGTTGTCGTTCCTAAACAATATTGTAGAGTTATTATTGTCAATTAACAATTTAAACTAGGAATTATAGTCAATTAAACTAACCCATAGGTTTTGATTCATTTCTTTGATAAACATACACACACTATCTTTACAGGTTGAACCCAATACAAAAGTGGTTTAAAATTAATTGGCAAAAATCATCGTGCGGCTAACACTTAGCTAAAAATCTAAAACAACACTAAACTCTATTACAGTATATACTACTAATCATAAAAATAAAAAAACATATCCTTAACCTACTTGTAAATAAAATGTAAAATCAGACTTAATACATATTATGTAGCATAATCACCCTTTTAATGTTCCCACTGCTGGGACTCAGGCCTCCTCTCTAGAAGAGGGTTTGGGCCGTAATCCACCACGCGGGCCCAGTGCGGGTTGGTGGACGTCGCCTGTCTTCGAATTTTAAGTTCTAGGATATGCAGGTTTCCTCACGATGTTTTCCTTCACCGTTTTGAGAGCAGTGGTAATGAAATAAATTACTCAAAGTAATGTTCCTGGCTGGGTTTAAACCCGCAACCTACAACTCGTAAGTCGGGTCCGTTACCACTCGGCCACCATTGCTCTCATAACATTAATATTAACAAACAAACAAAAAAATAATTAATAAAACTGTTACAAATTCAGTCTCATGTCTCGAAATAGGTCAATCCTCTCATGCACTTCGTTTACTAATTAGAGATAATCTGATATATGAAAAATCTCGTGTCACAGTAATTTATTATCGAACTTTAAAATGGATTGACCAATTTTTTTTTTGCTTTATTTGTTAGTTTTAAAGGTTAGGCTATTTTTTTTCTCTCTTAACCTTTTCTATTTTTATTTTTTGACGAGATTCCAGTATTATATACGTTCTAGTTCGAGATTAGTTTGATCTGATATTTTTTTATTAGAGTAGGGTAGAGTAGGGTAGAATAGGGTACAGTAGGGTAGAGTAGGGTAGAGTAGGGTACAGTAGGGTAGAGTAGGGTAGGGTAGAGTAGGGTAGGGTAGGGTAGAGTAGGGTAGGGTAGGGTAGAGTAGGGTAGAGTAGGGTAGAGTAGAGTTGGGTAGAGTAGGGTAGAGTAGGGTAGGGTAGGGTAGAGTAGGGTAGGGTAGGGTAGAGTAGGGTAGAGTAGGGTACAGTAGGGTAGGGTAGGGTAGAGTAGGAAAGAGCGGGAGCGAAGCCGTGCGGGCAAAAGCTAGTTTTACATAAAAACATAAAAATAGTACTATACAAAGGCGAATTTTGGGCTTACTGTCATTTCGGACACGTAATTTTGAGACACAGTGTCCAAATTGACACTTTTTAATTTCAATATTTTTTTTGGTGACGATTCGGACACAATCTAATTTAAGCTGTATAAAAGTTTTAATATATAAAATGAAGTAAAAAGCATTACCTATCTGAACTATTTTAAGATGGCTTTATGCCGTCTTAAAGCCCCAGAAAAATGGCGCTATCTTTTGGCAATAAATGGCTTTGTGAACGTATATTACTGTTGGTCACCAAAGTATTAAAAAAACCGGCCAAGTGCGAGTCGGACTCGCCCATAGAGGGTTCCGTAGCAGCAAGTAATATAATATAAGTTCTTGTAGTTCTTTGTAACTTTGATCGATGTTTTAACAATAGTGTATTTTTTTAGATTTATGACGTATTAAAAAAAAACTACTTACTAGATCTCGTTCAAACCAATTTTGTTGATAGTTTACATGGTAATGTACATCATATATAGTTTTATCATTCTCTTATTTTAGACAGGGGGGGACACACATTTTACCACTTTGGAAGTGTCTCTCGCGTACACTATTCAATTTAGAAAAAAAAATATGACAAACCTCAATATAATTTTTGAAGACCTATCCATATGATACCCCACACGTATGGATTAAATGAAAAAAAAAAAAAAATTTGAGTTTCAGTTCTAAGTATGGGGACCCCCAAAATTTATTGCTTTTTTTCTATTTTTGTGTGAAAATCTTATAGCGGTTCACAGAATCCATCTACTTACTAAGTTTCAACAGTATAGCTCTTATAGTTTCAGAAAAAAGTGGCTGTGACATACGGACGGACAGACAGACAGACTGACATGACGAATCTATAAGGGTTCCGTTTTTGCCATTTGGCTACGGAACCCTAAAAAAGCAAAAATCATTCAATATATTTAGTACAAAAATCATCTCATCATTAATCATCATCAGAACTATCACTTTTGCGTTCCGTATTGTACTTGAGATAAATAACTTGACTGTTAAAGCATTTGTAATATTGTTTATTAAAAACGGCTGCTAGCTATTATATATTTGGTTCTAAAAATATAACAATTTAGCGCGTTTGAGTTTTTTTTGCATAATCTCATAAGATAGTAATTAAAATTAGTTATTTTCTACTACCTACATAAAACTGTGCAACGTATGCTCTGGATTGTCTTATTTGTTACCCTATTATTAAAACTTTGTTCGTCAAACGAATATATTATATTTGTTAATCTTCGAGAAAAAAATGATACTCGTACATTGATAAACCTTTATGTCCACGTATCGATATATATTTATTGTATAAATATATATATTTATTTATATAAATATAAATATGTATATATATTTATATAAATTAGTTAAAAAAAATTAATTAAAAAAAATGAAATTTAAAAAAATATTTATCAAAGAAAACTTTTTTATCTGACTGTACAAAAGTTTTTTTTTATCGGTGTTCGAATCGTCACCAAAAAAAAATTATTGAAATTAAAAAGTGTCAATTCGGACACTGTGTCCGAACATGACGTGTCCGAAACGTCAGTAAGCCGAATTTTGTTTCAACAAACATAGCTTACACCACTAAGGGTAGTAGGAGTAATTTTTATGGTTATGTATTTATAAATTTATTTCTACCCTTACAGTATAAATTCTCATATCCCATTTACTGAAACGAATTAATTTAAAATTCTCGGCCAAGTCCATTAAGTAACTCTGCTAAGGAGTAAGTTAATTAAACTTTAAAAGAGATGTTTTTAGGTGTCCAACTATTAATTATACTACCTTCAAACGTAGCAGGCAATTAAGATAAAGAAAGATAAGTTTTTTGAACACAAAGTTTTTTATACGCTGATTGTAATTAAAGAAAATTTTCTTCTTTACACAAAAGAAACCTTTTACTTTTATAGTAATAGAAATTTTTATTAAAATAATGAGATTGTTTTGATGTGTAAAAAATGAATGTTGCATAAATGCAACATTTAGTTAGTTCCGTACTTAAGTGATTTTTGTTTCCTTATTAATACTTTGAAAAAAAGTTTAACATGCTTTCACAGTGCCCGTTACCAACATGTATGTTAATAGTTTTTAAGTTTTGGTGACATTGTTTATTCACAGCTACATTATACCGCATTATTAAAACTGCCTTTGTAGCGGTCTCAGTTACATTCAAACTGCATTTTTGAAGATACGACATTAAACTTTACTTGTTGAATCTGTTTATAAACAAGTATTCCTCTTTATAAAAGTAATGGACAGCTATTTTCTCACAAACCCTTTTTACAAGCTTTTATTTTAGTTTCACCTGTCTCGATGTTTGTTTGTAATCAAATTTTGCAAATTAAATTTAATCCACTTTCCGGTTACCGATTGAGCTGAAATTTCGCATGCCTTATGTAAATCAAATGACAATGTAAAATCGTTATGACATGGAGCTGATCTGATGATGGAACTGGAAGGTGGCTATAGGAACTTCGTAGTTAAACGATACAACCCCAATTTTATTTTTTATGGTGGGACAATCATCAATCACAACCACCGCTCTTAGGTAGAGCGGGAGATAGTGTCAGACTCTTACTGGCTAAAAACCCACCCCGTTCCTTCAAGCCTTAGTACCGGGGCTCGAGCTGTCTTTCGAAACTAATCCTGGCCCCGGTAGGCTTCGACCCAATTGGGCCCTTACTGTTGCTGACAACTTCTTGAGGCGCGCGAGAACAGTGCGCGCCGTCGATGACTTGGGCTCGGTCCGGACAGTCACCGGACGGTTGGATAGCGAGCTACCCAAAGCTCGCCGTCCACAAGCCCGCGAATACAACCCCATCACTTTGAGCTCGTATGATACGTCTTTAAGAGTATTAATTATATAGGTATACCGAGCTATAAAAGCTGGATAAGAAAAAATGAATTTCATTAAATCTTGTTTAATTAAGGGTATGGCCTTAATTTCATTTTATATCTTCTACTTAGGCAATATTTATCTAGACACCACCAACAAGTACTGATTCATGGTGGCTCGAGAAAAGAATACCTGGAAGTATTTGGGGTATGCCTTTACCCAGCAATGGGAAAGTAAAGGCTCAACAAAAAATATTTATTAATTAAGCATTATTTTATTTCTAAGTCACAGAACAGGTAGCTAATGAAGCTGACCGTTTTTTGATTATTGACCGAATAATAGAAGAGACATCGTTGAAAGGCCTCTGGAGGAGTCTACTAGATATATAGTCTGTCTAAAAAGTTAAACAACTTGGGAATTTTGTATAATATTTAATCATTTAAAAAATCCTTTTCGATACTTTTTATAAGGTTCTTCTATTAGTAAACAATGATCAAGATCTCTTAATCAGCCTTGATTATTGAACCAGTGTTGACTAAACCAGATTTCATTTTGCCCTTTTTTTTTTTGGTGGGAAAAAATCATCCTATGACAACCCCCGCTCTTGGGCGGAGCTGATCTGATGATGGAACCGGAAGGTGGCTATAGGAACTTCGTAGTTAAACGATACAACCCCAATTTTATTTTTTATGGTGGGACAATCATCAATCACAACCACCGCTCTTGGGTGGAGCGGGAGATAGTGTCAGACTCTTACTGACTAAAAGACCCACCCCGTTCCTTCTAGCCTTCATAACGGGGCTCGAGCGCCCTTTCGGATAACCCTTGCCCCAGTAGGCTTCGACCCGGCTGGGTCCCTGCTGTTGCTGACAACTCCTTGAGGCGCGCGGGAACATTGCGTGCCGTCGACGACTTGAGCTTGGTCCGGACAGTTACCGGACGGCCGGATAGTGAGCTAAGATTTCATTTTGCTCTAATAATTACTAAAGTCGTTTGACTTTTTAGACAGACTATAAGAAGCTCAGGACTGATTGATGTGGCGAAGCTTGTAGGAGACTATTAATAGCAGTCGTCGATGTTTTTTTGGTAAAAATAAGAATTACTTCTGAATTAAAATGTCACAATACAAATAAGAAGAAGGCTACCTCGTTGCTAAGCAGATCTAGGATCAGGGGCACAAAATAGATAGGTACAGAAGACAATCTCATGTATGCACTTTACTTTTTATACCTACGCTCGGCGGACGCACACTAATGAGCGTTTGAGCCGGAATTGTTCGACGAGTGATCCGAGACGCGACCGAGACATCGTCTCTGTGAGTGGTGTCTTTGTGTGCATTGCTCGAGCGCGCTTTGTATGTAGATTGACTTCTGTATCTATATATTTTGTGTCAGGGGCCTTAACATGACGTTTTAAATTATCAGGCGTGCAAGGGAGAAAGAAGAGTGGAGTTATACATTTACATTCTCTACTCCATTCTTTTAACAGTTCAGTGTAGGTCGTAAAATGGATCACGTTAAGAGCTCGTGGTAGGGCCTCTGCTCCAATGGCATTCTTCAAATCTCAGCCGAAAAGCTTGATGTGCCAGTGATCATTTTTAGATTTATAAGTGTTACTAACCATTGGTCTGCTGTTATTTCAATCGTCATCATCATCATTTCAGTCGAAAGACATCTAATGTAGGACATAGGCCTTCCCCTAATATCGCCATAATGAATGGTACCATGCGTCTCGCATCCATCAGATTTCCACAACCCTTACCAGGTCAACGGTCCACCTTGTAGGAGGCCTTCCAACACTACGTCTTCCATGGTCACCATTCCAGAACCTTCCGGTCAAAATGGCCATCTGTTTGGCGAGCAATGTGCTTTGCCCATTTTGCCAAGTTTGGCGGTTCTTCGTGCTATAAGTCTGTCTAATAAGTCAACCGACTTGGGAATTTTGTATAATATTTAATCATTTAAAAAATACTTATATTCGATACTTTTCATAAGGTTCTTCTGTTAGTAAACAATGATCTCTATCTCTTAATCAACCTTGATTATTGAACCCGTGTTGACTACATCAGATTTCATTAAACCCCAAGCGAACGCCGGCGTTCGCGCTCCTATTTTCTTTCTATTGTGTCTGTAATTTCCATGATTGAAAGGTTAAATCCTAATAATTACCCAAGTAGTTTAACTTATTAGACAGACTATATGTCAGTGTGTATATTTTAATAAATAATTTTATTATGATCGTAAGTATCATCCACACTCTGAAAAAAAAAATTAGCCATGACAAAATATCCATTCAAGATAATATTCACAAGAGATTTATACGAAAGGTACTCCTCCATTCAAGCAACAAAACTTCATAGTGAATGAATGACTAACATTAATAAAAAACAATTTTCGTACAAGGATATTTCCTAGAGAGTAGGAATATAAATATTCAATGTACGTAGACAAAATTTGATCCTGCGTGTGTTAGCATATTTTGGGGAAGGTAAAATTGTAAGAAAGGGTTAGAGAAAAACAGAATCTACGTGTCATGTCTTTGGGGCTAGAAGATTTTGTAGACATCTTTTTTAAGATAAATATAAGATAAGGTTAAGATTTTACTAACATAAAAACAGCTGCAACGTCCGCAGATCTGAGTATATGGTTTTAATCTCAACTCGATACCTTCACGCGTTCCCGAAATAAGGGGTCTTGACAGACAGACGGACGGACGGACGGACAACAAAATGATCCTGTAAGGGATCCATTTTTTCCTTTTGAGGTACGGAACCCCAAAAAAATACTAAAAAGTGCAAAATAATTTTAATTTCGGAAGTCGGTGTTAAATGACGAAGAGACAACTAGAAAAAAAATTCGACTTCCAAAATTAAAGTTATTTTGTACTATTATTAATATTTTATTTTACATTGATCGATGACCTGGTGAAGGTATCGGGAAACCGATGGATGCGGGACGCACAGGAACGTTCGATGTGGCGACGCTTGGGGGAGGCCTATGTCCAACAGTGGACGTGTATCGGCTGAAATGATGATGATAATGATGATGATTTTACATTGAAGTTGTATTTTTTTTTGTGGATTTTAGTAAAAAACGCGCAATTACTTAATAAATAAAGCGAATCTACGCGAAGGGATATTAGTCTAATGTCACAAAAATAGCTAAGGTACAAGATCAATAACAAAGAATCCGGTTTTTTCTCGACCTAAAAACAGCGGATGGACCTAAAAAAATAAACGGATAACTTTTACGTCGATCGAACCGTGACGAAGGGTCATGACTGTAACGTTTTGTTCGATGAAAGGTAGTACTTATTTCTAGCAAGCCCTGTAGCTCGTAGGGGCCCAGCAGGGTCGAAACCTACTAGGGCCAAGGGTCTGCTTCTGAAAGGAGGGCTCGGCCCTGGTATGAAAAGCAATGAAGGAACGGGGTGGAGTTTTTAGTCAGTAAAAGTCTGACGCTATCTCCCGCTCCGCCCAAGAGATGGAGATGTCATTTGAATGATTTATGCCCACCGAAAAATAGCCCTGTAGCTGAAACACTTGAAATGCCACAAAGAATAATAATAATATTCCACAACCATCACACAACGTCGTCTAGTCCCAAGCTAAGCACAGCTTTTGTTATAAGTACTAGACAACTGATAAACATCTATAATATAAAAATGAATCGCAAAATGTGTTGGTAAGCGCATAACTCAACAACGTCTGGACCGATTTCGCTAATTTTTTTTTTTGTTGTGTTCGTTATTAAAGGTTATTATGAAAAAAAAAATGAAAATTAGGGTAGTGTGGGGTAGAGTAGGGTAGTGTAGGGTAGTGTAGGGTAGAGTAAGGTAGAGGAGGGTAGAGTAGAGTAGAGTAGAGTAGGATACAGTAGGGTAGAGTAGGGTAGAGTAGGGTAGAGTAAGGTTGAGGAGGGTAGAGTAGAGTAGGGTAGGGTAGAGTAGGGTAGAGTAGGGTAGAGTAGGGTAGAGTAGGGTAGAGTAGGGTAGAGTAGGGTAGAGTAGGGTAGAGTAGGGTAGAGTAGGGTAAAGTAGAGTAGAGTAGGGTAGTGTAGAGTAGAGTAGGGTAGGGTAGAGTAGGGTAGAGTAGCGTAGAGTAGGGTATAGTAGGGTAGAGTAGGGTATAGTAGCCTGAAGTAGGGAAGAGCGGGAGCGAAGCCGCGCGGGTGCAGCTAGTACTTATATATTTCTAAATACATTCATATTATTCATAAATTACACCCAGAAATATCTGTTCTCTCATAACTATTAAAACTATAATGATATATTGTAAAATCAATATTTTTTAGGGTTCCGTAAAAAATATTGATTTTCCGAAAAGTGCAAACGGTAACTTTATAGGATCACTTTATTGTCAGTCTCTCTGCCAGAAAATCAAACTTCTGAGTTAACGAAAATAAGTTACAGCCTTTTATATCGCATAAAACGTGTATTTCGGTACTCTTAAAAGAATCAAAATTCAAAGGATACTTTCCGTTGACCTAGAACCCTGCAATTTGTCATGAAGCAAGGTCTCGTAGCACAAAAATAGGAAAAAAACGTGAAAACTGTAAATTTGTAGTTAGAGTCTGTCTAAAAAGTCAAACGACTTGGGTAATTATTAAGGTAAAATTAAATCTGAACTCTGGTTCAAAAATTAAGGTTGATTAAGAGATCTTGATTATTGTTTACTAATAGAAGAACCTTATAAAAAGAATCAAATAAAAGTATTTTTTAAATGATTAAATATTATACAAAATTCTCAAGTCTGTTGACTTTTTAGACAGACTATTATACGTCACATATAAAAAAAACTTTTTGCAATTCGAAAAAATTTTCGTAACTCAATTCAGGAATTGAACTGTTTTAATACTCGTAAGTAAGTTATTATGGAACTCTTTGTGCACGAGTCGGACTTGCACTTGCCCGGTTTTTTTTTTAAAGCCGTTGACTTCTTTGCCTGTTCTTCTTCATAGGAAACGACCAATTGCAAACGTGCAGTAGCTACTGATATTTTATAGGTGCCTATGTAAGCCTGTGTGAAATAAAATGATTTTAAGTGAATTTGAATTAAACCAAAAAGTACAACTGGATTGAGAACGTCTTCCTTATTTAATTAGCTACTAGGTAGATGGGTAACCATAAATCAGCTAGAAAACCCAAAACCGCTAGGTATCACGAAGGGTAATTGACATTACCATAATAGGCTTTTCCATTTAGTCTTACACAAACTTCATGCCCTATTTTACCTAAGGTTCATTTCGGTTAATCCCCTAGGAATCAATGAACTTCTAGGCACTAATTAAATACGCTACCCACAATAAAGACCGACTTTTCACATTGTTTATTCCTTAATAAGTTTACCAAGTTAAATTCTGTTTAAAAGTGAACAAAACATGTTTTGATTTAGTAAAACTGACTTGCTTATTATTCATCGCTTGTTCTTGATGTAAAATGTTTAAGACCTGTGGTAATTATCACAACAAACTGTAGGATGAATGAAAAAATAAGATTTATTTTATCATGGACCCTTTTCGGGAAGTTAAATGGGTTATTTCATTATGAATTGGCTGGATAGCACAGATAACGGCACGGTTACGGCGGATGCAGTGGTTGAGTATTTGACTGCTGTACTTTGTGTCGCGGGTTCGATTCCCGCACGAGACAAACATTTGTATAGCTTACAGATAAGTAGGTCTGGCTATCTAGTATGTGTTCACATGTTTGTGAACGCCCTAAGATCCAGGACTGAATCGTAGTGTAGGGCGACCTTCTAAAAAACGAATTGAAGTCCCGTTTTAATGTCAATCAATTGCTCTTTTTATTTTATTACAAGCTTTTATTTAGTTTCACCTGTCCCGATGTTTGTCTGTCATCAAATATTATATCATATAAATTGGGTAGTGACGTTATAAGTTAATATAGTAAAAGATTTAAAGGAAAAGTTTTATTTTATTCGTTTTAGCGTACTGAATTGAAAGCTTGTTTTTAAAAAGCTTTTTTTACTTTTAATTTTATTTTTTAAAGTATCAAATAACTTCTCCCGTTCTGAGTGGCGCAAGAGAGAGTTTCAGACTTTTACTCGCAAAAGTCTACCTACCTGTATTACTTTGTTTTTTTTGAGTTCCAGAGCAACCAGAATAACTCTTCTCTTCTTCAACACACTTTATTTTTATTTTCACATTTTGACAAAGATATATTTGTTTTAATTTTAGTATTTGCAATATTTACTTTGCAAAATGTTATTTTTTTTTTTTTTTATCTGTTATAAACTAGTACTTGACTGCGATCCCGCCTGATGGTAAGCAGTGATGCAATCGTTGATGGTGAGGCGCACTAGTTTATTAAGAGCCTATTCACTCTAGCCTTGAAGACACCTTATTAGGTGGTTAGGTACCTTTTTTTACATTTTATTATATTATTTTGAATGCGGAATAAGTGGACTGCTTTTTTCTTTTCTATAATTTAAACATAACGTCTGACAGTTGTGAGTACTTAGTACAGCCCACCCAAATGTCCTTAAGAGTGAGTTGTCAAGTCGTTGAGTTCTTTAGTAGTCCTAAGTTGAGCTACACTGTCAAATGCTTGCGCTGACTGGACAGATCCACTAAAACCTGTGTGGTTCTGTCCTCAAAATACCATCTGTGCCACAAATCTACATGGTTCTCATAAATGATTTGACCATCACATGTTTACTGTATAAAATTTAAAAGAGCTCTGAGTTTGTTTTGGTGTTTCTTCTCGGGGCGTGTCATTGCGTCAATGTGAGTGAGTGATAAATCAATTCACTGAATTATATTCTGTTCAGCGATTTTAACGAAATAGTGAAGAAAGATTTCTTCTTACCAATGAAAAGACTTACGCACTTAAGATCATGCTTTGCAGGCATGATTACAATGTTATTGAACCCCGTCCTAAGAAAATTCCTTTTAAGCGATTCATGTTTTCATAACAATCATCATCCTGGTAGTCATTCACCTCAACAATGACATGAAAATAATTACAATAGTTTGTATGAAATTGCAAGGGTATGAGTCAGCTACTTTTAGTATTAAAGATTGATTCAGTTTTGGGTCTAGACATTGTTACGTCATTCATCTCACTAATAAAGATTATGATTGTATGTTTATCACTTCTTCACGCTTAAATGGCTGAACGGATTTTGACGAACTTTGGCACACGGGGAGAACACGTGATAATTCTTTTCCTGGGAATAAATTTCTACTTTCACGAAATGACGAATAGAAGCTAGTATAAATTATGTTCACAATGCGATAATTATATACAAAAAAAAATCCAAGGTACCACTAAAGTTAATTTGCTTTTGTGTGTATTATAAATATTTTACCATCAAAAATCCCATTCGTTCCAAACGTAATTAATGTGGTCTAAACTGATTTATTTGTTATTGTTTTAAAAAAAATATTTATTTTCTTCTAATTTATATTTAAAATATAAGTGATCTCACTGAAATTTCGATGTAATTTTCAATTTAATTTATTTAATTGCAATTTATAATTAGTTTGAATGTAATTTAATTTATTATTTATGTGATCACAACTTCGTTTATAATTTGTATAAGTGCTGTGCATGCCTGTATGTGACGAATTCGCCATAATAGGTATTTCTTCTTCATTTGCTATGTTCTTTTTTCTGTAATGTTAACCACTGAATGAGTCATTGGTGTGTCAAATTAAAATAAATTAATTAAATTAAAAGTTCAATTTTTCACCAAACTGCAAACCGCCCAGCACTGAACGAATACTTACCTATATATATATATAAAACTTTTCCGTACTTGGCAACATGCAGCATTTAGCGCATATGTGATTATTCGAATTAAGTATTCGAAAGAGTTATCGTGGCCCTTATGATTTCGGCGTGTCAGACTTTTAATGACTAAACCTTACTTCTTTTCCTTCTTTGCATTTGTTCCAAGGCCCCAGGGTACCACTTTTACATAACCCATGGCTAATAGTGACCCTGGAATGCAAAGGGTAGCCAAATACGGATAAGTTTTACTTAATAAAATTCGTGTCTCTCTTTAGAACTTATTTGATGATTTCTCAGATCAAAAAAAATAAAAACCACTAAACGCTTTTTAATTATTGATGTGTGGTGCAAACGTGACTTAGAATCAAATCAATTATTTACAAATGTTTAAAATAATAATAAGAAAAAAAAACAATAAATTGTTCTCAATTATGAACAATGTTACCTTATATAAAAGATCGTAAATGTGATTTGTTCAAAGTTGTCATAATTTACAATTGTTGAATCATTTTACTTCACTTATCTTGCCGTATCAAGTACATTTACCGACCGCTTCCCTTTATGGCAATTTAATTGAACAATAAAGAGCGAATGTAATCAGTTCACTTAATCACCAAATGCACTTAGCACTGAATGAAACATACATAAAACTTCGTTCCATTTCTACCAGTCAATTTGTGTACAGTTTTTTTAGGTAGTAAATTATCCAATGACATCTCCCTCTCTTTTTGTATCAGACTTTTAGTGACTAAAAACTAATCCTAGTTTCCTTTCCTTAGTTGCCTTTCATTCCAGGGCCGGGATTTCCTTTTAGAAGCAAACCCTTGGCCCTAGTAGGCTTCGACCCTGCTGGGCCCCTACGGAATATGTGTATGGTGAAGCCCATTTTGCAGAATTTTTCGAAAGAGTCACTACGGCCCTGGAATGCAAAGAACAGCAGAAGGAAAGGTTTGAGCTAAACGCATTTCATTGATGTGTGAAGGAAACGGGTCTTAGTATCAAATTGGTTATTTACACAGATGTTTAAATTTAAAAACTCTTTAGTCTCAGTTATGTGCAATAATATATTACCTTTTATAAAAGATCGTAAATGTGACTAGTTCAGAGTTGAGTTAAGTTTACAATTATTGAATCACTTTACTTCCCTCACCTTGTCGTATTAACAGAGGCGTAGGGTACGCTAATTTAGACGTGGGCGAATGGGCATTAGCGAGGCCTTTTTAGGGTTCCGTAGCAAAATGGCAAAAAACGGAACCCTTATAGATTCGTCATGTCTGTCTGTATATCTGTCTATCCGTCCGTATGTCACAACCACTTTTTTCTGAAACTATAAGAGCTATACTGATAAAACTTATTGAGTAGATGTATTCTATAAACCGCAAAAAATAGAAAAAAAAAACAATAATACATAGAACTGAAACTCAAAAACAATTTTTTCATCAAACCCATACGTATGGGTATCTATGGATAGGTCTTCAATAATGATATTGAGGTTTATAATAACATTTTTTTCTAAACTGAATAGTTTGCACGAGAGACACTTCCAAAGTGGTAAAATGTGTGTCCCCCTTGTAACTTCTAAAATAAGAGAATGATAAAACTAAAAAAAATATAATAATGTACATTACTATGCAAACCGCCAACAAAAATTGGTTTGAACGAGATTTAGTAAGTAGTTTTTTTTTTAATACGTCATAAATCTAAAAAAAATACACCATTATTAAAACATCGATCAAATTAGTTACAACGAACTACAAGAACTTTTATATTATGTTACTTGCTGCTATGGAACCCTTCATGGGCGAGTCCGACTCTCACTTGGCCGGTTTTTCTTTCGTAAATCCCTCGGCCGAAACTCGGTACGTATAAACAAACAAAGCGCCGATTATCTTTACAACTCGTTTACATTATTGTCTCGGTCGAGCAACATTTTACTGTCTCGCTCTTTTACTTGGTACGTGTGATCAAGGCATTAAGGCCCAAGCGCGCGAAAAGTGCCATAAAACAGTGACTTTTTGAAGCCTACTCCCCGGTAACGGCCCTGTTAATAGGTTAAAAAAATATATGTTTATTATATATTCATGAACAACATTATCAACATTAAATTTTTTCGTGCGATTAATACTTTTGTCCAAAAAAAAAATATTTAGCAATTTCGCAACTTTTCCCTACTCCTTCAAAACGGCTTGAATCTTTAAAAACATTTCACACATAAAAATTGGTGGTTAAATATTCTTCAAAGTGAACATAGCATATGTAAATCAATCAATATTTCGTAAAGAAAATGGATTTAAAGGTCAGCCGCGCGGTATCCAGGCGCAGCTAGCCGCAATTAAATGCACAGATACACGCGCTGCCGCCTATGCGGGTACGAGAGTTGTGTCCATTTAATTTCGGTCAGATGGTTCAAGGGACTGCCCCTTTAGGTGTGAGGCCTTGGACAAGAGCCCACTTTGTCCACGCCTACCGCTTCCCTTTATGGCAGTTTAATAATACAATTAAAGAGCAAATGTAATCACGCAATGATAATTTACGGCTCGCCTTACCGACCTCGTTACGGTTTTCTGTATAAATAAATCATGAGAAAAGGTTTTTCTAATTTGAATTTTAAAACCATAAGTCTTGCTCTTATTTATTTTTATTCTTATTTTTTTTTTTCCAAAAAAAAATGTTGCTCCACATTTGAATTTCTTCTGTATCGTGAGAGTTCATAAACATGTAAACTCACAAATACATAAGACTATCGGTAAAGGCCATACAAATATTTGTTCCATGCGGGAATTAAACCTACGACACGGAACGCAGCAGCCAATTGCTCAATCACCACGCCAACCGTTCTATCAAAAGCCTTTTAGAAAAAAATATACCAAAACTGCTCCCTAGAGAGAAAACTAAACTCCTCCCTCTCTCCTCTTCCCTCTCCTAGAGAGGAGGCCTAAGTCCCAGTAGTAGGAACATTAAAAAGCTGAAGCTGATGATGATGATGTCAAAACTAGTTTTTGCCACCGTCTTCACTCGCGCGGAAGTGGGTTTCACCATACAAACTTTAGAACGCCGTTTCTTTCCCTTAGAGACGAAAAACCTTTTCGTCACAATAGGAAGATTTGTGCTAAATTTCACGCTCCTAATCCCAGTAGTGTTGGCTGTACGATGATATGTCAGTCAGTCAGTTTATCCTTTTATGTACATAGATAATGCAATATATTGAATAACGATGGAGGTAATTTTATTTAATCAACCTTAATTAAATAAATACATTCTAAACTTAGTTATAACTTAATCATATCGATTCACGTAACAGTATTACACTAACATAGTTATGTAACGCAATAACGTATAATATTACAATATAATTAAACTTCAAACGTGTCATGAATTGTAACACAAAACTAATTTCCTCTTGTCTTAATAATAATGGAATCCTTTGGTAGCTTAAATTTACCTTGATTACTTGAGTTTCGAGTTACATATTATATCTATCTATTTACATAAAAATCAATGCCACTTTTCGTTGTAATTTTATAACACAAGAACGGGCTCACCTATCCAAACTAAATGTTTAGGCTTTGTTCGGACTATTTAGTAGATGATATACGTGAAGTTTGGTAGGGTAGAGTAGGGTAGAGTAGTGTAGAGTAGGGTATAGTAGGGTAGAGTAGGGTAGAGTAGTGTAGAGTAGTGTAGAGTAGGATAGAGTAGGATAGGGTAGGATAGGGTAGGGTAGAGTAGGGTAGAGTAGGGTAGAGTAGGGTAGAGTAGGCTAGAATAGGGTAGAGTAGGGTAGAGTAGGGTAGAGTAGGGTAGAGTAGGGTAGAGTAGGGTAGAGTAGGGTATAGTAGGGTATAGTAGGGTGGAGTAGGGAAGAGCGGGAGCGAAGCCGTGCGGGCCAAAGCTAGTTTATTATAATAATGCAGATAGACTTAGGGTGTTTTTAATATCATGCGGATTTGCTTCGCATGCAGAAAATTCCAAAAGGCAAAAAAATGCGTCCCGCGTGAGTATTACACGCATTACAATAAATACTTATATATAAAAAGGACATTTGCGTAGCTTGCGCATGCGGATATGATCCGCATGCGTGCTAAAATCCACACGATATTAAAAACACCCTTACATTGTTACCAATTTAGTTTGTATTATTTAAGTATTAGATTATTGAAATGAACAGAAAAAAGGTGGGTCTGTTAAAAGGACCAGTAAATAATTTGAAAAATATACAACTCTTTTTTATTTATTTGACCTTGCCCTTTTTTATCCGGTCTGTTTTATATGCGTCCAAACGTAACATTTGTTACAATATTTTTGTCTTTTAAAATGGAGATTTATCGAGGAAAACCAACATACAAGGTGTAAGGGATAAGTCTCTGGAAACCATAAGCGTCCCCACACACGGGTCTCAATAAAACGCTGCCTCAAAAAAAAAACGCTAGAAGAGGCCGCAAAAAACAGCTGAAGCGCGCTACACGTTGTGTCCGGAGAAGCTTGGCACCGCTGCACACGAGCCACAAAATAAGGCCGCCTCAAAAAAAATCTCGAAGCGGCGTTTTTTTGTGGCCCGTGTGCCCAGTAAGAGTTAGTTCAGTAGATGAAACTGAACTACCTTCCACAAGATTTTCACAAATCCGTCTCTCCATACAAACTGTCCAATCAAGTTTAATTTCTTTTTTTTTTTTTTTTAAATCTTTTCTTGCTCCGTCCTACAGCGAGAAATATCATGTGATGTTTCATCACAAAAAAAAAAAAATGTAAATGGGCCCCCTACTGGGGCCAGGGTTAACCGAAGGGGAAGCTCGGACCCGGTACGAAAGGCAAGAAGGAACAGGAGTGGGTTTTTAGTCAGTAAAAGTCTGACACTATCTCCCACTCCACCCAAAAGCGGGGGATGTCATTAGATGATTTTCCCACCGCGAAAAAAAAGTAGCAATTAATAATTTATCCGGTGTCTATGACCAGTGCGTGTTGCCAGTGATGACTTATGCCTCCGAAACGTGGTCGCTTACAATGGGCCTCACAAGAAGACTCAAAGTCACCCAAAGGACAATGTAAAGGGCTATGCTCGGAGTTTCCTTGCAGGATCACATCAGAAATGAAGATATCCGCAGGAGAACCAAGGTATAGCAATGGGCAGGGCACATTACATGCAGAATAGATAATCGATGGGGACGAAAGGTTCTAGAGTGACGAGCGTACCGGAAGATGCAGCGTTGGAAGGGCTCCCACAACGTCAACCGATGACCTGGTCAGGGTCGCGGGAACCCGATGGATGCGTGACGCACAGGACCAGTCACCATGGTATTCATAACGGAAATGACGCAAGCATCATCACTATGACGTATTAAAATTAAATTGTACCTACATTAGTAACTAACTTTTTGCGGTAAATTATTTACGTCATTATCAAAAATCTATTTAATCAGATGTCATGGGAATCTCTAGTTTTTGTTTTTGCGGATAATTATATTATAGTAGAGTCTGCCTAATAAGTTAAACGACTTGGGTAATTATTAGGATTTAATTAAATCTGATGTAGTCAACACGGGTTCAATAATCAAGGTTGATTAAGAGATAGAGATCACTGTTTACTAACAGAAGAACCTTATGAAAAGTATCGAATATAAGTATTTTTAAATGATTAAATATTATACAAAATTCCCAAGTCGGTTGACTTATTAGACTGACTATAGACATAATTATTTCATTACAATTTTTTGTCGTCATGGTGAAGTATCGAAACCTCGTTTTTATGCGTAAAAACACACATATACAACGTGTAACGTTAAACGCGCAAAATCTGAAAATAGTTTGATCAGATTAACGAGCAGAATCAATTGAACCTAGGTTATTTACGCTATTTAATATAGGTTACATTTTTTTTATAAATCTTCATTAAAAATGTTGCCCTGTCTATTTATTAATAGGTCAAGCCATCACGTGCACAAACCCGCCCAAATAGGTAAACAAACACAAATGGTTGTAGTCCTATCAAATTTTCTCATACGCGGGATAATAAAAGTTCTTATTTCAATGCAGATACGAATTTTAAACTAACTAAAACTGCACATAAAACCTTTATTTTTTTTTATTTTTTTTCTCGCAGAATTAGGTCAAGTGAATTAAAAATCATTTGAGGTATCTGAGGTCTTGCGCATTTAATGTTACACGTTGTATACGTTACGTACTGTTGTATTGTTCTTGCGTCGCTATTCATTTCGATTTCGATTTTTGTAAGCATAATCAGCCTTTTCAATGTTCCCACTGCTGGGACTCTGGCCTCCTCTCTAGGAGAGGGAATGGGCCGTAATTCACCAAGCGGGCCCAGTACGGTTGGTTGGTGCGGTTGGTAGATTGTAACTTGTATAACTTACCTTTTAAGATGAGAAAATAACCTCATTCTTCTTCCTCTTCAACTAACGGTATACCAATAAAAAAGAATACGCCAGTGCGATGTTATTGACGTCATTGTAATCATCTTGGCAATTTTTTTAACTTTCTGAACTGCACCTTGAACGTCATAAGCACGTCATCTGCTATATTATACTATCTGTTTATTCTGTTTATTTGTATATCCTCACGTTAGAATGCGTTACAGCAATTACATCAATGGAGAACAACTAGTTCAGAATTTGCTACTTTCTAACATCATGTGTGCAGTTGTGTGGTAGTCATTAAAGAAGCAGCGTGGCGATGGGTCACGAACCTACTCTTCTTCTTCTTCTTTTTTCCCTGGTCCCATTATTTGAGGTCAGATCTCTTTTCTGTATCTTGGGTTGTCAATTTTGGCAACTGGGGTCCCTCTATATTTGACCACCTGGTCAGTGGCGGGCGGCCTCTACCTCTTTTTCGGTCTTGTAGGCTTAGGGCGATTTGGACCATGTGGTCCTCACTACGTCTTTTAGTAAGAGATCCATAGAAGAAATCTAAGAATTAACATTAAAAAAATCGATTAAACAACGGATGAGGGTAAATAATAATTATGGTCACTTACTCACCTCTTTAAGCGAGTCAACCCTCCTATTTGCACCAAAAAAAAGAGGCAACCTATAGTTTTTCAGTTCCTTGGGCACATTCTTTCAGTTGATTCTCGACTTTCCCTATTAACAAATTAGGGTTAATTGATGTCAAAAATGTAAAGTTCAACAAATTTTATTGTTTAAGAGGCTGCTTTTCCACTCGCCTATCGTAAACATCAAACATGGTTTAAAAAAGCTTGTTACTTCATCTAACGCAATCCAACGCGGTGTTTGTTGAAAAGGGAACGTGAAAAAAGAAAGATAATACCTGAAAACTCTGTTAGCATTCCGTAATTCCGTGATTTACTCGGATATTTTACAAAACTTGGTCAAATACGTGTTTTTTTTTTAAATCTTAAAAGTTTTTGAAAAAAATTGTCGTCAATCTTGATAAAATTTGCAAGGCTTCTATTGTAATAACTTTTTGACTTTTTAAATTTTTGAGTAAATATGACGTGTCGAAGTTCATGCAAAATAGCAGATTTTCAGAAGTCTTTACTGGATTAGTTTTATCCAAATTTACAAAATGATTTCAATAGAAGCCTAGATAATATCCCCAAAATACTGTGATTTAAAATGTCTAATGAAAAATGTGTACTAACGTCATAATCGCGTAAGAGCGGTTGTATAAAAAACAAAACCGCGGGAGATAGATAGCATGATATATCGTACCCTTATTGCAAAAACCAACTATCTGCATTTTTATATTATTATGTTATATTTGATCAATTCTGTAGGTTATTTAATTTTTGACCAAGCTACCTTTTTAAACAAATGTCATAGCTAATTACCAGTTTTACTTGCAGATTCGTCTTAAGGACCTATTACACTGCGCTGAATATCGCGTGCGATCTTATTATTTTTCATTTATAGAAAGACAGTCTAGTCTATGGTTGGACGTATCGCGTAGTGTAATAAGGGTTAGACTGTCTTTCTATGAATGAAAAATAGTACGAGTCGGAATATTGCACGCGATATTCAGCGCAGTGTAATAGGTCCTTTAATCATACGAATCGATAGCTGCATTTAACTTAATTTGGGTAAAAAATGTACCTAGATACTTAGTTGGATTTTGCAATATGAATACGATATGTACTTAAGTGCCAAATGCAAATTGCTCTAAGGTCTTCATGATAAAAACTACCTCAGTCTTCACCCTGGTCAGTTTGTGTCATAAAAAGATGAGTAACACTTGACTACTTATTCCCTCAAGTAAGTATCATCAGTATCTTGTGTGAGTGGGATAATGACAGTAAAGTGATTCTGTATCAAGAGCCACCGCTTATCATCCGTCAATTTTTAGGGTTCTGTACATCAAAAGGAAAACGGTACCTTTATAGGATCACTTTGACCCTTTATCTCGAGAACGTGTGGAGGTATTGAGTTGAAATTAAAACCATAAGCCCAAGTCTGCAGCCTCTCGGAGCTGTGAAATAATCAAACTAGAAGTTTGAAAAAAAAAACACCTGGAACAAGTTTTGTGAAATATTCGAGTAAATCACGGAAATACCGAATGCTAACTGAGTTTTCAGGCGTTATCTCTCTTTTTTCGCGTTGTTTTTTTTTTTCGCGTTATTTTTTTCTATTACACATCGCGTTGGAGTGCGTTAAATGAAGTAACAAGGTTTTAAATCATGCTCGATGTAGACGATAGGCGAGTGGAAAAGCAGCCTCATAAATAAATGTCTAACGGTCTATTACTTTTTGCAGTACTAGCCTAGTTCATTATAAGATCTAGTACTTTATACATAAATAGGATTATGGAAAACACTAGAGTATTCGGCTTTTGTGGTTTGTGGTAGGTTTAATACGACTGATGTGCCAACCGTATTTAGAAGAGAAAGCCAAAATAATTAAGTAACAGTAGTAGCAAAAACAGGAATATAATCGCTTAATGTTAAGACCCGCTTGGTTTGGGGCAAATAGCAATGTGATTTTTTAACCGACTTCGAATAGGAGGAGGTTCTATGTTCGGCATAATGTATTTTTTTTTAGTTCATAGGTTTGTGCTTTTATAAGTTGATTACATAGGTTGAGTAGTAATTGTTATTAATAATTACGTTTATGAGCAAGCTTGGTAATTGTTTTTATTATCTATTCTATTGAATGACGTATCATAAATTTTCTGTAGGTACCTGTGCGTCGATGCCATAATGACAACAGTCGGCCTAAAATTGACGAGTTTCGTCTAAAAACCGCGTTTCATTACTTCCATTAATAGTTTTTAGGCGTAATTTTATGAACGATTTTGAAACTACATCAGACCGACGCTCACTGAACCACGCCTGATTTGTTCATAGCGGCGCGTTTCGTGGTGTGGATATAATGTAGCTCTACAAGTCTAGTAGCCATATAAAATGTATGGAGATCGATGCGCCCAGATTGGAGTACGCAAATTAGTACGTTTTTCTTGTGACGATTTATATACTCGTAAATATCACGATGCCTACCGAAGCAAGTACCAGAAGTAAAAAAAAGGAATTAAAAATGTTGTTAAACTAAAATATGTTTATTCTAAAGCAATATTGACTTAGCTTGGTTGACTGGTAGAGAAAGACTAAGGCATTAAGTCCGCCTTTGTATCTTAGTGTTGCATGAAGTTTTAATAAATAAATAAATATTTATTCTGGATCTTTTTCATCGAATATATAAGTTTTGTTAATCATCAGTTTCATTGTAGCAAACACTAGGTCCAATGTGTTCTGAGAACCAATAACCAATTTATATATTTCTTATATCTACTAGGGACAAAAACTCGTTAGCTTTGTAAGTACATCAATAAAGCCACAAGCGATTCCAATTTATGTTTTATGGACCAACTTCAGTAATAAATTCGCCACTAACTTGTGTACTTATTTGAAAAATAATAATCTATATATCATTGAGGTCAACTTGTGACATCAATAAAAAAACCGACCAAGAGCGTGTCGGGCCACGCTCACTGTCGGGTTCCGTAATTTCCCGTCCGTCACAATAAGTGCACCCACTTATGAGTTTAAAAAAATGCTTGCATATACGATTATACTACAAACTTAGTCCAGAAATTATTTTGTAGAAACTTTTTGTCTTTTTGTACAAAAACTGTTCTTTCCATCAAGTTCAAAATGATTTTCCTAGAAAGTCCTTATAAAGTTCTACTTTTCAGATTTTTTCCATATTTTCTAAACTTATGGTTCAAAAGTTAGAGGGGGGGGGGACATTGTTTTTTACTTTTGGAGCGATTATTTCCGAAATTATTCACATTATCAAAAAATTATTTTAGTAAACCCCTATTATTTTTAAATACCTATCCAACGATATATCACACGTTAGGGTTGAAATTAAAAAAAAAATCACTTCCCACTTTACATACAGGGGGGCTACCCTAATAAAACATTTTTTTCCAATTTTTATTTTACCACTTTGTCGGCGTGATTGATATTCATATTGGTACCAAATTTCAGCTTTCTAGTGCTAACGGTCACAGAGATTAAGCGAGGACGGACAGACGGACAGACAGACAGACGGACAGACAGACATGGCGAAACTATAAGGGTTCCTAGTTGACTACGGAACCCTAAAAATCCGTCACTGTTTTAAAAAATTACTTTGTTGGACTCCCGCACATAGGGTTCCATACAAACTTATATATTTTATGTACTCTTTGTAAATAGTTAAATTCCTGAATCGAGTGTCGAAGATTTTTTCAAATCGCAAAAAAAGTATTTATTTATGATGTAACTATTTTACAGTTTTCAGATTTTTTCCTATACTTGTGTTATGAGACCTTTCTTTTCCGTTTCTCATGCCAAATTTTAGAATTTTAGGTCAACGGTCAAAATATGCGCCTAAACTGGGCATAAACTAAGGCCGTTTATGCCCAGTTTAGGCGTATATCTTCATTCAGAAGTTTGATTTTTTCACTGTTGGTTGTGGTAGTAAACCTCAGGTCTTGATATTAATCAAGCTTCCTGAGATAAAGGGCCTTTACAAACGAACAGGCAGACATACGGACAACAAAATGTTTCTTTAAGAATTTCGATTTTGCCAAGGTACAGAAAAGCTTTTTTAACCGACTTCGAAAAGGAGGAGGATCTGTGCTCGGCTGAAAGTATGATATTTTTTTTTCATCTTTAAGTTTGAATTCTCATAATCATTGTCTTTTGTCATTGTTTTTTTGGTTTGGAAAAAAATATGAATCATTTGTAGGTAACATAGCAAGATTAATTTATTAAATTTGGTAATGCTATAAAATCATACCTACTACATTTTATGTCAGAAATATTTTTTTTTATGTTTTATGTAATTTTTCTTGTTTTACAATCTAATTTTCCTTCAATTCCCAATATACCAGATATCGAAAACCTCTTGCCTTCTGCAATGAAATCCAAGTCTTTTATTTGCCTTAAATACGTCAATTTCTAGATTTCATCCAGTTCGCTTCAGTTTACATTAAAAGTAGAATAATCTAACATACCTACTTGTATTATTAAATTTATAGTAGGTACCTAGTATACAAACCTCACAGATGATTGCTTGGCTTCGATTTAATCAAAAACCAATCTCTGCAATGCTTACTTTTGCACTCTGGGATCAAATACGAGAATTAAGTTTTCAAAGTAAGTATAAGGGTTATTGTATTTATCTTTTTGTTGTCTAAAACATCCAGCTGCTTGACATAAATACCTATTTACCTTTGATATTCAAACTTCACTAAACAAATTGGTGTTTCTGTTTAAAGTAGTGACATTTTGTTGAAAATCTAAAATATTTGCGATTGACATCGTGCCAATTAGATAGATAATAGTATGTCAATCGATGTGATTGGCATACTATTATTTAAATGTCTTTTCATCTTTTAGACATTAAAGGTCATCGCAAACTAGGCGACTTGTCGCCGCGTCTTGTCAAGGCGTTGTCGTTTGCATTTGGCGTCTGTAGCTCGATTCACGTAATGAAAACCGTAACGATATCGTAGCGATTTAGTCGTTTAGATCATTTGCGTATTCACATCCATCAATCGAGTTTGAACGACACCGATTTTAAAGTCGTTTGAAATTCGTCGATTTAAAAAAAAATCGGTATTACATTATCCTGGTAAAATACTTATTAATGTAACTGGAAATAAGTCGATAGATCGTGAATACCGCTTTTAGATAGGACTTCGCTCGAACGACTATAAAACTTCAACGATATTTGGCTTGTTTGATTTTACGTGAATCAGGCTACTGGTCGCCGCTACTAGACGCGGAGCTGTCGCTAACGTTGGCGACTAGTCGTAAGACAGACGTCGTGCAGGAAGCAATGCAACGCAGAGCTGTCGCGTGACTGTCGTCGTGTGTGTGCGTGCACGGTGTCATTAGACGCGGCGACAAGTACCCTACACGCACACTAGGCGACACGCGACAGCGACAGCTCGACGACTACACGCGACGACAGGCTGCGGCCGACAATTTCATAAATGTTGTTCAGAGCTTCGCACACTTGGCGCCAAAGTCGCGGAGTCACGACGACAAGCTAGGGGTGTCCCGCGCCATCGCTACTTGTCACCGCGTCTATCGACGCCCGTACACGCGCACACACGACGACAGTCGCGCGACAGCTCTGCGTCACTGTCGCTTTGAGCGCTGAGGAAGGTGTATGAGTTTATTTTATTGAGAATCTCAATTAGGGATACGTTCGATGTCGATGTATTTATTTCGGACGTTGAAGCGCGTCCTGCTATTTGGGACTTACGTTCAGATGACTATAGTGATCGAGGCAAGAAAAATCAGGCTTGAGAAGCATATTGCCATGGAACATATTTTTTATCTATGCCTAAAATATGTTCCACGGCGATATGAACAACACGACCGTCTCTCTCGAATACTCCACTACTAATGATTGCTTCCTGCACGACGTCTGTCTTACGACTAGTCACCAGCGCTAGCGACAGCTCCGCGTCTAGTCGTGGCGACAAGACGCCAAATGCAAACGACAACGCCTCAACAAGACGCGGCGACAAGTCGCTAGTTTGCGATGGCTGGTAGCAAGCGCGCGAGACGCCCCTAGCTTGTCGTCGCGACTTCGCAACTCTGATGCCAAGTGTGCGAAGCTTTGAACAACATATATGAAATTGTCGGCCGCAGACTGTCGTCGCGTCTAGTCACCGAGCTGTCGCTGTCGCGTGTCGCCTAGTGTGCGCCTTGGTGTAGAGGTAGCGATCACTCTGCGATTTCCGATGTCTGGGACGTCTCCTGTCTTGGCGGGTGAAGATGTATGTTCCCTCACTCTTCCAGCTGCCTCCTTCACTTGTCTTAAGATTGACATTGATTTTTCTGTAAATGAAAAGGTCTGTACTTAAAGAGTTATATGTTTATAGTCATGTCGGTGAAACATTTGGTAGCTAGAAAGGTTGAAAGTTACATAGTCAAAAATTCCTGTCGGCGAAATGTCCATAGGTGAAAGATTCTACTGAGAAAGTGGAAATAAATGTAACTTACTGTCGACGAACAGTCTAATGATGAATGGGTCTTATTAGGATGGTTGCGAATGGTTGAATCAGCGCACACATGCAACTTTGTTTATCACATCAAATTATAGGTGTATGAAAGTGAGGTAGAGACAAACAGAATTTGCTTTAATTTCCTTTAGTCAATCGTTATTGCTAATAGAATATCAACTAGTCTAGATACTATAATAGCTAAGACATTAAGTCTGCCTTTGAACAGTGTTATGTGCATAAAGTATCAATAAATAAACAAATAAATAATGAATCCTGTGAGAAGAGCAGTGGTAGCCGAGTAGTAACGGCCCCGACTTATGAGTTGTAGGTCGCGGTTCAAACCCAGCCAGGCGCATTAATTTGTGTAATTTATTTCATCACCACTGCTCTCAAAACGGTGAAGGAAAACATCGTGAGGACACCGGCAGGTCCTAGAATCAAAAATTCGAAGACATGTGACATTCACCAACACGCACTGGGCCCGCGTGGTGGATTACGGCCCATTCCCTCTCCTAGAGAATAGGCTTGAGTCCCAACAGTGGGAACATTAAAAAAGCTGGTGATGTTGATGATGAGAAGAAATAGCAACTTCTACTCCTTTCAAAAATTGTACCTATTGCGTCTAACAACCAATTGCGGACAAAGTTTTACCAGGCGAAGCCATTAGATGGAAGATAAACGTATATCTTGTTTGGTATCAAACTCTCGGCTAAGTGCTAGGTATACGATTTCGCTGAGTACTTTGTGAAACTAAAATCACTACAAGTCTACAACCTAAAATATACAAAGTACCTTTTTCGAGAGGTATGTTTCTTTATCTATTTATTTTGGAGAAAGGTAAAAAACCGGACTTAACGCTCTAGGCAATCGTTGTAGCGACGCTTGGGGGAGGCCTTAGTCCAACAGTGGACGTCTTTCGGCTGATATGACGATGATGATGAACGTTTTAGGCATTTTTTACATTGAACCGTAGTGACCCAGTAGTATGGCCTCGCCTTACAATTTGTAGTTCTAACCCAGCCAGGTGCTCTTCTATACTTAATTTATTTCATCACTTCACTGCTCTCAAAAAGGTGAAGCACAAAATCGTGAGAAAACCGACGTTCTAAAACTAAAAAGATGAACTTATTAACCCACACTAGACCCACTTGGTGTATTATGACCAATTTCCCCTCCTAGAGACACGCACCCATGAGTCTCAGCGGTAGGAACATTGTAAGGGCAAACAGCTTTAGTAGGTATGGAATAGTATAATATGGTTATTCACTTTCTACTAGTCAACCAAAGGTGGCAAAGAGGTAGTGGAGTCGTTTAATCTGTTTAAAGAAAAGAAAAATTCAAACTATTTTAACATTATTTAATTCACTCTCATTGTCTTTTTATTGTGTAGCTAATTATGGTATTCGAAAGACACACGTTTGTACTATATTCCATATAATATTATAACCCTCATAAAATTAAGAAGAGGGCATCGCTTCGAGGATCACCAAGGCAAGAGCCACCTTCGCACAGCTCCGTCCCGTGTGGCAATCTCGGAAACTGACCAGAAGAGTTAATCTCAAAATATTCCGGTCCAACGTAAAAACCGTATTGTTGTATGGGTGTGAGACGTGGAAGGTCACAAAAGACATCTCGCATAAACTCAAGGTCGTTGTCAACCGCTGCCTTCGCCGTATTCTCGGTATCTACTGGCCCGAGAAAATCTCAAATGTAGATCTGTGGGAGCGCTGCGGTGAAACCTCGATCGACCAGCAGATCAAACGCCGCAAATGGAACTGGATCGGCCACACGCTCCGAAGAAATCCTGAACATATACCAAGGCAAGCCCTAGATTGGAACCCTCAAGAAAAGCGTAAACGTGGTCGCCCTAAGCAAACCTGGCGACGAACAGTCATCGCAGAGGCGAAGAACATTGGGAAGACCTGGAGCGAAATGAAACGCGAAGCTCAAGACTGAACGGGATGGCGGCGCCGGCGCACTGTGAACGCCCTCTGCCCCATCTAGGGGACACAGGAACTTAAGTCAAGTAAGTCAAGTCATAAAATTAAGTATTATATAAATAATTCCTGATAGCTACAATATGGGGTACATAAGAAGTCATCATTGAATACATTAGGTACTTCTAGGCGCTGCATCGTCGACTATATCATCGTATAACAGGTAAATAAGATATAAAGGTCTTACGCGACCCTTTGAAAAAATAAAAACAATAAATTTATACTTCTAGTTGCAATACTTGAGGCTTTAAAGAAAGTCTTAGATATACTCGTACAATTATTTAAGGGGCCGGCGACGGATGAATTTCCATACAAACCTAATACCACGCTCATTTGCAGTTGGAGCATATTTCCAACATATTATGATGATATTCGGTTATAGACAATATTTATCTAGGTTCTTACGTCTTTTTTTTTTAAAAAAACGCGGTGTGTGTGGCATGTGGCACACGTGTGGACACTGTAGCTCTACCTTTAGTTTTTTCATGGAAATCGATTTAGGTACTGTAACAAAGAAACGGGTAATTAAAAAGTATTGTATAAGAAAAAAAAACTGAAATCATAGAAATATATTTTTTTTTTTTAAATAATAGAGAATGTTTTCGAATAGCGAATCCATGAAATAAATAGGTACTTCTTCTGAATGCATTTTATGCGTCAGTACAGGACATTCTTATTTTGAAAATGTCTATAAAATATTTCACTATCAGATATTCTTGGCGTCGATGTAGTGTGAAGACGTGATTTAAAATTCGACATTTTGTGCAACTTTGTCACTCTTGTGTTAGTACGGTTACGTTACGGTTTACGGTTAGTAAGTTTATCTACCGCGCGTACATAGTAGATCCGATTCCAAGTTGGAACAAGTCTTATTGGGGTTTTGCCCAGCTAAGTATTTCAGAATAAGGATCATTAAAATTATTTTTATTTTTGAAAATAATATATCTATTTATTGAAATTCATCAAAAATAATTAAATAATATTGTCGCTGTTTAAAACTAAAAGCTAACTCATTTCAAGTAGGAATAAAGAGTACCTACTGAATAAATATTTATTTTTCCCCACGGTTAAAATACACTTTTAAAGCAAATTTTCAAACGCACTAAACAAATTCTTCATCGTTTATGAATAATCACTTGGCATCCATACCATTAGGCAACTTTATAGTAACCTTATTACCCGATTTATATCCATCAGAGAGACTCAGCCCCTTTCAAGCTAAATTTCACTCTATATTTCAATATTTGAGTTTCTATTTCTTTGTACTATTTTAAAAATAGGCTCCGCTACAAAGCCAAAGTACTGAGAAAGGCAATGGGCACATCTGGGTTCCGTAATAAAAGCAAGACAATAAGTACTAATACGTTTATTACAAGGTTTTTGTGTTTACTGCTTGTTTAAAGTATCTCTGTTTTGTTGAGTAATGGCTTGTAACCAACATCGTAACTGTTGTAATTTGGACCCGGTTTTTGTACGAAAAGGGCCCTCATTAAAGGTTTTATGAAGTCAGGGAAAAGGTGCTGAGAAATTGGAGTACTTAACCTGCTTAATTAGAAACAAAAAAAGGTGCTTTGTTATTTATATGTGTTTAGCTACACGTATCTACTACTTAAATAAAATAAGAAGGGCAAGCCTAGCTCCCTTAAAAATATCTTGCACCATTGTTAGGTCGAAAACATGTCAGACCACCTGTTTAGAGGAAACATTATATTCGTAGTTAATAAAACGGAAACAAAATTATTATTTAGGTTGATCTAAAGGTACATATTGAAGCGACATCTGTTGCTTAGAAAATAAACTGCCATATTAATTAGTATCTATTGGAAATTACAGATGTCGTTAGTAGTTGTGTTTAGATTAACCTATTGTCATGAGGGTCAATGACTTTTGGTAAATCATAGTTTTATCACAATCACAAATCAATTCATACTCGCAATAACTCAATATAATTTTGGTTTAACTATAAAATTACCTACATTGTGTAACTTTTAATATATCTCTAAAAAAAGTGATTAGTTAGTGAAAGTTTTTGTATAGGTATTACGATCGTAGAAAAATATTAGGAAACCAAAATTTTATTAGGTTTGACTTGAGCTAACTGTAAATTCAAGTCGCTGGTATGGGTTCGTACATTAAATTAAATTATCTAAAAAGTGGTCTCCGTTCAGACTAGGTAATAAAATTGCGTTCAAACAAATACCAGTGGTATTAGATGAGTGGTATTAAAATGGAATAAATCTACCTAACTATGTAAGAATATGGGGTTTTTGACAGTAGGTACTTTAATGAATGAAATTCAACATCAACAGCTATTTTAATTATTTGCAAATTGTTTCTTGGTAGATATAGTGATAACTAATAGGTGTTGGTAGTTTCATGTTCCATGTGTCGACGCAACTCGGCAATATGGAATTATTGAAACAACCTCGATCTCGGTAAATTGGAGCTGCGAATTTTGTTGTAGTGTTGAATACTTTTTGGAACTTTCTGAGAAGGCCCAGGCTTTCGATTTGCCGCGAAATACTATCAAAACATTAAAATATGTTAGATAGGTACATTATGATTCTATTAAAAGTTACTGTACCTATCTTTAGATATATAAAAGCGTAATACCATTCACTGATTAATCACGAAATTTCAGAAACTATAACCCCTACAAATTTTTGGTGGTAAAATCATCTAATAAAATCCCCCGCTCTTGGGCGGAGCGGAAGATAGTGTCAAACTCTTACTGACTAAAAAAACCACCCCGTTCCTTCAAGCCTTCATACCGGGGCTCGAATTCCCTTCCGGATAACCCTGGCCCTAGTAGGCTTCAACCCCTGCTGTTGCTGACAACTCCTTGAGGCGCGCGGGAACAGTGCGCGCCGTCGACAACTTGGGCTTGGTCCGGACAGTTACCAGACGGTCGGACAGCGAGCTACCCATTGCTCACTTTCCGCAAGCCCACGCCTACGGTGGCTGGAAATCGGGATCGGAATCCCGGCTGCGGCGAGAGCGCCGTTGCCTCCTCCTTTGCGAGCATTACTGCTTCGCAGAAGGAGGCGACCACCTGCCACTCCTCTTCGCTCCGGACCATGGCCTGTACCAAGGCCTAGCGCGAGAGATCACCGCCGCCGATCACCCCCACAAGGGCACGGTGTTGGTCCGCCCAAGCGGGGCACACCTCCACTGTGTGCTCCACCGTATCCTCCGGCCGTTCCACACAGTGGCGACACCCGGGCGTTACTTCCTCATGAATCCGGTACGGGAACCTCCCAAATTACCGTATCCGGTGAGAACCTGCGTCATGCGGAAGGTGAGGAAGCCGTGAAGTCTTTCCAGCCGTGCCTCAAAGAGGGGACTTACCGCCATGATTGTGGCGTGCCCAATAGCTACAAACTTAAAATTTGGCAGATAGGTAATAAAGAACCGATTTTCAGCAATTCACCACCTCAGGGTATGAAACAGTGGTCCAAAATTTGTATTAGGAAACCTACTTTTACCCGGGCGCATTTGCTGGCAGACGCTAGTTCTGTTTATACATTAAATAGATTCTATATTTTCACAGGCTGAATGCGTAAATCCTTCAAAGACAGAAGAAAAATAATAAGAACATTCCTCTCACAACGCCCAACTACTAACACTTATTTAATTAATTACATTAAGATCTCCGTGTTTGAGTCCTCAAACCATGTTTTAATCCATTCTCTCTTTAGCATAATTTACTTACTGAAACCGTTTCCTGTAATGCATTCAAAGATAGGCTTAACGCACACTGAGCAAAGTTATCGCGTTGCGTTCTGTTTTTCAACTGTAACGCGCGACGAACGCTCGTATTTGCGCGCCTGGACCACAGTACTAAAGGTCCTAGCACTCTCTTTAACGCGATCTATTTTACAACCTAAACTAACCATAACTGTTTTTTTTTTTTAATTGATATAAACTAGAGCCTGACCGCGATCCCACCTGATGGTACAATTACCGTCACGGATCTTGAGCGCTCGGCGTCAGAGTGGGGATCGCTTTGCGCATTCCATACATTGGCGAGCCAATCGTCGTTGTTGTTAGATACATGCAGCAAGGCAGGGAATCATGAGTGAGATCTATGACGCGATGGCGCGGCGAGCCAATCACTGACACTGCCCGCCCTCGCGTCTCACTTCGCGACCTAAAGACACCGAATATTTGACTTCTGCGCAACTTGAAGCCAGCGCTTAAGATCCGTGCCGGTAATTGTAAGTAGTGATGCCACTACTTACTGGATGGTGTAACGTTTTAGATACGCTATAGATAGAGTATTAAGGAGAGTACAGTAAATAAATAAGATATGTCCTTGAGAGGTAATTTATTGGAGGGAACTATAGTGGCACGTAGGTAGGAAGTGGAAGACTGGCAGCACGCAGGCAGGTAGTAGAAGACAGGCAGCTCGTAGGTAGGTAGCAGCAGACAGGCAGACCAACCCACGCGGACCTTGAGGGTGGTCCGCAGGGTCAAAAACGGTGTAGTTTGGTGGAGTGTATTCTTGCCAAGTAGAGAAGTGAGGCCCCCAGAGGCCCGGAGCACATACAACGTCCTGTTTCTTCGGCAGCAAGGAGCAGGAGCAAGTTCCTCAACTGGCGGCAGACCCACCAGCAACAAATATGGACGAGTAGGATTATCAATCAACCCGCAAAGTACACTATTTAAGAAACACTGTACTCTAATCTACCAATCAACACGCTCCTTTTCTTTTCTCATCCCCTCCACATAATAATTCTGACAATCTGGCTGGCAATTTAAAAATGAAGCTTGATGTAAGAACCAGCCAGTATTATTGTCTCACAAAAGAAATATTATTAAAATTATATTTATGAACATGAATGTAAGAATAATAACAATGAATACTTACCTAAAAACATATGATTAATTTATATTAATTCAATTAATTCATCATGTTTTCTTATGAATACAATATTCGCTATCATACTCTTTGATTTCCATAGCTAACATTCAGTTGAAAAGAACTTAAATAATGACAACGTCATCTCATACAGAAAGTAAACAAGACATGAAATACCTACAAAAATTTACAAGAATAAAATAATAACAACAACAACTCAACTCAACAACAACTCAACAACAACAACTCAACTCTTCAACTTTCCTGTCGCAGGTATGCTGGAAGAGATTTCATTAGAAATAAGCATCACCTTTGTACTATTTTTTTCTGTTTCCTTCCTCTTTTCTTGTATTTCCATGTGTGTACATAAATAGTTAAATAAATAAATAAATAAATAACATTATATGGGTTAGGCGCACTAATTATTATTTAAGGGATGGAGCTAAAAAGGGTGTACAGCTCCATCTCTCTTTCTCGCTGGCACAATGTTTGCCCTTGCACCAATTTTCAGAGACTTGGTAACGCTCGTGCTCGTCTTTTTTCGTCCAGTTAACGCGTGAACTCCAAAAGGGATGCACGTATCGAGGGAAATCGAACGCCAACATTTTGATACGGTAATGGATGTTGGTTCGCCCTTTCTAGGTGATAGAGTCAGGCATGATACGCATGAGAAAACCGCAGCGGATTCGTCCCTTCTGGGTAAGCTCTAACCAAGCATAGACGCAGAAGGTGCGGCTCGATACTCAATTCAGTATTTGCATAATTTTGTACCATAATAATAAGATGAAAATGCTATAAGCGAAAAACATGATGACTTGTGATGTTTCAACCCTGTCCAAGTGTGCGTTGAGGCTAAGTTTTAATCCGCTTAACAAATAACGTAGTAGCATCATCTTACAGAAAATGAAATAAGAGAAGTTGAAAAGTTTCGCTCCAACCCTTCGGATCTCGTTACGGAAAATGGAAACCAGTTCACAAGTTAAATGATGGCTTTCTTTTTCAGGTTTCAGGCTGCTGGATTGAAAGAGCAACCTCGTCCCTAGAACGAAATGGGCAACTAAAGGTCTCGTTTACAAAAGCGTTTTTTTAGGGTCCGTACATCAAAAGAAAAAAAACGGAACGCTTATAGGATCATTTTGTTGTCCGTCTGTCGGTCTGTCTGTCGGTCAGTCTGTCTGTGAGAACCCTTTATTTCGAGAACGCGTGGATGCATCAAGTTGAAATTAAAACCATATATTCAAGTCTGTGGTCCCTAGAAGCTGTAAAAAAGTCAAACTTATAAGTTAACGAAAAAAATAGATACGGCCGTTTATGTCACTAAAAACGTATATTTCGACACTCCCAAGGGAATCAAATTCATCCCGCTAACCTGGAATCCTGAAATTTGGCATAAAGCAAGGTCTTAGTGCACAGGCACAGGAATAAATCTGAAAACAAAAAATTTGTTTGTCAAAAAAAACTTATATACGATTCGGAAAAAATCTTCGAAACTCCATTTGGAAATTGAACTATTTACATACGTATGTTTGTACGGAAACCGCCGTACGCGAGTCCCACTCGCACTTGTTTTAATAATATAATCAATGTGGCCAAAATGATGATTGGCCTTCAAAGAGTACTGTGACCGCCGAGTTTATGTTGTTGTTTTTTTTTTCTGATTTATCGCTTAGGAAGAATCCATGTCGTCTGGCTTTGTGGAAACAATACAAAGCATTGTTAGTCTACAATTTGTTCAACTTATCTCTCATTGCATTTTTATATAAAGTTCTTTTTGTCTACTGCGTCTGCAATTAAATAAAAACTGTAAGACGTTTTAATTGTATTACCTATTTAATTTATATACAATTCATATTGTAGATAAAAAGCTGCTTTACTAATGTATACAGATACCTACGTATAATATGTTTTATCTTAAGTCTAATCAAATGATAATTGTTTATTTAATGTTGAATTAAATCACATGTTTAGAACCCGAATGTGATTCAAAGTTTAAAAACAAATAAAAAAATATTATGACGTTAAATTTTCATACCAACATTAATTTAGCACTAACTGACTGACCCGGCGAATTTCGTACGGTAACAATCAATGAATGTAGTATATCAATCGATATAGTCAACCGATTGCGATGAAACAAAGCCTAAATAATATTTCAAGTTACACACAACTTTAATGTGTAAAAGTTATATACATCGATTTCATACATTTTACAGTAGGCACAACGGTTCTTGAGCGGTTGCGCAAAAGTCAAATATTCGGTCTCTTTAGTGGTGCGAAGTGAGACGCGGGGGCGGGGAGTGTCAGTGATTGGCTCGCCACGCCATCGCGTCATAGACGTCACTCTTTATTCGTTCCCTGCGTTGCTGCATGTATCTAACAACGAAGACGATTGGCTCGCCAATGCATGGAATGCGCAAAGCGATCCCCACTCTGACACCGAGCGCTCAAGATCCGTTGTGCCTACTGTACGTGATGCGCGCACAACATAAAACTACTACAAATTGATTATATTTATAGATATGGATAACATAATATTTATAATATTTAAAAACACATAATTACCTATATCTACTTTTCATTTATTTACTATTTTTTCACAATATACTAATAAATAGGATCAACATAGGAAGAGTTACGGGATTATTGAACTCCAAGAAAAAAAAAATATCCACATCAAAAATTACTCTTGTATCGTATAACTAGTAACAGTATCAAGCTAGAACTACTCTGCGCATACGTGTGCCACACACACCGATCTGGGCGCGTCGGTCTCCATACATTTTATATGGAAACTGGACTTGTAGTAGAGCTACACTTGAATCACGCCACGCGACGCCAAATGACGCCACGTGGTCCACTGGTGCGTTGGTCTAATAATAGTTTTAGCTTTAAGCCATACAAACATTAATTTTAGTGCAGGAATCAAACCCACGACACATGCCGGCGCAGCAGCCATTCTTGTAGCTACTAGAAGTAACAAACCTGTTATATCCGTTATATTTATGTTTTAGGTCACTGTTTGTCTGTTAAATCCTCATTTTTAAGACCCTAGCAAAACCCTACAAAAATCATTGTTTTATGGCACTGCTCGGGAAGTGCCATAAAACAATGATTTTTGGAGGGCTACTCCTCGGTAACGGATAAGTCAAAAGTTTTGATAAGAGTATAAGTTTAATATAGATACATATATGCACAACATTATCAACATATGATTTTTTTTCGAATCACTAATAGTTTTCCTAAAATATAAAAATAATGGCATAATATTTTTTCGCTAGTTTCCCTTTTTTTTATTGTTGATAGGTTCGCGCTTGACCGCTATCTCACCTGATGGAAAGTGACGATGCGGTCGACGATGAAACTCGCTTACCTAAAAGAAACCTATTCACTCTCGACTTAAAGATGGGGTTATAGCTATCAGGAAACACAGACTCCAGCAAGAAATTCCACTCCCTAGCTGCACGCACAGTGAATGTGTTCCCAAAACGTTTTCAGCATGTAGGTGGGATATCCACCATGTCCCTATTCCTTCCAAACGGCTTTGATCTTTAGAAATGTGTTTAAACAAAAAAAAATGTGTTTAAATGTTCTTCAAAATGTACATAGCATATGTACTTAAATCAATTAATATTCCGCAAAGAAAGAGTTGTATGCGGGCGCAGGTGCGGCAGTACGAGTATGTGTGCATTTAGTAGAGGATACGGTTAAGAACGACCTTCACCGGTTTGTTTAATGGATGAAACGTATTTTATGATAAATTTAGTATATTAAAAATAATATAACGCAGGTGGGTTGCCTGAGAAATTCCTGGCCAGACTATTATTAATTTAAAATTGAAAATTTATTTTTTATTTAGAAAAATGCACAACCTTTGGCATAGCAGTCAGGGCCACTAACCACTAGATCAACAGGCCAGTAAACAAAAACAAGTTCTGAAACCCACTCCTATGTACCTTCTTTGCCTTGCGTTTAAGGATCCCGAATTTTCCTTTCAGAAGCAAACCCATGGCCTCATTAAGCTTCGAAACTGCTGGTTACAATAAAAGAAATAAAATTAAAATAGTGAGTAGAATTGGTGATGATTGTACTGTACATGGTGTATTTTAAATGTGGGGCATACTGTACATAAGCCTGTGATACATCTTTTTTGAGCGAGGAACGCATCTATTAACTTTTTACGCTCTGGGAGGAGCGAGAGGACTGTCAAACTTTTACCAACTAAAACCCACTTTTTTCAGGATGGGCTAGCTCTTGGTTACGTCTGATGGCAAGCGATGGATGACGTCTATGAATGGAATGAGCGAGCCCAGAATGTGAGCCCAGAGTGATAGTTGATGGATCGAAGATGGTAAGGAAAATGTACTTTCAAAGACACTTCCGCCTGACCACCTCTAAGAGTTCCTTTAGTAGCGCTTGGCGTTCCAGGACCGCGGTAACTCTTTCAAACAATCCTGGAGCACCGGGGAAAGACTATGTCAGGCTTAAACTCTGACATGCTAATTATATTTGCACTATTATTATCCTTAATCAAAGGTTTTCCCCAAAAATCTTTTGCGTTCCGGGATCACAATAACTTTCTAACTTTCGAACAAGTCTTCAACCCTAAGGGTCGAAAATGTGTTAAGCGGGCGCATATGACGGGCACCCGTCGCGAGACAAACCGCATGTGTCGTGTGAGAAGGTCTCCGTCATGGAAACCGGATTATTACTTACGTTCAACTTTAACGGTGTGCATGTAGTCGTGTCGATGGAGAACTTAATGTATTAAGTAGCAAAACATGCGCAGGACCCGGCTCCCCGCGACGGCGCACTTTTGTACGGGACCGCGCGGGCGACTGCTTAACGCAGTTACACGCTCGAACCTAACAGATATCGACCCTTGTGAGTCCCATCTATTTTGCTGACATGACAATGGTCGGCGGATGGCTGGACGGCGAGTTTTCCTTTGGTCGTCGTCTAATCTCGCGTCTACGGTGGCTGAAAATCACCCTACGACGTCTACTGGGGCGAAAGAATGCACTGTCCCCTCATGGATGCTAACTTTGACATGAGATTAATTTGGGTGGAAATTATATTTAGTTTTAAGGAGCCGGCCGACTGTTGCCAAACTGTCGACGTAGGAACCTAGATAAATATTGTCTATAACCGAATATCATCGTAATATGTTGGAAATATGCTCCAACTGCAAATGAGCGTGGTATTACGTTTGTATGGAAATTCATCCGTCGCCGGCCCCTTAATAGTTATTTTAAAGGGAGATATTTTTACTAAAGGTAACGTGTATAAATGTCGTGGACGGATCTTAAAAATAGATCACTTCATGATATGGCCAAATAAAACTTGCCAGATCGTTTTAAACGTATAGTAATATTTCAGTCTTCGTTTGGCCTACTGTCTTTAGACATTTTCTTCTTCTTTTATTATCATTAAAATCTTACATAAATAATATGACCAAACGAGGATTGACATATCATCAAATGTTAATGTTTAAACAATCTGGCCAGTTTGAGTTGGCCATATCATAAAGTAACCAATTCTAAAATCTGGATACGACATAAATATAACCAAGCAAAGTCGCGGCAGCCAATCTGTTACATTATATATAACCATTGTAATTGTTCTTTTGATTTTTTGTATTGTAATTTCCCAGTGGTTTCAAAGTGACGTCAAATGCTTTTAATCCTAAGTTTCATGATTGTATAAATTAACTATTATTTTGTTGTTAATTAACAAAGTTGTTCGATATCCCTTGTGTACTGTGTGGGTCGTATCTTATCATCCCATATTTACATTATTTTAAACATAAATGTCTATGACCGACGGACGAAAATTGTTATTATTTGAATGACATAGAATTGTCCTCCTCCTTAGTCGTTCACTCTTGACAGAGTGGTCGTGGTTGACAATCATGCATTTTCATTGGCGAGTGAGTGAGGGTTTACGGCGTCTCGGGAACTCTGGACTATTGAGGTTTGTGTTGCAGCTCTGATGAGGTCTGTCCAACGCGTAGGTGAGCACCCGCGTGACCGCTTCCCCTCCACTTATCCTTGGACAATGAGAACCGAAATATGTATTTGAAGATTTGTACTTGCACAGTCAACGATAACATCTGTTATAAAATAGTGTTTGTTTGCAAGCTTATCTGATGGTAAGCAGTGATGCAATCGTTAATGGTAAATCACACTAGTTTATTAGGAGTCTAGATATTCAATCCAGCCTTGAAGACATTTAAATTATTATCGGACGGGAAGACCATTGTAGGAAAATTGTTATGATTTTACAAAGGTACCTACTATTTTACTTTTCGTATCATTTAAATATTCATTATATCATAATCATCATCGTCATTTCTGCCGAAAGACGTCCACTGTTGGACATAGGACTCCCCCAAGCGTCGCCGCAACGACCGATCCTGTGCATCCACCACATTCCCGTGACTCTCACCAGTAGCCCGATTCACGTAACCAAAACCGTAACGATATCGTAGCGATTTAGTCGTTTAGACCATTTCCGTATTCATATCCATCAATCGAGTTTGAACGACACCGATTTTAAAGTCGTTTGGTCGAAGAGTCGTTTTTTAAAAAAAAAAAACTGTATTTCATTACAGAGTACAAATTAACAGTTGAGTTGTCGTTCTATCCAATCCTGATTTAGGAATACGCGAATACCGCTTTTGGATAGGACTTCGATCGACGACTATAAAACTTCAACGATATTTGGCTTGTTTGATTTTACGTGAATCAGGCTACTGGACGTCGGTCTACAATTTATTATTTAGCTCAATGGGTTAATAATAATAATAATAATTTTTTAAATGTTTTTTTTTTTTTCTTTTGTATAATTTTGTCAAAAAATATTTAAAAATGTAATTTTATATGTAAAAAAAAATGAATAAAGAAAATAATAATAATAATAATAATTCTTTATTTCATGCTACTATGGCCCATAAACACTATACATAAAATAATCTTAAAAATAATAAACTAACAATGCTCACACACCTACAGTCCACATACACACGACCCCTTCATACAAAAACAATCATACCTATTCATTCTCAACATTTACTCTGTAGATATGTTAACAAAAATGTCACGGTTGTATTGATGTCTTGACTTGACTTTTATACCTACATTAAAATTGTGAGTAACTTGATATATTACTTAGGCTTTGTTTCATCGCAATCTGATAAATTGAAAGATATACTACATTCCTTGACTATTAGGCGGCACGAAATTTGCCGGGTTAGCTAGTTATTATTATTGTCATAAGCAATGAATGGATAATTGCTAAACGAATGTAACTTGCATAATTAGTACCTACTGCGATTAAAACCACAAATTACGGACATCACAAAATGCGAGCAAGCTTAAGTGGGACTGTATGGGACACGTTTGCTGCGAGCTTCATGAATTATGTGCTAAATCTACCAGACTACTGAGTAAGTATGCGTGTGGGCACGTGCCTAAGTAGGTAAGACAACAAAATGTTCACATAGGTACTTTTGTCACAAAATAGATAGGTACAGAAGACAATCTCATTTGTATGTACTTCACTTTTTATACCTACGTTCGGTGGACGCACACTAATGAGCGTTTGAGCCGGTACTGTTCGACGAGTGGTCCGAGGCGCTCTAAAATATCACGTCCGTGAGCAGTGCCTATATGTGCGTTGCTCGAGCGCGCTTTGTATATACATAGATTGACTTCTGTACCTATCTATTTTGTGCTTTTGTTAAGGTGGGAAATCATCTAATGAGTTCTCTCGCTCTGAGGTGAAGCAGGAGGGCGTGTCAGACTTTTACTAACTGTCTTATTAAACCACATTATGTTCTTTTAGCTGGTTTTTGCGTTCTAGGTCCACAGATAACATTTTCAGAAATCGTCCCATAGGCTGTGTGAATATTTTAATATTTATGATTGTTTGAATATTTGTGGTCAGATTAGCTATATACTGGTATATGTAGGTACTTATTTACATATTTTACTTGTAAATATTTATCGTGCTATGTCGGCAACCTTGGTTCTCCTGCGGATATCTTCATTTCTGATTCGATCACACAAGGAAACTCCGAGCATAGCCCTTTCCATTGCTCTTTGGGTAATTTTAAGCCTTCTGATGAGGCCCATTGTGAGCGACCACGTTTCGGCACCATATGTCATCATTGGCAACACGCACTGGTCATAGACTTTCGTCTTGAGACACTGTGTGTATAATGGACGAGAAGATACCGCGCAGCTTCCCGAACGCTGCCCAGCCGAGTCGGATTCGACGGTTGACCTCTTTCTGGAAATTAGATCTACGCAACTGGATTGTCTGTCCGAGGTAGACGTAATCGTCCACAACTTCGAGTATAGAGGCTCCGATCCGACTTTAGTTTTGTCCATGTTCATTTTAAGACCTACTCTTTCGGAAGCTCTACTGAGGTCAATGAGCATTGTGCTGAGCTCTTCCGTAGTCTCAGCCATGACTGCACGAAGAATCGCCAAACTCAAGTGGCAATGGGCAAGGCACATTGCTCGCAAAACAGATGGCCGTTGGGGCCGAAAGGTTCTGGAGTGGCGACTGCGTACCGGAAGACGCAGCTTCGGAAGGCCTCCTACAAGATGGACCGATGACCTGGTGAATGTTGCGGGAATCCGATGGATCGATCATTGTGGCGACACTTGGGGGAGGCCTATGTCCAACAGTGGATGTCTATCGGCTGAAATGATGATGATGATGATGATGAAATATTTATCTATCCTGTAAAGGTGCTCTATTAGCGAATGCATTTTGAAAAGTATTAATAAGTGATGCATTCTTTCTTTTTTCGCAATCGGATTCCCCTTGACAAAAAAGCTGAGAGTAAAGTTTCCTTCAAACGTAAAATTTGGAAATACTACTTAAAGTCCATTTAACCTTAGCTTTGTCTTCGCCATAATTATTCTCTTAATCATAATGATTTGGTGTTTATTAATCGTAGTTTACTATTTCAGCATATTTTGTTATTATAAGCAGATACCTAATTTATTTATTTAATTAAATATTTAAATAAAAAAAAAGACGTGTGGCACTCGGGGACTGCCGCGGTAAAGCTATTGCATAGCATTTTTATCAACTTATGCAATTATAATTATTTATTTATTTTATTTATGCAGTATTTTTTTTCCTTTGTTTTTTTTTCTTTGATATTAATTGAAGTTACACTTTCACACATTGAATTGAATTTTGATTGATTGTTCACTCATTTGTTTTCTTATCGGTCACCACGCTCAAAAAACAAATGAGTGGGGGGTGTTAGGTTATTTTCGTTACGGAATTTCTGGATTCGGTCTCCACGCTCAAGGCCCGCGATAGAAGCTATGCAATAGCTTAAAAGAAAGGTGTCACAGTGTAATCTTTTTTTAACCTATGTACCAGTACTATAAAAACGAAGTTTTAATAAATAAAGTTTCTGCTCAAATACTTAAAATAGTTCATAATATTTAAAGAACTGTCTTCTTCAAGTATTCCACCGTATTAATCCACTTTATTTCAACGACTAGCGCTAAAATAGTCGGAGCCGCATACACCTTGCCTTAATTGCATTCCTAACTCGACTGGGTTCCTTAAGTGCAGGTAGACTAGTCTTGGTACTATGACATTTCTTAGGCTAATACCTTTTAAGAGACACGTATGTGTTTAGTTATGTTGGCAGACAGCACTAAACGTATGAATTTTTAAGGTTTATTCCAGAAATCCCCACTGACAAATCCTCACCAGCACGCTTAGCCAAGTTGTTATTCTGCAATCGTTAACGCTGTCGAAAAGTGATGAAACGTATGGGAATGACGTCATCTCAATGTGGGCTCGCGTGGTCAGAACAAACGAATAAACAATTCGTAGCCAAGTTCACATCGTTCAAAATCGTTTCTACAATATTTAACGCTACATCCTTTGTTATACAAACGCTACATTGTATAACGAGCGGCCTACTCAGGCGCGTCAACATGGCTACTAACTTATCGTTTTCTACAATTGCTGTCACCGAGGTGTTACCGATTAGAGAACGGAATTCGATTGTAACTTGGCTAGGGGGGCAGTAGAGATTGTTACTTTTTTTTCAGAAATCCCTACCAGTGAAACAATATCAGCCGAGTTGAGATTTTTAGAAAAATAAGTAACAAACCTTACCAGATGTAGTTGTTTCTAAATTATCAAATCAATATGTTTAATCAGGTAAGTAAAATAAAAAAAAATTACCGGCTTCACTAAAACGATCAATTTAACTTTAATTTCGGAAGTCGGTGTTTCTCACTATTGTTTGTTTCTTATATAACACCGACTTCCGAAATTAAAGTTATTTTGATCGTTTTAGTGTATAACTTCTGCCAGTAGCTTCACTCGCGTGGAAGTGGTTTTCTCCATACTAACTTTGTTTCCCTGTTTCATCCTATTAGGGCGTTTTAGAATATCCCCTCTGGTGGGATTAGTCGGTAGGGATTTTTGGAATAAATCATTTTTAAACGGAAGAATGTGTTTTTTGAGGTGGGTAATCATTCAATGACAATGATGAAGCGGAAGGGCGTGTCAGACTTTTACTGACCTGAGACCTGTTTGACACACCTGTGTTCCTTCTTTGACTTGCGTTTCAGGATCCTTTCGGAAGTCAATCCATGGATCCAGTAGGTTTGTGCCTTGCTACGCTTCTACGGTTTTACAGACATCTCTTTGAGACATGCGTGGAACACTACGCGCCATCGACGACTCGAGCTCGGTCTGGACGGTTATCGGACGAATAGACGGCGAGCTACTCATTGCTCGTCATCCGCAAGTGCACGCCAATAGTGGCTGGAAATTGGGGTCGGGGTCCCGGCGGCTATGTATGAGGAGACGCTCTTCGCTGGCATTACTACTTCGCAGAATGAGGCGACCGCCTTCCATTCCTCCTCACTTCGGACCATGGCCTGTACCAGGGCACAGCGTGAGAGGTCGCCGCAGCCGATCACCCCTACAAGGGCACGGCGGTGCTCCGCATCAGCGAGGTACACATCCACCATATGCTCGTCTTTTTTTCTTTCTTTCTCCGTCCTCCGGGTGGTCCACACAATGGTGACACCCGGGCGTTTCTTCTGCTCGGCATCAGGTGCAGGAACTTTTCGAACTTACCATGTCCGGTGGGAACCTGCGTCATGGCATGCACAGGATTTTATTGTCATGAGATTTACTCGTAAATCCAAAATATCCATTTCATGAATACTCCAATAATATAATAGTAGATTATGTGACTAGGGGATAAAGCAGTGTCTTTAAGTCGTGAGCGGCACGTTGAATTCCGAAAGAAACGAAGGTTGCTAATTTTAATCCTGAACGTCAGTGACGGGTTTAAATAATTAGATCCCGAGCTTTGCAAGAGAGTTAATAAAAAAACCTGAGTGAAGCGAGGAATTCAAGCTTCTCAAAACAAAGATAGCTTTATCCCCCTGTTGGGTACTCTACCTTTTACTCCATCTGTGATATAATTAAACGACAATGTAGTAAAACAAATCATATAATTATTAGAGAATACTTAAATATTAGTATTATTTACAAAATAATCTTAACTATCAATCAATATGTTTTGAGATTTAAAACTAACTAAATTCACTACTTTAAAATTCTATAGCTTCAGTTTTTATATCGCTCCCGCTCTCTCATTATTTATTTTTTAACTCGTCAGTAACCACGTTTAATTCTGTTTTTTTTTTGTGTTAGTGGCCAGTTTGAACTTTGTATAATATGTTTGATGCACATACATTTTAATTTACATGTTGACGGATTTTAACGTTCCGAATTCAAATCTCATAATTCCTTAGGGATCATCCATACTGCATTATCTCCATAAGGACAGAATGACTTGTTTTAAACGATGGTTGTATGACATATAAACGGCTATTATCGAGCAGGTGGTGTAAAAACACTTTAAATGGTTATAATTATGATTATAGGTATATAAAAATATATAAAAAGTGTAAATTAAAATAAAAAATATCGGCCAAAAATGCTAATTTGTAATTGAGATCATTGAACTCTACAGTTTAATAAACTCAATTAAGAATATATATAAACCTGATATATTTTTTTTACATCAAAAATATCAAAATTGTTGTTTTTAAGAGCGTCCAACCCGTGACGACTTCCCATGCAAACGTTTTTACGCGATTATGACGTTATTACATATGGTCCAATATTCAAGAGGTTCCTGCACCGGATTCGTGCGAAAGAAACGACTGATTGTCACACAATTGTGTGGACTGTCCGGAGGACACGGTGGAGCATATGGTGGAGCTGTGCCCCGTTTGGGAGGAGCCACCGCCGTGTCCTCCTGGGAGCCATTAGCGGCAACGACCTCTCTCACCGCTCCCTGTTGTCTGTCTTCAGGGAAGCAATAATGCTAGTGAAAGGAGCGGACGCGTGAGGGAACAGACTTCCTCATTGACGGTGAGCAATGAGTAGCTCGCCGTCCGGACCATTTTATTTGTTTTGATAGTTCTGCTATGAGATTTTATGGGGAGTTTTGTTCCATACCTACGAAGTACATAATCAATCATGACAATAATTTAATCTAATTATGTAGAAAGCAGGTTTACTTTTTCAAAAAAAAACAGCATTTCCAAATAAAACAACCGTCTTTGAATTAATTTTATTTAATTATTCAAAGACGGCTAGATTTAATATTCTGATGATATGAGGACCTTCTTCTTTTTGAAGTCGGTTAAAATTAAAGAGTTACTGTAAATCATAGAATTAGGTAAATTTTAAATTTAAATAACATTAAAAATCAAACATTTTTTTACGAAACGTTTTTTGTTACGTACGTGAAAATATTATCGGTTTTTAAAAACATTGATCATAAATAAAACTTTGTCTTATTTTGTCATTTGCAAAATCTAAAACCAATGTAACACTAGATCAAATTAAATTTTTTTCTAATGGTGTAAACCACTGCTTGACTGTAATCCTACCTAATGGTAAGCAGTGATGTAATCGTTGGTGGTGAGGAATTTGAGGCTAAGTGGTAAACAAGAGTGAGACGGTAGACCTAAGTCGAAATTACATGTTTCATTTTCAAAGGAAGAAACTTTATCGTTTTCATTAGCATCTTACTTTGTTTTTAAGCTGAAAAGCTAGAGGGAGTGTCAGGCTTTTACTGACTAAAATCCACCTGTGTTTATTCAGTTACCATTTCCACATTACAAGAAATTTTGATATTGCGTGTGTCTTTGTATGATTGATGTTACGGGGCTCCGGTATGGGGGCAGTCGCTGCGGAACCGACTTGCCCGCTGATTGATTATGGTTCAAGGGATCTATTGAATTTTTTTTTTAAAACTACTCCTGTAAATAAACATCCGAAAATCTGCAATTTTTCTAGCCTTCATACCGGGGCTCGAGTTTCCTTTCGGATAACCCTGGCCCCAGTAGGCTTCGACCCGGCTGGGCCCCTGCTGTTGCTGACAACTCCTTGAGGCGTGCGGGAACAGTGCGCGCCGTCGACGACTTGGGCTTGGTCCGGACAGTTACCGGACGGCTGGACAGCGAGCTACCCATTGCTCACTGTCCGCAAGCCCGCGCCTACGGTGGCCGGAAATCGGGATCGGAATCCCGGGTGGCGGCGAGAGCGCCGATGCCTGATACGGTCGGCCTCCTCCTTTGCGAGCATTACGGCTTCGCAGAAGTCGGCGACCGCCTGCCACTCCTCCTCGCTCCGGACCTGGCCCGCTCCGGCTCCTAATGTGCTCATAAGTAAGAAAATATAAAAAAGGAAAATTATCAAAACCTTGCAATTTAATCGAGATTCTGAATAATGAAAATTATTTTACCATAAATTTATAAGTTTAAAAAAAAAAACACATTTCCTTGAACTAGTTTTGTAAAATATTCGAGTAAGTTACCGAATGCGAAACTACAATATTTTAAACCATGGTTAAATTGACGAGAGACTGATTGCGAAAGGCTCGCTTAAAATAATATGCTTCAAGTTCTTTTATAGAAATGTACACTTGTGTGAAAGTGAACCCCGGGACCCTGGAACGAAGGCAAAGAAAGAACACGAGTGGGTTTTAGTCATTAAAAGTCTGACTCGCCCTCTCGCTTCGGGTGGGAGATGTCATTACATGATCTATCATGTAATGACATCTCCCATCCGAAGCGAAGAAAAGCGAAGTCTCTAGACTGAGTATATTATTTACATATATATGTTTTTCATTATGTCATTTACTATATTTCTCTGTCAAATCCGTCGTTTTTAAAGGATTTCTGTTAAAAATTGCTTAATTATAAGCGCTATTTTTTACGGTATACATTAAAGAGTGTATCTCTCTATGTTTAAGTACCTGATACTATAAATATATTGGAGGTGTAAATTATAGCCCATTGTGTTTTGAGTGGTAAGAGGAGAAGCATTGCTTATAACTTGACTTTACCAAAATGTAAGTACTTACCTAAATTTATTTTTATATATTAATACATTTGATTTAGTTTACTTAACTTTTGTAATCTACAAAATTAGTAACGTACTTACCTAAATAAAAAACTACAAGCAATATTGATTGCTTGTTGTTTGTTCGAGCAGAAAGTTAGTTGAGCAAAACCTTCAAAATTTCAAATTGCGTTAAAGCGAAGGTAGAGAGATGAACTTTTACCTGAAGGACTGGCCCGTAATGACCGATGAAACACTTGTGTGGAAAAGGGAGAGGGATGCGTTTCCACAACAATGGGATATAATAGGCTAACTACTACTACTACATTAATAAAAATCACAACGTATCTATTAGATTGAACTCTGCTCCCGACACCGGCAGACTATTATTTTTGTATATATGAAATGTTGTTTTATACGCATGTGTAAACAAAAGGAATAACACGATAAATCCATAGAGTAGTCATAGTATTTAACAACAATAACATAGAAATACTCATGAATGAGCAATCCATTTTTATCCACATTAACAATAGAAAAAAAACACTAATGTAATTAAGTCTCTGTCGTCAAATATAAAATCTTTTATTTACTATATTTTTTAAACGACGTCACAAACAACAAAAACACTACTTTGTTTTAAAACAGTTTCATTAACCTCGAGTCATGAATTCATTAAAAGAATATAAACATTTAATTTCAATCAAAATCTAATAATCCTTTTTAAATAATGTGTTTTTACAGTAGTTTTTAAACATTTAGTTTTATTTTTTTATTTTATGCTTTATGTATTTATTCTGTGTAGGTACTTCAACTTTGATGGCTTTCGTCTGTCGTTTTATGTTCGTCTATGTTTTGTTAGGCTGTTCAAGATTGTTAAAATTTAAAGGATTGGTACCGTATGTATAAATAAATAGAAATATTTTTAACAAGACACAGTTTCGGGTATTCAAACCATTGTTAGAAGAAAGGTAAAACAGGGTAGTTTCCAGGGTCAAAATAATTACATTTTATTTAGTCCATATTTTAGATTATAAAAAAATAATGGACTCGTATTTTTTTCTTTTTTCGACTAAACAAAAAATTACAAAGATATAGCCCATTAAAGTTACGTGTGACGTCACCCCGTGCTAAAAAATGCAGCACGGCGTGACGTTACACGCAATTTTAATGAGCTATATCTTTGTCATTTTTGGTTTATATACAAATAAAAAAATACGTGTCCCTTATTGTTGAATAATCTAAAAGACGGACTAATTACATTTTTTACGGCAACTAGCTTATTCTATATCATTAAAATAAGAACAATTTTCGTCCGTCGGTCATAGACTTTTTTGTTTAAAGTAATGTAAATATGTGATGATAAGATACAACCTACACCGTACACAAGGGATATCGAACAACTTTGTTAATTAACAACAAAATATTAGTTAATTTATACAATCATGAAACTTAGGATTAAAAGCAATTGACGTCATTTTAAAACGACTGGGAAATTACAATACAAAAAATCAAAAGAACAATTACAATGGTTATTTATCATGTAACAGATTGGCTGCCGCGACTTTGCTTGGTTATATTCACGGAACAGTAAATGTTCCGTGGTTATATTTATGTCGTATCCAGATTTTAGAATTGATTACTTTATGATATGGCCAACTCAAACTGGCCAGTTTGTTTAAACATTAACATTTGATGATATGTCAATCCTCGTTTGGTCATATGATAATAAAATGATAATAAAAGATGAAGAAGAAGAAAATGGACTAATTACATTTTTTTACGGCAACTAGCCTGTTATAATTATAGCTATTGCCCTGCAGTTGGATATTGTAATATATCTAAAGAAAGAATAGAAAATATGTTTATTCCACCTGCATAGATGCACCATAATAAAAAAACCAGTTTCCCTGCCGGCTTCCGTGGGTCTGAATCTTGATTGTACTATGAGAGTAAAGAAACTGAGAGTGCTTCTACGTGGCCTCATGTGAACTTGACTAATCTCTGTTGAGATTAACAACTATGATCGAAAATCAACTATATTTTGTATCGTATATATTATCTCGACGTCTAAATTATCTATCTCTCGATTGTGTCAAAACTACCACGATTGCGTGACGTAGACTTGTAAAATAAGGTGCTTTTTTTGGTAACCATGATTAAAAGATTCAAAAGTCTTATTTATAGTCACACCTAACAACAGCATTTGGATTTTCTTTTGGATTTAGGTTCGTTCATCTGAAAATCGGATTGGACTGAGTATAAAACCTTTGTGATACGAGTAAAACCTTTCGTAACTTTGAATCTTTTGAAATATTTTCTGATACAATTTTTTTACTTCTACAAACATTTTAGTGGTAGATTCAAGAAATCGTGGCTGTTTTTTATGAACATTCAATATTAACGTTTTTGATATTATTATTATTGGTAAAGTTTTGGATATTATTTGGTCATTATACCCTAACATTATTCCATTTATAAAGTGGTCCCAGCACCTTAATTGGTGATACCATTGTGGTTTACGGATACTTTTTAGATGATGAATTTATTTATAAAAAAAGATATTGGTTTCGAATAAACGTTGCCGTTTCAATTTTTTTTTTTTTTTGTTAGCTGTTATTCTGAATTAAGTCTCTATGTTTTCTTTTTTATATAACTTTGTTTCTTAATTCAATGTCCTTTCTCTGGCTGTTTCCTACAGTGCGTTTCCCTTAAGAAGTTCCTTCGCCGTAGCGTTGGAAATACGGAAAAACAGTGTTGCTACATTTTGAGTAATGAAACCACTTAAAATTAGAGAGATTTACTAATATTTCGTTACTTTGAACAATTGTCTTAAAATTTTGATTTTTTTTTTCTCTTTTGGAAACTGTAAAAACTATTTTTGAATAACGCTGGGCTTCATTTCGAATGGCCTACAATTCTTTCAAATACCGAAAACGCCACGCCACAATATCGTACCTCTCCATTAACAACTTCCTTTTAGACCTGCTTTTTTTAAATAAAATCCAATTCCCTCATAATTCTCCAGAAAGTGTTGCAACTACCGTTAAATCGATTTCGTTTCGCATTTTGTGCAACAATTTTGGTAGAGTAGGCAACTCTTTCCTTTTTTCCCTTCTTTTTTCTGTAGACAGACAGGGGAGCTAACATTCATCATCAGCCTTTTTTAATGTTCCCACTGCTGGGACTCAGGCCTCCTCTCTGGGAGAGGGAATGGGCCGTAATCCACCACGCGGGCCCAGTGCGGGTTGGTGGATGTCACATGTCTTCGAATTTTTGATTTGAGACAACATTACGGCGAAGGAACTTCATAAGTGAAACGCAATATACTCTCTTCAAGTTGACGCCGCTGCCAGTTTAAACTCATCCTCCGATGTCATCATTTGCGTCAGCATTGCTTTCCCCCACTCCATTTCCCGTCTTTGGGGTACTGATCTTTTACTACTGGACTCTACTTTGATGTTTCAATATTTTTTTATTAAATTATAACGTAATAAAAAACTTGTAAACGCTGTACGATTTTTGTTTTCACAAGAAAAATCCATTTTAAAATAAGCATACACACATTTATTAAAAAAATATTCCAACATCATTTCCAATTCGTTTAGAAATATTTAAAGCTTTTTTTTATCAAGCCCAGTATCATTCTATAGTACAGAATATCTCAAATTTTTAAGATTTATACATACACATTGTTAATTTGCACACAATCTAAAACTTGTCCATTGCTATGTCCTAAGATAATACAGCCTCTGTTTTTGCTTATCCTGGCCTTGTGTCTAACCAAGTTATAGTATATTATCAGTGCAAGTAAAGGAACTTTTAATTTATTTAGGCCAGTAATACATGTAAAGTCCAATTTAGGCAAATTGGTTGCTATAATAAAGCTATTGGTTGTCTTTTTGTATGTACTATGTTAAGAGTTTAGCATTTCTCTTTTCTCTATTTTTTTTTTAGGCTAAAGCCTAAAAACGCCTTATACTAAAAATAACTCGACCTGTACTATGTGTGCGTTTACAAATATGTCAGCTCACATACACAAGACATCCAGACCTAGAACTCGTATCTGTAGGCAATATATTTCTTTGTTTCGTGTGGGAATCGAAAACATGAGACTCAGCGCTATTCAATCGCTCAACCAATGCATTGTATAGGTCCAAAAAACGTTTGCTAAAATAAACAGTGTATTTGATGTCATTAAATTTCAAATTTGGGTGAAAATCATTCTTAAGTCACTTATGTATAGGGTCCACATTCCTCGTCTATTTATTTATTTGCTTAAAACATTGTGTATAATCTAGCTTAGTTGTATAAGTAAAGTGTTTATGTGTATAATTTATCGAATAATATCTCTATGTATGGATCTACTGCCATTTATTTTAGTTTATTTCGAGACATGAATTATTCATTCTACCTTGATATGTCACCAATGGTTTAAAATAATACATTCGTATAGTTGTGACTTATAACCCTGAACATTTTATTAAACATTATTATAATAAAACATGTATTCTTTAGATTATTGTTTGGTTGATAAAATACAAATTGTGGTGTACGTGCTTCTAATCTGATTTACGAGTACAATATAATGATGAAAAGGTTGAAGTTGTAATGAAATATGGTTATTTAAGTATCTTGCAATTATATAAAAGTCTGATCTTTCATATATCATCCGATTTAATCGGTAAATTTCATAACTTGGTACTTAATTGTTGTCTGTAATGTTGATTTCGGTCATTTCTTCAGTATTGTTAACTGTAATAAAACTGAATGAGCTGAGGTGCTTGATGAAATCTCAGTCATTTCTGAGACTATACTATTAAAAAAAAATCTAAACCAATTAAATAATTTTCTATGTCTTAAATAATACTTATTTTAAAATGTACAATTATTAATTTTTAAGAAAGAGATATTTTTTTTAGAAACCTTTACCGTTTGCCAGAAATGACTCCTGTATCTAATCCTGTATGTAATGATGAGCACATAGACATATAAACTCACATGCACAAGACACCCAGATCCAGAACAACTATGTCTATAACAATCTATATTGTAACAGCCAATCGCTCAGCCACTGCGCTAAATGTGCCATCAAAATCTGTACAACACTGATTAACACTAAGTGCTATTGAATGTTTCTAATATATTTCACTTTTACGCAAACTTTTACATCAGTAATTAAAATACAATGATTACAGAGAGCCATGGATGCTGCTACAGCATTTAAGACGGTGGAGGTGTTGCAAGGAGCGTTCAAGATTATGGCTGCACTACACCTCACCAACTATCTGTGGCCACACCAAGCTGTTGTTCGAAGTAAGTTCATCCACGCTGTGATTATATGATAAGAATCTATCTATTGACTTCTGTGTTCCTGGTATTTATAGCCTGAGATTTATAAGCGTGTTACTTGATAGATCGAAAAGAACATACATATTTGTTATATGTATGATTTATATATCTTTCTTAGCAATTGGCTAGAATGGGGGGAGGGTTTTGCGTAGCAGTAGGATAGTACAGGCTTGATTTAATAGTGCAATATTCAAAACCAAAACAAAATATACACACACAGATCTAAACTACATATGCTTCGATTAAATAGATAGGTAATAATGAGTTTTTTTCTTTGTTTCGGGAGAACCTGTAAACAGCTTCTTAGAGCCCAAACCTGGAATTATTTATTTAACTATTTTTTTAATTTAAATTTTAAAAGATTTACTGAAGTACTTCAGCAGTTTGTCATTGGCCATAGTATGTCGTTTTCCTAAAGATAGGCATGTTACTTTTGGGAACATAACATGCAACTGTGTCTCTTTTCGTAACATTACTAGTAAATTCTAGAACCAAACATTTGAAGACATGTGATATCCATCAACCTGCACTAGTTTACAGCTTCTCCTATAACTTCCTCTCACAGAAAGCATGGTCCCAGAAACGGAAACATTAAACACTGATTTCGCTTACGCTAAGATTATTTTATTTACATTTTTTAGATGGCACCAACTTTGACTTCATCGTGGTCGGTGGTGGCACTGCTGGTAGCGTTATTGCTAACAGACTGTCAGAAATCGAGCATATCAACGTTCTACTCATCGAGGCTGGTGGCGATCCGCCTTTTGAGTCAGATGTAAGTTTACAAACTTGTTTATGTCTTAACTGCCTTGCCGTGGAAAATCATTATTGTATTACTAAACTTAACTTTTGAGTAAATCTACGTCAAACAATTGCATTTAATATAGTGAAGCTGTTCTTTATGTTCATAGCCAGCCAAGCATGTGATTCTATTGTACTATGTTGAAAAGATTCCAACACAAATATTTAACAAACCAAGTTTTTTTTTTCAGCTTCCCGGTGTTCCCATCTTGATGAAAAGATCTCGCTATGACTGGAATTTTACTACAGAATTCAACGGATTTAAAGATTCTTGCCATCTTCAGTCCTACTACGAAATTACACAGGGAAAAATGCTTGGTGGAACTAGTTCCCTTAATTACATGGTTTACCATAAAGGACAACCTCGTGATTTCGATTCTTGGGCCGAAATAACCAACGATGATTCTTGGAAGTGGAAAAACGTTTTCCCATACTTTTTTAAGTATGAAAAGTTAGAAGATCCTCAATTACTTCACGCAGTTGAGAAGAAATACTATGGAACAGAAGGTTTTATTGGAATAAATAGAGACCACCGTGAACAAATAATAAACTTTTTAGATTCCTATCGAGAACTGGGGAATGATATAGTTCTGGATTTCAGCGAGCAACATCGTGTTGGATTTGCTGCACAGACTGTCACTATATCTGGAAGATCACGACAGAGCTCGGCTTATGCATTCTTATCTTCGGTTAAAGATCGTCGTAATTTAATTATCTTAAAAAATACTCTAGTCACTAAAATCATATTTGATGGTAACAAAAAGGCTATTGGGGTAGAAGTTCGTACAGAAGATGGTGAAACCATGAATTTTAAAGCCAAAAAGGAAGTTATTGTCTCTGCTGGTGTATTTAACACACCTAAATTGTTAATGTTGTCAGGAATTGGGCCGCAGGAGCATTTGAAGTGTAAAAATATTGAAGTGATTTCAAACTTACCTGTTGGAGAAAATTTACAAGAACATTATACTGCAATCATTGTACACAATTTGGATAATATAACTGAGGCTTTGCCTGACCCAAGCCCTTATGAATTGCCAGGATCATCATTTACTGGTTTTGTTGCACTTAATAAAACTTCTACTTATCCAGATTATCAAGTGATAACCTATGTAGCTCCAGCAGAAACTGTACTTTTCTATTGTTCATTTGGTTTTAGATTCAGTGATGAAGTCTGCAACAATATTTACAAACAGGGTACCAATAAACTGCAGGCGTTTAACGAAATTGTGAACATTGCCCCTAAGTCAAGGGGCAAAGTATTATTGACAAGTAATGATCCAAAAGATCCTCCTCTTATACAAAGTGGCTTTTTGTCAGATAAAGACGACGTTGAGGCTTTAGTTGACTACATATTAGATTTTGTTCCGGTGATAAATACTACTTACTACAGGGACGTTGATGCTGTGATGGCAGATATATCTACTTGTAATGAATTTCAGAAAGATACTCGAGATTATTGGCGTTGCTACATCATGTGTGTGTCTAGTGGACTTAGTCACTTAACTAGTACATGTCCCATGGGTTCTGTCGTAGATGGTCGATTGCGAGTGAAAGGCGTCTCAGGTCTACGTGTTGCCGATGCCAGTGTAATGCCGACCATTACTAGAGGGAATCCCGTTGGTCCTATTCTGTTGATTGGAGAAAAAGCAGCTGACATGATCAAGCAGGATCATAATTTGATTTAGATTTTTAGATTGTTCATTTAATTTAAGGTTAGAACTACAGCAAAAAGGCTATTAAATATAAAGGAGCACAATTTATAACAATCTACCGAATAATTTTAAAGACAATAAATGGCTTGCAGTGGTTAAAAAAAATACATTTATATTAATATTTTTAATAATAAATGATAAATGATCCATATGACGCAAATAGGTTTAAAAAAAAAACTTACTCGTCAATTTTGTTTTTAGTCAGTTTAAACTAGATGAGGTCGGTTTTACTCAATTGCCGTATGTGACATCACATTTAAAATTTTTATTTAAGCTTATTAATAAGTAAACTATGTATTATTGGTATATGTAGTAAAAAAATAGTTTAACCTAGTTTATTGATTGAATAAGTCCGTGAATAAATAAAGTCATGTAACTTATAATTATGTTTTATAATAAAAGGTATATGTGTATACAACTATTCCTCTAAAATATGTATAAAAATATTTAAAAAAATCAATTTTGTAGTTTATAGGCTCTTTTATTTCCAATTCAAAAATAACTTCTGCTAAAGTCTAAGAAGTAAACGAAAAACCAAATTATAATTGTTTTTCAAGGAAAATGTATGTGGAGAAGGCTGATGATGATATAGCGATTAAGGCTGTGGATTTGTTTGAAAGTATAGAAGAGGCGTGTAGTTCTCCACACGCAGCTCAAAAGATATCAGTGTATCGTCATCTTCTGCAAAGCAGTAATGCTAGTGAAGGAGGCGATCGCATGTATGAGGCAGTTGTCATGTTCCAGCCGCCGGACACCCGACCCCAACTTCCAGCCACCGCAGGCGTGGGATTGCGGACGACAAGCATACGAGTTGCATGGGTAGCTAGCGGTCCAGTCGTCTGGTAACTGTAGCCTGATTCACGTAAAATCAAACAAGCCAAATACCGTTGAAGTTTTATAGTCGTTCGATCGAAGTCCTATCCAAAAGCGGTATTCACGATCTGTCGACTTATTTCCAGTTACATTAATAAGTATTCTACCAGGATAATGTAATACAGTTTTTTTTTAAATCGTCGAATTTCAAACAACTTTAAAATCGGTGTCGTTCAAACTCGATTCGAGACCATTTCCGTATTCGAGATTTCGAATACGGAAATGGTCTAAACGACTAAATCGCTAATTGACTTTGAATCGGGCTACTGACCGAGCCCGAGTCGTCGACGGCGCCTAGTATTCCACGCGAGAAGTAAAAACCTGATAATAAGCGATGGCGTGCTTGATATTGACGATGAAGCACGCTTGCATAGAAGTAACTTATTCACTCTTGATTTAAAGTCACACCGGTGTGAGTTTTCTGATAGCTGCTTATGGCTCAGAGAATTTCAGTCCTTAGCTGTGTGCGCATAGTAAATGTGTGGTCACAAATAAATGGAACATGTTTGGTAAAACAATATGGGACCAAATTGGAAAAAGACATTCGGCCTTATCATAGAAAAATAACATTGCCATAGGGCGATAAACGGAACTTCTGTATTAGCTAATGGTACAAGACGTTCTGTTAGCGACATCTTGTTTATGGGACATGTATATGACTTAAGTTTGTGGTTTATGTTGTCTTAATACACATGGTAAGTTATGTAGACATTGCATCCTATTTGGATGTTATTGTCTGAATAAAAGTCGTAATGATGTCAGATAAGTTTTGTAGAAAATAGGGACTTGTTATGAAACTAAAGCAGTGGTGGCCGAGTGGTAATAGTCTCGATTTATGAGTTGTAGGTCGCAAGTTCAAACCCAGCCAGGCGCACTAATTTGTGTAATTTATTTCATCACCACTGCTCTCAAAACGGTTAAGAAAAAATCGTGAAGAAACCGGCATGTCCTAGAACCAAAAATTTGAAGACGTGATATTCACCAACCCGCACTGGGCCAGCGGTTATGGTCCATTCCCTCTCGTAGAGAGATGAGGCCTGTCCCAGTAGTGGGAACATTAAAAGGTCGACTATGAGACTAATACTAAGATTGTTTCCACAATTTAGACAAGCATGACTATTTTTAGAGTTCATTACCATAGTCGGCAAAAACGGAACTCTTATAGGACGCTTTGTTGTCCGTGTGTCAAGAACCTTTTTCTCAGAAACGCGTGAAGGTTTTAAGCTGAAATTAATATCAAATTTGGCCTTCTACTGTTTGGTGCCTTGAAGAAATCATTATAAGTCAACGTAATATAAAGATAGAGCTATATTTTCTTTTTAGGCGTACTTATATTTCAACACCCGTAAGGAAATCAATCCAATCTCGTTCACTTAGAATCCTAAAATTTGTCTAAAAACAGGGTCTCTCTCTCTAGCACAACGGAAAAAATCATAAAACTTTTTTTTTTGAGCTTTGGAAATACCTCGACACTCGATTCGGGACTCGAACTATTTACATAAGTAAGTTTGTACAAAAACCTCGGTGTGCGAGCTCAATTCGCACTTGACTAGTTTTTTTGTAATTTTAACAATTGCCTTCACTTACCTTTCTTACTTAGTACCTTCATAGCATAGCATAGTCGGCCTTATAATGTTCCCACTGTTGGGACACAGACCTCCTCTCTGGAAGAGGGAAAGGGCCGTAATCCACCACGCGGGCTCAGTGCGGGTTGGTGAATGTCACATGTCTTCGAATCTTTGGTTCTAGGACATGCTGGTTTCGTCACGATGTTTTCTTACACCGTTTTGAGAGCAGTGGTGATGAAATAAATTACACAAAGTAATGCGCCCTGGCTGGGTTTGAACCCGCGACCTACAACTAGTAAGTCGGGGCCATAACCACTCGGCTACCACTGCTCTCAGTACCTTCTCTTAGTACCTTCACTTACCTTCATTTAGTACCTTACAAGTGTAAGGTATAGACTGGAGGCGGAAAAAGAGAACCAGATATTGTGGCGCTTGGAGGAGACCCCTCTCAAGCTGCCCCACTGCCTACTGCTGACTGTCGACTTCAGACTAAGTATAGATTTATCACAATTTTTGCATGCTTAATTCGAACAATTTTTGTTTCGATCACAATATTTATTGCAGAAACCAAGTGTTTTTAATGAACTCAATATTTGAATTTAGGAGTAAATTCTGAACCTTTCAGCTGCCGAGCAAGCATCATTGGTTTAGGGTGTTTTTAATATCGTGCGGATTTCATAACGCATATGCATTTGCTCCGCATGCGTAACCTCCGCAAATGTCCTTTTCATTCAAGTATCTATTGTAATGCGGGGAATATGCACGCGGGTCGCGTCCGAGGCGAGGCAATCCCGCATACGTGATGAAATCAGCATTTTATTAAAAACACCCTAACTTTAGAAAAACCTCTTTATTTCATTCAACTAAATGACGAACCATTTAATTTAGCTTTTTCCTTACATTTTTAAGAATGTAAGTTCTACTAATATCGGTAAAAACCTACCTATAATATTATTGTGTCGGTTTTTAGACAAAAAAACCAATCAGGATTACGAATCGAACCAGTTTAATAAACAACCAACCTATTTAGAGTATTTATATTAATGAACGGGTCACTTTGAAATAAAACAACAAACGATTTGCTGAAACATTATGTATAAAAATGGGCAACATATTTTGTAGAGAATTATTCAAATCGTCCATTTAATACTTGTAGCAGCCGGCGAGGATGTTTATCCCATTTATAGACATTAACTGTAATCGTTTTCACTTTTTTAGAACCAAACCCTTTAATTAACAGCTAGAGTTATTTGAAAGCTTACATCAGATAAAACGTTCTATAATATATTGATCATCATCATCATCATCATTTCAGCCGATACACGTCCACTGTTGGACATAGGCCTCCCCCAAGCGTCGCCACACCGAACGTTCCTGTGCGTCCCGCATCCATCGGTTTCCTGCTACCTTCACCAGGTCGTCGGTCCACCTTGTAGGAGGCCTTCCAACACTGCGTCTTCCGGTACGCGGTAATATATTGATGTAATAGATAAACTCTGCCGTCCATTATCTAAAAGGCCGTTAAGCCACAGTTTGTCGTTTTTCACTTTTTAATGTAGCCTTATACAACTTGCTCTATCTTTTGGTCTAAGAATCATTTTTCTATGATTAATACTTTTAGAGATACAGAACATTGCTGAGCAGTTAAACCACATAAATTTCGTTACTTTCTTAATTAAAAAGCGGCTAAGCCACAATACTTCTCTATAAAGACGTTAACATACTTTAACGGCTAATTGATGTATCATTTTTTTCTAAATTTACTTAACTATAAGTACGTTATCTAGTCATGCTTGACTAAAAAGCAGCTAAGCGTCTTTAACTACCTTCATGTATTGTGTCATACAAATAACCATCTGAACATCGTACCTTAACTATAAAGCAGTTATAAAGAAAAACTACACTAGAAAGCAGTTATACGCCAATAGCGGCTTTTAAGTGATGTATTGAAATAAGTATTAGCTAAATATCAATCGCTAGAGAGCAGCTAAACGACAATACTAGACTAAATAGCAGTTAAATGCTTGTGATTTTCGTTTACATTTGACCAGCTCAGGCTATAATTTCTTCCTTTTCACTTCGGGTGCTCGTAGCGGAAGGACGAGACCTCTTGCTTTTTGGTGCCACAATTACGAAAATGACGCAAAATAGGCAATGTGTGTCATAACTGTGCCATAAAGCTTTCAACAATATGATACTTACGAGTACATGGTCCTATGGTGAGGTTTCGAGTGCCTAGGAAGCTCCGTAGGCAAATATAATCATGGGTTCGTGGAAGCTGTCCCTACAGTCGGGTTTCAGTTTTTTAAGACTCGTACAAGTAAGACCAAGAGGCTCACGGATCAAACTCTTGAACTCATGAAGAAGAGACGTGAAATGACTATGCAGTCTTCAGATGATGCGTGCACGTACTCAATAAACGGATCTCGAAGTCTCTGAAATGCGACCTTCGCCGATTTAATAATGAGAAGATTAAGGACGCGATTGAGCGGAATAAGGGCTCCAAAGTTCAGTCCAGCGGGCCTATTACGACCTCTTAATTCCAGTCAATTTACGCCGTAAAATGAACTGACTTGCTTATCCGTATTATGACATCTTATTGCCAGCCAGTCAGTAGTCACGTGACACTTGACCGTCTTCTGCATGGATATTGGCTGGGAATTCCGTATTATGAGCGTCCAACTGACATTATGTAGCTTGCTAAAGTGTCAAAAATTGTGACAAACAAGCCAGTCAGTTTAAGCCGGTTTCTAGTAACTTTAAGTGAATTGTTTTGACTTTTTATTATATTTTAATCTATTTGATAGTTAAATAAAACATTAAATATGTGTGATGAGTTGATAATCTTCGAATTTCTCGAAAGTGATGCGTTTATAGTTTTAGAAATAATCGAAGTCTGTAATGTTCGCGATCCCGATTTCGTAATTGTAAACTGATGTTTACCTTTTTTGTTTTGTGTTCAATTCTCACCATTACTGTATTTTTAGTTAAAAATTACCTAAAAAATGATAATATAGCAGTTAGATTGACAATTCGTATAATATTGGGTGAGAAATTGAAAGAGTTGTGTTTCAGAATATGACCGAAATTGTCTTTTGCAGTTTTTGTTCTAGAAACTTTTTTATGTGTTAAGTTATGCAAAAGATTATTGTTTTATATGAAAGTAGACATCATAACGAGTATTTTGATGTGCATATTGTATATGTTATGTGAAAGAATAAATAAATATGACATCCGAAAAGGCAGAAGCTTATAGCCCCTAGGAACCTTTTCGTCGAAAACGTGTTTTATTGATCCTCTTCGATACCCGCTGTGAGGTGCTGCTACGTTCCCCCTTAGTCGAAAACGTACGCATTCAAGGGTGCGTGGTGGCGTACGAGACCAGCGCAACAAGCAACGTAAGCCAAAAATCGGGTTGAACTGTCCCGAGGGTACTGCCTGCTACCGTCACCGCCTCCTAACAGGGGCCAGTCCATCACACCGTAGGTTATCGGATGTTTACGTCTGGGCTCAGGGTGGCGCAGCACTTCAACACCGTCACCGCGGCGACCACCATGCCGCAGCACAGCGATCGCCAAGCTAACATATTTTTGTTAAAAAGTTTTGTTCAAGTAGGTACGTACACACGCTCACCCTTAGTTCCGAGTTACGTCTAAAGCGATTATATCGCAAATCCGACCAAATGTAATAGTCACAAAATATAAGGATTATCAAGTACTATTTGTGACATTGCGCGTTGGTCGGATTCGCAATATAATCGCTTTTGACGCAATTCGGAACACGGGGTTAATTTTGTTTTTGGCGGGTTAGGAGTTATCCTAGTACGTTCAGAAATGAAGTATATGAGACAATGCTCTATTTTCCACTTTATGACATTGTATTTACGGAAATAACACATAATTCGTTTTTAAACTCGTTGTTAATTTAGATTTCTGTTATAAAATTACATTAATTTCATCAATAAACAATATTTCATACAAAAATTTAAAAACCGTAAATACCGGTAACCTTTGTTTTTATGTTTTCGAACGCAATCTTTCAAAGCAGTGCAAACCAGCCACAGACAACTGTCCAGGATGATTCCAGTCAGAAGGACGTACGTCATAATACGAAAAAGAACAAGGCAGTTTACGGCCGTAAACTGACTTGCCTGGAAACTGACTGGATTTTAAAACGGTCGTAATACGCCCTCAGCTCACAAAACTGAGGACCGAAGATGGCAGAGTCATACCCGCGAAATCGGAGCTCCTGGGTAAGATCGAGGCATTTTATAGACAGTTATAATGTCAATCTCCAAACCCGCTACAATCTGGCAAACGACCCAAGAGCTAGATTGACTCGACACTACACTGAAGATATCCCAGACGTCAGCCTGTACGAGATTAGGATGGCTCTGAAGAAGTTAAAGAACAACAAGGCGTCGGGTGAGGACGGAATTAAGGCTGAGCTCCTGAAGGCGGGTGGAAAACCGGTCCTAAAGGCCCTTCAGAAGTTGTTTGATTCCGTCATACTCGAGGGAAAAACGCCACAGGCATGGAACAAAGGTGTGGTGGTACTCTTCTTAAGAAAGGTGATAAAACCCTATTTAAGAATTACAGGCCCATCTCACTTCTGAGCCATGTCTACAAGTTGTTTTTCAGGGTCATCGCGAACCGTCTCGCGCGCAGGTTTGACGACTTCCAGCCTCCCGAACAAGCCGGATTCCGAAAAGGTTTCAGCACCGTAGACCACATACATACACTACGGCAGGTCATACAGAAGACCGAGGAGTATAACCTGCCTCTCTGCCTAGCGTTTATTAAATGGACTACGAGAAAGCTTTTGATTCGATCGAGACTTGGTTGGTTGTTTGTACGAAAACGCCACCAGGTCAGTCCGAATCCAGGACCAGACCTCGAAACCTATCCTCCTGCAGCAAGGTGTGAGGCAGGGAGACGTCATCTCTCCGAAACTGTTCACTGCCGCAATTGAGGATATCTTCAAGGTTCTGGACTGGAGTGGACTAGGTATTAATTTCAATGGCGAGTACATCACCTTCGGCTTGCCGACAACGTAGTAGTCATGGCTGAGTCTATGGAGGAGCTCAGCACAATGCTAAATGACCTCAGTAGTGCTTCCAAAAGAGTGGGTCTTAAAATGAACATGGATAAAACCAAAATCGTTCGGGAAGCTGCGCGGTAGCTTCTCGTCCAACATACCACAATGTCTCAAGACGAAAGTCTATGACCAGTGCGTGTTGTCAATGATGACATATCGCTTCCAAACGTGGTCGCTCATAATGAGCCTCATCAGAAGGCTTAAAGTCTCCCAAAGAGCAATGGAAAGGGCTATGCTCGGGGTTTCCTTGCGTGAACGAATAAAAAATTAAGATATCCGCAGGAGAACTAAGGTAGCCGACATAGCACGAAAAATTGCCAAACTTAAGTGGCAATGGGCAGGGCACATTGCTCGCAGAACAGATGGCCGCTGAGCTGAAAGGTTCTGGGGGTTGAAAGGTAAAGGTACAAGGTGGACCGATGACCTGGTGAAGGTTGTGGGAAACCGATGGATGCGAGACGCACAGGAACGTTCGTTGTGGCGACAATAACTTGGGGGAGGCCTGTGTCCAACAGTAGACGTATATCGGCTGAAATGATAATAATGGTCCTATGGTTTCGCGAATACTGATTATTATTAAAGATGTAGGTAATTGTGATCATATCAATGAATGAGATTTTTAAAAGTTTGATTAAACTTGGTTTTTTATTTTATACTGTTTCATTAATAATAAACTATTTGATAAGTTCTGATTGTCTATCCTTTTTTAATAAATAAAGTTCTGATTTTAATAAAATAGTTTTTAACTTCTCAACTTCAACTTCTTCTTACCCGGAAGTGCTTACTTAAAATACAGTTAATTGCGAGCGAGATGTCTTTAACTGCCTTCTAGTTAAGCAATAGGAGAACCAGTATAAAAATATGTTTTACAATACCGAGCTTAAAAGCGTTTAAAATCCCATAACTGCTTTCTAAGTAAGCAAATTTAATCTTCCAAGTGTTAGCTACTAGGCTGTAAGTCTGTTAAAATCCTTTGACTGCTATATAACTAATTATATTTTGATAACTTTTACTATAAGTACAAGACGTGGCGACTACAAGAAATTGCTTTGCTATAAAGCAGTTAAAGTATGGTTAGCGGCCTTAAAGTGCAGTATATTACGTAAAATGAAAAAAATTGCTTAGCTAAAAGTTAGAAAATGAATTTAAATAAAATGTAATAAATATAAATGAATGAAATATATCACATATTGTGCACAAATACTATGCCTACATATATAACTTGCAATCTTGTTCCTAGGTAGCATACTTTTCAAGAGACATCAATTCCCACTTATTTTTGCGTTTTCTCGAAAAATACTTTTTGCGCTTAGCTGCCTTTTAGTTAGAGGACGGCATTACTAACTAAAAAGACTCAAGTTTATTTAACTCTTGTGGCCCAAGAGCTGGCTTCTATCTCGGTTAGAGATTAAGCATTGTCATACAACGCGGCAATGCTGCCAGACTTTTGGGCCCACTTCCAGTCGACAACGATGCGAAGGAGTTTTATGACGTCATATTTAGCTAAGCCTTTAGTGTACATATTATTTCTAATTAACTAAAAAGTTAAATAATAATCATAGACAACTGCAAGCCAATTACAAGTCCTCACACATAGCGTCAGACTTGAAATAAAAATATGAGCAGAAACAGCTCTCAAGAACGCCCAATCTGTTATACTATTTTCATACCTACTTTTACGTGAGTATAACCTCATTTCACATCTTTCTCTCAATGGGTTGAAAAAAAAAAATATATCTTGTACTTAGTGATTATCTGGATTTCTAGGTTTGAAACGAAAACTACTCAAGTAAAAATCTCTGAAAATCTGCTAGATTGCGTTTCTTTAATTGGGAAATCACCTAATGAATTTTCCCGCTAAGGCCAAGCGGGAGGGCGTGACACATTTTTACAGACTAAAACCCACTCCTTTTTTTTTTTTTTTCATGATTCAACTTTGCCATACGTTCCAGGAGCCCGGGTTTTCCTTTCAACCCATGGCCATAGCAGGCTTCGACCCTGCTAGGTCTCTAAGGTTTTGCTAACATCTCCTTGAGGCGCGCGTGGAACAATACACGCCGTCGACGACTCGGGCTCTGTCCGGACAGTTACCGGACGGCCAGATGGCGAGCCACCCATTGCTCGCCATCTGCAAGTCGACGCGCTTTTTTGCATGAACTTTGGCCTTTCATCATGTACTTATAAATTAAAAAAGTAAATAAAATGGATATAAATAAACTTTGCACAATTTATCGAAAATTCGAGTAATGAAACTTTAAGGTTATTAAGTATTCATTATTTTTTTATATTCTTTATTGTACATCACATAACCAATAAAAACTTTTTACAAAAAAAAAAAATAACCGACTTCACTAAAAAAATACACTAAAACGGTCAAAATAACTTTAATTTCGGAAGTCGTACGGCGTTGCGCCACCGGTACATGGTGGACATCCCACCTATACGTACAAAGCGTTTTGGGAGTACATCACAACACGCACAATGGTGCGTACAGCTAAGGAATGGAATTCCCTGCCGGAGTCTGTGTTTCCTGATAGCTATAACCTAGGGGTCTTTAAGTCAAGAGTGAATAGATTGCTTCTAGGCAAGCGTGCTCCATCGTCGGCCACATCATCGCTTACGATCAGGTGAGATTGTGGTCAAACGCGAGCCTATCCATTATAAAAAAATAAAATTTCGGTAGTCGGTGTTACTCGCTATTGTATGTTTCTTATATAACACTAACTTCCGAAATTAAAGTTATTTTGACCGTTTTAGTGTATTTTTTAGTGAAGTCGGTTATTTTTTTTAATGTAAAAAGTTTTTTATTTCACACTTTTTAGTTGCGATACACTTGTAGCCAGAGTACCTTTTTCTCATGAAAATTTCAATCAACCCAAGCCCTGGTAGGATATAATGTTTTATTATGAAGTTCCCGTGTTCACCTTCCACCTTCCGGCTCCATCATCAGATCAGTTCGATAGTACCTTATAGCCAAAGTGCATCTTATGACAAATATAATAAGTCTAAACACGGCTAAGATACATTGAATAATTACGGAGTTCCGGTGCCTATCTTCCGGCTCCATCATCATCCTCTTCAGATCAGTTCGATAGTACCTTATAGCCAAAGTGCATCTCGTGACAATTCTAATAAGCCCAAACACGGCTAAAATTCATTGATTTATTACGGAGTTCCGGTGCCTATCTTCCGGCTCTATCATCACCATCATCAGATCAGTTCTATAGTACCTTATAGCCAAAGTGCATCTCGTGACAATTCTAATAAGCCCAAACACGGCTAGAATTCATTGATTAATTATGGAGTTCCGGTGCCTATCTTCCGGCTCCATCATCATCATCAGATCAGTTTGATAGTACCTTATAGCCATTTATTCATTCAATTATTCATATATAACAATTTGCATTGTGTTTGAATCCAAAGTGAAAGCCAAAGTGTATCTCATGACAATTCTAATAAGCCCAAACACGGCTAGGATACAATGATTAATTACGGAGTCTCGGTGCTTATCTTCCGGCTCCATTATCATCATCATCATCATCAGATCACTTTGATGATACCATTTTCATCATAACTATTCATTTATTTGTATTGTCATAGTCGTTTAACTATGTTCATTGTGATATCTGTTTGGGTATGAAGTTCCGTTGGCCATTTCTGGTCTTCTTCACCAGTTTCACTTCATCAAATGTCACTTTTTGACTGTAAATACATAAGCCCTCAATGATAATATCAAAATAACTATATAATTGCCTATAATATTTGAGGAGTTCCCTCGATTCCTCATGGATTCCATCATCAGAACTGGATTTTGAAATAAATGGGACCAATCTGAAAGCATATCATATGCAGAGAAAAAAAAATTTGCAAATCGGTCCATAAACGACGGAGTTCTGAGGTAAAAAACATTTAAAAAAAAAAATACAACCGAATTGAGAACCACCTCCTTTTTTTGGAAGTCGGTTAAAAATACAGAAAAAGCATTATTAAAAACACGTGTACAATAGGCGGTCTTATCGCGCAGGACACACAGTTTTTATTTGCTGGAATATGTTTTTCAAATATTCGAGTGTCAAGGAAATTACCGAATGACAACCGAACGTACAGACGTCATCTGTTTTTTTTTGTGTCGCCTCTTTATCTAACAAGCATGATATAGCAAGCTTTTAAACCATGCTCACGTTAACGATTGATGGATTAGGTAGAGCTCTAGGTTACTTTGCTTATGTAAGGCAAAGTCAAATGCACGGATTAAAACTTAACTGAAACTGTTAGTTTACAATAAAATATAAGCTACTAAAAAAACCTGAGGTTAAATACGTTTTCGGGCTGACGACACTCCAGTCAAGGATCCAAATTATGCTGTATATGTTGCACGTATAGTAGGCACAACGTACATAACATACATTGGCGAGCCAATCGTCTTCGTTGTTAGATACATGCAGCAACGCAGGGAACGAATGAGGAGTGACGTCTATGACGCGATGGCGCGGCGAGCCAATCACTGACACTCCCCGCCCCCGCGTCTCACTTCGCACCACTAAAGAGACCGAATATTTGACTTCTACGCAATCGGTCTAGATCCGTTATGGCAACTGTACAATAAAATTCATTTTCATTTCATTTCATTTATTTGCATACCATGATGTGAATAAGGATGTTACAATTGGCTTAAAGCTAAGGTACATTTATAGACCTTGTAAGGGCACAGCAACATAGGCAAAAAACAAATAATTAAATTATTAAATCAAATTGAACAATAAAATGAAAATAAAATAGCTAAATAATACATCAAAATGAAATAAAATATCAAAATTAAATTAAAGTAATATATCAAAATCAAAAAATGATTTAATTATTCTGTCTATAATTTGGTGATCATTATAATAATAATGATTAGGTATACTACTACTATTAAGCAGTCTGTCAAAGCCTCATTTTACTTAATAACACCTCCAAGCGGTATCATTAGGTGCTAATTAATTGAGTTAAAGCGACTCAAAGTGACTATTAGCAGTGAGTACGAGATTATTGTTCGCTTCTACGAACGTCATTCCGGTCTAGGAAAATGTATTGTGGGAATAAAATTTTCAGGTCAGTGCGTGTTTGTTTTACGTCAACGTCATTGACACACTTATAATATTAATAATAATATACCTAATTATAATACTATATCAAAACAATCATACAACGCCGTCTAGTCCTAAGCTAAGTAGAGCTTGTGTTATGAGTACTAGATAACTGATAAACATACTTATATATTTCTAAATTCAGCCATATTATAGATAATTTACACCCAGACACAGAACAAATGACCGTGTTCATCACACAAACATTTGGGTGGGAATCAAACCCACGCATAGCAGTCAGGGCTACTAACCACTAGACCAAGGCCAGTAAAATTTATGACGTTAGGGGTTTCGATTGGCCCGCACCAAGGTCCTATATTGTATAGTCCCTTAAACATCTAGCTGGAGTTAAATGGACACATACACGTACTGCCCACTAGGCGATAGTACGAGTATATGTGCATTTATTCGAGCCAGCTGCGCCTGGATGGATCCCCGCTGACCTATAAATCCATTTTCTTTGCGAAATATTTATTGATTTACATTATGCTATACACATTCGCAAGAACACTTAACTAGCAATTTAAATAAACATATTTCTAAAAGAAAAGATTCTAGAGTGGCGACTGCGCACTGGAAAACACAGCGTTGGAAAGCCTCCCACAAGGAAGACAGATGACCTGCCCCCCTAGCCAAGTTACAACCGTTTCGCTTGCGTCGAACGCTTCGAGTTGGCCGCGTCGCCGAATCTTTTGTTCTGACCACGTGACTGAGCGTTGAGATGACGTCATTACCGTACATTTGAAGCTTTCTACAAGCGTTGACGATTGCAGATTTGCAACATGGCTAGGGGTACTGGTTAGAGTCGCGGGTTTGCGGGAGAAGAACAGGACCGTTCGTTGTGGCGACTTGGGACCTATGTTCAACAGTGGAAGGAGTTGTCAGCAACAGCAGGGGTCCAGCTGGGTCGAAGCCTACTGGGGCCAGGGTTAGTTTCGAAAGACAGCTCGAGCCCCGGTATGAAGGCTAGAAGGAACGGGGTGGGTCTTTTAGTCAGTAAGAGTCAGACACTATCTCCCGCTCCGCCCAAGAGCGGGAGTTGTCATTGTATGATTTTTTCTCACCATAAAAAAGGAGGTAATTTCTGAAAGTACTGGTAGTAATATGCCTTGGTAATTAATTAATAAGACTGGTACCAGACGAGATGCCCAGGAGTGCTAAATATAATAAAAACTGTGTGGCTATGTGTGTGCGTATATTTAATAAATTACCAAATACATTTAAAGTACTAAATTGCAGACATTTTGAAATTAAATTGTATGAGTGGCTGAATGAAAATAATTTCTAAAGTGTTAAAGAATTTCTTGAACATAAACTGTAATCTTGATACTATAATTTTGCATGCTTTAATATTAAGCAAAACATGTTTGGACTCTTTGTATTATAACACCTTTTAATACCGTGTTTTTGCAAATAAATATTATTATTATTCCATTCATTTATTATAATATACATATTTATCATATTTTAAATATTTCTTAAAAAAAATAACATTAAAAAAAACATTTAAAAATATAAAAAATAGTAGCCCACCGGCATCGGGAACAGGGTCCAAGCTGCCGGCGGTCAGGGCTCCTGAGAGAGGAACCTCTGGACAATACGCGCCGTGTCTAGGAGTACTGCCTTCTGGATCAAGCCCTTGATCCAACTGCCTAACAAGAGCCTCCGCAGATGTTGGTCGAGGCTCTTGGCTATTAAGCCATTGGCCGTCACGACTATTGGCACAATGATTGCTCTATCCACTTCCCACATGTCGACAACCTCGCGAGCCAAGTCAAGATATTTAGTTTGTTTATCTTTCTCAGCTTTCACGAGGTTCTCGTCATGGGGGACCGCTATATCAACTATCATTGTGCGACGCTCTAGTCGATCTATCACCACTATGTCAGGCTTATTGGCAATAATAGTCTTGTCAGTGATGATAGATCGATCCCAATACAATGTGACGCTGCCATTTTCGAGAACTGGGTCGGGCACATACCTATAGTACGGTACTTCTGATTCAACAAGATTGTATTTAAGAGCAAGTTGCTGATGGATAATCCTGGCTACAAGGTTGCGTCTGTGCAAATAGTCTCCGTTAGCTAAATGAGAACACCCAGAAATAATGTGTCGGATTGATTCTCCGGGCCGGTGGCATGCACGACAGATGTCAACCGTACCGTCCTTCACAATATATTTCCGGTAGTTGTTCGTCATCATAACTTCGTCCATAATTGCAAAGACAAAACCTTCGGTTTCTCCAAAGAGATCACCAAAGCGTAGCCAGGATACGGACGCTAAAAGATCTACATCGGGTCCATGTAAGGTCCGGTAAAAGCACCCGTGAAGCTCATTATTATTATTATTATTATTATTAGTAGGCTTCAAAGTCACTATTTTATGGCACTATCTCTACTTAAATTACTTAATCAACCAGAAATTTAAACGTGGTAAACGTTTCGATCCCGTAACGTAAACATGAGTGATGATTTTTTTAAGTAACTCAAATATGTCACTCATATTCTGTTTCGACTTTAAGAAAATGCACAACTAATCACGATGGAGATAATTTAAATAATTACTATGTAGTAAAATACATAATTACTACCAATCATAGCCAAAAAGGACATTAAATAATCTTCAAAAAAGAATAAATAAAACTTGATTTATAGGTAGGTATGATAAAAGATAAATTCCTGAAGTCGTTCTAAGACAACAAATTCAAATTAAATTCTACATGTATTTTGAAGGATTTTTATTCTTTTTTGCATATAAAATTGGTCTGAAATAAAGATTTTTACAGTACAAATTAAATCATTTAGTTTTATCTTTATGAATCAAGAGTTGCTATTGGAAACTGACTCTATTCTGTGCGGTGGTATTGGAAGATGGCCTTAGGAACTCAGTAATTAAATGACATAAACCCATCGAGTTTGGGCTCGTATGTTTCGCCTTGAAGAGTACTTTGGTGCTAGACGGTAACCAGGGTTTCTTTTGGAGTTGGAATATGGCCAAATAAATTCGATCTTCAAGTATATACCGCGCTATAAAAGCTTGCTATGAAAAAATGATTTTCGTTAGAACTTATTTTCTGATTTTGTTTACTGCAGATGACGTACATAAAAAACACATAATTATATATATAAAATTAAAATACTTTGCAGATTGTAAAACTCGCACTAGTTGCAATTTTTTTTACGCGTAGGTGTCTTATTAGGTCAAACTTTTTCTTGCACTTATTTCTCTAGTTACACACATAATTTTGCGTTAGCAAAATTTATAAGTAGGTTAAAGTCGATGTATCATGAATTATGTTTACATTAAACATTTCTAGTGAACGACTAAATATGCTTAAACATCAACAAATACGATAATTTCGTGAAACTCTGTATTGCTTAACAATGGGTATGAAAGGAATAAAGTAAGATGTAAGCAGATTGAAAAATAAACATTTTAATCTAATGTTTTATCTTGCAAACAAACCGTGGGATAATAATTTTTGAATAAGTTAATTTTCAAAGTTTAGGAAGGAAGCGCGGGGTCTTTGGACGATCCGAAAACATCGAGGTTATGTGATCTCTTTCTTTAGTTCAGACATTTAAACAATTTGTTTATTTTTTATTACTACTCCAAACCAGTGTAAACACGATAGTGATTTGATAATACTGTAGTCCTATTAATTTTTTTATTTAATAACTAAACAAACCACTGTAACTATTATGATTTTCGGGTTGCAAATAAAGTATAAACAAAGTTTGTACATGAAGTCATAAAATCAAGATTCCTTGGCGGCACGTCATGGACCCATTATATTTTTTTTTTCACATACTTTTAGTTAGTGCCACGTTCTCCAATAAGGGTTTGCCATCCCTCCGCTAGGAATTACTCCTGTTATGTCATTGTAAACATATACAACACACCAAGCCCTATAACAATTATTTGTAGACCATATTTTTATTTTTTATTTTATATTGAACACGCGACACGCATATATGGCTACTATTCATGTTAATGGCTAGATGGCCAGCGATGGCTTTTTTATTGGCTTTTTTATTTAGTGAGATGAATAGTGTTTATGACATACTTTTAAATGCTTTTTGTGTTTATAAATACCTTGTACAGTGACGAGCAATAACATGGAAATATTCTGAAATTTTAAATATAATTGAAAAACTTTTTTTTTGCATTTTAATTTTTTATTGTTATTATTTTGGTGTACAATAAATTGTACTCTATTTTATTCTATTCATGTAGCAATATTTAATCTAAAAAATAAGTATGCTAAGCTAAAAATTAATTACTCATTTTTATCAAATAACAATACATTAGCAAAAATATTTTTTACTTTTAGTTACATAATTATAACTCCTACTAAGTAAATCTCAAAAATTTGTACCCGGTTCATTTGAAAAAGTAAAAAATTATAAAACAGTTTTAAAATGGATGAACAGATTGTGACAGGTTTCTCATAATAAAAAAACCGGCCAAGAACGTGTCGGGCCACGCTCAGTGTAGGGTTCCGTAGTTTCCCGTCCGTCACAATAAGTGTACCCACTTATGAGTTTAAAAAAATGCTTGCATATACGATTATACTACAAACTTAGCCCAGAAATTAATTTGTAGAACCCTTTTGTCTTTTTTGTACAAAAACTAGTCTTTCCATCAAGTTCAAAATAATTTTCCTAGAAAGTCCTTATAAAGTTCTACTTTTCAGATTTTTTTCATATTTTCTAAACTTATGGTTCAAAAGTTAGAGGGGGGGGGGACACATTGTTTTTTACTTTTGGAGCGATTATTTCCGAAATTATTGACATTATCAAAAAATGATTTTAGTAAACCCGTATTCATTTTTAAATACCTATCCAACAATATATCACACGTTAGGGTTGAAATTAAACAAAAAATCACTTCCCGCTTTACATATAGGGGGGCTACCCTAATAAAACATTTTTTTCCAATTTTTATTTTACCACTTTGTCGGCGTGATTGATATACATATTGGTACCAAATTTCAGCTTTCTAGTGCTAACGGTCACAGAGATTAAGCGAGGACGGACAGACAGACAGACGGACAGACAGACATGGCGAAACTATAAGGGTTCCTAGTTGACTACGGAACCCTAAAAAAAAGACTTTGTCACAAAAGTATTTGATAGAGCTCGAATTATTTAGTAGTTTTTCAAAGGCCGATGATTACTGAATACAGTCATCATCATTACTTCATACATATTATTATGGATGTATGAAGCATTAATGATGTCATTAGTGTACAATTTGTATACTTGTGTGTTATAGAAATTGTCATGGATACGTAAAGCTTACATTGGAACAAATTCACTAATTACTTTTAGTATCTGGATGTAATTACTGTTTTTGTTTTATTTATACTAATGTGAAACCAATACACACCTGATTTTGTCGCAGTTTGATAGTTAGGAGATTGCGAACAAATTGTCGTAAACTATTTTTTTTTTTTTTTTTTTTCTAGCCCATACTGTCCCACTGCTGGGCAAAGGCCTCCCTCCACTCCTTCCAATGTTCCCGGTTTTGAGCCACCTCTTTCCAATTCTTAAACTTATTTCTTGAAAAGAAATAAAATAAGAGTAAATGTGACAATGAATAAATATTACTGCTCATGACTGTACTATTTAAAACGTTCATTTGTTATTACTATAACTTGGGAAGCTATTTTACAAAAAACTACTCCAAATCGGGAGCTTATTGATTGATTCTTGGCCGGCTATATTTTAAAAACGGTCCCCTAAGATTTTATTCTCATCACTGGTTACTGTTTCGCTCCCGCTGGCTGTAGCATGATTTAATGTAGGTAGCTGATAGCCTTCCTCGATAAATGTGCTATCTAACACTAAAAAGATTTTTCAATTCGAACTAGCAGTTCCTGAGATTAGTGCTTTGAATAATACAAACAAACTTTTAAGCATATTATTTTGTTTTATTATAATATAATATAAATATTATAAAAATGATTAATAATAGCTATTCCAATTTGGAGTATTTCTGCTATGCTATTTTACAATTTTGTGACAACTTACTCTTCTCTTAAAACAATTGTATGTGCTTATAATAATAAATAAACTTTTATTATAGTTTATCAGCTAGTGCCAAACTGCCCGAGTCTCCCCTAAAAATATATTGTTATTAAATAATTTTAAGGTTATTTTACTGACAAAGCATACTTTTTTCTTTCTCATAGTATATATTATAGATGTATTAAATTATTTATTATTATTGTGTTTTGTGTGTTAGTGGTACGTCGTCACTAAGCCAAGTTGCTGGTCGAAAATGTTGTAAGTTACACTTCTATTAGTTACAGTACTTTATGAAAAATAAATTTTGATAGACATGATAAATCGTAGACATGTGACATTCACTGACAATCACCAACCCAACAGCCGCGTAGTGAATAGTTCGACCCGTTTCCTAGCGAAGAGGCCTGAGTCCCAGCCGTGAACATACAATATGGCTGTTATTAGGCCCTTTTTTAAGGTGATCAATTATCCTATGACTTCTCCCACTCTAGGGTGGAGTGGGAAGACGTAAGGTGGTTGGGGGAAGATCGGCATTGGGGTAAGAAAGTATAAATCAATTATACCACTTATTTAGCTTTATTTTTAAAGCCAGCCACATTGCTGGGCAAGGTGGAACATAACGACGCGCCACGCTATATGACTAGCATTAAAAATAAAGCTAAATAAGTGGTATAATTTATATTTATACGTTTTTACCCCAATGCCGATCTTACCCCAATGCACTATATTTGTCTTGTACTGACTAAAACCAAACCTTTGCAGTTCCTTCTTTGCCTAGCGTTCCAAGACCCCAAGTTTCCCTTTCAGCAAGTTTCAGTTTCTCTGGCTCTAGTACTGCTGGGCCTTTACGGTTTTAGTCAAATCTCTTTAAGGCTTATAGTCCCTTGAACCATCTGGCCGAAATTAAATGGACACAACTCTCGCACCGGCCTAGGCGGCAGGACGTGTATCTGTACATTTAATTGCGGCAAGTTACGCCCGGATAGTGCGCGGCTGACCTTTAAATCCATTTTCTTTGCGAAAAATTGATTGATTTACATTTACGCTATGTTCATTTTGAAGAATATTTAATCGCTAATTTCTAAGTGTAACAATGTTTCTAAAGATCCAAGCCGTTTCAAAGGAGTAGGGAAAAGTTGGGAAATTGCTAAATATTTTTTTTTAAGATAAAAGTATTAATCGCACGAAAAAATCAAGTGTTGATAATGTTGTTCATGAATCTATACATCTATACGTATAAATAAAATTGGAGTGTCTGTTTGTAATATTGAAATAACTGCTTTTTACTACATGCAAATGAATATAATATACGGTACATACACCAAAATAACATTTAAGGAGTAACATAGGCTACTTTTATTTTAGAAAAAATAAATTCAAAATTCTGTAGTCCATGCGAACGAAGTCGCGGACACAGCTAGTCTATAATAAACATATATTTTTTTCAAACCTATTAAACTGGCCGTTACCGAGGAGTAGACTTCAGAAAGTCCCTGATTTATGGCACTTTTCGGGCACTTGGGCCTTAAGGCGAACATGGAATACTATGCGCTATTAACGACTCGGGCTACGGTTATTGAATGGACGGACGGCGAACTACCTATTGTGCGCATTATCCGTAAGCCCTACGGTGACAGAAAATCGGGATCGGGGTCCTGGCAGCTGGGGCGTAAGGACGTCCGTTCACTCTCCTATGGCGTGCTTAGGCTGCTATTAGCCCTCTGGTTCCAGCCACCATAGGCCAGGGCTTGCGGGCGACGAGCAACGGGTAGCTCGCCGTCCGGCCATCCTGTTATCAACCAGACCAAGCCCAAATCATCGACAGCGCGTAGTGTTCTACGTGTTCCTCAAAGATATTTTGTCAGCAAACCGTGAGATTTACTAAAACGGAAACCAAAGTAGGCTAAACGAGGAATGAAATATAATAATAATGTTTAAACAAATAATATGTTGTGTAACTTACAGAGCACTTTAAAACGTCAAAAACTAGTCTATGGTTGCAATTGGTGTTTTTCTACGGAAAAGAAAGCAATTATAACAAAGCAGATAATAAAGTAATTATTGATTTGAACTAGGTATTTTTCATATTACAACGGGTAATTACAACAAAGATTAGCCATGCATGCAGGAAAGAATTTAATTTAAATGCATTATTATGCAAGAAACATTCATTCACAAGCAAACGCGGAATACACAATTCGCTGCGTTTAAGTTTGTGCATTGTTTTGTTTTATGTTGTAATATTGTTTATTAAAAAAAAACCGGCCAAGTGCGAGTCAGATTCGAGCATGAAAGGTTTCGTACTGTCGCAGCAAAAAATGGGAAAAAATCACGTTTTTTGCTTAGGAGTCCCATTTAAATATTTTATTCAGTTTTTAACCGACTTCGAAAAGGAGGAGGTTCTATGTTCGGCTGACTGTATGTTTTTTTTTTTGTATTTGTTATTATAGCGGCAACAGAAATACATCATCTGTGATAATTTCAACTATCTAGCTCTCTTGGTTCATGAGATACAGCCTAGGAACAGACGTGCAGACAAACAGACGAAAGACAGTGAAGTCTTAGTAATAGGGTCCTGTTTAACGCTTTACGGTCTTAAACTCAATAGTTTTTAGCTGTGCGTTTATATGTCAGTCAGCCTGTTTCTCCTGTCATATTTATATATATACGAGTAGACGAGTATATATATATATCGTGGCCAGATCTTAGAAATTGATCACTTCATGATATGGCCAAATAAAACTGGCCAGATCATTTTAAATGTAACAGTTTGATGATATTTCATTCCTCGTTTGGCCTACTTTGGTTTCCTTTTTAGTAAATCTAACGGTTTGCTGACATAATATCTTTGAGAAACACGTAGAACACTACGCGCTGTCGATGATTTGGGCTCGGTCCGGTTGATAACAGGATGGCTGGACGGCGAGCTACCGGTTGCTCGCCGCCTGCAAGGCCTGGCCTATGGTGGCTGAAAATCGGGATCGGAATCCCGGTGGATCCCGGTGGCTGGGGCGCGAGGGACTTCCACCGTATACTCCACAGTTACAAGTTGCGGGTGGTAAGGCAGATGACTTGTAGTGCCTACAAATATCAACATCAACCGTTTGTTCACAGACCCATAGATGCTGCGGGGGCCTTCAGGACGGTGCAGGTGCTTCAAGGAGCCTTCAGGATAATGGCAGCCTTGCACCTCACTAACTACTTGTGGCCACATCAAGCCAAGGTGCATGGTAAGTGATATCACTATACGACATTATTTTTGGTATATATATATAAATCTGAATACAGTTTGTTCAGAATCAGTAAATCAGTAATTTTTTTTCCCAAAAATATTTAAAAAGGCCACATGTTGGACACCACCGACACTAAGTACAAAACAGGTCACGGCAGGTCATAGCAGGCATTAGGGGCCAGCTCACAGCTGGGTGCGGAAGCATAACCACAACTTAGTCGCTCGGGGGGCCCAGTGACCATGTATTTATTTGCCATAGCTGGCTTATAACATTGTGATTTTTTATATTACAGTTTTGAAATTTTGTACATACTCGTATATTCGAATACCAGACAGATGTTTCAGGTTTTACATTATATACTAAAAATAAGGTTGTATTTATCTTTTTTTACGCCTAATTTTTGTCCTAAGTCTTTGCCCAACAGCAAAGGCGTTACCAAATTCCTTTTAACTTTTTATATCAGTCAATCTGATGCCATTTATCATTATAATTATACACCTAATTAAACATTTATACACCTCATACATAATTGTGTGAAGTGTGTAATTAATTGTATTAATTGTATATTATTATGTATGTTTATAAGTAGTAATAAATTATGTTAGGTGTTTTTATTATATTTTTATTGTCATTTTTATTTAATAATGTGTTTGTTTAAATTATATTATCTCGGTATTCCATATTTTTATTCTATTTTTTATATATATACCACTAGTTCTTAATTAGTACAAATACTTAAATAGCGTATTAGAAAAGGTCTTTTAATTATTTAAGTAAAGTTTCAATAAAAATAATGTTCATAAACAGCAAAGTTATTAGCGTTTGTTTACATCCCAAAAATGTCACTCAATTTAGTGAATTTTTGTACAGGCTAATTTTCATGAAAAACAAAGGAAAAACACTGCGCGTAGTATTTTGTAGTAGCAATTGTTATGAATAATTGATTCGATTATGAATTTACCAATTATGACTTTTTGTGGTCAATTTTGGGATTTCGTTTTTTTTACCTTTGACTACATAAATATTATATGATCAATAGATACAGATGGGTACAGATGCAATCCATTTTTTTTTTGTAATAATATAAAAATAACGGGTTATATGTATATATTGTATTACTAGTTGTACCGCCACGGCTTCGCCTGCGTGAAGTTCTTTTATCGCTTGTTTCACCCTACTCTACCATACTCTACCCCACTCTACCCTACACTACCCTACTCTACTCTACACTAACCTAATTTTCATTTTTTTTTCCATAAGAACCATCTCCTCACAATAACAAACACAAAAAAAAAAGAATTAGCGAAATCGGTTCAGCTGTTCTCGAGATTTGCGCTTAGCAACACATTTAGCGATTCATTTTTATATTATAGATATATAAAATACGACTACGAATTAACTATTAATTATTTTGCAACGTGAATTTTCTAGAAAACTTATTCTTGTATGGTGGTAAAATGATAAATCATGATTTTGCCAATCATTACTTTTCAAGTAAAATTTTGTAAATTAATATTTGATGAACTAACTGACTGAGAATCCCAAAATTTTATTGTATTCTTCATCGTGTCCTTCATTTAATAAGCTTAAAACTTATTAAAATGTATTGTAATTTACTTTTGTAGATGACCAAAGTTTCGACTTTATCGTGGTTGGTGCGGGAACAGCAGGAAGCCTCATTGCTCACAGACTGTCAGAAATTGAGAATATCAACGTTCTTCTCATCGAGGCTGGTGGCGATCCGCCTTTTGAATCTGACGTAAGTGATTTAAAACTCTATTTTCATACATGAAATTTGAAAGTGAGCTGGTAACTAGATGACGAGGGACGAGCATCAAATATTCTATGCGTCAAGAAATTTTAAACAAGTCTTTTCTTTTAGCTCTCGTAGATGCGATAATAGTCAGCTCAGTAGACGCAGCGTTGAAAGGCCTCTCACAAGGTAGACATATGCTTGGTGCGGGTCGCAAGCATCCGATGGATGTTCGTCCAATCGCCGTGATGACACTTAAGAGAGGCATATATCCAACAGTGGACATCTTTCGGCTAAAATGGTGATGATGATGATGATGATGAATGACACATTCATCATCATCATCATCATCACCATTTTAGGCTCAAAAATAAATATACCGTGTCTAAAATATCGACGCAGAAACGTGTATGTATATTTAGAAAAACGCGTACGAAAAAATTTTGACATTGGCGAGTCCAGAATCATGTACTCGATTCATAGTACACGATGTCTGACACACTGTGTAACTATATACGAAATAGTATACCTTTTTTGATGACCCATTTCTAACTACATCTATAGCCTACAAGACTGCCTTTCTTGAGCAAACAAATAGCTTATAATTAGTTTCTTAGCTACTTTGTCACCGGTTGATGATACTTCTTTTTCTGTCTAAAGTTCCTTAAATTCTGTACATGCAACATTTAACGTTCTAGATCTCTTATGTGGTAGTTTTGTCTAAATTAATTTCTGAAATTTTATTTTAGCTACCCGGTTTACCGCTCCTGATGAAAAGATCTCGGTACGACTGGAATTACACTGCAGAGTACGACGGCTACAACGATACTTGCCATCTCCAGTCCTACTATGAATTTACTCTTGGAAAAATGCTTGGTGGAACTAGTTCCCTTAATTACATGATCTATCATAAGGGCCAGCCTAGTGACTTCGACTCATGGGCCGAAATAACCAAAGATGAATCGTGGAAGTGGCGAAATGTTATACCATATTTTTTGAAGACCGGAAGGCTGGAAGATCCGCAACTACTTGCCACATCTGATAAACAATATTATGGGACTGATGGCTATATCGGAATCACAAGAGATCACCGTCCAGAAATTAACAAATTCCTGGATGCCTACCGCGAACTCGGAAATGACATAGTTTTAGATTTTAACGAACATCATCCTCTAGGTTATTCCGCACAGACTGTCACTATATCTGGAAAATCCCGACAGAGCTCAGCATACGCATTCCTTTCTTCAGTTAAAGATCGCCACAATCTTCATGTCTTAAAAAATACTCTCGTCACTAAAATTCTTTTCGATGAAAGTAAAAGAGCTGTAGGTGTTGAAATTCTTACACAAGATGGTAAAAAAATGAATCTGAAAGCGAAGAAAGAAGTAATAGTATCAGCAGGAACGTTCAATACACCCAAACTTCTTATGTTATCTGGTGTGGGACCCGAAGAGCATTTGAAGAGTAAAAATATTGAAGTATTATCGAATTTGCCTGTTGGGGAAAATCTGCAAGAGCATGTTTGCGTTGTCCTTATACATAATTTGGACCAATTAAAAGAACCTTTCCCAGATCCTAGTCCATATGAGTTACCTGGATCCTCTTTCACTGGTTTTGTTGCACTTAACAAAACTTCTAACTACCCTGACTACCAAGTGATAACCTTCTTAGGCTCAGGGGAAGTAATGTTGTTCTACTGTACTTTTGCTTTTAGATTCAGTAACGAAATATGCGACAATATGTACAAACAGGGAGTCAACAGACTTCAGGCGTTCAACGAAATTCTAAATATTCGTCCTAAATCAAGAGGCAAGGTTTTATTGAAAAGTACGAATCCGGAAGATCCTCCTCTTGTCTATAATGGCTTTTTCTCAAACAAGGAGGATGTTGAAGATCTAGTTGATTACATTTTAGATTACAATCCAGTGATGAACACGACTTATTACAGAGAAGTAGAAGCGACCATGTCGGATGCCGATCCAGCTTGTGGTGAGTTTGGAGAAGGAACTCGAGAATACTGGCGTTGTTATGTGATGTGTGTATCTAATGGGCTCAGTCACATGACTAGTACATGTCCCATGGGCACTGTAGTAGATAGCCGATTACGAGTAAATGGTGTAACACACTTGCGTATAGCTGATGCCAGTGTGCTGCCGACCATCACAGCAGGTAATCCTATGGGTACCATTCTCATGATTGGAGAAAAGGCAGCCGACATGATCAAAGAGGACCATAATTTGATCTAGATCTTTCGATTACCGATATTAATTCGAATTTTTAGTTGTTAAGGATTTGATAGTTGATGTTTGTTATTAAGTTGTAAAATTACATTCTAATAAAGTGACTTTGTTATATATTTCTGTTTTATTTATCTACTAGCTGTACCCGCGACTTCGTTCGCGTGGACAACAGGATTTTGAATTTATGTTTTCTAAAATAAAATTAGCCTATGTTACTCCTTATTACATCAGCGACCTGCCAAAAAAAGTCCCGTCAAAATCGGTCCAGACATTTCAAAGATTAGCCCAGACAAACAGACAGACAGACAAAAGTTGTAAAAAAAAAAATATTTTGGTGTATGTACCGTATATAATTCATATGCATGTAATAAAAAGCAGTTATTTCAATATTACAAACAGACACTCCAATTTTATTTATATGTAATAGATCTATAGATAATATCCTTTTTATTCCTTTGCCTTTTTATCCTTATCGGAAATTGGATTAGAGTAGACTGAGACAACAACACAGACTCTGTTCAAACTAAAAACAATGCAGGGATAGGAAATTCCACCTATTATTTAAATGCTACCTTTTCTCCGGCCTTTGATTGCTTTATCGGACACTGAAGGATCAACATGAACATTTCCTATTAAAGCCCAACACACGAACCGATTGCCAATTACGATAGTTCAAATGAGAATGCTATCGCGTTATCAACGAGTATTCCACACAAATGCTATCGAGAGATCATTTTGAATTTTGGAACAATTGTAATGGCGTTTGTCTTAGTTTTATTGTCACAACAGAGGACTTGAATAACTATCGCAGCTGTGGTATTGTTAGAAAAAGTCACCCTAGCCCTGAACCACAAAGAGCAATTGAAGGAACACAGATGGGGTTTAGCCAGTAAAAGTTTGACTTTCCCTGTCATTCTGTCATTGGCGAATGTGGTTATTTATGATTTCCTACTAAAAAAGGGGGCCTTTAATACTCCACATTGGTACAAAATAAAGTAACATAATCTACCGAAGTGTCATTTGATTAACACTTACCATTTTGGACGTCATTTTTACCACTAAATATAAAGCAATGAGTCGCAGAAAATGCTCAACAATAACCGTGATGCTGGAAAACCAAGGTTACATATAGACACAACCGGAAAAATTGCCAAATATAAGTGACGTTAGGCAGGGTAAATTGCTGATGTAACACATTGTAAATGGGTCCGAAATTTTTTGGAGAGGTAATCATGTACCAGAAGATGCAGTGCTGGTAGATCTTCCAAAGTAAAACCAACGACGTGGTCAGGGTCGTAGATATTCGTTGGCAGCAAGAAGCATAGGACCGGTCATTATAGTCTAAGATCCGATTAAGAACGACCTTCACCGGTCTGTTTAATGGATGAAACGTATTTTATGATATATTTAGTGTATTAAATAATATAACGCGGGTGGGTTGCCTAAGAATTTCCTGGCCAGACTATTATTAATTAAAAATTGAAAATTTACATTTTTTTTTTAGAAAAATGCACAACCGTTATTCATACCACATTTTTTTGCAGACAACACTATAACATCGCATTCGTAATGAAACAGCGTTTATTTTGATATAGAATTTGATGTATATCAAAATAAACACACCTGTTTATACATACCTGTTTATGCCTGGCAACCCATAGTCATGCCAGGAAACAAATAGGCAACCCAACACTTTTATGTTCTAAAGGCTTCACTCTTTCGGTTAGTATTAAATTTATTCGTTAAACACAACGGTGCATTTTTTCAAAAAAAAAAAAAAAAGTTTGGCCAGGAATTTCTCAGGCAACCCACCCGCGTTATATTATTTAATATACTAAATTTATCATAAAATACGTTTTATCCATTAAACAAACCGGTGAAGGTCGTTCTTAACCGTATCCTCTACTATTATGGCATAACTTGGAAGAGGCCTATGTCCAGCGTCTTCCGGCTAGAATGGTCATCATTTTAGTCAAAAGACGCTGGCCTCAGTTGAAATGATAATGATGAGCGGTTTTTATGCGTAGATATTTGGGGCATATATTTTTATTTTACTTAGGTGTAAGTACTTAAACTTATTTCTACCATCATCATTTTGAGAAAATCAATGTATTAATTTTAGCGTAATTATAAGTCAAACCACACATTGCTTTATTCGCTTCGTGATCTAACTTCACATTTTATAACTAAGCAACGGGAAAATTACATAACCTAAACTGATATTATTCTTTTTTACAACGCTAACTAAATATTTTTAATCTGAGAGCGAGCAAAGCGATCTTAGGATTATAGGACACTCCAACACGATTATTTCAGGCTTCGTGATTGGCCACATAGAAGATAACTAGCGGCTAAGACAGTATCTTTCAAAGGCTTGTTAACTGTGGCTGACTTAAGAATTTAGAAGCCAATGTAGATTTTCAGAGGCAAATAATGCTATTTATTAAAAACTAGCTTTATATAAAATATAGCCTGTGTTACTCAAGAATAAAGCATTGGTGAAAAAATTTCACAATCGAACCAGTACTTTCAGATATTACCTCCTACAAACAAAAAAGAAAAAACAACTACGTACCGTAATTTTTTTTTTAGTATGTGAAACCTTAAATTTTTCGTGTTATTGTACATTTCAACATTATAAAATTAGTTGATTATTACTACTTCTCGAAAATAATTTTACCGTGGCATAATATAGATGACTTTTACATCCAAACCAATTTATTATTCATAAACCTAGAGCCGGTTAATGAATTAAACAAACTCCAAAAGAACATCCGTAACAAACCTAATTTCTCATCGAAACATCCTCTGAATTTTCATCGAATATTGTTTCAAAAGTAACGACCCTGAATAAAAGGATTTACTTAAAATTTGCTTTCATCATTATTAGGGAGGATGCTTAATAGCAGCTAAAGAAATTAAAATTTTCTTACATTTTGCAGTTTAGTGTCAAGTTTAATGTTAATCTAATTATATTAGAGAAATTTAAATAATATTATTAGAGAAATACCTATATTTATAATTAAAATCAGCAATGCTACCTTACCTTATTGAATAATTTTAATGAATTTTTAAAGATACGTACACCATGGCAAGCTATAAGATAGCTATCATGATAAGTACACGTAATAATATCTTATTATATTTTCAATATTAGCAAAATCCAGGAAATCCTGAAATTATTCTCTTGCGGTCTGCAGCAAACTCAAATACACTGTTCATAAACTTTCTTTAAGATGCTTTCAGCATAAAGATTTTCTGTTTTTCCTTGCAGGCATTATCGTAACACCGATATAAATTTCGGAAAGATACGAGGGCAGTCCGTGTGCATACTAACTAAGGATAAGAGACCATCTGATCTGTATGTACTGTTTGTACACTATAAGGCCGCTTGTACACACACGTTTTGCTACCGTAAAAAAACGGGCTATTGGTCGTGCGTTTCACACGCGTTTTGTTTCTGGTTTTGTAACACCGCCGTGGTTTTCACGTCTTTTTTTTTCAATAACTTCCACAGCTGTTGTCCATAAAATCCTGACGACTGTATCTCTATCCGACCCAAAGGAGAGACCGTGTCTTCACAGTAAGACAGTGGTCTGGGGCAGTGCTTCTAAACCGCCCCAACTATACACCGCTAAATTTTAATCGTTTTAATCCCGTGGAGGGTCGATCCGGTACATGAAACACTATCGATTTGTAAAGATAAAATTAAAAAATAAAGTACCTTTTTTTCAAAACTCGTATTAATTTACGCATGTACGAAATTAATTTCTTTAAGAAAACATCAGCTGAGCGTGACCTGTAGGTAGTTTGTACGCAACGCCGACTATTAACTACAGATCATGTAATGTTATTAATACTTACGTTTACTTTACTTCACAATAATCACATCTCTTTATAATATTTCTTATATATTTAGTTTGTTTATTTTCTTTGATCACTGTCATCTGTCATGTCACTACTATTTTCTTCTATGGTTTTGATTAGGTATCAACAAAGAGTATTTTTATAGTCTTAGGTTTTATTCTTTTACTCATAATATTATTTATTTTGTAAACATATAATTTGCTATCAAATTATATGTTCTCTTATCTGCGAATCATTCTTTAAAATTAAATTGTAATTTATATTCTTTTCTTGTGAAACAGCAATGCTGGCTGAAACTTGTTTTTGAAATTTTAAATTGTGAATTGACAGCCAGCATAGCCGTCAAAAATTAGTATAAAAACCCTTGTTAGACAGTATCTTGTGTCAGTTTCTGGGACAGTTTTCTTGGTCAGTTTCGTTCAGCTCCTGGTGTCAGCTCCTTGTGGACAGTTTCTTGGTGCAGTTACATGTGTCAGTTTCTTTGTGCAGTTACACGTGTCAGATCCTTGGTGACAGTTTCTTGGCTCAGCTCCTTGGCTCAGCTCCCTGGTGTGAGATTCTTGGTTGAGCTCCTTGAACTATGAAGACCTCCTCTCTGCCTCTGCCGGCCCTGACGGCAGAGGGCTGTTCTACAATTGGACCTGGCCTCTGAGGGCCTCCTCTCTACCACTGCCAGCCCTTACGATGGAGGGCTGTGTCGCCTACCACTATCTGCTGCTGCCTGCGGCTGCGCAGCCTTCGCCGTCCCACGTACGGCTGAGGGCTGCGCCTACACCAGCTGCTGCGCTCCGCCGTGACGCCGTTTGAGCTGATATTTGTATAACTTTATATCTTTTATATTTCTATTGTTTTTATATGCTTTTATTTGTAATATAACCTCACAAGGATTCATATCTATATATATATTATTTCCCTCCATACCTTCCTCCCACACTCCTCACTTCCAAACTCAACCTCTCACCTATTCACCACACGTGCCTTGCCAGGGCTACTCCCTGGAGGCACTTACTCACTACACTCCCTCTTGCACTCGCGTAACACTCTTCCTCTCCTCTTATTATACACTTACACTTCTTACTCTCACTCTTCCTCTATACTCCTCCTCCTTACCTCCTCCTCATGTAACACTCACTCCTTAGTGTAACTCCTTTACGTTACACATTACGTTACATTGGCGCCCACTTTGGAAGATCCTCACCCTCTCCTCTCATGTTCCTCTCATTTTATTTCTCAAAATTCAAAATTACACTTACACAAGCGTTATACTATTTGGCTCTCTTTCGTTCTATGCTCTATTGTTTCCTTGTGAGGTATCTTATCAAAACCATAGTCTAGTATATTTATTTATTTCATATTATTACATTATTATCATTTCACATCTACACTCTTCTATACTCTCTCAAGCTTCGACTCTTTAGGCCCCATTTTATGTTCGAAGTTTGTTTTTACTAATATTGTGTTCTCTTTCGGTTTTTAGTTTCTCTTCAGTTCTTTCTGAAAAAATAAATTTATTTTATTTAACTTACCCATTACATGGTCTGATACCATTGGGTCTTCTCTTTTACTTTTCTTGGAGACTTGGCATCTCCCTAAAAATGCCTACGGTGCGGGTGATGACACCTTTATAAATAAGCCCTTATCATCACTCTCTTCCTCTTTGGGCTAACCTTGGGAACTTAAACCAATGGTTAGGCCTCTCTCTTTCTCTCTCTTAGGTGCGGATGATGACACCTTTATAAATAAGCCCTTATCCATCACTCTTTGCCTCTTTGGGCTAACCTTGGGAACTAAAACCAATGGTTAGGCCTCTCTCTCTCTCTTCTCTCTCTCTCTCTCTCTTATCAGGTGCGGTTGATGACACCTTGTAAATAAATAAGCCTGAATCACTCCTTCTGAGCATACTAGCTCAAGCTCTTTTCTAATGGGTCTTATACGTGAGCGGATTTACGTCAACTCCTAAAACAAGCCTAAAGACGTATGTAATTAGTATTGCCTTGGAGTAGTGCGTCATTGAATGTGAACCACTAAAACCCCTTACTCTGTTTGTGTGAAGTATGGCTGAGAGGTATGGCAGAGATTTATGTTTGGGAGGTAATTACTAAAAAACCTCAAAATTTTTTGTAACAGCCAAAAAATTTTTTCTGGGGAAGGGGGATAATGTAATGTTATTAATACTTACGTTTACTTTACTTCACAATAATCACATCTCTTTATAATATTTCTTATATATTTAGTTTGTTTATTTTCTTTGATCACTGTCATCTGTCATGTCACTACTATTTTCTTCTATGGTTTTGATTAGGTATCAACAAAGAGTATTTTTATAGTCTTAGGTTTTATTCTTTTACTCATAATATTATTTATTTTGTAAACATATAATTTGCTATCAAATTATATGTTCTCTTATCTGCGAATCATTCTTTAAAATTAAATTGTAATTTATATTCTTTTCTTGTGAAACAGCAATGCTGGCTGAAACTTGTTTTTGAAATTTTAAATTGTGAATTGACAGCCAGCATAGCCGTCAAAAATTAGTATAAAAACCCTTGTTAGACAGTATCTTGTGTCAGTTTCTGGGACAGTTTTCTTGGTCAGTTTCGTTCAGCTCCTGGTGTCAGCTCCTTGTGGACAGTTTCTTGGTGCAGTTACATGTGTCAGTTTCTTTGTGCAGTTACACGTGTCAGATCCTTGGTGACAGTTTCTTGGCTCAGCTCCTTGGCTCAGCTCCCTGGTGTGAGATTCTTGGTTGAGCTCCTTGAACTATGAAGACCTCCTCTCTGCCTCTGCCGGCCCTGACGGCAGAGGGCTGTTCTACAATTGGACCTGGCCTCTGAGGGCCTCCTCTCTACCACTGCCAGCCCTTACGATGGAGGGCTGTGTCGCCTACCACTATCTGCTGCTGCCTGCGGCTGCGCAGCCTTCGCCGTCCCACGTACGGCTGAGGGCTGCGCCTACACCAGCTGCTGCGCTCCGCCGTGACGCCGTTTGAGCTGATATTTGTATAACTTTATATCTTTTATATTTCTATTGTTTTTATATGCTTTTATTTGTAATATAACCTCACAAGGATTCATATCTATATATATATTATTTCCCTCCATACCTTCCTCCCACACTCCTCACTTCCAAACTCAACCTCTCACCTATTCACCACACGTGCCTTGCCAGGGCTACTCCCTGGAGGCACTTACTCACTACACTCCCTCTTGCACTCGCGTAACACTCTTCCTCTCCTCTTATTATACACTTACACTTCTTACTCTCACTCTTCCTCTATACTCCTCCTCCTTACCTCCTCCTCATGTAACACTCACTCCTTAGTGTAACTCCTTTATGTTACACATTACGTTACAATCATTGAACTCGCTCAGCCGACGTTTTCTTAAAAAAAATAATTTCGTACATGCGTAAATCAATACGAGTTTTGTAAAAAAGGTACTTTATTTTTTAATTTTACCTTTACAAATTGATAGTGTTTCATGTACCGGATTGACCCTCCACGGGATTAAAACGATTAAAATTTAACGGTGTATGTGTTCAAACTATTGTGTAAAATAATCTGCATTAGAATTCAGAATAATCGTGGTATTCAAGCCACAAGTGTGCGTATGTATACCGCAACGCATCGGTAGTTTTTCACGTCAAAAAACGTGTGTATTTAAGCAGCCTAAGAACGAAATAAAGGAGGATATTCCATAGAAAATGGTCATTTTCTGCTTTGATTTTTTTGGGATAAAAAATGATGGTCGAACTTTATATTAGTGAACGAATTTGGAACCAGATCAGAGGCTTCAGCATGAGCTTTTAAGACGTATAGTCCCTTAAAAAAAATCTGGCTGGAGTTAAATGCACATAATTATATTAATACTACCGCCTGCGCCTCTTAGAGCCCCGCTGACCTGTAAAACCATTTTCTTTGCGAAATATTGATTGATTTACATAGTATGTACCCATTCTGAAGAACACTTAGCCAGATTTTTTTTGTATAAACCTATTGTTTACAGCCGTTTGAAAAGATTAGGGAAAACCAGCGAAAAAATATGACATTGTTATTTTTATTATTTTGGCATTAGTCATACGAAAAAGTCATACGTTGATAAAATTGCACATGCATAAACACATATCTTTCTTTTCAAACCTATTAATCTAGCCGTCACCGAGGAGATAATCACTGCTTTATGGCACTCAATGGGAGCAAGGGCCTTAACGCTATCCATTTGAGGACCTAAACTGAACTATTATAGGAATGGAGCTATGTAGAATATATAGCTCTATCCCTCTTTCTCACTCGCACACCTGACATTTTAATATGTCATGGTCAGGACAGGACTTCCACAGATCTCTACACTGAAGGGTAAATGATAAATGATATTTATTTTGTAAATAGGTTTAAAAAACACTTTTACACGTCAATTTCTTTTCCGTCAGTTTATGCTAGATGAGGCCGGTGATTCTTTGAAACCGAGAGAATGTCTCATTCATCTGGCCTAGTTTTCGTACCTATGTATTTTAATTCGTAAGTCACTTGGCGCAAATGAGAGCCTGTGATACATTTGGAGATAAGGGAAAAGCAATATGCAAATAAAAACATCAAATTGTAAAAAAAGGCCAGATGAATGAGCCGATTTTCCAATTCATCTGGCCTAGTTTTTATTCTTAATTAGTTTTTTGACAATTTTCGAAACTGGGATAACTGGGAGCTCCTAGAATTTTTGCCGCTCATAGCTTATCATCATCATAATCATCATCATCATTTCAGCCGATACACGTCCACTGTTGGACATAGGCCTCCCCCAAGCGTCGCCACATCGAACGTTCCTGTGCGTCCCGCATCCATCGGCTATATATAGCTTATAGCTTTTCATTTACGCAATTTCCTAAAAAGCTACCTTTAAGGTGACATAGTCTCATTAATGCGGTGGTTACATTATCGCATTATATTCTTGTTGCATTTCGATGAACCATCGTATTCGAGATGAGATGTTGTGGTCTACATTAGCGGTCAATCGCATTTCTATGCAGGCGTGTTTATCGACGAGCAATCGTGTTCGCCCAAATATTCGCCGAATCCCGATAATGTACGGAGGGCCTCACGGTGAAATTCGAATGTTTGCAAACCACGTGTCACAACCTGTCCGGAACAATATTAAAAATTCTACTCGTAACTATATATTTAATTGATTGTCTCAGTCAATTAAATTATTGAGCTGATCTACGCTTATATCATAAAGTTTGTAGGAGGTATTCTCTGTTTTTGCCCGCCGGCTGGCTTTCAGCAACTAGTACGGAACGTGGTTACTCCAGGGTCAAATTCTGCCCTTGAGAGGCAACGCGCCGTCGAGTATAGTCCAAGTAATACAGTAAATTCTATTACTTTGTGTGTGGCTTAAAGTTATAACTAATATTTGGTTCCGATTCTGATTACTAAAATGTTTTTCTCCTGTAGAAAGTTGCTTTATTCCTAAATGATATAGGCTATATTTTATGTACGCGGGTGAAGCCGCAGGCAAAAGCTAGTATAAAATAAAAGGGAATCAGTGATTTTGTGACGGTTGAGAGGACAGAAAGGAAAAAACCGTAGTCGAAGTACACAAATGGGCTTTAGTCTGAAAGTCTGACACGGTTTGCCCTAGAGCAATAAACTTGATTGTTTTCAAAAATAGTAACATAACTTATACCTTTGGGTAAATTGGCGGTCTAATGAGTATGACAATTTTCACACTTTACCATTGAGATGCTTACACACCTACAAGGCTGTATCTCTGTGGAAGAACCAAAGGGTTTTAATTAAGTCTTACTTAGCAGGTAATGGTAGTATTAGTACTAACACAAGGGGTAAACACATTAGCTCATTATGTCACCAGCAGCTAGTGTCAACACGTGCGCCTCAGTCAAGACCCATATGCAACTGTTAACAGTTAACGCCCGTATACTTGAGACAAGTCTAAAAACACTACAAGTACAGTATTGTTTTAATTAAAACTGACATAAAATGTTCGTCTCACCACTACACAAATGAGTTTCATTTCTACTTCAATCAGCTCACTTCCTCATCTTTTGTTTGCTCTCGAGTTTTCTCTCTCCTTTTAAAATATCCCATTCAAACAAAATGTAACGTTAACGCCGCAGGCATCCTTAAAGAATGGGAACTTTTGTTTGTATATAGCTACTTAATGAGGAGGAAATTATACAAATGTACACACTTTGTGGACTCAGCTGCAGTCGAAGCGAACATTTGCTTAATGATCCTGTGTTGGTAAAACACTAGTTTTTGGCTGTCTGTCTACTGGCACGAAGTAATGCGAAACTAGGACAACTTTTAAACAAAGTGCCTCAAGATTTTCGTCTCTACTTCAGTGGTAATTGCTGCAGCTGTGCACAGATGACCTGTTTTTTATTATACTGAATACGTAGTACAAAAGTATGTAATGCAGATCTTCAGTATTGTGAAGATTGGAGATTACAAAAAAGTTTATAGATGTTAAACAGTAGAATTTATTTCAGTTAAATTACTGAATCAAATTAAGTAACACTCGATTTATGGTTTCTTTTTCCTTATCTATAATTATTGTACTTACGCAAAATGAATGTATTTCCAAAAGGTGGCATAGTACAAAACACTACCAAATAACTGGTCACATTTTAGGTAAAGCGAGAGCTCCTTGTCAGATTATTACGGACAAATAACAATAATAATGATTATTTTATTTTCGGCCAACGGAGGCTCATAAATAAAATACACAAAATAATTTTAAAACAATAGTAAACTAACACGTATCAAAAAATCTTATATAGTTATACATGTGACGAAATTGGGTGTCGTATTTTGCTGCGTGATATCACGTAACCGTTCTCGGAAACGTTGATATACGATACCCTTCGGTTAAAGTCCTTACTAAGACGGTCTATAGCTGCTGGGTTGGAACTCGTACCACGAACAGGGCACCTCTTCACCGTATGCTCCACCGTGTCTACCAGGCGGTCCGTGCAATGATGAAACTGGGGCGTTTCTTCCGCCAGAATCCGGAGCATGACTTCTGAACTTACCGAACTTACTTATGAAGATGGCGTGGCACCTATTCAGCTACTCCTCAAAGAGCTGTGACTTACCACCGCAAAGATCATTAAGGGATAAGGTTAGGATGCGGGATTGTTCGAAAAAGCTACTGTGGGCCTAGAAGGCAACTGAAGGAACATATATGTGGTTTTAGTCAGTAAAAATCTGAGACACCCTCTCGCTCCACCCAAAGCAGAATAAGTCATTGCCGTCCTGCGCCATTCTAAAACGAGGCAAGTCTTTAGAAGATTTCCCACCTCAAAAAAAAAATCCATTACGATCTGCACAAAAAACAATATATTCTATAATCCTCATACCACTCTTAGAAGCTCTGTACATCTATACTAAAGATGCTCATAAACCAGCCCCGTTAAACATCATAAAGAAAAAGGTTAAAATTTAATAAAAACCGTATCAACGGTACCTATTGTAGCAAATCGTAAATAATTTTGACAGATGTTGCCAACATAAAGCTAACGGTAGGATTATAGGAACGATAATAACGAGTCTACCTTTTTCCCTTTACTGAAATCGAAATCACTTTCTTAATGTGTGTTTATGCTTTTCATTTCTTCGGTATAAACATAGGAGGGTGAAATATCTACGAAGAAAATAGTCAGTTCACTCCATCAGTTACCTCCTAGTATTATACTCGTATTGGTAAAAAAATATAGGCGTTTTGGGAATACATTCATTGTGCGTACAGCTAAGAAGTGGGATTTGTTACCGGAATTTGTATTTCTTGATGGTTACAACCCGGGAATCTTTAAGTCAAGAGTGAATAAGTTACTTCTAGGTAAGGGCGCTCCATCGTCAACCACATCATCGCTTTTTATCAGGTGAGATAGCGGTCAAGCGCGTACCTATCAATAATAAAAAAAGTACAATAAACAGAATGCCCGAAATAAATAATTAAGAATAAATAAAAATATTTATTTGGCGTCAGTCACCAATGCTACAACAGATATATAAAATAAGTAACATTGCGTGTGCCTCAGGGCATACATGTAAATTGATGTACTTATTTGGTATTAATATGTTGACATTAATAAATATTACGAATATTCGTAATTTCTGACACAGTTCCAAGAATCACCAAACTTAAGGGCGTTATCACACTAGCAGCGTTGGCGGTAGCGGGCGCGCAGCAAATGCGTCGTGGACGCGACGCGGCTGCGAACGTCGCGGGCGCTTAGAAATTTGCAACGTTTTCAACGCGTGTTTGTAGCAAGTTAACGACGTACAATACAGCCAGTAACAAAATGGATTCCGACGAGGAGACACTGCTGTTGGATTTGTTACTTCGAAGATACCGGAGACCCGCATCTGGTTGCCGGATCTTATTGCACGTCCGCAACAAATTCCCTATGCTTTCGCAGCATGTTCGTTTCGCTCCCGTAACGTGTTCATTGCGCACTCGCTCCGCTTTGAGTAGGTACGCTCGTAATCCGCTAGTATGATAAAGCCCTAAGTGGCAGTGGGCAAGGCGCATTGCTCTTAAAACAGATAGTTGATGGAGCCGAAAGGTTCTGGAGTGGCGACTGTGTACTGATAGACTCAGCGATGGTAGGCCTCATGCAAGGTGGATTGATAACCTGAGTCATTGATGAAGATCGCAGGAATCCGATGTCATGCGAGAAGAATAGGACGTTGTGACGACACTTGAAGGAGGTTTATGTCCAGCAGTCGACGTTTCTTGGCTGAAATAATTATATTGGTGATGAATAAAATACAAGGTGCAGTTTTAAAACTGCACAATATTTCAGGAGGTTGTAATAAAACTCATAAATAATCATATAAAAATACGATACCTGGTCAATAATCAGTAAAACTTGTTATTTTATTTTTTTAATTTTAACCGTTTTTCAGAATAACTCTCTAAATAAACTTCTTAAAAAAATACAGAATCACCCGTTGCGATTTATCGCACGCCGTGTCACTGTGTGTGTGAGTGCATCAACCTGTACGAGGCTCCGCCCATTTATTTTACGAAATGAATAATTTAACCTTAGATGTAGATCGAATTCGATGATCATAATGTACATTAATGTCTTAAATTTCGCTATTTAATTACTCGCTTTTAAGCATCATCAAAATGTGAAAATCTTTTAAAAGTCACGTTGACGTCGCGTCGATAGGTACTTACGTATCAGCTGATGAATAAAATGTTAGGCCGAGATCAATAAACCTTATGAGGCGTCCGTGCCTCCGTCCGTAGGTATCATAGAGCGCGCGCGCTCGAGATTTAGATACGCAGTGGTACATGAACGTACCTACCAGACGCAGTGTCATTCTCAAGGTCAGTTTTCCGTAATAATTTCGTTTTTATTTGTAGATTAAATTGGTGGATGTGAAATTTCCCTTCGTACTTTTTAATGGGCTGAGGACCGACAAAAAACACTTCAAGATAATTTGTGCTATTTACGTAGATAGGTAGGTTTTTAAGTGATTTATCTTGCCTGTTAGGTAGGTATTTTTACCGTAGTTAAAATTTTTAAATCAATTTATTTACACTAATCAAATTGATTCGGCTAACAACGTATTTACAAATGACTTTTTATGTACTTACTAATAAAATAAAATAAATACCTAAGCAGGTACTTATGTTACCTGGAGGTGTTGTTCAAACAGACAGCAGTCTAGCACGACGTTGCTGATTTTCTTTTAATTTCGTAGCACAAACACATTCGTTTTAAAGTGTCGAAAGCACTAATCACTAGTCACCTTTTCACGTAACGTACTTGCCGACCGTAGTGAGGAAACCAAACCGTAGACCAGCATCCCGCGTGCTGGCCCGTGGCTCTCGCTTGAAGTATTCCAGGATATTTTCCTGCAAGGCGACAAGCAGGCCTTCGTTGCCGCGACCGTCAGCAAGCCGGGGAACGCCGAATCGTCGAAACTCGCGGAGTCTTTGCGTAGCAGCCAGTATTACCCTTTGAGATGGACGTTACGATGTTTCCACTGATAGCATACAAGCGGACTATCTCCACCAACTCTACATTGGAGTATTGGTCTGTCATCTTTCATCACTAGATACCGCAACCGTTAACCGAAGGCGCTGTGGGCGAATATTGCAAGCGCGTGTATGCACACGTCGGCGACGTCAGTTACACTAAACATGATCGATTGATCGATGGCGCGGGGGCGTGGCTAGGGTGTGTCGTGCGGGAGATTATTGGTGCTTTACGTTGCGTGTATGTGTGTGAAAGCGCGGTTTAAATAATGGTGCGTTTGTGTGTGTGAAAGCGCGGTTATAAGGGAGGTATCAGACTAGCAGAGTTTATAAAAAAGGTAGTTCACACATACCGATTTCCATATATAAGAAAAAAAATACCTACTCATTTTATTATTGATTCGGGTCGAGAATCACTAACATAATTACCTCCTGAATTTTTTTGCACCTTTAAAACTGCACCTTGTATGAAAACATTATTATTTTTTTGAACGGAAAACATGGCCGACCAATCATTTTGAATAGTACAATTGCTTCTGATGTTTTGTACGAGTCCATGTTGGCTTATATATGAAATAAAATATTTTTAACTGAAGTAGGAAATGGTAGATGTATAAAGGAATATAAAACGGTACACAAGTGGAAACATAAAATGCATCGAAAGTCGTTGTTGTAACTAAAAATAAGCGTTAGGTGTTAGGGCCTAGTGTTTTCATCTGACACTTAGCTGAAGCAGAGGCTCTCTTGCATAGTTTTAAAATTATAAAATGTTTGGAAATACCTATATTCATTATAACGATAACGAATGATCCTAATAATAATTATATTACTCGTAGATACTGAATATTCCTATGAAAATGAACAATATTCATCAGAGAAGTTATACTAAATAATAAAAAAAAAATAACTTTCTCTACGCACATTTTTTTTATATAGCAAAGTCAAAGTCAAAAGTTTTTTATTTCACATAGGCCTACATGGGCACTTATAAAACGTCAGAAGCTAGTGCACGGTTCGAAATTGGTCGTTTCCTATGGAGAAGAACCGGCAAGAAACTCCATGGTTACTCTTTTTAAAAAAATGGTTGTACTTACAATATTTCCATATAACAGTATTAAAAGGTATTATTTAAGAACAGTGTAAACCGGTCTATATTGTACTCAAAAGCACAATAAAAATAATCATTTAAAAAAAGTGAGTCAAAATATGAAGTAATCTAAGAATTCGTGGAGTCTACAGTGTTCTTCCATTTACATAATAAAAAGAGGCTATATAAAAAAAGGGTAGAAAAAATAATAATAATTACAACTGTCAGTAAATGAGACGTTAACAACCAAAAAAAAAAGAAAAACTAACGAATTTAATGTGGTTGGAGTCAGATAATATATAAAAAAAAAAAAAAATTGCAAAAGCAATGTGTTAGAGAAAAAAAAATATGTTACAACAAAGATGGAGCAGTTAATAGATACATTCGCATAATATTATGAGTTACCAGGGGGCCACAAGTGCAGAAGCAGTCATTGCCAAACAAGCGTGTCTTCGACATAGTCTTTAACCTTGTAATATGCTTTTTTGGTTAAGACACGCTTAATATGGGTTTTGAACTTTCCTTCGCTAAGTTCAGTCACCGCTTTTGGTAGCTTGTTATAAAAGCGTATGCTATTTACTAAAAATGACTTACTGGTCTTGGCTAATCTCCATTTGGGCAATATAATTTCGTGTTTACTACGAGTATTTATGTTATGGAAATCGCTTCTAATTTTGAAAAGTCCTAGGTTAGGTTAGCCTTTAGTGTGTCCCACTGCTGGGCAAAGGCCTCCCAAACTTCTCTGTCTAAGGCGATCTCTCGCCAAGTTTGCCCCGCGGACATGATCGGTCATGCTATTCTCTAAGAAAATAACACGCCAGATCGTCACACCACCTTCGTCGCGGTTGACCTCGACGACATAATAGCCGCATAAGACGGCACTTAATACTACAAAATACATAGAAGAAGTAGGACACTTTTTTGAGAGTTAATTATAAACTTGAAGATAGGGGTTCATTGATATAATAAAAGTAGTATTTCAAATACAACCACCAACAAAGACACATTCAAACACATTATAACTTTCTTTATTTCTGAGACAAATAGCTTTTCTTTAGTGTCTTTTTCTTTCATAAAAGAAAAAGTTAACGTAACTGAAACGTGACATTATTTGTTGCCTACAAAGAACTAGAATATTACCTCTACAGTAAAACAGCAAAAGGTTCTAACAGACATAGCATAGTCGGCCTTACAATGCTCCCACTGATGGGACTCAGGCCTCCTCTCTAGGAGAGGGAATAGGCCGTAATCCACCACGCGGGCCCAGTGCGGGTTGGTGGATGTCACATGTCTTCGAATTTTTTGTTCTAAGACATGCCGATTTCCTCACGATGTTTGGCCGTTACCACTCATTCACCACTGCTCCTATAATAATAATATAATATTCCACAACTATCACACAACGCCTTATAGTCTCAAGCTAAGCAGAGCTAGTGTTATGAGTACTAGACAACTGATAAACATACTTATAATATATACCTAAATACATACATATTATAGATAAATTACACCCAAACACAGAAGAAATGATCATGCTCATCACACAAACATTTGTCCTGGGTGGGAATCGAACCCGCGACCTTCGACATAGCAGCCAAGGCCGCTAACCAATAGACCAACAGGCCAGTCAAATAAACAAAAGGTCAATCAAATCACTAAACACATTTCAACTTTCTTTATTTCTGAGGCAAATAACTTTCACTAGTGCGTCTTTTTTTCATAAAAGAAAAAGTTAAACTGAAACGTGACATTATTTGTTGCCTACAAAGAACTAGAATATTACCTCTACAGTATAACAACAAAAGATTCTATGCTTTGATCACACGTACCGAGTAAAAGGTCGAGACAGTAAAATGTTGCTCGGCCGAGACAGTGATGTAAGCGAGTTGTAAAGATAGGCGCTCGGCCGAGCAATCGGTGCTTTGTTTACACGTACCGAGTATTCGGCCGAGAGCACTGTCTCGCCTGTTTACCCGGTACGTGTGATCAAGGCATTACAGACATATTGTAATATAATCAAAATCGAGTAAACATCGTTCTTCCGTCAGTTTCTCAAGTTTGAAACAAACACTGCTTGTCGTCAAACACAATGTGATTTTGTAAAATAAAGGCACATTGTTCGACAAAATGACAACTCGAGTTTCTTTATTATGTTCAGCGTTTTTTCTTTAGAGAAGTACAAACCATTTAGTACAAGGACCTTTGTACACAGAAACCTTCCACAAAAAAATTATAGACAAAGTTCAAATTTTTAATTTTTAATTATTATTATTTTTTATTTTATTTTTTTGTTATTATTATTTTTTTTTATTATTAAATAAATTCATTTGTACAAGCTAAAATGGTCAAAATTGCATTAAATAAGTAAGTTAGACACTAATTTATACCATTGAACGCAATAACTTATGCGAATTTTTTCCTGTATTTTTGTTTATTTGGCGTACAATAAAGATTATAATAATAATAAATTTTGAAGAAAAAAGACTAAAAATCCAGGCCGGTGTTCAATAGCCAAAAAAAAATATTGATAAGAATATAATCCAATTGAGCTCATTGAGTTTATTTGCTTATTATCTAAACAGTTGGTTCTAGGTGATCTAGGTTAATTGGAAAAACAGGAATTTTGTTATTATGAAGATAAAAGGCATATTTTGTAATTGCAGTTGAGATGGAATACACATCCAAGGCCGAAGACGAAACCGTTTTGTGCCAAAAAACTGCAATGTCAAATGCCCACGTGTATTAAACGACGTTTTTCAACACATTTACTCGGAAATAGTAAGTTACCTTTATAACCATAGACAAACCACACACACACACACACATTCACAGATAAATTCTTAGCTACAAATATTTTCAATGGAAGTCATTTATTTTTGTCAGTCGTACACCATTTTGTTCCCACGGGAGTATTGAGTCACAATACAGGAAGACGATACCACCGCATTTGAAGCTTCAGTAAACAGGAAATGAGGATTTATTGTATTCCTTTTTCTGATATTTTATATACCTTTTGGAGTATCTGCAATCGGAACTCCGTCAGGACTTGTCCCAGAGGCGGAATTTAGAATATAAAATTATGAAACAAAAAAAAAACTTTTAACAAAAAAAAAATATAACTGACTTCAATGTTAAAAAACACTGAAAAGTATAAAATAACTTTAATTTCGGAAGTCTGTGTTAAATAACGAAGAGACAAAACTATTATAGAAACACCGACTTCCGAAATTAAAGTTATTTTATACTTTTCAGTGTTTTTTAACATTGAAGTCGGTTACATTTTTTTTTGTAAAAGGTTTTTAATTTTACACTTTTTAGTTATGGTACCCCCACTAAAAAGTACCCCTCAGACAAACTTAAATAACTTATAGCCACAGTGCATCTCATAATGATTCTAATAATCCCAAATACGGTAAGATTACATTAATTTACCTTCTGGCTTCATCATCAGATCAGTTCGATACATTCCCCCCCCTTTTCTGTCAGTCAGTCATCGACTACACGTATAAACAAAACAACTTTACTTGTAACCATAGTTCTGCTGTGATTCTATGAGGAGTTCGGTTCCATATCTTCGAAGTTCATCATCATCATCACCAGCCTTTTTAATGTTCCCACTGTTGGGACTCAAGCCTCCTCTCTAAGAGAGGGAATGGGCCGTAATCCACCACGCGGGCCCAGTGCGTGTTGGTGAATGTCACATGTCTTCGAATTTTTGGTTCTGGGACATGCCGGTTTCCTCACGATGTTTTCCTTCACCGTTTTGTAGGAACTCGATCTCAACTCAGAAATAAAACGATGATTGCTTGGATAATCTTCGATATAATTTTCACAAACAAAAATCAACGTTCTGTTCAACGGTTCAAGTTCAAGTGTCGACAAAAATCATAACTGCCAACTATGACAGTTGAGGCTAAAGTCCTAACTCTTGACAGCTAACCGTAACTACTAAATTAGTCGATTATTACTTTAGTGACGGGTATCTGTCAATGTTACCATAAGAAAAATACAAGACTGTTTACATGTCTATGACAGCTGACAGATACCTGTCACTTTACAAAGAACGACAGTTGGGCAATGAGTGAATAATACTGTTAGCTTTACAGTTCGGCCATCCTTCAACAAGTGAGTCCTCTCACTTCAAGAAGATAATATTCTAAAATAAATATCTTTAATATTTATACAATAATAAATCTCTATATTGATTTAGTTTCATGAATTATAATATTATAATTTTTAATATAATCACAGATAACTCAATTTTAAAACTGAAATTCTCATCTCGCATGATCCACTATGATAGACAATCGTTTGTGCGATATCTGTGCTCGATATCATTCGTTTCTGCACCGATTGCTCATAGTCTATGCTGACAATAAAACTATCTTAAACATATACTCATCTTGCACGATCTGCTATCTGCAATCATTTGTACGATACCAATAACTTGATACCATTCGTTTCTGTACTGATTGTTCATAGCCTGTGCTCATAATAAAACTATAATAAAAATACATACATCTTGCACGGTCTGCTATTTACAATCATCTGTACGATACCAATTACTTGATACCATTCGTTTCTGTACTGATTGTTCATAGCCTGTGCTCACAATCACTATTTCAATCAATATTCATAATCCATACGGAACTATAACACAGTTCCATTCATTATTAGCACTAATCATTTAGTCTCAATCTCAATAAATTCCATATCGACAATCAAATTCATTATAATAAACAATTAAGCGAAATACTGTTAATCAACTCAATAATTCATACATCATTTAATATATTTACATTATTATAATAATAATAATGTGATATGTAGTTAAACTACCATAAAAGAATACTACAAAATTCATTAATTATTTTTTTTTTTTTACTGCCTAAATCAATCTCATTGTTCCATTACTCATTGTCATTTTCACTGTCATTGTTATCATTCTCGTTACCATCGTCACTGGAATAATCATTAAAATTTAGCCAGGGATGAATCTTATCAATTGCTATTATGTTTTCGTATCGTTTGTTTCCTTTCCTAGTCAGTGGAGTGTCCTCGACTACGAACCTGTCATTGGGTAAAGCTTTGACGATTCGGTACGGGCCCTGAAGTTTTGGTATAAGCTTTTTAGATTTACCGTGATGCTCTTTATCAATGACTGACCTTTCAATTCTAACTAGATCGCCTACATTGTATGATTTCGGTTTCTTTCTATTCTTGTCAAACCTGACCTTCGCCTTTTCCTGATCCTTATCAATTTTCTCTTTGGCATCGGACCTCAGTAGCATTAGGTCGTCGCCACTAACTAATTGAGTCGTTTCAGAAATCGCGTCTCCCAATATATTTTCTGATGTCGAAATTAATTTGAATCCGAATAATAATTCTGAGGGACTCTTGCCTGTCGCTTTACTGACAGTGGTATTCATACCTAATTGAATGTCTCCTACATAATCATCCCATGTATTCTCACTGTTGCCATGACATTTAGTGCTCAACGCATCGGATATGGTTCGATTGAACCTCTCGACCTGCCCATTCGCTCTAGGTGTGGCTACCGCGTTCAATATGTGTTTTATGTTTAATTTGTCTGTAAACTCCTTGAACTTCCCACTAGTAAAACATGAACCTCGGTCTGTAACTAGCCTAGACGGAACACCAAAGTAACTAAAATGCTCGTGAAATACTTTGATTGCAGTTGAGGTTTTTGTATCTTTTACTGCACGTATATTAACAAATTTCGTGAATGCATCTACAATTACTAAAATATACATATTCCCCCTTCTAGAACGAATAAACGGGCCGAGATGATCCGCATGCAATGTATGGAACGGGATTTCTATCTTTGGGATAGGGTGTAATAACCCTTCCTTTTGGCCTGATGGTGCTTTATGGTGTGCACATTGTAAGCAAGATGATACATATTTCTTTGTAAATCGACGCATCTTTGGGAACCAAAATGTTGCTTTTAACCTACTCAGCGTTTTATCAAAGCCAAAATGCCCTACATGGTCGTGGTTCATGCGCAAAACTTGCCATCTAACACCCCTCGGTACCACCCAACGAATTCCCTCATCTACGATACGGTATACGTAACCACTCTTCAGTTGATAATTATTTCGTACATCGGCAACGAACTTCGTCTCATCGTCGAGAAGAATTTCTCGAATACGCTTTATCTCTTCGTCGTTACTCTGTACGGTCGCAATCCAATCGGTTGTCTCTGTTTGCAATACGTCAATTACGTGTGTGTCAGTATCGTCAGTGTGTTCAGTTACCGGAGCACGACTCAGGGCATCTACATGAGCCATACGTGCTCCTGCCCTATATTCAATGGTACAGTCGTACTCCTGCAACTGTACCCACCATCGCGCAATTCTGGGTATGAGATCTCGCTTTGTCAAAGTCGTTCTTAACGCATTACAGTCCGTTACTATTTTAAATTGTAGCCCCAGCAAATAAACACGGAATCGACTTAAGGAGGCAACGACAGCCAGAGTCTCGAGATCGAAAGAGTGAAGTTTTCGTTCCTCTTCTGAATTTTTCCGACTAAAATAGGCTACAGTCCTCAGCTGGCTGTCACTACCTCGCTGCATAAGGATGCCTGCGATGCCTATCTTTGATGCATCGGTATGCAATTCAGTCTCTAACCGCGCATCAAACAAGGCTATTATGGGTCGTTCTACGAGTTTCTCCTTGAGGGTGTTAAAAGCAGATGTACATTCCGCGGTCCATTTCCACTCGAATTTAGATTTTAAAAGATTCGTTAATGGGCACGCTATTATTGCAAAGTTTTTGACGAATCGACGAAAAAAACTTGCAAGTCCTACAAAACGTCTTACCTCATGTACGTTTTTGGGTACAGGAAAATTGAAAATTGCATTTGTTTTACGTGATCCGGGACGTATGCCATCTCCAGATACACAAAACCCTAGGAAATCTATCTCCGTTTGGAAGAAATGGCACTTCTTTAATTTAAGAGTTAACCCCGCATTAGCTAAATGCTGGAGAACTTCTTCTAAGCGTGTCAACCCATCGTTAAATGTACTAGCGGGTATCAGGATATCATCCATGTAAATAACAACGTATTTCAAATCAGAGAGAACTTTGTTCATTACTCTTTGGAAAATTGAAGGCGCATTAGCTAACCCAAAGGGCATTCTTTTAAACTGGTACTGACCATCAGGTGTTACAAAAGCCGTGGCCTCTTGTGAACCCTCTGCTATAGGAATTTGGTAGTACCCAGATGCAAGATCAAGACTGATGAAGAGAGAATTGCCCGACAATCTATCTAATTGGTCGTCGATCAGTGGCAAAGGATAATGTTCTTTACGAGTCTTGTTATTTAACGCTCTGTAATCGACGCAGAGCCTTTTTTCACCCGTTTTCTTCTTTACAAGAAGAATTGGACTCGCATAGGGCGAGTTAGACTCACAAACGATATCGGCGTCGATCATTTCCTTTACCATTGTTCGAACCAATTCACGTTCTGGGTATGAGAGCCTATAAGGTCGGTAAACCACCGGATTTGCGTCGTTCAGTTCTATCTCCATCTGTACTATGTTAGTATACCCTAAATCAGCTAAACAAGAAGAAAAACAGCCCTCATACTTCTTTAGTAGAGACTTCAACCTCGATATCTCATCATCGGATAAGTGACTACCATAATCCAGATCGGAACTCGTATCATGATTGCTAAAGTCTAGCATGTTAATCTCAAAATCTTTTTCAGATCTGTAAACTCGACTGACTAATGTATCTTTATTTAGCGAAAGAGAATGGTCGCTAAAATTTTGGATTAGGAGTGCTCCTAAACTATTTTCAAGAAAATATTCACCTGGTAATAAGTAAAATTCCTTACCAGGTTGACCTCTTAATGAACCTCGGACATAAATAGGCCTAGAGCAGTTTCTATCAGAATAAACAGGAACCGCAGTCATTTGTTTCGGTTGAATTTCAACATCCATTTTAAGGAATAACCGCAATTTGTTAACCTCTTCCTTGCTAAAGATTAAAGAATTTGTGGTTTTTGTGATAATGATTCCGGGTTTTTCTGTAAAACTGTGACCGACTAGCACGGGGTATTTAATAATGCCATCTTCTACTATATAAACGTCAACCGGCTCTACGATATTATTAATGTCTATTTTCACACATGCCATTCCCATTGGTACAACTATATTATTACCTAATCCTCTCATAACGGGTAAATTGCCTACTGACCAAGTAACTCCTAATGATTTTGCTACACTACATTGTATCAATGTGCACTGACTGCCTAAATCTACGTACCCTTTAACCAAAATATCGTTAATCTTTAATGAAATCATATATTTCTCATTACTAGTATCATCAACATCGACCTTCATAACCTTCTTTTCTGTACTAGCATCCTTACTCTTTTCGTTGGGCAGCTGCGGGCAATCGACCGTTACATGGCCAAGCCTCTTACAAACGTTACATCTCAGCAGTTTTTGTGTACACCTATTACTGAAATGACCTACTTCTTTACAGTTAAAACATGTTACTGACGCACTAGATTGTGGCCTAGATGTCTTAGAGTCATTTCCAACTAACTGCTTAGTATTGGAGTTTGAATTACTTAATGGTAAGATCTTTTTATCTTGGCCAATTTTAGACTTGTCAAAATCGCGACTTTGTTTAATGGATTGAAAGTAATTAAGAACCTCTTCTGGCTCTTGGCACCTGGCTGCTTTAGCACCAAGTCTTAAGGAACGATCCTCAATGTCATAAAGCAGGCAATCAACGGCACGTTTCCCGAAAATCTCGCATCGATTCAGTAGGTTTAATTTTTCATAATAATATAATTCTAACGATTCGCTGTATTTTACGCGTTTATTCAACATTTCGGTAAGTAGTTCTGCATAATCGTCACTACTAGGAAAGGAATCGATTAATTTACTTTTCCACTCAGGCCACGAGAATGACATTGAAGGCAATGCCTGGTACCATGTACGAGCAACGCCCGCAAGTCTGGGTAGTGCGTAGTGAATAACCTGATCATCACCCCAACGGTACAGCTTTGCACATTCGTCGACCTTATTAAGCCACATGTGGACCGTCTGACCTTTGACCATGGGGTCAAATTCAGGGATAACATTGCCTAGCATCGGAAATTTATTGCCTTCTGGCTTCGTGGCTGACAATGATTTTAATAACTCGTTCAAAAATAACTGAGTCTCGCTATTAGCAAACATAGATTTGCTTACCTGGGTATTTCCGCGTGATTCCTTACTTACTGCGGTGTCCGATGAGCTGCTACGTCTGGATAGCCGCCTCCGGCTCCTGGTACGCCTCCGCTCACTCCGCTTCTTCGTTAGACTTCGTCGCGAACGACGCTCAGCCTCGCAGCTACGTTTCTGACTTCGCCGACGACGACCATCAGTCCGTCTTCGAGATCTACTCCTCTCGTCCTGCTCACTCTCACTCCGCTCCATCATCAGGCTTCGGCGCGAACGACGCTCAGCTTCGTAGCTACGTTTCCGGTTTCGTCGACGCTGTCCATCAGTCCGTGTTCGAGATCGACTCCTCCTATCCTGTTCATTTGATTCGCTAGGCGTGCTTCTAAGCCGTCTGCGACGTTTCTTCTTGCTCAAGCAATTTTCACTGGCTTCATTATCATGACGACGCTTGCGTTTCTCACTCACAATAGGTGGAGTAAAATAGGACCGGCTCCTATGAGATTGGCTACGGTCACGGTCCATATTAAACAATATTTTCTAAAACACGTGGGTATTTTGTATTTTTCAAAACTCGTGGGCGTTTTGTATATATCCCACTTCTGAGTTGTAGGAACTCGATCTCAACTCAGAAATAAAACGATGATTGCTTGGATAATCTTCGATATAATTTTCACAACAAAAATCAACGTTCTGTTCAACGGTTCAAGTTCAAGTGTCGACAAAAATCATAACTGCCAACTATGACAGTTGAGGCTAAAGTCCTAACTCTTGACAGCTAACCGTAACTACTAAATTAGTCGATTATTACTTTAGTGACGGGTATCTGTCAATGTTACCATAAGAAAAATACAAGACTGTTTACATGTCTATGACAGCTGACAGATACCTGTCACTTTACAAAGAACGACAGTTGGGCAATGAGTGAATAATACTGTTAGCTTTACAGTTTGGAGAGCAGTTCATAATCATAATCAGTTCGAAGTTCATAATCAGGTCATAACAATATTTCTATGGGACCAATTTGGAACCATAACCTTTCAATCAAAAAAAAATAATTTTCAATATCGGTCCACAATTGACCGAGATATCGGTAAATATACATAAAAAAAACATACATTCAGCCGAACATAGAACTTCCTCCTTTTCGAAGTCGGTTAAAAACTATTTCTTACATCACAAAGTTCAAAAATTACAACTCTTTATTACTACCTACTTTTTAGGCTTTTTGATATACGTTGATGACGGCATTCATTTTTGTATTATTTCCATTCCTGCTCCACGGGGCGGTATAAGACCTCGTTTGAAAACTATCATTACGACACGGTAAGGGGTTTATCAGACCCCTTAACGTTTTTTTTTAAACTAAAAGATTTTTTGGCTAAGTAAGTCAAAAAGACCCCGAATTAAATTAGAACCGCCACTGCATTCTGTTCTAATAGAGCATCTTAGGTATATATTCATCTCTTATCTAAACTAAACGAAATTGATGTTACGGCATCTGCACGGCAGAAAAGACTGTTTTTTTAGCCGCACTGCTCCGCAGAGTAGAAATGTACAAGGCGTATTAGACTGAGGTCTACATTGAACGTGTTAAATATTTAACCTCACCATTGTCGTAACTACCTCAAAGAACAACGGCGAGGATATTGTTGATGAAATTATTAAGCGTCTATATCATTGATTTTAAGAACCCATATAAGAGTATCATCATGAAATATAGTTTCGAGATAATTTACTATGTATTATCAAATTATGCTAATAGCTAGTTTAGGCAGTGCAAAAATATCTTCATAATTCGAAACTGAATTGACTAGATTTTCATCAGATCATTTTTTTTTTCTAGATCTACTCCATGGCTTTTGGTTAAACTCATCATCATCATTACAGCCGATATACGTCCACTGTTGGACATAGGCCTCCCCCAAGCTTCGCCACAACGAACGTTCCTGTGCGTCTCGCATCCTTCGGTTTCCCGCAACCTTCACCAGTTCATCGGTCCACGTTGTAGGAGGCCTTCCAACGCTGCGACTTCCGGTACGGTTTGGTTAAACTGGAATATCTTTAATATATGGATTCTATTAATAGTAATGTCTGAGAAAAAAATGTTTGGAAATTTAATCTATATACTTTTGTACATTTTTCATCAATTGACGCTAAAAAAATATGCTAGCAAATATTTGTTCGGGACTTCGCCATGATCCATTCAAATTCAAGTACAATGTGTATCTATTCCGATAAATGCTGTAGCAAAATTCGATGATTGAAATCGAAATATTTTCAGAATTGTTGATTGATTCAAAGCAAACGAGCAACGATATCGGGAATTGCATCAAACGCTAATTTCGCCAATCGGTTTTCAGTTCACAGACTAAGCTCATTCATGCAATGCGAGTCAGAATCATTCTAGAGTAGTTCCATTGCTGGGCTCAATTTTTTTTGGGCTCTGCAGTTAAGCTTAATCAATTTATTGGCTAGTTAGTTTATTGGCATAAGCATAGCATAATCAGCCTTACAATGTTTCCACTGTTGGGATTAAGGCCTCCTAACGAGGAAAGGGAATTAGCCGTAATCTATAACGCAGGCCCAGTGCGGATTCAAAGATTCAAAGCATTTTAACTTCACTTTTTAAATCAAGATTGGTGTATGTCACACGTCTTCAAATTTTTGGTTCCAGGACATGCCGGTTACATTTGTCATCTCAATAAATATTGTATAATGTTGTGTACACTATAATCTACACTAATATAATTTAATATAATATGTATATTTAATAAAGAAGTAAAGTTATCTCTGGAAGAACTGGTCCGATTGCTAAAATTTTTTTACCGATAGAAGGCTGCTTTATTCTTGAGTGACATTGGCTACATTTTATGTACGCGGACGAAGTCGCAGGCTAAAGCTAGTTTATTATATTTCAACATCAACAATGTCATCGACTGGACGGGACCCAGTAGAGCAGATACCTGCTAGAACTGCAGGATAATTCGATAGAAATACCGCAGTTGGGTTTTAATCAGTAAAAGCCTGAAATTCACTCTCGCTACGTCCAGAGCGGGAAAAGTTATCTGATGGTTTTTCACCATAAAAAAATGCTACGAGTATATCAAAGTGCTATAAAAATCCAAGTTTTATTTTCTTCATTAAACCAAGGAACATAACTCTTAGCGGGTTTGTCAACCAGAATTTCGATTTTAAAAGATAATATAAGAAAATATATATAATCAATCAATTGATTAATTAATTGATGATATGGACATCACTGGCATATATTTTCAATGGAACGGTTTCACACGTCCCACAGCCCCAGAAACAAGCACTTTATTGCAAACCGAATTTCCCGATCAAACAATTTCACCAAATTCAACTGTTTAAAACTCAAAATCCGTGATTTATTATAAATTAAACACCTGTGAGCGTTGTCGTAGTAGACGATGTTATTTTTTATTTATAATTGCCAAACTACTTTACTTTTAAACGATTAACCCTCTATGTTCGCTATACTCGAGTAGTAAACAAGCTTTTAATGATTTTTTTTTAATAGCAAGATTTTATAGCGATACAATACCTATTATATAATTACTACGCGTCAAGACAAATCATACGAGCCCAAACTCGATGGGGTTGTGTCTTTTAACTACCAAGCTCCTATAGCCAGAGCCACCTTCCGGTTCCATCATCAGATCAGCTCCATGTCATAACAATTTTACGTTGTCATTTGATAAACACATGCATGTAAAATTTCAGCTCAATCGGTGACCGGGAAGTGGGTCAATTTTTTTTTGCCATTCAAATTTGTAGTTACGGCACAAAAAAAAAACCTTTTTTGTCATTCACAAAAATCTCTCAATTTGAGAATGGAACTGTTTTCATGAAAGTTTGTGCGGAACCCTCAGTGCGCGAGCTCGACTCGCACTTGCCCGGTTTCCTATCTTATTTGGAATTTTGGCGTTCAATAGTAATTGGCTGCTAGCGGGTTATTCATTAGAACAATTTTAGTTCTCATTTGTAACTTAACCTTTTGAATATCTTAAGTTACACAGTTCGGCCTTTCTATTGTGTCTCTAATTATGGCATTCGATGAGTTAAGCTTGTAAACTATTTCTGCATTTCCGAGCTTTATCTCCGTATTTCCGATGATATGAGCAAATACCCGATCCCGAATCACGTTTACTGCGTTATTTGGTTTCACAAAGCTTTGACACGTGAATTCTTGTGCCTCAACCAGGAACAGAATATTTTCCCTCACAAATAAGAACTGAGCGACTTAATGTGAAAATTGGTGCTAATTTATTGGCCTACCTATAATTGTTACATTTTCTAACCTAATTACGCGTAATATTATCATCATCATCACCACCCTTTATAATGTTCCCACTGCTAGGATCCAGGCCTCCTCTCTAGGAGAGGGAATGGGCGGTAATCCACCACGGGGGCCCAGTGCGGGTTGGTGAATGTCACATGTCTTCGAATTTTTGGTTCTAGGACATGCCGAGTTCCTCACGATGTTTTCCTTCACCGCTTTGAGAGCTGTGGTGATGAAATAAATTACACAAAGTAATGCGCCTGTCTGGATTTGAACCCGCGACCTACTACGCGAAGTCAGGGCCATTACCAATCGGCCACCACCGCTTTCGTCTCTCTCTGCTCGTAATATTATAAAAGGTGTTAAATATTCTAATAGATATAGCATGCATAAACTAAAAAGTTTCGTCGACGGCGCGTATTGTTCCGTGCGCGCCTTAAGGAGTTTTCAGCAAACTGTAGGGGCCCACCAGGGTTGAAGCCTACTGAGGCCATGGGTCTGCTTCTGTAAGGATGATTCGGCCCCGGTACGAAAGGCAACAAAGGAACAGGAGTACGTTTTTAATCAGTAAAAGTCTGACACTATCTTCCACTCCACCCAAGAGCGATGGATGGCATTGGATGATTTTCCCACCAAAAAATAAAAAAATAAAAAAATGTTTTCAATTATAGTGTAGACTAGATGTGCCCGCGACTTCGTTCGCGTGGACTATAGGAGTTTGAATTTATTTTTTTCTAAAATAAAAGTAGCCTAAGTTACTCCTTATTACATCAGCTACCTGCCAAAAAAGTCCCGTCAATATCGGTCCAGCCATTTCAGTGATTAGCCGGAACAAACAGACAGACAAAAATTTTAAAAAATGTTATTTTGGTGTATATATATTGTATATTTATGTATATATATTCATATGCATGTAGTAAAAAGCGGTTATTTCAATATTACAAACAGACACTCCAATTTTATTTATATGTTTAGATATGTATAGATATAATACTTAATAATATATCTAGAGTAGTGTTTCTTAAAGTGTGGCCAGACCACTGGTTCAATGACCACGTTTACATTTTTTTTTCTCTGACACATTGCTTTTGCAATATTTTTTTATTTTTTTTTTATTTATATTTCAACTGTCTTTTTGTTAGTAATTTATTTTGTTAACATTTTATTGATAGTTGTAATTATTATATTATTCCTGATTTCTTTTTTTTATATCGCCTCTTTTTGTAATGTGAATGTGAGAACACTGTATACTCCACGAACTCTTAGACTACTTCCTATTACGACTTACTTTGTTTTTTACTAAAATAATTTTTATTGTGCTTTTGTGTACAATATTTGACTGGTCTACACTGTTCTTAAATAATATCTATCAATATTGTCATACCAACCACTTTTTTTAAAAAGAGTAACCATGGAGTTTCTTGCCGGTTCTTCTCCATAGGAAACGACCAATTTGGAACCGTGCACTAGCTTCTGACGTTTTATAAGTGCCCATGTAGGCCTATGTGAAATAAAATATTTTTGACTTGACTTGTTTCCTCAAGTCCCTGGAAATAATAAAAGTGGTCTTCGAAGCCATCCTTTAATCTGTCACAACTGAATGAATGGATTCAACTGCAGCAATCAGCGATGTAACTTGAAAGATCTTTTTGAGACAGTCACTTTAAATCTTTTGGAGCTGAAAGGCATTTTTTTTATGATTCAAGATTTTGAGATCAAATTCTCTTACCCTAAATTCTTGGTACTTCTAATATCTAAAACCGTGCAGTAAAATTGGTTAGATGAAAATCCCTACTGACATCCGTTTAGCTTTAAGAAATAACTTTTAGTGGTTCACTAAAAGTTTTTTTTTGTGTAAGTAGACTATGTAGTCATAAATCGACATTATCATCATTTCAGCCGATAGATATCCACTATTAGGCCTCTCCAAGTGTCACTACTACGAACGGTTCTGTGCATCTCATATCCATGGGATTCCTGGAACCCTGAGGGTCGCAGTTTCAGTAAATTAAATCAGTAAATTATTATCAGACTTTAATATTAAATATAGGAAAAAAAAATTGTGCAAACTGTTTTTCGGGTTCCGTACGTCAAAAGGAAAAAACGGAACCCTTATAAGAACGCGTGGAGGTATCGAGTTGAAATTAAAACTTTGGAGGTATGGGAACGGCGAGTAAAGTCCCTCATGCCTCCATTGAAAAGGCAGGATCCTCCGACCAGACAGATGTTATGGTCTGGTGGGCGACTGCCCGATAGATGATTTTGGGCTGTCGTATATGTTCAAATCGCGCGGAGAACTTTGATTGTGCGATGCAGGATTTTGTACTTTCTTCGTAGTTCTTATGTGGCGCCATAGATGTCGCTACGAAACCATATACTCAGATTTGCGGTCCCTTCAAGCTGTGAAAAAATGAAACTTCTGCGTTAACGAATACAAAAGATACGGTCGTTTATATCGCAAAAAAACGTATATTTTGATACTCTCAAAGATCAAAATTCATGGGGTACTTCCCGTTGACCCAGAATCCTAAAATTTGGCACAAATCTTATAGCACAGATATAGGAAAAAATCTGAAAACAGTAAATTGGTTGTTAAGTAAGTCACAAAAAAAAAAAATTGCTATTCGGAAAAATCTTCGAGACTCCATTCGGGAATTGTAGTTTATACGGAACCCTGCGCGAGTCCGACTCGCACTTGCCCAGTTTTTTTCATTATGGTTACTAAGATTGCGTACTCGTGAAATCGCTTTCAGAGAAGGGCAATTACCGCCTCTGATTTTAAGATTCGTTACCGTTATTATATTATATTTTATTGTCATTTAAAATGTAACTTATAGATGTCATCTGCACCATAATTTTATTGACATTGACAAAACATTCATCGTCTCGACTCAGCAATTTAGTGGCTTTGGTAATACATAGGTATGTACGTCAATACAGCAAACATACGTAAATATATGCATAAACTATTAAACTGTTTAATAAAGTTAAGTCACGTACAGCGGCGTCGATTTTTGTAGCAGGAGCCATTCTGTTAGCAAACTGTTGTCACAAAATATATAGGTACATACAAAGGTCAATATAGAAAGAAAGAAAGAAAAGGTAGTAGGTATGAAAAGTGAATTACACACATGAGATTGTCTTCTGTACCTATATATTTTGTGCTGTTGTCCAGTCAGTGAAGCCCCACACACAATGCGATAGTCTAGCTACATCTTTTTGCGGGCTTGCGGACAGTGAGCAATGGGTAGCTCGCTGTCCGACTGTCCGGTAACTCTCCGGACCGAGCCCAAGTCGTCGACGGCGCGCACTGTTCCCGCGCGCCTCAAAGAGTTGTCAGCAACAGCAGGGGCCCAGCCGGGTCGAAGCCTGCTGGGGCCAAGGTTATCTGAAAGGGAACTCGAGCCCCGGTATGAAGGCTAGAAGGAACGGGGTGGGCTTTTAGTCAGTAAGAGTCTGACACTATCTCCCGCTCCGCCCAAGAGCGGAGGTTGTCATTAGATGATTTTTCCACCATAAAAAAAGCCTTCCTATCTTAACTTTCAGCTAATTATAGTCCAGATTTCAGTTACTTCAATAAATATTGTTCTTCATCAAAACTTCAAGAACATTAAATCAAACTTTCAATATTGAACTTTTACTTGCTCTAATGGACAAAGTACGAGTAAAAGTTCCATATTCAAAGTTAATTATTAGTTATTGCGAAAATATCTAAATCTGCTGCTAGTTTTCACCTTTGCTTTACCCTTTTTAGAAAAACAATAACTGATATTACTTACAAATGTAACCATTAGTGTTAGTGCCATCATCATAATTTCAATTTTGGTATTGTTTATGTATTAATTGCTTCGTTCCATTAAGTGTTGTGTAGGATACCTAAAACTACAGCCCAATAAACATAGTACCTTATCGACAATCATTATCGGCCTCGCGGGCGCAGCCCAATACGTTGGTCCGACCAGATCCGCACCGCCCTTGACTCCACGATGTACAATGCCCTTCACACCGCCAGAGACAGGAACAGATGGAGGAATATCATAAGAGATAGAGTGATGAAACAGGGGGGTCACGACCCTCAGCATTGAGGAATACGACGCAAGGAGGAGGGAGGATCGACAATCATTCTAGTTAGCTAATGTACTGATCGGTACTTCATCAAAGTATCACATTTGTCATAGAATCACACTTATATTAATTTCCTTTTTTCACTAGACTAGCTATAAGTATCTTTAATTATAAGAAAGATTCGGATGTTGTCACTAAAACAAACATTATAATGATTCTAAAGCATTTGTTCAGTCCATTTACTTGATATGTAAGTTGGTCCATTATTTAAAAAAAAATGGACCAATAAACCTCCTGGTAAGATCCAGAATCACAGTCTGCATGCTTTTCTGAGTTCATACTATGCACAGATGCGATTCACATATTTTTAAATCGTATCATAATTTTACGTCCAGCATTATTTATCTATCCATTAACATTAGTTTTAATTTTCTTTTTTTTTTGTATGTGTAATGGTGTACAATAAAGTATAAAATAAATAAATAAATTAGAGCAAACAAATATAAAATGTACGGTGTTATTGTCACTTATGACGACATTGCTTTTTGTGCCTTTTTTATTAAATTTTATTTTTGTAATTAGCTAATATAATGTAATGTAAATAATAATTTTATTATTAAATTTTAATGTAACTGATGTGGATTAAGGCGCTCAAACATATAAAAATGCTGAACGTAAAAAAGTAGATTTTGCACCTACACTGTTTTTTCCCAGGGTTTTAATTGAAAATTTAAAAATTTGTCTGGTTTTATTTAGTTAGGTTAGCAGAAAAAGTAAAATGTTAATTAAAATCTATTCAGCCGTTCTCACGTATTAACGTCAGTAACACAGCGACAGAGAGCTAATTAGGAAGACACATTATTTATTATTTTTACAGAGGTGATTAAACTTCAATATTTCATCTACAGCTACAAATATATTACTTAATATAATAATTTTGCTGAAAAAACTGCACTGCAAAACGAAATATAAAAGTCATGGCCATTTTCACTAACAAAATAAGTAGTACTTACTTATATACGAACTTTCTCGTACTATCCGCGAGACCTCTCCAAGTTCCGCATATTATTTTCACCTTCAACTTAAATACTAACATTAAATTGCTGCTACATTTAAGTTTTTAGGTAAGTGTTATATGTATAACATTTCCTGCAAATATGTTTCTTTTGAAAGCGTGAAGAAATTAAACACAAAACTAAATTCAATTTTTATTACAATCCAGGAGTAAATTAATCAAACTGTTGCAAGTCTAATATCCCCTTTAAATAAGGGCTCAAATTATTTTAAAGGGATATACAATCGTGAAAATAATCATAGTCTAATGTCTGAAAGAACTCCTTAACATTATCTCTACTAAATAAATTATTATTTAAAATATGAACAGTTATAGATATTGTAATTTACAAATACTTATATACAAACGGACCAAGATATGTATGTACATATTAAGATTACATATTCGAAAGTTTTCGTTGGTTATCAATGATTCGTCCTAATTCGGTCAATCCACGAAACATTATTTACACACATACATATAGAAATCTAAAGTGCTATGCACTATTCAACCTTTAAATATGTACACGAAACTACTCTACAATATTTGAAAGATATTTTACTATTTATGTAATATCATCATAATATTTCTGTATGCAAGAAGTGCAGACTGAGATTCATAATCATTAATTTTACATACTCAATTTTTTATTATCTTACTCGAATCACTGCTAATATTCTACTTACGAATGAGTTAAAACATTTGAGCAAATTAGCATCATTCAGTTTAAGCATAAAATTTTACAGTTAGACAAACTGTATTTGGCACGATCACGGTTTCATACAAAGTAATTTCTTGAAGGCTCTTCTGAAGTCCATATTGAAAATGGTGTAGATGAGAGGATTTAGAGCAGAGTTGCAGTAACCTAGCCAAGTTATGAAGTTGATGAACTTGTTCGACAAACAGCAACTCGCACAGAACGGGATGACCAGGTAAATAACAAAGAAGGGCAACCAACAGACTACAAACACTCCCATTATTATGCCTAGAGTCCTAGCCGCGCGACGTTCGCGTGTCAATGAAATGCGCTGCTTTTCTTCAATGAATTGGTATACTGCGCTTTGTTGGTTTGGTTTCGGTCGCTTATGACTGGACTTTACTGGTACAGTCTCGCTAACTTCAATCAAGTCATCTTCATGAGTCTCCTTTGAGTTACTTTCTGATGATGTGTTCCTGTTTTCCAAATTATCACCCATATCAGTAACGGAATTCTCGTTCGATAATATTGGTATGATCAGTTTGTTTTGTGATTTGTCATCTTTGCTCCAGTATCGTCGCTTTGGTTTCTTTTTTGGAGTCAGTTTTCTGGTTCGTTTTTTCTTTTCATTGTTTTCAACTAAGCGCGTAACACCTTGGTGCTCGTTTGGATTTGCTTCTGAGCTTACAGAATCTTGATCATGGTGATCGTCTTTATTTGTATATTTATTCTGACCGCTGGAAATGGTGCTGATTTTCGTAGCCTTTGCGCGATCTCTAAGTCTTTTTTTAGTGGCTAAATATATTTCAAAATAAACTACAGTCATTATAACTAGCGGTATGTAAAAGGATCCGGATGAAGAGAAGATGACAAAGCCAGGTTGCGAGGTTAAGCGACAAGGCGTGTCCGGTTCGAAAACTTCAGGCCAGTCGTTCCAGCCTAGCAATGGCGGAGAGCTTATAACTAATGAGAGAATCCAAACAACCCCAATCATTAGGAGTACGCGTTCTAAAGTTCTCTTTTGTGCGTAATTTATAGGATCTGTGATCGCCCAATACCTGTCTAGTGCGATAGCACATAAATTTAAAATGGACGAAGTGCAGCACATTATGTCACATGTTAGCCACATCTTGCACACATATATCCCGAATACCCATTGCCCGAGAATAGAGTACGCCACATTCAGTGGTAGCACCAATATTGCTACGGTCAAATCCGCTACAGCGAGTGATACTATGAAGAAGTTCTGGACGATCCGAAGGGGCTTGTAAGTAAATACACTGAGGATCACTAGAATATTTCCAACTATCGTTGAGATTATTATTAGCGTAAGTACTATTGCTGTACAGATTGCCTCCCATTCTGGTACCGCTAGTGTTATCCCGAAGCTACTCGGATATTTAGGATCATCAGCGACAGCGCAAGCGTCTCTATCATCCTCGATTACCTCATCAGTGTAGTTTATTAATGTGTAGTTTGCGTCAACGGTAGTAGCTGCTTGCCCCATTTTGGATTCTTTGTGGCTATTACTTGGCTACATTTCACGTTGTACTGGAGGGGAGGACCGTGAATCGTGAAATTCTTTCAAAGCATTTGGCAAGCATCCGTCGATAATTCTTCTTGGGTGAGACGGGTCCGTTTCCTTTATTCATCCTTTCATACTCCAATTTTCTGTAACAATAAATAACCCTTTCAATGCATAATTGAAATGTATTGGCGATTTTTTCCTATCAAAAAGGGTTTTGTAAAGGCGAACTAGCAAGTAACGTATAAATTACCTCCTGCTGGAAATCTTTACTAGGAAGTCCCATTTGTGTGACTTGTTCATTTTTTGATGCGTAAACGAATCTGTAACAAAAGAGAACATATATTAGAGTCAGTCAGGTATGAAAAGTAAATATCTTTTACGAGGCAAGAATGTGAGGAGGCGCTGTCGCGTTATGCCATCTCGAGGAGCATTCATCAGATAAATGTATGATAGCGCGATGAATGGCTGGAATTGTTGCCTCGGCAATATTTTCACTAATGTATTTCAATTATTTACTTAGCAAGTCAGTGCCAAACTCTAACATAAAAAAGCTTCCAACGTCTACAGAATACAAAACTTCATTTATAAAGTAAGACGCTTCTAAATTCAGTTTTTCGATAATAATCTTGTTTTCCCTAGGGCCAGTTCTCTTAATAAAAAATAAATCCCAGCGTGGTTTTGACATATCAATCGTGACAAGAGAAAACGTAATAGGTTCAGTTTTAAATTCGATCATAATAATTTATTTCTATATTTTCGGAGACAAATTCAAGCATTCTGTTCGGGGAATTCCAGACCATTTAAAATTGTTACCCTGATGTCATTTGCCAATGTTGAAAATAATATTAGGCTTTAATAACCTTTAATGAGAATAAATTGTTAAGTTTTTTCTTGAAACAAAAATGTAAAAATCTTATACTAATTAGTAACAGGTTTTCATGAATATTAAGATAAGAATCTATAAACTTAAACATATTAATAAAATTTTAAATAGCTTTTTATTATTTTAGTCATAATTTAACCCAATTTGCATTAATTTGACATCATAAAGAGATTTATTGCTGAGTAAGATTAAAAATGCAAGTGAATTAGCAAAAACACGATTAGACTTAGTTTCAAAGTCACCTTAAGATTGTAAGTTAATGAAAAAATAAAGCTTGAACAAAGAATGTTAGCTAACCTTCAATTTCAATAAAGAAAACTTTTTACAAAAAAAAAAAAATAAGTAAGTTGGTTATTTTTTTTTTGTAAAAAGTTTTTTATTACACACTTTTTAGTTGCAATACACTTACAGCCAGAGTACCTTTTTCTCATGACAATTCCAATTAACTCAAACCCTGCTATACATACATATATACATTGTTTTATTATGAAGTTCCCGTGTCTACCTTCCGGCTCCATCATCATCATCAGATCAGTTCGATAGTACCTGATAGCCAAAGTGCATCTCATGACAATTCTAATAAGCCTAAACACGGCTAGGATACATTGATTAATTACGAAGTTCCGGTGCCTATCTTCCGGCTCCATCATCATCATCAGATCAGTTTGAGAGTACCTTATAGCCAAAGTGCATCTCATGACAATTCTAATAAGCCCAAACATGGCTAGGATACATTGATTAATTATGGAGTTCCGGTGCCTATCTTCCGGCTCCATCAACATCATCAGGTCACATCGATGATACCATTTTCAACGTACCTATTCAGAACTATTCATTTATTTGTAACTATGTTCATTGAGAGATCTGTGTGAGTATGAACTACCGTTGGCCATTTCTGGTCTTCTTCACCAGTTCCACTTCATCAAATGTCATGTTTTGACTATAAATGCTTAAGTCTTTGATGAAAATATCAAAAGAACTATATGATTGCCTATAATATTTGAGGATTTCCCTCGATTTCGCCAAGATTCCATCATCAGATCCCGACTTGGTGACTATGGGACCAGTTGGGAAGTATACCCTTTCTGACAAAATAAGAATTTTTCAAATCGGTTGGCAAGTGACGAAGTTATGCGCGAACATACATAAAAAATACAAACATCCGAATTGAGAACCTCCTCCTTTTTTAGAAGTCGGTTAAAAAAAAAGACCAGTAATGCTTTCACCAATGCCATTCTTTTTTCAAATAGATATCAAATTAGATTTTACAGTAGAATCTGAATTAATGAAATGTAATTGGTTCAATCGTTGCCTTTTGCAAATTGTATTTTACCCACTCTTATGCATAAGTTGTATTTATGGATAAAAAACTTTTTACAAAAAAAAACAACCGACTTCAATGTTAAAAAAACACTGAAAAGTACAAAATAACTTTAATTTCGGAAGTCGATGTTTCTATAATAGTTTTGTCTTATTTAACACCGACTTCCGAAATTAAAGTTATTTTGTACTTTTCAGTGTTCTTTAACATTGAAGTCGGTTGTATTTTTTTTTTTGTAAAAAGTTTATTATTTTACACTTTTTAGTTATGGTACCATCACTAAAAAGTACCTCTCAGTCAAACTTAAATACCTTATAGCCAGAGAACGTCTCATAACGATTTTAATAATCCCAAACACGGTTAGATTACATTAATTTACCTTCTGGCTTCATCATCAGATCAGTCCGATACATCCCCTCTCCCTTTTCCTTCAGCCAGTCATCGACTACACGTATAAACAAAGCAATTTTACTTGTTACGACAGTTCTCCTGTGATCCTATGAGGAGTTCTGTGCCATATCTTCGAAGTTCATGATCAGATCATAACATTATTTCAATGGGACCAACTTGGAAGCATAACCTTTCAATCAAAAAAAGAATTTTCAAAATCGGTCTACAATTGACGGAGATATTGGTGAACATACATAAAAAAAAAAAAACATTGAGCCTCCTCCTTTTCGAAGTCGGTTAATAAAAGGGAATTAAATGCCATATAAAATAAACATTTGATTACAGCATTGTTAGTTATTAAATAAAACTATTAATGTTGTGTGTTATATAGAAAATATCATTTTAAGACTGAATTTTTTTTTGTTTTATTTTGTCCACAAAGTACATAATAACCCATTATGTATTTATTATATGCTGTATCTGCTTAGTGTATCTGCTTAGTTTATTTTTCTTTTTAAGTATAATTAAAGCATAATTACTTTAGTGTATTATTCGTTTTATAATTTTGGTCACGTGCAAAAATTTTATTGTATTTTTTCTGTAAGAAAATTAAATTGTATGTTACGCTCGTCTGTGTACATCAGCCGTCCTCATTATATTTTTTTTTCTAAGATTTTGTGATAGTGTGTGTTTCTAATGTTACAAATCTGAAGAGTTTGCTTGTTTGTTCGAAAGCGCTAAACTCAAGAACTACTGGATCGAATTGAAAAATTATTTAAGTTGTAGTGTAGATGTGTAAGTGTGTAATCAATAATATATAATCAATGTAGCATTCAATAAACGACAGTATTATTTGAGCATCCGTGACTATCATTTCTCTCCGTTAATACCTTCGACCCTACATGGCGACCCTGCCAGCGCGCATCGCGGTGCGATCGCGTTACCGACGGCGCCGTACCATATAGGGACTGTAAAACTAAAACAATCGAAGTAAATCCGAGCTAAGATGGATTATTATAATTATTCAATAACGTTGACCACGTTCGCGGTTGCAACAAGTCGAATTCAGTGCGGTGCTTACGATATAATACCGAATATCGTGTCTATTAAAAATGGGAGGTACGCAAACTAAAGAAGAGACCGTTGTGGTACAAAACGCAGCCGGAGGGACCAATAACACGCACCTAGAGGAGGTGAGATTTCACATTTCTACCATCACCATACTGATGAGTATTATAGCACTGGTTCTGGGACTCGGCATGATATATTTTCTTCTACGCATGTATCGGCGTTGTCATATCCGTTGGATAAATCAGGAGTTATACAGGAGTGCGTTATCTAGAAGATCTGGAGCGAGGCAGTCAGGACATTCCCCAGAGAAAGGACGGTCGAAGGGCGACATAGTATGACAACAACGAAAATAGACGTTACACAAAATATTCAAAGTGAAAGTGGCAAAAAGTGATAGTGATAAAAGTTAAAGTGATAAATTCGGTAAATTCAGTGCGGAAATAAAATATAAACTGGTATGCTATAATACGGGATTCTTATATTTATGAAGACACAGGCATCGTTAAATGGACTTTGAACTTTATTTGTTAAGTGCATAATCATAGCTAATAATATGTTATTTGTACTCATAGTGTTTAAAAAACGAATGATGCTAAGTGATGGCAGATGTCTTGGAACTTTGCTATAAAGAATTGAAATGTATTAAAACATATTTAATTAAAATAGGTTCAAAACGTAGGCAAGGAAATGTTTTAGAGAAAAAGTTGTGTGAAGCAAAGGAAATTTATGACAAATATACTGATATAATAAAGATTATTACTGACGATATAAAGAAAGGAAAAATAGGACAAAGTGAAAAGATATTAATAGATAAATTTTGTATCGATTTTGAGTCATTGTATAAACAAATTTTAGATTTATGTGCTATGTCAGATACGAGTAGCAGTGAGGATACAAAAATGGAATCTTTTAATCTGAAAGTAGCTCTTAGTTTATTACCTTTGATGACAAATGATAATGAATGTTCGCTTAAACAATTAATTGATAACATAGAGTACTACAGCTCGCTATTGGCTAGTAATGAGTGTGAAAAGAAGTTAGTACAGTTTGTTTTGAAGAGTAGGTTGTCTCAGCACGCTAAATTGCAGTTGCAGACAGATTATGCGAGTGTAGACGATTTGTTAATTGATATGCGTAGAGTGTTACTACCTCAAAAGTCACCATTTGCAATTCAAAACAAAATAAATCAATTAAAACAAAATGATCTATCAGTTCAGGACTATGGTAACCAACTTTCGGAACTTTTTGTGGATCTGACGGTATCGCAAGCCGAAGGTAATTTAGATACATATAAAATGATTAAACCCTTGAATGAAAAGCTGATTATCAAAAGATTTGCCGATGGCTTGCGAAACCGCCGTCTTTCAACTATTATTGCAGCCAGAAACTACGGATCGATGAAGGACGCTATACAAGGTGCGAAGGATGAAGAAACATCCATAACTGGCTCTTATTCGGGGTCTGGCGAGATATTAGGTATGTATTCGTCTAGAGGACGACAACAACACAACCGTGGACAATACGTAAACAATAATTATAACCGAACATATTATAATAGGGGTCGTAACAATGATTTCAGTGCTCGTCGAGGCTACTACAATTCTCGAGGGGGGCAGCAGACATATCAGCAGAGCCGCGGGGCAGCACAGCGAGGCCGAGGATTTCCATGGCGCGGTAGAGGCAAGTCTTATTATAGAAACCGTAGTAACCAAGGGATAAGCCAACCCCCCGTAGATGCGAATAGACACGCGGTTAATGTTTTAACAAGACCCGAAAATCAGGTACTTGAAAATGAGTTTTTTCGTGAATAACAAAGTTATTTTCGCAACTGATACTAACTATTATATTAAATTATCTTGTAAAAACAAAACATATTCTTGGTTAGTTGATACCGGTGCTACAATTTCAGCCTTAAAATATGAATATGTTCTAGAACAAAACTTTCCAATCCAAAAAGAGGACATTGTCATAAATGGCATTGGTGGCAAAGTCCATGCAATAGGATCTGTTTGTTTAACATTATCTGCGGGTGGTCATCACCTGAAATGTAATAAGTTTTATGTTTTCGATACGTTCCCATGTCGGGCTAATGGCATCATCGGGCAAGACTTTATTAATAAACATAGCTCTATATTAGATTTTAGTAACCATACCTTAACATTGCTGACTCAGAGTAATCTGAAAATAGTTTTACCTTTACTGATTCATAATGATGCAATTGAAATATTTCCAAGATGTGAATCCATTCATTATTTGAGGACTGATTTTACAGAAGAATGTGTAGTACATTCTAAAGAAATTAGTGATGGAATATTTTTGGCAGGTTGTATAGCAACACCAGTTAATGGACGAATACCGATAAAGATATTAAATACAACAGATAGGTCATGTACATTGACAGACATTAATCCGTATATAGAAAAAATATCATTATACAACGTTTGTAATTTTGATAAATCTGAGCGTGATGCAAGTAGAGTAAAACAATTATTTTCAGTACTGAACCTTAAACATCTTAATAAGGAGGAGCAAATATCTATTGAAAAATTATGCGCAAAGTACTCAGACATTTTTTATTTACCAGGAGATAGATTAACTACAACCAATATTTATAAACATTCTATTACGCTTAAACCAAATGTAACTTCTGTATTTACAAAACCGTATCGTTTACCACATTCACAGAAGGGAGAAATTAAGCAACAAATTGATAAAATGTTGAATGAGGGTATCATCGAACCTTGTCGTAGCGAGTGGTCAAGTCCAGTACTGCTAGTTCCTAAAAAATCAGATGGTACTAGTCCGAAAAAGTGGCGGTAAAGTAGTTATTGACTACCGTAAACTCAATAATTGTATTGAAGACGACCGATTCCCACTTCCTAATATTACTGAAGTGCTTGATTCGCTATCTGGCTCAGTTTATTTTTCACATTTAGACATGTATCAAGGTTATTATAATATTGAACTGGAACAGGAAAGCAGAAAATACACAGCATTCTGTTCAGGTCAATACCAAATGACCCGTATGCCAATGGGTTTAAAGACAAGTCCAGGATCATTTTCCAGAATGATGACCATGGCTATGTCTGGCCTGACATATGAAAAATGTTTAGTTTACTTAGACGATTTGATAGTTTTTGGCAGAAACTTAGATAGTCATAACAAAAATCTGCAAGACGTTTTTGAAAGGTTGAGAAAAATTAATTTAAAATTAAACCCACAGAAATGTAACTTCTTAAAAAAGGAACTGCTATATTTAGGCCATGTGGTATCTAATAATGGTGTATTACCTGACCCGGATAAAATAAAAATTGTGCAAAATTATCCATGTCCAACTAATGTAGACGAAACGAGGAGGTTTGTTGCGTTTGTTAATTTCTATAGAAAATTCATACCCAACTTTGCTGAGCTTGCCTATCCACTTAATAAATTATGTTGTAAAAATGCTACCTTTATATGGGATGAAAAATGTCAGTTATCATTTGATAAGTTAAAAGAAAAAATCATATCTCCACCGGTTTTGCAATACCCGGATTTTTCAGAACAAAATGAATTTAATCTTCAGACGGATGCTTCTAAGTACGCAATTGGTGCAGTTTTGTCAAACAAAGATGGCAAGCCTGTATCTTTTGCCAGTAGGACACTTAACAAATCGGAAATAAACTATCCGACAATCGACAAAGAATTGCTGGCTATAGTGTGGGCTGTCAAACATTTTCGCCCATACTTGTACGGAAAACATTTCAAAATTTTCACCGACCATAGACCTTTAGTCTCATTATTTAACATGAAAGATCCGTCAAGTAGATTATTTAAATATAGGTTATTATTAGAAGAATATGACTTTACGATAGAATATGTTAAGGGTTCAAAAAATGCGGCTGCAGACGCATTGTCTCGAATTTCCATAACATGTAATGATTTAAAACATATGCACGAGTCGTGTGTTTCGGTTATGACTAGGGCTCAAAAGAGAAACCTGATTGACAATACTTCCACGATAGGAATGAGTGACACGCCTACAGTTTGGTCTGATCAGCCAAACACTGTAAGCAGTCATAATACTAGGACGTTAAACGAATCAGTAGAATTACGTTTTGTTGATGCATGCAAATTAGAGACATTTAGGAAAAGTGGAGTTATAGGTAAAGCGAGTAAAACATTTATATACATTCCTAATGAAAAAACTGTTTTTGTTAAATATGTATCTTCTCCATCGCAAATATCGCCAGCCGAATTTGTGAGAGAGTTACATGATTTTTGTAAAAGCCTAAGTATTAAGGAAGTTTATTTAATAAAAACGAATAAGAATAATATTTTTATAGAAAAGCTATTAAATGAAGTAAATAATTTAAATACATGGAGTACATGGCTCCCATTTTGGTCATTCTGCTATAATACATCAGTTCATTCAGCAACTAAATATTCCCCTTACGAGTTAGTTTTCGGAAAAAAGTGCTCTTTACCAAGTAATTTGACTAGTACAGTTGACCCACTCTATAACATTGATTATTACCCATTTGAGTTGAAATTTAGATTGCAAAAGTCACAGAAAGATGCACGAGACAACCTACTCAAAAGTAAACTAATACAAAAAGAACGATATGACAGAAATATAAATCCTATTGTTTACCATCCTGACGATCTAATTTTAGTTAAAAACAATATGTGTAATAAATTAGATAGTGTTTACTCAGGACCATATAAAGTTGTATCTGATGAGTCACCTAATGTAAAAATAATAAAGAATGGCAAAATAGATGTCATTCACAAGAACAGAACCAAATTGTACCAACCCAATCAATAGTAATTTAATGACGCTCTATATATGTATGATGGTGATGTGATTTAACTTGGTTGATTTTAATTTTAAAACTGTAATTTTAATTGTGACTGATTTGATTATTATTTTTTATATTTGTATATGAGTCAATGTTACTTGTAATAAATAAATTATTATTATTATTATTAATAGTTATACGTACTAGTTATAAGCTATTAGTATATAGTACTAGCAATAAGTTTTTATTTTATGAAAATAAAACAAAATTGAAATTTTATTTTATTTTACCTCGCCATGGGAGGTGTAGTGTAGATGTGTAAGTGTGTAATCAATAATATATAATCAATGTAGCATTCAATAAACGACAGTATTATTTGAGCATCCGTGACTATCATTTCTCTCCGTTAATACCTTCGACCCTACAAAGTATTAGATAGGACTTTTATTGAGGAAGGCTCTATATAACATTAATTTTAGTCTGAGCAAAACCCGAATAGACACGGTTTTCGGGTTTTGCTTATTTAATTGTATATTATTATACTATATTATATTATTCATAATTGTATCATGTAAAATCGCAAAGTTATAAGCTTGTTATGTGAGCAAAAATACACATACATAGTCACTTTGCCATCAAGGCGACTGAGAGGTTGTTTTGTACTTGCACCCAGCTGTTTGCTGGTACCTAATGCCTTCTATGGCCTGCCATGACCTGTGTTATATTTAGTGTCGTTGGTGTCCAACTTGTGACCTTTTTAAGTATTTTTGGAATAGAGTCTCTCTAATAAGTTAAACGACTTGGGTAATTATTAGAATTTAATTAAATCTGATGTAGTCTACACGGGTTCAATAATCAAGGTTGATTAAGAGATAGAGATCATTGTTAACTAACAGAAGAACCTTATAAAAAGTATCGAACATAAATATTTTTTAAATGATTAAATATTATACAAAATTCCCAAGTCGGTTGACTTATTAGACAGACTATAAAATATAACATGGTGTTAAAACTATTGGAATCGATTCAGTTATTGATTCTGAACAAACATTCAGGTTTCGCGTTACTAACAATAATGTTATATAACATCACACTACGACCAATCAGAGTGCAGTAGTAACAACGCAGATAAACCGAAGGGATCAGCTAGAAAATAATAAATAAATAGAAAAGAAAGCTTCTAGGCAAGCGTGTTCCATCGTCGGCCACATCATCGCTTACCATCGGGTGAGTTAATGGCCAACGCGAGCCTATCCATTATTAAAAAAAAAAAGATCGAAAGAAACCCTCTCGTTCTCGAGAACAAATTAAAAAAATAATACAATATGGCATACTTTTGGGTCTTGCCAAATCGATATTAAGATCAAGTAGAGCTATAAGAGCTTGCACTCACAGCTGATGTACAAAACCACTTCTGCTGCCAGATTCGTAAGTGCCTTAGTTTTAAAAATGCTGGTTTGTTACCTCTTAAATTCGCAAGAATAAGGTTGAAGCACTTACTGGGAAGTGCTGTGGCGGTCAGTGAGTTAAGGAAACTACTACGTAAGCATGCTGGTCCGTAACAGTCTTAGGCGTCTTCTCGTTTGATGAATGAAAGTGCATTTATATAAATTGTGGACGTAAAACATAATAAAGCAATGGTGGCCGAGTGGTAACGGCCCGGACTTACGAGTTGTAGGTCGCGGATTCAAACCCAGCCAAGCGCATTACTTTCTGTAATTTATTTCGTCACCACTGCTCTCAAAACGGTGAAGGAAAACATCGTGAGGAAACCGGCACTCCTAGAACCAAAAATTCGAAGACGTGTAACATCCAACAACCCGCACTGGGCTCGCGTGGTGGCTTTGTTACGTCCCATTCCCTCTCCTAGAGAGTAAGCCTGAATCCCAACAGTGGGAACATTATAAGGCCAACTATGCTATGATATAATTATGCTAAATGATATAAAACGTTATGAGAAAAACAATAACAAGCTGGGTGGAATACTTTCAGAGAAAACCTTTCATGATACCATTATTACCACGGTAAAACTCTTATTATAAAATAATGAGAGTTTTCATATATTATATTTCGTACAAAAATTGTAAAGTACTACAGAACTCAAAAATAAAGAAATCAAAAAGTACCTACCTATTTTTTTTAAAATAAATATCCTTTGATATAATGTTTATGTGAACTTATAATTTCAATTCATTCCAAAGATTATAACACTTCAAAGTAACCTGTTTTAAAAGACGGCATATCTCATATCCATTATTTCAATCGGCCGAACCTTATCCCAACTAATTATATCCCCTCGAGCGCCAGGGGTTCATTGACCCGGAAAATTTAACAAAACAAAAACAATTTTTGTTTTTTGGATTTTTCTAGGAAAAACAAGTAATATATATACATAAGGTATATTATTGAGGATTTTCGAAATAAACCACAAATTGTTTCTCTGAAAACAAAGATTTGTTTTATTCAGCATGCTTTTACAGTATTATGTAATAAATTATCGTTTAACTAAAATTACACTTTTATCTCACCTGAAAACAAAGAAACGACATTAAAGTTCACTAATATCGCCTCCTCAATTATATCCCTTTAATTATCTCTCTACAAGTTTTTATAACAATAAAATGCACAAAATTAATCTCAACATCATCTGTCATTGAATGATACGTCACCCCGTATCCACAGCTTAAAAATTTAAAAAATGAAATGTCATTTCCAAGGAGGTCATTTCATTACATCTCCCCCCCATAGGAACGAAAATTCTAAATAATATAATACAAACAATGCACCTGCAAGCTATCTTTATACCTATTCGTTTTCTTCTACTTCATCTTTTTTTTTTTTTTTTTTTTTTTTTTTATGGTGGGAAAAAATCATGCATTGACATCCCCCGCCCTTGGGCGGAGCGGGAGATAGTGTCAGACTCTTACTGACTAAAAGACCCACCCCGTTCCTTCTAGCCTTCATACCGGGGCTCGAGCGCCCTTTCGGATAACCCTGGCCCCAGTAGGCTTCGACCCGGCTGGGTCCCTGCTGTTGCTGACAACTCCTTGAGGCGCGCGGGAACAGTGCGCGCCGTCGACGACTTGGGCTTGGTCCGGACAGTTACCGGACGGCCGGGCAGTGAGCTACCCATTGCTCACTGTCCGCAAGCCCGCGTCTACGTTGGCCGGAAATCGGGATCAGAATCCCGGCGACGGCGGCGGCGATAACGCCGTTGCCTGATGCGTTCGGCCTCCTCCTTTGCGAGCATTACTGCTTCGCAGAAGTCGGCGACCGCCTGCCACTCCTCCTCGCTCCGGACCATGGCCTCAACCAAGGCCCGGCGCGAGAGGTCTCCGCCGCCGATCGCCCCCACGAGGGCACGGCGATGCTCCGCCCATACTTCATCTTCTGCCGCAACAGGTTGTAATTTTGTTATGTGGAATAAAGTTGATTCTGTTTTTCTGTTGCCAGTGTCAATCTTATAAATGGAGTTCGATATTTTCTCTATTATCTTGAAAGGGCCTATTTTTAATTCGTCTATTTTTTTCCTGTTCAGTCTATTTCCATTTTCTACATATACACTGTCTCCTATCTCGAACTCTTGTATTTTCCTATTTCTATCAAATATTTTCTTGTTGTACTTGTGAGATTTTATTGTATTCTCTAATGCTAATCTTCTATCAGCAATCCACTTGTCTTCCTTTTCTATTGTTTTAATTTCATTTGGTAAAATACTGACATTTGTACCATCCAATAAATATTTTGGTGCAAAACCTGTAACAGAATGGTCTGTTTCATTATATTTCTGTACACATTCTCTTGCTACTGTTGTCCATGTTCTCTTATTATTTTTCTGATTTATTTTACATCTTATTTTATTTACTATTGTTTGGTTTAATCTTTCGTTCAAGCCGTTCGAAAATGGCGTATTCACAGCTGTAAATATTAGTTTGATGTTATTCTCCTGCAAATACGGTTTAAATTCTTTTGAATTGATGCCTGGATATTGGTCTGTCAGAATTATTCCAATCTCATCTGTCTCGAGTACTTTCTTTGTTAGTTTTATAAAGTCACTTGCGTTCTGTGTTTTTGAAGTCACAATAAACGCATATCTTGTGTAGTGGTCTACTAAAAGGTGTAAGTATTTTTTTGTTGACCTAGATCCTCCAAAGCCACCTATAGTATCCATTGACATTATCTCAAATGGTTTTGTTGCTGGACCCAGTTGTGACATTAACCCAAATTTTCCTTGACATCTTGATTTATTTTTTATGCATATTTCGCATGTTTTACAAATATTTATGATATTTTTTGTTAGGTTTTTAGCTGTATATAGTGGACTTATTTTTTTCTGTAATTGTCTGATTCCAATATGGCATAAATCTTCATGCACCTTTTTTATAATTTTTTTACTAAATTCTTCTGAGAGTATAATCTTTTCAAGTTTCTTTATTTTTTTATAATAGATTTTATTTTTATGTAGTAGATTTTGTTTCTTTTCTTTTATTGTTTCATTTTTTTCTTGGTCTTCAACTATATCTTTTATTTGTATTAAATTAACTATTTTTAATAGTTCCTCCTTGTTATCTTCTGATTCTAATACAGGGTTTCGGCTCAAACAGTCTGCTTCTATATTTTCTTTACCAGGTATATATTTTACTGTGAAGTCATATTGAGATAGGTAATATGTGAGGTCACCCAATTCTTCATCTGTCCTGCATTTAATATTCATGTTCTCTAGAGGTTTGTGGTCTGAGTAAATAGTGAAATGTTTTCCAATTAGCCAGTGTTGCCAGTATTTTACTGCTTCTTTCATAGCAATACATTCCAAATATATGGCCTTTTTTCGTTTTTGAGATTCGTTTAGTTTTTTTGAAAAATATGCCACCGGTTTGTCTTTACCGTCTAGTTGAGTCTGTTTTAATATTGCCCCGATACCCTCTAAAGATGCATCTGTAAAGATTTTTATTGGTAAGTCTTTGTCGAATATTTCCAACACAGGTTGAGAACATAAATATCTTTTTATTTGATTAAATGATTCTTCACACTTCTCTGACCACACAAACTTTTCATTTTTTCTTAATAAATTATGTAATGGGTCTAAAATAATTGCACTTCTTGGTATGTATTCATGGTAGAAGTTAATTTTTCCCAAAAATTGTCTGATTTTCTTTTGTGTCTTAGGAGTTGGAAAATGTCTTATCGAGATCAAATTGTCTTTTAGTGGTCTTACCGTATTGTTCTGAATTACATGGCCGAGGTACTTTATTGAGTCTGAAGCAAAGCTACATTTCGTAAACTTCAATCTAAAGCCTTCTTGTATTATTGCCTCTAATACATTTCTTATGTGTTTTATATGTTCTTCAAAGGTGTTCGAGTATAACAGAATATCATCAATATAGTTTACGGAGTATCCTGTGAGATTGTGCTTTCTTAGAATATTGCTTAAAATTCTCTGGAAAATTGCTGGTGATGTTTTCAAGCCAAAGGGAAGGCAGGTCCACTGGAAGTGGCCATCTTGTGTGACAAATCCTGTTTTATATCTGTCTTCCACCCGTAATGGTATCGCCCAGAATGCTGAATTTATATCCAGTGTAGTAAAATACTTACAATTTCTAGTTTTAACAATCAAATCATCTATTAACGGAAAAGGTTGAGCTTGTGGAACAACAATTTTATTTAGTTCTCTGAAATCTATACACAAGCGGGATTTCCTATTTTCACCCTTTTTAAATACCAATGTCACTGGAGCAGCGAAAGGACTGTAGGATTCTTCTATTAAATTATTCTTTAGTAACATGGATATTTGCTTTTCAATTTCTAATTTATCTTCTATTGTACATCTGTATGGTCTTTTACTACAGTATCTATTTACTAGTAAATCTATGTGAGCTTCATAATCTCTAACTGTTCCTATATCATACTTGTCCTTTGCAAAAATTGTTTTATATTCCTTTATTATTTTCTCGATCTCAATTTTCTTTTCATTATCTAAATGGTCTGTCATACTTACAAACTCTTCTGTTTCTATATGTTCATTAAAATTTATTGCTAATGTTTTTATATTCTTTTCTTCATTTCTGTTATCTTTAGACATTTCATCTATTTTATTTGTTCTTATCTTTTGTTCTATCCGCAAGTCCTCGTTTTGGGTTAGTTTTAATTTCTTTATCATATCCAATCCGATTATAAAATCATCAAAATATTCATTTTCTACTATGTATACATCCACCTCTTCTTCTAAATCAAATATTTTTATTTTTATTGTTATCAAGCCATCTGTTTTTTTCACACCATTAACCGTTTTCATATATGCTATATTCTCATTGTCCTTTTTTTCTTTTATTTTAATCAGTCTTGAATTTATTAAAGAGATCTGTGAGCCTGAATCATAAATGCCGCTCACTTCTAGTTTATTTTCTAATAAGAGCTTGATTTTGATTAATGGTGTACTTACTCGTTTTTTTTCTCAGTATTTATATCTACTTCAATAATGGAGTTGTTATTTACATTTCTGGGTTTAAAAACTTTTTCAGATTCATTTTTATTTTTCTTGAACCAACATGACTCTTCCGGATGATATCTAATTCCTTTGTTCAAAGATTCACAAGTGTTACATGGCTTCTTCTCATTAGTTTTATTTTTATAAAGGAATGTACAACTCTTTATTGTACTTGAGTTTTTCTTGTATATCATACCTTCATATTTTCTTATCTCATTGAACAAATCAGTAGTGTCATTGAGTTCATCTCTGTTTAACCTATTTAAGATAAACCCAGGTAAACCTGTTGCAATAAGATCTATCATTGTTTTGGAGTCTATCGATTTGTTTATGCCTAGCATTAGCCTTTCTTTTCTAATAGCGTAATCAATTAGTAGTCCTTCTTTATATCTAAATGCGAGAGCATATGTAACTATGTCCCATCCTCGGTTTTTAAAAGTTTCTAAAAATTTGTTTTTCCATTCATTCCATTCAGCCTTTATTGTTAGTTTTATGGCCATCGAGCTATACCAATCCAAGCAAGATTTTTCTAAAAATAATCTCAATATATCTATTTTTGTTTCATCTTTTGATATATTAAAGCGCTCACACTCCTTTTCAAAATTCTCAATCCATTGCATTGCATTAGGGTTCTTGCTTGTGAATTTTTCAATAATAAATTTCTCTGAAATATGTTTTAGGTTATGTTGATTTTCTTTCTTTGTAGTAGTTTCTATTAACTTTTCCAAGATATGTTGGAAATTGTCGTTTATGTCTATTGGTTGTTTTGTGCTCATTTCTTCTAAATATTGATCTAAAAATTGCATATTACCTTCCTCATCTCTATATGTTTTCTTAAGATCTTCATCCAATTTTATCCATATTTTTCTACTTTGATATATTCTTTTTATACTATTTTTTATTTTTGAGAAAGTATTCATTTTGACAATATATGTATGATGAATCACCTGCTTCAGCTCATCAGGTAAAACATAACATTTTCCTTCTTCTGTAGATATTGAGGTTATGGCTAATACATTTGATTTGCCATCATTTGAAGCTATCATCGTAAACTCAAATTGCAGCCGGTCCATCTTCTTTTAGTTAACAAAAATGTCGTTTTATAAGGTATATTATTGAGGATTTTCGAAATAAACCACAAATTGTTTCTCTGAAAACAAAGATTTGTTTTATTCAGCATGCTTTTACAGTATTATGTAATAAATTATCGTTTAACTAAAATTACACTTTTATCTCACCTGAAAACAAAGAAACGACATTAAAGTTCACTAATATCGCCTCCTCAATTATATCCCTTTAATTATCTCTCTACAAGTTTTTATAACAATAAAATGCACAAAATTAATCTCAACATCATCTGTCATTGAATGATACGTCACCCCGTATCCACAGCTTAAAAATTTAAAAAATGAAATGTCATTTCCAAGGAGGTCATTTCATTACATATATGTATAGAATAATATGTATAGAAATCAAAATAGATAAAAAATAAAATAAAATAAACAATATAATAATAAAAATATAATAAATAAATGGATGTGTGGTATGACGAGAGTGGATAAAGTGAGAAATGAGTATATTAGAGGAAGTTTGAAAATGGCGCCAGTGACTGAAAAGTTGAAAGGTAATCGGTTGTCTTGGTATAGTCATGTGAAGAGGAGAGATGAAGCTCATATTACTAAAAGAGTTCTGAGTATACATATAGGTGAATGGAGAGGGAGAGGAAGGCCGAAGAAAACATGGATGGATTGTGGAGAGATACGAAAGAAAAGGGAATTAGCGATAGTTTGACGGGTGACAGGACAGAATGGAAGAAAAAAATATGTTGCGCCGACCCCAAGTAGTATGGGATAAAGGCAGGAAGAAGAAGAAGATGTGTAGAAACCAAAATTTTCGGCAAAATAACTTTCTTACAAACGTGTGTACAAAATGAAAATTAAGCATTCTTCAAGGACATCCAAGTTGTACACACGTATGTACAATCGGCGCTTGAGGGGATATTGGAATCGGCTTCCAGTCTAAATCCATTCCAGATGTAGCTGAATACCAGTATTATACATGGATCTAAGTGCTAAGGAATTAAGTGCTCGGTTTACGAATGTACCCGAAAAGCCGCAGTTCACGATGAATGGTATTACCAGGATGATCACTCTGATTCTCAGTGATGACCACGACCATTCTGGCAACAGTGTACCGACTGAGAAGAAGAAACATGGATCGAATGCCAGATAGGCGTCCATCATCATCATCTTTTTAGCCAAAAAACGTACACTATTGGACATGGGCCTCCCCAAGTGTCACCGAACGGTCCTGTTCGTCCCGCATCCATCTTATCATCTAGGGGGAGGTTTTCCAGCGCTGTGTCATCCGGTACACGGTCGCCTTTTGGCCCCAATAACCATCAGTTCTGCGAGGAATATGCTTTGCCCACCAATCGAGAGGTCTGATCTCCACAACCCAATAATAGGGTAAGACGATACCCCTTAGAAAGACTGGCGTCAGATTTCCTAGTTTCTTACTAGCCATAATATTTGTCAAAGAGCTATAAGTGACAGCCAAAACCAACGGCTTACTGTACTTTCCGAAGCACGGAATGTAGCGACATCTATATTGCCACATTAGAACTAAACAACAAAATTCTGTATCACGGTATAAAAGTATCCTCCGCGCGATTAAAACATAATACAATAGTTCGTAATCAATTATTATTAGCACAGAACACACTGTCTGGTTCAAGGATCGTCCCTTTCAACGGAGGTTTGCAGGAAGTTCTCAGTATGTTCGAATGGTCCCCCATCCATAAACTGACTTTGGTAAGTATTGCTTAACCTCAATTGACCTTTGACAAACCTACCAATAATTTTAGCTCAGATATTCGTGTTTTTCTTTTGTTTGATGACTTTGATGTAACAAATTGATAGAGTTGATTGATTGTTGTATAATGTTCATAGTGCCGGAATTTTCATGACGTTCTGTACAATACCGTATATTAATGGTGTTTTAATGTATACCAAGTTGATTATGTTATTTCTGGAAAAAATATTCAGTGGTAAAAAAACATTAAATATAATAACTGTCGGTAAAATTTGTATTTTTTTTTTAATGTTGCGTTTTACAGAAATACATTATTGAGTGTGGGAATTGATGCAGTTGGTTACCTCGCATTAAATATTATTAAAACCTATTTTTCTTCAAGGGAAATTCTGAAAGAGAGTCTATGTGCAATTTAGCTTCACTTTTCTTTGACTGACCGACATTTGACTATTCAAAAGTGCCTGCAAATGGTCTATTTGAAATAAATGATTTTGATTTATGACACACACAGATAGGTTTTGATGAGTAAAAGTCTGACTCTAGATCCAACCTAGAGCGAGAGAAGACATAGAAAAGTGGGTAATCCACCTCAAAAAAACCTATCAGCCTATTTAAATGTCAAAACTCAAGTTACTTGTGAACAACCGGATCTTGGGATTTAGTTGTTACTATATTACAAATATCAGACCTCAATATTACAAACCCTAAGTTTCTAGAAAAGCTGAAAATTCTATGAATCATGTTAGTCCAGCTTACTCGTACTTTACGAAGTTACAAATAAAGCCCTTACCATGATATTTAAAAAACCGGTATGTGGATGAGACGATATTCTTTCTCATGCCGTATCTATAGGTAATGATTATAAAACTTCATGGTAGGGGGGCAGATTTCAATAACACTTTCGCAGATGTGCGGGTTGCGGGATGGCTCGCCTGTCCGAAGCAGCTGTCGCTCCTTTACGAAAAGAACTATTTTGTTCAATAAACTGTCTTAATGTTCCAAAATATAGGTTGCTCGATTTCCTTATACAACGTGTTTTTTTTTTTTGATACCCCATAACTCTAGGTCTCAATAAAAAAAAAAACCCATGATACAGGAATAATTGTATAGATGAGGTGGTTTTAATTTAATAATAAAATATTACACTGAGATCTCCTACTCTAATTAAACGCAGGTAAGTTAAGATTTTTTCAAAAGCTAACGTAAGTTAAACTATTTTTTTGTCTTGATAATCGAGTTTGTATATTCTCTTAAAAAAAAAAATTTATTCGAACGTTTTACTAGACAATGGAAACATAAAAATAAATTATTCAAGCACCCAATATATTGTTCACTTGACAGACTACAGATAAATTATTAATGTACCCTACTTTCCATATAAGAAGAATGTGAAACTGCCGGTTCTGAAGAAACCTATTTATAAAATCGCAACGTGGTGAATTCGCGACATTATTTGCTTGAAAGGCTTTTTCTTCCTGTTAGGGATGCGGGATCCTGCGAAATTGTTCAAAAGAGTTACAGTGGTTCTGGAATGCAAAGAGCTACTGATGGAATACAGGAAGATTTTAATCATTAAAAGTCTTACATTCCCTCTTACTTTACCCAGAGTGAGAGCAGGTAATTGATGATTCTATTTTTTATATATATATATGTTATGGACCGGGTGATTAATGCGGGCATTATAAATAATGTTCGAGCATTATGAATAATGTCTAGCTCTATTGGACCAAGTGATTAATTACTATCTTAACTTCAATATTTATCACATTGCGCGGTCATTATTATATTGCTACATGACAATTGGGCAATTTGATAATAAAGCTAAAGACGCGGTGCGAGGGCGGGGAGGGAAGCACGCAGGGTATAACACTTTATTAACCATTCAGAGACCGCCAAACGAAAACAATGGAAGAAATATGCATGCCACTCTTATTGAATTAACAGCCACTAACCTTTATAAACTAGGAACAATGCAAGGTGTTTTAAATCAACTATATTCAAGAAACCAATTTACTGTCTGCAAGGAAAGATTATTTCGCCTGAAGATGTTTCAAAGACAGAGATTTCACTGAGAGAGTGTTATAGAATGTGTTCTGAATGTGGAGGGCAAGGTTATAGTAGGTGTGGTTGTAAAAGTGGTTGCAAGTCTTTTTTTTTTCGGTGGGGAAAATCATCCTATGACAACCCCCGCTCTTGGGCGGAGCAGGAGATAGTGTCAAACTCTTACTGACTAAAAAACCCACCCCGTTCCTTCAAGCCTTCATACCGGGGCTCGAGTTGCCTTTCGGATTACTCTGGCCCCAGTAGGCTTCGACCCGGCTGGGTCCCTGCTGTTGCTGACAACTTGAGGCGCGCGGGAACAGTGCGCGCCGTCCACAACTTGGGCTTGGTCCGGACAGTTACCAGACGGCCGGACAGCGAGCTACCCATTGCTCACTGTCCGCAAGCCCGCGCCTACGGTTGACGGAAATCGGGATCGGGATCCCGGCGGCGGCGGCGAGAAGGCCGTTGCCTGATGGGGTCGGCGACCGGCCGGCCACTCCTCCTCGCTCCGGACCATAGCCTCAACCAAGGCCCGGCGCGAGAGGTCTCCGCCGCCGTTCACCCCCACGAGGGCACGGCGATGCTCCGCCCAAGCAAGGCACACCTCGACTGTGTCAATAAATGCAGTTGTCGCAAATCCAAAAAAGTTGTGTACCTCAAAATGCCATCATGGTGGCAGTTGTTCTAATAAATAAATCTGTTACTTTCTACATACTGTATAATTATCGTTTTCAATTTTATGTTCTATTTTACTTATATTTTCATTTGACTTTTATTAAGAGAAGATGACTAGTTTATTTTATGTTTTATAATAATAAGTCATTTCTATAAAATAAAGATATGTTGTGAAATTTTTGTTTTAAATTTAATTATGTTTTGTGTAATTATTTTTAATATGACTTTCCTTAAGTTTTAAATGCAAAAACTAGTAGAGTTTTAAGGTAGATAATAGACTCCTTGATATAATTAATATAAATAAGAGAGTCTGATTATTTTAATGGTTATTAAACCATTTAGTTTATTTTTAAGTAAAATGACAATACCAATAAAAAAATGGTAATTAAATATGTTTGTATTACTCTGCCCAAAAGGTGATGGGCCGTATGTATAATGCCCGGTCAATTTGATTATTTGAATAATTATTATCAAATCGCACTCTCATATTGGGCATTTTTCATAATGACCGGGCATTATGTATAATGCCCAATTTATCATTTGGTCCATAACATACAATATATGACGGCGCCAGGAGTGGCTGAGCGATATTGCCGTCATCATTTTGATTCAGTGGTACTGGGTTCATTTTGATGGGATTTTAATAACTATACACTTGAGTTTTTCAGTTGCTTATAATGTCAGTTTCACAGTTCACAATTAGTTATAATGTCACTTTTATAATTCGCAATAGTGTTGTACCTACCTATACTAAATAATCACGAATACACGGGTTAACCGACAGTTTCATATTAGAGGTGTGTGACCCTTGAAACTGTGCAAGCCAAACTGCCCCCGCATCTCGGGTCGCAGCCCCTTTGACATGACTCTGGCCTCGTGATGTATAAAAAATGACGCCACTGCGTTACACCCTTTGGTAGGTACCATAATAATAACAAACAAAGACTCTGTAGTTCAATATCGTTCTCCACGACATATATAATCCTGAGCCCATGGCCGGAGCTGAAGGGCGTGTCAGACTTTTACTGACTAAAACCTATTCCTTCTTTACCTTCGGTCCAGGGCCCTTTTTTATGGTGGGAAAAATCATCCAATGACAACCCCCGCTCTTGGGCGGAGCGGGAGGTAGTGTCAGACTCTTACTGACTAAAAGCCCACCCCGTTCCTTTTAGCCTTCATACCGGGGCTCGAGTTCCCTTTCGGATAACCCTGGCCCCAGTAGGCTTCGACCCAGCTGGATCACTGCTGTTGCTGACAACTCTTTGAGGCGCGCGGGAACAGTGCGCGCCGCTCGGACCAGGGCCCCGGGTTTACTTTCGTACAACCCATGGCCCTAGAACTGAGCGATTTAAGAAAGCTTTGTTTTCGGTTGCCAAATATTATTCATCATTCTGCATGAGTAGGTCTCGCGAATAAATCATTTCTAGAAAAAAAAAAATATTTTATTAGAATAAAATGAAATCTGATGTAGTCAGCGCTGGTTCAACAATCAAGGTTGATTAAGAGATCTTGATCGTTGTTTACTAATAGAAGAACCTTATAAAAAGTATCGAATATAAGTATTTTTTAAATGATTAAACATTATACAAAACTCCCATGTCGTTTGACTTTTTAGACAGACTACCTATACATACAAAACTTAATATTAGTGTTTCAATTTTTATTTCGCGTATATTTCAGTAAAATGAATATTTTATTGTTGATGTGTGTTTCTTTTTTTTAACCCAAAGGTTGACTGGGAGAGAATTCCTTATTGAATTAAGTCCGCCTATATACCACTATTGTACATGAAGTTTAAATAAATAAATAAATAAATAATGTTATAATGTTTAAATGACAAGTCTTATATTCAACATAGTGCCTTTAATACTATACTGGTTACAAAATAAGAAAACGAAGACAGTGTGAAAACTATTTCTAACATAAACTAGACTACACTGCAAGTTTTAATTGATCCGGAGTCAAAGTAAATAAGACGGATCGTCTGCTCACGACACGTTGGTGACTATTAGTGTGAAACTATCCACATTCTCAGATAGCAAACCTTTTTTATCAATTTAATATATTTTAGTTCAAAATAAGCCTTTTTTATTGATATTCATAATATATTAGGACTTAGTGTATGGTTCCAATTGCTAGTTTTCCACGGATATGAAACAAAACTCCATGTAATAGAATATTGAGGTGGTCAACCCGAGATACAATTTTATACAGCCGCTCTTAGGTTTAAATATGCATGTGATGACTTTTTAAAGATGTCCGCCCACGTCCGATAATCGGTCACAGATTTTTTGTAGGAGAAAAATAAAACATAGCAATAGTGTAAGGCACACGTCCTACAAAAAGTTGGTCAGAAATACAGAACAATGTTACAAATATACAAAATCGGCCCGATTATCTGTCTTACAAAAAATCTGACGTAGGCAGGCAGCCTTAAATGTAACGCAGTAGGTACCACACACAAAAATTCCCACATACATATAATAGACCTGTTAACTAATTACATTAAATATAGTACACATAAATGAAAATTACGTCCACAAAATATGATACCTATTATTACTAATAAAGGTAACTAACTACCTTTATTAGTAATAATAGGTATCATATTTACTTGTCTTTATATAACTATATAAAGACTTTGGAGTAAATATTTTAACTTTTTCAAATAATAACGACCTAGTAAACATTCGTGTCACTACTTTTGTCAAACAAAAATGTTATATTTTTTCGGTCTTTTGATAAGACTCTTAACCAATAAAAAAAGATGCTAAGCCGCTTAACCCGATTATTCATTTCTTTTACTGTAGATAAATTGTAAGAAAGAGCAAATTAAATTACATTAAAAACGACTTCATAATTTTTATTAGAAAATGGTTAACAAACTCTGTGTAGAACTTTTTCTCTTTGTAATTAAGTACAATATCTATTTACGAGTACATTTTCTGCAAACCTGGGTGTTATAGTCCTGTCACGGTCGCCATATGTCATAGTTTACATTATTAAGAAATGCAATTTCTTGTAATATTTTTACGTATTTAATCTTCAGAAAAAAAAAAAAAAATTACAACTGTCACATTGCTGTCACATATAATTTTTAAAACAAGAATATTCTAAAAAGGTTGTCATCTGTTGCCGCGTCCACATCTCAGGTGCGGCTGCTGCCGTCTCCACACTTGCGTAGACACTGGGTTACTTTACTTTTACAATGGAAGTTACCTACGTGGTCTCGGATAATTACAAATACTGTAAGATTGTAATAAATCTTGCGAGAGTGTGAACTGTCGGTATATTAATATCATCAGCATTATTTCAGCTGAAAGATGTCCACTATTGGACTAACTACTTGGGTTATTATTATTATTAATTATTACTTACAATATAGTTATTGATTTATTTAAACTTCATGTTCATTACTAGTATATAGTACTATATAGGCGAACTTAATACAACAAGGCATTTTCTACCAGTCAACCTTTGGGTTAAAAAAGACAACACTGTGGTAGGTTTGGACAATAAACAAATAACAGATACTTCAAACGGAAAAAAAAAGTTATTTATAATAATAAAATATATTTATCTGGGTACACCTACATGGAAAGTATTATTACGTACTTGCTAAAAATCAGTTTTTCATAGATTTTTAAATTAGGTTTACTTCGCGTAAAGAAAATTCTATAATAAAAGACAGTTGTAGTTTCATCACTATTTTTTGGATCTTTTGGTATTCGACGTACAGCAATACTTACATATAACATAAACAGATATTTAACAGTACCGCAAACCTATTCTACACATCTAAATTTTGATCGTTTTAATCCCGTCTAGGATCGATCCGGTACATGAAACACCAGCGATTTGTAATGATAAAATTAAAAAATAAAGCACCTTTTTTTAATTTTATCTTTACAAATCAATAGTGTTTCATGTACCGGATTGATCCTCCACGGGATTAAAACGATCAAAATTTAGCGATGTATATGGTCTAAAATTTCCTTACAAAAAGCTGATGCCGACTTGAATCAAGTTGTCGATCAACACTTTGCCTTAGCTTTTTAAAGTGACATGGTCAATTGGTCACATTGATCACAGAATAGCTTTATGTTAGAAAGGATTTTTTTTTACCAAAATGAGGTCATATAAAAAAATATGTTAAGCTTATTGTTAATTTTTACCGTAAAATAACATTTTAATTATGTAACAACACATTTCGCTTCATGACACATCCAGTAAAATTAATTACCCCGTACCTTACGGTGTTACAAAAACATTGTAAAAAAACTAAGCCATCCTTCAATGTTAACCCTCTAACCTCAGGGGATGTTGCGGAGTCACAAGTACTCGGTGCTCGGAACAGGAACACTTGACGGTTGTCGTGAACACTCGTGACTTCGTGAGGCGTGTGCTGGTGTACTCCTTATAAGCTATTCCTATTGCTTGTTGAAAGGGTTATTTATATTAAGAGCCGGTTGTAGTCACAGACAGGGACTTAAAAACACCTTCATAAAGGTTACAGAATTATAAGTGTTACATGTTGAAATGGTAACAGAATCAAATATGTAACACTTATAAGAGTGTTTTCAATGTGTTAACCCAAAACACTTATAAAAGTGTGACCGTAACATATCTGTAACAGATATAAAAGTGTTAACAGTATTAATAAGTGTAACAGGTAAACGCAGCGTTGTTTAATTTGCAATTTGCTTATTTAAGGTACTGTAAAATTACTTATACCTAAAGCTATACTAAAACTGATTATTTCAGTTACACATATTAACACTTATTAACACATATAACAGGTTACAGTTTCATTCGGTAACATTATTGTATCTGTTACATTTAAAAGTGTTTTTCTGTTAAAACTGTTTTAATTCATTAAACCCCGCGCGAACGCCGGCGTTCGCGCACCTATTGTCTTTCTATTGTGTCTGTAATTCTCACGATTGAAAGGTTAAAAAACAGTGTTAAAACACATTATTACGGTTACAGTTTGAGTCCCTGGTCACAGAGTATTTTGTAAGGGTTTTGCCCGGGTCTATTTCGATTTCGCGGTACCGTAACAGAGATTTTATTTTTATAAAAATTTTTTTTTCAAAATTCAAGATTTTTGTTTTGCCAGACTCTTTTAAATAACATGCTTTATTATTTTATGTAACTTTCAAATATTTCAATGACGTAAACTCATAGATATACACGTTTGAAATCGTATGTTAGGGACTGACTCGTGATTCTTTTTCATGAAGCCAACTAATTTATATCATGTTTTTATTTCTGCCAGGCAGTTAGTACAATTCTTATAAAATATTTTTATATTTAAGGATTTCCAGAGGTTCAAAAAGTACAAAATTAGTAGATAAGCGAGAATACTCATTGATTGATTTTCCACCATAAAAAAGCCCATTATGTACATTAACAGAGAACTATACCATATCCAAAACACATACTACATAATGATATACTAAAAGCTTCGTACAGTAAACAAACCAACGTAACTGTACTCAAATAACTTTAGTCTCAAGTTGTTTGTCAATAACAATACACTACTACCGCAAGATGTGGTCACACCTGCCCGTGACGACGTATGTATGTCTTGACGTACTCCAGGGAATATGTGTGATTGTGTGCCAAGTCAACGAGCTAGGCTCTTCGAATATCTGAGAGCATAGATATAATATATTATCTTGCAACCTGTCTGAGCAGTAAATAATAAAGTATGTGTCTTTATATTGTATATTTTTTTGCTTCGGGAAGTCATTATAAAAAATAATAACTAGGTACTTAAAAAAAAAAATTAATTGCGTTAAGTATTAAATTTTTGTAAAATTTATTCTATGTTTTATTTTTGTAAATGTGAGGACCATGTGGATTGTTTTGTCTTTTCAGTAATTTTAACGCATATTTTACAGATTAAGTGTTTTCTGCGGCCTACCCAAATGTCTTTTTTTGGTATTGTTCGTCAATTCTTTGAGCTCCTTGGTATTTGTAAACAATATCTTTAAATTAACAAAACTCTCCAGTAAGTGAATATAAAGACTTTTACAAGGCAATTATATTGACATCATGAAGACGAAACTTTGTCTGCATTATTGTATGTTTATTACTCTTCACACTGAAACAGTTGACGAGATTTGGATGAAACACACGGGTAAAACTTATCATCCTGGAATAAGACATAGCAAACTATTTACCCCAGGATTATGTTCCCTTGGAAAAAAATCCACTGACAAACGATATTTAAATAAATAGGACATTCACTTATGAGTTTCGCATCTTTATGTCATACCATGTACAGATTTATATTTTTACGAAGAATGACTCTTCGTATAAATATAAATATAATCTCTCTTCATGATGTTGGATTGAAATGTGTGTAGGTTTCTCTTACGTCTGTTTTGTATCTGTTTATTCGTTGCGCATAATCGTGTTTACGTTATCTTGGGTTTATAAGAGTGCGTTTTCGTAAGACATGTTCGAAGAATGAGTATTCCAGGAAATGTATATCAAAACCGAACGAGAAAATCCTATTGTATTCTTATACTACACGGCATATTCTTGTGAATAAATGATTCTGTTGTGCGATAAAACAAACCAGCCACCCTAGCTAAGTTACAACCGTTTCTCTTGCGTCGAACGCCTCGAGTCGGCCACGCCCCCGATTCTTTTGTTCTGACCACGTGACTGATTGTTGAGATGACGTCATTTCAGTACATTTCAAGTTTTCTACTAGCGTTAACGATTACAGATTATCAACTTGGCCAGGGGTACAGCGCAGAATAACTTGTCGTAAACATCCCGCGCACGTATTATTTTCATTTAAGACACGAGTCATTTGTTTTGCAAGCACTAGAATTCGGTACAACTAATCAGCGTTGCGCTGTGCAAAGCTAGGAAGGTAAGTACCCGGGTTATCCTAGTACTGCTGAATATCAAAAACCTCCTTCACTATGCACCTTTTTCCATCTTAAATGGAATCTCATCCTTAGAACAGCAATGCTTTTTACTGCTAAAACACCTACCTAACCTAGATAATAAAAAGTATTTTAATCTCTATATCAGCGCTGCTCTGTGCAAGGCTTGGAAAGTAAAGCACCCTGGTTATCCTACTGCTGAGTATCAAGCACCTCCTTCACTATGCATCTTTGTTCGTCTCTAATGGAATCCTATCCTTAGAATGTCAATGCTTTTTGCTGCAAAAATGCAGACTCAGATTACGAAAAGTATTTTAATCTTAAATAAACCATTCTTTAATTGCAGAATAAAAACTTAACGAATGGATCTTAATTAAAAGCATATTTAATCATAATAAAACCTAAGAAAATATCTTACTGAGAAAATTCTAAAGACTGAAACGTTAAAAGCTGAAAAGGCAAGTGAAGACCGATTTTTCCGACGATTTTCTCGTTTCCTTTTTATAGCACATTCCAGTTGCCAATTGAATAATGTTTAAAATTAAATATTAAATTGTAAAATAAGCTGAAGTGTTGAGAGAATAATTTTAAGTGCAAAAGATCAGAAAATTCATTTAATTGATGGCAGAAAATTAAATTCCATTGATAAGGGAAAATGGTTTTCCAATTTTAATGCCTATTTTGGAAGGGTTTTATTTAACAATATTTTCGGTTAGTCATTAAAACCATTTAGACAGTGTTTGATACTAGACTATAATAGATAATCTACACTAATATAATAAAGAGGTAAAGTTTTTTTTTTTTTTTTTGTTTGTAGGAGGTAATGTCTGGAAGTACTGGTCCGATTGCTAAATTTTTTTCTCCGATAGAAAGTTGTTTTATTCCTGAGTGACATAGGCTATATTTTACATACGCGGGCGAAGCTGCGAGCAAAAGCTAGTACTTTTTTTTTTAAAATAAATTGATGCTTCATACAAGGAATTACTTCTGTATTGTGGGTGCATTCACAAACATCTAAAGGAGGGTTATTTGCCATTCTATCAGTTGTCACTTCATCATTAGCCATAGAATTAGAATTAATTTATCATTTGTTTGATCGTCATAGTACCTTAAGAGCAATGATGGCCTAATGGTAACTTTCAAGTCATGGATTCAATCCTAACCACGGGTAAATTTTGTTTGTGTAATTTATTTCAACCACTGTTCTCAAAACTGTAAAGGAAAACATTGTAACGAAACCAGTATTTCCTAGAACCAAAAATTCGAAGACATATGTCATCCACCAATCCGCACTGGGCGCGCGTGGTAGATCACGGCTCATTCCCTCACCTAGAGAGGAGGCCTGAGTCCTGGCAGTGGGTACATCATAAGGCTGATTAAATTATTATATGCTTATTACTTTTACGCGTGTAAAATTCTCCGGCATCATATTTATCAATTTACTTTCTAATTAATTATGAGTGACTCTCCAGTCACTCATTAAAATGATTGATGGATTCATACTCTCGATTCATTAAATTCACGCATTCATACTTTGGAATTTGTACCTCCTCCATTACAAAATACAAGCTACTGCCAATGGCTTCGCATTCGTGATAGTAGAATATTATACTATGGGAACATACTTTCGGAATAAAAAGTAATCTGTATTATTCCAGGACACTGTGCCAAATTTCATCCAAATGTCCAGTGCGTTTAGCTTCGTCGTTTATACCGCGTACATCGAAGGACTGGAGCAATTTGCCTGCTGAGGTCTTCCCGTCCAATTATAATTTAGATGTCTTCAAGGCTAGAGTAAATAGGCTCTTAATAAACTAATGCGCCTCACCATCAACGATTGCATCACTGCTTACCATCATATCTTCACCAGTTTCAGCATGAAGTAGTGACGAATATAAAATCGTTCACACTCACAAACATTAGCCTTTATAATATTAGTGTGATTGTAAAGAGTTATTTAGTATGTTTGTTTTAAGGTAGGGAATCATCCAATGACTTCTTCCGCTCTAGAGCAGAGTAGGAGAATGTATTAAACTTTTACTGACTAAAATCACACCTTCTTTGTTCCTTCTTTGCCAACTCATGTAGGGGTAATCTCAGAACTTCAAAACCGATTCTGAATTTTTTTCAGTAGTGTGTAGCCGCACTATCCTCGAGTGCTATAGAGAGGTACATTTTCTACTTTTACGTGGCCAAAGCCACTGGCAGAAGCTAGTATATAATATTGGCCATATTGGCATTGGTTAGTATATTATTTTTTTGTTCGCCTGTGTACATCGGCTTTCTTACTATGTCGAATTTGATGTAAGTACTATAAAAAATATAAGAATATATATAAGAATATTGGCGGAATTAAGAAGTAAGAAAGAGTTGTAAATGTGGAAGTAAGTCTTTCTGTCTATTTATTGGAAACCACTGTATCAAAAACAAATATTGGTATAGATGTCGTGGCCAAATCTTAGAAATTTATCACTTTATAATATGGCAAATTAAAACTGGCCAGATCGTTTTAAACGTTAAAGTTTGATGATATTTCAATCTTCGTTTGGCCTATTTTCAATGAAATCCTACATCAATGAAATATCATACAAAACCAAACCAATCAAACGAGGATTGACATTATCTACTCGTATCATCAAAATAAATGTTAACGTTTACACGGTTTGGCCAGTTTTATTTAGCCATATCATGAAGTGGTCAATTCTAAAATCTGGTCAGTTTTATTTGGCCATATCATGGAGTGGTCAATTCTAAAATCTGGTCAGTTTTATTTGGCCATATCATGGAGTGGTCAATTCTAAAATCTGGTCAGTTTTATTTGGCCATATCATGCAGTGGTCAATTCTAAAATCTGGTCAGTTTTATTTGGCCATATCATTGAGTGGTCAATTCTAAAATCTGGTCAGTTTTATTTGGCCATATCATGAAGTGGTCAATTCTAAAATCTGGTCAGTTTTATTTGGCCATATCTAGAAGTGGTCAATTCTAAAATCTGGTCAGTTTTATTTGGCCATATCATGAAGTGGTCAATTCTAAAATCTGGTCAGTTTTATTTCGCCATGTTATGAAGTGATCAATTCTAAGATCTGGTTATGACATAGATATACGGATCTTGAGCGCTGGCTTCAAGTTGCGCAGAAGTCAAATAATCGGTCTCTTTAGTGGTGCGAAGTGAGACGTGGGGGCGGGGAGTGTCAGTGGTTGGTTCGCCGCGCCATCGCGTCGTAGACGTCACTCATGATTCGTTCTTTACCTTGCTGAATGTATCTAACAACGGCGACGATTGGCTCGCCAATATATGGAATGCGCAAAGCGATCCCCACTCTGACGCCGAGCGCTCAAGATCCGTGACGGTAATTGTACGAGTACATTGAAACTTAAAGAAAGATTGTCTTTCTTCCTGCCATATGCCCGTCCTGGTACGATCTTTTAAAGTAAATTTCAACATTCACGCGGGCGTACCCGCCAGTAGTGGCATTTTATATAATTTAAACATATTATCATGATCCCGGCACACGGCTCAGTGGTTCATAATTAAATTGAATTGACGCGTGTGTTTAATTATAGGATTTCTCATATTGTTGAAAATAATTTTGAGATAGTATTTATTATTCATTTTTGTACATGTTCATTGAAAACAGCAATTGAATTGGAAATGAGTGGCAAAATAAGGGCTCCTACTTCAGAAGAAAAATGAAATATCGTAAAGCTCATAACAAAACAAAAGATTGAGAGCTACTTTTGGCAACAAAAATCTTATTTAAAGTAGGCATAATTTTGGCTCATTCATATTACAAAAGAACAAAGACAAATTAAATATATACTACCAATAGACAGGACATAGCGAACAAAAGTCCAAACCGATACTTGTTACTTGGTAGTAACAAGTCGCTCAGTCCAGTATGACACCCCTAAACGTCAAGTCGTGTTTGTATCCGCTTTAAGCACTAAAAGAAAATAATTTTCTGAGAAAATGTGCTGAGTTGCGCATTACGCTATTGCAAATCTTGTTATGGTAAAATTATTGGACCTAACTTCGGTTTATTTTCGTAAATATTCTTGGTATTTACGCAGTAATAAATTAAAATTCAAAAATTTCCGTGAATAGATCTAGAACATTTGCTGATTTTATGATAGCGCCATCTATTGCTGAAAAGTTTAACCTTAACTAGCACACACCAGTGGCGTAGCGTGGGTTTTCGCCGCTTGGGGTCGACCAGAAATACGCCGCCCTTTGTTGTTTATTATGTTTAAGAACACCAGTATTGAGAACGACTGCAGGTATACCGTCGGGGCCACTAGCTTTATTCTTACGTACGTCTTTCTGATGGATACGAATATCCGACATACTCGTCACGTACCCATCAGGAGAAACAGGGGGCGGTGCGTCACCGGAATTCAGACGCGAAGATTCCGCAATAAGAGAGGCAATTAAGTTTGCTTTCTCCTCAGCGGTGTGAGCCAGGGACCCGTCAGGTTTCAGCAGTGGCGGAGGTGAGGGACGGCAAAAGTTCGATTCACTCGAGTTTGCCAGGGACCACAACGCTTTACTACCAACGGGGTTTGTTCCCTATTCGGCCAATGTGGTCAAACTGAGACCTCCACAACACCTTAAGAGTCACGTCACTTGCCTTGCGCATACGAGTGTTGGCCCAAGGTCGGTATGAGCGTGTTTAATCGCGTCAGCGTGAACACACTCGGTCCCAAGTCATGGTTGAGCTTGGTCCGACATTGTTACGTCAGAGAGTGAACTTGGATTAATAAAAAGCAATATACCTGCTACAGCACACAGGGTAGACTTAACATCGACATCAAAATTTGCTTGGCACGTACGTAACATTGCGCTCGCAATTTTGAAATTTTTTTTTCCAAATAAATAAATTGGCGCTTTCTGCCGCCTCCTTTTGTATGCCGCCTAGGGCCCCCACCGCCCTCCCCTCCCCAAGCTACGCCACTGGCACACGCTTCTACCACGAGCTCGTAACGTGATCTATTTTACGACCTAAACCGAACTGTTAGATCCTTTTTCGTTCGTAATACTGTCATTTTAACATATCATGGTAAAGCTCCTGGCCACCTACCGAGCAATAGTAAAATTTCAATTAAATTTATACAAATTTTGACAAATTTAATTCGCGTGATTGCTATTCAAAGCTAGATGGCGTCACTGAGAGATAGGATGACAGTTTTTCTAAGACATTTCTCCTGATAGCCGCTCTATTGAAATCTCTTTGCAAAAGAATCAACCGTATAAATGTTCGTTGACGTTTTTTTGACAGTTGAGAGTTTGACATTTGCTTTGTCAAATGTCTCGCTGTTGGTGACGTGTGTGGTGGTTCATTGAGTTTCCTTCAAAATCGTTGAACTGAATATACTCACGTTACGATTGTAAAAGGACGCTGTTTGTTGAGACTAGTCATATCCTAACTGCTACAATAGATTTAATTTATTTAAAAAAATACTTAACTAACTAAAATTACTGTAAGAAAATAATAATAATTTGTTTATTTTAATTTCTATATTTTCCGAGCTGCACGAAGGCTGCGCTGACGTCACCGGTTGGAAGTATGCAGAACAGAGTGTAAAGTCCCGCAAATCTCCGTTGAAAGGGGAGGATCCTCCTACCAGACGGGTGTTATGTCTGGTGGGCAACTGCCCGATAGTCCCGATGGATGATTTCGGGCTGTCCTAATAAATTGAAATCGCGCGGAGATGCAGGATTATTTCTTATGTGACGTCATAGATGTCGCTACGTATACATTGTCCTTAGTTTTGAAGACACGTGTCATACATAACAAGATTTAAAAGAATGTTCATAGATTTTCCTGTATCTTTCTACCCCTAAAGATTTACTCTTTGGATTGCGCTTAATTTTTCTGACTGACCGATTTCTTGACAGCTTAAAAAGTGGCTCTAAAATGGGTTATTTGAAATAGATGTTTTGAGTATGAGCCTAACTTTTCAAAAACGTTTACCGAACAAAATTATAGCCATCTAGCGTCGAACTTATAAACTAATCGTCTTGTGTTAGCATTTTACCCATCAGTTTACCCAGAAGAATCAAGTCGCTTTTAGTTTATTCGTTACTAACATAGTTTTTTAAGATGATACTAACAATTTTCTTGTAATTAATTGACCAATTTTGATATCTGATTGAATAAATAAATAATTATTTTATAAAAATAATTATTATTTAATTATGAGTTTAATTTTAACTCGCTTTTGGCCACGTACATTAAATATAGCCTACGCCGCTCAGGAATAAAGCAGCTTTCTATCGGTGAAGAAATTTTAGCGATCGGACCAGACGTACTTTCAGAGATTACCTCCTACAAACAAAAAACAAACTTTATATCTTTATTATTCTTCTTCTTTTTCCTGTCCTTATCCCATATTACTTGGGGTCGGCGCAACACGTTTTCATCTTCCATTCTGTCCTGTCACCCGTCAAACTATCACTTACTCCCTTTTCTTTCATATCACTCCTCACACAATCCATCCGTCTTTTTTTCGGCCTTCCTCTCCCTCTCCATCCATCTACATGTATACTCAGAACTCTTTTAGTAGTATATCTATATATATATATATGTCTTTATATCTTTATTATATTAGTGCAAATTTAAAGAGCCACGATGCTAAAGAAACAAAATGTAAAGAGAAAAGCCTGACTATGAACTTTAGTCAGCGATAGGATGCTACCTAAGCTCAATAAACTTAGGTACTATTGCAAATTAATTCATAAGAGTCTGCGGTTTCCTAATTGCTTAAAGCTTCGCACATTTCTATTTTGAACTCACTTAAACATGCCGCCGCGTGCGGAAATGTCAGTTTTGTAATCACATTAACGTTTTTGCTTTATTTGCATGCGTGACTTCGTGGAATTATAATCATGCTGCATATACGTACCTATACATACAGCAGGCAGGCAGTAAGTGAATAGGAAGTCTTTAAAAATATTCTTTTTCTTCTTTTTTTTTTTTGAATCGATGGTAATCTTGCCCCTCAAGCGCTGATTGTACATACGTCTGTACAACTTGAATGATCTTGAAAATCTCTTAATCATATTTTTGTTCATTTTTGTATCTACGAAATTTATTTAGCCGAAAATATTCGTTTCTATGTTTTTGTTTTACCTAGAAAAATCCAGAAAAAAGATTTTTAATTTTTCAGATCATTAACCCCCTGGCGCTCGAGGGGTTAAATTGTTGGAGCCCAGTAGGTGGCTGCGCTAACTGTAGCATCGTGCGCACTCATGATATCCTCCATATTGCAGGTGTATAGGCATTTAGGGCCCTCTAACCTGTGGCTCATGTTTTGAACATGGGCACTGCACTCACATTAATTATTATCCGACGGGTCAATAAAACCCCGTTTCGCTAAGTTGTGTTTGCAGCGGCCACCTAGTTGCGCAAGCCATTTAGTGCTTTCCATATGTATTTTCCACTGCAATTCACGTCCAGGAGGGAGAAGTTCTCAAGGTTTTAAGAAGAAAAAAAAAATTGTAAATAACATAAAGTAGACAATTAAGTTCAGGCATTTTGTAAGTAAGTGTACTTCTATTTGCTTTATTGCTAAAATATATCAACATTTTATGCTTTTAACCTTTCAGAGAGCGAACGCCGGCGTATTAAATTTAAAAAATCCAATGCTTATCTCTGTTAATAAGAAAATGTGATAATTTAAACTGCTAAATCAACACCAAACTACAGTTTTATCAAGTTTATGAAAATGGTATTATAGTTTACTCTACTAAAATATGAGAAAAATTGTACAAACGCTTAACATAATCCCTAGATATGATAATGTCATGTCATGCGCCTGGCTTGTTGACTGGTTGGCTGACTATGTGGGTATATTATACCTATATTCAGAATTCTTAGTGCAATGACATATGTGCTACGCAATGCTACGCCAGATCCACAATATAACATACCTACATGGTCTGCTCGGATATTATACAATGAGCACATTCGTAGCGGTGCTACAGCGTAGCGGTAGCTCCGCGAAATGCTGACTATAGTAAGCTTTTCGAGTTGTGGTTAAGAATCGGCTCATCATCATCATTTCTGCCGAAAGATGTGCACTGGTGGACATAAGTTTCCTCCACGTGCCGCCGAACGGTCATATGCGTCTCGCGTCTATCGGATTGCTGCGACCCTCATCAGATCATCGGTCCACGTTGTGGAAGATCTTTCAATGCTGCGCCTTCCGGTAAGCAGTTGCCACTCCAGAACCTTAATCGGCTCAGATAAGTATTAATTTATACGCCTTTTTACTGCCATTAAAGAGTATCAGATCAGCCCCTCTAGCCAAGTTACAACCGTTTCCCTTGCGCCGAACGCTTCGAGTTGGCCACGCCGCCAATTCTTTTGTTCTGACCACGTGACTGAGCGTTGAGATGACGTCATTACCGTACATTTGAAGCTTTCTACTAGCCTTGCCGATTGCAGATTAGCAACTTGGCTAGAAGTACAGGTATTGTCTCATACAGAAGATTGTATGTGTTATCCTAACAAAAGTTGTGCCGTCACCGAAATACTGAATAACAAAAAATACTTTACAAAATACAACTCCGAATAAACCTTATCTTACAAACAAACAAAGTATGAATACAAGTGCCACCAATGTCTCATATTTATCACCATTTTCCCGATACAAAGTTGAATATATACAGCGTACATTACGTTCACGAGGACATAAACAAGTTAATGGTACGAGTATCTTTGTGATAACAGTTTGGTATTTAAAAGATATTCCAATATATCTACATAATGTGTATATTCTATTATTTCTTTATTATTATTATCATCCTAGTGTTTCTTTTTTTATTGTTTATAGGTTAGCGCTTGACCGCTACCTTACGTGATGGAAAGCGACGATGCGGTCGACGGTGGAACGCGCTTACCTAGAAGTAACCTGTTCTTGACTTAAAAATTCCCGGATTGTAGCCATCAGGAAACACAGATTTCGGTAACGAATTCCACTCCTTAGCTGTACGCTCAATTAATGTGTTCCCAAAACGTTTACTGCAGGGTATAGTTTTCTCTTCCATTCATCCCCTCTTCTCTATTCTAGCCAATCATTCTAGCAAGAGTCCAAATCGTTACGCTATCTCCTTCTGGGGACGCGTGGAGCCAAACGCGCCATCAACCCGGGCCGTTTCATTTTACGACCTAAACTGAACTGCTAAAAGGATGGAGCGACATTGGGTGTATAACTCCTTACCTCTTCCTTGCTCGCTCACTTGACATTGGGAATGCATGTCTTGGGAAAGCCTCAGGCCCTTATCGGACGGCGAGCTAATACTGTATAGTTTATAGTTATGACGTACTAATAAAAGGCAATAGTGACGTAAACACGTGGGCGGGTCAGAAGGGTTATTACTTGCCCGACTGTCATCGGGTGTACACGTGTCTACGGCGTCTTGGTGAAACCATTGTGTGACTTTTATTTATCAACCTAACGGCAGCCCTGGACACCACAATACCCATTACATTATTTTGCGCTTGCAGAGGCAGGGTTCCATATCACTGAATCTATCTCCCTTTATGTGCGATAAGAACTCCCACTGTAAGTACGAGTAGGTACCTACATATAGTTTTTATAAAGGTTTGTACATAAACAATTCATTATTTTCTAATTGTTTTGTAATTTTATCTACTACTACTGGTTATTGGCTGAAAGAAAAAATCAAAACCAGGATTTTTGTCTTTTTTTTTTGTAATGCTGTTTAATTCATGTACACAAAAATACTTAAAATTAAAAATAATATTTCAAAATTAAATCCTTCCAGCAGACCTTTGATAAGAATGTTGGGTAAGAAATTTAGCAGTTTGTTCTCTCAGTATTAAATATAAAAAAAAAAAATTGCAGATATATTTCAGTCTTAAGAGCGTCCTTTTCGAGGTAAATTTTCATACAACTGCTCTAACGTGATTATGATGTTTCTATAGATATTTTGGATACACAGCTATCTTATGGATATTATCTAGGGTTCTATAGAAATCAGGACATAAAGTTTAAAACTAATCTAGTAAAGACCTCAGAAAATCAGCTATTTTACGTATATTTTGGCCCTCAATAATGTACTCATATACGGAAAATATAGAAAAGTACACCAATAGAAGCCTTGCACGTTTAACCGAGATTCTGAATGACAACAATTTGTGTGAAAAACTTATGAGCATTTAAAAAACACGTATTCACTGGAACAAGTTTTGTGAATTATTCGAGTAAATCACGGAATTACCGAATACCAACAGAGTTTTGAGGCGTTATCTCTCTTTTTTTGCATTGCCTCTTCATCAAACATCGCGTTGAATTACATTAAATGAAGCAACAAGCTCCACCATGCTCGATGTTAACGATAAGCGAGTGAAACGGATCCTCTTAACATACAAAAATATATTTATTCCATTTAGCTGTTTCGTCTTTTATCTCAATTTCTTTCTTTTTGTTACCCTTCACAACAAGACATAAGAGTTTATTTAATTCTCGAAGGGGATCGCCTAATCTAAGCTAATGTAAAACAAAAAACACGTTGTTACGAGATAAAACTGTTTTTGTGTGTTGTTAGGACAATCTCTAAAAGTACAGATCCGATTAGGTACTAAAATTCTTCCACTAATATCGCCAAACTTAAGTGGCAGGGCACATTGGTCGCAGAATAGATGACCGTTGGGGCCGAAAGGTTCTGAAGTAGGTAGTAGGTTTGGGGGCCGAGTCACCCGCGTCCGTAGGAGAATACCCGAAGCAAGTTCCTACACGTAGTCCCCGGGTGGTGCTAATCAGGTGACACTAACTGGTGGTAGGTTTCGACCGTTGGCTTGCGACCACCCACTGAGCAAAGACGTACCGCCAAACGGCCTGGCCGTGTTCCGTTATGATGCTCAGTGTAGCCAGTCTAGAGGAGTTGGGTCGAAATAGTTGTTCCAACGCAAGCAGACCAATCTGGCTCATGCAGATAGGGAGGAATCGGGAGGCTAGTCGCGGAGAGTAGCGGGATCCGAGGCACGGTTGCCGCTGGCCGACCGCAGGTAGTTGGGGGCCCAAGTAATGTGCTAGCCACACATGAAAGGCTGCCCCGCCAACTGTCGAAAAATCCCGGAATGCGCCATCGTGCTGGTAGGCGACCAGACGAGAGGGCCCGATGGACATTCCCGGGGGGGCTCGGGCGTCCCCGCAGTCTCCAGACTAGTCCCCCAATGATTTCGTCCCTTCAGTGCGTGCCTGAAGGTTAGCTGCGTGGAACCTCATTTCACTTCCTTCTCCTCTCCTCCCGTTCACTCGTATGAAAATGAAAAGGACAAAGAGACTAGTTAAACAGCGGCTGCACTCCCTCTCCCACAAAGTGCACCTCATTAACATAAGAGGTCTGCACTCCAATATCGTCGCAGTCCACCATCACCTGGAGACTGAAAAGCCAGCTCTCTTCTTCCTTTCGGAGACGCAGATCAGGTGTCCGTCCGACGTGTCGTACCTTTCCTACCCAGGGTTTACCTTGGAGCACAATTTTAAACCACGTGCGGGTGTATGTATGTACGCCCGGGACGACATCTGCTATCAGCGTCTCCGTAACCTTGAGGACTCCAGTTTCTCGACGCTTTGGACTTTGATGGACACAGGCCTGGATAAAATAATCTACGCTTGTGTCTACCGGTCGCACAGCGGATATTAGGAGACATCCGGGCTCACACAGCATCTGAGTGAGGCGGCGGATGTGGCTCTACAGCGGTACCCTTCTGCCCAATTGGTGTTACTGGGGGATTTTAATGTCCACTACCAAGAGTGGTTATTCCCGTACCAGTCCACAGACCACGCCGGTCGAGAGATGCGAAAGCTAGCACTAGCACTAAATCTTACCAAGTTGGTCCAGGGGGCAACTAGGGTGCCGGATGTGGATTCGCACACAGCCAATTGCTTGGACCTCCTGCTGACAACAGATCCAGACCGATACTCTGTGTCGATATGTTCGCCTTTAGGCAGTTCCGACCACTGTCTGGTTAAGTCTGTGTCTGTCTACTCACCGCCCGTTCCCAGCCCTAGAGGCACCCGGCGGGTTTGGCGATACAGGTCAGCAGATTGGGATGGCTTGCGGTCTTTCTTCGCATGCTATCCTTGGCTTGATATTTATAAAAAAAAAACTTACGGTGCCTATATATCCCATGGGAGAAAAGTCGGGGTAAAACCTAATACAAACTATATTCGATTAAGTTATACGTGCCTCAACTTTGAAACTAATAAACAAAGTTAGGAACTTTGAACTATAGGAAGATTCTTCCGAACATTTGTCGAATAAATTCAGTTAAGCATAGTTTATGTACAGTTGCTCTGAAAAGGGTTTATATGACTGAAACTGATTTCAAGAAATATTATTGTGTTTATGAGATTGAATGGTGTATTTGAAATATTTTATTTTTAATCAGTTGAGTACTTTCAAAAATTTACATCAACATCAACAACGCACATACATATTTTTTTTATTTTTATTGTTGATAGGTTCGCGCTTGACCGCTATCTCACCTGATGGAGAGCGACGATGCGGTCGACAATGGAACGCGCTTACCTAGAAGAAATTATTTTTATTTTGTATTATTTTCTTCTAGAATTTTGTTGCATAAAACTCAACTTAAGTAGGTAACATAGGTACTAAGCCTAGCCCAGGAGTCAGGGCCTCACTGTTTTGTAAAATGTTATTTATGCCTATAAAAAAATCATCATCATCATTTCAGCCGATACACGTCCACTGTTGGACATAGGCCTCCCCCAAGCGTCGCCACATCGAACGTTCCTGTGCGTCCCGCATCCATCGGTTTCCCGCTACCTTCACCAGGTCGTCGGTCCACCTTGTAGGAGGCCTTCCAACACTGCGTCTTCCGGTACGCGGTCGCCACTCCAAAACCTTTCGGCCCCAACGGCCATCTGTTCTGCGAGCAATGTGCCCTGCCCATTGCCACTTAAGTTTGGCAATTCTTTGTGCTATGTCGGCAACCTTAGTTTTCCTGCGGATATCTTCATTTTTTATTCGATCACGCAAGGAAACCCCGAGCATAGCCCTTTCCATTGCTCTTTGGGTGACTTTGAGCCTTCTGATGAGGCCCATTGTGAGCGACCACGTTTCGGAGCCATATGTCATCACTGGCAACACGCACTGGTTAAAGACTTTCGTCTTGAGACACTGTGGTATGTTGGACGAGAAGATACCGCGTAGCTTCCCGAACGCTGCCCAACCGAGTTGGATTCGACGGTTGACCTCTTTCTCGAAGTTAGACCTACCCAACTGGACTGTCTGTCCGAGGTAGACGTAATCGTCCACAACTTCGAGTGTAGAGTCTCCGACCTTGATAGGAGTGGGCGCTACATGGTTGTTAATCATGATTTTGGTTTTATCCATGTTCATTTTAAGACCCACTCTTAGAGAAGCTCTACTGAGGTCATTGAGCATTGTGCTGAGCTCCTCCATAGTCTCCGCCATGACTACTATGTCGTCGGCAAACCGAAGGTGAGTGATGTACTCGCCATTGACATTAATGCCTAGTCCACTCCAGTCCAGAACCTTGAAGACATCCTCCATTGCGGCCGTGAACAGTTTCGGAGAGATGACATCTCCCTGCCTCACACCTCGCTGCAGGAGGATAGGTTTCGAGGTCTGGTCCTGGAGTCGGACTGACATGGTGGCGTTTTCGTACAAACACCTCAGCACTTCGATGTACCGATAGTCAATTTGGCACCTTTGGAGAGATTGCAGCACTGCCCAAGTCTCGATCGAATCAAAAGCTTTCTCGTAGTCCACAAACGCTAGGCAGAGAGGCAGGTTATACTCCTCGGTCTTCTGTATGACCTGCCGTAGCGTATGTATGTGGTCTACGGTGCTGAAACCTTTTCGGAATCCGGCTTGTTCGGGAGGCTGGAAGTCGTCAAACCTGCGCGCAAGACGGTTCGTGATGACCCTGGAAAACAGCTTGTAGACATGGCTCAGAAGTGAGATGGGCCTGTAATTCTTCAGCAGGGTTTTATCACCCTTCTTAAAGAAGAGTACCACCACACTTCTGCTCCATGCCTGTGGCGTTTTTCCCTCGAGTATGACGGAATCGAACAACTTCTGAAGGGCCTTTAGGACCGGTTTTCCACCCGCCTTCAGGAGCTCAGCCGTAATTCCGTCCTCACCCGACGCCTTGTTGTTCTTCAGCTGCTTCAGAGCCATCCTAATCTCGTACAGGCTGACGTCCGGGATATCTTCAGTGTAGTGTCGAGTCAATCTAGCTCTTGGGTCGTTTGCCAGATTTGTAGCGGGTTTGGAGATTGACGTGTATAACTGTCCATAAAATGCCTCGATCTCTCCCAGAAGCTCCGATTTGGCGGATATGACTCTGCCATCTTCGGTCTTCAGTTTCGTGAGTTGGCTCTGCCCAATAGACAGATCCCGTGCAAAAACTTTGGAGCCCTTATTCCGCTCAATCGCGTATAAAAAAATACTGAAGTATTTTATTTTTTAGAATTATTTTTGAGAAAATTTCAGTAAAAAAAAACCTAGTTTTTTACGCCAGGAATAGAACTTAAAAACTTATCCTTAGTAGCACTTGAGACCACTAGATCAACGAGGCATTAGTATGACAGCACGGTTGGCGCAGTGGGTGAGCGATTGGCTGTGCAGTAAGTGTCGAGAATTTGAGACCCGCACGGAACAAATATGTGTATGGTCCACATATAGGTATCTTGTGTGTGAAGTTTACATGATTGTGAACTCATTTACAATACTGGAGTTATTCCTAATAGTGTGGGGCAACGTTCAACGTTTTGTTTTTCATCTTTTTTAACGTTTTAAAGGTGAACTTCACGTGGGTTACAATGTTTTATCGCAATAACGATAGTCACAGCTTCATATATTCCTCATCCAATCTCTGTGCCCTTATCCGCTGACCTCGCCTACCCTGACATTAATCACGTCGTCTCATGTATCCCGTTTCCCATTGATACTGGGTACCATACTGTTACGTCCGCGTTTCACTGCATATGTCAACGTCAGTGAAGAGGTAACAGATACAAAGTGCTTCCTGTGTTGTGAATGAATAATGGTAGGTACACGTTTGCCTTAATTATTTTTTGAAAAACAAATCACTTTTTTTTTAGCTCCTTTATTTCTTGCGCTCTAGGAGCGAGAGGGTGTGTCAGACTCTTATCGATGAAAGCCAGCCCTAAGCCTTCAGTTGCCTCTTTCGTTACAGACCCAGAAACAATGCCATGACCTTAGCTGGCATCGGCCCTGCTGGGCCAGTACGGGTTGCTCACATCTCATTGAGGCGCGCGTGGACGGCAATTTAAGCTCGGTTCTTATAGGACGAGCGGACGGCCAGCTTTCCATTGCTCGTCGTTCACAAGCCCGCACCTACAGTGGTTGGAGTTTGCTCTACGATTCCCAAAGCCTGGAGCATCTCCGGTCGTAGTGGCTAGAGTGTGAGGGAATGCACATTCTCACTCTTACAACCACCTCCTTCACTAGTCGTATCCCATTTCCTCTCGCTCCGGACAATGTCCAGGATGTCGCTACGCCGCAAACAACGCCACAATTTTTTTTTTTTTATAATGGCTAGGCTCGCATTTGACCACTATCTCACCTGAGTTAAGCAATGATGTAGCCGACGATGGAACACGTTCTCCTAGAAGCAATCTATTAACTCTTCAATTAAAGACCTCTAGGTTATAGCTACACAGACTCCGGCAGGGAATCCCACTCTTTAGCTGTATGCATAATGAATGTGTTCCCAAAACGCTTTGTACGCATGGGTTGGATGTCTACCATGTACCGGTGGTGCAACGCCGTACGTCTTGTGGTCCGATGATGGAACGGACTTGTTGGATGGAAATACTCTTTGATATAATGTATGTTTTAATCACGTGGGTGTCTCTAATTGACAAGTCTGTGTTAAGGCCGGTATGGATCAGAATGATGGGCTGTGAAAAAGACGGACGATGCACATAGTGGAGATGAGGATATTGAGATAGATGTGTGGTGTGATGAGAATGGATATAGTGAGATGAATAAGTACCTTAAAGAAAGTTCTAAACCAACGCCAATGACTTTAATTTTCCCTATAATCGACTATGGTGACGTGTGCTACTTTGACCTAAATGTGGTGTTGCTAGACAAGCTTGACAGGCTCCTCAACAACTGCATCCGGTTCTTATTTAACTTGAGAAAATATGACCATATTTCGAGTTACAGAATCGAACTCAAATGGATGCCCATTTGCCAGAGAAGAAGTTTGCGCGCACTGACCACACTTTTCTCTCTGGTCAACTCTCCCACCCCTCGTTCTTATCTTATATCAACAATCTTCTACTGCTTTGTCCTTCTCATACTTCTGATTTTGTCCATTCTTCCTTTCAAATTCAGTCCATACGTCTGTGGAATGCGCTACTTCTTGACATCAGGACGGCTACCAGTCAGTATGCATTAAAGCGAAAGTTACGCCTTTATTTTCTACACAAATAGCGGAGTAGTCTCAAAAATCCTTTCATGTTCCTTATAATTATAAATAACATATATTTATATATATGTAGGTTTATATTATATTGAACATATATGTATGTTTATTATATATATTTCTCCCTTGTTTTATTATTATTCTATTCTTTTTTTTATGCACCTGTAATGTTTTCTCTTCACCACTCTTGGTTGACTGGTAGAGAATGCCTAAGGCATTAAGGCCACCTTTGTACCTTTGTGTTGCATGAAGTTTTAATAAATAAATAAATGACGGAAAAGTTAAAAAGAAATCATTTATCTGGCCATGTAAAAAGAGAGATGAAGAGTTATGAGTATACATATGGATGTAAAAGGATAGGAAGGTTAAAGAAAAGTTATGAAGATATGATATGAAAGAAAAAGGAGTCCGTGATAGTGTGTCGGTTAAAGGATAGAACGGAAGAAAAAAAAAGACATGTGGCACTCGGGGACTGCCGCGGTAAAGCTATTGCATAGCATTTTTATCAACTTATGCAATTATAATTATTTATTTATTTTATTCATGCAGTATTTTTTTTCCATTGTTTTTTTTTTATATTAATTGAAGTTACACTTTCACACATTGAATTGAATTTTGATTGATTGTTCACTCATTTGTTTTCTTATCGGTCACCACGCTCAAAAAACAAATGAGTGGGCGGTGTTAGGTTATTTTCGTTACGGAATTTCTGGATTCGGTCTCCACGCTCAAGGCCCGCGATAGAAGCTATGCAATAGCTTAAAAAACGTGTTGCGCTAACCCCTAGTAACAAGGGTCAAGACCAAAGAGATGTAGATATATTGTTTTTCATTGATAGCTTGTAAATAAATTGTAAGTATTTATAGAAGCAGTACAGTACCAATTTGCAAACAACGTGCCAGAAATATACTTTTGAAATCTTTTGCCGCATGATTTAATTCAGAATGAATCCCACCATTTATATATAAACTTCTAAAGAATATAAATACAATTCTTTCTTCTTTTGCAGTGGGATTTCAAGAAATAATTCCTACTGCTCTAGGTTAGGCAAAAGAGAGTGCAGACTTAACTAACTTGACTGACTAAAATCCACTCCTGTTCATTTAGTGGCCCTTTGCGTTCTAGGCCAGTGTAGCTCTTTCAAACAATAATGTAAGTACTACAATATAATGTTATTTATGTTTCAAAATCCTTGTAGTACTACTAGTATATGCGCAGAGACTTTGACGCGTCGAGATTTCTCCGCTTCTGTTCATCCTGAAAGGTATACAAAACAATATGGAAAGTGAGGATTTATTTGGAAACAATAAGATACTGTATCTACAATGAAACTGACACCTAACTCATAATCCATCCAACAAACACGAAACACAGAGATACACAGTACCCTGTTAATCCCCTTCCAGATACAAACATTTTCTACACAATAGAAGGCAACTAGACGCACTGACACGTATAATTACAACGCGTGGCTACCAACATAATAGAAATGTACTTCGAAAGCGCGGTTTAGACGGGCGCCATCACGGATATTGAACGGAACGAATGAGCGAACGAAGAATGAGTTTATTTGAACGGGAGAATGGAATGGTAAATAGACGTAATGAAGCCTGCTTTGTTAGAGTGGTGACAAGAGGATTGTCACGACTTATTTCCATGGATACTCGTGTGAACAGAATTCTGTGTGGCAATCAGTGATGCATTGTGCTCTAGAGTGCTTGTGGTTAAATTAAATTGAAAATAAATCAAAGAATGTGTTGCCAAATGCTCGTATACCCTAATGAACTGTTGTAATCTTAAACCTTTTAATTTTTTTTTATTCTATTTTGACACATTAATTCACTTTTTAATTTTATTATAACTGTTATTTTTTTCTTGAGCATGTACATTGTATCACAGGTCATTTTATAAAACCAGTGCCGCGTTATTAAAAAAAAAGCAGCATATGCTAAGATAAGCCTGGTTTGGTTGTTATGTAAAGTATTTTTATTAAAGTTAGTTTTACGCTAAGCATTTTGTTGTTGGTCTTGTAAAAGTCAAAAACAAACGTTTTTCTTTTTTTAACTTTTCAGTATTCTAGATATTGGAGAGATTTTCAGAAAAAGTCGTTGAGTTTCATAAACTGTAAGGGGATATCAAAATTCTTCAATTTGTCTCGTCTAATTCGCTACTGTGCCATTTCTAATATTTGCACGTTTCATTTGGAAGAATCATCCAGAGCTTCGATTAAATACGTACAAAGTTACACAGCATAACTAAAATGCTTGCATCCGTCCCAATTAACTTAAAATCGGCAAAAATTAAAAATTCCGTGTGATGGAGTCAAACGTAGAGCAGCTGACATAGACAGAAATTCAATAGTCTAAAAATTTGTCGACTTTCAACAAATTAGGGAAAGCTTTTTGAGGTTTATGCGCATAATGTGCATACGACGATACCTCAAAGCATAGCATAGCATAAGATAGCATAGTCGGCCTTATAATGTTTTCACTGTTGGGACTCAGGCCTCCTCTTTAGGAGAGGAAATAGGCCGTAATCCACCACGCGGGTCCAGTACGGGTTGGTGGATGTCACATGTCTTCGAATTTTTGGTTCGAAAGCATACCTATGAAGATTAATGATCTATTATAAACTATTTACAAGTTTTTTCAAGTTAGTAGCCCTGATTGATACACTGGAGGTGGGTTCGATTCCCACCCAAGACTGAAGAATGTTTTGGCATAAGCACGATAATTTTTCCTGTGTCTGGGAGTAATTTATCTATAATATATATCTTTAATCTTCATAATAATAATCTTTTACACAATATTTTTACATGTAATAGCCACAAGTAAAATTTAAATTAAAAATAAATAATTAAGCTAATTCCTTACGAATAACCATGAGTAATGACTAAATTATCAATATTTAAGGACATAAAGAACATTAACTTTAAACCTAGAATTATGTGTAAGTAGCGACTTGCCCGAGCAAGATTTAGATGTGTTTAGAAAAATGTTAACTAGAGTCTGTCTAATAAGTCAACCGACTTGGGTAATGTTTAAAGTGAAATGAAATCTGATGTAGTCAACGCTGGTTCAATAATCAAGGTTAACTAAGAGATATTGATCATTGTATACTACTAGAAGAGCCTTATAAAAAGTATCGAATATTAGTATTTTTTGAATAATTAAATATTATACAAAATTTCCAAGCCGGTTGACTTTTTAAACAGACTTTAGTATGTTTATCAGTTGTCCAGTACTCATACCACAAGCTCTGCTTAGTTTGAGACTAGATCTTTGGGTATGCAGACGACAGCACTGTTGCTGAGAGATATGTATCTGACGCACGAGCTAGCGGGTCACAGATCCAGTCATTCCGAGAGGCTATGGAACGTTTAAACTCGTCCTTGAAGGCGGTCTCCGATTGGGGCGACGCCAATCTGGTCAAGTTCAATACATCTAAAACCCAGGCGTGTCTTTTTTCCGCCAAACGGAGCCAATTCCACCCGGCTCCATCTTTCCGGGGTGTGACCGTGCCGATAACCAGCCACCTTGAGCTTCTTGGAGTAACGTTATCATCTACTCTCAATTTCGGCTCATACATCGATGCAAAGGCTCAACTGGCTGCCAAAAAATTGGGGATCTTAGCAAGGGCGAGACGGTCCTTCACGCCGGAACAGCTGCTCAATCTTTATCAAGCCCAAGTTCGATCGTGTATGGAGTACTGTTCTCATCTTTGGGATGGATCTGCCAAATACCAGCTTGATGCGCTGGAATCGATTGAGAGGGGAGCCAAGAGAATCATCGGCAATGATGCACTTGTAGAGTCGAAGCTCCAAAGCCTTGAGCATCGCCACCGAGTTGCTAGTCTGTCGGTTTTCTATCGTTTACATTTCGGGGAGTGTAAACTGGAATTGCACAATCTAATTTCGCCAAGTCCGTTCCATCATCGGATCACACGACGTACAGCGTTGCGCCACCGGTACATGGTAGACATCCCACCCATTTATTGTGCGTACAGCCAAAGAGTGGAATTCCCTGTCGGAATCTGTGTTTCCTGATAGCTACAACTTAGGAGTCTTTAAGTCGAGACTGAATAGGTTTCTTCTAGGCAAGCGTGCTTCATCGTCGACCACATCATCGCTTACCATCAGGTGAGATGGTGGTCAAACGCAAGTCTATCATTAATTTAAAAAAAGATGGCGTTGTGTAAAACTTATGGAATAAAAAAAATATTAGTCCCACATTAACATTTTTTGCTCTTATTTTGTTGTTCAATGTAATATATCAATCAAACAGACCTTTCTATAATTGATGCTCAACATTAAATTGGTTATCCTTTCTCACCCATTACAGTCCCAATAGGATCGACCCTTTGATCAATTACCACTGGACCTTAATTAGGAAGTATTTATTTAATAAGTAATATTATGGTAATTAATTTATGTTGAATTACATTACATTAAATTAAATACACATTAATTTAAATTTGCAAAATGAATTTATTATTTTATCTAGAATTTTATTTCTTGTGGGATTTTTCAAAATATACAGGAAGAATAATGGAAATGATTTAAATTTTGCCGCTACTTAACTCACATTGTATAATTATTAAGTTACAAGCTGTTGCACATTGTATAATTATTAAGTTATATGCGTATATGTATTTTAAAGAAAGGCAACAGAAACGTATCCGTAGCTTCTATCTAGAAACAACTAGATGTAAAGTAACTTTTAAAGATACCGTCAAACGAGGTGAATAGAGACTTAGGGGTGAATAGAGACAAAACTTTAGTTTGGTTTTTCACTTTGATACTATAATATCGGCCTCAAAAAAAGCATCGATTTTTTAGAATAACAATTCATTAAAAAAATGATATATTTAAATGCTGCAAAAAATATTCAAATATCGAGAAAATACCCTTTATTTTGTCTCTATTCACCCCTAAGTCTCTATTCACCCCATTTTCTCAGTGATAGAGCTATAACTCACTGAAAAAAAAAAATTAGGTTCGCATCTGAACTAACAGAAATTATTTTTAAAAAGTTATATAACATAAAAGTACAATAAAATACAACAGAGGGTGGCCTCTTATACGTTGGACCGACGATTTGGTGAGTCGCAGTAATGCGATGAAAGCGAAACGTAGTAAGTATCAGTCATCGTTGCGACGCTTGGGAGAGGCGTAAGTCCAGTTTAGAGATTAAGATAAGTACTATATAATGGGGAACAGATTAACTGACCACAACCATACAATAAAGATATCCCTAAAAGAAAAACCCGAGACTCAGCACTGGCGCTTACGACATTTAGACTAAAGAAGCAGAGTGACAAGCTTAGCGAACATGAAAAGCTTTTCATCAGTGAATACGTATGTATATATACGATACTCATACAAAATTGAGATCTACATAGCAGTCATTAATCATATTTTGAATGTATGTGTTAGTCGACTAAATCGGAATAACCGCAAAGCTCAGATCTAAGTGAGATATTTTATTTTGACGGTATGGTTGGCGTAGTGGTTGAGCGAACGACTGCTGCGGGGGTTTGATTCCTGCTTGGCATAAATATTTGTATGACCTAGATATAGTTGTTCCGGGTCTGGCTGTTTTATATGTTTGTGATTGCAAGGACACAAAAGTCAAACCCTACTGTCCCCGCACACGGGCCACAAAAAAAAAGCCGCTTCAAGCTTCTTTTTGAGGTGGCCTTTTTTGTGGCTCGTGTGCGGCGTGGGCAGTGCCGCCACAAAAAAAAAAAACGCTTGAAGCGGCTTCAAGCTTCTCCGGATACAAGGTGTCGGCTGGCTTCAGCTGTTTTTTGCGGCCGCTTCTAGCTTTTTTTTTTGTGGCCACTTCTAGCGTTTTTTTTTTTGTAGCCCGTGTGCGTGGATGCTTAGGTCACAATAGGAGAACTGTGAATGAACTTGGTAAAATCTTATATCAGGCTTCCACTCGACTGATCATCTCTATAATGAGCAAATATGGGAGCTTTCAATTTATGCGTTTTTTGACGGTCTGCTGCAGTGCGAATGCGGTGCGTTAGTTGTGCTGCGTACGGACGATTGTATTTTTCATATAAAGCGCGCGGTGTGGCAACCTGTTTTTACTGTTCCGTGGCGGCAACAGTGCGGCGAACAGACGACAACAGGACGGTAACGTCACCAGCACTACGTGTGTAATTCGGTGTTGAGTAGCGCATCACTGGCATAGAAACTCGCGGCAGCCAGATACGTTTTCAATTTAAGGCGTATAGTTCCTTGAACCATCTGGCCGAAATTATGTGAACGCAACTCTCGCACTCGCCTAGGCGGTAGTACGCAAATCTGTGCATTTATTTGCGGCCAGCAGCGCCCGGAAAGCGCTTTAAATCCATTTTCTCTGCGAGATATTGATTGATTTACATATGCAATGTTCACTTTGAAGAATATTTACCACCACCAATTTTTATGTGTAAATATGTTTCTAAAGGTCCAAGCCGTTTCGAAGGAGTAGGGAAAAGTTGCGAAAAGTTGCGAAATTGCTAAATATTTTTTTTTTGACAAAAGTATTAATTGCACGAAAAAATCAAATGTTGATATTATTGTTCATGAATCTATAATAAACATATATTTTTTTCAAACCAATTGACCTAGCAGTTACGGAGGAGTAGGCCTCAGAAAATCACTGTTTTATGGCACTTTTCGGGCGCTTGGCCCTTAAAAGTGCTTTTTGACGGACTGCTAACGTGTTGCAACCTGCCGGCTGTAGCACAGTATCTATGGCAGCGGTCCGACATGAAACATCTAAATTGAAAGCGCTCTAATACAATTAAGTTAAGTAATTAATATTTGCTAACGATTGAGATGATTAGTAATTGGAATAGGTAGAGCTAATACGCAAATTAGCCTTACCCATTCTGATCATTAATCTTACACTTTAGGTTTAAAAAATTGGCGAGACGATATAACATTGAGTGGTTAAAACTACAAAATGTATTACTTTCTTTATTTAATTCCGGAATGCCAAGAACAGTTTTATTGTCTTGCGACGCTGTGTTTTCTTGTACGTGGTCACCACTCCAGGACCATCGACCATCTGTTCTGCGAGCCCTGCCCACTGCCACTTAAGTTTAGCGATTCATCGGACTGTGTCGGTAACCTTGGTTAAAATAAGCTAAAATCTTAAGTTATACCGAAATAATAATAAAAACTTAGAGAGCTAACTTCGCATACTAAAACTATATTAAATCTAAAATTACATAATTTTCCTCTTTTCATAGCTCAATTTTATTCATTGCCTAGTGATTTGATTAAAGTAATTTTGGTTCTAAAGCCGTGTACGCATGTACGAACACGAACATAGCGAACACAAATACCAAACTTGAACATTTGGGTCGTTCGTATGGACGGCATATTCGAAGTTCTAACACGAATGCGAACATAGTTCGAATCAAGTTCGCGCACAACAGTCGTGTAATCTGTATAATTTTATTTTTTTATTAATTAATTAAATGTATACAATTTATATAATATCAATTAATCTAATAAATAATCACTATATATACAAACTTAAAATAACAATATGTACAAACGAGTAAAAAAGGCTGAAAAACGGGGAAAAACTTAGAGGGCATCAAAAAATTCGTCCACATCGATGTCAGTGGGAAAAGTGCCCAGAACGCTGGCAGCATTGCCACGCTGGATGGCAATGCTGATTCGTTGACTGAAGAACAGTCCAGCCCTCTGGTCACGCGAAGAGTCGACCAATTGTTTGCTGATATCTCGGACAACTCGATGAGCGCTCGGACCCCATGGCCCTAGAGTTTCAACCCCAAACGGCTCAAACACATAACTTCCAATGAGGTTATTATATTTACGCCGTTTGAGGTTAATATAATTAAATGTATTAAATAAAAATAAAAATTATTTAATTAATAGCCATGGCAGCGTCGGAAGTGGTCTATAGTAAAGTAGCGAAAAGATTTTTGGTGTTCGCATAGATTTATGAAGAACATTGTCCGTACAGAACATGTAAGAGATTCGCCGCAAACATGTTTGACGAACAGAGTGTTCGATGTTCGATAGTGATTCACGCGTGCAAACCAAGTTGTTGCGTATCACGCAACGCAACAGTTCGTACGTAAGGGAAGGGGGGGGGGTAGGGTTTAAGTATGGTGACTTTGTAGAAGAAACTTTGGCAATTTGTACCACTGCCTATTACAAAATAGCGAGATTGTTTTAACGTAGTCGTTAACTGTATGTTCCTTGGAGTTTGGATCACGTTATTTGGCGGGTGTTAGGTTACCTAATCGTTGTCAAAGGGACACTAATGACTAGCTTTTGCCCGCAGATTCTATTCTATTTTGTATTAATGGCAAATAGAGCCGATGTCGACTATTCTGCCAATGTCAAAAGTAAATTGGATTGGCAAGAGTGTATAATTATAACACAAGGAACTAGAATCCTAGAACAGTAGTAACTGTTTGTATGAATAAAAATCTACGATTGATACAGTTGGACTTGTTGGGTTAGTACTGGATGCCCGCAGATTCGTCCATTTACATGTGGATGGATGGAGAGGGAGAAGGAGGCCAAAGAAAAGATGGATGGATTGTGTGAGAAGTGATATGAAAGAAAAGGGAGTTAGTGATAGCGTGACGAGTGACAGGACAGAATGGAAGAAGAAAACGTGTTGCGCCGACCCCAAATAAAATGGGACAAGGGCAGGAAGAAGAAGAAGAAGCCCGCAGATTCGTCCGTGTAAATAAAATATAGCCTATGTCACTCAAGAATTAAGCAGCTTTCTATCGGTGAAGAAATTTCAGCAGTCGGACCATTACTTTCAGAGATTACCTCCTACAAATAAAAAAGAAAAAAACTTTATCTCTTTTAAATATTACATTTTTTCCGTCTAAGGCTGCGGAATTGTTCGAAAGAGTTACCACGGTCCTGGTATGCAAAAGGCAACTGAAAGTACACAGGGGGTAGGTGAGGTTTTAGTCAGTAAAATTCTGACACACCCACCCTGGAGTGAGAAAAGTCATTAAGTATGCGATTGACTATGTCAAAAAAAAAAATTAAACACTATTACAAGCCTAGGACCCAGGGGTCATTAAATAAGTACATTGTCAAAGTGCGTAAAATATATACTTGCCTAAAAGTTTAGCCTAAATATGATCAAGAAGTTAGGTCCCGTGTGATAACATAATTAGGTCTGTATGATCTGTGCCGAAGCTTTTAGCTAAAAACAGTGGCTGCTTAGAACTTGTATGACATAGTGATAAAATATCCTTGTGCAATGTTTTTGGATTTTACTTGTGAGGATTGCGGGAATCTCGTGGACACGACACTCTGAACCGTACGTTCCTTGAGTTTTTCTAGGCATTCCAGGACTAGGAGTATCCTTTGTAAAAGTTTTCATTATCATCATTTCAGCCGAAAGACATCCACTATTGGACATATGCCTCCCTCAAGTGTTGCCATAATGAACGGTCCTGTGCATCTCGCATCCATCGAATTCCCGCAACCCTTACCAGGTCATCGGTCCACATCGGTCTTCCGGTTTCAACCTTGGCCATCCTTTCTGCGATCAATGTGTTCTGCCCATTGCCACTTAAGTTTGGCGATTCTTCGTGATATGTCGGTAAGCTTGGTTCTCCGTTCTCCTGTGGATATCCTTATTACTGATTCGATCACGCAAGGAAACTCCAAGCATAGCCCTCTTTCAAATTATATTGGTATGAATATTCATTAAGTTTTTAATAAAGAAAAATAAAACCTTAACAGCACGTTCTATCTGACGTCCACACGGTTGTATCACATTGAAATATTAAAATATTAATGGTAACGATTAGTTATACAAAGAGCATTAGTAGTGCTGTCAAATTCAGTTCATATAAAATTACTATAATATTCCACACAATCACATTGTGAAATAATAAAGTGCCTAAATATATGCATGTTATGCTTTCATGTGTAGGGAATGCGGGCGACAATGTCATAAAATAATCAACGTAATCGCGGAATATGCAGTGCAATAGTTATTCATTCCACCAAAAATATAAATTTGAAAATGGAAGCTAAGTTCATTATATTTTTTTGAGGTGATCCAATGATTATAAAAACATAAATAACTGATGATATACGACTAGCTATGGAAAATAAATGTCTAACCGTATTGGTTTTATTAGACTTCAGTTGTGCTTTCAACGCGGTTGATTTTGACATCCTCTTTAGGAATCCTTTCCTCCCTTAATGTCTCTGCACCAGTAATCGAGTGGTTCAAATCTTATCTTCGGGGCCGCTCGCAGTCTTTTAGATCTGATGAGGATTCCTCTGAATGGTGTGATTTGGCTGCGGGTGTACCTCAGGGTGGCGTCCTCTTGCCTCTACTTTTCTCAGTTTTTATAAACGCTCTCACTAAGGTCCTAACTTCTAACTATCATCTCTACGCAGACGACTTGCAGTTATATCGTCATTTTAAAGTCGGCGAACTCGCTGAGACTACAGCTGCCATCAATGATGACCTTGAAAATATCAACAAGTGGGCTAAGTCCTTTGGGCTCTTACTGAATCCAAATAAATCTCAAGCGCTCATTATTGGTGGCAGATATATGCTTAGTTTACTGAATCACCAGTCTCTCCCACCAGTAGTTTATGACTCAGTACTTTACTCGAAAAGTGCTAAGAATCTAGGCGTCCATATAGATACTAACCTTTCTTGGGATGTTCATATAGCTGATGTTAGTAGGAGGGTCTTCTACTCTTTTCAGTCCCTTAAACGTCTCCAAAAATTCTTACCATTTCATACTAGGGTCACCCTTGCGCAATCTCTTCTTCTACCGCTAATAGACTATGCGGATTTCTGTTTTCTCGATGCAACGGAGGTTCTCCTAAACAAACTCGAGCGACTGCAGAACTTGTGCATCCGCTTCATTTTCGGCCTCCGCAAATACGACCATGTGTCGGAGTTTCGGACCAGATTGAAGTGGTTGCCGATTCGGCGTCGGCGTGATGCCCATATCCTATCTTTTCTCTACACTATCCTGCACAACCCTAATTCTCCACAATACCTTCGTGAACGCTTTGAGTACTTCGTCCCGAGGGGTAAACCCTGTCGCACTGCCAATTCTCTTCTTCTTCGTACTCCGTTTCACACTTCTAGCCGTTATGATTGTTCCTTCTCTGTAACTGCAGTGCGTCTTTGGAACTCCCTCCCACACTCCTTACGTGACAGCCCTTCGTTAGATGTCTTCAAGAGGAAAATTAAAGAGCATTTCCTTTCACAATGACATAGAATATATATATATATTTATAGTATATAAAGTATGTGTGTATTTATGTATGTAGGTACATATGTTTGTTTATGTATTATTATTTTATTCACAATATTTCTAATTTTAAAATTGTACACTGGACCCTACCCTCTAATCATGTCATCACCCTCTAATCAATCAGTCAACTACCCTACCCTCTAATCAATCAGTCAACTCTCTCCATCGCTCAATGGTTTGCTGGAAGAAAACTCAACTTTGAGTTAAGCTCGCCTATGTACATGAACTTTGCTATCCACTTATTTTTTGTTTTTATAGTGTACAATAAAGAATTAAAGATTTCTTCCGTTTTGGGTGTAGTGGGAGAGCGTATCAGACTCTTACTTATTAAAACCCATAGTATTCCTTCAATTGCTCATTTAGCGAGCGCTAAAGTAATTCCTATGAACGATCTCAAAATAGCTCGCCGTCCAGGTGTCTGTAAGTTCAGGCCATGGTCTGGAGCGAGGAGGAGTGGCATGCGGTCGCCGACTCCTGCGAAGCAGTAATGCTCGCAAAGGAGGAGGCCGACCGCATCAGGCAACGGCGCTCTCGCCGCCGCTGCCGGGATTCCGATCCCGATTTCCAGCCACCATAGGCGCGGGCTTGCGGACAGTGAGTAATGAGTAGCTCGCTGTCCGACCGTCCGGTAACTGTCCGGACCAAGCCCAAGTCGTCGACGGCGCGCACTGTTCCCGCGCGCCTCAAGGAGTTGTCAGCAACAGCAGGGGCCCAGCCGGATCGAAGCCTACTGGGGCCAGGGTTATCCGAAAGGGAGCTTGAGCCCCGGTATGAAGGCTAGAAGGAACGGGGTGGGTTTTTATTCAGTAAGAGTCTGACACTATCTCCCGCCCAAGAGCGGGGGTTGTCATTGGATGATTTTCCCTACCATAAAAAAGGTGTCTAGTAAGACCTAAGCCCAGGTCGCGATGCGTTGTGTTCTGTGTACGCCTCAAAGATATGTCAGCATGATTGACGAAGCCTGCTAGGTTCGATACCTGCCAGGGCAGCGTATTGTTCAAAAGAGTCCTCGCAGCCCTGGAATGCAAAGGGTAAGTGAAGAAACACGGATGGGCTTCATCATCAGCCTTTTTAATGTTCCCACTGCTGGGACTCAGGCCTCCTCTTTAGGAGAGGGAATGGATGGGCTTAAGTCAGTAAAAACCTGACACGGTCTCATCCACCCAAACCGAAGAAATCATTGAAAAGTACAACATAATATTATTTTTAAACTGTATAAAAAAATTGTGAGTTGATAGTCACTCAGTTTTCTAATACGTGCAATTTATTTGAAAAAAAAAAACGCACTAAGCAGCTGTACATGTTCCCAAGGATGTCTATAATTTATTCAAAGAAAAAGAAAGAGCCCGTATAATCGAAACTAATGAAAGAATGAACGTAAACATAAACTTGCCTAGTTATAAGTTTCATATTAAAATTAGCAAATTATACTCTTTTTATTTTATTTCAAGCTTTTATTTAGTTTCACCTGTCCCGATGTTTGTCTGTAATCAAATCTTGCAAATTAAATTTGACCCACTTCCCGGTTACCGATTGAGTTGAAATTTTGCATGCATGTGTAAATCAGATGACAATGCAAATTTATTATGACATAAAGCTGATCTTATTCTGGAATCGAAAGGTGGCCATAGGAACTCGGTAGTTAAACGACACAACCCTATCGAGTTTGGCCTATGGTGTATGATTCGTCTTGACGAGTATTAATTATACAGGTATACTGCGGTTTAAAAGCTTGCTATGAAAAAAATATTTTCATTAAAAACTTGTTATTAATTTAAAGAAGCAGTTTTAAGAGCCGTGGTAACCAAGAGGTAACAGCACGAGTTGTGTATGTACTTTGTGTAATTTATTTCATCACCGCTGCTCTTAAAACGATGAAGGAAAACATCGTGAGGAAATCGGCATATGCTAGAACCTAAAATTCGAAGACATGTGATATTCACCAACCCGCACAGGGCCCGCGTGGTGGATCACAGCCCATTCCCTCTCCTAGAGAGGAGGCCTGAATCCCTGCAGTGGGAACATTAAACGGCTGATTATGCTATTTTGAAAGATTCTTGTTTAATTTAAAGTTTGCATCAAAGGGGCGCGTCTCATATGATATAAACTTATTTGGTTTATTTTCATTTCAATAACGTTAACAAAATATAATAAACGTGAGATATTCAAACTGTTGATATAATTTATTTACTTAAAATATTTAAATGTTCTAAAACTTATTTCATATAATGATATTAGAAGCACTAAAACTACTTTGGTCCAGTCGCTTGTGTTGCCTTTAATTGACTATGCTGTTACTCTGATCTTTCCCAAGAACTTCTAAACAAATTGGATCGACTTCTCAATAATTGCATTCGTTTCATATTTAGCCTTCGTAAATATGATCACATTTCTTCCTTCCGTTCTCAGCTTAAATGGCTGCCTATCCGTCAGATCCTTCTGCACGCTCTTCACCATAATGAACGATCCTTGTGCTCCTGATTATTTAAAACAATATTTTAAAGTGTTGGGCAGTTCTCATAATCTTAACCTTCGTGCATCCAAAAACATGCTTCTTCATATTCCTTCTCACCGAGCTGCCTTTATGTCCAATTCTTTCTCTGTTTCCACCTCTGGAATATGTTTCCCCTTGACATCAAAAAAGCTGAAAGTAAATTATCCTTCAAACATAAAATTCGGAACTACTACTTGAAGTCCTCTCAACTTTAGTTCGTTCAGAATTGTTATTAAGTTCTTTTAATGATTTGATATTTTTCATAGTATTTATTAGTTTATTATTTTAGCATATATATGTATTTTATTATTATAAATACCTTATTTTATAGTTTTCCATTAGAACTATCAGTTATATATTTGTTTATTGTGCAAACCTGTGTTGTCTTTTTTAATCCAAAGGTTGACTGGTAGAGAATGCCTTTTTGCATTAAGTCCGCCTATGTATCACTATTGTACATGAAGTTTAAATAAATAAATATAACGTTAATTTAACCTAAAATAATTAGATATATTTAAAAATTGGACCAAAATTCTAACAAACGAGTAGAAACACTTCGCAAACATACTCTCTTGAATTTAAAAGCAAATAACGTTGAAAATCGTTGAATTATGCTACTCATAATGTAGAGCAAATTATTGCTGTGCAAAGTTGCTAGCTTTGCGATGAATGTAGCAACCTATTTTTTAATTTGGAACACATAAGCATAATTAAGAATTCAAGTCGCTTCTCTAAGAAAGGGAATTGGCCATATTTCACCACGCGCGCTTAATGCGGATTGGGAGATGTCATGTCATATATTCCTTTTTGGTTCTAGAACATGCCGGTTTCGATGCGATGTTTTCCTTCACCAGTTTGAGAGAGCAGTTTAAATCAGCAGCAGCAGAGCAGTTCGTTTGTGGGGGCCGTTACTATTTGGATCACATGTTTAAGTTATTTGTCGAAAGAAAAGATTTTTTGCAACTGGGATAGAACGCACGAGACTATTATGTTCATCTAGTGTTTTTTTTATTTATTTATTGGAAGAGCGTTTGAATGCGATCCCCGAACCAGGTTGAAGTTAAACTGTATGAAAAAGTTTGGATAGTAAAATATAACTCTGGCGCGGTGGTAGAGCTGCAGCTGCGCTGACATCGCGCACCACTCTGCGACTAATTTGAAGGCGCCCTTTTATTCTGTCATAGGAACCAAACACTAATTAACTATATATATATATATAAAAAAAAAAACTCTCGTATAAAAACCGCAGCAAAAAGAGCATCGAAGCAAGAATTCAATTACTGTATCATCAATTTAAAATTCATTCTATTAAAAACTTCTAAACCGTTTAAAAGTGTAAATATTTTTGGCATTTTTTATGAAACATTTGCATGCTAATCGTTGGACCGATTTGCTTTGTTATTATACTTTGTAATTATACTTTGAAAACTAATCAGCTGTTTGAATTCAGTATTAGAGATTATCTCCCAACTATAAACTCTATGTCATACAAGACAAAGTTCAAATTTCATTGCATCCTACACATCTTTTATTCCCTTTTAATATAAATAGTCACTTAATATCGGTACATAAATAATGCTAAAGTTTAAGTAAATCTTGAGTTAGCAGAAATGGACTCAAAACGTTTTGAATTAAATATTCCAGTAGATACAGGTTCGTTTAAAATCATAAACATAAATAAGTTTAAGTCGCAGGGAAATGGGGATATCAGGGATTTCGCGAAATCCCTAGGGATATCACGAAATCCCGGTAGATGTCGAATATTCTTGTTCATTACGTCTTCTTACTGAAAGTGTCTAGTGATATGACAAAACACCAATTTATCGTCAGTGATATGTGGTTTCTCTAAACTAAATGTAGTAAAATATCAGAAATGCTGATATTGCCGAATAAAAATCGAGCCATACATTTCTTTCCCTCGCTTTAGTACCCACACGGGCACTAGTGGGAGCGAAACAAATGCGTCGCTCGATAAATATAGTGTTTTGTCATATCACACGATACTTTTAGTTATAAGACGTAATAAACAAGAATATTCGACATCTACCGGGACTTCGTGATATCCCTGGGGATTTCGAGAAATCCCTGATATCGTCATTTCCCTGCGACATATATAAACATAATCAGCTTTATGATATCCCCACAGCGGAGACTCGGAGCTCCTCTCTGTACAAGAGGGTATGAAGCGGATTCTACCCGAGGGCCAAAATCATCATCATCACATCACCAGCCTTTTTAATGTTCCCACTGTTGGGACTCAAGCCTCCTCTCTAGGAGAGGGAATGGGCCGTAATCCACCACGCGGGCCCAGTGCGTGTTGGTGAATGTCACATGTCTTCGAATTTTTGGTTCAAGGACATTGAACGCCGGTTTCCTCACGATGTTTTCCTTCACCGTTTTGAGAGCAGTGGTGATGAAATAAATTAGGTACACAAAGTAATGCGCCTGGCTGGGTTCGAAACCGCGACCTACAACTCTTAAGTTGGGGCCGTTACCACTCGGCCACCACTGTTCTTAACTGCTTCTTTAAATTAATAAAAAGAGCATAATTTGCGGGCCAAAATCAGGTTAATGGAATTTTGAAGACATGTGACAACATGTCTTCAAAACTTTGGTTCTAGGACATGCCAGTGATCTTCACCATTTTAAGAGCAATGGTGATGAAATAAATAACATAAAGTAAAACGCCAGCCTAAGCTGAAACTGCAATATATGACACGTAAAAAGAGTGGTGGCCGAGTGGTAACGGCCCTGACTTACCGAGTTGTAGGTCACTGGTTCAAATAAGTAAAGGCACATTACTTTGTGTAATTTATTTCATCACCACTGCTCTCAAAACGGTGAAGTAAAACATCGTGAGGAAACCGGCATTTCTTAAAACCAAAAATTCGAAGACATGTGACGTTCACCAACCCACACTGGGCCCGCGTGGTGGATTACGGCCCATTCCCTCTCCTAGAGAGGGGGCTTGAGTCCCAGCAGTGGGAACATTAAAAGGCTGATTATGCTATGCTATGCTTATGCTAAGAAGGGGCTGTTACCACTGGGTCATCATTAATCTATATATCTATATATATAAAAGAAAGTGTAACTACTTTTTATAACTCAAGAACGGCTGAACCGATTTGGCTGAAAATTGGTGGGGAGGTAGCTTAAAACCAGGAGACGGACATAAGACCTACTTTTTTTTTTTTTTTTTATTGTAGAGTAGGGTAGGGTAGAGTAGGGTAGAGTAGGGTAGGGTAGTAGGGTATAGTAGGGTAGAGTAGGGTAGAGTAGAGTAGAGTAGGGTAGGGTAGAGTAGGGTAGAGTAGGGTAGAGTAGGGTAGAGTTGAGTAGGGTAGAGTAGAGTAGGGTAGGGTAGAGTAGGGTAGAGTAGGGTAGAGTAGGGTAGAGTAGGATAGAGTAGGGTAGAGTAGAGTAGGGTAGGGTAGAGTAGGGTAGAGTAGGGTAGGGTAGAGTAGGGTATAGTAGGGTAGAGTAGGGTATAGTAGGGTAGAGTAGGGTATAGTAGGCTGAAGTAGGGAAGAGCGGGAGCGAAGCCGCGCGGGCAAAAGCTAGTATATATATATAAAAGAAAGACGTGTTGGTTACACTATTTGTAACTCAAAAACGGCTGAACCGATTTGGCTGAAAATAGGTGGGGAGTTAGCTTAGAACCAGGAGACGGGCATAAGATATTTTTTTTACGAAAACCTTTTTGATAATCTTGAATCTGTTTCCGGCTTCGCCGTCATCACGGAAAAATCGTTGGATGATTTATCCAACTGAAAAGAGAAATATTCTATTACAGAATTGAAATATTTACCTACCAGGCTAAAATAAACGAGACGGATCCCTGTTAATTGGTCCCAAAGCGGGAATCAACATTAACCATCCTTTAGAATCTGGCCTAACAAATGGTCTGCTCGAGGAAAAGGAATAATTCCTCACTCAAAACTAATGAGAAGCAAGTCTGGCCATTGACAAACGCTTCAATATTGTCTGCTGTGAAAATTAAATTCATTTCTTTACTTGAAGTTTGAGTAATAGGTTAGTTGTTCTGTAAATAAATTAATTTAGCGTCTTCGAATACTAATTACGCTTATTTTATGTTTGTACTACTGGATAATTTCGTCTGGAATAACACGCTTATGTACATCTATTCATACGATACTAAACTGAATACTAACTACAAGACCCGTAGTTAGTTCAACATATATTCAAATTACAGTAATTTTAGCGGCTTGACGATGAAATTTATCGAGCCCAATTGCTATGATAGGTAAGAAGCCACCAAGATCACGACAGTGAATATTTTGGTATAATTATAAACGTCAACAGTGAAAGTCTTTAGTGATTGCCAAAGGTTTCTTGTCAAAGTGAAGAGCATTTAATGGGCAGCTTAACAGAAAACACCCTTTTCAATATTTCAGAAATAAATTACGAACTATTTCGAGTGAAAACTGAGACATTTTGCTTATTTATCGTTGCTTCAGTAATGGAATGTCGCCTCGTCAGACTGAACCTAATTCATACTTAATTCTCCGTAGTTGACGGGGCTTTAGGCATTTAATAAATATTCCCTGGTCTCACTGACAAAATGGCCTCTCTGTTCTTGATTGATAGATTCGCAAGTCACAACTTTTGTTTTTATTAGAAGTTAGAGCAAAAGTAGTGAACCATGAATTTTGTTTTGTATGTCATAATTGACATATAAAAGCAAGTCATGCTTTTACGTAATTTGGGCGGTGACGAGACTGTACCATATTAGTAAACCGTGTCTAAATGTGTAACATATCAGTGTGAATGTTTTAGCAATGAAAACATGAAGTAAAACATAACCCTTCTTACAGTCGGGTAAAAAGTCTAAACAGGTTTCTAAGCATTGGTCAATCAACTATCAGGCAGTTGCCCACAGCAGACGTAACGACCGTCTGGTCTTAGGTCCTTTTCAATGGCGGTTTGCGGGACAATACACCCATTTCTCCATCTATGATATCATACTATAAAAACATAACATTGTCATGATTTCCTGGTAACACTACTTAATTAAACAAGCCTACATTTTAATTACACACCAACAGCAATAAACCAACGTCACAACGACAAATTAAAAGTACCATTAATTTTAATGTATTAATCTCCGCATTCATTAATAATAACTTAATCCATAACACTGAAAATATTTACTTTACTAACCAATTTATGCGTGTAATAAAATAATTAATTAATAACTTTATAATGAAAACATACATCAGGATCTCACTGAAATCTGCATTATTTTAATATGAGGAAATAAATTGAAGGTTCAAAATTACGCGATGGGAATCAATTTAACGACAGTGAACAATAAATCTACCTTTTATTATTGTTGATACTATGGGTGCAAAAATAAAGGTATAGGTTTTTCGGTCCCGATATGCCAGGTACGGGTCGGTATAGACAGGTACCGGTAAAACCACATAAAGACACAGGTAAATCTGTATGTGTAAAACACTACACTGGCCAATGCTTACACCCGTATGACTCGGTCCAGGCAGTCGGTACCGACAAGTACAAACCTGTTTCTTTATAAATGAGCGCATAAGAACACGCGCGAGAATTATACCTGCACCGATCGGTACCTGTCTAATGAAGATATCCGCAAGAGAACTAGGGTTGCCGACATAGCACGAAGAATTGCCAAACTTAAGCGGCAATGGGCAGGGCATATTGCTCGCAGAACAGATGGCCGTTGGGACCGAAAAGTTCTGGAGTGGCGATCGCGTACCGGAAGACGCAATTGGAAGGCCTCGTACAAGGTGGACCAATGACCTGGTGAAGGTTGCGGGAAACCGGTGGATGCGGGACGCACATGAACGTTCGTTGTGGCGACGCTTGGGGAGGCCTATGTCCAACAGTGGACGTGTATCGGCTGAAATGATGATGATGATGATGGCCGATCGGTACCGACCCGTACAGATTTGCCTGCACCGGTAACCTATTTCTTTATGTTTGCAGGGTTCACCTGATGGAAAACAACGATGTGGGACGACGATGGAGCAGACTAGCATGGAAGTAACCTATTCACTCTTGACTTAAATATCCCCAGGTTGTAGCTAAAGGATATAGTCATCTTTTATACCACGTAAGGTTAAAACAATTTATCCATAAATGATTTTTTAAGTGTTTATCAGACTTTTGCTGAATAAAACTCATATGTATTCCTTTATTGTACTTTGCGTTATAGCTACTCAAACTCCAAGCGAACGCATGCGTTCGCGCGTGATATCGCGCTATTTCAGTTAAACACAAAGCAAACGTTCGCATAGACTATAAAATATTGAGCGTTTTATTTATAGCGCATTATAGAGCATAAATAAGATGTTCTTCATAAAGTATTCTGTAAATATCGAACATAAGCTCGAAAATACGCTAACCTTTCCGTTATTCCCTATATTCCACTAGCGTAACTCATCAGCTGAGAAGTGGAATTTTCTGCCTGAGTCTGATTTTTCTGAATAGAATATATTGCATTTATTTATCAGAATATTGTACAAAGATTTTATGTACATTTTAATTATACCTATTGATATAGAATGGCTAGGAGCACGGCGACGCTATCGAACTCTGTTCCGTAACTCTAGCAAAAGCCAGATAAGAGCTTTATGTGTTTTACCCATCCATAGGCCGACCTTAGTAAGGGCAGCTCAACCTCGAACTATCATTATTTATCCACAAACTCTACGGATTATAATTATTAATATTCGGATTATAATAATTTCCGCGAAAATTAATTGAAAGTATTAACGTGATCCGATTTTGTGGGAATCAATTTGTCAACAGTCAAAGTTTAGGTAAAGGGGATTACGGCTCGAAGCCAAATAAGGCTTAAAGGGCTGATGTTAGGAAAGGAATTATCCAAAGAAAGAGTTGCTGATTTGTTTGTTTTGGCATTATGTTATTGCATTGTAGCACAGAAATTGTACACTGTATCACTGTATATTGAATTGTTACTTATTAGCTTCTATCTTCTATAAGGTTTTTCTATAAGGTGGACCGATGACCTGGTCAGGGTCGCGGTAATCCGATGGATGCGTGATGCACAGGACCGGTCGTTGTGGCGACGCTGGGGGGAGGCCTATGTCCAACAGTGGACGTCTTTCGGCTGATATGATGATGATGATGATGAGCTTCTATCAGTGGTTTCACCCACGTACTAAAAGTAGAATAGTACGTTTTGATACAAGGGCAGAAAGTTTGTGATTGCGACCGATTAAGAGCGGGTTTTCGAGTAAGCGTGTTGAAAAACATGTAACATAAGTCACTCTGCAATAAAGTAGTATACTATCGGTGAAAGCATTCTTAGATTCGGGCTCGTAGTATTTGAGTATATTCAAACAAAAACACAAATCGTAAAGATTTGTATTTTTTCTAATATTAGTTATAAATTTTAGAGTTATGGCCACACACAAGTAAAAATGGTTAATACGATTTGAAGACGCCATGATAGGGTAGCATAGATTGCAGGATTATTCGAAAGAGTTCGAGAGGGCAACTGAAGCCACACAGGTGGGTTTAAGTCAGTAAAAGGCTAACTCTCCTTTTTGCTCCACCTACAGCGGAGATAGTATATTGTTACCCTAGGGGTGAAAGTAACCTATTTTGTCCCGAGAAGATGTTGGCGGCCGAGCGTAGCGAGGTCGCAAATTCTAGGGACTAAATAGGTTACTTTCACCCCGAGGTAAACACTGTGCTTTTCATTACGAATACAAGGAAAGTTAAAATAAAATAAAAAGTTTGTAAAACCTGAGTCGTCATACCTATGATTCTATGTAGGTATCTTTCTCCTGATTTAGGCGGTAAAAAGTTCCACTACAGCTTTAGCCTCTTCTCTTATGAAATTAAGTGTTAAATCACTATTTTAATCTGATGAACTTATCGTGTTAATACAAATCTCCGCTGTACGGAAATGTAAACAAAATTCGAAAAAACCAACGACTGATTGCCACTTTCCTTCCATTTAGTTTTTTTTTTCTGTGGCCGACCAGCTATTCCGCCTCATTAACGAAAAAATAGAAATTGATTGTAATCTTCAAAAAAAGAAGTATACTATAGAAATGTTGAACAAATAAGTCACTTAAAAATATAGTATTATTTAATTAATATTATTTCAATTTTGTGTCGCGCTGTAATTGACTGGCTGTATGGAACATGGTTCAACAGAAACATGAAGATAGAACTAGTTTTTATTTTAATAATTTGACAGCTGTCAATTGGAAGTAAAACTCCTTAGGTATGAAAAGTGTTACTTTCAACCCGCTCCTCAGGCTACTTCAGACCTACTTTCAGAGTATGAGTAATGAAAGTCATTTGATGGTTTTACACCCTAAAACAAACTCATGAAAAATACTTTTTTACAAAGTGGAAATTCATCCAATGACTTTTCGCGCTCTAGGGCGAAGTGAGAGGGCGTGTCAGACTTTTCTGATTATAACCACACCTATGTCCCTTCTTTGTTTAAGGTCCCACAGGTCCCTTTTGGAAGTCAACCTATGGCCCGAGTAGGCTTCGGCCCGGCTGGGCCCCTACGGTTTTGATATCAATGATACTACTAAACAGCTACAGTACTTTTTCATTTTCCGTAAATAAAACGAACACTCTGTAATAAAATGGGTAATAAAGTATTCTTTCTAACCTACTTAGTAAAAGAATAAATAAACAACAAAGTTCATGAACCACAACCATAGCTAGTAGAATTATAAGTTGAAGCCAGTGTACAAGTAACTTTAACTCAATACTGCTCATTAGCAACTTGCTAAGTTCGCTACCGACTCCGTTCTTGCAGATTTTATCAGTTCAGGCTAACAAATGACTGCAGACTTGCACAAATCGTAGGGAACACAAATGAGGCTAATGATCCTGTAGTTTTCTAAGCATGAGTTTGAAATTCGAACACTAACGGCCCTAAATCTTGCTCCTTTCTTTCAGTCCATCCAAAGGTTGTGTGTAAGAAATTGCCCTGTGCGATAAGACCGCCCATTATACACTTATTTTTAATAATGTATGTCTTGTACTTTTTGTTTATGTGGTGTACAATAAAGAATACAATAAATAAATAAATAACAAAAACAAATTAATGAAATTCAAATTTGAATTTGGAATCTCATGTCTTTGCTTGACACTGCATACTTAAAAACTCTTCTTTTTTTAAATGTTTTTGAATACTAAATCAGACAAATATTTTTTTTTATCTATGAATATGAATGTACACGTTTTAATGATTTTTTGTAGTATTTGGCAGTAAATGTATTAAGTCAACCTTCTTTTTAAACTTTGCTGAAGTAGTCAACACAACAAAATTCTCAGCTCCATTTTTACTAAGATCACGCCTGTTTCAATGATTCCACATATTTTCCGGATACACAGACGCGTAAAATACAAAACTACACTATTTTTACATCACAATATTTACTAGGAATCAATATGCGAATAATTAAAACAGCTACTGAACTTCTCTCGAAGAAACCTCACCAAAAGTCTTCTTCAGAAATCTATTCATAGGTTGAAAACGCTCTGGCATACCATTTATTCTGTGCTTAGAAGTATAGGTGGTCGAAAACATTTTAGAACATTCGATTAACTTAGTTATTTACTAGATGACTTGCTAGCCAATAGGCGCTTTGAATGCGAGTCATTATGTACGTAGCTTTTGTGACTATGTGACACATTTGATACACTGTAATCTAGAAAAGCATTATACTGTAAACAATCTCTGGCAAATAGCCAATGGCTAATACAAATTATTATTGTAATAAAACCTGATTAATGAAGATGAAAACAGTGCGATTTGACTGCTTTTTTTACAAAGTCGACCTATTTCGTCGATGAAAATTTAAGCGAAACCAAACTGAAAGCTTTTAAAAGCTCCACATAAAGGTTATCTTAAATTTTTTATGAGTATCGAATAAAAAAGAGGTCAGAGTCAGGTTCTGATTTATTGTACTATAGTTTGAAGAAAACAATTTAATACTAGAGACGAAGATTGATGAGTTTTGTGAAATAAATTAAACAATCATCAAAATACGAGGTTCTTAATAAGGTGGTAAGATTTCAATAAAATTATTCACAAGTTTAAACTTTTGACATCATGCCGACAAAATGTTAATTTTCACGAACACTTCCGAGCAACGTTCGGAAAGATCCGGTTTCTGAATTATTTCACTGTTTTCTTTTGTTTAAAATTGTGTGGCGGCAAACGTTCGAAATTCAAAATTTAATAAACGTCATAAAAGAAACGTTTGGTTTTTGGAGTCGGAGAATATTTTGAGAAAACTTAATACCAATTCAGTGTTGCTTTCTTGATGGTTTTGTTTACATGAACTTATTCATAGAGTTTTGAATAAAATTGATTTGAGGCCTCCTAACACTTATAGAAATATAAACTATTAATCTATCTAAGCGCCTTAAACGCGCGCGCTGCACGTGCTCAACCTCATGTCTGACGTCATGGTTTAATTTTATATACTTTGAGTGAATTTACTAAGATAGCACTTTTTATTTGTTACAGTTAATTGAATCTAGTTTGTAATTTAGTAATAAGAAACCTCAATTTCGATTTGGAATAGTCTGTAAAGATATTGTTGGGAATAAAAAAAAATAATCGATAGGTAAGCATGATGCGCCCATGTTTATTCACTTGTGCTTGTATTCGCAAATTGCTGGTGCGGCGATAAGTTAAGTTTTAAGTTATTACGTGTTACTAACCATTGGACCAATGTACTCTTTTAAAGAAATATAATTATTATTAAAAAAAAATGTCCTGTTTACAGTTTTCTTTCTTCGTTTAATTTTAAAAACACATTTATTCTTCTCTGTCTTTGCAAGCTAGTCTGTCGATAGAAGTCAAGTTCGTTTTTATTGACTGTATAAAACAAAAGTATCATTAATATTAGTTGCTGCCAGTGATTTCGCCCATGTGAAAGTAGACAATGGTCCTAATGGAACATACTTTCATAGAAAAAGTAGTCTGTGTGTTACTTCCGGACATGGTGTACCCTAGTGCCAAATTTCGTCCAAATCCGTTCAGCCGTTCGAGCGTGAAGAAGTAACAAACTTATAAACACACACTCACAAACATTTGCCTTTATAAAATTGGTGTGGTTATACTGACATTGAGCAACTGTCGCAGTAAATACAACTGAAGACCCACATCCAACAGCCAACCTTCAAAGCCTTGAGCACAGGCGTAGGGTAGCCAGCCTTTCGGTGTTTTACAGGATGCATTTTGGAGAGTGTGCGCAGGAATTGCATGACTTGATTCCGTCATCGCAATTCTACCTTCGGACAACCCGACGTACGGTGAATATTCACCCTTACGTTGTTGAAACCTCTACGGTCCGGACTAAGCGTTTCGCCTCGTCGTTTATACCGCGTACGTCGAAGGACTGGAACAGTTTGCCTGCTGCGGTCTTCCCGTCCGATTATAATTTGGGTGTTTTCAAGGGTAGAGTGAATAGGCTCTTAATAAACTATTGCGCCTCACCATCAAAGATTGTATCGCTACTTACCATCAGGTGGGATCACAGTCAAGCACTAGTTTAACTCAATAAAAAAAAAAAACATTAATTATGATCAGTATTTTTACCTAACATAGCACAGTACTCCAAGGTCGCACCAATCTCCGATAAGATGACTGAAAATCACCTTCGTTGGTATGGACACGGCCCCAGACGTAGTGAGAACCATATGGTCCAAATCACCCTAAGCCTACCAGAACAAAAAAGAGTTAGGGGCCTGGTGGTCAATATAGAGAGTGACCTCAAGAAGAAGAAGAGAGCACAGTACCTATTTACAATGTAACACACTTTATATCCCTAGGAACGTGGTGAAAATTGGCTCTTATCCTTCAATTTTATTTTATAGCATCCCGTTGCACAGGCCAATAAAACTGAAGCAGTATCGATTGACAGTTCTACAGCCACGAATTAGGGTGTATTCACATGCCGCTAATCGATACGACATCATTCGATTTTAAATATTTGAAACGCGATCTTCGCCGCTTTAATACCGAGAGGGTTAAGAACGCGATTGAGCGGAATAAGAACTTCAAAGTGTTTGCAAGAGATCTCTCTATTGGGCAGAGCTCACGAAACTGAAGACCGATGATGCAGTCATATATCTGGCAAATTGGAGCTTTTGGGAGAGATTGACTATCAACGATTGCATCACTGCTTACCATCAAGTGGGATCACAGTCAAGCACTAGTTTATATCGAAGCGGAATAGAGTGTAAAGTCCCGCAAACCTGGAGATCCTTCGACCAGGTGGGTGTTTTGTCTGATCTGAGCAACTGCCCGATAAATGATTTCAGGCTGTTGTATATGTTCAAGTCGTGCGGAAAACTCTAATTGCGCGATGCAGGATTCCAAATTTTAGGTCTTATGTGGCAACATAGATGTCGCTACAATATCATACCGAATAGTCGCCATGTGGACGTAACCTAAGGCTATAAATACTTAGCGGTAAGCATTAAAGATGCATTCCTATAAATATATCCTTTACTTCATTTTGTTTACACCTGTTTTTATCGCGAATTCTAGTATTGATCGTTAAAGTAACTTACACGGTTATGGTGCAATTCACTCGGTTACCTTGAATTAGTTTAAACTAATAACTGAAAGTCGTGACTATAAGATATTAAAAAGCAATAAAACTGCATGGTCTTAAGTTATTAAGTGCAACCTTTGTGCAGTTTTTTACTTGTACAGAAAGTGTTGTAGAAATATGAAAAAATATATAATGTTTTTTTTTAAGGTGGGTAATTATCTTATGAATTATCTTGCTTTAGAGCGAGCGGGAGGGCGTATCAGACTTTTATTGACTAAAACCACACCTATGCTGCATCAGTTGCCCTTCGCGTTCTAAGACTACCGTTATCATTTTTGTACTTCTCCGAATGCATTTTGCGTGTGGATACAGTATTATGCTGAGCGTTCGGCCGTTTTGCTCGACGTGGCACATCAAATTTTTTGTCTTAAGTTTTCGTCTTGTCTGGCAAATAAAATGTTTTTTTTTCTTTCCTTCTTTCCATGGCCCCAGCAGGCATCGGCCCTACTGCCCAGTACCTATTTACCCTACGAAAATATTTAATGTAGAGAATTATTCGGAATAAGTAATGTTATTTTACCAATTTACCAATAAAATCTTTCTCAAAGATAAATAAACAATGATCATTATAAATTCGCATCGCTTGAATTAATCATTATTTTGGCTCAATAGGAATAAATTCCCGGAGTACCTATTTCAACTAATTTCAATATTCCAACAAAAACCAGCTTTATGTAGGATTTACATTTAAAATACTTCCACGTAGATAGAATTTTAAAATAGCATTTCTGTCGCCTCGCAAAATTCCAATAAGGCATCACAACCACGGTCAGCGGTAGCGTTAAAATAATCAAATTGCTCCCACCGACGATTAAATTCAAAACGGACTTTATATTCAAAAAAATAGAGTTCAAATCACTTTGTAAAATAATCGTGAATAGCTCTAACATAAATAATTTTATCTTCGCCATAAATGTTGTTATTAAAACGACAATATAAAAGGAATCTATTGTTTGGGAAGGATATATGGTTAGCTTCTGTTATCTGGGCGCAGGGGTTAGCAGTTCTTGAGAATAGTACAAATTAGAACACCTCCATAAGTTATTCAGTAGTAGGGATCTAACTGAAATGGGACTATTTGGGCAAGGAAACCATTGAAAGTAACGATGACATAAAATTTTAGTTATTCTCTCATAAGGAAAGTAGTAAAACTAAGTGATTTTGTTTGGTTTGTAGTTGGAGGAAGTGTGGCCTTATCGATTGTAAGGAGCAGTAAAAACATAGCGCGAAAGATTTTTTTTATCTGATATAAACTAGTGCTTGACTTCGATCCCACCTGATGGTAAGCAGTGATGCAATCGTTGATGGTGAGGCGCACTAGTTTATTAAGACCCCAATACGCTTACTTGAAAACCCGCTCTTATCCCAGCGCTTTTAGGCACGCAAAAGACTGTTTTCCGCACTGGTGCTGAAAAGTGCGCGTGTTCTCTCCGCCACAATTTTATTACATGTATCGTATCAGGCTGAGCGCGTCGACCCCCGCGAATCACCGGTCAACCACCATTAATTAATTTCTGTATAAGTGTATTGAAAAAAGTAATTTGATACACGTGCAATTTTGCCACTGCCTGGCAAAACTGCTGCACTGGCAAAAGTAGTCTACGATGTTCCTAGTACTGGAACATAAATCTGTAGGGAGTGGCTGTATGTAATACACCACACAGATTCCGTTCGGATCGCCAAACCGTTTTCGATATTTTGATTCTAGGACATGCCATTAATTTACGTCAGTATTTTATATTTTATATAGCAAAATCTATATCAGCTTATAAATTCGATTAAATGGTCCACAAAAACATCACTTAGTTTGTGCCAGTTAAAACTCAAACCAAGCCTGGTCGAAGCGAAGAAATGACAGGATTCATTATGAAACGTGAGGCGGTGTGCGCGCCAAGTTGCACTTGACCCCGTTTCGCTGTTGATTGTTGAGATGAACAATAAATGCAGTTATTCTCTTCTTATTCATATTCTTTAAAATAAAGCTTAATATTGTTATAGTATAGTTTAAAAGTTTATTTAAATAATGATATTATGTAAATAAATTGGTGGTTTTTTATGATGGAATTTTAGAAAACTCCTATGATTTCTCCCGCTCTGATTGAAGAGAGAGGGAGTCGATACGCTCTATAGTAAGACTGACTAAAACCACACCTGTATCCTTCAGTTATGGATTACTACCAATTCCCTCTCCTAGAGACGAGGCCTAAATCCCAGCAGCGGGAACATTAAAGGGTATGCTTTGCTTATGCTAGAATTCAATTTACACATTGCTCGATCCGTCAATCAAAACCTGCACCTTAAGTCCAGATGCGTGATCGAATCAGAAATGAAGATATCCGCAGGAGAACCAGGGTTGCCGACATAGCACGAAGAATCGCCAAACTTAAGTGGCAATGGACAGGGCACATTGCTCGCAGAACGGCTGGCCGCGTTGGGGCCGAAAGATTCTGGAGTGGTGACCGAGAACCGGCAGACGCAGTGTGGAAGGCCTCCTACAAGGTGGACCGATGACCTGGTGAAGGTTGCGGGAAACCGATTGATGCAAGACTGTGCGTCTTCGGATCGTGCATTGTGGCGACACTTGGGGGAGGCCAACAGTGGACGTCTATCTGCTGAAATGATGATGATGATGAAGTCCAGATAGCACAACAACCTTTTTTTTTTTTTTTTTTTTTTATGATGGGAAAAAATCATGCATTGACATCCCCCGCCCTTGGGCGGAGCGGGAGATAGTGTCAGACTCTTACTGACTAAAAGACCCACCCCGTTCCTTCTAGCCTTCATACCGGGGCTCGAGCGCCCTTACGGATAACCCTGGCCCCAGTAGGCTTCGACCCGGCTGGGTCCCTGCTGTTGCTGACAACTCCTTGAGGCGCGCGGGAACAGTGCGCGCCGTCGACGACTTGGGCTTGGTCCGGACAGTTACCGGACGGCCGGACAGCGAGCTACCCATTGCTCACTGTCCGCAAGCCCGCGCCTACGGTGGCCGGAAATCGGGATCAGAATCCCGGCGGCGGCGGCGGCGGCGGCGGCGATAACGCCGTTGCCTGATGCGTTCGGCCTCCTCCTTTGCGAGCATTACTGCTTCGCAGAAGTCGGCGACCGCCTGCCAAGCACAACAACCCTGAAAATTACTAGAACAACGAAGCAGTCCAACATCACAATTTCCATATACTCGTAGTACAGGTGCTCAAGCAGAATCGAAGCCTACTGGGGCCAAGGCTTCTGAAAGGGAAATTCGGCCCTGGTATGAAACGCAACGAAGGAACAGGAGTGGGTTTTTAGTCAGTAAAAGCCTGACACAACCTTTCGCTTTGCCTAAGAGCGGGTTTTTGGATGATATTCCCACCAAAAAAAATAATTCCAGGTGCTTCTTTAATATCACTGGCATACAGGTCTATTTTACAACCCAATTTAGAAAAGGTAGGCCCAAAATTACAGTAGTTACCTATCCCTCAAAAAATAATAATATACCATGACAAGCCTTTACTTTATTACTTGTCTTATATTCGTAAACTACCAAAAAATATGACTAATTGTTTAATAGAGGTACACACCTAAAAACAGTAAAACACACCATACATTTGCGTGATGCAGGGTAGGTTAGAATCAACCCAATTTAACTGGACACGCCAAAAGTGTATTTAACATCGTCCTTGGTTAGTTTGTACTGTCATAAAATATCAAGATATAATGGTCACGGTATAGTAATAAAAGACAGAACTTTCACTATCTCTACACTTCATCGCACCGGAATTAACCAGTCATGGCGTTTTAACTGGCTTACAGAGCACTTAAAACAATCATATAAGGCTAAATTGTTTTAACCTTACGTGGTGTAAGAGATATAGGAACCTTTTTTAGGAGTTTTCGTTATTAGTTTTTGCTGGATGATAGTAATAGGTCTTTACCTACGAAAAGGCCGTTTTTTTAAAAAAGGTTGCTTTGAAGTGTTATGTCTTTGTATTGACTTGGAATTATAAGTTAAAATAAACTTTATATTAATAATAATAATAGCAATTATTGTACCGATAGTCAAGAGCCTCGACCAACACCTTAGGAGGCTCTCGTTAGGCGACTGGATCAAGGGCTTGATTCAGAGAGCGGTACTCCTGGAGACGGCTCGTATTGTAAGGAGGTTCCTTTCTCTGAAGCTCTGACCGCCGGTAGCTTGGACCCTGTTCCCAATACCGGTGGGATACTGTTTTTTTATATTTTTAAATGTTTTATTTTTATTTTTGGAATACTTAAAAATGCAATCAATATGTGTATAAATGAAATAAAGGAAATAATAATAACATTTATTTCACACATCACAATCCATATAAAATTGTTAGTAAAAACTTAAAAATGTATGTTAGTGTATATTAATGGTCGTTATTCCTTTTATGAAATTATATCGCAGTAGGTACTTATAATTATAAAAGGTAATAATAAAAAAAATTAAAACGTTTGCATAAAAAGTTTCTTTGAACGTGTAATTCTAAGTCAATCAAAAGATTTAGCACTTGAAAGCACCTCGTTTTAACAAAACGGCAATTTCATAAGTAAAGACCTATAAAAAATACCGATTTTCATTATAAAAACGCAAACTGTCACTTAGTTGTTCTTCTTCATAAAAAGGATCAATAATATTCCTCAGCGATTAGACCAACTCGTCTTAGCGCCAACTCTCTCTACAATAAATCCAGAAGTTAAAAAGTTCTAGACTTCCACAAGCTTTCAGAACTTCTCAGAATGTTCACGTAATGATGAATTATGGTTTCAGCTGATTCTCTGCATGTATAAAATATGGAGACAGGTTTTATGAAGCGAAATTTTTTGCCCTAGAAAAATAAATTGTTAAGACAAGGAGTTTCTTTTACCATTAATCTTGGGTTATCTTTGTGACCTTTTAAAAGATGGGAATTATGTATAAATGTGGGCATAACAGTGTGGTGTGTGACAGTTAAACTAGAACTCTGGACACGTGTGACACACGCTGATCTGTGCGCGTCGGTCTTTATACATTTTATATAGAAACTAGACTTGTAGAGCTACACTGTCTTGTTCCACGCCACGCGACACCGTTCTACGTCCAAATCAGGCATGTTACACGTGTGGTCTAATGTATTCCTAGCTTTATGCTTAATGAAAAAGTGATTTTCTCCTAAATAGGTACTGATAGAAATGTAATGGTGTTCAGAACACGGTTTTTCGAAATAGCTGCCTAAATATTTAATGGTACAATGGTAATTTACAAAATTGAATGGAATTGTTGTTATTGTTGAAATGTATTTAATAGTTTGTGCTAGTAGTAATAATAATGTGGCAATAAGTTCCCACGGTTAGGTTTGTCTTTGGATGTACTAGCATAGTGCACACAGAGATAATCGTAGGTCACCAACCGATAAATCGATCGATGATCCTCGTCGTTTCATGAAAATTGTCTAAGGAGCCTTTGCGAGTTGGGTTTGGTCCCTCGTATGACTTACAAAGGTAGGAACCCTCGTACCCTGGTGTCCTAAGGTAAATAATAATAATAATTGATACAATTTATTAGGATCGTCAACATTACAGATACTAGATTACAATAGGTATCAACATTTTAAAAACTGTTTGTGTTGCAATACTTAGAGAAAATCATAAAATTAAAGTAAAAAAATTGATGATAAAACACATGAGATTAATTAAACTGTATTGTACATAAAAATATAATTAAAATTAAATTATAACAATGATATTAACATAAAGAAAAACAATAAAACTTTTTACAAAAAAACAAAACCATCAAAATAATTTTAATTTCGGAAGTCGGTGTTTCTCGATATTGTTTGTTCTTGTTTAACACCGACTTCCGAAATTAAAATTATTTTGATGGTTTTAGTGTTTTTTTGGGAAGTCGGTTTTGTTTTTTTTTGTAAAAAGTTTTTTATTTCACACTTTTTAGTTGCAATACACTTACAGCTAGAGTATCTTTTTCTCATGACAATTCCAATTAACTCAGACCCTGCTAGGATACATTGTTTTATTATGAAGTTCTCGTGTTTACCTTCCGGCTCCATCATCATCGTCAGTTCAGTTCGATAGTATCTTATAGCCAAAGTGCTTCTCATGACAATTCTAATAAGCTTTGGGCTAACACACGGGTAGGACACATTGATTAATTACAGAGTTCCGGTGCATATCTTCTAGCTTCATCATCATCATCATCATCAGATCAGTTCGATAGTACCTTATAGCCAAAGTGCATTTCATGACAATTCTAATAAGCCCAAACATGCCATTTTGTGACGCGTAGTTCCGATGCCTATCTTCCGGCTCCATCATCATCATCAGGTCACTTCGATGATACCATTTTCAACATACCTATTCAGAACCATTCATTTATTTGTATTATCGTAGTCACATAACTATGTTCATTGTGATATCTGTGTGAGTATGAACTTCCGTTGGCCATTTCTGGTCTTCTTCACCAGTTCCACTTCATCAAATGTAATTTTTTGACTGTAAATGCTTAAGTCTTTGATGAAAATACCAAAAGAACTAAATAGTTGCCTATAATATTTGAGGAGTTCCCTCGATTTCGCCAAGATTCCATCATCAGATCCCGACTTGGTGACTATGGGACCATTTGGGAAGTATACCCTTTACAACAAAAAAAAAGAATTTTTCAAATCGGTTGGCAAGCGACGAATGTATGCGCGAACATACATACATAAAAAAATACAAACATCCGAATTGAGAACCTCCTCCTTTTTTAGAAGTCGGTTAAAATAAAAGAATAATTGAATTATAACGAAACAAGTCGTACATTTTTAATCCAGTTTATGTCTACGGTTATAAGTTTATCAGTGAATTATTAATATAATTTTATTTATCGTTATTATACGAAAAATCCCCTCTCTAATTTTGCATAAATTTCACATAGTATTTATGCTCGTGACTGTACCCACAGTTGTATGAATTCTGTATGAGTCAGGCCGCTTGTTTGATGTTTGTGAGCATTTGTAGTAGCATGTCGGCACACAATACCAAATGGAATGTAAACATAGCATTTGAAAAAAGTTTTTTTTTTTACTTTAGTTACCTAAGTCATCATCAGTTGACGCATTAATTTCATTTCAAATGAATATCTATTTATAAATATCTCTAGCTTTTTCTTGACTGTATAGGAGTTGGCTTTCAGGCAAAATTCAAAATATTTTATTTCACATAGGCCTACATGGGCACTTATAAAAAGTTAGAAGCTAGTGCACAGTGGATACAATGGCAAACCGGATACAGCTCGATTTCAGTATTTTACATTTAGCAACAGCCTATTTTTTTTTTTTAACATTGCCTCACCCTAGTATTTCTATCGTGGTTGCTTTCACAAACATGTTTACAAAGCCCCGGTATGAAGGCATGACGGAACGGGGTGGGTTTTTTAGTCAGTAAGAGTCTGACACTATCTCCCGCTCTGCCCAAGAGCGGGGGTTGTTACTGGATGATTTTCCCCACCGAAAAAAAAAGACACCCGGACCCGAAACGATATTGAGAAATTTATTCAGTGCGAGAAACGAACCCTCGACACGTAGTGTAGCAGTCGATCGCTCAACCACCAGGCCGTAACGAATGTCAAATATCTGCAAATGACAGCCAGGATTAACATGTATTCCTATGCCTGGAAGAGGCTCGATATATTTAGATGGTTACCCATCCTCTGACCTCAGCGAATGTTGCTTAACCTTGGAGATCGCGGCTGTCATTACTTAACTATGAACTTTTTTGTTACAGCATTTAATTTCAAATATGAACAACATGAGACAGCATATTAAAAATTTGGAGTGCCAATTAATTAAAAAGTATAGACTCAGGCATATTTTCAACTAGCTACTACCAGCGGCTTTACCTGCGTGATAAAAAAATATTCCAGATTCCCGAGATAAAAAGTATCCTATGTAGGTATTCTACGGCGCGTACTGTTCCACGCGCGTCTCAAGGAGATGTCAGCAAACCGTAGGGGCCTTACTAGGGCCAAGGGTCTGCTTCTAAAAGAAAGACTCGACCCTGGTATGAAAGGCAACGAAGGAACAGGAGTGGGTTTTTAGTAAGTAAAAGTCCGACAAACCCTCGCGCTCTGCCCAAGAGTGGGGGATGTCATTGAATGATTTTCCCACATACAAAAAATTGGTATTCTGGGACATAGTCTCCCCGTATACCAAGATTTGTCGAAATCCATGCTGCCGTTCGAGCGTGAAGACGCACACACATATGCCTTGATCACACGTACCGAGTAAATGGGCGAGACAGTACTCTCGGCCGAGTACTCGGTACGTGTAAACACACCGCCGAGTGCTCGGCCTACCATTTATCTCTACAACTCGCTTACATCACTGTCTCGGCCGAGCACCATTTTGCTGTCTCGCCCTTTTACTCGGTACGTGTAATCAAGACAATACTTACAAACTTTCACTTGTATAATATTAGTGCGATTTTGTGGAAGCTCTGACCCTAGAACGTAAAAGGCAATTTAAAGAACACAACTCGGTTTTAGTCTATAGGGTATTATGTGTATGAGTATGAGTGGTTCTGAAATAAATTAAAGTTTGGCATGCCCATGCTCCACCCTAGAATGAGAGAAACTATTTTATAATTTCCCACTTTAAAAAAGGTTTCTTTTCAATTTAGATACCGATTGCTTTAAGTTATTTACTCAATCCACACGACGTCATCAGTTCAGTTTTCAACGAAGCGATCAATTTGCTTCAAATAGTCATTGAAAAACAATTGTTTCGATATTAGTTTACTTCTTAGAGCCGATGGTTTATCATAATTTTATTTTTCATTTTCAGAAGAACTAATGATAAATGATATTTATTTTTGCAAATAGGTTTAAAAAATTTTTTTACATGTCAATTTTTCTTTTTCGTCAGTTAAAGCTAGATGAGGCTGGTGTTCCCTAGCTGACTACCCTGAGAAGAAACACCGAAACAAACTCAGGGGTCAAAGTCTCTTTCAAGATCGAAGCGTTAAAGTCCATACAGTAAATACGTAATGGTCGAATCACATGAGAACCATGCAGATTAGTCTGAGATGGTTTTTTGAAGAAAGAACCATACAGATTTGAGTGGACCCATCCAGTCAGTGCAAGCATTTGTCAGTATTCGCAAGGCTCAACTCTAAGCACTACTAAGGAGCTCAACGACTTGACGAACAATATCAGGGAAAGGATATTTTTAAAGTCTTTTGAAGACACGATGATTGCACTAAGTTTGGATTGTCCGAAAGAGAAGCGCAACTCTTTTTTTTAAAGTGGAAAGTCAACTGGTATCTTTTCTTGCTCAAGAGCACAGTGGGAAGGCGTGTCAGACTCTTACGAATTAAAACAACACCTATGTTTCTTCAGTTACCCTTTGCGTTCCAGTATCACGGATCCCACTTTTGGACGTCGACCCATGGGTTTAGAGTCGACCTATGGGTTTAAAGTCGACCCATGGGTTTAAAGTCGACCCATGGGTTTAGAGTCGACCCATGGGTTTAGAGTCGGCACATGGGTTTAGAGTCGATCCATGGGTTTAGAGTCGATCCATGAGTTTAGAGTCAAACCGTGGGTTTAGAGTCAAACTATGGGTTTAAAGCCGACCCATGGGTTTAGAGTCGACCCATGGATTTTGAGTCGACCCATGGATTTAGAGTTGACACATGGGTTAATAGTCGACTCATGGGTTTAGAGTCGACACATGAGTTAAGAGTCGACTCATGGGTTTAGAGTCGACCCATGGCCTTAAACCTGGCCCTGTGACGCAAATGGAAGGAAAACGTTTACGTAGGGTTTTGTCAGGTTTGACGCTCCCTCTTGCTTCGCTTAGGGCGGGGAAGTTACTTGATGATTTTTACCTAAAAAAAGCAATGGTTGCAAACAAGAAGCTAAAAATAATCATCTGAATTCAATTTGTTGAGGTTTTAAATGCTAATTATTCCTATAAATAAACCATGACATTATTCTAGACTTCATCATTCTCTGTCTATCATTTGCCACAGTATTCATAAATATTTAAATATGCTAAAATAAGTACGGGTCACAGTTCTCATCAAAATTGTACCGTTATTCAAATAAACTATTAACCTAACCTCGAAATTATTTAATTAAGAATCGAGCCTTTTTGCAATTTCTAATATGTGATCTAGTTATTAAAAGTTACGCATTTTACTAAAAAAGTTCTGAGTATACATGTAGGTAGATGAATGGAGAGGGAGAGGGAGGTCAAAGAGTTAGTGATAGTGTGGTCATAGCAGGCATTAAGCACCAGCAAACAGCTGGGTGCAAGGACAAAACCATCCCTCAGTCGCCTGGATGGCTCGATGACTATGTATTTTTGCTGACTTATCAAGCTTATAACTTTGTCATTTTTCATGATACAGTTACAAAATTTTGTACATTGATTCTTTACATAAAAATACTAGACATGTGTTTCGGATTTCGCATCATCATCATCATCATCATTTCAGCCAATACACGTCCACTGTTGGACATAAGCCTCCCCCAAGCGTCGCCATATCGAACGTTCCTGTGCGTCCCGCATCCATCGGTTTCCTGCTACCTTCACCAGGTCGTCGGATCATCAGGATTTCGCATATACTAAACATAATGTTTTATATGTGGCAGCCAACCAGATAAATTGGGTGAAGAAGCTCAAGAGCTCCATTATAATTTGAAGTCTATAGATACCGTCTTTTATTAGCTCAACCTTGGGTAACGCACACATAGGTCGCGTTTTAATTACCAGGCAGTTTAATGCTCATAGAAAGGGCGCTTGCGGTTTTCCCTTTCCCATTAAATATTAAGTTTTGCCCACAATTTCAACGTTTACTTTACTTCCGTGAATTCCTTCCTTGATTACTTACTCTTTGATCTTATTTTGGTTCAGAAGAAATTTTCGAAGATTGTTTTCTTCAATTTACCGATTTATCATTTCAAAGCCTGTGAATGAAACCGTACGTGTACAGTTAAAATTACCTCCAATTACTTGCAAACCATAATTAAAATTACGAAAGAATTCTGAAGATTTATGTGAAAATTCATCTCTTTCTCCACCCAGAGCGAGAGAAGTCGCCTGATGATTTTCCACCGAAAAAAAGGCAGCAGTTTTATTTTGAAGTCCGGTTATGAACGTTCACTCAACCTAATTATTTTGTTTACTACAGAACATTACGCTCAAAAAATATAAACATAACCTAAATATACATCATTTTGAAGAAAGTCTTCCTAATTACAATTTATATAATCTCCCTGAGGGACGGTTATGAGTGCACAAAAAAATAATTAAGTTGGGAAACAGCCAAAAGGTGCTACGCGAAGCCAAAAATTTTGCATAATTACTGTAAATAAAATAAAAAGTCGGGGCAAAACATTTTGATGCTGCTAGCGAGAAAGACCTCAATTTTAATTCGCCCCATATGCTGATGCGATGTGGCTATTGCGGCTGTTATAAAAACATTACATTTCCATTATGGTTTTTTTATGGAGTAAAGTATTAAAGATGGTTAAGCGTGCCTTACGTGACAAGATTTAGGTCATGGAAAGGATGAATGATCGGTTAGCAGGCAAGTGTAACGCGATTTGTCCTGAGGTAGGCAGATTGTCGAAGTTACAAAATATTCCCTTCATGACAAAACTGATACTACAGAGCTACATGCTGATCTGTCTCAACTTTGTGCCCCAGTTAAGTATAGCCACATCAGGAGATATAACTTGTCCGCTGTACCTGTGAGTCACACTCTTGCGCGAGCCCATTCTCCTGTCCCTCGCACTCTCTTTGCGCTCAACACTCTTTTGGACACACACCCTGACTGTGATATGTTCACGGACGAGTGGAAGACGTTCATGTCAGTATGTCTAGAGTTCTGTGAGATGACCATGTGAATTTTTTGTACATTAATATAGATGGTTTAACTAACTAATGTAATTGGCGGATAGCCGTTCTTGTTAAAGTAAAACCAATAAATAAATGAAAGGGAGAGATGCTAAATGCATAGGAATAGGGTAATATATTCTAGCATGAGAAAGGTGGATTAGATACTCATCTCATCCATTTGGATCAAAGGTCGAAAATACCGCAAGCGATGAATTGGCGTTGAAATTTGAATATGTTTCATTCTTAAATGTTAGTACTTACTGATAATAGCAGAAGTTTGGATTGAAAAATATAAAAATATACCTGAAATCACAAAAAATACAAAATTAGATATTATCCTTTCATTTCAATAGTTATAAAAGTAGTACGTACACGCATACATCACAAAAATAATGTGTTTATTTCTATTCGCAAAAACATTTCCCAGCGTCAAGTTTCCAACAACGTGAATTAAATTAATGGAGTTTCGTTTTGGAGATCTTAATGACGTAGTTTAAGCTAAAGCGCGCCATGGTGTATACAATCAAAAGCTTTGGTGAGATCACGAAAAACTACTGATGTTTTTGCGTGGTCTCCCAAGTGTTAAATATGCATTTTAGGAATGGAATACCCGCATCTGTAGTCGAATAACCTTATGAAAAGCTATACTGTTCATTATAAAGAATGCTATTTAGATGGCAGTGGTTAAAGCTAAACTACTGGAGTATTAAACTTCGAATACATTATTTGACTGAATGCAAGACGGATATATGCCGTAAGTTGCCAATGACGTTTTCATTACCTGATTTAAATAACGGTATAATTTTACAGCTTTTCTTGAGGTTCAAAGTAGTTCCTAAGTTTATGCATTTATTAACAATAACTACAATGTCAATTACACTGTTCAAACTAACGATAATTCAGTATTCACCGGTGTTTTTAGACTTCAAAATGTCGAAAATTTTTACTAAATGGTCAAACCTATGTATATAATTGATTACATTTAGCCACACAATTGTACAAAAGGTATTCATCTTTAGACAGGTATGGAGCAAATTGTAGATGTAGATATGTAATGATATTACCTACAGCAGGAATAAAACTCATTGAATGTTTGAGCTACGTCACCTGTTTTACCAACGAATTTATTATCGACTACAAACTCTGGTTGATTTTATTTGTTAACTATTATCCAAGTGACTTCTACTTCATTATTAGAATTTTTAATTGTCTCGATTATAAATTTAGATTCTTTCTTTCTATTATTATTCTTTGATATTATACAAATTTCTTTTCAAATTTCGTATAGTCACGTTTTATTTTGAATACGACAGCATTTAAATGGTATAAGTTTGTCTTAAAAGTGACTTGTAGTACGCAGCACTCTAATTGCATACCATCGTAAGTAGTTTTATAGATCCCATTAGGGTCTTCCTGATCTATTAAAAAATTAGTATTTTTATTGTATACGACTTATTATATTCTATTCCGCATTCCTTTTAAACTTATTGCAAGGACTAACTGAATAAAGCCTCTATTCTATTTTGTTTCGTTTTTTTTTTTGTATTATGTCTTATGGAAGTTATCTAAATAATACATAGACGTCAGAAGTTAATTCGGAATCACAATTACTAGAAATATTGTCAAAGCAAGTCGATCAAGATGATAATTAAATGAAATTGAATACATAGGCTTATAATAATTAAAAAAAAAAGTATTCCTTGCATTCAAAGTTGGTGCTTTCAAATCAGTTCGAAACGCACAGGACTAGTCGTTGTGGCGACACTTGGGGGAGGCCTATGTCCAACAGTGGTCGTCTTTCGGCTGAAATGATGATGTTGATGAAATTAGTCCATGAATTGCCAGTACTCAAACCTCCTTCTTTGATCATTTTACACCCCTACTTTTTAATTAGTACAAAAAAAAATGGGGCTTTACCTGTACCCGTCACTGATCATATTTTTATAGTCAAAAGTAGAAAAAACCGAAATCCTAAAATTGACCACGAAAAGGTAAATTCATCATAGAATCAATCAAACATAACAATTGCTAGTAGAAAATACTGCGGGCAGTGTTTTTTCTTAATAATTGTCACTTATTCATTCATTAATCAATAGCCTGCACAATATTTCCATAAATTGAGTGACATTTTGGGACATAAACCAACGCTAATAACTTTGCTGTTTATGAATATTATTTATTGAAATTTTACTTATAAAATAACAAGGGCTTTTCTAATAAGCCCTTTAAGTATTTGTACTAATTAAAAAATAGTGGTGTAATTACTTTACTATTTTTATAAAAATATTTATTTTATTATTAAATTCTAAACAACCGACAAAAAATATGATATCATTATTAAGATATCGCAGAAAATTTAAGGAGCCCTCATGTTCAAGCATCTGCTGATGCTTGAGTACGAGTTTTTACTATTTATTTTAAACAAAATAACAATAGGATGTTCAGCTTCATTTTTCCAGCATTTTTCCGATTGACCTGGTTAGGACAGGAACTGTTAACGAAGCAGACAACACGCTCTGTTTTCGATACAAAACATATTTGTCTAAAAGGAATATTCTTATTTTTTGCAGCACAATTACTAACAATGTGTCGGTTGCCATCCGGTCTGACTGTGTGAATACTTTTTTTGTTTTCCTTCTTTATTATTTTCCTCATTAGGAAGTAAACTGCAATATTTTTTATTAGAATTGCTACCAAAGGACGATTCAGAACAATTTTGCCTCAAGAGTATACGCACGATACTTAAAATTTTGTAAAATCTATCGGAAATTATGATAATGATTAGTTGTGCAATGCAATATGCCTTGTAACGTATAATGTAACAGCTCTTTTAACACAACTTGATACAGCAACATTTTTTTTTTTCGGAATTGCCGTCGAATGACGATTAAGCCTCAGTATTTATACGCACATTAAGTTTTTTTAAAAATCAATGGAAATTTATGATAATGATTCGGTATGTTACGCAACATGCCTTGTAACGTACCATGTAACAGCCATTTTAACAGAACTTGCTACAGCAACTTTTTTAATGAAACATGTTTTACCATCCGTCCCCAGGGTAATAAATCAAAGTCATAAGAGGGCAATGATGACGCTTATAAAAAAACCCGGCCAAATGCGAGTCGCACTCGCGCACGAAGGGTTCGGTATCTTCCTCAGCAAAAAACTTTATAGGTTACTAGCTTTTGCCCACGCGGCTTCGCTCCCGCTCTTCCCTACTCCACCCTACTATACCCTACTCTACTCTACTCTACCCTACTATACCCTACTCCACCCTACTATACCCTACTCTACTCTACCCTACTATACCCTACTCTACCCTACTCTACCCTACCCTATCCTACTCTACCCTACTCTACCCTACTCTACCATACTCTACACTACTCTACTCTACACTACTCTACCCTACTCTACCTTACTATACCCTACTCTACCCTACCAAACTTCACATAAACCATATACTAAATAGTCCAAACAAAGCCTAAATATTTGGTTTGGATTGGTGAGCCCGTTCTTGAGTTATAAAATTACAACGAAAAGTGGCATTGATTTTTATATACAAGGTGTAAGGGACAGCCCTCCACAAACTTTAAGGGCTTGCTCAGTAGATGAAACTGAACAACCTTCCACAATTTTTTTTTTCAGGAAACCGAAAAAAATATCGGCCTCACCATACAAAATTGTCCAATCAAGTTTATTATTTTGTATGGTGAGTGTAGAAATTTGGTATCTGTCTGCGCAATACCAACTTTCTTGATTGGTTGATATTTTAGTGGTTTTGGTTTATTAGATGGTTATGGTTTGATTTTGGTTCGGTTTAAATGATACGACTTTAGTTTGATTATGGTTTTATGGTTTAAACAACTAAATATGCAGATAAAAGTAGTTATAAGTAAGAAAGATAAGTTGGTTTTGACTTTTTTGACTGACTTTTTTTTCGTTTCCTGAAAAAAAATTTGTGGAAGGTTGTTCAGTTTCATCTACTGAGCAAGCCCTTAAAGTTTGTGGAGGGCTGTCCCTTACACTATTTATATAGATAAAATCACATTTATTGTATGGGAGCCCCACTTAAATATTTATTTTATTCAGTTTTTAGTATTTGTTGTTATAGCGACAACAGAAATATATCAACTGCAAAAATTTGAACTGTCTAACTATCACGGTTTATGAGATACAGTCTGGTAACAGACAGACGGACAGTGGAGCCTTAGCAATAGGGACCCGTGATAGTAATAGGGTACCGTATTACCCTTTAAGTACGGAACCATAAAAATACGAAGGGTTAAAGGTGAAGGAAGGTAGGTGATAGGAAAGCGCTGACCCAGAGACCATAAGCTCCATTAATATAACCCTTCTCAATCGCTTCCCTACTTGTATGACATTGCATATTTTACTCATAGGGATCAATTTTTGATTTTCGCTTGTTTCATAAAAAAGGCGAAGGGAATTGAGGGATCATGTAAAGGTAGCAGTTTCGAACGGTGCGCTAATGATGATAATCTGGGTTCAACAATTTTGGTAGCTTTGTACTGGGTATAAATCTCTTATTTTGGTAGTGACGACAATGATGACGAACGGGCTAGCCGGAGAGTCTAGTTTATTATCAAGTTGTTAGACATAGAAAAACAGATGGTTATGGCTTGCGGACGGCGAGCAATGGGTAGCTCTGCGTCTGCGAGCCGTCAGCGAGTTGTTAGCAAACCGTAGGAGCCCAGCAGGGTCGAAGCCAACTGGAGCCAAGAATTGGTTTCTGAAAGGAAGATTTGGCCCCGGTTCGAAAGGCAACAAAGGAACAGGAGGGGGTTTTTAGTCAGTAAGAGTCTGATATTATCTCCCGCTCCACCCAAGAGCTTCGTCATTGGATGATTTTGCCATCTGAGAAGAAAAAAACTGGGCTTTAATGAATAGCATGCAAGCAGTGGCTTGTTAGGGGTAACGCGACTTCCAAGGGTGCTGTGTGAGCCACGGAGAATTTCTCAAAAGGTCCATATGTCCATATGATCCATAGTCCTAGAACGCAAAGAGAAACTAAAACTGCTTCACTTTTTTTTTGACAGACTGACATTTTGACAATTCAAAACTGCCTGTAATTGGTCTATTTGAAATAATTTTTTTCCCAATCTGATTTCTTAGCCAATAACTGGGTTGTGAAGGTCAGTTGTTCTGTGTAAAAGTTAGTAAAAAGCCAGACAGATTAATGTATACCTATAGATCAAATGGATATTAATAAGGTCACGTCTTTTGTAAAAAGGAAAGGCCTCAAACCAGACCCCAGTCGAACCCAAAATTGATACACCACATTCATTCACCGATAAATCAATCGTTGGACAACGACAATTTCTCGATTCATTACTCCCATTCTTCCAAATGTCACAATAGTCCAAATAGTATGGATTTCTACAAAACATTACCTCGCTTCTATAATAAAGGGAGGGATAACGTCAACGCAGCCGATAATTGCGATTCCTTTCAAACGAACAAACAAATAGAAGAATAGGCTCTCTGCACGGAAAGATCGGTGGAAACGAGCGACGTCGGGTGCAGACTGTTTACTTACAATGATTGTTGAATGTTAGAACTATTCTATTGAGTTTCAAGTGTTGTACGAAATGGAAGCTACTTTTATTTTCCGTGTGAAGGTGTTTGTATTGTGTTGCTTTGAAGTTCAGTGATAAAGGCTTTTGAAGACATTTGTATGGTTAGGTGATTTTGGGAAGCGATTTGAGGTTTGTTTATTGTAGTGTACTCGTAGGTACGGCTGAATGATTAATTACATTCTTTTCAATAACACTAAGGTGTATTTTGACAATAAACCTAAAGTCAGCAAACAGCTATCGAAGTATGACATGAATAATTTCAATGGAACAACAAAATTCTAAAGCTGAACTATTCAAAAGCGTGGTACCCAAGTAAATAATATAATAAAATAACCTTTATTGTACACGTATAAGAAACTTAAATATATGGGAACAATGGTGGTCTTATCGCTGACAACGATATCTACCAGACAGAATTTGAAAGAAAGAAAGAAAGAAAACACGTTTATTCCGCCTAAATAGACGCACAAATCAACGCAATATTATAAATAAAATAAAAAAAATATATAACAGCCAGTATCCCTATCAGGCCATGTGTGTAACGGGCACAACACCACTGCCCTTGCAACCCGCACAGAGCATGTAAACAGTTATTGCATCTGTGGCATTTTGACCGTTCAGATGCTCTGTGATTTTGACGCCGGCCTTAAACAGAGTACAACATAAACAAAAATAACCTAAAAATAACTAAAAATAAAAGAAATACTATTATATTAACACAATCTTCAAGATTACAAGATTCTAAGTTGTGCGTCGCATCTAAGCAAAAATAGGCCGTTGCTCAGCATATACCGTGACGCTGGAATAATCCAGGCATCTACGGTGCTGGTTTTCAGCAACCACCGTTCGAGTGACAATTTTGGCGTCCCTTACGAGAGCAACATAAGCAGGTTAGTACATATACACATAGTTTTACTTGAGCATTTCGATTTCTGTCATCATACATAAATTATTATACATTATTATTAATTAAAGAACAACAATACAAAAATTATAACAAAATTAAATTTTAACAATTAATTATTACACAATAGGTATACGATAATTATTACTTTCATAAAATATACATACGAACTTATCCTAAATACAATTCTTATTCTTGCAGCTATCATTTTTCTGTATCGATGGTAGATACAACAGGCAGTGAATTGCACCACATTATGGGGAGGTGACATGATGACTCACTCAATAATATGACCTGGCAACAGCAAAGCTCCCTGAACGCAAGAAATATCCCTCTACCGTGAAATAAATTAAGAAAGTGTGTTAAAATTAGGAAAACAATGCACAAAACAAAACAAACAGATTATGAGTCGTTTGAAGTAATGTGTCAGTATAAGCATTCAGCGACTCATCACCCCTAAAATTCATATCTCGCCAAGAAGACTGTGATCCAAGAGGGTAGGATCAAACGGAGACCATCACCACTGTGAAATACCATATCCATTGCCTGAAGTCCATGACCCAAGAGGTAAAAACTAAAAATATAAATATAATTAAAAGATTGAAATTGCTTAAGTTATGTCGATTGTTGAATTTGCATGTAATATTTTTTTAAAATGTCAATGAAAATTTTCTTTGTCTTCAGGACTCTAACTGGCGGAGGAATATCATTCCAACAGTGAGTGGCCATAAATCTGAAACTACCCCTAAATGCTGCGGTTCTATGATGCGGGGTACAAAGAAGAAATGTGGAGGAACGAGGTTCATATTTGCTGTGTCTCCAACTTAGTTTATCGAATAGATATTTTGGTCTCTGTGTTGTAACAATTCCAAACATTAAACCAGCTAAATGCAACTTTCTCCTTGCCGCCATTTTCATGATGTTATTATCATTGATATAGGGAGTCACATGACTCCTAAATGGTACATTTACACAAAACCTTACACATGCATTCTGAATACGTTGAATTAGCTTTTCTGTTCTGGCTAACAGGCATGGTCCATACACTGTGTCACAATAGTTCAGCCGTGACAAAATCAGGCTATCTACCAGTTGTTTGCGAAGATCAACACTCAGATGGGCTCTAATTTTGCCATATAATACTTCCACTACTAAGACTCATGAATTCTCTCTAGGAGAGAGAATGGTCCGTAATCCATCACGCAGGCCAATCTATTTTTGGTTCTACACTTTTAAGGTAGATTTTTGAGAAAAAAAATATTGAAATGTTGGTACATTACACTAATAAAGGAATTTTGATTTTTAGAACATGTCGGTCGGTTCTTCTCGATTTTTTGTTTTCCTTCACAATTTTCAAAGAAGTATCAAATTACACAAAGTACATCGCCTTCCTGAGTATAAAACTTAGACTTATAACTACTTGTAAGTTGAGGCTATCATTACTGGCCCTGCACTGCTCCCAAACTAAGCAAAAACGTGACTGTTCGAAATTCCCAAGTCCTGCAGCAACTTATCTAGACAAGCCACAAACATTTTGACGATGCCAAAAACGCTTCTCAACCTAACACTTTGACCCCTTTACGAAGATATTCATAACGCCTTTAGTAGAATATTGCTACTAAAACTAGGCTTAGATAGGATAAAAGCGTATCTTGGCTAAACATTGTACCTACCCTGTGGAGTCCGGCCAACGTTCAATATTGACGGAGTGTTCATAATATTAAATTTACGGGAGCACTGGCTTGGCTCTGTGCCGTCTAGCTGGTCTTAGGTATCATAGTGTAAGCCAACTAATCATTTTCTTGCTTCTTTGAAAAAAGTAATTAGTCTTGTATCGAAAATCAGAATGCCAAATTGTTTTCCGGCATTGACGTAATCGAACAATTAGTACAAAGTTTACATATATTTAAAAAGCTATATATATCTGCAAACAAATTGCTTTATGGTTTAGCAGAAAGAAAGAAAGAAAGAAAATTTATTTGTCAAACATGCGTTTACATAAACTGACTTATCAGACATGCAAGGTATTCAATTAATAGTGTGTAATGAGCGTCCATGTTTTGCCAATAACGGCGTACAAATGTTTTAGGTATAAAAATTACATTTAATTGCATTTACACTTTATAGTCGCAGACGTATCTTTATTGTGTAAACGATATCGCTATATTAGTAAACGCTTTTTCATTTTTGATTTGAAGGTGGCAGATATCTAACTGAAACCGATATCTAAACGCAACCAAATTTTAATGTGAAGGAATAAAATCGATAGTTTAAAGGATTCAGAAAACTAAAAAATAGAATAGTATAAACTTTATAGTAGACGAAAATAGTATTAGTTTAATAGAAACTTATATTTATAAGTACAACAATGGCGGCCTTATCGCTGACGATGATATTATATAACAGACAACCATAGGATAGACTATAAGAAAAAAAGAAAAAAGGAGGAGGACGCAGGAAGGAAAGGAAGCGCTCTCTGTAGGAGCAACAAATTGATTGATCACTCTTATGCATCTTACTGGTTATAATTATCCCACTTATGAAATATAGTTAGCAATAAACGTTCATTGAAAATAGTCTAGTCTGTTAGCTGATATTTAAGATACTTAATACTTTCAGTTAAAAGCACATCAAAGCGACAAGATCGTAATTTAACAGACAGGACATTGAAAATGTTTTGTGTTAACTAACTCCAGATCAAAAGCACTACAAATATTAGAAACTCAGAACAATAGTTTTCAAACTTCAACAAGATGATCTACTAAAGTCTACAAACTCAGGTAGTCGTAAACAGACTATATTGTTTAGCTTTATTTTGATACCAGATATTATTCCAACAGTATTCCTTTTAGCAGATTGTCTCAAATTCCTAGCTTCAGCACACAATCTCATAATACTGAATCAATTAATCACTCGTATATACGAAGGAGTTTTTAATAAAAATGGGAATTTTTCTCATAAAAATTTCTTATGTCGAAGAGAATTTGTATTATGTTAATATAGTTTTTCTCATGTGTGGGAGTACCAGTTAATAAAAAATATTTGCTACGGGTACGATCAAGAATGCAAAGTTTATTAGCATTTTATCGAAAATAAGAAGCTTCTCATATCTATACAATTTACGTATATGTGGGAAGGCTACGATTTTTCATTACATCAGCTTACATCATACAATGCAGTTTTTTTTTTAAGAAAAAATTTCATTTTGTCGTCGTCAGTTTCAGTTTATTAACCGACCTCGAAAAGGAGGAGGTTCTATGTTCAGCTGAATGTAAGTTTTTTTTTTGCTATCCTTTTAACGTTCACTCTGTTTTTTGGGGACTAAAACTAAACATACTCATGTTCCTTCAGTTGCTTTTTCTATTCTAAAGCATGAGTTACTGTTTCGAACAATCCCGCAGTCCTCGCAGGGATTAGCCCTGGTGGGCCCCGACAACTATGCAGACAGCTCCTCAAGGCTCTCTGGTAGCAGCTGTACGTCATCGACCCGGGCCTGGTCCTATCAAACGATGAGCCACGCATTGCTCGCTGTCCACGTGCCAGTGCAGTAGTGGTTAGGAATCGACCTGCTACTCCTGATGCTCACGCTATTTTCTGCGGTGGCTTTGGCGTGACAATTGCCAATCCCTCCTGGTTCCGCCGACTTTTATTTTGCATTTCTGCTTCGCACAAGGATGTGTCTACTTTCCTTGCCCTCTTGCTCCATACCAAAGTTGGACGCGAGAAGTCACCGCCACCGACCGCGTTAACTAGAACACGCTGATACTTCGTCCAAACGGTGCAGACGTTGTTCCATCAACAACGATTAGTGGAACAATATTCTGGCGTCTTTCCAGTGTTTTAAGAATAAAGACAACAACAATAAAAACAATCAAAACTGGAAAAGTCGGTCTCGTGCGTGACGATTCCGTACAAACTTACCTACGTAAATAGTTGATTCCCGAATGAAGTTTCGAAGATCAAATTTACTGTTTTCTTTATTTTCTATACCTGTGCTTTAAAAACCCTGGTTATGATTTTGATCCTATGATTTTTAATTCTCTTGAGAAACGTTTTTTGTGACATAAACGGCCGTATCTTTTTTGATTAATTTTTTTACAGCTTCAAGTGACCGTAGATCTGAGTATATGATTTTAATTTAATTCGATACCTCCACGAGTTTTCGAGATACAGGTCTTTACAGACAGACAGATGTACAACAAAGTGATCCTATAAGAGATCCGTTTTTTTCTTTGAAGTACGGAATCCTTAAAACGCAAGTACATTGAAATATTACAGTCTGTATTTTAACCAAATAGGTTCTCAAAAGTCTTGAAGCAAATGTTTTGGTAAAGTGCTGTGGCAGCAAGCACATTATGAAAATGGCGATGTGGGTGAAATTGTTGAAGAACCGTTATTTAGGTCTTGGCACCGAACATGTGGAAAATTCGTAAGTACTGTAGTAATGTCTTTATTTTTAAGAATGTAGATACAAAGTATGTTAGAAATCGGTGGGGGAGAAATCAAGTGGAAGATAATGATATACTTGGATTGCTTACTCGACGTTTTGTTTCGTTCGTCTCATTTTATTTAACGTTCCTCGCAAAATTTTCGAAGTTCAGAATGTTTTCTATTGAATATAAACGGACAGTATGTCTTTATTTCCGTGGAAGATGGGCAAGCCTTTAGTATGTGACGCTACATGTGCCGACCCTCTTGCGCCGTCTCATCTTCCTACAAGCTCGTCGTGCTGAGCTGGTGCTGTCACTGCAGCTATGGAGAACCTCAAACGTTGAAAATATAACAATCTCGTCAGTAGTTATATTTTCGAGCCGTCTGGGGTTGAAACTCTTTGGCCGTGGCGTCCGATTGCTCATTCGCTTTTTAAAGGATTATCCATTTGCCTTTTTGACACTTCGGTGACCCAAGGGCTGGCTTTTACTTCGGTCAGAGATTAAGCTTTGCCATACAACGTGGCAATACCGCCAGTCTTTTAGGCACACTTCCAGTCGATAGCGATGTGAAAGAATTTTTCGACGCCATATTTTAGGTAGGAATTACTAAAAAAATACTAATTACAACACTATATTATAGGGTTTTAATTAGTTAATTGTTTTTATCTATTTTTTGTTCTATGTTAAATAAAATTTCTTTAGAATTGTCACTGCATTACAAAACTACAGACTCGACTTTCTCAAAAAAAGATTCTTCTTTTTCTTGAACTTTTTGATCAACCAAAGGTCTACTATTACCTTACTAAAATAAATAGAAACGCATTCTAAATTTAATTCTCAGTTTCCAGTTTCATATTCATAATCTGTCGACCAAATTTCGTTCACGGTGGCCAATTTAAGCTGCGATTAGAAAACTACGCAGGAGATATTATAGTTCATATATATGTGCACAGATACAACTGCATTCTCTGTTCTATGGTTCGATTGGACGGATATCCGAATAGCGAGAAATCAAATACAAGACCAAGGGATTTACGTGGTTACCGGACTACCCCCGGAACCTACATTGTGTCACAATACCGACTTACTGAGAAATACCAAATGGAAAAATATGGACTAGAACTTTTTACCCGAAACGGGTGTTAAGGTAGCCATACACGCTAGGGTACACCCGACAGATTTGCCTGCCCAGTTACACCTGTCAGGTAAGGTTGTATGGAATCCTACACAGTCGTGCAACATACATGCTCCGGTTTACCGGCAAACTTGTCAGGTATACCCTAGCGTATATGGCGGGCAATAAACCAAGGACCAAACGTTCGGCCGTCGCCACATAATCATCAAAGTAAACATTATTATAATTATTAAAACTCATCAGAAATATACCAAACAAGCAACGCCTCGAATAAACGAAAATTTCTCAATTTAAAGAAACGAAAAAAACTGGTAATAATAATAATAATAACCCTACACAACCGCGAGGTATGCAGTCTCAGGGAATATTTCCTAGCTGCCGACGTGGGTATGCATCGAGATGTAGTGGCACTGGACAAGGGACTCACCCCGCTCTCCCTGGCTAACGAGAACTGGCGCAAACCGATAGTGCTTGACACTGACGATCGCAGGGAAGTATGGCAGAGCAAGGAGCTTCACGGACGCTTTTTCCGGGCCCTTCATGGGCCCGATGTAGACCAATTGGCGTCCGTAGCCTGGCTGCGTTTCGGTGACCTCTTTGGGGAAACCGAAGGTTTTGTCTGTGCAATTATGGACGAAGTTATCATGACGAATAACTACCGGAGATTTATTGTGAAGGACGGCACGGTTGACATCTGTCGGGCATGTCACCGTCCGGGAGAATCAATCCGTCACATTATCTCTGGTTGTTCTCGTCTTGCTAACGGAGAGTACTTGCATAGGCACAACCTTGTAGCCAGGATTATCCATCAGCAACTTGCTCTGAAATACTCTCTTGTGGAATCGGAAGTGCCATACTATAGGTATGAGCCCGACCCAGTTCTTGATAATGGTCATATCACTTTGTACTGGGATCGGCCCATCATCACTGACAGGACTATTGTGGCCAATAAGCCTGATATAGTGGTGGTGGACCGAAGCGAGAGGCGTGCAATGATTGTTGACATATCCGTTCCGCATGACGAGAACCTTTTTTTTTTTTTTTTTTTTTTTTTTTTATGGTGGGAAAAAATCATGCATTGACATCCCCCGCCCTTGGGCGGAGCGGGAGATAGTGTCAGACTCTTACTGACTAAAAGACCCACCCCGTTCCTTCTAGCCTTCATACCGGGGCTCGAGCGCCCTTTCGGATAACCCTGGCCCCAGTAGGCTTCGACCCGGCTGGGTCCCTGCTGTTGCTGACAACTCCTTGAGGCGCGCGGGAACAGTGCGCGCCGTCGACGACTTGGGCTTGGTCCGGACAGTTACCGGACGGCCGGACAGTGAGCTACCCATTGCTCACCGTCCGCAAGCCCGCGTCTACGTTGGCCGGAAATCGGGATCAGAATCCCGGCGACGGCGGCGGCGATAACGCCGTTGCCTGATGCGTTCGGCCTCCTCCTTTGCGAGCATTACTGCTTCGCAGAAGTCGGCGACCGCCTGCCACTCCTCCTCGCTCCGGACCATGGCCTCAACCAAGGCCCGGCGCGAGAGGTCTCCGCCGCCGATCGCCCCCACGAGGGCACGGCGATGCTCCGCCCAAGCAGGGCACACCTCGACTGTGTGCTCCACCGTGTCCTCCGGGCGTTCCGCACAGTGGCGACACCCGGGCGTCACTTCCGCATGAATCGAGTGCAGGAAACTCCCGAACGAACCATGTCCGGTGAGTACCTGCGTCATGCGGAAGGTAAGGACGCCGTGAGGTCTTTCCAGCCACGCCTCAAAGAGGGGACTTACCGCCATGATTGTGGCGTGCCCAGCACTGGGTTGCGATAGTCGCTGACGCCATTTCACCATGAGATCCCGCCGGAGCTCTGTCCGCCATGCCGTGACCTGTCGCGGCAGCGGACTTTCACCCCGGCGTTGCATCTCCACGCGCATATCGTGCATGTGTGCAAGGACTGTTGCCTCCAGATCCCACGGTGGTAGGCCAGCCAGAAGGCTCGCCGCTTCGCGGGAGACCGTGCAGTATCCCCGCACCATCCTTATCGCCATGACCCTCTGACAGGCGTTCAGTATGGCCGCCGGTTGCTTTTTCAGCGACGGCGCCCACACCGGCGCCCCGTAGAGGGCCATGGACCGAACGATCCCCGCGTAGAGCCTTCGGCAGGAGGCATCCGGACCCCCAAGGTTGGGCAGGAGCCGCTTGAGCGCAGCCCCAGCCCGGTTGAGTTTGGGAGCCAGACGTATGACGAGAACCTCGTGAAAGCCGAGAAAGATAAACAAATCAAGTATATTGACTTGGCTCGCGAGGTTGTCGACATGTGGGAAGTGGATTCAGCGATCATTGTACCGATAGTTGTGTCAGCCAATGGCTTAATAGCCAAGAGCCTCGACCAACACCTTAGGAGGCTCTCGTTAGGCGACTGGATCAAGGGCTTGATTCAGAAAGCAGTATTGCTGGACACGGCTCGTATAGTCAGGAGGTTCCTTTCTCTGGAGCCCTGACCACCGGTAGCTTGGACCCTGTTCCCGATACCGGTGGGCTACTATTTTTTATATTTTTAAATGTTTTTTATTTTTTATTGAATATTTAAAAATATAATTTATATGTACTTTAATGAATAAACGAAATAATAATAATAATAATAATAAATTTATTGCAAATAACGTTTACAAAAAAGGTACATTAAGCCAACAGTAATAAGGATATTCATACAGTTCAGTGCCTAAAAATATACTAAAACTAAAATATTATTAAAGGTGCAAATAATCGGGGTTCGGATGTGCCATGTTTGTTAGTGGACCGCCCGAACTAGGTTAATTTTAACCTGTGTTTCAGGCCATCACTTTACATTTCAGTTTCAAAGCGACAGTAAAATTTAAAATTAGAGTAAAACTATTACAAAAATAATATATTCTATTTATAACTACGAAAATAAGCTTATGGTACAATAATACCTAAAAACTATGAATATGAGTGTATACAAAAATAAACATTAACGAGGGGATTAGATATGCATTATGCCAAAATTTCTAGAAGTTGTTCTGTGTCTATGTAATTGAGTATCATTAAATATTCTGACAAAATATTACTACTTTTTTTATACCTTACACTATAGAAACTTAGTACTTTGTTAAGCCTATTATACAGAAAAGGTCCTAAAAACACGTAAAAACGCTTAGCAAAGGCATGTCTGGTTTGAGGCTTTATGCAAACCAAGTCCTTCCTTCTCTTGTCGGATGGTAAAGGGTCAAAACAAAGTGTAGTATGCTGAAGTAGTACTATGGTTAAAATAAATAATTGTCGCACTGTAAGCACTTTACACGCTATGTAAAGCTGATGCGTAGGAAAACTAATAGGGCGAAAGGTTGCAACCTTGAGAATTGCTCTCTGAGCACGCTCTAACGGGAGTAAAATTGTTTTAGCCGCACCACCCCAAGAAGTTATGCAATATGTAAGAATGGATTGACACAAAGCCAAATAGACCTGTTTAATTAATTTGTAATCGGCTATGTTCCGTAAATTTTTAAAAACATATATTAATTTGCGCACTCTCGTACACAATAACTCGATATGTTTACGGAAATTTAGATTTGTGTCAATCGTGACACCTAGATATTTTAAATGGTCAGCTCTGGCTAATGTGGGGCAAGAGCATGCAGAGTCAGCATATGTGCAGTTAATATGTGCGTGAATGTTTAAGTTATTAAGCGGTATGTTAGCATTTCTCATTGTAAATAAAATGTAATTTGTTTTATCTGCGTTTAGTGTTAGGAGATTATTCTGGAGCCATTTAGACACAATGTTAAAACCATTTTGAGCATATTCATACACCTCAACCTTTGACTTACCTGAAAACAATAGAGCGGTGTCATCCGCATATGATATTGTAACACCATTCTGGAGCGATAAGCTACATAGCTCATTTATGTAGATTAAAAATAATGTGGGCCCCAAAATACTACCTTGTGGAATGCCAAAACAGCTATTTTTAAGATCCGTACTGGTATATTGACCTATTTTTACACATTGATGACGATCGTTAATACAATTTACATGGGTGTGACTACAGAATTAAAGTGTAGAAGGTCGACTTAATATGACGAGTGAAAATATATGAACACACAAATAAGTAGCGTGGGAAATTTTTGACATGAAACCCCGTGCTCCTAGAACGTAAAATGGAACTGAACCACACAGGTATAATATTAGTCAGTAAAAATCTGACAAGCCCTCCCGCTTCACCATTATAGAACGGAAGGAATCACTTGTATCTCTGGTGGCGGCGGCTGGAGCCTTAAGATGTCCGTTCCCTTATGTTGGCGACCAACTCCTTCGCCAGCATTACTGCTTCGCAGAAGGAGACAACCGCATCCCATTCGCTCTCGTTTCGGACCAAAGCCTTAACCTGAAGTGCATCTGCATTTTGGCTTATCATAAAGTGACCCTTCTATACTTACCTACTTTGTGGTGTGACGTAGCATTATCATACAGAGACAGCTAACATTCCCTGAGCTAAAGCATTGTACAACACAAGATGAGCTCTCTGAATATGCGAATTGTGTGACGGAAATTCATCTTCGTGTTGACGACTGTACTGCATAAACAGACATGCAGAAAAGCGTTTATATGAAAAACTTGAGCTTCAAAGAACTGCTGTAATTAAGTTTGAGTTATTAGTAAGTTTAGTTTGTATGGCGTGAGTGAGTTCCGTAATCTTATAGACAAAGAAAATCGTGGCGTTGTTGCTGAAAATAGTTTACTCAGTAATTTTTTTAAGCTATTGCATAGCTTCTATCTCGGGCCTTGAGCGTGGAGACCGAATCCAGAAATTCCGTAACGAAAATAACCTGACACCCCCCACTCATTTGTTTTTTGAGCGTGGTGACCGATAACAAAACAAATGAGTGAACAATGAATCAAAATTCAATTCAATGTGTGAAAGTGTAACTTCAATTAATATCAAAGAAAAAAAAACAAAGGAAAAAAAATACTGCATAAATAAAATAAATAAATAATTATAATTGCATAAGTTGATAAAAATGCTATGCAATAGCTTTACCGCGGCAGTCCCCGAGTGCCACACGTCTTTTTCTTTTCATCATCATTCATCATTATTATCATTTCAGCCAAAAAACGTCCACCGTTGGACCTTTTGAAGTATCGCCATTACGACCAGTCCTAGCATCCATCGGATTCCCGCTACCCTCATTAGGTCATCGGTTTACCTGGGAGGCCTTCCGACTCTGCGTCTACGTACGTGGTCGCCACTTTAGAACTGTTCGTCCCCATCAACCAACCTGTAGCCCGATTCACGTGATGAAAACCGTAACGATATCGTAGCGATTTAGTCGTTTAGACCATTTCCGTATTCACATCCATCAGTCGAGTTTAAACGATACCGATTTTAAAGTCGTTTGAAATTCGTCGATTTAAAAAAAAGTCTGTATTACATTATCCTGGTAGAATACTTATTAATGTAACTGGAAATAAGTCGAAAGATCGTGATTACCGCTTTTGGATAGGACTTCGATCGAACGACTATAAAACTTCAACGATATTTGGCTTGTTTGATTTTACGTGAATCAGGCTACTGTTGTGCGAGTAATGTGCCACGACTTCTTTTTTTTTTTTATTAAGCTAAAAATTTAATAAGCCTATCTAAATCCGCAATACATCCTACGCAAAGAAGATGATTGAACGATACTAAAATTACCTACTCACTATCTCACAGAAAAGAAAAAAACAAGCTCAAAAAAAATTGGTTCACTAATGAATTCCGACTCCAATTAATTTTGGGGGATATCAGCAAATAACTTCTCCCACGCTGAAATCCATTCGAGAGACTGCCAGGTTTTACTGCCTAAAAACCCATCCATATTCCTTCTGTTGCCCTATGAGTTCTAGGGCTCAGATTATTGGCCAGTTGATCTAGTGGTTAGTAGCCCTGACTGCTATTCTGGAGGTTGTTGATTCGATTCCCACCCAAAAAAATGTTCATGTGTTGAACACGATCATTGTTTTGTTCTATGTCTGGGTGTAATTTATCTTTTATATGCATAAAATAATTATAAAAGTATGTCGTCGGTGTTCGTAGTCGAGTGTTCGGTGTTTCTATAATAGTTTTATCTCTTTGTTATTTAACACCGACTTCCGAAATTAAAGTTATTTATTGTTTATTTGTAGACAGGGTTATTTGTAAAACACTAGCAACCTCTTAAGACCATGTTAAGAACATCAACAACAAGTTTTGTTCTATGACTTTTAAAAATTTATCTTAATTTAGTTCATCAGATTTTCATACAAAAATAAAAATATTTAAATTAAATGTTCTAAATATTACGAAGTATATGCGAAGCAAGTGATAGTACAATAGCGGAGGGTAGCTGAACATGAACTTGACCTTTTTACGGGCGACCCTCACTAGTCGGTCGGTCGGTGCGCTTGCGTCGCGTCACGTGTTCCTGTAGCGAAATTCGGTAGTGCAGACGTAATTATCTTTATATGATGGTGTATCAATATTCTAATGTCGAGTACACAGAAATGGTGCGAATGCTTGCTAGGTGTAATTACAATGTTTCGGAAGCCTGTTTACTATTGTTACGAGAACAGTGCGCGGGAGCTGTAAGTAGATACAGCAAAATACAGAGTTGAAATGTGTTAGATAGAACAACGAAATCTTGAAGGTTTGTTTTTGGTAAATGTCATAGAACAAAAGTTTTTTTTTTATAAATAACCCTGTATAGGTAGGTACGTAAATAAAATACGATAACACTCACAGAATCTATGTAAATGAAAACCTCGCGTTTCACTCTATCGAATAAACACGAACAAAAATAACAATATTATAATTAAATTCTAATTATATACAAAATAAACTAGACACATTTTACCAGTTTCACTTTACTGAAAGTTGCCGTTATTATTACAATAATTATGATATCGTTATTAATAGATATTATTATAAACTTTATTTAGTAAATTCTTGTAATTACGGTGCTAATGAAATACACCTTGTGTATGAATGGCGAAGGAGTGGGAGGTAAAAAAAACGATAGCATAGCATAGTCGGCCTTATAATGTTCTCACTGTTGGGACTCAGGCCTCCTCTCTAGGAGAGGGAATGGGCCGTAATCTACCACGCGGGCCCAGTGTAGATTAGTGGAGGTCACAAGTTTTCGAATTTTTAATTCTAGGACATGCCGGTTTCCTCACGATGTTTTCCTTCGCCGTTTTGAGAGCAGTGGTGATGAAATAAATTACACAAATTAATGCGCATGGCTGGGTTTGAACCCGTGACCTACAACTCATAAGTTGAGGCAACCGGCCACCACAGCTCTCAAAAAAAAAAAGATGGTTGGATTGTTATAGGAGTGATAGAAAAGAAAAGGAAGTCAGTGATAGCGTGACGGTTGAGAGGGGAGGATGGAAGAAAAAACGGGGCTCAGGGGTTGTTTCGCACTTGAACCCAGCTGTTTACTGGCGTTTAATACCCGTTATGACCTGCCGTGCCCCGTGCTGTACTTATTGTTGGTGGTGTCCAACCTATGACTTTTTAAATATTTTTGGGAAAAAATTTAACATGGTGTAAAAACTATTGGAATTCATTCAATTACTAATTCTGAACAAAGTATATTCAGGTTTGTTGTATACAAATATCTAAGATCGAAAATAGTATTTCCATTTTTTTAATCTTCATCATCGTGATGATGTTGTACAATGCTACACATTGGCTTCTCCAACACCGTTTTCACATAGATAATATCAACTAATGATTTCACCTTCTTTCATCTTCTATAGCACGGCGTAGTGGTTGAGTGGCTGCGATTATTGGGGTCAATTCATGCACGGAACAAATAAGTATGACCTTTTTTTTGGTGGAAAAAAATCATCCAATGCCATCCCCCGCTCTTGGGCGGAGCGGGAGATAGTGTCAGACTCTTACTGACTAAAAAACCCACCCCGTTCCTTCTAGCCTTCATACCGGGGCTCGAGCTGTCTTTCGAAACTAACCCTGGCCCCAGTAGGCTTCGACCTAGCTGGGTCCCTGCTGTTGCTGACAACTCCTTGAGGCGCGTGGGAACAGTGCGCGCCGTCGACGACTTGGGCTTGGTCCGGACAGTTACCGGACGGCTGGACAGCGAGCTACCCATTGCTCAGCAGATAGCTGTTCCACGTTTAAGTGTCTTGTGTATATAAGTTTATATGTTTATGAACGCACTCACTGTTTATGTGTAATTCCTAGTGTGGAGTAAATATTATTATTATTTATCTACATTGGGCTCACATAATAGAAGTGACAAGAAATGTGTAACCAAGATTTATGTAACTCAAATGGAGTTTCTTGCACTTTATAACCGATCTACGCTTAGGAACGTGCAATTTTGCTTCACTTTTTTTTTACTGACGGTCATTTTGACAATTCAAAAGTGCCTGTAATTGGGCTATTTGAAACAAATGTTTCTGATTTCTGATTACTATTATATAAAAAAAAAATAAAACACTCAAAATCTCCACTAAGTATTGAGATTTCTAGCAGCAACTACATCAATTAATTCCGTTACACAGCCAGCCGGCTTGGGTCCAATATGTCAGTACCTACTATGTTACTATGTATCCGGCTTTCCACTCAGGCATCCCAATCCTTTACGCTCTTTGACTCAGATCTAGATTTTGGCAAGGTAAACTTGGCTAAAAGCTGCATATCTCCCTTAATTGGGCTACAAACCAAGCTGAATGCAAAAACGAATAAAAAGCTTGTTAAAAATCTGGATTTTTAACAAGCTTTTCATCCATTTCTAATCGTTGCTTGTGTGTCTACCAATAGTTAAAAGGTAAATAACAATTTATATTTTTTTTATCGTTTTGGTTCTACAAGTCCGCTTTGTGGCAATTAAATATCAATATTTTCTTTATTACTTTCAATGTTGCTACTCTAAACCTCTGGTTCCGAGTAATTTACCTTAAAAGAAGAATGCCCATCGTATGTTCAAAATAATGCCTGAAATTAACAAAAATAAAATTTATGCCAAATCAAAACAATTTAGGACTTATTAGTATCTGTTTTAGTATTACTCATCATCGGCACCAAATAGATAGGTACAGAAGAAAATCTCATGTATGTACTTCACTTTTTATACCTACGCTCGGTGGACGCATACAAATGAGCGTTTTAGCCAGAACTGTTCGACGAGTAGGCCGAGGCGCTGAGATATCGTGTCCGTGAGCGGTGTCTATGTGTGCGTTTCTCGAGCGCGCTTTGTATGTAGAACATAGATTGACTTCTGTACCTATCTATTTTGTGTCATCGAACCACTAGACGTATGACGTGGCGCTACCGGTACATAGTGGACCTCCCACCTATACATACAAAGGGTTTGGGATCACATTCATTATGCACACATCTAAGGAGTGGGATTCCCTGCTGGAGTCTATGTTTCCTGATAGCTACAACCTATGGGCTTTAAGGCCCAAGCGCCCGAAAAGTGCCTTAAAACAGTGACTTTCTGGAGCCTACTCCTCGGTAACGGCCTGGTTAATAGGTTTGAAAAAAATATATGTTTATCATAAATTCATGAACAACATTATTAGACATTTGATTTTTTCCGTGCGATTAATACATTTGTCTAAAAAAAATATTACAAACAACAACATCACATTCGTAACTTTTCGCTACTCCTTCGAAATGGCTTGGATCTTTAGAAACGTTTTTACACAAAAAAATTGGTAGTTAAATATTCTTCAAAGTGAACATTGCATTTGTAAATCAATGAATATTTCGCAAAGAAAATGAGAGTAGTGACCATTTAATTTCGGCCAGATGGTTCAAGGGAATATAAGCCTTAAGTCAAAAGTTACTTCTAGGTAAGCGTGCTCCATCGTTGGTCACAACATCGCTCAGATGAGATAGAGGTCAAACGCAAGCCTTTACACAATAAAAAAAAATCGATTAAATATGGACGTTCATCTTTCTAGGCTCTTTGGTTACCTCAATAAAATTCTCAAGAACGTTTTTTTAAGAAAACGTTTTGACGATAAATCTGTAAGCCGACAAAATTGCGTTAACGTCGGCAATAAACATGATTACCCGGCAGATGAAGGGTGTTTCGAATCGAGCAATCGGAGCAATCACGACAACCTACCGCATAAAGCTGCACCCCTCATTGACGACCAAACACTTGACTTTATCGTCACTTCGAAACAAATGACTACGATTATGACTTTAAATACCATTCTTAATCTGGAATGGCATCTTTTGATAGGAGCATTTGAGCTTTTAATGCTTGATTTGGATATTATAGGGGAAAATGACTGAAATGTCGTGTTAACGACGATTTAATGTTGTATTTTGTTAGAACATGTTTTGACTTTAACGTTAAGAAAGAGTTTTGTAAAGGTTTAAAATCACGTTTTAGTTTTTTTTCTTCTATGTTATATGTTGTCTCCTCATTGTTTATCTATATGATCTCCTTTCGTTTGAGACATTTATGTATCTACGCATCGTGAGAAGAGCTGCCAACGTATTTGGGTGCTTCTTTAGATTCTTTATTGTGGGCACGTTTTATTTACCGTCATTTTTTTTAGGTGTCTCATCCAATGGCTTCTACAGATCTAGGACAGAGCAAGCATGTCAGACGTTTACTGACTAAAACCACACTTATGCTATGTTCTTTCTTTGCCTTGCGTTCCCGGACTCCGGGTTTCCCTATCGGACTACCCATGGCTCCAGTAGACTTCAACTCTTTTGGCTCCCGTAGGAGCCAGCAGGCACGGACGGCACATAGAACGTATACTACGCGCCGTCGACGATCCTGGCGTAGTCCAGATGGTTACCGAACGGCCGAACGGTGAGTTACCCATTGCTTATCGTCCGCAAACCCACAGTTACCGTCATTAAAATTAAATCTTAGGGATTATTTGAGAGAGTCACCATGGCCCTGAACAAAAAGAGTAAATGTAGGAACACGGTTGGGTTTTAGTAAAAGTTAGACGATCTCTCTCGCTCCAGTCAGAGCGGAAAAAGTTATTCAATAATTTCTCAGCCTCAAAAAAGAATTTATTTGATAAACATTTAAGCAAATCTAAAGCTGTTTTACCAGATTTAAACGTTTTTACAAGTAAACATAGATTTATCTTAGGGTTGCCGCGCACGGACCATATGCCACAACCACAAACACCACCACGAGGAGCTAGAAGCGGCCATAAAGACAGCTGAAGCGCGCGATAGCCACTTGTGGCTGGTAGCTGCTGCTTTTTGTAAACCATACGCGCAGTTTCATAATGGACTCTGACGAAGAAGGTGCGCGAGTGGCGTGTGATGGCGTTTTGTATCAAATTAGTGGCATTACTAGCCAGTGCCACAAGAAGAGAGAAGCGGTGATCTGTAGCGTATAGCGGCCACCGTCATCAACCGTGTGCAGCGAATCCATAATTATACATAAAATGGCGGCGTTTTGTGATTGTGGCCGGTGGTCCGTGTATTGCGACCCTTATCCTACTAAGCTTACCGACTCTTTATTGTTTCTGCTTACAAACATAAGAATCGGCTTCGCTTGTTTTTACGTAAGAAAAATTGGATTGCCTAAAGCTACTCCGTCAAAATATCTAAATTGCCTTAGGCCCGAGTTTCGATTGATTTGTGTGTCGGTAAACTTGTGCAAATAATACAGGCCTATGATGAACGTGTCTCTACCAATTTGTTTTACGCCCCAGCGGTACAAACGGCCTCAGTGTGATAAGATTATTTAGAATTGAAAACTAATCTATGGAAATTTTTTTAATATTTTATTTCATCACACTATGACCATGAAAGCAGTGGTGACTGAGTGCTAAGCCCCCGACTTACGCGGGTCCAAAATTAGCTAGGCGCATTAGTAAGCGAGAGAGTTATTGGTCGTGGGTTCAAACCCAGCCAGGCGCATTACTTTGGGTAATTTATTTCATCACTACTGCTTTCAAAACGGTCAAGGAAAACATCATGAGGAAACCGACATTAGGAAGAAGGAAACCAAAAATTCGAAGACATCTGACATTCACAAACCCGCACTGGGCCCGCGTAGTGCAGGTATTACGGCTCATTCTCTTTCCTAGAGAGGAGGCTTGAATTAGAGCAACATTAAAAGTTTGCTATGCTATATGCTAGGAACACACATCTATGTCGTATGTCGGACGGTTTTTCATAGATATATGTATCCTGTGGTAGCACATACATAGGCCAAAACTATAGATAATTTATAATGGAGGAGAAGTACTCATTCTTAGTCTTATCTCATCATCATCTTCCTGCCCTTGTCGCGTGTTAGTTTGGGGTCGGCGCAACACGTCTTTTTTTCTATTCTGTCCGGTCATCTATCACGCTATGGCGATTAACGCAGCGTACTGCGTGAATGCAGGTTTTAACGTTACTTGTAAGTATCTCCGTTTGTATAGAAAACATGAAGAGTCCAATACACAGTAAATGCATCCACACGCGTTCATTCAGATCATGCTCCTATAAGCACTGGCAGAAACATGTGCACACGCGCGTGGGTGCGGGGCGAGACACAGGATATGACACACCGAGTCTTTTTTTTTATGGTGGGAAAAAATCATGCATTGACATCCCCCGCCCTTGGGCGGAGCGGGAGATAGTGTCAGACTCTTACTGACTAAAAGACCCACCCCGTTCCTTCTAGCCTTCATACCGGGGCTCGAGTGCCCTTTCGGATAACCCTGGCCCCAGTAGGCTTCGACCCGGCTGGGTCCCTGCTGTTGCTGACAACTCCTTGAGGCGCGCGGGAACAGTGCGCGCCGTCACACACCGAGTCTTGCAGTGAGATGAGTAAGAGCCACCGTGAATTTACAAAACGCAACTACGCGCGTGAATGCGTAAAAAACCAACACGATGATGCAGATCTGCACTCCCGCAAGTACGTGGGTGCGTTGACACGCAAAATGCAGCGTGATGCGTAGCAGTCTGATGATCGCCTATCACTGATACCTTCTGCTTTCATATTTCTCCTCACACAATCTATAAATTTTTTCTTTATCCTCCCTCTCTCTCTGCATCCATCAACATTATTTATTTTTTTCCCAAATCTATTATTTCCCCAATATCGTTTTATTAATATATTTAATTGCATCAATATCGACATTCCACTCTGGTTATATTTTTCTACTTAATATTTATTTTAAGGCTACTAAGGTAATTTATATGATCGTATCGTGTACATATTTATGAGCGCGATATTTTAATCTGAATTTGTGATATGATCTCGTTATTTTAAATTGCGTGTATGTTTCATGTGACAAATTGGGACATACATCCACTGTAGGTAGGTATAGTTAACATTAATAAATTTGTTAACGAACAGAATCGTTGCTAACAGGTTTTGAAATTTAAATAATAACAATAAAAATATAATAATATCATTTTTATTTCAAGTTTTTCACTCATAAATGGGTTAGTAACAACATTTACTTGAAACTATATTAGTAACTATAAATTATCTTAAATTATTAGATACATGTAATTTATTCTTATAATTAAAAACTGGGCAAATGCGAGTCGGACTCGCGCACTGAGGGTTCCGTGAAAACTACAATTCCTGAATGGAGTCTCGAATTTTTTTCTGAATTGCAATTTTGTTTTTTTTGTGAATTATGTAACAACAGATTTACTATTTTCCTATTTTTTTCTATACCTGTGCTATAAGACCTTGCTTTGTGCCTTCAGGATTCTGGGTCAAAGGGAAGTACCCTATAAAATTCGATCTTTGAGAGTATCGGAACATACGTTTTTTTGCGACATAAATGGCCGTAAGTATCTTTTTATTAATTCGTTAACTTAGAAGTTTGTTTTTTTCACAGCATGAAGGGACCGAAGACTTCTAGCTGTGATATGGCCCCTTTTGACATTTAATAAAAATCCTATAATGTAACTTGGAACGAAAGTGTGTAGTAGTAGTTATTTTAGCTATTATAGTAGTAACTACACTACACCGGACAAACCGCTAGGTAGTCAAAATACAAATGTCAAACCGCTAGATAGTCAAAATACAAATGTCAAACCGGTAGGTAGTCAAAATACAAATGTCAAACCGCTAGGTAGTCAAAATACAAATGTGAAACCGCTAGGTAGTTAAAATACAAATGTCAAAACGGGCAACGGGGTTTTTTGACAACTATAGACAACAATGTCGCGTATACCCGTTTATGATGTTTTTATTGTGACAACTTGACACAAATGTTCGCACGATAATGTAACCACAGCATTTAATGGTTTATATGAAATAAATTTTCTGAATAATTATTAATTATAGAATTACATATATGATTGATTTCGGTAATACTATATTATAGTATTACCGAAATCAATCAACTATATAACACAAAGGCAATAAGATATTGTACCAATGTAATGGCGTGAACGAATATCAATTTTATAATTGAAATATGACGAATCGATTGATCGTGTGATTCAACGCTTATACAAAAAGTATTGGCCTTCCATACTAATTGAAACTGAATCCGTCAGTCAATACAACATTGTTATTCAAAATGGATAATATTTCTAAAAACAAAAGCTAAGCGATTAGGTTGTGTAGGGTGACTGACAATTAGTGTACGATACTTAAACACGTGATTGTGCTCATGATAACAAACAATTTTTATTATGGGAGCAAAGCCGAAATAGCGAAAGAAATATCAGCTGTTCAGTACATTAGGCAAACATAAATGTACGGAACAGCTGATTTTTTTTCGCGGTCAGGTTTGTTCCCATAGTAAAAGTTGTTGGTTGTCATGAGCACAATCACGTGTTTAAGTATCGTACACTAATTACCAGTCACCATAGACAATTATATCGGTCGATGGCGTATTTATTTTATTTATTTATTTAATCTTCATGCAACACAAAGTACATAGGCGGACTTATGCCTTAGGCATTCTCTGCCAGTTAACCTAGGGTGGTACAGAGACTAAATGGTAGGTGCATAAAAAGAAAATTTATTATTAACGGTCAAAGTATATTACTCAAAATTAAAACAGAAAAAAGCACACTCTAAAGTGGTTCAATACAGCCGCAGGGCCAATGCCTGCTAGGACTACGGGAATATTTGAAAGAGCTACGGTGGCCCGGGAACGCAAAGGGCAACTGAAGGAAAATTGAAGGGTTTTAGTCAGTTAAATTGAAGCGTTTCGCCTCATCATTTATACCGCGTACATCGAAAGACTGGAACAATTTGCCTGCAGCGGTTCTCGTTCAATTATAATTTAGGTGTCTTCAAGGCTAGAGTGAATAGGCTCTTAATAAACTAGTGAGCCTCACCATCAGCGATTGTATCATTGCTTACCATCAGGTGGGATCGCAGTCAAGTACTAGTTTATTATCAGATTAAAAAAATGCTTGGTCATTTCTCACCAAAGTATACCTAAGCACTTTGGCAAAACACTGCACCTGACGTCTCAACTTTGGTATTCAACATTTCAGAAAACTTATATTTCGATAAATCTTATTAAAAACTTACTATAAGTAGCTGCAACCTTTTAAATTCAAAGCAAAGTCTTTCAAGACTGTCTTGGGTCGAAGGCGAAATTGTTCCCCCAACCACGCTAATGTAAGTCTGTCCTCTGACAGCGTAGAGAACTGGTATCACATAAATACTTGATCAAAGTTCTATATGTGATTTGAACACTGTACAATATTTGCCACTTAGACTATATCACCCGTCTGGCTGGAGGATCCTCCTTTCTATTTAATGAAGGTTGTGGAACTTTCCACACCGTTTCGTTTACCTCCATAACGATTTAGTGTGATCGTCAATATCAGATATGTGACTCGGCACATCTTAATGAGAAGGCTACCTTGATACTTTAGGTACTCTGTGTGCTGGTAAATGAAATGACTGACTACGTAATATAATATTTATTGTCCGAATGATACATAGGGCGGTTAACGAGCGACTGCCCCTAACCGCTGATGTTACAGAATACTCAGAAACAGACAGACCCCACAATACATTTGCTGTCAAATACTACAAAAAACGGTAGAATTTGAACATCCACGTTGTAATGATAAACGAATTAACAAGCCATATTATTATGAAGACATGGTTTATAGAACTTAGTATCAAAGCCAAAAACATGAGATAAAAAAATGTCTATCTATTACGGATTACGGAACACAGCCCGCGAACTAACAGTCAGTCGGACATAAGATCAATCAAAGTTTAGTAGTAGAGTTCCTTCTTGTATCCTTAATAACGGCGTATTTTACTGCATGCTGAAGTATTTTACGGCTCACCAACAGAGTGACACACATATTATATAATATTCGCACAACAAAACTGCTCCAGTCAATCGCCCGATAGCCACTGACTCGTGTCAAATGCTTGAGACTACCCACACAGCCAATATACTACAAACGGCTTGTTCATTGAATCCAAACAACACTTACTTAATTTTATGTCTGCGTCTATAAATATTTGATTTAAATTACCAAAAAGCCTACACAGATGAGTGAAGTTTTCTTTGAGATTGATTCATTAATTGTTGCAACTTTTGATCAAAGCCCAGATGACGTCATGCGTTAAATTGCTGTGATACTGCGTTAGCGTTGATCGATTGCCTCTTCTTATGACGTTCTTGCTACTTGGTAGGTTACTTGAGTTCATGAAAATATATGGGTTTGTAAAATTATCTTTATCGTTTCACTATAACAGCAAAATTAAAATGTCACCCGAAACATGAAGGAAAGGTATCGCCTGTGAGGTCATTCTAAAGTTGCTATACGAACCTCGGCTGCAGGCTACAGATGCTGGCAGCACATGCGGTGGCTGCACAAAGCCGGCTGCAGCTGTACGAGTGGTTTTCTATGTAGTAATAAAAAAATGCGATTGCATCTACCTAACTATTTAAGATCAAAACTGACATACCAAAATATACTAATGACACAGGTCCTCACCGATGACACAGGTCCTCACCGGAAATGGTAAGTTCGGGAGGTTCCTGTTCCGAATTAAAGCGGAAGTGACGCACGGGTGTCGCCACTGTGCGGAACGCCCGGAGGACACGGTGGAGCACACAACCGCGGTGTGCCCTGCTTGGGCGGAGCATCGCTGTGCCCTCGTGGGGGTGATCGGCGGCGGAGACCTCTCGCACCGAGCCTTGGTCGAGGCCATGGTCCGGAGCGAGGAGGAGTGGCAGGCGGTCGCCGACTTCTGCGAAGCAGTAATGCTCGCTAAGGAGGAGGCCGACCGCATCAGGCAACGGCGCTCTCGCCGCCGCCGGGATTCCGATCCCGATTTCCGGCCACCGTAGGCGCGGGCTTGCGGACAGTGAGCAATGGGTAGCTCGCTGTCCGGCCGTCCGGTAACTGTCCGGACCAAGCCCAAGTCGTCGACGGCGCGCGCTGTTCCCGCGCGCCTCAAGGAGTTGTCAGCAACAGCAGGGGCCCAGCCGGGTCGAAGCCTACTGGGGCCAGGGTTATCCGAAAGGGCGCTCGAGCCCCGGCATGAAGGCTTGAAGGAACGGGATGGGTTTTTTAGTCAGTAAGAGTCTGACACTATCTCCCGCTCCGCCCAAGAGCGGGGGTTGTCATAAGATGATTTTTCCCATCGAAAAAAAAAAAAAAAAAAAACACCAAATACTAAGAATGCATCATTTACTATCAAAATACATTATTAATAAAACTAATTTAGTCACCATAAAAGAATCGTAGGTAATATAAAAATATCTGTCTCAAACTTAATTCTAGAGCACAATTTCTTCCTTTCAGACGAAAATAAATGAGATAGCATAAAATTGAGCCATGAGGTCGCATTGATTCACTGCCTTCTATTGTACCAAGATTGAAAGAGATAGCCGCCCATCGACTTAGGCTCTATAGCCGAAAGTCATTGAGACGAATACCTATAAGTCTCATTGGAAAACCTTACGAATTCCAAATGTCAGCACGGCTTATTGATATACTTGCTGCTTGCAGCGGGTTCCCCCGCGTTTCAGTAGAGAATTATCCCAAGCTAACACTCGGGATTGCAATAACCTATCATTTGCTATTCTAGGATATGATCTACCTGTGTACCAAATTTCATCAAAATTTTTCCCGCTTTTCGGGTATAAGAAGTAACAAACATAAATCGTAATAACAAGTGTAAAACGTAAGTAGGGGTCATTACCATTATCACAGGGCCACCATGACTGCTCCAGGTACAGAGGTGGACTTAATGCCTTCTTTTCTATCTTTGGGTGATGCAGAGAAAAATAGTGATAGGTGTAATAAAAGGTAGAAAAAAGTGAATATAAAAAAGATATTATATACAAATGAACCGTAGATATATTACAATTTAATAAACTAAATATAAACATACATACTGTTACGTACGTGGGTAATCAAATGCCGATTTACTAAGAGACAACTTTATTCACCACTAACAATAACAAAATAGTCCAGTCAACAATAACCCGAATCGCAATTAACACTAGAGTACCGTTACACTATCGCTTAGGTCGTTAGATAAAATCACTTCAAGTACTAGGGTAGTTCGCTCTTGATCGCAGTCGAAATCACAACTGACTCGCTTCCGGCCGGGGGCTCGTATTTATATGCGGAGCCAAGAAAATTCTAGATACCGACTTCCCACGAACGATCCAGAATTCCAGAACAATTGAATCGCTTCTCGAAGTCATAAATTATTTTTATTACTCGTGGTACTAAGAGTCACTTTCATGCGAATTTCGACTCTATTGTTAACGTCGGAGAGTACCATTTCCTATAAATACCTAACTACTACTTGTAAGTACTTTGTGGATGTTTCGAGATTTTTCTAAGTCTGGGTACGTACAACCATTCTAGACCTTTCGAACAGCAATGCGTTTTAATTATTACGTGCTACTCTTTATATTCTCGGAGATATGGCGGGTTCACGTTTAATGGCGTAACAGTGCCCCCCTCTTAGTCATGCTCGTCCCGAGCATTATTAGATCCGTGATATGGCGCCAATCTATCCACATGGACAACCTTGGGTTTCCCTCTTAGCCCTTTCTTGATGCGGTAGGTCACGTCATTAATCCTTGTTAACACGGTGTAAGGTCCCTCCCATCGAGCTTGGAGTTTCGGCGACTTCCCTTTCCGTCGAAGCGGGTTGTGGAGCCAGACCAGTGTACCTTCCTCAAATCCCTTGGCATTGGCATTACGGTCGTATCTAGTTTTCATTTTTTCGCTGGTGTTCATGCTATTCTCACGAACTCGTTTATGCACTTCGTCCAATTGATCTTGAAGGTCACTTACGTAGTCCGTAACTGGCTTAGTCTTGTCAGGTGGCACGCCAGTTATGGCATCGACTGGAAGTCTCATCTCCCTGCCGAAATTCACTCTTGCTGGGGTATGTCCCGTGCTATCATGCACTGCCGATCGGTAAGACATCAGAAATAGTGGAATATACCGGTCCCAGTCCTTCTGATGGTCATCGACAACCTTAGCCAGGTGATTCTCCAGGGTTTGGTTAAATCTTTCCACCATTCCGTCCGACTGAGGGTGCGCAGGTGTTGTGCGTGTCTTATAAATTCCCAGAAGTGTACACATTTCCTGGAACAGCGCAGATTCAAAGTTACGGCCTTGATCGGAATGGATTTCCAAAGGTGCGCCATACCGACATACTACTTCTTCGACCACCTTCTTCGCCACTGTCGTCGCTTCCTGATTGGGTATGGCGAAGACTTCGGGCCACTTTGTGAAATAGTCCTGGATCACCACTATGTACTTGTTTCTGTCATTTGTAACTGGAAAAGGTCCAGCGACGTCGATAGCGATGCGTTCCCATGGGGCTCCCACATTGTACAGCTGAAGCCTGCCCCTGCTCCTAGTCTGTGGTCCTTTCACAGATGCGCACGCTGTACATTTCCGACACCATTGCTCTATGTCATCTCTACAATTGAGCCAGTAATACCGCTGTCTCACTTTCAGTAGAGTTTTCTTGATGCCCAGGTGTCCTCCAGAAGCACCATCGTGTATTTCCTGTAGCAGGGGGGCTACTTCACATCGTGGTACTATCACTTGTGTGGTCACCTCCTTGCCATCGTTCGATTCCCATTTCCTACAAAGCACATCATTTTCTAGGACTAAACTGTCCCACTGTGCCCAGTAGCTCTTAGTTACGGGACTGTGTGACGATACTTCACTCCACTGGGGCCTAGTTCCGCTACGCTTCCAGTCCAGTATAGGTCGAATATCGTCATCTTCTTCCTGGGACTTCTTGAAGTTGCCTTCAGCCCTAATTAAATTAACGTGTTCTCGGGCTTCATTCTGCTGGCAGTGTCTGCAGTCCTCATTACATGGACGTCGCGACAGGGCGTCAGCATTGTTATGCCCTTTTCCACTGCGATGTTCCGTCACAAAGTTAAACTCCTGCAGCTGCTCGAGCCATCTTGCAACTTGGCCCTCAGGGTTCTTAAATTGTAGAAGCCATTTCAATGCAGCGTGATCCGTCCTCAATGTAAATTGTCTTCCTATGAGGTACTTGTGGAAATGCTGCAAGGTTTTTACCACAGCCAGCAGTTCTCGTCGAGTCACGCAGTAGTTCCTTTCTGGCTTTGAAAGTGCCTTACTGAAGTAAGCGATTACGACCTGTCTGTCGCCCTGCACTTGTGACAACACTCCACCAATTCCCGTGTTGCTGGCATCGGTATCAACGACAAATCTTCCGTCTCTGCTCGGATACCCTAGTATAGGCGCTTCACATAGCCGTTGCTTTAGCTCGTCGAATGCTGACTCACAGTCCTCGTCCCAGATAAAATCTCGTTTATCCTCAGTCAGCTGATGTAGAGGTTTTGCAATGTCCGAAAAATTCTTGACAAACCGCCTGTAGTATGTGCACAACCCTAGAAATGCACGTACTTCCGTTTTGTTCTTTGGAACCGGCCACTGTTGGACTGCCTTTATCTTCTCAGGGTCGGTTCTCACCCCGTCGGCGGAAATAACATGTCCTAGGTAGCTGACCTCCTTCTTGAACAGGTCGCACTTCTTTGGGCTTAGTTTTAGGTTAGCCCCTCGTATCCTGGTGAACACTTTCTCCATATTCCTCAGGTTTTCCTTAAATGTGCGTCCCATTATAATGACGTCATCCAAATATACCAGACAGACGTCACCAAGAAGGCCCACCATGACTCTCTCCATGAGGCGTTCAAACGTCGCTGGGGCGTTGCATAACCCAAAAGGCATGACGTTAAATTGCCACAGGCCGCTGCCAATACCCGTACTGAACGCTGTCTTTTCTTTATCTTTCTCGCTGATTTCCACTTGCCAGTAGCCACTTTTTAAATCAATGGTTGAAAACCACTTCATGCCACTGAGCATATCCAGCGTATCGTCTATCCTTGGTAAGGGATAACTGTCCTTCTTCGTCACATTGTTCAGCATTCTGTAGTCCACACAGAATCTTGTGCTGCCGTCCTTCTTCTTCACCAGAACGACGGGGGAAGACCATGGGCTCGTAGAAGGCTCAATTATTCCGCTATCAGCCATGTCCTTTACCATTTCTGCTACCTCAGATTCCTTAGCCCAGGGTATACGGCGCGGTCTCTGTTTAATTGGTCTAGCGTCACCTGTATCTATCTCATGCTTGACGAGACCTGTTCTCCCGCAGTCTTTTCCCGTTGCAAAGATATCTCGAAACCGTAGCAGAAATTCCCTGGCTTGCTGTAGTTCTGAAGTCGATAAATTGCTCTTAGAATTTTCCAGAAGTTGCTGGATGTGATCAGTTTCGACTTTGGTCGTGTCTTGCTTTGCTGGAGATTTATTGATTTGACGGAGATACTGAACTTCTTCACATCTCCCAACAACACTGTTTTTCTTCAGTTGGACCTCTTCTTTCCCAAGGTTCACAATCCTTACTTTGGATTCCCCTTTTGTCATAACTAATGTCCTCGCGGTGATGAGTTCCGGGTGCCGGCCAGTATCCTCAACTATTACACATCTTCGTTGCCTGATTTTCTTAGGAAATTTTACTTCGACTAATGTTTCTGTTCTCGGAGCCAGTGTAGTATTCTTTACACAATAGAGGTTGCATGAGTTAATTCCTCGCAAAAAGACTTCTTGATCTGGGAATTTCAATACTCCCCTGTCGATATCTAAAATACATCGGTTATTCCGCAAGAAGTCGAGACCCAGTATGCAATCGTCGGTAATATTCGCAATTAACGCAGGATGGATATACACTTGATCACCGATTTTGAATTCAATTTCTGTATCACCGAGGACGGAGACTGGCTGGCCGGTTGCTGTCTGAAGTCGGCAGGATGGAGACTCTCTTTGCCACAAGATGGTGCGTTTCAGCAACTCAGGTCTTATAACAGTCCGTGACGCCCCCGTGTCAACGGTAAAATTGCAAGCATGATGATTCAGCGTCCCTTCGATGATCAAACTATTTCCGTTGTGAACTTGATTGATGGTGATGGTTGGGGCCTTCAGTTGACCAGCCAGCACCCGCCCCGCGGTCCTGGCGACATTTAGTTTAACGACTGCTCGTTAACTTGAGTTCCGGAGTCCACACTCCCCCTCTTCCTCTTGGGGCAATCGGTACGAATGTGCCCTTTTTCTCCGCACCCGTAACACGTCGGAATATAGCGGGACTTTGCCGAAGAAGCAGCTACCACTTCTCGTTGACGTGGTTGCACTGACGGCGAGACCACCACTTCCCGAACTCTGTGCGTGCGTGAATCTTGTCGTACGGCTTCCACTTCCAGAGCGTGAGCCATCGCACTCTTTAGAGTTTGGTGGTGTCCGAGTCGCACCGTAGCCCTGACTTCAGGATCCCGTAGACCGTCGATGAAAGCTTGCACCAGATTTACTTCCACCATCTCTGGTGTCATCGACATGTAAGCACGCCGGACCAGCCGTTCGACCTCGACTCCCCATTGCTGGAGGCTCTCGTTCGACCTCTGCGTTCTCTCGCGAAGTTGCGCGCGGAAAACGTGCTCGAGGTGCTTGTCTCCATAGCGAGTGTCTAATCCCTCCATAAGACGCTCCAACGTCCTGCTGTTCGGAGGAAGGTTCTCTAGGACCAGCAGGGCATCCCCTCGTAGAGCCAAAGTTAATGCCGCAAAAGACTGCTTATCATCCCAGCGGTTTGTTTCGACCAATGTCTCGAATTGGTACTTAAATGCCGTCCAGGAAGACGTGCCATCAAAACGCGGCACATCAAATTTTGCGGCGGATGCACAGGGAGCGTGCGATGGTGAGCCGACAACAACGGATTCGCGTGCTTCGAGCTTGACGATTTTTTTGTTGATGTCCAGCAGGCGATCTTCGTGGCCATCAATCCTTGTTTCGAGGCTATCAGCTCGGGCGGAAACCTCCTTGACCTCCAAGGTGAGATTCTTTACCTTCTCGCCCAACGTGACGAGGCCGTGGTCGATTTTATCGAGGATCAGGTTCTGCTTAGCCTCCTGATCGCGGCGAGCGGCTTCCTGTTCGCGGCGAGCTTCTTCCTGGTTCGCTGCGATTAGGTCCTGAAGCTTACGCTGGTTGGCCTCTTGTTCGCGGCGAGCGGCTTCCTGGTCGCGGCGGACAGCTTCCATACTAGCTTGCATGGCGGCCAACACCGCAGCGAGGTTCAATTCCGAGGATGGTCCTGTTGGCGCCTCAGCAGCTTCTGTTGCTACCATACCAGCCTGATCTTCCTCCTCCATACGATGACGCGCAGCATCCATCTCCATTTGCCTCCTTGTTCGTGGTCGCTGTTCGTCGTCCCTCTGTAGTAATGGCATTTCACTTCTGACACCAGTTGTTACGTACGTGGGTAATCAAATGCCGATTTACTAAGAGACAACTTTATTCACCACTAACAATAACAAAATAGTCCAGTCAACAATAACCCGAATCGCAATTAACACTAGAGTACCGTTACACTATCGCTTAGGTCGTTAGATAAAATCACTTCAAGTACTAGGGTAGTTCGCTCTTGATCGCAGTCGAAATCACAACTGACTCGCTTCCGGCCGGGGGCTCGTATTTATATGCGGAGCCAAGAAAATTCTAGATACCGACTTCCCACGAACGATCCAGAATTCCAGAACAATTGAATCGCTTCTCGAAGTCATAAATTATTTTTATTACTCGTGGTACTAAGAGTCACTTTCATGCGAATTTCGACTCTATTGTTAACGTCGGAGAGTACCATTTCCTATAAATACCTAACTACTACTTGTAAGTACTTTGTGGATGTTTCGAGATTTTTCTAAGTCTGGGTACGTACAACCATTCTAGACCTTTCGAACAGCAATGCGTTTTAATTATTACGTGCTACTCTTTATATTCTCGGAGATATGGCGGGTTCACGTTTAATGGCGTAACAATACATACCTAATAAATTGGTACCTACAAGTCGTCAGAGAAACATGAACGTTATGATTATACTACTGCTAACGACGAATAATAAAATATAATTGAATTGAAAAATTGGGATATGATGTGTCCTATCCCAATTATCTCAATCCGTGGATTTTTATTTAAATTCAAGAATACGGGTCACGGTTGCTGAGAAGCTATTTATTCTAGATTTGTTTTTTGCCTAAAATACTTTAATTTTCCTCGTGGGCGTATATCTTAGTAGAAACCCTATTTACATAGTAATTTATTTTTACTTTATCTTAATAAAATAAGAATATACCAAGGTTTTAGTGTACCCGGTGGGCGTATTCAAGTACCTATTACCGTTATTTATTATGAAAAAGAAATGAAAAAATAGAAATACAGTTTATAAGTACGAAGGTCGTCTTTGAACTTTAGTGAGTTCATATGAGTCATTTTGTGACGAAACGATACCAAGTTTTTTTTTATGAGCGATATGAAAGAAATGAAGTTAGTGATAGCATAACGGGTGACAAGATAGAATGGAAAAAAAAAAAACTTGTTGCGCCGACCCCAAATAACACAGGACAAGGGCAGAAAGATGATGATGATGAGCGGCCTCTCGCAGGTCGTCCTATGAGGTTGTCGTCTGCTTGACCGGACTGGCGGTCTTATTAATTAACCTTTTAACTGCTTGCGTTATTTATATATTACCAGTCGACAGCGGAATGAGAAGAGTGTTTTGACGCCATTTTTAGTTAGTTTCAATTAGCACAGAGTTTTATTCACGGTTTTATTTTTTATTTTATTTTTTTATTTACTGTAGTTAGTTATCTAGTTGTTTATACATTTGCCGAAACGGATCTTGAGCACTCGGCGTCAGAGAGGGGATCGCTTTGCGCATTCCATACATTGGCAAGCCAATCGTCTTCGTTGTTAGATACATGCAGCAACGCAGGGAACGAATCAGGAGTGACGTCTATGACGCGATGGCACGGCGAGCCAATCACTGATACTCCTCGCCCCCGCGTTTCATTTCCCACCACTAAAAAGACCGAATATTTGACTTCTGCGCAACTTGAAGCCAGCGCTCAAGATCCGTGACGGCAATTGTAAGTAGTAACATTATATAATTTAAGCATTTTTAATAAGGCCTTCTTAACCTGAGGCCCTAGCACGGGCTCAATTCATTTTACGACCTAAACTAAACTGTTAAAGGGAGAAAATATAATAGGGTGTATAGTTCCTCTTTGTCGGTCGTACACCTAAGATATTATTAACGCGCCCGGAGCAGGTTTTGTTATATGAGTTTTGCATGTTATTAAAATATCATTAAATAATTTCCTTAAATATCATTGGCATTAACTTTTGTTCGCAGCTTCGCCTGTCTATACACCGCTAAATTTTAATCGTTTTAATCCCGTAGAGGGTCGATCCAGTACATGAAACACTATCGATTTGTAAAGATAAAATTAAAAAAATAAAGTACCTTTTTTTCAAAACTCGTATTAATTTACGCATGTACGAAATTAATTTCTTTAACAAACGTCAGCTCAGCGAGTTCAATGACCTGTAGTTAATAGTCGGCGTTGCGCACAAACTACCCGTTTTGAAACACGATTAAACGAACGACACGGGATTAAAACGATTAAAATTTAACGGTGTATAAAATATCTATAGCCTTTGTCGCTCAGGAATAAAGCAGCTTTCTATTGGTGAAAAAATTTTCGCAATCGGACAGTACTTTCAGAGAATACCTCTTAAAAATAAAAATAAAATAAACTTTACCTCTTTATCTGGACACTGGACAACTTTAATCTACACTAATATTATTAGTGTAGATTTAAGTTGTCCAGTTAGAATCTGATGGTAAGTGATGATGTGGTCGACGATGGAACACGCTTACTGAAAAAACCTATTCACTTTTGACTTAAAGATCCTCAGTTTGTTTCAATAAGGAAACTCTGACTCCGTTAGGAAACCGGTAGAAAACCGAAAAGCTAGCAACTCAGCATCAATGCTCAAGATTTTGAAGCTTTGACTCGACGAGTGCATCAATAACAGTAATCTTGGCTCGTTTTTCATTTGACTTAAAAGTGTCAAGCTGGTATTTAGCGAAAAGTGAGTGTGATCGAACTTGCGTTTAAACGAAAAATCCATTTACATTGCTATAAATAACACTCTCTCTTCAAGTCATCAATTTTGAATATATTTTCAGAAGTAAAATAAAACGTCACGATATAAACAGCAATTTGAAAGAAGTAATTATCAAAGTTAAATAGGCAACCCACGCTTTACCGAAGTTCTTGTTGTGTTTTTGTTCTGATAAATCTATAGCGGTAACGATTTCTGTGAGTCGAGGTGTTAATGTTTCGGAACCTCACTAAGTCATAAAAACAACCATTTTACTTTTTCTTACATTTTTTTTATTACCAAATATTCTTTTATCCGTCGCGGGAATCACCTATATAATTTCTGAATCTGGCGTTGGCCGCAACCAACGCCAAATTCAGAAATTATATAGCATAATATAATCAGCCTCATAACGACCCCACTGCTGGTACGCAGGTCCCATCTCCATAATAAGGAGTGGACTGTAATCCACCATGCGCGGGCCCAGTGTGAGTTAGTGGACGTAACGTAACGTGTTATCAAATATTTAGTTCAAGGATATGGCGGTTTCCTCACATTATTCGTCTCGCCTTCCCTATTTTAAGAGTAGGGGTACTAAAATAAATTACATAAATTAAAGCGACTTAGCACTCGTAACTCGGGGCCGTTACCACTAAGCCACCACTGCTCTCAAGCAGTGCAACAATTATTTGTTTAGATAATTTCTAAGTAATCTTAGTGAACGAATCTTAGTGCACGCAAGTAGGCCGTTGCAAACACCAACTGGCAAAGGTGGGAATTATAAGCCCCTCCGACACCCAGTGCGAGTGCGGAGCTCCTGACCAGACGATGGCCCACTTATTGGAGTGCCCAAAATTTTCCTACACCTGAACTTTGGAGGACCTAAAAAACGTTACTAACGCTATATAATATAAAAGTGGCAACCTACTAAGCCAAAAACTTTGAGGGTAAGATGACCATCGATTCGAGAAGAATCTTATATTTGTGTTAATGAAAGATAATCCATGTAATTGCTAAGTAGCATTGGCTGCATTACGATTTACAAGTATATCTCGAAAACTGTACCTTTAGTCTCTGTGGGATAGACCATCTGCTTTCTTGTATCTATACTGGTTTTATAAAGGGGTATTTTTTTGTTAGCTTGTAGGTATGTAGGGATAATCTTTGGAAATACTGAACTGATTCTGAAAATTCTTTGACTAATGTGTAGCCTGAACCTGAGTACTGTAGGTTATAAATTATGTCCCTTGGGATGATGATCGTGCACTTGCGCGCGGACGAAGCCGTACATACATCTGACCTTAAAAAACAATACTTTTCTTTTTCAATCGAATTCAAATGCTGTCTTGCACAACCCTTTAGAAGTATATTTGTTTAAACGGTCCCTATGTTAATAAGGGCTGTTCCTTATGCGACCTCCTTCGAAATCTCAATATTTGCACAAAGTGGCAGTTTCTATCAGGCATTTTTCAACAGATCAGGGTACGAGGGGTAACAGTCCGCCCCCTTACACAAGTTATTATTAACATTACTAGTGGTTATTTATGCTTGGCAGTCTACTCCTTTGGTAAACATAGGCGTAATATTAGCCCCTATTGGTAAATACAAGGGGGAAGTTTTATTTAAGTTTTTTTTTTTGTCTCCTCTTAATTCGGGCATTTAGCTGGTGTTAAGTTTAGAACGTAGTTAATTTTTACAGTTAGTTAGAGTAAAAAAAAAAACTGCCAAAAGCTGTATTTTGCAGCTTTATCAAGTGAAAAGTCAAAAAAATGCTGCTGAAATTCCTATTAGTGATGTTATGATGATTTATTTAGTATTAACTCAAACAAGTTAATGATTAGTGGTTTTTGACCTAAAAGCTCTCAGACTTTTAACTTTTCCAATATTATTAGGAGCGTCGAAAAATAATAAGCTGTCAAGCCTAATTGAACTTGATATAGCAAAAGGAAAGAAAGATTGGCATATTTTTTAGGTTTAAACTTTTCTTTAGGTAACTACAAAACTATTACGAAGTCAATCCAGTAGACACAGAAGCAAATGATGGACTTTTAATTCGAAGCTCAGTATATCTAAGACAGGCAACAAGATTGTTTAAAAGCGTCACCATGGCCATGGAACACAATGTTTAGGGCAACTGAAGAAACAGAGATGAATTTTAGTCAATGAATTCTGACACTCTCTTGCTCTACTCAGAGCTGGAGAAGTAATTTGATAATTCCACCATCAACATCATCATTTATTTCTTGACCAAATTACAACAGCCTTTAAAATTATGAATGGTTACACTCAGGCGTCCGATTCACATGCAGAGTTGTGTCAATTATTTGTTCCGAATAATACCTTCGCTCTAGAAGCATCAATTATTTTAAAGTCCCATTCTGTTGCACTGTAGCTTAATCCACCTCCCCCATGCCGCGTATGCTAACGATGCTCAACGCGCTTGTGGAGACCAACCCTGGATTCGATTTATTTTCTGATGAACGGAAGACGATATTATTAGAAAGCTTGCGATTCAGTGAGAGGAGAGAATGAAAGATTTAATGTAATTTAATCTTAATGGCTGTATGTTTTTAATGATATCAATCAGTGCTTGACAGCGATCTCATCTGTTGGTAAGCAGTGACTTAATCGTTGATGGTGAATCGGACTAGTTTTTTAAGAGCTTATTCACTCTAGCTTTCAAGACACCTAAATTATAATCAGGCAAATTGTTTCAATCTATCGATGTACGCGCAAATTTACTTCTTAATCAATATTTCGTCATTTGTTAGGAAATTAAAACCTTCCTTATACTTCCCATTGACCTAGAATCTTGAAATTTGGCTAGAAGCAAGGTCTCATAGAACAAGTAAGTTAAAAATTCTGAGAACTGAAAAGTTATTATATCACGAAATAATTACTTTTTGTGATGCAGAAAAACTTCGAGAATCTTCTTACATTGGTAAATTACTATGTATTTTTTTCATGGCAAGTAGTCACCAAAAACTTCTCTCACTCTGGGTGAAGCTAGAGTGAGTGGTATACTGATTTGAACCCACTCGTCTTTTGTTCCATTGCCTTTTACGTTCCAAGACCACGGTTACTCTTTCCAATTATCTCTGAGTTCTGGGAAGTCTGAGCGTTAAAACGTGAACATTATAAGCTGATTACATAAATTTCCCGTTTTATTTTAACAAAATCCTAATTGAGTTAATCTCCACTAAAGATTTTATACCCTAACATAAAATTAGATCCGAAGATCCCTTTGAAACTTAATAAAATTTCGTGAAAAACGAAAGATAAATTAATTCACGTGCTACCTGTACATCCCTAACTTAATGAGCTCATTAGGGATTGAACAAAATGAATGAAAGCCATTCACAAGGAAATTAGATTTACTTCGAATGAGACATAATCATATTGAATTTGGTAATTGATTAGTAATCGAATCGTCATCAGATAAACTTCACAACATATTTCTCTGGATGTATTCATCACTTTTCCATTTCCATCTCAAAGATTTCAATGAAAATGGAATTTAGGGTTCCAATACTAATTGAATGATCGCATTAGTTAATTGAATAGATAACGGTCGGGCTGTGAACAGTTTTCGACCCTTTACAATCGAGCGGGTCGGCTTTTTTTACGTATAGATACCCTGTCTGAGTTTATTTGCAGACATGGCATTCAAGTATTTTTAGACATAGATTAGAAATTTATACTTCATCTAGCTTTTGCCCGCGACTTTGCCCGCGTACATAAAATATAGCCTATGTCACTCAGGAATAAAGCAGCTTTCTAACTTTAAAAAAATTTAGCAATCCGACCAGTACTTCCAGAGATTACATCCTACAAACAAATAAAATATATAATATATTAGTGTAGATAATTTACTTAGAACCTACGTGTGTTCGCAAAGATAATAATTGTCATTTAAAAAATATGTTACTGTCTAGATTTGCGTCTAAATCTACTCGCAAAATACAAATTCGCTTAAACAAAAGCGCTTTGTGTATAATTTTAAGTACAGAAATGAAAGATCCAACACACAAAACAAACCATAGGGGCCAGTTTTGCATCGGTTTTTAGTGTGAAAACTTAGTCTGTCAGGTGAATTCAGGAAAGACAGTGGTGACGTGTTGCCTTGCATAGTGAGGCTCAGGGGAGTTACAGCCGGTCGACTCCATCTGCGAAGCAGCAATGCGAGTAAGAGGAGGAGGCCAACCGCATCTGGCAACGGCACTCACACCCCAGCCGCCGCTGGGATTCTGATTCCGATTTCCGACCACCGTAGGCGCGGGCTTACGGACGTCGGGCAATCGGTAGCTCGCAGTCCGACCGTCTGGTAACTGTCCGAACCGAGCCCAAGTCGTCGACGGCGCGCACTGTTCCCGTGTGCCTTAAGGAGTTGTCAGCAACCGTAGGGCTCAGCCTACTGGGGCTAAGGTCTGTTTCCGAAAGGGAGGCTCGGCCTCGGTATGAAAGGCAAGAACGAACATGGTGGGTTTTTTAGTCAGTAAGAGTCTGACACTACCTCCGGCTCCGCCCGAGGGTGGGGGATGTCATTTGGATGATTTTTATCCACCGAAAATAAACCATTCCATGTGCAAATCTGATCTTTTCCCAAAAAGTCTAATCACCTTTTGAAGGTTTCCCCCAAAAACCGAACAAAAATCAATAAGAGTCCAATTCCAGGTTGTAGAACAGAAATGGTATAGGGTACTGCTGATTTTTCAGTTGTAAAAAGGTGACCAAAACCAACGGTCATCTTTTACAAATACCAACCTCTCCAATTACCAAAAATCGGCAATCATCCGCAGGGTCTTTGTCCGACAGCCGGAAAGGACCTTTAGCTTCCTAATGGCCCCTTAATGGACCTACATCGGTCCTGTCTTCATTATATTCCCGGTTCGATGAAAAGGTTTCAATAAAGCAAATAAAATCTCAATACTCAATACTCAATTGTTTATTCCATTTTCTCATTCATAATTTGTTAAGTTCAGCATTTTCTTCATTAAACCATTGTAGGTAATAGTTTTAATTGTAAAGGTGACTTAATAGAATTTGTATAAAATTAAATTCAACTCCAAAGTTATAAGTATTGACGCCGAGTTGCAAGCCTGGCAGTTTTCTATCGTTAACATTTCGAGCAGTGTGCATTGAGATCGCAAAATTGAATTCCGCCTAATCCGTTCGATCATCGGACCACAAGACGTACGGGGCGTTGCGATACGTTGCGCACCCATGCGTACAAAGTGTTTTGGAAACTCATTCATTATGCGTACAGCTAAGAAATGGAGAAAAAAGAGTAAGCGTGCTCTAAAGTCAAAGTCAAAGACAAAATATTTTATTTCACATGCCTATGTGAAATAAAATATTTTGTCTTTGACTACATGGGCACTTATAAAACGTCAGAAGCTAGTGCACGGTTCCAAATTGGTCGTCTAACACGTGCCTATCTATAATAAAAAAAAAATAGTTTTAGAAAAGCGCTGTATGAGCAAGGCTTTACTATTCAAACAAGTTTTATCAAACTAGTTTCATACTGAAAGTTTTTGCTATCAATAATTAAGTAGATATATTAGTACTAAGTTTACTACCCAGAGTTATTGTTTGATCACAGAATGTTATAATGAAGTAAGAGAAGTTTTCGAACTCAAAGTAATATGAAAGAAAAACAATAGGCAGTAATTTTCTTTTAGCTTCCATAACTTTCCTGAAAACGCCCAAATTATCCTAAGAATCGGCAAAAGAAATAATTAGCACATAATTTTTAAGAACTTTAACTCACAATGAACTCAATAGATTACGAGAAAAAGTGGGTATGTTCAAGTACTTGAGAAGTTGTACAAAGTTTGCAGCTGTTCGCAACCCCGTTGCAAGAATCTATAATATTCAGAAGTAGTTTCAGATTTTCTGCATTTAAATGCGAGAAGTTTCTTTGCTGGTAAGAATTCTAAAAACGTATATCGAATTGACTCAAATATAAAAATAATCGAAAAATAAGTTACTTTTTTCTGATGCATACACCATGTACATATAAGGTGTAAGGGACAGCCGTCCACAAATTTTAAGGGCTTGCTCAGTAGACGAAACTGAACAACCTTCCACAAAATAATTTTTCAGGAAACGAAAAAAAACATTCCAATCAAGTTTATCATTTTGTATGGTGAGGCTGATTTTTTTTTGTTGTTCAGTTTTGTCTACTGAGCAAGCCCTTAAATTTTGTTGAGGGCTGTCCCTTACACCTTTTATACCTTTATACCTAGTATCTATGTTAAAACAAAAAGTTAATACAATATATTAACTTTATTCTACTGTTTCTGCCAGAAGATTTTCCCACGTAATAGTAGAAATTCATCTCAAGGAAAAATACGTTTGAGATAAAAAGCATTAAGCTAAAGACGAACTGAGCCCACGCATACGCATTACGACATCTAGACTCTTGAATTTGCTTGAAAACAAATGACTTACGTGGGTTGATACGCATCGCGTATGCCAAGTATATTTCTGAGTAATTTCTAGATGTCATAATGCGTAACATGCGTGGGCTCAGTCTGTTTTTAACTTTATAATTATGTGCTTCTCCATTACACAATCTACCATGTAAAACATACATGTATGTTCTACCATGTATGTGTATGAATTACATACAACTTTTTTGAACCGCGATGGTGTGATTATAATTTTCAAAATTGAGTTTGTTCTCAGAGTAACTTTTTGAGTATATTTTCATTAACTTGCATTAATTGTTTATGTGTTTAAGTCTTAAGATGGCTTATTTCAGTATATTGATGTGAAGGAACTTTGTTTTATCCCTACGTTCGTAACCGGACAAGTACCAATACGAATATTTCAATTTATACACCGCTAAATTTTGATCGTTTTAATCCAGTCCGTTTTAATAGTATCGATCCGGTACATGAAACACTATCGATTTGTAACGATAAAATTAAAAACTAAATTACCTTTTTTTTAAAACTCGTATTAATTTACGCATGTGCGAAATTATTTTCCTTAAGAAAACGTCAGCTGAACGAGTTCAATGAACTGTAGGTAGTTAGTACGCAACACCGTGAAAATTTAGCGGTGTACATACTTTTCTTATCCAAAACATTACTGACACCCTGTGGCTCAAAAAGCAGGTAAAGTGTTTGGTCCCGGTTATCTTCGTAGATCTTTAACAATCGTTACAGGTTAGCCAGAAAATCTGACCATCAGTCAACCCAAGAAGTATCATTTTGCCCAGTAACTAGGTTGTGAAGGCAGTCCATGAATCCAGTTAGAATGGAAGCCGACCCCAAGCAAGGGGAAAAGGCTAAGGCGATGATGATATTTCTTTCTTTCACAGAACATGTTTTCAATAAATTACCATTAACTCTACATATGTTTGACAAAATCACCTTTTTTTATTTAACAATTTATGTACACACACAATAATAAAAGAACAGAAGAAGGGAACAGAAGAATAGTACAAAGGTGATGCTTATATCTAAAGAAATCTCTTCCAGCATACCTGCGAAAGGAAAATTGGAGAAAAAAGAGATGTAGACACTGTGTGTAAAAGTAAATGGAAAATGAGTACATACAAAAAACATAATTATTAATGAAGTAACATAACATGCAAAAAAAAAGAAGATATACTAATATAATAATATACATAGACATAGTAAAATAAATATCACAAAAATACATACAAAATAATATAATAAAATAATACATACTAATATGCAACTAGCACTAATTTGGGGGTTATTGAAAGTTTCAAATACAAAAAAAAAATGCAAAGTCATTGGAGTGATAAATAGGATAGTATAAAATAGAACTGGCACAGCGTATCAAATTAATGTAAATGTCAAGTTGATTGTCATTTTTAGGTTGAAAAGCACATCCAGTTTGTATGCTGAGTCATCTTTACGAGGGCATCAGACCGTTTGTGTAGCCAAAGGCATTATTTGTATAGGGGGACTAACTGTGTATTTTGGGCTGGTATCCGCATCTCCACTTCTGAAGCGTGTATTTTCCGTACAAGTAGGCCAAATGTGTTATTCGATCTACCCCAGCTCCTCAAGGAAGGCCTGAGTGTTGCTGATTATATTTACATTAAGCGGAGGGTGCCTGGGTTTTCGAAGTACTTTGCCTCTTATTCAGCGACCACTGGACAGTTTGGAAGCAGATGAATTGCTATCTCGTTCTCCTCCATGCAGGCATTACAGCGCATTCGAAATTTTTCCGAGGGTTGTCCAATTCTGGCCACCGTAGGCGCGGGCTTGCGGACAGCGAGCAATGGGTAGCTCGCTGTCCGACCGTCCGGTAACTGTCCGGACCGAGCCCAAGTCATCAACGGTGCACACTGTTCCCGCGCGCCTCTTGGAGCGGTCAGCAACAGCAGGGGCCCAGCTGGGTCGAAGCCTACTGGGGCCGAGGTTAATTCGAAAGACAGCTCAAGCCCCGGTACGAAGGCAACGAAGGAACAGGAGTGGGTTTTGAGATTTGGATATTTGGCACATGGGTTAACCATGTTCTGGAACAGCACGGGATACTTTTTATCCCAGGAGTATACTTCCTTGCGACAGTATACCAGCGCACTGGTAGCAGTTAATCTATATATAGAGTAGAGTAGAGTAGGGTAGAGTAGGGAAGAGTAGGGTAGAGTAGGGTAGAGTAGAGTAGAGTAGGGTAGAGTAGGGTAGAGTAGGGTAGAGTAGGATAGAGTAGGGTAGAGTAAGGTATAGTAGGGAAGAGCGGGAGCGAAGCCACGCGGGCAAAAGCTAGTGTAAAATAAAAACATCTTAAACTTCAACTTATGAACCTAATAAGTTTAAAGTCAAGTGCAATGTTATTTTATGAAATAACAATCATGTAGTGTTTTTGTGGTCAACAAATGTATACTTTTATTATCGTCACCATATTGCCACCACTGTTTTTTTAAGGCCATATTTGTAATATCCTTAGAATATATTTTATTACAATGGATACAGAAAGTCTCAGTGAAATATGAGCAAATAATATTCCACTTTGTACGCTAGCAATAATGGTAGGTACTCTTATTACCAGAACCTTTGAATATCTTAGTTCATGGAATATTTTCTTACTTATTTTTGTTCGGCGTTACTCTTGCAATATTTAGTATAAGAACCCTTTGACAGCGTAATGCAATCATTATAGTTATTAACTTACTAAGAATACTTCCTTTACGGCAACAAGTCCCGTCGTTTTATGAAAAAATACCTAATAAATGACCTTTTCAGTGAACAAGGTATTTAATGAGACCACCATTAGGAACGTCCAACCAGAGATAGAATTTCATTATTTTTTATACAACCGCTCTGACGTGACTAGATATTTTTCAAATCGAGTATTTTTGAAGATTTTACCGAACAGCAAAAGCGTTTATTTTGTGACGTGATTATGCAGCTTTCAGAATTTTTCTTCAATTTGTGATTATCTTTATTTTTTTGTAGGTGGAAAAATCATCCAATGATATTTCCGCGTGAACGTAAAGGCCTAAACTCTAGTCCAGGGCATTTTGTGTACCACGAGCGCCTCAAAGAGATGTCGACGACGCAAATGATACCTACTAGGGCTGCAAAACTGTTCGAAAGAGCTATCATGGTTCTAGAAAGCAAAAGGCAACTAAAAAACACAGGTGGGACATTTCCACACGCTCCGCCTAAAGGCCAAGACGAATTGTTTGATAATTTCTCAAACTTAAAAAAACGGTTATATTATTGAGCAAACTAGGCATTATCAAAATGTTTTGAGCAGATATCCCGTAATTATGCGAAAAAACATCAATTAAAAATTTAAAATAATGATTGTTCAACAATACCCTAATCACTCCAAGACACCCGCATTTTCCTGATCATTTATTACAAAACAAAGACCAAACGGCAAAATACGGGCATCCTTTGAACTCCGCCCGTCCGAAAATTTGCTCGTCACCGATTAATTAATCATATTTCTTTGATAGAATATTGAATTGTTTAGATATTTTCAATACGCGGCCATATTTGAATATTTTGTTTTGGCGTGTCAAATTGGATCAGATGGTTAGCAAAAACAATATTGCGGATTTAATTTGTACTTTTATTTGATGGATGAGCTGTTGTCGGGCAAATTTGTTGGTTTCTCTTATTTACTATTGAATATTGATCATTGGTTTTCATTTTTAATCCTTCATACATGAATATTAGGTACTGTTTATAAACTTTTGTTACCAAGCATAATTGCACATATTTTTGGCTTTATAGTCGTTGCTGGGACTAAAGGCCACTTCTCTAAGAAAGTAACCGTAATCCACGATGCGGGATCAGCCTCACGGGCTGATTGATGTCACAATATCCGATAAAGTTAAAAAAAATGGCTTTATTGATATGGACGCAAAGACACAGTGACAATCAAGTGATATAAGTCGCTCTGCGCCTACCAGAAAAAAAAAAAGTGAAAACCGACCTTTGACCTCGCCTGGTGATTCAATACAGAGAAAAATCTGAAGCAAACCAAATTGCTAGAGTTTTATCTTAGTTTTACCTTTGGAGGTATGTGAAACAGAGGGTAAAGTTCCACATTCCTCCATTAAAAAGGGAGGATCCTCCGACCAGACGGGTGTTATGACTAATGGGCAACTACCAACCAGAAGAAGCATCAAGAACCATCGATCTCCGAGTGAGGGGAGTGATGTAGTGACATCTATGGCGTCCCATAAGAACTAATCCTGCATCGCGCAATTAAAGTTCTCAGCGCGATTCTTACATATAGAAAAATCCTCTGTTGCCCGCCAGACATAAACCCGTCTGCTCGTATGGTATGCGGGACTTTACTTTCTGTTCCGCATACCTTCAAACCAACCACAACCAAGCAGGACATTGTGGAAACCCGATATCGAACTTGTGATCTTGTGTTCTTCTGATGGTATGTGTGTTGTGTTGGATCAATAAGTTCCTTTCAAATGGTTGAGCTGAGTGGTGGTGATATAAGCGTCATGTCCGTGAATGGGTCAGTTGAGACTGGTCATCTTTTAGCTGCCAGTGGCTTATTCTAATTTCTATATTTTGCTTTATTGCTTTCTATATTTTACATTATTTATACATAATGGAACAAGAAATATGTAACAGAGATATTTGTAATATAAAACATGAAATAAAACAGTATCCATGAAGTTTTTTTTGTACATTTTTCTCCATGTAGATCTATACTTGGAAATTTGCAATTAGCGTATTTCAAAGCGTGCTGACTTCTGACGATTCAAAAGTGCCTGTGTAAAAGTAAACGATTTAAATGTAATATATAAATGCTTTGGTTCTTGATTTTCAAAGAAGAAGAAGACCAAATCCCAATATTACTGCCTCCATGCTTTTACCGCCCAAACTTACACAATTCGTCCCTTCATTTCCTCTGCTGTCTACGGCACTTCACAGTATCACTAGTAAATGACAATCTCGTCGCTAAGACAGCCACCGCAGCGCATCCAATCTTGAAGTAATTGCGCTGTCATTAGGCTACGTCAGTTTGTGGTTGATAGGTTGTACAGTCAGCTAGAAAAGTGTCTACGAAAGTCTTAATAATTGCGCAAGTTAAGTCTTAATGCAAATGTAAAGCTGGTAACAAAACAAATGTTGAAATAGTTTTAAGTTATTGTTTGGAATTTAATTTATTTGATTCGAATTAAATTCTTACAAAATTTGCGGAATAAGTTTTTGGCATTTTTTTTCCTTTGTACTACAAACAATAAAAAAAAACACAGGACCATTAAAAAAATTAACAATGGGCGATCTAATCATACAGGGTGATCTCTTACAGACAAACTTTGAATGAACTGAACGAAAGAAGATAGATTTGGGGCTGTTAATGAACATACATTAGGTGTCTTCAAGGCTACAGTGAATAGGCTCATAATAAATCACAGCGCCTCACCATCAACGATTGCATCACTGTTTACTATCAAATGGGATTGCAGTCAAGCACTATTTTATATCAGCAAAAAAAAACATCAGAATTATACTAATAGGACGTAATATTCCAAAATACGAACATTACTTATTAAGATACTTTAAAATATCAATTAAATAATTGAGAAATAAAAATTAGAGTGAAAGATAATGATGTGTGATTATGTTAATGTGATGTGCGCCTTTGTTCCTTTGTGTTGCATGGAGTTTTAATAAATGAATGCTCCTGCACCATTTTTTTGAACACTGTCTAGTAGCGTTTCAGCATGCCTTGCTTCTATAGCTAATGCACTTCACAAACGAGCAGCATGAATTGTGAAGAATTTGTCAAAGAAGAAAGTTGAATGCATGCGATTACTTTAGATACATTTTCCGATGATCGCAAGGACCTAAAATGTGTGTCACAGAGAAAATGAAATCGTTGTTTCATTATAATAATAATGTATTCAGATAACAGATATCTATACATTTTATAAATAGGTAACTAAACTAATAAACAATAGTAAGCAGCTACTTTGTCCGCTATACGAATATACTATTATTATATTCTTCTCTTATATTCTTCTTCTCAGATCTTTTTTTCTAGATTTTCATGATTTTTCTAGTATATACTCAAACTGTATTTGATCTCTTTTTGATCCTTATCAGAAATAACAATTATCGATTTTCTTGCTGATTTTTTTTTAATAAAATTTTCCTTGGTTACTAGGCCTTAGATTTACATTTAAGTATGGAACAGTAGGCTTTCAGATTTGACCTTAGTGATAGTACCCAGATGTGAACACATTCGCATGAAATTTATTGAATGTTTTTTTACATAGTTTACATAGGTACCTACTACGTGTAGGTTTGTATTTATTGTTAATAGAAAGACAAACCAGAAAATATTTATTTTCTGGTTTGTCTTTCTATTAAGTTATACCTGCCATATTATGTTTCTGTACTACCCAAAGATTGATCGGTTGTATATGTCTAAAGCTTTAGTGCCACCTTTGTACAAATTTTGATAATTTCTTTTTTAAATTATCATTATGAGCCGGTTATGTCCTACTGCGGAGCATATGCCACTTTTCTATCCTTGAATTTTTTTTCTCTGTCCCTAGCTACATCTGGTCAATTTTCAGGTAGGAGTCCCGTCGTCACCTCTTTCTGAGCCTGCCCTGTCACTGATTCCTATTTTTTGAGATCCAGTTAGTGGTTACCTTTGCGCAATTTTGTTAGATATATCCAGCCCAATTCCATTTTTAGTTTAGCAGCTGAGTTGCCAACGTCTGCGGTTTGATTTTTAAACTCTTTTAAAGTATGCCCCAGCTTTATTCAACACAAGTTTTAGTTGCTAACTGTACAAACGTTCCACACTTAGTAGGCTTTAGTATATTAAACTATCAGGTAAGGCGGTGGTCAAACACAAGTCTATCAAATATTTAAAAAAAAATCCGAACCTGCAAACAAGATTGCAAATCTTATCTTCCCATTAATATTATATACTAATATCCCACTTCGCAATCTGTTATGATACACATGCTTTATCAGATAAAAATCCATTTTCGCCAGTTAAATGTAGGCTTTGAGATAAATGTAATAATTTTGCTAATAACTGGTAAAATCAGTGTGGTATTACTAGCAGACTTGGGAAACTTTGTTCTACCATAATAAATTGGCGATGAAAAAATGTTGAGTAAGGGAGTAAAAAATAGGCTACGACCTATTCGCAGACCTACTAAAAATACACAAAAATATAAAATCAGACAAGCCGTTTTGGTGAAAAACACTGTGACACGAGATTTTAATATAAAAGGAAACAACCGAAGTAATTGGAATATATGATGTGTTCTGTGCTCTCTAGCATCATGGATAAAGGTGTAATACTAATTATTACCTACTAATACAATAATGACAAGTTTGTGAACAAACAAACCACCAATAGCCTTTTCAGAAAGAACATCGGAACCGACAGTTTGCGCTTTTTGCAGGAAGGGGTATTTTCTTTCTTAATTTAAAAGTATTTATGTCAATAAAACAGATATGAAAACTGTGTGATAAGCCATTTAGTAGTTTCTAAATTTATTGCAAACCTACACACAGACAGGGTGCGGAAATTTGTTTCATCATCCTTTTGTAATGTTCCCACTGCTGGGACTCAGGCCTCCTCTCTAGGAGAGAGAATGGGCCGTAATCAACCACGCGGGCCCAGTGCGAGTTGGTGGAGGTCACAAGTCTTCGAATTTTTGGTTCTAGGACATGCCGGTTTCCTCAAGATGTTTTTTCCTTCACCGTTTTGAGAGCAGTGGAACTTATTGAACTTTGTTTAATTTATAATATCATAAAATTATTAGTAAAGTTTCACTTAGGCTTATATCCAATTGTAGACGTATTTCAGTTGAAATAATAATGATGATGTAAGGTTAGTGTAGATTCATTTAATTACCCTTTACCACACACATGTTGATGTCAATTATTTGAGAATCCAAAAATTACAAACACTTCACGAGAAACCACACACTAACCCAAACCTTATCAAATTTAATCACAGCCAACAAAACAAAATTGATGTTTATTTGTTTGTTCAGTAGAGAATCGAAGCTTCGTGAGCACACTTTTATTTGGAGCTTAAAAGCATCGCAGCAAGCAAGTGTAATCGGATAGAAGTATTTGCAGTGTTTCGTACTTAACCGTTTGCCTTTTTGACTCTTCCAACTTCGAAGCAGTTTTCTGAATGATTCGTTGTTTTTATTTGTTATAATGTTCAGTTTAATTTTTTTAGTGTCGTTTCTTTATGACCTGTGATTTGCATGCCTATATTTTAGATATTCCCTATTGTATTAGCAGCTCAATTTATTCCAGTATATATACATCATATCATCGTCATCATATCAGCCGAAAGACGTCCATTGTTGGACACAGGCCTCCCCCAAGCATCGCCACAACGACCGATCCTGTGCGTCACGCATCCATCGGATTCCCGCGACTCTGACCAGTTCATCGGTTTGTTGGAGGCCTTCCAACACTGCGTCTTCCGGTACGTGGTCGCCACTCCAAAGCCTTTCGTCCCAATCTACCATCTGTTCTGCGTGCAATGTGACCTGCCCATTGCCACTTAAGTTTGACGATTCTTTGAGCTATGTCGGTAACCTTGTTCTCCTGCGGATATCTTCATTTCTAATGTGATCACGCCAGAAAACTCGTAGCATAGCCCTTTCCATCGCCCCTTGGGTGACTTTGAGTATACTAGCTTTTGCCCGCGGCTTCGCCCGCGTGGCATTAGGTACTTCGAGAATCGTGATACAAGGTAGCCTATGTTCTTTTCCATGTCAGAGGCTATATGCATGCCAAATTTCATCCAAATCCTTTCAGCCGTTTTTGCGTGATTAAGTAACAAACATCCAAACATCCACACTTTCACATTTATAATATTAGTTAGGATAAAAGGAGAAATTAACTGACTGACATTTAAACGTACAGCCTAAACTACTAGAACTAGTAGTGTAAAATTTTGCAAAAGGTTTCCTTCTATGACGTGGGCAAGTATTAAGAGAGGATTCCTCAAAATTCGCCCCCAAAGAGGATGAAAAGTGGAACAAACGAATGCGGGCAAAGCTGCTGGCAGAAGCTAATTACATACTTGTAACACATTTATACTTCTATATCGATGACTTATAGTCACACACACACTTCGTAACTATGAAATACGCAACTTTTCAGGAGGCACAAAAAGTCAAATTCCTACATTATAATGTAGTTTAAACGTGCTTTAACGTTTTTTTTTTTTTTTTTTTAAATTGATTTATTTAAAACATTTATTTAGGGAAAAAAAATGGTGCTTTACAAACTTTTCTTTCCAAAAATTTAATAAAATAAAATTACCTAAAATTGCTTACCCGAGATTTTCACTCTAAACCATTGACATATAGTTTTGATCTGGGAGTTCTTGGATTCCCAGATCTAAACTGGGACGCAGAAGTGACATTATAATTGCACACCGAACTATCGTTTCCATCCCAAAAGAGCTTCGCATCATACAAACACATTCATTGATTTTTAAATGAAGTACGAATCATTTAGATGTTTGGACATATTTTTTTTATATTCCACAACTATCACACAACGCCTTCTAGTCTCAAGCTAAGCAGAGCTTGTGTTATGAGTACTAGACAACTGATAAACTTACTTATATATTTCTAAATACATACATATTATAGATAAATTACACCCAGACACAGAACAAATGATCGTGCTCATCACACAAACATTTGTCCTGGGTGGGAATCGAACCCACGACCTCCGGCATAGCAGTCAGGGCTACTAACCACTAGACCAACAGGCCAGTCATACAGGCCAGGCCATATCATCCGGATTTAAAGTTTTGTGAAACGACGGTCTACATTCTCGCGTCCGGTCACTGACTTGATGAACAGTCCTCATGAAATAGTCCTTATATTATAATGAAGCTTTATATTATCGCATGTGCACACGCACACACATAGTGTCATGAATAGGAGAGAGAGGGTCTTAAGAGCCACAACCAACATATCGACCGCAACCGCAACCAACTTTTTGCGTACGAATAAGAAGTAGATCATCAAATAACAGGTATTTTTTAATATTTTTGAGGTTTGACAAGCTCTAGAGAAATGTCACACTCAACGACAAATATTTTGGAAAGAACTACGCCTCACTTTCCATACATTTAAAAATCTGTTGGTAAAAGTTTATATATATGTAGTTATAAAGTATAGCAGAAAGACTATCTGTAACTTTTTTTTCTACCATTGGACAGCCCAACGTATGGTTACAGCATTGGCAGCCCTTACGTTTTTGACGCATCTACGATCTTGACGGAACAATTTTCTTACAAGAGTCTTCTCTTCAGATTATAATTGAAGTGCCATGAAGGCACTTCAATTATAATTTAAGTGCCTAAATTATTGCTAGAGCAAATAGCCTTTTAATAAACTAGTGCCCTTCACTATCATCAATTACATCACTGCTTACCATCAGGTAGGATCGCAGTCAAACACTAGTTTATTTCATTTGAAAAAAGTTACGATTGTTTTCTAAACTCACAGATTTTTTTTTTACGATTTAAGTGCTACAAAATTAACGTTATGTTCCTTTTTAGGTTAGGATTTGCCGCTACCATCATTCCACTGTACAAAATACCTCCATTGATTACAAGATACAGGCATATTTATGATTAAAGTAAATAAAACGCACCGTACTTCCATTTCCTTTAGGCATAAAATACGCACATGATCGCGGGAAGAAAGAGCGCTTTATTTTCTAAGTCGGTTAAACAAAACGTGCCGCTTCCATACCTTCATATATTCGAATAAAAAGAAAAAAAGATAGAAAGGCAAAAAGATTTATCTTCATTTTCTACAGTTTTTTAACGTTTCGGCTTATGGAATTGGGGTCACGAAGTCAATTATTAATTGCTAGGTTTTTGTACTATTCTCACAATAGGGAAGCTATAGAGTACAGCGTCTAATTGAATGTCTTTTCCATTAGTCGTTGCTGTCAAGTCGAGCGATACGTTAATAGACTGTCATGATAATAGATTAGCGAGTCAGCAAGACTGGCAGCTAGCGAGCTAGACTGACATGTTTTTTTATAAACCTAAATACAGCTACAGGTTGTAACGGAAATGCGTGGTCACATTCTAGCTTCTGCCGGATGGATCCCATTAAATGCCACACGACATCGCGGTAAACTGGCGAAAATGGCACGATGACTGATGAGCTCGAATTCTACAAAAAAACAGTATTGTTATGGCTTGTATTAAATAGCACGTAAGACTTTATACCGGAAGTATATTCTGTTAGGACATCTTCTCCTGACCGCAGTTATTTTTAAATAATTTTAGTGAAAATATAAAAGTAAGAAAATACTTTAAAAGTAATTTTATTGTGCTTTTCTGTATTGTCTGTTTATTTTTCCATGTGCATGAAATTAATGTTATGTCTATATATCTTTTTTTTCACCCGATTGAAAGCGACCATGTGGTCGACGATGGAACGCGCTTACCTAGAAAAAACCGATATCTATCTACATTATTGTTTCCGGCTTCATCAGTTTAAATTGACGAAAAAACTGACGTGTAAAAGTGATTTTAATAACCTAGGTATTTGGTAAATAAATATCATTTATCGATTATTTATCAGTTTTACTTTATAATAAAAAGAGACTTACAGTGAAAAAAATATTTCCATGAACCATACCAATTCATCCAAAACAGTCAACCCCCATTGAAAAAGGTCAAAACCATTTCAAAAGCGACAGAACTTTCAAACAACCACCATAATTTCAAACTATACCATGATTATTAGGTTCACAATACATTACACTGAACCCGTTCTCCCCACCATTTGTCACTGCCATAGCATCGGCCTACCAATTTTGAGCGCCAATAATTTAGCCTGGTAATGACGTCACGAGATAGGCCGGGGGACGGGCCGTGAAGTTGTCCCATATTTGTCCACATGAAAAATGTACAGATCTTGTTGTGGTTAGGGCCACAAGTCCTTTGGGCCGCGGTCTAAACCAAAATTAGGTTTAATTTTTGATTTTGTGCTTTAGGGCATGTTAAGTATACTAATTTTGTTTATTTATTTATATTAATCAATTATTTAGCTACTTTTATCTGTCTTGAAAATAAAACATAAATTGCAAAACTTTTTTTGCAATTCGGAAAATTCTTCGTAACTCAATTCGGGAATCGAACTGTTTTCATTGATAATTTTTTACGGGACCCTCAGAGCGAGAGTCCGACTCGCACTTACCCGGTTTCTTACTATTGACTGGCTCGCGCTTGACCACTATCTCTGTAAAGTGAATAGGCTCATGAACTAGTGCGCCTCACCAGCAGATTGCATCACTGCTTACCATCAGGTGGGATCGCAGTCAAGCAATAGTTTATATCAATTTAAAAAAAATCTCACTTGACGAAATCCTGGTCCTGATGGAGCACGCTTGTCTAAAAGTAACCTAAACACCTTTAACTTAAAGAACCCTAGGTTGTAGTTATCAGAAGACACAGACTCCGGCAGGGCATTTGAATTTCGAATAGTTTTTTTTTTTCAAAGCACATATTTAAATTACATCGGCACCTATTAAACTTTATTTAAATGGACCTCGTGACCTAAATATGAACGGCCAGATTAGTGAACAGCACAACTACGGAACGTTTAATTATGTTAATCAGCTTTATATATAAACCTTCACGAGTGTCATCCCTTTTACGGTTTAATCGTTATTAATAGGTTTTTTTTACTCACCTCTTAATACATGAGGCTTGACTTATTAAAGTAAAAAAAGGAGAAGTACCTGTGCATAATCCTTTGTTGGGAGGCTTGAATTATTAAGGTAAAAAAGTAGAAGTAGGTCTGTGCATAATCCTTTTGGAAAACACAGAGGTGGTAGTATTGTGATATTTAAGGATATTGCTAATAAAATTTTATATTCTCATTTATAAAGTTACTAAATCATAATAATAATAAATTCATTTACTTTAGGCTAAGAATTTAGCTATAGTTAAATAAGATTAAAATAAATTAAATTACTTACATTACATTAAATAACATTTCATTGGCAATTTTAAAATTAAAATTTCAGTTCAATAAATAATAAAATATCAGATTCTGTTCATAAAATAAAAATGTCAAATAAATAAATAAAAGAATTCAATTTGTAACTATAAAAAACTTAAAAGTCAAATAAAGAGTTCTGAATTACACATTTTGTTAGTGCATATTCTGGATAGCATTTTGTATTAGTTTTTTTTTTAAGTTATGAAATATACTTTGTATGGCGAAACTTAAGTAGCTACAGATATATAAACAAATAAAAAAATCGTATCCTTCAGTTGCTCTTTGCGGCCATGCCTCCGATTTCTTTGTTCTGACGTCATCTCAACGCTCAATCAGAAAAAAGGAAAAGAAGGCGTGGATGACTCGAGGCGATCGACGAAAGAAAATCGAAACGAAACGGTCGTAGCTTGGCTAGGCCTGTAGGGCTCGATAATTCTTTCGAATAATTCCCACATAGATTGAAAGCCTGTGTTCTAGCAATGGGAAAGATATAAGGCTAATTATGCTATTATTCTGCTTTTGTATAAATGTAAGACTTTCTTCTGTATCTGTAAGACGTTTTTCTTCTTTCTTTTCTTGGACTGACCGACATTTGACTATTCCGGATCAAGCCCAAGTCGTCGATGGCGCGCACTGTTCCCGCGCGCCTCAAGGAGTTGTCAGCAACAGCAGGGACCAGCCGGGTCGAAGCCTACTGGGGCCAGAGTTATCCGAAAGGGCGCTCGAGCCCCGGTATGAAGGCTTGAAGGAACGGGATGGGTTTTTTAGTCAGTAAGAGTCTGACACTATCTCCCGCTCCGCCCAAGAGCGGGGGTTGTCATTGGATGATTTTTTCCATCGAAAAAAAAAACCCCGGTGTGAAGGCTAGAAGGAACGGGGTGAGTCTTTTAGTCAGTAAGAGTGTGACACTATCTCCCGTTCCGCCCAAGAGCGGGGGATGTCATTGGATGATTTTTTGCCACCATAAAAAAAAATTGACTATTCAAAAGTGCCTGCAAATGGTCTATTTGAAATAAATGCTTTGACTTTGATCCAATTCCAGATTTTTTCTTTTATATCTATACGAGCCACGTTTTATACAAAACTTTTCAATATTTGATCCAAGTTTTCTATAAATATTTATATACAGAAAAATAAGACCACCATTGTACCCATAGATTAAAATTTCTGTGAAATTGTTACTATTTTGGTATACAATAAAGTTTATTCTGTTCTATATAGTTTAGTTTTGGGGTTTGAGTGTTTTAGATGCGAGATTTAAAAATTTAAATCCACTCATATGCGGGCAGGAAAACCGAAATAGATCGAGGCTGCAAAGTGACCTATTTCTATGAATACCTATTAGAAATGTTCAAACATTAAATATGTTTATGAGTAGGTATTTGTGCTTCTGTGTTTTTTGATAAATGATAACTTCTCCCATGCCTCCTCGAGTGCTATGGTTTCTTAATAATGGAATTAAGCATCACCTACTAGTAACAGCATTTAAACAACGTTCAGTAGCCCGATTCACGTAAAGAAAACCGTAACGATATCGTAGCGATTTAGTCGTTTAGACCATTTCCGTATTCACATCCATCAATCGAGTTTGAACGACACCGATTTTAAAGTCGTTTGGTCGAAGAGTCGATTTAAAAAAAAAAAGAATCTGTATTACATTATCCTGGTAAAATACTTATTAATGTAACTGGAAATAAGTTTTTGATAGATCGTTTAGTTTCGAGCCAGTTGAGTTGTCGTTCTATCCAATCCCGATTAAGGAACACGTGAATATCGCTTTTGGATAGAACTTTGATCGGACGACTATAAAACTTCAACGATATTTGGTTTGTTTGATTTTACGTGAATCAGGCTACTGGACACATGCCGCTGAAAGTATTTGCCTACCTCATGAAAAAGGTTGATTGCCCTAAATGTGACGTTAGTGACAAGGTAGAAGATGTACAGCATATTTTAGCTGAGTGTGTTAAGAATGAAGCCGAAAGAAGTAAAATTATAATTAAACTTAGATTAAACAAATTATATGTAGGTATCTTCCAAAGTCTGCTAACAAAGCCATTGTCAGATGAAGCTAAGATGATTTATATTGTAACCTAGTTTTAATCACCTACGCGTTGGACAGACCTCATCAAAGCTGCAACACAAACCTCCTTAGTTCAGAGTTCTCGAGACGCCGTAAACCGGGACAAATGGATACGCATCGCGAGGGCCTCACTCGCCAAATGAAAATGCAATATTATCAACCACGACCACTCTGTCAAGAGTGAACGACTAAGGAGGAGGAGGAGGAGTTTTAATTAAGCAATCTTGAATTTTTTTTTAATGATATAAACTAGTGCTTGACTGCGATCCCACCTGACGGTAAGAATTGAATGTATTTACCTGTATGTTTACCTGAAATGTAAGATTATGTACCTACATAACGTATGTAATAATGGAACTGACATGAACAAATGTTCAAAAGTTCCTAAACAAATAAAGAGAAAAAAAAACTTCTCCCACTCTGATTGAAGTGAAAGTATTTTCCAATGACATCCCTCGCTCTCGGGTGGAGCGGGAGATAGTGTCAGACTTTTACTGACTAAAAACCCACTCCTGTTCCGTTGCCTTTCGTGCCGGGGCCGAATCTTCCTTTCAGAAACAAATCGTTGGGCGCAGTAGGCTTTAATTTAGGGTGCACGTATTTGACTTTTACTGACAAAAACTCGCCTGTACTCCTTCAGTCGCCCTTCGCGTTCAAGAACCACAAGTTTTCATTTTCAGATTTTCCCCGTGGTAGAACCATCCAATCCAACCGCCTATGTTCCTTCAGTGTAAGTTATTATTTTAAACCACTATCTTCTTTTTTCTTCCCTTGCGTCTAAAGAAAGAAAGAAAGAAAAACGTTTATTTGTACCTCACAAATAAAACAGTACAATTAGGATACAATAAAAACTTAACAGATAACGGTCTTTAGATAAATTTAAAATCTGTGTAAGGTCAAAAAGGACGCGGAGGAGACGCATATCTTCCCTATTTTGATGTTATGTTCTGTTACCTTCTTTTAAGTTTGCGTCTTTAACGCGTAAATAAACTGTTTTTCTTTCTTTCTTTTTTTTCAAAGGCGACTAACACAGCACATGCCGCGATATTTAAAAAGATAAATAACGCAGCGCTGGTATTCTGTTAAGGCCCATACTTCACGTCGTACGTCTCCATACTTTTTTGAGCTAAATGCGCCTATCTTGGTTTATCAACTCTAAGAATTGGGCTTGCTTCGAGATCTCAATCTCCTTCCAAAATAATTAGACCAGCATGTCAAAAGGAAACGGTCTCTACGTCTTTTTTTATCTACGATAATAAAATTATTCAATTTATGAATACTTTTTTTCCCATTGATTTTTGACTTCTACAAAATCTAGGAGCATTTGTACATTTATTTTATTTCGTCGAATTTTATCTTTTGTTAGACATCATTTAATTTTAAACAAATAAGTACTTAAAATGTATTGTTTGACAATAATTTAATGAAACATTTCACAATTAGAAATAATCTCAAAGAATATAATTATATGCTTAGCGTCCGAAGCATTAATAAAATTCTGTAAAGCTAGTACTATTCAAATAAACTCTGAATAATAGTTGAAAAAAATTCTACGAACCAGACAAGAACTATTTTCACAAACATTTCTTCTGAATTCGACCATATTCAGAAATCAACTTAAATTTTTATATTCATTTTCTAGTAACGCCTTTTGCGAGCAATATTCCCGAAGCCCTACAGTGATTTCCCCACTAACTCGATATTTTTCAGGCAATTTCCTTCTAAAATAGATTAATCCCACGATTTCATAAATAAAAAAGGTAAAACTGTAAATGGATTTCGCTTCACTATTCGTTAGACCTTGTATTTTAAATCGGTTTCAGTCTAGCCAAGATTGAAAAGGGTAAATATGTTGAAAAGTTTTTGAAAAAAAATATACATAAAAAGAATCTTTAATCCTCATGTCTTTTAGGGTTCTGTACCTCAAAAGAGAAAAACGGAACCCTTATTGGATCATTTTCAGATTCTTGTCTTTGTTGATAATTGTCTGTCTCAAAAGTCAAAAGATTTTTATTTCACATAATTATGCCTACATGGGCAATTATAAAACGTCAGAAGCTAGTGCAAGTTTGTTTGTTAAGACCCTTTATCTGGAAAATGCGTGGAGGAATCGAGTTGAAATTAAAACCATATAGGTACTCAAGTCTACGGTCTCTTGAAGCTGTGAAAAAATCGAATTTCGAAGTTAACGAAAAAAAAAAGATACGGTCGTTTGTATCTCAAAAAACGTTTAAGTATTTTGACACTTTCGAGAAAATCAAACTTCATAAGAAGACCGTTGACCCAGAATCCAGAAATTTTTCATAAAGCAAGGTCTTATAGCACAAATATAGGACTAAATCTGAAAACTGTTTTGTTGTTACGTCACAACAAAAAAAAATTGCTATTCGGAAAATATCTTCGAGACTGCATTCGCGATTTGAACTGTTTAAGTACATAAGTAAATTTGTTCGGAACCCTCAGCGTGCGAGTCTGACTTGTACTTGCCTAGTTTTTTTTTTATTAGAAATAGTAAAGTAATTGAGCGATTTAGAATTCATACTAGCAATAGTTAGAGAAGGTATCAGCACGGTAGATTGATTTATTCATAAAACCAGCCAATCAATAAATAGCGGTCGTCTACTATAATATAAGGTACCTGGAACAAACTGCTTGCGAATGAACAAGGTTTTATGGCGACTTAGGTGAGGCAATATTATTGTGTTCAGCAGTGGACTGGACAGACTGACTTGGTTGAATTAATATCTATATTAATAAGAGGAAGAAGAAGAAGAAGAAGAAGAAGATTTGGGATCTATATTAAGAAGAAGTGGGAGGCCAAAGAAAAGATGGATGGATTATGTAAGGAGTGATATGAAAGAAAAAAAAAGTTAGTGAAACCGTAACGGGCGACAGGCAGAATGAAAGAAAAAAAACGTGTTGCGTCGTTTCTTGTTAATCTCAGTAACTACGAGTCTTTGGTCAAATGGATCATATGAAATGGACCCGCGAGATCATTCAACCATTTTGATTAAGTCAACTGGACCCACTGTCAAATTTCAATCTTAAGACAGTCACGGAGTAAAGTAAATTTACTATACAAAATAATTACTGATTTGCAGTTGGTAAATTAATCACTGTCTATGTAGAGGGACAACAGTTTATAAAATTACAGAAATTAAATTATATTTTTAACTGGACCCGCGGGTCCACTAGCATGTAAGTCCAGCTGACCAAAACTCCTCCTGGTAAGAATTGAAGAACTATTTTAGTGTTAGATAGGTGAAACAGCGGGAGACAGCTAGTTTAGCTTAAAATTATATTAAAAAATCGGTATCCTATACTTGTGTTATGAGACCTTGCTTCATGCCCAATTTCAGGATTTTAGATCAACGGGGTACTTCCCTACGAATTTTGATTCGCTTGAGTATGTCGACGGCCGTATCTTTTTTTTTTCGGTAACTCAGAAATTTGATTTTTTCACAGCTTCGAGGGACCGCAGACCTAAATTTGTGGCTTTAATTTCGAGTCGATACCTTAACGCGTTTTTGAAATAAAGGGTACTGAAAGACAGACATACAACTAAGTTATTCTGTAAGGGTTCCGTGTTTTTCTTTTGTGGTACGGAACCCTAAAATCCATGATACAAGGCGATGTACAACCACACATTATTCAAGGCTCATAATCCTGGTTTTGAACCAACATTTACCTGGTTCTAAAAAACCTGAACACTCGTTTGCCAGTCGGGCTTTAAAAATTAAAAAGCAGGAAGAACTGGCTCGTGGCGTTTACACCGGCAATTTTGTTCGCCAGTTAGTGAGTGACGACCCTAATACTTCTTTATAGATGCCTAATAAACTGAGGCTGGCATTTTTATCGACGGCTACATAATTTACGTGTAGTTCTTTAGGTAGTAAAATCTTGGCTCGTTTGGTTTCGTTTACGGGCTCATTTTTTGTAAAGTAAAGCTTTATTTCTGTGTACATGTTTTATAGCCTGTTCTTAAGTAGACCAAGATAGTAACAATGGAGTTAGATACAAAAATATCGGAAACAATTAGGGTTACTTCATATTTTGTGTTGAAGGAACGGGTTCGTTAAAAAAAAAAAACAAATTTTTACAATTAGGTTTTGCCAAGTTTAGTGATTCTTCGAGCTATGTCCCTAACCTTGGTTCTCCTGCGGATATTATGCGAATATTATCGATTATATGTTTCGTATATTCAGTACCTAATTCAACGTTCACATCTCCATTAATATAATAAAGAGGTAAACTTTGTTTTTTTTTTATTTTATTTTTGTGTTTTTGTTTGTAGGAGGTAATCTCTGAAAGTACTGACATCGGCTTTACTTTAACTGCGCAGGCGAAGCCTTGGACAAAAGCTGGTTATTAAAATAATAGTACCGGGACTGACTAAGGTGTTTAATAGAATTCATTTCATAATTTCAATGACACTAATATGAGTGTATGTTTGTGGCTTCTTCACGCACGAACGGTTGAGCAGATTTCGATGAAACTGAGTGCACGGATAGACCGTGTCTTAGAATGGAACATGGTACGCTTTTTGTCTTGATAGTATGTTTCTTTGGTATAATTTTCTACAATCACGCGAGCGAAGTCGTTGGTAGCAGCTAGTCATTTTATAGAAGTGGAAAAATATGCTAACAGTTCAAGACCGTGTCATTAGTGAAGTACTTTATTATTATTTACCATGTTTCAGTTCGTTACAAACATTCATCCAATTTACTGGTAGGTACTCGTATTATATTTCTTATTCATTAAGCGCTTTGACGGCCTATTAGAAATACGATGACGAGGAACATCGAAATGCTTAAGTAGTACCTACTGCAAATTTACTCTTTAGTTATCGTGTTCTCTCTATACATTATTAATTATGGTGCCCCGTTGCCGTTCAATTTTGCGACATGTGCCACCCTTTCTGCGAATGTTAATTACGTTCAACGCTCTCCTTGAATCCAGTCCCGAATTAGATTGTTCGCTGATGTATGGAAGGAGATATTGTTTAAATTTAAGTAAAAAAAAATTGTAAAAAAATTGGTGATTTGAATATTGAGTGAGAAACTTGTTTAGGAAATCTTGTAGGTACAATTAACAATTTATTGTTCTAGTTAAATAAAATAAATAAAGCAATAATAGGAAATTTGGAGCTGCTATACTGTAATGAAACGTTTCAATTTTAATTTTCCTAGCAAATAACTCAATATCGCTAGTTTTGAGCGACGACCATAAACGTACTGGATAGTCACAATCTTATAAGAATGCGATAAATATTTTGCACAACAATTTGAAGACATGAGACACTTTTCAACTTTTAGGTAAACTGTCTAGTACAGCGGTTCCCAAAAGTTGACTCACGCGAACAATATATGACTGAAACTACAGACTACTAAAACTTCCGAATTTAGAACTCACTTCTTGGTCTTCACACATTATAGTTATGTCCCTATTTTCTTCATGACCATAAAGAAAATAGGGTCATCATGACTATAATGTTGGAGTACTGATAAACTTTCATACTTATATGATAAGGAAAAAGTAACAACCGATTCAGTTTCAAGCAGTCCTTTTAATTAACACGTTATTTAACATTTTAAAGGAGTGATATTTCAACAAGAAGGATATTATTGATGTTTGTTATGACAAAAAAAAAATTTGATAGCCTAGTTTGTGCCTCACTAGAAATCGGAAACGTTTATTTCAATTAGACCAATTCCAGGCACTTTTGATTTGTCAGAATGTCGATCAGTCAAAAACAAAAAAGGTAAGATAAATTGCACGTTCCAAAGCGTAGATCTCTATGGAGAAGAACGTACAAGAACGTGCAAGTTTTTAAATCATATTATGAGTTACACTGCAGAGCAAAAGCCTCCCCTTTTCCCTTTTAAACTTCTCAATCTAGGACCATCAAATTGTCACATTACACTAAAAAAAATAATTAGTAATATTTGCTTGTTACCCAACACTAAACAATTTGCAATAAATATAGTTACTTATTATCCACTACTCAACTATTTTCATTTTGTATAATTACTTACTAATTGTTGAGTAGAGGGCCAAATACTAGACCAATGGCTAGCATGTTGTTCGCAGAATTGTTTTAGTTGCAATTAAATTTATTTTTAATCTTGTCAGCGAATAAGCTCACGCCACTAATTCCTTTGATAAGGATTAGATATTATAATAATCTACATCAATCTACAGGCTGAAATGTCAAGATACATATGGTAAAAAAAACAGCAGTCGTTCTTAATAAAGCAATTAAATGATTTATTATTTCCTTAAAAAAATGCCATTTATTTATTAGTTCATTAAACCACAAGCAAACGCCGTTCGCGCTCCTATTGTCTTTCTATTGTGTCTCTAACTACCACAATTGAAAGGTTAAAAAAAAAAGTAAATATTAAATACTATCTTCTGCCAGCTACTTTGCCAACGTAAAAATTTACTAAGCCTATTTTACTCAGTAACAAAGTATAGTAAATAGTTCTATTCATGGCGAAATAATTTATGAAATGGCTCTTTTAGTTGTGGATTTTTTTCATTTCAAATAAAAATACATTTTTTTTCTTCATAATATTACTGTAGTCATAGAATACAAAACATAATTTTTATTGTTGATTATGTATTTAGTTGCTAAGTAGGTACTAAAACTAGAATTTTAAGTCCCAAGACGAGTTAATATGAGAAGATATGAGTCGTAACTGTTCATAAATAATGGTGCAAAGGAACTGGTTTACTGTATGGTAATTCTTTGGCTTATTGCCAGTACACAAGATTCTATAAACAGTAAAAAACATTTTCGCCTAGTGGGTAACATTTGGTAAAAGTATCCAATTACAAGTTTAGATTTTCGTTTACCAGTAACAGTAAATGAGTCTACAAAGTGTTATAGAGAATGTGTAAAGTTTGTTAGGTAACATTGTTTTTTCACACTATATTGCCATCATTTAGATGACCTACAAACATACCTACACGTTCCTAATAGTATTGTCTACTACATTTTATATCATATAATCCTACAATAACCCTTTATTCAAACACAACTATCATCATCACTTCAGCCGAAAGACATCCACTGCTAGACATAAGCCTCCCCTAAATGTCACCCGATCGGTTCTCGCGGGCTTGCGGTGAGCAATGGGTAGCTCCTTGTCCGGTCGTCCGGTAACTGTCCGGACCAAGCCCAAGTCGTCGATGGCGCGCACTGTTCCCGCGCGCCTCAAGGAGTTGTCAGCAACAGTAGGGACCCAGCCGGGTCGAAGCCTACTGGGGCCAGGGTTATCTGAAAGGGAACTCGAGCCCCGGTATAAAGGCTTGAAGGAACGGGATGGGTTTTTTAGTCAGTAAGAGTCTGACACTATCTCCCGCTCCGCCCAAGAGCGGGGGTTGTCATTGGATGATTTTTCCCACCATAAAAAAACCCGATCAGTTCTACGCTACGTCTTCCGGTACGTGGTGGCCTCTCCAGAAGCTTTCGGCCTCATCGACCATTTATTCGGCAAGCAATGTACCCTGCCCACTGCTACTAAAGGTTCGTTATTCTTCACACAAATATAACATTTCACTCATTATTGACTCAATTTAAATTTAGTCGACATCAACAACTTGGTCTGCCTAGCTTTGGCAAAAGCCTCTTCCATGTTTTTTCACTCAATACGAGCTTTGTCCATGTTCTATATAAATTGTCTTACTGCGGGGCTAAGTAAATAAAATTAAAGTATTTTTCTATATATATGTAAAGCATAAATAACGTTTCCACTCATGTCCATTTATGTTTTATAGACTTAGAATTCATCCGAATAATGTGCGCCATATCGATTTTAATAGAAAGACAATGATGCGAAGATAGTGTTTGTGAAGATGATCTTAAACCATTTTAAAACAATGCATTACAAAAAATACAAATTTCCCTTTTTCCTACTAATAAACTAAATTAATATATGTTTATTTTACTATATGTATATACCTCTGTACTCTTGTTTTGTTCCTGCCATATTATCTCTACACGGCCTTAAGTTGACTGGTGGAAAAAGCCTAAGGCATTAAATCCGGCTTTGCACAATTTTTTTACACGAATATTAAATAAATAAATTACATTACATTTTGCAAGTAGCAAACACTAGGAATTCACCTGTATCAAATAAAAAATCTCGTATAAAAAGATACCAACTTAGCGAAACATCAAATAAAATAAGATAGTCAAATAAACTTTATCTCGTTAATGAACTACTTAAAGTGGTTACTTTTGACGACATTGTGGATATTACATTCTTGAGACGGATAGTAATTTTAGATTAATGTAGTCAACATAACTAACGAAGTGAACTTCGGAAATTAACCGACACAATCAGTTTCGGTAAAGTTTAGAGAGATTGGTTATCTATATCCGCTTACCTATCTCACATTAATTCGATCCCCCTAAACTCGATAAATATTTTATCGAGTTTTTGGCGATCGAGCTAATGTACTCGTTAGGCTAATAAACATTATAGCTTAATAAGTGTACATACAAACTGAAAATCATAATATGAACACGAGTAGTAAAAGAACTCATTGGGCATCAACAATTCATCCACCTCGATGTCAATGGAAAAAGTGGCCATAACGTAAATTCTCGAGTATAATACTAAATATATTATACACGTATCACAAGTGTATATATTATTCGAGTTTGTATATAAAATGAGTTGTTTTTGATATTCCATAACTGAAGGTTTATATTCTATAACAGAAAAAAATACATGGTTTCGAAGATATCATCAATCATAATTAATTTAGGCCAAAAATTGTCACCCGTGTGACAAATCTTTGCTTTTGCGACGTCGCCAAACTTCGCTGTAGTGCAAAAAAAAATTTAAATGACATTCCATATTCACGCTGTCATATTTCACGTAAGGGTGTTTTACATTGATAATTCGAAATTTCTCGAATTATTTTGTATAGAAACTGAAAACAAAAAAAAAGGAAAATAATTCATATGACAGTCTTTAATATGGTCTCATTCATATCCTAGAGTTATGAGATATCAAAAAAAAAAACACGTCGTATATACCTACGAGAGTAAAATATTACACGCGTCGAATCTTTAGAGAGATCAACCGTGAACCAGGAGAGAATAATTTCAGAGAGAATGTTACCTATATCCGCCTAACTATCCTACAAACAAAACTCTATAAGCAGCTTTTTTGGATTATCAAAGGAACTTCAGAGCAAAATTAAGACAGAAAATAATTATGTATTCTCAAGTTACAATATTCCTCTTCGCAATGTATAGGTGTACCTACGAGTGTAAAATACTACACGCGTCGAATCATTAGAGAGTTCAACCGTGAACCAGCAGAGAATAATTTTCTCCCAAACGTACAACCTACGCTTAAAGCACCGCCTAAGTTCACCACCGTCGTAACTTTACCGCGGTTTCAGTAAATTTACCACAAAATTATTCAAGGATTTCTTAGTAATACTTTTTACCATTCCTTAAATCGTTTGGTCGTACCAAAAATGTAATCTGAATCGCTCAGTGACTGTATGATTTTTACGATTGCAAGCTATATTCACAAAGCGGGCAAAATGTCACGACAAGATATTTTTATTCGTAAAGCGATTTCACAGATGCGATGAAAAATATGTGGGAGATGTTATAAAAATATGAAAAGTATTTTGAAGGATTGAGCCAATGGTAATCATTTCTGTACTATTTTATTAATTTGCTTATGATCTTATATAATGTATTTTATTATTTTAGTTTTTTAGAAAAGTTAAGTTGAAATCCTAGTGTGAGGTCTAGGGCTACTTTATTTCGCTAAATATTGCTAAGTTTCAAAAATATTGTGATGATTTAACTTATTGTGCTTAAGAGGTAAAGGAAAAGTATTTTAGTTAATTTATTATTATTAATAATTAATAAGAAAAAAAATATTTTAACACCATAATTTTCTAAAAATTTAACTTCGAGTTTCCTTATATCCTACTTTTTATCTGAATTTTTTTTTATATTAACCACCGAGATTTACTAAAGCTAAAATTTATTTTAAACTTCACTTACCTATTTAATATTCGGTTCTGTTAAAAATATGGCCATTGTACAGTACTGTTAATACTCAGTTCACATACACTAAATCATTTCCATAGTTTTACAACCAAAGTTTTAAATATCATAAAGTTATTTTTTTATACTAAATTTTAAGTATTTATCACTTAATATTACTACAGTTTTATTATTACTTTCACATTCACTAAGTCAAAAGTTGTCAAGCTATACTTTCGTAGCACTCTCGTAGTACATTCGTAGCAGGCCGTAGCGAGCGTACTCCGTAGCGACCGGCTATCAACTGCCGCTACGCGAGCTATCTACGCCGTAGTACACTCAGGCGGGAGCGATGACAAGGTTTTTTTTCTTTTTGTGTCTTTTTGATTTACTTATACATTTTTGTAGTATTACATTTACGATGTCATATGTATGTAATCTATTATTTTATAATGTCATAGCCATTGTTTAAAATATGTGTTTTGAATGTTTAAAACGTTATTTTTAGTTATCGACGTTAGGGTTTAGATATTGTATTTTATTTTCTTTAATACATCACATAGCTTTTACTGTTGCTCTTTAAAGTCTTAAAAGAGAATTTATTAAAATATTTAAACCTTTTTGTGCCAGCTAAATTTAACTTATCACATCTATAGAGGCGAAACTTTGATTTGAAATTAATGATATTTTACGAATGAATAGACCATAAATATATCGTGGAATGAGAAATTTACTATTTTCTGTCCCGGGAATACGTATGTTCCCTTGAATTAATTTTCTTCTTTCACGTAGATGAAGCTGCTGTCAGAAGCTAATTTCTTTTTTTTTTGGCTTTAAATGACATTCTAACTATGTGTCTGTCTACGACAGGCCTGTTGGTCTAGTGGTTAGTGGCCCTGACTGCTATGCCGGAGGTCGTGAGTTCGATTCCCACCCAGGAAAAATGTTTATGTGATGACCATGATCATTTGTTCTGTGTCTGGGTGTAATTTATCTATAATGTGTATGTATATAGAAATATATAAGTATGTTTATCAGTTGTCTAGTATATGGGTACACAAGCTCTGCTTAGCTTGGGACTAGACGGCGTTGTGTGATAGTTGTTGAATATATTATATTATATTATTATGTAACTATTTAGTAATCATAAAAAACATTACAAATACTTTAGCTAAAAAAAAATTATTATGTTTTAACACGGGTCCCTAAAATAAAACAAGTAAATTAGTGTTTAAGAAAAAAACAATTGAAGTACAAACTTAAACAAAAAAAAAAAGCTTAGCACAATTTTTACGAAAGTACTTATCTTATCACAGTAAGAAAGTTTTGAGACGAAAAGATTTCAATTCTCAAATAAGTAAAATAAAATATTCTTAGTTGTCACGTAGACGGAAAAATTGAGGCTTCTCATTTTGGATGGGGTTTCTTGGTTAGCGTGGCATAGAAAAAAAATTTGTTCAGAATCGTGGTTGGATTTTTTTAACTTTTTGAATTTTATCTATGTGACGGCAGTATTTGTGTAACAGTTGAGTAGTAGCTGCTGTGCTATGTGTTGCAAGTTCGATTCGGTAAAAACTTTAGTAAAAACTTTTTCGGCGAAACGAAACGATGATAATTAAAAAGTTTTACGGAAAATGAAATTCGTTCAAACATTTTTCGAAATTAAAATAGATATCCTTCGGGCTGAAGAAAAGCTCGGGAGTCAGTGTTGTGCTAACCGTCTGAAGGACACAGTGGAGCATAAACTAGAGTTGTGCTCTGCTTGAGCGGAGCACCGCTGTGTCCTCGGGGGTCGATCAGAGACGGCGACCTCTTGCGCTGAACTCAGGTACAGTACAATCTAGAACATGAAAAAACATTAGATGATCTTCCACCATAAAAAAAAAGTAACAAAAGATAACCTACCCTACGAAACACATACTTATAATGGTTTGCGGATAGGTGTTCCAGATCTTCTCGCGCCGGGCCTTGGTTGAGGCCATGCTCCGGAGCGAGGAGGAGTGGCAGGCGGTCGCCGACTTCTGCGAAGCAGTAATGCTCGCAAAGGAGGAGGCCGAACGCATCAGGCAACGGCGCACTGTTCCCGCGCGCCTCAAGGAGTTGTCAGCAACAGCAGGGACCCAGCCGGGTCGAAGCCTACTGGGGCCAGGGTTATCCGAAAGGGCGCTCGAGCCCCGGTATGAAGGCTAGAAGGAACGGGGTGGGTCTTTTAGTCAGTAAGAGTCTGACACTATCTCCCGCTCCGCCCAAGAGCGGGGGATGTCATTGCATGATTTTTTCCCACCATAAAAAAAAAAAAGGTGTTACAGATCTGTGTGTCTGTACACATTTACGTGTGTGTTCAAATGTTTGTGAATGTACCCACGACACAGGTTAAGAAACGTTTAAAAATAACTTGTTTTATATCTGACTTCTTCGTTTGTGGAAAAAAATTACTATTTTTTCCAAGATTATAAAACTACTTTTGATTAAAACGCGATGAAATTTCAATTTCAACGTCATTAAATTCCACTTAAAATTAAAAATTTCATAGTTCAACCGCCCGCTACCAATATTCATGCATTATTCAATATCTTCGATATTTTCGATGGTTAAATTAAACCTGATTAATTAATTATGTATGCCTACTATGCCTAGTGTATCTATTTGGTTGATTTTTGAAAACTGCTCAATATTTATGAAGAACACCCACATTGAGTGAAGTATCTAAAATGTTATGACTAGATGCCTATGCCATGAACAAAATTTAATTGACCATTCGAGCATTCAGCATTTAATTGAGGACTGGAACTATTTGCCTGATGCGCGAAATTATAAGCGGACGGGAAGACACCGTCTGATTATAATTTAGGTTTCTTCAAGATTAGAGTGAATAGGCTCCTCGTAAACTAATGCGCCTCACCATTAACGATTGCATCACTGCTAACCATCACATCAGGTAGGATCGCAGTCAAGCATTAGTTTATATTTGAAAAAAAAATTTCAACAATAAAATAGTAGAATACAATATGATAGATCTTTATATAAGTACTGGTTTATTGGTCTCTTGTTCGCAAGCGAAACTGCTGAGTGTGGGTTTCTAGGTTCGATTCCCTGGTTGAGCAAAAATTGCTGAAAGGAGTCTCCGTTAGGAGTTACTTAGTAGCAGCTCGGTGCTTGAAATTAGTGGTGTGACATCCCATGTCTCCCCATTAATTGCCGTTTGTTACCAAGCCGTTGGCTTTGCTTTAGATCACTCTCTGATCTTGTTGGATTGCCGTCGTGTGGGATTATATGAGAGAAGAAACAGGGCCTCAAGTCTGCTATTACAATAGTGTCAGAATGGTCTATCATTGATGTCATAATTGTCGATTTTGACAAGTTTGGTAATCTACTAATATAATGGCGTCATTATGACTTTCCAATGGTCAACCACTGACACTCCATTGAAAGAAGTGACATAGAATGGTAATCTCGTACATATTGATTGACAAATGAATATTTGACGTTTGCGGTAATCTGCTAAAACTTTGACAGTTTATTTGATCAGTGTTTTACCATTAGAACGTTATTGTGCAGTTATTGGTTTTAATATGCTCGAAATTATCATTCTACCACAATTCTATTACAAGACCAGTGACCGATCAATGATCGATCATTATGAATTAGCAGATTACAAACTTTTAGCAAAATGACAATGGGATCGTGTTGGAATGACGAATTTATAAAAATAGCAGACTTGGGGCCCTGAGAGTGCACCTGTGATTGCACACGCACTTGTGGCTATAATACCTATGTCTTGTTAATCTCCGTTGAAGTTGGCTACAATTAGCGAAATTCGAAAGCGAAGATATTATTAAATCATCGAATGCCGTAATTAGAGACACAATAGAAAGACAATTGCTTATGTCGAACTGTGTAACTTAAGACATTCAAAAGGTTAAACAAAAGCTACATAACAAAATAGTAACCATCACTACATAATGCTTAAATTCTAGGCTGCAGACAGCGAGGCACGGTTGCGGTGCAATGACCGAGAAGTGCTTTCTGGAAACGACACACTTATATCTCGGCCTGAGTAGGCAGCGCATGCGAACATGATGATGGCATTCAGCACTGCTCTGAGGTGTCTACTCTAGCTAATGGAACGTAATAACTTAGGTAATTTTTTTATAGAAACCTCGGTAGCCTTGTAAGTTTTAAATATATTTATTTATTATAATCTTTATTATAAATAGGGTTATAGATTATTTTTTTTAAACTATTGGCTTATTTCGCGTACGTCGAAAGATTGGAACAATTTGCCTGCAAGGTCTTCCCATCCGATTATAATTTAGGTGTCTTCAAGACTACAGTGAATAGGCTTTAAATCTCTTTCGCGTAGGGGGGTATTATTATTACGTATTATTACGTATCACCAAAAAAAAAAAAAATCTTTTTTCGGATTTTTCTAGGAAAAACCAAGATGTACCCAAAATAATTATTGACCAAAATCTTTCGTACGAGCGTGTGTACAAAACGACAATTAAGCGTTTTTCAAAGCTTTTCAAGTTATACAGACGTCAAACTACACTTCACCATCAACGATTGCATCACTTCTTATCATGAAGTGAGATCGCAGTCAAGCACAATTTTATATAATTATAAAAAATAACACCAGTATTGGTAAAGGTTTGAAACTCACTCTCGCTCCACGCAAATCGGGAGAAGTTCTTTGATAACGAACCTCAAAAAAGATAAACGGAGAGTAACGCATAACGTGTAACGCATGTATATCAATGTCATATTTTGAGTGTACAATCTGTCAAAATGAAAACAATTATGGAAGGATTTCTGAAACAGGTAACTCGTGGTTATTGATTACTGATGGAACATAGGTGTGATTTTAGTCAGTAAAAGTCTGACACGCACTCCCGCTCCACCCTAGAGCGAGAAAAGTCAGATTAATCTTTCGAATATCGTAATTAGAGACACAATAGGACGACAGCGTTTGGTTGGGGTTTAATGAATTAAAAAACTTACCATATCAAAAAAAAAATAACGTAAAATCTGAATTAACCTCTATATCACCATACCTTTATATTACGCAAGACCAATCAGACATCAAACATCCCACACTGCCTTACCGGGTAACCTGACCCCGCCATCACTAAGACCACATCTCTGAACTCGATGACTGATCACTGGTAGGATTAAATCGTCAGCTGGGACTTCTCAGCTTCATTATAACTTTCGTTAGACCAACGACGTGGCTACGTGACGGGAAACTAATCGTCGGCATTCGTCGGCATTCATCGGCATTCGTCGACATTCGTCGGCCATCTCAATTCTCCGTCACCAAGTTTTTAATATTAAAATTTTTGACATTTACACAAATGGCCAGCGTTAGGTGTTCGGTGTCGTCCTGTTTTAATGATAAAAGTTTTTTATTGAGATCTTTGAGTGGTGTTTGAAAAACAGAAGTTACTTTTTCGAGTTGTTTGCTTGTCAGTTGTCACGTTTTAGTATAAAGCTCTTGAATTCAAAATTATTTTGTTGATCGATTCAAATCTGAGATTTTAAGTGACTTGAAAAATATTAATTATTTGTGGATCTATGGAGTTGTATTTTGTTATAGACTAAACAAAAAGCCCATCATCACAACCATCATCATTTCAGCCGAAACACGTCCACTGTTAGACATAGGCCTCTCCCCAGTGTCGCCATAACGACCGGTCCTGTGCATCTCACGTCCATGGGATTTCCACACCCCTCGACAGGTCATCGGTTCACTTTATGGGAGGTCTTCCAAACGTCTTCCGGTACATGGTCGCCACTCTAGAACCTTCCATCCCCATCAACCATCTTTTTTGCGGGCAATGTTCTTGCTCACTGAAATTTAAATTTTGCGATTCTTTGGACTATGTCAAAGCTCTAAGAAACGAAAACTCAGTATACAATATCTGGGGTAAGGTGAGTAAAATGGCGGGTATATTTTCTGTCGCCCATTGGAAATGTTGAAATGTGCTATTTCTGTCTCCAAGTGATCTATCAATCAGATTATGACTTACATACCAGCAACTGAAATAATATCTGACGAATATAAAGTACAAACAAAAGCCCGTCCAAATTTCTCATCTTTTGAAGTTGGTTTAATAATAGGGTTAATATACATTTCATACTTCAAAATGAACTCATAAACTAAGACGTAAAACTAGAGTACCTTGTTAAAAATCACATTCACAACCTAATTCCATCCTTCTTAATTAGGACCTACTTTTACTACCTACTCGAATTAAATACACGAAATTATGTACACAATAAAAAAAATTACGTGCCGCTCAAAATTTTATGAACGGACATCACAAACTTTAAACATGAAGTAGGAAAGATACGTATCCGTCAAATTTTCTCGGCCGTTTAATAAATTTAGCGAAATATTTGACGATATTTCGGTGTAAATGACAGAAAGATGGATCACGTACCGTCGAAACTTTAGTCTCTTATAATGTCTAGATATAAAGCTGCGTCTTCAGGGCATCGTAACTTAACATATTGAATACCTGTTACCATATATCTTGTAGATGATTTTTTCTTTGATTTTTTTCCACCGAGAAAACTCGTAGAAAAAAATATGAGTTTACAAGGCTTTAGGAGTTTTCTCGTATATAACCTTGATGAAAATAATCATATTGCTGGTGCGAGATATTATATCATATGTGGGCAACCAGGTACGACATTTCTCACATATGCTGAAGATGTATGGTGAGAACTGAATGTATCTCCTTGAAATCCTCGATATTCAATGTATTAGTGTCAGCCACACGAGTAGATATTCAAGGCTAAGCGATGCTTGCCACAGAGCTTTTTTTAATTGATATAAACTAGTGCTTGACTGCGATTCCATCTAATGATAAGCAATGTTGCAATCACCGCACAATCTTCTCCATAGAGGTATTAGGGGGCACGGTAGTGCCCCTACCAAGGCGAGCATAAAAGAGGCACGGGCGTACCATTCTTTTCTCGAAACAGTTTAGGCCATTTTTGATCCCCTATAACTTCGTTGTATATAAAACTAGAAACCTGAATTTTAATTTTCAGTAACCAAGCAGGCATTGTATAAACACGGTATATCTAAAATTTCATTTAATTTGAACTTGGTCATCAAGGTCCCTTAAGTATGGACTGAATAAATTAACCATTTGGTATTACCGCAGCTGTAGTGATCACACTACAGCCAGCTGCGGAAAAGAAGGGCGTGAACTATGACATGGTCATGGCAAAGGCGAAAGAGGCGGTGGTGGGCCACCTCGACGAATACGGAGCCTCAGGGGGCTTCCGTATGAGGCGTACCGCAACCGGAGCTCGAATCCTGGAGGTCCCAGGTGCGAACAGTGGACAAGCCGCTGACGCCCTGGCCGAAAGGATTAGGGCGTCCTTAGATGTCGAGGAGGCCCGAGTGTCCAGACCCACCAAGTGCATCGACATGCGCATTATGGGTCTGGACGACTCCGTTAGGGTGGAGGAAGTGGTGGCCGCCATCGTCAGGGCGGGAGGGTGCACGACCGATCAGGTCCGGGCGGGCACCATCCGCGCTGACAGCACGGGCATGCGAGCCGTTACGGTGAGCTGCCCCGTGTCGGCGGCCAAGGCCATCACGACCGAGGGCCGAAGGCTATTGGTGGGTTGGGTTTCGGCCCAAGTCAAGATGTTGGAACCCAAACCTCTGCGGTGCTACCGCTGTCACGTGGGGCACCACGTGGGGGCCTATTGCGCCGCAGAGGACCGCAGTGACCGCTGCCACCAGTGCGGACAGCCCGGGCACAAGGCCGTTGAATGCCGTGCAAAGCCGCACTGCTACGCATGTGCGGCTGCAGGCAAGCCGGCCGACCACCGGGCTGGGGGCAGGTCCTGCGACCCCCCCGCCAAGGCCAAGGGCAAAGTCAGGCCCATCCACCCTGACACCCTCACCGCAGCAGCCACCGTCTTGGCTGCCGCCGCTGTCGCCGCCGCTCCCGCCGCGGCGGCGCCCTCACAGGGGGCTCGGGAGGAGACAGTAATGGAATGTCAATAAGGACACCATTACGTCTCCTCCAGGCGAACATCAACCACTGCGCCCCCGCCCAGGACCTGTTGCTCCAGAGCATGGCGCAGTGGTCGATAAATGTCGCCGTCGTCTCCGAGCCGTACTACGTCCATCCCCGCTGGGTTCAGGACCTAGACGGCTCGGTGACGCTAATTTCGTCGGCCGCCGCCGGTACCCCGCCCCTCGAGGCTGTTGCGAGGGGACGGGGTTGCGTGGCAGCACGGGTTGGGGACATTGCAGTGGTAGGCGTCTACCTGTCCCCGACCAGACCTCCCGACGAACTCCATGTCTCCCTTATGGAGCTAAGTGCCGTCGTCGCTGGGTTTGGTACCCTCCCCGTGGTCGTTTGCGGGGACTTCAACGCCTGGAATACGGCTTGGGGTTCCCGGCGCACGAACACACGGGGTCGGATGGTGGAGGACTGGGCCTTGGAGCTGGGCCTGGTCGTCCTGAACCGGGGTTCTGTCCCCACGTTGGTGCGGAGGCGGGGTGAATCAGTGGTGGACCTTTCGTTCGCCAGCCCCGCTCTGTCGCCGCGTGTCGTCGACTGGCGCGTTATGGAGGAGGTGGAGACGTACTCCGACCACCGGTATATCCGGTTGAACGTCTCCGCCGAAACCTCGGCCGCGCCGGTCCGACAGAGCCCTTGCGGTCCGCGGTGGGCGCTTAAGCAGATGGACCGGGAGCTCCTCCTGGAAGCCGCGACGGTACAGGCCTGGGTGCAAGCACCGGACAGGCCTGTCGACATCGACGTCGAGGCGGAGTGGTTCCGGGAGGCCATGTCGCAAATTTGCGATGCGGCAATGCCCCGAGTCCGTCCAGGACGTGCTAAGCGCCAGGTGTACTGGTGGTCGCCGGAGATCGCTGCACTGCGCAACACGTGCAATCACGCGCGACGCCGGTACGCCAGATACTGCAGGCGCCGCATCCGCCCGCCGGATGCGGAGGCCAGAGAGGCGGAGCTGTACGAAGGTTACAGAGAGGCAAAACACACCCTCCGAGCGGAGATTAAGCGGGCCAAACTCGAGGCCCGCGACGTGTGGCTGGGGTCTCTGAACGCGGACCCGTGGGGGCGCCCGTACAAATTGGTACGGGAGAAACTGCGCCCCTGGGCTCCCCCGCTGACTCAGAGTCTCCCGCCCCAACTCGTGGAGGGTGTGGTAAGCGCTCTGTTCCCTGCGCGAGGGGAACACTCCCCCCCGCCTATGGCTCCGCCTCCGCCAGCGGTGTCTGACGCGGACCGCAATAGCGACGACGACGATAATGCTCCAGAGGTGACCGAGGCAGAGATGAGAGTGGCGGTGCAAAGGCTGAGTGCCAAGAACGCCGCCCCAGGACCCGATGGCTTGCCTGGGAAAGCCTGGGTCCTGGCCATGGAGGCTCTCGGGCCTCGACTGAGAGGGCTCTTCAGCGCATGCTTGGAGAGGGGCCAGTTCCCACTTCGCTGGAAGACGGGGAAACTGGTCCTCATCGCGAAGCCAGGGCGCCCTGCGGACTCTCCGTCCGCGTACCGGCCCATTGTGCTGCTCGACGAGGTGGGCAAGCTCTTTGAAAGAGTGATTGCGAGCCGCCTCGTCGCGCGCCTTTCACGGGTGGGGCCGGACCTTTCGGACGGACAGTTCGGCTTTCGCAGGATGCGCTCGACGGTGGACGCCATCATGCGCGTGCGAGCCCTCACGACGGGGGATGCGGTGTCCCAGGGTAGGTATGTCGTGGCAGTGTCCTTGGACATTGCCAACGCTTTCAATTCCCTGCCCTGGAGTACGATCCGGAGGGCACTCCGGTACCACCGGGTGCCCGAATACCTCTGTCGAGTAGTCGAGGCCTACCTGTCGGACAGGTATATTGTCTACCCCGGTCACCAGGGAGACTGGAAACGTCGGGAGATGTCGTGCGGTGTTCCGCAGGGGTCGGTACTAGGGCCACCCTTGTGGAACATCGGGTACGATTACGTGCTGCGGGGCGACCTCCCTGACGGGGTCAGCGTGGTCTGCTACGCAGACGACACGCTGGTTCTAGCGCAGGGAGAGTCGTACCAGGCGGCGGTCGCTCTAGCGACACACGGGGTTGCGATGGTCGTTGATAGGATCCAGGAGTTGGGACTCAAGGTGGCGCTTCACAAATCCGAGGCGATGTGTTTTCACGGTCGCCGCCCTCGGAACGCGCCGCCATTGAGTTCCCAACTAACGGTAGGAGGAGTTCACATCGGTGTCGGGTCGACGATGAAGTACCTGGGACTCGTCCTCGACAGCCGGTGGAATTTCGTGGAGCATTTCCGACGTCTGGCTCCCAAACTCAACCGGACTGGGGCCGCTCTCAAGCGGCTCCTGCCCAATCTTGGGGGTCCAGACGCCTCCTGCCGGAGGCTCTACGCGGGGATCGTTCGGTCCATGGCCCTCTACGGGGCGCCGGTGTGGGCGCCGTCGCTGCGTAAGCGACCGGCGGCCATTCTGAACGCCTGCCAGAGGGTCATGGCAATTCGGATGGTGCGGGGATACCGCACGATTTCCTGCGAAGCGGCGAGCCTTCTGGCTGGCCTACCACCGTGGGATCTGGAGGCAACAGTCCTTGCACACATGCACGACATGCGCGTGGAGATGCAACGTCGGGGTGAAAGTCCTCTGCCGCGACAGGTCACGGCATGGCGGACAGAGCTCCGGCGGGATCTCATGGTGGAATGGCGTCAGCGACTATCGCAACCCCGTCATGGGCACGCCACAATTATGGCGATAAGTCCCCTCTTTGAGGCGTGGCTGGAAAGACCTCACGGCGTCCTTACCTTCCGCATGACACAGGTCCTCACCGGAAATGGCAAGTTCGGGAGGTTCCTGTTCCGAATTAAAGCGGAAGTGACGCCCGGGTGTCGCCACTGTGCGGAACGCTCGGAGGACACGGTGGAGCACACAATCGCGGTGTGCCCTGCTTGGGCGGAGCATCGCCGTGCCCTCGTGGGGGTGATCGGCGGCGGAGACCTCTCGCGCCGGGCCTTGGTCGAGGCCATGGTCCGGAGCGAGGAGGAGTGGCAGGCGGTCGCCGACTTCTGCGAAGCAGTAATGCTCGCTAAGGAGGAGGCCGACCGCATCAGGCAACGGCGCTCTCGCCGCCGCCGCCGGGATTCCGATCCCGATTTCCAGCCACCGTAGGCGCGGGCTTGCGGACAGTGAGCAATGGGTAGCTCGCTGTCCGGCCGTCCGGTAACCGTCCGGACCAAGCCCAAGTCGTCGACGGCGCGCGCTGTTCCCGCGCGTCTCAAGGAGTTGTCAGCAACAGCAGGGGCCCAGCCGGGTCGAAGCCTACTGGGGCCAGGGTAATCCGAAAGGGCGCTCGAGCCCCAGTATGAAGGCTTGAAGGAACGGGATGGGTTTTTTAGTCAGTAAGAGTCTGACACTATCTCCCGCTCCGCCCAAGAGCGGGGGTTGTCATAAGATGATTTTTCCCATCGAAAAAAAAAAAAAAAAAAAAAAAATCCATTTGGTATTAATGGTTAATTTATTCAGTCCATACTTAAGGGACCTTGATGACCAAGTTCAAATTAAATGAAATTTTAGATATACCGTGTTTACAAGGCTTTAGGAGTTTTCTCGTATGTAACCTTGATGAAAATAATCATATTGCTGGTGCGAGATATTATATCATATGTGGGCAACCAGGTACGACATTTCTCACATATGCTGAAGATGTATGGTGAGAACTGAATGTATCTCCTTGAAATCCTCGATATTCAATGTATTAGTGTCAGCCACACGAGTAGATATTCAAGGCTAAGCGATGCTTGCCACAGAGCTTTTTTTAATTGATATAAACTAGTGCTTGACTGCGATTCCATCTAATGATAAGCAATGTTGCAATCACCGCACAATCTTCTCCATAGAGGTATTAGGGGGCACGGTAGTGCCCCTACCAAGGCGAGCATAAAAGAGGCACGGGCGTACCATTCTTTTCTCGAAACAGTTTAGGCCATTTTTGATCCCCTATAACTTCGTTGTATATAAAACTAGAAACCTGAATTTTAATTTTCAGTAACCAAGCAGGCATTGTATAAACACGGTATATCTAAAATTTCATTTAATTTGAACTTGGTCATCAAGGTCCCTTAAGTATGGACTGAATAAATTAACCATTTGGTATTACATGGATCTCACCACTTTTTACGGTAGAACTGAGTTTTATACAAGTTATATTTTTGATAGCAGACGCTTTAAAATGCAATGCATTAGCATCATTTTTGACTTACAGACTTCTTAATAATTCAAAAGTGCAAGTAAATGACAGGTTTGTTGGTCTAGTTGTCCGTGGCCCTTACTGCTATGCCGGAGGTTGTGGGTTTGATTCCCATACAGGACAAATATTTATGTGATGAGCATGATCATTTGTTCTGTGTCTGGGTGCAATTCATCTATAATAATGTATGTATTTAGATTAGAAATATATTAGTATGTTTATCAGTTGTCTAGTACCCATAACACAAGCTCTGCTTAGCTTGGGAATAAACGGTGTTGTGTAATAGTTGTAAAAAAAACAAAAAAAAGGTTTATTTGGAATAAATACATTGATTGATTGATTGCAACAAACAGTTTTGATATGATTTGATTTAATTTGAACTTCTTCTGTGTCCTTTTACGCTACATAACTTTTCTCTCGTGTTCGGCCTGTCTTGAGTAATCGCAGCCTTAGACCAGCTAAAATCTGAGACAGTAAATTCTTCCTTAAATTACGCAGTTGACTAATAGAGACGTTTATAAATTATTCATCATTTTCGCGACGTAAAAGGAAACTTTTTAACGAACATAGATTCAATGTTTACGAAATATCAAAGTGGATTTTTTTTGCCTTTTATGAATGTAGGTGACTTGGAATCAACAGAGCGTTAAGCTCCAATCTTTATAGTATAAAGTGAGATAAAAATATAAAAATTCTATTTGGTATTTTTAGAAGTTTTATTTACCGACACAGTCTGAAGAATCTGGCTATGTACATAGGGTACATTGCTCGTAGAACAGATGATCGATAAGGACGAAAGTTTCTGAAGTGGCAACCGCGTCTCGCTAGACGCAGCTTTGATAGGCCACAAAGCCGTCGTGAAAATCCAGTGTATACAAGACACACCTGACCGGTCGTTGGCGACACTTGGGGGAGGCTTATGTCCAACGGTCGACGTGCTGAAATGATGATTATGATTATAAAAAGTTTAAATTTTGTACAGAATCAAATTGACTGGGATCTAGTCTAATGATGGAGTCGGAGTAGGGCATAGGAACTACTAAGCGCAAAAAAAATAACCCATCTTGTATGGGCTTGTTTCAAGACTATGTTCTTTGGCATAGGCACGCTAGTATTATAATGATGTTAAGTTTGTTTTTTTTTTTATTTGTACGACGTAATCTCTGGAAGTACTGGACCGATTGCTAAAATTTTTTCACCGATAGAAAGCTGCTTTATTCCTTAGTAACATAGCAAAATACAGCCTTATTTTATGTTTGCGGGCGAAGCCGCCAGCAAAAGCTAGTGTAAGATAAATGTTCACTCTTATATTAGCATTCCATTTTGCTTACCTGCATTTTCATTGAATGAAGTTGAAAAACATAATTTTTAGTTGCACTTGGAAAATATTTTTGTTGTTATTAAAATGAACGAAGTGTATTAGAAGTTTATTTATTTTAAAAACCAATTATAATTCTTACACTTTAGAAAAACTTAAACAAAAACGCAATTTATTTATTTATTAAAAGTTTATGCACATAAACACTATACAAAGGCGGACTTAATGCCTTAGGCAATGTATATCTGAAATCATACGCTGAATAACTACTAAATCATTATTGAATTTGCTCTTGAACTAATTGGCTCGATAATCATCGCGAACATCCCATAAATAGAATGCACAAAATTAGCATCGTTCGGTAGAGACAATCGTGCAGTACTGCCGACTTTTAAAACTACACTGGAAAGGGAGGGGGCAGTGAAAAAATTGTGTTACAATTGTCGAAACGGATCTTGAGCGCTCGGCGTCAGAGTGAGGATCGCTTTGCGCATTCCATACATTGGCGAGCCAATCGTCTTCGTTTTTAGATACATGCAGCAACGCATGGAACGAATCAGGAGTGACGTCTATGACGCGGATGGCGTGGCGAGCCAATCACACACTCCAAGCCCCCGCGCACTTCGCACCACTAAAGAGACCGAATATTTGACTTTTGCGCAACTTGAAGCCAGCGCTCAAGATCAGTGGCGGCAATTGTACCTGATTAAGAAATTTTAGGGAAGCTTTTTAGCCTTCAAATAAATAGTATCTGAACAATGATTCTGGTAGTTCTGTACAGTCAACCTCTACTATCCCAAGGAAACATATTCCCAAGATAAAAAGTGCAGTACCTACATCAACTTATACTCTAGTGATAGACAAGCCCTTTCATGGAAACTATTTGTCAAAATACTGAAAAGTTGAAACGAAAGTTCGCTACATTGGCATTATGTCGTCTAACAGAACTATCAAAACATGCAGCGCTAAGATAGCTTTTAGAGGAAACTTTTATCGTGACCAAAATATCTTATGCGCCATGAATTTCGTGGCACTTACGCGTTTTGTTCAACATAGTGTAATGTTCAAGGTGTACAGTCGACATTAACCTGAGTCGAAAGAAATGAGTGTTCGGCACGCCTAAACCAGTGTAGTGTAGTACATATATATCGTTTAGTACCTATAATAAGCACAATACTGTATATGTTACTAAATATACTTACAATGCTACTGATTTATTCCGTTTTAATACCACTCATCTAATACCACTGGTATTTGTTTGAGCCCCTGTTTTGTCTATTCCGAATGGATACCATTGCTCCAACTAATACTAAAAGAAATTTAAGGATCTAAAGTACAGTCAGCCAAAATGCTTTGTATAGGAACTTTACTTGAAACAAAATTCAGTTAAATCCAAAAAAAATATTTGTTTAACAAATGTCTGGTTTAATAATAAATTGTGTACTGCAAACCTGCTCTAAATAACAACAAGCCACTATATTTTTATGCAAGTCAAGCTTTCTTGTTTTCCCTCAAGATGTTGAGAGTTGATAAGCTTCCTGAGATATATCTAAAAAAAGTAATTAGTTAGTGAAAGTTTTTGTATATTACGATCGTATAAAAATATTGGGAAACCAAAATTGTATTAGGTTTAACTTGAGCTAACTGTACTAAATTCAAGTCACTGGTATGGGTTCATACATTAAATTCAATTATTTAAAGAGTTGTATCCGGTTAGAATAGGTAATAAAATTGCGTTCAAACAAATACCAATGGTATTAGATGAGTGGTATTAAAAAGGAATAAATCATGCTACTGCCAGCGGCTTCGCTCATATGATAGTAGAAAATCATTCCAAGTAAACATTCTCTCGAGATAAAAATTATCTTGTTTTCTATTCCAGGTTATGCTCTACCTGTGCACCAAGTTTAATCAAAATCCGTTCAGCCTTTCGAGCGTGAAGAAGTAGCAAACATACATACCCAGTCATAAACTTTCATCTGTACAATATTTAACGTATCTATTAACAAACAGTAAGCGCAAGTTTCGAAACCATTACCATCCATATCACCTACAGGAAAGTCAAAAACGTAGTCATTATTCTCACAAAAATCCCACAGACTTATACCTCAAAATAATCAGCTCAAAACCGCTAAGAGCTGTAGGCACACACATAAATCATAGTTTTAACCCCATTCATATAAGCCACGACCGCTAATTCACCCGCAAAGCTGACCACAGGAATACTCGTATTTGCAGTTGGTCCTACGAAAACTTCGGCTCCATAAATAAATCTAGTGGACAAACATGACTCGTTCCGGCATCGGATGATAGATTTCGATTGTTTTTTTTGGTCCACTTTGGTTATGTTATCCTAGTAGGCAAATGTAATTTATTGTTTCGGTACGGGAAATGCAGATAATTTTTTTGGGTTAGTTGACAAGTACTTTATTTTCTGTGTTCCTTTTAGTTCCCTGGCATTTGTCTCTGGTTAGGGACAATCAGCTGGACTTTTTTATTTGCGCCTGCTGCGTTCAGTGAAGCAAATATCTTTTCAGTGTCAGTCATTAGTCATTTGTTTTGTCTTGGGGCTTCCTGTTGTGGCTTAATCTCCTAATGCGAGGCTTTCTGGTCATTAGCAGCCGATACTTACTGTTACTGCTTGGGTACTTGCTTCGTTTTTGGTATATTGTTGTTGGAGATACAATTACGTTTATATTTGACCCTTGTGGTAAAAAAGCGGCCAAGTGCGAGTCGGACTCGCCCATGAAGGGTTCCGTAACAGCAAGTAAACATAACATAACATAACATAAGTGTATTTTTTTTCGATTTATGACGTAGGTATTAAAATAAAAACTACTTACTAGATCTCGTTCTAACCAATTTTTGTTGGCGGTTTGCATAGTAATGTACATCATATATTTTTTTTAGTTTTAGTTTTATCATTCTCTTATTTTAGAAGTTACAGGGGGGGGACACACATTTTACCACTTTGGAAGTGTCTCTCGCGCAAACTATTCAGTTTAGAATGCTGTGACATACGGACGGACAGACAGACAGACAGACATGACGAATCTATAAGGGTTCCGTTTTTTGCCATTTGGCTACGGAACCCTGAAAATGAACATAATAGAAACTAAAAACTTATTTTTATATTTTTTTACTTTTGCCAAACTATTGATCCAGCCTTTTAATTAACCTAAAACCACCGATATTTTCCAATCATTGATTCGTAAAGGTCAGATAGCAATAGTTCATTGTAAAACATTGAAATTCAATACAACCACAGTAGGAAGCCGATCCCAAATTATTTGGGTAAAGGGTAGACGGATGAAAACAAGTACACTAAAAACTATTCCAATTATCAACTAAAACTCGATTCAGTGAATCCTAAAACTTCACTAAACTAAATCAATAATCTAAAATAAATTTTTGTTCAACTAATGGACATTAAATTCCAAGAAATCATTGCTATTTAAATAACCGAAATCAACTCGGTTATCATCATGATCATCATATCAGCCGAAAGACGTCCACTGTTGGACATAGGCCTCCCCCAGGCGTCGCTACAACGACTGGTAATGTACGTCACGCATCCATTGAATTCCCGCGACCCTGACCAGGTCATCGGTCCACCTTGTTGGAGGCCTTCCAACGCTGCGTTTTCCGGAACACGGTACACGACGGACACGGTCATATTTTAAATCTATTAGGAACATGTAACAACCGCCAATTTAGAAATGGATATATGTCAAAGTTGGGACATTTATATTAGTTTATCCATACCCATTACTCAGATCACACTAATATTTTCGGTATAAAGCCAAAAGTATGTGTCTTTGTTACTTCTTAAAGGTTTCGGTATAAAGCCAAAAGTTTGTGTCTTTGTTACTTCTTAAAGCTTTCGGTATAAAGCCAAAAGTTTGTGTCTTTGTTACTTCTTAAAGGTTTCGGTATAAAGCCAAAAGTTTGTGTCTTTGTTACTACTTAAAGCTTTCGGTATAAAGCCAAAAGTTTGTGTCTTTGTTACTTCTTAAAGGTTTCGGTATAAAGCCAAAAGTTTGTGTCTTTGTTACTTTTTAAAGCTTTCGGTATAAAGCCAAAAGTTTGTGTCTTTGTTACTTCTTAAAGCTTTCGGTATAAAGCCAAAAGTATGTGTCTTTGTTACTTCTTAAAGGTTTCGGTATAAAGCCAAAAGTTTGTGTCTTTGTTACTTCTTAAAGCTTTCGGTATAAAGCCAAAAGTATGTGTCTTTGTTACTTCTTAAAGGTTTCGGTATAAAGCCAAAAGTTTGTGTCTTTGTTACTTCTTAAAGCTTTCGGTATAAAGCCAAAAGTATGTGTCTTTGTTACTTCTTAAAGGTTTCGGTATAAAGCCAAAAGTTTGTGTCTTTGTTACTTCTTGAAGCTTTCGGTATAAAGCCAAAAGTATGTGTCTTTGTTACTTCTTAAAGCTTTCGGTATAAAGCCAAAAGTATGTGTCTTTGTTACTTCTTAAAGGTTTCGGTATAAAGCCAAAAGTTTGTGTCTTTGTTACTTCTTAAAGCTTTCGGTATAAAGCCAAAAGTATGTGTCTTTGTTACTTCTTAAAGCTTTCGGTATAAAGCCAAAAGTATGTGTCTTTGTTACTTCTTAAAGCTTTCGGTATAAAGCCAAAAGTATGTGTCTTTGTTACTTCTTAAAGCTTGAATGGCTTAACAGATTCTGATGAAACTTCTACGTACACGGATAAATGTACATGCCCAGCGATAGTAGGAAAGATACTTTTTTATCCTGGCAGCTTGTTGACTTGAGATAATATTCTACTATCGTGTGATAGTACTACCTACTAACTACTGCCGGTGGCTTCGTTCACGCGAACGGGAGCAACATCCTGAGGTGCTTGAGGAGTGGAAAGGTATACCACGACTATAAGGATGAAAGTACGGTCCAGAACCCTACTAGCATCTTACTTGAATATACATTCTTACGTGCTCCTCTCAAGCAAGATGTATAATGAAGTAAGATTTAATTTATTAATTATCAAAAAGCAATTATTTTTTATTAACTACGTTTGTCATAAAAACATTTCTTTAAAAGAAAGATGCATTTGAAGTCTAAAGTTTTTACCCTTCAAGTTACATTTTTACATTAAATTGTAGACTCTCATTAACTAATGCAAGAATCATTAGCTGCAAAAGTTTTATGACTTTGAAAAGGAAAATTGCTAACGACGATTTTAAAAGTATAATAGTAAAAAGTTTTTAATCCAGTTTAGTGGCAAATTGAATTTATAATCTTGAATTTAATTGCACTAATATTTTATCAGATGCCGTCAATGTAAAATTATATAAAAGTGCATTTTTAGGGTTCCGAAGTCAACTAGGAACCCATATAGTTTCGCCATGTCTGTCTGTCCGTCTGTCTGTCCGTCCTCGCTTAATCTCTGTGACCGTTAGCACTAGAAAGCTGAAATTTGGTACCAATATGTATATCAATCACGCCGACAAAGTGGTAAAATAAAAATTGGAAAAAAATATTTTATTAGGGTAGCCCCCCCTATATGTAAAGTGGGAAGTGATTTTTTTTTTAAATTTCAACCCTAACGTGTGAAATATTGTTGGATAGGTATTTAAAAATGAATAGGAGTTTACTAAAATCATTTTTTGATAATGTCAATAATTTCGGAAATAATCGCTCCAAAAGTAAAAAACAATGTGTCCCCCCCCTCTAACTTTTGAACCATAAGTTTAGAAAATATGAAAAAAATCTGAAAAGTAGAACTTTATAAGGACTTTCTAGGAAAATTATTTTGAACTTGATGGAAAGAACAGTTTTTGTACAAAAAAAAACAAAAAGGTTCTACAAAATTATTTCTGGACTAAGTTTGTAGTATAATCGTATATGCAAGCATTTTTTTAAACTCATAAGTAGGTACATTTATTGTGACGGACGGGAAACTACGGAACCCTACACTGAGCGTGGCCCGACACGCTCTTGGCCGGTTTTTATCGATGTACTCGTTTATTGATAACATTGTTTAAGCAGGGTCTTAATATAGTTCTTGGTTAGTCTACTTTTTTTTATTTAATTTTAAAATCGCAAATCACATTTTATACTAAAAGCTTATATCAAATCAAAAACATTTATTTCAAATAGACCAATTGCAGGCACTTTTGAATAGTTAAATATATACATAAGGTATATTTAAAAGAGCATGCTACCGAACTTCCTAACATTCGCTTTTTTTTTTAAATTGTTTAAGCATAAAATAGAATGAGCCACTAATTGAGTTTCACAAAATTACTTTGACGTATCAACTTTGTTTACTCTTTTTTGTAAACGCTCATTACCAGAAGTATGTCATTAAAAAGACTTCGGTTTTAAACACACACTTAAATGTGCTGCCGAAATGTTAAATGGAACTTGTTTCACTAACTGGGCACTTATACTTTACAAAAAAAAAAAGAAACGAGAATCCCTAGTGATTTTACTAAAACCGCCAAAATTACAGCTGCATAACGTGGACACGAATTAAAAATAGAGAAAAAATATAAAGTAATGAATTGCTTTGTAGAGCAGTGGTGGCCGAATGGTAATGGCTCCGACTTAAGAGTTGTAGGTCGCGGGTTCAAGCCCTGCCAGGCGCATTACTTTGTGTAATTTATTTCGTTATTGCTGCTCTCAAAACGGTGAAGGAAAACACAAGGAAACCAAAAATTCGAAGACAAGTGACAAGCTGCTTTATTCCTGAGTGGCATAGGCTATATTTTATGTTTGGATACGAAGCCGCAGGCAAAAGCTAGTACCAAAAAAATCTAAACGTATTTATAATTTTTTTTTTAAACTTTGTCCAAGCAATGTTAAATGATAGAGAATATTTTATGCTTTAAATTTCACAAAAAAAAACTCTATTTTAATCTTTTTTAGCTCGACTTCAGAGTCAAGTTTGACAGTTTATATTTGTTTGATATCATTACGACCAGATGAGTTCTCGTTTTTTAATTTGAAAGAAGATATGCGCAGGAGAACTAAAGTTGCAGACATAGCACTGAGAATTGCCCAACCTAAGTGGCAATGGGCAGGGCACATTGCTCGCAGAACAGATGGCCGTTGGGGCCGAAAATCTCTGGAGTGGTGACGCGTACAGAAGACGCAGCGTTGGAAGGCCTCCTACAAGGTGGACTGATCACCTGGTCAAGGTTGTGGGAAACCGATGGATGCGGGACGCAAGAACGTTCGTTGTGGTGACGCTTGGGAGAGGCCTATGTCCAACTGTGGACGTGTATCGGCTGAAATGATGATGATGATTCTTGACCTACAAATAAACTTTTGCCTATATCATTTTAATGCGTTTTCACGAAATAATGATAATTGACTTTGAATACTGATAAACAATAATGTTAAATCCCTTACTAGTCAATATATGTCGTTACAAAACTTAAATGACGCTGCTAAGTAAATGCAGTGCTCGAATACTCTAGCTCTTATGAGCCGATTGTAGTCACTGAGTGCCTATTTTGTATGAAATCCGCCCGAGACTATGTCGATTTCGCGGCCCTGTAACTTACAGCGGTTTAATTTTTATATAAACTGAACTGAACAGGGCACATTACTCGCAGAACAGTTGGCCGTTGGGGTGAAAGTTTCTGGAGTGGCGCCCGCGTATCGGAAGACGCAGCATTGGAAGGCCTCCTACAAGGTTGACCGATGGCCTGGTGAAGGTTGCGGGAATTCGATGGATGCGGGACGAACAGGATCGTTCACTGTGGCGACACTTAGGGGAGGCCTATGTCCAACAGTGGATGTCCATCGGCTGAAATGATGATGATGATGAATTGTTAAAGGGATGGGGCTCTGTAGGGTGTATATTTATGAATTTGGATCTCCAAGAAAGGTCACACAGATAACGTAGAAATCGTTAGACATGGGGTCCTTTAACGTGTGCTCCTTCAGTTACAGGAGGCCACAGCATGCACATATAACTAGGTAAAAGATAGAAAAATTTAAAATTCACAAAAGAATACCAAATAGCTGAGACAAAAAACACATTGCAATCAATCAATCATAACAATAAAAAGGTAAAGTTTGTTTTTATGTTTTTTTGTTTGTAGAAGGTAATCTCCGAAAGTACTGATCCGATTTCTAAAATATTTTCACTGATAGAAAACTGCTTTATTCTTGAGTGAAATAGGCAATATTTTATGTACGCGGGCGAAGCCACGAGCAAAAGCTAGTAAAATATAAAACTATAAAATAAGGGTCAGGATACAAAGGTCAAAGGGGATACATTGGTCATTGGTTTTGTATTAGGTATGGCCCCATCCCTTGTTTTTTTCCCACGACTTACATTTTAACACGTCACAGTAAGGCCCCTGGGCCACTTTAACTCATCATCATCATTTCAGCCGATATAAGGAACTATCTGGGGAGTATTTTAGATGGCTTTGGTAACTCATCATCATCATCTATGCCGACAGACGTCCACTGTTGGACATAGGCCTCCCCCAAGCATCGCCACAGTTAACGTTCCTGTGCGTCCCGCATCCATCGGTTTCCCGCTTCCTTCACCAGGTCATCGGTCCACCTTGTCGGAGGCCTTCCAAAGCTGCGTCTTCCGGCACGCGGTGGCCCTTCAGAACCTTTCGGCCCCAACGGCCATCTGTTCTGCGAGCAATGCGCCCTACCCATTGCCACTTAAGTTTGGTTTTTCTTCGTGCTATGTCGGCAATCTTAGTTCTACTGCGGATATCTTCATTTTTGATTCGATCACGCAAGGAAACCCCGAGCATAGCCCTTTCCATTGGCCTTTGGGTGACTTTAAGCCTTCTGATGAGGTCCATTGCACGCATCGCACTTTAGCACATATCTATATATAAAAATCAATGCCACTTTTCGTTGTCATTTTATAACTCAACAACGGGCTCACCTATCCAAACCAAATGTTTAGGCTTTGTTCGGACTATTTAGTAGATGGTTCATGTGAAGTTTGGTAGGGTAGAGTAGGGTAGAGTAGTGTAGAGTAGAATACTGTAGAGTAGAATACTGTAGAGTACAATACTGTAGAGTACAATACTGTAGAGTACAATACTGTAGAGTACAATACTGTAGAGTATTGTAGAGTAGTGTAGAGTAGGGTAGAGTAGGATAGGGTAGGATAGGGTAGGATAGGGTAGGATAGGGTAGGGTAGAGTAGGGTAGAGTAGGGTAGAGTAGGGTAGTGTATGGTAGAGTAGGGTAGAGTATGGTAGAGTAGGGTAGAGTAGGGTATAGTAGAGTAGAGTAGGGTAGAGTAGGGTATAGTAGGGTAGAGTAGGGTAGAGTAGGGTATAGTAGGGTAGACTAGGGTATAGTAGGGTGGAGTAGGGAAGAGCGGGAGCGAAGCTGCGCAGGCAAAAGCTAGTTATTATATGTGCAAAAAACTGACAGCAGAATTACTTTTGTATCTATTATTATGGATTTTCTTAACGTTATTTTCTACGAAAGTCATGGCTTTTAAACAAATGCACTTGTCTGTGTAAGTTCCCAAGTATGGTTTCATCTAATTTCCCCCGTGGTTTTCTTGCACATCACTGCATTTTTCAGTTGTCTCATTTTGCAGTTTTGCAACTTTAAAATCTTTGGCACTCGATACCTACCTAGACTTTGCAGACAGTATAAAATTTTATGCAACCATAAAAAAATTTATAAAAAACCGGCCAAGTGCGAGTGAGACACGCACACGAAGGGTTACGCACCGTTCGTAGCAAAAAATGGCAACAAAACAGGCCCCATACAACCCCCTTAAATATTTATTTTTGAGTGCATGACTGATTGAGTGGTTTAAAATCTTATCTTTCGGAGTCTGTGTTTCCTGATAGCCATAACCTAGGGGTCTTTAAGTCAAGAGTGAATAGATTGCTTCTAGGCAAGCGTACTCCATCGTCGGCCACATCATCGCTTACCATCAGGTGAGATTGTGGTCAAACGTGAGCCTATCCATTACAAAAAAAAAAAAAAAAATATTAACTGGATAATCTCAAACTTCCCAGAAAATCTGGTATCTAAGTAATTTGTCATAAGGAATAATTTAGTTTGATGACATTTTACGCATGAAGAATGAACATATTTTTAAGGGACCCCATTCTGTTTTTTATTGTTTGTAGTTATAGCAAGAAACAAAATACATCATATGTGAAAAATTCAACTTTCTAACTATCATAGTTCATGAAATACAGCCTGGTGACAGACGGACATACAGACAGAGAGACGAACGGACTGCAGAATCTTAGTCATAGGGTCCCAGTTTACTCTTTGGGCATGGAACCCTATCAAAGAAAATATTTAAAAGAAAATAAAAATGAGCTTTTGATTTTATTTTTACATCGTAATTGAACTGAAACAAAATGATATTATATTTACGTGAAAATCCTAAACTGCATGCAATGAAACTGATCATTAAGTTTAATTGATCAATTTTACCGTCCAATTAGGCGTAGAGCAACGATCGCCATTCCGATTTGCTGTTATGTTTTAAATTGCAAAATAACATTTTGCACAGGGCTTTTTTGCTAGTATATGTAAATCGTTTTATTATTTTAAATAAAATGTTTTTTTTTTGTTTTTATGCACCTGTCATGTTTTCGCTCTTGGTTGACTGGTAGAGAATGCTTAAAGCATTAAGCCCGCCTTTTGTACCTTTGTGTTGCATGAAGTTTTAATAAATAAACAAAACCCTACAAAATTCTATTTATAAACTTTTACTGTTTATTAACAGCAAGAATTTGTATTTGTATTAATTAACACTCACTGGACGGCAGAAGGAGGTCAACGCCGTCGAGGTCGACCGCGGCAAAGGTGGTGTGACGATCTGATCATGTTCGCAGGGCAAACATGGCCAGAGATCTTCCTAGACAGAGAAGTTTGGAAAAAGAAAGGGCAGACCTTTGCCCAGCATTGGGACACACAATAGGTTAATAAAAAAGAAATTTAAACTTTATCCACTAGTAAACAATACTGTACAAAGGCGAACTTTATGACAGGCATTTTCTAATAGTCGACCTTAGGTCACCGTAATATGGCAGGTGCTACTTATTAAAGCCACACAAGTTCACACTGCTTCTGCCGCCGCTGAAGACGCCTGCTCTAAAAAGAGGCTGAAGTACGCTACCTTGGAGCAGCTTTACCATTTCGTGCCGGTTGCTGTGGAGACTCTGGGCAGTTGGAGTACGGAGGCAAGGTCTTTTGTGCGGGATTTGGGCCGTAGGCTCGGTGAGGCAACGGGTGACTCCCGGTCCAGGTCGTTCTTGGTGCAAAGAATGGCCATCGCTATTCAGCGAGGTAATGCGGCGAGTGTTATGGGCACCTTTGCACCGGAAACGATCAGGGGCGGGTTATTTATTGACATAAGACGTTTCCTTTGTGTAATGTTGATTCTTTTATATTTATTGATTAAATTGTTATTTGACTATTGATTATATTATATTATATTGTAGACTTAATTATAAAAAAAAAAAAATAAGTTAATAACAAACACATGTATAAACATTTATAAAGGGATATAATAATCTTATTAAATAGACAAACAGAAAAAAAAAGTAAAAAAAAAAATTCATACTTAGATACATAGGTACATATAAGTAAGCAAAGAGTGACTAGCATTGAATGCGTATTCTTTCTCGACTTCTTTCAACATCCTCAGAAGTGCATTATTTCCCGCATGTTTCATGTTTCTATTCTCAGGGGTGTTCGGCACCCACTGTTTCTTTCTCATGGGTGCTCGAGCCCCTGAGCACCCACGGAGTCGGCGCCCCTGACACACAGCCAGCCAGCAAATCAGCCACATGCAAACTTTACTCTTTGATGATCATAAATAAATCAAGACAGTTTTTATTCCCATTTGATAACGTAAAATCGACACTAACATAACTTTTTATCGATAAAACTTCCACTATCATAATATGGACATTCCTCCCATCATTTGGGTATTTCTGAAACAAATACCCACTACATTTTATACGAAATGAATTAGTTTTACAGACTCCGTAGCCGAGGCACGTCTGTTCTTTTCTCACGGGTAGGGCCGACCTACTTCTGACGTCACCACGGGGAAAATATCACAACCAGGTCACGCCAGACTGCCTGGAGCTACACCCCTACCTAAGTAAAAACAAACTAACGGGGTAATCACAGAAAAAATGGTAATTGAATCAAGTGATAAATAAAACCAAGCTTTTTAAGATATGCGGGTATTTCTCAAGTCTCCAATTCACGAATCTAGTTCACGATTTTTAGAAACAAATTATTGATGTGTTAGTAACAAGCGCCAGGGGATTTTTTCACAACTTTTATTTTGTGCCTCAGTCACTGTGATACAAGTATTTTTTTAGGTTTGAAGTTATCCAATGACTTCTCACGCTCTGTTGTGGAGACAGAGTATTAAACTTTTACTGACTAAAACTAGGACCACGAGTTTGCTTTTCAGGAAAACCCCGTGGCTCTAGAGGGCATCGACCCTGCTAGGCTTCTACGGTTTGCTGACATCTCTTTAAGGAGCGCTTGGAAGACTACAAACTGTCGACGACTTGATCTTAGTCCGGAAAATTGCCGAACGGCCAGACGGCAAGCTACTCAATGCTCGTCGTCTGCAAACCCGTGGCGATACAGGAGTCTAACATTTGAGAATGGTCTAACATAACGTTTTGTTTTGCATTGTAAAAAGTTTTTTCGATAGCAGTGTTGGTGTAAATTGATTTTTTTATCATTTCAGTCGATATACGTCCACTGTTGGACATAGGCCTCCCCTAAGTGTCGCCACAACGAACGTTCGGATTAGTTTTAAGCAGATAAAATTATCTTTCAAAAGTTTAAAATTAATAAATCTGTATTGCAGTTTTGCTTCTTGAATTGTTTCGTACAACAGCAACATATTTTTTTGAAAGTGATGAATAATGAACTTTAATGGTTCATCATGATGAACTTTTTAATCGTTAATTTAGTGGTGGTACGAGTACCATAACTAAAAAGTGAAAAATAAAAAGCTTATTACAAAAAAAAAATTAAACCGACTTCAATGTTAAAAAACACTGAAAAGTACAAAATAACTTTAATTTCGTAAGTCGGTATTTCTAACAGATACTCGTAGTTTTGTCTCTTCGTTATTTAACACCGACTTCCGTTTGATATTTTAAAGTGAATATACTACATTTTTTTTTTTAATTTGTGACATAATTATAAAACTACTCTAAACATTTAAACTAATAAATATTAATAACTTGATAGGTTAATTTGATTAAGTTTTTGCCAACACTGTGAGCTCGAAACGATTAGAAACATCGTCAACCACACCAATGAATTAACCAAGACAAGCCTAAACATAGTTTATAATACCAATGCTGTAAAAGCTAGATAATAATAAAACCAAATACAACGAAGGTCTCCAAACAATCACTATTTGCTGGAGGCACAGATCTTCAATACATCGTATTTTGCTCGAAACCAGCCTAAAGCGACGATCAATCATATTATTATTTACCTCATAGCAAATATGTACATGACGTGTAATTCAGCAAACGAAGCTCCTAATATTGTGACAAAAACATTGCGGTTTTTTCTAAGAAATAACCGAGCAATTTCCCGGTAAAACAGAATTTACTAACTGGCTTTTGCCAGCGGGCTTGCCGTGTGAAAGTAGAAAAATATTTCAGAGAAACTTACACCTGGGATAAAAAAGACACGGTTCACCAGTATATCAAAAGTGATCCGAAATCCGAACCCGTCAAGATGTTTGAGTGTGAAAGAGTAACACAGATAAATAGGGTAATTTGTAAAATACTAACAACAAAAAGAACATAAGTTTCTGTTTAAGATGTTAGCAACATAAACAACAGCAGGAGCAATGGTGGCCGAGTGGTAATGGTCCCGACTTACGAGTTGTAGGTCGCGGGTTCAAACCCAGCCAGGCGCATTACTTTGTGTAATTTATTTCATCACCACTGCTCTCAAAACGGTGAAGGAAAACATCGTGAGGAAACCGGCATGTCCTAGAACCAAAAATTCGAAGACATGTGACATTCACCAACCCGCACTGGGCCTGCGTGGTGGATTACGGCCCGTTCCCTCTCCGAGAGGAGGCCTGAGTCCCAGCAGTGGGAATTAAAAAGGCTGATGATGATGATGATGATGATCATAAACAACAACTTATGTTCTATGACTTTTTACAAAACATAATTCATTAACCAAAAACCAACTTCAAGATTTAATTATTCTGTCTACTACATTTCAAATCTGTATTTTGCTTTACTTACCTACGTTTATATGATACCCCTGAAAATCTGATGAACTAAATTAAGATAAATTTTTAAAAGTCATAAAACAAAAGTTGCGGTTTATGATGTTACTAACATAAGACTCTTGAGAGGTTGCCAGTGTTTAACAAATAACCCTGTACTTAAACTAGGTATAAACAAAATCTTTATTCGTTATAACAATTTTTCTTATTTATTGACGTTAATATCGTACTACTAAGTCTAATGATTGTGGAAGTCAGATAAGCAGTCACTTCACATACAATACTGGTATCCAACTAAATTCGAATTGAATGGATGCCGACTCTTTCAGTATATTACAAAGTACTCTGTGGCCGACACCAAATCAGTTGGGAACATGTTAGGCAGACTGATTTACTACTGGTAAAATTATGGAACAAAGTGTTCATATAGTCAAAATCTTAGACCGCATAAAGAGTAGTATACTTCTTTTCAAAACACAGACGTAGACAATTCAACCGCTGAACTAGCATGGAACTGGGCAGACTATACTTGCTACATGCCGCAACAAGATTGGGCAAAGGCAACCACTGATTGGATCCCGAATAACAGGATCTGGCGACGCAGCGAGTACAGGAGATGTCGTGATGATTTGACCTGCTACCTTAGTAGCGGGGATGATAGGAGAGGAGGCATTTACCTTGCAGTGGATACAAGAGTTATTTTGTGTGATTTATTTTATCACCACTGCTCTCAAAACAGTGAAGGAAAACATCGTGAAGGTACCGGCATGTCTTGGAACCAAAAATGCGAAGACATGTGACATTCACTAACCCGCACTGGACTCGCGTGGTAAATTACGGCCATTCCCTCTTCTAGAGAGGAGGCCTGAATCCCAGTAGTGGGCACACACACAAAAAGGCTGATTATGCTTTATCCTTACAAGAGGCACATAAAACAAAATGAATAACTAGAAGGCTCTAGGTCTAGGTCTAGCAATAATTCTATATTTAAAACTATAACCTTACTCCTAGAAGGTATCATATTTTAGCTAAGAACAAGTTTGCTGAGGTATTGGAGTACTTAAGTGCAATTATAAGGCCAGATTACAACGTGGAGTTATTTTCGAACTTATTACCGGTATCACTTTCGTAGCCTTTAAAACAAATTGCTCTAAAGTTGCTGGCTTTCACCACAGTATTTTACACTTTTGTTTTTAGTGGTCATCGTAATCATAAAAAATACAACATTATTTTTAATTTATGTGAGATCTGAATATACGAGTAATTTGTTCAGAATCAGTAACTGAATGGATTCCAATAGTTTTTACACCCTTGTGTTTTTTTCCAGAAACAATTAAAAAGGTCACAAGTTAGACACCACCGACTTTAAGTACAACACAGGTTACGGCAGTTCATAGCGGGCATTAGGCGCCAGCAAACAGCTGGGTGCAAATGCAAAACAACCCCTCAGTCACCTGGATGTCCCGGTGCCTATGTATTTTTGCTGACATAACAAACTTATAACTTTGTGATTTTTAGGGTTCCGTAGCCAAATGGCAAAAAACGGAATCCTTATAGATTCGTCGTGTCTGTCTGTCTGTCTGTCTGTCTGTCTGTTTGTCTGTCTGTCGCAATAAATTTTGGGGGTATAAAAAATTTTTGAGTTTCAGTTCTAAGTATGGGGGGGGGGGGCCCATACTTAGAACTGAAACTCAAAAATTTTTTTTTCAGCAAACCCATGCGTGTGGGGTATCTATGGATAAGTCTTCAAAAATGATACTGAGGTTTCTAATATCATTTTTTTGTAAACTGAATAGTTTGCGCGAGAGACACTTCCAAAGTGGTAAAATGTGTGTCCCCCCCCTCTAACTTCTAAAATAAGAGAATGATAAAACTAAAAAAAATATATGATGTACATTACTATAAAAACTGCCAACGAAAATTGGTTTGAACGAAATCTAGTAAGTAGTTTTTTTTTAAAGCGTCATAAATCGAAAAAAATACACTATTATTAAAACATCGATAAAAGTTACAACACATTACAAGAGCTTTTATATTATGTTACTTGCTGCTACGGAACCCTTCATGGGCGAGTCCGACTCGCACTTGGCCGGTTTTTTTTTCACGATACAGTTATGACATTTTACACTTAGATTCTTTACATAAAAAACTAGATACAGGTTTCGGGTATCACATATACTAAAACTAATATTCTATAACCTAGTTCTATTCAAAATGCTCATAACAGTGCAAAATAACTTTTAATCCGCAAGTCGATGACAAGTAAGTAGTAATTCTACCAAAATCGCTATATAAACATACTTTATATGAGGAGTTCGATCAATTCTTTTTGAATCCATCAAAAACGGATTTGATCACTGAAATGGGACCAATCCGGAAGTACAAATCCTTACAAGTAAAAAAACAATTTTCCAAATCTGTTCATAAACGCCAAAGTAAAAGTATTCGCGGATTTTTTTCAGTGGTGTTTTATTTATTCGCAAATTGATTCCAAGTGGATATTGGATATTGTATTGTAACATTGGTGTAGTTTCGTATTTCATTGTTTACACAACTAGACTCTATTTAGAATCATTAAAACAGGCGCGATTTCGAACCTGAGCGAACGAAGCTTGCTGAGCAGCCTGATTCAATTTTGTTTCTAAACACTGCAAAAAAATTACAATGTATTAGATCCGCTTCCTAATGGAAAAGAAAGGAACTGCACTTAAAAACTAAATACTATTAAAGATAAAAATTAGATAACTAAATAAAAATAATAATTTACTTAGATATGGTTCAATTCATTATAATACTATTGATAAATGATAAATGATATTTATTTTGTAAAAAGGTTTAAAAAACACTTTTATACGTCAATTTTTTTTCGTCAGTTTATGCTAGATAGGTTATTGTTAGTATGATCTTAAAATAATATGTTAATAATTCATATCTGGATAGTTACTTAGTCCTTCGGGTAATATTCCTTTCCAGAAGGCTATCAAAGTTACAGGCTATCATTTAAATCCTTAAATGATAGCCTGTATCTAAGTTTGATTGAAAAGGAACCCCTTTTATTACTACCACGCAGTTTGCTCAGTAGTAAGACCGTCTTCTTGCACCACGACGCACAAAGCACACGAAAAAAGATACAAATGAGAAAGTTTCTAACATCAAAAGACTGCAACAATTTGCCAGCTGCGGTCTACCCGTCAGATTAAAAGTTAGCGTGAATATGCTAGTGCGCCTCACCATCAACGATTGCATCACTGCTTACTATCAGGTGGAATTGCTGTCAAGCACTAGCTTCCACGAGTTGTGTAAAAGTGAACCCATGAGTTGTTAACCCGGGGCCCTGGAACGAAGGCAAAGAAGGAACAGGAGTGGGTTTTTAGTTAGTAAAGATCGCCAAAGGGCGAGGTATCATTAGATGATATTCCCACCTAAAAATTAAAGTTAAGCACTATACATAATTATCTATATAGGTACTCGTAATAGATTTAAAAAAGTTCTGAAGTATCTAAGGAACATGAAATAATTACAACCGAATTGGAAACCTCCTTTCCTTTTACCTTTCTTTGTTTTTTTTTTTTTAAAAAGTTGGTTAATAACATATCACCCACGTGTTGACGATTTGTTCCGTTTTAATACCACTCATCTAATACCACTGGTATTTGTTTGAAACCGTGTTAATTGTCTATTCCAAATGGATACCATTGAAAAGGAACAAATCGTGTTGACGTGCCAAAAAGATCCCGTCAAAATTCGACCACCCAGTGTAGTACCTATTTATAATTGTGGTGCTTATGTTGCCACCATTGAAGAAAAAATCTCATTAAAAGCAACTACAAAACACTCAGTAAACAAAACAGTAAACAATCAAATAACAATGATGAAAACAATAGTGTCCTACATACAGTATATCATTGTACTAAGTTAATTTATGTACACATCTGGATATGAGCAAATACCTCGAGTAATGATGCAGTTAATTAATTAGCCACTATGTCCGGAATTACAAGCATATGTATCTAGTCAATTGGATGCTTTGTGTGATTGTGGGTGTGTTTAGTATTACAGATATTTGATTGTGTAGATGCACACTTGGAAGCTTATCATCAACCTCCACATCCCACTGCGAAGCATCGTGATCGTTTCAGCCGAAAGTCATTCACTGGTGGACTAAGGCCTCCTCCAAGTGTCACCACAACGACAGGTCCTGTCCGTCTCTCATCCATCAGGTTCCCGCGATAGTTACCAAGTCGTCAACCTCCTTTTGGGAGCGTTTATGTGTTCCTATTAAGAAATAAAAAAAATATTGTAAGGACTCAGATTGGTTTAAAAATTATTATTATCCATTTATTTCAAGTAACAATAAACTTATTTTAGATACATCACCAACATACTATTCCAAATAAAACAAAAATATGTAAGACAAATTAAATTACATCACAAAACAAATTGTTTTACACAAAATTAATATTATTAAAATTAAATTCCATTAGATTATGATAATATTACTAGTATTTCAGACCTATTAAAAAAATCATTAGACTATAATTATAATATTAATGCGTTATAGTAGTAGACCTATTAAAAAAAAACATAAATTTCATCATTACATTAAAATAAATCACATTTCAGTCAGTCAGAACAAATTACCAACCAACAACAAGGCAAATATTTTCATAATCTCATTTAACCATCTTCAAAACACCCTGCAATCCTTTGTTTATGATCGAGATATCAATAGAGGGTTAGACTTAATTTATTTTACCGCTCAATAAATCTAAAGCGAAATAGAACTCTTTTATCTTGATTGCAGCGGACGGTGACTGGTCCCATCTATTGTGTTGCTAACTCTGTGGTAAAATATATAGAAAAGTGCAGAAGGTTGAGTTGGTACAACTACCGAAAATTCAACTTCATAGACCGTAAAATACGTGATATCCATATAGAGAAGAATTTAAATGCAATTTTAGGTTGAACTTCATTGAATAACTTCTTGAGAGCGAGGAAGAGCGTAAGTCAGTTTCAGACTTTTATTTACTAAAACTAGGTGGGTTTCAGTTTTCTTTAGTTGCCTTTGAGTTTCAAGCCCGTTGTAACTCTTTCGAACAATCCCGCAGCTTAGGCGTTTGCGGCTTAGGTATCAGCTTTTGCGAGCCCTGTCAATAAAATACACATTTAAATCCTGTAATTGGAATAAAATTCAGTCATATCATGACAATTCTTAAATACCAAAAGTATAAAAAGAATAAAAAAAAATATTGGTATTTTTTTTCTTTTTTTCTTTTTTATTCTTTCTTTTCTGATTAAATTTGTTTTGGGATCTAAATCCCAAAACAAATTTAATCAGAAAAGAACAAAAGAAGAGTAATAGAAATCATAATTTTTACATCTGTTAATTTTTAGCACGAGACATAACAAAAATGCAAAAATACTACACTTGGCTCAATAGCCCAACTGACATTAGTTTGACTTACATCCAAATTGCAACTTGACAAAATTACTGAATGAATACGCGTGATCACAAAAATGTTCTTATTTTCCCTCAATGTATGAAGCTAACCTTCTGTACTCGTCTACTCTGTGCCCCTATCGCCGGTCAGCGGTATTGGAGTTAATGGAAAAGCCAATGGAAGCTTCTTTATACCACCAGATTTTGTTACCTGTTGCCTGCGATAGCAGCTATATCACTGGTGCTTTGAATTGATATTTTGAGGTGTCGATTTGAACAACAGCAGAGCTTGCGTTTGTTGTACTGTAGTGTTCCTCTAAATGGCCGGATAGAACTGTTTGTACACCCATTAGGGTGTCCCAAAAAAATCAAATTCTTTTTTTTACAACACATACCCTCTAATTTTGTTTGAATGGTTTCAAAACAATTGTAAATAAAATTTTATGTACTTAGGACCACGGGAACCCGTGCCGACTTGCATAGATAAATATCAGGAATTCAGTACTTTGGCGCGCTGCAGCTAACGTATCAAGTGCTCGTTATTATTTATTTATTTAAGCAGTAAACGCATAATTTTCATTCAGTCTACATGTCAGTAGGATTACGAAGTCTTACAAAAGGAATATTTTGAATAGGGGATGTATAAAATTAAATTACGGGTTCAAAACTACCCTTTAATTGACAAGTATTGGTAGTACTGTTTTATAACATTCCTTTAATGAATTTATGTGTCACTAAAATTGTGAATCTTAACTATTCGAAAGTGCGTTATTTATTGGGAAAGGCAAAATATACGTAATATTTCCTAATTAAAGCATTATCTGAATTAAAAAACTAGTTACATTTTTCTAAGTTTGGAGTAAGTGTAGCAGTGCACGTAAAAATTGTATGTGGATAACAAATCCTCCTCCTTGCGTCGTTTATCCTCAATGCTGAGGGTCGTGACCTCGACGAATAACTTTCTAGTGGACAATATTTCGCCATGTTAACAAACCAAAAATAACAAATAATTTTTTTAAAATAGAAATGAAATATGTTTTTTTTTTCTGAGAAAAGGAATAAACTTCAAAAACATAACATTCAAATTAATAGTGAATAATGGGCAATTGACATTTCTGTGAAGAAAATTGTATTATTTTCTGATTAAAACGGTGCTCTTCACATAAATTGACGGGATTATCAAATTAAATTTCTGAAAAACGATTAATGTTATCAAAGGAGAATACATTTATAGAACAACCACCGCGTGCTAAAAGCATTAAAGCGGCGACACACATGAGTGAATTAACTGAAAAAAAATAATCTGAAGGCGACATAGAACGTTATCAAAGAAATAACGCATACACATATAATTAAAATACCATCTACAGAACTTTTAGAGATTTGTGCTAACCCAGAAAAAAAACCTCACTCTTGTCAACCGTTATTTAGCAGATGTGACTCCAAATTATTCTGACCTTAGTCCGGAGTGATAGGGAATTGAAAATGGTTGCGTCCTTCTGTGAAGCAGTAATGCGGGCGAAGGAGATGGCTGCAACTATCCTGTAAGAAGCAAGTCAGAATTGACGGCGCGTAATATTCAACACCCGCCTCAAAGAGATGTCAGCAAAATAGCCGAGGTCAAGACAATGTCTGCTTGGACTGCGGGAACGTTTGAAACGCCGTGGCCTTAGAATGCATAAGGTAGGGTAGACCAAAAGCCTAATGATTTCCGACCATAAAAAAGCCTATTTCATGTGTTCACTTTGATTGTTGTGTTGACTTTGACTTTGACTTTGACTTCACTAGCACGCTTGTTCCCAACAAGCAAGTACATATTTGATTTACTAGCATGTTGGCGCGTGTAACTCTTTACTGAACCGACTTAGGGTGAGTCACCCTAACTGCTTAACTTAAACATTTGAACGACTGTAATGTTTTAAATGCATCTACCATCGGACAAGCCGACGAACGGCGAGTATCCACCCTTATGTTGTTGAAACCTCTACGGTCCGGACCAAGCGTTTCGCCTCGTCGTTTATACCACGTACATCGAGGGACTGGAACAATTTGCCTGCTGCGGTCTTCCCGTCTGATTATAATTTAGGTGTCTTTAAGGCAAGAGTGAATAGGCTCTTAATAAACTAGTGCGCCTCACCATCAACGATTGCATCACTGCTTACCATCAGGTGGGATCGCAGTCAAGCACTAGTTTATATAAATAAATAAATAAAAAAAATAAAAAAAAAAAACATTTTTAACAATTGGAACACTGGCACAAGTGACATGCAGTATTTTTAAAATTCAAATTTAAACGTAAATAGTGTACCTTGCCTTAATTAATGACCTGAATTAAAAACATCTGCTTAAAATTATTCATAAATCAAAATTTATTTAAATAAAACTGTTAGTATATATGATGCGACGTAACAGATCACGATTCATAACAGTCAGTGTCTATGTTTGTATCTTTTAAGCCGTTGTTCCATGTGATACATGTCATCTAACATTTTTTTGTCTCAGCATGACTATGATGCAACGTAACAGATCACGATTCATTTGAGCTGATGTTTCGAATGTTCCGTTTATATCTTTTGTGCCGATGTTCCAAATATTCTAAATGATACATATCAGTGTTCCAGAACATTTCAGTGATTCAGATGCAAATGTTCCAATCGCAAAGATGACAGACTTTGCCCACGCCTACTAGCATGCAGTATGAGGGAGAGGATGGAGAGTTGCAGACCCGGCATTGCGACCACGGTCGGTCGAAGAACCATGATAGCTCTATGTGGTGGTGGAGTGAACGAAAAGGGAGTTAATGATACCTAGCATGACGGGTGAGATATGGAATATAGGTTGAGGAATGGAAGAAAAAAGGTGTTGCGCTGACCCCAAATAACACGGTACAAGGGCAGAAAGATGATGATTAGGTATTTTATTAATTTATTAAACGTAATTATTTTCATTTGTTTCGATTATAAAAACCAATTTCGCTGACTTGGGCTGTCTAATTATTTTCTAATCTGTATCTAATTATTTCTTAGATCTCATTTTAAACTGAATTCAACGAAATAAAGTTTAATAAAATTATTTATTACTTTTTTGCATAACCATTTTATTTTTATTGCAAAACTACAAAAGTATGAATTTGAAAGTTCTACAGACAATAAATATTTTTTTATGTCACACATTTTATTTATGCCCCTTTGTTTTAGAAGAATGGCCTCTAAAGATGTTGCTACTTATAAATTATTTTAGCAAAATCTAATAACTTTTAGTGCTTGTAACATCCATATTTTATGACCTACAAATGGGTTTAATGGATAATGTATAAAGGGTGATTTAGCTAAAGATCCCTTCATCATTTTTATATTTATTAGCTTTATGCGGGCAGAACCGCAACTTTGCCCGCGTGATACCATTTTATCACGCACAGAAAAAACTAATAACTCCCAAATTATTGGGCCCAGTGGGTGGCGTTAACTGCAGCATCAGTTGTACTCTTTAAGTCCTCCAAAGTACAGGTGTACGGGCACATGAGGTATTCAACGTATGACTCATGTTCTTATCAGGGGCATCGCATTGACATTGGATATCCAACATTGAAATATTAATTTGTATCATATATCTTGCTTCCTTGGAAACAGAATCTGTGCCAGATGAATAGCAGTAAGCTCGTCCCCCAAGCAAGCGCGTCCATTGTATATGAATAACATAACTATTAATTAGATAGCTGACCCATTTATGTTAATTATTATTATTTTATTTCGGTAAAAATGTAATTTTATCCCACACTGAAAAATCAAAGAAATTTTTGAAGTTTTATTGAAAATTAAGTAAATTGGTAATGTTTCTAATCTGGAACTTGTTCGTCAACTCGTTTACGCGATTCATGAGAGTCCGCGCGAGTTGGCACTTTCCGATTACTTTTTCTGTCTTTATCTCGCTCAAATGAATAAAGTACAGTCAAATAAAAACAGATTGAAATCAATTACTATAAATAACTAGCTATTGCCCGCGGGTTTGTTTACGCAGGCTATACCGGAGATCTACTTAGATTTCGGGATATGAATAAGGTGAGTGGAATGAGGCGAATAGGATGCGGCCAATGGTACACGATACCCAAGTTACTTTAAAAACATTTTACGTTACTTTTGACTTTCTCATGTTTCCTGCACCTGCATGTTTGAAAATGTTACTTTTAAAATTTAAGAAAATATATTATAAATTTTCTAACTAAAAATAATCGTGAATCGGAACGCCTCAAGAAAATATTTTATTCATCGTGTGGGCGCTCTTGATTTTGTGACACAATATGACGTATCGATACCAGCCCAGCTGGGCCCCTGCTGTTGCTGACTGGTCCTTGAGGTGCGCGGGAACAGTACGCGCCGTCGACGACTTGGGCTCGGTCCGGACAGTCACCAGACGGCCGGACGGCGAGCTACCCATTGCTCACTGTCCACCAGCCCGCGCCTACGGTGGCCGGAAATCGGGATCGGAATCCCGGCGGCAGCGGCGAGAGCGCCGTTGCCTGTTGCGATCGGCCTCCTCCTTGACGAGCATTACTGCTTCGCAGAAGTCGGTGACCGCCTGCCACTCCTCCTCGCTCCAGACCATGGCCTGAACCAAGGCCCGGCGCGAGCGGTCTCCGCCGCCGACCGCCCAAGCAGATGCTCCGCCCAAGCAGGGCACACCTCGACTGTGTGCTTCACCGTGTCCTCCGGGCATTCCACACAGTGGCGACACCCGGGCGTCACTTCCGCACGAATCCGGTGCAGGAACCTCCCGAACGTGCCATGTCCGGTGAGGACCTGCGTCATACGGAAGGTAAGGACGCCGTGAGTTCTTTCCAGCCACGCCTCGAAGAGGGGACTTACAGCCATAATTGTGGCGTGCCCAGCACGGGGTTGCGATAGTCGCTGACGCCATTTCACCATGGAATACCGCCGGAGCTCTGTCCGCCATGCCGTGACGTGTCGTGGCAGTGGACTTTCACCTCGGCGTTACATCTCCACGCGCATATTGTGCATGTGTGCAAGGACTGTTGCCTCCAGATCCCACGGTGGTAGGCCAGCAAGAAGGCTTGCCGCTTCGCGGGAAATTGTGCGGTGTCCCCGCACCATGCGTATTGCCATGACCCTCTGGCAGGCGTTCGCTTTTGCAGCGACGACGCCCACAAAAAATTTTGCAAATCGGTCCTTATACGATGGAGTTCTGAGGTAACAAACACAAAAAAAATACAACCGAATTGATAACCTCCTTTTTTTGGAAGTTGGTTAAAAAGTAGGTGAAATCGGAAGGTGCCAACTCGTTCGGACTCGCTCGAATCGGTTAAGCGAGTTGACGAACAAGTCAAATCTGTAACAGAAAAAGTATGCACCAACTAAAATGTGACGTCACAGCTATTAAGTCACGTGCGTACAAAAAATAAATCGAGATGTTACCTCCGTATGCTTCCACTTTTGCCCTTATCATTCAAAGATTTCAAATTTTGATTTCTGCTCCATTTAATTACCAATTTTGATGCTCTTTTCAGAATCTAAATTCTTTTTAATGTTATTTATTGTTTATAATAAAATATTGTACAAAAATATATACAGGAAAATAGCACTAATACTAATACAATTAGGTAACTACACACTCCTCGTTATATATAACCTTGGGGTATCCAAACGTTACGCTATATTATTTATATATATATTATTGAGACCAACTTTGAAAACTTTTTTAAGTCGTTAATCTATTCTTTTTGAAGATTTTTTTGTTTCTGGCGTATTCCACTTCTGTTTATCTCTCTCTCTTTGCATTGCCTTATCCCATTTCATTTGGGGTCGGCTCTTCTCGTCATTTATCGTCAGACATTCGGTCCCTTAAAAACAAACACCCAAGTTAGAACGAGTCTACCACGCTTTTTTGGACCTATCATAGTTTATGGTTATGGTAATTGTGAATCAATGACCCTGTAAGGAGTCTATACAGAAGAAGCACAGAGTTGGCAGATCTCGTGACTTGGTTCTTGGTTTTTAGATGGGAAAATCATCTTCAATAGATGATCATCACCCGCTCTTGGGAGGAGCGGGGGATAGTGTCAGACTTTTACTGACAAAAACCCCACTCCTGTTCCTTCTTTGCCATTGTTCCAGGGCCCCGGGGATCTCTTTCACATCACCTATGGCCTCAGTAGACTACGACCCTGCGGGGCCCTAAGGTTGCTAACAACTCCATGAGACGCGCGTGGAAGACTACGCGCGTGCCGTCGACGACTTGGGCTCCGTCCGGACACTCGCCGGACGGTCGGAGGGCGAGCTACCCATTGCTCGCCGTCCGCAAGCCCGCGCCTTCAGTAACTTGGTGGAGGTCTGTGCAAAGGACATATAACGATTAAAATAACGATGACGGTAGTGTGCTAAACCGCTGTATCAGATAAAACACAAAGTTACAATACAAACGATAAAATATATCTTTTGGATACGGTAATAAGAGATTTTGTTTTATGGTGCTATAAAATCAGCAGTATAGGAAATCGCTTGGACCGTCGTAAAACACGAATGGTACTTTTTTCCCTATTTCCTCATCGTTGTTTGTGGTTTACGGGGTAATCGTGTCATTGGTTAGAATGGGGGGATATATCGGTGTTGGTAAAATGTATTTCGTCATGTAATGTACGGCGCGTATAGTTCCACGCGCTCCTCAAGGAGTTGTCAGCAACCGTAGGGATGCAGCGAGGTCGAAGCCTACTGGGGTCCTGGGTGATGTGAAAGAGATCCGCGGAGCCCTGAAACAATGGCACAGAAGGCACAGGAGTGGGTTTTTAGTCACTAAAAATCTGACACTATCTCCCGCTCCAAACAAGAGCGGACGTCATTAGATGATATTGTCACCTAACAAAAATCACGTAGGTAATGTAGAAGTAGAATGTAGAAGAATAAGCAGTAATGCTAGCGAAAGAGATGGCCGTAACCGAAAGAGATTCCCGGGCTTTGGGAGTCGCAAGGTGATCCCCACCGGCCACTTTTGGCGCGGGCTTGTGGTCGGCGAGTAATTGAGGGCTCGTCGTTCGGCCGTTCAATACCTAAAGACCAAGCTCGAGTTGTCAACGGCATGTGTGTTCCAAGCGCACTTCAAAGAGATGTCAGCAAACCAGAAAGACCCAACAAGGCCGTTACCGGCTAAGGCCACTGATTATTTCTGATAAAGGAAGCGTGGTCCTAGAATGCAAAGGGCAACTGAAGGACACATGTGAAGTTTTAGCCAGTAAGGGTCTGACACGCCTTCACGCTCTAACCTAGAGTGGCAGAAGTCATTGGATGACTTCGCACCTAAAAAAAGAGGTCACTGATAATTTCTAAGAGGGAAAGTGTGGTCCTAGAACGCAAAGGGCAACTGAAGGATACAGGTGTGATTTTAGTTACTAAGGGTCTGACCTCCAGTCTCATTTCAGCCTTGAGTAGAGGAAATCATTCGATGGAGAAACCTAGAAGTTCCTATTTACTCTGGACTTACCCTCAGGTTGTAGCTATCAGAAAACATGACTAATCGAATTAGTACTTCCAAAGAACCTACAAACAAACAAATATCCACTTTTATTATTAGTTTAGACATAAAATAAGGATATTACTTGTTATGATATCCCTGAGTAACATATATAATATACACATCTTTACGACTTCAATTATCTTCACAAATTAAACTTCTAACTTTGTTCATATGATGGAAATGTATGAAAATCCACAAAACAACAAGAAATCGTTCCAGACGAAAATGCGACTCTTCCTTTGCTTGGAAACGGGAATAAATTCCTATGTGCATCATAATACCCACATTCGGATAATCTCTACGAGTCGAGTGAAATATCTTTTCATGCATGCTATTCTGTCACAGAATAAGGGTTGACGTATGCTAGACTGTAGCAAGTGTGAGCAAACGCGTGAATCAGAACGAATTTTTGTTAGGTAGTTTAATGGTTCTCCTACGTGGGTTTAATAAGTGCCCATATAGGACTAAGTGCGAGTCGGACTCGCACACGAAGGGTTCCGTACAATCCATAGCAAAATATGGCAAAAAGTATATGATGGTTGTATCTGTAGTACCAATTTGTTGTTATAGCGGCAACAGAAGAAATACATCATACTAAAGTTGAAAATGTATTTATTTATTTAACAATTTATGTACGCACATAATAATAAAAGCAAAGCATAAGATAAGATAAGATGAGATGAGATAATCATTCAATCATAATAATAGAAGAAAACAGAAGAATAGTCCAAAAGTGATATTTATTCCCAAAGAAATTTCAATCGTTTAGCTATCACGGTTCATAAGATTACAGCCTGGTGACAGACAGATGTAAAGCCAAGCATTTTAATTCATTAAACCCCAAGCAAACGCCGGCGTTCGGTCTCTCATTGTCATTCTATTGTTTCTCTAATTACAGTATACGAAAGGTTGTCCAATAGTTTTTAATGATGTACTCGCGTCACCCAATGATTGTCTTTTACCTTGGATAGAGGAAACGCATTACCATATAGTGTGGCAATACCACTGTTGTTTTAGGCACCTTACCACTTACCAGTCGACCGCAACACAAAGAAGATTTTGATACCATATTTTAGATTGTTTTTAGTTGGTATTAATTAAACAAGATCTCCTTTTTTCTAGATCTTTTTTTTTTGTTTATTTTGAATAGTTAAATAAGTATTTCATAAGTTTGTAGGTGGTAGTATATCACGTCTCTATCTAGAGCCTTTATATGCCCCAACGAGCCACGACTTTGGTACAATCCAATGTAAATCAACCCTAACACCGCGCGGACGTCTTAGAAGCCCTCACGCCACACACACACCACATGTTGAAAGGTATTTGCATCTACTTATGTTCGTGTGTTCATTCAGGACTGGCGCTTAGCGTAATAATATGCCTGCATAGTGCTGCCACATACTTGCTTACGAATTTCACACACTGCCTTCATAAATCGTGGACGGATGAGGATGAGAAAGTAATGTTTTGTTTTGTTTTGTTTTAGTATGCAGCAACACTGGAGCTCTTTGTAGGAATTGTTATGCTTACGACCGACCAACTCAAGGTACATTTCCATAAAACTGCTCTTACGTGATTATGATGTTATTACACATCTTTCTCTAGATATTTTGGATACACAGTTATCTTGTGGATATCATCAAATCAATCAATTAAAAAAGTATATCTATAGAAGCCTTGCAAATTCAAGTTTATTGAGATTCTGAATGACGATAATTTTTCTGAAAAACTTTTAAGGGTTTAAAAAAAAACGTATTTCCTGGAACCAGTTTTAGAAACATTCGAGCAAATCACGGAATTTTCGAATGAGAACAGAGTTTGCAGTCATTATCTCTTTTTTTTCCGCATTGCTTCTTCATCTAACATCTTGTTGGATTGCATTAGATGAAGCAACAAGCTTTTAAGCCATGCTCGACGTTGATGACAGGCGAATGGAAAAGGGCCCCGTAAATACGATAAGTATATTGCTCTTATATTATCAAACTTCTTGGTGTTTATTTTTTTTAATTAAAACTTCTTGGTGTGTTTTATTTTTAATTTCTTTATTTTAATAGTTTTTACGAGCTTTTATTTAGTTTCACCTGTTCCAATGTTTGTCTGTCATAAAATCTTGCAAATTAAAGATCCACTTCTCGGTTACCGATTGTGCTGAAATTTTGCATGCAAGTGTAAATCAGATGACAATACAAAATTAATATGACATGGAGCTGCTCTGATGATGGGACCGGTCGCTGGCTGTAGGAACTCGGTAGTTAAACGACACAACCCCATCGAAATTGGGCTCGTATGGTTCGTCTTGACGAGTATTAATTATACAGGTATATTGTGCTTAAAAGCTTGCTCTGAAAAAAATGTTGTCATTAAAAACTTGTTTTACTTCATTGTTTTAAATTATTTTCTCACAATAGAAGCGACTAGCTTAAATAACCGAGATATTAGTGAGAAAGAGCGTCTATAAAGATTTTTGCACATATGTCGCCATGGAGATCTACGTTTTAGAACGTGCAATTAGGATCATTTTTCTGATTGACTGGCTTCTTGGCAATTCAAAAGTCTGTAAATAGTGGTTTTCAAATAAATGGTTTTGATTTTATTAACAGAACCGCCGTTAAAACTACAGCCTATTAAAATAACACTCTACCTATACTACCTACTATTATCTACATAAATGGAGAATCATCTAACTTTCACGACAGATTAAAGTTAAAATTACCAAACTGTTAGTTTTAAATTGCTGCACAAATGAACGAAAGTACTTTATGATGCTGACGAAAACCGCAAATAACTTCACAAAAAGTCTTTTTGCGATTTTCGCTCGCACAATTATTTCGCAATAAAAATTCAAACTGACATAAAACTCCATAACTTCGCGGCAAAAAGCTCCCCTAACACTATATCGTTCAGAAATCATTTTCAAACTTTTCGTACAAATTTCGTCGTATCCAACACCAAAAGACAAAAGTACTTTAGTGGTGATATGAACAAAGTTACCGACGGGGTTGCCAACGACAATAATAATGACTTTATTTGCCTACTCCCCATTATTATCTGGTGTTACGCTAACCCACTTTCGTGGCCTATATTTTTTAGGTATGTTGTTACGGTTGTGACGTAACAGTTGCGAAAAACGACTTTCATATTGTTTTCGTCTGGGATTCGATATTTTTGTATGTACATACACTAGTAAAAGAATTAATTACTTTTAGTGCTGTTGAAGCTGTTCAAATCTATGGCGTCTTTGTTATTTTGTCGTGAGAGTGGGCCGCAATGTTTTTCCCTACCCAAAGGGTAAATCGGAACCCAATTACTAAGACTCCGCTGTCCGTCTGTTTGTCTGCCTATCGGTCCGTCTGTTTGTCTGCCTATCGGTCCGTCTGTTTGTCTGCCTATCGGTCCGTCTGTTTGTCTGCCTATCGGTCCGTCTGTTTGTCTGCCTATCGGTCCGTCTGTTTGTCTGCCTATCGGTCCGTCTGTTTGTCTGCCTATCGGTCCGTCTGTTTGTCTGCCTATCGGTCCGTCTGTTTGTCTGCCTATCGGTCCGTCTGTTTGTCTGCCTATCGGTCCGTCTGTTTGTCTGCCTATCGGTCCGTCTGTTTGTCTGCCTATCGGTCCGTCTGTTTGTCTGCCTACCTGTCCGTCTGTTACCAGGCTTTATCTCATGAACTGTGATAGCTAGACAGTTGAAATTGTCATAGATGATAATTATGATATTTCAATTGCCGTTAATATTTATGATGTTTCATTTAAAAATTGCTAAATACAAATAATATTATGTATCAATTATAATATTTACATATTCAAAAACACAGTTGCGAAAAGCCTAGAGCAGCGGAAATATAATCTTTGTTGGCAGTTATATTGTCGAGATGTTTGTGGTTGAAACTTTCTGTTCATGGTGTCCGAGTGCTCATAAATTGTATAAAGACCTTTCTAAATGCCTTGTTGACAGTTCGTAAGACCCAAAGGCTCTGGCTTTTACTTTGGACTGACAGTATTATAAGCATTGCCATACAGCGTGGCAATACCGCCCGTCTTTGGGGTACGTCACTATGTTGACAGTATCGCGGAGGAGTTTTAACATCATATTTTAGGTTGCTTTTAGTTAATTTTAATTATTTATTTTTTGTTTTTAGTGAATACCACATATAACTGGAATAATGTTCACCTTTATTAATATATCCCAATCAGAAAATTAAAATAAGTTCAGTCATAATTCAAGCTTTTTCCTTGTAGTATTTTTTATTCTATTTTTATTCTAATTAGTTGTTCTATTAGTAGGCAAATAATAAGGGAATAGACGCACTACGTTAGTATTGGTATCTACATATGCACAAAAAAACACGCTAGTAATGTAATCAAAATTAATCCAGAAATTATCAAAAAAAAAAAATTTTAATCTAAAATATTTTTTTATTATTAAAAATTAAATAATTACCTATTTTAAAAATAGCTGCAGTAGATTCAGTTGCCGATTGTTTTTAATAAGTTATATATGTCAAAGGTCAAAAACAATTAAATTAATTACTTCGGCAGAAATATGCCTATTCCGGGGAATACGTCTGATGAACATAGGCCACCACCAAGAGTCACCATAGAGACATCGTACATAGTAGCAACACAGACCGATCAAGTTATGTCTCATCCAGGCTTTTTCTCGGCTCCTGCGGCCCACACTACGTTATTGGTCCACCTTATGAAAGGCCTTTCAAAGCTAAATCTTCTCTCATGCTGCTGGCTCTATAGAACTCGGCTTGACCGGTCAAAACAAGTTTGCCGAGCCGTCCATATAGTCTCTACCAACAGTAAACTATTGTGGCATAGCCTACAAGAAGCATAGCATAAACAATCAACCATATAATAATGCTCCCACTGCTTAGACTTAGGCCTCCTCTCTAGAAAAAGAACTGGGCTGCAATCTACCACGCAGTCGCAGTGCGGATTGGTAGATGTCACATGTCTTCGAATTTCAAGCGAACGCCCGGTTCGTGCGTAATTTCGCGCCATTTGGTTAAACACCAAGCAAACGCTGGCGTTCGCATAGATTATAAAATATTAAGCGTTTTATTTATAAGAAATTTATCCATATCCATATAAGTAGTTCTTCATTCATAAAGAAGTCTGTAAATATCGAAAATAATCCGTTATTATCTGTATATACCTAATGTTTCCACTACTGGGATACAGGCCTCCTCTCTAGGAGACGGAATAGGCCGTAATCCACCACGTGGGCTCAGTGCGGCTTGGTTTTAGGACATGCCGGTTTCCTCACGATGTTTTTTCTATATATACCTACCTATAGGCATGCGTGGGCTGAAAAGTTAAGTCACGCCCGTTTCCACATGATATTTTTCTTCAATGCAATTTATTTCATTACCACTGCTGCAAGGTAATGAAATAAATTGCACAACCGACCGCAACCTAAAAGTGGTAAGACCCTGTCTTACGAATTGTAAAACCCCCGTGTTACGAGTTTTAGTTCGCAGCTTTCACCACTGGGCCATCACTGTTCCTATATCACTTTTTAAACTGATGTGGCGAGTCTGTACAAACCCTTATCCAAATAAATATTGCAGAATTTTAATGAAAACGATGTTCAATTAATTTGTACTCTAAACGCGTAATTCATTCACAAATATATAATGAGCGAAATGCGGCTCTAATATTTTATTAATCCCGTCTAGACATGGGTTAATTTAATTTGAATGAGCATTTAAAACCTCCAAGCAAATATGAATAGCTGCAGCATTATCGTTCCAATTGTTTAAGGCTCATTTTGCTAAGTGTTTCATAAGTGCTTACATGAGCTGATTAATTTAATTAGTAAAAGGATTTTTAGAGAAATACAGACGCTATTAACCACGAAATCTCTGAAAGAAATATGTAATATGTAACTGAAAATATAAGTTTTCGAAATTGTTTTAAAAATACAATAAATTAATCATCATCATCATTTTTTCTTTAATTTATTTTCTAATTCTGTTATTGTTTTCTTCTTTCTAAATGTTTGTTGAGAATAGGGTAGTATCCAGGGTCAAAATAATTACATTTTATTTAGTCCGTATTTTAGATTATAAAAAAATATTGGACCCGTATGTATTTTTTCTTTTTTCGATTAAACAAAAAATAACAATAATATAGCCCATTAAAGTTACGTGTGACGTCACCCCGTGCGAAAAAATGTAGCACGGCGTGACGTTACACGTAACTTTAATGGACTATATCTTGATCATTTTTGGTTTAATTTACAAATAAAAAAATACGTGTCCCTTATTCTTGAATAATCTAAAAGACGGACTAATTACATTTTTTTCGGCAACTAGCCTAGAAACACAGGTTTTCATTGACTTAGATCGGGCAGGTTTATATCACAGTTAGATTTACTTTTTTATCTCGATTGTATAATGTAAATCATAATTTAACTGACATTATACTTGAATGGAATTTTATTATTATTATTATCATTTCAGCCGATTGATACCTTTGGACATAGGTCTCCCCAAAAAAAAAAAATCTATTATCATCATTAAAACTGCATAGGTACATATAAATCACACCTACACTTAATTTAATTTAACTTTACCTACAAAATTAGTATCTTCAATTACAATAATTAGGTAAATTAGCGCTAATTAATTACACTACCGTATTCAGCCTGCATTAGCGATCGAATTCGCACTAAAGTTCAACATGTTACTAATTAGTATTTGCTCAAAACTTCCATCGGTTAATAGTTGGTTCAGTAATGAGTAACGATGTGGTTTGACGTGAATAGCACATGCATTCACTTTTGTAAGCGAAAATTTAATCAAAATATAGATAGAATTGAATAGAAAAAACTTTATAGTACACCAAAAAAGCAACATAACTTATATATATACTTAAATCTATGGGTACAATAATGTACGGGTTCAATGACCTGTAGTTAGTAGTCGACGTTGCGTACAAACTATCTACAGGTCATTGAACTCGCTCAGCTGACGTTTTCTTAAATAAATTAATTTCGTACATGCGTAAATTAATACGAGTTTTGAAAAAAAGGTACTTTATTTTTTAATTTTATCTTTACAAATCGATAGTGTTTCATGTACCGGATCGACCCTCCACGGGATTAAAACGATTAAAATTTAACGGTGTATATCTAGATAAAACACAATACATAATTATTAAGACCTAGATAGACAAGAGATAGAGCTTAATGTAATAAAAAATTTTCACCACTGTTGAGTTTCTTGTAAATATAAACTTTTTGTTTTATTATTATTGATTGGCTTACGTTTTACTATCTCATTTGATGGTAAGTGATTATGTGACCGAGGACCAACGTACGTACGCTTACCTGTATATATATACTCAATATATATTCAGTCATGATTTTAAGACCCTGTGGGTTGTAGCAATCAGGAAAATGAGACTTCGGCAAGGAATTCGTTTTTACACAAGTTCTCAAAGCGTTCTGTGCATGTAGGTAAGTGGAAAATCCACCACGTTCACCACTGGTAACGCATTGCTGCACGTCTAATGATCCAATGATGAAACAGGCCTGGTTAAATTGTCTTAGGTAATTCCAACGTACACTCCTCAAAATGTAATCGATTGAAAACCGATAGGCTAACAACGTGGCGTCCGTCGATACTCAAGACTATTGAACTTTACTAAAATATAAACTATCTTATACACAAACACAGGGTTATTTGTATAACACTAACAGCATTGTAGGACTGTATTACTAAGATCATAAACAACAGTTTTTGTTCTATGACTTTTTACAATACATAATTCATTTACCTAGAACCAACCTCCAATACTTCGTTGTTCTATCTAACATATTTCAACTCTGTATTTTGCTATACCTACTTACGTCTGTATGACGCGACACAAGTGCATCAAACACCTCTGTCGCCCTATCTCCGCTCCCCTCCGCTATTGTCGCTTGCTTCACATAGACTTCGTAATATTTAGAATGTTCAATTCAATTATTTTTTTTAAATTTTGTATGAAAATCTGATGAACTATAATATGATAAATTTTTAAAAGTCATAGAACAAAAGTGGTTGTTTATGATGTTAGTAACATAGTCCTAAGGGGTTGCCAGTGTTCTACAAAAAACCTTGTATATTATACCCATGCAAATTAAAATAGATTGTAAGGTGAAAAATAATTATACTTACTTGTCACCAACTTCAACAATAGGGGAAAATAATTATTTTCCCTACCTGCTACCTATTGCTGACTTCGATGACATGGTAATCTTTTGCCTCGCTGGGTCAAATTAATTGTAGTGCCATGAATTAATGCGAAGCAGGCAACCTATTTAAATGTCCTGACCATATTTCAAGAGGATTTTTTTTGTAGGGGAGAAAATCTTCCAATGACATCTCCGCGCCTTGTAGAGCGGGAGATAGTGTCAGACTTTTACTGACTAAAAACCGAACAGTTCCTGTTCGAACCTTCCTTTCTGAAGCAGACCCTTGGCCCCAGTAGGCTTCGACCCTGCTGGGCGCGCGTGGAACAATACGCGACGTTGACGTCTTGGGACGGTTACCGGACGGACATACGACTCATGGATATTACCAATGCTCTTTATGGATTCGACTCTGATAAATGAAAAAAAAAAAAAACACTGATCAAGACTTCTGTAACTGCTTGCCCAAATGCCCAATAAACATGACAAAAATATCTCACCAGCCTCAACTTCATCGTGTTAATATTCAGTGTTATATAACAATTACATTAACAAAATGAACTGAGTGAGTTGCTAATCGCCATCCGACTGCGAAGAAATCATTTGTCACTCCTGCCCTTTCAGTTTCGAGATCTTTCCTTAAAGTCACAGGTAGTTCTAAAGGTCATGTAGGTCTCGACCCAGGTGATGTATGAACTCTAAATCTGTACAAAAACTTTTAAAAACCTGTTGATGTAGGTCAGTCCAAGCCACCACTCTATAACCAAGAAAAGATTAAGATTGATGTTAGACATATATTTAAAAAATTTAAACCCATTTCTCAAGTAAATTTAACCTTTAGTGTTTAGAGGACAGAGCACTAAAAAGTATCCAAGCCATCAACTACTCCAAATGTGAAACTTTTCTTTGTGAAAATACGGACCGACAATAGCTTCTTTTTTTTTTATTAATTATAGGCTTGCGTTTGACCACCATCTCACCTGATGGTAAGCGATGAGATATGGTCGACGATGAAGCACACTTGCCTAGAAGAAACCTATTCACTCTCGACTTAAAGACTCCTAAGTTGTAGTTTCTACAGAAATTCAATGCACTCATCATCATCATTTAAGCCGAAAGACGTCCACTGCTGGGCATAAGCCATTCCTAAATGTCACCACAACGACCGGTCCAGTACATCTCGCATCCATCGCATTCCCATGACCCTCACCAAGTCATTGATCGACCTTATTTATGTAAGCTTCAAACGCTACATCTTCCAGTACGCGGTCACTATTCTAGAACCTTTAGGTGAGAATCCGCGATGTGCAAAACATACAGCACCAGTCGTTACGGCCACACTTTGGGTAGCCACCTATGGCCAGTATGGCCACCAGTGGCAAATATGGTAATGATGAAAAATAACAATATGTGCAGTAGGTAATGGAAACAGATTCTGCCAAAAAATATTTGTCTTAAACACTCAGGCAGTAAATTTCAAAGTCACGTTCACACAGGCACCTCATGTAAGTAAGTATTTGGTATCTGACGAGAAAATCTTCATTTAGCTACTGGTGGTACATTAACACCCTGTAAACTAAAAGTCTTGGGCGGGGTGTGCCACCGGTGGACACAGCTAAAGTTAGACATGATTTTATTATACATTCTCCTTCTTTCTAACAAGGCACTAATCCTATTATCAGGTTAATTGTTTTGTTTCATCATTACTCTAGTGTGACGTAGCCACTACTGGTACAACCGGTCAGGTCAACAAATACTAAGTGCTCCACCGGTGGTACACGCCTGAACATGTTAAAAAACCTAAAAATCTTTTCTTAGAATTTAAGAAAAAAAAAATGGCACTAAGAAAGCCCCTTCAAATTGATTCCAAGATGGCGTGGTTCCTTATTATTATGCAAAGAAATATGAAAAGAATCAGAAACGTGACCTTTTGAAGTTCGTTAGAAAGTAATCATGCTGGGCACCCGTTGGTTATAAGATTACCTACCACTTGTTATTTTTACAGCGAGAGAGTGATGAATTGCTGTTAGTACTTTAGTCGCTTTTTTAGTAAAGTGCCATTAGGTGTTTTATTATAAAAAGACACCCATTGAGATACAGTCATGTGAAGAGGAGGGATAACACGCATGTTACTAAAAAAATATGAGTACCTATACATATGGATTGATGAAGAGGGAGGCCAAAGAATGATAGATGTTATGTGAGGAGCGATATGAAAAAAAATTGTCAGTGATAGCGTGACGGGAGGCGGACAGAATGTAACAAAAAAAAAACGTTTTTCGCCGACCCCGGGTAGTATGAGACAAGGCAGGAAGATGATCAATACTCACAATAATTAAATGTACGCCACGACCATAATTTAATGACTAGTTAATATTATACCCATGAGACGAGATGAAATAAAAAGAACTGCAGGAAACGGCTGGATGACTAAAGCAACAAATAGAGATAAATGGAAAATCTTGGACAATGTCTTTCAAAGTCAAAGTCAAAGTCAAAAGTTTTTTATTTCACATAGGCCTACATAGGCACTTATAAAACGTCAGAAGCTAGTGCACGGTTCGAAATTGGTCGTTTCCTATGGAGAAGAACAAGAAACTCCATGGTTATTCTTTTAAAAAAAATAATTGTACTTACAATATTTCCATAGTACAGTATTAATAGGTATTATTTAAGAACAGTGTAAACCGGTCTGTATTGTACTCAAAAGCACAATAAAAATAATCATTTAAAAAAAGTGAGTCAAAATATGAAGTAATCTAAGAATTCGTGGAGTCTACAGTGTTCTTCCATTTACATTACAAAAAGAGGCTTTACTCCTTTACTCACAATTGGGATCCAAGAATTGTGTTTATGCATATTAGGTAGTAATTTATTAAACGCATACTATGCAGGCAAGCATATTATAAGTTGGAGGATTATATTCAAGATAAAAATGCTTGGATCAATGCTGGTCCAGCTCCACTACCACTAGGGTGTATTGATTAGTTTTGGAAACTATTATTATTATTTATTTTTTGTAATTTGAAATCATTATAGATAAAGCTTGTGATCATTTATTTCTTTTGTATTTGGAAACCACAGCATTCATGAATGTAGAAGCATTTTTTTCCAATTTGTGAATGGGCAGTACCATTGAGCATTTTATTAGTTTACAATTTTATTTATTTTTTTGACATTACGAGCATGGCAGTTGAGAGTTTGTCATACTCACTCAAATGTCTCGCTATTGGTGGCGCGTGTTATTGGGTCATTCAGTACCCTTCAAAATGGTTGAGCTGAGTGGGGCTGATGCATGCGCCATGCTCGTGAACGGGTGTCGTCAGTTGAGACTGGTCATCTCTTAACTGCCAGTGGTAATTCGGTTTCTATCTTTTAATTATTTTTTATTATCTACTTTGTGCTCACATAATAGAAGCAACAAGAAATGTGTAACCAAGCATTATATGTAACACATAATATGATTTAAAAGAGTGTCTATGGAGTTTCTTGCACGTTCTTCTCCATAAAGATCTACGCTTTGGAACGTACACTTTTCTAGGACTGACCGACATTTGACTATTCAAAAGTGCCTGCAAATGGTTTATTTGAAATGATTTTGATTTTAAGTAAAATATGTATTTATACAAAAAAAAGTTTTATATTCATTGCATACATAAAAAGCTATAATAATAATATTGTAGCTATGACACGAGACGAGAGTTAAAACCAGAGTCAGTTGTAATATTACTTTTTCAAATCGTAAGGAGGAACCTTTTAAAATCTTGGATATCACAGGAAATTGGTGTATCTTTTTTTTCGTAGGAAATTATCTATTTTAATGACTTTTCTTAGCTGGGTAGTGCGGGAGTGAGTGTCAGACTTTTACAGACTAAAACCTTCCTTCAATTGCCTTTTTGCGCTGGCTAAAGTAACTCTTTCGAACAATACGCAAATTCAAATTAAAATTCAAAAGTTTTTATTTCACATAGGCCTACATGGGCACTTATAAAACTACAGAAACTAGTGCACGGTTCCAAATTGGTCGTTCCCAATGGAGAAGAACCGGCACGAAACTCCATGGTTACTCTTTTAAAAAACGCAGCGCTGGCAGGCGTCGGATTTAACTCTGTCAATTTTGTTGGCCTTATTTTGAGACGTGTGCGGTACACAACACAATCGAATGGGAAGATGCGGTCTCCCCATCCGATCGTGTTGTGTTTATATAATTTGGGTGTCTTCAAGGCTAGAGTGAATAGGCTCTTAATGAACTAGTGCGCCTTACCATCAACGATTGCATCACTGCTTACCATCAGGTGGGATCGCAATCAAGCACTAGTTTATATCAAATAAAAAAAAAACTCCAAAACTTTATAAATAAATGAAAATTACAATAATTCAAAAAATAAATAAAAATTAATAATAATAATAAATAAACATATAATAATAAGTCACTAATAAACAAAAATAATCATCAACACCATCATCATCAGCCTTTTTAATGTTCCCACTGCTGGGACTCAGGCCTCCTCTCTAGGAGAAGGAATGGGCCATAATTCACCACGCGGGCCCAGTGCGGGTTGATGAATGTCACATGTCTTCTAATTTTTGGTCCTAGAACATGCCGGATTCCTCACGCTGTTTTCCTTCACCGTTTTGAGAGCAGTGGCAATGAAATAAATTACACAAAGTAATGCGCCTGGCAGGGTTTGAACGCACAACCTAAAACTCGTAAGTAATAATAGCCATAATTATTTAATTTATTAGTCTCTTATATTTACGAGTATACACAGTAGTAGACAGACATTAGGTAGTGCCATCTACCAAGACGCGTCCCTTTGTTCACTCTACATGACTTGCACTGCACGTGATTAGGAGAGGGGCCCGTCTTCGTGTAATAATCCCAATATGTCGCCACGAGTGAGAAATTGAAATTGCATGCGAACTCTGACCAGTCACGAACAGGAGTATTTCATTGTCTTGTGATATTATATAACGATTACTAACTATCGAGAAAGATATCAGCTCCATGTTATTAGCAAAGAAGATTGTGAAGAAATCTCCTGTTGTTAGTACATAAATAAAAAGTTAGTGTAAATGTGACTTAATATAGTAGTGTAAAGCCTCTTTCAGCAGTATCTTTTTAAGAGAACAGACGAATTTTGATCAAACTATCACACTAAACACATATATTACAAAGGCAAAAGTTTGAGAGTGTTTGTGTATTTTATTTTGTTTCAAGCTGGGATTTCATCCAATGACTTCTCTCAACGGCCTCCCGCTCCGCCCTAGAGCGGGAGGCCGTGTTAGAATTTTACACCTATGTTCCAGTAGTATTAGATTTCGACCCTGATGGATCTCTAGAGAAGTTTGTGAGTGTGTCTGAGTATGTTTGTTATTTCTTCACGCTCGAACGGTTGAACGGATTTAAATGGTTGACACACAGGTGGACCATAATATATATCCTGGTATAGTACAATTCACGAATGATGGCGGCCCTGAAGTTAGCCTTTGCGAACTTTCGCGCATGTACACTCATAGAGAAAACTGTTATTGTCATTCATTTTATTTTAAACCGAAATACGAATAAAAAAATCCTTATGCAGGAACCAAGTACAAATAAAAGTAATATCAAAACGCTATGAGACAGAAAGCTATAAAAATAACGTAATAAATTAAGGATTCACTCATCTCTCGACAAAATAATTAACAACAAATTATCGAAAACTTTTGTAACTCTCCGTACTCTAGAGAGAGATAACAACACGAACTCGACACCAATGCTAACGTGTGACTGAGACACATGATCGCGTACCGATAGTTGCCGAATATGCACGAAGATATACGATGTCAACAAAAAGGGATGTCCAATATGCATTTCCGAGGATGTTGTTTAGTCGATTTTTTTTCGAATCGATTAAAATTGAATTATAAAAATATATTTATAATCAATTTTATACTTGGTTTAAATTACTCTCGAACAGTAGTTATTGAAGTAGTAGTTAATAAATAACTGATATTTAACTAAATTATGTCTTTGAACTAAGAAAATGATATGTTACTATTTTTCTTTTTTAATTAAAGTTTGAAATCTCATTTACTAACGACAATGTTTAATAAGTTTTTAAATCTATTTCGTTCAGTATCTTATATAAACAAAAATCAATAAATTGCAAATCGATAAAAATCGATTATGATTTTTGATTGAACAAAGGAACGATTGTGTTTAAATAGAGTCAATCCCTAGCATATCCCTGCCTCGCGCACGTCGCAATTTGGTTCCTAAAACACGTCACTGCGCAGCCTTCTGCGCAAACTTCACGCCCGCCATCATTCGTGAATTGTACTGTATATTCGCTTGACTCCATTATGAATCACTTATTCAAGTTTAAAAAAACTTGAATAAATTTCCACTCGCTTATCGTCAACACCGAGGCTGGTTTAAAAAGTTCTTGCTTCATCTAACGCGATGATTTAGATGAATAAGCAATGCAAAAAAAGAAAGATAACGCCTGAAAACTCTGATGGCATTCGGTAATTCCGTGATTTACACGAACATTTCACAAAACTTGTTCCTGGAAATACGTGTTTTTTTAAAACCTTAAAAGTTTTTCAGTAAATTTGTCATCATTCAGAATCTCGATTAAATGTGCAAGGCTTCTATTTAATTTATGCACTTTTTTATATTTTAATATAGGAGGTACACACTATGGAGGGCCAAAATTCACGTAAACTCGCAGATTGCATAATCACGCAAGAGCGATTGTATGAAAAGGACGCCATTAATTAATGTAAAAGAGCAAGTTTATAAGAATAAATTCGGGAATGTATTGGTTATAATAACTATCTCCGCTCTTCAGAGTATTTACTAAAACCCAAAACAATACATCCATAAAGTTTAACTATATATAATCAGTTTGAAAGTCCTATTTGCACTTGTACTGTACGAGTAAGTTATGTAGAACTAAGTTAAAGTGTGAATAATAAAGGGACGAGCCGGTTTTTGCGGTAATGTTCGCAACTTTTGGCGCTAGGCGCAAACCACTCTGAGTCTGTATTCATCTTAGTGCATAGACAAATGAACAGAAGGCTAATATTCTGAAACCCGATTATATTAATACTAATTGTAAATAGCTGAAAACCTGAAAAAGTGACACAAAGGTTCCTTTTTTACACGACTGCCCCAAAAAAGGAGTGTTATGTTTTTGATCATTATAAATACCTTAATATTCATATTCCACAATTTTCACATAACGTCATTTTCTTTTAATGTAAAAAATCACCCGCGCATGTCAGACTTTTACTGACTAAAACCCATGGCCAGAGTAGGCTTCGGTCCTACTGGACCTCTACGGTTTTGCTGATGTCTAGCAAGAAAGAACGAAAAAAAGTGGCAAGAAAATATATTTATTTAACACAAAGACAACTCTTTAAGGCACGCGTGGATCTCGGTCCGGACGGCGTCATCATCGTCCGCAAGCCAACGCCTACGGTGGCTAGATTTTTTTTTTTATTGATATAAACTAGTGCTTGACTGCGATCCCACCTGATGGTAAGTAGCGATGCAATCTTTGATGGTGAGACGCATTAGTTTATTATGAGCCTATTCACTCAAGCCTTGAAGACACCCAAATTATAATCGGACGGGAAGACCGCAGCAGGCAAACTGTTCCACTCCTTCGACGTACGCGGTATAAACGACGAGGCGAAACGCTTGGGGTCGGGGACCTGTACCAGGGCCCGGCACGAGAGGTCGCTGCCACCGTTAGCCCCCGAGGACATGGTGATGCTCCGTCCAAGCGGAGCATACCCCCAATCCAGTCCCAAGGGTTAATTTTTGTTTACATTAATTTATGTTCTTATAAAGAACATTCCTGTTCTCTCGGAGAGCAGTGGTGGCCGAGTGGTAACGGCCCCGACTTACGAGTTGTAGGTCGCAGGTTCGAACCCAGCCAGGCGCATTACTTTGTGTAATTTATTTCATCACCACTGCTCTCAAAACGATGAAGGAAAACATCGTGAGGAAACTGGCATATCAGAACCAATAATTCGAAGTCATTGACATTCACCAACACGCACTGGGCCCGCGTGGTAGATTACGGCCCATTCCCTCTCGTAGAGAGGAGGCTTGAGTCCCAACAGAGGGAACATTAAAAAAAGGCTGGTGATGATGATGATGTTCTGATAACGAGAAAATGTAAGGAACAGCTCTTTTACAAGGTTTAACATACGGCAATCTAGATTTACATAAGATACGTATTTAACAGTTATGTTGGCGCAGCAGTTGAACGATCGGCTGCTTCGCTGTGTGATGCTGATTTGAATCCCAAAGTAACAAATATGTGTATGGCCTACTAATAGTTGTTCCGGTTCAGGAACGTGTCTTGCGCGTATGAGTTTACATATTTATAAAATGCTCCCATTATAAAGGAGTAGTAAGCACTTAAAAAAAAAGAATATAAAGGAAAAAAGAATATCTCTACGCAACTGAGTATAAGCCTTTTTTTATGAACCTTCTCTTCAGTCTGTTCAACATGGTTTGAGTGACTACTGTAATTTTTCTGGTGAATTACAGTGAGATAAGTTTAAGGCACTAGTGCGTGAAATATTTCATTATGTACACCTACGGCTCATTTGTTACTTAGTTTTATGGAGTGTGCTTTATTAGGTCTTGTTGAGTGAAATAAAGAGTGGTTTTATATTACGAAATATTTGGGGAGTATTTTAGATAATATAATATATATATTCCACAATTATCACATAACGCCGTCTACTCCCAAGCTAAGCAGAGCTTGTGTTATGGGTACTAGACAACTGATAAACATACTTATATATTTCTATATACATGTTATAGATAAATTACACCCAGACACAGAACAAATGATTATGCTCATCACACAAACATTTATCCTGGGTGGGAATCGAACCCACGACCTCCGGCATAGCAGTCAGGGTCACTAACTACTAGACCAACAGGCCAGTCGATGGCTTTGTTAACTAAGAACAAGTAATATAGAATCCAAATTATTATCATAAATACGAAAATATCTCTATAGTTATCTCTGTCTATTATATTTTTTGACGTCTCTTTTGATGGCTGTTCAGATTTGGATGAATATTGGCTAACGGATAAACTATGTCCTTTTTTTTTTTTTTTTTTTATGGTGGGAAAAAATCATGCATTGACATCCCCTGCCCTTGGGCTTACTGCTTCGATAAACTATGTCCTAGAATAGTACGCAGGATTTTTATTACGGGACAACTTTTGACTTCCACACAAAAGAAACCGCAGCAGAAGCTAGTTCAAAATAAACACTGTTAGTATAAATTTCGTGCGGAAATGGCTTCTTAGATTTCCTAATTAGTTAATTTTAAATTAATTAAATATTTAATAGTACTTTTTATTTCCTTAAGAATTGGAATGAGAAAGCAAGCCACCATGATTGTAGGAAGGAGCTGTGGGACAATATGGACTAACTATAATATAATAATAATAGTAACTTTTTATTTAAAATTTATTTAATAGCTTTAGCCCGCGCGGCTTCGCTCCCGCTCTTCCCTACTCCACCCTACTATACTCTACTCTACCCTACTCTACCCTACTCTACCCTACTCTACCCTACTCTACCCTACTCTACCCTACTCTACCCTACTCTACCCTACTCTACCCTACCCTACCCTACTCTACCCTACTCTACCCTACTCTACCCTACTCTACCCTACTCTACCCTACTCTACCCTACTCTACTCTACTCTACCCTACTCTACCCTACTCTACTCTACCCTACACTACCCTAATTTTATTTTATTTTTCCATAAGATCCTTCTCACAATAACGAACACAACAAAAAAAAATTGGCTCCAGGTCCAACCGTTCACGCGTGATGGCGTGACCAAGGAAATAGGGATTCATTTTTATATATATGGGTAGTTCTCTGATTTCGGTCCAATTTGAAAAAAAATAGAGAAATTTTAGATTTTGAAAATCTTACTGTGAAACGAAAATATGACTGCTTATAAGTACTATATGTAAATATTTTCGAATTGCATCGATAAATATCCGAGATATAGGTAGCTGAAGTTTTTATTTGTGATGGTAATGATTTTTCGTTTTATGGGAATGATTATTGATTGACTTCTTTGGCGAATATGTCCTACACAAAAATATTTTTGAGAGACAAAAAATCTCCAAAAATCTTAGCGCTACATATAAAAAGTCAACAACAATAAATAATCAAAATATCAGCAAATCATCGACGTCATCATCTTCATCTCCATCATTTTCTTTTTCGTTTTCTTCGTTCTTTTCATATCTCCCTATTGCTTGCTTTTTCTGATTTCCCAAAAAATATCTGTTATATAAATGACTAGTTAACAATAGGCCTCTATCTTTCAGAGTAATGCAAATTTTTTTTTCATAATTTTATAGGTTTTATAGTTTTTCTTCACGAATTTTCGCAACCTTCGGCATAATTTTAATTAGAAATAAAAAATAATAACACGCTGAGCATACTACTTTGGACTATTCAAAGTTATTTAGACGAAAAGACGAACAAATAAGCTGGCAAACCAACAAACAAATGGACAAACAGACAATAAGATAAACGGACAAACAGAGAAACCAACAAACAAACAAACAGACAAACACACAGGCAGAAAAACAAACAGACAAATAGACAAACAGACAAACAGACAAACCGACAAACGGATAAACAAAGTAAATAAAACAAAAAAAAAATGGTGCATTACTTTAAAAACTGATGGTAAATTATGGTAAAGACTATCACGGTAGTGACATTTTGGGTTATTTTGATTTTTAAATTAATTAATTTAAAAGCTATTTGTATACATATTACTGTCGTAAAAATACTCATCAAAACAAACATTTCAGAGGTGAATTAAACATGTAAATCTTGTGACTAACATCAAGTTTTTCACATACTGTGAAGATCACTAAACCCGTACAAAGGTAGTTTTTGATCACAATTACGTAATTATTTTTTATTTCTCGAGCGCACGTGTTTCTTCCTCAACGTTTCTGGAACGACCGTCCGCGCTGCGGAACTGCGCAAAGAAGGGTAAAGGAATAGGATGTCAATATAAAGAGTTTTTTTGAGTTCTTTTTTGCTTACGGTAATGATTACTTTTTCGGTGACAAAGACAAAAATATTAAAAAAAAATTAACTAATCGATTCGTATTTGTGATAATGGAGGCAAGTAATCCCTAGTATTATTTTAACAACATGATTAAATTACAGACAAATAAAGCTGTAACTTCTTAGAAATTTTGAACTCTATTTTTATGAAATTATGTTAAGGACACCGATGGTAAGGACATTTGTGACTCTTTTTTATTTTTTTTATTTTTGTTTTTATACCTACGTTTTTCTATTGTGGGATACACCTAGCTAAATGTCTTCAAATCAACCAACTGTACTCAAATCTCCCAAAATTGTAGTACCTATTTTTTTATGTAACCAGACATGTGATTGGTACGAAATAAGAGAATCAACCATATATAGGTGGAAGATTGATAGGACGCCCTACCACGAGCTCTTAACGCGATTCAATTGACGACCTATACGGATCTGTTAAAGCTCTGTTACTGAGCTGTGTGTTGACCTATACTGAGCTATAGATAGTGTATAGCTCGATTCCTCTTTCTCGCTCGCATGCTAGACATTTTAATACATCATGGTAAGGCCCCTGATAGAGAAAAGTAATTTAGACTGACAGCCATATCAAGTATTCACACTAATATTATAAAGAGGTAAAGTTTGTTTTTTTTTTTTTTGTTTTTTAAACTAATGCATAGCTTCTATCGCGGGCCTTGAGCGTGGAGACCGAACACCGGGCTCATTTGTTTTTTGAGCGTGGTGACCGATAAGAAAAAAAATGAGTGAACAATCAATCAAAATTCAATTCAATGTGTGAAAGTGTAACTTCAATTAATATCAAAGAAAAAAAAACAAAGGAAAAAAAAACTGCATAAATAAAATAAATAAATAATTATAATTGCATAAATAAGATGATAAAAATGCTATGCAATAGCTTTACCGCGGCAGTCCCCGAGTGCCACACGTCTTTTATTTGTAGGAGGTAATCTCTGAAAGCACTGGTCCGATCGCGAAAATTTTTTCACCGATAGAAAGCTGCTTTATTCCTGACTGTATTTTATGTACGCGGTCGAAGCCGCGGGCAAAAGCTAGCCTACATGCACAAAAACAAAATTCTGAATCCTGTAAATCTCTCGTTCCGGTAACTGGACTTCAATGACACACGTGGACGTTTGTAAACCCTTCTAATTTTTTTTATTTTTTATTTTTATTTTTACGTTTTTCTATCCTCAATGCCATTTAATTTTTTAAAACATTTTTCCCTTCATCAGTGCTTTATTATTTTCCTTTTTATCAAAATTATGTTTCGAAAAATCTTTTTTTCTTATAATTTACTTTTAATTAAATTGGTATATATAACTAGTATATTAATAATATGTATATAAACTCATTCAAAAGAGCAGTTCGATTTATAAACGTTCGGTGAATCGTTCAGTTGAAGTAGCGTTTGGTGATAAAAGATTGTTTCGCAATAAATTCTATTCGATCAAACGTTCAGTCGACTTTCCGTTAATCGACCATGTAACTCTCAAAGTATCGTTACGAACCCATGCTTGTATGCTTTTCCGCAATCTCTAACTAAACCAATATCAAAATACCCACAATTACAACTAATTTTATAACAAATAAAGAAGGTTGGTTGCACGTTAACCGCCAACTATTTCAATATACTTAACAGTTGGCCTAAAAGCAAACACTTCGATTACAGTTTAGGCTTTGTAACTTCAAACTGGATATAACAAGTTTCCTTACAAGTTCACATTTGGATAAGGGTTTAACGAGTTAGTTTCTCATATCTGCTAATGTTGGTTCATGTTTAACCCTATATAACTGGTTTATCGGTCTCAAGACTGTTGAGCGTGTTCGATCCTGATTCTTTCTTTCTTTCTTTTTTAGTAGTTTTCCTGGTTTTAAATCCTCGGCAGCCGTTCAAAGACGGCTACATTATTCTAATACCAATTCCAATTGGGAATATGCATGAAAAATATAATTATTATTAAAGAGATAACAGAGAGAGTTCAATAAATACAAATAGTAACGTTTATGTATTGTCTGTTGATAAAGATAATAATGTTTATGTGTTCTCTGTTGTAACTCAAAAGCAGTAAAAACACACTCATTCATACATTGTATGCATACTCCCACAAACAGATGCAGTCAACCGAACTGGCATACATCACATACACAACGCACACAAGCACTCACATAAGCACACACAATATATAGATTATATCTCTAGTTGAAATTCATTAATTAATTTTATTGTGACTAATTTACTCACCGCGGGAGAAGACCGGGCTGCCCTAGTTTAGGCTCCAATCCACTCTATTTATATTTATTTTAATAATGCCTGTACTGTGTTTCATTATCTTTGAAAATAAATGAATTTTTACTTTTGTTGTTTTACCTGGGCCTGCGTGGTGGATTATGGCCCCTTCTTACTCCTAGAGAGGAGGCCTGAGTCCCAGCAGTGGGAACATTAAATGGCTGATTATGTTATGCTAACCCTCTCAGATTTTCTTACCCTATTGAATAGCTATTTCAAGAATTTTTTTAAAAAACTTAAAATTCGCGGACTTCTCTAGCGCTTTTACCTTAACGTAACTTTCTTACGAGAGTAGATTAAAAACTTTTCCTAACAGGTAGAGACCTTAACCGCGTGGCCTTGGCTACTCCATAATTTCCCACGGGCGCCATAAAAACGACCAAGGGTTCAAATAGCAGAGTTTAACTGAAAATACATAATTAATAGGCTATACATAATCTGTTATCGTAACCGTTTGTTTAGAACAAAACGGTCAAGAATAGGAGAATAATTATCTACGTTTTTTTAGAGTGTTTAGTGATAATCAATTTGATAAATTTTACACAATACTAGATTTTCCCCGCAGCTTTGCCCGCGTTAATAAAGTATAACTTATGTCACTCGGGAATAAAGCAGTTTTCTATCCGTGTAATTTTTTTTGCAATCGGACTAGTACTTTCAGATATTACCTCCTACAAACAAAAAAAATAAACTTCACATCTTTAGGCATATTAGTATAGATAATACATAATGTACATAATTGTTCATCGCAATTAATGGACTTTATCGAAAGATATACTAAATACTTAATTCATTGGCTGTTAGGCGGTACGTAATATGAGATGCAAACTGAAATTGAGCAGTGGTGGCCTGGTGGTATTGATCCCGACTTACCAGTTGCAGATCGTTGATTCAAACCCAGGGAAGAACATTCACGGTCACAGCTCTGGGCCCGCGTAGTAGATTACGGCCCATTTCCTTTCCTAGAGTGGAGGCCTGATTCCCAGCAGTGGGAAAATTAAAACCCTGATTATGATAAGAACTGAAATGAACTTTTGAAAGGGGACATACTCTCTGAATAAAAAAGTATCATATGTGCTACACACTCGAACAGCTCAACCATGTAGGCCATGTCCCTGGAATATCATAAAAGATACTTTTCATCCTTCGTTTGTTCCATTGGTATATTTTTCTAATTTCACACAGGTGAAGGTTAAAAAAAGGAAAAAGAAGAAGAAAGAGGAGAAAGTCTAAAATCTATAATTTTTGTATTCTCCTTTCAATAACATGTAAAACCAGCCTAATCATCTGTGATTTAGCGGTATGTAATTCCCTGCCGAAGTCTGCGTTGCCTGATAGCTACAACTCGAGAATCTTGAGGTCAAGAGTGAATAGGTTACTTCTAGGTTTGCATGCTCCATCGTCGACCGCAGGTGAGATAGCGGTCAAGCGCAGATCTATCAACAATAAAAATAAAAAAGCAATGTGTGTTCTGAAAAAGTAGTGCGGAGTTTTAATAATTAATATTACAATAACGCACACCTTATTTGAATACTTCTTGTTCTTCTTCTCGTATCGATTTGAGTCAAATTTTGTCCGACCAATATTTAGCCACCTGGATAGCTCTGCCGTTGAATTTGAATACTGAACTTAAAGTATTTTTATTTTTTTTCGTATTTACTTCGTTATTCGTTGTTTAAGTAGTTTTATTTGCAACTGAAACATTTCTTTGTATACTTAACCGAATGGTTTCAGACATCACAATATAAAAAAAGCATTGTCAAGTTTCGTGTATGAGGAAAAACTAAAGGTAAAAAAAGACGGGTTGCACTCCGGGAGTGCCGGCAGAAGTGAAAACTTGATTATTAACGTTGAGCATGTTTGATATTTTGGAATGGTTAGGGAATAATTTTGCACCAATTGCTTTATCAGTATAAAAGTACTATCATTTATGTGGTAGAATACAATATTCATTTATTGCGCTATCGTACACAAACATGACAATTTATATTACATTAAAAATTTAACACTTTAAAATTATTACAATTATTTTACATTAAAAAGTTTATCTCTCCGAAAAACTACTGAGGTGTCAAGGGACACCCAGATGGAACGAAGTTCCGTTCTGGCTTGCTTTCTATAAGAGAGAGAAAGAGAGAAAGACAGAGAAACATGCGCACGCCGCACGGCTTACAATAGCTTACTATAGAAAAAGTGTCGTTACAACTTTTCGTGAGAATTTTTTCCGTCTAGCCAATACAATATAACTAAAAAATACTATCCTATTTTATGTACATTTTGACAGCACTATTTCAACATCTTCGAAACCATGAAAACGACACTCATGACGAAAAAGTTGATAATTTCTTGCAGCCGCCATCTTGGATTTACATTTTGACAGTACCATCGGTTTCCACGCCCTCGAAAACGATGAAAACGACACCCATGACGGAAAATTTGATAATTTCTTGCAGCCACCATCTTGGATTTATATTTTGACAGTACTATCGGTTTCAACACCCTCGAAAACCATGAAAACGACACCCATGACGGAAAAGTTAACAATTTCTTGCAGCCGCCACCTTGGATTTACATTTTGACAGTACTATCGGTTTCAACACCCTCGAAAACCACGAAAACGACACCCATGACGAAAAAGTTGATAATTTCTTGCAGCCGCCATCTTGGATTTACATTTTGACAGTACCATCGATTTCCACGCCCTCGAAAACCATGAAAACGACACCCATGACGAAAAATTTGATAATTTCTTGCAGCCGCCATCTTGGATTTACATTTTGACAGTACCATCGGTTTCCACGCCCTCGAAAACCATGAAAACGACACCCATGACGGAAAATTTGATAATTTCTTGCAGCCACCATCTTGGATTTATATTTTGACAGTACCATCGGTTTCAACACCCTCGAAAACCACGAAAACGACACCCATGGCGAAAAAGTTGATAATTTCTTGCAGCCGCCATCTTGGATTTACATTTTGACAGTACTATCGGTTTCAACACCCTCGAAAACCACGAAAACGACACCCATGACGAAAAAGTTGATAATTTCTTGCAGCCGCCATCTTGGATTTACATTTTGACAGTACTATCGGTTCCCACGCCCTCGAAAACCATGAAAACGACACCCATGACGGAAAATTTGATAATTTCTTGCAGCCACCATCTTGGATTTATATTTTGACAGTACCATCGGTTTCAACACCCTCGAAAACCACGAAAACGACACCCATGGCGAAAAAGTTGATAATTTCTTGCAGCCGCCATTTTGGATTTACATTTTGACAGTACCATCGGTTTCCACGCCCTCGAAAACCATGAAAACGACACCCATGACGGAAAATTTGATAATTTCTTGCAGCCGCCATCTTGGATTTACATTTTGACAGTATTATCGGTTTCAACACCCTCGAAAACCACGAAAACGACACCCATGACGAAAAATTTGATAATTTCTTGCAGCCGCCATCTTGGATTTATATTTTGACAGTACCATCGGTTTCAACGCCCTCGAAAACCATGAAAACGACACCCATGACGAAAAAGTTGATAATTTCTAGCAGCCGCCATCTTGGATTTATATTTTGACAGTACCATCGGTTTCAACACCCTCAAAAACCATGAAAACGACACCCATGACGAAAAAGTTGATAATTTCTTGCAGCCGCCATCTTGGATTTACATTTTGACAGTACCATCGGTTTCAACACCCTCGAAAACCATGAAAAAGACACCCATGACGAAAAAGTTGATAATTTCTTGCAGCCGCCATCTTGGATTTATATTTTGACAGTACCATCGGTTTCAACACCCTCGAAAACCATGAAAACGACACCCATGATGAAAAAGTTGATAATTTCTTGCAGCCGCCATCTTGGATTTACATTTTGACAGTACCATCGGTTTCCACGCCCTCGAAAACCATGAAAACGACACCTATGACGGAAAATTTGATAATTTCTTGCAGCCGCCATCTTGGATTTACATTTTGACAGTACTATCGGTTTCAACACCCTCGAAAACCATGAAAACGACACCCATGACGAAAAATTTGATAATTTCTTGCAGCCGCCATCTTGGATTTATATTTTGATAGTACCATCGGTTTCAACACCCTCGAAAACCATGAAAACGACACCCATGACGAAAAAGTTGATAATTTCTTGCAGCCGCCATCTTGGATTTATATTTTGACAGTAAAAGTGTCGGTACAATTTTTCGTGAGAATTTTTTCCGTCTAGCCCCCTTTCACAACGCGCGATAAGGGATAGCTGTCTACTCTCCATCCGTCTTACGCTTTTTCGATCAGGTCACGTGTCCTGACGCGAGTTTAAGATTTTATACCCATTACAGAAAAAGTGCTCAACGCCGCTAAAGAAGTTTTCACTTCAAAAATTGTTTATTACTCGTATTTTCAGAATCTCTCAATTACATCCACAAAGGTTTCTACACTCCCCGTATTCATAGCGACAAGTTTCTGAATAGATTTGAACAAGTTTGTAAGAAGACAACTCTGAGATTTTCTGTGCTGATGGTACAAAGCTGGGCTTACATTGACGTCGCAGTTTTTATTACTTTACACTTTGAGAACTGACTGGTTAGCTTTATGAACAACGAGGAATAAGGGGTGTAAAGTTCCAAGGATAGTTATCGAGTTAGGTTATTTGCTTTACTTATTTTTCTCTTAAGAAAAGTATGGTTTCTTTGAAGGACATTTTCTAGTAATTTATTGAGCTATAGTCGTAGAATTTCATTCGGGTTTTCGTAAATCGATATCTCCGTCGCATCCTCGGGATTTACTGACCCGAGGCCATCTCCAACTTAGAGCTGTTGGAGAAATACCACGAAAGCATGATAGACCACCAGATTATCGTCGTAAGTGTCATAAGTGACCAATCCATCTCGATTGGTCACACACTTAGGAGGGATTCCGATAAGCCATCCTTTCAAATCTAGATTTGAAAGGATGGCAGTCTTCGTAATATTTCGTTATTTATGCGTTCTCTATACGCGGCCCTTTTTGATAATGGAAAATCATCAAATAACTTCGCCCGCTCTTGAAGGAGTGAGAAAGAGAGTTTTCTTTTAATGAAACTAAACTCTCCCGTTTTTTTTCTGTTACTCTTAGTATTCTAAGACCTTCTGCTGAAATTCCTCTTCGGTTTACTGACATCTCTATTAGCGCATAAAACACTACGCGCCGACTTAGGCTCGGTCCGGACCTTTAAACTGATGGCCGCATGGCTAAATTACCCATTGCTCGTAACCCGTAAGTCTGCAAGATTTCCAATCTCAAAAAAAAAACTAACTTTGAACTATCAAAATTCATCTACATAATTCACCTAATTCAGGTTGAATTAGGTGAATTATGTGTATAGAATTTTATCTCACTGAAGCGAGTAAATGAATCCAACAATACTCAGTACTATCAATCAATAGCCTCACAGATGCGTCAGCGAATCAAAAACATTAACCTTGAAAGTATTAAAACACTATGAACATAATTCACCTAATTCAACCTCCCAATAAAGCGAATAAATAAATCCAACAACACCCGGTACTGAAATCATTCTCTAAATACCCAAATCATTACTAACATCACACTAAATAGCCTCACATATGCATCAGCGAATCGTCAACATGATTCTGAATCAGTATTTACACTCCAATCGAATGCATTGTTTGTCAATATAACGCAATTAACAGAGGATGTTGAATTTCAAATGTGGTAAGCTATTTTGGTGTATTGGATTTAGGCTGAGTAATAACTGTTGTATCTGTAAAGGAAGATCATTAATTGTGTATCAATTTGGTTGTAGAGTTGTGTACAATATTTTCAAAGATCATTTATTTTATTTATTTAACAGTTCATGTACATACTTAACATTTAAAAGAAAAGAAGACGGAAACAGAAAAATAGGTACATAGGTGATGTTTATCTACACATATAAATAAAATTGGAGTGTCTCTTTGTAATGTTGAAATAACTGCTTTTTAATACATGCATATGAATATATATACGGTACATACACCAAAATACCATTTTTTTTAATTTTTGTCTGTCTGTCTGTTTGTTCGGGCTAATCTCTGAAATGGCTGGACCGATTTTGACGGGACTTTTTTTGGCAGGTAGCTGATGTAATAAAAAGTAACATAGGCTACTTTTATTTTAGAAAAAATCAATTCAAAATCCTGTAGTCCACGCGAACGAAGTCGTGGGCACTGCAAGTTTCTAAATAAATCTCTTCCAGCATACTCGCGAAAGAAGAATTGTATAAAAAGAGATGTAGACACCGTATGTAAAAGTAAAAAGAAAAAAGAAACAAACAAAACAGTTATTATTAGAATATACCCACAACATAAATCATTACAGTTTATTGAAAAACTGAATTATAGATTTTTTTTTTTTTTTTTTTTTTTTTTTTTTTTTTTTTTTTTTTTTTTTTTTTTTTTTTTTTTTATGGTGGGAAAAAATCATGCATTGACATCCCCCGCCCTTGGGCGGAGCGGGAGATAGTGTCAGACTCTTACTGACTAAAAGACCCACCCCGTTCCTTCTAGCGATCAACGTCTTCGTTAAGCAAAATGTAATAATTAATTATATCTAACATCACCTTACAAGTTGTAGGTCGCCGGTTCAAACCCAGCCTATTTCATAACCACTGCTCTGAGAACGATGAAGGAAAACATCGTGAGGAAACCGGCATGTCCTAGAACCAAAAAATTCGAAGACATATGACATTCACCAACCCGCACTGGGCCCGCGTGGTGGATTACGACCCATTCCCTCTCCTAGAGAGGAGGCCCGAGTCCCAGCAGTGGGAACATTAAAAGGCTGGTTATGCTAATATCAATTTCAATTTTCAATTTAATTTTTTTCAATTTTTCAATTCATTTATTCAAGAACAATTTGTATTGTGTTTGAAATTACTTAAAACTACATTATTTACAATTATAAATACAATTAATTCATCCGGCTTCCTTTTCCGACTATCGTCCTATTTCTATTCTTCCATTCCTATCCAAAGTCCTTGAAAAGCTTGTCCACCAACAACTTAGCACGTTCCTTTCCAGGCACAATCTATTAAATCCTTTTCAATCTGGTTTTCGACCTGGACACAGCACTACCTCAGCACTCGTGCATATCACGGATGATATCAGGTCAGGCATGGAGATGGGGAAGTTAACAGTACTTGCTCTGCTTGACTTTAGCAATGCTTTTAATACTGTTGACTTCGACATTTTGCTTGGTATCCTTTGCTCTTTTAACATATCTCCTTCGGTAATTGACTGGTTTAAGAGTTACCTGTTTGGTCGCCGGCAGCGTGTTTGCATTGAAGAAACTTTTTCTTCTTGGTGTAACACAACTGCCGGTGTGCCGCAGGGTGGCGTTTTATCTCCTCTACTTTTCGCACTTTTTATTAATGCTATCACTCAACGACTTTCTTCTTTCTACCACCTGTATGCTGATGATCTTCAAATATACACACAATCCCCTCTCGATAAGCTGTGTGATGCCATTGAGACTATTAATATAGATCTGAATCGAATAGGTGACTGGAGCACTGAGTTTGGGCTGAAGATCAATCCAACCAAGACGCAGGTGATTGTTGTTGGTAGTTCCCGAACTGTATGTAAGATAGATTGGTCGACACTTCCCCAGGTTTATTTCAATAACACCATAATTCCTCTAACTTCTACGGTGAAGAACTTGGGGATTTACATCGACAGCACTCTTTCCTGGACTAAGCAACTGCAGGAAGTTAGTCGTAAACTGTTTGCTTCGGCGGGCTCCTTGAGGCGCCTTCGCAATTTTCTTCCCATCACTACTAAAATTGCGATAGCACAATCTCTTCTTCTCCCAATCTTGGACTATGCTGATGCCAGCTATCTTGATCTCAACCAAGACCAATTGGATAAGCTTGAGCGACTTCAAAATCTCTGTATCAGGTTTATATTTGGCTTGCGCAAGTATGACCATGTTTCTGAATTCCGTACTCAGCTCAAATGGCTTCCTATTCGCCTTCGCCGGAATGCTCACATACTTTCTTTGCTTTACAATGTACTCTTTAATCCTTCGACTCCTTTTTATCTTAAAGAACGCTTTCAGTTCCTCTGTGACACACATTCTAGGTCCTTGAGGTCATCGGAAAATCTAAAACTTAGTATTCATATGCATTCCACTTCGTTCTTTGATAAATCCTTCACGATACAAGCAGCTCGTTTGTGGAATGCATTACCCATAGAAGTGAGGCGAGCCCAAACGCTACCAACGTTCAAAAAAATGGTGAAGGAGCATTATCTATCACTTTAGTTCTTCTTCTCCTTTCTAATTGTAAGTATATTTTATATTTATTAGTTTATTAATTGGTTTTTTATTTATGTATTATATTTTTTATTTGTTATTTATTTTTACATTGTTTCTATAAGTTGTTGTACACTTTTAGCCCGAAATCTTGTTCCTTTCGTTTCTGTCCATCCAAAGGTTGTCTGGTAGAAATTGCCCTGTGCAATAAGACCGCCTATTGTACACTTATTTTTGTTAATTATTATTCTTTAGTAAGTTAAGGTGTGCAATAAAGATATATAATAATAATAATAATAATAATAATAATAATAATAATTATTATTATTAAAAAATAACAAAATAAAATAAAATTTAATGTCAATACAATTACTTACATTATTACCTACTACCGAAACACTACTCAGTCTCACATTAATTAATATCAAATTAATTTTAAATTATTGATATATCATCGTCCACCGAATAAAGACATTTCTCCAAAAGGAAAGCTTTGAGCTTTGACTTAAACGAGCTCGTGTAAATTATACTCTTCAAGTCCAAGGGCAACTTGTTAAAAATTCGCACTGCTTGATATTGAGGACTATGTTGAACAATATTTAGTTGACTATGTTGAATAATAGTAAGTTATCTGTCGTAACTGTGAGGGAAAATCGTTAAATGTGTATCAACATGGCATGGTCCTCATGTGCGTCAGTCTAATATAGTTAACGCTTAAATGACTACGACCTCTTTTAAAGATCAGAAAAACTCAAGTCATTTAGGTAACCAAGGCCAGACCTAGTATCGTGCCCTAAAAACGATTTGAAAGTCACTCGTACCGTCTCTATTGTTTTACGTAGGTATGTTCAATAGAAGCGTCTTCCTTTGACGAGACAACTCTATGGATCTTTTGTTGCGCCGTCGCTTGTTCACGCTAAAACACTGTTTGTCTTTTGATACGCGCTCGGATAATAAAGACGTGGAGTGGAATTGTTAAATATAAGGTTGTGTGTTTCAAATATTTGTGAAGTAGCTTTTGATGAGGTTGCTTTTTTTAATTTTTAACACGCAAAAAACTGCTTTAAAATGCAATGTGCGTAAGTGTTATTCGTTTCTATTTTCAATAATTATCAAAAACCTTTTATTAATATAAACTTGTACGTGACTGCGATCCATCATGATGCCAAGAACTGATGCAATAGTTGATGGTTAAGCGCACTAAAATATTCACTCTAGTCTTGAAGATACCTAAATTACATATTATATCGGTTGGCCAATTGAACTTGTTAGATTTTAAATGTATTCGTAACTTTATTTTCATCATTTACTAAAAACTGCATTCAAAATTTCCTGTAACCAGTAAGATATACAGTCCACAAGTAACCAATGGTATGATTTGGTACAAACAGGTGTACTGTTTAGTAAGTTTAACAATAAGTTCTTAAACTACTAAATCAGAACTCTAAAGATGCACCATATAGATAATTTTGCCTCAGGAATTATCGGGGTCTTGTAGTATTACCAAACCTCTCTATCTGTAATAATAATGGCCTAACTTGACAATATGCTTCAAAATAAATCACTTAGATATACCCCATTACGTGCTTGTTTAGTTATAGAACATAACATGCTTAATCATTATTATTGTTACTAATCAGGGATTAATAGGCATTTAGAATAGGTAATCACGAACAAAGTATCTTGGGCGATTATCACACTGCCACGCACCACGCAGTGTAGGGCGCGTTGCTTGTAAGTATCACTTTTTGTATAGAAAACATGCACAGTCCAACACACCGAAAATTCATCCACGCGCGTTCATGCAGATCATGCGCCTACATGCAGATCATGCGCCTACATGCAGATCATGCGCCTACATGCGGAGAAACAAGCACACACATGCGTAGGTTCGGAGCGACACGCAAGATATGGCACACTCTCGTAGTGCCGTGTGTGATTTTGTATGAATTCTGCGTGTATTTACAAAACACAACTACGCGCGTAGGTTTTTTTTTATTGTTGATAGGTTCGCGCTTGACCACTATCTCACCTTATGGAAAGCGACGATGCGGTCGACGATGGAGCGCGATACGTGCGTTGACACGCAACATGCAGCGTGATGCGTGGCAGTGTGATAATGGCCTTAGGATGTTTTGGTTCTGCAGGATTGTTCGAAAGAGTTAGGTACCACAACCCTAGAATGCAAAAAGAAACTGAAGGATTTCAGTCAATAAAAGTTTGACACTCCCCCTAACTCTAATCAGATCTGAGATGATGATTTCCAACCCTCAAATTAACAAGGCCAGAGAACACAACGTTATACTCGTATGAGCAAACACAACTCTGATGCTGGTTATTAAGGGCCAAGCGCCCGAAAAGTGTCATAAAACAGTGATTTTCTGAGGCCTACTCCTCCGTAACGGCTAGGTCAATTGGTTTGAAAAAAATATATGTTTATTATAGATTCATGAACAATAATATCAACATTTGATTTTTTCGTGCAATTAATACTTTTGTCAAAAAAAAATATTTAGTAATTTCGCAACTTTTCGCAACTTTTCCCTACTCCTTCGAAACGGCTTGGACCTTTAGAAACATTTTTACACATAAAAATTGATGGTTAAATATTCTTCAAAGTGAACATTGCATATGTAAATCAATCAATATCTCGCAGAGAAAATGGATTTAAAGCGCTTTCCGGGCGCTGCTGGCCGCAAATAAATACACAGATTTGTGTACTGCCGCCTTGGCGAGTGCGAGAGTTGCGTTCACATAATTTCGGCCAGATGGTTCAAGGGACTATACGCCTTAAACTTCCTATCTGTCAAATCTGTTCACTACGTCATGTTATATTTTTGTGTTAGTCATAGAGAGAGAAGATATTTTTATTCTATCTATTCTTTTTATTCGCACGACGGGGTCGCGGCAGACCAAGAAGGAGACGGTGGGACGACTTGTATGTCTTCCTTGGGAAATGGAAAGAAGTGGCTCAAAACTGGGAACAGTGGAAAAATGGAGGGAGGCCTTTGCCCAGCAGTGGGACAGTATGGGCTAGATATAATTATAATTTATTATTATTTAAATTATAATGATAGCTTAACCACAGCTAGACATACCCACTTATGTGCAGCTGTCGAAAGGTAAAGGTTAGGTTTTAGGTCTTCGAATTACGTGCTGTCCATTCTGTTATCCAGCAACTTCTATCATGGTGCATGGTGGATGGTAATCTACAATGCAAAAAAACGTTTCCCTCTTACAGTATTTTTGGTGGAAAATCATCCAATGACTTCTTCTACTTTAGGGAGTGTGTCAGATTTGTAGTGACTAAAACCAAACCTATGTCTTTCAGTTGTCTTTTGCGTTGTAGGACCGCGGGTTTCCTTTTCATTAACTCTATCTAGGCTCTAGCGGGCATTGGCCCTGCTATATTTATTTATCTATTTCATTTAAACTGTAGGGACCCGGCTTTGTTGACATATCTTTAAAGCGCGCGTGGAACACTACGCACCGTCGATGACTTTGGCACAAAATAGATACTCGTAGATAAAGAAGTCAATCTCATGTATGTACTTCACTTTTTATACCTATATATATATCTTTAAAGCGCGCGTGGAACACTACGCACCGTCGATGACTTTGGCACAAAATAGATACTCGTAGATAAAGAAGTCAATCTCATGTATGTACTTCACTTTTTATACCTACGCTCTACGGCCGCGCTAAGGTCAGTGCATTACGCCAAACTGATTGAGCCGAGATATCGTGTCCGTGAACGGTGTCCATGTCTGCGTTGCTCGAGCGAGTTTTGTATGTAGATTGACTTCTGTACCTACCTATTTTGTGACTTGGGTCTCTTACTATATAGATGGGTACTTAATCTTAATCCATCTGCTTTTTCCACAAACGTTTGTTCTCAGACCATTCAAATTAATTAGCTGAAGGTTTTCCTCTTAATTCATGAATTGATCATAACAAGGAAAACAAACAACTCTCAATTACTTGATTAAATCTGCGGGACAACACACTCAGGGACTATTAGATACCCGGACATGTATATATGTATTTTTTTTTTTGATAGGGTCATCTATTACCTATTTATTATGTTTTTTATAAAGTTGGGTAGGTCTAACTTCGAGAAAGAGATCAATCGTCGAATCTGACTCGGCTAGGTAGCGTTCGGGAAGCCGCGCGGTATCTTCTCGTCCAACATACGTGTCTTAAGACGAAAGTATATACACTTGGGGGAGGCCTATGTCCAACAATGGACGTTTTACGGCTGAAATGATGGTGATGATAATAAAGTTGCATTTTAGAACCGTAAAAAGGGGCTATTTGGGTTTTTGGGTGGTAGAGTCTGTGCGGAAAGTAAACCGTCGTGGGATTTGAGGGCGCTGCTGTAGATAAATATCGTTTTTGTTATGTAAGCAACATTGTGACGTCATTATAGTGCGACTGTTAAATCTTGATATTTTGAAACTATGTTAGGCTAGCTTCTTCCAGCGCCTTCACCTTATAATAAAAATTATCCTATTGCTTTTGCTCACCTAATGAAACTGCAAAGTTATAGCTTATTTATGTGCCGTATTATTGCAATGTTTATGATTAACATCATCTGTCTGGTAGTTTTTGCGCGACACATCCATACATACGAGTACCTCCATCCATCTTCATAAACTTTCGCATTTATAATATTAGTACAGTAGCCTATTTATTGAACTTGCTCACGTGATGAAACTTAGCAAAAATATAGGTTATAAGCCATGTTATTGCAACGTTTATCATTAAATTCATCCGTTTATAAGTTTTTGCGTAATGAGTAACAAACCGTTAATTGTGGTGACACCTGGGGGAGGCATATGTCGAACAGTGGACGTCTTTCGATTGTAATGATGATGAACATTTAAATGCAAACACGAACCGGTAAAGGAAAATAGCGTGAAGAAACTGCTGTACTGCCTATCGAGGTAGGTTCCACCAACGACCACTTACCCAGTTCCAACGAAAATGGTTCTATCACTTTGACTGGGATCGGTCTATTATCAGTGACTGGAATATTGCAGCTAACAGCAAGTTTATGGTTACCCTAGTTAAATATAAAGGTAAAAATGGGACCACTTTCTCGTTGTCTTCCTCAGTACATTTTTCCCTTTTGCTAATCAATGAAAAATGTGAACTTAATGACTATGAAAATAAAGTATAGTTCAGAATTTGTAATGTTGCTTCGTAAAAAATCTATTTAGTCTGTAAGGGGCCATCTCGTATATAAGATCCTTGGGATCACTTTGTTGTCCGTCTGTTTATCTGTTAAGACCCTTTAACTCAAGAACGCTTGGAGGTATCGAGTTAAAATTAAAACCATACACTCAAGTCTGCGGTCTTTTGAAGTTGTGAAAAAATCAGACTTCCGAGTTAACGAAAAAAAAAAAGATACGGCCGTTTATGTCGCAAAAAAACATATATTTCGATACTCAAGGGAATCAAAGTTCATAGGGTGAATCTCGTTGACCTAGAATCCTGAAATTTGGCATAAATCAAGGTCTCATAGATCAAGTACACGGAAAAATCTGAAAATTGTAAATTTGTAGATACGCCACAAAAAAAAATAATTGTTTGCAATTCGAAAAAACTTTCTAACTCAATTCGGGAATTGATTTCATAGGTAAATTTGTACAGAATCTTCAGTGCGCGAGTCCGACTCGCACTTGCTCTTTTTTATTTTAGTTACTGTATTCTTACGCAAGCCTGAAAAGAAATATTCTAAGTTAGTCAAAATGCATTATAAATTTAAAGTATCAATACTCTTTATACTAGCCATCGAAAATATTGACCAAAACAAAACAAACAAATATCGTCATGTTTAAATGAATTTCCGTTAAATTTATATATATTTGGAGATAACAGGGACAGGAGTTCACCTAAGAAGTCTAAAAACATTAAAATAAAAGTGTTACGTACCAAAAACACAGCATACCAATGTTTCCCAAGTTCGTGACTTTGTTTTGTTCAATAATGGTGTGATTTGCGATTTGTTATCTTTGGCAAAACTGTAATATATTAAATATTAGTTCCCCTGCAGCTCAGTGAAATTTTTTATCACATTTCTGAAGATTTCAATTAAAAATCACAATAAAATAACATAATAATAAACCCTCTGTCAACATGATATGACGTTTCGCATTTGACGGATGGCTGGGTTGGGTTGCTACTTAAAATCTTTAATGTTGTTTTCACTTTACGCCACGACGGTTCTTTTATCGCACAGACAATATTAGGGACGACCCAGAATTTCGAACAAAAATATCGATTACTGTCGGTTGGTGTATGGTAGAATTTATTTTACAAACTCTAGCAATACTTTGATAGTTTAAGTCAAATTGTCATCTGTCAGTGTCAGTCTTTTTCACAGTTTAGTTTTAAATTTTAATGAGAGAGTCAGAGACTAATTTTTCTTCGAAAATTTAAGTATCAAAACATCTTCCGCAGTGCAAAATTTTAGCAGGTAAGAGTGTGAATGTTATAAAATTACGATTATATAAAGTATCGCGATGTTTTCATGCTAATTAATAATTTTGTTATGCTTATAGTTTTTTATTTATTATTGAAAATGTGTCTGGGGCTTTTCGGGACGCCGATGCGGGGCTATTTGGGACGGTGTCCTAAATAGCCCACTCATTTTAGTACATTTGTAAACAGCATAGGTATTTTAAATTAGTACCAACATATTTTTTTTTATATTGGATGGATTTATTAATTGGATGAAAAGGGAAACCCAAGAAAAATGGATGGTTTATGTGAGAAGTAATATTTAAAAAGGTAGTTTTTTTTTATTGTTGATAGGTTCGCGCTTGACCGCTATCTCACCTGATGGAGAGCGACGATGCGGTCGACGATGGAACGCGCTTACCTAGAAGAAACCTATTCACTCTCGACTAGTAGTTAGTGATAGCGTGACGAGTGACAGGACAGAATAGAAGAAAAAAACATATTGCGCCGATCACAAATAAAACGAGACAAGGGCAGGAAGATGATGATTTTAACAGCAATGATAGCCCTGATTAATGTCCAGGCGATTACTTTCCAATCAAGGTTACCATAAAAGATCGACAGAAGAGAGACGTCCATCATATGTTTAGTTTTTAGTTTCCTTTTTATGTACATACTAGTTTTTGCCCGCAGTTTCGTCCACGTATATAAAAGGTAGCCTATGTCACTCAGAAATAAAGCAGCTTTCTATCGGTGAAAGAATTTTAGCAATCGGACCAGTACTTCCAGAGATTACGTCCTACAAACAAAAAACAAACTTTACCTCTTTATTGTAGTAGTGTAAATAACGGTGTACGATAAAGTATATGAAACTAATATTACACATGCGACAACCTGTTTGTATACACCGCTAAATTTTTAACGGTTTTAATGCTGTGGAGGGTAGATCCGGTACATGAAACACTATCGATTTATAAAGATAAAATTAATTCGTATTAATTTACGCATGTACGAAATTTATTTCTTTAAGAAAACGTCAGCTAGCTGAGCGAGTCCAATGACCCGTAGGTAGTTGTTGGTGTTGCGTACAAACTACCTACAGGTCATTGGACGTGTATATGTGTGCGTGTTTATATTTGTTACTCCTTCACGCTTAAAAGCCTGAACGAGTTTAGGATGAAATATGGCACACGGGTAGACGAGGTGGTCTGAAATGAAGTGTGAAATGGGACATGGGATACTGTTCTTCCCAAGTATGTTCCTTTGGGATCAGTTTCTACTTTACTCAAGTAAAGCCGCAGGCAGAAGCTAGTAAAGTATTCTGACTATATCAAATAACAATAAATTATTAAACCTTTATCAAATCAAGCATCTATTGGAAACAAAACAATAAAACAAAAACCATTTCCAACCATTAGTAAAATTTACAATTAAAATCTCTAACGCTTTTCATTTATCAAAACATTTTCCAGTCATTAAAATAATTGTTCTGACGAATTTGATCAAGCTTTTAACAATAAAAAACAATTTGTTTTTTCTAAAAGTAATTTTCAGAATGTTAAAATCGATAGGCTAATAATAACTGAAGCTCAACTTAAGGCTAATAATAACTATGAACATTTTAATTAAAATAAAGTTCAACAGTTTAACCCCAATCACTTAAAGTGCTTAGAAATTTACGGTTTTAAACTTGCAAGGACGTTTTTTGTTTATTTTTTTACTGTTTACATAGCTGTGATTTTAAAAAAAATATTATGTATATTTTTGTACGCCAATACATATTGAAAGATGCAGCGTTGAAAAGCCTCTCACAAGAACCAGATCTGGTGAAGGTTGCGGAAATCTGATGCGTGCGGTACTCACTGGATAGGTCGTCAATTTACTAAAAAAAACATCCTTTATTAATTTTGGGAATCGGCAAGAAGTAGCTCAGAGCCTTTGCCCAGCAGTGGAACAGAATAAGCATAATAATAATAAAGAATAGGGAATAAATAATAATACTGATTTTGCTACACTAGTTTTTGAACGGAAAGTTAAAAAGGAAATAATGTTTCGTTATTTCTGTTCTTAAATGTAGATTCACTAACACACCCATAAAACTATACAAAGAGTTTAAAAGTGTTACCCCACCGGATTTCCGGGAATCTCCAAATTAAAGATCAATAGGTTACTTCTAGACAAACATGGTTCACAGTTGACCACATTACATCAAAAGGTATAGTGGAAAACGCGAACTTATCGATCCAAGTACAACAGTAGTGATTACTATAATGTTGTATAAAAAATCACCAAAGTTAAAAACATTCTTTGAAGCCAATCTAGTAAGCCAAGTCTAAATGCTGCAAAACCCAAGAACTCAAACTTACATGTTAAATTACATTGCAAACTCCCATAAAGCTAAGTTACAAAACAAAGCTCATTAAAGTTAGAACTATTTTCATGAAAACATAATATTCCAGCACTCACGGAGTAACCTTGACTGACCCTGACCCAAACTTGAACACGGAAAGTATGTCAGGTATAGTGAGCAAGATTGTGTAAAGGAATTCTATTAGTTTCAAAGGAGTTTTAAAGATGGTAGAGTAGATAGATTCTTTATTGAACACCAAAAATAAATAGTACTTTTTTTATGGTGGGAAAAATCATCCAATGACATCCCCCGCTCTTAAGGCGGAGCGGGAGATAGTGTCCGACAGACACAGGTTAATTTAGTTATATAAATAATAAATTTAATTATACAATTAATCAAGTTTAGTGTTACGTGTAGCATGAAAACCTGTCAAGTTCAAAAACGATGATCAGGCTGTTGATGAAGATGATTATGATCGATTTTAAAGTGCATCTAAACTTGGCATTGGATTGGATTTCAACCCTTTTTCAGGCGAACAATTAGCCAATAGGAACTTGGCCCCCTTTTTAACAGGTATGTTTTTAGTGGGATAAAAATATACAGAAATAGTAGATTATGTTACTAGGGGATAAAGCAGTGTCTTTAAGTTGCGGGCGGCATGTTGAATTCCGAACGAAACGAAGGTTGCTGATTTTAATCCCGAACGTGAGGGATTTATATAATTAACTCCCGAGCATTGCGATCGAGTTAATAAAGAAACCTGAGTGAAGTGAGGAATTCAAGCCTTCCAATACATACTCATACTCTACTTTTTACACCATCTGTGAGATAATTAAAAGACAATTTGGTCGACCAAATCATATATTAGAGAAATATAAGTATTATATTTACAAGTTCATCAAGCAAACAAAATTCACTACTCCAAGATTCTATAGTTTCAATTTTCTAGAACTCTCCCGTCGTCAGTAAGCACGTTTTATTCTATTTTTTTTTTTTTGTTAATGGCCAGTTTGAATTTCGAGTCAACTAGTTCGATGCACGTAACATTGTAATTCACAATGTTGACGATTTTTGATCTTCCAAATTCAAATCTTATTTTTCCCTGGGGATCGGCCATACTGCATTATCTCCCTAGGGATAGAATGACTTACTTTAAGTGAGGTTTGTATGACGTAAAAAACGACAATATCGAGCAGGCGGTGCAAATAAATTTAAAAAAAATAATATTAAATCTATGTCACCATCATAGGAACTAAAATTCAAAATCTGCGTCGTGGAATTGGATTTCTCTGCGCGGTTAGAACAAAACACTCTTAAACACGTAGAACGTAACATAAAGACAACAGTTAAAAATCAACTATCGGGGAGTCTGATCAAAATATCCAATATCCATCCTTTTCAAAGGAGGTTTGTAGAACTTTACACCTGGTTCCGCTTTCAACGTGGCGTATTGACGATGCGCGCGTTTTTATATGAGCTCCATGCTTCTAAACTGCTTTGACAAAGGCGAAGTGCGCATAAAATACGTTGCACTTTGATTTTTTGCCCAAAAATGAAATCTGGCAATTTAGTCACGTAATATCGAACAGTTAAAAAAAATAAAAGCTATGCAAATATTTTCAAAATCGTCGTCATATTTATATTGCAACAGAATATTTAAAACAAACTACTTCCTAACTAATGCAATAAATGTGTACACACTATTTCGGAAGGTTATTAACGTTACCGCAATTCTAATTACGAATTCCATTTAATGTAGGTAGTAATTAGGCTTGTTAGAGAGTAGTGTATGTATTATTGTAACTTCGTAATTCACGTTCAAAATAATAAATTAGAGCTTTTAGATTTGATATATACGACTGGTATATTGGTCTATGCCGGAGGTCGTGAGTTCGATTCCCACTCAAGACAAATGTTTGTGTGATGAGCACGATCATTTGTTCTGTGTCGGTGTAATTTGTCTATAATATGCTTATACATTTAGAAATGTATATATCAGTTGTCCAGTCGGCCCTAAACGGCCCAATCAGTTTTGATGACATCTCTTTGAAGCACGCGTGGAATACAACGCGTCGTCAATCAGGGCATAGTCTCTACTAGATGACGAGCTACCCATTGCTTGCCGTCCGCAACGTTGCGCCTACGTTCGTGGCGTAGTTCAAACTTTTGATCTTACCGCTCGTTGCCTCGCGCTTAGGTCCCGCTCACAACAGTACGCCACGCGAGACGCCACTCATAGCACCGCACGCCCGCTTACCGATACTTTCCCGCTCGCCGCGTCGCTCGCTGCTAAGACCAATTCATGAACAGATCGTTAGGCTGATTATATCAGCGGAGGGAACTATTGAGCTAAATATACTTAGATAAGTTAACATATAACTTTCTCCCACAATCTCTAAATCGAGGCATCTGACGCCAGCTACTTCGCTTTATGAAGGGTTTAAGTCGTAAGTGGCGTTTAAGGGAAATGGGATTGTGATGTTCTATCGTGATAAGGCAAATATAACATACTAATATACCTTGAAAATACTGTTCGCTAAACGATACGAAAATAGTGTTTACGATTTTAACCGCCTATTAGGATTAATAGTCAGTACAACCCAGTCAGTACAAAAAGTTTGTACTGATTGTAGCTTCACTCGCCTATCGTCAACATTGAGCATGTTTCAAAGCTTGTTACTTCATCTAACGCAATCCAACGCGTTGTTTGACGAAGAGGCAACGCGAAAAAGAGAGATAAAGCCGGAAAACACTGTTGGCATTCGGTAATTCTGTGATTTACTCGAATATTTGACAAAACTTGTTCAACCAAATACGTTTTTTTTAAACCCTTAAAAGTTAAAAAAAAAAAATGTTGTCATTCAGAATCTTGATTTGCAAGGCTTCTATTGGTATGATTTCTGACTTTTTAAATTTATTGGTATATTTTGAAGAGTCAAGATTCATGGAAAATAGCAGATTTCTCTGAAAATCTCTGAAAGTCTGTACTGGATTAGTTTTATACAAATTTAAAATTGATATCAATTGAAGCCTAGATAATATCCAAAAGATAAGTGTGTTTCCAAATTATTTAACGAAAAATGTGTAATAACGTCATAATCGTGTCGTGTAAGAGCGGTTGTATAAAAAATAGTGAAAATGTATGTCGAATTGCATCCCCATAAAGACCCTCAGGTTGAAACCGTCTAGAAACACAGACTCTGTCAGGAAATTCCACTCCTTAACTCTATTCTGTACACGCAAACGAACACTTCAAGTGTTCCAAAAACGTTTTTTCGTATGGATGGGAGATTCACCATGTAAACTTAGAGCCAAGGTTACACACTACAATCACATTTTACGACTACCCTTGATACTGAATTTTTATGATCGAAAAGTATTTTATGTATTTCATAACTTGCCCGATGTTGTAAATAAAATATTTTCGGGATATTAAATAAACTATAAAACCCAGAAACAGCTTATCTAGAATTAAGCAGACGGAAGAAGAATGGATAATAAAAGTTTTATAGCTAAGTAGGTCCTTGGTTTCAGCATACTAGAAAGATAAATAAAGCACTCCTCCCGTCTTTGCGGACAGTTCTATTTTAGACACTAAAAACGATGCTTTTGCCAAATATTTAAAACAATAAACGTAAAACCTTCGCGTTTATTAAAGTTATAGTTGTTTCGTTTTTGTCATCTTTAAGAATCCACCGTATTGGATTTAGAATGACGTCTAAGTGACATCATTCAAAATTCAATATGGCGAACACCAGCTAATTATACATTGACATCCAAATCATAAGCGGTTAGAGGTCGGTAGGCAGCTATTTTTTAATTTACTTCTAGCAGACATCGCTCAACATGCCGCAGCCTTGGAGGCAAACGACAGCGGTGCGCCGCAGTCCTGTTCATCAACAGCCACGACCACTCTGACAAGAGTGCCCGACAAAAAAGAAGAAGACTTCTAGCCAACGATTGTGAGCATATCTAACTACGCTGGCAAAGCTGCAAGCAAAAGCTAGTCAATAATAACGGCAAGTTTCAGCATTTATGGTTATGGTAAGATGGAGGTAAAGAGCATCTTTTCTATCATTTTGATCCTTGGTTCCTAATTTAGGTCCAAAATGACCATGTCATTGAGGGTCACAACTATTTTCTATTAATATAATCAATTCAAAAAAGTACAAACTGCTTGTCATTATTGCCCTCTAATTCCTATTTATAAACTGAGTTCAACAAATTTTGTTTTAAATGCATTTATAATTTAATTTGTTCAAATAACGTTCTTAATAATATTAATTTTACAAAAGAAAACCACCACAACGACAAAAAACCAACAACAAAACTGAACCACAAAAAAAAAAAACCACTCGCGAATTTACAAGATAAACTGAAAATGATTGAAATAAAAACCAAGGCATTCGCGCCAATGGATATGAAAGGAGGCAGAAACAAGCCTTTGAAGAAATCACCTCCAATTACGAGTCTATTTTACAGCACTAGCGGTAAATAGTGGTGGTTGTTCTGAAGCAAAGAGAATTGATTGTTATTTAGATACTGATTGTACCTGGGTTTGTAAGTGTGGCTATGAAAACAGCAATCAATTTTATGGGTTGTGCAAACAACTGTGCCTTTTTTTCGTAGGATAAATAATACCTACGTGATATTTCAGTTTTGAACTGTGAAGTAATTTCTGTCATTAGTTATGCATTCTGTAACTTTGAATTGTTTTTAAGCTTAGCTACAATTACACGTAAAAAGAAATATTACACCTAAAAATATCAAATGTAAACTTAAGCAATATTATTTAAGTATTGTTTAAGAATGTTTTCTTCTTATTTACAGAAAGTTTTTAAAAATTAATGTCGACAATAACGTACACATATAAAGTTGAAAACTCAATTTGTTTCGATATTGAGATATATTCATGATAGCACAAGTTTAAACCTTAGTGCTTTTTTGGTTGCTATTTAACCTAAATATTCCTGTAATCTTTGTATAAATGATAAATAAAAAAAAAAAAAACGTAATTGACAATTTTACTCATTACATGATTAAGCTCTCAAGACCACGTGACTGCCTGTCACTTACTACAAATTAATAACAAAATATTATATTTATCTTTAAACACCACATCTGGCGACGGTCGAAAGTCCGATGGAATTCTATAGAAACGAGTAACTATGCCATTTCTAATGGAAATACAATAAAAGTTCCACAACAAGTGCACGTGAGACTAATCACGGAGCGGGAGTGTTGAGGCAGCCACGAGAGGCACTTAGCTTCAGGGCCGGGTAAGGGCACATTCAGGAGCATCTAGCTAAGCTAGCTGATTCTGTAGATATTATAGGGCTATTTCTTGTTGTAATTCTTAGGAGCGCCAACACTGTAATTCAGTTAGGTACAAATGGCCTGTCGGGTTCCCAACTAACGGTAGGAGGAGTTCGCATCGGCGTCGGGACATCGATGAGGTACCTGGGACTCATCCTCGACAGTCGATGGAATTTCGTGGAGCATTTCCGACGTCTGGCTCCCAAACTCAACCGGACTAGGGCCGCTCTCAAGCGGCTCCTGCCCAACCTTGGGGGTCCAGACGCCTCCTGCCGGAGGCTCTACGCGGGGATCGTTCGGTCCATGGCCCTCTACGGGGCGCCGGTGTGGGCGCCGTCGCTGCAAAAGCGACCGGCGGCCATTCTGAACGCCTGCCAGAGGGTCATGGCAATTCGAATGGTGCGGGGATACCGCACGATTTCCTGCGAAGCGGCGAGCCTTCTGGCTGGCCTACCACCGTGGGATCTGGAGGCAACAGTCCTTGCACACATGCACGACATGCGCGTGGAGATGCAACGCCGGGGTGAAAGTCCTCTACCGCGACAGGTCACGGCATGGCGGACAGAGCTCCGGCGGGATCTCATGGTGGAATGGCGTCAGCGACTATCGCAACCCCGTCATGGGCACGCTACAATTATGGCGATAAGTCCCCTCTTTGAGGCGTGGCTGGAAAGACCTCACGGCGTCCTTACCTTCCGCATGACACAGGTCCTCACCGGAAATGGCAAGTTCGGGAGGTTCCTGTTCCGAATTAAAGCGGAAGTGACGCCCGGGTGTCCCCACTGTGCGGAACGCCCGGAGGACACGGTGGAGCACACAATCGCAATCGCTGAAGAAATGTCAAGTTTAAGTGGCAGTGGGTAGGGTCCATTACTACATGCCCGGAGGACACGGTGGAGCACACAGCCGAGGTGTGCCCTGCTTGGGCGGAGCATCGCCGTGCCCTCGTGGGGGTGATCGGTGGCGGAGACCTCTCGCGCCGGGCCTTGGTCGAGGCCATGGTCCGGAGCGAGGAGGAGTGGCAGGCGGTCGCCGACTTCTGCGAAGCAGTAATGCTCGCTAAGGAAGAGGCCGACCGCATCAGGCAACGGCGCCCTCACCGCCGCCGGGATTCCGATCCCGATTTCCAGCCACCGTAGGCGCGGGCTTGCGGACAGTGAGCAATGGGTAGCTCGCTGTCCGGCCGTCCGGTAACTGTCCGGACCAAGCCCAAGTCGTCGACGGCGCGCACTGTTCCCGCGCGCCTCAAGGAGTTATCAGCAACAGGAGGGACCCAGCCGGATCGAAGCCTACCGGGGCCAGGGTTACCCGAAAGGGCGCTCGAGCCCCAGTATGAAGGCTTGAAGGAACGGGATGGGTTTTTTAGTCAGTAAGAGTCTGACACTATCTCCCGCTCCGCCCAAGAGCGGGGGTTGTCATAAGATGATTTTTCCCATCGAAAAAAAAAAAAAAAGGTACAAATTGCCTCAGTTCGGTTTAGTCTGATCTAGTATTTGGATTAGCAAAGTATGTGTGTGTTTTTTGGTGTGACTGGGTGAGTCATTCATTATTATAATTTGTCCAAGGCTGATATTGTGTTACTATATACAGGCTTGCGAGTAGAGCAGCGGGAGAAGCTAGTTGTTTCAGATTTTTATCACGAAATAGACAGAAATGAGTTGTTGAGGAGTTTTTTCCTCCACTTCTTCTCTCCAGCTCAAACACTAGGAAGTGGTGAGTGGTGGGGGCACTTTTGGGGCTGTCTATATAGGTATTCAAGAGAGTTGATATGTTCAACTCTATATATCTTTGGAGCGATGACGCCCGACTATGTTTTTTTTAAGTATTTGCATTTGCTCTTGAGTTTATATATATACTCTATCTGCGATCGTTACTTCGGTCAGATATGAGCACTGTATTTTAACAATTCTTTCCTTTTCCAAATAATGTGATAAGGTACTCAATTACTTCATACTTATGAAATTCATCTTTATGTCGGTGGGGGTTTGTCCAAGTTACTAAGATGAGAACCACAGGGGCGAGCGAAGATAGAGCTCGCCCTCTTCCCCTTAAGGGGAAACCGACCCTCGTACCTCCGTATAGGAAAATTCAGGAAAAATGGATTTTTTATCAGCCTGGGGTCATTTAGGAACAGTCGCAACCACAAAGTAATTCGAGCGTACCTATATATATGTAAAAAAAGAAAGTGACTGAGTGACTATTGTACGTATATTGTTATTTGCAAGATATACAAACATTGCCACTAGTTTTTTCGGCCTAGATCGAGTGGCCCCGCTAGATGACACATGGTACCCTTCACCGGACACAAAGAATTATAATGACGAAAATATTGCCAATAAACTGTAGCCCCCTATTTTCATGGCTCTCACCTAAGAAGGGTAAGTAAACACCATAGTATCTCTGTTTTGTTCCACGTGGAATTATTACCGGCTGATTATGAGTCGGGCGCTCAAGCTGTATAAGCAGGTTGTATCACAATGCTAGGTACATATTATACTGTGTCTTACACGTATAATACTACGACTGAGTGGTGTAGGTATATTCAGAGGTAAACACAGGTTTGTAAACAAGTGATTGTGCTGTAGAGTTGTTTAAAACCAAATCTACAGTACGATTCCTGTTCAAATATTCTGAGAAATTAGTTTCAGACGTGTACAATTAAAAAAGAAAAATGTACTTTTGCTCGAAAACCCGCTATTATACCCACCGCTTTTGCCTAAAAGCGTTGGTTTGCCTAATTGCGCGCCTACGCAATTTACTGTTTTCTATACTAGTTCGGAAAAGTGCTGGCGCTCACAATTTATAATGTTTATCGTACCAGGCTGGGCGTTAAGTGATACACTAGTTTTGTCACTGCTGCCCTCAGCTCCATAACACCCTCGCCTACGGCTCGAGCGAATTCCGCCTCGGTCACAATGACAAACTTTCTCCATTTGCATCAAAATGTACTATAATGAAAACTTGCCCGTATTATTCCACTGCTGGACAAACTCTCCCTCCATTGCTTCCAAAGATTATGGTTTTTCGCTTCTTTGTTTTAATCCTTAAGGAAGACATCCACGTCGTCCATCCATCTCCTTCATGGTCTGCCGCGGCCTCGTGTCATTGTGTCTGAAAAACAGTTCTGTGTTTTACGGGCCCACAGCTCGTCAGTCATAAAACAATATGTTACAATACTAGTTACCCTGTCTTAGGCTGTTTAATAATTATAATTGCATAAGTTGATAAAAATGCTATGCAATAGCTTTACCGCGGCAGTCCCCGAGTGCCACACGTCTTTTTTTTATGCAGTATATTAAGGTGCACTGCACTTGTTGTACTAAGTCTGAGGCGAGATATTACTAAAAAAAGTTAATTAAATAAGTTACCTTCATTCCTTTAGGTATCTTGGAAAATTTTTAAACTTCAACTTTTTTTCAACTATTAAGTAAAAAGGCCTGTCTAGAAGTTCATTCTTCTACAATATATATTTTTTTTTGTTAAAAAACTAACTTTACAGCCGATTAAACCTCCAAAGTTAGGTTTGACAGTTCTAAAAGATTGAAGAATAGGGATGGGGTCAAAGAAATCTATTACTATAATTTCCGATTCCTAAGAGATTTTAATAATAAATATTCTTTTATTTTTCATGTTACAATAGGTTCATTTAAAAGCCCATTCGTCATAAACAATAATTCATTTTATATTGATAATCATTTCTTTGTATTTTCAAATCGATTATAGTTTTACAGTTTTATTTGTTACTGTACGTGTACAGGCCCATTATTGAGATTTAGATTCTTTTGTTAAATATGTTTTAGATTTTACAAGTAAATCACGAGAGATTTTAAATACAATACAAATATTTGAAATAATAATAACTCACACATGTTTAATTTTAATTATGTGTTTTTTTGACAGTTCGATATTAGCTAAAAATTAAGTGACATTACTAAAAGTCGCTTGGTTAGAAAACGGCTTGTTTTTAATAAGTTCGATTATTCGGATATTTTGAACGAGAACTAGACGAAGAGTACCTACACAACACTACAGTGAAAAACTTGAACTACGTGACTTTGAAACATAGTTTAGAAAAAAAATACCTATCTATTGTATATATTGGTTATTTAGCGTTGTTAGAAAGCCATTAATTAAAAATTTGTTGATTAAAAATTGTTTAACTAGAGAAATAAAGGTAATTGAAATCTTCACTTACGCCTATACAAAGTTATTTCGGCTTGAAAAGTGAGAAATGTGAAACGATAATTCTTAAATTTGATGGCCTGTAGTTTCCGTATCGATAATAAGAATAACAATAAATGATGATATATCATGGACATGATTCAAATCATCATAATTGTGCTCAAAGTACCATTTTTTTTAAGAAAAAAATATCCGTTCTTTTCAGAAGCAGTTGTACCCACAAGACACAGAAAATAGAACAGAGCCTAAGTAAATGTATAATATGAATTTAAGAAGATTATAAAACCTAATGTTATGTTTATGTTTGTTTGATCCGTATTTAAGGGACATCCTGTGGGCGTGCTTCACCCCAAGAGAACGACATAGCTCTGCAAATATTTACATTGCAACCTTTGAAAACAATGTTTCAGGAAACAGATTACCGGGGTCTCGTAGGAGCTTACAAATTCGTCGGAAATTCTCAAAAATCCTCCGGAACTTACCTGTTTCTATACGGATGGAGGAAACTGCCCGGTATTTAGTACTCGGGTCATGATTATGTCCATAATTTTGCATAATGTTTAGTATAAAATTTTTTGGATTTTTTGTTCGTTACAGTTTTTGTTTTTAGTTTTGTCTCTCACAAAATACAAGCTCTATGAGAAATGATTAAAAACCAGGTACCGTCAGCAGCTTTGGTCGCATAAAAGTAGAAAATGTATGTCCTATACTATTCAAAGATATAGTAGCATTCTATATGGACAAGAAGAGAAGGGTCCAGGGAATTGTTTTGGACTTCACAAAAGCGTTTGACACCGTGTCCATCCCAAGTAGCATACTAATAGTGAAAAAAAATGGAATAAAATCAATTAATTACATCATGTTATGACCGATAAGAGTGAATTAATAACTAAAGACGTGCATGAGACCGCTAGAGACAGTTAATCCTTACAATTATAAATAATACAATTATAAACCAGTCCCCCACTGCATTGGTCTGTCTTAATGTTCGTGATAAACTCAAAATTACTGAACAAATTTTCGTGCGGTTTTCACTATTAGACAAAGTGATTCATGAGGAAGGTTTAAATGTAACTCACATAGCAGTAGAGAAAAGCCGAGTTTAAAAAAAATATTACTCTCGTGCAAAGCTGGGACGCACGAAACCACAGAACTGATAAGAGAGGTTAGAATGGCCGTGTGGGGCGGGGCAGGCATGCCACAAAGTAGGGCAATGCTCATAGTTGAACTACCAATAGCAAACTTGCTATGATCTAAGTGTGCGTGGTCTGTTAGTTGCATAAGGTGCGTTCGTATTGGTTTATTGCCTGTAGTGGAGTTAAAAGGTGTGAGACAAGTGGCGACACTCGTTGTAGTAAAAATCGGAAAGTATTTCCTTGGTAACCTCTTTCATCTTTTGATCTTATCTGTGGACGAAACCATTCAGTAAACAATAGTAAACAAAGGCTTTGTTGACTCATTTATTTAATATTAAGCACGTCGTTACAAGTTTATTTTCTTAATATAACATAAATCCTTTTACGAGGCGAGAAGTTGTTATTAAGTTACGACTTAGTTTTGTTCTCATCTTCATTAGATAACTTTAACACCAGAATTTAGTCCTGTTCTATTCATTCGCGAACAAAAGGTTAGGGTTGGGTATGATAGTTTTTTTTGGTAGAAAATCATCAAATTTACTTCTTCAACTCTGGATGTAGCAAAAGAGAGAGTGTCAGTCATTTTCTGACTAAAACCTTCCTGGAAAGAAAATAATATTTATTTAGCAACAGTAAATAAAAACTGTAAAAAAAAATTTGTGTGTCACCTTTGTTTCTTTAGGGTCATGGTAACTCTTTCGAATAATCCCGCTACTCAGGTTAAGAAAAACTGGTGTAATGTCCATTCGTCACGAATTGGCCGAAAAATTGAAAATACGAAGAACTCTGGAATAAGGTGTGTATGGTCTTTGCTCAACTATGGACGAATGCAGGTTTTTAGGAGTATGCAAAACAGAGTGTACAGTCTCGTCACTTACGTTGAAGAGGGAGAATCCTCCGACCAAACGGGAGTTATGTCTGGTCCAGGCAACTGCTCAATAGGAATTTCGGTTGTTGTATAAATAAATGTTCTAAACGTGTAGAGAACTCCAATACGCAAAGCAGGAGTTTGTCTATTTTAGTTTGTATGTAACATCATAGATGTAGCAACAGCAATAGCTAAAAACACATAAATAGTGATGTTCAAAAAAAATGAGGTTTGGGCAAAAATATGGTATGCAACGTAAATAAAATTAAAATCAAAATACTTAAGCAATAACTGAAGGCTCTCACAGATTTTTGCAATGAAAATTAAGAATTATCGATAACAAACAATCTAAATTTAACAACATCAGTCATTTATTTTTAGGAACCAGTTCATTACTTAACGATTTTCCTCTTCCTTTTGTTTTCCTCAAAGCAACTTCATGTGAAAAACAAAAAACATCGACTTATTAAACGAACAAGTCAAAACAACACTACAGTAATAGCAATAAAGTCCCTCTGAAAAAAAAGACACAGCAATAAAGTACCAGTGAAAGAACGGAATATAAAAATAGCTAACATTTGTAAGCCTAAGAAAAGATGGTAGACTCCTTGTGATCTATCTAAATAAATATACAATAGGAGTTTGACAGAGAATAATACGGAGCTAAAGAATCAATACACGAACAACAAAGCCTTTTCTGTGAGAAATTTTGGTATATTAGCTTTGTACCGAACGAGGCTATTTTTGTATTGAAGCCTCATGACTTAACGAACGCTTCGGTTGAAATTAAATCTTTGCTTTGGGAAGAGTTCGTTGAATAATCGTAATACTTTTATAAAAGGCCGTCTTTTTTTGGCTTCTCACGGATTATGAATAAAGTCAGTATCAAGTGATTAGGTATTTCCATTTATGATACGGTATACGGCAGTAACATTGTTTTTCATTCGAATGCGGATGTAAAAAATTCTAATGTTTTTGCAGCAATTGCGTTAACAAGCTTTGCAGAGGTAGTCAATACTAAAATACATTTTAGCTCCATTTTACAATTATATCGTCCAGCTGTATTGACACTTAAAATACAATACTACATCACAATATCCACTATGAATCAATCTGCGAATGATTAAAATAGCCTCTGAACTTTGAAGTGTCCAGTTCTGCCTTACTCGTCAGGGGAAACCGATTTATAATAATAATAATAATATTCCACAACTATCACACAACGCCGTCTAGTCCCAAGCTAAGCAGAGCTTGTGTTATGGGTACTAGACAACTGATAAACATACTTATATATTTCTAAATACATACATATTATAGATAAATTACACCCAGACACAGAACAAATGATTATGCTCATCACACAAACATTTGTCCTGGGTGGGAATCGAACCCACGACCTCCGGCATAGCAGTCAGGGCCACTAACCACTAGACCAACAGGCCAGTCAGATTTGCTTTTTTTATTTAATTAGTATACGCATAATCGGCTTTATAATATTCGTACTGCTGAGACTCAAGCAGATGGCTTGAGTCCCAGAGGACCAGGAGAACCTCTAGGATACTTTACAGATATCAAGACGACTAGAGATCATTTTGAATATTTTCTTGCTCATTTTTAGAAATTGAAATTTTTAAGTTAGGTCACCTTTATTTTAATGGTGCAAGGCGTGGTAAGAGTACAAAACAGACACACACTGACCCAAATACATACCAATGTATGGGGGTCAGTCCCACATAATAAAAGCAATGACTTGCATATTTCAACAATGTTTTCCAAATGAAATGAGACACTGGAGTATAGTAAAATCAATCATAAGTGTCTCGACTACACTCGTGTCTTTAATTTTTTTTACTTGTATCAAAAACTTTGTAATACTAAAATATGTGATGGCAATATATTCAAAATCTGAGTTAAATAATCACAGACCGCATAAGAAACAGCATACTTCATTATATTATACAAATCGTAGACGTAGATAACTCAGCCGCTAAACTAGTATGGAACTAGTCAAGCCACATCAGCTACATGTTGCTATAAAATTGGGCGAAGGCAATCACTGACTGGATCCCAAACAGCAGGAGCCAGCGACGCGGTAACCTTCGACGAAGATGGCGTAACGAGTGGTACTCCTATATAAAGGATGGCCCAGAAATAGGTAATGACAGATTCTCCGACTAAGTAAATCCGTGTCTAAGAACAGATTAGTATCATAACTCAGAAGAGTGCCCTGCATATTAATATATTCCTCCAAGTAATCTCAAGGTACAACAGGTAGGTCTAAATCAAGGCAATGTCTGAGCTGTGTCTACATTGTAAATTAGATTAGGACAATTTATGGACGTGTTAACAACAGCAATATGTAGGTTATAATATAATACAATACCTAGTAATGGGTACACACAGTCTGAAATAATAATGTAATATAATATTCCACAACTAAGACTTGAAAATGGTAATTTTCTAAAGACTTAATTATTCTAAAGACTACAGTGGACCGGGAATGCAAAAGGCAAAGGTACATGGGTGGGGTTTAGTCAGTAATAATCTGACACTTTCTCTCACTCCACCCATTGTCAAATCAAATCAAATCAAAAAGGTTTTTTTTTTTTTATTAATGATAGGCTTGCGTTTGACCACTATCTCACCTGATGGTAAGCGATGATGTGGTCGACGATGAAGCACGCTTGCCTAGAAGAAACCTATTCACTCTCGACTTAAAGACTCCTAAGTTGTAGCTATCAGGAAACACAGATTCCGGCAGGGAATTCCACTCCTTGGCTGTACGCACAATAAATGTGTTCGCAAAACGTTTTGTGCGTATGGGTGGGATGTCTACCATGTACCAATTTATTTGTCAGAATATGGTACAATAGATGTTACAATTTTGGTTCCAGCATATCCTGCCATACTATGGCGTACAAATATTTCTATATCGTATGGATTAATTAATAAAATATAAATATTATTATATTAGGATTGAAATTGTATTGAATTAATAATTACATCATGTCAAATTAATTAAATCATGACTGTCATTACTACTCGTATCATAATTATGTCACTGTTGGTTAAGGTAGAGTAAAGCATATTTTTATGTTACTAGCAGCTTGTCGGAGAAATTAATTGATGATATCACACAGTTGTTTTTTTTTCGGTAGGTAATAATCAACCAAATGACATTCCCCGCCCTTGGGCGGAGCGGGAGATAGTGTCAGACTTTTGCTGATACTAAAAACCCACTTCTGTTCCTGTGTTGCCTTTCATACCGGAGCCGAAAAAAGACATACAGTCATGTTCTTATACAATGTTAAGCAAGATTAAATTTATTTAAATAAAATGAAAGTTCAATGCAATTTTTTTTTGGAAGTTCGGTTTCAAAGGAATTCAGGAGTTGGTCTCCTAAATTCCTATGTTTATTAAATAGCAAGTAATCCTTGACCCTTACGCAAATTAATTTAAAACATTTCTCACTCGAGACCACCGAAACACGCGCATATACATATTTTAATTTAAAAAGAAGGATAGCAAAATGGTAATACAATGTTCAGTATTTTTTGCAAGTTCTACGAGTACTTCGAAACTTCATAGGAGTTTAGGAGATCAACCTCTGAATTTCTATGAAGTTTATTATTAAGTAATTTTTGACACATAGACAAATTATATTAAAACATCTACTCACTAAAGACCACCGAAATCCGAACGAAACAATACTATTCACATAAACAAAGGGAAAATGATGTTTATATTGAAATAACATAATGGTTCAGCAAACGCTGACAAAGAGATATGTTACAGAGTATTAAGTTTCCATAATCTACTTTAGTTCGAGAATTTAGATAAGATAACAATGTTACACAAAGTGAGTATAATTTGTACAAAAGAGCTGCATATTTGGTGGTTTTGTTGAATTTACACCATGCACCTTTTGAGTGGGAACTCATCAATTAACTCTCTCCACTCTGTGTCTATGGAGTGAAAACTAACACTCCTGTGCTAGTTTTTTACTGACTAAAACCCACTCGTTTTTCCTCACTTGCTCTTTTTAACCGACTTCTAAAAAAGGAGGAGGTTATCAATTCGGATGTTTGTATTTTTTTTTTTATATATATAACTTCGTCACTTGCCAACCGATTTAAAAAAATCTTCTTTTGTTGGAAAGGGTATACTTTCCAAATGGTCCCATAGTCACCAAGTTGAGATCTGATGATGGAATCTTGGCGAAATCGAGGGAACTCCTCAAATATTATAGGCAACCATATAGTTTTTTTGGTATTTTCATCAAAAACTTAAGCATTTATAGTCAAAACATGACATTTGATGAAGTGAAACTGGTGAAGAAGACCAGAAATGGCCAACGGAAGTTCATACTCGCACAGATCTCCCAATGAACATAGTTACAAATAAATTCAGTTCTGAATAGGTATGTTAAAATGGTATCATCGATGTGACCTAATGATGATGATGGAGCCGGAATATAGGCACCGGAACTCCGTAATTAATCAATGTATCCTAGGCGTGTTTGGGCTTATTAGAATTGTCATGATAACTTTAATTTCGGAAGTCGGTGTTAAATAACGAAGAGGCAAAACTATTACAGAAACACCGACTTCCGAAATTAAAGTTATTTTGATGGTTTTAGTGTTTTTTTAGTAAGTCGGTTACATTTTTTTGTAAAAAGTTTTTTTATTCCAGTAATTCTAGCCAAGTTGATAATAATCTGCAATCTGTTAACGCTAGTAGAAAACTTCAAATGTACGGGAATGACATCATCTCAACGCTCAGTCACGTAGTCAGAACAAAAGAATCGGGGGTCAGGCTAACTCGAGGCGTTCGACGCAAGAGAAACGGTTGTAACTTGGCTAGTGAGGCAGGGCTGCGATGCCTCTTTCTAACAAGAATTTACACCATGCTTACCTACGTCTTGTGTATTTGTGCTTCAAGTATTGCGAAACAAAAAAATAAATTATTTTTGGGTTATTTTTAGGATTTATTTTTTGTATTAAGTGTATGTGATAATAAATTGTGCTTGTGCACATTGGATAATTATAGTTTTATTCATGTTATATTAGGTTGTAAATAATTTGTTTAAAAAAATTACATTTGATTACAAGGGCCAAAGAAAGTATTCTAAACCAACACACAGATAAACAAAAGTGCATTTACATACTATTCAAGATATATTTCAATCTTTTCTATTATTAATACAGTTAAAAGTATTCCAAAGAATTCTTTTAGATAAGAATCTTACTGAAATATATTCGAATAAAATTTATGAAGTAAAAACGTTCGCGAGTATTGTAAGAGATGACGTGCACTTAAGATTTTATTTGCTACACGTTTCTGTTATTTGAGAAATTGTTAAATTATAATGGAGCTTTATTTTAGTTGCATCTGTAAATAATAAATGCAGTAGGCAGGTCACCGAGACGTGTATGTTTGGGTATAGAATCTTGAATTAATTGATCTCGATATCATTATTTTCGGTTACAAAAATAAGGAAAAATCGGAAATTATTAATTAGGGAACCAATGAGGAGCTTCTAAGTAAGCTTTAACGCTTGTTTAAAACTATGCATTTTCTTTGTTTTTGGCAAAAGAAAACACGACCGTGTTTGCTAGTTTCGCAGTAGAACTCGACGTCTGCATAAGAAAATCGAATATTATGATCGTTTTTAGTTCTCTTGCCCTACCGATTTCCCATGTAGATTCTGCCTTAAATACCATCACAATTTTTATCCCATTAAACTGATTTTTATTCCACTTATTTTCGTGCAGTACGACTGTATCTGTACAGGGACCTAAGTCTGCTATTTTTATAAATTCGTCATTCCAACACGATCACATTGTCATTTTGTTAAAAGTTCGTAATTCACAATGATCGATCATTAATCGGTCAATGGTCTTGTAATATAATTGTGGTAGAATTACAATACCGAGCATATTAAAAGCACTAACTGCGCAATGACGTCGTAATGGTAGGTCACTGATCAAAGGAACTGTCAAAATTTTTGCAGATTACCGCATACGTCAGATATTCATTTGTCAATATGTACGAGATTACCATTCTATGCCATTTCTTTCAATGGAGTGTCAGTGGTCATAATGACGCCATTGTATTTTAGTAGATTACCAAACTTGTCAAAATCGACAATTATAACATCAATGATAGACCATTCTGACACTATTGTAATAGCAGACTTGGGGCCCTGGTCGACGACAGAGTATGCTTGCATAGAAGTAACTTAACAGCTTAAAAATCACACCTTTTGAATTTATATTTCTTACCTTTTAATCTAATCTAGTTCGAAGAATAGTAGAATAGTAGAATTTATTTCTAGGTAAAATCCGTGACGCTAAAAATATCTGTCTTCAAAAGCTTGTCGAAATACATTACCTCTCTACTATCCTGTAATAAAGAAAATGTATGTATTACCTGCGGCAGACCATGAAGAATATGAAGTGATAACATGAAAGGACGACTTGAATATCTTCCTTGAGGATTGGAATAAGAAAACGAGGACCCGAGATCGGTGAAAAGAATGAAGGGGCGCCTTCACCCAGTAGAGGGACATTACGGGCTAACTATAATTATATCTACATATAATATTAATCCTAACTAATATTATAAATGTGAAAGTGTGGATGTTTGGTTGTTTGTTACTTAATCACGCAAAAACGGCTAGACGGTTTTGAATGAAATTTGGCATGCATATAGCCTTTGACATGGTAAAGAACATAGGCTGCCATTTATCCCGATTCTTCAAGTACCTAATGCCACGCGGGCGAAGCCGCGGGCAAAAGCTAGTTTATAATAATATTTTTGATGCTCATGGTTTGTTTGCGACTGTATTGACACAAGGCATAAAACTGATTGCATTTTCTAGAACATTGATCACAGTTTTTCTATCTAGATTACTATTTGTCATCATAATATTCCTGATAGAAAAACTGGCTGGCACACAAAATTTTATATAACTTTTATATTTAGAGCGAGCTATGAAACTAAATGAGATGGGTATAGTTATCATAAAAAAAGATGCTTTGACAATATAAACTACAACACATCTCGTTACTAAGCAGAAGTACTATATGAACTAGAAAAGAATAGAAAAAGCTTTATTGTACACCAAAATAGTAACTGAACTTTTTACAATAACTTGAATCTATGGATACAATGGCGGTCTTATCGCTGATAACAATATCTACCAGACAACCTTACGATGGACTTACAGAACTTGTACGGCGAACCGCACATCATCATCATATCAGCCGAAAGACGTCCACTGTTGGACATAGGCCTCCCTCAAGCGTCGCCACAACGACCGGTCCTGTGCATCACGCATCCATCGGATTCCCGCGACCCTGACCAGGTCATCGGTCCACCTCGTTGGACGCCTTCCAACGCTGCGCATCACAACATTTGATTGAATTTAGTCAAACGATCAAAATTATTAATTAAACAAATCAGTACGTGTTTAGATCGCCTTAAGTGCCGTCGCGCGTCCTTTCTTATTTTATTTATTTTATTTTATTTTATTTATTTGGCTCACCAACAATTGACTACACACATACAAAGATATGAAATACATGGAATAAACTTATAGACTAGTGCAGCAATTCCTTACAGGTAAGCACAACATGCGTAACATTACTGTTAGTTGCCTACTTAAAAGTAACTTACTCACCAAACACAATAATTACCGCTAATAACTAAAAAACTAAATTATTTTAACTAAAAACTAAGTTAACAAGCCAGCCTGACCATCGCATTGTTTCTTAATTGTTTTATATACAATACTTTTAAACCTACCAAGTGAGTCAGAGTGTACATCGATAAGATCACTGTAGTAGTTTAATAAACTAATACAGTATTATAGACGCGGGATGGGAGAATTAGCACCAAGAACGGTTCTACGACGAGGAGGACGCAAGGGGGTTATAGGAGTTCGTGAGCTTTTCGTAGGCACACGAAATTGGATGCAGCTCAACAATTGGGGACAGTCAATTTTACACCTCAAGATTTTAAATATCTCCTCTTCTGTAGTGATAACATATTAAAATGCGAGAGTCTATCTCTGTACGATTGCTTCTTTTTAGCTATCCCAGAAGGGTATGCTAAGTGCCACAGAAATCTTTTGGATCCTTTCTAATCTTAGCGTGTGAGTGGCATAGAGTGGTCTCCACACAGTACTGCAATACTCTAACGAGCTGCGGACTAAACAATTATACAGCAGAGTTTTAGTTTTATTGTGCCGAAAACAAGTAACATTTCTTAAGACAAACCCAAGCATTCTTGAGGCTTTTTTAACAACATTTTCAATGTGGGGTACAAATGTCAACTGTCTGTCGAATAGAACTCCCAGGTCCCTTATCTGTTCCACTTCCTGAACCAAGTTGCCACTGATGTAATAATTCGATCGCGTTAATTTAGTTTTCCTGGTGAATTTTACATGGTAGCACTTGTTAATGTTTAATTTCATATCATTATCATCACACCATTTCACCAACATGTCAATATCTCTCTGCAACAACTCAACATCAAGGTCCGATTCAATCAATCTGCAAAACTTTAAATCATCAGCATACATATAACACTCAGAAAATTTCAACTCATTGGCAAGATCGTTACCAAATAAGTTATACAAGACTGGGCCAACGTGTGTTCCTTGTGGGACGCCAGATGTTATCTTGTAGGAACTTGATTGGTAACCATTGAGGGCTACAAAGAAGGAACGACCATCAAGATAAGATTTGAACTAATTGAGGAGAGGGCTAGTGACGCCGTAAGTCATTAACTTATGCAGGAGCAAATTATGGGGGACACGGTCGAAGGCCCTGCTGAAATCGGTGTATATCACGTCAACTTGTTTTCCAGAGTCAATGGCACTTGTAAGGGTCTCCGTGAAAGCTACTAGGTTTGTGCAAGTAGACCTGGAACTCACAAAGCCATGCTGTGTATCGCTAAGGTAAAGTTTTAAATGAGACTGTATGTATGGACTAATAAAAGATTCAAAAACTTTGGCAAAGGTAGACAAAATTGAAATTGGTCTATAGTTACCGACATAATTGCGATCACTGCACTTATGCACCTTCCAAATATCCGGGAATACACCGGAGGCAAGCGAGCAATTAAATATCAGTGATAAGGGATATGCCAGAGGCAAAGCACACTTGGAGATAAAATAAGGAGGTATTCCATCAGGTCCCGCTCCTTTTCGATCATCCAGAGATTTTAATTTATTGAGCATGATATCAATTTCAATCATTGGTATTGTCAAAGGTAAACTGTAAGCTAACATGTTCCGCATATATTCTGAGGGAGATGAAAGATCAGTCGCGCTTTTTTGGCTGTACATGGAAGAAAAGTGAGTTGCGAACATTTATTATTTCTTGCTTTATTAACCAACATAATTATTTGTAGCATTATAACAATACAGTTTTTAGTGAACATTCCTTTCTATCATTTAACATCCCGGAAGATAACCTTTACATGGTCCTTCGAGCCGGATTTAAGTGATACAAAAAAGGTGTTAGTCTACGGTGTACTGCAAGTTAATAAAGTTTTAAATATTAGATAAAGATTATTTATTAATTTAACAATTCATGTACACACATAACTTTAATGGAAACAGAAAAATGTACCTATACATAGGTAATGCTTATTTCTAAAGAAATTTCTAAAAAAAAAAATATAATTAAAAATTACATAAAGATATAAGATACATTTAACAGCTATTATAATTTACCTGATCCAAGTCGTGATTTTTCACCAAAACGCCTCATCAATAATAATTAATTATGATCTATTTTTATACTCTTATCTAGGTCATTGTATTCCCTACCTCGTAATGTATGACTAATGAAGATCGAGTGTTTTACTTTGACATTCATACAGGTTGAATATTGTTAATACATCAATTAGGGAATAAGTTGAATACAAGAATCCATCAATTGGTGATTGGACTAAGTTTTAGGTAACACATTATACATGTTTTGTTCCTTCATGTATCAATATATCAATCATTGAGCCCTTTATCCTGACTTTTTGATATTGTTTTATTTAGGGTGACTGGTATTTAGTGACCGATAATTATACACGTGAGAGGATGGCCGATAAAAAGATGGATGGATTGTGTGAGAAGTGATATGAAAGAGTGGAGTGGAGTTAGTGATAGTTTGACGGGGGATAGGACAAATTGCAAGAAGAAAACGTGTTGCGCCGACCCCAAGTAATATGAGATAAGGGCAGGAAGAAGAAGAAGAAGAATTATACACGTGATTTGATTACAGACAACTTTCCCAAAGAGACTTTTTTTATACTCATGTTTTATTACAATAACAAAGCAGCTGTTCGTACAAATTTACACACTAGTTTATTAAGAGCCTATTCACTCTAACCTTGATGATGCCTAAATTATAATTGGGTGGGCGTATTGTTGGTGCAATCCTTCGAGGTACGCGTTTTATACAACAAAGCGAAACGCTAAATCCGGACCATAGAGGTATCAATAATGTAAGGGTGGACATTCGTCATACTTCGGTTTGTCTGATGATAGAATCAAGTCATGCAATTACTCCTGCGCACACTCTCCAAAATGCATCCTATAATATACCGAAAGGCTGGCCACCCTAAAATTGTGCTCTAAGCTTTGTAGATTACTGTTTTATAAATCCAACTTTAATTACAATTACCGGCACGGATCTTGAGCGCTCGGCGTTAGAGTGGGGATCGCTTTGCGCATTCCATACATTGGCGAGCCAATCGTCGTCGTTGTTAGATACATGCAGCAAGCGCAGGGAACGAATCACGAGTGACGTCTATGACAAGACGGCGCGGCGAGCCAATTACTGATACTCCCCACCCCCGCGTCTCACTTCGCACCACTAAAGAGACCGAATATTTGACTTCTGCGCAACTTGAAGCCAGCGCTCAAGATCCGTGCCGGTAATTGTAAAATATTTTCTTCTTGGAACAAAACAACACTTGATTAACACTCCAGTGACTAGTCGACCTCTCTGAGTGAGGAGGCTATTATTCTATTTATTAGCAAATACCCATTAACGGTCAGGTGGCATATTCTTGTCCAGGTATGCCTCATTTTTACGAAGGTTTTTGTAGGACTAAGGTCGAACACGTAGTGGGCCCTTTGTAAGAAGAATTTAATCAAAAGGTAATGGATCGAGCCCATTGTGGATTCCCTTTGAACATAACCTACATACATAAAGCTTTTACGCAGTCAGACTTCAACAAGTGTTTTACCAAGTAGCATAGATTTAATTACTGGAGATAAAAGCTGTAGTGCTTTGGCTAATTCATTGTAGCTAAATCTAGATTAAATTATTCAGTATTAATGACTGCATGATTGAAAAGATTTAGGAGGCAAAAGTTCTTAGCCAAATGTTTCTTTTTTATGAAGGAACAAAATATAATCTTAGATACAAAATGTGACACAACCGCGAGATATTTTATATTTTAAGATGAAATAACCTTTCTTCATTAGAGCAAGGACAAAATGATATGATATCAAAAAAATATAAAAAAAAATGCATGCGTAATTTGTCATCGATATGCGCAATATCTTTACATGGTACAACGAAAAATTGTACTATGTAAAGATATCTTATCAAAGAGCTCACTTTGAAAATATATGTTTCTCAACTTATAAGGTATCTTAATATTTTTTTTTTGAGATATTAGCATTTTTTCAATTCTCGGTAACTAATTTTGTAAAACCACCTCGCGACGCGCGGACTTCGAATCTGTCACATCATACGGCCTTCGCCCTTTGGACGGGTGGACGTATGTCATTTTTCTCGCCAAAACGCTCCCATATTTATCGTTTAAGTGTTATGAAAAAGGGATAGACAAATTATCACGAGGGGTGTGGTGATGGGAGAAAAACCATTCGACTTGAAAAATGTACCGGCCAATTATAACATTATTCACTTGAGTCGTTCGATCGATTACCGTGTTGCGACAGTCGTATCAGATAACGATCGGTAAGGGTCAGTTAAATACCAATACTTTTAAAGGTAGGGATACAATATGGAACTATTTAAAACAGAAGAACTGGTTTCAGTGAGAGAATTGATATAAAAGAAAACAGACCCTTTTTTCCGATGGGAAAAATTATCTAATGACAACCCCCGCTCTTGGGCGGAGCGGGAGATAGTGTCAGACTCTTACTGACTAAAAAACCCATCCCGTTCCTTCAATCCTTCATACCGGGGCTCGAGCGCCCTTTCGGATAACTCTGGCCCCAGTAGGCTTCGACCCGGCTGGGCCCCTGCTGTTGCTGACAACTCCTTGAGGCGCGCGGGAACAGTGCGCGCCGTCGACGACTTGGGCTTGGTCCGGACAGTTACCGGACGGCCGGACAAGACCCTGTGGCGTCACGCTTTACCAGAAGTCGCTCCACGTCAAGGTGTAGTGTGTTCCACTTTTTTTTTTGAGGTGAGAAGTCATCCAATAACTTCCCCCGCTTTAGGGTGGAGTAGGAGGGTGTCTGAATTTTACTGACTTAAACCACACCCTGTGCCTTAGGCCTATATTTCACTGAGACACCATGGCGGCACGACCAGTCGCCGCTACCAACAAAATGTATACAGCTCTATAGAGAGTTACTCACCTGGTGTCCGTTTGGTTGCGGAACCAATTTGATGCCGCGACCAGCTCGGACGTGTGGTGACTCTGGTGTCTGTATGATATCTAGTTTGGTAGCTTATAATTTCACCAGGCCAACATGTGGCGCGACTAGTGGTCCCGGTAAAATAAAGACCTTAGAGTATGGTTTCTTTTCCTGAAATTCCTGATGGCAGCGTATATCTGCTACGTACTACGTGACTCAGCGTAAAGCAAAGCAGAGCAGCATGATGTATCGCCCGCGAATTCGAATATGCCCATGGATTCGAATTTGAATAAGTATGCCCGTGAATTCTAATACGCGCTGCTATTTCACTATGCACCCTGTGGTGTAAGATACACAACTGTTTATACGGCTGAATAAGTTGCTCTTTATACAAATTGGTTGCATCGTGTGTTTACGGCTTTTGAGGCCGCCAGTAGTTTGGAGTAATTATTTTAATTGTATTGTAGTGTATTGGGAGGTTCGCGTTTTACTCGCAACTCATCAAGTCAGTATGCATGGCTAGCTATATCTACGTGTAAGTAATCATAGGAAGTGGGATTGGGAGAGTTTTTTTTTAGGGTTATAGTTTCGAATGTAACTTTTTAACTGAAGAAGAAGAAAGAAGAAAAAAAAACGTTTATTTCTACCTTACACATACAGTACAATTTAAATACAGTAGAATTAGGATACATTAGAATTCAAATATCGTAGAATTTAGTATGAAAAAAAAAGGTAACTTTAAAATCTGTGCAAGGCATTACGTTAAATGTAAGATTATAGTTTTTAAGACAGCAAAATTATTGCAGTGAGCTATATATGTACGCCTTAATTGTCATGTGCATAAGTCATTTTGTTTTGAGATTATCTTGTTAATGTGATATGTATGTCATGTGGCTGTACTTGATTTAAATAAATAAACAAGGCCAAAGAGGCGCCTAACTCAGCATATGCTGCGATATTTAAAACGATAAATAACGCAGCGCTGGTATTCCTTTAGGGCCTGCTGTGATGCCACGGTCACACTCACGGAGGTTAAATAACTAAAGGCTCTCAGTGTTTTTTCAGTTGCCTGTCCAGTTCCTGGGCCGCTTTGACTCTTTCGAATAATCCCGCTGCCCTGGCAGGTAACGACGTGATAAAATGTCAGGCGTGCAAGCAGGGTAAAAAGGATTTGTCGAAAACTTTGCATGATTTTTTCCCACCATAAAAAAAAAGGGTAAAAAGGATGAAGTTATAATACAACCCATATAGCTCCATCCCTTTAATGGTTCAAAATGTGGAGGGAAATTCAAAATTCGAACAATGAATTTTTACTTTTAAATAACCAAAGTTTTCAAAATAATTATAAGTGGCCAGTGCCTTATACATAAAAACAAAATGATATAATTATATTTATATATTATTTTTATATTTAATTATATGATACTTTGGATTAAGACTTCACGCATTCTTCTTTTGCTTCCTACACACTATTGTCTATATTTCTTTTTGATTTCTCCTTTTGCAGGTCTGCTCTTTCTTTGGAAATAAGCAGTATCTTTGTACTAATGTCTCTTATGTATTATCTTTTTTTGTTATTTTTGTGTGTACATAGTAAAATAAATAAAAACTTTTTTTTGCAAAACTTTCTGAGAAGCCTGGTAGACGGTATATAAAAAGAAAAACTAACTGACTGACATATCAACACACAGCCAAAACTGCTGGAACTAAAAGTGTGTCTTGCACAAGGTTTCTTTTTATAACGTAATAGTAGAGGATACGGTTAAGAACGACCTTCACTGGTTTGTTTAATGGATGAAACGTATTGTATATAGATGCCCACTGCATCTGCTCTGCCGGGCCCCTACGGTTTGCTGACATCTCTTTGAGGAGCGCGTAGATCACTACGCGCTCCTGGATTCGGTCCGGGTAATTACCGGTGAGCTATTCATTCCTCGATGACCACAAGCCCTCGAGTCCAATAAGGTGGCAATAGGCCAGATTATTTCTGCAGCGGCCAACCTGAGCCCGCAATCGGTTCAGAGATTTCCCACTTTGACTTTCACAGATTGGCCACTGTAGCTCGTGTCCCAGCAGCAGATTGTCAGAGGCCCAGCAGGATCGAAGTCCACTGGTGCCATGGGTTCGCTTCTGAAAGGAAAACTTGGCCCTGGAATGAAAGGCAACGAAGCAACTAGGAATGAGTTTTAGTCAGTAAGACTCTAACACACCCTTCCACTCCGCCCAAGGGCAAGATATGTCATTGGATGATTTCCCACCTAAAAAAAAAAACTGACATATTAAACACATTACAAGCATCGCGATGATGTAACATTATAAAAATAAAGGGTTTAAAAAGAGTAGAATTATGAGAAGAATAGATGCCTAACTAACTACATACAAGCATAATAAAACATTGATAAAGCCACAGACTTAAAACTTACTCAACTACTTAAATATTTAAACTGAAAACTTTGAGAAACTTGATAATGGAGTTACGAGTAATTTAAATTTTTGTTCATTTAAAATTGAAGAAAAGTCCGTTATCTAATTAAATTTTGATTTCAATCAAGATAGCACTTCTTCTAAGATCAAAGGTTTTAAAAGTTTTGTTATTTAAAAAGTTAATGTCAACGCGATTGAATAATATATTTGTAAAATGCAAAATGTTTTAAACATTTAAGTATTTTCTTAGATTCTATAATTTAAATCTCAATGTCCACACCAGTCTTTCATTTGTCATGGATAGAATTTTAAAAAGTATTTTTTCTGCAAATGTGTTTCTAGGCGAGCGTGTTTCATATCTCTTACCATCAGATGGCATTATGGTCAAACGCAAACCTTAACATAAAAAAAAAATCTGAGCCCGGTAAAAAGTACCCGATAAAATGAATTGTTGGGCGGACAGCGAGTAATGGGTAGGAAAAGGATAAAGCTGGGGTCAGTAGAGCATTGTATTCCAAGTGCCCTTCATAAATCGGGGAGCCTGCTAGAGCTGATGCCTGCCGGGGTTTCTGTGACCCTGAAACGCTAAGGGTAACTGAAAAACCACACGTTGGTTTTTAGCCCATACTAAGTCTGACACTCCCTCTCGCTCCACCCAGAACGAAGAAGTTATGAGACACAATGTACTTTTTTTCTTGTTTTGTGTTTGTCTAAAGTTTTTGTTGTCTACATACAATGTTTTGTGCGCCAAAATAAATACTTTTCTTTCTTTCTTTCTTTCTTTCTATGTGATTATTTGTATCGAATTGTTACTGAAATTAGATTCCCTTTTGAATTTTAGCGCAACGTTGCTGGAGCGGAAGAACAGAAGCTTATTCGTTCATTCATTCAGCCCACTTAATAGTCTAAGATCCGATTAAGAACGACCTTCACCGGTCTGTTTAATGGAAAAAACTTATTTTATGTTAAATTTAGTGTATTAAATAATATAACGCGGGTGGGTTGCCTAAGAAATTCCTGGCCAGACTATTATTAATTAAAAATTGAAAATTTACTTTTTGTATAGAAAAATGCACAACCGTTATTCATATCAGATTTTTTTGTTATGAGCACTATAACATCGTATTCGTAATGAAACAATGTTTATTTTGATATAGAATTTGTTGTATATCAAAATAAACACACCTGTTTATACATACCTGTTTATACCTGGCAACCCATAGTTATGCCAGGAAACAAATAGGCAACCCAACATTTTTATGTTCTAAAGGCTTCACTCTTTCGGTTAGTATTAAATTTATTCGTTAAACACACCGTTGCCTTCTTTAAAAAAAAAAAAAATTGTTTGGCCAGGAATTTCTCAGGCAACCCACCCGCGTTATATTATTTAATATACTAAATTTATCATAAAATACGTTTCATCCATTAAACAAACCGGTGAAGGTCGTTCTTAACCGTATCCTCTACTATAACAGTTTACACATTCCGGTTGTTAGAGTTAAAAGAATCTAGAAAACTTAATTCTGAGTTAAAAAAGTCTTATTGTTTCAATCAAGATAATTCATTAAACCCCAAGAGAACGCCGTTCGCGCATCTATTCTTTTATGATTGTATCTCAAATTGACGGTACCTGAAAGGTTAATGTCCTCGTAGTATTTAACATAAGTACACTTAGATTATAATTAAAAGCTAATTTCCAAGAAATCATCTTATAAAGAAATTTTATTCAAAGTAAAAATGCGTTTTTGTACCACTTTTTAGGGTTCCGTACCCAAAGCGTAAAAACGGGACCCTATTACTAAGACTTCGCTGTCTGTCCATCCGTCTGCCTGTCCGTTTGTCACCAGGCTATATCTCAAGAACCGTGATAGCTAGACGGTTTAAATTTTCGCTATAACAACAAATACTAAAAACAAAATAAAATAGATATTAAAGAGGGACTCCCATGCTACAAACGCGACCTTTTTTCCGTTTTTTTTCTACGAACGGTACGGAACCCTGCGTGCGCGATTCCGACTCGCACATACCCAGTTTATTATTATTATTGTTAGGCTCGCCTTTGACCACCATCTCACCTGTATAATTTAATTTAAAAAAAATGACAGTTTCATTTAATCGCTTGTCGCTTGATTTAGAATTCCGAAAATATTAAAGTTTAAATAACATCAATAAATGAGCATAATGCTCTTTTGAACAAAATCATAATGCTTATTTGCAGCATGAAATTTTTTTTTAATAAAATCTTTACAAAACTATTTTGCTGAGACCAACAAAAAAAAAATTCAATTAGCGTAACTGACTCCAATTTGTATTAATATATTAGCTTCTACCAGAGGTTTCAACTGCGTGAAACTACAAAATTATTCTATGAGAACATAACTGTACTTAGTTTTATAAATGTCACCAAAATGAGGCAGAGAGCGTCCACTATAATATACACCGCTAAATTTTGATCGTTTTAATCCCGTGGAGTTTGTACGCAACGCCGACTACTACCTACAGGTCATTAGCAGACGTTTTCTTAAAGAAATTAATTTCGTACATGCGTAAATTAATACGAGTTTTGAAAAAAAGGTACTTTATTTTTAATTTTAACTTTACAAATCGATAGTGTTGCATTTACTAGATCGACCGTCCACGGGATTAAAACGATCAAAATTTAACGATGTATAGTCTTCCATTGCGTTGTTGCGAGCTTTGCGCTTCACCTCGCTCCACGTCAAGGTAACATACTCTCGAGTTAAAATGTCCTGTGTTCTTTTCCAAGATATTGTGTATTCATGTGTTAAACATACAAATCTCTACAGCTATTTGAGCATGATGAAGTAACAAACACATACACATACCACAAAATATCAAGTCAATGCACATATAAAGCGCGCTCAAGCAACACACAAAGACACCGCTCACAGACACGGTGTCTCGGTCGCGTCTCGGATCACTCGTCGAACAATACCGGTTCAAACGCTTATTAGTGTGCGTTCACCGAGCTTAGGTATAAAAAGTGAAATACATACATGAGATTGTCTTCTGTACCTATCTATTTTGTGCACATACCTACCAATTCTCGCCTTAATAATATCAATGCGATATTTCAGCAATCATAATGTATGTTATTCCCTCAATCAAATTGGCATTTCACCGTCATCAATAATTCAATGCAGATATTCAGCCATTTCCCTACATTATTGGCACATTTTCCTCAAAGCGTTCGTTCCCAAAAATTCACCATAATAATAATTCATCTGAAACTTTCTCCCTTATCACGTTTTGTGGTAAAAAGAGAAAGTATAAGCTCGTTTTTAATTTGGACCTCAAAGTTTGTAAAGGAATTCTGAAAAGTTCAACAATATAAGGAAATTAATAATGCTCAAGTGTTGTTAACATTGCGCACACAAATAGGTTCGTAGGCAATGTTACCACATGATAATAAAACGAGGGATGTTCCTTTTTTGACTCAATTTGTCGGTGCGTTAATTAAAACATGGCTTCTATATTTAAAACGGGTTTTGTATACTCTAATTAATTAGAGCTCTAAAATCAAAGTTCCCACTTAAGTCTTGCACTTTGAGAAGAGCGAGATTATCACTTTTACTGACTGACCCACCCGTGTTCCTTCAGTTACCGTATCACTCTTTGGATTCCAGGGCCTCGAGTTACCGTACCGAATGAACAATCCCGTAATCTTTCTAGGCATCGATCCTAGAAGGCTCCGTCAAAGTTGCTGACAACTCATTAAAAAGTGAGTAGGTACCTACGTTTAGTTTCTGCTTACTCATGGAAAGAAGGTCGGTCCACATTTTGGGAGACCATCCAATACTACATCTTCTGGTACGCGGTGGCCACTTCAAAACCTTTCAGCCGCATCGAACATCTGTTCTTCGAGCAATATACCCAACCCACTGCCACGTAAGTTTCGCCATTCTTCGTCTATTTCGGTAGCCTGAGTTCTCCGAGAAACTCCAAGCATAGCCCGTTCCATTGCCTTTTATGTGACTGTAGGCTCTCTGATAATTCCTTTGTGAGCGACCACTTTTCAGAGTTATTGTCATAATGGCAACATGCACTGGTCATAGACTTTCGTTTTGAGACACTGGACAAACGATTACACGTAACAGAATCTAATTACTAAAATTATAGATATAATTTGGTTCTAAGGGCTTACGATAAAAGCTCTAGAATCTAGAGATTGCGCACAGACTACGATTACTATTCCCAAAACTAGATACAAAAGCCACATTCCAGTAATGTATATTGCGCATTCTTATGATAAGTATACTATTAGGTACACTTTACTAAGAGCCGTACTTTGTGGCCTTCGGAATAGTTGCTCTTAGAAGCTTTGATACTGTGTACTTACCGGCCTCTTCCTCCGGTATACAACAAGTAAGATAATAAACGCACACCCTGAAATTATGTTTAGAATCGGCTAAATCGATTTCAACTATTTTTGAATGGGTAATTCTTTTATCATCAGGCATCAGGAATGAAGTTATCTGCAGGAGAATCAAGGTCGATGACATAGACTGAAGAATTGCCAAACTAAAGTGGCAGTGGGCAGGGCACAGAACGGATGATCGATGGTGCCGAAAGGTTCTAGAGTGGCGACCGCGCACAGGAAAACGCACCGTTGGAAAGCCTCCCATAAGGTGGACCGACGACCTGGTGAGAGTCGCGGGAATGTGGTGGATGCGAGACGCGCAGAATCGTTGTGGCGATGTTTGGAGGAGGCCTATGTCCAACAGTGGACGTTTTTTGGCTGAAATGATGATGGTGATAAAGTTTTTTTCTTCCTAAAATAAACAAGGGTCGCGGCAGACCACAAAGGAGATTGTGGGATGAACTAGATAAAATTCATCAGAACTGGAAGACGGTCCCGTGAAAGATAAAAAGAGAGAAGGGAGACCTTTGCCCTAGAGTGAGATAGATTAGCAATAAAAAAACAAGAATTATTTTAGGACGGAACTACCTAATTTTATAAATCTTGATTGCGTCAATAGCGTGTTTGTGTGTGCATGCGTAGATACCTATGCGCTACCAATGTAGTGCGTCAATGTCTATATTACATTATTATTATTGAAATACTGATAATTATAATTAATCAGCTGCATCTGAGTAAACCGGAAACTGACTCTAACAAATTCGTAGTCTGGTAAAAGTCCTATTAATCTGTCTAGATTTAAACAGTCAAGAAACCAAGCCTTTGTTTCAATAAACCATTAACGTGATTTTTTTGATTGACAAAAAGTTAGTCTTAAAATGATGCTAATTGCGCATTCCAAAGCGTAAACCTCTTTCGAAAAAAATGAGCAAAAAAAAAAAGACGTGTGGCACTCGGGGACTGCCGCGGTAAAGCTATTGCATAGCATTTTTATCAACTTATGCAATTATAATTATTTATTTATTTTATTTATGCACTATTTTTTTTTTCTTTGTTTTTTTTCTTTGATATTAATTGAAGTTACACTTTCACACATTGAATTGAATTTTGAATGATTGTTCACTCATTTGTTTTCTTATCGGTCACTACGCTCAAAAAACAAATGAGTGGGGGGTGTTAGGTTATTTTCGTTACGGAATTTCTGGATTCGGTCTCCACGCTCAAGGCCCGCGACAGAAGCTATGCAATAGCTTAAAAATCCATGGACACTTTTTTAAATCATGTTATATGTTACAAATATGTATATCATACGCATACACATATATACGCATATCTTACTTACGTGCTACTTTTAGTCGATAATGTTATTGAGCTATTGCATAGCTTCTATCGCGGGCCTTGAGCGTGGAGACCGAATCCAGGAATTCCGTAACGAAAATAACCTAACACCCCCCACTCATTTGTTTTTTGAGCGTGGTGACCGATAAGAAAACAAATGAGTGAAAGCAGCTGTCGGCGTTTTGGATGGGTGGGGTTAAGCAGCTGTTAGCGAGGTCTGGTTTTGGATGGGTGGGGTTAAGCAGCTGTTGGCGAGGTCTAGTTTTGGATGGGTGGGGTTAAGCAGCTGTTGGCGAGGTCTGGTTTTGGATGGGTGGGGTTAAGCAGCTGTTGGCGAGGTCTGGTTTTGGATGGGTGGGGTTAAGCAGCTGTTGGCGAGGTCTATTGCATAAGTTGATAAAAAATGCTATGCAATAGCTTTACCGCGGCAGTCCCCGAGTGCCAGACGTCTTTTTTATTTTATTTTAAGGTATGCGCCATGTTTGACGTAAATAAACACTTTTTCTTTCTTTCTAAATGTGTTTCATTTAATTATGAAAGTAGGAATATTTTATACCAATATTATATCAACATCTACCTATTATAATTAACGAACGATGTTTCGCATTCAGTAATTTTGCGAATAAGCACTTTACAATTTTAATTACATTGAAATCCGAGTGGTAGTGAAACAATGTACTACACGAGAATTTGTAAATAATACTGTAGAAAAGAGATCGTTTTAATGTGTACGAGTATAAAGCATTATTGGTTCGTGTTTTAATGATGGTGTAATTGATTCTATTGTTTTATTTTGGAATCAGTAGAATATCCGATTTATTAAATTTTCTTGAAACAGGCTGATTTTCAACTCATTGGTAATCTTTCATGGTCTGGCAGTGCAATTTATTTCATTGAGGGACTAAATTTAGAAAAAAATATTAGATTTTTCATATTTCTCAGTTTGTAGCGATGATGTTTTATTTACTTTGCTTTACATTCTTTATTGTAGGTACAAAGCTTTTACAATTATTAAGAAATTGGTCAGCTAATGTACACAGGCGAATATGAACAGGTACTTACAGATACTGAAAGATTAATTATTAAAAAAGTAACCATTAGTGTATTTTCTCGACGGTGGACGCCATCGTGCGCATGCGAGCCCTCACGACGGGGGATGCGGTGTCCCAGGTTTGGTGTGTCGTGGCAGTGTCCTTGGACATTGCCAACGCCTTCAATTCCCTGCCCTGGAGTACGATCCGAAGGGCACTCCGGTACCACCGGGTGCCCGAATACCTCTGTCGAGTAGTCGAGGCCTACCTGTCGGGATATTGTCTACCCCGGATACCAAGGAGACTGGAAACGTCGGGAGATGTCGTGCGGTGTTCCGCAGGGGTCGGTACTAGGGCCACTCTTGTGGAACATCGGGTACGAGAACGTGCTGCGGGGCGTTCTCCCTGACGGGGTCAGCGTGGTCTGCTACGCAGACGACACGCTGGTTCTAGCGCAGGGAGAGTCATACCGGGCGGCGGCCGCTTTAGCGACACGCGGGGTTGCGATAGTCGTTGGTAGGACTAGCATAGCACTAATTTATCTCAATTAAAAAAAAAAAAAAAAAAAAAAAGGATCCAGGAGTTGCTCGAGGTGGCGCTGCGCAAATCCGAGGCCATGTGTTTTCACGGTCGCGGCCGTCGGAATGCGCCACCGTCGGGTTCCCAACTAACGGTAGGAGGAGTTCGCATCGGCGTCGGGACATCGATGAGGTACCTGGGACTCATCCTCGACAGCCGATGGAATTTCGAGGAGCATTTCCGACGTCTGGCTCCCAAACTCAACCGGACTGGGGCCGCTCTCAAGCGGCTCCTGCCCAACCTTGGGGGTCCAGACGCCTCCTGCCGGAGGCTCTACGCGGGCATCGTTTGGTCCATGGCCCTCTACGGGGCGCCGGTGTGGGCGCCGTCGCTGCAAAAGCGACCGGCCGCCATTCTGAACGCCTGCCAGAGGGTCATGGCAATTCGGATGGTGCGGGGATACCGCACGATTTCCTGCGAAGAGGCGAGCCTTCTGGCTGGCCTACCACTGTGGGATCTGGAGGCAACAGTCCTTGCACACATGCACGACATGCGCGTGGAGATGCAACGCCGGGGTGAAAGTCCTCTGCCACGACAGGTCACGGCATGGCGGACAGAGCTCCGGCGGAATCTCATGGTGGAATGGCGTCAGCGACTATCGCAACCCCGTTATGGGCACGCCACAATTATGGCGATAAGTCCCCTCTTTGAGTCGTGGCTGGAAAGACCTCACGGCGTCCTTACCTTCCGCCTGACACAGGTCCTCACCGGAAATGGCAAGTTCGGGAGGTTCCTGTTCCGAATTAAAGCGGAAGTGACGCCCGGGTGTCGCCACTGTGCGGAACGCCCGGAGGACACGGTGGAGCACACAATCACGGTGTGCCCTGCTTGAGCGGACCTCTCGCGCCGGGCCTTAGTCGAGGCCATGGTCCGGAGCGAGGAGGAGTGGCAGGCGGTCGCCGACTTCTGCGAAGCAGTAATGCTCGCTAAGGAGGAGGCCGACTGCATCAGGCAACGGCGCTCTCGCCGCCGCCGGGATTCCGATCCCGGTTTCCAGCCACCGTAGGCGTGGGCTTGCGGACAGTGAGCAATGGGTAGCTCGCTGTCCGGCCGTCCAGTAACTGTCCGGACTAAGCCCAAGTCGTCGACGGCGCGCGCTGTTCCCGCGCGCCTCAAGGAGTTGTCAGCAACAGCAGGGGCCCAGCCGGGTCGAAGCCTACTGGGGCCAGGGTTATCCGAAAGGGCGCTCGAGCCCCGGTATGAAGGCTTGAAGGACCATCCCGTTCGTTTTTTAGTCAGTAAGAGTCTGACACTATCTCCCGCTCCACCCAAGAGCGGGGGTTGTCATAAGATGATTTTTCCCATCGAAAAAAAAAAACCATTAGTGTATTTTCTTTCAGTCTCGTGCGGTCACCTAAGACTTTATGAAAGTCCAGGCTTGTCAACTCATGAAAAGAGCACTGCTATTTCCTAAAGAATATTCTAGAACCTTCTTTGTAATGTACCTACCTAACTAGGACAGATCTCTAAGGACTGCGAAACCTTTTACAGTCCACATTAAATGCATTAACTGCAACGGAGATGCTGGATGATATTCATTAATAATGAGAAATAAGTAACAAGAAATCATGGCCGTTGGTAGGAATGGAAGCAGGCAGATCTTTGCCCTGGAGTAAGACAATACGAGCGTATTCTAAATATACATCTATTAAATTACTAAAGTTTTGTCATTTTACTTTTGCAAGTTTATAAAAGCATGTAAAGCCGTTGGTCCCGGTTGTTCATTTCGTAAATCTTTGGCAGTCGATACAGTAAGCCTAACAATCAGTCTATCTAAGGATTATCGTGTTGCTCAGTAACTGTGTTATGGAGGTCTGATAGGCATGTAAAACACAGGTATTTAGCCCCATCCAGTTAGACTGAAGGCCGACCCCGAGCTAGTTGAGAAAAGCCTAGAGATGATAAAAGTTCCATCGATACTCAATATAAATTACTAGCTTTTGCACGCAGCCTCAAACGCGTAAATAAAATATAGCTTATGACACTCAAGAATAAAGTATGCTTTCTGTAGGTGAAAAAATATTAGCAATTGGACCAGTGCTTTCAGAGATTACCTCCTACAAATAAAATAACAAACTTTACCTCTTTCTAATATTAGTGTAGAGTTTTCAGGTAGATTCAGACAACCATTTTTAGGGTTCCGTACCTCAAAAGGAAAAAACGGAACCCCTATAGGATCACTTTGTTGTCCGTCCGTCTGTTTGTCTGTCAGTCTGTAAGACCCTTTATCTCGAGAACGCGTAAAGGTATCGAGCTGAAATTAAAACCATAAACTTACGTCTACAGTCCCTTTAAGCTGTGAAAAAATCAAACTTCTAAGTTAACGAATAAAAAAGATACGGTCGTTTGTGTCGCAAAAAAACGTATATTTTGATACTCTCAAAGATCGAAATTCATAGAGTACTTTCCGTTGACCCAGAATGCTGAAATTTGGCACAAAGCAAGGTCTTATAGCACAAGTATAGAAAAAAATCACAAAACAGTAAATTTGTTGTTATCTAGGTCACAAAAAGAAAAAAAAATGCAATTTGAAATAATCTTCGAGACTCTATTCGGGAATTTTAGTTTGCACAGAACCCTCGGTGCTCGGAGTCCGACTCGCACTTGCCCAGTTTTTTTTTATACTATAACCTGCCTATATCTAAAATAATTCTTCTGCTGCCTAGTTCTATATTACATTCCTCAAAATTTAGACGGTTCTGCGTATCATATGACTTAACACTTATAAAGTATTTATTATGGGTGACGTATATCCTCCTTCCAACTTTGTGTATTCATTCATTCTGTATGTTCCTTACATCTCAAGGCATTTTCCCTACGTGATGTATGTAAATAAACTAAGCGAGTACATAAGAAAACTCATTAGCGCCGGCACGACCCAATAAACACAACTTACATGACGAGACTCGCTCACACTTAACGAGTATTTGACTTAATATAAATTCGCTAAGTTGCTAATCTTAGCTGCTGTGTGTACATAAACTAAGGTAGGTGCAGTTATGGCCCAGTGTTAATGACCCCGAATTACAAGTTGTAGGTCGCGGGTTCAAACATAGCTAGACGCACTATTTTTTTTTTTTTTTTCGTCAGCCTGTTCTGTTCCACTCCTGGGCAAAGACCTCCCTCCGCTCCTTCCAACTTTTGTGCGCCCAGGCTTCCTCTTGCCATTTCTGGTGGAATCTGTCTAGTTCGTCGCGCCATCTCCTTCGTGGTTTGCCGCGACCCCGTCTCACTGTTTCAGGGCACCATCATCATCATCATATCAACCGAAAGACGTCCACTGTTGGACATAGGCCTCCCCCAAGCGTCGCCACAACGACCGGTCCTCAGGCACGATTTCAGGGCACCAACTTTGTACATATTACTTTGAGCACTCTGTGTAATTTATTTCATCATCATTGCTCTCAAAACGGTAAAGGAAAACTTCGTCAAAAACGTTTATTTCAAATAGACCAATGAGCGGGCACACGGGCCTAAAAAAAACGCCGAGGCGGCCGCAAAAAACAGCTGAAGCGCGCGACACCTTGTGTCCGGAGAAGCTTGAAGCCGCTTCAAGCGTTTTTTTTGTGGCGGCACCGCCGCACATGAGCCACAAAAAAAGGCCGCCTCAAAAAGAAGCGTAAGCAGCTTGCAGATGCTTTAATTGTCAAAATGTCGGTCAGTCAAAAAGTGAAGCTAAATGTGTCATGACCCCAGTAGATTGCGGCCCTGCTTGGCCCTTTCGGATTTTCCGCCATCTCTCTAAGGCACGCGCGGAACACTACGTGCTGTCGACGACTGAGATTTATGCGAGAAACATTATTTTGTACCAACAGGCAATACTTCGACACATTTTATCTCGAGCACTGCTCGTTTAGGTACCAAACTTTCAAGCACGACACGTGTGTGAACGCAAATGATCACCAAGGGATCTATTCGGAAAACTTTCAATCCAATGGGACTTTTGAGGAAAAACAAGATGAGACTCTGGAATGAAATTAGTTGAAATGTTCCCCATATGTAAGCCTTGTAAAAAATAATGTCCTATGTATTTTTTTTTAATAGGCACGTAACGTAACTTCTTGTATTCTTCGGAGGTGGGTGGTTTTTTTTTTTTTACGGTGGGAAAATTATTTAATGACAACCCCCGCTCTTGGGCAGAGCGGGAGATAGAGACAGACTCTTACTGACTAAAAACCCACCCCGTCCCTTCGTACCTTCATACCGGGGCTGAGCTATCTCTCGAAACTAACCCTGGCCCCAGTAGGTTTCGACCCAGCTGGGCCCCTGCTGTTGCTGACAACTCCTTGAGGCGCGCGGGAACAGTGCGCGCCGTCGACGAAGGTAGGTGGTGACTTTTAGTGAAGGTCGAGAATTATCTTTAAAGGTATGTAGAACAGAGTGTAGTTCAGCAAACCTGAACTGATGTGGGAGTTGCCCAAGAGATGATTTCGTAGTCTAGTTCATAATATGGTGCTATAAATGTCGCTAGACATCAAATAACTTTTTCCACTCTAGGTGGAGCGAGACCTACTGACCCACTTTTGTTCTTTCATTTGCCCTTTTCGTTCCAGGGTTGAGATGACTCTTTCTAACAATTCCGCGGCTCTCGCAGGCCCCTGCCCCAAGAGGCACCGACAATTATCATGCTGACATCTCTTTGAGGCAGGCGTGGAATGCTCGCGCCGTCGCCATCAACCCGAGCCTGGTCCTTAAAGGATGGCGGTCGACCCGTTGCTCGTTGTCCAGTCTGCACGTACGGTGACCGGGAACCATCTAGCGACTCCCGAAGCTTTGTATTGTAACCTGATTACCCACGGTTCCAGGACCAATTTCATGATAGAGAGATAATTTACTCCGTTAATCAATTTTCACTGTACACCTGTGACTGTGAGACCGTATCTTTCTAAATATACGAGTAACTTTGAACGATATTTTTCTGCTTGCGTATGTAAAGTAAATCTTGTTTAATTGCCTAATACGTACCCAGGATTTACTTTGACGCTTTGATTGATAAAAGCAAAAGTCGACGACGATCTCCGAGCTACAAATTTGTACTAACAACTTTGTGACTTTCCAATCAGGGGCTCTGAAAAAGAAAATAAATATGAAAAAGTGGTATGACGGATTGGATTCATCTGTAACTGGACAAGAAGTGCCAAGTTTTTCAGAAATGATATAGGATCTTTATTTTGCTGTTTGCAAAATAAAGATCATAAAGGCTTCAAAAACATTTTAATGAGACAGGTGTTTGCTAGCTGACTACCCTGAGAAGAAACAGCGAAACGAACTCACAGATCTTAACCTCTTTTAAAGTCAATACAGCAAACATGTCAAGATAAAACCATATGAGAACCATGCAAAAAATATCTAAAACTGTTAACGGCTATTTCTATAAGTAATAGAAATAAGTTAATGATACAAAAAGATACAGGATTTTTTTTTCTGAGTATAGTGGTGGTTCAAAATCGGAGAAATATATAAGAATTAACGCATTCTAGTTAACGAACGATAGAGATGATCTTTTAAGGAAGGAATCATGCAGATTTAAGTGAACCTGTTTAAGTATAAAGGTAATATTTATCATCTGAACAGGTTGGAAAAAAGAAATGACGAGGGGTCCACAATAGCTGAAAGTCTTTTGCCCAGCTGTGGAATGATATATACTGAAATTGCGAGTATATTTGGAAACCAGCTCACCCATCTCCACTTCATCGTCACATTTATGCCCTCGTGGGGGTGATCGGCGGCGGAGACCTCTCGCGCCGAGCCTTGGTTAAGGCCATGATCCGGAGCGAGGAGGAGTGGCAGGCGGTCGCCGACTTCTGCGAAGCAGTAATGCTCGCTAAGGAGGAGGCCGACCGCATCAGGCAACGGTGCTCTCGCTGCCGCCGGGATTCCGATCCCGATTTCCAGCCACCGTAGGCGCGAGCTTGCGGACAGTGAGCAATGGGTAGCTCGCTGTCTGGCCGTCCGGTAACTGTCCGGACCAAGCCCAAGTCGTCGACGGCGCGCACTGTTCCCGCGCGCGTCAAGGAGTTGTCAGCAACAGCAGGGGCCCAGCCGGGTCGAAGCCTACTGGGGCCAGGGTTATCCGAAAGGGCGCTCGAGCCCCGGTATGAAGGCTTGAAGCAACGGGATGGGTTTTTTAGTCAGTAAGAGTCTGACACTATCTCCGGCTCCGCCCAAGAGCGAGGGTTGTCATTGGATGATTTTTCCCATCGACAAAAAAAAAAACTTGGGCATTAAAAAAATTTACTTAACCTGTGTCACTCAGGAATAATACAGCTTCCTATTGGTGTGTGTTTTTTTTAAGATCGGTCCAGTAATTAAAAAGACAACTTACTACAAACAAACCTAAAAACTTTATAATCTTACACGTAGATTACATAATGGTTCCATCAATGTAAAATTTTGTATAGACTTACCAAGCAATATCTTGAAATCATGCAAATAACCAAAATCGAATTTTCATCCGATAATTTCTGACATTTCCCACAAGATACGCCGAAATTATTTTTTACGCCTCTTAAGTTCCCATTAGGGTATCGCTGACTTGCCGCCATTGATTGCAGATCCACACACAAATTTCCTATAATTTCCGACCTTATGAGATACTTTTTCCGTCAAGCAATCGTCCAATAACGAAATGTCTGATGTTACGTTTCGTAAAGACACTGTTTTCGCCTAAAGGTCTAGAATTTATTCAGCGTATAATATGACCCAACAATCTCATTATAATACTTTCGACCCTCTATAATTTAGTTTTAGGTATAGGGCCATAAGATAACAGCCTTCATGTAATAAAATTCAAATAGGGTACATTTCAGCCATTTTTACAACTGGGCAAAGTATCTTTTCACAACATTTACTGAGAGTATAATATGACACCACTTACTTGGGCAAATATGTTGGTGTGATCCCGCATATAAATGTTTGGAACTTAAATCTTAAGCCCTTAATGGATCCAGTCCATTTAAAGCTTGGACGCAAGAAGGTTTCATTAACAAAGTTGAAAAAACTCTGCAATTTTTGATCATTCAAAAATGTTGGTCTGAATATCATTTCTTACTGTGTTATCAGAGTGTATTTTTACTGGGACTTAGTAATGAGATGAAAAACTGGAAGTACACACATCAAAGTGTCTAGGGATCAAGAACGTTTTAGAGTATTGCTCTTTTCAGATATGGTAAAAAATTACATTTACGAGTCTCAATATCTTTCAATTCATTAAGTGCCAAGTTGCGTAAACTGTTATTATTTGCTACTGCTTTTGCTATTTTGTTTGAATTTCAATTATACAAAGCATTTGCGAGTTAAAATTTCTATAAAACAGTATAATGGCGTATTGATCATTACATATGGTAGAAGATATAATGAGAGTCGTCTTAATGTTGGAAAGTGGCTCCGGGCAATGTACTTTCTGTGGCTATCGCTCTTGGAACTACACAGAGCGGTAAAAGCGTGATCTAGTGATGTAGGGAAATAACCTTGCATTGCCACTTGTAGACAGGACCAGTACATTTATAATCCTAAAGGATGAAATCGTACCATGACCGCTATGATGAATATAAGGAGGCTGTAGGGGATGTGGACGTATAAAGTAAACCACTTGGTTATCGTAAGGGTGAAGGGTTGGGAGAAGCAAACACGTCTGTGCGCAATCGTTCGTAAAGATCACTAACTTCTAATGCTCGCTACAGTGGCGCTATGCCGCGCCCCCCCCGTTCCCCTCGCTTGCGTCTCCCGCGCCTTAAACACCAGATTTATTTTAAACAAATGTAGGAACATCGGTATAATTAAAAAACTCAAAATTAGACGATACAAATAGCTATAATAATCACGCGTCGCCTACATTCCCCCCCCCTAGTGCTGCTACAGCACTCATCACCCATGGAGATAGGTGCGACGCGTGTCGCGTTCCGTCGCAGAAGGCCAGACTTTGTCTTGACATCGACCACACGAACGCGGCCGTCTTTGCCGGCTATTACGGCCTGTATCAAGCCCTTCGGCCTTACGTTTCTGGGCGAGTTTGGGTCGACAATCAAAACTAAATCTCCCACTTGTAATGGTCTCCGTTCATCGTGCCACTTTTGTCTTGGGCGCATATCTGGCAACACTTCACGTACCCAGCGTTTCCAAAACATATCAGCCAGTTTTTGTGACAGTCGCCATTGCTTTCTGAGGTACATATCTGACTCATCAAAAACACCCAGAGTAGGTAGGTTGGACGATGTTCCCAGCAGAAAATGGTTAGGGGTCAGCGTCTCGCAGCTGTTTGGTTCCACTGAGACATGCGTGAGAGGACGGCTGTTTATCATGTGTTCTACTTCGGCTAATAATGTTTGAAGTGTCTCATCACGTGGCGCTCGTTCTTTTAATTTGACCTTGAGTGCGCTCTTTACACTTCTAATTAATCGTTCCCATGCCCCTCCCCAATGAGGGCTGGCGGGTGGAATGAAAATCCATGAGGTTGCTCCACTGTAAGTCGTTACTTCTTTAAGTTTATTCACGTCCAGCTGAAGAATACATTTTTTCAGCTCTGTATCAGCACCTCTCAAGTTCGTACTATTGTCTGAATATAAGTACCTTGGCCAGCCCCTCCTGGCTGCCATTCGTCTGAGAGCCATTATTAGTGCGTCTGTGGTCAGCTGGTTCACTATCTCAATGTGAACAGCTCTCACGGTGAGGCAAGTGAAGATAACAGAGGCTTCACAACTCTTTAGGCTTGTTAATCGAAATAAACCAGCCGAAATCGCTGACGTAAAGTGAGGCTTCATCCTTGAAGACCACTGAGAATACAACCTATAATATCCTGCAGTCGTAGGGCCCGCTTACAATGGGCTCGCGAACATAGACATACAATGTAAAGGAATAAACAATGTCAGTCTTCTTCACCTTGGGAAAAATACTCATGTTGCATATTCTTTCCGATTGAACTTCTTTTAGTATGAGACCGGATAAAACATGTACTTACCGGATACATGTTTGGAGGACCTCTTAACGTTTTAAGGATGTTTGAGATTTTGTCAGGAAATTTATCCAATGGTGGAGGAACAATACAAAACCAATCTTCTTCGGAACAGAGACAATCATATGCTCTGATTTATATTGAGAAGATTGTACTTCTTATTATTGTGTATTTTATGATATGTGATCTCATTGTTGTTTAAAGTAAAATGCATACCTAAAACACTGGAAGATTAGGTAAATATTGATAGAATAATAAGTTTTTATTGCAAAAGTAAACTTTATTCCTAGACTACTACTAAAAAATAACCAAAAATTATGTTTACTTTGAGCGTATTTCGTAATTTGCATTGACAATTTACTGTCTTGCCAATTTATATTCTCTCAGCTTCACTAGGTATCTCTTGATGGAAAGCAATCGACGCATGAGATTTACGATGGACGAACCAAAAAAAAAACTTTTAAGCTATTGCATAGCTTCTATCGCGGGCCTTGAGCGTGGAGACCGAATCCAGAAATTCCGTAACGAAAATAACCTAACACCCCCCCCCCCCCACTCATTTGTTTTTTAACCGTGGTGACCGATAAGAAAACAAATGAGTGAACAATCAATCAAAATTCAATTCAATGTGTGAAAGTGTAACTTCAATTAATATCAAAGAAAAAAAAAACAAAGGAAAAAAAAATACTGCAATACTTAAATAAATAATTTTAATTGCATAAGTTGATAAAAATGCTATGCAATAGCTTTACCGCGGCAGTCCCCGAGTGCCACACGTCTTTTTTTATTCTTGATTTGAATTCTGATGGCAAAAAACACAGAAGCAGGCCGAGATTTCTAGACATTGGCTGTGCGTATTGTTTTTTTTTTAATTCATAAAACCCCAAGCAAAAGCCGGCGTTCACTCTCTCATTGTCTTTTTATTGTGTATCTAATGAAGGTATTCGAAAGGTTAAATCGTTGCCCCAGATTAGCATTTACTCCTGTAATATGAGTGTGTTCACAAACATCTAAACTCAGACACACAAGACACCCAGACCCGGAACAACAATCTAAACCATATATATATTTGTTACGTATGGGAATCAAACCCGCGACATGCAGTGCAAACGCCAATCGCTTGACCGTGTCGACTCGGGCGCTGCGTAAACGGAGACACTTTTTGTTCCAGTTACCGACACCGAACACTTTTTGATCGTCATGAGTACAATGTGTTAAGTGGAAGCAACTGGACACAAATAAAAAAATTTTACAAAAAAAAATATAACCGACTTTAATGTTAAAAAACACTGAAAAGTTTAAAATAACTTTAACTTCGGAAGTCGGTGTTCCTATAATAGTTTTGTCTCTTCGTTATTTAATAAAACATACGTGTGGACATTGTATTTAAATAAAACTAACACCATTATACCTTTTTAAAGGCAAATAAAGACTTATCTTATATTATCTTATCTTATCTTATCTTATCTTATCTTATCTTATCTTATCTTATCTTATCTTATCTTATCTTATCTTATCTTATCTTATCTTATCTTATCTTATCTTATCTTATCTTATCTTATCTTATCTTATCTTATCTTATCTTATCTTATCTAAAAAAACATACATTCAGCCGAACATAGAACCTCCTCCTTTTCGAAGTCGGTTAAAAATGTTTACGTATGCGCAGAAAATAGATTATTTCATACTGGTTCTATAGAAATCAAATATTCATCGTATTCTTGTGTCTGACGCAAGACACAAGACACACGTTTGCGCCCTGCCATAGACCAATAATTTGGAATATCAACCAAGAATTTCGTCGAATGGTGACGTATAATACATAACGTCAGTACGATTGTTACTATTTTTTTCAGTTCCCACATAGTCATAAAAACAAATCACAAACATAAATCGCTTACCGTCCTGACGTCAAAAACTATCAGAGGTTCCTAAAAGATTACTCCTCTAAAAGTCGTAGAAATAAAAATATCTCTTCTTAATTATCTTTTCTACGCCATTCAAACTTATTGGGAACAATAAAAATATGCCATAAATATCGAAACTAGTGCTATTAGCGGAGATTAGAGTTGAAGAAACTTATGGCGCGGATGGGCACTGCTGTCGATAGTCGTTTCGATTGAGTTGTGTGTTTTCTATAACAGGAAGGAAAATCGAGAAAATAGATAACAGCCTATATTTTTCGTGCTTAACGAGTTACTGACCATCAGCTCATTTTGAGGGAGTAGCCAATTTCCTCAGCGTTAGCATAGATTTCTAACAGCACAAAAATATCAAAATCGGGTCAGTACAACACAACATATTTCAGCTTATATTATTTATCTTATCTTATCTATAAATATACAAAGTTATTATATGATTAGTTAGGGCCAAAAAACTGAAAAATTGCGGAATAAAAAACAACAATTTTATAATACCTTTCTAATACTGATACGGTACAGTAGAGGCCGAGCAGGGTCGAAGCCTATTTTGTTTCTGAAAAGAAAACTCGGCCCTGGTATGAAAGGCAACGAAGGAACAGGAGTGGGTTTTTCGTCAGTAAAAGTCTGACACGCCCTCTCCTCCCAAGGGCGGGGGATGTCATTGGATGATTTTCTCACCTAAAAACAAAATAATACTGATACGGTACCTCTTGTCAACTGACAAACGGAAAACATGTTATTCACTGACATTAAAATGTCATCTTTAACTCGATGTAAATGAAATTCCCGTTCCCTTCGCAGGGAAATATTCTTGTATAAAATTGAATGACATTATGCAAAACCGTGGACACAATATAATGATGTACTTTTTATCGACTTTTTTAGTGCTATGGTATATTGATCTTTGTTTTTTGAAGTGACAAATATCATTCAATAACTTCTTCTGCCCTAAAGTAGAACGAGCGAGCGTGGCAAATTTTTATTGACTTAGACCCACCTATGTCTTTCTCTTGACGCAGTCTTATTAGGCATTGGGCAGAAAAAAAAACTAAATTCTCTTTCTTTCTTATGCCAAATAATAATTTCTTAATCGTTCTGTGCGGAAATCGAACGCACTACACGTAGCGCAGTAGCAAATTATTTATTAATCACTGTGTCAATCGTGCCGTCTCACAACCAAGGCACTTGTTAGCGACTTGTTATTAAAGGTTATTGTTATTACGGTGTCGATGTTAAAAAATTGTTTTTATTTTTTTTTAATTAAATTCCTTGCCATAAATGACAGCGTCAAAAACTAACATTATTCGTTTTACAAAAGTACCCTCAATTCACAATTTATATTTAAACATTTCTTGCGAACAAAGCAAAGGGCAAAGTGCGAGTTGCACATAAAAACCCTGTAACTTACATTTTTATATCACAAGAACATAATCTTGATACGAAACTACTGACAATGCATTACATGATAAAAGGACCAGCGTAGAAAGACCCCATTCCCTCTCCCTGTAACTAAAATTTGTAGGAAGAAAGAATAGTATAAGACAGTGTTGGAGGTCAAGATTAAATGGAAGAGTTTAGAGGAAAACCGGACCTCTCATAAGATACAGCTAATGACATAGAAGAATCAACGTCGATTAAACTGGGTCCTTTTATGGATAGAAATATGGCTGTTCTTATTTTTTGTTTGTAAGGACGTGGATGCATGTGGAAAAGAATAAAATATCGAAGCATTAGCATACGCTTTACAGCAGTCACGCATTCTTTTTATTGCAATAGTGATATAACGAATATTAGATTTCTCACATTCGCGAATGCGAATATTCAAATTCAATATTCGCAAAGGCAAAGTTGATTTCAAAGAAAGTGCGCGCAAAATGTCATACAGGTTTGACATTTTGTTGTAGCCAAGTTTATACCGAACGTATCAGGGACGTTACCGACAAATTGAACCAAGCTTAATCACGTTAAATTCATTCGAAAAGATTTGTTATGATTTAAGGTTAACATATTGTTTCATAATATGTGACACTGCAAATGTGGAATGCAAGTTTTGTGATAGAAAAATATTAAGTAAATATAAAATTGTTAAATCATATCAGTTGTATTGTCATTCTATAAACATTCAATCAATATATTCTTTCCTTTTTGTTTATCAGAAACATTCACAAAACTAAAAAATACAAATACGAATGCAAATGTCAAAAAATATGCGAATATTCGTTACATCACTAATCACTATATTGCAGATACTCGAATTAACAAAAAGGGTTGTGTGATGTAGGTTGCCTATGGATTTGTTAGTTATTTGTTCAATTTATTTGACAATCTCTATAAAGGACCTGGCCCTGAGGTCCCTGCGGCTCTGGATCCAGGTTTTGCGAGTGTGCAAATTGTATACATAAACCTTTCTCCGTTTATTGCTCTTCATCACCATCATTTTTGCCGAAAGAAACGTAAGCCTCCTCACGCTTGGCAAACTGGGTGGCGATCGTATTGTGGTAGTGCTCTTACTTAGCTTAGTTTGGACGAGTTAGCTGATAAACAAAAAAACACCAAAAGCGGCTTTGCTTTAATATTGAGTTATGCTGAACAGAGTTTAAAGTCCTCTGATAATGCAGGGAGAGAGGATCTTCCAAACAGACAGGTGTTGTGTCGTCAACCTTAACAAGATATAATTAATTTTCTGCAATAGTAAACTTAATTTGAAACTTACATCGGTACATGTAAAGCTTTGATTACAGATATCATCAAATCACTTCGCCTGCTCTAGGAACGAGCAAAAGGGCATGCCAGACTCTTACTGATTAAAACCCACCTGTGACCTTCAGTTGCTTTCCTCTGTCGAGTGGTCGAGGCCTATCTGTCGGATAGGTTTATAGTCTACCCCGGTCACCAGGGAGACTGGAAACGTCGAGAGATGTCGTGCGGTGTTCCGCAGGGGTCGGTACTAGGGCCACCCTTGTGGAACATCGGGTACGACTACGTGCTGCGCGGCGACTTCCCTGACGGGGTCAGCGTGGTTTGCTACGCAGACGACACGCTGGTTCTAGCGCAGGGAGAGTCGTACCAGGCGGCGGTCGCTCTAGCGACACGCGGGGTTGCGATGGTCGTTGACAGGATCCAGGAGTTGGGACTCGAGGTGGCGCTTCACAAATCCGAGGCGATGTGTTTCCACGGTCGCCGGTCTCGGAACGCGCCGCCATTGAGTTCCCAACTAACGGTAGGAGGAGTTGACATCGGTGTCGGGTCGACGATGAAGTACCTGGGACTCGTCCTCGACAGCCGGTGGAATTTCGTGGAGCATTTCCGACGTCTGGCTCCCAAACTCAACCGGGCTGGGGCTGCGCTCAAGCGGCTCCTGCCCAACCTTGGGGGTCCGGATGCCTCCTGCCGAAGGCTCTACGCGGGGATCGTTCGGTCCATGGCCCTCTACGGGGCGCCGGTGTGGGCACCGTCGCTGAAAAAGCAACCGGCGGCCATACTGAACGCCTGTCAGAGGGTCATGGCGATAAGGATGGTGCGGGGATACTGCACGGTCTCCCGCGAAGCGGCGAGCCTTCTGGCTGGCCTACCACCGTGGGATCTGGAGGCAACAGTCCTTGCACACATGCACGATATGCGCGTGGAGATGCAACGCCGGGGTGAAAGTCCGCTGCCGCGACAGGTCGCGGCATGGCGGACAGAGCTCCGGCGGGATCTCATGGTGAAATGGCGTCAGCGACTATCGCAACCCAGTGCTGGGCACGCCACAATCATGGCGGTAAGTCCCCTCTTTGAGGCGTGGCTGGAAAGACCTCACGGCGTCCTTACCTTCCGCATGACGCAGGTACTCACCGGACATGGTTCGTTCGGGAGTTTCCTGCACGGGATTCATGCGGAGGTGACGCCCGGGTGTCGCCACTGTGCGGAACGCCCGGAGGACACGGTGGAGCACACAGTCGAGGTGTGCCCTGCTTGGGCGGAGCATCGCCGTGCCCTCGTGGGGGCGATCGGCGGCGGAGACCTCTCGCGCCGGGCCTTGGTTGAGGCCATGGTCCGGAGCGAGGAGGAGTGGCAGGCGGTCGCCGACTTCTGCGAAGCAGTAATGCTCGCAAAGGAGGAGGCCGAACGCATCAGGCAACGGCGTTATCGCCGCCGCCGTCGCCGGGATTCTGATCCCGATTTCCGGCCAACGTAGACGCGGGCTTGCGGACAGTGAGCAATGGGTAGCTCACTGTCCGGCCGTCCGGTAACTGTCCGGACCAAGCCCAAGTCGTCGACGGCGCGCACTGTTCCCGCGCGCCTCAAGGAGTTGTCAGCAACAGCAGGGACCCAGCCGGGTCGAAGCCTACTGGGGCCAGGGTTATCCGAAAGGGCGCTCGAGCCCCGGTATGAAGGCTAGAAGGAACGGGGTGGGTCTTTTAGTCAGTAAGAGTCTGACACTATCTCCCGCTCCGCCCAAGGGCGGGGGATGTCAATGCATGATTTTTTCCCACCATAAAAAAAAAAAAAAAAAAAAAAACCTTCAGTTGCTTTTTGCGTTCCAGCACAACGGTAACTCTTCAAAAATATCTCGCAGCCATAAAGGTTATCAGCCTTACTGGGCCCCTGCAATTTTGCTAACGTCTGTTTGAGGCGCACGTGAACACTTTGGGATGCCACTTGACCTTTTAGTGACAATGTTGCACCACCAAAAAAAACCATTATAATTAATACCATTTTATTGGAGTCAAATGATTTTATTGAAGCACATGACGTTAACAATAAAAAAGTGTCGGTGATTTTCATTGTATGACCAATTTGACGAGAGGATTTGTGTGTATAAAACTGTGTGTCGATGCACTTCAGTCAATTGACGCTCCCGACAAAAGTCTGATGAATTTGGATTGAATTATTTGTGTGTTCCTCGAAAAAGATGACCGATTCTGAAGTAGTTAGACAAAGTGGAATGAATTGAAATAGGTATAGATCTACTGTTTTTTTTAAAGCACGGAAAATAACGTCATAGCCTGAAGAAATTTCAAGTATAAGTGGCAGTGGGTAGGGTCCATTACTACATGCTCGGAGGACACGGTGGAGCACACAGCCGAGGTATGCCCTGCTTGGGCGGAGCATCGCCGTGCCCTCGTCGGGGCGATCGGCGGCGGAGACGTCTCGCGCCGGGCCTTGGTTGAGGCCATTGTCCGGAGCGAAGAGGAGTGGTAGGCGGTCGCCGATTTCTGCGAAGCAGTAATGCTCGCAAAGGAGGAGGCTGACCGCATCAGGCAACGGCGCTCTAGCCGCCGCTGCCAGGATTCCGATTCCGATTTTCGGCCACCGTAGGCGCGGGCTTGCGGACAATGAGCAATGGGTAGCTTGCTGTTCGTCCGTCCGGTAACTGTCCGGACCAAGCCCAAATTGTTAACGGCGCGCACTGTTCCCGCGCGCCTCAAGGAGTTATCAGCAACAGCAGGGACCCAGCCGGGTAATATGCAGCTTTGATAGTTCACACAAAGTGAATCGATGACCTGTTGAGGGTCGCGTCAATCCGAGTGTGGGTCCCCACAGGACTGGTTATTGTGGCGACACCTGGGGGGACCTATGTCTAGCAATGGACGTCTTTTGGCTGAAATAATGATGATATATTATGATAATGACGGAAAATACTTTACCTTTTTTTACGAGATGGTTCGAAAGAGTCATTGTTGGGACTCAAGCCTCCTCTCTAGGAGAGGGAATGGGCCATAATCCATTACGCGGGCCTAGTGCGTTGGTGAATGTCACATGTCTTCGAATTTTTGATTCTAGGACATGCCGGTTTCCTCACGATTTTTTTCTTTACCGTTTTGAAAACAGTGTTGATGAAATAAATTACACAAAGTAATGCGCCTGGCTGGGTTCGAACCCGCGACCTACAACTCGTAAGTCGGGGCCGTTACCAGTCGGCCACCACTGCTCCTCTAAAAGCTATTGCGTACACTAATTATTACCTTAATCACTTTCATCATCATCATCAGCACCCTAACCTTTTTCCCAACTACTTTGGTGTTTTACATGAACCGACTGCCCATCAGACCTCCACAACCCGGTCACTGGACCACACGGTACTTCTAGGGTAGACGGTCAAACTTTCTGGCTTCTGACTATCTGTAAATACTGATTAAAAGATCTTCATATGACCACGGATACCAGATTTCAGTAGTGAGAGTGGGAGAAGGAGGCCAAAGAAAAGATAAATGGATTGTGTGAAAAGTGATATAAAAGGAAAGGGAGTTAGTGATAGCGTGACGAGTGACAGGACTAGAAGAAAAGAAGTGTTGCGCCAACCCCAGATAAAACGAAACGAGACGAGGGCAGGATGATGATGATGATGATGATAGAGTTTCAGTAATGTCCTAGATCTTCTAGGATTTCTCTTAGAGAGAAAACCCTGCTAAGCTCTTTAAAAGCAATTAAAAGTTAATCATAATACCCGGAAAACAGGAATTAGACCAAACTTCGCTATTCAATCTCAATAAAACGTTACTTTAATTGCCGCCATGCGTTATTGCTATGATATAAATTCAAGGAGTTCCTACCAGTTGCAATCGGGCCTTTGAATCTGCTACGTGACTTGGAATTATAAAGATGCTTCAGTCACAGTTTTGTGCAGAAGGTTAGTTCCATAGACTTTACGTGAAAACAGACGCATATGGTACTCATAGGTGCAATACTTACGGGCAATTTTTACAAACTCCAGTTAAGTGCTTATACTGGCAGTTTGGTTTTACAATACGAGTACTTATATGTCTATTCCAATTAAAAATAAGATACTAAATAATAGTACATTATGATGCAAGTGTGTAATGTTAGTGATTACAGTCGAGGCGGTATTTGGACCCGAGCCGTGGCGAGGGTCTTAAGAGAGCCGACAACGGTAATCATTAATTACTCACGTGTATCATACGATGGTTTTCAATACACTTGTGAAGAAAATACAGACATGGCGGTAAAAATCTGTTTTCATGTGCGCGTGCATATTTTTTTTATTTACCCCTAGGGGAAGGCTAAGGTATTTTAATCATACTGCTTAGTCTTACGTTTATGTTTTTTGCGTGAAAAGTTTTTACTATAATGTCTTTCGTAATGACAATGGAATACGCATGTAACATTTTTTAATGATTTTGTAGTATATAATTTTAGTTAATTAATACAACCACTGAATTACACTCGAATAAATCAAACCAAAAACGGCGCGCATCTTAAAATGGCAGCCATAGACCATAAAAAAAAAATTAAGTCTATGTACCTACGATTTATTTACTGAATGTTTTTTTATTATTAAATAAATTCGTTTGTACAAGTTAAAATGGTCAAAATTGCATGAAATTAAGCAAGATACTAGTTTATACCATTGAACGCAATAACGCGAAATTTTGTCGTACTCAAAATTTGTTTTGTGAAAAAAGAGGTGGATAAAAAAGGTTTTAACTACATTACATACACGTCACAGTTTGGTAACAAGCGCCGTTATATACCTTAGTGCAGTGCATTATGAGTCACTTTCTGAGCAAGTGTATTGAAAAAATAAATAAAATATAACCCTTAAGAATTAACTAAAACATTTGACTGGCCTGTTGTTCTAGCGGTTAATAGCTCTGAATTCTATCTCTGAAATTTATAAAGCATCTTCATCAGTTTTTTAGAACTCAAAACCAAGGATTGCTTAGCTTGAGACTGGACGGTATTGTGTGATAGTTATGAAACATTATTATCAATATTATAAAAACTAGCTTTCGCCCACAACTTCGTCTGCGTACATAAAATATAAATGATAAATGATCTTTATTTGCAAGTAGGTTTTATAAAAACACTTTTACACGTCAATTTTTTTTTTTCGTCAATTAATGCTAGATGAGGCCGGTGTTTCCTAGCTGACTACCCTGAGAAGAAACACCGAAACAAACTCAGGGGTCAAAGTCTCTTTTAAAGTTATAGCCTATGTTACTCAGGAATAAAGCAGCATTCTATGGGTTAAAAAATTTTTAGCAATCGGACCAGTACTTCCAGAGATTACCTCCTACAAACAAAAAAACATATAAACAAACATTACCTCTTTATTATAATTAGTGTAGATAATTTAAAGTATGACGTCGAAAAACTGCTCTGCATCACTGTCGAAAATAAATTAAAGAATAAAATACATTCCTTCAATACTTAAAGTTTTTATATTATGTAGTAATAATAATTATTATCTGTTATAGTAATTGTGTATAATGTTGTGTTTGTGTAGTTAGTTTTTTATCATGTTCTTTTTTTAAATAGTAAAATTCGTCTCAAATTCAAACTAATTTACAGTCACATAATAATTACTCATAATCAGTTTTATTATACAGTTTTTTTTTTTTAATTAATACTACCTATATTAACTTTAGTCAATGGCTTGGTTATTTAGTAATTCGTTGATTGAATAATATATTTTAGATACAAAATAAACTCTTTAAACCTCAACTTGAAAATAATAACCAAATTTAATGGTTTTAATAAGTAATTTTAGGTGCTTATAGTCTATCCTAAGGTTGACTGGTAGACATCGCTGTCAGCGATAAGACAGCCATTGTACCCATTTTTTTTATGGTGGGAAAAAATCATGCATTGACATCCCCCGCCCTTGGGCGGAGCGGGAGATAGTGTCAGACTCTTACTGACTAAAAGACCCACCCCGTTCCTTCTAGCCTTCATATCGGGGCTCGAGCGCCCTTTCGGATAACCCTGGCCCCAGTAGGCTTCGACCCGGCTGGGTCCCTGCTGTTGCTGACAACTCCTTGAGGCGCGCGGGAACAGTGCGCGCCGTCGTCGACTTTGGCTTGGTCCGGACAGTTACCGGACGGCCGGACAGTGAGCTACCCATTGCTCACTATCCGCAAGCCCGCGCCTACATTGGCCGGAAATCGGGATCAGAATCCCGGCGGCGGTGGCGGCGATAACGCCGTTGCCTGATGCGTTCGGCCTTCTCCTTTGCGAGCATTACTGCTTCGCAGAAGTCGCCGACCGCCTGCCACTCCTCCTCGCTCCGGACCATGGCCTCAACCAAGGCCCGGTGCGAAAGGTCTCCGCCGCCGATCGCCCCCACGAGGGCACGGCGATGCTCCGCCCAAGCAGGGCACACCTTGACTGTGTGCTCGACCGTGTCCTCCGGGCGTTCCGCACAGTGGCGACACCCGGGCGTCACTTCCGCATGAATCCGGTGCAGGAAACTCCCGAACGAACCATGTCCGGTGAGGACCTGCGTCATGCGGAAGGTAAGGACGCCGTGAGGTCTTTCCAGCCACGCCTCAAAGAGGGGACTTACCGCCATGATTGTGGCGTGCCCAGCCATTGTACCCATAGATTTAAGCCTGTGTAAAAGGTTTGTTACTATTTTGGGTGTACTCGTTAACCCTTGCAATGAACTTGTACATGTAGCTGTAAAATTTTAATAAGCTTTAATCATAGTATAAAGGTTGATATGCTCACTTTTCAATTTTAAGTCTGACACTATACGTGAGGACTTGTAATTGGCTTTCTGTCGTTTATATTTATTTCTATTTTTAGTTTGTTAAGCTGTAAGTCCTCCAGGCTGTAATAAATAAATAAATAAATAAATAAATAAACAATAAACTTTATTCTATTCTATTATATTTTAGGACGGGATATTTTTGACACAATTTGGGAATTCATTATAATTTTTCTGTTACAAGTTCTACATCAAAAACCTCTTAGTCCAGCTTTGTGTTTCGCATTTCTCAGCATTTCATAATAAAAGTATAATAAAGGTAGGGTCAAGACTTTCAACCTTTTTAATACTGATCTATATGAATCAGCCTCTATAAGGTTACAGTCATAATATATATAATAATAGATACTTCTACGACATTTTGTTATGGGTTTTCAAATCATACTTTCTGTTTACTAAATCTCATCATCATCATTTCAGCCGAAAAACGTCCAATGTTGGACACAGGCCTCCCCCAAGCGTCGCCACAACGACCGATCCTGTGCGTCTCGCATCCACCGCATTCCCGTGACGGGATCCACCTTGTGGAAGGCCTACCAATGCTACATCTTCCGATGTACGGGTGCTTCCGTACATTAATATTATAAAGCAATAAAGTTTTTTTTTGTTTTAAGCTATTGCATAGCTTCTATCGCGGGCCTTGAGCGTGGAGACCGAAACCAGAAATTCCGTAACGAAAATAACCTAACACCCCCCACTCATTTGTTTTTTGAGCGTGGTGACCGATAAGAAAACAAATGAGTGAACAATCAATCAAAATTCAATTCAATGTGTGAAAGTGTAACTTCAATTAATATCAAAGAAAAAAAAACAAAGGAAAAAAAATACTGCATAAATAAAATAAATAAATAATTATAATTGCATAAGTTGATAAAAATGCTATGCAATAACCTTTACCGCGGCAGTCCCCGAGTGCCACACGTCTTTTTTAGGTTTTTTTCGTTTGTAGGAGGTAATCTCTGAATGTAGTTAGTCCAATTACTAGATTTTTTTCACCGATGAAAAGCTGCTTTATTCCTAAGTGACAAAGCCTATATTTAATGTACGCGGGTGAAACAGCGGGCAAAAGGTAGTTACCCATATTTTGATGGAGAATACCCCAAATGCGTATTTGTTCAATGTGCTGAGTCGACCTTCTGTAATATTCTTTTCCTTAGTTCTGTAAACATGTGTGTATTAAGTTTACACTTCAGTACCCAATACTTTGTTGTCCTAGGGTTCCGTAGGTGGAATTGAATAGTGCTTGGTAAGTTTATGTGGTCGTAATAGTGTGTAGTTCAGTTGCATGCTTGAGTACTGCTAGTTTAGCAGTGCAGTTAGGGCAAGTGGATATTCAACTATGGCATTATAAAGTTAGGTTCACTAACGGTAAATGACTCTAAATACCAGAGATATTTGTTTGCACATTAACCTTTCAATCGTGGAAATTGCAGACACAATAGAAAGACAATAGGTGCGCGAACGCCGGCGTTCGCTTACCTATACATATACCGCAGAATAGAAAATAAAAATGAGTTCAAACAAATACTAAGTGGTATTACTTTTGGTATTAAAATGGAATAAATCTTTCAGACATTGTATTTATTCTAATAATAGACAATTCTAATATTAGACATTTGCTCCTTTTAAAACTAGCCAAACGCGATTTCTTCTTTTTCTGCTTCTTCTACGTCATAAGAGACAATCAAAAAGACAATAAAGTTATCATATAAGGTTTTCATTTGAGTTTTAAAATCCTATCTATCAGTGAAAGCAAATGTCAAAATTTAAAACTGTTAAAAATTTATAATATAAAAATATATGTCAACATAGCAGTACAAACAAATTTAATATCAGTGTACAATTTACGTTAGTCTGTATCAAAGTCGAGTGGCAATCCGTTATGATTGGAGAGAGATCAGGTGTAAGACCAACAGCTATACGTGCTTTCTGTAGCACAGGAATATCACGCAATCAACTTCCCGGCCGCACGAGCGAAGAAACGGCCCTCACGCCCCACCCGTCTAGGATTCCAATACGGGCAGCGATCAATGGGTAGCTTGTCCTCCGAACGTCCGGTAACTGTTCGGACGAGCCCAAACCGTCAGCAAAACTGTAGGGCCCAACAGAATCAAAGCCTAGCGGGGCCATTGGTTCGCTTCTGAAAGCAAAACCGGGCCCTCATGGCAACAAAGGAACATTATAGGTTTTAGTAGTTGGGGGATGTCATTGGATGATCTCTCACCTAAAAAACTCCGGGCCGCCACTGTGTCATTTCAATTGGAAAGCCCAAGTTACTCTTTGCCAAACCCAAGACTCGCGCAGCAGTCCTGCTTACTTAGTGTTCATCATCATCTCATCATTTTTATGTCCCTCCCGTATTATCTCGGATCGGTGCAACATGTTTTTTTCTTCCATTCTGTCCTGTCACTCGTCATGCTGTCACTAACTTCTTTCTTCTTTTATATCACTTTTCACACATCTTTTTTTTGACCTCCCTCTCCCTCTCCATTCATTCTCACGTTCACTAATGACTCTTAGTAACACGCGTTTTATCCCTCCTCAACGAGCATACGACTGACTGTCATTTCTATAAAATAAATATAACATTAACAATATAAAATTGACTATGAATGAAAATAAAAACAGAAAACTCCCCGTTTCTAGAAGTAAACCTAACATTTTACGGTTCACGAACACCAACCCAAACAAAATACAGAGGTGAAAGGTACCCGCGTTAAGGGTTAGCCGTACATAATGTAATCTACGCGAAATGTTTCCTAACAAAGTTTCTAAGGTTGTAAAGGTATTTACAAAATTTAGGAGCCCAAAGTTTGTAAAATGTCTGGAAGTTGTGATTTTTGGCTTTTAAGAAATTTCTGATTCTCGTTAGTCTTACTTGAAGTTGATATAAAAAATAGTAGTTACATTTTATTACAAATGAAGAAAGTTTGTACCGAGAGCTGCTGTGACAAACCACGTGTATTAAACGTTTTCCAATACACTTACATCATGTTTTTTTTTTTTTTTTATTAAGGCACACCAACAATTGTTTACAATATTTTTCCATTTAACATGCAGAAGATATGAAGATATATGTAAATAATCAGTGGGTGACGCGCGATTTGTGGGGCAGCCTGTTACGATAAATATAATAATTTTTGGCAGCGTGAGCTCGTGCACTTTTCTGCACTAGCGTAAAAAAAACAGTTAATTGTGCACCTAAAAGCGGAAAGAATAGGTTTTCAAGTAAGTGTAAGCAATGATATCAAAGACTATTGTCAAAAATATATAGAAATGACAAGCACTGTGATGATAGGTCACATGGGAAATGCAATACGATTTGAATGTCGACATCACTAACGGCGACGAAGGCAATTTAAAATTGTATTTATATAGATATTACCAGTAGGTATTGTGGTGAAATCTTACATGAGCAATGCAATAAACTTTGAATTTTCAACAGTCTACATTGCATGGAGAAACCCTTTTGGTATTTAGAGCCTCTGCATACTAGACCCTGAACGTAGTAAAATATTAGCATCGCATAATCAGCCTTTTAATGTTCCCATTGCTGGGACTCAGGCCTCTACTCTAGGAGAAGGAATGGGCCATAATCCACCCCGCGGGCCCGTTGCGGGTTGGTGAATGTAATATGTCATTGTTTTTTTTTGGTTCTAGGACATGCCGGTTTCCTCACGATGTTTTCCTTCACCATTTTGAGAGCAGTGGTGTTGAAAAAATTTCACAAAGTATTGTGCCTGGCTGGGATTGAACCTGCGACCTACAACTCGTAAATTGGGGCCACTCTGCTACCACTGCTCTATAATAAAATATTATGAGCTGCCATTTAATCGGCAATGTCTTCAACAATGTATGACAATGTAGTAAATGGTGCCGAAAATCTCGTTACTAACATTGCTGCAGTCGATACGCCAAAATGTTGTAGTCATATCTATATCAAACTACCAACTATCAAAGTTGACGAAACTGAGTAGAAACTATGTTACATGATATAATAAAATGTTGAGAATAAAGCTCGTGTACGAAAACCGCTTACTTCAGTATAAAATAATATATTTATTATTTTATCAAATTACAACAATTATGTGATTAAAATAAAGCTAATTAAACTTTATTATAATTATGTTAACTGAAAATAAATGCGTTCTAATCGTGAGAGTCAAAATGGCGGGTGTACCACCGCGAATGAAATTATAGTAATTACAGATAAAATGTACCTAAGGCGCGGGCCAGTCAGAAGAGACATAAGACGCAGACGGGGCGCGGACATTTGTCTCTACCGCGTCCCTTTCATACAAAATGTATAGAAGCGTCGCGACGCAAAACATACAGAAGAGACGGGGCGCGGACGCGGCGGAGACGAGGACGGGATGCGCCGGTGGAGAAGACGGGGCGCGGGGTGGAATGCCAGCCGCGCCGCGCCGGGCGAGCGGTCTCACTCACTCGCACGTGTGCTGTCTTGAGGTTGAATGATGACTGCGCGACTGCGTCGCGTCTCCACCCCGTCCGCGACGCGTCCTAGTCTTACGTCTTTTCTGTGTGGCCCGCGCCTAAACTGCATTATTCAATAGAGGTAGGCTCTAAAACATCTGTACCTCCTTCAGAAAGAAATTATTTCAAAATTAAGGTACACCCGTCATATAAACGCTAAGATGACGAGTGTTTGTAATATTTTATTATTTAACCTCTCGAGTGCCGTAATTAGAGACACGATTAAAAAGCCATTGTGTCTCGCGTGGATCCACGTTTAGACACACAACGGGTTAACCATTACTATTTTTTTTTTGTATAATGTTACACCAAAAAAATTTACCCAAAAAGTACCTCAAGTAGAAATGACCACACACTTGATCAGTTGGATAGTTCCTAAGAAATAAAACAATCGTCTCTTTTACTTAATGTCGTGTGCCAGTCACGTGACACACGTCAATGACATTCTAAACAACTAGCATCATCTCTGATATGTTTAAAAAACTTATTTAAATACGAAAGCGCCGTCGCATATTATGTACTATCACGCAGGCAAAGCCACTGACAGAAACTTGTATACATCACAAAGGCAAAGTTAATAATCTGATTACATATCGACATCTAACACTTGTATAATGCCTATGTTCTGCACTAGAATCAGTTGAACGATAGTATGTTTCCAAACTAGTAAATATCTAGGGAACAAATATGTGTGTCTCCACTTAAATATTCTCTTGGATCTTTGACGGTCCAGTAGACTTAATTGAGCCACTTTAAATGCAAATTACTACAGCACTTTGCCATGCGAGTTAGTGCAAAGACGGTACACCTGAATATAGCACTAAAGCAATCTGACAGACACAGAGACTGTCAAGTCAAGTCAAAGACATACCTGATATGAATGAATAAGCTCGGACGCCTCCAACATTAGAGACTTGGCAGCGTATTACGCTGTAAAACTGTAATAATCAGCCTTTTAATATTCCCACTGCTGGGACTCAGGCCTCCGCTCCGGAAGAAGGAATGGGCCATAATGCATCACACGAGCCCATTGTGAGTTGGTGAATGTCTATTATCTTTGAATTTTTGGTTCCAGGACATGCCGCAACCTTGCGTTGTTTTCCTTCACCGTTTTGACAGCAGTGGTGATGAAATAAATTACACAAAGTAACGCCTAACTACGGGTTAAAGCCAGCCGGCTTTAACCCGCGGCCTACAACTCCTAAGTCTGGGCCGTCACCACTCGGCCACCACTACACTCTGGCTATAAAACAAATAATTAATTCTGGCAAATACAAAAAATCTAAATTGAAAAGTAATTGTGCAAATGATTGATGGTTGTTGTAGAATTTATGTTTAAATTGAAGAGAGTAATAAATAATTAAAAGCAAGTTTGAATGAAAATGTTAACAGTTAATGTTATCAATAACCCTACAATATATTTTTTTATTCTCAGGGCAAGCTTGGTCATAGATCGCCCAATACAGACAGGTTTGAAAGGAGAAGGAAAAATCCTTTGCCCAGCAATCGGACACAATGTTAGCTAATACAAATACAGCTCATCAAGTCAATCCAAAATATTTTATAATACTTATTCCTACATGGGCTCATAAAAAACGTCAGAAGCTAGTGCAAGTAAGTACTAAACTTGAGACGCTGGAATCGATAGGTTGATGATTAGAATACTTAGCGTAAATATCTATTTTAAATTTTAAAATAATAATTTGTTACCCGTATTAAAATTTAAATTTTAACTTCAGTTTACCAAGACGACAATGAATAACTGTTAAATTACTTCAGGTTGCAAGCAAAGGTTAAGCAAGTTTTCTATATGAAATATCCAAAGCAATTACGAAATACACCTGGCGATCGAAAACTGAATGAATAATACAATGAACTAGTGAATATAGATGAATGCTATCGTTAGTTCACGACATTTTTACTTTAGGATAGTCGTTAAAGAAAGTATTCATAGAGTGAAAGAAGTATCATTTATCAAGTCATATTATAAAATTAATGACATATTTTGATGCTTGTTATTTCTCTCAATAAGAGGTATACAGGAGCCAATCACGCGTTTTATAGTGCGTAAAAGCAATGATTTCTAATATAATAATTATATCATTACATTAAAGTATATGATCCACCGCAGTTAACAAAATCAGAAAAGTACATGTTATTCTTCTGGATAGATAGTCTATGTTCAAAACATATTACCTACAGCTAATTTAGCATGACAGAAAAAAAGCATGAAGATGTCTTTAACACTTACTTTTATCGGTTAAAAACCAGGACTAATATACAAGTGATTATTAAAATTCAGATTGATTGTCAGATTTTTCTTTCAGCTAGGTTTTTTACAGTATTTTAATTTTATAATCATCTTCAGATTTTTAGTAAATCGCTAAAATGCTTCATATTTGTAAACATTGAGTATTTGCGTTATTTATTATCTTTTTCTGTCTGAGAGTGACCATGCTTTACGTTTTGTGGTCCTCTTAAGGGCCAAGCGCCCGAAAAGTGCCATAAAACAGTGATCTTCTGAGGCCTACTCCTCCGTAACGGCTAGGTCAATTGGTTTGAAAAAAATATATGTTTATTATAGATTCATGAACAATAATATCAACATTTGATTTTTTCGTGCAAATAATACTTTTGTCAAAAAAATATATTTAGCAATTTCGCAACTTTTCGCAACTTTTCCCTACTCCATAGAAACGGCTTGGACCTTTATAAACATTTTTACACATAAAAATTGGTGGTTAAATATTCTTCAAAGTGAACATTGCATATGTAAATCAATCAATATCTCGCAGAGAAAATGGATTTAAAGCGCTTTCCGGGCGCGGCTGGCCGTAAATAAATGCACAGATTTGCGTACTGCCGCCTAGGCGAGTGCGAGAGTTGCGTTCACATAATTTCGGTCAGATGGTTCAAGGGACTATACGCCTTAAACACTCGAATTGTTGAATTTGGATCAAAAAGGTTTGTTCATAAGTTAAATTACGTTTTACCTTTGATCATAATGCGTATAAGTACTTCTTATAACATCCGGTAAACGATAATCTATAAACCAACCGATTCGAATAATCTGACCACCTTTGACCCCGGGACGATCACTTGAAGCCTGTTAAATTATGTAAACTGGAACGCTTCCCGATCTCTCCAGTTTCCTTCCCAGTTCGCCCATATATTTGAATTTAGGAGAATGCTTTTAAAAAATTTGTTTGGAACAAATCTGTTCATATTTTAATGAAACGGCGGGATTATTTTTATGCGTATCCCGATATTTTTTCGTTTATATCTTTTGGGTTTCCTGAATGTAAACGGTTATGTGATACCATAGCGACCATTTTATGGTTACGAACAAGTATATCGTCAATTTATTCAGGTTATGAACGCTGCAAAGGGAGAATTCGCTTTTAGGAATACAGTATATAACAACATGTTACACCCAAAATCTAGTTTAATCAATAATTCAAGGTCCTACCTTGTTGAACAAGTTTTTATACGTAGAACTGAAATAAATAAAGTTTAATTAGACACTTCACTAAATTATCATCATCACCATCATTTTAGACGAAAGCTTCCCCCAAGTGTCGCCATAACGACCGGTACTGTCATTTGTCCACCTTATAAGGCCTATAAACACTGCGTTTTCAGGTACACGGTCACCTTTCCAAAACCTTTTAGCTCCATCGACCATCTGTTCTGTGAGAAATGTGCCCTGCCTACTGTCGCTTAAGTCTGGTGATTTTTTGGGCTATACAACCGGTATCTTAAACTAAAGTAACGCTCCTTAAAATGTTAAATAAATTTGACTTATAATTTCTTTTTAATTTTAATAAAATGTTTTGAGAGTTCAGCGCTAAATGCCTACTAAAGAAGTAATTTCATACGTGACTATACAGCAATTTTACTTTTACCAGATTTGCTGTAATTACTAACTAGGCGTAAATCCAATATGCAGATGCTGGCCGTACATATAATATTACCAAAAAGACAACAAACCATTGTTGCCAAAATTAAATTTCAACTGAAATATGTCTGACATTGTTTGAATATCAGATATTTGGATACCACTAATGAAAACGCAGTGATGAGAACTAATAACACAAGTTAATTGCTGAACAACGATTTTAATAACAAAATTGGAAACTACGTAAACATTGTTAGAGTTGTTATTAATTTTGCCACACATACTAGACAACAAAATTTTGACATCATAACGTTAACGGAGTTACCGCCGATAGAACACTTGAGATTAATGAGAACGTACTTGAGAAAACTTTAGCAAGATGTAGTGAACTAAGGATAATTGGATTTTGAACAATATTTAGGCTTATACTGGCTAAACTTTTTATTGGTAAAATGTTATATAAAAACTATAAGCGCCAGTGTATAAATGCTATGAACGATTTGATTATATTTATCATTTAAAAAATTTAAAGCAATTGAAACAAAACAAAACCAAAAAGTTACGCAATTTTAAGTCCAGAAATAAGCTTTATTAAGAGACATCATCATCATCATCGTTGTCACGTTATTTCATTCGAAAAATGTCCAATGTTGGACATAGACCACGTCCATTGGATTAACGGAACACTCAGCTCAGGTCATCAGAGGAGAAATCAATGTCGAAACTAAAACAATGGATAAAATAGCTAATTAAGCTCTCAACGCTATTATTTTAAAACAATGCAAAATCAAATCGAGTAATCCACGTCACATAAACACAGCTGAATCGTGAAATTAATTCTGACAATTTACATTCTAATTGAGGGTGACCAAAATACTAGACGCACCCGCTAGTGGTGCCAAAACATGGGTTGGGCCACATTAGCATACAGCGAGGTGGGCACTTACTTCACTTTTAGGATTAACACCTATTTTCATGGACTTTTATTACCGTTCTTCTTTTCTATCGTTTCTCTGCTTTTGTAATTTGTGACTAATAAGATTATTATCTCGTTAGTCTGAAAGTTTTCGCGCATTTAGAAAAAGCTAGGCAGTTTTAATATTGTTCTCTCTTGCTTTTTTCTTTTTGTTATCTTGGTTTCCATGTTTTGTTTAATAACCAGTATCAACACCGACTGTAGCATTGAGTTTCTCATTTTTAGTAGAGTTAAGTTCGACATCCTTATCATAAGCTACGAGGTCTATAATAATATCTTAATTGTTACTATTTTTTTTTTATTTAAATAGGTTTTTTTTTTTAATATTTGTTAGCTATAAGTTTTAGTCTATTTGTTATTTTCATTGGATATACATATATTTTGCAGTCGAATCTTTCAAAGCAAGGTTGATTTTAAGATCACGATCAGAAGTTTGAATATGAACAGTTACATCGATTAACGCCATCTGGTTTACTATTTCAAAGTGCATCCTAAGTTATTCCAAAGTTTCAAGTCGTTAGCTGAAGTAAACATTTTATTGAAGTTGACGCGTTGTCGCCCAACTTCGGGCAATATGGCTCACGACTGCAGAAACTTAGATAAGTCCTTAAAGACTTTAAGGAAAATGAGACTCTGTTAGACAAGACCCTGATACAATCTCATTAGGATGAATGTTAAGTCAGAACCTTTAACTTCTACTCGTATTATGCAGTCACTCATTTAATAGGACTATACAAGTAGGGAATTTCAAAGCTCATTTGAAAAAATGGCTTATCGAGCTCGCGCTGCCATTGTCTTTCTATTGTGTCTCTAATTGACGGTATTTGAAAGGTTAATTTTTTGACGAATTTATCATCTAATTTAATTTTGACGATTGAATAGTAATTTACACTTAATATCATTGACTTTTATTATGATTTATTTTAATGTGTGATTTGACTTCTATTTATTTGTTTTTTTTTTGTAATTTATTTTTATTATTTGACATTGTTTATTATTTGACACTGTACTTATTTAATCATTTTATTGACCAATTATAATGTAACATTACGTATGACTTACAAGAATCCCTTACCAATAAACTACTATGACAATGACTAATTATAAAAATATATAAATTAGTCTTGGCACAACATCGATATTATCTTATTCTTCGAGGTCAGTGTAGCATATATCATCTTATGCCTATTGCATCTAAAATCAAATTCTGTCAAAATTATTTTATATTAAAAAATGTAACCAAGTCTTACGCTCATTTCCCGTCAAAACTTGTAAAATCTTACGTCGAGCCACGTTGAGTATTCTACATACTTTTCAATGACCACAAACTACCCGATAATTAAGTACGTTCAAAAAAAACATCTTTTTTTAAATTTTAAACATATCATATGATACATATCTTTTATTGGATTACAAAATTGTTTCATTCAGTTTGTAAGAACATATGTCTAGAAAGTGGAACCGATTTGGCAGGGTATTTTATTTTTCTAAGATTTATAGGTTAAACACTTATTGTGTTCAACATTGCATGGGGCCCAAGTCTGCTATTTTTATAAACTCGTCATTCCAACACGATTCCATTGTTATTTAGTTAAAAGTTCATAATCTGCTAATTCATAATGATCGATCATTGATCGGTCAAAGGTATCGTAATAGAGTTGTAGTAGAATGATAATATCGAGCATATTAAAACCAATAACTGCACAATAGTGTTCTAATGGTAGAACACTGATCAAATAAGCTGTCAAAGTTTTAGCAGATTACCGCATACGTCAAATATTCATTTGTCAATATGTACGAGATTGTACTATTCTATGCCACTTCTTTCAGTGGAGTGTCAGTGGTTGACCATTGGAAAGTCTTAATAGAATAGAATAGAATAGAATAGCATTTATTCGGCGCAAGCAACACAATATACAACAACATAAAATAAAAAATAAAAAAAGTACAGACATACAATACAGTTGCAGTGACTGTGCCTGAACCGAAAGAATCACCAACTCAGCAATTGCTGGGCGTCAAACACCCAGCGCTGATTTTCAGCTGGCACCCCGCAGTGACGCACGGATGATGGTAAATAAAGTATACTACAAATAAATATAATCTATATAAATATAACCCATACTTAAAATAAATATTTATACTAGTGTATTTGTGTGATAATATTGTTATATAGGTACGTAACTAAATATTTTATAAAATGTGCCATGGTAGTTACAAACCAACTTTCTCACTATACCCACAATATTTCAACAAAATATATCGCGGGAAACATAGTGCATCGCGCGATGCGACGGTTGACTTGATGACGCATAAATCGAGACAGACAACGCTGCACCGGCTCGTCGACTAGCCGCTATCCTGTTCTAAGACAAGTATAATACAAATATTACATAAAATAATTTTGGCTTCCAGAAAAAAGTTATATTTAGATTGTTAAGGTGTAGAATTACAAATTGGAAAGGAGTAGAATGGAAGCAAAACGAAAGTGGAGTGAATACTATGTGGTCCCTGGCGACACGGATGCAAACGCGCTCGTCAAAATGACGCCATCATATTAGTAGATTACCAAAATTGTCAAAATCGACAACTATGACATCAATGATAGACCATTCTGACACTTTTGTAATAGCAGACTCGAGGCCCAGGTTGTGGGTCTTCTAGAAGTACGTATTAAAGTTTCATGATCTACAAATAACAATTTTACTGAGACCTTTATCAACGCGTATTTAATTATACCGTTCCATTTTATGGAAATGCAAAGTGCTTCTAATTTTCAAATTCATACTTGACCTTTACGATTCTTTAAATACTTAACTGACTTAAATAAGAGGCGTCGCAAACGGTCCTTCAAAACATAAAGCTCATTGGGATTCCAACAAGATTCCGGCTTCGCTTGCAATGTTCAATGTTCCCGAATAACGTCCCGCCTATTCATTTACATAATAGTTGGAACTCATTGTAAATGTAGCTTTAATCATCTGAGAAAATACAATGAGAACTCCAAATTTCTCTTAATTCATTAAACCCCAAGCAAACGCCGGCGTTCGAGCACCTATTGTCTTTCTATTGTGTCTCTAATTTCCACAATTGAAAGGTTAATGGATTGACGGAATAAATTCCTAAAAAACTGTTAAAACTAAGCTATCCAATTTCTTTCTTTCGATCATTATTTTTTTGCAAAAGAATTTCTGTTTTATATTTTTATTTTCTTGCTGTTTACAAACTGGTAAACCAAGTTGATTTTGTTTCAAATATATAACGTGTAACGATAAATGCGCAAAACCTGAAAATAGTTTGTTCAGAATTACGAGCAGAATCAATTGAACCACTTTTGAATAGAGCTTATATTTTTCAAATAAATCTTCATTAAAAATGTTACCCTGTCTATTTATTAATAGGTCAAGCCGTCACGTGTGCAAACGCGCTCAAATAAAAAAAAACCCAATAGTGGTAGTAGTCTAATCAAATTTTCTCATACGCGGGATAATAAAAAAATAAAATAAATAATAAATTCAATGCAGATACGAATTTTAAACAAACTAAACATATTTAATTTTTAGCCTTTAATTTTTTTTTATGTTTTTTGTGTCTGATGTTTTGCACATTTAATGTTACACGTTGTATTGTCTTAAAGAAATATTATTTTTTTGGAAAACGAAACAAAACAGCAGCCTTCGAATATTTTAGTTATTCAAATAGCTTTTATACGCAATAGAACTTATTTCTTTTCTATTACGCTACTCCCATGACATTTGGATTGTATTGTTTCAATTTTTTTGCTGATATTGTTATTATCTGATGAATCCAAAAAAAAAGGTATGTGGTTTTAATATCCCACTAACACAATAAAGGTGAAAGTTTGTCTAGGTACATAATGGTGCGTGTATTTGTTACTCTTTAAAGGACAGGGCAATTGAAGGAACACGGTTGAGTTTTAAGGGGTAAAGATCTAACACTTTCTCTCGCTTCACACTGGGAGGGAGAGCTTAGAGTAGAATAAACTTTATTTTACACCAAAATAAAGCTATCGCTGACAGTAACATCTTCCAGATAACATTAGGATTGTCTATAAGAAGCTTAGTTTATGATATCTCATGCAAAAAAGAAGACATTTTGGTTTAAAATTTATTTATCTTCTATCTAAAAATGAATTAAACCTTTCCGACGCGACTGGGGCCGCAAGTGCTGCCCATCTTCGCCTGCAAGTGCTGCCGCGATCTGCAGCCGCAGCCGATCGCAGACCAGCACGCTTAGCCAAGTTGTTATTCTGCAATCGTTAACGCTGTCGAAAAGTGGTGAAACGTATGGGAATGACGTCATCTCAACGTAAAGTAGCGTGGTCAGAACAAACGAATAGACAATTCGTAGTCAAGTTCACATCGTTCAATATCGTTTCTACAATATTTAACGCTACATCCTTTGTTATACAAACGCTACATTGTAGAACGAGCGGCTGACTCGGGCGCGTCAACATGGCTACCAACTTATCGTTTTCTACAAATTGCTGTCACCGAGGCGTTACCGATTAGAGAACGGAATTCGATTGTAACTTGGCTAGGTGGGCAGTTTATATACGAGTATATTTAAAAGTAGAAACTGACTAACGCACAACCTAAACTATTGAAAATATGAGCATGAAATTTCACACAAGGTTTTCTATGATGACGTAGGCAAGCACTAGGGAGCATTCAAGTGTTACGTAACGCAATTTAGGGGGAGGGGGGGGGTCTTGTAAAACGTTACGTTGCGTTACAAAGGCGGGAGAGGGAGTGTTTAAACAACGCGTTACGTAACATTTTTTTTATTTTAATAAAAAAACTAGGGAATTAGAATCTTCTAAATCAGCAACCCTTTTCGTTTTCAGGGAAACCATCTATAGTATTGTACGTTACTTTTATTTTTGTTTCCTGAGTTGGCAAAACTTTCGTTAACATAATTGATACTTTAATGTTCACTTAAATGTTACGCAACGTTTAGGGAGGGAGAGGAGGGTGAGGGGTACAGAAAAACGTTACGGTGCGTTACATGGGGGGGAGGGAGCGTCTAAAATCTTCAAAAATTGCGTTACGTTATTTCCGAAATTCGACCCCTGAAGGAATGAAACGGAGTTCCAAAGTTTATATGGAAAGACCTAATTTCACGCGGGTGAACCCACAGGCAGAAGCTAGTCTACACTCATATAATAAAACGGTAAAGTTTGTTTTTATGTTTTTTTTTTTGTAGGAGTTAATCTGAAGTACTGGTCCGATTGCTAAAATTTTTTCACCGATAGAAAGCTGCTTTATTCCTGAGTGACATAGGCTATATTATATATACGCGGGCGAAGCTGCGGGCATAGGCTAGTTAGAAATCTAGCTAAATGCTTCAAAAGCTGTTGTATGACGTGTGGTAAAGATAACCTACGTAATAGAAGCTGATAAGTTTTTTTTTTTGCATTTCAAAAGGCATAACAATGTTTTCTAAACAATGTCAGTCGACGTAATACTGACTGATAAATCTACTAAATATATTCTTGACAATACGCAATACTTTGTTGATAAAAACGATAACAATTTTACGCACAATGTCAAAAATAAAAACATTTCTCAATAGTAGTTATTTTAATTATTATTGGTAAGTTTATAAATAAAATACATTAATACTTGTATCGACACTCTTGCATCATCCCATCTTCCTAGATCGTCTTGCTGTGCTGGTGCTGCTGCTTCGGCTGCAGAGAACCTCAAGCGGCGGAAATATAACATCGTTTTTTGAGCCGTTTGGGGTTGAGACTCTTGGGCCGTGGGGTCCGAGTGCTCATGCGCTTTTTAAAAAAAAACCCAACCGCCTAGTTGACACTTCGCATGGCCCCAGGTTTTACCTCGTTTAGAGATTAAGCATTGCCATACAACGTGGCAATTCCGCCAGTCTTTTGGGCACACTTCCAGCCGACAGCGATGCGGAGGAATTTTTTGACGCCATATTTTTGGTAAGAGTCATTGTGTACATGTAGTTTTTATTAGTTATGTGTTTTTTATTTTTTTGTTCAATGAAATGTTTTATGTTTAAATACAGTAATACGTTTGTTTTGGTATGGTCAAGTAAAGAGAAGAGATGAAAAGCATGTTTCTAAAAGAGTTATGAATTTACATGTGGATGGATGGAAAGGGAGAGGGAGGCCAAAGAAAAGATGAATGGATTGTGTGAGAAGTGATATGAAAGAAAAGGGAGTTAGTGATAGCGTGACGAATGACAGGACCGAATGGAAGAAAAAAACGTGTTGTGCCAACCCCAAATAAAACGGGACAAGGGCAGGAAGACGATGATGATGAGATGATGATGACAGTAAACATTAAATTTGTATTACCTACTTGATTATTTTCAACGCAATAATTTGACGTCAATTTCCACATTATCTCATGACCCGTTCGGTAGCTACGTATTTAAAATGTTATCATTGTTTAAAACTTTGAATGTTGTACCTATCCTTCTTTTATCTAATAATAACAAATACTGTATTTTGTTTTCGGTAGAGGTGAGGAGGTCGCACACACCCCCACAGTACCTAATGTTGAATTATACTAGAAAATGAGAATTTTCAGGAAAATTTAGACCACCAGTTGTCGCTACTTAGTGTCACACGGGCGGTGGCCCGTGAATTGCCCGTGTGGCCGGTGGGCCACAACCACAAATCGCCGCCACCGGCATATTTCCTGTAGTTTTTGTAAATTTAATATGGACTTGCCGCACATGGTTCACGCTGGAGGCCGTCACAGGCTTCATATCACCGCTGCTCGCTTCTTGTGGACATTTAAACCTTTTTCGTCTGAGTCCATTATCATACTGCTCGAATGGGTTAAAAAAAACGGCAGCTACCAGTAACAAGTGGCTGTCGCGCGCTTTAGTTGCCTCTGTGGCTACTTCCAATTTGCCTGCCAATTTAACTAATATAAACGTTTTGACAGGTGCCTGGACCTGACAACTCAGTCGCCACCTGGTAGACGTTATTTTAGAAAACCCTCATTATTATTATTTGAAATAGAACTACCATCAATAATCAGTATTCTGACTTTAACAAATTATGTAAGCATTATAATCTTAAAAAATATGGAATATATTATGACGTACAACTGGCTAAATGTCAGGAGAAAAATTTAACAGTAGATCGTGAAACAAAAGTAGGTAAGTACTTACAAAATGTTGCGGGACTATTTAAAAGAGTTACTGCGACCCAGGAACGCAAAGAGCAACTAAAGAAACAGTTTTAGTTAGTTGAAGCATCAGTTTGACACTCCCTCTCGCCCTACCCAAATCGGGAGTAGTTTTTTTGATGATTACCAACCTTGAAAAAAAAACTACTAACAAAATAATTTTTTTAATCTATAAAATTCGATTCTTAAAAGCCACGAACGTGTGTGTTTCTTTAGCTATCGAAAAGAATAAAACTGGCCAAGTGCGAGTTGAACTTGCGCACGAAGGTCTCCGTACCGTCCTTAGGAAAATTCGGCAAAAAATCGCCTTTGTTGTTTATATTTTTAGTATTTGCTGTTATAGCGGCAACAGAAATACATAATTAAAAATTTCAACTGTCTAGCTATCGCGGTTTTTGAGATACAGCCTGGTGACAGACGAACGGACAGACGGAACAGAGAGCGAAGTCTTATTAATAGGGCCCCTTTTTTACCCTTTGGGTAAGGAACTCTAAAAAATATATCTTCTCAAATACCTACTATTTGAACAATATTCCTGGAACAATCCATATGCGCCGTTAGTATGAAGTTTACATTCAGTTTTACAATTCGACGAATTCAATAACCTTTAGGTCTAGAATGTTATAATTACAACTAGAGAGGCATTTATTACAATTCAGGCACGAGGCTAGCATTTACACGTGCCATCACAAAACAACGGAATAATATTTTTACTGAAAACAAAATAATAATTTCGCACTGACGGAAGGAACATTTTATTCAGATTTTTCGTTTTACTGTTTGGGATGCTGCCAGACTTTTTGCTAGTAAAATGGCAAAAACAGAATTATGTATAAAAAGAGGTGCCATATTCTTGTGGTTTCCCAACAAAAAATAGTGGAGTATTTTCGTGATTTCGTTTTTAGTACACAGGTGGATTTTTATCTTAGCATCAATTTTTGTGAGCTTCTATTAGGCAAACATCTACGAAACTCAATTATTTACTAAATCAAATGCTGGCTCGCCTTCATCACTTCATCGTTTGGTTGAGACATTATATTAATGAGTTTTTAATCGACGTTCATTTTCTTAGTAAAAATGAACCCCATTACACTCTAAAGGATCAGATAATTTATTAAAAACTAGCTTTTGCCCGCGCGGCTTCGCTCCCGCTCTTCCCTACTTCAGCCTACTATACCCTACTCTACCCTACTATACCCTACTCTACCCTACTCTACCCTACCCTACTCTACCCTACCCTACTTTACTCTACTCTACCCTACTCTATCCTACTCTACCCTACTCTACCCTACTCTACCCTACTCTACCCTACTCTACTCTACTCTACCCTACTCTACCCTACTCAACTCTACTCTACTCTACCCTACTCTACCCTACCCTACTCTACCCTACTCTACCCTACCCTACTCTACTCTACTCTACTCTACTCTAACCTACTATACCCTACTCTAACCTAAAAAAAAAAAAAAAAGTAGGTCTTATGTCCGTCTCCTGGTTTTAAGCTACCTCCCCACCAATTTTCAGCCAAATCGGTTCAGCCGTTCTTGAGTTATAAAAAGTGTAACTTACACGACTTTCTTATATATATATAGATAACAGAATGTTTTATATTGTACACACACATTTTCAAAACAACCCCTCAGTCGCCTGGATGGCCCGGTGACAATGTATTTTTGCTGACACAACGAGCTTATAACTTTGTGATTTTTCATGATATAATTATGAAATTTTGTACATAGATTCTTTTCAAAAAAATACTAGACACGTGATTCAGTATATGTATTTAAAATGTTGAGATTAGTTCCACGGCAATGATCAATATTATAATGTATTGTTTCTGTGTGTGAGGTTTAAATACTTGAAATTGTTAACTGAGGTGAACGTAGTAGATATTGTTTTAAAATCACATCGTTACTTTCCATCAGGTGAAACACGGTCAAGCGCGAACCTATCCAAAAAAAAATACAATATTTAAGACATTATGACTATTTCTTATTGTGGTTACTGTTTATTTCTCCTTAAATAAATCAAATTAAAGTAAAGAAACTGTGAAAAAATCTCATTTACCTTTGTTTTGTGATTTATTTTTAAGGTTACCAACAAAATAATTTATTATTGAATTACAATTTAAATGAATACTCGAAAGGTTTTCCACAAATTGATTGTGAGTTTTCATAGTTGTGTTCATAGTTATTTTCATAACAGGTAACTCGAATCTTTTGGTTAATTAGTTTTATCAGTGGATCTAACTTTATTTTAATTTTCAGCTTCTTGAAAATAAAAATTATGAAGGGAGCAATTTTTTATCGATATAAGATTGTGCGATTGGTTACTGCGTAGCCAGTCGCGGATTCAATACCTGCGCGGATCAAATATTTGTACTATAACCTACAGATAGTCGTTTCGGGTCTGGGTGTGTTGTATACGTGAGTTAACATTTTTGGATTCCTAGTGTGAGGCAAAGTTATCTATTTAAATAAAAAAAGTATATAAAACTTTCCGATTACATTTTTCAGGACCCATGACCTAGTGAGGGTCGTGATAGAGCATACGGTAAAGGTGTGCCCCGCTTGGGCGAAACACTGCCGTGCCCTCGTGGAGGCCATCGGTGGCAGCAACAACTCACGCTGGGCTCTGGTTCTGGGCACAGTAGGTAAGGAGCGAGCAGGAATGGCAGGCAGGTCGCCTTCATTTGGAACGTAGTAATGCTAGCGAAGAAGCCGGCCTCACGCGTGAGAGAACGGACATCCTCACGCCTCAGCCATTGAGACCCCAACCTCGAATACCAGCCACGGTAGATACCGGCTTGTGGACGACGAGTAAGGGATAGCTCGCCGTCCGGTTGTCCGGTAATCAACGAGTCGTCAACAACTTGTAGTTTTCTACACGCTTCTCAAAGAAATGTCGGCAAACCATAGAGGCTCAAGTCGGCCCAACAGGGTTGATGCCCACTAGACACCCGGTCCCGGAGAAGAGCGAGAGAAGTCACTACTTGATTTTTTAACTTAAAAGTCAAGTAAATACAAATATTTTTCATTTTAACAATACTGAAACAAAAACAATCTCAAACGCACAGCAATTTCCGCGCGACCCAACAAACACAATTGCTTACAAAATTTAATAAGCTACTGATGTGCCACATCACTGCATCACTGGTCATTATCCATAATAACCGCTAGCTTAATCAACAGCAACGCTTGACAGCCAAACGTACCAATACATTTCACAGAATATCCGGCCTTTTGAAAATGCTGGTGATGTTCATTTTAACATTTATCAATGATGTATTGAAGGGTATAGTTCATGAATTGCAATTTGCGATAAATTCTGTCTAAATTTTACCGGTTATTCTATATAACTGTGAATTTTGCTTGAAAGCTTTGCCTATGATATAATATATAACAGATATATATTATGTCATACTTCATTAACGAGAATGTTTTCATAAAAACTTTAACACTTTTGAATCCGTATTTTACAGGTAGTTTTGAAAAAGGGATAAAGACAGTCTCTATTATTTACTTTGATTCGTGCCTTTATCTACCCAAGGAACATGACTTTCCCATTAAACCATTAAATCGATATACAGGGTTATACGGTGTTTTACAGGATGCATTTTGGAGAGTGTGCGCAGAAATTGCATGACTTGATTCCGCCATCGCAATTCTACCATCGGACAACCCGACGTACGGCGAATATTCACCCTTACGTTGTTGAAACCTCTACGGTCCGGACTAAGCGTTTCGCCTCGTCGTTTATACCGCGTACGTCGAAGGACTGGAACAGTTTGCCTGCTGCGGTCTTCCCGTCCGATTTTCCATCTAAAGAAAGAAAGAAAGATAGAAAACATGTTTATTCTGCCCGTATAGACACACAAATAATTACAAAATAAAAAAAATAATAAAAGAAAAACAAAATAAAAATAAAAATTAAAAAAAGAAAAACAAAATAAAAATAAAAATAAAAATTAATAAAAGAAAAACAAAATGAAGATAAAAATTAGTTGCCATAACGTCAAGTGTAGCCCAGGCCTAACAGATTAGAACCATAGACAACTTTGTTGTCTAGGTTGTCTATTAAAACACGCGTAATAATAACAATGTAATCTGTGCGACGCCGGCCGCCTCGAGAAAGACAAACAAAAATAAAAGTTAAAAACAAAACAAATACAATATAAATACATTCAAATTGTGCGTCGCATCTAGGCAAGAATAGGCCGTTGCTCAGCTTATACTGTGATGCTGGACAAATCCAGCAATCTACAGTGCTGGTTTTCAGCAACCACCGTGAGTGACAAATTGGCGTCCCCTCCGTGAGTAGGTAAACAATAATCCAAGGTCACTATACATTCTTCTAACATTGAGTTAAATACATACATTATTAAAATTATACAATATGAAAACAAACAAAACATGGCCATAAAGAAAACAACATTAACCAAACTGGACTACGTAATACAAAATTTTAACCATTTATTACACAAATATATTATTTTTCTTGCAGCTATAATTTTGTATAGACGGCAAATACAACAACCCTCCAATAGCACCATGACATGGGGAGGCGGCACGATTGCGGCCACTCACCTAGACGGCTTGGCGAGAGCTAACCGCTCTGGAAAGCAAGAAATTTCATCCGTCTACATATAGAAAATGCATGTGTTACATTGAAATAAATCAATAGGAAGAAAAAGTGCACAGTATGAGATGAGGCGTACTTATACTAATTGCCCCAAAGTGATGTCTATGTTTGAGTATTGAGAGACCAAATACATTGCGACTTGTTGGGAATAATTCAGTGACCCATCTCCCCCAAAACGAAAACCGCGCCAAGAATACTGACCAAAGAGAGCGAGTTCAAATCGAAGACCACCACCACTGAGGAAGACCATATCCATTACCCGAAGTCCGTGACCGAAGAGGTAAAGTTAAAAATAATATAATATATAATAATAAATAATATTCCACAACTATCACACAAGGCCGACTAGTCCCAAGCTAAGCAGATCTTGTGTTATGGGTACTAGACAACTGATAAACATACTTATATATTTCTAAACACATACATATTATAGACAAATTACCCCCAGACACAGAACAAATGGTCGTGCACATCTCACTCCTTTAAAAATTAAATTTTCAGAAACTTCTACTTGGTACTCGCCTACACCATAAAAGAAAGCCTAGTGCAAAATTTCACGTTCTTAGACCCAGTAGTTTCGGCTGTCAGTTGTATGTCAATCACATAGAAGATATGTAAATATTGATGTCGTGGCCAAATCTTAGAATTGATCACTTCATGATTTGGTCAACTAAAACTAGGCAAATCGTTGAAACGTTAACGTTTGATGATAAATCAATCCTCTTTTGACCATATAATTATTGATGTAGGATTTCTATAATACTATAAGGTCTGAAGAAAGTAGGCCAAACGAGGATCGACATATCATCATACTTTATAAAACGATCTGGGCCTCAAGTCTGCTATTACAATAGTGTCAGAATGGTCTATCATCGATGTCATAATTGTCGATTTTGACAAGTTTGTTAATCTGCTAATATAATGGCGTCATTATGACTTTCCAATGGTCAACCACTGACACTCCATTGAAAGAAGTGGCATAGAATAATAATCTCGTACATATTGACAAATGAATATTTGACGTATGCGGTAATCTGCTAAAACTTTGACAGTTTATTTGATCAGTGTTCTAACATTAGAACGTTATTGTGCAGTTATTGGTTTTAATATGCTCGTTATTATCATTCTACCACAACTCTATTATGATACCACTGACTGATCAATGATTGATCATTATGAATTTGCAGATTACGAACTTTTAGCAAAATGACAATGTGATCGTGTTGGAATGACGAATTTATAAAAAGGGGAATTATAAAACGAGCGACTAAAAAAAAAACTTAGCGGCTGATGATGAGATACTGTTTTAATAACTTGAGCGACTAAAATAATAAGTGAGCGACTAGAAATAAAAATGAGGTTTTAAATAAGGAATTTACGCTAGCAAATGTTTTCATCATTGTCTAATTATCTAGTCGCAGGTAGATTCATCATTTGAACTGGGTGAAATAGGTTAGGTTAGGTTAGAACTGTGACCTACCGCGCGTGAGCCGAGTGAGCGAAGCGAGCGGTGCCGCGGCAGCGGCCGGCGAACGCTACGACCAAGTTGCTCGCAGATTTTATTTCACCATTTTTTAATTATTAGGGTTTTCGCAATATCCGGATTATCAAATTACCTTGTGACATACATAATACATAAATATCGGTATTTAGGACATTCGATACTGTGTACATTTATATTTAGGACATTCGAAACACTTCATTTAAGATAAAATGCCGCTCAGTATAAATAAATCATTGGCCAAATATTGAAAAAAATGCAAGACGTTGACACACAAACAAATATTAGGTCGCTCAAATATTATGAAGCTTCTCATTTTGTATTTTAAGTAACTCAAATTAAAGTTTCTAAGTCGCTGTTCTATTGATTTCTCGTCACTCGCAGTCAGTCGCTCACTTATTATTTCTATAACCCAAAATAATTATTTTTGTCACTTAAAATTTTAATTTACAGTCACTCGTTTAAATACTACCCTTATAAAAATAGCAGACTTGGGCTCTTGGCCGGTTTTACTTAGCCATATCATGAAGTGATCAATTTGTAAGATCTCACACGACAGATACAATTGAGATGTCTCATTTTCTATTTTTAATGTGATCTATTATGTACGTTACTCATATTCAATGTGCTTTATATTTGTACCAATTTTTAAGGTTACACATGAGCCTTTGAAAGCATTACGTCATAACTTTCTTCTAAAAAAATCATTCACCACGAAAAAATAAAAGAAGAAGAAAAATACCGAGCTTACGAGAAAAATTCAATCCACTTCAATGATCGTTCCATTGACGGATTGGTTTGAATCCAACACTGAAATTCTGCTTGACATAATCCCAAGGCCCACATATAACGAAAAATTCGCCAGAAATTGTAGGAAATGCCTACAAAGTTGATGAATCCTCTTCGTAGGAACACAATTTGGCATTTTGACAGGCGAGATCAAACTGTAATGCGCGAACTGGGAGACTTGAGTGCTTTAACCGATTGCTATATTATTCAGTAGAATTGTTTTCGTTTAATTGTGACAGTGTTTTTAAGAAAAGACAAAGAACAGGTATTTCAATTTTGACGGTGACGTGTTCGTAATTTCCGCTGCCATGAATACATTATCAAGTTAAAAGGGCCTGGAATGACTTCCCATTAGTGACGGATTTCAAAGAGTGCTATATTAAAATGTTACATGGTTTTCTTACATTTCGACAATGACATTGAATTACATTTAGTTTATACCGCGTACGTCGAAGGACTGGAACAATTTGCCTGCTGCGGTCTTCCCAACCGATTATAATTTGGGTGTCTAGAATTTGGCTAGAGTGAATAGGCTCTTAATAAACTAGTGCGCCTCACTATCAGAGATTGCATCAGTGCTTACCATCAGGAGGGATCGCAGTCAAGCACTAGTTAAAGTTTAAAAGCACAAAAAAAACTTAGAGTGTTCTTGACTTCACACGAACATTTGACGCGGGCGCTTTCAATTTATGCGTTTTTTGACGGTTTGCTGCGGTACAGATGCGGTACGTTAGTCGTATTGCGTACGGACGATCGTTTTCATACAAAGCGCGCGGTGCGGCAACATCACAAGTACCACGAGTTCAATTCGGTGTTGAATAGTGCGGTGCTGAATAGCGCATCACTGGCATACAAACGCATGACAGCTAGAAACGTTTTCAATTTAGGTGCTTGTTGTCGGACTGCTAACGTACTGCAACCCACCGGGTGTGACACAGTAAACGTGCGGCAGCCGGCCCGTTACGCATGAAAAGCGAACCGTCAGGTCTTTTCTTTTGAAAACGTATTCGACATTAACGTTGACGTTGATGTCTAACTCATATCATTAACAAAGGCGTTTTGACAGGTACATGGTTCTGACGCCTCGGTGCTGCCACCTGGTGAAAGACATTTCAGAGCACTCTCATTGCTAAAGCTGATAGATTAGTCACTCATGTATATATATATTAATAAAAGACATAATTGATTCTATTAAAATCTTATTTATTTTCTAAATATAAATTCAGGCCAAAAGTAATCCTATTTATCATTAATAAAAATTAATGGTTACTTAATTCTGAATAGTAATATGAATTCAGACCAAGAGTAATCTTATTCATCACCCATGAATGTCAAAATGTCGAATGATAAATTTATATCAAAGTCCAAAGCCTGTCCCTGGACTAAAATAAGGTTTTCGGGTCGTCTCACTAACTCCAGTGATACTGTAGATGAAGTACTAACTCCACTTTCCCACGCTGTCTCATAATATGTCCTCGACATAATATTTGCACGAAGGTACGTCTCGCAGGAGGTATATTATAATTAAGACAAAGGAACTCAAACTATCTACAAGTGTACTATAACTTTGCCTACCCATATTTGCCCACCAAGGGAAGCATTAAACTGATTTTGATGGAGTTTTGAAGCCATAGAACTTCAGGGCAAAGTTGGGTTTGTGGCCTGTCCGGATATTTTGTTGAGTGTTGCAAAGTTAATTAGCAACTCAGAAATTAAGTTTGAAGGGAAAGAATTCTTGTAAATATGAAATGAGGATCATCGTGCCTACAAGACTCGTTTTTGGTTGATTTTATGACTAAAAGTTTTTTCTTGAGAGCTTTTTTATAGCTTATCAAAAAATTAAATTATAATAATAAAAAATGTTTTAAATTTTGCCTTCTTTTCACAATTTGTCTTCATGATTTTAACTAGCTTCTGCCAGCGGTTTCATTCGCGTTAAAGTAGAAAATTATTCTAAGAGACTATACTCTTGGGAAGTATCCTTTAAAAAAAATATAAAAAGTATCCTTTGTGCTATTCCAAGACGTAGTCTACCCGTGTACCTACGAAATTTAATTCAAAACCGTTCTGATGTATCAGCGTGAAAGAATAACAAAAATAATAATGTCATAGCCCGAACATAATATAATATAATATTCCACGACTATCACACAACGCCGTCTAGTCCCAAGCTAAGCAGAGCTTGTGTTATGAGTACTAGACAACTGATAAAAATACTTATACATTTCTAAATACATACATAGATAAATTACACCCAGACACAGAACAAATGATTATGCTCATCACACAAACATTTGTCCTGTGTGGGAATCGAACCCACGTTCTCCGACATAGCAGCCAGGGCCACTAACCACTAGACCAACAGGCCAGTCTAATCACTTGATCACTTCACAGTGATCACTTTATGATATGGCCAAATTAAACTGGCCAGATCGTTTTAAACGTTAAACTTTGATGATATGTCAATTCTCGTTTGGCCTACTTTTTCAGATTTTTTTTATTATCGCAGAAGTCCTACATTAATGATATGGCCAAACAAGGATCGACATTATCGAACGCATCCTCGATACAGGAGTAATTCTTAGTGTGGGAAAAAGATCTTTTTTTTTTAAAAAAAAGGAGCTCGAGATAAAATATCAGTAAAAACAACAAAATGAAATATTGCTCAGCTACTATAGCAAATAGTGTCATAATTTATAGCTTATAATATGTATTATGTTTACAAACTTTGAACAGAATTGGTTTAGTAGTATCAGCGCCGATCGAAAAAATCGCACCACATTTCTACTGTTTTACTGTATGTAATATTGTTTGCAATAAACAAAAGAAAATTGGGTAAATATGTAGAAAAAATAGAGTGTCAATTACGGTATAGTGGCATCTTATATTAATATGATATTGTACTCGTAAAATATTTGTTCAATTTATGTACTAAATACCTGTATGGCCTTGAACAATATATTAGTTTACCTATGTAAACCTAACTTAGGTGAAACGTATTAAAACAGTCTATACAGGTATAATACTGTACTGTAATTTTAACATAATGTCTGGCAGTTTTGAGTCCTTTATCCAGCCTACCCAAAAATTCTTTCTTTGGTATTGTTCGTCAAGTCATTAATAGTCTTGAGTTCAGCTACACGAACACTTACAAATTAATGATTGCATTGTCTGGACAGGCCCAATCTGTGTAGTTCTTTCCTCAAAAGATCAGCTCAGATACCAATCTGCATGGTGCTCAATTGATTTGGCGATTTCATATATGTTTGCTGTAGGGACTTTAAAAGCCACACTTTCACCCCTGACTGTATTTTGGTGATTCTCAGGGTCGGCTAGAAACACCGGCTTGTATTCCTAAAAAAATACGTATAAAAGTGTTTTTTTATAATATAAACTAGTGCTTGACTGCAAACCCACCTGATGGTAAGCAGTGATGCAATCGTGATGAGGTGCACTAGATTTTTTTCTATTTGTAACCGAATAATTAAATTTTCACACAAAAACACATTTTCTCATAACAAACTTGCACCACGCGGTATAATACTGATCAAGACCATTCCAGTGAACTATACGCCATGGGGTTATCTAGCTGCCCTTAAGGTATTAGTTCCTATGGCCACTATACGCTTCTATCATTAGATCAGCTCCAAAGTACCATATTAATGCATTGTCATCCCAGCTATATAAGTATACCAAATTTCAGCTCATTCAGTTAGGGATAATTTTTCCATATGCGTATCAATCAGAACAGAATGAATAAGAGTTTAAAAAGATTACGATAAAAAAGCTTTTTATTCGGCGGTTAATTTTTCAAGTTCTTTTTTTTTATCATTGTCTCATTTGTGCCCACTTTAAGTAATCTTCAGAAGCAGTCGGTAATTTCCGGGAACAGTCGTATACTTTGCCAAAGACAAAGTCAGGTTTCACGACACCTATCGAGTTGTGTGGCGTAACTTCAAAGCGACGGTATGGATATGATTTCAAAGGTCTTTTCTTCAAAACCTCGCTTACATTTATTCCTTCTTCTTTTTCTGCCTATAAGGAAGAAGAAGAATATGCCATATTAGAAGGGGTCGGCGCAACTCTTTTTTTCTTCCATTCTGTCCTATCACCCGTCACGATATCCCGAAGTTCCTTTACTTTCATATCACCCCTCTCGCTCTCCATTCATCTTATACTCAAAACTCTTTTAGTAACATGCTCTATAATATTTATTTATTTATTAAAAATATATGCACAAGTAAACACCGTACAAGGTTGGGCTTAATGCCTTAACCGCTCTTACAAGAATCATGTCTTTAAAAGGGTCAGACGCCTGTTGTCTTTGGAACAATAAGTACATTATAAAGAAAGGCAAACGATGGACTTAACGAAGGAGTTTTCAAAGTTATGATATTTGTGTTAATGTCAAACGTTCAAATATCGTTAAATTATATTCTCGACAGTTACATTTTAGTTGGCTGGTGATTATGTCAATATTCCTTTTAACGATCGTCTATTGTTTATGGTTCTGTGAATACTCAGTAGTGTACCTTCGTTTGTGAGTGGTTTTACCCCGTTTATTTGTTGAACTTTTCAGTTTGTAACTCCAAGTTTCCTCACGATGTTTTCCTTTACCACAAGTACGTAACAAATTGTAAGATTGGTTATGAATAACATAAATACCGACTAATAAAATTAATCACGATAGGTTTTGCATTCACTGTTCCTTAATAAAAAAGTTACTATCATAATTATATTAGCCGATAGATGTATGCTTATGCACTTAGGCCTCCTCCAAGCAAGATCACATCGACCAGCCGTTCTGCGAGCAATTTACGTCTAGTGCCAAGTTTGTATTGACAAACTACCAAGTTTACCGAGATAGCGCCTAGAATGGTCTAGGCACTATCTCGGTAAACTTGGTTCTCCTATCGATCTCTGCATTTCTAATCCGATCACCCAAGTAAACACCGGACATATCCCTTTCCATGGCTCTTTAGGTGTTTTTAAGCAATGACACACCCAAAGGACTTTAAACTGGATGTAAAGTCCATTGAAAAAGAAGGATCTTTTGACCAGGCAGGTGTTAGGTCTGGTCCGGGCAACTACCCGATAGTTGATTTCGGGTTATTGTATATGCTCTAAACGCGTCGAGAATGTTGTCAATTTCGCTATATTTTTCTTTTCATTAAAGTCCCAGATGTTTCTGTAACAAAAAAAAAAAAATTGATAGCAGTAGATTATATGATTCGGATGTTTTCTTAATACATAGATAATTATATATGTATATGTACTTATCTTATTGCGTTGAGTTCATTGTCCATCGCAGTATCTAATAACGGTTGCAATTGACAGATAAGTCTTCGAAAGTCCTTGATACGTTACAAAGTTGATATAATTTGTTTTTGTTTAAGTATTGTTAACTATTTGATGTAATTTTTCTAGAATTTTGCAAGATACGAAATTATTTGCGAGCAGGACCTAGACCATGATGTTCAAAGTAAGATTTAATCTTGTTTCAGTGCGGGTAAGAAATTGAGCTATACAAGTTGTCTAGCACCATCTCTTACTCACACTGAAACAAGATTAAAACAATCTTACTTTGAACGTCATGGTAACTCTGCTGGAAACCTGTTCAGATGACAAAAATAAATTAAAATTTAATGATGTTGAAGAACTTAAATTTTAGTTTGTTGATTCAGGTACTTTCGTAATTTGGGCACGCCATAACTATGGCGGTAAGTCCTCCCTTTGAGGAATGGCTGAAAAGTCGACATGGTATACGTTATGTAGATCCTCATCGGACGTGGTAAGTTTGGGAGACGGTAGGTTCCTGCACCGGATTCATGAAAAAGCGCCTGGGTGTCATCATTGTGTGAACCGTCTGGAGGACACTATAGAGCATAGATACAGTAGAGGTGTGCCCAGCTTGGATAGAGCACCGCCTTGTCCTCGTGATCAGAGGCAACGACCTCTCGTGCCGTGCCCTGATACCGGTCATGGTCTGGAGTGAGGAAGAAAGGCAGGCGGTTGCCTCGAATTTTTTATTACTTTTAGTAGTGTTTCATTTGCCACTTCTGCCTCCGCCTCCGATTTCAGTTTCGATTCCGATAAACCCAAAAATATTCCGGTTCCGAATTCGGTTCTGATATAACCACTGCGGAAATATCCCTACTGCAGACAAGTGACGCCGCACTTGTCTGCTCTGCTTCTAAATACACTTTTTTATTTAGTATTTTTTTAAGGTAGGTTCTCATCCAATGACTTTTTCCGGTCTAGTGGGAAGCGAGCGTGTCAGATCTTTACTGACTAAAACCATTCCTATGTTCTTTCTTTACCGTGTCTTCCAGGACCCCGGGTTTCCGTTTCAGAAGAGAAACCCGGGGCAGGCCCAACCCCCAGCAGGCTTTGGTCCTGCTGAGCCCCTACGGTTTGTGTTGCTGACATCTCTTTCGAGGTGCACTTGGAACACTACGCACCGTCGACGACTCTTTTCGGTTATTTTTTATTCATATTCATTAATTTTGTAATCAATCTTTGGGATCATTCTAGAACATATGTCTTTAATCTGTCACTACTCGACCCAGATTAAAAAGTGGACATCTACTGATTCGCAAAAAATAGGTTAGAAACAAATTATTATTTATCAACAGTATGTCAATGCTATGAACTATTTTGTTTTGTAACCCACTTTCCTTTATCTTGTTGATATTATGCGTGATTTGACAAACATTAATATTAATATAGAGGTGCTCGTAATGTAACATTATAGATTCGAGCATTAGCTTTTAGTTGATTCCTCAATGTCAGACGAAGCGGTCATTGTGCTGAATGCGGCAATATTAATTTGACATTGTTATTTACGTAAAAAACTCGGAAGAAACGATATTAGTGTCATGAATTATTTGGATATTTTAGAAAGAATCAACCGACCCATAAGTTGTATAATACAAGTTGCATCAAGATATTACACATTGTATCATTACAAGGTGTGCATTGTAAGGCTCGGTTCTCCTCCTTCACTGATGTAAGCTCAAATCTGTAACGTTACATTATGTGCGAATGCTCCCGGTGAGGGACCACCTTAATACAAGTCTTTATAAATTGACATAATAATTGGGGGTGTTGATAAAGGCATAGGGGGGTCTGGGTTTGTGTAGACTAAGTAAATAATGATACGGATTATAATTACCTAAATGATCACAACAATTTCGGTGGCTATCAAAATAATATTTATATTACAAATATCAAACAAATAAATAATAATATTGGCCTACATATTACATAATATTTAACTTACCTAATAATATTAAAAAGATAAACAACATGATTTATTACTATTGGGAAATTAATGGACTGAGCAACAGATTAGCTTATAGGAAAAATTTGTATTTAAATTTCTTAAATCACAGTACCAGTATCATAATTCTTAAAGATTGATACTATAATATACTATACTAATTTTTTGCAGCAAACCTCATCGCAGAAACTAACTGCGCGAAACGTCTCACAAGTAGATATTTTAGAAATAGACCTAAGCTATAAGTGTATTCTTTCTCGTAGATTATTTCTCAAAATTAATTACCCATAATAATTTCTGTGATTGGGACTTACAACCTAAATTTTTCTTCAATAATAATTTGCAGATTTCTGGCCGGTTAATGACCAAAGGCTCGTTTCTTAGGTATCATCACAGTAGTATAAAAAAGCGAAAAGTTTGAAGAAGTTACAAAATTATGTTACAAAACCAACATACTTATACATTAATGTTTTTTACTCCTTCCTCTTGCCGCTCACATCTTGCAAATGATATCTCACATAATGCAAATGGTGCAACTTTAAGTACATACCAACATAAAAATTCTGAAAAGTTTTTTTTTCAATTGATATAAACTAGTGCTTGACTACGATCCCACCTGATGATAAATAGTGAAGTGATGTAATCGTTGATGGTGAAGCGCATTACTTTATTAAGACCGAGCCGAGCACTCTAGCCATGAAGACACCTAAATGACAAGACACCGAACGGGAATCTTCCCGTTCCTGTTCGATTAAAACTAAGGTGTGGCTATACAGGATTTAAGAATTATAATTTAAGCTGGACTGGAACAATTTGCCTGCGGTATAAATAACGAGACAAATCGCTTAGTTACTTTTAACTTAATATTTATAAAGAGTAAAAATTATTTATTTCACACAATCTTGGACCTAAGTGTAATAAGATAAAAAAGCTCTCAAGTATTAGCTTATATATTTATCAACTAATCTCTAGAAATCCTATAGACTTTATCAATCTGAGCAGAGTTTTAAGAGATTTAGTAAAAGCCAAAGTTTTGCAACAAGCCGGCTACAATCGGCCTGATGAAAGTTTTTACTTTAGATAAGCTAACTGGTTGAAATAAAGCTAGAAAGATTATAAATTAACTAGTTGTTTAGTCGTTGATTTATGTATTAAATATATTTTTAATTTTATATACTACTAGCTTTTGCCCGCGGCTTCGCCCGCGTGGCATTAGGTACTTAAGGAATCGGGATAAAAGGTAGCCCATGTTCTTTTCCATGTCAAAGGCTATATGCATGCCAAATTTCATCCAAATCCGTTCAGCCGTTTTTGCGTGATTAAGTACAAATATCCAAACATCCAAACTTCCACACTTTCACATTTATAATATTAGTTAGGATTTATGGAGCAGTGGTGGCCGAGTGTAAACGGCCCTGACTTACGAGTTGTAAGTCGCGGGTTCAAACCCAGCCAGGCACATTAATTTTGGTAGTTTATTTCATCACCACTGGTCTCAAAACGGTGAAGGAAAACAACGTGAGGAAACCGGCATGTCCTAGTACCTGAAATTCGAAGACATGTGACATCCACCAAACCGCACTGAGCCCGCGTGGTGGATTACGGCCCGTTCCCTCACCTAGAGAAGAAGCCTGAGTCCCAACAGTGGGAACATTATAAAGCCGACTATGCAATGCTATACTGTTTGTATACCGGGTAAAATGGGGCGAATAGAGACTTGGAGGTGAATAGAGACAAAACTTTGGTTTGGTTTTTCACTTTGATACCATAATATCGGCCTCTAACAAAGCATCGATTTTTTAGAATAACAAAATATAGTTAAATGCGTGACCCAAGGGCTGGCTTCTACCTCGGTCAGAGAATAAGCATTGCCATACAACGTGGCAATGCCGCCAGCCTTTTGGGCACACTTCCAGTCGACAGCGATGCGGAGGAGTTTTATGACGTCATATTTAGCTAGGCATTTAGTGTAGGTATATATTATTTTTAATTATTTAAGTTATTGTTTAATTTGTTTATTATTTCTTTGTGTAAAACTTACTTACAATTCAAATATACTAACGTACAAACATAAAAAAATGCTGTAAAAAATATTCAAATATCAAGAAAATACCCTTTAAAGTTAGATCTCTTTTCACCCCATTTTACGGTACAATTTTTGTACTGTTATTTCAACAAAATTCTTTTTTTTTCTAAATTATATTTTAAAATTCTTCCTTATTATAATCAGAGAGTTATTTTAAAGGATAGTAATTTGGCTAACTCACGCTACCTACCGATATGTAGCGAAAAAGATAGTGTTACTACCAATTTCAAGACTGCAAGGAATACAATCACACTTCGGGCTTAGGGAGTCGGCGAGCGACTTCTAGCCACCACTAATTACAGGCTTGTGGACGGCGAGCAAAGGATAGCTGGCCGTCCTACCTGTATAAGCATCGACAGCGCTTTATGTCCCACAAGTGACATAAAGATGTCACCAAAATTGATGGACGCCTTAAGGCTGATGCCTGCTTGGCTGCGCGATTGCAAAAGAGTTACCGCGGCCTTGGACCGCAAAGGGCAAGTAAAGAAACGCAAGTGGGTTTCAGTCAGAAAAAGTCCCAGTAAATTGGAAAAAGGTTAAAGAGATAATGATTATGATATGTTATGTTTGTAAGTCAACTAGGCTATTGATGCGTTATTTTATCATACGATGTTCTTATAGAGGTGTACTGTTTGGTTGACAGAATGTAATTACGACTTGGTATAGTATCCTCAGGGCACAGGTTATCATTACATCAATATAGGGGGTCTGTACTTCAACAACGGGAGTAGGTATCGATTGATAGGAATTATGTATTAATTGGTCATTGATATTAGTTGACAGTCATAGTCAACAGTTAAGAGGACTACAGAGACTAATCGCGAGTACTTATATGATAATTTTTCAAAAGTCATAGAACAAGAGTTTTTGCTTATAATGTTCTTAACATAGTCCTCTTGAGAGGTTGCCAGTCTTTTATAAATAACCTTATATATCTTATGTAGGTTATAGTTTTTTTTTTTTTTTTTGTTTGATAGTAGTTTTAGCTAGATTTTTTTTTTTATTTGTTATAAACTAGTACTTGACTGCGATACCGCCTGATGGTAAGCAGTGATGCAATCGTTGATGATGAGGCGCACTAGTTTATTAAGAGCCTATTCACTCTAGCCTTGAAGACACCCAAATTATAATCAGACGGGAAGACCGCAGCAGGCAAACTGTTCCAGTCCTTTAGATAAAATCAAAAGTTTGATTACATAAACATTTTTTTATTTAGTTTCTTTCACAATTTCTACTAACGCAGGCGTTAGGGAATCCTATAATACAAATTGTACTTTATGTCAATAAATAATAATTATTATTATTATTGTTTACAGCTGCCACCACGGATATTGAACGCTGGCTTCAAGTTGCACAGAAGTCAAAAATCGGGTCTCTTTAGGTGGTGCGACGTGAGACGCGGGGGCGGGGAGCGTCAGTGATTGGCTCGCTCCGCATCACATCATAGACGACACTCGTGATTCGTTCATTGCGCTTGCAGCAGTATCTGCAACTTCTGCGATTACTGTACCTGTGTTATATTGGACTTATAATATTGTGAATGCTTATGTTTTGTATCAATAAACAATTTTTTTTTTTTTTTTAGCATGTATCTAACAACGACGACGATTGGCTCGCCAATGTATGGAATGCGCAAAGCGATCTCCACTCTGACGCCAAGCGTTCAATATCCGTGGTGGCAGCTGTATTTATTTATCTCATGACCCTGAGGTCCTGGACCTTTGGAAGGGTCACGAGGGGCCGTAGCCAACTTGGATAATTATAATGGAACGTGATACCAACCGACGATTATCCCTGTACACGCTATGCTACTGCACCCAAGGACAACCGACGGTTGTTAAAAAACCATTGCGACATATGGAAAACAAAGACAATAGGGATATGGTTTTTGGAGTCTTAAGTGGACTAGTGATATGGCAACTATGTTTAGACTATGGCCCTTGCCTGAACAATCTTACTAATATCCATCGATAAAAGGCAGGGGGTGGCTTGCACATTCAATAAATGGGTCCCCAAAAACGGCCGCTAGCAAGAAGTGACGTAGCAACAAGAGGGCAACATATCCTGAGGCGCTTGAGGAGTGGAGAAGTATACCACGGATATCAGGACAATCCCGGAAGTACTCTCAAGATCCCTACCAGCACCTTACTGGATTATATATCCTTCTTCCGAGCACGCTCTTAAGAATCTCCACTCAAGCCAGCCAATAAAGACAAGAGAGAGGTGGGAGCTGTGTTCCTCATCAGTGTTCACTACGGCCGACCAATAAAGGCGAGCCCGAGATGAAGAACAAGAATTCTCCTGGGAGATTGGGTCCGTGGTGTCGCTAATACCCAACAGTTCGCCACAAAACTGCCTTGTGGATTGTACCTCACTTAGTCTGGCCCCTCACCCTAGGCATGTTACGGCAAAGCATACTCTACCGAAACAGACCTGGCCGTTATTGGAGCCCGTAAGCCCCACCACGACGTCAACGTAGAGATACGACGATGGGGTTATTATTATTATACGTTGTTACCTTCTTAGTCATACGTCTTGTGACTCAGTGTTGTCTCGAAGCACTACTCTCCTTTTTAAACTGTCTTTAAAATACTTAAATTTTTTAAAAATCTTGAAAAACGAGTGTTTTTCTCTATTTTTCTAAAACCTACAAAAAAAATTAAAAACCTACGTTCTACAGTAATAGAGGGTTAACATTGTGGAAATGTCAATCACAGGAAAAAAATACATTACCACTTTCGATGCCAGAAACACTCAATAATTCACTCGTGTGGCCACATCCTGTCGCCCAAGTCGTTCTATGAAGCTATTGTCGATTTATGTTCATACCCAGAACACCAGCAGCGATTCCAAACTACATTTTTAAATTATTGTATGACCCATATGCTCGGTCCTTGGCACCAATACTTTTAAAATAATAATTACATAAAAATATTTTTCTTTTAACTTTACCAAGCAGAACATTCTATTCTCAGGTTTTTTTTTCTCAAGGCTCACGCTTGACCACTATCACACCTGATGGAAAGCGATATTGTAGTCGACGATGGAGCATGCTTGCGGTAATCTATTTACTCTTGATTAAAAGACTCCTAGATTGTACACAGCAAACGGGTTTGAGCGTGTGGGTGGTTCACGATAAACAACAAAATATATTTATGTACCAAGACTTAGTTACTTAATTTACATCACAGAATAAAAAATACACATTTAAATAATACAATCAACTGAAGAATTTGTTCCAATTAACAAAGCCTAAACTATGATCACAAAACAGAAGCGAAAATAAACAATTGAATAAAAATCACCTTGATCTTTTGTGAAAGATGAAGTTATAATTTGAAATGGCACGTTCATTTGGATTACTAATTTTGAATGTAATTATTTATTTATTAATCAAATATCTATGTACTACCCTAATATCATGATAATACCTAGTAGTAATTTCCAACCAAGAAGCGATTTTTCAAATTCTCGATCACTTTTTCACGTCGCAAATAAAGCCAAATTTTTCGAGAATTTTCGCATCAAGAAATCTTTATGAATAAATCGTAACAAAAACTCATGGCCAAATGCTAATTTGACTGCATTTAGACATACTAAAAAGATACATTTATTTACTTTAAACAATTGCACCACGTCTTAGCGTAGTTTATGTTTGTCTCCTTCTAATTAAATTAAATCCATTTCAGTAAATCCTTCGATCACAAATCTCTTGCAGGCTATTCCCCCAGGCATTAGCAAAATTATTGAACCTTGATGGTCGTTTTCATTATCAAGGGTAGAAGCTTGGGCGTTGTCAGACATTTTGGTTAGAAGACGTCTTGTATTTTTTTTTTTAGGTTTATGGCTAAGCTATATATTGCTGATTGAAGAGGGCAGTGGTAGCCGAGTGGTTACGGCCCCGACTTACGAGTTGTAGATCGCGGGTTCGAGCCCAGCCAGGCGCATTACTTTGTGTAATTTATTTCATCACCACTGCTCTCAAAACGGTGAAGGAAAACATCGTGAGGAAACCGGCATGTCCTAGAACCAAAAATTCGAAGACATGTGACATTCACCAACCCGCACTGGGCCCGCGTGGTGGATTACGGCCCATTCCCTCTTCTAGAGAGGAGGCTTGAGTCCCAACAGTGGGATCATTAAAAAAGGCTTGTGATGATGAAGATATATATTGCTCGCGAACAGATGATCGATGGGAAAGAAAGGCTCTGAAATGGCGACGTGTGAATGGAAGGCGCAGCGTTGGAAGGCCTCCCACAAGGTGGACCGATGACCTAGTGAGGGTCGCGGGAATCCGATGGATGCGAGACGAACAGGACCGGTCATTATGGCGACGCTTGAGGAAGGCCTATGTCCAACAGTGGACATCTTTTTGTTGAAATAATGATGAAGATGTTTATAGCAAACCGACCGACGTACACCATTTTACCCTTTTTTATTTGAGGTGAGAAATTTTCTAAGTGCACAACAAGTCTCACTTTTTTAAATCATCCAATGACATCCTCCGCTCTTGGGCGTTGAAGGCGGAGCGGGAGAGCATGTTAGACTTTTACTGACTAAAAACCCACTCTTGTTCCTTCGTTGCCTTTCATACCAGGCCAAGTCTTCCTTCCTTCTCAGTAGGCTTCAACCCTTCTGGGCAAACCGTAGGGTGCTTTTTTTTTTTGGTGGGTACCGTATCTCCTCGAGCCGCGCGTGGAACAGTACGTGCCATCGAACCCCGCTGGCTTGGCAACCTTTACTATCCTAGGTTGATATATGGTAGGTCCTCCAATGGTCATCTTCAGCATAATAGGGGGACACCACTTTTTCTTCGAGTCTTGCTCCTAATTACGGTCGATCGTTGACACGATTCAGACCAAATGGTAGCATGACATGCCGTTTAGATTACAAGAAGTTTGACCTTTCGAATTATGTTTTCACGTGACAAATACTAACTGTGCAGTCTAGCACTCTGCAGTCTGCACTTTTTTGCTATTGTATAGTCGATGTTCTGGTCAATAAACTTATGTAAATAATCCTTGACTACCAGTGAATGAAGTGGCAATAATCGTAACTGGTCAGTAGTTGCCTTGACCGTCAAACTACAATAGTGTCGGAAGGCGCTGATAAAACAATGTTCAAGCTTTATGAGAAAAAAGCGTTATTTTGAATTGTTTTTCATACCATTAAAGACTTTTGTGCTTCGGTACAGAAGTACTTATTGGGTTTCTAGGTTTATTAATTTGAGTTCCAGAATTGTCTTGAGTTTGTATTGTCTTTGAAGACTAATTACCATTGGTACCATTGCCTTACTAGGTTGAATGATCACAAACTTCAGTGTTTCTAAGGCAAGCTATAAATTCAAAGTCATTGATCATTGATAATCAAAATAAATTAATAGTCTGTTTGAACTATTGTCTTATAGAATTGCTACTGAATATAAATAAGTTTTTAGGAGAAATTGGATCAATAGAAGGCTTAATTAAGCCTATTCAAGAGCTCTGTAAGTAGAGGCACTAGATTTTGTACGCAAGAAATTAACAATTTCCTATGACTGTTTGGTGATAAATGATTTGTGTTGTATTTTTTTGACTAATTCGTAAAATTTAAATTGTAATGTGTTAAATGTTTATTAATTTATCGTTTTTATAAATATTATAATTTATATTTTGTCTACATGTATCGCAATGGATTTCTGTAATAATAGCTGTATGTATCTATGTATGTGTAATAAATAAAGTAAATGTTCTGGGTGAAGCTGTAGGAGAGAAATGATAGAATTGGATAGATATAAAAATAAATGTATTTGTACATTACGGTGATTCCACTCGGCACAACACGGCATACAAAACCACAATCACTGGTACTTATAATATAAACTTACATATAAATGATACTAAGATCTATCACAGTCATAATACGATGGGTTATTTTCTTTTTTCTTCTAATTGTACCTTTCTCGTACTCTCGCGAACATTTCCGCACTGTCAACTTTGTTAGGGCCCTCGTTCTTCCCGAAGAAGGTCATCCTCGTGGTCTTGACGAGCCCCTTGCTGTTCTCCGATGACTTCCTCCAGTAGACTGTCTGCACAGCATTCCTGCCGGCGATGTACCTCGTGGCGCTGCCGATGAGTTGTCTTTTGTCCATTGTCGAAGCAGAAGATGTCTAGCAGGCAGAGTATACAGCACAGCTTAGAAGCTGGTGGTAACTTAAAACGTGGAGTTACTTTGAGAGCTCTGAATATGTGTTGAGCAGTCGAGTTGTAGTAGTGGTATGATGTTTTGGTTCGAAGCGTCCGCTTTTATAGTGGGAGGCACGTGTGTAGCGTCTGACTGATAAAGGTACACAGCGTCGCTGTTGACGTATCACTGTGTCGGTGACACAGTTATGTGTGTATGTGTTGGTACAGTTTGCACTTCGCGAACGCGTGCCGTAATACATACTCGTAGATTAACTAGACCTATAGATCCAGTCATCTTTGTACATGATCCGTGGCATACAGATAAGCGATTCATCCATTGCTTAGTTTGTACACCGTTTTTTTATAAAAAATCTAACAAACCCTTCAATGAACCACAATTTCGTTAATTTATTTTATATCTGAGTCATAGTTTGGGTACAGACACTTTTATGGCGTGCAATTTAAGACGACAGATTATATTTGTTCAGTTTTTATTTGTTTTGCGTATATGCTTGACAAATAAGAAGTAATTAACTAAATGGATATCGTTACAGAAATTAAATTAAATATTTACTTTGTAAATTATTTCTCGTAACTGTTTACGAACACTATGTATACAGTATAACGTAAGTACCTTCCTGATCACAATATCAATCAATGAATTATTAAAATTCATTGATTGATAGTGTGATCAAGAATTCTCAATCAATCAATGACTGTCTACATATAATGAGGCTAGACTTTGGACCTTGAACTGAGCAAGTTTAAAAATAGCTCGGTTTGTTATTGTCTTAACTAGGAACAATTTATTTATACAATACCTTTTAAACTGTCGCCTTAATGATATGTCGCAGTATTGGTATCAATATTGCGGAGTATACGGTGACTGTTTTCCGGTTACTAATAGAAATGTAGATAGTGCTATCTTATTGCAATTATAATTTGTAATTTATTTATATTTTAAATATAATTTATATTTTTAAATATTTTCTTATAATAAAAAGACTTAACTTTTTGAGGTTGTCTGTAAGAGATCGCCCTGTGCGATAAGACCGCCCATTGTGCACTTATTCTTTTAAATGTTTGTCCTGTATTTTTGTTTATTTGGTGTACAATAAAGATTATAATAAATAAATAAATAATAAAATTATAATAAACTAGCTTTTGCCCGCGTGGCTTCGCTCCCGCTCTTCCTTCTTCTACTCCACCCTACTATATCCTACTCTACCCTACTATACCCTACTCTACCCTACCAAACTTCACATAAACCATCTACTAAATAGTCTTTGTTTGGACTAAACATTTGGTTTGGATAGGTGAGCCCGTTCTTGAGTTATAAAATTACAACGAAAAGTGGCATTGTTTTTTATATATATAGATAGTTGTATCTAGTCCCACTAGTAACAGAAACCAAGTCCACGTTATCGGTGATCAGGGGCTCAGAGAAAGGAAATCATATACTAGTTCGAGGTTTTAATAACAATTCAATTTACAATTTTTATTAGCGTAATTACTAACAGGAAGTTCACTGTACTGATACCGAGAAATTCCAACTGGAAAAACACTGCACACTTCAAATAGCAATCAATAGTTACAAGTGTAATCATACATCACGCATGACCCGCCTTATAATGTGATGAGAGGGAATGGGCCGTAATCCACCTCGTGGATCCAGTGCGGGTTGGTGAATGTTACATGACTTCGTATTTCTGATTCTAGGACATCCTGGATTCTATACGATCTGCCAGGGATCTGTCTAGATTTAGACTTACGACTTACGACTCGTAAATCGGAGCCATTACTCAACCACTACTTCAACGAAGAAGTTAAAATATTTTGGCAATACTATACCAGTAGGGGTGGATTATCAAATAACTTCCGCTCTGGGTAGAGTGAGAAGGCGAGTCAAACTTTTACTGACTAAAACCCACCTGAGCTCCTTCAGTTGCTCTTTGCATTCAATCCCGCAGCTCATGTTGTGCCGACCTCATAAAAAGCTAGATAGGGGCAAAATTCTCTGTCCTATTCCTATAGAGCAGTGGGAACATTAAAAGAGGCTGACTATGTTTATGTAGGGGCAAAATAATGATAACGTCATAGTACCTATTTGTAACAAAATTATCATCTCAAATAAACAAGTTCCATTACCAGAAATTGTTAAATAAATAATAAAAATATTGGATGATCCAATGACAGTCAAAATTATGACAGATCACTTTATGATGAAGTGTGTTAACAGTTTACAACTCATTATAAAAATCTTACAATACATGCTTTATGGTATGTTTGTACAGTGCGAGATTTATTAAGATAAGCATCAATTACTTTGTTTGCTTTTTAATTAATAAGACCAGACTTGCTGGAAATGTTCTATTTGTTTTGTCTAGCGATGTACTGCAGTTACTATGCGGCAGGATAATTGCTAATGAGCAATTAGTGTATTTGAGTGGATGTATCGAAACATCACGTATGTGGTCATAATAATAGCAATCGAATGAAATATTCATCATTATTATGGGGTCGCTCACAATGGCCTTCAGCAGAAGGCTTTAAGTCACCCGAAAAGTAATGGAAAGGGATATGCTTAGAGTTTCCTTGCGGAATCGCTTCAGAAATGAAGATATCCGCAGAAGAACCAAGGTTTCTGACACTATCTCCCGCTCCGCCCAAGGGCGCGGAGATGTCATTGGATAATTTTCCCACCTACAAAACCTACACAAAACTTCATCAATATCGGTCAAGCCGTTTAGAAGTATAACTCCTTCTGTACGACAATACACGTACAGAATAAATGACAAACACATGTATAGAAGAATTATTCAGAGGTATAAATATGGGATTAGGTTTTTATGTCTTTAGAGCTGAAGCAAATCAGCCTCCTTACTCGCAGATAAATTTAGAATAAGCAGATAATGCTGTTTATGATGATTGATATGACAGATAAAAACACATCAATCATTGAACGGTCAATCGAATATTCGTATAATTTTGGAATGGAATAAATATGCTGATCAAATGACAGCGATGAAGAGGAGTACTTCGATCCCTAACGTGTCTATATATGTTTTTATTCTTATTCTTTTTTGCACACAAAAATTTAATAAACAACAAAAAAAATGATTTTTGATGTGCGTAGGCGAGTTGTTTCATACATATACCTATGTATACGTAGTTCGATTATAAATATACGTATCTAGTTAGTTAATATTTAAGTTGATTAGATAAATATGTGGGTGGCCAAATAGTTATTTCTTAGGCATTATTGTTCTACTGCCGGGCAAAGACTTGCCCAAAGTCCTCCCAGACATTTTTCGAACCAGTCCTCGTGGTACACGTCTTGATCATCTTGCCACCTCTTTCTTCATATACATAGTTCGATTATAAATATTCATATCTAGTAAGTCAATATTTAAGTAGATTACACAAATATATGGGTGGCCAAATAGTTTTTTCCTAGCCATTATTGTTCCACTGCCGGGCAAAGACTAGCCCAAAGTCCTCCCAGACACTTTTCAAAGCAGTAATCGTGGTTCACGTCTTGATCGTCTCACCACCTTTTTCTTCATATACATAGATCAATTATAAATATTCATATCTAGTTAGTAAATATTTAAGTAGATTAGATAAATAATGGGTCACTCAAATAGTTTTTTCCTAGCCATTATCGTTCCACTGCCGGGCAAAGACTTGTCCAAAGTCCTCCCAGACATTCTTCAAACCAGTCCTCGGGGTTCGCGTCTAGATCGTCTCGCCACCTCTTTCTTCACATACATAGATCGATTTTAAATATCTAGTAGTAAATATTTAAGTTAATTAGATAAATATGTGGGTCGGCCAAATATATTTTTTCCTAGCCATTATCGTTCCACTGCCGGGCAAAGACTTGCCTAAAGTCCTTTCAAACATTTTTCAAACCAGCCCTCGTGGTACACGTCTTAATCGTCTCGTATTTTCATATACTCGTACATAGTTCGATTATAAATATTCGTATCTAGTTAGTAAATATTTTTGAAGTAGATTAGATAAATATGTGGGTCGGCCAAATAGTTTTTTCCTAGCCATTACTGTTCCACTGCCGGGCAAAGACTTGCTCAAAGTCCTCCCAGACATTCTTCTCACGCGCCGTCTCAAACCAGTCCTCGAAAACTTCTTGCCCGTCTATAATGCCCGTTTCGGACGTGTCATTTCTGTTATCAGTCTGTTCTTTTTATACCCAGAAGCCAAAGAAAAGATGGATGGTAGGAGTGATATGAAAGAAAAAAGTGTTCGTGATAGCGTAAAGGGTAGCAAGACAGAATGGAAAAAATAATAATAACACATGACAAGGGCAGAAAGATAACGCCACTGTATATATATTATTTTACAGATTGATTTGTCGATATTAGCTACAAGTTTTTGAATTACAGATTGGCAATGCAAAAGGGTTTGAAAAGGTTTGACTAACAAATACTGACTGAAAAATACTGTTAAATTTATTCAATTCTAAATTCAAAATCTTTTTACTTCGAATATGCCTGGGCACTTATAAAAAGACAAAAGCTAGTGCACGGTTTGAAATGGTCGTTTCCTATGGAGAAGACCCGGCAAGAGATTTCTTAATTACTCTTTATTTATTTAATAGGTTGTCCAACGGTGCACATCTTTTTGCTGAAATGATTATAATGATAAAATAAGTTGGCATTATAGAATAGAATAAACTATATTGTACATCAAGAGAGGACACGTGTATATAGTACCTACAAAGGGTGAGTATTCAGATACTAATTAGTCACGTAATTATTGAATGATGCAATAAATCATGTCAGAGGTCTTAGACGAAACACTGCAAACTATTATCATAGAAGTAGTAAACCACAAGTAATAATAGTTTTAATAGTTTGATAACACTTATCAATTGTTTAGTTTTCCTCCATCTTAGGTAGTTATGTTTGTTTTTGCGCACTTAGCAAAAAATGTACGTGATAAAGGGCTTTTTATTAATGTAACTAGTACATAATGGTATGATTTTGATTGTTGTTTTCTTTTATTCAAGTAGGTACTCTTACTATCGCAAAATATGGTAACGGTCGACTTGTTGATCAATACACAGGTTTTTCTAGAAATGAAGATCGAAGGTTGTTTTTAATCTTACATTTTACAAGTTATGCAACAGACTGAACGTCAACAGAAAAACTAATTATAAAGACAAAAAAAAAAGAAATTGGTAAAAAAATAACTCTGTAGCCTCCAAAATCAGACTTACCTGTATTTTTTTGTAGCCTGAATACCAAGTATTGTACTCTGTAAAATGTTAAAAAAGCCTTAATGTCGCCCAAGGCAAAATTTAAAGATATCCTATTAGACATGGCTTTGATAGATTGTGACTGGGATGTGAGTTAACAATTTCTAAAAGTACAAGAATAATGAAATTAAACTCTTATTAAATTCAACTCTATTACTAAACACAAATCAGCTAACGTTACTTAGTCTTTTCGTTGCTAGAAAATATTTTCTATATTTTAGCTAATATGCACTACCATTTAAAATAATGCACGTGCATTTGTGCTCAGCTTAATGAAGTGTAAAGTGAGCAATGTATATTAATAACGACAGACGAGAATAGCACATGTTGTATCGCGTGTCATTATTTTACTGCACCTTTGAATATAACAGAAAAGAGAACATTTCACAATAGTAAAGAAAAATTTGACGAAAAACGAAAAGTAGCATGGGACATCTGGTCGGAACGCACTTCCTCCATTTTTAGGGTTCCGTAGCCAAATGGCAAAAACGGAACCCTTATAGATTCGTCATGTCTGTCTGTCTGTCCGTCCGTATGTCACAGTCACTTTTTTCCGAAACTTTAAGAGCTATACTATTGAAACTTTGTAAGTAGATGTATTCTGTGAACCGCATTAAAATTTTCACACAAAAATAGAAAAAAAGCGATAAATTTTGGGGGTCCCCATACTTAGAACTGAAAATCAATTTTTTTTTCATCAAACCCATACGTGTGGGGTATCTATGGATAGGTCTTCAAAAATGATATTGAGGTTTCCAATATCGTTTTTTTCTAAACTGAAGAGTTTGCACAAGAGACACTTCCAAAGTGGTAAAATGTGTGCCCCCCCCCTCTAACTTCTAAAATAAGAGAATGATAAAACTAAAAAAAATATATGATGTACATTACCATATAAACTGCCAACGAAAATTAGTTTGAACGAGATCTAGTAAGTAGTTTTTTTTTAATACGTCATAAGTCTAAAAAAATACAATATTATTAAAACATCGATCAAAGTTACAATGAACTACAAGAACTTTTTTATTTTGTTACTTGCTGCTACGGAACCTTTCATGGGCGAGTCCAACTCGCACTTGGCCGGTTTTTTTAAACTAGCACTGTTAAACCAATGAGAATATCATATATTAATCTATCAAGATCTTTTCTAAACATACTGGCCACATAAAAACTGCATTTAAAATTTTAAATAGCGAACAAACTCGAAAAAGTACCATAGAGGTCGTGACGGTTAATGCGCCCTTTTTATCCTATCTCTCATTTTCCACATATCTGGAGTGTAACTTGCGATAAAGATCTTGGATCTAAAAAAAATGGATAATAACATAACAAATAAAATTACACTGAGGAAGGCCATAGGTACCGAAAGGGTTACTCTTACCAACTTAGCATTTACTGGACGTTAGAAACCGAGCGCTGGTTTTCCGTTGTAATATGATTATGTGTTTAATTTTACCTTTGTATATATATATATACAACAAGTATTACAAAATTATATTCTAAATAATATTTTTGTTTTAATGGTAGAGAATGCTTAAGGCATTAAGTCCGTCTTTGTACCTTTTGATGCATGAAGATTATTTTAATCTATAATATAAAAATGAATCGCAAAATGTGTTGGTAAGCGCATAACTCAACAACGCCTGGACCGATTTCGCTAATTTTTTTTTTGTTGTGTTCGTTATTATGAGGAGAAGGTTCTTATGGAAAAAAAAATGAAAATTAGGGTAGTGTAGGGTAGAGTAAGGTAGAGGAGGGTAGAGTAGGGTAGAGTAGAGTAGGGTAGAGTAGGGTAGAGTAGGGTAGAGTAGGGTAGAGTAGAGTAGAGTAGAGTAGGGTAGGGTAGGGTAGAGTAGGGTAGAGTAGGGTAGAGTAGGGTAGAGTAGGGTAGAGTAGGGTAGAGTAGGGTAGAGTAGGGTAGAGTAGGGTAGAGTAGGGTAGAGTAGGGTAGAGTAGGGTAGAGTAGGGTAGAGTAGGGTAGAGTAGGGTAGAGTAGGGTAGAGTAGGGTAGAGTAGGGTAGAGTAAGGTAGAGGAGGGTAGAGTAGGGTAGGGTAGAGTAGGGTAGAGTAGGGTAGAGTAGGGTAGAGTAGAGTAGAGTAGGATAGGGTAGAGTAGGGTAGAGTAGGGTATAGTAGGGTAGAGTAGGGTATAGTAGGGTGGAGTAAGGAAGAGCGGGAGCGAAGCCGCGCGGGCAAAGCTAGTATATAAATAAATACAAAGATAAGAATTTTATTTATTTATGTATCCTTTATTGTACACCAAGATAATAAATTACACATTTGAGCCTTATATTTAGAACATACAATTGGCGGCCTTATTGCATTCCACGATCTCTTCCAGGCAACCTGGTATGGAAAGAGATTGACTGGACATAAAATGGGGTTGCACATGGTGCATTATAAAACAAGCTAAGCAATTATTGGAGACGAAAAAAAAACGAGAATAAATGACAGTCAGTGATATATTTATAAATTGGTTACAAAAACACGTTTTTCTACTGTATGTCGTGCAAGCGTGTTCGTTGACTTGTAACACTCAATTAACTTCTATTGACTTCAACAATGTGCTCGGAAGACAGGAAATAAATGAACTTATTTATGAACTGCAATAAGTACCTATAGTCTACGTATTTGGAAAGAATAATTAAGAGAGTATGTGACAAGTAACAAGTTGTAGTAATAAGTAAGAGAGGTGTGACAAGGAGGATGTAAAATCTGAAAAGTTGAATGGGCGTCGATTTTTTTTTTTAATTTTGTGGCAGGAGCGGGAAATCCATCATGGACGCCAAGACTGCTCCTCAATGATAACAGTCTGGGCAGTGCCGGACTCTTATCGGTTAAAACCACACTGCTGTCATGCGAAAGGTCCCAGGGTCATTATTAGCTGTAGGTTTTTTCAACTTGCGACTGTCGAAGAATTTGCATAATTATTGTAATAAATATAAGGATAAAATAACTAATAAATAAATAATGATTAAAATAATAAATTAATAATAATAATAAATAATAATAAATTCTTTATTTGGAACAAGAAACACATACAAAAAAAAATCAAATTGAAACGATGATAACCGCAGTAGTAAAAAAACTGTGTCGCGGTTATCAACGCCCATCTCCAGGTAAGGAAATACATTGCTCCAGATACATAATAAGAAAAATTATCATTAGAAACAAAATAAACAACTATAAATCAACTATAGAAGAAAACTCAATCTATGGTAAGTAAAGTTAAATGTATTTGTGTGAATAGAAGAGTGATTGTGTGTGTGTGTGTAAGGGATTGTGTGAGATTACACTACCACAAGTTCCTCTGTTTCGTCATAATTTAATTGTTTTAGCCAGCTATTTAATTTAATTTTGAGTTTTTTTCTAGTTAACGAGTAGATATTTATTTTCTTATTTATTTTGTTATACAATTTGGAACTAATGTGTTTAAAATGACGGCGTGCCGCTTCAGTTCTACGAACTACTATAGCACATATCCTATCAGACCGGCGATTTGTACTACAGATACTCGGATCATAGGCTAGCTGGCAATGTTTACGGAGTATGGTCTGCAGTACAAATAACTGTCTTACAGTGAGAACCTAGCACAGAGAATACAGCTCCCTTGTGGGATATCGTATTGGCTTCTTTGCCAGAACTTTAAGTATAGCACGTTGTCCGCGTTCAACTCTTAGCATAGTCGTTTTATGAAAATGATCGACTGTTGATTATAAATTGCCGAATTCTGAATAATAAATGTAATTAAATTAGAAATAAATGAAGGGGCGTCGTTTGTTTTGGTCATATAGCGAAGAGGGATGAAACGCATGTTACTAAAAAGTTATGAGTATGTGAGTATGTGAGTTCAGGTTTATATATAAAAAATAAGGTGGTATATCGATCGTCAATAATAGAATGCACATAAAGCCTATTTATCTAAACGATATGGCTAGTGGTAAACAGGTAAACCAACATATTTTCGTCTTTACGTCACTAGTGAGATAAACAGAACCTATGCAAACACCTGATTATTTATCGATTGCATATGCAAAGAGACACACCTTCATAATATTGACTTGTATGACGTGTGGTATAACAAAAAAACAATAACAAATCAATTACGGTCACCTATTTATAAATGTTACTGACAACTTAAGGTCCAGACAAAGTGACATTCTACCAGCGATAATGATTGTCTAAAAGTTCATTAATTCATTAAACCCCAAGCACAGGCCGGCGTTCGCACACCCATTGTCTTTCTATTGTGTCTGTAATTCCTACGATTGAAAGGTTAAACAAAGAGAAGATGATTTCCTATCTTTGAAAACAAAAAAAAAATTTGGAAATAACAAATATTTTTTTTTACTATTGGTAGGCTCGCGTTTGACCACTATCTCACCTGAGGGTAAGCGATGATGTGGCCGTCGACGGAACACGTTTGCCTAGACTAGTTATTCGTGACTTAAAAGGAGCTATGAGGGAACAAATGAACATACTCATATACATACATAGCCTATCAAAATCAAAACATCCTGCTTTGGCTTGGCTGTCGTCGGGTAAAAATGACGGAGCTTCGTTCGCTTGCTTTGCTCGTTCACTCTTTCCTCCAACATCACCTTCGAACCTAGCCTACACGTATCAGGCCGATAATGTTAGTACTGCTAAAAACCCAATTAAGATAATTGTAATGTTTTGGTTCTACTCAGTTTTAATTCGAAGAGGAAAAAACAACATTTGACATCATCCGCCGTCACAGTTGACCCTGCCAGATAAAATGACGTAAAGTTGACGCTAAATTTTGTTTCGCGTCAGTAACTGCCCTATGACACAAGAATAGGATTTCCCTAAACTAAAATATAACAGGAGATTCACACACAAATAATTTATAACGTGTTGGGTTATAGAATTATTCTATTTTACCTGATCCATAATTTCGCAATGGGTATATCCATCAATATTAATAATATATTTTAATACAATTACATTGTAGAGGATGGGGCTATAGGTGACACGGCCTGTGGTGTTCCACGCGCGCCTCCAGGAGATGTCAGCAAACTATAGGGGCCCAGCAGGGTCGCCTAGTGGGACCATGGGTTCGCTTCTGAAAGGAAAACCAAGCCCTGGAATATAAGGTAACCAAGGAATTAGGAGTGGGCTCCACCCAAGGGCTGAAGATGTCATTGTATTATTTCCCACCTACAAAAAGGGGTCTATAGATAAGTTTAATATATTTTATGTGACACTATTTGTTTTGTCTGTTAAACAGATCTTAATTAAACACGTAGATATAATAACAGGAGAACTACATAAGACTTATTTTATTCCACATTCTATGTAGGTGAAGGAACACACAGGCAGAAGCAATAGTATAAATACAAAAATGTTGATCTACTTTTCTAAGTATACCACTGAAGACGATTTCGAGGACATGATTGTTACATTCCTTAACCCAGACTGGTCCAGCATGATGAATTACAGCCCATTTCCGCTACTAAAGAGACTTACAGGCCTAGCAAAGATACAACCGTTTCGTTTCGAATCTCTTTCCACAGACGCCTCCAATTCCTTTGTTCTGACCACGTGATTTAGCGTTGAGATGATGTCATGATGAAGTGATGATTGTAGATTATCAACTTGGTTAAATCCTCTGAATCCCAACAGTGAGAAAATTATAAGGCTGACTGTACCTACTTATGCTTGCTTGACAAACAGATAAGGTTCAGGATATTTCCATCCCGGTAGTTAATTGTCGTGATGGCCTTGTGGTCCAAAAGGCCTCACCTGCATCAGGTTGTGTGTGAATTTTTCAATTCATAAGTATCTACTTTTCTAAGTTTATCTAGGACATTACTGATACCCTGTGCCTCAAAAATCACGTAAAGTCGTTGGTCCCGGGAGTCATTAAAAGATCTTTAACAGCTGTTACAGGTCAAATGCCAGAATGTCTAACCGTCAGTCTATCCAAGGAATATCGTGTTGCCCAGTAAAGGTCTGGTAAGCAGTCTCCTTCTTTGCGCTCACCTCTTCCCGTTGGGTTTATCAATCATGCGGCGCCATTCATTTCGCTGATAAGCATGGATGACCATGCTAATGTAAGGCTAAGCTTTTGCATGTCCTTGCGGACGTTGCATTTGTCATCCAAGTAACTTGCGGTTTACCTCTCTCTTTCTTCTTTGTAGCCAGTTCTGATAAGCAGTCAATCCATGTAAAGCATAGGTATTCAGCCGCATCCAGTTAGACGTGGAAGCCGACCCTAACCTAGTTGGGAAAAGGTGATGAGTAAAAATTTTGTTGAGACATTATCAATCACTTTCCACAGAAACGAAACCGCAGGCAGAAATTGGTATTAAAAAGTATCGGTATGATGAATTATCAAAAATATTTCCCTGATGATTTCATACCTATTCGATCACGCTATTTACGGGTGATGCTAAACCCGTAGTCATAATTTTTACAGTATCTATTTATTAATGAAAGGAAAATAACGGAGGTAAATGCATGAGTCAATATCAACTGGCTTTTGTTTGTATGGACAGGTTCAAATGAAGGACGTTATAGAGATATGTCTAATTCTCTCTCTCCTCTTTTATAAAGCAAATATCCTCATGTTTTTTTGGGTACTAGACAAAAAGTACAAAAAGTTTTATCTCATTCTCTGCGTAAGCAACAAGATTGATTTACTTGAAATTAATAGCAATTTAATTTTAACAAGCAACTAAGTGGACAAGGAATGGAAGCCACTGCTAGTCTATAAGTTCAGTAGAATAAACATATGCTTGTAGTTCCAGCATTTTACTCGCAGAAGAACCAAGGTTACCGACATAGCACCAAGAATCGCCAAACTTAAGTGGCAATGGGCAGGGCACGTTGCTCGCAGAACAGATGGCCGTTGCGGCCGAAAGGTTCTGGAATGACGACCACGTACCGGAAGACTTAGCGTTGGAAGACCTCCTACAAGGTGGATCGATGACCAGATAAGGGTCGCGGGAATCCGATGGATGCGAGACGTTCAATGTGGCGACACTTGGGGGAGGCCGTCTTTCTGCTGAAATTATGACTCGTAGCATTTCTTATTAACCAACAACATTTGTTAACCATATTTATATTCAAGCGTAAAGTTCACTTAGTTTGAACTTGGGGCTTATTTAATGCAATAATGAAGGGACAGAAGGAAATAAAGGACACGATTGATGCAGTTCTTGTGCAAATGGTTTTTTTTTCCGATGGGAAAAATCATCCTATGACAACCCCCGCTCTTGAGCGAAGCGGGAGATAGTGTCAGACTCTTACTGACTAAACGACCCACCCTGTTCCTTCTAGCCTTCATACCGGGACTCGAGTTCCCTTTCGGATAACCCTGGCCCCAGTAGGCTTCGACCCGTCTGGGTCTCTGCTGTTGCTGACAACTCCTTGAGGTGCGCGGGAACAGTGCGCATCGTCGACAACTTGGGCTTGGTCCGGACAGTTACCGGACGGCGGGACAGCGAGCTACCCATTGCTCACTGTCCACAAGCCCGATTGTGCAAGTGGCTGCTGTGCTGCATATCACAGGTTCAATTTCCTCGTTTCGTAACTACATAGTATGGCCTACGGATAGTTGTTCAGGGTCCAGTTTATGTGTTTATTATATACGTTTGTGAAACAAGATAGAAGAGTTAGTCTTATTGTAAGGCAACGTTTAAAAATAAGTCTACACTATTATTACGTATATAAAGAGGTAAAGTTGGTTTTCTTGTTTGTAGGAGGTAATCTCTGAAAGTACTGGTCCGATTGCAAAAATTTATTTCACCGAGAGAAAGCTGCTTTATTCCTGAGTGACTATATCACTATATTTTATATGCGAGCGAAGCCGCGGGCAAAAGCTAGTAAATAATTACTTCATCTCCAAAGCAAAAAGGTGGCATATCTTAACCACTATCCTCACATCTTTTATCTTGCGGCGTATACGCAGGATCAACAGTTCACGTGAACACATAACGAAGACTGTCGGCAGATGGCGTTGCCGTATCTGAAGATTGGAACAAAAGAAACTATCACCTACCCTTAGAGCCTAGTCACACCGGAGCCGGGGTGGCAGCGGCAGTTAAAACATTACCAAACTGAACTTGACAGACTCATTGATGATCGTATTTTGCCTCAAATTCCTGTACAATTTTACAATACCCAGCGTGGTAGTAGAATATTTTTTATTTGTTTCAAAAATTTCTTTTAAACGTTTCTGATAATTTGCCATGGTTTTTTTTAAATACATGGTTATTTAAACAGATCATTGGCACTTGTGAATTTATTTATTGTTATTATTGAAGACGTAATTAGAAACCATGATAATATTTAGAATTCATGTCTAGCTTAATTGAGTGTCAGGTTACATTCTTTTGTTTATTTTTAAATGAAGCAGTAGCCTAATTTTAGCGATCAAATTCAATCGTATGCATACGAGATTTATTTCTCGATAACCCAAAAAAATACCACATGTGTTACACAACATTAATTATAACAAATAATTGATCTTCTTTGAATCTTTGACATGTAATTTTGACTTATGTATATTTTTTTTTTAAATTCATTTGTAATAATATAAAATAATTAATTGAAAGTACCTCATTTTTAATGCATGCGTATCATAAATTATTGCAATGCTTGAGAAAGGCTGCTAAGTCATAAGCACTAAACTAATATAATGTCATCATTGTACACTTGGTTTGCAATAAACGTTTTGACTTTGACTTTGACATGTGACACAATACAAATAAACGCGTATCTTAAAAGTATTATGTTCAGAATCGGCTACTGAATTCATATCAGCTATTTTTAAAATTGGTACCCATTTGCAAATATTCTTGATAAACCTTGATTGCGTCACTAGCGTGTTTGTGTATGCGTGCGTAGATACCAATGCCGAGGCGCTACCAGTGTACTGCGTTGAAATCCATGTTTGCGTACAATTAAGATAACTAAATTCTTTGTAAAAGTGCATTTAAGTAAAGGAGATTGAGCACTTAATAAACTAGTGCGCCTCACCATCAAAGATTGCATCGCTACTCACCATCAGGTGGGATCGCAGTCAAGCACTAGTTTATCTCAATTAAAAAAAAAAAACTTATAGATTCACTTTTTGACACGTATGGCCATTTGAGTTAATGTACAATTCATTACTATTACTTCTATTGATTTTTTACTTAAAATCGTAGAAATAATTTGTGGGGTTTCTATAATTACACGTGTGCATTGGTCTAGTGTGAAGTAGTTTTCGCTTTACTCTAGTTACATGGTATGTCTACCGAGAATACACTTACATTTCGCTAAAAATAGACGACTAGAGTATGCATGATGTCACAGCAAACAGTCGCGCACGTGCTCCTTGGCATCACCGATATACGCATGCAAACCTTAGGATCACCAAAGATGACCTGAATAAACTGGAAGGCATAATTTGCTCTGGGAAAAAGCTAGATGGATTTCTGCAGGGTAGGATAAAAACTCAAACCCAAAGAAAAGATAAAACTCAACACCACTTTACCTAAACCCGGAATCTAGCTCAGGACCTCAGGAGTGCTGCGTGGTCACAAAACACACACATATGTATACATTAGTCCCATAGTTTTCTTATTGATCTTTCCTTTTTTTTATGCTCCTGCCATGTTTCCTCATCACCACCCTTGGTTGACTGGTAGAGGATGCCTAAGGCATTAAGTCCGCCTTTGTAACTTTGTGTTGCATAAAGTTTTAATAAATAAACCAACGACAAATCTTCAGAAAATATTGACATATAGCAACTCTTACTGGACACTCGTCATGGGTTACGACTTTCTCTTTCTTACCGACAATATCTCAATTCTCAGCAGTGAGAACAATATTTGCTACATTTTCAGTAGTAATCATAACGGTCTCTTTAGCTGGCCTTACGGTAAGGCTCGAGTAGTTGATGGCGCTTTGTGTTCACACGCGCCTCAAAAAGATGATAGCACGATTTTTGAGAAGCTGAGCTTCTTCAAATGTCGGGATTTTTCGGAATGGCGACGAGGTAAAAATTTTAGTGCAAAAAAAAGTATTTAGTTGTATAATTTATTTTATCGAAAAACAATTTAGCTACAAATATTGTGCGAATGTGAATCCCGGGACCCTGAAACGAAGGCAAAGAAGGAACAGGAGTGGGTTTTTAGTCAGTAAAATGTCGCTCCGCCCAAGGGCTGTTATTGGATGATTTTCCCCCATAAAAAAGGGCTCAGTGTAGGACATTTTTTTGAGGCGCGCGTACACTACACTAGCAGATCCAGGGGGAATTTCTAAAAGGATCGTCTCATGCCTTAGTTCTGGAACGCAAAGGACAACCTCTCGCTCTACCCAAAGCAGAAGAAGTCACTGTATGATTCCTAAACTCGAAAAAAGCTTTATCTCATCCCCTGAAAACAGTATTCAATTACCTCATGAAACAAAAATTCATGAAACCTTTATCTAAAGTCCCAGAACTCGAAACGAATCGATATCCATGTTGACATTCGACGAGTCTCCAAACATAACCAGTAATCCTAAGATAATACCGTTAACTCGTTATTATCTGTTAATTCTCATCAATTTGTTCTAGTGATTTAGTTCGCGAAGATAGTGCTATCTGTAAAGGTCAAAGATTGACAAAGGAGAGCTTTCATTCAATCTGTTTGACTAATCTTTATTATTGTCTAGAATCTTCTTTAGATTACCGCTTTCAATTTATTGTTCTTTATTTTTCTTTGATAGTTTGTTCATCATTTTGATCATCATCATACAAATATTACAATATAGACAATTTTTTTACATTATACATACATTTACAGGTTTCATTTTAGAGAGTGTGTGTCATCTCATTTCTACCATCAGACAACCCGACGTAAGGCAAGTATCCACCCTTACGCTGTTGAAACCTCTACGGTCTGGACTAAGCGTTTCGCCTCATCGTTTATACCTTGTACATCGAAGGACTGGAACAATTTGCCTGCTGCGGTCTTCCTATCCGATTATAATTTGGGTTTCTTCAAGGCTAGAGTGAATACGCTCTTAATAAACTATTTGCTACATAAATAAACCGCGACGTGAGGCGTCAATCAATCGCTCAATATTTTGTAGGTAGAACCTGGATGAGATTGGTACAGGAGTGTGCATGTGCAGAGCATTTTTTGTTTTAATGCCCATATAATATAATGTATATGTCGTGGCCAGTCACTTCATGATATAGCCAACTTAAACTGGCCAGATCGTTAAGCGTTAACGTTCGATGACATGTCACTCCTCGTTAGGCCATAGTCATTGATGTAGGATTTCTATGATAGTAAAAAGTCTCAAGAAAGTAGGTCAAATGGCCTCGATTGGACGTTTAGATGAGATAGTGGTCAAATGGGTGGATGGTATATTGTGTTGCTTGCGCCGAATAAATGCTATTCTATTCTATTCTGAACGCGAGCCTATCCATAATCTGCTTGAGCGGAGCATCGCCGTGCCCTTGTGAGGGCGATCAGCGGCGGAGACCTCTCGCGCCGGGCCCTGGTTCAGGCCATGGTCCGGAGTGGCAGGCGGTCGCCGACTTCTGTGAAGCAGGAGGAGGCCGACCGCATTAGGCAACAGCGCTCTCGCCGCCGTTGGGATTTCGATCCCGATTTCCGGCCACCGCAGGCGCGGCTTGCGGACGGCGAGCATTGGGTAGCTCGCTGTCCGACCGTCCGGTAACTGTCCGGACCGAGCCCAAGTCGTCGACGGCGCGCACTGTTCCCGCGCGCCTCAAGGAGTTGTCAGCAACAGCAGGAGCCCAGCTGGGTCGAAACCTACCGGGGCCAGGGTTAGTTTTGAAAAATAGCTCAAAATAGACAAAAAAAATATCCCTAATAAAAAAAAGACATATGCGGAGATTTTCCGTTTCCAGCTGCTCACCAGTTCATATCTTCCTAATAAATATTATCATAACATAATAAATACGTATTGTTTATTTATTTCCGTATTAAATTACAAATCACCGGAATATAGAATAAATTTTCCATATATTCATAAATGTGTCATATAATTTTTTATTTGTATTTAGGTACTTAACTGATTAGTTTAATTGTAGAAACGAATAAATTACTTTAGTGTCATATTCGACTCAGTCTGAAATAAACTATGAATTATAGGCTTGATATCTTTAACATTTTTTTTTCATGCTATAGAAGTATAGAACTGCAAACCAAACGTGCAGTCCGATTGCAGTCGTGTGAACTACCCATCAAATACCCGGACCGGCACGGGAGGGCGGAACGTGCGGGCGGGTGGGATGGTGCAGTTCAGATGCAGTCGGTGTGCAGTTCACACGACTGCAATCGGACTGCACGTTTGGTTTGCAGTTCTGTTGCAATCGTGTTTGCAGTTCTATTCATCAGTCGTGTCAACTGCATTCAAACTGCACTTAAACTGCAATTTGCGGTTGGATTGCAGTGGAAATGCGGTTCGTCTGTTCAGACCCTTTTTTTTTTTTTTTTTTTTTATGGTGGGAAAAAATCATGCATTGACATCCCCCGCTCTTGGGCGGAGCGGGAGATAGTGTCAGACTCTTACTGACTAAAAGACCCACCCCGTTCCTTCTAGCCTTCATACCGGGGCTCGAGCGCCCTTTCGGATAACCCTGGCCCCAGTAGGCTTCGACCCGGCTGGGTCCCTGCTGTTGCTGACAACTCCTTGAGGCGCGCGGGAACAGTGCGCGCCGTCGACGACTTGGGCTTGGTCCGGACAGTTACCGGACGGCCGGACAGTGAGCTACCCATTGCTCACCGTCCGCAAGCCCGCGTCTACGTTGGCCGGAAATCGGGATCAGAATCCCGGCGACGGCGGCGGCGATAACGCCGTTGCCTGATGCGTTCGGCCTCCTCCTTTGCGAGCATTACTGCTTCGCAGAAGTCGGCGACCGCCTGCCACTCCTCCTCGCTCCGGACCATGGCCTCAACCAAGGCCCGGCGCGAGAGGTCTCCGCCGCCGATCGCCCCCACGAGGGCACGGCGATGCTCCGCCCAAGCAGGGCACACCTCGACTGTGTGCTCCACCGTGTCCTCCAGGCGTTCCGCACAGTGGCGACACCCGGGCGTCACCTCCGCATGAATCCCGTGCAGGAAACTCCCGAACGAACCATGTCCGGTGAGTACCTGCGTCATGCGGAAGGTAAGGACGCCGTGAGGTCTTTCCAGCCACGCCTCAAAGAGGGGACTTACCGCCATAATTGTGGCGTGCCCAGCACTGGGTTGCGATAGTCGCTGACGCCATTTCACCATGAGATCCCGCCGGAGCTCTGTCCGCCATGCCGTGACCTGTCGCGGCAGCGGACTTTCACCCCGGCGTTGCATCTCCACGCGCATATCGTGCATGTGTGCAAGGACTGTTGCCTCCAGATCCCACGGTGGTAGGCCAGCCAGAAGGCTCGCCGCTTCGCGGGAGACCGTGCAGTATCCCCGCACCATCCTTATCGCCATGACCCTCTGGCAGGCGTTCAGTATGGCCGCCGGTTGCTTTTTCAGCAACGGCGCCCACACCGGCGCCCCGTAGAGGGCCATGGATCGAACGATCCCCGCGTAGAGCCTCCAGCAGGAGGCGTCTGGACCCCCAAGGTTGGGCAGGAGCCGCTTGAGTGCAGCCCCAGCCCGGTTGAGTTTGGGAGCCAGACGTCGGAAATGCTCCACGAAATTCCACCGGCTGTCGAGGACGAGTCCCAGGTACTTCATCGTCGACCCGACACCGATGTGAACTCCTCCTACCGTTAGTTGGGAACTCAATGGCGGCGCGCTCCGAGACTGGCGACCGTGGAAACACATCGCCTCGGATTTGTGAAGCGCCACCTCGAGTCCCAACTCCTGGATCCTGTCAACGACCATCGCAACCCCGCGTGTCGCTAGAGCGACCGCCGCCTGGTACGACTCTCCCTGCGCTAGAACCAGCGTGTCGTCTGCGTAGCAAACCACGCTGACCCCGTCAGGGAAGTCGCCGCGCAGCACGTAGTCGTACCCGATGTTCCACAAGGGTGGCCCTAGTACCGACCCCTGTGGAACACCGCACGACATCTCTCGACGTTTCCAGTCTCCCTGGTGACCGGGGTAGACTATGAACCTATCCGACAGATAGGCCTCGACCACTCGACAGAGGTATTCGGGCACCAGGTGGTACCGGAGTGCCCTCCGGATCGTACTCCAGGGCAGGGAATTGAAGGCGTTGGCAATGTCCAAGGACACTGCCACGACACACCTGCCCCGGGACACCGCAGCCCCCGTCGTGAGGGCTCGCACCCGCATGATGGCGTCCACCGTAGAGCGCATCCTGCGAAAGCCGAACTGTCCGTCCGAAAGGTCCGGCCCCACCCGTGTTAGGCGTCCGACGAGGCGGTTTGCAATGACTCTCTCAAAGAGCTTGCCCACCTCGTCGAGCAGCACAATGGGCCGGTATGCGGACGGAGAGTCCGCAGGGCGCCCTGGCTTCGCTATGAGGACCAGTTTCCCCGTCTTCCAGCAAAGTGGGAACTGGCCCCGTCTGTTCAGACCCTAAGCATTGCTCTGTACGATAAGACCGCCCATTGCCTATACTACGCCCACTTACCTATACTTATTTGTGTAAATATTTGTCCTGTATATTTTTTTCTTATACGGAGGTACCGTACAATAAACAATATAGGTAATAAATAAATTTTAACTGCAAGAGTTCCATTGCTGGTTATGGGCCTCCCTAAGCTGTGGCGTTGGCTGTGGCACTTCGACAAGACCTGTGAATCCATCAAACTTCTGCCATTCTTCTGACCAGGCCATTGGTTTACCATATAGACGGTTTCCCGGTGACCAGTTTTAAAGGGAGCACACAGATTCTGGCGCTGGGGCCTTGAATCTGGGCTTCTTAAAAGTCGAGATTCTCAGCAATTTTTCGCATTATCAAGACTCTAGACTGATGTGACTCCAGACTAACAGCGAAATTCTTGAGACTACAGTAAATAATAATTATTACCATCAAAAATTACTAGTGGTTAATTAAATTATAAAAAATCAGACAAAGTCTTGTTTTCGGAATTTCGAAACTAGGCCGAATCTCGATTTTTTTTAGCCTGGGACTCATAAATATATCAAGCTTTGCCTTCAGCAGTCACTAGGCCAATTTACCAATATTGTGACGTCACGTAAAATAATCTGACGTCTGATTAGAGACACTCAACAGTGTCATTAAATGCAACGCATGCGTGGAGGCACGTGTCACTGTTCGTGCTGCGTTTAAACGTGCGCATTATAATTACTAGCACGTTATTGTACGTACTTTACTTGATACTAGGGATGACTAGCCTGTTGCAATTGCAATGATTAATAAGACCGGAGAGCGAACAATGATTAATAAGAACTTACGAGTTGTAGGTCGCGGGTTTGGACCCAGCCAGGCGCATTACTTTGTGTAATTTATTTCATAACCACTGCTCTAAAAACGGTGAAGGAAAACATCGTGAGGAAACCGGCATGTCCTAGAACCAAAAATTCGAAGACATGTGACATTCACCAACCCGCACTGCGCCCGCATGGTGGATTACGGCCCATTCCCTCTCCTACAGAGGATGCCTGAGTCCCAGCAGTAGGAACATTAAAAAGGCTGATGATGATGATGAATAGGACCTACTTATGCAAACAGAAACCAATCCACACAAATGCCAAAGTCGAGATAAGGACACAAAAATGTGCTTACCTTCTATCAACCCTGTTAAGATCAAAATGATCAGACAATGTCAGATCATTTTGATCTTTACAGGGTCGATAGAAGGCTCATTTATAAAACCTTCTGTATCCTTATCTCGATTTTGTCATTTATGCTGATTGGTTCCTGTTGCTGTTTGCATAAGTAGATCCGGTATATTTAAACTAGCTGAACTGACAGAATCCTTCATTTTTCATCAATGAACTGTCAAACGCTAAAAGGTTAAGTACCCTTAGTTTTCTGTAATTTTCTCATTTTCTTCACAGTTTTCTTAATTTTTCTTTCCAAAAATGAATTTGTGAAATTTGTCCAGCCGTTAATGCGTAATGACGTGGCCAAAGAGAAGGGTCGAAGCCTACTGGGGCCAAGGCTCCGCTTCTGAAATGAAGATTCGGCTCTGGTACAAAAGGCAACGAAGGAACAAGACTGGGATTTTAGTCAGTAAAGTTGGACACTATCTCAAGCTCCACTCAAGGGAGAAATATCATTGGATGATTTTTCCACCAACAAAAAAAGAGAGAAATAGTAAAATCATTTTTATATTACTTTAAATATAATTGACACGATACTTAACAATTTTATTGCACAGAGAGATAAATTGAATCTAGGCGGTGTTGTTAGTAACTACGAAAAGTACTAGAAAACGGAGTTGTTCGTTTGCGAGGAACTCGTATGTGTAATTTAATGTATTTATTGTTTGGATATTATTACTTAAATAGCAACCTAAGTCTTCAAAAAGGGTGCAATTGACATGTGGTCTGAAATTACATGTCAATCCTAAACAGTTTGGCACTTTGAAAATCTCTTTTGTTAATCGAATGTCACTTTGTCGAGAGCCCCAGGGACTATGAATAACAATAATAAGGATAATAGGCTTTTAGATTATTCAAAAATAAGGGTCACGTATATTTTTATTTGTAAATTAAACCAAAAATGACAAAGATATAGCCCATTAAAGTTACGTGTAACGTCACGCCGTGCTGCATTTTTTCGCACGGGGTGACGTCACACCTAACTTTAATGGGCTATATCTTTGTTATTTTTTATTTAATCGAAAAAAGAAAAAATACGGGTCCAATATTTTTTTATAATTTAAAAAAAACGGACTAAATAAAATGTAATTATTTTGACCTTGAAAACTAGCCTATTGTACGGTGTAACCGCACATACTGCAAGTCAGAATTTACGCCCCACAGTCATTTTACTTTATAATAATTATCAGTTCGCGTCGAGCCATCAAGCCGGGCGATCTCATTACGGCCAACAAGGGCTACGTGTCACTCATTACACACACATCAGTTCATTAGCTCATTTTACATTTAATTTGTGGAACAATACAGTGGTTTAAATTATTTTACCATCTTTTTTTCTATTCCACCCACATCATCTACAAGTAGTGTGTGATCTAGCAAGAGATCATACATTCTTTTTGGTCCTTCGAGCCGGATAAACCACATCAAAACTGGACATTCATTTTGCTTCTTCGTCAGTAAGCTTCGCACGCTAAAGTTCCGTCGCGCGCTAGCTGTCCAATGAATCCAAGGTCGAAATATTAGTATCTATTTTATTTATAAACTTCTATTACCTTCTAAACAAAATGGTTCCCCTGCACACGGATAAAAATCTCGGTGGAAAAGGGTTCACTTGTGACTTCGATCAATGATTTTTTTTTTCGATCCTCAAACGTTTACACGTTTACAAACAGCTCGCTTATCAACGGAAAAATGTAATTAATAGTGATAAGAATTATGACTGTGATGTAATAACTGGTGATTATAGGGAACCGGATGATTTTGAAGTAAACACATAGAGTTCATTTTTAGGGTTCCGTACCCAAATGGCAAAAAACGGAACCCTTATAGATTCGTCATGTCTGTCTGTCTGTCCGTCCGTATGTCACAGCAACTTTTTTCCGAAACTATAAGAGCTATACTGTTGAAACTTAGTAAGTAGATGTATTCTGTGAACCGCATTAAGATTTTTACACAAAAAAAGAAAAAGAGCAATAAATTTTGGGGGTCCCCATACTTAGAACAGAAACTCAAAAAATTTTTTTCTTCAAACCCGTACGTGTGGGGTATCTATGGATAGGTCTTCAAAAATGATATTGAGGTTTCTAATATCATTTTTTGTGTCCTCCCCCCCCCCTGTAACTTCTAAAATAGGAGAATGATAAAACTAAAAAAAATATAAGATTTACATTACTATGTTAACTACCAACGAAAATTGGTTTGAACGAGATCTAGTAAGTCGTTTTTTTTTAATACGTCATAAATTAAAAAAAAAAATACACTATTATTAAAACATCGATCAAAGTTACAACGAACTACAAGAACTTTTATATTATGTTACTTGCTGCTACGGAACCCTCCATGGGCGAGTTCAACTCGCACTTGGCCGGTTTTTTATTATTATTGTAGGTATACTCTTGTGGTCACTTTCAATTAATATCGCACAGGCCAATCTCTTACAGATAACCTTTGGACTAAAACTTTTCCTGTCGTTCAGTTTGTTCAAAGTGCAAACAACAATGCAAAAAAAAAGAAAACACTATTATATAAAACACTATTCAATATCTGAACAAGCAATTCCAAAAGATCACAGAATCCAATAATTTTCGAGATACTCAGATACAGAAAAATCAAATCATTTACAAGATTTATAAGGTTAAAAAAGCGCCATGTAATTTCTACATGTAATGCCAGCATATTCTGAAGGGTTAAATGAAGGTGTACATTTTACCAATTATATATAAGTCCCATATGAAATGGTTGATATGGGGCAAATTTTTGCTGGGTTAATATGAACTCGTTAAAAATTTTAATGCACTCTGGAATTACGCCAGTAGTAGTCCGCTGGTAGTAGTTCCTACTGGCAAATACCAGATGGAAAATCTAATAACAAAACATTTTCAAGCTTCATAAGAACTCTCTCCAACTATTCATTGATTTAAAAGAGTGTAGTAGAAAGTAGTGTGTAAAAGATCACAAAATCCAATAATTTTCGAGATACTCAGATACAGAAAAATCAAATCATTTACAAGATTCACAAGGTTAAAAAAGTGCCATGTAATTTCTACATGTAATGCCAGCATATTCTGAAGGGTTAGATGAAGGTGTACATTTTACCAATTATATTTAAGTCCCATATCAAGGGGTTGATATGGGGCAAATTTTTGCCGGGTTGAAATCAACTCGGCAAAAATTTTAATGCATTCTAGAATTACGCCAGTAATAGTCCGCCGGTAGTAGTTCCTACTGGCAAATACCAGATGGAAAATTCCAATAACAAAACATTTCAAGAAGAACTCTCTCCAACTATTCATTGATTTAAAAGAGTGTCCATTAAGTTTTTAAGTACTTCTCCTATGCATGATCTACGCTTTGGAACATGCAAATAGCTTCACCTTTTTGGTGCTAATAGATTCTCCTATTAACGATATCAATCGATTGTTTGTTTTTTTTTTTTAGTTTGAGTTTGTTGATTATTTTATTTTATTTATTTATTTATTTAATTCAAATAGAACGGCCGAAACCAATTACACTATTTAAACACATAACACAAAAAGAGAAAACAATAAAATATTAAAAAGAACACAGACAAGTCATATGTCGCACAGGACATTAGTGGTAGACACTATTTATTTAATAAATAGTAGACACAGTCATGCATTCATCTCACAGAATTTCATACATTCTGACAGTATCGTCTTCCATTCTTCCCCAAACATATCAAATTCTGTGTTTTTGTTAAGGAGAGCATTAAGCGCAGAGAGTGTCCGCGGTATGGGCGATTTGGAATGTGCAACTGTTCGACACGTCGGAACTGCCAGGAGCCAATGTTTCCTGCCACGGTTGTAGTGGTTTGGTACATACAATTTACAGATAAGGTTTTGTAGATCAGGAGCATCTATAATTCCCCTAAGTATTTTGAATGCCACAATCATCTGGTCACGTGACCGTCTAGCTTCTAAGGAATTGAAGCCCAAGCAACCAAGCAAAAATTTCGTGGGATATAAAAAAGGATAATAGCCATAAAGACGTTTATAGAGATTCCTTAGGAATGCTTTTTGCACTTTTTCTAGAGTTAAAGCATATTGTTTTTCAAAGGGATTCCAGACGCAAGCACTTGACTCAAGCTTGCTACGGACTAAAGCTCCGAAAACAAGTTTGATGACATGGGGACTGTGGAAATCGCGACAGTTTCTTAAGACGAAACCAAGACGCCTAAAAGATTCCTTGGCGGTGGATGTTATATGGTTGTGAAAGGTAAGTTTATTGTCAAATGTAACTCCCAGGTCTTTCATAGCATCAGTTCGTGCAATAAGATCGTTATCAAGTTGATATCTGAAGTATAATGGGCGCCGCATTCGACCAAAACTCATTACATAACACTTTGAGGTATTAAAGTCCATTTGGTTATCCAAACTCCACTTATACACTGAGTCTATATCAGCTTGCAGGGCCAGGCAATCAGCCTCGGACTTTATTTCGTAGAAAAGTTTTAAGTCATCGGCGTATAAGAGGCATTTGGCATTTTTAATAACGTCAGGTAAGTCATTGATCATCAAAATGAAGAGGAGAGGACCAAGCACCGAACCCTGGCTTACTCCTGAACGAGTGTGATACGGAAGTGACTCATATAGTCCTAGTCTCACAAATTGCTGTCGATCTCTTAAATAGTCTGCAAGAAGCTGAAGAAGTCCTGGAGCAACGCCTATCGCACTGAGCTTTGATAGTAGGACGTCATTGTTAACTCTATCAAACGCCTTTCGGAAGTCAAAATATAGAACATCGACCTGGCGTCCGCGATCAAGACTGGTGGAAATAGAGTCAACTAGTGTCAGCAGATTAGAGTTGACTGACCTTTTTGTGCGAAAGCCATGCTGCTCATTGCAAAGATGCTGTTTCACCTGGCTGTAAATACCATCGTGCAGGACATTCTCGAAAACTTTCGCTGCAGAAGATAGTATCGCTATCGGGCGATACTCATCTACAGATGATTTATTTAAAGATTTTGGTATAGGAAGGAGTAACGCGCGACAACTTCCACTGGGACGGATAAGCTCCAGTTTTTAATGATAAGTTGAAGATGTAGCTAAGGGGTAAAGTAAGAAACTTCTTACCCTGTTTTAGGAACCATGAAGGAATATTGTCAGGACCAATTGAACTATTCGATTTTAGCTTATCTATCCCTTTGCTTATATCATTCTCAGTGAAATTGAGTATGTTAACATAATTACTGACATTGCATTTGCTTGGATGAGTTACATTTTCCGGATCTAATTTATTATTCTATCTAATATAGATCTAATATATAATTATCAATTTAGCGTTCAAAATTAAAGACCCCTCAATCTTAAAATTTTGGATTCTTAATTAAAAAAGTTCTTGTCCTTATTGATAAGCAGTGGCGGCCCTGCAGTAACGGCTCCAACTTATTATCCCCGCACACGGGCCAAAAAAAAAACGCCGCTTCAAGCTTTTTTTGAGGCGGTCTTTTTTAGTGGCTCCTGTGCGACAGTACCGCCACAAAAAAAAACGCTTGAAGCGGTTTCAAGCTTCTCCGGACAAGAGGTGTCGCGCGCTTTAGCTGTTTTTTGCGGCCGCTTCTAGCTTTTTTTTGTGGCCGCTTCTAGCGTTTTTTTGTGGGTGGCGTTTTTTTGAGGCGTGTGCGGAGATGCTAACAAGTGGTCGCATGTTCAAACCCAGCCAAATTACTTTGTGTAATTTAGTTCATCACCACTGCTCTCAAAACGGTAAAGAAAAACACATCGTTAGAAAACGGCATGTCCTAAAACACATTCACTGACTCGCACTGGGTCCACGTGGTGGATTGCGGCCCATTCGATCTCCTAAAGTCCTGTGTAAGAGAGAGAATAGGCCATAATCCATGGCACGTTCCCACTGACGAGACTCATGAGAGAGTCAACATTATAACGCATTTTTTTTTAGGTGGGAATCCGCCCAATGGATATTTCCCGGCATCGGGCTGAGCGAAAGGGCGTGTCAGACTTATAAAGAAAGAAAGAAAACATGTTTATTCTGCCTGAAAAGACGCACAATTCGTTACAAAAATACACAAAAAATAAAATAAAAATAAACAGTTTCCCCGCCAGGCCGTAGGCATATCGGGCTTAACTGTTTTGCACCATATGACTATGAACAACCGACTAAAACTCACTCCTGGTTCCTTTGATGCCTTTCGTTCCCGGGCCGGGTTTTCCTTTCAAAAACGAACCCATGGCCCCAGCAGGTGTCAACCCTGCTGGGTCCCTACGGTTTACTGACATCTCATAACGCGCTGTCAACGAATTTGGGCTTGGTCTGGACGGTTACCGGCCGGTCGGACGGCGAGCTACTCATTACTCGCCGTACGCAATTAAAATGTGCTATTATTTATACTTAATATGCTGTACTGTTATGCTTATACTTGTAACTAAAGGTAAAAACGGGTCTGGTGAAAGTTTTGACTTAAAATAACGTGTTCATGTTCACAGCACAAACTATTTGCAATTAAGATAACATTATTGCTGCTATCAAATTGTATTTAGCAATATGTATGATCACGGTATCGGACTGTAATGGCTTTGTTAATTTACTAGTAGATACGATCATGTAAAGTTTAAGTATCATTTGTGTTACGAGGGTTGTAGCTCTGACTCGAGATATAAGCACCTGGGATCTAGTGTTCATGAAGATAAGCTCAGGGTACAATATTTTAATCTATATTATATATATTAGTTTTTGCCAACGGCTTCAGCCGCATAAGGGTCTAAACAGACGGACCGCATTTCAACTGCAATCCAACTTGCAGTTTAAGTGTAGTTTGAATGCAGTTGACACGACTGCGATAGAACTACAAACCAAACGTGCAGTCCGATTGCGGTCGTGTGAACTGCACACCGACTGCATCCGAACTGCACCATACCCACCCGCCCGCACGCTCTGCCCTCCCACGCATGACCCTAATAGTAAGAAATATCCCAAGAGAACATACTCCCTGGATAAAAAGTACCCTATATTCCAGACTATATTCTAAACATGTGCCCTTCAACCAAATCCTTATAGCAGTTTCAGCGTAAAAGAACAGTCACAAACATACACACTCCCAAACGTTTACCTTTATAATATTGGTGTAATAATTACATAGTGAGATAAACACAAAAAAAAAATCTACCTAAGTCCGTAATAGACTTTGAAACCATCCATGCGATTTTCCGTAAAATAAATTCATTAAAAATTAAAATCCTATAACAGACATAGGTGAAAAAAGGTAATTTTTTTTGTGTTTTATTATACTTATAGGTATACCAAACCATTATATAAGAATGCGACTGATGATAATGTTACCAAAAGCCTAAAACGGAAAGGGAGCAGTGGTGGCCGAGTGCCCCGACTTACGAGTTTTAGGTCGCGGGTTCAAACCCTGCCAGGCGCATTACTTTGTGTAATTTATTTCATGACCACTAATCTCAAAACGGTGAAGGAAAACATCGTGAAAAAACCGGCATGTCCTAGAACCAAAAATTCGAAGACATGTGACATTCACCAACCCGCACTGGGCCCGCGTGGTGGATTATGGCCCATTTCCTCTCCTAGAGAGGAGGCCTGAGCCCCAGCAGCGGGAACATTGAAAAGGCTGACGATGAAAACGCAAAGGGCAACTAACAGAACACCGGTGGGTTTTAGTTATTAAAAATCTGATACTGTCATCTCTTGCTCCACCGGAACTAGAGAGGTTATCTGTAGATTTTCCACGTTAAAAATAATGTAGGTATTTTATGTTTTCCCCAGTAATTTGTGGCTAAAATCTTCAAAAGACTGGGACGAAACAACATTGCGTGGATGTTGCAACAAATCAACGAATTGTTTCATACTAAAGAACCTAAGAGAACAAGTTAATAAATAGATACACAAACAAATACACAAGAACAGTGATAAAAACATAGAATGTTATGAAAACAGACTGTTTGAATAAGTCAGTCAACTTGCCTATTTATCAGATTCTAACATTTATTTAACGTAAATAAAAGCTTATAAATAAATAGATTTCATTAGCATAGCATAGCATAGTGGGCCCAGTAATGTTCTTACTGTTTGGACTCAGGCCTCCTCTCTAGGAGAAGGAATGGGCCGTAATCCACCACGCGGGCCCAGTGCGGGTGCGTGAATGTCCCATATCTTCGAATTTTTGTTTCTAGGACATGTCGGTTTTCTCACGATGTTTTCTTTCACCGTTTTGAGAGCAGTGATGATGAAATAAATTACACAAAGTAATGTCCAATTATACTTTGGGTGTCTTCAAGGCTAGAATGAATAGGCTCTTAATAAACTGGTGCGCCTCACCATCAACGATTGCATCACTGCTTACCATCAGGTGGGATCGCAGTCAAGCACCGAATCCGGTGCTCTACAATCATATTAAAAAAAAGTTGGTGCAAATTGATGTTGCGACTGGAGAGAAGCAGGCTGCGTCTGGTGACAGGCACCATCACCAGACACTGCTCACTGAATATCACGGATAGTCCTTTGTACAAAGCGTGCATAGAGTCAGAGGAAACTATCACGCATGTACTCCACGAGTGCACAGCTGTCAGCGAAATAAGAACACAAACCTTGGGAGCAATGATTTCACTTCATAGACGCCCTGAGAAAAACGAAAAGACTTATCTACTTCTGTCATGGCCCATGCACGATGGTTCACTAAAGACTAAGTGCGGATACCAGATCACAATAGACTAAGAGATAGAGGTTACCGCCGCCGATCACCTACACGAGGACACGGCTGTGCTCGGCTCAAGTGGAGTACACTTACACCGTATGCTTCACTGTGTTCTACTTCCAGAACCATACGGCGTCAACCGTCATCTGTGCGCTAAGTACGCGTTATTTTTACGCTAGCGCAATTGAAACATTTACCGCATTTGGCTCTCTGAAGAGCTTGGAGCGCGCCAATTGAACCGCCGAACGTCATAAACATGTCGATCGCGTTAATGTAAAACAACTCGCTCTAGACACTGTTCTGCCCGTATAAAACTTTAATTTTAACTTATTAAGATTTTAAACTAAAAAATCAACTTGACCTTGAACATAAAAAGTTAAAATACTTTCTCTTTTCAACTCTTGCAATCTTAAAAATCGTTGCTCGTCCGTTGCCAGCAAAGTCCTTGCGTTAAGCATTTCTCACGGAGAAAATAGATTCGTGTCCGCTATTTGTTCGTCTGCGAACATTGAAGAAATCTTGAGCGATCAATTTTAGTGTAAAACTCACTTTAAAACTGATAGCTCCGGCTCTAGCGTCCGGTCATCGACTTTTTGTTGTAATTCTATGAACAAATTCTCTAGAGAGAAGTAGTGACGTTTTGAATTAAAGTTGTGGGGAGAAGAGATAAATCGTGTAGGTAGTTACTGTAAGGTGAGGGTTTAAATAAAATTTGAATACTAGTTTGAACATAATCGAAAATTGGTTCTTAATATGTTCATGAAATCACCCGTAATTATTCCTAGTGTGAGGCAAAGTGCCTCAAAAAGATATCATCAAAGTAAACGGGCCCATCAAACCGATATCTACTAGGGCTGCAGGATTATCGCGGATTATGCGGAGAACGTAAAAGGCTTCTGAAGGAATACGGGTGATAGACAGCAACAGTCTAAACGGGATAAGTTAATTTATAATTTCTCTACTCAAAAAACAATGGTTCTGGAAGATAGCTCGTTGGAAGACCACCCACAGGATAATCTGATGATCCACTGTAGATTAAAGGAATTTGTTGGATTCGAGAAGCATAGATTTATGAACATTTTACACATGAAAAAATTCTTTGGGGAGCCTAAAGCAAAATTATGACGAAAATCAGATAATAATTATTACTTTCAAAAGAAGACCCAGAAATAGATCCTGTAAAGTGTTTAAAAAAAACAAATAAGTTCTGTTGATATTACATCAATGCTGAACTAAAATAAACTTTATTGATTTTGAAAACATAGCAGTTACTATTTTCTTTTCTGCAAGTACAGTTATTTATTTATTTTCTAACTTAGAATGCAGTCGGTAACTGGAACACTTGATATAAACAAGGAATGTTTACATTTTATTATATAACATCATTTAATCTGTATTCTACACTTGATTTATAAGTACCTATTAATCTTGTTCGTGTTTGTTTTAATCGGAATTATCACTAAGTGCAAAACAGTAATAATATTATCTTTATTGACTTAAATTATATCAGCATTTTTGTGAAATCTCGTAGCTCCTGTGAAAGAAAGGAAAAGGAAAGAAAGAAAGAAAGAAGGAAAAAACTTTTATTCGTACCTTACACATACAGTAGAATTCATTTAATAATAATAAAAAAAAGAAAACTTTAAAATCTGTGCAAGGCCAAAAGGGCGCCTAACTCAGCATATGCTGCGATATTTAAAAAGATAAATAACGCAGCGCTGGTATTCTGTTAGGGCCCGCGGTGATGCCTGTGCTTGTGAAGCCGGGTCAACTAGTTAGGTAATAAAATATTACTAAATAAAGAATAAATAATTAATTATTAACTGTAGGAATACCTACATTGAAAAATATCACAAGGGAAAACCCCAAAGCCTGTCTTCAAAGTTCAAGAGATTATCTACACTCCACAGGTTATCATTTATCTCTATACATAATGCACTCAGTTTAGTTGTTGTATCTCCCGCCTTGTCAACAGTATTGTCGATATCAAACTCATTAAGACTATAAACCAATCGGATTTAAAATACAACATTGCAAGTGTAGCTTAAGGGATCATTAGTGGACTGCAAAGAGAGAAGCTATTTGATAATGGGGGTTTTATTCCTAAAAAAAAGGTTAAGGGATAGTCAAACTGAGACCGACCAACCAGAGAAAGCCTCCGGACAGTTGACAATTTAACGCATGATAGATTGTGAGTTAATAGTTTCACTTCGTCAGATTATAATCTATCAATAATAAAGCGTTAAATTGTAAGCAGTAGGTTACGGTTCACAATCTTTCGATAGTTTACAGGCTCGCGAGATTTTTAAAATCCTAACACCAGTAGAATGCTACTTTCTCACTGAATATTGTAGGTTTTGTTGTTATTTTTTCACGCGAGTAAAGCCGCTGTCAAAAGTATATATTAGTCCGGAATGACATAGGCTAAGTAAAAATGTTTGACGTCCAGTGAAGTGGGCAAGGGACATCTAGATAAGTTTATTCAACCATCACGTCTGCAGAGTAGTTTATTTCGTAACTTTAGTTCATTATAATAATCCTCCCGACCGGATTTCGATCATGGTGGCCAATCTCGACGGAGATTAACCACGTACGCAAACAGATGCACTCTCTGTACCTTTGCAGCAAATTGCAGCAGGCAAATTGTTCCAGTCTTTTTATGTACGCCGTATAAAGGATGAGGCGAAACGCTTAGTCCGGACAGTTCGATCATTATTATAATTGACCTGTAGATATGCAAGTAAGACTCAAATTGTGTAGATCAAACGCGTGTAGGGCACATTTAAAATTTGTTGTAAGGCAATGAGAGTATTCAGGGATACACCAACGGTTGGCGCCTCTTAGCCTTCAGGTCTTTTTCTTTGAAAACGCATACTTGACATTAACTTCTATCCTTTGAGGTTGACGTTGATGTCTAACTAATGTCATTAACATAAGCGTTTTGGCAGGTAACTGGACCGGACGCCGCAGTGCTGTCATGAGTGAACGTCATTTTAGAACACTTTCATTGCAAAAGATGGTTACAAGAAGATACAATAAAGTGACGGATGACACTGGCAGTTGACGTAAGCACTGTCATTGAATGTTGACATTACATAAATAAATGCTGCCATTGAAATAAATTTTATTTTAAACTAAATTAGTTTCGAACAACATATTAAATCATTGGGTTACCAGAGTTTATATTGATGTTTTACCGTATTTTCGGCAGCCCTAGATTTTCATAAATTTTCTGCAAAGAACAATTTGTTTGCTAGTAACAATAACAAACCACCAAATCATGTCAACAACGTCGCCGTCAAAATCACAACAACAGTCGTGCGATACCACCAATGATTAATGACAATGAATCTGCAACTATCTGGTAATATCCAGTTTTATCCGCCTGATACCGGCCTAGGGCTGCGCGCTCGCGATAAAACGAAAACTCCGAAAATGTTGTATTAAACAGCTCAGCTTTTTGCTGCTATTGTTTCTGATATAAAAGCTGCCTTTTTTGTATATCTGTATTATAAATTGTATTTTTCTCTAGATAAGCCCTTGAGTGGTTGTTTTTTTTTATTGATGTAAGCCAGTGCTTGACTGCGATCCCTCTTGATGGTAGGCAGTGAAGCAATCATTGGTGGTGAGGCGCACTAGCTTATCAAAATCCTATTCACTCTAGCCTTGAAGCCTAGTAGTATAATCGGACAGGAAGACCGCACGCAAGTTGTTTTTTTTTTTAATATTGATATAAACTAGTGCTTGACTGCGATCTCATCTAATGGTAAGCAGTGCCGGGAAAAAATGAAGCTCTGTTAATGTAAGGTAGATTTGAAGCAAGAGAATATTAAATTAAGAATTTTACTTTTGCCAAAAACTGTAGCAAAGATTGAATAAAGTTAAAAGGTTTTCTGGGAGCCGGGTTTAGGGTAACCCGTTACAACAAATCTTCAGCTAGAAATCTCAGCAAAGTTACGAGGCATTGTTTCTTAACTCAGTTTAGTTCGCAAGCACTCCATAAATTAAAACTACTAGAAGACCTTTTCTTCTTTCTTTTGTGAAGTAATCTTGTTTAACTGTTCTATCTTGTTGTTTGAGATAAGGAAAATGTGGTTTTACTTTGAATACAATAGATTATTTTAACAAATTGTGGCGCCTTCTTTTCGAGACCATTCCTTACTTAATTTGACCTGAGTGAGTGGCATGACGTCCTATATTTGCTAACGCTGGTTGCTTCATAAAATTCTTAAGCTGGGTTGCACCAATTTTCTAACAAAACATGTTATTAAAACATGTTACCCATTCGTCTCAGCAAACAAAAACTGTTAGGCCACGCCCTTAAACGGTTAGTAAACAATGTTATTCTGTTAGCATACACGAAAACACGGCGCAGCGGACCCGGTTCTAGGCCTCTGAATACGGCGTGTATGTGTACATAACATCTAGACTATCTACACTAATATAATAAAGAGGTAAAGTTTGTTTTTTTTTTGTTTTTGTGTTTGTAGGAGGTAATCTCTATAAGTACTGGACCGATTGCTAAAAACTTTTCACCGATAGAAAGCTGCTTTATTCCTGACTGACATAGGCAATATTTTATGCGCGTGGGCGAAGACGCGTGCAAAAGCTAGTGACAATCATATTAAGTTAAGATCATTGGCGTTTCACCATTTTATATAAAAATATTTTGGCGCTGCAAAATGCCATTTAGCAGCTCTGGACTCAATGGAACGATGTGCAAAGAGGCTAATTGGTGATCCAGATTTGGTTAAAACCAATTTACAAAACCTCGAGTACAGCCAGCTAGCCATTCCGTATTTTACAGGTTGCATTTTGGAGAGTGTGCGTGGGAATTGCATGACTTGATTCTGCCATCTCATTTTTACCATCAGACAACCCGTTGTACGGCGAGTATCCACCCTTACATTGCTGAAGCTTCTACGGTTTGGACTAAGCGAAGGACTGGAACAATTTGCCTGCTGCGGTCTTCCCGTCCAATTATAATTCAGGTGTCTTCAAGGCTAGAGTGAATAGGCTCTTAATAAACTAGTGCGTTTCACCATCAACGACAGCATCACTGCTTACCATCAGGGGATCGCAGTCAAGCAGCGGTTTAATCATTTAAAAAAAACTTAGAATTATGAAAAAGCGACTTTATTCTTCAAAGTTATGCTATCTTATTAGTAGAGAACAGCAGTGTACTACCGCAAAAAATAACATGACCCAAATCCAAAAATTATACTACACTGGGACCGCCAGATGTCGGAAACTGCCATTATGATGGCCAAATAATACTGTCATGGTTGTAACTCCATGCTTCCGCCCCTTCATGTCAATTTCATTCGTTTCATGCTGCGGTCGCTCAGTAGGTAGTAACGATCCCAACTTACGATTTGTAAGTCGCAGGTTCAAAACGGTGAAGAAAACCGGCATGTCCTAGAACTAAAATTTGAAGACATATGACATTCACAAACCTGCCCTGTGCCCGCGTTGTGGATTACGGCCAATTCCTCTCCTAGTGAGGGGACCTGAGTCCCAGCTGTGAAAGCATTATAAGTCTGATTATGCTTTATCAAAGACATTAAATATATTATGATGCATTCTGACATGACATTACATCATAATAATTTAGATTTTATTGCATACTTTTTTACTCTTTTTTTGACATTATTTACATTTTATTGACATTTACCTTTTTATTACATTTTTAAATCTATAATGATATTTTTTATTCCTTATTATTGTGTTTTTGAATGTTAATGTCTTTACATAATATGTATAATAAATCTGTAGAAGTTTCTAGTTGTGCGCGAATCACGTAAAATGTATGAAATCGATGTAGGCAAGTTTTATACAATATTTTTTTTGCAACTTGATATATTACTTAGGCTTTGTTTCATCGCAATCGGTTGACTATATCGAAAGATATACTACATTTGTTGACAGTTAGGCGGCACGAAGTTCGCTGAGTCAGCTAGTAGGTACATGTAATAAATCTGTAAAAGTTTTTAGTGGTGCGCGCATCACATAAAATGTACGAAATGAATGCAGGTGACTTTTATACATTATACTAGCTGTGCACGCGACTGCGTTCGCGTGGACTACAGGATTCTGAATTTATTTTTTTCTAAAATAAAAGTAGCCTATGTTACTCTTTATTACATCAGGTACCTGCAAAAATAAAGTCCCGTCAAAATCGGTCCTGCCATTTCAGAGATTAGCCCGGACAAACAGACAGACAGACAAAAATTGTAAAAGATGTTATTTTGGTGTATGCACCGTATATCATATGCATGTAGTAAAAAACAGTTATTTCAATATTACAAACAGACACTCCAATTTTATTTATATGTATAGATAAAAAAACTTTTAACAGAAAAAATTAAACCGACTTCAATGTAAAAAAAAAGTGAAAAGTACAAAATAACTTTAATTTCGGAAGTATGTGTTTCTATAAATGATAGTTTGTTCTCTTCTTTATTTAACACCGACTTCTGAAATTAAAGTTATTTTGTACGAAGTGTATAATCAATGGACTATTAGGCGGTACGTAGTTTGCCGGGTCAGCTAGCGTTACTTAAGAGTACATTGTTAAGTTTTAAACTATTGGACACAAATGTAAATTTCATGCTAAATTGAATTTTTTTATGGTGGGTAAAAATCATCCAATGACAACCCCCGCTCTTGGGCGGAGCGGGAGATAGTGTCTTTTTTTTTTTTTTTTTTATGGTGGGAAAAAATCATGCATTGACATCCCCTGCTCTTGGGCGGAGCGGGAGATAGTGTCAGACTCTTACTGACTAAAAGACCCACCCCGTTCCTTCTAGCCTTCATACCGGGGCTCGAGCGCCCTTTCGGATAACCCTGGCCCCAGTAGGCTTCGACCCGGCTGGGTCCCTGCTGTTGCTGACAACTCCTTGAGGCGCGCGGGAACAGTGCGCGCCGTCGACGACTTGGGCTTGGTCCGGACAGTTACCGGACGGCCAGACAGCGAGCTACCCATTGCTCACCGTCCGCAAGCCCGCGCCTACGGTGGCCGGAAATCAGGATCAGAATCCCGGCGGCGGCGGCGATGATAACGCCGTTGCCTGATGCGTTCGGCCTCCTCCTTTGCGAGCATTACTGCTTCGCAGAAGTCGGCGACCGCCTGCCACTCCTCCTCGCTCCGGACCATAGCCTCAACCAAGGCCCGGCGCGAGAGGTCTCCGCCGCCGATCGCCCCCACGAGGGCACGGCGATGTTCCGCCCAAGCAGGGCACACCTCGACTGTGTGCTCCACCGTGTCCTCCGGGCATTCCGCACAGTGGCGACACCCGGGCGTCACTTCCGCACGAATCCGGTGCAGGAAACTCCCGAACGAACCATGTCCGGTGAGGACCTGCGTCATGCGGAAGGTAAGGACGCCGTCGAGGTCGACGCCGAGGTCTTTCCAGCCACGCGTCAAAGAGGGGACTTACCGCCATGATTGTGGCGTGCCCAGCACTGGGTTGCGATAGTCGTTGACGCCATTTCACCATGAGATCCCGCCGGAGCTCTGTCCGCTATGCCGTGACCTGTCGCGGCGGCGGACTTTCACCCCGGCGCGCGGCGTTGCATCTCCACGCGCATATCGTGCATGTGTGCAAGGACTGTTGCCTCCAGATCCCACGGTGGTAGGCCAGCCAGAAGGCTCGCCGCTTCGCGGGAGACTGTGCAGTATCCCCGCACCATCCTTATCGCCATGACCCTCTGGCAGGCGTTCAGTATGGCCGCCGGTTGCTTTTTCAGCGACGGCGCCCACACCGGCGCCCCGTAGAGGGCCATGGACCGAACGATCCCCGCGTAGAGCCTCCGGCAGGAAGCGTCTGGACCCCCAAGGTTGGGCAGGAGCCGCTTGAGCGCAGCCCCAGCCCGGTTGAGTTTGGGAGCCAGACGTCGGAAGTGCTCCACGAAATTCCACCGGCTGTCGAGGACTAGTCCCAGGTACTTCATCGTCGACCCGACACCGATGTGAACTCCTCCTACCGTTAGTTGGGAACTCAATGGCGGCGCGTTCCGAGACTGGCGACCGTGGAAGGGAGATAGTGTCAGACTCTTACTGATTAAAAGACCCACCCCGGTCCTTCTAGCCTTCATACCGGGGCTCGAGCTCTCTTTTGAAACTAACCCTGGCCCCAGTAGGCCTCGACCCAGCTAGGTCCCTGCTGTTGCTGACAACTCCTTGAGGCGCGCGGGAACAGTACGCGCCGTCGACGACTTGGGCTTGGTCCAGACAGTTACCGGACGGCCGGACAGTGAGCTACCCATTGCTCACCCCGCATGTCCGCAAGCCCGCGCCTACGGGGGCCAATGAAATGTCATTCGTTTCATATAGAACTTAGAGATAAATCGTGAATCCTGCTAAACTAATATTATAAACGTGAACGTGGGCGATGAAATTGACCTCAGACACTATCATCATAGTAATAATAAATAGCTTTTCCCAGCGATATCACGTTAAAGTCGAAAATTATCCCACAGGAATGTATTACTGAGATTAAAATATTAATCCTTGTCCCAATTTAAGCCGTAGTCTACCAAATTTTAATCTAAATCCGTTGAGACGTTGACACGTTGGTAGAATTGTGTAAGGAGACGAGACTACCGATTAATCTTTATCAACATTACAGGAATTGTGGAAGAGTTACTGTAGCCTTGGAAAGTAAAGGGCAAGAAAGGAACAAGCGGGTTTACCGGCGAATTTCTACTGAAGGGAAGTTGGGTGAGTGGAGAAGAGCAGTAAAAAGTAGCAAGTGTGGCCATCGAAGCGAAGCGAGGCAGAGTGGATTAAAGCTACCCTTCGCTTCGTCTTCTCTGCTTGGTACCCGACTCGGTTCTATCCGGCTCGAGGCCGCGAGTTCATTTGTTTTATTTGAAAGTCCGCTCAGCTCTACTCCGCAGTTTCCATTGGAGTGGAAATTTCGAGCTCTACGATTGGCCAATTCACAATCCACTCCTCTTCACTCCGCTCGGCTACGTATTACTGGAAACACAGCCTCAGTCAGTAAAAGTCAGGCAAAAAAGAAACATAGGAGTGGATTTTAGCCAGTAAAAGTCTGACACCCACTCTTGCTCTACCCAGAGAGCGAGAGCAGTTACATGATAACTTCCTGCCGTAACAAAATCAGCAGTATCATCACAAAAAAAATAGCCAAAACAATAACTTTAATGAGTTCATGCGCCGAAGCTGTTTTATTCCATTTACATCACAGCTTGTATCATAATAATAATATTCGGGTGAAGGGGCACTGATACCTTTGTTGATATTATGTATTTTGCTAAATAATTACGACATTCGCATTTTTTCGTCAGCCACACGCACGCCATTTGTGACGTCTTCAGACCAGCCTGTGGGGTCTGGATTTGTATATTTATAGTCAGGGTCAAAAGTACCTCTTTAAGAAGTAGCTGAAGGAGCATAACGACGTCCTCACCTTCTGTATGACGCATGTCCTCGCCAGACATTGTAAGTTCGGGAGATTGGAAGATTCGTGTACCTGTTCAGGCGAAAGAAATGCCCAGGTGACACCATTGTGCGGACCGCCGGGAAAACATGGTGTAGCACATGACAGGTAATGAGCCCCGCTCGAGTGGAGCACCACCATGTCGCGATTAGCGGCGGCTACCTCTCGCGCCTAGTCCTGGTGCAGGCCATGGTCCGGAGCGAGGAAGAATTGGCGGCGGTTTGTTGAGTAAATATAAATTCATAAGATAAATACCTCTGTAAACACCTTTGTGGAAGAGTGTCTTCGTAGTTTCTTTTTTCTAACATGGGTGACGCTGTTGTTTTTCTGTCACCGTCATGTCATGAAAATATTTTTTTTTTGTTTTGTGAACGAGAATAAAATTGCGTTTATAGAAATCTATTCGACTTCATTGAAATATTGCCTAAACCCAACACGGTTACCTCCTTCTATTAAGCAATAATGCTAGCAAAGGAGACAGCAGCACGTGTAAGGAAACGAACATCCTCACGCTCTAGCCGCCGCTACCTCAACCCCGACTGCCAGCCCCCATGCACCGTAGTTTTCTGCTTGCGGATGATGAGCAATTGGTTGCTCGCTTTCTGGCCGTTCAGTAACTGTCCTGACCGAGCCCAAGTTATCGACAGCGCGTAGTGTTCCACAAACGCCTTAAAGAAATATCAGCTAAACCGTAGGGGTTTTTTTTAAAGCATTACCTTGGCCCGGGAACGTAAAGGTCACCTGAAGAATACAGGTAGTAAACAGTAAAAATCTGACACGCCCTCTCGTTCCACCCTAGAGCGAAAGAAATCATTTGAAGACTTCCCACCTCAAACTTACTAGGTACTAGGTTAGCATAAGTAGGTATCAAAGCATTCGCACGTACGCTAACACGTATCGCTTAGCAACTTATCTAACGCAGACAGCCTGGCGCTGACAAATAAATACCTACAATGTAATGTAGTAGATAATAAGATAAACCTACTAATGTTAGCTCTACTTAGGAGACTTATGTAATAATCTAATCTTTGGATTGTGTGCCAAGACATTTTGAGTTTTTGGTTGGTTTTTTATCGAATGAAATTCAGTGGCGGTTTGAATTATTTGCGAATTGATTCTTAATGGATATTATCATCATCATCATTTCAGCCGAAAGAAGTCCACCGTTGGACATAGGCCTCTTCCAAGCGTCGCCACAAAGATCGATCCTGTGCGTGTCGCATCCACCGCGTTCCCGCGACTCTCACTAGGTCGTCGGTCCACCTTGTGGTAGGCCTTTCAATGCTGCGTTTTCCGGGGCGAGGTTGCCACTCTAGAACCTTTCAGCCCCCTCGACCATCCATTCTAAGAGCAATGTACCCTGGATATAGCGTTGTAAAATTGTTATGGTTTTGTATCTCAAGTGTCTGCAGTACTGGAGAATATGTGGTAACATTGAAATAGGTGCAATCTGGGAAGATCAACCTCAGTGGAGCATTTACAGATGTGAAAAGATTAGCTCGACACATTTGCTACAAAATACAGGTGTTTTTTTTAGGTGGAAAAATCATGGTGTCACATCCGCATTCTAATGGAAAATAAAGTGCAAATACTTTCTATCCTTGATACTGACCAAATGCACAAAATGTGTCAAAAGAAAACAGAAACTAAACACACACACATTTTTGACTTTCAAACAGTCATTTATTGTAGAAAGTCACTTTATCTACCGCCTAAATTGTGAATTTGAGTAAAGATTAAAATTACGTATGTAAGTACAGTATGCTAAATAATATAGGTATTGTCAATGATGAACAAAAATATGAAGTACTATCCCAACTTTTTAGGTCCAACAAACCGTGCTCACGTTCAGCTTAATTTCACCCGAATCCAGTTCCAGTTTAGCCATGAAAACACACAAAAGCAGGGAGAGATAAACAAAACTTTTACTCATTTACTGTGTGGGGCAGACGGCCAAAACATATTTCACGAATCCTTATTTTCCATGATTCTACTCAATTTTTTTGTGCTACCATTAGAGTACGGAATACGTTCATTGTGCGTACAGCCACAAAATAGATAGGTACAGAAGACAATCTCATGTATGTACTTCACAGCGCGCACTGTTCCCGCGCGCCTCAAGGAGTTGTCAGCAACAGCAGGGACCCAGCTGGGTCGAAGCCTACTTGGGCCAGGGTTAGTTTCGAAAGACAGCTCGAGCCCCGGTTTGAAGGCTAGAAGGACCGGGGTGGGTCTTTTAGTCAGTAAGAGTCTGACACTATCGAGCTCCGCCCAAGCGGGGGGAGCGCGGGGGGGGGCGCGGGGGGTTGTCGTTGGATGATTTTTTCCCACCTTAAAAAAAAAATGTATGTACTTCACTTTTTATACCTACGCTCGGTGGACGGACGCAGACTAATGAGCATTTGAGCCGGAACTGTTCGACGAGTGGTTCGAGACGCGACCGAGATATCGTGTCCGTGAGCAGTGTCTATGTGTGCGTTGCTCGAGCGCGCTTTGTATGTAGATTGACTTCTGTACCTATCTATTTTGTGATACAGCTAAGAAGTGGAATTCCTTGCCGGAGTCTGTGTTTCCTGATGGCCGGAAAATCGGGAATCTATAAGTCAAGAGTGAATAAGTTACTTCTAGGTAAATGCGCTCCATCGTCACTTTGCACTAGTTATGATAGAGGTCAAATGCAAACCTAAAAACGTTAATAAACGCATTAACTAGGTAATCTACAAATTACCGAGTCCTATCCGTTAAAGTGTGAAATTTGACTTAAAGTAGCAGATATTTCCACTTTATTTATTTAATCAGCATATTAACACATGCTACATCGTAAATCGCGAGCGACACTCTACTTGTGGGTGGTTATAAAAAAAATAACCACGAAGGCTAGGGTTGGAGCGAAGCTCACGCCTTTGCCTTTAAACCTGACCTGTCCCTTTCGGTTAGCCCTAAAATCTGTCAAATCTTCATGCGTAAAATGACATCAAATTGTAAATTATGTAATATTATTAAAAAATAATATTTAATAATTACAATGCATTCGAATGTTTTATTCAAGTAAAGAACCGGTTTTATGTAACTTAACCATATAATTGGCCGTTAGTCTGCCGATTATCTAGTTATAAGAATTTTAAAAAAATCCACTTTAACGGAGTCAATCAAATAATTTGCAGATTAACACTTGTTAATCAGAGTGCAGATTAACTTTAATCTGCACTCTGATTTACACTTATTAATGGAAACATTTATACAACAAAGATCTCCTAGAATTGTATCACAGATCCCAAGCGGTCTGTTTTATTCCACTCGATAGGTAGGTAATGGTCAGTATAGAACATAGCCCACGCGCTGGGAGCGTGTACCTATCAGTGTATAGGTTGTGCATGCACCGTGCGTGTGTGCAAATGTTCACGTTTTTCAGCCACGTTAGAATACACGTGGCTTTATTAGTAATCATAGACCGTTGAGTGTTGATAAAGTACGAGTAAGTAGGTGGTACTTATGTGTGTCGTGTCAATGGAATATTTTCTATTTAGTTCAGGTGTGTACTACGCGTTCCAAATGAGAATAGGACCGAGTCCTATGTTTTGACGTCTCGTCGTACTGTCAAATTGAAGAAATTTTGGCAAAATTGAAGAATTTAGAGATGAGTAAAATTGAAGAACTGGATTCTGATTAAACTTTTTTCGTTCACAGTTCATAAATAAATTAAATTTTTCGTAAATTAATTAATGTTTAAAAATTTCTTTCCTCGATTTGACAGTAAATCGTGACGTCACAACATGGCGAGCGATCCTATTCTCATTTGGAAAGTATTGTACCTAGACATACTCGTTATGCTCTTTGATACTTACTAGATATCACCTACGGATAATTTTGATATTTTCAACGGATTATCACTCCTATGTTGGACAAGATACACCGATGTGAGACACTAGGTGTGAGGGTCACGGGAACTCGATAGATGCGAGATACACTGGACCGGTTGTTATGGCGACACTTGGGGGCAGTGGACGTCTTTCGGCTGAAATAATGATGATGATGGTGCAATAAATAATATGAAAAAACACTACTAGTTAATTTAGTTTGTACTAACATCATTTACAATTATGCTATTTTACAAAGGATTTTTTTTCGATGAACTCTGGTACCCAATGTTAGATTAAAATCATGAAAGATAAACGTAGGTTGACATATCTTTTTATTAATCAACCATGAAAGCAAGAGTTGTCTACAAATTGACTTTCGGCATAAAAGTCATAATTCGTTATTTTTCTACCGAAAACCTAATTAAATTACGAACATTATGTACACAAACATAAATATACACTCAGGAATACGTTAAATTAGAATGTCAAATGTTTGTGCCTATTTGCGAAGAAGCAAAAATAAAAATAAGTAACTCAGTTTACTTTTTCAGCTCCACAGATATTAATGCAAAAGGCACAAAAAATTACGTTTGATGTTTCGTCGTCGGTAAAATAAACAATATTTTTGAAAGATATCAACTTGTTCAAACATACTTTTTTCGTTCGTTATGAAACATCTAGAATTCCTACATACCTTTTACATTTGCTAATATTATTTCAATTTTGCTTTCTCCTAACATATAGAGGGTAAAAAGAAAATTATGTTTAATTTTGAGAAGTAGGGATCTTTGTTGCTTTTAAGTAAATCTTTGTTATTTTTAAGCAAATCACACTAAATAGATATTATAAAGGCATATATTAGAAAGGAATGTATGGATTTGGGCGAAATTTGGCCCACGACATTAATTAATTGTTGGTAATGGTATAGAATACCGTTTTATCATCATCATCATCATCAGCCTTTTTAATGTTCCTACTGCTGGGACTCAGGCCTCCTGTCTAAGGGAGGGATTGGGCCGTAATCCACCACGCGGTCCCAGTGCGGGTTGGTGAATGTCACATGTCTTCGAATTTTTGGTTCTAAGACATGCCGGTTTCCTAATGACGTATTCCTTAACCGTTTTGAGAGCAGTGGTTATGAAATAAATTACACAAAGTATTGCGCCTGGCAGGGTTTGAACCCGCGACCTACAACTCGTATGTCTGAGCCATTACCACAGAATACTGTTTATCCCAGGAGTATTGGCAGTATAGGTATACTTATTGTATCTCATGAAAGGTCTTCATTCACGTGAACGTTGTTTCTGTATGCACAAGTTATTTTCGTTGATACCGAACGCTCCGAACTAATAATTTAATTCATCATTTCAGCTGATATACCTCCACTGCTGGACATAGCCTCCCCAAGTATAATATAATATATAATAATATAATATAAAATCGAATTCCCGCAACCTTCACCATGTCATCGGTCCACCTTGTAGGAGGCCTTCCAATGCAGCGTCTTCCGGTACGCGGTCGCCACTCCAGAAACTTTCGGCTCCAACGATCATCTGTTCTGCGAGCAATGTGCCCTGCCCATTGCCACTTAACTTTGGCGATTCTTCGTGCGTGCACGACACGTGTTTCGTGGCGGTCGCGCACCGGAAGATGCAGCATTGAAAGGCCTCCTGCAAGGTGGACCGATGACCTGGTAAACAGACTGATGCGAAACACACAGGATCGTTTATTGTGGCGACACTTGGGGGAGGCCTATGTCCAACAGTGGACGTTTATTGGCTGAAATTATGATGATGATGACGGCTGAAATGATGATGATTTTTTTTTTTGGTAGGGAAAATCATCCAATGACAACCCCCGCTCTTGGGCGGAGTGGGAGATAATGTCAGACTCTTACAAACTAAAAAACCCACCCCGTTCCTCCAAGCCTTCATACCTGGGCTCAAGTTTTCTTTCGGATAACCCTGGCCCCAGTTGGCTTTGACCCGGCTGGGCCCCTGCTGTAGTTGACAACTCCTTGAGGCGCGCGGGAACAGTGCGCGCCGTCGACGACTTGGGCTTGGTCCGGACAGTTACCGGGCGGTCTGACAGCAAGCTACCCATTGCTCACTGTCCGCAAGCCCGCGCCTTCAGTGGCTGGAAATCGGGATCGGAATCCTGGCGGCGGCGAGAGCGCCGTTGCCTGATGCGGTCAGCCTCCTCCTTTGCGAGCATTACTGCTTCGCAGAAGTCGGCGACCGCCTGCCACTCCTCCTCACTCCGGACCATGGCCTCAACCAAGGCCCGGCGGGAGAGGTCTCCGCCACCGATCGCCCCCACGAGGGCAGAAATGATCATGATGATGTAGATGATTATAATGACTGTTCGCCATCGCCAACCAAAGCGTGTCTCAAAGAGATGTCACCGTAAAGGCCCAGCAGAATGGTGAATTTCTGAAACAGAAACCCGTGGTCCAAGAACGGAAAGGGCAACTGAATCACACAGATATGATATAAGTCAGTAAAAGCCTGATCCACCGTTCCGCTCCATCCTAATTTCCCATCTCAAAAAACAAAACAAAAAAGTATCTATTGCTCACATGAGAGCAATAGATATTTCTTTTGACTATCTAGTTTAGTTCTTGAAGTAACTAATTAGGACCTTGTGCGTAAACTAATTACAGCTAGCAGCTTGTGATTCGGGCTTTTACTTTCTGATTGCCTGTTTTTTTGGTGCAAATAGACAAATGGGAAACATTAACGATGTGATTTTTTTTTTTGGTGTGAAATCATCCAATGACATCTCCCGCTCTTGTGCGAGCGGGAGATAGTGTCAAACTCGTACTGACTAAAAAAGCCGCTCCTGTACCTTCCTTGCATTCGTCCCAGAGCCCCGGGTCTCATTTTCACACTGCCTTTGGCCCCAGTAGGCTTCGACCCTGTTGGGCTCCTACGGTTTGCTGATAACTCCTTGAGGCGCGCTGGAGTATTACGCGCAGTCGACAACTTGGACTCGGTCCGGACGGTTACTGGACGTACGGACAGCGAGCTACTCATTGCTCGCCGTCCGCAAGCTCGCACCTAGGGTGGCCGGAAATCGGAATCGGAATCCCGGCGGCTGAAGGCCGTTGCCGTGCGGCCTCCTCCTTTGCTGGCATTACTGCTTCGCAGTATATTTTTTTTAAACCCTACTTTACTAAGCCCTACTTTAGGCTCCGACTTACGAGCGGGTTCAAAAACTGCCAGGCGCATTACTTTGTGTAATTTATTTCATTACCACTGCTCTCAAAACGGTAAAGGAAAACATCGTGAGGAAACCGACCATGTCCTAGAACAAAAATTCAAAGATGTGACATCCACCAACCCGCTCTGGGCCCGCGTGGTGGATTACGACCTATTCCTTCTCCTAGAGAGGAAGCCTAAGTCCCAGCAGTGGGAATATTTAAAAATGCTGATGATGATGATGACTTTAGGAATTACACATTTTTAAAAACAATAAACAATTTTATACAGCTTCAACAAAGGAGATCTGACTAGAAACATTATTATCCAACAATTTTTTTTAGTAGTAGTAACTAAGTATCAAGCACTGCACTAGTTTACCTGGGGGTGCCACGGCACGGGTCCAAATTCAAGTTCCCATGGCACCCCCAGGAGTATCTTCCATGGGAGCCACGGGTCCGGAATGAGGAATTAGGTACTCTATAGTGGGTGCGTTCACAAACATGTAATCTTACATACACAATACACCTATACCTACAATCTATAGGCCATACAAATATCTGTTCGATCCGGGAATCGAACCTAAGACACACAAAACAGCAGCCAATATTTCAACCACTGCGTCAACCATGCCGGTCATTCCCTCTGTCGGTTGATTCCACAAGAATTTGAAAGGTTTTTAACTTACTTTAATTTTGATCGGACTTGAAATTATCTTTCTATTCTTCATTTTGACTACAATTTAATTTTTGAAGAAAATGATTTAAAGAAGTAAATAACAATTAATAATAATAATAACTAGCTTTTAATCCGGCCCGAAAATTAGATTATATTCAAAATGATAATTTTGAATATAATCTAATTATGACATAAATATTATATTAAAAAAAAATTCAACTAGTATTTATAATTTTGCACTATTTTGAATACGATACGACGACGATACGATAATTTTAACATAAATCATAATTTTAAAAAAATTTGAATTAGCCGTATAATCCGGCACGAAAATAAAATTTTAAATACCTAAATACAATTCATTTATGACATAAACAATAATCTACACTTATATTATTGTGATATTGTAAAGAAGTAAAGTTTGTTTTAATGTTTTTTTTTTTTTGTTTGTAGGAAGTAATCTTCGGCTGCAAGCAAGCAGCTGCTTTATTCTTGTGTGGCATAGGCTATATTTTATGTACGCGGGCGAAGCCGCAGGTAAATGCTAGTTTTTATTAAAAATATAGTAATTTATCCGGCACGAGAATAATCCACCACAGAATGAAGCCTCTATAACTACACAGACTACCAAAATGTGCAAGAAATTCTGCAGTATATCGAAACCCTTTGTGAGTTAGCTCAAAGAACGGATATCGTTGTTCACATTATGTAGAAGCACTTGACCTAGAAATACTCTATGCTGTGGCACCGACCGCTCTTGACATTGTCGAGATTAAATGGCTGGTTGGAGGCAATAAATAATTACGAACTTATATAACATTATTTTTAGTACCTATATGGGAAACCTGAATATAATTTGTTCAGAATCAATAAATAAATTGATTCCAATAATTTTTTGAACATGTTATATTTTTTTCCCAAAAATATTTTAAAAAGTTCACAAGTCACCATCGACACTGTACCACACAGGTCGCGGCAGGTCATAGTGGGCATGAGATACCAGTTCACAACTAGGCCCTCTCCTAGAGAGGAGGCCTGAGTCCCAAGAGTGGGAACATTATAAGGCCGACTATGCTACACAGCTGCTGGGTAAAGGACTAAAAACCCTCAGTCGCCTAGATCGCACGGTGACCATGTATTTGTGCGGACAACCTAGTAACATAACAATCTTATAACTTGGTGTTTTTTTAGTGATACAGTTATAAAATTTTGTACATAGATTCTTTACATAAAAATACTAGACGTGTGTTTCGAGTTTCGCATATACTAAAACTAATGTAATTTGTAATAATGTAATTTTTTGTATTTCTAATGTAATGTATTTTTTTGTATTTCTAATGTAATGTAATTTTTTGTATTTCTAATGTAATGCAATTTTATGGTACCTAGTTAGAATGCTTGCCAACAACAGGGATTAAGGGGATGCAACTCGACATACATTTTCACTGTTTTTCATACAACCGCTCTTACGCGAATAAGACGTTATTACAAAATTTTTCATTAGATAGTTGGAGACACAGTATCTTGGGGATATTATCTAGGCTTCTATTGAAATCACTTTATAAATTTGTGTTTAACTAATCCAGTAAAGATATCTGAAAATCTGCTATTTTGCATGAACTTTGACACTTCATAATTTACTCAAAAATTAAAAAAGCCAAAAAAGTATTACAATGGAAACCTTGCAAATTTTATCGAGATTCTAATTGACGACAATTTTTTTCAAAAACTTTTAAGGGTTTAAAAAAAAAACACGTATTTCCTGGAACAAGTTTTGTAAAATATTCGAGTAAATCACGGAATTACTGAATGCTGACAGAGTTTTCAGGTAGTATCACTTTTTTTTCGCATTACCTTTTCGTCGAACATCACGTTGGCTCGATCGAATCATCTTTCTACCATTGGGCAACCCGACGTACGGCGATTGTCCTCCTCACATTGTTTTACACCATTTACTGCTATCTAATATAGGAATAGGGAATGTGATAATTTTATCGTTGAATATGTTCCCATGGGATAATTTGTTACTTTCGCTCAGACTAAGCGTTTGACAGAAACTATTAAGTAATAATATTCATAAATCCAACGTTACCAGTTGCAATAAATGTCTACACAATATTATTTTTAGTATATGCGAAACTTAAAGCATCTCTCTAGTATTTTTATATAAAGAATCTATGTACAAAATTCCAAAACTGTAATATGAAAAAACAAATATATAAGCCAGTTGTGGTACCCAGTTGGCGACATAAATACATAGTCACCGAGCCACTCGTGTCACTGAGGGGTGGTTTTGCTTCCGCACCTAGCTGTACGCTGTCGCCTAATGCCCGCCATGACCTGCCGTGACCGGTTTTGGTATCCAACTTGTGTCTTTTTAAAATATTTTTGGGAAAAAATATAATGTAGTGTAAAAATTATTAGAATTGATTCAGTTAGATTCTGAACAAACTATATTTTTCTTGACTGGCCTGTTGGTCTAGTGATTAGTGGCCCTGACTGCTATGCTGGAGGTCGTGGGTTCGATTCCCACCCAGGACAAATGTTTGTGTGATGAGCACAATCCTTTGTTCTGTGTCTGTGTGTAATTTATCTATAATATGTATGTATTTAGAAATATATAAGTATGTTTATCAGTTGTCTAGTACCCATAACACAAGCTCTGCTTAGCTTGGGACTAAACAGCGTTGTGTGATAGTTGTGGAATATTATTATTATATTATTTATTATTATTATTATATTCAGGTTTTGCATATATTAAAGTTATTGTTGTATATTTTATACCCAAAACTTTGTACTTCACTTGTAGCACCGTTATGTCTGTGGACAATATGACGAATAGAATCGTAAAGCAAAATACAATACAACACAGATAAAACTTTATTTATTGTAGTATGTATCATACATTCAAACAATAAATTATAATTTTAAGCTTTATAATCCGATTCGAATAAAGATTATAAATACAATTTTATTGAGTCTCGTATAAAGTTCACAGATTATGTTCCGGATTTCATAGCGGACAAATAAACACTGTTTTATAGCGTGATTCCTTTTATTATAGCTGTCATATCATTGTGGCGTTTCAGGATATTTTGGTGAAAAAAATTAATCAACCTTTAGGTACCGGACGTGATAGCAAACTGTCTTATAAAGTAATCGTAGATGCTAATAAACAGAAAGAATTCTATTACAATAAAGGTTTGTGACCCTAGTAATAATTAGGGGCCATTCATAATTTACGTCACACGTTAAGGGGTAGGGAGGGGGTCGACGAAGTGTGGCATTGTGTGACAAGGGGGTGGTAGTGTTCCTGAATTTCGTGACGTCACCTTTCAAAACCTATTATAATCTAAGTGTAAAACACGAACTTTAAACTATTATTTTACGAAAACCACAAAAACGTATTTAACTTTATCTGTGTAAACATTAATCGTTTTTTTGTTTTGTTAATTGTTTGATTTGATGTTAATTTCATTAAAAATAATTTAAATGGAAATAAAACTGATTTTGGAACCGCTATTTCATTCAATAATTTCTAAATGTAAATTTGCAAAATATGTGACGTCACACTCGGGAAGGGGGAGCATCACAAATGTGACCAGCTGTGACAAAGACAGAGGAAGGGGCAAAAAATCATGTTTGTGTGAGTTAATTTATGGGCGACTCCTTATTTGCAACTCAGTCATGCAGCATGGACCATGGAGTAAGCGTGGAAGCTAAAGACGCACGTCTTTATGTTAGGTTTTTTTTTGAAATGTGTAATCATATCATGACTTCTCCCACTCTCAACAGAAGGGCAAGTAAGACTATTACTGACCAAAATCACAGCTATGTTCCTTTATTTGCCCTTTGTGTTGTAGGACCACGAGTTATCTTTTCGAAAGTAGGCATCGGCTTTGCGACCCGTACGATTTTGCTGGGGAATCATCAAATACCTCCTCCTGCTCTAAGTCAAGTGAAAAGGATTGTCAGTTTAAAACTTCCACTAACGAAAACCCACAGCAACTCTTTCAAACAATCTCCCGGTCCTAGGATGACGCTTAGACCCGGGTAAAGGTGTCTTGCTTGCTTCTTGTTTTGCTAGAATCACAGCGAATGTCTGGAATCCGATAGATGCGAGACGCACAGGACCGCTCATTGTGGCGACACTTGGGGGAGGCCTTGTATGGCTTGGATGACCTTTCGTCTTACTGTACTCACGGGGGTACGAAAATTACTCGGCCGAAAATTTTGGCCACTGTATTTTGTTTTTGTTTTTTATTTTTGGAAAAAAACAGATAAAGTTTTTTTGGAGTTTTACTAAAATACGCGCAACTACGTAATAATAATACACCCTGCGCGCGAGGGAGACTACAATATGGTAGGTGTGAATTGTACAGGCACATACCTACCGTTTATTTTCATGTTTATATCAAAATAGGTGTACTAAGTACATAAGGGCTTTGTAGATATCAGGTTCTTGAACATTTGGACTATCGGACCCATATTATCTCCTCTATCTTCATAGTGCGTAAAATTAATCTTTGTTACGTTTGAGCGCGGTACGAACCGATATAATCGCCTTACAACTGTACCGAATGATAAACATTGGCGCTGACGTAATATTGTTTTGTAGAGATATTCTGAGGAAAATTAAATCATAACACAATAATATAAATTATAATCAATCAGCATATCAAAGCCCTGTTAGATAAGTATTAGAGTTTGTCGTTTGAAAATCTAGTTGAAACTGAAAAAAAAATAAAAATTATTACCGTTGATAAACACGCTTAAGTCCTTAAGAGCTTTGCAGACGTTACGGATCAGTGATAATGGTTACGGCTTCGATTTACGAGTTGTAAGTCGTGGCTTCAAACTCAGCCAATAAAAAATTTGTATAATTTATTTCATCACCACTGCTCTAGAAATGATGAAGGAAAATACCGTGAGGTAACCGGCATGTCCAAGAAACAAAAATTCGAAGACATGTGACATCCACCAATCACCACTGGTGCTCGCGTGGTGGATTACAGCCCGTTCCATCTCCTAGAGAGGAGACCTGGGTTCCAGCAGTGGGAAAATTAAGACATTATAACATAAGGCTGATTCATCATCATCATGTCAGTCGAAACACGTCCACTGTTGAACATAAGTCTCCCCCAAGTGTATCCGTCTCGCATCCATCGGATTTCCGCAACCCTTACCAGGTCATCTGTAAGGCTGATTATGCTATGGTAATACATCAACCGATTTTTTTAGATGGGGAAAATCATTCAATGACATCTCCTGACCTTGGGCTGAGCGAGAGGGTGAGGCAGACTTTTACTGACTAAAAACTCAATCCTGTTCTTTTTTTGCCTTCGTTCCAGAGCCGCAGGGTTCACCTCCGCACCACCCGTGACCCATCAGGCAATTGCCCGTTGCAAGTTCCTCAACAGGTACCAATTAAAACTCTATCCTCACACGTCTTGGCAGGGACAGTTGCTTCAATTGGGTACCATTCTCACAGTAAAAGAGAGGTAACCAGTTGTTGACGTTGTCCGTACAATCAAATTGACCTTACTCTTTACTATAATGTTATATGATTAGAAAGTTCGATAACCTTTTGACTTTTCGCGGCAACCTTACAAGTCATGCGTGCTCACTGAATATAAACATAGTGTAACAATACAGAAAGATAAATCATCAAAATATGAGTGTTCTTTTTCTGTACTTGTCTGATTAGAATTCTTAGTGGCCAGGGTTTCCCTGAATTCTTTTACGGTGTGGTGTGGCGTAAAATTTGTTTGAGGCTCTTGGAGGAGGAGAATGAACACTTTGTTCTATGTGTGACTGTTCGTTGTACATTGTTATACACTCCTATTTTTTAATGGAGCATCTATTCGTACCCTTTACTGATCATCGGCCACATCATCACTTACCACCAGGTGAGATAGTGGTCAAACGCGAGGCTAAAGCGCGAGGGAAAAAAAAGTTGTATTTAATACGAGCATAATAGGTAGGTATATCATATTTGTGTAAGAATATTTTTCATAATTGGTAAATTCATAAGTCAGTTTTTCATAACAATTACTACTAGAAAATGCTACGCGTAGCGTTTTTCACTGTAAAAACAATGTCATAATCAATCAATAGCCTATACAATATTTTCATAAATTGAGTGACATTTTGGGATATAAACAAACGCTCTTAACTTTGCTGTTTATCATCAGCCTTTTTTAATGTTCCCACTGCTGAGACTCAGGACAGTTCGGGTTGGTGTAGTTATTGAGACCTATATTTAGTTGTATGTCACCGGAAAATTGCAAACTGCGTATGATTTATAATAAATCTATATAACATTTAGAAAGAAGAGAGAAGAATTCCTCAAAATATTATGAAAAAATGGTTTCGTATAGGTCCAATGAATAACATTCAAATTCATTAAGTTTAAGGTTATTTAATTCTCAAAAAAGAAACAAAGCACTTGAGAACAATTATCCCTTATTAAATATCAAACTAACACATAACGTGTTTTGTTTTCACCGCGTACGTATGTTTGTTTTACTCATCCAATGTAGTTACAATTTCACGAGATATTTTATAATCTTACGGCATTTGTAATTTACTGGTGACATACAGTGTTAGTAAACGATACTGTGTAAATAAAGGCTCCCATAAACATATGCGACAAGACAAATTGTCGCTAAAACCACGTCTATTTTTCATAGAATTTTTACACGAAAAATGATGGTGACGTTACCATCAATTTTTGTTATAAAATTCACTCTCTTATCAATTTCCAAATTTATTTGGGGTAAGCGAAGCGTGCCTTCTCTTTCAGTAATCATGACATAGCTGAAAGACAAATAATGTTTCACGTAATCATACTAAAACCTTCCTTACATATTATAAAACAAAGTTACTCACCGCATCTGTGTTTGTTTGGTGGCGATAAACTCGGAAAAAACTGAACAGATTGTCATGCCACTTTCACCAACAGACAGAGTGATGCTACTGACAAGGGATACATGTAATAGCAAAGAAAAGCCGAAAATTTCAAAAAATTATAACTGAGTAAATCTGAGATGGGTCGCTACTAGTACGCATATAATAAAACTAGCTTATGTCAGTGGGTCCGCCCGTATGAATAGCATACTTTCACGCGGACAGACTCACTGCCTTAAGCTCCACACAAACTTTAGAAGTTTCATCTCCATAGAAGGGAACTTTAGAATCTCATCAATCATATCTTATTGTTTGTTTACATCATAAAAGGAACTCCTGTGCGAAATTGTAGTGGTGAGGTAAGGTGAACACCACCGACATTAAGTACAACACAGGTCACGACAGATCATAGGAGCCAGCAAACAGATGGGTGCAAGTGCAAAACAACCCCTCAGTCACCCGTACCCCTAGCCAAGTTGCTAATCTGCAATAGTTAACGCTAGTAGAAAGCTTCAAATGGACGGGAATGACGTCATCTCAACGCTCAGACAAGTGATCAGAACAAAAGATTCGGCGACGTGGCCAACTCGAAGCGTTCGACGCAAGCGAAACGGTTGTAACTTGGCTAGGAGGGCTGGATGGCCCGCTGACTATGTATTTTTTCTGACTTAACAAGCTTATAACTTTGTGGATTTTTATAATACAGTTTTGAAATTTTGTACATTGAATCTTTACATAAAAATACTAGACAGATATACCAGGTTTCGCTTATGCTAAAAATAAGGGTTTATATATTTTTTTTTGTGGTGGGAAAAAATCATCCAATGACATCCCCCGCTCTTGGGCGGAGCGGGAGATAGTGTCAGACTCTTACTGACTAAAAGACCCACCCTGTTCCTTCTAGCCTTCATACCGGGGCTCGAGCGCCCTTTCGGATAACCCTAGCCCCAGTAGGCTTCGACCCGGCTAGGTCCCTGTTGTTGCTGACAACTCCTTGAGGCGCGCGGGAACAGTGCGCGCCGTCGACGACTTGGGCTTGGTCCGGACAGTTACCGGACGGCCGGACAGTGAGCTACCCATTGCTCACTGTCCGCAAGCCCGAAGGTTGTTATTACAGATGGTTAAAAAGACCACTGTTTGCGATTTTAACATGTACCTAATAAAATGTGCGTCATGTTTTTACTTATTTATCTTGTTTAATAAAACTTTGCTACAAGAAACAAGGTTCAAAATTAGTATTTGAGAGTGTAAACGTAAATTATTTTATTGTTCTTTCACACAAGTTTACTTATTCAATAACATATTTTCTTGCATAGACCTAAACATATGAAAATGAAAGCTGCAAAACGTTTCATTTCTTTGAATATGTATTCAAAAGATATAATTATTTTACGTTCGTAGACGGCACATCAAAGCTCACGAAATGCTAAGTACACCTAATTAGCCGCGAGAGGGCGCCACGTAATCGTTTTACTTCGCCGCCTCGTTTCAGTTTTCAGTTCATACAGACTAAGCTGGGTTTGAGACTTAAGAAAGAAAAGGATGTGGTTTTAAATCAAGACTAGCTTTTGCTCACGGTTTCACCCGCGTACATAAAATATAGCCTATGTCACTCAAGAATAAAGCAGCTTTCTATCTGTTAAAAATTTAGCAATCGGAACAGTACTTTCAGAGATTACCTCCTACAAAAAAAAAACATTTAAAGAAACAAACTTTACCTCTTTATTATATTAGTAAAGATAAACCATTGAGAAAAAGATATAAGTTTTTGGCAGTATTCCTTCGAGAGAAGTTAAATAGCTGTTTAAATTAGGTACTCGCATTGATTCCTTCCCAACAAGCAAAATACATTTTTATAATTATCATATGGGATATTTCACCGACACACCATGGCGGCGCGACCAATCACCGCTAACAACAAAATATATACAGCTCTACAGAGAGTTACTCAACTTTTTTTTATGGTGTGTCCTCCGGGCGTTCCGTAGAGTGGCGACACCCGGACGTCACTTCCGCTTTAATCCGGAACAGGAACCTCCCGAACGTGCCATGTCCGATGAGGACCTGCGTCATGCGGAAGGTAAGGACGCCGTGAGGTCTTTCCAACCACGCCTCAAAGAGGGGACTTACCGCCAGAGTTACTCACCTGGTATCCGTTTGGTTGCACAACCAATTTGGTGGCGCGACTAGCTCGGACGTGTGGTAACTCTGGTGTCTGTATGGTGTCTAGTTTGGTAGCTTACGGGTATATTTTACCCGGTGAAATATAGCAATAAGAACATAATTTTATGTGGACTATAAAGAGCGCCTACAAGTCCGGAATAGGACCCATTATAGAAGCATATTTTCACTAATTTGTAATTGGCAGTTGAAATGCCAATAACGCTAATAAAATGTAAGAGCCGTTAAGGGCACGGGGAAATTTCTGAAAAAGAGATCCGTGATCTTATAACGCAAATAGCAACTGAAGGGATATAGGTGGGTATTCAGTCAGTAAAAGTCTGGCACACCCTCTCGCTCCACCCTAAAGCGAAAGAAATCTTCAGATGATATGGCCCCTGCTGTTGCTGACAACTCCTTGAGGTGCGCGGGAACAGTGCGCGCCGTCGACGACTTGGGCTTGGTTCGGACAGTTACCGGACAGTCGGACAGCGAGCTACCCATTGCTCACTGTCCGCAAGCCTGCGCCTACGTAGAGAGCGCCGTTGGCTGATGCAGTCGGCCTCCTCCTTTGCGAGCATTACTGCTTCGCAGAAGTCGGCGACCGCCTGCCACTACACTACACTTCACGGCGGAACAGGAACCTCCCGAACTTGCCATGTCCGGTGAGGACCTGTGTCATGCGGAAAGTAAGGACGCCGTGAGGTCTTTCCAGCCACGCCTCAAAGAGGGGACTTACCGCCATAATAGGCTAGTGTAAAAATGTAATTAGTCCGTCTTTTAGATTATTCAAAAAATAAGGGACACGTATTTTTTTATTTGTAAATTAAACCAAAAATGACAAACATATAGCCCATTAAAGTTACGTGTGACGTTACGCCGTGCTGCATTTTTTCGCACGGGGTGACGTCACACGTAACTTTAATGGGCTATTATATCTTTGTTACTTTTTTTTTAATCGAGAAAAGAAAAAATACGTGTCCAATATTTTTTTATAATCTAAAATACGGACTAAATAAAATGTAATTATTTTGACCCTGGAAACTATCCTATTGTGGCGTGCCCGACACTGGGTTACGATAGTCGCTGATGCCATTGATGCCATTCCACCATAACATCCCACCAGAGCTCTGTCCGCCATGCCGTGACCTGTCGCGGCAGAGGACTTTCACCCCGGCGTTGCATCTCCACGCGCATATCGTGCATGTGTGCAAGGACTGTTGCCTCCAGATCCCACGGTGGTAGGCCAGCCAGAAGGCATCCCCGCACCCTCGCAGAATGGCCACCGGTCGCTTTTGCAGCGGCGGCGCCCACACCGGCGCCCCGTAGAGGGCCATGGACCGAAGTTGGGCAGGAGCTGCTTGAGAGCGGCCCCAGTCCGGTTCAGTTTGGGAGCCAGACGTCGGAAATGCTCCTCGAAATTCCACCGGCTGTCGAGAATGAGTCCCAGGTACCTCATCGATGACCTGATGCGAACTCTTCTTATCGTTAATTGGGAACCCGACCGTGAAAACACATGGCCTCAGATTTGCGCAGTGCCACTTTGAGTCCCAACTCCTGGACTCCTACCAACGACTATCGCAACCCCGCGTGTCGTTAGAGCGGCCGCCGCCCGGTACGACTCTCCCTGCGCTAGAACCAGCGTGTCGTCTGCGGAGCAGACCACGCTGACCCCGTCAGGGAGGTCACTCCGCAGCACGTAATCGTATCCGATGTTCCACAAAAGTGGTCCTAGTACCGACCCCTGCGGAATACCGCACGACATCTTTCGACGTTTCCAGTCTCCCTGATGACCGGTAGGACCGATAGACAATATACCAGTCCGACAGGTAGGCCTCGACCACTGGACAGAGGTAATATCTCGCCTCACAAAATAAAAACACTACTAATCAATAGATGAATGTTTGCCTAATGTACTGAACAGCTGATATTTTTTTCGCGATTTCGACTTTGCTCTTATAATAAAAATAGTTTTTTATCATGAGCATAATCACGTGTTTAAGTATCGTACACTAATTGCCAGTCACCCTATATATTTCCTTTACAAGCTAATTCCTTTTTAATTACTTAGGTAAACGTCTCCTATGACAGTTGCCCGCCAGTTTGGACAACACACAGAATTCTGAGAACTATCGACGTTGACACTACTAACTCCATTGTTGACGTAGCAATGCGGAACATACCTTTACAACATCGGTACATGTGTCAATAGTGCACACATCACGAGAAATTTCCTGAGCTAGACCCGTGTATGCACTATCTATTAAAACACGTTTGTCAAATAAACCGAGTACTGTATTATTATGTTAGCGTTACAAATATTATGAATAGGTACTATATAAAAGCGGAAGTTAGTCAGTGTGTGTGATAGGATAAAGCTAGTACTACCACTGCGCACACGTGTGATACACACGCCGATCTGGACAGTGTGGGTAAGAGACAAAGCTATACAGGTTGTCTTGCGCCATCTCCTACCCACACGGAAACAAGATTAAAACAATCTTACTTTGAACGTCATGGTAACCCCGCTGGGCGCGTCGGTCTCTATACATTGTATATAGAAACAAGACTTGTAGAGCTACACTTCATACACGTTACACGACGTCGTTCTACTTACAAATCAGGCGCGTTACACGTGTGCGTTTGATTTGATCTTTATTGTACATCGTAAATAAAATTACAGTAGGAACTTAAAATTAGTAGAATTGATGTGTGTGTATGTTTGTTACTTTTTCACCCTTAAAGGCTGAACGGCAGAACGCATTTCGATTAATTTTGGAACACGGGAACATACATGTCATGGAATAGCAGATAGAATATTTTTTATCCCGGGAGTAATATCTTTGGGATAGTTTACTAGTATCGCAGGTAAAGCCACTGGCAACAGCTAGTAATTAAATAAATGATTATTAGCACTACTTCATAATAAAGTGGGTTTACCACACTGCATTGTTTAATGTGTGAGCCATCTCTTTTGTGAGATCATCACTGAGCAGTCGAACATGCACTAACATCATGATTCCTTAGTAACAGACTCATAGACAGAAACATTCAATACAACATTTTTTTTTTTGTCACTTTATTATAGTTAGCTCATATTGTCACTCTGCTGGGCTAAAGCTTCCCTCCACTCCTTTCAACGATCACGGTTCAATCACGCTCGCTTTCTCATTCCAATTCTTAAGGAAGCCATCCAGGTCGTCTTGCCATCTCCTTCGTGGTCTGCCTCGGCTCGCCATCGGCGTGTCCGGGCTCCAATCCTGCGTTTTAAAATGTGGGAGATGTTCCAGCGCTGCATCTTCTAGTACGCGGTCGCCAATCCAGAACCTTTCAACCCCATTGACCATCTGTTCTGCGAGCAATGTGCTCTTCCAACTGCCACACTTAAGTTCGGCGATTCTTCGAGAGCCTATGTCGGTAACCTTGGTTCTCCTGTGGATATTTTCAGTCCTTATGCGATCATGGAAAGAAACTTCTAGCATAGCCCTTTTTATTGCTGATAGATGGATTCGAAACGCACAGGATCGTTGGTTGTAGAGCCCAAGTCGTCGACAGCGCGTAATGCTTCTAGCATTCCTCAAAGAGATGTCAGCAAATCGTAGGAGCCCAGTAGTGTTGATGTCCGCTAGGGCCACTGAAGGACACATATTTGGTTTTAATTTTGATTGCCATTAAAAATCTAGCAAATCATTGGATGATTTATTTTCTCCCCTGAAAAAAGAGCAGCCCTGACGGAGATTGTGGGATGACCTGTACTCCCTTAGCGAAGACAGGTCCTTGGAAGCTCTTGACAAAAAGGCATTTACCAAGTCAATCATTGTAACTAAAAAGTTAACTAAAATCAATGTATTCGTGACTGACGTGACAGTTACCAACCAATCTTAACAATCTTTCTGACGCCTTAAAATTCCTTCAACGTATTCCTATCAAAAACCTCTTTTCAAGTCTAGACAGTCTCCCACGAGATAACATTCAAATCGACAAATGTCTTGGGTTAATACAAAATCAAACAAAGTAAGATGAATGAATGTATTTTGTATTACTTTATTTACCTAAAAAAGTGAGTAAGTGTGTAATAATCACGCCACTTTCAGCATAGCCGTGACTGATCTAGTGAAAATCACTCTATTTACGCATGGCACGAAACAGTCATTGAAATATTCGCAATTTAGGTTTTTTCGGTGGCCATTGTTAAACCTATTAAAATAAGGATAAAATGTAGTTTATCATTTATAATATGCATCATGGGGAAGTCTTTCATCAACTATTTCAACATTATTTTAGTTATTTGCGGTTATAATTTGTGCCATACGTAACTGAACAGGTAAATGGAATTTGGATTGATATATATAGGAACGATTTTTACGTCATGTAAGTGACACAGTATTTTATACGCGTGTGTAGGTAAACCTGTGATGCTCTGGTTTTATTTCAGAGTGGAGTTTCCTGTAGGAGTCTGTGTTTTGTAATAGAAATAGCCAGAGGGCCAGTTCGGGAGGTTCCAGTTTCGGATTCAAGCAGAAAAAAACGTCTGAGTCTATTATGCGAATCGCCCGAAGGACACAGTTTGCTGAATTGAACCTATTTGGCACTACCGTGACACACGTTGTTGCTATTTTTTTTTTCTTACTTTTAAGTTCTTTAGTATTATTTAAGCTTTTAATTAATTCTTTAATACTTGTTTTGTTCATAATGTGCCAAATTAACATGTTTTCTTTGTTTCTTTTTTTCTGGAGCATCGGGTGGACGTCTGCCCTGACCGGGCGGAATACCGCCGTATTCTCATGGAGGCGATCTCTTGGACGGGAGATCTCTTGCGTCCGGCTCTGGTTTCGAAATGAGAGGGAATGGAAGTAGCGCTTGCTTGTGCGATGCAGCAATGCGAGCAAAGGATAATGACGAAGATGACCATAATCGTGAAGGAATGGATATTCTCACGTCCCAGCCGCCGCCAAAGGTTACATTCGAAAATAATGCCACATCTACAACTTAGCTGATCATTGCCAAACAAGCCAAGGAAACCGAAAATTCACAGCGCATTAGTGTGAAGGGCTAATTACGTGGTTAACAAGAACTGTTGCTGAACTAGACGACTCCGCTTGAATTAGTTGTTGGGTCTACTTGTAATTGTATGTAAGATCAACATTGAGATGACAGTGGGTATCTAATAACATCGAACTTCAGGAACATCATTGTAGGTGACAGTTTGCATGTTTTGCAGAAAAGGTTTTTTTCTTTACTAAGTAAAAATTTGAGCTGCGGGCTAAATGAGCCTTTTATTTATCCATTGAGTAGACCAAAGCGAAGGTGAAGAGCTTGATATCATCGGAGAAACTGGCCGGCAATGGGCTTTTTTTTTGGTGGTGAAAAATCATCCAAATGACATCCCCTGCCCTTTGGGCGGAGTCGGAGATAGTGTCAGACTCTTACTGACTAAAAAACCCACCTCGTTTCTTTTTGCCTTTCGTACCGGGGCCAAGCTTCCCTTTCGGATAACCCTGGCCCCAGCAGGCTTCGACCCAGCTAGGCCCCTGCTGCTGCTACAATTCCTTGAGACGCGCGGGAACAGTGCACGCTGTCGACAACTTGGGCTCCGTCCGGACAGTTACCGGACGGTCGGACAGCGAGCTACCCATAGCTCGCCGTCCGCAAGCCCGCGCCTACGGTGGCCAGAAATCGAGATCGGTATCCTGGCGGTGGCTGGAGCGCTGTGAGCGCCGTTGCCTGATGCGGTCAGCCTCCTCCTTTACTAGCGTTATTGCTTCGCAGAAGGAGGCGACCGCCTGCTACTCCTCCTCGCTCCGGACCATGGCTCGACGCGAGAGATCGCCGCCGCCGATCGCCCCCACGAGGGCACGGAGGTGCTCTGCCCAAGCGGGGCACACCTTAACTGTGTGCTCCACCGTGGCCTCCGAGCGTTCCGCACAGTTGCGACACGTGAGCGTCACTTACGCACGAATCCGGTGCAGAAACCTCCCGAACTTACCATGTCCGGTGAGGACCTGCGTCATGCGGATAGTGAAGAAGCCGTGAGGTCTTTCCAACCCACGCCTCAAAGAGGGGACTTACCGCCATAATTGTGGCGTGCCCAGCCCGCAATGGGCTAGGATAATACGACTTTTCTTGGCCATTGCAGACCAGTCTCTAAGCTGCCATCCCAGGGCGTGGAAAAAGGAGATGTAAGTAAGTTTGTTAGGAGCCCTTAGTGAAAACCGATCAAGTGCAAGCCGGACTCACCGTCCTCCAGTGTCCTCCTAGTTGATCGGTGTTTTTACAAATTAGATGAGGATTTGTATAGAAGCTATTCACATTTACATTCACAACAAATGTACCAGTCTTCCGGGCACATTTCCGGGTGACAGCGATGTGGAGAAGTATTTCAACGTCTGAGTGTACTTTGTGTTTTTGCGTTATCTAGGTTTTACGAGTAGTATTAGTCTAGATAATATTTAAGTTCTTTTTTTATGTATATATTATGTTGTCGTGTAAATTTTATTACAAAGAAGAAATTAAATCTATTCTATGCTTATAATAAATCTGTAGAAGCGAAAATTCTGTACATTGAAAATATCAAAAAAATAAATGGCAGGGGGTATTACTAGACCGACACCGAACCCAAAAATGAGATTAAAAAAATTTTCGTCTGTCTGTTTGTTTGTTCAGGCATCACGCAAAAACTACCGGTTCGATTACGACGAAACTTGGTATAATTATTTTTTTAATATCCTGCTCACCACACTGGGTACTTTTTATCCCGGAAAAGTATATACAATAAAAAACAAACTTATTTTTGCGGTTCGATCCCTAGACCCGATTACTGTACCAACCGCAAATAATAAGTTTGTCGTACGTTACGTCACCCGCAGTGGAGTTCACTAAGGGGAGTTCACTAACCCCCCACAGGAAGGGGAACTGTGTTACCCCGAACTTAACTCGAGCGAAGCCGCAGGCAAAAGCTAGTTATAGAATATATTAAACAATAGCCATGGCTGAACATTGCGTTCCAAAATACCAGCGAATAGATAGTTTGGGAACCAGTATCTGCAACTTTTGCGACTACAGTTCCTATGTTTTCCTGGACTTATAATATCGACGGCAAAGTGCCAATAACTCCTATCTGTCGAATTAAAAATTTCCTGTCCCAAAAATGTTTGGTCGTAATACTATAAATTGACACGTTGGTTTAGTTAGGAAGTGTTTCCAGAATTATCTTGATACAGTTGCAACTAAATATCTGTTTCAGAGATTACACAAAAACATGCGGAAACACACGTTTAAATTATTATAAGCGCTAAAAAGTAATTTTCTCGAAGTGTCAGTTAGAAGGTATTGGTACTTCACCGTCGATATTATGATCTAATGCTTATTATTGATATCAATAAAGATTTTTTTTTTTTTGTAGTATATCTCAATAGTTTTATCTATGTCTCAAAAGTCACTCCTTTGCTAGAAAGGAAAAGACTGAAAGAAAGAAGACACTATAACTTGGCGTTTATTTGTTTTGCTATACAAATATTATATCTCACACAATGTATTCCTTATTTCTGTAGTCATCTATTGCTTGTACGTAGACTTTGATAAGAACTGTGAATGTTCTGGATTTCAACACTTTTTTTGCCTTTTTTAGCGACAAGATAATAATAATAGCCCCATCGCCGTATCTTTACGTTAAAGTCGTTTATAGAACTGGCACGCTCCAATAAACCTTAGATCTATACCGGTAGAGTTTGCCTTGGTGTAATATGCCTAGGGTGAGAAACCAGACTAAGGGAGATACAAAATCATGAAAGATGGCGGGAAATCACCAAATAATTTCTACCGTGGGATAGAGTGAGAGGAATTGTCAGACTTTTACAAACTAAAACGCAGCCCTGTTCCTTCAGTTACCCTTTGGGTTCCAGCCCCACAGTGATTCCAAAGGCCAAAAACCTTGTTCTTCACTGGGTCTAATAACCTCATAAACGTTATCCTTACCATAAAGTATAATACATGAATTTAGTATAAGACTAGCTCTTGCCCGCGAATCATTAATTAATAATATATATTATAATTATTAATTACTCAGGAATTTAGCAGCTTTCTATCGACGAAAAATTTTTTGCAAATGGACCAGTACTTTCTAAGATTACCTTCTACAAACAAAAAAAAACTACCTTTTTTATTATATTAGTGTAAAACCAGTGTGTGTTGAAAACCAGCGTCAGGCAACTACCATATAGTTGTCTGGCATTATTGCTGAACTGGACCTATTTGGCGCCGCCGTGAGACACACATTGTTAGTTGTCTCTTTTTTTTATATATAATAATTTATTAGATAGTGTATACATGTTGTTACTACATTGTGTGTATCTACGAGTGTGTATGCCGAATGAAATAGTTTTCTTTCTTTCTTTTCTTTATTTAGATTAGCGACCTCACGAACCCGATCTCTCAGGAAAAATCTTGTTCCTCGATCATCTCCCGGGCATACCGAAGTGAACACTAACGAGGAATAAAGTCTTCTAAATCATTTTGTAAGTTTTTCCTGGGAACAAATATTTAAAACGCAAAATAGTGTCTTTGATTACAATTTTTGCATCGTGCCCAAAGTTTTGTGTAGCACTACACAAAGTTGCACTGGCACCTCACCAGGCTACAGTGTGCCAAGTAATTTTCTATAAAGAAACAAATTGGCCACTTTGCATTTCTCGAGACGTTATTACCTACACTAGGAGTTAGTATAGCGCCGTCACAGAGAAAATATTCAATGTGGTAATAAGAAAAAGATTATAAAGAAGAAAAATTGTTAAATATTTATGGAAGGTAATCTCAGGTAGTATTAAAGCACTTATTTTAGGAAGTGATCATCAAATAATACCTCTTGCTATGGATAAGACGAGTAGGACCGTCAGACTTTTGCTAACTAAAATCCACCTGTGTTTCTTTAGTTGCCTTTTGCGTTCCAGAGTCACGGTAACCCTTATGAACCTTATGTACCCGATAGTTTTGGTCAAATCAATTCAGAATCGAGAAGAAGATGAAGAATCGTCGAAATTGGTTCACATTTGGTGAAGATATCACTAAACAAGAATAAAAAATTAAATACAAGCTTCGTCTGCGTACATAGCCATGAATAAATAAGCTTTCTATCGGTGAAAAATTTTTAGCAATCGGACACTTTGAGAGATTACCTCCTACAAAGAAAAAACTGAACCTCTTTATAATATTAGTGTAGAAAATATTAGAAGACTCTAGAACTTCTTCCCTTTTGGAAGTTGGTTAAAAAACCTCTAAGGTGTCTTCATTTTTCACTAGATTAAGTATCTTCTCCTGCCCATCTATCTTAGCCCTTTAAGTCCTAAGTGCACCTTAAGTACCATAACGGCCCATTTCCTATAAGAGCCATAATGGCTCCCATAACTCTTAATTCACTTATTCACGTTTCTAACGGTCTCTTTCCTCCGGAAACATTCACACGGTGCCCACTTAATATAGAAAAGGTTGTTTAAAAATATTTATTGTAGTTTTTAGGGTTTCTGGGCCTTTGTGATGCCTAAATTAGAGACTGATAAATGTATTCCTTTGTAGCTAATAAACACGTAAGAATCACTTTGGTACTTATGTTTTTTTTTATCGAATTTCTACATACAAATTTAGTTTTAAAATATGCGAAACCCGAAACATGAATATTATTTACAAAATTTCATAACTGTATCATGAAAAATCACAAAGTTATAAGGTGGTTATGTCAGCAAAAATACATACACCGGACCATCCAAGCGACTGAGGGGTGGTTTTGCATTTGCACTCAGCCGTTTGCCGGCGCCTAATGCCCGCAATGACCTGCCGTGACCCGTGTTGTACTTACTATCAGTGGTGTCCAACTTGTGACCTTTTTAAATATTTTTGAAAAAAAATATAACTTGGGGTAAAAAATATTGGAATCAGGTTTCACATAAACTAAAAATAATGGTATATAATATATCTTGTCAGTACAGTCTTAATTCAATTTAAATATTTTAATTGTTCTTATTATTTACATTGTGCCCACATAATAGTAGCGACGAAAAATAATAATATGTAGCCAAATTTTTATAAATATGTAATAATTTAAAAGAGTGTCCATTGAATTTCTTGCACATTCTTCTACATAGTGATCTACGCTTATAACGTGCAATTTGGCTTCACTTTTTTTTCGGTAAATGCCCTTAGTTGGCCCTTATACGTCAAAGTGCTCCTCCAGAAGATTGTCATTAGTTAAGTAAATGACCTGTGGATATGTAGCGGCTTTTCCAAATATACTAGAATTGTTTCTTTGGTCCTAAACTTCATCGAAAGAGAAAATCAGGAACATATCTAGAATTAAGTAAAGAGGTCAAGCTTCAATATTTCCAACTGAGACGAAAAATCGAATTTATTGGCGACAAAACTGCATTGCAATGGAAGATGGAGTGGCGTATATCTGAAATGTGGCATGCAACAAATTCCGCAGTGTTGAAGCGGAAATTGGCATAGAGGGCGCATATGTTGGATTTCATTGTAGCTTACCGTGACGGTTCGGAGCGGGCCATGGCAAGAGTGATAGCGATTTATATAGCAATTTTTAGGGTTCCGAACCTCAAAAGGAAAAAACGGAACCCTTATAAGAACACTTAATTGTTTTCCGTCTGTCTATCAGCCTGTCTGTCAAGACCCTTTATCTTGGGAACGCGTGAAGATATCGTCTTGAAATTAAAACCATATATTCAAGTCTGCAATCCCTTGAAGCAAAGAAAAAAATCAAACTTCTAAGTTTAAGTAAAAAAGATACGGCCGTTGTTGCAAAAAAACGTGTAATTCGACTCTCTCAATGGAATCAAAATTTCTTAGAGTACTTCCCGTTAACATAGAATCCAGAAATTTGGCATGAAGCGAGGTCTCATGGCACAAGTATAGGGAAAAATCTATGTCCATTGAAGTGGTCGTAGCTGTTATTTAAACTGGCATTGTAAAACTTAATCTTTACTGGTTTAACGAACAATGGGTCCAGGACAAGGTCCAGGCGTCCGGTAACAATCCGGACCGAGCTCGAGTCGTCAATGACGCGGAGAGATCAGCAAAACCGGTCAATGCCGCGGGGAGATTGTTCGAAGATGTACCTTAGCCCTGGACCACAAATGGCAACTCAAGAAACAGAGGTTGATTTTAGTCAATAAAAGTCTAACACTCCTTTTTGCTTTATCCAGACTAGGAGGCGTCATTGAAGATTTCCCCTTGAAAAAAAAATCAGAAAGCATAATTTTCTCATCACTTAGACCGCTCAGGTAAATCGTTCCACCTCTAAAAGCCCGGACCTCGGCGTAGCGACTTAAGTAACCATTTTATTGCTTCTCCGCTACGTTTCAAGGGTGCGAACAGTTTATTTCCATAGGAAACACTATATCCTCAGTAAAAGTGGTGCTTATTATATAAATATTTTCCAGTCTGTTGTTTAATAGCTCATGAAATTTTAATAACTGTATTTAGAGTCTGTCTAATAAGTTAAACGACTTGAGTAAATATTAGGATTTAATGAAATCTGATGTAGTCAACACGAGTTCAATAATCAAGGTTGATTAAGAGATAGAGATCATTGTACCTTATAAAAAGTACCGAATATAAGTATTTTTTTAATGATTAAATATTATACAAAATTCCCAAGTCGGTTGACTTATTAGACAGACAGACAGAGTATCATTATTTTATAGTACAAGTAAAATAAGTACTTCATCATCTTCCCACCCTTCAACCTTTTTCAGCAACAAGTTTTAGAAGTTTTTATTAATATTTAAATTATCCGTAGGTTTCATTTCGAGGTTTATTTGGCGAAGAACGAACCAGCCCTCTATTCACACAGTGTCGATCGGTCGATATGAAATTTCCTTGAATAAGACGACGCAGTTTCACAAATAATGTCCTATTTTTTTTTTTTGTAGTAATCTAGTCCGTGACTAGATCCCACCTAATGGTGAGCACTGATGACATCGTTGATGGTGAAGCTCACTAGTTTATTACAAACCTATTCACTCTAGCCTTGAAGACATCTGAAATTGATTTGCAGATGTAGGTACCTACCTGTATGAAATAATTTTTTGTTGACTCGTTGCGTCACAGATGTTCTGTGCTTTGTCACGTCGCGTCGTACCATCTCATCATCTCCCTAGCCTTTTCCCCAATAGCTTGGGGTCGGCTTCTAGTCTAATCAGATGCGGCTGAATAACTGTGTTTTACATACCTATCAAATCTCCACAACCCACTACTGAGCACTACACTTTTTGGACAGATTGATGATCACATTTTTCGGCGTCTGACTTCCTGTAACGAGTGTCAAAAATCTATGAATGACAACCAAGACCAACAGCCTTTCAAGCTTTCTGAGACATAGGGTGTCAGTAAAATCCTAGATGAGCTTAGAAACGTAGGTCCCATTAAAGACACTTCCGCCTGACCACCGCAAAGTTCATTTTTGCTTGCACTCGAAACGAAAACTTCAAAGGATTTGGCTTGGCGCCGCGTAGCAGGATTCAAGCGTAATTTTAAGTGATCAGGCAGAAAAGACCTATGAGCAGCGTCACGTGGCATGCTTCAAACGTTTTGATACTTTTGATCTTACTGTTCGCCACCCCGCGCCTTTTTTTTTTTTATGGTGGGAAAAATCATGCATTGACATCCCCCGCCCTTGGGCGGAGCAGGAGATAGTGTCAGACTCTTACTGACTAAAAGACCCACCCCGTTCCTTCTAGCCTTCATACCGGGGCTCGAGCGCCCTTTCGGATAACCCTGGCCCCAGTAGGCTTCGACCCGGCTGGGTCCCTGCTGTTGCTGACAACTCCTTGAGGCGCGCGGGAACAGTGCGCGCCGTCGACGACTTGGGCTTGGTCCGGACAGTTACCGGACGGCCGGACAGTGGCCACCCCGCGCCTAGCTACCGCTCACAGCTAGGTCATGAACAGGCTGTTACACTTTTTTAAAGGAAAAGAAAATCTTCATATTCCTCAATACACAACACATCAGCAAGTTTACAAGCGTGCATAAAAAAGCATTCTTATTTTGAACCAAACATCAAAGATATATCTAACCAGAGAGCAATCCTCTTGATTAAAATGAATAAAAAGACACTTTTACCTCTTTCTTGAATCCTTCCTAACATTGCATTTTATTATGATTAAAAGAATGAAACCTAATTCAGTTTAAGATCGTTTTAGTTAATTAACTTAACATACACAATAGTTGGCCTTTTCACTTTCAGATATATGTACCGGCACGAATCTTGAGCGCTCGGCGTCAGAGTGGGGATCGCTTTGCGCATTCCATACATTGGCGAGCCAATCGTCGTCGTTGTTAGATACATGCAGCAAGCGCAGGGAACGAATCACGAGTGACGTCTATGACACGATGGCGCGACGAGCCAATCACTGACACTCCCCGCTCCCGCGTCTCACGTCGCACCACTAAAGAGACCCGATATTTTACTTCTGCGCAACTTGAAGCCAGCGCTTAAGATCCGTGCCGGTATCTGTAACTTCTTACATTCGAGCGAGAGGGATTGTCAGAATCTTCAGACTAAAACCTACTTCTACATTTTCCTTTAGTTCATCATATCATCATCATCATATCAAACGAAAGAGGTCCACTGTTGGACATAGGACTCCCCCAAGCGTCGCCACAACGACCAGTCCCGTGCGTCACGCCGTCATCGGATTCCCGCGACCCTGTCCAGGTCATCAGTCCACCTTGTTGGAGGCCTTCCAACGCTGCGTCTTCCGGTACAAAGTCGCCACTCCAGAACCTTTCGTCCCCATCGACTATCTGTTCTGCGTGCAATGTGCCCTGCCCATTGCCACTTAAGTTTTGCGATTCTTCGAGCTATGTCGGTAACCTTGGTTCTCCTGCGGATCTTCATTTCTGATTTTCCTTTAGTTACCGCACATAAATTATTATAGGTTCCAAGTCTATAGCCCACCTAGATGTACTGAAATCTAAAAATAGAAATAGCTCAATCCTAAATATAGAAGCAGCATTGGGCTGGAATAACTATATACAGACAGAAATAGTTACTTCAAAGAGAACTATTAACTTTTCATAAGACTATTTTTAAAACCGTCTCTTTTATGTCTGAGCAAATATGATTTGTAAATATAAGTACAATTTGCTATATTATTACTAATTTATTTTTAGTTTAAAAACAAATTTTTGCGTTAAAAATATTATCATTAAAAGGTACACACAGACAGACATTTTTATATAGGACATTGGTCCTTGGAAATTATAGGGTCAAAAAAAATTATTATCATAGAAGGACTCTTCGGGGAAAAACAATTAATGTCAAAAATGCTAAATTATGTAATAGAAAAACTAGGCTTCTCTTGTACCCTAGTCCACCCTACTATAACTTACTCTACCCTATTCTATCCTACTCTACCCTACTGTACCTTACTCTGAGTAGGGTAGTGTAAGGTAGTGTAGGGTATACCTTACACTACCCTACTCTACCCTACAATACCCTAATTTTCATTTTTTTTTCCATAAGAACCTTCTTCTCACAATAACAAACACAACAAAAAAAGAATTAGCGAAATTGGTTCAGCTGTTCTCGAGATTTAGCGATTCATTTTCATATTATAGATTTTAAAGTTTATGGCAATACCCAACAATCAGTTACTACTACAGCATGCTGATGTAACCAGTTAAAACATTATCATTTCAACCGGAAGACGTGTGTTGTATATAGGCTTCCCCCAGGTGTATCCAACAGTCCGGTAACCGACCGGACCGAGTCCGAGTCGTCGACGCCTCGAAGTGTTCCACTCGCGTCTCAATGATATGTCAGCAAACCGTAGGAGCCCAGCATGGTCGAAGCCAACTGGAGCCATGGGTTCGCTTCTGAAAGGAAATCCCAAGACCTAGGAACGCAAGGCAAAAAAGAAATCTAGGAGTGGGTTAAAACCAAAAGTAGTAAAAGTTTGATATCCCGCTCCGCCCAAGAGCGGAAGATGTTACCGGATGATTTCCCACCTAAAAAAAGTGTCGCTGTTACAGTTGCCAGATAAAAGCCGTTAAAGAAAACAAAAACATCTTAAACGAAGAAAAGAAAATCACCAGCAGACGAAATCCGTGCATTTCCTGAGTTAACAAATAATTACAAGATACGCTTTACTGGAATGGCGTCGGTCTCCACGCGATAATACGCGCGCTGTTAAAACCTCGTTACTGAGTTTATACAATTGCAGTGTTTGCTCTTAATCGCTGGAAAAGATGGAGTTTTGTGAGAGATTTTTGTGAAAAAAAAATCTTTTTTGTTGAATTAATTTTGAGGCTTAATAAAGAGTTTTGAGAAAAGTCGCCAGATAATGCTATAATTGTTTCACTTGAACATGGCAGTAGCGCCTATTGCCTTTTCCTTATGATTTTTTTTGTAGGAAAGTAAATGAAAAACAATTATTGAAGGGTTAAGTGGACAAAGGTGTTAAAAAAAAACAAAACATGGGTGGGTTCGACTTTTTTGCATGGATTAACTGATGGAAAATCGATCCATGGATTTAAAATACACCAATTCTTATTCGTTAAAGTTACAGATGTTAGCAAAGGTTTTAACTGTAAATCAAGTATATATTTCAAATTTGAAATGTGCTAACAGCAGAAATATTACCAGAGAATCGTAATAGTAGTTAACACCTTTGTCCTAACCCCTTCGATTATTTGTCAGCAACAGCAGGGGCCCAGCCGAGTCGAAGCCTACGGGGACCAGGGTTATCCGAAAGGAACTTGAGTCCCGGTATAAAGGCTAGAAGGAACGGGGTGGGCTTTTAGTCAGTAAGAGTCTGACACTATCTCCCGCTCCGCCCAAGAGCGGGGGTTGTCACTGGATGATTTTTCCCACTATAAAAAAAACCCTTCAAGTATGAAGATCACGATAAAAATTGATTTAAAATGTTTTTTTTTTTTAAAGCATCCTATCAATTCTGAGGGCGTGTCAGACTTTTACTGACTAAAACCAAACGTATGTACCTTCTTTGCTTTGCGATCCAGGACTCCAGGACAGGTTTCCCTTTCGGAAGTCAACCCATGGCGCCAGTAGGCTTCGGCCCTATGACCCTACGGTTTTGCTGACATCTCTTTTACTTTAAGTTTTTTTTTTTAACGAATGTAGTTAGCTGCGACCTAAGCCGACTAGCTTAATTGGCCATTAAGCAAATGGTTTGTTTACTATCCGGCGCCATTTAACTAGCCACCCGTATCATATTTAGCCGTTCAATCAAACATCTAGGCAAATTACTTGGATTGATAACGTTTCAATACTTGCACAGCCAAAACATTTAAGAGAGGCTGTGGCAAGTCGTAAAATTAATTTTAATTTGTGTGCAGCCGATAATGTGCTAACGTCGGACGTAAGTAATAAAGCCGACGGAACCCCTCTCGTCCCATGGATCCTATATCTGTCAGCAGGGTTAAACCTTACATGTTCGTGTCAGGGTGTAATTACTTAGTTTTTTTTTCAACACATGATCACCCTAATTATAATTTAGGTGTCTTCAAAGCTAACTGTCCCCGCACAAGGGCTTCAAAAAAACGCCGCTTCAAGCTTCATTTTGTGCTCGTGTGCGGCGGTGCCGCCACAAAAAAACGCTTGAAGCGGCTTCAAGCTTCACCGGACACGAGGTGTCGCACGCGCTTCAGAGTGAATAGGCTCCTACTGTCACCGCACACGGGCCTCAAAAAAAAAGGCTAAAGAAAACGCTAAAGGCCGCCTCAAAATGAAGCTCGAAGCGGCGTTTTTTTTGTGGTTCGTGTGCGGGGACAGTTTATAAACTAGTGCGCTTCACCATCAACCGTTGTAGGTATCGCTGCTTACCATCAGATGGGATTGCAGTCAAGCACTAGTTTATGTCATTGAAAAAAAGATTAATGAGTAAGAATGGCCTCAGGATGAGGCAGCATCAAACATTGTATTAGACGCATCGGTTAAATATCAGGCTTAATTGAACGATACTGTTTAGTTATGACGTTAGGTTGTTTAGTTATTTTTAGAGCACAGTATACTGGATATTAAGATAACGGATCATGTTCGAAACACAACTGCGCACAAAACGCCGATCGTCTGGACTGGACTGGACGCGTCTATCACCTGTCAATCGATCAGTGGGTTGGTAGTGCCCTGAAATTGTACGATGGAATTGCGGCAGACTAAAGAGATAGCGGGACGACTTAGATCCGAGAACAATGGAAGATCCTTTGTACATGAATTGTCTACTTATGAATGTATTAAGGTTTAGTTTTTGTGTGTACAATAAAGAATTAAGAAAGAAATGGAGGAAGACCTTTGCCCAGCAGTTTTACAGTAGGTATAGGCTAGATGTAATAATAATAAATAGTTAACAATCACACGTACGCAACTACGTGTGGCACACGACACCAACTTCAAGTCGTTCGTGATACGAGTTCCAACCCACCATCTGGAGACCTTTTTGAGAGAGGACTTTTGGCCGAAAGGCCTCACCATCAGCGATTGCATCACTGCTTACCATCAAGTGGGATCGCAGTCAAGCACTACTTTATACTAATTAAAAAAAAAAAAGGTGTCATGTCTCGACGTTCCCGAGGACGGCTACGCGACACCACGCAGCGGAACCCGACGCCGATGTTACGTGTTTAATTATAAATAGTTTATTGTTGGAAATACTTTAATATGTATTAATTTATTTTGTTTACTAGCTGTGCCCACGACTTCGTTCGCGTGGATGTCGGAACTTAACAATGTATTTTTTAGTGCGAAGTGCCGTTGGAGTATACTTACCGATACAAATATAATTTATTTATTCTAGCGCTTCTTTATAACAACATTAGCTGTGGAACCATCTGAGGAGAATTATTGGTACACGGATTTTTAAAACTACTTTGTGGGCTGGAAGTCCGGGTGTGTTGAGGGAATCTAAAAATTCTACCGGGCAGTGCGTGGCGTCATCTTCTTCCATAACTGTATTTATAGAGGTGTATTCTCTACTATTCGCAGACACTTAGGTCAATATTTTTAAATTAATTGCCGCAGCTTGGTCATTGAGGGGAGACAAAATAACTCGCTGACATAGCCAAGAACCGGCTTCATTTCCCATGTTTGTGCAATCTCCATACACAGAAGAAATTAGCTTCTGTTGTGATATAACGCAAGAACAGAGATTATCAACCAAAATAACTTTTCCATCGTCTTGTACGGGGTATGTCTCTGAGAGAGACTCGCACTCGCGTGAGAGAGTGTGGCGCTGTCGGTCAGCCGATAAACGCGCTTCGCGATCCTCTCTGCTTTCTTGGGAGCTCAGAGTCGCGGTCAGAATTCTTTGCGAACTTAAGCGCGATTCCCTTTCGGTGAAAGTCTCAGACTCACGTGAGAGGGCGTGGCGCTCTCGGTCAGCCGATAAACGCGCTTCGCGTTCCTCCAAACTCTCCTGTGATCGAGAAACTGCCGTAAGGGAACGCTCTAAGTCGAGACTCACGTTGGGTAGGCGTTTCTGACGCAAAAGGTCTGACTTGCCTTGCTCGAATTGCTGTTAGCCTCACTTCACGATCTTCTTCTGATTCTCGGGACCTACTTAGTCTCACCCTTTTCGCATCTCGGCTACACTGCGAAAGGTTTGTTTTTTGTTCTAGAACGCATTTAAAAAAAAATGAACCAAACTAATAAATATTGAACCAAATAATTCAACAATTCACAACAACACAAACTTTCAAAATGAGGATGAAGTTGAAGACATGTTGAAGACCAACCAAATATCAAACTAAGAAAAGTAAATACTTAAATCGACTCAAATTGCAAGATGCAATTTACTTCGCACTTCAATAATTAGACCGAATCCAACCAAAAACCTTTTTACAGTAGGCACAACAGATCTTGAGCGGTTGCGCAGAAGTCAAATATTCGGTCTCTTTAGTGGTGCGAAGTGAGACGCGGGGGCGGGGAGTGTCAGTGATTAGCTCACCTCGCCATCGCGTCATAGACGTCACTCCTCATTCGTTCCCTGAGTTGCTGCATGTATCAAACAACGAAGACGATTGGCTCGCCAATGTATGGAATGCGCAAAGCGATCCCCACTCTGACGCCGAGCGCTCAAGATCCGTTGTGCCTACTGTAGTAGCAATCTAGTAAAACGAATAAACGAACGATTTACGATGTTATCAAGTCAAGACCTTTTAAAGGGCAAACCATTTCAAAGACAGAACTTCAAAGACACCTACAAATCTCAAAGATACTAGCAGACATGTGCGAATGTCATTCTTTCTAGGAAAATCTTAAAACCGCAATTGAGAAAATGACGTCACACGCTAACGCCATCTCCACGGAGTTGATCTCTAGGTACAGTCCAGTCTAAGTTTGATGGATGGCGCTGTTTCAATATTTAACTTCGGAAAGACTATTATAATATTAATAATTACTTTTTTTATTATAAGGTATGAACTGATTAGATGAAACAAAAAACTTAATATTACTACAATTTACGCACAATTTATTGTTATGTATAAAAGTTACGTGAAGTAATGAGACCAAGTGCACATAACCCTAATTTTACTTCTGGAAAACTCGATTGCAATTACACAAAAACTAAATGTTACTTCGAGTAACGCTCAATCCTTGTGTACAAAAGTTATCTACATTGCTTTCGTACATTTTACGTGATGCCCGTACAAATAAACAGGCAAACAGACAAAATTCGAAAAATGCTGGAAATGGGTTCTATTGGTCGTTCTTTAACACCCTGGCTGCATTACTTTACTACTTTACTTTTTCGTATTACTTTTTGGTGTACAATAAAATTTATTTTATTCTACTCTAGCTATTTTTTTTTTGTTTTTTTTTTCATGCACAAAAAACTTTTCTACAGTTTTATTATAGGTATGTATAGATAGATAGATTCAAAAAGACGCTAATCGAATAACCCAATCTTAACTATGGAATAAAAAGAACCTAATAATATTAATACCCAAAAAAAATTTTACCTACCTACTTAATTGAAATTTATACTTAACTTTACAACGTACTAATATAAAGAAAAGCAGGAGAAACAAACAAAAACACTAAACAAACTAATTATATTAATATCTAATACCTACTTTTAAAATCTAAAGCGCGCTTATTCCAGAATCAATAAGAACCACGTCCGTTTGCATTAACAGTGACAATGTGAGTGAAGTGAAGTTGGCCCGTGAACGCTCCCCGCCTTTCTATAAATGCAGCGGATGGCCGTTTCGCGCGTTAAACAAAAATCAACCGTAAAGCCGTACCCTGTCCCTGACTGGCGCGGCGAGATTTAAAAGTTTTATTTCATCTATATCTTGTGTGTTTATAAACCGATTTCTATATATTTTTTTTTTTTATAAAATAGATATTAAATTGTACTTTTTGAATATGGGAGTTTGATATAAATGTATTAATATTGTATTTCATATATATCTATATGAAATACAATATTAATACACTTTGAAGAAATACCTAACGATTAAACACGTTATTGTGGCTAATTTATAAAAGATATAGACTATTGAGGACTTTTTCATCTTTGTAATACATACTTTTGGTGTATGATCAACGTACGCGAGGATAAGAGCTCGAAAGCGCATTTTCATTTGACTTGCTTCAAAGTTATCGTCACTTCTCAGCTCCTATGTATCTTAGCGTTATGTTATATAGCCTATAACCTGCCCAGGAGTATAGACCACAATTGTACCAAGTTTGGTTAAAATCCCTTTAGCAGTTTTTGACCCATGCGTGCACATACAGACAGACAGACAGACAAAAAATTTACTGATTGCATTTTTGGCATCAGTATCGATCACCAGTCATCCTCTAATATTAATTTTGAATATATATTCAATGTACAGAATTGACCTCTCTACAGTTTTATTATAAGTATATAGATATAGATAAGATCATAATATTATGTATTTTATCTATGGGCCTAACAATAAAGAAATAATAATAATATGAAACCGCTACGTTACCAGTATATCAGGGAAATGCTGCGGTCAACCAACTGGCTAGCCACATAACAAGTTGCAGAGGACCACATTAAAGTGTTTGCACCTACATACAGGCAGGCGCGACCATGATACAACGACACTTTTACAAATTATTTTCTACCTTTAAAACAATGTTCGAATAATTTCAAGCAAACTAAGTTACTTTTCTTTTTTGATTAATTTTAAGTTTCCAAATGTTGTTTCTACCCTGTGTGTAAAGAAAATAGTTTTATGTACTAAATAAAATAGTTTTCTGTTCTACACTGTGTGTAAATAAAATAGTTATATGTGCAAAATAAAATAATTTTCGTACTTCCATTATTTCTGTACTTCCTTCTTTCTTTCTTATTTCTATCTTTCTTTCTAGTTTCTATGAAAAACTGATGTTGCATCGCTTTTACATTGTCGCGTCAAACCTGTCTGTGAAAGCCCATATAAATAAAATAAAAATAAATAAATAAAATAAAAATAGCCTTTATTTACTTACTACATTACATTACCTTTACAAAACTTTTTTACGTTTACACAAAAAGAAAGCCCATATAAATACGCCTTCAAAAATTTTCAATAAATCAAATCAGTGTAATTGATTACTGATTATATATTATAGTCAGTAATCAATTACGCTAAAAACAATTATTAAGCTACTTTTCAAAAATAAATAATTCACTAAAAACATTTATTTTTCTCTTGACTCCTGGGACAGGTTTTGGAGCGCTTCAGTTTACTGATTGGTGTTGGCCTGAGGAACAAAATGCACTATGTGTGCATTCTGGGCAGTACTTGGTCCAACTCCCAGACAAAGATTGGCAATGTCCTTTCATTGGAATATAGTAATTCAAAAGTGTCAGTAATTTTGAATTGTACAATTTTTTTTCAATAAATGAAGTTAGACTTTCGTTTTGACAGATGGTATAAAAAGAGATGATATTTTTGGAATAGATAGGTTTTTGCGCAAAAAAATAAAAACACTTAAATAATTAATATACTTGACAAAAAGTGTTCCACTCTGCTATTAAGAAATAATTGGCATAGTATAAGCCGAATAAAATACAAAAAAAAAAATACTAGATGCCTTGTAAAATAAGACCTCTTTAAACTAACAAGCTTCCTTGAAACAATATTCAATAGAATATCGAAGCCAGAACCATTATATTTAATTAATTATAATATTTTTACCAGAACCGTACTCTGAATATCGGAGAATTTGAGTAACGATATCATGAAGATAATATAATGGTATTTCCAAACATGTTTTCGTGTGATACAAGTAATATTTCAGTACTGTTATTTTATTAAGAGGGCCCTTCACGAGTAGCATATCTATCATTAACGTGAACATGGTTTAAAAGCTTGTTGTTTCATCTATCGTAATGTTTGACAAAGAGACAACTCGAAAAAAGAAACACAACGCCTGAACGCTCTGTTGGCATTCGGAAAATTTATTGGTCATTTAGTCGAATATTTCACACAACTTGTTCTAGGAAATACACGTTTTTTTTTACTATTAGTAATTTTTAGAAAAATATTCGTCATTTAGAATATCGATTAAATGTGCAAAGTTTCTATACATATATTTTTAATTGATAGGTAAAATGTGCAAAGTTTCTATACATATCTTTTTAATTGATAGGTATATTATGAAGGGCCAAAGTTTACGCAAAACAGCAGATTTTCAGAGTTTTTGCTCGATATTAAAAAAATATGTTTTTCAATCGGAACCTAGATAATATCCACAAGATAGCTGTATTTTAAAAATATCTAGAGCAAGATGTGTAATAACGCTATAATCACGTAAGAGCGGTTGTAAGGAAATATATCTCAGGTTGGGCGCTCTTAAGCCAGTGTGAGCGTCGTCACTGCAAAAGCGACTAGCGGCCAAGCTAAACGCTTGCCAGAGGGTCATGGCCATCCGGATGGTACAGGGATAGCGCTCGGTGTCCCGCGAAGCGGCGAGCCTACTTGCTGACCTGCCACTGTGGGATCTGGAGGCAACAGTTCTTGCACGCTTGCACGATTCGCGCATGGAAAAGCAACGCCGGGGCGAAACTCCACTTCCGCGACAAGTTGCGGCATGGCGGATAGAATCCCGGCGAGATCTCATGGTAAAATGGCGACAACGACTGTCGCAACACAGTGCTGGGCTCACCATTAAATCGGCGATAAGTCCCCTCTTTAAGGAGTGGCTGGAACGGCCACACGACGTCCTCACTTTCCACATGAAGCAGGTCCTTATCGGACATGGCAAGTTCGGGAGGTTCCTGCATCGGATTCAGGCGGAAGAAACGCCCTGGTGTCACCATTGGACGCGTGCTCCGCTTGTTTGGAGCACCGACATGTCCTCGAGAAGATAATCGGCGGCAGCGAACTCTTGCACCGGGCCCCGGTTCAGGCTATGGTAAGGAGCGAGGAGGAATGACAGGCGGTCGCCTACTTCTGCGAAGTATTAATTAGCATTGCACTTTATTCAGAGCCTACTGTCAAAGCTTTTACACCAGTGCCCTGGATCAATTATACGCAGCGGGCCTACAGTGCTCTTAGAGTCCAATTCAACAATGCCTTTAGGGTTCTGGTACGACTTCCTCGATTCTGCAGTGCCTCAGGCATGTTTGCGGACGCGGGCGTGGATGACTTTTATGCAATAATGCGTAAAAGGTCAGCCTCACTCATGCGTCGAATTAGGGGTAGTGGTAACAGAATCCTAAAGATGATCGCTGAAAGCCCAAAGTCATCCCAGTGTGGGATAGGTTTATAAAACTGCATGTTTAACATGTAAACTAATAAATAAACTTTTTGTTTTTGTGTGTTATGTTTGACAGTATTATGATTATTGTGTGTTGTTTTGGAATGATTTATTGTAATTTTATTTATTTTATGAATGAATTAACTTATAACCTAATGCATTGGAATACTATTATACTAACGTAGTTTTAAGTTTCAGTCACTACCATAATATGGACATTGAAATTAGTATGAAATACTTTTTTTTTTATTAATACTTCGCAGAAGGCAAAGGAGGAGGCCACACGCGTGAAGGAACGAACGTTCTCACGCTCCAGCCGCCGAGATCCCGACCCAGACTACCAGCTACGGTAGACGCGGGCTTGCGGACGCTAAGCAATAGGTAGCTCGCCGTCCGGCCGTCTGGCATTCGACCGGACCGAGCTCAAGTCGTCGACAGCGCGTAGTGATCTACTAGCTCCTCAAAGAGATGTCAGCAAACCGTAGGGATCCAGCAGGGCCGATGCCCACTAGCAAGGACCGCGGGGAATTTCTAAAATGGAAACCCGTAGTCCTAGAACACAAAGGGCTACTGAAGGACATAGTTGTGGTTTTAGTCAGTAAAAGTCTGACTTTTTTCTTAATAATAAATATTTTGATTACTTGTTGATTTCGTTTCACTGCATAATTAATAAATCTATACATTTTACTATTAAGTTAAAAATTGCTAAGTCCTTAAGCAAATTGAAACTTCACCTCGAAAAACTGCTAAATAATTGTTTTACTCAGTTTTATAAAATGTGTTTAAGTTTTGCTATTAATGTTATTGTTAAAATATCAAGAAAAATTATAAAAACCAACGCGATCTTCAGAATTTTGATTATTAAATTAATACCTATAGATTTTATTCAGTTTTTTCTTTGTCCTGTAAACTATGTCAAAATGGACTTAGAAGGTTAACAAATTAGGCCGACGATTTGTAGAATAGGCGCAAACACTTACCCTGTTTCCTCCACAACTCGTACTAAAAAGTACAACTGCTCAATACACCACTGATCTAGCACGCATTACGTTAGGTATATTCCAAAAAAATTGCTAAATTAACCAAAGTAAAATAATAATCTGGGATAGCTTTAGACGATTGTTCGAGTCTCTTTGTTCTTTTTTTTTTTCATCTTATGCGCGGTCTCACTAATTTCCCGCCACTGTCATTTATCAAATAATAAATTAATAACTGATGTTTGACACTCCAATTTTATTTATATGTATAGAATAGATTAAATTAATATAATAACAACTAGGAACTTTTTATAATAATAATTAAATAAATAATATGTAATTTTACATTAATCACATGATCAAAACATATTCTTGGGTTCGTACCCAGCCAGGCGCATTATTTTGTACGGTGAAGGAAAACATCGTGAGGAAACGCCGGGCATATCCTAGAACCAAAAATTCGAAGACATGTGACATTCACCAACCCGCACTGGGCCCGCGTGGTGGATTACGGCCCATTCCCTCTCCTAGAGAGGAGGCCTGAGTCCCAGCAGTGGGAACATTAAAAAGGCTGACGATGATGATGATGATGAACTGATGTTTATACGAAGTGGCGAGCCTAGTGACGCCATCTTTTTTAAAACTATAGAACAAAATCCTCGATCATTACAATGTTACCAAGTTTTTAACCATTATCATCGTTAGTATTGTTCCCTATTGTTTTGTATTGTATTGTAATTATATTCGAAGCAGTACTTACATCAAACAAGAGGAATTCATTTTAACGATCATTCATTATCAAATCCGCAAAAATTTACCAATTAAATAATAATATGTAATAATATTCCACAACTTTCACACAAGACTATTAAAGCTTGTGTTATGAGTATGTTAGAATGAACTATATATATATATTTATAACTACCTATATATCATAATAAAATGTCAAGATGGATAACGGTTATTTACTGTTTATCAAAGTTCCTATGACTGGTGTGTAAGGAAAGGGTTTTATGAAGAAAAGCACAGAAAGACAAGACTAAGTATTTATTTCAATTGGCTTGTCAGTTAATCGAATAAACTACTGGCTCGTTCGGAATCTAGGTCTTCGAGGTGAAGAACGGCCAAGAAACACCTCGGAAGCATTTTATCATCATAATAACATAATTAGAAACATAAGTCACAGTATAACAAATACACAGAATCAAAACAACATTAGCAATAATATTAAGCTATTATATTAAATAACTTACGTGAACTTAGGTAGTCCGTAAGGACTTTAATAGAAACCAATCTTATTTATAGGAAAGTCCTGATGCTCAAGTGTCAAACCTGTGGGTTGACACCTAAACATCAAATATCCTTCCACCTTCTACAAATCTCAGGTTGTCGCACAACACACAACTTCTTACATTTTAGTAGACAAAGTCTTTAGATATTTTACAACCATAATAATATCGCAACATCAATTAATTTAATAAAATAATAATTATACTTATCTTTTAACTCACAATTTCCACACTTTTACACAAACTGTAACTTATTTTTGTAGAGAGAGCTCCGCACCGTCCGACGTCTGAACCGAGAATCACCCAGGACGGTCGGCGCAGCGGCTTTTATAAGCGGTAACAAACAACCGTGAGTCACTTGCTTGTTACCGCTCGAACGTTGGTTTTTAGTTTGAATTTAAACGTTATCTTACAAATATCTATTGTAATTATTATTTAATACATTATTACTATTATATATTTTATATATCTATATCTATACATAGGCATAAACTATCACGGCCATACTGACAGTACTTCGTCCTCGAAGTATTACTATGTTGTTTATAACATACAAGTAGGTACATTCGATTCATTAATCAACATATACATAACACAAAAACGAAATTCATATTTCATAAATTTCGAGTCAACCAATTGTATGGACACGATGGTCCTCTTAAAATAGGTAACAGAGTATTCTTGCCAACTACATAGACATGTCGATCACATCCACCCGCTGCTCGTGGGATAATCGACACCAAATAGTAGGCCGACCAGCGGTTATTGAGTAATGCCAACTACATAGACATGTCGATCACATCCACCCGCTGCTCGTGGGATAATCGACACCAAATAGTAGGCCGACCAGCGGTTATTGAGTAATGCCAACTACATAGTCATGTCAATCACATTCACCCGCTGCTTGTGAGATAATTGACACCAAATAGTAGGCCGACCAGCGGTACTCAAATATTTTTTACTCATTTACAATATGACATTGGTTCTAATTATTGAGTAATGCCAACTACATAGTCATGTCAATCACATTCACCCGCTGCTTGTGAGATAATTGACACCAAATAGCAGGCCGACCAGCGGTACTCAAATATTTTTTTATTAGGAGTTTCTCCAGAGAAAGTTAATCAGGGTATTTATTTTTTGTTTCATGTATATGTTTCCAATAATATTTTATGTTGGCAACTTATGTTTTTATAAAAGCCTTAATTTAAACCAAAACATTGTACAGTTGATAAATAATTTCCAAAACAAATCAATAAGATTGAACCTTGAATTGACTTTAAAATATGGCAATGACAAGGTAGAAGTAGTTTCACATTTAAGGTTATACACCTCAATCACAAATTAGTACATATTTAATTTTGAGCCAAATACCTAGTCACGCCAATTACATTCACCTGCTGCCGGTGAGACCTATTGGCGCCAAATAAAAGGCCTAGCAGCTAATACTTGAGCCAAATATCTAGTCACGCTAAGCACATTCACCTGCTGCTGGTGAGACACATTAGCGCCAAATAGAAGGCCTAGCAGCTAATAAGCAATAACTAAATCATTGTAACAGCTATGTTGATTCTATACACCTAATTACGGTAAGATTAGATTGATCAACACTAAATTACAGAGCATAATTTTGAATTGTATTTTTCTATTTTGCTTTATTAGAACAGAATGATCGTTTTAGTCGGCATTATTGACTTTTCAAAATAACCGGGAAATAAATAATTCAATGCTATTCCACAGTTGATTCAACACACTAACCCGTTTTAGCAACATAATCAACACAATACATCGCTCGGTCAACCTGACAATATTATTGCAAATTGCTCTTAATGTTGAATTTCTGTTTATACTATATCAGTTATTTACTTCAGACCACAACATTAAATTTTATTTGATATTATCAGTTACCATCACAGCTTGTGACTAAAACTGAGGGTAAATAAAATTTACACTTAACTATCATTAGTTACTTTTGCAATTCTTAAAAGATATCTTAGTAAAATAGTTTTCACGCCCCTAAGACGACTCACTGACCTCAATTTGTTTTCCGACATATCAAAATCTATGATCACGAAACTTTGAAATAGATTGTTTACTTTATTGTTCCACATCAACTTTTTATTTCATTTAAAACGAGCAACTTTGAACTACCAGCACACTAATTTTATTCCCTTTAAAATTTTATCAAACAAGACACGCCAAGAAACCATAGCCCAAAGACTAGCTTCTTCTAAACGTGAGAATATTACAGAAAACCAGCCGATTCGGCAAACATTGTTTTGAAGTATAAATATTTGTAATATTTATTATGGTAGTCCAATAAAATATAAAATTATGATTTCCTACCTAACCAACCACTCTACGCTGCCTAACTAACAACTATCCTAAGCTACCTAAATAACAACTACCTTAAGCGACCTAAATAACTACCCTACTGTTGAGCAAATATAAATTCATAAGATAGATAGATGCCTTTGTAAACACCTTTGTGGAAGAGTGTCTTCGTAAACCTGTTCTTACGTTTCATTTTCGAACACGAGTGGCGCTGTTGTTTTTCCGTCACCGTCATGTCATGAAAATATATTTTTTTTTCTTTGTGAACAAGAATAAAATTGGGTTTATAGAAATCTATTCGAGTTTATTGAAATATTACCTAAACCCAATACCTACGCTACCTAACTAAACTATTGACGGTATTACGTTAATAAACTTGCAAAAATATGGGTACCAACTATTTCCATTTGATGTCAAGTACACTTTTTGTATCAAAATAATTATGAACATTTTATACCGAATAAAAATCTAACGATCTTATCTCGTGGCTTTATAGGAACAATGCTAAATGCCCATTACCTACAGTGAGACATCTTTAGCAAAGTGTTTAGTTTTGTTTCAAATAGCCATCCTAGATGTAACTAATATCGACGTAGTCCGTAGACTACCCCCATTTTTATATTAATATGCATAATCTTTTTGTACAACTTTATAATTATGATTACAAAATCATGTAGCCTTTTATGTCACTGGTAAAAGAATCGGGATTTTTTTTTAATGCTTTGTATTGGGACCAATTTTACGTTTATCTATAAAAACCCTTTACAACACATAAGATACTCAACGTTATCTTTAAAAACAAAAAGCAATGGTAACGAAGGTCTTACAGACTTTAGCACAGAATTCTAACACTTCCGTCACTTTACATATTAGAGATATCGGTATTTGTAAAATCTAATCCGCATTTGTTTCTCCTCTTAAATAATAACATAGGCGTGAGAAGTACAGATTTTGGGTGCAATCAATCCCCGCCAAAACAGCATTTCTAACAAAGAGTAAAATGCATGGCTCCTAAAATTTACAATAAAATTCCCAAAATAATGAATATTAATTCGTTTAAGAGGGAACTAAAAAAAATTGCTACTCAGTAAGGCTTATTATAATGTTGCGGAGTTTTTAAACGAAAAATTTAGAGCCATGACTATTTAATATTTTAATTTTACTTTTAATTTTATTATTCTATTTACTGTATTGACTGTAATTTTTATTGATTGAATTTTAACTAAATTATGTAGACTATTATTGAATTGACTGAATTTTGAATGTTTTTATTTGTATATGTTGACTATTATTGAATTGACTGAATTTTTAATGCTTTTTTAAGGAATTGTTGTTTTTTTTATTTTTTGCTTTTTTTTTTAAATTAATTTTGTACGCCGATTTACGGCAAAACGTGTTGAACTGACTGACTCGCTGTCTGATGTTGACTTTATCACCATCTTAACATACACATGTTTATACAAATAAATGATCTTATCTTATCTTTTAGCTACTGAAGGTACTTGCTATATTTTACCAATGCAGATGCAGTAGCTTGATTGAAGATCCACAGCTCATTTGCAGCTCCGTTTTCCGGGACGGCATGGTGACATCGTGGCGTCATCTTCTTGATGGTAGTAGACTCGACGGTTATAGTTCATGAAAATAACAAGACAAAAGGCATTAAAAATCAGTTGTGTAAGCCAGAGGCCTATCCCACTTCTGATGTTAGAATGAACTATATATATATATTTATAACTACCTATATATCATAATAAAATGTCAAGATGGATAACGGTTATTTACTGTTTATCAAAGTTCCTATGACTGGTGTGTAAGGAAAGGGTTTTATGAAGAAAAGCACAGAAAGACAAGACTAAGTATTTATTTCAATTGGCTTGTCAGTTAATCGAATAAACTACTGGCTCGTTCGGAATCTAGGTCTTCGAGGTGAAGAACGGCCAAGAAACACCTCGGAAGCATTTTATCATCATAATAACATAATTAGAAACATAAGTCACAGTATAACAAATACACAGAATCAAAACAACATTAGCAATAATATTAAGCTATTATATTAAATAACTTACGTGAACTTAGGTAGTCCGTAAGGACTTTAATAGAAACCAATCTTATTTATAGGAAAGTCCTGATGCTCAAGTGTCAAACCTGTGGGTTGACACCTAAACATCAAATATCCTTCCACCTTCTACAAATCTCAGGTTGTCGCACAACACACAACTTCTTACATTTTAGTAGACAAAGTCTTTAGATATTTTACAACCATAATAATATCGCAACATCAATTAATTTAATAAAATAATAATTATACTTATCTTTTAACTCACAATTTCCACACTTTTACACAAACTGTAACTTATTTTTGTAGAGAGAGCTCCGCACCGTCCGACGTCTGAACCGAGAATCACCCAGGACGGTCGGCGCAGCGGCTTTTATAAGCGGTAACAAACAACCGTGAGTCACTTGCTTGTTACCGCTCGAACGTTGGTTTTTAGTTTGAATTTAAACGTTATCTTACAAATATCTATTGTAATTATTATTTAATACATTATTACTATTATATATTTTATATATCTATATCTATACATAGGCATAAACTATCAAGTACTAGATAACTGAGAAACATACTTATATATTTCTAAATACATACATATTACAGATAAATTACACCCAAGCACAGAATAAATGATCGTGCTCATCACACAAACATTTATCTTGGGTGAGAATCGAACCTACGACCTCCGGCATAGCAGTCAGGGCCACTAGACTGACATGCCAGTAAATTATACCAGCATCTCAACAAACTAATGATGGTTAAAGTAATCACTACCTTCGTAGATTCATTTTATTACGCAGATGGTTCAGCCTATCAGAGGTTTCAATAATACACAGGGTTTCAATATTCACTATACAAGCATTTTCAGCTCGAGTGCACAGGGTACTCGAATTCACTTTCATTTATCCACTTTTCCACATCCTGCGCGTGTTTCATCCATTTTCTAAAAGCTTATATTCTCTACCAAAGCGAACCTTGGTGAAGAGTGTAAATGGAATTCACGCATCCACCGTACTCCATAAAGCTTCTAGATTCTCGTAGTAGCATGTAATTAAAGGCTCTGTTGTGCCTGATTGGTCACTTAACCGTAAATGAAATGTGTACTCGATTTTCCTGAGAATAGAAAACTATCTGTCAAGCTTCAATTTTAGAATCTCGTCCGCCCATTTCTCAATGTGGTGACTGGCGTCTCATTAAAGGTCATAGCACACATAAACGACTCTGCTCCAACACCGCTCCCACCCAACACCACCCTAAACTAAGACGACTGCTCGCAATCCACACGGCGCCAATTAGCAAGCGCCCAGCAGTCCACGCGGCGGCAGCTACCAGGCACCCAGCAGTGCGCGCGGCGACAGATACAGACCGACTGTCACTGAGCGGATTGATCGGCGTGACGTCGGCGCGGCGACTGCTAGCAGTCAGCGCGCGGACACCGCGCCTGCTAGCAATCAGCGCGCGGACACCGCGCCTGCTAGCAGTCAGCGCGCGGACACCGCGCCTACCGCTCGCCTACTAGACCTGTGTCGATCGATCATTTGTCGTAACCCGGGTCGATCATGACCCACTCGTATGGTGATCGGGTTAAAAAGATTCGATCATTTCGATCATTCGGGTCGCAGTTCGTTTATAATAACCGATTGACGTATGCTGAAATGAAACTAGCTAAAACAAGCAAACAAAACAACACCTGAATAATGCGATCCGATTTTCACATTCGTGTCGCGACTCGCGGGTCATAAGATACTAGTGCAACTGATCGGATCTCTTCAAACAAAATTCAATCACGCGATCGATAGCTTGCGGCTCAGCGTCGCGAGCGATCCTGTACAACCCGGTTTCTTTTGGAGAAAGAGTGAGGTGAATGAAAGTGCAATATCATGTATGTAAACGAAAGAGATAGAAGACATTTTGCTTGTTACGTCATGTTGTGTCATTGAATGCACGATTCAATCGATTGTACGAGCACGCAATTAGTTACCATAATTATATGAAAATAAAGTCCAATTTGTTTTATTTTGTTACCTGATAATCGAGTCAAATAAGATCGGGTGCTTTTGAGATTCGTGATTCTATCACTCGGGTACAGGTTGCGATCGAATCAAAAAGATTCGATCAATCGTGAACGACACAGGTCTATCGCCTACAACGTGCGGCCAACGAGACGTCAACTACCGAGCAGTCTGGCGGCGGTAAGCTAGCTGACAGCGAACTGTCTGCTAATTTATAATGCCGATGTAAAATATATCTAAAAGCAACAGTTAAAGCCCATATTTGAATGATATTCTTTTTGGCGGGTGGAAGCAGAGTCGTTTAAGTGTGCTTTAACCTTAAGATGTCGGATGTCCGTACCGGCCATCTTCTTCGCTCGCAATACTGTTTCGCAAAAAACTTATGTAGCTCTCACTCATACGTACAAAGCGTTTTGGGAACACATTCATGCGTACCGTTAGGGAATGGAATTCTCTGCCAAAGTCTGTGTTTTCTGATAGCCATCATAACCTAGGTGCAACTTCTAAGCTAGCGTGCTCCATCGTCGGCCACATTATCGCTTCCCATCAGGTGAGATAGTGATCAAACGTGAACCTATAGGTACATAATAAATTAAAAAAAACTTTTTTAGGTAAAAGATCTACGCATAACTCCATGCACTAGCTTCAAACGTTTTATAAGAGCCCATGTAGACTGAAATAAAAAGTTTTTTTTAATCACAAATTAGACTCGAATGACAGCAACCAAAGCCCGTTTGACTGTTGTAAGAAAGCATGATCTTTTTTACAATTATAACCAGCCAGAGCAGTAAAAGAAAAACTACCTACAAATTAATTTTAAAAAATTAATTTAACTTTTTTGCATCATACAAAGGGAAAATAATGAAACGTAATTAAAAATGTCGTATAAATTATATGTAATCCTATATAAAACCTCATATGAGCGTTCCCACCATGTGTTACTGGTGTCCAGTCACTCGTGAACCTCCTTCATCAGTTGAATTATTTCATTTCAATATTTTATATGAAAGAATGAATGCTTTTGTGAAATTAGCGGTAAATCAGTACGAATTAAAAACAAAAAAAAAAACGCTTTAAATCATGATTTTTTCGTATTCCTCTCAGTATTTCTGGTCTTGGGGCTTTTTGAACCGGACTGCGGTCACAGCTTCCACCTATATATTTTTTGTAGTGTTTTGAGAGTAGGTACAGTTACCAAAAAAACTGTTTACCTATTTTATTCGTGGTCTCAAAATACTTTTCAAAAAGTTTCAACATGTTTTTCTATACTGTGTATATTTGCCAAATAAATATTTTTCTATCATTTTCTTTAAAAAAAAGTACATTTGGATTCAAGTGTAGAAAGTTTGTCATTGCAACCACTCCACAATGTTTATTCATTTCTTTATTCATTTCTTTGTAAGTGTATTGAAAAACATCGTTTGATACACGTTCAAATTTGTATCAAAATGTACTATTATGGAAGTTGGGACCGTTATCTTGGTCGTTTGGAGCGCCGTCGCCTGATGCGGTCGGCCTCCTCCTTAGCGAGCATTACTGCTTCGCAGAAGTCGGCGACCGCCTGCCACTCCTCCTCGCTCCGGACCATGGCTCGACGCGAGAGGTCTCCGCCGCCGATCGCCTCCACGAGGGCACGGTGATGCTCCGCCCAAGCAGGGCACACCGCGACTGTGTGCTCCACCGTGTCCTCCGGGCGTTCCGCACAGTGGCGACACCCGGGCGTCACTTCCGCTTTGATTCGGAACAGGAACCTCCCGAACTTGCCATTTCCGGTGAGGACCTGTGTCATGCGGAAGGTAAGGACGCCGTGAGGTCTTTCCAGCCACCCCTCAAATCGCCATAATTGTGGCGTGCCCAGCACGGGGTTGCGATAGCCGCTGACGCCATTCCACCATGAGATCCCGCCGGAGCTCTGTCCGCCATGCCGTGACCTGTCGCGGCAGAGGACTTTCACTCCGGCGTTGCATCTCCACGCGCATGTCGTGCATGTGTGCAAGGACTGTTGCCTCCAGAGGCTCCAGATCCCACGGTGGTAGGCCAGCCGGAAGGCTCGCCGCTTCGCGGGAAATCGTGCGGTATCCCCGCACCATCCGAATTGCCATGACCCTCTGGCAGGCGTTCAGATTGGCTGCCAGTCGCTTTTGCAGCGACGGCGCCCACACCGGCGCATAGAACCTCCGGCAGGAGGCATCTAGACCCCCAAGGTTGGGCAGGAGCCGCTTGAGAGCGGCTCCAGTCCGGTTGAGTTTGAGAGCCAGACGTCGGAAATGCTCCTCGAAATTCCATCGGCTGTCGAGGATGAGTCCCAGATACCTCATCGAGGACCCGACGCCGATGCGAAGTCCTCCCACCGTTAGTTGGGAACCCAAAGGTGGCGCATTCCGACGACCGCGACTGTGAAAACACATGGCCTCGGATTTGCGCAGCGCCACCTCGAGTCCCAACTCCTGGATCCTACCACGACTATCGCAACCCCGCGTGTCGCTAAAGTGGCCGCCGCCCGGTATGACTCTCCCTGCGCTAGAACCAGCATGTCGTCTGCGTAGCAGACCACGCTGACCCCGTCAGGGAGGTCGCCTCGCAGCACGTAATCGTACCCGATGCTCCACAAGGGTGGTCCTAGTACCGACCCCTGCGGAACACCGCACGACATCTCCCGACGTTTCCCGTCTCCCTGGTGACCGGGGTAGACAATACACCTGTCCGACAGGTAGGCCTCGACTACTAGACAGAGGTATTCGGGCACCCGGTGGTACCGGAGTGCCCTCCGGATCGTACTCCAGGGCAGGGAATTGAAAGCGTTGGCAAGGTCCAAGGACACTGCCACGACACACCTACCCTGAGACACCGCATCTCCCGTCGTGAGGGCTCGCACGCGCATGATGGCGTCCACCGTAGAGCGCATCCTGCGAAAGCCGAACTGTCCGTCCGACAGGTCCGGCCCCACCCGTGAAAGGCGCGCGACGAGGCGGCTCGCAATCACTCTTTTAAAGAGCTTGCCCACCTCGTGGAGCAGCACAATGGGCCGGTACGTGGACGGAGAGTCCGCAGGGCGCCCTGGTTTCGCGATGAGGACCAGTTTCCCCGTCTTCCAGCGAAGTGAAAACTGGCCTCTCTCCAAGCATGCGCTGAAGAGCCCTCTTAGTCGAGGCCCGAGAGCCTCCATGGCCAGGACCCAGGCTTTCCTAAGCAAGCCATCGGGTCCTGGAGCGGCGTTCTTGGCACTCAGCCTTTGCACCGCCACTCTCATCTCTACCTCGGTCACCTCTTGGGCGGAGCGGGGGTTGCGAGATAGTGTCAGACTCTTACTGACTAAAAGACCACCCCGTTCCTTCATACTGGGGCTCGAGCTCCCTTTCGGATAACCCTGGCCCCAGTAGGCTTCGACCCAGCTGGGTCCCTGCTGTTGCTGACAACTACTTGAGGCGCACGGGAACATTGCGCGCCGTCGACGACGTGGGCTTGGTCCGGACAGTTACCGGACGGCCGGACAGCGAGCTACCCATTGCTCACTGTCCGCAAGCCCGCGCGTACGGTGACCGGAAATCGGGATCGGAATCCCGGTGGCGGCGGCGAGAACGCCGTTGCCTGATGCGGTCGGCCTCCTCCTTTGCAAACGTTACTGCTTCGCAGAAGTCGGCGACCGCCTGCCACTCCTCCTCGCTCCGGACCATGGCCTCAACCAAGGCCCGGCGCGAGAGCCATTATGTACCTTAGTGCAGTGCAATAATAGTCACTTTCTGAGCAAGTGTATTGAAATAGTACATTGTTACACTAGGGGTGAAAGTAATTCATTTCGTCCCGAGAAGGAGTTGGCGGGCGAGCGCAGCGAGGTCGCTAATTCGAGGGGTTAAATGGGTTACTTTCACCCCGAGGTAAACACTGTGCTTTTCATTACGAATACGAGGAAAATAAAAATAAAATAAAAAGTTTTTAAAACCTGAGTCATCGTATCTATGATTTTAAGTAGGTATCTTACTTCTGATTTAGACGGTAAAAGGTATTCCACTACTGCTTTAGCCTCTTCTCTTATGAAATTAGGCGTTAAATCACTATTTTAATCTGATAAACATAACGTGTTAATACAAATCTCTGTTGTACGGAAATGTAAACGAAACTCGAAAAAACCAACGACTGATTGCCACTTTCCCACCATTTTGTATTTTTTTTCTGCGGCCGGCCAGCTATTAATGAAAAAATAGAAATTAATTGTAATCTTTTAAAAATAAAGTATTTTAAAGAAATAGTTGAACAAGTAAATCACTTAAAATATAACATTATTTAATTACTACTTGTCTTTAAGCTATTTCAATTTTATATCGCGTTGTGATTGACTGGCTGTATGGAACATTGGAACATGGTTCAATATAAATGTGAAGATAGAACTAGTTTTTTTTTTTAATAATTTTTTACACCACCTGCTCGATAATGTCGTTTTATACGTCATACAAACCTCACTTAAAGCAAGTCATTCTATACCTAGGGAAATAATGCAGTATGGCCGATCCCTAGGGAATAATGAGATTTAAATTTGGAACATTAAAAATCGTCAACATTGTGAATTAAAATGTAGGCGCATCGAACAAGTTGACTAGAAATTCAAACCAAAGAGTATGTAATCACTATGGTTCAAACTGGCCACTAACAAAAAAAAAAGAAAATAGAATAAAACGTGCGTACTGACGGGAGCGTTATAGATAATTGAAACTATAGAATCTTGGAGTAGTGAATTTTGTTTGTTTGATGAACTTGTAAATACTCGTATTAGTCTAAGATCCGATTAAGAACGACCTTCACCGGTCTGTTTAATGGATGAAACGTATTTTATTATAAATTTAGTGTATTAAATAATATATCGCGGGTGGGTTGCCTAAGAAATTCCTGGCCAGACTATTATTAATTTAAAATTGAAAATTTATTTTATTTTTAGAAAATTGCACAACCGTTATCCATACCAGATTTTTTTGCAGACAACACTATAACATCGTATTCGTAATGAAACAGCGTTAATTTTGATATAGAATTTGTTGTATATAAAAAAAAACACACCTGTTTATGCATACCTGTTTATACCTGGCAACCCATAGCTATGCCAGGAAACAAATAGGCAACCCAACATTTTTATGTTCTAAAGGCTTCACTCTTTCGGTTAGTATTAAATTTATTCGTTAAACACACCGGTGCATTTTACAAAAAAAAAAAAAAAATGTTTGGCCAGGAATTTCTCAGGCAACCCACCCGCGTTATATTATTTAATATACTAAATTTATCATAAAATAGGTTTTATCCATTAAACAAACCGGTGAAGGTCGTTCTTAACCGTATCCTGGACTATATAAAGTCTGTCTAATAAGTCAACCGACTTGGGAATTTTGTATAATATTTAATCATTTAAAAAATACTTATATTCGATACTTTTCATAAGGTTCTTCTGTTAGTAAACAATCTCTATCTCTTAATTAACCTTGATTATTGAACCCGTGTTGACTACATCAGATTTAATTAAATCCTGATAATTACCCAAGTCGTTTAACTTATTAGACAGACTCTAATACTTATATTTCTCTAGTATATGATTTGGTCGACCAAATTGTCTTTTAATTATCTCACAGATGGTGTAAAAAGTAGAGTATGCAACACGGGGATAAAGCTGTCTTTGTCTTGGGCGGCTTGAATTCCTCTCTTCACTCAGGTTTCTTAATTAACTCCCTCGCGATGCTCGGGAGTTAATTTTATAAGTCCCTCACTATCGTTCGGGATTAATATCAGCAACCTTCGTTTCGTTCGGAATTCAACATGCCGCCCGCGACTTAAAGACACTGCTTTATTCCCTAGTCACATAAACTACTATTACAGCTGTCAGTTGTAAAGTAAAACTCCCTAGGGATGAAAAGTATCACTTTCAGCCCGCTCCTCAGGCAACTTCAGACCTACTTTCAGAGTATGAGTAATGAAAAATACGTTCCACAAAGTAAAAGCCTCTCCAGGCCACTCTTCTCCACTGGACACACTGGGCACGTGCCCAGGGCCCCGCGATCGATTGGGGCCCCCTGCTCTATCTACTCGATTACCAAACGATAAACGGAAGCTACTCTACTCTGGCCTATAAATCGGGCTTCCCGATTCCAGCATGTTTAATAAGTTTGAATTAACTTAATCATTTTGAATTAACTTAATCAACTCAAATCTAGAAAAAGGGTACCTACCTCTTCAAACAGCATACATATTGTAAGTCTAATCCTGGTTGCTGGTTACTTATTATGGATCACATTATACTTATTATCTATTATTGTATAGTCGGCCTTATAATGTTCCCACTGTTGGGCCTCAGCAGGCCTCCTCTCTAGGAGAGGGAATGGGCCGTAATCCACCACGCGGGCCCAGTGCGGAATTTCGAATTTTTTGGTTCACATGCCGGTTTCCTCACGATGTTTTCCTTCACCGTTTTGAGAGCAGTGCTGATGTAATAAATTACACAATTTGAAAATTTTTAATTCAACTTATTATCTATCCATCATAATACTTATCTAATGAACTTCTAACAAAATTGTGCTTTATTATGGACATAGGGGCCCCATTATCGTAATATGCCCAGGGCCGCTAATAAGTGAAAGACGGCCCTGAGCCTCTCCACAAGGCGAACCGATAATGATGATGCGATGACGTGGTGAGAGTTGAGGGAATGCGATGGTTGCGAAACGCATAGGACCTTTCGTTGTGGCGATACTTGAAGGAGCCCTATGTCCAACAATGGACTTCTCTTGACTGAAATGATGATGAAGCACATCTCTGGGTTTTGAACCAGCGACGTACCATTCGTTAGTCATCGTCGTTACCACTGGGCTACCATATTGCTCTTAAAGCTAGTAAAAATACACTAAATTACAGTATTTTCAGGAACCTCCATTCTTACTATGCTATCATTTTGGTGGTTGCTTTTGGTCTTTATAAATGAGTTAAAATTCACCTCAGGATGCTGTCAAAGAGAATTGCCTTCGTTTGAAGCTTTTATAGGTGCATTTGTAGTCAATTGAGCACAAACTACCGGGTAGTTACGGTTAGGGTTGAGAGTAATCAAAACAGTGTCTTCTAATTCAAAGACGAGATATAGTTAACTTGGTTTATCAGGCAAAACGTACTTACTGTCCGTTCAATCGATTTTGACTTTGATGTTCTTCTTAGTAATGAATTTTGTACATCTATTTTTTTTTTCCGTGAGTAAAAATCGCCCAGATGACATCCCCTGCCCTTGGGCGGAGTGGAAGATAGTGTCAGACTTTTGCTGAATAAAAAACTCACCATGTTCCTTCGTTGCCTTTCATACATGGGCCGAGCATTCCTATCAGAAACAGACCCTTGTTTCACCGTGTCCTCCGGGCGGTCCACACAGTGGCGGCACTCGGGCGTCACTTCTGCACAAATCCGGTGCAGGTGCCTCTCGAACTTACCGTGACTGGTGAGAACCTGCGTCATGCGGAAGGTGAGGACGCTGTGAGGTCTTTCCAGCCACGCCTCAAAGAGGGGACTTACCGCCATAATTGTGGTGTGTCCATTTGTACCTCTAGGTGATATTCATTCAAGGTACGATGATGTACGCCAAAAAAATAACTCTACAGGTTTTGGGCCATCGATATAATTAGATGTAGGCTGTATTATACCGTGAGGTAAAAGCATGTTATAAAAATTATTTATATTTGAAAACTTATTTTTATTTAGAAACAGCCAAGTGAGAGTCGGACTCGTGCTCGAAAGGGTCCAAACCGTTCGAAGCAAAAATCACATTTGCTGTATGGGAACCCTATTTTTTATTCTGTTTTTAGTATTTGTTGTTATAGCGGCAAGAAAAATACATGTGTGAAAATTTCCACTGTCTAGCTATCACGGTGCATGAGATGCAGGTTGGTGACAGACGGACAGACAAACAAACAGACAGACGGACGGACAGCGAATCTTAGTAACAGGGTCTCGTTTTACTCTTTGCTTACTCTAAAAAAACAATGCGACATCCGAGGCTAAAACTTATGCCATACGCATTTAGTTTTTGTTCAAAACAGATTACCTTCATACAGATTCATAAATTTATTCACCATCAATTTGGTATGAAAGCTTTTAAAACGCGTGGAAACAAAAAGGAAACAATACTTTTATTTTTCAAACACAAAAATTTGTAATCCTTTTCAAATTGAATGAATTTAATAAAACACGATCGCCTGCATACATAATAAATAAAGAGAATAAGAGCTCCATTACTTGGGCACACGAATTAAAACGAACACAAATATGTTTGAATTAAATAAACTGGGCCGCAAAAATAACGGGTCACTTATAAAAACTGCGATATCTCCCGAAACTATGGACATGCATGTTATAGGCAGATTCGTTTGCTTATTTTAAATCTCAAAAGAGAACAGATTTTAATGAAAAAAAAATATATATAAATATGGACCGTCACTATAAAACAATTTTTTGGATATTTCAGTATCAAAAATCAGTATTAAAAAAAAAAGAAGTATTCAGTGTAATATCAGGTCACCTTTACCTGAAACATGTACACAATCTTTTTTTCATCTCGTGTCGATCAAACTGGTATGAACGTCAAAAGACCATGAAATGACATGTCAACGTGCATAGTTACACGAGGAAACCGATTCATCGTGAGCACAATGCTAAGAAATCGACATCACGCTGTTCAAGTCCGAAGGCGACTTTGTAAAACTGGTCAGACTAACACAAGCTAAAAATAAGGGCCTTTGTTCCGTTTTGAAACTAGATTTGGGAATCTAACTTTTTACATAGGTAAGTTTGTATAACTTTGTATGGAACCCTCGGTGCCCGATTCCAACTCACTTGACCAGTTGTTTTGGCATAAGTTGGAAGTGTTTTCTTCAAGTTTTTAAGTACATATTTTTAAATTGTGTACAAACGTGTAATCTTTATAATATATTAATCTGTCATCAACATACTACAGTTTTACTAATTATCTATATTAATATTGTAATAAACACTAATAATTATATTATTATAGTCATTTATTATTTAAGAAACCATCACATTTTTTATTAGACACCCGGATTGTTTGCGGCGCAATTTGGATAAAGGATCCTTTTACAATATAAACAACGGATCTAAAACAAAACGTGTTTAGACAAAACCAGTCAAACGTATGTTGGACCTTTATTAACGTCGAGTTCCGTACATATTTATTAAATAAATTTAAAAAATAATAATAATATGATTAATTTGCAGTAGCCATTTCTATAAGTTATTAACATCATATCATATCATATAATCTTTTCTTCCAGTAAACAATGACTTGTGACTACTTGTCCTTTTCATGTGTGACTGGCTTTTTACAGCTAACATCTTAATGACAGTGTATTTGCAAATGATAAATGTTTATATAAATTTTTTTAGTTCGTAAATTGTTGGCTTGCTATACCTACGCTTTGGTGCATACCTACTGTAAATATAGCTACCAATTGATAAATAAATAAATAAATGGTGGAGGTATGCCCCGCACGCCCGCTTGATGGTGTGCACCGTGTCGTCATCGTAGAGGCGATCGGCGGCTGCGACCTCTAGCACTGGGTCCTAGTTCAGGCCATGGTCCGGGGCGAGAGGGGCGAGGAGGGCAAGGCGGAAATGGGTTGTGATCGCTTCCTTCTGCGTAGCTAGCTGACTGAGGTGACCCCAAATCTCCTATGCTAGCATTAGCGAAGGAGATTTGGGGCCATCTCAGTCACGAAGCCAGACAAGGAATTAATTTCGAAAATAAACAGTTTTCAGAATCAATACGTAAATATTATTAAATAATTGTTTATTGGAACTTTCGCCTACATGGAAAAAAAATATATCGAAAGTAGCTTGTTTCATTACAGAACCCTAACGCCTAAACGAGGCATTCCGTTTTTTCCTCATGAACCTCCAGAGATATTTCATTTCCTGACCCATATCTCTGTTTGGGTAAATCGAATGATGTCAAATAATGGTTTTAGAAGTAAATGGACTGGCTTTTGTTGTTTATGTAATTAGATTTACGGATCATTTGGCTTATTTTCACGTCGGTTTCTTTAAAATAAAAAGGAAATAAAATTGTTATACTATTTTTCAGTAAATATTTAATGGACTAGTAGGCATTAGGATATTGTATTTTATATTATAATATTAGGTTTATTGTACGACCCGATAAGGGGTTGTTTAAGGTGGAAACAGTCCTTTTCTATGACTTTCCCATTTGTAAGTGGAGACTGAAGAGTGTATCAGACTTTTATCTGAACACACTTGTGTTCATTCTTTTCACTTTGCGTTCCTGGACCTCGGGTTTCCTTTTCGGAAGTAATCCTATGGCCCCAGTAAGCTTCAACCCTGATAGCCCTGCGGTTTTACTGACATCTCTTTGAAGTATGCGTACAAGACTACGCGCCGTCGTCGACTCGGACTTGGCTGCCTTGCTATAAACCGTTGCCTGTATCAGAACCTAGCGCGAGAGACAACCTACGGGGTGCGATATAGCTAGATGTTCACAAAACATTTTTTAACACCAGCTATATTATACTATACCATGCAGGTACACTTTCCATCCACAATATAGACGAATTGAATTGAAACTTGAATTATATCTAAAATGTTTTAAATAAAACATTTTTCGAAAGTTGAAAAAAATAATGCCTTTGTACTAAGAATGATTCTTACTTTTGCAAAGTTTTAATAAATAAATAATACACTGGAAAGGCCAGAAACAACTAAAACAAATAAATTGTAGATAGATACTTCAATGACTCAAGAGCCACCTGAATTCTTAAAACTGTACAAATACTTTATAACTACTCTCAAGGTCTCTCATAAAAAACTCAACAAAAAAGCGCTACAAAACTTTGTTATTTTATAATAATGACTTTTTTATCTCTTAAGTTTCAAACAACTGTCACAACTTTTGTTTAAGATTATTTTTTTTTTTTTCAGTTCCGGTATACAAGGTGCAGTTTTAAAACTGCACAATATTTCAGGAGGTTGTAATAAAACTCATAAATAATCATGTAAAAATACGAAACCTGGTCAATAATCAGTAATACTTGTTATTTAATTTTTTAATTACACTAAACTAAATCGATTGATCGATGGCCGCGGGGGCGTGGCTAGGGTGTGGCGTGCGGGATGATGATTGGATGATACATTATTTATGAAACTATCGTTGCGAGTTAGTGTGTGTGAAAACGCCCTTTATTGTTCCGTGTTTGTGTGTGTGAAAAAAAGCGCGGTTATATAAAAAAAAAAAATTACCTACTTATTTTATTATCGATTCGGGTCGAGAATCACTAACATAATTACCTCCTGAAATATTTTGCAGCTTCAAAACGACACCTTGTATAAGTCATCATTTCAGCCGATAGACGTCCACTGTTGGACATAGGCCTCCCCCAAGCGTCGCCACAATGAGCGGTCCTGTGCGTCTCGCATCCATCGGATTCCCGCAACCCTTACCAGGCTATCGGTCCACCTTGTAGGAGGCCTTACAACGCTACGTTTTCCGGTACGTCGTCGCCATTCCAGAACCTTCCGGCCATCTGCTCTGCGAGCAATGTGCCCTGCCTATTGCCACTTAAGTTTGGCGATTCTTCGTGCTATGTCAGTAACCTGGGTTCTTCTGCGGATATCCTCATTCTTGATTCGATCACGCAAGAAAACTCCAAGCATAGCCCTTTCCATTGCCCTTTGGGTGACTTTAAGTCTTCTAATGAGGCCCATTGTGATGACATATGGCTGGTAAATAAGTATTACAACTGTTCCGGCTGTTTTGGAACCTCATGGCCTGACACGCGACGATGGTAAAAGACCAAACGTCTTTATTTTCCTTGGAAGATGGGTAGGCCTTTAGTGTGGGACGCTACCTGTGTCGATACTCTTGCGCCATCCCGTCTTCCTAGCTCATCGTGCTGTACTGGTGCTGCCGCGGCGGCTGCAGAGAACCTCAAGTGGCGAAAATATAACAGCCTCGTCGGCTGTTATATTTTTGTCGTGGCGTGGCGTGTCGTTTGGCCGTGGGGTCCGAGTGCTCATATGCCTTTTAAAGAATTATCAAAACGCTTAGTTGACTCTTCGCGTGACCCAAGGGCTAGCTTCTACCTCGGTAAGAGATTAAGCATTGCCATACAACGTGGCAATGCCTTCAGCCTTTTGGGCACACTTCCAGTCGACAGCGATGCGGAGGAGTTTTATGACGTCATAGTTAGTTTAAGTATTGTTAGCTAATTTACAAAAAAAATAAAGTATTACAACTATTTATGAGAAATCTTTTGCATAAAAAAATTAGAGGTATAGTGTGTATCACAAAAATCCATTGGATGCGAGTGATATTACAGCAATTGCGCCAATGGAGCAAAATTAGTTCAGAATCTGCTGCATTCTAACATAATGTGCGCGGTGGAGTAGTATTCATCAAAGAAACGACGTGGCGCGATGGTGGGTCGCGTACGCTTGCTTACGCGGCATGAGGCCAGCGCTCCTTCAGGAATCCACATGTATTAAATCCCTTAACTAAACTGAACTGTCGACCAATATCTGTCTGTGGGAGGATATTCTCTCTCTCTCTTATATTTTGACGTAAGACTCAGGGGACCGCAGCAGTCGTCCTCCCACAGATAGACATCGATCGACGGACCCGGAGCGGGTACTGCTCCACAGTTGAGTTGATGTCGAACACATGAAGTTATGAGCCTTTTGGAGCATTACCATGAACTTTTCAAATGTCAAGCGGGATGGAGCTATACATTCTTTATAGCTGAAGTCGTCGAAGAGACCGTGGTAGGGCGTCTGATAGGTTTGTGTTCACTAGTCGTGGATCTTTTGACTTAAAGTATTTATGATGATGAGCGAATTTTGAATAAGAGTAATTAAAAATCGATTAAGGACCTCTTTTATGTAACTAATCCCTAGGCTGAGGATCCTCCTCGTTTTATTTGTTTTTAAAATATACTAGCCTTAACCATCGCCTTCACCTGTGAGAAAACAGAATTCAGATTCTATTCCCGGAAAGCATTGATTTCGTTTTATATACACTTTCATGCATGGGCATAAAAAATAACAAACATATATACAAATATTTGCTATTATAATATTAGTGTGATATCAGTTTCGACCAGATCAGAAGAAAGAGTTCATCATGTAGACCCTCCTTCTCCTTAAAGCTGGCCAGTAGGTGTTCCCGGTGGTTCCTACGTCCAAATCCAAATTGCCCCCACTCGCAGCTCGTCGAAAAGCGTATATTACTATGATATTCTGATCAGCTTCCGTTCATATTATTTCCCATAAGTCACTTCTAAGTCCTAAAATACAGCAAAATGATTCATCAATTAATTCGCGAAACGAAACTCGTAATAAAAACGCAATCATGTTCATTGATCTTCAGTATCATTTTCATCTGATAGCCTTTGAAAGTTCAGCTGACTTACTTTTAATTAAGAAAATGAAAGAGGTCGCCGGTGCGTGGGATTGAAAATTGGTTAAAGAGCGACGTAAGAAAGAGAAGCTTGTTTGAAAATTAATAAGGTTTTTTCGTTTACTTTTACTTTCATAAATTTCTAGTTATGTAATTTTAATAATATAATTATCAGGCAGTTTACTTTTGATTATAAAAATATATTATTTTCTAGATCTTGCATTTATTATCACAGCGGAGTGACTATTTTTAGGGTTCCGTGCCTCAAAAGGAGAAAACGGAACCCTTTTACTCACTTTGTTGTCTGTCTGTCTGTCTGTGAGAACCTTTATCTCGAGAACGCGTGGAGGTATCGAGTTGAAATCAAAACCATATACCTATGCAGGTTTGTGATCTCTTAAAGTTGTAAAAATATCAAACTTCTAAGTTAACAAGAAAAAAACATACAGCCGTTTATGTCGCAATAAACATCTATTTTGACACTCAAGGGAACCAAAATTCATAGGGTATTTCCCGTTGAGCTAGAATCCTGAAATTTACCATGAAACAATAAGGAACTCTACCCTCTATTGTCATCTCTCTCTATCGCTCAATGGTTTGCTGGAAGAAAACTCAACTTTGAGTTAAGCTCGCCTATGTACATAAACTTTGTTATCCACTTATTTTATAAGTTGTGTGTACAATAAAGAATTAAAGAAGGAAAATTTTTAAAATTGTAAATTTGTAGTTACGTCACAAAAAAAAACTAATTGGAAAAATCTTCGGAACTCAAATCGGAAATTGAAATGTTTTCAAAGGTAAGTTTGTATGGAACCCTCAGTGCGCGAGTCCGACTCGCACTTACCCAGTTTTCATATTTATATACATATACGTAACAAAAATAACAGTTTTTTTACAGTGAGAAAGCACCAAATTACTTCTCCCGTTCTGGGCGGAGAGAGAAGGTATGTCAGACTTTTACTGACAAATATTATTGCCGCCAGAGGAATATTTCTCTGCAATCATCTCCTTTGTTCGTATTATTGCTTTGCTAAAGGTGGAGACGGCTTCCATTCTGCTTCATTCCCCTTCGCTCCGGACCATGGCCGCAAAAGGTCACTGCCGGCGATCGTCTCCACGAAGACACCCTGGCCCAAGTGGTTCAAACTTCCACCCTATTATGTTCCATCGTGTCTTCTAGACGATTCACACAATGATGACATCTAGGGTTTTCCCATTTGAAACGAAATAAGAACTTTTCAAACCAGAGAGATGAAAAGCAGGTGACTTCCTGTCAGAAAACAGAAAGTGGACCTACCACCGTGTTTGTAGCGTGCCCAACTCAATCAATGAATAAAGTTAGCTGACTATCTGGTGTTCCAATATTTATTATTTTGTTAAAATTGTAAAAGATTTTCTATGATTTGAAATAATTCATCATCATCGTTTCAGCCGATAGACGTTTACTATTGGACATAGGCCTCCCCCAAGTATCACCACAATGAACGGTTCTGTGCGTCTCGCATCTGTCGGATTCCTGCAACCTCTACCAGGTCACCGGTCCACCTTGTAGGGGTCCAACGCTGAGTCTTCCGGTACGCGATTGCTATTATTGAGGGCCATCTATTTTGCGAGCAACATGCCCTGCCCATTGCCACTTATGTTTGGCGATTCTTCGTGCTATGTCGGCAACCTTAGTTCTCCTACGGCAAATTTAATTGTTGGTTATTTTCAGCATTATTTTTATCTAGCCGATGGGCTAGATAAAAAGCCCTTTCCAAAATCTATCGAATTAATAATCTCAGGTTCAAAAAGAAAAAACAAATGCTCTTGGGTGCTTCTAGAACTCATTGTTCTATTTACAATCTCAATGTAATAATATAAGATTAGCATAACAAAGAACCAGAGTGACAAGCCAAGTAAACAAGTCAAAATCCTAAAAGACTATTACCATGACAAACGCCCTTCATGACTTAATAGAATTTCTCTATTCTGAAGTAAACTCGCACACAGTAATAAGTTAAATTTATTATGATCACAGGTTCAAATTGTTTAATTAAGTCGCTCCAAAGCTAATTATTCCGTCTTGCGAATTTGCAAATAAGATGCCTTGTTCAAAATCGGCAGGTGTGGATGTCGGATGGTATAACTTCAAATTGATGTTCGGGAATTAGGTCACGCAGTTTTAAGGCTGTTGACGACATTCCGACTCGAATCGTAACGCAGCGAAGAAGTAATTATTGTATACCATAACTTTGATTACTTTTCTTTGTCGATTGTGATTCAGAATTTTTAAACATAATAATATTGTGAGTGAAAGAAATGAATGTAAATGTGGTTGGACTGAGATTGAGAGGCCAAAGAAAATATAGATGAATTGTTTGAAGAAGTGTGAAAAGTGGTTAATCAATAGAGAAAAGAAAAGTCAACTTTGAGTTAAGCTATGTTTATTTTACAAATAAGTTTCAAAAACACTTCTACACGTCAATTTAAAGTAGATAAAGCCGATGTTTCTCTACTCATTACTCTTTGAAGAAATTCCGAAAAAAAAACTCAGAGGTCTAAAGTCCATACATATTAGTATCTGAAATGGTACTTTGGAAAGAACCACACAGATTTGAGTGGACCTATCCAGCCAGTGCAAGCATTTGTTGTGTGACTCAACTCAGGATTACTAATTAGCTTAAAGACTTGACGAACAATGATAAAACAGGACATTTGGATAGCTCGCATAGAGTACTCAAATACTTTAAAGTACAATGAGCAGGAATTCCATGTGTATAATAGAAAAATAAAGAAAAGACAGTAAATTACACTGGTACGATTGCCAGGGTGGAATAAAATAAAAAACTCGTATCGCAAATCAATCGACGAGGGCAGGAAGATAAAGACTAACTAAATAAGACGTTTGTTAATTACGTTCTTAGGAGCCTGCCTGATCTATAATGTTTTTTTATTATTAGACTCCCGCTTCGCTACTATCTTACCAGAGATGGTAAGCAATGCTGTGATTGACGACAGATACACTTGCCTAGAAGTAACCAATTCACTCTTGACTTAAAGTACTCCATTTATTATTTATTCAAAAAGACTACATCGACTTAAAAAAAATATCGACTATGAAATTCTAAATGTTTTATTAAATAATGATTGTGACATGTTTATCACTTAAATTTACTACTGGATAAACTTGTTTAACTGTATATTTAGGAGTGGTACCAAGTTCCACAGAATAACTTTCTCTCGCAGAAGTGTGAAAAGACAGTTACGAGAAGAGAAGTGTAAAGTTTAACGAAGATAATGTTGGCAAACTGATGTTCCTGGAAACAATTAGGAACTCGTCGTAGAGAAACTCTTTGAGCAAGTCCCTAAGTAGGTAGGTACTTCATATTTTTATCGCCAAACATCATCGTTGCTATATGTGTTTAAATAGGATTTGTGTCATGTGCTTTTCTTTCTTTCTTTGAAAATGTATCTAATAAAATCAAAATAGCCAAAATTATATTCATAGGAAGAGTTCGTGGGATGGCCAAAAGAAACATATTTTTTGATCATTTCCAAAGTTCTATATTTTTTTTCCACAACTGTTACCTTTTAACATTCTTTGTTTTTTCTTTTAATCTATGCCCCTAACCTTCGTTCGGAAACATTATTATGGATGTAAATGTGCAGTTTAGAAATGATATAATCGACTAAAATTATTATAATATTTAGTATAGGTACATTCCTGAGCTTTTCATTTTGAGGTGACCATAAGCCGTAAATAAAAATTGCAAGAAACTATTATATATTAGCGGTCCTGGCAGTCGTTGTCCTGCTCGAAAGCTGACATTTATCAGAAAAAAAAAAACCTTTCGGGTATATTTAAAAAGCATTCAGAGACACATTCACATTCAAAACGGTGAAGAAAAACATCGTGAAGAAATTAGCATGGCCTAAAACCAAAAATTCGAAGACCTGTGACATCCAACAACTCGCACTGAGCCCGCGTGGTGGATTACGGTCCATTCCCTCTCTTAGAGAGGAGGCCTGAGTCCCAGTGAGCAGTTGGAATATTATAAGGCTGACTATGCTCATGCTTATGTTTGAAGACCCACTTAAAACTACATCCAAATCGGTCAAGCCGTCTAGAAAGAATTAGGTGACTAACACAGAGAACAGAAGAGTTATACATATAAAGATACTGTAAACGTGTCGCTCATTCCAAACAGTCAATCGATAATATGGAACCATATTCTGAAGTGGAATCGGCCTGCCATAGATCAAGGGTTCGAATCCTGTGAACAGAGATATGAAAATATATCATGTTTGTTTATTCTTCGTGATATCTAGGTCAGTGTGACAAACGGATCTGATGAGAACGAGGAGGACGAATCAATCATCAAAGGGGACGTATAGCTGCATATTTTGGTGTCATACTAATATTATAGATAAATAATATGTTAAAAATATGCTGAAAATGGTTTTATTATTGTAATCGCAACACCAACGTATATTAAATGCAAAACAGATGACAAAATACTCACAACTATAACTGGGGATCGAACTCTCGACAAATATCAATATTGCTCACTTCCCATAGCAAATAGCGTGATAATTTATAGCCTATAAGTTGCCCTGACCTATAAAAAATATGAATGCAAAATTTGAACAGGATCAATTCAATAGTTTTTACGCCAACCGTAAACATCGTAAAATAATTTTACAGTTTTATTATATGTAAAGAAGTAAAAATTTGTGAATGTGTTTTTTTTTTCAAGGTAGAAAATCATCTATGTGGATGTATCAGACTTTTTCTGACTAAAACCACACCTATGTTCCTTCAATCACCCTTGCACTCTAAGACCATGGGTTTCCCTTTAGGAAAACGACCTATGGCCCCAGTAGGCTTTGGCTTTGTTGGATCATGATTTTGCTGACATATCTTTGAGGCGCTTGTAGAACGCTCAGTCAAGTCGTCCGCAAGTCCACGACCAGTTTGTGAGCATGTGTGTATGGATGTAGTGTGTTTTGGAATACTTTAGCAGTAGCTACTAAGGCATATTGTTTTTCTTTTGAATGAATGACTTGCAATAAACTCAACATGAGTCCGCGTGGTAAATTATGGCCCATTTCTTTTCCTGAGGAAGCCTCAATCTTATCAGATTTGTTTGTAAATTATCAACATTTTGAGACTACTATAAAATTGCCAGAGGCAGGATTGTAGTGCACTTCACCACCAACGCAACATCACTGCTACTCTCAATCAGGCACTAACTAATGTTATTAAAAAAACCGGCCAAGTGTGAGTGTGACTCGCGCACAAAGGGTTCCGTACCGACCAGCAAAAAAACAAGCAAAAAAAAAAAAAAAAAGTCATGTTTGTTGTATGTGAGCCCACTTAAATATTTATTTTAATCTGTTTTAGTATTTGTTGTTATATCGGCAACAGAAATAAATCATCTGCCTAACTATCACGGTTCATGTGATACTGCAGCATGGATAACAGAGTCTTAGTAATAGGCTCCCAGTTTACCCTTTGGGTAAGAAACCCTAAAAATACATAAGTAACTTCAACGTTGTTTTCTCTTTCTTTCATTTTTTCATCGACCCAAGGTAAAAAGGTTATATTTTCCCAAGAACGGACATTATTCAATATCCTAGTTAATGCGACAGTTTCTGTAAGAGCTCTATGTTGGGTAGTACGACAATTTCCGGACCGATTAATACCGAGGAAGTTATTAAGAGAGGATCCCTGAAGGTACACATTCACCCATTCAGTATATTTTCCGCGTATATGAATAATAGGTAAATTTTACGGACCACTAAATTCCATTAGTCTGACCGGACGTGGTCCAAATTGTAAAAATGGTCCCATGATAGTTGCGCTGAAATCCTTTTTATATTTGAACAGAATGCGAGAACAACGAATTCTTTGTAATAAAAAACAAGTGTGAGTCGGACTCGCGAACTGAGGGTTCTGTACAAACTTACTCATGAGTACAGTTCAATTCACGAATTGAGTTACGAAGATTTTTTCGAATCACAAAAAAAGGTTTTTTTTTTAGATGTAACTACAAATTTACACTTTTCAGATTTTTTCCCGCACTTCCGGGATTGTTGCCCCCTTTTCACTACGTCACTTCATACTAGCGACCGATTTTGGGGGCCCATCTACTGAGTGTGCAAATCACACCCTGCCTTTTATCGATGTGTATTATTATATTGTTTAGGCAGGGGCCATATTCTTTACGCAGTTCGTAGTAATCATTCTATTTAAACCTCCCAAAACCATAACCATTGTTTCAATATACAAGTTGCAATAGGTTTCCACCTACCGGGGCTTGTCCGTGGGTACACTTGGGTACATACAACGCGTACTGGGATCATCTGTTGGTACCAATTTCCATGAAAAGTGTTTATAGGGCCTATGTGTGTTGGCTGCAGCCCCTCATATACCTTCTACAGGTCTGAATCTTGAGAAATATAGAGAAATAAAAACTACATTAACTATTAGCTAGTAAAACATAATTACTATAATATAACGCTTTCTGGTACAACCCAGAATACGTGTAAATATTTACATTTGTATAAATATATATACGAAAACAACCTACACAGCATACTGACAACTAAAGTTAATCGTTCACTGCGTCGGCATCGGATCGTACGAAGCGAACGAATTCGTTGCTTTGTATTGATTTGTATGTTACAGCATGCACTGGATCGGAAATTGACGATGCAAAATCCGAATGCAGTAGACGCAACCTATCGGCATTTTGTAAATACTGACAGCTCGTACACTGCACATTCCGACGCGGTGGACGCTAAGGGCTATATTACACCGGGACACCATGGTGGCGTGATCAGTTGCGCTGCCAAGGTGTTTAGGAGAAATATCTAAGCTACCAAACTAAACACCATACAGACACCAGAGTCGCCATCCGAGCTGGTCACGCCACCAAATTGGTTGCGCAACCAAGCGGACACCAGGTGAGTAATGCTGTATGTATACATTTTGTTGGTAGCAGCGACTGGTCGCGCCCCTATAGTGCCTTGGTGATATATAGCCCTAAGCTTAAATGCTCTATCACTATTACGTTACACGAAAAACACTCTAATACCAATAAGTCTTAACTACCTTTCATCTGAACACACAGCTTACAAAAGGACATGAAAAGGGGAAAATATCGAGACTTCGAGAGTAACTTGCATAAGCTACAGTTTAAGCTGTACCCACAAACGCTCAAGTACTTAATTATGCTGAAACTGAAGGTAACAGTTTGTAAAGTCCTGGCGAACGAAAGGACTTCCAAAGTGGTCAAAAGTTTGGATTAAAATAAGGTTGGAACGTTAAATGACCTGTCAAAGTGTTGGCCGTTACGGCGAGTTCAATTGAAGTAACATTTGCAGTTGGCTAATGAGAGCACTGGCTTCAAGTTTAAAATGATTAAGTGAATTTATGTTTGAAGCTTATCTGAAACATTGGTGGTTTTTAGTTAAAAACTAGCTTCTGAGTGACTCCATCCACGAGACATTAGAATTTTTCCCTAAGGGAACATACTCACTAGATAAAAAGTGAAAAATCCTATGTACTATTACAGGACTTAGTCAACCATTGTACTAAGTCTCATCGAAATCCATTCAGCCATTTGAGCGTGAAAAGATAACAAATATACATTTATACTCCCGAACTTTCGTCTTTTACTCGTACTTAGGCACCGTAGAGTGGGGTTACTTTGGCCTTGGGGTAATACTTCGGTACAAGCTTATTAACCAATAGAGACATGAGAAACTTTGTTTCTATTGGTTAATAAGCTCGTGCCAAAGTTATACCTCAGGGCCAAAATTACCCCAATTTATTTGGTTACTTAGGTTACTTTTAAAGTGCATCGTGTGACACCTGGCGATTATGTTTGATTATGTACTAAATCCAATCACTACCAAAAGTATTTTGTAAAGAAAACAAGGAATACCCTTTTTATAAGCCATGATTTATAACTTCCTGGACGTCTGTGGATCTCACCACAACAACTAAAAATCAAAACCTAAAAGAAGTGAAGATTATATATTAAGAAAAACCTCCCCTGAACAGACACTTTCCTTTAAACAAAATCTGCTTCGTTCATATTCTACTGCAGAATTCCCAGAACCATCTCTAGATACCACACCAGAATTCAAAATAAAGCTAAAGACAAAAAGGAACACTTTAAACAAAGCCAACTTTACTATAGAGCCTTCAGAACATCAATCAGAATATCGATGCACCAAGCCCGATGAACTCATGAATATATATTTAAAAAGTTTGCTTGCGGAAGCCACACGGAATCCGTCAAACGCCACATGCAAAATAAAACTATGACTAAAGACCATGAAATTGATCTTGGCAAAAATATACGATTATTTTGTCGAATAACACCTGGATTTAAGGAGTCAGATAGTGTGCTGATGAACTAGCTTGTGTTCTTGCAAGAACTGTTATAGAATGATGATATTGAAGGGAAACAAACATAATGTGACCACGATCATAACAAAATATGGCTTGTTATGATATGACGTTATGATAAAGAATCATCGATTTTAATTTGTGTAATTTTATTTTATAAGTACTAGCTAACCAGGCGAACTTCATACCGCCTCGGTCGATGAATTTAGTTTATCTTTCGATATAGTTAACCGATTGCGATAAAACAAAGCCTAAGTAATATATCATGTCACACAACTTTAACGTATAAAAGTTATTCAGATCGATTTCGTACATTTTACGTGATGCGCGCACAACTAAAAACTTCTGCAGATTTATTATACGTATAGATTATTTATTCTTTTCTATTTTATTCTATTCTATTCTATTCTATTCTATTCTATTCTATTCTATTCTATTCTATTCTATTCTATTCTATTCTATTCTATTCTATTCTATTCTATTCTATTCTATTCTATTCTATTCTATTCTATTCTATTCTATTCTATTCTATTCTATTCTATTCTATTCTATTCTATTCTATTCTATTATATTCTATTCTATTCTATTCTATTTGAATAGTATAGAATAGAATAAACTTTATTGTACACCAAAAAGTAATACAGTTTAAACAAAAACTTAAATTAACGGGCACAAAGGCGGTCTTATCGCTGAGAGCGATCTCTTCCAGACAACCTTAGGATTCTATTCTATTCTATTCTATTCTATTCTATTCTATTCTATTCTATTCTATTCTATTCTATTCTATTCTATTCTATTCTATTCTATTCTATTCTATTCTATTCTATTCTATTCTATTCTATTCTATTCTATTCTATTCTATTCTATTCTATTCTATTCTATTCTATTCTATTCTATTCTATTCTATTCTATTCTATTCTATTCTATTCTATTCTATTCTATTCTATTTTAAGCAAGTAATTTGACTTAAATTATTTGAATATAATTTGTTTTAATTAAACTAGTTTGGTTTAACTCGTTGTATAGCCGGAACGCGGATCCACGCGGGACACAATAACTTTTTAATTGTGTCTCTAATTACGGCATACGAAAGGTTAATTTAAATTATTATTTGATTAAATTGTTTTTGACTTCTTTAATATTAGGTAGGTATATAGCTTATAGATTTGATTTTGTTTTATTGTAATTTTACTTTATTCTATTTCATTGTTTTATTGACATCGTGATATCTACCTTATTACAATAAAGAAGTAAAATTTGTTTTTTTTCTTTGTGGGAGGTAATCTCTGGAAGTACTGGTCCGATTGCTAAAATGTTTACAAAAAAACTTTAGTACCCCTTAACTTTTCGAATACCGTAATTAAAGATAATAGAAAGACAGAGAGCGAACGGCTTTCGCTTGGGGTTTAATGGACGAAAATTTTGAAAAAAGTTATAATAACAGAGCTTGTTATTAATTTTGACAAGCATTTGTGCTAAGTTTCAAGATTATTATCTCTATTATGAACTAGGTCTGCTATTTATGCTAACTTTCAAGTATGGAACGAGATTTTGAACACTAACGAAACTCCCCTTTTCACCTTCTTCGAGCCCCGGTATGATTTGAGCCACGGTATGAAGGCTAGAAGGAACGGGGTGGGTCTTTTAGTCAGTAAGAGTCTGACACTATCTCCCGCTCCGCCCAAGAGCGGGGGATGATGATATGCGCTGGACCCGCGTGGTGGATTATGGCCCATTCCCTCTCCTAGAGAGGAGGCCTGAGTCCCAGTAGTGGGAACAATAAAAACGCTGATTATGCTTACGCCATGTCATAAAGGAAGGTAGAAAATAGAATATAGTTGCATTGTTGCATCTTCATTGCATAATTATCAGTTTGGCCAGTCAGAGTGCCATTCCTTTGCTTCAAATTCCATTATTTGCTTCAGAGAGAGTAATGTAAATATTTCTGTTCTAAATATACGTGAACCCAAATCATACAAAAGATATTTACTTAGTCGGACCCTTCTACAAAGGTTGACCAGAGTAGTTGAGTTATATACAAACAATAACGCAGTAGTAGTAAGTAGGGACACTTTTATTTATATTTTTTTTATAAAGCTTTACCACAGTTTAGGAATTACTCTTTTTTTTAGGTGGAAAAATCATCCAATCTGTTCATTCCTTGCCATTGTTCCAGGGCCTCGGGAAACTCTTTCGCATCATCCATGGTCCCAGTAGGCTTCGACCCTGCTGGGCCCCTGCGGTTGCTGACAACTCCTTGAGGCGCGCGTGGAACACTACGCACCGTCGACGGCTTGGGCTCGGTCCGCACGGTTACCGGACGGTCGGACGGCGAGCTACCCATTGCTCATCGTCCGCAAGCCCGCTAGGAATTACTCGTGAATCGTGGAAGCGTTCACAAACATACAAGCTCACATACTCAAGACACTCAAACCTGAAACAACTATCTGTAGGCTATACAAAATGTAGTATGTACGCAGCAGCCTATGGGCTGAAAATGGCAGCGCCCGGCAGAAAAAAAAATATTTGGGGGAAATGAGACAATCTTAGAACTAACTTACAAGTTATAAACATTCTTTAGGAAAAATATGTGCTACGTATGGCGTAAAACGGCCTCATGGTCACACACATAGTGCGACGAGTACACAGCGCTGGTTTTCAGCGTGGGCCAGTTAGTAAGGGGTCATCCATAAATTACATCACACGAATTTCATGATTTTTTACCCCTCCCCCGTAATTGTCACAATTAGTCACATTTGTGAGACCCCCCTCCCTGGCGGAGACCTCTCGCGCCGGGCCTTGGTCGAGGCCATGGTCCGGAGCGAGGAGGAGTGGCAGGCGGTCGCCGACTTCAGCGAAGCAGTAATGCTCGCTAAGGAGGAGGCCGACCGCATCAGGCAACGGCGCTCTCGCCGCCGCCGGGATTCCGATCCCGATTTCCAGCCACCGTAGGCGCGGGCTTGCGGACAGTGAGCAATGGGTAGCTCGCTGTCCGGCCGTCCGGTATCTGTCCGGACCAAGCCCAAGTCGTCGACGGCGCGTGCTGTTCCCGCGCGCCTCAAGGAGTTGTTAGCAACAGCAGGGGCCCAGCCGGGTCAAAGCCTACTGGGGCCAGGGTTATCCGAAAGGGCGCTCGAACCCCGGTATGAAGGCTAGAAGGAACGGGATGGGTTTTTTAGTCAGTAAGAGTCTGACATTATCTCCCGCTCCGCCCAAGAGCGGGGGTTGTCATAAGATGATTTTTCCCATCGAAAAAAAAAAAAAAAAAGACCCCCCTCCCTAGTGCGACGTCACATTTTTTGCAAATATACATTTAGAAATTATTGAATGAAAACAGCGGTTCCGAAATCATTTACAAAAACGATTAATATTATAATACTAATATAATAAAGAGGTAAAATTTGTTTTTTGTTTTTATGTTTTTTTTGTTTGTAGGAGGTAATCTCTGGAAGTACTGGTCCGATTGCTAAAAATTTTTCACCGATAGAAAGCTGCTTTATTCCTGAATGACATAGGTTATATTTTATGTACGTGGGCGAAGCCGCTGGCAAAAGCTAGTATTGATTAAAGAAATTAACCAAACAAAAACGTTTGACTAGTTTTTGAGGTTTTCGTAAAGTAAGTTTAAAGTTCGTGTTTTAACACTTAGATTATAATAGATTTTGAAATGTGACGTCACGAAATTTAGGAACACTTCCACCCCCTTGTCACACAATTTCACACTTCGCCGACCCTCGGGCAAACCTGTAAAACCCTTCAATCGATACTGGTCTTTTAAGGATGTAAATAAAGTTTAAAATTATTTTACTCTAAAAGTGCTCGCCGCATCGCTGCTCGCCTTGCCGTTTCGGTATGAATCGGCCATAACTTTCAAACACTACGTCACCAACCAAGCCATCTAAATGATTCTTCTAGAATATACTCAAGAAAATTATATGTCGATGCATAGAACCGCCGTCACACAGTAAAAAGAAAATACAAAATTCATTGATATGAAGGAAAGATAAAGTGAGCGATAGCAAGACGTTGACAAGGTATAATGGAAGAAATAATATTTTAAACAATTTATATCGGTGGTACGTAGTCAAGAGTTTCAGTTTGAGACATCGTTTGAGATCATTCGAGTTTGAGACACGTTTAAAGAGCCGTAAAAGTTTTATGCGATCTACGACCTCTTCGAAAGACAGTGCAGAGGACAAGAGATGTGCGCTGTGGAGGCAGAAACATCCAACTCCTCCACTTTTTATCACCCCATCGGAACATCTTCCCCCTGGACACGAACTACATTGGCCAATTTGGAAATCTCTAAACCGACTGCGAACCCAGGTTGGCCGCTGTAAAAACGATCTGGCCAAATGGGGTTTCCTCGACCCATCACTAACACAGTGCCAGTGTGGAGTCATTCCACAAGACATGCGCTACCTGCTATACTGCCCATCCTGCGTAACGACCTGCAGTTTTCAGGATCTATACGAGGCCAAAAATAGAGCTGTACAGGTTGCCAAATATTGGTCAAAAGAAGTATAGTTTGAGAGAATCGACAGGAAAAGAAGAAGAAGTCAAGAGTGAATAGGTTACTTCTAGGCAAGCGTGCTCCAACGTCGGCACGTAGTGTTCCACGCGTGCCATAAATAGATGTTACCAAACTGTAAAGGTCGATGGCCGCCAGGACCAATTACTAATTACTAGAAACAATTTAGCTTCACTTTTTTGGACTGACCAACATTTGACTATTCAAAAGTGCCTTTTTTTTATGGTGGGAAAAAATCATGCATTGACATCCCCCGCTCTTGGGCGGAGCGGGAGATAGTGTCAGACTCTTACTGACTAAAAGACCCACCCCGTTCCTTCTAGCCTTCATACCGGGGCTCGAGCGCCCTTTCGGATAACCCTGGCCCCAGTAGGCTTCGACCCGGCTGGGTCCCTGCTGTTGCTGACAACTCCTTGAGGCGCGCGGGAACAGTGCGCGCCGTCGACGACTTGGGCTTGGTCCGGACAGTTACCGGACGGCCGGACAGTGAGCTACCCATTGCTCACTGTCCGTAAGCCCGCGCCTACGGTGGCCGGAAATCGGGATCAGAATCCCGGCGGCGGCGGCGGCGGCGATAACGCCGTTGCCTGATGCGTTCGGCCTCCTCCTTTGCGAGCATTACTGCTTCGCAGAAGTCGGCGACCGCCTGCCACTCCTCCTCACTCCGGACCATGGCCTCGACCAAAGCCCGGCGCGAGAGGTCTCCGCCGCCGATATTCAAAAGTGCCTGCAAATGGTCTATTTGAAATAAATGCTTTTAAAAGATATTGATTTGATTTTGACCACAGGGGATTTGTGGATAGGTAGCCCGTGGTTCTAAAACGCAATGGGCAACTAAAGGACACAGGTGTAGTTCTAGCCAGTAAATGAATAACACGCCTTCATGCTTGTCATGCAATTTCTCGGAGAATTTTGGCATGATTTTACACACCAAAAAAGCATCATTTGATAAGAGTGAACCACATTGTCGCTTATTATAAAAATTAGATAGTAGTCCATCGCAAAATATAAATAAACATGGGTTTTGCTAAAGTGTACACTGGGGCCCTGAAACGAAGTCCAAGAAGGAACAGGAGTGGGCTTTAGTCAGTAAAATTCTGACAGAAGTCATCGGATGATTACCCAACGAAAAAAAAACACATAAATAAAAAAAAAATTGACTCCAACTCGTTATGCCAGCAATTATGAACACAATTTATTATGCTGTATGTTCATCATAACAGCACGAATGAACACAACACATTCACATAGTGTTAATTGAATTCAGACTAAACGTCTCCCGGCTGAGAAATTAGTGCTGTATTATACTGACGGCAGTGTTAGAACTGTTCGTTTACAATGGTATGAGATATGGACTGGTTTGAAATACAGGTTGGGGAAATTACTCTAGCTTAGAACGTACAAAGGAATGGAATAAGTAAGTAATTTCGACATTTCCACTGCCATACAGATCTAAACACTGCAAGCGAATTTTTTACAACAAAATTCGCGAAGTTAAAACCTGTGCTAGCCAGTATTGCAAACAAAATGTTGGCGTAGTTTGATTTTGGAATAGGCAGCTCGTCCACTGATGCAAAAGAAGACTACAGAACGGAGCGAGGGAATAATATAGAGCAAAGCTGTGGACTATACATATCTCATCATCATCATCATCATCATCATTTCAGCCGATACACGTCCACTGTTGGACATAGGTCTCCCCCAAGCGTCGCCACAACGAACGTTCCTGTGCGTCCCGCATCCATCGGTTTCCCGTAACCTTCGTAAACCCCGCAACCATTATAAATTCGTCATTCCAACACGATCACATTGTCATTTTGCTAAAAGTTCGTAATCTGCTAATTCATAATGATCGATCACTGACCGGTCAGTGGTATCGTAATAGAGTTGTGGTAGAATGATAATATCGAGCATATTAAAACCAATAACTGCACAATAACGTTCTAATGGTAGAACACTGATCAAATAAACTGTCAAAATTTTAGCAGATTACCGCTTACGTCAAATATTCATTTGTCACTATGTACGAGATTACTATTCTATGCCACTTCTTTCAATGGAGTGTCAGTGGTTGACCATTGGAAAGTCTTATTGACGCCATTATATTAATAGATTACCAAACTTGTTAAAATCGACAATTATGACATCAATGATAGACCATTCTGTCACTATTGTAATAGCAGACTTGAGGCCCAGTTCGGTATACGAGTACTCGTATAAACTCTGCAAATCTTCTAAAAGAGTTGTGGCCATAGGTATCCGGTCGTGGCGCTAAAACTGAAAATAAAGACATAATTAAAGCAAATTCTCGTTTAGATATTTCAGTAGTGTCTCTCCGTCTATACAGGATGCGATCCATCTCGGGTTCTTGGCTCTTTGGCTATTTTTAGAAAAGGTCGATGCTAAGGACATGACCTCCGCGACAAAAGTTACATTCGAAGCGACAGACTTAGTTTATCGTTCGAACTTTTGACATATAAAGTGCTATCGGGTTTTTTACTTCGCACTGAACGTTTTTCAATAAACTTGCGTCGGTACCTACGAAGTTTCGTGGCCGGTATATAGTGATAACATTCTTCATTTTTCGCAATCGGTTTTCTGAGAAAAATGTTCTTCATCGGTGCTATGTAAGTTAATTACCAATTTTTATGTTCATCGTTGACTACTATTAAAGATAGGTTAATTACGGCTACATTAAAGGTTATCAAAATTTATTTCAAATGATAAATGATCTTTATTTTGCAAATAGGTTCTTTAAAAAAAACACTTTTACACGTCAATTTTGTTTTCAGTCAGTTTAAACTAGATGAGGCCGGTGTTTCCTAGCTGACTACCCTGAGAAGAAACATTGAAACAAACTCAGAGGTCAAAGTCTCTTTTAAAGTCCATACAGTAAAGAACATGTAATGGTCAAATCATATGAGAACCATGCAGATTAGTGTCTCAGATGGTCTTTTGAGGAAAGAACCACACAGATTTGAGTGCACCTGTCCAGTCAGAGCAAGCATTTGTCGGTATTCGTGTAGCTCAAACTTAGGACTACTAAGGAGCTCAACGAACAATGCTAAAAAAAGGACATTTGGGTAGGCCGCATCAAATACTCAAAAGTGCCAAACATCATGTTAAAGTACAGAAAAGGAAAAAGTAATCCCCACATTCACAATAATAAAATAGAATTTACAAAATGTAACACTTAACATAAATGAAAATAATATTATTATTATTATCAACGTCAAATGGTAAAATAAAATAAAGAACCTTCTAAGTTTTAAGTCAACTTGTAAAATAAAGTTTTAAACAAAAATCATCAAATGTCAAAATGCAAAAAAAAAATTAAAATAATCATTAATGTCAAATTCGTCAAAAGAAAAGAAAAAAAAAACAGTTATCAGACTTGTATTTTTAACCGACTTCTAAAAAAGGAGGAGGTTCTCAATTCGGATGTTTGTATTTTTTTTTTTTTTTTTTATGTATGTTCGCGCATAACTTCGTCACTTGCCAACCGATTTGAAAAATTCTTTTTTTGTTAGAAAGGGTATACTTCCCAAATGGTCCCATAGTCACCAAGTCGGGATCTGATGATGGAATCTTGGCGAAATCGAGAGAACTCCTCAAATATTATAGGCAACCATATAGTTCTTTTGGTATTTTTATCAAAGACTTAAGCATTTATAGTCAAAACATGACATTTGATGAAGTGGAACTGGTGAAGACGACCAGAAATGGCCAACGGAAGTTCATAGTCACACCAATCTCTCAATGAACATAGTTACAAATAAATGAATAGTTCTGAATAGGTATGTTGAAAATGGTATCATCGATGTGACCTGATGATGATGATGGAGCTGGAAGATAGGTACCGGAACTCCGAAATTAATCAATGTATCCCAGCCGTGTTTGGGCTTATTACAATTGTCATGAGATGCACTTTGGCTATAAGGTACTATCGAACTGATCTGATGATGATGATGGAGCCGGAAGATAGGCACCGGAACTCCGTAATTAATCAATGTATCCTAGCCGTGTTTGGGCTTATTAGAATTGTCATGAGATGCATTTTGGCCATAAGGTACTATCGAATTGATCTGATGATGATGATGGAGCCGGAAGGTAGACACGGGAACTTCATAATAAAACAATGTGTCCTAGCAGGGTTTGAGTTAATTGGAATTGTCATGAGAAAAAGGTACTCTGGCTGCAACTAAAAAGTGTGAAATAAAAAACTTTTTACAAAAAAAATAAAACCGACTTACTAAAAAAACACTAAAACTATCAAAATAACTTTAATTTCGGAAGTCGGTGTTAAATAACGAAGAGGCAAAACTATTACAGAAACACCGACTTCCGAAATTAAAGTTATTTTGATAGTTTTAGTGTTTTTTTAGTAAGTCGGTTTTATTTTTTTTGTAAAAAGTTTTTTATCCTGTTTTTATTGGTAAGCATACTTTGCTATAACCGAAGGCTGGCGACTGGCAATGGGTAGCTTGCCGTCCGGTCGTCCTTTAAGCACCAAGCCAGGAGCAACAGCGCGTCCTCTTCAAGAAGATCTCAGCAAAATGGACGAGACCTACTAGCGAATGTTCGAAAGGGCTACAGTGTCCTCGAGACGCAAAGAGCGCAAAGTTTAAGAAATTGAAGTAACGCTGGTCGGTTTTGTAAGTAAAAGTCTAACACACCCTCTCGCTCCAATGCCCTCTCACTCAACACTCTCTAGCTCCTACGCCCTCTAACTCAACACCCTCTCGCTCCACTCAAAGCGGGACGGACAAGTTATTTGATTATATCCTACCTCGAAAAAAGGCATAATGTGCACATCTGCTGAGCAACCGCTTTTTCAGCAACCATTTTCTTTGTCACAAATAACAACACGACGATAGCAAAACCATTTTAAATTAACAGCAAAACTGGAACTAGTCTCGCAATTATTTAGAAGTAATATGACTCTATACAGGTCATTTATCCATGAAAGATTCCAGCTAATGAAAATGAATGTTACTATTCCACGTATTTTCACTCAATTACTCACATTAATTTACTGCTATTCAGTTTTAATAACGAACTAAAATATACTTTTAAGGGCCCTCGCCCACGACAACTTTGAGCGAGTACACATTAGGCGTTTTATAACGCGCACTTTAGTGACGCGAGTTTTAAGAATTATCGAAGGTGTACATACAAGCGCATTGGCATTTTTTTTTTTCACCGTATCGGCGGGCACACGAGCGGTGCGGTGCCGGAACGTTGTTATGTAGTTTGTATTAAGGCCCAAGTGCCCGAAAAGTGCCATAAAACAGTGACTTTCTGAAGCCTCCTCCTCGGTAACGGCTAGGTTTATAGGTTTGAAAAAAATACATTTTTATTTTAAATTCATGAACAACATTATCAACATTTGATTTTTTCGTGCTATTAATACTTTTGTCTAAAAAAAAATATTTAGCAATTTCGCAACTTTTCGCAGCTTTTTTCCTACTCCTTCGAAACGGCTTGGATCTTTAGAAACATTTTTACACATAAAAATTGGTGGTTAAATATTCTCAAAGTGAACATAGCATATGTAAATCAATCAATATTTCGCAAAGAAAATGGATTTAAAGGTCAGCCGCGAACTTTCCGGGCGCTTAACATATGCTTACTGCCAACTAGGCGTGTGCGAGAGTTGCGTCCGTTTAATTTCGGCCAGATGGTTCAAGGGACTATAAGCCTTAAGCAGCAACGAGACGCGGCAACGCATTCACCCCTTCTCGCTTCGTCTCGGCGGTTACAAGTCCGATGCGGTGCCGCAGCGCATCGTGTGACATGCCACAGTTTCTATGTAAAACGACGTAGCGACACCGCTCTGGCGTCGCACCGCCGCGCGCCGCCGCAACGCGCCGTGTGCCCCTAGGGTCACTAACGCGCGATGCTGTCGCGCGCTTACGAAAGGCGCGACAGAATCGCTACAAAAAGCCGTCGTGGGCGAGGGCCCTAACAGAGAACACGAAACGTAACAATATTACGTTAAAATTGCTACTAACTTATTTAGAAACAAATTAATTCAACGAGCATACAATTGCACGCCATTAAGAATCATTTTAATACGAATTCAACCAAATTACTGACATAAAGCAGTCTCGAATTCCTTTATTGCGTACCCAGGTAGGCACATGATTTTCCAGCGACTTCGCTTACTGAGCCTTTACCTGACAAATTGACAATTTTTTTTTAAACGTTGCCCAACAATAGGAATTACTCCCGTATAGTGGGTTCACTAACATGTAAACTCATATACACAAGACAATTAAAATGTTCCGAATCTGTAGGCTAAACTAATTTGTTTCTTACGGGACACGCAGACTGCAATAACCGTACCGTCAAAATAATATTATTTTAATATATAAAATCATAAAAATACGGGACACAGCGACAGTAGCTGAATAGTTTTCAATCTTGAGACAATGTCAATATTTGATTAGAACTTTCAGAGATTCCAACAAACAAACAGTTTGAACTATTTATAGTTTTAGTGTTGACTAGTTTCCGGCTGTGGCTTTGCCCTCGTTTAAGTAGATCCCAAACTCCTGGAATAAAAAGAATCTTATATCCTATTCCAGGACATGATTTACCCCAGTACCAAATGTCATCGGAATCTCTTCAGCTGGTTTTGCTTGAAGGAGCTACAAACATACATACACACTATTACATGGAAATGTTAGCCTTTATTTATTTTACTATTTATTTACACACAAAAATAACAAAAAAGATAATACGTAAGAGACATTAGTACAAAGGTACTGCTTATTTCCAAAGAAATTTCTTCCAGCAGACCTACGAAAGGAGAAATCAAAAAGAAATGTAGACCATAGTGACCATAGACCACTTTATATTAGGTATTAGTGTAATAATAACTTTTACTAGAATAATTTTTCAATTAATTCCATAATATTCAAATAAGTACTTATTTACCAACTATAAAACAACATAATTACTACTAGTTCAAATATCCCCATAAACCTTCGAAAATATTTAACGCAAATTACTTTACGGCCTGGAACTTAGAATGTACTATGCAGGATATGCACTTAAATTTTATATGCCATTAACTTTGTCCAATTGTAGTGTCCATGAGTTTATAAGGTTAATCCTGTACAAATAAATTTTGTTAATTAGAATTGTTGCCAGCTTCCGTTATGTTGGGTAATACGGAGTCTGTAGCAGCTTTATGGGTGTACAAACATAGCTTAGCCGTCGTTAAATGTAATAGTTAGTAGAGGTCAATTGTTTGGCGATGGCACTTAAGAATAATGTTTTTTTGCAATATTGAAAGGATCTGTTTTTGTTTTGCTTTTTATCTGATTCCCGTGATCATCACCAGGTCATAGATCCACCTTCCAATGCTGCATCTCCTTTTTTTTATGGTAGAAAAAAATCATCCAATGACAACCCCCGCTCTTGGGCCGAGTGGGAGATAGTGTCAGACTCTTACTGACTAAAAGACCCACCCCGTTCCTTCTAGCCTTTATACCGGGGGATGCTGCATCTCCTGATACGCGGTCGCCACTCCAGGAACTTTCGGCCCCATTAGCCATCTCTTCTGCGAGCATTATGCCCTGTCCACTAGCTTAAAAGGCTTATGTTTGGCCATGTTTCTTCTTTTTTATGTTTGTTATTTAAGAACTGTTATTTTTTTTTATTATTTGAATGGAAATTCTTCTAGATGAATCACATTTTATTTCAAAATTCAGTTTTGATGATAAGATCTATAAGGAAATGAGAAAATCCCTAAAATATTATAGGCATATACATAGTGGTTTTAGTATTTTCATCAAACGCAAACATTTGCTTTCAAAAAATATTACTTGATAAAGAAGAACACAGATGGCTAGCGTAACTTGACAAACACATAAATATCTAGACCAAGATAGTCAAGTAACAATGATGATTGATTAAAAATAATTCGTATTGATGAAAATGGTACTATCGAACTGAGCTGATGATGAAACTGGAAAGTAGGCGGGGGAAACTGATTTTGAAAATTCATTACAGACTTCAAAGACGATTCCAAACCCTTCAAATCTAAGCCACTGTATAGTATGACCTTATTTTCTGTTTATTAGTTATATCTAGGCAATAGATCGTACCCAAATATATTCGGAACAAATATTAGTTCGCGTGTTCTCTAACAATATGGAAAACATTTGATATTATCAATCATCATATTATATTGAAATGGCTTTATATAGTCTGCCACATTTAAATACGCCACAGCTGTTTTATGATTTGAAAAGTTCGATTGATTGATTGATACAGTAATATTTATTTATTTATTTTACCCATATTTGCCCACATTGACTGGACCTGGGCTTCTCGCAACTATCAGATTTTTTTTAGCTTTCACCAGGTCCGGCTTCGGTGGGTCCGTACATGCAGGAAACCTTACAAAGCAACGATTGAGCTCAAAAATTAAAAATTACAGTGGATGTGTAAACTCACGGATACCAGGCGCGGTACAATAGTAACGCAAATATTGGTCCCAATCATGGTGCCTTTTTTATTACAAGCTTTTATTTAGTTTCACCTGTCCCGATGTTTGTCTGTCATCAAATCTTGCAAGTTAAATTTGATCCACTTCCCGGTTACCGATTGAGCTGAAATTTTGTATACATGTGTAAAGTACGTGACAATGCTGATGACATGGAGCTGATTTGATGATGGAAACAGAAGGTGGCTATAGGAGTTTGGTAGCTAAACGACTCAACCCCATCGAGTTTGGACTCGTATGATTCGTCTTGACGAGTATTAATTATACAGATATACAGCGCTATAAAAGCTTGCTATGAAAAAATGTTTTTCATTAAAAACTTGTTTAAGGTAATATAATAAATCATCATTTTATTTCCGATTGGTAAAAATCATCCAGATGACATCCTCCAGGATTCTGATCCCGATTTCCGGCCACCGTAGGCGCGGGCTTGCGGATAGTGAGCAATGGGTAGCTCGCTGTCCGGCCGTCCGGTAACTGTCCGGACCAAGCCCAAGTCGTCGACGGCGCGCACTGTTCCCGCGCGCCTCAAGGAACAGCAATAGCAAGGACCCAGCCGGGTCGAAGCCTACTGGGGTCAGGTTTATTCGAAAGGGAGCTCGAGCCCCGGTATGAAGGCTAGAAGGAACGGGGTGGGTCTTTTAGTCAGTAAGAGTCTGACACTATCTCCCGCTCCGCCCAAGAGCGGGGGTTGTCATTGGATGACTTTTTCCCAAAATAAACAAAAAAAAAAGATGACATCCTCCGCCCGAGCTGAAGGGCGTGTCAAAACCACACCTTTACCACGACCACGCACCACAGATTTTCTTTTCGGAAGTCAACAATTGCCCACAGTGGTGTCTGGTTAAAATAAAGGCCTAAACAGACAGGAAACTGACCTAAGTGTTTTTTACGTATTTTTAAGTCAACTACGCCAACAAAGTTAGCAAAAACGACACAACTAGACAAATAATCTTTTATTCAGAATGCAGAACTCAATAAATTTTCGTCTGCTAGCGATAAAACCCAATAATATATTCACGTGTTACAATAAACTACCTTATATTTCCACCAACAAGCCAATAAATCCTAAGAACAAAAAACCTTTTCAATATTTATAAGCCAATAGTGACTATCGCGACAGACCTGTAACATTAGGAACAGAAACTTGGCGCATTACAAATAAACATTTTGAGGAAGATGGCGATATTTGGCAACCAAAATCTTGGCTTCGAATTTTACTTAACCCTATAGATAGAAGATACCACTATTTTTCAGTGAAGACACCTGAATAATAATCAAATGGTAATACCGTCAGAAATTCGACACGTTTGTTTCAAATAGACCAATTACAGACACTTTTGAATTGTCAGAATGTCGGTCAGTCAAAAAAATGTGAAGCTAAATTGCACGTTGCGGGCAAATTGTTCCAGACCTATGATATTATATCTGGGTACAACTGCACCTACACTTTTATAATGTAATAATAATATAATTTATATAATAATTTACATAATAAAGAAGTAAAGTTTGTTTTAAGGGTTCCGTAGCCAAATGGCAAAAAACGGAACCCATATAGATTCGTCATGTCTATCTGTCTGTCTGTCTGTCCGTCCGTATGTCACAGTCACTTTTTTCCGAAACTATAAGAGCTATACTGTTGAAACTTTGTAAGTCGATGTATTCTGTGAACCGCATTAAGATTTTCACACAAAAATAGAAAAAAAAACAATAAATTTTGGGGGTCCCCATACTTAGAACTGAATATCAAATTTTTTTTTTTTCATCAAACCCATACGTGTGGGGTATCTATGAATAGGTCTTCAAAAATGTTGTTTTGTGTTGTAGGTTTCTAAAATCATTTTTTTCTAAACTGAATAGTTTGCGCGAGAGACACTTCCAAAGTGGTAAAATGTGTGTCGTCCTCCCCCCCTCTAACTTCTAAAATAAGAGAACGATAAAACTAAAAAAAATATATATGATGTACATTACCATACAAACTGCCAACGAAAATTGATTTCAACGAGATCTAGTAAATAGTTTTTTTTTTAATACGTCATAAGTCTAAAAAATACACTATTATTAAAACATCGATCAAAGTTACAATGAACTACAAGAACTTTTATATTATGTTACTTGCTGCTACGGAACCCTTCATGGGCGAGTCCGACTCGCACTTGGCCGGTTTTTTTGTTTGTAGGAGGTAGTCTCTTAAACTACTGATCTGATTGCTAAAATTTTTTCACTGATAGTAATCTGCTTTATTCCTGAGTGACATAGGCTATATTTTATGTACGTAAGTGAAACCGCAGGAAAAATCTAATTATTATTAGTTTTAAACAAACGCGGCGACGGTAAAATACAGAAACACTTCATAGAGGTGTTTGCTTTCTTTATGTGCGACTTGATACGTATACTAATGCCTTGATCACACGTACCGAGTAAACGGGCGAGACAGTGCGCTCGGCCGAATACTCTGTACGTATAAACAAAGCGCCGAGTGCTCGGCCAAGCGCTTATCTCTGTAACTCGCTTACATCACTGTCTCGGCCGAGCATCATTTTATTGTCTCACTTAACTCGGTACGTGTGATCAAAGCATAAGCTAGCTCATCTTTAATTCTCAGTATTTCTTCCTTCGCTATTGTTCGCTACTGTGCGAAGTCTTCAGTTTCACTGTATATCCTTTAGAAAGCTTTGTATTATGAGAGGTGAAATAGCTTGAGATAGCAGAATATCTCGTGTTAAGACGTGCATCGCATCACACGGCATGCCGCTGGGACTAGGTACTAGATCGTAGATATTTTGATATTGAAAATACTGGAGTAACTACACAGCTTGAAGTTATACGAGAGAAAAGTGTTATTGAACAAATCAAAGTTTTCTTTGACTCTTGGTGACTATAAAAGTATACTTCCTCGCACGACACAATTTAAAAACATGTTCTAGAAAATGTTTTCCTTAAGGTGATGTTGTATTCATTTCGAACTTTTTTGGACCTCGGGAAATCCATAAATATAAATAAAAAAAAACACCATGAAAAATTATTTTATTAAAATTGACCATATGATCCACCGCTGGGTAAAAATCAAAACAAGATAGAAATTAGGTGGCTTAATAAAAAAAAATCGCAAAATTGAATGTAACTTACGATTTCAAACGTGTTTATCTACGAATTTACCTCACGGCGATTTTTCAAAGTTACATAAAGTAAGAACTGGTAAAAGTACATAAACGGAACTCATACAAAATACTCTGTGACTACAACCGACTCTTAATGATTCAACTTTATAACTGTATTTTTAGGGTTCCGTACCGAAATCGGCAAAACCGGAACCTTTATAAAACCACTTTGTTTTCAGTCTATCTGTTCGCCTTATTTCTCTACAACGCTTGGGGGCACAAAACTGAAATTAATATCCAGTATCCATGTCTGCTACCCCTAGTAGTAGTACTCTTAGTAGTAAAAAAATCAAACGTCTAAGTCAAGACAATTTAAAGATAAGGCCGTTTATGCTCCATTTTAGGCTCTTTTTTGACTTCTCTAGAATCTTGAAAGGGGATTGCCCATTTGAGGCCACGAGCGGATAATTGACTAGAGAAAAATACTTGTTCATTAATTTTGCCATAAAAAAATATGTATTCTCTTAGTTCCAAATGAGCGCCACTATAATAAACAATAAGTGGTAAATAAAAAGTAACTTTATTGAAAAAACAATAGTTTTATCATTGATAGTAATATTTGATGTCCATCTTTGGCCTGGAACACCATAGAGGCTGGGCAATCCCCTTTGGCATGAAACCAGTTCTCAAAACACAAAAAGGTCTTATAGTCTAAAAGCTGTTTTGTACTAGGTCACAAGAAAATTATAAATGGACACGTATTACATTTGGACAGTATCATCAATGGATTGCATTCTTGAAGTAGCAAACAAACTACGATCTCCGAACAAAAAGCGAGACAATTCTCATTGAAATCATTAAATAATCAAGACGTTACCTTGTAAAAAATATACTGGCAAATGTTAATAAAAAAAATCCAGAGAGAGGAACTCAAAAACCTCTTTAAGTACACAAGACATTGTGCTTCAACAATTTAAAAGCTGTGCGAAGCCGTATAATTAGGATAACTCTAGTCAAAGAAATTCCAAGTTTCTTGCAGGAATTAACAAGTTTCAGTTGTTCTAAAAAGTCTTATTAGCCTTTAAGTTTACCTTTTCCGTCAGCAGTCAACATTTAAAATTAACTTAGTTGCAAAAGCGAGAACGGGAAGATAAATACCTGTACCCCTAGGCAAGTTGATAATCTGCAATCATTAACGCTAATAGAAAACTTCAATTGTACGGGAATGACGTCATCCTAACCACGGTAATAATATCATATTATTACCGTGACCTAACGCTCAGTCAGGTGGTCAAAACAAAAGAATTGGGGGCGTGGCCAACTCGAGGCGTTCGACGCAAGAGAAAAGGTTGTAACTTGGCTAGGGGTACTGGCACTTAAAAAACTTAGAGGTGAGGTGAGTAACGTAGCGCAAATCCCCTGTGAATATATGTAGCCAATCCATTAGGAGCCAGTCGAGGTAAAAATAAGTATAAATGTGTACCATTTTTGTGAACATTTTGGAAGTTTTGATTTGATCGGTATAAATAACGAAATTCATAATACAGTTGTTACGGCACATACCAACTTATAACCGGCATGCCCTAGAACCAAAAATTTTAAGACATGTGACATTCACCAACCCGCACTGGGCCCACGTGGTAGATTACGGCCCATTCCCTCTATCCTAGAGAGGAGGCCTGAATCCCAGCAGTGGGAGCATTAAAAAAGGCTGATGATGATATATATTATAAATGGAAGATTTGGTAATTGATTCCCTCCAATTAATAATATAAATTTTTAATTACTACCACCGCTGTTAAATTTTCTCATTTCAAGTACTTAGAAGTGTACCCTGAACGAGATCTTTGAATAGTGGCTGGAAAGACAACATAGCGTCCTTTCCTTCCGCATGATGCAGATCTTCATACTGGGGCTGTGGGTTCGCTTCTGAAAGAAAAACCCGGCCCTGCAATGCTAGGCAACGAAGGAACGTCATGAATAATTTATATTTTTCTATTTGAAGTATCTGTTATTTGTTTATTGTGCAAATCTACCACAGTGTTGTCTTTTTTAACCCAAAGGTTGACTTGTAGAGAATGCCTTGTTGCATTAAGTCCGCCTAGGTACCACTACTGTCATGAAATTTAAATAAATAAATAACTTATCGCCATAATTATGGCGTGTCCAATAATATTGTAAGTAGGTTTTTATTTTAAGCATTCTTTGAGTGAATGATATATCTATCTGAGTTTGATAACGAGGTCTAATTTGTATACTAACTAACCCAACAGATACCGTGCTGTCTTAGGTATGAATTGTCAAATGCGCGAAGGTTAAATAGTCGTTGTAGTTTTCTGATTTTTTGTGCAATTCCTTTCCGTAAGAATCTGCTTCTGAAAATAACAAACACTACAAAAAAATAATTAGCGATATTAGTCCCGCTGTTCACGTTTCAGCATGTGATTAAGGAAAACAGGGATCCATAATTATGTTATCTAAATTATACTTAACAAAATATGATTTAGTTTTAAAAGTCCGCCAGTCTTTGCACAATCATTGTATCTCTAGAATGGCAGAACCCACAGTTGAAATCAGGGACTTAAAAACACCTTCATAAAGGTTACAGAATTATAATATATGTTGAATGTGTAACAGAATCAAAAATGTAACACTTATATATGTGTTTTCAATGTGTTAACCTAAAACACTTAAAAAAGTGTAACCGTAACATATCTGTAACAGATATAAAAGTGTTAACAGTGTTAATAAGTGTAACAGGTAAACGCAGCATTGCCAAAGTTACTATTTACTTATTTATGGTACTGTGCAATTATTTCAGTTACACATATTAACACTTATTAACACATATAATAGGTTACAGTTTGATTCGGTAGCACTTCTTAACACATATAAAAGGTTACAGTTTCATTCGGTAACATTATTGTATCTGTTACATTTAAAAGTGTTTTTCTGTTATAACTGTTTTAAAAAACAGTGTTAAAACACATTATTACGGTTACAGTTTGAGTCCCTGGTTGAAATATTGATCTGACTATTTGGCTATCTTCTGTAGTTGTAGGTGTTATTACGTATACCAGCCAATGTATACTGAATTACTTTATGATAAACTATAACTAGCCACCCTTTCCAGCGTCGGAATAGTTATAAAGCTTAGAAACTGTTGGCTTTTCTCTACTATCACGCATATATTTTACATTTAAATTTTCCTCGTAGTTCACGGTAAAATTTTCCTCATCATAGGGTAAAAATTGCATGATGATGAAAACCCGTTCTGTAGTTTTTGAGTTTATTTTGAACAAACAGTGACACAGAGGCGATGTAAAATTTTGATAAATATGTCACACCAATGCCTTGTATGTATTTTTATTTTAATAAAATTTTACGCCCGTAGGTACACTACATCAATATTTATTTCAATTACACATACGAGTAAATATTGCTTTACCATAGTCCGTGCGTCACAGCGGGGTGCCAACTGAAAACCAGCGCTGGGTGTCTAACGTCCAGCAAATGCTGAGGTGGTCACCCTTTCGGTGCGGGCACGCTCGGCGTACTTTGTACTTTTATTAATGTTTACTTTGTGTATATAACCGTTGTGCTGTGTCTGTACCGAATAAAAGTATTTCTATTCTATTCTATTCTATTCTAAAATTTCATAGTGAAATACCTTATCAACGATATGGGTATGTCTAGCGTTAACGTTACATAATTTAGATAGATAGATAGATAGATATATTCTTTATGGTACACCAACAATAAAATTACAATAGGACCTTAAAATTAATAGAGTGACACAATAGGCGGTGTTATCACTAATAGCGATTTTTTACAGACGACCTTTGGTAGGTATGTCAATATGTTCGATACAAATACACAATAAGATCAACTTAATACGCTATCCATACACAATTCTTTTGACTTCACAGCAACAAGAAATCACAACAAAAGTGACACCACACACTTGCTTCAGTTCAAAGAATACACAAGTTGACTACACCGAATATCATTCACCTCAACAGAGCGGTACACTCAACGTTTCCTTTTAAAATTGTTCTCTTTGTAGCTCTAAAGAAACACATCCGCCATTCTCACTCTACAAAGGAATTTTATTTAATATTATACAAGAAACACAGAATATGAAACGTTTGAAGATGGATAAGAATGAAACTGGAATATTCAAGAATGTAGTTAAAATAAATGCAGATACCGTTGCAGAATAAGATACAAATTATAAACGACCTGCCAGTGTAGTGCAGTGAAGACTGAGAAATAATACAGAGCATATTATATAAGAATACACTTCTTGAGGTGTAGATTTCCTAATAAGACGCATCGTCCTACATAGCATAATCAATGGGCTGTTAAAGTACATAGTAAGTGAAGAATAGAGAGTTAGAAATTAGTCATAGGAACCGATGACTGATGACATTTTTTTTTATGGTGGGAAAAAATCATCCAATGACAACCCCTGCTCTTGGGCGGAGCGGGAGATAGTGTCAGACTCTTACTGACTAAAAGACCCACCCCGTTCCTTCTAGCCTTCATACCGGGGCTCGAGCTCCCTTTCGGATAACCCTGGCCCCAGTAGGCTTCGGCCCGGCTGGGTCCCTGCTGTTGCTGACAACTCCTTGAGGCGCGCGGGAACAGTGCGCGCCGTCGACGTCTTGGGCTTGGTCCGGACAGTTACCGGACGGCCGGACAGCGAGCTACCCATTGCTCACTGTCCGCAAGCCCGCGCCTACGGTGGTCGGAAATCGGGATCAGAATCCCGGTGGCGGCGGCGAGAACGCCGTTGCCTGATGCGTTCGGCCTCCTCCTTTGCGAGCATTACTGCTTCGCAGAAGTCGGCGACCGCCTGCCACTCCTCCTCGCTCCGGACCATGGCCTCAACCAAGGCCCGGCGTGATCAACCAAGGCCCGGCGCGAATAACTGATGACCTGGTGAGGGTCGCGAGAATCCGATGGATGCGAGACGCACAGACCGGTCATTATGGCGACACTTGGGGGAGGCCTTTGTCCAACAATGGATGTCTTTCGGCTGAAATGATGATGATGATGAACGCAACATTATACAAAGTAGGATAATTGTGAAAGTCACCATGAAACAATTTCAATCTGAAGTTGCTAATTAATTTCGTGACTTTATTTTAATTTTGTATCCGTATACTAGTGCTTTCTATTCTTAAGAGGGCCCTTCCCGACCCAACTATCGTCAACCTGAGCATGTTTTAAAAGTTTTTCGGAACACTCAACGTAATCCAATTATCCAACGCAATGTTTGCTAAAAAGGCATCGCAAAAATAGAAGCATAACACCTGAACGCTCGTTCAGTAGCCTGAAACAAAATCAGCAGAATGAGACTAACACTATTTCCCTCCTTCTTGCGTCGTATTCAGTTGAAAACCAGCGTCAAGCAACTGCCACGGTTGTCTGACAGAATGCTGAACTGAACCTATTTGGCACTACCGTGAGACACATTATTGCTGATAGCTTTTTTTTTTTTTTTTTTATTTTAAGTTTTATTTAAGCCATTAATTTATATTAATGTTTTAATACTTGTTATGTTCATTGTGTGCCAAATAAACATGTTTTCTTTCTTTCTTTCTTTCTTTATTCCTCAATACGGAGGGTCGTCGCATCCAGCTTCATCACTTTTCCTTGAATGATATTCCATCTGTTTCTGTCTCTGGTGGTGTGAAGGGCATAATTTACAATGCAAGTAGAGTCAAGAGCGGTGTAGATCTGGACGGGCCAACGTATTGGGATACGCCCACGTGGCCTTTTCGCATCCACTTTACTATTACAATTGTATTTCAAGTTAAATATTTTAGTACCGCCCACAATGCAATGAAGAGAATGGAAAGTGTTCCAGTAACGCTATGAAACCAGTAATTAAGCAAACTGGTACAGCAACAACTTCATACTCAGTACTACAGGACGAGGTCGGGGCAGCGGAAACCACACACGCAACCGCAGTTCCCGAAATAAGCATGCGAGGAGAACACCAGAGGTACCACGAGCTTTTAACGCGATCCATTTTACAAACTAAACTGGACTCTTCCCTCTTTCTCGCTCGAACGTCTGACATTTTAACATGTCATGGTAAGACCACTTGCGGTCGCCGTCCGACCGTCCGGACCGAGCCCAAGTTGAGGACCTTTAAGGAGATGTCAGCAGACTGTAGGGGGCCAGCAGGTTCGAAACCTACTGGGGCCGTAGGTGTATGAAAAAGAACCCCAGGGCCCTGGAACGAAAGTAAAGAAGGAACAGGGGTGGGGTTTAGTCAGTAAAAGTCTGACAAGCTCTCCCGTTCCACACAAGGCCGAGAGATGTCATTAAATATGCATGTATGTTTAGTTTTACGTTATATACAAGGTGCAGTTTTAAAACTGCACAATATTTCAGGAGGTTGTAGTAAAACTCATAAATAGTCATATAAAAAAACGATACCTGGTCAATAATCAGTAATACTTGTTATTTAATTTTTTAATTACTCTAAACTAAATCGATTGATCGATGGCCGCGGGGGCGTGGCTAGGGTGTGGCGTGCGGGATGATGATTGGATGATACATTATTTATGAAACTATCGTTGCGAGTTAGTGTGTGTGAAAACGACCTTTATTGTTCCGTGTTTGTGTGTGTGAAAAAAAGCGCGGTTATAAAAAAAAAAAAAATTACCTACTTATTTTATTATTGATTCGGGTCGAGAATCACTAACATAATTACCTCCTGAAATATTTTGCAGCTTCAAAACGACACCTTGTATAATTTTGTAATACATACTGGTTTTCTAAATAACATTTTTTTTTATGCACCTGCCATGTTATCTCTGCAGTACCCTAGGTTGACTGGAAAAGAATGACTAAGGCATTAAGTCCGCCTTTGTATCTTTTGTTGCATGAAGATTAAATTAATAAATAAATGATATTCCCACCTAAATAAAAAGTGGTAAGGCCACTAAGTTGACCAGACCCCCCCTGCACGTCAAAGTAGAGAACATCCATGAGAATTTCCAAACAGAATAAATGGCAATCCTAACTAATATTATAAATGTGAAAGTTTGGATGTTTGGATGTTTGTTACTTAATCACGCAAAAACGGCTAAACGGATTTGGATGAAATTTGGCATGCATATAGCCTTTGACATGGAAAAGAAAATAGGCTACTTTTTATCTCGGAAAAACATCTTATTCCTACGGGAAAACACGTTTAGAGTGCGATAACCGAAGTACACGCGGATGATGTCGCGGGGGGACAGCTAGTTAGTTCATATAACTTTCACGCTCCAACCTCGTTCAACCCACATTATTTCATCACGTGTACAATTTTAACGAAATACTCGTATCATAGAAAAGTTTAAAATATTAATGCTTTTACACCAGAATTTGCATAATTATATTCGGTTGTAAATTTTATTTTAATTTTTCATGTTCATGTTTTTATTGCTGCCGTTATATTAGAATAAGTTATTTTTTTGGCAGTATTGCAAATTATTATTTAACTACACGAGCTGTGAGTTTTTTTAGATAAACGACATCACAATCCTGCTTTAGTGAGTGACACTGTAAAGCAAAAATAATAGTATACAGATACAAATACAAATGTTTATTGCTCCAAAAAGGTAAATACAGAAATTAACAGATCTCTGGACTCCACACTATGATTCCCTGTGTCGTGGAGACCAATCCCTTCCGTCTTATAAAAAAAAAAATTACAACAGAGAAATTACTTTTAAAACAAAAAGGACAGTAATAAAATAACATTAGATTAATATTCGAGAAAAAGGGAATAATGAAAAATTCCTCTGTATATAAAAATATTCGAAACATACTCGTAACAAGACCTTTGAACAATAGAATCTTGTCATAAATGAAAAGGCATATGGAGTAAAACATCTAAAAGAATATTGACCCTCGGTCCTAAAATATATCAAGTTTCCGATAGTACTTCACAATAAATTTAAGATTCCAGTTAATATAAAAGGTGTATAGGACAGCCCTCCACAAACTTTAAGGGCTTGCTCAGTAGATGAAACTGAACAACTTTCCACAAGTTTTTTTTTCTGGAAACGAAAAAAAAAATCAGCCTCACCATACAAAATGATAAACTTGATTGGACAATTTGTACGGCGAGGGCGATTTCTTTTTTCGTTTCCTGAAAAAATTTTTTGTGGAAGGTTGTTCAGTTTCGTCTACTGAGCAAGCCCTTAAAGTTTGTAGAGGGCTGTCCCTTACACCTTGTATTTAACTCTTGAGGCGAATCAGTTTATTTGATGAAATTTTTTTTAATCTAAACCATTTTTATTTAAAAAGTTCGATATTTGAACCACGTTACACAATGATCGTCTGTACTAATATTATAAAGAGGTAAAGTTTGTTCTATTGTTTTTTTTTATTGATTTTTATCAATTGATAAAAAAATTTCACCGATAGAAAGCTGCTTTATTCAAGAGTGTTGAAGGCTATATTTTAAGTAAGCGGGCGAAGCCGCGGGCAAAAGCTAGTATTTGATAATGGTAAGATTGATTTTGAGACATTCGAATAATAATAATACGAACTTTATTCCAGATCTGATAGATGCAGATCCATACAGAATGCGGGCTTGCGGACAGTGAGCAATGGGTAGCTCGCTGTCCGGCCGTCCGGTAACTGTCCTAACCAAGCCCAAGTCGTCGACGGCGCGCACTGTTCCCGCGCGCCTCAAGGAGTTGTCAGCAACAGCAGGGACCCAGCTGGGTCGAAGCCTACTGGGGTCAGGGTTAGTTTCGAAAGACAGTTCGAGCCCCGGTATGAAGGCTAGAAGGAACGGGGTGGGTCTTTTAGTCTGACACTATCTCCCGCTCTGCCCAAGAGCGGGGGTTGTCATTGGATGATTTTTTCCCACCATAAAAAAAAGATCTATACAGAATAAATTCATTGATATAGTATAAAGGTTTTACTGAAGTACTTTGATCATCTTTTTAGTTTAATATATAAATGAAATATCCACTATAAACCTATAAGTATGTATGTTTGGAAATTTCAATAGTCAAATGGAATGAGACATCCTATAGGATGAGATGATTTTGGACAATTCGACAAAAGCCAGTATAAAATAACCAAACAATCGTTGTAAAAGAATAAATTAAAATACACCACTAATTTTTAATTAGTACAAATACTTAAAGGGCTTATTAGAAAAGCCCTTATTATTATTTAAGTAAAGTCTCAATAAATAATATTCATTAACAGCAAAGTTATTAGCGTTTGTGTTTATCCCAAAATGTCTCTCAATTTATGGAAATATTGTGAAGGCTATTGATTATGAATGAATAAAGGACGATTAAAATGGAAAAACACTTCCCGCAGTATTTTCTACTAGCAATTGTTATTATTAATCTGTGATGGATTTACCTTTTCGTGGTCAATTTTAGGATTTCGGTTTTTTCTACTTTTGAATACAAAAATATGATCAGTAACGGGTACAGATACAGCCCCATTTTTTTGTGTACTAATTAAAAAGTAGGGGTGTATAACCTTTTAATACAAGTTATGTCATTGAAAATACGTCTGAAGACGTCGTTTAGCAAAGTTATCATCTAAAAAATAAACTTTTGCTCAAATCAGACTCTTATCAGTTCTTAGTTTTGTGAAAACCGTCTGTTAAGGCTGTTACAAAGTATTTATATTTCAAAGGTTTGTTGTATTTACTTCTACTTAGTAACGTGATATAGGTAGAGATAAATATTCCGAGAAATGTTTACAGGGATATTGGATTCCTTCGTTTACTTAGTTCAACAAACAATACAGTCAACCATATGTATTTATAGCCTTACAATGATCTATTCTGTCTGTATTATTTCTATACTTATTCTACGAGCGAGAGGGAGTACCAGACTTTTACTGGCTTTTTTTTTTTGTTTTTGGTGGGTAAAATCATCCAAATGACATCCCCCGCCCTTGGGCGAAGCGGGAGATAGATACTCTTACTGACTAAAAAACCCACCACAAAGACCCCAACCGAAACCCACATCAAGAAGGAATTGCCTTTTGTACCGGGGCCGAGTTTCCCTTTCGGATAACCCTAGCCCTAGTAGGCTTCGATCCAGCTGGGCCCCTGCTGTTGCTGACAACTCCTTGATGCGCGCAGTCGACGATTTGGCCTCGGTTCGGACAGTTACCGGACAGTCGGACAGCGAGCCACCCATTGCTCGCCATCCGAGACTGGCTACCACCCAACAGTGTTCCTTCAGTTGCCAGTTGCCACGGTAACTCTTTAGAACAATCCGCATTTCTGGCACTTGCATAATAATTTTTGAAATATTATCTATCTAGTCTTTTAGCAACTGTGTTAAATTCGACATCCGGGCAGATACAGTTTCACACTAAGCAACTTCTTACTAAATTCGGCGCTTAAAAGATTGGCAGCCAAAACTAACGACTTCACATGCTTTCCAAAGCACCTAGGTTAGGTTAGTTAATTTCAAAAGATACAGATAAATAGTGGCAGATTGGTACCCCAGGGACGAGAAACGAAGTAAGGGTAAACCACTGCTGAGGTAAGACGATGAGTTGATTCTGACAGAGAGCCCCAACTGGAAGAGAGTTGCTTGTAATATAGTACGGTGGAAACAGCTTGAAGAGGCCTTTGCCAGGAAGCATGCTGAATTAAGATGTCTCTTAATTTTTATATAAACAAAGATGAAAAGACTAATACAGAATAATTAGACTATTATTATTATCGAATGTTTTCAGCTATTATACCTTTAAATAAACCGTGCGATTTTTATGAAGCCATGAGCCCCTTAATCATTTTTAAGACAATGTTATGCACCTGAGAAGAATTGTAACTAAATAATCAGTAACTCAGAAACTAAGTTTTGCACTATCATGTCCATTCGACACGCTTGTACACTACTTCCTCATTTCCATAATCACAGGATATTACCATTTTCCTTTTCAATACTATCACGCCTACAATACAGACAACACTGTTTAAACTATAGCCGTATTCCACTCTTATTGTATCACGTAGCCTTTTATGATGTCCCAAAACATTCTCGGCGTCCCCCAGGGAGGTATAATGAGACCTTTTCCGAGAATATTCGTAAGCAAGCCATAATCCGCACACAAATTACTATAGAACACTTTTGAAGGTGTTTTGAAAGGAAATGCGCAAAAAGATAGCTTTAGTCGGAGATCTTGAGATTTGTATGGCGTTTTTCCGTGTTGTTTGTACTTGTAGGCAATTTTCTTCTTGTTTATGGTAAGGATTTTTATTGGGAGTGATGTTTTTGTAGTTTTTTATGCGGAAGAAATTCCTTGACATTTTGTTACGTGTAAAAGCTGTTTGTTTTATTAAGGTATTCAAAGATCAAGTGCGTCATGCTTGGAGATTTGCCCGCTTAATCAAGTTTCATTTCAAAACACATAAATAGTAGACTCACGTTAACACATAAACTACAGAAAACACGATTTTATAAATGTATATGCATTATGCTTCATCGTCATCATTTCAGCCGAAAGATGTCAACTGCTGGACATAGGTCTCCCTCAAGTATTACCACAACGAATGATCTTACCAGGTCATCGGACTACCTTGTGTTTGCGGACTACATTGGTTTTCCAATGCTTCATCTTCTGGTACGTGTTCGACGCTCTAAAATCTATCGGCCTCATCGTTCATTTGTTTCGCAAGCAATGTGCTCTGCCCATTGCCATTTAAGTTTGGTGATTCTTGGCGTAGTCATAATATTTACACAACCATTCTACAATATTCTTTCGCAAGGTTTATGGCTAAGTGAACAACCGGCGCTTTCAGCAAAATTAAATGTAGATAGAAAAATAAAACCGCAGACCATTTCAAAATTCAATTACACACCATTACGTAGATTTTGCCGTAGACAGCATAATAATATTATATAATGTTATAGGCTCAATGAATCTAACATATCGTCCCGTATTTTATCAAAGTTATAATTCCGAAAGTTACTGAGTTAAACGGTTCAAATAAAAAAGGTTACAATCCCTTTAAATGGGAATTATGAAATAGTTTGAAACCTTTCTCGGAAAATGTACCAGGTTGATTCAAGTAATTCGGATAAAAAAATGTTCGCTTCAGGTTATTGATATACTGATTTAAACAATAACTTTCTATCGATTTATCAAGGTTTGGTACACGACATGATCCTATTCCTTATATTTTTTATTTGAAGAGGAGCAGAAGCTAATCGTGAGATTTATAATGCTCAAAAGTATAATTTTGATTCTACAAAAGACAGAACCAACCCTTTAACGTGCTTTCCAAGGCACAGAAGAACCTTACAAACGGTCACCCATCCCTAGACCAACCTCGGCAAGTGTTGCTTTTCCTTAAAGATTGACCGTGGAGGCTGTTATCTTTTAAGCCTAAAGCTCCTAAACAAACTAAATCCAAACTATATCTATCTCTTAATAAAATAAACTTATCTTACGTTTAGAATTTGCGGTACAAAATACAGAGGATTATATTTGAATACGACCAAGTACTACATTAAACAATTCCCTTGCCACTATTAACAACCCCAAATACATAAGACAAACATTACTTCAACGGCTTAATTTAGACAAAGCCTGAGATGTACTATTCATTTAGGTACTTGTCATTTACCTAGTTTCAACAATGATTAAATAGGATCACGTTTGGAACCTGAGATAGGACTGGAAACAGCCTAAGGGTGCTTTGCGAGGTAGCTAAGCGGAGCAAAAATGTGTAGAGTAGCTTGCGTAGAGCGAGGATGTTTGGCGAAGCTGTGAATTAGTGTGCACACATTCCTCGCACGCATTTCTCGCTCACATCTTTTGATATGACCGCAAACCGTAGGGGTTTAGTAGGGCCGATGCCTGCTAGGGATATGGGAAAAAGTATTAAAAGGATACTCGTGGTCCTAAAACGCAGAAGGCAGCTGAAGGAACATACATAGGTGTGGTTTTAGTCAGTAAAAATTTGAAACGCCCTCTCACTCCATCCTAGTGTGAGGAAAGTCATATGATTTAGAACCCACCTTCCAAAATAAAACACATCTCTTGCTTATTTGTAATAACAAATATCTAGTGCCGCTAAGTGTTTTTAGTTTCGTGCATAATTTCTCCGTAGAGATCTACGCTTTGGAAAATGCAATTATCATCATTTTTCTGACTGACTTCCTCCTTGACATTTCAAAGGTCTGAAAAGAAGGCCTGTAAAGGCTATATTTCACCGGGACACCATGGCGGCACGACCAGTCGCCGCTATCAACAAAATGTATGCTGCTCTATACACCGCTAAATTTTGATCATTTTAATCCCGTAGAGGGTCGGATCCGGTACATGAAACAAACAAAATTAAAAAAAAGTTTTTTTTTTTAATAGCCATTACTGTCCCACTGCTGGGCAAAGGCCTCCCCCAAGTCCTTCCAGACATTCTTCTCTCGCGCCGTCTCTAACCAGTTCTCGTGATACGCGTCTAGATCATCTCGCCACCTCTTTCTAGGGCGACCTCGATGGCGCTTACAAAAAAAGTATGTACCTTTTTTTCAAAACTCGTATTAATTTACGCATGTACGAAATTAATTGCTTTAAGAAAACGTCAGCTGAGTTCAATGACCTGTAGGTAGTTTGTACGCAACGCTACTACTCCTGGTGAATCTACTTAGCTGGTTTCCGTTTGTTTTCTCAACCAATTTGGAGGCGCGACAAGCTGGGAGGTGTGGCGACTCTGCTGTCTGTATGGTGTCTAATTTGGTAGCTTAAGGCTACATTTCACCGGGACAACATGGCGACGCAACTGGTTGTGCCGCCATGGTGTCCCGGTGAAATGTAGCCCTAAATGGTTTATTTGAAACCAAATTCTTTGAATCTTTTCCATCAGAGCTGCACTAAAATCAGTTAGGAAAATTAAATGATCCTCTTAATGGACTTTTTCTTCGCGCACCGCTCAGCTAGCTCGTACATCTCGTACAGAATAACACCCTTAATGCTGAATTTAGGCTTACTTCTATGCTAATTCGTAAAGCTATATTAATATCAAAGTTTATTATGAAAATAGTGGCGACTGCGGTTTCATTTATATTATACTATCACAACTTTACTCTAAAATAGTGTTAAAAGGTTTGAGAAGTGGCAAAAGTTAACTGTACTTTATACCGCAGATAGCTTTGAAATTAAGTGGCTTGCTTTATTGCGTGGTGACAAAGACAAGAATATTTTTTGTGTCAAAAACTAATTACTTATTATTACTTAGTTTTAAAAACAGAAAGACAATCAGTAAGCGAACGGCGCGTTCGCTCTCTCATTGTCTTTCTGTTGTGTCTTTCAATTACGGTATACGAAAGCTTAAAAACGGTAAAGGCAAAAACATCGTAAGGAAACCAATAGGGTAAAAGGAGACATATTGGAAATATTTTTTTTAAAACCAGAATACCACACAGTTCAGATACAGCGCTAGCGAGTAGTTATAAGCGTGAGGAGGATAAATATATTCATACTAGTAACATATTATGCATAGAAGACAGTGTTTAAAAAAAATATCACCAAATTACTATATCACAAATACAAGGTGTCGTTTTGAAGCTGCAAAATATTTCAGGAGGTAATTATGTTAGTGATTCTCGACCCGAATCAATAATAAAATAAGTAGGTAATTTTTTTTTTTTATAACCGCGCTTTTTTTCACACACACAAACACGGAACAATAAAGGGCGTTTTCACACACACTAACTCGCAACGATAGTTTCATAAATATTGTATCGTCCAATCATCATCCCGCACGCCACACCCTAGCCACGCCCCCGCGGCCATCGATCAATCGATTTAGTTTAGTGTAATTAAAAAATTAAATAACAAGTATTACTGATTATTGACCAGGTATCGTTTTTTTACATGATTATTTATGAGTTTTATTACAACCTCCTGAAATATTGTGCAGTTTTAAAACTGCACCTTGTATATCTCCCTTTACTATATGTCCTAAAATCATAAAACCCAAACTGGGTCCGCGTGAAATCCAGCCGCCGGCCGCCGGGATTCCGATCTCAATTTCCGTCCTTCGTAGGCGCGGGCTGGTGGACGGCGAGCAATGGGTAGCTCGCTGTCCGACCGTCCGGTAACTGTCCGGACCGAGCCCAAGTCGTCGACGGCGTACACTGTTCCCGCGCGCCTGAAGGAGTTGTCAGCAACGGCAGGGGCCCAGCTGGGCCAAAGCCTACTTGGGCTATCGTCTGTTTCCGAAAGGGAGGCTCGGCCCCGGTATGAAAGGCAAGAAGGAACGGGGTGGGTTTTTTAGTCAGTAATAGTCTGACACTATCTCCATCCTTTGATTTTTACCCTCCGAAAAAAAAGTCATCATCCTTGTTACAGTTGAAAAACGTCCACTATTGTACATAGCCCCCCCCCCCCTCCATGTATCACAACAACGAACGGTCCTGTGCGTCTAGCATCCATCAGGCGAAGCGCGAGGGCGTGTCAGACTTTAACGGACTAAATCCCACTTCTACTGTTCCTTCTACGCCTTCGTTTCAGGGCCCCGGGGTTCACATTCGCACAACCCATGGCCTCAGTAAGCTTCGAATTTTCTGGGCCCCTATGGCCAATGACTAATGAGACAGCTTAATTCAAACTTAAACAAGCGAACGTCGGCGTCCGCTCTCACATTGCCTTTCTATTGTGTCTCTAATTACGGTTTTCGGTGCTAAACCAAATAATACTCTGAAAACAATTAATTTACTAATCTTCTTAACAAAGGTACAGACGACTATATCTATTAGTTTACATTATTACATTAAGCTATTAAATCCTCTATCTGAACTCCACATACGTATATTTGCATGAAGTTATTCTGTTGGATTTCGTAAAGGATCATATTTAAGTTATTATACTATTTACATGAGACTGCTGAGAAGATTTATGTCTCTATATACGCATGTATTTAGGGTATTTAGATTCCTTGCCTAAATTTATCTAGATATTTCTAGTTTATTCGAAACCTGAATATAATTTGTTGAGAATCAGTACCTGAATGGATTCCAATAGTTTTCACACCATGTTTTATTTTATCTCAAAAATATTTAAAAAGATCACAAGTTGGACACCACCGCCGACATTAAGTACAACACAAGTTTCGGCAGGTCATAGCGGGTATTAGGCGTCAGGAAACAGCTGGGTGCAAGTGCAAAACAACCCCTCAGTCGCCTGGGTGGCCTGGTGACTATGTATTTTTGCTGACTTCACAAGCTTATACTACTATATACTTTGTTATTTTTCATGATACAGTTATGTTTTGTCCATAAATTATTTATAAAAAAATACTAAACCCGTGTTTCTGGTTTCGCAAATACAACTAAAATTGTATTAAAAAAAAAAAAATTACTAACTGACATCAATGCACAGCCAAAATTGCTGGGTCTGTGAGATTGAAATTTTGCATAAGTTTTCCTTTTAAGCAAGCCCTAAGAAAGGATTTTTCCAAATTTAGCCCCTAAGGTGATGAAGTTGGGTCTAAAGTTTTTATGGAAAAATCTACTTTCGAGCGGGCAAAACCACTAACAGAAGCTAGTATCTTCATAATCTGATTCATGATTAGACATTTTGGAAGGAAACCTTGACCAAGAAATATACTGAACTCCAAGATCCATATCACATTCTTACTAATATTGTAAGGGCGATAGATACTTATGTAGTTTTTATCAGATAAAATTATACAAAAAAAAAAAGAAGTGTGGCACTCGGGGACTGCCGCGGTAAAGCTATTGCATAGCATTTTTTATCAACTTATGCAATAGACCTCGCCAACAGCTGCTTAACCCTACCCATCCAAAACCAGACCTCGCCAACAGCTGCTTAACCCCACCCATCCAAAACCAGACCTCGCCAACAGCTGCTTAACCCCACCCATCCAAAACTAGACCTCGCCAACAGCTGCTTAACCCCACCCATCCAGAATCAGACCTCGCTAACAGCTGCTTAACCCCATCCATCCAAAACGCCGACAGCTGCTTTCACTCATTTGTTTTCTTATCGGTCACCACGCTCAAAAAACAAATGAGTGGGGGGTGTTAGGTTATTTTCGTTACAGAAATTCTGGATTCGGTCTCCACGCTCAAGGCCCGCGATAGAAGCTATGCAATAGCTTAAAAAAAAAAAAAATAATAATAATTAAAAAAATAATTAAATAATAAAAAATAAAATAAAATAATTAAAATAATAATTATAATTATTATTTTATTATTATATGTACATAAAAAAACTTAAACTATTATACTAAAACCTAAATAAATACATAACGTACATAAATAAAATACAAAACCACAAAGTGCACTCAGGCGTCGAAGTACTTATTCCACATCGCTGTCATCCGGGAATGTGCCTAGACGACTGACAGCATTACCACGTTGAATGGCAATCAAATCAAATCAAATCATTTATTTAGTCAGAATATGGTACATAGTTATGGTCTTGAAATAAATAATAGTCTCATCACATTCTGCCACGTGTGGCGTGCAAATATTTGGTAGGTAGATAGGTACATAATCACAATCATAAATATGTTTAAGAAAAAAAAAAATATATGTTAGCATTGAGTTAGTACGAATAAAATTAACAATATATGGCATGTCATCTAAAAATTTAGTGTGAATGAAATTCAAAGTAATATTTAATGTCAAATTATTATTAGAGAGAGAATGTCAAAATCTATAAAATTATTAGAGAGAGATGGCAAAATGTATGAAATTATTAGAGAGAGATGTCAAAATTTATAAAATTACAATTTAATTATTATGTCAAAGTATCATTCAAATAGTCGTTTAAATTATAATAACATTTTTTACACAACAAGTCTTTAAGTTCCTTTTTAAACAAATTTAAATTTAAGTCTTTAAGCGATTTTGGAATTTTGTTAAACACTTGTGGGGCTATGCAGAATATACTTTTTCTCATTAGTGCTGTTTTAGCTTTACGTCCGCGTAACATATCTTTTCGCCTATTACGTTTCACAGTATCTGATAAGTTAGGAAACAGGTGTGAGTTTAATTTGACAAATAAAGCAGTCTCATAAATATACAAAGACGGTAGTGTCAGAATTTTATATTTTTTGAAGAATGGTTCACAGCTGTCTGTAACTTGAAGTTTGAACATGGCTCTGATAGAACGCTTTTGCGCTTTAAAAGCAGTTTCTCTATTTGTTGAGTTGCCCCAGAAAATAATACCGTATCTTAATACAGATGCTACAAGGCCATGATACGCTGTAAGTAGTGCATCTATGGAAACAGTAGGGGCAAGTTTATACAATGCATAGGATGAACTACTAATTTTCTTACAAAGCGCTTCAACGTGATTCTTCCAATTAAGTTGTCTGTCAATTACTAAGCCTAGAAATTTTGCACTATCTACATTATGAATTTTGCTATTTTGATATTGTACATTCATTTCCAATCTAGGTTTTTTATGGCCAAAATGCATTACTTGTGTTTTGGCAAGATTAATTCTTAAATTATTATTATTAAGCCAAGAAATAATTGAATTCACCGCATTGTTGACCTCAAGGTCAACAATGCGGTGATTCAGGGTTGTTAAATGTTATCATATGATTCAGGGTTATTACATGTTATTGTGACCGTACTATCATCAGCAAAAAGTGATATCGGGAAGTCTATAGCAATGCTAACTCTTTGAGCGAAGAGTATGCAGTTATGTGTGTACTGAGTTTGTTTGGTTTCTCCTTCAAGTTCTAATGGCTGAACGCTTTTGGATAATATTTGACCAATTTGACACACTGGTTGGTAGACCATATCTTTTATCTATAGATACATCTATACAAAGTGTAGAAGTTTATATTTGTGCGCGCATCTCGTAAAATGTACAAAATCGATGTAGATAACGTTTATATTTATTACTTAGATTTCAAAAAACATTCTTTCATTAGTAAAAAAAATATACTGTGCCACACAAAAATCTTGCCCCCTCTCCTAGAGAGGCGGCCTGAGGCCCAACAGAGGGAACATTATAAGGCCAACTATGCTATGCTATGCACACAAAAATAAAAATATACTTACACTGCCAGACACGTTGCATGCGTCCAACTAGAAAATACAAACAAAAATGCCATTCAGTAACAAAGTAGCATTTTACTTTGTCACTGAATGGCATAGTATATATTTTCTAGTTGGACGCATGCAAACTTTCTGGCAAAAACCAATAGGACAGAACTCTATCTGTCTTTTGACGGTTGAACTGACTTTTTTATCCAGGGAGTTGGTTTCGACTGCCAGTAGTACATTCCAATAGCGTTGCAGAATTGTTTGAAACATTCACTGCGGCCCTGAAACGGAAAGGGTACCTGAAAAAACACGGGTGGTTTTTAGTCAGCAAAAGTCTCACACTCTCTCGATCCTCTCAGATGACGTCATATGAGATATGACACGCCCTCCCGTTCCGCCCTAGAGTGGGAAAAGTAATTGTATGATTTCCCACTTTGAAAAAAAACATTCATTCGATAAAAAATTTATGAAACTTCCAGCCCCACAATATCGTATCGTTACCATTATCGCATTATGTGAAAACGGCCCGTCTCCAGTAAAAGCTAGTCATGTGAAAAACAAATAATATTCTAAGCATACCCTTTCCGCACATAGTAAGCAATTCGAAGTAACCAGAACGAAGGGAAATTGAATATTCGAAAATTGTATCCCAAGGGATCGCTAAACAACATAATGATATGGTAATTTTATCATACGAGGTCGGTTGATAACGGCTGACGCTGCATGGAGCATAAGGGTTGAGCTACGTCTGGCCACATCGAATAGATAGAAAAGAAAAAAAAATATTGAGACTGGCATAGGACAAACTGAAAAAAATATATTAACTAACCTCTAATGAATAACCTAAAATAAAATAAAAAATATACCCTATTAAAAAGAAAGAAAAAAAAAATACTTTGGGTTAGGCGGCTTTTTGGCGTCGCACAGATTTAGACACAGATTATAATTTTAGGATTTATTTTTTTTATAAACTTTTAGTTTTCTTATGATTATGTGAGGCAAAAACAAACATTTTATCTTCTTCTATTTATCTTTTGACTCTAATTTTATCGCCATTTAGTGTCGAATGTCTACCTAATTTGATAATTTATGTAAGTTTCAAAATCCGGTCATACTGATGATTGGCAACAATCTGCAAAAGCTAAGCTTACGCGTAATGGACTCAAAATAAAACAAAGCAGATAAATATTTTGCAATACTTCGAAACGGAAACTCAAGGGTAGATGAATGATAAAATATTATTGGTCTTATCCATAGAGAAGATACTCTATTACACTACTAGAAACGGCATCGTCAAAACTATCCATTGAAACCAAGCGACCGCTTGTTTACTTATAGAAATTATATGCTCGTGGCAATTTTAACTTGTATATGTAGTATAACTATAACTATAGTATCTAATTGACTGGCCTGTTGGTGTAGTGGTTAGTGACCCTGACTGCTATGCCGGAGGTCGTGGATTCGATTCCCACCCAGGACAAATGTTTGTGTGATGAGCATAATCAGTTGTTCTGTGTCTGGGTGTAATTTATCTATAATATGTATGTATTTAGAAAAATATAATTATGTTTATCAGTTGTCTAGTATCCATAACATAAGCTCTGCTTAGCTTGGGACTAGACGGCGTTGTGTGATAGTTGTGGAATATAATATTATTATTATATTATCTATTGGCTACCAACAAAATGTATACAGCTCTATAGAGAGTTACTCACCTGGTGTCCGTTTGGTTGCGCAACCAATTTGGTGGCGCGACAAGTTCGGACGTGTGGCGACTCTGGTGTCTGTATGGTGTCTAGTTTGGTTGCTTACGGCTATATTTCACTGGGAAACTATGGCGACGCGACTGGTTGCGCTGCCATGGTGTCTTGCTGAAATATAGGCCATAGTGTAGATACTTATTATTCAGTTCAATTTATATTTGCTCCACCACGACCTATCGTCGCAATCAGACAGTTAATATCTAATACTCTCTCCAGCTCCAACCAGAACGGGAGACGTTATTTTATAATGTTCCACCTAAAAAAAAAATATATACGTAATCGTCACTCAAAATCCAATCACAGTCTACATTACCTTCAAACGAGCACGTTACACTTAGAATGTCCTAATATCCTAGAATGTCCTAAGTGACGACGTTGAATGAATACTAATAGCTAGAACTGAAATAATCGTGTCCTAGACATTGTTACATGATGGAGAGCTTCCATTTGGGGACTACTGACATTAGTACCTAAATCATGTTTGGATGTAATGGAGATTTCTTTGTCTTTGTTGAACTTTGAGCAGATTGATTGTTGATATTTTTCGTTTTATAACAAAGTAAGTTGACTGGTAGAGAAAGGTCTTAGACTCAATTTAACACTCCAACAATGTAATTGATTATAGTAATTATTGATTTATCTTTTACTTTCATTTTATTTTATTTAAGTAATCGTATTTTGATTTAAGTAATCTAAGTAAGTTAATTAAAACTAGGATTTTAACTTTGAATTTATGTAATGTAATTATTTCAGGACATTTTAATTTATTTTAGGACATTTTATTTAATTTTATTTCTATTTTAATTTATTTTTATTTAATTAATTCGTAATGTATTAATTCCAATTCTTTTATAATTAGTTTGACATAAGTATTGTAATTAAGTTTAATTTTGACATTACTTTTATTTTATTTAATATTTTCATAATTATTTAAAGCCATATTCACTCATTTATGCTTAAGCTGTGGTTGCCTGTAATTGAATGTTCATTATAGGACCAGGGCCTCAAGTCTGCTATTACAATAGTGTCACAATGGTCTATCATTGGTGTCATAATTGTCGATTTTGACAACTTTAGTAATCTACTAATATAATGGCGTCATTATGACTTTCCAATGGTCAACCACTGACACTCCATTGAAAGAAGTGACATAGAATGTACAATCTCGTACATATTGACAAATGAATATTTGAAGTTTGCGGTAATCTACTAAAACTTTGACAGTTTATTTGATCAGTGTTTTACCATTAGAACGTTATTTTGCAGTTATTGGTTTTAATATGCTCGAAATTATCATTCTACCACAATTATATTACAAGACCATTGACCGATCAGTGATCGATCATTATGAATTAGCAGAATACAAACTTTTAGCAAAATGACAATTGGATCGTGTTGGAATGACGAATTTATGAAAATAGCAGACTTGGGGCCCAGGTTACGTGTACCAATTTCTGTTTCTTAAGTTTTTTTTTTATTTTGTAACACTCGTTGGTGATCCTTAAATAAATCAAATAAATAGACCACGGACGCGTAGCTTTATAGACGCATATTCGTCAACGTCATGCCGTCGTGTCGTTGCCGCTTCATCGACAGAGTTTCATAGTTTTGTATGCAAGCTGTGAGCAGGCGTACACCAAGCGTATAATAACGAATACGCGTCATTATACGCTTACGTCAGTATACGTCAATAAAAATCTGACATTCGCTCTCGCTCTACACAGAACGGGAGAAGCTATTTGATAATTTCCAATATAAAAGAGGGGTAGAAGAACTTTATTGAGTTAAAGGAGGATGCACTAAGGAATAAGTGAATATTTCAAGACAAGCGTAACACACGTACGACTTAAATCCGAAGAAACTGTCCAAACACAATAATATCTCACAAAATATGAATTACTTTCTACTTTTAACAATATTGTACAGAGTACGCCTTCACTAAAATAACTTCACGTAAGGACTCTATTCTTGAAGCAGTCGTTACAAAGTTCTTGGAACGACGAATGCACTTTCGAGCAGAATAAATGCAAGTCTTAGTATTTTTCATTCTCGTTCAGTTTGGGCCATTACATTTTCTAACTGAACTTGAGTTGGATTTTCTCACATTTTCGAGTTAACGGTCTCATGTTAACAGTACGGTTAACTCGTTAATTTAGTTTTGTTACTTCACGGAGCCATTTTGAAACTGTCTTAATTTGAAATTAGAATTTTAAAAGATCACAATTTTTTATGGTAAAGATAAAATATTGTTAGTTGTACTAAAATTAGTAGTGTAGTGTAGAGTTTTGAACTAAAATTAAGGTAGAGCTACACTGCGCACACGTGTAACACACATGCCGATCGGATCTAGACTTGTTGAGCTACACTTGATCCAAGCCACGCGACGTCGTTCTACAATTACCGTCACGGATCTTGAGCGCTCGGCGTCAGAGTGGGGACCGCTTTGCGCATTCCATACATTGGCTAGGCAATCGTCGTCGTTGTTAGATACATGCAGCAAGGCAGGGAACGAATCAGGAGTGGCTTCTATGACGCGATGGCGCGGCGAGCCAATCACTGACACCGCCCCCGCGTCTCATTTCGCACCAGTAAAGAAACCGAATATTTGACTTCTGCGCAACTTGAAGCCAGCGCTCAAGATCCGTGTCGGCAATTGTACGTACAAATTAGGCGAGTTACACGCGTGCGCGGTCTAAGATAAAAAGCTTTACCCACGGGTCTTCTACCGTTGTCGAGAAATAAATTCATCAATCAAGTTAGTTTTACATAATTGAAATAGCCAAACAGCTTTATTTCTGTGCAACTTTAACGAATGTTTTTCGCCATCAAACTGTAATCATGTAAATGTGGACTGGCGAGTTAAAGTGTTTGTCAAAATACAATTTGAACTAAGATTTTCGGTTCGATTCTCACACAGGACAAATGTTTGTGTGATGAGCACGATCATTTGATTAGTGTCTGAGCGTAGTTTATCGATAATTATGTATGTATTTAGAAATATACCACAAGCTCTGCTTAGTTTGAGACTAGATAGCGTTGTGTGAAAGTTGTGGAATATATTATTATTATTATTTCAGCCGAAAGGTATCCACTGTTGAACACACTCCTCCTCCAATTGTCACCATAACGACCAGTTCTGTCCATCTCTCATCCATCGGATTCCTGCGACCCTCACCAGTCATCAGTCCACTTTGTGGGAGGCCTTTCTACGCTGCCTTACAGAATTGTTCTGCGAGCAATCTCCCTGTCTACTGCCACTTAAGTTTGCCAATTCTTCAGGCTATGACACAATTTTAAAATGAATTTAAGACACAAAAAAGTAATTCCGTCTCTAGTCTGCCGACACGACAATTCCGTACTCTATGGTCTTGTCAATGACGCATGAGATTTGAATCAGAACGGATACGACCCAAAGCTACGGTAGTACGGTTCTATCAGATAGATCCAAATCCTGAATAACGTGTATGGACGTGCACTTTAGCTTGTACAAAGCTGATGAGCTATCCACTCTATGACAGATGACGGAGATTTTGGCAAACAATTGGTATCTACTCGGTCACAAACGTTGACAATTTGGACCCTTTTACCCCAATTTCGGGCAAAGAGCTAAGTCATTTTAGCTCAGCTCCCATAGCAAAGGTATTTGGATTTTCATTCTTGTGTGTGGATCTTGATAGACACTTACAAAATTTTAATTTTAATTTATAGAATTATGCAGATGTATGTAATGTTTTGCAGTCTTTAGCAGCAAATATATCGAGTTAGCCTTCTCGGCAAGCTTCACTGAGGTAGGAATATAGTATAATAATTAATATTTAACATAAATAAAGAGGTAAAGTTTGTTTTTTGTATTAATATGGAAGTATTGGTCCGATTGCTAAAATGTTTTCACTTATAGAAAGCTTTTGCTTTACTCCTGAGTGACATAGGCTATAATTAACGCAGCTTTTGAACGCAGGCGAAGCTGCGGTCAAAAGCTAATAATTAATATTGTACGAGCAAACCCGTACATTTTGTATTGTTTAACGCTTGCACTTATAATGCGGTGCATCGCGCTCCACTTGTATATTACTTTAGTAAGTAAGCAATAAATCCGTGTAACAGTAAACATCGTTTCACTTAATCAAATTCCCTAACTTGGGTCTCGGCGCGGTACTCATAACATTTTAACATTAACAAACAAGGTGTAAGGTAACCACCGTACAAATATAATATTAGTAACCTTTAGAAATAATTTTGCTTAATTAAAACAATTATTGGCCTATGTCACACCGGTAATGAACATACCTAATATTTTAATTTAATGCTAACATATATAATACAAGTGTCACCTAGTTTGGGAACCACTGTATTAATGTTTGTTAAAAAATACAATGTTACCGGATACCAATTAATGTTTGGGCCCATACGTTGACTTCTGAAAGGGACACCCGTGGTCATGGAACGCAAAAGGGCAACTGAAGGAACATAAGTGTAGTTTTATACAGTAAAAATCACACACGCCCTCTGTCGCGCTCCGTCCAAGGGCGGGAGAAGTCATTAGTTGATTTCCCACCTGGAAAAAAAGTAATTTGATGTAATACTTCATTATCTCCATAACTTTTTCCTAGCTAGCTTGGGGTCGCCTTCCAGTAAAACCGGATTTAATACATGTGTTTAACTTCTTCTTCTTCTTCTTCCTGCCCTTGTCCCATTTTATTTGGGGTCGGCGCAACACGTTTTTTTCTTCCATTCTGTCCTGTCACTCGTCACGCTATCACTAACTCCCTTTTCTTTCATATCACTCCTCACACAATCCATCCATCTTTTCTTTGGCCTCCCTCTCCCTCTCCATCCATCCACATGTAAATTCATAACTCTTTTAGCAACATGCTTTTCATCTCTCCTATTTACATGACCATACCAAGACAAACGATTTCCTTTCAACCTTTCAGTCACTGGCGCCACTTTCAAACTTCCCCTAATATACTCATTTCTCACTTTATCCATTCTCGTCACACCACACATCCATCTTAACATTCTCATCTCCGCTACATGCAATCTTTTTTCATCCTTCTTTTTCACAGCCCAACATTCTGATCCATACAGTATGACAGGCCTTATCACGGACTTGTAGATTTTACCCTTCAACTTGAGGGGCATCCGTGGGTCACAAGTTGTTCCCGTGACCTGTCGCCATTTCATCCATCCTGCGTTGATCCGATGTGTTACGTCCCGGTCTACCTCACCATCCCCTTGGACGAGCGACCCGAGGTACCGAAAGTCGGAACAGATCGGTATGGGCGTTCCGGCGAGAGCTAAGGGCACTGGATTGGAGAGACCGCCGAAATCGCAGAACAAGTACTCCGTTTTGGTTCTACTCAATTTCAGGCCAACACTCTCCAATCTGTGCCACCACACCTCCAATCTGTTCTGGACCTCTAGGCCACTCTCGGCAACCAGCACAATGTCATCGGCAAACAACATACACCAGGGAGTCTCTTCCTGAATGTCCGACGTCAGAGCGTCCATTATCATCAGGAAGAGGTAAGGGCTGAGGGCCGACCCTTGGTGTAAGCCGACAGCCACATTGAAGCTTCCAGTAGTGCCCACTGAAGAACGGACTTGGGTACTGCATCGACTGTACATCGCTCGGATCAACTGCACATACTTCCCAGGCACACCTTTCTCCTTAAGGGCCCACCACAGAACCTCACGAGGTACCCGGTCATATGCCTTTTCGAGGTCAATGAATACCATGTGCAAGTTTTTATGCGCACCTCTGTATTTCTCGCACAGCTGGCGTATAGCAAAAATGGCATCCGTTGTACCTCGATCAGGCATAAAACCGAATTGGTTCTGTGAAATTTCACTCTCTTCTCTCAGTCGCCTTTCAATAACTTTCTCCCAGGCTTTCATAGTATGTGACATTAGCTTTATTCCTCTATAATTGTTGCACTCAAGCACATCACCTTTGTTCTTAAAAATGGGCACCAAAGAACTGCTGCACCACTCATCAGGTATGGCTTCTTCCTGCAACAACTTATTGAAGAATAAAGCTAACCACGTCCATCCATCCACTCGCAATAACTTCCACACTTCAACTGGTATTCCATCTGGACCAATGGCTTTACCATTCTTCATTCCATTTACTGCTATCCTAACTTCATCCATACTAACCATTCTCACTAACCCCACATTCACTGGTTTATTCTCTAACACACTACTCCAATTATTTTCCTCATTCATCAATCTTTCAAAATAGTCCTTCCACCTCTTTTTGATTTTCTCATCATCCGATATAACCATTCCAGTTTCATCTCTTATACATCTTACCTGGCAAACGTCTCTCGTCTTTCTCTCTCTTATTCTAGTAAGCCGGTATAGTTCTTTTTGGCCTGCAGGACTGTCCAGTGTGTCATATAATTTGTCCTGGGCTCTTGATTTTGCTATGGCCACGGCTTTCTTCGCTTTCTTCTTTAAAATGTCATACTCACTCTTTTTTTCAGCTTTTAAACTAGCGTTTCCTGGCTCTACACGCTGCCATTCCTTGAATTTTCTCTTCTTTTCTTTCAATACATTCTGAAATTCTGTCGACCACCACCATGTATCCCTATCTATTATGCCCTTTCCTTTCGTCTCTCCCAAAATATCTTTCGCTGCATGCCTGATACACCCAGCTATCTCATTCCAGCTTTCATTTATACTTCGATCATTCATATCTCCCATCTCTATCATTCTGTCCACCACTCGTTCCCTGAACTTATTCGCACAATCGTTCCTCTCTAACATATGCCATTTTATTTTAGGGGGAGGATGCTCTTTGTGTTTGTTAGACAGTATTTTGACTACTGATGTCATAACTAGGAGTCTGTGTTGTGAGACTAGGTCTTCTCCTGGCAGTATTTTGCAGTCTTTGACATGCTTTAAGTTGTTGCGCCGAACTAGAAAGTAGTCGATTTGGGTCTTATGACTACCACTTTTATACGTGATCATGTGTTCGTCTCTTTTCTGGAACCACGTATTGGCTACTGCCAGGTCAAATGCAGTAGCGGATTGTAGCAGCGTCTCTCCTTCGCTGTTCAGACTACCGAAACCCCATCCCCCATGCACTCTTTCATAAACATCTTTCATTCTTCATCATCATTCTCTTCTTCATGTGTTTAACATTTAATATTAAACTTATGATAAAGAAAACGCTTGTAACAATCTATCTATACTTACTTTTGTTTAATAAATTTTAGTTTATATATTATTAACATATAAGCACTTAAATAAGTTACCTGAGATACAGGTTTATATATACCTAGTTCAGGTAGAACGCAATTTTTGTAACTTTACCTCTAGGTTAAGCCCTTATTGTAGAAATATTTATGTAAATCAAACAATTCAATAAACATTATTATTATTATTATTATTTCTTATTATTAATATTATAAAGACGTAAAATTTGTTTTTGGGTTTTTGTTTGTAGGAAGTAATCTGAAAGTCTGGAAGTACTGGTCCGATTGCAAAAATTTTTTCACTGATAGAAAGCTGCTATATTACTGAGTGACATAGGTTATATTTTATGTATACGGGCGAATCCGTGGGTAAAAGCTACTTATAGAGAAGATCTGATTCAGTGACTCATCAACGCCTAGCCTAAACCTTTGAACCTAGAAAGCTGATCGTTTTCACAGATATTATTTGAAGACATGTTATCCGAAAGGGAGCTCGAGCCCCGGTATGAAGGCTAGAAGGAACGGGGTGGGTATTTTAGTCAGTAAGAGTCTGACACTATCTCCCGCTCCGCTCAAAAGCGGGGGTTATCATTGGATGTTTTTTTCCCACCATAAAAAAAAGACTTAAACGGGAAATAAGTATGGATTTTTCACAATTCAACCCTTAAAAAGGAAATGAAAGAGGGTCAAATTTGTATGAAAGTCCATAATTTTGTGATCAGTAGATCTAAGTTACCTCTTTAACGCGAGTGAAGACGCATGCAAAACCTAGTGGTTAAATAAAATTCTTGCCCCTTCTAGGTTTTATTAGTGCCACTTTATAGAAAGGTAAAGTTTTGCATCTACAATATTAAATACCGCAATACATTTCCGGAAGCCTTACAGTCTAGGACGCAAATCCGGGTGTCACATAAATATATTTATGCCAACATTTAATTCCAATGGCTATTTCTTAACAAGGATGTATGAAACTATTTACGACTAGCTTTTGCCTGCGGCTTCGCCCGCGTACATAAAATATAGCCTATGTCACTCAGGAATAAAGCAGCTTTCTATCGGTGAAAAAATGTTAACAATCGGAGAAGTCCTTTTTTTTATTTGAGATAAACTAGTGCTTGACTGCGATCCCACCTGATGGTAAGTAGCGATGCAATCTTTGATGGTGAGGCGCACTAGTTTCTAGTCTATTAAGAGCCTATTCACTCTAGCCTTGAGGACACCCAAATTATAATCGGACGGGAAGACCGCAGCAGGCAAACTGTTCCAGTCCTTCGACGTACGCGGTATAAACGACGAGGCGAAACGCTTAGTCCGGACCGTAGAGGTTTCAACAACGTAAGGGTGAATATTCGCCGCTTCACTCGCTTCAGAGATTACCTCCTGCAAATAAAAAAGCGTGTTAAAAACAAACCTTACCTCTTTATAATATTAGTGTAGATTGAATTACTGATTTTGTATTTGCTCACAGATTCTTCATCTAAATGAATATATGTCGAGGTACAAAGAAAATTCCCATTCGCACGGACAGTGCAATATTTAGCATAGCATGGCAGCCTTATAATGTTCCCACTGCTGGGACTTAGGCCTCCTCTCTAGGTGAGAGAATGGACCTGTAGTGACATCTATGGCGCCACATAAGAACTAATCCTGCATCGCGCAATCAAAATTTTCCGCGCAATTGAAATATCGACAGCCCAAAATCATCTATTGGGCAGTCGCCCACTAGACTATAACACCTGTCTGGTCGGAGGATCCTCCCTTTTCAACAGAGGTTGGCCGGACTTTACTCTCTGTTCCGCCTACCTCCAAAGACTGTAATCTACCACGCGGGACCAGTGCGTGTTGGTATATGTCAAATGTTAGAATTTTTGGTTCTAGGACATGCCAGTTTCCTCACGATGTTTTCCCTCAACGTTTTGAGAGCAGTGGTGATGAAAAAGAAAAGAAAGAAAGAAAAACATTTTATTTGCCCGAAAGAGGCGCACACTTAAGGCTAACATAATACATTTTTATGTTAAACAAAGAAATAAAATAATTAAAACAAAAAAAAATAACAGAAATAGTAATAAGAAAATATGCGCCACGTCCGAGCAAAACGACCGTACGCTCAGCACAAATTACACAACGTACCTAATGCGCCTGGTTGGGTTTGAACCTGCAGCTCGTAAGTCGGGGATGTTACGACTTAACCACTTCTGCAGGTTAAACCATTCCTGTAAAAAGTCATCAACACTGCTGTCTGTAGGAGCCTTACAATTGTGAACGATAATTCGTTTAGAGTCAAAAACTTGTACAAATGAATCAACACAAAAAGAATCAGTAAATTAAATCTAGATAAAATCTTAAGAAATATAAGAAATATATTCATTGGGGGCCCACTAGAGCTGATGCCTGCTAGGACTGTAGTATGTTCAAAAGAATTACCTTGACCTTGGAATGCAAAGGGAAACTGAAAGAACACAGGTGGGTTTTAGTCAGTTACAGGGTGAAGTAATTTAATTATTACTAACCTGAAAAAAAGGATACTGCCATCAAAATGCCGCAATAACACTGTCCATTGCCAAACTAAAGTTATACATCCGTGGTAAATTTCGCAACGGTTCCATTTAGTAATTACATTTACATATCGACACAGGTGCCAACGTAACCTTAGTAAGCTTTAACCTTTCGGAGAAAAGAGAAAGAGTGGAATGTAGTTGAATTTTTCTAACTGTACAGTTAACCTAGGGCAACAAAACATTAAAGTAACATTTTTGTCTCCCGCAGTAAACAAAATGTGATTTAACTCACTGTTTTCACGTTTACACTGATGTGGTCAATATAATATTACCTCTCTAAAGATACATGCCGTGGCCAGATTTTAGAATAGATCACTTCATGATATGCCCACCTAAAACTGGCCAGATCGTTTAAACGTTAACGTTTGATGATATATCAATCCTCGTTTGGTCATATCATTGATATAAGATCAATGATAATAAGAGGACTAAAGAAAGTAGACTAAACATAGATTGAAATATCATCAAACTTTAACGGTTAAAACGATCAGGCAAGTTTTACTTGGCTATATCATGAAGTATTTAGTATTTACACTGCTTACCATCAGGCGGGATCACAGTCAAGTACTAGTTTATAACAGACAAAAAAAAAAAAAAAAAAAAGTAATTTTTTTTAAGATCTGGCTACGACACATACATGCGTCTCACAATGGTGGTCCATTAAAAACAGCCCCGACTTAGGACTTGTAGGTCGCAGAGTCAAACCTAGCCAGGCGTATACGTAGTTTATTTCATACTAGCTTTTGCCCGCGGCTTCGCCCGCGTGGCATTAGATACTTAAGGAATCGGGATAAAAGGTAGCCTATGTTCTTTTCCATGTCAAAGGCTATATGCATGCCAAATTTCATCCAAATTCGTGCAGCCTTTTTTGCGTAATTAAGTAACAAACATCCAAACATCCACACTTTCACATTTATAATATTAGTTAGGATCCACTACTTTCGAAAGAGAGCAGTAGTGATGAAATAAACGCTAAAAAAAGCGTTAAACGTTTCGATCGCGTTAATGTAAAAACAACTCGCACTCAGCGCATTGTTTTTTTTTAATTTCCAGCCAGCATTTATTCACTGTTCCTCTTGTCCATTAAAGAATAAAAAATGCATTTTCCAATAAAAACATAATCGTTTTACAATGGTTAACCAGAAAATGTGGAACGTATATTTAAATAGTAAAATGCTTTTAAAAACTATAATTATATAAATAAAACGCGTTGTGGAAACCGAGAAATTTAATGCAAGCTTTCGTACTTATTCACTGAATGCCATAATAATATTTCATTGTAGTGAGGTTTGCATTTTTGTTTGCGGGAACATGAAATATGTAATGGAATGAAAAGACTGACAAATGAATTAAAATTTAGTTTGTGGCATGCAGTTTTTATGTTCAGAGAAACTGGTATAATTAATTATATCTATACCATTAAGGTATATCTACACAGCTACACTTCTACACTTATTACTTATATTATTATGTTAATTCATTAAACCCCAGTGTTTGATCTCTCATTGGCTTTCTATTATGTCTCTAATTACGGTATTCGAAAGGTATCTACACTAATATAATAAAGAGGTAAAGTTTGTTTTTTTGTTTTTATGTTTTTTTGTTTGTAGCAGATAATCTCTGGAAGTACTAGTCCAATTGCTAAAATTTTTTCACCGATAGAAAGCTGCTTTATTCCTGCGTGCCATAGGCTATACAACCCTACTTTTTAATGCTGTATCTGTACCCGTTATTGATCATATTTTTGTATTCAAAAGTAGAAAATACCGAAATCCTAAAATTGACCACGAAAAGGTAAATTCATCATAGAATCAATCATACATAACAATTGCTAGTAGAAAATGCTGCGGGCAGTGCTTTTCCATTTTAATCGTCATTTATTCATTCATAATCAATAGCCTGCACAATATTTCAATAAATTGAGAGACATTTTGGGATAAACACAAACGCTAATAACTTTGCTGTTTATGAATATTATTTATTAAGACTTTACTTACATAATAACAAGGACTTTTGTAATAAGCCCTTTAAGTATTTGTACTAATTAAAAATTAGTGGTGTATTTTATGTACGCGGACGAAGTCGCGGACAAAAGCTAGTATTTTATAAAGAGGTAAAGTTTGTTTTCATGTTTTTTTGTTTGTAGGAGGTAGTCTCTGGAAGTCCTGATCTGATTGCTACAATTTTTTCACCGATAGAAAGCTGTTTTATTCCTGAGTGGCATAGGCTATATTTTATGTACCTACGCGGGCAAAGCCCCGGGCAAAAGCTAGTATTAAATATATTAATTTTCTTACCTAAATGTCACATGTAAGTAGCGTAAGCATTATTATAATCATCCATATAATATTCCTACCGCTGGGATTCACGCGGGTCCAATGCGGATTGGTGGATGCCATATATCTTCGCTTTTGTTGTTCTAAGACATACCGTTTTCCTTCACAGTCGTAAGTATATATGATGAAGAAAAGTATCCCATGTTTTTCTCCAAGTCCTGAAATGAGCTTACGTGAGAAAACGTAACAAGCAAACAGGTTACTTTCGCATTCATAATGTTATCTAGCCAAAAAGAAAGTTCTCAAAAAGACGTTGTTTTATTTCTTCGTCTTTTTGAGAACTTTTATGCATTAGATGCATGTGAACATTTTGTCTAATTTTTAGATACAATATCTAATTTCTTTGAAACCCATAAACCACCCTACACTCTCACCATAAAGTCACAAAAAATACACAATTTAAATAAAGGAGCAAGTTAAAGTTTTGCTCCACGAAACGCGTAACAAAGTGACTAGGGTCACAATCTTAATAAATTCTAATTCCAAGACATAATTTAAATTTAGTATTCCAAAATTCAAATACAAAAAAAAAACTGGGAACAAATAAAAAAGCCGGAGTTATTAAAGTAGCAAAATAATAACAGAAGAGAATTTTAGTGTAACAAAAAATAAAAGAAAACTTTCTCAATGAGCTGTTTGTTGTTTCCAGCCAGTCCGAAATAAAATTCAAAATAAGAATTGACGCTATTGGTAATGAGGCTATAACACCGAGTTTGTATATCTTTCGTCTTTTTTTCTTGAGTTACAAAGGACTAAAGACTTTTCAACTCAGAATTCTTATTCTTTCTTCATTTTTATTTTTTTAGGATAAAGTACGATCTCACTTTATTACTATAAAACAGACAATTTAAAAGAACAAATACAGCAATATTTTATCTCTGTCACAAAAAAAAAACTTCAGATCTTTTTAAAATTCGAATTTCAAGTTCAGTTTGTTTCGAAATGGCTCCGTAAAGTAACAAAACTAGATTAACGATTAAACGTACTGTTAACATGAGAGCCGTTAACTCGGGCCTCGACTGAGAGGGCTCTTCAGCGCATGCTTGGAGAGGGGCCAGTTCCCACTTCGCTGGAAGACGGGGAAACTGGTCCTCATCGCGAAGCCAGGGCGCCCTGCGGACTCTCCGTCCGCGTACCGGCCCATTGTGCTGCTCGACGAGGTGGGCAAGCTCTTTGAAAGAGTGATTGCGAGCCGCCTCGTCGCGCGCCTTTCACGGGTGGGGCCGGACCTTTCGGACGGACAGTTCGGCTTTCGCAGGATGCGCTCGACGGTGGACGCCATCATGCGCGTGCGAGCCCTCACGACGGGGGATGCGGTGTCCCAGGGTAGGTATGTCGTGGCAGTGTCCTTGGACATTGCCAACGCTTTCAATTCCCTGCCCTGGAGTACGATCCGGAGGGCACTCCGGTACCACCGGGTGCCCGAATACCTCTGTCGAGTAGTCGAGGCCTACCTGTCGGACAGGTATATTGTCTACCCCGGTCACCAGGGAGACTGGAAACGTCGGGAGATGTCGTGCGGTGTTCCGCAGGGGTCGGTACTAGGGCCACCCTTGTGGAACATCGGGTACGATTACGTGCTGCGGGGCGACCTCCCTGACGGGGTCAGCGTGGTCTGCTACGCAGACGACACGCTGGTTCTAGCGCAGGGAGAGTCGTACCAGGCGGCGGTCGCTCTAGCGACACACGGGGTTGCGATGGTCGTTGATAGGATCCAGGAGTTGGGACTCAAGGTGGCGCTTCACAAATCCGAGGCGATGTGTTTTCACGGTCGCCGCCCTCGGAACGCGCCGCCATTGAGTTCCCAACTAACGGTAGGAGGAGTTCACATCGGTGTCGGGTCGACGATGAAGTACCTGGGACTCGTCCTCGACAGCCGGTGGAATTTCGTGGAGCATTTCCGACGTCTGGCTCCCAAACTCAACCGGACTGGGGCCGCTCTCAAGCGGCTCCTGCCCAACCTTGGGGGTCCAGACGCCTCCTGCCGGAGGCTCTACGCGGGGATCGTTCGGTCCATGGCCCTCTACGGGGCGCCGGTGTGGGCGCCGTCGCTGCGTAAGCGACCGGCGGCCATTCTGAACGCCTGCCAGAGGGTCATGGCAATTCGGATGGTGCGGGGATACCGCACGATTTCCTGCGAAGCGGCGAGCCTTCTGGCTGGCCTACCACCGTGGGATCTGGAGGCAACAGTCCTTGCACACATGCACGACATGCGCGTGGAGATGCAACGTCGGGGTGAAAGTCCTCTGCCGCGACAGGTCACGGCATGGCGGACAGAGCTCCGGCGGGATCTCATGGTGGAATGGCGTCAGCGACTATCGCAACCCCGTCATGGGCACGCCACAATTATGGCGATAAGTCCCCTCTTTGAGGCGTGGCTGGAAAGACCTCACGGCGTCCTTACCTTCCGCATGACACAGGTCCTCACCGGAAATGGCAAGTTCGGGAGGTTCCTGTTCCGAATTAAAGCGGAAGTGACGCCCGGGTGTCGCCACTGTGCGGAACGCCCGGAGGACACGGTGGAGCACACAATCGCGGTGTGCCCTGCTTGGGCGGAGCATCGCCGTGCCCTCGTGGGGGTGATCGGCGGCGGAGACCTCTCGCGCCGGGCCTTGGTCGAGGCCATGGTCCGGAGCGAGGAGGAGTGGCAGGCGGTCGCCGACTTCTGCGAAGCAGTAATGCTCGCTAAGGAGGAGGCCGACCGCATCAGGCAACGGCGCTCTCGCCGCCGCCGCCGGGATTCCGATCCCGATTTCCAGCCACCGTAGGCGCGGGCTTGCGGACAGTGAGCAATGGGTAGCTCGCTGTCCGGCCGTCCGGTAACCGTCCGGACCAAGCCCAAGTCGTCGACGGCGCGCGCTGTTCCCGCGCGTCTCAAGGAGTTGTCAGCAACAGCAGGGGCCCAGCCGGGTCGAAGCCTACTGGGGCCAGGGTAATCCGAAAGGGCGCTCGAGCCCCGGTATGAAGGCTTGAAGGAACGGGATGGGTTTTTTAGTCAGTAAGAGTCTGACACTATCTCCCGCTCCGCCCAAGAGCGGGGGTTGTCATAAGATGATTTTTCCCATCGAAAAAAAAAAAAAAAAAAAAAAAGCCGTTAACTCGAAAACGTGAGAAAATCCAACTCAAGTTCAGTTAGAAAATGTAATGGCCCAAACTGAACGAGAATGAAAAATGTTAAGACTTGCATTTATTCTGCTCGAAAGTGCATTCGTTGTTCCAAGAACTTTGTAACGACTGCTTCAAGAATAGAGTCCTTACGTTATTTTAGTGAAGGCGTACACTGTACAATATTGTTAAAAGTAGAAAGTAGTTCATATTTTGTAGGATATTATTGTGTTTGGACAGTTTCTTCGGATTTAAGTCGTACGTGTGTCACGCTTGTCTTGAAATATTCGCTTATTCCTTAGTGCATCCTCTTTTAACTCGATAAAGTTCTTCTACCCCTCTTTTATATTGTAAATCATCAAATAGCTTCTCCCGTTCTAGGTAGAGCAAGAGAGAATGTCAGACTTTTACTGACGTATAGGTACTGACGAAAGCGTATAATGACGCGTATTCGTCATTATACGCTACGTCATTATACCAAACTATGTAACTCTGTTGACGAAGCGGCAACGACACGACGGCACGACGTTGACGAATATGCATCTATGAAACTACGCATCCGTGGACAGTATAATCCTATCTCTACCAGTCAACTTACTTATAATAAAAACGAAAAATAATTAAAAATCAACGTCCTCCTAAAAAGCTCAACAGAGACAAAGAAATCTCCATTACATCAAAACATGCCATAGGTACTAATATCAGTTGTCTCCAAATGGAAGCTCTCCATCATGTTACAATGTCTAGGACACGATTATTTCAGTTCTAGCTATTAGTATTTTTTTTTTTTTTTTTTTCGATGGGAAAAATCATCTTATGACAACCCCCGCTCTTGGGCGGAGCGGGAGATAGTGTCAGACTCTTACTGACTAAAAAACCCATCCCGTTCCTACAAGCCTTCATACCGGGGCTCGAGCGCCCTTTCGGATAACCCTGGCCCCAGTAGGCTTCGACCCGGCCGGGCCCCTGCTGTTGCTGACAACTCCTTGAGGCGCGCGGGAACAGGGCGCGCCGTCGACGACTTGGGCTTGGTCCGGACGGTTACCGGACGGCCGGACAGTGAGCTACCCATTGCTCACTGTCCGCAAGCCCGCGCCTACGGTGGCCGGAAATCGGGATCGGAATCCCGGCGGCGGCGGCGAGAGCGCCGTTGCCTGATGCGGTCGGCCTCCTCCTTAGCGAGCATTACTGCTTCGCAGAAGTCGGCGACCGCCTGCCACTCCTCCTCGCTCCGGACCATGGCCTCGACCAAGGCCCGGCGCGAGAGGTCTCCGCCGCCGATCACCCCCACGAGGGCACGGCGATGCTCCGCCCAAGCAGGGCACACCGCGATTGTGTGCTCCACCGTGTCCTCCGGGCGTTCCGCACAGTGGCGACACCCGGGCGTCACTTCCGCTTTAATTCGGAACAGGAACCTCCCGAACTTGCCATTTCCGGTGAGGACCTGTGTCATGCGGAAGGTAAGGACGCCGTGAGGTCTTTCCAGCCACGCCTCAAAGAGGGGACTTATCGCCATAATTGTGGCGTGCCCATAGCTATTAGTATTCATTCAACGTCGTCACTCAGGACATTCTAGGATATTAGGACATTCTAGGTGTAAAGTGCTCGTTTAAAGGTAATGTAGATGATGATTGGATTTTGAGTGACAACTAGGTATATTTTTTTTTTAGATGGGACTTCATCAAATAACTTCTCCCGCTCTGGGTGGAGCTAGAGAGAAAGTCAAACACAAAACGGCACAAAAAAAAATTTTTTTACGATTCGGGAATTGAATTTTTTTCATTGGTAAGTTTATACGGAACCGGCGCGAGTCTGACTCACACTTGCCCTAAATAGGCTTGCCTTTGACCACTATCTCACCTGATGGTAAGCGAAAATGTGGCCGCGATGGAGCACGCTTGCCTAGAAGTAACCTGTTCAATCTTGACTTAGGTACTCCTAGGTTTTAGCTATCAGAAAACACAGACTCCGGCAGGGAAGGCAACTCCTTAGCTGTCTTCGTTCTATGTTTTAAATATGTTAACGATAGTTGAATGCGTTTCATGATTTGTGGTGCGAGTAGAGCTTTAGACCGTATGTTTTTTTTATTTGGAGTACAATCAAATAACTTCTTCCGCTTCGGGGGGAGCAAAGAGGGCGTCTCAGACTTTCACTTTCTGTCCTGACAACCGTCACTCGTTCACTAACTCCCTCTTCTTTCAAATCACTCCTCATACAATTCATCCATCTTCTCTTTGACCTTCCTCTCCGTCACCATCTATCCACATCTATTTTCATAACTCTTTTAGTACCTAAGTTGCGATTACTTTCTTCTTCACATGTGATCATACCAAGACAAACAAATAACTCTAAAATTTTTAAAACCTGTATTTTGTATTCTTTGTCCATTCGAAACCTTTTACGTCCGGACTCGAAACAGGAAGCGTATGACGGCAAAGGTGCCTTATATTTTTTGCCTCGAGGCGTAGCAATTTAGTAAAGCTCGTATCAAACGGTGGCAGACGGCTATGCCGTTCACAAAGTGAATGACACTTTCCAATTGCACCGCTTTGGCGACGGCGAAAGAATTCGAATTATTTTTATGACCTGAACCGTTCTGGACTGAGCCGGATTAAGCTAACGCGGGGCCTGTAACAAGCTCTACCAAAGGGACCCTCTAAATGTATACAACATTATCTTTAGTTTATGCGAAACCTGGGCCTCAAGTCTGCTATTACAATAGTGTCAGAATGGTCTATCATTGATGTCATAATTGTCGATTTTGACAAGTTTGGTAATCTGCTAATATAATGGCGTCATCATGACTTTCCAATGGTCAACCACTGACACTCCATTGAAAGAAGTGGCATAAAATGGTAATCTCGTACATTTTGACAAATTAATATTGGACGTTTGCGGTAATCTGCTAAAACTTTGACAGTTTATTTGATCACCTCCGTTATTGTGCAGTTTTTGGTTTTAATATGCTCGACATTATCATTCTACCACGATTCTATTACAAGACCATTGACCGATCAATGATCGATCATTATGAATTAGCAGATTACATACTTTTAGCAAAATGACAATGGGATCGTGTTGGAATGACGAATTTATAAAAATAGCAGACTCAGGCCCCAGATAGTTTGTTCAGACATATTCAGTTTATATAAATATAGTTAGTTTAGAATGTTCACTTACCACCTAAGCATGTACATTGTGGAATGCAATAAACAATTGAGTATTGAGTATTGAATCAGTAGCTGAATGGATTCCAACAGTTTTTACACCATGTTTTTTCCAAAAATATTTGCCAAACGAAAAGTAATACCTATTGTACTAAGTTTTTAGAAATAAATTAAAATATCATTTTAAATTTTTGCGTGAAATAATTCCTAACTCTATCAGCAGGCAATGCCAAATATTTATTTATAAAAACTAGTTTTGCTATATTTTTCGAACGTATATTTTTTATTTACTTTTTTGTTTTACTGATTGTAAAATAAAAATGATAAATTTACATTCCATAAATGCGAAATAAAACTTTATTATCCGTCGCAATGTAGGTAGGTAATTGTATAAATAAAAGCGCAATTGTTTTCACAAATGAAGTAATAAATATTCGACGTACCTTCATAATCTGCGTTTGTGGAATGAAATGTACCTTGGAGTTTTATAAACCAATGCGTTCCAGTAACTCAATTGAATTTAATTTTATCTCTCTGTATGTGGACAATACAAGTAGATACTTTTATATTATGAGCAGATAAAATTTTTTGATTGTAATATTTTGAAATGGTAATTTTATTTATTTATGACTCTACAGGCCTCAACCCAATGCGACAGTGCAGTTACTATTTAATTACTTGTATCTAATTAAAAACTAATCTAACCTAACTAAATAATTTTAATCATATTTATTTGTCAATATAACATAACAATATAATATCTAGTAGTTTTAATCAAATTACGGAAATTCTTTCAATGATAGAAAACTACCAAATGAATGTATGCTACAGGTCCAATAAACCCGGAAAAACATGATCCCAAAGGATTCCTTAAGCAAGACAATAGTGTTAAAAACAATAATCATTATCATAACATTTAATAGGAATTCTCTTTACCATAGATTCAAACTTAGGACTTGGTAGAAACTAAATGGTAATGATGACCCTAAAAAAAACACTGATCAGAGGTCTTTTAAAGTCCACACAGCAAACATATAATGCAAATTAGTGTCTGTTCTTTTAAGGATAGAACCACACAGAGTTGTGTGGATTTCGAACTAAATTTTCATTTAATTTTCATTGGACCTAGAATAGGAAGCAAGTCATAACAGGACCTCACGGTAATAAGTAGCTAGACAGGAACTTGCGCAAAAGCTTTTCCGCAAATGTACTACTATCATAACTTATTCTGCGGTCAAACAGCATTGCTGTGTTCCAAATAATCCAAGTAAATAAGTGTAAGTGGCTGGCACTTAAGACTCCCCACTTGGGTACTAGGTGACTCACAATCTCACAATGCTGACAAGAATATCACATCTTGACGGACGTGACCGAAAAACTTTAGGTAGCAGAAGTTACCTGCAACGTAAACGGGCGAGCGAAAGATTTCTTTTTGACGTAGGAAATCATCCAATGACTTCTCCTTCTCCAGGGTGGAGTGAGAAGGCATGTCGAACTTTTACTGACTAAAACTACACCTGTGTTCATTCAGTTACCCAATGCGTTCCAGGACCACGAGTTTCTGCCTGTACCTGTCTACTAACCTACTGAGCCCTTTTTATTTATTTTTTTTTATGGTGGGAAAAATCATGCATTGACATCCCCCGCCCTTGAGCGGAGCGGGAGATAGTGTCAGACTCTTACTGACTAAAAGACCCACCCCGTTCCTTCTAGCCTTCATACCCTGGCCCCAGTAGGCTTCGACCCGACTGGGTCCCTGCTGTTGCTGACAACTCCTTGAGGCGCGCGGGAACAGTGCGCGCCGTCGACGATTTGGGCATGGTCCGGACAGTTACCGGACGGCCGGACAGTGAGCTACCCATTGCTCACTGTCCGCAAACCCTACTGAGCCCTAGCCGGAGGTCGCTTTGCAATACCCGACACCTAGGGCGTCTCCTAACGCGGCAACTGGGGCCGCCTTCTTGCCTAGTATTACTGTTTCGAAGAAGGATACGACCGCATCACATGTCCTCTCACCCCGGACCATGACCGCCACGAAAGCTCGATCGCCTCCACGAGGACACAGCGGTGCTTCGCCCAAGTAGGCACACCTCTACCGTATACTTCACCGTGTCCTCCGGGTAGTCCGCGCAACGGTGACACCAGGGCATTTCTTCCACCTGAACCCGAAACAGGACCTCCTCCGGCGAGCGCATGGTACGTCTGTGTGACCCATGTAATTATTCATGGACCACCCACCACCCTGACAGTTCTATACTTTCAGTGTTACAATTTTTCGCTGTGCTATTGCAGGTTAGATTAAAACCAACTTCTTAGTTTCACAAAAACACGGATCAATATTCTTTACTAACTTTAAATTGATAGGTGCTTTCCCTAACATAGAGTTACAAAATTAATTTCCAAAGAAATGCGATGGCTTTTAATTAACAATTAATTACTTTATTTTACTTAAATCAATTTAACTTACTACATACACAACTAAAAACTATAATTACAGTTAATTAAAAAAATAATAATAATAAAACCCTACGCTAATTACAACTAACTAAAATCAAACTAAAATATGGCGTCAAAAAACTCTTCCACATTGGTGTCGACTGGTAATGTGCCCAAAAAGCTGGCAGCATTGCCCCTGTCCGAGGTAAAAGCCAGCCCTTGGGTCACGCGAAGTGTCAACTAGACGTTTTGACAGATCTTTAAACAACTTGTGAGCACTCGGACCCCACGATCCGAGAGTTTTAATTTATATCTTTAGATAGGGTTTATTATTACGCTATTTAATATGTTGTCTTTCATTTTAATGTGTTGTTCGGACAGCTAGTTAAAAGTTATGAACTAAATATTAGTTACAAACCTAGTTATAGTTTACAACTTCTAACATCTGTGAAGACATATTTCATAACAAGATTCTATTTTATTTCACAAAATTTTGGTAACCCATACAGTTTTATTTAAAGTCGACTTAGCAATGATTTTATTAAGAAAACTAATTGTCGTCTGTGGTTGCACCCGCGTCTTTGATTACTAGCTTGCTACTATTTAATTTGGTAGTGTGATACCATCCTCAATAAATGGACTATCCGATACTAAAATAATTTTTAAATTCGATTTCGTAGTTTTTTAGATTAGCGCGTTCAACAAAACAAACAAACAGACATAAAAAAGTCAGCCATAAAATATTACTATTGATAAAAACGGTCACGTATATAACCTTATGCTTCTTTTAAGAATTCAGATTATTAAGAAGTTCATAATAATTTGAGTGTGACTCGATCTAGAGTCTGTCTATTATCCTAAACGACTTGGGTAATTATTAGAATTTAATGAAATCTGATGTAGTCAACACGGGTTCAATAATCAAGGTTGATTAAGAGATAGAGATCATTGTTTCCTAACAGAAGAACCTTAAGAAAAATATCGAATATAAGTATTTTTTTTAATAATGAAATATTATACAATATTCCCAAGTCGGTTGACTTATTAGACAGACTATAAGCAAAATATTACTGAAAATTTTAAGTTCACTTAGGTGTAGTTACTTAGGCGTAGTTATTAAAGAGAAAAAATCTGTTATTATATTAGAAGACTTTTTTACATAAAAATATTTTTAAGACGAACTCTCGTTTACTAGTCGTAACTATAGCACAAATTATTACTGAAAGTTACTGAACTGAAAACTAAAAACCTCAAAAAATAGTAATAACAAAAATAAACCATTTCAAGATAAAATATGGAGACAATATTGAAAGCCAAGCGTAACATAAATAAAAACTTTATCGATACAATGTAGGAAAATTTAAAATTTTTGACTATATTCCGGCCTAGGAAAGGCCGGTAAATAGATTCTCCCTGCCGAACTCCAATTAGGTCGCAGGTGGCCTAACCATCGACCAAACGTGAGCCCAGAATTCGGCACCCCAATTTTCGGAAGCACTTTGACCAAAAGTACAAATGTTTATGAAAAATTCTGTACCACAGACAGAATATAATTGAGAAACTTTCGCACTAGGAGGCCAAAATATATTTTTGGTGTCGAAAATGTTGCCAATAATAACAAAATTTTGTTTGAAGTTAATTGTGTTGGAAATTTGCATTTGTTATTAGGGTAACATTGTAGTTGTTGCTGAACATTTTGGGACAGGAAATCCGGTTGACTTTTTTTTCAAAGTTAAACCTAGCTAAGGTTTAACTTTGAAAAAAAAGTCAACCGTCGAATTAGGGCCTCAAGTCTGCTATTACAATAGTGTCAAAATGGTCTATCATTGACTTCATAATTGTTGATTTTGACAAGTTTCCTAATCTACTAATATAATGGCGACATTATGACAATCCAATGGTGAACCACTGACACTCCATTGAAAGAAATGGCATAGAATGGTAATCTCGTGCATAATGACAAATTAATGCCTGACGTAAATAAGCGGTAATCTGCTAAATTTTGACAGTCCCTTTGATTAGTATCCTACTATTAGAACGTCATTGTATATATAGTCATTGCTTATAATTTGTTACAAGATAGCTCGATACTGTCATTCTACCACATTTTTATTACAAGACCAATACTGACCAATGATCGACCATTATGAATTTAACAGAATTTATAAAAATAACAGACTTGGGCCCCTGCTGAAAGCTTCGCGGTATCTTTTCATCTAATATACCGCAGTGACTTAAGTCGAAACTCTATGACCCGTGCGTGTGACCAGAAATCTACCGATTAGCAATTTCAGGGCTTCAGACTCTACTTTGCTATAAATTCACTACGATTTGAGCTAACATACATAACGAACACCTCGGTCGTTCTGGAGTAACGATCGCACACCAGAAGATTCAGTGTTAGAAGACCTCCAACAAAGAATAACTCATCGGCCCATCTGGTGAGGATTGCGGGTATCCGATGGATGCGAGACGCAAAGTAGGTAGCTCATCGTCTGATCGTCCGGACCGACCCCAAGTCGACGATGGCAGTCGACAATGGTAGTCGAAATGTCAGCAAAACCGGGGCTAGCAAAATAGGGCCTCAGCAGGGCCAGTACCCGCTAAGGCCACGGGGAAGTTCTAAAAAGAAAACTCGAGGTCAAACAATGCAAGGCCAACTAAAGAACACAGATGTGGTTTTAATCAGTAAAAGTCTTATACGATGATGATAATTTCCCACCTCAAAAACCCTTTTGAAGTTATTTAATCATTTCTTACACACAAAAAACTATTAGCAATTGCTCTTTCACCGGCATAACCCATTTTCATACAATTTTGCATGAAAATGTTATGTGATTTTCATACAATGGAAACATTTCCCATATTCAATATTATAAACGCATTAAGTATCTTTTGAAGATTCAACACGTCTATAAACTTTAATGAAAAAAAAAAAATAAGAACCATTTAAGCTTAGGCATTTTAAGCTTATTTACTCACTATCCTCTCTGAAACAAGAACAAATAGTAATCGTCAACAGTACTTTTTCTAAGCATTTTCATTTTGAGGAACCCTAATAACTTGCCTCACATTATTATCTCCAAATTGTATTTTATACAATACTAAGTTTATACTGTTTTATGGGTTAAAAGAAACTGCTTATTAACGTAACGTAATCAACTATGAATCTTTGAACACGCAATTGAAAAAAGAAATTCCAACTTTTGACAACCTTGAAATAACTAACGATTGTAAGTAAAGTCACTGCAAAAATAAGTTTGCCATTGATTGCTTTGTTTTATACACCATACTAATTTTTAATTAGCAAAAATACATATAAGAATTATTAGAAAAGGTCTCGTTATTATTTAAGTAAAGTCTCAGTAAATAATATTCATAAACAGCAAAGTTATTAGCGTTTGTTTATATCCCAAAATGTCTATTAATTTATGGAAATATTGTACAGGCTTTAATAATGAATAAATGACGATCAAAATACAAAAACACTGCGTAGTATTTTCTAGTAGCAATTGTTATGAATGGTTGATTCTGTTATGAATTTACTAATTATGACGAATTTTCGTGGACAATTTTGAGATTTCGTTATTTTTACTTTTGACTACAAAAATATGATCAGTAAGGATAGAGCCGCATTCTTTTGTATTAATAATAAATAGGGGTGTATAGAATCGCCAAACTTAAGTGGCAATGGGGAAGGCACATTGCTCGTAGAACAGATGGCCGTTGGGGCCGAAAGGTTCTGGAGTGGCGACCGCGTACCGGAAAGCGCAGCAGGAAGGCCTCCTACAAGGTGGACCGATGACCTGATGAAGGTTGCGGGAATCCGATTGATGCGTGACGCACAGGATCGTGCATTGTGGCGACACTTGGGGGAGGCCTATGCCCAACAGTGGACGTCTATCGGATGAAATGATGATGATGATGACGATGTATATGTTAGATATAATGCGCTTCTCTGCTTTACCAATTCGTATAGTCACCGAAATTGTCAAAGAATGACACTATTTTTCTTTTCATTTTTTTACTTGTTTTGCAAGGTCTGCGCATTTAGCCAGTGTCGAATTTAGAAAGTAAAAATTTAATTTTTGACAACGAATTCAGTCATTTTACAAAAACTTGGCCTAACAAATGACGATGCTTACCAGCGAATTAAGTGAATGGTGCTGAAGGATTAGAAAAGCTGATCCCGCGTAACGGGAAAACGCAAGAGTAAAGACTTTGGAAAGAAAGAAGTTCTTCTGACGTGGGATGTGGGATCTGGCTTCATTGATGTGGGAGCAACTTTTAATAAAAAAAATTGCACTCCGGGAGTGCCGGCAGAAGTGAAAACTTGATTATTAACGTTGAGCATGTTTGATATTTTGGAATGGTTAGGGAATAATTTTGCACCAATTGCTTTATCAGTATAAAAGTACTATCATTTATGTGGTAGAATACAATATTCATTTATTGCGCTATCGTACACAAACATGACAATTTATATTACATTAAAAATTTAACACTTTAAAACTATTACAATTATTTTACATTAAAAAGTTTATCTCTCCGAAAAACTACTGAGGTGTCAAGGGACACCCGGATGGAACGAAGTTCTGTTCTGGCTTGCTTTCTATAAGAGAGAGAAAGAGAGAAAGATAGAGAAACATGCGCACGCCGCACGGCTTACAATAGCTTACTATAGAAAAAGTGTCGTTACAACTTTTCGTGAGAATTTTTTCCGTCTAGCCAATACAATATAACTGAAAAATACTATCCTATTTTATGTACATTTTGACAGCACTATTTCAACATCTTCGAAACCATGAAAACGACACTCATGACGAAAAAGTTGATAATTTCTGACATCCGCCATCTTAGATTTACATTTTGACAGCACTATCGGCTTCAACAACCTCGAAAACCATGAAAAAGACACAGCAGCCGCCATCTTGGATTTATATTTTGACAGTACTATCGGTTTCAACACCCTCGAAAACCATGAAAACGACACCCATGACGGAAAATTTGATAATTTCTTGCAGCCGCCATCTTGGATTTATATTTTGACAGTATTATCGGTTTCAATACCCTCGAAAACCACGAAAACGACACCCATGACGAAAAATTTGATAATTTCTTGCAGCCGCCATCTTGGATTTATATTTTGACAGTACTATCGGTTTCAACACCCTCGAAAACCATGAAAACGACACCCATGACGAAAAATTTGATAATTTCTTGCAGCCGCCATCTTGGATTTATATTTTGACAGTACTATCGGTTTCAACACCCTCGAAAACCACGAAAACGACACCCATGAGGAAAAAGTTGATAATTTCTTGCAGCCGCCATCTTGGATTTACATTTTGACAGTATCATCGATTTCCACGCCCTCGAAAACCATGAAAACGACACCCATGACGAAAAATTTGATAATGTCTTGCAGCCGCCATCTTGGATTTATATTTTGACAGTACTATCGGTTTCAACACCCTCGAAAACCATGAAAACGACACCCATGACGGAAAATTTGATAATTTCTTGCAGCCACCATCTTGGATTTATATTTTGACAGTTCTATCGGTTTCAACACCCTCGAAAACCATGAAAACGACACCCATGACGGAAAAGTTAATAATTTCTTGCAGCCGCCATCTTGGATTTACATTTTGACAGTACTATCGGTTTCAACACCCTCGAAAACCACGAAAACGACACCCATGACGAAAAAGTTGATAATTTCTTGCAGCCGCCATCTTGGATTTATATTTTGACAGTACCATCGGTTTCAACACCCTCGAAAACCATGAAAACGACACCCATGATGAAAAAGTTGATAATTTCTTGCAGCCGCCATCTTGGATTTACATTTTGACAGTACCATCGGTTTCCACGCCCTCGAAAACCATGAAAACGACACCCATGACGGAAAATTTGATAATTTCTTGCAGCCGCCATCTTGGATTTACATTTTGACAGTACTATCGGTTTCAACACCCTCGAAAACCACGAAAACGACACCCATGACGAAAAAGTTGATAATTTCTTGCAGCCGCCATCTTGGATTTACATTTTGACAGTACCATCGGTTTCCACGCCCTCGAAAACCATGAAAACGACACCCATGACGGAAAATTTGATAATTTCTTGCAGCCACCATCTTGGATTTATATTTTGACAGTACCATCGGTTTCAACACCCTCGAAAACCACGAAAACGACACCCATGGCAAAAAAGTTGATAATTTCTTGCAGCCGCCATCTTGGATTTACATTTTGACAGTACTATCGGTTTCAACACCCTCGAAAACCACGAAAACGACACCCATGACGAAAAAGTTGATAATTTCTTGCAGCCGCCATCTTGGATTTACATTTTGACAGTACCATCGGTTTCCACGCCCTCGAAAACCATGAAAACGACACCCATGACGGAAAATTTGATAATTTCTTGCAGCCACCATCTTGGATTTATATTTTGACAGTACCATCGGTTTCAACACCCTCGAAAACCACGAAAACGACACCCATGGCAAAAAAGTTGATAATTTCTTGCAGCCGCCATCTTGGATTTACATTTTGACAGTACTATCGGTTTCAACACCCTCGAAAACCAAGAAAACGACACCCATGACGAAAAAGTTGATAATTTCTTGCAGCCGCCATCTTGGATTTACATTTTGACAGTACTATCGGTTTCCACGCCCTCGAAAACCATGAAAACGACACCCATGACGGAAAATTTGATAATTTCTTGCAGCCACCATCTTGGATTTATATTTTGACAGTACTATCGGTTTCAACACCCTCGAAAACCATGAAAACGACACCCATGACGGAAAAATTAATAATTTCTTGCAGCCGCCATCTTGGATTTACATTTTGACAGTATTATCGGTTTCAACACCCTCGAAAACCACGAAAACGACACCCATGACGAAAAATTTGATAATTTCTTGCAGCCGCCATCTTGGATTTATATTTTGACAGTACCATCGGTTTCAACGCCCTCGAAAACCATGAAAACGACACCCATGACGAAAAAGTTGATAATTTCTTGCAGCCGCCATCTTGGATTTACATTTTGACAGTACCATCGGTTTCAACACCCTCGAAAACCATGAAAAAGACACCCATGACGAAAAAGTTGATAAATTCTTGCATCCGCCATCTTGGATTTATATTTTGACAGTACCATCGGTTTCAACACCCTCGAAAACCATGAAAACGACACCCATGATGAAAAAGTTGATAATTTCTTGCAGCCGCCATCTTGGATTTACATTTTGACAGTACCATCGGTTTCCACGCCCTCGAAAACCATGAAAACGACACCCATGACGGAAAATTTGATAATTTCTTGCAGCCGCCATCTTGGATTTACATTTTGACAGTACTATCGGTTTCAACACCCTCGAAAACCATGAAAACGACACCCATGACGAAAAATTTGATAATTTCTTGCAGCCGCCATCTTGGATTTATATTTTGACAGTACCGTCGGTTTCAACACCCTCGAAAACCATGAAAACGACACCCATGACGAAAAAGTTGATAATTTCTTGCAGCCGCCATCTTGGATTTATATTTTGACAGTAAAAGTGTCGGTACAATTTTTCGTGAGAATTTTTTCCGTCTAGCCCCCTTTCACAACGCGCGATAAGGGATAGCTGTCTACTCTCCATCCGTCTTACGCTTTTTCGATCAGGTCACGTGTCCTGACGCGAGTTTAAGATTTTATACCCATTACAGAAAAAGTGCTCAACGCCGCTAAAGAAGTTTTCACTTCAAAAAGAAATACAAAAGCTTCTAAAGATAGGTATTACGTGTCTCGATTTAATCAAAATAAGAACTTAAAAACTGTCGAAGGTATAAACCACGCGACTGTACAAACGTTTAATTCCTATAATTTTCTAAGGAAATAGAGAACAAATTCAAGTGCCGAAACCAATTTTATTTAAACAAACATTGAACGCACGCAATGTTCTTATCAAGGAATCGTTTATTCAGTAAAGTAGAGTATGTAAGTTCTTAGTAACTTCGCTTCAGGCTAGGTTTCTGTGGTAACTGAGCGGGATGTATGGAAATGATTTATGAACGGAAATGTTGGAAAAAATGAAGTGGAGTATGTTTTGTTAGGATCAGTAAAACTATGTGGATTCTTGTAAGCTATGTAACTTACTGTTGTGTTAGCACAGTAATAATAGAAAATTATTTAAATTGATCATTCTAAATATTACGAGATCTATGCGAAGCAAGCGATAGTACAATAGAGGAGGGGAGCGGGGATCGGACGGCGGGAGTGTTTAATGCGCTTGCGTCACGTCGTACAGACGGAGGTAGGATAGCAAATCAAACCTCATCTAGCATAAACCGACGAAAAAAAATTGACGTGCATAAGTGTTTTTAAACCTATTTACAAAATAAATATAATTTATCAAATGGAAATGGAGTTAAAATGTGTTAGATAGAACAACGAAATCTAAGACTATCTTTTGTTCTATGACTTTTTGCAAAAAGTCATAGAACAAAAGTGGTTGTGTGTGATGTCAGTAATACAGTCCTGCAAGGTTGTTAGTGTTACAAATAACCCTGTATATACAGATTCATTTCTGAAAACATTTTAAGAAAGGAACGTCTCATTTCATCCAACACCGGGACGTGCGACCAGGACTTATTCAATTACTAGAAGAATTTAACTTTCCACATCCACGCTCACTTCACTTCCCTCTATTATATGAAGAACAAAGTTTTTATAACTAAAACAGAACTTCGTTTCTAGCTCTGTTCCTATTATTGGTTGCCGTAAGTGCTTGGGTAGGCTGAAAAGTTTAGCTTCGGATTAAAAAAAATTGTTTTTCCATATTTTTATGCATTACTAGCTTCTGCCAGCGGCTTTGTAAATGTAGTTTCTCCATACAAACCTTGGAACCCCGCTTCATCGCCTTAGGGGATGAATTTTGGGAAATTCTTTCTTAGTGCTCGTCTGTGTCATAAATGGAAGCCTTGTGCAAAATTTCACGCTTCTAGTCCCAGTAGTTTCAGCTGTGCGCTGTGTCCTTTTATATATATGGAATAGCTTCTACCAGCGGCTTCACCCGCGTGAAAATTGGTTTCTTCATACAAAATTTGGACTGCGGTTTCATCCCCTTAGAAGGTCATCATCATCATATCAGCCGAAAGACGTCCACTGTTGGACATAGGCCTCCTCTAAGCGTCGTCGCTACAACGACCGGTCCTGTAAGTCACGCATTCCATCGGATGAAGAAGAAGAAGAATTCAATTATTTTATTACAAGATGAATTTTGGAAAATTCTCTCTTACTGCTCACCTACGTCATGAAATACTTTGTGCAAAATTTCGTGTTCCTGCTTCCAGTAGTTTTGGCTGAGCATTGATATGTCAGTCAGTTTGTTTCTCCTTTCATATATGAGTACATTTTTTTTTTTTTTTTTAATAGCCATTACTGTCCCACTGCTGGGCAAAGGCCTCCCCCAAGTCCTTCCAGACATTCTTCTCTCGCGCCGTCTCTAACCAGTTCTCGTGATACGCGTTTAGATCATCTCGCCACCTCTTTCTAGGGCGACCTCGATGGCGCTTACCGTTTGCAGGAACCCACCGGGTGGCGATACTTACCCAGCGGTCACTGCTCATGCGGCTGACGTGACCCGCCCAATCCTATTTAAGCCTGGCAGCCTTTTTACATATGAGTACATAGATATCTGAATTATGTTTAGACATTCTTGTTTGTTTTGTATCACTGGTGATATCACAAGATGTATGTATTCACTGCCTGCCTATCTAAGTATCCTCCTTAATGGGCTTAACACACGCACAAGCTTCATTATTGTTTTGCCTGCTCAAGCCGGATTGTATACGGAACACTGCGCGTGTGGTTTGTAAAACTTATACAGTTTTACACGGTGTTCTGTGTACAAATCCGCCTATGGTCTTTTGCCTATTGCCTACCAAGCAAAACTGTGGTGAAGCACAACTTACTTGAATACTTTAATAATTTTGGCCTACTACATGTACAAACGTAGAAGCGACGGGATTAATAAAGCAACAGCTATATAGAAAACACTTCACGAGTCCTTTAACTCTACATTGAGATAAAAGAAAGTGTAGTCATTGGCTTACTGCCCTTGTCTCAAATTACTTGAAGTTGCGTTAGCGCAACACATTCTTATCTTCCATTCTGTCCTGTCACCCGTCACGCTGTTACTGACTCCCTTTTATTTTATATCTCTCTCTCTTTAACCCCCCCTTTAAATGACCATACCAAGATAAACGATTTCCTTTTAACTTTTCAGTCACTGGCGCCACTTTTAAACTTTCTCTAATGTGCAAATTTCTCACTTTAAAATATGCATTCACTTCCAATACTCATTATTTTTTTAGCAACATGTTTCATTGAATAAATAAAAAATATTTATGCCAAAATAAGGTACAGTTCATGAAGCAGATGCAAGAAGGTATGTGTAGCTCTGTAGTATGCACCTTCTGGTAATGTTATAGAATAAACTTAGCCGTAAGGATAGCGATTCTTCCTAAAAAAAGATCGATTTTGGAATCGATTCACTTCGAAGTCCAAAGAATTAATAAGTAATAGTATACCTTTTTTGCCCTATGATGAGTTCCCTGACAGTTCTTTTTTTTCCGTGGCACGCATACTACTTTAGATTATTAAAAAATAAACAGGCAAAAAAAAAAAATGAAATGATAAAAAAAAATATTGTGTTTCGTAAATTAATAAGTAAATTATTGTGGTTATAATTAACTGTTAATAAATTAAGTAAATAAAATAAAAAAGTATAGAACTTAAAAATATGTAATGCGTTAAACGGAACTTCTGCCAATAGAGATTGACACTACTCGACGACACACTAATCGACAAAATCGGAGCGGCCATCTTGTAATCGCATGTAACGGCAGAAAATTGGAAAAAAGTAATAGAAAAAACTCAAAAAATTATAACAGAGGACTGGAATAAATATATCCGGATCGACTGAATTAGGGCCAATAATTAATCATCGCGGTTAGTTGGAAAAGATTCCGATTCCGATATGGAGACGAGTTCAAATCAAGAGTCAAGTTCTGACAGTGAATAATAAATAAATTATTATTTTAAACAGACTGCATTTTATTTACCACTAGCCGTACCCCGTGGTTCCGCCCGCGTTATTTCAGGTTTTTAGTTTTTGTCAGGTTTTTTGGTTTACTGTAAAATTTCTTTAAAATCCGTATAGAGTAAGATCCCAGGACCGCCAGACATCACGTATTTTCTGACGAACGAAATGTGGACGATTGAGTACTGTTAGTATGTACTAAGAACGCATGCCTACCTGCTAGCTTGCTTAGACGGCCAATTTTCAGGTATCAGGTAATCAAGGTACATAAAATTATTACTTACCTCACGTGAATTCGAAACGGCCGACGGAATGTGTCTGGGAGTATTGCTTACTTGATTTTAAAGATATTGCCTACAATTGACGTAAAAATCAGCCCTGAGAAAATACCTGAAGTTACATCATTTTTTTGGGAGCTTTAAAGCGTCTGTTAAACAATACGGCCGACGGAATGTGTCTGGGAGTATTGGCAACTTGATTTTAAAGATATTGCCTACAAAATACGTAAAAATCAGCTTTGAGAATTTACGTGAGGTAAGTAATAATTTTAAATCATATCATAATCTAATAGTACTCAATCGTCCACATTTCATTCGTCAGAAAATACGTGACGTCTGGCGGACTTAGGATCTTGGACTAGTAGACTAGTTCTTGCGTGAAAAAGTAACAAACATCCACACACACATACAAACTTTCACATTTATCATCTATAAATCTAAAATCGGTAATCCGATTCCATTTTCTTTGCCAACTGATTCGTTATTGTAAAAAATCGATTAAATTTCGTTAGGTCACATCACTATAATTGTCAGACAAGAACTGTCAGGGAACTCATCATAGGACAAAAAAGGTATAGTAGTAGTGACTGGCCTGTTGGTCTAGTGGTTAGTAGCCCTGACTGCTATGCCGGAGGTCGTGGGTTCGATTCCCGCCCAGGAGAAATGTTTGTGTGATGAGCAAAACACCCAGGAGAAATCTTTGTGTGATGAGCACGATCATTTGTTCTGTGTCTGGGTGTAATTTATCTATAATATGTATGAAGTTAGAAATATATAAGTAAGTTAATCAGTTGTCTAGTACTCATAACACAAGCTCTGCTTAGCTTGAGACTAGACTGCGTTGTATGATAGTTGTGGATTATTATTATTATTATTCGATTATTCATTATTATAACATATAAATTATGTTTTTAAATATTTAAATAAAAAATAAAATAAAAACATTCAAAAATATAAAAAATAGTTTCCCACCGGTATCGGGAACAGGGTCCAAGCTACCGGCGGTCAGGGCTCCAGAGAAAGGAACCTCCTGACTATACGAGCCGTGTCCAAGAGTACCGCTCTCTGAATCAAGCCCTTGACCCAGTCGCCTAACAAGAGCCTCCTAAGGTGTTGGTCGAGGCTCTTGGCTATTAAGCCATTGGCTGACACGACTATCGGTACAATGATTGCTGAGTCCACATCCCACATGTCAACAACCTCGCGAGCCAAGTCGATATACTTAATTTGTTTATCTTTCTCGGCTTTCATGAGGTTCTCGTCATGCGGAACGGATATGTCAACAATCACTGCACGCCTCTCCCTTCGGTCCACCACCACTATATCAGGCTTATTGGCTACAATAGTCCTGTCAGTGATGATGGACCGATACCAGTACAACGTGATATCGCCACTATCGCGAACTGGGTCGGGCACATACCTGTAGTATGGCACCTCCGATTCCACAAGAGATTACTTCAGAGCAAGTTGCTGATGGATAATCCTGGCTACAAGGTTGTGTCTATGCAAGTATTCCCCGTTAGCTAGACGAGAACAACCTGAGATAATGTGGCGGATTGATTATTATTATTATTAATAATACATCGAGTTCTTAAAGATCAATTCGTTAATTACCCTGCAGGTCCTAAAAGCATGATACAGATACACTATACAATGTTCTGTGTTTCATGACAGGTGAGTAATTGAATAGATACGAGTACCATTTACATAAAAATTAGCTTTTAATGGAAACAGGGGCTTTAAAAAGTTTAAAAAATAATATATCTAGATGCACTCCACAGGAAAAAAATCGAATTGCCTTTTCAAGTTTTTTAGATCGATTCACAGAACCGATACACTGTTATGGTCGATTTTCTTCTATAAAACTGATTCTTCGTTTACTGATCTTAGACCGCCATCCCTACTTAGCCGTACCATTAATGAACTGGCAAGACTTTTAACAGTATTCCCTAAAGGCGGTACATGTTACTGCCGAGTTTACAGCCAATACTCCTAGGTCTCACGTACATGCTTGGATTGTTAGTAAAAGTTTTAATATGCCAAACTAGACTCAGATACTATAAACTCTGCTAATTAAACTTACTAGGCATCCCCCGCGACTTTGTTTGCAAGTACTTTTAATCAACGTACCCTGGGGGTGGAATTTGGAAAATCTTTGATAGCATCATCGTAAAAGATAATTAGTTAACATTTGTTAGTACTTTATTAGGCCTATACAGTAGTACATTACTGCCCCTCATAAAAATTTTACGTGACATTTAACGACAAATTTTAATTGACAAAAAATAATGAAGTTTTAGAAAATACATGACAATAGTTTTTATCTACGTAGGAGGTTATTCGTGACCCAAACCATTTTTTTTTTATTGGATTTTCCTTCACAAGAAAACAAAAAAAAAATACTAGAAATTATTTTTATAAAAAATTTGTCTCGTAGTGAATGTTTTTTTTTGTAACATTAGAAAATAATCCCTACCTGATTGCCCGTGTTGTGGTGCACTAAGTTCTCTTCCAAAATCTAATTTTTCCTTCATTTTATATATTGCCTGATCCGCTTTAGGCATTCTATACAATACCTAGTTACAGTAGACATTGACTAGACAGTATGTAATAATGATACAATATGATAAACGCCAAGAGCCTCTAAATAGTGCAACAGGTAATCAAAAACCATTCATTCAATCTTAAACCTTCTATTATTTACCCTTTCTACCAACTTACAAAGATATGCCCGACAATAGATCTAAAAATGGAATCTGGAATCCCGATATAAACCTGAACTGTCCACACATTATTAACAAAGTCTACAAACGTATGAAAAGGTTACTCCACTGGGTATACGACATTTTATTTTGGTACAGGACTGATTGAAAACGAATGTAGACGTATGGCTACGCTGTTTTTTATATCTCGATAAATTCTTTTTTTTTGTTGGCTGGACGTTGTAATTCGTATACGCAGCCCTTTTCTGCACATACTTTGGAGTGAAAGCGATTGAGTTACCCAGTTAAGGCGTATAGTCCCTTGAACCATCTGACCGAAATTATGTGAACGCAACTCTCGCACTCGCCTAGGCAGTACGCAAATCTGTGCATTTATTTGCGGCCAGCAGCGCCCGGAAAGCGCTTTAAATCCATTTTCTCTGCGAGATATTGATTGATTTACATATGCAATGTTCACTTTGAAGAATTTTTAACCACCAATTTTTATGTGTAAAAATTTTTCTAAAGGTCCAAGTCGTTTCGAAGGAGTAGGGAAAAGTTGCAAAATTGCTAAATATTTTTTTTTGACAAAAGTATTAATTGCACGAAAAAATCTAATGTTGATATTATTGTTCATGAATCTATAATAAACATATATTTTTTTTAAACCAATTGACCTAGCCGTTACGGAGGAGTAGGCCTTAGAAAATCACTGTTTTATGGCACTTTTCGGGCGCTTGGCCCTTAATCGTTGATGGAATATAATTTCGTTGACTTCCGCACTTTTCGCGTCCGAATTCAAAATTCGGAGATCAAGTGTTGTGTGTTTGGTGTTTGTGCCCTGAAAATAGTGATATCATGTACTAAGCTGTGCTTAGAATAACCAGGTACCTACTGTGTAAACCTTCCTATTAAGGGCTGAGTCGTTCTGACCTATTTTACCTACGGCTAATCAATCCCACCCAGTAACAACCCGAAATAGTTTGTAATCTTTCATCTGAGACGCACAAACAACGTATATAACTAACGCAGGGGAACAAGATTAGATTGTTTTCTTTGTTACCGTAAAACGGGGTAAATAGAGACTTAGGGGTGAATAGAGACAAAACTTTGGTTTGGTTTTTCACTTTGATACTATAATATCGGCCTCTAACAAAGCATATTTTTTTTAGAATAACACATCATTAAAAAATTGATATAGTTAAATGCTGCAAAAATATTCAAATATCGAGAAAATACCCTTTAAAGTTTTGTCTCCATTCACCCCTAAGTCTCTATTCACCCCATTTTACTGCAATTAAAAATTTATGTTTGTGCTTTTAAAATTCACAAGCAGGGACAGGGGGGGGGGCAGGGAGATGTCATCTCTCCGAAACTGTTCACGGCCGCAATGGAGGATGTCTTCAAGGTTCTGAACTGGAGTGGACTAGGCATTAATGTCAACGGCGAGTACATCACTCACCTTCGGTTTGCCGACGACATAGTAGTCATGGCGGAGACTATGGAGGAGCTCAGCACAATGCTCAATGACCTCAGTAGAGCTTCTCTAAGAGTGGGTCTTAAAATAAACATGGATAAAACCAAAATCATGATTTACAACCATGTAGCACCCACTCCTATCAAGGTCGGAGACTCTACACTCGAAGTTGTGGACGATTACGTCTACCTCGGACAGACAGTCCAGTTGGGTAGGTCTAACTTCGAGAAAGAGGTCAACCGTCGAATCCAACTTGGTTGGGCAGCGTTCGGGAAGCTACGCGGTATCTTCTCGTCAAACATACCACAGTGTCTTAAGTCTTTAACCAGTGCGTGTTGCCAGTGATGACATATGGCTCCGAAACGTGGTCGCTCACAATGGGCCTCATCAGAAGGCTTAAAGTCACCCAAAGAGCAATGGAAAGGGCTATGCTAGGGGTTTCCTTGCGTGATTGAATAAAAAATGAAGATATCCGCCGGAAAATTAAGGTTGCCGACATAGCACAAAGAATTGCCAAACTTAAGTGACAATGGGCAGGACACATTGCTCGCAGAACAGATGGCCGTTGGGGCCGAAAGGTTTTGGAGTGGCAACCGCGTACCGGAAGACGCAATGTTGGAAGGCCTCCTACAAGGTGGACCGACGACCTGGTGAAGGTAGCAGGAAACCGATGGATGCGGGACGCACAGGAACGTTCGATGTGGCGACGCTTGGGGGAGGCCTATGTCCAACAGTGGACGTGTATCGGCTGAAATGATGATGATGATGAATTCACAAGTAGTACATACCTGTACCTATTCATTATGTCCTGGTATGAAGATATTGAGTAGAAATATTTATTTTCCGCGCACCGGAAGATGCAGCATTGGAAAGCCTCCCACAAAATGGACCGATGACCTAGCAAGAGTCGCGAGAACGCGATGGATGCGAGACGCACAGGACCGTGTGTATTAGCGATACTTGGGGGAGGCCTATGTCCAACAGTAGTGCGTTCAAAAATAACCAGAGTCGAGTAGAGTTGAACCCTGGGTCGTTCATAAATAACTCGAGTAGCTACCCTAGAGTTAACCCAACTAACCCTAACTTTGAGCAGGGTAGGTTTGGAGTAAGCGGCAATATGCTTGAATTTGACAGGTAAACTCAGTTCGCGTTCAAAATTGCCAGGGTAGAGTAATTATCCAATAAGGTCATTAGAGTTAATTTTAAACTCAAATTTGGACGCAGCCCTGTGGACGTATTTCGACTTAAATGATGATGATGATGATGATGACGATGATTTATTTTCCAAACCAAGACAAAGTGAGAGCAAGAAACCAAATGATCAATTTCTGAAAATTTCTATCTTTGTAGCCATATTATAAATATTTTACTCATCTTACCCTTTTCTAAATTTAGCTTAAAATTGTTATCATCCCGTTTTATTCAAAGTCAAACAAAATTTCCATCGTTGAAGCCCCGGGGATTGAAATAGGAAACTCTACTAATAGGCACGGCCTAAGTAAATGGTCTATTGTATCACTACCTATTATGTTTTACGGGCTCTCATTGAATTGAATTTGGTTGGACACGTAGAAGCAGTTTTGGCACAGTTGTAAATAAAAATGCCATCAAAGACATAACTTGAAGAAAAACCAAGGCACGCAACTCAGTTCTCCTACCGTTAAAAGTTGTGAGATCAATGTAATATCAAGTATAGTTATCGGCACGGATCTTGAGCGCTCGGCGTCAGAGTGGGGATCGCTTTGCGCATACATTGGCGAGCCAATCGTCGTCGTTGTTAGATACACGCAGCAATCACAAGCGACGTCTATGACACGATGGCGCGGCGAGCCAATCACTGACATTCTTCGCCCCCCGTCTCACGTCGCACTACTAAAGCGACCGAATATTTGACTTCTGCGCAACTTGAAGCTAGCGCTCAAGATCCGTGCCGGTGTCTATAGGTTCATTTATTCAGTCCGTCTGTCCGTACTTAAGGGACCTTTATGGCCTACCTTGATATGGTAATCGGGCTAAACACTCATATTTAATATAATACGTATTACTTTTGATATACATGCGATTGCCATTACAAATATACCGTGTTTATACAATGTTTTTAGTATTATACATAACGAAGTTATAGGGGATAAAAACTTTTTACAAAAACACACTGAAAAGTAAAAAATAACTTTAATTTCGGAAGTCGGTGTAAAATAACGAAGAGACAAAACTATCTATTACAGAAACACCTTCGTCGACTTCCGAAAGTAAAGTTAGTTTTTACTTTTCACTGTGTTTTTACTTTAAAGTCGGTCTAATTTTTTTTTTTTTTGTGTAAAGATTTTTATTTTAACTTTACAGATTATACATAAGTAGTAAGAAAGCCGATGTACACAGGCTAGCTAAACCAAAAATAGGGTTTTTTCAATGTTAAAAAACACCAAAAAGTACAAAATAACTTTAATTTCGGAAGTCAGTGTTTCTATAATAGTTTTTGTCTCTTCGTTATTTAACAACGACTTCCGAAAATAAAGTTATTTTGTAGTTTTCAATGTTTTTTTAACAGTGAAGTCGGTTGTATTTTTTTTTTCTCAAAAGTTTTTTATTTTACACTTTTTAGTTATGGTACCACCACTAAAAAGTACCTCTTTTTTCAACTTGGAAGCAAAATCGATCCACAAATGACCGAGATATCGGTGAACATAATAAAAAAAAAAACATGCATTCAGCCGAACATAGAACCTCCTCCTTTTCGAAGTCAGTTAAGAAAATGGTCTGGAGTGTTTCGAGAAAAGAATGTTACGACCGTGCCACTTTTTGCTTGCCTTGCTTTTGCTAATCTGACTTTCTGTCGTAGGTTCAAAATTAAAACAAGCGCTTTCATTTGTGTAATTTGTTTCATCACCACCAAAACGGTGAAGGAAAACATTGCGAAGACACCGGCAGACATATTCTAGCACCAAAAACTCCGAAAACCATGTGACATCCATCAGCCAATACTGGGCCCGCTATTGTGTCTCATTTTCCTAGAGTGAAAGCCTGAGTCTCAGTACAGGGATTTGACACACGGTTTGACCACTACCTGGGTTAGAACTAAAATTAAAAAGAAAAATACGATATGATACGCAATGATACCACAAGATTATGCCATCTCAGCACAGACATCCAACGCTGGTTTTCATCTGGCACCCCGCAATAGCACACGGTCGAGGGTAAATATTGATTTTAGTGTACTTTAAGGAACTATTTTATTATTAAAATACGTAAACTAGTATTAAATGATGACAAAATATTATATACGTTTGAGTAGACCGGTATATTGTCTACACTTACTCGCCTTCGATTTCTGATTAAGATGTCGAGTATTTCTCAAACTCTACTTTAGCCTGAAAACCTATCAAATTTTGGCATTAGAATAGGGCTTGAGACGTTCTTAACTCAAAATACTCAATTCTAAAATCCGCCCTTAGACAAAATTTTATAGAAACTTACGTCTCAGTCTGTATCGTGAGGATGCATCGTAAGTTCCAAAATAAGGCCTTTGCCACACTTGACAGAAATCCCTTCGCGGATGACCGACGACGGAACGTCTAAATCGAATACATGCTAATATGCAATAACGTGTATTCGATTTAGACGTTAAATTACAAAAACCGGGCACACTACGGGGTACGACCGCCGCGTAGTGTGCCCGCTATTTGTGATTTTCGGATTTCCGTCAAGTGTGGCAAAGGCCTAAGTCAAAAATCCCTGATACCGGCGACATAATGGATGATTCTCGTATTATGCGGGCGGAGATTTACCCGTCTCATTTGACATCCAACGTTTGGACAGAATCCCAAATGTGTCTAAGATTGAATTAATTCCACATCGTTTATTTTATCCAGAAAATGTCTAAAACCAGGCACTTACATTGACAGATCACACAAGGAATAAAAATCACTGCAATATCTCATGTACTCCTAAATAGAAATTGATAGCTGTCTTCAGATGGGCTCACATTTTCATCAAGCAAGTTAGGATACAATAAAAAGAATTGTTTGTGTATCGAGACCGACTGGGAAACTTACTCCAATCCATTGAATGTGAAAATACCTACATGGGTTGGTAACACGGGGGTCGGCGTCACATAAATTTGCGAAGCTATAGCGAGGCGAAAATGAGTGGAAGGGTAAATAACTCTAACGCCATTTTCTTTCATTGATGGCAAAATCGGAAACCGGCATGTCCTAGAACCAAAAATTCGAAGACATGTGACATTCACGAACCCGCACTGGGCCTGCATGGTGGATTGCGGCCCATTCCCTCTCCTAGAGAGGAGGCCTGAGTCCCAGCAGTGAGAACTTTAAAAAGGCTGATGATGATCATGATAGTAAAATACTTGGAATCTAAAAGCGAATCACGTTTGAACTGGAATGAAAAAAACTGAGTAAACATAACAATCTCCCAATAACGCTGATACACTCTTTCGACATCAGGGCGGCTAAGATGCAATAGTGCAGCCACAACACGATGACTATGCCCTGAATCAAGAAACGAAGAGACTTGAGCGGCTTCCGAAAGCAAGAGATATTTGTTAGGAAAAAATCTCTTTGATAGTATTACTCACTTTTATTTATTTATTTAAAAATATAAGTTCACAGTGCAGGATTTTGGTCCTGCACTATGAACTTATATTTTTAAATAAATTTGCTCTTTTAATCTAAAATCTTAAAGACTAATAAACAAAACTAACAAACTAAACAAACATATAAATTACAAAAAACTTAAAAAGGAATATATAAATTTACAAATTTGGTATGGCTTATCATGGAAGATATCCAGATCTATGTGCTGAGTGAGCAAAGAGTTGAGCAGTGTAATAACTCGTGCTGTGGGCGCTGCAGCGGGTCGACGTGTGCGCACTCCCGGTGGCGCAGCAAACAGTTTTCTCCGACGACGAGGACCCTCCACGCCTTGGCAAACCCGCTAGACCCGCTCTAGCGCTTATCTTGCTCAGCTCAGTGCTCAAGCTTAACCTTTCGAATGTCTTAAGTTACACAGTCCGACATAAGGTAATTGTCTTTCTATTGTGTCTCTAATTACGACATTCAAAGAGTTAATGAAGATATTTATAACTTCATTGTTGATATAGATATTTTAAAAAATATTTCATAGTTTCCTACTTACCGGGGATTTGTGCGTGAGTGTACAGCGTAGCGCGTACAGGGATAATCATGTGAACTTTGAAATGGCAGGACAATAGTCTTATTTAGTTTTGAAATAGTGCCTAAAAATTACTTATCAATTGCTTCTATATGTTTACCATTATGAGAGAATTGCTTATTTCATAAGTTTAAATGATTTAAAACATGATATCTGAATAGCTGGACAGTTGTAACTTGTGGAATTATTGAAATATGCATTACCTAAAAATTACTTATTTCACTATTTACAAGTCTAGACTTTGTTTGTTCTTTCTAAGTGGTAGCCACGAGTTTAAAGGTCCTTCCAAAGTTCAAGGACCCAGGGACCTGAAATATACAAACACATAGAAAATATCCCTATTATTGTTTACTGACATCGCTCCGCTTTCAATACGGAACTAGTTCAAACGATTCAATCGCGTAGATTTCCGTTAGCCAGAGATAAAGTTTCGTTGGAAACAAAACGATTCTGTCTACATCTAGATACATACAAATCACTAACATGCCTTACTTACAATCAGAAATTCTGGAATTGTTTTTTTTACACATTGATTGTGTTACTAAAAGGGATAGCAAGCTTCGGAAACACTACTGCTAAGTGTTTCAGAATTGACCATTATTTTCAAAAGGTTTCCTAAATCGCTATGCTCTCCACGTAGAAAATTTAGTCATTATCTTTGAGGGCAGTGGTGGCCGACTGGTAACGGCCCCGACTTACGAATTGTAGGTGGTTCAAATCTAGCTGGGCACATTACTTTTTTTAATTTATTTCATCACCACTACTCTCAAAACGGTGAAGGAAAACATCGTGAGGAAACCGGCATGTCCTAGAACCAAAAAATCGAAGACATGTGACATCCACCAACACGCACCAGCGTGGTGGATTGTGTTACATTCCCTCTCCTAAAGAGAAGACCTGAGTCCCAGCAGTGGGAACATTAAAAGGCTGATGATGCTATGCTATCTTTTGGAAGAAGTGGTGTGGTATTATGTATAACACTTAATATTACAAAGGTGAAAGTTTGTGATTGTGTCTGATGTATGTTTGTTACTTCTTCACGCTCAAACGAATTTCAATGAAACTTGATACATGGGTAAACCATATCCTAGAAGAGCATATAGGCAATGCATATTCTTTCGAGTCGAATAACTACTTGACAATATCTTAAAAGTTAGGTGGATATCGCCGTCGAATTGTTGACAAGTTTTGTCTGACCAATATTTAGATACCCAGCCGGCTCTATCACTGGCAAGATCATCACCAATGAAGAAAAAAAATTACGAATTATCTTTTATTTCGGAAGCTGGTGTTTTTTCTGATTTTGTTACATTGACACTGACTTCTGAAGTTAAAGTTAAATCGTAATTTTTACTAAAGTATTTTATATCAAAAGCTTATAACGAAATACCTCTGCAAGTCTTGAATATCATCAACATTTTAGGTCCGCTACTGAACCTAAGCCTCGCCCAATTCTTGTCATATTGAACATTCCTAGGCAGCTCGCATCTAGTCGATTTCCGTGGCCTTCACCGGGGCATCGATGCTGCCCTTCCAACACGCAGTCGTTACTTCAAAATCTTTCACCCTCATTAACCACCTTTCTGCGAGCATTGTCTTGTCCACTGCCGCTTAAATTTGGTAATTCTTCGGGCTATGTCGGAGATATGCCAGTACGAAGTCATTAACAATTATTATCAAAAGATTTTTATTAAATCAATTCGTTTTTACAGCTTACAATAAAATTAACACTTAATTGCATTTCTATTCTTACTTCATAACTCACTTCATTCCTTACAAAAATATTTATTAATATACTTAATTCTACATTAAAAACTATTTTATCAAAAAAAATAACCTAAGTCCTCTTTCCAAAAAAAAACTCTTTGATTCTGGTCCAAAGAGTTTTTGTTGGTTCTTCAGCGTCAGGTCTAGGTAGTCAATTGACTGGAAGAGTCTCATGGAGCCAAGTCCTCCTGCCTTCGTTGAATTCAGCAGCTGTGTGGTCGGTACCTTCTAGGATCCATTTGGTGGTCAGTAGACCTTCTACTCCCACGGGTCCTGGGGGAAACATAAAGAAGGTTTAGTAAAATTCAATCTATACTATCAATGAGATTTCATTTACAAAGAAATATATTTTAAGGTACAAATCGTGACTAGACAAATAAATTATAAACATAAGTCCTTCATTACCAAATCTTATAAAATCTCCACACAGTATTCATAACCTAATCTATTCTGATTTTGTACAAAAAAAAAAGATTGGGAGGAAAATAAAAGGAGTCCTTTTTCATTTAGCAACTTTAGAAGCAAATCGTCTTGGAACCAATTACCTACCGGTTGATTTAGTATAACAAATCTTTCACCCCATTTCTAAAAGGGTAAACAACATGTGGACACATGGAAACTACTGTGATAGTCCAATTAAATAATAACACTGCCAAAACCCATTGGCATGCATTTAAAATTATCTTATAACATATTTGTTACGAGTAGTAAAATCTGCTACGAGTATTACAATAACATGTCCTAGTAAACCGTAAACAAATAAACGGGATAACAACGTATAACTTTTATCTCACCTCTAGCGTGTATCCTGGCCGTAGAGATACCAACTTCGGCGCCGAGGCCAAAGCGGAAGCCGTCGGCGAAACGCGATGACACGTTGTGGAACACGCACGCGCTGTCCACTGAGCTTAAGAAATGTTTCGCTGCGGCATCTGAAAGTTATGGGAAATTACAACATTTTAAATTATTCTTTACTAGCTTTTGTCCGCGACTTCGCCCGCGTACCTAGATTGAAGCTTATGTCACTCAAAAATAAAGTAAGCTTTCTATCGGTGAAAAAATTTTTGCTACCGGAACAGTACTTTCAAAGATAACCAAAAAACAATCTTTACCTCTTTATAATATTACTGTAGATGATCAGTCTTTATCTTTGTTTGATGTTAATGGCTTATGAGATTGGAGTTAGACAAGATAAGCATCTACTTATTAGAGATGGCACACACACATGGTTTTTATTACCTTGTAAGCTATGCAGCCCACAAGAATGATGGATTCACTTCATAGCCGATTAAAATAGAAAAAGGCCTAGTTATGGACGGTAATGATCGACATAACACGTAGAATAAACATGTTAAACATGTTATTATATATCTCATAGCAACAATACACTAAATCCCTAACTTTTGACCTATATTGTTATAGGTCAAAAGTTAGGGATTTACGTTACGACACAATAAGCTACTTCATATTTTTTCTAAGTACTTGTTTACTACTCGCCCAAATAGACATACATCTAGTTTATTCTCCATAAGAAAAAGTTATAACTCTGTCAATTGTTAGACATACTGACTACACGTACAAGTACAAATAGTATCCATCAAACTGCAGGCCATCATAAAACAAGAGTAATTGTCACAGATAAACTTATCTGTAATCATATAGTTGTTGCTGATAACATTGCCTTCCAAAAACATAATATACATATCACGCGTCAACAAACTGTAGTTCATGCAATTAACTATGTTTGCCTTGAAGTAATAATTGTCATTATTAATCTAAACACTTCCCTATTTGTTAATGTTCATAATACTACAGTTACAGATGATACAGTCATAACTAATTACGGCTAAGAGGAAAATCTGGAAGTTGTTGAAAAATAAAATGATCCAGGATAATTAAATTTTGCAAAATAATCATGTGCTTTATTCTTTTAATAGATATAACTTATAGAAATATTATGATGTAGGTAACTCACCGTTTTCAGTAACAATGACATCAGTATGGGAGCTTCCAAATTTGTGAATATGATCAACTGCGTCATCCATGTCCTTGACAATTTCAATGCAGCACTCTAGAGCGCCATATTCAAACTTCATACTTTTCGCAGGTGGTGGACCAAACGTCATCTGACTAGACAGTTTAGGGCCAGCATTTATTTTAACACCTTCCCTCTTCAACATGTTGCAAACATCATTAAACAGATTACTAGATAAATGATCTTCGTGAATCAGTAATGTTTCCATAGCGTTACAGGCAGCTGGGTAATCACACTTAGCGTCACGAACAATCTTCAATGCCTTAACTGGATCAGCATCTTTGTCTAAGTATACGTGGCAAATCCCCTCTGCATGACCAAGAACAGGAATATGCTGTGACTGCTTTTGAATATTCCTTACTAAATCGGAAGAACCTCTAGGAATAATCAAGTCGATATGCTTCTCCATTGACAATAGATCGCTAATTTCTTCCCTAGTCGATACAAGAGAAATAGCATCATCGGCACCAACCCCTTTTAGAGACTCTTTGACTAATCCCATGAGAGCTTTGTTTGAATAGGCAGCTTCTTTTCCACCCTTCAACAGGAGACCATTAGCTGATGCCATGGCTAAAGCGGCTACTTGGGGTAACGAATCAGGCCTAGATTCAAATATGACTAAAAGGACTCCAATGGGAACCGTTACTTGCTGAAGCACTAAATTATCAGCTAGTTTTGTCTTTCTCAACACTTTTCCAACGTTATCGTAACTTGAATCGGCAATCTGCTTGAGACCAATAGATAAAGTTTTTAATTTGCTAGGACTTAATGATAATCTGCTCAACAAAGGCTTTGCAAGGCCGCTCTTTGTAGCTTCATCTAAATCTTTTGCGTTTGCTTCCATAATTTCATCTTGTTTGTTTACTAATAAATCTGCTAGTGAATGAATGGCTGTTGCTCTTTCTGATGGAGTAAGTCGTTGTAGAACACGGCTACCAGTTCTTGCTGTAAATTAACGAAACGTGCTCACCATATAGTATAAACATTTTCTTTTATTTTAATTAATTACACATACATCACAGCATACTAACCATTTTCTGCCAAAACATCAACAGATGTAGTTTCAGCCGGGGTAGTCACACAATCTGTGAAGAATGTACCAACTTTCCTTCCACTAATAATAGTTTTAATGGCTTTCTCTTGCATACCGTTGCAGATCACCACACTGACCCCTCGGGCCATAGCCCAAGTTGCGGCATTTACTTTAGAATCCATTCCTCCGGTTCCTACCTAAAGATGAAAGAAAATTATATTGTTATAAACTAGAAAGTTAATTTTCGAAGCATAATTTGTTTTTGTTACTATAAGCCTATGGTATAACCAACTTTGTCCCATGAAATCTATTTAGAAATACGAGTATTAGACGATAGCTTGCATTTCACAATTCATTGAAGCAGATTCAAATAGAAAGATATTTTTACAAAATAATTTGAGTCATCACCGATAATACCAAGAATTTTAATCAGCTACTAAGGTACGAAACTTTTATCTTATATAAAATATTGCTTTCATTAACCTTTACATTTCACAATACCACCCACACTTGGATCTTTCCTTTGTCTAATAAAATAATCGATAAAACTTTGCGTATATAAGATGAGCTCAAGAAAATACAATTACATTGTTTCGGTAAAAGATTCAGTCCAAGGCTAGCCAATATTTCAGTTTTTCTACCTCCATAATCGCTATTTTATTATTTCGGGGTTAACTGTCTTATTCTTTTTGATCGACGTCTACGCTTAGCTTTTTATTTTTATCGTTTGGTAACACAGTGTTTTTTTTTTTTCAAATCTTACCTTTGACTTTTGTCCAAATTGCACTTGATCTCTCTCCTTTGACGTGTATGTATGCATCATTCTTGCACCATCCTCCCAAGGAGGCTTGTTGTATATGCCATCAACATCAGACATCATAATAAGCAAGTCTGATTGGATCTCAGCAGCTAGCAGAGCAGACAGACTGTCATTGTCCTTAATACCTATACCCTGGATACAAAAAAAATAAATAAAGAAAAATTTTTGCAAATGCAGCAGAATTCTTCTAACATAAAATGGTCAAAGATGTATGAGTCTTGGTTAAGGGAACGGAGATAAAGATATCAATAACGTAATTAAGATATTGACAACCGATTGACGGACCTCGGGTTAGGTCGTTACAGCAAATTGAGTCGAAAGAAGTCGCAAAATGTCAGTCAATTTATGATGAATCTGCAAAATACTACAGTATAGAAGAAATAAATTATGATTCTTGATATTGAGTGGTAGATTTTTCCGAGAAAGAAACTAGTAAACATCATTTATTATCCGTATGGTCGAAAAAAAAAACAAGAGAATTATTTTCTGTTCTAAGAAATAAACTTTTTTTACACATAAATTATTTTCCTGGCCCCGATCTAACTCAACGTTGTGTTCTGTATACTATGCTGAAAGGTTTAAAATCGCTTACCTTCTTTCCAGTTCCGGGTACAACGGTGTCATCATGGATATACATCGGTGGGCTCACGGCATCGTTAGTGTTCACAATGGGCACTATGTTTAACGAAATCAATTCAGATAACGTGCAGAATAAGTTCTTTCTCGTCTCTTCGTTATAAAAATCCGGTTTCGTCACAAGAACCTGTGAAAAACATCAAGAAATTGTTACCATCTCCGATAAATTTTCCTTACAAATTACGTCGTGGATAACAAGGGGGAAACAAGCCAAAAATTTCTGGTCCAATTTATATTCAGAGGTAATTGGAAAGTGAAAGAAATTCATGATTATTATATTAAGGTTTGGATTGATCGACGAGGAGACTTCTACTGAAGTAGGTATTATTGGGACACTAGAAAGGAACAATGATTTTCTTTGTATCATTTCAAAAATGTCAATCGTTACAGCTCTTGTCTGAAGATAAAACCGCTCGAGGTATTACCAGTGAACGACATATTGAATCCTTTTAAAACGACGCGCGACGTTCAATTTCAAACAAATGGTTATAAGACAGTTTTCGTTAGATTTCGGTTTGATATTTATGTGGTTTGTACCGATATTAACGCAAATGGCGATCACACAATATACACGTTAAAATTATGGTTGAAATTAATAGATACCAGCTGTGCCCGCGACTTCGTTCGCATGGATTACGGGATTTTGAATTTATTTTTTCTAAAATAAAACCTATGCCTATGTTACTCCTTATTACATCAGCTACCAAACAAAGTCCCGTCAAAATCGGTCCAGCCATTTCAGAGATTAGCCGGGACAAACAGACAGACAAAAATTGTAAAAAAAAAAATATTTTGGTGTATGTACCGTATATATTCATATGCATGTAGTAAAAAGCAGTTATTTCAATATTACAAACAGACCCTCCGATTTTATTTATGGATATGTATTTAGAAGATGTATAAATTAAATTGACCAGTAAAGGCGAAAGTTTGTGTGTGTGTACGTTTCTTACTTCTTTAGGCTCGAATGGCTCATCGAATTTCGATAAAGGTATACGGGTAGATAGCCTAGAATAGCACATAGGATACTTTTTATCCCAGTAGGATGTTCCCTTAGGATAATCTTCTACTATCACGCGGGTGAAGCCGCTAGTAGCAATTAGTTGACAATATATCAAATTTTTATATAATAACTAGCTGTACCCGCGCGGCTTCGCTCCCGCTCTTCCCTACTTCAACCTACTATAACCTACTCTACCCTACTATACCCTACTCTACCCTACCCTACCCTACTCTACCCTACCCTACTCTACTCTACCCTACTCTACCCTACTCTACCCTCCTCTACCTTACTCTACCCTACTCTACTCTACCCTACTCTACCCTCCTCTACCTTACTCTACCCTACACTACCCTAATTTTCATTTTTTTTTCCATAAGAACCTTCTCCTCATAATAACGAACACAACAAAAAAAAAATTAGCGAAATCGGTCCAGGCGTTGTTGAGTTATGCGCTTACCAACACATTTTGCGATTCATTTTTATATTATAAGATGGAATTTTAATTTTGTGCAATTGCTTTTGTAAATAATTCTTTTACTTTCTGACTGACTAATAGTATAATTAGTATCTATCTAATGCAATTTAATTTAATTTTAACAATTTAATTTTTCTGTGTGTTTATGATGCAAGTACTAATGAGTCTTTTGTTATTTAAAATAAATGAGTAATAATAACAAAAACAACGTGTAAACTTAGAAATGTCATCCCGATTTCCGGTCACCGTTGGTGCAGGATAGCAGACGGCGAGCAATGGGTAGCTCGCTGTCTGACCGTCCGATAACTGTCCGAACCGAGCCCAAGTCGTCGACGGCGCGCACTGTTCCCACGCGCCTCAAGGAGTTGTCAGCAACGGCAGGGGCCCAGCCGAGTCGAAGCCTACTGGGGCCAGGGTTAATTTCGAAAAATAGCTCAGCCCCGATATGAAGGCTCGAAGGAACGAGGTGAGTTTTTACTCAGTAAGAATCTGACACTATCTCCCGCTCCGCCCAAGAGTGGGGGTTGTCATTAAATGATTTTTCCACCATAAAAAAGTACCATTGACTATGGAGTCAATAATCGCTGGTACTTGAAATTAAATTTCGAGATTTATTTTCGCTTATCAATTTAACTCTCCATGTATTATCAAACTCTCCATAAAAGCTTTCCTATTCATAATGTTCATAAGTTAGTGAACAAAAGGTAATTATTTTATATATTATTATAGTATTGCCTACAGTCCTTATCGATTTAAAACCGTAATATTTCAAAAGTGACGTGTGGGATTGGATTTAGATCCGAGAGATACGAGAGTAGTTAACAATTGTATTAGTACACAGAGATCTGTTTTTAGAATTTATAATGGTAAGTTGCTGATGTATTGTGGCTCGCAATTTGGGGTGCCATTTGGGAATTCATCCGACCTAACTATATTAACATTAGTCTGTTTCTCCCAAAGGCATCGCTTGCGTTAAAGTAGAATAATTATAATAATCTATAGAGAATCAATGTACAAAACATAACTGTATCATAAAAAATCACAAAGTTATAAGCTTATTATTTTACCCGGTTGTCCGCAAAAATACTTTGCACCCGGACCATCCGGGCTACTAAGAGCTTGCTTTCCTCCCACATCCAGCTGTGTGCTGGTGCCTAATGACCACTATGACCTGCCGTGACCTGTGTTTTATTTAGTGTCGGTGATGTCAAACTTGTGACCTTTTTAATTCATTAAACCCCAAGCGAACGCGTTCGCGCACCTATTGTTTTTCTATTGTGTCTGTAATTTCCACGATTGAAAGGTTAAATGTTTTTGGAAAAATTATAACGTGGTGTAAAAATTATTGGAATCGATTCAGTTACTGAATCTGAACAAACTATATTCAGATTTTGCATATACCAAAAATAGTGTTGCATACCCTATGTCACTCAGTGGTATATTTGTATTCTACTGGTGAAAGAATTTTTAAAATCAGTCCAGTCTCTTTTGACCACACCAACATTTTTCATTCAGTAAATCTATAGTTTCTTGGTATGTAAAAAAAAGTAATAATAAAGAGTTCAATACAGGTGATTTGAGACTAGCCATTGACGCGATAGGCCGAGGAGAGATAGTAAAACTATCCTATAAACCATTTCTCGAAGTCCATTACTTTTTACTATTATTAGGTACTACTGGCTAAGAGACTTTGGCTCTAAATAAGGTACGTTTTTTAGCCTATGGTCCTTTTCGCAGGGCCCTAGTAGGTACAAGTCATGGTCCGGAGCAAAAGGGAATGGGCAGCAGTCGCCTCCCTCTGCGAAGCAGTAATGCTAGCGAAGGAGGTGACAGACTGGCAGCACGCATGAGGGAAAAGCGCCCCGGCCGCCGGGACTCCGACCCCGCTTTCCAGCCACCGTAGGCGTAAGCGTGCGGACAGCGAGCAATGGGTAGCGCGCTGTCCAGTCGTTCAGTTACCATCCAGATTTAGCCCGAGTCATCGACGGCGCTTAGTATTCTATGCGTCCCAAACAGATGTCAGCAAAACCGTAGGCGCCAGCAGGACAGAAGCCTGTTGGGGCCTTACGTTGACTTCTAAAAGGGAAAACACAAAGGAACGCAAAGGGCAAAGAAGGACCATAGTTGTGGTTTTATTCAGTAAATGTCTGATACATCTTCCCGCTCCGCCCTAGAGCCCTAAAAACCTTTAGTCCTTTCGCTTTAACCATGACGTAGTCTAGCAGCCTATTTTAAATCGATTGAAAAGCTATTTCGCACTAGTAGGAACACATCAATATCTTTTAGTACAACAGTAATTCTTCTACAATCGACTTTTATGAGATTCTCAACATGGTGAATTCAGTATTCAGCTTTTATTTCGCAGTTTTTGTTTAAATAAACTACGTGCTCCATAAAGGGTGACTTTTAATTTATTATTATATATTAGGGGGGGCAAGTGTTTATGCCTTTAAAAACTTTACCTTCATCAACTCCTTCCTTCCATAATTTTAAAACAAAATCACTCGCTGTATCTGTTTGTGATAACCTCAAAAACTGGTGCTTTTTTAAGGTGAGAAAATCATCCAATGACATTCCCCGCTCTTGGGTGGAGCGAAAGGGTGTTTCAGACATTTACCGACTAAAAACCCAATCTTGGTCCTTCTTTGCCTTTCATACCAGGGCCCATTTCCTTTCAGAAGTGAACCCATGGCCCCAGTAAATGACTGAATGGATCTTCATGGGATGTTCACCAATAGCCAGAGTGATTCATAAGAAAAGTTTATGTGTCCATGCAAAGCTGAGTTGGGTCGCTCGTAACATGATAAAAATCAACTGTTTAGAACATCAGTATTCGTATAACTCGACGAAATATAGAGAATAACTTTATTGACTATTATTTATTTCAATCCTCTATGCTCTACATACTCGCGCTCACTCACTCCCTCCGTCTCTCTCTCTATCTTTATTTCTATTTTACTGATTTTCATTTTCCCCCATACAAAAGTTATAGAATAGATAGAATATTAAACTTTATTGTATACACAAAAAAGTAACACAACTTATACATATATGGGTATAATGGCGGTCTTATCACTTTTTTTTTTAATGATTTAATCCTGTGCTGGACTGCGATCCCACCTAATTGTAAGCAGTGATGCAGTCGTATCTTTATTAAAAGTGTTTTTACCCCTTAAAAATCAATTAATCATCAATAAGTCAACTTGTAATAAACCATGTATATGTTTTTGCGAAACTCTGAATTCATTTAATCCGTTTTGGAGCTCAAACTGTGAGAGTGTCTGCAGTTTTTTACTCGATGAACTCAGTTTTTGCACAAGTTGCACAAATGCTGCTGTGTTTTGTTTCCTTCTATGCACGTGTGGTAGCTTTTGTGTTGTCTACGTGACTGACGTTAAAAAGAACTGTTGGAAATGTTTTTTATGTGTGCATACAGACTATTTAAACGCGTTGGATCGAGAGGATATTGTTCCGTTTTGTTACTTAGGTACATAAAATATAATCTTTCAACCCTTGAAAATGAAAATTTGATCGTAAGGGTAAATGGGCTTGAAGTAAACGTGTCTAAATGACTATATATAAGCAAAATCGTTCCATTTAATAACATCACAGTTGAGCTAGCATGGTATCGGAAGTGTAACTATTTATCAGCAAGAACCTTGTTAATGCCACAGTCGTGTATAAATGACAAAACAAAATGTTAAGCCCAAGTCGTCGCTGGCGCGCGCTGTTCCCGCGCGCCTCAAGGAGTTGTCAGCAACAGCAGCCGGGTCGAAGCCTACTGGGGCCAGGGTTATCTGAAAGGGCGCTCGAGCCCCGGTATGAAGGCTTGAAGGAACGGGATGGGTTTTTTAGTCAGTAAGAGTCTGACACTATCTCCCGCTCCGCCCAAAAGCGGGGGTTGTCATTGGCTGATTTTGCCCATCGAAAAAAAAAAAAAAGCGTGCCACGGTCACGACTTCACGACAAATTAAAGGATGAAATTGTAGCTTGGTGTCGAGAGCACGCTTTTGCTTTTTTAATGTGGTGGTCAAAATTAATAGTCACCACCTTTCTATACGACGGCTACGTACTGGGAATTACTCGGCGCCTCTGTTAAATATTGGGATTAGAAGACAATGTAAAACTTTTAATCATTGAACTATAGAATTTATTCTTCTATCTTTTTCTGAAATTCTAATTTAGTGTATATTTTTTTTTATTTATCATGGCCCAGATATAGATCCTCTGAATAGGTACTCATGAGAGAGGCTCTGCACCAATCTATCTTTCATACAGTTTACATAATATTGACACACACTCGAATTTGGTTCGACGGACAAATTCCGCCGACCAAATCCGTTCTCGCTACAGGCGACCAGATAGGACAGTTGCTTTGTGTACGACGTCAACTACACGCCGTCTGCTAGTGGACCTACACGGACTCAAATAATAATAATTAAAGTCGCTGGACTACTCCATACATGGATAGATTTGATTCAGAACCGAACCAAATACAATGAACCATGGTAAAGTCGGATCTGGATAAGTGAAAAACCTCCTTAGCTGGAACTCATGCAGCATACTGAGGTCCTGACACTTTAGCACTAGCTGGAACTCGTGCTAAGGTCCTGGCACTTTAGCATTGAATTACCTCTTTTAGTGAGACAAACCAAACCTCTGTATCTGGGATTCGTTCTTTCGATTTTATCGCCATAGTTACCTCTATAATTGTACTAAGTTTAACCGTATGTTAATACTATTAAAGCCTATAAAGCCGTTACTGCCCAGCATAAAATATGAACACACACCGTAATAATACTCCGACTAACATAGAAACAATTATAATGACAGCAAGCCTTTGTCTGAACTCCACTTCAGTCCCAGTTAGTTTTCTAATTTGGGACATTTATGCAAGTTAAAGTTTGTACGCGTCAGTATAATTTAACTTTGACGTAGGTAGTGTAGTGAAGTTTATGTCAAAACTTCTCGTGTGTCTGTTACCCTGGTATTAATTATTTAGGAGGAAACGTTTTATGATTGTGCTATGACTAGTTTGTGCAGTATCTTCTTCATATTTCTCTTCTTTTTATTTCAACCGATAGACGTCCACTGTTGACATAGGCCTCTCCCAAGTGTCGCCACAATTAACGATCCAGTGCGTCTCGCATCCATCGGATTTCCGCAACCTTGACCAGGTCATCGGTCAACCTTGTAAGGCCTTCTGACGCTGCGTTTTCCGGTGCGCGGTCGCCACTCCAGAACCTTTCGGCCCCAACGGCCATCTGATCTGCGAGCAATGTGCCCTGCCCATTTCCAGTTAAGTTTGGCTATTCTTCGTGCTATTTCGTGTTTGTATGTCAATTCTTATCAGCTCATCATAAAGATAGCAATACACGCTAGGGTATACCTGACAGGTTTACCTGCACAGTTATACCTGTCAGCGGCCGTATTATGACATCTTAAAACCATCATGTTTTCTGTGTGAGAAAAGGATAGTGCTATTCGTCCTGTATAGCTCCGTCTCTTTTTCACACCGAAAACATGATGGTTTTAAGAGGTCATAATACGGCCCCAGGTAAGCTTGTATGGCGGTCACGAGTTCACGACACTTTTTTATGTTTGTTTATTATTTAAATTTCGAATACAATTTATACAGGTGGCCAGTGTGTTTTAAAAAATCTTGATAAACTGATGGTTGTTATTCTCGATGGTTTGACTATGTTAATATTTTGATGTCCCACAGCAAAACCCGCTTTCTTTTTTTTGATTTATGTTTTTCTTTATTCCCAGCAGTGGCGTGCCCGCCATATAAGCCAAAAAGCCCGGCTTGCCCTACCAAAACCTCACCTAATTCATAGAACACGACCAATCAATTAATTATCACAAAAATCTAAACTTTAAACTTCGCGCGCTTACGCGGTTACGCTAAGTTGCCACTGTGTTGTGCGGAATTCAAAAATCATTCATAAGACGATACCAGGGCGAAGCGAGGATGCCATTCTGAGCGAAATCTCTCCGATCTCACTCTAACACTTAACAAAAGAAAGAGATGAACACTAATGTGTTGTTGTCTTTTTCTGCCTCAAAGGCTTTTATGAGGCTTTATCTTCTATCTCTACTTTTGATATAAAAACGTCAAATTTTGAGTGTGTGTGGGTGTAATTTGTTATTGTGTGCAAATGCTCGTCGAACATTTTGTTCTAAAAAAAAGCTGGGCTTTGGTAAATTTATGAATGGTCTTTTTTTGAAAAAATTTTACGCATATTATAATACGAGGCGCCCTCTATGACGCGTAAAGTTGTACGAACTAAAAAGTACTCAGTTCTTTGCTTTGATCGGTTATCGTGTTGTACGTAATTATTGTTTTGATAGTTTTTTTTTGTTTTCCGTCATTTAACAGTTTATGAATTCGGAAACTATACTTGTGGTTGTGTGTGGATATTATTATGTGTGGAATTGATATTGGCCAGGTAGGGTTTGAGTTTTAAAGATAAATACCTATAATCTTATAACTTTACTATTTTTAATATTTCTCAGAAAAGTTAATAACAATGCTTGGAATACATCAGGTATGACTCAAATAACTTCGCGAGTGCCATGAAAATTCTCAAAAGTACTTGAACGCTGTTATTTCATTCTTTATTTTTGGTAAACCGCCAATAGAAAGTTGGTTCTCTTTCTCGACAGTTAAGTGATAAGTGTGTTTTAAAAAAGCGAACAACGAAAAGCTGCCGCTGTTTCAATTGTGAGTATTTGCCAATAATATTACATATTATTATAAAGAACAAGTGTTTGAAACACCAAGATTTCAAAAAAAATTATGTATTAGTTACACATTCATAACTAGATGGCGTTGGCGTCAAAAAAGTAACATTAGATCAGTATCTAGTACTCGGTTGTTTTATTTCATACCTACTCAACTCAACCTTACATTAGATATTCATTAAGTTCAAATTAATCGTTTTAAAGTATTGGCTGACCATCCCGGCCGGCCGGCCGGCACTCGACAACAAGAGCGGCTTTCCGAATTATTTTTGATTGCAATTGAAAATCAGCTGTTGGTAGAATTAAAACGTTCACAAACTTTTTACGCTGGTGTAAGTAATAAAATCATTTTTAAATAAAGGTAGACAATTTGAATTAGAATACAATTTTTTTTTTTTCTATAAATGTATTCAAACTTCACGATTATTGGTATGATGATGAAGTTGTTGTGGTGAAGCTTTTGTAATCATTATTTATTACTTACTATTAACATTATATTTGTACCTTTCAATCGTGGAAATTACAGACACAATAGAAAGACAATAGGTGCGCGAACGGCGTTCGCTTGGGGTTTAATGAATTAATAGTAGTGTAGCAATTCAGAAAAATCAGCATTACTGCACTGATGACACGTGGTAGCACGAGATTTTTTTTAGTAGTTAGGTCAAGATTCCTTGGCTTGCCCCCTGTAAAGGCATCAGGCACGCCACTGATTCCCAGAGTATATTTTAATGAAAGAAAAGATAATAAGTTTTCTATATACACAGACCGTCTGCTGCTTGCTACATTATTCTTAAGATTTACAAATCCCAAGAGAAAACTAGAAGTTTTTTTCTTTTCTTTCGCTCTCCCTTCGAGCAAATTAATTAAAAAAGTAATAACAACAAAATCATTAAAATTAATGGCGTATTTACGTATCAGAATTAATTAATAAATTATATTTTTATTCGTCCCTAGCGCAATGGAACAGACGGGACGCCTCTGTTTCATAAAATATGCATTTTTTATGCGAAATACAAAACGGTTTTGCATTATTTAGCATTTTATCAGTAAAAGTTGTTTTTGTACGTTATCTATCTAGTTCTCTGACATGACTGTTATAATATAAATAAATAACATTATTAAAAATAAAAACTTTTATTATTAGCTACTTTTTAGAATGGAATGAGATCATATCCAGTGATAGACCTATTTGGAAAGATTATGACAGAAAGATTTGATAAAACCAGACAAAGTTACGCCTTTAATGTTAATATTGTTATATTATAAGTGTGCATTGAAATTACTTACATAAATACTAGCGCCACTTGAACTTTACTTTGAACTACAATGTACTATGTTATCTGTGGTAATTAAAAAAGTTAGTCTGTGTCAAGCACTTTCCATGGTTTTCTTAATTAAGTTATGGGCCCAGCAGTACCTATGTCCTGTTTTAATATCAAACATCAGTAGTCAGTACCTACATACTGACGCATTATTATAAAACAAAAAAAAAAATTGTAAAATTTAAGAAATTACAGTCAGTTACAGCAAATTCCTAAAGCGTATTAAGGCGTATAGTCCCTTGAACCATCTGACCGAAATTATGTGGACGCAACTCTCTCACTCGCCTAGGCGGCAGTACGCAAATCTGTGCATTTATTTGCGGCCAGCAGCGCCCGGAAAGCGCTTTCAATCCATTTTCTCTGCGACATATTGATTGATTTACATATGCAATGTTCAATTTGAAGAATATTTAACCACCAATTTTTATGTGTAAAAATGTTTCTAAAGGTCCAAGCCGTTTCGAACGAGTAGGGAAAAGTTGCGAAAAGTTGCGAAATTGCTAAATTTTTTTTTTTTTGACGAAATTATTAATAGCACGAAAAAATCAAATGTTGATAATGTTGTTCATGAATCTTTAATAAACATAATATATTTTTTTCAAACCTATTAACCTGGTCGTTACAGAGGAGTAGGCTACAGAAAGTCACTGTTTTATGGTACTTTTCGGGCGTTTGGCCCTTAAGCGAGAGACTACTAAATATTTATGTTGAGATACAGGTAGATACTCGTATTTTCAACTGAATCACTAAAATAAATATACCAACTAACTACTTAGTCCACTCACTGAATTGAAAGGAATCAAATAAATAAAATTAAAGCAATCTTATTGAAACCTTTCGCTTCGAATATAAACATTTGTATTCGAAGAGCTTTTAAGTGCATTCAAATTGAAAACTTCAAAAGCTTCAAAGTCAATGTTAATTATATTTTTATTTGTGATTGACATAAGACTTTTACAAAGAGAAATTATTTTATAACTTTTGCTAACTTTTGCTCGCGGCGTTGCTGATGAAAACTGATTACCTACCCTACACTATCTAGTTACCTATCCTACCCTACGTACCCTGACCGCAGGTAATTTCTGAAGAGCGCGGGGAATTTCTGAAAATCAAACCCGTAGTCCTAGAATGCAAAGGGCAACTGAAGGACACTGTGGTTTTAGTCAGTAAAAGTCTGACACGCCCTCTCGCTCTAGCCAGAGTGGGAGAAGTCAATGGATGATTTCCACCCTTAAAAAAAGTACCCTACACTACCCTACCTACCGTACATACCTAACTACCCATCTACCTACCTACCCACCTACCTACCTACCCACCTACCTACCTACCCACCTACCTACCCTATAACTAGAAGTAAACTTACCTACAAACTTTTTTTTGCTTTTAAACCTTCCCGTATACTGGTAAACAAAAAAAAGAAACATTAAATCGGTCGAACCATTCTCGAGTTTCAGCGAGACTAACGAACATTAATTGTTTTATATATATAGGTTTAATTCAATCATGATGATCTCACAGTGTACCTTCAAAGAATATTTCAATAAAGTCGAAAATGTAAATTAATTTTGAATTTTATGGAGTATTCAGGTTAATTAATTGGACATGATAGACAGACATTATTTCAAAGCTTAATAATTAAATTCTGAAAATGCATTATGATTAACATCAATATCAAAGTAGTTCAGAACCTTTACAAATAATTAAATTATTTAGGAGTAAATTCAGACGAAGTCACGGTTCTTAACCCTCAGTATACATACAACACTGTAAAATGGATGGGGCCCGCTATTCGAGGCTTGTTCGAAAGATTTTCGACCGTGTCGACTGGCCTGTTGTACTAGTGGTTAGTGACCCTAACTGCTATACCGGAGGTCGTGGTTTCGATTCCCACCCAGGACAAATGTTTGTGCGATGAGCATAATCATTTGTTCTGGGTCTGGGTGTAATTTATCTATAATATGTATGTATTTAGAAATATATAAGTATGTTTATCAATTGTCTAGTACTCATAACACAAGCTCTGCTTAGCTTGGGACTAGACGGCGTTGTGTGATAGTTATGCAATAAAAAAAATAATCAAGTGTGATACACGTGTTCGTAGGTCTAATGTACTTCTAGCTTAAAAGTCACGACCGGTCTAGTTTCACCTATAGCGGGAAAAGTTATTTGATAATATCTCCCAAAAAATATAAATCTACACTTACGTTACTTATTTTCTTATATACATATTTACATTAGACTCGTTTGTTGAAATTTCACGATACAAAAAAAATGTTTAGTTTGTTACTTTTCGGCTTTTGATTTCATAAGGCCTCTGGAGTTTGGGCAATCAGGGCTAGCTACAAAGGGATTTATTTTATTCAACAAAAAGGTTTTCAAAGACTGTCTATTCTTTCAAAATCAAATAAAATATATCTTTTGATGCGATCAGTTCTGATTTTTCGGATTTTTGTTGTATATGTATTCTTGGATTATAAAAATAACTTAATATTATTTTAAGGCTTAGGCTAAGGCTTTTATGTTCCTAACATAAGGAACAATCGACTAAAAATATATCTATTTAATAAAGATCATGAAAAATATTCGTTCTATTTCATGAAGTTCATTTAGAAATCATCAAATGAAATTTAAATATTTTATGATAGTTTGGTGGAGCGAGAGGAAGTGTCAAATTTTTTACTGACTAAAACCCACCTGTATTCCTACACTTGCGAGACTCTTTCGAAAAATCCAGCAACCGTGGCAGGCATCGGTCCTAGAAGTGAAATCCGCTGTGGCTCCGTCTTACACAAGCCACAGCATTTTGCTGAGCGCTGGCCTTGCTTGCTGGCGTTTCAATGCGTATAGACAGCAGTTGTAATCCATGACCTTCAACGCCCTTGGTTGGGAGATTCGTTATACCAACTACCGAACGTGTTGGCGCGTGGTTTACATCCATGTAGCCGCAAAACAAACCAGACAAACCAAGGTCAACTTGGTTGGAACGCTAGGTTGAAACCATCTGGTCAAACAAAGGTACTCGTAAAGACGAGTTCACTAGTTCTACTCTGTTTCATTTGTACAACGCTGCATCGTTCGAGTTTCTATCAAATGACATACTCGTACGTAACGTATTTTGTCAAAAATATTACTTACTTACGCGGTGACAGAATCGACGATATGCAAGTCCAACCGAACCTAACAAAACTCAGACTTTCTAACAGTAACAAATTCAAACGCAAAACATAATGGACTAAAATTAGTAGTTCTAAACTTAATACAAACACCCACCCATTCGCATAAAGGTGCATTAGTACTAAAATGTAAAACAGCTTTCCAACGGCGAAGTACGAACAACCTGCGCAAACAAAGTGCATGCAGGCACGTGCATCCTTTGTATTACCTAGTACTGTGACGTGGCAGACGTGGCCGTATGAAAAGTTCTAGCCGGGTTTAAAACACCCTTTGCATACAAATGTACTGGCAGTAGCGTAGCTAGATGTGGGCGAAGTGGCCCTTCTCCCACGGCCTCGCACTCAAAGTTGCCACGCACAAGCGAGGACTCTTTAAGAACGAGTGTTTTTTTTATAATTAATAGTCCCGCGTTTGACCACTACTGCACCTGATGGTAAGCGACGTTATCGTCAAACACTGATTTGCGACATAGTAGTAGACGAAGTATTTCTAAACTTCATACGAAAACCCAACCATCCGCACATAGTAGGTACTTGAATACTAAAATGTAAAACAGCTTTCCAACGGCGAAGTACGAACAACCTGCGCAAACAAAGTGCATGCAGGCACGTGCTTACTTTGTATTACCTTGTACTGTGACGTGGCAGACGTGGCCATATGAAAAGTTCTAGCCGGGTTTAAAACACCCTTTGCATAGGAATGTACTGGCAGAAGCGTAACGAGGCGTAGGGCGAAGTGGGTCCACCGCCACGGCCTCGCACCTGAAGCTAGCACTTAAAGATTCAAAACATTTTATTTCAAATAAACCATTTACAGGCACTTTCGAAATGTCCAGAAGTCAGTCAGTCAGAAAAAATTATGCTAATTGCATATTCCAAAGCGCATTGTCTCTGTGGAGAAGAACAAATGATCTAAAAAAACATGGCCACTCTTTTAATTAGAAACATCTCAGTTACATCTTTAAAAACAAGGGTTTTTTTTTAATGAATAGGCCCGCATTGGATCACTATTTCACTTGATTGTAAGCGACGTTGTGGTCAAAAACTGGGAAGCGACAGTCGCAGTCTAGTTTTCGAATTTATGAAAGAAAATGGCCTCGCTGATATGCCTTCACCCACGTCGAAATTAGTCCATACTACGCCTCTGTGTGCTGAAAGTTACACGAACACAACGTCGGATTACAATAGTTACGTGGCATTACTATTCAGCTTGTTGTATTAATTGCTAAGTCTGTAAATTGAAGTTGTAATTTTAACCTACTGGCCACTTTGAATTTAAAACCTACGTGCTATCTTTTTTCTACGTGATATCGGGTTCCTACACAAGGAAAGCCATCGAAGCCGGCCTAGAAAGAGGTGCCGACCGTGGCGGGATAATCTCAAGATTTCGTTGTTCTATCCAACAAACAACTCTGTATTTAGCTTTACCTACTTATGTCTGTATGACAGGACGCAAGCGTATCAAGCACCCCGCCGCCCGACTCCGCTTCCCTCTGCTATTGTAGTATCGCTTGCTTCGCATAGACTTCGTAATATTAAGAACGTGACGGGTACCGCGAAGACTGGTTTGAGACGCTGCGAGTGAAGAAAGTCTCTTTGCCCAGTAATGGGACAGTAAAAGCTAGATAAAAAAAATGTACTCACCTGAGCAATCTTGACGTTGTATTGTGAGAACATGGCGTCGTACATGGACATCAGCTCCGACTGTCCTACTGCTGCAGCTGCTCGAGGGTCCAGGATACTACCGGCGTCCTGAAGAAATAAAAAGATTTTAATGTTTAACCAAACTGATATTATAGAGAGGTGCATTATTCATCCTTACTATACTGTTCTGTTCTGTTATTGATCTCCAAATAATATTAATTTCTGTTTTATATTTTTGTTTGAAATTAATAACTACTAAGAAACTGGAAAACTAGACCTATTTTAAAAATTCTTGCAACAATTGAAACAATTTGCCTGCTGCGGTCTTCCCGTCCGATTAAAATTTAGGTGTCTTCAGTCTAGCTGTGAATAGGCTCTTAATAAACTAGTGTGCCTCACCATGAACGATTACATCACTGCTTACTATCAGGTGGGATCACAGTCAAACACTAATTTATATCAATTAGAAAGAAAAAAAAGAAAAGTCTTTCGCCAGTACTAGTAGTACGTCTAGTCTTTCGCCACTAAATTGTTACGCCATTAAACGTGAACCCGCCATATCTCCGAGAAAATAAAGAGTAGCACGTAATAATTAAAACGCATTGTTGTTCGAAAGGTCTAGAATGGTTGTGCGTAGTCAGGCTTAGAAAAATCTCGAAGCATCCACAAGGTACCTACAAGTAGTAATAGGCATCTATCTAACCGATAAGGGAAATGGTACTCTCCGACGTTAACAATAGAGTCGAAATTCGCATGAAAGTGACTCTTATTACCACGAGCAATAAAAATGATTTATGACTTCGAGAAGCGATTCAATTGTTCTGGAATTCTGGATAGATCCGGGGATGTCGGTATCTAGAATTTTCTTGGCTCCGCATATAAATACGAGCCCCCGGCCGGAAGCGAGTCAGTTGTGATTTCGACTGCGATCAAGAGCGAACTACCCTAGTACTTGAAGTGATTTTATCTAACGACCTAAGCGATAGTGTAACGGTACTCTAGTGTTAATTGCGATTCGGATTATTGTTGACTGGACTATTTTGTTATTGTTTGGGGTGAATAAAGTTGTCTCTTAGTAAATCGGCATTTGATTACCCACGTACGTAACAATATATGCTTCGTCAAGACACAAGCTATATTTTTTCTACTTTTACATATTCGAAGCCGTTGGCAGAAGCTGGTAGGTAATATTATACATGAGAAAGGTATCCTTTCAGCCTATTCGACCATTTCATGTCTTTACGGCTGAATAGATATGATTGAAAGGATCAAAAATGTGCCTTTGTTCCCAAGCAATTTGGACACTAATTTGATTTCCATTGATCACGTAACACAAAAGACAATTTTTAGAAATCTACACTATCTACACTAATATAATAAAGAGGTAAAGTTTGTTTTTATGTTTGGAGGAGGTTAATCTGAAAGTACTAATCCGATTGCTAAAATTTTTTAACCGATAGAAAGCTCCTCCTCCTTATTCCTGAGTGACATAGACTATATTATATATTATGTAGGTACGCAGACGAAGCCGCTTGCAGTAGGTAGTAGTAGATGGCTAACATTGTTTTACTATTAGGGAGTTTTTAATAACGTGCGAATTTCATCACGCATGCGGGTTAACTCCGCATGCAGAAAATTTCGAAATGCAAAAAAACGCGTCCCGCGTGCGTATTCCGCGCATTACAGTAAATACTTGCATGAAATGAACATTTGCGGGGGTTACGCGTACGGAGCAATACCGCCTGCATGATGAAATCAGCACAATAATAAAAAAATTACACTAACCATAGTTACAGTAACCATAGATAAATAATTTAATAGGTGTTTTTTTTTTTTATTTAATAGCGGTTTTTTAATAATAATAACAACCAATTATTTATTTACATATTAAAGTTTACACACATAAATGAAATTCCCTTGCTCCTGAGCTAGTTATGAACTGTATTTGACTTTTCGCGAGTTTTTATTAATTTTGGATAAGAAACAATTTTTTGTCATAGGGAATATAGTTCAAATTACATTGCAATGCAGTTCAATTATATGCAACCCATACTTTTTAGATTTTTTTTTGTACTATTCACTTTAAAATCCACTTAAAATATACAAAAATAAAGTTGATTCTCGAGTGGTGATGAATTGAAATTATCTCGAATTAAAGTTAACATTTTTTTTTTGTATTCTTTTATTTGGCTTGATTTATAGGGACAATGTCTGAAATAATTAAATGAGTGAAATATTATAGTGCCTGCCTTTTGATTATCCTAGGAAGGTAATGGCGACTGTATTCATAGTGAAGTCTACTCGCACCACTACCTACGCAATGTACCATAACCAACCATACCAAAGCATAATTGTAAAATAACATCAAATATTAGTGTAACATTTTATACCGGTGTGAATTTACAAAATTGACTGACTGAAAGCCTACGTCCGACAGTGGACGTCTCTCGACTGAAATGATGATGGTGAACCAACTTGTCCTGTATGAATGAATTGAAGGTTTAACGACGATAAAAATGTTTAAAAAGTCTAACCGTAAATTAAAATTAAAAATCCCAAAATGCAGTAGCTTTTAAGTAAATAGTAAGATTTTCAGGTAGAAATTGTCTTAATGAACTTTTAGGTGCCAAAGATCGCGGACATAGTAGCTCGCTGATTGGTTTTCAGTCATTTGGTAGAGAATGGAAAACCCGTTGCAATTTAGAAAGATATTAAATACTGGCAAGATCAATTGTTTTTCCTTCAGAAAAAACTTTACACATTTCTAGTTTATTAAGATTTCTTGTACCTACACATTGTAAAAGGCATGTAGGTAAAGATTTTTCACCCGACTGTAACAAAAGGACGGTTATGTTTTTAGAGTATATGAATTTATATTTCTTTGGCACACCTTCAAGCATAAACGGCTTGTTTCATTTTACCTTTAGAGTTTTCTTAAGATTCTTCATAGTTGAGACAGAACAGATCCTGCAAAGCTGGCATAAAAAAAAAGAATCAATTGTATTTTCAAAACATCCAGGGAGCCACTTAAAATACACAATTACACACAGAGTTTCATCCATATCGATAAAATCGTTTAGAAGTTAGATGACTAACACATATACAGAAGAATTACCTATATAAAAAAAAAGAATAAAATAGCGGATTTTGACACCAAATTGTTTGTTTTTTTTTATCTAATATAAACTAGTACTTGACTGCAATCCCACCTGATGGTAAGCAGTGATGCAATCGTTAATGGTGAGGCCCACTAGTTTATTAAGAGCCTATTCACAAAATATATAAATTATATTTTTTTTTATGGCAGACATGTAGGATATCAAAATAAAGAAGTCAAGGAAACAATTTTAAAAATATCACTCACTAAAACTCCAGAAATTAAAGAGTTAACAAAAACACGACCGGTAAAATAACAAAGAATTTCGAAACAAGTCGACAAATATATGATGACGTCAAATATATGATTGAAATGAAATATATTCCAACAATTGCGTCAGACCGCACAAAATGATTTGCTTCAAACTTTTTAGTCGTTTTTTGCGGTTGGATTTTTTGACATTAACAAATTTTTATTTGATGATCAAAATTATTTCACATCGATCATAAACTAAATTAAAAAATAATAATAATGTCTTCGAAAATATACACAATTCTCTTTTTTTTCAGAAATTACAAACTACACTAACTCTAAGTGGCATAGGCTTTTTATTCCCAAAAATGCTCGTTTCCCGTGAGATAAATTACATCAAAATGATATCGCAAGAATAGCCAGTAAAATATGTATTACTGGCTTTGCTCGCGGCTTCGGCCTCGTACATAAAATATAGCCTATGTCACTCAGAAATAAAGCAGCTTTCTATTAGTGAAAAAATTTTAACAATCGAACCAGTACTTCCAGAGATTACCTCCTACAAACAAAAAAAAAACTTTACCTGTATAAAATATTAGTGTAATACTGTGAAGTGAGACTATTCGTTTACATTATCATAAAAACATTAATCTACACTAATATAATAAAGAGGTATAGTTTGTTTTTTTTTTTGTGTTTATGTTTTTTTGTTTGTCGAAGGTAATCTCTAAAATAGGGTTGCCACTCGTCCCGATACGTCGGGACATGTCACCGTTATCTACAGTGGTGTCCCGACGTCCGTCCCGAAAAGCTATAAAATGTCCCAACAAACACAGTCAAGAGCAGAGCTACAAGTTTTTAAAAATTACCCACGTAGACGAACAAAATCGCTTGGGAGTCGACACCGTTGAAGCTATTCTTCAATGTAATAATTATTAATTTTCACATGAATTGTGAAAAATTTTATAAATTCATAAAAGGTAACCGACAATTACTGTCCCAAATAAAATCACCCGATAAATATACAAGATTTGAACCGAACATACATAGTTACATACATTGCAAGTTAATAAAAAGCTTGTAAAAAAAGGACTGATGTTTATTAATTGTTATGTTATTCTCGATAATTAATAAATGAATAGAATACATATAATCCCAAATGGTATGGTTTTAAAGTTTCTTTTTTTTTAATTTGCGATTTGATGTGACTTGTTTACCGACGAACACAGGAAATGTTAAAAATAAGGTACCCCAAATTGTAATTGTCTCGACGGGGACTTGGGGATTTATGGCAACCCTACTCTAAAAGTACTGGTCCGATTGCTAAAATGTTTTCATCGATAGAAAGCTGCTATAATTCTGAGTGACATAGGCTATATTTTATACACGCAGGCGAAACCGCTGGCAAAAGCCAGTTAATTATAAAATAGACTTTTCGATTGATTACTCGATCATATTATCTGTCCATTTAAACATGTTTTAGATAAGACCATGCGTGCCATTATCAATAAATAATTCAACTGCAACGGAAAACATCTATCCAATGTCGATACTTTATCAAAATCGTGTTACTGACCTCTCGTGTGTGATCGCTCGGAGACAAAGTCTCTCTCATAGAGAGGGACATTAGTAACTCTTGAGTCAGTTTCTGTCGGCCAAACGCGACCGCGCCGCTTGTTACCATGATGCATTCTCGACCTTCGTGGTGGCATTCTGCTACCTGCGAAAATGTATTTTAGTTTTAGAAAGATAAGGTTAGTTTTACCTTGCAAGCTTTTTTTTTTCGATGGGAAAAATCATCTTATGACAACCCCCGCTCTTGGGCGGAGCGGGAGATAGTGTCAGACTCTTACTGACTAAAAAACCCATCCCGTTCCTACAAGCCTTCATACCGGGGCTCGAGCGCCCTTTCGGATAACCCTGGCTCCAGTAGGCTTCGACCCGGCTGGGCCCCTGCTGTTGCTGACAACTCCTTGAGGCGCGCGGGAACAGCGCGCGCCGTCGACGACTTGGGCTTGGTCCGGACAGTTACCGGACGGCCGGTTACCTTGCAAGCTTTGATTTGTCACCTTACATGAAATTCTAACAAAGAAAATCTTAAAACTACGTGAATCATGACGTTTTATTTTGACTAGCCTTATACTTCATACTCAATCTCATACTGACCAATTTGAATATTCACAAACAATTCTATTTTCAAACTTTTTATTTCATTTTTTTATTTCTTCATAGAATGGATAACACAATAAAATATTAACCAGCCAGTCCTTCGATTCGAAATTCAGATAAGCTTCCGATTTTAAAATTAAACCCGACAAAAAGTTTTAAAGTGAAATATAAAACAGCAAATCAAATAATATGGCTGCCTAACCTTCAAAGTGGTTCCAAGAGATTTTCTTACAAATTAAAACAAAAGCACTGATTACTTATGAAGTCAGTAGATATTTATGGTCCTTTAGTATTATTCTGAAAATCTAGAAAACATTTCAGCTAATCAAATTAAGTCCTTGATTTATACGAATAGTTCTGGTCGAAAATTCGCGCAAGAATGAGGAAAAGCGTTAATTCAAATTGGAACGCGAACAATACATGAGGGAAGAATTTCAATAATGTTGAAAATGCTGTTAAAACGGCATAAAAGCTGGAATGTGAATTAATTTCGTTACGAACATTTCGGCTTCATTATTTTATGATGATCAATCTGAATAATCCGGTATTCTATATAATACCTAGGCAATTTAGAGAATACCAAAAACGAGTAGGCAATGTATGCAGCATTAAGACCAGTCTCCTTACCTCGCGTACTTCAGCTGAGAACTGTCAGTGAACTCCCTACCTGTTCTACAATAGACGCAAGTCTTCCCAGAGCCAGTCCATTGCAATCCTCCCTCGTGATGACGGCACTGCCAAGTTTGACGACCAGTCTCCTCGCGTACTTCAGTTGAGACCTGTCAGTGAAAGTTCTTTGTTTTCTCTCAGCACTAGCCAGGTTACGCTTGTCCACATTCAGGCCCTGTAATAGAAGGGAAACGGTAAGTATTTATTATGTTGGTAAGTTTGATAGGTGTTTACGTAATTAGCGCTAGCTTATTGGAGAGACTAGGGCTTCACAGATCAAAGGACTGGAACAATTTGCCTGCTGCGGTCTTCCCGTTCGATTATAATTTAGGTGTCTTCAAGAATAGAAAGAATGAGTGGTGAGTGTGTGTCTGTCAATATAGTAGTGCGATTCACCATCAACGAACCATCAACGATTACATCACTGCTTACCATCAGGTGGGATCGCAGTCATTCACTATATATCATATAAAAAAGCAAAGTGTAACACCATATGAGTTTTAAACCACATACAGACTATAGTCCTAAATCCCTAATTTTGGTCTAAAAACTGTACTACTCCTAGACTGGATATGGCTATTATAAGCACAATATCCATCAGTCTCCACTTACATAATTATTATAAAACTTTCTAACCTTTTTTATCGGCACATCTACAAATAACCTACATATTTACGCCTACGTGTTTCTAAAACTTGAGACTAAAATATGTTTATATCTGATCCCAAAAACAAAATTCAATTTCGCGAAACATCTAAATGCTATAAATATTCGTGAAAGTTAGTACGAATTCTAAGAAACGCTTTTCATAAAATTATGATCTCGAGCAATTTTCCTAAAGAAACTTCCACTAAGATAAAGAAATTATACCTAAGTAATGTCTTCTGGGAATATGAGACTTGATACTTTTAAATTTGTCTTGTCTCTATAAAGGCTTAAGTTGATTAAGGGCAGCAACAGACAATCAACTTTCACGAAATTATAAATAGTTTAGACTGATGAAGAACCAGATAATCAAGTCAACATAAAGATCATTTTCAATCGTCATATTATTCGCTTTGAAAATACATATTTCTAATACATACTACACACATTTGACCCTATTGCGTAAATGCAGCCTCTCCGCTTTATTGTTGTACTGAACATTAAAACTCCTGTAGACAGACGTGACGCGATAATGATTACGATCCAATGACATTTTTTAATAGAAATCGTCCTATGGATTTTTTTTAGTAGAAATTGTTCTATGGAATTTTTTTAGTAGAATTTGTTCTATGGTTTTTTTAGTAGAAATTGTTCTAGAGTTTTTTTTTGTAGAAATTGATCTATGGTTTTTAGGGTTCCGTAGCCAAATGGCAAAAAACGGAACCCTTATAGATTCGTCATGTCTGTCTGTCTGTCTGTCTGTCTGTCTGTCTGTCTGTCCGTCCGTTTGTCACAGCCACTTTTTTCCGAAACTATAAGAGCTATACTGTTGAAACTTTGTAAGTAGATGTATTCTGTGAACCGCATTAAGATATTTATACAAAAATAGAAAAAAAGCAATAAATTTTGGGGGTCCCCATACTTATAACTGAGACTCAAAAAAAATTTTTTTCCTCGAACCCATACGTGTGGGGTATCTATGGATAGGTCTTCAAAAATGATATTGAGGTTTCTAATGTCACTTTTTTCTAAACTGAATAGTTTGCGCGAGAGACACTTCCAAAGTGGTAAAATGTCTGTCCCCCCCCTCTAACTTCTAAAATAAGAGAATGATAAAACTAAAAAAAATATATGATGTACATTACTATACAAACTACCAAGGAAAATTTTTTTGAACGAAATCTAGTGAGTAGTTTTTTTTTTTTAAACTAAAAAAGTACACTATTATTAAAATATCGATCAAATTTAAAATGAACTACAAGAACTTTTATATTATGTTACTTGCTGCTACGGAACCCTTTATGGGCGAGTCCGACTCGCCCTTGGCCGGTTTTTTTAGTAGAAATTGATCTATGGCTTGAAATTGGTCTATTGTTTATTTTAGTTGAAATTGTTCTATTTTTTTTAGTAGAAATTGATCTATGGCTTGAAATTGGTCTATTGTTTATTTTAGTAGAAATTATTCTATTTTTTTTTTTTTGTAGAAATTGATCTATGGACATTTTTTAGTAGAAATCGATCTATGGACAACTTTTAGTAAAAATTGTTATATGGACAATTTTACTTATAATTATATAACACATAGAACCATTTCATCAAAAAATATTCTGTCTTTAACGCAATGCGAAAAGTTGACACTTGAAAATTGCGAAAGTTGAATCGAAACACTAAAATAATTTAGATGGCAAAACAACCATGTGTTGTTGCCCTAAAAGTTAAGGCTGATCATGTCACTGTCAAAAATGTAAGTAGCACTTCGTAATACGCCTACGTACTAATCTCCCTAAAGGATTTTATCCCAAAACATTCAGTAGAAATCTACTCTTTATTTTTACTTTTGAAACAATTTACATGGATCTATTTATGCTCGTAAAATGTTACAAAAAATAAACGAAATAAGGGTTTTCTAAAATGACGTTCACCAGGTGGAAGCACTGAGTTGTCAGGCCCAGGCACCTGGCAAAACCCTTATGTTAATGACATTAATTCAATTGACGACAACGTCATATACATGACGTTTCCAAAAGTAGAACATCTCTCAGCTACACTACAATTGCTATAGAATGGTGCGGATGACAGCCGTTCCTCAACCTCCTTTCAACCTCCATACTTCATCACCTTGTCAGAACATCTCCTCCCTGGCCGCAAATTGCAGTGACCAATCTGGAAATCTTTAAACCGACTGCCGCGGCACCCAGGTTGGCGGCTGTAAAAACAATTTGCCAAATGGGGCTTCCTCGACCCATCTCTAACACAGCGCCAGTGTGGAGCCGCAGCACAGGACATCCGTCAACTGCTATACTGTCCATCCTGCACAACCACCTGCAGTTTTCAGGATCTGTACGAGGCCTATAGTATAGCCGTAGAGGTTGCCAAATACTGGTCAGAAAAAATTTTCTAGGTTTACTTCGACACGAAAAGAAGAAGAAGAAGCTATTCTGGTGGTATGAATTTTCCTGATAACCCTCTTCATAGTGAAAAAGGACTTTAATCTTTTCTAAACAGAGGACACTGAATATAACTAACCGCATTTTGAAGTTCACCCCGATACTTAAAGCCTCACGCCATGATTTCTTCTAAAAAACTTAAGCTGAATTTATAACTGCAATATTTATTTATTTCTCCCTAGGCAGAAATAGCTCCTAAAACTTTATAAACTCTTCGCAATTTTTTTTCAGGGGTGTATAATATTTTGACGTAAACATTTGGTAGTTTATTTTACCTTCTATAATTTCATTCAACTTCTTTCATTATTGAAATGAGGACAATCTGGTACCTAAAGACCAATAAAATTGTATGTGAGAATGTTTCAAATCCTTTGAAATATTGAACGACTAAGTTACCCAAAGGGCAATGGAAAGAGCTATGCTCGGAGTTTCCTTGCGTGATCGAATCAGAAATGAAAGATATCCGCAGGAGAACCAAGGTTGCAAACATAGCACGAAGAATCGCCGAACTTAAGTGGCAACGGGCAGGGCACATTGCTCACAGAACAGATGGCCGTTGGGACCGAAAGGTTCTGGAGTGGCGACCGCGTGCCGGGAAACGCAGCGTTGGAAGGTCCCCTACAAGGAGAACCAATGATTTGGTGAAGGTTGCAGGAATCCGATGGCCGCTTGGGATCGTTTATTATATTCCACTACTCAAGACAAATTGACATTGACAGCGTGTTCCCTAACTCAGTCAGTCTCAACTAAACAATGATAACTTTATTAGAATGCATAGTATCACATTTGATACTCAAACACGTAGCCCAACAAAAGCTCCCACAGACAGAAATGTGACGACCATATAAAGCAGAACAGTTTCTATTGAAAAATGGCATCATTGTCACATTGTCGCGTCGCGCTTGTCTGTGAAAGTCATAAAGCCGCTCGCAAACTAGGAGATAAACTGTCTTGTGACAGTTTTTATTAAGTATATTAGAAAAGTCTGTTTTGTGGTTCACTGTACTTTTATTACTTATTACTTTTTGTCGAGTATGATCATTTTGTTGTAAGTATGCGCATTCTCATATTTTTTTTCTATTCCGACAAACATGACTTGAAACAGATACATCAGAAATAACAAAGCCTGGATAGTGCTTTGTTATTTCTGATGTATCTGTTTCAAGTCATGTTTTTCTTTAATTAAATGTATCATTACTAAGGTAAGTAAGTGCCAGATAAATTTAAAACAGCGGTCATTATACATATTGACAATTACCTACATTCTTATTTTAAAAAACCGGGCAAGTGCGAGTCGGACTCGGGCACTGAGGGTATTTTTTTTTCGCGGTGGTAAAATCATCTAATGACATCCCCCGCTCTTGGGCAGAGCGGGAGATAATGTCAGAATTTAACTGACTAAAAATCCACTCCTGTTCCTTCGTTGCCTTTCGTACCGGGGCTGAGCTATCTTTCGAACTAACCCTGGCCCCAGTAGGCTTCGACCCAGCTGGGCCCCTCGGTTGCTGACAGCTCCTTGAGGCGCGCGGGAACAGTGCGCGCCGTCGACGACTTGGGCTTGGTCCGGACAGTTACCGGACAGTCGGACAGCGAGCTACCCATTGCTCGCCGTCGGCAAGCCCGCGCCTACGGTGGCCAGAAATCGGGATCGGAATCCCGGCGGCGGCTGGGGCACACGTGGACCACGCCTGATTTGTACGTAGAACGACGTCGAGTGTGTTGGATCTGGTGTAGCTCTACAAGTCCAGTTTCCTAAAATGTATGGAGACCGACGTGCCTAGATCGGCGTACGTGACACACGTGAGCACAGAGTAGTTCTACTTTAAATCAAAACCCCCCTCCTTCCAAAAACTCCTTACTTTACCTACACTCAAACTCCTGAACACATACAACAAAATAAGTAATTAATATCGCGTTTGAAAGCGTTCCGAAATAATTTGTTTCTCGCAAAATGTTGCCCTACTTGTAAAAACCCTTTTAACGCAGTAATTTAAACTCCAATGGAAGTGACCACAGAGTTTTGGAAAAGACCAACGGGAGGGGCTTGTGATTTGTTCAGGAGTTGAAGGACTAACAGAAATAATTTAAACTTTTTTGTTTACTAGTAAACTCTTCCTGTTTTTTTTTTTTTATTTTAAAAGGGGCTTTACAGGTAGACCTTAAGTGCCAAATCCTTGACAAAGCGACGTTCTATCAGGGTTAAACGTTCTAAATATTTGAAACTGACTGCCACATGAGAGGTTTTCGTGGCATCTGTGAAACTTACTGTTCTCTCTACTCTCTCTACTTACTTACTTAACTTCTAAATGCAACAAAAGTACGAAGGCAAAATAAAAAAAAATCTGTTTATGACATTTCGGTTGCTTGTTAATTCCATACACACCGGACTTTGTTTTTTTTTTTTTAATAGAGTGTTTATATAGGGTGACTGGTAATTAATGTACGAAACTTAAACACGTGATTGTGCTCATGATAACCAGCAACTTTTACTATGGGAACAAATCTAAAATCGCGAAAAAAAATCAGCTGTTCAGTACATTTATGTTTGCCTAATGTACTGAACAGCTGATATTTTTTTCGCGATTTCGGCTTTGCTCCCATAATAAAAATTGTTTGTTATCATGAGCACAATCACGTGTTTAAGTATCGTACACTAATTGCCAGTCACCCTATATACAAGGATATATAATATGACCACTCTAATTTTTTGTACACTCATAATTGAAATGTACCTAAAAGATCTACCAAATAGCATTCCAAAACATTTAAAATAAATAGAGTTGTTTTTATAATTGTTGTAGTAAACAAGGGGGCGATATACATTGCATGTTGAACCTAATCGTAGTGCGTTAAGAACCAATTTTAAGGAAGTGTATTAAAAAATATTGTTATTCAAGTAAACTAGTATTATTTTATGATAGCATAAGTTCAATTAGAATATTTCCGAGTTCAATTTGATGAATATTTTTCAAACATCTCTTACAAAAAGTGCAAGCACGTTGTTGTGTTTTATTTTTTAATTATCTGCTTAATTTTATAGGGCGAAATGATCTATGATGCAATTAAAAGTTTAAAAGTTTACACGTTCTTTTTATATTACAATTAACGCAGCTTCCTTATTTTCTTGCAAAGCAATATTTATGGCTTAAGACCTTTCATAATACAGGCAATTTAGAGTTGTTAGAAGTTTTCGTTTTGAAAATAATTATGACAGGTTACTAAAAAAAAGAATTTGTCATACGGAAATGTGATTAAAAAGTTTTTTTATTTTTATTAAAATATCTGTTTAATTTTTCTGAAGGTACAACTTACTATACTACTTATATACTTACTATATGTACAACTTTCCAGGTATTAGGTGTTAATGAAAGATACAATTATAAAGCAATCAAGGATTAAAAAAGAAAACAAAATCATTATTGTTTTTATCCTCGTTAAAATGCTGATTTTATTTATTTAAATCTTACTTAATGCACACAATGTGGCGATATAATACATACAATTTTTATGGCGATATCTCTGTATTTTTATAAGTCGTATTGCGGATATTTTTGCTAAGTTAGGTGCAGCAAATGTCAAAAAATAGCAATATTTAAGATAATTTATTGCATTTGTCGATCTTTTGTAGGGTCGACTTTTGTAATAGTCGCGTTTTTAATAAACATCTAAGACGTGCAAAAATTTTACCTGTGCAAAAAAAGTAAGTTACATTATGGGAACTGACAACTTAGGTATCTTTCTTTTATTATTCGGTTTCCTCACTTAGTCCGTAGAGACCATTGTACGTGAGATGTAGCGGTATTCATTCCAACCAGTCTACCTCTCTCCAGAAGCGGATTAGGCTTCCTACATTACTCAGAGCGGGGGTTGTCATTGGATGATTTCTTCCCACCACAAAAAGGGCATCTATGAGCGAATTGGGTTATCTTATGATTTGCATCCGTATACAGGGTGTAAGGGATAGCCCTCCACAAACTGTCCAGTCAAATTTTTAATTTCGTATGGTGAAGCTGATTTTTTTTTGGTTCCTGAAAAAAAAAAAATTTGTGGAAGTTTGTTCAGTTTTGTCTACTGAGCTAGCCCTTAAAGTTTGTGGATGGCTGTCCTTTACACCCTGTATAGTGTTGACGCCTTTAAAAGTAATTAAGTATACACTGAGAGAGCACGTGTGCTTCTTACTCCTCCACTCCATTTCCATGCATGTCTACGTCATGATTGGCTTAATATCGAAACAACATTTTTAAATCGTAAAAATCCCGCCTTAGAAAGCTTTACGCTGAATCCGACCCACGTCACACTAACAATATTCATATTTGAACACAATTTGGCTCGACAAATATTTTTCTAATATTACAAGCCTACTGGCTACTGGTAGTTTGAAAGTTTTTTTTATGTAAATAAGACACATTTTTTTTTGTAGGTAAAAATCATCCCAATGACATCCCCCGACCTTGGGCGGAGCAAGAGATAGTGTCAGACTCTAACTGACTAAAAAACCTACCCCGTTCCTTCTTGCCTTTCATACCGGGGCCGAGCTACCTCTCGGAGCTAACCCTGGCCCTAGAAGGCTTGGACCCAGCTGGGCGCCTGCTGTTGCTGACAGCTCCTTGAATAAATAAGACACTTGACAAGAGATTCAAATCTTGTGTCAGAAGTGTGTGTGTGAACCATTTTTTTTAATGTCAGACTTTTATCGACCCACTCGTTTTTCTTCAGTTGCCTTTTGCGTTTTATGGTCACAGTATCTCTTTCGAACATTCCCGCAGCCCATCAGAAGATTGGCAACCCAAAGATCAGTTCACACTGAGAAGCGTCGCGACGCGACGCTACGCGTAATGACTAATCTATGATTTAAATAACTTCATTTACATTTTAGATCGAGATGCTTCGTCACAATGCAATGTGTACCTTTTGGTGTAGTAAATAAAGTTATATTTTGAGTAGCTCTTCGCGCAGCGTCGCGTCGCATCGCCTCTCAGTATGAATGGACCCTAGCCCGTACATTATTTCGTTGTAACTTGTTCTTCTTCTTCCTGTCCTTATCGCATATTACTTGGGGCCGGCGCAACACTTCTTTTTCTTCCATTCTGTCCTGTCACCCGTCACACTATCACTAACTCCCTTTTCTTTCATATCACTCCTCACACAATCCACCCATTTTTTCTTCGGCCTTCCTTTCCCTTTTCATCCATCTACATTATTTCAATGTAATTATAATAAAGTTTATAATATTCTAAATTGATCGAGAGTTAATAATAATTTTTGTTTTCTTTTTGTGTTTTATAAGTATGTAACTGTAATGTAGCAATCAAATAAAAACATTAGCACCTCAATGTTTGTTTACATACAATTTCTCAAGGGTAACAAGAATCACATAATAATTTTCCATTTACCATTATTTCCATCATTCACGTTTAATAATATTACGCCTATACCTACTAGTATTTAAATTGCATTTATTTTTGCTGTCATCTGTACTAGAACTTGTAATTGATACAATAATAAATCGACCTTGCATCATGACCGCAGAGTACGTCTGATGCATATCTACCTAGACAGTGTCAGTTAGGGTTGTCAAGCATCAGCGCAGGATTTTTACTTCGGTGGCACATAGGCAGAGCATGGCGAGGAAGCCCTCAAATCGTCCGTGTTGCTAATGATCTAACGCGGCACGCTAGAATGCGTGAAACGAGCCATTTGTGTTCATATTTCGTGGCGATTTCGAAAAATGGCGGTTAAATAAAGTCATGGTTTGGTTGAAACTATTCAGCAGTGCAATTATTATGATGCAAAGAAAATTTAGTTTCGAAAACATTAAAACAATCAAGGGGATCTTCTTACTTAATAATACCTTTAATTAACTCACTCATAATTTGCCTCTTTTAAAAGGAGTTATACTTCATATCTTCTTCTAAAAAGGCGACAACCCTAGTGTCAGTATTAATTTATCAGACAGCAAACGTATGGAGATCTCGAGTCAACTGTTATGTATTACAGAGTGCATTTTTATATACTTGATATCTTTATCAGTCAATGCAGTTTTTTTTATTGCAGAGTGGCAGCGCGATCTACAGCCACGGTAGGTGTGCTTTCGGACGACGAGTAATGAGTAGCTCGCCGTCGGACCGTCCGATTAGGACCGAACCGAATTTCCGAACGGAAAACTATGGTCCTAAAGAATAAAAAAGGAAGACAGTAAAACATTTTATTTACCGGACGGAAATGGTACAAACAATATGACAAAAAAGGGAAACTGAAGGACACAGGTGCGGTTTTAGTCAATAAAATTCTGACACGACCTTCCAATTAGATCTCGATCTCCCACATAGAGCAGGAAAAGTCCCTGGATGATTCCCATCTCAAAAAAGGTGATGTTTATTTCAAAAGAAATTTCTTCCAGCAGACCTGAAGTATTGGACGAAAGCGACCCTAAATACCACAATAAGCTTTGTTGTAATCCCTACCAAGTTTCAGCAGCCAAGCGACTTGCAGGTAAAGCCATTTAAACATAACTATTAACTAGCGAATTGTAACTGCCAAACAGAACCAACGAACCAACTCCAACTTGACCAAAGATCTGTGAAGTTTAGAGTGGCGCAACTCTACAATCTAAACTTAGTTTAGCAACTCTACACTGAGGTGTTCCAAACTCCAAACATTTCAACTGCAAATCGCAGTTTATGTTTTACAACATTAAATTGTTTACAAAATACAATTTGTTCCTCGATTGTTTCATTGTACAGTTTAGTATTGCCAAAATAGTTTACTTCATCTTTTTTTTTATGATGGATAAGCTCGCGTTGCCTCCACTACCTTAACAAATGGAAAAAGATGATGGAGCACGCTTGCGAAGAAGCAACCTATTCACTCTTGACTTAAAGACTCCTAGGTTATAGCTATCAGGAAACATAGACTCCAGCAGGGAATTCCACTCCTTAGCTGTACGCATAATGAATGTGTTCCCAAAACACTTTGTACGTGTGGGTGGGAAGTCCACCAGGTACCGGTGGCGCAACCTCGTATGTCTAGTGATCCAATGATGGAATGGACTTGCCGGAATAAAATTATGCAGTTCCAATGCACACTCTCCGAAATGTAAACGATAGAAAACCGACAGGCTAGCAACTCTGGTCGAACTTCTGCCACCTGAACATGGACTGAAGTAGCCAATTTGGAAATTTCTGAACTGATTGCAGAAGAAAGCTAGTCAAATGGGGTATCTTTGTCCCATCTCAAACACATTGCCAGTGTGGACCTAAAGCGGAGAACTCATTGGATGATTTCCTACCAATGTGGAACTGCTTCTTAGGATATGCGTCACATTCACGACTAAATAACCCACAATAGAGCATTCGTTGTCACTAGCACCATTAACAGTTCCATGATGAAACTACTGATGTTTTTTTTTAAATCACTAATTCCATTCTTAAAATAATAGAACTAATGTTGTATTTATTACTAGTTACATATTATTTTTTTATTATTTTAAGCAGATTATTTTTTAATGAACTATTATGGTACTAGTGACAACGAACGCAACAGAGTTTAGAGGTATAGGAACAGAGAGTAAAGTCCCACATACCTCTGTTGAAAAGGGAGGATCCTCCGGCCAGACGGGTGTTATAGTCTGGTGGGCTACTGCCCGATAGACGATTTCGGGCTGTCGTGTATGTTCAAATCGCGCGGAGAACTGTGACTGCGCGATGCAGGACTTCATACTTTCTTCGTAGTTCTTATGTGGCGCCATAGATGTCGCTACAAGAGCTATCCAGATAGCTACATATGGGTCGAAAAAAAATTAAGCCAAATCGCCAGCAAAATTCCCGAGCGAAACAAATATTCGTATGGCCTAAAGACAGCTGTTCCGGATCTATGTGTCTTGTGTAAGTGAGAGATTATGTTTGTGACCACACCGCGATACAAGAGTAATCCCAAGTGTGGGGCAATGTTTAAAAAAAATAATTAGAAAACAAAACTCTGATGATTATTTTGGATTACAATCGTGATGTATATCGATTCATACATAAATATATGTATAATATGAAAAACATATAATAACTAGCAGTTCCGATAGACGTTGTTCTGCTCGCAAGCTGGTCATTCGTCAGAAAAAACAATTGAGAACACTATTGCACCGCCACCTACCGGGTCCAATTGTCTTTTCAAACTATACAGGGACTTACTCCAAATTGGTCAAGCCGTTTAAGAGGAGTTAGGTGACAAACACACGTACAGAAAAGAACTATATGTATAAAGATGTACTGTCTCGTAATTGTTGCATTTGTATGCAACTACTGCAGTTTAGTTGTCGAGATAGTTTACAAAATGGTTCCATTAAGTATGCAGTCTAGTAGTAGTGCAGTTTAGTGTAGTTTAGTTTAGTCTGCTGTAGATAATTACTGCAGATTTAATCACAGAGGCGTGTAAGCCGCGCGGTAAAGTAATGGTGGTATTAATTGTGAATAATTATCGTTTTATTCAAATGTAAATAAATAAAAATTATAAAGAACTTGGTAACTACGCGAGATAAGTGTCTGTAATACTTTCCTTATTATTAGTATGGATCTAATAATAATTAATGGTTCACATATTCGTATAAATTAGAAATATATAGGTGGGCGATTCTTTGAAACTGAGAGAATGTCTCATTCATCTGGTCTAGTTTTCGGTCCTATATATTTTGTGTCGTAAGCCACTGGTTGCAAATGAGTGCATTTTATACATTTAGTGATCGGGGGAAACTAATGTCCAAGTAAAAACTAAGCCAGATGAATGAGACATTCTCTCGGTTTTAAAGAATTACCCTGGGCCTCAAGTCTGCTATTACAATCAGTGTCAGAATGGTCTATCATTGATGTCATAATTGTCGATTTTGACAAGTTTGGTAATCTACTAATATAATGGTGTCATTATGACTTTCCAATGGTCAACCACTGAGACTCCATTGAAAGAAATGGCATAGAATGGTAATCTCGTACATAATGACAAATGAATATCTGACGTATGCGGTAATCTGCAAAAATTTTGACAGTTCCTTTGATCAGTGACCTACCATTACGATGTCATTGCGCAGTTAGTGCTTTTAATAAGCTCGGTATTGTCATTCTACCACAATTCTATTACAAAAGCATTGACCAATATGATCATTATGAATTAGCAGATTACAAACTTTTAGCAAAATGACAAAGGGATCGTATTGGAATGACGAATTTGTGAAAATAGCAGACTTGGGTCCTAGGTATGGCGCCCAAAAAGGCGTCTAACTCAGCCTAATTATGCTGCGATATTTAAAATTATAAAGTAACTCAGTCTGTCTATTACACGGTTAAACTACTGTACCGATTATGATGGAATTTTGTACAGAGTAAGCATGAAACCCAAAGCAGGACAAACGCTACTATTTATCCGACTTCGACTTCGCTTCCACTATAACCGACATTCACGTAAACGAAGTTGTGGGCAAAAGCTATTGTTGATATGATTTGATATCTACTAAGAGTAATAAATCTTGAATCAATGTTATCATATAAACACGTGTTACTAACATGTAAGTTAAAATTATCTGTGTTTAGTATTGACATTGATGTTTTATGACGTTACTTCATGACGCTCGAACGGCTGATCGAATTTCTATGAAACTTAGTACACAGGTTTTTTTTATTTTTCGATGGTTTTTCTTTGCGTGCTCGAATCAAGAATGAGGATAGACGGAAGACGTAGCTTTGGAAGGCCTCCTACAAGGTGGACCGATGGCTTGGTGAGGCTTGCGGGAATGCGATGGATGCGAGACGCACAGGACCGCTCATTGTGGCGACGCTTGGGGGAGGCCTATGTCCAACAGTGGACGTCTTTCAGCTGAAATGATGATGATGATGAAATGATCACATCCAGATGGCATCCCTGCCCTCCACCGATCATACCGGGGCTGATCCTCCATTTTGGAAACAGACCCTTGGCCCCAGCAGGCTTCGACCCTGCTGGGCCCCTACTTTTGCTGACAACTCGTTTAGGTGCGCGGAAACAGTACGCGCCGTCGACGACCCGGGCTTTGTCCGGACGGCCACCGGACGGTTGGACAGCGAGCCACCTATTGCTCGCCATCGCCGTCGCCGTCTGCAAGCCCGCGCCTACGGTAGCCGAAAATCGGGATTGGAATCCGCGGCAGCTGGGGCGTGAGCGCCGTTGTCTCATGCGGTCGTCCTCCTTCTTTGCTAGCATTGCAGCTTCGCAGAAGGAGGCGACCGCCTGCCACTCCTCCTCGCTCCGAACCATGGCCTGTACCAAAGTCCGGCGCGAGAGATCGCCACCGATCGTCCCCACAAAGACAAACTTGGTACACAGGTAGATCATAACCCTTTGAATATCTTTTTACTATCACGCGGGTAAAGTTACTAGCACCAGCCAGTTGATAATATTATAATACATATTTTTTCAAAGATCAAAACACAACAGTGAACTTTACACTGATATGAACCAGACACAACGTCACAAAACTAAATATAAATAAATTGTCTCCATTGGCAACTAATAGTCAATAATAAACAGATGATTTTCCTTGAAGGTGCCTTGATGGGCAATTGAAACAATTGAAATGCAGTCCCCGTTAAACAGACTGATATAAAGTGATCGGTTTTAATTTATTGTTCTGCACGCATGAACAATTATTTGAGAATAGCTCATGGTTAACTTTTTTTAAATGATATACACCTGATGGTAAGCAGTGATGCAATCATTGATGGTTGGCAAGGCTCACTGATCCTATTCACTCTAGCCTTGAAGACACCTAAATTATAATTGGACGGGAAGACCGCAGCAGGCCAATTGTTCCAGTCCTTCGATATACGCGGTATAAACGACAAAGCGAAACGCTTAGTCCAAACCGTAGAAGTTTCAACAATGTAAATGTGGATATTCGCCCTTCGAAGGGTTACATACAGTAGAAAGGAGATGGCGGACCTACTTATATACGTAGTATATCTGTACATGCTACATGCACACCATAAATAAAGATAAAAATGTAGGTATGTTTGTCAACTCAGGCCTTAATTTTGTAATCAGTTGGCAGTTATAAATAGCAGTAAATTCTTACTCCGTTTTAAATTCCTCGCTGCGATTTCGAGTTTGACTTCTTCTGACGAGGGCACACAAAAATGCGATTTCGTGCGGAAAAAGCTCAGTGAGTTGAGTGCGAGTTATGTTTACGTTAATGCAAACGAAACGTTTGCCGCGTTTTGCTCTCTGATTGGTTAAGAACCTGGAGTAGGCCAATCAGAGCGTCGAACGCCATAAACGTGACGATCCCGTTTACGTAAAACAAACTCGCACTAGGCTCTCTGCAGGCCTAGCCAAGTTACGACCGTTTCGTTTCGATTCTCTTTTGTCAATCGCCTCAAGTCGGCCACGCCTCCTATTCCTTTGTTTTGACCACGTGACTGAGCGTTAAGATGACGTCAGCATAAATAAATCGGAGGCGTGGCCGACTTGAGGTGGAACTTAGCTAGGGGGGCTGGTGACCATACAATGTGCGATGCGAATCAATTCATAAGTTCTTGCGATGCGTTGCGGAAGTTCGCTGATTTTATGATGCGAAGTTGCATCGCAGGTTATAGGTACGTAGCATATATCCTACATGTGAACCACTATCTATGATGAGCGGTATCCTTCACCGATTACAAGCATACCTTTGTTATATAAGCACCTACTTAGCACATGCAACTTGTAAACTAATATAGATAAACAGTCCGTGTTGTGCATTATGTATGAAGTGTTTAACACCTCATCAGTATATACATAAACCCGTCATCATTGGATTAGCCTTTATTAAACTTATCAGGCAGTACAGTACGCCCAACGGATCTTGGCGAGACTGAACATGATCTCGTCGTTCATGGCAAACGACGTGAGAGAGAGAGATGTGCAGAGCCAATGTTCAGGCTCGCCAAGATCCACCGGGCGTACTGTACCAACAATTTTTTATTTTGATGGTGGGAAATCACCAAATAACTTCTCCCGCTGAATAGAGTGAGAGGAATTGTCAGGCTTTTACAAACTAAAATGCAGCTCTGTTCCTTCAGTTACCCTTTGGGTTCCAGCCCCACAGTGATTCCAAAGGCCAAAAACCTTGTTCTTCACTGGGTCTAATAACCTCATTAACGTTATCCTTACTTAACTAACTAACCATAAAGTATAATACTTCAATTTAGTTTATGACTAGCTCTTGCCCGCGAATCATTAATTAATAATATATATTATAATAAATTATTAATTACTCAGGAATGTAGCAGCTTTCTATCGGTGAAAAAATTTTAGCAATCAGACCAGTACTTTCAGAGATTACCTCCTACAAGCAATAAAAAAAACTGTACCTCTTTATAATATTAGTATTAGTAAAGACAAAATCTCCATCTCCATCTAGTTTGTTTCTTTTTAGAGTTCTTTTTTATATTAAGGACCTAAGTTAAGTAACTCTTATTGTAGTACCTGCACAAAGGCCCCAAGGAGGAACTTCACATGCACACAGGTATTCAAAGCGCATGAGACGCTACTGAGAACCTAAGGCATCATCCATATAAACATAAGTTATGTCAAATCGCTCCTATTTACCCAAATCTGTCTAATTAATGTCAACATTTTCTACTCTAGCAACACAATAAAGTAATTTCCCAGTTAGTCTCCACTGTGCCAAGTAATAAAATGGACGACGAAACTAGCCGGCACAGCAGGGGAAGCTACGTCTATTTAGAAATAAATTGAACGTGAAGCAAAGTGAGGTTATTCGTGATTAAAAATTGTACAAGGCAAGGTGTTACATGAAATATTTTATTTAAAACTGCTTGTTTAAAATTGTGGATCAGTAATTATGTATAGAAAAGAATAGAATAAGATAAAATAGAATAGGATAGAATAGGATAGAATAGGATAGAATAGGATAGAAAAGGACAGAATAGGATAGAATAGGATAGAATAGGACAGAATAGGATAGAATAGGATAGAATAGGATAGAATAGGAAAGGATAGGATAGAATAGGATAGAATAGGATAGAATAGAATAGAATAGAATAGGATAGAATAGGATAGAATAGGATAGAATAGGATAGAATAGGATAGAATAAGATAGAATAGGATAGACTAGGATAGAATACGTAAGAATAAGATTGAATTGGGAAGAATAGGACAGAATAGTATAGAATAGGATTGAATTGGGTAGAATAGGATAGAATAAGACAAAACAGGATAGAATAGGACAGAATAAGACAGAATAGAACAGAATAGAATAGAATAGAATAGGATAGAATAGGATAGAATAGGATAGAATAGGATAGAATAGGATAGAATAGGATAGAACAGGATAGAACAGGATAGAATAGGATTGTATTGGGTAGAATAGGACAGAAGAGGATAGAATAGGATTGTATTGGGTAGAATAGGATTGAATTGGGTAGAATACGATTGAATTGGGTAGAATAGGATATAGATATACTTTATTTTACACCAAAACATTTATCTTTTTTTAGGGTAATTATCTAGTGACTTCTCCCGCTTTGAGAAGAGTGAGAAGGCGTGTCAGGCTTTTACCGACTAAAACTAGATACACCCGTGTTCTTCAGTTGCCCTTTGCGTTCTAAGACTACGGGTTTCCCTTTTTGAAAGTTTTGAAAATCCCTGCGATCTTAGCAGTCATTGGCCATACCGAGCCTAGAGGCCCGGCAGTAATTATTGTAATAAGATAATTATTTGTCACAAATTAATTAACTTACACATCAGACCAATAATTTGATGGCCCCACAATATGTATCGTGTGTCCCACGGGTCTGTAACCTAAATAAGTTACATAATAACTTACCTATTATAAATTTAATTTTCGATGATATTAAACATTGAACAACGGAGCTTTTTGATACTCGTAATTAGAATACCAATTTATGTTTAGAAAGTTATACTTTTTTTATTGTTATTAATAGGCTCGCGTTTGACCACCATCTCACCTGATGGTAAGCGATGATGTGGTCGAGGACGGAGCACGCATGCCTAGAAGTAACCTATTCACTCTTGACTTAAAGACCCCTATGTTGTAGCTATCAGGAAACACAGACTCCGGCAAGGAATTCCACTCCTTGGCTGTACGCACAATAAATATGTTCCTAAAAAGCTTTGTTTGTTGTCTTTGTTACTTAAAAATCCCTGGGTTGTAGCAATTATGAAACGGAATTAGGCAGGGAATTCCACACCTTAGCTGTACTCACCATAATAAATAGTTTGTGACCTTCCTTTTAGGTCTATTTTCCTAAGTGCTTCGTTTCCTACTACTCTTTACAAACAACAAATCTTAAAATAATAATAATGTCTAAAAAAACTGCACAAGAAGCGTGTCGGGCCATGCTCGGTGTAGGATTCCGTAGTTTTCCATCCGTCACAATAAGTGTCTCCCACATATGAGTTAAAAAAGTACAGCGCCATCTCTCTGGAAGTTGGGTTACTAACTTATACAAACTAGATGGGTTTTCGATGGTAATTTTGGATTAAGTGAACCGATTTTAATAGTTCTTTTTTTATTTGAAAGAAGATACGTTCAGGATAATAAAATATGTAAACTAAGTTAAAAAAAATGCTTGCATATACGGTTAAATTACAAACTCAGATCAGATTTTTTTTTTTTTATTCTTTTAAAAAACTGTTCAACCATCAAGTTCAAAATTATTTTCCTAGAAAGTCTTTATAAAGTCCTACTTTTGAGATCTTTTTCATATTTTCTAAACTTATGGATGATTTTAGTAAACCCCTATTCATTTTTACATACCTATCCAACAATATATCACACGTTAGGGTTGAAGTGAAAAAAAAAATCACTCCCCACTTTACATGTAGGGGGGTACCCCAATAAAACATTTTTTCCACTTTTTATTTTACCACTTTGTCGGCGTGATTGATATACATATTGATACCAAATTGTAGCTTTCTAATGCTAACGGTCACCGAGATTATCCGCGGATAGACAGACAGACAGACAGACTTAACGAAACTATAACGGTTCCTAGTTGACTACGGAACACTAAAAAGGTTGTGCCAACCCCAAATAACACGAGACAAAGGCAAGAAGATGATGATAAAAATAAAAATTTTCTATATCACAAGTATTTATTATCTGTAGTCACACTCACCTCCAAAACTTTCTGCCGGACGGCCGTTGACCTATCCCAACCGATAACTGTATAAAATCTTCGTCCATTCACTTTCCTTATCACAGTACCGCATAATTGCAACATTTTGACAAATACACTTGAATATATATACAAAATATTTTACACAAATGACACAATACCACCCCGCTCAACCAGTTACAGCGATATGGAGATAAACTGGAGCATTTTATCATATATTTGTTAATAATAAACTAAGCACTTATTGTTGAAGCAAATAACAGATTAACTTGAGAGTACTGTTATTACTTTAAACCTAGTACTTGCGATTCTCGAGTAACTTAATCGACCTCAAAAAAGACCAGTATAAGTATTTTAACAGTTCCTAATTGAAGTTTATAGTACGTCCTTGTTCCTTAGTTAGTGTTTGATAAATGAGCCGCGACTGAAGTCTTGTGGTTTGTTAATGTAGGCATTGTACGCGTAATATTGTATATGATTTACCTATATCATCATCATTCATACTTATATAAATTGCACGTTTAAGGGACATGGTGGCTGACAAATTGATTGGCATTCAGAAGCATCGTGATCAAAAGGAAACTTGTATTCGAGAATATATGAGGATAAATCGGTAATATAATTTAGGCGACCTGTTTTGTTTATACATTGTTTACGTAATTACCCCGAAAGTGTTCACGCGATGAGCAATTTGCCGCTGCACGAAACCGGGAGGTACATTTTTTTTCCTGTCGTGGTCGCCTGTAACTGATTGACGATTGTACTCAAACTTGCAGGTGAAGAATGGAAGACCAGCTACTGGGTTACTTGTACCGTAAATCTTGCAGTTTTTAAAATAAAACTATGTTTTCAGAGAACGGCAAATTGCTCATAGCGTGAGCACTCTTGGGTAAAAAAAAGTTGCCAATGTATTGTCATTCAAACTTTTAGATGACTAACGTCCGGCCTTCGGATCGGAGGATCCTCCCTTTACAATGGAGGTATGTGTTACTCTCTGTTCCACTTACCTCTAAAGATGATGTTTAGTTTTAGCTTTATATATAATTATTTTTTACTTTATATATAACTATAATTGTTTTAAATAATATTTTCTTTTTTTTTTTATGCACCTGCCATTTTGTCTCTGCACTACCCTAGGTTGACTGGTAGAGAATGCCTAAGGCATTAAGTCCGCCTTTGTATCTTTTGTTGCATGAAGATTAAATAAATAAATAAATAAATAAATAAATAAAGATAGAAAAACGAAATCTTGAACGTTTGTTTTTGGTAAATGAATTATATTCTGTAATAAGTCATAGAACCAAAGTTGTTGTTTAAGATGTTAATAAAACAGTCCTGCAAGGTTGTTAGTGTTTTACAAATAAATATAGATGTATAATATTAAAATTTCGTCGCTCAACTGGGCCCCAAGTCTGCTATTTTTATAAATTCGTCATTCCAACACGATCCAATTGTCATTTTGCTAAAAGTTTGTAATCTGCTAATTCATAATGATCGATCATTGATCGGTCAATGGTCTTGTAATAGAATTGTGGTAGAATGATAATTTCGAGCATATTAAAACCAATAACTGCACAATAACGTTCTAATGGTAAAACACTGATCAAATAAACTGTCTAAGTTTTAGCAGATTACCGCAAACTTCAAATATTCATTTTGATAATATGTACGAGATTACCATTCTGTGTCACTTCTTTCAATGGAGTGTCAGTGGTTGACCATTGGAAAGTCATAATGACGCCATTATATTAGTAGATTACCAAACTTGTCAAAATCGACAATTATGACATCAATGATAGACCATTCTGACACTATTGTAATAGCAGACTTGAAGCCCTGGACAGAAGGGAAGCTGTGAAAATTTTAAGTTTTATTTTAGGACTTGGTGCTGCTAGCGGCTTCTTTCCCGTGAATGTTATTACGGACGTGATGTCAAAGTCGAAGACTGATAAAAAGTTGCGTATGTCCATCCTCGGAGTTCAAACTTCCTTCTTAGTATATTTCATCAAAATCAGCAGTTTCATCAAAACTGTGAAAGCGTAACAGACATAAAGAGTTAATTGCTTTATAACTCGCTTAAAATGATGGACCAATTCTATTCCCGTTTTGTATTAAAATTTCACACCTAACACATATACCATTAAAAAAACTGTCAATATACTTACTAAAATTATAAAAATTATCAAGTTTCTTGCCAGGTTTTCTCCATACGAAACGACCATATTGGAACCGACCGTGCGCCTAACTTCTCGCTATTTATACTTGAGTAAAATACAAAACATTGAATTTAGAATTTTCATTAAAAAACATAATTAGGTATATCCCTAAGGGAAGGCTATAGTCTTTCCACCACCTATTATTAATTCCATAAGAATGCAGGTGCAACACATTTTTACCTATATTTCTTATGGTATTTGGCAGCAAATGTATCGCCTGACTAACCTTCTGGCGAACTTCATTGAGGTAGCCAATACAACAATAAAATGCTCAGGTCCATTTTTTACATATTGCCCAACCGATACAGATAATTGAGATACAAAACTGCACCGATTTTACATAACAATGTCCACTCGGAATCAATTTGCGAATAATTAACAAACCAGCCACTGAACTTCACTCGCAAAAAATCCCGCCCATAACCAACTTAAAATTAATGTCATTTTCCATAAATCATCATTCTGTTTTTAAACGTAATTAAATATAATATATTATGGAAGACTCAAAAATTTAAATAAAGAGATGGACCTAAATTGCAAGAATGCTGTCCGAAATTCGCCAAAAAAAAAGGCAGATGCCATTAAGTTTTTTATTTAATTTTTACTTTTTATTTTTTTTTATGGTTTCATTTTGTTTTAAAAGTGGCCAGTAGTTTTTTGAAAGACCTACTTGCGACGGCTATCCAAACTTTTTAAATGACCTAAAAATAATCCCCTTGTATTTTTGTTGTCTAAATTACACTGCTACTGGCAGGCTAAATAAAAAAAATTATGATATTTAGACAGACTCCAGTACTACGAACTCATTGTGAAATTGGTTCCAATGTTTACACTCATTATCGCTATCATTTGTGCTGCAATAATCCTAGTATTTGTATAGCATCGCATTATCAACTAGTGAGGATTATTATATTTGACACTGTTTGATAATAATGTATCTTGAGGAATGTTGCTAAGAATTTGACTAATGAAGGACAAGACAAATTTTAACGTGTTGCCATCCATCTATTATCATTTTTATAATGGATTTGATCCATTATAAAAATGATAATAGATGGATAGCTACATCAGCCCGCCCGTCCGTCTAACTTCTTGCTATTAGTAAGTAAAATAGAAAGTTTTTAATTTCGAACGTTCGTTTTTTTTTTCCTAAATTGGCCTTTCGGTTTAAAAAGGAACCAATCAGATAGTTCACTCTTTTTTTTCGTATCGATTCATAAAAGACAAATTGTACCTATAACAAAAAAAGTACAACTGAATTGAGAATATCCCCCTTTTTTGAAGACGTTTAAAATTGGAACGTAATTATTTGTATATGTAAGCAAACATAAGATACTCGTAATAACTAATCACAAAGAGTATAAATTAAAAATATGTTATTATAAATTATTATGTAATAAATGATATCAACTCGTAAACTTCCACTCTGAACCTTGGACTTGGTTAGGTACATGTCATGACTAACATATAGCTAACTAGTTGTGCCCCGCAGTTTCACCTGCTGCTCCTTTATTTACATTTCTGCTCATTTCTGCTACAACCTGTTTTTGTAACTCATATATGATTACAGCTAATGAGTGGAATTCCCTGCCGCTGACTGTGTTTCCTGATAGCTACAACTTTGGGATATTCAAGTCAAGACTCAAGAGTTAATAGGTTTTCATTGCGACTAAGGCGAAATACGCCCGAGCCTTAGACGAGAGTGTTATGTTATGGAGTCGAGTGTTACAGTAACCCACGTATATAAAACGACGTAATAAATAAACTGGGGTTGACCGGTGACTCGTGAGAGATCTCTAGATGTCCAGTCTTATACGATAATTATAAAAAATTATGACGGAGGCGAGCTCGCGCACTTTTCCGCACTAGTGCGGAAAACAGTAAATTGCATGCCTGAAAGCGGTACGGATTTGAACAGGTCTTCGAGTATTGAACATAATTTAAACTACAGCTTTCATTTACAAGCTCAACTGATAAATACACTGACGTAAACTAACTTCTACAAAGCAAAACATTTGAACAAATTATCCTGAAACGGTCTCCTGCGGCAGTCCAGCTGTAATTCAGTCTCAGTAAACAGTTGCCGGCGCAAACTTGTATTGCAAAAGTTCATGTCAACACAAGGTGCGCCAAACCGCACTGACACTGTTTGTTGCTGTTAAATATTGAATGGTAGATACAATCTATTATTATTATTACTTGCTTTCCGGGGAGGAGAAATTAATTTGTTAAAGTTAAATCTAATGGATACCGGCAATTAATTATATATAAATCTATTTCCCTTGGCCATGCCATAACATGATCCCACCGTGGGATCTGGAGGCAACAGTCCTTACACACATGCACGATATGCGCGTGGAGATGCAACGCCGGGGTGAAAGTCCGCTGCCGCGACAGGTCACGGCATGGCGGACAGAGCTCCGGCGGGATCTCATGGTGAAATGGCGTCAACGACTATCGCAACCCAGTGCTGGGCACGCCACAATCATGGCGGTAAGTCCCCTCTTTGAGGCGTGGCTGGAAAGACCTCACGGCGTCCTTACCTTCCGCATGACGCAGGTCCTCACCGGACATGGTTCGTTCGGGAGTTTTCTGCACCGGATTCATGCGGAAGTGACGCCCGGGTGTCGCCACTGCGCGGAACGCCCGGAGGACACGGTGGAGCACACAGTCGAGGTGTGCCCTGCTTGGGCGGAGCAACGCCGTGCCCTCGTGGGGGCGATCGGCGGCGGAGACCTCTCGCGCCGGGCTCTGGTTGAGGCCATGGTCCGGAGCGAGGAGGAGTGGCAGGCGGTCGCCGACTTCTGCGAAGCAGTAATGCTCGCAAAGGAGGAGGCCGAACGCATCAGGCAACGGCGTTATCGCCGCCGCCGCCGCCGCCGGGATTCTGATCCCGATTTCCGGTCACCGTAGGCGCGGGCTTGCGGACAGTGAGCAATGGGTAGCTCGCTGTCCGGCCGTCCGGTAACTGTCCGGACCAAGCCCAAGTCGTCGACGGCGCGCACTGTTCCCGCGCGCCTCAAGGAGTTGTCAGCAACAGCAGGGACCCAGCCGGGTCGAAGCCTACTTGGGCCAGGGTTATCCGAAAGGGCGCTCGAGCCCCGGTATGAAGGCTAGAAGAAACGGGGTGGGTCTTTTAGTCAGTAAGAGTCTGACACTATCTCCCGCTCCGCCCAAGGGCGGGGGATGTCAATGCATGATTTTTTCCCACCATAAAAAAAAATGCCATAACATGAGAATGACTTTACGATTTCATTTATCTCTATAAAAAGTCTTGACGGAAAAAAAACATTGGGAAAATAGCGCAGAAAATTGGAAAATTGCGGAAAACTGAAAGACTGTATATCTTTCGCGCGTTTGATAGTTCGTGTTTGGGTCGGCTAATTATTCAATAAATAAATAGGCACTAGATGCCTAAGTTCACACTAGAATTTTGTTTTAACAGGAAAAAGAAATTTGTCAGAAACTGCAGTTTCGGATCCGATAGCACTAAAAATTCAAAGCGATGCTTTTCTTTTCTGCTGAGAGTTATATAATCATGGAAAAACCCCGTGATGTCTCCGATCGCGTCCACTAAGTACCAAGGCCGTCTTTAACTTATTAGCGGCCCTGGGCATATTACGATAATGGGGCCCCTATGTCCATAATAAAGCACAATTTTGTTAGAAGTTCATTAGATAAGTATTATGATGGATAGATAATAAGTTGAATTAAAAATTTTCAAATTGTGTAATTTATTACATCAGCACTGCTCTCAAAACGGTGAAGGAAAACATCGTGAGGAAACCGGCATGTGAACCAAAAAATTCCAATCCGCACTGGGCCCGCGTGGCGGATTACGGCCCATTCCCTCTCCTAGAGAGGAGGCCTGCTGAGGCCCAACAGTGGGAACATTATAAGGCCGACTTTACAATAATAGATAATAAGTATAATGTGATGATTAGACTTACAATATGTATGCTGTTTGAAGAGTTAGGTACCCTTTTTCTAGATTTGAGTTAAGTTAATTCAAAATGATTAAGTTAATTCAAACTTATTAAACATGCTGGAATCGGGAAGCCCGATTTATAGGCCAGAGTAGAGTAGCTTCCGTTTATCGTTTGGTAATCGAGTAGATAGAGCAGGGGGCCCCAATCGATCGCGGGGCCCTGGGCACGTGCCCAGTGTGCCCAGTGGAGAAGAGTGGCCTGCTAAGTACTCGCAACTAAAGAAACTATTTGTCTTAAAATCAATCTTCGTTTTAATATCATAAACAAAAATTGAAAAGTACTGATTTTTGTTGATACATTTATCGAAAGTCCCACAGCTCTTCTGTAACTTCCAAAATAAGTTTTTTCGCTAGCCTACCCTGTGAGTTAATTAATAAGTTACTTAATTAAAACTTTTAATTGGACGTGTTCTCAATAGATTCAGTCCCAAACAATTGTCTAGACTACAAACCAATATTGTTAACGACCAATTAATATTATAACTTTTTCTGTTATCTTCCGCATAAGGCCCGTGTTCAAGTCAGTAACTAGACTAAACTCCTAACAAATCACTCATTTTTTTATGGATTTGTAACTAAAAATTTTTGAATGTGCATTTAACGTCAAAATTATTTTGTCTCTGGCAAATCAAACGATTGAATGAAATAGAACGCTAACATACTGGTTGGAAAAAGTAGACCATCGACACAAAAAAAGAATAGAACAATGATTTAAATTCATTTGGCACCCAATGCACTTAGTAAGTTGTGATGCAATTGTTCATTGACCGCGTGCATATTGCCCCGAAGTCAATACACAGACCTACTGCAGTTGAAAAAATGAAAGACTTCTTTTGACAATGTAACAATTTTTCGCACCACTTTCAGAAAATAAAGAAACATTGTCACGAATGTGGTACTAATTAAATAAAATAAACTAAAAATGTAACTACTCACATTCATAGAAACTCCACGAACAGAAAAGCATCTCCTTTGTAAACCAGGAAATTTCCCGGCACTCACACCGCGCATTAACTTATACATTATTATCACTTTTACTATAATTAATAATTATTAAATTTACTATTATTTTACAGTTAATAGTGAACTATTTAATACATATTGGGTGCGATAGCGACGCGTTGTTGACCGAACGAGGTTCGCGCGAGATATACAATAAAATTATTATTGTGCTTATGACAACACTGATAATGTGTTTGATTAAATACAATACAGGGTTGCAGGGATTTGTTAATGTAATATTTATTATGTGCATTCTTTTTTTATTTAATTTCTAAATAAATTACTTGATAAAAACGAAACCTGCAAGGAATTACATTGTAACTCAGTTTTAAGCATTCTACATTTTTTGTACATGCAGTAGGAATAAGTATGAATGTAACTCAAAATCTAGTACCATTAACAGTTGATGGAACTACTGTTGTTTTCAGTCAAATCACTAGTTCTATTTTAAAATATTCTGGAAATAAGGGTACTAATGTGTTAACACTTATTCCACTTTATTATTTTAGGCACTGGTATTTTAGGCAAAATGTTTTACTATCCATTCTCCTTTACAAAGATGTTTATTTTAAATTCATACTGAATAAGATCATAAGAAAAAAAAATGTATTGATTTTATTAAATTTAAGTATTAAAAAAACTAAGCGCTTTTACCTCTAGTGTATTTACGCCCTTAAAAAAATCACAAGTGTTTTTACCTGTAGTGTTTTCACGCCTTAAAAAATTTCACAAGTGCTTAAAATAATAAAGTGGAACTAGAACTTTCAAAAACAACAATAGTTCTATCATGGAACTAGTGATAATGAACTCATTTCCTTGCAAGTCTCAAAAATATTAAGCAGTGGAACAGTTAAGAAAAAAAAATAAAGCAATTTGTTGATGTTCTTTTAGAGTCAATTTATTTTTGATAGGTTGTAGTACTATGGTAATCACGTTATTTGTTAAAAAAATATGCCGGAATAAAAACAACATTTTTTTATCGATCGCAAATCCAAATTGATAGCACTTTTTTCAATGTATTTACCTTTTTGTTAAGACATTGACTCATATTGTCATAAATCATAAGTAGGTAATATGTATAATTGTATAAGTAGTCACTAGCCCGTAGCAAATGACTAAAGTGCTTCAGTTTATAATAAGCTCATGCATAAACAGCCTTTTTAATGTTCCCGCTGCTGGAATTCAGGCCTCCTCTCTAGGATAGGGAATAGATCGTAATCCACTAAGTATAAAATAGCATAGCATGGCATAGTCGGCCTTATAATGTTCCCACTGTTGGGACTCAGGCCTAATCTCTAGGAGGGGGAACAGGCCGTAGTCCACCACGCGGGCCCAGTGCGGGTTAGTGGATGTCACATGTTTTCAAATTTTTGGTTCTAGGACATGCCGATTTCCTCACGATGTTTTCCTTCACCGTTTTGAGAGCAGTGTTGATGAAATAAATTACACAAAGTAATGCGCCTGATGGTTTGGATCCGCGACCTACAACTCGTAAGTTGGGGCCGTTACCACTCGGCCACCACTGCTCTAGCCAAAGGCCGGCCCTAAATCCTTGGAGATAATCTTAGCCCGTGCCGTCTCAAACCAGTCCTTGTGGTATGCCTCTAGAGCTTCTCACCAAGTCACCACCTCTTTTTTCCGGCCTCGATGACACTTTCCCTCAGCTCTGAAATTTATTATACGGAAAAGTGGACTACTTTGCCGTATAATAAACTTCTGAACATCAAAGGAGGAATCCTCGTAATTTTGAGGAACGTTGAATGAGGAGTGATATGAAAGAAAAAGAGTCAGTGATAGAGATAAGGTTGATAGGACAGAATGGAAGAAAAAAACGTGTTGCGCCGACCTCAAGTAAATAAAGCAAAAAGATGACACTCCACTCTAGAGCGAAACAATATATTTGATGCTTTCAGAATCTAAAAACAAAGGATTTAGATACTATGGGTACAACTCTGCCTAACCCTTCGAGGAATACCTACGGCGTCATGTTATGTTTACAATATGGAAAAAAGCGAACACGTTTTCACAAAATAAACATCCTGTATTTGCAACTTACTCAAGACATTGATCTGTGCGTATAAATCTGAAGAAAGCTATTCTATTCTGTCTCTATGAGAACTATACACATTTCTCAAACTAAACCTTTTTAACCGACTTCGAAAAGGAGGAGGTTCTATGTTCGGCTGAATGTGTTTTTTTTATGTATGTTCACCGATATCTCGGTCAATTGTGGACCAATTTTGAATTATTATTTTTTTTGTTGTGAGGTTATGCTTCCAAGTTGGTCCCATAGAAATATTGTTATGATCTGATCATAATCTTCGAAGATATGGAACAGAACTCCTCATAGGAACACAGAAGAATTGTCGTAACAAGTAAAATTGCTTTGTTTATACCTGTAAATCTCTCTGGTAGAGAAATTTCCTTAAAAGGGAGACGCGCATTCGGACCCCATGACCCATAATTATATGTCCATAAATTGTCAAATAAATAAACATTTAAAACAGCATACGAAACAATAAAATTCATGAGTCATTTCTCTTTAATAATTTTTTATGATGTAGTGTAGTGAGAAAATAGCGAGTTCAATGACCTGTAGGTAGTTTGTATGCGACGCCGACTATTAACTACAGGTCATTGAACTCGCTCAGCTGATGTTTTCTTAAAGACATTAATTTCGTACATGCGTAAATTAATACGAGTTTTGAAAAAAGGTACTTTATTTTTTAATTTTATCTTTACAAATCGATATTGTTTCATGTACCGGATCGACCCTCCACGGGATTAAAACGATTAAAATTTAGCGGTGTATAATTTTACTCTTTTTCTAAATTTCATTCACATGAGCGCTTCATCAACATATAACATTTCTTTCTTACTTTTAACACTTATCTAAGAAGGAACTACACAAACTCTAGACGTTTCATTATTTACATCTCAACAACTTCCTGATAGTTGGAAGACTGGAATATCAAGTATAACAAACATAAATGTATGTAAATTCATAGATATGTACAGTTTATAATTATTTCAAATAGACAAGTAGCTGATAACTCTGTCTGTTTGTTATCATTTCGCACCTAATAGCTGAACGGATTGGTACATATTACGTGTGGACCATGACCTGAATGAAATCATGGGGAAAGACTACTTTTTTTATTGTTGGTAGGTTTGCGCTTGACCGCTATCTCACTTGATGGAAAGCGACGATGCGGTCGACGATGGAGCACGCTTACCTAAAAGTAATTCACTCTTGACTTAAAGATTCCCGAAGACTTTTTATCACAGAAATCTTAATAATTAAGATTTCTGTGCTTTTTATCCATCATATTCCCACTGACTCTCACCAGGTTATCAGGCCACAGGCCACCTTGTAGAATGCCTTCTAACGCTGCGTCTTCCGGTACGCGGTTGCCACTCCAGAACCTTTCGGAGCCATCGACCATTACCAATTATGTGAGCAATGTCACTGAGACCGCACTACCACTTCAATTTTTCTGTAGAAAAGAAGGTGACACGTTTACACTTCGCGCGGACAAACCCACCGGCAAAATCAAGTATGGGTATACCTGCATACATAAGTATAATGAGTAGGTGTAGGTACCTATGTAGATACCAATTAGGTGCATGTAACAAGTAAATAGAGGAATTGCGTCAATTGACAGTTTATGTTACGGCGCTGCACGCTGCACAAACGCAGTTTTATTTACAACATAGAGTAGTTGAAACCAGAGGCCACAATGGATTTAAATTAAATATCAACGATCAGTAAATTGTTATTTAGACAGCAAATGGCAATTGTTTTAAATTGTAGTGGTTTGAGTTTTGATTGATGGAATTGTGGAACTTTCCGACTCTTGAACCATAAATTGTTAATATTTGTTTAAAATTATTAGCAGTTTATGACTTTGATTAAGTTCACTATACCGAAAGCAATAATTTTATCATTTTCTATGGAAGTTTGTAATTAATAATTTAGTTTCACTGTCATTTTAATATTATTAGTTTGTACCAAAGCTTTCCAAAAATGAGAAAAATAAATAAATGTAGGTAAGATAGAATAGGTTACAAATTGTTTGACATTACGAGCATGGCAGTTGAGTTTGACATGCTCACTCAAATGTCTTGCTGATGGTGGCACGTGTTATTGGGTCATTCGGTTCCCTTGAAAATGGTTGAGCTGAGTGGGGCTGTTGAGACTGGTCATCTCTTAGTTGCCAGTGGCTTAATTCAGTTTCTATTTTAAATTAACTTTTTTTTTTAAATATATGTTATTATTACTTATCTACATTGTGTTCACATATTAGAAGCGACAAGAAATATGTAACCAAGAGTTATGTTACTCATAATATGATTTAAAAGAGTGTCCATGGAGTTTCTTGCACGTTCTTTTCCCTAAAGATCTACGCTTTGAAACGTGCAATTTAGCTTCACTTTTCTTGGACTGACCGACATTTGACTATTCAAAAGTGCTTGCAAATGGTCTATTTGAAATAAATGTTTTTAATTTGATTAAAACACCATTATAAAAATTCTCTAATTTTATAATGTAGCCTTTTTGGGTGGAAAATCATCAAATAACTTGTTCTGCTCTTGACAGAATGAAGGAATGTCACACTTATACTGACTAAAACTTACGGTATTTTTTTTTTTTTGAACATTTCTGCAACCTGGATGTGGTTTTAACCTGTAAATTACTAAAAATGTATCATCAAAATCCATTCTAAGTTTAATTATTTTTTTACAATATAATATAGGTATTCTCATTCTCAGCATTTTATTTCATAATATTTTTTTTATTTATGGAATATTACTAACTATAAAATACTTATGGCAAAAGATAACCAATCACGCAGGTCATAAATAGCCCACTAAATAAAAAGATAACATTAGATAAAAGTTGGTAAGAAAAATATAAACAAGGATATTATCAACTGTAATTATTGTAATCTACGTAAATAATATACGTCAATAATTATGACCCATAATTGGTCAAGACAATAGTTTTTGTTAAAGGAATTTTACAAACAACTGGGATCATGAATCTATAAGTGAGTCCACAGACGGGGCAACTTTAGTTAATGAAACTAGCAATATTGAAAGTTTCCGGTAACTAGTGGTTGATAGTGAGACTAGACGCTAATCAGGAATGGCACAGGATGCTACGAGAAACGAGAAGGGTGTAAATTCGCTCGACGCGTTGCGGTTACGGTCGCTTTGTCAATTTGTCAACGACAGTAGTGGTTATTTGGACTTGTGTAGCCTCGGAGCCCCCAAGCTGGAGGGGGTCAAAAGCCTAATGAGGCTTTAGGCGCAAAGCACTTATTAAATTACCGACAAAATCTCCCACTTTCGAAATCTATCTTTTTTGCCTTAAGGCCGTTGGATAAATACCTCATTTAATTGTTGCGGTTTAATCGCAATTAGTCAGCACAGTTTTTCAATATTATACTGTCAACATTTTGACTGGCCTGTTGGTCTACTGGTTAGTGGTATTAACTGCTATACCGGACGTTTTGGGTTCGAATCACACCCAAGACAAAAGTTTTTGCGATGAGCACGATTATTTGTTCTGTGTCTGGCTGTAATTTATCTATAATATGTATGTATTTAGAAATATATAAGTATGTTACATACCAGTAGCTCTGTTTAGTTTGGAACTAGATGGCGTTGTGTGATAGTTGTGGAATATTATTATTATAAAAAAATTGTTAGTAAGTAACGTAATTTCATCCCGAGTGGCCGGTTGCCGCAACTCAGAGAGCAAAGTTTCTCTGTCTGAGCATATAAATAAACTTTTGACCTTAACCGATGTATGAATGGAATGTTATCATTATGGTTAATTACATTATTAATCTATACTTATAAACATTACAAAGAGTAATTCGAATTTTTGTTTGCAATGAATAAACTCAAAACTACTGGACTAATTTTGGAAATTCTTTTATACATCTATTGCAAAACTGCTTACTGCATAAAAAAGTATTAAATAATGTAACCAGTTCGTAAGCAAATAAAACCTGCTTTTTGTGCGATCTCTTTCGAACACTTTTGGTATCACAATAAAAGATTTTAAGTGCACGGCATGCGCGCGGCCTGTTGCTGGAACTTGGCCTGCACGCTATCGTTGGCTTAGATATATGCCATCGTCGGTCACATCATCGCTTACCATCAGTTGAAATAGTGGTCAAACGTGACATCCTACCTAACCTATCAATAATAAAAAAAAGCTATTTTGCAGCATCGCAGCTTACCTCTCCATCGAAACACGAACACGGTGCGATGATGAAATATTTGTAGGTAGATACGTCATAAAGTCATTATGATTTTTTTTTAATTTCTTCAAATGTATAAACGCTGTTTGAAACACTTGGCCATGTGTCATTGCTGTCTCTCAGCCACATAACAGTCTTTTAACTTTGGCTTGGACGTCCATTCCACCTCGATTGCTGTGACAAAGTTTACCCACTTGCATCAGCCTCTAGGTTATCCGAGAATAAAAACAACAGAATTATCAAGCTAAAATAGCGTTAAGTTGAGAATGAAAGTTGAGAAACATTGAAGTGATAGATGATTAAAATAATATAATATTCTTTAATATAAAAGCAGAAACTAACTGACTGACATATCAACGTACAGCTAAAATGACTGGATCTAGGAGTGTGAAATTTTTCAAAAGGTTTCCTTTCATGACGTAGGTATGCGAGCAAGAGAGGATTTTCCAAAATTCCTAATGGAATGAAAGGGGGTCTAAAGTTTGGAAAGAAGAAACCTACTTTCAAGCGGGCAGCAAGTAGGTAATATTCCACAACTTTCACATAACGACATCACCACAAAATAGATAGGTACAGGAGACAATCTTATGTATGTACTTCACTTTTTATACCTACGCTCGGTGGACGCACACTAATGAGCGTTTGAGCCGGAACTGTACGACGAGTGAGCCGAGACGCAACCGAGATATCGTGTCTGTGAGCGGTGTCTATGTATGCGTTGCTCGAGCGCGCTTTATATGTAGATTGACTTCTGTACCTATCTATTTTGTGACATCACCATCTACTGATGAACATACCTACTTATACATTTCTAAACACGTAAATTATACAGGGTGTAATGGACCTGCAAACTTTAAGGGCTGATTCAGTAGACAAAACTGAACAACCTTGCACAAGATTTTTTTTAGGAAACGGATAAAAAAATTGGCCTCTCCATACAAAATTATACACTTCATTCAACTTTTTGTATGCAGAGGCCGATTTATTTTTTTGTTTCCTTAAAAAAAATCTTGTAGAAGGTTGTTCAGTTCCGTCTACTGAGTGAGCCCTGCGGAGACCTGTCCCTTACAGCCTGTAGATAAATTAGAATCTATAATATAAAAATTAATCGCAAAATGTGTTGGTAAGCGCATAACTCAACAACGCCTGGACCGATTTCGCTAATTTTTTTTTTGTTGTGTTCGTTATTATGAGGAGAAGGTTCTTATGGAAAAAAAAATGAAAATTAGGGTAGTGTAGGGTAGAGTAGGGTAGTGTAGGGTAGAGTAGGGTAGTGTAGGGTAGAGTAAGGTAGAGGAGGGTAGAGTAGGGTAGAGTAGAGTAGGGTAGGGTAGAGTAGGGTAGAGTAGGGTAGAGTAAGGTAGAGGAGGGTAGAGTAGGGTAGAGTAGGGTAGAGTAGAGTAGGGTAGGGTAGAGTAGGGTAGAGTAGGGTAGAGTAGGGTAGAGTAGAGTAGAGTAGGGTAGGGTAGAGAGGGTAGAGTTGGGTATAGTAGGATAGAGTAGGGTATGGTAGGCTGAAGTAGGGAAGAGCGGGAGCGAAGCCGCGCGGGTGCAGCTAGTGACTAATAAAAATGCCGTAACTGCAGTTAACTACTCTGTGCCGTTATCTCTATGCACGTGCATGTTCACAGTCCACTCCACTATGTAAATAATTAACTCCATTACATTCAGCATAGTGACATAACAATATAGATTATAGAGTTGCACCAAGAGCGATAGCCAAAAACATGCGTTTCGACTTCGACTTGCGACTTAAATACATATCGATGGTCATAGGTTGACAGCACGTAACTGTAATGTATAGAATTTTACAGGAGAAGGAAAAAACTGTTTAATTTCGAAAATAAATTTAAAAAAAATTAAATAAAAAAGTAGTTGGTAGAAAATCAAGTTATCTATTGATATAATTAAAAAAAATGAAATACCCCCATAGGTTTTTTATTAATTATTCAATATACAAACAGTTGCGAGTAAACAATATTAAAAAATCCTCACTTCTGACGAGTTACGAGCAGTCAACGTACACTTGCGAGTTGTCAATTTAAATAAACACTATTTTATTAAATTGAAACAATTAAATTTGCGACTAATTATCGTAAATAACAGTGTTAATCAGTAGGTATTACAGTTTTAGGAGCTTGCAAGTCATTAAAATTTTATAAAGTTTATGCGAGTTCTTAAAAAGTTGCTCGTAGGTTGTTACCGGAAAATTAATATTTCTTGGCCTCATCATCATCATTATTTCAACCAAAAGTCGTTCACTCTTGGACATAAGCCTCTCAGAAGTGTCGCAATAACGGTCCATCATGTCCGTCTCGCATCCCTCGGATTTCCGCAACCCTCACCAGATCATCGGTTGTGGAAGGCCTACGGAGGAGCTCAGTATAATGCTTGGTGACCTCAGTAGAGCTTCCGAAAGAGTGGGATATAAAACGAACATGGACAAAATCAAAGTCATGGTAAACATCCATGTAGCACCCACTCCTATTAAGATCGGAGACTCTACACTCGAAGTTTTGGACTACGTTTACCTGAGACAGACTGTTCAGTTAGGTAGGTCTAACTTCTAGAAAGAGGTCAATCGTCTAATCCGACTCGACTGGGCAGCTTTTGGGAAACTGCACGGTATCTTCTTGCCAATATACCAGTGTCTCAAGACGAAAGTCTATGACTGTGTATGTGTGTGTTGCCAGTGACAATGTGCTTCATCAGAACCAAAGGGCAATGGAAAGGATAATGCTTGAAATTTCCTTGCGTGATTACATCGGAAATGAAGATATCCGCAGGAGAACCAAGATTTCTTGGCCTGCTTGGCAACAAAGAATAGTTTTGTTGCTATCTGGTTTGTACAATAAAACTTTAAGATCTGTGACAACAGCATCTCCTTTTTTCTTTTCAGGCCTGATATTTTCATGACGCATCACTTTTGGATTTTGTTAAAATTTGAGGTCGTATGGATCTTATCGTGATTTCCAAGTTATGTCTGCATATTGGTGATAGATGGAACATAAATAGCGTCATATTTTTTTATGCCACGTTCGATGGCAGCATGATGCTATCCAATTTCATCTGTTTATGCTCAGGTTCTAGACATTAGTGGTAAATAACCACATTATTCACAGCAGCAAAGTTGGCTAGAGCATTTAGCTACTAATACTGCATTCTATTTTGATAGGTGCACAACCGTCACTCTTAATAATGGTAGGTTTTGTAACAAATTCGCCTTCAGAATTGAAAATCATATCATAAAGCTAATCTAATATGCATCTAACAAAAACTGATGCCTGACCCTGTCTGAATATCAGAGTTGATTTCGGAAAATCTTGCTCCTATAATAAGGATATACTTTCACAGAACATACAAAATGTCTAAAACAACACATTTTCCTTCATCTGCCTCTTATTTAATTGTTTTTCCTCAGCTGATGATATTTTTATTGCTGTTCCGATATTTGTTTAGTATGGTAGCTTAATCTTATTCTGTTATTGCGAACTGCATTTTGCGTTGACACCTTGTAACTCGCGCACTAGTGAGCTCAGGTTGATACTTTTTCTTTGTGGGTTGTCAACTGTAGAATAAATTGTTCGAGTGACATTTTTTGTTTATTACGAGTTATCAATAGGAAGATTTGGCGCTTAATTTAAAAATTTTTGATGTGCTTAACTCATTTTGCGAAAAAATGTGGGTTACGAGTTGTCAACGTATGACCATCGATATGTAGTTAATTTTTTTGATATGTTATCACAATATGTAATTTTTCAAATGAAACAATACTAATCTGATTACTTTAATCGTTTAATAGTCACATTATTGAGCTATAAATACATAATAAATATCTAGAACAATATTTTAGTAGGTATTTCGTTATTATTACTCGGTCACTTACAATCTGTTTTTAACACGCTTATATTAGCTTCACCTGTATGTTTGTAACCAACGCCTTTGAGCACGATTTTGACCTACTTTGGGCGATCAGATTTTCTTCAAACTTTGCACACCCATCAAAGACTGATGACAATACAATAATCCGTTTTTTTTTTAGTGAAATTTAAAAATATAGTTTAAAAAAACTAAATTTTAAACTATAACGTTTTTTTAAACTATATTTTTTTATATTTCTATACTATTGTAAGTACTCATCTGCAGGCCTAGTCAAGCTACGACCATTTTGTTTCGATTCTCTTTCGTCGATCGCCTCGTTTCGGCCACGCCTCCGATTCTTTTGTTCTGACGTGATCTCAACGCTCAGTCACGTGGTCAGAACAAAGGAATCGGAGGCGTGATCGATTAAACCGAACGATTCTGGAGCGGCGACCACGCACTGGAAGACGCAGCGTTGGAAGACCTCCCACAAGGTGAACCGACGACCTGGTGAGCAAGTCGCGGGAATACGATAGATGTGAGACGCACAGGACCGTTCATTATGGTGGCACAAGGGGGAGGCCTATGTCCAACAGTTAAAAATTAATATTCATTTACCATTATAACCCATATAAAAAAACCATAATAATCGTAAGTAAGTAATCAACAGTGGACGTTTTTCGGCTGAAGTGACAATGACGATGATGATAAGATAGTATTCATCAAAATAGAAAGAAAGAAGAAAGAAAAGAAAGAACGGAAAGAAAAGAAAGAAAAGAAATAAAAAGAAAGAAAATACGTTTATTTGGCACACAGGTACACACAATGAAATAACTATTATTATAGTATAGAAACTTAAACAAATATATCTACATTGTATGTGTCACGGCTGCGCCAAATAGATCCAGTTCAGCATGATGCCAGGCCACCACGTAGTAGCTGCCTGACGCTGGTTTTCAACTGAACCTTGCTATGAGTCTACGGATGTTAATCAGTTATTAGGTGTGAGGTAAATAAATATATGTAAGTATATTGTTATATGTAGGTATAAATTATATAGGGTGACTGGTAATTAGTGTACGATACCTAAACACGTGATTGTGCTCATGATAACCAACAACTTTTACTATGGGATCAAACCTGAAATTGCGAAAAAAAATCAGCTGTTCAGTACATTAGGCAAACATAAATGTACTGAACAGCTGATTTTTTTCGCAATTTCGGCTTTGCTCCCATAATAAAAATTGTTTGTTATCATGAACACAATCACGTGTTTAAGTATCGTACACTAATTGCCAGTCACCCTATATAATAGGGACCAAGCCTTTCTCACTATTCCTTATAGTGTCGGAATTGACTATCTACATCCTCTTCAACGTTCACCCTGTCTGACGGGGACCGCTAGGGCCGATATCACCGCGGTCATTGAACTCAATGGGGACTGAAGGAAGGGACACAAATGAGTTTAGTCAGTAAAAGTCTGACTCAACCCAGATAGGGAGAAGTTATTTGTTGGTTTTTCGTTTTTTTTTAAACATTTTTTTTTTCACCACGAATTTCCTTTTCAGGAAATCCCCAAGTCTCTAGCACGCTATCGACAACTTGAGCTTGGTCAGGTTGATTACCGCACGATTAGCCTCCACGAGTTGGCGGCGATCCACCCAATCGGTAGATATACGCAACGCTAATATCGATACTTAGAGCTACTTAGAGGCGAAATATACTTACTCGAAAACCCGCTCTTATCTCACCGCTTTTAGGTACGAAATAGACTGTTTTCCGCACTAGTGCAGAAATATGCACGCGCGCTCTCCCACCACAACTTCATTACATTTATCATATCAGTCTGGGCGCGCGTCGACCCCAAGAGTCGCCGATCAACCCCCGTTTATTCATTTTTTCGTATTGAAAATAATCGTTTGATACACGTGCACATTTGTGACTGCAGCCCTCGGCTTCATAACACACTCGCCTACGACTCGTGCGAATTCCACCTCGGTCGCAATGACAAACTTTCTGCATTTGTATCAAAATGTACTATTTCATTCAGTGTAGGTAATGTTACGCCATATCTCCGAGAAAATAAAGAGTAGCACTTAATAATTAAAACGCATTGCTGTTCGAAAGATCTAGAATGATTGTGCGAAGCCAGACTTAGAAAAATCTCGAAACATCCACAAGGTACCTACAAACTAGTGGGTAGGCATTTATCTAGGATAAGGGAAATGATACTCTCCGACGTTAACAATAGAGTCGAAATTCGCATGAAAGTGACTCCTATTACCACGAGCAATAAAAATGATTTATGACTTCGAGAAGCGATTCAATTGTTCTGGAATTCTGGATAGATCCGGGGACGTCGGTATCTAGAATTTTCTTGGCTCCGCATATAAATACGTGCCCCCGGCCGGAAGCGAGTCAGTTGTGATTTCGACTGCGATCAAGAGCGAACTACCCTAGTACTCGAAGTGATTTTACTCAACGACCTAAGCGATAGTGTAACGGTACTCTAGTGTTAATTGCGATTTGGATTATTGTTGACTGGACTATTTTGTTATTGTTTGGGGTGAATAAAGTTGTCTCTTAGTAAATCGGCATTTGATTACCCACGTACGTAACAGTAATATCCGTTGGGATAATAAAACTATTTTTACGACGATGAAGCTGCTGGCTAAAGCAAGTATACAATGTAATTTAATCGGTAGTAAGTAGGTAGCCGCGCAAATATTCCTGTTGGCATCCAATCCAATTTCCGACAGCACAGCTGAATACCAATGGAGGTAATATTTCGATTAAGGGACATTTAATTTTGGTAGATATCTTTAAATAAGGTTTCATCCCTTTCAAGAGCGAATAGTGATCACCGAGGTGGTTTTAGGCTGTTTTTAAGGGGCCGGCGAAGGATGAATTTCTATACAAACGTAATACCACGCTCATTTGCAGTTGGAGCATATTTCTAAAATATTATGATGATATTCGGTTATAGACAATATTTATCTAGGTTCCTACGTCTTTCTTTTTTTAAAAAACAAAAAGAAATTTATGCGAATTGTATTTCGCACTTTTTTAAAGCGTAAATGGCAAAACATGCCATTTGGCTTTTCTTGTATTAAAAATAACAATATTTCTAATATTCTCGACGTACGAACCTAGATAAATATTGTCTATAACCGAATATCATCATAATATGTTGGAAATATGCTCCAACTGCAAATGAGCGTGGTATTACGTTTGTATGGAAATTCATCCGTCGCCGGCCCCTTAATATCGTGCGGTTTTAATCACGCATGCGGGATTGCTCCGCACGTGTACCCCCCACAAATGTCCATTTCTTACAAGTATTTATTGTAATACGTGGACAAAGCACGCGGGACGCGTTTTTTTTTTGCAATTTGAAATTTTCTGTATTCGGATCAAATCCGCACTCAGCATATGCATAAAATTTCAAAATGCAAAAAAAAACGCGCGGTAATAAAACAAGAGGTATCGTTTTAAACATCGCAGGCATCGCAGCATAAGCTGAGTTAGGCTCCTTTTTGGCCTCGCACAGATTATAATTTTCTTTTTCTATTATGTTTTTTTAGTTTTTATCACAATCGTGTGAGGTACGAATAATTTTTTTTTTTTTTTATTATTTCTTTCTATTTGAGCATTACAATACAATAGAAGCATAGATTAGTCTTAGATAAATAGTGTCTTGATCTCGAATACTGAGTATCTCACTTGAAATACATTACCTGCCTACAAAGAGTACAGTCAGTCAGTAATGCCATTATCATACGTACCGAATAAAAGGACGAGTCAGTAAAATGTGGCTCGGCCAAGCACTCGACGCTTTATTTATACGTACCAAGTAATCGGCCGAGAGCACTGTCTCGCCCGTTTACTCGGTACGTGTGATCAAGACATTAGACATATTAGATTTTTTTTATTTAACAAATAATATACACAGAGACACATATAATACACAGACACTTGGTGTGAGTCTCATCCCAAAACTCTGGCTACCTTACTCTTCCTACTAAGGTACCTCAAAACGGGCATAGCCAATATAGACTTGGGACAGTATTAGCAAGTAATCAATTCACTCTAATGATAGCCCCTTAATTCATCTTCTGACAAGCTGTCTACAGGCTGTAGTATTTGATTATGATGCATTATCGAACAGACTGTGCATAAGATGGATGTAACCAGGGAAGATGGATAATGAGGAGCATTAGGTACAACTTCTTTATTTCTCGAATCACCAATTGAACTAAAGTCGAACATTCAATAACCGGAACACTTTCCTGCCCCTCACGCTGAAGGAAGACTTCTGGCCACAGGATGTGGTTTTCGCTTCCGCGGACAGGTGCCACAGAATAGCACGAAGGGAACTTAGTACCATGTGAAGTGTTACTAACATAGTCTTAAGTCTTATTTACTAACGATAACTTGTATTTATTTTATACTAGCTTTTGCCCGCGCGGCTTCGCTCCCGCCCTTTCCTACTCCACACTACTACTATACCCTACTCCACCTTACTCTACCCTACTATGCCCTACTCTACCCTACCCTACCCTACTCTACCCTACTCTACCCTACTCTACCCTACTTACAAAAAATGTGATAAATGAAGAACCGCTCGACCGCTTTTGTGCAAACTTTACATAAACCATCTACTAAATAGTCCGAACAAAGCCTAAACATTTGGTTTGGATAGGTGAGCCCATTCTTGAGTTATAAAATTACAACGAAAAGTGGCATTGATTTTTATATATGTAGATAATAATATGTTAGTCTGTAAGGTATGTACATATCTATGGGCCAACAAGCCTGAAAAGAAAATGATTTATTATTATCTATACATACAAATAAAATTGGAGTGTCTGTTTGTAATATTGAAATAACTGCTTTTTACTACATACATATGAATATAGGGTGACTGGCAATTAGTGTACGATACTTAAACACGTGATTGTGCTCATGATAATAAACAATTTTATTATGGGAGCAAAGTCGAAATCGCGAAAAAAATATCAGCTGTTCAGTACATTTATGTTTGCCTAATGTACTGATGATCATCGAACTGGGAATCAATTACCCAAACTACTTCTTACTTAAAAACTTTTTTCTCACCACCTGCAAACCTCTTTATACACCACGAAAATTTCTGACACGAAATAAGAAAACACTTCATCGTTGTCAAACAAGACATTTTAAATTCTAGACGGAAATTTTACAAAACCAAACTAAAGAGGAAAACATGTAGTCAGCCAAAACGTGAAAATAGTTTGATATGTAGTGAATCCAAATGATTAGTAAGATCCGAGAGGCCACGAAAGGCAAGCCCTGCTCATGTCCCTCTGGGAAGATCTGTACAGCATGCAAGAAACAGAAAGCAGTACGAGTGAAGTAATTTTTCTACTTAGTTTCTCTTTTCAGCCTGTAATTTTTTAGTATTACCGCACATAAACCACTTGCCACAGCCACAAACGAGAAGCTAGAAGCTACCAGAAGCCACTGACTGAAATTGGCCAGTGGCTACTACTATTTTTGCGCAATAGTAAGTAGGTACAATGGACTCTGATAAAGAAGGTACCTATAAATGCGCGAATAGCGAGGCCAGTGCGAGCCACAAGAAGCGAGCAGTGACATTTTGTAGCGTGTGGCGGCTTCCAAGCGTGTGCGAATAGTCCATATAAAATGTATGAAACCTACAGGAAATATGCTGGTGGCGGCGTTTTGTGGTTGTGACTGGTGGCCTGTGTGCGACGACCTTTAGCTGTCCATTTTTATGTGTCTCTAACTTTTCATACAGGTTTTTTGCGGGTTTTTTTTCTATTGAAGTTCAGTGGCTGTTTTGATTATTCGCAAAATGATTCCTAGTAGACATTGTGTTGTATAATTGGTGTAGTTCTGTATGGCAAGGGTCTACACAGCTGGGCAATACGTGGAATCATTGAAACAGGCGCGATTTCGGTTAAATGGAGCTGAGAAATATTGTAGTATTGACTATAGTAGCAAAGCTTGCTGAGGAGACTGACTCGATACATTTGCTGCCAAAAAAAACTGTAAAACATTAGAATTTGTTACGTAGACGATTATCAAACTGCCACGCATCACGCTGCACGTTGCGTGTCAATGCACCCACGCGCGTACCTACTTGTGGGTGTGCAGATCTGCATCGTCGTACGGGTTTTTTACGCACTCACGCGCTTAGGTGAGTTTTGTAAATTCACGCAGGCTCTAACTCATTTCGTACAAAATCACGCACAGCACTACGAGACCCAGTGGGCCGTATAGGGATGTCAAAACTGCAATAAAGCATTGATATATATCGATATCGATATTTTTGAAAATATCAATATAGATAATCGATATCATTATTTAAAAATACCGATATATCGGTACGATACGAAAAAAAAAAATGACCTAATTTACTTCAGTCATCTTAGGTAGGTACATTACTAGATAAATACTAATCAATAGACTTCATTTTTAATAAATCAAGAACAACGATAAAAAATATTAATAATTTATTAACTGAACCAATATTTATCTGATACAGACATAAGAAAAACTCTTTGATTTATGTGCTCGGCTGTAAGCCGACTTCTGCTAATGGGTACTGCGAGACAGCCAGCAGCCGTTGCAGCCAACTTAAAGACCAACATAAGTACCAAATTAAAAAAAAGTTAAGCAGCAAATTGAGTCGACAAAATAAAACCAAAAAAAATATCGCTTTTGATGCAATTTCGATCTTGGACATTTGAAATCGATATATCGTTATAAAATATATCGCCCAAAAATATCGATGTATCGAAATGAAAATATCGATATATCGATGTATCGATATTTATTCTACAAGCCTAGTGCCGTACTTTGCGTGTCGCCTCGCACCCACGCGCGTCTGTGCATGTTTCTCCGCATGTAGGTGTGTTATCTGCAAAAACGCACGTGGATGCATTTTCGATGTGTTGGACTGTGCGTGTTTTCTATACAAACGGAGATACGTACAAGCAACGTTAAAACACGTATTCACGCGCTACGCTGTGTGGTGCGTGGCAGTGTAATAATCGCCGTATACGTTAGCGTTCTAATGGGACTCGTTACGGAAAGTAACTTAGTGACTGAAAACTTAATATCTCCTTCTAAACTTGACACTGACTAAATACACAAAACAAGCAAAGCCAAGATAAAAAAAACTTTTCATACAGAACCGCAGGGATCACTTGCTATCCATCATAAGAATAAGTAATGATAGCGTTTACGAATTTTTTCAAACTCAAAAATCTAAAGATTAAATGTTCAATTTGTTTACAGGCCCCAAGTCGTCGTTGAAGGATCCAAAGCCTTACCCGTACCAGTAAAGATCACAACATACAAAGACAAAACCCGTTCTGTAGTTCTTCCGCCTCAACGAAAAAAGATTTTCAAACCGGCCTCCCCCACGGTGTTGCCCTATCAAAAACCGACTACGTGGAGCCGCTGTCCAAAATCGGGTGCGTGTATTAACCGCTGGCAAAAACCGGTAACTATAGAATCAGCAAACCGAGAAACAGCCCTCTGTCGATGGTATAAAAAAAGAAAAGCTCTCAATGATCTTCGGGCGATAACTAGACTAGAACAGAAAAGGTTAGCAGAGTTGCGACACGAGAAAGCACGGCGCGAAAGAGAAGCAGAGTTCTTACAACAGCTGGTGCAAAGAGAGAAAGAGATTCGCCTCGCGGAACAGCAACTCGCCGAAACACCGGATGTATCACTCCCGTATATTGGACCAAGTGTAGCATGCAAAGCAAAAAAACAGCAACCAAAAAAGCAGCATAACATAAAGGCCACAGAAGTTAAGCTTTGTTGTCCTGACCGAATCGAGAGGGTCTGTTGTGACAATGCGAAACAATAGTAAGTTCCTGTACGTACCTTCTCATTTAGCCTTCCTTCATAAAATCAAAATTACAAACCGGTTTTTGGAACGAAAATTAACGTTATATCAGTATTTAACGTGTGTCAAGTTATCCGATTTAACTGTTGAATTGAGCCAATCAATTAAGACGAACTTGATATTTAATAGCTAATTATTTTTGATGATTTTCGTTCCAGAAACCAGACAATAAGATTACTTCACTCGTGTCAAAATGGGGAATTGGTTAGGGAGGAACAGTTCAAGGAACATGCTGCAGAATACTGCAACAAGGGACTTGAGAAAACTACACGGGAAAGTAAAAGGGTAAGTCGGAATGCAGTAGGTTCACGGTGATATCACATTATTATGCTTCGGTCTCTTAGAGCCGGGCCACACGATGCGTTGCGGCTAGTGATGTGCCGTTGCCGGCAATATTGCCGTGAAGTGGAAATATTTGTGGGAATATTGCCCGAAGTATGAATATTGGTTGCAATATTCTCATATTGCCGGCAACGGCACATCTCTAGTTGCGGCGCCGCACCGCAATTATTTCGACGAATCAGCGACCACACGAGTGACGCTACCCCGCTCGTACGGCCCGCCGACTCGTCGGAATATTTGCGGTACGGCGCCGCAACGCAGCTTGTGGCCCAGCCCTTAATCGGAACACACAGCGCTGCGGTATGCGGTGTGTCGTACCACACATACCTACACGTATGAAAAACGAACCAAGAAAATCATTTCATAAACGAAGATTCAAGTTTCCATACCGGAGAGTTGCGCGTTCCGATCAAAAGATCGAAACTACGCACGAATCAGCATTTTCCTGTAAGATATCAAATTCTTGGCTCAATATTCTAATTTCACGCTCAAACGCATTGACTCACTAAAACGATTTGCAACATCAGCAGTTGTTAAACTACACCATTTACCACTGAATCTATTGATTAGGTACCTATCGATATTTAATGACTACGAAAGATTACCTAGATATTGATTCCCCGATTAGAAGCATAGGGTGAAAAGTCCAGAAGATGGAGTTACTGTAGGCCTGAGGGCTACTGAAGGAACACAGGTGGATTTTCTTCAGAAAGTCTGACATCCTTCTTTGCTCCAGCCAAAGTAGGAGAGGTTATTTTATGACACCCCACCTCAAAAGGGAGTGTAAAGCCGTATGTGACTTTTGTAGTTCCTATGTGGCGGTATAGATGGCGCTACACATAATCTGTTGACTGCCCCAGTCAAAAAGTGAAATGTGTCCACCACGCCACGGTTATGACTACATGACAGACTTAAACGCTAAAAAGTCTTATAAGAAGGTATTGTTTTCATTATTTGTGCTGTTAAAAGAAATCAGAGTTTCCCATTGGCGTAGAGAGCACGCTTGGGCCAAACTTCGATTAACAATATTGTTGATTGAAGCTTGGCCGTCAAAAAGTTATGATCATTACCTATTCTCCTTCTGTTTAGGTAATTAACTAAATGTAAACAATCATAACATGTCTTTTATCTAAATTATTGTCTAAAAATGTTATCTAAACTTTACAATAATGTATTTACCTAAACCGATATTAGGTACTTAATTAACTAAAAATTCAAAAAATCTTTGTATGTCTTTTATATTTACGAATTATTTTAAATAATAAAAAATTTTTTACAAAAAAAAATACAACCGACTTCAATGTTAAAAAAGCACTGAAAAGTACAAAATGACTTTAATTGTCAGTGTTTCTATAATAGTTTTGTCTCTTCGTTATTTAACACCGACTTCCGAAATTAAAGTTATTTTGTAATTTTCAGTGTTTTTTAATATTGAAGTCGGTTGTATTTTTATTGTATTTTTTATTTTATTTTACTCTTTTTAGTTATGGTACCACCACTAAAAAGTACCTCTCAGCCAAACTTAAATACCTTAGAGCAAGAGAGCATCTCATAACGATTCTAATAATCCCAAACACGGTTAGATTACATTAATTTACCTCCTGGCTTCATCATCAGATCAGTCCGATACATCCCCTCCCCATTTTCCTTCAGCCAGTCATCGACTACACGTATAAACAAAGCAGTTTTACTTGTTACGACAGTTCTGCTGTGATCCTGTGAGGAGTTCTGTTCCATATCTTCGAAGTTCATGATCAGATCATAATAATACTTCATTGGGACCAACTTGGAAGCATAACCTTTTAATCAAAAAAATAATTTTCAAAATCGGTCCACAATTGACTGAGTAATCGGTGAACATACATAAAAAAAGTTGGTTAAAATTCCCTATCACAAAAACTACTGAACCGATTTTGATGAAACTTGCAGTATTCCCTAAATTGAACAATACATAGTACAACAAAAAAGAATTACTTAAATCGAACTTGTAGTTCCGGAGATATGCGAACACAAACATAAATACATACACTTTTAAAATTTGGCACATTTATTCAGACGCTGATATAGACTAACATATACGAAAACTGGGCAGTTCGGGAAATATTACATACATACGGGTCGAATAACCTCCTTTTTTTTGAAGTCGGTTAAAAAGACATATCAAAATTATTTACGTTTAGTTAACTACCTAAACAGTATAGGTCTGCAGGCGGTCGCTTGATATTTAAATGGACACTTTTAATTCTAGAACCTACCTACTACCCATTTTTTCCCTAAATCTACAACGTGTTTTCTAGTTGCAGCCCGAAGAGGTCATTCAGCGAAAGTTTTTCAAACTTCTGCTACAAAATATGCTGCCAATTCTACTGTTGCATCACCTTCATGATGATAATAGGCTTAGTCATCATATTTTATTACTGAAACATTGTTCTCTGAAATGTGGAAAAGTATAAGGATTAAAAGTTTTTGAATTTTGTGAGAGGTTGTTTTTTTTTGTTGTTTATACCCCCTCTTGAATAGGCGCGTCCACACAGAGCGCGAGAGAGAGCCAGAGGGAGTTTCCTCGGCCGCGAGGAAACTATTCGCGGCGAGGTTGCCTCGCGTAGCAAGCCCGAGCCATTATGTTCGTAATATAAGCGAGCGTCCAAATTGCGCGCGGCAGCCGACTGAGGCGCCTTTGAGCAAAACAAAAAGCCGACACTGAATGGCTCGGGGCTAGGGCACTCGGTCGCTTACCCGCGCCAGTGCGCGCGTTTGCCTCGATCCACAGTGTGGGATTTGACCTTAGTTGCGGACATCCTGTTTTATGCGTTTTTCTGAGAGATAACATTGAAACAAAACTCCAATTAAAACTCCCATTGATGTATCTGTCATAGTTTTGTAGAAATTCAGAAAACAATGAAAAATCCATAGAAACCGTAGAAACAATTTTTCTTCTTTCTGTTATGGTTTTTTACTAAATGTTTATTGGTTTGATAGCAAATGTACTTTATGAACCAACCAATCCACCAAAACCTAAAATATTGCGCTATTCTAGGCAAAAAAATAGTTTTTCTATTTCATTTTATTTTTTTATCTAGTCACTATTTACATGGTCGCGTTTTTTTTCAGTGTCAATATGTTAACTACATTTATTACTATTATCATAAAAAAACCAGATGCGACAGACACACGATGACAGAAATATTGAATTTTAAAATTTTATGTTAGGGTTGCCACTGACAAGCGCCTACTATTTTATAACACGCAATATTTCAAACAAGCTTTCTTAGCATTACTTAGTAGGCGTTTAAGTCGTGTGGAAAACAAATTTAGGTAAGTTGGCCGCGTAATGTAATAGTATGTACTTATGTCTGAAGCGTTTTTTCCCTTAAATTGCGTTTATGTGTTTATTTTAAACAATAAATAATAGTGTAAATTCTACATATTATATATTTCTAGAAATCTATACATAAAAAGTTAAAAACCCTCTCTACCCAACAAAAAAGTTCTAAGATTATGACAACCCTATTTCCATAGAAATTATAAAAATCTTAGAAACGCAATATCTCCAACATCGCGCAAGCTAGTTATATGGATTTTTGTCACGATTTAGTAGAAACTTCAATAGGGTTATCCTATTGAATTTTTGTAGAAAAAAATGCGACAATAACATAGATAATTTCTAATTATTTTTTTTTCAAAATTTTAAAATTATTTTTTTCTCTTGTTTCTCTGCACTTATGGGATTGAAATTTTCACACTAGTAGCATTGTAAACTAGCAGATGGTTTGATTTTTTTACAAAGAGAAATATCACTTTTTTCGGGAAATATGACTGAATACGTTTTTCGTAGAAATCCACGACTTAAATGAAAAAAAAAAAATATCTGCAAATCTAATTGAAATTTTCAAAAAAGTATTACTTTAAATGGTGTGGGATGACTAGGCCTACTTAAATCCAACATAAAATGATAGTATCCGCAACTAAGGTCAAATCCCACACTGTGCGATCGAGGCATTTCGACACTAACCGAGCTGCTTTGCGCAGCAAATGCTTCGCGAGGCTGCTCGCTCTGTGTGGACGCGCCTAATGATTAGGGCCAAAGCATATCAAACAAAGTGCAGCAGATGTCACTGCCAAACAACGACTACTGTGATTTAAATGTATCGGAGGAAACAGATCTCGCGACTAGATTTTACTTTAAACCTTATTTTAAGGAAAACAGCGTTTGTTTTGCAATAACAACCGTGCTGCCGTGCAAATCGCCGAGAAGTACGACTGTGTCATAATTTTCCCCAACCAAAACAAAATTTTCAGAAGACTAGTCTTCAGGCACAGGTAGACTTATCGAAATTCGTCATCGACGGTAGAGCGCTACATGAACAAAATCGGAATTAACGAAGCCATCTTGTTTTTTTCAATTCAAATTCTCTTGGCTGCAGCGCTGATTTGAATCCCGCACCAGAACAAATATGTGTTCCAGGTCTGGGTGTATTGTACATGTGAGTTTACCATTTTTGTGAACGCGCCCACGATACGGAACACACGAGGCGGATTTTAGTCGGTAAAAGTTTGACACGCCCTCTAGTTCTACCAAGAGCGGAAGATGTTGTGAAGAGATGATTACCACCTGAGAAAAAAGGATGAGTTGCAATGAAATTTGAACTATGTCAAGAAAGTTTGTTGATCCAAGACTTGATAGTACTCTCGAATTCCGAATTCAAAGATAGCATCATCATTTCAGCCGAAAGATGACCATTGTTGGACATAGGTCGCCACTCTAGAACCTTCCGGCCTCATCGACCATCCGTTCTACGAGCCATGCTCACCGGCCCACTGCCACTTAAATTTGGAGATTCTTCAGACTATACGAACCTTGGTTCTAATAAGTAGTACAGTACAATTCACGAATGATGGCGGCCGTGAAGCTTGCGCAGAAGGCTGCGCAGTAACGTGTTTTAGGAACCAAATGGCGACGTGCGTGTGCGAGAAGAGTGTAGTATGCGCGAACGTTCGCAAATGCTAACTTCACGGCGGCCACCATTCGTGAATTTTTTTTTTTTTAATGTAATTATTATTTATTTATTTAAACTTCATGTACAGTAGTGGTACATAGGCGGACTTAATAATAATAATAATAATAATAATAATTTATTGGTCTCATGTTACAGAGTAAGTCTTAAATACTAAACTTATGATAATTAAGGGTGTTCACAGTAACTGGTAAAATTAACATTAAGTTGAGCTGTGGTCCCCAAACTAGGCAGCGCCTGTATCTTGGGGGCCGGAGTTGCGTTAACTTACATTTATTTTAGTCCAAGACATGCTAACTTTTACACTTGAAACAAGATGTTTAAAAATCAGGTATATAAATCAAATATAAATCAAATTAAATACTGGTAGCAGTCTGCCTACCGAAATAACAGTAAAAAAAAAAACAAGAAGAACAAACTAAAATAAAAGAAAACAAAATAAAACATAAAAAAAAAAGTGTTCCTAATTTTAAATGGTGTGTGTGAGTATGGTAAGTTACCTACTGGGGCCAGGGTAATCCGAAAGGGCGCTCGAGCCCCGGTATGAAGGCTTGAAGGAACGGGATGGGTTTTTTAGTCAGTAAGAGTCTGACACTATCTCCCGCTCCGCCCAAGAGCGGGGGTTGTCATAAGATGATTTTTCCCATCGAAAAAAAAAAAAAAAAAAAAAAAGTATGGTAAGTTAAGGTTAGAGTGATGGTGTATATGTGTGCGTGTGTGTGTTGTAAATGTGTGTTATTAAGTTAATATTTCCTCAGTTTGATTGTATGACAGGGAGAGAAGCCAGCTTTTTGTCAACTTTTTACATTGATGGGTGCTGAGAACTTTAATATCACAGCTTTTGCTTATGTTGTTGTATATATAGTCTAGTCAAATTAGGTCATTTTTTAATAAAGATTGGAATAAATTCTCTGGAGAGGCAAAAACGTTTCTGATGGTATTGTATGAGTGAAAAATAGAATATAAAAAAAAAAAATCATTTGGCACCCCTACGGAAGGGGGTGAAAACTGTTTATTGCTCATAACTAACCAGAGAATATAGGTGTACTCACCATTATTTTTTTTATGGTATATTAAACCTCAACCTACATTATTGCATTTTAATTATTTTAATTCGACCAACGCAGCATTAGAAAAAAATAAAAATGTTATTTTTGGCCATTGCGGCATTGGGGAAAATTGTGTAGTTTTGTAAACTGAGGAAAGTGTTATACATTTCGACCTAAGTACATGATTGATTTTGCACCCCAGTGCGACGTATGGAAATTAGTTTTTCACGTTTTTTTGCTTCTGTACTTCGGGGGAAATTTAAGTAGTTATGAAAATAATCACAATTACATTAATTTGGTTTCCTTTATATTTGCACCCTATAAAAAATTAGCATTTTTTTAAGGAACATACGTTTTTCTAGTGTTGTCTTAATTGCCAAAGAACTATTACGCCATGGAAGTGACAAGCGCGCGACACGGAATAATAAACTGACAAGAAGAGATAAGCGTAGTCATTACCTAGGAGTGTTGTGGGATGTATTCTACGAGGAAGGAGTACTTTCTGATTGTAAATGCTCTGTTAGTAAGTGTAAGTAAAGAAACCTAATTTTGTTTTTATAAAAAAAAAAAAAAAACAGTTCAAAAAACCGTCTATGTTTAAACAAAAAAAACGAGAGTGTCCTGCAAGCATGTCCTTTATTTATCTTCTATACATACATATAAATAAAATTGGAGTATTTGTTTGTAATATTGAAGTAACTGCTTTTTACTACATGCATACATATATACGGTACATAGGGTTTGACCATCGAAAGAAGACAACGAATTATTAATCAAACGTTATGTATGGCAGCATTTAAAAAAATTAAGAATTGTCAAAATTGTTTTCCTGCATCTTATTATACTCATTTTGCTTAAAATAATGCCATAAACAATCACTAGTTCGATGGAAAGGCTACTATTTAATATAATGGACAAATTTAAAGACGCAAAAAGTGAATTAAATTAAAAACATGCAGATAAAATGCGACGGTTGGATACAACAATATCATTTCTAGGTTAGTTTTTTAATTACTATTATAAAAACTTGATACTTTTTGACTATTTAATAATTGTAATTTTACTCACACGGTGTATTATACTTTTCAGGGGGTTTCGGCAATGAGTAGACGAAACTCCTAATAATGAAAACAGTAAAGGACATGGAAAGTTGTATATTTCGTATGCGCGCTATCTAGCAAAGTAGCGGCGGACATTTGAACGATATTATATTCCATACATAATGACATCAATCGTCCATCCAAATTAATAAAAAAAATCGATAACACACAATTTGTTTTATTCAAATTTAAAGATTCCAGGGAAGTGTTCATTGAAAGGCCCACTGGCTCCACAAATGATTGGACCTGTGCTTTGTATAACATTCGATGTTGTTCTGGTATAAAGCGCCGTCAGTGCCGGATTAAACCGACCCGGAGTCTATTGGTAATTCGACCAAGGGTAGCGTTGAAAATTCCGGAAAGAAACAATTGTTTCTTTCAATGAAAAAAACAAATTGTGTTTTTTTCCGTTTTTTCACATGTTGCATTGAAATTTTGCGGAAAAAATCGTTTGGAAACAAAATAGAAATCTTTGAAATGTTTCATTCATTGTTTCGGTTAAGCCTCCCCCAAGTGTCACCATAATGATCGGTGCCCACTGTTGGACACAAGCCTCTCCCAAGTATCGCCATTTAGGGCTTTAATGACTGCTGTCCACTGTTGGACATAGGCCTTCCCCTCGCTATAATGACCCATGCCCACTGTTGGACATAAGCCTCCCCCGAGTGTCGCCATTAGGCGCTAAAATGACTGATGCCCATTGTTGGACATAAGTCTTCCCTCGCTATAATGACCTATGCCCACTGTTGGGCATAAGCCTCCCCTAGTGTCACCACGTAGGCGTCATAATAATTGATGCCTCCTGTTGGACATAGGCCTCCACTCGCGATAATGACCTATGCCCACTGTTGGGCATAAACCTCCCCAAGAGTCGCCATTTTGGCACTATAATGATTGATGCCCACTGTTGGACATAGGCCTCCCCTTACTATAATGAGCTAGGCCCACAGTTGGGCATAAGACTCCCCAAGTGTCGCCATTTAGGCGCTATAATAATCGATGCCCACTGTTGGACATAAGCCTCACCCAAATATCACCGTTTAGGCGTTATAATGACTGATGCCCACTGTTGGACATAAGTCTCCCCTCGCTATAATGACCTGTGACCAATAATGGACATAAGCTTCTCCCAAGTTTCACCATTTAGGCGTTATAATGACTGATGCCCACTGTTAGACATAAGCCTCCCCCAAGTATCGCCATTTAGGCGTTATAATGACTGCTGTCCACTGTTGGACATAGGCCTCATAAACTAGTGCGCCTCATCATCAGATTGCATTTATAGTTTATATTAATTTAAAAAAAAAAGTACGCATTTGAAAAAAACAAACATGAAGTTTTCGGTTCTTTTCATATTTTTCCGTTTTTTTCGGTTTTATTGGAAAAATACATGAAATTTATAATTTTCTTGAAAGTTTCGAATGTTACATTGAATAAAACAACAGTATTTGAAAGAAACGGGAATATTCCCTGTTTTTTTCAACACTAACCAAGGGGCCCCCTACCACTAATCAATTAATTTAGTAGTAAGATACTAATTAATTTAGTACTTTTGGAAAACCTAGATGATGATCGTTTTTTGCATACCCCGAATGATTAGAATTTTGCTTAGGACGTTTAGGTTTTCTTCTGACAAGTAATACAGAATTAAGGAGTCTTTTCGATGCTGATGGCGAAGCCTTTGTGAATTTATACAGAAAAGCTGTACAGTTAAGATTTACTTAGGATTACCTAGGATGCAACATTTATTTTTCTTTGAAGTAGTCTGATTTAGCAAATTTTTAAGTGGAGTAATCTTTCCGAGTGATTTTTCTCATCAACACGCCAACATCGATAGTCATCATCATTTCAGCTGAAAGGCTTCCATTGCTATACAAAGGTTTTTCCTATGTCACCACAACGGCCGGTCCAGTTTATCACGCCTCCATCGAATTCACGTGAACCTTACTAAATAAAAGGCTATTCTTACCCTTGTTGCGAGACCTTTCAACGTTACGTCTTCAGGTATCCGGTCGCCATTCCAGAACCTTTTGGCCCCATCGATCATCTGTTCTGCGAGCAATATATGTACCCAGTTTACTGCCACTTAAGCTTATCTTCCTCTCCATTGCTCTTTGTGTTACTTAAAACCATCTGATGAGGCGCATTGTGAACGACCACGTTTCAAAGCCAAATGTCACTACGCACAGGCAATGTAATATTCACATAGACTAATTATGTAATTATATCTAGATATGTAATTCCCTAGAAACCTTGTTTAAGCTTATTCTTAGTAGGGTTATTAAGATTGAGCTTAACCTACACATATTAAAATTAAGTGGTTTTAGCTAGCGCTGCTAGAAGCTGCTGGCTAAAGCTACCCTTTCTAAAATAAGCTTGAACAAGGCTTTCATTTACCAATAAGTCCGTGGATTTTAAGATCACTTGCGTAAAAAGTACGATGATGGGATAAATTCTAAGAGATCTTCTATTCTGTAGTTGCAAGCAAACTACAGAATAGAAGATAGGATAGTCTGAAGTCTGAAGTAAAGTGACTATCTCATCACATCCAAAAAATCAGCTGTATTTAGGTTTCACGCATTACCAATATTTTGACTAGTTTTTTTTTATGTTAAAAAATGCGGGATCCCTGAACGCGCGGGGCCCCAAAATGGGGGGGGTCTGTAACATTTGCTACTCTTGCTACATGGCTAATTCGCCACTGAGTGCCATCTAACCTTTGCATGAATGTCGAGTTTCCTAGCAGCTACCGTAGCTTTGTGCTCAATGAACTGCCCAAAGTTTAAGGAAATTTCAACTCCCAAGAGCTGAAGGCGGTCGATACACTCCAAGGATACATTCTAAAAAGCAGGTGCTAAGGTGATCAGGCTGCTTTTGGCAGTGAACGGACATGCTTGAGTTTTAGCGGCATTGAATATCGCGGCTAAATAAGCAGCACATGTTTAATTGTTAAATAAATATGCATCATATATATATCGCATACTTATTATTTTCATGAATAATCAAACGTATCAACTCTGTTTAAGTGGCGTACAGCTAGGGTGAAGAGCTTCAATTTTTTTTTAATACGGCCTCTTTTTTGTTTTGCCATCTTTCGTTGGTCAGAGTCTACACCTAAATAACATTTTTTGCAATTTTTGTCTGTCTGTCTGTCTGTTTGTCCGGGCTAATCTCTGATATGGCTGGACTAATTTTGACGGGACTTTTTTTGGCAAGTAGCTGATGTAATAAGGAGTAACATGAGCTACTTTTATTTTAGAAAAAATAAATTCAAAATCCTGTAGTCCACGCGAACAAATTCGCGGGCACAGCTAGTTTCAAATAAATTAGTTGTATTTCGGTTGTCTTTAGAACTATAAATCGTCTGACAGCGCTGATTATTCTACGGCATCGGGTAAGGTAGGAACAATAAAATATTAGTATAAAAAATGTGGAGTTTTAAGTATGCGCCGCAAAAAGAAACTGGGTAAGGGCGAGTCGGACTCGCACACTGAGGGTTCCGTATCAACTAACTTAAATACAATAAATATCAAGCTTTTGCCTGCAGCAATTATTCCTATACTTATTATATACTTAAGACTTGCTTCGTGCCAAATTTCAGGGCTCTAGGTCAACGGGAAGTACCTTTATGATTCCCTTGAGTGTCGAAATATTTTTTTTTTTTGCGACGTATCTTTTTTATTCGTTAACTTAGAAGTTTTTACTTTTACACAGCTTTAAGGGACCGCAGTCTTCGGCAGTATACGGTTTAAATTTCAACTTGATACTTGCACTTGTTCCCGAGATAAAGGGACTTGACAGAAAGACGTACGAACAACAAAGTGATTCTATAAGGATTCCGTTTTTTCCTTTTGAGGTATAGAAAGAAATAAAGATCGACAGAGAATTGATAATTATGATTATCATAATTTCTTGTTAAATAAATACTTAATACAGGGGCAGGTCGGGAGGTCACGACAAACAATGCAATACACTCCATAATCCATTTTCACAACACAGCTAATAAAATAGAGGAAATTATAGTTATTAATTTGTATAGCGCAGGGATCGCTTCTTGCCACAAAAATGATCTAAACGCATATACATGCACGCACTTACTTACTCTCGACCCCGCCGCGCGCGCGCCGCGCGACCCCGCGTTCGCCCTCCGAGTGCCACGAGTCGCAGTATGTATTCACGTTAACTCTACATAAACTTCCAGTTATATATTTCTTATTTTTATTACGTGCGAATGTTTTATATATAGAATACATTATATATTAAAAAATCCATGACTACACTAATTTGCCCCGAAGTACAATCTACAAATATTGTAAAATGCTGTTTTCCTAGGGGTGCAAAAGGGTGCAAAAATAACTGGGTGTATAGGATGCTTTAAAAAGCTTGTTATGAGTTTGCACCAACTGGCTAAATTTCCCTTGAGCCGCAAAATAAAAATAATGATTTATTAGTGTTTCATACTCCTCACACTTTTTTCGTGAAAAGTAATTATACACCAAAGGGGTATCTACATATATCTAAACTTACCACAACGAAATACTTATGAAATTTTTAAATTTTGGGACTTTAATGTTAAAACCTAATATTAAACGATGTTCCGTACATAACAGGAATGGTGCAAACTCAGAGAAGACTTATATTCATGTCTTCTAATGATTCCACAAAAAATTACAACTACACGAATTAGGTCCAATCTTTTTGCTAATTTGACTAGACTAATATGTATGTGTGAGTAAGAGGGGCATCGTCTGGCCAGAAGACTGTTTGCAGCAGGAAGAGGGACATGAAAGATACGTTTTGAGAGTAAAGTTTGGTAGTCAGGTCTATTTTTGATGGATTTGTGAGCATGCAGTGTGGCACTGAGAATAAATAGTTGACGTACTCGGAGAACCGGAAATTTATCGTATAGTAAATCTGTCGGGAATCTGAAGGGCTTTTTAAGTAACACTTTGATTACGGCTCTTTGTGCTCTTTCTATTTCAATAAATGAGCTTCTCCCGGCTCCTCCCCAGACTGAGATTCCGTACTGGAGTACCGATTGGCACAGTCCGAGGTATACTATTCGGAGAATTTTAATTGGAGTACAGTCTCGTAATCTCTTCATGACGTAAATTAGTTTTCTGACGCGGCTAGCAAGCAATTGTATGTGGGGTTTAAAAGACAAATTTTCATCGATAGTAATACCTAGATATTTAAGGTGGGGAACGCGGTCTATAGGAGTACAGGGACAGTTTGTGAGTGGTGGATTGTGATCGTTGCAGCATGTGTGGAATTTGAGTGTTAGTTGACGGGGTGGACTTGCAGCCATGGTTTGTAAAAAGTAATGAGCTTTGTTTTTTTTAAGTTAAGAGTTAGTAGATTTTTATTAAGAGTTTTAGAGATAGTGAGCAGTCCATTTTCACCAAACTCGAACACTTCTTCCCAAGTTTTGCCGTGAAATAAAATTGCTGTATCGTCTGCATACGATATTATTTCAGCATTATGAAGGGGTGCGTTAAGTATGTCGTTCATGTACAAGATGAAAAGAGTTGGACCGAGAGTGCTGCCCTGAGGGATACCAAAATTTATAGGTAGTAGCCCACTACAGTAGTCTCCTACTTTTACTAATTGCTGGCGGCAAGATAAGTAGCTTTGAAACCAGTCCAGCGCGTTTCCACGTATACCAATGCCTTCTAGTTTGGCCAAAAGAAGTTCTATTGATATAGTGTCGAACGCTTTGGCTAAGTCAAGAAAAACTGCCAAAACGTGGTCACCCTTTTCGACATTGGAAGCTATAGAGTTAGTCAATAATATGGCTGCATCCTCGGTCGACTTGCCACATCTAAACCCAAACTGTCTGTCGGATAATAGATTATTATCTTCCAGAAAGTTTACTAGTCGCTTATTTACAACTTTTTCGAGAAGTTTTGATAGAATGCACAGAAGAGATATAGGTCTGTAGTTCTCCGGTTGTTCTCTAGGACCACTTTTATGAATTGGTCGTACACAGGCAACCTTCCAACAGTCTGGGAAAATGCCACTTTCTAAACTTAAGTTAAAAATATGAGTGAGAGGTTTTAATAATGTTTTTTTGAGCAAAAAAATTAATCTGACACTAATTTCATCCAAACCAGCAGCGCTGTCAATTTTAAGTTGGTCTATAAATTTCTCTATTTCATCTTCGTCCGTTGGACGGAAGAAGAAAGAGTTTGGAGGAGTTTCGCGTGGTTTATATTTGCTCGCTAAGGATGCTTGAGTTTCGGATAATCGCGTCAGAATGAGGTCAGATAAGTTTTTACCGAGGGATGTAAAATAAGCATTACACCTATTGAGTGGGTCTACAGGGTTCTGGGTATTCGATAGCAACTGGGGGGAGTCACTTTTTGCAGTATTTGAGTTGTAAATAGACTTGATTGTATCCCATAGTTTTTTAGCATTGCCTTGGTTTTTCATAATAAGTTGACTGTTATAGTCACTTTTAAGATTGTGTAACAAGTTGTTGCAAAAATTTTTGTACCTGGTGTACACGAGGCGTCGCATCTCATCGTCAGGGTGTGTTCTTAAATCTAGATGAAGTTTATCGCGGTGCCTCATGCACCTTATGAGCCCTGGTGTTATCCATGGTTTAAGATTGTACTTACTACGGCTGATGGTTATTTTACGCGAGTTTTTAGCGATAGAGCTAGAGATTTCTTCAATAAGTAAATTAACTGAGATATTAGTGCAACAGCTACTTAGGACGTTAGACCAATCTTTGCTCTTTATCTCTGCGGCAACTGCTTCTTCGTTAACTATGGTTTTCCACCGTTGCCTAGCTCGAGTGTGAGTGTTCTTTTGTGCTATGGCAGCCATGATTATATCATGATCTGTAATAGATGATTTCCCTACAATGCCTACAGATTTGAAGTTTGACTTTACAAAGATGTGATCAAGACAGTTGGGCCCTCTAGTAGGCTTGGTAATCGCTGGAAGAAGACCATGCGAGGCCATGAGGCTAAGATATTCAGTGTGCTTAATGTTTGTAGTGGAATGAATATCGATATTAAGATCGCCGGCTACTATGATGGTCGGGTATTTTTTTAATTGTACAAGAACCGTGTCTAAAGATAACATAAAATTGTCTATATTTGAGAATGAGGGAGAACGATATACTCCCAAGACGGCCACATTGTCATCTATTATTGTAAGAAGGTTGTCCGCTTCCGCGACTTCTATATTATCTAATACAGAAATATTCCGAGAGTTTTTGATATAGATAACGACACCTCCGTTCTTATTCTGCTGTGTACATGTACGACATGCCGAATAACCTGGTAGCGGATCTAGTATTGTCATGTCAGTTAACCAGCACTCAGTTAAAACGACTACGTCAAATTCGGTACCAAGACGTTGGAAAGCTGTATAAAAATCATCAAAATTGTGTTGATAACTCCTTATGTTCAGTGAGAGAATTTTTAAATCACTAGTGGTAGAAAGCAATTCCCTACAATCTTCTAACTGATTACAAGTGTAACACTGTATAGTAACGTTTTCGTCAATGTCCTGGATGATGTCAAGTAACGCCATTTATGTAGCTATCGAAAAATAAATTAATAGAAGTCACTATTAATGTTGTTATTGTTACTATAAGTGTTACGTAAGCACCAGAGTGTAGGAAATTATAAATGTTTGTATGTATGTGTAAGTGAGAATTGATAGTTTTCTTGAAGTAGTCAGGAGTAGAAGGCTGTGCGTTTGAGTGAATGTTATTGCGTTGTGGTGGTGTTAAAAAGGTACACAGTATGTTTATAAATTGCACGGAACATACAAAAATAAAACTATTAACAAAAGGAATATAAGGTAATAATATAGAATTTAAAATCCTAAAATTAAAGTGAGATCTAAAAGATAAATGAGATCTAGAGGTATCAAAAAATCTAAAATTATACGATATAAAAATTATAGAAAGTTTATACTGGTTGTCATTGGGCAGGGTTGTCGTTTCCACATTGCAGGTCGGTTGGCGTGAGCGCGAGCGCATTTTATCACTCCGGGGTTGCACCCAGGTAACGTTCCAGGTCTTCGCTGTGTCGTATGAGGATGGATGGATTGCCTTCCTGCTTTCGAATGAGAATTGCACCGTTTTTAATCCAACAAAACTTATATCCGTGTTCCTTCGAAGCAAGTTTGGTCGCTCGAAATAACAGCCTATTTCTTTGAGAGAGGCGTTCATTTACATAGATATTCCTCGCTGCACCAGCTATCTCAATGTCAGACGAAGAAAGAGTTCTTCTGACTTTAGCAGCCTTCAAGAATTCGTCCCGCTTATAACGGCGTACAAATCGTACAGCAAGTGTTCGCGGTGGACTATCGGCTGAATCCTTGGAATGTTGACGGCGTGGTCCAACTCTGGTCACAAAATCTAAATCTTGTTCCTCTATTGACACTCCTATTTTGTGAGCCAAGACGTGCACGATATGTAGCGCATTTTCATTTTTGAGCTCGTTGATGCCTGATATTTCAAGTTCGTTCCGTAGAGACGATTGCGCTTGATTGTTGAGCTGTTCATGAAGATTAGCGATGGTATTGTTGAGGGAGATTATTTCTTCTTCACGTTTCTCTAGCGTTTTTATTCTTGAGTCATATTCATCCAGGCGCGTGTAGCATTGTGTGAGGTGTTCGGTCAGGTATGTAATATGGGACTTTATATCTACCACATCTCCTCGAAGTAATTTTATCTCGGAGCTAAGAGTGCGTAAGATCTCTGAGTCCGTAGGCGTAGTGGAGGATGACTCAAGAGACGATGCTGAGAGGTAGCAATCAGTAGAGCTAAGCGGCGTGATGTCGGCGTTGGGCGACTTCGACATCTCGGATACGGAAGTGCGCGAGGGGGTAGCAACTTTTCTTAATGCCTTATTTTGACAAGTTGGGCAGATCCAGCTTGACTTCATTTCACCTGTTAACTTAGTCTGGTTTCCAGCATTTGCACATACCATGTGAAACAGAAGGTCGCATTTCACGCATTTTATGTTCGACGATCTCAGCGCTTTGTTACAAGATGCACAGTTATTAACCATTATTATTGTTTATTATTTACGATATTTGATAACAAATACAAAAATCGATGGCACAAAATTCTTGGAAATTGAGCGAGTGCACCTGCATCGGCCGCGGCGAGCTCTTCCCGGAAGCGCGAAAAGGGTGAATTATTTTTTCGGCGCAGCCCGTCTCGTTTACTCGAGGTGGAGCGGGGGGTACCTCGGCGCAATGCGATCGCGGAGCGCGAACTTTCTTATTAGAATATGCACTGGACTATAACACTAGTATTATTTGAAATAAAGGTCAGTATTATGTGAGATTGATGTCAGATTAATTCTTTTAGGTCGGGAATAAAAAATATTTTTGCAAAACACGTCCACACTTCACAAGACTTACGACGCAACTCCTGTATTGTACTCCAATTGTACTGTAGTTAGTTAAAACAGCATAGTTCAGGATAAATAAACAAACGTAATTATAATGTACTCAAATATGCTATATTTATAAACGTACTCATAACTAAAAAAGTTACATTAAAACAATAAAATAATCAATTCAAATGTCCTTGAGAGAGGTAAAATAAATATTTTTAACCAACATTCTTTTCAAGCTAATATCAAATTTGTGTCAACGGAATAAGATTCAAATTAAACATAACAAAAGTACGAAAATAATACAAAATTGTTTGATAATAATTCGGAGATCTGAATAATATATCTAAATAGGAATAATCTCATACATTATGCAATAACGTCCGAATCTTGCGGACGTACTGGTCCCAGGACCACGAAATTATAGCGCCTTTTAGTAAGGCACTGTATAAAAATAGTTTAATCTTTGAATACTGCGCGTTAATCAAGCCAAAGTATACCTTAAAGTGAATGCTACGGGCGTGATTTCACTAGATGACGCTGAACTCTACTATATACAACCTTGTTCTAACGTTCCTTATATTTAACGGGTTGTTTTGCTTCCGCACCCAGCTGTGGGCTGACTCCTAATGCCCGCTATGACCTGCCGGACTTGCGACCTCTTTTTTTTTTAGATATTTTTGGGAAAAAATAGAACATGGTGTAAAAAATATTGGAATCGATTCAGTTCCTGATTCTGATCAAACTATATTCAGGTTTCGCGTATACTAAAAATAATGTAAAAATATTTGTTTATCCAGCGACATTTACTGCCGGTAATCTTTTACATTAAGGGTGAGTTGCACCATTTACCTATAACGATAATCAAACCATAACCAGCCGTGAAACGGCCGCCTATTGATCAATTCGACGATTTGACAACTGTTAACGGCTTTGTTATCGTTACAGTTAAATGGTGCAACTCACCCTAATATGTTGATTTGCTGCAATATTTTAAACGCTCGTTGATACCATTTTTTAGTGTATATGTATATTATACCATAAATAAATTAAATAAACTCAATAGTTTTAGTTAATTTTGCTTTTAGAGCTTTGGACCAATATTAAGACGGCCCTTCACGATCCGTCTACCGTCAAAGTAAACATGGTTTAAAAGCTTGTTTCATTTAGGTATGGCGAAAAAAGAGAGAACGCCTGAACGCTCTCTGGTATTAGTAACTTTCGTCATCCAATCGAAATTTCACAAAACTTGTTCTAGAAAACATGTTTTTTTTTTAAAGCTTGAAAGGAATTTTTCAAAATTTGTCCCGCAAGGAGATGAAAAGGAGGCCCAAACTTAGTTTGGAGAAGCCTACTTTCAAAAGTTAGAGCTATAATACGTTAAAAACAAAATAGAGTTTAGCGCCATCTAGCGAAAATATAGCCACACTTGAGCCCTTAACTTTCACCTTGAAGCAATGATAACAGTGCTTTTTATAGAACACTTTCATCGAAAACTTGCCATTATCAATCAACATAAATCATAAATCACTAAAGCTCAGTTTCTCGAATTTTGAAAACTTCTTTTTTCAAATTTTCCTTCTCAACCATCGGTTTTTTGATTCCAGAAGTTGACTCTTCTAAACAAGCTATTGCGTTCGCCAAACGCTTTCTATTCGGACTCTTCTCGATATTCAAACTAATATTCGTCAACGGCGACCGTAACCCCGATTCTTTATCGACTGCCAAGTTACCAATTGATAATGTCAAATCAGAAGGAACGTTCCCATCTAAGCAATAGAGTAGAGAATCGCTTATTTTGTCATCTGAATCATTCGCTTTCGTATTTAGTATCGATAGATCGATTGGTGTTGCCGTTAAAACGGATCTGCTTAGGAGGTATTCCCTAAAAGGTTCTGATAATGTTTTGGTGTTTTGTTCGTGTGTTATCGTAAACTTTGGTAAGCCATCGTCGTCCCCGCATAGTGTTGTGTTTAAATCATCGATTAAATTCGGTCTTTCTCTGCTAATTACGAATCGAGTGCTTTCTGGCCGTAAAGGGCTGTCTCCGAGTGAATTAATCGATCGAGCATCGAATGGTTTCGTTTTTGGTAGAGATGTGCTTGTTGAGTGACTTGATCTGAAATGGAGAAGAAGAGCGAGGTATAGACTACAGTATGCTTACTGTCACTAATCATAGAGTAAAGAAATACTGTCAGGCTAAGCCAAATTTACCTTGATTTAGGTCTTCTTATACTCAATTTAAAATTAATCGAATTCAATACAGAGCTTCGATGATCAAGGGATCCAATTCGGAACCATATTTACAAATGCAGATAATTTTGCGGACTGTACAGACCCATATTTTTTTATTATTTCTGTTATACAATATTTTCATAGAAATCTTGTTAGTAACAATATCTTCGTTGTTAGTAACAACTATGTTAGTATGTTACCTTTCGCACGAGAACGTGGACCTAGTGCCGTCATTTTCATCGTCCGAAGAAACAAAATCACTGTCGTTTTTCGGTGACATTGATTGGTACATTCCATCAGACTTGGTCGTCTCGTCTTTCTGAACGGTCGTGTCCGCCATGTCTCGTTGCTCTGATGTTATTATTAACGGTTTTCGGGAACGGGGAGTCATTATTGATTCCTGGAAATTAAATTTGTTTGATTAGTTTTGGGATTGTGTGGAGGGAAGTTCAAAACACAACTTCTACTATTTTTTCTCTTTTTTTGGTTTTTATGGCTTAGCAAAAGTTTGATCAATCATACAGTGCCAAGTTTAGAAAGTATTTAGCTTATGGTACAGAAACGCCACTCACACACAACACTCTAAAGGCTGATTTACATTGATACAGTAGCTGGCGCCAGCATCACTGGATAATTACAGGACTGCTGATCCAGTGCCAGAATCCAGTAATACTGGTGCCAGCTACTGTATTAACATCACAATTTTGCAGTATGAGCGGTTTAAGTTGTGCACCTCTGAAGTGCGGTTGACTGTACAGATAAACCATTTAAATGACCTAAATAGTGAAAAGATCCGTTTTTGTAGCGTCATTCATATCACAAAAATAGTTCGAATATTGAATGAAAAAAATGGGATTGGGTGGATAACGTCAGCCGCATGCACAGTGACCGCTGGCCAAGTGTTCCTGTGTGGGTTCCTACAGAGGGTAAGCACTGTCGAGGCCGGTCTAGAAAGAGATGGCGAGATAATCTAGACGCGTACCACGGGGACTGATTCGGAACGGCGCGGGAGAAGAATGTCTAGGACTTGGGGAAGGGCTTTGCCTAGCAGCGGCATAGTAATTATTATTATTTACAAACACATAAAAGCATAAACATTAGACACAAGAGAACATTTAGAGTAAACATGCAATTCATGCTCAGACAACCAACCTGCATGGCTTTGGACAACTTTTGCGTCGATTTCGTTATGGGCGACATTGACGCTCTGCGGAAATTGATCGTATAGGGCGTAGCACAGTCTTCATTGAACAAAACCGCATCAGAAATGCCCGGCGTACTTGTGAGATAGTGTTTTACTTCATCCTGTAGTATTATCTTCTTCGGCGTATCATCAATTGGACCCCTTTCACTGCTGATGTCGTGATACGAAACTTCGTTTTCCGACGCAGTGTCTTGATCCTCGAAACACGATACACAAGTCGGTGTACTCCGAATGACGCCATTGCGTTTTTGATACTTTTTGTTGAACGTTTGCGTCGTCACAATCTTCGAACGAAACAGTCTATTACCGCGTTTCTTCTTCGGCGTTTCATCGTTCGTATCTAGAGCGCTCAAATTAGGCTCTGATACGAATTTAGGACTCAATTTCCGTGATCTGTTCAAGGCACCTTCGGATAAAGTGCTTTCGTTGCTCGCGTCCGATTCGTAGTCATCGTCTAATGATTCCGTACTTGCTATCTTATGCGCTAAGTTCTTCAGAACGATATTTTTATGTGTCACATCGACTTTACTGTCGTCTGAGAACCTTAGTTTTCCTTTTCCGGTTTTCTGTAAGCGTTAAGCATGACGAGAAATGTTAGGGAGAGGATAGCACACAGATAGAGAAATTAGACATCACAACACAATGCACGAACAAGATGTTAGTTACAAGTATGCATTTGCATGCTTTTGATGAAAAACACAATAGAAAAGAAATAGTATATCACAATAGATTAGTAAATTGTGGGCTCGTCATGTTAGGTGATGTAAGAAGTTATCACACTGACAAATTGTTTAGTATTTTTAGGGTACCGTACCCAGAGGGTAAAACAGGACCCTATTACTAAGACTCCACTATCTGTCCGTCTGTCTGTCACCAGGCTGTATCTCATGAACCATGATAGTGAAACAGTTGAAATTTTCACAGATAATGTATTTATGTTGCCGCTATAACAAGAAATATTTAAGAGGGTTACCGTACAACAACCGTGATTTTTTTGCTGTTTTTGGCAACGGACGGTTCGGAGATTCGTGCGCGAGTCCGGTTTTTTATCTTACGCATAGGACAAAAATGCCATAACCACGTGCCACGGCCCAGCAGTGTGATAACGCCCTCAAAGTGGAGTGCAAAACATTTTAGTTTTGAAAAGATATAATTGGTTATTATAGAAAATGGTTTTAAGCTCGCCATACACCTTTTTTACCTTTTAATATGTCCTGAAAACTTTAAAAAAAATGTTTTGTAATTTTTTGAGTTTTTTTTTTCGTTTATGTTAATTTTCAAGAACTTGTCAAATCTTATTATATTAATATGCCAAAAGATTTCAGGTTTTAGGCTAAAATAAATTTCGATCAATATTCAACTTTAAATTTTTATTTAAAAATCAGGGGTAAGTAGGTGTATTTCGATATGTGCTGAGGGATTGCTTGTTATTGTCATTGGGTGTCAGTGACACAAGGTTTTACGGCCCATTCACGACCTTGGTTGTGAGCGGTAGCTAAACGCGGGGCGGCGAGCGGTAAAATCAAAAGTGTGACAAAGTTTGAAGCACGCTACGAGACGCTGCTCATATTGAAACCGCGCTCGGTTACCGATGCTGCCCCGCTCGCCACGCCACGCGCCTCTTAGACTAAAGTTGTGACCGGGCCGTTAGACAGTAAAAAGTCTAACACTCTTCACTCCACCCAGAGTAGGAAAAGTAATTTAACGATAACCCACTCTCAAAAAAGGTGTATTTCGATCTTCATTCAAAATACATTATTTTCAAAATCAGTATAAACATCATTAGTAAAAAAAACGCTTATAAAATCCGTACTTACTTCATCTATAACATTAATATGTGATCCGGAACCTTTCTTTGGCGTTTTGTTGAGTAATCCCTTGTTGAAAATGTGCCTCTTGATTGAGTCGCCGAAACTTCTAGAGCCAGCCACTTTACCTGTTCTTTGGATTTGTATTGGCGTTCCTGGAATGCGTAAGGTTGAAAATCAATTTTATTTATATTTAAAGGCTACTACTTCTACTACTATACTGACTAACTATTGGGACTAGCTAGGCACGTGTAATTTTGCACAAGTTTTTCTCTTATGACTTATGCAAGTACTAAGAAGGGATTTTCCAAAATCCACCCCCTAATTCTTGAAACAATGTAGTGGTCAACAAAACAATTGAAACCCTGACTCCATTTCAGAAGCCAGTAACTTCTATTTGGATTAAAAATTACTGAGTCACATCCCTGCTGAACAAAGGCCTCCCTTGTGACTTTCAGCCATTTCGGTCCAGTAGCCAGATTCAAGTAATAAAAACCGTAACGATATCGTAGCGATTTAGTCGTTTAGACCATCTCCGAATGCACATCCATCAATCGAGTTTAAACGACACCGATTTTAAAATCGTTTGAAATTCGTCGATTTAATAAAAAAATCTGTTTTACATTATCCTGGTAGAATACTTATTAATGTAACTAGAAATAAGTCGATAGATCGAACGACTATAAAACTTCAACGATATTTGGCTTTTTTCATTTTACGTGAATCAGGCTACAGTTAGCTTGGCCCACCATTTTCTACGTATTTTACCGATACGGCTTGAGTATTTACGGTCGTAAAATCACACATACTTTTATTTTTTAGGTGGGAAATCATCCAATGAGTTTTCTACTAGGGCAGAGCGCGAGGGCGTGTCAGCGCGCTCGAGCAACGCACACATAGACACCGCTCACGGACACGATGTCTCGGTCGCGTCTCGGATCGCTCGTTGAACAGTTCCGGCTCAAACGCTCATTAATGTGCGTCCATCGAGCGTAGGTATAAAAAGTGAAGTACATACATGAGCTTGTCTTCTGTACCTATCTATTTTGTGCTTTTACTGACTAAAACTTTTGCCTCGCGTTCGAGGACCCAGGGTTTGCACAGCAGGCTTCGACCTTACTGGGCCCTACGGTTTTGCTGACATCTTGAGGCGCACGAGGAACACTCGGGCTCGATCCGGACGGTTACCGGACGGCCAAAATCACATAAGTAAGTATAATCTCACCAGAGCAGTGGTGGCTCCGAGGTAACGGTCATGACTTAAATTATGAGTAAGTCGCGGGTTCAAACCCAGCATTACTTCGTGTAATTTATTTCATCAGTGGTGATGAGTGGCTCTCAAAACGGTGAAGGAAAACATCGTGAAGAAACCGGCATGTCCATTCACCAACCCGCACTGGGACCGCGTGGTGGATTAGGGCCCATTTCCTCTCCTAGAGAGGAAGCCTGAGTCCCAGCAGTGGGAACATTAAAAGGCTGATTATGATATGACAATAATAATATCTCACCGTAACCATTCTGCCTATTGAAGTGTTTGATGAGTCGCCTCTTGTGCTGCGAGTCGGGTAAGGCCTGTATGTGCGCGTAAAGCTGCGCGAGCGCAGTGTCGGTAGGGTTAGACTCATTCTCTGCGCGCGTCCGGTGACGGTCCACGAAGGTGTACACTGTGTTCGCTGCTGTTCTGTGGATGATTATTTTAAACTTACATATTTCAAGATTCCTGCAAAAATGTCCTTTTTGAAACTACAGCTGAAATAAGTAAACTGCTGAACTTAAGCTTTAACCAAGCGTCACCATAATGACCAGTGCTGTTCTTCTCGAATACCCGCCACCCGACCAGCAGGCTTATTGCTTGTTTACAGAGAAGCGGAGCCTCACATGTCACGTTGGGCGGCGCGGCGCGCACTATGACTTTGTATGAGTGTTTAAAGAGACGCGTTTTTACGCACGTTAGCTTGAAATATAGGCGGTGCGTTTTCCGTTCAGGGTAAAACGTAACGACACTCGCGGCGTCGCACGCCCCCAATACGAGTAGGTATGCGGTGATACCCGCTACTGCGCCCGCCACGTGTTATGCTACACGCTAGAAGTAGCGGGCACCGCTACACTGCACGCCCTCTTCTCCATAAACAACATCAAAGTCCATTGCCATATGTTTGTATTTGCGCGTGCGATGACGCATGCCGCTTCACGTGGTGCTGCTCTATAAACAACTAGCGGCCCGTCCCGGCATCGCACAGGCAATAAATATAGCCTGTTACTCAGGGTGAATGTAGCTTTCTAACGGTGAAAGATTTTTTGAAATCGGCACAGTAGTTTTTGAGTTTATTCATTACAAACATACACACACAAAATTAAAAAAGAATCCCTCTTTATAATATTAGTGTAGATGTAAACGTCCAACGCGTCGCGAGACACCACGCCGCTCGCGACGTGCAACGCCTCGCATCTCCATAAACGCAATGTACAATACTGCGTTATGTTATTAATTAAAGCAAGTAAACACTCACTTATCAGTAATACTCTCATCCAGATCGACTAGGGGCGACATGGCCTTGCGTTTCTCCCTGACAGTGAAGTACGCCGCCGCATCGGTCGCCAGTTGAGTCGGCGCATCAAACAAACGCGATGACTGACGGATCATGAAGCTGATGACTGGGGATAAAGCTATAGCGTCCGCGTGGAAGGTTTCTGGTGATAACTGAAATAGATTAGAAAAAAAAATATTAGGGACAGACAGCTCAATGGTTACAAATACAAAGTAAAAAAGAATTGATAAGATAGAACGATTAGTTATGGGAATGCTAGTCTAAGGGCTTTAACTCTTTAAGGCTTATAGTCCCTTGGACCATCTGTCAGAAATTAAATGGTTACAACTCTCGTACCCATCTAGGCGACAGTGTGACTATCTGTGCATTTGTTTGCGGCCAGCTGCGCCCGGACAAGCCCCGCTGACTTTTAAATCGATTTTCTTTGCGAAATATTGATTGATTTACATACGCAATGTTCACTTTGAAGAATATTAAACTACCAATTTTTATGTGTAAAAACGTTTCTAAAGATCCAAGCCGTTTAAAAAATCAAATGTTGATAATGTTGTCCATGAATCTATAGTAAACATATATTTTTTTCAAACCTATTAACCTAGCCGTTACCGAGGAGTAGGCTCCAGAAAGTCACTGTTTTTTAGGCACTTTTCGGGCGCTTGGCTTTGGCTTAACGGTTGCGGGACGGGGCGGGCGCGTAGCGAATGCGTCGCGAACACGCCGCGGTTGCACAGCAAAGACGTCGCTGACGCGCGGCAAATTAGCTACGTTTTCAACGCGTGTTTGTAGCAAGTTAACGACGTAGAATACACTCGATAAAAAAATGGATTCCGACGAGGAGACACTGCTGTTGGCTTTGTTACTTCGACGACGCCGGATACCCGCACCTCGTTGCGCGTCCGCAACAAATTCGGACATGCGCAAGCGCAGGCGCGGCGTGTTCATTGCGCGCCCGCTCCGCTTTGAGGACGCGCGCAATCCGCCTGCTAGTATGATAAGGCCCTATGGTACCCCGACTGACCCCAAGAAATTTAAATTTCCTTAGTGTTTTTTTTTGCATTTTGCAAGTAATAATCAAGCTGTATGCTGATTAAAATATGATTAGCGGCCGCAATACGTATTACGTATGTAATACGTAGTACGTATTTACGGAATTATAATCGCTAAAGTCATCTATACAACCCTTTCAGTTCGTCTTACACCGTCTTGGATTATTTTTTCATGAAATTGCCATTTAAAGGGGTAAGACGAACTGAGAATGTTGTATTAATGCATGAAAGCTGTAAATTAAATTATACGGAAATTTGGTACCCCAGTACCAAATAATTAACGTCCAGACGTTAATACGAAATATTAAACTGAAAAGAAGACACTGCTGTCACAAATGGTATGTGTGATAATGTAATAATAAAGAAGGCTACAAATACGAATATGTTTAAAACATTATGTTGTGCCATTATAACAGGCTGTACTTACCATATCTACCTGAAAGCCTCTCCATCTGTCTGTTACACTTTCATGGTTAAATTACTGAACAGATTTTAATGAAATTATTTGTATGGAGTAAGCTTCAAAAAAGGACATGGGCTACTTTTTATATGGCTTCGATTTTAACCTTGCGAACATAATAAACTGCTACCAAAAGTTAGCCTATCATTTATAATGGGAGGAAGTACTAATTCCAGAGAGACCTAGAGCAGTAGTGATCCAATGGTAATGGTCTCGACGACTTACGAGTTCTAGGTAGCAAGTTAAAAAGAACATGTCTTTAGGCTCTCTCACTTTCCTAGGCTCAAAAATTCGAAGCCAAGTGATTATATTTAAGCTATATTTTTACTGATTCCACGAGAATGAAGCCACTCACTAGCAGAAGCTAATCTTATATAAATTTATTTCTAATGCATACCTTTCTCGGACACAGCAGATGCGGCGTGAACATTGTAGCCAGCGTATCTGGTGACATTCTATTCGAAGCTTCATTGTCAGCCGTCAGCCTCAACAACCGTAATAGCCTCTGTAGAAAACTCCTGTGCGACGGTGTTAGAAGTAGAAGTAACAGTTGCAATGCAGTGAGAAGTTTTACTTCTGATGAATCTACATTTGGTGGGTATTGTGCTGAAAATTATAGATAGATTGTGAACAATTTTATGGGTATCTGATAAAAAGTTAGTACGTAAACTGGTATGTAGGTACCTTTCAAGGGACTGTTGAGTGACAGCGGCTGACCTGACTAAAACACACCTATGCTCCTTCATTTGTTCTAGAGCTATGGTCACCCTTTCAAACTTTTTATATTTGTAACATTTTAATAATGAATTCTATCCTAAACTACTGTTTCATCTATAGATATTTTTACGAAAAACTTACTAGCCAAAGTACAATAAGTCTGGTAATACTGATCCATCAGTAAAGGTTGGGGTAACTCAGCCAGGAAACCTTTCAGGACTGAAGCACAGTCATGAACCGTAAACCTTCCCTCATCGAGACCCAGGTTTGATCCTGAGAGGAGCAGGTTCTTCAGCTCTTGTTGACGACTCAAGGAGCCTGTGCGACGGAATATGCCTTCTTGAGTTACATCTGAAAGTATTTTTAACATATTTATTTATATTTTCTTTAAAAAACATTGTCCTCCACGACAAATAACTCCTGTATCGTAGGTGTGTTCACAAACGTAAATTCACATATGTACATGTTTTGGAATAAAGGATAAAAGAAGCTCGTTTTAATTCATTAATCCCCAAGCAAACACCGGTGTTCGCGTATCTATTGTCTTAGTATTGTATCTCAAATTGACGGTATCTGAAAGGTTAAATATCTGTAGCTTTTCATTAATCTGGCATTGTTGAAGTTGGGCTGGAATGACTCAACTCATTTTGGTTTGCTGATAATTTGGTAATTACACTGATTGTCGCTTTTTTTCTCACTAGCTATTCTGTGTTATTTACAAGGAGTCATTTATAAAACAACTGCACTTGGAGCCACATGAGCATATTATTTGATTTCAGTCAAACATGTTCACTAAGTAAAATTTTGAGCCATGTTTTAATCAACTTCAAAAAAGGAGTTTCGAAACTCCACCTGCAAGTGCATTAGTAAGTCTGCCATAATTTTTAAAAGTACTGATATAATTTAGGTGGGGTTTTATTTATTCAAATACAAAAGATCCTGCTGGGTTGTAGCTATCAGGAAAAAGATTCTGGCAAGGAATTCTTCTTCTTTATCAGCTGTACAATTATTTTCCCGGATAATCTAAAACTTTGTTTTTTTTTTTTGTAAAGTTAATGAATGAATAATGATTTTTTATTTTGATTTTTTGTTTTTTTTTTTTGTAAAGTCCTAAGATAATGAATGAATAACGATATCAAATAACTTACTGTCGGGCTTCGATAGGAAATCTATTAGCTCATTCAACCTCAGAATCCCATCTTCAGCTATAGAGTTCACTTCAACATTATTCTTTGTAATGTTAGCATTATTTTGACTAGAATTCGAACTGGAGCTCTTTGTTTTCTTATGGAAATTCCAACGGAACTGCTTTGGTTTATCAGTTGAACAATCAACACTGAAAATATGTCGTCTTATAATAAACAAAACGGCACTTCACGAAAAAGGTTATAACGGACTTTTAAGCTTTTATACTTACTCGTCTGAATTAATATCTACTACAAAAGATAAATGCATACGCACTAAAGTAAAAAACTGTTCTAAATTCTCTTTTCGTAATCTTTCTATCAATGTTATATCCGGTGAAGTCATATTGTTTTCATTAGACACAGAGAACGAAGAAATAGTAAGAAAGAACTAAAATAGGCTCCTAATAAGACACATATTTCCTTCAAAATATAACGAAGCACAGTTGTACTATATTATGTGGCACAAAAAAGAAACATTACATTTAGATTTTTAATAAATTAAAGAAGAAATATAATCACAAGATACATTGTTTTCAAATGTCATTTTATCACAACGGAAAATACGTATCGTTCGGAAACTCAATTACGTCTGCTTTGAACAAAATATTGTGTGCTGTTTCTATTTAAAACGCTACATGAAACCATTATACCTTCTTATGAATATTTCTAATTTTGAATCAACTTATTTTATTTATTTGTATTTTTAATTTTAAACACTAAACGACACTTAATTAACGAAAATATAGTTTTATACGAGATTTGACAGTTCCTAATTTTAAGGTTCAGAACGCACCAGTTTAAACTTTTTGACAGGCAAAGGAAACTTTTTATTAGTCTTATTGAAACTAAGTTTTGAATATATTTTGTATAAAATATATTTTGTTATCCCAAGCAGACATATTCTAATTTAATCCTAGTCTGTCTAATAAGTCAGTCGACTTGGGAATTTTGAATAATATTTAATTATTTAAAAAATACTTATTTTCGATACTTTACTGTTAGTAAACAAAGATCTTCATCCTTGATTATTGAACCCGTGTTGACTGCATCAGATTTCATTAAATCCTAATAATTATCCAAGTCGTTTAACTTATTAAACAGACTCTACATACTATTTCCCCAAACGCTTTTCTGCCACTGCAAATACTGTGGACATTTCTTCTCAGGGTAGACAGCTAGAAAACACTGGCCTCCTCTGTAGGTATAAATTGACGAAAAACATTCAAGTGTTTTTAAAACCTATTTGCAAACTAAATATTATTTATAATTGATCATTGCAAACAAGTCTGTGTACAGACATTACATTTCTTTATCCTTTACTAGTTACTTTCATTGTCCAAATGATACTAATCCAATGCGACCGAGAAATTATCAGGCGAAAAAAGGGAGGCCCCAAAACAAACCCAGGACCCTGACGCTCACCAATAATTGCTCTTGCGACTACTGAGCTCCTTGTAGACTTTCACTACTTTTTCCCTTGGTCCAAAATTATTATTTTAGCTAGATCAAAAATACATATATCCATTGCATGCAATTATCTTGATAAATAATTCGTTTCTATGTTTATGTTGCCTTTACCTAGCTGTGGGTCATAATCGGCAAATGGGATAAAATTTAGTTTTTTTTTATTACAAAATCAAGGCCAGTCTGTTTTATTCACAACATTAGATTTTTGTTGTTAGGTCTAAAAAGTCAAACAACTTGGTTTAAACCTTTTAAAAGATTGTATTAGTAAACAATGATCATCTCTTTGCAAACTCAATTGTTCAACCAGTGTTAACTTACAGATTTCAAGATTTGATTATTTCTTTAGAATTTTAGATTACCCAAGTCATTTAACTTTTTAGACAGACTCTAGTTTTCCTTTATTAGGGCCGAGTCACACTACCTTAGTCAACCACTGCCATTTCGGTGTGACTTAGCCCTTGTTTGGAAAATCTTCACCTACATTTTCTAAACTGTAGTAAGTGATTTAAATTAGAAAAACTAAGTACTCATTTATTAAACAACAGGCAATGATACATAGTTTATTACATAATTACAGTCTTAGAAAATAGAGATATAAGCTGGAGATCATTAAAACATATCATCATGTCCCATTTCAGCTAGTAAGTTGAGTCCTCTTTCTTTCAGGGCCTTTGAAAGTAACTTTTGTTGCTCAACCTTGGCGTCTTGTTCTCGTCTTTGAGCATCAAGTATGTCATCTACAGATACTTCTGTCAGTGGTAAATTATCTTCTTTGTCTTTATCCTGAAACATCATAAAACAATAATTAAGATAACTTTGTTTTATTTATTTATTCTTTAAATAATTAAACCCCAAGCTAATGCCGCCTTTCACACTGTTATTGTCTTTCTATTGTGTCTCTAATTGACACAATTGAAAGGTTAAACAGATGTTGATGAACAAACTTATTGATAGAGATTGAAATATTTAGTACCTACATATCAGCAGCAGCAAATTCACAACTTTCTAAATAAAGAATTTTTCTTTCTAAGATTATTTAGATTATTGCATCCTAGGAAGATATTTACCATTATTATTTAATTACAAGTCATGACACTAAAGCACTTAAGTACCTAATTAATTTGATAAAATAAAGTTTATTTTGTATCAGAGATGAGGGATATACCTAGATATTGTAAAATATTTTATTATAAAATTACTGACACAATGAATAAATGTAGAAAATGGCATTGCAAAGGATCCTTAGTTAGGTTTGAATTATAAGAGATATTCATAAATATTTAATATTATTGTAAATAATATGTATTTCAACTTACAATTTCACCAAGTAGTACAACATTTTCTCCTCTAACGATAAATATACCTCTGGGAATGTCTCCATACTCTCTGCCGACGTGAATCCTTTCTATAGTCTTGTGCAGAACTAAGTTGGCAAATTGATCGACGCAGCGAAGGTACCCGATCAATGTCCTTCCGTCCCGCAGCAGCACCATAAGTTTCTCTTTGTAAAACAAGAATTTGTTTTGATAAAAAAAATACATGAATTTTACGCAGACAACAATCAAGTTTTATGACACGTACTGTCTAATTCATCCAGTAAATGGGCGGTTCCTGCTAACGGGTTCATATTACCAGACATTCTGTAAAATTTTACTAATTTCGGTTTCCCAATTAAAAATAATTCGAATTTGTTTTCAGAAAGTTCGCATGGATATCGAACCAAATTTGACAGGCTGTCGATGACAGTAGCTTGACTTACTTGACACTTTCTGAACTGTAATTTTTGACAGCTGGCAGGCGAACGTCGATAGGATTGTTCGTGAAATTGCTGCCCAATACTAAACACAGATTAGATATTAAACTAAACTTATTATTCGATTCTTGTACTAAACTCTTAAAAAAATACAAATTGTATTGCATTGTAAATGCCCGTTTTGACATTTGATAAAAACCCTAGAATGTATTGTCTGTGCGGAAAGTAAACAGTCGTGGGCAAAAATTTTATATAGTCGTGGGATTTGAGGGTGCTGCTGTAGATAAACATCGTTTTTGTCATGTGAGCAACATTGTGAAGACATTTTAGTGCTAACAGTCGCACTAAAATGTCTTCACAATGTTGCTAACATCAGACAAAACCAAAGTCTTGGTAAACAACCATTTAGAACCCGCTCCTATCAAGATCAGAGACTCTTAAACTCGTAAATTGTAGACAATTACATATAACTGGGACAGATGGTTCCAGGTACCTATATGGTTCTAAAACGTGGTCACTCAAATTGGCCTCATCAGAAGGCTTAAAGTCACTCAAAAGACAAAGGAGAGGGCTATGCTCGGAATTTCTGTGCGTGATCGAATCAGGAACCAAAATATCCGCAAAAGAACTACAGTTTCCGACATAGCCTTAAAAGGCAAGTCACATTGTTCGTAGAACAGATGGTCACTATAGCTGAAAGGTTCCAGAGTGGCTACCGTATACTGGAATACGCAGCGTCGGTAGGCGTTCCACAAGGTGGACCGAAGACTTAATGATTTGAAGGCTTTTACTTTTATTTATTCATGTTTGTAATAGATTTAGAGGCAGAGGACATATGTTCGTTTTTAAACTTTTTGTGGGACTAAATATGTTATAAAAACAAAGACTTTTTGAACTATTACACAAACGAATATTGTGTTCATTTACTGGATTTACTCTGTTCAGTTACTGGAAATTTTCGTTCATTCAGTGGGGTTTTAGGGTATTTTTCAATTTATTGCTAAATATCTAAAAATGTATCCAGGTTATATCGTAAATCTAACTTAAAAACAATTATTTAATATATTTACATTACCAAAATATAGATTTGGACCGTACCTATACCTTAGAGTTAACATAGTATATATTTATATTTTTTGAAGTTCAAAAATCGCTTGTGTTCATTCACTGGAGCACTTACCCTACCTCGAGTCCTAAATTCTTGCCCGAACAAAAATATTTGTAACACAACACTGCTAACTTTAAACGCTTGCCGTTTTGAAACAAACAGTAACATGTGAAGTAAAGATTGTCATTATAATAGAAAATAGAGCTGTGATTACGAAAAAAAATACGTCGTTGGGTAGAAATATTTCAATATCTTATTTTTTTGAAAAAACTGTGTTTTGTTCATTTACTGGGGTGTGTTCATTCACTGGAGCACCTACCCTACTTCTTAATTTTATTATGACTACTTAGAATTGGACCTTTAGTTATGGTATCATCCCTGGTTAAGTCTATTATAACAGTAGGTTTCTCACACTCCAGTCCAGCTACACTACCCACCAGCTTGTCGAAGAGGTTATTGGTGTTGGTAACCTGTTCACTAGCTTTCAAAGTATCTACAGCAGAAATTGTGTTGCGAGCCTTGCATAATTCCGCTTCAAGGCCTGATATACGACTCAGTGCCTGGTCATGAGTGTCTCTGCATTCCTGAAACTCGGACACAAGTTAACGGAGATGGTCATGCTGCTCAAGTATGTCCATATGCTGGGTGTGCAGCTCTACAAGCTGTCTCTTGAGTTGAGTGTTTTTGTCTATTAACTTCCCAACTTCCACCTCACTCTCCTCTCTTTCCCGCAGCAGGTCATTGCAAGTCTTTCTTGAAACCTCCAGCTCCTTCAGTACTGCACTCAGTTTTACTTGCATGTCACGAACTGTAGCTCCACGGGTCATTATATTATAAACTTCCCCGAGTGGCTCCTGGAATGTTACAATAAACGGTTAAGTATTTGATGAGATGCTTATTGAACAAAGAACTTGAGATAGTTAGAGGCAGACAAATAGTTAAAAAGAAATAAAGAAACAAAAAAGAAGATTGAAATTTAGAATTTATAATATTATACTAGAGTCTGTGCGGAAAGTAAACCATCGTGGGATTTGAGGGCGCTGCTGTAGATAAATATCGTTTTTGTTATGTAAGCAACATTGTGACGTCATTATAGTGCGACTGTTAAATCTTGATATTTTGAAACTATGTTAGACTAGCTTCTTCCAGCGGCTTCACCCTATAATAAAAATTATCCGAATGGCTGAATTTGCTCACGTAATGAAACTGCAAAGTTATAGCTTATGTGCTATATTATTGCAATGTTTATGATTAAGTTCATCTGTCTAGTAGTTTTAGCGCGACACATCCATACATACGACTACCTCCATCCATCTTCACAAACTTTCGCATTTATAATATTAGTAGCCTATTTATTGAACTTGCTCACGTGATGAAACTTAGCAAAAATATAGGTTATAAGCTATATATATTATTGCAACGTTTATCATTAAATTAATCCATTTATAAGTTTTTGCGTAATGAGTAACAAACCGTTAATTGTGGCGACACCTGGGGGAGGCCTATGTCGAACAGTGGACGTCTTTCGATTGTAATGATGATGAACGTTTAAATGCAAACACGAACCGGTAAAGGAAAATAGCGTGAAGAAACTGCTGTACTGCCTATCTAGGTAGATTCCACCAGCGACCACTTACCCAGTGCCAACGAAAATGGTTTTATCACTTTGACTGGGATAGGTCTATTATCACTGAATGGAATATTGTAGCTAACAGCAAGTTTATGTTTACCCTAGTTAAATATAAAGGTAAAAATGGAACACACTACCACTTTCTCGTTGTCTTCCTCAGTACATTTTCCCTTTTGGTAATCTATGAAAAATATGAACTTAATGACTATGAAAATAAAGTACACTTCAGAATTTGTAATGTTGCTTCGTAAAAAATCTATTTAGCCTGTAAGGGACCATCTCGTATATAAGATCTTTGGGATCACTTGGTTGTCCGTCTGTTTATTTGTTAAGACCTTTTAACGCTTGGAGGTATCGAGTTAAAATTAAAACCATATGCTCAAGTCTGCGGTCTTTTGAAGTTGTGAAAAAATCAGACTTCTGAGTTAACGAAAAAAAAAGATACGGCCGTTTATGTCGCAAAAAAACGTATATTTCTATAATCAAGCAAATCAAAGTTCATAGGGTTGACCTTAAATCCTGAAATTTGGCATAAATCAAGGTCTCATAGAACAAGTAGGTACAGGGAAAAATCTGAAAATTGTAAATTTGTAGACACGCCACAAAAAAAAATTTTTGTAATTCGGAAAAATCTTCGTAACTCAATTCGGGAATTGATTTCAAAGGTAAATTTGCGAGTCCGACTCGCACTTGCCCTTTTTTATTTTAGTTACTGTATCCGTACTCAAGCCTGAAAAGAATTATTCTAAGTTAGTCGAAACGCATTATTTTAAAGTATCAATACACTTTATACTAGCCATAGAAAATATTGACCAAAACAAAATAAATAAATATCGTCATGTTTAAATGAATTTCCGTTTAATTTATATAAATTTGGAGATAACAGGGACAGGAGTTTATCTAGGAAGTCTAAAAACATTAAAATAAAAGTGTTACGTACCAAAAAAACAGCATACCAATGTTTCCCAAATTCGTGACTTTGGTTTGATCAATAATGGTGTGATTTGCCATTTGTTATCTTTGGAAAAACTGTAATATATTAAATATTATTTCCCTTGCAGCTCAGTGAAATTTTTTATCACATTTCTGAAGATTTCAATTAAAAATCACAATAAAATAACATAATAAACAAACCGGTACCAATATTTTATGACGTTTGGCATTTGACGGATGGCTGGATTGGGTTGCTACTTAAAATCTTTATTGTTGTTTTCACTTTACGCCACGACGGTTCTTTTATCGCACAGACAATAGTAGTGTAGGTAGAAGAAAATAAAATAAAAAATTAAGGAGATAATAAAAAGGGGAAAAAAAACTACTTATTTATTGATTGATTAATTCGACAGACTATTATTGTTAAGCCAATATTGTTAGATTTGCTATCTAATTAGTGCTAAGAATGCTGAATTATAAAATTAATTAGAGGTAACATTAATTTGATAATGGAGACAGTTATTAATCTTCGAAGTTAAGGTAAAGCAGATTGAAAATACTAAAATAATGTGAAGTAAGTAATATGTTGTATGTTTTGTCTGGGGCTTATGTTTTAGTCGTCGATTTTACTTCCACAGTTTGTCAAGTAAAAGGAGACATAAACGGTGCCAATGTGTTCTGGACGTAGCTCAGAACCCTAAATTTTATAATAGAATTTACACAAAATATACTTAATTAATTAATTTTTTAAGATAATTTGTCTAAGAGGTCGTTTTTTCACGACCAGTCACTAGGGTTGCCAGAGCAAAAAAAAAAAGAAAAAAAAAAGCTGCTAAGAATACAACCCTAAAAAAATTAATAAATTGCAAAGATTTTATATAGGTATTGAAACAATTAACCCTTATCCATAGATTTTACACTTATACTGGTACTCTTACCCTTAGTTCCGAATTATGTCAAAAGCGATCATATTGCGAATCCAACCAAATTTAATTGTCACAAAATAATAGGATTATTGAGTACTATTTGTGACGTAGCGCGTTGGTCAGATTCGCGATATAATTGCTATTCGGAACGCGGGGTTAATCGACTAAAATATCTTATCTTTTTCCATCACGTTTTCCCATCCATAATCCATTCTCCCCATCTCCCTCTCTTACTGACTTATTTCGCTCGCTGTCATTGAAGTTCAGCAATCGTGCATTCACATTTTAATTTCTCGAACTATTTTTATTGCACCCATGAATTAACTTTAAGCGTGAAACTAACAACGAAGTATTGTTTGTGCTATGTTTTTTAGTGTTCTTCGGATTCAAAGGAAGTTTTTACATTTAGAAAAATCAAACGCGGAAAATGGAACAAGACGACGAGATCAAATCCGGTTGTTTATTATTTCCGCCTGCCGGAGGGAATATGTTTAGTAAATTCCCTAAAAAGGTATTAATATTGCATCTTTGCTTTTACTTAATAAGTTAGAAATTATTAGTGCATGTGATTCATGCAAAATCACGTAATACGCGCGGTTATAGCATTATTGTAATCAAGTTGTGACTCAATGGAAAGGTAGCTGTCGTGTTGTTTCCATAAGTTGCTATCGTTTGTAAGGAAACTTCTAAAATAACTTTGATGTTCGATATAAATAAAAATAACAAACAAAACTAATGGGATAATTTTAAATAATGCTGCAGATAGCAGGCAGGTTTACTATCATAATATTATTATCAATAACTTGTTTATTAAATTGTCTATTTTAATGACCATAAACTTGTTTATTTTTTAATCACTAAATCGATCCAGTTTCTAATGTAGGTAGGGTAGGATGTTTATTAAATCATGCATTATTCTGCTTCTTCCATTTAATTTGGATTTAGAGTAGCTCTAGGATATCTCTACTATCTCTTATCTTAATATTTACCCCTTACCAATTTATTGTTTCATTACTTTTCCCATACTTTTATATTTGTTCTCATATACAGGTGTTGCGTAAATAGTGGTCAACTAAAGTGTAATCAAAAAGCCAACTAATTCCCACTCAAAATTTTAACCTTTCAAATACTATAATCAGACACAATAGAAAGACAATGAGTATAATAATTATTGTTAAGATTGTTCCAACATAGTCAAAACCACATTTCATGAAAATCATTTACATACTATGTGTATTGAATTGTCTATATTTATCCATAATGGCAGACTGGCCTGTTGGTCAAGCAGTCACTGGCCCTGACTGCTATGCCGGAGGTTGTTGGTTTAATTCCCTCCCAGGACAAATGTTTGTGTGATCAGCATGATAATTTGTTCTGTGTCTGCGTGTAATTTATCTATATTATCTATGTATTTATGTATACAAGTATGTCTATCAGTTGTCTAGTACTCATAACACAAGTTCTGCTTAGCTTGGGACTAGATGGCGATAGGTGATATTTGTGGAACATTATTATAGTTGTGTGCCATTTAATGTTGTGTAAATATACAAGTTTGTTATACTTTGTGATTCTAAAAGTACTTTGCAACAAATAGTCAGAGCACCTCAAACACACAACGCAAACCTGTAGCTTATACCATATTAGTTGTACTTGAGGCTAAGGGAAAGTAGTAAATTTCAATGGATTCCGTCACATGTAAATCTGATAGGAATAGAAATTGAGAGAAATATATGAAGAAACTTCTTTCAGTCATCTACCTGTCTTTATGGTTATATAATATAATGTGTAGTTTTACTATATCGATAAATATAGTCAAAACACATTTCAGGAAAATCATTCACATATTATGTGTATTGTCCATTATCTATATTTAAATTAAAATGTATGAATATTAAATGACATCATCTTTTTAATTTACAGAAAAACTGGCAACAGAAACACTGTATCCTGTTCACTGCCAGCAAACAAGGAATTGAGCGTCTGGAAATATTTGACAACAAAGATGATGTTGCTACTGGTGCTATACCTAAAATTATTACCCTTGAAAATTGTATAAAAATAACACATTCTAGTCCTAACACTATTACAATACTTACTAAGTCACACACTCAACAACTCAGCACACAGTCCGAGGCAGAAACTTTAGAATGGGTGACTGCTTTACAATCAGTGGCTTTCAAGGATAGAGACTCAAATCCGTTCAGCTGTGACGAAGACAATGATCTGTACTGCTCAACTGGAGAAGGTGTATTCTCAGTCAAAATGTGCCCCTCTGAGGCCTCAACAAGATGTGGTTTAGAGCCAATCCGCTATCTCCTTTTGCTCACATCTACTGCCATAGAATTAAGAGCTCAGTATGATGATAAAGTATATGCCACATGGCCTTATAGGTTCATAAGGCGTTATGGTTACAGGCAGGGTAAATTTACATTTGAAGCAGGACGCAAATGTAACACTGGTGAAGGTATTTTCCATTTAGAACATCCTAACCAATCAGAAATCTTCAAGTGCTTGTCTTTAAAAATGAAAACAATGAAGCAAATGATTGGGAATGATAATCTGAACAGTCCTGAGCACAGTGAATTTAATATTCAATCAAGTGCTAATTTGTTTCCTGGTTCTAGAAGTCCCCTAGTTGCTGCGAGGCCTGATGATTTGAACTTGAGTTCACTGTCATTTAAGACTGCTTCAGTTTCTAGCCAACAATGTTCAGTTTCTAGCTCAGAGAGAGACACTGCACCTTTATTGATGCCAAAACCAGCATTTATGCATATGAAATCCAAGCCACAGAAGCCACCTCGCAAATTCATTAACCTACATGAAAGTAAAGATACACCAATTTCATCTGAAGAGACCTCAGACTTTGCAAGGTTTAAGAAACTTGATAACTATGAACCAATTGACCAGGTGAAAAGGGACAGTCCACCTAACCTTGTGCCATATGATAAAGTTGAAGTAAGATCTGAAGCATGGAAGACATTAGGCATAGATGAACCTGAGCACACTGAGTTCACACCTAATTTGGGAGACAATCCTAACTGTATCAAACTCATTTCTCGATCTCAAGATAATTTGAATACAACTGGTCCAGAATCTTCAAGAATTATTTTGCTGCCAAGTCCTGTAGTTGATCCAGAAGATGAAAATTATGATAGGTTGGCATATTTTGGCTCAACAAGTAAATTGAATAAATCTTCACGTTACAAAAAGATTGAGGCACGTCCTACTACTTTGGCTCTTGGTGAGCCAAAGAATAAAGATACTTGGAATGATTATGATGAGGTTGAGAATGTGATGCAAACAGCAAGACTAGCAGATGACTCACATTTGGGTTATGGGATGATAAGGAAGCCAAGCAACACCCCAGGGCCTCAGGTACCCACTGCTGCTCAAGTCCAAGCTCTACAAAACCAAGTCGGTTTAGAGGATGTTTCTCACAACATGTGCAATGGGACAGACTATGCTATTGTAAGCCGTCCAAAAAGAGTATAATGCATTATAAATATTTCTGGAGAATATAATTTTGAGACTGAAATTTTGTCAGTGATTGTTCACTCAATTACTTTTTTATTAGGGTAAAGTGAAGTATTTTTGGCAAGTTGGACAAAACTGTTGAGACAGGAATATATGTATGTTGTACATTTAGTATAGGGATTGGGTACATGCATGTATATGCTATCTACCCTCAATTCAAACAAGACAATTTATGATAATTAACTGCCCAGTTAACAGATCACTGAAGTACAGTATGATAACAATTTAAATATGTACGTATTTTTAAGGCTCTATATTTTATATTTCCAAGGACACATACATTCTCTGTAAGACAGATCTCCAAATGAGAAAAGCATTCCTTACTACATTCGTATTTTTTTTTTTAATATTAAGACAATTTTGTACATTAATTTTGTATAATGTAATTATCGCACAAATAATACTTAGTATATTAATTGTAAGAGATTATGAAATGTATTACATTATGTGATTATATTGTGCCTTATTTTTATAGAGTATTTTCAGAAATGATTACCAACTGGTGCCAATTTTAAAATATTTTTATCTAGCTCTGCTGAAATGGTAATGAAGTATTAAGTGAGTTTTGTAACAAATACCTATCTGTCATTCGAGAAGTAGAGCAGCATTCATATTATTTGGCTTTCAGGATTTCAGGTAGAAAATGTTAAAAGCTTTTCCATAACATTCTTACGGCCTGGTCACGACTGGTCTTAGCGGCGTGCGGGGCGGTATCGGTAATCGCGCGAGTTTTCGCTTTAAGCGGCATCTCGTGGCATGCAAACATTTTCATACTTTTGATTAGGTACCTTACCTAACCGCCCCTGCTCCACGCTTAGGTTCCGTTCACAGCGGCAACGTCGTGAACGGTCCATCACAAGTTTACTACAGGAAAGACTTATTTATCTCATATTTGTCAAATTTCTGGTTTTACAGGGAGAGACTGATCTAAATTATGTAAAAATCTTCAAGGTTGGTAAAGTGGAATGATATTAATGCAGCTTTACTGTAGATTAGATAAGAATCTGTTTCGAATTTCTAGTTTTAGGTTGGCCATATTTTTATTTGTAATCTCTTGTAATATGGATTGAGAATAAATCATATAATCTTTTTGATAATGCGTTTTTATTTTGTAATTTCGTAATATTCTATATCACAACATATTGTTATGCTACTTACACTATGGAATATTGTAAAATATTAACACTTTAAGTGCTATGGACCTAGGAGCTAGGTCACACAATTATTGAGAATTTTTTAACATCCAAGAATACTGAGGATATTTAAAGTAGGACTGGCTAGTCGGGTATTAGTGTAAACACAATTTAACGACTTAGGAGGCCAGTTGTGGGCACTCAAGATAATTATAACGTCATTGATTGTAGCTATGTTCCTGGTACAGGTACTGGCACGAATCTTGAGCACTCGGCGTCAGAGTTTGGCGAGTCAATCGTCGTCGTTGTTAGATACATGCAACAAGCGCAGGGAACGAATCATGAGTGACGTCTATGAAACAATGGCGCGGCGAGCCAATCACTGACACTCTCCGCCTCCGCGTCTCACTTCGTACCACTAAAGAGACCGAATATTTGACTTCTAACCTGAAGCCAGTACTCAAGATCCATGCCAGTATCTGTACTAAATGTTTTTTGCTATAATAGCTACTGTACATAAAATTCAAAACTAGTAACTAACATTTTAGAATAGTTAAACTATTTATAAACTGATAAAGAAATATACTGCTCTTATGAAGTGATACAAAAATACAAACTACACATTTTGATTGAAATTATTAAACAAAATAAGAAATATGTTAAAACATACACTGGTAACATAGAAATTAAATTTGTGCAGACTGTCAAGTTTTTCTTCAAGAAATACATTCTAAAAAGATTAAAATAAATAACTATGATAAATCTAAGTCCATTTTCCACTATGCTATGTTACTGTTCTATCACTACTCTTTTATCAATAATTTCTCTTCATTCTCTTTTCCAATACTTTTAGCCATTTCCATAGCAATAAATTCCAGGTCTGAGGACATTATTTTCTGTACTGTTTCTCCTTTTTCTGCCATTATGTCTTCGATATTTTTCTTTCCATTCATATCTGTGAACCAGTTCAGATTATCAGCTATTAAGTGTTTATTCTCACAGCCATCACAAATAACGATAACTACGCCTTTATAATACGCCAATTTTGTAATGAATTTCGCGTTCCTTGTGTTGCATTTTTTGCACGTGAACATCAATTGAAACTTTCCTTCTGTTTGTTTTGGTTTCTGAGTCAGCTGAACTTCGTTGATTCGTGGAGTGGATGTACTGAAGTTTCTAGGCGATTGGACCTTCGGTGTTGAAGAAGAAATAGGCACTGGTATCATCAATCTTCGCCCGAAATATGAGTTTCCATTACTCGGGAAAAACACAATGCTATTCAACAAACGTGGTGTATGGTATTTCACCACGAAGTCTATTAATGTTTTACGAGACATTTTTCACGTGTAATGAAGTATATCAATTCAGCGACAACTAATAGAATCACAATTTGGAGATTTCTCGAGCAGAATGAATTTTATTGCACCACTTTTCATCAGTCGACTGAGCTGAAACATGACATTTGTCTGACAAGAAAATAACAACATAACCTCTAATTTCTTTTGACATTCTGTATGACCACATGACAATAATTGATAACGTGATTATTAGCAAAGAAACATTTTAGAAATACCAAAGATTTTCTACATATCCTAGAATAGAAAATCTTTGAGAAAAACTGATGCGACAATTTCATTAATCTACCGACCATCATTACTATTTTTTTTCTAGATTTTAATCATTACTTTTTGGCAAATAATGAGCCGGTGTCGAACTGTCGACTATTTGCTAGATTTTAATAAAATAATTCTATCTGAAATTCTGAACTGACATAGTACTTACTAAACCTGTCGAGTACTTTCAATTTGACATTCAAGGCTGCATGAGTAAAATACTAACGTCTATCATACGTTGAACCACTTTAAAAACATAAAAAATAACCTCAAAATAACAAAACAATTATCTTTTCCACAACAAATTCGGGTTAAAACAGGCCGACATCAAATTATTACACAACGATACAATCTAGGACCGTAATCGACGCATGCTACTACAATAATATGATTAATTATTTGAATCATTAATAATTTTTCGTCGTTCACTAAAATTGTTGAAACAATAGGAACAATAAATTATCCAGCAAGATGACTTCTGTGTGGTATAAACCTGAGTTGGCGGAACTCATAATGTCGCAAAGTGATATATTTACTGAGACACATAGTATTATTACGGGTAAGTTTGTAAATTTGTGCCAACATCTAAGTATCAGTAGAAGTGTCATAATGAGCCCTGCTCTGAAGCAACTTACTATTGTCATATTTCCATAACATGATATGCCTGTTCAAATATATGTAAACGAAAGTGTATGAAAGCATACGTTCATCGGAGAAATTGACCCTTTTAATGCCCTCGCATTCTACGAAATTTTGTGATAAGTCGTTTGCGATCCAGGCGGTACGTTTGTGGAACGCGTTGCCATTACCTATTAATGAAATTGTGTAATATAATATATTATGTATGTATACTTATATATATTTATAATTATGTATAATGTTTCAAATAGAGTTTGATCAATTTGTTAGCAGTACACCACTGACTACCCCCTGTATTATTTTAAGTTCTTATCCATCCTAAGGTTGTCTGGAAGATATCGCTATCAGCGATAAGACCACCATTGTACCCATTAATTTAAGTTTTTGTGCAAGCTGTGTTTTGGTGTACAATAAAGTTTATTCTATTTTTTTATTAAATCTTTATGCACAAAAAACTGTTCAAAGGCATTCTATGTTTTTGTTTTCGAGGTATGTATCAAAAACCGTAATTATTTAGAATGGGGGGTGTAAATTCAGTAACTTAGTAAAATAAAAATAAGAAAATATACCTGCCTACTTTTAATTCATTAAACCCCAAGCGAACACGAACCTCAAGCAACGCCGGTGTTCGCTCTCATTGTCTTTCCATTGTGTCCAATTATGGTATTCAAAAGGTTGAATTCTATATTTTAATTACAGATATTGTATCAGGACGTCTCGACATATCAGATCTTGTACAAAACATGGCAGGAGTCCTAACCAGCACTGAACCTGAAAACCGAGAAAAAGGAATGCGGTTCTACACAAAAATATTAAAGGAACTGCCAAGAGATTACCTGAACGAAATGCAAGTGAAATTCATATCTAAATTCTATATAGACAGGTTAAAGGACCATCATCGTGTTGTACCACCAGTCTTAGAAGGGTACTTGGTTTTGATTGATATGACAGAATATAAAATACAAAACTGTACCGATTTTCTACCCGTACTGTTTCGTGAAGTATCTTGTCAATCACAAATGAGACAAGACAGATGTAACATTTACACAATAATACAGAAATTATGTAACAAGGATATTGAATGTAAGTAGATGATTTGCTTCTCTTTTAGAATTTGATTGACCCACAGGTTCTTATAATGTTAGAGAAGGAATATTTATAAAAACTCATATAAATCATATTATGAGTTCATCAATATGATTTCTTGCAAATATTCCCTATTCTATTCCAATACCTATTGAGGACTTTCCTATCTATAATCAACCATTTGTAGATTCCAAATTAAAAATTCAAATATTAGAATTAAATTCTAAGTCTGTCACCAATGTGTTAATTTGTTTGTTAAAGATATCTCTTATCATTACCAGTTTATCTCGGAGTACGTGAGCAACTTAAAAGATATCTTGCCTCATGCATGTTTACTTGTAAAAAACTGGCAATCTCTCAGTATTATGGTACTTTTGTTCTATGACTTAAAAATTTATCATATTTTAGTTTACTTATCAGATTTTCATACAAAAAGTTAAATATTTAAATTGAACATTTTACGAAGTCTATGCGAAGCAAAAGATAGTACAACAGTAGAGGGGAGCGAGATCGAGCGACGGGGGTGCTTGATGTGCTTACGTCGCCTCATACTGACATAGGTAGGTATAGCAAAGTACAGAGTTGAAATGTGTTTGATAGAACAACCAAATCTTGAAGGTTTGATTTTGGTATATTGTTGTATTATGTTTTGTAAAAAGTCAGAACAAAAGTTGTTGTTTATAGACTAGAATAAACTTTATTGTACACCAAAAATATAACATAGCACATAAACTTAAGAAACTGCTTTTCAACACGCCTATCAACAGCGAGCATGGTTTAAAAGCTTGTTTCTTCATCTAACGCAATCCAACGCGATGTTTGACGAAAAGGCAACGCGAAAAAAGAGAGAACACCTGAAAACTCTGTTAGTATACGGTAATTCCGTGGTTTACTCGAATATTTTACAAAACTTGTTCCAGTTTTTTTTAAAGCTGTATTACTAACATCATAAACAAAAACAACAACTTTTGTTCTATGACTTTTTACAAAACATAATATATTTACCAAAAACAAACCTTCAACATTTCGTTGTTTTATCTAACACATTTCAACTCTGTACAGGTCGCGCGATGAATCAAGATCGCTCGGTGAAAGTAGTGGGGGCAATCGGCGCATGTGTACAATTGCGCACAGAAATTCTTAGTATGTTAGGATTTTATTTTTAATTTCGTATGTTTGAACCTTAGTAACATAACTTATAATAACAATAGTTTTTGCTTGTAGTTTATCTTGTAAGTAGGTAATTTCAGAAAAATTAAAATTTTTAAAATTAAAATTAAAATATAAAAAAAATATTTCGTTAGTTTCTTTCTTAACCTAACAATTCACGTCGTAAACCATTCTTCTGGCTTGCCGTTTTAATACTTTATTTATAACCATTTTTTTTACCACTATGTATTACTAATACGATAACACAAGCTGTACGCAACAGTACCCAAGCACAACAGTATCCAATGAGACGCGAGAACGCAACGCGGGAATTGAAGAGCGACTGATCTACCAATGACGTGTCACCGTCGGCGCACACCCGCCCGCACCTCTCCAAATAGACCTTAGAATTGAATACTGCGCATACCCCTTCCACTTTTGCCTAGCGATCTTGATTCATCGCGCGACTTGTACTCACCTACGCCTCCCGCGCACTACCCCCGCTCCTCTCCGTTATGGTACTATCGCAGGCTTCGCATAGACTTCGTAACATTTAGAATGTTCAATTTAAATATTTTTATTTTTGTATGATTTGATTACCAATGTATGATATATTTTTAAAAGTCATGGAACAAAAGTTGTTTTTTACCATGTTCTTAACATAGACTTCTCAAGCTGCTAGTATTTTAAACATAACGCTGTATAATATTAAGTATAGATATTGCCTTAAACTAAATTGAATAACCCCATTTAACCTGTTTTTTGCAGTCATGAAAAATCTTGGCACAGACTTTGTATACGGACTAATATCAGCAATGGATGGTGAACGAGATCCACGGAACCTTTTATTTCTCTTTGCTTTCCTAAGTTACTTTATAAAGTCTATACCACTCGGGCATTTAACTGACGAAATGTTTGACGTAATATCTTGTTACTATCCTATTGACTTCCATCCATCGAAAGATGATCCTGCAGCGGTAACAAGAGATGACCTGGCGACTGCGTTATGCCCTTGTCTCTGTGCTGTTCCTGAGTTCGGAGACTCATGTATGGTACTTTTGATAGAAAAATTGGATTCGAATTTGAGGCTGGCCAAAATTGATTCTTTGAAGTTACTGGTTAGTTAATCTTTAGCATATTTCTTGTTGCAGTTAGTTTGATTACTGGAGTTAAATAAGGGTCCGTAACGATACTTCGAGAGTCACATGGTCGATGAATCGTTCGGTGAATCGTTTAGTTGAAGTAGCGTTTGGCGATAAAAGGCTGTTTCGCTATAAATTCTATTCGATCAATAGTTTAGTCGACTATCCGTTAATCGAGCATGTGACTCTCGAAGTATCGTTACGGATCCATTAATTAATATCTACTAGAAAATATCACCTTATTCTCAGTCAGCTATTTAATTGAAATTAATTATCATAATTAGTTTTGTACATTCATGACAAAACTAATTATGATAAATGTGTCTACGCTAATTAAAGTCAATTTTATCGTTTTCAGGTTGAAAGCTGCAAAACTTTTACCCCACAGACTTACATCCCATTCCTGAGAGCTCTATGGTCCTCACTAAACAGAGAAATGTCCAACAAAACTGATGATGAACTTAAATTAGTAGCACACGAAGCTTTAGCTGCTTTAGTTGGAAAAATGGCGACCACAGCCGATACAGACCAAGCGTTCGAGAACTTCCTAAAAGGGATTCTCATTTCTGCACAAACTACGATAGCTGAAGCCACAACAGTTGCACAGTTCGTCAAAGCCACGAAGGTACTCCTCACTACAGCAAATGCGTCCGACCACTCTTGTGCGTCCATCACGAGAGCCATGGTTCCCGCCACGGTAGCTTATTACGAGATGAAATCATCGCCCAAATTACAAGTAGCTAGTTTAGATTTCATTGGAGATTTGTACGAATGCGCCAAGAACAGAGGTTTATTGAATGAAGTCAGGGCTCAGGTTAGTAACGTGCCACAAGTATGCTTAGAAGCCGTCAGCCAATCCTCCAAGGAATTCCAAATGGCTGGCTTCAGAACTTTGATGAGAGTTCAGGATTGTTTGGGCGAGGATCTGGTCGTGCCTTTCGTTGAAGTCCTCATTTACAACGTCCAACACGCACTCGACAATGACCTGCTCAGTATCAGCGTCGAAACTATACATATGATTGCAAGGAAATATCCAGAACTGATCATGGATTTAGTTGTCAAAGGAAAATGTAATTTAGATAATTTAACGAAGGACAAAATAGTATTTCAGAAGCGTTTGAACTTGCTGACGAACCTGGCAAGTATAGACGACTTCACGAAAGTGATTATTGAGCAGATGCTGAAAATAATAATAGAATACGACGTGGAAGCTTCACGTGTGGTGGAGGCGATGAGCGCACAGATGTCGAACACTAGTGTGTTTAGCACTGAAAAAGTGACTCAAATCGAGAGTGACCATGGACTTATAGAGCCTGTGTTAGCATGGTTGTACAGAGAGATATCGGCGAGTAGTCCTGAAAACATAGATCATGGGTTTGCTCTTATAGCGAATACGGTAGGGAGTCTACCTCCTGAGAAGCAGCAGATCATACTATCGAAGCACACGCCTCAAGCCTTAGAACGATGCGCGCAAGACGACATTTACTTGTCTGTGATAGAATGTTTGTATACGCCATTGCATCCAAGCGTTTACAATTCCTTTTTTGACGAGATTTTGAAGCTTGCTTTGAAGGTGGCTTTGGGGAGTGAAAATGAAATAGCCAGGTCGAAAGGTTGTTTGATTGTAGCGCATTTGTTGAACAAGGCGGAGCATGGACAGAAGTTTGAGTTGCTTTACGAGTCGTTGAAGACTTGGCTGACGGAGTGTAACAGGGAGGACGAGAAGTTGTGTTCGAGGTTGATACGGTTGTACGGTTGGATCGCTAAGGCGCTGCTTATGAGGGGTAGTGAGATGTTCTTGTTTTGGTTACAGAAGGTGAGTTAAAACTTATCTTGTTATTTATGACCGTTTTCTTAAAAATATGAAGAGAGGACTAAGTGTTGCTAGCAAAATTAAAAAATTTTGAATAGGTATTTTTGCAATTTGCAGCTTAGTATGGTAACAAAAATTATATTTGCGGTAAAGACATGAATATATGTATTCAACTATCGTTTGAAACCATTATCATAACTTAGAGACTGATTGATCTTGAAAGAGTGCTCTTTAGGTCTCTTACCCTTTTTTTTAACACTCAATTCGCAGGCCACAGTGTTCCTTCAGTTGAAGTTTGCGGTAACTCTTTTCTTTTTCTTTCAAACATTCTGCAAGCTCTGTCGTGAAGCAAAGATATCGAAGGAATGTAATTTTTAAGCATTCACCAAATATTTTTTATTTTTCAGATAATAGGAACCTTATCAACAACCAAATACTGTAATGACGCTGCAGAAGCAATCAAACTTATAATGTCAGAAAGCACAGAATACTTGAATCCTAAGCGACATTGTAGGATAAGTCTGTTATACAAACAGAGAATATTCCAAACATTCTCCGGTTTGTCTGACGACCTGGAACAAAGTCAGACTCCTTTGACTAAGGAGAGTTATTTACTCAGTTGGGCGTACGTGCTGGAAAAGGCACCGAAAACTGTACTTAAAAATGAGGCTGTTAAGGTAGGTTTTTCTTTGTATTTTAATTAGGAATTAAGACATTTTGTATCTTTGCGACTTTACTGGCATCTTTAAGCTAGGGTATAGTGTTCTTGAATCATCTTTGGTGATGACAATTAAGCTCAGAATTTAGTGATGATTCATTACTAAATGTGTGTCTGTGTAATTGGTTTCATCACCTTTGCTCTCAAAACAGTAAAGGACATCATTGTGAAAAAACCGGCCATATTCTATAATCCTATATATAAAAATGAATCCCTATTTCCTTGGTCACGACATCACGCGTGAACGGATGGACCGATTTCGCTAATTCTTTTTTTGTTGTGTTTGTTATTGTCAGGAGAAGGTTCTTAAGTAAAAAAAAAAATGAAAATTAGGATAGTTAGATTACCTCCTACAAACAAAAAAACAAACTACTTCCTTAAGTGTAGATTGAGTGTTTTATTTAAAGGGTATTTATCTAAGGCTAGGGCTGCCATCACTAAAACCTGTCCCCCAGGACCGGAAGCGTAGGTTCCCCGGATTTTGGAGCTTTTACCCCGGACATTTCAATACTTTTTTCATTTACTTACATCTTGATTAAAATATATTTCACTCCGTACTTGATAGAAGTGAACTTTAATTGTAAGCCTCTTTTGTTGCATGAAATAGTGTGTTTAATCGTTTTTGTGACCACAAGTGAATAATTTTGCTTTATTTTTTAACCTTCTTAGGTATTCAATAAACGATAAACAAATCCAATATTAGTTACTCAGTTAATAAAATTAAATGAAAAACTTGTTTAATTTCTTATTTTTCCATACAATTAACAATATTTACTTTAGTTTTAAAAGAACTGAAATCTTAAATCAAATTCAGAAAGTTATAATAATTTATACTAAAGCCATACCATTACCATGCGTCGGTCGAACGCGCCCCATACCCGCTCGCCGCTTGCGTAGTAAAATAGCGTCGGCAGTGCGTGCGGTGAAATACCTAACCCATAGCTTTTATTTACGTAAATTATGGGAACAGGATCTAATCAAAATCCCGGACTACAATTGAAACCCCGCCCGGACGCTCCCCGGACGTCTTCCAAACTAGGACAAATCCGGGGAAACCCGGACGGATGGCAGCCCTATCTAAGGCCTATGTCCCACAGTGGACGTCTTTCGGTTGAAATGATGATGATGATTTATCCAAGAACGTAAAAAAGAAATTCTTCATAATGTAGTGTATAAATATCGAAAAAGATCTACAATGAAGTCTAGGAAACGCTCCGTGATTAAAAGTTTAAGAAGGACAATTTTGATCAATGCGAGTGTTTTTATTTCAGATTGCACCAATAATAATAGATTCCCTGGAATATGATAACAAGGAAATGCTTCTAGTTTCACTTGACATATTGTGTCAGTACGTACAAGTGTGCCCGGAGAATGTGTCGAGCAGCTTAAATACTATACTGCCTAGGTTGATTAGTTTGACTAAATATATGAAGTCTATGGTAAGTACTTATAGTATTTTTTTTTTGTTGTTTTTTTAGGGTTCCCTACCTCAAAAAGAAAAAACGGAACCCTTATAGGATCATTTTGTGACCTATTAGACCTACAGACGGGCGGACATGTCTGTCTGTCTGTCAAGCCTCTTTATCTCGGGAACGCATGGAGATATCGAGTTGAAATTAAAACCTAATACTCAAGTTGGTGGTCCTTTGAAGCTGTGAAAAGTCAGACTTATAAGTTAACAAAAAAAAAAAGATACAGTCGTTAATGTCGTAAAAAAAAACGTATATTTCGATATTATCTTGATACACGCACAGCCAATATACGCACAGCCGTTTTGTATTTGTGTATGTGCGTATGGGTAGGATGGCCATTTTAAGTGACGTAATATTGATACTTATAGTTTTGCATGGATATGTGCTCGGCTCATAAGCGAAATTTTCTTTGTTCTAATTTCATCCATATTCTATAAATGTAAAGTTGAATTTGGATTGTTACTGAAATACTGACTACATCTACAGTCACAAATTATTTTTATTAATTTCGCTATTTTATCTTTCAGGACGTCAGAATAAAAAGCCTGGAGTGCCTTTACGAAATAGCAAATAATTTCCGCACTTCATACCTACTTCCACACAAGCAAGACATACTATTAAATTTAGCGCCATCTCTGGACGACAAGAAGAGACTTGTGCGAAGTGTGGCCGTTCGTGCACGATCTCGATGGTTCCTAGTTGGCGCCCCTGGCGAGGATAAAGATAACTAAACCCATAGACACAAATGCTCGGCTACTGAATTGAGGTCCAGTTTCTTAATTGAGAAATTGGAGTTAAAAATTTGTTATTAAACTCTACTTAAATACCAGAGTTTGACATTACAATTCTTAACCCCCATTTTTCGAATAAAGAGTTCGACCGGGGTTTTAAATGGACTGCGCAATGCCATAACAAAATTGACGACTTTATAAAAAGAGATAACGTCTTAACATCTGACTTTTTTCTGTAGGTCATAGTGACAGAAATTTTTTTCTATGGTAGATACGCTACCGTAAAATAATAATAATAAGGAAATATAGCGTTTGTCGGTCTGTTAAAAGTTATCACATATTATTGCCAACATTGTGGCGTCTCTTCCACAAATGCCATTAATGAAGAGTTGAAGTACGGAAATACATAGGTCTGAAAAGTTTCCGATCTAACAATGTTAAAAGACATTTTTCCTTACAATCTATTTTTCTTTTTTTTTACATTGTCTTATTTTATCTCTACATACTCTTTCCAGCGATACTTCTATCTCTTTAACCCGTTCAAATAGTAGTTGGCGTTTTTCTCTGCAAAGTAAGTATTCGCGAAATTTTCCTTCGGAAATCTCTACGCTAAAAGCGCAATTATTAGATGATCCCTCATCTTCCAAGCAACTTCTTTTGTTCCCACAAAAGAAGTTGCTTGGGGCTCGATCTAATGAGTAAGGAGAATGATCAAGCAGTTCAAACTCGTAGTACTTCGTAGATTTTCGCCGTGTGGTAAACGCTGAGATGTGAGAGAGCGCGTTGTCTTGGTGAAAAATGGATTTCTTTTTCTACATCTCATATTAACTCACTCAAATGACTGTCAAATAAAAATTGCTTGTCCAAAATGGCTAAAACTTTGGTGAGCAACTGTCAAAAGACGCACAACTACATTCACTAGCTTTTATTGACGAATGCTGCTATTTTCACATTGAGGTCGGAAACTTTTCAGACTACCCACCTATGTGTCACATCCGCGCAAAACGGCCATCTCACAGCAAAGTGCTGAGACTCATTTGTAGGACAGATCCACAGTGTTGGTTTTCAGCTACAACCGGCGTTGACTGTGTGACGACGACTAGACCATCAAAAATAAATAAAACGTTATAAATAATTCACTTACAAACTCTGGCCATATACGTTCGCTTTATCCATTTACCAATTTTTGCACGTGTACACTTTATACTTGAGTACGGAAAATTCAGTCCACTCTCCGTGTCTATAATTAGACCAATAGATATAAAATTATTTGAAAAAGGAACATCTTTTTTTTCAAAATTAGGTTTCGAATTGACAAATGTAATTGGGAAATGCACTGCTTATAGTTTTAATTTAGTTATAAGGCTTTGGTTAAACTGAGGCGAATCCCGCGCGGGATGCGGGGTGAGACTTTTCTGCGTCTTTGTTTTTTAACTCTTTAGCCACCCGCCCCGCCCCTATTCACAAGAGTCGTGTGTTTGTACATCTCTTTAGCTCTTCAATCCCCAAAGGTGACAGACGAGCTGACTAGGTGGAGTATTTGGTCGTGAATGTGCGACCCTGGCTGTTCCGCCAACACGAGAGTGTTTGTCGTATATATCCTACGTGGGTGGTTAAAGTGTTAAGGATTGCGACAGTTTAAGCACAAGATAGTTCTTAATTCGGTGAGACTGAACTTCGTCTTGCATCCTGCGCGGGATACGCCTCAGTTTGACCAAAGCTTAACTGTTGTTTTTCTTTTTTGTTATTATTTTAAATCACTGGCAGTTAAACTTTAAGAATAAGCAAACAGAGAGTATTTTTACTAAGGAGATTGTTAATAACATTGTAATTTAATGAATAGACGAATTTAATTCGAGATCTGATCATTGTTAAACCAAAATATTATAAAATTTAATATAATGGCTATCCCTGTTAATAATAAAACTGTTTTGCAAAATTTGTAGATACATACTTAAGTAAAAAATGCATATTTTATATTACAGACTAGTTTGTTTTATTTCTTGTCAACTCACACCGAAACATGATGCGATATAACTTTTTAATATGTAGCAACATCTATGGCGCCACATAAGAACTAATCCTGCGTCGCGCAATCAAAGTTCTCTGCGCGATTTGAATATATACGACAGCTCGAAATCATCTATCCGATAGTTGATTTCAGATCGATAGATTCTATCGGGCAGTGGCCCACCAGACCATAACACCTGTCTGGTCGGAGGATCCTCCCTTTTCAATGACTTTACTCTCTGTTCCGCATACTTCCAAAAATATATAGAACCTTGTTCTTTTTGTAGGAAAAGGTGTATATTCCAATGAGATAATTCTAATATACACAGGAGATTTTAAAAATTGTTTCTTTTTGTGCTGAGTCACACTGTTTTTATTGGTGTATTAAGTAAAAATAGTTCTGTATTTTTACCTATCGATTGAGGTTTCGATGTGAGCTAAACTTTCCGTTAATGCTTAGAGCTGTTTAAGGTTAATCCAAGGGAATTTATTGGAAGATCCAGAGATAAAAGTTCTGTCTAAGCAGTAGAAAAGACCAGTAGATATCTTCTGTTCCAAAAAAAGCAAGCGTCTGTGATCTGCGATCCAAAGGCATAATTGCAATGGATTACTAAGAAAAAGGTGACTACTTTGCTAGTTATTGTATTCAGCTATAACGTTAATAAGGATCAGACTGTCTTTCTATGAATGAAAAATGAGAAGAGTCTGAATATCGTGTGCTGAATAACGCGTAGTGTGGCCCTGAAGTTCTAAGATTAAGAGAAGAAGAGCCTGGATATTTTGCCAGTTCACACATCAGTAAAATAATGGTCAAACCTTAAGCTTAAAAACACAGATGAAGATGTCAAAGCTACCGTCGATGCATTTTTTGAGTGCTTAGATGATTTTTTCTAATCTAATGAACCGTTGGCAGGCTGATGGAAAAAGTGTTTTGAACTCTGAGGAGTATTATGTTGAAACAAAATTTTGATACAAGTGCAGAATGTTTGTCATTGCGACCGAAGCAGAATTGAGAGGTGTGTTCTGGAACCAAGGACTGCAGTTACCAATTTGCACGTGTATCAAACGACTTTTTCAATACACTTAAGAAGAAATGTATAAACGGGGGTTGACAGCCGACTCGTGGGGGTCGACGCACGCCCAGCTTGATACGATAAATGTAATAAAATTATGGCGAGGGAGAGCACGCGCTCTTATCTGCCCTAGTGCGGAAAACAGTCTATTGCGTGCCTGAAAGCGGTGGGATAAGAGCGGGTTTTCGAGTACCTGTGTGAGTATTGAAAAAATATTTTTTAATAAATAACTTCTCATTTACCTGGTGAGGTTATGAACTTTTCAAGCACCCGGCTTATAAATAAATGCATAATAAAAAATAATGATTGTCAAAATCATTGCATATTAAAGAGTTGCTACTCGTTTAGAGGGGTGCATCGAAAATGTTCTCGTCTGCACTTTTTAAGACCCGATTTAATCCTTTTTACAATTTGTCTGCGCTTCCAAACTTCCAATTAAAATTCCGTAATTAATTCGCTGGGGTTGGTAAGTGTAAATAGAAGAAACATCACCGATTTGTTTGCAAAGTACCGTAAAACATGGCAACTTTGCCCATAAATTTAAAAAATAAATGCTTAATTAATGATATTTTGGAAAATTTTAATAAACTGATTATTGTTTCGGTGCCACATAATACTATATGCTCATGTCTCGATACACAAAACTAAAAATAGTAAAAAAAAAGCATATTTATTAGTGAAAATAACAATTATAGGTGTTGGGCAAAAAAACATATACATTTGGTAACTTTGCCCACATTACAGATCTCCGTTACTATGGACTATATCACTATTTGAAAAGGATTGAATGAAAATACTGAGCAATGCAATAATGTATTAAATTATACGCCAAATATTCACATTCCTTGACCCTTAAAAATGAGTGGGCAAAGTCAAAAAGCCTTCTAGAACATTTTTCGTACAAAATGGCGATTGTTCAAGGGTTGTCACCATTGACAATACTTAACTATTTAATAATTTTTAGTGTGGAATATTATAATATATTATAATGATAAATTAAAAATAATATAACATCATTTTTTACATAATATGCTTTATTTCTAAAGTGTTCAAAAACTAAAAAATAATTTAAAAAAAAACTAAAAAGTATGTACCTATCTCGGTCTTTTGTTTTTATATGAAAATAACAAATAACACTAAAATTTGTAATGAGTTTTACAGAAAAATTATATTGCATAGTTAATATTGCGATGAGTCATCGCAATTTTAACTATGCAATATAATTTTTAGTAATTTTAAGTACCTATAAATATTAGGTACTTACTTATCTTTTATGTTATTGTTATATAATATAATCAACATTTAGCGTAAATTAATTTGGATACATATCTACACTGACGGACAAATAAACTGCAACAAAGTTCAGGATTAGGTACTAGTATGCAAAGTTTTTAGATTAAACTAAATGAAAAAGTCGAGAATACCCATTATTAAAAAAAAATTAAATTTATAAACAGAACTGCAGTAAAAGATAAAATTATAGCCGGGAAAATAAAATTTGAATAACTTTCATAGTACTTATAATAAAAGTTATTGCGTCTTGAACTTGATGCGATTTATTAGTCCATCAGTGTATTCATAACTATCTGCATAGAAAAAAAACTGATAAAACAATAGACCATGTACACATTCAACGTCCCATCTAAGTCTCATCTAAATACATATAGTTTTTAAGAACCTAAAACCAATCAACAAAAAACTTTAACAACACAGTCAGAATTTGGAAGATACGAGCCCTCGTATCTTCTAAATCCCGACTGTGTTTTTAAACTTTATATGTTTACCAACATTATTAACTGTTCATCAAATCCGAACCCTCCTTTTTTTACTAGGTTAAAAAATGTACCTCGGGTGACAACCCTAGTGAAAAAGAAACGTTGGGCAATGTTGTCAACGATATTCAAAAAATATGCTTGTGACTTTGCCCACCGTTATATTTTATGATTATACGACGCATTTAGCGAAGAAAACTAGTCTATATTATTCATTTCCAATGTAATAACGGATGTATAAAAATTACTTACCTGCGATAACTCCAAGTAGCACTTCTCGAAAAAGTTTTTTTAAAAGATTTTGCCCGCAAAAAAACACTCTAACTTCAACGACGTCTGACAGACAACTGAAGTAACATCTGTGACAGCGCGTCACATAGTGTTGCCAGAAAAATGATGAATTTTTTACCATAGACAAAATGTTCTTACTAACTAGAGTCCGTCTAATGAAAGCGTGACCTGAGAAAAGGAGGTTACAACCAAAAATTTTGAATGTGGTATTATTGAAATAGTAGGAGAAAATAGTTTTGATACTAGAGTATTTTTTGTATTTATGACAATTGTATAATAGTTAATCCTAGTCAAAAACATGTGTGTAGACTTAATTATTTAGTGGGTGTATGGTAAAGGTCAATAACACACAAAATGTTAGTTATTATCCCAAATTATTTTATTTTATCTGATCTCTCAAATGTCGCTATATAGGTAATATTCAAATAATATTCTTTATTTACCATTTGGCCTTCTGGCAAGAATACCAAGTGCACAACACCACGATAGTCAATTAAAATGGTCAACATGATTTCAACTTCATCACGTCTCGCCAACACTAATAATGTGTTTCAAGATTGTTGGGTTGGAATCGATTCGTTTTAGCATAAAGAAAATTCAGATCTTTTGGGATTAGTCAAGTGGGAACATGTTTTATACTCCAATGATTGTTTCAAATGATACGGATCGACTCGTGAGACACAAAAAGTTCAACAGCTCTCAAACTTGAACTAGGATTTCAGTCACTATTTCCTTCACTTTCGCAATTTTAACTTCAGTTGAAGATTTTAATGCACTATCAGACAAAGTGAGGCAAATCTTTTATTACATCTCAATTGCGCAACGCATTCTACCACTCACTAGCATGTATTTTTGATTAAGTCGATTCACCAAAAGCCTTCTTTATTCGATGTTTTTGTCCATTATGAAATTCGCAATATGTCAGATTATCTAAAAATATAATAAAAAAAAATCATTACATCCTAAATATAACTATCTAATATTAGTCGACAAGGATCAAGATTAAAACGTCATACTAACTTGAAAATACAGAAATCGTATGTAAACATTGTTGGTTTTCATTAAAAACACCTTCTTTCTCTTCTTGTTTTTGTTTGAACCTATTAACCATAGTGTGTAGCAGTTTTTGCACGTTACTGTTTATTGTTTTTCCCATAATTAAGCAATTATTCTTGAAACTCCAGGTTATGCTTTCAGTAGACGCACTCTATAGACAAATTTGGTATGTATTAAGTTTTTAAAAAAATACACAACTGGGCAAAGTCAAATGTCGAGGGCAAAGTTGCCATGTTTTACGGCCTACGGTGGTAATGGCAGCACCAAACGTTCAATTGATATTGGGGCGTTTTCAGGAGCCTCTCAGAATAAATTAAGCCAGTCTGAAAAGATTTTACAATAGAAGAATTTCAAGAATAGGAATGGTAACAGTGACCTAATAAAAATTGGCGTTTTCAAGAGCTTCACTAAAATAAAGAAAACCTGTTTTGGATTATAATAAATTTTCAAGGATACTCGTACAAAAGAGGTCAAAGAGGTTTTTGGCAAGGTTATTTTCGAGTGAAGTTCAGTGATTGATTTAGTTATTCGCAAATTGGTTTCTAGTAAATATTGTGATTTAAAAATTGGTGTAGTTCTGTATCTCAAGTTCACACAACTGGACAACATTTGGAATCATTGAAACAGACGCGATCACGGTAAAACGTAGCTGAGAATTTTATTGACTCCTTCAGGGAAGCTTGCCTTCTTGACTGACTCAATATATTCGTATTCCTTTCCTTGAAGAAGGAACCGTCCGGCGGCGACATCGCTGCTAATGCTGCTATCAAGGATATGTCCTGGTGGTTCAGTGTAAAAAGAGTACAACCAAGAAATGCCTACCTATGCCGTTCAGGGGCAAAATGTGTGGGCCAAGAGATGGGCGAAGTCAGGCTATTGATAATACCAGTCAGTGTACCATTTTCCTGCCCTGGTCCTAAATTACTTAGGGCTGACGCAACACGTTTTCTTTTTTTTGCTATCATCCATCTTCTTCCTTGTCGTTATTACTCTTGACAGAGCGGTCGTCACTTGGCGGCAAGCTTCACACCACGCCGCCACTCCTCTCTGCTGGCCGCCTTCTTCGGGCATTCGTGCAGTGTTCATGAGCCATTACTGTCGTCCACCTCATTGGCGATCTTCTTCGTGGCCTGGTACCCTCAACCCTTCCCTGGACCACAAGTCGCTCAATAGTCATTTCCCCTCGGTGGGAATACCTACGTGTCCAAAAAAGGTAAGAATACGAGACTGCACCAAAGACGATAAACGCTGATTTATGCCGAGTTCTTAAACGAAGTATAGACTCCTTGGTATCAAACATCACACGCTATCACTAAAGACAACAGTGATAAAAAAGGAGAAAATCCAAATCCCCAAGGTCTCATTACAAAGAAATCCTGTATTAAAAATGTAAAAACACATTCGTAGATACAGCCGGCCCCACAAGCACCTAGGATTAGTCGAACAAATCTGAGGCACTAACAATTTGATCTGAATTTGCATAATCTCTTATCGCATACCGCGCGTTTGCACCACTTTAAATGTTAATGAAGGGTTTGTCGCCCTAAACTGGAGTTTTTGAACGGTCTACCGCGTTGTACGACTGAAATATTAAGTTTTGAATCTCTGTTTTTGTTACGGTTAAGTAGTTTTTACATTTATTATTCGTTTATGATGATGGGAGTTGTGACGTGTTATCTTACTTTCAGCCCTATCGGCTAGATGGAAAATTTAGGGCGAAAATCAAATATAAAGAAATGGGTCCTAGAGAATTGCTGAAAAGAGTTAGGTACAAGCTACTTTATATGAAAATAAAAATAGTAATTAGATTTTTAAATGACGGAAAGCGATCTCTAGGTTTTTGCAAAAAAAAATACCTTTCTTAATCGTTGTAGCGTTGTAGATACCCAGCGAAAATATTGCTGGTGGTTTTTAAGGTGAGAAATCGTCAAATGAGTTCTTCTGCTCTAGGGTGGAATAAGAGGGCGTGTCAGGCTTTACTGTCTAAAACCTACCTGTATCTATTCCTTCATTTGCGCTTTATAGTCCAAGTTGTGTGTAGTGCATTCTTAAAAAAAAAAAAAAATTGTTTTGCCAGGAATTTCTTAGGCAACCCACCCGTGACCCGCGTCATATTATTTAATACACTAGATTTGTCATAAAATACGTTTCATCTATTAAACAGACCGGTGAAGGTCGTTCTTAATCGTATCCTCTACTATTATGTTCAGTGTCGTAATTAGCCTTTTATCACTCGATACGAGTTTCTATACTGTGCCCCTTGAAAAAAGTTAACAATAGAATACTACTTTATCAGAACGACATGCATACCTAACACAAAACGTTGGTCATGGTTTGATCATTTCTGCGGCTCCCCAGGGTTTGCAGCCTGGGCCTGGACTAGTGGATACCATAAGCATAGCCCTAGTTTTGGCACTGGCCACGGTAACATTCCCGCAGCTGCTAGTAGATAGGTAAGATTTTACTTCGCTTACATTTTATATTTTTTCATCTGTACCTACTTACATACCTAGAAAAAAATGCTGCGTCGACTGGCTCCTAATCCCAAAATTTCCCATTCAAACTGCGGCCAGACAAATCCTATTACGAACGACACTAAACCAGAGCTAGTCTAATTTCTTCCACTACACTTGCCTAAGCCTGTTACACACGATTTGTATTCAAACCGGGAGGCGTTAGTCCGAAGATGAGTCTCTCGAATAATACGGAATGTACGAATTACTACGAATGTCGGACCGACGGACCTTTAAAGGGATTAAGGGAACAAATCCGTTCACTGATGATTCAATTTAAATTTGCATAGTCCGCCGCCCGTTTAGGGACATAAGATTGATGTTTGTTTAGATAAAAATGGTTTTTTTTTGCATGTTTTCCTTTGTTATTTGGCGAATCGTTGTCTTTTTCCGTTGTTCGTAACTACTGGGAGTGCAGAGCATGGGATCTTAGGTTCGATTATGGGTTAAGAGGTGGTGAAGAGTGTAGGGACTTCACGGAGAATTGGGCGACTTGGTATGGTCAGAATTGGGCGACTTGGTATGGGGGGAAGTGGAAATTTGGTACCTATGTACCTAGTTCTGTTTTTTTACTCCTCTGGTGTTGTCATAACTAGGGCCTGGTTAATTTCGTTGCTAGATTCAAGGCGGTCGAACCGTTCTTCTGGGGATAATTCTGTTTTCGAATTTGCTCTTCTATGATGTTTGGGTAACCTACTCAAATCAGATTGCTACAGAAGCTTCAATCGACTTTCCGCATTTCGACCGTGTGTCATTATGAACGGAAATTATCCATTTATTTATTTATTTATTTATACTTTATGTACAATAGTGGTACATAGGCGGACTTAGCTTAACATTTAGTAGATACCACCCACTCCTGACAGTTCTGTACTCATAGGTTCCATTTTGGTTAAAAAAAAATAGATAGGGGTTTCCCGCAGGTACTTAGAAAAGGGCCTCCATTTTGTTTCGTATAAAAAAATAGGGGGCTCTTTTTAAGTCTACTGGAACCTGCCCACCAGAGAATACAGTTATGATATGATGTAGATATATATGTTCGTCATATCGTCATGACGTTAGGCACTTTACGAAAACTAACAATATCAGTAAATCTTTCAGAGTGATTCAGCTATAACTTTGATAAGGTACCCAAATCTCTAAGAAAATCTTATCAAACTTAGCAGATTTGGGGCTCTATCTAACACTTTCATAAGTACGTTACTTATATGAAGAAAAACTTGATAAATACGTCGAAAGTTTTACATGCTTGCCTAACTCGAGGTACCAGGCTTTCAGAGCATAGAACAAGTTAATCATAATTAATAGTCAACATGACACGGCTGTTCGTATTCTCATTAGCTGCTCTTAATTACCGGAGTACGACACTAATATATAAATGATGGCACTTTGATGTCCCTGTACTACAGTCACAAAATAGAGAGGTGCAGAAGGCGGTGTAAACAGGGAAAAAATGAATTCGCCCGCGGAATTTCGTAGCTATGGTGGGTGTCGATCTGGGATGTTACGGATATATACTCGTAATTTCAGATCTGAAGAAAAACAGAAAAATAAAGTAAGAAAAAACTTTATTCGTGCCTCACACAATCGTATAAAAAAAAAAACAATGTAAAATAAAGGATCTGGAAACTAATACGGTTATAGGAATCCTGCAAGCCAGTTTTACCGGTCACCTGGTTTTTGGTCTGCTTGCCGTTTCTGGGCTTCTACTCTAGCACCTTCTTTAGATCTAATATCCGGTCTATAGTTAGTTATTACGGCCCGTTCATGACCTTGCCGCTGTGAGCTGTAGCTAAGTGCGGGGCGGCGAGCGGGAAAATCAAAAGTATGAAAATGTTTGATGCACGCCACGCCGCTCATAGTGTAAACGCTCGCCGCACCGCGTGCCGCTAGGCCGAAGTCGTGACCAGGCTGTTACAGTACAGTTATCTTCGTTTTCATTGAATGTCACTATTTCTGATGTGATCACGAAGAGCTACCCTCGACTTTGCCCTTTCTATAACTCCTTCAGTGTTGATTACATGGCCCTAGACTTGTTTTGTACGTGCGTTTTCACTTGTCGTATAGAGTTGACCTTGTGGTCCCATTTGTACTGTGTCACGATGCTTATGTTTAGTGTATGACGTCATGACATAATTAGTTGGTTTTGGGACAGTATGTTAGTTAGCACAGTGTTTAGTTTGAACTGCTGTAATTAACACATGTGTTATACCGACGGTTAGGTGGAATTGTTCTGTTTCTGTGAAAGGCTTGTTTCAGAGAACACGAAAATGATAAACGAGAATGTGTATTGTAGGGTTTTCCGAGGAAATACTAATTTATTGTTGTAAAGCTGACTTTACTTTGAACACTGTGCTGATGTCATATCTTCCCTCGAACGGGATGTTATGTTTTGTATCCAGTACGTATGCTTATGTATGTATGCTTTTACTTCTTGAATTTTATAGCTACCTACCTGCTACTAGAGAAAGTGATCTTCTATCAGTGATTCTGTGTGTGAGATGTTATGTTTTGTCGCGCATCGATCGACTAAAAGAAAGACTGAAAAAAAAACTATTTTTTTTTATAATATCACGTCGCTAATTCGTCACATTTTGTATATCCACGAGCGCATCTAATTTCTGATACAAATTATACAGTAACTCTTTCTGTAGTAGTATAATTATATCAATAATGTTTATTTGTTTACATAAGTGTTACAAAATTTGATGTGACACTGGATCCCACACTAGAATACCCTGTGTCGCATGATCCACTCTCTTTCGACAGACAATACGAGTACCTATTCATTATTTAAGTAAAGTGTAAGGCCGTAAGTAAGTAATTTAAGTAAGTTTTTCAGACATACTAAATCTTTTTGACCAAAATATTTAAGTATATGCAAAACTGCGGGTACTAAGTATAATTATCCTATTAGACTTTATATTCCTATTAAAATATTTCGTCTTAACCTTTCCAAAACTCGCATAATAACTTAATCCCAGACTGCATAGTTAAAAGCAAGTTACTGTACGCTTTTAAACTAGTATATTTCGCTAAGTCAAGCCACTAATCCAGGGACATAGTTTTGCCAGGCCAGTGAGTTGCGTCACTAAACAGACATCTATTTACAAAAGGCCCACTCAAAACAACGAGGTAGTATGTTAAAGAGTCATAGCAAACACAACACACAGGAACATAAGTAGTACCTACTTTTTTAAGGGTTTCAGGGTTTTTAATCAACGGGAAGTGCTCTATCCCTATAGTTTTAGATTTCTTTGCAAGTGTTCAAATATGTACCTACCAGAAACGGCCTTAGCTTTAGATTGCGTTGACTTGAAGTTTCGATTTTCTCACGCTGCTACAAGGGATAGCTGATGTATTTTATACTACTAAAGCATAGCCTATGTCACACAGGAATAAAGCAGCTTTCTATCGGTGAAATAATTTTAGCAATCGGAACAGTATTTTCAGAAATTACCTCATAGATTTCTACAAATAAAACAAACAAACTTTATTTCTTTGTAATATTTGTGTGGATAAATTTCAGTTTAATATCTCCATGTATTACTGAAAAAAGGGCTTAACAGACGGAAAACAAAGTAATCCTATAGGGGTTCCGTTTTTGTCGATTGAATTACGGAACAATAATAAAAATGAGTGGACCTTTTGTACGTAAATCTATCTTGTGGTACTGGTTAAATCTGCGTCTATATTCAACGGTTACTTGCTCGGTTAGTTTAATTTTTGCTTAGTCGGCGGGTTAGGGGACCGTATTGTTGTTAGCAAAGTTAGGTATGTGGAACTGCACAGTCATTATTTCATTAGTGTTTAATAAAGCTTGACGAGGTGGGTGGGTTTACTGAGTGCTGTCTCAGATTCCGGAGAATTTTGTATACTGATAATAGCCTAAGTATACAGCTATAGGTACCATCACAGACACTTCCGCCTGACCACTGCTAAGTTCATTTTTGCTTGCACTCGAACGGAAAATTTCAAAGGGTGGGGTAGGGTCTGACTTGGCGCCGCGCCGCAGGATTTAAGCGAAAATTTTTTTAAGTGATCATGCAGAAATGACCGCGATGGTACGTACATATATTAGGTAGTGAACAAGATAATACCTACTTAGTTGTCCAGTGTGCGTACCTATGTTTGTGCAGTCGACGAGGCCGTCGGTATTTTCTACTTTATTTTTTGAAACCCTTTAAACTCGTCGGATTTTTCCGACGAGTATGTCATCGCGTCCTATTCGCCAGGGTCGTGTGTTTGCGACTGAGTATTCCTTCTCGTTTAACTTTTCAATCCCCATAGGTGAAAGAAGAGCTGAGGAGATGGTCAAGGATGTGCGAGCCTGGCTGGCGGAATAAACGCTCTTCCCTACTCCACCCTACTATACCCTACTCTACCCTACTATACCCTACTCTACCCTACTCTACCCTACTCTACCCTACTCTACCATTCTCTACCATACTCTACCCTACTCTACCCTACCCTATCCTACTTTACTCTACCCTACTCTACACTACTCTACTCTACACTACTCTACCCTACTTATTACCCTAATTATTTTACATATTGTCCAGTTATTTAAACACTTGAGATACAAAACTACACCAATTTTATATCACATTAGCTTTTGCCCGCGCGGCTTCTCTCCCGCTCTACCCTACTATACCCTAATTTATCCTATTCTACCCTATTCTACCCTACCCTATGCTACTCTACCTTACCCTATGGTACTCTACCCTACCCAATTCTACTCTACCCTACTCTACCCTACTCTACCCTACTCTACCCTAATCTACCCTACTATACCCTACCAAACTTTACATAAACCATCTACTAAATAGTCCGAACACAGCCTAAACATTTGGTTTGGATAGGTGAGCCCGTTCTTGAGTTATAAAATTACAACGAAAAGTGGCATTGATTTTTATATATATACATTAACCAGTAGAAATTGCGAATAATTAAAACAGCTACTGTGGCCTTACCATGACGTGTCAAAATGACAGTCGAGAGCGTGAAAGAGGAATAGAGCTCCTCCTTCCTCCTCCTTGCGTCGTATTCCTCAATGCTGAGGGTCGTGACCTCCCTGCTTCATCACTTTAACCTTTATGATGTTCCTCCATCTGTTTCTGTCTCTGGCGGTGTGAAGGGCATTATACATCGTAGAGTCAAGAGCGGTGCGGATCTGGTCGGACCAACGTATTGGGCTGCGCCCGCGAGGCTTTTTTCCATCCAATTTACCGGTCACAATGAGCCTTTCGAGGTTGCCACCGTCCTTTCTTGCAATGTGACCGAAGTATTGCAGAACCTTGCGAAGACACTCGGATGATAGACTCGGAATAGAGCTATACATTCCAAATAGCTTCATCATTCATGATACAGTTATGTTTTGTAGACAGATTTTTTTCATAAAATACTACACACGTGTTTCGGGTTTCTCATTATAATATACTAAAATTACTTTAACTGCTGCGGTCTTCCTATAATTTAGGTGTCTTTAAGGCAAGAGTGAATAGGCTCTTAATAAACTAGTGCGCCTCACCATCAACGACTGCATCACTGCTTATGTACCATCAGGTGGGATCGCAGTCAAGCACTAGTTTATATCAATAAAAAAAAAAAAAACTAATGTTGTATACGGGTACACACATGGTGCGACATGTGAAGGCTATCATTGGCTTACAACGTAGGTTAACGTGTCTGATGAGTGCTTACTTGACTAGGTAAGGAGACTCATACTAGAAAATAAAGAAATACACTTCTTTTTTCATAGTAAAAAAACCTTTGCACATTTCAACATCCCCATTATTTTACGACCGCACACTTTTAATATTCGCAACCGGTAGCAGCCCTAATATAGCTCTAACTACTTCTGCTCGACGTCAATGGCGTAGCTACCGAAGAGCACCGGAGCCCCAAGCTTGGAGGGCCCCCAAACCTGATTAGCAAACCTAGTTCTTATTGCTAACTAACGAAAATAGGTTGTAACACGGCATCATGGCACTGCATAATACTATACTACACTGCAATCGTGCACTAGCTTCTGACGTTTTATAAGTGCCCATGTCGGCCTATGTGAAATAAAAACTTTTTTATCAGTCAATAATAGTCTGACATTCTCTCTCGCCCCACCCGAAGCAGGAGAGTTTATTTGATGATTTGCCCATATCAAAAAAGGGGCCCCATTTTTTTTGCCCAGGGTCGTTGGTCCCCATCTACGCCACTGCTCGGCGTCCACTAAATATGGACGGCCGGGGCAGGGCTGGCCCGGGTTGCTGTAATAAAGAAAATCCCCTTTTCATTGTTCTTTATGCGTCTGCCGGCACGCAATATCGTTAATGCTTGGCACAGGACCCGGTGCTTGTCTCCTCTTCCTCTGTTAATTCATTAAACCCCAAGCGAACGCCGGCGTTCGCGCACCTATTGTCTTTCTATTGTGTCTGCAATTCTCACGATTGAAAGGTTAATTAAAAGTTACGGTATTTAGTTGTTTATATTCATGTGGATAAATTAGTGTTTAAAAGTTAGGGTTTATAAGTGAATATCGAAATTGAATATTATATACACATGTACAAGTATCACATTTAATTGTGAATATTATAAATGTGATACTTTCACATTTATAATATTAGTTCTGAACTTCTGACAACCAATTTCACTTTATCTGTCTGTCTGTTACATTTTCACGCTTATACTAATTAACCAATTTTAATGAAATTAGCTATTATTAACTTTTATCCATAATTTTTTTTATTCATGTTTGACATTGCGATTTTGACAAAGCCGCTGGCAAAAACTAGTAATAAATATTTGTTATCTAACCATAATATCAATACATATGTAAAACCAGAAAATTGACTATGTAAAATAATAAAAATTGTTCGAAAAGCTGACGAAGTGGACGCAAAAAAGCCGATTTCTATGGCGGCCATATGAGCGGACTTCAAATTTAGAGTCCTTGTTCGACTTTTCTTTTTCATTTCAACATTTAAATATTCAAATAGTCGAAGTTTGAAGTTTGTATGTTTAGTTTTCAAAACAAATAGTTCAGAAACGTTTGTAAACAATGTCTTATAGTCTGTCTAATAAGTCAACCGACTTGGGAATTTGGTATAATATTTAATCTTTCAAAAAATACTTATATTGGATACTTTTCATAAGGTTCTTCTGTTAGTAAACAATGATCTCGATCTCTTAATCAATTTTGATTATTGAACCCGTGTTGACTACATCAGATTTCATTAAATCCTAATAATTACCCAAGTCGTTTAACTTATTAGACAGACTTTAGAAAATGTTTCTTGCAATATTTTCAGGATATCTCTTACCAGGTGAAAATCTCACGTTACCGTAGATATTCGGAAAAACAACTCCAATAATATTGTTTTGGAAGTGCAACAGTTTTATTTTAAACTTCAATCTACGCTAATAGTACAAAGAGGTAGTTTGTTTGTTTTTTTTGTTTGTAGGAGGTAATCTCTGAAAGTACTGGTCTGATTGTTAAAATTGTTTCACCGGTAGAAAGCTGTTTTATTCCTGAGTGACATAGGCTATATTTTATGTACGCGGAGCACGTTGTGGGCAAAATCTAGTTTCAAATATGTATGTTTTGTTTTCAAAATAAACAGAAACGTTTGTAAACAATTTGAATATCTCTTACCAGGTAAAAATCTTGCCTACTGGGACCAGGGTTATCCGAAAGGGCGCTCGAGCCCCGGTATGAAGGCTTGAAGGAACGGGATGGGTTTTTTAGTCAGTAAGAGTCTGACACTATCTCCCGCTCCGCCCAAGAGCGGGGGTTGTCATAGGATGATTTTTCCCATCGGAAAAAAAAGGTAAAAATCTTACTGTGTCTTAGATATTTGGAAAAACTAGTAATACTGCTGTGCAAGTGCAACGATATTATTTTAAACATGAATGGGTCATATTTACGACTACCATTATGATACTAGGAATAAAATGAAACTACCTAAGTATACACTTGTACAGTGTACTGAATCCCTACAAACACAAGTTAGTGGTTCCTGCAACCAGGCTCAAAAAAATAGGACGCTCATTTAGATGCCAAAGTATACATTTTTATAATAAGCTTCCCAGTCCTATTCAAGAACTTAGCATTAATAAATTCAAAACATTTGTAAAGCGAAAACTTTGCCAAAAGGCTTTTTATACTGTAAAAGAGTATCTCGAGGATAAAACGGCTTGGGATTGACCTGCTCCAATACCTACTCACTATAATTGTTATCATTTGAATGTTTTTTTGTTTTAACTGCCTTTTTTTTTTATTGACGATTGTTGTTGTTTTACAATTATGATATTGTATATATATATATATATTTTTTTTTTTTTACAATTAAGACATGTTTATTTTTACTATTTGACTGAATTTTTATTTATATACTTTTTTTTTTACAATTTGCAATATTTACACTTTTGTAAATTTTATTATTGTGAATGTGAGAACTATGTGGATTACTCTTTCCTTTTCTTTTATTTTCACATGATGTCTGGCAGTTTTGAGTATTTGATGTGGCCTACCCAAATGTCCTTTCTTTGGCATTGTTCGTCAAGTCGTTGAGCTCCTTAGTAGTCCTGAGTTGAGCTACACGCGTACTGACAAATGCTTGCACTGACTGGACAGGTCCACTTAGAACTGTGTGGTTCTTTCTTCAAAAGACCATCTCAGGCTCAATCTGCACGGTTCTCATATGATTTGACCATTACATGTTTTGCTGTATGGACTTTAAAAGAGACTTTGACCCCTGAGTTTGTTTCGGTGTTTCTTCTCAGGGTAGTCAGTTAGGAAACACCGGCCTCATCTAGCATTAATTGACAAAAAAAAAAAATTGACGTGTAAAAGTGTTTTTATAAAACCTACTTGCAAAATAAAGATCATTCATTCATTCATCCTACGAGGAGTTGCGTGCAGGTCTCAGTTCTCACGCCCATTGTCTGCCGTCCGAGACATAGATATCTACGAGTAAGTTCTAGGTATCCTATTGCAATTGTGATTTCGCGTAACCGTTGAGGGGTTATATGTACAAAATTTCAATACCGTATCATGAAAAATCACACAGTTATAAGCTTCTTATATTACCTGGATACCGCACAAATACATGGTCACCAAGTCATCCGGTCGACAGAGGGGTAGTTTTGCTCCAGCACCCAATTGTGCGCTGGGCCTCATGCCCGCTATGACATGCCGTGATCTGTGTTGTATATACAAGTGCCGGCGGTGTCCAACTTGTGACCTTTTATAATTATTTCTGGGAAAAATATAACATGGTGTAAAAATATAGGAATCGGTTCAGTTACTGATGAACATACTATGTTCAAGTTTCGCATATACTAAAATTTAAAAATAATGTTTTATAAGGACGATTCTTATAGGTAACTGATATTCTTTTATAGAGGTTTTCCCGGTGACTTTGCGTAATGCGTGACTTTGCCTCCTCCCAGACATTCAATGATTTGGTACATGATTAATTAGCTCTTTTTGCGATACAAAATAGTGAAACCGATTCCTAATGAGCTATCTGAAGTGATTTATGACATTGAGGATCGAAGTAAAGGGTGTGTCTTGTCTAACAAAATCCTTGATTTTTGCATCTGCTTACCGCGTTAGGACACCGTCTATTTCAAATCAAATTAAAAAAAAATAGACTTGCATGTGCACAAAAGAACCGGCTAAAAGCTATACGGTTACTCTCTTTGTATCATTCATAGTACGGAGTGAGAAGAAATGGGAAGCAGTCTTCTTCTGCGAAGTAGTAAAACAAGCAAAGGAGGCAGCGGAAAATGTGAGGCGGAGACAAGCTTCAAGCCTTCAGCCCCAGGCGTCGCGGCGTCGGAAGTCGCAGGACGATTATCAGCCGTCAGCCCACCGTAAACTCGAGCTTTCGGACGACGAGCTATGGGTAGCTCGCTGTTCTATTGTCCGGTACCGCTCGGGGTGACGGCGCAAAGTTTAAAAACCATTTAGGTCCAACGCCTGTCAGGGCTGCGGATTGTTCGAAGAAGTTAGATTTCCCACATAAAAAAGACCTCATTCACGTCTTTCGGTCATAAACTCTTTGGAATCTTTCAAACCCAAAATTATTTTATATCACAAAAGCTAGCGGTTCCGATTGGTTTTTATGGAGAAGAACCTTTGTTATAAACATTTTGATTAACACTGAAAAATGTTTCTGCAAACAACAACACTTCTCCCTCAAAATAATCCCTATCCACGATAGCAACAGAATTGGCTCACACTTAAACGTTCCAATCCCATATTCCCATAACTAGTACGGTACGTATCGGTACGCATGGCTCTAATCCGGTTCGCGTGTAATCTGCGTATCTCTTAGCAGCGGACGGCGTACGGCGGCTGTACGGTTACTGGCTGGATTAGGTCCGGTTCGTTTACCGCGTGTAAGTACGGTGTGTGTCGATGGGATTCGTTCGCATTTGGATGTTTGAATGTTATTTTTGTGTGTGAGTTTGTGTGCAGATAGAACGGTGTAGAGTTGTGCTTTGCAATGATCAAGTGCCTATAGAAAAAAATAATGTACGAAGAAATTATGAGAATATTGGTGACCTGACCAGTAATCGAGTACGCCCGTAAAAACAAATAGAGTTGTATCTTTTTAGTATGGCAATGGCGGTCATTGCCCTCTCTCTATTATCGCTTCGTAGAAACTAGAAAGCCATACTATAAATATTTGTGTAGTATTAATTATGGCAAACCAAAATGGCTTTTTCTTTGTTATTGAAATTGAACTATAAATGTAGGTAAATGATATATGACAAATGATATTTATTTTACAAATAGGTTTTAAAAAACACTTTTACACGTCAATTTTGTTTTCAGTCAGTTTAAACTAGATGAGTCCGGTGTTTCCTAGCTGACTACCCTGAGAAAAAACACCGAAACAAACTCAGGGATCGAAGTCTCTTTTAAAGATATATTTTTTAGAGTTTTATTTTAAAGTTGTTTATCCAATGACTTCTCCTGATTTAGAGCGGAGCGGGAGGGCGTGTCAGACTTTAACTGACTAAAACTAGACCTATTTTCTTTGTTGCCTTAGGTCCCAGGACCCCGGGGTCCCCTTTCGGACTACCTATGGTCGCATTAGAGTAAATGAAAGTGTGTCATTGATCGCTATATCACTATAAAAGTACTAAAACACAACAGTTATTCAGCACATTTATCTTCAATAAACTTTAACTCCAAATGAAGCACTAACATTTCCTACACAAAAACAAGAAAAAAAAAAGAACGTTAATTTGCGTAAGAAAACAAAATGTTTTTAATCCTACAGAGATACTTTAAAAGTGTGGAACTCACAAGAGGAAAGAAATGCTTTCTACTTGCATACGATACGAAGCAAGAGAACACAATGAATTGGCTACGGCGTAGCGACCGTAGCGCCTTTGCTACGAGAATAAGCTACGAAAATATCTCGTAGACCGCGTAGCTTGCTGGACTGATATTTTACGAGATTTTTGTTTGAGTTACCTGCAATGAAAACATTGTGTTTTTTAGTTATGTTTTGACAGCATAGTTTTACGTGATTTATAATCAGTCTAGTTAATTATATTATATCGCTTCTGGTATCGGTTGTTTAACCTGCCAGTTTTTAAAAACTACTAACACTAACTATTTGCAAAATAAATATGATTTATGATTTAATATCGTAGAAGTTAGAATAGAATAGAATACAATAAACTTTATTGTACACCAAAATAGTAACAATTTCACATTTTTTTTGTTAGGTTTGTTGAAAAAAATTTATCGATACCTACAGCAACGTATCGATATTATGTGCTTCGATATATCGATATTTTCAGCAGATATATTTTGATCCGATCCGATTTATCGATAAATAATATACAATGTTGAAAATCGTATTAATTTTTTTCAACATTAATATATTAGCAGAATATTTAACGGAATATATGACTAGTGTATTTCTTCTACTTTCCAATTTGCATGAAACCATATTTGTCTTCAAAATACCAGAATATTGCTAATTAGTTTTTGGTATTTTCTGATTTTGTGTAATGAAAGGGCAATATTTAAAAAAAATGCCCTCGATTTATTAAGATTTTCAGACATAAAAATAATGTGCATTATGTGTAAAAATAACTATTATCGAGATTGATTGAACTAAATAAATTATTATTTAAAAACAGAAAATCTCTGAAAGTTTAACCGATATATCTTTGCCTAGAGTTATCGAGGTCAATATTAATAATTGTATAAATATCGATATATTTAATTTATTTTCACTGCCGATGTCTCTAGTAGAAGTAGTATCGCGTTATGATGAAAGCGAAAAAAAGCTTCTTTTAATTAACTCTGGAACATCCCTTACAAATAAACGAGAAGGTAGTCAAGTCAACTAACAAACAGAACAATCTCCAGATCTATGTAGAATTCATTTTTAGGGTTCCGTAGTCAACTAGGAACCCTTATAGTTTCGCCATGTCTGTCTGTCCGTCTGTCTGTCTGTCCGTCCTCGCTTAATCTCTGTGACCGTTAGCACTAGAAAACTGAAATTTAGTACCAATATATATATCAAACACGCCGATAAAGTGGTAAAATAAAAATTGGAAAAAAATGTTTTATTAGGGTAGCCCCCCTATATGTAAAATGGGAAGTGATTTTTTTTTTAATTTCAACCCTAACGTGTGATATATTGTTGGATAGGTATTTAAAAATGAATAGGGATTTACTAAAATCATTTTTTGATAATGTTAATAATTTCGGAAATAATCGCTCTAAATGTAAAAAACAACGTGTGTCCCCCCCCCCCTAACTTTTGAACCATAAGTTTAAAAAATATGAAAAAAATCTGAAAAGTAGAACTTTATAAGGACTTTCTATTAAAATCACTTTGAACTTGATGGAAAGAACAGTTTTTGTACAAAAAAGACAAAAAGGTTGTACAAAATAATTTCTGGACTAAGTTTGTAGTATAATCGTATATGCAATCATTTTTTTAACTTCGTTTATTTTAAACTTACTTTATTATCCTGAACGTATCTTCATTCAAACAAAAAAAATATTATTAAAATCGGTTCTCGCAATCCAAAATTACCACCGAAAACTTCTTCTGGTACCTATGTATTAATTAGTAACCCAATTCCCCGAGAGATGGCGCTATACTTTTCGGCTATTTCGCGTTCGTGTTGATGGGGTCGGGTATTATCGAATTGTTTGGTTGGTCTCTCCTTGGCATTGGCTGTATTATCTTATAACTACATAAAACTATCAGGAACATGCTAAGGCAATTTAGAACAAAACGAAAATTCACTTTTTTAACGCCATCTATCAAAATGTTAAGTTAAGGTAAGAACCAGTTCATAAATGGTTCGATAGATGGCGTTGCGTAATGACGTCATCTTTTTAAAAGTCGATATTAAGATTTTCTGTGCTTTCATGACCTACCGTGGTAAAAAATTGTTGCTTTTTAACTATATTCGTAATTTTACGAGTGCATAATCGCTGAAATTTCTATTACTTGCATACTGTTTTAGTTATCACCGTCCTCTGTGGGCCCGTCTTTAGGGTTCCGTATTTATTAGAGTTCCGTACTTAGTATGTCAACGTAACAAATAGCCTTTTTTTAAACTCATAAGTGGGAACACTTATTGTGACGGACGGGAAACTACGAAACCCTACACTGATCGTGGCCCGACACGCTCTTGGCCGGTTTTTTTAGGTAAATATTTGGCACAAGGGGTTGCAATCTGAAACTGAAGCAAACACGAAAATTAAATAAAGCTACAACTAAATTAAAAATAAATAAAGCTACTGCTGCTTTTTCTCCTTCTCTGTCAAATCCATCCAAAGATTGTCTGTAAAAAATCGTTTTTAGTGTTATGACCGCCCATTGTGACACCCTATCAACTTTAAGCTCTATCAAATCTATCAATCGAACTGTATTAATAATAATAATATTCTCTTTATTATTGTTTTTATATTTTTAAGTGTTTTTATATGATTTTGTTAAAAATAAATGTAATTATACGTTTAAGAAATGAATAAAGCAAATAATAATAATAATTTATTCAATAACTTTACAACTTCTACAGTATTTCTTACATGGGGTCTCCTTTTAAATGGATGAAACACCAGTGCTAGGAGGCCCCACTCATCTAAAACTAGTACAATACTTGTAGGAGTGTGATTACATGGTCTTATACAAACCATATGTACAACTTAAATGACCTTGAAAAATGCTTCGGGCCAAAATGTTGGTCTCTCTCTATATCTCCATTTTTTCCAGGAAAAACCAGAAAAGATTTATTTTTGTTATTTAACTAAAAAAAAACACGTGCAATTACGTAATAATAATACCCCCCTGCGCGAGGGGTGAACTGGGTAATGAAAGAAAAAAAGGTGATATAAAACAAAGATACAAATAAAAAAACGAATCCTCTTAAAAACTTCAAACAAACTCCACATTTAAAAATAATCACAAACATTAACAAAATAAAGGCCACATTTTATGTACGCTAACAGAACACATTACGTGGCACAATTCCAGCCAGCATTTTACAACGCAAGCACTGCGCTGCCAAGAATTGCAATTATGTGTGACATGTGACTACACACTGCGTATATTAGACACTGGCTTTAATGTTCCAGTTTATTTTATTGTGTGGGATTAAAATAAGGATTTCGATTGAATTTTTTATAGTTTTATTTTCGCTTGTTTTTGTACTCTGACTGATTTCAACTACTTAATTGGAGAAGGTGAACTCTTACTTTACTCACAGCATTATTGAGGGCACGTTTGGTGCAGTTGATGAGGGATTGGCTATTATTTTTTATCGATCAATAATTTTTAACTTAATTTTAATTTTACGATTTCAATTTTATCTGTTGTTTTGTGGTTATATTTGTTTGATGTTGTTGTTGTTTTAGTTTTCATTTGTTTGTTTTTGTTATTATTAATAGTTACCTTTGCTTTATAATAGCTTTTGCCCGTGGTTTCGCCCGCGTATATAAAATACTTAATAGAAATCGGACCAGTACTTTCAGAGATTACCTCCTACAAACAAAAAGAACAGACTTTACCTCTTTATTATATTAGTGTAGATATAACCACAAATAGTGCACGCGGTGTTAACCTAAATCAATATTTACAATGTAAGTTTCGTTTTAATAAGCATTTTAAATGTGTAAACAATTGTTCCCACTTCCCTATTTCAATCTCAGCCTTACTTGACACACATTACCCAAAAATATGAACAACAAAACTAAACACAGAAGTGAGCCTAAATTCCTGCCTTTATCATAACAACCCTAGATTCCTTAAATAGCTGTAATTTCACTAACAAAAGGATCCTACGCTCCCTCCTTAAGGAATGCATTAACAAAATGGCCGATGGGCGATGACAAACGTCACTAACGAGTTTGGCGTGTTTGTTACGTACGCGGTACGGTACAGTAATACCCATAGACTTAAAATAATGGACTGAGCGTTCCCTTTTTATTATTGACTAATCCTTGCTCGCGGCTTCGCTCGCTTACATAAAATATAGCAAAAGTTACTCAGGATTAAAGTAGCTTTCAATCAGTGAAAAAAATTTAGCAATCGTATCAGAGATTACCTCCTACAAATAAAAAGCAAAATTTACCTCTTTGCAATATTGGTGTAGATAGGCTCACGTTTGACCACTAGCATAATAGCACAGCATAATAAGCCTTATAATGTTCCCACTGCCAGGACTCAGGCCTCCTCTCTATGACAGGGAATGGGCCGAAATCCACTACACGGGCATAATGCAGATTGGTGGTTGTTACATGTCTTCCAATTTTTGGTTCTAGGATACGCCGGTTTCCTCACGCATGTTTTCCTTAACCGTTTTGAATGCAGTGGTGATGAAATAAATTATACAAAGTAATGCGGTTGGCTAGGTTTGAATATATGACCTATACTCGCAAGTTGCGTGTAACTGTAAGTTACATTACGATAAAACCACCACAATTCTCGCTTTATAATATAGTCGACGATTAAGCAAGCTACATAAATATAAGTAATATATTCTCTCTTGACACAAACACCGGCAGAGAATTCGCCTTCTTGCTTGTACGCATAAGTGTGGGTGCAGGTGGGATGGCTACTTACCCGACGATAGTGTGGAAATGATCGGAGAAGAGTAAAAGAGAAGAAGCCATCGTATGGTTAATTGTTGCCTTTTTTAAGAATTTTGATTGGGTCACCTTGTCCTTTTGCAAGTGTCAATTTTGTCACAAAGATCTACAAAAAGTGATAGGTATTAGCCGCATGGTCGTCTTGTCTGTTCCTATACAGTACTCAATTGTAACGGTGTTATGGAAAACGACAGATAATCGTGGAATACAGTACATTGACCTTTTCCTAATATCTCTGCTTAGGTACCCAAAAAACCAACAATGAATTGCTTTTCATTATTAGATCATATAAAGGAACGCGATAAATGTCGATTCAAGACAGCATTATGTCTTTATTTCCGTATTTTGAATTAAGAATGTCAACAAATGTAGGATGATCTATGACCATTATTCTACGCACTGGCACCTACCTTAATCAGTCCATTCTTCTTGTTTATGGTAATACACATTATAAATCGGTATTACCGCGTTCTTGTTTTACTACTGGATGTGTGTAATTCTTGTTTGTGTATGTGTTGGGTTGAGTTTTAATCAGTTGAAGGGTAAAGTTATTTAGGAGATTCTTTGCTTAAGTAAAGTTAAACAATGTCATAAGGCGTTCTTGCAGTTATTTTTGGAGTAGTAATTTAAATAATTTCGAAAGTTGTATAGTATATTATGTAGATAACTTGAATATCTTGGCCCTTGTATATAAAATATCTTAGTTAAAATTCTGGGAATGCTGTAAAAATTTCCATATTTTACTCTCTATTTTCTAAGTAAGTAGGTATGTAGTACACGTGCAAAATCAAGAAAAGCGGGCGATTTTTTCGCGTTGAAACCTTTACTTTCAAAAGATTCTTAGACTAAAAAGATAAAACTACTATACTGCTAAACTAAACAAAATTCATAAGGTCCAAATATAGCCTCTGGTCTGGCAGCCTGTGGGTCGGGTATTCGCAGCGGGCATACAGCGACCTGCGTGTCCAATATAACAATGCACTCAGGGTACTGTTGGGGCTGCCGTGGCGTTGCAGTGCGTCAGGGATGTTTACTGAGGCGCGGGTTGATGGCTTTGCCGCCATAATCAGGAAGAGATGCGCCTCCCTACTCGCTCGCGTTCGGGGCAGCATCAACACTATACTGAGTGTTTTTGCAGCAGATAGGTGGGAGTCCCCCATGCTGCAAAGATGGATGCGCCTTCATGTCGTAGTGTAGTTGTGTGTGTAATTGTTTTGTAAAACCTACTAACACTAGTTTTTAAGATATTGTTACTAACAACATATGGACCTCATCCGAAATAAATATTTTATTGTTATTATAATAACTTGAAATAATTTTCACGTGCTGTGTAGTTTTAGTATTTCCAACAGAATAATTATTGGAAGCAAACAAACCATAATAAGCCGTAACGTGAGGTTTATGTGGGAATTAATGGAAAACTTCATTTAGTGCATAAACAATGGACAGAACCCGCACCATGCACACCATAATTCCTCGTGATGGGCTACTAGGGTCACTCGCTATATTATCACTTTTATTTTTCACCTTATAGTGGTTGATATTAGGTGAAAAATATATGTGGATGAAAGGAGAAAAGGGAGAAGTGAAGGAAAAGGAGGCTAAACAAAAGATGGACGGATTGTGTGAAGAATGAACTTTGCCAAACAAGGCAAAGTCTTTCTTAGACTATTCCTAAAGAATAGCTACAGTAAATATAGTTTGGCTGCAAGTGTGTTTATTGAAAGCTGTACAAAAAATCTGAGGAATTATTTTTTTTTGGTTTATTGTTAGCTGATTTGGTAAAATGTTGTCTATTGTGGCTTAAGTATTTAGGTACACAGTTATAATATACTAGCTTCTGCCAGCGGCAGTGAGTGTTATTTCGCTTACTAGATAACCCTATTCCACAACTTAGCCCGACGACCTAATGAGGGTCTCGGAAATAAAATGGATGCGAGATGCACGGGACCAGTTATTGGAGCGTCACTCGGGAAAAAACAATGCAGACGACTCATATTTTTAACTCTAAATATGAGTCATATATTAAAGTCAAATGAAACTAAACTTATTAACCTTAAAGCACGTCGCACCCTTCCTCGCAAAACTGGAAGCCCCTAAAGCAAAACCATGTAATTTAAAAGACAAAATGTTGCACCCGAACGAAGCCTGCTTAGTTGGAAAGCATTTCCACGTTTCGTTTAAGAGAAAGCCGACGCATTTTGAAATGGGATTGGTTAACATAGTAAGGTTGAAACTCGCTTATTTGTCGGTAGCGCTAATAAAGACTGCACACACGTGCAAGCACCCACGGGCCTGTAAAATGACGCTTTAGTTTTTATTTCTGAAGAGTGTTTTATTTTGTTATTGTGTTAAATACATTCATTATTTTTTGTTTATTAAAATTTCATGCAACATAAAAGTACATAGGCGGACTTAATGCCTTAGGCATTCTCTAACAGTCAACCTACGGTGGTTTTATCTTAGCGACTTAGGGCAGGTTTCTGAAAAACTTACTCCTGGTAACGCTCGATTTTTTATTTAAGCTTTGAAGTTGAGTATTTCTCAAAGTAAAAAAAAAAAAAATATTAATTATTTTTATATTAAAAAAAAAAAAAAATTTTTGTTTATTTAAAGTCTACTCTAGTGTAAATACCTGTAATAATTTGGCATTAAAGTAGGATTTAAGATGTGCTAAACTCAAAATACTTAATTCGTAAACCTGCCATTATCCTCGATTTGTGGTGCATTTGAAGTTGAGTATTTCTCAAACTCTATTTTAGCCTAAAAACCTGTCAAAATATTGCATTTTTTATCTCAAAGTGAGTACTTTGAGACAGAACAAAATTGTTAATACTTAGGGCGGGTTTTTTATTGAGTAATTCAAAACCCGCCCTAAGTTTTAATAATTTTGTTAGTAGAATTTTAAAGTCAATAATTTGTAAGTAATAATGACATGTGCCTTAAAAATATTGGCATAGATTGTTTTTTTTTGTATTCTAGCATTCATTTACCCATTTGAATTATATGACGTGAAACTAAAAATAATATTTAATTTAAAATGTAGCTGAAAACGATCATTTCAGAATGTTTTTATCGTTTACCTCTAGAATCATAAGCGGTTTATGTGAAATTAAAAAGTTTGGCACTTTCTTTATCGTTATGCTATGTTGAGTCGATTGTATAATTAAAAATAACGGCCAAGTGCGAGTCGGACTTGCCCACGTATTGTTCTGGCAAAAAAAAACATATTATTATTTGTATGAGAGCTCTACTTAAATATTTATTTTGTTTTGTTTTTAGTATTTGTTGTTGAACAGAAATATATAACCTGTGAAAATTTTAACTATCTTGAGGCTCCTTTCATGCATCCCCCAAGAACCGAATAGAGATCTACCCAGGAAGATTAGTAAGTATTATACAATACTAGCTTTTGCCAGCGGCTTCGCCCGCGTAAGTACATAAAATATAAACAGTGTCACTCAGGAATAAAGCAGCTTTCTATCGGTGAAAAAATTTTAGCAATCAAGCCAGTATTTTCATAGATTACCTCCAAAAAAACATAAAAACAAACTTTACCTCTTTATAATACCTATTAGTATAGATAAAAATAAATTAATGCACTCATTTCACTTTGATAAGACAAAGCATTTAAAAGTGCGAGAAGATCGGTAGTTAAAACTATTCTGACAGTTTTTACCGCTTCAATCACTAAGGAATGGGTGGAAAAACGACACGCCCCAAGCCAAGTACGGATGAACAGACACACGAACGGACATGGTATGAATCTATGAGGGTGTCCTTATTAGGACTACAGAACCCTACAAAAATGTTCAAAAATGCTAAAACTTTTACAGTTATGATTAAAAATAATGGCTGTTCATAACCATGAAATGTAGAACCGTAAACTCATTGTAATGAACGTTGTTGATTAGACTTTCGCAGCTTTATGTTTTATTTTAAAACCTTATAATGTAAGCTTGGAAATCGTTGAGCAATACCCACTTTAAAAATAATGTAAAAAAAAAAATGCTCGGTCCAGTAGTTTAAAAATGAATTTAATTAATATGGCATGGACATAATTTCATTATCGGGATAAAACATAGAATAAATTCAATAATAAATTCTAATACGGGACATAATTTAATACCGGAAATTTGAATTGTCGTAAAGGACATTTTGCTGAAAGTGAGTTAGTTATATATTTGGAATTAGCGTCGCAAGCTCTATCGACTGGTAATTTAAAAAAAATCTATCTAAAAAAAAAGCCCCTTACGACCTTTTTTTTATGGTGGGAAAAAATCATGCATTGACATCTCTCGCTCTTGGGCAGAGCGGGAGATAGTGTCAGACTCTTACTGACTAAAAGACCCACCCTATTCCTTCTAGCCTTCATACCGGAGCTCGAGCGCCCTTTCGGATAACCCTGGCCCCAGTAGGCTTCGACCCGGCTGGGTCCCTGCTGTTGCTGAGGCGCGGTCAACTCCTTGAGGCGCGCGGGAACAGTGCGCGCCGTCGACGACTTGGGCTTAGTCCGGACAGTTACCGGACGGCCGGACAGTGAGCTACCCATTGCCCACTGTCCGCAAGCCCGCGCCTACGGTGGCCGGAAATCGGTATCAGAATCCCGGCGGCGGCAGCGGCGATAACGCTGTTGCCTGATGCGTTCGGCCTCCTCCTTTGCGAGCATTACTGCTTCGCAGAAGTCGGCGACCGCCTGCCACTCCTCCTCGCTCCGGACCATGGCCTCAACCAAGGCCCGGCGCGAGAGGTCTCCGCCGCCGATCGCCCACACGAGGGCACGGCGTTGCTCCACCCAAGCAGGGCACACCTCGACTGTGTGCTCCACCGTGTCCTTCGGGCGTTCCGCACAGTGGCGACACCCGGGCGTCACTTCCGCATGAATCCGGTGCAGGAAACTCCCGAACGGACCATGTCCGGTGAGGACCTGCGTCATGCGGAAGGTAAGGACGCCGTGAGGTCTTTCCAGCCACGCCTCAAAGAGGGGACTTATCGCCATGATTGTGGCGTGCCCAGCACTGGGTTGCGATAGTCGTTGGTAGGCCAGCCAGAAGGCTCGCCGCTTCGCGGGAGACCGTGCAGTATACCCGCACCATCCTTATTGCCACGACCCTCTGGCAGGCGTTCAGTATGGCCGCCGGTTGCTTTTTCAGCGACGGCGCCCACACCGGCGCCCCGTAGAGGGCCATAGACCGAACGATCCCCGCGTAGAGCCTCCGGCAGGAGGCATCTGGACCCCCAAGGTTGGGCAGGAGCCGTTTGAGCGCAGCCCCAGCCCGGTTGAGTTTGGGAGCCAGACGTCGGAAATGCTCCACGAAAATCCATCGGCTGTCGAGGACGAGTCCCAGGTACTTCATCGTCGACCCGACACCGATGTGAACTCCTCCTACCGTTAGTTGGGAACTCAATGGCGGCGCGTTCCGAGAGCGGCGACCGTGAAAACACATCGCCTCGGATTTGTGAAGCGCCACCTCGAGTCCCAACTCCTGGATCCTATCAACGACCATCGCAACCCCGCGTGTCGCTAGAGCGACCGCCGCCTGGTACGACTCTCCCTGCGCTAGAACCAGCGTGTCGTCTGCGTAGCAAACCACGCTGACCCCGTCAGGGAAGTCGCCGCGCAGCACGTAGTCGTACCCGATGTTCCACAAGGGTGGCCCTAGTACCGACCCCTGCGGAACACCGCACGACATCTCTCGACGTTTGCAGTCTCCCTGGTGACCGGGGTAGACTATAAATCTCTCCGACAGATAGGCCTCGACCACTCGACAGAGGTATTCAGGCACCCGGTGGTACCGGAGTGCCCTCCGGATCGTACTCCAGGGCAGGGAATTGAACGCGTTGGCAATGTCCAAGGACACTGCCACGACACACCTGCCCCGGGACACCGCATCCCCTGTCGTGAGGGCTCGCACGCGCATGATGGCGTCCACCGTAGAGCGCATCTTGCGAAAGCCGAACTGTCCGTCCGAAAGGTCCGGCCCCACCCGTGTTAGGCGCCCGACGAGGCGGTTTGCAATGACTCTCTCAAAGCAAGCTTACCCACCTCGCCCCTTACGACCTGGCTTTCCAACATCTCTAGCGCGATTTTTTTTACTATTTGGGATGTATCGTAAAAAAATATTTTTCAATACGGAGCTTAAAGTCATGTTTTAATTATTTTAGAGGTCAGAATCCGCATTTTTGCATTTAACTTTTTATACGACATTATAAACAATATTTATTATTACAAATGAAGAGGTCATAAACATGTTATTTGAAAATCGAAACCCTTACGACCAAATCTATGCTTTGTTTTAACTTTCGAAATTAGGTCGTAAAGGACGTTTGTTTTATTTATTGTCCTTTACGACCTTAATTTTAACAAAAACACAAATATAGTTTTTGTCTCGTTCTGAAGTAGGACTACTTATACTTTGAAATATTTCAATGTCACCTATGTTTCAATTATGCTTCCTTAAGAACTCTAATCATCTAATAAATGTCTTCTACTGTACCACAGATTAAACAGTTTGGAGACTCCGTTTTCTTTATTAAGAAATAAATTTGTTCAGCGGCATGTGGCCAGATCGCGGCCTGAGAGCCATCACGACAACTTTTCGATGCATTGTGGTGTTCACAAACCATGGTATATGGCGTGGTTCTGTTTGTAAGGTCGCGTACGTGTGCCACGGACACACTCATGGAACATAGACTAAATATAAATACGTAGATCGGTAATAATAAATAAATTGAGATGTATTCGTATAACAATTATAAATAAACTTAGACTCACTTTTTTGTACACTCTGCAAGATGCCATGCCTCTTATTAATTTATTTGTATATTCTACATAATCTATGTGTTACATTTTTTTTTTTCTTATTGAACCATGATGAAAGATACTTGATCTCCACGACACAGGGAATCCTAGTGTGGAGTCCAGTGAAGTATTTGATGTAAAAGTGTATTTGTTCTGAACAATAAATCATTATTATTATTACTTGTTTTATTTTTTTTTTCTTTTGATTTCTATGCAGCATCTTAGCGCCGCCAACACATGGCGTCGACTGCGAGACGAGCATCGTAACTCATGGTCGCTCGTATCTTCAGCAATAACTCGGGATAAATCACGCGAACATTCGTCCATTGTGCACCGCGCCTTTGTTGCCCTGTTGATTCTGACCAGGAACTTATTAATGGGCGGGAAATTATATTTAATGGGAAATATTTCAGTAGCAGATGTGGGGTGTGGAAACGAAGGTTTATTATTTTGTGGGGTGGTCGTGTTTGGGTTTGAGTGAAGTGTGTTCTATTTTTGGAAAAAAAAAACATTGCGCGTAACTATTGTTTAGCCAAAAAATACCGATATTTTAGCAAACATTTTTTTTTTAATTAATAATTTCTTGGTTCTGTCTGTAGCAGCCCAGAGCATGAACGGCTAGAGTACTAGGGCTGTAATATGGTTCGATATAGTTACCAACGCAAAATGCAACTAGAAGAACACATTCGTGGTGTTGACACTCTCGTTTCACTCAGAGCGGGAGAACACCCATTTGATCATATACAAAAAAAAAAACAGAAAAATTGAACCATGTTTATAAACAGCAAGCTTGTCCCCATAATAACTGGCACAATGTGGATGGCGTGATATAATTTAGATAGAAAAAATATACTTTGTTAGTTCTAACAAGTCATATTCTAATAACTATATGTATATACTAGTTTTTGCCCGCGGCTTCGCCAGCGTATATAAAATATAGCCTATATCACTCAGGAATAAAGGAGCTTTGTATCGGTGAAAAAAATTTGGCAATCGGAGCAGTACTTTCATAGATTACCTCCTACAAAAAAAAAAAAAAACTTTACAACCCGAGCGCGTTAACATGGCACCTGGCTCGAAAACAGTTGCCACATTAAATACTCAAAAATAGTTTGTATTGTCACGTTTAAAGCATCGTAAATTCGTAAAGTAAAGTAGTACCTATATCATGACAAACTACTCAGAGCAAAATAAATGTTGATATTCCATAAACTAAAATAAAATTTAATGCACTCAATATTTCAAACGTCATTCATCAGGTGCCATGTCAACGTGCTCGGGTTATACTTGTGTATTACATTAGTGTAGATTATCAATTTCAAATTCTCTTTTCTTTTAATTGTTCGTTAAAATATCGCTTTGGACTTGTCTTGTCTGTAAAGATAATATAATTAAATAAAAAAAAGACGTGTGGCACTCGGGGACTGCCGCGATAAAGCTATTGCATAGCATTTTTATCAACTTATGCAATTATAATTATTTATTTATTTTATTTATGCATTATTTTTTTTTCCTTTGTTTTTTTTCTTTGATATTAATTGAAGTTACACTTTCACACATTGAATTGAATTTTGATTGATTGTTCACTCATTTGTTTTCTTATCGGTCACCACGCTCAAAAAACAAATGAGTGGAGGGTGTTAGGTTATTTTCGTTACGGAATTTCTGGATTCAATAGCTTAAAAAAAATAGTGGTATTTCTTTCCAATCTAAATAGTTATATTCTTTACAAAAACCACATGTTTTAACGAGTTTAAAACGGAACCACAATCGCGGTTAGACAGTTACCAAACACACCTACAACTAACACCAATCCAACGCTGCGGGCTATTTAGCATATTACAATTCTAATTCCCACGTCGGTACCGCAGCCCAAATGTATCTACATTTCTAACATCCCAACTACGAAACTCGTAACAACAACCCAAAACTAAACTCCTGTATTGATATCACGATATCACACTAGGCCCAGATTATAGGGATTCTAAAATAATTAAGATATCACACATTGGCACTCGGGTGCGCCATAAATCCAGCACTTCAGGCCGCAGATTGGGGCAACCTTAATTTAGGGGTGTCCCACAAAACGGATAAATCTGGATTGCTTCCGAAAGCTATGAATACATTATCATAATGATGACTTACATTCTATAGGAATCTTTTGCACACCTTAGAATATTTTTCCATACGATGACGCCGTGGTTTGGATAAGCATACATTATGTATTTGTGGGGGTGCTTGTGCTTCGAAAGATGCTTATCTTTCCTGCATTTTCTTTCCATAGGATCGGTGGTAAATGAAAGAGAAGAGCCTGCTAAAGCTTTGATCTCTTGATCGAGACGCAGAACTCTGTGGTATTCGGTGGTGGACACATAATCTTCCTCTCCACTGACGCACACTGCGGTGGAACAAAAGACCGCTCTAGACGTTTATACCGTACCGTATACCGCAGAGTTGTGCCTGTCACTCAAAATATCTACCAAATGTTAATTCTGGTTTGTGTTCCTTTAATCGAACTTTGCGTTTCAAAACCGCGGGAGGCCGTCTAACACTGCGTCTTTCAGTACATTCTACGAGGAATGCGTGTTTTATATTGTTACAAAATATTACTTACATACACTTCTATTTTAGATACTCCCTCCATCAAATAAGTCTTTCCAATTTTATCTGTTCTTAGTCTTAGGAAAGATAAATTGTATTTTTCGGCCAACAAATAGGTCTCACATTTGTATATTTATAGTCAGGCTTTAGTGACTTTAGGTAGACTATTTCGAACCTACTCGAAATGTTCGACTTTTGCGTCGTATGCTGACATATTTATTTATTCTACTGATTTCCATTTGAAATATTTTACCACCACAAGGCACGCACACAGTGCAGACATTTATTTTTATTTGGAATGTCAATGTAAGCTATTCTCCGTCTATTTATGACATATTTTGTTGGCATTGGTAAAATATGTGAATATTGTGAGACTGAATTTTCTCCGTGCATGTATTTTTATCGTTTTGTTAGTGTATTTTTTGACTGGCCGGTTGGTCTAGTCAGGCAGTAGTCTAGTTAGTGGCCCTAACTACTATGCCAGAGGTCGTGGGTTCGATTCCCACACAGGAAAAATGTTGGTGCGATGAGCACGATCATTTGTTCTGTGTCTGGGTGTAATTTATCTATAATATGTATGTATTTAGAAATATGTAAGTACCTTTATCAGTTGTCTAGTACTCATAACACAAGCTCGGCTTAGCTTAGGACTAGACGGCGTCGGGTAATAGTTGTGGAAAATTATTATTATTCTTTCCTTTATTTTTTCTTATTATTATTATTTCGTGGAAAGAGTGTCCACCGGATCATCAAACCTCTAGCAGTTGCAATAACTGTTTCAGATTAGCTAGACAAATGAATGAAACAATCTAATATTAAAATTTAATCGCGTCTTGTAGACGCGCTAGACTTACAAACCATTACAGAAAATTGTCTCCCTGCACGGAAGATATATGAACATTTTAACATCTCTATCCTTGTCTTGCACAGCTGAAATATACTGTATGAAAGAGACAGTTAGTGTTTTAATTATTACAACTTTGTATGCACGACCGAAGACCGCACCTAGCTTAAAAATGCAATTAATATGCACTACAGTGTACTCAGACAATATCATTTGGAATTAGTTTAGATTTAAAATGTCATAAGGTTCGTTAAGGGTTTTTGGCATTTTTTTTTTCGGTTGGAGTTCAGTGGCTGCTTTAATTTTGTTCGCAAATAGATTCTTAGTGGATATCACACTAACATTATAAAGGTGAAAGTTTGTGTGTGCGTGTGTGTGTATGTTTGTTACTTCTTGTCGAACGGCTAAACGGATTTCGATGAAACTTGGTACACATGTAGACCATGACCTGTGATAGCATATAGGACTTTTTATTCCGAGAGTATCTTCCCTTGAAATAATTTTCTACTATCACGCAGGCAAAGCCTATGGCGACACTTGGGGAAGCCTATGTCCAATAGTAGAGGTCTTTCGCCTGAAATGAGCAGCTAGTTGTAATATAAAATGTATGTAGTTTTGTATTTCAAGTACACAACTGGACAATACCTATGTGGAATTCTTGAAACTGGCGCGATCTTAATACAAACAAAAACCTGAGAAGTTTATTGTAGTATTGAATATCTCAGCGAAGCTTACTGAGAAAGCTGACTCGATATATTTGCTGCCAAATAATGCAAAAAACATTAGAATGTGTTTAAAGGAAAACAAAGTGGCTGTATTCTATATAAAAAATTTATAAACTTCATTCAAACTGCAAAGCCAAATGAATAAAAAAGGTTTGTCGAACAGTCTGAAAGGGGGAAATCTCATTATGAATGTTTTTTATGAAATTCTCTGTATCTTATGTCATTTGAAATACATTTCATTATGTAGATTTTCACAAGTTTTTCGTATCTAAAGCAGATACTTACAAAGAACAATTGAATGGAAGTTTTATGTTTTTGTGAAAAGAATGTAGACCATAGTACCAAGTTAGATTAGATAGAGATGACTTTTCTTCGGAGTCTTAAGCTAGCGAGTAAACTTTATATCATAATTAGAAAAAGTATCAAATCTACGGATAAATTAAATTAAGATTTTATATTAAAGATTGAAATATAGACCTAATATTGACGGCTAGTTACGATGGACGGTAGTTCGTTGTACTTTTTTACAGTTTTACATTTATTCCATAATAGGAACTAAAGATTCTTAAGATAACAACATATAAAATTTCAATTAAGTTTAGCAACTTATTTATATAGAAAATAGATTGAATTTTTTTTTAAATCTAGTTTACATTCAGTTCAGTTAATTAACTAACTAATAATTTTAAGCACCTACTGTATTTTATTGTAAAATAAATAGTAGATCTATCTAACTTAAGAATAAATAACCATTCCAGAAATCAATAGGTATATCAACAGCTGGACGCTATAAAAATCATAATAGCAAATGCTTCAAGTTAACTACACTCCAATTTGCCTAAAAAGAGATACAGCAACTCCAAATAGCAATAAAACTTGAGTCTTTCAAGTGTCGATCGAGCCAGTACTAAGTAAGAAAGTAAATAGTGCTCAAGGGGATTACGATCCGTTCCACTTGAGCATCCGATTACAATTTTCTAGATTAGTGCAACATAAACACAGATAAAAACTCCGAACCAATTACGTTTAGTAATTTCATTGCTTGCGTTCTTAAATAACTTGTGCTGTGTTTACATTTCGTTTCTTGCAGGATAGTGATGTGAGCGTCACTATCCTGCAAGAAACAGAATGTAAACCTTTTTTAACTTTCACTTTGTGAGACATTGTCTAGCTCCACAAGTAGAATGTAGATTTTAGATCACAGGATTTTTAACAGTACCTACGTCATCATTTTGAATAATAACACGGTTAAAATCTTATGTTTTGTTGATTACGAAAATATGAAATAGGTCACGTGTTTACCTAGTAAGTAGTGGATACAAATACCTTAAACGAAGTTTACAAACAGAGCTCGATCAGTTTTTCAAACTCAAACCAAGGAACTGTAACTGAAAGAGCACACGTTAAAGGACCCTATGCCTAATGAATTATACTGTGTCTGTATGATCTTTGTTGGAAATCCAAGAAATAAATAAACAATTAAGCCCGCCTCTGTACTTTTGTGTCCATGAAGTATTAAATAAATAAATAAAAAAAATTAAGTCTTCATTTAAGTTTGAAAAATTGAACACCTACTTGAAACTACAACTAAACAATGAACTGTTTAGAAATAACATCGCTCTGCTCATATACAAACGAATCAAAAACTAAAGTACTGTTTGTCATGTTGTTTTTAATACAACTCATTAGTATTCAGACACTATTCTCTGCTCTAACTACACTAACTCACGCAATTAAGGATTGGTTCCTTCCACATAAATCATGGTGCGGCAATTGAACCATACGTTCCAGTAACTATCCCGTCCACTCGCTTAAATCTAAATGGGTCATGAATTTTATAGGCTATTTGGTGGGCTCAGCACGCTCCGTTCAATGTAACTAGCTTGAAGCACATTTATTTAATTGCTTTCATTGCGGACCAGTGCCATTCGAATTGCATAGAATTAAAGGATGAAACACTGTTTTGATATACTGTTTTATTGATTGGTTTGTTGTCAAATATGTTTGTAACACTTAGCGAATGCGCCACTCGCAAGCCGTTCGCGAGCCGCTTGCGAACTGCGCGCGTGCATTTCACTTTCGTACAAAGCGCGCACGGCGCAGGGACTTCGTGCGAATGAGCCGTGCGCGAAATGCACGCGCGCCATTCGCAAGCGGCTCGCGGGTGGCTCGCGATCTGCGCATTCGCCAGGTCTGGGCAAGCCATAACGTGGCAATGCCGCCAATCTTTTGGGCTATAGCGACATTTATTGCGCCGCATAAGAACTACAAAAAATACGAAATCCAGCATCGTGCAATAAGGGTTCTCCGCGCGATTTGAACATAATATTTACAACAGTCCGATATCATTTATCAGTTGTCTTTACCAGATATCGATCTGGTTGGAGAATACTCCCTTTTCAATGAAGGTGTGCAGGGATTTACTCTCTATACCGCTTACCTCACTTATGGCATCACTCACACACATCAAAAAATCCTCGATGCCGAGGAATTTTTTGACGCCACATCTAAAGATATTTCGTTAAAACTTTTGGAGTGTCTGTTTTTGTCTATAAAAATAAGTATCTCGTAAGTATAAAACAAGCCGTAGGTCCCAAGACACTTTTTTATGGTGGAAAAAAATCATCCAATGACAACCCCTGCTCTTGGGCGGAGCGGGAGATAGTGTCAGACTCTTACTGACTAAAAGACCCACCCCGTTCCTTCTAGCCTTCATACCGGGGCTCGAGCTGTCTTTCGAAACTAACCCTGGCCCCAGTAGGCTTCAACCCAGCTGGGTCCCTGCTGTTGCTGACAACTCCTTGAGGCGCGCGGGAACAGTGCGCGCCGTCGACGACTTGGGCTTGGTCCAGACAGTTACCGGACGGCCAGACAGTGAGCTACCCATTGCTCACTGTCCGCAAGCCCGCGCCTACGGTGGCGGGAAATCGGAATCAGAATCAGGGCCGTTGCCTGATGCGGTCGGCCTCCGCCTTTGCGAGCATTACTGCTTCCACGGAACAGTAAAAACAGTGGAAGTAGCTTGAGAAAATGTTTGTTCCAGAACCGGTGTCGCCAAACTCATACATTTACAATTTACTCTTACTGCAAACCTAAAAATATGATTGGCTGAAAACAAAAACAGGGCGTAGACGAAATGCAAAAAAAAATTATACGAAATGCAACTTTAATTTCAAAAGACTATAAATCAAATTGACAAAAACAAGAAAGAAATACATCTTTGACTACCAAGTACTGCCACTCGTCGCTAGATGGCATTGTTCAGTATATAATATTCAGTATGAACTGTAACTACGTAAAAATAAGATTGGTATTTGAATGGCGTATCACTGACGCGAATGCGCTCGCTGCTACTCAGATAGGGAAGTGACCTTATTCGATCGAAATATGTATCGATTGTATGAAAACGTATTTAAAACATATCATGCAAAAAAAAATTGTATGCGATAGTGTGATAGTATTAAAATTATGAAATTAATATGATTAAAGGCAATTTTTAAACGTAGTAAAAAGGGTATTTATTTGCATAGTACATCAATTATCATCATCTCAGTTGAAATCATCGTCATCGCCCACTGCTAAACATAAGAATATTAAGTATAATTCAAACGCCCTATGTTGTTCCTAACTCTTTAACTAAATTTATTTAAAATACATCACAAATATCATACCACAATTTTTATTTTATTATATTTATTAATTTAATAATTATCTGTATTATATTACTTACAAAAACTATTAAACTATAATATATATTTTAAAAAGGCAATATAATACATATTATACATATCGATTGATTTTATCGATAAAGTCACGCACTATTTGGATAGCGTCAAAAGTATAGGTAGACTAACGAATATTCCAGAAAAGCTAATAACCGAGAAAAGAAAATCAACTTTGTAGTGATGTGACTAAGGACTAGTTTTGTTTGTATATCCTGCGCAATGTTTCACGTAATTTTATTTTTTCATTTTATTAAAATAAATCCGAAAATAATACTTTTCGGTGGTATGATACACCTCCATGAGTTAGATTTTTAGTCAGACTATGGTTTTTAAAGTACAGTATGGGACAATAAGGCATTTTAATATTATTTTTCGTTAATTATTATGTTGCGCAGTCTAGTTAGAGAATGAGAGCGCTTGAACAGCAAGTGCGCAACGCGATTCTTACTAGCGGCGACAGTGCCACGCCTACTTACTTCTTCCACTGTTTTTACTGTTCCGTGACTGCTTCGCAGAAGTCAGCGACCGCCTGTCACTCCTCCTCGCTCCGGACCATGGCTTCAACCAAGGCCCAGCGCGAGAGGTCCCAACACACTTGGAATAACTCCTGTATCGTAGGTGCGTTCACAAGCATTTCATTTCACAAACATTAACATATTTATTTATTTATTTTTATTACAGGTACTCTCTACACTAACGATCAAAACCAATACGTGCAGAGAGTCATTACTATTACAATATAACAAGAAAAAAATAATTAAAATAAAATAAATCACATAATCACATTATTATCATCATTAACATTATTGTTATCATCATCATCATTAAAAATATCATTATATTATTTTTTACTACTTTTATTATTTTTATTTTTATTATAATATCGTATTAGATATTCTGCTCTAATATTGAATTATTTAAAAATAAAGTGATTTAAAATTTTCTTTAAAAAAAAAAATATTATTTAGTAAAAAAGTTTTACTAATCTGAATTTTAGATTAATAAAACTTTTTTACGTGCGGGAACCGAACCCACGATACAGCCAACCACTCAACCACTGCGCCAACCGTGCCGTATTGTAAATGAAGTACAAATAAAACATATTCGTTTAGATATAACAAAAAAAAAAAGCACAAAGCAAAAAGCACATTTCGAACAACTCGGCACACTAGCTAAACAAACCCTCTCGGATTGACTCGTGAAATCTGCAGTGCGCTAAAAGTTTATTCGAAAAACATTTAATCTGTGCCAATGTGAGGAATTTACACTGAAAGTTGTGAAACTAAACATGTAAAGTGGAATTTATGCTGAAAACAAAGGCCATTTAGTTTGCGTCAGGTAACGTCGGGTATCCTGCAGTTTTCATAGTTGAGCGCTTTGAGTATGAATATGACAAGCTCAGCTCACACGGTCGGTCACTACCGATCGTCCGTGATGTGTTTTAGTGAAGTGGTCCTGCCATGTTTTCTCTTCACCACTCTTAGTTAACTGATAAAGAATGCATAATAAATTAAGTCCACCTTTGTACCTTTGTGTTGCATGAAGTTTTAATAAATAAATTAAGTAGGTATATTGTTCGGTGACAGCTGAGCAGTTTACAAGGATTTTTACCTCTTCTGCTGGTCTAGTAGCCGCAAGCGTTATTGATAAACATAAGGTCTTGTATTTGATTTGATAGGCGTGATTTTGTATAGCACGTACGAATAACTTAGGTCACATTAAAAAATATATTCCTGTGAAACGACACCAAAAGACTAGTGAGTCTTTCGGTGTAATTTTTAGTCACTTACACAATTGCTATAGAATGGTCCGGATGACAGCTGTCGGAATCATACAATGCAGCTACCTATCCTTTACTCTCATCATAAAGATGCATATTTTCATCCTGCTGTCATCCTACCCATGCTTTGTAAAAAAGACTTTAGTAGTCAGTTTCTCTTTATCTGAGGATGATTAGCCGAAAATCACTCGATTACCGTATGGAACAAATATTTTTATGGCCTACAGATAGGTGTTCTGTGTTTGTGTATACACCCACGATACAGGAGTAATTTCTAGTGCAGGGCAAGGTTTTGAAAAAGAATGCTATTTTATTAATTACTACGACTATTTGAGGAAGAGCTAAGGCGGACATGAGCTTGTCTAATTCCTACTCTAAAGTAAGAACAATGTAAAGCGCTGAAATGTGATACATCGCTGCGTTTTAAAGCTGTCTAGCTATTTGAGAATGCGGGCGAAATAAATATGCATGCTGAGTGTAAAGTGTGTACGAACTGAACAAGTGATGTTTGGCTTTCATTTCTGAGAGTTTAATTTCTTCGCAAATTATTATGAGGTTGGAGATGTTATTATAACAACGAACATCCTCTGTTTATTTATGAAGGCGCAGTTATTATGTTGATACTACCTTGTTTCTTGGGATAGGTGTACAATGTTTGGGTCGAAGGTCAAGAAAAAAACGGCTTAGTAGAACGTTTGCCTCGTATCGCAGACTTATATTTGTGTGGCAGGCTCTACGTGTATCTAATGCATGATGATTTATATAAACATCCACCTGGATGTTTATATAAATCATCATGCATTAGAATCAATCAGCAATATTAAACACGTTATGAGTATTAGGTAGGTATATGTCGTGTATGAAAATTATTTTTTACCACAACTTCTCGAAAACCCTTGAAATAATTTTGGAGTACCGTTTGTATAAACCTATTTTCACGCGGGTGAAGTCGCTGACAGAAGTTGGTACTAAGAGTATCTAATAGAATTAGAATTATAATATACATTTATAGATATATGTACAGCGCAATTGCCGCAGTGGTTGAGCGATTGTCTGCTGTATGTACTGCGGATCGCGGATTCCATTCGCGCTCGGAACCAATATTTGTATGGACTACAGATAATTGTTCTGGGTCTAGGTGTCTTATAAATGTGAGTTTACATATTTTTAAATGCACACACGATACAGGAGTAATTCCTAGAGTGGGGCAAGGCAACTATGACGAAATGGAAAGATAGTTTTTTTTTTAATCTTCTTTCATACCCACTGTAAATCCCAGAAATTCCTTGGCTGCAATTAGACGACACACGACATTTCCTGCAATACGTAGAACTCGAGAATGTCGCCAGTAACTAAGACACAGCACAGGTCTTACTTAAGCTGCCGTGGTCTGTTAATGGCCAGGATTATGTGCCGGTGTCTGAGAATACGTTCCGTGTGTTGTGTACTGTTTATTACAGGATTGCATCTGTCTTTAGAGTGATATAAAATGCTGTTTGGTCTTTGAACACTACGTCTAAGAGGCAACTTTTTATTTAGTATAACTTAGTAAATTACATATGTCATCAATAGTGCGGAAGCCATTTTAAAATTGATATAAACTAGATCCCACCTGATGGTAAGCAGTGATACAATCGTTGATGGTGAAGCGCATTAGTTTATTAAGAGCCTATTCACTCTAGCCTTGAAGACACCCAAATTACCTATAATAGGACGGGAAAACCGCACCAGGCAAACGACACAGGGTATCCTAGTGTGGGGAGCAGAGATATATTGTTTAAGTTTAGTACATAAGTCAACTGTTGTACCTAATATTATGTGTATCTTGTACTAAAGTTTTGAACAAATAAAGAATAAAAAAATAAAATATTGTTCCAATCCTTCGATTTACGCGGTATAACCGATGAGGCGAAACGCTTAGTCCAGATCGTAGAGGTTTCAACAATTCGCAGTATGTCGGGTTGTTCGATGGTAGAAATGAGATGGTGGAATTAAGTCGTAAGCAATTCTCGCGCACACTCTAGCTACCCTACCGCCTGTGCTCAAGGCTTTGTGGATTGAACTGAACCAAATCTGGACCAATATAATTGGATCAAATAATCTTAACCAAGTCTCCCAAAGGGCGACGGAAAGAGCTATGCTCGGAGTTTCCTTGCGTGATCACATTAGAAATGAAGATATCTGCAAGAGAACTAAGGTTACCTTGAACGAACATTTATCATTTATCATTTATCATTTACTAAGGTTAGCTTGACGAATCGCCAAACTCAAGTGGCAATGGGCAGGGCACATTGCACGCAGTACAGATGGTCGTTGGGGACGAAAGGTTCTGTAAACACCACCACTCCTGTTCTGGCGACCACGTATCGGAAGACGCAGTGTTGGAAAGCCTCCAAGCTGATTGACCGATGACCTGCTCAGGGTCGCGGGAATCCAATGGATGCGTTAGGCACAGGATCGGTCGTTGTGGCGACGCTTGAGGGAGGCCTATGTCCAACAGTGGACGTCTTTCGGCGGATATGATGATGATGATGATAAAAACTGGATCACCAATTAGCCTCTTCGCACGCCTTTCCATCAAGTCCAAAGCTGCTAAGACGAACGAGACGAAGTGTTGTATGATCTGAGTGCATGATGTACTCACTGCATGACAGAGTCGAGGCTGAGCGCCAGCCGCACAGGTAAACATTGTAACCGCACAAAATTGTCCCTTTTTCTCTGTCGGCAGCCACAAGAGCAAGCTGATCTAGAAACTGTTCTTCACCGATAGAAAGGTGGACTGACCTTTTTTTTTTATGGTGGGAAAAAATCATGCATTGACATCCCCCGCTCTTGGGCGGAGCGGGAGATAGTGCCAGACTCCTACTGACTAAAAGACCCACCCCGTTCTTTCTAGCCTTCATACCGGGGCTCGAGCGCCCTTTCGGATAACCCTGGCCCCAGTAGGCTTCGACCCGGCTGGGTCCCTGCTGTTGCTGACAACTCCTTGAGGCGCGCGGGAACAGTGCGCGCCGTCGACGACTTGGGCTTGGTCCGGACAGTTATCAGACGGCCGGACAGCGAGGTACCCATTGATCACTGTCCGCAGGCCCGAGCCTACGGTGGCCGGAAATCGGGATCAGAATCCCGGCGAGGTGGACCGACCTGGTCAGGGTTGCTGGGATCCGATGGATGTGAGACGCACAGGGCCGGTCGTTGTAGCGACGCTCGCGGAAGGCCTATGTCAAATAGTGGACGTCTACCGGCTGAAATGATGATGATAATGATGATAGAAAGCTGCTTTATTCTGAAGTGACATATGCAGGCTATATTTTATGTACGCGGGTGAAGCCGCAGGCAAAATCTAGTCTTTTATAATGAAGAGGTAACTAAGACACATGGTTCACTTAAGCTGCAGTGTTCCGTGAATAAGAAGTAGTTATGTTGTGCTGGTACCTGAGATTTACGGGTACGTTTCGTTTGTTGTGTGGCGTGTTTCAGTCCTCTGGGGGATTTATAATACTGTTTGGTCTTTGAGCAGTGCACAAAGAACTTTATGTTTAACTAACTTCTGTCTTATGAGCAGTGGTGGCCGAGTAGTAACGGCCCCGACTTACGAGTAGTAGAGTAGGTCGCGGGTTCAAACCCAGACAGGCACGTTACTTTGTGTAATTTATCTCATCACCACTGCTCTCAAAACGTTTAAGAAAAACATCGTAAGGAAACCGGCATGTCCTGGAACTAAAAATTCGAAAACATGTGACATTAACCAAACCGCACTGGGCCCGCGTGGTAGATTACGGCCCATTCCCTCTCCTAGAGAGGAGGCCTGAGTCCCAGCAGTGGGAACATTATAAGGCTGACTATGCTACTAACTTCTGTCCGCAGTTTCGTGGTGGCCTAGTGGTAACTTTTCCGAAATACAAGTTATAGAGCGTGGGTTCAAACACAGCCAGGCGCATTTTAAATTCACTTTGTGTAATTTATTTCATCACCACTGCTCTAGAAACGGCGAAGGAAAACATCGTGAGAAAACCGGCATGTCCTAGAACCAAAAAATCGATGACCGGTAACATCGAATACGGCTCATTCCCTCTTCTTAAGAAAAGGCCTGAGTCCCATCAGTGGGAACCTTACAAAGCCGATTATGTTATTATTATTTTTTTATTTAGTGCGACACTGATTTAAATTGTGTTAGTGACTAAACTGATACTGTGTTTCCTCGAAAGGCAGTCCGTTTTTCCTTTAGGCACGATTGGTCCAATGTTCAAAAACATGTCTAATTTGCAGTTAGTCCGATTCGCGGTTGGTCCAATTCGCAGTTGGTCCAATTAGCAATTGGTCCAATTCGCAGTTGGTCCAAAATGAACAATGTTTCCGAATTATCTAAACTAATATTTTGAAGTCCATTGGAATTGCAATGACTGCACAATGACGTTCTAATGAAAGGTCACTGATCAAAGGAACTGTCACAATTTTAGCAGAATACCACATAGGTCAGATATTCAGAACGTGATTACCATTCTATGCCACTTCTTTTAATGGAGTGTCAGTGGTTGACCATTAGAAAGCCATAATAATGTCATTATATTAGCCCCTGCCGGACCCTGTGTTTCCCGATAGCTACAACTTAAGGGTCTTTAAGTCAAGAGTGAATAGGTTCCTTCTAGGCAAGCGTGCACATCATCGCTTACCATCAGGTGAGAATCTCCACTCTTTCATAAGACCATTCTGACACTAGCAGGATAGAGGCCCAAATTCACAGGTGACTCTTTCGAATGATCTCGCAGCTATCGATACTACCCGCTTCTACATCATCATCATCATCATATCAGCCGATAGACACCACCAATCCACTTTTGGACATAGGCCTCTCCCAAGTGTCGCCACAATGAACGATCCTGCGCGTCCCGCATCCATCGGATTCCCACAACCTTCACCAGATCATCGGTCGACTTTGTATGAGCCCTTCCAGCGCTCCATCTTTCGGTACGCAGTCGCTACTCTAGAACCTTTCGGCCGTAATACCGATTGCCACTTAAGTTTGGCGATTCTTCGTGCTATGTCGGCAACCATGGTTCTCCTGCGGATATCTTCAATTCTGATTCGATCACGCAAGGAAACTACCTACTAAGTCTATCTAAAATGAGTAGCTAATATAACTTGTATTCTAAGCCATGACTCCCACGGCTCACTAGCTGTGCCTTACAGTCTAATTTATGTACGAACTTGGAACTCTGTCGCCGCGTCGTCGCGATGCGCTCGTGTGTGCCGAAGCTGGCTGATGTGGATGTGATCATATTAATCATGTCATTATTATGACACCGTATTTGAGTAAGGATATGAACACACCAGATTATTACGACTACGATATTATAATCTTAAGGGGGAAGCGTCAGGGTAGCTTGCTAATTTACTGACTGTTTTTGCATTCAGTGTTAACTCTATTGAATGAGTATTGCATGAAAAGGTCATTAAATAGGTTTGTGTACATCACTTCTCGACTCTTTCTCTTGCTATAGGTTGAAACGAGACTGTCAGCTCAGACTTTTACTGAGTTAGGTTGCCTGTTCATCGGAGCGGGGCAAAAGAGTAATGCGAAGCGGAGTTGTGGACTGTGACTGTCCATCAGAGCGCAGCGAGGCTGCAGAGTGGGGTGAGAAAGTAATGCGGAGCGGAGTTGCAGACGATTTTTGCTATAGTTTTGTTATAGCGCCCGCACCATCGATGACCCATGTAAAGAACAGTTCCTTACATGGGTCATCAATGGCCCGCACTCGTTTCTCCTCTCCGCTTCCCCTCTCTGCTTTCGCGCTCCGCTTCCCCACTCCGTTGCCCCACTCCGCTTCCCGGTTTTGTATGATTTTTTAAATTAGTTCGTACTCCCTGTCCACTGAAGAGGAGCGGAGATTTTGTGCAATCCTATTGGTTAATATTACTCCGTTTCTCCGCTCCGCAGCCTCGCTTTGTTCTGGTGGATAGGTCACCTTAAAACTGCATTTTTCTTCATTTTTACACTGACATCATATTATTAAAGTTTTCAAGCATAAGCCGCTTAACCAATTTGAATGAAATTTAAACCTAGGGGTTAGGAGAAGGTCATAGGATACGTTTATCAACATATCACGTAAGCAAAGTGACATGTGGCCCCCTGGTAACTCATTACTATTGTGTTTATTAACTTCTCCATTTTTGTTTTAATATATAAATTGTATTTCTAACACATTGCTTTTGCAATATTTTTTAAATTATTTTAACTTCATCTACCTTAGATTCGTTAGTAATTTATTTTGTTAACATTTTATTGATAGTTGTAATTATTTATAATTTTCTTGCTTTTTTTATATAGCCTCTTTCTTATAATGTGAATGTGACAATACTGTAGACTTCACGATTTCTTAGGTTTTTTTCTATTTTTTTTTTTTTTTTTTTTTTTTCGATGGGAAAAATCATCTTATGACAACCCCCGCTCTTGGGCGGAGCGGGAGATAGTGTCAGACTCTTACTGACTAAAAAACCCATCCCGTTCCTTCAAGCCTTCATACCGGGGCTCGAGCGCCCTTTCGGATAACCCTGGCCCCAGTAGGCTTCGACCCGGCTGGGCCCCTGCTGTTGCTGACAACTCCTTGAGGCGCGCGGGAACAGCGCGCGCCGTCGACGACTTGGGCTTGGTCCGGACAGTTACCGGACGGCCGGACAGCGAGCTACCCATTGCTCACTGTCCGCAAGCCCGCGCCTACGGTGGCCGGAAATCGGGATCGGAATCCCGGCGGCGGCGAGAGCGCCGTTGCCTGATGCGGTCGGCCTCCTCCTTAGCGAGCATTACTGCTTCGCAGAAGTCGGCGACCGCCTGCCACTCCTACGGTTTTTTTCTATTACGACTTACTTTTATTTATTATGATTATATATTAATTTATTGAGCTTTTGTGTACAATATTGACTGATGGTAACACTGTTCTTACATAATATCTATTAATATTGTAACATCAAACACTTTTTAAAAAAGAGTAACCATAGAGTTTCTTGCCGGTTCTTCACCATAGGAAACGAGCAATTTGGAACCGTACACTAGCTTCTGACGTTTTATAAGTGCCCATAATTGTAGCCTAGGCTTTTGCGAAATAAAATATTTTTTGAATTTGAATTTGAAAAAAAAAACTCTGAAATTGCAAACAGTTAATCATCAATGGAAACCACAAGAATTATGCTTTCAATTCCTTGCTTTACAAAATATAAGCGCATTAGATTCCAAACAAAACATTTAGTATGCAATACGGTGCTCGCACAGCATGTGTACAAGTTGCAAGCCAGACGAAACTTGGCCCAGCTCAGCATTTACATACATACATGCTTGCTTAGTCTTGTCTTTGAGCCGTTTTTAATGAGTTAGATTTTGCAGTTATACTTGACTGATTGAAAGCGACGATTTTTTTGAGGAGGGATTTTTTTATGACTTCTTTTGCTCTAGGGTGGAGCGAAAAGGCGTGTAAGACTTCTACTGACTAAACCACACCAGTATCGTTCAGTTGCTCTTCTCGTTCTGGGAGTAGGGTTTTCTACCAGTAATTGTCCTAGCGGGGCTAATCCTTTCTGGGTTTCGATGGTTTTGCTGACAACTCTTTGAAGCACTCGTGGAATACTACGTGCCGTTATTTTTCCATTATGGGTAGAAAATAACCTTGGTTGACTGGTAGAGAATGCCAAAGGTATTAAGCCCGCTTTTGTATATTTGTGTTGCATGAAGTTTTAATAAAAAAATAAAATAACGTCCCTATTGATAAATGATGAAAAATTATATTTTTTTTGCAAATAGGTTTTTAAAAACACTTTTACACGTCATTTTTTCGTCAATTCAAACTAGATGACGCCGGTGTTTCCTAGCCGACTACCCTGAGCAGAAACACCGAAACAAACTCAGGAGTCAAAGTATTTTTTAAAGTCCATACAGCAAACATGTAATCTTTATCTTTATTCTTTATTGTACACAAACAATTTTTTTATAAACAACAAAACAGGACATTTGATGTACATAGGCGAGCTTAACCCACAACTGGGTTTTCTTACAGCAAACCATGTGAATGAAAATGAAATTTTGCATTTGAGGAACCTTGAAAATGTATACCAAAAGAAAAAAAAATAAAAAAAAAACATACAAATTGAATTTAACTTAAGGCTAAAAATATATTAAACTGAAATATACAGCACACTATACATAAAATAAACATAATATATACAATAAATAAATACTTATATACATAATGATCAAATCATATGAGAACCATGCAGATTGGTTTTATTATATTGGTTCTTGTATTACTAAAACGACAGGAAAAATGGAGAAACACTGTAACGAATTGGTACCCAAGTGATGGAAGGAGAAATAAAGGTATACATATACCTGGACAAGCTTAGACAAATGACTTTTCTGTTAGCATTCCCGCCAAACGCTAAATACAAAATGTATGGCAATGTTATTACACGCGGAGAAGTCATGTAAATCTCCACAGGTAATACTAACAGGGATAGTAAAGTCTAAATCATCAGGAGATGGAACAACCAACTCCAGCTCACAGCAGCACCTAATTGGAGAAGAGTAGCACAAAAGAGACGACAAAAAACTGGAATAAGCCTTTGCCATTAGGCACACTGAAGTTAGATATATCTTACAGCATTTAATACTTTTGCAAACAAAAAAAAAAAAACAAAAAAATACAACGTTAAAAAATCAAACAAAAAAGTAATATCAAAAGACAGATTACAAATTAGAATTGTTATTGTTAAGTGAAGAATCTGTGTTATTGTTAGGTATTCTACTTTCAGTAAATAAAGGTTATTTTGTTTTTGTTTATTCTGCTTCTATGTTGAGTTAATACTGCCATTTAATTAAGTATTTATCTGTCCTCATTCAGGTACTTTCAAAACTCTTGATCTCAACGTGACTCGTGTATTAGCGTAGTTTATTTAAGGTAAGGTAGCATTTACATGAGCAAATTTTTTTATTTTTTATTTGCACCTTTCTCCGACGCATTCCACTTTCAAATTACATGCATAACAGATTTACTAACGGATGAGCTCTTCAAATATTCATTCAGAATTCCGCTTCAATAAGCTTCTGAGACATAAATTGAAAAATAAATAACGCTTGAATGAAATCGATTGCCTTCTAAACGGGAGGGGAAATAATATAAATATAATAATAGACTCCCCTATCTGTATACCACCTGATGTGCCTTTGATCCAAGCAAAATATTATGCGTTTGGCACTGGCAAACAATTAGTTAATGTAGGAATTTGTATACAGGGTGGGTGAGCCAATGAAGCAATGAAGGATGAAAGAAGTGAAATAATTTGTTTGTTTTTAGGGTTGGTCTTTTTTTGTGGTTTTTTTTTTATGTGGGTATGAATCATCCAGATGACATCCCTCGCCCTTGGGCGGAGCGGGAGATAGTCTCAGACTTTTACTGACTAAAAAACCCACCCCGTTCCCTCTCATACCGGGGCCGAGCCTTCCTTTTAGAAATAGACCCTTGGCCCCAGTAGGCTTCGACCCTGCTGGGCCCCTACGGTTGCTGACAACTCCTTGAGGCGCGCGGGAACAGTACGTATCGTCGACGACTTGGGCTCGGTCCAGACGGTTACAAGACTGGAGATGCAACGCCGGGGTGAAAGTCCGCTGCCGCGACAGGTCACGGCATGGTGGACAGAGCTCCGGCGGGATCTCATGGTGAAATGGCGTCAGCGACTATCGCAACCCAGTGCTGGGCACGCCATAATCATGGCGGTAAGTCCCCTCTTTGAGGCGTGGCTGGAAAGACCTCACGGCGTCCTTACCTTCCGCATGACGCAGGTCCTCACCGGACATGGTTCGTTCGGGAGGTTCCTGTTCCAAATTAAAGCGGAAGTGACGCCCGGGTGTCGCCATTGTGCGGAATGCCCGGAGGACACGGTGGAGCACACAGTCGAGGTGTGCCCTGCTTGGGCGGAGCATCGCCGTGCCCTCGTGGGGGCGATCGGCGGCGGAGACCTCTCGCGCCGGGCCTTGGTTGGCCATGGTCCGGAGCGAGGAGGAGTGGCAGGTGGTCGCCGTCTTCTGCGAAGCAGTAATGCTCGCAAAGGAGGAGGCCGAACGCATCAGGCAACGGCGTTATCGCCGCCGCCGCCGGCGCCGGGATACTGATCCCGATTTCCGGCCACCGTAGGCGCGGGCTTGCGGACAGTAAGCAATGGGTAGCTCGCTGTCCGGTCGTCTGGTAACTGTCCGGACCAAGCCCAAGTCGTCGACGGCGCGCGCTGTTCCCGCGCGCCTCAAGGAGTTGTCAGCAACAGCAGGGGCCCAGCCGGGTCGAAGCCTACTGGGGCCAGGGTTATCCGAAAGGGCGCTCAAGCCCCGGTATGAAGGCTTGAAGGAACGGGATGGGTTTTTTAGTCAGTAAGAGTCTGACACTATCTTCCGCTCCGCCCAAGAGCGGAGGATGTCATAGGATGATTTTTCCCATCGGAAAAAAAAAGACGGTTACAAGACAGTCGGGCAGTAAGTTACCCATTGCTCGCCGTCCGCAAGCCCGCGCCTACGGTGGCCGAAAATCCGGATCGGAATCCCGGCGGCGGCTGGGGCGTGAGCGCCGTTGCCTCATAATTGCAAGGGTGTAGAGATTATCCAGATGCGGTTAAAGTTCAAATTGTCTCGGTAAAGTGAAGTCTTTGGGTAAGAAGAGAACAATAGTAAAGGCGAAAGTTTGTGTCTGTATGTGTGTCTATGTTTGTTACTACTTCATGCTCAAACAGTTGTAAGGGTTTGGATGTTTGGCACATGCGTAGACTATGTCTTGACCCATACGTACAAAGCGTTTTGGGAACACATTCATAATGCGTACAGCTAAGAAGTAGATTTCCCTGCCGGAGTCTGTGTTTCCTAATAGCTATAACTTAGGGATCTTTAATTTACGTACCGGAAGACGTAGCGTTGGAAGGCTTCCTACAAAGTGGACCGATGACCTGGTAAGGGTAGCAAGAATCCTGGGAACCGTCCCTTGTGGCGACACTTGGGGGAGGCCTATGTCGAACAGTAGACGTCTTTCGCCTGAAATGATAATGATGATTATGATGACGCGTTTATGAATGAATGTAGAGGCGACGCTTCAGTTACTGGCCCTTATACAGTTATTAGCCATTTAAGCTTTATCGTCCAAAATAAGCATTAACCTACCAGATAGTAGATTTAAAACCGCAATCAGTAAGCAGTTTTGAATGTACTATTCGGATCCAATAACTGTAACGTTTACCCTACCAAAGTCAACAGTCACAACAGATTTTGATGTTATACATTTTTGTTATTTTTCAAAGATTTTTCGAAGCTTAACTTTAATATTTCATCCAGGTTACAGCCTGTATATATTGTGTGTGGTACACAAGGGATGAAAACAGCGGGGGTTATGTCTTCATCCAAATAATCTCAACCTTTCCTTACGCAAATTATTATTCTCGGATAACAGTAGAGCATTATTGCTTTGATCTGTAAATGAGTGAAGGAAATTAATAAATTCTCTGAGTAAACAATGTTGATCCCAGACGTAACTAGGAAGCTTCAAAGAGATGTCAGCAAAAGTGAAGGGACCCAGTAAGGCCTCCTAGGGCTTAAATCATCTAGTAACTTCTCCCGCTCTAGTATGGACGTGTCAGACTTTTATAGTCTGTCTAAAAAGTCAAACGACTTGAGAATTTTGTATTTAATAATAATATAACAATATTCCACAACTATCACACAACGCCATCTAGTCTCAAGCTAAGGCAGAGCTTGTGTTATGAGTACTAGACAACTGATAAACATACTTATATATTTCGAAATACATACATACTATAGATAAATTACACCCGGACACAGAACAAATGATCATGCTCATCACACAAATATTTGTCCTGGGTGGGTTACACGACCACGACCTCCGGCATAGCAGTCAGGGTCACTAACCACTAGACCAACAGGCCTGTAAAATATTTAATCATTTCAAAAATACTTATGTTCGATATTTTTTATAAGGTTCTTCTATTAGTAAAAAATGATCAAGATCTCTTAATCAACCTTGAGTATTGAACCAGTGTTGGACTACATCAGATTTCATTTTGCCCTAATAATTGCCCAAGTTGTTTGACTTTTTTTTTATTTTATTAATTACACCTATGGTTTTTCAAATGTTTTTGTGATGAGCACGATCATTTTTGTTCCGTGTCTGAGTGTAATTTATCTATAATATGTATGTACCTATTTAGAAATACATAAGTATGTTTACCAGTTGGCTAGTACTCACAACACAAGCTCTGTTTAGCTTGAGACTGGACGGCGTTGTGTGATAGTTATGAAATTATTATTATTTCCTTTCCTTTTCTTTGCCTAGCAGTCTCCGGGTTTCTCTTTCAGAAGCCAACCCATGGTCTCAGTAGGTTTCAGCCCTACTGGGTCTTTACGGTTTTGCTAACATATTTATGAAGCGTGCGTGGAATACTACGCGCCACCGTCGACTCGAGCTCATTCCGGACGGTTATCGGATGCCGGAACTACCCATTGCTTGGCGTCCGCAAGTCGTGGCTAGAAATCCGGCCGGCGGCTGGAGCACAAAACCTATCTAGGTACAGTTCGGCGCCACGCGCTGACCCTAGCGTGGCCGCCGAGCGTAGGTATGAAAAATGTAGTACATACATGAGATTGACTTCTGTACCTATCGATTTTGTGGCTGGAGCGTGAGGATAGAAGAAAAAGAAGAAGAAAGAAAAAACATTTATTCGTGCCTCACACAATCATTAATAATAAGGATGTATGTGTCCTGACGCGTGCTGCCGCCTCCTTTGCTATATATCCTAGGGCTGCGGGAATTTATATTATATATTCCACGAAAAGAAAGAGTAAAGGAAACTTCGAAAGAGTTACCGTAGCCATGAAACGTAAAGGCTAATTGAAGAAACACAGGTGAGTTTTAGTCAGTAAAAGACTGACACGACCCCTAGCTTCATCCTCAGTGCGAGAAGTTATTTGATGTTTTGTTTTTCTTATTAGGTCGTGACCCATCACGCAGGCCTAGTGCGGATTGGTGGAAGTATCATGTCTTTGTGCAATGCACATTGCTTTGTGTAATTTATTTTAATCGCCACTGTTCTCAAAACTATGAAGGAAAATGTCGTGAGGAAACCGGCCTAGAACCAAAAATTCGAAGGCATGTAACAGCCACCAGCCTGCACTGGGCCCGCGTGGTGGATTACGGCCCATTCCCTCATCTAGAGAGGAGGACTGAGTCCCAGCAGTAGGAACATTAAAGGCCGATTATGCTATGCTATCATGTCTTTAAATTTTGGTTCAGGGACATGCCGGTTTTAGTGTAGTAGTGATGAACATTACACAAAGCGCTTGCTTGGGTTTGAAACCCCGACGTGTAACTTGTACTCCACTGCAAAAAATTCCAAAATTCCTGCTACACAAATATACTTAAACATTCAGAATTTAGCATGGTTCCGTATCGTCAGGGGATAGGGAAGATCTCGCTAGATTGGGCGTAGGTACCTCTGCTTAAGGCGGCTTAACTGAATTCCCTGAAACAGGGAGACACGCCTATATATGCCAGATAAAGGTGTAGGGGAAAAGGGACCGTTTCTACTTTGTCTTAACCGTGGGTGATTCTCTTTATAATTTGGTCGGTCGGAAAATTTTAATTTGTTCCTTTGTGAGTTTGTAGTATTTGGATTGCTGAATAATGTTTAGATTATTATTTGAAAAGTTGGGGAGTTAAATGTCTTTATAAGGTGTTTGTTGGAGAATGAATAAAATTACGTTTAATTTGTTGGGGAACAATGGTTTTGTTTAGTGTAAGTATTTGGTTGCGTTTGATTCAAGTGTTCATTACAAACGTAAGCAAAATAAATGTTGGAGGTTCTCACTTTCGTCTGTAAATTTTCTTGATTTGTTTATTTATGTACAGTGCACGTAAAGAATTAGTGCAGTACACTGTCTTTTCTGTCAACAGTTGTTGTTGTTTGTAAACATTTAATTAAAAAAAAATCTACTATAGGTGCGTTTGAAATAGGATTACGGTAAAACACCAGGGCTTATCATAAATTACTTAAGTTTTTTGCTTTCTGTTGATTAAAATATGATTGGTGTTCATTGGGGTTTCTTGCCGGTTGTTCTCTATAGGAAAATACTTCTTTGGAACCGTTCTGACGTTTTATAACTGCCCATGTTGGCATATGTGTAATAAAAATATTGAATTTTGAATTGGCGGCCGTAAAACGTATTTACTTACAGAATTATAATCATCAATACTCGTACAACTTCAGTTCGTCTTACCCTATTGAATTACTTTTTCATGGAATAGCCAACTTGAAACTAAACTTTTGTAAATTTTATGGTGAGGCTCTTTCGAAAAAATTTCAGTCCCTGCAGCTAGGTTTTGGCTCCAAAGGGGGCTGCGAGGCTGCCGTACACGCTTTGTCGACCTACCTAAATTCTAATTTAGGAGGGGTCATACTGAAGGTTGACATAAAAAATACATTCAATTCGGTTAATAGGGATACCTTGTTGGCAGAATCTAAAAAAGAAGTACCCCAAATTTTTAGTTTTCTTTGGCAATGTTATAGACAACCTTCTAAATTACTATATCGGGACAACCTATTGGAATCCACTGTTGGCTGTCAACAAGGTGATCCCCTCGGGCCAGTGATCTTCAGTTTAGCCATTCACCCTATTATTCAACAGTTAAATTCCAAATTTAACGTTTGGTATCTCGATGACGGAACCTTGGGAGGCGATTCAGACACGGTTTTGAATGATTTACATTTCCTAAAAAATCAACTCCACTCAATAGGTCTTGACCTCAACTTTTCTAAATGTGAGTTATTCTTATCTGACAGTATTGACAGACAATTGACTATTTCAAAATTTAACACAATAGCCCCGGAGATAAAAATTATTGAAAGAAGCACTCTTCGCCTCCTTGGGTCTCCTATTTTCGAAGATTCCTTCCCAAATTTCGTTGAGGAAAAAATTGAAAAATTTAATGATATTTCGAAAAGATTGCTAGAAATTAAAATGCATTCGGCCATCACTTTAATTCGTTTCTGCTGTTTCGGTCCTAAATTAACATATTTTCTCCGTGCTTCTCATTTATGGAAACATCACCATGTTTTAGAAAAAATGGACCAAATTATCCGGCATACCCTTACGTCAATTTTAAACGTGGCCATGGATGACCGAGCCTGGGTTCAAGCTACCCTTCCCATCAGTATGGGAGGCCTCGGCGTCCGCAAAATTTCTAGTATTACTTTACCAGCTTTTATATCCTCGGTTCACGGCACTGAGAAATTAATCAGGAATATCCTATCTCCCTCACTGATTGATTTCAATGTGCCGTGCTTCATCGAGGCTATAGATGCCTGGAGACTTGCTTGCCCGAATACAAATCCGCCCGATAACCCGGCTTCCCAGAGACGGTGGGATGAGCGGCTCTGCAGAGTAGTTCAGGAAAACCTAATTCTAACATCTGCTACGACTGCGGAGCGGGCGCGCCTGCTGGCTGTGGAAAACTGGGAGTCAGGTCTTTGGCTTCACGCACTGCCGTCGTTGAATATTGGCACCTTGTTTGACGATACCACTTTCCGCCTAGCTGTTGCCCTACGCCTTGGCGCTCCTTGTTGTTCTCCTCATCGCTGTCACTGTGGCGATGCTTTCAACAGCCTCGGTCACCACGGCCTGTCATGCGGTCGAAGCGCGGGACGCATAGCGCGGCAAGCGAATATTAACGACATTATCCGACGAGTCTTTGTCACCGTCGGCGTTCCGGCTGTTTTGGAACCTCATGGCCTGGCACGCGACGATGGTAAGAGACCGGACGGTATGCCTTTATTTCCATGGAAGTTGGGTAGACCTTTAGTGTGGGACGCTACCTGTGTCGACACTCTTGCGCCATCCCATCTTCCTAGTTCATCGTGCTGTGCTGGTGCTGCCGCTGCGGCTGCGGAGAACCTCAAGCGGCGGAAATATAACAACCTTGTCGGCAGTTATATTTTTGAGCCATTTGGGGTTGAAACTCTTGGGCCGTGGGGTCCGAGTGCTCATAAACTTTTTAAAGAACTGTCAAGACGCTTAGTTGACACTTCGCGTGACCCAAGGGCTGGTTTTTACCTCGGTCAGAGATTAAGCATTGCCATCCAACGTGGCAATGCCGCCAGCCTCTTGGGCACACTTCCAGTCGACAGCGATGCGGAGGAGTTTTATGACGCCATATTTTAGTAGGGAGTAGCCTTTAGTGTGTATAGTTAGGTTAAGCATAGTTAAATATGGAAATTATTTTACTAATAAACAGGCACTTGAAACTGATTTGCAAATTGAAATAAGTTTTTGAAACTTAAAATACTACATGTTGTGTTTAGTTTATATCTGTTACCCTATTTATATGAAACTAGCTGTGCCCGCGACTTCGTTCGCGTGGACTACAGGATTTTGAATTTATTTTTTCTAAAATAAAATTAGCCTATGTTACTCTTTACTACATCAGCTACCTGCCAAAAGAAGTCCCGTCAAAATCGGTCTAGCCATTTCAGAGATAAGCCCGGACAAACAGACAGACAGACAAAAATTTAAATAAATGCTATTTAGGTGTATGTACCATATATACTCGTATATTCATATGCATGTAGTAAAAAGCAGTTATTTCAATATTACAAACAGACACTCCAATTTTATTTATATGTATGTATCTATAGATATCTATATGTTTGAACGTTTGATAAATAATCATGCAACTCAACAGGTGAACGAATTTGGATAATCATTTGAAACAAGGGTATGCAATTGCCTGAATAACGAAGTTTTTTTATTTGTTAGGTATCCCTTACTGTCCCCGCACACGGGCCTCAAAAAAACGCCGTAAAAAAAAAACGCTAAAAGCGGCCACAAAAAAAAAGCTAGAAGCGGCCGCAAAAACAACTGAAGCGCGCGACACCTCTTGAGTGCGGTGAAGCTTAAAGCCGCTGCAAGCGTTTTTTTTGTGGCGGCACCGTCGCACACGAGCCACAAAAAAAGGCCACCTCAAAATGAAGCTTGAAGCGGCGTTTTTTTGAAGCCCGTGTGCGGAGACAGTTAGACTTTTTTATCTCTAACTAGCTTCTGCTAGCGACTTCGCTCGCGTTAAAATAGGATTCTCTATGCAAACTTTGGGCCCGCGTTTCTTGCCCTTAGGGGTTGAATAAAAAAAAAAAACACGCTACTAATGCCAGTAACTTCAGCTGTGCGTTGAAATGTCAGTCAGTTTTCTCCATTTATAGGTATATATATATAGATATCTGTCGGTTGAAGACACTGGTAAAAGCCAGTAATTACTACGAGTAAAACAGAGTGATCTCATATAAAAAGAAGTCGGATAATAATATAGGATTATGTTGTGCAAGTACAGGGTGGCCAAATATTCGATTTTCTTTCTGTTGTTTTTATCTATTTTTAGTTAAGTACACATACACACACACAGTACACGCACTGTACAGTATAGTTATTTTGGACAGTTTTTAAGACTATAATCATTATGTTAACTTCAATAATTGTATTTTAAAGTTTTGACCTGAATTGAAAATGATCAAATTCTTGTTTTGAGGGATTTAATCGATTGACTCCAAACTCGCGTAACTAGACTGATACTGAATTTTTCAGCGAGGTTATTATGTAATCTAAAGAGACATGACATGATTAACCATCAAAGCAATAAATATTATTCTCTTTTTAGTGTCCAAGATTACTATTACGATTATTACGAGCTTATTATTACGATATAAATTATTATATAAAAAAATTACTTTGATAGTGAAGTATTCCATACTTTGTTAGTATAAAGTATGAGGGATGAAATATACGACAAAATTGTAAAGCCTGAATAATATTAGGTATTATGGAAATATACCGAGTGTTTTTCGTTTGATAAAAAAATATTAATATTAATATAAAGTAGAATACATCCGAGTTGGCCACCCTGTAGAAAGAATAAGTAATTATGACGTTGTTTCCGTTTATTTACTAAACAATATATTTATCTGGATAAACGACAATGACAGGATAAGACTGTACCAATAAGTTGTGCTTCCGGGAAGGAAGGACCAATGAGGAAAATACAAGGAAGTGATAAAATAGCAAAATAAGGTTACATTATTAATCACCAAATGTGTGTAATGCGAAAAAGTTTGTCATATTCTTTCCATTCAAACAATAATAAAAAAAAAAAATATTTGATATAAACTAGTGCTTGACTGCGATCCCACCTGATGGTAAGCAGTGATGCAATCGTTGATGGTGAGGCAATACAGTAAAACCTGTATAAATGGGAGATCAAGTAGTATCTAAGCCTGGCGATATCGTGGCTACACGTGACAGCTGCAAATGCTGCTTTCTGGAGCCTTACTATGACGTGTTAAAATATGAGGCGTGCGAGCGAGAAAGCGGGATAGAGCTATACACACTATATAGCTTCATTCCTTTAATAGTTCGCTTTAGGTCGTAAAATGGATCGGGTTTGGAGCTCGTGGTAGGGCCTCTGAAGCTGTAAGTTAGCTAATGCGGGTGATAGCTAATTGTAAAGTCTTATGGTTTTCTAACCTAAGTTTGACAGTATTTAATTTAGGAGTTGTCAGCAACAGCAGAGGCAGAGCTGGGTCGAAGCCTACCGAGGCCAGGGTTAGTTTCGAAAGATAGCTCGAGCCCCGAGCCCCGGCTTGAAGGAACGGGAGGGGTTTTTAGTCAGTAAGAATCTGACACTATCTCCCGCTTCACCCAAGAGCGGGGGTTGTCATTAGATGATTTTCCTACCATAAAAAAAACAGTATTTAATTTTTGATAAATAATTCTATGACGACGGTGGACGCGCCGCAGTCCTGTTCATCAACAGCCACGACCACTCTGACAAGAGTGCCTGACTAAGAAGAAGAAATAATTCTATATCCATTATTCCAATCAACGTTAGAAAGAGCCACGTGCTTGCTTTGCCCTTGATTTGAAATGGTTAACTGAAACGAAGGGATAGGAATGAGACATACTCGTAGCCCGAGTGGCGGTTGTCGGCATTTTGGATTACTGGCCGGCCACAAGAAGCGAGCAGCGACGATTTGTACAAGGTGCAGTTTTAAAACTGCACAATATTTCAGGAGGTTGTAATAAAACTCGTAAATAATCATATAAAAAAACGATACCTGGTCAATAATCAGTAATACTTGTTATTTAATTGTTTAATTACACTAAACTAAATCGATTGATCGATGGCCGCGGGGGCGTGGCTAGGGTGTGGCGTGCGGGATGATGATTGGATGATACATTATTTATGAAACTATCGTTGCGAGTTAGTGTGTGTGAAAACGCCCTTTATTGTTCCGTGTTTGTGTGTGTGAAAAAAAGCGCGGTTATAAAAAAAAAAAAAATTACCTACTTATTTTATTATTGATTCGGGTCGAGAATCACTAACATAATTACCTCCTGAAATATTTTGCAGCTTCAAAACGACACCTTGTATAGTGTGGCGACCACTAGCGTCGTTGGCTGGAAAGACCTCACGGCGTCCTTACCTTCCGCATGACACAGGTCCTCACCGGAAATGGCAAGTTCGGGAGGTTCCTGTTCCGAATTAAAGCGGAAGTGACGCCCGGGTGTCGCCACTGTGCGGAACGCCCGGAGGACACGGTGGAGCACACAATCGCGGTGTGCCCTGCTTGGGCGGAGCATCGCCGTGCCCTCGTGGGGGTGATCGGCGGCAGAGACCTCTCGCGCCGGGCCTTGGTCGAGGCCATGGTCCGGAGCGAGGAGGAGTGGCAGGCGGTCGCCGACTTCTGCGAAGCAGTAATGCTCGCTAAGGAGGAGGCCGACCGCATCAGGCAACGGCGCTCTCGCCGCCGCCGGGATTCCGATCCCGATTTCCGGCCACCGTAGGCGCGGGCTTGCGGACGGTGAGCAATGGGTGGCTCGCTGTCCGGCCGTCCGGTAGCCGTCCGGACCAAGCCCAAGTCGTCGACGGCGCGCGCTGTTCCCGCGCGCCTCAAGGAGTTGTCAGCAACAGCAGGGGCCCAGCCGGGTCGAAGCCTACTGGGGCCAGGGTAATCCGAAAGGGCGCTCGAGCCCCGGTATGAAGGCTTGAAGGAACGGGATGGGTTTTTTAGTCAGTAAGAGTCTGACACTATCTCCCGCTCCGCCCAAGAGCGGGGGTTGTCATAAGATGATTTTTCCCATCGAAAAAAAAAAAAAAAACCACTAGCGTCGTCAACAAAATCCTGGAACACTGTAGCAGATTATATTATGTTAAAGCTGGTTGATGGATGAGGATATGGAACTACATTGCAGACTAAGTCTCACTTATTTTTCAGCCAGCCAAGTCCCATAAATCTAATTGTTTCATCAACACGAGGAAGAAAATTGTGAAAATCTTGTAATTCTTTCTCTGTGTTGACTCCTAAAAGTAATATGTTTTACACCTAAAGATATGAGATCCTTTTCTTACAAGATATAAGTCCTAAGGGTAGAACGGGGACGGCGCGTATTGTTCCACGCGCGCCTTAAGGCGATGTCAGCAAACCGTAGGCTTCGACCCTGCTGGACCCTAGCAGGGTCGAAGCCTACTGGGGCCAAGGGTTTGTTTCTGAAAGGAAAATTTGGGCCTGGTATGAAAGGCAACGAAGGAACATGAGTGAGTCTTTAGTCAGTAAAAGTCTGATACACCCTCTCGCTTCGCCCAAAAACGGGGCATGTCATTGGATTGAAAAAAAAATTGGATAGAACGGGACAACTGAACGAAGGGCAAAACTTTTACAGATTCAATTTCCTTTCTATTTTAAACTGTTAAACTATATGGCTCAAAATAAAAGTGATTATTTTTCCGACCCAAATATCGACCAATAGAATTGCACCATTCGACGTCACGTGGTACAACCTACATGGTATTATACTGATAATTTTTTGAAAATTTTCTCTGGTCGTTGACATATATAAAAAACAAAACATGATCAAAATAATGGCCGACATTTGGGACGGAAAAATAATCCCCCGAATACCACACGAGCTTCAAAATTATCTGGCATTTCCCTCAAGGTTCCCTGCAAACAAATAAAATCGTCAAGTTTTTCAGGAAAAATCATTCGCGCTTCGCGCTCGTGATTTTTTAACCTGAAAAACTTGACTCCTTCATTTGTTTGCAACGAACCTATCGGAAAATACCCGATAATTTTGAAGCTCTTGTGGTATTATATATGAGAAATAATCTGCTGTTTTTGTGCAAGTATCCAATAGATTGAATCGAACGGAACGAGTCACGCGCTTATTAATTAATTATGTAAACATACTTAATTAGTACATACATATGTATGTATGTATGTAGGTAGGTAAAGCAGAGACCTATGCATTTTTTTTATTTTTTTCCCCTTCCTACTTTTGGGTTTAATTTTTTTTAAAGCCTTTTAAAAACCTAAATAATCAGCGACGCCATCCACATCGCTGAAGCAAAAGAAGATAACATAGCGAAATATAGTCCACAAAAAAGTTATTCAACGGGGTCCAAATCTTCAGCACTGAGGATAAACAACGCAAGAAGGAGGACAAAGATATCTTAACAGATTTTTTGAGCTCTTTACTCTAGCCATGTAGCATAAACATTATCAACCGATTAATATTCCCACTGCTGGGACTCAAGCCTCCTCTTTAGGAGAGAGAATGGGAAACCACCACGCGTGCCTATTGCGGGTTGATGAAGGTCACATATCTTCAAATTTTTTTTTTTAGAACATGCCAGTTACCTCACGATGTTTTCCTTAAAACCATTTCGAGAGCAGTGGTGATGAAATGAATTACACAAAGTATTGCGCCAGGCTGCGTTTGAATTTGAACCCATGACGTACAACTCGTATGTCGGAGATAGGAAGATCGCCTATGAGATGGACTGACCAGATAAGAGCGGCAGTAAATGGCTCATCATCACTGCACGAATGTACGAGGAAGGCGACCATCCGAGAGGAGTGGCGGCGTGTTGTAAAGCTCGCCACCGACACCTGGGCCTCAAGTCTGCTATTACAATATTGTCAGAATAGTCTATCATTGATGTCATAATTGTCGATTTTCACAAGTTTGGTAATCTACTAACATAATGGCGTCATTATGACTTTCCAATGGTCAACCACTGACACTCCATTGAAAGAAGTGGCATAGAACGGTAATCTCGTACATATTGACAAATGAATATTTCACGTTTGCGGTTATCTGCTAAAACTTTGACGGTTTATTTGATCAGTGTTTTACCATTAGAACGTTATTGTGCAGTTATTGGTTTTAATATACTTGAAATTATCATTTTACCACAATTCTATTACAAGACCATTGACCGATCAATGATCGATCATTATGAATTAGGAGATTACAAACTTTTAGCAAAATGACAATGGGATCGTGTAGGAATGACGAATTTATAAAAATAGCAGACTGAAGTGATGACTACGACCACTCTGTCAACAAAGAATCCGACAAGGAAGAAGAAAAAGACTAGTCATGTGTTTAAGCTGAACTCAGTACTGATGAGATTTTATGACGACTTTGTGGAATGATATTATTTTGACACATTTTAGATATTACAAACCTCGCTCTGATATTTGCAACAAACAAATTCAGCCATCAAAACTCTCATTTAAAATTTTACGAAGCGGACATAAACTCGCTGGGAAAGATTTAAAAAACGATGATGGTAAATTATACGGGCTTTTGCAAATAAAATCGTGAAAGTCGATAGCTCGATATATAGGGAGGATCCCTACATTCCCTACTATATATTTGTAGTAGATTTTTTCAATACAGTCGGGGCACTCGTCACAAAAGCCTACTTACGAAGGCATGAGAACTTGAGCCTTCGGTTTCGGGGTGTTTGAAATTCGAAATTGTTATCATGCGTTTCTCCCCTACCTCCCCCGGTAAAGCCATGTATTTGCGGATTTGGTATTTTTGCTTTGTTTTATTCTGATGTCGTAAAGTGGGTGTTATGAGTCGTATTGCTCATAAATGAAATGATTTTCTTTTGTTATTGTGATTTTATTTTTAATGCTGGTGTTTCCTTTTTACCGGTTACATTTTTAAAGGTGTCATTTAATTAATATTTAAAAACATGTATCTCAGGTTATTTTTAAATCGTTCCCTAAAGCTTTACATAAATAAAATAAATAAAATAAATAAAAATAAAAATGCCCTTTATTCCACTACTTACAATTAAATAGAAACTTGTTCAGTTTTGAAAACAAATAAAAACATATAAAAATCTGCTCTTCTTCTCTATCTATTAACGTAAACTCGTTCCTTCATCTATTTCTTCTATCCTAAATTGTCATCGCTATTCGTAGCGGTCGCCTCTGCGGCGTAGGCCTCCCCTAAATCACTCCACGTTTTCCTATCTCGCGCTTTCTGCATCCAGTTTGGTCCACAGCGTTGGGTAAATATATCCCGCCATCTCTTTCTTTGTCTCCCTTGCTTTCTTTTACAGTCTAATGGAATCCATTCCGTTACTCTCTTTGTCCACCTCGAACACTCCAATCTACACAGATGTCCTGCCCAGTTCCATTTCAGTAATCTTATTCTTTGGTTTACATCCGTTAGTTTTGTTTTCCTCCGTATTATTTCATTTTTTATTTTATCTGATTGTTTTATGCACAACATGCTCCTTTCCATTTTCCTCTGGCATATGGCAATTTTTTCCTCATCTTCTTTTCTCAATGCCCATGTTTGGCATCCGTATATCAAACAAGGTAGTATGGCTGTTTCATACACTTTCTTTTTTATGCTTAAGCTAATTTCTCTACTTTTCATTATTTCTTTTAGCCCCCAGTACTTCTTCCATGCTAATGCTATTCTTCTTTGTATCTCTTTTTCAGTACAGTTTTCGAACGACACCAATTGTCCTAGGTAGACATATTCGTTGACATATTCTATTTTTGCGTTCTCTATTATAACGTCCTGACTCTCTCCATTCGTAATTATTTTTGTTTTAGCAGCGTTTAGCGATAGACCGACTTTCTTGCTTTCACTTGCCAATTCGGATATCATGGATTCTAGTTCGTTTGCATTCTCGGCAAATACCACAATATCGTCTGCGAAACGTAAGTGGCTGAGAAGTTCTCCATTCACTTTTATGCCCTTATTGTCCCACTCTAGGCACCTAAAAACAGACTCGAGTACCGCCGAAAATAATTTTGGTGATAACGGGTCACCTTGTCGGACACCTTTTCGTATAGGAAATTCTACTCCTTCTCTTTCCAGCTTCACTTTAGCCCAACATTTAGAGTAAACGCTCTTAATTAAATTTATATACCTTATGTCCATTCCTTGGTGTGAAAGAGCTGTCCAAATTGCATCGTAATGTAGAGAGTCAAAAGCTTTCTGATAATCGATAAAACACATATAAACAGTTTTACCGTACTCGTTAGCTTTCTCTATTACTTGCGTAACCACCTGTATATGATCTGTCGTAGAGTAATTTTTCCGAAATCCTGCCTGTTCGCGTGGCTGATTCTCGTCCAGGATTTTGGTGACCCTATTCAAAATTACCTTAGAAAATATTTTGTACAAGTTTGTCATAAGGCTGATAGGTCTATAATTTCCAAGTTCACTCCGATCTCCCTTTTTGTGAAGCAATGTGATTGTGGACTTTGACCATTGCTCGGGTGTTTTTCCCTCTCTAAGTATGTTATTGAACAGGAATTGTAGAGGTTTCAGTAATGGGATGCATAAAGATTTCAAAACTTCGTTTGCAATATTGTCACTACCAGGAGTTTTGTCATTTTTCTGCGTTAGTATGGCGTATTCAATTTCAGATGTAAGAAAGCTTTCCGTGTCGAGTATGATTGAGGTTCCAGATGTATTGTGGTCATAGGTATTTTTTTGTAAATTAAGGTCATTGATGTTGTTTAGCTGATCGTCGGTGTACAATTCTTTATAGAAACGTGTTGCTTCGTTAATTATATCTGGACGTCTTGAAAGTATGTTACCACGTTTGTTTTTTAGGTTCGTAGCCCACTCAGTCTTGTCACTCAATTCTTTGTATGCCTTACGCATAGCCCCTGTTCGTTTTATTAGCTTTTCCAATGTGTTTTGCCTATATTTTTTCTTCTCGAGCGATATGTTTCTATTGATTTTCTTGCTAATTTCAGTGATTTTAGATGTTATTTCTTTGGTACGTTTCTCTTTATACAATAATTTTCTTTGTTCTAATAGGTGTTTTGTTTCTTGACTTACATAGTCTTTTTTATTTTTTTCTTTTTCAGGCAATAGTTGCAATAAGTTTTTCATTACAGTTTCAAATTGGTTATATTGGTCTTGAATTTCTACTGTTGTACATAATGCTTTCATGAATTTATTTTCCCAAGATATTGCACTTTCCCCTGATACCAAAGGGAGGTTTCTGCTATAGTTGACAGGTTTTATACTCGGCCTTTTATGTATCAACTTTACGTAGAGCTTGCATCTTATCATTCTATGATCTGTATTAAAATTAAAATTATTTAATATATCAAAATTATGTATGTTGTGAGGTTTGTTCGTGAGCATGAAGTCTATTTCGTTGCAATATCTTCCATCTGGTGACCGCCATGTCCATTTTTTGTGAGGCTTACGGTTAAACATGGTATTTACTACTTTACAGTTGTTTTCGAGTGCATATTCAACCAAGATTTGTCCGTGTAGAGTTCGCTTTCCATAAGAGAAGTTTCCAATCACTGTATCTTCTCCTTTTTGTCTCTTACCAACTTTTGCATTGAAGTCCCCTAGTATTACAACGTTTTTGGAGTTTACGAAATCCATTGCAGAATCTATTGTGTGGTAGAACAGGTCTATGTCTTCTTTTCTGTATGATTCCGTGGGAGCGTAAACTTGAATAAACGACCAAATCGTGTCGTCTGAAGTTTGGATTTCAAGTGTCGCTACTCTATCTGAAAATGACTTCAAACTAATTATATTGTTTTTCAGGTGTTTTTTAATCAGAAATCCTACTCCGTTTCTGCCTAAGACCCCAGATGTGTGGTAAAAATATAAAATCAGAGAACTCTTCGATATTCTCATTGTTCCTTCTAGTTTCACATAAACCTATTATATCCCATTTTATTGCTGTTAATGCTAAATTCAGTTCTGTAAGTCGACAGTCTGACATTAGGGTTCTTACGTTAATGCTTGCTACATAGAGATAATTAGGGCTTCTTGTACATCTCTTATTATTATTTGGATTTAGGGGGTTTTGGTCTAATTCCTCCACGATGACCAGTCGGCTTGGAGGAGGTAGTGGAGGTGGAGGGGCGCTTATTAGTTTTTTTGTGTTTCTTCGGCGTCTTGTCTTGTACTCTGGGTTACAGATTTTAGTTGCGAAGGTCGCAAGAAGCTAGATATAGTTGCCGTTTGTGTTTTGTTCTTTTTCTGTACTTGTTTTGCTCCTTCCCCTATATTGGAAAGATTTGTGGCAGTAGTAGCAGTCTCCGGTGACGCCGACATGAATCTCTTAATAGGTTTTTTCCCTGCAGATGTTTCTTTGACTTTCGATTGCTTCCTCAATGTAACTATCTTGTCGTAACGTAAGGCAACTAGGTTTCCTGCCTCCCGTTCTAGTTTCAAAGTTTCTTGGAGTTCCTTTCGCTTTTGTAAAACATTTACAGGGTAGTCCTCTTTGATGTACATTCCAGTATTTTCCAAACATTTCTTTTTCTTTAGAATTTCTATTTTCCTACCTGTTGTTGTAAGTGTTACTACTATAGGTCTTATTTTTCCAGCCTTCTTCCCTATTCTGTTCACAGATTCAATTTCCCATTTAGTACATTTTATTTCCATTCTATCGTTAATAACATCAAGTATTAAAAAACATAAATCTTCATAGCTTTTTTCCTTCTCTTCGACTCCGAAAAACACCAAATTTCTCTTTCTTATTTGTTTATCCAAGTAGTCAATGGTTTTTTGTTGCTGTTCGATTTTAAATTCGAGCTCTTTGGTTTTGGACTCCATTTTTATGAATTTCTCATCTATGTTCCTTTTAATTGAATCTTTGATGTTTTGCTCCATTTCCTTCATGTCTTGTTTTTGTTTGAGTATATCTCCTTGGATGTTTTCCAACATCTTCATTATTTCATCCATTATTTCTAAACAGTAGGTGGCCTCTAGCGGCGAGTAGCGTAACTAAATAGATTTTGCTGAACTAGTAGGTACCACCGTATGAGGATAGATGGCGTTGCTATCGTCTAATGATCAATAGTGATTTGCACTTTTCGATTTTTTCCGAGGTGATAAATGTTTAAATATGAACTCTATTTGAGGTCACACATTAAAGTTTATGTCACTGATACTTATTATTGTCCTTTGTATATGTTTTTATCCACTATTTTGGCAGTTCACTGTTCATTAGTAACGGTAGCGGATCTGTATTTTAAGTCTATTTATCACAGTTCACAGTAATGTTTGATGGTTCGCTGGGCTGGGCCCCTGCTGTTGCTGACAACTCCTTGAGGCGCGCGGGAACAGCGCGCGCCGTCGACGACTTGAGTTTGGTCCGGACAGTTGCCAGACGGCCGGACAGCGAGCTACCCATTGCTCACTGTCCGCAAGCCCGCGCCTACGGCGGCTGGAAATCGGGATCGGAATTCCGGCCACGGCGAGAGCGCCGTTGCCTGATGCGGTCGGCCTCCTCCTTAGCGAGCATTACTGCTTCGCAGAAGTCGGCGACCGCCTGCCACTCCTCCTCGCTCCGGACCATGGCCTCAACAAAGGCCCGGATGTCTTTCGACTGAAATATATTAAGCAATAGCTTCGAACTATTTCGTTAAACATAAAATATTACCTCTTATTTAATTTAGATAGACAGCCTCTCGAATACAGATATTTTTCGGCTGAAATAATGATAATGATGAATGAATGATATGCCAGACTAACTTTTGCCGGCCGCTTTGCCCACACACATAAAATATAATCTACTAGCTTTTGCCCGCAACTTCACGCACATACATAATATATAGCCTATACCTAAATGGTGTAAGTCCGATTGCTAAAATTTTTTCACCAATAGAAAGCTGCTTTATTCCTGAGTGATATACAAGGTGTAAGGGACAGCCCTCCACAAACTTCAAGGGCTTGCTCAGTAGACAAAACTGAACAACCCACCATAAAAAAATTTTTCTGGTAACGAAAAAAAATTCAGCCTCTCCAAGCAAACTGTCCAATCAAGTTAATAATTTTGTATGGTGAGGCGGATTTTTTTTTTCGTTTCCTGAAAAAAATTTTTATGCTAGGTTGTTCAGTTTCGTCTACTGAGCAAGCCCTTAAAGTTTGTTGAGGGCTGTCCCTTACACCTTGTATATCACTCAGGAATATAGCAGCTTTCTATTGGTGAAAAAATTTTAGCAATCGGACTAGTGCTTTCAGAGATTACCTCCTACAAACAAAAAAAAAAAACTTTACCTCTTTATTATATTGGTAAAACGATCTGAAATATATTTTCAAACTATTTTAGTTTCAGGAATACGCTCTCTAAGCCATTGTAAAATATCAAACAGAGTAGCCACGGAAAGGAACGTCGCTTCTAGAAAACATCCACGTAGTAAATTACCTGCATCGTCCTTTGAACTCCTTTGTACAACCCTTCCATCCGAACAATTGCACACGATGTCACCGGCGACCTTAAATACAGACGAATATAAAATATATAGTATAACACATGACTAGATAAACCACGGACTTACCCCAGTTCCAACGGGTAGTTATTTTGTATTTTCACATTAATATTATAAAGACTGAAGTCACTTTAACTAAAGAAGTCTGATTGATGGATTTCCTGGTGAGGCAAAGTAAACCTGAAGGGGCCCAGTAGGGAGTGACCCTAGAAGGCGATAGATAATTACGACATACGACGAATAGATGGGCATATGAAGGAACTGTAGCCACATCTAAGGCGTGCGATTTGAGCTTATAGAACAACCCGAAAACATCTATCGGGCAGTTGCCCACCAGACATAACAACCGTCTGGTCGGAGGATCCGTCCTTTCCAATGACCTACCGCATCGTCGCTTTCCATCAGATGACATAGCGGTCAAGCGCAAACCTATCAACAATAAAAAAACAGGTATTTACTCTCTGTTTCGCATGCCTCCAAACTAAAGAAGAAAAGTACGAGAAGAAAAGAAAAAAAAATAAGAGTAATTTTTAACAGATTGCCTTGACGTAAATTAAAAAAGAAAAAAATGGTACCAAAAACTAACTGAAGGCTTGGTTCCGGTTTCGGCTCGTTTCGGCCAATAAAAAAATAAAAAAAGGCCGAATATTCGTCTCAACTGAAATTAGATTCTCTGAACTGACGGTTGTGCTAGATACTTAAAAACTGACTGACTAGTTCGTCTATGTATGTTATAATAATATCTAGTTGATTTGTTCGATTATTTAATAGTACTAGCTGTTACTCACGACTTCGACTACGTCCAGTTCGTAATACTGCAGAAATGTAACTAATGATTCTGTGTTTGGAATTCATTCTGAAAGCATTCAATTATTTTATTTTCACATAAAAGGGAAAAATATTATTTAATTTAATTTAATAATTAATTTAATAATAATTTATTAATGTAACAAATATCTTAGCTATTTAGTATTTTATGAAAATTGTGAATATATAATTAATAGGAATATTTGTGTCAAAATGTTATTTTTATTTTTCGACAGTTTTTCTATTACCACATCATTTACGATTTCGTTTACGGCCGAAACTGGAGGTAGAGCCGAAAATCCGGTTATGGTTTCCGTTTCGGTAGCAAATTGTGTTTCAGTCGGCCACTAATGAAAACTCTCCTTCAACCTGTCCCTCGTTTACCGAGCCAGCCTATATGTACAAATAGAAGGCTCCGTACGAAATAAACAGGGGTCGACGGCCGCGGTACATCAAAAGGAGTTTAGACGTCGCCACATAATATGTATGTATGTGAGTTTGTCCGACCGCATATACACTTTTTTAGACGCACAATTAGGCCTCTTCTGCTTTTGACATTGCCCCTACTATTTATTTGAAGACGAATTTGTGACGTATTGTTTGTTTTAATTTATTTTCATCATCATAATTCCTCGTCCCATGTTATTTGTGGTCAGTGCATAAGCCCCCCTAGCCAAGTTACAACCGTTTCGTTTGCGTCGATCGCATCGAGTTGGCCACGCCCCCAATTCTTTTGTTCTGACCACGTGACTAAACGTTGAGATGACGTCGTTCTCGTACATTTGAAGTTTTCGACTAGCGTTAACGATTGCAGATTATCAACTTGGCTAGGGGTACAGTTTTTTTCCATTCTATTGACAGGATAGAAGCCGTCGTGCTATCACTAACTCCTTTTTCTTTCAAATTATTGCTCACACAATCCATCTATCTTTTTTTGGCTTTCCCCTCGATCTCCAGCCATTCACATGACCATAAAAAGACAAACGATTCCCTTTCAACTTTTCAGTCGGAATCCGTATTTTCTTTAAAACACGCAATGCAAATTAAAGCAACATAGCGTTAAAATAAAAACTTCGAAATTTATTTCATTTCTGACTTCGCACCAATGGTAGTGGCAACGCAGTTTGATGTTCAGAGGGAGCCTCGTCGTGAGGGCAGAGGGTGCCCAACTTTACGGATTACACGAGCATGTATGTGGAAGGTAACCTTATTGCCCCCGCATCTTTGGGCTTTATTAAAAAGAAACTGAGAAGTAATAGGGCACTTTGACTTGTGGTAGGTAAGAAGATTTAAGTTAGGAAGGTTAAATCAAAATTGTCTTTTTACAAGCTTTTATTTAGCTTTACCTGTATGTCTTGGTATGGTCTGTCGTCTTGGTATGCTCATGTGAAGAGGAGGGATGAAGCGCATATTACTAAAAGAGTTCTGAGTATGTAGATGGATGTAGAGGGAGAGGAAGGCCGAAGAAAAGATGGATGGATAGTGTGGGGAGTGATATGAAAGAAAAGGGAGTTAGTGATAATTTGACGGGTGACAGGACAGAATGGAAGAAAAAAACGTGTTGCGCCGACCCCAAGTTATATGGGATAAGGACAGGAAGAAGAAGAAGATTTAGTTTCACCTGTCCCGATGTGTGCGTGTCTGTAATCAAATATTGCAAATTTTTTAACTACTTTCCGGTTACCGATTGAGCTGAAATTTTTCATGCTTGTGTAAATCTGATGACAATCCAAAATTACTATGACATGGAGCTGATATGATGATGGAACCGGACGGTGGCCATAGGAACTCACATCGTGTCTGAGTTTTTTGGAATGGTTTTCATGAGTATTAATTATGTAGGTATACGCCGAGCTTTAAAGGCTTGCTATGAAAAAATGATTTTCATTGAAAACTTGTTTTATTTACTATTTTTATCTCTGACCCATAACTTTCATGTTAAGCTTAGCCTTCACTGCTGTTTATTTGACTTCCCTTTATTCTTATTATTATACTTCTTCCCGTGTCAAGTAACTCCCAATTTAGCGTTCTAATTTCCTGAATTAATTCTCCGACCATTTTGTTCTCATTTATAATTGACATGAGCGTGGGTTTATCTAATGCGTGTATTTTTAGATCTCAGACGAGACAAAAACAATATCCTGTGTTATTTCTATATGGTTCCATTTTTGTTTTATTGAAGTCGATCTTTTGACTAAGGACCAGATAATTCCAAAAAGTTGTTGTAAAAATATACGTCTGTGTATATAAGAAAATGAGGTAAGGTATTTATTAGGAGTCTTTATTTATTTAAATACGTATATAGCCCGCAGGCTGGCATTTTGTTATAAAACCTGGATCCAATTGTATTTTCAGACCATCCAGAGATACACTCAAATCTAAACATCCAAACAAGTCAAGCAGTTTAGGAGGAGTTAGGTGACACACATACAGAAGAATTATATAAATAAAAAGGTATAAATGTATGGGTTAAATCATGCAACTGAGTTTTAAAAGTGTTAAGTAAGTTAGGCTAATTCGATCTTAGTTATTTTTTTTAATTTGGATAAAATAATATCTTTTTAAAATCATTTAATTTAATTCAGTAGCCTATTCTAAATACACTTCTAAATATACTTTTTTTTTATAAAAAAATTAGCCTATGTCCGTTTCCAGGGTCCCAACTATCTCTGTACCAAAGTTCATCAAAATCAGTTTTGCCATTTAGGCGTGAAGATGTAACAAACAAACAAACAAACAAACTCACTTTCGTTTTTATAATATACTAGCTGTACCCGCGCGGCTTCGCTCCCGCTCTTCCCTACTTCAGCCTACTATACCCTACTCTACCCTACTATACCCTACTCTACCCTACTCTACCCTACTCTACCCTACCCTACTCTACTCTACCCTACTCTACCCTACTCTACCCTACTCTACCCTACTCTACCCTACTCTACCCTACTCTACCCTACTCTACCCTACTCCACTCTACCCTACTCTACCCTCCTCTACCTTACTCTACCCTACTCTACCCTACTCTACCCTACTCTACCCTACTCTACCCTACTCCACCCTACTCTACCCTACTCTACCCTACTCTACCCTACTCTACCCTACTCTACCCTACTCTACCCTACCCTACTCTACTCTACCCTACTCTACCCTCCTCTACCTTACTCTACCCTACACTACCCTACTCTACCCTACACTACCCTAATTTTCATTTTTTTTTCCATAAGAACCTTCTCCTCATAATATCGAACACAACAAAAAAAAAATTAGCGAAATCGGTCCAGGCGTTGTTGAGTTATGCGCTTACCAACACATTTTGCGATTCATTTTTATATTATAGATATGTATAGTAAGGATTGTTTACATTTGGGGAATTATGTCTACGTTATTCCTTTTATTAAATAATTTACTAGCTTTTGGCCGCGGCTTCGCCCGCGTACATAAATTATAGCCTATGTCCCTCAGGAATAAAGCATTTTTCTATCAGTGAAAAAATTTTAGCAAACGGACCGGTACTTTTAGACATTACCTCCTATAAACAAAAAAAAACAAACTTTATTTCTGTATAATACTAGTTTTTGCCAGCGGCATCGCCCGCGTACATAATATATAGCCTATGCCACTCAGGAATAAAACAGCTTTCTACGGGAAAGCTAAAAAACATAAAAACTAAAAACAAACTTTACCTCTTTATTACATTAGTGTAGATGTAAATTTGTCTTTGTCTGAAAATTACACCAAAAACTATTAATGCCTTAATTTTTGCAAGTTACGATTACTTCAGTTATGAAGACTTGGACAAAAATTCTACAAACAAAATACTCAAATAACATTTTAATTTTCAGCAAATACTTGCGTACAGAGAGATAATAATAAACTCTTAATGACTTACTCGTAAATCTTAAGATATATGGTAGTAGAGAATTTGTTTTATCACTTACATCGCTCGTTTAGTAATCTTTTAGACTTAATGTAGTGTATTTATGAGGTTTATTCTTATATTGTTTGGAATTATAGTTTACTGTAAGTTTTTCAATTCTTGATAACAGACTTGATCAGTCGAACAAAGTTAAGAAATACAGAAAGAAAATAGATTTATTTGGCACGACCGCACGACACATGGCGAACCAACACTAGTTAGGTATAAATGAAAAGAAAGGAGCAAAAATAAAATAGTGTGCTTCGCCGGTGCGCCAAATTGGTCCAGCAGTCCCTTGGTCCAGCTCTTAATGCGATCCATTTTGCGACCAAAACTGAACTGCTAGGGTCTAAACAGACGCCACCCGCCCGCACGCTCCGCCATCGCGCGTTGTGCAGTTCGGATGCAGTCGGTGTGCAGTTCACACGACTGCAATCGGACCGCACGTTTGGTTTGCATTCGTGTCAACTGCATTCAAACTGCACTTAAACTGCAATTTGCAGTTGGATTGCAGTTGAAATGCGGTCAGTCTGTTGGTCTAGTGGTTAGTGCCAGTGACTGCTATGCCGGAGGTCGTGGGATCGATTCCCATCCAGGACAAGTGTTTGCGTGATAAGCATGATCATTTGTTCTGTCTAGGTTGTAATTTGTCTATATTAAGTATGTATTTAGAAATATATAAGTATGTTTATCAGTTGTCTAGTGCTCATAACACAAGCTCTGCTTAGCTTGGGACTAGACGGCGTTGTGTGATAGTTGTGGATTATTTATTTATTTAATGGTGCTATAACTATATGGTTTATAGCTCCATCCATTTCTTGCTCGTACGACTGGCATTTTAAAACGTCATAGTACACTCTCTGTTCAGCCTAAATTCCAGACAACCCGTGCATTACGCTTACCTAGGCTACGTAGCCTAGTTCTTAGTGAAGATTTTGATATGTGTGTCCGATTATTCTCTGGTCACGCAGGATTATCTTCTTCTGGCTTTTGTTATTTTTCTGTTTCTACATAATATATGTCAAAATCGTTACCAAGTACAACAAGGTGATATCAAGCAAATAATTGTTTTGTTTTACTTTAGTGAACCAATTTTTAATATCAGCGGCATCGCCCACGTACATAAAATATAGCCTATGTCACTCAAGAATAAAGCAGCTTTCTATTGGTGAAAACATTTTGGCAATCGGACCAGTACTTTCAGTGATTATCCCCTACAAACAAAAAAACATTAAAACCAACTTTACCTCTTTATTATTTAAGGGTGAGTTGCACCATTTAACTATAACGATAACCAAACCATAACCAGCCATGAAACGGTCGCCTATTGGACAATTAGACGATTTGACAACTGTTAACGGCTTTGTTATCGTTATAGTTAAATGGTGCAACTCACCCTTAGTAGATAGTGTAGATTTATATCCCCGTTCTACTTTAATCTATTTGATAAAACCGAAAAAGGTAATTGTTATTTCAAGGGTGCGCACCGTTTAGTTCAATCCGGTTAAAATAATGCCTGTCGGGGAGATGTCTTGAACAGACGTCCATTGTGAAAGTACGAGAACGAGGCGGCCTGCGGGATGCCAGGTTATCTAAACGATGTGAAACGAAGGTACCGACCCGCTATTTTGTATTGCTACACTGTACAAAATTATCTTGTGTTTTTTTTTAGATTAGAAAATCATCCAATGACATCCCCCGCTCCGGATCGGAGATAGTGTCAGACTTTTACTGACTAAAAACCCACTCCTGTTCCTTTGTTACCTTTCGTATCGGGGCCGAATCTTTCTTTCAGAAACAAATACTTTGACCCCAGTAGGATTCGACCCTGCTGGGCCCCTACGGTTTGCTGACAACTCCTTGAGGCGCGCGGGAACAATACGCGCCGTCGATGTTTTGGCTTTGGTTCGGACGGTCGGCTACGGTGGCTGTAAATCGGGATCAGAATCCCGGCGACAGCTGGGGCGTGAGCGCCGTTGCCTCACGCCTGTGGCTTCCTCCTTTGCTAGTGTTTTGGAGATGAATGAAAATACCTCTTCGATAGATTTTAGGCGTGTATAATTGGGCACGCCACAATTATGGCGGTAAGTCCCCTCTTTGAGGCGTGGCTGGAAAGATCTCACGGCGTCCTTACCTTCCGCATGACGCAGGTACTCACCGGACATGGTTCGTTCGGGAGTTTCCTGCACGGGATTCATGCGGAGGTGACGCCCGGGTGTCGCCACTGTGCGGAACGCCCGGAGGACGCGGTGGAGCACACAGTCGAGGTGTGCCCTGCTTGGGCGGAGCATCGCCGTGCCCTCGTGGGGGCGATCGGCGGCGGAGACCTCTCGCGCCGGGCCTTGGTTGAGGCCATGGTCCGGAGCGAGGAGGAGTGGCAGGCGGTCGCCGACTTCTGCGAAGCAGTAATGCTCGCAAAGGAGGAGGCCGAACGCATCAGGCAACGGCGTTATCGCCGCCGCCGTCGCCGGGATTCTGATCCCGATTTCCGGCCAACGTAGACGCGGGCTTGCGGACAGTGAGCAATGGGTAGCTCGCTGTCCGGCCGTCCGGTAACTGTCCGGACCAAGCCCAAGTCGTCGACGGCGCGCACTGTTCCCGCGCGCCTCAAGGAGTTGTCAGCAACAGCAGGGACCCAGCCGGGTCGAAGCCTACTGGGGCCAGGGTTATCCGAAAGGGCGCTCGAGCCCCGGTATGAAGGCTAGAAGGAACGGGGTGGGTCTTTTAGTCAGTAAGAGTCTGACACTATCTCCCGCTCCGCCCAAGAGCGGGGAATGTCAATGCATGATTTTTTCCCACCATAAAAAAAAAAAATAAAAAAAAAAAAAAAGGCGTGTATAATTAAGAATTTTGGTTTACAAATTTTATGCGTGTGCGATTTGTCGATCGATATAATGAAAAGGTGCCACAGTGGCGCGCGCGCGTGAGAAATTGGAACTACACCCCGCACTCCTCCTCTGGACCGTCCAATCGTAGGGGCCCGCTGTGATGACGATGCGTAGACAGCTAGCATTATTATTTTGCAGAAGAAGGCGATTGCCGAAATTATCTTGTGTTCAAATTAGCTTTCATCCTTCCTTACACCAGTTTACCTTTCAACAAAGTCCTGCTCCAAGGCTCTCTTCATATCTCTGTCTTTTATTAACCTAATCAATTCTGGTCCTGCTGCTTTCCTATAACCAGCCTTCCATCGATTTAACTAAGACAGTTAAACCTCTCTCTACTTCTATTTTCCTTCCGGTACCTTTCCATTATTACTTTTGTCCACTTTTCTTTACTTTCCCTCAAGTCTCAGCATAATGGTGTCCTGTCTAACACCATTTTAATTTCACTATTCTATTGGTTTTCTCTGGTTAAAGAAACTGGTTAATTAAGGGTTAAGTTAAGCGACGGTATCGCAGAAAGAATGATAAATTAAACTAAAGTAAAATTACTTTGTGGGACTGGGCAGGACACGTCTGCCGCATGCCCGAAAAACTGTGGGCCAAAGTTGGTGCCCGGAAACAGCGCGTCGGGGTCGCGGTAGACCACGAAGGAGATGGCGCGACGAACTTGATAGGTTCCACCAGAATTGGCAAGAAGAAGCCTGGGCGCGCGAAAGATGGAAGGAGTGGAGGGAGGCCTTTGCCCAAGAGTGGGGCAGAAGAGGCTAGCAAAAAAAAAAACTGTAAACTTAACACTTATACTGTTTTCCTTTTATCTTCTAGATCGTAAACTATTAAAATAGGCAATGCAGCTAATTTTATAACCAACGGCCGTACCTTAATAAAAACCAATTTTTAATACCCGACTACAGACGATTAGCTTGCAGAATTCAGTAAGTCGTTAACTTCGCCGGCAATGTTGCCAGATGAAATATTAATATACGACCGCCCGCTTTGAAGTTACCTTCAGTAATAGAATTTTGTGTAAAGTGTGTTTTCCAAATTCAAATCTCGTATGGTCTCAGTTTCAGGACGTATTTTTTTTTTCACAAGAAAATTGTTCGCAACAAAAAATGCTTTGAAAATAGAATTCTGTTGCGAAGTTATAAATTGTTGCCAGTAAAAAAAGGTACAATTTTGATAAGCAATTTTTGCGATGATATTTTCTGATCTGAAAATGGCAACACACGTAATTGGAACGTCTAGATTTTATAATAGAAATATTTTCAAGGTTATGAAATGAATTTCTTAATATTATATTAAGTTTACTTAATATTATTATATATTAGTCAGATTATTTCCATCCAACGCTGCCTGGTACAGACTGAATTTGAAATGTTGAGAACCGGTTCTGGTGGCGCAGATTTGGAGAGGGCTGCGTGTACAACGGTGGACTGCGATATGTAGCTAATTGATTAGTGTCTAAACTAAAAGCAACGGTCCATTGTAAAGGTGCGTCCAGATCTGACGAATGCGCCCCTCGCGAGCCGTTCGCGAGCCGCTTGCAAACTGCGCGCATGCATTTCATGTTCGTACGAAGAGCGCGCGGCGCAGGGGTTTCGTACGACCGAGTCATGCGTGAAATGAACGCGCGCCGTTCGCAAGCGGCTCGCGAGCACCTCGCGGCTTGACACACTCTGCTCAAGTCCGGACACACCATTAGGAAACATGCCATGTACAATGTAAATGTATTTTGACTACTATAATATTATTGACTAACACTATGCCACCGACTTCCTGTGCAAGAAAGTTTTGAGTGTAATTTTGAAAAAACTATTAATGACAGTCTTTATAGACATTTTTATTAAAATTTTTGCTTACTTTCTAGTTTATTGGTAAACGGAATGTGATTTACATACAAATGGAATTCCCCTTTTCAACCCCTTACAGATTGAATTTTCAAAAAACCCTTCTTAGTGCATAAAAGGAAGCCTTGTATAAAATTTCGTGTTCCTACTCCCAATAGTTTCAGTTGTGCGTCGATGTCAGTCAATCAGTTTCTCTTTTTTAAATATTTATAGACTAACTTCTGACAGCGGCTTTGTCAAGTAGGTTTTTCCCTATAAACTTTAGAACCCCGTTTAGTCTCTTTAGGGGCTGAATTTTGAAAAATCCCCACTTAGTGCTCGACTGCGACGTAAGAGAAAATCCTGTGCAAAATTTCAATTTCCTAGTCCCGGTAGTTTCGCTGTGTGGTGACATGTCAATCAGTCAGTTTAAGTCTCCTTTTATATATACTACTAGCTTTTGCCCGCGCGGCTTCGCTCCCGCTCTTCCCTGCTCCACCCTCCTATATCCTGCTCCACCCTCCTCTACCCTACTCTACCCTACTCTATCCTACTCTACCCTACTCTACCTTGCTCTACCCTACTCTATCCTACTCTACCTTAATCTACCCTGCACTACCGTACACTACCCGTCTTTACTCTACCCTACACTACCCTAATTTTCATTTTTTTTTACCTTCTCCTCACAATAACGAACACAACAAAAAAAAAGAATTAGCAAAATCGGTCCAGCCCTTCCCGCGTGATGGCGTGTCCAAGGAAATAGGGATTCATTTTTTTAGTATAGTTAGATAAATTCACCTAAAACGGAACTTGTTTAGAATGAGATTAGATTACGATGTATTTAATAAAAACCAGAGAGAAAGAGACCATTATTTTTGTCATGTTAAGGAAAACTCCCAAATGTTAAGTAGGCAAACAATCTACACAGTTCAAAAAGAAAAATCTACTTTTTAATATCCTCACACAAAGCGAGATTAGAGGGGCCAGTGCTCGAGTATTTTCATTAAAATTGTGTCCCCCGTCATACGTTTTATAAAAACAACAAATAAGAGGCTTAAAGAGAATATTTCTTATTCTTTGTCTCGTAATGAATAATGTGACAACGCAATTTTGATTTAATGAGACTTCTGTTTTTGTTTAGACTTAACTTTTGGTTTAGTTACGAGGGCTTGTGAGTAGGTACACTTTATTTCGATATCGGTAATGGTTACATATAGTTGCAACCATTACGAATGTGATGTGTATTTATTCATAGGAATAAATAAAAAAAAAAAACAAAAAAAAACTTGTAGATTGGGCCACAAAAAAACGCCGCCACAAAAAGATGTTAGAAGCGCCTTTTTTTTGTGGCCCGTGTGCGGGGACTCTAATATACAAGGTGCAGTTTTAAAACTGCACAATATTTCAGGAGGTTGTAATAAAACTCATAAATAATCATGTAAAAATACGAAACCTGGTCAATAATCAGTAATACTTGTTATTTAATTTTTTAATTACACTAAACTAAATCGATTGATCGATAACCGCGGGGGCGTGGCTAGGGTGTGGCGTGCGGGATGATGATTGGATGATACATTATTTATGAAACTATCGTTGCGAGTTAGTGTGTGTGAAAACGCCCTTTATTGTTCCGTGTTTGTGTGTGTGAAAAAAAGCGCAGTTATAAAAAAAAAAAAAATTACCTACTTATTTTATTATTGATTCGGGTCGAGAATCACTAACATAATTACCTCCTGAAATATTTTGCAGCTTCAAAACGACACCTTTTTTTTTTTTTTTATGGTGGGAAAAAAGTGTTTGTTATTGAACACTACCAAAACGGCCGATGTTTCATGTTTTTTTTTGTATATTTGGTAGGTCTGAGTCGTACGTTATTTTTTACTTTTCAACCCTCACCCCCCTATTTCTCCACCCCCGTTTTTGTACAAGTTTTTCCGAGTCAGGTAGCAATGCTAGAATAATAATACGACTTGTCGCATTGTCGCGACGTGCTTATCTGCCGCGATTTTTCACGTATCCCTACTGCTCTTAGACACGAAATTTACTGGTTTCCGTACTAGTGCGGGAAAGTACGTGAGCTCGCCCGAGACGCCATTTGTTGTATTTATCACGTTAGGCTGGCCGCCAAGTGACCCCCACGAGTCGCCAACTATCCACCTCGGTCGCAAAGACAAACTTTCTTCACTTGTATCAAAAATTTGCTAATAACACCTCAAAATTATTGCTGCAAGTCTTTACAGATTCTCCTGTAGAGAATAATACTATGATGAAAATAACATTTTCCTAAATCAACGAAAAAAAACCACTTCCTCTAGTATTTTATGGTAACATTACAAACTTACACCAATAAGAATGCGGCCAGTCGTTCCTAATACGTACATTCTTTTTTTAAATGTTTAAAAGGAAAATTAACCACTAAAAGCGCGCCTCGGCTATAAGGGCGTTATTAAAAATTCTCTTTTAAAAACTCGCACTTTGCCTTTGTTAAGACCCGTCTCGTCGCAATGTAACCTAACAATTAAATAAAGAAATACGGGAATATTATAGACATTTGCGCTGCTGTTAAAAGTTATGGGTGTCGTTTAAGTCGGTTTTTGTGTAAGGAATGGGTATTCTTTTGTGTCTGAGATGTTCTTGGCTTGCATGTTTTCATTTCATTTTAAAATGCTGTGGTCGCAGAAAGTCAGAAAAACAACTCATACAATATCATATCCTCAATACAAAAACCAACTATCTGCAATATTTTACCAAAATTAAGTTAAATATAGCTATCGATTCGTCTCATCAAGACAAATCTACAGGTAAAACCGGTTATTAGCTGCCACACTTATTTGATTTTGATTTGATTGAATATAATAGTGCATGTAGTTGGTTTTTGCAATAAGGGTACGGTATGAAAAAAGGTTCGTAATTGATAGGTCATAAAGTTACGAAATATTATATATTTTGTAGTGTTGGTAGCTCGAAGAAGAAGGCATCAGGAAGATAAACGCATTGACGTGTGCTGCATGTGAGGTTCCAGGAGACCTCTTTATGGTCTCCTGCAACGTCTGTTAGGGCACATCCCTAACAGATGTTGCACATAGGGGGTTCCGGAGTAGTAATTTAAGAGGTAATGATCACAGTGTGGCTTTAGCGAGGTCAGCAGCATCTTACTATATGGACGGTGTCCACTGTATCTAGGAATACCGCTTACTGAATGAAGCCCTAGACTTCATTATTTTGTCAATCTAATTTTGACTGAACATAAAAACTTAAAACACTTGTAATACTTGTAATAAATTTCACTTTATTATGTTCTCGTATTCGTACTCACACCACTTATTTTCCAACAAGAGTTTTTTCTTTTAATTTGCTTTTGTATTTTTTTCATAACTGGCAACTTTAGGGCTTGCGTCTAAATTTAGTTAGAATTTTTGCCAGGCCGCAAAGGCGAGAGGCGTTGTAAGAAAATTAAAATGAAGTTAGAAACTTTTTGATTATTTCGTGATTTCGTTCACGACCCTTAAGAAGTATAAATTGATTATACGAGGTCAGTCACTGGCTGCAAGGGCACAATAAGGTCAATATGATAAAATTCGGTAATTACGGGACGTATAGTAAACCCATCAAATTATTTGCAGAAGATAGCCTACCCCTTAGAACGGCAGTAGCCTACTAAATCATACCAGGAATAGTTCAGCATCGTGCTTAAGATGATTAAAAATTAGACTAAATAACAGTATTATTTTAATCTAATTTATATTTTTTTTTATTGTTGATAGGTTCGCGCTTGACCGCTATCTCACCTGACGGAAAGCGACGATGCGGTCGACGATGGAACGCGCTTGCCTAGAAGAAACCTATTCATTCTCGACTTAAGGATTCCCAAGTTGTAGCAGGGAATAATACTGTCTCTACAGACAGACTCATTTATTAGGACTTTCTTAGATGGCTTAAGAAGTTTTTTTTTTGTGCTGGGAATTTGTGCGATGATGAGGATCATATGTTACAACGTGAGAGCGTGTTAGACTTTTACTGACTAAAACCCACCGTGTCCTTCAGTTGCCCTTTGCTTTCTAAGACCAAGATTTGCCTTAGAAAAATTCCCTGTGTCCCAGCGGGCTTCGGCCCAACTAGAGCCTCTTCGGTTTGCTGGCATATCTTTGAGACGCGCGTGAAACACTTCGCGCCGTCGACGACTCAGGCTCGTCCTTACCAGATGGTCGGACGGCGAGCTAAGGTGGTTTAGTGATATCACATTATAAATAAAAAAATAAATAAACACTAATTTCACTTTAAAATAAAGAATGAATGTAAGATTAATTTCATAGAAATAAATCCTAATACGCAAATAAGCCTTTTTTCATTCTCAACAATCCCCTTAGGCCTTTGTGAATTTTTATTCATTCTTACAAAATCCATTTAAAGATATTCTATATAATATCTCAATTTAAAAACGTATTAATCAACTACATAAACAAAAAGGTACTTCATTTCAAATAAAGTCATTAATTAGCTACATAAAAGAAAATGTATTTTATGAGCAACAAAATGTCTCAATATAAGCTTTTCTTAAATCGCCTTATTTGTAATTAGTACGTTCTTCATACAATTTCTAGAAATAATTCAGTATAAGAGAAAACACAATAATATAAAGAGATACTAATGTAGTCTTTGTGAAAGAAAAATGGCGAAGAATAATGGCGTTTTATTTTATTTAGTACGGAGAAAGCTCTGTTAAAAGATGCTGAAATCTGAGTAGGTATACAGAATAATATTTTTCTTGCCTCTCAGTCTCAAGAAAGCAAAGTTTTCTTTAACATTTGCTTTATGATTTTAACAATGAAAAATATGTCGACAAAAGAAATGTGGTGTTTAAGTTCGTTGTGAAAGAGTTATATTTCTAGAAAATAAAGACATCATTTGAACTTTCCTAAGGGTGAGTTGCACCATTTAACTATAACGATAACCAAACCTTAACCAGCCGTGAAACCGCCGCCTAATGGTCAACTCGACGATTTGACAACTGTTAACGGCTTTGTTATCGTTATAGTTAAATGGTGCAACTCACCCTAAGACTTAAACAGAGGACTTCAAACATACTACAAGCGAAAGTAAGGCCTACTGTCCACGGACGCGTAGCTTCATAGCCGCGTGTTCGTCATTACTATGAAACTCTGTCGACGAAGCGGCAAACCCGTACCGTCATATCGTTGCCGCTTTGTCGACAAACTTTCACAGTTTTATATGCAAGTTGTAAGCAGGCGTACACCGTTTGTTTTTTTTTGTTTATATGTTTTTTGTTTGTAGGAGGTAATCTCTGGAAGCACTGGTCCGATTGCTAATTTTTTTTCACCAATAGAAAGCTGCTTTATTCCTGAGTGACATAGGCTATATTTTTTTTACACGGCCGAAGTCACCGGCAAAAGTTAGTATAAAATAAATAAGTAAATCTATCTAGTTTCCATTAAAAAATCTTGATAAAAACCCAAACAACCGTCCTCAAAATACCGATCATATGTACCGAAATACTTTCTTTATCATGTAGATATGCCATTCAGTTAACATATACTTGACAATATTCTCTTTCCCAAGAGTCACAAAACTACTTGTGAGCGGTACCCGGGTACCCGCTACCCGCGGGACACATACGAAGTTATTTCGCATCTCGTATTGAATTTACTTCCTGTATGAAGTTATAGCTTTGGACTTGTCGTAGTTCGATGACACCGCGATATTTTATTTTGAAAAGGTCAAGTAAATGAGCGAAGTAAAGGAAGAGGGAAACAGAAATAGGTTAAGGCGTATAGACCCTTGAATATCTGGCAGGCGTTATATGCACACATACTCGTACTAAATGGTGAAGGCAAACATCGTGAGGAAACAGGCATGTCTTAGAACCAAAAATTCGAAGACATGTGACATTCACCGACCCGCACTGGTAGATTACGGCCCAATACATCTCCTAGAGAAGAGGCCTGAGTCCCAGCAGTGGGAACATTAAAAAGGCTGATGATGATGATGATACTCGTACTGCCGCCTGTGCCTGCATAGAGCTCCGCTGACCTTTACAACCATTTTCTTTGCGAAATATTGATTGACTAGCTGTCCGCCCGCGACTTTGTCCGCGTGTACTTCGGTTATCGCACTCTAAACGTGTCTTCCCGTAGGAATAAAATGTTTTTCCGGGATAAAAAGTAGTCTATGTTCTTTTCCATGTCAAAGGCTATATGTATGCCAAATTTCATCCAAATCCGTTCAGCCGTTTTTGCGTGATTAAGTAACAAACATCCAAACATCCAAACATCCAAACATCCACACTTTCACATTTATAATATTAGTTAGGATTTACATATGCTATGTACATTCTGAAGAACACTTAACGAGCATTTTTTTGTGTAAACATATTTCTAGGCTCTCTCTCTAGGCTTCAGGAAGTTAGTTTTATGAAACTGCTTGGGAGCTATAGACCTTAACAAAAAAGGTGAGTGTATTGTGTAGGTGTCGTGACTCGTGGGACACACAATAACATCGATACTGTAAGTTAAATTGTTTATGAAACCTTACATTCCCGCTACCCACCCTTTAATCATTTAATTCATTTGTTTTATGAAACTAGCTGCTCCAGAAGCTTCGCTCACGTGATAGCAGAAAATTATCCCAAGAAAACACACTATAGGGATAAAAAAAAGTCTTATATGCTATTCTAGGACCTGTTCTACCCGTGTATCAAGTTTCATCGAAATCCGTTCAGCTGTTCGGGCGTAACGAACATCACACACAAGCAAACACTTTTGTCTTTATATTGTTAGTGGGATAGGTAAAGTGTATCTATATGTTAACTATATGTGTTATCTTTAGAGAAAGATTGACTAAGAAAGTTATTTAGTGTGCCTACGGGGTTTGTTATCAGGTTATTTAAATAAAACGACCAAAACGGGTACCACACCCTTTGTACTTTTGCCTTGACAGCACACACATATTACAAATATCATCAAACAATAACAGTAGGAACAAATAAATTATAAACTAGCACTTACTGAGATGTTGCTTGCTCCGAAAACTGATTCGTTAAAAGGGACATGACAGCGCGGTGCACCTTTTTATAATCTCTTCTAACTGTCAAAAGCGCCGCGCTGTCAAGTCGCAGTTTGTTCCAGATGTCAGTGCAAAAAATACATTTAATATTGCTAATACAGAAAATAATCATAGTGTATGAACATTATCATAAGAATCGCTAACATATATTAATATTATAAAACTGAAAATTTTGGTTGGTTACAGGCGCTTTTAGGAAATACTGGTTTGAATAGGCATGGTAATCAAAGAAGCTAGTAATAGTAACAAAAAGAACAAAATTAATAATAAATGGAAAACCATAATTTTAATGTTTAGATATATACACAATGCCGTCTAGTTCCAAACTAAGCAGAGCTTAGGCTACACAAACAATTATCAAAAATAAAATAAAAAACAAACAATTACAAATACATACAATTATCTACAATACATAGTTAATTACACCCAGACACAGAACAAATGATTTATGCGTGTCTAATAACGACGATAAAGTGTCTTAATTCTATACGTTCCGTTACACTATTTCTAGGATAAATCTCACTACAATTAAACAAATAGAATTTAGCACTATTAAATGTATTTGGAGTTGGTGATATTATTATGTCACTGCGATTTTTCGGTTAAATACAAGTCCTTGAAGGGCTATGGGTTAATCAAACGAACTTATTTAACGATATACACAATTAAAATGAGACGTCATGTCTGCCATAGTAATGTTACCGGCGCGACATTGACCGAACGAACCATTAACTAAAATACATTGTTAATAATGCATTGTTAATAGGACTGGGAATATTATACTAAGAAATAAAATAAATTACATATACATTACCATTGAAATAAAATATCGCACAAAACAAATAAAATGCCATAACAGTCATTACTACGTTTTATATTTTGATAAAATATACGAAAATTAAAAATATATTGCAAAGAAAGCAGTGTCTTTTACTATACCTTAACTTTCCAACAAATAATTTAATCAATTATCCGAACAATATAAAAAAAAAAAACAGACGACTTTCTCTTTTTTCAAAAGTTCCCTCTTTTTATTCACAAACAAACAAGGCCCCTAAACAACTATTCCCTTTAGTTGAACAATACAAACTCCCCCACATATGTACTGGAGGCAAACTAGTACCATTCGTATAGATGACATATTATATGCGATGAAAAAAAACCAGTCAAGTGCGAGGCGCACTCACGCACCAAGGGTTCCGTACAAATATACCTATGTCAGTTGTTCGATTCTCGAAACGAGACTCGAAAGATTTTTCTAAATCACAAAAAGTGATTTTATCATGTAAATTACTTTTCGACATACTTGCTCAAAAAGTGACTATAATTGCACTACACTTAGGTATATAATGTAGCTTGTTACCAAACTGTGACTTTTTGATTATCATTATGCACAAGTGTGATAATGTAGTGATAACCTTTTTTGTTAAACCTCTGTTCTCAAATCAAACATTGAATTCGAAAAAAAAAATACATTAGGTATTGCGTTCAATAGTAAAAATTAGTGCCTTGCTTGCTTATTTTATGCTAATTGGTGTTTAAATAAACTATTTTAAATTTTACATGTTTAATAAAAAAATTAAAGACGCGATTGAGCGAAATAAGGGCTCCAAGGTGTTTGCAAGAGATCTGTCTATTGGGCAGAGCCAGCTCACGAAACTGAAGACCGAAGATGGCAGAGTCATATCCGCCAAACCAGAGCTTCTAGGAGCGATCGAGGCTTTCTATGGACAGTTGTACACGTCAATCACTAAACCCACTGTAAATCTAGCAAACGACCCAAGAGCTAAATTGAGCCGACACTATACCGAAGATATCCCGGACGTCAGCCTGTACGAGATTAGGATGGCTCTGAAGCAGCTTAATAACAATAAGGCGCCGGGTGACGACGGAATTACGGCCGAACTTTTGAAGGCGGGTGGAAAACCGATCCTTAAGGCCCTTCAGAAGCTGTTTGATTCCGTCATACTCGAGGGAAAAACGCCACAGGCATGGAGCGGAGGCGTGGTGGTACTGTTCTTTAAGAAGGGCGACAAGGCCCTACTGAAGAATTATAGGCCCATCTCACTTCTGAGCCATGTCTACAAGCTGTTTTCCAGAGTCATCACGAATCGTCTCGCGCGCAGGTTCGACGACTTCCAGCCTGCCGAACAAGCCGGATTCCGAAAAGGCTTCAGCACCGTGGACCACATACATACGCTACGACAGGTTATACAGAAGACCGAGGAGTATAATCTGCCTCTCTGCCTAGCGTTTGTGGACTACGAGAAAGCCTTTGATTCGATCGAGACTTGGGCTGTACTGCAGTCTCTCCAACGGTGCCAGATTGACTATCGGTACATCGAGGTGCTGAAGTGTTTGTACGAAAACGCCACTATGTCAGTCCGACTTCAGGACCAGACTTCGAAACCTATCCTCCTGCAGCGAGGTGTGAGGCAGGGAGACGTCATTTCTCCGAAACTGTTCACGGCCGCAATGGAGGATGTCTTCAAGGTTCTGGACTGGAGTGGACTAGGCATTAATGTCAATGGCGAGTACATCACTCACCTACGGTTTGCCGACGACATAGTAGTCATGGCTGAGACTACAGAAGAGCTCAGTACAATGCTCAATGACCTCAGTAGAGCTTCCGAAAGAGTGGGTCTTAAAATGAACATGGACAAAACTAAAGTCATGATAAACAACCATGTAGCACCCACTCTTATCAAGATCGGAGACTCTATACTCGAAGTTGTGGACGATTACGTCTACCTCGGGCAGACAGTCCAGTTGGGTAGATCTAATTTCGAGAAAGAAGTCAACCGTCGAATCCAACTCGGCTGGGCAGCGTTCGGGAAGCTACGCGGTATCTTCTCATCCAACATACCACAGTTTCTCAAGACGAAAGTCTATGACCAGTGTGTGTTGCCAGTGATGACATATGGATCCGAAACGTGGTCGCTCACAATGGGCCTTATCAAAAGGCTTAAAGTCACCCAAAGAGCAATGGAAAGGGCTATGCTCGGAGTTTCCTTGCGTGATCGAATCAGAAATGAAGATATCCGCAGGAGAACCAAGGTTGCCGACATAGCACAAAGAATCGCCAAACTTAAGTGGCAATGGGCAGGGCACATTGCTCGCAGAACTCATGGCCGTTGGGGCCGAAAGGTTCTGGAGTGGCGACCGCGTACCGGAAAACGCAGCGTTGGAAGGCCTCCTACAAGGTGGACTGACGACCTGGTGAAGGTAGCGGGAATCCGATGGATGCGGGACACGCATGATCGTTCGTTGTGGCGACGCTTGGGGGAGGCCTATGTCCAGCAGTGGACGTCTGTCGGCTGAAATGATGATGATGTTTAATAAATAAAACCTTTCATAAGATAAAAATATTTTTTCTGTTTATAAACATAAGCAACCTCATTCTTATTTTTAATCAAACAGCCTAGCTAGAGTAGCTAGTCTATGGCCGCCATTTTGGATGCGCGCGCATAAGAAGAAAAAATAATTTTTTGCCACCATACTACAAAGAAAAAAAAACATTTTTGCTGATATAGCAATAATTAATTAATTTGTAAAATTTTTCTTCTCAAGTGTGTCGAAAAACGTCGTATGATACACGTGAATATTGTCGATTACCGTCCTCGGCTCTCTTAAGATCCTCGCCTTCGGCTCGGATCTAAATACCGCCTCAGCGGTAATCACCAACATTATGCACTTGTATCATAATGTACTATTATGATATAACTGCATATCGGTTTTCAGACTTTTTCGTGTACATGTACTATAAACCTGGCTTCTTGTCAAATTTCAGGATTCTTGGTCAAAGGAAGTTCTATTAGGATTTGATTTCACAGCGAGTCTTAAAATACACGCCTAATCGGAGCAATTATGGCTTTATCTTTAGATTGTGTTGACTGACAAAGGTTTGATGTTGTCTTGGCTCTAAGAGGTAGCGGACTTGAGTATTTGATATTAATTTCAACTTATTACCTCCACGCGTTCCTGAATAAAACAGTCTTGATAAACGGATCGACGGACAACAAAATGATCCTATAGGGCTTTCGGATTTTCCGACTGAGATATGGAACCCTAAAAAAGAAGTCAAAAACATTTTTTCATTCAGTCGTATTGTGGAGTCCCCTAAAAGAGCACTCTATTGAATGTACTGCACTCAATAGATAAGTATTTCATATCCTGGTTGAATGAGGACGGTATGCATCACTAAAACTGAAAGTTAGGGTATGTACTGCGGAATGTAAAGCGCTGTACGTGGTCTATGTGATCGGGTTAGGGGTATGTCACACCGTCGATGTCACGCGAGCAAATTCGATTTTTTATTAGTAATTTTTGAACTGCATTAACTTTACTAAAGGGGATGCAACTCAACATACATTTTCACTGTTTTTCATACAACTTACGCGTTTATGACGTTATTTCACATTTTTCATTGGATGTTTTGGAAACACAGTATCCTGTGGATATTATTTAGGCTTCTATTGAAATTAATTTATAAATTTGTAAAATTAATCCAGCAAAGACCTCTGAAAATCTGCTATTTTGCATGAACTTTGCGCTTCACAATTTATTAAAAAATATAATGGAAGCCTTGCTAAATAATGTTTTACGCGGATCTCAAGGAGATCTCAGCAAAACCATAGTGACCCAGGGTCGAAGTCTACTGGGGCCATAGCCAACCCATAGGTTGGCTTCTGAAAGGGAAACCCGGGATCTTTTTTTTATGGTGGGAAAAAATCATCCAATGACCACCCCCGCTCTTGGGCGGAGCGGGAGATAGTGTCAGACTCTTACTGACTAAAAGACCCACCCTGTTCCTTCTAGCCTTCATACCGGGGCTCGAGTTCCGTTTCGGATAACCCTGGCCCCAGTAGGCTTCGACCCGGCTGGGTCCCTGCTAGTCAGTAAAGGTCTGATACGCCCTCGCGTTCCGCGCCAGGTTGGATGATTTATCATCATCATCATCATTTCAGCCGATAGACATCCATTGTTGGACATAGATATATGCCTCCCCCAAATGTCGCCACAATGAACGATCCTGTGTGTCTCCGATTCCCAAAACCTTTACCAGGTCATCAGTCTACCTTGTAGGAGGCATTTCAATGTTGATTTCTCACCTAAAAAAAAAAGGTAGACATAATATTTTTATTCAAATCTTTTACCCATGAACCATCTGTAAAAGAAAGGAAAGAAAAATAAATACAATAAGAAAAATACTTATTTCCTTAAACAATAACATTGTGTTTGTAAATAAACCTTCATTAACAGCCGGTAATGTTCGTCTCTAATGATGTCTTCCGTCCGGTTTCCTTGTTTTTTCCTTTAGATATTTATTTCAGCCCGATGTTAGAGTTTTCCATTAATACCGACGTAGTGCTGATGTAACGTCTTCATACGAACTAATTGTTACGTATTGTGAGAATCAATCCGTCTGTTATATCCTGCCATCTTAGAACAAGTTAGCTTGTAAGTACTTTTCATCTATTGTATTGTATTTGCTGTGCCGAACAGGGTCCACGATTGTGTCCAATGTTTTCACCTACCTGCTAATCATGTACATTGTGAAATTCAATAAATAATTGAGTATTGAGTATCTGCATTGTGTGATTGTGATTTCTTCTTTGAATGAACTTTATGGGTTCATGATCAGCATTGCATAGAGAAAGACGCAATGAGGGTTTTCTAAAATGACGTTCACCAGGTGGCAGCACTGAGTCGTTGGGTCCAGGTACCTGTCAAAACGCTTATATTAATGACATTAGATAGTTAGGCATCAACGTCAAACGTTAGACGTCAACGTCATTTAAACGTTTTCAAAAGTAGAAAGGCCTCTCGGCTAAGTGGCACCAACTGGTGGTATTTCTGGACTTTTCTGAAAACCCTCGTTAGTTGGAAACGAATACTGACTGGCATTAAAAAATAAAATAAATAAAAATAAAATAACTTTATTGCATACCATTTTGGCTTGAATTGCATGTCGAGGAGTCTCCATTTAGACATAAAAATGCCTGTAGTTGAAGACTCCGCTCTTCCCTTACCTTATAAATACACAATTAGGCAAATGACAAAATTAAAAAAGTAAAATAAATATTAAGTAAGTATAAAAAGTAACAAGAAGAAAAAAGAAAAAACGATCAATTGTCTTCGTGCATGAGTTGTGTGATTGGTGATGTATTAAAACGACAACGAGACATGGTGGTGTATTAAAACAGTCTAAATAAATAAAAATTCTTTGTTTGTAAAAGCCACTCGCTTTTGTGGATAAGACAAAATAATTTAGCCGACAATAGTAATTCATACAAGGATATTTTAGCGCTTAATGACATTGGTGTCGGTAAAACAAACCTTAAAATATAGTCATCAGTCGTTTTATGGAAATTTTGCTAAAAAAGTTGACGGCATTAGTTCCAATTTTGACCACGTGCTAAAAGATTCATAATAAAACGTCCTATTTTCGTCTTTCACAAACTAATTCTTGACAAGGTTAATTTAGGTGAGTACATTTAAAGCTATCCCCCACACACGGTGTAAACGCGCTCCGTATGTACCGGGGTCAGTGCCGGTCGTTATTTATATTTCTCCGACCGTACCGCGGGTTATTTTACGTAGTCGACTATTTTATATCGCCGATCGCAGGATTTAATATTAAACTGCTTTTCAACCGCTTTTCCGTGGCCAGACTTTATCGGTGCATACTAAACATAGTTTACTTTCATAGTGAGGAACGAGAAACGGTATTGCTCTTTTGTTTTTATTAGGTTGGTACTGGTAAAAGTTGCAGCTGTGGTCGTTCCAGCTTTCCTGGAAATTTAGTCGGTAGCATTTGCAAGATTATGAGATACTAGATTACAATGGTTACTAGTTTCTTGTGTAAGTATAGTTTCAAACTTTGTCAAATTGGTTGTAGTACTTACGTTTTGGATTGACGCTATCGGACTATTGAGGAAAACACGTGGATATGGGAGATATTTTATTCTTTTTATTAGGGACAGAAAAACAGTTACATGTTTAGGTGATACAAAATAATTATTACATAAATAGGTACCCACACTATTGTCCACGGATCAATCAATTACATGAAAAACAGAAACCATTTTTTTAAGAACAACCTAACGTACGACGGTCCCGACTAAGCGTTTCGATTCGTCGTTTATGCCGCGTACATCGAAGGACTGGAACAATTTGCCTGCTGCAATAGGTGATACAAAATAATTATTAGGTAAATAGGTACCGACACTATTGTCCACGGATTAATCAATTACATGAAAAACAGAAACGGATTTTAAGAACAACCCGACGTACGGCGTGTATCCACCTTTACGTTGTTGAAACTACTTGAAACCTCTACGGTCCCGACTAAGCGTTTCGCCTCGTCGTTTATACCGCGTACATCGAAGGATTGGACCAATTTGTCTGCTGCGGTCTTAACGTCCGATTATAATTTAGGTTAAGTTCTTCAAGGCTAGAGTGAATAAGCTCTTAATAAACTTATATTGCGCTTCACCTTCAAAGGTTGCATCATTGTTTACCATCAGGTGGGATCGCAGTCCAGCCCTAATTAATATTACACAAAAAAAAAATTACTTGGAATTTAGATGTTCATGAGCTATCAACGAGAATATTTTTTTTAATTAGAACGAGTGAAAATGTCTATGTCCATGAAGTGTTCTTTATAAGTTTCCACAAGGCGATGCAGAGGAACTCATGCCCTGGTGTTGGTCTTACTTGAGTCGACGTGGAACAGGCGGAGGCACACAAACCTCGCGTCTGATTAGTTCTGGGTACCGTATAATATAACGTATGGAATCGGTCTAGGTATACCCAGCAGGCACTGGGCCTGCGTGATGGATTACGGTTCATTCCTTCTCCTAGAGAGGAGGCTTGGGTCCCAGCAGTGGTAACATTAAAAAGTCTGATGATGAAGATACCCAGTAGTATTTTTTTAGAAGTTTCAGTGAGTGATTCTAGACTGAAATGATGGTAATGCACCTGTGATATAATAATGACCATACTTTTTTTTAAATTGATTTAAACTAGTGCTTGACTGCGATCTCTCCTGATGGTAAGCAGTGATGCAATCGTTTATGGTGAGGCGCACTAGTTTATTAAGAATCTATTCACTCTATGCAGGCATATTTCTCCACTTCTTCGATGACTTAATCTAATTTCTACATAAAAACAACTAAAATGAAACCATAATTTGTTTTTTAGTTTCGTTATTCTAAGGAAATCCAAAAGGCAGAAAATGAAATTCTACTTGAAAAGTAGCAACTTTCTTAAAAAAATAACAAAAAACCTAATTCTTTTGCTGAACAGCGATTCGACTGTCAAGCGTCTGAAACTTTCGCAGCTGCTAAGTTTGCGAAATCTTTTTCGCAGATTACTTTCATACGACTTGTTGCGATTGTAAGCCGTCATTCTCGACTGTTTAGACTTTTCTTTTATTTTTTTTAAGTTTATTTCTTTCTTTTGTAGAGTTTTTAAATTCGTGTAAGTTTGTGCTGACAGTATTGTGTAATGGCTTCTAAAAGTTCTCGTGTTTTGATGGGTTATTCAGCGCTGATTTTTTTTTTTATTATAGATAGATAGGTTTTGCCCACCCAGGTATTTAAAATATAGCCTATGTCACTCAGAAATAAAGCAGCTTTCATCGGTGAAAAAACTTTAGCAATCGGACCAGTACTTTTAGAAATTACCTCCAACAAACACAAAAACGAACTTTACCTTTTTACTATATTAGTGTGGATGTCTATCTATACTAATAATGGTGTTAATAAAAAAGGTAATGTATAATGGCGTTTGACCACCATCTCATCTGGGCCTCAAGTCTGCTATTACAATAGTGTCAGAATGGTCTATCATTGATGTCATAATTGTCGATTTTGACAAGTTTGGTAATCTACTAATATAATGGCGTCATTATGACTTTCCAATGGTCAACCACTGACACTCCATTGAAAGAAGTGACATAGAATGGTAATCTCGTATATATTGATAAATGAATATTTGAAGTTTGCGGTAATCTGCTAAAACTTTGACAGTTTATTTGATCAGTGTTTTACCATTAGAACGTTATTGTGCAGTTATTGGTTTTAATATGCTCGAAATTATCATTCTACCACAATTCTATTACAAGACCATTGACCGATCAATGATCGATCATTTTGAATTAGCAGATTACAAACTTTTAGCAAAATGACAATTGGATCGTGTTGGAATGACGAATGTATAAAAATAGCAGACTTGGGGCCCTGGGCCTCAAGTCTGCTATTACAATAGTGTTTTTTTTTTTTTTTTTTTTTTTTTTCGATGGGAAAAATCATCTTATGACAACCCCCGCTCTTGGGCGGAGCGGGAGATAGTGTCAGACTCTTACTGACTAAAAAACCCATCCCGTTCCTTCAAGCCTTCGTACCGGGGCTCGAGCGCCCTTTCGGATAACCCTGGCCCCAGTAGGCTTCGACCCGGCTGGGCCCCTGCTGTTGCTGACAACTCCTTGAGGCGCGCGGGAACAGCGCGCGCCGTCGACGACTTGGGCTTGGTCCGGACAGTTACCGGACGGCCGGACAGCGAGCTACCCATTGCTCACTGTCCGCAAGCCCGCGCCTACGGTGGCCGGAAATCGGGATCGGAATCCCGGCGGCGGCGAGAGCGCCGTTGCCTGATGCGGTCGGCCTCCTCCTTAGCGAGCATTACTGCTTCGCAGAAGTCGGCGACCGCCTGCCACTCCTCCTCGCTCCGGACCATGGCCTCGACCAAGGCCCGGCGCGAGAGGTCTCCGCCGCCGATCACCCCCACGAGGGCACGGCGATGCTCCGCCCAAGCAGGGCACACCGCGATTGTGTGCTCCACCGTGTCCTCCGGGCGTTCCGCACAGTGGCGACACCCGGGCGTCACTTCCGCTTTTATTCGGAACAGGAACCTCCCGAACTTGCCATTTCCGGTGAGGACCTGTGTCATGCGGAAGGTAAGGACGCCGTGAGGTCTTTCCAGCCACGCCTCAAAGAGGGGACTTATCGCCATAATTGTGGCGTGCCCATGACGGGGTTGCGATAGTCGCTGACGCCATTCCACCATGAGATCCCGCCGGAGCTCTGTCCGCCATGCCGTGACCTGTCGCGGCAGAGGACTTTCACCCCGGCGTTGCATCTCCACGCGCATGTCGTGCATGTGTGCAAGGACTGTTGCCTCCAGATCCCACGGTGGTAGGCCAGCCAGAAGGCTCGCCGCTTCGCAGGAAATCGTGCGGTATCCCCGCACCATCCGAATTGCCATGACTTTCTGGCAGGCGTTCAGAATGGCCGCCGGTCGCTTTCGCAGCGACGGCGCCCACACCGGCGCCCCGTAGAGGGCCATGGACCGAACGATCCCCGCGTAGAGCCTCCGGCAGGAGGCGTCTGGACCCCCAAGGTTGGGCAGGAGCCGCTTGAGAGCGGCCCCAGTCCGGTTGAGTTTGGGAGCCAGACGTCGGAAATGCTCCTCGAAATTCCATCGGCTGTCGAGAATGAGTCCCAGGTACCTCATCGATGTCCCGACGCCGATGCGAACTCCTCCTACCGTTAGTTGGGAACCCGACGGTGGCGCGTTCCGACGGCCGCGACCGTGAAAACACATGGCCTCGGATTTGCGCAGCGCCACCTCGAGTCCCAACTCCTGGATCCTACCAACGACTATCGCAACCCCGCGTGTCGCTAAAGCGGCCGCCGCCCGGTATGACTCTCCCTGCGCTAGAACCAGCGTGTCGTCTGCGTAGCAGACCACGCTGACCCCGTCAGGGAGGTCGCCCCGCAGCACGTAATCGTACCCGATGTTCCACAAGGGTGGCCCTAGTACCGACCCCTGCGGAACACCGCACGACATCTCCCGACGTTTCCAGTCTCCCTGGTGACCGGGGTAGACAATATACCTGTCCGACAGGTAGGCCTCGACTACTCGACAGAGGTATTCGGGCACCCGGTGGTACCGGAGTGCCCTCCGGATCGTACTCCAGGGCAGGGAATTGAAAGCGTTGGCAATGTCCAAGGACACTGCCACGACACACCTACCCTGGGACACCGCATCCCCCGTCGTGAGGGCTCGCACGCGCATGATGGCGTCCACCGTCGAGCGCATCCTGCGAAAGCCGAACTGTCCGTCCGAAAGGTCCGGCCCCACCCGTGAAAGGCGCGCGACGAGGCGGCTGGCAATCACTCTTTCAAAGAGCTTGCCCACCTCGTCGAGCAGCACAATGGGCCGGTACGCGGACGGAGAGTCCGCAGGGCGCCCTGGCTTCGCGATGAGGACCAGTTTCCCCGTCTTCCAGCGAAGTGGGAACTGGCCCCTCTCCAAGCATGCGCTGAAGAGCCCTCTCAGTCGAGGCCCGAGAGCCTCCATGGCCAGGACCCAGGCTTTCCCAGGCAAGCCATCGGGTCCTGGGGCGGCGTTCTTGGCACTCAGCCTTTGCACCGCCACTCTCATCTCTGCCTCGGTCACCTCTGGAGCATTATCGTCGTCGTCGCTATTGCGGTCCGCGTCAGACACCGCTGACGGAGGCATTACAATAGTGTCAGAATGGTCTATCATTGATTTCATAATTGTTGATTTTGACAAGTTTTGGTAATCTATTATTATAATGGCATTATTATGACTTTCCAATGGTCATCCACTGACACTCCATTGAAAGAAATGGCATAGAATGGTAATCTTGTACACAGTGATAAATGAATGTCTGACGTAAGCGGTAGTCTGCTAAAATTTTGACAGTTCCTTTGATCAGTTTCCTACCATCAGAACGTCATTGTGCAGTCAGTGCTTTTAATAAGCTCGATATTGTCATTTTACCACAATTCTATTATGAGACCATTGACTGATCAATGACCGATCATTATGAATTAGCAGATTACGAACTTTTAGCATAATGACAATGGGATCGTGTTGGGATGATGAATTTATAAAAATACCAGACTTGGGGCCCTGATGGTAAGCGATGATGTGGCCGACGATGCAGCACGCTTGTCTAGAAGCAGCCCATTCACTCTTGACTTTATTGTGTACACACAAACACTTATTTATACTTTTAAATTTTAAGAAAACAACTAATACAGATAAAAGAATACAAAGGAACAAGTTAGATATATATGTTTAGTTTTCTAAACTTAAATTATGGATGCTTAGGCAACTGCTTAACTAACTAGATCTATGCAGTTGGAGATTGAATTTGAGAAGTATTAGCTGACTAACTATACCTACCTTAATACCTACTTTGGATCTGATGATTACAACTTGTCGCATTTGTTTTCTTTTTTGGTTATTATATATTACTTTGTACATTTGGTCACTTTCCTAATCCGTCTCATGACTGTACATCGATTCATTTTCAACTCGTCTAATGCAAAACAAAGTACGATGAGGTACAAAATAACAAAGCACGGATGGAAAATGTGCATTGGGCGACTTGAGGATGTGTCGACAGTATGCGGCGAGTTAGTAAAGTGACTAAATGTAGAAATTGACGTTTTAGTGAAAGTAAACTATTAGGGATTATTTTTTTGAGGTGAAAAATCATCTTATGACTTTTCCTGCTCTAGGGTGGAGTGGGAGAGCGTGTCAGTCTTTTACTGACTAAAATCACACCTGTGTCATTCAGTTGGTCTATGCTAGGACCACAAGCTTCCTTTTCAGAAACAGATTCCCCGGGGTGATTCCTGATGGGCCCAACCATTTTGCTGATATCTCTTTGAGGACAGCGGGCTACCCATTGCTCGTCATCAGCGCGTCCGCGCTTGCCATAGCTGGTAGACACACGTGTAGTACGGTGACTATTATGTGCCTAGTGATCATCAGATCCAAAATAAAGATGTATCACAGAAAATTCCTTATAGCACATAGCATAATCAGCCTTTTAACGTTCAATCAGGCCTCCTCTCTAGAAGAAGAAATGGGTAATCCACCACGCGGACCCAGTGCGGATTGGTGAAAGTCACATGTCTTCGAATTTTTGGTTCCAGGACTTGCCGGTTTCCTCACGATGTTTTCCTTCTCCGTTTTGAGAGCAGTGTTGATGACATAAATTACACAAAGTTAAGCGCCTGGCTGGATTTGATCCCGCGACCTACAACTCGTAAGTCGGCGTCATTACCACTCAGGCACCACTGCTCTCCTTTAAAAATTCTTTACCTAGTACAATTCGACTCTTCCTCTCGGTGCAAAACTAAATACACAACAAACCCTTACTTAAAATCCTCAACAGACCCCTTTCCCAGAATTTGTTAATAGTAACACTAGCTGAAATACTTTCCCCAGAATGTTCAATAACATAAACATAACATATGCTTACAGTTTTAATACCAACATATATAAAGTCGAGTAATGGTTGGAATTTTTAATATCAAGAGACCAGTGACGCTCACAATATGACAATGGCCCAACATGTTAGGAATCCCCATTGTTGACTTTTACTGACTGACAAATACCATGTATTTGTATTCTACATATTCAACTTTATAATCAAAGGATTAAGGTTAAAAATCCCTTGCCTTAATCCAATGTAAGTTTTTGATTCAGAGTACGGGTTACGGATAAGTATTGTTCGAGTACAATCGCTTGTTTTTTAGGTATCGGTATTGGTATCGGTATCGGTATCGATGCTCTCCAATTACCGATGGATTAACAATAGACAAAGTTTCCCCTTTTATCAATGGTATTATGGGATTGGCAGACATTGAGAGTAAGCAGAATTCTCTGTTTGTTATCACAATGCGGTTCAGTGATGCCTACTGCCTTGTTCATGTTAAGTCAAGCTAAACTTTATTTAGGATATATCTATCTTCTTTGTTCATATGAAACAAGTAAGGGACGGACAGTATATAAGATCTATGTATTGTAAGATCGGCGGAGGTTTGAGGTTTAGGCTCTTGGAATGTAGTGTATTGTTTCGGCGCTACTGTTACGTGATCTATTAAAAACGAATTTGAACATAGGCATAGCATAGCATAGCATAGCATAGCATAATCAGCCTTATAATGTTCTTATTACAGAGAGACTCTATCCTTTTTTCGTCTTTTTTTGCTGTATGTTGTTTTTTTCCGCCTGATGGTAAGTAGTGATGCAGTTGTGGATAGTGAAGCGCACTAGTTTATTAAGAGCCTATTTTCTCTAGCCTTGATTATAATCAAACGGAAGACCGTAGCCGGCAAATTGTTCTAGTTCTTCTATGTACGCGGGCTAAATGCCGAGGCGAAACGCTTAGTCCAGACCGTAGAGGTGTAACAATGTAAGGAAGGGTGGACACTCGCTATAAGTCAGATTGTCCGATGTTATAAACGTGAAAGTGGAATTAGTCATGTTGATGACGTCGATCTCTGGTAGTTACTATTTTAAATTTCGAACAAAGAAAGCGATACTATTGTCGAACAGAAACATTTGTCATAAAGTCTAAGGACCTTTGCACACTACGTTTTTTAAACGCGGCATTGACGCGCGATGACGGCGCGCTATTTATCATCTTAAAAATTTACAGGCAGCATCTGACTCGCGTCTGTATCGCTACAAACGCGCGTTAACAGCACCTTTAAAAAACCTGATGTGCACAGGCCCTAAGTTTAAAAGGTAACCCAAGAAAAATAGGATTTTAATGCCTAAAACAATATTGGACTTAAAAAATAAATATTGTGGAGCACCGACAATCAACTATCAAGTTTCCTTCATTAAAACGCCTTGATTAAACCGCCTTGAAGAAGACCACAAATATTTACTTTATAAAAGACTTTAGGCTGTAAAAAATTGTACAACAGAAAATTAAGCCTCTTAGTCGGAAGAAAAACAAAAATGAAAATTGAAAAAAAAAATTGAAATTGAAATTTTCAATAAAAAAAAAAATTGAAATTTTTTATAACACACCACTTTTATATTTTTAAAAATCATTTTAGGGTTCCGTAGGTACATAAAAAAGGAAAAAGAAAAAGCGGAACCCTTATATCCATCTGTTCGTCAAGACCCTTTATCTCGGGAATGTGTGGAGGTATCGAGTGGAAATTAAAACCACATACTAAGGTCTGTGGTTTGAAGCTGTGAAACAATCTTCTGAGTTAAAGGAAAACAAAGATATTGGCCGTTTATGTCGCAAAAAACATATCTTTCGATACTCAAGGGAACCAAAATTCTAGGGTACTTCCCGTTGACCGAGAATCCTGAAATTTTGCATAAAGCAAAGTCTTATAACACAAGTGTAGGAATAAATCTGAAAACTGTAATTTTTTTATTACGTCCCAATATTTTTTTTTGCGGTTTATAAAAAAATTTGAGACTCCAATCGGGAATTGAATTCTTTACATAGGTAATGCCTTGATCACACGTACCGAGTAAACGTGCGAGACAGTACTCTCGGCCAAGTACTCGGTGCGTGTAAACACAGCGTCGAGTGCTCGGCCGAGCGCTTATCTCTATAACTCGCTTACATCACTGTCTCGGTCGAGCAACATTTTACTGTCTTTTACTCGGTACGTGTGATCAAGGCATAAGTTTGTACGGATCCCTCAGGGAGCGAGTCCGACTTTTAGTTAGCTTTCAGTCCCCACAAGGTTGCGAGATTGTTTGAAAGAGTCACCGTACTCACCGCGGTCTTGGTACGCAAAGAGCAACTGAAAGCACACGAGCGAGTTTTTGGCAGTAAAAGTCTGATACCCAGTCCCTTCGCTCCGGTCAAGTCGGGAAAAGTTATTTGAAAATTTCCTCAAAAAAAAAAGGTTCTGGGTAGTACGCTACCCCATGGTATGACTATTTGTTTTTGGGTCTTCCGGTCAAAGTTTGACTTTCAAAGATTTGTACGAGTGACGACAAAAATCAACAGCTTAACACGGTTTTTGAGACATGAAATAGTCTCGATATGTTGTTGGTGGTCACCCATCGATGAATCCACCTCGTTTAGTATTGCTTAACCTTGACAATCGACCTATACGGTTTTCGTAATTTAGCCACGAGACCCTCCAAAATAAACTAAATAGCAGAACTTTTCAAATGTGTTTATCAAAAGTTCGTCACAAAATGTGTTGGTAATATTAATAATACACGTAGGTCACATAAAAAGGAATAATAAGTGAGGAACGTCGAGTGTTTAATTTAGTTAAACACGTCCGAGAACTTTAAACTCGATACTGAAGTTTATTCGACGCAGTGGTCATAAGCGGAGGACACACGGCCGAAAGATTCAAGAACTTGTTTATGTAAAGGCATCAATTATGATAGTAAGCGACTGTCACGTCTTATAACCGTCATTAACTAGAGCGAGTAATTGAAAAGAAAACCGGGCAAGTGCGAGTTAGATTCCGTACAAACTTACTTACGAAAACAGCTCATATTTTTTTTCCGTATACCAAAAAGTTTTTTTTTTGTTTTCAGATTTATTAAGGTGTTATAAACCTTGCATTATGCAATATTTCAGGATTCTGGGTCAATGGGAAGTACCCTAGAATTTTGGTTCCCTTGAGTGTCGAAATGTAAATTTTTTGCGACATAAACGGCTATATCTATTGGTATACAAGAGTTCCGTTTTTTCCTTTTGAGATACGGAACCCTAAAAACATTAATGACGCTCTCCAAACTCGGTGCACGTGTGTCCGGAAACTCGAGAGATAGTCGTCGCAATCGAATTGAAGAGCGTCTCTCGAATGCATCCATGCATCGCGATCGTTATGCAATCGTTGAAGCATCTAAGTCCGTATCAAGTACTAGGTCCCATACACTTGTGAGCTATGCGGGCCTAGTACCGACCAACTAGGTTCTGTTCATACACTCGGGATCCATGCGGGTTGTCTCTTATAGCCTTTGTGTGTCTGAAGTCGGAATAGGTTTTACATTTGATTTTTCAAACTGTGAATTTAAATTTTTCTTTTATTTGTGTAGTTTAGGTTTCATCATCATCATCATTTCAGCCGATAGACGTCCACTGTTGGACATGGGCCTCCCCCAAGTCAGATTTCAGATTCCTTTATTTGCTCAAATATGAGTGTACATACAATTATTATGGAAAAACAATGCATGCAAGGTGTTACAATGAATGGAGTTTGCTAACATATTTACCATATTGTCATGGTGTGCAAGTGTCGCCACAATGTACGGTCCTCTGCGTCTCGCATCCATCGGATTCCCGCAAACTTCACCAGGTCATCGGTACACCTTGTAGGAGGCCTTCTGATGCTGCGTCTTCCAGTACGTGGTCGCCACTCCAGAACCTTTCGGCCCCAACGGCCATCCGTTCTGCGAGCAATGAGCCCTGCCCATAAACCAGGTTTAACTAAATAAATTGAATTACGTAGGTATTTCATTGTCTCCAAGGATCTGGTGGGTGACGCGGGAATTTGACAGATGCGAGACGTACATGGTACAGGAGTGGAGTTATGGTGACACTTGGCGGAGGATTATGTCCAACAGTTGACGAATTTCAGCTGAAAAATGATGAGGTTTTAGGATTTTATTAGACGCCAGTTTTTTCGTTTTTTTCTCTTCTTCATATTCCAAAGAAACCGCAGGTTATTGTTATATTACATCAGTGACCTATAACATTCAGCAAGTAAATTAGTAAATTGATATATTGAATAGTACACATATAAATAAACAATTTTAACTCTTCAAAATACACAAGACTCGCAATTCATATTTCCACATCGAAAAATATACCTAGATTATTGGTGTGGAGGGACTAAACTAAAAAAAATTTCAAATCGACCCCAAAAAATACGTTTTACAAAAAAAAAAAAAAAATATCTCAAAATCTTACTAAGTGTTCGCTTAAAATGACCTAAAACCTTGAATAATTAAAGTCCAGAGCACTATACAAGGGAGTAAGTCAATAGCAATTCTCAGTTAACAAATAGAGGCTAAGATTACCACTGAAGCTAATTAATGCTTTGAAGGAGCAGATGGATTTGCGGCGCCAAAAACTCATTTCACCGTCTGTTTTACATTTCTAATACGAACGAACGTAAACAAGGCTAGTGCAGAAGGTTAGTCAAGAATATCTTAGAGAACAAAGTAAGAGAAGAGAAGTAAGTCGAGGTCTATTCGGCAAGCTACCCAATGCTCGTCGTCCGCAAGCCCATGCCTACGGTGGCTGGAAGTTGTAGTCGGGATGAAGGAGACGACCGCCTGCCATTCCTCCTTGCTTCGTACCATGGCCTGTACCATCTGTGCCACCCGTCACCCCCACGAAGACACAGCGGTGCCTAAGTGGGGCACAGCTCTACCGTATGCTTCACACAAATCAGGTGCAGAAACCTCTCGAACTGATCATGTCCGGTGAGGACCTGCGTCTTGCAGAAGGTAAGGATGCCGTGTTGTCTTTCCAGCCACTCCTTAAAAAAAAAACTCCTCCGCCGCCATAATTGTGGCATGCCCGAAACTTACAGGGCCTAAGAACGTGAAATTACTGGTTTCCTTTTATGATACTACTAGGAGAGGGTTTTTTAAAATTCACCTCCAAAGGGGGCGAAACAGGAGTTCAGTTTGCATGGAGAAACTACACGCGGGCGCAGACCTGGCAGAAACAACCTCTGAAACCTCATTCGGAGATAGATTATCTCTTGTCTATGGCAGAAACAACCTCTGAAACCTCATTCAGAGATAGATTATCTCTTTTCTCTGGCAGAAACAATCTCTGAAACCTCATTCGGAGATAGATTATCTCTTGTCTATGGCAGAAACATCCACTGAAACCTCATTCGGAGATAGATTATCTCTTGTCTATGGCAGAAACAACCTCTGAAACCTCATTCGGAGATAGATTATCTCTTGTCTATGGCAGAAACAATCTCTGAAACCTCATTCGGAGATAGATTATCTCTTGTCTAGGGCAGAAACAATCTCTGAAACCTCATTCGGAGATAGATTATCTCTTGTCTATGGCAGAAACAACCTCTGAAACCTCATTCGGAGATAGATTATCTCTTGTCTATGGCAGAAACAACCTCTGAAACCTGATTCGGAGATAGATTATCTCTTGTCTATGTCAGAAACAACCTCTGAAACCTCATTCGGAGATAGATTATCTCTTGTGTATGGCAGAAACAACCTCGGAAACCTCATTCGGAGATAGATTATCTCTTGTCTATGGCAGAAACAACCTTTGCAACCTCATTCGGAGATAGATTATCTCTTGTCTATGGCAGAAACAACCTCTGAAACCTCATTCGGAGATAGATTTTCTCTTGTCTATCATCTTGCTATCATAAATGGCACCAAGTTGATCTTCTTCATCAGTTTCTCCAGTGGCGTAAGGCGAGCGCAATCTGCCCTGTAATTAATGAGAAAAAGGATAATTAAATCGGATTTGTGAGAACGAAAACACTGCGGTTGTTTTTTAAAAGGCTAAGATAAGTTTCTTTGTAGTTTTTACTTTTTTAATTACACCGTTTGAGTGTGATTAAGCCTTCTTTGAGACTTATTGTTTTATAATTTAATTTACTATAAAGTTTACTTGGAATTTTAATTTTGAGTTAATCTCTTTGGATTTTATTCGGATAAAGTTGTTTTGTTCTATGGATATAGTTTAAGGGGCAAAGTTTCATTACTATATTAATTTACTTTTTAGATTTAGCTTAGTATACGAGTAGATTAAAAACTGCAAAACTATTGTAAAATCAAGCCTCTATTCTTCAAATGTCGATTTATAAAACTTGTGTTTTTTTAGGGAAACCATTCCATGACTTCTTTCGCTCTAGGATGGAATGAGAGGGAGGAGGATGTCAGACTTTTGTTGACCAAAAACCAAACCTAGATTCTTATTTGCCTTGCGTTCTAGGACCCCGGGACTACGACTGAGCATAGTGCGTAAAAAATTACGATTACTGCTTTGGAAAACCGAGTTTTATGAAAAAACTACTACATAAATCAATTGCAAATCAATTGCAAATAAATTTTATAGAACTTTTCAGTAGTTGAGTTTTGTCAGCACTGACTTTGTTTTGGAGGTTTTTAATAATTTTTATTATTATTTTTTTTTAAATATTTTTTTGTTATTTTGGCGACACTTGGGGAGGCCTATGTCCAACAGTGGACGTATATCAGCTGAAATGATGATGATGATGATGATTATTATTTTTTACATCCAAATTATTTTTACATTTTTTTTTTGTCAAGAAAAACGAAATTTTACTAGCTTATAACTTTTTTATGATTTTTTTTTATTTCTGTGTAACTACATCTATTTTTGAATGAAAAAAGTCAAACATTGGAGTAATGCCCCTCGAAATTTTAATGGAAAAAATATCGACTAGTGTAACCTTAACATATTTATTTAACAAACATCACTTTTCCACATTCAGCCGTCGACGGAGCCTAAAATACTCAAATATATTTCTCGCACAAAAAAAACCCGGCACAGTTGTACCGGAATATTTTACACAAATTAAAATCCGAGTTTTTAAGTTAGTACGGCAATACAAAGAACGTGAAATACTGACCTATTTCGCTGACAGCACAATGCTTCCAGCAAAGTAAATTACTTTTCCTACTACTGCCGGATAAGACGGTTTTTTTTTTGTTCTCAATTTAATTCTCTGCAGATGACATTCAATATTTTTTAATACCATTGTCTGCAACTATGAGAGATTATGCTCGGATTTAGATGTAGATTTAGTTGGGCGTTTTCCTTTGAATCAAAGATGAGATTAGCTGGAAAATTTATTTTTATATTAATTTTGGGGGATGTACTGCTCGCGTCCGTAGGATTTACTTATTTCTGACCACCCTACACGTGTCCCCTGGGTAGTGCTAAACGAGCAGTAAATGCGGTGGTAGGCCATAGCATCGGCTGCCGGCTTAAAGTTACCACCCACCAGGCAAAGCCATGCCGCCAAGCGATTTGTCGTGTTCCGGCGTGATGACTGGTGAAGCCGTATGGTGGAAGATGGGTCTGAGCAGTTGTGTTGCGTTGTATAACGGGTGTGATGCGCCAGCTCTTGTTGTGTCGGACGTTTGATCGCGGAGGGTAGCGGGATCCGAAGCACGGTTCTCCGCTGGCCGACCGTAGATAGTTGGGGGCCCAAGTAGTGTGCCAGCCACACATGAAAGGCTGCCCCGCCATCTGCGAAAAATCCCAGGGTGGCCCCATCGTGCCGGTTGGCGACCGGGCGAGAGGACCCGATGGCGATCCCTGGGGGGGTTCGGGCGTCCCCGCAGTCTCCAGATCAAACCTCCAATGGCCCAGCAACTCTGGTCGTGTTGCTGGTTTTGCATCGCATCACCTCGCTCAACTGCCATTTTCCACCTAGTCTATTCACTCATAAAACCAACATGAAAGGTACTAAAAAGAAAAGTAAGTGTGTACAGCGGATGCACGTCCTCTTACTCCAAGTGCACCTCTCGAACATCCGAGGACTGCACTCCAATCTCATTGCAGTCCACCACCATCTTGAGACTGAGAAGCCCCACTTGCTTTTCTTGACGGAGACGCAGATCAGATGTCCGTTGGATGCGGCGTATCTCGACTACCCGGGATACTCTTTGGAGCATCATTTCCTGCAGCGTGCCGGGGTCTGTGTGTACGTCCGCAATGACATCTGCTGCCAGCGTCTCTGTCACCTTGAGGACCCTAATTTCTCGACGTTGTGGTTGCTGGTGGACACCGGTGTGGACAAAATTGTCTATACCTGTGTCTACCGATCGCACAGCGGTGTCCAGGAGACGACTCAATTGTTTGGCCACCTCAGTGAGGCTGCCGATAAGGCTCTACATCGGTACCCCGATGCGCAGTTTGTCGCTCTGGGGGATTTTAACGCCTGTCACCAAGACTGGCTTTTCCCGTACCAGAAGACCGACCACGCTGGGAGAGAAGCGCGAAACTTTGCGTTATCTATGGGCCTCTCCCAGATGGTAAAGCAAGCGACTAGGGTGCCTGATGTGGTGAGTCATACTGCCAATTGTCTGGACCTTCTGCTGACCACCGATCCGGACAGATGTATCGTAACAGTTTCCTCACCACTTGGAACTTCAGATCACTGTCTGGTGAAGTCTGTATCGTCCTTCTCCCCACCTGACTGCGACTCACGCGGTGAACGGCGAATGTGGCGTTACAGGTCAGCAGATTGGGATGAGATGCGGCATTTCTTTGCGTCTTATCCTTGGCAGCAGGTCTGCTTCTCTTCCGAGAATCCGTCGAGTTGTGCAGACGCTATATCCGATGTGATACGTCAAGCTATGGAGTATTTCATCCCTTATCGTGACGTACCCACCGGTGGCTCAGCTCGCCCATGGTTTAACGCCGATTGCGTTGAAGCTGAACAGCGTAAGCATTCGGCGTATCTTGCCTGGGTTGAGGCTCGTGACTGCAAAGCTCCGGATCTGAGCTCAAAGAAGAGAATCTTCAACCTTGCTGCTAAGTCCTACAAGAAGGCATTAAGGAAGGCTCGCTTCGACCGCATCACCCATATTGGCACAAAACTCTCTGCTCAGCCGTCCGGCAGCAGAGCATTCTGGTCCCTCGCCAAGTCGGTCGAAGCGAACTTCTGTCGGCCCTCACTGCCTCCGCTGGCTAAACCTGATGGAACACTGGCTCATACGGCGAGAGAGAAAGCAGATCTCTTTGCATCTCTCTTCGCCCATAATTCTCGTCTTGATACTGGCAGTGCTACTCCACCGACTCTACCTCACTGCGACACTTCGATGCCCGAGGTTCGCATAAGGAACAAAGAAGTTCTGAGAGCACTGTGTCGTCTAGACGTGAACAAAGCTAGTGGACCAGATGGTATACCTGCCATTGTTCTCAAGGCTTGTGCGCCTGAGTTGTCTCCTGTATTGACACGCTTGTATCGCCTCTCATTTAGGACTGGTATAGTGCCCAAGTCCTGGAAGCTTGCCAACGTGCAACCCGTGCCCAAAAAGGGCAGTCGTGCCGATCCTGCCAACTATCGGCCGATTTCAATAACCTCCATACTATGCAAGATTATGGAGCGTGTGTTGAACTCGCGCCTCATGGCATACCTGGAAGGTAACGATCTCCTCAGTGACCGACAGTACGGATTTCGTCGCAATCGGTCTACTGGGGACCTACTAGTGTATGCCACCCACTTGTGGGGCGAGACCCTCGAGAGGAATGGGGAAGCGATTGCCGTTTCCTTAGACGTCTCGAAGGCCTTCGACAGGGTATGGCACGCTAGCCTTTTGAGTAAGCTTCCAGCGTACGGCATTTCCCCCGGTCTGATTAACTGGGTAAAAGACTTCCTGAGTGAACGGTCTCTCCGAGTTGTTGTCGATGGATGCTCATCGGAACCCATGACGACTAATGCCGGGGTTCCTCAGGGGTCTGTTCTCTCTGCAACTCTATTCCTACTGCATATCAACGATCTGCTGATGCCCGGTATCTATGGGTATGCAGATGATAGCACAGTTGTAGAGAGATACCTGCCTAGTGCTCGGGCTAGTAAGGAGCTAATCCGATCTTTCGGATCGGATCGAGAGGCTATGGTAGAGCGTACAAATATCTCACTTCAGGCAGTCTCCAAGTGGGGTAAAGCCAATGTGGTGGGATTTAACGCCTCCAAAACGCAGGCGTGTCTGTTCACCGCTAAAAGGAGCCCGTTCACCTTGGCTCCTACTTTTCAGAATTTATCCCTGGAGTACACCGACCGCCTTCAGCTCTTGGGGGTTGAAATTCCCTCGGACCTTAACTTTGGGCGGTTCATTGAGTCCAAAGCCAAGGTAGCTGCTAGGAAACTAGGCGTTCTTGCAAAGGTCCGGCGGTACTTCACACCGGGACAGCTTCTAATGCTATACAAAGCACAAGTCCGTTCGTGTATGGAGTACTGCAGCCACATATGGGCTGGTGCTGCAAAATGCCACCTGGCAGCTTTGGACTCTGTGGAAAGGCGTGCGAAGAGACTAATTGGCGATCCAGATCTGGTTGAGTCCAATCTACAAAGTCTTGAGCATAGGCGAAGGGTAGCCAGCCTTTCGGTGTTTTACAGGATGCACTTTGGAGAGTGTGCGCAGGAATTACATGACTTAATTCCACCATCTCACTTCTACCATCGGACAAGCCGACGAACGGCGAATATTCACCCTTACGTTGTTGAAACCTCTACGATCCGGACCAAGCGTTTCGCTTCGTCGTTTATACCACGTACATCGAGGGACTGGAACAATTTGCCTGCTGCGGTCTTCCCGTTTGATTATAATTTAGGTGTCTTTAAGGCAAGAGTGAATAGGCTCTTAATAAACTAGTGCGCCTCACCATCAACGATTGCATCACTGCTTACCATCAGGTGGGATTGCAGTCAAGCACTAGTTTATACAAATTTAAAAAAAAAAAAAAATCTCTTTTATTCAAAGGTAATTCAGATAGATTTAGGACGGTGATGGTAAAAAAAAAACTTAAGAATAGAATATAATAGAATAGAATAAACTTTATTGTATACCAAAAAGTAACACAGCATATAATATATAAACTATAGATTTATTTTAATCACCTTATCACATCACACTAATATTATAACAGTGCAAGTTATTGAGCTTTGTTGTATGTTTGTTGAATGGCTGATCAGATTTGGATGAAATTTCATTAATTGCGCGGACGAAGCCGCTAGCAGCAGTTAGTTGGTTAGTTTCATTAGCTGTTGCCAGCGACTTAACCTGCCTGAATAGAAAATTATCCCAAGAGCATTGCTATTCTAGTATAATTAGTCTACTTGTGTACAAAATTTCATTGAAATCCGTTCAGCCGTTCGAGCGTGAAGAATTAATTAACTTACACACACACACTCTTACAAACTTACGCCTTTACAGTATTAGTGTGATTATACTAACATTTAAGACACAGTGGCACTTCCTACACAGGTTCCTAAGGCGTGACCCTCACCATTGGCCACATTCTCGCGTCGACTACGTAGTCATAGCAAGCGTGCTACGCCGTAGCACGATGTGAGCTACGTCGTCGTAGCGCTAGAGTCAAGCGCAGCCATCACGTGGTAAGGGCCTAAAACACTACGCGTTATTCAGCCCACGATATTCAGACTCGTCTTATTTTTCTTTCCGAGTAAGACAGTCTGACCCTTATTACACTCACGTCGAACCATAGACTAGATAGGTCAAACCATAGACTAAACGGTCTGAATAACGCGTAGTGTAATAGGCCCTTGAGTATTTTAAAAAAGTCTTCCTCCGCTCTAGTTGGGGCACAGGGAGTGTCAAACTTTTATAAAACCCACCGGTGACCCTTTCGAACAAACCCATGGATATTCGACATTTTGTTATTAACTAGCTGCTGCCAGCGTCTCCGTCCGCGTGATATTAGAATATTATCCTAAGGAAATATACTCTAAGGATAAAAGAATCCTATGTGTTATTCCAGGACATGGTATGCCCGTGTACCAAGTTTCATCAAAATCTGCTCAGCCGTTCCTCATTAATTTCCTTCATAGTATTAGTGTGTGTAATTACAAAATTATTTATGCTCAATAAAAGTTACTGAGTACTTTGCATCTATACAACAGTACAGTCTTAGTCTTAATAAAATAACTTTTATTTTATAACATAATATGTAAGCTGTGTTGCTACTACTCATCCAGATAAACTTTCCATTCAGGTAATTGGTCTTTACCTATGAATTTTTAAAACGGATTGCTTTGAAGTAAAATAATAAATAAATTTTACGTTATTCTTTTTTTTCATCATTACAGCCGATAGACGTCCACTGTTGGACATAGGCTTTCCCCAAGCGTCGACACGACGCACGATCATGCGCGTCTCGCATCCATCGGATTCCCGCTACCTTTACCAGGGCTTCAAGTCTGCTATTACAATTGTGTCAGAATGGTCTATCATTGATCTCATAATTGTCGATTTTGACAAGTTTACTAATATAATGGCGTCATTATGACTTTCCAATGGTCAACCACTGACACTCCATTGAAAGAAGTGGCATAGAAGGTTGATAAAATTATAGAACTCAAAAGTAGGCGGCAATATTGATGGTGGAAAAGTTCCCGCGTCTCTAACGTGTTGAAATATTTTAACATATTAACATTTGTGGTGGATTGCCAAAATTTTTGTAAACAAAAATCTCAACAATATAAAACTTAAACAAGGAGTGTTAGTGGTGTTTTGTGATAAAGTTAAATGTTTTTGTGGAAATATCGAATTGTCGCGACTTGAAATTTTGGGATTATTTATCTTTTGTGGAAAAGTTTAGTGAATCAGACTAGTGTGAACTTCAATCGAAAGTACTATTTGTGTTTGTGTTGTATCTATCTAGTACATATCCATAATGGATAATAAAAAACCCCCTGACCCCCCCGATCTTTTTGAATACACTTCGGTGCTATCAGTTTCCCTTCCCGACGATAATGCGCTAAATATTAACATGGACACAGAATCTGCAAACCGAAAAAGATTGGCAAGTCCTCCCCCGTCTACAAACCCCCCAAAACTTTTGAAAAAAGAAACAGGAAGACAAATTTACACGGCTAGGGACAATGCACCCTATGTTGTGCATGTCTCCTTAGGCAATGGCCAGACTTCAGGCACCACCCTTCACAAGGTCAAATTCGGAATGTTTCTTCATGAAAAAAATTTTAGCAATGTTGTACTGGGCAGCGTGAAGCAGCTAGGCAGGAATCGCGTGTCAGTCGAGTTCCAGTCTTACCAGTATGCAAACAGCTTTTTGATCAGCCGTCTTCTCACTCAACACAACTTTATTGCTACCATTCCCCAATTTAACATTACTCGCATGGGTCTCGTCAGGGATGTTCCCACTGAATGGACAGAAGAAGAAATCATTCAGAATATCAAGGTTCCTGCTGGATGTGGTTCTGTTATTAAGGCAAGGAGATTGAATAGGAAGGTAAGTACTCTCGGCGTTACTGAGTGGAAACCCACCCAAACAGTCATACTCACCTTTGATGGGCAAGTTCTCCCTAGACGCGTCTTCTGTTTCTACTCGGCTCTCTCAGTAGAAAAATATACATACCCCACTATCCAATGTTTCCATTGCTGTCGTTTTGGGCATACGCGTACAGTATGTCGCTCTAAACCACGCTGTTTCAAGTGTAGCGAAGACCACCCAGGGGATGGATGTCAAGTCCTCCATGAATATGCCATATGCGTCAATTGTTCTGGTAATCACTACGCAAACGACAAAACTTGCCCTGAACTAGGTCGTCAGAAGGGAATAAAAGCCTTAATGGCAGAAAAATCAATCTCCTACGCGGAGGCAAGTCAGGTTTTCCCCCGGGTTTCCAGATCGTATGCTGAAGTGTCTAGAGCACCGCCCAAACCTAATCCCCCTAGCTCTCCTCAATACCCCAGCCAAATTCCTCAAACTCCCAGATCATACCGGAAAACTGTCTTCCTGAAACCCAAAACTCACTCCCCTCTTTCTCCTAGTTATGATAAGCAGGCTCATCAAGCCCTTATCCAAGATTACTCTTTCTCCCCTTCTCAAAATGGCTGTGCCATCCCTAGGGAAGGTGCAAGTAGTCCCGTCAGCTCAGAGAACATACTTAATATCATCTCCAGTATGTTAATGACAGTATTGTCCAACCCTTCTCAATCCCTACCTGACCACGTTGCCAACAAACTGTCCTCAATTGTACGTTACATTAATAACGTTCCATCCCCAGATATTCCTTCAATGGAACGTCAGGAGCGTTTCACCCAGGAAGACTGACCTACTCTATCTAATCAACAAACACAAACCATCGATCTGCAGCATCGCTGAGACATGGCTTCGTCCTGAGAGCAATTTCAGGATTCCATGGTTCAGTAGTGTGCGTCAAGACAGATCAGATGGATATGGGGGATGTGCTTTGTTCATCAATAACAAAGTTACATTCTCCCCAATTCCTCTACCCTTTTTAGGTGATAACATTAATGTCGTTGCTGTTAAGGCTGAGGATATAAACATTTTTAGTTTTTACATTGCACATCCTCACATTAACGATCTTGATTCAATCAAACATTTGCTGAGTAATGTTCAAGGCCCGTTACTTGTTATGGGTGATTTTAACGGCCATCACTATAGGTGGGGGTCAGATACCTGCGATAACTTTGGCTCAGGTCTGGTGGATTTGTTGGATGAGCTTGACCTGTGTGTAATCAACAATGGCTGTGCCACACGTCGAGGTTCGCCAGGACAGAACAGCAGTTGTGTTGATCTAACATTTTGCTCATCCAACATAGCCAGCCTTTTCAATTGGAAACGTTTGGATATGACTTACGGTAGTGATCACTATCCCATCATGGTTGAAATTCCATCCAAAACCATCCCCAACAACGTGTCCCCTCCTCTATTAAAATATCAACTAAATTCCGTTGATTGGGATCTATACTCCAAAATTTTAGATTTACGGGTTTCTTCTCTTCCTCCCATTAGCGACGCAAATGCTCAGGAATGCTTTGCAGCATTCTCAGGTACCATATCCGCTACAGCTGACGACTGCTTCCCTTCTAAAAAAACGCCGACCGGTAAAATTCCTTCTCCGCCATGGTGGGATAGAGAATGCTCTGCCTCGATCAAAGCCAGGAATGAGGCCGAAAGAAAGCTCAACGCAGATATGAACCTTGAGAACCTCATTAACTTTCAACATGTGTTGGCTAGATCCAGGAAATTACTCAAAAAAAAGAAAAGAGAAGGTTGGCGGAAGTTCTGCGACTCGCTGAGTCCATCCACTCCCCCTTCAGTCGTGTGGCGCAAACTGAAGTCTTACAGGAATAGCATGCAACCACCCTCTAGTAACATAATCTCTGAAGACCTGGGCCACCGGTTCTTCTCTAAACTAGCCCCAGCTTATGCGCCGGATATGAATGAATGTGTTTCTTTGGATCCTCTTATGGCTTCAGACGATCCTCTGGATAAACCATTTACCTTGGCAGAGCTGAAATCGGTCCTCGCTCATGTAAAGGATTCTGCTCCTGGAGTGGATGGATTCCCATACTTCTTTATTTCTAAAGCTGGGGACAAAACCCACCAGTATTATCTGGATCTGGCCAATTATTGTTTTACCTCCGGTTATATTCCTCCTGATTGGAAGGTTCAAGTTATTATCCCTATATTAAAACCTGGAAAAGATCCCAGTGATCACTTTTCCTACAGGCCGATTGCTCTATCGTCCATTCTTATGAAACTTTTAGAAAACCTTGTTAAAAACCGTCTAGAATGGTTTGTGGAGAACAAGAGACTGCTGCCAACGACTCAATTTGGCTTTAGGAAAGGATTGGGTTCATCTGATAGTGTGGGAACTCTCACGTCAGAAATCCGTCTGACCTTTAGTAGAAGTGAGTCTGTGGTAGCCGTCTTCTTGGATATTTCTGCTGCCTATGACTCTGTCCTCCTCCCAGTTCTCAGGCAGAAAATGCAACAGCTGAGAATCCCGGCTAGGATATGTCAGATCGTATCCAGTATCTTCTCAGATCGTAGCCTTAAACTAAGGATTCCTGGGGGGGACTCTGAACCAAGGCTCGCTTGGAGGGGTCTTCCCCAGGGATCGGTTCTTAGCCCCCCTTTATATAACATCTATACCTCAGATCTCCCCTCTTGCCTAAATTTCGACTGTAAAATTCTTCAGTATGCTGACGATATTGCTCTATTGGTCTGTGGTAAATCCATCGAGGATGCTGTTCAATCCATGAATGTATCTTTGTCCTCATTAAACCATTGGCTACTTGATCATGGGCTATCTCTAAGCGCTCCAAAGAGCACAGCAGTTGTGTTTACTCGCAGACGTCTTGTACCTCAGGTGGATATCAATATTGACGGCCAAGCTATCCCACTTAAGGAGAACGCCAGGTTTCTGGGTGTTACCCTGGACTCCAAATTGTCGGGTGTGGATCACATTAACAACACAGTGAAAAAATGTGAACGCTCGGTTTCAGTTCTTAGAGCTTTGGCAGGTGTATGGTGGGGTGCTCACCCATATACTTTAAAACTGGTCTACAACGCGATAGTCAGAAGCGTGTTAGATTACTGTAGCTATCTAATGGAGCCATGTAACAAAGAAGCTCTGCGTAGACTAGATTCTGTCCAGTCCAGATGTCTAAGAATTGTAATCGGTGTCATGAAATCCTCCCCCATAAATGCTCTCCAGGTTGAATGCGCAGATCCTCCCCTTGCCCTTCGTAGACAATACTTAGCAGATCGTTTTTTGTCCAAAGTCTTCTCCCTCTCATCCCATCCCCTAATTCCAATTTTGGAGCAAATCTTTCTATCTCTTAATTCCTCTTCCTATTGGAACAATAAAAATATTCCATTGATGAATAGGTACAGGGAGCTTAAACACCTCCTTTCACCTGTTTGTCAATATCCTACTCTCCCTGTCTTTGCCTCCGCCTATGAGGTGGTCCATTTTAAGCCAAAAACCGTTTTGGGACTTGGTATCTCCAAAAACTCGCAAAAAGCAAAAGATGATTTCGATCGGGCTATTATGAGATACTGGCAGGGTTGGAACTTGTTTTACACGGATGCATCAAAACTTTCGTCAACTGGTTGTACAGGTGTCTCAACATACTTCCAGAATTCTCGAATAGCCCTATTATTCCAATGTCCTCCCGAGGCCTCAGTATTTACAGGGGAATGCATTGGCATCCTAGAAGCCATCAATTTTATTTTATCTCATAATATTAAAAACTCAGTTATTTTTTCAGATTCTCGTAGTAGCATTCAGGCTCTAGGTCAAAACCAATTAAAATCTAAACTCCACAGCAAAATTGTCATGGATATTTTGAACTTACTGTACATTTGCCAAAACAATAGTTTAAACATTGAGATAGTGTGGGTACCCAGTCACTCAGGTATAGGTGGTAATGAATGTGCAGACTCACTGGCAAAATACGCCACTTCCAACCCAGTGGACCGTAGACACTACATGCTGCATAGTTACGACTTACGTTCGGACACCAGACTTAAGTTGTACAACTCGTGGTCAGCGGCATGGCAGGTAAGTTCGAAGGTTAAGGGAGCGCATTACGCCAGCATCCAGCCTGACATCCAGCGGAAACCTTGGGTTTTCAAATGTCCCAAACTTTCAAAAAGAACGGTTTCATCCTTGTGCAGACTGAGACTCGGCCACTGCTGTAGTCCAGTATTCCTCCACAAAATTCATGTTCGTGACAGTGCTTTGTGCGAGTGTGGTCTTGATGATGGCACATTGGATCATATCTTTTTTTCATGCTCTTTAAACTCTCACTCTTTCGACTTGTATCAAACGCTTCCCAAAATTAAAATCCCCCTCCCTATCAACTTCCACTCCCTTTTGACTCTATTCTCTCCTAAACTTGTCCAAATTCTATCAAAATTTATTAACGATAACAACATTAAAATGTAGCCAGCCACTAACATTGTAGATCTACCACAAAGTGCAAAGTTCGACGGTTCACCTCACGTCGGGTGCTACCGTTACCACATGACATTGGCAGAATAGTCGACACCGGCTCAGTTGCCAAAGAAGAAAAAAAAAAAAAAAAAAAAGTGGCATAGAATGGTAATCTCGTACATATTGACATATGAATATTTGACGTTTGCGGTAATTTGCTAAAACTTTGACAGTTTATTTGATCAGAGTTTTACCATTAGAACGTTATTGTGCAGTTATTGGTTTTAATATGCTCGAAAATAACACTACCACAATTCTACTACAAGACCATTGACCGATCAATGATCGATCATTATGAATTAGCAGATTACAAACTTTTAGCAAAATGACAATGGGATCGTGTTGGAATGACGAATTTATAAAAATAGCAGACTTGGGGCCCAGGTCATCGGGTCGGTCCACCTTGTAGGAGGCCTTCCAACGCGCGTTCCGGTAGCGGCCACTTCAGAACCTTTCGGCCCCAACGGCTCGTTCGGCAATTGTTCTGCGAGAAATTAATTAATATTCTTTTTTCGATATTAGGTATTTATTGGGTTCTTTGTGTTTTGTACCTATTATTAAGAAATTCTTAAAGCCAAATCCAATTGCTACAAAACATAGCTTTGACTATCTCCCTCTTTATCCAGAGCGTTACATCAGAAACCCTTTCCTAGTTTATACGATTTACTCGCTTTTTCACACGGGATGGAGCCGTCCGGCTTTGGCCAATTGAAAAAAGGGACAAGACCGGGTATAATGCCGGACAGCCGGACGGTATACGATGTTAATCGGATCTAGTTAGGATAGTACGTAAACGGAGCGGTTGAGAGATACTTGCTTGTAACGTTGATTAGATCGAAATTCAATTTAGTTGTTTGCGTTTTTAAGTGTATTGAGTTTTCGGATGTTGATTAGAAAATTGGTATTGTAAGAAAGTTTGGTACAAAAACTACCTGTGAAAAAATATAAACGAAATAAAAAGAAGCAAAAGAATATTCATTTTTTATTATTTTACAAAGGTGCTTTTTAAATTAATTAATTAAATACTTTATGCATACACAAATAAGTACGGATGCGGACTTAATACCTTAGGCATTTTAATAGGTCTACTGTTGTGTGTTTCAGAAATAAATAGAGGCAATATTAAGATCAAAAAAGGCATATAAAACGTACAAATAATTGAATATATATTCTTTACAAACTTATACAAATATTTACTTATACTAACGCATCGATATATAAGTACTACGCATTAGATTAGGCGTGCCGAGCACTCACTTCAGTCAATTCAGGTGTAATGACGGCTGTACCCCTTGAAAATTACACTATGTTGAACGAAACGCGTAAGTGCCACGAAATTAATGGCGCTAAAGACATTTTGGTCGCGAAAAAAGTATCCCTTAGAAGCTATCTTAGCGCTGCATGTTTTAATAGTTCTGTTAGACGACATAATGCCAATGTAGCGCTGCAGCGAACTTTTGTTTTGACTTTTCAGTACTATTTTGACAAATTGTTTCCACGAAAGGGCTTGTCTATTACTATAGAATATAAGTCGATGTACTAACATTTTAATACAATTGACCACAATTGACCAAAATTAGATCAGTGATGATACTGGCTGCTTCTCGGCTATTTTTGATTCGGCTAATGTGATGATGAAGATCAAAAAACTTAATAACCTAAAATTATGTAATTTTTATTTCATAATAAATTTTAATTTTCTCAATAACATCATTTCAATTTTCATTTTCTTTCAGCCAGTTTTCAATCAATATCAAATCCTTCCATTATTCGGGCTTGCGGATGGCGAGCAACGGGTAGCTCGCCGTTCAACCGTCCGGTAACTGTCCGGATTGAGCCCAACTCGTCGACGGCGCGTAGTGTTCCACGGGCGCCTCAAGAAGTTGTCAGCAAACGTATAGGTCCAGTGGGGTCGAATCCTACTGGGGCCATGGGTGATGCGAAAGAAATCCCCGGGACCCTGGAATAATGGCAAAGAAAGAACAGGAGTGCGTTTTTAGTCAGTAAAAGTCTCATATTATCTCCCGCTCCGCCCAAGGGCGAAGGATGTCATTTAGATGATTTTTACCTACCGATAAAAAAACCTCTTCCATTATTGCTGCAGTAATATTGCAGTAACCATTAAACAGAAACAAAACATTGCATTCCAACATCCACTAAAAGCATAGAAAACAACACACAAACTGAGCTAACAATAAACAACTCGATTAGCGTTTCCATTAGTCGATTTTGTTTACGTTTCGAATAGTAATGTCGAGCCGATGGGGAATCGAGAGTGGCTAATGTGTTACATGACCGACATAATAACGTTGGCTAATTGTCACTGTACTGATGGGAACTAGCGTGGCTTAAGTTAGAGGATACTGCCTGTGGTCCAACGCAAGTTTTGCCACTTTTCCTTGCATGATTACAGATTTTGCCCGTTTGCTTTTGAGGACAAGTTTTGCCCGTTGACCTTGCATGATTATAGATTTTGCCCGTTTGCTTTTGAGGACAAGTTTTGCCCGTTGACCTTGCATGATTATAGATTTTGCCCATTTGCTTTTGAGGACAAGTTTTGCCCGTTGACCTTGCGTGATTATAGATTTTGCCCGTTTGCTTTTGAGGACAAGTTTTGCCCGTTGACCTTGCATGATTATAGATTTTGCCCGTTTGCTTTTGAGGACAAGTTTTGTCCGTTGACCTTGCATGATTATAGATTTTGCCCGTTTGCTTTTGAGGACAAGTTTTGCCCGTTGACCTTGCATGATTACAGATTTTGCCCGTTTGCTTTTGAGGACATATTTTGCCCGTTTGCTTTAATAGAGGACAAGTTTTGCCTGTTTGCTCTAAATGTGGGCACGGTTTATTCGTTGGCTTTAAAAACGATGCTTTACCTAATTTTACGAGACACAAAAGTCAACCATGCTCTATCGTTGACCACATCTTCGCTTACCACGATGAGGTGAGAGTTTCTAACATTTAGAACAGACTTGCGCATCTACTCTAAAGTAGTTATTCTTGTGCAAATTGTGACGGGATTGTACTTTCAGTATTTGTATATGCCCGCTTGCTTTAAAAGTGGGCAGACTTAGCCACTTTACTCTCAAAGTGTAACTTTTGGGTTCCTCCAAATCTTAAAAATCAACCTTGTACTGTATTAAGAAGTAGTTCTTTTAGAAACATTTTGTTGTCACCGTACTGATTAAAACCGGTTAACTCGTTTAAAGTAAAGATCTTAAAGTCCTTTCAAGAAAATGCCCGGTTGCTCGAAAAGTGGGTACTAAGTTTTGCCCGGTTGCACTAAATATGACCATTATGCATTTATTGCTTATAAGTTATAATGCCTTTTCATGATAGGTTTTTTTAATTTATAAAAATAGAGTGTGACCACCTCTTGTACTTCGTAAGCCAATAGCTGAAACAGCTGCTGCAGTAGTTTTTTCAAATCAAGACATCAAAGGTAATTAAAAATCTGCTTTAACAAAAGTTAGTGCCCACTTTTAGAGACATACAATTTTAAAAGTTTCGTGAGTTAATTTAGGTTTTTGTTTTAAGATCATCAAATGCTTTCTCTTGCTTGAGGGTGGATCAAGAGGCCTAGACCCTATGTAAATATACTTACGGCATAACAACTTAATATCTCCATAGCCTAACTTAAGTGACCTCCTTTTTAGAGTATAAGTAGAAAGTTTGCTACAAGTTAATATATGTGTCAATGTCTTTTTTGGTTAAATGTGGTCGATTGCGCCCTTCAAGCGAACGAGATAGTCTAAGAGTTTTAACAAAAGTATAATATACCAACCTCATCATCATCATTTCAGCCGAAAGACGTCCACTGCTGGACATAGGCCTCCCCCAATTGTCATCATAATGACTGGTTCAGTGCGTCTCGCATCCATCTTTAATCTCATAAGCCCCAGACAAAACATACACTACATTACTTACTTCACATATATTTTATTATTTTCAATCTGCTTTACCTTAACTTCCTAGATTAATAACTGTCTCCATTATCAAACTAATGTTATCTGTAATTAATTTTATAAATAAATAGCAAATCTTACAATATTGGCTTAGCAATAATAATCTCTCAATTAAATCAATCAATAAATAAGTAGTTTCTTTTCCTCTTCATAATATCTCCTTAATTTTTTTTTTTTTCTTATTTTCTTCTACCTACACTACTAGTTAATATTATAAATTCTAAATTTCAATCTTCTTTTTTGTTTCTTTATTTCTTTTTAACTATTTGTCTGCCCCTAAGTATCTCAAGTTCCTTACTCAATAAGCATCTCATCAAATACTAAGCCTTTTATTGTAACATTCCAGGAGCCACTCGGGAAAGTTTATAATATGATGACCCGTGGAGCTACAGTTCGTGACATGCATGTAAAACTGAGTGCAGCACTGAAGGAGCTGGAGGTTTCAAGAAAGACTTGTAATGACCTGCTGCGGGAAAGAGAGGAGAGCGAGGTGGAAGTTGGGAAGTTAATAGACAAAAACACTCAACTAAGAGACAGCTTGTAGAGCTGCACACCCAGCATATGGACATACTTGAGCAGCATGACCATCTCCGTCAACTTGTGTCCGAGTTTCAGGAATGCAGAGACACTCATGACCAGGCACTAAGTCGTATATCAGGCCTTGAAGCGGAATTGTGCAAGGCTCGCAACACAATTTCTGCTGTAGATACTTTGAAAGCTAGTGAACAGGTTACTAACACCAATAACCTCTTCGACAAGCTCGTGGGTAGTGTTGCCGGACTGGAGTGTGAGAAACCTACTGTTATCATAGACTTAACCAGGGATGACACCATAACTAAAGGTCCAATTCTAAGTAGTCATAATAAAATTAAGAAGTACATTAAAATCACCAAAAACATTAAAAAGTACAAAAAACTCTTAAAGACACAGAATGTTTATAAATGTAATATTAATCTTAGAAAGCAGCGTAATAACTTACATAAGCAATTAAATGAATGTAATTATAATTTAGAAAAAAGCAAAATCTTGTATGATATTGATATACAGAACCTCCAAAGGGAATTATTGAGTAGGGAAAATACAATAAAGGAAATATTTTGTAAATATGAGTCTTGCCAACAAATGTTGAGTGAGCGCATGCAGGAGGCTTGTGAGTTGGTGGACTTGGTGAAGTTCAACGCAGAGAGGTATGAGTCATTGACTAACAATATCACCTGTAGTTGTGCTCTTGCTTCGCCACCTCCCATGTCTCAGTATGAAATTCCTATGCCTTCCAATGTTGTACATAATAATAATTCAGAATCAATAAACCCTTGTCAAAGTAACATTTTGGTATATTCAGATAGATTAGGGACAGGTTTTGGGTCTTTGTTAAATAACCGTTGCAAACATACCATTATGAGTCATTGTTACCATAACCTGCATTTTAACGAGCTTGTTGATAAAATAAAAAATACACAAATTAATGAGCAGACCACAGTGGTACTTTTGATTGGAAACAGTCTTAGTTTAACTAAAAGGGACTTGGTTAGTGGTATTGAAACCCTGCTTAAATTGAAATTAGGAAAATTAATTTTGTGTGCATTGCCCTATTCCAACAGTTTATGTGAACTTGATAACAATTACATTTATAGCCTAAATAACTTGATGCACATTTTGTCATGTCGTCATAGTGACCGTATATTATATTTTGACACAAACAATTTTGTTAGAGATTTTATTTTGATTCGGGAACATACAAGTATGTTTCTTCCCAAAAAAAGTCGACATTTGTTGGCTACTTTGTTAGCATACAATATACACGCAGTTATTGATGATTTAACTGAGATTAGGTTAGGTGACAAATCAGTATTATCTAGTATACCTAATAATACTGATATAGACTCTTTAAACTTTTAGTAACGACAAAAGGGAAGCCTATTAATAACATTTTACTATACCATCAGAATATAAATCGCTTCTCTGGCAAAATACTAGATGTGGAAATGTTAATAGATAGATATAATATGGATATCTTATGTTTTTGTGAAACCTGGTTAAAACCAGATAGAATGCAGTTTAATGTAAATAATTTTTCAGTTGCCAGTGCGTACAACAGATCATCAATTGGGGGTGGCACCTTGATATTATGTAATAATTCTTTAAGATATAAGGAAAGGAAAGATATCACTGCTTGCTCTGTTGATCGCTTATGCGAGGTAGCATGTGCAGAGGTTGAAGGCCAAACTTTCTTATGTGTTTACAGACCACCCGCATCAAACTTGACATCTTTTTTGGTTGTAATAGAAGAAATACTAAATAAACTTATTAGAGATAACAAATTAGTTTTCGTTTGTGGGGACTTAAATATTGATTTACTCATAAATTCATCAGAAAAATGTAAACTTCTCTCATTGTTTAATTCTTTTAATTTAAAATGTATTTTTAATGAAGCTACAAGAATAACTCCCACTTCAGCTTCATGCATAGATAATATTTTTACTAATTGTGATATAAAAGAGTCATCACTGATTAGTGGAGTGAGGTCTGACCATACGGGTCAACTTGTATCTTTTGAGTTAGTCAAAAAGTTGCAATTAGATTCAACTGCAGAGTTTAGACCGCTTACTAAAAATAAATTAAATTATTTTAATAACAATGTTCTTACTAGTCTCTCAACAGCCAATTTTGATTCACAAGACCCCAATGTAAATTATGGTACATTATTCTCTACAGTGTGTCAGGAATTTAATAAGGCTTGTCCAGTTAAAAAGGTTCAAGTCAATAATAAATCCAAATTTAATGAATGGGCTACTACTGGAATTAGAAAAAGCAGAGATACTTTATATCAGCTATACCAGGAAAAATCATTATCGTCTGATCTTAACTTTCATAACCATGTTAGAATGTATTCAAAGATGTTCAAAAGAGTCTGCGCCCAAGCTAAATCTAAGTCAATAAGTAAGATAATTAAAAATTCTAACAATAAAATAAAAGCTGTCTGGAAGGTGATAAACAAGGAAACTGGAAGAACAAACCAGCGAGATCGAAATGAATTGTCCCTAAAAATTGATAATGAAATCATTTCAGACAGGACCGAAGTGGCTGAGAAGCTAGAAAACTTCTTCACCAACATCCCAATAGAAGTTACGAAATCTCTCCCTTCTTCATCTTTGTTAGCTGAATCTTTTTTAAAAGAAAATTTCACAAAGGATGTACCAACCTTTGAATTTAAGCGTATTTCTGTTGATATGATTAAAAATACATACAAAAGTCTTAATATAAAAAACACTGAGGACTTATGGGGTATATCCGTTAAGGTTCTTGGAGATATTATTGATACAATTGCTCCTGTCCTAACAGGCATATTTAATCAATGTCTAGACAGCGGTACATTCCCTGATTTAATGAAACATAGTAAAGTAGTACCAATTTTCAAATCAGGTAGTAAGAGTGATCCCTCTAATTATAGACCAATATCTGTGCTTCCAGCATTGAGTAAAATATATGAAAAAATCATGCTCGACCAGATGTTGTCTCACTTTAATTCAAATGGGATTTTGCATAGTCATCAGTTTGGCTTCACGAAAGGAAGGTCAACGACGGATGCAGGAGTGAATCTCATCAGTCACATTTTAGAGTCCTGGGAGAAGTCCCAGGATGCTATTGGCATATTCTGTGACCTCTCAAAAGCATTTGACTGTGTTGACCATAATACTCTGATCTGTAAATTACATCATTACGGAATTCGTGGAAGAGCTGCTGATCTTGTTTTTTCCTATTTATCTTGCAGGCAGCAAAAAGTATCCATAAATGGGGTGACGTCCTCGGGGTCTTTAGTAAGGATGGGCGTGCCCCAGGGTTCAATTCTTGGCCCTTTCCTTTTTCTGGTTTATATTAATGACCTTCCTTACATGATGGCTAATTTATCAGATATAATTCTATTTGCTGACGACACTTCTCTTATTTTTAAAGTAGATAGAAAAGATGCGGATGTCTTGCGTGTTAACGAAAGTCTGGCTGTTCTTTCGAAATGGTTCGCAGCCAATAATCTTTTACTAAATGCAAATAAAACTAAATGTATAAAGTTTTCATTACCGAATGTTCCTCAAGTTGGCGTCAATCTAATTCTTGATAGCAAAAAACTTGATGTAATTACAGAAACTGTGTTCTTAGGTATAACTGTCGATTCCAAACTGCAGTGGGGTGCTCATATTAGAACTCTCTCAGGTAGATTAAGCTCAGCGGCATATGCAGTAAGAAAAATAAGGCAGTTGACAGATGTCGCCACAGCTAGGTTAGTTTACTATGCCTATTTCCACAGTATTATGTCTTATGGCATTTTACTGTGGGGATCTGCAGCTGATGTAGACTCGATTTTCGTATTGCAAAAGAGAGCAATCAGGGCTATTTATAAAATGGGTCTTCGCGAGTCCCTCAGAAATAAATTCAAAGAAATCGATATATTGACACTGCCTTCTCTTTATATCTTAGAAAGTATTTTGTATGTTCGTAAAAACCTAGGACTTTTCAAGACTAGAAGCGATTTCCATAATATAAATACTCGTAGTAAACACGAAATTATATTACCCAAATGGAGATTAGCCAAGACCAGTAAGTCATTTTTAGTAAATAGCATACGCTTTTATAACAAGCTACCAAAAGCGGTGACTGAACTTAGCGAAGGAAAGTTCAAAACCCATATTAAGCGTGTCTTAACCAAAAAAGCATATTACAAGGTTAAAAACTATGTCGAAGATACGCTTGTTTGGCAATGACTACCTCTGCACTTGTGGCCCCCTGGTAACTCATAATAATGTGTGAATGTATCTATTAACTGCTCCATCTTTGTTGTAACATTTTTTTTTTTTTTTTTTCTAACACATTGCTTTTGCAATATTTTTATTTTATTTTATATTATCTGACTCCAACCACATTAAATTCGTTAGTTTTTCTTTTTTGGTTGTTAACGTCTCATTTATTGACAGCTTTTTTTTATATAGCCTCTTTTTATAATGTAAATGGAAGAACACTGTAGACTCCACGAATTCTTAGATTACTTCATATTTTGACTCACTTTTTTTAAATGATTATTTTGATGATTTTATTGTGCTTTGAGTACAATATAGACCGGTTTACACTGTTCTTAAATAATACCTATACTTTTAATACTGTAATATGGAAATATTGTAACTACAACCATTTTTTTTAAAAGAGTAACCATGGAGTTTCTTGCCGGTTCTTCTCCATAGGAAACGACCAATTTCGAACCGTGCACTAGCTTCTGACGTTTTATAAGTGCCCATGTAGGCCTATGTGAAATAAAAAACTTTTGACTTTGACTTTGACTTTGATCTGATTTCCGCAACCCTCACCAGGTCATCGGTCACACCAGTCACGTTACAAAGCTTTTACATCCAATGAACAATTAGTATTTCTTCTCCTTAGTCGGGCACTCTTACCAGAGTGGTCGTGGCTGTTGATGAACAGGACTGCGGCGCGCCGCCGTCATCTGCCTCCAGGGCTGAGGCATGTCGAGCGATGTCTCTCCATTTCTGGCGGTTGTAGGCATTACGCGCACACTGTACTGCTGCAATTAACATTTATGATTCCACAAATTAATGTCACGTTGTAGAACAAAATGTATACGAATTAATTAAATTAATTCACTTCCGAATTCATATTCTCTAACCAGATTTCCACGTGTTCCCGAAATAGCTACTAAATTTAATAACACTGGAACATTCAAAATTGTGTTGTTAGAACCTAAAACAGTTTATTAAACTTTGGTTAGTACGCTGAGTTCTGTGAAACCCAGTTCATATCGGCATTGTTCCATAAATTCAAATAGAACGTAGGTCTATTTGAATATGTACGTTTTGAAATTGGAAACATTGTTCTATTAATGGAAGTTTTTTTTTTAAATATTATTCAGACTATGATTTTTTTATTTTCTATTTTAATGGGTAACTCGGAAACTGCCACGTTTGACTGGGTAACATGGCTGAATAGCTACGTATAACGTTTGTCAAATGAATTGTTGATGGCCGTTTGTTAATAGAGTTTCCTTTAAATTAATAAGTAAGGGATTTCTTTCACAATAACAGATATTTTCAACAAAATATCTTTTCCTCTGGATGAAGTGCGAAAGATTGTCAGACTTTTACTGACTTTAACTCACATATTTTCTTTCAGTTGCCCTTTAGATTCCAGGGCCGTAGTGACTCTTTCAAATAATCCTGTAGCCCTGGTGGTGAGTACTTTTGGTGGTATTCGGAATGAATGTTCCGAGAGAGATCAGAAAGATCTTCTCTTCATCAAATCCAAGGCGGTGGAATGTGATGATATCACTCTTCTGTACCATTTCCACCCATTTTCAATCCGGGAAAGATTCCTATCCAGAGTACTTAAGAGGACCCTATCCACAATCAATTCTTTAACCTTGTGTGCTATTATATTACTAATTAGTCTTTTAATCTGGGTTCAGGATCCAGCATAGCACTGTTTCCGCTCTTCTTAAAGTGTCTGGTGATATTAGGACAGAAATGAAGACACCAAAGTCACTATACTAGTATTGGTCGATTTCTTAAACGCCTGAAATACCGTCAGTCACGATATCTGTTCTCGAGATGAAGACTCTCACTGATGTGATTTAGAAAGTGACGTTCTTAAAGGAGGCATTCGTTCTTCTCTTCTGTTTTCTATTTTCAAAACTTCAGTATACGTATCATTGGTATGCAGACGACCTGCTGTTGTACTCTACGAAATATCACCAAAGTAAATAGGGATTTGGTAGTTTAAACTTGGCGTGATAGATTTGGTGTTGCAGTAAACCCATTGTCCTCGAAGCATCACCAAAGTAGATGCTGTAACTTTTCCACCTGGTTTGCTCGAATGTACAATTATTCCTTTTAGTGTTGACTTAAAAGATCTGGGCTTGCTTCTCGATAGTTCTGAACTGAACGTGGAGGGTCGATCCGGTACATAAAACACTTGTACATGCATGTACGAAATTAATTTATTTAAGAAAACGTCAGCTGAGCGAGTTCAATGACCTGTAGGTAGTTTTTACGCAACGCCGACTACTAGACAATCAGAAGGTTACGGCAATTATGCCTTTTAAATATATTCGTGTATTTAGTTTATTCATGTAAGTATATATTATATTGTATAAAGAATTGCACCTGGTCTCTGCATCACCCAAAGGTTGACTGGTAGAAAATACCTAAGGTATTAAGTCCGCCTCCTGTACTTTTGTGTGCATAAAGAATCAAATAAATAAATAAATAAATAATTGTTGCAATTATGACTAATTAATAATATCGATTCCCTACCCGATATCGAATGAATCTATCACAATTTACCCGTTAACTTACCCCGGACGTTACATATCGAAAGACGCAGCATTGTACGCAAGCTATACGTCAGGTTTGACGTTTATCCAATATAATACGTGCCCCGTTGGGCTGATCTAATCGGCTTCTGTCTGCTATGTCCTAGTTTTATTTATTCGTCAGCGGTATGAGTATGTAATCACAATTCTTTTACGTCAATAGAACACGAATAAATCTATCCATTGTGGAAATAGAGAGCAAAGATAAACGGGTGCACTTCTGATGTTTGATTCGGTTTGCTCAGAATATGTAGTCCTGCAGTGGACTTTGAACAGATCCGCTGGTTATTTGTTTTGTGTTTTGAAACGTACACTGAATATTTTAAAATATTTGCTCAACGATTCGGTCTCGACGGTTTTTCTGAGAATTCAAGTTGTGTTTATATGCTCAGCGCAGACGACAGACTATCCGTGACGCACTTTTTAGTCTGTAAAAATATAAAATATTATTTAGGTAGAACCTTAGCATGTGTGTGCTATAAATGCATTTACTTAGGATCTATTTTCACAGACGCAGTAAATTCACAAGTAAAGAGACAGTGAATTATTTACAAGTAAATTATTTTATATCAGCATGCCATGCAAACATTTTGTGCGCCACAGACTCGATCGCATAAAAACTGTGTCGTCGGCACTGCACCTTAGAGGTCTATTCGCGTTCCAAAGTGTAAAAAGTGCACTTTGGGTAGACTTGAAAATCGATTCAATTTAGTTAGTTCAACATTTTTCCACCCATCAAACCCCAAGCGAACGCCGGCGTTCGCGCGTGATTTCGCGCCATTCGGTTGAACACTTAGATTATTAAAAGTTCGCGTAGATTATTAAAATTTTGAGCATTTTATTTATTGGTTATGTATCTAAGAATGTAAATAAGAAATTCTTCATAAAGTAGTCTGTAAATTTCGAAAATAAGCAACCTTTCCATTTTTCCCGTATTTAAACCTATTTAAATGCTTGTGGTCTCAGGGCCCGGGGGGTTAAACAAAGAAACCCAGAACAACGCCATAACTACAGAAATATTATTACCCAACCGCCAACTGCATCCAGGAGCGCATAGCCACCCAAGATGTTTATCACCACTCAACGTCAATATAGCGCTTCATAAATCTTTAGAAATATCCGGAACATTGGCTCTGCCAAATATTTGTAAAGCGTTACCAGTCGATTTCGTCGGCTGTCGATGACATGGGACTGTTTTATGGTATTCTCAAAAGAGAGTAGGTACGTCAGTAAATCAGGGACAGATTCGGGGTTACGTTCGTAAGATAGCAGACTGTAGGGTAGAAGTAGTGGGGTATATAGAGGTGCTAAGTGCATTGTGGGTGACTGGTCGCATAAATATGGGACTTTATAGATTTTGGGGTCCGTATTTTTATGCAAGTCTGTTTTGATTTTACGGAGCGGCTAGCACCTATGATGTTGGAATTTCATTTTTATAGATACAAAATCTTAAGCTTTTAAGTATTTCGTTGCCAATGTGTTCGTTATTTTACGCCCGACTAATTAGACGATTGCGAAATCAAATCCTACGATTTTAGTTCGGATTTTAGATTGGGCCTTAATTGGATTTTAGCATATCTCGTTTATTTATTGCTTTTACTGTCCTATTTGAGAAAATTGGAAGCTTTTGAAAACTAGGTCTTAATTGGACGGATTTATTAAAATACTCTCTAATGAACGTTTTCTCATTTATAAGTTCATTTTACGCAATTATTTTTATAAATTACATTTATAAAGTAAACAGAAACCTTTTTGACTCGAAACGATTTTTTTTCGTCAAAAATATCCATCCCCCTTTTGAATATTTGATCAAAACAACCTCTCTATAAAATACGTGTCTAAGTAAAATATCTTACTTGACTGTACTGCTTCAGGGGGTCAACGCAACGTCGGGATTATTTGGGTGCTTTTAATATTTACATATTTTATGATAAAATCCTGGTGGGTATGTAATACGGTTTAAAATATTTTTGTCGAAAATGTTGAAGCGTGTTTTTTTTCGTGTATTTTGAGTTGTAGATATTTTTTTTCTGAGTATATGTAGTTGTAGTTTTATGTTGTTGTATTTTATCGTATTCTTATAGGATTGAATGTGTATGACATGATTTACAAAGTATTTTTCTGTACCTACTATCTACTCTCATATTGTAAAGTTGCAATTATGGCTAACCTACCAAGTCGACTAAGAGTTTTATTTTTATTTAAATAAACAGCTGCACTTAAGACTTATCTAGAGCTAATTTCTGTGCTAATTACGCGACATTCATCATTTACTCGTCGTTCATTCATTCTTTACATTCGCTCGAACACAAAACGAAATATTCAAATATAACTCTTCCTAAAGACGACTCATTCACAATTTCCTATTCAGGATCTAGATACATCACATTTACTATATTCGCATTCATCTTGGATTTTTGAATCGTTCATTCGTTGCATCTGTGGCCACACTACTCTGTCATTGATGTTTGACGTAGAATTTAGTTGTTTGTTAGTGTTCATTGTGACGGCTTTGACGGGTTGGACGGAACATGAAAGGGTTCTTAAAGGCTTTGATAGAGCTTTAACTAGACAGTCCGGTATAACACTGTTACATAAGTAACGAGATTATTAAAAAAAAATCATAACGATAAGTAACTTATTGACGGCAACAATAGATTGTCGATTTTGTTCGTGGTTAAGTTAGGTAATATCTATAGTTAGGTGAAAATTGAGGAGATCATTAAGGCATCGGATATTTAATACCTAAATATGAAAGTACAAAACCTCTCACCAAGGACCGAGATAAGTAGAATGTTATTATGATAATATCCTGCATTATTTTGTTTTATCTCAGTCACACAGCACACACACGGTCACAAAAACTTTCTAAAAGCTCAATCTATACGTTCACTCACTTCTCAACTTCTTTCTCGGTATCACTCTTAACAGAGTGATCGTGATTATCACTTCAGGTGTCGGTGGCAAGCTCACGTTCACTCACTTACTGCACCAAAAATGTTTCATTCATTCGCCCCTTCTGCATTCACACTACTCTGTATTTCGCATCGATCGTAGTCGCATTGATGTTTCATGGACAATTTACTCGTGCGTTGGTGTTTGTGGCGACATTGTCCGGCATCGCTGCTGTATGTAACTCGGAACATGGAGGGAACATGACATATTTGATAGAGTTGTAAAGGATAGGGGAGATGTTTCATACCTCCCTAGGTATGGGAGATACTGTTTGTTCAGTAGCGGTGGAGTTTTGTTCAAAAATTTCTATGAGTTAGTATATTCTTTTTATTTAACTATTTAATTTATTTATTTAATCTTCATGCAACACAAAGTACATAGGCGGACTTAATACCTTAGGTATTCTTTACCAGTCAACCTAGGGTGATGAAGAGACAATATGGTAGGCGCACAAAAAGAAAATTTTGGTATTAAAACAAGAGTAAAAAGTATACATAATTATAGATAAAATATACATACATATATATATTTATATAAAGTAAGGACAGAAGTTTTGAGACGATTCTGCTATCGCTAAATATAAATACCTATTTAAATTTATTATTATTTCCTTTATTATACATTTTACCATATTTATTAAATTTTTAAATATTCCTTAAAAAATATATTTAAAAAAAACATTTAAAAATATAAAAAATAGTGTCCCACCGGTATCGGGAACAGGGTCCAAGCTACCGGCGCACTATGGAAAATATAGGTCGGTATCGGATCAAAAATCTGTAACTTCATGAATTTTTGTCGTATCGTGATGAAATTTGGCACAAATATGCAGTAAGGTTTGGAGATTCGAATGATGTGTAGTTTATAGTGTTTTCTTGTATATCGATGTATGTTTTTTTGCATAGAATGAAAGAAATGGGAAAAAATCACGAAAAAAAATAGTAATAGGTACATCCTATACTCTGGCTTCAGGAAATGATGTAGCTAGGTACAAATATAAGTAATAACTAAATATAAATATTATTTTTAACTTATACCACTTCAGGATCAGGGTCAGTAAATGTGGGTTCACTTTCAGGTGCCACGTTTAAAAGACTTAGTGCCTCTTCTTCAAGTTCTTTCACATTTCTTACGTACGGTTTTCTCAAACTTGTTACATATGGATCTGACGTGTATAAAAGCGTCTTAAAGACATCTTCATTTGTAGCAGATCGGGAACATTTTCTGGCATGATGAAGTCGTATGTTTCCGTAGTCTTTGTTGCGAGACTCTTGTGCGTCTTCTGATAGCTGTCCAATAGGAAGCACCGCAAAATGTTTGATAACGTTTTCTTCGTGTATGAGTATTTTATGAACGGAGGATGGCATATAATACCAATCGTAACTACTTACATAGATTCTTGCAGTTTCTATTGCATATTCCCCAAATTTTTCAGGGTCGATCATCATTCCAGAAGAAAGAACTTGCAAGATAATGTATAGGCGTTTAATCAATGCCTCATCTACACCTGTTATTTCCGATGAGCAAGTGCTATTATAGAAGAATCTTCGTGTGGTATTGCCATCGTTCGTATTCCCGCTAACTTGCCGAGGTTTGTCGACTATTAATCCCAACTCCTCCCTGAAACGTTTTTGAACAAGTTCTTTCTTTTCTTTTTTTAATCTCTTATTTTCCTCAGTTGAAGCAGCCCAAGTCTTAAACGAAAGATTATAGGAAATATGCAATATCATTTCCATGCAGCGAATCCAGGCGTGTAAGGTGGACAATCCGTATTGGTAGGCGTTTTCGTTTTCAGGTCTGGCAGTTACTTTCGATAAGTCATTTATTAGCCGTGGAGTAGCCCCACATATCGTGCATGTGGAACCAGATGGAGTATTTGTAAGGACCTGAGCCACCTTTCCATCGATCATCGTTAGAAATAGTTCATGCTTCACATTTACTGCAATACCATCTTATTTATCATCAGCCCTAATTTGATTTTTAATATCATCGACAACTGCCTTGGTTTTTTCTGGAGTTTCCTTACAAAACTCAATAGAAATGGGTCTGCAAAAACGGACAGATGAAGGTACCGGATTTTGCCAAACAACGGATCCCGATTGCACATCAACTAATCTGATGGGGACTAATGAAGTGATGAACAAATTGGCATCTGAAATTGTTTCCGACTCTTCTGCAAGTATTTGCTTGTATTGGCTTTGACCAGATGAACCATCACATCCCCATTTACAATAAAGGATCAATGTTCTATATTGTTCTTGGAAAACAGAATCGATTTTTAAAATTCTAGCAGCAGTATGATCCAATAAATCTTGGATATTAATCACTTTAGCATAAGTATTCGTGATTTCGATTGTAGAAGATGGTGGATGACAGGATCTTTTTATTTCTTGTATTTTGTAGTAAGGCGGGAATATACAACACTTTCGTTCGTTGGTTAAGTTTTTCAGGTACATATATTGTGCTTTTGTTAGATCCAAATCTATAAAAGCACTCAATGCTTCCGTATCGGAAAGAATCTTCATCTGCTCTAAGTCGTTCCACTTACTTGAGATATCTAATTTCTTTTGAGTGTCAGCGGTTCTTAATTCTTCGACAAGATGAGCTTCTGTGTACTCACGTAAAGCCCGTAGTCCCTGCACATAGGCGTTTTTATATGCTCGAAGCCATATTCTTGGAGTAGAAGAGTGTTTTTCCTCTTCTTGGTAGATTCTGAGGAGTCTCCATAAGCCACGCATGCTCTTCCTCGTTGGCCAGATGTTGATGGCGTAGAATATTGTTCAGAATCCGGTAAATTTAACGAATACGTTGAGTCCAACCTTCTGTAAAAAAGAAACATTTTTACAGAAGAATTGTTCTTCTGTAAAAATGTTTCTTTTTTTCGAGATGCCAGGGCCCAGCGCTTGTTGAAAATAGGAAGAATGTGCTTTTGTATGTCACTAATTATATAACACAAGTTGTTTTCAGAAACACTGAGCTTTTCCACTAAAACTTTGGATAATGATTCCATGGTCTTGCCACCCTCGATATAGGGGATTATGAAGTCTCGTTTGGTACAGCTGAAGGAAGACATTTTAACACTTCACAATCTGCAGAAATAATAGGCGTAAATGAGATTTGCTTCACTTGAAGTTACACTGATGTAGATGGTTCGAATAGTTTTTGCTTCCCTTTATATACTCATTTTACAATATCGAATTGGTACCTACATTATCATTATCTTGTAATTTCCCACGCAAACAGAGTGCAAATTTGATAAGGTCCCTTTGTTATCACGAAATAATGAAGAAAATATCCAAAAAGTTCCATATTGTTCATGTGAATGGTGTCAGTGGTAAACCGCAAAAGATACCAATTTTCGGGTGCTGACTTTTATCAGTTTTTTTCTCATATCTTCTAAAACCGCAAATATCCGCAGCTGATTTTTTTTGCATTCTATTTATGAATAGTTGGACTACTAGTCAACACAAAAAGTAGCGGTTGGGCAAACGTGGGTAACATTGAAAACCTTCGACGAAAAAAAATATAAGTGAAAAATAAGGTATGTCACTTTTTAAGTAATTACTGAAATATTTTTCTTTACTTTTAAAATCATTAAGCTGTATCGCAAAAAGCATAAAATAACCTTTCTAAAAATGTAAAATACTGCATATCTGTACCAAGTATTTTTTCACAATATGGTATTGAAAAATGTATACGCAAAGACTTGAGTTTGGCACTTCTGTCTTCTATGTATTTCTATCTATGAAAAAAATAATAATTTCGCGTATTAAGTGAAAAAATCCTAATGAATAATATAATTTAACTATTAGAGAACCTAATAAAATAGCCATATTATCCAAATTATGATATTCGTAAAAAGCATTTTTGATATGCGCTTGTTCTACCATTTTCCATAGTGCGGCGGTCAGGGCTCCAGAGAAAGGAACCTCCTAACTAAACGAGCCGTGTCCAGGAGTACCGCTTTCTGAATCAAGCCCTTGATCCAGCCGCTTAACGAGAGCCTCCTAAGGTGTTGGTCGAGGCTCTTGGCAATTAAGCCATTGGCTGACACGACTATCGGTACAATGATCGCTGAGTCCACATTCCACATGTCGACAACCTCGCGAGCCAAGTCGATATACTTAATTTGTTTATCTTTCTCGGCTTTCACGAGGATAATTGGCGATGATACACTCGTCGAGTCGAGGCTTCAAAGTCTTGAGCATCGACGCAGAGTTGCTAGCCTGTCGGTTTTCTACCGGTTGCATTTCGGGGAGTGTGCGTCGGAATTGCATAACCTAATTCCGCCTAGCCCGTTTCATCATCGGACTACCAGACGTACGGCTATGCGCCACCGGTATATGGTGGATATCCCACCAACACGCACAAAACGTTTTGGGAACACATTCATTGTGCGTGCGGCTAGGGAGTGGAATTCCTTGCCGGAGTCTGTGTTTCCTGATAGCTACAACCCGGGAATCTTTAAGTCGAGAGTGAATAGGTTTCTTTTAGGTAAGCGCGTTCCATCGTCGACCGCATCGTCGCTTTCCATCAGGTGAGATAGCGGTCAAGCGCGAACCTATCAACAATAAAAAAAAAAAAAAAAGAGGTTCTCGTCATGCGGGACGGATATGTCAACAATCATTGCACGCCTCTCCCTTCGGTCCACCACCACTATATCAGGCTTATTGGCTACAATAGTCCTGTCAGTGATGATGGACCGATCCCAGTACAACGTGATATCGCCACTATCGAGAACTGGGTCGGGCACATACCTGTAGTATGGCACCTCCGATTCCACAAGAGAGTACTTCAGAGCAAGTTGCTGATGGATTATCCTGGCTACAAGATTGTGTCTATGCAAGTATTCCCCGTTAGCTAGACGAGAACAACCAGAGATAATGTGGCGGATTGATTCACCCGGTCGGTGTCATGCCCGACAGATGTCAACCGTGCCGTCCTTCACAATAAATCTCCGGTAGTTATTCGTCATGATAACTTCGTCCATAATTGCACAGACAAAACCTTCGGTTTCCCCAAAGAGGTCACCGACGCGTAGCCAGGCTACGGACGCTAGTTGGTCTACATCGGGCCCATGAAGGGCCCGGAAAAAGCGTCCGTGAAGTTCCTTACTCTGCCATACTTCCTTGCGTACGTTAGTGTCAAGCACTACAGGTTTGCGCCAGTTCTCGTTAGCCAAGGAGAGCGGGGTGAGTCCCTTGTCCACTGCTACTACAGCACGATGCATACCCCCGTCGGCGGCTAGGAAGTATTCCCTGAGACTGCATACCTCGCGATTGTGCAGGGTCTTAGCATTTAAAAAGCCTCGACCCCCGCACTTCCGCGGGATATACAGTCTCATTACCGACGACCGAGGGTGATGCATTCGATATGCAGTCAGCAGTGTACGAACCCTTCTATCCAGGGCGTCAAGTTCCGTTTGAGTCCATTTGAGTACACCGAAAGCGTACATCAATACCGGCATGACCCAACCGTTGAAGGCACGCACCTTGTTTCCACCTGACAGAAGGCTGTTAAGTACCTTCTTCAGGCGGCCAAAGAAGCGCTCCTTCAACGATTGCTTCATGTCAGTGGCATTGATGCCTAACGCTTCCGACATACCCAAATACTTGTAGGTTTCGGTTGGAGAGAGGGATCTCAGGTGTATGGAATCCGAGAGTTGGATACCCACGGATTCCACAATCTCCCCTCGTTTTATATGCATGACCGCACATTTGTCCACACCAAACTCCATCCTGATGGCACTACTGAAGGTTTCCGTTACCTTCAGTAGCTCCATCAGTTGCAGATTGTTGGGGGCAAAGAGCTTCAAGTCATCCATATAAAGGAGGTGAGATATAGCCTGACCACCTCTCTTCAACCGATAGCCTAGGCCTGAATTCTCCAGCAATGTGCTCAGAGGATTCAAGGCTAGGCAGAACCAAAGCGGACTCAAACTGTCACCCTGGAATATACCTCGCTCGATCCTTACCGGTTCGCTGTTCCTCTGGATATTTCGACATCCTGGATAGCGAAGGACTGTCCTCCATTGCCTCATACATGACATCAGGAAGGTGCGAAGAGTTGCATCAACTTTATACAACTCCAGCACCCTCATGAGCCATGTATGAGGAACTGAGTCATAGGCCTTCTTATAGTCTATCCAACATGTCGACAGATCCTTTCGGGAACGCCGAACCTGTTGGCTAATGGCCATATCGATGAGGAGTAGCTCCTTCGTACCGCGGGACCCATTCCTACATCCATTTTGAGAGGCAGACATGATAGCGTTATTATCAACATGGTGGTTAATCTTTGCTCTCAAAATGGATGTAAGAACCTTATAAACCGTCGGCAGACACGTAATCGGCCGATAGTTTTTGGGTTCCGCGGTGCTACCAGATTTGTGGAGCAGGTGGGTAACTCCTGTTGTAAGAAACTCGGGTAGCGAGCCAGACTCTAAGGCGGCCTGATACTGAGATGCCAAACGAGCGTGCGATCTTTGTAACCACTTTATCCAAAAGTTGTGCAGTCCGTCCGGCCCTGGAGATTTCCAATTAGGCAACGGACGGACTGCACGGGCCACATCTTGGGGGCTGATTGTGATTGCCCCCATTTCTGTTATCGATTCGCACGCTCGTTCGACCTCTCGAGTCCAACCACCTTCAGTATGACTGACAGGCACCGACCAGATGTTGCGCCAGAACAAACACATGGCGTCATCATCCGGAAGGCGCGTGTCAGTCACACCTTGGTCCGGTCGCTCCCAAGCCCTATATACCCACCTTTCATTACTCCGGAATGTGCTATTCTGAGTGTATCTTTCAACCCGCCGCTTATACCTTCGTATACGGTTTGCCCATGCATACACCTTCTGCTTCAGGAAGTCGATGCGCTCTGTGACTCGGGACATATAGTCTCGGGGGTTGATGTCAGTCCCCGAAAACGCCCGCCTCACAAAGCGCATCACTCGTGGGCGAGTGTTGCCCTCCCTGAAGCAGATTAGTTTGCCGATGAGTGCTCTGGCCCCACCAATACGACGCTCGATCCTACACTGCCAGGCCGGCACAGCTGGTTTTGGTCGTGTAGCTACGTCACTGTTTGGAAATTTTACGTGAGCTACACGACATGCCGCTACGGCCGCGCAGTACATGATCGAGTGTGTATCGGTGAGATCTTCGCAGTCATCAAAATAGTTTGACAACTGCGAATCCAGAGCAGCCACCAGCGCCTTATTCTTATTACGCATGGGCAAACGAGGTAAACGCGGCCTAAACTCAAGCGGCATGTTGCGATACTCCCGAATAGCACACTCCAAAGCACTCCTCAGTTCATTATTGCACTGGGTACTTACGTTAGTGACCGTGTCAGTACTCACCTCGTCAGTATGAAAGGATATGTGGCTGGGCGGTGGTGCCACAACTGGCACCACAGGTTGCGACGGGGCGGTAATGACACGGTCACTCATTTCCGTTCGGAGGCGATCAAGTACAGTATCGTCCAACATATTATGATTACGCTGGATGACCCGCACCTGATCCGATAGTCGTTGTGCCGAAACGTTGACGGCTGGCTCAAGCACCTGAAACAAAGAGAGCATCCGAACACGGTACGCGGTCAGGTTGTTTCCTCCCTCTGTAGCCCCATAGTATGCGCGCATGACGTTTTCATTGGTCGATTGCGTCCATCGCATGCGCGGCACACTTCCGCCGGCAGCTGGGACCCTATCAGAGGCCGGTGGGCCTCGAGGTCCTAAGCACGCCGGCGTCCGGCGTCCTCCCCGACGACGCGTAGGTGGTGGTGTCGTCGACGGCGAGTAGTACTCGTCGCTCGAGCTCGATATTATTATTATTTTTACACATTTATTTATCTCAGGACCATGAGGTCCTGGACCTTTGGAAGGCATACGAGGAGCCGAAACCAACTCGCAGAGGCCCTTTTAGCTGCTTCTAATGGAACGTGGTACCAATCGGCGATTATCCCTGTATGCGCTATGCTAGTGCATCCAAGGACAACCCCCGGTTGAAAGGAAACTATTGCAACATGTGAAAAACTAATATAAGGCTATGGTTTTTGGAGTCTTAAGTGGACTGGTTACCAGAAACTATGTTAACTATGGCCCCTGCCTAAACATTGTTTTTAATTTCCATCGATAAAAAAGCAAGGGGTGACTTGCACACTCAACAAATGGGCCCCCAAAATGGTCGCTAGCACGAAGTGACGTAGCAACAAGAGGGCAACATATCCTGATGTGCTTGAGGAGTGGAGAGGTATACCACGGCTATCAGGACAATCCCGGAAGTACGGTCAAGATCCCTACCAGCACCTTACTGGATTATACATCCTTCTCCCGAGCGCATTTGCTCTTGCGAATCTCCACTCAAGCCAGCCAATAAAGGCAAGAGAGAGGTGGGAGCTCTGTTCCTCGTCAGTGTTCACTACGACCGGCCAATAAAGGCAAGCCGGAGATGAAGAACAAGAATTCTCCCGGGAGATCGGGTCCGTGGGATCGCTAATGCCCAACAGTTCGCCACAAAACTGCCCTGCGGATTGTATCTCTTTTAGTCTGGCCCCTCACCCTAGGCATGTTACGGCTAAGCAAGCGCTACCGACACAGACTTAGGGTTCATTGGAGCGCGCAAGCCCCACCACGACGTCAACGTAGAGATACGGCGATGGGGTTATTATTATCATTATTATTATTTTTATATATATATATATATACTTAATCACTTGCGTCGGATTTGTCCGACGACTGTTTTCGTGTTCTATTCGCCAAGGTCGTGTATTTGCGACTTGGTACTCAATCTCTTCAATTTTCATAGGTGCAGAAGAACTGACGAGATAGAGTATTTAATTGAGGATGTGCGACTTTGGCAGAATAACACACGAGAGTGTTTTTCGGATATATTTGAAATATGCGGTTAAAAGTTGCTGTCCGATTTCAGCTAACCGTATCTAAATATCCAATTTTCCCTATGAAACTAAAATAAGATTCGGAAAAATATCTTATCTCATTATATTATAAAGATTTAAGATTTTTTTTGTTTGTAGAAAGGAAACATTGGTCCGATTGCTAAAATTAAAAAGCTGTTTTATTCCTGAGTGACAAAGGCTATATTTTATGTACCTACGCGGGTAAAGCCGCGGGCAAAAGCTAGTAAATAATAAAGTTAAAACACATGAGCTGGAAAATTAGTTTTCAACACTCGATTTCACGAAGAAATTGCACGTCTTGGAGTGCATTCATAAATTGAATTTAAAACTTATAAAATGGTAAAAACCCTTAAGCTAGAACTACATTACACCGACGCACAATATGTTTAGCATGCTTGATTGGTACGTAGAACGACGTCGCGTGGTGTGGATCAAGTGTAGTTCTACAGGTCTAGTTGCCATATAAAATGTATGGAGACCAACACGTCCAGATTGGCTTGTGTGGCACACATGTGCGCTGTGTAGTTTACAATTACCGGAACGGATTTTGAGCGCTCAGCGTTTTTTTTTGTGGTTGGAAAAATCATCCAATGACAACCCCCACTCTTGGGCGGAGCGGGAGATAGTGTCAAACTCTTACTGACTAAAAAACCCATCCCGTTCCTTCAAGCCTTCGTCAGAGTGGGGATCGCTTTGCGCATTCCATACATTGGCGAGCCAATCGTCTTCGTTGTTAGATACATGCAGCAACGCAGGGAACGAATCAGGAGTGACGTCTATGACACGATGGCGCGGCGAGCCAATCACTGACAGTCCCCGCCCCTGCGTTTCACTTCGCACCACTAAAGAGACCGAATATTTGACTTCTGCGCAACTTCAAGCTAGCGCTCAAGATTTGTGCCGGTAATTGTACCTTTAAGATGCAACATTGCTTATTCGAAAGATAGATATTATATTATGATATTATGTTAGCTAGAAAGACGCACGAGCCTTACCATGACGTGTTAAATGTCAGGCGTGCAAGCGAGAAAGAGAGATGGAGATAGGGTGTATAGCTCCATCCTTTAACAGTTCAGTTTAGGTCGTCAAATAGATCGCATTAAGAGCTCATGGTAGGGCCTCTCAGGTAATATTCCTAATCACTTCACAAACAAATTATTTTGAAAACTAGTTTGATTTGAAGAAAAATTTATGGTATGATGAAATAAAAACTGGCCAAGTGCGATTCGGACTGGGCACAAAGGGTTCCGTAGCAAAAAACGGTAAAAAATCAGGTTTTTTGTATGGGAGCCCCACTTAAATATCTATTTTATTCTGGTTTTATTGTATTTGTTGTCATAGCGGTAACAGCAATATATTATCTTCTTAGTAATGGGGTCCCGTTTTACCCTTTGGATACGGAACCCTGGCCTTGACAGGAAAAATGGCTACTACCTTGAACAGCTTATCGTAACATTTTTTTTTTTTTTTTTTTTTTTTTTATGGTGGGAAAAAATCATGCATTGACATCCCCCGCCCTTGGGTGGAGCGGGAGATAGTGTCAGACTCTTACTGACTAAAAGACCCACCCCGTTCCTTCTAGCCTTCATACCGGGGCTCGAGCGCCCTTTCGGATAACCCTGGCCCCAATAGGCTTCGACCCGGCTGGGTCCCTGCTGTTGCTGACAACTCCTTGAGGCGCGCGGGAACAGCGCGCGCCGTCGACGCCTTGGGCTTGGTCCGGACAGTTACCGGACGGCCGGACAGCGAGCTACCCATTGCTCACTGTCCGCAAGCCCGCGCCTACGGTGGCCGGAAATCGGGATCAGAATCCCGGCGGCGGCGGCGGCGGCGATAACGCCGTTGCCTGATGCGTTCGGCCTCCTCCTTTGCGAGCATTACTGCTTCGCAGAAGTCGGCGACCGCCTGCCACTCCTCCTCGCTCCGGACCATGGCCTCAACCAAGGCCCGGCGCGAGAGGTCTCCGCCGCCGATCGCCCCCACGAGGGCACGGCGATGCTCCGCCCAAGCAGGGCACACCTCGACTGTGTGCTCCACCGTGTCCTCCGGGCATTCCACACAGTGGCGACACCCGGGCGTCACTTCCGCACGAATCCGGTGCAGGAAACTCCCGAACGAACCATGTCCGGTAAGGACCTGCGTCATGCGGAAGGTAAGGACGCCGTGAGGTCTTTCCAGCCACGCCTCAAAGAGGGGACTTACCGCCACGATTGTGGCGTGCCCAGCACTGGGTTGCGATAGTCGTTGACGCCATTTCACCATAAGATCCCGCCGGAGCTCTGTCCGCCATGCCGTGACCTGTCGCGGCAGCGGACTTTCACCCCGGCGTTGCATCTCCACGCGCATATCGTGCATGTGTGCAAGGACTGTTGCCTCCATATCCCACGGTGGTAGGCCAGCCAGAAGGCTCGCCGCTTCGCGGGAGACCGTGCAGTATCCCCGCACCATCCTTATCGCCATGACCCTCTGGCAGGCGTTTAGTATGGCCGCCGGTCGCTTTTTCAGCGACGGCGCCCACACCGGCGCCCCGTAGAGGGCCATGGACCGAACGATCCCCGCGTAGAGCCTCCGGCAGGAGGCGTCTGGACCCCCAAGGTTGGGCAGGAGCCGCTTGAGCGCAGCCCCAGCCCGGTTGATTTTGGGAGCCAGACGTCGGAAATGCTCCACGAAATTCCACCGGCTGTCGAGGACGAGTCCCAGGTACTTCATCGTCGACCCGACGCCGATGTGAACTCCTCCTACCGTTAGTTGGGAACTCAATGGCGGCGCGTTCCGAGACTGGCGACCGTGGAAACACAGCTTATCGTAACTGGCATGGTTGATGGCAAACGGCCAAGATTACACACTAGAAGGAACAGGGTGGGTCGTTTAGTCAGTAAGAGTCTGACACTATCTCCCGCTCCGCCCAAGAGCGTGGTTGTCATTGGATGATTTTTCCCCCCATAAAAAAAGGCCAAAAAGATGGGCAAATCAGGTCCCCTCCAAAATTCAAAAAAAATAAAAATACAGAAATTTTTATTTCACATAGGCCTACAAGAGCACTTATAAAACGACAGAAGTTAGTGCACGATTCCAAATTGGTCGTTTCCTATGGAGAAGAACCGGCGTCCACACTGGACATCCAATTGCATGTCGCACTTCATGACTCCAAGAACCGTCACAGAGGGCGAGATACTATCAATAGAATAGAAGGTGATCCAGCGGGAACTTCACGACCCTCACATTCGACTCGAGGACCAGGAGGATGGAACCCTAAAAACTGCTGCGTTTCTCTTGAAATCATTATAATAATAATAATAATATTCCACAACTATCACACAACGCCATCTAGTCCCAAGCTAAGCAGAGCTTTTGTTATGGGTACTAGACAACTGATAAACATACTTATATATTTCTAAATATATACATATTATAGATAAATTACACTCAGATACAGAACAAATGATCATGCTCATCACATAAACATTTCATTAAGGTGATTTCTTGAACAACATTCTCCAACTTGCACTATTGAGCAAAATAAGCGGATCTAAGTTCCTCTCAAGTTGTTTGACCACGAATGTACGATGCAACTTGTGTTCTAACGTACCTACTTTATGACTGGGCGGTGGCATTAACTTGTGGACTAAGTTCAATAAATTAGAGCAACTTCGATGCATTGCTACTTGCGCGCGTTGCTCTGACTTTTGAAGATAAATAGAGAGAGTATTGGCTACTTGTGGGTTAGAAGGTTTTATAATACAGTTGCCATCACGGATCTTGAGCGGTTGAGCAGAAGTCAAATATTCGGTCTCTTTAGTGGTGCGAAGTGAGACGCGGAGGCGGGGAGTGCGCGCCATCGCGTCATAGACGTCACTCCTAATTCGTTCCCTGCGTTGCTGCATGTATCTAACGACGAAGACGATTGGCTCGCCAATGTATGGAATGCGCAAAGCGATCCCCACTCGGACGTCGAGCGCTCAAGATCCGTTTTGGCAACTGTACTGACATGTATTCACGGCTTCTGGCCACTATGATGGCTCCTTTTCTGTAACTGCAGTGCGTCTCTGGAACCCTTTGTCACACTTCCATCGCGACAGCCCTTCTCTATATGTTTTCAAGAAGAAACTAAAAGAGCACTTCCTTTCTTTATTGACATAATATTAGTATATAATATGATTGTTAGTTTATGTGAAACGAATACACCGTTAAATTTTAATCGTTTTAATCCCGTGGAGAGTCGATCCAGTACATGAAACACTATCGATTTCTAAAGATAAAATTTAAAAAATTAGTAGTCGGCGTTGCGTACAAACTACCTACAGGTCATTGGACTCACTCAGCTAACGTTTTCTTAAAGAAATTAATTTCGTACATGCGTAAATTAATACGAGTTTAGAAAAAAAGGTACTTTATTTTTTAATTTTATCTTTACAAATCGATAGTGTTTCATGTACCTACTGGGTCGACCCTCCACGGGATTAAAACGGTCAACATTTAGCGGTGTATAGTATGTTCAGAATTAGTGAGTAAATAGATTCCAATAGTTTTTACACCATGTTATATTTTTTCCCAAAAATATTTCAAAAGGTCACAAGTTATATACCACCGACACTAAATAAAACACAAGTTACTGCAAGTCATAAAGGATATTAGGCGCCAGCAAACAGCTGGGACTGGGAAGACTAATGTTGTATACAGCATATAATTACATTTTTTAAAGAGATATTTAAATTTTGTTGAGGTTATTAGGTGTCAGTGATAAGCTATGATAGACTTTTTTTGAACTTCAAAAACTGAAAATATTGCTTCAAGAACTTAGCGACCCGACGCACGGCGAGTGTCCACCCTTACGTTGTAGAAACCTCTACGGTCCGGAACCACAAAAAAAAACTCACAGACACCGCAAACTACAGACTTTCGATTGGCCGATAATTTAGTTGGTTGCTTAATCAGTATGAAGCTGTAAGGAAGTGCGCACATCAAACGATTCAGAATCGGCCGACAAAAAAGTTTAGCTTCATACTGAATAAGCTACCAACCAAAGTATCGGCTGATCGAAGTCTACAGTTACTTTATCTCTAACAGCTGGTTTACACAATGCGAGCTACTAAGTAGACAGTACGCAGCTACTCGTATTGCCAAGTCACAATGATAGTAGCTGTCCAGTCTTCTAGCGAGTTTATGGCGTTGCGATGTCCAATCTCTTTCCATTCCGCACTAGCGAGCTACTGCCGAACGCGACCAAACGATGCAAACAATGGCCGAGCTGCTGCCATGTACGAGTTGCTGCCAGACGAGTAGGCGAGTGAAAACAAAAATGTTGAAGTAACTCGAATGCGAGTTAATGCCCAACTCGCGCGCGCGAGTTACTCGTAAGTGACGTTCAAACAGTGCAAGTTACTACAGTGCAGCTACTCGTCACTGTCTCGTACGCTAGCTCGCACTGTGTAAACTAGCCATAAGAACTACAGAACCTAATCGAAATACATGTTCAAAACCTAAAAAGTGTATCTACATATTTTAAAAGAAAAAAGAACGCTCTTATGATGTTTTTGTAAAATAAAGTGCTTGATAAAGTAAGCAAAAATAAAACAGAGACTTTAATAAAGTGTTTGATATTCTAGTGTTAGAGAAAACACTTTTTATTTAAGAATAATATTACATGTACTTCTAGTGATGTTTAAAATATCTGTTGGTTTGTTTTCAATCTATCCGTCCATTGTTTGTGCTATTGTTATATTATGTTTCATTTTACTTTTGCTACTTGTATTTTTTTTTCTACCACAACTATGCGCAACCAGAAAAAGTTTTTTCTTTTTTTTAATACAACATAACGTTGCCCCTTACCAGGACTTACTCCTGTATCAAAAGTGCATGTTTTTTCTTTCTTTCTTTCATTTTAAAGTTTTGGTGAAATCATATTGTTTTCTTTATAAATTAAATCATATCTTTGTTAAAAAGTGAAGAACACTTACATTTAAAACAATACTGTCGACTTCCAAAATAAATTACGGTACAGTCAGCATGCAATTAGTAACAAAGCACCGATCCGGTCTGACGTTTTGACGGCCTGGCGTGGGTCCAAACGGACCCGTCGGCTTCTTCTGCCAATTGTGGCCGAATGTGTCTGTTGCTTTAAGGTTAATGCACACTTAGACATCGACAAAGCGAATTTGTAAAAAAAATTATGTAACGTATTGAAAAAAGTTATTCGATTTTAGAATTTCGAACTTTTTATCTTTTGGTCTGGGTAGAAACTTGTGCTTTACCTTGTGCAGATAGAGTTCAATATGCTGTTTATCCATATTTTTGCGGATATTGAATAGAGGAATAGAAAAACTTTTATTCGGGACAGACACAGCACAACGGTGAAGATGTGAATGAAACAGAAAAATCAGTAAGCCGACTCGAGCCGATTCTACCCGAATTAGTGTTACAACGATTACGATTTTGTGGTCTCGCCTTGATAAAGTTTTCACTTCTGTGAGTTGGAATCAAAATTAATAACAATCCAATTTCAAGTTTGATTGGAACTCGGCTGAGCTTAGCCAGCTTAGCTCAGCTAGAATATAAGTCGATGGCTCAGCTCTACTACGCCCCATTCTGCTTCCATGGAAACATTTTCCATTTTTCACTCCGCTCCGTTCTGCCTAACTCCGTGTTTGGAACGGATTCTTTAGCACATACCGGTTTATTTTTAGCTTCGACTTTGTCTCAGTGTACCTTGACGCAGAGGCGTAACGTGGACTAATTTAGACGTGGGTGAAGCACATCAGGGAGACCTTTTTCTATGAAGGTACATATAAAAAATGGAGAAACTGACTGTCTGACATAACAATGCACAGCTGATACTACTCGAACTAGGAGGGTGAAATTTGCACAAGGTTTTCTTTTATGAAGTAGGTGAGCACTAAGAGAAGATTTTCCAAAATTCACACTCTAAGAGGATGAAACAGGGGTCTAAAGTTTGTTTGGAGAAATATATTTTCATGCGAACGAAGGCACTGGCAGAAGCTAGTCTTTCATAAATTCGAAAACGAGAGAGTGACTGTCGCAATCCAGCATTCAACTACTACTTCTCATTCTACTTCTACCATCAGCTGAAATAGTGGTCAAACGTGACCTTATCGATTATAAAAAAACTCTCCTTCTTAAAGAGGCCACTTCGCCCGCGCTTAATTACGCTACTGCCTTGACTCTTCTGGTCGAGAACGTTTGCGATGCAATATCGAAGTACATTGGCTGTTTAGTGTTTCGCTTTAGGAGCTTAGGCTATTGGGCAATATTCTCTGAAAATTAGGAGTGTTGGGGCGTTGGTTGGTATTGGTAAACTACTTAGTGTATTTTACTGAAGGTATTGCTTGATATTTAGTTCAGCGTTTGTTTATTTACTGCACACAATTAAATATAACATGTAATATAATAAACATCCTGAAAGTAGTGACTTTTTCACTTCTAAAATGGGTATCTAATATTTATCCTAAAATAATTCTTGATTCATCATCTTCATCATCATTTCAGCCGATACACGTCCACTGTTGGACATAGGCCTCCCCCAAGCGTCGCCACATCGAACGTTCCTGTGCGTCTCGCATCCATCGGTTTCCTGCTACCTTCACCAGGTCATCGGTCCACCTTGTAGGAGGCCTTCCAACACTGCGTCTTCCGGTACGCGGTCGCCACTCCAAAACCTTTCGGCCCCAACGGCCATCTGTTCTGCGAGCAATGTGCCCTGCCCATTACCACTTAAGTTTGGCAATTCTTTGTGCTATGTCGGCAACCTTAGTTTTCCTGCGGATATCTTCATTTTTTATTCGATCACGCAAGGAAACCCCGAGCATAGCCCTTTCCATTGCTCTTTGGGTGACTTTAAGCCTTCTGATGAGGCCCATTGTGAGCGACCACGTTTCGGAGCCATATGTCATCACTGGCAACACGCACTGGTTAAAGACTTTCGTCTTGAGACACTGTGGTATGTTGGACGAGAAGATACCGCGTAGCTTCCCGAACGCTGCCTAACCGCGTTGGATTCGACGGTTGACCTCTTTCTCGAAGTTAGACCTACCCAACTGGACTGTCTGTCCGAGGTAGACGTAATCGTCCACAACTTCGAGTGTAGAGTCTCCGACCTTGATAGGAGTGGGCGCTACATGGCTGTTAATCATGATCTTGGTTTTATCCATGTTCATTTTAAGACCCACTCTTAGAGAAGCTCTACTGAGGTCATTGAGCATTGTACTGAGAATTCTTGATTAGTTATAAAGATTTTTTTACTACTATCACAACGCCGTCTAGTTCCAAGCTAAGCAGAATTTGTTATGAGTCCTAGACAACTGATAAAATACTTATATATTTCTAAATACATATAAATTACAAATAAATTACACCCAGACACAGAACAAATGATCATGCTCATCACACAAACATTTGTCCTGGGTGGGAATCGAACTCACAACCTCCGGGATAGCAGTCAGGGCCGCTAACCACTAGACCAACAGGTCAGCCAACTGACTATTTATTTTGATAATTCTTGATAAATCTTGTTTGTGTCACTAGACTGTTTGTGAGTGCGTAGATACCTATACCAATGCGCTACGAAACGAAATAACCGTCAAATACCCTCAATTTAAAAATAAACATCCCATATAACTGAGAGCATTGAAGAGTATACAAGTAACACACATACAGCCGCACATCCAAACATAAAATGGTACATCCAGCTACCCGCCAGTCAATATCGTTGCGCCCGCAGGCATCTAATTTGTGCGGGTCGAGTCCGACGCACCCTGTATACCCCGCGGCTGTTTGTGCACATCCTGTTGCGTAATTGTAACTGGCTACTGATACTGTTTTAATGTAATGATGGACAAGGGGATGATGGGTACGTAGACTGTTAATTAACGCTGTTTTGGTAACTACTAAAATTGGATCGGGAACAGTTGAGAGAGGTTTGGTATCCCATCCATATGTAACGGGTTGTGCGAAAGTTAAACCGGAACCCTGGAACGCAGGCAAAGAAGGAACATGAGTGAGTTTTAGTCAGTAAAAGTCTGACACGCCGCTCCACCCAAGAGCGTGAGACGTTTTTGGATAATTTTTCTAAAAAATGATCCCATGTCTATATAGCAACGTTTTAGCAATAATTATCTCCATTGTGCGGACGGCAAAATGAGTTGAATTCCTAGGTGCAGCTTTTGATGTCTGATATCTATAACTTCGTGGTATCTGTGTGAAGCTCCATTATCAATCACATCCTCGATTACCAGAGTCAACATTTAGATAGTGATCAAAAGCTAGCCAACAAAAAAAAACTGATAAAACTTGAAACCAAAAAGGTGTCCTAGAACACAAAGAGATCCAGAAATTCTCAATTTGGGGTAAATAGAAACAAGCAGTCTTTTCTACTATATTATATGGTGAATGACATAAAGTCCAGTAAAACTGCAGTCTTATTGTTGCAAACATATCTCATCTTCTTGCAACTAAATGGAATGCTGTTAAGAAAACGGCATTCCATTGAGGGACAAATATTAATTTGCAGCTCAGTAGAATGCTATATTTTTTTATATCACATCTTATGCTGTTCGTAGTTCTAGAACGGTTACTCTTCATTCATTTCTAAAAATAATCCAAAGATTAAAAATACTTGAATCTCGAAACAAGTGATTCGGGATCAATAGAACACGTTTCGATTGGCCCCGTTTTTATTTTCAACTTAGCTTATTTCGTGCATGTAATAGCAAAAAATCTAAATGTTTTAGGTAGATACTAACCACAACAAACCCAAGTAGAACATTTAAAGAAATGATGATTCTAAAATACGCTGAAGAAAAAAATACACACTTAATATGCACTTTTATAAAAATCGTCGTCGCCCTAGAACTAGACAGCGAAACACACTGAGCAACAATGCAATGCAATCTTTTCCCTCCTTGCTACCCCACCGCTGTCAATAACCGCTTTTGAGTTATTCAATTTGTTTCATTTGACCCCTGCTGCTATTGACCCCAGTCTCCCCTATCAAAGGGCCGATTACACTACGCGATATTCAGACCGTTTTAGTCTACGGTTCGTTGTATCGCGTAGTGTAATAAGGTTCAGACTGTCATACTCGGGAAGAAAAATAAGACGAGTCTGAATATCGTGCGCGTTATTCAGCGTAGTGTAATAAGCCCTTAACTTTATAATAACGATTGGTTATCACTGATGGATGATCACTTATCTAGGACCATGATCACCCTGGTCAGTAAGCCCTTCCACTGCTAAGCTGACTTGCTCATTTCGCCCCTACATCATGAGTTCTCCTCGTCATACAATAGAATTTCGTCTATTTTAAGCTGTAGGCACATATTTAGTTAGTAACCCTTCGTGTTAAATAGTGACTTTGCGTTAATTGTAACTAAGTTAATCCCGCTAGGTAACATTGTTCGTATAACATACATATTTACATAGGTATTTACCTTAGTACAAACTATTTCGCCTGAGTTCTGTACAGTCACAATAAAAATAGGTTTGTCACTTTAAGATACATAATATATATATATATATATAATTCTATTTTCTCTGCTCTTATTACAATTTGATTTACAACTGCTTTAACTACTCAGAATTTATTGTTATAATGTCAACGTCACCGATTTACACTCAGGCGATACCTACTTAATAAACAAACGTGACACTGGTAATTGAAATAAAAGAGTTTTGATTCATTATTAACTTTTATGATGTAGCCAGTCCATCGTAAGTTTGGTTACCTGTACACAATGGTTTGAAATGAACCAGATATTTATGAATGGTATTTGCTATTGATGCATGCCGTCGCAGCAATAAATTAAAACTACACTATAAAATGTAAGAATAGATCATTTTTGGCATATATTTTGGTGTAGGCTTTTTGTCCTTGTGTTGTCCTTGAATAAATATAATAAAATTGTGCTGCATATTTTTTTTATTAACTAAAATTTTTTAATGGAGTAGCTTCAAAAATGATTAGTTTCCTGAATGAATGAATGAAAAAGATTATAAAACTGAGTAAGGTATAAACGACACGACTGTACATACATAGTTTCCAACAAAGGTAGTGAGTAGTATGAAGGTACTGAGGTATTCATTTTACAAGCATCGTCAGACACATAAAATTGTTTACGTTAGTAAAAAGGTAACGGAATCATAGCGTTCACCGTTAATTCAAAACTGGGAAATTAGTACCCACGAATTCGATAGATGGCGTTGGCGTCGAATTAGAAGTCGCTATGGTTTCGTTACCGCTCGTAGCCTAAGTTAGAATAAGAATTTTTGTTTGTTGAGAGCAGTATAACATTGTGAAGTTGTGATTCGGTTCGGTACTACGTTTCAATACACGCGTTTAGTTACCAGTCCAGTGTTTGATTTTCGCTACCCTCTCCAAGTCGACCTTCGGGTTTGAACATGGTCCTTCGAGCCGGATCGGGAGTGTTTTTTTGGTAGTCTCCAATGGTGGTAGAGGTCTACCACCCTTCGCGTCGTTACTGGGCAGTGGATCGCTGTCCAGAGCAGCCCCTTCAAGCGGGGTACACCAGGCAAGAGGTGTCAGCAGCTGGAGGAGGAACCGGTTGGAGCAGGGAGCCAGCAACCAGCAGCCAGTGGAGCGTGGTGCAGCACTACTGGTGGCGGCTACAACTGGAGGAGCGACGCAAGGGAGGAAACAAGGCAGAGGGCGCCACTTGGTGGTGCATTTGGCGCGACGCAACGTCACGAGGAGTCAGTGTCAGTGAGTGAAATTGGTGAAAAAATCGTGAGTACAATTTTCAATCTTATTGTCAGGAAGAATTTAACTTGAAGACCTGAAAACAGTGCAGCAAATTTGAACTTTATTATAACCATAAAATTAACTTAAACATTCTTGATTGATTTAGGACTTGTAAAATTTTAACGAAAAAGTGGTTCAGACGAGGAATCTATGCCCGATTTCACCCAGAAATACAAGTTTCAAACACTTGTAAAATTTTTAATGTGATCTGGGACTTAGAAAAAATATCAAATAAATTTTGATTTTTTTTGTGTTAATTAAACGTGTGATTTATAGTGTTGGAAGTTTTTAAGTAAAAATGGAGTCACTTAGCGACATTCAGGATGACATTAAAGTTAAAATGTTTAAGTCGAAATCTAACTTTAAGAAATGTCCTAAAGAGCGGCTAACGTTTTGTTATGTAGAAACCAGACTTGAAAACTTAGAACAGCAATGGGAATTATTCTATAAAACACATGTAAAAATAATTAGTGAGGTGAAGAGGTCTGAGTTATTTAGTTCAAATTATCATAAGGCTAACTTGTATGATGAGGTCGAAGAGTTTTATATTCAGTACAAAAGTGAGCTGAAAGAAACTTTAAACAATATGAAAATGTCTAATAACACATGTAATGTTAGTCCAGGAGCTAGCTGTAGTTCAGGATTTAGTAACTTTAAGTTACCTGAAGTTAAAATACCTGTGTTCTCTGGAAATTATAGTGAGTGGCAGACGTTTAGGGATTTGTTTGTAGGATTAATACATAACAATAAAACTCTAGACGGTGCACAAAAATTATATTATCTTAAAGGGTACTTAACCGGAGATGCAGAGCACTTATTAAGGAACATTAATGTAACAGCAGATAATTATACAGCTAGTTGGGCTAAATTAGAAGCAATGTACAATAATAAAAGATTTTTAGCAAATGGCATTTTGAAACGGTTGTTTAATCAAAAGAGTTTAATAGTAGAATCAGCTTATGAGATAAAAAGATTACTCAGCACCACATGTGATTGTTTGGGTTCAATTAAAAATTTAGGTATTGACGTTACTTCCTGGGACATCCTAATAATACACATTATTAGTGCCAAATTGGATAAGGAGACCAGGAAGGCTTGGGAGTTAAAAGTAGCTTCTGATGTATCGGATGATTTGCCTACTTTTAGTCAATTGTCTGAATTTTTAACTGGTCGGTTTCGAGGTCTAGAAAATATAGAAAATAAACCTCATGTCCAAAAGAATACTCAATCATTTCATGTGGTAGAAAAAGAAAAACCTGAGTTGTCTTGCCTTTTTTGTTCTGCCGCTCACAAGGTTACTTCTTGCAAAGGTTTTGCCAAAGAGAATTACGACACTCGACGTGATTTTGCACAGAAAAATAGGCTGTGTTTCATTTGTTTAGGTAATAACCACTCTGCCAGATTTTGTAGAAACACCCTCAAATGCCATTTATGTAAGAGACGCCACCATACTTTACTTCACCCTAGTGGTGGTTCAGGGTCTGTTGGTGAAGGTACAGGCTCTGTTCAGACGGAAGTAGCGCCATCCGCTACTAGGAATAGTACCTCAAGGGAGGTAACTCAAAAGACCGCTGTACAAGCGGAGGGATCTACTAAGCCAATAGTTTCATGCCTTTCGACAGGAAATTGTAAAGATACGGTTTTAATACCTACGGCTTTAGTAAAGGCCAAGTCGAAGGATGGAACATATTGTGTAGTTCGTGCATTAGTGGATCAAGGATCACAAGGATCTTTTATTACTGAGTCAATGGCTCAACATTTGGGGTTAAAGAAAACTTTAACAAAACACCGTGTAACCGGTGTAGGCGGAAATAAAACAATTATGTCTAATTCTTCTGTAGTTGTTGATATACGTTCTCGAGTGAATTCAGACTACAACGTTCAAGTAAACGCATACGTTTTGAAGTCCATCACATCCCTTCTCCCGGTTGTAACAGCAGCCAGGGTAGAATGGGTAAGGTTGTGTGAAGATGATTTGGCTGATCCTGAATATCACAGGCCAAACAAAATTGACATTTTGTTAGGTGCTGAGATATTCAGTCAAATCATCCAAGATGGAATCAAAAAGAGTAGCAGTGGATCGCTCGTCGCACAACAAACAGAATTCGGATGGATTCTTTCGGGTGTTGTTGGTACAGAAAGTTCGTCTGATATCAATTCATATCCTTGTATTACTGTCATGCATTCCAATGTTCAGGCTGATGACTTCTTGCGTAAGTTCTGGGAGTTAGAAGCGGAGCCATCGGGAACTGAAAAAATACTCAGTGAAGAAGAAGCGGAATGTGAGAATATCTTTACAAATACCACAAAACGAGACGAAACCGGACGTTATATCGTAAGATTGCCGTTCCGAGATGGTAACCGAAGTTGTAAAGACGGTGAATCTAGGTTTATAGCAGAAAAAAGGTTAAAGAGTTTAGAATTCAAACTTTCAAAGAATCCCAAATTAAAGGCAGATTACACTGCTGTGATGCAGGAGTACTTGACACTTAACCACATGGTAAAAGTATCACCAGAAGAAAAGAATAAAGGATTGTACTTACCTCATCATGCAGTAATCCGGGAAGATAAGTCTACAACTAAGGTGAGAGTGGTATTTGACGCCTCCTGCAAGGGTGTGAATGGGGTATCGTTAAACGATGACTTGATGGTTGGTCCAACACTGCAAACAGAATTACGACATACGATTATACGTTGGAGAACACACCCAATTTGTGTAGGTGCTGACATAATCAAAATGTACAGGCAGGTTCTTGTTGATAGAGATGATACGATGTTTCAGAGGGTTCTTTGGAGAGATAGCCCTGAAAAAGAAATTGAAGAATTTGAGCTGGTGACGGTTACATTTGGTACTTCATCGGCGCCATTTCTAGCAGTGCGTTCTTTGCATCAGGTTGCGTATGATGAAGGGAAGGATCATCCATTAGCCGCGAAAATCATTCTTAATGATTTCTACGTGGATGATTTAATGACAGGGGCAGAAACTGTAGAGGAAGCATATAATATTCACACAGAGATAAAGAATATTCTAGCTAAGGGGGGATTTCAGTTGCAGAAATGGATAAGTAACAGCGAAGAATTATTACATAAAATAAGAGAAAGCAAAAGGGATAAGACTGAGGAAGTAAACATAAAAATAGACAATATTACAAAAATACTCGGACTTACCTGGGATCCTCGCGCTGATGCTTTTCAGTATTCCGTAGAACTGCCTCTCCCTATGGAACCTGTAACTAAAAGAAAAATCATATCGGATATTTCTAGGCTTTTCGACCCATTAGGTTGGTTGTCACCTAGTATCGTTTTATCCAAAATATTGATACAAAAGCTATGGTTGGCAGGTATAAGTTGGGACGAAGAAGTACCTAGTAATTTATTAAAGGAATGGATTACTTACCGTAAAGATTTATCTTCTTTACTTAATGTTAGAATCCCACGCTGGCTTAACACTAAATCCAGTAATGTAAAGACGGAGCTACACGGCTTTTCGGACGCCTCGAAAATGGCCTTCGCTGCAGTAGTATATGTCAGAGTTATAGATGCAGAAGGTGACATAAAGGTTGCTTTAGTTACCTCCAAAACCAAGGTGTCTCCCATCAAACAGGTGTCAATACCTAGGTTAGAACTATGTGGAGCTGTTCTATTGTCTAAGTTGATGGTTGACGTTGCTAAAACTCTTGATATTAACATATCAGATGTACACGCTTGGACGGATTCCGAAGTTGTACTCGCATGGCTTAACCGCCATCCAAGCTGTTGGAAAACGTTTGTGGCCAATCGCGTTGCAGAAATCTTAAACACATTGGATACAAAATATTGGTCATACGTTCCGTCCAAACAAAATCCAGCGGATTGCGCCTCTCGCGGCATAGCTCCAAGAGAACTCGGTAATACTGCGATATGGTTCAATGGACCAGAGTTCTTAAGCCAATCGGTAGTAGAGTATAAAAGGCCAAACCATCTTATTACCCGTCTAGAAGAAGTTAAAGTACATGTAAGCGCTATAGAAGTTTCGTTTTGGAACAATTTTTCATCCTTAACCAGGTTAATTCGAGTTATGGCTTATTGCCGTAGGTTTCTAAATTTAAGAAAAAATAAAGCAATACGTGTTGGTGTTAGGTCACGACAGTTATCTAAACTGGAACTTGCAGAAGCAACAGAAATGTGTGTAAAGAGGTGTCAAGAGGATGGGTTTACCAATGAATTGGAGGAATTAAAAAACCATAAAATAGGCAAAAGAAATGCAAAATTAGATTCATTAAACCTGTTTCTAGACTCTAAAGGAATAATTCGAGTTGGAGGACGGCTTGAAATGTCACAATTATCCTATGACAGAGTGCATCCTATACTCATACCAAAGCAATCGTTTTTAACAAATCTTTTGATAGCGGATGCACACGAGAAAACGATGCACGGTGGCCCGCAATTAATGATTACATACTTACGCACCAAGTATTGGATAATAGGCGTAAAGGCTTTAGCACGGAAGTATGTGAGAAGCTGTGTGAGGTGCATACGATATACAGCTAGGGTAAGGACTCAACTGATGGGGCAGTTGCCTTCCGCTCGCGTGACACCAAACAAACCATTTTTGTGCAGCGGAGTAGATTATGCGGGTCCGATAAATATTCGAGTGTCTAAGGGTTGGGGCAATAAGTCCTATAAGGGTTATATTGCGCTATTTATATGTATGGCCTCTAGGGCTGTTCATTTGGAGGCAGTTAGCGATTTAAGCACTAGGGGTTTTTTGGCTGCTTTTAAACGCTTTATCTCAAGACGTGGTCGATGTGCGGAATTATATAGCGACAATGGGACTAATTTCGTAGGGGCAGCTCGCGAATTATTATATTTATTAAATGATCAAAGGTCAGGCTGTAACCCTGAGTTAGCAGAGGAATTAGGGAATAATGGTACGGAGTGGCACTTCATCCCTCCTCACTCGCCAAATTTCGGCGGTCTGTGGGAAGCAGGGATTAAGTCGGCGAAGCATCATCTTAAGAGGGTTATAGGTAATTCGACTCTTACCTTTGAAGAGATGATCACAGTATTGGCTCAAATTGAGGCATGTCTCAATTCAAGACCTCTATCGTATGTGGAAGATCAAGATAAGTTAACCATACTAACTCCTGGGCATTTTCTGGTAGGGGAGCCACTAGTTTTACCTCCCGACTTAAATTATGAAAAGGAAAATATTAATAGTTTAAGGCGATGGCAACTTCATCAGAGAATGATGCAGGATTTCTGGCGCCGTTGGTCGCACGACTACCTTCACCAATTTTTACAACGAAATAAATGGTATTACAAAATTCCGGAACCATCTGTAGGTGAAGTAGTGTTAGTTAAAGAGGATGATATGCCTCCTGGCAAGTGGTTGCTAGGTAAGATCGAACAAAAACATCCTGGTTCTAACGGTCTCACTCGTGTCGTAACCATACGAACACAATCATCTGTTATAAAAAGACCTACGTCTAAACTATGTATATTGCTTATAGCAGATTCAAAACCAATATAATAATGTGTAATATTTAGCAAATAAGTTTTTAAAACATTTTTGTAATTACCCCTCACCACGGATACCTACTAAGGTTGAGAGACTTTAAAAGTATTTTTCCCGTGTGAAGCACGGTGGGCGGCATTTAAGGACATTCGGAAATAATGTCCTTGGTGGGCGGTATGTTTACGTTAGTAAAAAGGTAACGGAATCATAGCGTTCACCGTTAATTCAAAACTGGGAAATTAGTACCCACGAATTCGATAGATGGCGTTGGCGTCGAATTAGAAGTCGCTATGGTTTCGTTACCGCTCGTAGCCTAAGTTAGAATAAGAATTTTTGTTTGTTGAGAGCAGTATAACATTGTGAAGTTGTGATTCGGTTCGGTACTACGTTTCAATACACGCGTTTAGTTACCAGTCCAGTGTTTGATTTTCGCTACCCTCTCCAAGTCGACCTTCGGGTTTGAACAGACAGGGTATATACTTGAAGCAGCAGACTTGACGCTAACTGGTTACTGCTTGGCAAGAATTAATTAATTAATTATTTAATTTTATAGGTACTATGAACGTAGTATAAAATGGCTGTGTAAAAGTGGGACCTTCTTCTCTCTAGATTCTGTGCTTAATTTTGGCTGTCGAAAAGCTGATACATAAAGCGTATTAACCCATTTTACGGACGTTAGATAATCTCACTAATATAATGAAACTCAAAGTTTGTATACATCACCGGAATATTACAGACAACGTCTATGATAGTAATAAATCTTTCTTAGATTACATTTTCTCGATATATTATGAAAAAATCGTTTCGTACACCATAAATTACATCCAAATTCACTAGTTTCCAACAACCGTGTCTTATTTACGAAAAATAGTTTGCAATTTCTAGCGATACGTTTATCTTACAGCGTTTGCCATTTTCCGATGACATTGTATGTGTGTCTTAAAATTAAATGAAATTCATCTTACGGGTAAACTATATCCTGGAATAACACACAGGATGGTTATATTATATTTCCTTGGGATATTTTTTTACTTTCACGTGTGCAATATCACGGGTAAAAAGTATACAAGGTGTAAGGAACAGCCCTCCGCAAACTTTAAGGGCTTGTTCAGTAGACGAAACTGAACAAACTTCCACAATTTTTTTCGGCCTCGCCTTATAAATTGTCCAATCAAGTTTATCATTTTGTATGGTGAGGCTGATTTTTTTTTCGTTTCCTGAAAATAAATTTGTGGAAGGTTGTTCAGTTTCGTCTACTGAGCAAGCCCTTAAAGTTTGTGGAGGGCTGTCCCTTACACCTTGTATAGTACTTGGCAAGCAAACAACAGTAAACTGAATATTATACCACTTTTCAGAATTATGCCTCACATAAAATAACGAAAATCGTTTAATATTGTAATGAGATTCTTCACAGAAATCCTGTTTTATATATTAGGCATAAAATAAGCTCTAAACGATACCGTATAAGCTTGCTTTGGTTGGAATACAGCCTGTATGTGGTTGTATTTTGGCTGGGCGATCGCCAAATTGGGATTTTTGTTGGCTAGACGACCAAACACTTACGTGGAATATTGCTGAATATTATTTCTATGTTGTGTTGCAGTAAATTTTAACCTTTGGAAGTATGCGGAATAGAGTATAAAGTCCTTTAAACCTCCGTTGAAAAGGAAGGATTTTTCGTATAGACGGGTGTTATGTCTGGTGGGCAACTGCCCGATAGATGATTTCGGGCTGTCGTATATGCTCAAATCGCGCGGAGAACTTTAATTGTGCGATGCAGAATTTTTTACTTCTTGTAGTTCTTATGTGGCGCTATAGATGTCGCTACAAACCCAAAGGTTAGCTGGTAGAATCACGATAATTGTCGATTCAAGATAACTTCATGTCTTTATTTCCGTTTTTGAACATAAGAATGTCAATCAATCAATGTTTGGGGATCAAAATACTTTGTTCGAAATTTATCTGAAGCATACTTTTGATCCATACGAGTATTAAAATTTGTTTCTTCGTACGATATTTATACCTTACTTCACACAATTTAATTGGCATTCAAGATGTGTTCAGGCTAGGTAGGGTGATTGCGAGATTGTTCGAACGGTTTACCGTGGCCTTTGAATGCAAACATGACCACTAGTTGATATGTTATGTCATTGGTAAAGTCATCATTTAACTCCCTTTTCTTTTATATCACTCCTCACACAATCCATGCATCTTTTCTTTGGTCTCCTCCTATCGGGAGAGGGGTCCATCCATCCATATGTATATTCATAAACCCTTTTAGTATCATCCGTTTCATCTCTCCTCTTCACATGACCATGGTAAAGTGTTGAAACAAAATTAGAAGGTTTTCGTTACTTCACTGTATTTAGTTATATTAAGGTGTCACTTAAAGTATTTTTAAAGCTGTCGTTTAAAAGAGCCTTCGCAGCCCTGGAGTGCAAAGGGCAACTGAAGGACCATGGCTCAGTTTTAGTCCGTCTTCTTCTCCGTCCACGGAGCAAGTACAACCGTCTTTCTATTTTCGAAATTAGCGGGGCAGTTTTTTTCTTTTAAACTCTTCTTGCCGACAGTTTCTGTCTTTATTCCTTCAATGAACTCATCATTTCTTTTTTTTTTCAGCAAACGTCCTTCATTGTTGTAATAATGTAACCTGAAATATTTAGTATAAGCTAACCCGATAGTCGTTGTCCTGTCTTATCTATAAAAAACTGTCAAACGTACAAACTGTCTACGCGCAAAGGTCTTAGTCTTAGCTTTTTGAAACGTTAAAATTTTCTGCACAATTTTCTGTCCTTATGAATCTTTTGCAAAATATTGGTTTAAAAATAAAAATGAATGAAATCTGTAAAAGTTTTTTCAAGTTATGTCGTGACCTAGGAAAATAGGAATTATTTGTAAATATGTAGTTATATATGGTGACTGGTAATTAGTGACCGATAATTATACGCATGATTCTACTCATGATTACAAACAACTTTCCCAAAGAAACTTTTTTTTATACTCATTATTTCCCTTATATCATTTAACCGGACCATACAGGTACCTACACTGATTACATGTATTTTTTTTTTTGTGGGGATTTTTCGTAAAAACGCGCAATTAGGTACGTAATAATGATACCCCAAGGTTCACGAGAGGTTAATGTCATAGATTTCATAAAAACAGTTCCACCGTTACAGGCAGTATACTCGTACTAATAAAACAACGTAAGTATGTATGAATGTTACTCGACCACAAAAATCGAAAAACCGGAATCGATCGTAACTAAAACATTATACACTTTCCTCTCCTCTCATCACAACACGGGTCAAACGGTCATACGTTCAGTGCGCAGATAATTTCCAAGAGATTAGATTTACGCAGTGTTCCCAGACACATAAAACATATTCGACGTGTTGTGGCTGGCACGCCCGCGGCAACACTACGCCTGACAGATTTGGATATTAGTTAATAAGCTACTGGCTGCTTCCAATGTAGCCTTGCAATTTAAAAAAAAATATGGATTTGTTTTAGTAAAAACTTGATTTTAAGAAGCTCTTTTATAAAAGTGCTGATTATTATTTAATATGAGTAGGTATTTAGTATGAGTTCGAGGTGGCTCAAGAGAAGAATACATGGAAGGGGTTGGGAGAGGCCTTTAATTAATTATTTATTTATTTAATTCAGATTCTTACAACCATATTATGTTAGTAGCACTTAAAACTTATGTCAGTAAAATTGCTCATAAAAATAAAAGCCTTGGCTCAGCAGTGAGAAAGTAAAGGCTAGGTAATAAAAAAAAATAGTGTAGAAAGAAAGAAAGAAAGAAAATTTATTTGTCAAACATGCGTTTACATAAACTGACTTATCAGACATGCAAGGTATTCAATTAATAGTGTGTAATGAGCGTCCATGTTTTGCCAATAACGGCGTAAAAATGTTTTAGGTATAAAAATTACATTTAATTGCATTTACATATTATAGTCATTTCAAATTTCTAAATTCCATTACAAAATATACAAATTGAATGATTAATTGATGTCAAGATATTAAAGTATAGGTGAAATATAGTCAAAAATAAATTAAATTATGTCCAGTAAATTCATAATATTATGCAGTCAAGTCGAAAATTCACATTATTAAGTTGGAATAGAAAAGTCCTTTTCATTCAAAAAATTTAAAACATTGTAGTACACTTTATTAACTAAAAATCTTCTCAGCTTTTTTTTGAAAAGTGACAAGGGCAGTTCTCTCCAACTTTTAGGTAATTTATTGAATTTCATAGGAGCCATACAGAAAACACTTTTGCGCATGAGGGATGTTCTCTCAGGATGAGAGCATATCCTACTGTTGTCGCGCCTGTTACGTGGGACTACTTCATCAAATCGTTTAAATCGGTATGGATTTGTTTTGACAAATACAGCTACCTCTAAAATATATAGACATGGCAAAGTAAGTATTTTATATTTTTTAAAGTACGGCACGCAACTATCAGTAGGTTTAATTTTAAATATTGAAAGAATGCATCTCTTTTGAGCCTTGAACACCATGTCTTTATCTGTTGAGTTCCCCCAAAAAATAGCGTACCATAGCGTAGATGGGATTCTGTTAAACCATAGTAGGCTGTAACTAATGCCTCCACACCTATTAAAGACGACAATGTGTGCAGGGCATAGGCAGATTTACTGATTTTCTTGCATAAGATTTCGATATGGGCTTTCCAATTCAGTTTTTTATCAATGTGGAGCCCTAAATTTTTTGTTGTTTCTGCCTCTTCTATAGGCTGGTCATCGTAGTGTATATTTAAGGTACTCTTACTATTGATGCGTTGACTTAAATGTATTAATTTAGTTTTAGTCAACTTAATTTTTAAGTTATTGTCATTTAGCCACTAAACAACTAACATCCCAGAGCTAGAAAACAACACTATTGCGACTTTTGCTGATGACACTGCTATTATGGCTACAGGATCAAATCATAGAGAAGCAGTAGAAAAACTTCAATTAGCAGTGAACAAAATTTATGACTGGACACAAAAATGGAAGATCAAGCTGAATGAGTCAAAATCAATTCACGTTGACTTCACAAACAAACGGTGCAACTACCACCCAATCTACATAAACGGTACGCAAGTGCCTTATGCTAATACAGCCAAATATCTTGGCATAACTCTCGACGCCAAGCTGCGATGGAAAGCTCATGTCAAAAAGAAAAGACAGGAACTCGACATACGCTATAAAAGCATGTACATATTGGTTACTCGGAAAGAAATCCTGTTTATCAATACACAATAAGATAACTAGTTACAAGCATATTTTGATGCCAATTTGGACGTATGGTATCCAACTCTGGGGCTGTACTAAACGGAGCAACATCAAAATAATACAACAGTTCCAAAATAAAGTACTCAGGGATGCTGTAAAAGCACCTTGGTACATCAGAAATGACGACCTCCACCGTGACCTCAAAATGGAACTCGTCACAAAAATTTGCTGAAGCCCACGAACACAGACTTCACCGACACGTGAATGTTGAGGCTACACAGCTGTTAGACAATACGGACCTAGTGCGTAGACTAAAGAGAACTAAACCTTTTGAGTTAGTGTAGTGTTTAAAGTTAGTGTATAATAGTGATCAATGCTGTGCTATGCATATTACACATGAACAAAGTGTTTTTATCAATATCAGACTCTAAGAAAGTGCTATGGACTTCTATAAGTGTTAAAGGACGCTATTCTTAGTTTAAGCAAAACCGTATAAAAATAAGTTAGAGTTAAATTACTTATTAGTCTTTTAGGCTAGATTGTAATCAATTATTAAGAAATTTATTCTTAATAATAAGGAAAAAAAAAAAATTTAGCCACTTTACCATTAAATTTATAGATTCATTTATGTCATTTTCATTTATAGAGGTATAAGTAGGCTTTTAAAGCTTTGGCAATTTTTTTTTTGAATTGACATTAATGTAATGTTTAAATGACTTGTAATAGACTTTGAATACTATGACTAAGTCTATATAGGTAGAAATACATTGCGCCCATGTGGGTCTCGTACGTCGTCTGGGCGCGTCGGTCTCCATACATTTTATATGGATACTAGCTTTTGCCCGCGCGGCTTCGCTCCCGCCCTTCCCTACTCCACCCTACTATACCCTACTATATCCTACTCTACCCTACTCTACCCTACTCTACCCTACTATACCCTACTCTACCCTACACTACCCTACTCTACCCTACTCTACCCTACTCTACACTACTATAACCTACGGTAGGGTAGAGTAGGGTATAGTAGGGTGGACCCTACTATACCCTACTCTACTCTACCAAACTTCACATAAACCATCTACTAAATAGTCCGAATAAAGCTTAAACATTTGGTTTGGATAGGTGAGCCCGTTCTTGAGTTATAAAATTACAACGAAAAGTGGCATTTATTTTTATGTATTACTAGCTTTTGCCCACGCGGCTTCGCTCCCGCTCTTCCCTACTTCAGCCTACTATACCCTACTCTACCCTACTATACCCTACTCTACCCTACTCTACCCTACCCTACTCTACCCTACTCTACCCTACTCTACCCTACTCTACCCTACTCTACCCTACTCTACCCTACTCTACCTTACCCTACTCTACTCTACCCGATCTGATTTGTAACCTATATATACTAGCTACCGGGTACTATTATACGTTTTTGGACGCGTCTCTGCGAGACCTATACGATCCTGGTAAAATAATTCAAAGATTTTCACAGGGAAACTTTTTATTCAAGAAAAACCATTTTTCCAAATTTTAATTTCTTCAAAATTTTATATCTCGATCCCTGGTTGACGTAGGTCGGTTCTGAGGGTGCCGTCGTACGCGTCTCTGCTCGCCCTACAGGATTCCTGCAAAAAACAAATCAGTTTAGACATTTCCTAGAAGAAAATTTTTCGATTTTCGCAAAATATTGACTTTTTTATTAAAAAATTGACACTTATCTGATAATAACTCCCGTTTTTGTGGTCCGATCGTGACCAAAGTAGTCTCATAACACGGGCCAGCGCGTCGCCTGTGCGCCCCGACCCTAAAAAATTTGCGTCCCATAGGAAAATTTTACACCCGACAGCAAAAAACTGCAAAAATTTCAAATTTTCAGAAATTTATTTTTAATAGTAGATTTAGCAAAATATTTTTATTGCTCTAAATACTAGGGGGTGGTAAGACGAGCAAATATATACATTTGTGGGTTAATTAGTGACACGTTCTGAGGGTTATTGACTGACTGATCCCCCTGTACAGGAGCAGTGCAAACGTTTTAGGGAATTTGACGCTGCTTATTGACCTCTGTTTAGGAATTTTTGTGACTTGTATTAGACTACTGATCCCCTCTTTACAGGGATCAGTACATCAGTTTTATTATTATTTTGTATTTTTAATTATTTATTGACACCTCTATCGAGGAAAAACATTTTGACTGTTTTATTGACCTGCCGATCCCCTCTTTACAGGGATCAGTATATTGTTTTAAACATATATAATCAATTAATTGTATTATATATTTTCTTTATTATTTATTAATTCTATATCTCCACTCCCTACAATGTTCCTCTCCAGGACCCCGGCCAAGAAAGTCTCCGCAGGACCCCATGTCTCTCCGTCGAACGCGGCACTCAACATCACCTTCGAGGGGGAGGTTTTCCCTCCCAGTGCTTCAACTCAGGCCTCTAGTGTGAGGCGAAGCATTGGTGAGTGTGAAAATGGGAAAATAGCGGATTCACAGCCTCTCCATTCAGCCGCCGCGAAGCCATCTAAAAAAGCTTCCCCGACCGTGACAGCCTCCCAGAAGTCTGCAAAGCGCGCCCCTTCCCAGCCGGACAACAAGGCCGCGGCGCGCCGAACTTCCACTGAGACGATGGGAGCGTCACCGGGGACGAGCCAGATTCAGCCGAGCAAACCCACCGATCGGGTGACCGAGGCTCGCAACTGCCTTCTGCGCGCGAAGTCACATCTCGGCGACTCGCGTAATCTGAGGGCAGACTTGAAAGCCGGGATCACCCAATCGGTGGAACGACTGTACCAGCTCGTGAAGGAGGAGGCGGTGGCTACAGCACAATTAAAGGCGGCTGAGCAGGCAAGGAGGGAGGTTATTACGGCCACATTTCCGCCAGAGACACCCAAAATCCTCCCGGAGGTTAACTCGCTGCTCGCTTCACTAGCGGAGCATAGCGCGCTGGTGAAGGAGAGCAGCGAGAAGATGGAAAAGCTGCAGCGAGCGATGGAGAGGTAGGGGGAACTACTGGAGAAGACGGCTACCTACGCGAGTGTGGCGGCGGGTCCACCGAAAAGGCAGACCCCAGGCAGGACCGCGCTGCACTCGATAGTGGTGACGTCAAAAGACGAGGGGGATTCGGGGGAGGACGTAATAAAGAAAATAAGAGAGGCGGTTAAAGCCAAAGAGGGAGGAATCGATATAGAGAGCGTAAGAAAGGCCAAAGACCGAAAAATTATTATGGGCTGTAGGTCGGCGGAAGATAGGAAGAGAGTTAGGGAAAGGATAGAGAAGTCAGGAGACCACCTCGTTGTCGAGGACGTGAAGAACAAGGACCCGCTACTAGTGTTCCGTGGCGTCCTCCGCATACACTCCGACGAGGAACTGCTGGAGGCGCTACGGAACCAAAACCGGGACGTCTTTCGCGGTCTCGACAACGGGGAGGATCGAATGACGGTTAAATTCAAGAGGAACTCGCGGAACCCCCAAACCAGCAACGTCGTTGTCAGCACGTCTCCGGCTGTCTGGAACAGGATGCTCGAGAAGGGAAGAGCGCGCATCGATCTCCAGACCGTCTTCGTCGATGACCAGTCGCCACTGGTGCAGTGCACTAGGTGCTTGGGCTATGGACATAGTCGGCGGCTCTGTAAAGAACCGACCGACTCATGCAGCCACTGTGGAGGCCAGCACCTACGAGCAGAATGTGCCCAGTGGCTAAAGGCGGAAACACCTAAGTGCCCCAACTGCGTCAAGGCGAAGATGGAGAGATCACAACGCCTTTAACCCTGAGTGTCCTGTTCGAGTCAGGTGGGACAGGCTGGCACGAGCGTCCGTCGCCTATTGCTAAGGTGGTCCCAGCAAACACGATGCCGTACAAGGTTCTCCAGGCAAATCTCCAAAGGAAGAAGTTGGCGACCCAAGAGCTTATGCTTGAGGCTGAGAAGCGCAAAGCCACCGCAGCGCTGATCCAGGAACCCTACGTGGGCAGTGTGAAGAGGATGAGCGGGACCAGAGGTGTCCGAATCTTCCAGAGCACCAGGCAAGGAGAAGGGACTGTCAAAGCGGCCATAGCCGTCTTTGACCCCAAACTGACCGTACGACAGTACCCAGAACTCACCACGGACAACATCGTCGTGGTGGGGATCCAAACTGGTGCCAGTAGACTAACTCTGGTCTCGTTCTACTTCGAACCGGACCAGCCCCTAGGGCCATACCTGGACAGCCTTAAAAAGGTGGAAAGCGAGACCGGCCCGCATAGGCTCATCATGGGAGGAGACGCCAACGCCTGGAGTATCTGGTGGGGCAGCAGTGAGACCAACAGCAGAGGCGACGAGGTGCTGGGAGCTCTCGACCAGCTTGGACTGCAGGTACTCAACAGAGGGGAAACTCCAACCTTCGACGTAGTTCGTGGTGACAGACGTTACACGAGCTGCGTCGATGTCACAGCCTGCACGGCGGATATGCTGACGGTGACCGACGGCTGGCGAGTCGTTGACGACTTGACAGGGTCGGACCACAACGGCATTGAGTTTAGTATACACCTCGAGAAGTCTTTGGGTATCACGGTTAACCGGACTACCAGGATCTACAACACCAAGAAAGCAAATTGGACGCAGTTTCGTAAGAAACTGCGCCAAATTATGCAAATCAACAATTTGACCGTAAGTCTGTTCGATCAAATCGACAGCAAGGACAAAATAGACCCGGTAGTCGAGGGACTTACAACGGCAGTGCAAGACGCCTGTACATCCGTGATACCCAAAAAGAAGACCAAAGAGAGGATAACCGTGCCGTGGTGGTCTGATGAACTCGCCAGTCTGAAGAGGCTAGTGGTCACTAAAAAGCGGAGGATCCGCTGTGCAGCGCCAGTACGTAGACCAAAGGTTGTTGAGGAGTACCTGAAACAGAAGGAAGAGTACGAGCGTGCAGTAGTCCAAGCTAAAATCGAGAGCTGGAAGGGGTTCTGCGAGAAGCAGGACAGGGAAGGCTCGTGGGAAGGTATATACCGGGTGATCCGTAGGACGGAGAAGAGAGAGGAGGATTTGCCGATGGTAAAGGACGGCCGGACTCTAGACCCAGAGGCTTCGGCGAGGTATCTGGCACAGGTGTTCTACCCAGAGGACCGTTCGGAGGGGGATAACGAGGAGCACGAACGTGTGCGGAAACGAGCTGAAGAGGTGAACGGGGGGTACGAAGCTGAACCTTCGGACCCTCCCTTCACACTCGACGGAGCTGGAGCGAGCTGTCTCCTCGTTCAACCCCAAAAAAGCCCCCGGTTCCGACGGTCTGACGGCGGACATATGGGGCCACACGATCCGTCAAGACCCAGACTTAGTTCTTGGTGGCTTGGTAAACAAGTGCCTGGCGCATGGATACTTTCCGCGGTCCTGGAAAGAGGCAACTGTCGTCGTGCTCCGCAAGCCCGCTAAAGACGATTACACCACCCCAAAATCATACAGGCCAATTGGGCTTTTGCCTGTTCTCGGCAAGGTCTTCGAGAAGCTGCTCGTGGCCCGACTCAAGTTTTATCTGCTACCCAGGATGAGTACTCGCCAGTACGGATTCATGCCCCAGCGAAGCACCGAGGACTCCCTCTATACGCTGATGGGGCACATTCGTGATGGACTCAACGCAAAGAGGCTTGTCACGATTGTGTCCCTGGATATTGAGGGGGCCTTCGATAGCGCATGGTGGCCAGCCATACGAGTCCGACTGGCTGAGGAAAAGTGTCCTGTAAACTTGAGGCGGGTCATAGACAGCTACTTGTCCGAGAGGGTGGTGAAGGTCAGATATGCGGGAGTGGAGTACGAATCCAGGACCGAGAAGGGATGCGTCCAGGGGTCAATCAGTGGTCCCATATTTTGGAACCTTGTGCTAGATCCACTTTTAAAGGCTCTGGAGGAAATGGGAGTCTATTGCCAGGCGTTTGCTGACGACATTGTCCTTGTGTTCGATGGTGAGACGGCTCTTGAAGGTGACGTCACGGATGTCGGTAACAGCTGACTAGTTTGTTTTGCTTGCGAGTGTTAAAATATAAACAAAGTATTTTTTCTAAATCTTTATTGTTTGAAGACTTCTACAAGATACAATAATTCACATATATTGTGGTGCAGTGACAGTGATAGTAAAAACATTTATAATTACTAAAAAAACCAAATCCAAACAAAGTCAGTGTAAGACGCTTACCCGCAATTTTATACAAATAAAATCTTAAAACTAATAACAATAAACAATAATAAGTGGAAAGTGAAAGTTGGGTTTTGGAGTTTGTGATAGACTCAAGTACACTGAAATATACAAGACCTTTATCTAAAGAGATTGTTTCTCGACACTAGCTAATAGCGCCATCTGTGATTCCCCAGTGGTACTAATCTCCGTTGTGTTTACATAATTATCTAGTCGCAAAATAACGATTATGGCGAAGTGTGGGGGCTGTGGTCAGTTTTTGGCTAGGGCGGAGTGTATTCGCTGCACTAAGTGTCCTGGGTCTTACCATCCCACTTGCATTGGCGTTACGTCAACAAAGGTGTCGCCTAATTGGTTGTGTCCTGATTGCAAGTTAAAGATTCCAAGGAAGGATAACTCGGCTACACCTGTTAAAGGTCCCTCAGACGGTATCGCCGTGACCAGTCAGCCAAATGTAGTCCGGTCTTCGCCGGGAACACAGCCTACAGCGGAAAGCCAGAGGGCGCTGGCTGAGCAAACAACCGTGGAACCAGCAAACAGCCAGCATATTGTACCCCTCTCTCCTCTGACAGCAGAGTCTCAAGAGCTTAACGTAGCCTATGAAATTCGCTGTTTCCGTGAGGAACTAAGTGCCATGAGAGTGGAGTTGCGTTTGTTCCGAGACGAAATGGCGAGTTTGAAGATTGATGTCGGGATGTGTGGGGAACGAATGGACATTATTGAAGGCAAGGTTTCCCACCTCGAGAGACGCTTTGAGGAGAGGGAGAAGGAGCCATCTTCTGTAGACCATCTTAAAGAAGCCATTACCGAGCTAAAGTTGCAGCTGAACGAACGAGATCAAGATCTTCTGCTCAATGATGTCGTCATTTCGGGCATTCCCGAAACAAAAGATGAGAGCCCGCTGCACATAATACATTTGGTATCTTTAAAGCTGGGAGTAAACATTGACGAGCGCGACATTGTGAATGCCGAGCGTATTGGTATGGTTCGCCGTAACTTTACTGTGGCTGGCAGCGGAGGGGACTCGGTGGAACCGCCTAGACCGCGCGCGCTCGCCGTGCGCCTGTCGCGTCGCGCTGCCCGCGATCAACTGTTGCGGGCGGCGCGCGTGCGACGCGGTCTCACCACGACGGACCTCGAGCTGCGCGGGCCCTCTAGAAGATTTTATGTAAACGAGCGGCTTACGCCAATTAACGGCAGATTATTTTATAACGTCCGCGAGGCTGCTCAGAAACATAAATATAAGTACGTGTGGACAAAAGATGGCCGCATCTATGTGAAGAAAGAAGATGGTGTACCTCCACAACGCATTCGTTGTGATCTTGATATTGTCCAAATTTTTGGCAATGGTTCCGTTTAACCAGCCTTTTATTGATTTTAAAAGTCTATTATTTTAAAATACGCGTTAGTTATTTCACTTATAATTATTTGTATATCAATGCTTATAATGTTAACTTTTGTTATTTGTTTGTGTTTCTTGTTATCTATTTAATTTTTTTATTGTTTTTTTGGTCTGTTATTTTATGGCCGCAGCTAGCCCAGACTAAGGGGTGCATTGTTTTGGTTGGCATTTTCCGTAGTGGTGCAGGTTTATTGGTAACTAACTCGCATCAAAACATATTGCACTTATATCCCGTCATATGTATAGTTATTTATTTATCACAATATTCTTCCCTCATTTACATTTCTTATTCACCCACAATTGCACTACAAGTAGCCACAATACTATTGGTATTTAATGACTTTTTAATCGCATGTATATATATTATTTTAACATTTCAAAGCACTATTTTTGATTTTACAATAAAACTAAGTCTTTGTTATTATTTCGAAAAGCCGATTAATATTTGCCACCACTTTGCAAATAAATGTTTCCAATGTTGCTTTGTATTGTTTAGTGACGCAGATTCACTGCGATGAGTGCAAAGTATTTTAAATTTGGATTTTTGAACCCAGGGTCATTGGGCACTAATCATGATGAGTTCATCGCTGCATTGGAGCGTCATGATGTAGATATAATGGCTATAAATGAGACATGGTTAAAGGAAAATGAAGATGGGCGCGCGCCCGCCGTGCCCGGGTACCGGCTACGGCATGTTCCGCGGCCGGTGAGCGTGCGCAGTGGTCGCGGCGGTGGCATAGGATTTTATATCAAACGCGGGATAAGAGTGCGTACTCATTCTCATCCGGTTGACCCTCTTCATGAGACAGTTGAACAAATGTGGCTAGTTTTAACCACTAATGGTGTGAAAATTGCAATCGGCACTGCGTACAGACCGCCATGGATGAATGCTGATTTATTCTTGGATGCGCTTACTTGTTCTATTAATTCCTTAACATTTTGTAAGCACACCGTTCTCTTGGGTGACTTTAATATTAATTTTTTGAACCAAACAGACTCCAAAACAATCAAATTGAATATCTTTCTTCAATGTCTTGACCTAAGCCAACTGGTAACATCTCCTACTCATTTTACCTCCACTAGCGAAACTCTTATAGACCTAGTGTGCTCGGATGCTAGGGCGCGCTCCATTGAGGTGGACTGGATTAGTGCGCTTGGTGCGCATGCTTTCATAACGGCTGTTTTTTATTTCAAAAAAGAGAAAATACCACCTATAGTTATAACTCGTAGAAATATAAAAAATATACCATTGGACAAGTTCAACGAGGATTTAGTCTCGGTGGACTGGCTTGCGATGGCTGTGTCAGGTGACGTAAATGCTATGGTGGCTGAATTAAATTATAATATTATCACGCTTTTTGATAAATATGCTCCACGTAAGACTCAGATTATTAAGGAAAGGTCGTATCCATGGATAACAAATAACATCAAACTCATGATGTCCCTGCGTAATCAGGCCCATTTACGATGCCGAAACTCACCCTCAGAGAGTAAAACTTTATATTACAGAGAGCTAAAAAGTTTAGTAAATAGGTCTTTATATCACGAAAAAGTGGCTTATTTTAAACATAATATTAATAGTAAGATTAATCATCCCAAAACTCTATGGAAAAACCTGAAGTCAACCTTATTACCTTTTAAAATAGTGTCCGAATTGCCCTCTCATTTTAACGACCCTGATGTAATCAATTCGCACTTCTTGAATGTTCCGGGTGATAGTACTGCACCAGCATCATGTATAGCGTACTATGAGTCTCAAAGATTTAATGAGGGTGTTTTTTCTATGACTCCTGTAGACCAAACTACCGTAATCAAAATTTTATCAAAATTTAAATCTAATGCAGAGGGTTTTGACCGTATTACGCTTGACATGTTTTATCTGACTCTTCCCCAAACTTTAGATATACTGACTTCTATTATTAATTATTCTATTTCTACGTCAACCTTTCCTGACCTCTGGAAGATTGCAGTTGTGCGTCCGATTCCTAAAGTCACGAGCCCAAGCACTATAAAGGACTTAAGGCCTATAAGCATTTTACCCTTCTTGTCAAAAGTGTTGGAAAAAGTTGTAAATGCCCAATTAACGACCTACCTTGAGCAAAATAATATTCTCCCGGACGCGCAATCTGGTTTTAGGAAGGGTCGTAGCACTGCAACAGCTCTTTTAGATGTTACAGACAATATAATATCAGCTCAAGATGAGGGATGTTGTACCCTAGTAGTCTTACTGGACTTTTCCCGAGCATTTGATGCCATTAATTTGACTCTTTTGCTCTCTAAGATGACGTATTATGGTTTTGACGCGCCTGCGGTAGCTTGGTTTAGGAGTTATCTAACTAACCGTAAACAGCTGGTTGAAATTCAAGATGCCAATGGTTCTAGTATTTTATCTAATATGACTCCAGTGGTAAAAGGCGTTCCTCAGGGCTCTATACTAGGTCCCCCTTTATATATTCTGTACAGTGCAGACATTGTTAAAGTTCTGAAAAATTGTAAATTTCATATTTATGCAGATGACATTCAATTGTACCTTTCTTTTAAACCTAAAGATTATGATGTAGCAGTAAATTTGTTAAATGAAGATCTGGACAGGATAGTAACCTGGTCAAAACAAAACTCCCTACTACTTAACCCAGCCAAAACAAAATTTATTCTATTTGGTTCAAAATGTCAACTCAACACAATAACCTCTCCCCGTGCAAACGTAATCGTGATGGGACAATGTATTGAGCGTGTCAAACAGGCGAGAAATCTAGGTTTGATCATGGACGAAGACCTACGTTTTGAGTCTCATGTTGCAGACTGCGTAAAAAATTGCTTTTACCGGTTGAAAGTCTTGTACAAGATGCGTCCGTTTTTAAGCGAAGACCTGCGTGTACAGCTAGTTGAAAGTTTGGTTCTGTCGAAGCTAAATTATGCCGATACCGTCGTAGGACCTCGACTACTGTCACGCACCGCAAAACTAATACAACGGGTTCAAAATGCTTGCGCACGATTTTGCTTCAACATTCCACCAAGAAGCCACGTCACACCATTTTTAAACAAACATAACATTTTAAAAATGAAATCGCGTCGCAAGTTGCATTTGGCTTGTCTTCTTTTCGGCGTCATCAAGACTAAATGTCCATCATACCTGTACTCAAAGCTTGCATGGGTAAATAGTCACCGGCAGCGCGTGGCCAGGCGTTGTGCTCAGCAGCTGGTTACTCCACATCACCGAACTGCAGCTTTTCGAGGTAGTTTTCGGTACTCAGCCACTAAATGTTGGAATAATATTCCCCCTCCCATTAGGGACCTAAAAAATATAAGTAGTTTTAAGGCTACACTTAAGCAGTTTATTTTAAGTTCGCAAATACAATTTAATGAAATTAATGTTGATAAATCTTTTATATAATTAAGTCAATAATAATGCTAATTTAATAGTTTTTAAGAATATAATAATGTATCTAATAAATTACCAATGACGCATTCTTAGAATTTTAATAATTTATTTTAAACAACTAATTTTATCGTATAATTTAAAAACTCACCTTCACGTTATGTACCCATTTCTAGTCTTTATGGAGGTAGCTGGCGGGTACTTTTGTTTATTTCAGCCTGACTCCTTTCCATTTGCAATTTAAATAAAAAATCACTTATTAGTAACTTTTTACTGGCACTTGTAAACATTTTCTAGACGGCAATGTTTTTCTTTTTGTTTTTACTGGCTTCGTATATTAATTTATAGTTATAGTATTAGCCCTAGGTGTCGGTAATTGCCGGGCCGGTGCAGCGGTGGCTCATTATCATGGCGTTGAACATCGCGCCGCGCGTCGGCTGATGTTTTTTTATCGGAGTATTGTGGGTACTAAGTTATTTTATAGTTTTATCGTTTTATTCAATGAGGCACAAATTTTATTTTATAATATTGTGTTGTTATTTATCAAATAGTTATTTATGTATTTTATTTAAATAAAATTTTACACCCGTAAGTACACTACATCAATATCTATTTCAATTACACTTATGAGTATATATATATGCTTTACCCTAATCCGTGCGTCACTGCGGGGTGCCAACTGAAAACCAGCGCTGGGTGTCTAACGTCTAGCAAATGCTGAGGTGGTCACCCTTTCGGTGCGGGCACGCTCGGCGTACTTTGTACTTTTATTTTTATTTACTTTGTGTAATAACCGTTGTGCTGTGTCTGTACCGAATAAAAGTTTTAAAAAAAAAAAAAAAAAAAAAAAAAAAAAAAAAAAAAAAAAAAAAGTCCAGAGGGATGCCAATGTCGCCCTCGAGTACGTGCGAGCATGGGGTGTCTCGAACAAGCTTCGGTTTGCGCCGCATAAGACCAAAGCAATGCTGGTCACGCGCAAACTGAAGCATGACACCCCATGTCTCCGGATGGGTGGGGTAGACATTGGCATGTCTGAGGAAATCAAACTGCTCGGACTCACCATCGACCACAAGTTGACTTTCAACACTCACGTCGCAAACGTCTGTTCCCGAGCCGTCGGCATATATAAACAGCTGTCGCGGGCAGCTAGGGTTAGCTGGGGTCTCCATCCAGAGGTAATCCGCTGCATCTATACGGCTGCAGTGGAGCCTATCATCCTCTACGCGGCGAGCGCGTGGTCGCCAGCCGCCAACAAAGTCGGGTTGCAGAAGAAGCTGAACGCCGTCCAGAGGAGCTTCGCGCAAAAGCTGTGCCGAGCCTACCGCACGGTCTCCCTACACTCAGCACTGGTGCTGGCTGGGATACTCCCTCTTGACCTCCGAATTAAGGAGGCAGCCTCGCTGTACGAGGCCAAGAGAGGGGTACCTCACCCTGCGCTGGGAGACCGAGAGATCGAGCGTGTGTATCGGCACTAGAGATGCCGCATCCGGCTGAGCAGAGGGCCATTGCACTGCGACGCCTGGTAGACGAGGAACAATACAATGAGCACCGCGATTATGCGGTGCGTATTTTCACAGACGGCAGCAAGATTGAGGGCAAGGTCGGAGCCGCAGTGTCGGTATGGACCGACCAGGCGGAGGTCAAGGCCCTCAAGCTTGCTTTGCCGTTTTACTCTACCGTCTACCAGGCCGAGCTTCTCGCCCTCTGCAAAGCAGTGAAGGAAGTCCTCCGAAGGACCGAGACGGCGTTCGCTATTTACAGCGACTCCATGGCAGCCCTCCAGACAGTCGTGAACCCCGAAGCCCTCCATGCCCTCGCAGTAGAAACAAGAGATGCCATCCGCTGCATTAACGCCCAAAACAGGAGCGTCTCCCTGTTCTGGGTGAAAGCTCATGCGGGGCTGGAGGGCAACGAGAGAGCCGACTTGCTCGCGAAAGAGGCTGCCCTGAAGTCGAAGCGGCAACCCGACTATGACAAATGCCCGGTTTCATTCGTCAAGCGTATGATCCGAATGGAGACGCTGGGCGAATGGAACCGGAGGTATTGTGCAGGAGAAACGGCGGCCACGACGAAGATGTTCTTCCCCTGTGCGATCGCCGCGTACAGGACGATAAGGAGGATGGAGATGACCAAGGAGCTGACCCAAGCCCTAACAGGCCACGGCGGGTTCTCCGAGTACCTGACTCGCTTCAAGTGCAAGGAGAACCCGGCGTGCGCCTGCGACCCCGACAAGCAGGAGCCCACCTCCTGACGGACTGCCCGGTATATGCCTCCCACAGATACAAGTTTGAGGCACGAAATGGGGAAAAAATGATTGAAGAAAATCTGCGAGAATTCATTGGAAACAGCAAATACAGAAATGAATTCATAAAATTTATAACAAAAATTGTTGTATCAGTAAACAAAAGGAACAAAAAGTAACTGGACATCCAAATTAATTGACACCAACCCAAAATTTTACATATTATTTATTAATGAATTATTTTACTATGAATTGATTACTTGTGAATATATATATATTATAACTTATTTATTAATTATGATAATGACGTGAATTTTAATATTTAAAATGACTATAACATTTTGACAATACAACATATTATAAAACACAGCTATGAATCATAAACTAAAAGTTGCTAAGAATATGTCCACAGCTCATTTAAGATCTCTGCGCAACCTGACGGCAGGGTCCTTTCGTATGGCAGGAGTGGTTTTTAGCCGGTAGGAGTCCGGCACTACCCAGACTGTCTTCTTACGAGGCAGTCTGGGTGTCCATGATGGATTTCCCACTCCTGCCACAATAAAAAAAAAAAAAAAAAAAACTCTACTCTACCCTACTCTACCCTCCTCTACCTTACTCTACCCTACTCTACCCTACTCTACCCCACTCTACCCTACTCTACCCTACTCTACCCTACACTAAACTAATTTTCATTTTTTTTCCATAAGAACCTTCTCCTCATAATAACGAACACAACAAAAAAAAAAAATTAGCGAAATCGGTCCAGGCGTTGTTGAGTTATGCGCTTACCAACACATTTTGCGATTCATTTTTATATTATAGATATGGCTATTTTATGTGCCTACTAGACTTGTAGGGCTACATTAGACACACGGCACATGACGCCTCGCCTCACACACATAACATCCACCTAACATAAACTCATGACGATCAAAAAGTGTATGGTGTCGGTAACTGGAAACTAAAAGTGTCTATGTTTGCGCAACGCCTTATTACTTGCTAAGAATTTATTAGGGTTTATGCCATTATTTACAAATACGAATAACCAATTATTTAAGCCAAATGTTAATGAAAATCCGTGGTCGCGTTGACAACCATTATCAAAATACGCCACCCGGTGTACATACGAGTTTATAATTAAGATTAGGCATAATAAACACGAACATGAGTGGGTCGTGTAGTCGCGGCTGTATATTAGATCCCGCGGGAGTCATAGCGGACGTTCGGGGGAGTTATGGCGTGACGATGGCCCGGTGATGTTCTAATGGGGTACGTTGACCTTGCTTGAAGAGCACATAGAACATAGTGTTTACAATCTCGTCATACTAACATTTAATTCCTCCTATGCATATGTGCGTAAGGCAAAAAGTGATTTTTTCAGGAGAAGTGTGTTTGTAATAGTTAATTCGTTATCATTGGTCCACCTTGTGGGAGGCCTTCCATCGCTGCATCTTCCAGAACGTGGTTGCCACTCCAGAACCTTTCACCCCTATCGCTTACCGCCCCCTCGCCTCTTAAGTTTGGCGATTCTTCGAGCTATATCGGTAAACTTAGTTATCCTGTGGATATCTTCATTCCTGATTTGATCATGCAAGGAAACTCTAAGCATAGCCCTTTCTATTGCCCCTTAGGCAACTTTAATTTTACTTATTAGTTCGTTGTTAAATATAAAACTAATTTACTAATTTGTTGAAAATCCTTATAACCAGATTACAATACCAGACGCTGGATGTAATAAAAAATAATAAATACCTATTTATTTTACATTTTAATAATACAATTGTACTCCAAAAATAAGGTATCAAATTGTTCTGAAAGTATCTCACCGGTAGAACGGATTTGGGTATTTAGAAGACATGCTGAACATAGTCTTCGTGGGAATTGTTCGAAAGAACAGCTGAAGGAACATGAGTAGTTTTTGAGTCAGAAATAATGTGACACATTCCAGAGCGGTTAATTATTTTATGACTTCAGATGTCCCACCTAAAAAAAAATTATCTAAACTGATGATCTAACCCAGGATCTCGTACCCATAGTCGTCCAAGCAGCTATAAAGCCAACGGTACCAGGTTCATTGAAATTCTCAAAGTAAAGAACAGTTTATTAGTTTAGGAAGTAATTAATTTACTTTGAAGCCTAATTAATTACAAAGCTACATTTTAATTAGATTAGATCTTCAGATCTTAAAAGGCTCATGAAAAATTTATCCTCATCTAGAGAAAATATCTTAATTTTAAGTTGGTGAACTAAATAATTCATCGCAGCTTACCTAGTCCACTGCTAGGCTAAGTCTCTTACAAGATTTGTCACAACATCAATCCAGTTCTCTACTTTCAGTATCAGCCTTTTTTTTTTTTTTTTTTTTATGGTGGGAAAAAATCATGCATTGACATCCCCTGCCCTTGGGTGGAGCGGGAGATAGTGTCAGACTCTTACTGACTAAAAGACCCACCCCGTTCCTTCTAGCCTTCATACCGGGGCTCGAGCGCCCTTTCGGATAACCCTGGCCCCAGTAGGCTTCGACCCGGCTGGGTCCCTGCTGTTGCTGACAACTCCTTGAGGCGCGCGGGAACAGTGCGCGCCGTCGACGCCTTGGGCTTGGTCCGGACAGTTACCGGACGACCGGACAGCGAGCTACCCATTGCTCACTGTCCGCAAGCCCGCGCCTACGGTGGCCGGAAATCGGGATCTGAATCCCGGCGGCGGCGGCGGCGGCGATAACGCCGTTGCCTGATGCGTTCGGCCTCCTCCTTTGCAAGCATTACTGCTTCGCAGAAGTCGGCAACCGCCTGCCACTCCTCCTCGCTCCGGACCATGGCCTCAACCAAGGCCCGGCGTTCAGTATCAGCCTTATAATGTCTACACACTACAGACTTATTTATAGTACTTTCCGACTCTTCTTCTTCTTCTTCCTGCCCTTATCCCATATTATTTGGGGTCGGCGCAACACGTTTTCTTCTTCCATTCTGTCCTGTCACCCGACTACTACTTCTGAATTTCAAATTGTTGGCAATATTTCACCTGAACCGCGCAAACGATTTTTTTATAAAGAAATAATCATAGCGGATATATACTTTTTAATTAGAAAAGAAAAAATACCCTTCCGAAAAACTTAAATTGTTGCTTACGATGTTCTTGATAAAAGGGGTCGATATGGCTTCCAAAATATAAAGGCATATCAAAATCAAACCTCATACCGTAATACATCTACTTTCGTTAACAAGAAAAATGTTTTTTCGCAAACCATATTACTTTATGACCTCAGCCATATTCTGTCATTACGATCTTTTTAGGGACCCCGTTCCCTCGGAGAACCGGTAAATTGGGTGCGTTACGATATCAAATATTGTGTTACGTATATTTATATGATGGTAAGCATATGTGATTTTTATGGATGATCATTTATTGATGCGCCAAACAGGATAAATGTTTGGCGTTTTCCGAGTGACCTGCCTTTAGTGTTCGTTGTGTTGCGGTTCATTGGAAACTATGTCTTATGAAATGGTTTTGCTAAGACAGTTTTTGCGCAATTGTTCGAAAGATTTACCGTGGCCTTGTTTTTAAGGTGGGAAATCCTCCAATGACATGTACACGTTCTAGGGTGGAACGGGAGGGTGTGTCAGATTTTACTGTCAATTGTGTTCTGGGAATTTTCCTATTCAGAAAATCTCCGCTTTCCTTGCAGGCATCGTGTGACTTGCACCGCAAAGGACAGTTTATATATATCTATATTTGTTTTTTTGAAACTGTAAACTTTTTTTTCCTATATTTTTGAAATCGTCTTCTCAAAGTAAAGGGTTTCCATAATTGTGATACCCTACATGATGTTACGAAAAAAACTAAAAATCCGCCATTTTAATTTTTTATGTACCCAGTGTCATTTTCAAAATTAAGATGAATCTACAGTTCATTGTAGGGCGTGTCAAAGAAATATATTTATAGCCGTTACCTTAAAACAAAAATATCATAAAAAAAACATCTTACCCAAATAAACCCAAACAAAAAGCCGTTCATTATGACAGCTAAGTGTGCATTCGGATAGCATTAACTTAAGTCAAGGAAAACAAATGTCAGTGGCGTGGCGTAAGTTTTAATTGCCTGGAGGACGCTGGCGGGCCTTAATTAAAATATTACTTGGGAGACAAAGAGGAATGCCGAAAAGATTAGCGGTTTGTTCAGGGGAAGGCGGAGTATGGACGGGGAGCTCGACTGTTTGGTGTGTTTCCGTTCGAAGCAATGTTTTGTTTTATATTAAATGTGCATGTAATTTTTTTATTTGCTAAATTAATACAATTTTAGCTCTAACTAGCTTTGGTCCATGGCTGGTGGAGTTTTGAAGGTTTCCCAAAAAAAAGGTACCAAGTTAAGGGACACCGTTTGTCGACAGCTAGTTCATAATAAATTTCTTCATTTCGCAGTTTGTGGCTCAGTACAAGCGACATTCAGGAAAAAGCACTAAACTAGTTATGAGAACTACTATCGAATGAAGTCGTAATTTTAACCGCCAAGTTAAGTTTCGCTGAAACCGCAGATAAACCCGAAAACTGACGAAATTATACGAGCTCTAAAAATTTTATAACTGCTTAAGAGATTCGTATTGTGTTGTGAGTTTGATGAGTGTCGAATTGTACCAAGTTTTATGAAACTTTTATATTATTTTTGTGAACAGTTAATGTAATAAATATAACGAATAGGAAGACCATCCTATGCGACAGATTGCGTTTGCAAGATTGCATTTACTTCTGGGCTAAGGCCTTCCTCCACTTCTTTCATTGCCAATTCTGGCGAAATTTCTCTAGTTCATCCCGCCATCTCTTTCGTGGTCTACCCTGACGTGGTCTACCCACTATTTCAGAGTGCCAACTTTGCGCTACTTTGGCCCACAGTTTGGCGGGCATGCGGCAAACATGTTCTGCCCAGTATCATTTCTTTAAGTAGCCTTTTGGAGTAAAAAAATATTAAGTATTATAAATCTTTAAAGAAAAAAAGAACTACTACCACTTGAGCTATTAGAAAGGTTTATATTAACATTATTACTATAAACACTTATTAATTACAAAAGGCTCGATATGTATAAGGTAATTACATCGTTGGTCTCGTGGTCACACATACGACTACTGAGCTTGGAGCACCGGATTCTCGCGAGTCATATGTCGGATAATAATTGCTATTGGGTTTTTTTAATTTGTTATTACCCCCGTTCATCGGAGAAAGCGCAATAAGTCATTGGTCCTGAGTCTGACCTCTTTCCTGGCATGTCGCATAGCCATCCCATAGGACTGTGAAAGTAAAAGAGCGAAGAGTGTACATAAGTTTGCGCACGAACTTCTATTTCTTGCCTACTTCACTAAAACGAATCTGATCGGAATAATTGTAATATTTACTAGCTTTTGGCCGAGTGGGAAGAGCGGGAGCGAAGCCTCCCGCTCTTCCCTACTGCACCCTACTGTACTCTACTTTACCCTACTATACCTTATTCTACCCTACTCTACCCTTCTCTGCCCTACTCTACCCTACTCTACCCTACTCTACCCTACTCTACCATACTCTACCCTACACTACCCTACACTACTCTACTCTACTCTACCCTACTCTACCCTAATTTTCATTATTTTTCCATAAGAACCTTCTCCTCACAGTAACGAACACAACAAAAAAAGAATTAGCGAAATCGGTCCAGCCGTTCACGCGTGATGGCGTGACCAAGGAAATAGGGATTCATTTTTATTTATATAGATGTACAAAGTAAAAGCGGTTGTATGTGACCTATTGTACCACAACTGGGCAAAAGACGATAGAGCTTTGTAGCGATTGGCTGTTGCGCTTTGTGACGCAGATTCGATTCTCGCGTGGATCAAATATAGTCTACAGTTAGTTGTGCCGGGCCTGAGTGTCTTGTGTATGTCAGTTTACATGTTTGTGAACGCACCCACGGTATCTACCTAGGAGGAATTTCTGTTGTGAGACATTTTTTTTAAATGAGAATACAAATTAGTTCCTCCATTGTCGTCTTGGTAGCCAAGCATTTATTGACATCTAGAAGGTGTTTAGGATACAGTCCATTTGGTCTGCAGCTGGCTTAAAAACTACCGCCATGAGGCCACAATCTCTCTAGCCTATGCTGGAAACCAGTACTGTGGTTTGATCGCACTATGCATGAGGCCACGGTTTTATGCAGAGCGTTCGAAGCGTTCGGCGGCTTTGTGTGGATGTGATGCATATTTTCTCCAATAGATTATGATTGTAAGCAAATTTTCCCTTTCGTAGAGAGAAGGCCTGAGTTCCAGCAGTGGGAACATTAAAGGGAAGCAAATTTTAAGATTGCGTCCTTTCACGCAAATAAATTGTTTTTTTTTTCTTTTTTTTTTGAGGGTATATTTAGCCAACATAAAACAGATTGCACACCAAGTTACTAAGTCCATTGTTCCACGCTGCCCCTTGAATTGAATTACTGCACGGCAAGGCACTTGGCCCCCATAAATTCACACTTGGCGATAGTAATTCACGTCACCCTTACTGATTTACTAAGCGCTGTTTTAGTTTTTTGTTGCACTGTTCTTTTGTTTTCCATGATTATAAAGCGTGGGCCTGTTTTTGGAGGGAAATTATTTATTTATTTAATGATAGGAGAACTAACAGCTATAACAAATGGATAACAACAGTATAAGAAACATTGATCCAATTACAGGTTCTCACGGGTAGAAACAATTAAGTACCTAATAGAAAACTTATGAAATGACTTCTCCCGCTTTTTTTTTTACTGATTAAAATCCAAATGTGCTCCTTCAGTTGCTCTTTGCGTTTCAAGGCTGCGGAAAGTCTTTCAATGCGGAACAATCCTGCCTGGCAGGCATCGGCTCTAGCAGGCCTTGTCAGTTTTGCTGATACGATACGACGTCGACTCGAACCAGCCCCCCTAGCCAAGTTACAACCGTTTCGCTTGCGCCGAACGCTTCGAGATTGACCTTGCCGCCAATTCTTTTGTTCTGACCACATGACCGAGCGTTAAGACGACGTCATTCCCGTACATTTGAAGCTTTCTACAAGCGTTAACTATTGCAGATTAGCAACTTGGCTAGGGATACTGGTCCATATCGGACGGTGATTTACCTATTGCTCGTCGTCCACAAGCCGCAAGTGTTAAGTAAGCTGTTTAAAGAGATTAGTGATAGTTTTGTTTATATTCAAGCATCTTATGTCACCGCAGACTACCCCTGTATATTTATTTGTTTTAATCCATCCTAAGATTGTTTGGCAGAAATCACTGTCAGCGATAAGACCGCCATCATACCCATAGATTTAAGTTTATGTTTATGTCTCATGAGGTACGCAGTGTTATTGGGTTTTTATGTTATTATTTTTCAAACGGAACTGAGGAATGATGTTTTTTTTTACTCTTCAGAAGGAGTAATAATATAATAATATTCCACAACTATCACACAGCGCCGTCTAGTCCCAAGCTAAGCAGAGCTTGTGTTATGGGTACTAGACAACTGATAAACATACATATATATTTCTAAATACATACATATTATAGATAAATTACACCCAGACACAGAACAAATGATTATGCTCATCACACAAACATTTGTCCTGGGTGGGAATCGAACCCACGACCTCCGGCATAGCAGTCAGGGTCACTAACCACTAGACCAACAGGCTAGTCAACTATTAGAGTGAGTGACTATTACCATTTATTACGAGTTGCATTTATTACGAGTGTCATACTATTACCGATTAATCACCTTTGTGTCACACACCTTCAGTTGTCCTTCGCCTTCCAGGGCCGCAATAACTCTTTTGGACTATACCGCAGCCCACCGAGAAACCATTTACGATCCAAAATTCATCTCAAATGATTTCCTTTTAGATCCGTATTTTCTCTCAACAAAAACACTGCAAACCCATTCATTATTCCCAACAAAGAATATAAAAACGAAGTATAGAAAGAGCCCATATGTGTCGCAATCCAAAGAGCATTTTATTCCAATAGATATATCTGAGACGGTCGACGATCGTGTGTGAATAGAAATTGTAGATTTTCGCTTATATGAGCGGCAATTGAACACATTCAATGCTGTGCTGTGTATTAGATTTTGAAGGTTGTTTGTGGTCTGTTATTTATCATAAAAAATAAAAATATTTTCATTACACTTACTCGAAAACTCAATTTTATCCTACCGCTTTTAGGTACGCAATTGACTTTTTTACGCATTAGTGCAGAAAAGTCAATTGCGTGTTTACCCCGCCACAGTTTTATTATATTAATAATCTTATCAGCATTCTTGAAAAATTCTTTTTTCAAAGATTGATTTTTTTTTAAACCTCACTTTGGAAACCACTTGTTTACCGGAACAAGATAACGGCCTGTCTTCCATGTTTCGGAAGCGTTTTATTTTTCCGGTTATTTTCAAAGCTATTCCCATGACCACGAAACGCAGTGTTGTTAAACAAGAAACATGACAAAATAAAATTTTATTGATCAATTCTATTTTATGACTATTGCTGTTCTGCAGTAACGTTTTTGTGCATGACTTATTATAGTCATATCGTGAATATAAATATTTTTATGAAGTTATTCATTATTTATTTCACGAAATGAACTTATCTATGTAAAATATCATTTATTAATTCTAAGTGTAGGTTGACTGCCCCCGTTTGGGCAGAGCACCGCCGTGTCTTCGTGGGGGCGATCGGCGTCAATGATCTCTCGCGTCGGGCCTTGGTACAGGCCATGGTCCGAAGCAAGGAGGAGTGGCAGGCGCTTCCTTCTGCGAAGCAGTAATGCTAACAACGGAGGCGGCCGCAAGCGCAAGGGAACTGCCCACACGCCACAGCCGCCGAGATCCCGATCCGAATTTCCGGCCACCGTAAGTGCGGGCTTGCTGACTCCAAGTAATGGGTAGCTCGCCGTCCTACCGCCCGGAACGAGCAAGAGCCTCAAAGAGATTTCAGCAAACAGTAGGGGTCAAGCAGGGTCGCTTCTGAAAGGAAAACCCGGCCCTGGTATGAAAGGCAATGAAGGAACTAGGAGTGGGATTTAGTCAGTAAAAGTCTGACACAAAAGGGCGGGAGATGTCATTAAATGATTTCCCACCTAAAAAAAACTGGCTAGACAGGAAACCGACCTTAACTAGTTGGGAAAAGGTTGACGAGTTGAAGTGCGATTGAGTGGTGTAAGAAGACAAAATTGGTGTCCTGAAATCACATGACGGGGTAGCGTTAGACTACAAATAAAGAAGATGGCAGAACGACTTGAATGTCTTCCTTGAGAAGTGGCAACAACTGGTTCAGCCGGAACCAATGGAAGGAATGAAGAGAGGCCTTTGCTCAGCAATGGGACAGTATAGGAATGGTATAATAATCCTACCAATATTATAAACGTGAAATTTTTCGCCCGTTCACGACTTTACCGCTCACAGCGGCAAGGTCGTGAACGGGTTGTTACTGCGGCTTCAGAACGCAAACTGCAACTGAAGGAAAACGGGTAGGTTTTAGTCAGTAAAAGTCTGTTACTGTTTTCCACATTCTCCAGAGCGGGAGAAGTTATTCGGTGATTTTCCATCCCCTCAAAAAAAGCTAGTCATTTTAATAGTCAGCAAACGTAAATTGGCAACTATATTTTTTGTAACAAGGAGTATTGTTGGTTTTATTTCCAGAGATTTAACATTTTTGAATTAAGAATCATGTCAATTATTGAAATTGAAAAAAATTGATTGTCAGAAGTCTGAAAATTAAAATTCAAGTCCTATTTTATATAATAGTACGAAATTTTGGTACCAAGCTATATATTTTGGGAATATTTTCCAAAATTCTTAAAGTATGAACTATATGTGCACTGCATAAAATATTTTTTAAATTTATTTTACCAGTCAAAATGAATTTGATGCCCAAGGGAAATAAATGGGGGGTGTTTACTACGCAAGTGATGCGAATGAGTAGTGCTGGATCTAGAGGGTCCAGTGGGTCTGGAGAGGTTTCTGGTACTGGAGGGAATTATGAGAATTTCGAACACAAGCCTGATAATCCTAGTAAAATGAGTGACTACAGTAAGGGTGACTCACCTACGCTGGAAACCCCGAAAAACTTTTCGACAATTAGTAAGTACCCTGACAAAGGTGTTATTAGTATTTAATTAGTAATAGCCTGAAACACTGGGGCCTGAGAGGTTAAATAGGATTTGTATTTGATAGGAAAATAATTTAATTGTTTCAGTCGGTTTTTGGTAGATCAATGAACAGGAATGCCATAAAAAAAAAAACAAAACATTGCTCTCTAGATTCTTCACAATACCCAGCACTTATAGCACGAGTAGGAATTTTGAGATACTGTAGATTAACTAGACTGCTGCAGCAGCCGGTAGTGACCGGAAGAGGCCCTGGCAGTCGCTGGCAGAACTCTTGACGAATGCGCGTGGCCGCTTGACTACCTATCGAGTGTCACGAGCAGCATCGTGCACTACGGGCGATCCTGGTCTTTTATTGATGTAGATAAAGTTTAAAATGAATTCTCTCGGGAAATGCTCGCCGTGTCGCTTCTGGTCACTTTCATTTCTGCCCTTATCAAAAACTTCCTTATTCCTTCCCGGTGTGTTTTTACCTGTCGAGTTTCTATCGTTTATATTTCGATGAGTACCTATGTATCGGAATTGTTCAACTTAATTCCGCCAAGTCTGTTCTATCGTCGGTCCACTAGACGTACGGTACGGTGTTGCGCCATCGGTACATGGTGGTCATCCCACCCATACGTACAAAGTTTTTTGGGAACATTCATTACACGTATAGCTAAGAAGTGGAATTCCTTGCAGGAGTCTGTGTGTATATATCTGGTAGCTATAATCTAGGGGTATTTAAATCCTGAGTGGACCAATTTAATTCCGCCATGTCCATTCCATCATCGGACTACTAGTAGTCGTACGGCTTAGTGCCAATGGTACGTGATGGACATCCCACTTTTACGTACAAAGCACAAACGAGTTTTGGGAACAGTGTTCCCAAAACTCGTTCGTGCTTTGCGAGGAATTCCACTCCTTAGCTATACGCATAATGAGTGCATTATGCGTATAGCTAAGGAGTGGAATTCCCTGCCGGAGTCTGTATGTTCTGATACCTATAACCTAGGAGTTTTTAAGTCCAAAGTGAACAGGTTACTTCTAGGCAAGCGTACTTCATCTTCGGCCACATCATCGCTTACCATTAGATGAGATAGTGATCAAACGCGAGCCTGATAAAAAAAAAAATAAACTTGATCAAGCCTTTAAAAGTCAGTGTATACCAACTGCTTTTTCATGTTACAGTTGATCAAAGGGGTGAGGGAGTGCCAGCAGCTGACCCTCTCTACATGGCGGCTGAAAAGAGAATGCTCAACAACACAAGAGGCCGTGTCAATAAGGATATAGTTGAAAATTTAAAAAGTTACTTTGATGATCAGATAATGTACTACAAGACTATGGCGAATTACAATAAATCAGCAATGAAGAGAATTAAAAAGATTAAAAAGAATTGGTCCAAAATGCTTGATTAAATTGTGGTTTCAATTATGTCATGAAGTGTATTATTTCTTTTTTTTTTTATTTTTTTATAATGGATAGGCTCGCGTTTGACCACGATCTCACCTGATGGTAAGCGATGATGTGGCCGACGATGGAGCACGCTTGCCTAGAAGCAATCTATTCACTCTTGACTTAAAGACCCCTAGGTTATAGCTAGACTCCGGCAGGGAATTCCATTCCTTAGCTGTACGCATAATGAATGTACTCCGAAAACGCTTTTTTCATTTCAAACTAGCAATCCGCCCCAGATATCCGCCGCTTTGAAATTATCTACTCTTTTAAACTGGGATCTAGGAATTTTCTGCTGGAGTCTGTTTTCTTGATAGCTACGACCTATGGATCTTTTAAGACGAGTTTCTTCTAGACAAGCGTGGTCATATCAATCATCGCCACAATCGCTTAGGCTGGTTTTAGAGTAACGCTGACCAAAGGCGCTGACAGCTCAGCGCATAGCTTGTCAGCGCTAAGGATCAGAGCGCGAGACGTTTCAGTATAGCGTTGGATTACTGTGGAGAGTACAGACGCACAAAATTGCTGATTTGTACTGACAGACTCTCATGCTGACGGCATCCGTTCGGCTCGATACTAGAACGCTCACTGAAGACAGCGGCGCTCGTGCGTTGGTTAACGCCGACGGCTAAGCGGCGCTTACGCGCGACGCCTACGGCCGCTGACGGGTCAGCGCTGAACAACGCTCCCGCTGATGGCTACGCGTGATTCTAAAACGCTTCCTAAGTTCATACGCTTCAGCTGCCAGCGCTGACAGTCAGCGTGCGGTCAGCGCCACTCTAAAACCAACCTTACCATCAAGAGATCAGTACCTATGCGATGAGCGTCAAGCGCGAGCCTACTTATATTATAAGAAAAACATTTAAATCTTCCTCATTAATCAATCTGTCTATTGGTGGAAACCGCATGAACATTTGTTTAATAGTTTTTGAGTTAATCTCGGACATACTTATAGGCATAAACAAAAAACAAACATGTCTAGGGTCACCTGGTCACTGCACACGCGCCACTGATCACAACCGCAAAACGCCGCCACCTTTCCTATAAGTTTCATACATAGCAACGACCGGTCCTGTGCTTCTCGCATCCATCGGATTCCCGCAACCTTGGTTAGGACATCGGTTCATCTTGTAGGAGGCCTTCTAACACTGTGTGTTCCGGTTTCATACATTTTATATTAATTGAACTGTGGAGCCTACCCGCTCCGGATCCATTGACCAATGTGTGGGAGTGTGGGAGGACCAGGGAGGACCGCTGCTGTCTCCTGAGTCTCTGCCTTATATTTTGACGTAAAAAATTATTAGGGCCGAGTCACTCCGGAATGGCAGCGGTCGGCAGCGGCCGGCAGCGCCCTGCAGCATCTGGCCAGAACTACCGACAAAACGCGCACGCGACCGCGCGAAGCTTTGCAAGCGATACTGGTTACTACTTTTAAGTATGTAGATAAAGTTTAAAATTACTTCACGCTAAAAGTGCTTTCTGCGTCACTGTCGGTCGCTGCCGCAGCAAACAGCATCAGCGTGTTACAAATGCGATTAACGCGCGTTAGTCGAAAAACTTCATTTTTGTGCCCTTACTGAATCGCATTTGCATCGCGATAAAAGCGCGACAGTATCGTGTTTGCGTCGCGACTGAGAATCGTGGTGTGGGCGAGGGCAAACAACAATCGCATCGCTACAAAAAGTCGCCGTGGGTGAGGGGTCTAAAGTATAGGTCACGACTGCAGAAGAGACATGATTAGTCACATAGCCCGAAAAATTACCAAACTTTTTTTTTTTAAATTGATATAAACTAGTGCTTGACTGCGATCCCACCTGATGGTAAGCAGTGATGCAATCGTTGATGGTGAGGCGCACTAGTTTATTAACTTAAGTGGGCAGGGCACATTGCTTGCATAATAGATTAATAGGTGGGGCCGAAAAGATCCGGTGAAGCGACTACATACCGGAAGACACAGTTTTGGAAGGCCTTCCTCAAGATGGACCAACGACTAGGTGAGGGTCACGGGAAACCTAACTTATACGAGACGCACAGGACCGGTCATTGTAGCGACACTTGTGGAGGCCTATATCCAGCAGTGGACGTCTTTCATTTGAAATGATGTGAGTCCGCCTCGCTGACCTCTATAAATGTTCGCCTACTTTCATGCACTATTTCCATCCAACTCATTTCAACATATCCTCCTTGTATGAAACAAGTAGGTCGTTTGGTAACGTGGAAATCAAGTTGTAAAATAAATAAATAGATTTATCAGTCAAATGTCATGTCAGAAAAATCTGTTTTTCATTAACAATTTTGTATAGCAATTTTTTGAAATGGTTTAGATTTTCAACATCTAATTATACCATATCTCTATCTGCACCGCTTATCCACCACATTTCTGTTATCATTCGATCATGAATTCGGCGCTTAAGAAAAATCTATGGGTAATAAAGACAGTGCAGGCAATGAGAATGGTCAACGGCGGCGGCGGGTCAAACTGGGCCCAAAATTCCGGTGGGTCATGTGCAGGTAGTCCGATTAAACCTGAAGAAAATCCAGCTGCTTCAAAGAAAGGCAGTGATCCAATGAACCACATGTCTATCGTTGCGCCACAGAGTAAATATTCAGGTACCGAATTACCGATCGTAGAACATGTAGACGCCTCAGCGGCTGATATAAGAAGCAGCACTATCGACATCATTCATACTATGTCACCAATTTCTCGCATACATGTGGTATAGTCATGAGCTTTAACTGGCCGTCCGTTTTTTTTTTTTGGTGGTTAAAAATTATCCAAATGACACCCCCCGCCTTTGGGCGGAGTGGAAGATAGTGTCAGACTCTTACTGACTAAAAAAGCCACCCTGTTCTTTTTTGCCTTTTATACTGGGGCGGAGCTACCTTTCGGAGCTGACCCTGGCCCCAGTAAGACTGGCGGTCCATGAGATAATTCTAGTAGTACTGCAGTATTTATACACTGCTGGTATGACCAATTCGAACACTGTGGTTTAGTGGTGTGGCCTACAGATCCATTTGTTTAAAACTATCACAAAATAATGATGAGAGTATAGTAAGTTGCAACTAAACCTACTAAGTGTGTATATTTCGACTTTTTATAAAAGAAAGAAAAAATCTGAAGCCACAGGTCGGAGGTTGGAACTTCTTGTTTGTTGCACTGTATTCACCAAGCGTGACATCGACGGGACCTTATGCCTTTCTGATTTCCTAACGCTTATAACGGGATATTTGAGGCCAAGGGCCTCACGCTGTTCAGCTATTGGCTGGTGTAATTGACTTCGGCCAATTCGGCATATTAGCCTCTTGGACCCTGACAGATGAAAGTTTTTTGGCATAATGCACAAAAAAGGACATGGGGTTTATCATTGGGGACTGATTCTCATCGCTTTGGCAGAAGTATCAAAAGTAAGTGCCCTAATCAGTGCTATAAGTTGCGTGGATCGCCTAAAGACACCGGGAGTCCCAGGCCAGCTGTCTGTATGATAGCTCCCATAGGTTTCATCAACTTTCTTATAGATAGTTATTGATAGGCTTGCATTTACCTCTATTTCGCCGGGTGGCAAGCGGTGATACGGTCAACAGTAGAGCATGCTTATCTAGAAGTAATCTGCCCCCCTAGCCAAGTTACAAACGTTTCGCTTGCGCCGAACGCTTCGAGTTGACCTTGCCGCCAATTTTTTTGGTTCTGACAACGTGACTGAGCGTTAAGACGACGTCATTCCCGTACATTACATTTACTCTTAACTTAAAGATATTTCTTATTACAGCAGCATTAAATCAAGAATGTGAGCACGTCCGCATGACCGAAAAATCTTTCCCAAAACAAGGAGAGGTTGATAAGGAAACAGGTGAATTCCTGACTCGTTTTTACGGCGATCAAGAAAAATACTTTAAACAAGTTACAAAAATCAACAAAGCTGCTATGAAGCGAATCAAAAAGCTTCGAAAAGATTGGTTAAAATTCTGTGAAAAACATTTTTGAATTATTAAACTTGGTTTCGATTGTCTCATCATGTATTTTATTTTAACCAAACCTTTTAATTTTTAGGGGTGGAGAATCATTAAGTAGCTCCAGCTCTAGATCGAGTGTGAGTCTGGAGACTTTGATTGACTAAAACCACACCTAAGATCACGAGTAATCTTTTCAGAAGTCTTTCCGTCGACCTAGTAGAGAGCTCAGCTAGGCTCTTACCGTTTTGTTACTCTCTGAGGCCGCCGTGGAACACTACATGCCATCGATGACTTTGACTTGGTCCGGACAGTTACCAGATGGTCGGACAGTGAGGTACGCATTGATCGTCGTGTGCGTGGTGTGGTTCCACTTTAACGTGGAATCGATTAAAAACAAACCATAGTTTGAGTATGAGGTCAAGAGTACTCATTAGGTATAACTAATAAGTCAAAAAAGCATTGCCAAAGGGTAAAGGATGGTTATTCTACCAAAATAAAGCAAAACATCGCTCGTAATCTTCTCTCGTTCTCTTCAAACGAAAAGAAGAGAATTATTTCAAATATCGCCGAATGCCGAAGCTTGCGACGGGTCACTTGATCGAAAAACACCACACAGCGATATGCAGTGCTGGACACGAATAATCTTGTGAAAAACTTCTTGAACTTTGGTCCATTACAGTATGATTCAGCGAAGAAGAGGATTATGTATCCGCCACTACATACCGCTGCGTTGTGCAACCCTATGAAAAGACCAAAGTTTCATTTTACGCTGAACGGTGTTGACGCCCCAGGCTGCCTCGCGTACGCCAGTCGGTCAAGCGCGTACCTATCAACAATAAAAAAAAAAAAAAAAAATATCGGACTCTTACCGGTTAAACCCACTCTCTTACTTTTGCCAATGTCCTCTAACATGATCTAGGGCCTTACCATGACGTGTTAAAATGTAAGGCGTGCGAGTGAGAAAGAGGGATGGAGCTATTGAATAGAGCTCCATCAGTAGAGGTCAGTGGCTCCATCCCTTTAACAGTTCACTTTAGGTCTTCATAGCCATAGTTAAATTAAGTTCTCATGTTTTCCCTGATCTGTCACGGTTCTTCACGAGGGCAGAGATTTTTTTGCCACGATCCGTACCCCTAGCCAAGTTGATAGGTAATCTGCAATCGTTAACGCTAGTAGAAAACTTCAAATGTACGGGAATGACATCATTTTAACGCTCAGTCACGTATTCAGAACAAAAGAATTGGGTGCGTGGCCAACTAGAGGCGTTCGGACCCAAGAGAAACGGTTGTAACTTGGCTAAGGGAGCTGGTTCGAAAACCATCTTCCCTTAGTTCCAGCATAGACTAACGAGACATCCATAGCTAATGAAGTCAACCTCCTTAGCCAACCTCAGTCAATCGCAAATCAAATGCTTGACAGTTTTGACAGGTGCCATATCAACAAACAACTATTTGTACTGTTAGGACTCAAATGTAGTATTAACCAAAAAAAATGTGTTTCGACAATATACAGTTGGGATAATGTAATGGCTGCCATACACAATATAATCATGAAAGCCCTTATTCCTCACTCCGTCACTTTGTACAATGCACGGGGTTATTGCGGACCATGTAAGTGACCCAGTCTGTTTACATGCCCATAATCAGCCTTTATAATGTTCCCACTGCTGGGTCTCAAGGTTCAGAGAAGAAATGGGCCGTAATCCATTACGCGAGCCTAGCGAATTGGATGCGGATATCATCTTTGAATCTTGCATGCAGATATGGCCGGTTTCTTCACGATGTTTTTCTTCGTTGTTTTGAGAGTGGTGGTGATGAAATAAATTTGTAAGGTCGTAAAATTTGTGCCTGTAAAGATGTGAGCTACACACATGGGTATCGTTTATATTTGGTGCGTGAGCTAATGGAGTATTTATACGGCTATTTAATAGGCTTCTTTCACGCTTTAAAAGATAAAATTTTTTTAATATCTCTATTTATATTTCATCATCATTATCATCATCTTCCTGCGCTTGTCCTTTTTTATTTGGGGGTCGGCGCAACACGTTTTTTTCTTCCATTCTGTCCTGTCACTCGTCACGTTATCACTAACTCCCTTTTCTTTCATATCGCTTCTCACACAATCCATCCATAATCCATTCTTTTATAATTGGATATTGTGAAAAGATAATCTCAAATCTCGTCGTTATAATTTACAATGTATTCGGGTCTTATTAAAAATAAAGAGATATTGGTGTACAATAAAGTGTATATAAATAAAAAAATAAAGAGTTTTTTTTTGGTGGGTAAAAATCATCCAAATGTCACCCTCCACCCTTGGGCGGAGCAGGAGAGAGTGTCAGACTCTTACTGACAAAAAACCCATCCCGTTCCTTCTTGCCTTTCATACCGGGGCTGAGCTACCTTTCGGAGCTAACCCTGGCCCCAGTAGGCTTCGACCCAACTGGGCCCCTGCTGTTGCCGACAACTCCTTAACCTTTTGAATGTCTTAAGTTACACAGTCCGACATAAGGTAATTGTCTTTCTATTGTGTCTCTAATTACGACATTCAAAGAGTTAAGGCGCGCGGGGACAGTGCGAGCCGTCGACGACTTGGGCTTGGTCCGGATTGTTATCGAATGGTCGGACAGCAAGCTACCCATTGCTCACCGTCTGCAAGCCCGCGGAAAATATAGAGTTGGCAATTTTAACAGGATTTATCATAAAGTAAAATCATCTCCATCGCTTTTTTTTTTGGGTCGCCTACCAGTCCTCCTGCATGCAGCTGAAAACCCGTGTTTTGCATGGCGTGACTACCATCACAACCTAGTTACTAGGCAAAACGGTGCTCCTTGGATAACCTGATAGACAGACTTTCTGACGTCTGGTTACCTGTAGCGACTGTCAAAGATTTACGAATGAGAACCGGGACTAAGGCCACGTTCACACGGCGATTATTTTCCCGTATACCGTATACGAGATTTTATCGAATAGAGTAGTGACAACAGAATATATATGAAAACTTAAAAATTGTTTACACGGCGTTCATACGGGAAAATCCCGTGTTCGAGAAATATATTTTAACGTATACCGTGCGAAGTTGTCACCGGAACGCCGCGTCTCGAAACGATTTTATCGAATACGACACGCAGTGGCGCTTATGTTCATGTTGTCTCGTTCACACGACTCGCTTACCGTATACATGAAAAAATCGAATCGAATGGTTGCCGTGTGAACGATTGCATCGTAAACGGTAAAACCGTATACGTGAAAAAATCGAATCGAATGGTCGCCGTGTGAACGTGGCCCAGTTTTAAGTGCTTACCGAAGCACGGGGTGTTAGTAATGGTTTTTTGTAAAACAATGGCAACCTCTAATGCCTTGACCACACGTATCGAGTAAACGGGCGAGACAGTTCTCCCAGCCAAATACTCGATACCTATAAACAAAGAGCCGAGTGCTTGGCCAAGTGCTTAATTCTACAACTCGCTTACATTACTGTCTCGGCCGAGCAAAATTTTACTGTCTCGCCCTTTTACTCGGTATGTGTGATCAAGGCATACGGACTATGTTACTCTAACATCGTAAACAACAACTTTTGTTCTATGACTTTTAAAAATGTATCTTAATTTAGTTCACCAGATTGTCATACAAAAATAAAAATATTTAAATTGAACGTTCTAAATATTACCAAGTCTATGCGAAGCAAGCGATAGTACAGTAGCGGAGGGGAGCGGGGATCGGGCGGCGGGGGTGCTTGATATGCTTGCGTTACGTCACACTGACGTAGGTAGGTATGAAAATACAGAGTTGGAATGTGGTAGATAGAAGAAATCTTGAAGATTTGTTTTTGGTAAATGAATTATGTTTTGTAGAACAAAAGTTGTTGTTTATGATTTTAGTAATACAGTTCTGCAAGGTTATTAGTGTTTAACAAATAACCCTGTATAAACTTAAAAAAAGTTGATTTGAATTGAAAAATTCACAGTGGTACTGTAACCTCTGGGCCATCACGACGCTCGCTATATTATAAACCAACGGGCTGTGTTTACAATTTATTCGGTCACATAATCATTGTAAATCGTTTTAGTGCCAGGTGGTAGTGGAGGAGGCGGCACAATCAAACGAGCCGGTGGTGCTTTCAAGAAAATGGGTACGGCCAAGGAAGAACAGTATTTCCACAAAAAAAATTTAGAAATCTTAGAGAGATTGAGAGAAAAATATCAAGAGGAACTAGAATACCATGAACAAGAGATCAAAGGACATGAGAAAGCTATAGAGAGACTAAAAAAAGAGGAATCTGAAATTGAGAAAGAAACATAATAATACATTATTATGATTAGAAACACTGTCTTTGTATTACAATTAAGCGGAGACGTGCAAGAACCAACCAATCATAGATGTTATACATGCTATCAGCAGTTATACAACATGTAATTGGAATACCCTAATTAAATTGAAGGATTTAAATTCGCTCATTAAATTCGTTTTATTTTAAACTACCGTAAAACGGGGTGAATAGAAACAAAACTGGTTTTGTTTTTCACTTTGATACCATATTAGCGGCTTCTAATAAAGCATCGACTTTTTAAAATATCAATTAATTAATAAATTGAAATAGTTAAATACTCAAATATCGTGGAAATACCCTTTGAAGTTTAGTTTCTATTCACCCCTGAAACATTCACCCCATTTTACCGTACCTACCCGGCAAACTTTGTACCGTAAAATGGGGTGAATAGAGACAAAACTTTACAGGGCATTTTCTTGATATTTGAATATTTTTTGCTGCATTTAACTATATCAATTTATTAATGAATTGTTATTTTAAAAAATCAATGTCTATAACAAAAATAGGCCGATATTATGGTATCAAAGTGAAAAACCAAACCAAAGTTTTGTCTCTATTCACCCCATTTTACCCAGTACCGCCTAATAGTCAATGAGTATAGTGGTACCTTTTAGTTAAATATTTTAAACTCATATATATCTTTCTATAAAGTCAATCGATTTTGATAAAACCAAGTCCAAGTATCAAGTTACACAAAATTTTAATGTTAATTTTTGATTACATCGATTTCGTACATTTTATAGTGCGGAAATTAAACAGTCGTGGGATTTTAGGGCGCTGCTGTAGATAAATATCGTTTTTGTTATGTGAGCAACACTGTGACGTCATTATAGTGCGACTGTTACAGCTTGATATTTTGAAACTATGTTAGACTAGCTTCTTCCAGCGGCTTCACCCTGTAATAAAAATTATCCTACTGACTGAACTTGCTCACCTAATTTTTTTTTCTTTTACTGTGGGAAAATCATCTAATGACAACTCCCGCTCTTGGGCGGAGTGGGAGATAGTGTCAGACTCTTACTGACTAAATCCCACCCCGTTCCTTCGTGCCTTCATACCGGGGCTCGAGCTACTCTTTCGAAACGAACCCTGGCGGTAGGCTTCGACTCATCTGGGCCCCTGCTGTTGCTGACAACACCTTGAGGCGCGCGGGAACAGTGCGCGCCGTCGACGACTTGGGCTCGGTCCGGACAGTTACCCGACGGTCGGACAGCGAGCTACCCATTGCTCGCCGTTCGTAAGCCTACGGTGGCCTGAAATCGGAATCGGAATCCCGGCGGCAGCGAGAGCTCCGTTACCTGATGCGGTCGGCCTCCTTCTTTGCTAGCATTACTGCTTCGCAGAAGTCGGCGACCGCCTGACACTCTTCGCTGTCCCGGGCCTTGGTTCAGGCCATGGTCCGGCCATGGCCTGAACCAAGGCCCGGCACAAAACTTGCTCACATAATGAAACTGCAAAGTTATAGCTTACATGCTATATTATTGCAATGTTTATGATTAAGTTCATCCGTCTAGTAGTTTTTGCGCGACACATCCATACATACGAGTAACTCCATCCATCTTCACAAACTTTCGCATTTATAATATTAGTAGACTATTTGATGAACTTGCTCACGTGATAAAATTTAGCAAAAATATAGGTTATAAGCTATATTATTGCAACGTTTATCAATAAATTCATCCGTTTATATGTTTTTGCGTGAATAAGTAATAAACCGTTAATTGTGGTGATACCTGGCGGAGGCCTATGTCCAACAGTCGATGTCTTTCGATTGAAATGATGACGAACATTGAAATGCAAACACGAACCGGTTAAGGAAAATAGCGAGAGTAAACCGCTGTACTGCGTAAATTAGTATGTGCCACCAACGACCACTTGCCCTGTTCCAACGAAATTGGTTCTATCACTTTGACTGGGATCAGCCTATCATCACTGACTGGAATATTGTAGCTAATAGCAAATTTATAGTTACCCTAGTTAAATATAGAGGTAAAAATGAGACGTGTGTCTGTGACACTTTTTCGTGTGTGACACTTTTTCGTTGTCTTGCTCGGTAATTTTTTTCCCTTTTGCTAATCAATGAAAAATATGAACTTAATGACTATGAAAATAAAGTACACTTCAGAATTTATAATATTTGCTTCGTAATGAATTTAGTTAGCCTGTAAAGAGTCTATCTTGTATACAAGATCCTTGGGATCACTTTGTTATCCGTCTGTTTATCTGTTAAGACCCTTTAACTCGAGAACGCTTAGAGGTATCGAGTTAAAATTAAAACCATATACTCAGGTCTGCGGTCTCATGAAGTTGCGAAAAGTCAGACTTCTGAGTTAACGAAAAAAAAGATACGGCCGTTTATGTCGCAAACAACGTATATTTCGATACTCAAGGGATTCAAAGTTCATAGGGTAAATCCCGTTGACCTAGAATCCTAAAATATGCCGTGAATCAAGGTCTCATAGAACAAATATAGGGAAAAATTGTTTTCAATTCGAAAAAATCTTCTTAACTCAATTCGGGAATTGATTTCGTACGTAAATTTGTACGGAATCCTCAGTGCGCGAGTCCGACTCGCACTTGCCCTTTTTATTTTTGTTACTGTACTTACTCAAGCCTGAAATGAAATATTCTAAATTAGTCGAAACGCATTATACATTAAAAGTATCAACACTCTCTATACTAGCCATCGAAAATATTGACCGAAACAAAATAAACAAATATCATCATGTTTAAATGAATTTCCGTTTATTTTATATATATTTGGAGATAACAGAGACCAGAGTTAAGTCTAAAAACATTAAAATAAAAGTGTTACGTACCAAAAAAACAGCATACGAATGTTTCCCAAGTTCGTGACTTTGTTTCGTTCAATAATGGTGTGATTTTATCTTCGGCAAAACTGTATTAAATTAAAATATTATTTCCCTTGTGGCTCAGTGAATTTTTTTATCACATTTATTAAGATTTCTATTAAAAATCACAATAAAATAACAAGGTAAACAAACCTGCGTCAACATGATATGACATTTGGCAGTTGACGGATGGCTGGGTTGGGTTGCTACTTAAAAACTTTAATGTTGTTTTCACTTTACGCCTCAACCATTCTTTTACCGCACAGATAATAGTGGCGCAATAATTCTTAATTGTATCAAATGAAATTATTTTATAGCGCAATATAATAAAGAGTTTACTAATAAATACATTATCCTTCTAGAGTTGAAATTTAAACAACACTAGCTTATGCCTGCGGCTTCGCCCGCGTACTTAAAATATGGCCTATGTCACTCAGGAATAAAGCAGCTTTCTGTTGGTGAAAAAATTTAACAATCGGACCGGAATCGGAGTACTTTCAGAGATTACCTGATACAATAAAAAAAAAAAACAAAAACAAACTTTACCTCTTTATTATATTAGTGTAGATTATCAACGTTATCAAGTGTGTGTGTGTATTCCATGGTCCTAAGAACTGTGGTCTTACCATGACGTGTTAAAGTGAAGTTTTGGTCATCAAATCGATTGTATTAAAACTTCGTAGTAGGTTCTTTGGCCTGACACAAGCTGTAGACCTCTCTTCGTTTCTATAAAGTTTAGCATCCACCGCGTCGGAATCGGAGCTCACCTACGCAGTGCCGGTATTTACAAAATGCCGATAGGTGCGTCTACTGCATTCGGTTTTTCATCGGCAATTTCCGCTCCATTGCACGCTGTAACATACAAATCAATACAAAGTAACGAATGCGTCCACTCCGTACGCTCCGATCCCGTCGCAGTGAACGCTTAGCTGTAAGCGGAGTGGAGAGGAGCGGACGCTGAATTGGCCAATCACAATGCTTGAAATCTCCACTCCGCACCAGTGGACGCAATGTAAGTAGAACGGAGTGAGCCTAAGCGTGGGTATTTATAAAATGCCGATATCCTATAGGCATTTTGTAAATACCGATGGCTCGTACACTGCGTACGGTCCGATTCCGTCGCGGTGGACGCTAAGCTCAACTCTACTTCAGTGGAAATGCATCTTAAAAGGAGGCACCTTTTCTATGATCTGTAAAACAAAACCACAGACTATCATCTAACTAGATAATACTCTCTGAACTAAACCTAATAATAATTAAGAACAAGTTGATATTTTTTGACATACTGTCAAATAATCAGGCAAAACAACATGTACAGATTCATTGATAAAATTCAAAGTTTAACTTGGGATAGGTAAGCCATCTTCATGCTTCGATCAAGTGCTTCGGTGCCTCTATACAATCAAATTAAGCCTTTTTTATTACCTCGGAAATTTATTCTGGACATTGTACGCTCAAGTAAGTGAACCAGTTTTTATTATGCTAGGAAATTGTGCAAGAGATGAAGAGAAGTATACAGATGCATTATAGGACCTTCGTCGAGCCCGGATGTTGTGGAAACGCTTGGGGAAGACCTGTGCCCAACAGAGGATGTCTTTTGACTGAAATCATGATCATAGAACCTGCACAATCATTGACACACGTGCCGAAGATATCCCTATATTTCAAAAGAGCTCTGTTACTATTATTCTGGTGTAAATTCTATTCTATCCGTGTATCTAAAATTTGTCATATATTATATCCAAGTTTATAAAGGCTTTGTGTTAGATGCCTGCCCATTTTTGTTACATCATCAACTTCTCCTTATAATATTACTAGTGAAATATCAACTGGGTACATGACCCTACAGGTCCTCATGTTCCTATATCTCTTGAGACATTCGCAAGTCTGTAGCAAATATATGTGTGGCTATATCGGCTAATGAACAGATTTTATTTTTGGTATTTTTTAATTAATTTTTATTATGTTACTGTTATAGCGAAAGGCCATAATAAAGGGTCGCCTGGTAAAAGTGGCTCATCTCGGGATATTTTCAAATCCATTGGAACTGCCAAAGAAGCTCAGTTCTTCAATAAACAAGAACAGACACTTCTTAAGAACCTAAAGGACGAAATGAAAGAACAAATATCATTTCATGAAGAACAGATCGAAATACATAAGGCTGTTATAGAAAAACTGAAAAAAAAGCAAAAAGATTTATGAATTAATAAAATCTGGAATACTAATTAATTTATTTAATAAAACATTTGTGTGCTTTTAAATAATTTTAAATAAAAGTTGATTATGTAAATTTTTGTGTCGTTTTTTATTTTGGTTTTGCCATTGGGTTTAAACAGATATGGTCGAATTAAACCTAGCTAGCTACGGGATTGTTCAAAAGGTCACCAGGATACTGGAACACAAAGAGTAGCTAAAGGATTAGAGGTAGGATTTAGTGAGTGAAATTCTGATACTCCCTTTCGCTCCAATCAAGAGTGACAGATGTTTTAATATAACTAGACTGCGCGCACGTTAACTTGGCGCGTCGCTGGGGGCGTGCTTAATGTTACCAGCCTAAGTAATCTATTTTCCCCTCATATAATTAAAAACAATCTTTCGCAACTCATTGTAATTTATACAATTTATTACGGATGGATCCCAATAATAAAATCCTATCATCATCATCATCATCATCATCTAATAAAACATTTTTTTCCAATTTTTATTTTACCACTTTGTCGGTGTGATTGATATACATATTGGTACCAAATTTCAGCTTTCTAGTGCTAACGGTCACAGAGATTAAGGACAGACGGACAGACAGACAGACAGACAGACAGACAGACAGACATGGCGAAACTATAAGGGTTCCTAGTTGACTACGGAACCCTAAAAAAGTCAAGAGAACCTTGTAAATCTTCTATTGAATATCTAGTAGTACTCATAGCATCCATGCTAATCTCTAGCAGAAGGATCGCATGTGCAGTGATATAATGCATTTCCATTACTACTAGGTATATATTTCGATTGTAGATTTGTCATTATTTTTTCTTTTATCCATCGCATGAAGTTTGCAGAACTCCTATTGTCATGATAGTTACTTAGTTTAGGTTTAAATACATAGTAGCAGTCCATTTTCAACAAACTCTATTTTCCTGCCAGGCACTGCTCGAGACCGAATATGTAGGGGAATTTTATTGCTGTGGTCACCCGAAAAAGTGTTTGACAAATGGGTCTAACTTTGGAAAACGGTACCGTAGGCCCGATATTTTCTCATTCCTCTTATATAGCGCGTTTGAATTCCAAGATAATATCCCAGCCAACACTTTTAATCACTTTTAGCATAATTATGACGACTATTTACTTTGGAAACGATAAAAACACAGAACACAAAACATTCTCCTGACACTTGACACAAAACGTAAAGATGGCGGCAAACGATTAGTTTCCAATTTTGGCCACGCGCATACTTATCTTGCGCTAGCTCTAACTCGGTGGCTTCCACCTTCTACCTAGATATGACAATTATTTGACAATCATCATAAAATTATATCACTAATCTCGAAATTGAAATGTGTTAATACTGTAAAATATATTTATTTACTTCCTTGTCTTGAGATTATGCAACTATCATTTTTTAAATTCAATAAAGGATTAATACTTAGTTCCAAGGGAGTCATAGACTATGCTATACGATTAAATTCCGGTGAGTAAATCAGTTTTTAAGGTTTATTTTTTATTAAATGCTTTATGCAGACAAACGTACAGAGGCGGGCTTAATGCCTGAGGCATTTTCTGCCAGTCAACCTTTTTAGTTTTTTTTTAGATTAATATTGAGCATATAAAGCATTAACATGGAGTATTGTAATATAGTCATTATTTTATAAAATATCATCCAAAAATTATTCGAAGGTAAATATACTCTCGAGATTAAAAGAAAACTATGACCATAAACTAGATATGGTCTGGTCGTCAAGGCGTGAAACGTAACATTCATGTGTGTATATATTATTCATATGTATAATGTATTCATATGTATATTAGCTGCTGCCGTAGCTTTGCCCGCATGCTAGTGGACTTATGACTTGCGTGTGGACACTTGTGTTTTTTTTTTTAAAAGTTCATTATATTTATACAAAATCAAAGAAGAAATATTTCGTCAAAATGGAACCAAAAATTACGAGAGACGCAAAGTCTCGTAGTACAAGTATAGGAAAAATCTGAAAACCGTAATAATATAATTTCTGTACTGCGATTCAGAAAAAAATACATTGGCAATTTTGAACAGAACCCTCGGTGTGCGGGTCCAATTCACTTTTGGCTGATTTTAACAGTTTTTAACTAATCTTGCAGATTGTGGAGGACCAGTTCGGACTGATTTAGAAAAATGTAGGGCGACTACACAAGCACAAGATTTCGACAAAACAGACAAAGAACTTCTCAAGACAACAAGTAATCAAATGGAAGAACAGAAAGCGCGTCACCAAAATGCGATGGCAGTTATTGAGAAGGCAATAAAAAGGATAAAAGATATACAAGATAAACAAAAACGAAACACTTAATATCTCTGTTAAATTATTCTGTTAAAAGTTCCGTGTCTAAAAATCGTAAAATTTCTACATAAGTACCAAAAACAGTAAGTATCAGTCACGAGATCAGTACTTTCTTTTATTTCATACTGGTTAAAATGAAATATTTAAAAAATAATAAAGCCTTGTAATAAATACTTATTGTTTAACTAGAAAACATTTACATACACTCTCTCTAAATTGAAAAGTTTTCAAAAGTGTTGATAACGGAGATAACAGGTGTTCGGGAGCCGTCGGCGTCGGCTGCCTTCGTCACTTGTCGGGCTGTTGCGCGTACGACGGTATGCGAGACAAGGGGTGCTATTCTCTAAGAAAACAGCCTTGAGCGCAGCGCTAGCCGCAGCGACGAGTCTAGAGCGCAGTACATTGAATTAGCAATCCAATGTAAAGGTCCATTGGATTGTTAATCCAATGTACTTATTTGGATTTCGTCGCTGCGAGCACGCAAGGGCGGCCCACCACACTTCACTAACGAGAAATTCTGCACTATTTCCTTGGATATGTTCGTAAGTTTGTCAGTTATACAGTCCCCTGCCCTTTATTCGAGCCCAAGTCTAGACCCTTATCAAGTTGTCGACGGCACGTAGTGTTCCACTCACGCCTCAAGGAGTTGTCAGCAACCGCAGGGGCCCAGCAGGGTCGAAGCCTACAATGCTATGGGTGATGCGAAAAAGATCCCCGGGGCCCTGGAATAATGGCAAAGAAGGAACAGGAGTGAGTTTTTAGTCAGTAAAAGTCTGAAACTATCTCCCGCTCCGCCCAAGAGCGGGGGATGTCATTGGATGATTTTACCATCTAAAAAAGTCATCTTTAGTCTAAACCCTTACACAGGCTTTTCAGTAGTAAAATTCTCCAAAAACAAATATGCTTGAGTTATATTGATTACAGTAAGCACGTATTATTAAGCAGCTGAAAAACCCAATATGAATTATTCGACAAGGGTACCGAACTAAGGACTTCATGCTCAGTAGTAGTACTTGCGGCCACTAGACAAACGAGGCACTAACACGATGTGTAGATATAGTTGATCTAAAGCTCATTAAGGCGTGCTGGCTTTGCCTGTGTAAACACACAACATAGCATAGTCAGACTGGGTCTAGTTCATAATATCGACAGTCACTACATCGATGGTCGCTGTATCGAAAACGTTCCATCGACGGGCTAATGTATCGACAGTACCCCAAATCGATGGTACGCTACATCGTTAGTACTCTAAAACGACGGTATGCTACATCGACAGTAAACCAAATCGATAGTACGCTGCATTGACTACCCGACCCGTGCCAGATTTAAATAAAAAACACAGAATTTGTTAAAGTCACAATTTGTTAAATCTGTAAATTGCTTAATTTTGATGGAACCCGCATTAAATGGTTGAAAAAACATAAATTCGTATTCAGTAACATTGATTGATAGTATTAATTTAAAAAAGAAAACTTCTAAAATTAATAATAACAAAAACTATCCAAATCAATTATTCAAAACTATTGATTTGTTATATATGTAATATTGTTTTTGTTTATAATAAAAACAATTATAGAAAAATCTATATCCATACAGGAACCTTGATAAACTCTTTGTGTAAAATTAAAGATAAGTGTAACTAGCAATCACTTTAAGAAATTTTAAAAGAGTTATACTGCTCAAAACTCGCATTTTCAAAATATTTTTTTTGCAAACCATGTTTCTTAGGGATTGCTAGTAACACTTATCTTTAATTTTACACAAAGAGTTTATCAGGGTTCCTGTATGGATATAGATTTTTCTATAGTTGTTTTTATTATAAACAATAACAATATTACATATAACAAATCAATAGTTTTAAATAATTGATTTGGATAGTTTTTGTTATTATTAATTTTGGAAGTTTTCTTTTTTAAATTAGTACTATCAATCAATATTACTGAATACGAATTTTTTTTTTCAACCATTTAATGCGGGTTCCATCAAAATTAAGCAATTTACAGATTTAACAAATTGTGATTAAAAACTTTAAAAAATTCTGTGTTTTTTATTTAAATCTGGCTCGGGTCGGGTAGTCAATGCAGCGTACTATCGATTTGGTTTACTGTCGATGTAGCATACCGTCGTTTTAGAGTACTAACGATTTGGGGTACTGTCGATGTAGCGTACCATCGATTTGGGGTACTGTCGATACATTAGCCCGTCGATGGAACGTTTTCGATACAGCGACCATCGATGTAGTGACTGTCGATATTATGAACTAGCCCGCTTACCAACGCCGCCCCGCTCGCCGCTAAGACCGAGCTCGTGAACAGGCTGTAGGTTCAAGGCTGTGGGATTATTCTGGGGCTCTAGATTAGTTCGCAAGTGTCACCGCAGCTTTGAAGCACAAATGATAACTGAAGAAACAAAGGTAACCCAACCCACCTTTGTTTAGTCAATAAAATTCTGACACCTCTCTTCGTACAGAGCCGCATCATTTGATGATATCGAAGACCTTGCTTTCGTAAAATACAATATCTATAACAAACACTTCTGGCATTTTCTTCAACAAATAAACCTACTTTCATGAATTTTCTGCGACGCATTAATACGACGTTTGTAGCCTTATAATTTACGTTTTGCGTCACAGAGCTAAGTATTTTTACTCGTAGATATGCATGGTACGTAAAGAGAATTTAATTGAGGCTTCTTGTAGCCATCAGAGTCGTTGTCGAGTGTAGGATTTATAAGAGGAAAATGTACGTATTTTTGCTTTAAATTGGAGTTTGATTGAGACAAAGAGAGTTTAAAAATTGAGAAGCTGTTTATCTTCTGTTAGATGCTTGCTTGACGGTCGATGAGACCGAAAAGTGCTGGATTGGTGACTGTTATACACGCAGCGCTCTGTAGCGACATCTATGGCGTCAAAAAAGAACTAAACTTGCATCGCGCAATTAAAGTTCTACGCGCGATAGAGCAGCCCGAAATCATCTATCGGGCAGCACCAGACATGACACTCATCTGATCGGAGGATGCCAGCTGTTCTGAACCCAATAGCTTGCCCACGTGGCGATGTGGACAGACCGGACCGGTATGACTATAGTGACTTGGACGTGGGGTAGGCCTAATGTGGGATGCAATTTGAATCCATTTTCTTAGCATTTTGGGCTGTTCTGGGTGCAGAACACCTCAAAAGGTGTAATTATTGCCTTATTATAATTTGAAGGTATGCGGAACAGAGTAAAGTCCCGCATTGTTCGATACAATCATTACGATCGAACACGTTTTGCTGATCTAGCTACACAATTACGCCGCGCTAAGTGCAGTGCGGCATCAGTACATATTCGGACAGCAAACCGGGTGCTTTCGTACTCATTAGCATATCATTTAGCGTAACTTAACATAATTACCGTTTTATAAATAAATCTTTAAAGTTATTTAAAGTATTTAATTTAATAGCATAGCAGTCCATACCACTTCGGTCGCGACTCCTACATTTTGGTCCTTCGAGCCGGATCATTTCGCGGTCGGTTTTATAGTTTTTCGGGACTAACGGCAGTGAAGTGAACTTGTACTGAACCTGTGAACTGTTGGTTGCAGTATTTACTAGCTTAGCAGTGACTGTAGTGGTAACGACTTTAGCAGCAGTGTAGTGAGTTAAGGTGCTCGTTACAACTTACCGTGTGAGTTAATAGCTCACAAGGCAGCAAAAGCAGTACTTGGTGGAGTACGAATTCAGCAGAAGTGTCCTGCTCACAGCAGCATCGCCAGCGAATCACTGACTTGGGGAGCAACCCTCGTCGGTCTAGCAGCAACTAGGACTTTCTCAAGTAAGATCGTTCAGTTTTACTTATTTTAGCAGCAGCAGCGAGATGGAGACTCTGTACTTCAATCAAACCGAGATTTCGGAGAGCATGGAGAAGCTACTCACGAATTTTAAAAAGGATAGCGTTGAGCGTAAAACTTTTGACTATTGTAAGCGTAAGATCGAGTTACTTGAGAAGTACTGGGAGGAATTCCAAGTAAATCATGAAAAAATTCTTCCTTTTGAAAAGACCAATCATAAATATTTTGTCAATTCGGAGTTCAAGCGTACGGAAGAAATTTACATGACAGCCAAGAAACTTATCATCCAACGTCAAAATGAGTTGATTCAACGGGGTCAGCATTCAGCATACCCTGAACTAGCACAGCAAGAGGTGGCTGGAACTTCAATGAGTCAACCGGAGCGGAATACAACAGCAGCAGCGCCTCCGAAGTTTGAGTCGAGAGGAACCAACAGCAAGCTTGACGATATGCTTCATAAGCAGTCGGTCAATTTTAAGGCATTTGTTAGAGCTGTCGACAATATTGATGTCGAGACAATTGTCGATAAATGGGAGTTTGAAGATGCTCTTCGAACTCTGCAGAACCGTTGGAGCACCATTGATAACCTTCATTGGGAAATCATTAGCGAGTCAGGAGAGGAGATACCGATCGAGTATGAGTTCCAATTCAACAGCCACGAGCGAACCTTCAACAGGATGAAGAAATCTATCAATTCCAAAATGTGGTCAACATCCTATCGTGAAAAATCAACGCCACAAATGGAGATTCCTGTCTTCACGGGCAATTATCAGCAGTGGGTGTCGTTCAAAGATCTATTTAGCGAAGCTATCCACAAGAACACAGCACTGTCAAACGCTCAGAAAATGCAATTTCTGAAAGGCAAGGTGAAAGGTGAAGCCGAGCGTTTGATCCAGCACTTACCTATCAGCTCCGACAATTATATTGTCTGTTGGGAGATTCTAAACCATCGATTTGACAACAAGAAGCTCATCTTTACATCCCACGTCAATGTGTTCCTGAATCTTCCCACTATACAGCAGCAATCATTTTCAGCCATTAAAAAATTACATGACGTCACATTAGAGAGTCTACACGCTATCAAAAACCTAGGTGTGAATATTAGCACGTGGGACCCTCTACTCGTACATATTTTATCAAACAAATTGGATAGTGAGTCTTATTCCGAATACATAGAGTCGTTAAAGAGCGCTAGGGAGCTACCAGTGCTTCAAGACTTCTTAGATTTCCTAGAAAATAAGTTCACTAGCCTAGAATCAGCTCGTCGACGTCAAGATGTCATACCGAAATCACAGCCATCTCATCAGCAAGCCGGTCCTTCAAATTCATCTACAAATAATCGAAAGTATAATAATTATAAAGCAAACCAATCTATTACGAAAGCCATGCACGTGTCGGGAGTTAAATGCCCTCTTTGTTTTGCTGAGCATAATTTATACAATTGCGAAAAGTTTATTGAATTGTCGAATGAAATGAAACTTAAAACCTTAAAGCAAAATAATATTTGTATTAATTGCATTTTTAACCATAACGGCAATAAATGCCATTCCACAAAACGATGTCGCAAGTGTTCGGAAAATCACCATACTACATTGCATGAATGCTATACGCAGCAAAAACCTAGTTCAACGTCCGGTTCAATGAAGCAAAAACCAAACTACATGAAAAAAGAGGAAAATATATCTCAAGCAAACAATGTTCACGCATCTCAGCAAGATCATACTGAGATTCTCCTAGCCACAGCACTAGTGAAGGTTAAGTCAGCAGACAGTACGCAGCTTGTACTGAGAGCTCTTATTGATCAGGGCTCACAGATATCATTAATTAGCGAGAAAGCAGCTCAACAGTTAGGTTTGAAACGACAGCAATTTGATGGAGTAATTTTTGGAATCGGAGAAAAGGATGCTAACTGTAAGGGCAAACTTAGTATTACATGTCAGTCGATGTATGACAACTTTGAATTTCATACAGATGTTCTGATCATGAAAAATCTTATCAAGAACCTACCAAATCGATCATTCGAAAGACCTTCGTGGTCGCATTTGGAACATATTAATTTGGCAGATCCGGAGTTTTACATAAGCCGTCCCGTGGACTTGTTACTAGGAGCGGACGCTTATGCTCTTATCATGTTAGACGGCTTGATAAGAAACTCTGATTCATCTTCACCTTTAGCTCAGCAAAGCCAGCTAGGATGGATACTATGTGGCAGCGTCAAACCACATTTTCAATGTAATGTCATCCTAAACAATACAGCAGATATTCATCAATTTTGGCAAATTGAGGATATCTATGAGCAAAATGAAATATCAGCAGAAGAAGAACAATGTGTCGAGTACTACCTATCAACGACTAAACGTCTCGAAGACGGTCGTTATGAAGTAAGGTTACCGATGAAGCAGCAAGCAGGGGAAAAACTAGGATCTTCAAAGGAGATAGCCCTAGCGCAATATAGAAATCTAGAGAAAAAATTAAGCAAGCAAGAGTATTTTGCTCAGCAATATAAGCAATTTTTAAAAGAGTATGAAGAGTTGGGGCATATGAAATTAGCGACTTCTAGCAACAATCCAATGGAATGCTACTTGCCTCATCATGGTGTTCAGCGAGCAGACTCATCAACTACGAAGTTACGTGTCGTATTTAATGCGTCCGCAAAGACCTCATCAGGATTTAGTCTTAACGATGTCATGTATCGAGGTCCTAACTTGCAGCGAGACCTCCAGGCACTGTTACTGAAGTGGAGGCAATATCGATATGTATTCACAGCCGACATTGAAAAAATGTTTCGGCAAATTGTTATTCACGAATCAGATCAAAAATTACAGCAAATCCTGTGGCGAGCGAATCCCAAGCTACCAATTAAAGCATACCAGCTAACTACGGTTACCTATGGCACTAAATCAGCACCTTTCTTGGCGATGATGACCCTTCGCCAACTAGCATCAGATGAGCAGCATAACTTTCCCACCGCAGCAAAAATAATACGGGAAGATTTTTATATGGACGATTTAGTATCGGGGTCTGACTCTATCGACGAAGGAAAAAGCATCGTAGCAGAGCTAAATTTGTGCCTAAGCAGCGGAGGATTTTTACTTAGAAAATGGTCAGCAAACGACAAGAGATTAATGGAAGATATAAATTTATCACACCAAAATACTCAAGCGACATCATTCATTTTCAAAACAGAGGAAACAGCAAAAACATTAGGTTTAAGATGGGACCCAACAACAGATGAATTTTCCTTCCAATATAACTCAGCAACAGCAGATACAACAAAGCTTACGAAGAGAAAACTCCTGTCTGAAATATCAAAGTTATTTGATCCCTTAGGTTGGCTAGCACCGTTGACGACCAAATTTAAATTACTATTTCAAAAGGTTTGGCTTGATGAAATTCAGTGGAGTGATGAAGTCTCAGCAGAAATTAAGAACGAGTGGGTAAAAATAAATGAAGACATAGAGTGTATCAGTCGGTTTAAAATACCTCGTTGGTTACAAAGCAAGCGCGGCGACATTGTCCAGTTGCATGGATTTTGTGATGCATCGCCGAAAGCATACGCGTGTGTTGTATATGCCAGAATAGTAACAGAAGAAAAGGTATCCGTGGTACTAGTAGCAGCAAAAACTAGATTAGTGCCAAACAGCAAGACAGTTTCGTTACCGAGATTGGAACTATGTGGAGCGGAGCTGTTAACCAGATTATTGGAAAAAATTATCACTAGCATAGCTAACATAGAGCACGAAATCATCGCTTGGTGTGACTCAAAGGTCACCCTTAGCTGGATACAAGGCAACCCAGACCGCTGGAAGCCTTTTGTAGCGAATCGAGTGAAGAAAATCACTAGCATAATACCACCTGATGTTTGGCATTACGTGTCAACAAAAGAAAATCCAGCCGATTCAGCAAGCAGAGGACTATCGGCTTCCCAATTAATGGAGCATAACTTGTGGTGGCGAGGACCAGCTTGGCTATATACAACTGGATTCAAGCTGCAGCAGGAGCAAACAAAGTATACGACCGAAGAAGAAATTCGGAAACAAGTCCTCACCGTTCAAAATAGCAACTCTGGAAATAGCCTTATCGAAGATTTATTAAATCGCTATAGTTCATTCATAAAATTAAATCGCATAATAGCGTGGTTATTACGGGCACTTGCACCGACAAGTAAACAAAGGCCGTCATATCTCACGTTACAAGAACTAAGGAAAGCAAAATTAGTTATAATTAAATACATACAGCGCAAGGAATTTGCATCGGATATCGACAATTTATTGCGTAACCGACTCAGTTCTGATAGCAAGCTAATAAATCTCAACCCATTTTTAGACAATAGCGGCATTTTAAGAGTCGGAGGACGTCTTAAAAATGCAAATATTAGCAATGACATGAAATATCCCATAATCATCCCTTATAGCGGACGACTGACGGAGCTTCTTATCCAGCAAGCACATGAAACTACCTTTCATGGAGGAGCTCGACTATCTTTGTCTTTATTGAGACAACAATATTGGATAATTAAGGGAAATAGAGCTACCAAGAAACAACTTCGTAATTGCGTGACCTGCAAAAAACAAGAGCCCAAAAGACTACAGCAAATAATGGGACACCTACCTGATTTTAGAACTAACCCAGCGCCTCCATTTTATCACACTGGAATAGACTACACAGGATTTATTAGGGTAAAATCAAACAAAGGTAGAGGTATCAAAACATCTAAGGGATACATCGCCTTGTTTATTTGCATGGTTACGAAAGCAGTACACATTGGGTTAGTTTCCGACCTTACCAGTTTAGCATTCATAGCAGCATTACGTCGTATGGCAGCACGGCGAGGAGCTCCGAAGCATATATATTCTGATAATGGAACTAACTTTGTAGGTGCCAATAAGATCCTTCAGGAAGAGCAGCAACATATTGAGCGAATTTTTAGCGATAGCTTCTATAAAGAAATAGCAGAATTGAGCATAGAATGGCACTGGAATTGTCCTTCTTGGCCGAGTGCTGGAGGGATCTGGGAGCGATCAATTAGAAGCCTTAAGCAGAATCTGAAAAGAGTAATAGGAGACCAAGCCTTGACATTCGAAGAATATTCTACCATTTTGTCTCAAATCGAAGCAAGTCTTAACTCAAGACCACTGTGCCCAATATCGGAAGACATCGAGGATATTGATTTCCTCACGCCAGCACATTTTCTAACTAGCCGTGCAGGTCTTACTGTCATAGAAACAGCACAAGATGCGAGAACAAGATGGTATCTAGTAAACAAAACATTCCAAGACATATGGAAAAGATGGAAAACCGAATATCTTAGTCAACTATCGCTGCGCAGCAAATGGTTTAAAGAACAAAAGAATATAGAGATAGGGGATATGGTTACTATTCATGATGACAACATGCCTGCAGGAAAATGGCCTGTTGGTCGGGTGGTGGAGATCCACCCAGGAAAGGATGGGGTTGTCAGGGTAGTGACTTTAAAAACAAAAAATGGTTATATAAAACGACCAATTATAAAGCTATCCATTTTGCCTATAACGGACAAAAAAGCAAGTGTGCAGGAAAAAATCGGAGCAGTAAAACAGCAAAGCCAGGAAAGAAAGGTGGAAACAAGGAAGCGGGATAACAGTTGTCCTAAAATCTACAGCATAGCACTAGCACTATTATTTTTTATGAGTCTTATAATATCCTCTGAAGCGTCTTATAAGTTAACAGCGTTCGACAGCAATCAAACAATGTATTTTGATCCACTGGGACAAATGCATCTTATTCGTGATGAATGGAAAATTGTCACGTATTATAATATGTCTCCCTATTGGCAAGGAGATAAAGCGATAACACAGTTTACAAAATATCTTGAGCAAACATGCGAAAAGATTCAAGCACAGAGTCATTGTCGAGTCATCATTTTGCAAGTACAGCACGAGTACAATGAACTACAATATTACAATCAGCTGTTACTTAATCAGCATTTTGGAGCGCACTTGCGAACTCGACGCGGGCTGATCAACGCTGTCGGTTCCATTGCAAATTCATTGTTTGGAGTACTCGATCAAGAATTCGCAGAAAAATACAAGAATGACATTGACCTAGTACGTAGCAATATAAACCACCTGAATCAGCTTTATAGGAATCAGACATCGGTCATTGAAGCGGAATATAATATATTAAAGAGAACAGAGGAGACAATTTCCAAACAGCATAAGATGATCAATAAGCACCTGAATTATTTAGACAGCGCCACCAGCACATTACAGAAAGAAATCGACGTAATATCTACTCACCAAGATTTCACATTAGCAGCATTAGCAACTATCAATATGATACAAAACTTAAAGCGAATTCAAGAGGCCTTTCTTGACACAATGACTGAAGTCTATCATGGTCAAATCAACCTACATCTCTTGACACCACAGCAGCTGCGTGGAGAGTTACAAATTGTATCTGGCCAAATATCTAAAGAGCTAGCATTACCTGTAGATGACATTCAATTCAACTTGTACAAGATCTACAAATTGTTGAAAGTCAGAGCCAGGGTGATGGAGGAATATTTCATATTTGAAATTACCCTACCCTTAATCAGCAGAGACACGTTCCAGCTTTACAATTTGATACCAGTTCCAGTTCAAATTAATAAAAGCATGATCACCATTAAACCAATATCAGAATATGTAGCAATCAACCTAAGAAGAGATGCATATTTGACAGCGAGCATCAGAGATCTTCAAAACTGTCAATATCAAGCAGAAACCTATCTCTGCCATCTGCAGGGACCCATCAGGAGCTTAGGGCCTGATGACAAATTCTGTGAAAAGGAGAAACCAGCCATTTGCAGAATGAAAAAATGTAACTGTGAAAACAAATGGATTCCACTACACGACTTTTCTACCTACTTGTATTTCTGTTGTGACTCTTACTCTTTGCGAGTCATATGTGACGACGGCCTACAAGTTCACCGAGTCAGCAAGGCCGGAGTCATTCAGCTTTCTCAGCAGTGTATTGTAAAGGGTCATGATGTGACGCTTTACGCTTATCAGCAATTTGAGAATACGCTCAAACTTAAGCCAAATGTTATCGACACAAAATTAACTCCAATAAATCATTTTATCAGCAATCTCACGCTGCCGATCCAACATTTTAAGGATTATGAAGCCGACAACGACACCATGATGATAAACAACTCCCTAAAACATCTCCATGAACAAATCAAGTCCATGAAGGAATCAGCTCAGCAGCCCGAGCCCCTAACGACACATGATATACATCAATACACTGTGTTGTATGGACTACTAGCAGCAGCCGTCGCAGCAATCATAATTTGGTTACTGAGGAGAAGGTGTCAGCGTGCCGGAGGTTCGCCCATCCAGGGACGGACCGAGAGCGTGCCAGCCAGTGTGAGTGTGTGCATAAACCAATCCGAGCCACAAAAGGGCTCCAGTGTCAGTGCGCGAAACCCGCCTCCATCCGAGATGGGGCCGAGTGTCAGTGATAGTGCGCGCGTATCTCGTTTTTCAAAACGGTGGTCTAGTTTAAGTTCGAAAAGGCGAGACATGTCAACCTCGCCTATTGCCAAAAGACAATCAGTATTTTTCATCGATGACTCAGCCGTTTGAGCATTTAGCTATAGATTGTTTTATTCACCTTGTAAATCATCATTCAGCATTGTTCTAACCTTCTTTAGCATATAAACCCACACTCACGTAACGTACCAGCTTTGTATAAGTTTATCTCATTTCTTCCCCTCGGGAGCATGTTCGATACAATCATTACGATCGAACACGTTTTGCTGATCTAGCTACACAATTACGCCGCGCTAAGTGCAGTGCGGCATCAGTACATATTCGGACAGCAAACCGGGTGCTTTCGTACTCATTAGCATATCATTTAGCGTAACTTAACATAATTACCGTTTTATAAATAAATCTTTAAAGTTATTTAAAGTATTTAATTTAATAGCATAGCAGTCCATACCACTTCGGTCGCGACTCCTACTTCCTTTGAAAAGGGAGGATCCTCCGACCAGACAGGTGTTATAGTCTGGTGGGCGACTGCCCGATAGATGATTTCGGGCTGTCGTATATGTTCAAATCGCGCGGAGAACTTTGATTGCGCGATGCAGGATTTCGTACTTTCTTCGTAGTTCTTATGTGGCACCATTGATGTCGCTACAATAACTTTATTGGGATACGTTTGAGCTATTTGAGGTTCAAATACTAGTGTCATGGGGTCCAAGTTTTTTGTGTGTATCATCTAGCAGTTTGTCGACTCTTGACGGTACCAGAGGGCAAAATCAGCATTGCCATTTAGTATGGCAATGTAATATTAAAGCTAGGGCAAATCGCGCGTTTTCCTGCCTTCACAAAGCCAGACATCTGCCCGATTAGACTGAAGTCAACAAGTCTCGCGGGCGGTCGGCAATCTTCGTGAACATTCGTATGCACGTGATATAAAAATGTAACTTGTGTAGTGATCGCGTTTGTATGAGTTAACGTTAAGACGACCAGAAGACCTACTACGAGCTCATCATCATCATTCAGTCAAAAGACGTCCACTGTTGGAAATTGATCTCCCCAAGTATCACCACAACGAACGGTCCTGTACAACTTGCATCCATCGGATTTCCGCAACCCTTACTAGGTCGTCGGTCTTTTAGGAGGCCTTCCAAAGCTGCATCTTCCGGTCACCACTCCAGAACCTTTCGGTTCCAACGGCCATCTGTTCTGCGAGCAATGTGCCCTGCCCACGAGCTCATGACGTAATCCATGTGACGACCTAAACTGAACTGTTAAAGGGATGGAGCTATCAGGGTGTATAGTGCGTTGGGGGAACCCCAATGCCGATCTTACTGACCTTACCGTATAAATATAAATTATACCACTTATTTAGCTTTATCAGAGAGTCATTATGTTCCACCTTGCCCAGCAATGTAACTGGCATCAAAAATAAAGCCAAATAAGTGGTATATTGATTTATACGTTCTTACCCCAATGTGGTGAAAGTCCGCTGCCGCGACAGGTCGCGGCATGGCGGACAGAGCTCCGGCGGGATCTCATGGTGAAATGGCGTCAACGACTATCGCAACCCAGTGCTGGGCACGCCACAATCATGGCGGTAAGTCCCCTCTTTGAGGCGTGGCTGGAAAGACCTCACGGCGTCCTTACCTTCCGCATGACGCAGGTCCTCACCGGACATGGTTCTTTCGGGAGTTTCCTGCACCGGATTCATGCGGAAGTGACGCCCGGGTGTCGCCACTGTGCGGAACGCCCGGAGGACACGGTGGAGAACACAGTCGAGGTGTGCCCTGCTTGGGCGGAGCATCGCCGTGCCCTCGTGGGGGTGATCGGCGGCGGAGACCTCTCGCGCCGGGCCTTGGTTGAGGCCATGGTCCGGAGTGAGGAGGAGTGGTAGGCGGTCGCCGACTTCTGCGAAGCAGTAATGCTCGCGAAGGAGGAGGCCGAACGCATCAGGCAACGGCGTTATCGCCGCCGCCGCCGCCGCCGGGATTCTGATCCCGATTTCCGGCCACCGTAGGCGCGGGCTTGCGGACAGTGAGCAATGGGTAGCTCACTGTCCGGCCGTCCGGTAACTGTCCGGAACAAGCCCAAGTCGTCGACGGCGCGCACTTTTCTCGCGCGCCTCAAGGAGTTGTCAGCAACAACAGGGACCCAGCCGGGTCGAAGCCTACTGGGGCCAGGGTTATCCGAAAGGGCGCTCGAGCCCCGGTATGAAGGCTAGAAGGAATGGGGTGGGTCTTTTAGTCAGTAAGAGTCTGACACTATCTCCCGCTCCGCCCAAGGGCGGGAGATGTCAATGCATGATTTTTTCCCACCATAAAAATTAAAAAACCCCAATGCCGATCTTCCCCCAACCCACCTTATAGCTCACTCATGTATAGCTGGGACTCAGGCCACCTCTCTAGGAGAGGGAATGGGCCGTAATCTACACGCGGACGCAGTGTGGGTTGATGGATATCACATGTCTTCGAATTTTTGGTCTCACTCGCTCGCCTTTTATTTTAACACGTCATTGCAATTCTTTATTACAATGACACGGACGGCACGGTTGGTTGCTGTGCTGCGTGTCGTGGGTATGATTCCCGCACGTGACAAATATTAGTGTGACCTACAGATACATCATCATCATCGGCCTTATTAATGTTACCTCTGCTGGGACTCAAGCCACCTCTCTAGGAGAGGGAATGGGCCGTAATCCACACGCGGACGCAGTGTGGGTTGATGGATATCACATGTCTTCGAATTTTTGGTCTCACTCGCTCGCCTTTTATTTTAACACGTCATTGCAATTCTTTATTACAATGACACGAACGGCACGGTTGGCTGCTGTGCTGCGTGTAGGTATGATTCCAGCACGTGACAAATATTGGTATGACCTAGAGATACCTAAGTTTTCTAAGTCTGGGTGTCTTATGTATGTGAGTTTACAGTATATTTATGAACGCACCCACATATAGATAGCGCTCGAGCCCCGGTATGAAGGCTTGAAGGAACGGGATGGGTTTTTTAGTCAGTAAGAGTCTGACACTATCTCCCGCTCCGCCCAAGAGCGGGGATTGTCATAAGATGATTTTTCCCATCGAAAAAAAAAACCCACATATAGATACAGGAATTATTACTAGTGTGGGGCAAAGTTTAAAAAAAGTAATGAAAAAAAGGAAATAAGACTGTTTCAATATTAGTCCACATCTATAAGCTGTTGAGTCTATAACAAAAACTAAATTTATGAGGACACACCACCGAAGAGAACTCAACGGGTGACAACTGAATGTAATTAATTAAGACGCAGGCTCGAGCGTCGGGCACGCCAACATTGCCAACAGAAATGTGCTTTGTTTTGATAAAATAAAGGATCTGGATTCTGTTACAGTTCTTGAAGTCCTCATTGTTTATTTAATTTTCCTTTTGTAAAGTGTGTCGCGAAGTTTAAGCCCTTCGCCTACGGCTACTTTTTGTAGCGATAGTGGCGCGCGTTGTGTAGACGCGCGACATCATCGTTACTAACGGGTGTTAGTCGCGAAGCGATGCCAACGCACTAAAGCGTTGCTAATTTATTGATGCAAACGCGCAAACCGTGACGGACGACATCGGGGAGAGAACGGAGGAAAGGTGGTGCGTGAGGAACACATTCTACATACAAAAACTTCATTTTTGTGCTGTTATGAATCGCGTTTGCATCTCGACAGAAGCGCGATAGTATCGCATTTAAATCGCGACTGAGAATTGTAGTGTAGGCGAGGGTAAACATCTGGTGCCCGCTTCGTGACTGTATCATTACAGACGCGATACTGCATCGCTACAAAAAGCCACTGTGGGCGAGGGGCCTTAAGGTTTGCTTGACAACTCACTAAACAAGTCAACATCACATCAAACTAATTATATTAAAGCAAAAGTTTGTATGCACAGTATGTACATGTGGTTCGTTTTTTTGATGTGGAAAATCATCCTATGACTAAAACCCACTTGTGTTCTTAAGTTGACCTTTGCATTACAGGACTACGGTAACTCTTTCAAAAATTCTCGCGGTTTTAGTAGGCATCGGCTCTACTAAGCCTTTACGGTTTTGTTGACGTCTTTTTAAAGCTGCGGACTCACCTACGAGCCGTAACTGTAACCGTTGCAGATAAAGTAACATAGTTCTCGTGTAGACGTTTCCCCGTTGTGTTTACTGTAACCGAATGGATCTGCAGTATTCGTCGTGAGCTCATGCCGCGCATATTGAATCAGTCCACTCTATTGTCAATATTTCCCTAACCTAATATTTGGTACCGTGTTACCTTAAAACTGGGTTTTTAATGCCCGTATTGCTCAATATTCTGGATTTTGCAAAAACACATATTATTATTGCCCCAGTCTACAATTTGCTGCGGGATGTTATAGAGCTCCGTACCATAACGTAATCGAATCTATGCGATATCCGATATAGAAAATACCTGTAATCGATTTAAAAGTTTTGAATAAAGAATTACAATATTATTTACTTATAGTAAGAACAAATAATTTGAATTAGAAAGAAAAGGAAAAAAATACTATTAAACATTTGTTTTTATAATTTCATATTGATAACTGTAGCCGAAACTGATACAATATTATTCTCAGTTTTAGATAAAGGCAGAGTCTAAATGATAGGTTACGACAGATTTTTGCTTGCTTTACAGCCGAGAAAAAGATAATCTAGACTAGAAATAAAGGGCAAATCATGCCATCTAAATTTCACTTTTTTCGTTTTAAAATACTTGTATCCGTAAGGATACAAGTATTACCTACATACAAGTATATAAGTATTCCGGATCTAAAAGAAACTCCGGAAAATCCGGAATAATTTCATATCAGCAACCGTATTTGATACTGGTATAATATTATTCTTATATCCATATCCAGATGCGATTCATATCAAGTGCTTATGATCAATGTAAGCTGGTCAATCTGAGAAACAAAAAGCTCGCAAAAAATTGTACTAGACCAATGCAATGTACATATCTACGTTCTACAATTAAAACTTTCAAACGTTCAGAACGTTTCCAAATAAATAAAAAAAAAGATAGAAGAAAAAATATCGTTAAAACGTTTACTGAAAATGAATCTCGAGGTATTCTAAGAATTCATCAATTTGTGAGATTTTCTTTGCCGAAGAACATTCCGAGGCGCGCCGATAAATTAGGAAATCCCCATTTATTGGTAGAGTTTATGCTAGACTGGCTTTTTTTACGCATTGGACGATATAGCTGCTAATAATAATAATAATTGATAACTGTTTCCTATACCGGTTGTTTAACTTTTGAAGTATTTATTTTTGAAAAATTAAAAATGTAATTAATATGTTTGTAAGTGAATTTGTATTTTTCTGTCTGGCAACATTGCTGAAATTAACCTTTTTGGTGTAGACGTGAGGAACACACAATGATATTGTTTTTTTTTTACTTTTAATGATCTTGGTGACTGTCGCCAAATAAATATTTTTCTTTCTTTCTTTCAATTAAAGAAAATAATAATCATAGTTAATATTTAAAAATGTAAATTATAATTATGTGTAAAATACAAAGACAGAAGTTATTTGATGATATACCTTACCCACAAAAAAATTAGACCCAATAAAAATAATATAAAAAACTCGACATCTAGATGGTTATGCACCTAGATTTTCCAAATCTTGACAACCATCATACAAAATATAAATATAATGTAAATCTTTGTGAAATTAATGTGTTAATGTTTTGTTACTGTAAAATATTATTTATTTATTTCCTTGCCTTGAGATCATGCAGTCAACAGTTTTGAAATTCAATAGAGGATTTAAAGTTAAATTTAAAGGAGTTATTAAAAATGTTATACGTTTAAATTCGGGTGAGTAAACTAGTTTTAAAATTGCTGATGCGTGAAGAAAGTATATTGAGCACATAAAGTTACACGTTTTATATCACTTAAAACATGAAATAATTGATGTGTAATCCCATCATAACTAAAATAGTAATGAAAGTGCATGTTTGTTACTTAATCACGCAAAAACGGCTGAACGGATTTGGATGAAATTTGGCATGCATATAGCCTTTGACATGGAAAAGAATATAGGCTACTTTTTATCCCGGAAAAAAATTCTTATTCCTACGGGAAAACACGTTTAGAGTGCGATAACCGAGGTACACGCGGACGAAGTCGCGGGCGGACAGCTAGTAATAATATAGTATCTATACAGATTTATGATAAAAAAATATCTGAAGAGAATATACTCCCGGGATTCTAGGCCCTAATTCAAGATATGGTCTACTCGTGTGCCTATTTTCATCTGAATTGTTCAGTCGTTAAGGCGTAAAAGTGTAATAAATAAACACTTCGTCAGACTTAGCACAGGAGCAACCATCCCCAATTGGCTTTCTAAGCGTATCGTTAGTGGCAACATTACGTTCAGGTTACTCACACATTTTTCTCAAAAACACGTAGAGACATTAGGTACAATTAATATTAAAATCTCACGTCATTTATATATGAAACTGTGAAAAAATTAACATTTAAGACAATGTAATCTAAAGACTGCTTGTAACGCCGTTTATGGCACATAATTTAACACTCGCAAGGTAATTAAAACATATGGGGTACTTTCCATTGACCCAAAATCCTGTTTGCCAAGCAGCAAGGTCTCATAGCATAAGTAAACGAAAAATCTAAAAACTGTAAAGTAGTTAAGTCTCAAAATAATAACTATTTTGCGATTCGGAAACAATTTCGAGACTCGATTTAAAAAAAAATCTGCATAAGTAAGTTTGAACAGAACCCTCGATGTGCAAGTCCAACTCACTCTTGTCCGATTTTTACATTTATAACTAATCTTGCAGGTTGTGGAGGACCAGACCAGACTGATTTCAAAAAATGGGGAACCGCTAAACAAGCTCAGTATTTCTACAAAAAAGACAAAGAACTTCTCAAGATAATAAGGGATCAAATGAAAGAACAAATAGGATTTCACGAAAAACAGATCGCAGTTCATCAAGATGCAATAAAAAATTTAAAAGACAAACAAAAACAGAATACTTAATACCTACCTACGAGTATGTGAGATAAATTGTGTATAAAAGTTGTGTGTCTAAAAATCGTAAAATTCATAAACACCCAAAAGAAAAAGTTCCGGTCTCTTATTTCATATAATTTTTAAAATGAAATGTGTAAAAAATAATAAAGCGTAGTGTAGTCGTAGTCTATCTAAAAAGTCAAAATACTTGGAAATTTTTAAAAGAATTAAAAAATCTATTATATAAAAGGTGTAAGGGACAGCCCTCCACAAACTTTAAGGGTTTGCTCAGTAGACGAAACTGAACCACCTAAACCAATTTTTTTTTTCAGGAAACGAAAAAAAAAATCACCCTCACCATACAAAATGATAAACTTGATTGGACAATTTTTATGGCGATGCCGATTTTTTTTTTCGTTTCCTGAAAACAAATTTTGTGGAAGGTTGTTCAGTTTCGTCTACTGAGCAAACCCGTAAAGTTTGTGGAGGGCTGTCCCTTACACCTTTTTTTTTTTTTTTTTTTTTTTTTTATGGTGGGAAAAAATCATGCATTGACATCCCCCGCCCTTGGGCGGAGCGGGAGATAGTGTCAGACTCTTACTGACTAAAAGACCCACCCCGTTCCTTCTAGCCTTCATACCGGGGCTCGAGCGCCCTTTCGGATAACCCTGGCCCCAGTAGGCTTCGACCCGGCTGGGTCCCTGCTGTTGCTGACAACTCCTTGAGGCGCGCGGGAACAGTGCGCGCCGTCGACGACTTGGGCTTGGTCCGGACAGTTACCGGACGGCCGGACAGTGAGCTACCCACTGCTCACCGTCCGCAAGCCCGCGTCTACGTTGGCCGGAAATCGGGATCAGAATCCCGGCGACGGCGGCGGCGATAACGCCGTTGCCTGATGCGTTCGGCCTCCTCCTTTGCGAGCATTACTGCTTCGCAGAAGTCGGCGATCGCCTGCCACTCCTCCTCGCTACGGACCATGGCCTCAACCAAGGCCCGGCGCGAGAGGTCTCCGCCGCCGATCGCCCCCACGAGGGCACGGCGATGCTCCGCCCAAGCAGGGCACACCTCGACTGTGTGCTCCACCGTGTCCTCCGGGCGTTCCGCACAGTGGCGACACCCGGGCGTCACTTCCGCATGAATCGAGTGCAGGAAACTCCCGAACGAACCATGTCCGGTGAGTACCTGCGTCATGCGGAAGGTAAGGACGCCGTGAGGTCTTTCCAGCCACGCCTCAAAGAGGGGACTTACGGCTGTCCCTTACACCTTGTATATTACATACAATACTTTTTATAACATTCTATTAGTAAACAATGATCATCTCTTTACAACCTTGATTGTTCAACCAGTGTTGACTATATCAGATTTTTGATGTTGTTTGACAGTTCATTTGACAGACCCATGTTGTTTGCCTTTTTAGACAGACTATAACGTCATATTTTACTGGAAAATGGCACTTTCTAAACTGAAAAGTTCCAAAACGATGATAAAGAAAAAGCACGCTAGCAGGCATGCCAGGCCACGACAATCTGGGGCCAAAGTTGTCAGCCAAATCAGTCGGTGATTGTTGAGTTGCAGTCACATCCAACGGCGAAAGAGTAAATTAAGTTAGACCCAACATATCAAGGACTGTTTTGGTGAAATTGAGATACAGCAAAGTAGTTGAGCTATTGCAAGTATACAGTACACGAGCTCATTACAAGTCGGTCATGTAGGTACCTGTAGTAAGCAATCCTAGAACCTTGGTCTGGTACAGTGTTTCTTCAGTTAGCCCTTGTGTTCCAGGGCCAAGTCTTTCGAAAAATCTCGCCGGTCTAGTAGAAAAATACTCCTCCCTTACAGCCTGTTCACGACTTCGGTCTTAGCGACGAGCGACGCGGCGAGCGGGGCAGCATCGGTAAGCAGGCGCGCGGCGCTATGAGCGGCGTCTCTTGTTCTTACCGCTCGCCACCCCGCGCTTAGCTACCGCTCACACCGGCAAGGTAGTGAACGCTACACACTCCTTTTGCTGCGCTTCCGTTCATTACAAAACCCACAAAATATATCTAACCCCAACAGCAATAAACGTTTCAAGCCACCGCTTCAAAGAAAAATGGCTGCCACTAAACTGCAACAAACAACATTTAGCGCCATGCGCATACAAACTAGTTAAAAAAATATCATTACGGCACGCACACACAAAAGGCCCGTTATTACACATACCGATGCGACACGGAATTTCTCCCGGAAAACCTACTTTATATTAAGTCGTAAATTTGAACGAACGGTCGGCGTACAAGCCAATTTCCAACACTTATTTGTCGTACCGAGGGCCGTCGTATGTAGCGGTGTCGCTGGAAAATGAGAAGTCGGGATTTTGAGAGAAACACTGGAGCTGTAATTGGTATCTACTTTGCTGAAGGAAATATCGACTTTTATCAGGAAGAATGTCGTAACTGACAGTTTGAAATTTTTTCAGTAAGTGGTATTTCCTTTCCTATTTTAAAAGTGTTATTCACTAGCTGAGCCGTCAGATTCTGCTAGTCGTTCTACCTTAACTATGAACTATCAAATGTGCGAAGATTATTTCGTAGTTTTCAGAAATTGAGCAGTGGTAACGGCCCCGACTTATGAGTTGTAGGTCGTGGGTTCGAAGCCAGCCAGGCGCATTACTTTGTGTAATTTATTTCGTCACCACGGTGAAGGAAAACGTGAGGAAACCGGAACGTCTTAGAATAATATCTATACATATAATAAAATCGTAGGAAAATCAAAACTGTACATTGAATATTTTTTAAAAAGAATACTTGGGGCGTGATCTACAATCGATATCGAAGCCAAAAATATAGTTTTTAGAATTTTTGTCTGTTTGTCTGTTTGTCTGTTTATCTGTTTGTCTGTTTGTCTGTATGTATGTCCGGGCTAAACTCAAAAAGTACTGCATGGATTTACTTCAAATTTTGCATGAATATTACTAAGAGGTCGGGTCAACATATAGGCTACATATTATCACGCTATCACCTACGGGGGAGGAGCTGTGAATCTTTATTTTTCTTAAGCATTCTGTGACAGCGTGTAATCTAACGATGCATATTTAAATGTTGTTTTTGAGTAAGCCATGCTATTATCTAGCTTTACACCATAAAAACTACGCCATTTAAGTAACTTGGGCAGAGAAACATAGTTTAATGAATGTTAGTAGTGTAGAGACAATTTTGAAGCAGCGCCATCTATGAGAATTCATAAAAATCAAATCAAGTTACATGTTCACACTTTTTGGAAATTAATAATTTAAATTTGATCATGTAGTTAGTTATTCTTAAAATTCATAGATGGTGATGTGATGTGATGTGCATTTTCTTCATAAAAGTTGTATCATATAGTTCGTTTTGACAAATTCAAGTTCCAACAAAACCCTGAAAAACTTGAGTAGAGTTGAGGAAGACAATTAAAAAAAAATGCGGTGTTAAGTATTACATGGTGACATTTTTCCAGCTCTGTGTAGTCGACCAGTTTGCGAGATCCCTTACGTATGACGAGGCGCCTTCATATTACACGTACGACAAGCAAAGGGGTGTATTTTACCGACATCGACGAGGAGGTGCTGTGGAAGGTTTTCCGGGAATTTTCAAGGACGCCGCATTGGGTAGGGTTTATATCGTGCATCCGAATAATGGCGAATGCTATTTTCTGCGGTTGTTACTTCACACTGTCCGAGGTCTAACGTCTTTCGCCTTTCTGAGGATGGCGTGGAGTATCCCACTTACCACGCAGCCTGCGTAGCACGTCACCTTCTCGACGGTGACCAAAATTGGGATCCTCGCGGAAGCGAGCGTCAGTGTTTTGTGGAGTCGCGAACCCGGTAGCTTTGTGGGAGAAGTATCGCCATCATCTGTCTGAAGATTTTCTACGAGCTTTGAGGCGTGCTACTGGAGACGAAGTCGAAGTAACTGATGAACGCGTGCTGAACACCTGTCTCAGTTCACTTCAAGATGTGGTCATTTCTATGGGCGGCAATCCTGTGATCGAATATGGGTTACCAGCTCCCCAATCATCACCGCATCAAGGCCGTGGAAATCGGGAGTATAACGCTGAGACAAATTACGAGCCGGGCGAAATGACCACCATACGAAATGACCATGTCACCGTGTTCTCTTCAGAGCAAAAACAAATGACACCGTCCTTGAAAGCGTTGGGCAAAACCAGGGTAAAATGTTTTTCTTGGATGCTCCTGGTAGAACATTTAAAACCTGGAAAAACATTTGTTAACTGGCATACTTGCAGAGGTCAGGAGGCAAGGCAAAATTGCTATTGCTGTAGCGTCGTCGGGAATCGCTGCCATACTGCTTCCGGGTGGCAAGACAGCACATGCCATGTTTAAAATTCCCATCGATTTAGAGAGCGCCGAAACGCCTGTTTGTGGTGTGTCACGTAACAGCGATAAGCGACACGTGCTCAAGGATTGCTCTCTGATCGTATGGGATGAGTGTACGATGGCCAATAGGAAGGCAGTTGAGAAAAGCAAGAATTCTCCGATGTCCTTCTTTGTCTTGGCGAAGGCACTCTGACAGGTGGTGCTTCCAGAGTCTCTCGGTAGAGTTGTATCCAGCTTAGAAGTACTCATTTGCTGTGTGTACGGGGACATCAGTCGTATACCGCACCAGCTTCTTGGGTGTGTGAGCGACAACGCCGACGCACAAAAATGATCAGGCTGCAGCAAATAACGAATGCATTCTCTCGGAAATTGAGGGGAATGAAGTGGTCTACACCTCGATAAGCCCTGTTGTCGAGCAAGATGACGCCACACATTATCCCGTGGAATTTCTGAACTCCCTGTCAGCAAGTGGACTTCCAGCGCATACCATCAAACTGAAGGTCGGTGTCCCGATTATGCTTCTTCGGATCCTATCTCCTCCGAAGTTGTGTAACGGGACCCGCCTTAAAGTCATCTCGCTCCACAGACACACCATTGAGGCGGAAATTCTTACGGGTTGTGACGTCGGCGAGCCAGTATTTATACCACGCATTCCCCTCATACCTCACAACTTCCCTTTCCAGTTCAAGCGCGTACAGTTCCCCGTGACTGTTTGCTTCGCGATGACCATTAATAAGTCACAGGGGCAGACACTGAGGGCAGCGGGTGTCGACCACAGGACGAATTGCTTCTCACACGGGCTACTGTACATCGCTTGCTCCCGCGTCACCAGTACTGACTCTTTTTACATTTTGACTCCTGGCAGCATAACTACCAACGTAGTTTATAGGGAAGTGTTGTAAGGTATGATACCTTTGTACGTATTTTTACTCTTTTGCGTCCTGGAATGTATTCCTGCATTATTTTCTCTATTTCCTTCAGTCTTTCAGTCATAAGATGTTATGACTGAACTCAGCAGGATTCCCATATAACTAACTCTCTTCACTTGCTTCGTTTGCAAAAAAAAAACTTATATTTTAATGCTATTTTAAAAGTTGTTTACTTATTATACTATAGCGACACTGGCATCTTAGGTATTTTTGGCGCCTTCACGCAGACGATGTCGCGGGCAGCAGCTAGTAATATAATAATATTTTAAATAGGTAAGAAAAACTCCTACAAAAATTGCAAACTGTCGCTTATTTTTTTTTTCTTCCTGAAAAGCTTCGATATCTTTTTGTGCGCCAAAATGAAATAAAATTGAAGCTAATTTATAGAAATGCTCTTCTGCGAATTTTAATAAATTATATTATTTATATAGTCGTCGACTTTACACGGATTTGCAAAGCAAAGTTTCAGCTTTCGACAGTAATTTTAAAAACAAATCTTGGTTAAAATAGTTTTAATCAACTTCACTTCCCTACTCTCCTCAAGTGCCTCTGTTCTGATTCCTCTGAAATGGCGCGGTGTTGCCTGATTTATAGATGCTTACCCAGACCAATCAAGCAATACCTCTGGGACCAACAATTAAACCAGAGTTAGTTACGAACTGATAGATGGCGCGCTTGAATAATTGGTGGTTCTTTTTGATAAAAAAGCATTCTCAATCCTCTGGGAGCTATGTCATCAACTTTTAAAAAAATCTCTTGATTTCGAAGACGGTACTTTTTTTGTTAACTATTTTTTTCAGTATGTTTTGTTCCAATTACTTTTTTTTTGAGGTGGGAAATCATTTAGTGACTTCTTGTAGGGAGGAAGGCGTGTCAGATTTTTATTGACTTTTATTCCCACTACATACTAGGACTCAAGCTTCCTCCAGGTAGCTGGTGAATGCCGTAATCTATCCCAATTTGAGTTTGTTTTTTACTTGCAATTTATATTGCTCCATTTTACGATTTAAACCGAACTGTTAAATAGATGGAGCTATACACCCCTACTTTTTAATTAGTACACAAAAAAATGGGACTCTATCTGTACCCGTCACTGAGCATATTTACGTAGTCAAAAGTAGAAAAAACTGAAATCCTAAAATTGACCACGAAAGGTAAATTCATCATATACTCTATCAAACATAACAATTGCTAGTAGAAAATACTGCGGGCAGTGTTTTTCCTTAATAATTGTCACTTATTCATTCATTAATCAATAGCCTGCACAATATTTTCATAAATTGAGTGACGTTTTGGGACATAAACCAACGCTAATAACTTTGCTGTTTATGAATATTATTTATTGAGATTTTACTTATAAAATAACAAGGGCTTTTCTAATAAGCCCAGTATTTTACTAATTAAAAAATTGTGGTGTATAGAGTGTTGCTCCATCCCTTTTTCTCGTTCGCACAACTGACAATTTTACGCCTATGATCACGTTTCACAACTTTTTATTTTTAGATTTTTTAATATATTACCAATTTTGCAACTCTCCTACAACATTTGGATACCCCGCTTAACCTTCGCAATGAGTATACGTGACGACGCCTTTATGACGCGCCACAATTTATTGGAAAACGTGGTTTTCAAAACACACCCCTCTTCCAATTACGTGTCACCGTGTCTTTTTTCTGAACAAAATCTGTGCGATGTGTCACACAATGGGACACAGTGTGCTGTATGTTCGGAGTTGAATAAAGGTGACTATAAAGTTAGCTTTGAAGTTTCTTTGTAGGTGATAAATAGTTCGGTTCAATGCTTTTAAAAAGAGTCAATACTAACGCTCTTTTGGACTACACAGGGATAGTGTTTGATCGTTTTACTTGCAGTTTTTGCTTTGACGAAATTGTTTGATCACAAAGAGCTTTAATAGAATTTTATGCATATAAGATCCTATCCTTGTGTTAGTAAATTTTTATCAAAGCTTTTAAAAGCCTGTGCCATGTCCTTTGTAACACGAATTCCTAATTTCGTTTTTATTGAGTAAAAAAAACCATATGTGTGAAATGTTTTTGGAAATTATTTAAGTAATTCGATCTTTTATTTGTAAATTTTGTAAATCGCTATCATATCGCACTTATCACACTAATATTATAAAGTTTGTGAAGATGTGTATGTTTGTTACTTCTTCACGTTCGAACGTCTGAACTGATTTCGATGAAACTTGATTCACGGGTATACCATGTTCTGGAATAGCATATAGGATATTTTTTATCCTATATGCTATTGCATATACCGAGAGCATGTTACTTAAGGAAAAATTTCAAAGGCTCTTGGGGCCAGGTTTATCCGAAAGTGAAGCTCGGCCCCGGTACGAAAGGCAAGAAGGAACGGGGTGGGTTTTTAAGTAAGAGTCTGACACTATCTCCCGCTCCGCCCAAGGGCTGCGGATGTCATTGGCGGCTAGTTAGCTAGCTAGATTTATAGAGGCGAAATAAATAATTAATTAGTTAATTGATTGAAAGTATGTACATGTGTGTGTGTGAGTATGTTTGTTACTTTTTTTTTCGGTGGGGAAAATCATCCAATGACAACCCCCGCTCTTGGACGGAGCGGGAGGTAGTGTCAGACTCTTACTGACTAAAAAACCCACCCCGTTCCTTCAAGCCCAAGCTGACAACTCCTTGAGGCTTGCGGGAACAGTGCGCGCTGTCGACGACTTGGGCTTGGTCCGGACAGTTACCGGACGGCCGGACAGCGAGCTACCCATTGCTCACTGTCCGCAAGCCCGTACACAAGTTCAAGCTCAAATGGCTTTACGGATTTGGATGAAAATTATCACACGTGTAGACTATATCTATAAAATATGCCTATCTAAAATTTACCTATATACCTACCTACCTTATATATTTTTACATGGGAGTACCTACCTATGTCCCTTTGAAGAAGTCATTTGTTGATTTTCTCCGTCAAAAAAGGAGCATAAACTTGAGAGAGAAAAAAATTGTTTTCAATAGGGATTTATAGTCTCGTAAGTGCGTAAGTTCCTAATCCCAAACCTATGACCTTTCTATTCACAAGACGGCACCTCCGTCACGTCGTTCATAATTTCCGAGAAAAAAAAGACATCGCACTGTGTGGCCATAAAAATCCCTGGGGCCACAAAAATGGCGGACCCAACATGCGCCCGCTTTCCCCGACGCGACATGGTTTTTCACTTTACCACTCGTAAATGCGTCTTTTGTTAACAAGCCTAATGTTGCTTAGCTTCTCAAATTGTTATCATACGTATACATATAATAAATGTTTTTTGATAAAGGTTTTCGTGGTTATTTAGAAGTTATATTTGGTAACTTTTCTTTTAGGGTTAGAATCTGTGTTTATTGTCAGCTGATATTCGATTCGGGGTTTTCTTAGTTATAACGTTTAAAATAAGCTAAAAAGTACCTATGACTAAAACTTTAGTCTTATGTTATAACTGATGCTAAGGTAGGCGCCCGATGACCTTTTTTATGGTGGGAAAAATCATCCAATGACTACCCCCGCTCTTGGGCGGAGCGAGAGATAGTGTCAGACTCTTACTGACTAAACGACCCACCCTGTTCTTTCTAGCCTTCATACCGGGGCTCGAGTTCCCTTTCGGATAACCCTGGCCCCAGTAGGCTTCGACCCGGCTGGGTCCCTACTGTTGCTGACAACTCCTTGAGGCGCGCGGAAACAGTGCGCGCCGTCGACGACTTGGGCTTGGTCCGGACAGTTACCGGACGGACGGACAGCGAGCTACCCATTGCTCGCTGTCCGCAACCCCGAGGCGCCCGATGACCTTGGGTCATTGACCCTCCTGCGTCTGTTAACATTCTTAATGTCAAAAACGGAAATAAAGACATAAAGCTGTCTTGAATCGACATGTATCGTGATGTAAAGGACATGATCTAGTAATGAATTCTTCATTCAGTTCATTGTTTGGTTTTTCGGGTACTTTAGCGGAGATATTAGGAAAAAGTCAATGTAATTTATTCCATGGCTAACTGGCACCTCCTCCTAAGCTAAAGTATTTATTTATTATTTATTTATTTTGTATAATATCTACAGTATAATGGACTAGCTTCTGCCAGCGGGGTCACCCGCGTGAAGGTAACACACATTTTGGACACTCCCATTCTTAGCGTTTCGATAGCAAAACTACTTAAATTCCTTACCTAGCCCAGTATTCGGCCTCAGCAATGCCGACCACTGATGCTGTGATTAGGTCCCTACGTGAATGTGCACGTGATGCAGGATGGAAGGTGGGACTTGGTCTGCGGAGAGACGCCGCATGAACACTAAGATCGGAACCGTCCAAAACTGCTCGGTGCCCCTGAGACTTAAAAGTGGTAAAAGTTTTGTTGCAAGCGGGAGCCCATTTTTAAGGAACTCCACCTTGGATTGATGTGACCTTTGGCGGGAGGAGCGTACACCTTCTGATGATTTTATCGAGCCGTCTGAGTCTCTGTCGTGCCTAGATATTTATTTAGGGTTTTGATTTGTTATTTAGAATCAGAAAAAATCGAAGATCTGTGACATACACAAACCTGCACTGGGATTGCATGGTGGATTACGGCCCATTTGCTCTCCTAAAGACAAGGCCCGAGTCTATCACTGCTCTCAAAACCGGTGAGGGAAAACGTCGTGAAGAAACCAGCACGTACTAGAATTAAAAAAAAATTATGACATATGAGATCTATTAGCCCGCACTGGGCCCGTGTCACAGAGAGGAAGCCTCAGTCCCAGCAGTGGGAAAATGTACAATTATAAAGAGGTAAAGTTTGAGTTTTTTTGTTTGTAGGAGGTAATCTCTGAAAGTACTGATCCGATTGCGAAAATTTTTTCACCGATAGAAAGCTGCTTCATTCCTGAGTGGCATAAGCTATATTTTATCTATACGGGTGAAGCCACGGGTAAAAGCTAGCTAGACATAAGGTTGATTATGTTTATCAATTTAAAAATATTAGTACATTACAGTAATCACAAAAACTACGTATGTATGTATACGACTACAATATGCAAAGACACCATAATTATCCTAATCAATCATAGTACGTATACGCAAGGGGAAAAACCACCTTAAGCGGTAACGAACACCACCCATGGGATTGCCATGACGTCACTCTATTTACGAACATTAAAACACCATTAATCTAATGCATTACTCGTGTATTCATTTTACCACCATCATTTTTATGTTAATGTTGAGGTTGAAATAAAAATGTGCATTAAGCCGGGTGTAGACTGCTGTAACGTGGAAAATACAAATACAAAAACTTTATTTGTAGGTATATTATTTTTTGTGCCTTGCGTGATCACATCAGAAATGAAGATATCCGCAGGAGAACCAAGGCTACCGACATAGCTCGAACAATCGACAAGCTTAAGTGACAAAGGACAGAGCAAATTGCGCGCAGAACAGATGGTCAAAAGGAACGAAAGGTTCTGGAGTGGTGACTACGGACTGGAATACGCAGCGTCGGAAGGCCTCCCAAAATGTGGACCGGTGACTTGGTGAGGGTCGTGGAAATCCGATGGATGCGAGACACACAGGACCGGTCGTTGTGACGACGCTTGGGGGAGACCTATGTCCAACAGTGGACGTCTTTCACCTGAAAAAATAAGTGAAATATAAGTGTCTCTGTGTTCTGCCACAGTAAGTGGCATACAAATATTAATAAAATAGTTATAATTACTTAACGTAACATGCAATGTAACATGAAAGGAACATTTCATAAGCGTGGATGCAGCGCGCGCACGAACCGAGCATGTACCATCGTGGTAATTTCTGTCTGATTACTTAAAAAAAAATTCGCTTGAATCCTGCGACGTGGCGCCAAACCAAACCCTGTGAAGTTTTCGTTTCGAGTGTAAGCAAAAATGAACTTGGCGGTGGTTAGGCGGAACTGTCTTTGATGGTACCTACTCACATAGTTGAAATGCTCTGTTCATGTTCGTAGTATGCACGGTTCGCGCGCGCAAGGTGTCCACACTATGGGGATTCTTTTACCTTGCAAGATATATTGTGACAATGTGGACGCCAAATTGTTTCATTGTGCGTTACATTGCATGTTACATTTCACCAGTCTGTACTCGGTATTACAGGGTTGAGTTTGAAGCAGTTTGTGAACTTTAGTGTTATGCTGTTGTTATGCTCTTTTTTAGTGTTTTATGCTTTTTATGGGTAATGTTGTGAATTGGCAGTAATCATAAGCTTAAGGAGATGGGCTTCAATAATTTTAGCTTTTAAAGGAAGTTGTAAGATGTATTTTATTTATTTTTTTCGCTTTACAAGTTAATAAAAAGGTTTAATACTGCTTGGCTTAAGTTTAAGCTGTAACAATTTGCAATGTTTGTATAGGTTTTTTTTTCGATGGGAAAAATCATCTTATGACAACCCCCGCTCTTGGGCGGAGCGGGAGATAGTGTCAGACTCTTACTGACTAAAAAACCCATCCCGTTCCTTCAAGCCTTCATACCGGGGCTCGAGCGCCCTTTCGGATAACCCTGGCCCCGGTAGGCTTCGACCCGGCTGGGCCCCTGCTGTTGCTGACAACTCCTTGAGGCGCGCGGGAATAGCGCGCACCGTCGACGACTTGGGCTTGGTCCGGACGGTTACCGGACGGCCGGACAGCGAGCTACCCATTGCTCACTGTCCGCAAGCCCGCGCCTACGGTGGCCGGAAATCGGGATCGGAATCCCGGCGGCGGCGAGAGCGCCGTTGCCTGATGCGGTCGGCCTCCTCCTTAGCGAGCATTACTGCTTCGCAGAAGTCGGCGACCGCCTGCCACTCCTCCTCGCTCCGGACCATGGCCTCGACCAAGGCCCGGCGCGAGAGGTCTCCGCCGCCGATCACCCCCACGAGGGCACGGCGATGCTCCGCCCAAGATGTTTGTATAGGTCGAATCTTTCAAGTGAATTTTGCAATACTTACAAAGGGAATTTGACTAGCCTAATGGTCTAGTGGTTAGTGGCCCTGACTGCTATGTCAGAGCTCGTGGCACCCAGAACAAGTGTTTGTGTGATTAGCATGATCATTAGTTCTGTGTCTGGGTGTAATTTATCTATAATATGAATGTATTTAGAAATATATCAGTTGTCTAGCACTCATAACACAAGCTCTGCGTAGTTTTTTTTTTTTTATGGTGAGAATAAATCATGCAATGACATCCCCCGCTCTTGGGCGGAGCGGGAGATAGTGTCAGACTCTTACTGACTAAAAGACCCACCCCGTTCCTTCTAGCCTTCATACCGGGGCTCGAGCGCCCTTTCGGATAACCCTGGCCCCAGTAGGCTTCGACCCGGCTGGGTCCCTGCTGTTGCTGACAACTCCTTGAGGCACGCGGGAACAGTGCGCGCCGTCGACGACTTGGGCTTGGTCCGGACAGCTACCGGACGGCCGGACAGCGAGCTACCCATTGCTCACTGTCCGCAGGCCCGCGCCTACGGTGGCCGGAAATCGGGATCAGAGTCCCGGCGACGGCGGCGGCGGCGATAACGCCGTTGCCTGATGCGTTCGGCCTCCTCCTTTGCGAGCATTACTGCTTCGCAGAAGTCGGCGACCGCCTGCCACTCCTCCTCGCTCCGGACCATGGCCTCAACCAAGGCTCGGCGCGAGAGGTCTCCGCCGCCGATCGCCCCCACGAGGGCACGGCGATGCTCCGCCCAAGCACACCTCGACTGTGTGCTCGACCGTGACCTCCGGGCATTCCGCACAGTGGCGACACCCGGGCGTCATTTCCGCACGAATCCAGTGCAGGAAAAAATGAGTAGTACCTGATGTGTACTCATATTTATTACTAGCTTTTACCTGTAGCTTCGCCCGCGTACATAAAATATAACCTATGTCTGTTATGATATTCTATACTTATTTATTTAATCTTCATGCATCAAAAGGTACAAAGGCGGACTTAATGCCTTAGGCATTCTCTACCAGTCAAGCTAGGGTAGTGGAGAGACACTACGGCAGGTGTATAAAAAAAAAGAAAATATTATCTAGAAAAAAAAGTATTACAAAACTATATATAAAAGTAAACATACATAAGTCCGCCTATGCACTTTGTGTTGCATGAAGATTAAATAAATAAAAAAACTACCTTTTTCTACTTCCTGCCCTTGTCCCGTTTTATTTGGGGTCGGCGCAACACGTTTTTTTCTTCCATTCTGTCCTGTCACTCGTCACGCTATCACTAACTCCCTTTTCTTTCATATCACTTCTCACACGATCTATCCATCTTTTCTTTGTTCTCCCTCTCCCATCCACATGTAAATTCATAACTCTTTTAGCAACATGCTTTTCATTTCTCCTCTTCACATGACCATACCAAGACAAACGATTTCCTTTCAACCTTTCAGTCACTGGCGCCACTTTCAAACTTCCCCTATTATACTCATTTCTCACTTCATCCATTCTCGTCACACCACACATCCATCTTAACATTCTCATCTCTGCTACATGCAATCTTTTTTCATCCGTCTTTTTCACAGCCCAACATTCTGATCCATACAGTATGACAGGCCTTATCAAGGACTTGTAGATTTTACTCTTCAACTTCAGGGGCATCCGTGGGTCACAAGTTGTTCCCGTGACCTGTCGCCATTTCATCCATCCTGCGTTGATCCGATGATAATGTTTAAATGTTTTAAAAAAATGAAATACATAAACTACCACCACCACTAATTAATTTTAGAACTTATTCTTAAAATTCTTCGCAAATAATAACAATCAATCTATATGAAAACGAACACTAATAGTGATCAAAAGATTGAAAGAGGCAACTTCTAAAAGCAGTTGGTACGTTATTTATTGCCCCAGTAACGAGTTGCCAAGGAGTTGCGCTAGGATCATTAATAAGTTTCCCTCTATAATTCGAAAAGGTTCTAACTACTCCCCGAGCTAAGAAACTTTAGAACCTTTTCGGACTGAGTGTTTTCTCGTTCGAAACTTCTATGTTCAGATGCAAAAGGTCGTATTTGTACGAGATTTTGGTGTTAGTTTCGACGTTTTCGTCTCAAGTGGGTCGTTTGGCTGCATCGCTCTGATCTAATCAGATTCGAAGACTGATGGCTAACATTAATACAAGCAGGAACTGATTGGATCGACTGATTGACTATTTTGGGTTATTTTAAGTTATACGTCTTCGTATTTTGTGTGTAAATAAATCTGAGGCTTAAAAGCAAGGTGATGATGATAGCCGCAGATAGGCCTGAATATTTCTTTCAAAGCATTGATACTATAAACGGTGAAGGAAAACATTGTGAGGAAACCGGCATGTCCTAGAACCAAAAATTCTAAGACATGTGACATTCACCAACCCGCATTGGGCCTGCGTGGTGGATTACGGCCCATCCCCTCTCCTAGAGAGGAAGCCTGAGTCCTAGCAGTGGGAACATTAAAAAAAAGGCTGATGATAGTGATGATTGATACTGAGTCCCAGCAGTGGGAACATTAAAAAAAAGGCTGATGATAGTGATGATTGATACTATACAATATGGTTGTACTCATAGTAATAATACAGTAATTTTAAGCTTTTCGCCTTGTTTACAGCGTACATCGCAAAACTGGAACAATTTGCCTGCTACGGTCTTCCCGTTCGATTATAATTATCTTAAAGGCTAGCCTTAGGCTAGAGAATAGGCAGAAGGGTTTATTAAAAATAAACCAGAGCGTTCCACCATCAATGATTACATCACTACTTACCATCAGATGAAATCGCAGTCAAGTACCTACTAGTTTATATCAATAAAAAAAAAAAACCTGGTTAAATTTGTCCAGGGTATGGGAGTAACTTTTTGTATAATATACTTAAGGATGGAAGAGTGGTGACGACATTAGATAAAAAATTTCTACTAAATGCAAAGCTAGTATTTTTTTCCCAATTTGATTATCACATAAAGTACTTTTAAGATAAGAAATGGTTAAGAAAACCTGCTATTTAAAAATTGGTTCTCTTATTTTTATGAATTTTAAGACAAAATGATAAACGAGTCTCGAAAATTTTTCGGGATCGAGAAAGTTTTTTTTCAACAAATTACAACAAATAAACGTACAACGAACGTTACAACAAATTTATAATTTTCAGATTTGTGCTATGAGACCTTGCTTCACCGGACTTTTGGTCAACGGAAAGTACCTTATAAGTTTTGATTTCCTAACGAGAGTCAAAATATGCATCAAACGGGAGCATTAACGGCCTCATCTTTTTAGATTGCGTTGACTTAGAAGTTTGATTTTTTACTGCTGCTTTTGGGGCAGCAGACCTGAGTATTAGGTACTAGCTTCTGCTAGTGGCTTTGTCCGCGTGAAAATATATTTATATATACAAATTTTGGACGTTTCATCCTCTTAGGGGTGGAGTTTCCTGAATAAGGAACCTACCTGCCAAATTTTACAAATTTTAAGTATTTTTTTTTATGGTGGGAAAAAATCATGCAATGACATCCCCCGCTCTTGGGCGGAGCGGGAGATAGTGTCAGACTCTTACTGACTAAAAGACCCACCCCGTTCCTTCTAGCCTTCATACCGGGGCTCGAGCGCCCTTTCGGATAACCCTGGCCCCAGTAGGCGAAATTTTAAGTTTGTAGGTGTTATAGTTTCTGAGATTTTTTGATTAATCAGTGAGTGGTATTTCACTTATATATATATATATATATTAATTTCAGCTTCATATCTCCACGCGTTCCTGTGAAAAAGAGTCTTGACGGACGGACAACAAAGTGATCCTATACCTAAGGGTCCCATTTTTTTCGAATTAGGTACGGAACAATAACAATTGAGTATTTTGACACTTAAAATTCCTTTTTAAGTGTCACCATCTATACTGCCTTCAGTTTGAATTACTGACAAAACAATTTGACGGTTTACTCGCGATATAAGGGCCAATAAATGCCTTGTCATTTCACATTAATTAAAAACAAAGCTTCGTAACTTTCCCTTTGACTTGGTAAACAAAGCTGAAATTCCGCTCCATCTTGATTTCAACAGCTTGGAAGCCTTATTGTCCGGATCGAAATCTAGATTAACTGGAGGGTATTGTGAAATTAAGTCCCGTTCTTTGTTTGAATTTGAATTTACCCGCCCAATGCTATCGATACGAGGCAATAGAGCTTTATTTCCGACTCGTACAAAGAGACTGGATGATTTTTGATGGGTTCTTGAATCTGTCAGAAAAACGTTTCCCACAAGATATATATAAGGCTTTTTAAAAAAAAAAAAATCTGGGCAAGTGCGAGTCGGAGTCGCGCTCAGTGCGCGAGTCCTCCTAAGTCCTGGCCAGATTAAAAAGAATTTTAACTTTCAGAGATTTTTTTCATCCTCTTTAGGATTTTCCGGAATTCAAAATTGGAATGTCAGGTTTAAGTTGTAGGATTTTTTATTGTTCAGCCATTTGGAGTGGGTTCATCTACTGAACCCACTCCAAATGGCTGCTTAAATGGAATCGGTTTCATTAATGAAACTGCTCTGTAGGGAAACATTTGTTGATATTTACGCATTTGTGGTGCGGGATGCTATTTTAGCAAAAGTGGTTTTGGAATGGTGTTGCATCTTTATTTTGTTTGGGCACAATGCCTATTTATTTGTTTTGTATGTTTTTTTTTAAGGTGGCGAATCACCCATTGACTTTTCTTTTTTCTTTTTATTACGCTCTAGAGTGAAGAGTGAGGGCGTATCAGACTTTTACTGACTAAAACTAAACTTACTCTTTGCGTTCTAAGACCAGAGTGTCTTTTATAAAATAACCCCGTTGCTCTAGTGGATTTTTTGTGTGAGTTTACATGTTTGTGAATGTGATACAGGAGTAAGTCTTAGTGTTATGTAAAATAAAAAAGTTAAGTTTGTGTTTTTTCTGAATCCTGGATTACTTGTTTAATTCCTAAGACTTCATGTTTGTCAGTTTTAATCTATGAAGCCACAACGGCTGCACCGGTTTGGATGATATGTCCTAGATTAGACTTATTACTGGCAAAAAACTACACAGCAGTTTGGCAGAAGAATTACGTTTAACTATTCATAAATTTTTTCTTGAATAAATAATAAAAACCGGCCAAGTGCGAGTCGGACTCGCCCATGGAGGGTTCCGTAGCAGCAAGTAACATAATATGAAAGTTCTAGTAGTTCGTTGTAACTTTGATCGATGTTTTAATAATAGTGGATTTTTTTAGATTTATGACATATTAAAAAAAAACTACTTACTAGATCTCGTTCAAACCAATTTTCGTTGGTGGTTTACATAGTAATGTACATCATATATTTTTTTTAGTTTTATTTCATTCTCTTATTTTAGAAGTTACAGGGGGGACATGCATATTTTACCATTTTGAAAGTGTCTCTCGCGTAAACTATTCAATTTAGAAAAAAATGATATTAGAAACCTCAATATCATTTTTAAAGGTATATTCATAGATACCCCACACGTATGGGTTTGAAGAAAAAAAATTTTTTGAGTTACAGTTCTAAGTATGGGGACTCCCAAAATTTATTGCTCTTTTTCTATTTTTGTGTAAAAATCTTGAAGCGGTTCACAGAATACATCTACTTACTAAGTTTCAACAGTATAGCTCTTATAGTTTCAGAAAAAAGTGGCTGTGACATACGGACGGACAGACAGACAGACAGACAGACATGACGAATCTATATGGGTTCCGTTTTTTGCCATTTGGCTACGGAACCCTAAAAACCGGCCAAGTGCGAGTTATCCGTATATATCTCGCGTACGAAGGATCCGTAGCAAAAAACGTCAAAAAATCAGCATAATACCCATGTAAAAAATTGTAAATTGTAAATAAATGAAACATTCATGATACAACAACATTTTGCAGCTCTACAGTATACTGTAGTGTGCAAATCTGCTACACGTGAGCAGCTAAGCTGACGAGTCATGTATTACGTGATGTCATCGCTAACATGACATCACTAGCACTGCACGAATTTAGAATGCCAAGGAAATTCACGTTGTGAAAGCTACTCGAAGATTTCGCCTGCATAATAGTTGAAAACTACCCAACTTATAACCGGGCTAAAAGTGAATTTATGTTACTTTTTTAGGGTTCCGTACCCAAACGGTAAAAACGGAACTCTATTGCTATCATTCCGCTGTCCGTCTGTCTGTCACCAGGCTGTGTCACATGAACCGTGACAGCTAGACAGTTGAAATTTTCACAGAAGACGTATTTCTATTGACTGGTCTGTAAGTCTAGTGGTTAGTGGCCCTGACTGCTATGCCTGAGGTCGTGTGTTCGATTTCCACCCAGAACAAAATGATTGTGTGATGAGTATCTGGGTGTAATTTATCTATAGTACTCATATACATGTATTTAGTACTCATAGCACAAGCTCGCTTAGTTTGGGACTAGATGGCGTTACGTGATAACCATAGATCGAAATAGGTAGGGCTGTTTTATGTACTTGCCATAAGTTAGAATAAATGGATACATAATATGGATATTCTCCGAGTCCCGGGATTTGGTTTTAAAGTAGGTAGTCAAATTATAAAAAAAAACTATCTTGCCTTCGGGACTAATGAAAGATTAGCCGAGCGCTCAAGATCCGTGCCGGTATCTGTACGCGTCTCAACAAAGCGGCATCGTCGCGCGCTTGGCAAAAAGTTTTATAGCGTGCTTTTGACATAAATTTATAACGTCGCATATCACTATTATTATCTTTACTAATTTTATCATTATAATTATTCAATCAATTTTCAATCCTTATTAATTTATATCATATTTTTATTGTATTATTTATAATTTTAATTTAAAATTTTACTTTTGTTAGCTTAATTGTTTAAATTATTTTTTGCATGCTGTGGTCTCCTATAAGTGAAGGAGTACACCAAAAAGATACTGGAACCACTAATATTATAAGATACAAATATTGTGTACATCCTTTGTTGGAGATCCTAAATAAATAAATAAATATCAAGCGCCTATTGGCTTACATTTTTTTTTATACATATTGACAAAAAGATTGAAATTCAATTAAATCCCATAGTTTAAGCCGGAATCCCGTGGAATATCCATATATACATCAATGTTTGCCGTCAATGAACCTAAATAGCCCTACCTATTCCGATCACTAGTGTGTGTATGATAGTTGTGGAAAAAAATATCAGGAATAAAGACTTTTTGTATTTGTGTACACTAATATATTAAAGAGGTAAAGTCTGTTTTTTTGTTTGTAGGAGATAATCTCTGAAAGTACTGGTCCGAGCTCAAATTTTTTGACCGATATAAAGCTGACTTATTCGTGAGTGATATGGCTATATTTTTATGTACGCGGGTGAACCCGTGGACTAAAGCTAGTGTGTGATAGTTGTGGTTATTTTAATCACAAATAATATCTATAATCGCATTTCACTCAATCGTAGAGGTCTCATCTGACAGACAAACGTACATAGATAATCAGTGTGTTAGCATAGCACTCGCATCGCATGTATTATCACGAACAAGGTGTGTCTCACGTAATACATTGGACATGTCGGCTTGGTTGCACTAACAGAACAGCATCCCGACACATAGTTACTGATCGCGAGTGTTGCATTGCTTGTTCTATGTTCTGTTATGTACGAAGTGTCAGGGTGAAGAGAAAATGGGTAGGGATGGTGGATGAGTAATGGTAGGGTGGTTGGGTGGTATGGATAAGTTGACTGGTAGAGAATGCCTTGTTGCATTATTTCCGCCTACTTACCACTACAATAAATGAATAATAAATAAATAAAATGTTTATAGTAAATCCATGGTGAAAAGTTTTAAAATCTCGTTCACAAATTCTAGGCCCATTTTACTGTAGTCTCTGAAACGAATGTATTTTTTTTTATTTGGTATAAACTAGTGCTTGACTGCGATCCCACCTGATTATATCTAGTCTCAAAACTAAAGAGATATGATATATGAAAATGCATTTATCTATTTATTTTAATTTTTATTTATAACTTTTCTGTACTTATTTTTAGTTCCTTTTTACATCTTTTAATTCACTGCACCGTTCTTTATGTCGACACAGCGACCGGCCCACGCTGAAAACCAGCGCTGTGAGCTCAATGCATTATGCGTGAGGCCGCAGCTTTATGCTGAGCGTTCGGCCGCTTTGCGTGGAGGAGACGCATATCTTCCCTTTCAATTGCTGTAATGTTATGTTTTGTTAGCTAGTTTTAAGATTGCGTCTTTATCGCGTAAATAAACTGTTTTTCTTTCTTTCTTTCAATGTTCTCAAATCGACAAAAAAGACAAAAACTTAGTATTATTTAACAAATCATATTTTTGAGCTTTATTCTGCCAAGTGTTGCAGTGACAACCACTGTGTATCAAAGCTTTTTTCAATACACTTCATCATCAACTTCTTGCCCTTGTCTCGTGTTATTTGGGGTCGGCCAGGTCTTTTTTTCCATTCTGTCCCATCCATATATTTTTTTTGTCAATACACTTATGAAGAAATAGTTAAACGCGGTTTGACCAGGGGATCGGTTGGAGTTCAGCCCGGTATAATAAATTGTGGCGGGGGTGAGCTTGCAAACTTTTCCGCACTAGTGCGGATAACAGTAAATTGCGTGCTTAAAAGTGGTAGCGATAAGTGCGAGTTTTCAAGTTAGTGTATTGAAAAAGCTAGATCTTGCAATTGAAAAACTAAGGGAATCACTGATAGCTTGACGGGTAATAGGACAGCATGGATAAAAAAACTGGGCAAGTGCTAGTTGGAATCGCGTCCTGAGGGTTCTGTACAGACGTACTTAAATAAAAAAAAATAAAAAAAGTAAAGTAAATAGTTCAATTCTAGAATGGAGTCACGGAAGATTTTTCCGCATCGTAAAAAGAAATTGTGATATAACAACAAAACAATTTTCAAATTTATTCCTATACTTGTGCTATAAGACCCTGTTTTAGGCCAAATTTTAGGATTCTGGGTCAACGGTCCTATGAATTTTAATTTCCTCGAGATTGTCGAAATGTACCCTTTCTTGACACATAAACCGAAATCTTTTCATCTCGTTAACTTACAAGTTTTTTTTACAGCTTTTAGAGTCCATAGACCTGAGTATGTGGTTTTAATTTCAACTCGATATCTCCACGTGTTTACAAGATAAAGGGTCTTGACAGGCAAACAGACAGACGGACGGACAATTAAGTGATTCTATAAGGGTTCAGTTTCTTCCTTTTGAGGTACGGAACCCTAAAAACTAAGTGAGTCAGTGATAGCGTGACGGTTGACAAGACAGAATGGAAGAAAAAACACGTCGCCCCGTCACCAAATAATATAAGACGAAGGCAGGAAGATCACGAAGATACAATGGAATAACTGTCATGGTATATCTAACTCAGTTACACAACTTACCCACGCAAGATAACAAACAGAAATACACTTAGCTGGGGACATTTAGTGAAGCCCACAAATTAACCTTCAAATAAACATTAGAGCCACCTTCGCCTCCCTGTATCAACTATTTACCGGAACCTGAAGCTCCTATAAATACTGTGAACCCCTTTAATCTAGTCAACGTTTTTCTCATAATTAATTTCCTGATTCCACATGGGTGGCCCTTGATAATCTCTACGTACCGGTTTGGTGTGTGGAGCAAGGTGTAAGCGGTGAGAGTTTATTTATTTCATTTTATTAGAAATGCACAACCACATCCACAAATTTATCTTCAACTTCAGCGGAACTTGTGGGTCAACAAGTTCCGCTGAAGTTGAAGATAAATTTTACCCTTTAAGATTGAGAGCGTTGAGATAGATGTGTAGCTCAACTCAGGACTACTACTACTAAAAAAGAGTATATTAAAGGAAGTTTGAAAGTGGCGCCAGTGACTGAAAAGTTGAAAGGAAATCGTATGTTTTGATACGGTCATGTGAATAGGAGGAATGCAACGCAGAATAAAAGAGTTCTTCGAAGTAGTAATGCTAGCAAAGCTTTCCTCACACCCCAGCAGCCGGGATCCCGATCCCTATTTCCAGTCACCGTAGACGTGGGATTGACAGTCCGGTAATCGTCCGGATTGAGCTCGAGTCGTCGACGGCGCGAAGTGTTCCACGCGCGCCTCAAAAAGATGTCAACAAAGCCGTAGGGGCTAGCAGGGTTGAAGCGTATTGTGGTCATTGTTAGAAAGAGAACCCCAGAGCCACGGAAAGAAGGCGAAGTAGAAACATAGAAGTGGCTTTTAGTAGTAAAAATCTGAACCACCCTCTTGCTCCGTGCTAGAGCATGAAAAGTTATTGGATGATTTCCCACCTAAAAAAAACCTGGCTGGGTCTGACCCCGCAACTCCTAAGTCTTTTGTGTAATTTATTTCATCACCACTATTCTCAATGTTGTGAAAGAAATTATTGTGAGGAAAATGGCAAATTTTTGAAGACTAGTGATATTGTGATATCCACTAATCTGCAATAAGCCCGCGTGCTAGAATACAGCACATTTCCATGGCCTGAGTGATAGCAATGGAAGCTAATAAAAATAATAAAGCTGAATACCTTGGATGCATTTATAAACATAGGTCTTTCCGGCCTATGTCTAGTTGTCTTTCAGCTGAAATCATGACGATAAGGACTCATTTTTTCAAATAAAAAAAAAATATATCCTCGTTCCGCTCACAACTTGTACCACACCTTAAAAGGATATGCATAATTAACCATGTGTGACACGATTAGGGCCATCCGACCAGCCGGAGCGTTAGGATCTACCGTAGGGTATCTTTGCCTCACTCTACCGTGAAGAAAAACCTCTGAAGGCTATTTTAATGGACGAACATCTTTTACGTTTACTCGTGCGTCAAATAGATGAAAGGAGGATTAGAATAGGTTCTTTTTTTGAAAAAATAATGTGTATATTTTTGGCGGACCTAAGCTTTTTATATTATTCTTTTTTTTTGGAAAATGTAGTGGCTGTTGTAAGTTTGGTTTTATCCATTATGGGTAGTCTCTGTATACTAAGATCCCAGAGCAATCTGACTGACTTATTTCCACATGGATGAAACCTTAGGTTCTCAGTAGCGTTTCATGTGCTTTGAATACCTGTGTGTTTGTGGAGCTCCTCCTTCGAGCCCCTGGGCAGGTAAGTTTTTATGGTATATATGTTTTGTAGAATAATAAAAATTTAAGAACCTAAGGAATTAGGTTCTCAGTAGCGTCCATGTGTAAATAAGCTATGTCAGATCGATCTGGGATCTTGGGCTACTAGGCTATATTACAAATAGGAAAGATGTATACTTTTGTAATGAATGTACTCAAAAACTACTGGATCGATTAAAAAAACCTGGCAAATCGGAGTCATACTCGCGCACGAAAGGTTCCGTACCGTCCGTTGCCATGAACGGCAAAAGAAATTACGTTTGTTGCATACGAGCCACCAGTTGATATTTATTTAATTCAATTTTTTAGTATTTGTAACAGCAACATATCAACTGGGAAAATGTTAACTGGTGACAGACGGATGGAAAGCGTAGTCATGATAGGGCGGGACCCTATTATCCCTTTCATCTTTTGGGTACGGAACCCTAAAAATTATTTCACTAGAAGAATACTACTTTATCACTGAGTGACGTAGGCATAATTGTGTATTCACGCGGACAAAGTTGCTGGTAAAAACTTTTAATATACATATGATTTATTTTAACTTGATAGTTTGTGTTTCAACTACTTTATGGCTCGAATTTCAGTAACGGAGCTCGAGCCCATTTACATCTACTAACAATTTAACTGACAATATTACCTATTATTATAATTAGGTATTTAATATACTCAAAATCATTATTTGTTCAATCATTAGAATTGATTAAATGATTCCTGTTAGCTGTCTGTTTACACGTTATTAATGGATTCACAGTAATTAGTAGGTATCCATACAATTCTGAACACTAATGATTTGAATTTGATTCTCATGATTTGTTACATTTCACATGCTAATTTCATGAACGCCAATTAAGCTGTAGTGTTGTTTTGATTAAAACGTGTCTATAAAAGTAGACTAGCGAGCCGCTCCCAGCATAACATAATTACTAAACTATGCTCTGTTCAAAATAACATTAGAAAATTATGAAAACCTTTCATTACTATCCGTTCAACCGATTTTGACTTTTATTACGTTGGTAGCTTGACAAATGGCGGTTGTAGTAAATAATTCGTATTGTAACCACCTTTTTGCTTTGAATGCCATCGTAATGCCTACGAAATAGAAGATAAAATCGGTTAAATAGACAGTAAAAAAGATTTCTTTAAATTTCTATTCTCAACGCGGATAGGGTACATAAAGAACTACATTAGACTAACGCACTCGTGTAACGCGCCCGATTTGTACGTAGAAAGACGTCGCGTGAAGTGTATCTAATGTAGTTGTACAAGTCAAGTCTCTATATAAAATGTATGGAGACCGACGCGCCCAGATCGGCGTGTGTGGCACACGTGTGCGGAGTATAGTTCTATCTACTATAATGTAGAAGCACTTTTTCCAAGTTTGTGAATGTGAAGCACCATGGAGCATTTTTATTAGGTTACAACTTTTTTTTTTTGTGACATTACGAGCATGGCAGTTGAGTTTGTCATGCTCACTCAAATGTCTCGCTGTTGGTGGCACGTGTTATTGGGTCGTTCAGTTCCCATCAAAATGGTTGAGCTGAGTGGGGCTGATGCACGCGTCATGCTCGTGAACGGGTGCCGTCAGATGGGACTGGTCATCTCTTAGCTGCCAGTGGCTTAATTCAGTTTCTATCTTTTAATTATTTTACATTTTTTATTTCATTATCGACATTGTGCTCACATGATAGAAGCAACAAGTAATATGTAACCAAGCATTATATGTAACACATAATATGATTTAAAAGAGTGTCCATGGAGTTTCTTGCACGTTCTTCTCCATAGAGACCTACTCTTTGGAACGTGCAATTTAGCTTCACTTTTCTTGGACTGACCGACATTTGACTATTCAAAAGTGCCTGTAAATGGTCTATTTGAAATAAATGTTTTGATTTGATTTGATTTGATTTGATTTGACCTTTACAAATCTTTGGAATTCTCATGTTTTCTCTACTGTATGTAATATGCATGTATTATACTATAAAACCTTTCTCATCCTAATCCTAACTAATATTATAAATGTGAAAGTGTGGATGTTTGGATGTTTGTTACTTAATCACGCAAAAACGGCTGAACGGATTTGGATGAAATTTGGCATCCATATAGCCTTTGTGTTTCTTCAATTACTCTTTGTTTTCTAGGGTTTCTGGGATCAGGCTTTCTTTTACAAAAACTTTTAAATACTTTTTTTTATCTATATTAATATAATATAGATCAGTTTGTTTTTTTTTGTTTGTTGGTGGTAATCGCTGGAAGTACTAGTCCTATTTCAAAATTTTTTCACGAATAAAAAGTTGCTTTATTCCTGAGTGACATAGGCTATATTTTATATAAGCAGGTGAAGCCGCGGGAAAAAGCTAGTCTGATATAAAGTAGTGCTTTAATATAAACCTTTTATTACAATGCTTCAGTTGGTTCTAATCAGGTTATATACACTGTAGCACCCTATGTTAGGGTTACCTATCTCGTATAATCGTCTCATACCCTCAGGGCTGCCACGTATTTGTGCAACTGTAGCATTAAGCCTGCTTGTTACAGCTTCACTCGGCTTAAGTTTCAGCGCCCGTTTCACATCTACGACGATATGTTTATATGGGATTGTGTTACGGTCTAACGTGCTATGCTGACGTCCTGTATAAATTGGTTATGTTTTACCAAGTTTAATCAAATTTAATGAGCGTAATTTTATTGAACGTGTCTGAATTATCAACCGTACACTCGAAATAAGGTTCAGTTGAAAACCAGCGTCAGGCAACTATCACGTAGTTGTCTGGCATTTTTGCTGAACTGGACCTATTTCATGCTCATGTTTAAGATAGACGCGTCGGATAGCGCCTTCTTAAACTTATAATATTAACATAATCATCTAAATACAAAAAAAAAAACGATTTGATTATATTTTAATTTAATTTGATCTGGTTTTGATTAAATTTAATTTTATATTTTTGTTTTTTAATCTAATTTCAATTCAATTTGATTTGATTTTGTTTTTATTCCTACTGTATCCTCATTGTTGTACATATTGTGTCCTATCTAGGTACAAAACGTAATGCTAATACCGTATTAATTTTGGATGTTCACTGGCTTCTAAAGTACGGTACATAAATCTAGTTTAGAATTCAGGGTTTAACCCCTCGAACGCCGATTGTACATACGTCTGTACAACTTGAAGACTTTGAAAAACGCTTAATTTTCGTTTTGTACACCGTTTGTACGTGTTTTGGTTTCTATATTATATTATTCTAAAAAATAAAATATTTGGATATTTTTAGAAATAATATAATAAATTTATATTATTTCTAAAAATATCCAAATATTTTTTTTTTGGTGATATAGGTACGTAAACACGGCAATTTTGCCAGGTCTTAATGACCTATCTGTTTCTTAACCCCTATCGCTCAAGGGTTAGGAAAAAATTGACCATATTTTAGTATTTATTATTGGTGTTCAAACTTTGTTGATTAATATACCTAGAGATATAAATTATCATTATTATTAAAAATAAAAAAAATAAACAGCATTATCACGTTTCTTTGTCCCTATCAAAAAGACAGTCCCTAATAAAAAATCACTAACAAAATTTAAGAAAGATATCGTAACACGGACGAGAGCGTCCTATTCACGAATTCGCATTTTACAGCGAATCGTAAAAGACATTTTACACAATTAATCGTTCGCCGTTCGCTTTCATGCGTAAAATAAATCGTAACTCAACGGTATTTGGTGCTTAGATTAAAACCGTAAAATGGAATCGTAAACGGGACTGACGTTTCGTTCTATAATTGAGTTTGACGGGATGGATTGAAAAGTCTTTATCTATATATCTATTTATATCATTATTTTTACTTTATATGAAAGTGTTGGAAGGCCTCCTGCAAGGTGGACCGATGACCTGGTGAAGGTAGCAGGAAACCGATGGATGCGGGACACACAGGAACGTTCGATGTGGCGACGCTTGGGGGAGGCCTATGTCCAACAGTGGACGTGTATCGGCTGAAATAATGATGACGATGATGATATGAAACCTGAATATACCTACCTAGTTTGTTTAGAATCTGTAACTGAATCGATTTCAATCATTTTTTACACACGTTATATTTTTTCCCAAAAAATATTTAAAAAGGTCACAAGTTGGACACTACCGACACTAAGTACAACACAGGTCACGGCAGGTCATACCGGGCATTAGGAGCCAGCGCACAGTTGGGTGCGGGAGCAATGTGCTGCCTGATAGCTACAACCCAGGAATCTTTAAGTCGAGAGTGAATAGGTTTCCATCGTCGATCGCATCGTCGCTTTTCATCAGGTGAGATAGCGGTCAAGCGCGAAGTATTAACAAAAAAAAATTGTGCGGAAAACCAGGTAACATAACAAGCTTATAACTTTGTAATTTTTCATGACATTTGACATTTTTGTATTTTTTCTTTTTTACATAGATTCTTTACATAAAAATACTAGACACTTATTTCGGGTTTCGCATAAAACTAATGTTTTATATGTAAAAGGTAAAGTTCTGACTCACTCTGACATAAAGTGTCACCACCATCATCATCATCATCATCATTTCAGCCAAAAGATGTTCACTGTTGGACATAAGCCTTTCCAAGTGCTGCCATAACGACCGATCCTGTGCATCTCGCATACATCGGATTCCCGCGACCCTGACCAGGTCTTCGGTCCACCTTGTAGGAGGCTTTACAATGCTGTGTCTTTCAATACGTAGTCGCCACTTCAGAACCTTTCGTCTCCGTCGACCATCTGTTCTGCGAGCAATAGCGATATCCATTAAAGAATAAAAAAAGACGTGTGGCACTCGGGGACTGCCGCGGTAAAGCTTATTGCATAGCATTTTTATCAACATAAATGCAATTATAATTATTCATTTTATTTATGCAGTATTTTTTTTCCTTTGTTTTTTTTTCTTTGATATTAATTGAAGTTACACTTTCACACATTGAATTGAATTTTGATTGATTGTTCACTCATTTGTTTTCTTATCGGTCACCACGCTCAAAAAACAAATGAGTGGGGGGTGTTAGGTTATTTTCGTTACGGAATTTCTGGATTCGGTCTCCACGCTCAAGGTCCCCGATAGAAGCTATGCAATAGCTTAAAATCTTTTTACACATGTAAATTCACTAAAAACTGACATAGATTTTCGTTGGGCACTCCACAATAGGGTAGTGTCCAGGGTCAAAATAATTACATTTTATTTAGTCCGTATTTTAGATTATAAAAAAATATTGGACACGTACTTTTCTTTTTTCGATTAACCAAAAAATAACAAAGATATAGCCCATTAAAATTACGTGTGACGTCACCCCGTGCGAAAAAATGTAGCACGGAGTGACGTTACACGTAACTTTAATGGGCTATATCTTTGTCAATGTTGGTTTAATTTACAAATAAAAAAATACGTGTCCCTTATTTTTGAATAATCTAAAAGATGGACTAATTACATTTTTTACGGCCACTAGCCTATTGTGGCGGTAAGAGGGGCCGCTTTGAAGAATGCTGAAAGACCTCACGGCGTCCTCACTTTCCGAATGACGCAAGTTCTCACCGAACAGTTATCACAGGATACGGTGGAGCACACGGTAGAAATGTGCCCTGCTTGAACAAAGCATCGCCGTCTCCTTGTGGGGGCGATCGGCGGGGGATGTCATTTGATGATTTTCACCGACCAAAAAAAAAACATAGATTTTCGTAAATCTACCATTTTGCCAGTAAAACAAAATAACATTTTCCTCACAGCACAGAAATAAAATGACATTTAACTTGTAAAATAAATAAAACATTTGTATTATCACAAAATGTTATTCAGTTTCATTTGTCTCTTGATTCTTGTCGTGTGAAAGCAGTTTCATGTTTTATGCTTTTTATTAAAACAAAAAACAGTAATAAACAGAGGTAAGAGAAAGATATTTTCATTCAAAATGTAATGTTAGTTAAAGTTACCGGATTCATTTGTTTTATTTATGTTTCTTTTCAGTTATAAATCAAGAGGGGTAATAGGTACCTAATGTGTCTGTAAAATATAGATAATACAAGGTGCAGTTTTAAAACTGCACAATATTTCAGGAGGTTGTAATAAAACTCATAAATAATCATATAAAAAAACGATACCTGGTCAATAATCAGTAATACTTGTTATTTAATTTTTTAATTACACTAAACTAAATCGATTGATCGATGGCCGCGGGGGCGTGGCTAGGGTGTGGCGTGCGGGATGATGATTGGATGATACATTATTTATGAAACTATCGTTGCGAGTTAGTGTGTGTGAAAACGCCCTTTATTGTTCCGTGTTTGTGTGTGTGAAAAAAAGCGCGGTTATAAAAAAAAAAAATTACATTCTTATTTTATTATTGATTCGGGTCGAGAATCACTAACATAATTACCTCCTGAAATATTTTGCAGCTTCAAAACGACACCTTGTATATGATCACAAAATATTATAGAATAATAGAGCATCGGCTACTGTAGGCGCGGGTTGTGTAGGTTGCGGACGGCGAGCAATGGGTAGCTCGCTGTCCGACTGTCCGGTAACTTCCGGACCGAGCCCAAGTCGTCGACGGCGTACATTGTTCCCGCGCGCCTCAAGGATTTGTCAGCAGCAGCAGGGGCCAAGCCGGGTCGAAACCCCAGTAGGTTTTAACCCGGCTTGGCCAGGGTTATCCGAAAGGGAAGCTCGGTCTCGGTACGAAAGGCAAAAAGGAACAGGAGTGGGTTTTTAGTCAGTAAAAGTCTGACACTATCTCCCGCTCCGCCCAAGAGCGGGGGATGTCATTAGATGATTTTCCCACCGGAAAAAAAGGTGGTGGCCGAGTGCTAGCCATGCACATTACATTGTGTAATTTATTTCATCACCACTGCTCTCAAAACTAAAGAATTCAAAGAAAAGTTAACATTCATTAACACGCACTGGGCCCGCGTGGTGGATTACGACCATTCCCTTTCCTAGAGAGGAGGCCTGAGTCCCAGCAGTGGGAACATAAAAAAGGCTGATGATGGTGATGAATATCGCATTGGTATGTGTGATAGTTTGCTTACACTTTTCAACCGACTTTAATATATTTATTTAAATACCTACACAACTAATTGTGAATTAGTACAAATACTTAAAGGACTTATTAGAAAAAGTCTTTTTTTGTATTTAAGTAAAGTCTCAATATATAAAAGTCATAAACAGTAAAGTCATTAGAGTTTGTTTATATCCCAAAATTTCACTCAATTTATGGAAATATTATGTTCAGGCTATTGATTAAGAATTAATTAATGGTGATGAAAATGAAAAAACAATTCGCGTCGTATTTTCTACTAACAATTGTGATGAATGATTGATTTAATTATGAAATTACCCATTAAGACAAATTGTTGTGATCAGTAACGGGTACGCATAGTGGCTCTATGCGTACCTGTTACTGATCATATTTGTGTAGTCAAAAGTAAAATAACATCGACCACAACAATTTGTCTTAATTGGTAAATTCATAATTAAATCAATCATTCATAACAATAGCCAGTAGAAAATACGACGCGAATTGTTCAAATAAAGTGGGGCTCTATGATAGAGCCCCAATTTTTTTGTACTAATTACAAAATTGTTTAAGTATATTTTTAATTAGGTACTCTAAAACTCAATATTATACTCGTATTAAGATAGTACAGACGTTTTTCTATTAAATTGCGCACTCATAAAATATGAAACCCTCCTTGTTTTTGGGGTGCGATATCTTCAAATAACTTTTCTTGTTCTAGGGGAAGCGAGAGCGATTTGATGTGTCAAACTTTTACAGATAAAACCCACTCATGTTCTTCCACTTGTTCTTTGTTTCTGGAGTCGAGGGGTATCACCCTACGACTGCTAACACCCAGGGTGTATCCTACGGCTGGCGGGGCGTGAAGATTGGTTATCCCACACGTTTTTCGTCACCTCCTCGGCTCGTATTCACAGAAGGAGGTGACTACTTCCCATACCCTCTTGCCCCTTGGCAAATAGGGAATGATCAGATTGAATTTGGAACCATTACACAAAATATATCGTCTGGGTATCGTCTGATATAAGGAGTGCCAATTAAATATTTTGACGCAGTTGTTTTCATATACGCAGATGGACCCATCAGGACCATATCGTCCGCATAGCTGATGTTATTAATGCCAACACCACGATTACTGCATCCGACACACATTGCACCCCTAGATTTAAGTTTATAATAATAATAATATACGTACGTAACGTAAGTTACTTTTTGGTGTATAATAAAGTTTATTCTATTCTGCTAAATCCTGCTATGAGGTCATTCATCTAGATGTTGAAGAGTTTAGAAGACGTCAGACCTCCGTACGACTCACCTCACGCTCCAACCTATGTATACAGCTCATATAGCCTACTGTCTCATTTCACGTGATTAGTCTCGTTGCTATAGCTATATTTTAATAGCCCACATATTTCCGCAGGTACATCATTTCCTAGAGCACATCATGCGAAACAAGATCGAAGGCTCTGAAGAGGCCAAGAAAACAGGAATATACGCATCACTTGTTTCGTTCAATATTTATTCAGACGGTTAAAACGCCAAGTCCGTACCGTCATTGGACAACTAGACGAACGGCGTTTCGCCATCGGTAGATGGTAGATATCCCACCCATATACGTACAATGCGTTTTAGAAACACGTTTATTGTGCGTACAGCTACGGAGTGCAATTCCCTGTCGGAGTCTGTTTCCTGATAGCTACAACTTAAGGGTCTTTAAGTCAAAAGTGAACAGGCTACTCTAGTTAAGCATGCCCCATCATCGGGCACATCATCGCTTACCATTTAGGTGAGATGGTGGTCAATAGGCTCGAGGCCTATCAATAATAATAATAATATATATTTATATAGATATAAATAATAAATATATAATGGTGGTAACCATTTCACCAAAAACTAAAAGATTTTGAACTACGAATATCGCATTACTACAGTCGTATAAAAATCATTGATACTACAAAAACAAGTTTCATTTTAGAAGATATTGAATTTGCAGTATTATTGGTTCACGAAACTTTACCCATGGGACATGAAGGGTGGTCGGTAACAGTAGCACGCTTGTCTAGGGACCGATGAAAAAATAGGAGTACGTAATAGGATAACCACACTATAATATGATATCACACTAATATTATAAAAACAATAGTTCGTATGTGGTTATGTGAGTATGAATGTTTGACACTCTTTCACGCTTAAATGGCTACCCAGATTTGGATAGGCACACGGATAGACCATATCCTAAATTAGATTCAAAGAATTTATTCTCTTAAGAACAATTACTGTTCACTTATATGAGATACAAATAGCTTACGAGTATATCATCATCATCATCATTTCAGCCGATAGACGTCCACTGCTGGGCATAGGCCTCCCCCAAGCGTCGCCACAACGAACGATCATGTGCGTCCCGCATCCATCGGATTCCCGCTACCTTCACCAGGTCGTCAGTCCACCTTGTAGGAGGCCTTCTGACGCCGACGGTTTATCGCTCTCGCTCGGAGATTCTTAGCACCCCGGACCCCAGGGCCGCGCTCACGCCCGTCAACGTTAGCACAACCGCTGGAGTCGCCGAGCACTTGGGGCCTGATTTCTGTGCATCTGTGCATTTGGGGGGGTTAGGGCCGTAACCCGCCATGCTGGTCCAGTGCGTGTTGGCGGGTCGCCAGAGCCTCGTTTGTTAGTCAGCAGGGTGCACCACGTGCAGGTGAGGTTGGCTTGGGTCCCGATAGGTGTTGTTTGGGACGCCGTCTACACCCCTACGAGTATAAGTATTTTAATATTCACAATGGTGACGTCACAGGTTGTATACATATTTTTTTTTATATAGCATTAAACATATCATTATTTTCAAATTTCTTGATTCTTCGGGTAAATCGTTAAATAGCAGTGCTCCCTCAAATAGTATTGTTTTTCTGCCGTAATTAGTTCTGGCGCGTGCAGTCACTAGTTGAAACTGGTTTTTACTTCTAGTATTGTATGTTGTGGTTTTTTTACATAGTTGGTTGTGCAGAATTAGGATATACAATACTTCTATCTGGTTGCGGACGGCAAGCGATGGGTAGCTCACCATCCGGCAATTCGGCAACTATTCGGACCGAGCTCGAGTCGTCGATGGCGCGTGGTGTTTCACGTGCGCTTCCAGGAGATGTCAGCAAAACCGTAGTGGTCCAGCGTAGGGCCATAGATTCGCTTCATAGAGTACGTTCGCTTCTGAAAGAAAAACCCAGGGCCCTGGAACGCAAGGAAAAGAAGAAACATAACTGGCCTGTTGGTCTAGTGGTTAGTGACCCTGACTGCTGTGCCGCAGGTCGTGGGTTCGATTCCCACCCAGGACAAATGTTTATGTGATGAGCATGAGCATTTGTTCTGTGTCTGGGTGTAATTTATCTATAATATGTATGTATTTAGAAATATATAAGTATGTTTATCACTTGTCTAGTACTCATAACACAAGCTCTGCTTAGCTTGGGACTAGACGGCGTTGTTTGATAGTTGTGGAATAATATATTATTATTATATTACATAGGAGTGGGTTTTTTAGTAAAATTCTGACACGCCCTTCCGCTTTGCACAATGATAGTTCCCACCTAAAAAATAATAATATCTAGGAATTGTACGCTTATGCGAGAGAAATCGCAGGCAGAAGCTATACTAGCTTCATTATTATCAAAAACAAATTGTCTTTCGTCCTAGTTCTCATAAACCAAGTGTCTGTAATGAATAGTACTATAAGGAATGTCGTTTAATAAGTTCCGACCCTCAAATAATTTGAAGCGCCAAACAACTTGACAGTTTGTAAAGTTGCAGAGGATTAAGTTGTAGCCAAGAAGAAGGAAGGCCGCCAATCATACGGCCGCTTGTTTATTAAGAGGCCTTCACTGTTTAATCAACGCGAAAAATCCCTAATTAAATTCTAGGAGAGGCCGCAAGGTGTACAGCGGTGTAGAGTAACCAGGCTTTAGGTAATGAACAAAATGGTTATATTGAAATTTCTTTTTAGTAATAATAGGATAGAATAAAATTTATTGTACACCAAAACGTAATTAGGTAAGTTATGTTTAGGGTTCCGTTTCTAAAGGGTAAGATAAGACCCTATTACTAAGACTCCACCGTCCGTCTGTCTGTCACCAGGCTGTATCTCATGAACCGTGAAAGCTAGAAAGTTGTTTCATAGACGATATAATTCTGTTGCCGCTACAACTGAAAACACTAAAAACAAAATAAATTAGCTGTTCCCTGCAAAAATCTTGCTAAAAAAATTACAATATAGTGTCTGATGTTTTTTTTTATGGTGGGAAAAATCATCCAATGACAAACCCTGCTCTTAGGCGGAGCGGGAGATAGTGTCAGACTCTTACTGACTAAAAATCCACCCCGTTCCTTCGTGCCTTCCGTACAGGGACCGAGCTTCCCTTTCGGATAACCCTGGCCCCGTAGGCTAGTGTCTGATGTTGTTCTTATAGATAATATTATACGAAACCCTTTGTGCTAATTTTTAGTGATCGCTTTAACAAGCAAGTTTCCGTTGTCAGTCGCGCAGTGGGATCCTGCAGACAGATCCGCCCCAGAAAGATGTGGCAAGATGATCTAGATGCGTACCACGAAGACTGGTTTGAGACGGGCAATGGAGAAAAATGTCTGGAACGACTCGTCGGTCCTAGCCCACCAGTGGGATAGTTTATTTATTTATTTAAAGCTTTATGCACAAAAAAACTTTACAAACGCGGACTTAATGCCTTAGGCATTATCTGGGTTATTAGTTGTGGTTAGAAAAGAAAAAACTTTTAATATTGTAGCGACATCTATGGCGCCACATAAGAACTACGAAGAAAGTACGAAATCCTGCATCGCGCAATCACAGTTTTCCGCGCGATTTGAACATATACGACAGCCCGAAATCATCTATCGGGTAGTCGCCCACCAGACTATAACACCTGTCTGGTCGGAGGATCCTCCCTTTTCAATGGAGGCATGTAGGACTTTACTCTCTGTTCCGCATACCTCCAAAATATTATGGCACGGTGGCGCAGTGGTTGAGTAATTGGCTGCCGCGCTGAGTGCCCTTGTACTCTATCCAATGATTTTTTTAGTATGCATTAGCTCGTCAGACGGTGACAACGACTTTAGGCTTCGTTACTAGACAGTACACGAAGCCCGGGTCGACGCGGCGTCCGCGCGTTTCGTTTCACGCGCGCCTCAACAAAATGTCAGCTAGATTGACATGGCCAGTTAGCGTCAGCACACACTTAGAGCAGAGAATTTTCCAAGACTACGGAGAAATGAATCTTATGATTTTACTATAAACTTACATTATAAAATCAAATACACTTCCAAACAAGATGCTCGAGCTTGCAAGATGCATGTTCTGTTCTTCATTTTGTAATGTACGGTACTCGTATCTAATAGTCATACGATTATTTTTTCCTTACCAGAACTGTGGACTATTTGAAATAGTTTCTTTAGTGTACTACTAGTTTTTGCTTACAGTTTTACTTGCGTACATAAAATATAGCCTATGTCACTCAGGAATAAAGCAGCTTTTTATCGGTGAAAAAAATTTAGCATTGGAACCAGTACTTCCAGAGATTACCTCCTACAAACAAAATAAAAAAACAAACTTTACCTCTTTATAATATTACTGTAGTTCTTTATAATATTAGTTAGGCTTATAGTCAGTAAAAGTCTGATACTCCCTCTCGCTCCACCTAGAGCGTGAAAAATCTTTTGATGATTTCGCAAAAAAACATAATAAAACAAAGACTTTCAATTTAAAATTGACTGTTAATGTTTTACTTATAATTTTTCGTTAGCAATCAAAACGAAAAGATAACTTGCAACAGCAATAAAGCACAGTCAAAACTTTCCTTATTATAATTTATGTTCCAACTTAATCTGCCTCAGGTCATGGTGACCCTACGAAGAGTTCAACTTTTCTTAATTTAACCCAAAACTGTGGAACGTACCCTTAAATCTTGCATGTAATAACCTTAAAAGAGATTGCTAACGAAAAATTCTCTTTTACCTCTTGAACAAGTACTTCTACACGTTGATTAACTCTTTCATTTTTTGTGTAAATTAGTTAACTTGAAATATTAGTTCAGTGTTTCTTTAACAAGAGGTCTTGGTTTGATTTAGGTTTTTTTATCTTCTAATTTTAAATTTCTTGTAGACGACTAAGCACAGATTTTTTTTTTTTTTGAGGTAGCTTGATTTGCTCATCGTTTTAGGGCCTGGGGACCTAGAGCGTGCCAACGATACCTTATTACTAACCCTTCACTGTCCGTTCTTCTGTCAGCGGGTTGTATTTCATAAACTTTAATTATTAAACTGTAGTTAATTAAACTGTAATTAATTAAACTTTAAGTAATTACTTTTACTTTTTTATAAATATGGGTGTTAGAGGTAGAGAGTTTACATTTTCATAGAATGCGTATGTTTAATGCCGCTACAAAAACTAATAATAAAATTATAACTCTGTTTGCCCATTAATTTTACAGTTAAAATACTAAACCAATTGTGATGAAATTAAACTACAAGAAAGGAAATAGGCTACTTTATATTTTACACCATTTATATATTGAAAACATTAGATCCATCACCGCTCCGAATAGCAAAATAACTATTAAAATATCAGAAAAAAATCACGTAAAAATAAAAATAAGAAAAATAAACAAATAAGTACATCAAAACATGAAAGTAACTGACAAATACATTAGTCTCAATCATGCGGTTAATAAGTTTAGCAAAAATATAATCACTTAGTTTGTTTCCTGATAGTTATAAGCTAGGGGGCTTGGTCCGGACAGTTACCGGACGGCCGGACAGTGAGCTACCCATTGCTCACTGTCCGCAAGCCCGCGCCTAAAATCATACTGCCTACATACTCACCTTTATGTTATTTAACCTGAATAAAATAATTCTCACAATTTTAATAAAAACAATGCTAAAAGGAACGATATTTAATAACTTCGATATTAAAACAATCCCGACCCAGTTACGTACGTGTCAATCAAAGTATTTTATTTTTGTTTTTGTTAAAAAAATATTCGTATCAAAAATATTGGAGAATTTTTTAGACACGGGAATAATTAATCTTTTGTTTATGAGCAACAAAGAATTGTGGGGTTAAAAATAATGGTTCTGAATATTAATATTGTGTCATCAACGTATCGGCTCGTCAAACCGAGTTACCATTACTGAATGCGGGCCTCACACACTCAGAGCTTACTATACTCCGTTCAAAATAACATTAGACGTTTATGGAAACCTTTAATTACTGTCCGTTCAACCGATTTTGACTTTTATTACGTTGGTGGCCTGCGAAATGGCGGCTGCAGTAAGTATGCAGTCGCCATTTGTCACGGAAAAAGTGGTTATAATACAATTATTGTAACCAATTTTTTTGCTTTTATTGACATCCTCTACCTGCCTACGAAATAGAAGTTACAATCGGTTGAACAGACAGTAAAAAGGTATCTTTAAATGTCTAATCTTAACGCGAACAGGGTATAAATAAATTGAAAATAAAAATTTTACAAGTCTGTAGGTACATATTTCCTCAAAGATAGGCGTAATTTATAGTGGGTAAACCAACATTTCATAACTTTTGTCTCATATGGTTAATCGACAAATCTTCTGACCGGGCAGAGATCTGAAAGCTGCGGGGTAGTTCCTCGACCCACCAACCACCACCAAACCAAGATAAAATACCAGTGCTTGTTGACAGTGATGACTCATGGTACGTAAACTTGGTTGCTTACATTGGGTGTTATTAAAAGACCTAATTACAAGATCTAAAGTCACCCAAAGGGCAATGGCTCTCCACAAAATACAACTGTCTCCCGCGGACTCACTTGTAATTATACGAAAAATCTACACTAATTAATATAGGGGATAAGTTTGTTTTTTTGTTTGCAGGAGGTAATCTCTGAAAGTACTGGTCCAGTTGCTATAATTTTTTTCACCGATAGAAAGCTGCTTTATTCCTGAGTGACATAGCAGGCAAAGCCGGGGGCAAAGTTAGTCCAAATAGTGTCTTATTCAGCAATAATAATTCACTATTTCTCGCCATATTTTACAACCTTACGGTGACGGTGTTTGCAATTTTCCGGTTACAAAGAATAAGAAATGATTTTTCTAAATTAACCTTTTAAAGGGATGGAACAGTGGTCAAAGATTGTATAAAGCTCCTACGAAGAAGCCACTGGCAGACGCGTATCAATATAAATTGAATTATTTTTCAATAACAGTTAAAATTACTGCTACAATTTTACCTGCAGCTTCACGGTTCTTTTAAATAAGTCTGAATACAAATGCAACCAGACAACTTCACGCTATCAGCGCTTTGCAGACACTTCGTTCATTTGAATTTATTACTGAATCTGTTCTAGAGGCCAGCATGTCAATAATTTATAAAAACCAGTGGCATCTCAATCTGTAGGACCGATGAATCATCATAATAATAATAGTCATCATAGTTTTCATCTAGACATGCACCTCCTCTGAGCATCGCCACGTCGACCGGATCTTTACTTTATGCATCCAACAGACTCTTGTGTCCCTCATCAGGTCATTGGTCCTCCTAGTGGGAAACTTTTGAATGCTATATCTTTCAGAATACGGAACATTATCATCATTAGAATTAGTTATATGTCTGTCTAATAAGTCAACCGACTTGGGAATTTTGTATAATATTTAATCATTTAAAAAATACAAATATTCGGTACTTTTTTTATGGTTCTTCTGTTAGTAAACAATGATCTCTATCTCTTAATCAACCTTGATTATTGAACCCGTGTTGACTACATCAGATTTCATTAAATCCTAATAATTACCCAAGTCGTTTAACTTATTAGACAGACTCTAACTAACTTTCGCCAGCCAGGTTTAATTCAACAAAATAAATTCGTTTTGAAAAATAAAAAGTTTTTATTCAATATCACTCTATCACACTAACGTTAAAAAGTCGAAAGTTTGTGTGTTTGTATGTTTGCTGCTTCTTCACGCTTGAAAGACTGAATGAATTTCGATGAGACTTAAGTAGTACTTGAGTAGATCTTGTGTTTATTCCGGAAATATGTTCCCTTGGGATTTTTTTGAAACCTCTTGGAGTAGCTATAGTTCTCTAACAAAAACCAGTTCAAATTTAACAAAACATATTCATTATTAAAAAACAAAAAAATCGTTTTCCAAAATATTGTAGACGGAAAACCGTTGTTACCGCGTATTGATTTCATTCAAACATTTCATTTAAAATAAATTCTGAAATTCAAATATGTCATAAGCTATGCAGTGAAATCCAATCAGAGCCGAATGTCTGAGCACCCAAATTATTTTCCATTTAATTAAGAGTTGTTTCCGTCAAATTAAACCGTCTTGTGCCAGTCATTTGCGATTCAAAGAGCGACTTTCAAGTTTTGAAGTGGGTAGGTAGAGGTAGGCACCTATTTTTTGTTTTAGGGGAACCTTTGTTTATCACCCCTAGCTAATTTTAGTCGCTTAAATATGTAAAGGTTGCTTATATTTTTAGAGGGGCTTGGCGAAAGTTGGGAAACTTTTCGAGGATTTTGGAATTCTAAAAATAAGGGAGATTGGAAACTGTGTCAGTGAGGTCAACTTTGTTTCCTTGTGAACAGGCAAGCCGATTATAATGTTGATGTTCTGTGTCTCCAACGGAAAATTCTTTTAGGCATAGATATTTTCAGTAAATACTTTTTATAGGTGCGAGTAGGTAGTGAATTAGTGATAATTGAAAAACTTAACTTTTTATTTTAGACAAGCTTTTGCCCGCGGCTTTGTCCGCATACATAAAATATAGTCTATATCACTCAGGAATAAAGCAGCTTTATATCGGTGAAACAAATTTCGCAATCGGACCAGTACTTTCAGAGATTACCTCCTACAAACAAAAAACAAACTTTACCTCTTTATACTTTAGACTAGCTTCTGCCAGCTTCTTTTCCCGTGTGACAGTAGGTTTCTTCATACAAACTTCGGAGCCTGCTATATCTCTTTGACACTGGAAAATTTTAGACTCGAATATTATGAAAAAATCTTTAGTATACGAAAATCACACCCAAATTCATTAGTATACAACATAATCGTGTCTTGTATAGAAAAAATAGTTAACAATTTTCGCGATATTTTACAATCTTACAGCGTTTACAATTTTTCGGTGACCTAAACATCATGAAAGGCATAATGCTATTTGTGCCAAATTTCAGTGTGTTAGGTCCAATAGTTTGGGCGGTGCGTTGATGAGTCAGTGAGTGAATTAGGACTTTGTCTATTATTTGTCTTTGTTTATTATTTGTTTGTTTATTATTTTTTTTTCTTTGTTTTATTATTATTATTATTTGTCTTTGTATATTCAGAAAAAGAATTAGGGTTCCGTGCAAAAACAAAAAGTTCTTGAAATTATGACCAAACGGCAGATGCTGTTTTATGAGTCTGATGCGGACAAAGTCGCGGGTACCAAGTCAGCAATATATTCGTTAGTCCTAGTGCTCTACTAACTTACTTCCACTACCACTCCTTGGAGATACCCAAAACCTAATGTCTTATTCCCCTTGAGAGCGACAAAGCTAATCTCTAAACATAGTCTAACACTATAACTTTAGCAGAACTCTATAATATGTATCACTAAGTTGGTCTTAGTTTTGTTTGAAATCATGATATAGTTGTTACGTTTTAGTAGGTATAGCAAAAGCGGCCATTGACCCTCTCGACATCATTCATTTCAAAGTTAGAAAAAGGCAATGTTTACTAGTATATTTCACGATTTTAAACATACTTATGAAAAATGCTACGTAGTTAGTACTATATTACTTTTTACCAGGAATCATTAAATCACTGGGAATTCTTTCGCTTTGGATGCAGCGGTAGGAAGTATCAGACTTTTACAGACTAAAATCCATAGTATTTCTCCAGTAACAATTTTACGAGAGCCACGGTAACTCTTTCGAAAAATCCGCAGCCTTTGCAGGTATTGGTCCTAATTGGCCTCGTCATTGCTGATATCTCTATGGGCGGCCGTGAAATACAACGCGCTATCAACCCAGGTCACTGTTTAATGGACGGCCAGGTGGTGGGCTACGCATTGCTTGCTCACTCTCCGCAAACGCCTACGGTGACCAGAAATCATCCTCTACTCCCAGAGCTCAGGACGTCTACAGCAAGAGAATACTGTATTCCTATAGCTAAATATTAAGGAAAGGGCAATGACCGCTATTGAGGAGCTAAAACGAGACAACTATAGTTATATACATTGTCAAAGTGTGCTGTGTGATACAAAGTAAGTCCTTTGAGAGACAAGATATTAGGAAGATGACGGTAGCTCAAAGGTGTCTCAGTTTCAAGTGTTGACTACGTGTGTAGTCAGAGTCGAGTTGGCAGGCTAGCCATTAAAGTCGTTAAATTGATTAACAGTTGCATACTACCGCAGTACTGTGAATGAAAAAGCCGTGACTGCCAAAGGGTTAAGGCACCTCACAAGTATAACACGACGTATTGACGTATTGCCAAAAAATAGCGTACAAAATTAAGACAAAAAAACCAAGTTGTTGGGGGTTCAAGAAACAACTAAAAGGGTTAAAGAGCACAACTAAAAGTGATAAATACAAAACATAAAAAAATAAAACAAGTTTTTGGTTCGTTATTTGACATCGACTAAAGTTAATGATTATTTGGCAGCAAATAAATAATTGTATTAATAAAAATAAAAGTAATTCTAGGTGTCCAATAAAGCCTCGTTTGTTATCAAAAAAGAGGCTAGAAATGGCAACTATAAAAAAGATAAACCACGATGTGAAAAGAAAAAAAAGGGTAAGAGTGAGCCGATTAGCTTACAGTCTAATAAATACAAAACGTAGGTAATCCTTCACGAGCTCATTAACCCGTAAATGTCCTCTACGGAACATGGGTCACTTGGCCATGAGACTGAGGGGGTTAACTAACCCATATGTTCGGCAGTCCGAGAGAAAACAAAAGAAATTCCAGATCTTTTTTATTCGGGTTCTGGGACCCTATGATGTGTAATGTAACTATATACATACATTTCGATGGCTTATATTGAATACCTCGTATTTCGAAACAAGTCACTTTTCAAGAGGCATAAAAACCAAATTAGATCTTTATTAATTATCATCTAATTTAAATGTGCTTCTACGTGTCTTATTAAAATATATATTTCTAATGCTATACAAAGCACAAGTCCGTTCGTGTATGGAGTACAGCAGGCACATATGAGCTTGTGCTGCAAAATGCCACCTGGCAGCTTTGGACTCTGTGGAAAGGCGTGCGAAGAGACTAATTGGCGATCCAGATCTGTTTGAGTCCAATCTACAAAGTCTTGAGCACAGGCGAAGGGTAGCCAGCCTTTCGGTGTTTTACAGGATGCACTTTGGGGAGTGTGCGCAGGAATTACATGACTTGATTCCACCATCTCACTTCTACCATCGGACAAGCCGACGAACGGCGAGTATCCACCCTAATTTTGTTGAAACCTCTACGGTCTGGACCAAGCGTTTTGCCTCGTCGTTTATACCGCGTACATCGAGGGACTGGAACAATTTGCCTGCTGCGGTCTTCCCGTCTGATTATAATTTAGGTGTCTTTAAGGCAAGAGTGAATAGGCTCTTAATAAACTAGTGCGCCTCACCATCAACGATTGCATCACTGCTTACCATCAGGTGGGATCGCAGTCAAACACTAGTTTATACAAATAAAAAAAAAATGTTAATTATTTCAAACAATTTACATCTATTGTTTTAAAATTTTTGTAACAAGTTTAGACGTGCCGTCGCCAGTTTATCCTCGTACTAAATTTACTCGAGCGAGGTGTTCCCTCAACGTCATGGATGGGTCTTTAAGTTTAGATTCAACATTTTGCGTGTTACAAGGTTGTGCGTTACAACCAAAGAAATATAACAAAACTTCTTATATCTATGGTTACAAGCTTTTCTTTCTAGAAATATTCTAAAACAAAATTACCTAAAATTGCATATCTGGTTCGCACTTTAAGTCATCGATTTGTAGATTTTAAATCCTTATTGCCATCCATATATATGTTTGTTTGATTTACTGAAATTTATTCTCTAGTAAGAAATATTTTACAAAGGCGGAGTTAATTCCTTAACAATTTTGTACCAGTTAACTTTGGAATTTTATTTTTATTGGTGTGGTAAATCATCCAATAAATTAGCTCTAGGGTGGACAAAAAAAGTGTTAAACATTAAAAGAATTACAGACCCTGTCGGGCACAATCAAATTTTAAATAGTAGAGCATGCACCTGTCAGGTCATCTCTGCGTCATCTGTAGTTGACGGGCAGAGAATATCTAAGGGCGCTTTTCAATTTACGCGTACTGCACGGTCAAAATTCTAAGTTGTGTGACATCGACCAACCCGCATTGGGCCTGCGTGGTGGATTTCGGCCTATTCCCTCTCCCAGAGAGGAGGTTTGAGTCCCAACAGTGGGAACATTGTAAGGCCGACTATGCTATGCACTTTCTTTAAGGTTAATTATTATAGTTCTGGCAGAAATTAATCCAAAGAAACCAACTCTCTAGGTGGCAACTTTCTGTGGCGAGATTCTTCTCAAGAACATCACTCAAATAAACTAAATTAACCTATATTTCTTTATTTACTAACCTATTAATTACAAAAACAATTATGACCAACAAACCTCAAAATTAAAAGCAGCATGAGTCGTCCGCCCGTCCATAGCGAAGCAAAACTCCGACAAGCTTGGAATAAAGCGTTCAATGAAAAGAAATTGTTTTATGAAAATATTTTCCGGGCAGAAGTTTGGTAATTACTGGCAACCCTGTAGGAGTAAAGCTACGAGTATTTAATGGTTCGATGTTAATTTATATTGTTTTCGTAAGCGGTTCATGTTTCTTTAGGGCTGTCACAAACAGTTTTTTTTAGACAGGCATTGTGTTCTAGTTTTCCTTGTCAATTGAATTGCTTGCCATTAAGAATAATGATTTCTTTATTTAGATAACAATGATCCGTAATGGTTAGTAACAATATGAACTTAAAAATTATGTTAGTGGGTACAAAATACAATCAAAGAACTCAACAATCAATCAAGACAAATGTAAATGAATCATATTGTGACAATTGTTTTTTCCGAAGACATTGTTCTACAGATAGAACAATTTCTATCAACAGCCCTGCGTTCAAAAATAACCAGAGTACTGTAGAGCTGCAACCCAGGGTCGTTCTTTTATAACTTGAGTAGCTACCCTAGAGTTAACCCAACTAACTCTAACGCTGAGCAGGGTAGGTTGGAGTAAGCGGCCATATGTTTGACATTGACAGTTGAACTCCTTCGCGTTAAAAATGCCAGGGTATAGAACATTACCCAATGACGTCATTAGAGTTAACTCTAAACTCAGAACGCAAGACTGGGGTGGTCATACTATAGTTCCATTCCCACTTCGTGCTTTTCTGTAGCAGCTTTTGCAAGTTTTGCCAGAGTGTTATGCCAAAGATAGTTTTCCATTTATCGCTCATCGTATTTATATACTACCTGCCATAAACAATCTTAATGAAAAATATTGATGAAGACATCAATAAAATATTACCAAAAAATATTAAAGTAGTAAATCTTCAACAAAACCTATAAAAAAAACATAAAATGCGTTAGAGGGCTATGATCGGGTCTCATAAAGTTATGACACGGGGGAAGGTATTCGGTAGTAATGAAAAATCATGTTACAACTGGGGAGGATAGTTGTAAAACACATTAAATTGTTTTTCACATTTATTTTTGTGGCGCAAGTCATAAGCCAAAAGAATAGAATGGCTGTAGGTAGAGAATAATAATGATTGATATAAGTAAAGCCTCAGATTCCTTGGGGACAATACGTCCCCCGACATGACGCGCAACGCTCAATCTGCGTAGCGTTGCCTCGCAACATTTTATAACGCATTTGCGTAACGCGGAACATGTTGTTGGATAATTTGACAGCGTTGAGCTTCATATTGAAGGACATTTTATCCTCTAATAATATGAATCTGAAGCTTTATTGATACTCTTCGGAACTTACACGTATTAATGATGTTTTACACTGACTGAGTCATGACAATTTCAAAGTGACTGTATTAATTTAAAATGAATGCTTTGATCTTGGGTTTAAACGCGTTATTTTGCATGTTTTTTGGGTGCTCTGTAGCTTTAGCCTACATTTAAGGAAGTTCTCATATACTACACACTAAAACGTGAACGTGTAACACTGCATTACGTGAAGACATTTTGAGGGGCAAGTTTCGGGACACTTGGCAACGTCGTTCGAAGCGTTTTGAAAATTGAGCGTTGCGCGACATGTTGGGGGACGTTTTGCCCCATAATGTATCTGAGGTTTAACCTATATTTGCTTCCTGCTTGCGTCGTATTTCTCAATTCCTCCCTGCCAACCTGCTTCATAACTTCCATTTATGATATTTTTTCACATTTTTCTGTCTCTGGCGGTTTGAAAGGCATTGTGTACTGTAGAGTCAAGAGCGGTGCGGTTTTCATTAGACCAACATATTGGGCTTTTTTTTTTTTTTTTCGATGGGAAAAATCATCTTATGACAACCCCCGCTTTTTGGGAGATAGTGTCAGACTCTTACTGACTAAAAAACCCATCCCGTTCCTTCAAGCCTTCATACCGGGGCTCGAGCGCCCTTTCGGATAACCCTGGCCCCAGTAGGCTTCGACCCGGCTGGGCCCCTGCTGTTGCTGACAACTCCTTGAGGCGCGCGGGAACAGCGCGCGCCGTCGACGACTTGGGCTTGGTCCGGACAGTTACTGGACGGCCGGACAGCGAGCTACCCATTGCTCACTGTCCGCAAGCCCGCGCCTACGGTGGCTGGAAATCGGGATCGGAATCCCGGCGGCGGCGAGAGCGCCGTTGCCTGATGCGGTCGGCCTCCTCCTTAGCGAGCATTACTGCTTCGCAGAAGTCGGCGACCGCCTGCCACTCCTCCTTGCTCCGGACCATGGCCTCGACCAAGGCCCGGCGCGAGAGGTCTCCGCCGCCGATCAGCCCCGCGAGGGCACGGCGATGCTCCGCCCAAGCAGGGCACACCGCGATTGTGTGCTCCACCGTGTCCTCCGGACGTTCCGCACAGTGGCGACACCCGGGCACCAACATATTGGGCTGCGCCCTTAGAAGATAGGCCTTTAGTAGTTGCCATTGTCTTTTCTTGCAATGTAACCAAAGTCAGAAGGTTGAATTTTGGAGAGTGTGCGTAGGAATTACATGACTTGGTTTCGCTATTTCATTTTTACCATCGGACAACCCGACGTACGGCGAGATCGAGTACGATCGAAGGACTGGAACAATTTGCCTGCTGTGGTCTTCCCGTCCAATATACAACCAATCGTCCAATATAAATAACTTGGGTTACTTGAAGACTATAGTGAAATAGGTCCTTAATAAACTAGTGCGCCTCACCATCAACGATTGCATCACTGCTTACCATCAGGTGGGATCGCAGTCAAGCATTAGTTTGTATCAATTATTAAAAAAAAATTGCAGAATCTTGAGTAGATACTCGGGCAACATTTGCTTAGTCTACTGCAGAATCGCTGTCGCTTACGCTTCGCGCCAACCCATCAGTTGATAGCAGGACACTCGCTATATATGGCGTCGTAAACTACCGCCGCTAAGCTTCATTGTTTGTGTATTATTGCTTTCGGATAAAACAAACGGCCGAACATATTTACAACACTTGTCTAGGAAAATGTTGCACAAGTAAATGTTGAAGATATTATATAAAATATTTAGCCGATAAATAATAGTTTTACAGCTCGGAAGACGATTAGTTGTAGCGTGGGCTCTTTTTAGGGTTTCTCGTGTCGACAAAAATGGAACCCTTGTAGGAGGTCACTTTATCGTTCTTCTGTCCGTCTATCCGTCTGTCTATCTGTCCGGCAGATAAGAGCCTTTTTCTCAAGAACGCGTGAAGGTGTGCTGAATGCTGAAATTAATATCACATACTTAAATCTACTACTTGAAGCAACAGCATTGACAAGTGTTTTTTTCATGCTCTAGTTGGAGCAAGAGCTTTAGTCAGTAAAAGGCTGAAACTCTCCAGCCTTTTACTGACTAAAGCTCAAAGTGTTCCTTCAGTTGCCAGGACCACGGTAACTCTTTCAGACAATTCTGTAGCCTAGGAACACGAACTCCCTGCGTATCTTTACTCATTTTCTGTCACAAGCAGTTGTAGTAACGGCAAAGTCATCATCATCATCATTAGCCTTTTTAATTTTCCCACTGCTGGGACTCAGGCCTCCTCTCTAGGAGAGGTAATGGGCCCTAATCCACCACGCAGGCCCAGTGCAGGTCGGTGAATGTCACATGTCTTTGAATTTTTGGTTCTAGGACATGCCGGTTTTCTCATGATGTTTTACGTCACCGTTTTTGAGAGCAGTGGTGATGAAATAAATTACACGAAGACTTGCCAATGGCCCCGGCATACGAGTGGTAGGTCGCGGGTTAGAACCCAGCCAGGCGCATGCATTACTTTGTGTAAGGGCTAAGCGTTATCTAACAAATATGACTGTCTCTCTAACTTTACAAACCAACATACACATATGTGCGTGTAAAAGATTGGTTTTCAACTGCATCCGCTCATTATTACACCTCATTACTTTTAAGCAGTTTTTTTATGGTGTCTGTAAATAGGTATTGATACACTCTTTTTGCTGTTAAAGATTATATTTATCTGTCTACTCCGTTATTGTCCTTATTAGCATAAAGATAATCGGTCTTATAATGTTCCCTCAGGGAATGAAAGAAAGAAAAAAAAAACTATTTTATTCGGCCATCCTATTGGTCCAGTGCCAGTTTAGTGGATGTGTCTGTGTCATAATTATGTCTTCGAATTTTTTATTTTAAGACCTGCCGGTTTAATCACGAGGTTTTCCTTCACCGTGAGAGCAGTGGTGATGAAATAAATAACACAAAGTAGCCTGGGTGATGTAGCCTGAACTAGTAAGTCGTGGCAGTTACCACACCACCAACACTGATCTCTATCTTCTTACTGTTTTTGTATGAGGGTTTTTTTTTAACTATGGATAGGCACGCGTTTGACGACCACCTGATGGTAAGCGATGATGTGGCCTATTGCCTAGAAGCATCCTGAAATTATAAGCAAATTTTATTCAGTATAGGACTATAGCACATTACTCGCAGAACAGATGGCCGTTGGGGTCGAAAGGTTCTAGAATGGCGAACGCGTACCGGAAGACGCAGCGTTGGAAGGCCTCCTATAAGGTGGACCGATGACCTGGTGAAGGTTGCGGGAATACGATGAATGTGGGACAAGCAGGATCGTTCATTGTGGCGACACTTGGGGGAGGTCTATGTCCAACAGTGGACGTCTATCGGCTGATATGATGATAGGACTATATTATGTAAGCTGATAGCACAAAAACTCGACACGATAGAATAGAACATCGACGACCCTTAAAGTTTGCCCACACCCACAGTCCCCAATAAGATTGTTCGACAGGCAAAATTCACCATTACCGCTCCAGTAGACAACTTGTAAGTTATTTGTGTGCCCCTCCACGTTATCGCATCGAAACTTTTGTTTTACGAACAATTAAGTGTAACGTTAACCGCCCCTAAAGTTCGTGTTTGGAGTCCAAGGGTGGAGACACAATTGGAGGGTTTGTTCCGAAGTGGTGAGTGGGTTAACGTAGTTGTATAATCTTTGTTAAACTTACGTAAATGCTTAATACAAGGCACTATAAAAATCGACAACTTTGTACGTTGATTTGCCTATACGAGTCCCAGGTATATAGAAGGTGTAAGGGACAGCCCTCCACAAACTTTAAGAGCTTGCTCAGTAGACGAAACTGAACAACCTTCCACAATTTTTTTTTTCAGGAAACGAAAAAAAAATCAGCCTCACCACACAAAATGATAAACTTGATTGGACAATTTGCATGGCGAGACCGATTTTTTTTTTTCGTTTCCTGAAAAAAAAAATTGTGGAAGGTTGTTCAGTTTCGTCTACTGAGCAAGCCCTTAAAGTTTGTGGAGGGCTGTCCCTTACACCTTGTATATAATATGTGCCATACCAGCCCTAAATATGTATATATTTTTTTATAATGATATATTGGCTTGACTGCGATCCCACTTGATGGATAGCAGAGATGCAATCGTTGATGGTGAGGCGCACTAGTTTATTAAGAGCCTACTCACCTAAGCCTTGAAGATACCTAAATTGTATGGGCCTAGTATTGCCAAATCCAAGTCCAAAGTCCTTATTTTTTCAATAAGACCCTGTCCTTGGACGCGTAGCTTCATAGATATAGTTTCTTATTTGTCGTTCAATCAAGCAATGAATTAGGTCAAACAGTTCTGTGGAAAAATCGATAAATATTAACCAAAATTGGGTGGATCCATTTTTTTGTTGTCAGTTTTCAGTCTCTCCTGCATTTCTCAGGAAAACTTAACTAAAAACCAAAAGGTCAAGTGAAAGAAAAAAATATTTCTTCAAACAGCAATTTATATTTCCGTTATATCTTTTAGCGTAAAGCGATAGCTGAGAATAATGAACGTCTTTTTAGCGGTCGTTCGTGGTCATTACAGAAAAATAATTTTCTCAGTAAAAAATCAAAAGCTTTCATGAATTGAAATAAAATGCGAAAAATCAAAACACTCATTTCTTGGGAGCTTTGGTGGTCGCTACTGTAGATGATTCTAGTAGTTTAGAGTAGAAGTGGCTGGAAGAAAAGTGGGAGCTATCTAAAATAAATGATACACTTACGCACTAAGTATTTATACTTTAAAGAAACTGGGTTAAAAAAAAAAACACCAATTTTCCATGGCTTAATAATAGAATATAAGCTTTATAATGTTCCTTCTGCTGGGACTCAGACCTCCTCCCTAGGGGAGGGAATGGGCCTTAATCCACCATGTTAACCCAGTGTAGATCGATGTTAGATACCTACGAATTTTTGGTCCTAAGATATACCGGTGGCCCAGTGCAGATCTGTGGAAGTTGCATATGAATTTTTAGTTACTGGACATTCTGGTTTCCACATAATGTTTTTTTTTTCCATTTTGATAGCAGTGGTGATGAAGAAATTACATAAAGTAGAGTGCCTGGCTGGGTTTGAACCTACGATGCGTACAATTCGTAAGTCGCGGCCGTTACTACTGGGTTACCATTGTTTTCATTTCCCATGTGGTTAGACAGAGATTACTAAACCAAAAACTTTTTTTTTTTTTAAATAACTTTTAAATCAAATTATTCATTAGAGTCTGTCTAAAGAGTCAAACAACTTTGGTAATTATTTGGACAAAATGAAATCTTATGTAGTCAACTCACTGGTTCAATAATCAAGGTTGATTACGAGATCTTATTCGTAGTTTACTAATAAACCTTATAAAAAGTATCGAATATAAGTATTTTTTTAATGATTAAATATTATACAAAATTCCCAAGTCGTTTAATTTTTTTAGACAGACTATACTCTCATTGTTTCAATCATTTTTTTGAACATCTAGTCGTGTTAAAAAATCGCACTCAGTGTACCCCCACCAGTACCGACAGCACGAAAATTTAGGATGGCGCCGGTTACATGATACTTTACATTGATAACATTGTTCAACACTCGCAGATTTTATGAGCCCCTTATTATGTGGTGTAACCATGTAACGCGCTCGGCGAAATCGTGCGTGCAGGGTTTTATAGACGCGTGTTGTTGTAAGGATAATTTTGGGATGTTTAAAGTGAAATCACGAGATTCTTCTCTTGTTTACTACTTCGCATGAACTACTCTGTCGTGTCATACTGTAAAAAAAAGTCACTTCTCAGTATTATGGGTTGATGGCTCAGTGGTAACGGACACGACTTACGAGTCAGGCGCATTAATTTGTGGAATTTATTTCATCACCATTGCTCTCAAATAGTGAAAGAGGACATCGTGAGGAAACCAGTGTTTCTTAACACCAAAAATTCGAAGACATGACATCTGCTAATTCGCACTGGGTCTATGTGGTGGATTACGGCGTTCATTACTTCTCCTAGAGTGGAGGCCTGAGTCCAAGCAGTGGGAACATTATAAAGTTGATTAGGTTTATGTAAGTATGCTCTCAGTATTGAGTTAGCAGGTCTGACTTTCCAGGGTTTACTGGTCCACCAACACCAACCTGGTCCATGCTATGGTACGAAGTAAGAAGGAACGGGATGCGGGCAAGACCCGATCACCATAGTTGCGAGCAAACAGCGAGCAATGGGTAGCTTACCGTCTGATAACAGCTCGGGTCGACGACGCGTTATATTCCATGCGCTGCGCATCTCAAACGGCAATCAACAAGATTGATGGGACCCGTTAATTAAAACCGATTCCTGGTAGGGCTGCAAGGTTGTTCAAGAAAACGAGTTATCGTGATACTGCCTCTTGCTCCACCTAAAGCAGAAGTACGATTTACCAATGGGTAAAAGGTTTCACTGGTCGTGGTCGCACATTAAGAAAGATTTTGCTATTGATTCATTTGTGGCTCCTTCCTATATGCAAAAATCACCTATTTTTTTAGTGTGGGCCAAAACCTACCTTGGGATTTTATGGAGAAGTAGATAACCCACAAACAACACATCAGTACGGTTTTATGCCCGGTGGATATTTCTATCTATCATAATCACCTCCCATTTACACCCACCCTCCACATTTGATGCGTAGACCTTGTTCTTGTTGAAATGTAAGTGTAGTATACACTTTTGGCTACCCCGCCGGGAAATAAAGCCGTGATGTTGTGCTGCATTGAACATTCAACTGTGAAAAGTATAATGTTAGTACTAGTAGAATTACAGCAACCCATCACAGTTGGTCGATACGGTCGTAGTGGGCAGTACTGGAGTCGAAAAATTTAATTAACTTCAGAAAATCTACGCAGAACCCAGCATAACAGTTTGCATAAACTGTTGAAGTGTATAGTGGGGAAAAGTGCTAAAAGTTTTCATAATGTTATGGATCTCAGTAGAATCTCTGATATTACAATAAGTACATGCATACTAACTTATTATAATCGGCAATGATTTCGTATTCCTTGGTTTGCCAATATTAAGCTTAAGAGAAAGTTTATAATAATAGCGCATAGACTGCGGTCTGGACACGTTTCACTTAACAAGTATCAGTATCTCATGACAATAAGTGACAGTCCAAATTGTGCAGAATGCGGCATAGTAGAGGATGTGCACACTTATTGGTGGAATGCGTCAGGACACGAGCTGCTAGAGAGGTACTAATGAATACTTTTAAAATTAATTTGATTGATGTTGGTGTTATTCAAAGTATACTGTCCGAACCCCTCTCTAACGCAGCCATCGCTGTTTTTATAATAGTGAGTAAGGTTTTGAGCCCTCACAGTTGATAAAGTTTACTTAAGTAGCTTGACTTGTACGAGTATTAGGTTACGATGGGGCTGGCATGGTCGTACTGTGACCAAAAGTCCCTAAATTTATAAGAAAAAAAGAAATCGGCAATGATGCACTCATTGATTATGATCATTTTAACTGAAGAACGTCCCCTGTTGGAAATAAGCCTATCCTAAGTGTCACCATAACAAACGGTTTCTTTAGTCTCATATTCATCGCATTCCCGCTACTCTCACCAAGTCCGTTTTGTTGTGACCATGTTTTGAGAACGTTCATCTTGCAAAGGTACAGCTGAAGAAAGAAATTCCTTGACGGACTGTATGTTTCCTGATAGATACAACTTAAGTGTGAATATGTTAGTTCTAAACAAGCATGTTCTATCATCCACTACATCATCGCTTACCATTAGGATATAGTGGTCAAATGTGAACTTATTTATAAAAAATTCTCACACGTTGTTTTTATAATTTAATTTGTTAGTCTGTCTAATAAGTTAAACGACTTGGGTAATTATTAGGATTTAATGAAAACTGATGTAATCAACACGAGTTCAAAAATCAAGGTTGATTAAGAGATAGAGATCACTGTTAACTAACAGAAGAACTTTAAAAAAAGTATCGAATATAAGTATTTTTTAAATTACTAAATATTATACAAAATTCTCAAGTCGGTTGACTTATTAGACAGACTATATTTTATAGATGTCAAGTTTTTTTTTTATGATTTTTTGTTTGTAGAAGGTAATCTCTGGAAGTACTGGCCCCATTGCTAATTTTTTTTATCGCTAGAAAGCTGCTTTATTCCTGAGTGACATAGGCTAAATTTATGTACGTAGGCGAAGCCGCGGGCAAAAGTTAGCAAGTTATTGGATATTTGAGAGTAATTTTTTTTTTCATTAAACCTCAAGCGAATGCCGCCGGCGTACACGCATCTATTGTCTTACTATTGTGTCTCAAATTGACGGTATCTGAAAGGTTAATTGAATACTTATTTGGTCGTATAGTAGTGACATCTATGACACCACTTAGTAACTGAAATTTAAATTCCTACATCGCGGTATTCCAGTACTCCGTGCACTAGCTTCTGACGTTTTACGTGCCCATGTAGGCCTATGTGAAATAAAATATTTTTGATTGATTGATTGATTAAAACATTATGATATGATACAACAACCCGAAATAAACTATCGAGAAGTTGCCCGGATCCGTCTGGATAAAGGATCCTCCCTTTTCAACGAAGTTATATAAGACGTTACACGCATAACTCTAAAGTACTTATCATGTAATTAATTTAAAAATAAAACTAACAACGACGTATTATCCAAAAAGATTTAATGACTGTCGTCTTGAGATCAAAATGTTGGGCGCCATTTCAACTTCCATGACCGCATTTTCTTAAACTGCATGACCCGCAAACTATTTTATGTCCTTACCAAAACACATGAATGCGAAACTCCCCATAGGGCCATCATAGCCGTCAACCGGTTAGGTTTATGAGCGAACTTGGGAGACGTGAGTTATACACCATGCTAAATGTATGCCAAAATGCAATAACAAACTCGTAAAGTTTCAGGAAGTTTTCTATGTACTGACTTACATCTTAAAAATATTTAAAACACTAATAAATATACTATATACACTCCTAACTATGTAAATATTTAAAAATATGGCACTGAAAAATTCCCAAATGTGCCCAAAAGACTGGCGGTATAAACATGTTGAATGAAAAGTCGTACTTTTTAATTGAGAAGTAAAAGCTAGCCAACTAAATGGTTAGATAAATTTTAGTATATAAGTACTAAATACTACGGCCCAAGAATGTCAATGCCTTGAAAATATAAATGACATCGAGATTATTTTCCATTCTGTGAGCAATGTGACCTGCCCACCTCCACTCATTTGGCACTGCAACCGATTCTTCGTTCTATGTCGGCAACCTTGGTTATACTGCGGATATCTTCATTGCTGATGCGATCACGCAAGGAAACTCCGAGCATAGCCTTTTCCATTGCCCTTTGGGAGACTTTAAACCTTCTGATGAGGCTCATTGTAAGCGTATCTGAGCCATATGCCAGCATTAGCAATATGCATGCCTTTTATCAATAGCCCGCACCACGTATTCGACGATAATATACTGTGCAGCTTCTCGAACACTGCTAGGCTGAGTTGGATTCGACGATTGGCCTCTTTCTCTAATTTAAGTTAGATCTATCCCTCTGAATATCCCTGTGAACTCCATGGCATGCCTTTCATGGCGTGGTTCTAAAACTGCTGAAACGTCAATGGTAACTGGAACTCATCGAATGATGTCGTTAGATACTGTTACGTACGTGGGTAATCAAATGCCGATTTACTAAGAGACAACTTTATTCACCACAACAATAACAAAATAGTCCAGTCAACAATAATCCGAATCGCAATTAACACTAGAGTACCGTTACACTATCGCTTAGGTCGTTAGATAAAATCACTTCAAGTACTAGGGTAGTTCGCTCTTGATCGCAGTCGAAATTACAACTGACTCGCTTCCGGCCGGGGGCACGTATTTATATGCGGAGCCAAGAAAATTCTAGATACCGACGTCCCCGGATCTATCCAGAATTCCAGAACAATTGAATCGCTTCTCGAAGTCATAAATCATTTTTATTGCTCGTAGTAATAAGAGTCACTTTCATGCGAATTTCGACTCTATTGTTAACGTCGGAGAGTATCATTTCCCTTATCCTAGATAAATGCCTACCCACTAGTTGTAGGTACCATGTGGATGTTTCGAGATTTTTCTAAGCCAGGCTACGCACGACCATTCTAGACCTTTCGAACAGCAATGCGTTTTAATTATTACGTGCTACTCTTTATTTTCTCGGAGATATGGCGGGTTCACGTTTAATGGCGTAACAGTGCCCCCCTCTTAGTCATGCTCGCCCCGAGCATTATTAGATCCGTGATACGGCGCCAATCTATCCACATGGACAACCTTGGGTTTCCCTCTTAGCCCTTTCTTGATGCGGTAGGTCACGTCATTAATCCTTTTTAACACGGTGTAAGGTCCCTCCCGTCGAGCTTGGAGTTTCGGCGACTTCCCTTTCCGTCGAAGCGGGTTGTGGAGCCAGACCAGTGTACCTTCCTCAAATCCCTTGGCATTGGCATTACGGTCGTATCTAGTTTTCATTTTTACGCTGGTGTTCATGCTATTCTCACGAACTCGTTTATGCACTTCGTCCAATTGATCTTGAAGGTCACTTACGTAGTCCGTAACTGGCTTAGTCTTGTCAGGTGGCACGCCAGTTATGGCATCGACTGGAAGTCTCATCTCCCTGCCGAAATTCACTCTTGCTGGGGTATGTCCCGTGCTATCATGCACTGCCGATCGGTAAGACATCAGAAATAGTGGAATATACCGGTCCCAGTCCTTCTGATGGTCATCGACAACCTTAGCCAGGTGATTCTCCAGGGTTTGGTTAAACCTTTCCACCATTCCGTCCGACTGAGGGTGCGCAGGTGTTGTGCGTGTCTTATAAATTCCCAGAAGAGTACACATTTCCTGGAACAGCGCAGATTCGAAGTTACGGCCTTGATCGGAATGGATTTCCAAAGGTGCGCCATACCGACATACTACTTCTTCGACCACCTTCTTCGCCACTGTCGTCGCTTCCTGATTGGGTATGGCGAAGACTTCGGGCCACTTTGTGAAATAGTCCTGGATCACCACTATGTACTTGTTTCCGTCATTTGTAACTGGAAAAGGTCCAGCGACGTCGATAGCGATGCGTTCCCATGGGGCTCCCACATTGTACAGCTGAAGCCTGCCCCTGCTCCTAGTCTGTGGTCCTTTCACAGATGCGCACGCTGTACATTTCCGACACCATTGCTCTATGTCATCTCTACAATTGAGCCAGTAATACCGCTGTCTCACTTTCAGTAGAGTTTTCTTGATGCCCAGGTGTCCTCCAGAAGCACCATCGTGTATTTCCTGTAGCAGGGGGACTACTTCACATCGTGGTACTATCACTTGTGTGGTCACCTCCTTGCCATCGTTCGATTCCCATTTCCTACAAAGCACATCATTTTCTAGGACTAAACTGTCCCACTGTGCCCAGTAGCTCTTAGTTACGGGACTGTGTGAAGATACTTCACTCCACTGGGGCCTAGTTCCGCTACGCTTCCAGTCCAGTATAGGTCGAATGTCGTCATCTTCTTCCTGGGACTTCTTGAAGTTGCCTTCAGCCCTAATTAAATTAACGCGTTCTCGGGCTTCATTCTGCTGGCAGTGTCTGCAGTCATCATTACATGGACGTCGCGACAGGGCGTCAGCATTGTTATGCCCTTTTCCACTACGATGTTCCGTCACAAAGTTAAACTCCTGCAGCTGCTCGAGCCATCTTGCAACTTGGCACTCAGGGTTTTTAAATTGTAAAAGCCATTTCAATGCAGCGTGATCCGTCCTCAAAGTAAATTGTCTTCCTATGAGGTACTTGTGGAAATGCTGCAAGGTTTTTACCACAGCCAGCAGTTCTCGTCGAGTCACGCAGTAGTTCCTTTCTGGCTTTGAAAGTGCCTTACTGAAGTAAGCGATTACGACCTGTCTGTCGCCCTGCACTTGTGACAACACTCCACCAATTCCCGTGTTGCTGGCATCGGTATCAACGACAAATCTTCCGTCTCTGCTTGGATACCCCAGTATGGGCGCTTCACATAGCCGTTGCTTTAGCTCGTCGAATGCTGACTCACAGTCCTCGTCCCAGATAAAATCCCGTTTATCCTCAGTCAGCCGATGTAAAGGTTTGGCAATGTCCGAAAAATTCTTGACAAACCGCCTGTAGTATGTGCACAACCCTAGAAATGCACGTACTTCCGTTTTGTTCCTTGGAACCGGCCACTGTTGGACTGCCTTTATCTTCTCAGGGTCGGTTCTCACCCCGTCGGCGGAAATAACATGTCCTAGGTAGCTGACCTCCTTCTTGAACAGGGCACACTTCTTTGGGCTTAGTTTTAAGTTAGCCCCTCGTATCCTGGTGAACACTTTCTCCATATTCTTTAGGTTTTCCTTAAAAGTGCGACCCATTATAATGACGTCATCCAAATATACCAGACAAACGTCACCAAGAAGGCCCACCATGACTCTCTCCATGAGGCGTTCAAACGTCGCTGGAGCGTTGCATAACCCAAACGGCATGACGTTAAATTGCCACAGGCCGCTGCCAATACCCGTACTAAACGCTGTCTTTTCTTTATCTTTCCCGCTGATTTCTACTTGCCAGTAGCCACTTTTCATATCAATGGTCGAAAACCACTTCATGCCACTGAGCATATCCAGCGTATCGTCTATCCTTGGTAAGGGATAACTGTCCTTCTTCGTCACATTATTCAGCATTCTGTAGTCCACACAGAATCTGGTGCTGCCGTCCTTCTTTTTCACCAGAACGACTGGAGAAGACCATGGGCTCGTAGAAGGCTCAATTATTCCGTTATCAGCCATGTCCTTTACCATTTCTGCTACCTCAGATTCCTTAGCCCAGGGTATGCGGCGCGGTCTCTGTTTAATTGGTCTCGCATCACCTGTATCTATCTCATGCTTGACGAGACCTGTTCTGCCGCAGTCTTTTCCCGTTGCAAATATATCTCGAAACCGTAGCAGAAATTCCCTTGCTTGCTGTAGTTCCGAAGTCGATAAGTTGCTCTTAGAATTTTCCAGAAGTTGCTGGATGTGATCAGTTTCGACTTTGGTCGTTTCTTGCTTTGCTGGAGATTTATTGATTTGACGGAGATACTGAACTTCTTCACATCTCCCAACAACACTGTTTTTCTTCAGTTGGACCTCTTCTTTCCCAAGGTTCACAATCCTGACCTTGGATTTCCCTGTCGTCATAACTAATGTCCTCGCAGTGATGATCTCCGGGTGCCGGCCAGTATCCTCTACCAAAACACATCTTGTTTGCCTGATTTTCTTGGGAAACTTTACTTCGACTAAGGTTTCTGTTCTCGGAGCCAGTGTTGTATTCTTTAAACAATAGAGGTTGCATGACTTGATTCCTCGCAGGAAGACTTCTTGATCTGGGAATTTCAATACTCCCCTGTCGATGTCTAAAATACATCGGTTATTCCGCAAGAAGTCGAGACCCAGTATGCAATCGTCGGTAATATTCGCAATTAAGGCAGGATGGATATACACTTGATCACCGATTTTGAACTCAATTTCTGTATCACCGAGAACGGTGACTGGCTGGCCGGTTTCTGTCTGAAGTCGGCAGGATGGAGACTCTCTTTGCCATAAGATGGTGCGTTTCAGCAACTCAGGTCTTATAACAGTCCGTGACGCCCCCGTGTCAACGGTGAAATTGCAAGCACGATGATTCAGCGTCCCTTCGATTATCAAACTATTTCCGTTCTGAACTTGATTGATGGTGATGGTTGGGGCCTTCAGTTGACCAGCCAGCACCCGCCCCGCGGCCCTGGCGACATTTAGTTTAACGACTCCTCGTTAACTTGAGTTCCGGAGTCCACACTCCCTCTCTTCCTCTTGGGGCAATCGGTACGAATGTGCCCTTTTTCTCCGCACCCGTAACACGTCGGAATATAGCGGGACTTTGCCGAAGAAGCAGCTACCACTTCTCGTTGACGTGTTTGCACTGACGGCGAGAGCACCACTTCCCGAACTCTGTGCGTGCGTGAATCTTGTCGTACGGCTTCCACTTCCAAAGCGTGAGCCATCGCACTCTTTAGAGTTTGGTGGTGTCCGAGTCGCACCGTAGCCCTGACTTCAGGATCCCGTAGACCGTCGATGAAAGCTTGCACCAGATTTACTTCCACCATCTCTGGTGTCATCGACATGTACGCACGCCGGACCAGCCGTTCAACCTCGACTCCCCATTGCTGGAGGCTCTCGTTCGACCTCTGCGTTCTCTCGCGAAGCTGCGCGCGGAAAACGTGCTCGAGGTGCTTGTCTCCATAGCGAGTGTCTAATCCCTCCATGAGACGCTCCAACGTCCTGCTGTTCGGAGGAAGGTTCTCTAGGACCAGCAGAGCGTCCCCTCGTAGAGCCAAAGTTAATGCCGCAAAAGACTGCTTATCATCCCAGCGATTTGTTTCGACCAATGTCTCGAATTGGTACTTAAATGCCGTCCAGGAAGACGTGCCATCAAAACGCGGCACATCAAATTTTGCGGCGGATGCACAGGGAGTGTGCGATGGTGAGCCGACAACAACGGGTTCGCATGCTTCGAGCTTGACGATTTTTTTGTTGATGTCCAGCAGGCGATCTTCGTGGCCATCAATCCTTGTTTCGAGGCTATCAGCTCGGGCGGAAACCTCCTTGACCTCCAAGGTGAGATTCTTTACCTTCTCACCCAACGTGACGAGGCCGTGGTCGATTTTATCGAGGATCAGGTTCTGCTTAGCCTCCTGATCGCGGCGAGCGGCTTCCTGTTCGCGGCGAGCTTTTTCCTGGTTCGCTGCGATTAGGTCCTGAAGCTTACGCTGGTTGGCCTCTTGTTCGCGGCGAGCGGCTTCCTGGTCGCGGCGAGCGGCTTCCTGGTCGCGGCGGACAGCTTCCATACTAGCTTGCATGGCGGCCAACACCGCAGCGAGGTTCAATTCCGAGGATGGTCCTGTTGGCGCCTCAGCAGCTTCTGTTGCTACCATACCAGCCTGATCTTCCTCCTCCATATGATGACGCGCAGCATCCATCTCCATTTGCCTTCTTGTTCGTGGTCGCTGTTCGTCGTCTCTCGGTGTTAATGGCATCCCACTTCTGACACCAGTTGTTACGTACGTGGGTAATCAAATGCCGATTTACTAAGAGACAACTTTATTCACCACAACAATAACAAAATAGTCCAGTCAACAATAATCCGAATCGCAATTAACACTAGAGTACCGTTACACTATCGCTTAGGTCGTTAGATAAAATCACTTCAAGTACTAGGGTAGTTCGCTCTTGATCGCAGTCGAAATTACAACTGACTCGCTTCCGGCCGGGGGCACGTATTTATATGCGGAGCCAAGAAAATTCTAGATACCGACGTCCCCGGATCTATCCAGAATTCCAGAACAATTGAATCGCTTCTCGAAGTCATAAATCATTTTTATTGCTCGTAGTAATAAGAGTCACTTTCATGCGAATTTCGACTCTATTGTTAACGTCGGAGAGTATCATTTCCCTTATCCTAGATAAATGCCTACCCACTAGTTGTAGGTACCATGTGGATGTTTCGAGATTTTTCTAAGCCAGGCTACGCACGACCATTCTAGACCTTTCGAACAGCAATGCGTTTTAATTATTACGTGCTACTCTTTATTTTCTCGGAGATATGGCGGGTTCACGTTTAATGGCGTAACAATACTTTTGAATAGTATTCCAGATTGTTTTTTTAAGAAAGTTCTTGCCAGAAATCCCTTTAACTTTTATAATGTAGAAGGAAGGGCCTTCTACAATATAAAAGTTGAAGGAATCCCTACTTTGAATCATAAACACTGAGATGTAAAGAAAGTTATTTCAATTCAAACTACGTGCTTCACGAAATTATTTAGATTTGTACCCGATTTCAATTTGATGAATAAATTAATTTATTTTTCAAAGGCTCCTTAAATCCAATTATTTGTTTAGTTATTAAACTAAATTTTCTATAATTTTGCGCAGATTGGAAGCGTTAGGAAAAAAAGTTTAATTTGATTATTTTTTTCAGTTTCAGATTGCTCTCTTTTGATTACGTAATGTTTTACAGCCAATCAGCCTTACCTTGCCTGAGTCCAGCAGTGGGAACATCAAAAGGCTGATCACGCTTGTGTGCTTAGCCTTGCTATAGACTATTATGTTACCCAGTTGCTGGGTTGTAGAAAACAGTATTCTGTCACTCCATTTTAAATGCGGTATTTAGCTGCATCCATCATCATTATCATTTCAGCCGAATGAACATAGGTAATATATCCACCTAATCTCACCCAAGTGTCGCCACACCGACCGGTCCTATGCGTCTCGCATTTATCGGGTTCCGTGACTCTCTCCAGCTCATTACTTACTCGCAGAACAAAAGGTTCTGGAACTGACTGCGTACCTGAAGACGAAGCGTTGGTAGGCCTCCTACAATTCCCACACCAGGAGCATCACAGATTTATTGAATCTTCTATGATTCCTCATCAATCATACAAAATTCGTCTCAAGGAACCTCAAAGTCATCTTCAATTCTAAATAATTACCAGTATTATACATGCGGCGTCTACCTATCCAACTCCCAAAAACCCAGTAATTTGGTAACAGCACACCCCTTAGCATGACAGGTGTTTGATTTCCTGGCTTCTGACGAATGTTAAAAATCTACAAATGATAACTGGAATCGACAGTGCAAAGTTATTTTCGAAGTACGGAGGAATTTCGATATGGTAGATGGTGATGATCACCCATCTACAGACTGACCTCGGTAAACGCTGCTCGCTGTGTCGAGCAAAGGGGAGTGTTGAGTGAGCGCTGAGTGTTTTTTTCAGCCGCAATGCAACAACCGCATGTTTCTAGTTTTATTTGGTTGTTATTTCGAAATGAAAAGTTATTTTAAACGTTTTATGTTTTCGTAGTTCACTACAAAAGCACGGTTGTTAATTTTTTGTAAAAAAGTTGTTATTTACACTTTTTAGTTTTGTTACATTTATAGCCCATCTCATGACATTTTTTATTAGTATTGTTATTAGTTGCTATCTTTGTTGTCATATTTATGAGTATGAAGTTCCGCTCTGACCTCTGAGTTTGTTTCGGTGTTTCTTCTCAGGGTAGTCAGCTAGGAAACACTGGCCTCATCTATCTTTAATTGACGAAAAAAAAAGTGGACGTGTAAAAGTGTTTTTATAAAACCTACTTCCAAAATAAAGATCATTTATCATTTATTTCTGGTTTTCTTCATCAGTATAATTTTATCAAATACTTTTTCACTGTAGTAGCTATTTGATTTCTTGAGATTGATGAAAATAATAATAATAATAATAACAGCAACTTGCTCTGAAGTACTCTCTTATGGAATCGGAGGTGCCATACTACAGGTATGTGCCCGACCCAGTTCTCGATAGTGGCGATATCACGTTGTACTGGGATCGGTCCATCATCACTGACAGGACTATTGTAGCCAATAAGCCTGATATAGTGGTGGTGGACCGAAGGGAGAGGCGTGCAATGATTGTTGACATATCCGTTCCGCATGACGAGAACCTCGTGAAAGCCGAGAAAGATAAACAAATCAAGTATATCGATTTGGCTCGCGAGGTTGTCGACATGTGGGATGTGGACTCAGCGATCATTGTACCGATAGTCGTGTCAGCCAATGGCTTAATAGCCAAGAGCCTCGACCAACACCTTAGGAGGCTCTCGTTAAGCGGCTGGATCAAGGGCTTGATTCAGAAAGCGGTACTCTTGGACACGGCTCGTATAGTTAGGAGGTTCCTTTCTCTGGAGCCCTGACCGCCGGTAGATTGGACCCTGTTCCCGATACCGGTGGGATACTGTTTTTTATATTTTTAAATGTTTTTTTTTTATTGTTTTTTAAGAAATATTTAAAAATATATTGTAACATGTAAAAAAATTAATAAAGGAAATAATAATAATAACTTTATTCACAAATATGAAACAACCATACATAATAACTTAATAACATAGGTAGGTACATAAAGATAGAAATCGTTTAGTACGTTTCACAATAAAATTTAAGCAGGTCTGTAGTTGTTAAACAATAGTAGTACATTTTAAGTGTGGGTTGCCTTCGGACTGATTCTCCCTATCCTCTCGTACTAGTGTAGAACTGTATCACGAGCGGATACAATCATAATCATTATGTAATTGCCTATAACATTTGAGGAGATGCCTCAACTCCTCATGGATCCTATCAAATTCCTAATTCCTAATCAAATTTTACAAATCAGCCTATAAATTGAGTTCATGGGTAATAAACATTAAAAAAAATACAACTGAATTGAGAAACTCCTGCTTTTTTTGAAGTTCGTTAAAATTCAATGCGTGTTTTACGTCAACGGAATTAAAAAGCTGTTTCTCTCTTTAATAAAACGCATCTATTACTTTTATATCTCCCAATATGTCACTAGGATGTCTGAATAATAACCTCTCGATAAAGCCATCGATGTAGGCATCCTTAATTAATTGAACCTATCTAGACACTTCGTTGGGAAATCAAGCTTTTTATTCGTATCTTTACCACGACCATCCATTCGAAAACCAACTGTAACTTAAGTGATTAGAGTTGAATTTTAAAGGATGGTTTTCGCCTTTTAATTTGCCATTTTCTGGCGTACTATTACGGAGAGATTAAGTTCTAGCTACGGATAGAATCTTTAATTTCCTCAGGGCGTTACAGATAGATGATATTCGGTTTGGTTCTCCAAAGGCGTGAGATTGAACATTTCGTACAGTTTTTATTGGTTTGATTGTGTCGCCAAGATCTTCTTTTCTCATATATATTTCTTGCTCAAATGTCCCATTATTGTGAACGTGACGAGACTCTTAACTTCTTCGATTTGGTTAAGAGTGCCCTATATTCCTACGTGAACTATTTTTCTATGTTTTATTATGTTTGTCCAAGACAGAGTAGGATCGGATGTCTAAAATATTAAGGGCATAAGAAATCCAAGAAATCACTAGAAGCAAGTTGTAGTTCAATGAGTAGTACATACTAGCTCAAATCTGCCTTAGAACATCGGTTTTATTGGTTATTGAATCTAAAGGACAAATCGTGGTGGGCTTATGAATTGTTCGAAAGAGTTACCAAGGTCCTGGAACTCTAAGGGTAATTGGAGCACTCAAGTGGGTTTTAGTCAATAAGTCTCACTCCATCCTAGAGTGGCATTGGGAGAAGGCATTGGAAGATTACCAAAATACCGACCTCAAAAATAAATTCCTTGCTCAGTTGATGAGCTTGCTACGGCGAAGCCGTTTCATAACGTCATAATACTAAAGCATTAAGAGCCATAACCACAAAACGCCGCCAAGGGCATATTTCCTGTAGGTTTCATACATTTTATATGAATTTGCCACACACGGTTGACGCCGGTGGACGCCACATGCTTCAAAAAGCCGCTGCTCGCTTCTTGTGGCCCGCACTGGCCACTAAATGCCGATACAAAACGCCGTCACACGCCGCTCGCGCATTTAAACTTTCTTTGTCAGAGTCCATTATGATAGATACTGCGCGTATGGGTTAAAAAAATAGCAGCCACCGACCACAAGTGGCTTGTGGCCACTTCTAGCTTCTCGTGGCGACGTTTGTGGCTTGTGGTCCATATGCGGCAACACTAGGAGAATATTTATCATTTTCCACCAGTAAAATTTATTCATGAACGAAATGAATTTCACTCAAGAGTCGCCCCGTAGTTCGCAAAAATGAAGGGCCATACTATTCAGTACAATGCGGTGTATTAAAAACTTTCTCCTCGCTCTGTCGCTTGCTCACTCCGTGTTTAACTTTTCGGCTTACACTCTCTGTTCAATGATTTACACGAATTGGGGTTCCAACTTGTCGTAACTTTTTTCTGATCCAAATAAAGAGTCGGAACGACATTGTCACGAGGTTCGTCTATTGTTGCTTGCGGACACAATTAATGCTTAGAACTGAACACGGTACAAAGCAAAAACTTTGGTAAAAGATACTTTTTGCCTTAATCATTAGGCTACGCAGTTCTCTGCTGGACACAGACTTCTTTATTTGCACGCTACTTAATCTCAAGAATTACTAGTAATCGACCTAAATACAATTTGTAGTCGAAACCGTTTTGGATTCGCTTCCAGTTTCGTTTTTAACGTGGTGACAGAAAAAACTGACCAAAAATTGATTAAGAGGGATGGTTCGGACGACTCAACGTGACCCTGCAACTCAAAGGGCAATTGAAGGAATATATGTAAGTTTAGTAAGCAGAAGTTCTACCTCCCGCTCCGTCCACGACCGGGAAAAGTCATTAGAGGGTTTCCTAAATAAAAAAAAAAATGGCCAAGACTGGTTTGACCATAAAGTGGTCAAAAATCCAGACACCAAGTTGCTACTGAGAAAACCAGAACAGGACACATTTATTATTATGAGCCTTTGGAGTTCCATTGCAGAGCGAAAGCCCCCCCCTTCCATCCCTCCACCCTTCTCTGTTCTTAGTTACTTCTGGCCAATCCTTTAACCTTTCAATCGTGGAAATTTCAGACACAATAGAAAGACAATGGGTGCGCGGCCAGTGTTCGCTTGGGGTTTAATGAATTAAGCAGGAGTCCAACGTACTCATTCACTCCAACAACGTCACGCCATCTCCTTCAGGCCCTATCGCGTCACCGGCTCCTGCAGTTCGAAATCCCAAAGCAACCAATGCCTTCGCCCAATTTGGTTGCGAAATAAGGCAGATGTTGCCTGCCCTGTTTAGTTTTATTTTGGCGGTTGCGTTGCCTACATTTGTGTTTTGAAACGAAGTATACTTACTGTGCCTTATGTAGTCTGCAGTCCTAGCCAAGTTACTACCGTTTCGTTTCGAATCTCTTTCGTCTATCGCTTCGAGTCAGCAACGCCTCCGATTCCTTTGTACTGACCACGTGTCTTAGCGTTGAGATGATGTCATTTAAATATATGAGCATTTGAAGTTTTCTATTAGTGTTAACAATTGTAGATTATCAACTTGGCTATGCCCTCTGTTCTTTTGAACAGGACACATAATATACCTAACGCATATAGGTAAGTAGGGCCTTAAGTAAATACACGTAGGGTGTAAATACCCCGGGGTGTTAGCCATAAAGTACAGGCACCTTGTGTAATAAATCGTACGGCACCATAGTAATCCGACGCCCTCTATCGAACTACTGCAATTTATCGCAGCTGGATACCTAACTACTTAAATATACTCGTCTATGATAGTTTTTCTCAGGATAAAAGCCAATTAAAGTGAAGACTTTTGGATTATCTTATTTTTTATTATGGATAGGCTCGTGTTTGACCACTATCTCACCTGATGGTAAGCGATGATGTGGCCGACGATGGAACACGCTTGCCTAGAAGCAATCTATTCACTTTTGACTTAAAGACTCCTAGGTTATAGCTATCAGGAAAAACAGACACATACAGATCACTATATATGTACTGTAAGGATCGGAAATGATAAAAGAGTTTATAAGCTTTTAACTGTACCTGACACTGTCTGACCAATTTAGCCAATTTATAAATTCAACGGCAATATACAAACTTTTTAAAAACAAATCGTAAACAAACGGCTTGCAATTAATTCCCTATCATTCAACCTGTTTTGTTTATTACTTTTTTATATTTGTTCCAAATTTAAAAAGCAATCAAATGTGGCTAGCTACCAGAATAGGATGACAGCAGTTTTTGACAGCTAAGTCGTAAACTATACTCCTGCAGCTACTCTCTATACTTAAAGACATATCCAAAGAAGTTTCTGAGCTGTAAAAGTAGCGAAGTACCAACAAAATCAGAATCATTGTCATGTTAGCTATATGCTCACTAGTTACTTAATACATACAACTTGACTTAACTACCTACTACTAACTTAACGCAAAATGAAAACAAAAATATACTTTAATCAAAGTGCAGTCATTGAAAATAGCTGGCAGGAAAGAAATATCAAAGCAAAAGTGAAAACAAAAATCAACTTTAAAAAATATGTAGACCCAAACAGACATGTTACCAGTCTTCCCCGTCAAACAAATTGGACATAAGTAACTCTAACATTGTAATACACAAACGCTTTTTCGCATAAACTTTTACACAATTTGGAAGGGGAACTACTGACTATAAATTTTCATAAAAAACCCTACCGTTTCCCGAGCCTTTCAAACAAATGTTTACACGCCATTGATCACGAGACCCTTCAAAAAGTCGATGTGGGAAATAACATTTTCCCCGTTTTTGTAATTTTTTTAGGCAAACAACAACAATTGAAACATAAATGTTTATGGAAAATATTTTGCTACCTATCAGGTTGAAGTAAGTTGGGAGCCTATTTACTGTGAAAACAGACTTTGCTGTGTAGTGTATTATAGTGTCTTTTTTGTTTTTATTTTCTTGTTTTAGAAAACTATTTCTAAAAGCTTTGACGTATTAAAATACGACTGATGAAACTGATGAGACTGATGATGAACAGTTGATGATGAGTGAGATGAGACTGATGGAAGTAAAAACACGGTTTAACGGTCTCGAGGTCTGCGAGAATGTTCGATTAAGGTACTATGGCCTTGCAAAGGACAATTGACGGAACACAGGTTGTTTTAGTCGGTAAAAATCTGACACTCTTTTCTCCAAGAGTGGTATATAGTTAAAAAAAAGACGTGTGGCACTCGGGGACTGCCGCGGTAAAGCTATTGCATATCATTTTTATCAACTTTATATTTATTTATTTATTTTATATAACAATTATAATTATTTATTTATTTTATTTATACAGTATCTTTTTTCCTTTGTTTTTTTTTTCTTTGATATTAATTGAAGTTACACTTTCGCACATTGAATTGAATTTTGATTGATTGTTCACTCATTTGTTTTCTTATCGGTCACCACGCTCAAAAAACAAATGAGTGGGGAGTGTTAGGTTATTTTCGTTACGGAATTTCTGGATTCGGTCTCCACGCTCAACGCCCGCGATAGATGCTATGCAATAGCTTATAATATTGAACGCGTTGAGATCCTGGTAAAAATAGAGCTGAGAATTTTATTGTAGTATTAAATTCTTTAGCGACCTTTGACGAGAAGGGTGACTCGATTTATTTGTTGCCAAATACTGCATAAATATTATAATATCCAATCCATAAAGTTTGTCTAAAGTTTGTTTAAAAAATCAAACGACTGGGAAATTTTTATACGAAAATTAAAAAAGTTATATGTATTACATACAATACTTTTTATAAGATTGTAAAAGTAAACAATGATCATCTCTTTGCAACCTTGATTGTTCAACCAGTGTTGACTACATCAAATTTCAAGAATTAGACTATTTGATTAGATAACCCAAGTCTTTGACTTTTTAGACAGACTCTACATCCAAACCTTAATGAAAAAAAAGTAACAGTATCAACAACTATATTTTGTAAAATTAACACTGGCTGAATACAAATTGTGCGAAGTCAAATGCAAAAAGAAACGTTTCAAATATTAAAAATTGACCACGTGTCAATTCCATTTATTTTAAACTTTATTAGTGCTGAGAGAGACGAAATATTTCTAAATTTTAAGTTCGATATTTTAACAAAATTAGTAAACCTTTATCTCATTACAAGTGTAAACCGTAATCCAAACCAGCTAACGAATTTGAGGATCCTATTACTGAAAACAAACCTCGATAACTAACTCAAAAAAAGCCAACGTTCCAAACGAACCAATCAAAAACTTCCACGTACTAATCCTTCTCAATCCAAATCATAAATTTCGCCAAGTGAAAAATATTTTAGCAGGCATTTTCACTGTCAGACCGACAGCTAGTGAAAGAAAGATGGTGATGTATATCTTTCCAATAATCAGGGGGTAGCGTTCCCGACGGAAATTGGATCAGAGGGGCAAATTAAGTTTAACCCTGGCGGGAGACGACGATTTTTAAAGAATATAGAATCGTCTGATATTTCATAGTCTGACGTTTTTTTAGTGTTCCGTTCTAGCGTAGGTGAACGGAGATGAGATGCTTTATGTGCGACAAAATATTGCTTTACGATCTTGTGTGTTTAATAAAAGCAGGATTTGGAAAGATTTCGCATTTACTTTTAGCTAGAACTTAATCATCATCATTTCTCCTGATATACGTCCACTTTTGGACATAGGCTTCCCCCAAGTGTCGCCACAACGAACGATCCTGTGCGTCTCGCATCCATCGGTCTTGCAACTTTCACCATGTCATCGGTTCGCCTTGCAGGAGGCCTTCCAACGCTGCGTTTTCCGGTACGCGTTTGCTACTCCAGAACCTTTCGGCCCTAACGGCCATTTGTTCTGCGAGTAATGAGCTCTGCCCATTGCCACTTAAGTTTGGCAATTCTTCGTGCTACGTCGGCAACTTTAGTTCTCTTGCGGATATCTTCATTTTTGATACTTTTTGAACTTAATAAAACAGTATATTTTTACAAAAATTTGTTGTCAAGGCTTTGGCCCTAATGACATGTTTTTCAACGCTACTCACTTCTGGGAATTATGCTAATGAGTGAGCTGTCTGCTACAGATTAGTTAACGTACTTTATTATAATGTAATTTATTTTGCCCGATATCAGCATTGGGCTCTGTTTTCTACTTGAGGCAAGTTAGGGGGAGAGGACAGTCGGGAAAGATACGCTACATTATGCGAACGATGAAAAATATTTCGCAAACGGAATCGCGATCTTATGGAGAGATAGACAGCCTCTTAACAAAATCCCTTTGAATAATTATCCACCAGATCATATTTCCACAGTTTAGTTGCATAAATTTATCTACATTACGTTTAACAATTTCTGCCAGAGGCTTCGTAAAGTTGAAAATTATGTCACGGAAATGGACGAACGATACTTTTGATTTTGGGGGTACCAAAATCAAAAGTATCGTTCGTCCAAACTTAGGCCATAGTTTGCCAGTGTTTCAAAATTTATACTGATCCATTTAGCCGTTAAGGCGTGTTTGACACATAAGTATAGCAGGCTAAAGAGTGGAATCCCCTGCTGGAGACTGTGTTCCCTGATAGCTTCGACCTGGAAATCTTTAAGTTAGTGAACGATGGGCCGTTCTTGTCTAGAAGTAACCTATACTTTTTCGCAAGCGTACTCCTTTGTTGATCACATTATCGCTTAGGCATTAGCGTAAGCCTAACAATAATAATAAAAAATAATTTCTTACATCATCTTTTTGTAACGTTTTTCCTCCCATATCCCGTCATGCTAAGTATCACTAACTCCCTTTTCTTTCATATCACTCTTCACACAATCCATCCATCTTTTCTTTGGTCTCTTTCTCCATCTCCATCCATCCACATATCTAATTATAACTCTTTTAGTAATATGTGTTTCATCCCTCCTCATCACATGACCATACCAAGACAAACGATTCCTCTTCAACTTGTTAGTCACAGGCGTCACTTTCAAACTTACACACTTTGTAAAATTTGTAGAAATCCTATCCTATGTTAGGAATTTATGGGTTAGGTGCTGAAAGGGGTCCATGGGGTCCTAGAATACAAGGCAAAGAAGGAACCTCACCTCATCTGTGACTAAATTGACTGACTAAAACCACACACCTATGTGTGGTTTTATTCAGTCAATGTCTAACACCCCCGCTCTGCCCTAGAGTTGAAGATGTCATTACATATTTTCCCATGTCACCAAAAAAAAATTGTAGGAATTTAAACTATCTTAATTTATATATCATTAAAATGACACATAAAATACACGTCATACAAACAACACTCTTTATCTGCATTGTATATCTCATGTCCAACAAAACAGGTGACAGGTGACAACTCAGACATATCCTTGTTAAGAAAACCGGGTGACATGTCTAAGAGACAGTGTTGTACCTGTTCGGTTTCTTCAACATAGTTGGTTACCTTTATCATTTAAATTTGACACCTTTACCGGAAGATACTGTTATTATGATGGGGTCGATAACATTTGAATGTACAACCAAACCCAAAAAGTGTCACGTTTACATTTTTTTTTTCAATAAATTTACTCGAAAACCTGCGTTTATCGCACCGCTTTTAGACATCCAATATATATACAGTGCAGAAAAGTGCTCGTACACTGCCCTTTTTTATGGTGGGAAAAAATCATCCAATGACATCCCCCGCTCTTGGGCGGAGCGGGAGATGGTGTCAGACTCTTACTGACTAAAAGACCCACCCCGTTCCTTCTAGCCTTCATACCGGGGCTCGAGCTGTCTTTCGAAATTAACCCTGGCCCCAGTAGGCTTCGATCCAGCTGGGTCCCTGCTGTTGCTGACAACTCCTTGAGGCGCGCGGGAACAGTGCGCGCCGTCGACGACTTGGGCTAAGTCCGGGTTACGCCACAATTTTATTACATTTATCCTAACAGGCTAGGTGCGCGTCGACCCCACGAGTCGCTGGTCAACCCCGTTTATTAATTTTTTCGTAAGTGAATTGAAAAAAGTCGTTTGTTACACGTGCTTTGTCACTGCAGCCCTCGGCTCCATAACAAACTCGCCTAGGGCTCTTGCGAATTCCTAAATAGTTCGAATATTTCCGAATATTTTACTTTTTCACTCTGGTAAACAAATATGATAAAAAAATATCTTTACCAACAACGAAGTTATAAAGCTTCAAAGCTGCTATTATGAAAGACCATGTCGGCCGCCATCGAAAACGGCGGCGACTTGGCGAGGGAGACAGATACAATTGTTTTATGTCGTTTGCTTTGCTATTAATTTTGATATTGTTTTCGCAATTATTCTCAACTATTTCTGACTGGCCTGTTGGTCTATTGGCTAGTGGCCCTGACTGCTATGCCGGAGATCGTGGGTTCGATTCCCACCCAGGACAAATGTTTGTGTTATGAGCATGATTATTTGTTCTGTGTTTGGGTGTAATTTATCTATAACATTTGTATGTAAAATATATGTATGTTGATCAGTTGTCTAGTACTTACAAGCTCTGCTTAGCTTGGGACTAGACGGCGTTGTGTGATAGTTGTGGAATATTAAGCGCGCTCTACACTCGCGGCGCGAAAGGCCGCGAAAGCCGCGAAACGCGTGTGTAGATGGTTTCGCGCGTTCACGCTCACGCTTCGCGCCGTTCTCCGTTCGTTGTCGGTTTTTTGTCCCGCGACAAAGGTTCGCGCTTGGTTCACGGCGCGCGAACGCGAACGCAACTACACTCGCAGTTTTTCGCAGTAGCTGAGAAGACGCCGTCGCAAGTGGTTGTGCATTATTGCGTTTTTTATTTGTGTCTTATTTTTAATACATAGATAATTGTAATACGATATAGCACAGAGCGTCACCGCAGCAGCGACAATCACGTCGTCATCCATTTTCTTTGAGGCCGCGAACGAGACTGCGAGGCTTCGCGAGTGTGGAGAGACACATTTAAACGCGAAGTGCACGGCGCGAATCGCGGCGTGAATTCACAGCAAGAATCGCGAGCGAGTGTAGAGCGAGCTTTATATATTACTAGCTGTTGCCCGCGACATCGTCTGCGTGAAGGCTCTACAGCACCAAAAATACCTAAGATGCCAGTGTCGCTGTAGTATAATATGTAAACAACTTTTAAAATAGCATTAAAATATAAGTTTTTTTTTGCAAACGAAGCAAGTGAAAAGAGTTATATGGGAATCCTGCTGAGTTCAGTCATAAGATGAGACTGAAGGAAATAGAAAAAATAATGCAGGAATACATTCCAGGACACAAAAGAGTAAAAATACGTACAAAGGTATCATACCTTACAACACTTCCCTATAAACTACGTTGGTAGTTATGCTGCCAGGAGCCAAAAGGTAAAAAGAGTCAGTACTGGTGACGCGGCAGCAAGCGACGTACAGTTGCCCGTATGAGAAGCAACTCGTCCTGAGGTCGACACCCGCTGCCCTCAGTGTCTGCCCCTGTGACTTATTGATGGTCATCGCGAAGCAAACAGTCACGGGGAACTGTATGCGCTTGAACTGGAACGGGAAGTTGTGAGGTATGAGGGGGAATGCGTGGTATAAATACTGCCTCGCCGACGCCACAACCCGTAAGAATTTCCGCCTCAATGGTGTGTCTGTGGAGCGAGATGACTTTAAGGCGGGTCCCGTTACACAACTTCGGAGGAGATAGGTTCCGAAGAAGCATAATCTGGACACCGACCTTCAGCTTTATGGTATGCGCTGGAAGTCCACTTCCTGACAGGGAGTTCAGAAATTCCACGGGATAATGTGTGGCGTCATCTTGCTCGACAACAGTGTTTATCGAGGTGTAGACCACTTCATTTCCCTCAATTTCCGAGAGAATGCATTCGTTATTTGCTGCAGCCTGATCATTTTTGGCGTCGGCGTTATCGCTCACACACCCAAGAAGCTGGTGCGGTATACGACTGATGTCCCCGTACACACAGCAAATGAGTCCTTCTAAGCTGGATACCACTCTACCGAGAGACTCTGGAAGCACCACCTGTCAGAGTGCCTTCGCCAAGACTTAGAAGGACATCGGAGAATTCTTGCAATGCACGTGCATTGCCGCCGAGCCGAGCTCTCATATTAATGGTCAAGCGCAGCGTACGAAATCGTGTCCACAACGAAGATCGTTTCAACGAAGCATTCACCCCGTCAGCCCTCGATCCCCGCGTCACCACGGGAAGTGTTTGCCGGAAATCGCCACTGAACAGAACTGTGACACCACCCATCAAATGTTCGTTCCTGCGGATGTCCTGCAGGGTTCTGTTCACGGCCTCAACTGCCTTCCTATTGGCCATCGTACACTCACCCCATAGGATCAGAGAGCAATCCTTGAGCACGTGTCGCTTATCGCTGTTACGTGACACACCACAAACAGGCGTTTCGGCGCTCTCTAAATCGATGGGAATTTTAAACATGGCATGTGCTGTCTTGCCACCCGGAAGCAGTATGGCAGCGATTCCCGACGACGCTACAGCAATAGCAATTTTGCCTTGCCTCCTGACCTCTGCAAGTATGCCAGTGGTAACAAATGTTTTTCCTGTTCTACCAGGAGCATCAGAAAAACATTTTACCCTGGTTTTGCCCAACGCTTTCAAGGACGGTGTCATTTGCTTTTGCTCTGAAGAGAACACGGTGACATGGTCATTTCGTATGGTGGTCATTTCGCCCGGCTCGTAATTTGTCTCAGCGTTATACTCCCGATTTCCACGGCCTTGATGCGCTGATGATTGGGGAGCTGGTAACCCATATTCGATCAGCGGATTGCCGCCCATAGAAATGACCACATCTTGAAGTGAACTGAGACAGGTGTTCAGCTCGCGTTCATCAGTTACTTCGACTTCGTCTCCAGTAGCACGCCTCAAAGCTCGTAGAAAATCTTCAGACAGATGATGGCGATACTTCTCCAACAAAGCTACCGGGTTCGCGACTCCACAAAACACCAAGATCACGGCAAACAGATGACGCATGCGGCTGGGACTGACGTTCGCCTCCGCGAGGATCCCAATTTTGGTCACCATCGAGAAGGTGACGTGCTACGTAGGCTGCGTGGTAAGTGGGATACTCCACGCCATCAAATGTCCTCAGAAAGGCGAAAGACATTGGGCCTCGGACAGTGTGAAGTAACAACCGCAGAAAATAGCATTCGCCATTATTCGGATTCACGGTATAAACCCTACCCAATGCGGCGTCCTTGAAAATTCCCGGAAAACCTTCCACAGCACCTCCTCGTCGATGTCGGTTAAATACACCTCTTTGCTTGTCGTACGTGTAATATGAAGGCACCTCGTCATAGGTACGTAAGGGATCTCGCAAACTGATCCACTTCACAGAGCTGGAAAAATGTTACCATGTAATACTTAACACCGCATTTTTTTTTAATTGTCTTCCTCAACTCTACTCAAGTTTTTCAGGGTTTTGTTGGAACTTGAATTTGTCAAAACAAACTATAATTATGATACAACTTTTATGAAGAAAATGCACATCACATCATATCACCATCTATGAATTTTAAGAATAACTAACTACATGATCAAATTTAAATTATTAATTTCCAAAAAGTGTTAACATGTAACTTGATTTGATTTTTATGAAATCTCATAGATGGCGCTGTTTCAAAATTGTCTTTATACTAACATTCATTAAACTATGTTTCTCTGACCAAGTTACTTAAATGGCGTAGTTTTTATGGTGTAAAGCTAGATAATAGCATAGCTTACTCAAAAACAACATTTAAATATGCATCGTTAGATTACACGCTGTCACTGAATGCTTAAGAAAAATAAAGATTCACAGCTCCTCCCCCGTAGGTGATAGCGTGATAATATGTAGCCTATATGTTGACCCGACCTCTTAGTAATATTCATACAAAATTTGAAGTAAATCCATGCAGTACTTTTTGAGTTTAGCCCGGACATACATACAGACAAACAGACAAACAGATAAACAGACAAACAGACAAAAATTCTAAAAACTATATTTTTGGCTTCGATATCGATTGTAGATCACGCCCCAAGTATTCTTTTAAAAAAATATTCAATGTACAGTTCTGACTTTCCTACGATTTTATTATATGTATAGATATTATTTCTGTATATATGCTGATAAACAAATGCAATCAAAACTTAACTAGTAAAAAACCAAGGCTTGCAACTCAGTTCTTCTACCATAAAAAGTTGTGAGATCCATGTGATACCAAGTCAGTTAAGTTATTCAGTCCGTAATTAAGAGACCTTGAAGGCCTAGATTGATTTGCCAATCGGACTAAGCAGTCTAATTTAATATAATACGTATTACTTGTGATATACATGCGACTGCCAAGTCAATCTTGCTGACACCTCTTTGAGGCATGCGAGGATTAAGCGACATCGACGATTCGGGTTCGCTTACCAGCCGGCCGGATGGCGATCTATACATTGTTCGTCGTCCTCTAGCTCTCACCTATGGTGATTGAAAGGAGGTCGACCGCATCAGCGGAGGAGGCCGATCGCATCAGGCAACGGCGGCGCTCACAGCGCTCCAGCCGCTGCCGGATTCCGATCCCGATTTCCGGCCACCGCAGGCTTGCGGACGGCGAGCAATGGGTAGCTCGCTGTTCGACCGTCTGGTAACTGTCCGAACCGAGCCCAAGTCGTCGATGGCGCGCACTGTTACCGCGCGCCTCAAGGAGTTGTCAGCAACCGCAGGGGCCTAACTGGGTTGAAGTCTACTGGGGCCAGGGTTAGTTTCGAAAGATAGCTCAGTCCCGGTACGAAAGGCAACGGAGGAACAGGAGTGGATTTTAAGTCAGTAAATGTCTGATACTATCTCCCGCTCCGCCCAAGATCGGGGGATGTCATTAGATGATTTTTCCACCGAAAAAAAAAAACCTACGGTGATTGGGTAACGTCCTGCGAATTCCGACGTCAGGGGAGTGATGATGTTCGTTCCTACATAGTTGTGGAGGTGTCCACTTTCCTTCTTACTTCGGACTAAGCACGAATCTAGGTCTGGGCGCTAGAGGTCGCCACCGATTGAATGCCTGCTGTTCGATGAAGTGTGTTGAAAAACTGTTTTTTTTGCAAACAAGCATAGAAAATTTAAAAAGCATGTAATCGAGTTTCTTTTCAAGTTTTATGTGTTGGTATATATACAGGGTGGCGATTAGGTTATCACATTAAATTATGCAGCAGGCATTTCAAGTTGTTATTATTCCGGTAAAATAATAAAATAAACAATTTTACTAAAATTAAGAAAATGCATCTTTCATACAAAATAAATAGCGTTATAATTGGTAAAAAATAAATCATCCTTTATAACAATAGTTTATTGACCTGTAAAAGCGGCAACGCCGCGGCGCCGGCGACTACACGCCATACCTACGCGAGTTACGAATACCTACTTGTGGATGTAGGCACGCGCGCGTGATGCGACGGTACTTACATTATCATTTTGACAACATAGGTACTTTATGTTGTTGTTTTGTGAAATAATCACTAATATTCTTTAAAAATCTACACTTAAATGTTTAATTAGGCATTTTAAATTTTCACATTTTCAAAATGTCCACCATGCTACTGTACACACAAATGACATCGTCTTACGATATTGTTTCGGACTTTTCTTAGTTGGTCACCATTTGTGGCAATTTTTTTTAAATTGTCGAAGGCACGAATTATTCGAGTTTTTAAATCATTCAAATCAAAGTCGTCACTTCATCTTATTCATACAAAGCTAACATAAAACAATGTCAATAATATCCACGAAGGGCGCGCGCGCAGATAGTTAGCTCGTCAACTATCCCTCAAGTATTTTGGCGGCGGACTAGACTCATTCATCAGACGCACCAAAGAAATTAGAAATATGCCTATAAACACCTCCGTACCCCGTAACATTTCGCGCAAAGAGATTTAAACCTTAAGTCGTCAACTGTAAGAATATTGTTGCATATTTTTTCATACTTCATATGCGGTCCCTTTTCATCTTTCAATTGGGCGCACCAAAAACGTCTTCAACTATTAGTCGTAAGGACATTTTTCGCTTGAATTGTTTGCGTTTGTAGTAATGATTAGAAGAAACATAAACAATTCTAACGTAAACAGTTTGTAAAATGATAGTTTAGAGCTTGTAGGTAAGTTGTGAACTAGGTATCTTCACCAACCTCGGGTCTTTGACCTACTTTTAATGATCAGCTGATTAAGATTATGCAATACATGATGTTGTGAAATATTAAAATGGAAAAAAATCTCCCACGGGTATAATATTGTTTATTATTAAATTATTTTAACCGTAAATGATAAACTACCTAATATAGAGTACGTGGCTTCAATTAATGTGATAACCTAATCGCCACCCTGTATAATGTTTCCAATATTACGTAACGCGATATTTTATTAAAACTTATCTAGCATCCCTATTTGTAATGTAAAGTTATCAAATAAATTGTTTCTTAAGTAAAAAGTTTTTTTGAGTACCTCTGTCGGTTGCCAAATTTTTATTCGACGCAAATTAAATTTCAACGCTGAAGTTGATTGAGGTGACCCTGATTATAATTCAAAAGTATTGGTTTAATTTTCGCTGACTCGATTTGTTTTGATCAAGTTTTAGATGTACCTGGAACTTAATCAAAACAATTCTGAAGCATTAAGCCCGCCTACCAGCCTACGCCAGCCAGGCGCATTACTTAGTGTTATTTATTTCATCACCACTGCTCTCAAAACGGTGAAGGAAAACATCGCGAGGGAACCGGCATGTCCTAGAACCAAAAATTCGAAGACATGTGACATTCACCAACACGCATTGGGCCCGCGTGGTGGATTACGGCCCATTCCCTCTCCTAGAGAGGTGGCTTGAGTCCCAACAGTGGGAACATTAAAAAGGCTGGTGATGAAGCCCGCCTATGTACTTTTATGTTGCATGAAGTATTAATAAGTTAATATAAATTCTAGTATCGACATGATTGTTTATTTCGTTATGGAATTGGTAACTCTTTTTCTTTAATTTATCATCATTTCAGCCGAAAGACGTCTGTGAGGGTCTCCTCAAGTGTCGCCACAACAACCGTGCGTCTCGCATCAGTCGTATTACCGTGACCTTCATCAGGTCATAGATCCACCTTTTGGGGTGCCTTCCAACACTGCGTCTTCAGATTACGCGGTCACCACTTTAGAACCTTTCGGCCCCATCGATCATCTGTTCTGTGAGTAATGTGTCCGGTTTTTGGGCTATAATATACACCGCTAAATTTTAATCGTTTTAATCCCGTGGAGGGTCGATCCGGTACATGAAACACTATCGATTTGTAAAGATAAAATTAAAAAATTAAGTACATAAAGAAATTAATTTCGTACATGCGTAAATTAATACGAGTTTTGAAAAAAAGGTAATTTATTTTTTAATTTTATCTTTAAAAATGGATAGTGTTTCATGTACCGGATCGACCCTCCACGGGATCAAAACGAGTAAAATTTAGCGGTGTATAATAATAATAACGTATTGTCAGGAGGTTCCTTTCTCTGGAGCCCTGACCGCCGGTAGCTTGGACCCTGTTCCCGATACCGGTGGGCTACTATTCTTACATTTTTAAATGTTTTTTTTTTGTGTGATTTTGTTAAAAAAATATTTAAAAATGTATTAAAATATGTATATAGAATGAATAAAGACAATAATAATAATATTCCACAACTACCACACAACGCCGTCTAGTCCCAAGCTAAGCAAAGCTTGTGTTATGAGTACTAGACAACAGATAAACATACTTATATATTTCTAAATACATACATATTATAGATAAATTACACCTAGACACAGAACAAATGATCATGCTCATCACATAAACATTTTTCCTGGGTGGGAATCAAACCCACGACCTCTGGCATAGCAGTCAGGGCCACTAACCACTATAGACTAGACCAACAGGCCAGCCGCTATGCTATGTCGGTTTCCTTAGTTCTTTTGCAGATATCTTAATCATGATTCGATTAATATTTTATAATCGATGTGTTCGCTTGGTATTTAACGGAATGTCGCGTAATCAGTCGTCACACCGCCGGCGCGCTCGCTTGGTATTTGACCAAGCAAGAAACTCCGAGCAAAGTCCTCTCCATTGCCTTTTGATTGACGTTGACAAGGCTTGATAGGGTACATTGTGAGCGACCATGGCATGGATACCCTTTTTTTATGGTGGGAAAAAATCATGCATTGACATCCCCCGCCCTTGGGCGGAGCGGGAGATAGTGTCAGACTCTTACTGACTAAAAGACCCACCCCGTTCCTTCTAGCCGTCATACCGGGGCTCGAGCGCCCTTTCGGATAACCCTGGCCCCATTAGGCTTCGACCCGGCTGGGTCCCTGCTGTTGCTGACAACTCCTTGAGGCGCGCGGGAACAGTGCGCGCCGTCGACGACTTGGGCTTGGTCCGGACAGTTACCGGACGGCCGGACAGTGAGCTACCCATTGCTCACTGTCCGCAAGCCCGCGCCTACGTTGGCCGGAAATCGGGATCAGAATCCCGGCGGCGGCGGCGGCGATAACGCCGTTGCCTGATGCGTTCGGCCTCCTCCTTTGCGAGCATTACTGCTTCGCAGAAGTCGGCGACCGCCTGCCACTCCTCCTCGCTCCGGACCATGGCCTCAACCAAGGCCCGGATGGCATGGGTACCCTGGCACGGCATTTAAATATAGATATTATTTCTACTTTCTATTAAAAGTACTTAACAAATCTAAATTGGCAACTAAGAGTAGGTGTTACTTCATTTCAGGAACTTCAGATTCACCTTCTTGACTGAAGTAGGAAGATGTAATTCACAAATTGGAGGGAGGTCCATGCACCTAACAGTAGCAGAGTGCGATCCGGTGCTGAATTCTAAATTATGCCACCACCTATCATACCTCTACACTTCAATCAACAACGTCAAGAAAGTAGTGAAATATTGAACTAAACTGATATTCTGTAGAACTAGTAACACAAAGAAAGACGGTAGGTGGGTGCTAAAAACTGTTTTCTTTCTACATAAAAGAGATAACTGAAAAGGAAACTAAAATAAATCACAGGAACACTTCACCAGTATCTGAACAAAAGAAAAATCTCCTTCACGAGTCAGTTCATCATGAAAATTAACTTTATTATTACTATTTTTACGACATTACCAACAATAGTCGAGTTTATCAACACTTACTGAGTTACTACAGCATTTTCTTCGTATTTCATATCTATTATTGTTCTCAGACAAAATATTCGCGCAGAGAATTTTACGATAGTCGTAAAGAAAAGCTATTACCGCATAAGGACGGAACTGTGGACAGAAGTTTCACTACAAAACATAATAAATACACCCACACTATGAAATATGAGGCCGAATTGCAAAAACACTGTTAAAAAACTAAGTAACAACACTGCTTGATCTGAGAATCGATCTAAAAAAATATGGGAAGCCTAGTTTAATAATAGTCACGGCCGGCCTGTTAAATTCCGAACGAAACGAAGGTTGGTAAGTTTAAATCCCGAACGTTAGTGAGGGACTCATATAATTAATTCCCGAGCTCTGCGAGGGGGTTAAATCAAAGGTGGTTTAAATCAAGAGTGAATAGGTTACTCCTAGGCAAGCGTGCTCTATCGTTGACCACATCATCATTTGCATCACGTAAGATAGTGCCGAATCCGGAGTCTAAAAATGAACCTCATGTGTAGCAGTCTTGTTTGCGACCACTACACTTTTTAACCCTACGTTATTTATAGACACCATTTTGACACTGAGAAATTTCGGAAAAAAAATCTATTGGGGCTGTTTCTCATTTTGGGAGAGTTGTTCTTATTGTATTCTCCTTTCAGAAAAACAATGGGTTTATCCGAACTGAAAGCTAGTTAGTACATAGATCCTTTAGGACTTTACTCAACGGCTATAGGATTGTTCGAAAGATCGCGGCACTGGCAAGCAAAAGACAACTGAAAGAACATCTAGATGGGCAATAGTCATTAAAAGTCTGATACTTGCACTTGCTCCACTCAGAGCGGGAAAAGGTATTTGACGATTTCCCATCCCCCAAAAAAATTGCCGTCCGACTGTCCGATAACCGTGAGAACCGAGCCAAAGACGTCGACGGCACTTATTGTTCCACGTGCACCTCAAAGAGTTGACAGCAAACCGTACGGGCCCAGCAGGGTCGAAGCCTACTGGGGCCAAGGATCTGCTTCTGAAAGGAAGATTCGACCTCAGTAAGAAAGGCAACGAAGGAAAAGGAGTGGGTTTTTAGTCAGTAAAAGTTTGACACTATCTCTTGTTCCGCCCAAGAGCGTGGAGATGTCTTTGGATGATTTTCTCACATACAAAAAAAATCTCCAAAAAAAAAATCTACTCAATTGATCCTTCTGTAGTTACTCTGTGTTATGGTGATCAGTAATCGAGTTGTAACAGTAACTACCATTATATTCTTGTTTTAGGCGCCTCAGCGAATGGGCGCCTCTAAATATAGAGGGTTACACTGTTAGTCCCTCTAATAAGATTAATAGAAAATGCTTGTAACGTAATGGTGTTAGAGTTATGGCCGCCTTTATTATTGCTTGTCTGCTATATTTTGGCGATGGCGTTTTTTATTGATAAGCTCGAGTTTAACAACCGTTTCACCTGATGGTAAGCAGGCTTGCTTGGATGCAACCTATTAGCTCTTGATTAAAATGGGATTTGATTGAAATACACTTAAATAAACTAAACGTATGAAAATAATATTATGTATCTTTATGTACAAGTCAGTAATAAGTACAACGACATTCTACTTTATCTTTAAGCCCTTTGAAATAATGGGCTAGTTTATGGCCATCAACTGTGTATAAATCCAGACACGGGGAAATTTGAAGAGTCCGGGAATCAAACTAGGAAACTTATGCTCTGCAGTAGGTTATTTTGCTATCATTTGACCAAAAAGGAAGACCTGAAGAAAAATATTTCAGTTAATATCTTTGGTATGTAGTTTTGTGTTTGTAGTTATTGACAAGATGCTGAAATTTTTACAGTAAGTATTTCATTGGTTTTAGTAACATTTCGATCGGTAGAAAGTATAAGGTATAAGGTACAGGTCTTCGCAAATTTTAATTGCTTGCTTAGTAGCTTAGTAGTAGTTAAAAATCTTGCGACTTCCACAAGATTTTTTTGGGAAAGGAAATAACAATTGACCTTTCAATACAAACTGTCCAATCAAGATTATTATTTTTGTATGGAGAGAGCGATGTTTTCGTTGTTTTAAGTAAACTTGAATTTTATTGTAAGTACCCCAGAATTGTAACACAACAACGACGGGATTCTGAAGCGTTTTACGAACTTCATTTATATATAAATAACCATAAAAAAACCCAATTTTAAAACGAAAGATATTGCCCTCCACATAAAAACAGAGGCTGGCACAAACATGGGGAACATTACCATAACATTCGATGCATCAATACACTGACGAGCTCCAAGCCGAGGGGTGAACAAACACTCCTGTAGATTATTTTTTTATTGATCACTCACAAAATTTTTGTTCTTGATCGATTCGCTTTGTGAGTTAATTGGCTGTTTTGTGAGCTGCATGTATGTTAACATAGCCGTTGGGAGACCCCGAGATGGTCATTTACTCTCCACAAAGGCTCTTTTTTTGGTGGGAAATTATTTAATGACACCTCCCACCCTTGGGCGGAACGGGAGGGAGTGTCAGACTTTTACCCACTCCTGTGTCTTCTTTGCCTTGCGTTCCAGGGCCCCGCGGTTCTCTTTCGCACTACCCATGGCTCAGTAGGCTTCGACCTTGTTGGGCCCCTACGGTTTTGCGGACCTCTCCTTGAGGCGCGCGTGAAACACTACGCACCGTCGTCGACTTGGGCTTGGTCCGAACGATTATCGGACGGTCGGGCGGTGAGCTACCCATTGCTCGCCGCCTGCAAGCCCGCTCCTACGATGGCTCGAAATCGGGATCGGGATTCCGGTGGCTGGGGAGTGAGGGCCGTTCCCTCGCGTATGCGATCGCCTCCTTTGCTAGCATTACTGCTTTGCAGAAGGAGGTGACCGCCTGCCACTTCTTCTCGCTCCGGACTATGGTTTGTACCAAGGCCCGGCGCGAGAGATCGTGGCCGCCAATCACCTTCACGAGGACAAGGCGGTGCTCTGCCCAGACGGGGCATATCTATACCGTATGATCCAGCTTATCCTTCCATTAAGGGCTTGCGGAAAGCGGGGGCGGGCCAATACTAGTTCGGGGCAGTGACAGTCACCCTGCACCCGCGGCCCCTGATGCAAGGATGTATACGAGAGAATACCGGTATGATTTTAGTCAGTAAGAGTGATTTTAGTCAGTAAGAGAGAGCCCTCTGGGTCCGCTCAGGGGTGGGACCCAGGGCGGAGGACATACATGAATTTCCACCCCGAAAGTCCAGTACGAAAACGTGTATTTATCTATACGGTAATGGTAGATAGGCGAACTTAATGAATAAACAAAAACATAGTAATTAAAAAAACTGAAAATAATTATAATAATTTAATTATTACAGAGAATAAACTAAGTTTGAGAGAACTTAATTCATATCCATAACTACATACTCCTATTAGCGAAGGTTCAAGTTTATTCACGATGTTTTTCTTCTCTGATGCGGCTTCATTGGTGTTGGTGTCTAAGACAAACTTCTAAAGTATGTACGAATACCGGCACGGATCTTGAGCGCTGGCTTCACGTTGCGTAGAAGTCAAATATTCGGTCTCTTTAGTGGTACGAAGTGGGACGCGGGGGCGGGGAGTGTTAGTGATTGGCTCGCCGCGCCATCGTATCATAGACGTCATTCGTGATTCGTTCCCTGCGCTTGCTGCAGGTATCTAACAACGACAACGATTGGCTCGCCAATGTATGGAATGCGCAAAGCGATTCCCACTCTGACGCAGAGCGCTCAAGATTCGTGCCGGTACCTGTACGAGTAAATATGAATTGAAAAAATTGTTCGTCGTTTAACTTCTTGAATCTTAATTCCTGTAGCATATTGCAAGGGAAACAATACGTTTCTGTAAATATTGCAACATCAAAATAAAAGTTTTCTGCGTTTCCTTAAATAGTTAAGAATAACGGTTGAAAATGAGGGCTGGTCAACAGTCACCTCCGAGGCCTGAGGAAGTGATTTGCTGTACCTTCCACCACTTTTGCTTACCGTCCAAACAAACCAAAAAGTATTAACATAAACCTTATTACGGAAGTAGTAAGGATCATTTTATGAAGATGCTTTTTGAGGAGTTGTAATGAATAAGTTTGTAAGGCTCCAGTCCAAACGTTATGGAGTGTTACCGAGTGGTATAAAACGTAACTGAAAGTGGATTTTTGTTATTACACATTCGTATTTGGTTGGATAGTACCAAGCGATTTTGAGCTTTATGGCCTTGAAACTATTACGTGATAGACGTAAATATTCTTTGTAGTTACTGTGATGCAGTGGTTTATTTAAACTAATGGTCCAAGAGATTTTTTTTTCTAGTGCCCGTGTTGAAGTACATAATATGTGAGATGTTGATAGGTAGAAAGGGAATGGCCCAGATACGGCCAAAGATTGAAATTGCCGTTGACAATATTGTTATTTATACCAAAAATCTTAATGATTACTAGAAATAATTATTATAATAATATCACGTTAGTCTGTTCAAGTTCAGATAAATAGTAATATAACAGTTAAAACTCATTTCCTCCAATTTTTAGTTAAACCTGTAACAGGTTTATTAATATGTACACTGTTGGCCAAAGTTTGTATGAATTGTGGGCCATACCGTTTGTCAGTTAAAAGACAAACTATTTCTTGAAATTGTCCAAGCCCCGTGAGTGAAAATAAAGTAACTTTCAAATACAATTAAAACTTTTATCCAAATTCTACACGTGCCAATATTGATTAATGTTAAACCAACAAATGGCATTTGTAAGTTATCAGTAACTCCTACAATGGAGAACTCAGAAACTCATTAAACAATTCGAAACTAAGAACAATAAAACAATAAATACCTCAAAAACTAATTTCAGAACAAATAATAATATAATTTCTAACAAGAACTTGTACAAAAGTTATTTAAAGAGAAAATTTATAGAAAACTGTAGATATAAACGTACATTGTGGCCCACTTTTAGATGTCTTCTATACACCTGAGTACCGGTGTTAACCAGTTTGAGGTGGTACAAGGCAGTTTAATCCGGTAAACAAGCTAACACCTAACTAGATAGATCTCGTTTGGACTGGATTATCACGATGGCCGCGTTGCGACTACGACAAATTGACTTACATAGCATCTACAAACATGCTACGGTACAGGGGGTGCTAAAAGTATAGAGGGGGTGATATTGTTTTAATAGACATAATTATGCACAAAGAAAATAACCATGACCACTAATGATAGATAAATATAATCTTTATTGTACACCATAAAAAATACTGTAGCTTAAAATTAATAGAGTGTAACAAAGCCGGTCTTATCGCTAATACCGATTTTATACAACATTTGAATAAAGAAAGAGAACGAAAGAAGATCCATAGGTGTGCTATTTATGCAAGTCAATACATGTATACATATAAATAAAATTGGAGTATTCGTAATATTGAAACAACTGCTTTTTACTACATGCATATATACGGTACATACACCAAAATAACATTTTTTACAATTTTTGTCTGTCTGTCTGTTTGTCCGGGCTGATCTCTGAAATGGCTCGACCGATTTTGACGGGACTTTTTTTGGCAGGTAGCTGATGTAATAAGGAGTAACATAGGCTACTTTTATTTTAGAAAAAAAAAACAAAATCCTATAGTCCACGCGAACGAGGTCGCGGGTACAGCTAGTAATAACATATACATATACATAATACCTATATTATATATGTATAATAGCAGATGCCTGATGACATTCATCCTACTTGTATTCTCAATCGTATTGTTTTGGTTTGTTTTACCAATTTGTTCTGATGATGATAATGCTGTTATAGTCAATGAAGATGTAAACAATTTTGCCGGTTATCTTTTTAGCTAGAAAGCCCAATAGTACAGCAATTTCGCATGGGGGTGCAACGCAACAATGCTAAATTGTCTTTATACAAATTTTTATATTTGCAAAAGCAATAACTTTAGACCAACATTTTTTTTTTGTGGTTTGAAATCATCGACAAAGACGACAAGGGTCAATGACATCTCCTGATGTCATTGGCTCTTGTCGTCTTTCCCACTTCACTTTCCCACTGCGGGAGGGAGCCCTTGGGCGGGACGAGAGGGCATGTCCGATTTTACTGACTAAAAACCACTCCTAGTTCTTTCGGTGCCTTTCATACCAGGGCCGGGTTTTCTTTTCAGAAGCGAACCCATGGCCCAGTAGGCTTCGACCCTGCTGGGCCCCTGCAGTTTGCTGAAATCTGTTTGAGGCGCGCGTGTAGTAAGCTGTAAGTCACTCTAATGTCTTCTTATTCTTCTTCCTGCCCCTATCCCATATTACTTGGGGTTGGCGCAACAGGTTTTTTTCTTCCATTCTGTCCTGTCACCCATCACATTATCACTAACTCTCTTTTCTTTCACATCACTCTTCACACAATCCATCCATCTTTTCTCTGGCCTCCCTCTCCCTCTCCATCCATCTATATGTAAACCACTCTAATGTAATAAAATAAATAACAAGTTTTTGCATCGTTATCGTCTTGTCACGTCTTACCTGTTAGTCTTAATTACTTACGAAATAAAGATTTTACAAGTATAGTTAAAAAAATCAACAGAAAACATACCTCTATGAGTGCTGTACTCTGCAATACATCCCAATAGCTACATGTTGCAGTGTCCAGGCAATTTGTAGCGCGACTCTGCAGGTAACATTATCGGTAGCATACAGCCGCGTGTGCTTCCACTCGCTTATAGCTGGCGTATTGAGAGGAACTATTCTCATTTATTTAATTTTTAGTTATTGGTAGAAGAAAATTTATTATTTTACAACTGCTATAAACTTTATAATAATTTAATGAGTTCCTACTGAGAAAAATGGTTAGAGCTTCCAATAATATAGATATCAAAAATAAAAAATTTTTCAATATACTCGCTCCTACTCCTACCGCTTTTAGGTCGGTAATTTACTGTTTTCTGCACTAGTGCAGAAACGTACACTGGCTCGCCTCGCCACAATTTATTATTTGCAGCGTATCCTCCACAAGTCGCCGAACAACCCCTGTTTATTTGTTTCTTCGTAAATGTATTGAAAAACGTCGTTTGATATACGTGGAAAGTCACTACAGCATTCGACTCTATAACACCCTCGCCTGCGGCTCGAGCAAAAGCCTTGTTGTCTGTTGTTGCAATGTTAACTTCACTTCCTTACAATGTTCCTTCTCTTATACAGGGTTATTTGTAAAACACTAAAAACCTTCACTTAGTTGTTTATGATGTCAGTAACATAGTCCTGCGAGGTTGCTTGTTATTTTTACAAACAACTTTGTATGAAAAATCTATTTTGCTAATATATTTCATTAATAACTAGCTTTTGCCCGCGCGGCTTCACTCCCGCTCTTTCCTACTCACCACCCACTCTACTACACCCTACTCTACCCTACTATACCCTACTCTACCCTACTCCACTCTACCCTACCCTATCTTACTCTACCTTACTCTACACTACTCTAGTCCACTCTACTCTACCCTACTATACCCTACTATACCCTACTCTACCCTACCAAACTTCACATAAACCATCTGCTAAATAGTCCGAACAAAGCCTACACATTTTGGTTTGGATAGGTGAGCCCATTCATAGTAAAAATTTAAGTAAGGAAAGTAACTAGCTATCTTGACCTGGCTCTGCAATGAATTTCAATAGATACACGTCGCCTTGTCCAGGTAACTTGTAGCGCAGCGCTGCAGGTAACATTATCGGTGGCTGCTCGTAGTATATTGCTGAGCGTGTCCCACCTCGCTAAGACTTGGCGTATTGATGGGAACTACTTTCTTAGCTTACAATGTTTTAAGAAGATAACAACTTCTTGTAAAGTACTCTTTCTTCAGTAATTTTAGTGCAACTATGGTATACGTTTTAAAGTTTATTTGGAGTCATGTTACCTTAAGTGGTATTTTAATTTTGAGATGAATACTATTTTATTCCGCCATCTTATCTCTCTGTAGAATATAGTCATACAATTAGTATGATGGGTTCGAAATTAGCATCAGAATTTTCGAGCCGGTGATCTGATATCAAACATAGCCAGGTAATATCTCTAATATTTCTTTGTCATGAGTATCATTTTCATGGTTTAGCTATTACGGAACTCTTTCACTGGCGTAACTACCATTGGTCTAGATGGGGCAGTACCCTGGGACTCTCAAGTTCCGACGGAGGTAGACCAAACTAATGGCACTATTCATTTTTTTACAGAAGATCCATGATGGCATTGACATGACACAGTACGTCTAGTGCCTACAAATACAGGTCTTAATCCGAATATTAAATCAAAACACTCCATACTTTATAGCCCAGACAACATAATAAATCTTCCTTAGAAAATACCTCATTAAGTCAGGCCTATTTACCGCCAATATTAATCCACAAAAGTTAAGTAATTACTCGGCAAGTGGGGTCTCATAAACGTATCGATTCGCAAAGCGTTGGACTGTAAACATGCCCCTCTGAATATTGGTCACGTTCCATTGATAAAATGTGACGCCATACTCTGTCGGGACATCTCATCGTATTGTGTGATGGTACACTAGAGATTGGCCTATATTGTACTTGTCATTAAGAGGGACCTTCCTGTCCCTTTTTTTATTGTAGGTGGGAAAATCATCCAATGCCATCTCCGCGCCTTAGGGCGGAGTAGGAGATAGTATCAGACTTTTACCGACTAAAAACCCTACTCCTGTTCCTTCGTGGCATTTCGTACCGGAGCCGAATATTCCTTTCAGAAGCAGATCTTTAGCCCCAGTAGGCTTCGATCCTGCTGAGCCCCTACAGTCCTTGACCCATCTATCATCAACGTGGGCGTGGTTTTAAAAGCTTGTTGTTTCGTCCAACGCAATGATTGGGAAAGAGGTAACGCAAAAAAAGTGAGATAACGCCTGAACGCTTTGTTGGTATTCGATAATTACGTTTATTCACTCGAATGTTTCACAAAGCTTATTCCAGGAAATACGTTTTTTTTTTAAACCATTTAAGATTATGTAAAAATTTCGTTATTTAGTATGTCGATGAAATGTGTAAGGTTTCTGTAGATTCCTATTAGCAAAGTTACGGGGACATTATACGGATATATAGAGGATTTAATAATAAAGACTGATCAACTTTGTAATCAAAGGCACAATAAAATGATGATGAGTAGTTTTACCTCCTGGAATATCGCCAATGAATCAAAAAGCCTTGAATAACAAATTTATTTTAACCAATTTCGTCTACACAATTTAATTTTTGATCTTTTCATTAGTTGTACCTCCGGCTGAAACTCATTGAAACCACTATTTCTCGATTAATTTGTCAGTTGGCTTTTGAACTCTTAACCTCGATCTTTGTTTAAAGAAAATACTAGGTACTTCTTAAAACTTTATAATCATTTTTAGAAGCCCTGTAATCAAAGCTCCAATTAACCCGTCTTCTTCAATAGTTTTGAAGACGAAAGTCTATAAAGTTTTAGGATCTAACAAAAGGTAATAGGATTTGAAATGCTTACTTTATGTACAAGTTTGACAAAGGAATGGGTCTCATTTCTAATATTGTTTTAGAAAAATCTAACAGGATTTTAGAATTAGTTATTCATCTTTAATTCATTCAAATTTTCAAAGGATTTAAGGAAGACCTTAAAATTAGCAATATTTATGGTTCTATTCAAGTAAGTTTAATGTACTAAGTCAGGCTTTTATTGACTAAAACCACTTTCCATTGGATGTTCTTTATGTTCCAGAGTCACCGTATCTCTTTCCACACAATTCTGCAGCATCAAAGTCCGCAAGTCTGCGCTTACCGTGGCCGGAAACTGCCCCGTGACCTTCGACCTCTGGAGCCTGTGGCACCAGGGGCGTGAGGATACCTTTTGTCCGTTCGGTTTTTGCCACACTTTGTTTCGCAGAAGAAAGTGACTGCAACCCGGGAATCTTTAAGTCAATAGTGAATACGAATAGGTTTCTTCTAGGTAAGCGCGTTCCGTCGTCGACGGCATCGTCGCTTTCCATCAGGTGAGATAACGTCCACTGTTAAACATAGGTCTCCTCCAAGAGTAGGTACCCTCCCGCCCGCTCGCTCCGCGCATACAGTTCGGATGCAGTCGGTGTGCAGTTTACACGACTGCAATCGGACTGCACGTTGGGTTTGCAGTTCTATTGCAGTCGTGTTTGCAGTTCTATTGCAGTCGTGTCAACTGCATTAAAACTGCACTTAAACTTGCGATTGGATTGCAGTTAACAATTAAATCGCAAGCTAACAATTTGCGGTTGAATTGCAGTTGAAATGCGGTCCGTCTGTTTAGACCCTAAGTTTGGCAATTTTTCGGGCTCTGTTAAACTAATTCAAATATTTAAACCATTTATTACTACTTTGAGTAACACAGTACAGGGACCTTACATTACGTAGGCGGGCCAGACATCTAAATCATGGATTTATACCTTCAAACTCACCTTTAATAGCAGAATAACTTAAGCGTAAGCCTTTTGTGTATGTTATTACTAGCTAGATCTATTTGGACGTATCTCTTTAGTTTTAGATAAGAAATTGTAAAGAGAAAAATAATGAAAGAAGAAAGAAAAAAGAAAGAAAGAAAAACATTTTATTCGCCCGAAAGAGGCGCACACTAAAGACTAACATAATACATTTTTATATTAAAAAATATAAATAAAATAATTAAAACAAAAAAAAAATATAACAGAAAATAATAGTAATAAGAAAATAATCAATAAAATAATAATAATAGAAATATTCGCCACGTTCGAACAAAACGGCCGTAAGCTCAGCATAATGGAAAAATTTGAAAAGGGATGAATTCTTTATGTCAATTGTTGGCAGCAGAAAATCATTTTTTTTTACGTTCATACCGCGTATAGTCTGTCTAAAAAGTCAAACGACTTAGGAATTTTGTATAATACTTAATCATTTAAATAGTAGTTATATTCGATACTTTTTATAAGATTCTTCTATTAGTAAACAATGATATAGATCTCTTAATCAACCTTGATTATTGAATCAGCGTTGACTACATCAGATTTCATTTTACCCTAATAATTATCCAAATCGTTTGACTTTTTAGACAGACTCTACATCATCAAACGACTAGAACAATTTGTTTGCTGCGGTCTTCCCATCCGTTTATAATTTTGGTGTCTTCAAAGTTAGAGTTAAACAATTATTCAACTATCGGGCATCCAATCCCAACACCCGTTTAGTCGGGGACTTTCCCAGACTTTTTTTTAGGAAACGAAAAAAAAAACATACAAACTGTCCAATCAAGTTTTTAATTTTGTGTGGTGAGGCTGATTTGTTTTTTCGTTTCCTTAAAAAAAGTCTTGTGGGAGGTTATTCAGTTTCGTCTACTGAGCAAGCCCTTAAAGTTTGTGGAGGGCTGTCCTTTACACCCTGTATAGGTATAGCATATCTCTGTACATGCACTTCATAAAGCCGTAACAAAAGATGAACCTAAAATGAATATGCAATTTACCAACATGGGCCTTACAATCTAGCCTCATAACCGCTCCAGACACCTAAATCACGTACATTCATAAAACATGCACTTTCTGAAAACAGCGCTTTCATAAACTACCGAGTGTAGCTCAATACACTTACTGAATGGCTGAACAACCCTTTTGTATGACCTTGGAAACGTCAAACTGTGCTGCAGGCAATTCCGTATGATGGAATTTTTAATACCAAGCGCTCGTTTCGCGTTATGACCATTTTCGTACATTGCTGCTTGTAAAATTTGTCAGGTAATGTGTGTTTTTTAATTGAGTTTGAATTTTGAATTTTGTTTCAGTTTAATTTTATGTTGCTGCAAGAATTACTTGTTTATTTATTATAGTTTTTATTATACGTAAGTTTATCTAGAACATAACTGACACCACGTGCTTTGAAAAACACGTAATACCGGTGTCAAAACTTCTGTCTAATAAAACACTGCATTTCTTCTTCAGCGTCCTTTTCGCGGTACATTTTCATATAACCGCTTATACGTGATTAAGATGTTATTACACGTCTTTCTTTAGATATTTTGGATACACAGCTGTTTTATGAATATTGTCAGACTTTTATAGAAATCAAAACATATTTTTTTTGTTAAACTAATCTAGTGAAGACCTCTGAAACTTTGCTATTTTACGTGAACTTTGGCCCTACATAATGAACTCATATATTAAAAATATAAAAAAGTACATCAATAGAAGCCTTGCACATATAATCGAGATTCTCAATAACGAGAATATTTCTGAAAATTTTTTATTTGTTTAAATAAAACACGTATTTCCTGGAACAAGTTTTGTGAAATATTTCAGTTAACCACGGAATTACCGAATGCTAACAGAGTTTTCAGACTAACGTTAACTCTGTTAGCGTCTCTCTTTTTTGCATTGCCTCTTCATTGATAGCATTAGATGAAGCTAAAAACTTTTAAACCATGATCGATGATCGATGTTGATGATAAGCGAGTGGAAAAGACCCCTCTTAAAACAATAAATAAACAAAAGACCAGCATGCACTGTTCGTTCCTTTGTCACAACAATGCTAACTCTGTATTTTGTTAGCATTACATACCTGACTGAAATGCGATGGGAGTATTTATCTAATTCCTTTTCCTCACAAACGAAAGAGATGCGTTGCTCGGAAATTGAGAAGGACGGTGGTATACCGAGTTTGCTTGTGAAGAAATATTTTTTTTTTAAGCTAATGCATAGCTTCTATCGCGGGCCTTGAGCGTGGAGACCGAATCCAGAAATTCCGTAACGAAAATAACCTAACACCCCCCACTCATTTGTTTTTTAAGCGTGGTGACCGATAAGAAAACAAATGAGTGAACAATCAATCAAAATTCAATTCAATGTGTGAAAGTGTAACTTCAATTAATATCAAAGAAAAAACAAAACAAAGGAAAAAAAATACTGCATAAATAAAATAAATAAATAATTATAATTGCATAAGTTGATAAAAATGCTATGCAATAGCTTTACTGCGGCAGTCCCCGAGTGCCACACGTCTTTTTTTTTTGTTAGCCTGTTCTGTCCCACTCCTGGGCAAAGGCCTCCCTCCACTCCTTCCAATTTTCGCGCGCCCGAAATATTACTCATGAATATTATATAACACAGATTTCTTTTTCAGTACTTTGTGTAGAGCACGATTACCTACCGTCCGATTATAATTTTGGTGTCTTGAAGGCTAGAGTGAATAGATTCTTAAACGACTAGTGCACTTCTCTATCAGGTATGAATTGAAAAAAATGCGGGTAGGAGTAACAGAATTTTACTGTCGTTCATAAAAGTTCTACGTCAGTCTGAAAGTGAGAACGCCTCTCTAACAAATAAAGAAACCTACCCCAAAAATTTACGACCTCATCCTCATGCTCAAGCATGACTGGCCTGTTGGTCTAGTGGTTAGTGACCCTGACTGCTATGCCGTAGGTTGTGGGTTCGATTCCCACCCAGGACAAATGTTTGTGTGATGAGCATAATCATTTGTTCTGTGTCTGGTTGTAGTTTATCCATAATATGTATGTATTTAGAAATATATAAGTATGTTTATCAGTTGTCTAGTACCTATAACACAAGCTCTGCTTAGCTTGGGACTAGACGGCGTTGTGTGATAGTGGTGGAATATTATATATTATATTAAGCAATTGAATCTAAGATATTCACTTCATACTCATTAATATTATAAATGTGAAAGTAAATCTGTCTATTTGTTACGCTTTTACGAATAAGTTACAAAACCGATTCTAATGAAATTGAGTATAGAGTAAGTTTGAACCACAAAGAAGAACGTAGGCTTTATATTTAGCTTCGATTTGAACTTTGTGTCAACAATCATTCACGAAGACGAAGCCGCTGGCAAAAGCTAGTCTTAATATAAATCCTCAGTGTATCCCCATAGCAAACCGCGTCGTATTACCTCGTAATACCAAAACATTTTTGTTTGATGTTTGTTATACTTAATGTTGATTCCCCTTTCCCCGTCTGTCCGTTTATTTGATATATAGAGGTTTTATTAATATTTTCCTTTCATTCCTTTTGTGTGAACAAACATGAGTGCTGATAAAGGTGTATTAGGAGATTGGAGGAAGTAATGTTCGTGTGTGTGGAACCATCTGAAGGGGTAATAATATGAGCAATGAGCATGAAAAACTTAAAGGTAGTAATGCAATTAAGTAAAGAGAAATAGACGGATCCTCTATATTATCCTTCTTATTTTTCTTTTCTTTTTAGGGTGTCGTACCTCAAAAGGAAAATGCGGAAGCCTTATTAGATCACTTTGTTGACGGTCCGTCCATCCGTCTGTCTGTCTGTCAAGACCCTTTATCTTGGGAACGCGTGGATGTATTGAGTTGAAATTAAAACCGCATACTCAAGTTTACGGACTCTTGAAGCGGTAAAATAATCAAACTTGTATAACGAGAAAAAAGATACTTCGGTTCAAGTGGCAAAAAATGTACATTTCGACACTCTCGAGGAAATGAAAATTTACAGGGTACTTTCCATTGACCCAGAATCCTGAAATTAAGCATTGTACAACCACCCCTTAATAAAGGTTGCGGCTGTACATGAATATATGGTAAATTAAAAGAACCTAAACTAAGACCTATAAGCCCTACAGTCCCTACGACCCTAAGTTCTATAAGCCCTACGGCCCTAACCTACCATATAATTTGTAATAAATAAATATATAAATAAGTACAGGATGTCTGCACCAAGAGACCTAAGGTAACAGACAGATAGTGGTTAGGAATTCCAGGTGAGGGTGAAGGGTAAACTCACTGCCAGTCCAGCAGACTCACAGGACTGATCAGAGATGGGTAAAGGTGTCTTGGCCACAGTGAGGGGTAATGAGACAAGAATAAATTCTAATCTGATTTATTTTACAAATATTACAGCTTATATACTACTTTTTCTTAATACACACAAATGTACAAATATCTTAGTATTCTATGCGTGTAATATGCAACTATGACAATATTTGAAGTAGGCCGCGCGTCCACCGACGAAGTGCTGAATCAATGGTCAAAGGTAGCATTGAACAGGCATAAAGTAAGGTCTTATAGCACAGGTATGGGAATAAATCTGAAAACTAACTGTAAATTTGTTGTTATGTCACAAAATTTTTTTTCGAAGACATGTGACATCCACCAACCCGCACTGGGCCCGCGTGGTGGATTACGGCTCATTCCCTCTCCTAGAGAGAAGGCCTGAGTCCCAGCAATGGGAACATTAAAAACGCTGATGATGACGATGATTTTTTTTTTGCGATTCGGAAAAATCTTAGGAGACTCCATTCTGGAATTGAACTATTAACATAGGTAAGTTTGTACGAAACCCTCAGGGTGTGAGTCCTACTCGCACTTGCCCAGTTTTTTTTATTTTTGGACGGTATTTTTCAAATAGCAAGGCTTCTGTGTGGGCGCCAAAAAATTGTCAACAGCGGTTATCGAGTAAAGGACCAAGGAGTTTATATGCTTATTGAAATTTGAAAGTAAAACCAACCCAGCAAAGTGCGAGTTGGACTCGAATATTTTCAATACCATCTTGTTTATAATCTAAAATGTCTTTGTTCATGGTATCTAAAAACTTTTTGTCGCTTTAACCATCTCAATTGAGATTTCTGTGGATTTGTGATTTGTTTGTAGTTTTGGCGGCTATTTGTGAAACTGGTACTTCTTGAATGCAAATACTTGAGTTTTTTATGAATATACCAACATCGCTTAGACATATAATATTTTAAGAACTCCTTCAATCTCCTTCACGGATATCGAATCTCCTCTTATAGGTATTGTTAAAATTAATATTGTGAACTGGGTACCTATAATATTCTTTTGAAGCCTGCAATTATTCTAATAATAATCTACCATACCAACCAACCAATGTTTGTCATCCAAACTTTTATGTTTTTTTTTGGTGTAAATCATCCAATACTTCTCACGTTCTAGGGCGGATCAGGAGGGCGTGTCAGACTTTTACTGGCCAAACCCCACTCCTGTTCCTTCTTTGCTTTCGTTCCAGGACTCCAGGGTTCTCTTTCGCAAAACCCATGGCCCCATTAGTCTTTGATCCTGCTGGGCTCCTATGGTTTCGCGGACACTTTGATGCGTGCATGGAACACTATAAAGCACACTAAAGGCCGTCAACGACTCGGGTTTGATCCGGTCGGTTACCTATACCTTTAATTTATAAGTACGATATAATAGTCACACCAAAAAAAGTAAAGTGATGAAGCAGGGAGGTCACGACCCTCAGGATTGAGGAATACGACGCAATGAGGAGGAGGATAATAGTAGAAAACAAGCTATATATATATTATTATATAGTCATTGTGTTGTTATCATTTCTTTTTCATTTCCATTAAATGCTAAAATTATTATTTCTATAAAAAAATGACAAAACACATGTGTGTTTTGTCATTTTTTTATCTAGGCAAATATTTATAAACATTTTTATATGACAATAATATTTGAATAAGGACGTTAAACAATATAGCTTATTATTACCTTCCTCACAGCAGGTAGATAATTAAATATACATAAATATTATTAAAATAAATTGTTTTTATTATCTATTGTAATATTGATACTCGTAAATAAATATTGTATGCAACAAGTATAGTTGTTTGCAAGTAAATTTCAGTTGTACAAACAAATTGCTGTATTCCGCATTTTGAGTCCGCTGTTTTTTATTTTTTTATTTCTGGATTATTTGGAATTGGAATTATGTACCTATTTTTTTTTGGTGTAAGAAATCATTAAATAACTTTTCCCGCCTGGTACGGGTCGAGAGGGGCTATCAGACTTTTACTGATTAAAATCAACCTGCGTTCCAGTTGCCCTTTGCGTTCCTAATTATACTTACTGTAAGCACATGGTACGCCCTAATACACGGTGGAACGTACACTGTACAGTGCTCCGCATGGGCGGTATATCGTCGTGTTATCGTGTAGGTAATCGATGTCAGCGACCTCTCGCGTCTACCTTAGGTGCAAGCTAGCGGAAGATAATTTAGCTTTTTTTCCGAGCCTTTGCTGTCCCACTGCTGGGCAATGGCCTCCCCAAATTCTTCCAGACATTTTTCTCTCGTACCACCCCTAACCAGTCCTCGCGGTACGCGTCTGGATCATTCCGCCACCTTTTTCTAGGTCGGCCTCAACGGCGATTACCCTCTTCAACAACCCAGTGCGTGGTGACGTTTACCTTGCGGTCTCCTGGCGTGATGTTCTGTATGGCTTACAGCCTTTCTTGATGAATGGGCTATCCAATAACGAAACATTTTTTCAATAAGAATTAATACGAATAGTTTCTGAGATACTAGATGAACCATTGTTACCGTATTTTTTTTTTAAATCAAGGTCATAATTCATAATAGGCAAACTTTAACGTAACTTTAACATATAAAACATTTAATTATAACTCCAGACTATTCAAAAAGTATATCACCGTGACAAGGGCGCGTAATTAATATTTCGACTGTCAAAGATGCTAAGTGCAGCAACGATGTTGCGCGACTACAATAGGGATGCGCTCATTCATCGACTGTTTAGTCTAACAATATTATTAGTTAAACATACTAAAGCTTAAAATTTCATTAACAGTAAAAAAATCGGGCTATCGACCAAAATTGCCAGTTATAACTTCTTTCTCATTGCAAAGTGGAAGAAGTTTCCATTCATTTACACCTGTATTTTAAACCCAAAATAAGGATTTAAAATATTGGTGTAAATGAATTTCCACACAACTTGTTTAACAATCTCTACGTCAAGAAAATTGCCCCTCCACCCCTTTATAACCCAAGTTGAAACAACCCTTTGATATAGGAAACTCTTGGGGTAGTATCTGCTAATATGAACGCCCCCTATTGTTGTGATGTCTTCAGGTGATAACATGTTAGGGGGTGAAGCTAGGGAGGTCATTTGTTTTGTAAGATATCAGCTTTTTGATCATTATACCTTGTTATTTATTACTTACTTCCATTTCTCTCTATCGTGGAAATTACAGACACAATAGAAAGACAATAGGTGCGCAAACGCCAGCCGACGTTCGCTTGGGGTTTTATGAATTAATTATTGTTGAGATGAGCTGTGGCATTGAATGTTTTGCGGCTCGTTCACGACCTTGCCTCTGCGAGCTGTAGCGAAGCGTGGGGCGGCGAGCGGTAAGATCAAAGGTTTGAAAATGTTTGAAGCACGCCACGAGACGCCGCTCATAGCTCCGCGCGCCCGCTTACTGATGCGGCCCCGCTCATTGCACCGCTCACCGCGCCCCTTGCCACTAAGACCAAAATCGAAAACAGACCGTTAAAGGCTGTTGAAGGAGTTACTGTGGCCCTAGAATGCAAATGGCAAATTAATAACTCATTAATGAACACAAGTCTTCTTTATACGGGGAGTATGTTCCCTTTGAATATTTTCGGATTTCAAACTGGTGAAAAAGCTATTTTTTTATACGTCAAGATCTATATTTTGCTTATCGATTTAGGTATATATATAGGTTATATAAAATCTTTGATAAAGAGAAGGCTTGACTCACTAATTCTTCAACGCCTGGCCTATAGACTTAGAAGTGTAATGATGTTGTTTTTAAAACGTAAACGTGTAAAGTAAGGTTTTTTAAATTCAGTCCTTGAGGGGCTTAAAAAAAGAGTAACCTAGGCGAAGCCGTGGATATAAGTTAGTTGAAAATAAAATAAAACCAAAAATAGGTATTAAAAAAAAAAAAAAACTGTTTTGCATCTGTCGTAGATGACCAAGTGGTCACTTAGCTCGATAGATGGCGTTGAGATAAAATTAAATCGCGCTATGGTTTCGTTGCAACGACTCGCATATATTATAACCGTCGGATCGAAAATATTTGTTTGCTTCGGAGGAGAGTAGCAGATTTTTTGTATAATTTTGGAATAAGATCGGGCCATAAGGCTCGATCTTCATTTATAAACGTTAGCGTTTGAATGTTCATGGTCAATCAAATCGTACCTGATTGCGACCCTACATGCTATATACATGAAAAAATCCACTATTTTTTACTGTTTTAGAAAAACCAAGAAATATCTCGCTATGAGGCCACCAAAAAAACAAAACTTTTTTTTTCTGTATTCTTATTAATTTCAACTATTGTTGAAAATTATTTAGTTCTGATTTTCCGAACGCACCGGTTGACGTTTCATTTTCATACGAGTATTAAAATAATTTTATACATAAAAGTAATAATGTTTGTACTCTTTTATCTGTATTTGCTCTTTTCGTTTTAAGTATTTGTGTGTACATAAATAAATAACACTCTCTCACTCAAAAGGAGGAAGCCGATCGCATCAAGCAACGGTGTTCTAGCCGCCGCCGCCGGGATTCTGATCCCGATTTCCTGTCACCGTAAGGCGCGGGCTTGCGGACAGTGAGGAATGAGTAGCTCGCTGTCCGGTCGTCCGGTAACTGTCCGGACCAAGCCCAAGTCGTCGACGGCGCGCACTGTTCCCGCGCGCCTCAAGGAGTTGTCACCAACAGCAGGGACCTAGCCGGGTCGAAGCCTACTGGGGCCAGGGTTATCCCAAAGGGAGCTCGAGCCCCGGTATGAAAGCTAGAAGGAACAGGGTGGGTCTTTTAGTCAGTAAGAGTCTGACACTATCTCCCGCTCCGCCCAAGATCGGGGGTTGTCATTGGATGATTTTTTCCCACCATAAAAAACAACTCTCTCACTCACTCTTTTCTACGTTATTAGCATTAATTCAATTAATAATACATACATAAATATATATTTACAAAAAATCAAACAAAGCTTTTTTTTTTATTTATGTGATTCTTGTCTAAGAATAATAACAGTATGTGCGTTACCGTCTTATAAACTAGTGTTTGTCTTAAAATTACCCACAAAAAAACATGTAAAAAGAACAACAATCACTACTGCGCCAGTCCATGACAAATGGCGGAACAATGACTGATGTAGGCACAGTCCAACTGACTAGGGATCATGCTAAGGATGCTGTTGGCACTGCCACGCACTCTGCGCACTAGGGATGCACATCTTTTGCGCATTGTAGCATAAAATCAGTCCACGCGATATTCAGCAAACATCCTTGAAGCACTACAGAATCGCCGCAGCCCCTAAACGCATTGTTAAATTGGACTCGGAGGGCACTGTAAGACTTTTGGGTATAATCGGCCCACAGGCTGCAGTGTGTTTTCCAACTTTCTCCATAGAATATCGTAAGGAACAAGGTCAAAAGCTTTCGAAAGATCAAGTAAGCATGCGTGAACTGCAGTTTGATGGCTAGTGTAGTATTTAACAGCATGCTTAACATACAATTCACGTTAAATAGGAGATTTTCAGAGGTTTTTACTAGATTAGTCTAGATTTCTATAGAAACTTAGATAATATTCACAAAATAGCTGTGTATCCAAAATATTTAGAGAAAGATATGTAATAACATCATATTCATGTTGAACGACTGTATGGAAATGTACCTCGAGTTGGCCGCTTTTAAGGTTTTTAGATCACAAAAAATATATAACAAATTCATCGATAGTTTGTGTGGTTGTCACTAAGTATAGTGGTAGGTAATTGTTAATTAAACAGTCTCAATTTGGAAATTGGATAGTGACAATATCAGGGGAGTTATAATTAAAATCCCGTATAATATTTCTTCACAAAAAATACTTAAATCGCAAAGAGACTAAGCCCTTCAAGTGGCTGGCGCAAAAAATAAGTTCCCCTCAAAATATCACGTTACAAAGATTGAGTTCTGTGAATCAACAGTTTGCGGAAGTCTTTATTCTGTCTTCATTGAAGCCACAATCAATTTAAAGAAATATTAAATTCGTTCATAAGTACTGTGGTTTTGACAAATTGAGTTACTAAGCCATCTTAATAACTAAATTTATTCAAATACAGGCGGCTATATAGATTAGTTTCTGCCAACGGCTTTGCCTGAGTGAGAGTGGGTTTGTCCATACAATTTTTTTTGTGGACCCCCGTTTTACCCTCTTAGGGGGTGAATTTTGACAGGCCTGTTGGTCTAGTGGTTAGTGATCCTGACTGCTATGCTGGAAGTCGTGGGTTTGATTCCTACCCAGGACAAATGTTTGTGTGATGAGCACGATCATTTCTTCTGTGTCTGGGCGTAATATCTATAATATGTATGTATTTAGAAATATATAAGTATGTTTATTAGTCGTCTAGTACTCATAACACAAGCTCTGCTTAGCTTGAGACTAGACGGCGTTGTGTGATAGTTGAGGAATAAAAAAAAAAAAAAATTGGAAAATCCTGTCTTAGTTCTCGCCTACATCATTACAAGAAACCTTGAACAAAATTTCACGCTCCTAGTCCCAGTAGTTTCGGTTGTGCGTTGATATGTCAGTCAGTCAGTTTCTCTTTTTATATATATAGCTATATCTAATACTCACGACTTAAATCGTATTAAATTATAAACTTTCAGATACAGTCAGTTCATCAAGGTTTACCCACTGATCATCCATCCATCCATCTGCTTAAAAAACAGCATCGTACAGTTACGAGCAATAAGATACATACTAGTGATGTAACGAATATTCGCATTCGCATTCGCGCGAGCATTTGCACATTTTTACATTCGCATTCGAATTCACAAGACACATGCAAATATTTGGCAATTTTTCTTGACAATTCTTATCATTCTTATCCGTTCAATCAAAACTTAAATACCTTTTTGTTTGTCAAAAAAATGCCAAATATTCGCATGTTTCTTGTGAAGCTTTGGTCCGCTCTCAAATGGAATTCGCAGTCCCGATCTGGAGTCCCATTTTTGATATCTATGTAAAAAAAATTGAAATGGTTCAAAAGAATTTTTTACGTACTATGCACTATAGATGCACTAAGTCTAGAATACCGTACACACAGTTATTGAAATATTATAAACTTCAAAGCTTGGAGGCTAGACGTATTTTGCTTATGGTCATGATGCATTATGGTCTCTGCAATAACAGGTTCGATTGCACTGATATTACAAATAGTATAAGCTATATTGTACCTAGAACTGCAATGCGTCGAGGAGCGCGCGTGTCTCGGTTGCTCCATACTGCAATGTGCAGAACTCACGCCGGTGCACGGGCGTCTCTCCGGCGCATCGTAGATATGTATAACACACACTTTGTCGATTTGGATATTTTCGCACATTCGCACTTAAAGTTAAAAAAAATGGCTATTGAGTCCTTAAATTAGTTACAAAACATAGTTACTTTAGTCACAAAATCTTATTTTATCTACGAGTACCTACTTCCTACTTCTCATGCACGCATTTGCTAATAATAGGTCTGTCATTATTTCGCGGACATTTGTGTGGGTTACACGTTCACTTAGTTTAGATGTCAATAATGGAATACCTTAGTTTTATGTTCCAATAAAGTAAAATAGGTAAATAAAAAAATAAATTCTGCGAATATTCGCGAATGCGCCATGCGAATATTCGTTACATCACTAATACATACATTATCATATTTTCAATCTAAGATAGATTGAAAATATGAAAATGTAACTTCTGTTATTCCAGAAAAAAATTGTACTACAAACAAACTGTTCATAATTACCTTACTATCAATAAGATAATTTAGAATCAGTTGTCTTACACATATTTTTGAGTGGCAGAAGTTAAGGTCTATAGAAATTGTGACAATGCATAGAATAGAATAGAATCAAAAGTATTATTGTTCATGGTTGTACCTATACTCTATTAGATGTACCTACGCTTTGTTGTACACTATATCGCCAACATTAAAAGGCGAAATTGTTTGTCTGTGTGTTTGTTACTTCTTCACACTTAAATGGCTGTAGGGGTTTCGATAAAATTTGCACGTGTATAGAGAGCAAGTCCTAAAATAGAAAAAGATTATTTTTAACATATTTAAGGTTTTTTTTGGATAATTTTACTATAATAAAAGTTACTAATAACTTAAAACCTTTTAGATTTTTTGGGAAACTACGCTTTTAAGCGAACGAAAACATCTTTGCATAGAAAATGTCAAAGATTTTCTCTAACACGTTTCGTTCTTAAGAAGCTGTGTTCCTTGAAGCAACAGAGGCGCATCCGGCTCCAACGTAGAAATATAAAATAAGTACATAGTTGAAGATTAATTTGATTGGCTGCCAGTATAGCTAGCGTCTCTTCCAAAGGATATCGTTAGGGTTGCTATGGAAATATTATTTAACTGTATTGTATTCCCATGTTCTAGTTCTTGCTTATTATGTCTCACTGCTGGGCAAGATCTCTCTCTCCCTTTTCCACACACGTCCGTCTTCGATCATTGCAAGCCGCCCCCTCCGGTAAGAATCAAGCTCATCTCTCCATATTCACCTCAGTTGAATTATATTTCAGACAAACGAGCTTCATTACTTAACATTTTTCTATTTTGGTTCTTATAAAACATGTGCATTAACAATTGTATGGACAATGGAAAGGGCTATGCTCAAAGTATCCTTGCGTATAAAACTAGCCCGGGGCCTAAGCCAGCTATTTTTATAAATTCGTCATTCCAACACGATCCCATTGTCATTTTGCTAAAATTTTGTAATCTGCTAATTCATAATGATCGATCATTGATCGTTCAATGGTCTTGTAATAGGATTGTGGTAGAATGACAATATTAAGCTTATTAAGAGCTCTAATTGCGCAATGACGTCGTAATGGTAGGCACTGATCAAAGGAACTGTCAAAATTTTTGCAGATTACCGCATACGTCAGATATTCATTTGTCATTATGTATGAGATTACCATTCTATGCCATTTCATTCAATGGAGTGTCATGGAGTGTGTGGAGAGTTTGGAGTGGTTGACCATTGGAAAGTCATAATGACGCCATTATATTATTAGATTACCAAAGCTTGTCAAAATAAACAATTTTGAAATCAATGATAGAGCATTCTGACACTATTGTAATAGCAGACTTGAGGCCCTGATCGTTTAAACGTTAACATTTGATGATATGTCAATCCTCGTTTGGCCATATCATTGATGTAGGATTTCAATTATAGTAAAAGGTCTAAAGAAAGTTGGCCAAACGAAGATTGAAATATCATCAAGCTTTAACGTATAAAACGATCTGGCCAGTTTTATTTGGCCATATCATGAAGTGATCAATTTCTAAGATCTGGCCACGACGTAATATACAATTATACATAAATAAAATAAAAAACTTATTACAAAAAAAAATATAACTGACTTCAATGTTAAAAAACATTGAAAAGTATAAAATAACTTTAATTTCGGAAGTCGGTGTTTCAATAATAGTCTTGTCTCTTCGTTATTTAACACCGACTTCCGAAATTAAAGTATTTTATACTTTTCAGTGTTCTAAACATAACAAACATAACAATAATCATAATAACATTGAAGTCGGTTATATTTTTTTATGTAAAAAGTTTTTTATTTTACACTTTTTAGTTATGGTACCACCACTAAAAAGTACCCCACAGACAAACTTAAATAATTTATAGCCACAGTGCATATCATAACGATTCTTATAATCCCAAACACGGTTAGATTACATTAATTTAATTTTTTCCTTCTGGCTTCATCATCAGATCAGTTTGATACATCCTTTTTCTGACAGTCAGTCATCGACTACACGTATAAACAAAGCAACTTTACTTGTAACCACAGTTCTGCTATGATTCTATGAGGAGTTCTGTTCCATATCTTCGAAGTTCATGATCAGATCATAACAATATTTCTATGGGACCAACTTTGAAGCATAAACTTTCTATCAAAAAAAGAATTTTTAAAATCGGTCTACAATTGACCGAGATATCGGTGAACATACATAAAAAAAGAACATACATTCAGCCGAACAAAGAACCTCCTTCTCCTTTTCGAAGTCGGTTAAAAATATTATCATGTTCGGTAATAGCATTAGTTACCACTAGAGCTACAAAATAATAAATCGATAATTAATACAAGTTTTCCATATAGATAGATACTACTACAAGTATTACTACATACTACTAAGTAGTTATATACCCGTAACGTTATTAATGTAGTAGCCCTAGATTTTCTTCAGTAATAAGTTCCGCCACTGATGAAAAATTTCGTTCAACCGGTTAGACAGCAGATCCATAATATTAAACTCGGTAGAAACTCAATGATCCAATAGTTTGCTATCGATTTTATGTTGAAATAATTCGATTTGTGGATGGTATTGAATATCAAAACTTTGGTATTTAGGGTCTGTGTTGAAGGTCCTTCTCTTAGAGATGAGGCCTGAGTCCCAGCAGTGGGATCATTAAAAGGCTGATGTATGTTATATTATGTTGAATGTTAGTGTTCTGAAAAAAAAATCTGTTACATTCATTTATGAGGTATGATTGTAATTGGATTGTTAAAAAGGTTGTTGTGTAAAAAAGGACCCTATTACTAAGACTGGATGTCTATCTGTCTATCATCAGACTGTATCTCATGACCTGTGATAGCCAGACAGTTGAAATTTTGACAAATGATGTATTTCTGTTGCCGCTGTAATAACGAATAGTACGAGTATTAACTGATTAAGTAAATATTTAAGTGAGGTTTCCATACAACGAACGTTTTTATTTTCATTATTTTAATATTATAGTACGGAACTCTTCGTGTGTGAGTTCGACTTATACTTGGTCATCACCATTGCAGAGGGGATGGTTCGTTATCCACCACGCGGGCCCAGTGCGGGTTGGTGAATTTAACGTCTTCGAATTTTTGGTTCTAGGAAATGCCGGTTTCCTCACGATGTTTTCCTTCACCGTTTTGAGAGCAGTGGTAATGAAATGAATTACACAAAGTAATGCGCCTGACAGGGTTTGAGCCCGTGACCTACAACTCATAAGTCGGAGCCATTACCACTCGGTCACCACTGCTCTCACTCGCCTAAGTTACTCAATACAATAAAGAAATCAAAGCAAAAACCCACCTTCTATGAAACACAAAATACAAAAGCTGATTAAAAATGCTAGAAAAATAATAACAAACTTTCTTGAATGAGACATTAAAAAATTGTTCCCCGTTCCTTCGTCACATGTTCTAATTGGCGAAAAAGAGCAAAAACTCGCAACAATTTGTGGCGCATATTTCGCCTAATCGTCGCAATGAACCATTTAGTTGAACCAGCCAGTTTACTTATGTGTTGATGGTTAATCACGGATGTAATTTCAAATGACGCCGACATAAGGAGGCATTCAGAAATATTCCTACGGGAGAGTATTCTTGTGGTAGTCGATATTAGTTTTGAAAGCACTCGATAAAATAGTTGAATCAGTTTACTTTTTCTTTTTTTATTTGAAATTCATCAAATAATTTCTTCCACGCTCTGGTTGGAGCTAAAGGGAACGTCAGATTTTTACTGTCTCAAAGTTAAATGTGTTCCTTTAGCCTTTTTCACTCCAAAGTAACTGTTTCGAATAATCTAGCAACTCCTTCGTCTCTGACTTTAACTGGGTCTGTATAAACTTACCTACCTATATAAATAGTTCAAGTCCCGAATCGTTGAAGTCTCGAAAATATTTGCGAATCGCATAAAAAGGGCTTTTTTTGTGACGTAGCTATAATTTTACAGTTTTTACTATTTAGACTTTTTCCTCTACTTGTGCTATTAGGCTTTGGTTCATACTTTATAGGATCCTAAGTCAACGAAAAGTAGATTTTGATGATCCTAGTGAGTGTTAAAATATACGCTTAAACGGAGCACAAACGGCCTTATCTTTTGATTGCTTTGACTTAGATGTTTAATTTTATCATAACTGCTTGGGTCTGAGTAGGTATTTGATATTAAATATTTTAGCTTCATACCTCCACGGATTCATGTGAAAAAGGGTCTTGACAGACGGACAGCAAAGTCATTCTATAAGGATTCAGTTTTTGCCAGCTTAGGTAGGGAATCCCAAAAAGAAAAGTACCTATTCATTTCACGGCAATCAGTATCAAATACAACACACATCTACACTAATGTTATAAAGAGGTAAAGTTTGTTTTTTGACTGAAGATATTGGTCCGATGGCTAAAATTTTTTCACCGAAAGAAAGCTGCTTTATTCTTGAGTGAGATAGGCTCTAATGTATGTATTTACGCTGGCCAAGCCGCGGGCAAAAGCTAGGGAAAAATAAAAGCATCTTGCTATAGTTCTAAAATTTTTACTCCAAGTTTTAAAATTTCTACATCAAGTTTTAAAATTTCTACTTCAAGTTTTAAATTTTCGATTTCAAGTTTTAAAATTTTTATTTCAAGTTTTAAAATTCCTACTTCAAATTCTAAAATTTCTACTTCAAGTTCTAAAATGTCTACTTCAAAACCCAAACATATCGTATACTCCACTAATCCGACCACAGTTCGTCGTCCTCAAGGAATCCGTCGGGCATACTTTCCCCGTCAAAGCACATTGCGTCGGAAGCGGTGACCGCGGCCCCTCTTACGACATACTTCCCGTGTTTCTCTAATCTTCAAATATTTCTGCTACGCTTGTAACCAGGGGAAATAAGTTATTTGCCTTGATGGAACTATTTTTGCTGATGGCAGTAACAAAATGGCTATGGTTTAAGGGTAGATGTCATCTAGCAGCTTTGGAATTAGTGGAAAGGCGTGCGAAGAAGCTAATTGGTGATCCAGATCTGGTATAAAGACTTGAGCATATGCAAAGGGTAGCCAGCTTTACGGTGTTTTACAAGATGCATTTTGGAGAGTGTGTGCAGGAATTACATGACTTGATTCCACCATCATTCATTTCTACCATCGGATAAGTCGACGAACGGCGAGTATCCACCCTTTCAATCTTTCAATCTTTATTGCTATAACACATGTGTTACATAAGATCTTATAAAGTAGTTAGATAAGTGCACATGGACCCTGTCGGGCACAGCAATTTCTTAAAGAACAATTTTAAGAGAATTATAATTTAAAAAAAATAAAAAATAATCGGATATACAACTCAAATTAAATGAAATACAAATGTCACTAAAATAAAAGATAAAATTAATAAATGTCATAAGTTCATTAAATGTCAAAATACATTCTTTCAATTGTCAGAGCCGTGTTCATTATAAATGTCGAAATAAATTCAATATAAATGTCGAAATAAATTCACAATAAATGTCAAGATAAATTCATTACAATTGTCAAAATAATTTAATTATAAATGTCAAAAATAAATTGATTAAAAATACCAAAATAATTCATTACAAATGTTAAAAGTTTTATTACAGATGTCAATATAAATTAATTAAATAAGAATATTACAAATACCAGAATAAGTTAATGTCAAAAAATAAAAGATAGAATAAAACCGTAACAATGTCAAAATAAATTCATTGAGAATGTCAATATCGATAAGGTTCACAAAAACATACATTTACCAAATTATTAACCAAAAATGAAAAAGATGTCAAATGTTTAAAAGTCATTATTGGTGTTATTAATTTTTGAAGTCGTCATCAAAGAATTCTTTCACTGAATAGTAACATTTCTCGACTAGTAGTTTTTTTAGCCGTTTAATAAATTTTATGTCACTTTCCTCAGTTTTAATGTCATTCGGTATTTTGTTATATATTTTTATTGACCCTACATGAGGACTCGAACTGTGTAGTTTTAACTTTGATGGAGGTACCACAAGCGTGTTTTCAAATTGTGAACGCGGTGCGTATCGGCGAGGTTGGTCTGTTATTTTTTTATAGAAATTAGGGTTTTTTCTTACAAATTTACAGCTTTCTAAAATATAAATTGATGGTAACGTTAGAGTTTCTAGTTTACGGAAATGCGGTCTACAAGTTTCATCATGATTAATATTTACAATTATCCGAAGACATTTTTTTTGTAGGATAAACAAGTCATTGCTATCTACACTGTTTCCCCAGAGAATAATACCATAAGAAAGCCATGCGTATGCGTATGCATAATAAGCAGATAGTGCGGTTTCGAGATTAGTTGATTTTTTTAGCTCACGCAAAGCATAGATAAAACTAGATAACTTGGTTTTAATTTTCTGTATATGTGCTTTCCAGGTCATGTGAATATCTAAGTCCAGACCCAGCAAGGTAAAAGTGTCGACACATTCCAATTTTATACTGTCAAACGTAAAATTAATATGTAAAGGATTTTTTTGGCGGGGCCTAAATTGCATTAATTTAGTTTTTGTAAAATTAATCTCCAAATTGTGGTCTTCCATCCAATTTCGTATATTAGTCATTATATTATTTAAATTGTCAGTTAGGTGTTGAGAGTCAGTACAAGAAGTAATTAAAGAAATATCATCGGCAAATAGTACGCACGAATCCGTCATAATCTTAGGGAGGTCATTGATATAGATCAAAAACAGCAAACACCCGACAACACTACCTTGCGGAATAGAATGTCCAATAGAAAGCCCCTTTGAACGTATCTTCTTCAATTCACCAGTTTGTTGATCCAAATATTCAATTTCTACAAATTGTTCCCGATTTTGTAGGTAAGATGCAAACCATTTGTGTGTAATACCTCTGATGCCAATACCGTATAGTTTATCGAGCAATATTTTATACTGAACTTTGTCATATGCCTTGGTCATATCTAGCAAGATACCTATCGCGTATTTTTTATTATTTAAAACGTTTAGTATTTCTTGGGTAAATTTATATGTTGCTAAAACCGTGGAACGTTTCTTCCGAAAGCCGTTTTGACATTCATCGAAAACATTAAACTTTTCGCAAAAGTCATAGACGCGTTTGCACATAGCCTTTTCAAATATTTTAGATGATGTAGGTAGTAGTGCAATCGGACGGTAATTGTTTGGATCTAACTTTGAGTTTTTTTTGTGAATTGGTTTAATTATCGTTTTCTTTAGAGCGTCTGGAAATATTCCTTCTGAGAACGATTGGTTGACCAAAAGATAGAATGGTATTGTTAGTTCCTCAGCACATGTTTTGATCAATATAGGAGGAAGTTCGTCTATTCCGTGACTATGTTTATTTTTAAGATTATTAATAATACTTCTTATTTCTTGCGGTGAGGGTGGATAAAGAAACATAGTGTTATCAGTGGGTCGGAGCACGGGTCGGCCGCGCGGCTCTGACTCACCATGCTTTGTTTGTCCTACTGTTGCGAAAAATTCATTGAGCGAGTTAGAAACCTGGTTTGGATCGGACGTAAGTTTATTATGGATCAGCAATGCAATGTTCTCTTTAGTTTTTTATTGGTACGTTCTTTAATAATTCTCCACCCTTATATTGTTGAAACCTCTACGGTTCGGACCAAGCGTTTCGCCTCGTCGTTTATACCACGCGGCCACGTACCTACATCGAGGGACTGGAACAATTTGCCTGCTGCGATCTTCCCGTCCGGTTATAATTTAGGTGTCTTCAAGGCAAGAGTGAATAGGCTCTTAATAAACCTGCGTGCCTCACCATCAACTATTGCATCACTGCTTACCATCAGATAGGATCGCAGTCAAGCACTATTTTATATCAATTAAAAAAAACAAACTTGAAAGACTTATCTACAAGAGTTTGCGTAGATAAGTAGACTAGCTTCTGCCAGTGGCCTCGCCCGCGTAAATGTAAATTTCTCCATATATACTTTAGACTCCTGTTTCATCCCGTTAGGGGCTGAATTTTGGGAAATTCCTTCTTAGTGGTCGCCTATGTCATAGAAGAAATACCTTGATCACACGTACCGAGTAAAAGGGTGAGACAGTAAAATGTTGCTTGGCCGAGACAATGATGTTAGTGAGTTACAGAGATAAGCGCTCGGCCGAGCACTCGGCGCCGTGTTTACACTTACCGAGTACTCGGCCGAGAGTACTGTCTCGGTACGTGTGATCAAGGCAAAAGCTTTGTGAAAAACTTCACGCTCCTAGTTCCAGCAGTTTTGGCTACGCGATATGTCGACCAATTAGTTTCTCCTTTTAAAGATCGGACGCCCATAGTAGCAATCTTAGTAATGATAATGACGATACTATAAATAAGTATTTATTAAACTCATTGGTATGGATCTTACAATGTACAACATGTTCCTAATACATGGTAACACAGTGGTTGCTAATCTGAATAGCTTAACGATCATGTAATGCTTGATCGGTAAGCCGATTAGCAGCATTGTATATTGCACAAGTGTGTATCTACAAAACATCTATAATGGGTTCTTAGACCCAAGAATTGGAATTTACAACATTATTTTTAGTATATACAAAATCTTCCGGGAATCTTTAAGGCGTATAGTCCCTTGAACCATCTGACCGAAATTATGTGGACGCAACTCTCTCACTCGCCTAGGCGGCGGTACGCAAATCTGTGCATTTATTTGCGGCCAGCAGCGCCCGGAAAGCGCTTTAAATCCATTTTCTCTGCGAGATATTGATTGATTTACATATACAATGTTCACTTTGAAGAATATTTAACCACCAATTTTTATGTTTAAAAATGTTTCTAAAGGTCCAAGCCGTTTCGAAGGAGTAGGGAAAAGTTGCGAAAAGTTGCGAAATTGCTAAATATTTTTTTTGACAAAAGTATTACTAGCACGAAAAAATCAAATGTTGTTCATGAATCTTTAATAAACATTTTTTTTTTTCAAACCTATTAACCTGGCCGTTACAAAGGAGTAGGCTACAGAAAGTCACTGTTTTATGGTACTTTTCGGGCGCTTGGCCCTTAAGTTGAGAGTGAATAGGTTTCTTCTAGGTAAGCGCGTTCCATCGTCGACGGCATCGTCGCTTTCCATCAGGTGAGATAGCGGTCAAGCGCGAACCAATCAAAAATAAAAAAAAAACTGAAAATAAGGTTGTTCAGAATCAGTAACCGAATGTATTGACACCACCAACACTAAGTACAACACAGGTCACGGCAGGACATAGAGGGTATTAGGCGCCAGCAAACAGCTGGGTGCAAGTACAAAACCAATTTGACTGGCCTGTTGGTCTAGTGGTTAGTGACCCTGACTGCTATGCCGGAGGTCGTGGGTTCGATTCCCACCCAGGACAAATGTTTTTCTGTGTCTGGGTGTAATTTGTCTATAATATGTATGTATTTAGAAATACAAGGTGCAGGTTTGAAGCTGCAAAAAATTTCAGGAGGTAATTATGTTAGTGATTCTCGACCCGAATCAATAACAAAATGAGTAGGTAATATTTTTTATTTTTTTTCTTATTTATGGAAATCGGTATGTGTGAACTACCTTTGTTAAAACGCAGCCAGTCTGATACCTGCCTTATAACCGCGCTTTCACACACACAAACACGCAATGATAGTTTCATAATAAAGCACCTATCATCGTCCCGTGCGGACACACCCTAGCCACGCCCCCGCGGCCATCGATCAATCGATTTACTTTAGTGCAATTGTTGTCACCGACGTGTGCATACGCGTGCACTTTCCGCTCTCAGGTTCGCCTTCGGTTAACGGTTACGTACGCGGTGTCTAGTGCTAAAAAATGACGGACCAATACTCAAATGTAGAATTGACGGAGATGGTCCGCTTGTATGCTATCAGTGGAGACAGCGTATCTCGAGCTATCGAGATGTTCGTAGAACTGTTTCCCAATAGCCAAAGTCCATTTTAAAATAAGACTAGTGTACGCAAAGGAAATCACCAGTGTTACACAATTACGTGAAAAGGTGATAAGTGCTTTCGAAACTTTGAAAACAAATGTGTTTGTGCTACGTAAATTAAAAGGAAATCAACAACGTCGTGCTAGACTCTGCCTGGATTGTGAAGGTGGACACTTTGAACAATACCTCCAGGTAACATAAGTAGGTACCTACTTAGGTAATTTATTTATTTCATTTGTGAACATAAAAAAAAACATTTGTAAATAAGTTATTAGCCAAATCAATTTGATTAACGTAAATCAGTTGATTTAAAATTTTTAACTATGCCAAAAATACCTACCTATCAGGTAAGATAAATCATTAAAAACCCTATCTACCTACCTACTTAACTAGCACAAATTACCTTGAGGTATTTTTGTCGGTCCTCAACCCGTTAAAAAGTAGGAAGGGATGTTTAACATCAACCAATTTAATCCACACAAAAAAACGAAATTATTACGGAAAACTGACCTTGATAATGAATTACCTACAACGCGCGGACTGCGATTGCATGTAGGTAGGTATGTATCTACCTACTACTTACTAGACGCCGTCGTCCGTTTTGTTTAGTGCCTAAATCCCGCGCGCGCGCGCTCACTTTCATCATAACGAGAGGGCATGTCAACATCTTGTAGGTACAACATACTAACATTATGCGTCTCAGTCACGGTATCAGTAATAAAGCAAAACTAAGGCTAACATAAATAAACATTATTTTGGCTAAGCTATGTTCCGTCTAACTTGCAATCATAGTTTCAAAGTTAAGCAGCAGGTACACGAATAGGTATTGCTTACGTGATATGTAATGGTGCCTTTACACGTCGAAACCACGGGTAAACGCACCATAAGGTTTATTGACCTTGGCCTAACCTCTTATTCATCAGCTGATAGGTAAATAACTAACGACGCAACGTCAACTTGTACTTTTAAAAGATTTTCGCATTGTAATGATGCTTAAAAATTAGTTAATTAACGAAATTACATTATGATCATCGAAATTTAACTAGGTAGGTACATTTAAGGCTAAATTATTCGTTTTTAACATTTCGTAGAATAAGTGGGCGGAGCCTCGTACAGGTTGACGCCCTCACACACACAGAGACATGACGTACGATAAATCGAATCACAACGGGTGATTCTGTTTTTTTAAGAAGTGTATTTAGAGAGTTATTCTGAAAAACGGTTAAAATTAAAAAAATTAAATAGCAAGTATTACTGATTATTGACCAGGTTTCGTATTTTTACATGATTATTTATGAGTTTTATTACAACCTCCTGAAATATTGTGCAGTTTTAAAACTGCACCTTGTATATAAGTATGTTTATCAGTTGTCTAGTACCCATAACACAAGCTCTGCTTAGCTTGGGACTAGACGGCGTTGTGTGATAGTTGTGGAATATTATTATATTATATTATTATTATAATTCTCAGTCGCCTGAATGGCCAGGTGACTATGTATTTTTGCTGACACAACAAGCTAACTTTGTGATTCTTCATGATACAGTTATGAAATTTTGTACATAGATTCTTGATATAAAAATACTAGGCACGTTTCGGGTTTCGGATATACTTAAATGAAAATGTTGAATATAAAAGGCAAAGTTGACTCACTCACTGACTTATGAACGCCCAGATATGATGGTCATTGACCTTCGTACATTTATTGACATTCTTAATCTCAAAAACGGAAATTAAGACATAAAACTGTCTTGAATCGACATCTACTGCGATCCTTGATATTTTATAGTAATGAAAAACAGTTACTTGTTTATTTACTGAGATATTACGAAAAGGTAAAATAAATAGTATATTCCGTAACGAATTATTGTTAAATGTTTAACATGTGATGTTATGTTGCTGTCCTATTCCTTTTCCTACAATTTGTGTAAGTTTGACAAGGAAAGGTATACTGTAGACTGAGAAATTACGTATTAAATCCGATCCTACTCACGTCAGACTCAATGAGTCGACCGACGTATGCGCGATTTTTTTACGTCGTTCCAATGAGTTCGCGTAACAGTTGAGGGGTTTAACTAGCTTTTGCCCACTGCTTCGCCCGCATACATAAAGTATAGCCTATGTCACTCATGAAAAAGCAGCTTTCAATCGGTAAAAAAAAAAATTGCAATCGGACCAGCACTTTTAGAGATTACCTCCTACAAACAAAAAAACAAACTTTATCTCTTTATAATATTAGTGTAGATTTATCTGGTGCATCCTCGGGTAAGGCTACTGGATCAAATACTTGAATTAGAAAGCAAATACTACTAGGTCACTAACCGGTAGTTAGCCTGTCTTCGATGCCAAGCTACTATTTTATATAGTAACAAACCCTATTGGGCGAAGCCCGTAGTGTTAGAAAGTTCTTATTTCAGAATCGCCGCTGACCACCGTAGTTATAAGCCCGTTTCCGATAATGCACCATTAACTTTTCATCATCACATCATTACAGCCGATAGACGTCCACTGTTGGACATAGGCCTCCCCCAAGTGTCGCCACAATGCACGATCCTGTGCGTCTCGCATCCATCGGATGCCCGCCACCTTCACCAGGTCATCGGTCCACCTTGTAGGAGGCCTTCCGACGCTGCGTCTTTTGGTAGGAGGTCGCCACTCCAGAACCTTTCGGCCCTAACGGCTATCCGTTCTGCGAGCAATGTGCTTTGCTCATTGCCACTTAAGTTTGGCGATTCGTCGTGCCATGTCGGCAACTTTGGATCTCCTGCCAATAACTTTTAATTAACACAAATACTTAAAGGACTTATTAGAAAATATCTTGTCATTATTTAAGTAAAATCTCAATAAATAATGTTCATAAACAGCAAAGTTATTAGCATTTGTTCATGTCAATCAATTTATGGAAATACTAGCTGTACCCAGCGGTTTCACCCGCATCTTTGGTTACTGCTCCGCTCCTATTAGTCGTAGCGTGATATAATATAACCTATAACCTTCCTTATTAAATGGGCTATCTAACAGTGAAAGAAATGTTGAAATCGGATCAGTAGTTCCTGAGATTACCGCGTTCAAGCAAACAAACAAAGAAACTCTTCGGCTTTATAATATTACTAGCTTTGCCCGCGCGGCTTCGCTCCCGCTCTTCCTTACTCCACCCTACTATACCCTACTCTACCCTACTATACCCTACTCTACCCTATTATACCCTACTCTACTCTACCCTACTCTACCCTACTCTACCCCACTCTACCCTACTCTACCCTACCCTACTCTACTCTACCCTACTCTACCCTCCTCTACCTTACTCTACCCTACTCTACCCTACTCAACCCTACTCTACCCTACTCTACCCTCCTCTACCTTACTCTACCCTACACTACCCTACACTACCCTACTCTATCCTACACTACCCTAATTTTCATTTTTTTTTCCATAAGAACCTTCTCATAATAACGAACACAACAAAAAAAAAATTAGCGAAATCATCGGTCCAGGCGTTGTTGAGTTATGCGCTTACCAACACATTTTGCGATTCATTTTTATATTATAGATATATTTATGTATAGATTGTACAGACTAAAGATTTATGAATGGATGGCGATCAAAATGGAAAAAACACCGCGCGTATTATTTTCTAGTAGCAATTGTTAAGATTGATTGAGTGATTCAATTATGAATTTACCAATTACGACAAATTTTCGTGGACAATTTTGAGATTTCGTTTTTAAGCTATTGCATAGCTTCTACCGCGGGCCTTGAGCGTGGAGACCGAATCCAGAAATTCCGTAATGAAAATAACCTAACACCCCCCACTCATTTGTTTTTTGAGCGTGGTGACCGATAAGAAAACAAATTAGTGAAAGCAGCTGTCGGCGTTTTGGATGCGTGGGGTTAAGCAGCTGTTAGCGAGGTCTGGTTTTTGATGGAAGAGGTTAAGCAGCTGTTGGCGAGGTCTGGTTTTGGATGGAAGAGGTTAAGCAGTTGTTGGCGAGGTCTGGTATTGGATGGTTGGGAATAAGCAGCTGTTGGCAAGGTCTCATTTTGGATGGGTGGGGTTAAGCAGCTGTTAGCGAGGTCTGTGTTTGGATGGGTGGGGTTAAGCAGCTGTTAGCGAGGTCTTTGTTTGGATGGGTGGGGTTAAGCAGCTGTTGGCGTTTTGGATGGGTGGGGTTAAGCAGCTGTTAGCGAGGTCTGGTTTTGGATGGAAGAGGTTAAGCAGCTGTTGGCAAGGTCTGGTATTGGATGGGTGGGGATAAGCAGCTGTTGGCAAGGTCTCATTTTGGATCAGTGGGGTTAAGCAGCTGTTAGCGAGGTCTGGTTTTGGATGGGTGGGGTTAAGCAGCTGTTGGCGAGGTCTAGTTTTGGATGGGTGGGGTTAAGCAGCTGTTGGCGAGGTCTGGTTTTGGATGGGTGGGGTTAAGCAGCTGTTGACGAGGTCTGGTTTTGGATGGGTGGGGTTAAGCAGCTGTTGGCGAGGTCTATTGCATAAGTTGATAAAAAATGCTATGCAATAGCTTTACCGCGGCAGTCCCCGAGTGCCATACGTCTTTTTTTTTTTAATTTTGAGCATACAACTATGATGAGTAACGGGTACAGATAGAGCCCTATTATTTTGTACTAATTAAAAAATAGTGGTGTATATTGTATACAAGATCCTGCGCAGAGAGATTTGGTTCCAATGCAGGCACTTCAATTTTATCAAACAAGCTTACCGATTCATCTATCAAATAAAGCCGTATTCTATCCCACGATACAGCCAGTACAAGTGTACCCGTGATCACAAAGCAATTTTTCTCCAAAGGGTTTTTTACCACCTGCATCCTCTTTCCTAAAAGTCTACAAACAAAAATCCCGAAATATCTCGAGTTCAAATAAAATGGACCGGGCGACGTAACACGGAGGCAGTCAATAAATCTCTAAACTAGAATGTTTGGTGTACCCATAAAACAGCGTTATGGTTTCCTTCGCCGGTGGGTAGGTACTTGAATCTGAGGTTCCTTTAATATAAATTCCATGCGTTTGAAGTTTGCTTGAAGTATGTGATATTAAAGGAAAGGTGCGGTTAGTTTTAAGTTAGTTGTTAGATTAAAACAAAATTGTTTGGACCAGCAACGTCCTATGGCCCCTTGTCCGCGATGACTTTTTGTAGCGCGTTACGGCCTGCGCACACTTGAGACAAGATATTTCGATGTATCGATATTTTATCAACAGCCCTAGCGCCCCGTGTCGTAGACAAAACAGTCTTGTCTCAGACGTCGTAGACAAGTCTGAGACGTCTCAGACAAAACAGTTTTGTCGCAGACGTCTTACACACGTCTGCGACGTCGAAGACAAGTCTGTCTAAGACAGTCTTATTTCAAGCAGTCTTACGCAAGCGATGAACACATCAAAATGGGGTCGTTTTCATTATACTAGGACAAAATTTTGAGAGAGTTAGTGAATAAAAATAAAAATGATGTAAGACTCCAATCTTATAAAGACAACATTGTGAGGGACAATATTTGGGTAGGATATCATCTTCTTCTTCATGCTCCAATAGCTGCTGAATAACTCTCTTTCTAGCTGCGGATATATTGTCCGACATAATGTATACTGCAATAGAACACAACCATCGCCTATAAAAACTGCGAGAAGACTGACGGCAGACGTCGCGGTCGCTGACATCGGAAAGCTGGTGGTCGCTCGGCGACAGGCGACCGTGGTCGCGTGGTCGTCTAGTCGCTGTCGCGTGTCGCGGTCGCTAAGAACGGAATGCCACCTTTACTAATGCGCTACAGCATCGCGACTGTATCGCTACAAAAAGTGGGCGAGGGGTCTAAGACGTCAAAGTGTCTAATGACGTCCAATAAAATATGTCATTTTTGCACTACGTCTCAAAACGCCAAACAGCCATAGTAAATTCTATTAGTTAAACTTTTTCGCCATAACAGATGTACATATCTTTTTAGAGCTGCTTGTAGAGTGGAACATTTATCAACGTATGTATGTCCATTTTGTATGAGGAAATATTGTGTCATAATGTGCGAACCTCATGTCCTCATTGCACGCCTCTCGCTTCGGTCCACCACCACTTTAACAGGCTTGTCTACAATAGTCCTGTCAGTGATGATGGAATGATCCTAGTAGAATGTGATATCACCATTATCGATATTAAGGCACCTCCGCTTCCACAAGAGAGTACTTCAGAGCGAATAAAGATAATCCTGGCTATAAGGTTTATTATTATTTAGTACAAATGTGTTCAAAGCGCAGAAGTTATTGTTAATGGCGTAAATCCTGGGATTTATTCGTATTTATAATTCTGACGTTTTAGAGGAGGTATTATCCACTCTATTTAACTTACTTCTTCGAACTTTAAGTAGACTCTACTTATTCTGACTTCTAGTAATAAGTAAGTTGATTCGCTTCTCCAAACAAATCCGGCCAAGTACGAGTCGGACTCGCACATGAAGAGTTCCTTACTTCTGTGCATATCCAGCGTCTACCCGTTCCTATCATTAATATCGAGCAAAATAAATAAAAAAATCACGTTTGCTGTATGGGTGCCACACATAAATCAAATATTTATTTTATTCAGTTTTAAGTAGGTATATGTTGTTATAGCGGCAACAGACATACATAATCTGTAAAAATTTCAACTGTCTTTCTATCATAGTTCATGAGATACAGTCTGTTGACAGACAGACGGACAATGGAGTTTTAGTATTAGGACTCTTTTACTAAGACTCTAATGTCCGTCTTAAGACACCTTTTCTGGCTGTTCTTCATTCTTTCAAACGTAACTATGTTTTTATCCTTTGGGTGCGGAACCCTAAAAATGAACGAATTTACCAAAAAAAAAACATCGGTCCAATTAACTACTCACAAATTCCACCCTCGACGGTCAATTTACAACCGTGACTCCACATCCACATGAATATATAACAAGTGCTTAATAAACAAATTCCCGGATCGCCCCAGTGAAACCCTAAACGTTGTGCGCCATGCAATCTCAGTAAATAATTGCACTTCCCCTCCATAAAGTCTGGGGGGAAGTTTGCTCAAGTAAAATGATACAGGAACGTCTTAACTAGCGGTAAAGTGCGACGGAACTGGATACCTGAACTTGATACCGGTATTTTTTAAGAAGGGGAAATGATTAGCTGGTGTTGTTGGGTTTTAGTCAGATTATTTTGCTGTTTGAGTGGCAAATTGTAGTACATATTAGGCCTACCTGTCCACGGACGCGTAGCTTTATCGATGCGTATTCGTCAATGTAGTTAGTTTTTATATAATTTAATATGTATTAGTATTTTATTTTGATACATTATTATTTATGTATTTTGTCTATTTCCCTTAGTTGTCTGATAATAAAGAGTTATTATTATTATACGCTTTTGGAATGAATTAAAAACACAGAAATATTAGTAACATTTGAAGAATTTACAGGCCTGTTGGTCTAGTGGTTAGTGACCCTGACTGCTATGCCGGAGGTCGTGAGTTCGATTCCCACCCAGGACAAATGTTTGTGCGATGAGCACGATTATTTGTTCTGTGTCTGGGTGTAATTTATCTATAGTATGTATGTATTTAGAAATATAATATAAGTATGTTTATCAGTTGTCTAGAACTCATAACACAAGCTCTGCTTAGCTTGAGACTAGATGGCGTTGTGTGATAGTTGTGGAATATTATAAAGTTTTACGAACACGACGCGGGCAAAGTTGTGGGCAACAGCTAGTATTAAATTAATTATAATAGACACGAGTCACGACGTAGACACGTGTCTTAAACTGAATAAAAACACACATTAGTGCAACGAACTCCTTAAAGGCTGAATACACAAAAACGAATAATAAACTGTTCAATATTAGTGTAAAAATGATGATTGATAAAACACCTGTTTACCTTTTACTTGTCATTTTATTTACCATATTTACAACTGCTATACAACAAAAGAAGAAAATAGAACTAATGTTCTTTAAAATAATACAACCATTTCTATTTTATTTAATTAAAAAAATATATAACTGAATTAATGTTTGTAACTCGTATGTCACGTTTTTGAAATAATGATGTGCGTGTTATGTACTTATTTTAATGACAGATGCAATTATTTTAGCATGTCAACCAGGTAACATAACAAGCTTATATAACTTTGTGATTTTTCTTTGTACATAGTTTCTTTACATAAAAATACTAGTCACGAGTTTCGGGTTTTATATAATGCTAAAACTAATGTTGTATTTGCAAGTTTGCATCTTGGTTTTGAGCCACATTACAAGTGGATACACATTACAACCTCACGAGCAATGTGGCCCAAGGCCGCATGCATAAGTAAGCTGTCGTCTAATCAGGAAAATTTTCTAATGAAAAGGAATAAATATCATCAAGAACATAGTTTATAATACCATTATTTATTTTATTAAATACATATCGTTTAAAATTCCAATAATGTTTAATTTATTTAAATTTCCTACGAACTTGTCAAAATATTCACGTCACACAAATTCAACAATGCGTCAACACCACTACACGGCTTAGGCGATCCAGGATGACCAGAAGAACACTCGGAGCCTGGCGTTCCTGAAAAAATAATTTCATGTCACTAACTTGCACTAGAAGGTTTAATTCATTAAACCCTAAGTGAACGCCGGCGTTCGCTTTTTCATTTTCTTTCCATTGTGTCTCTAATTACGGTATTTGAAAGATTAAATGTGTAAGCGGATAAACCACAAGCCATGATCCGGAGCGAGGAGGAGTGGCAGGCGGTCGACTCTTTCTGCGAAGCAGTAATGCTAGCAAAAGGAGGAGGCCGACCGTATCAGGCAACGGCGTTCACAGTGCCCCAGCCGCCGCCGGGATTCCGATCCCGATTTCCGGCCACCGTAGTCGTGGGCTTACGGACGGCGAGTAATGGATAGCTCGCTGTCCGATCGGCCGGTAACTGTCCGGACCGTGCCCAACTCGTCGACGGCGCGCCTCAAGGAGTTGTCAGCAATGACAGGGGCTTAGCTGTGTTGAAGCCTACTGGGGCCAGGATTAACTCCGAAAGGCAACGAAGGAACTGGAGTGGGTTTTTAGTCAGTAAAAGTCTGACAATATATCCCGCTCCGCCAAAGAGCGGGAGATGTCATTAGATGATTTTGCCACCGAAAAAAAAAGCGGATAAACCAGTGTAAAACCAGTCTAGAGTGAGTAGGTTACTTATAAGCAAGCGTGCTCCATCGCCGTCCATATCATCGCTTACCATCGGGGAAGATGGTGGTCAAACGCGAGCCTATTTTGACACAGATTTGTTGTTCCGACGGAAAGCCGGTAAGAATCGACTTCTCGCCTCTACTAGCACAAAATACATGACCTGCAGGCTTAACCAAGTTACGATCCTTTCGTGTCGAATCTGTTTCTGTTTTAGATTTTAGAAAACAATAAGGTAGCCATGCTGAAGCGCCTTTTTTTTTGATGGGTAGAAATCTTCCAAAGATCCCGCCCTTGGGCGGAACGAGAGATAGTGTCAGAGTTTTAATGGCTAAAAAACCCACCTCGTTCCTTCTTAGCCCTTCATACCGGGGTCGGTCTTTCTTCCTTTCAGAAACCGCTCCAAGTCTCGCCCTGCAGAGCCCCTACGGTTATGTTGACGCGCCTGAATCGATCACCCGTTCTACAAAACGTACCGGGGCTTGAGCTATCTTTCGAAATTTAACCCTGGCCCCAGTAGGCTTCGACCCAGCTGGGCCCCTGCTTTAACGATTAAATTTCATGCTATCATTTTGAACTATGTGAACTTGGCTACGAATTTTCAATCCGTTTGTTCTGACCACGTGACTTAACATTCAGATGATGTCATTCCTATACAATGAGGGTATTCTTTTTTGACATCCCCCGCCCTTGGGCGGAGCGGGAGATAGTGTCAGACTCTTACTGACTAAAAGACCCACCCCGTTCCTTCTAGCCTTCATACCGGGGCTCGAGCGCCCTTTCGAATAACCCTGGCCCCAGTAGGCTTCGACCCGGCTGGGTCCCTGCTGTTGCTGACAACTCCTTGAGGCGCGCGGGGAGAGTGCGCGCCGTCGACGACTTGGGCTTGGTCCGGACAGTTACCGGACGCCCGGACAGTGAGCTACCCATTGCTCACTTTCCGCAAGCCCGCGCCTACGTTGGCCGGAAATCGGGATCAGAATCCCGGCGGCGGCGGCGGCGATAACGCCGTTGCCTGATGCATTCGGCGTCCTCCTTTGCGAGCATTACTGCTTCGCAGAAGTCGGCGACCGCCTGCCACTCCTCCTCGCTCCGGACCATGGCCTCAACCAAGGCCCGGCGCGAGAGGTCTCCGCCGCCGATCGCCCCCACGAGGGCACGGCGATGCTCCGCCCAAGCAGGGCACACCTCGACTGTGTGCTCCACCGTGTCCTCCGGGCGTTCCGCACAGTGGCGACACCCGGGCGTCACTTCCGCATGAATCCGGTGCAGGAAACTCCCGAACGAACCATGTCCGGTGAGGACCTGCGTCATGCGGAAGGTAAGGACGCCGTGAGGTCTTTCCAGCCACGCCTCAGAGAGGGGACTTACCGCCACAATTGTGGCGTGCCCAGCACTGGGTTGCGATAGTCGTTGACGCCATTTCACCATGAGATCCCGCCGAAGCTCTGTCCGCCATGCCGTGAACTGTCGCGGCAGCGGACTTTCACCCCGGCGTTGCATCTCCACGCGCATATCGTGCATGTGTGCAAGGACTGTTGCCTCCAGATCCCACGGTGGTAGGCCAGCCAGAAGGCTCGCCTCTTCGCGGGAGACCGTGCAGTATCCCCGCACCATCCTTATCGCCATGACCCTCTGGCAGGCGTTCAGTATGGCTGCCGGTCGCTTTTTCAGCGACGGTGCCCACACCGATGAGGGTATTCTAAGATGTCGTTCACCAGGTGGCAGCATTGAGGCGTCAGGTCGGGGCACCTGTCAAACCGCTTATATTAATGACATTAGTTAGACGTCAACGTCAACGTTAAACGTTACATGTCAACGTCATGTATACGTTTTCAAAGGAAAAGACCTGACGGTTCAGTGGCGCCAACTGGTGGTGTGAATTTTCCTGAACCTTGTAGGAGGCCTTCAAGTGTGTTCGAGTGGTTTTTGTTTTGAGACATGTTATTATTGTTACACAGTGTTATTTATAAAACACAAACAACCTTTTCAGGACTTTATAACTAACAGTGAAATCTTGAAGGATTGTTTTTGTAGATAAATGAAATATGTTTTGTGAAAAATTATAAAACAAAAGTTTTTGTTTATGATGTTAGTTACAAAGTCCTGAGAGATTGACAGTGTTTTACAAATAACCCTGTATAAGTTATTATTATTATTTTTTACATTTGATATAACTTTTATATAAAATATTTTTTTTTTATTTAAGGACTAAATGATGGCGACTAAAGATTTTTTCTTAAGTTTGAATGATTTCAAACGGACGCACGGCGAGCCACCCTTACGTTGTTGAAACATCTACGGTCCGGACTAAACGTTTCTCCTCATCATTTATACCGCGTACATCGAAGGACTGGAACAGTTTGTCTGCTGCGGTCTTCCCGTCTGATTATAATTTAGGTGTCTTCAAGGCTAGAGTGAACAGGCTCTTAATAAACTAGTGCGCCTCACCATCAACGTTTATAAAAGATAAAAAAAAAAGATTTCTGACTTTATATAGGCACTTACCGGAACATACAGTAGCTTGTATAATACAGCAATATGCCTGAAACAAATAACAGTGATTACGCATGTTTTAACTAGTCAAATGATAATCCATACTAATATCATAAATGGGAAAGTGTGTGTGCGTGTGTGTGTGTCTGTTTGTCCGTCAACAAAAAACTACGTGAAACGCATGACGAAAAAATGTCAAATTACCGTTTTTTTTGTTTATAACTAGGTGAAGTGTACTACTATGAGCCCTGAATAAATGTGTATCAATAATTATTTTTATTTTTTGACCAGTACAAGTCCTCAAAACTGCTTAAGTTTGGGTATAGGAATTTTTCAAAACCTATTAATAGATAATGCAATTAGACAATTAAGTAAGTAGTGTTTTAAATAGTACATATTATTGATAAATGATAAATGATAAATGATATTTATTTTGTAAATAGGTTTAAAAAACACTTTTACACGTCAATTTTTTTTTTCGTCATTTTATGCTAGATGAGGCCGGTGTTTCCTATCTGACTACCCTGAGAAGAAACACCGAAACAAACTCAGGGGTCAAGGTCTCTTTTAAAGTCCATACAGTAAATATGTAATGGTCAAATCACATGAGAACCATGCAGATTTGTCTGAGATGGTCTTTTGAAGAAAGAACCATACAGATTTGAGTGGACCTGTCCAATCAGTGGAAGCATTTGTCAGTATTCGAAAAGCTCAACTTAGGACTACTAAGGAGCTCTACGACTTGACGAACAATACCAAAGAAAGGACATTTGGGTAGGCCGCAGAAAACACTCAAATTGCCAGACATACGTTAAAATTACTGAAAAGAAAAGAAAAAGCAATCAACATAGTCCTCACATTTACAATAATATAAGCAAATTGATAATTTACAAAATATTTAGAAAAGTAAATATTTATGTCAAAGAAAAAAAAAATACTTTAAGTACTTAAAATGTATACATGTCATTTTGTAAAATAAAAATAATCTCCAATGTCAAATTGTAAAAATTGTAAAAAAACAAATAAAATAAAAAGAAAAAGCACATTTGAAAATAAAAATAATTAAAAAATACAAAAGAAGAAAAATAAAAATGACAACAGTTGTAGTAGGTACTGGAGCAGGTCAATCCCAAGCCTTTTCGTCCTGAATATAGTCTTTTACAGTGTAAAAAGCCTTTTGACAAAGTTTACGTTTTACAAATGATTTGAACTTATTAAGGCTTAGTTGTTGAATATGACTAGGAAGTTTATTATAGAAGTGTATACATTGGCATCTAAATGAGACCCCTATTTTTTGAGCCTGGTTGCAGGAACTACAAATTTATGTTTGTTTCTTGTATTAAAATTATGAATATCACTGTATTTTTTAAACATGTCTATATTTTTATGGGCATACATAATATTCTCGTAAATATACTGTGAAGGCACAGTCATTACATTTATTTCTTTAAATTTATCTCTGAGGGAGTATCTGGGACTTAATTTATAAATTGAACGAATAGCCCTTTTCTGTAAAACGAAAATTGTCTGTATATCGGCGGCATTTCCCCATAATAGAATACCGTACGACATGACACTATGAAAATAGCTAAAGTAAACTAAACGGGCTGTCTCTAAATCAGTTAAATTTCGAATTTGTCTTACAGCATATGCTGCTGAACTAAGTTTTTTCGACAATTTGTCTATATGTGGGCCCCACTGAAGCTTAGCGTCTAGAGTAATGCCCAAGAACACTGTAGTATCTTCAGGACTCAACTCTTTACCTTTTATTAGCACACTGGTTTCTACTTGCCTCACATGAGGCATGGTAAACTTAATACATTTGGTTTTTTTTTCATTAAGTAGCAGGTTATTTACATTAAACCAGTGTACTATTTTTGAAAGAGCTATATTTATATCGTCAGTAACCTGCTGCTGACGTTTAAGTTTAAACAAAAGTGAAGTGTCGTCTGCAAACAACACTATATTATGATTGTCTTCTATGAGGTAAGGTAAGTCGTTTATGTAAATTAGAAACAAAAATGGACCAAGAATTGAGCCCTGGGGGACACCCATTTTTACAACAGATCCGGGAGATCTTTTTCCGTTTACGTCAACTCTCTGAATCCTTTCACTCAGATATGATGTAAGAAGATCCAGGGAGGAGTTCCGGATCCCGTAATGGTGTAGTTTCCTGATTAATGTTTCATGGGGAACGCAATCGAAGGCCTTGGACAAATCGCAAAAAATGCCCAAGGCATCGCATTTATCTTCCCATGCATTATAAATATGTCCTAAAAGTTCAACACCAGCATCGGTTGTCGAACGACCCCTTGTAAAACCGAACTGTTTGGTATGCAACAATTTATGTCTATTAAAAAATCTCTGTAATTGCTGTAGAATGAGCTTTTCAAATATTTTACTAAAGGTCGGTAGTACTGAAATAGGTCTGTAATTTGTGGGGTCCGATGTACTACCGGTTTTGAACAATGGTATTATTTTACTATTTTTCATTAAGTCAGGAAACTCCCCGCGATCGATACAATTATTAAAAATAAAAGCTAAAGAAGGAGCTACAATGTGGATTATAGACTTAACAACGTCCACAGAATTACCCCATAAATCTGCAGTCTTTTTTACATTTAAAGAGTTGAAGGTCTTAATAATATCTACATAAGATACATGTTCGAAATTAAAATCAGAATCACAAACTTTAACATTTTTTTTAAGCAGAGACTCTGCTGCAGCGGGTGATGAATTCAGAGATTTTGTTGTTGATATGGGGATCTCTGAGAAGAAGTTTTCAAAAGCTGCGGCTACCTGTGAGTCCGATGTGATCACATTGTCGTCAATTACCAGGTTAAAGTCACTACATGGTTTTGTAGACTTACCAGTTTCACTATTTATAATATTCCAAGTTGTTTTAATTATATTATTACTGTTTTTAATCTTGGAACTTAAACAACGCGATTTTGCTTCAGAGCAAACTTTTTTAAACAATTTTGAATAATTCCGCACATATAAACTAAATTCAGCAGTGTTAACGAGAATTCTTTCATCATACAATTCGTAAAGCCGATTTCTACTTTTATGAATACCACTAGTAGCCCATTCACTGAACGACACATTACTATTAACTGAAATATTCTTAGGTATAAATGTAGAATTAAATTGATTACAGTACATGTTAAAGAAACCCTCATATTGGTGATTGACATCATCAAATTTAGACAAGTTTGGTAAATTATTAGTGAGTTTAGTTTTAAAAGTTTCTTAACGACTTGCCGTTTTAGGGTTAACAGTGATATTTTTTTTAGTCACTATGATGTTTTTGTTATGAAAAGTAATTAATTGCCCACAATGATCAGAATCCAATAAATTTATAATTTCTTTGTGACTTGGTACAACATCTGTATATATGTTACAGCCAAAGTAATTAATCTGGATATTATGTATATTATCTAGCCATTATTTATAATGTCTACTCAATTTAGATAAAGTGATAATTGACACGGAATTAATCACATTAACTAGCAATTTTATATAATATCTTCCAAGACTTGGATAATGTAATAAAACAAGTAGGTACTGTTAAGGTTTTTATTAAGAATTAAAATGACATTGCCATAGATAATAATTCTACATTAATTAACATTGTTATAATGTAATTAAACTTTCTAAAGTAAACTTAAAGCTTACTAGCCGTTAAAAACAACAAAAAAGAACAGAGATTAATACAAGTATTTGGTATCTATCGTTGAAGACTACAATAATAAAATATTTAAAATGAACTGACATTCATTAATTGAGTCACAAGTATTATTTATTGTTACAAGTAAGACTCAAGTGACATTTTGAGTTACACAAGAGGTTTGACTTTTAATATTAAGAATTAAAATAACATTGCCATAGATAATAATTCTACATTAAATCAAATTGTTTTAAAGTTATTTAACTTTAAAAAGTAGAAAAGCTCACTAGCCATTAAAAAAAATTAAAAAAGAACACAGAGATCAGTAAAAGTACCTATTTGGTATCTCTCTTTAAAGACTATAATAATAAAATATTTAAAATGAACTGACATGAATTAACTGGGTCATAACATTTTATTTATTCTTACAAGTAAGGCTCTTGTGACATTTTGAGTTACACATGAGGTTTGACTTTTTACATTTACACCTATTAGAAACGCATTCTCCAGTACAATTGCAGTGCTGAAATCCTTGGCCGCCAAGATGTGACTCTTTTTTTGCACATTCTCTGATGGTAACTTCATGTCGGGGAACGATATCAATTGTAATAAAAGTTTCTTTGCAGACAGTGAACTGATTTCTTGCGTAAAGTTGATTTAGAATCCCATGCTTGGTGCCTAACTTATACATTCCTTCTGTCTCCTGAGAAATTATAACAGCGATAATGTTTCTATCATCGGCTTTGGCACGGTCTACGTCAGGAATTTTTACTACTACGTTATCGCCTATATTAGCAGCAGGATATTTTTGCGAAGATAGAGTCAACATTTTATCTGCTTGTTTTTTCAGAGATTGTCCAACTAATTTTCTGATGTTTCCAATGTCTTCTTTCTTTTTATCAAGAGCAATTACTATTTCCTGGCCACTTTGCGTTATATTTGACGGATCTGTAGTATTTCCTTGGTTTTCGGTATCGTTATCAGGGTTTCCTGTCAGATTATCCGGAATCTCATTTTGCGAATCAGTGTTTGAAATTTTAGTATCATCATCTTCATTAATCACAGCGTCGGTTATATTGGGTTCGGTTTGCCTCTCCTCATTCAACTGGTTTTCGTCTTCATTCAATATAGATTCTAGCTCTTCTTCTGTTGACAGTTCAACTAGCGCGTCTTTAGGAAGACTATTTAATCCAACTTTAGCTTTACAGCCAAACATTGCTTCGTAAGGGCTACGATTTATTCCTACGTGATACGCTCTGTTCTTCATAAATTGAATAAAGCGTAATCCTTCAGACCATTTCGTCGTCTTGTTAGATTCCAGCCAAGTACAAAGCATCTTCTCTATATCTTGGTTAGCTCTTTCAACAGACCCTTGTGATTGAGAATGTCGGGGTTTGCCATGTACGATTTTTAATTCCGGCCACATCGCACAGACTTCTTTGACCACTTTGTTAGCAAATTCTCTACCATTATCGCTTTGCAAAATACTAGGCGCTCCAAATGTAGTAAAAATGTCCAGTAAATGATACGCTACCTCCTCTGCTCGCTTACTTTTTAAAGACCGCAGCTGCACGAATTTTGTTAGGTGATCTTGATAGACCATGATGAATTTATAATCACCATCACTTTGTGATTGCATGTCTATGAGATCTATTTGGCACCTTGAATTAAGTTCGTTGCTGATAATCGGTTTTACAACAAGACCTTTTTTTGGCAAACTTTTCTTTTTCTGACAAGATTCGCACAGATTCAAATACACTGTGACGAGTTCAGCAGTTACATTTTTATATCTTAATTTTAACTCTTTCATCATTCTGACTCTACCGCCGTGTCCAATACTAATATGACAGTCGTGGATTATTTGAAAAGTTTCGTCTAAGTGAGCATAGTAAATAATGGGATCACCTTCGTTTTTCACCGGAATTATTAGTTTTTCTGATGCTCCAATTTTGACGACATCGTATCTTGATAGGCGCTGGTAATCTTCAGGTGTTTTCTTAATAACCTTGTTCTTTGATTCTTTAACTTTTGAAATTAAAGACAAATATTGATCACATGTAAACAACTGATTATTTTTTCCTTTACTTGCAATGAGTACAGTGATATTTTCATAGAAATGTTTTTTCATTTCATCTGCCATTATTAGACACTGATACGAATGTAAAAACTCGCGGAAATTGCGGCACGCGCGGCGCTACCTCTCATAACAAAACGATGACGACCACTGTTTGCGTCAGCTACAAGATGGCGGCGATCACGCGACGCGGCAGTGGGATGAAGAGCGGGAGGGGTAACAAGTCAGTTAGACCGTATTTATTACTTTGGCTAACTTTGACCCGCTATTATGAATAAAATCCGGATGAAGTGATTAATTTATCATATTGTCTAGTCAATTTTGTTATTATATATAATGACCAGTCATTATGTATAATATCTATTTAATCACTATGACTGTAACATATATATTATCTATACATGTAGCACTAGTAGGAGTTATTCTTGTGGGCTCCAAAAATAAATTAACAAGATTGTATGACCGAAATAGACTTAAAATTTTACTACATAAACCTGAGTTTTCTAATAAATTAACATTAAAATCACCACAAGTAATTATGTACTTATTTGAATTACAAATCTTGTGGAACACTTCATCCATTACTTTTTCAAAGCAGTCATACAATCCAGAAGGGGGTTTGTACACACTTAATATAATAAATTGCTCCAATTCAATACAGGCTATATATATATATATTCATTTCTATTTCTTTGAACTTAATTTAAATTAGAAAGTGTTTTTTTTTTCTAAGTAATAAAAGCTTGAAATTGGCATTAGAAAACCGGTTTTACCAACTTCACATTTTTTTTTAAATATTTTTTTACATTTATTTAAAACACATTGCGTCGTGCAGGTTGAATATTATTTAAAATAATTTAGAATTGTACCATAATTCGTGTAGAAGATATCTAGCATTTTTATTTAATTTTTAAGATTTCATAACTTATGAAATATGGTTGATTAATAACAATTTAAACTAATTTTATTAAATTTATTATACACAATCAATCACTAATCAATAAAATATAATATTATAATCAGTCAAATTATTAATCAATAAAATATTTTTTTCACTTACCGCAAGTATCAAAATCGCCAAGATTGCTTGACAAGCCTTCATTTTGAAGCTAGGGATCCACTTCAGGTAGTCGTGATCAACTAATTGTTTGTTAAGAATCGCCACTTTTATACTTATTTTGTTTTATTACCGTTATAATAAACTTAATGTGAAAACATGGTGTGTTAGATTTTTAATGGTGTGACGTTATTAAATCGTGAATTTGCGTTGTTCACGAATATTGTTTGTTACATTTTAGTAGAGATGTGCCATCTACATATGATTGACCGACTAGTTTACTAGCCGACCAGCCATTTAATAGGTTGTAAAGAGGCCCACTAATCGACTGAATAGCTGACCAAGCCGATTATGGTTTTTTTTTTCGGCGGGTGAAAATCATCCAGATGACATTCCCCGCCCTTGGGCGGAGCGGGAGTTAATATCAGACTCTTACTGACTAAAAAAGCCACCCTGTTCCTTCGTTGCCTTTCATACCGGGGCCGAGCCTCCTTTTCGGAAACAGACCCCTGGCCAGTAGGCTTCGACCCTACTGGGTCCTTACGGCTGCTGACAACTCCTTAAGTCGTGTGAGAACAATAAGCACCGTTGACGACTTGGGCTTGAACCGGACGGTCGGACAGCGAGCTACCCACTGCTTGCCATCCGCAAGCCCGCGCCTACGATGGCCGGAAATCGAAATCGGTATCCCTGCGGCGGCTGGGGTGTGAACACCGTTGCCTTATGCGGTCGGCCTCCTGTTTTGCTAGCATTACTGCTTCGCAGAAGGAGACCCCCTGCCCCTACTCCTCGCTCCGGACCATAGCCTGTACCAAGGCCCGGTGCAAGAGATCGCCGCCGCCGATCATCCCCACAAGGACACGGCAATACACTGCCCAAGCGGGACACACCTCTACCGTGTGCTCCACCGTATCCTCCAGGCGTTCTACACAATGGCGACACCCGAGCGTCACTTCTGCACGAATCCAGTGCAGGTACCTCCCGAACTTACCATGTCCGGTTTTTTTTTTTATATGACTCTTACTGACTAAAAGCCCACCCCGTTCCTCCTAGCCTTCACACCGGGGCTCGAGTACCCTTTCGGATAACTCTGGCCTCAGTAGGCTTCAACCCGGCTGGGCCCCTGCTGTTGCTGACAACTCCTTGAGGCGCGTGGTAACAGATCGCGCCGTCGACGACTTGGGCTCGGTCCGGACAGTTACCGGACGGTCGGACAGCGAGCAACCCGTTGCTCACTGTCCACAAGCCCGCGCTCCCGGCGGCGGTGGTGAAAGCGCCGTTGCCTGATGCGGTCGGCCTCCTCCTTTGCAAGCATTACTGCTTCGCAGAAGTCTGCGACCGCCTGCCACTTCTCCTCGCTCCGGACCATGGCCTGAACCAAGGCCCGGCGCAAGAGGTCGCCGCCGCCAATCGCCCCCATGAGGGCACGGCGATGCTCCGCCCAAGCAGGGCACACCTCGACTGTGTGCTCCACCGTGTCCTCCGGGCATTCCGCACAATGATGACACCCGGGCGTCGCTTCCGCACGAATCCGGTGCAGGAACCTGCCGAACGTGCCATGTCCGGTGAGGACCTGCGTCATACGGAAGGTAAGGACGCCGTGAGGTCTTTCAGCCACGCCTCAAAGAGGGGACTTACGCCATAATTCTGGTGTACCCAGCACTGGGTTGCGATAGTCGCTGACGCCATGTTGCCGTGACCTGTTGTGTCTGTGACTGTTGCCTTCAGATCCCATGGTCGCTAGCCAGCAAGAAGACTCACAGCTTCGTTGGAAATCGTGCGGTATCCCCGCACAATCCGAATTGCCAAGACCCTCTGGCATACGTTCAACTGGGCCCTCGGTTGCTGTCGTAACGGCGGCGCCCACATTGGCGCCCTATAAAGGGTATTAGATATAAGCTTTAGGTATCAATGTCAATACATGAAACAATCCTTGAAGGAGCACTTTTTTGGACGCCTTAAGAAGTTATTCAATAGCCTTATTTTAGGCGGAAACAAGGTGCGCGCCATTTAACGGTTGGGTCATGTATTGATGTACTCTTTCGGCGTACTCAAATGGACTCAAACAGAACTGGATGCCCTGGTTAGGCGGGTTCGTTCACTGCTTATTGCAAACCGTCTGCATCACCCATGGTTATTGGTGATGACACTATATATCCTGCGGAAGTGTGGGGGTCGTGGCTTTTTAAATGCTAAGACCCTACACAACCGTGAGGTATGCAGTCTCAGGGAATACTTCCTAGAAACCGACGTGGTTATGCACCGAGATGTGGTAGCGGTGGACAAGGACCTCAATCCGCTCTCCTTGGCTAACGGGAACTGGCGCAAACCTATAGTGCTGGATGTTAATGACCTCAAAGAAGTATGGCAGAGCAAGGAGCTTCATGGACGCTTTTATCGGGCCCTACATGGACCTGATGTAGACTTATTAGCGTCCGTATCCTGGCTGCGCTTCGGTGACCTCTTCGGAGAAACCGAAGGTTTTGTCTGTGCAATAATGGACGAAGTTATGATGACGAACAATTACCGGAAATACTCGTTTATTGTGAAGGACGGAACGGTTGACATCTGTCGGGCATGCCACCGGCCTCGGGAATCAATCCGATACATTATTTCTGGGTGTTCACATCTAGCCAACGGAGACTATTTGCATAGACACAACCTCGTAGCTAGGATTATCCACCAGCAACTTGCTCTATATGATACACCAGCACCTTGTTCTTACATAAATATAATCTTATGGAGTCAGAAGTACCGTACTATAGGTATGTGCCCGACCCAGTTCTTGAAAATGGCGATATCACGTTATATTGGAATCGATATATAATATAATAATAATAATAATATATTATTATTATATTATATATATATCGCCCCATCGCCGTATCTCTACGTTGACGTCGTGGTGGGGCTTGCGCGCTCCAATGAACCCTAAGTCTGTGTCGGTAGCGCTTGCTTAGCCGTAACATGACTAGGGTGAGGGGCCAGACCAAAAGAGGTACAATCCGCAGGGCAGTTTTGTGGCGAACTGTTGGGCATTAGCGATCCCACGGACCCGATCTCCCGGGAGAATTATTGTTCTTTTTCGGTCGTAGTGAACACTGACGAGGAACAGAGCTCCCACCTCTCTCTTGCCTTTATTGGCTGGCTTGAGTGGAGATTTGCAAGAGCAAATGCGCTCGGGAGAAGGATGTATAATCCAGTAAGGTGCTGGTAGGGATCTTGACCGTACTTCCGGGATTGTCCTGATAGCCGTGGTATACCTCTCCACTTCTCAAGCACATCAGGATATGTTGCCCTCTTGTTGCTACGTCACTTCGTGCTAGCGACCATTTTGGGGGCCCATTGTTGAGTGTGCAAGTCACCCCTTGCCTTTTTATCGATGGAAATTAAAAACATTGTTTAGGCAGGGGCCATAGTCTTAACATAGTTCCTGGTAACCAGTCCACTTAAGACTACAAAAACCATAGCCTTATAGTAGTTTTTCACATGTTGCAATAGTTTCCCTTCAACCGGGGGTTGTCCCCAATAGTGCATCCTAATGCACTAACATAGCGCATACAGGGATAATCGCCGGTTGGTACCACGTCCCATTAGAAGCAGCTAAAAGGGCCTCTGCGAGTTGGTTTCGGCTCCTCGTATGCCTTCCAAAGGTCCAGGACCTCATAGTCCTGAGATAAATAAATAATAATAATATTCCACAACTATCACACAGCGCCGTCTAGTCCCAAGCTAAGCAGAGCTTGTGTTATGAGTACTAGACAACTGATAAACATACTTATATATTTCTAAATACATACATATTATAGATAAATTACACCCAGACACAGAACAAATGGTCGTGCTCATTACACAAACATTTGTCCTGGTTGGGAATCGAACCCACGACCTCCGGCATAGCAGTCAGGGTCACTAACTACTAGACCAACAGGCCTGTCAAAATATCATCACTGACAGGACTATTGTTGCCAATAAGCCTGACATAGTGGTGATAGATCGACTAGAGCGTCGCACAATGATTGTTGATATAGCGGTCCCTCATGACGTGAAAGCTGAGAAGGATAAACAACTAAATATCTTGACTTGGCTCGCGAGGTTGTCGACATGTGGGAAGTGGATAGAGTAATCATTGTGCCGTGACGGCCAATGGCTTAATAGCCAAGAGCCTCGACCAACATCTAAGGAGGCTCTCGTTAGGCAGTTGGAGAAAGGGCTTGATCTAGAGGGCAGTACTCCTGGACACGGCGCGTATTGTGCGGAGGTTCCTCTCTCAGGAGCCCTGACCATCGGCAGCTTGGACCCTGGTCCTGATGCCGGTGGGCTACTATTTTTTGTATTTTTAAATGTTTCTTTTAAGAAATGTTTAAAAATATAATTAATATGTGTAAATAGGAAATAAACGAAATAATAATAATATCAAAGTTATAATCTTCGAGTTTATAATATACTTGTCTACATAGCGTGCGTTTAATGCATGTTTTAATTTTGAACTTATTTGTAGAATTTCAAGAGGTATTTTTTATTATATAATTTTACACAGTAAAATAACTTTTTGGTACTATAGCCAATCTGAATCGAGGTTGATCTAATTTTGTTCCTATTCCAAGTATTAAAATTGTGTCTGTCACTTATCTTAGTAAAAAGATAAATATTTATAAACATACAGAATGTTTTCATGAATTTATTGAGATGGAACTATTATGATGTTTATTTCCTTAAATAGTCCCATAAGAGAATCGCGACTACAAAGATTAATATGGCTCTGATAGTTCTTTTTTCCAGAACAAAAAAAGTAAAAATACTAAAACCCGACTACGACTCTTGTTTCATTCTTTTTCAGCGTGGTTTTTTTGTCGTAGTCGGGATTTAGTTTTTTACTTTTTTTTTTTGTTTAAACAATTTTGGTGTTATCACTGTGTTTCTATACTATTTACGTGAAGCCCTTTCAAATAATATCAATTACGGTGTATTTATCTTAACATTTTTTTAACACATTACTTTTTGTCCGCTAGAGAGCGTCACTTTAAATTTGAGCAATATTTTGGAAATGTACAAGTTAAGCCCTTTCAAATGATATCGAACACGGCGTATTTATCTCCAATTTTGTTTTTAACACATTACTTTTTGTCCGCTAGAGGGCGCCATATCGAGTTTTCTGACACGTCGCCTGGCCTATGTTCAGCGGGCGATTAAGATGGTTCTAACGTTGCCTCATATGTCGAGTTCCGATATGTAGATTAGGAGCTATGAGGGAACAGATGAACATACTCACATACATACATAGCCTGTCAAAATCACAACCCTCCTTTGGCTTTGCCGTAGTCGGGTAAAAATAGACTCAATGTCTGCAGCCTGTCTCTTTTCCAAAATACCGTAAAACATGATGCTATAAAAAAAGTAACTAAAATAGACCAGTTTTGCGGTATGTACATCAGTAAATTGACGGATTTTTCTGACAGCATATGCTGCTGAAATAAACGGACCTGCCAGAGATGTTAAATGAGGCCCTCATTGTAGTTAAGCGTGATTCCCATTCGATTTTCCTTCCTTGTTCAATACTATGTCGGATTTATTACTTTTAACATTCGGTAATGCAAATCTTTTGCATTCAGTTTTTTTTTCCATTTAATACTAAATTATTAACAGTGAACCAGTTTTGGACCAATTCTGTAATTATTAGTGTCATTATGGTCACTGGATTAAAAAGTGGTACAACCTTAGTGTATTTAATTATAATCTGTAAATACTCCTTGGTCCACACGCAAATTAAATGTTATAGCTAAGTATAATGCTAGAGCTCTTGCACGATAACTTGGCGCGTAGCTGGGGGCGCTCTTAATGTTGCCAACCTAACTAATCTGTTTTTCCCTCATATAATTAAAAACAATCTATCGTTGAGTTATCAAATTGTATTTTTATAAAATTTATCACGACGGGTCGAACCAAATTATTTCGAAAATGTATTTTATTACGTTTTCCTATTGTACGTACTAAGAACTATATGCCAAATTGTTTGTTAATATTCTTTTAGTTATTAAAATAACCAATCGAACACTAACATTTAACCTTTTACATATATAGGTAGGTACACAAAACTTCAAAACCTCATAAATCGATAATTTTTCACATACGATTTAGTTCTTGGGATCAGTCGATTAGTTATAATTATAATATAAATTACATTCATTATCATCATTTATCACTTATACGAGTACTTAAAGGAAAGTAAACAAATAGGTAAATTGAACTAAGTTGAGGTAATTTTCATTGGCATAATTTATTTAAAAAAAAAGTCAAGAAAGAACCTTGTAAAACTTTTATTGAATATAAAGTAACACTTTTAGTATCAGAATCCAGCTAGTTTTTATCAGAAGAATCGGATGAATATGAATATGAATGATATGATACATTTCCAGTATTACTAATATATAATTTGGTTGTTGATTTGCAATATTTTTTCTTTAATCCATCGCATGAAGTTTGCAGAATTTATATCGTCATTATAATCACTTAATTAAGATTTAAATACGAAGTAGCAGTCCCTTTTCAACAAATTCTGATTTTCTGCTAGGCACCGCTCTGGTATGTATAAAGGGGAATTTTATTATTATGGTCACCCGAAAAATTATTTAACACACGTAAATTCTCATGCTTGATTTTTATATACAGGATTATTTATAATAACCGACTTACTAAAAAAAAACACTAAAACTATCAAAATAACTTTAATTTCGGAAGTCTGTGTTTCTATAATAGCCTCTTCGTTATTTAACACCGACTTCCGAAATTAAAGTTATTTTGATAGTTTTATTGATTTTTTTAGTAAGTCGGTTATATTTTTTTGTAAAAAGTTTTTTATTTCACACTTTTTAGTTGCAATACACTTACAGCCAGAGTACCTTTTTCTCATGACAATTCCAATTAACTCAAACCCTGCTAGGATACATTGTTTTATTATGAATTTCCCGTGTCTACCTTCCGGCTCCATCATCATCATCAGATCAGTTCGATAGTACCTTATAGCCAAAGTGCATCTCATGACAATTCAATAAGCCCAAACACGGCTAGGATACATTGATTAATTACGGAGTTCCGGTGCCTATATTCCGGCTCCATCATCATCATCAGATCAGTTCGATAGTACCTTATAGCCAAAGTGCATCTCATGACAATTCTAATAAGCCCAAACACGGCTAGGATACATTGATCAATTACGGAGTTCTGGTGCCTATCTTCCGGCTCCATCATCATCATCAGATCAGTTCGATAGTACCTTATAGCCAAAGTGCATCTCATGATAATTGTAATAAGCCCAAACACGGCTAGGATACATTGATTAATTTCGGAGTTCCGGTACCTATCTTCCAGTTCCATCATCATCATCAGGTCACATCGATGATACCATTTTCAACATACCTATTCAGAACTATTCATTTATTTGTAACTATGTTCATTGGGAGATCTGTGTGAGTATGAACTTCCGTTGGCCATTTCTGGTCTTCTTTACCAGTTCCACTTCATCAAATGTCATGTTTTGACTATAAATGCATAAATATAAAGTCTTTGATGAAAATACCAAAAGAACTATATGGTTGCCTATAATATTTGAGGAGTTCCCTCGATTTCGCCAAGATTCCATCAACAGATCCCGACTTAGTGACTATGGGACCATTTGGGAAGTATACCCTTTCCAACAAAAAAATAATTTTTCAAATCGGTTGGCAAGTGACGAAGTTATGCGCGAACATACATAAAAAAAAAATACAAACATCCGAATTGAGAACCTCCTCCTTTTTTAGAAGTCGGTTAAAAAACTAGCAACCTCTCCGGACTTCTAAAAATTGGTCATATTTTAGTTCATCAGATTTTCTTACAAAAATAAAAATATTGAAACTAAAAGTTCAAAATATTACGAAGTCTATGCAAAGCAAGCGATAGTACAATAGCGGACGATAGCTGATCATGAACTTGACCTATTTACGGGTGACCCTCACTAGTCGGTTGATCGCCTTGATGCGCTTGTGTCGCGTTGTAAGTGTTCTTGTAGCGAAATTCGGCAATGCGGACGTAATTATCTTTACATATATCTGTACCATTTTTTAATATCATTATTTTATGTTGTGGTATATTGTTTTGCTTACGCCGAATATTACTATTCTATTCTATTCTATTCTATTCTACATGATGGTGTATCACATATTCTAATGTCGAGTACACGGAAATGGTGCGAATGCTTGCTAGGTGTAATTACAATGTTTCGGAAGCCTGCTTACTATTATTAAGAGAACAGTGCACGGGAGCCGTAAGTAGATACAGCAAAATACAGAGTTGAAATGTGTTAGAGAGAACAACGAAATCTAAAAGGTTTGTTTTACAAATAACCCTGTATATGTTCACCAGACAACTATTTTTATTTGTTATGAATAAACTGTAAGAGAGTTAAAAAGAGAGAGAAATTAATATACCATAATGTATGTCTCACTCAGTCTCATGCGCGTAGATAATGCCCTCGCACTCCTACTCACACAGAAATTAAAATTGACTCTAGGGGATGATTGGCCCCTTGTATGGGTCTGTCTTTTTGTAAAAGGTTTTAAAATAGTTGTCTGGTGAACATGTGTAAAAATCAAGCATGAGAATTTACGTGAAGTAAGTAATGATTTTATGTACCTTGATTACCTGATACCTGAAAATTGACCGTCTCAGCAAGCTAGCAGTTAGGCATGCGTTCTTAGTACATACAAACAGTACTCAATCGTCCACATTTCGTTCGTCAGAAAATACGTGACGTCTGGCCGCCCTGGAATCTTACTCTACAACTTATCTTGCGCTAGCTCTATGGTCTAAATTATGGATGTGTATACTTTGACAGACATTCCCTATTGGTCTTCGGTTAATTTGAATTTAATTTTCCGAAAAGCCTTTATGACTGTCATAGGCTTTATATGTTTGAATTGAAATTCAACCGGACAGCCCGGCAAGTTTGCTTTCAATAAAGCAATTGAGGCTTCAGGGGAGGAATTTAGAGCTTTCGTTGTCCTAAGATGTATATTGGTGAAATAATTCACAAATTCTACGAATACGTCGAGTAAACAGTAACCCTGTACATTATATGCATAAACAGTTATTTTTATTTTTATTATCTACTGCGGAAATGTATTTCTTAAGTCATCATCATCATCATATCAGCCGAAAGACGTCCACTGTTGGATATAGGCATCCCCCAAGCGTCGTCACAACGACCGGTCCTGTGCGTCACGCATCCATCGGATTCCCGCAACCCTGACCAGGTCCTCGGTCTACCTTGTGGGAGGCCTTCCATCTCTTGAGTATATTAATGCAATACAGGAAGCAAAGCATATTATGTTATTTGCCCAAGATTTATATAAGTGGCAACATTAAAAGTTCAGTTTAGCCAAAAGTCAAGCCAGAAAAAAAAACTAAGCCATGATCGTAAAATATCTAGTCAACTCAGTTTCCAATTATGACGATTTTTTTTGGGATACTGAGAGTGACCATTACCTTGATTGGTTAGAACGTAGTAAATTATTTTGCCGGTATACAGGGTTATTTGTAAAACACTAACAACCTTGCAGGACTGTATTACTAACATCATTAACTACAACTTTTGTTCTATGACTTTTTACAAAACATAATTTATTTAATAAAAACAAACCTTAAAGATTTCGTTGTTCTATCGAACCGATTTCAACTCTGTATTTTGCTATACCTACCTACGTCTGAATTTATTTATTTATGACTAGCTTTTGCTAGCGGCTTCGCCCGCGTATTTAAAATGTAGCCTATGTCACTCAGGAATAAAGCAATAAAGCAGCTTTCTATCAGTGAAAAATTTTTTGCACTCGGACCAGTGTTTTCAGAGATTACCTCCTATAAACAAAAAACATAACAAAAAAAAAAAAAAAAAAACTTTACCTCTTTATTATATTAGTGTAGATGTATGATGGGACGCAAGCACATATAGCGTCCCCACCACCAGATCTCCACTTCCTTCCGCTTTTGTACTATCGCTTGCTTCGCGTAGACTTCGTATTATTTAGAACTCTCAATTTAAATATTTTTGTTTTTATATGAAAATCTGACGAACTAAAATTTGATATTTTTTAATGTCATAGAACAAAAGTAAGAACCTAAACCTCTCAGGACTATGTTAGTCCAAGTAGGTTACCACTGTTCTATAAATAACCCCGTACATCATGGTGGTATATGTAGACCCAAAATAATTTCATCAACAATTTCCTAGCCGTTGTTCTTTCCCGAAAAAAACTGTGTCTTGTGATGACTATATCAAGCAGAAATTGAGGACGATTATTACTCTTTATTGGTGTATATGTCACAGCCATCTAGTTAAATTAAACCATCTAGTTAAATTAGCCATCCAATTGGACGCCTAGGACGTTCGTTAAACGCCGGCATCCAATTGGATGCCTAGGCCGATACTTGTTTGAACTAAAGTTACTCAACGTTTAACAGCTTGGCGTATTGAAAGTTAACCCTTTCGAAATGACTGATCAAGACTCAGCCAAGTGTTTCAAATTTAGTTCCGCTATTTATTGATTTAATAATATTTCAGTATTACTTGGTGGACACTATTAAGTACTACTACTAAAAAGTAGTTTTATATAATTTATAAACTCATGGATACACAGCCATCGGGTTAAACGTTGCGATCAACGGCATGGCTAGTTGTTCTTCAGCCATTTCATTGGATTTACGCCCTAGTTGTTCAACTGGATAGCTAATTTAACCAGATGGCTGCGACATATATATAGCGCTGTCGGCCCATGTTTGACTTTTTTCTATAATTGTTTTGTATAATTTTTGGCTACTCATCATACAACAATAATTTCTGGGAAAATGCTAAATCAGCTCTGTCATAATCTCCTACCGAAGTCACTTCAAAATCTAACACCTTAAGAAATTGATCACTTAAACCAACTGAAGAAGCTACTTGGGACCGATTCTTAGTAGTGTAATATATTCGTAGCAAGGCTTTAGTGTAATCGCAAGTCCACATCTAGGTCTTGGGCCACTTAAGGCTGAGGCGGCAAGAAAGGCGACACTCGCTCGAGAGGTGGCGCGAGCGGCTACAGCAGCCGCACCTCTCGTGCAACCGCACTTCGAAACCTGGTTGACAAGAAAAGAATGCATCTCCTACAGAATCACTTAGGTGCTGACGGGGCACGGTTGCACCATTGCGGCTGCTATCTGGATTCAGCACAGCACACGCTAGAAGAGTGTCCAGCGTGAGCCACTGCCTCTCAAAAACCAAAAAAAAAGGTCTTGGGCCACATTGCTAGTGGATATACATACACCGGCAATGTGGCCCAAGACCCCATGCGTAATTAAAGCGGCGGTCTTCTCAGGAAAATTTTTAATTGGACATAAAAAATCTACTAATGAAAAGGAATAAACATTATCAACTACATAGTTTAAAAATAATTATTTATTAATTAAATACATATCGTTTAAAATTATAATTTCTTCAAAATTGCTTCCATGCATGGCGTGATTGTTTACTAAAGTCATTTGCCACCGAATATACCGAGGAATGGTTCGAGCATTCCAGAAAAACCAGAAGAACCGCCTGAACCACACGAATCAGATGCACACCCAGAGTTTCCAGTTGGCAACATATTCATTACTCCTGAAACTGTAATTTCATGTTATTAATGTGCACTAAAAGATTTAAAAGTTGTAAGCGGGTAAACCAATGTAAAATATTTAAGTTTTCGTCAAAAGTTCGACACAGATTCGTTGTTCCAATGGACAGCTGGTAAGAATCGACTTGCACGTATCACCTCTACTATTTGCTCAAAACACATGACCCTGAGCCTCAAGTCTGCTATTACAATAGTGTCAGAATGGTCTATCATTGATGTCATAATTATCGATTTTGACAAGTTTGGTAATCTAGATACTAATATAATGGCGTCATTATGACTTTCCAATGGTCAACCACTGACACTCCATTGAAAGAAGTGGCATAGAATGGTAATCTCGTACATATTGAAAAATGAATATTTGACTTTTGCGGTAATCTGCTAAAACTTTGACAGTTTATTTGATCAGTGTTTTACCATTAGAAAGTTATTGTGCAGTTATTGGTTTTAATTTGCTCGAAATGATCATTCTACCACAATTCTATTACAAGACCATTGACCGATTAACGATCGATCATTGATCATCAAACTTTTAGCAAAATGACAATGGGATCGTGTTGGAATGACGAATTTATAAAAATAGCAGACTTGGGGCCCTGAAATGTTATTAGTATATCAAATGCGATTTGTAAATGACATGTGTTCTCATCGATGACGTGTGGGACAGGAGAGGGTTCTAGTCACTAGAAGTTTGACACACCCTCTGGCTCTACCCAAGAGCCGGAGACGTCATGGGATAATTGCTCATATAAAAAACAAAAAATGGGTTCTCATAAAAACGTTTAAGATAGGCTACTTGCTTTAAAAATATAACAGGTGAGATCTATATTGCTCATTTGTGTATCTGGTAAATTTTCGCAATAGTCAGTCGATGTCTTTAACTTATATGCGTATGTCAGTTTTGTTTAATGTATTTTTGACAGCCTCGCGCTTGACCTGATGGAGAGCAACGATGTGGTTGACGATGGAGCGCGCTTGCCTAGAAGTAACCTATTCACTCTTGACTTAAGGATTATTTTATGCAAGTCAGTATACAAGTCTGTTCGAGTGGATTTTTTTAGACAAGTATTACTATTATATAAGTTATTATTTTTACATATCATTATTTTTTCCAAATAGACATAAAATAAAATAGACTTTTTAACGGCTAAATAATGATGACTAAAGATTTTTAGTATGAATGATTTCTGACATCAGTCACTTACTGGGGAGTGCGGTAGCTTGTACAATGCAGCAATATGCCTGAAACAAATAACAGTGATTAAACAAGTTTTATAATTAATCTAGTCGAATAATCAACAGATAATGAGAATACTCGGAACAAAAATACAATGCCGTAAACTGCACAAATGGCACTATTGCTACTAATATAAACGATTCATTCTGTGCCTGAGATTAATTCCGAAAGGATCTTAATAATTTATTTTACTTCCTTAAAAAACGGCAAAAGGCCAAAACGCTAAAACCATTTGGTAAGTATGTTATGTAAGTATATTTTATGACCAAACTAACACACACATACTCACTCTCAAACATACACTAACGCACTTACAAATACACGCTCATACACTATATACATTATTTAACATATGTAAGTACTTTGTTCACTCACCGCACGTACCAATGATTTTACCCAGTAATTGGAAACTCTTTCATAAGATACAGGCAGATTTTCTACCTAGTTTAGGAAAGGGAGTCCTATGACTCACTTTACACTGATTGTACTGTTTTTCTTTATTTAGTATTTAAGACTACTCTATATGCCATGTACAAACTACTTATTGAATAAATTATTTTTATATTATACTGTATTATAAACGTATAAATATCAATGAAGCAGATGGAATACATGAGATCGTAGTATAGAAATATATTTTTTTTATCTGATATAAACTATTGCTTGACTGCAATCTCATCTGGTAGTAAGCAGTGATGCAATCGTTGATGGTGAGGCGCACTAGTTTATTAAGAGCCCCTTTACTCTAGCCTTGAAGACACACAAATTATAATCGGATGGGAAAATTATAAAATTCGGTATTTTTAAACCTTAACATACATTTGACCTACTAAAAGTAAGACTACAAATGTAGATCTCTGTGTAGTTTTTAAGCTATTGCATAGCTTCTATCGCGGGCCTTGAGCGTGGAGACCGAATCCAGAAATTCCGTAACGAAAATAACCTAACACCCCCCCACTCATTTGTTTTTTGAGCGTGGTGACCGATAAGAAAACAAATGAGTGAACAATCAATCAAAGTTCAATTCAATGTGTGAAAGTGTCTTGTGTGTGTCAACTTCAATTAATATCAAAGAAAAAAAACAAAGGAAAAAAAATACTGCATAAATAAAATAAATAAATAATTATAATTGCATAAGTTGATAAAAATGCTATGCAATAGCTTTACCGCGGCAGTCCCCGAGTGCCACAAGTCTTTTTTTTTTATCATTGTCTCGATATTATAACAATTGCTTGCTATGTTTACAATTTGCACCAAAGCGTAGGTATACCAAGCCAACTGTCTAAAACACTATCTGTTCTTGTGTGAGAAGTATTTATTCAAGAGATAGACACCCACAGCATTCAGTGTCTGCCCTGCGATATTTTTATGTTCTTTGCGAAGCATACACTCCGTGTACTCCACAAAACCAGTTTTTGCTAAATTGCCTCGGAAGTGCTGATGAAGAGACCAGTAGCCTGATTCACGTGAAATGAAACAAGCCAAATGTCGTTGAAGTTTTATAGTCGTTCGATCGAAGTCCTATCCAAAAGCGGTATTTACGATCTATCGACTTATTTCCAGTTACATTACTATGTATCCTCCCAGGATAATGTAATACAGATTTTTTTTTAAATCGACGAATTTCTAACGACTTTAAAATCGGTGTCGTCCAAACTCGATTGATGGATGTGAATACGGAAACGGTCTAAACGACTAAATCACTACGATATCGTTACGGTTTTCATTACGTGAATCGGGCTACAGAACGAAATTTCAATTTGTCACGATTAGTAGTCTGCAAAGAGTAGGTACGTAGTCTGGTCCTAATTTGCATACCTGTTATCTAAAATGTATTTACTACAACTATAATAATTAAATCGCAGTAAGACTGGAAAAATATATAAGAAAAAAATCTTATATATATACAAATACAAAACTTATACAAAAAATAAACAAAACAACGCCAAAAAATTTAAGTGTACAATTCGAACTTTCATCCCACAATTGAAGCCTTAATCTTAACCTTATCCTCACTCAACTCTCTCTTATCCTTATCTTAGCCTTAATCTTATCTTCATTGAAAAAACCTTAAAATAACTGTTCTACCTTTCGCATACTGTCAATTAGAGACAATAGAAAGGCAATGACAGTGCGAATTGCGTTTAATGAATTAAAACACCTTATAATTGATTGCCTTATCAATCAGATAGTATTTTTTTTTATTGATATAATCTAGCGCTTGACTGCGATCCCACTTGATGCTAAGCAGTGATGCAATCGTCAATGATGAGGCGCATTAGTTTTTCATTCCACAGAAGGTGAATTTGATAGGAAAAAGTGTTATTTTTTTTGCCACTTCAATTATTCTGTGTATGGTTTGAATTGTGCGTGTGAAATTTGAATCTCATTTTGTTATATTTATTATAATTTAAATAGAAAAAGAAAAATAAAAACACGTAACTAATAAGAACTAGATATACACCTAATTAAAACTAACTTACTTAGTCAGTAAGAGTCTGACACTATCTCCCGCTCCGCCCAAGAGCGGGGGTTGTCATAAGATGATTTTTCCCATCGAAAAAAAAAAAGCCCTAAACAACTAAAAAAATTATTGTTATATGATTCAAGTTATTCACATGAATATACATTTTTTAAACTTACCGCAAGTATCAAAATCGCCAAGATTGCTTGACAGGCCTTCATTTTCAAGTTATCGATCCACTTCAGGTTCGTGATAAACTAATTATTTATTGAGAACCGACACTTTTATACTTGTTTTGTTTTATTGCCTTTGTAATAAAGTTAATGTGAAAACATGCACGTGTTAGATTTTTAGTGGTATGACGTCATTGAAATTTTCATTGTTCACGAATATTGTTTGTTGCATTTTAGTAGAGATGTTCCAACTATGACTGGCCGACTAGTATACTAGCCGACCAGTCGATTAGTAGGTTGTAAAAAGGCTCACTAATTGACTGATTAGCCAACCAAGCTGATCACGGTTTCGATAGTATTTAGTACGCAAGTCGCAAGGGCTGCTTGCGAAGTTGCGAGACTTGCAAGTATGTCGTAACAGCCCCCCTAGTCAAGTTACAACCGTATCGTGTCGAATTCCGTTCTCCAATCGGTAACGCTTCGGTGTCAGCAATTGTAGAAAACGATAAGTAGGTAGCCATGTTGACGCACCTGCGTCGGCCGCTCGTTCTACAATGTAGTGTTTGTTTATCAAAGGATGTAGCGTTAAACGTGGTAGAAATTCATTCTATCAATTTGAACGATGTGAACTTGGCTATGAATTTTCTATTCGTTTGTTCCGACCACGCGACTTTACGTTGAGATGACGTCATTCCTATACGTTTCATCACTTTTCTACAGCGTTAACGATTGCAGAATAACAACTTGGCTAAGCGTGCAGGTTTTGTTCTTCGTGTTATTTCTTGATTTTATTTTACTTTTGACCTCATCAGAGCGGTGTTTTTGTGTAAAAATAAAGACAGTATCATTATTTAATTGTTACTTAAAGGGATAATAATATTAATTAAAAGAAATCAATTGATGTAATGACCAATGGCAGCCAACAGCTTCGACCAACATGTGCTAACAAGAAACTCTCGTAGGGCAGTTGGATTAAGTACTTGATTCAGAAAGCAGTACGCGGACACAGTGTGTTTTATGAGGAGATTTCTCTCTCAAGTGGCCTGACCATTAGTAGTTTGGACTTTATTCTCGATGCCAGTGGGTTACAGTTTAAGAAAAAAATCTACTCCTCAAAAAGGGGACTTAACGCCATAATTATGGGGTGCCCAATCTATGTATCGACTAATATAGTTTTTTGTGAAATTTATTGTAGATATATATATATATTGCTAACAGCGATATCTTGTAGATATTATTAGAAATAAGATCGCTATTGTACCCATAGATTTAGGTTACTTTAAAAATTATGTTACTAATTTGGTGTACAATAAAGTTTATTCTATTCTACCGACATCTAACACTGATACTCAATTAGGTTCTGTGATCATTCAGCGCTTCGACGAATAGCCACCGGGTATTCGCCGATTACGATAGTTGCTGGCTACGTCGGCTACGCTGTACTTCAAGTTACGCTCAATCCTTGTGTATAAAAAATTATCTACATTGCTTTCGTACATTTTACGTGATGCCCGTACAAATAAACAGACAAACACAAAAATTCGAAAAATGTTGGAAATGGGCTATAGTGGATGTTCTATATATAACACCCTAACTATATATATATATTTTTTTTTACACAAACCACTTTTCTACAGTTTTATTATATGTAATTATTAAATGTAAAGATAGATTCTAAAAGACGCTAATCGAATAACCCAATCTTAAACACTTTATTGTGGCTAATTTATAAAAGATAGATATATACTATTTAGGACTTTTTTGTAGATCTATTAGAGACCATCATCTTTGTAATACATACTTTTAGTGTATGATCAACGTATGCGAGGATAAGAGCTTGAAAGCGCATTTTCATCCGACTAGCTTCAAATTTATCGTCACTTCTCAGCTCCTATGTATCTTAGCGTTATGTTATATAGCCTATAACCTGCCCAGGAGTATGGACCACAATCGTACCAAGTTTGGTTAAAATCCCTTCAGTAGTTTTTAACCCATGCGTGCACATACAGACAGACAGACAGACAGACAGATAGACAGACAAAAAATTTACTGATTGCATTTTTGGCATCAGTATCGATCACCAGTAATTCTCTAATATTAATTTTGAATATATGTATATTCAATGTACAGAATTGACCTCCCTACAGTTTTATTATAAGTATATATATATATATTATATATATATATATAGAAGATAAATCACTGTGATGTATGTTGGGATGCTTGTCGTTATGGTGACACGAGAGGGAGGCCTATGTCTAACAGTGATCATATCTTTCGACTGAAATAATGATGATGATGATTTTACATGTGAATGTGCTAATTGGTCATCACTGGGGTAGTTTTAGTGAGGTGAAAATCTTAGACTCATTGCTTTTTTACCCCATAAGTCCATTTCATTTGTTCTTGTACTTCTACAGTTCGGACTAAGCGTTTCGTTTCGTCGTTAATACCGCGTACATCGAAGGACTGGAAAAAATTGCCTTGTCTTCTCATCCAATTATAATTTAGGTGTCTTCAAGGCAAGAGCAAATAGGCTCTTAATAAACTAGTGCGCCTCACCATCAATGATCACATCACTGCTTACCATCAGATGGGATTGCAGTCAATCACTAGTTTATATCATTAAAAAAAGTGACTTTAGAAGACTACTCACCAGTAACCATAAAAAATAGTAATACTATATGTAACTCAACTGTGAAGCCGTACTCCGGAGGACCTTCTCTCTCTCTCTCTTGATGTAATGACGTCAGACTCAGGGGACCGCAGCGGTCCTCTCACAGACGGACATTTTTATATATCTCGATATCTCGGTCGCGTCTCGGCTCACTCGTCGAACAGTTCCGACTCAAACACTCATATTAGTGTGCGTCCACCGAGCGTAGGTATAAAAAGTGAAGTACATACACGAGATTGTCTTCGGTACGTATCTATTTTGTGACAGTTGGCTCAGATAAATCGTTCGGCTCAAACATGAGAAACATCATCGTAATGCAAAACGAAATAACCTAATATTTCTTAGTTTTATTTGTTTGCAGAACTCTTATATTTACACCTTATCTGCAGTTTTAATTCTGTTGTTTAATTTAGCTGTTAAGGCTGATTTTTCAATTGATGTGGCACTTAGGTTTATGATTGCATTGTTTTCCTATTAATAAAAACGCTTATAAAAATCCGATGTGTTCTTTAGTAAAATTAATTAATGCAGGAACGTTTGAAAGAGGTATCGAAGCCCTCACAATACAGACTGGTTTTACTATAAATCTGCTACGCCCTTTAGCCTCCACTCTTGAGAGAAAGAAGTATTTTGATGATTTCTTTTCACTTGGCAGGTTAGTTTAACTTAGCCGTGGAAGAAGTTCGATACAAAAAGAAACAGAGTCATAAACATCGGCTTTGTTTAATACCATTTAGAGAAAATTGTATAAAGATTTATACACAAACCTATAGACAGTGACACGTGAACGAATCCACCGCATACCTTGACGGTTGGAGGTGATGCGTAAACTACTGATATTCCACATCATTACCCGCCTGATGCGCCGGGTTTTTTTCTACTCATTTCCTCCCTTCAAAGGAAATGCTGTTTGTATATACTATTTACGAAAAAAAAAAACTGGGTAAGTGTGACTTGGGCTCACGCACTGGCCCAGGGTCCTGTATAAACTTGCCTTTGTAAATAGTTCAATTTCTGAATGGAGTCTCGCAGATTTTTTCGAAAAGCAAAAGAAAAATTCTTCGGTAACGTTTACAAAAAAAAAAAATACTGTCTTCAGATTTATTCCTATATTTGTGATAAGAGCCTTGCTTTGTGCCAAATTTCAGGATTCTGGGTCAACGGGAAGAATGAATTTTGATTCCATTGAGAGTGTTAAAATGTATATTTTTTTACGACTTAAACGGCTGTAATTTTTTTTTTGTTAGCTTAGTAGATTGTTTTTTTTTACAGCATCAAAAGACCATCAAAGTATATGGTTTAAAATTCAACTCGAGACCTCCATGCGTTCTGGATATAAAGGCATGACAGACAAATGGACAACAAAGTGATCCTATAGTTTGGTTTTTCCTTTTGCGGAACGGAACCCTAAAAAAAGTGATCTCCCCCATAAGATACGTCGGGTTCTCTCGTCTGTAAGTCGTTTTAAGATAGAAAGCTACATTGCGTTTACACATTGCTGTTTCATAAAACATGGAACATAATGCTTTAAAGCCTACCCACTAGGTAGGTCCTGCGATGAATCTTTGGATGTTTAATGTACTTTTAATACTAATAATATAAAACACAAAAAATTGTTTGGTTGATCGTGATTGTCTCTGGAACTGCTAATTTAATTTGAAAAATATTTTAGTGCTACACAACCTATTTATAGAGGAAATTTTTCGCTAGAATAGAATAGAAGAAGAATAGAATAGCATTTATTCGGCGCAAGCAACACAATATACCACAACATAAAATAATAATATTAAAAAATGGTACAGATATACAACACAGTTGCAGTGACTGTGCCTGAACCGAAAGGGTCACCAACTCAGCAATTGCTGGGCGTCAAACACCCAGCGCTGGTTTTCAGCTGGCAATAGGAGTGGAGTATCCATATATGAGGGTGAAAGCGCGGGGACAGCTAGTTTGGTGATAATTTTTCTTATGTATAAAGATACATAGACAAAATAATACAAGGTATACGGGACAAGGAGTGGCAGGCGGTCGCTTCCTTCCGCGAAGCAGTAATGCTAGCAAAGCAGGAGGCCGACCGCATCAGACAACGGCGCTATCGCCGCCGCCGGGATTCCGATCCCGATTTCCGGCCACCGTAGACGCGGGCTTTGGGACGGCGAGCTATGGGTAGCTCGCTGTGCTTTATACCACTAATTTGATTATTATTTGTATATACAAATCAAATTAGTGGTATAGTTTTAGTATATGCGAAACCCGAAACAAGTGTCTATTATGTTTATGTAAAGAACCTATGTACAAAATTTCATAACTGTATCATGAAAAACCACAAACTTATAAGCTTGATAAGTCAGCATAATAATAATCACACCATCCAGGCGACTGAGGGGATGTTTTGCACTTGCACACAGTTGTTTGATCGTATCTAATGCCCGCTATGGCCTGCCGTGACCTGTTTTGTACGATTGTCGGTGGTGTCCAACGTGACCTTTTAATTTATGACATTTTTATGTTTCAATAACCATAAAAAATAAGAAATGAAATGAAATTAAGTTTAAAATACAATAAAAATGACATAGAAGAAGTTAATAATATCATTTTTTAGGATTAGTTATGGACAAGCATTGCAATTGGAAAGCTCAAGTAGATAATGTATGCAAGAAAATAATTTTCAATCTTTTCAATCAATTCAATTTTCAATCTTAAGTGGACAGACTCTTGTAAACTTACAATTATTAAACAAAAGCTGCTGACCCTCCCATCTCTATATATATTTGAAATCTGCAAATTTGTAAGAAATAATTACTCGCTTTTTGAAAAAGATGAAAAGGCCAAGACAAAGAGGAAAATAACAGAAAAGCCACTAGTAGTTCCGCGTAATAGATTAAAAGTATGCAACAAAAATTGTTATACCATGGAAATACATAACATTTTCCATGGTATCGTCTGATTGAACTTTGAACTCCCCAATATTACCGATGCTCATCGTTTTTTTTTTTTTTAACAGTCACCATAACACAACACGTCAACACGTAAGTTCTTTATAGTCCTCGTCGCCACTGAAACACTTGGGAATGTCGGGATATACGGAGCCAGGGAATAAAACAGCTGAGTCCGGGTACACGTATATTGCAACTGAGCGGTTGAACAAAAGACTTAACACTATGTTGGTTTACCTACAGAATGTGTAACATAACTTATAAATAGTATTATGCAGGTACTTTAGTCCTCATACATCACAATTGTTAGGCCGTGAAAATATATAACCTCTTAGCCAAAAAATTAAGAAGTGCTACGGATTTGGAATTTAATAAAAAATTATATAACTGGTTGTGTGACAAATGATTTTATTCCATCAATAAATATTTTGAATGGAAAATGTTATTTTTTTTTTATAATTTAGTATATACGACATTACTTTAATATTTAAACATTTTAATATTTTTATTATTATTATTGTTTTTTATTTTATTTTAATTATTTTTGTTGACATGGAATAATTTTTATTATAAATGATTTGTTTTTTAATTATTTAGTGTTTAGTTTTAATTTGTTGGTTAAATTGTGAAATTAGAGATTTTTAATGACAAAGGTGTACATACTGCATGCTAAAGATGTAAAATCTAAATATTTGTACGGCTGAAATACCGAATATAGTGTGACCCCACTAAATTTTAAGAACTTGTAAAATACCTATTTTCATGCCAATAAATATATCATTCATTCATTCATTCAAAATATTTTTGGGAAAAAATATAATGATGTAAAAATTAATAGAATCGATTTAGTTACTGATTCTGAACAAACAATAGATAAATTTGAATTTGTATGACGTTATTTAATTTGATCATTATACAAATAAAAATTGTCTTTTTATGTATTTAATAAGTTTCACTATACTCTTTTATTTCTTTTTGTGTTGGGCAGTGAAATTTTACTTGAAGGAAATCCAATAATAGATTATTTTGCAGGATCGTTCGAAAGAGATCCTGCAGCCTTGGAAAGCAAAGGAAAAAATAAAGAACTCATTAGATTTAAGTTACGAGTACTAAAAATTTGAGTTACTTTCTGTTTTCATCCAGTGCAGAAGAAGCCATTTGATAAATTTTCCGACAAAAGATAATTTATTTGATTATAATTAGTCTTTCAATGTTCCCACTGCTGGGACTAAGGCCTCCGGTCAAGGTGAGGAAATGGGCTATATACCACCACGCGGGTCCAGTGTAGGTTGGTGAATGTCACATATCTTTGAATTTTTCTAGATAGACGTTGCGGGTCCACGCCACAGACAAGATCGTAAGGAAATTGACTTTTCAAGATTGATAGATCGGGCACTCAAAACCTAGTAAAAGAAATAAAACCAATAACTATAACATAATTATTTTATTAATTAAATACATATAATTGTATTGTATGTGAATAATTCTTAATGTCTTCAACATTACTCTTGATTGGTTACAAAACTGATATTTTAGCACAAAAATCAAGCAGTGACCCAAATTTGTCATCCTCACGTGGTGGAGGACAGGTGGTAGGACAGGGTTCTGGCGCTGGCACTTCTGAAACAGTAATTCCATAATATCACTAATTTGTGACACTGAACGCGTGGAAGACCACCCTCCACTTGGTTGACAACGGTCCAAAGAGAGCTTTTTTTTAGGTTAGAAAATCATCCGATGACAGCCGCATCCGCCCTTGGACGGAGCGGGAGATAGTGTCAGAATTTTACTAACTAAAAAACCATCCCCACCCCGTTCCTTCTTGCCTTTCATACAAGGGCCGAGCCTCCCTTTCGGAAACAGACCCGAGCCCCAGTAGGCTTTGACCCAGCTGGGCCCCTACGGTTGCTGATAACTCCTTGAGGCGCGCGGGTACAGTGCGCGCCGTCGACAACTTGGGCTCGGTCCGGACAGTTACTGGACGGTCGGACAGCGAGCTACCCATTGCTCGCCATCCGCAAGTCCGCGCCTACGGTGGCCGGAAATGGGGATCGAAATCCCGGCGGCGGCTGGGGTGTGAGCGCCGTTGCCTGATGCGGTCGGCCTCCTCCATACCCTCCAAAAAGACAAGCCGATTCAAGTGGACAAAATTCATCATTGCAACCGAAACGGAATTTCGAGGTGCAAGCGAGGATGCTATGGAACCGAGTGCTGCAGTGACAAATTTCCACGTGTGTCAAATGATGTTTTTCAATATACTTGGGAAGAAATGAAGGGAGCCGTTGAGCACCCAGCCTGATAAGATACCGTGGGGAATTTCTGAAAAGAAAACTCGTAGTTCAAGAACGCAAAGAGTAACTGAAGGACATGTGGGTCGTTTAGTCAGTAAGAGTCTGACACTATCTCCCGCTCCGCCCAAGAGCGGGGGTTGTCATTGGATGATTTTTCCCAACAAAAAAAAAAGGTGGCACAACAAGTGTTAACAATAAACACAGTAGTTATTGTCGCCGACTTAAGTGTTTTTTCGTTCCAAATCTAATAAAATAATACAAAACGTCATTGATTTTGATGAAATAATTTGAAGCACACTTTTTACTCATTTGTCATCTAATAACTAAATTATGATGGCTAATGGTTTTTATTGCTTTTAATTATTCTGACTTTAGAAACTTACCTCCCGGGGCAGCGTGTACAATGCAGCAAAATGCCTGAAACAAAAAAAGAAAAACCTCTACTAAGCATGTTCTAATAAATTAATCTAGTCAAAAATACAAATAAAAATTATATAATAATATATACACTTGGGTGCCCAAGCTTTCCCAACATTATATACATTTGACCTTGGGGTCGAGATAAAGATAGTTTATTTGTCAAAACATGAGTAAGCAGTACAAAACATAGTTTGCAAAGTATTTCACAAACTATCACACCACGCCATCTTGTGTAGATAAAATCTCTAAGTAATTTTTCAAATGAATAACTTAATTATAAGTTAATTCATAAAAAAATTAAGAACTAAAATTTAAGTTTTTTTAAACTTACCACAAGTATCAAAACTGCCAAAATTATTTGGTTTGTCTTCATTTTCAGGATTGTTGTACTTCAAGCAGTCGTTATCAACTGACTATTTCCTGCGAACCACCACTTTTATACTACTTTGATTGTATGAGTCTATTATTTTCATTTCCATATTGCGCTGTATTTTTTTTTGTTTCTTAAGGATAAAAAACTTGTTGAATTTAATGTTTAAACAATGAAATGCAAATAGTATTATTACTTCTGTTTCTATTATTAAATCAGTAATTATATTTTATTGTTCTGTAATATTTATTGTCCGGGCTGTCTGGTCACTCCACCTTTTTCTTTGCTTTAATTGCCTTTGCTTGGTATACTTTGCTTGTCTTTGTATTACCATTAAAACAATATTGAAAACAAAATAATATTATTTTTTTCATCATCATTTGCAAAGTTTATTTTTAATCGCTCGTTTTATAATTCCCTTTTTATATATACAAATTATTTTAATACGTATGTACATAAAAAACTTAAGTACTTAATAAACTATACTAAAACCTAACTATATACATAAATATAATACAAAATGACAAAGTACGCTCAGGCGTCAAAGTACTCCTCCACATCGCTGTCATCCGGAAATGTGCCCAGAAGACTGGCAGCATTGCCACGTTGAATGGCAATGCAAATTCTTTGGGCGAAGAACGAGCCAGCCCTCTGGTCACGTGAAGTGTCGATCAGTCGGCGTGAAATTTCCTTGAAAAGGAGACGCGCACTCGGACCCCATAAACCAAGTGTTTCGACCCCAAACGGCTCAAACTGTAATTACCAATAAGGTTACAGAATTTGCGCCGTTTAAGGGTCTCAGCGTCATCTAAGGGTAACCACGGATCGCAATTATGATATCACTGTCAAGAACGTATTGTGTATTCCTAAGTTAACAACAAATTTGTTGTCTGTAAGCGAACTCATAAAGAATGGCAACAAAGTTGAGTTTGAACAAAACAATTGCTGCACATTAGAAATGAAAAGGATCAGCTGGTAGCTACGGCAAGTTTAACCAATGGTGTATACAAGCGAAATATAAAAACAGCAGATTGTATGTTGACAGCACCAGCATTGGCAAGTGCAGAGCTATGGCACAGGCGCCTGGCTCACATTAACAGCAGTGATTTGAATAAAACGAGAAATGGAATAGTAGAAGGAGTGACATTTTCTGCTCCTAGTGACACAAAGAAAGAGAACTGTGTCACCTGTTGTGAGGGCAAATAAATGAGACGGCCATTCACACATAGTGAACATAAAAGCATGAAAACACTACAAATAGTTCATGCAGATTTATATGGTGCTATGGAAACCAAGTCTATTGGAGGTTCACAATATTTTCTGCTTTTTGTGGACGACTACAGTCGAATGACATTCATTTATTTTCTTAAACAGAAAAATGAAGTGTTCCAAAAATTTAAAGAATTTAAAGCCATGGTAGAAAACCAACAAAACAAGAAAATACAGATTCTACGTACTGATAACGGAGGTGAGTTCTGTAATAGTGTGATGGAAAACTATTTAACCAATGAAGGAATAATACATCAAAAGACAACAGCATATACTCCAGAACAGAATGGTGTCCGTGAACGAGCAAATAGAACTGTAATAGAAAAGGCTAGATGCTTATTGTTCGATGCAAAACTACATAAGAAATTTTGGGCAGAAGCGGCTAATACTGCAGTGTACCTAAAAAACAGATCTGTAACAGCATGCTTGAAAACTTGAAACAAAAACACCATAATTATGAAATGTGGTATCAAAGGAAACCAGATTTGAGTCACTTACGTCTATTTGGAAGCCTTGTGATGGTACACATTCCCAAAGAACGGAGGTTGAAATGGGATAAAAAGGCAGAACAATATATATTGGTTGGATATTCAGAGAATGTCAAAGGATATCGGGTGTATGATTCAAAGAAAAATACTATTACAGTGAAAAGAGATATAATAGTGATGGAAGGAAAACAAGGAATTGAAAATCCAGAAGAAAACGCTATATGGGTTCAGAATGAACAGAATGAAGAAAATAACTTGGAACAGAGGGCAGAGACCGAAACAACACAGGATGTGCAGGAACCAAGTGAGGAGGGCAGAGATTCAGTGGGGGATTTTACTGTCAATGAATTTCTTGCCAGTCCAAGCTCTGATTCATCAGCATACCTGGGCCTCAAGTCTGCTATTACAATAGTGTCAGAATGGTCTATCATTGATGTCATAATTGTCGATTTTGACAAGTTTGGTAAACTACTAATATAATGGCGTCATTATGACTTTCCAATGGTCAACCACTGACACTCCATTGAAAGAAGTGACATAGAATGGTAATCTCGTACATATTGACAAATGAATATTTGAAGTTTGCGGTAATCTGCTAAAACTTTGACAGTTTATTTGATCAGTGTTTGACCATTAGAACGTTATTGTGCAGTTATTGGTTTTAATATGCTCGAAATTATCATTCTACCACAATTCTATTACAAGACCAGTGACCGATCAATGATCGATCATTATGAATTAGCAGATTACAAACTTTTAGCAAAATGACAATGGGATCGTGTTGGAATGACGAATTTATAAAAATAGCAGACTTGGGGCCCAGGATCCAGAGACTAGTGATGAAACATCAACTGATTCTATTATATCAACAGATATTTCCTCAAGTGAGCTTCAAATTCCACCAAGTGAAGTAGTGGGAAATAAGAAAGTGCGAAGACCACCAACTCGTTTTGGTTATACAAACTTGTGTGTTTCAAATAACTTACCAGGGGCCGAGGAGATTGAATTCTCAGATGCAGTGAATGGACCAGAAGCTGAACAGTGGAAGCAGGCCATGCGTGAGGAGCTAGAGTCATTTGAGTACAATGACGCATGGGAGCTCATTGATGTACCAGGTGATACTCCAATAGTGCAAAGTAAGTGGGTTTTGAATAAAAAGTTAGATGTTCATAACAAAGTGAGATATCGTGCACGGCTTGTGGCCAAAGGTTTTTCACAACGAAGTGGAATTGATTATGTGGACACTTTTTCGCCTGTCATAAGACATTCAACCTTGAGGATGTTATTTGCCATCAGTGTACAATGGAGTATAGATATAACACACCTAGATGTCACTACTGCATTTTTAAATGGACACTTAAAAGAGAATATTTGTATGTCTATTCCAGTAGGTTTTGAATGCAAAGATAAGGGAAAAGTTCTAAAACTCAAAAAGGCTATTTATGGGCTTAAACAATCATCTTTAATGTGGTACGAAAGAGTTAAAGATTGTTTATGTAAATTGGGTTTTAAAATTAGCAATATTGAACAGTGTTTATTTACAAAATATAATGATGGTGTAAAGTTAAAAATAGCTATATATGTCGATGATTTTTTGATATTTTCTACATGTAAGAATGAGACTGAAAACTCGAAGACTGTGTTAAGTTCAGATTTTAAAATAAAGGACCTAGGTTGTGTCAAACGCTATTTAGGTATGAGACTCAATATAGATAAAAGATCTAATACTATAACAATAGATCAACAACAATATATTGAACAATTATTGTTTAGATTTGGAATGTTCAATTGTGGGTCTATAGATACGCCTATAGAATGTAAGTTAAATCTTAAAAAGACTAAAAATGTGTAACAAATGTACCTTATCAAAGACTTTTAGGGAGTTTAATGTACTTAGCTGTCATGTCTAGGCCTGACATAGCATATTCTATTAGTTACCTAAGTCAATTTAATAATTGTCATAATGAAACTCACTATAACCATGCTAAAAGGGTGTTAAAGTATTTACAAAAAACTAAACATTATTCTTTAAAATATAGTAAAGGTAGCTTAGAGCTAAAGGGTTTTGTAGATGCCGATTGGGCTAGTGATATGTTGGACAGAAAGTCATAATCTGGTTTCTGCTTTACTATGTGTGGTTCTGTGATATCCTGGCAGAGCAGAAAGCAGAAGACAGTTTCTCTGTCAAGTACAGAAGCTGAGTATGTAGCATTGTCAGAGGCAGCCAGAGAGGCTGTATATTTAAGAAGTTTGATATATGAGATTACAAGTAAATTAAATGTTGTTATGTTGCATTGTGACAACCAAAGTGCTTTAAAATTAGCTGCTAATCATCAATCACTAAACAGAACGAAACATATAGATGTTCGTTACCATTATGTAAAAGATGCCATAAAGTGCAATTTAATTGAAGTTAAATATATATAACACATGACATGCCTGCGGATTTATTTACTAAAGGATTGTTATCCGGCAAGCATTATAAATTTATAAAAATAATAGGTCTTGTCCCTACTTAAGTTTAAGCTTAATTTAAGGATTGTTATATCTTTAATTTCCAAATATTTTGTTAAGAAGGGGTGTTATAATATTAATTATTCCATAACAAAATATATACAAGTACTAGCAAAACCGTTAAATATTTTATATGTTGGAACCCTGCTTTCATTCCAATAAATGTCGTTAACGAAAGTGTGCGTTTTAATAAAAATAATAATTTGTACAAACGTGTAAAAAAGGCTGAAAAACGGGGAAACTCAATTCTCTATAAGTATTATTAGTGTAGATAAAAATCGAATCAATATCTAAAAGTAGTGGTCCTCAGGAAATAGTTGATCAGGAATACCTTAACTAGTAACCTAGTAATTACTAGTTACCTAGTAATTCTGGCATTGAGACTTGTGATAAGCGTGAAATTGTATTTATTTAAATTACTTAATTTTTTTTTTTTAATAATTATATATAAATACACTTTTTCATTTCAATAGAATTATCTGAGCAGTAGATTGATGATGGTCCAAATCCAGATCGGTATTTTATTTTGTATAATTTGTACCATCACCACTGCTCTCAAAACGGTAAAGGAAAACATCCTGAGGAAACCGACACGTCCCAGAACCATCCACAAACCCACCCGAACTGGGCCCGTGTGGTGGATTACGGCCCATTCCTTCTCCTAGAGAGGAGGCTAGTGTTCCAGCAGTGGGTATAGCACTTTAAAGGTTAATTATGGTTATACTTAATAGTATCTCACTGTATTTTTGAATAAATTAGTTATAAAAATACTGAGTCTCATGTATATTTAGCACAGACTTATATTGACTAGATTACGCAAGTGTCATCGTCTCTATAGAAACCAAGCGTGTCATTATTTTTCTGTCAAATGTGACGTCACATGAGCAATTTAGTGATGGGAGTGATGGGAACACTCCGTCTGCGAGTAAACGATTCAAAACGATGCAAAGGCCCCGCCTCGATAATCGACAGAGGAATGATACATTTAAAATTATTCTGGAGTAAAGTTCTTTAGTTGTGACATTAGTTGTGTTTGTATCATTTTTCAACAGATGGCCGTTGGGGCCGAAAGATTCTGGAATGGCGACCACGTACCGGAAGACGTAGCGTTGGAAGGCCCCCTACAAGGTGAACCGATGACCTGGTAAGGGTTGCTGGAATCCGATGGATGCGAGACGCACAGGACCGTTCATTGTGGCGACACTTAGGGGAGGCCTATGTCCAACAGTGGACGTCTTTTGGCTGAAATGATGAGATTATCTTTTTATTGCCTTATTTTGCTGTTTATTTTTTTTTGTTGAGCAAGATTCAGTATATGAACTAATTTTCTTTTCTTGGGCAAAATTAAAGATGTATCCTCATTTGACGTAAACGGTTGGTAAATGTCCTGTAACACGAAGTAACTATTAAATAATCCTCATAATATCAGCGTCAAGACGTCCACTTTTGCCAACCCGTTACATTTAGAATGAAACGAGTGCCAATCGATTCAGTCAGTCAATCGATAACAGTGATAATAATAAAGTTTTAATAATAAAGTTAACCTTTTCTAATTTTCTTTTTGGCGTCCTACATGGTGAAGGTTCGGATTCGTGTTCTGAAAGATTTTGGGCTATATTCTGTACAAACAAAAAATAAATTTAAAATATAATCCTGGAAAGGAAAAGCAATTGAAAAATAATGTATAAAACTTGCGGCCGATTTTATTCACTAACACCATTGCCAATGCTGCTCCTTTTTTACACTCGAAGTACATACATATGCGTAGTCTAGTCAATATAAGCCTGGCCATAAATACTTATACGATGACAAAATAAAATACATAATATTACATTTGAATTTGGAATCTGCCATTCTTATAATACGAACATTCATTGTGTTTTCTCATTTTCGCGCCAATCGGTGTTAAATAATTTTTGTGAAATTAAAGGTGTTAAAGAGAACCGGATTGCTGCGGTAGCATTACACAAAGCAAAGTGCAATTTTTTAAACTCTCCATCCGCTTGGTATTTATCGAATGATTACGTATCTGGCTATTGATTGGTAAAATAAAACCTTTTACCACGTAGAATTCGTACGAAAAATATGATCAAATCAATGAAGGAACAATAATTCGAAGATGTTCTGTCCGAAAGCATGTCTCGAGAAATTAATTAAAACAATGTTTAACCCCATGATGACTTAGCACTTGCTGTTTGTATGAAACATAGGTTTATACTATATAGCTTGTGCCCGCAGCTTCGTCCGCGTACATGAAATATATAGCCTATGACACTCGGAAATAAAGCAGCTTACTATCGGTGAAAAAATTTTAGCAATCGGACCAGTACTTCCAGAGATTACCTCCTACAAACAAAACAAAAACTTTACCTTTTTATTATAATATTAGTGTAGATTTAAAGTTAATTTTTAAGTGTAAAATGCTTGTTAGGAATCCTTATGAGACACTGTAGACATTTTTATACTCTGTAAAAAGAAGTACTCGTTAAAAGTGCACGGATATTTTACGAGAAGCTTCAATCTTACGTAAAACATATTCTAATGAAAAAACAATTTAGCTCTTTTACCTTTTATCAGCCATCTCATTTAATTAACGGGAGCTAAACGGTTTTTCGACTCAAAACTTTAAGCAAGTCAGTTATCCGCTAGGAAATTTGAACGCGCTCGTAAAAGACAAACAGGTCTCCAAGTCTCAAAGTCGTCACCTCCGTGAAAGTTTTTCAGTAAAGTTTACGTGTTTACTTATTAGAGTGGGTCGTTTCGGAGTCAGGAGCCACGGATGCTCTTTACAGTCTTCCCTTACGGCTCTCCGATATTTTTTTCGATTTACAGAATGGTAAACCGAAACTTTGAAGAGTTTTCTTCGTTAAAAATCTTTGGTGGAATATTTTGCGGCGTTTATTTTTTTGAGGGATCTTTTTTGCTCTCAAAAGTCATGAGTCATGAAGTTGTAAACTTATTTAATCGTGGTAAAAAGTTGGTAAAGAGGCAAGGAATTAAATAGTCCTATATTTGGTGAATAGGCTTTTCAAAAATAGAAGTTATCTATTAAGAAAGAAAATATCCGCAGGAAAACCAAGGTAACTGACACAGCCCTAAGAATTGCCAAACTTAAGATACAGTGGGCAGGGAATATTGTTCGCAGAACAGATGGTAAATGGGGACGAAAGGTTCTAGAGTGGCGACCACGTATCTGAAACCGAAGCGGTTGAAAGTTTCCCACAAAGTGGACCGAAGACCTGGTGAGGGTAATAGGATTCCGGTGGATGCAAAACGCATAGCACTGGTCGTTATGGTGACACTTAGTGGAAACCTATGTCCAACAGTAGCCGTCTTTCGGCTGAAATGATCTCATCAGGCTTGATGAGTTTGAAGTAAAATAAACCAGAATTAAAATGTAAATTACTAGCTTTTGCCCGCGGCTTCGCTCGCGTACATAAAATGCAGTCTATGTCACTCAGGAATAAAGCAGCTTTCTATTGGTAAAAAAATTTAGCAATCGGACCAGTACTACCCCCTACAAACATAAAAACAAATTTTACCTCTTTATAATGCTAGTGTACATAATTATAGTTTTATTTAAATTACAAAACTATACAAAAGCGAATTGATCCGTCATTCTAAGAGAGAGAAAAAGTTAATTTTAAAATACTACACATTGAAATTATCTTTCAAAACAGTCATCGAAATTCAAACGAGTTAATCTCACTTTTGTTCCCCTAATCACTTGTCTACCTCTCTATGTGTATGTATACGAGTTAAATTAATTCGTATTACTCCTTTGTTATGGATCCCTTGGTATTGAGAGCGGCGACAGCGCAAAATAAACCAGATAGTGTCAGTTTAGGGGCCTGGCAATTGTAAATTAATTTATGTTCCTATCTAATAAAATTTAAGTCCTTACGTCTGTTTTGCTTGAGAATGTTACCCTCAGAGCCGTAACTAGTGTTTAGAACTGTAACAATTTTGTTTAATAAAAGCTTTGATTGTACTGAATCTTTATAATACAAAAAGAGACAGTACCCGACTGTTATATAAATTTTGTAAGTATTGAAAGCCTTTTTTATGGTGGGGAAAATCATTCAATGACAACCCCCGCTCTTGGGCGGAGCGGGACATAGTGTCAGACTCTTACTGACTAAAAAACCCACCCCGTTCCTCCAAGCCTTCATACCGGGGCTCGAGTTTCCTTTCGGATAACCCTGGCCCCAGTAGACTTCGTCCCGGCTGGGCCCCTGCTGTTGCTGACAACTCCTTGAGGCGCGCAGGAACAGTGTGCGCCGTCGACGACTTGGGCTTGGTTCGGACGGTTACCGGATGGTCGGACAGTAAGCTACCCATTGCTCACTGTCCGCAAGCCCGCGCCTACGGTGGCTGGAATTCGTTCTGGAGATAAAGGTTCTTGACAGACAGATGGACTACAAAGTGATCCTATAGTTTGGTTTTTCCTTTTGAGGAACGGAACCCTAAAAAAAGTGATCTCCCCCATAAGATATAAAACGTCGGGTTCTCTCGTCTGTAAGTCGTTTTAAGATAGAAAGCTACATTGCGTTTACACATTGCTGTTACATGAAAATATGGAGCATAATGTTAAAAGCCAACCCACTAGGTAGGTCCTGCGATGAATCTTTGGATATTTATATTTGTACTTTTAATACTAATATTATAAAGCACAAGAGATTGTTTTGTTGATCGTGTTTATCTCTGGACCTGCTAGATTAATTTGATAAAATATTATAGTGCTACACAACCTATTTATAGAGGAAGGCTATATCAGTTTACGCTATAGCCAATAGGAGTGGAGTGGCAGTGGCTTTTTTATCTCCCTACTTTCGAAACGGTGAAGGAAAACATCGTGAGGAAACCGGCCGATGTCCTAGAAAAAATCATAGATACGTGACATTCACCAACCTACACTGGGCCCGCGTGGTGGATTATAGCCCATTCCCTCACCTTGACCGGAGGCCTTAATCCCAGCAGTGGGAACATTGAAAGTTTTTCAAATGGCTTTTTTTGCGCTGTATGAAGACAGAAAGTAACTTAAATCTAACGAGTTCTTTATCCCTTTGCATTCCAAGGCTGCAGTATCTCTTTCGAACGATCCTGCAAAAAATCTAATATTGGATTTCCTACAAGTAAAATTTAACTGCCCAACACAAAAGGAAATAAAAAAGTATAGTGAAACTTATGAAATACATAAAAAGACTATTTTTATTTGTATAATGATCAAATTAAAGATATTACATATGCTAGTAACATAAATTGTAGCCATTGACCGTCATGTAAACAAAAATCCAATTTGTATTTTTTTTTTAGGTGAGAAATCATCCAATGACATCTTGCGGAGTGGGAGGGCGTATCAGACTTTTACTGACTAAAACCCACTTCTGTTCCTTCTTTGTCTTCGTTCTAGGGCCCAGGGTTCTCTTTCGCACAACCCATGGCCTCAATAGATTATACTCTTGATTGGTTACAAAACTGATAGTTTAGCAAAAAAATCAAGCAGTGACCCACATTCTCCATCCTCACGTGGTGGAGGACAGGTGGCAGGAGGTTCTTCTTTTATTTTTTTTATTTTTTTTTTTTTTTTTTTTTATTTATTTCTTTTTGTGTTGGGCAGTGAAATTTTACTTGAAGGAAATCCAATAATAGATTATTTTGCAGGATCGTTCGAAAGAGATCCTGCAGCCTTGGAAAGCAAAGGAAAAAATAAAGAACTCATTAGATTTAAGTTACGAGTACTAAAAATTTGAGTTACTTTCTGTTTTCATCCAGTGCAGAAGAAGCCATTTGATAAATTTTCCGACAAAAGATAATTTATTTGATTATAATTAGTCTTTCAATGTTCCCACTGCTGGGACTAAGGCCTCCGGTCAAGGTGAGGAAATGGGCTATATACCACCACGCGGGTCCAGTGTAGGTTGGTGAATGTCACATATCTTTGAATTTTTCTAGATAGACGTTGCGGGTCCACGCCACAGACAAGATCGTAAGGAAATTGACTTTTCAAGATTGATAGATCGGGCACTCAAAACCTAGTAAAAGAAATAAAACCAATAACTATAACATAATTATTTTATTAATTAAATACATATAATTGTATTGTATGTGAATAATTCTTAATGTCTTCAACATTACTCTTGATTGGTTACAAAACTGATATTTTAGCACAAAAATCAAGCAGTGACCCAAATTTGTCATCCTCACGTGGTGGAGGACAGGTGGTAGGACAGGGTTCTGGCGCTGGCACTTCTGAAACAGTAATTTCATAATATCACTAATTTGTGACACTGAACGCGTGGAAGACCACCCTCCACTTGGTTGACAACGGTCCAAAGAGAGCTTTTTTTAGGTTAGAAAATCATCCGATGACAGCCGCATCCGCCCTTGGACGGAGCGGGAGATAGTGTCAGAATTTTACTAACTAAAAAACCATCCCCACCCCGTTCCTTCTTGCCTTTCATACAAGGGCCGAGCCTCCCTTTCGGAAACAGACCCGAGCCCCAGTAGGCTTTGACCCAGCTGGGCCCCTACGGTTGCTGATAACTCCTTGAGGCGCGCGGGTATAGTGCGCGCCGTCGACAACTTGGGCTCGGTCCGGACAGTTACTGGACGGTCGGACAGCGAGCTACCCATTGCTCGCCATCCGCAAGTCCGCGCCTACGGTGGCCGGAAATGGGGATCGAAATCCCGGCGGCGGCTGGGGTGTGAGCGCCGTTGCCTGATGCGATCGGCCTCCTCCATACCCTCCAAAAAGACAAGCCGATTCAAGTGGACAAAATTCATCATTGCAACCGAAACGGAATTTCGAGCTGCAGGCGAGGGTGCTATGGAAGCGAGTGCTGCAGTGACAAATTTCCACGTGTGTCAAATGATGTTTTTCAATATACTTGGGAAGAAATGAAGGGAGTCGTTGAGCACCCAGCCTGATAAGATACCGTGGGGAATTTCTGAAAAGAAAACTCGTAGTTCAAGAACGCAAAGAGTAACTGAAGGACATGTGGGTCGTTTAGTCAGTAAGAGTCTGACACTATCTCCCGCTCCGCCCAAGAGCGGGGGTTGTCATTGGATGATTTTTCCCAACAAAAAAAAAGGTGGCACAACAAGTGTTAACAATAAACACAGTAGTTATTGTCGCCGACTTAAGTGTTTTTTCGTTCCAAATCTAATAAAATAAAACAAAAAGTCATTGATTTTGATGAAATAATTTGAAGCACACTTTTTACTCATTTGTCATCTAATAACTAAATTATGATGGCTAATGGTTTTTATTGCTTTTAATTATTCTGACTTTAGAAACTTACCTCCCGGGGCAGCGTGTACAATGCAGCAAAATGCCTGAAACAAAAAAAGAAAAACCTCTACTAAGCATGTTCTAATAAATTAATCTAGTCAAAAATACAAATAAAAATTATATAATAATATATACACTTGGGTGCCCAAGCGTTTCCCAACATTTTATAAATTTGACCTTGAGGTCAAGGTTATTGACTTTGAGGACAAGGTCATTGACCTTGGGTGCCCAAGTGTTTCCCAACATTTTATACATTTGACCTTGGGGTCGAGATAAAGATAGTTTATTTGTCAAAACATGAGTAAGCAGTACAAAACATAGTTTGCAAAGTATTTCACAAACTATCACACCACGCCATCTTGTGTAGATAAAATCTCTAAGTAATTTTTCAAATGAATAACTTAATTATAAGTTAATTCATAAAAAAATTAAGAACTAAAATTTAATTAAAAATTAAAATTTAGAAAAAAATTTAATTAAAAATTAAATTTTATTATTTTAAAATTTAGTTTTTTTAAACTTACCACAAGTATCAAAACTGCCAAAATTATTTGGTTTGTCTTCATTTTCAGGATTGTTGTACTTCAAGCAGTCGTTATCAACTGACTATTTCCTGCGGACCACCACTTTTATACTACTTTGATTGTATGAGTCTATTATTTTCATTTCCATATTGCGCTGTATTTTTTTTTTGTTTCTTAAGGATAAAAAACTTGTTGAATTTAATGTTTAAACAATGAAATGCAAATAGTATTATTACTTCTGTTTCTATTATTAAATCAGTAATTATATTTTATTGTTCTGTAATATTTATTGTCCGGGCTGTCTGGCCTTTGCTTGGTATACTTTGCTTGTCTTTGTATTACCATTAAAACAATATTGAAAACAAAATAATATTATTTTTTTCATCATCATTTGCAAAGTTTATTTTTAATCGCTCGTTTTATAATTCCCTTTTTATATATACAAATTATTTTAATACGTATGTACATAAAAAACTTAAATTCTTAATAAACTATACTAAAACCTAACTATATACATAAATATAATACAAAATGACAAAGTACGCTCAGGCGTCAAAGTACTCCTCCACATCGCTGTCATCCGAAAATGTGCCCAGAAGACTGGCAGCATTGCCACGTTGAATGGCAATGCAAATTCTTTGGGCGAAGAACGAGCCAGCCCTCTGGTCACGTGAAGTGTCGATCAGTCGGCGTGAAATTTCCTTGAAAAGGAGACGCGCACTCGGACCCCATGAACCAAGTGTTTCGACCCCAAACGGCTCAAACTGTAATTACCAATAAGGTTACAGAATTTGCGCCGTTTAAGGGTCTCAGCGTCGTCTAAGGGTAACCACGGATCGCAATTATGATATCACTGTCAAGAACGTATTGTGTATTCCTAAGTTAACAACAAATTTGTTGTCTGTAAGCGAACTCATAAAGAATGGCAACAAAGTTGAGTTTGAACAAAACAATTGCTACATTAGAAATGAAAAGGATCAGCTGGTAGCTACGGCAAGTTTAACCAATGGTGTATACAAGCTAAATATAAAAACAGCAGATTGTATGTTGACAGCACCAGCATTGGCAAGTGCAGAGCTATGGCACAGGCGCCTGGCTCACATTAACAGCAGTGATTTGAATAAAACGAGAAATGGAATAGTAGAAGGAGTGACATTTTCTGCTCCTAGTGACACAAAGAAAGAGAACTGTGTCACCTGTTGTGAGGGCAAATAAATGAGACGGCCATTCACACATAGTGAACATAAAAGCATGAAAACACTACAAATAGTTCATGCAGATTTATGTGGTGCTATGGAAACCAAGTCTATTGGAGGTTCACAATATTTTCTGCTTTTTGTGGACGACTACAGTCGAATGACATTCATTTATTTTCTTAAACAGAAAAATGAAGTGTTCCAGAAATTTAAAGAATTTAAAGCCATGGTAGAAAACCAACAAAACAAGAAAATACAGATTCTACGTACTGATAACGGAGGTGAGTTCTGTAATAGTGTGATGGAAAACTATTTAACCAATGAAGGAATAATACATCAAAAGACAACAGCATATACTCCAGAACAGAATGGTGTCCGTGAACGAGCAAATAGAACTGTAATAGAAAAGGCTAGATGCTTATTGTTCGATGCAAAACTACATAAGAAATTTTGGGCAGAAGCGGCTAATACTGCAGTGTACCTAAAAAACAGATCTGTAACAGCATGCTTGAAAACTTGAAACAAAAACACCATATGAAATGTGGTATCAAAGGAAACCAGATTTGAGTCACTTACGTCTATTTGGAAGCCTTGTGATGGTACACATTCCCAAAGAACGGAGGTTGAAATGGGATAAAAAGGCAGAACAATATATATTGGTTGGATATTCAGAGAATATCAAAGGATATCGGGTGTATGATTTAAAGAAAAATACTATTACAGTGAAAAGAGATATAATAGTGATGGAAGGAAAACAAGGAATTGAAAATCCAGAAGAAAACGCTATATGGGTTCAGAATGAACAGAATGAAGAAAATAACTTGGAACAGAGGGCAGAGACCGAAACAACACAGGATGTGCAGGAACCAAGTGAGGAGGGCAGAGATTCAGTGGGGGATTTTACTGTCAATGAATTTCTTGCCAGTCCAAGCTCAGATTCATCAGCATACGTGGATCCAGAGACTAGTGATGAAACATCAACTGATTCTATTATATCAACAGATATTTCCTCAAGTGAGCTTCAAATTCCACCAAGTGAAGTAGTGGGAAATAAGAGAGTGCGAAGACCACCAACTCGTTTTGGTTATACAAACTTGTGTGTTTCAAATAACTTACCAGGGGCCGAGGAGATTGACTTCTCAGATGCAGTGAATGGACCAGAAGCTGAACAGTGGAAGCAGGCCATGCGTGAGGAGCTAGAGTCATTTGAGTACAATGACGCATGGGAGCTCATTGATGTACCAGGTGATACTCCAATAGTGCAAAGTAAGTGGGTTTTGAATAAAAAGTTAGATGTTCATAACAAAGTGAGATATCGTGCACGGCTTGTGGCCAAAGGTTTTTCACAACGAAGTGGAATTGATTATGTGGACACTTTTTCGCCTGTCATAAGACATTCAACCTTGAGGATGTTATTTGCCATCAGTGTACAATGGAGTATAGATATAACACACCTAGATGTCACTACTGCATTTTTAAATGGACACTTAAAAGAGAATATTTGTATGTCTATTCCAGTAGGTTTTGAATGCAAAGATAAGGGAAAAGTTCTAAAACTCAAAAAGGCTATTTATGGGCTTAAACAATCATCTTTAATGTGGTACGAAAGAGTTAAAGATTGTTTATGTAAATTGGGTTTTAAAATTAGCAATATTGAACAGTGTTTATTTACAAAATATAATGATGGTGTAAAGTTAATAATAGCTATATATGTCGATGATTTTTTGATATTTTCTACATGTAAGAATGAGACTGAAAACTTGAAGACTGTGTTAAGTTCAGAATTTAAAATAAAGGACCTAGGTTGTGTCAAACGCTATTTAGGTATGAGACTCAATATAGATAAAAGATCTAATACTATAACAATAGATCAACAACAATATATTGAACAATTATTGTTTAGATTTGGAATGTTCAATTGTGGGTCTATAGATACGCCTATAGAATGTAAGTTAAATCTTGAAAAGACTAAAAATGTGTAACAAATGTACCTTATCAAAGACTTTTAGGGAGTTTAATGTACTTAGCTGTCATGTCTAGGCCTGACATAGCATATTCTATTAGTTACCTAAGTCAATTTAATAATTGTCATAATGAAACTCACTATAACCATGCTAAAAGGGTGTTAAAGTATTTACAAAAAACTAAACATTATTCTTTAAAATATAGTAAAGGTAGCTTAGAGCTAAAGGGTTTTGTAGATGCCGATTGGGCTAGTGATATGTTGGACAGAAAGTCATAATCTGGTTTCTGCTTTACTATGTGTGGTTCTGTGATATCCTGGCAGAGCAGAAAGCAGAAGACAGTTTCTCTGTCAAGTACAGAAGCTGAGTATGTAGCATTGTCAGAGGCAGCCAGAGAGGCTGTATATTTAAGAAGTTTGATATATGAGATTACAAGTAAATTAAATGTTGTTATGTTGTGACAACCAAAGTGCTTTAAAATTAGCAGCTAATCATCAATCACTAAACAGAACGAAACATATAGATGTTCGTTACCATTATGTAAAAGATGCCATAAAGTGCAATTTAATTGAAGTTAAATATGTATCAACACATGACATGCCTGCGGATTTATTTACTAAAGGATTGTTATCCGGCAAGCATTATAAATTTATAAAAATAATAGGTCTTGTCCCTACTTAAGTTTAAGCTTAATTTAAGGATTGTTATATCTTTAATTTCCAAATATTTTGTTAAGAAGGGGTGTTATACTATTAATTATTCCATAACAAAATATATACAAGTACTAGCAAAACCGATAAATATTTTGTATGTTGGAACCCTGCTTTCATTCCAATAAATGTCGTTAACGAAAGTGTGCGTTTTAATAAAAATAATAATTTGTACAAACGTGTAAAAATGGCTGAAAAACGGGGAAACTCAATTCTCTATAAGTAATATTAGTGTAGATAAAAATCGAATCAATATCTAAAGGTAGTGGTCCTCAGGAAATAGTTGATCAGGAATACCTTAACTAGTAACCTAGTAATTACTAGTTACCTAGTAATTTTGGCATTGATACTTGTGATAAGCGTGAAATTGTATTTAAATTACTTAATATTTTTTTTTTATATATAATGCTCTCAAAACGGTAAAGGAAAACATCCTGAGGAAACCGACACGTCCCAGAACCATCCACAAACCCACCCAAGCTGGGCCCGTGTGGTGGATTACGGCCCATTTCTTCTCCTAGAGAGGAGGCTAGAGTTCCAGCAGTGGGAATAGCATTCTAAAGGTTAATTATGATTATACTTAATAGTATCTCACTGTATTTTTGAATAAATTAGTTATAAAAATACTGAGTCTCATGTATATTTAGCACAGACTTATATTGACTAGATTACGCAAGTGTCATCGTCTCTATAAAAACCAAGCGTGTCATTACTTTTCTGTCAACTGTGACGTCACATGAGCAATTTAGTGATGGGAACACCCCGTCTGCGAGTAAACGATTCAAAACGATGCAAAGGCCCCGCCTCGATAATCGACAGAGGAATGATACATTTAAAATTATTCTGGAGTAAGTTCTTTAGTTGTGACATTAGTTGTGTTTGTATCATTTTTCAACAGATGGCCGTTGGGGCCGAAAGGTTCTGGAATGGCGACCACGTACCGGAAGACGTAGCGTTGGAAGGCCCCCTACAAGGTGAACCGATGACCTGGTAAGGGTTGCAGGAATCCGATGGATGCGAGACGCACAGGACCGTTCATTGTGGCGACACTTAGGGGAGGCCTATGTAAAACAGTGGACGTCTTTTGGCTGAAATGATGAGATTATCTTTTTATTGCCTTATTTTGCTGTTTATTTTTTTTTGTTGAGCAAGATTCAGTATATGAACTAATTTTCTTTTCCTGGGCAAAATTAAAGATGTATCCTCATTTGACGTAAACGGTTGGTAAATGTCCTGTAACACGAAGTAACTATTAAATAATCCTCATAATATCAGCGTCAAGACGTCCACTTTTGCCTACCCGTTACATTTAGAATGAAACGAGTGCCAATCGATTCAGTCAGTCAATCGATAACAGTGATAATAATAAAGTTTTAATAATAAAGTTAACCTTTTCTAATTTTCTTTTTGGCGTCCTACATGGTGAAGGTTCGGATTCGTGTTCTGAAAGATTTTGGGCTATATTCTGTACAAACAAAAAATAAATTTAAAATATAATCCTGAAAAGGAAAAGCAATTGAAAAATAATGTATGAAATTTACGGCCGATTTTATTCACTAACACCATTGCCAATGCTGCTCCTTTTTTACACTCGAAGTACATACACATGCGTAGTCTAGTCAATATAAGTCTGGTCATAAATACTTATACAATAACAAAATAAAATACATAATATTACATTTGAATTTGGAATCTGCCATTCTTATAATACGAACATTCATTGTGTTTTCTCATTTTCGCGCCAATCGGTGTTAAATATTTTTTGTGAAATTAAAATTGAGTAAGGTGTTAAAGAGAACCGGATTGCTGCGGTAGCATTACACAAAGCAAAGTGCAATTTTTGAAACTCTCCATCCGCTTGGTATTTATCGAATGATTATGTATCTGGCTATTGATTGGTAAAATAAAACCTTTTACCACGTAGATCGTACGAAAAATATGATCAAATCAATGAAGGAAAAATAATTCGAAGATGTTCTGTCCGAAAGCATGTCTCGAGAAATTAATTAAAACAATGTTTAACCCCATGATGACTTAGCACTTGCTGTTTGTATGAAACATAGGTTTATACTATATAGCTTTTGCCCGCAGCTTCGTCCGCGTACATGAAATATATAGCCTATGTCACTCAGAAATAAAACAGCTTTCTATCGGTGAAAAAATTTTAGCAATCGGACCAGTACTTCCAGAGATTACCTCCTACAAACAAAACAAAAACTTTACCTTTTTATTATAATATTAGTGTAGATTTAAAGTTAATTTTTAAGTGTAAAATGCTTGTTAGGAATCCTTATGAGACACTGTAGACATTTTTATACTCTTTAAAAAGAAGTGCTCGTTAAAAGTGCACGGATATTTTAAGAGAAGCTTCAATCTTACGTAAAACATATTGTAATGAACAAACAATTTAGCTCTTTTACCTTTTATCAGCCATCTCATTTAATTAACGGGAGCTAAACGGTTTTTCGACTCAAAACTTTAAGCAAGTCAGTTATCCACTAGGAAATTTGAACGCGCTCGTAAAAGACAAACAGGTCTCCAAGTCTCAAAGTCGTCACCTCCGTGAAAGTTTTTCAGTAAAGTTTACGTGTTTACTTATTAGAGTGGGTCGTTTCGGAGTCAGGAGCCACGGATGCTCTTTACAGTCTTCCCTTACGGCTCTCCGATATTTTGTTCGATTTACAGAATGGTAAACCGAAACTTTGGAGAGTTTTCTTCGTTAAAAATCTTTTGGTGGAATATTTTGCGGTGTTTATTTTTTTGAAGGATCTTTTCTGCTCTCAAAAGGCATGAGTCATGAAGTTGTAAACTTATTTAATCGTGGCAAAAAGTAGATAAAGAGTCAAGCAATTAAATAATCTTATATTTGGTGAATAGGCTTTACAAAAATAGAATTTATCTATTAAGAAAGAAGATATCCGCAGGAAAACCAAGCTAACTGACACAGCCCTAAGAATTGCCAAACTTAAGATACAGTGGGCAGGGAATATTGTTCGCAGAACAGATGGTAAATGGGGACGAAAGGTTCTAGAGTGGCGACCACGTATCTGAAACCGCAGCGGTTGAAAGTATCCCACAAGGTGGACCGAAGACCTGGTGAGGGTCATAGGACTCCGGTGGATGCAAAACGCATAGCACTGGTCGTTATGGTGACACTTAGTGGAAACCTATGTCCAACAGTAGCCGTCTTTCGGCTGAAATGATCTCATCAGGCTTGATGAGTTTGAAGTAAAATAAACCAGAATTAAAATGTAAATTACTAGCTTTTGCCCGCGGCTTCGCTCGCGTACATAAAATGCAGTCTATGTCACTCAGGAATAAAGCAGCTTTCTATTGGTAAAAAAATTTAGCAATCGGACCAGTACTACCCCCTACAAACATAAAAACAAATGTTACCTCTTTATAATACTAGTGTACATAATTATAGTTTTATTTAAATTACAAAACTGTACAAAAACGAATTGATCCGTCATTCTAAGAGAGAGAAAAAGTTAATTTTAAAACACGTATTTATACTACACATTAAAATTATCTTTCAAAGCAGTCATCGAAATTCAAACGAGTTAATCTCACTTTTGTTCCCCTAATCACTTGTCTACCTCTCTATGTGTATGTATACGAGTTAAATTAATTCGTATTACTCCTTTGTTATGGATCCCTTGGTATTGAGAGCGGCGACAGCGCTAAATAAACCAGATAGTGTCAGTTTAGGGGCCTGGCAATTGTAAATTAATTTATGTTCCTATCTAATAAAATTTAAGTCCTTACGTCTGTTTTGCTTTGAGAATGTTACCCTCAGAGCCGTAACTAGTGTTTAGAACTGTAACAATTTTGTTTAATAAAAGCTTTGATTGTACTGAATCTTTATAATACAAAAAGAGACAGTACCCGACTGTTATATAAATTTTGTAAGTATTGAAAGCCTTTTTTATGGTGGGGAAAATCATTCAATGACAACCCCCGCTCTTGGGCGGAGCGGGACATAGTGTCAGACTCTTACTGACTAAAAAACCCACCCCGTTCCTTCAAGCCTTCATACCGGGGCTCGAGTTTCCTTTCGGATAACCCTGGCCCCAGAAGACTTCGTCCCGGCTGGGCCCCTGCTGTTGCTGACAACTCCTTGAGGCGCGCGGGAACAGTGTGCGCCGTCGACGACTTGGGCTTGGTTCGGACGGTTACCGGATGGTCGGACAGTAAGCTACCCATTGCTCACTGTCCGCAAGCCCGCGCCTACGGTGGCTGGAATTCGTTCTGGAGATAAAGGGTCTTGACAGACAGATGGACTACAAAGTGATCCTATAGTTTGGTTTTTCCTTTTGAGGAACGGAACCCTAAAAAAAGTGATCTCCCCCATGAGATATAAAACGTCGGGTTCTCTCGTCTGTAAGTCGTTTTAAGATAGAAAGCTACATTGCATTTACACATTGCTGTTACATAAAAATATGGAGCATAATGTTTAAAGCCAACCCACTAGGTAGGTCCTGCGATGAATCTTTGGATATTTATATTTGTACTTTTAATACTAATATTATAAAGCACAAGAGATTGTTTTGTTGATCGTGTTTATCTCTGGACCTGCTAGATTAATTTGATAAAATATTATAGTGCTACACAACCTATTTATAGAGGAAGGCTATATCATTTTACGCTATAGCCAATAGGAGTGGAGTGGCAGTGGCTTTTTTATCTCCCTACTTTCGAAACGGTGAAGGAAAACATCGTGAGGAAACCGGCCGATGTCCTAGAAAAAATCATAGATACGTGACATTCACCAACCTACACTGGGCCCGCGTGGTGGATTATAGCCCATTCCCTCACCTTGACCGGAGGCCTTAATCCCAGCAGTGGGAACATTGAAAGTTTTTCAAATGTCTTTTTTTGCGCTGGATGAAGACAGAAAGTAACTTAAATCTAACGAGTTCTTTATTTATCCCTTTGCGTTCCAAGGCTGCAGTATCTCTTTCGAACGATCCTGCAAAAAATCTAATATTGGATTTCCTTCAAGTAAAATTTAACTGCCCAACACAAAAGGAAATAAAAAAGTATAGTGAAACTTATGAAATACATAAAAAGACTATTTTTATTTGTATAATGATCAAATTAAAGATATTACATATGCTAGTAACATAAATTGTAGCTATTGACCGTCATGTAAACTAAAATCCAATTTGAATTTTTTTTTTTAGGTGAGAAATCATCCAATGACATCTTGCGGAGTGGGAGGGCGTATCAGACTTTTACTGACTAAAACCCACTCCTGTTCCTTCTTTGTCTTCGTTCTAGGGCCCGGGGTTCTCTTTCGCACAACCCATGGCCTCAATAGATTATACTCTTGATTGGTTACAAAACTGATAGTTTAGCAAAAAAATCAAGCAGTGACCCACATTCTCCATCCTCACGTGGTGGAGGACAGGTGGCAGGAGGTTCTTCAGTCGGCGCTGGCAGTCCTGAAACAGTAATTCCATAATATCACTAATTTGTAACACTGAACGCGTGGCCCACCAGACCACCCTCCACTTGGTTGATAACGGTCCAAAGAGAGCTTTTTCTTAGGTGGGAAAATCATCCGATGACATCCCCCGCCCTTGGACGGAGCGGGATATAGTGTCAGACTTTTACTAACTAAAAAACCCACCTCACCCCGTTCCTTCTTGCCTTTCATACAAGAGCCGAGCCTCTCTTTCGGAAACAGACCCCAGCCCCAGTAGGCTTCGTTGCTGATAACTCCTTGAGGCGCGCGGGTACAGTGCGCGCCGTCGACGACTTGGGCTCGGTCCGGACAGTTACTGGACCGTCGGACAGCGAGCTACCCATTGCTCGCCATCCGCAAGCCCGCGCCTACGGTGGCCGGAAATGGGGATCGAAATCCCGGCGGCGGCTGGGGTGTGAGCGCCGTTGCCTGATGCGGTCGGCCTCCTCCATACCCTCCAAAAAGACAAGCCGATTCAAGTGGACAAAATTCATCATTGCAACCAAAACGGATTTTCGAGCTGCAGGCGAGGGTGCTATGGAACCGAGTGCTGCAGTGACAAATTTCCACGTGTGTGTGTGTGTGTGTGTGTGTAAATTTTCACGTGTAATGATGTTTTGCAATATACTTGGGAAGAAATGAAGGGAGTCGTTGAGCACCCAGCCTGATAAGATACCGTGGGGAATTTCTGAAAAGAAAACCGGTAGTTCAAGAACGCAAAGAGCAACTGAAGGACACGTGGGCCGTTTAGTCAGTAAGGGTCTGACACTATCTGCCGCTCCGCCCAAGAGCGGGGGTTGTCACTGGATGATTTTTCCCACAAAAAAAAAGTGAGACAACAAGTGTAAACAATAAACACAGTAGTTATTATCGCCGATTTGAATTAAGTTTTTTTTCGTTCCGTTTTATTTTACCAATCAATAGCCAGAAACATAATCATTCGATAAATACCAAGCGGATAGAGAGTTTAAAAAATTGCACTTTGCTCCATACTCACTTTGTGTAATGCTACCGCAGCAATCCGATTCTCTTTAACATTTTACTCAATTTTAATTTCACAAAAATTATTTAACACCGACTGGCGCGAAAATGAGTAGGTAAACAGAATGAATGTTCGTATAATAATAATTTCAGATTCCAAATTCAAATGTAATATTATGTATTTTGTTTTTTTATTGTATAAATATTTATGGCCAGACTAAATAATGAAACTAGAGTCTGTCTAATAAGTTAAACGACTTGGGTAATTATTAGGATTTAATGAAATCTGAAGTAGTCAACACGAGTTCAATAATCAAGGTTAAATAAGAGATAGAGATCATTGTTAGCTAACAGAAGAACCTTAAAAAAAGTATCGAATATACGTATTTTTTAAATGATTAAATATTATTCAAAATTCCCAAGTCGGTTGACTTATTAGACACACTATAAGTATGTTTATAACTAATTTATTCAAAAATACAGAGAGATACTAATAGGCATAACCATAATTAGCTTTAGAATGCTATTCCCACTGCTCTACACAACTCTAGCCTCCTCTCTAGGAGAAGGAATGGGCCGTAATCAACCACACAGGCCCAGTTCGGGTGGGTTTGTGTTTGGTTCTGGGACGTGTCGGTTTCCTCAGGATGATTTCCTTTACCGTTTTGAAAGCAGTGGTGATGGTACAAATTATACAAAATAAAGTACCGATCTAGATTTGGACCATCATCAATCTACTGCTCAGATAATTATTGAAATGAAAAACTGTACTAACATTTAATTATTAAAAAAAAAAGTTATTAATTTAAATACAATTTCACGCTTATTACAAGTATCAAAACTGCCAAAATTACTTGTTTACCTTTATTTTTCGAATTGTTAACATTTAAGGTATTCCTGATCAACTATTTCCTGAGGACCACTACTTTTAGATATTGATTCGATTTTTATCTACACTAATATTACTTATAGAGAAGTAAAGTTAGTTTTTTTTTTTTTTTTTGTAAGAGGTAATCTCTGAAAGTACTGGTCCGATTGCTAAAATTTTTCACTAATAGTAAGCTGCTTTATTCCTGAGTGACATAGACTATATTTTATGGTAATACAAAGACAAGCAAAGTGTACCAAGCAAGGGCAATCAAAGCAAAGAAAAAGTTTGAGTGACCAGACAGCCCGGACAATAAATATAACACAACAATAAAATATAATTACTGAGTTAATAATAGAAACAAAAGTAATAATACTATTTGCATTTCATTGTTCCAACATTAAATTCAACAAGTTTTTTATCCTTAAAAAACAAAAAAAAATACAGCGCAATATGGAAATGAAAATAATAGACTCATACAATCAAAGTAGTATAAAAGTGGTGGTCCGCAGGAAATAGTCAGTTGATAACGACTGCTTGAAGAACAACAATCTTGAAAATGAAGACAAACCAAATAATTTTGGCAGTTTTGATACTTGTGGTAAGTTTAAAAAAAAAACTTATATTTTAGTTCTTAATTCTTTTTATTAATTAACTTATAATTAAGTTATTTATTTCATAAATAACTTAATGATTTTATCCACACGAGATGGCGTGGTGTGATAGTGTGTGAAATATATATTATAATATAATTTTTTATTTGTATTTTTGACTAGATTAATTTATTAGACCATGCTTAGTAGAGGTTTTTTTTTTGTTTTAGGCATTTTGCTGCATTGTACACGCTGCCCCAGGAGGTAAGTTTCTAAAGTCAGAAATAATTAAAAGTAGTAAAAACCATTAGCCATCATAGTTCAGTTATTAGATGACAAATGAGTAAAAAAGTGTGCTCAAATTATTCATCAAAATCAATGTCTTTTTGTTTTATATTATTAGATTCGGAACGAAAAAACACTAAGTCAAATTGGCGATAATAACTACTATGTTTATTATTAACACTTGTTGTCCCACCTGTGTCCTTCAGTTGCTCTTTGCGTTCTTGAACAACGGGTTTTCTTTTCTGAAATTCCCCACGGTATCTTATCAGGCTGGGTGCTCAACGAGTCCCTTCATTTCTTCCCAAGTATATTGCAAAACATCATTTGATACACGTGGAAATTTGTCACTGCAGCACTCGGTTCCATAGCACCCTCGCCTGCAGCTCGAAAATCCGTTTCGGTTGCAATGATGAATTTTGTCCACTTGAATCTGCTTGTCTTTTTGGAGGGTATGGAGGAGGCCGACCGCATCAGGCAACGGCGCTCACACCCCAGCCGCCGCCGGGATTTCGATCCCCATTTCCGGCCACCGTAGGCGCGGGCTTGCGGATGGCGAGCAATGGGCAGCTCGCTGTCTGACCGTCCAGTAACTGTCCGGACCGAGCCCAAATCGTCGACGGCGCGCAATGTATCCGCGCGCCTCAAGGAGTTATCAGCAACCGTAGGGGCCCAGCTGGGTCGAAGCCTACTGGGTCTAGGGTCTGTTTCCGAAAGGGAGGCTCGGCCCCGGTATGAAAGGCAAGAAGGAACGGCCACCCCGTTCCTTCTTGCCTGGTGGGTTTTTTAGTTAGTAAAAGTCTGACACTATCTCTCGCTCCGTCCAAGGGCGGGGGATGTCATCGGATGATTTTCCCACCTAAAGTAAAAGCTCTCTTTGGCCCGTTGTCAACCAAGTGGAGGGTGGTCTTCCACGCTTTCAGTGTTACAAATTAGTGATATTAAGGAAATAATGTTTCAGGACTGCCAGCGCCAACTTTAAAACCTCCTGCCGCCTGTCCTCCACCACGTGAGGATGGAAAATGTGGGTCGCTGCTTGATTTGTTTGCTAAAGTAGCAGTTTTGTAACCAATCAAGAGTAATGTTGAAGACATTAAGAATTATTCACATACAATACAATAATATGTATTTAATTAATAAAATAATTATGTTATAGTTATTGGTTTTATTTCTTTTAATTACTAGGTTTTGAGTGCACGATCTATCAATCTTGAAAAGTCAATTTCCTTACGATCTTGTCTGTGGCGTGGACCCGCAACGTCTATCTAGAAAAATTCAAAGATATGTGACATTCACCAACCTACACTGGACCCGCGTGGTGGTATATAGCCCATTTCCTCACCTTGACCGGAGGCCTTAGTCCCAGCAGTGGGAACATTGAAAGACTAATTATAATCAAATAAATTATCTTATGTCGGAAAATTTATCAAATGGTTTCTTCTGCACTGGATGAAAACAGAAAGTAACTCAAATTTTTAGTACTCGTAACTTAAATCTAACGAGTTCTTTATTTTTTCCTTTGCTTTCCAAGGCTGCAGGATCTCTTTCGAACGATCCTGCAAAATAATATATTATTGGATTTCCTTCAAGTAAAATTTCACTGCCCAACACAAAAAGAAATAAAAAAGTATAGTGAAACTTATGAAATACATAAAAAGACAATTTTTATTTGTATAATGATCAAATTAAATAACGTCATATAAATTCAAATTTATCTATAGTTTGTTCAGAATCGGTAACTAAATCGATTCTATTAATTTTTACATCATTATATTTTTTCCCAAAAATATTTTGAATGAATGAATGAATGATATATTTATTGGCATGAATATAGGTATTTTACAAGTTCTTAAAATTTAGTGGGGTCACATTATATTCGGCATTTCAGCCGTACAAATATTTAGATTTTACATCTTTAGCATGCAGTATGTACACCTTTGTCATTAAAAATCTGTAATTTCATCATTTAAATTTAAATAACAATTTAACCAACAAATTAAAACTAAACACTAAATAATTAAAAAACAAATCATTTATAATAAAAATTATTCCATGTCAACAAAAATAATTAAAATAAAATAAAAAACAATAATAATAATAAAAAATAATTAAAATGTTTAAATATTAAAGTAATGCCATAATAAATTATAAAAAAAAATAATTACATTTTGCATTCAAAATATTTATTGATGGAATAAAAAAATTTGTCACACAACCAGTTATATAATTTTTTATTAAATTCCAAATCTGTAGCACTTCTTAATTTTTCGGTTAAGAGGTTATTTATTTTCACGGCCACTCATATTAGTGTGCGTCCACCGAGCGTAGGTATAAATGATAAATGATAAATGATAAATGATCTTTATTTTGCAAGTAGGTTTTATAAAAACACTTTTACACGTCAATTTTTTTTTTTTTGTCAAGTAATGCTAGATGAGGCCGGTGTTTCCTAACTGACTACCCTGAGAAGAAACACCGAAACAAACTCAGGGGTCAAAGTCTCTTTTAAAGTCCATACAGCAAAACATGTAATGGTCAAATCATATGAGAACCGTGCAGATTGAGCCTGAGATGGTCTTTTGAAGAAAGAACCACACAGTTCTAAGTGGACCTGTCCAGTCAGTGCAAGCATTTGTCAGTATGCGTGTAGCTCAACTCAGGACTACTAAGGAGCTCAACGACTTGACGAACAATGCCAAAGAAAGGACATTTGGGTAGGCCACATCAAATACTCAAAACTGCCAGACATCATGTGAAAATAAAAGAAAAGGAAAGAGTAATCCACATAGTTCTCACATTCACAATAATAAAATTTACAAAAGTGTAAATATTGCAAATTGTAAAAAAAAAAGTATATAAATAAAAATTCAGTCAAATAGTAAAAATAAACATGTCATAATTGTAAAAAAATAATAAAATATATATATATATACAATATCATAATTGTAAAACAACAACAATCGTCAATAAAAAAAAGGCAGTTAAAACAAAAAAACATTCAAATGATAACAATTATAGTGAGTAGGTATTGGAGCAGGTCAATCCCAAGCCGTTTTATCCTCGAGATACTCTTTTACAGTATAAAAAGCCTTTTGGCAAAGTTTACGCTTTACAATTGTTTTGAATTTATTAATGCTAAGTTCTTGAATAGGACTGGGAAGCTTATTATAAAAATGTATACTTTGGCATCTAAATGAGCGTCCTATTTTTTTGAGCCTGGTTGCAGGAACCACTAACTTGTGTTTGTTCCTAGTATTAACGTTATGAATATCACTGTATTTTTTAAACATGTTTTTATTTTTATGAACATACAAAATATTGTCATAGATATACTGAGATGGCACAGTCAAAATATTAATATTTTTAAATTTATCTCTGAGGGAGTATCTGGGACTTAATTTATAAATTGCACGAATGGCCCTTTTCTGCAAAACAAAAATCGTTTGGATATCGGCGGCATTTCCCCATAATAGAATACCGTACGACATGACGCTATGAAAATAACTGAAGTAAACTAAACGGGCTGTCTCTAAGTCAGTTAGATTTCGAATTTGCCTAACAGCGTATGCGGCAGAGCTAAGTTTTTTCGACAACTTATCTATGTGAGGGCCCCACTGAAGCTTAGCATCAAGAGTTATACCCAAGAACACTGTAGTGTCTTCAGGACTCAATTCTTTACCTTTTATTAGCACACTAGTTTCTACCTGCCTTACGTGAGGCATCGTAAATTTAACAAATTTGGTTTTCTTTTCATTAAGGAGCAGGTTATTGACATTAAACCAGTGTACTATTTTTGAAAGGGCGTTATTTATGTCATCAGTAACCGGCTGCTGACGTTTAAGCTTAAACAAAAGCGAAGTGTCGTCTGCAAACAACACTATATCATGGTTATCCTTTATGAGGTATGGCAAGTCATTTATATAAATAAGAAATAAAAATGGACCAAGAATCGAGCCCTGGGGCACACCCATTGATACTGCAGACCCGGGTGATCTTTTTCCGTTTACATCAACTCTCTGAATCCTATCACTCAAATAAGAAGTAAGAAGATCCAGAGAGGAATTCCGGATCCCGTAATGGTGTAGTTTCCTGATTAATGTTTCATGGAGAACGCAATCGAAAGCCTTGGACAAATCACAAAAAATGCCCAGGACATCGCATTTGTCTTCCCATGCATTATAAATATGGCCTAAAAGTTCAACCCCGGCATCGGTTGTTGAACGACCCCTTGTAAAACCGAACTGTTTATTATGTAACAACTTATGTCTATTAAAAAATATTTGTAATTGATGTAAAATTAGTTTCTCAAATATTTTACTAAAGGTGGGTAGCACTGAAATAGGTCTATAATTTGTGGGGTCAGATGTACTACCCGTTTTAAACAATGGTATTATTTTACTATACTTCATTAAATCAGGAAACTCGCCACGATCAATACAATTATTAAAAATAAGTGCTAAACTAGGAGCTACAACCTTTATAATGGACTTTACAACATCCACAGAATTTCCCCACAAATCTGTGGTCTTTTTCACATTCAAAGTGTTAAAGGTTTTAATTATATCCACATATGTCACATGTTCGAAATTAAAATCTGAATCACAAACTTTAACATTTTCTTTAAGCAGAGACTCTGCAGCAGTAGGTGATGAGTTCAGAGATTTAGTAGTTAATATGGGGATCTCTGAAAAGAACTTTTCAAAAGCTGCAGCAACTTGTGAGTCCGATTTGATCACACTGTCATTAATTTTAAGGCTATATTCACTACATGGTTTTGTAGATCTTCCAGTTTCACTGTTTATAATATTCCAGGTTGTTTTAATTATATTATTACTATTTTTAATTTTGGAACTCAAGTAGCGCGATTTTGCAACAGAGCATACTTTTTTGAATAATTTTGAATACTTTCTAACATACAAACTAAACTCGGCGGTGTTTACAAGAATTTTTTCATCATACAATTCATAGAGTCGCGTTCTACTTTTATGTATACCAATGGTAGCCCATTCACTGAAAGATACATTACTATTAACCGATATAGTTTTGGGTATAAAAGTGGAATTAAATTGCTTACAGTACATATTAAAAAAAGATTCATATTGTTGATTCAGATCATCTAATGTTGACAAAGCTGGTAAATTATTAATTAGTTTAGTTTTAAAAGTTTCTAAGCGATTTGCAGTTTTCGGGTTAACAGTGATATTCTTTTTAGCCACTATGATGTTTGGAATTTGAAAAGTAATTAATTGCCCACAATGATCAGAATCTAGTAAATTTATAATGTCTTTATGGCTAGGTACAACATCGGTATAAATATTATCTATGCAAGTGGCACTAGTAGGAGTTATTCTTGTAGGCTCTAAAAATAAATTAACAAGATTGTAGGACTGAAACAAACTTATAATTTTGCTACTTAGAGCTGAATTTTCTAATAAATTAACATTAAAATCACCACATGTGATTATGTACTTGTTTGAATTACAAATCTTGTGAAACACTTCATCCATTACCTTTTCAAAGCAGTCATACAATCCGGAAGGGGGTTTGTACACACTTAATATAATAAACTGCTCCAACTCAACACAGGCTATTTCAATTGACCGCTCAACAGATAGACTCACAATATCCTTACGTTCCTTAAATTTAATGTGGTTACTAACTAAAATCAATGAGCCACCACGTAAGGCATTAGTTCTGCTGAATGAACTACCAACCTGGTGGTTATTAAAATTGAACATGAGCTGGTGGCTTTTAAGCCAATGTTCCGTTATACAAAGAATATCAATATCATTACAATTAAGGAATAGCTCTACCTCTAAATCTTTATTCATGAATCCTTGAATGTTTTGATGCACCAGGTTGATACTATTTATTGATTTCAAGATTTGATTTGAATGATTTTTGTTTATCAGTAAATTCGTGCTAGAGATTGACTCTGTTGTCTCAATTTCTAATTTAAATTAATATTAATGTCAATATTTGATGCCAACTTATTGGCATAATCAATTATCAAGTCATTGCATTGCTCAACAGGAGCAAGTTGTTTAGCCAAGTTCTTGGCTGAAATAAAAAAATAATATGATAGCGACATAGCTATCTGTCTCTTACAAAATTTGGAAAGATAGTAATTATCAGCAAGATATCTATCTTTTGTCAAATAATAGTTAGTACCAACATAATTGTTGGTGTCAATTAAATGGAATAAATTATTATTTAATATCAAATTGTACAATGTCATATTAATCTTATATCTAATGCAATTTTCTTCCTGTGGCAAACTTTGGCTGTAGGGGAATGTAAACATCACAATTTTTCCCACACTCAGGTTACTTAAGGTACTATAATATTGGAGTAATTCTCCTCTATTCACATTTCCCCTATTACCAATAAAAATTAAAAGTATAGCATCCTGGTTAAATTTACATTTTATTATTTCTTTCATTATATCATATAAGGAACAGCCAGGCATACAGTTGTTTATAATTGAGTGTCCTGGATATTCGTTTGTCAACAAATGGCCTAAGTCTTTTCCAATTTCATCACAAAAAATTACTATTTCCCTATTTGAGAACTGTTGTGAAAAGCAATTAGTTATTTCAACTGGCAAACTGACACTAGACTGGGGTAAGGTGGTATCACATATTGACAATGAATGGCCCGGCGCAGATGTAATAGATGTAGTTTGACAATGCTCACAATTGGGTTTTTGTGAGCTCACCAGCTCATTCATTGCCAATACATATTCTTTCATTTGGTTTTCAGACGCTGTATATTTGATGGACATTGAACTAAGTTTGTGTTGTAAGCGGTTCAGCTCACTTTGCAAGTCTTCAGTGTCAGATTGGTATTTCTTAGTACTTTTTTCTAAGTTGGAAGAATATATATCTAATTGCCTAAGTAAGTGTAATCTTTCCCGATTTAATTTCACATTCTTGATAAAATACTTTTGTTTTTTGACCATTTTCTTAGTTTTTACTATATATCTGTTGATTTTTATATATTTTTTAAGTTTATTTTTACTTGTGACTACCCTCACTCTTTTAGTTGATTCAGACTCATCATCACTAGTCAAATCTATAGTATAAGAGGGGTTAATTTGTGATACCATTGATGGAGCAATAGGCACCAACTCGCTGAACAGACTTTGATTCAACGAGGCAGTGATGTTAAGATTAGTCGTCTCGAGTTGTGATATTTGAGTTTTTGCCTCTTGCAGCTGTTGTTGCAATAAGTATTTGTGGCTCAGAGCATTTTCATACTCTGTGCTACATTGGCTGAACCCGTCCACAACAAGTTGGAGCCTATCCCGGTCTTCTATGGCTTCAGTGAATTGAATGTATAACTGAGCCATTTCATTTTTCAACTTTCTATTATTGTTATGGGCTTCAAGGAGGACCTTTTCACTGTCATCTATTTCCTTATTTAGTTGGTCACAGCACTCTTTGGAGGCCTTTAATTGGCTCAAAGCCAGACTGAGTTTGGACTCCAACTGGCGAGCATAGGCGCTACGAGTCAAAGGCATGATTATAAGGAAATTAAAAGAAAACAGAATAGACAAGGTCGATTGAGATAAAGATTTAGAAGATAGTTAGTAAAAGAAAATAAACTTTAGAAATCAAAGTTCTGTCACCAACCAACTAAGGTTATGTTTACGTTTGAATTGTCATTCACAACAATATGTAACTTAACAAAAGAATTAGAAATCTAAGTATCACTTACTTAACAGAACGCAAACAATAAGATAGCAAGTAAAATGTAAAAAGAAAATTGTACCTGATAACAGATGACAATGCAAAAATCACAAGTAGATACCGGTAACCTATAACTGTCACAAACTTTAATTGAATTTTTTACACTTATTTACACTTATTTGCACGAATCTAACAAGTAATACATATAAATACTCTATTTAACTGATGAATAATTGGAATAAGGCTTCGAAAACAAAGAAAATTAATATTTAAAATTCATTCATTCATTATAAAAAGTGAAGTACATACACGAGATTGTCTTCGGTACGTATCTATTTTGTGACAGTTGGCTCAGATAAATCGTTCGGCTCAAACATGAGAAAAATCATCGTAATGCAAAACGAAATAACCTAATATTTCTTCATTTTATTTGTTTGCAAAACTGAAATACGGCAAGAATTATACGGAAACAACACTTATATTTACACCTTATCTGCAGTTTTAATTCTGTTGTTTAATTTAGCTGTTAAGGCTGCTTTTTCAATTGATGTGGCACTAGGTTTATGATTGCAATGTTTTCCTATTGATAAAAACGCTTATAAAAATCCGATGTGTTCTTTAGTAAAATTAATTAATGCAGGAACGTTTGAAAGAGGCATCGAAGCCCTCACAATACAGACTGGTTTTAGTATAAATCTGCTACGCCCTTTAGCCTCCACTCTTGAGCGAAAGAAGTATTTTGATGATTTCTTTTCACTTGGCAGGTTAGTTTATCTTAGCCGTGGAAGTAGTTCGATACAAAAAGAAACAGAGTCATAAAACATCAGCTTTGTAAAATACCATTTAGAGAAAAATGTAAAAAGATTTACACACAAACCTATAGACAGTGACACGTGAACGAATCCACCGCATACCTTGACGGTTGGAGGTGATGCGTAAACTACTGATATTCCACATCATTACCCGCCTGATGCGCCGGGTTTTTTTCTACTCATTTCCTCCCTTCAAAGGAAATGCTGTTTGTATATACTATTTACGAAAAAAAAAAGGGCAAGTGTGACTTGGGCTCACGCACTGGCCCAGGGTTCTGTATAAACTTACCTTTGTAAATAGTTCAATTCCTGAATGGAGTCTCGCAAACTTTTCCGAAAAATAAAAAATCTTTGGTAACGTTACAAAACAAACTATTGTTTTCAGATGTATTCCTTTATCCCCTTTATTCCTTTATACCTTGCTTTATGCCAAATTTTAGGATTCTGTGTCAACTGGAAGAATGAATTTTGATTCCCTTTAGAGTGTCAACATATTTATTTTTTTGCGACTTAAACAGCTGTAACTTTTTTTTTTAACCTAGAAGATTGATTTTTTTCAAAGCATTAAAAGACCACAAACCTAGTTTTTTAAATTCATCTCCATAAGGTTTTAAGCTCAACTCGATACGTCTATGCGTTCTCAAGTTAAGGGGTGACAGACAGACGGACTACAAAGTGATCCTATAGTTTGGTTTTTTCCCTTTGAGGAACGGAACTCTAAAAACAAGTGATCTCCCCCATAAGATACGTCGGGTTCTCTCGTCTGTAAGTCGTTTTAAGATAGAAAGCTACATTGCGTTTACACATTGCTCTTACATAAAAATATGGAACATAATGCTTTAAAGCCTACCCACTAGGTAGGTCCTGCGATGAATCTTTGGATGTTTAATGTACTTTTAATACTAATATTATAAAGCACAAGAAATTGTTTGGTTGATCGTGTTTATCTCTGGAACTGCTAGTTTAATTAAAAAAAAAAATTTTAGTGCTACACAACCTATTTATAGAGCAAGGCTATATAATGTTACGCTACAGCCAATAGGAGTGGAGTGGCCATAAATGAGGGTGAAAGCGCGGGGACAGCTAGTTTGGTGATAATTTTTCTTATGTATAAAGATACATAGACAAAATAATACAAGGTGTACGGGACAAGGAGTGGCAGGCGGTCGCGGTCCTTCTGCGAAGCAGTAATGATAGCAAAGGAGGAGGCCGACCGCATCAGGCAACGGCGCTATCGCCGCCGCCGGGATTCCGATCCCGATTTCCGGCCACCGTAGACGCGGGCTTGCGAACGGCGAGCTATGGGTAGCTCGCTGTCCGACCGTCCGGTAGCTGTCCGAACCGAGCCCAAGTCGGCGACGGCGCGCACTGTTCCCGCGCGCCTCAAGGAGTTGTCAGCAACAGCAGGGGCCCAGCCGGGTCGAAGCCTACTGGGGCCAGGATTAGTTTCGAAAGATAGCTCGAGCCCCGGTATGAAGGCTTGAAGGAACGGGGTAGGTTTTTAGTCAGTAAGAATCTGACATTATCTCCCGCTCCGCCCAAGAGCAGAGGTTGTCACTAGATGATTTTCTCACCATAAAAAAAGGTATACGGGACAGGTCTCCGCTAACTTCAAGGGCTTGCTCAGTAGGAGAAACTGAACAACCTCGCACAAGATTTTTTTACGGAAACGACAAAAATAAATCGGCCTCTCCACATGAAATTCTATATTAATAAGCAAAATTTTTTTGTTAAGTATTCTTCAGAATGTAAATGAATTAATATTTCGCAAAAAAAATACGGTTTTAAAGTTCAGCTGGGCTCTAGGCAGGCACAGGCGTACGAGTATGTGTAAATTTTACTCCGGCCAGATGCTCTTAAAACGGAGAAGGAAAACATCGTGAGGAACTAACACGCATGTAGCCCGCGTGGTAGATTACGGCATATTCCCTCTCCTAGAGATGAGGCCTGAGTCCCAACAGTCAGAACAATAAAAGGCCGACTGTGCTTACAAAAAGGTATATTTAAGGAAATACACGCCTTAAGCAAAACAAACCGACACAAATACATCCAAATCAATCAGCAGTCACTTCACCAAACCAACACCAAATTCCACGAAATTCAATACACAGATAATATCCAAACCACAAGTCCCTGCTGAAAGAGACATTGAACCAAACGGTGTCATGTCGAGCGCACATCCGTTGACACCCGGGCGTATCTAGTGAGCTGACGTCACGTATCCACATCGCCGTCTAATCCGACGCGAGATTGACTGCTAGCCCTCCGGGCCTGTTTCCTAGCCAAAACTTGCTGCTGATAATACTGTTATGTGTTTTGCTTCACTGAGTTCTATGACTGTTGTATCTATATCGTCGGTTTTAATACAGTTTGTAGCACTAATTTGACTTTTATTTGTTTAAACAATTCAAATTAGTGGTATAGTTTTAGTATGTGCGAAACCCGAAACACGTGTCTAGTATTTTATGTAAAGAATCTGTGTACATTTCAGAACTGTATCATGAAAAACCACAAAGTTATAAGCTTGATAAGCCAGCTTAATAATAATCACACCATCCAGGCGACTGAGGGGATGTTTTGCACTTGCAAACAGCTGTTTGCTCGCATCTAATGCCCGCTATGGCCTGCCGTGACCTGTTTTGTACTTGGTGTCGGTGGTGTCCAACGTGACCTTTTTTAAAATATTTTTGGTAAAAAATATACCTAATGATGTAAAAATTAATGGAATCGATTTAGTTACTGATTCTGAACAAAGTGTAAATAAATTTGAATTTATATGACGTTATTTAATTTGATCATTATACAAATAAAAATAGTCTTTTTATGTATTTCATAAGTTTCACTATACTTTTTTATTTCTTTTTGTGTTGGGCAGTTAAATTTTACTTGAAGGAAATCCAATATTAGATTATTTTGCAGGATCGTTCGAAAGAGATACTGCAGCCTTGGAACGCCAAGGGAAAAATAAAGAACTCGTTAGATTTAAGTTATTAAAAATTTGAGTTACTTTCTGTTTTCATCAGTACAGAAGAAGCCATTTGATAAATTTTCCAACAAAAAATAATTTATCTGATTATAATTAGTCTTTCAATGTTCCTACTGCTGGGACTAAGGCCTCCAGCCAAGGTGAGGAAATGGGCTACAATCCACCACGCGGGTCCAGTGTAGGTTGGTGAATATCACATAACTTTGAATTTTTCTAGATAGACGTTGCGGGTCCACGCCACAGACAAGATCGTAAGGAAATTGACTTTTCAAGATTGATAGATCGGGCGCTCAAAACCTAGTAATTAAAAGAAATAAAACCAATAACTATAACATAATTATTTTATTAATTAAATACATATTATTGTATTGTATGTGAATAATTCTTAATGTCTTCAACATTACTCTTGATTGGTTACAAAACTAATATTTTAGCCCAAATATCAAGCAGTGACCCACATTCTTCATCCTCACGTGGTGGAGGACAGGTGGTAGGACAGGGTTCTGGAGTCGGCGCTGGCACTTCTGAAACAGTAATTCCATAATATCACTAATTTGTGACACTGAACGCGTGGAAGACCACCCTCCACTTGGTTGACAACGGTCCAAAGAGAGCTTTTTTTTAGGTGACAAAATCATCCGATGACATCCCCGCCCTTGGACGGAGCGGGAGATAGTGTCAGAATTTTACTAACTAAAAAACCATCCCCACCCCGTTCCTTCTTGCCTTTCATAGAAGGGCCGAACCTCCCTTTCGGAAACAGACCCTAGCCCCGGTAGGCTTCGACCCAGCTTGCAACGGTTGCTGATAACTCCTTAAGGCGCGCGGGTATAGTGCGCGCCGTCGACGACTTGGGCTCGGTCCGGACAGTTACTGGACGATCGGACAGCGAGCTACCCATTGCTCGCCATCCGCAAGTCCGCGCCTACGGTGGCCGGAAATGGGGATCGAAATACTGGCGGCGGCTGGGGTGTGAGCGCCGTTGCCTGATGCGGTCGGCCTCCTCAATACCCTCCAAAAAGACATGCCGATTCAAGTGGACAAAATTCATCATTGCAACCGAAACGGAATTTCGAGGTGCAAGCGAGGATGCTATGGAACCGAGTGCTGCAGTGACAAATTTCCACGTGTATCAAATGATGTTTTTCAATATACTTGGGAAGAAATGAAGGGAGTCGTTGAGCACCCAGCCTGATAAGATACCGTGGGGAATTTCTGTAAAGAAAACCCGTAGTTCAAGAACGCAAAGAGCAACTGAAGGACACAGGTGGGACAAAAAGTGTTAACAATAAACACAGTAGTTATTATCGCAGATTTGACTTACTGTTTTTTCGTTCCGAATCTAATAATATAAAACAAAAAGACATTGATTTTGATGAATAATTTGAAACACACTTTTTTACTCATTTGTCATCTAATAACTGAACTATGATGGCTAATGGTTTTTATTACTTTTAATTATTTCTGACTTTAGAAACTTACCTCCTGGGGCGGCGTGTACAATGCAGCAAAATGCCTGAAACAAAAAAAAACCTCTACTAAGCATGTTCTAATAAATTAATCTAGTAAAAAATACAAATAAAAATTATATAATAATATATATTTCACAAACTATCACACCACGCCATCTTGTGTAGATAAAATCTTTAAGTAATTTATCAAATGAATAACTTAATTATAAGTTAATTCATAAAAAAAATTAAGAACTAAAACATAAGTTTTTTTAAACTTACCACAAGTATCAAAACTGCCAAAATTATTTGGTTTGTTTTCATTTTCAAGATTGTTGTACTTCAAGCAGTCGTTATCAACTGACTATTTCCTGCGGACCACCACTTTTATACTACTTTGATTGTATGAGTCTATTATTTTCATTTCCATATTGTGCTGTTTTTTTTTTGTTTGTTAAGTTGTTTTGCTAAAAACTTGTTGAATTTAATGTTTAAACAATGAAATGAAAATAGTATTATTACTCCTGTTTCTATTTTTAACTCGGTTATTATATTTTATTGTTGTGTTATATTTATTGTCCGGGCTGTCTGGTCACACAACCTTTTTCTTTACTTTGATTGCCTTTGCTTGGTATACTTTGTTTGTCTTTGTATTACCATTAAAACAATATTGAAAACAAAATAATAATATATTCTGCTAGCTTTTGCCCGCAACTTCGCCTGCATAAAATATCGTCTATATCACTCAGGAATAAAGCAGCTTTCTAGTAGTGAAAAATTTTAGCAATCGGACCAGTACTTTCAGAGTTTACCTCCTACAAAGAAAAAATAAATAAAATAAAAACAAACTTTACTTCTCTATAATATTAGTGTAGATAAAAATCGAATCAATATCTAAAAGTTGTGGTCTCTCTCGCTCGGGAAATAGTTGATCAGGAAGACCTTAAATATTAACAATTTGAAAAATAAAGGCAACACAAGTAATTTTGGCATTGATACTTGTGATAAGCGTGAAATTGTATTTAAATTACCTAATAACTTATTTTTATTTATAATTAAATAAATACAATTAATTAATATAAATGAAAAATTGTATTAATAAATACAATTTTTCATTTCAATAGAATTATCTGAGCAGTAGATTGATGATGGTCCAAATCCAAATCGGTATTTTATTTCGTATAATTTGTACCATCACCCCTGCTCTCATAAAGGACAACATCCTGAGGAAACCGACACGTCCCAGAACCAACCACAAACCCACCCGAACTGGGCCCGTGTGGTGGATTACGGCCCATTCCTTCTCCTAGAGAGGAGGCTAGAGTTCCAGCAGTGGGAATAGCATTCTAAAGGCTAATTATGGTTATACTTAAGCCGCTGCCGCCGGGATTTCGAACCCCATTTCCGGCCACCGTAGGCGCGGGCTTGCGGATGGCTAGCAATGGGTAGCTCGCTGTCCGACGGTCCAGTAACTGTCCGGACCGAGCCCAAGTCGTCGATGGCGCGCACTGTACCCGCGCGCCTCTAGGAGTTATCAGCAACCGTAGGGCCCAGCTGGGTCGAAGCCTACTGGGGCTAGGGTCTGTTTCCAAAAGGGAGGCTCGGCCCCGGTGTGAAAGGCAAGAAGGAACGGGGTGAGGTGGGTTTTTTAGTTAGTAAAAGTCTGACACTATATCCCGCTCCGTCCAAGGGCAGGGGATGTCATCGGATGATTTTCCCACCTAAGAAAAAAGCTCTCTTTGGACCGTTATCAATCAAGTTGAGGGTGGTCTGGTGGGCCACGCGTTCAGTGTTACAAATTAGTGATATTATGGAATTACTGTTTCAGGACTGCCAGCGCCGACTGAAGAACCTCCTGCCACCTGTCCTCCACCACGTGAGGATGGAGAATGTGGGTCACTGCTTGATTTTTTTGCTAAACTATCAGTTTTGTAACCAATCAAGAGTATAATCTATTGAGGCCATGGGTTGTGCGAAAGAGAACCCCGGGGCCCTAGAACGAAGACAAAGAAGGAACAGGAGTGGGTTTTAGTCAGTAAAAGTCTGATACGCCCTCCCACTCCGCAAGATGTCATTGGATGATTTCTCACCTAAAAAAAAAATACAAATTGGATTTTTGTTTACATGACGGTCAATGGCTACAATTTATGTTACTAGCATATGTAATATCTTTGTACAACCACCTAATTGGATCATTATACAAATAAAAATAGTCTTTTTATGTATTTCATAAGTTTCACTATACTTTTTTATTTCCTTTTGTGTTGGGCAGTTAAATTTTACTTGAAGGAAATCCAATATTAGATTTTTTGCAGGATCCTTCGAAAGAGATACTGCAGCCTTGGAATGCAAAGGGATAAAGAACTCGTTAGATTTAAGTTACTTTCTGTCTTCATACAGCGCAAAAAAAAGCCATTTGAAAAACTTTCAATGTTCCCACTGCTGGGATTAAGGCCTCCGGTCAAGGTGAGGGAATGGGCTATAATCCACCACACGGGCCCAGTGTAGGTTGGTGAATGTCACGTATCTATGATTTTTTCTAGGACATCGGCCGGTTTCCTCACGATGTTTTCCTTCACCGTTTCGAAAGTTGGGAGATAAAAAAGCCACTGCCACTCCACTCCTATTGGCTATAGCGTAAACTGATATAGCCTTCCTCTATAAATTGGTTGTGTAGCACTATAATATTTTATCAAATTAATCTAGCAGGTCCAGAGATAAACACGATCAACAAAACAATCTCTTGTGCTTTATAATATTAGTATTAAAAGTACAAATATAAATATCCAAAGATTCATCGCAGGACCTACCTAGTGGGTTGGCTTTAAACATTATGCTCCATATTTTTATGTAACAGCAATGTGTAAATGCAATGTAGCTTTCTATCTTAAAACGACTTACAGACGAGAGAACCCGACGTTTTATATCTCATGGGGGAGATCACTTTTTTTAGGGTTCCATTCCTCAAGAGGAAAAACCAAACTATAGGATCACTTTGTAGTCCATCTGTCTGTCAAGAACCTTTATCTCCAGAACGAATTCCAGCCACCGTAGGCGCGGGCTTGCGGACAGTGAGCAATGGGTAGCTTGCTGTCCGACCATCCGGTAACCGTCCGAACCAAGCCCAAGTCGTCAACGGCGCGCACTGTTCCCGCGCGCCTCAAGGAGTTGTCAGCAACAGCAGGGGCCCAGCCGGGACGAAGTCTACTGGGGCCAGGGTTATCCGAAAGGAAACTCGAGCCCCGGTATGAAGACTTGAAGGAACGGGGTGGGTTTTTTAGTCAGTAAGAGTCTGACACTATGTCCCGCTCCGCCCAAGAGCGGGGGTTGTCATTGAATGATTTTCCCCACCATAAAAAAGGCTTTCAATACTTACAAATTTATATAACAGTCGGGTACTGTCTCTTTTTGTATTATAAAGATTCAGTACAATCAAAGCTTTTATTAAACAAAATTGTTACAGTTCTAAACACTAGTTACGGCTCTGAGGGTAACATTCTCAAGCAAAACAGACGTAAGGACTTAAATTTTATTAGATAGGAACATAAATTAATTTACAATTGCCAGGCCCCTAAACTGACACTATCTGGTTTATTTTGCGCTGTCGCCGCTCTCAATACCAAGGGATCTATAACAAAGGAGTAATACGAATTAATTTAACTCGTATACATACACATAGAGAGGTAGACAAGTGATTAGGGGAACAAAAGTGAGATTAACTCGTTTGAATTTCGATTACTGCTTTGAAAGATAATTTTAATGTGTAGTATAAATACGTGTTTTAAAATTAACTTTTTCTCTCTCTTAGAATGACGGATCAATTCGTTTTTGTACAGTTTTGTAATTTAAATAAAACTATAATTATGTACACTAGTATTATAAAGAGGTAAAATTTGTTTTTATGTTTGTAGGGGGTAGTACTGGTCCGATTGCTAAATTTTTTTACCAATAGAAAGCTGCTTTATTCCTGAGTGACATAGACTGCATTTTATGTACGCGAGCGAAGCCGCGGGCAAAAGCTAGTAATTTACATTTTAATTCTGGTTTATTTTACTTCAAACTCATCAAGCCTGATGAGATCATTTCAGCCGAAAGACGGCTACTGTTGGACATAGGTTTCCACTAAGTGTCACCATAACGACCAGTGCTATGCGTTTTGCATCCACCGGAGTCCTATGACCCTCACCAGGTCTTCGGTCCACCTTGTGGGATACTTTCAACCGCTGCGGTTTCAGATACGTGGTCGCCACTCTAGAACCTTTCGTCCCCATTTACCATCTGTTCTGCGAACAATATTCCCTGCCCACTGCATCTTAAGTTTGGCAATTCTTAGGGCTGTGTCAGTTAGCTTGGTTTTCCTGCGGATATCTTCTTTCTTAACAGATAATTTCTATTTTTGTAAAGCCTATTCACCAAATATAGGGTTATTTAATTGCTTGCCTCTATATTTACTTTTTACCACGATTAAATAAGTTTACAACTTCGACTCATGACTTTTGAGGGCAGAAAAGATCCCTCAAAAAAAAAAAAATAAACACCGCAAAATATTCCACCAAAGATTTTTAACGAAGAAAACTCTCCAAAGTTTTGGTTTACCATTCTGTAAATCGAACAAAATATCGGAGAGCCGTAAGGGAAGACTGTAAAGAGCATCCGTGGCTCCTGACTCCGAAACGACCCACTCCAATAAGTAAACACGTAAACTTTACTGAAAAACTTTCACGGAGGTGACGACTTTGAGACTTGGAGACCTGTTTGTCTTTTACGAGCGCGTTCAAATTTCCTAGTGGATAACTGACTTGCTTAAAGTTTTGAGTCGAAAAACCGTTTAGCTCCCGTTAATTAAATGAAATGGCTGATAAAAGGTAAAAGAGCTAAATTGTTTGTTCATTAGAATATGTTTTACGTAAGATTGAAGCTTCTCTTAAAATATCCGTGCACTTTTAACGAGCACTTCTTTTTACAGAGTATAAAAATGTCTACAGTGTCTCATAAGGATTTCTAACAAGCATTTTACACTTAAAAATTAACTTTAAATCTACACTAATATTATAATAAAAAGGTAAAGTTTTTGTTTTGTTTGTAGGAGGTAATCTCTGGAAGTACTGGTCCGATTGCTAAAATTTTTTCACCGATAGAAAGCTGCTTTATTTCTGAGTGACATAGGCTATATATTTCATGTACGCGGACAAAGCTGCGGGCAAAAGCTATATAGTATAAACCTATGTTTCTTACAAATAGCAAGTGGGTTAAACATTGTTTTATTTATTTATTTATTTAAACTTCATGTACAGTAGGTAGTGGTACATAGGCGGACTTAATGCAACAAGGCATTTTCTCCCAGTCAACCTTTGGGTTAAAAAAGAGATCACTGTGGTAGGTTTGCACAATAAACAAATAACAAATAATTAAAACGGAAAAAAAATAATAAGTTATCTATATATAATATATAATAAAATACATAAATATGCTAAAATAATAAACTAATAGATACTATGAAAAATATCAAATCTTAAAGAGAACTTAATAACAATTCTGACGAAGAACAAACTAAGGTTGAGAGGACTTCAAGTAGTAGTTCCGAATTTTACGTTTGAAGGAAAATTTACTTTCGGCTTTTTTGATGTCTAGGGGAAGTAAATTCCAGAGTTTTATGGTGGAAACAGCGTAAGAATTGGACATAAAACCAGTACGGTGAGAAGGAATCTGAAGAAGCATGTTTTTTGATGCACGAATGTTAAGATTATGAGAACTGCCCAACACTTTAAAATATTGTTTTAAATAATCAGGAGCACAAGGATCGTTCATTACGGTGAAGAGCATGCAGAGGGATCTAAGGGATCTCCTGAGACGGATAGGCAGCCATTTAAGCTGAGAACGGAAGGAAGAAATGTGGTCATATTTACGAAGCCCGAATATAAAACGAATGCAGTTATTGAGAAGTCGATCCAATTTGTTTAGAAGTTCTTGGGAAAGATCAGAGTAACAAACATCAGCATAGTCAATTATAGGTAACACAAGCGACTGGACCAAAGTAGTTTTAGTGCTCGACGGGAGGAAATTTTTGAATCTATAGAGAGACCGCAGCGTAAAGGTGACTCTCTGGCTAACCTGTGCAATCTGCTTATTCCAGCTTAACCTATCGTCAATATATAAACCTATGTATTTAACGTGAGGTGAGAGAGATATGACTGTATTGCCGAAAATAAGCTGCATCGTCGGCTAGTGTCCAAACTTCGTAAAAAGTAAGGACTGCCAATGAGGATAGCCTGGCTTTTACTGACATTGACAGTAACCCCAACTCTGCTCGACCAATCAGCAATAGCCAGAAGGTCAGCATTTAGTAGAGAGATGCAGTTGTCAAGGTTGTCAATGTCAGTTTGCGCGTAGAGCTGTAGGTTATCAGCATACAGATGGAAAGAGCATTTGAGAAAAGCAGTGATAGAGTTTATAAATAAAGAAAATAAGAGAGGAGAGAGTATACCGCCTTGTGGAACGCCGGTTTGCAGGTCGCACCAGTCAGAATATTTCTGATCAGCACGTACCGCTTGCTGACGACCACGAAGATAAGAAGAGAACCAATCCCGTGCCAATGAAGAAACCCCAATTTGAGACAAGATAGCCAGAAGGATATCGTGATCAACGGTATTAAAAGCGTTGGAGAAATCTATTAAAACTAACACCGTTAACCTCGAGTTCTCCAGGCCATTCCTGACGTCTTCTGTAACTTTAAGTAAGGCTGTGGCTGTACTGTGGCCAGGTCGAAAACCAGATTGAAATGGGGATAACAGATTATTCATAAACACAAAGGATGAAATCTGTTTAAGAACAACTGCTTCTAGGTTTTAATTAATTTCTCGAGACATGCTTTCGGACAGAACATCTTCGAATTATTGATCCTTCATTGATTTGATCATATTTTTCGTACGAATTCTACGTGGTAAAAGGTTTTATTTTACCAATCAATAGCCAGATACATAATCATTCGATAAATACCAAGCGGATGGAGAGTTTCAAAAATTGCACTTTGCTTTGTGTAATGCTACCGCAGCAATCCGGTTCTCTTTAACACCTTACTCAATTTTAATTTCACAAAAATTATCTATCACCGATTGGCGCGAAAATGAGAAAACAAAATGAATGTTCGTATTATAAGAATGGCAGATTTCAAATTCAAATGTTATAATATTATGTATTTTATTTTGTTATTGTATAAATATTTATGGCCAGACTTATATTGACTAGACTACGTATGTGTATGTACTTCGAGTGTAAAAAAGAAGCAGCATTGGCTCCATTCGACGCCATTTTCACTCAATCGTCGCTCGAACGTTCTTAATGTCAAACGTCAAACAAAAATTTAAAAATGCCAAACATGTACACACTGTATATATGTTGTTCTCGATTCTAGTAGATTTAGGAAACAGAGGAATGATAAATGTTTACGTTGGGAATTTTGTGACAGGTAGTTTTTTTTTAATTCCAATGTTTCAATTTACTGATTTTGTGTATAATTATTATTATGTGTTCCGTTTGACGTCCGAAGTCCTTTATGAGAGAGTACATCGTCTTTTTCCACGTTTACTCGCTAGATTTCGTCATTTCCGCTATGTAAATCGACCTCAGCGCCACCTGTGGCCGCATCTGGAACTAACTAACAGCACAGAGCAAGCCACCATTCCTTTGTCATTGTTGCGTCGTTCTTCGTACCACGCGCATGTCGCTAGATTTTGAATTTAGAAAACATACAAACCTCCATCTTGTTCAAATTTTGTATTTTAATTAAAAAAAATACAAAATTTGAACAAGATGGAGGTTGTAACTTTTGAGATTAAAGTAGAAAGTTACCGTTTTTATTTTTCCGTTATGTAAAATTATTTCGTTCGTTTTAAAAATGATCGACCGTTAACAACTTCGTGAACGTTTAAGTAGTCAGTAATCATTAATTACTACTCAGCTCGGTCATGTAATAGTGTTAACGAACGCGTAAATGAGTCTATTGAGTCAAGTTTGTCAGAATTCAATTCAGTTCGAGTGAAGATAATGAAGCCTCTGTTAAGCGGCGCCGGACCCGACCACATAAATTGAAGGTTTGAAGTACAATATCTGGTAAGTCATTTTAGTACTTTATTTTGGGCACTTTACGCTACAATGCAGCCGAGTGTTCCTTGTTCGAGTATGGCGCCTGTATTAGTATTAGTGGGTCCGGTAATACGCACCGTTAGTTTTGCGAGGTTAGCTTCAATGAAAACTGTTGACTCTTTGGATTACACCATCACCACCATCCACCAAGAAATATCTTGCCATTTCGACGTATACAATGCAGGGATCGGATGAGGATTTGAGAATCCGTGGACGATTTATTTTTTCCAAGTTTTTGTCTGTGTACCTACCAAACGTTTAAAACGACATTTTATTCGATCTTAAAGTTTTAAAATAAAGAAGTTGTAGTACCTCTGGACTACCTAATAAACACTCTTTCTTTTTGCAATAAAATTTAACGTAACCCAGGAAGGATCATCTAATCTCGTGTAACTTTTCATGATCAAAAGAAAGGGGGGGGGGGGTGGCCGAAAATGTACAATTACCAGAAGTAAGCTCAGTGAACCTTAAACAGGCAAACAAAAATGATTTTTTAAATTAATTTCTATGCCTTTGGCTTTATACACTATATCAACACTTTCATTTTTTAACAAAAAACAGTGTAAAGCTACCCATCACTTTTACAAGCGTGCTGAAAGGTTGAGCTTGCAACCAACCCTATTATGAGATGCGAATTTCACAAAGATTACTATCGTTTCTATCCTGACATGCGAATTTCACAAAGATTACTATCGTTTCTATCATGAGATGCGAATTTCACAAAAGTTCTTCGCATAAGTTAATTAAGAAAGACAACTGCCACAAATTGTATGTCTTCCATCTGGTCACACCACGGCACTGAAAAAGTCTCCATCAGTCCTAAACTGAACTGCCGAGGTGTAACGTGGTGCTTGTGCTGCGTAAAATTAAATACTTCTGTACCTGGACCAACTGGTCATTGCCTGGCCCTAAATTAAGACGAATATATTTAATAATTGTTCAAGCAAGGAGTCCTTAAATCTCATGTGCTATTAAAATCATAAACCGGGAACTGCATTAGACCAACGTTATACGTGGGCGACGCCTGATTGCTACGTTACGTCGCGTCAAGTGGCGTCGCGTGGTGTGGGTCTGATGTAGCTCTACAAGTTTGGTTGCTTTATGCAATGTATGGCAACCGACACACCCAACGGGCGTAAATGGCCCACGTTGGCCCAATGTAATTCTGCCTTAATTCCTCGCACCCCTTGGTGAAAAGGTCCAACGTATATTCAATCTCCAAGAAAGTTGTAAAAAACTTCGTGGATTTTTCTGGGTCCAGTAACTAAACTTAAAATTTGCATCCAAAGTTTTTAAAAAAGATGACTCTCTAACAGGCGCAAAGCCTTGAAGGGTATCTCTACTTTATGACCTTTATCCATCACCCCTTGGGGAAGGTTGCGATACCGTAGCTTGTTGGAGTTTGCATCCAAACCAAACTTTGAATTATCTGTCAATACCTATTGACTTTCTTAGTAGCCGGCAGTCAACCCTCAAGCAGGCGCAACGCCTCAAGGAGTATCTTTACCTTGTGACTTTTATCACCCCTTGGGGAAGGTTGCATTGTCGTAGCCTGTATTTTGTCCCTGAAAATCGACGTTATCCAGCTCCAAGAGTTTACTTCCAGACAAAACTCTGAATTATCGTCAATACCTATTGACTTTGTGAGTAGCTGGCAGTCGGACCCTCAAGCAGGCACAACGCCTCAAAGAGCATTTTTACCTTGTGACCTTCATCACCCCTTGGGGAAGGTTGCATTGTCGTAGCCTGTATTTTGTCCCTGAAAATCGACGTTATCCAGCTCCAAGAGTTTACTTCCAGATAAAACTCTGAATTATCGTCAATACCTATTGACTTTCTTAGTAGCTGGCAGTCGGACCCTGAAGCAGACGCAACGCCACAAAGGGTATCCTTACTTTGTGACCTTCAGCACCCCTTAGGGAAGGTTGCATTATCGTAGCTTGCATTTGGTTCCTGAAAATCGACGTTATCCAGCTCCAAGAATTTGCTTCCATATAAAACTCTGAATGATCGTCAATACCTATTGACTTTTTTAATAGCTGGCAGTTGGACCCTGAAGCAGACGCAACGCCTCAAGGGTATCTTTACTTTGTATCCTTCATCACCCCTTGGGAAGGTTGCATTGTCGTAGCTTGCATTTAGTTCCTGGAAATTGACGTCAGTCAGCTTCGAGAATTTGCCTCTAGACAAAGATTTGTATTATCAATCTATACTTATTGACTTTCTTAGTAGCTGACAATCAGACCCTCAAGTAGGTGCAACGCCTCAAAGGGTATCTTTACTTTATGACCTTCATCACCTCTTGGGGAAGGTTGCATTGTCGTAGCTTGTCCAAGAGTTTGTCTCCAGACTAAGCTTCGTATAATCCATCAGTGCCAATTCACTTGCTCAGCAGCTGGCATCTGAGCCTTTAAGCAGGCCGAGCCTCTTAAGGTGTCTCAACTTTGTGACCTTCATCCATCATCACCCTCCAGGGAAGGTTGCATTGTCATACCTTGTGTAGCTTTTCAGAAAATTTAAGAAATGCAATCCAGCATCAATTAGAAGGAAGACCGTGTTTGTAGATTCGCTTAGCAGCCGGCAGTTGATCCCCGAAGCTCTCAACTTTGTGACCTTCATCACCCTCTGGGGAAGGTTGCTTGCCGTATGCAGCTACAGCAATCGTCTTCAGAGAGGTTGAAGTTACCCGACACAGTTTGCAGATGAGTTACGCGGAATACTACATTGGCGAGAATGAGATCTGGAGAACAAAACTAAGTAACACGGGCTGTTTGATATGTCCACCATTGTATGTCCACCATGTAATGGGACTGTATAATACAGAACAAGATCTGCTGAGCGACGTGACCTGCAAGGTATCTACCTGTACATACACAGTCATGTCGCTTACGTCGAAAGCAACTTTGTTTTTCTTGACGTATTAGATGGCGCGTGCTTTCGCAGCGCTTTCAGCAGATTCTCAAGTAATTCCATAGTTAGTTTAAATTTTACTGGCAATAACTCTTCTGCCATTTGTGTTACATCACCACCGGGCATCTAGGTGAAGTTTGTGGCCTATAGCTGGAAATCTGGCCATTTCGGCTACGACTCTAGCACGAAGTTGTTAAAGTAAGGTTAAGGAAGTTTTGTTAGTATAAGAGAAAGTTTCAACACTTGTACTACTACTCCCATATGAAAATGCAGGTGAGTGCTGGGGCCACGACCCACTCGGTCTGATATAGTCCAGTATTTAGCTAAACATTATTTAGCTTAGTGTACTGTTTTTACTGACAAACAAGCTTAAGCATCAGTTTCTGATTAACTCTGCGAAAATAGTTATATGGGACGCAAGAGCAGTAATCCATTTCTTTAAAAATACTGCTGTAAATTTGTAAACCTACGTGCGTATGTGCTACGTGGCGTACTGCCACTATATTATTGCTAGTATTGAGTCATAGAGTTCATACTTTGAATCTCGTTGATTGGGACTCAAAATTCTTGAGGACAATAAGGAAGGCCTTGCCTCCGGAATTTGGCTTTAGCTACTCGGTTAGACGTTTATTTTAAAATAACAACCTTTTTTTACCTACTACTGAGTTTCGTCAACCAACTAGTACTGCTATACTACTAGTAGATGTATAACTACTTGAAGTGGGAATAGACACTGCTTCCAGTACTCACCAATGTGGGTCAGCAATTTCATTACGTAACTATTACAGAGCCTGTTAATTTACATATTCAAACTAAAGTTAAGCTGCGGGCTACTGCCCGTAAGTTTGTTACTACAGAATTTTGCGAAATATCAATTCAGTTCTGTTAAACGCCGATTTCATTAATAGTACGAAATCAGTTTTATTATACGCAATGCAGCAATGCTGATTTATTTTGTGTACTATATTCTTTCATATAATTATAGGAATTTGGTTCACATTGTTGCGTTTTCCTAAGCAAGCCACCAGGAGATAACAAACAGATCTCTCATAAAGGACTTCGGACGTCAAACGGAACACATAATATAAAAATTTTACCTTAAAATAAAATTTGTATTATGTTTCCTAAGACGTCCGAAGTCCAAATAATTTCTTCCTGGTGTATTCCAATCATCATCATTACCATTATGAGACGAACAATGACAAAGGAATGGTGGCTTGCTCTGTGCTGTTAGTTAGTTCCAGATGCGGCCACAGGTGGCGCTGAGGTCGATTTACATAGCGGAAATGACGAAATCTAGAAGGAAACGTGGAAAAAGACGATGTACTCTCTCATAAAGGACTTCGGACGTCTTAGGAAACATAATACAAATTTTATTTTAAGGTAAAATTTTTATATTAATTATATTTACAGATTTCCAACTGATCCCAATGTTAAAAAGAAATGTATTGAAGTGACGAGGCGTGAAAATTAGTTTCCAACAAAACATAGTCGAATTGGCTCTGTTCATGAATTAATGAAGGCAGCTTTTCGTAAAGCTGCCTTCATATGATGACTTCGACTTCAATGCCTGACTACAAACGCAATACCTACTATTGGTATATTGAAGGCGCTAACTAATGCTGTAGTTAGTGGATTGACTTTAGGCTCGAATTAAGTGGCATCAAGCATAAAACCTAAAATTCTCTAATGTTTTATAGAAATCAGTAAGTATTTAGATGTTGTCGATGTCGGAACTTTTATTCATATTGTTTTGAGGCGGGAGATCCAATTTAAAAGTGTTCATTTCGAATCTGTTTCTGGTTTTTTCTTAGAATTTTAAGATTAGAAAGAATGGTGTTAGTGAATAAAATCGGCCGCAAGTTTTATACATTATTTTTCAATTGCTTTTCCTTTCCAGGATTATATTTCAAATTCATTTTTTGTTTGTACAGAATATAGCCCAAAATCTTTCAGAACACGAATCCGAACCTTCACCATGTAGGACGCCAAAAAGAAAATTAGAAAAGGTTAACTTTATTATTAAAACTTTATTATTATCACTGTTATCGATTGACTGACTGAATCGATTAGCACTCGTTTCATTCTAAATGTAACGGGTAGGCAAAAGTGGACGTCTTGACGCTGATATTGTGAGGATTAGTTAATAGTTACTTCGTGTTACAGGACATTTACCAACCGTTTACGTCAAATGAGGATACATCTTTAATTTTGCCCAAGAAAAGAAAATTAGTTCATATACCTACTGAATCTGGCTCAACAAAAAAAAATAAACAGCAAAATAAGGCAATAAAAAGATAATCTCATCATTTCAGCCAAAAGACGTCCACTGTTGGACATAGGCCTCCCCTAAGTGTCGCCACAATGAAGGGTCCTGTGCGTCTCGCATCCATCGGATTCCTGCAACCCTTACCAGGTCATCGGTTCACCTTGTAGGGGGCCTTCCAACGCTACGTCTTCCGGTACGTGGTCGCCATTCCAGAACCTTTCGGCCCCAACGGCCATCTGTTGAAAAATGATACAAACACAACTAATGTCACAACTAAAGAACTTACTCCAGAATAATTTATTTAGCCTATGTAACGTTATAACGTCGTACCTCAGAGAATTTAATAGTGTATGGTTATTAACAATTCTTTACCTGAGTGAAAGTAAATATGAAATGCTGAATGTTTATTTGACTTGTCTTTGTGCGTTTCTACCCTCATACAAGACTAGCATCGTTTATTTAATACCCACCAGTCACTTATTTTTTTATCACTTTTTATTTACTGAATTTTATTGTACGATTATTATTGTTCAGTTTACTTTTCTCATAATAACACTCACCACACTCACAATACCCCAAAACATAAAACTAACAACTGATACACCTTATTTCCACTGCTCAGACAGCCACAAACACATCACACACTCAACTGTCAGCGAAGTAAGAACACTTTCTGCGTCTCGTTGCAAAACATTTATGCACTCCTCCCACTTGCGTACTAGACAAGTACTCACAAGCAAAACTGCGGCTTCAATTATTTACGTTTCTCGCCTTTTTCTTATTATGTGTTTTGACAATGGATAAAACAGACGTGCTGACCGAAATAGATGATACGCTGAGTATATCTTGCCACACTGTTGAGAAACTGGAGATGTGCATTGACCTACTTCGAGACCTCGACTTCAAGGTATTAACTCTAAATATTAGGAGTCTGCAAAAAAACTTCCTCAGCCTGCAAGCATCGTTGAGCCGCCTTGACTTTGAACCTGATGTCATTGTCCTGTCTGAATGCTGGTTAAATGAAAACTCCTTAATTTTCCAACTACCCGGGTACAAAAGTTATCACACCTCTAAATACATAAATAGGAGTGGCGGAGTTACTGTTTACATTCACGATAACTGGTCCGCATTAGTTTCTGAACCTGAGTTTGACGATGCCAACTGCCTACAGATTGAATTGCAAAACAAAATCACACTCCTCGCTATATACCGTTCGCCATCATTCACAAACACCGAACGCTTCATGAACTCTTTGGATGACTCATTAGAGAAACTAAAAAACATCTCTTGTGTCATTGTGACAGGTGACATTAATATAGATTTGCTAAATGACTCACATGGTAGCGTCCATCTGACTTACCAATGTTTGATGACTGAACACGGTCTTTTACCAGCTATCACCCATCCAACACGAGGAAAGGCATGCCTTGACCATGGATACGTAAAACTGAGGGGTACTAATGCGCAAGGAGTTGTCTGCAAATCTTCAATAACGGATCACCACCTTATTTTGCTCGTCGTCAACTGCTGTTGCCATAAAGCTCAAGCCAAAAACAGACTGCTCTCTAAAATAGACTACTCTAAAGTGATTGAAGAAGTGCGCCAGCTCGACTGGGTAGATGTCACTGCCACAAGAAATATTGACGACGCAGTTCATCTGTTCAACAGGGCCCTGTCTGACGTCATAACTAAACATACGTCAAAAATTAAAATTAGTCGTTCAAAATTCAATCTAAAACCTTGGATTACACCTGGCCTTGTTAGATGTATCCGTCATCGTGACAATCTCCATGCTCAAACAACCAAGCAGCCGAAAAATGATGCTCTTAAAATTATCTACACTAGATACAGGAACTACTGTAATAACATCTTGCGCCAGCGTAAAGCCGAATATGATAGGAACGAACTGGAAAAGAACATTAGGGAACCCAAAAAACTTTGGCGTACCATAAAAGGCATTTGCCAAGTACCTAAGAGAAACAGTGACAGCCATGAGTTACTGAAATATGGAAGTGACTACGGCACCTCCATTAATGCGTGTAACGAGTACTTTGTATCAGTGGGCCAGAACCTTGCAACGGACATCTTAAATGGGCAGCTGAGAACGGGAGCGACCAAACCAAATCTCGGAGTAGTTAATCAAAACCAGCCAAAAAATTCACTTTTTCTACAGCCCACAGATAGTCAAGAAATCGGCAATATTATTGATGACCTCAAGGCGGATAGCGCCCCGGGCCTTGATGAATACCGTCCTCTGCTCCTTAAATACACAAAAAAATATATTCTTGAGCCCATTACATATATATGCAACCTAAGCATGGAAACGGGTACTGTCCCTGATCGCTGGAAAACTGCTGTAATTACGCCTATACACAAGACTGGTTCCAAAGTTTCTCCAGATAATTACAGGCCAATTTCATTACTATGCGTGACATCCAAAATCCTCGAGAAAGTTATTAACAACCGCCTCGTAAATTTTCTAGAGGAGCACTCGCTTCTCTCAGAGCGGCAGTTTGGGTTCCGCCGAGGGAAATCTACCTCACAAGCAGTGAGCCTGATGACTGCCATTGTATCCTCCAACATTGACAGGGGCCTTCGATCGGCTGGTATCTTCCTTGACCTTGCCAAGGCCTTTGATACAGTCTCAATTTCCACTCTTTTGAAGAAACTCGAAACCTTCGGTGTCAGAGGTCTGCCTTTAGAGTGGTTCAGAAGCTATTTGTCTGGTCGACTTCAGCTTGTTAAGATAGGTGAACACGTCAGTGCTAAGCTTCCAATTGCCTTCGGTGTGCCCCAGGGTAGTATTTTGGGGCCCACCCTCTTCATTATGTATATTAATGACCTTCTTAAACTCAACATCGCCCAGTCAGATATCATCTGCTATGCTGACGATACTACCATAATTTTTAATGGAGCTACTTGGGCTGAGGCTCAGCGTGCAGCTGAAAACGGAATGGCAGTCATTGCGGCATGGCTCGAGCAAAATCTCCTTACTTTAAATCTAAAAAAAACACACTTTTTGACTTTCCATCTGACTCGACTAAGTAAACCAAACTTTGAAACACTGAAGATACACCACAGTGGATGTGATGGCCTGCCTAGGGCGTCTGTCTCAGTCAACAGTTGTAACTGCAATGTCATCCACAGAGTAGACTGCACTAGGTATCTAGGCGTCATTATAGATCAGAATCTGTCCTTCAAACCACACATTCAAGCACTCGCAAAAAAGACGCGCAAATTTATCTATGTAGCGAAACTACTACGAACTTGTGCTTCTAAAAACATTTGCATCCTGGTGTACACTTCCCTGTGTCACTCTGTTCTACAATACTGTGTCGGTGTCTGGGGCGGCGCTTCCAAGACATACGTGCTGGAGCTAGAACGGGCTCAGCGTGCTGTTCTTAAAGTACTTCTGGGGAAGCCAAGGCGCTTTTCTACAGATGAACTGTACAGGGAGGCGGGAGTTCTACGCGTTCGACAGCTGTTCATCCTGGAGTCTCTATTAAAACTAGTTAAGGACAAGACAGCACACACTGGCTGCAGTAGAAGTGGCAGGATAACATACGATAGAATCCGCCTTCCAAGACTAAAGACCTTGTCTGCAGCCCGGTTTTCGACTTATCTGTCAATACGTATTTTCAACGCCGTGAGCAGAATATTCGCAATACCGAGTGAGTTCTCTGAGGCTAAAGTACAGCTAAAAAAATGGTTATTGGTCCGAACATACGAGGAAACAGAATCCTTGCTTTGTTGTACTAGTTAATACAAACTGACAGACACAAACACACCACAACACTCACTTACACTTACACTTACTACAACTCTTCGTTTGCTAACAGGTAGTATAATTTATTAGTATAGTTTTTTTTTTCTTTTCTCTCAATTTACATTCTAAATTGTAATCTTAGAAATTTGTATGTAGCGCAGGCTAGATCATCTGGCTAATTCTGCACAAACTATTGGGTCACCAAGATACAGGCTATGCCTAGTTTGGGACCCATCGATAACCTGTTAATGTAACTCCTAGTGTAATTTCTTAAGATTTTTATGTAATTGTATCAACTGTGTTTGTCTCAATAAATAAATAAAAATAAATAAATAAATAAATTTTAAATGTATCATTCCTCTGTCGATTATCGAGGCGGGGCCTTTGCATCGTTTTGAATCGTTTACTCGCAGGCGGGGTGTTCCCATCACTAAATTGCTCATGTGACGTCACAGTTGACAGGAAAATAATGACACGCTTGGTTTCTATAGAGACGATGATACTTGCGTAATCTAGTCAATATAAGTCTGTGCTAAATATACATGAGACTCAGTATTTTTATAACACACACAAAAATACAGTGAGATACTATTAAGTATAACCATAATTAACCTTTAGAATGCTATTCCCACTGCTGGAACTCTAGCCTCCTCTCTAGGAGAAGAAATGGGCCGTAATCCACCACATGGGCCCAGTTCGGGTGGGTTTGTGGATGGTTCTGGGGCGTGTCGGTTTCCTCAGGATGTTTTCCTTTATCGTTTTGAGAGCAGTGGTGATGGTACAAATTATACAAAATAAAGTACCGATCTGGATTTGGACCATCATCAATCTACTGCTCAGATAATTCTATTGAAATGAAAAATTGTATTTATATATAATAATATTTAAAAAAAAAAATATTAAGTAATTTAAATACAATTTCACGCTTATCACAAGTATCAGTGCCAAAATTACTAGGTAATTAGTAATTACTAGGTTACTAGTTAAGGTATTCCTGATCAACTATTTCCTGAGGACCACTACTTTTAGATATTGATTCGATTTTTATTTACACTAATATTACTTATAGAGAATTAAGTTTCCCCGTTTTTCAGCCTTTTTTACAAGTTTGTACAAATTATTATTTTAAGTTTGTATATATAGTAATTAATATAATATTAAATTTGAAAAAAAAACTTATAGAGAAGTAAAGTTTGTTTTTATTTTAATTATTTTTTTCTTTGTAGGAGGTAAACTCTGAAAATACTGGTCCGTTTGCTAAAATTTTTCACTAATAGTAAGCTGCTTTATTCCTGAGTGACATAGACTATATTTTATGTAGGTATGCAGGCGAAGTTGCGGGCAAAAGCTAGTAGAATATAAACATATATTCTATATTTAAATTATTATCTAAATTCTAAATTTAATATCCGGTATTTGGATGACGAAACCTTGGGAGGTGATGTAGACACGGTCTTAAAAGATTTACCTTTTTTGAAAAATAAATTTTCTTGTATTGGATTACAATTAAACCTTTCAAAATGTGAAATTTACCTCCCCCAAACGACTGATAGACAGACGACTTTAGCAAAATTTAACTCAATAGCACCCAATATACAAATCACCGATAGGAATTCTCTTCACCTCCTGGGCTCCCCAATTTTCGATGAATCTTTTCCAACTTTCATTGAACAAAAGATACAAAATTTTAATGACGTCTCGGAAAGACTTTTCAAAATTAACATGCATTCGGCATTCACACTCATTCGATACTGTTGTTTTGGGCCTAAATTTCCGTATAGCCTTCGCGCTTCCCATCTTTGGAAACACCCACAATTTTTGGAAAAAGTCGATCAAATTATTAGGAACACATTATCTTCAATTCTAAATGTGGCCTTGGACGACCGAGCATGGCAGCAAGCCACGCTTCCCATCTGGCTAGGTGGCCTCGGCGTCCGCAAAATTTCTAATATAAGTTTACCAGCTTTCCTCTCCTCGGTGCACAGTACTGAAACATTAACCAGGAATATTTTATCTTCCTCACTGGTTGATGTTGAGGTACCGTGCGTGCTTGTCCGATGTGTTGAACGCTTGGAAAATGGCAACTGACACGGATTTGCCCGACAACCTGTCCTCACAGAGACGGTGGGATGTGCCGCTCTGCATTATTGTACGGAATAACCTATTAAATACGTCGTCAAGTACTGCTGAGCGTGCGCGTCTGCTGGCTGTGGGGGAATGGGAGTCAGGCTTATGGCTTCAGGCACTCCCATCATCCACCATAGGCACTATGATGGATGACGCCTCGTTTCGGCTCGCTACTTGTCTACGCTTAGGCGCACCTTGTGTTGCTCCACATCGGTGCCACTGTGGTGAAGGTGTCGACAGCCTCGGACACCATGGCTTGTCCTGTTGCAGGAGCGCAGGCCGCATACCACGACACGCTAGCATCAATGACATTATTCGTCGAGCTCTTACCGCCGGCGTACCTGCCGTATTAGAACCAAATGGTTTGGTACGTGACGATGGGAAGAGACCAGATGGTATGACGTTGGTACCGTGGAAGGTGGGCAGACCTCTGGTGTGGGACGCAACCTGTGTCGACACCCTTGCGCCATCCCACACTCCAAGTACGGCAGGCTGTGCTGGCGCTACCCCTGCTGCTGCTGAGACCCTTAAACGGCGCAAATTCTGTAACCTTATTGGTAATTACAGTTTTGAGTCGTTTGGGGTCGAAACACTTGGTTCATGGGGTCCGAGTGCGCGTCTCCTTTTCAAGGAAATTTCACGCCGACTGATCGACACTTCACGTGACCAGAGGGCTGGCTCGTTCTTCGCCCAAAGAATTTGCATTGCCATTCAACGTGGCAATGCTGCCAGTCTTCTGGGCACATTTCCAGATGACAGCGATGTGGAGGAGTACTTTGACGCCTGAGCGTACTTTGTCATTTTGTATTATATTTATGTATATAGTTAGGTTTAAAGTTATTTTAAATTTAGTTATTTTAAAGTTATTTAATTTTTATAGTTAGTATAAATAGTTTATTTAGTATTTAAGTTCTTTATGTACATATGTATTAAAATAATTTGTAAATATAAAAAGGGAATTATAAAACGAGCGATTAAAAATAAACTTTGCAAATGATGATGAAAAAAAAAATATTATTTTGTTTTCAATATTGTTTTAATGGTAATACAAAGACAAACAAAGTATACCAAGCAAAGGCAATCAAAGCAAAGAAAAAGGTTGTGTGACCAGACAGCCCGGACAATAAATATAACACAACAATAAAATATAATAACTGAGTTAATAATAGAAACAGGAGTAATAATATTATTTTCATTTCATTGTTTAAACATTAAATTCAACAAGTTTTTAGCAAAACAACTAAACAAACAAAAAAAACAGCACAATATGGAAATGAAAATAATAGACTCATACAATCAAAGTAGTATAAAAGTGGTGGTCCGCAGGAAATAGTCAGTTGATAACGACTACTTGCAGTACAACAATCTTGAAAATGAAGACAAACCAAATAATTTTGGCAGTTTTGATTCTTGTGGTAAGTTTAAAAAAACTTATATTTTAGTTCTTAATTCTTTTTATGAATTAACTTATAATTAAGTTATTCATTTGAAAAATTACTTAGAGATTTTATCTACACAAGATGGCGTGGTGTGATAGTTTGTGAAATACTTTGCAAACTATGTTTTGTACTGCTTACTCATGTTTTGACAAATAAACTATCTTTATCTCGACCCCAAGGTCAAATGTATAAAATGTTGGGAAACACTTGGGCACCCAAGGTCAATGACCTTGTCCTCAAGGTCTGCAATAACCTTGACCCCAAGGTCAAATTTATAAAATGTTGGGAAACGCTTGGGCACCCAAGTGTATATATTATTATATAGTTTTTATTTGTATTTTTGACTAGATTAATTTATTAGAACATGCTTAGTACATAGAGGTTTTTCTTTTTTTGTTTCAGGCATTTTGCTGCATTGTACACGCCGCCCCAGGAGGTAAGTTTCTAAAGTCAGAATAATTAAAAGCAATAAAAACCATTAGCCATCATAATTTAGTTATTAGTTGACAAATGGGTAAAAAGTGTGCTTCAAATTATTTCATCAAAATCAATGACTTTTTGTTTTATTTTATTAGATTTGGAACGAAAAAACACTTAAGTCGGCGACAATAACTACTGTGTTTATTGTTAACACTTGTTGTGCCACCTTTTTTTTTGTTGGGAAAAATCATCCAATGACAACCCCCGCTCTTGGGCGGAGCGGGAGATAGTGTCAGATTCTTACTGACTAAACGACCCACATGTCCTTTAGTTACTCTTTGCGTTCTTGAACTACGAGTTTTCTTTTCAGAAATTCCCCACGGTATCTTATCAGGCTGGGTGCTCAACGGCTCCCTTCATTTCTTCCCAAGTATATTGAAAAACATCATTTGATACACGTGGAAATTTGTCACTGCAGCACTCGGTTCCATAGCATCCTCGCTTGTGAATGATGAATTTTGTCCACTTGAATCGGCTTGTCTTTTTGGAGGGTATGGAGGAGGCCGACCGCATCAGGCAACGGCGCTCACACCCCAGCCGCCGCCGGGATTTCGATCCCCATTTCCGGCCACCGTAGGCGCGGACTTGCGGATGGCGAGCAATGGGTAGCTCGCTGTCCGACCGTCCAGTAACTGTCCGGACCGAGCCCAAGTTGTCGACGGCGCGCACTGTACCCGCGCGCCTCAAGGAGTTATCAGCAACCGTAGGGGCCCAGCTGGGTCAAAGCCTACTGTGACTCGGGTCTGTTTCCGAAAGGGAGGCTCGGCCCTTGTATGAAAGGCAAGAAGGAACGGGGTGGGGATGGTTTTTTAGTTAGTAAAATTCTGACAATATCTCCCGCTCCGTCCAAGGGCGGATGCGGCTGTCATCGGATGATTTTCTAACCTAAAAAAAAGCTCTCTTTGGACCGTTGTCAACCAAGTGGAGGGTGGTCTTCCACGCGTTCAGTGTCACAAATTAGTGATATTATGGAATTACTGTTTCAGAAGTGCCAGCGCCGACTCCAGAACCCTGTCCTACCACCTGTCCTCCACCACGTGAGGATGACGAATGTGGGTCACTGCTTGATTTGTATGCTAAACTATTAGTTTTGTAACCAATCAAGAGTAATGTTGAAGACATTAAGAATTATTCACGTACAATACAATAATATGTATTTAATTAATAAAATAATTATGTTATAGTTATTGGTTTTATTTCTTTTAATTACTAGGTTTTGAGTGCCCGATCTATCAATCTTGAAAAGTCAATTTCCTTACGATCTTGTCTGTGGCGTGGACCCGCAACGTCTATCTAGAAATATTCAAAGATATGTGACATTCACTAACCTACACTGGACCCGCGTGGTGGATTATAGCCCATTCCCTCACCTTAACCGGAGGCCTTAGTCCCAGCAGTGGGAACATTGAAAGACTAATTATAATCAAATAAATTATCTTTTGTTGGAAAATTTATCAAATGGTTCTGCACTGGATGAAAACAGAAAGTAACTCAAATTTTTTGTAACTTAAATCTAACGAGTTCTTATTTTTTCCTTTGCGTTCCAAGGCTGCAGTATCTCTTTCGAACGATCCTGCAAAATAATCTAATATTTGATTTCCTTCAAGTAAAATTTAACTGCCCAACACAAAAAGAAATAAAAAAGTATAGTGAAACTTATGAAATGCATAAAAAGACTATTTTTATTTGTATAGTGATCAAATTAAATACCGTCATATAAATTCAAATTTATCTATAGTTTGTTCAGAATCAGTAACTAAATCGATTCCATTAATTTTTACATCATTATATTTTTCCTAAATATATTTTAAAAGGTCCACCATAAAAAAAAAAAAATACCTACCTAGTGGGTAGGCTTTAAAGCATTATGTTCCATGTTTTATGAAACAGCAATGTGTAAACGCAATGTAGCTTTCTATCTTAAAACGACTTACAGACGAGAGAACCCGACGTATCTTATGGGGGAGATCACTTTTTTAGGGTTCCGTTCCTCAAAAGGAAAAACCAAACTATAGGATCACTTTGTTGTCCATCTATCTGTCAAGAACCTTTATTTCCAGAACGCATGGAGGTCTCGAGTTGAATTTAAAACCATATACTTAGGTCTGTGGTCTTTTGATGCTGTAAAAAAAAAGCAATCTACTAAATTAACATAAAAAGTTACAGCCGTTTTACCCCTCAAACCCCAAGCGAACGCCGGCGTCGGCGTCGGCGTCGTAAAAAATATATATTTTAACACTCTCAAGGGAATCAAAATTCATTCTTCCCGTTAACCCAGAATCCTGAAATTTGACACACAGCAAGGTCTCATATCACAAACACAGGAACAAATCTGCAAACATAAGTTTGTTTTGTAAAGTTACCAAAGAATTTTTCTTTTTCAGAAAAGTCTACGAGACTCCATTCAGGAATTTATTTACAAAGGTAAGTTTATACAGAACCCTGCGCCAGTGCGCGAGCCCAAGTCACACTTGCCCAATTTTTTTTTTTCCGCATATAGTATATACAAACAGCATTTCCTTCGAAGGGAGGAATTGAGTAGAAAAAAACCCGGCGCATCAGGCGGGTAATGATGTGGAATATCAGTAGTTTACGCATCACCTCCAACCGTCAAGGTATGCGGTGGATTCGTTCACGTGTCACTGTCTATAGGTTTGTGTGTAAATCTTTATACATTTTTCTCTAAATGGTATTTTACAAAGCCGATGTTTATGACTCTGTTTCTTTTTGTATCGAACTTCTTCCACGGCTAAGTTAAACTGACCTGCCAAGTGAAAAGAAATCATCAAAATACTTCTTTCTCTCAAGAGTGGAGGCTAAAGGGCGTAGCAGATTTATACTAAAACTCGTCTGTATTGTGAGGGCTTCGATACCTCTTTCAAACGTTCCTGCATTAATTAATTTTACTAAAGAACACATCGGATTTTTATAAGCGTTTTTATTCATAGGAAAACATTGCAATCATAAACCTAAGTGCCATCAATTGAAAAAGCAGCCTTAACAGCTAAATTAAACAACAGAATTAAAACTGCAGATAAGGTGTAAATATAAGTGTTGTTTCCGTATAATTCTTGCCGTATTTCAGTTCTGCAAACAAATAAAACTAAGAAATATTAGGTTATTTCGTTTTGCATTACAATGATGTTTCTCGTGTTTGAGCGGAACGATTTATCTGAGCCAACTGTCACAAAATAGATACGTACCGAAGACAATCTCGTGTATGTACTTCACTTTTTGTACCTACGCTCGGTGGACGCACACTAATTTGAGTGTTTGAGCCGGAACTGTTCGACGAGTGAGCCGAGACGCGACCGAGATATCGTGTCCGTGAGCAGTGTCTGTGTGTGCGTTGCTAGAGCGCGAAACTTTGAGGACACTCTTTTAAATACTACAGTTATTACTCTTTTAATACTAGGGGACAAAATGACCACAAAATGACGCGACATTCTGTTGAATTGACCAACAACACGTGAATGCGTTGTAAACCTATGTGTGTAGCAGGGCTATGTGTGAGAAAAAACTTTTTTTTTTTTGTGAAACTGTTGGGAGGCGAATTGCGGGACACTGGGCAACGTTGCAGCGTCACGCGGCTTGAGTGTTGCGCGTCAAGTCGGGGTATATTTTGTCCCCTAATGTATCTGAGGCTTTCAATACTTGCCATGGTCCGGAACGAAGAGGAGTGGCAGGCGGTCGCCGACTTCTGCGAAGCAGTAATGCTCGCTAAGGAGGAGACCGACCGCATCAGGCAACGGCGCGGCGCTCTCACCGCCGCCGGGATTCCGATCCCGATTACCAGCCACCGTAAGCGCGGCTTTGCTTTATACCAAATTTTAGAACTTTGGGTCAACGCAAAGTACCCTATAAATTTTGATACCCTTGAGAGTGTCAAAATATAAATTTTTTTGCGACTCAAACGCTGTAACTTGTTTTGTTAACTTAGTAGATTGTTTTTTTTTTTTTCAGAGCATCAAAAGACCACATACCTAAGTATATGGTTTTAAATTCAACTCGAGACCTCCCTGCGTTCCGGAGATAAAGGTTCTTGACAGACGGATGGACAACAAAGTGATCCTATAGTTTGGTTTTTCCTTTTGCGGAACGGAACCCAAAAAAAAGTGATCTCCCCCTTAAGATACGTCGGGATCTCTCGTCTGTAAGTCGTTTTAAGATACAAAGCTACATTGCGTTTACACATTGCTGTTACATAAAACATGGAACATAATGCTTTAAAGCCTACCCACTAGGTAGGTCCTACGATGAATCTTTGGATGTTTAATGTACTTTTAATACTAATATTATAAAGCACAAGAAATTGTTTGGTTGATCGTGTTTATCTCTGGAACTGCTAATTTAATTTGAAAATAAATTTTAGTGCTACACAACCTATTTATAGAGCAAGGCTATATAATGTTACGCTACAGCCAATAGGAGTGGAGTGGCCATAAATGAGGGTGAAAGCGCGGGGACAGCTAGTTTGGTGATATTTTTTCTTACGAATAAAGATACATAGACAAAATAATACAAGGTGTACGGGACAAGGAGTGGCAGGCGGTCGCGGTCCTTCTGCGAAGCAGTAATGATAGCAAAGGAGGAGGCCGACCGCATCAGGCAACGGCGCTATCGCCGCAGCCGGGATTCCGATCCCGATTTCCGGCCACCGTAGACGCGGGCTTGCGAACGGCGAGCTATGGGTAGCTCGCTGTCCGACCGTCCGGTAGCTGTCCGAACCGAGCCCAAGTCGGCGACGGCGCGCACTGTTCCCGCGCGCCTCAAGGAGTTGTCAGCAACAGCCCCCCCAGCCGGGTCGAAGCCTACTGGGGCCAGGGTTAGTTTCGAAAGATAGCTCGAGCCCCGGTATGAAGGCTTGAAGGAACGGGGTAGGTTTTTAGTCAGTAAGAATCTGACATTATCTCCCGCTCCGCCCAAGAGCAGAGGTTGTCACTAGATGATTTTCTCACCATAAAAAAAGGTATACGGGACAGGTCTCCGCTAACTTTAAGGGCTTGCTCAGTAGGAGAAACTGAACAACCTTCCACAAGATTTTTTTACGGAAACGCCAAAATAAATCGGCCTCTCCACATGAAATTCTATATTAATAAGCAAAATTTTTTTGGTAAGTATTCTTCAGAATGTAAATGAATTAATATTTCGCAAAAAAAAATATGGTTTTAAAGTTCAGCTGGGCTCTATGCAGGCACAGGCGTACGAGTATGTGTAAATTTTACTCCGGCCAGATGCTCTTTAAACGAAGAAGGAAAACATCGTGAGGAATCAACACGCATTTAGCCCGCGTGGTAGATTACGGCCTATTCCCTCTCCTAGAGAGGAGGCCTGAGTCCCAACAGTCAGAACAATATAAGGCCGATGTGCTTACAAAAAGATATATTTAAGGAAATACACGCCTTAAGCAAAACAAACCGACACAAATACATCCAAATCAATCAGCAGTCACTTCACCAAACCAACACCAAATTCCACGAAATTCAATACACAGATAATATCCAAACCACAAGTCCGTGCTGAAAGAGACATTGAACCAAACGGTGTCATGTCGAGCGCACATCCGTTGACACCCGGGCGTATCTAGTGAGCTGACGTCACGTATCCGCATCGCCGTCTAATCCGACGCGAGATTGACTGCTAGCCTCCCGGGCAGGGACCGTTTTCGGTTAAGGTATACGGTTACGCTACCGGTATTAAAAACCGGTACCGCTTTATTTTAAAGGTACACCAAAACCGGTTAAGATTTGCGGTTACGCTACCGTTATATACCGGTATAAACCTTTATTCAACCGAAATAATTTCGGTAACGAAAAAACGTATGAGTAGTACCTACGACATATGCGACGTTGTCAGCTCGCTGCGAAAAGTACCTATTGCGAACGATTGGCGTCAACAGCGCGCCGCGTCGCGCCGCCCGTTCTCCCGCATCTTTCGTCTTGCAGTATGAACATTTTAGGCATGATTCAATAGGTAGGTACAACGAATGACGTTGAAAGAAGACCGCAAGATGGTTTTTGGAACGAAGTTCCTGCAAGAAATTATCAACTTTTTCGTCACGGGTGTCGTTTTCATGGTTTTCGAGGGTGTTGACACCGATGGTACTGTCAAAATATAAATCCAAGATGGCGGCTGCAAGAAATTATCAAATTTTTCGTCATGGGTGTCGTTTTCATGATTTTCGAGGGTGTTGAAACCGATGGTACTGTCAAAATGTAAATCCAAGATGGCGGCTGCAAGAAATGATCAACTTTTTCGTCATGGGTGTCGTTTTCATGGTTTTCGAGGGTGTTGAAACCGATGGTACTGTCAAAATGTAAATCCAAAATGGCGGCTGCAAGAAATCATCAAATTTTTCGTCATGGGTGTCGTTTTCATGGTTTTCGAGGGTGTTGAAACCGATAGTACTGTCAAAATGTAAATCTGAGATGGCGGCTGCAAGAAATTATCAACTTTTTCGTCATGGGTGTCGTTTTCATGGTTTTCGAGGGTTTTGAAACCGATTTTACTGTCAAAATGTAAATCCAAGATGGCGGCTGCAATAAATTATCAACTTTTTCGATATGGGTGTTTTTTTTCATGGTTTTCGAGGTTGCTGAAGCCGATAGTGCTGTCAAAATGTAATTCTTTCAATTTTTGCGCTTTGTGAAAAGGGGCTAGACGGAAAAAAATCTCACGAATAGTTGTAACGACACTTTTTGCTATAGTAAGCTATTGTAAGCCGTGCGTCTCTCTCTCTCTTATATATATATATATATATATATATATATATATGTATATATATATATATATATATATATATATATATATATATATATATATATATGCATATATATATATATATATACATATATATACATATGAGAGGGAGATAATACATAATAAAACAATGTATACCAGCAGATTTGAATTAATTGGGAGAGTACCTTTTTCTCATAAAGGTACTCTGGCTATAAGTGTATCGCAACTAAAAAAAAATTGAGAGGTGTCAAGGGACACCCGGATGGAACGAAGTTCATATATATATATAAGAGAGAGAGAGAGACAGACAGAGAAACATGCGCACGCCGCACGGCTTACAATAGCTTACTATAGCAAAAAGTGTCGTCACAACTTTTCGTGAGAATTTTTTCCGTCTAGCCCCCTTTCACAACGCGCGATAAGGAACTTCGAGAAAAAATTAAGAGAATTACATTTTGACAGCACTATCGGCTTCAGCAACCTCGAAAACCATGATAAAGACACCCATATCGAAAACGTTGATAATTTATTGCAGCCGCCATCTTGGATTTACATTTTGACAGTAATATCGGTTTCAACACCCTCGAAAACCATGAAAACGACACCCATGACGAAAAATTTGATAATTTCTTGCAGCCGCCATCTTGGATTTATTTTTTGACAGTACCATCGGTTTCAACACCCTCGAAAACCATGAAAACGACACCCATGACGGAAAATTTGATAATTTCTTGCAGCCGCCATCTTGGATTTATATTTTGACAGTACCATCGGTTTCAACACCCTCGAAAACCATGAAAACGATACCCATGACGAAAAAGTTGATAATTTTTTGCAGCCGCCATCTTGGATTTACATTTTGACAGTACCATCGGTTTCAACACCCTCGAAAACCATGAAAACGACACCCATGACGAAAAAGTTGATAATTTCTTGTAGCCGCCATCTTGGATTTATATTTTGATAGTACCATCGGTTTCAACACCTTCGAAAACCATGAAAACGACACCCATGACGAAAAATTTGATAATTTCTTGCAGCCGCCATCTTGGATTTACATTTTGACAGTACCATCGATTTCAACACCCTCGAAAACCATGAAAACGACACCCATGACGGAAAATTTGATAATTTCTTGCAGTCACCATCTTGAATTTATATTTTGACAGTACCATCGGTGTCAACACCCTCGAAAACCATGAAAACGACACCCATGACGAAAAAGTTGATAATTTCTTGCAGCCGCCATCTTGGATTTGTATTTTGACAGTACCATCGGTTTCAGCACCCTCGAAAACCATGAAAACGACACCCATGACGAAAAAGTTGATAATTTCTTGCAGCCGCCATCTTGGATTTACATTTTGACAGTACTATCGGTTTCAACACCCTCGAAAACCATGAAAACGACACCCATGATGGAAAATTTGATCATTTCTTGCAGCCGCCATCTTGGATTTATATTTTGACAGTACCATCGGTTTCAACACCCTCGAAAACCATGAAAACGATACCCATGACGGAAAATTTGATAATTTCTTGCAGCCGCCATCTTGGATTTATATTTTGACAGTACCGTCGGTTTCAACACCCTCGAAAACCATGAAAACGACACCCATGACGAAAAAGTTGATAATTTCTTGCAGCCGCCATCTTGGATTTACATTTTGACAGTAAAAGTGTCGGTACAACTTTTCGTGAGAATTTTTTCCGTCTAGCCCCCTTTCACAACGCGCGATAAGGAACTTCGTTCCAAAAATAGAACCGAATTGAGAACCTCCTCCCTTTTTTGGAAGTCGGTTAAAAAGTACAACTTAAAAATAGTAGGTAGAATATAAGAAAGACAAACGATGAGCGGCTACAGGCAGCTAGCTGCAACAGGACGAAAGAACGCAGAAGTGGGGGTTTCAAACGATACCTTAATGTAAGCGGTTTAGATACCGTAAAAAATAACGGTACCTGTTGAAGTGTTTAAGGTTCAATATTGATTGTAGGACTTCGTAGAAAAATAACACACGTCTTTGCTGTATGATGGTTTATTCCGTACTACTTTAATGAGCAAGACAGGTGATCATAGATCTATTATCGAACATACCGCCCACCAAAAGGGATTTTAATTCCTTTTACAATTTTAAACTTATACGCAAATTAAATAAATTAACACTATATCATGCAGACATTATGTTCATCAAATATTAATTAATCTAACAAGTAACTAACAGATAAACAATATGCCGTTCAAAACAGACTACAACATAAGTTTCACATTTCAAAACAAATTGGGAGTCTTTCTAACGACTGTTATTAAGCCTGCATTTATCAATTAGAATATTAACAAAGTTAACAAAACTTTGAGCGGAAAGATTAATATTATTATTAAACAAATTTTACAGAATATTAATATATTCTTAAAAAATCAACATACATATTACACGAATTGGAGAGAACAAACTACATAATATTACACATAATTGAGAAAACATTTACTAAAAACTCATAATTATTACTTATGATGAGTACACATGCAATTAGCGATTATCGATTGGTAGGAAACAGAGCTTGGAAATTGATCTTCTTACAGTATTCGTACCACTCTTTACGCTATAGACCCTAGTGATTCCATCCGATCCCGGGTGCTTGTCCACAATCCGTCCTAAAGGCAATTTGCCAGGTGGCAATCCTTCGGTTTTGACAAGCACAATCTGGCCTATGTCAAATTCTTCTTGTATTTTTTGCCACTTTGGTCTTTGTTGAAGCCTGGAGAGATACTCGCTCTGCCAACGATGCCAAAAGTTTGACAGTACCCGTTGACAGTGTTGCCACCGTGATAAGCTTGATTGGGAGATATCTTTCAGGCTCGGCGAGGGTATAGTAATTGGAGACTCTCCAATAAGGAAGTGGCCAGGTGTAAGTACATCCAAGTTGTTCAAATCTGACTCGATAAGTGGGCAAAGAGGACGGGAATTAAGACATGCTTCAACTTGACATAATACGGTCGTCATCTCTTCATATGTCAAATTCGTATTCATGATGCGTTTGAGGTGGAATTTCATGGATTTCACTCCCGCCTCCCAGAGGCCTCCAAAATTCGGGCTATAGGCAGGTATGAAATGCCACTGTGTGCCGTCAGCTGCAAGAAGATTGGAAATGTGATCTCCAAATTCAAAGTTTGCTTCCTTGAACGCCTCAGCAAGTAACTTGTTCGCTCCTACGAAATTTCGTCCCTGGTCACTCCACAAATCACTACATCTTCCACGCCGGGATACAAAGCGCCGAAAAGCTGCGATAAAGGCTTCCGAAGTCAGATCTCCCACCAACTCTAAATGAACTGCCCTTGTCGACATGCATATGAAGATGGAGATGTAGGATTTGTTGGTTTTTGCTCCTCTACCTTTGGACATAAGGACATCGTAAGGCCCAGCAAAATCAACGCCACTGTGGAGGAATGGCCGTGCAGGAGTCACTCGCACCTTCGGTAACTCGCCCATTTGTTGCGTCCGAGATCGTGCATTCAGCTTGGCGCAGACAAAACATTTATGTACGTATGTCTTTACTAAACTCTTAACTTTCAGAATCCAGTATCTTGACCTCAGGTAATTTAGCATTAATTGCACTCCTCCGTGCAGTGTCTGTTTGTGAGCATCAGCTACGAGTAAGGAGGTCAGTGGATTTTTGTCGTCTAAGACTATGGGATGCAGACGGTCGTGTTCTAAATAGTTAGCGTTTTGTAGTCTTCCGCCCACCCTGAGTATCATTTTTGTATCCAAATATGGATTTAGGGTCTTCAAACGACTTGTATTTCTTACTTGTTTCCTTTCTAACAGGTCTTTGATGTCTTCTTGGAATATAACATTTTGTGTGATTTTTATGCAGGTCTGCAGAGAATCTTCGAGTTCTTCAGTAGTGATGGGCGAATCTACAGCTTGATTTTGTCTTATCCTCAGAAATCTTTTAGCATATGTGATAGTCTCAAGTAATTCAGGTAAGTTTTTGAAAGATTCTATCTTTTTGTACAAGGAATTTTCTTCGTTCTCTCTTGTCAGGTAAGTATCAATAGTTTTTTTCTTTTCTAGGTCTGTTTCTTCATTAATTGATGTTTCTATATGTATTTTTTCATGTTTCAGGTGTTCCGGACCGTGCCACCAGAGTGCGTTTTTTCTCAATTCAGGAGCCAACATTCCTCTCGATGCGACATCTGCTGGATTTTGTTGTGACTGAACGTAGTACCATTTGTTTCCAACATTATCAAGTATGGTTATTACCCTATTTCTTACGAAGGTGTGCCATCTGTTTGGATCTCCTCGCAGCCATGACAACACTATCGTGGAATCAGTCCAACAAAATATCTGACTCACTGGGATGCGCGTCGCTTCACTTATATGTTTTAGTAAGTTAGATAGGAGCACTGCGCCACATAATTCCAGCCGTGGAAGGGATAATGCCTTGATAGGAGCTACCTTTGTCTTGGCAGCGATAATTCCGGTCTGATAGCCTCCGTTGACTCCTCGGACCCTCAGGTAAGCAACAGCTCCATACGCTTTAGTGGAAGCGTCACAATAACCGTGAATACTAACATCTTCCAACGTTTCTTGTGTCGTAAACAGCCATCTCTTTAATTCGATCAATTTGATATCTTCAAAACTGTGTCTAATTTTTAACCATTCGTTTTTTGTTTCAGGTGAGAGCTCTTCATCCCAATGGACCCGTTGAAGCCATAATTTTTGAATCATTATTTTTGCAGGTACCAGAGCTGGAGCCAACCATCCCAGAGGATCAAAAAGTCGTTGAACCTCGGCCAATATTTTCCTTTTTGTGACTGTTTCTGATAAGGGTGGTAGCTTGAGGTTGTATTTCAGTATATCTTCTCCCATATTCCAGGATAAGCCCAGTGTTTTTATCAAGCCATCTAACTTGATATCGATGTTAACATGCGAGCTGAGCTCAGCTGGATGAAATTCTTTTAAGAAATCTGAATTGTTCGACGCCCATTTTTGTAGTATGAAACCGCCTCTGTCAAGAATTGCTTTTACGTCTTTAGCTATAACAACTGCCTCGGATACAGTATCTTGGCCGGACATCAAATCATCCATATAGAAGTCCTGTCTAATAGTATCTGCTGCTTGAGGATGATTCTCACCTTCATCTTTCGCCACCTGGTGCAGAGTCTTGACGGCAAGATATGGTGCGCATGCCGTGCCAAAGGTGACTCGCAGAAGTCGGTATTCCTTCAGAGGTTCATCAGGGTTGTTACGCCAGACAATTCTTTGATAATCTGCGTCTTCTTTCGACACGAGTATTTGTCGATACATTTTCTGAATGTCGGCTACAAATGCTATCCTTTTCAGGCGCCATCTCATGACGAGTGATCTCATATCTTCCTGCAGTTGCGGTCCCACTAGTAATTCATCGTTGAGTGCTATGTTATTTGAGCCCCTGTGAGAGGCGTCAAATACTGGCCTAACCTTTGTTGTCTCACTTTCTTCCTTGACCACTGCATGGTGGGGTAGATATACAGCTGGCTTATCACTTTCAGCACTTGGAACCTCCTCCATGTGTTTCATTTCTTTGTATTCGTTAATTGCTTTAATGTACTCCCTTTTCAGATCCTCATTCTTCATAAAACGTCTTTCCAAGTGAAGTAATCTACTCACAGCCCCTTCTTTCGTATTACCATGCGGTGATTGTGGGTTTTCTGTTTTAAATGGCAGTTTAACTATGTAACGCCCTTCACTATTTCGCATGTAAGTATCTTTATAAATTCTCTCGCAGTCTTCTTCTTCTTTGGTAAGTTTTCCTTGTGCGTCTGTTTCAACCTCCCACATAGATTTCAACATTTCATCTATATCAAGCTTATGATGCATTACCAGTATTGGTTGTTCTGAAGTTTGTGCTTGAATCTTTCCAAATAAGATCCAACCCAAGCTTGTATTTTGTGCACATGGGGAGCCCGGTGGACCTTTGATTATCTCAGCCTTTAAAATCTGAGCACAAACTTCTACCCCTAACAGCATGTCTACTCGCCCTGGTGAATGAAAGCTCGGGTCTGCCAGGGTAAGTCCTTTTAAGTGCGGCCAGGTGTCCAATGAACCAGCAATAGTCTCCGAGGGTAAATGTGACGTCAGTCGAGTTGGCATTACATATGCATTGATAATGAGCTTCACGTCTGTCTCAGATCTCGAAGAAAGCTCAACCTGTATAACGTGACTCACTGAAGTCTGCGTTGCTCCGACTCCTGTAATCGATCCTTTTATACGCGATCTTTTTACCTTTAACAATTGCGCTGCTCGCTCACTGATAAAATTTGCTTGCGAGCCTTGGTCTACCAGCGCTCGCAATACTGTCTTGTGTCCCTCTCTATCTCTTACTTGTACTAATGCTGTTGCAAGCAATGCCGTTGATCTCTTCGAAACAAAGTGCGTAGATAAAGCTACCTCAGGATTGTCACTGTGTTCCGCCTTCTTTTGTTCATCTTCTATTTGACTTTGATTCGTTTTCACATTGTCTGACTGACCGCTGCTGGGTTGATGTAACAATGTATGATGGCGGCGGTTGCATCTTCGGCAGGACATACGATTGCGGCATCTTCTGACAGAATGTCCTGACGTCAAACAATTGAAGCATAACTTGTTCTTCTTAATAAACTCATTACGTTCATGCGGTTGTAACTTACAAAATTCTTTGCAGTGACACAAGGGGTGCTCCGCGTTACACATACTGCATGACTTGGTTGGTGATTTATCTGTCTTATCTTCCGGTGATGTGGAATGGAATGACTTCGCCTTAACATTCGTCTGCTCCCTTTTAGCTGTAGGGTTGATCATCTCCAGTGTACGATATTTTGTTTCCAGGAAGGCCTTCAGTTCTTCCCAAGATGATAGTTTGTCAGAGTTTCCCTTGTAAGAATCTTCTTCCCAGGCCGTGTGTGTTTCCACATCTAACCTTTGTACAAGGGTGTAGATAATCACCTGATCCCAGAACTCGACGGGTATTTCTTGATTTTTCAAGTTATTTAAACACTGAGAGGTTGTATCTAACAAATTCTTGATTTGAACAGCTGATGGAGACGTAATTTTCTTTTGTGTAAATAACTTGTGGAGTAGAGAATGAACTATTAAACGTTTGTTTCCATACCGTTGGGCAAGTGAATTCCATGCCTGTTCATAGTTATCATCCGTGATATTAACATGCTTCAATAATTCTTTAGGTTCACCAACAAGGCTCAACTTCAGGTAATGTAACCTTTCGACGTTACATAAAGACGTGTTGCTATGTACCAGCGACGTGAACATATCTCGAAACATAGGCCAATCATCATAACTTCCGTTAAAAGTGGGTAACTCGATGCGTGGTAAGTTAACCCGTGGTGGCGTCGAGGCTTCATATGATGGTCTCGGTGTGTCTGTCGAATTCGAAAGCATCGACAACATATCCCTCAGATCGCCTATTAAACACGAGTATAAATCTTCAACAACAAAGTAATCTTCGTTTTCAAAATATGGAACTTCATTTCGTTTGGTCTTAGGTGTACATTTCACTAAGTCTTGATGCGTCGTATTAAATGTTCGCCAATATCCTTCGATGGTTTGTAACTTAGTTTCAATATAACCTCTTGATAATCTTTGCTTCGGACATTTCTTTAAATTACCTTGTGTCTTTTGTAACAGTAAATAAATATCTTCTAACGAGTTAACTAACTTTTGCTGTTCATTAGTTAACGTAACACTCATTGTTATGTATGTCTATTATAATGTTCGTCTTGATATAGTGGTTTTAGAGCACTCACAATTCAAAGTTAACGGTTTAACTAGATTAGGTAGGTACTAGTTATTCACGTATCAGTCACTGTTATGTATAGCTATTGAGATGTTCTTGTTAGGATAGTTTTAAAACACACACAATTCACGTTTTAAAGTCAATCGTTTGTTTACTAGTTAATTTCGTAGCACTCACTAATGACTTGCAAAAAAGGTGCACATAAAACCGACTCAGGTAGCAGCCTTTTGTTCTCCGGTCGCCGGGTCGTCCTTATCTATTTGTCTAATAATTCGGCTCGTTTGGACCATATGTTGAAGTGTTTAAGGTTCAATATTGATTGTAGGACTTCGTAGAAAAATAACACACGTCTTTGCTGTATGATGGTTTATTCCGTACTACTTTAATGAGCAAGACAGGTGATCATAGATCTATTATCGAACAGTACCGTTATTTTTCGGTATTGAAATAAAAAGGTATGACGTAATACCGTTAACCTTTATAACCGATATTTTTTCGGTATGCAGTCCCTGCTCCCGGGCCTGTTTCCTAGCCAAAACTTGCTGCTGATAATACTGTTATGTGTTTTGCTTCACTGAGTTCTATGACTGTTGTATCTATATCGTCGGTTTTAATACAATTTGTACCACTAATTTGATTTTTATTTGTTTAAACAATTCAAATTAGTGGTATAGTTTTAGTATATGCGAAACCCGAAACACGTGTCTAGTATTTTATGTAAAGAATCTGTGTACATTTCATAACTGTATCATGAAAAACACAAAGTTATAAGCTTGATAAGCCAGCTTAATAATAATCACACCATCCAGGCGACTGAGGAGATGTTTTGCACTTGTACACAGTTGTTTGCTCGCATCTAATGCCCGCTATGGCCTGCCGTGACCTGTTTTATACTTAGTATAGGTGGTGTCCAACGTGACCTTTTAAAATATTTTTGGTAAAAAATATAATGATGTAAAAATTAATGGAATCGATTTAGTTACTGATTCTGAACAAACTATAGATAAATTTGAATTTATATGACGTTATTTAATTTGATCATTATACAAATAAAAATAGTCATTTTATGTATTTCATAAGTTTCACTATACTTTTTTATTTCTTTTTGTGTTGGGCAGTTAAATTTTACTTAAAGGAAATCCAATATTGGATTATTTTGCAGGATCGTTCGAAAGAGATACTGCAGCCTTGGAACGCAAAGGAAAAAATAAAGAACTCGTTAGATTTAAGTTATTAAAAATTTGAGTTACTTTCTGTTTTCATCAGTACAGAAGAAGCCATTTGATAAATTTTCCAACAAAAAATAATCTATCTGATTATAATTAGTCTTTCAATGTTCCTACTGCTGGGACTAAGGCCTCCAGCCAAGGTGAGGAAATGGGCTACAATCCACCATGCGGGTCCAGTGTAGGTTGGTGAATATCACATATCTTTGAATTTTTCTAGATAGACGTTGCGGGTCCACGCCACAGACAAGATCGTAAGGAAATTGACTTTTCAAGATTGATAGATCGGGCACTCAAAACCTAGTAATTAAAAGAAATAAAACCAATAACTATAACATAATTATTTTATTAATTAAATACATATTATTGTATTGTATGTGAATAATTCTTAATGTCTTCAACATTACTCTTGATTGGTTACAAAACTAATATTTTAGCACAAATATCAAGCAGTGACCCACCTTCTTCATCCTCACGTGGTGGAGGACAGGTGGTAGGACAGGGTTCTGAAGTCGGCGCTGGCACTTCTGAAACAGTAATTCCATAATATCACTAATTTGTGACCCTCAACGCGTGGAAGACCACCCTCCACTTGGTTGACAACGGGCCAAAGAGAGCTTTTTTTTAGGTGAAAAAATCATCCGATGACATCCCCGCCCTTGGACGGAGCGGGAGATAGTGTCAGAATTTTACTAACTAAAAAACCATCCCCACCCCGTTCCTTCTTGCCTTTCATACAAGGGCCGAGCCTCCCTTTCGGAAACAGACCCTAGCCCCGGTAGGCTTCGACCCAGCTTGCAACGGTTGCTGATAACTCCTTAAGGCGCGCGGGTACAGTGCGCGCCGTCGACGACTTGGGCTCGGTCCGGACAGTTACTGGACGATCGGACAGCGAGCTACCCATTGCTCGCCATCCGCAAGTCCGCGCCTACGGTGGCCGGAAATGGGGATCGAAATCCTGGCGGCGGCTGGGGTGTGAGCGCCGTTTTCTGATGCGGTCGGCCTCCTCAATACCCTCCAAAAAGACAAGCCGATTCAAGTGGACAAAATTCATCATTGCAACCGAAACGGAATTTCGAGGTGCAGGCGAGGATGCTATGGAACCGAGTGCTGCAGTGACAAATTTCCACGTGTATCAAATGATGTTTTTCAATATACTTGGGAAGAAATGAAGGGAGTCGTTGAGCACCCAGCCTGATAAGATACCGTGGGGAATTTCTGTAAAGAAAACCCGTAGTTCAAGAACGCAAAGAGCAACTGAAGGACACAGGTGGGACAAAAAGTGTTAACAATAAACACAATAGTTGACTTAGTGTTTTTTCGTTCCGAATCTAATAATATAAAACAAAAAGACATTGATTTTGATGAATAATTTGAAACACACTTTTTTACTCATTTGTCATCTAATAACTGAACTATGATGGCTAATGGTTTTTATTACTTTTAATTATTTCTGACTTTAGAAACTTACCTCCTGGGGCGGCGTGTACAATGCAGCAAAATGCCTGAAACAAAAAAAAACCTCTACTAAGCATGTTCTAATAAATTAATCTAGTCAAAAATACAAATAAAAATTATATAATAATATATATTTCACAAACTATCACACCACGCCATCTTGTGTAGATAAAATCTTGAAGTTATTTATCAAATAAATAACTTAATTATAAGTTAATTCATAAAAAAATTAAGAATTAAAATATAAGTTTTTTTAAACTTACCACAAGTATCAAAACTGCCAAAATTATTTGGTTTGTTTTCATTTTCAAGATTGTTGTTCTTCAAGCAGTCGTTATCAACTGACTATTTCCTGCGGACCACCACTTTTATACTACTTTGATTGTATGAGTCTATTATTTTCATTTCCATATTGTGCTGTTTTTTTTTTATTGTTAAGTTGTTTTGCTAAAAACTTGTTGAATTTAATGTTTAAACAATGAAATGAAAATAGTATTATTACTCCTGTTTCTATTTTTAACTCGGTTATTATATTTTATTGTTGTGTTATATTTATTGTCCGGGCTGTCTGGTCACACAACCTTTTTCTTTACTTTGATTGCCTTTGCTTGGTATACTTTGTTTGTCTTTGTATTACCATTAAAACAATATTGAAAACAAAATAATAATATATTCTGCTAGCTTTTGCCCGCAACTTCGCCTGCATAAAATATCGTCTATATCACTCAGGAATAAAGCAGCTTTCTAGTAGTGAAAAATTTTAGCAATCGGACTAGTACTTTCAGAGTTTACCTCCTACAAAGAAAAAATAAATAAAATAAAAACAAACTTTACTTCTCTATAATATTAGTGTAGATAAAAATCGAATCAATATCTAAAAGTTGTGGTCTCTCTCGCTCGGGAAATAGTTGATCAGGAATACCTTAAATGTTAACAATTTGAAAAATAAAGGCAACACAAGTAATTTTGGCATTGATACTTGTGATAAGCTTGAAATTGTATTTAAATTACCTAATAACTTTTTTTTTGTACTTAAATATAAATACAATTTTTCATTTCAATAGAATTATCTGAGCAGTAGATTGATGATGGTCCAAATCCAAATCGGTATTTTATTTCGTATAATTTGTACCATCACCCCTGCTCTCATAAAGGACAACATCCTGAGGAAACCGACACGTCCCAGAACCAACCACAAACCCACCCGAACTGGGCCCGTGTGGAGGATTACGGCCCATTCCTTCTCCTAGAGAGGAGGCTAGAGTTCCAGCAGTGGGAATAGCATTCTAAAGGCTAATTATGGTTATACTTAAGCCGCTGCCGCCGGGATTTCAAACCCCATTTCCGGCCACCGTAGGCGCGGGCTTGCGGATGGCTAGCAATGGGTAGCTCGCTGTCCGACGGTCCAGTAACTGTCCGGACCGAGCCCAAGTCGTCGATGGCGCGCACTGTACCCGCGCGCCTCAAGGAGTTATCAGCAACCGTAGGGGCCCAGCTGGGTCGAAGCCTACTGGGGCTAGGGTCTGTTTCCAAAAGGGAGGCTCGGCCCCGGTGTGAAAGGCAAGAAGGAACGGGGTGAGGTGGGTTTTTTAGTTAGTAAAAGTCTGACACTATATCCCGCTCCGTCCAAGGGCAGGGGATGTCATCGGATGATTTTCCCACCTAAGAAAAAAGCTCTCTTTGGACCGTTATCAATCAAGTGGAGGGTGGTCTGGTGGGCCACGCGTTCAGTGTTACAAATTAGTGATATTATGGAATTAATGTTTCAGGACTGCCAGCGCCGACTGAAGAACCTCCTGCCACCTGTCCTCCACCACGTGAGGATGGAGAATGTGGGTCACTGCTTGATTTTTTTGCTAAACTATCAGTTTTGTAACCAATCAAGAGTATAATCTATTGAGGCCATGGGTTGTGCGAAAGAGAACCCCGGGGCCCTAGAACGAAGACAAAGAAGAAACAGGAGTGGGTTTTAGTCAGTAAAAGTCTGATACGCCCTCCCACTCCGCAAGATGTCATTGGATGATTTCTCACCTAAAAAAAATACAAATTGGATTTTAGTTCACATGACGGTCAATGGCTACAATTTATGTCACTAGCATATGTAATATCTTTAATTTGATCATTATACAAATAAAAATAGTCTTTTTATCTATATCATAAGTTTCATTATACTTTTTTATTTATTTTTGTGTTGGGCAGTTAAATTTTACTTGAAGGAAATCCAATATTAGATTATTTTGCAGGATCGTTCGAAAGAGATACTGCAGCCTTGGAACGCCAAGGGAAAAGAAAGAACTCGTTAGATTTCAGTTACTTTCTGTCTTCATCCAGCGCAGAAGAAGCCATTTGAAAAATTATCCAGCAAAAGATAATTTATTTGATTATAATTAGTCTTTCAATGTTCCTACTGCTGGGACTAAGGCCTCCGGTCAAGGTGAGGAAATGGGCTATAATCCACCAGGCGGGCCCAGTGTAGGTTGGTAAATGACACGTATCTTTGAATTTCACCGTTTCGAGAGTAAGGAGATAAAATAAATTTCACAAAGTAACGCGCCTGGCTGGGTTCGAATCCACGACCTACTACTACTACTCATAAGTTGAAGCGTTACTGCTCAATAATTGATTATTTAGAACAAATGTAGCACTACCGGTAAATCCTTGAAAAAAAAAATTAGCCATAATGACTCCTTGTAGTTAAATTTTTTTATTTACAATACTATCAAAGTAAAATTACGTACCTGCCTACACCCTGTATACCTCCTTGTATAGGTATAATCTGACGTAGGATTGACTAGTGACGTCAGACAGCCCCCTCGTTTGTTTACCTTTTTTTTTCTCTTGCTGACGTTAAGACTATTTGGATTTGTTTTTGTTAGTCGCTGATATAGCTTTCATATGGCCAGTGCCAATTATAGCAACAGTAAGTTTGCATAATAAATACTCATGGTCTTAGTTGACATGAGCAATCAGACATATATAGTCTGTCTAATAAGTCAACCGACTTGGGAATTTTGTATAATATTTAATAATTTAAAAAATACTTATATTCGATACTTTTCATAAGGTTCTTCTGTTAGTAAACAATGATCTCTATCTCTTAATTAACCTTGATTATTGAACCCGTGTTGACTACATCAGATTTCATTAAATCCTGATAATTACCCAAGTCGTTTAACTTATTAGACAGACTCTACAACAGTCCGAAATAAACTATCAGGCCCAGACCAGACACTACACTCGTCTCGTCGGAGGATCCACCCTGTCCCATGGAGCATGTATCGACCTTTTAAATAGTACACACATACAATGGGGGAAATTGTTTTATTTAAACTATAACATTATTTGTAATTTTAGTACACCGCCGCTATAAGCGTCGCCAAAGAAAATTTTGATACAAAAACAAGTCCTACCCGAATATAATAATAATTCAATTCAACACACAGAATTGGCCTCAAATCTGCTATTACAATAGTGTCAGAATGGTCTAACATTGATGTCATAATTGTCGATTTTGACAAGCTTGGTAATCTACTAATATTATGGCGTCATTATGACTTTCCAATGGTCAACCACTGACACTCCATCACACTCCATTGAAAGAAGTGGCACAGAATAGTAATCTCGCACAATATGGACAAATGAATATTTGACGTATGCGGTAATCTGCTAAAACTTTGACAGTTTATTTGATCAGTGTACTACCATTAGAACGTTATTGTGCAAGTTTTACCATAACTCTATTACGATACCACTGACCGGTCAATGATCGATCATTATGAATTAGCAGATTACGAACTTTTAGCAAAATGACAATGTGATCGTGTTGGAATGACGAAACTATAAAAATAGCAGACTTAGGCCCCAGTCCTACTTGAAAAAATAAAATTCTCTACCTCATTTTATAACAAGATGGAAATACATAAAATAAAAACAGAAAATGTACAAAACGGCTATTTGCTTCGGCAGGCAAACTCGTATTTTTAAATGTAAAATATAAACTTGCTCTTTACGGCCGATTTTAATGCCAGTTGTAAATATTAATTTGTTGCTGAAACTTCAATAATTCTGTTAACGTCCGCTTTTGATGCGAAAGTACTTACTTGGTGCTCCGACGGGAAAATAATTTTAACTTCATTTAATTTTACTTGATTGGATTAAACTTCAACATTCTAAGGATTTTTGTTTGATGAACTAGCTTTTTAATTTGGCTAATGCTTTGAAGATATTGTGCTGAGACCAGCTTCTTCCAACATTGACAAAGAATAGAAAAGGATTTTACATATTTAGTAAAAACCTAAAATTAAGTATTCGCACGCACTCCACTACCTTCGTTGACAAATCTTTCACAATTTAAGCTGCACGTTTGTGGAATGCGTTACCCTTAGAAGTAAGGCGTGCTCAAACGCTACCAAAATTAAAAAAAAATGGTGAAGGAGTATTACCTTTCTCTTTGATATATTTTTTTTCTCCTTGTTCAACTATATATTTGATATTTATTAGTATATATTTTTTTTTTAATATTGTATGTATGTATTTGTCTTAATGTATCCTGTTTGTTCACTGACAATCCTAAATCTATCTCCTTTCTCTTAGTCCATCCAAAGGTTGTCTGTAAGAGATCGCCCTGTGCGATAAAACCGCCCATTGTGCACTTATTCTTTTAAATGTTTGTCCTGTATTTTTGTTTATTTGGTGTACAATAAAGTTATAACAAATAAATAAATAACTAATAAAATTATATCTTATTCTTTGTAAACATTATATGTCAACGCCACCGGCCCACGCTGAAAACCAGTGCTGTGGACTGGTCGTCTTTTGCTTGTGGTCACGGTATTATGCTGAGCATTCTCGGCACATAATGTTCCTATAGAATGTTTGTAATGAACCTGTTAAGTGTGAAATTCAACATTATGAGAAAATCGATAAAAACCGTCCACTGAGCTACAACAAAAAATAAAGGTATCAGCCATATGATAGCCTGCTTTTAATTTTGCAATTGAAAGTAGTACTAATAAAAAAAAAAAAAACAATTTAAATGTAAAAGTAGTATTTTATTAGGAAGCACACTGTTGATCTTGAAATTGGTAAACAAATGACCATTAAATCGTTGTATACATATGAGAGTTTTTTTTTTAATTTCAACCCTAACGTGTGATATATCGTTAGATAGGTATTTTAAAATGAATAAGGGTTTACTAAAATCATTTTTTGATAATGTATAATAATTTCGGATATAATTGCTCCAAAAGTAAAAAACAATGTCCCCCCCCCCTCTAACTTTTGAACCATAAGTTTAGAAAATATGAAAAAAATCTTAAAAGTAGAATTTTATAAGGACTTTCTAGGAAAATTATTTATTTGTTTATTTATTAACTTTAAATCAATTTAACTTATTACATACACAACTAAAAACTATAATTACAGTAAATTAAAAAAATAATAATAATAAAACCCTACGCTAATTACAACTAACTAAAATCAAACTAAAATATGGCGTCAAAAAACTCTTCCACATCGCTGTCCACTGGTAATGTGCCCAAAAGGCTGGCGGCATTGCCACGCTGTATGGCAATGCTTATCCTCTGTCCGAGGTAAAAGCCAGCCCTTGGGTCACGCGAAGTGTCAACTAGACGTTTCGATAGGAAAATTATTTTGAACTTGATGGAAAGAACAGTTTTTGTACAAAAAAGACAAAAAGGTTCTACAAAATAATTTCTGGACTAAGTTTGTAGTATAATCGTATATGTAAGCATTTTTTTACACTCATAAGTGTAGTAACCCTTATTGTGACGGACGGGAAACTACGGAACCCTACACTGAGCGTGGCCCGACACGCTCTTGTTTTTTTTTATTTCAATCCACTTAGGTATAACAAATATTTAAGTGACTTATCTGTTTTTAGTATTTGTTGTTATAACGGCAATAGAAATACACCATCTGTGAAATTTTCAATTGTCTAGTTGTCACGGTTCATGAGATAAAGACTGGTGACAGACAGTAGAGTGAGAGAGCATTAGGAACGAGTCTTAAAAAACCAGTACTAAGTTTTTTAATGTGACTAGACAGAATGCTTTCAACAAATATTACTTTCTACAAAATCTAAAAAGCTTAATTCAGAGAGTTCAAAGTTATGCTCAACAGGTGACTTTGTCTTTGTCTCCTTAGATAAATTACTTCACGCAATAGCAATTCCGAAATTTGCCGGCGCCCTGGAAGTGGCGTCCCAGACCGTTGTGTTGATTTAGGTACTGCGGAGGTTCCTCGGATAAAGCTGTGCTGTACCTGGAATATTCGTGCCGTGTTCTATCTTGAAAAACGTTTTGACGTGACTTGTAGTGGCAAGATTGTAGGTGTTTAACTTAGAGAGTAGCTTTATTAAAAGAAAATTCTGTCAATTTTAATACGAAACAAATGAAAGCTTTTTTCTAACCGTAAGTATATTATGATAGTGCAAAACACCGTCTCTAGTATTCGTGTTAGCTATTTCCAGCCACTGTAAAAAATCGCCTAACTATGTAGGACCCCTTCCCGTGCCACACAAAACTCTTCATTGGACACGCCTGATACTTTTTTTTAAACCACAAATGAAACTTGGCTCTGAAGATTTGTTAAGGCACTAACAAAAAAAAAAAATGAAAATCACCAGTATTACACCGGATTCACATTAGAAAAAAATACTGTGTAAGGGTTATATCAAAGTATTATTCAGTATGGAATACAATTGCGGAAATCATTTATAATGGAAGAAGAAAAACTGTGTCTAAATAATGAAAAAAAAAAATCTGGAAATACTAAAGTGCAAGGTGTATTTTATTAAAGGGTCACCCCTTAAAAAATAATTATGTGTCTACAAATGATAAATTCAATCAGCTATAAAACAAGTTTACAAAAACCCATAATTAAAAAAAATATATTTTCGTTTTTAGGGAGTTAAAAAATTACCAACTTTAACTCTTTTTTCTCACAAACGAAGTTAATTGCGCTCATGGGAGTTTAACTCTTGCATGTAAAATATGAAACGCCATAGACTCATGGCATCAACTTAGTCATGTTCGATTTTTAGGGTTCCGTAGTCAACTAGGAACCCTTATAGTTTCACCATGTCTGTCTGTCCGTCTGTCCATCCTCGCTTAATCTCTATGACCGTTAGCACTAGAAAGCTGAAATTTGGTACCAATATGTATATCAATCACGCTGACAAAGTGGTAAAATAAAAATTGGAAAAAAATGTTTTATTAGGGTAGCCCCCCTATATGTAAAGTGGGAAGTGATTTTTTTTAAATTTCAACCCTAACGTGTGATATATTGTTGGATAGGTATTTAAAAATGAATAGGGGTTTACTAAAATCGTTTTTTGATAATGTCAATAATTTCGGAAATAATCGCTCCAAAAGTAAAAAAAACAATGTGTCCCGGGCCCTTCTAACTTTTGAACCACAAGTTTAGAAAATATGAAAAAAATCTGAAAAGTAGAACTTTATAAGGACTTTCTAGGAAAATTTTTTTGAATTTAATGGAAAGAACAGTTTTTGTACAAAAAAGACAAAAGGGTTCTACAAAATAATTTCTGGACTAAGTTTGTAGTATAATCGTTTATGCAAGCATTTTTTTAAACTCATAAGTGGGTACACTTATTGTGACGGACGGGAAACTACGGAACCCTACACTGAGCGTGGCCCGACACGCTCTTGGCCGGTTTTAATGTTTATAAATACTGTGCGACTGCTAGCAAAAGCAATGGGTAACTCACCGCCCGGTCGTCTGTCAAGAACCGGGTCCAGTCATCGACGACGCTTAGTGTTCTACGCGCTCCTCATAGAGATACCATCAAAACCGTAGGGGCCCAGCAGGACCGATACCCGTTACGGCCGTGGGGAATTTCTGAAAAGGAAACTCGTGATCCCATAACGCAAAGGGTAACTGTAATAACAAGGAGGGTTTTAGTCATTATAAATCTGACATGCGCTCTCGCTCCACCACACAGCAGGAGAAGTCATTAGATGATGTGTGTGTTCTTTTTTTCAAAATTAGTACTGTGGACGCGAAGTCGAAGCCATATAAAAAGTAGCATTTGTCCTTTAAGCTTACTTCGAATCAAATATCATCAAAATTGGTTCAATATTAATTTTAAACGTGGAAGCGTAACAGACAAACAAAGTTACTTTCACGATTACATGAAGCTTTTAATGATTTGCCATCGCACCGATCCATCGCATCGCACGGAAATCGACCTGTTTTACAGAAGCAAACAATCGACCTGTTTTGCAAGCAGCGTTACCCCAAGAAGATCAAGGTGGTCGGTTATCAGCACGGTCACACCCCGGAAAGATGGAGCCGGGTAGAATTGGCTCCGTTTATCTTAACTCTTTGAATGTCGTAATTAGAGACACAATAGTAAGACAATTACCTTTTGTCGGACTGTGTAACTTAAGACATTCGAAAGGTTAAGTAAGGAATATTTTGGTGAAAACCATACATAACTTATTAATAATTATTTTCATGATTAGGCACACTTATTCTTCGTCCTTGATATTAAAATACTAGATATAATTCTCTAGAGTTGTTAATTTTTAAACTTATTTTATACCTTGTACTTTCCTAGTCAACGTAAAATGTATGTAGATGTATAAAGCTTTCCTTAAAATAAATAAATATTACAATATTAGTATAGAAGTGCGGATGTAAGTACACTTATTAGTTTCTGATTTGGCGACCCACGGAAAATTGAAGAAGTTACTTTAAAATTGGTAAAATTGTAAATATTGAAAGTTGTTCACGAGTGGTTGACTCGGTTCAACATTGCAACCGCAAAACAAATAAAGTGGTCCTTTTGGGGACGAAGTTAAAAGCGAACCAAATATTGATTTGGAATAACTTTGTAAATAATGCGGGCTTTGTAAACTTCCAAGATGGTCGTTTCGCGGTTTCGATTTAAATGGAATGAAAGTGACATTAAGGGTTGACATTGGGGGCTGCCTAACTCTTGCAAGTTTTTACTGTCCCCACACACGGGCCACAAAAAAACGCCGCTTTAAGCTTCTTTTTGAGGCAGCCTTTTTTGTGGCTTGTGTGCGGCGGTGCCGCCACAAAAAAATGCTTGAAGCGGCTTCATGCTTCTCCGGACACGGACCGAGCCCAAGTCGTCGACGGCGCGCACTGTTCCCGCACGCCTGAAGGAGTTGTCAGCAACAGCAGGGGCCCAGCCGGGGCGAAGCCTACTGGGGCCAGGGTTATCCGATAGGGAGCTCGGGCCCCGGTATGAAGGCTAGAAGAAATGGGGTGGATTTTTAGTCAGTAAGAGTCTGACATTATCTCCCGCTCCGCCCAAGAGCGGGGGTTGTCATTGGATGATTTTCCCCATCATTGAAAGAAGGCGTCGCGCGCTTCAGCTGTTTTTTGCGGCCGCTTCTAATTTTTTTTCTGGCCGCTTCTAGCGTTTTTTGAGGCGGCGTTTTTTTGAGGCCCGTGTGCAGGAACACTTAGAGTGATAGAACAGAATCTTTCTATTTCGTCATAGTTGCATATTAGTTTGTAATAGTATACAATATTTTTCAGTATGCAAGTGTTTTTGTGATATATATTTTACTATGTGTCTATGTATCAAAATATATCATTATTTCTTTGTTACATTACTTCATAGATAACTATTCTGTGTGTATTTAATGACTTACACACGCTGTCTTCATCTCTATATTTTTCAACTCTCTTTCGCAGGTATGCTGGAAGAGATTTTTATAAAACTAAGTATCACATTTGCATCTATTTTTCGGTTTCCTTATTTTATTTGAAACTAGCTTTTGCCCGTGCGGCTTCGCTCCCGCTCTTCCCTACTTCAGCCTACTATACCCTACTCTACCCTACTATACCCTACTCTACCCTACCCTACTCTACTCTACTCTACCCTACTCTGTCCTACTCTACCCTACTCTACCCTACTCTACCCTACTCTACCCTACCCTACTCTACTCTACTCTACCCTACTCTACCCTACTCTACTCTACCCTACTCTACCCTACCCTACTCTACTCTACCCTACTCTACCCTACCCTACTCTACTCTACTCTACCCTAAAAAAAAAAAAAACCTCCCCACCAATTTTCAGCCAAATCGGTTCAGCCGTTCTTGAGTTATAAAAAGTGTAACTAACACGACTTTCTTTTATATATATGTGTACATGAGTTGTTAAATCAATAAAAAAGAAAACTTTTTTATTTTTAGCCACTACTGTCTCCTATGTGATTCAATGATATTCCTTTGATAGTATGTTCTTTTTTTAATATTTTTCTCTCAGAGTTTTGGTTAAACAAATCGGAGACCATGGTATAAAGAGAAGGACGAAATTCACGATTTTAAGCACCATAATTTGTCAATTATAATTTGCTTATGCATTATTTCTGTGTGCAGCAAGATCAGTGTCAGACTTTTACTGGCTAAAAACTTACCTGTACTCCTTCAGTTGTTCTTTGTGTTCCAGGACTAACAGTAAATCTTTCAAATAGGTATTCTCGTAGCCTAACTTACTTAGCATAGTCGGCCTTATAATGTTCCCACTGTTGGGACTCAGGCCTCCTCTATAGGAGAGAGAAAGGGCCGTAATCCACTACGCGGGCCCAGGGCGGGTTGGTGGATGTCATATGTCTTCGAATCTTTGGCTCTAGGACATGCCGGTTTCCTCGCGATGTTTTCCTTCACTGTTTTGAGAGTAGTGGTGATGAAATAAATTACACAAAGTAATGCGCCTGGCTGGGTTTGAACCCGCGACCTAAAAATCGTAAGTCAGGGCCATTACCACTCGGCCACCACTGCTCTCTCTTTTAACTTACTTAGGACAATGAAATACACGTTTCCTCTTCATGTCTATAAAGGTTCTATCAAAATAATGTAGGTAGGTACCAACCCACGCAACAGAGAATACACTATCTATAGGTAGGTACACGTACACCCATCTAATCAGATTCAACTGTACTGCCAACTTTATTTTCCAGACTTGTTGTACAATTTCAACGGAGAAAATTTTCTTTTCATGTAATTTGCACAAGCTTCGGATAACTAGAAAAGTTTCTACAAGAAAAAAATATATATATATAAAAAGGACGTCTTTGAGAATGGCGGATAAGGGCAAGTATTAACACGAGTGTAATGGCAGATGGTCACTAAACCAGCCCTAACAGTTATTGTAGAGGTTGTTCAAAAGATTGAGAACTCAAAAAAGGCCAAAGAAAGTTTCGGCTTGTAAGAAAACTGGGGGACGAGGGATTAAAAAGGGGACGACAGACATTGTTATTACGTTTGGTTGGATACTTTTTAAGGAGTATCCTAAAAGGTCTCTGTCTCCATCATCCTTAGCTTCAGGGGCATTAATATTCATGTGTTGAAATAGAAACTCGCTTACGAAACCGATAAATTATTTTTTATATTTTTTTTAAGGTAGGAAATCATCCATTAAGGAGGCGTGCCAGACTTTTACTAACTAAAAGTATACTTGTGTCCTTCAGTTGCCCATTGCATTCTAAGGCTATGGGTTACTTTTTCTGAAAAATCCCCGCGGCCCTAGTGGGCAATGGCCCTGTTGGGCCTTTACGGTTTACTGACATCTACATGAGGAGCGCTTGGATCACTACATACTGTCGACGACTTGGGCTTGGTCTTGTCGATTACAGGATGGAAGGACGGCCAGCTACCTATTGCTCGATGTCCGCAAGTCCGCGTCTACCATAGCTGGTAGACGGGGTCAGGGTCTTGGCTACTGGGGCGTAAGGATATTTGTTTCCTCACGCGTGTAGCGTCCTCCTTCGCTAGCATTACTGCTTCGCCGAAGTTACCATATTCGGTGAGGACCTGCATAATGTGGAAGGTGCGGATGCCATGACACATCTCCAGCCACTCCTGAAAGAGGGACCACCATAATTATGGCATGCCCAAGTTTGTTATAACAGCAACAATGTTAAATGAGAAGGTATGTGGAAATGTAAGCAAAAAGAAATATGAAGATAAAAGAATGGAAAATCCATCTGCAAGCTAGCCGCATTTTTACCATGATAAACCAGGTATACATACCACAGTCGATAACGTGCCCCACTTGCAAAACTAAGAATAGGCAACGGGACGTGTTTTTATAAATTTTGAAATTTTCTGCATGCGGAGTAAACTCGCATGCGTGATGAAATCCGCACGATATTAAAAACACCCTTACTCTTGAGCTTGACAAAAGCGGAAAAGTAACTATTGCAGAACAAAGACGTTTTATACTTCAAATACAAACAGTGCAACCGAGCATAATTCAGCCAATAGTTTCCATAGCAACTCAATATCGTTAGTAACACAATCACGGCTCAGTAGACAGGCCATACTCCTGAATCTTGTTTCCAGTCAATATTTTACGTGGGTGCAACGGACCGGTGTGGTTTGTTCCGCTACCAACTTTCACAACTAACTTTGCTACTTTACTGTAGAACTTTACTTACTCGTAAGGTCTTGGAGGTAATTGATTGTCTTTGAATATGTATTCTAGTTGGTTTTATCTTCTTTTGTTGTTTAGTATTTTTTAGAGCTCCGCACTTCAAGTTTAAAAACGGAACTCCATTATCAAGGGCCTGTGCTGACTACGTTTTTTAAACGCGCTGTTGATGCGTCTTTTAAGCGATACAGATACAAGTCAGACGCAGCTTGTAGACGTTTTTACGTCAAGTTTCTAAAACGCGCGTCAACGGCGCGATTAAAAAACGTGGATTGCACAGGCCCTAAAACTCTACTGTCCGTCTATCTATCACCAGGCTGTTTCTAATTAACCGTGAAAGCTAGATAGTTGAAATTTTCACAGATGATTTTTTTGTCACTATAACAATAAATACTAAAACAGGATAAAATAAATATTTAAATGTGGCTCCCATACAACAAAAGTGATTTTTTTGCCGTTTTTCGCTACGGACGCGCGGACGGTACGAAGCCCTCCGTCTGTGAATCCGACTCCCACTTGGCTTTTTTTTTTTTCGATGGGGAAAATCATCCTGTGACAAACCCCGCTCACGGGCGGAGCGGGAGATAGTGTCAGACTCTAACTGACTAAAAAACCCATCCCGTTCCTTCAAGCCTTCATACCAGGGCTCGAGCGCCCTTTCGGATAACGACTCCCACTTGGCCAGTTTTTAGACTTAGGTACTGGTACCTCTATAGTGTTAAAATAATCGTCTACCAATTCAATCCTATATCAAAAACTATAATACAGTAACCAGAATTGGAATATCTAAGTAAGTACAAAGTGGAACACAGCATCCCAACGGATGAATAGACTCGACAAGTTTCATATTATTTTCTGTCGCAATATAGGGGCTATATTTCTTCAGCTAAGGTCAAGCACCTGAGCATTAATATGAAATATGATGACGCAATATTGCTTTACTGACTTTCATTTGTTTTTGGTCTGAAAAAAGGGGGGTAAAAATGTCGGTCTTTGAAAATTTGGACTAAAATGCGGGTTTGCGCTTTGTCAACTTTGTATATACTGTTGATGTTCTACGTGCGTTTATTTTTGAATGAAAAGTAAGATTTTTTTTTATCAATACACAATTATCTATTATTTGTGAACTGAGGGCACTGTTAAGTTTAAAGAGGATGACAGCGTCAGAGTAAATGAAAACAGACAAACGGACAACAACGTGATCCTATAAGGGTACCTTTTTTTCATATGAGGTATGGAAAAAGAAGTGAGCCAACAGAATCGTTATCCCTTTTCTATTAGGTTCCAATATAATCTGTATACAGAAATAGGAGGACTAGCAGCGGGACACTATAGGCTGATTTTATTTATACCCATCGTTAGCACAATTTACCCAATAGTACAGATAGCTAGTAATTTATAAAAAAAAAATATTTAATTAACAATTCAGAATCAAATTGCTATTAAATGCCGTGCCTTTTCTCTTCAGCACCGCTGGTTGACTGGTAGAGAATGCTGAAGGCATTAAGTTTGCATTTGTACCATTGTTGCAACAAGTTTTAATAACTAAATAAATTTCAAAAGAGTCCAATATTTTTTTTGTCGATAACTGGAATCATCTTACAATATTTTGTTTGTTTTTTTTTTGTTTGTACGATGTAATCTCTGGAAGTACTGGTCCAATTGCTAAAATTTTTTCACCGATAGAAAGCTGCTTTATTCCTGAATGATATAAGTTATATTTTATATATGCGGGTGAAGCAGCGGGAAAAAGTCAGTGACGAAATATAATTTGGAGATGACGAAAACTTTTTATACTTTAGCGCTTTTTGAATTCTGTCGAAATTGATTTGTAGTAAAGTTTATAGAACCTACTACTGAAGACAAAATGTCACAAAGGGAAAACCCAATTTTATTGATTTTGTGGGAATTCCCAGATACGTAGACATAGACGTGCGACCTTTCAGGTTAGGTATAAATTACGGACAAATTGACACATTGATGTTGTACCTATTCCGAGATGTAGATGTTTTTTTGTGTACATTCTTTCAGTTAAGCGGAGATAGTATAAGCTAAAATTGTACATTTTAATTTTAAAAGTTTTACTAGCGACTTTTTTTTAGGTGGGAAATCATACAATAACATCTCTTGCCCTTTTTTATGCCCTTAGGGGGAGAGGGGGGGTGTTTGACTTTTACTGACTGAAACTCAGTCCTACTTCCTTTGTTGCCTTTCATACTAGGGTCTGGTTTTCCTTTCAGTAACGAACCTATGGCCCTAGTAGGCTGCTGGTCACGGTTTGCTAAAATCTCCTTGAGGCGCGCGTGGGACACTACGCGCCGTCGACGATTTGGGACGGTTACCGGACGGTTACCGGACGATTGGAGGGCGACCCACTTATTGCTCGCTGTCCGCAAGCCCGCGACTACACTCACAGTGGCTGGAAATCGAGATCGGGACTAGTGACTTGAGTCGAACCTCTCATGACAATGATACTTTTTTTTTATAAAATTTGACCTACACTAAGACTAACATACTCTAGTATCGTTGATGCGTTCACAAACCAGGAACACCTGTTCGTAGGCCGTAAATATTTGTTCCGTGTGGGACTCGTCCCCCCCGACCCGTAGCGCAGTAGTCTATCGTTCAACCACTGCGCCAACCGTGCTGTCAACGATACTACCCAGATAATAAGAATTTTCTTTTATTATTTTCAATGCCATCGTCTTCCTGTATTCCGCAATTATGGGTGTTTTTAATATCGTGCTGGTTTCATCACACTTACGGGTTTGCACCTTTTTTTAATGGTGGGGAAAAATCATCCGATGACAACCCCCGCTCTTGGGCGGAGCGGGAGATAGTGTCAGACTCTTACTGATTAAAAGACCCACCCCGTTCCTTCTAGCCTTCATACCGGGGCTCGAGCTCCCTTTCGGATAACCCTGGCCCCAGTAGGCTTCGACCCAGCTGGGTCCCTGCTGTTGCTGACAACTCCTTGAGGCGTGCGGGAACAGTGCGCGCCGTCGATGACTTGGGCTTGGTCCGGACAGTTACCGGACCGCCGGACAGCGAGCTACCCATTGCTCACTGTCCGCAAGCCCGCGCCTACGGTGGCCGGAAATTGGGATCAGAATCCCGGCGGCGGCGGCGAGGACGCCGTTCCCTGAAGCGTACGGGTTTGCACCTCATGTAGAAAATTTCAATATGCAAAAAACGCGTCCCGCGAGCGTATTCCACGCATTACAAAAAATACTTTGGGTGTCTTCAAGGCTAGAGTGAATAGTCTCTTAATAAGCTAGCGCACTTCACCATCAGAGATTGCATCACTGCTTACCATCAGGTGGGATCGCAGTCAAGCACTAAATTATATCAATTAAAAAAATATATTTGTATGAAATTGATATTTGATCACGCGTGTGGAGCAATCTCGCATGCATGATCAAAACCACAAGATATTAAAAACACCCTAAGGCGTGACTGATAAACAAGCATACAAAATTGTACAGAATTTATTTTTTGCTTCAATATAAGCTCCTTTCACAGCCTCCGAAATACAAACTTGAGCGACACATGAATTAAAAGATAACCATTCTGAATTTTCAATCGGAAATACCCCTTGAGGGGTTGAATTAGGGTGATAGATACGTGAGGGCCCTGCCGTCGGGCACAAAATAGATAGGTACAGAAGTCAATCTACATACAAAGCGCGCTCGAGCAACGCACACATAGACACCGCTCACGGGCACGATATCTCGGAGCACCTCCGCCCGCTCATCGAACAGTTCCGGCTCAAACGCTCATCAGTGTGCGTCCATTGAGCGTAGGTATGAAAAGTGAAGTACATACATGAGATTGTCTTCTGGACCTATCTATTTTGTGCGTCGGGTATGACGCTTCTATCTGATACATAACAATGAGAGCTTCTCTTCAAGACTTCACTTCGTTTTTACGATGTTTGATGGCCTAAAATGGCGCTTGTTACGTTTTAGTGCCTTTTTTTAGGTCGCTTAGATTATGGAAGGGTTTAGAGTCCCACTAAAATTCTAAAGACGAAAGTGTCTATGTACGTGTTTGCGCGCGTGTGTGGATGTGTGTGTATATGTGTTTTTACTCTTTCACACGTAATTGGATTTGGATTTTATTTAGCACATAGGTAGAACATAAACTGGAATGGAATACTTTTATTAAGAAAATATGTCCTTTTAGAATTATTTTCTATATTCAAATGAACGAAGCCGCTGGTAGACGCTAGTATAAAATAAAGTAAAACACATCTAACTCAAAATTATAGAGGTCTTTAAACTGTTGTAGAATATTTAATACTAATGAAGCATTTCGTATGTGTATGTCAGTTACTTTACCTACTTTTGCCTTGTGAAGTGTTAGTATTCTACATATTTATACCCTTAACTGACATTGAACCTAATATTTAGAGAAAGATATGTAATGACGTCGTATTTCTTTTAGGTGGGAAATTATCTAATGACATTTCCCGCCCTGGGGCAGTGCGGGAGGGCGTGTCAGATTTTTACTGACTAAAACCAACCCCTGTTGCTTCTTTGCTTTCGTTTCAGAGCCCTGGGGTTCACTTTCGCACAACCCATGACGTCATAATCACGTAAGAGGAATTTTTTGTAAATGTACTTCGGGAAGGACGCTCTTAACATTCAACCTATTGCTCGTTTATCAGCATTTTAGCGCTCCGTCATAAAACCCATAGTTAAACTTATCGCGCTTTGCCGTAATTCGAAAATGGTTCAATTTGAGCAATTGATCAGTTCCTCGATAGAATCGCAGATTGTAAGTAATGATGGAATCAGAATTTTAGTGATCCAAAGCCAATAACTTAGTGATCCAACTTGAAAATCTTAGTGATTCGAATCGACGATCTGAGTGATCCTACAAAACTGACTCGAACTCGATTGATAGCTGGATATTTGTCTCTCGATTTTATTGAAGGGTAATTTAAGAGGCACTTTTGTTTTCAAAGGTTTCTAGAGTGACAGCTGACGTATTGGATTGGTTTTGTATTGATTTTAAAATATTGGAGTATTCGGTTCAGGGTTGGGAATTGAAATGTGCGGTTGATTGTAGTATTAATGACTGGATCTGAAAGGTTTTTGGTTCTAAGAATGTCTTTTATGGCTTTTAAACTTGTTAAAAAATAAAAGGTTTGTTTTGACAATTGAAAAAGACCCCAGAATGTACAGTGCGTTTCACTAAAGTTCCTTCGCCGTAATTTTGGTTTCCCTGTCTGTCTGCAGAAAAAAGAAAAGAGTTGCCTACTCTAGCAAAATTGTTGCCCGACATGCGAAACGAAATTGATTTTAACGGTAGTTAGTTCCAACACTTTTTGGAGAATTATGAGGGAAATGGAAATTTATTTTAAAAAAAAGCAGGTCTAAAAGGAAGTTGTCAGTTGAGAAGTCAAATATTCGGTCTCTTTAGTGGTGCGAAGAGAGACGCGGGGGCGGGGAGTGTCAGTGATTGGCTCGCCGCGCTATCGTGTCATAGACGTCTCTCCTGATTAGTTCCCTGCGTTGCTGCATGTATCTAACAACGAAGACGATTGGCGCGCCAATGTATGAAATGCGCAAAGCGATCCCCACTCTGACGCCGAGCGCTCAAGATCCGTTCCGGTAATTGTATACAGCCGCATCCGATTAGACTAAAAATCGATCCTAAGCTAGTTGAGAAAAGATTAAAGATATAATGACAATAGAAATCACAGGCATACTCTCATGAAGCAATTAGCAAAACGACCCTGCGTTTTGGCCTCTGCCCAGCAGGGTCGAAGCCTACTGGGGCCCTGGGTTATGCAAAAGAGAACCCTGGGGCCCTGGAACAAAGGCAAAAAAGGCACAGGAGTGGGTTTAAATCAATAAAAGTCTGATATGCCCACACCTCATCACCAAATATCACTCTTGTGAAGAAAAATATGTAGTTATATAGAAACGTGAACTGTTTTTCAGATCTGACAATCCAAAGCACAATGCAGTGCGATTTCTAAGTAGCCCGCTTTGTTCACGGAGTATCATAAGTAGTCAAAACCTGGCACTGTTCCACATGTGAAGCCTACTCCGCTTTTATTTTTCTCAATCCTGGCAATTCACAGGTGCCAGCTACTTTGTTGAGGTAAAGAAATAAATCCTACTTGGAGCATTTTCTTATTTCAAAATTCGTTATGGAAAACTTTTCCGCACAAGTTGCAGTAGCAAGGTAAACAGAAGTAACCAAGTATGTCATCGTTAAGTAATGCTAGCAAAGGAGACAACCACACGGTGAGGTAACAGCCTTACTCATGCGCCAGCCACCAGGACCCCGACCCGGATTTCCAGCCACCGTAACGCACGAGTCGTGGACGACAAGCAATGGACAGCTCGCCGTCCCGCCCGAGCCCGAGTCGTCGACGGCGCGTACTGTTCCACGCGCCTCAAAGAGATGTTTTGAAAACCGTAGAGGCCGAATCCTTCTGGGGCCATAGGTAGTCCGAAAGGAAACCCCGAGGTCCAAGAACGCAAAGCAAAGAAGGAACACTGGTGTGGTTTTAGTCAGTAAAAGTCTGTCACGCCCTTTCGCCCCGTCCAAGAACGGAAAAAGTCATTGAATGATTTCTTACATTAAAAAAATGCTCAATACGTAAAACATATATCGTGATTGGCAAACTTTGACGAGTTATTTTATATTTTAATACGACAAATTAATAAAGTTGCTTATATCTTTTGAAAAAGGTAAATATACACCCCTACGTTTTAATTAGTCCACAAAAAAATGGGGCTGTATCTGTACCCATATATTTTGTATTCAAAAGTAGAAAAAACCGAAATCCTAAAATTGACCATGAAAAGGTAAATTCATCATAGATTCAATCATACATAACAATTGCTAGTAGAAAATACTGCGGGCAGTGTTTTTCCATTTTAATCGTCATTTATTCATTCATAATCAATAGCCTGCACAATATTTCCATAAATTGAGAGACATTTTGGGATAAACACAAACGCTAATAACTTAGCTGTTTATGAATATTATTTATTGAGACTTTACTTAAATAATAACAAGGGCTTTTCTAATAAGCCCTTTAAGTATTTGTACTAATTAAAAATTAGTGGTGTATATTGTCGCGTGTGGAGACGCGAATAAAAGGCTTTATCTTCATTTTAACTTATTATTGTTAGATTAGCCTTTAAACGTGTTTTCCTATATTATTTTTTTTTATTAATATTTTTCTTGTGACATCTTCTAGAGTGCGTCTACTGAAAGCGTAACCTAGAGTTTTTTTTTTAAATTAAATTGGCAACATTGTTTTGCCGAAAAAAATCACGTCAAAGTCTATGGTTGCAATTGTCAGTTTTTGGAAACTGATGTTTATTTTTCAAGAATAATTGCTTAATTGTGGGAAAAACAATAAACAGTAACGTGCAAAAACTGCTACACACTATGGTTAATAAGTTCAAACAAAAACAAGAAGAGAAAGAAGGTGTTTTCAATGAAAACCAACATTGTTTACATACGATTTCTGATTTTTAAGTTAGTATGACGTTATAATCTTGATCCTTGTCGACTAATATCATTAGATAGTTATATTAAGGATATAATGATTTTTTTTTTCTTATATTTTAAGATAATCTGACATATTGCGAATTTCATAATGGACAAAAACATCGAACAAAGAAGGCTTTTGGTGAATCGACTTAATCAAATACACATGCTATTGAGTGGTAGAATGCGTTCAAAAGCAGTTGAGATGTAATGAAAGATTTGCCTCACTCTGTCTGGTAGTGCATGAAAGTCTGCAACTGAAGTTAAAATCGCGAAAATCCTAGTTCAAGTTTGAGAGAGATGCTGCTGCAGCAGCTGCTGAACTTTTTGTGTCTCACAAGTCGATCTGTATCATTTGAAACAATCACTGGAGTATAAAATATGTTCCCACTTGACTAATCCCAAAAGATCTGAATTTTCTCTATGTTATATCGATTCCAACCCAACAATCTTGAAACACATTAATAGTGTTGGCGAGACGTGATGCAGTTGAAATCATGTTGACTATTTTATTTGACTATCACGGTGTTGTGCACTTGGTATTCTTGCCAGAACGCCAAATGGAAAATAAAGAATATTATTTAAATATTATATAGCGACATTTGAGAGATCAGATAAAATAAAATAATTTGGAATACTATCTAACATTTTGTGTGTTATTGACATTTGCCATACACCCACTAAATAATTAAGTCTACACACATGTTTTTGACTAGGATTTAAGTTCTTGTACAACTATTCTAAAATTGTCATAAATACAAAAAATACTCTAATATCAAAACTTTTTTCTCCTACTATTTCAATAATACCACATTCGAAATTTTTGGTTGTAACCTCCTTTTCTCAGGTCACGCTTTCATTAGACGGACTCTATCTCATATTGAATTTCCGTATTCGCATTGCAATCGCTAAATCTTTATTTCTTTTGTGCGTGCGTAAAAGGGTGATTCGAAAATTCAATATACAGAAATAGGATAAAAAGTAACGATACCAAAATTGAAAAGTACTTATTTACCTGTATCGTGTACCAGGATGATATGAATGGCAGGAATTAATATTTTTCGAAGAATCGTTTGAAAGAGACTCTAGTTTTGAAATACTAAGGGCAACGAACGAACACAGGTGGGTTTAAAAGTCTGACACATCCTCTCACTTTACCTAGCGCGGGAGGTGTTTTCTCATTGGATAATTTACCCACCTAAAAAAAGAGAAGTTTTAATTAGTAAAAATCGGGCACACCCTCTCGCCCCACCTGGAGAAGGAAGAGTTATTTGATAATTTCCCACCTCAAAAAAGACATAACTGCTGGCTTTTGATGCATTAAATTGAACAGAAAGTTATGAATAAATTGGTAAAGTTTAGGCAGTGGTCCGACCGCCGGCGAGAAAACGACTATCGGCGATTTTCTCTCTAAACGAAAGAGATGCATATATTAAAAGTTGCTCTCTGACTGTTCACACTGCTGGCGACAACTCGCTTTACTAGTTTTGTCACTGAGCGACGAAAAACAAAAATAAACTCGCTCAGCGATACTCGTTCAGCGGTGCTCGCTCGCTTGATCATTTCTTTACAGTGCGCCATTGAAAGTACACTCGCTTATAGCCCGGCGACAAAACTATCGAAACTACACACCCGTTTTCCGCTGATCGCCAAATCGTTTACAGTTTCTAGTTCTACTCGTTTCTTGTTCATCGTCGGCGGTCGGACTACTGCCATAAATTGAAAATCTGAGCGTGAGTTATTTATCCATAATCAAGATAGAATACAACAAAGTTCCAAAAACTGGAAATTCAACCAGATAAAATGGATTTCAATTTAACCGTCTTGCACTGCATTTAGTCTCATGCTAGTCATAAATATCTATTAAAAAACGTAGTTTTCAATACTCACGTAATTCTAGTCTTACAAAAAACAAATTTTTATATGGAAATTATAAATTGTAAGACAGTTTTAATGTTCTGTTCTGTTCTGTTCCATTCCATTCCATTCCATTCCATTCCTTTGCATTCCAATCCACACTATTCCATTCGATTCCATTCTTTTCTGTTCTCTTCTACTCTATTCCATGATTCTGTAGAGCCGGTAAACATTAAGGGTTTTCTCAACCAACCAAACAGAACAACATAATAGTTTAAAATAACTTCGTCATCCGATTTCCTCGGCTGTTCCAACAAAGGTGGGTAATTGTAAAATAGCTGGTAGTCGTGTATCGGTTTAATTCGCCAAGTCGGCCAATTTCCGCGGCTCGGCGCTTCACTTCCGTTGCGCTCGGTGTTGCTTTTTTACAAGTTATGAGAGATGAGCGAGCTGTACGGAGCGGAGCGGAGCGGAGCGGCACGAAGCAGAAATGAAGTGGAAAGAAAACGGAACACAGGCTCTTGGCCTAATTTTAGAAGGCAGTATTTTGCATTTTAATTTTGCCATTACGGACCTACGTACGTGTCCGTGACTGTATTAAGAATTAAAATATATAGTAAAATTTCAAATAAATGAATTATTATTATTATTTGATAAATAAGAGGTAGGTAGATCAACCAGACAAGAAAAATAAATCTGCATTAACATTATAAAGAGGCAAAGTTAGTTTTTTTGTTTGTGGGAGGTAATCTCCGGAAGAACTGGTTCGATCGTTAATATTTTTTTACCGATAGTAAGCTACTTTATTCTTAAGCGACATAGGCTATATTGTATGTATAAAAGGGCAAAAGCTACTTAGTTAATTTATATTCACACAAATCGCTTTTTCCTCATAACTCACACCGACAAGCGGCTGACGGGCTCGCAAGAAATTGAAGCCCCCGCCCACCCGCTTCGAACGGACATGGCGTTAACTACGTGTAACTTTCGACCGATTCCTAATGCCCGGCTGTAGAGTCACGTTAACGTTGGGACACAAATTGCTCAGCCGCTCCTGAAGTCCTGTTTTCATCCGCTCAAATGGTATCGAGAAAGAAGTGATTGGTCAGTTATTGTTTCATACTCTTGTGTTGCTCTTTTCTGTTTGATTTAGTTGTGGGATCCAAGATGATGAATCGGCGTTTGGTGACTCGTCAGCTTTAAATACGTCATTACTTTTTTGGTATTTTTTTTATGGTGGGAAAAATCGTCCAATGACAACCCCCGCTCTTGGGCGGAGCGGGAGATAGTGTCAGACTCTTACTGACTAAACGACCCACCCTGTTCCTTCTAGCCTTCATACCGGGGCTCGAGTTCCCTTTCGGATAACCCTGGCTCCAGTAGGCTTCGACCCGGCTGGGTCCCTGCTGTTTTTTGGTATAATATATCTATCTATACAATTTAAATAACAAAATAATATATACATAAGAAACTTAAATACCTATTAACAAATTATATATGCTAAACCTAACTACACACAATATATAGAGTAAAGGCTACTCCTAACTAAAATATGGCGTCATAAAACTCCTCCGCATCGCTGTCGACTGGAAATGTGCCTAAAAGTCTGGGCAAAATAAAAGCTAGCCCTTGGGTCACGCGAATTGTCAACTATGATAGTTCTTTAAAAAGCGTACGAGCTTTTCTGTTTGATTTCGGCCTTCAAAACTTGCAGTAAGTTAAAATAATGTAACAGGCTGGTTCCTTAAAAAGAGAAGTGAACTAAGAGCATTTTTTTTTTTGTGAGTTTTAAATTCACAAATAACTATTTTTGAGCAATGGGTAGCTCGCTGTCCGGCCGTCCGGTAACTGTCCGGACCAAGCCCAAGTCGTCGACGGCGCGCACTGTTCCCGCGCGCCTCAAGGAGTTGTCAGCAACAGCAGGGACCCAGCCGGGTCGAAGCCTACTGGGGCCAGGGTTATCCGAAAGGGCGCTCGAGCCCCGGTATGAAGGCTAGAAGGAACGGGGTGGGTCTTTTAGTCAGTAAGAGTCTGACACTATCTCCCGCTCCGCCCAAGGGCGGGGGATGTCAATGCATGATTTTTTCCCACCATAAAAAAAAAAAAAAAAAAAAAAAAAAAAAAAAAAAAAAAAAAAGGTAGGAAATACCATCCAACGTCTTTTCTCGTTCTGGGGCAGGGTGGGAGGGCGTGTCAAACTTTTACTGACTAAAACACACTCAAAAGTTCCTTCTTTGCTTTGCGTTCCAGGACACTGAGCTGCCTTTTCGGACTACTCATGGACTCCAACTCTGGGTAGAGTGATAGAATGTCTTTTAAGGACTAAAACTTACCTATGTTCTCACAGTTGTCCTTTGTGTTCCAGAGTCACGGCAACTCTTCCAAACAATCCCGCTAACAACGTACCATTATTACTCGTACGAGTACTTTGAAATAAATGATGATGAGTCAATACATAGAACACTTGTTTATCGTTTTAAAGGACAAAATACCAGGGATAATTAAGGGTGACCTCATTTTTGTCGTTCACTATTAAACTTAGAACAATTGCTTATCGCCTCAAAAGACAACACAGTGTCAAATGGCGATGACTTTTTTGTAGTAATTGTATTCACCTTTGTCTCATTGTCATAAGATTCTTCTGACACCTTTCAAACTCAAAACCAAAATAATTGTCAAAACTTTAAACAAGTCTGAAAGTTTCAAATAAATAAGTACATTGAATTCATGAGCGTTTTGTATTTAAGAAACTTCTTCTGACAGGAATACTTACAGAGAACATTCGGTTTATCTAGAAGAAATAGCAAAATGAAGCACTTACTCCATCATTAGTTATTTCGACACGCACCATTTAAAAAGCTATCTGAAAACCCTATTCATAAAACGTCGCAAATATGAAACAAAAAGCTCTAATTCAGGGTACATTCAGTCCAAAATGACGTGAAAATTTTCCTCTTCATAACTTGTGAGGCTGCAACCGAAGTATGAAAGGCTATAAAAGAAACACAGAGGTCGCCTGCGTCATAAAGTAGACAGGTACAGAAGGCTAACTCTTATACAACAGACAAAAAGGAACGCGCAATTGGCTCTCTTGGTTCTTGCAAATTATCCTAAGGTTGTTTGGTAGATATTACTTATGTGTCTGTTAGCGATAAGACCGCCATTTTACTCATATTATGTAAGGTATTTTAAAAGTTATGTTACTACGAATATTTTGGTATAAAATAAAGTTTATTTTCTCTCTCTCCCTTCAGTTTTTGTGAAAACCAACGCACTCGTAACTGGCAAGTCGTTTGAGAGTCGCTTTTGGTTTTACTTTTTCACAATATTGTACCTATCTATATAGCCTTTTTTTTTTTGGCCTTATAATTTATTTTGTATGAACAAAGCCTCAAAGCTTTTTGGTCTGTGTATCCTAAAATATCAAGATTATGAACAAATTAATGGTCTTGTTCTTTTTAGGTTCTGTTCACATCACGTTCGTTTAGTTGGAAACCATCACTATGGCTGAGTTGGGTCTTAACTTTGTATGCAATCTATCAATAATAATTATATCAAAAATCTATATTTTTTTCTTATTTTTTTTTTCCGTAAATCCATTCGGTTCTTAAATTACTGTTGTATATCGTGCGGAATAAACACTTTCTTTTTTTTATAAATTTCCGACTTTTTGCGTAGTCATATGTTGCTGTTTTTAAGTGTAAAATGTCTGGAATCGTGTGCTGGTCGCTTGCACTTACTCTTCCTACGAAGAATGTGTAATGTTGAAAAATCAAGTCAATCGTCATTATGTATTGTGTGAAGTGGAACTTCTGCACATACCTTTTCAGTGGCACGGAGGTGGCCGGGTCCCTGAGGCCTCTGTTTATTCATGTCTCTCAACAAGCGGTGACTGATGGAAAGTTCGCCCTTTATGCTTCGAGGTGCTTGGAGATTGGTATGTACTTTCGCTTTTTTTTATTTTTGTAGTTCGTTTTGGTGGGTTGCTGTTTTATTTTTGGACTTAAATCGGGAGGTATGATCATATTTTTTTTAAAGTTTGATTTTTATTTATAACTGGATATCACGGAGTCTTACTTTGAGCCTTAATCAGAAACCTGGTTGTAAATTAAGCATATTAAACTTCTATGCGTCGATAACAGGCAATAAACAAACTATTCCAAATAACGCAACTGATTTATCATGACGTAGGCTTTAGATATTCAATTCACAACGAGTCGAGAAACAATTCCTAGGTAATTTTGTTCGCTCGATATCCAAAGATCAAGAGAGATCACTTTTTTTATATCTTTTGATATAGTCAACCGATTGCGATGAAACAAAGCCTAAATAATATATAAAACTACACACAATTTTAATGTATAAAAGTTATCTACATCGATTTCGTACATTTTATTTGATGCGCGCTTTCATCGAAATCCGTTCAGCAGTTCGAGCATGAAAAAGTAACAAAAACACACTTACAAACTTTTACCTAATATTAATGAAATGATTGAATTCAACTTTTAAGCAATTATACAACATTCGTTTGAGTACGAAACCCAAAACACGTGTTTAGTATTATTATGTGAAATATCTATGTACAAATTTTCATAACAGTATCATAAAATCACAAAGTTGTTATGTCAGCAAAAATACATAGTCACCGGGCCATCCAGGCGACTGAGGTGTTATTTTGCACTTGCACCTAGCTGTTTGCGGGGACCTAATACCCGCTGTGACCTGCCGTGAACTTAATGTGGGTGGGGTTTTTTTTTTCGATGGGAAAAATCATCCTATGACAACCCCCGCTCTTTGGCGGAGTGGGAAATAGTGTCAGACTCTTACTGACTAAAAAACCCATCCCGTTCCTTCAAGCCTTCATACCGGGGCTCGAGCGCCCTTTCGGAAAACCCTGGCCCCAGTAGGCTTCGACCCGGCTGGGCCCCTGCTGTTGCTGACAACTCCTTGAGGCGCGCGGGAACAGCGCGCGCCGTCGACGACTTGGGCTTGGTCCGGACAGTTACCGGACGTCCGGACAGCGAGCTACCCATTGCTCACTGTCCGCAAGCCCGCGCCTACGGTGGCTGGAAATCGGGATCGGAATCCCGGCGGCGGCGAGAGCGCTGTTGCCTGATGCGGTCGGCCTCCTCCTTAGCGAGCATTACTGCTTCGCAGAAGTCGGCGACCGCCTGCCACTCCTCCTCGCTCCAGACCATGGCCTCAACTAAGGCCCGGCGCGAGAGGATGTCGGTGGGGTCCAACTTGTGGCATTTTTAAATATTTTTTTTTGGGAAAAAACATAACATAGTGTAATATTGAAATCCATTCAGTTATTGATTCTGAACAAATTATATTCAGGTTTCGCACAAACTAAAAATAATGCTGTATAGTTTAAAGTCCTGTCTGTTCACTTATCAATTTAAGCTTGTATGAACCTATGTTATTCAACCGATTAATATGAGCTTAAAAGCCCTTGTGAGTGTTCGTACTTGCTCGACGAGCATTCAGAGCGAATTGTGGTAACCAGCCAGTCTTATCGCATATACAGCCACAAACCTAGGTATCCACAGAAACCATACGAAGATTGTTGTTACCATTAATTACCTAAATGTTACTTATACGGGGAGATTTACATTCTAGATTACTTACAACATTTAATACGTGCCATCTGGATTTAAAATACTGGATGGTTTAAGTAAAGTCAAGAGTTTTGTTTAAAACTATGATCAAAGGGAAGTAAAAATGTTAGTTAATTAATCATTTTAACAGTATACTTATAAATAACTAAACTATTAAACATTTGTAAATTTATAAACCGAAAATAATAACATTTACAATCGCGTTTAAAAATAATTCATTAAGGAAAAAATCGTCGAATCTATCGCGGCTGGGCAGCGTTTGGAAAGCTGTGTAGTATCTTCTCGTCTACCGAACCACAGTGTCTCAAAACGAAACTCTATGACCCCTGCGTTTTACCAATGATGACATTTAGTATGGTTCCAAAACGTGGGCTTTATCAGAAAACCTAAAATAACCCAAAGGGCAATGGAAAGGGCTGTAATCGAAGTTCCTTTGCGTGATGGCATCATAAATGAAGATGGTGACGGGGATGGGACGAAAGGTTCTGGAGTGGCGACCACGTACTAGAAGAGGATAGCGTTGACAGGCCTCCCACAGATGGATCGATGACCTGGTGAGGGTAAATAAAGGTGTAGGCGAAGCTTGGGGGAGACCTATGTCCAACAGTGGACCTCTTTTGGTTGAAATGATAATGATTATAGAGGGTGCCCACAAGCAACTTATTTGTTCAGCAACTAGTTGTTGTTTATGTCGCACTTTTATTAAAACCCGTAACTTGATGTGAAGCAATGTCTCGATATCACAAGTAAAGTAAAAGATCTGACAATCATTTAGTAACGTCACAAAGTATTTTTTTTTTATGAGAATCGAACTATTTGCATAGGTTAGTTTGTAAACCTCGGTATACGAGTCCGACCCGCACTTTACCGATTATTTTTAATTTCCAAATGTGCCGTGACAAAACCGATTTAAGCCAATTTAGTTTGATCGGATGCATGACACTTGCACAGAGGTACACAATTGAAACTGGGCCTCGATAAAGGAGATGAGATTTTTTTTTTATGATGGGAAAAAATCATCCAATGACAACCCCCGCTCTTGGGCGGAGCGGGAGATAGTGTCAGACTCTTACTGACTAAAAGACCCACCCTGTTCCTTCTAGCCTTTATACCGGGGCTCGAGCTCCCTTTCGGATAACCCTGGCCCTAGTAGGCTTCGACCCGGCTGGGTCCCTGCTGTTGCTGACAACTCCTTGAGGCGCGCGGGAACAGTGCGTGCCGTCGACGACTTGGGCTTGGTCCGTACAGTTACCGGACGGCTGGACAGCGAGCTACCCATTGCTCACTGTCCGCAAGCCCGCGCCTACGGTGGGCGGAAATCGGGATCAGAATCCCGGCGGCGGCGGAGAGGACGCCAAGCAGGGCACACCTCGACTGTGTACTCCACCGTGTCCTCCGGGCATTCCGCACAGTGGCGACAAAGGAGATGGGATTGTTCAGCACTACCGAAATACCACTTAGTCAATCGCCAACCTTTTGGGCTATTGACAACGATTAGAATGGAACACTGCCAGAAGGCATTGCCACCAGTCTTTTGGCCAGACTCGTTCGTCAACTCGCGACTGCGAAACTTTTTTTTTTTTTGTCGATAATGAAGTCCATCTGACTGTCGGTAAGGCTATATCTCACATACTGAGGCTGTAGCTAGACAGTCGAAATTTTCACAGATAATGTATTTCTGTTGCTGCTATAATAAAAAATGCTAAAAACATTCTGTTTTAATACCATATTGCTGATGTACCATACTTGTATGACTGATGTACTCGTACCAAGAGAATATAATGCAAAATTTGTTATTACTGGCCATTTAATTACTTTTCGTATTAACAGCAATATGGACGAATTTGCTGATGCTCAATAAGTTCAATCTACCCCTAGTGAAAACTGTTTTACGTAATTATTATTAAGAGCAATAAAAACACTCCGAAAAAAAAAAGCTTGTAAAAATCACGGCATTTCAACTTCTCAACCGCAATTTGAAACATTTAATACATCTGATTTGGACAGAAACACATAACACGATGATAAATGCTAAGCTACGCGAAACCTTTTAAAAGTTGGGCGTGAAAAATCACCGGTCTCGTGGCGGCCGGGTGTCGTGGCTAATTTGTGGACATCGATCACATCGGGGGAATTCGGATGTACGACGAATGGAATTGGACGACGGACGATCTTAAAATTGGTGCAAAGGGTGAAAGTCGTGCGGCGTTGCAGCAAATTGTTCGTTGATCGAACCTGACTTTGTGCTAGTGGTTTTATGATTGTTATTACATAAGCATTACTTAATTTTTAACACGATCGGATCAGCTATATCCTATACGTCAGATTTTATGTTGTCTAATGAGAATATGTTACTATTTGCGTAACCTCTCATAACGCAAAGCAGTCGTAGCAAATTCCATCAGTTGAACTTTTGCGCCGCAACACTTGCAAATGTCAAACATTTACAGCAATAACAAATCAAAGTTTGGCCGTTTGTTGATATTGATGTCTACTACATACTCGGAATCGCATATATCAGACTTTTAATGTTCCCACAGCTGGGACTCAGGCCTCCTCTTTAGGAGAGGGAATGGGACGTAATCCACCACGCGGGCCCAGTGCGGGTTGGTGAATGTCACATCTCTTCGAATTTTTGGTTCTAGGATATATCGGTTTCCTTACAATATTTTCCTCCACCGTTTTAAGAGCAGTGGTGATGAAATAATACACAAAGTAATGCGCCTAGCTGGGTTTGCACCCGCGACCTACTTACAATTCGTAAGTCGGGGCCGTTATCACTCGGCCACCTGCTGTAAGCGTATACGCTAGACTTGTCTTGTAGAGCTACACTTGATCCACGCTACGCGACATCGTTTTGCGTACAATTCCGGCGAGTTACACGTGTGCGTTGGTCTAATGAAATTCTAGATTTAATTTAGATTTATAGAAGTTAGTTGTTGAATTCGCAGTGGGTTTAGCGATTGACGTGTACAACTGTTCATAGAATGCCTGCATTTCTTCCAAAATCTAAGTTTTTTCGTTTTTATTTTACGACTACAACAATGATAGTTTCTAATTAGACGTCGGTAGTACTTACCTACGTCAGTATAATCTTGTCAGTATTTATCACAACCTACATTTATTATTTATGAAACTAGTCAACTTTTTTTCTGGGCTACAACTTACTTTGCCTTTGCTTTTGGTAGGGAAAAAATCTAAATTATATTTTTGTAGACCCAAAAATTGTTCTGTGTGTATTCAAAAGAAAAATTTGTTAAATAAAATACTATTAATAATTTTTCAAATGCAAACAACGTAAAACTGACGTTTTGCAATTTAAAATTTTCCTTTTTAATACAAAACAAATTCATTTCACTATGCCACTTCCAGCACATGTAAATCTTTGGTGCGGTATTCGTACTTTGCCGTGGCGTTTGCCAATTTCAATTCAAATTGCGTGGAGTGGATTTCCAGTCTCCTCTTTCAGGTTTTCAAAGTAATTAACAGTCCGCGTATATTTTGGTAAAAGCTTTACATAGTATTATAAGTATGTATGTATTATTGTGAATGTAGGTAAAATTAATGGATCCTTTTATTGAGCAGCGTCACTTTATTTTTTTAAATAAATGGAACGCCTGTTATTTATTTTTTGTAGTCTTTTGCTTTTTTATTGAAAATGGTGAAAGCTAAAATTAATGATACCGGATTGACAAGAAGATCGTGCTTTAATAAATGAAAAGATTAGAAGAGTAATAGTAATTGGACAGTTATTTTGTTGACATAAGTTAGTTACATGTGTAAATTGAAATTTCTTGACTACCAAGCTAGGTTAAAAACTATGTTACAGAAACAAGTCCTTTTCCCATACAATATTTTATATCTTATCGATACCTACGGTTTATCAACAAAATTGTTCGAAAAATTAAAATGAAATAATTAAATACAACATAGTCAAGTATGTAGATATGTTGTTGATTGTAGTAGAACTTTGGCTAAATTGTGACCCTCCCTCACCTCCTTGTGTCGTATTCCTCAATGCTGAGGGTCGTAACCTCCCCTCTTCTTCATCACTTTCCTTCTTCTTCAAATTGTGACCAAGACTCAAAATAAACAAAGCTTTTTTTATTGAGATGGGAAATTTATCAAATAACTTCTCTTGCTCTGGGTGGAGTGAGACTGCGTGACCATTTCATTGGACTACCTGTATTTTCAGTGGCCTTTTGGGTTCCATGGATACGATACCTTTTTCCAGTGGCTCTACTAGGCATTTGCTTTTCTAAGTTCCTTCAGTTTTGCTGACATCTCTTTAAAGCGCGTGAAATACTACGCACCATCAACTGGGGCTCGGACCTTGAAGGACAGCAGGATGGCAAGCTACCCATTGCTCGCTGTCGGCAAACCGTCTCCAGTAGCAGGTGAGATGTGAGCATGTCCTCAAATAAACTACACTAAAGTTGACATGAATTAAAATCATCTAGAATTTATAAATCCCAGTGTACTGTCACAAAATTACCTCCAAAATAAACCACAACTTAGTTTTGTCACCAAAACTTTTATTAACAAGGGCCACAAAATACACTGTAGACCAAATTAACATAAAGGCCAAAATAATTACAGTTAATCCCTTGGGGGTTCCACAAAAAAGGCACGGCAGTGTACCGGCGGTTTTTGAAACAAGAGTTCCTGATTTCAAATAGGTGATCACGGTCTATTGAATCAGCGTTAGGAGTATTTTTGTAGCATAGAAAGAAGGGATTGAAAAGGAGTTAGTTTTGAGAAGTGTAAACTCTCGTTTAATCTCATTTTTGCATTAACAACACTGATTAAAAGATAGATGTGAGATACTCGTAGGTAGATTTTCTTTGTAAAGTAAATTATGAGAGTTGTGGTGACGCTTGGGGGAGGCCTATGTCCAACAGTAGACGTCGGTCGGCTGAAATGATGATGATGAGAGTAATATGCACATATACTTAATGACTTTTAAGTGGTGAGATAGTAATTTTTAAGGGGTTTAAAATTTGACAAAGCATTACATAGCCGCACTACTTGAATTGCGATTGACTTACCGTAAGATAATGGTTGAATACCTTAGCGAAAGATTTACATTTCTACTTGCCCTCGTTTATCAAAACCTTCAAAGTTAACAAAATATAAGGTCAAAAGTGAAAACGGGTAAAAAGGTGCCTAAAACGCAAAACGTAATAAATATGTTATAACTTACCCGAGTCTAAAAGCTTAAGCACTAAACTTTGAGATTTTGAATTGAATTTTAAAGTCGAATAAAGCAAGTCTGGACTTTGTTCAGTGGCTTAAGATTACACGATAAAATTCAATGTGGAGAAGTTAATTACTTTTGTTACTTCGTTTATTTTGGTATTATATAGACTGATTTATTATTTATTAATTTGCTTTTATGGAATGTCACAACAAATCGTTTCAAAGCTGCCGCAGACAGACACGACGGGATAATACGACAGATATGTTACGATGTTTTTGAAGTAATTGTTCTAATGTACATTCTTGGAGGAACAGTTTCAGTGAAAAATGGTTTTATCGTGTTGCATGTAGCATCGAGTTTGTCTGTGATATGGATTCGGTAATAAGAAAAAAAAAATTAAAGTAGTTTTATTTTTATTGATAGGCCTGCGTTTAACTACAATCTCGCCTGATGTTAAGCGATAATGTAGTCGTCATAAGAGTACGCTTGCCTAAAAATAAACAATTTTTATGATCTGCTGTTTTAGTCATTTAAAGTACAAGTATAACTGAATTCCTGGTTATGACCAGATGTACGCCAATGTGCCATCAGTGGACAGCCTTTTAGGAACACATTCGTTGTGCGTACACCTAAAGAGTGGACGAAGAGTGGAGTGGTCTCTGTCGAAGTCTGGGTTTCCTGATAGCTACAACCTTGGGATCTTTAAGTTAAGAGTGGATAGGTTACTTCTAGACAACCGTGCTGCGTCGTCCAACATATCGTCGCTTTTCATCTGATGACATAGTGGTCAAAAGCGAGCCTAACAACAGAAAGAAAAAATAAACATGAGACAGTTTGAACTACGCTAACAATGATCATAAAACACTACAGAACTATGAAGTCATATCTATTCTAACTTTCGCAAGTGCTACCAAAACCTACATTCATCGTCAAGCTAACTCAGAGGACGGTACACAAACAAAAGTCAACAATATCAATATTGTGGACCCTCTTTCGAAAGAAGAAGTCACTTTAACTCCTTAATCCGGACGCGACTAGGTAAACACAAATACAATAACGACCAAACTAGGCAAAAACCAGAACAAAAACTAGATAAGTCAATAAAACCCGAGAAGTAAACAGCCTTTGAAGAAGACAATCCAAGTTTGACGACGAAAAGTTTTTTAATATTCGCTACGCTCAATGTGATCTCGACCCACAAAATTCCCCATTCGAAGAGGGCGCCTCAAATGTAATTTTGCATGAAAGAAATGACAAAACTCCTACAAACTTATTGGACATCTTTCAATCTTTGGGTTGCGATTAAAATTGGGGATTTTGATGAGTTTTTATTATTATATAGTTATTCTATAATGTAACTACACAAAATAGATAGGTACAGAAGACAATCTCATGTCTGTACTTCACTTTTTATACCTACGCTCGGTGGACGCACACTAATGAGCGTTTGAGCCGGAATTGTTCTACGAGTGGGCCGAGGCGCTCCGAGATATCCTGTCCGTGAGCGGTGTCTATGTGTGCGTTGCTCGCTTTGTATGTAGATTGACTTCTGTACCTACCTATTTTGTGGTAACTATGCTCAATTGTGCCTATCATGTATGTAATAAATAACTACTCAGACACCGTAGGCATGGGTAGCTCGCCGTCTGACCATACCTACAGTAACCGTCTGGACCAGACCGAACCCGAATCGTCAACGGCACGTAGATAGAACTCGACGTGCCGCGTGCCAAATTGAGATATCAGCAAAACTTTCAAAATCAAAATCAATCAAAATCAGAGCATTTATTTCAAATAGACCATTTACAGGCACTTTTGAATAGTCAAATGTCGGTCAGTCCAAGAAAAGTGAAGCTAAATTGCACGTTCCAAAGAGTAGGTCTCTATGGAGAAGAACGTACAAGAAACTCCATGGACACTCTTTTAAATCATATTATGTGTTACATAATTGATGAATGCTTGGTTACATATTACTTGTTGCTTCTATCATGTGAGCTCAATGTCGATAATGAAATAAAAATGTAAAATAATTAAAAGATAGAAACTGAATTAAGCCTTTAGAAGCCCAGCAGGGCCACAGATAACTCCTGAAAAGGAAACCCGTGGTCCTAGAACGCAAAAAGCAACTAAAGGACACAAGTGAAGATTTAGTCAGTAAAAGTCTGAAACCCTAGAGTGGAAGAAGTTAAGGGTGATTTCCCATTTCAAAAAAAACATACCAAGCCTGTAACTTGGCGTGGCTGGAAAGACCTCACGGCGTCCTTACCTTCCGCATGACGCAGGTACTCACCGGACATGGTTCGTTCAGGAGTTTCCTGCACGGGATTCATGCGGAGGTGACGCCCGGGTGTCGCCACTGTGCGGAACGCCCGGAGGACACGGTGGAGCACACAGTCGAGGTGTGCCCTGCTTGGGCGGAGCATCGCCGTGCCTTCGTGGGGGCGATCGGCGGCGGAGACCTCTCGCGCCGGGCCTTGGTTGAGGCCATGGTCCGGAGCGAGGAGGAGTGGCAGGCGGTCGCCGACTTCTGCGAAGCAGTAATGCTCGCAAAGGAGGAGGCCGAACGCATCAGGCAACGGCGTTATCGCCGCCGCCGTCGCCGGGATTCTGATCCCGATTTCCGGCCAACGTAGACGCAGGCTTGCGGACAGTGAGCAATGGGTAGCTCACTGTCCGGCCGTCCGGTAACTGTCCGGACCAAGCCCAAGTCGTCGACGGCGCGCACTGTTCCCGCGCGCCTCAAGGAGTTGTCAGCAACAGCAGGGACCCAGCCGGGTCGAAGCCTACTGGGGCCAGGGTTATCCGAAAGGGCGCTCGAGCCCCGGTATGAAGGCTAGAAGGAACGGGGTGGGTCTTTTAGTCAGTAAGAGTCTGACACTATCTCCCGCTCCGCCCAAGGGCGGGGGATGTCGATGCATGATTTTTTCCCACCATAAAAAGAAAAAAAAAAAAAAAAGCCTGTAACTTAAAAATTTGAATAAAGACAAAAAATATAATGATTAGGTACAGTCAAAACAGTTGAAATTGTTACCACCAATATTTGCCTACTGCCTATGTCCAACAATAGACGTTTTTCGGCTGAAATGGTTATGAATGAATATATGCCTACATTCTACCAAATACTTGTAAATCATTCATATATTTATTTTGTTCAAATTGAATTTGATTTAGTGCCGTTAAAGGAGGTTTACTATTTATAATGTGTTAGTGAAAGCAGTAAAGAGAACCATTCTTCTACATATATAGGGTAACTAGCTCAGATAGTAAACAACATCAAATCAAAATATATATTTTTTTATCAAATGAAGACTAGATAAGCAGGTAATTACGCCTCCAGCAGTTGCAATTAGAAACCCTCCAATTTATTCCCCAAATAACTTTTAAATGACAACCGCCCATTTCCAATATCATCCCACTTAAATCCTTACACGTCTCATTACTTTGTTCCCAAACTTACATACCTTAATCCCCCAATCAACATGAAACTACGGCTCAAAAGTCCCCTAAACGCGGCTCGAGAATGATTCGGACGAAAAAAAAGTCATAATTCCACTCATTACGAAGAGAGATCGGCTATTGTGAATGGGGGGAACGGGGGATATAATCCGGGGAACACAATGCTTGTAAATGAAGGCAGCTCTTCCGGACCGAATTAGGGCCGTATGCTTTTCTCCCCATCTCTCCCCTTTGCAAAATTCACGTGTCGTGAAAATTTCAGCCTGTAAAAGGTTTTATTTTTCCTCTTTTTAGGAAAAAGGTTGGTTTAATTGATATTTTATATTGGATTCCGTGTTGTGTTTTATATGGAAATGTGGATATGAGACTTTTAACGCTGCGAATATTTTAGAGGATAGGTTATTATGGTATTTAATTAATAAAGAATTTCCTAAAAAAAAAGTAGAATTGTGATTATTTCTTGTGACTGTAACCAACTGACTGTTTCACTATACAACACACGTCAGTGGAAGTTAAAATGCAGATTCTAGGAACGCGACAGCCATGACTCAAAAAACATCAACAATTTTAAAATTCCACAGAAGCCGTGCATATTTTTGATTAAAAAATACAATATTAATACACTTGTTGTATTCAGATTCTCATGCTGCAGACGGTCGGCTATGCATGCAAATTGAGAGTCACACGGGACTCGTCTGACGTCATGCAATGAATGTAAATGTGACGCTGTCTCGGAGGAAACCAGCTCTTATGATGCCCAAAATTATTATTTGCATGATTAATGCTGCAGAAAGCAATGATGTGAATGATGCTAAGGGAATATTAGAAACGTTACGAGTGAATGAACTGAGTTTTATTGAAAAGGGCGAGGGATTTTATGACATAAATGTTATTAAGTGTAGCTTCATAACGCACGTATGACACATGGCTACGTGACTTGTTGTACTACATGTGCTATTGCTTATGAGTCGATATGACAAACAATGGAACATATCTGAAAGAAACAGAATATATTGGAACATGTGATGTTAAAAATCAGTCATCCATCAAAGTTAAAGTCAATCCAAAGAGAAATCATGTTACCCAGTAACTGGATGTAGAGGTCTGATAGGTACCCGCTCCATGTGAAACACGGGTAAGCATAAGCATAATCAGCCTTTTTAATGTTCCCACTGTTGGGACTCAGGCCTCCTCTCTAGGAGAGGGAATGGGACGTAATCCACCACACGGGCCCAGTGCGGGTTGATGAATGTCAAATTTTTAGTTCTAGGACATGCCGGTTTCCTCACGATGTTTTCCTTCACAGTTTTGAGAGCAGTGGTGATGAAATAAATTACACAAAGTAATGCGCCTGGCTGAGTACACACAAAAACACGGGTATTTAGCCGCTTTTGGCGCTGACCCCAAGTGAGACTGAAAGCTCGATAAAGACAAAGTTAGAAAAAGATGAACGAATAGAATAAAAGTATAATAGGTAGAATAAAAGAGGCTTATTGAAACTGATTTTCTTAACGAATTCATGTGTCTACTTTGGCCAATTAAATGTGAAACTAAGAACAAAACTACGAGACATCTCAGCAAAGTTTCTATGCTAAAGTTATTTAGTGCGTAAACGCCTACAATACATAGATCGTGGTGGAACCCAACTTCATTTTCCTAATACTCTTAATGAGAACAGTCTTTAAACAAGTTTCACGCCGTCGAAAAGAGAAATCGGCGCTATTTTGAGATTTAACCAATGATGTCAGACAGCCACCATTGGGCGTTGTCACTGGTCCCGTTGCCAAATTACCGAAGTTAACACCAGTTTTAGTACTTGAAGTATTAACTCTGGGAAAATCCTACTCTTGGGGGAAAATCTAGGATAATGTGTTGAATATTTTATTGAATTTATTTGATTAAAATTTTTGTTTGCGTTTGTTGGCGCCCGACTTGAATACGAAGATATTTTAGAATATACATAGCTATTTTAATAATCACGGCTATTTTCGATTTTGACTGGCCTGTTGGGCTAGTGGTTAGTGGCTTCGACTGCTATGCCGGGTTCGATTCCCACCCAAGATAAATGTTTGTGTTATGAGCACGATAATTTGTTCTGTGTCTGGGTGTAATTTATCTATAATATGTATGTATTTAGAAATATATTAAGTAGGTTTATCAGTTGTCTAGTACTCATACGGCGTTATGTGATAGTAAAAGAAAAAAATGTTGCTAATTGTTTTTCGTTAATATGTCATCAAATGACTAAGAAGACACCAGTCAGAGTGGAAGTCTGCTCTGGATTTACCGAAAGGAATTGTCAGAATGTTACTGATCAAAACCTGTATTGTTCTTTTAGTTACCCTTTGCTAGTACCACGGTAATTGTTTTAAACAATCCACAGCCCTGGTAGCCAAAGGCCCTAACTAGCCCTGTCAATCATGCTAACATCCAATGTGCGACACGACCTGGGTGGTCTTATCACTGATTACAGTATTCTGGTGACCATAGGGGCCAAAAATATAATGCTGGCTTGCATACTGGCAGCAAAGTTATGCCTGTTAAGGTTTACGTAAAAAAAAGCATAGGTTTCATATTTAGATGGAAGAATGATTGGAGATTTCAACAAAAGTCTGGACGTAATTTTATATAAAAATCTATACTAATACCTACTGTAAACAGGTAGTTTTTTTTTTTTGTTTTTGTGTATTTTTTTTGTTTGTAGGAAGTAATCTCCGAAAGTACTTGAGTGACATAAGCTATATTTTATTTTAAAAGCTAGTACATTATAAAGTGCTTCATGCAATATAAACATCAGTATTTAAGAACTCGTAGCCTTTCATTTACGTCTCCACACATCACAGTATCTAACAGACAACCTTCGAATGGACTTGACGAACTATAGCTAGGTTGATGCCTACCTATGTTATATTATCGGACCCCTTGCATTCACCCTAACCTTTGAAACCGCTAACAATTTTCAATATAAAATAACACACCAAACAGTGCGCATCTGGAAGCCTTATCATAATAATCCGACTAGCAACTCGCAAATTCTATAAAGGGGAAGTCTTTCTTAGGCTGTAAAACCAAACTGCGGTCACCAACATCAATAAACCTTTCAAGTAAATGTTTACGCGTGGCCGCGCCCGCTTCGAACTTTCGCTTCTTTAAATAAAATGGGCCCCACGAAAGATGAGGGTAGGTCTGCTGTAACCCAGCATTTGGTAACCGACATTAATTTACGCGGTAAGTCCTTTAATTCGACCGCAGAAATGTGTGCTTAGGTGAGAGTGTATTTGTTGATTATTTGAAAATTATTGGTACAGAATTTGGGACGGTTTATTTTTGCAAGGGTATTATTTTAATATAGAATGAGGGAATGCCTAATAATGAAAGTCGTACCTCTATGTTATAATTTTGCATATTTATAGAATGTGTGATATTTAGTTTTTGTTTAGAGCATAAAAAAAGAAATGAGCAATAAATTTTTAAATTGTTAAATGGGCATTTTATTGTAAACATAATAGAATATATTTCATATTTTTAACGTTTCTGTATTTTAATATGCATGTATTATACATTTGAACCTTCACCACGAATCTCTCTGTCTATTCCTGAAAATGGCATTATAATCCGTAATTTACAGTAGTTTGTAAGTTTATCACGAATAGACTGATAAACGTGATGGGGGACTTTGTTTTTATAATACGCACTACCTTCTGCCATTGGCTTCGATCGTGTAACAGTAGGTACCCCAATCTCACTTTCATCCCTTTAGTTTAGGGGATGAATTTCATATTATAATCCTTTCTTAGTGCTTGCCTATGTCATAAAAGAAAACATTGTGCAAAATTTCACACTCTTAGGCTGCCATCAGACGGACTGCATCGCAGCAATCGCACGCAATCCATATATTCAACTGCATGCAGTTTGATCTTATTTTACCCCGTTGGCGCCACGCATATAGCCCAGGAGCTTAGTGTATGATTTGATCTTTAAGTGCCTCAAAGTAAAGTTGACAATGTCAATGTGCGTTTGCTCTTTGTAATTAACTGCACACCGACTTTATGCGGTTAGCGATGGACAGCGTGCGTCGACACTACACGACTGTAGCCGACTGCGTAAAGTTGAAGGCACGACGGCATGCAGTCGATATTGACTTCACTCGACTGCAGCCGGCCGCGTGCAGTTGATATCATGACTGCATAAAGTCGAACGTAGAACTGCATGCAGTTAAATATATCGACCGTGCGCGGTCACAGCGATGCAGTCCGTCTGATATCAGTCTTAGTCGCAATAGTTTAGGCTACATGTTGATATGTTAGTCAGTCAATAAGTGTATAATATTATCTTCTATATGAACATAATATTATACACATATAAAAAAAGGATACAAATTAGGAAAAATCGGTCCATTCGCTTAGGAGCTACGATACCACGGGCAGACACACGGAAACACAGACACGTCAAACTTATAACACCCCTCTTTTCTGTTGGGGCTTAAAAAGAAAGAAAAAGTAATCTTCATAACTAAATTGGCGAACAATCCACTAAATAAAAATGCCATGGCACCCTTTCTGCAGCACATCACAGATCTCAAAGGCTAGCCGTATAAAGAGCAGTCAAACTTTGTCTGTCCCCTGTTCGTGAAACCTACAATAAAAAGCACCCTAGGATATGCTTCCCTTCATTTCTATGATGAAAAATGACCGACGAAAACTCACCAAGCATTGATTGTAAGATGGTGAAAACATTTGTTCATTAAATGCTTGGTTCGTCCCATTAAGGTCGATATTTGTGTTCGCCCCTTTTATGTTTGCTTGGGACATCCCTAAGACGGTTGCTGGCTTAAAAAGGTCCGTATTTGATCGCTTATAAAATTTATTGCTGCTACTCAGGGTTGGCAAGTGACCGTTATGAAAAATCATTTTAGGGTCACGGTCGGTTTACTTTTTTGAATGGTAAGGTTAAATTTATGAGGAGTGAGGTTCCATTTCTTTGTAATGAGTCAGAGGTGTCCCATTAGGGTTTATGATTTCATTAGATTACAAAGAAGTAAAGGTAAGTTTTATTGAGTTTTTTTTTTAGAGAACGTAAACATTCTAGCAAAACCAAAATAAATATAGCTATAGTTAATTATAGCCTTGCCTTATATTACAAAGCACTTAAATATACTTGGAGAAATTTGTATTAGTACAGACTCTATTCTAAATTGTATGACCCACTCTCTTGAAAAGCCATTTTAATCTTGTTATAGCCAGGTTTACCTTTGCTAACCCTTCACTAGTTACAAGTATACATAACATTCATCATCACCCTGTTTAACAGAAAGATTAATAATAATAGTTGGACATAAACCTACCTCAAGTGTCGCCACGAGGACCGGTCATGTGTATCTTGCATACATTGGACTCCAGCATCTCTCACCCCACCACACTTATAAGGCCTAACAACGCTGCATCTTCTAGTACGTGGTCGCCACTCCAGAACGTTTCTGCCGCATGTACCATTTGTACTTTGAGCAATGTGTCCTCCCCACTGCCATTTTGACGATTTTTCGGACTGTATCAGTTACAAATAATAAAAAAAAGATGGTGACCATAATAAAATTTTAGTATTTTTAGTTGTCATTTTGCGAATTTGTTATTTCAAAAAGTTGACATTGTGAGAAGTTCATATTCTAAGAAGTTGACGTAGTGAAAAGTTGACATTTTGCGACCGGTGTACACGTTGAGAAGTGGACAAAACGAGACGATACGCTTTGGCGTATTCTCTGGAAACTCCGACCACCGAAATTATTGAAAAACAAAAAAAGTTTACAAAGTACACAGTGCATATCTTGAAGATTCATTTATAATTCTGTAAAATACTACCTAAATGTATACGATATCCTTATAAATTTACGCCATGGTGCTTTCACAGTATAGTGTAGTTAGATAATCTTCATAGTTGATGAAGCACGCCCGACTGCAGTGCATGCGTCACGCATCGTTAACCACGGCATAGTAACAACAATGGTAGACAAAGTGCTAGGGGAATGTAGTTACTTACCTAAGGTGTGTTTTCCAAGTAAGAGAACAATTTCGATATAAATTATGAGTTTATTTTGACTGTAGCTTATATAGTGTGGCATCTAAGGTCACATACTCAATAAATTGCAAACCAGTAAGGTAATATTACTGTTAAGGTTTATTTTTTTAAAAACTTAAAATATATATATTCGTGTCGTATATAATATTCATATGCATGTAGTAAAAAGCGGTTATTTCAATATTACAAACAGACACTCCAATTTTATTTATATGTATAGATTTCATCACCACTGCTCTCAAAACGGTGAAGGAAAACATCGTGAGGAAACCGGCATATCCTAGAACCAAAAATTCTAAGACCTGTGACATCTACCAACCTGTACTGGACCCGCGTGGTGGATTACGGCCCATTCCCTCTCCTAGAGAGGAGGCCTGAGTCCCAACAGTAGGAAAATTCTATGGCCGACTATGCTATGCTGAACATTTCAATCAATATTGGTTGGGTCCTAATATCTTTCCCGTAGTTCACACTTGATGAAAGTTGCCTATCAATGGATCGTGAATCTTAACAAAATTAGCTGAATTTGATACCAACAAAAGAGTCTAAGGTTTCGTTACCAAACTTCAGCCATTTATAAGACATGCCTTACTTTATGGATTTGAAAGTCACAAAGGAATGTTCCTAAGTTACGTATGCGAGTTGAAAGCTCTCGGGATTTATTCCTAGGGTGGAATTCTTTGGATTCGTTTGAGGGAATTAGGTGAAGCTAATTTCTGAAATTAGTTTTAGAACAATGCTGGTCTGAAATAATTGGTTTTGAGATTGTGTTTTTTTTTTAAATTAGATATTGTATTACTTTGTGACAGTTTCTTTCATCTAATATTAGCTTTTGCCGCGACTTCGCCCGCGTACTTAATCCTTCGAGCGCCGAATGTACATACATCTGTACAACTTGGATGTCCTTGAAAAAAGCTTAATTTCCGTTTTGTACACACGAAAGCTATTTGGCCGAAAAAATGAAAAAAAAAAAATAGCAATCGGACCAGTATTTCCAGAAATTACCGCCTACAAATAAAAAAAAAACAATAACAAAAAATCTAACTTTATTTTTTTATAAAATTAGTGTAGATATAAAAATCTCGTGTCACAGTGTTTGTTATAAAACTCCTCCGGAACGGCTTGACCAATTATTAAATATGTGTTTGGCAAGTCTGAGAATAGGTCGTACTTTTTAGTTGCCCTTCGCTCATTCTTTTCTTAGAATTTTTTTTTGGCAGAACAACGTTTCCGGGTCATTTAGTCTAATATACAGGATTATTTGTAAGGAGGAGTGGCAGGCGGTCGCCGACTTCTGCGAAGCAGTAATGCTCGCAAAGGAGGAGGCCGAACGCATCAGGCAACGGCGTTATCGCCGCCGCCGTCGCCGGGATTCTGATCCCGATTTCCGGCCAACGTAGACGCGGGCTTGCGGACGGTGAGCAATGGGTAGCTCACTGTCCGGCCGTCCGGTAACTGTCCGGACCAAGCCCAAGTCGTCGACGGCGCGCACTGTTCCCGCGCGCCTGAAGGAGTTGTCAGCAACAGCAGGGACCCAGCCGAGTCGAAGCCTACTGGGGCCAGGGTTATCCGAAAGGGTGCTCGAGCCCCGGTATGAAGGCTAGAAGGAATGGGGTGGGTCTTTTAGTCAGTAAGAGTCTGACACTATCTCCCGCTCCGCCCAAGGGCGGGGGATGTCAATGCATGATTTTTTCCCACCATAAAAAAAAAAATAAAAAAAATAAAAAGGGTTATTTGTAAAACACTAACAACCTTGCAGGACAGTATTACTAACATCATTAAACAACAACTTTTGTTCTATGACTATTTGCAAAACATTTACCAAAAACGAACCTTAAAGATTTCGTTGTTTTAACACATTTTAACTCTGTTTTTGCTATCCCTACCTTACGTCTGTATGACGCGACGCAAGCGCAACAAGTACCCTTGCCGCCCCATTCCTGCTCTCCTCCCGCTTTTGTACTATCGCTTGCTTCGCATAGACTTCGTAATATTTAGAACGTTCAATTTAAATATCATTATTTTTGTGTCCTCTTTCGTTTCTTTGTCCATAACCATATCTTTTTGTTATTAAATAAGCCGAAAGCGAAAAAACGAAAGAGGACAGAAAATGTTGAACTTTGCTTTTGAAAATAAACTTGCCATTATTAATACATACTTCAAGAAAAAATTCAGTCGTAGATGGACATGGCGATCTCCAAATGGACAGTATAAAAACGAAATAGACTATATAACAACTAACCAGCCAAAAATGTTTCAAAATATAGAGACTTTGAATTTAAATTTTCCATCAGACCATAGACTACTAAGAAGCACAATTATACTTGCAAAGCCACATAAAAGTAGAGCGACATACGCAAATGATCAACAAGCTAATCTAAAAAACGAGGACGAAATAATTATATATCAAAAAAATCTAAAACACCAGCTGTCAAACTTGCCCAAAACAGACTCTGTTCAAAGTTGTTATGACTCATTAATATGCGCTATAAAACATAGTCTGGAAACTGCAAAATCAACTAGCAAAGTCACTATGAAACATAAGGTTTTATCAAAAAGAACGCTATTGCTTATAAAGAGAAGGCAAGAACTCCAAAAAACCAAAAATAAATCCCGTACCCAAAAAAAACGAACTTAGCGCTCTATATAAACTAACTACCAGGTATATCAAACTTGATTACCAAAACCACAGAACTTCCACCATAGAAAATCATCTTGCGCATGACGGGAGCATAAAGAAAGCCTACAAGTCACTTAGAACTCACAGAACCTGGATCGAAGGTTTGAATCAGCTAGGGAAAACATCGTACAAACGCAAAGACATCATAAATATTGCAACAAACTTCTACCAAGATTTGTACAGTGCCAAATCAGATGTTCAGCTCTCTACCAGTATCAAAAACCAGGATAATGAAGAGGCATCACTGAGGAGCGACAAGTACGAAGTTCAACCAATTGACAATACAGAAATTGTTCAAGCTGTGATGAGATTGAAATTAGATAAAAGCCCAGGTCCAGAGAAAATCACTAACGAGGCTATAAAATACGGCGGAGCTCCGTTGGTCACATTCCTGGTACACCTATTTAATCTCATCCTAAAAACGGCGACTACACCAACGCAATGGTCCGAATCAAACATAGTCTTACTCTATAAAAAAGGTGACTCTCTTGACATTGGTAACTACAGACCTATTAGCCTTTTGCCCTCACTATACAAATTATTCTCTTCGATCATTAACAAGAGAATAAGTGAAACACTAGACACATGGCAACCCATAGAACAAGCAGGCTTTCGCAAAGGTTTCTCCACAATAGATCACATTCACTCATTGGAACTGGTTATTGAAAAATATCAGGAAAGACAGAGACCGCTCTACATCGCCTTTGTCGACTACCAAAAAGCATTCGATACAATTTCTCACACAAGTATTTGGGAAACCTTAGTAGCTCAAAAAGTAGAGAATAAATACATAGATGTGATAAGAAACATATATAGCAACAGCACCAGCAAAGTAAAATTGGAAACAACTGGCCATAGCTTTCCTATAAAGAGAAGAGTTAGACAAGGCGACCCATTATCTCCAAAACTTTTTACAGCTGTATTGGAATCAATAATGAGCAAGCTGGACTGGAAAAGGTGCGGTCTAAATATTGATGGCAAATACCTAAGCCACCTAAGATTCGCAGATGACATCGTTTTGCTATCGGAAACTAGCTGTGGCTTGCAATATATGTTAAAAACACTTCACGAGAAGAGTAAACTAGTAGGATTGGAAATGAACCTATCAAAGACAAAAGCCATGACCAATAGTATCAAGAAATGTATTAAAATAGAGAACAAGCCGCTAGAATACGTGGGCCAGTATACCTATCTGGGTAAGCAAATAAGTTTTGAAAACAACAGCAATGACATAGAGATAGAACGTAGAATCAAAAGCGCGTGGAACAAATACTGGAGCTTAAAGGACGTATTTAAAAGTAACATGCCTCTAAAGCTAAAGAAGAAAACTATGGACTCATGCATTCTGCCTTCTCTAACGTACGGCTGCCAGACGTGGAAATTCACGAGGAAAATTAAAAGTAGAATTAGTTCGTGTCAGAAAGGTATGGAACGCAGCATGCTGAATATCAAGAGAATACATAAAGTACGACACTCCAAGATAAGAAATTATACCAAAGCGATAGATGCGTTATGTTATGCCCAATCACTGAAATTCAGATGGGCCGGCCATTTAGCCAGATTTGTGGACAATAGGTGGACCATAAATGTCACTAAATGGAAAGGCCCGCCAGGCAAACGTCGAGTAGGGAGACCTTATACAAGATGGGAAGACGATATAAAGAAAATAGCAGGTTCAGACTGGTTAGTGACTGCTAAAAACAGAGATAAATGGAAAACCTTGGAGGAGGCCTTAACCCGAGAGGGGTCCATGCTAGAAAATAAAAATTGACTTTAATTTTTAATGTAATTCGGATTGATATTGATTTAATTTTGAATTAATTTTAATTTTATTTGATTTTAATTTGGTTTTCATTTGGAATTTAATTTCAATACACTTGTTTTTAATTTAGTTTGATTTTAATTTAATATGATTTTAATTTATTTTGTTTTTAATTTAATATGATTTTAATTTATTATGATTTTAATTTATTTTGTTTTTTTATTTGATTTTAAATTTAATTTGGTTTTACTTAATTGAATTTGATTTTAATTTAATATAATTTACTTAATTACTTGACCAAATAATTAATGAAATCACCTATACAGAATTTAATTGAAATATTGTGTAAAAAACAAAAATATAAATATAATATATAAATAACGTTTGTTATTGTTTAATACATTTAAATAGATAGAAATAATTAATATTGTTAAATGATTGATTCATTCTAAATAAAAGTTGCACGTAAGAAATCGAACTATATTTATAAGTTTTCCGATTATTATTATTTTTAATTAAAAATACTGTTGTGATTTAATGTTTGTATATGTTTGATGATGCATGGAATAAAAGGCTTTTTTATTTTTATTTTATTTTATTTATTTTATTTTATTTTTGTGTGAAAATATGAAGAACCAAAATATGATACATTTTTAAAAGTCATCGAACAAAATTTGTTGTTTATGATGTAAGTAACATAGTCCTGAGGGGTTACCAGTGTTTAAAAATAACCCTGTATAAAAAACTTACGTCACAAAGTTAGTTGTCAGTCTTGTATTTTGTATTTCTTAGGTTACATTATAGGTTGTAGGCATGTATATTTTTACACCCCTAGATGATAAGGGTGGCCCTTTATTTTATATAGCACAACAACATTTGCTGGGGTTTTTACTTTTACATCAATCTTGTAGATACCTATTCATCTTGTACCATTTATCTCGTCATATACTTGTCTTTACTTGTTTTTACACACTATGAACATTTCTTAAAATGTCTTGGAAAAAAATATTATAGAAATAAGCAGTGCCTGAAACATGGTCACTACAATAATGGGCTTCATCAGAAGGCTTCCGGAGTTTTCTTGCGTGATCGCAACAGGAATAAAGATATAGAAGATAACCAAAGTCACTGACATACCTCAAAGAATCGTCAAAACAAAGAGCAGTGGGCAGGGCGATGGAGCTGAAAGGTTCTAGAGCGGCGACCGCGCGCCGGAAAACGCAGCGTTAGAAGGCCTCCTACAAGGTGGACCGACGACCGGTAAGTCACCTCTTTGAGGCGTGGCTGGAAAGACCTCACGGCGTCCTTACCTTCCGCATGACGCAGGTACTCACCGGACATGGTTCGTTCGGGAGTTTCCTGCAGTCGATTCATGCGGAAGTGACGCCCGGGTGTCGCCACTGTGCGGAACGCCCGGAGGACACGGTGGAGCACACAGTCGAGGTGTGCCCTGCTTGGGCGGAGCATCGCCGTGCCCTCGTGGGGGCGATCGGCGGCAGAGACCTCTCGCGCCGGGCCTTGGTTGAGGCCATGGTCTGGAGCGAGGAGGAGTGGCGGGCGGTCGCCGACTTCTGCAAAGCAGTAATGCTCGCAAAGGAGGAGGCCGAACGCATCAGGCAACGGCGTTATCGCCGCCGCCGTCGCCGGGATTCTGATCCCGATTTCCGGCCAACGCAGACGCGGGCTTGCGGACAGTGAGCAATGGGTAGCTCACTGTCCGGCCGCCCGGTAACTGTCCGGACCAAGCCCAAGTCGTCGACGGCGCGCACTGTTCCCGCGCGCCTCAAGGAGTTGTCAGCAACCGCAGGGACCCAGCCGGGTCGAAGCCTACTGGGGCCAGGGTTATCCGAAAGGGCGCTCGAGCCCCGGTATGAAGGCTAGAAGGAACGGGGTGGGTCTTTTAGTCAGTAAGAGTCTGACACTATCTCCCGCTCCGCCCAAGGGCGGGGGATGTCAATGCATGATTTTTTCCCACCATAAAAAAAAAAAAGTTGGACCGACGACCTGTAGCCCGATTCACGTAATCAAAACCGTAAGGATATCGTAGCGATTTAGTCGTATTCACATCCATCAATCGAGTTTGAACGACACCGATTTTAAAGACGTTTGGTCGAAGAGTCTATTTAAAAAAATATATCTGTATTTCATTATTCTGGTAGAATACTTATTAATGTAACTGGAAATAAGTCGTCGGTAGATCGCTTAGTTTCGAGCCAGTTGAGTTGTCGTTCTGTCCAATCTCGATTAAGGAACACGTGATAAATTACCGCTTTTGGATAGGACTTCGATCGAACGACTATAAAACTTCAACGATATTTGGCTTGTTTGATTTTACGTGAATCAGGCTACAGGTGAGAGTCGCGAGAATGCGGTGGATGCGAGATTGACCGGGTCGGTCATTATGGCGGCGCTTGGGGGAGGCTTATGTCCAGCAGTGGACGTCTTTCGGCTGAATGATGAAGAAGTGGCTTTGTGTTCATATTTATAATGTCCTAGCTGAACCACACGAACTGTAAAACGCAGGTAGTGTAAATAATCGTTAAGTTCCCAAAAATTTTTTTTTTGCGTAAGAACCTTGTTCAAGTTTAGCATTATCATTTCCCTGTGTGTAATAATATAATTTCTAACTTTTTTCATACTTTTCAATTTTAATCCAGAATTATCAGCACATTATGTCTAATTACCCTTATTATTGCCCTTATTGGCAATTAAGAGGGAAGCTTCAGGATAGGCCGTGAAATTCAATCAATGCAATGAATGAGTTTTTTATGAAATAGCAATTCATATCAATAGGATTAGACGAACTGGGTGAGTTGTATCGATCGGTTTAATCACTATAATTTTGTAAATTATCACTCGGGCGTGGGGGAGGAACGGTATTATTATTAAAAAATAATTTAATAAATAAATAATAACACCAAATAAAATTTTTTTTTTTTTTTTTTCTGGCCTTTTCTAGGAAAATCGAAGATCATTCGAGGCCGTTCAAAACGACAATTAAGCGTTTTTCAAGGTCATCAAAGATGTATAGATGTATGTACAATCAGCGATCGAGAGGATAAATACGTGATATGGTCGCAAATCATATTTTTTAATCAATGTAAAACTGGACAATGACCTGCAAAATGTAAAATACTTAAGAAAAATTGAATTCAGCGATCTACCCTGAAGCATCGGATCTACCTTAATGGATCTCGAGTGCAAAACCGTCGTTCCCACCTTATACTCTCCAATAAAACCGTTTACTTCACCCTCGATTCGACCATTCAAAATTAATAGACTCACAGATAGAACACGCGAAACAATCGCCAGACACTCGATGACCACAGAATAGACAAATACAGAAGACCCGCTCTATATTACGAGCCAAAACAGGGGCCTGTACTTGTACTACATGTAACATAATAAATGTAAATCCTGAAAGTCCTGTATGTCTAGAACCGGCTACTAAAATGATTTCAGTTATTTTAAAAATAGGTAATTTTTTTACACCAAAATAATAAAGATTTTTTTTAACCTATTTTAATAAATTTTGATTACATCACTAGCCTGTGTGCGTGCGTAGATGTGCCTACAATTAGGATAACTAGTGTCTTGAAAAAAATACTACATAAGTGTGTTTAAATAAAATTTCAGTGCTTAAATTATGATTGTTAAGGGTGCGCATTATTCCATTTACATGTTATAGACGTTTATGTAAGAGATTTAATAAAAAATGACTTTTGCAAGTGTGCTACTCGCAGTTCTCACTGTATGTGAAACGTGTCTTCGTTTTTTAGGGTTCCGTAGTCAACTAGGAACCCTTATAGTTTCGCCATGTCTGTCTGTCCGTCTGTCTGTCCTCGCTTAATCTCTGTGACCGTTAGCACTAGAAAGCTGAATATTGGTACCAATATGTATATCAATCACGCCGACAAAGTGATAAAATAAAAACTGGAAAAAAATGTTTTATTAGGGTAGCCCCCCTATATGTAAAGTGGGAAGTGATTTTTTTTTAAATTTCAACCCTAACGTGTGATATATTGTTGGATAGGTATTTAAAAATGAATAGGGGTTTACTAAAATCATTTTTTGATAATGTCAATAATTTCGGAAATAATCGCTCCAAAAGTAAAAAACAATGTGTCCCCCCCCCCCCCCTCTAACTTTTGAACCATAAGTTTAGAAAATATGAAAAAAAATCTGAAAAGTAGAACTTTATAAGGACTTTCTTGGAAAATTATTTTGAACTTGATGGAAAGAACAGTTTTTGTACAAAAAAGACAAAAGGTTGTACAAAATAATTTCTGGACTAAGTTTGTAGTATAATCGTATATATATTATGCAAGCATTTTTTTAAACTCATTAGTGGGTACACTTATTGTGACGGACGGGAAACTACGGAACCCTACACTGAGCGTGTCTCGACACGCTCTTGGCCGGTTTTTTATAGACAGGAACTCATCAAATTGCTTTTCCTGCTCTGGATGGAGCGAGAGGAAGTGTCATACTTCTACTAAGTCAACCCACCAGTGTTCTTTCTGTTGCATTCTAGGGCCACAGTGATTCTATCGATCAATCCCGCATCCTACGCGTGTCAAATCAATCAATCAATCAAAAATGTCAAAATGTCGGTCAGCCAAAAAAGTGAAGGTAAATTGCACGTTTCAAAGCGTAGACCTCTGTGGAGATCTGGATTGTGTATGCGTGGATTGTCAATAATTTTGTTGAGTCGACCTTCTGTATCTTTTTATTGTACACTATTACCATACTCAATTATTCACTTATTATTCAACAGGTCTCAATGGAAACTAAGTACTTGGTTAATTATGAAGAGGCTTTATTATAAAAGATATTATTATGTTCTAAAGCTTAATTTGGCCCACTAATGGGTACTATTATGTCTTTAATGTGTTATTATAGTAATGCCTTTGTGAGTTAGCTTCTCAAAATGTTGTAGAATAGAGTGCTAGGTTTCATTGATAGTTTTAATTGGATCTAGAACACAATTGAACATCTGTCTAGTTGACTAGTTACAGTCAGTGACTAGAGTCTAATTTATAGTCAGATATTTCAATGGCTTAGAAATTGAGACGATAAAGTGCGGACATATTTTAAAGTTCGTGCCCAACATTATTCTTCAAAAATGTGAAAATTAGTTTTTTTAGTATTGATAGGTTCGTGTTTGATCACTATCTCACCTGAAGGTAAGCGATGATGTGGTCGACGATGGAGCACGCTTGCCTAGAAGTAATCTATTCACTCTTAATTTAAAGACCCCCTAAGTTATAGCTATAGGGAAACAGACTTCAGCAGGGAATTTCAATCCTTAGCTTTGTTATTAGATAACATGACATAATCAGGTAAACCCTTTGGAGGCATAGGTGTAACACTACACTCATATTTTGCTAGTAAGATATACATTGGGTTGCGGGGTGGTTCTAATCAGGACACTGGGTCCCGGGCACTGGGTGTCGGAGGGTAATTCCAAGATGGACGACGAGCAATGGTTAGCTCGCTATCCAGCCATCCGGTAAGAACCGAGCCAGAGTCATCGACGGAGCGTAATCTTGCACATTCTTAGCTAAGTGACAACAATGACGTCACTGTGTTCAAAACTCGAATAGGCTATAGTATAGGGTAACGGTTTAAAATCAAAGTAATAGAACAGGCTGAAAAAAGTCGATTATTACACTTTTACGAGAGACAGGCTAAAGACAGCTCCAACAGTAAGTACTTATTCTAAATGCCAACTCTACATACATACACAGCTACAGCGCATAGTGTTCTATGTTGACGACAAGCTATGGGTAGCTCACCGTCCGGCCGTCTGGTAAGGACCAAGAAAAAGTCGTCCACGGCGCGTAATGTTCTACATTCTTAGCCGATGGACAACGATGACGTCACTATGTTCTTAACTCGAATAGATTGTAGTTTGGGGTAACGTTATAAAACTAAAGTAACAGAACAGACTGAAAAAAAAATAGCTCACATTTACGAAAGACAGGCCAAAGACAGCTCAGCGTCATACATAGACAGCTACAGCACGTAGTGTTCCATGTTCTTAGCCGACTGACGACGATGACGTCACTATGTTCTTAACCGAATCAATCACAACGCTGCCCAGCCGACTGGCAGGATCGCCACGCAATGTCCAGCCGGCTGGCAGACGACTAGTCGCCATGCGACGTCCAGTCGACTAGCAGCCCACTGGCAGGGTCGCCATGCGATGTGGGTGTGTGAGGGTTAAAGTAAACGACTTGGAGTGAGCTGCTCCAAGGGTCACTGATGTCGACTCTTGACAACTGATCGTCAACTGAAGACAACTCCGATGGCCCTCCGTTTATTAGTGTAGGTATTTATATACCTAGTTTACGTGCCACTTATGAACTATAACATATCTTATCTATCTTAACTTATCTATTATATCTGACGTGATGGTTGGCTGTTACTAGTACGTGTTTCCACATTGGAACGTGCCTTATACACCACAATACTATAGTTTGGCGCAACGTTTTAAAAAAAAAACGGAATAGACCAAAAAGACAGCTCAAATAGTAAGTACTTATTCTAAACGCCTGCTCCATACATACACAGCTACGTGAAGTGTTCCATGTTCTTAGTCGAGTGACAATAATGACGTCACTATGTTCTTAACCCGAATAGACTACAGCCGGGTAGCCAAGTTACAATCGAATTCCGTTCTCTAATCGGTAACGCCTCGGTGACAGCTATTGTAGAAAACGATAAGTTGGTAGCCATGTTGACGCGCCCGAGTCAGCCGCTCATTCTACAATGTAGCGTTTGTATAATAAAGGATGAAACGATATTGAACGATGTGAACTTGGCTACGAATTGTCTATTCGTTTGTTCTGACCACGCTACTTTACGTTGAGATGACATCATTCCCATACGTTTCATCACTTTTCGACAGCGTTAACGATTGCAGAATAACAACTTGGCTAAGCGTGCAGTTTATGCAACGTTTTAAAACAAAAAAAAACCGAACAGACTAAAAACGAAGACTAAAAAGACAGCTCAAACAGTAAGTACTTATGCTAAACACCAGTTCCACACATACCTACAGCTAATTTAAACACTAGTATGCACAGAGTGTCTTGCGCTTTGCTTGCGTTGTAATTACATAGTTTACTCGCTCGTAGTACTTACTAGAGAGGCGCTACGTACCATTTTCTAGATGAAGTGACGTCATGAGACGTTGCGGGATTTGTGATGCTGGAATGGTAAACATAATGGATTTATGTAAATGCATGTATTTGTTTTCGGATTTTCCTCGTGTTAAGGGATCGTATTCATATAATAATATGTGTGATAGATTGGTGCTGAATATTTAGCTCAGTTTCTGGAGAATGGAGTTAGTTCTATGGTTAAATCTCAAGCTCCCATAAGTTATGGGATTATATTGCAATTTTGGGCAAAAGCTGTAAATCATTGATGTTATAATTATTTTTAGTACCTATCAAAAAGTAACTTTGCCCAAAATCGTAAATATGAAGAATTTTTCAAATCCATGCAATATTAAGTAACTCAGAAATCTTTTCAATTTGGTGGTTAAAAAAACTGTTAAAGAATATGACGTCACCGCCCCATAATTTATGTAAGTACTTGAAGAGATAGCAAGATATTCTCTCATGCCTCCATTAAATATCAATATTTTTTATTGCAGCTTTATTATTAACAGCTGAATTTATTGCAATTTTCTGAAAAAGATTTATTTTAAGTATTATTTGTTACTAAACAAATGTCTACAGTCTACAAAAATATGTCCAGAATAACTACAGCTTTGGTACATGCTATGTGAAAACTGAGTTACAAAACTATTTCAGTTTTCATTTTGATTGCGTTTTATCAATAATATTCACTACCGTTCACAGACAAGAAATTCCAATTTCAAAATAATAAAAGACCTGACAAATGTAAGTCACGAAAGAAAAAAAAAAAAAACAAAAAGTATTTTATCTTAAGCCAACACACCAATCTGATCAATACGACGTTACGTTACAAAGATCAACAAATTAATATTCAACCAATGAATTTATTCAGCGAGTCCCCGGTTGATTCGGAATCCAATTTTAGGTTATTTAAATAGTCTTCCCTGAGGAGTGGGTACAAAATTAGAGGAGACGTTTGCACGTTTTCCAGGAGCGTGTTTAAATACGCAGGCAAATGTAATTACTTTTAGACGTTAGGGCTACCGGGATCGTACGTGTTAGTGATGTCTTTAGAGTTTTTTTTTGAAGTGAAAACTTCTTTAGCGGCGTTGAGCACTTTTGCTGTAATGGGTATAAAATCTTAAACTCGCGTCAGGACACGTAACCTGATCGAAAAAGCGTAAGACGGATGGAGAGTAGACAGCTATCCCTTATCGCGCGTTGTGAAAGGGGGCTAGACGGAAAAAATTCTCACGAAAAATTGTACCGACACTTTTACTGTCAAAATATAAATCCAAGATGGCGGCTGCAAGAAATTATCAACTTTTTCGTCATGGGTGTCGTTTTCATGGTTTTCGAGGGTGTTGAAACCGATGGTACTGTCAAAATATAAATCCAAGATGGCGGCTGCAAGAAATTATCAAATTTTTCGTCATGGGTGTCGTTTTCATGGTTTTCGAGGGTGTTGAAACCGATAGTACTGTCAAAATGTAAATCCAAGATGGCGGCTGCAAGAAATTATCAAATTTTCCGTCATGGGTGTCGTTTTCATGGTTTTCGAGGGCGTGGAAACCGATGGTACTGTCAAAATGTAAATCCAAGATGGCGGCTGCAAGAAATTATCAACTTTTTCGTCATGGGTGTCTTTTTCATGGTTTTCGAGGGTGTTGAAACCGATAGTACTGTCAAAATGTAAATCCAAGATGGCGGCTGCAAGAAATTATCAACTTTTTCGTCATGGGTGTCGTTTTCATGGTTTTCGAGGGTGTTGAAACCGATGGTACTGTCAAAATATAAATCCAAGATGGCGGCTGCTAGAAATTATCAACTTTTTCGTCATGGGTGTCGTTTTCATGGTTTTCGAGGGCGTTGAAACCGATGGTACTGTCAAAATATAAATCCAAGATGGCGGCTGCAAGAAATTATCAAATTTTTCGTCATGGGTGTCGTTTTCGTGGTTTTCGAGGGTGTTGAAACCGATAATACTGTCAAAATGTAAATCCAAGATGGCGGCTGCAAGAAATTATTAATTTTTCCGTCATGGGTGTCGTTTTCATGGTTTTCGAGGGTGTTGAAGCCGATAGTACTGTCAAAATATAAATCCAAGATGGTGGCTGCAAGAAATTATCAAATTTTCCGTCATGGGTGTCGTTTTCATGGTTTTCGAGGGCGTGGAAACCGATGGTACTGTCAAAATGTAAATCCAAGATGGCGGCTGCAAGAAATTATCAACTTTTTCGTCATGGGTGTCGTTTTCGTGGTTTTCGAGGGTGTTGAAACCGATAGTACTGTCAAAATGTAAATCCAAGATGGCGGCTGCAAGAAATTATCAACTTTTTCGCCATGGGTGTCGTTTTCGTGGTTTTCGAGGGTGTTGAAACCGATGGTACTGTCAAAATATAAATCCAAGATAGTGGCTGCAAGAAATTATCAAATTTTCCGTCATGGGTGTCGTTTTCATGGTTTTCGAGGGCGTGGAAACCGATGGTACTGTCAAAATGTAAATCCAAGATGGCGGCTGCAAGAAATTATCAACTTTTTCGTCATGGGTGTCGTTTTCGTGGTTTTCGAGGGTGTTGAAACCGATAGAACTGTCAAAATGTAAATCCAAGATGGCGGCTGCAAGAAATTATTAACTTTTCCGTCATGGGTGTCGTTATCATGGTTTTCGAGGGTGTTGAAACCGATAGAACTGTCAAAATATAAATCCAAGATGGTGGCTGCAAGAAATTATCAAATTTTCCGTCATGGGTGTCGTTTTCATGGTTTTCGAGGGTGTTGAAACCGATGGTACTGTCAAAATATAAATCCAAGATGGCGGCTGCAAGAAATTATCAACTTTTTCGCCATGGGTGTCGTTTTCGTGGTTTTCGAGGGTGTCGAAACCGATGGTACTGTCAAAATATAAATCCAAGATGGTGGCTGCAAGAAATTATCAAATTTTCCGTCATGGGTGTCGTTTTCATGGTTTTCGAGGGCGTGGAAACCGATGGTACTGTCAAAATGTAAATCCAAGATGGCGGCTGCAAGAAATTATCAACTTTTTCGTCATGGGTGTCGTTTTCGTGGTTTTCGAGGGTGTTGAAACCGATAGTACTGTCAAAATGTAAATCCAAGATGGCGGCTGCAAGAAATTATTAACTTTTCCGTCATGGGTGTCGTTTTCATGGTTTTCGAGGGTGTTGAAACCGATAGAACTGTCAAAATATAAATCCAAGATGGTGGCTGCAAGAAATTATCAAATTTTCCGTCATGGGTGTCGTTTTCATGGTTTTCGAGGGTGTTGAAACCGATAGTACTGTCAAAATATAAATCCAAGATGGCGGCTGCAAGAAATTATCAAATTTTCCGTCATGGGTGTCGTTTTCATGGTTTTCGAGGGTGTTGAAACCGATAGTACTGTCAAAATATAAATCCAAGATGGCGGCTGCAAAAAATTATTAAATTTTTCGTCATGGGTGTCGTTTTCATGGTTTTCAAGGCTGTTGAAACCGATAGTATTGTCAAAATGTAAATCCAATATGGCGGCTGCAAGAAATTATCAACTTTTTCCTCATGGGTGTCGTTTTCGTGGTTTTCGAGGGTGTTGAAACCGATAGTACTGTCAAAATTTAAATCTAAGATGGTGGCTGCAATAAATTATCAACTTTTTCGATATGGGTGTCTTTTTCATGGTTTTCGAGGTTGTTGAAGCCGATAGTGCTGTCAAAATGTAAATCTAAGATGGCGGATGTCAGAAATTATCAACTTTTTCGTCATGAGTGTCGTTTTCATGGTTTCGAAGATGTTGAAATAGTGCTGTCAAAATGTACATAAAATAGGATAGTATTTTTTAGTTATATTGTATTGGCTAGACGGAAAAAATTCTCACGAAAAGTTGTAACGACACTTTTTCTATAGTAAGCTATTGTAAGCCGTGCGGCGTGCGCATGTTTCTCTGTCTTTCTCTCTTTCTCTCTCTTATAGAAAGCAAGCCAGAACGGAACTTCGTTCCATCCGGGTGTCCCTTGACACCTCAGTAGTTTTTCGGAGAGATAAACTTTTTAATGTAAAATAATTGTAATAGTTTTAAAGTGTTAAATTTTTAATGTAATATAAAATATAAATTGTCATGTTTGTGTACGATAGCGCAATAAATGAATATTGTATTCTACCACATAAATGATAGTACTTTTATACTGATAAAGCAATTGGTGCAAAATTATTCCCTAACCATTCCAAAATATCAAACATGCTCAACGTTAATAATCAAGTTTTCACTTCTGCCGGCACTCCCGGAGTGCAACCCGTCTTTTTTTTTGGAACTGTCTTACCCTTTTTTTTATTAGCGGCAATCTTACATTTGTCCACCTGACCTATCAGATGATAAATAATCGGTAAGTCCCCTCTTTGAGGCGTGCCTGGAAAGACCTCACGGCGTCCTTACCTTCCGCATGACGCAGGTCCTCACCGGACATGGTTCGTTCTGGAGTTTCCTGCACCGGATTCATGCGGTAGTGACGCCCGGGTGTCGCCACTGTGCGAAATGCCCGGAGGACACGGTGGAGCACACAGTAGAGGTGTGCCCTGCTTGGGCGGAGCATCGCCGTGTCCTCGTGGGGGCGATCGGCGGCGGAGACCTCTCGCGCCGGGCCTTGGTTGAGGCCATGGTCCGAAACGAGGAGGAGTGGCAGGCGGTCGCCGACTTCTGCGAAGCAGTAATGCTCGCGAAGGAGGAGGCCGAACGCATCAAACAACGGCGTTTTCGCCGCCGCCGCCGCCACCGGGATTCCGATCCCGATTTCCGGCCACCGTAGGCCCGGGCTTGCGGACAGTGAGCAATGGGTAGCTCACTGTCCGGCCGTCCGGTAACTGTCCGGCCGTCCGGTAACTGTCCGGACCAAGCCCAAGTCGTCGTCGGCGCGCACTGTTCCCGCGCGCCTCAAGGAGTTGTCAGCAACAGCAGGGACCCAGCCGGATCGAAGCCTACTGGGGCCAGGGTTATCCGAAAGGGCGCTCGAGCCCCGGTATAAAGGCTAGAAGGAACGGGGTGGGTCTTTTAGTCAGTAAGAGTCTGACACTATCTCCCGCTCTGCCCAAGAGCGGGGGTTGTCATTGGATGATTTTTTTTCACCATAAAAAAAAAAGATTATAAATTATGATGTGGTCATCGACAGAGCACGCTTGGTTTTAAGTAACTTATTCATTTTTGACTTAAAGACTACTAAGTTATCAGACTCAAACAAGGAGATCCATCTTCTTCCTTAGCTGTACACAAGATGGAAGTGTTCCCGAAACAATTTGTGTGTACAGTTAGGATGTTTATCATGTAGTCAGGGATCAAAAGTGCAGTAGCACTCTACCAATGCTAGTGTCTAAAGTTTCTTAGTAGAAGACGGTCAATGGTTTATGCCAGATTTAATTTTTAGCATAGAATATAAGGTATTGAATTAACTAGTGCGCCTCACCATCAAAGATTGCATCGCTACTTACCATCAGGTGGGATCGCAATCAAGCACTAGCTTATCTCAATTAAAAAAAAAAACTACTTGTGGATCATTAAACTTCGACTGCAAAGAAATTTTAGACACTAGCATACTGGACCGAGTTTGAGTCGTCGATGGCACGTAATATTCCAAGCACATCTCAAAGAGATATTAGCAAAACTATAGGGGCCCAGCAAGGCCAAAGCCTACTGAGGCCATGGATCGACTTCTGAAAGAGAAACCCGTAGTCCTAGAATGTACGGCAACTGAAAGAACATAAATGTAGTTTAAGTTAGTAAAAGTCTGATACGCCTTCCCGCTCTGCCCTGGAACAAGAGAAGTCATTAGATATTTACCCACCTAAAAAAAAAGACACTTCAGCATTAATAGAGTACAACTACACTTTTGACCTCTGACTGTAATTGCTAGTGGTGCAGCATCGCGACACGATACTTGATCCTATGATGGCAAGAACTTGGCAGAATTAAATTACGTAATCCCAAAACGCCCTCCCCTAGCCCCGCTGGGTCGAAGCCTACTGGGGCCAGGGTTAGTTTCGAAAGGTAGCTCAGTCCCGGTATGAAGGCACAAAAGAACGAGGTGGGTTTTCTAGTCAGTAAGATCTGACACTATCTCCCGCTCCGCCCAAGGGCGGGGGATGTCATTTGGATAATTTTTACCCACCGAAAAAAATAAAAAAGCACCCTCCCCTAAATGTAACCGATAGAAAGCAGACGGAGCAGCAACTCGACGTCGATACCGTGGTAGTTGTTGTAATTAAAAACTATTTCTTTCCTTCCTCATGTTTGGCCAAGTTGTGTTTAAGTTTTACCCTAAAATAATATGCGGCACGTACACGTACTTAGCACAGGGGGTTAAACACATTGGCTTATTACGTCACCAGCAGCTAAGGTCAAGACGTGCGTCTCTGTCAATGGGTGGCATGTAACTGTCAACCCGTGCACTCGAGACAATTATACAAATACTACATGTTGTATCAAAGAATTTACTGTCAGTTGATTTGTTTCGCATTAATTGATAAAGAGACGTAAGTTTAAGTGAAAGAATGCAGCTTTAATTGCTCCTTATTGTGGGCAATAATGGCTTAAATGGTTTGGCATTCTTTGTAAGTCACTGTCACTAACTGCATAGTTTTTCTTCTGATTCTTTGTTTGATTGTACATTCAAGCAATGATTTCATCATAACGAAGGCAAAGTTGAGATATGTGAAATTTAAATATGAAGCATCTTTTACGTCAGACTATCATAACACAAGCGAAAGCATGCAACTATGTACGCTTGTTACTTAAACGGCTGGGCGAATTCGGATAAAACTTGGCACACGGGAATACCTAGGATAAGACATTGAGGCAAGTGAGGCCGCTGACAAACGTGGGCGTGATCGGCGGCGGAGACCTCTCTCGCCGGGCCTTGGTTGACGCCATGGTCCGGAGCGAGGAGGAGTGGCAGGCGGTCGCCGACTTCTGCGAAGCAGTAATGCTCGCTAAGGAGGAGGCCGACCGCATCAGGCAACGGCGCTCTCGCCGCCGCCGGGATTCCGATCCCGATTTCCAGCCACTGTAGGCGCGGGCTTGCGGACAGTGAGCAATGGGTAGCTCGCTGGCCGGCCGTCCGGTAACTGTCCGGACCAAGCCCAAGTCGTCGACGGCGCGCGCTGTTCCCACGCGCCTCTAGGAGTTGTTAACAACAGCAGGGGCCCAGCCGGGTCGAAGCCTACTGGGGCCAGGGTTATCCGAAAGGGCGCTCGAGCCCCGGTATGAAGGCTTGAAGGAACGGGATGGGTTTTTAAGTCAGTAAGAGTCTGAGACTATCTCCCGCTTCGCCCAAGAGCGGGGGTTGTCATAAGATGATTTTTCCCATCGAAAAAAAAAAAAAAATGGCCGCTGACAAAAACTTGTTAACTTGTTTGTTTTCCATTAAAATTGTTAACGAATACTGGAAATGTGGAAATGTCTTCTGGGTTTATGTCTTTCGGAGATCAATCTACTGAAAATTATTATCATATGACTTGGTCTAAACTATAGACACATCTTTTAAGCGTGTCACCTATGCGGTCATATGATACTTCGAGTCTTCTAAGTAGACTACTATACATGTTTGATTTGGTTACACAACCGGATGAATCAGGACGGCTGCGTAAATATTCCAAAGCAGAAAGTAAAGCGTGTTTGTGTTTTCTCGCTTTGACCGCGGGGAATATCTGAAAGAGATATCGTGGTCCTGGAACGCCAAAAGTAGGTGAAAGACACAGGGGGGGTTTTAGTCTCGCCCTCTCGCTTCATCCCGGAGCATGAGAAGTTATTGGATGAATTTCCACCTTAAAAAAAAAACCTTTCTAAAGCCATTTTGGATAAGATGATAAAATAAAATACCATTTTTTTATTTTTATTCTAAGCTGGCAACCCTGCACTTCAACTAAGTGAAGATGTCACCCTCTATGAGTTACTCTCTTGATTTAATCAGTCAAATTCCAAGGTTTACACAGTAGATACGCATATTGTGTGATACGATTCTACACTTTCCGAGTAAAATTTTATATTCTCAGTAAGGTGGAAACACGTTTGAGTAGGTATTTCATTCCTGAACGTAGATATTCACGGGCTATTGGAGAATTTCACTTTGATTAAAGGACTCGCTCCACTTGTAATACTGCTGTAAAGTTACCAATTCTTGAATTTCCGCTTTGACTCAAATATAAGTAGGTACCTACATGAATGTAATATAACTAATAATAATAATAATATTTCACAACTATCACACAACGCCGTCTAGTCCCAAGCTAAGCAGAGCTTGTGTATGGGTACTAGACAACTGATAAACACACTTATATATTTTTAAATTCATACATATTATAGATAAATTACACCCAGACACAGAACAAATGATCATGCTCATCACATAAACATTTGTCCTGGGTGGGGATCGAACCCACGACCTGCGGCATAGCAGTCAGGGCCACTAACCACTAGACCAACGGGCCAGTCGATCAATGTATCAGTACCTAGGTAAATTCATTGGTAAGCCCAGATTTAGGCTGAGGTATTATTATGTTAAATAACATACTCCGCGCCAACAAACTCTTTGGTGCGGCGAATCCTTGAAAACAATTGATAGATGTTTTTTGTTTTTTTGACATGAAAAAGTAATGGTGTTGAAACTCGGTGAAAATAAAATGTTCAATAAGCAAAAAATAGCTTTTTATTCGAAGATCAGCCCATTAACAGTTCGAAAGAATATTTGGCACGCAAAACCAAATGAAGGAACACAAGTGGGTTTTTGTACTTAGGCAAAAGTCTCACACATCCACTCATTCCACACAGAGCGGGAGTTATTTGCTGATTTAACAGAGATTTATTACAAGAAAACTACTATGATTCTAAACAACATTACAACGTAACACATTTCTTCAGAAAATCATTTCCTTTATTGATACGAGTAGGTACCCAACTAGGTACAATTTATATATTTTGGTTTGTCCTACAATGAACATTCATTTTATTTAAATAGGACACACTTGGACACAGGACAAAATCAGTTGTAAGTCTACTAGCGCCACAGGACTTTTTAAAAGAAAACTTGGTCGTTCACGACCAAGTTTTCTTTTAAAAAGTTAAGGGCGGGCAACAGTTAAGGACACGGGTGTAGTTTCAGATAATCAAAGCCTTTCACGCCCTCTTGCTCCACTCTAAAGCGGATGAAATCATTGGATATTTGTCAACCTCAATAAAAAAATATTGAATTTTTTTTTTTGCCTTTGCTGTCCCAGTGCTGGGCAAAGGCCTCCCCCAAGTCCTTCCAAACTTTCTTCTCCTGCGCCGTCTCAAACCAGTCTTCGCGGTACGCGTCCAGATCATCCCGCCACCTCTTTCTAGGCCGACCTCGACGGCGTTTTCCTTCAGTAGGGACCCACTGTGTGGCGACGCTTGCCCAGCGGTCCCTATGCATGCGGCTGACATGACCAGCCCAGTCCCATTTGAGTCTGTTGTTGTTGTTGTAATTTATATATCGTAATTTGTATAGCCAAAAATATTAAATGTTTATGTTTACTTTCAATCCCTGAAAGATTGCTAATAAATTAAAATTCACCCTGCATTGCTTTGACTTTGCAAACTAATATAAAAACACGACTTCCAATCGCAGTTTCACAAAGGTTGCACAGAATACAGGCTTTCAAATCAAAATACTAAGCTTACAAATAATATTTATGAATCTAATACATCACAGATAAATTGTGCAAATAATAGAAAATGTTTGCAATACAAATCTTATTTATTTCACCAAGTCTACAAATAAGAAGATTAGTATTTAGGAGCACAAAAAGCTCCGGATTTATGTTATTAAAGCTGCATGTAGAAACAAAATACCTATATATTACTTTTATTTTAAAACATGATTGAATTTAAGAATGTATTTCGCAAGATGTTTATTCAACATTTTTTTGCTAAAACTAATTTTATTAGGTTTACTTAAAGCATATTGCTAAAAAAGTTTTGAATTTACATATGGATGGATTTAGAGGGAGAGGGAGGCCAAAGAAAAGATGGATGGATTGTGTGAGAAGTGATATGAAAGAAAAGGGAGTTAGTGATAGCGTGACGAATGACAGGACAGAATGGAAGAAAAAAACTGTGTTGCACCGACCCCAAATAAAACGGGACAAGGGTAGGAAGAAGGAAGGTTTACTTAATGCCTCAGTTATCCGCTTGCTTGCCCGCGTCCCCCCGCAAACCTTATCTCAATTGCCCGCCACTTGAGACGTTTTTTATGGCCTCCCGGCGCGCGGGTTCGCATTTCAAATAAACAATCCATTGTGCGTCAAGATGTTATTGTAACTCGTAAGTGTTATGTTTTTTGTTCTTAGTATGAATGGGGCGACACATTCGAGTGTTTTGTTTATGTTTCGTCGAGTACGGAGTCGAAATATGATACTGTAAACACAGAGATAAGCGCTTTTTAAACACGACTAGTTTTTAAAAAATCATATCTCGAAAACTAAAGCGATGACATTGTGTTTTTATTTTTTAATTACGATATTTAGGGTATATAGATTATGAAAAAAAATAATACCATACACCCGTCCATACAAAATAATTTATTATGGCACGATGACATTAGCGCGAACGCCGGCGTTCGCGCGGGGATTAAGAGGTTAAAGTCTGCAAATTTTTTATTGAGTAGGTATATATTTCATTTTCTTTTTGAATCGAAGTGTCTTCGTCAGCAACTGACTGTTCAATTATATTAAAATTTATCATTAGTTAGCCCCAATTATTTTGCAAAACCTACAAGTCATCGTACACTGCTCAATTGTGAGGGTTATTACCATATTATTTTGACATATTATACTAGCTTCTGCAAGTGCCTTCGCCCGCGTGATTGTAAAAAGTTATTTCATGAAACATGATAATCGCAGGATAAAAAAGTACATTTGTGCTAATCCAAGACGTAGTCTATCCATGTACCAAATATCATCCAAATCCTTTCAGCAGTTACAACACAGTTACAGTACAATATTGTAAGCAAAGTTACTGTAAAAACTAAATCATTTCTAAACATAACACTACTAAACAGTGCGAAGACGAAATAAAAATTAAAAAAATGGAGGATTTGTACGATAGACAAATGAATGTTATGGATAATACGTATTAAGGGCCAAGCGCCCGAAAAGTGCCATAAAACAGTGATTTCCTGAGGCCTACTCCTCCGTAACGGCTAGGTCAATTGGTTTGAAAAAAATATATGTTTATTATAGATTCATGAACAATAATATCAACATTTGATTTTTACGTGCAATTGATACTTTTGTCAAAAAAAAAATATTTAGCAATTTCGCAACTTTTCGCAACTTTTCCCTACTCCTTCGAAACGGCTTAGACCTTTAGAAACATTTTTACACATAAAAATTGGTGGTTAAATATTCTTCAAAGTGAACATTGCATATGTAAATCAATCAATACCTCGCAGAGAAAATGGATTTAAAACGCTTTCCGGGCGCTGCTGGCCGAAAATAAATGCACAGATTTGCGTACTGCCGCCTAGGCGAGTGCGAGAGTTGCGTTCACATAATTTCGGCCAGGTGGTTCAAGGGACTATACGCCTTAATTAGGCGATTATCACACTGCCACGCATCACGCTGCATGTTGCGTCTCAACGCAACTACACGCGTACTTGCGGGAGTGCAAATCTGCGTCATCGTGCGGCTTTTTTACGCACTCACGCGCGTAGGTGCGTTTTGTATATTAACGCAGGCTCTTACCCATTTCATACAAAATCATGCACGGCACTACGAGACTCAGTGTGCCATACCTTGCATGTCGCCCCGCACCCATGCAAGCGCCTGATCTGCATGAACGCGCGTGGGTGCATTTTCAGTGTGTTGGACTGTGCGTGTTCTCTATACAAACGGAGATACTTTTATGCAACGCTAAAACACGCATTCACGCGCTACGCTGCGTGGTGCGAGGCAGTGTGATAATCGCCTTATTGAATTTAGAATCCACCAATCAGTATTTAAAATGAGCAGTTGGCGAGTTTTATAAGTAAGGCTATTTATCTACAGACGCTCTCAACAGTCTTCGACCAACGACTAGGCGAAATAAAAAAGGCGCAAATATAATAGGAAAAGAAAGAGAGAAAAATTAAATAAGGAAAAGCGCTTAAAGCGACACTTATCCCTGAATTATAATCCATAAGGCTGTACTCGTTGATTTGTGGCTCGCGTTTGACCTCAAAAGTCTTTTGTAAATGGAGAATATTTTTTGTTTATTGTCTCCTGTTTTTGACAAAACGAGTTCAAGATTTCACGAATTATATTTGTCTGAAAGTCTTGGAAACTTAAGTGTTTTTTTTTTCTATGAATATAAAGACTTTAAAATAGGTTGTGAAAAAAATGAGACGAGTATTTTAATCTAAATGTAAAATTGTTTGTGCAGAATCGTCTCAAAACTTCTGTCTTTACTTTAAATTAATTTATGTGTATTTAAACTATATGTATACTTTTTTACTCTTGCTTTCAAAATAAACTTTTCTTATTATGCGCCTACCATATTGTCTTTGCAGTTTGCACCACCCTAGGTTGACTGGCAGAGAATGCCTAAGGCATCAAGTCTGCCTATGTACTTTGTGTTGCATGAAGATTAAATAAATAAAAAGTAATCCTGAAAGTACTAATTTGATCGTACTACATATCAAACGTGTGTTTTGTGTCAGATATAAGCCATCGATGAATGATAAATGATATTTTTCTTGCAAATAGGTTAAAAAAACACTTTTACACGTCAAATTGTTTTTCGTCAGTTTAAGCCAGATGAGGCCGGTATTTCCTAGCTGACTACCCTGAGAAGAAACACCGAAACAAACTCAGGGGTCAAAGTCTCTTTTAAGGTCCATACAGTAATGGTCAATATGTAATGGTCAAATCACATGAGAACCATGCAGATTAGTCTGAGATAGTCTTTTGAAGAAAGAACCATACAGATTTGAGTGGACCCGTCCAGTTAGTGCAAGCATTTGTCAGTATACGCAAAGCTCAACTTAGGACTACTAAGGAGCTCAACGACTTGACGAACAATACCAAGGAAAGCACATTTGGGTAGGCCGCAGAAAATACTCAAATTGCCAGACATACGGTTTCGAGAAAAAAAAAGTTATCAACATAGTCCTCACATTCACAACATTTGTTTTCTATAGAAACAGTATGAAATCATCCACTCCCTGCGCATTCGTAAGCCTTATTTTGTATCCAGTTGCTTCCACTTAAGGGGTATAGTTCCTTGAACCATCTGGCCGAAATTATGTGAACGCAACTCTCGCACTCGCCTAGGCGACAGTAGGCAAATCTGTGCATTTATTTGCGGCCAGCAGCGTCCGGAAAGCGCTTTAAATCCATTTTCTCTGCGAGATATTGATTGATTTACATATGCAATGTAATAAATAAAAAGTATTAATTGCACGAAAAAATCAAATGTTGATATTGTTGTTCATGTATCTATAATAAACATATATTTTTTTCAAACCAATTGACCTAGCCGTTACGGAGGAGTAGGCCTCAGAAAATCACTGTTTTATGGCACTTTTCGGGCGCTTGGCCCTTAATACATACTCATGACGATCAAAAAGTGTTTGGTGTCCGTAACTAGAACAAAAAGTATCTCCGTTTGCGCGGCGCCTAATTCTGTGTGCTATTCTTCTTTTTATATCTATACTAATATTATAAAGAGGAAATATTTGTATTTTTGTTTGTCACGAATAAACTCAAAAACTACTGTGCCGATTTCAAAAATTCTTACACCATTGCAAAGCTACATTCACCCTGAGTAACATAGGCTATATTTATTACCCGTGCGAAGCCGGGACGGGCCGCTAGTCTGATATAAACTAGTGCTTGAATGAAATCCCACTTGATGGTAAGCAGTGATACAATCGTTGATGGTGAGGCGCACTAGTTTATTGAGTTCCTATTCACTCTAGCCTTGAAGACACCCAAATTATAATCGGATGAGAAGATCGCAGCAGGCAGATTGTTCCAGTCCTTCAATGTACGCGGTATAAATGACGAGGCGAAACGCTTTCAAATCAAATCTCAAATCTTTATTGCAATCCATAATTTACAATATGTCAGGTGATAAATAATAAAAAAAAAAATTGAAACAATTATGGACCCTGTCGGGCACAGCAACATTATAAATGGTAGGAGAGAGGAAGAGCGCCAATATAAGTACCTATTTAATTTTCTCATCTGTACATCTTTTAGATCGTTTAATTCACCGGACCGTAGAGATTTTTTTCGTGTCGATGTTCTCAAGCTAGATTTTTTCTGACCAGTATTTGGCAACTGTACAGCTCTACTATTGGCCTCGTTTAGATCCTGAGAAGTGCAAGTTACTGTGCAGGATGGGCAGCATAGCAGTTGACGTGTGCCATGAAGCTTGTGCAAATAAAATTATAGTTTTAAAACTAGAATTTAGTATGACTGATTTTATTTTAGTGAAAATCATCAGATATAAATCACTATGGGCGGAGAGGATGGAGTAAGAGAGAAACTTTTATTAAATGCCCCAGTAGGCTCAATAGAATATAGGTAAGATTAAATAATGTTACTTAAGGAATAACCGAATGTAATTACTCTATTTAAATGTGAATAAGTAAATGAATTTGCAACTCAAGGCCACCTGGTGTTCCTTCAGTTGCCTTTCACTTTTTAAGACTGCGGTAGGGAAAATCTCGCAGCAGGACGACTGTTATGATTTGCTATTTCGCATTTTAGATGATTTTGGAGAGGTATTATTATATGTTATTATTAGATGAAAAAGAGTAGAATTCCCTGCCGGAGTCCGTCGTCGACCATACTCACAAGGGTTTTTTTAGTCAGTAAAAGTCTGACTCGATAGAGCGGGAGATGTCATTGAATGATTTCCATATTAAAAAAAAACAAATCGTCGACCGTATCATCGCTTACCATCAGGTGAGATAACCGTCAAGATCGAATCTTATAATAATAATTATAATATTCCACAACTATCACACAACGCCGTCTAGTCTCAAGCTAAGCAGAGCTTGTGCTATGAGTAAAGTTAATAAACATACTTATACAATTCTAAATACATACATATTATAGATAAATTGCACCCAGACACGGAACAAATGATTGTTCAAATATTTGTCCTGGGTGGTTCAATCAAATCTACGACCTTTGGCATAGCAGTCAGGGCCACTAACCTCTAGACCAACAGTCCTGTCAAGTAATAAAATTATATTATAACATTAAAAATGAAACTAAACGCAATTAGAACGGACATAGCTCTTAAATAAAAACCTTTATTAAAATGTAGCAAAGCCAACGACTTCCTTCCTGAAATAAAATTAAAACGAATATTAATAAACGAAGTAAGACAAAAGGTAAAAAACGTAATATCCGAGCGATAGCAGGACATAAAGTTTTTAATTACAACAAAGGATCTTTGATCTTACAAATTGATTTCTCCGTCTCTTCATTAGAATTTTTAGGACGCCGTGAAAATTTCGAACGAAACCTCTGAAATTTAAGGGCTCTTGATTTCAGCTTAGCTATTGAAACGGTATCGGTTGCTACAAAAATGGACGTCATGATATTTTGAGGTTTTAATATTTCGATGGTTCATCTCCTTCGAGGCAGACCACGAAGGAGATGGCGGGATGACCTGGATGGCTTCCTTAAGAACTGGAATGAGAAAGCGAGGAACCGTGATCGTTGGAAGGAGTGGAGGGAGGCCTTTGCCCAGCAGTGGGACAGTGTGGGCTAAGTAATAACATAATAAAATATTTCGATGGTTCTTAACCTTTCGAATAACGTAATTAGAGGCACAATAAAAAGATAATGAGAGAGCGAACGCCGACGTTCGCTTGGGGTTAAATTAATTAAAAATATTGAGTCAACTAACTTCCACTTTTTAATACACTAAGGGTGTTTTTAATATCGTGCGGATTTCATCACGCATGGTGGTTTGCCCCGCATGTAGAAAATTTCAAAATGCAGAAACGCGTCCCGCGTGCGTATTCCTCTCATTACTATTGATGAATACCCACCTAAAAAAAACAGTGCGGAGCAATCTCGCATGCGTGATCAAAACTGCACGATAGTAAAAACACTAATAACACTTAAATTTAAAAAAAAAACACAATCCTAAAAATCATCAACTCCGTGTCACGTTCAACGCGTTTTTTCTTTCATTCTGTCCTGTCACTCGTCTCGCTATTACTGATTTCCTTTTCTTTCATACTCGTATAACTGAATATAAACATATAACAATTCATTCATCTTTTTATGGTTACATACACTCAACTATTTTGTATGGTTCCGTGCCTCAAAAGGAAAAAATGGAACCCTTATAGGATCTTTGTTGTCCGTCTGTCTGTCTGTCAAGACTTTTTATCTCGGGAACGGGTAGAGGTATCGTGGAGGGTTTGTGGTCTCTTGAAACTGTGAAAAAAAAAAGATACTGCCGTGAATAATTGCCAATGCCCTTGATCCAGTCGCCTAACGAGAGCCTCCTAAGGTGTTTGGTCGAGGCTCCTGGCTATTAAGCCATTGGCTGACACGACTATTCGTACAATGATCGCTGAGTCCACATCCCACATGTCGACAACCTTGCGAGCCAAGTCCATATACTTGATTTGTTTATCTTTCTCGGCTTTCACGAGGTTCTCGTCATTCGGAACGGATATGTCAACAATCATTGCACGCCTCTCGTTTTGGTCCACCACCATTATATCATCACTGACAAGACTATTGTGGCCAATAGCCACAATAGTCTTGTCAGTGATGATGGGCCGATCCCAGTACAAAGTGATATGACCATTTTCAAGTACTGGGTCGGCCTCATACCTATAGCATGGCACTTCCGATTCCACAAGAGATTATTTCAGAGCAAGTTGCTGATGGATAATCCCAGGATTATCCATCAGCACTATCTTGTAGCCAGCCAAAAGGTAGTGCTTATGCAAGTACTCTCCGTTAGTTAGTCAAGATCAACCAGAGATAATGTGACGAATTGATTCTCCCGGACGGTGACATGCCCGACAGATGTCAAAGAAAGAAAGAAAAGTATTTATTTTGGCGCAAAAAACATTGTAGACAACAAAAACTGAAGACAAACACAAAACAAAAAATAAATAAAAAATAAACAGTAACATTGTCTGTCACACGTTTGCGCCAAAAAAGGACCAGTTCAGCGAAATGCCAGATAACTACGAGGTAGTTGTTTGACGCTGGTTTTCAACTGAACCTTATTTGAAGTGAACGGATAAAAAGAAATTTACATTAAGTGTCAACTGTGCCGTCCTTCACAATTATTATCATTATTAAATAACCGAACTGTGAAGTTCAACAAGCTCTTCCTTCATAAATAGTCAAGTTTCCAAAATCCTTGCTTGCAAAGTTACATCCACCACTGATTTAAAACACCACATCAAAGGACTGAAAATCTAATATTCATTCAAAAACTTCAAACTTGAACCTCCTAGAAACGAAACCACGGCAGTTTGTTAGTCACTAAGTTTTATAAGTCACTAAGTTCTGTAAGTCACTAAGTTTTGTAAGTCATCAAGTTGTGTAAGTGTAAGTCCGTGAGACTAATGCACTTAGCTGATTGCACTATCTATTGTAAAATTCAGTGGCACATCACCCTTACAAATGTCTCCTAATTCTGGAAGTCGAAAGGTTTGGGGTGCATTCCTAATGCCGTGCTTTTTGTAAATGACGTTTGGGAGGCACGAAAAAATTTTTGGCGTGGATCTGTAAAACTTATTCGTATTCAGTAGAGCCGATGTCCGCTAGTTACACGAAAGTTTTTGAAAGAGTTGCCGTGACACAAGTGGGTTTTAGTTAGTAAAAGTCTAACATAGCCCTCTCGCTCCACCTTAAAGCGGGAAATGTTATTAGAGGATTACCCATCGCCAAAGAAAAATGTTCAGTACCCCTAGCCAAGTTGCTAATCTGCAATAGTTAACGCTTGTAGAAAGCTTCAAATGTACGGGAATGACGTCGTCTTAACGCGCAGTCACGTGGTCAGAACAAAATTGGCGGCAAGGTCAACTTGAAGCGTTCGGCGCAAGCGAAACGTTTGTAACACGGCTAGGGGGGCAGTTCTATATTAAACTGAACCCATTTTTAAAACTATTTAATAAAGTCACACAGTTGGACAATGGTCGTCCAAGTTGTTTAAGATAGTTGTTTAACTTATTATTATATTTAAAAAAAATATACACTCTCTACAGTAGGTAAGTTTGTATTTTGGAAGTAATCTCTGAAACTACTGACCCGATTCTGAGAATTCTTTCACTACAATCTATCTGCACAATCCCTGAGAGACTTAGTTATAATATTTTTTTACCTTCACGCAGGCAGAAGTTAGTATTCTTATAAAATTAACGTTGCCTCTTAATTGTCTTCGTTAAAAGATTTTGTATTTTTTTTTTCAAATTCCAAAGATTTTATATATTCTCTAAAATAATAAAAGTTTTTTTCTTTTCTACTTAATTGCAGAGCCTGAAAAGTCCATAATCTTCGCATACAAAATAGTTTACCAATTATTATTAGCTCTAACTATTCGAAGAATTTTCTAATATCAGAGTTTTTCAATTTCTTACCAATTTGTTCTCATATTTATCCTCTATACACAATCTAAATAGACATTATTTATAGATTTTATGTACACTAGAGTCGAATTCTGAAAGGGTTACTCGTGGTCCTGAGACGCAAAGGGCGACTGAAGGAACATAGGAGTGGTTTTGAGTCCGTAAAAGTTTGACACGTCCTCCTACTCCGAGAGAAGTCATCAGATTGAAAAAAAAGATCATAATATTTTTTTAAAATTACGTAACATATATGAAACACGTTCTTTTTTCTGCAGCATTACCTTATCCATTTCTTAACACGTTCACGTTGCAGATGACCGTAAACGCAGGTAAGGGTGCACTAAAATAAATATAAATATTTCAATTCACAGGGGTGCGGGCGTTCAGATTCCCTTTTAAGAAGAAGTTATTGGGAACAGTTAAATTTTATCGTGTAATAGATTGTTTGCCAACGCGCTATTGAGCGCAGTATACAGTATACTAGGTGTTAAAATAATGGATCGCGTTCAAAACACTATGCTGCGCTCCAAAACACAGATCGTTGTTGTAGCTCAGAAGGCTGCTCAGCTTATTCGATTAGGCTGGACATATCTGTCGCATGCCTATCGAGCAGTGGGCCAGTAAAACAAAAAGTTGGTGCCCTGAAATCGCACAACGGGGTCGTGGCAAGAAAAAGATTCCTTAGGAATTGGCAAAAAATGACTCAGAGCCGGGAACAATGGAGCGAATGGTGGGAGGCTTTTGCCCAGACCTGGGACAATATAGATTAGATATAATCTTTGAAGCGTGCTTGGAACGCTACATGTGGTCGATTCGGGAGTCCTTACTGGACGCCAGAAGGTGAGCTAATCATGTCCACGCCTGTAACCGGAAATCGCACTGCAATTCCTAATAAGGTTTAATTCGAAAGTTGTTATTCTATAATTTTGTATACATGCGCCCGTAGTGATAAGTCTTGTTAAGTGATGACCTGAAATACAGGTTTGTATAAACCTAACTCAAGAAAGTCGCTAATTATACATAATGCTAGGTTTAAAATTAATTTTTTATAAGTCCTGAAATATTGAAAATTTAGTTATACGCATAGTTAGTTGTTGGGTATTAGCATAATTGTTTATTTAAGATTTACTTGTGGCTATTTCATATGTAGCAATATTGTGTAAAAGATTTAATAAAGATTATATTATTATTAATAACTAGCTTTTGCCCGCGGCTTCGCCCGCGCACGTACATATAATATAGCCTATGTCACTCAGGAATAAAGTAGCTTTCTATTGGTGAAAAAATTTTTGCAATCGGTCCAGCACTTCCAGAGAGATTACCTCCTACAAACAAAAAAACAAAGTTTACCTCTTTATTATATTAGTCTACACTATAATATTCAAAGCGTTTGCTGTACTGCACATTCGTGTACCTGAATGTTAAAACTTATGTTAAAAATAAATAAAGTTGTCAAATAGACTATGATTACTCTTTTCATGCTGCATGGCGTCGTATCTCGAGAAAAGCGGTGGTGCGGGACTCGACCGAGATAATATGACCACGACCACTCTTTCAAGAGTGAGAAGAAAAGGGTGCACGACTGAGAAGAGAGACTCACCACACCACGCCACACACCACACACACACCCACCACACAACCACCACATACCCACCACATATCCGCCTCACACTCCACATTCATCACAACAAACTCAACCATATCCACTACAAACAAACTCAAAACAGAATAATCCTAAACCCCACGTAACATTTTCAACAATAACTCTTTTAATAAAAATAACGAAACTTTAGTACGCAAACAGGACCCGGGGTTCAGAAGTTTAAAAATCTTATTCCCAATATACGTTCATGTTACGCGGTGCAGTAAACATAGTTTAGGATGAAACTTTCGCAACCAGTACTGTTGTTTCGTCGACATTAACAACAATTGTGAGAGCGCTAACATGCTAGCTATAACAGTAAAGATCTCAGCACAACATGAGTTTATTTTAGCTGCAGACTTATTTGTGGCCGCTCTTCTGTTCTCGTGGAAATAGGAGAGAAAATGGTTTTTAAAATGTGGGGGGAAGGCGGTGATTCTTCGTTGTTTAGTACTGTTTTGTTGGTGTAGTGGTCCGAGGAACAACTGCTATTTACACTTATGCGAAACCTTAATATCTTAATAACCCCAAGCACTTTTGAAATCGGTTCTATAAATGACGGAGTTCAAAAATTTAAAAATAAAACATACAACAAAATTAACCTTTTTTTGAAGTCAGCTTATACATGCATTCAAAATTTCAGCTCAATCGGTAACTAGGAAGTGGATCAAATTTAATTTGCAAGATTTGATTACAGACATAATTTCAAACATCGGGACAGATGAAAGTATGAAACTAAATAAAAGCTTGTAAAAACCTAACAAAATAAGTCGTGCGATATTTTTCCACCATCCCTTTCATAGCACACACAGGCGTGAAGTTCTGCTAACAACACGTAGCATCATTTTTCCAAGCCAAACAGACAAAGAATCTTCTTTGAGTACAAACATAATGTTCCTTTAGAAAACTAAAACACAGTAAGCAGATTGTCGAGGCAAAAACATTGTTGGAGACATAATAAGGAAAATACAATGTAAACTTACACACAGCTGTTTGTACTTAGAACTTTGTCAAAGTACCTACACTGTACATTTCCGAACCTTTTAAGAACATACTATACAATAAGTAGCAGTAGTGTTGCGCAGAGTTCAAAAATAAATTTTCTGAACACACTATTTAATTTGTGTAACCTTATTTTCTTTTAAATATACTTACTTCAAATGCTTAATTATAAAGAGATCTTATTTAAAAAGTGAGTATTTGAATATGGAAACATATTGACTGGCCTGTTGGTCTAGTGGTTAGTGGCCCTGACTGCTATACCGCAGTTCGTGGGTTCGATTCCCAGGACAAATGTTTATGTGATGAGCATGATCATTTGTTCTGTGTCTAGGTGTAATTTATCTATAATATGTATGTATTTAGAAATATATAGGTATGTTTATCAGTTGTCTAGTACCCATAACACAAGCTCTGCTTAGCTTGGGACTAGACGGCATTGTGTGATAGTTGTGGAATATTATTATATTATAGGTATGTTTCAAGCAAAAATAAAATTCAATTTTCAGATACTCTTTTTTGAGTTACGTTTCTTTTTGTGTGACTTGTTTGTAATATTTTTATTTGCTAAATTAAAAAAAAAACCAGTAAACAAAAGTGAAAGAATATTATAATATATTTTCATCGATAAGGCAGTTATAAAAGCCTTTTTTTTTGGGCAGGCATCCCATCGAATAACTTCACCTGCTTTGGGTAGAACAATTGTTTTTGCTAGTATTGTCAGACTTTCACTGACCTACCCGTGTTTTTCAAAATAGACTTTTGCATTTCATTGGCCCTGTAACTTTTTGGCACAAACTCATGTTACTGGTAAAAAACTGGGCAAGTGCGAGTCGGACTCGCGCACTGAGGGTTCCGTGCAAACTACAATTCCCGAATGGAGTCTCGAAGATTTTTCCGAATTGAATTTTTTTTTCTGACGTAGGTAACAACCAATTTACTGTTTTCAGATTTTTTACCGTACCTGTGCTAGAAGACCTTGTTTCGTGCCAAATTGCAGGATTCTGGGTCAACGGGAAGTACCCTATGAATTTCGATCTTTGAGAGTATCAAAATATACGACATAAACGGCCGTATCTTTTTTATTCATTAACTTAGAAGTTTGATTTTTTCACAACTTGAAGGGACCGCAGATTTGAGTATGGTTTTAATTTCAACTCGATACATCCACGCGTTCTCGAGATAAAGGGTCTTGATAGAAAGACAGACAGACAGACAGACAGACGGACGCACAACAAAGTGATCCTATAAGGGCTCCGTTTTTCCTTTTGAGGTACGGAACCCTAAAAAGCAGCCATATTTACGTATTTTATTATACCAATCCCTCTTAAGAAAAGTTATTTTGTATTGGCAGACTTCATTGAAGCAATATGCAATAGTTTGGCAGGTTATGTGGATATTTTGAGTGACTTAAAGCACAACTTAAAGTTGGAGTTAGTACGAGAAGTTTGTTCAAGTTGTTATAAGTTATGGTACCTACCTAGAAATGTTATGACATTAAAGCTAATGTATGAAATAGCAGTAAAGTTTGTTGTTGTACATGTATACTTGTATTATAAGTTTCTTTTTTATGTGGAAAGTCATCCAATGACATCTCCTGCCCTTTCTTCTCAGACTTTTACTGAGTTTTCTGAAGCGAACCCATGGCCACAGTAGGCTTCGACCCTGCTGGGTCCCTACAGTTTGCTGACTTCTCCTTGAGGCGCGTATGGAACACCACGTGCCGTCGACGACTTGAGTTCGGTCCGGACGGCTACCGCACGGACGGACGGCGAACTACCCATTGCGCGCCGTCCGCAAGCCCGCGACTACGGTGGCCGGAAATTGGGATCGGGATCCCAGTGGCTGAAACGTGAGGGTGCTAGCATTTCTGCTTCGCTGCCACTCCTCTTAGCTTCGGACCATTTTTTTTTATGGTAGGAAAATCATCAATGACAATCCCCGCTCTTGGGCGGAGCGGAAGATAGTGTCAGATTCTTACTAAATAAGGTCCGGACCATGACCAAGGCCCTGCGCGAGAGATCGTTGCCACTGATCGCCCCAACAAGGACACGTCCGGCGGTATATAATAGGCTAAAAAAAACTGATTGGCGTATAAGTAAATTTTTTATCTTCATACTACCAAATAGCTTGTTCGGATCGCAAAGATATTTGAGCAAAAACTCATAGGCATTATTTTCACAGCAATCTTAATCTTCTTAAATAGGGACTACTTACGTAGTAAAACGCATTATAACAAAATTTATTGCACACATTACCCTAATGCTTTGGTACCAAATGAACTTTCATTTTTCACAGTATGAGAACCAACGTCTTTATATTTTTGCTGGCACTAAGGTCCTTCGCCCACGACGACTTTTTGTAGCGATGCTATTGCGGGTTTTGAAAGCGCGCGACTGCATCGCTACTAACGCGCGTTAGTTGCATTTGCAAGCGCTACAGAAAAAATGCCAACGCGCTACAGCATCGCGACTGTATCGATGCGACCAGCATTGCTACAAAAAGGCGCCGTGGGCGATGGGCTTAAAGTTTTCATGAAAATCTATTAAGGGCCAAGCGTCCGAAAAGTGCCATAAAACAGTGATTTTCTGAGGCCTACTCCTCCGTAACGGCTAGGTCAATTGGTTTGAAAAAAATATATGTTTAATATAGATTCATGAACAATAATATCAACATTTGATTTTTTCGTGCAATTAATACTTTTGTCAAAAAAAAATATTTGGCAATTTCGCAACTTTTCGCAACCTTTCCCTACTCCTTCGAAACGACTTGGACCTTTAGAAACATTTTTACACATAAAAATTGGTGGTTAAATATTCTTCAAAGTGAACATTGCATATGTAAATCAATCAATATCTCGCTGAGAAAATGGATTTAAAGCACTTTCCGGGCGCTGCTGGCCGCAAATAAATGCACAGATTTGCGTACTGCCGCCTAGGCGAGTGCGAGAGTTGCGTTCACATAATTTCGGTCAGATGGTTCAAGGGACTATACGCCTTAACTTAAATCTTGCAATCTATCACTTTCTCTGACTAAAATATATTTTCAATTTCGTAACTTCTCCTTATTACTAACTATCAATTCATACCGAGTTCTCGTGAAAGCAATTTTCAAATGTCGATAATAATCCAAGTTATCGCACATTTGCTTGGAAAGCTGTAGACAGCTCGGATTTATGGCTTTAAAACCTTTCTCGAAAATAAAATTTCGATTTGTGAGAATGTCATCGGAAATAAAAATATCGAGAGACTGTCGAGCTTAGCACTAGGTGAACTGTTTTGCAGTTGAGTTCTTTAATATTAATACCATGTTTTGTTGTACAGTTCTAGAAAAATAGAAGAAAAGTGGCATGTGGCCACTTTTCTCATAACAACGTTACCAGTGGTACTGCACTTAAAACTATGATAAGTTAGCAAAGCCTACTAAGACCTCCCCTCCTTAGTCGTTCACTCTTGACAGAGTGATCGTGGTTCACAATATTGCATTTTCGTTGACGAGTGAGGCTCCCGCGATACGTCTCCACTTGTCACGGTTTACGGCGTCTCGAAAACTCTGGACTATGGAGGTTTATGTTGCAGCTCTGTAGCCCGATTCACGTAATGAAAACCTTAACGATATCGTAGCGATTTAGTCGTTTAGACCATTTCCGTATTCACATCCATCAATCGAGTTTGAACGACACCGATTTTAAAGTCGTTTGAAATTCGTCGATTTAAAAAAAAAACTGTATTACATTATCCTGGTAGAATACTTATTAATGTACCTGGAAATAAGTCGATAGATCGTGAATACCGCTTTTGGATAGGACTTCGATCAAACGACTATAAAACTTCAACGATATTTGGCTTGTTTGATTTTACGTGAATCAGGCTACTGATGAGGTATGTCCGACTCGTAAGTGAGCGCCCGCGTGACCGCTTCCCCTCCACTTGTCCCTGGACAACGAGTCGCTATATGGAGTGCTCCTAAGATCTACAAGGTCTAAAGTCCCTAAAGGGATGCCTAGGTTGGGTAAAAGGGAACCCTAAAGGTTGAATTACACTGTACACACGTGTACTACACACGCTGATCTGGGCGGGTCGGTCTCCATACATTTTCATATGGAAACTAGACTTGTAGAGCTACACTTGATCCACGCCACGCGTCGCCACATCGTTTTACGTACAAATCAGGCATGTTACACGTGTGCCTCGGTGTAATGTAATTTTACTTTAAGGCATGTCAGCCCAAGATCCTAATCTACGCAACTTATGGTAACAGATAAATAGTGATACAGATGTTATTTAATGATAAAACTATTGCTTCAGTGGTTCCGTGCCACTGTGAGAAAAGAGGCTTAACAATTTGTTTTGCTTAGATCATGATCACAATGTGCATTCCTTGAATTACAAAAGTTGCATTAAATAAGGCGCGTTCAGTCTTGTAATATTCATTAATGATGATAATGTCACAAATATTATTTAAAAAAAAAAAATATTATAAAAGCCTTAAACTCCTAACGTTTGAACGACTTACCGGATTTAAACGGAATTTGTCACATGGACAGATAATGTCCTAGAATATATTTTTTTAGTATTTTTATAAATTCCCAGTAGATTAATACAATATTATTAACAAAAATTATGGTTAAATTAAACACTGTCCGCATTAAATTTCATAGAGCAAACCAAACCAAAATTTGATACAACACAAGTTAATTTCCATTTCAATGCAGAGACCACACACCCATTAAAATGATACCCTTACAAAAACAAAACCACCTTTTTCAGAAACCCCAGTATTACCTCCATTAATTCGTAAACCATGAAACCATAAAAATAACCAACAACGTGGCTTTGCTGGTCACGTTGGCCATTCTGAATGGGCCCAATTAGAGTAGTCCCCAGAAAGGGCTCGGCCACAGAATAAATAAATACAGAAGTTCCATAAACACGTAATTGTAGGCACAGTCGAGAAATAAATCTGTTGTGCACTTTTGTTTTTCTTGGACCATTTCTTCTCTGACTATGAATTACTTACCATAAAGTCTTTTTAGGGTTCCGTACCTAATAGGTAAAACGGGATCTTATTATTATATAACTTTATTACTGATTTGGCTGTATCTCATGAATCGTCATAGTTAGGCAGTTAAAAAAGGTTGCCGCTATAACAAAAAAATCGAAAAAATATAATAAAATAAATATTTAATTCATTAAACCTCAAGCGAACGCCGGCGTTTGCACTCTCATTGTCTATATATTGTGTTAAGGCGGTTCTCAAACAACAAAGGTAATTTATATATTTTTTTATTCTTCTGCTGTTTTTTTTCTGCGACCAGTACGGAATAATGCACACACTCAATTAAAAAAAATTAATACAAATTAATTTAAGAATTAAACGTGAAATTACGTAATACTAATACCGCTCGCCGCGCCGGGCGCCTGTGACAAGGTCCTTATTGTTTTTTCTGCGGTCAGTACGGTATAATGCACACCAATACGCTCAATTAAAAAAAATAAATACAAATTACTTTAAGAATTAAACGCGCAATTATGTAATACTAACACCGCTCGCCGCGCCGGGCGCCTGTGACCAGGCCGTAATCCACTGTACGGAGATGTCCTTCTGTACTTATTTATACAATTCTCTCAATTCAGGCATTTGTTCCGTTTCGCCGGCCAATTAACGAGGCACGTGGTGATACATTATGCACCGAGAAAGATGGCATCCTACGCTTTGTGAGCACTGAATTTGGGTCGTACCTACACGTTTACGGAAATAGAACCTTTGAAACCTTTTTTTGTGTGCGAGGAATTTCGTAGTTGTGAAAGAAAAGGGTCTGATGTTAAGGCTTATAGTCCCTTGAACCATCTGGCCAAAATCATGTGGACGCACCTCTCGCACCCGCCTAGGCAGTAGTACGCAAATCTGTGCATTTATTTGCGGCCAACAGCGCCCGGAAAGCGCGCGGCTGACCTTTAAATCCATTTTTTTTGCGAAATATTGATTATATGTAAATCAATGTTCACTTTGAAGAATATTTAACCACCAATTTTTATGTGTAAAAATGTTTTTAAAGATCCAAGCCGTTTCGAAGGAGTAGGGAAAAGTTACGAAAAGTTGCGAAATTGTTAAATATTTTTTTTATACAAAAGTATTAATAGCATGGAAAAATCAAATGTTGCTAATGTTGTTCATGAATCTATAATAAACATATATTTTTTTCAAACCTATTAACCTGGCCATTACCGAGGAGTAGGCTTCAGAAAGTCACTGTTTTGTGGCACTTTTCGGGCGCTTGGGCCTTAACTATCCCTTGTGGAACTGCTGCTAGTTGGGAGAATTAGGTTGATGAGGTATTTTGTGGTTTGTATTGAAGACCTTTTTGATGTCTAATCTTATTATGGCTTGGGCTGCGGGAACGCAGAGGGCAACTGCCACGCCCACTCGCTCCCGCAGAACGGGAGAAATCATTTGATGTTTACTTACCTCAAAAGAAAATCCTATTAAAGCTGACCCTTACTGGCTTACAACTATTGTTTCATAGAATAAAATATACTTTACTACTTTTGCTTGCGGCTTCACTCACGTACATAAAATATAGCCTAGGCCACTCAGGAATAAAGCAGCTTTCTATCGGTGAAATAATTTCAGCAATTGGACCAGTACTTTCAGAGATTACCTCCTACAAACAAAAAAAAACAAAATGTATCTCCTTATAATATTAGTGTAAGATTGTACACCAAAATATTGACATAATAACTTAAACCTATGAGTACACAACTATAACTACTGAACAACCTGTGGATGGGACAACTTAAAATAATAAAAGGGATGGTCTGTTCTGTCTCACAAACTACTTGGAAAAAGGCTAGGGAGAAGAGTAACATCCTTCAGTCAATTTTATTTAGTCACCGTCAAATTAATTCAAGTGGAGGAAATGATTAAAGAATACAAACTAAATTACTTAACTTTATACATAAGTAGCAAAATGTAAGTATCTTCAAGCGCCGATAGTACGTGAATGACCTTGAATAACGCTTAATTATCGTATTGTACACCCAGATATACGAAAATTTGGCCGAAAATTTTGGTCTCTATATCTTCGTTTTTTACTGGAAAAAAACTGAAAAAGGTTTTTTATTTTTTTTTTTGGTGATTTTATGTGAAAACGCACAATTACGTAATAATAATAGAGCCACGCACGAGGGGATACTATAGATATGCTCGCATACGGGCCACAAAAAAAGCCGCCACAAAAAAAAAAGCTAGAAGCGACCGCAAAAAAAAGCTGAAGCGCGCGACAGCTTGTGGCCTGAGAAGCTAGAAGCGGCTTCTAGCTTTTTTTTTGTGGCGGCACCGCCGCACAAAAAAGGGCGCCACAAAAAGAAGCTTGAAGCGACTTTTTTTTGTGGCCCGTGTGCCACACTAAAGGTAACTAGTAAAATGTAAGTATCCTCAAGCGCCGATTGTACGTATGTTTGTACAACTTGAATGAACTTGAAAAACCCTTAATTGTCGCATAGTACACATGGGTTCATTTCTTGGCCGAAAATGTTGTTCTCTATATCTTCATTTTTTCTGATTTTACGTAAAAACGCAAAATTACGTAACAATAATACCCCTCGCGCGCGAGAGTATACTATAAGATTTCTGCGTAATCCGTCGATGAACACAAGCGTGATAATATTATAAGTTTTTAAGTCCCACAATAACAGTTTCCGCACCCTTAGTTTCTGAACATTCTTGCCTTACAAACAAGAGAAGATCATTAACTGTTTGCGAAATTGAATTTCCTTTATAATTCCGAGCCAAATTTCCATACAGGCCACGTAAAAGCAAATGAAGTACTGGCTGTCACTCATCAACATGTACCGCGCAAAAGTGGGTCAGCGCAAAAAAATACATCCCGAACAAAATTGAAAAAGTTACACAAATTATACCACATCACCGTCCTTGAATTTGTTCCAATAACTTCTTTTTTTTTTGAAAAAATTCTAACGGAACGTGTCGAAATTGGTAAAATTGAAGCGTGGGTATGGAGTAAGAACAAATGGAGTGTTAAAGTTCGTACATTAGTTATTTGTTAGGTTTTAGTTTTCTTCGTGTCATCGATGCTTTTTGTCGACTTCGACATACAATTATAGTTTTTTTTTTTCTTATTATCAAGAACAGATTTCATAATAATTGATTAAAATCTAGCCTAGAAGACTAATAAACAATTTAACTTTAACTTATACGTTACAGGTTTTGTTAAAACTAAGAATAGCAATCCTTTAATACTTTCATACAAGTCCATAGCACTTTCTTAGAGTCTGGTATTGATAAAAACACATTCAAACTTTATAGAAAGAAAGAAAGAAAACATGTTAAATACACAACATGTGATAAACATGAACACACAATAAACATCTTTTTACTTTCCAAAAACTCATTCCTTTGTCTCAAATACGTATATAATACGTGTATAAATAATAAAAAAATATCCCAAGAAATCACAAACATGCTTATACATATACGAAGCTTTGGATTTATAGTATTAGTATGAAGCCATTGGGTTAGTGTGTCACTTTGATAAACTAAAATTGATTATAGCTTTTTTAGCACTCCATTTTCACTGCTCGTCGTCTCTAAAATTTGCTCGATTGCTCTCGTCTTTGCAAGAGTATATTACCCTCACATTTCATCTTCGATTGTTTGGGAGTCGCTTGAGAAAAATCGTTTAAGTGTATTGCTTTGGATAATATTTGTTTTGTGTTGGAACCATGTGGCATTATTGTGTATTGGCGCTTTCAAGGTCGAATATATTGGTTTTTTAGTCCGCAGTTATTTGTGAGTGCTCTTACTTACGTTACTGTTTCCATAAATATGGTGGACAACACAAAAGATTTGAGGTCGCTTCATATAGCTGCTATAAATACGGCTAAGTATAATTATCACAATAACATATTAATTATTATTATTAGTGACCTCAGGAGACGTTCTCCAGCCTGAAAACTGGCTTATCGTTAGAAAAAAAATTGAACCCGATTACAGCGCCACCTATTGTGTTCAATGGCATTTTCAAACCATCCAGGGACCCACTTGAATATGCACACACATCTAAATTGGTTAAGCGGAGTTAAGTAACAAACACACGTACAGGAAAATTATTAATATATAAAGATAAAGTAAATCAAAACATTATCTGTTCTCAAGAGTTGGTTGGTGCTTATAAAAATCAAATTTGAAAGACCTGCTGGCTAAGCTTTTCTTCGGTAAACGAATCAGGATTGCCATCCAGCGTGGCAATGATGCCAGCGTTCTGGGCACTTTTCCTATTGATATCGATGTGGACGAATTTTTTGATGCCCTGTGAGTTCCCCTTTTTTTACTCATTTGTACATATATTAATTTTAAGTTTGCTTAACGCGGCGTTGGCCCTTAAACACTTGTTGTACTCTTCAGCCCACTTTATACCCCAGATGAAGTTTCAAGGAGTCATTACATTTGTCTATATACTTATTAATTTATAATATTTAATAGTTAAGATGTATACTACACATACCATTCAAATTAATAAACTTAAAAATATAAAAAGTGAAAAAAAAAACATTAGATATTAAGAGAATTGTAATTATTTATACTATGGACGTTAGTCTGAAATAAAATTTAAATATTTACTTTGAATGAGTTCACTACTTACTTAGTAAATAAAGATGACGACAGACCGTCAGACAAGTAAAATGTAGGTTATTTCCCCAACGAAGAACTCCTTCAAGACTTAAAATATTCGGAGTGACATTTAAAAAATCTTCAGCCGTTTGATGTTCCAAAGTTCAAAAAAGCCTTTGAAACAAGTCAAATACTAATGACTCGACTTTAGAGAAAACTTAACGAGTGCGACTTTAGAGTTCACTTTTCTGAAGCCGCAAAAATGAAAAAAAGTTTTTGGCAAGGCAGACAGATGTAATGAGTCCTTGAAACTCTTCATCTGAGGTATAAAGTGGGATGAAGAGTACAACAAGTCTTTAAGGGCCAACGCTACGTTAAGAGGTCGCATGAGCGGGCGGCCGCGCGGGCATCCGTCGCGTAACGTCGCGCGTGTTTCGTGAGCGACGATTCCCGTAGCGGAAACCGGATTATTACCGCAGTGTCGCTATTTTAACTTTGAGGGCTATATTTCACCGGAATACCATGGTGGCGTGATCAGTTGCACCGCCATGGTGTCCCTGTGAAATATAATAGTCCTAAGCTACCAAACTAGACACCATATAGACACCATACTCACCGCACGTCCGAGCTGGTCACGCCACCAAATTAGTTATGTAACCAAACAGACACCAGGTGAGAAACTCTCCATAGAGCTGTATACATTTTGTTGTTGGCGGCGACAAGTTGCGCCGCCATGGTGTCCCGGCGAAATAAAGTTCTAACGATGTGCATATTGTAGTCGTGTCGATTTAGAACTTTAATATATTATTATGTAGCAAAACGGGCGCGGAGCGCGGGTTACCGCGATTGAGCATTTTTGTATGGGAACGCGCGAGTGCCCGATTAACGCGGCGTCAGCTCTAAGGGTTCAAGAGATCCAGTCCTTCTCTTAATCGTGCATAAGAGCCCTTATGTCTAAAGTGTCGTAAGCGCCCTTACAGCTCATACGTGCAAAAGTTACAATATGGCTAATGATGATACGATATATGAAAAAGATATATGTACTATGGTATGAATAATGTGTTGAATACACCATTGTGTTTTTGAAACCACGATTTATGAGTAAAGTGATTTCAATGAATAATTTGTGAAATGTGCTTGGGTTTTTGTGTTATGAGTTATTGCTTTTATAACACAATGGTCAATGTTTTGGCTGAACTTCAACGTTAGCGGTCTGGGAGCCAATTCCAATTTGAACCTATTCAATCAAGTGACTCATGTTTCTAACAATTTTTTGGGTTATTGATGTAACCTATAAAAATTGGTTTCAGATTTTGTATAAATAACTGTACTCAATATTATCGTTTATTATCTTAAAAAGTAATTATTTTATCCTAATTGTTTACCTTGCGTAGCACTTTTCTGTACAAAGATGCTTATACCGCGTGTACGGTGTAACCGCACTTATCGCACATACTCCAAGTCAGCATTTACGCCTCACAGACATTTTATTATTTATTTATTATATTCTTTATTGTAGACCACATAAACAAAAATACAGGACAAACATTTTAAAAAATAAGTGTACAATGGGCGGCGTCAGGGCGATCTCTTACAGACAACAAGGGCCAAGTGTTACTCATTTCATACACATCAGTTCATTAGCTCATTTTAACTTAAAAGATATACTAGTAAACTTTTGGAACAATCATCATCATCATCATCAGCCTTTTTAATGTTCCCACTGCTGGGACTCTGGCCTTGCTCTATATGAGAGGAAACAATGAATATAATCTAAAAGTAGTGTGTGATCTAGCAAGAGATCATACACTGCCTATTATTTAAATTTGGAATTCTGCAAATTTTTGTAGTCAATCAATTTAGATACTTTATAGACTCAAAACGTTGTTTTAAATCAATAATAATAGAAGTATTCAGAGCCTAGGTAACTGTTTTTTTTATAGATGTACACTAGTGCTTGATTGCGATCCCACTTGATGATAAGCAGTGATGGAATTGTTGACGGTGAAGTACACTAGTTGTAACGCAATGTGCAACGTACAGAGTTACACAAAGGAGTGAGTGTTACATGAAGAGGAGTAACAGTTACAATGAGAGGGTGGTAAGGAGGAGGAGTATAGAGGAAGAGTGAGAGTAAGAAGTGTAAGTGTATAGTAAGAGGAGAGGAAGAGTGTTACGCGAGTGTAAGAGGGAGTGTAGTGAGTAAGTGCCTCCAGGGAGTAGCCCTGGCAAGGCACGTGTGGTGAGTAAGTGAGAGGTTGAGTGTGGAAGTGAGGAGTGTGGGAGGAAGGTATGGAGGGAAATAATATATATAGATATGAATCCTTGTGAGGTTATATTACAAATAAAAGCATATAAAACAATAGAAATATAAAAGATAAAAAGATATAAAAAAGTCAGCTCAAATGGGCTCGGCGTCAGTGGCGGAGCGCAGCAGTAGGAGTAGGCGTAGCCCTCAGCCGTATGACGGACGACGAAGGCTACGCAGCCGCAGGCAGCAACAGATGGTGGTCAGGCGACACAGCCCCCCAGCGTAAGGGCCGGCAGAGGTAGAGAGGAGGCCCTCAGAGGCCAGGTCCAATTGTAGTACAGCCCTCTGCCGTCAGGGCCGGCAGAGGCAGAGAGGAGGTCTTCATAGTTCAAGGAGCTCAACCAAGAATCTCACACTAGGGAGCTGAGCCAAGAAACTGTCACATGTAGCTGAACAAAGAAACTGACACATGTAGCTGAACCAAGAAACTGTCACAAGGAGCTGACACCAGGAGCTGAACTAAACTGTCCCAGAAACTGACAAACATGGTTTTTTATCAATTTTGACGGCTATGCTGGCTGTCAATTCATAATTTAAAATTTGAAAACAGGTTTCAGCCAGCATTGCTGTTTCACAAGAAAGCTATAAATTACAATTTAATTTTAAAGAATGATTCGCAGATAGGAGAACATATAATTTGTTAGCAAATTATATGTTTACAAAATAAATAATATTATGAGTAAAAGAATAAAACCTAAGACTATAAAAATACTCTTTGTTGATACCTAATCAAAACCATAGAAGAAAATAGTAGTGACATGACAGATGACAGTGATCAAAGTAAATAAACAAACTAAATATATAAGAAATATTATAAAGAGATGTGATTATTGTGAAGTAAAGTAAACGTAAGTATTAATAACATTACATAGTTTATTAGGAGCCTATTAACTTTAGCCTTAAAGACACCTAAAGTATAATCTCACGGGAAAACCAGTGTAGGCAAATTTTGCCTGTCATTCGATGTACGCGATAGTACGAGGCAAAACGCTTAGTCCGGACAGTAGAGGTGGCCAGATAAAACACAAAAAGAAACTGAAATATAATATTTCCTGGTCTATGACTTACTATTTATTCTGATAAAACTAACTAAGCGTTGACGAAAACAGTTTGAGTCAACAAAAAGTTGGAAACCTCGGATAGCTCACAGCAGTTGATGACGAAACACTAACAAAGCCTATCACAAGTTTATTATTAGACAGATCCCGGGGGCTCCATTGTGCAGGGTCGGATCTATTGCACGACTAACAACAACACAGGGGTGAAAACTGACGTTGTAAATTCGAGGAATCAACAGTTTAGAAACATTGACGGGTAAGACGGAATTTTGGATCAGAAAATCAGTCTTTTGCTGTGTATGCAAAGGAGTAAAGTATTTATTTTTTATTTGTTGTGAAGTTGGGGAAAAGCTAGAAAATATTCTCGTCTCACTTAAACTGTACATGTAATGTTTCCAGCTACCAGCGCTACGTTATTTACTTTTTCGTTTAAATATCGCAGCATAATGCTTTTTTGGCCCTTTGAGCCTTTTTGGCCTTGCGCAGGTTTTTTATTTTTATTATTTACTAGTTTTTGCCCGCAGGTTCGCCCGCGCACATAAAATAGCCTATGTCAATCAAGAATAAAGCAGCTTTCTATCGGTGAACTAATTTTAGCAATCGGACCAGTACTTCCAGAGATTACCTCCTACAAAAAAAAAAAAAAAAAAACTTTACCCCTTTATTATATTAGTGTAGATGTTTTTTTTTTGGTTTTAAATTTAAGTTTAGGGCAAACTTACTTTTTATTTTACTGTTGTTTTATCCTATGCGAGGCACAAATAATTTTTTTTTGTCTGTCTTTCTAATGTCAGAAGTTGCATACACGGTTCTTATTGTTGGTGACCTATAGAGAATAATCACGATTATAATTTCATAAATTTCTCAAAATAAATTTCATATAGCGATTTAGCTTTTCATGAAACCAATTATAAATCGGATTTTCAAACAAAAATAATTCAGATCGAAATACAATTATACGAAAAGAAACAGCTGATTCCGGCCACAAAAACATTTACAACATGTAAATTCGTTGCTTATTTCCAACAAATTGGAATATCAACATTTTAACAATTCGCAAACAATTAGCACCTGGTTTTGACGAGTGTCAAAATAGAAACCATTATTGAAATAAATATTTGTTTTTGTAAAGAAATAAGTAAACAAACTGAATGTTAAATAAACTGCGGATTGCGGAGCGAACTTGCGATTTAATTGTTAACTAGATGGCCAGACTTTTTTTCAGGTTGTTCCAATTAAATCCTTAATCCTCCTCCAATTAGTCATCTAATGACATACCCCGCTCTTGGGTGGAGCGGGAGATAGTGTAAGACTTTTACTGACTAAAAACTTACTCCTATTCCTATGTTGCATTACGTACCGGAGCCGAACCTTCCTTTCAGAACCGAATCCTTGGTCCCAGTAGGCTTCTACCCTGCTGGGCCCCTACGATTGCTGACCACCGTAGGCGCGGGATTGCGGACGACAAGCAATGACTAGCTCACCGTCCGGCTGTTCGGTAACCGTCTGGACCGAGCCCGAGTCGTCGACGATACGTGATGTTCAACGCGAGTCTCTATGAGACGTCAGTAAAACCTGTAGGGGCCCAGCGGGACCGATACCTAGTGGGGTCATGCAAACGGCATTGAAGGAACGTAGGTGTGGTTTTAGTCAGTTACAAGTCTGAGACGTCCTCTTGCTCCACCCTAGAGCGGAAGAAGTCATCAAGTCTAGACGGGTGTCAGACTTTTGCTGACTAAAATCCATCTGTGTCCGCCAGTTGCCTTTTGCGTTCTAAGACCACGGTCACTTTTTCAAACGTTCCCACAGCCCTATGAAGAAATGAAAAAAGTTTTTTGAAACAAGTCTGCTATTATGACTAGGAGTAACTGTATATGTATCCAAATGTGGGTTGGTGAATGTCACACGCTGCCAATTTTTTATTTTATTCCATGACAAGACAGTTTTCCCACGATCTTTTACCTTGCCGTTTCAAGAGCATTGGTGATGAAATAAATTACAAAAACTATAATGCATGACTGGGCTTGAACCTACCACCTATGCAGCTCGTAAGTTGAGGCCATTACCAAGGAGCCACTACGAGTAGTAGTAGTAGTTCCTTGCTTAATACAAAACCACACAAAGAAATAGTGATTCAAAAAATCACGTTCCTAAAATTCAGTAGTTTCGGCTGTACGTCATTTCTCCTTTTATATACAGGGTTATTTGTAAAACAACATTGCAGGACTACTACTAGGATACTAACATCATAAACCATAACTTTTTTTATGACTGTACAAAACATAACACATTTACCAAAAACAAACCTTCAAGATTTCGTTGTTCTATCTAACACATTGCAACTCTGTATTTTGTTATACTTATTTTACCCACTCTCCACTCCCCTCCGCTATTGTACTATCGCTTGCTTCGCAAAGACTTCGTATTAGTTAGAACGTTCAATTTAATTATTTTTATTTTTGTATGAAAATCTGCTAAATTTAAACATGATAAATTTTTAAAAGTCATAGAACAAAAGTTGTTGTTAATGATGTTAGTACCATGGTCCTGAGAGGTTGCCAGTGTTTTTCAAATAACCCTGTATAGTTAATAGTTTAGATAAACACCTGAAAAGAAAACAACCTAATCCGCCCCTGCATTCACGTCAAGGGATCTTTAAGCACTATCTCAAGAACAGTCCCAATTTATATTAAAGCAACCAACAGGGAGCTCCAGCTGATTTGATTACGAGCGATTAATTCGAGCCAGTCCGTCGGACCTCAAGTATTATAAGCGATAGAACAAAGCTCGACTTAATTAATTCTTACTTTAATTTTCCTTCTTGCTTTGATTACTTCGCTTGTTTTTGGTGCTGAGTTGTTAATATTGTATTTTTGGACTACAAATAGAAAGGATTTTTTTCCTGCCTTGTTTATAGCAACAGTTTTCTTTGAATTTTGATGTCTTTTCTCGAAAAACATACTTTATTAATGTATTTCAAAAGCAGTGGCAGTCAAGTGATAATATTTTTTTATTATTCTTTTGTTTCCTACCGGCTTCTGCCCGCGGCTTCGCCAGCGTACATAAAATATAACTAATTTCACTCAGGAATAAAGCAGCTTTTTAACAGCCGCTGCATAAAATATAACTTATGTCACTCAGGAATAAAAATAAAAAAAAAACAGCAATCGTACCAGTACTTTCAGAGATTACCTCCAACAAACAAAAAAAAAAAACTACCTCTTTATAATATTAGTGTAGTAGATCACATATTGCAGACAAAGTATTTAAATAGTCTACAGACACATTTTTATAATTAATTTGTGGAAGACTGGTGCCTGAACTAAGTTTATATTACAAAACCTTTATGTCAACCCTTTAAAAACAAAGTTTTAGATTATCATTATTGTAATCAAGACGATTCGATTCACATAAATATCTTACAACAATTACATTAATATAATGACCCCGACTCACAAGTTTAATTTATTTCATCAATACTGATCTCAAAACGGGAAGTAACACTAACGGGAACTAACACACTTCGTGATGAAACTGACATGTCCTAAAGTCAAAAAGAAGACATATTGAGACATCCACTATTCCGTACTGGGCCAGCGTGGCCATTGTCAGAACATTAGAAGCCAAAATATGCTTTATGCTTATGAATTTAATTTAATGACGATGGCCTAGAGAGGGTCGCGGTCGTCGCGGGAATCCGATGGTTGCGCAGGACCGGTCGTTATCGCGACACTTTGGGGAGGCCTATGACTAAGGGCGTATTCAGATTCAGATGACACGCGCCGATCACGCACAGCACCCGCGCACGCGTTGTGCCCGCCTTAAACCCGCACACGCGCTGCAACCGCCTCGCACACGCCTCGCGCCCACTTATACTACTAGTGACTGGACTACTTCGCTCACTAGGCATAGTGGCTTCCAGGTGTCACAAAGTATGAACGTTTAAACCAAAATGGATTTGACTAGGTTTAACAAAGTTCTAGTTACATTCTAAATGTATAAACAATGGAAGAAAGAAAACAGACAGTAACGGGGAGGGTGCAGAGCGCGAGCATGGCGAGCGCAGGGTTGGCGCTTGGCGTGCGCGTGTAGACCTCGTTAAATGAAATTTGAGATCTATTGATGGATTATAAGACTCAAATTCTTATTTAACAAATTTCAATGCGAGTTGGACGCGGGTGGCGTGCGCTGAACGTGCGCGTGTCGTGTGAATGCACCCTAACAGTAGACGTCTTTGCTGCTGAAGTTATGTTGATAATTTAACTTAATATTTTTGTGCATACTTTAAACTCTTCAAATTCTCACTTCTGCAGTTTTCGAAAACGTTCTAACTTCAAAACATACCAATTAAACCTCTTTTACAAAGTCAACTTCAGTAAGTCAACGCTAGAAAAAAGCCAAGTAGAAATAGTGAAACGCGGGGCCAAGGGACAACCGACCCTAAAACTTACCTACGGCTTAAATGGGTTAAGGTCACGACACTTTTTCGTGGAAGTTCCTTGTCTCACTAATGCGACTTATGTGTCGACCCCTCTCACTTCCGTGACGTCTTTAAGGCTGTACACAGTGGCTAATGCGGGGCAAACGTGTACGTTAAGTGCACACTTTGTGTATGTTTATAGTACACTTTGTGTGTGTATATTGTGTGTAGTAGGAACACCCATACCAAAGCACTTTGGGAATATATTAGTTGGAGTTATTCCAAGTGAGGGGCAACGTGTTCAAAAAAAAACAGAAAAAAATACAAAAAAATATGCTTCTTTAAGCAGGAAATTATCAAATCTCCCTCTCTAGATGGAAAGAGCAGGAGTATCGGAATTTTACCGACTGTGTTCTTTAATTGCCATTCACATTTTAGGGCTGCCGTTATTCTTCTAAATACTCGTAAAACTAAAAAAAGCTGTTAAACTTTTAAATCATTTTACCATTATTTTTTGCTCATCGAAACTATAAGAAATTAAAACAAGCTGTTGTTTGAAAATGTGCTACCATGAAATTACATAGAAAAAAAATTAAGGATTTTATTGCAATTACATAAAAGAAAAAAATGCATCAAGCCATATCTAAATTCTAAATATAACGTTTAGTACCCCGATAACAGAACCCTAAGAGGCCACATAAATGTCGTAGCCATATCGTACAATTAGCCATTTCATGAAGTAGTCGACCATTTCAAATAATCGTCGGACACTTCATGAAATGGGCACCTCAAAATTAGCCTAACTTAACCTCGGCAATATCATTTCTACGATATGGCTATAACATATATTATATATGGTTTTGAATGATCTACCTACGGTAATGATATGATTATTTTAAACTTGCTTAGTAAACTATATTAATTATTATTATTAGTCCTTCATGTTATACTGTACTAGTTGCTGATTTCGTGGCTTTGCTCGCGTGATAATAAAAAAAAATCCAAGGGAACATATTCTCGGGATAAAAAGTATCCTATGCGTTGTTACAGAATATGGTCTACCCGTGTGCTAAGATTCATCGAAAACCATTCAGCCGTTTGAGTGTGAAGAGGTAACAAACATACACACACAAACTTTCGCTTTTATAATATTAGTACGATGACAGAAAATTGGCTCTTCTAAAATTCAAGGCAATTATGACATCAAAATGTTTGATAAAAGCTCTCTTTATCTCCATAGTCAGTTCATAGCACTAATATATTAATCTATACTAATATTATAAAGAGGTAAAGTTTGTTTTCATGTTTTTTTGTGTGTGTTGTGGTAATCTCTGAAAGTACTGGTCTGATTACTTACATTTTTTCACCGACAGAAAGCTGCTTTATTCCTGAGTGACATAGGCTATATTTTATATGGGTACGCGGGCGAAACCACGGGCAAAAGCTGGTTTAAAATATTCTAACTTTCACACTGATTGATTGTGATGTGCCGTGCTTGTGCTGTGTAGCTGTGGGTGCCTGGAAACGGTGGGTTAAGCCGCTCTGGTAAGTAGTTTAATAAAATCTAATTATATAATAACGTCATCTCTAGTTAGATTTTCGAGCCTTTTGGGGTTCAAACTCTTGGGCCGTGGGCTAAATGATAAATGATAAATGATAAATGATAAATGATATTTATTTTGTAAATAGGTTTAAAAAACACTTTTACACGTCAATATTTTTTTTCGTCAGTATATGCTAGATGAGGCCGGTGTTTCCTATCTGACTACCCTGAGAAGAAACACCGAAACAAACTCAGGGGTCAAAGTCTCTTTTAAAGTCCATACAGTAAATATGTATTGGTCAAATCATATGAGAACCATGCAGATTTGTCTGAGATGGTCTTTTGAAGAAAGAACCATACAGATTTGAGTGGACCTGTCCAATCAGTGTAAGCATTTGTCAGTATTCGAAAAGCTCAACTTAGGACTACTAAGGAGCTCCACGACCTGACGAACAATACCAAAGAAAGGACATTTGGGTAGGCCGCAGAAAATACTCAAATTGCCAGACATACGTTAAAATTACTGAAAAGAAAAGAAAAAGCAATCAACATAGTCCTCACATTTACAATAATCTAAGGAAATTGATAGTTTACAAAATATTTAGCAAAGTAAATATTTATGTCAAAGAGAAAAAAATAAAAAATACTTTAAGTACTTAAAATGTATACACGTCAATTTGTAAAATAAAAATAATCTCGAATGTCAAATTGTAAAAAAATAAATAAAATAAAAAGAAAAAGCACATTTGAAAATAAAAATAATTAAAAAAAAAAATACAAAAAGAAGAAAAATAAAAATATCAACAGTTGTAGTAGGTACTGGAGCAGGTCAATCCCAAGCCTTGTCGTCCTTAATATAGTCCTTTACAGTGTAAAAAGCCTTTTGACAAAGTTTTCGTTTTACAAATGATTTGAACTTATTAAGGCTTAGTTGTTGAATATGACTAGGAAGTTTATTATAGAAGTGTATACATTGGCATCTAAATGAGCCCCCTATTTTTTTGAGCCTGGTTGCAGGAACTACAAATTTATGTTTGTTTCTTGTATTAAAATTATGAATATCACTGTATTTTTTAAACATGTCTATATTTTTATGGGCATACAAAATATTCTCGTAAATATACTGTGAAGGCACAGTCATTACATTAATTTCTTTAAATTTATCTCTGAGGGAGTATCTGGGACTCAATTTATAAATTGAACGAATAGCCCTTTTCTGCAAAACGAAAATTGTCTGTATATCGGCGGCATTTCCCCATAATAAAATACCGTAAGACATGACACTATGAAAATAGCTAAAGTAAACTAAACGGGCTGTCTCTAAATCAGTTAAATTTCGAATTTGTCTTACAGCATATGCTGCTGAACTAAGTTTTTTCGACAATTTGTCTATATGTGGGCCCCACTGAAGCTTAGCGTCTAGAGTAATGCCCAAGAACACTGTAGTATCTTCAGGACTCAACTCTTTACCTTTTATTAGCACACTGGTTTCTACTTGCCTAACATGAGGCATGGTAAACTTAATACATTTGGTTTTTTTTTCATTAAGAAGCAGGTTATTTACATTAAACCAGTGTACTATTTTTGAAAGAGCTATATTTATATCGTCAGTAACCTGCTGCTGACGTTTAAGTTTAAACAAAAGTGAAGTGTCGTCTGCAAACAACACTATATTATGATTGTCTTCTATGAGGTAAGGTAAGTCGTTTATGTAAATTAGAAACAAAAATGGGCCAAGAATTGAGCCCTGGGGGACACCCATTTTTACAATAGATCCGGGAGATCTTTGTCCGTTTACGTCTACTCTCTGAATCCTTTCACTCAGATATGATGTAAGAAGATCCAGGGAGGAGTTCCGGATCCCGTAATGGTGTAGTTTCCTGATTAATGTTTCATGGGGAACGCAATCGAAGGCCTTGGACAAATCGCAAAAAATGCCCAAGGCATCGCATTTATCTTCCCATGCATTATAAATATGTCCTAAAAGTTCAACACCAGCATCGGTTGTTGAACGACCCCTTGTAAAACCGAACTGTTTGTTATGCAACAATTTATGTCTATTAAAAAATCTCTGTAATTGCTGTAGAATGAGCTTTTCAAATATTTTACTAAAGGTCGGTAGTACTGAAATAGGTCTGTAATTTGTGGGGTCCGATGTACTACCGGTTTTGAACAATGGTATTATTTTACTATTTTTCATTAGGTCAGGAAACTCACCGCGATCAATACAATTATTAAAAATAAAAGCTAAAGAAGGAGCTACAATGTGGATTACAGACTTAACAACGTCCACAGAATTACCCCATAAATCTGCAGTCTTTTTTACATTTAAAGAATTGAAGGTCTTAATAATATCTACATAAGTTACATATTCGAAATTAAAATCAGAATCACAAACTTTAACATTTTTTTTAAGCAGAGACTCTGCTGCAGCGGGTGATGAATTCAGAGATTTTGTTGTTGATATGGGGATCTTTTTAGGCTTTAAGTGCTCATACACTATTTAAAGATGTATTCAAACTTCTTACAAGTTTAAGCTTTGCGTAACCCAAAAACTGGTTTTTAGGTCGACCAGAGGTCTTTTGGGTTTTGCGCAGGAATTTTTTGAAGATATACATAGTTTGTTCAGAACAAGATACTGAATCAATTGGATTCATTTTTACGCTCGTCTTCATCATCATTTCAGCCGATATACGTCCACTGTTAGACATAGGCCTCCCCCAAGCGTCGAACGAACGTTCCTGTGCATCTCGCATCCATCCGGTTCCCGCAACCTTCACCAGGTCATCGGTCCTATAATATTATCGGTCCACCTTGTAGGAGGCCTTCCAATGCTGCGTCTTACGGTACGCGGTCGCGGCCCTAACGGTCACCTGTTCTGCGAGCAATGTGCCCTTCCCATTGCCACTTAAGTTTGGCAATTCTTCGTGCTATGTCGGTAACCTTGGTTCTTCTGCGGATATCCTCATTCCTGATTCGGTTACTAAATCTTAATAGTGTGAAAATAATAGAGACATTGAGACACTACAGTGGTAGCGCATTGGTACCACCGGTCCATACTGAAAACGAGCACTGTGGTGTGGGTGTTATGCATGGATGTGTCACATAATTTCCCAATAAAATGTCTATTATTTGCAAGTTAGTCTTACAATAATTATAATAATAATATTCCACGACTATCACACAGCGCCCCGTCTAGTCCCAAGCTAAGCAGAGCTTGTGTTATGGGTACTAGACAACTGATAAACATACTTATATATTTCTAAATACATACATATTATAGATAAATTACACGCAGACACAGAACAAATGATCGTGCTCATCACACAAACATTTGTCCAGGGTGGGAATCGAACCCACGACCTCCGGCATAGCAGTCAGGATCACTAACCACTAGACCAACAGGCCTGTCAAAATTACGTCATTTCCCGAAAATAAATTGTTTTTTTCTTTCTTTTTGGTATTATAGGGACGCACCACTGGCACTCTAGTGACGCAATTAAGAATTAAAAAAGACGTGTGGCACTCGGGGACTGCCGCGGTAAAGCTATTGCATAGCATTTTTATCATCTTATGCAATTATAATTATTTATTTATTTTATTTATGCAGTATTTTGTTTCCTTTGTTTTTTTTTCTTTGATATTAATTGAAGTTACACTTTCACACATTGAATTGAATTTTGATTGATTGTTCACTCATTTGTTTTCATATCGGTCACCACGCTCAAAAAACAAATGAGTGGGGGGTGTTAGGTTATTTTCGTTAGGTACGGAATTTCTGGATTCGGTCTCCACGCTCAAGGCCCGCGATAGAAGCTATGCAATAGCTAAAAAAATATTTTTTTTATCTCTACGTATTATGATAAATCTGTAGAAATTTTTAGTAGTGCGCACATCACGTAAAATGTACAAAATAGATGTAGATAACTTTTATACATATTGCTTGTAACTTTCAATATTACTTAGGCTGTATTTCATCGCATCTGGTTGACTATATCGAAAGATATACTACATTCTTTGACTGTTAGGCGGTATGAAGTTCACCGGGTCAGTTAGTTCTAAAATAATTCTAAAAGAAATTTTTACAAAAAAAAAAATTAAACCGACTTCAATGTAAAAAAACAATGAAAATTACAAAATAACTTTAATTTCGGACGTAGCGGTGGTCAGGCGGAAGTTTGTGTTTGCTGTACATGCTTAGTATAGTTAGTTATGTTTTTTATTATTTCGTATAAATAAATGATTATTCCCGCCATCTCATTTCTACCATCGGATCACCCGACGTACGGCGAGTATCCACCCTTACGTTGCTGAAGCTTCTACGGTCAGGACTAAGCGTTTCTCCTCGTCGTTTATACCGCATACATTATACAATTTATATAATATTATACAATTTGCCTGCTGCGGTCTTCCCGTCCGATAATAATTTAGGCGTCTTCAAGGCTAGAGTGAATAGGCTCTTGATAAACTAGTGCGCCTCACCATCAACGATTGCATCAGGATCGCAGTCAAGCACTAGTTTATATCAATTTAAAAAAAAAATCGTCGATGCAGCACCCCAAATAAATTGGAATAAGGGTGGAAAAGTGATGATGAAGTGCTTTTACCAACTAAACTCCTCTCACTTCATTTGCAAATTGCAATCACTCAATCACACAATATGACGTCAAAAACAGCCCACTATATAGTAAAATCCCAACCCCGCAGATCCTACAATTTGCACTAATATAATGAACCGTCGTGTCCCACTTTAAATCCCCTTTTTAAAGCGAGGTGGGAACTCGTCATTCAAATCTGTCGACAGCGTAAAATCATTCTCGGAACTCATACAATATGGCGGTGCGTGTAGAAGTTTCACAATATGAAATTATGTGTTGTTGAGATTTATAAATAATTATTTATTTTGAAGTGTTTAGTTCCTATTTATTAACTTGAATGGTATCTATACATCTTAACTATTAAATATTATAAATTAATAGGTAGATACATAAACTTAAAATAATAATAATATATGTACAAACGGATAAAAGAACAAATAGTGGAGTCGTTTCAAAACCCCCCTTCTTCTATTTTATATAAATATATATGTAGGTATATATTATATTAAATTTATATGTATGTCTATTTTATTTATATATATAATAGATTTTATTGAGGATTTTCGAAATAAACCACAAATTGTTTCTCTGAAAACAAAGATTTGTTTTATTCAACATGCTTTTACAGTATAACAATTATCGTTTAACTAAAATTACACTTTTATCTCACCTGAAAACAAAGAAACGACATTTAAAGTTCACTAATATCGCCTCCTCAATTATATCCCTTTAATTATCTCTCTACAAGTTTTTATAACAATAAAATGCACAAAATAATCTAAACATCATCTGTCATTGAATCATACGTCACCCCGTATTCACAGCTTAAAAATTAAATTAATGAAATGTAATTTCCAAGGAGGTCATTTCATTACATCTCCCCCCATAGGATCGAAAATTATAAATAATATAATACAAACAATGCACCTGCAAGTTATCTTTATACCTATTCGTTTTCTTCTACTTCATCTTCTGCCGTTACAGGTTGTAATTTTGTTATGTGGAATAAAGTTGATTCTGTTTTTCTGTTGCCAGTGTCAATCTTATAAATGGAGTTCGATATTTTCTCTATTATCTTGAAAGGGCCTATTTTTAATTCGTCTAATTTTTTCCTGTTCAGTCTATTTCCATTTTCTACATATACACTGTCTCCTATCTCGAACTCTTGTATTTTCCTATTTCTATCAAATATTTTCTTGTTGTACTTGTGAGATTTTATTGTATTCTGTAATGCTAATCTTCTATCAGCAATCCACTTGTCTTCCTTTTCTATTGTTTTAATTTCATTTGGTAAAATACTGACATTTGTACCATCCAGTAAATATTTTGGTGCCAAACCTGTAACAGAATGGTCTGTTTCATTATATTTCTGTACACATTCTCTTGCTATTGTTGTCCATGTTCTCTTATTATTTTTCTCATTTATTTTACATCTTATTTTATTTACTATTGTTTGGTTTAATCTTTCGTTCAAGCCGTTCGAAAATGGCGTATTCACAGCTGTAAATATTAGTTTGATGTTATTCTCCTGCAAATACTGTTTAAATTCTTTTGAATTGATGCCTGGATATTGGTCTGTCAGAATTATTCCAATCTCATCTGTCTCGAGTACTTTTTTTGTTAGTTTTATAAAGTCACTTGCGTTCTGTGTTTTTGAAGTCACAATAAACGCATATCTTGTGTAGTGGTCTACTAAAAGGTGTAAGTATTTTTTTGTTGACCTAGATCCTCCAAAGCCACCTATAGTATCCATTGACATTATCTCAAATGGTTTTGTTGCTGGTCCCAGTTGTGACATTAACCCAAATTTTCCTTGACATCTTGATTTATTTTTTATGCATATTTCGCATGTTTTACAAATATTTATGATATTTTTTGTTAGGTTTTTAGCCGTATATAGTGGACTTATTTTTTTTTTATTTGTCTGATTCCAATATGGCATAAATCTTCATGCACCTTTTTTATAATTTTTTTACTAAATTGTTCTGAGAGTATAATCTTTTCAAGTTTCTTTATTTTTTTATGATAGATTTTATTTTTATGTAGTAGATTTTGTTTCTTTTCTTTTATTGTTTCATTTTTTTCTTGGTCTTCAACTATATCTTTTATTTGTATTAAATTAACTATTTTTAATAGTTCCTCCTTGTTATCTTCTGATTCTAATACAGGGTTTCGGCTCAAACAGTCTGCTTCTATATTTTCTTTACCAGGTATATATTTTACTGTAAAGTCATATTGAGATAGGTAATATGTGAGGTCACCCAATTCTTCATCTGTCCTGCATTTAATATTCATGTTCTCTAGAGGTTTGTGGTCTGAGTAAATAGTGAAATGTTTTCCAATTAGCCAGTGTTGCCAGTATTTAACTGCTTCTTTCATAGCAATACATTCCAAATATATGGCCTTTTTTCGTTTTTGAGATTCGTTTAGTTTTTTTGAAAAATATGCCACCGGTTTGTCTTTACCGTCTAGTTGAGTCTGTTTTAATATTGCCCCGATACCCTCTAAAGATGCATCTGTAAAGATTTTTATTGGTAAGTCTTTGTCGAATATTTCCAACACAGGTTGAGAACATGAATATCTTTTTATTTGATTAAATGATTCTTCACACTTCTCTGACCACACAAACTTTTCATTTTTTCTTAATAAATTATGTAATGGGTCTAAAATAATTGCACTTCTTGGTATGTATTCATGGTAGAAGTTAATTTTTCCCAAAAATTGTCTGATATTCTTTTGTGTCTTAGGAGTTGGAAAATGTCTTATCGAGATCAAATTGTCTTTTAGTGGTCTTACCAAATTGTTCTGAATTACATGGCCGAGGTACTTTACTGAGTCTGAAGCAAAGTTACATTTCGTAAACTTCAATCTAAAGCCTTCTTGTATTATTGCCTCTAATACATTTCTTATGTGTTTTATATGTTCTTCAAAGGTGTTAGAGTATATCAGAATATCATCAATATAGTTTATGGAGTATCCTGTGAGATTGTGCTTTCTTAGAATATTGCTTAAAATTCTCTGGAAAATTGCTGGTGATGTTTTCAAGCCAAAGGGAAGGCAGGTCCACTGGAAGTGGCCATCTTGTGTGACAAATCCTGTTTTATATCTATCTTCCACCCGTAATGGTATCGCCCAGAATGCTGAGTTTATATCCAGTGTAGTAAAATACTTACAATTTCTAGTTTTAACAATCAAATCATCTATTAACGGAAAAGGTTGAGCTTGTGGGACAACAATTTTATTTAGTTCCCTGAAATCTATACACAAGCGGGATTTCCTATTTTCACCCTTTTTAAATGCCAATGTCACTGGAGCAGCGAAAGGACTGTAGGATTCTTCTATTAAATTATTCTTTAGTAACATGGATATTTGCTCTTCAATTTATAATTTATCTTCTATTGTACATCTGTATGGTCTTTTACTACAGTATCTATTTACTAGTAAATCTATGTGAGCTTCATAATCTCTAACTGTTCCTATATCATACTTGTCCTTTGCAAAAATTGTTTTATATTCCTTTATTATTTTCTCGATCTCAATTTTCTTTTTATTATCTAAATGGTCTGTCATACTTACAAACTCTTCTGTTTCTATATGTTCATTAAAATTTATTGCTAATGTTTTTATATTCTTTTCTTCATTTCTGTTATCTTTAGATATTTCATCTATTTTATTTGTTCTTATCTTTTGTTCTATCCGCAAGTCCTCGTTTTGGGTTAGTTTGAATTTCTTTATCATATTCAATCCGATTATAAAATCATCAAAATATTCATTTTCTACTATGTATACATCCACCTCTTCTTCTAAATCAAATATTTTTATTTTTATTGTTATCAAGCCATCTGTTTTTTTCACACCATTAACCGTTTTCATATATGCTATATTCTAATTGTCCTTTTTTTCTTTTATTTTAATCAGTCTTGAATTTATTAAAGAGATCTGTGAGCCTGAATCATAAATGCCGCTCACTTCTAGTTTATTTTCTAATAAGAGCTTGATTTTGATTAATGGTGTACTTACTCGTTTTTTTTCTCAGTATTTATATCTACTTCAATAATGGAGTTGTTAATTACATTTCTGGGTTTAAAAACTTTTTCAGATTCATTTTTATTTTTCTTGAACCAACATGACTCTTCCGGATGATATCTAATTCCTTTGTCCAAAGATTCACAAGTGTTACATGGCTTCTTCTCATTAGTTTTATTTTTATAAAGGAATGTACAACTCTTTATTGTACTTGAGTTTTTCTTGTACATCATACATTCATATTTTCTTATCTCATTGAACAAATCAGTAGTGTCATTGAGTTCATCTCTGTTTAACCTATTTAAGATAAACCCAGGTAAACCCGTTGCAATAAGATCTATCATTGTTTTGGAGTCTATCGATTTGTTTATGTCTAGCATAAGCCTTTCTTTTCTAATAGCGTAATCAATTAGTAGTCCTTCTTTATATCTAAATTCGAGAGCATATGTAACTATGTCCCATCCTCGGTTTTTAAAAGTTTCTAAAAATTTGTCTTTCCATTCATTCCATTCAGCCTTTATTGTTAGTTTTATGGCCATCGAGCTATACCAATCCAAACAAGATTTTTCTAAAAATAATCTCAATATATCTATTTTTGTTTCATCTTTTGATATATTAAAGCGCTCACACTCCTTTTCAAAATTCTCAATCCATTGCATTGCATTAGGGTTCTTGCTTGTGAATTTTTCAATTAATTTAATAAATTTCTCTGAAATATGTTTTAGGTTATGTTGATTTTCTTTCTTTGTAGTAGTTTCTATTAATTTTTCCAAGATATGTTGGAAATTGTCGTTTATGTCTATTGGTTGTTTTGTGCTCATTTCTTCTAAATATTGATCTAAAAATTGCATATTACCTTCCTCATCTCTATATGTTTTCTTAAGATCTTCATCCAATTTTATCCATATTTTTCTACTTTGATATCTTCTTTTTATACTATTTTTTATTTTTGAGAAAGTATTCATTTTGACAATATATGTATGATGAATCACCGGCTTCAGCTCATCAGGTAAAACATAACATTTTCCTTCTTCTGTAGATATTGAGGTTATGGCTAATACATTTGATTTGCCATCATTTGAAGCTATCATCGTAAACTCAAATTGCAGCCGGTCCATCTTCTTTTAGTTAACAAAAATGTCGTTTTATAATAGATTTTATTGAGGATTTTCGAAATAAACCACAAATTGTTTCTCTGAAAACAAAGATTTGTTTTATTCAACATGCTTTTACAGTATAACAATTATCGTTTAACTAAAATTACACTTTATCTCACCTGAAAACAAAGAAACGACATTTAAAGTTCACTAATATCGCCTCCTCAATTATATCCCTTTAATTATCTCTCTACAAGTTTTTATAACAATAAAATGCACAAAATAATCTAAACATCATCTGTCATTGAATCATACGTCACCCCGTATTCACAGCTTAAAAATTAAATTAATGAAATGTCATTTCCAAGGAGGTCATTTCATTACATATATATACATTTGTAGCCTTATTTTTCTTAATAATCCATTTTTTGTTGTTTTTTTTTGTGCACCTGCCATGTTTTCTCTTCACCACCCTAGATTGACTGGTAGAGAATGCCTAAGACATTAAGTCCGCCTTTGTACCTGTGCGTTGCATAAAGTTCTAATAAATAAATAAAAAAGGGGAACTCATAGGGCATCAAAAAATTCGTTCACATCGATGTCAATGGGAAAAGTGCCCATAACGCTGGCAGCATTGCCACGCTGGATGGCAATGCTCATTCGTTGACCGAATAAAAGCCCAGCTCTCTGCTCACGCGAAGACTCGACCAACTGCTGGTATCCCGAACAACTCGATAAGAAGATTATTTATTTTTGAAGTTTTTGAATTTACTGAGAATGACTTTCAAGTGGCTTATTTTCTTTTTCCTGCGGGAAAATAAGCCATCAGTAGTTATCCAGGCAACTCTACTAGTCTAAAATCTATTAAAATACCTATAGGCCATTATTAACACAAGAAAAAGTTTTATTTCAGATTACTCCAATTAATGATAGCTACGAATATTACCTTAGTAATAGCCTTTAATTGAAATGGATGATGGTAGTTTTGATGAAAGACTGACAGGATACGGGAAATAAAAGTCTGGTCTAGTATTTTGGCTTTACTTGAACACAACTACTTCCTACCATGGCGCTTTTCTCCGGCTATGTCGGTAACCTTGATTCTTCTGCGAGTAGAGAGTGCCGTTGCAATATTGCCAATATTGGCAATATTGCCAGCAACGGCACATCTCCACCTGCGAGCATCTTCGAGGCAACTCTCTATTGCATGAGATGTTTAATTGCCTTTTGGGTGATTTTAACTCTCACAACCTCACCACAATGGGCTTCATCAGAAAGATGCCCATTGTGAGCGACCACATTTTAGAACCGTTTATCATCACCGGCAACATGCACTAGTCATAGACTTTTGTCTTGAGACATGATATGTCTGATGATTTGTTAACTGAGACCAACCAATGGACTGGTATCTTTATCAGCCAGATTTAACAAAAAGAGTTAGTTCGGCTAGAGTGTTGGTTTCGGCCAAAAATCCACTATGTTGTACGATTACTGGAGTATTTAACGGCTCCAATTGACGGACAGATGGCAATTGATAGGTGTCAAATACATCATGAATGTCACTGTGCTTATAACAACCTACACAGCCAATACACTATAGGGACTGAATAATTCCGCTCGAAGAAAAAAAAACGTCTTTGAACTGATAGTTGTGAGAGATAGAGTCTGTCTAATAAGTTAAACGTCTTGGGTAATTATTAGGATTTAATTAAATGTAATGTAGTCAACACGGGTTCAATAATCAAGGTTGATTAAGAGATAGAGATCATTGTTTACTAACAGAAGAACCTTATAAAAAATACCGAATATAAGTATTTTTTATATGATTAAATATTATACAAAATTCCCAAGTTGGTTGACTTATTAGACAGACTATACCTAAAAACTAAATGACTCATACATCTGTTAATTATTTGTTAATTTTTTATGAAAAATATCACTGTGTAATTAAGCGTTAGAAATAACAGTCTCGAAATATTATGTTATTTTTTCTTTTAGGTGCTGCGACGATTTTGATTTCAGTTACTTACGGCTGAAACTGAAAGAGGAGCCAAACATACGGCTTCGGCTTCGGCAGTATATCATCTTTCGGTCGGTTGCCATTTGTTAATATTATATAAGTCTTAAATCTCAACTTGTTCTTCTGCTTCATCGTTAGTGCGGCCTGGACTCAACTTCATTAGTTAATTGGCTAACAATCGTGACTGGCACATGCCTATTAAGTTAATTGAAAGTCAGTTACAAGAGAGTAAAATTGTGCGCAAGTACTAATGAAGGACGTTCATCTTTTACACGGTTCTTGGCAAGTTGGCTTCCCTTATAAAATTGGTTGGTTGTTGAAGATTTATAAGTAGATATAATGGTCAGTTTTTTTATTAATTTTATGGAAGTACACTCCATTCACCAGGTCATCGGACAACCTTGTGGCAGTCCTTCCAACATAGTGTCTTCACATGTTACAATACCAAACATTTACTGCAGCTGTTTTTTATCATGCCACCAACGCAATAAGAGTTAAGATCGGTTGAACGGGTGGTAAAAAAATTTGTTCAAATTTCTCATATTATATAAATAAAGCGTCATAAACAGGTTCCCACCTAAGGTATTTTATGCAACAGGGGTACCCAATTAATTCTACCATCTGTACCATGTATCAAAAAACAAGAATCTCTGAAAAGGTTTCATTTTTCGTCCCAAGCGGTACGGGGAAGCAGAGCGGTGCGTGTAAGCGTAAAAGAGTCTGCGTAGCGAGGATCGGTGTTAAACAAACAAAACAGCACCTAGAATAGCATTTCAATAGCATTTGTTCGACATTGGCAATGCAATAGACAACAACGCAAAATAATAAAAAAAGAGTACGGAAATACATTATAGTTGCTCTGAGCGTGCCTGAACCGAAAAGGTCACCAACTCAGCAATTGCTGGGCGTCAAACACCCAGTGCTGGTTTTCAGCTGGCAGCCCACAGTGACGTACGGATGAGCGTGCGAATGCGTTATAGTCCTCGTTTCCACTAATCCTTTTTTTTTTCTACCATTGCTGAGCTATGCGAAGTAAGTAACCCTATTGGTGGTACAACCCTTCCTACTCACTATGGTGGAAAAAAAATGGAAAAATGGAATGGAATAATATAGAATGCCATACTTTTGCAATTAGAAAAAAAAAACAAACTATAATACCTGCGTCTAGTGTAGGCTTCGATAAAGGTCCGATTATCAAAAATGCAATAAACCAACTCAGAATTTATTCCACATACGAAAAACAAAAGCATTCAACGGTTTAATAAAAAAGCGAATAACAAAAATACATCAAATATTCTAGTTCTACATTTCAATATTGAAAATGAATATCATAATGTTGTAATATTATTCCTTCAGCGTAGAAAAATAAATCAGTATCTAGGCTTTTGTGATGTCGAAATTTATTTCAGTGATAAAATCTGATAAGAGGGTTTTAATTCAATAGGTTAGCAGTGTCTTTGGTATTCAAAGTTGAAAGTACCGCGTATAAATTGTCCGAGATCTTATTAAGACTTCATTGCCATTCAAAAGGCACTTCTAAGGATCAAAGATGTTAAGGGGAGTGATCGTTAAATGATTTTTTTTTTTTATTTAAAAAGAAATGTGTCTTACAAAAATCAAATAGATACATCTTATCTACCAAAAAGTTACAAAATTCAGAAAATGGTGATAGTGTACAGGAAGACACAGCGTCAAAAGACTTTGATAGATTGATGACGTGGTAAGTTCCGCAGAAGTCCGCTGCCAGATTGTTCGATAGAGTCCTAGAACCTGGTAACCTGGAACGGTAAGAAACCTGGTAAGGGCCACAGGACTGTCCATGGAGTTTCTTGCACGTTCTTCTCCTTATAGATCTACGCTTTGGAACGTGCAATTTAGCTTCACTTTTTTTGGACTGACCGACATTTGACTATTCAAAAGTGCCTGCAAATAGTGTAATTGAAATAAATGTTCTTGATTGATTGATTAATTGATTGAGGACTCTGCTGTGAGATTGTTCAATAGAGTCCTAGAACCGGGAATGCCAAAGACAAATAAAAGAACGAGAAATGTTTATTAAAAAAATTTGGACACTCGCTCCACCTTTTAAAATAAATTAAGTTGTCTGCTGAATACAAACTGTATTGAACTGGTCAATCTGATGACGCTTGGGCAGACCTATAATGTCCATCAGTGGGATCGATCAATGTAATGTCGCTTGGGGAGGCCCATGTCTACTACAATCCGCCAAGAACGAACGAGACGCCGAGTTTCCTAGCAGCTACCTTATCATATTATATCATATCATTATCATCATCATCAGCCTTTTTAATGTTCCCACTGCTGGGACTCAGGCTTCCTCTATAGAAGAGGGAATGGGCCGTAATCATCACTCATTTGTTTTTTGAGCGTGGTGACCGATAAGAAAACAAATGAGTGAACAATCAATCAAAATTCAATTCAATGTGTGAAAGTGTAACTTCAATTAATATCAAAGAAAAAAAAACAAAGGAAAAAAAATACTGCATAAATAAAATAAATAAATAATTATAATTGCATAAGTTGATAAAAATGCTATGCAATTGCTTTACCGCGGCAGTCCCCGAGTGCCACACGTCTTTTTTTCACCGTTTTGAGAGTAGTGGTGATGAAACATACAAAGTAATGCGCCTGGCTGAGTTCGAACCCGCGACCTACAGCTCGTAAATCGGGGCCATTACCACTCGGTCACCACTGCTCTTATCAGATATCATCAAAAACAACTATCATGTAACACTATGGAGATATATATGAAAAGGTACGAGTATTTACTTTTTTCAGATTTTCATTGATAACACAATGCTGAGGAAGTTGATTGAAAAAACCAGATGAATTTTACACAAGCACTCATTAATTTATTTCTCATTGAAAACTCATGAGATGCATACATGCATACAATAATATCCTGGCCTATAAAATATCCCGGAGGGATATCTATTATTACATTCATTAATTAAAACTGAAGCCGGAAGTCAGTTTTTTTTTAATACCTTCAGGACGGATGCCAAAGCTGCATAATAAAATTACAGTTTAATGCCATCGACGCTGCGAGGAAATACTATTTTGAAAAGTTCTGCAGGTATTTTGATTATTTAAAAACAGTGTCCTTTTTAAAGAATTGTTATCGACATTGATTTTTTAGGGTTCCGTACTTCAAAAGGATAAAAACGGAACCCTAAAGCCTCTGCCACACTAGGCACACTACGCGGAGCGACCGATCTTCCGCGTAGTGTGCCCGCTGGTTTTAGTTTATATGCAATAACTTGTGTTAACGTTCCGTCGCCGATCTTCCGCGACGGAATTTCCGTCTGGTGTGGCAGAGGCCTTATAGGATCACTTTGTTGTCCGTCCGTCCGTCCATCTGTCTGTCTGTCTGTCAAGACCATCGAGTTGAAATCAAAACCATATACTCAGGTCTGCAGTACCTTTAAGCTGTGAAAAAATCAAACTTCTAGGTTAACGAATAAAAAAGATAAGGCCGTTTATGTCGCAAAAAACGTATATTTTGATACTCTCAAAGAGTGGACTCACTTACAAAACAAACTGGCACTTGCCCAGTTTGTTATTTTTGCATTTTTGATAGGCCTGCGCTTGACCACTATCTTTAACAATTCGGTTTAAGTTGTCAAATGAATAGTGTTAAGGGCTCCTGGTAGGGCTTCTGGACTGAGGGACTGTTCGAGAGAGTCATCACAGCCCTGAAACGGAAAGTGCAACTAAGGGATCTTGATCGGATTTTTGCTTTCAGTCAGTAAAAGTCAACTACTCCTTTTCGCTCTACCCAGAGCAGGGTGATTTGATGATGGCCCATCTAAAAAGAAAGATTCTTCCTATTTATTTTTTTATTATTCATGAGCCCGCGTTTGACTACCATCTCATGTGGTGGTAAGCGACCACTCTTTGGCTGTACGCACAATAAATGTGTTTCTAAAACGCTTTGTGCGTACGGGTGGGATGTCTACCATGTACCAACGCCGTACATCTATAAATGGTTTCATGTTGGACCGGACTCAGCGGAACTAGATGATGCGATTCCAGTGCACACTCCTCGAACTGTAAACAGTAGAAAACCGACAGGCTAGCATTCAGCTGTGATGCCAATGGCTTCTAATGTAGTAATAGTGTAATTTTTCAGACACATATTTTTTCTTATTTTTTTTTTAGTTCTTTCTTCCCCTTAATCATCCTCATACTTTATCCACACTCGGTTTCACTTAGCGACAGGTAAAGATTTGTTCATTATATATTCATTAACCGCTAGGGGGCGCCACCGCGTCTCCTCGGAATTCATACAGGCCTATTTATCACTCACGGATAAATGAGCATTTGGGTGTTTCGTAGTTCGTTGGGCTCCCTCCCTATGGTGTTAGCGCGGGAGTTTGGTTATCGGTTTAGGCTTGATACGAGTATTATAGAAATACTTTTATTCATACTAGCTTCTGATGTTTTCTTTTTATCTGTTAGAAACTAGTGCTTGACTGCGATCCCACCCGGGCCCCAAGTCTGCTATTTTTATACATTCGTCATTCCAACACGATCCAATTGTCATTTATCGTTCTAATGGTAAAACACTGATCAAATAAACTGTCAAAGTTTTAAGCAAACTTCAAATATTCATTTGTCAATATGTACGAGATTACCATTCTATGTCACTTCTTTGAATGGAGTATCAGTGGTTGACCATTGGAAAGTCATAATGACACCATTATATTAGTAGATTACCAAACTTGTCAAAATCGACAATTATGACATCAATGATAGACCATTCTGACACTATTGTAATAGCAGACTTGAGGCCCAGATGGTAAGCAGTGATGCAATCGTAGCCTATTCACTCTAGCCTTGAAGACACCCTAATTATAATCGCAAGGCTTTCCTACTAGGGCTGCGAGATTGATCGATAAAGTTACGATAACCTTAAAACGCAAAGGATAACTAAAGGAGCACAGGTGAGTCTTAGCCAGTAAAAGTCTGAGACGCCTTTTTGCTCTACCTACAGCAGGAGAAGTTATTTGAAGATTTTCCACCTCAAAAAAAGACTTTGTATAGTTCTTATTATATTTCTTATTTAAGTTCAATTGTTAGTTTTGATGGCACGTGTTAGGTTTTATACTATTGTATTCGAATATTATCGTAACAATAACTAGAAACCCATAAATATAGACAACACAAAAAAAATATAGTTTTTTCTAAAAACCTTTGTAGTTAAACCATTTTTTCCGGACGGCTTACAAATAATCCAGAAGTCAGTTATAGTCTGTCTAAAAAGTCAACCGACTTGAGAATTTTGTATAATATTTAGTTATTTAAAAATACTTATATTCGATACTCTTTATAAGGTTCTTCTATTAGTAAACAATGATCAATATCTCTTAATCAACCTTGATTATTGAACCAGTGTTGATTACATCAGATTTCATCTTATCCTAATAATTACCTAAGTCGGTTGACTTATTAGACAGACTCTACTTTCTTTTATAGAATATTACAAAATCTTATTATATAGATGTGAAATTATTTATCTATAATTTATAAAAGGTGAAATTATGAAATTAAGGTACTATGTCATAATTTGAAACAAAATAATGCGTGCCAATGAAAACGTATCTAATATTGTCAATTAAACATGAACAATTGTACACGAACGACGACTTAGTTATTCAGTTATTCGAAACAGTTACTGTGGCCCCGGAAAGCAAGATGTAACTAAATTATCACAGGTGGGGTTTAGTCATTCTGACAGACTCTCTCGCCCCACCCAGAGCAAAGAAGTCAATTGATGATTTCCTACTGAAAAAGAAAAGTAATTTTCTTAAAAATTTTGCGTAACCGTTTAAATAAACTTGAAACGTTTCGGGAACATGTTCATTATGCGTACAGCTAAGACGTTGGATTCCCTGTTAGAGTCTATGTTTCCTGATAGCTACCACCTAGTTTTAAGGCCCAAGCACCAAAAAGTGCTTTAAAGCAGTGACTTTCTGGAGCCTACTCCTCGGTAACGACCAGGTTAGTAGGTTTGAAAAAAATATATGTTTATTATAGATCCATGAACAACATTATCAACATTGATTTTTGCATTCTCGTGACGCAAGACATATTTTTGGACAATTCGACAGCGTAGCGTGACATTTTGGGAGGACATTTTGTCACCTAGTATATCAAAAATGTTTAAACCCTTAATCGCTTGCGTTGGATTGGTCCGACGAGTGTTTTCGTGTCTTATTCGCCAGGGTCGTGTGTTTGCGACTCGTTAAGCGCCCGAAAAGTGCCATAAAACAGTGACTTTCTGAAGCCTACTCCTCGGTAACGGCCAGGTTAATAGGTTTGAAAAAAATATATGTTTATTATAGATCCATGAACAACATTATCAACATTTGATTTTTTCGTGCGATTAATACTTTTTTCTAAAAAAAATATTACATACAACAACATCACATTCGCAACTTTTCCCTACTCCTTTGAAACGGCTTGGATCTTCAGAAACGTTTTTACACATAAAAAATGGTAGTTAAATATTCTTCAAAGTGAACATTGCATATGTAAATCAATCAATATTTCGCAAAGAAAATGGATTTAAAATTCAGCGGGGCTCAGTCCAGGCGCAGCTGGCCGCAAACAAATGCACAGATAGTCGTACTGTCGCTTAGACGGGTACGAAAGTAGTGACCATTTAATTTGGGCCAGATGGTTCAAGGGACTATAAGCCTTAATTTAAAAATGAACAGATTAATACTATATAAGCGAGCTCCATCGTCACACACATCGTCGCTATGCGTCAATACATTAAACATATTAACATCCACAATGTTAATATGTTTAATTTATTTATATACCCACATACATGTGTACCCTTGTTTTCTTAATAATCTTTGTTTTTTATGCGCCTGCCATGTTTTCTTTTCATCACACTTTGTTAATTCGTAGAGAATGCCTAAAGCATTATGTCTGTCTTTGTAACTTAGCGTCACATTAAGTTTTATTGTTCCACTCGCGCCTTCAAGAGATTTCAGCAAATAGTGGGGGCCCCGCAGAGTCGAAGCTTGTTGGGGCCATGGGTTCTGACAGGAAAACCCGGCCCTGGTATGAAAGGCAAAGAAGGAATTAAGAGTGGGTTTTAGTCAGTAAAATTATGAAACGCCCTCCTCCGTAAAAAAAAGTGAAATCAGTACGAAAAACGATAGAGAAAGATCTTTGCCCATCTACACCCGTGGCCAGCCATAATACTAGTATAAAAAATTCAAATCCACGCTCCTGCGCTGTAGCAGCGAGAACAACATCTATCAACGTGTGGTGTGCGCTGCATGCCATCAGTCAACGCAGACCGATCTGAAACTAGATAACACGGATATGTTGAGATGTACACAACTATAATACTGCATAGTAAGCCGCTTGGGATATTAAATTTAGTCGGATTGTTTTATGGCGCGTTTGCATATTGTGCCGGTTTTAATCCAGCTTTGGATTATTTGTATAGTATATTGTTATAGGTATATATTCGAACTCGATTACTAAAGGTTATCATGATAGTTTTGGTACGATTTTTTCGAGTGAATTTCAGTGGCTGTTTTAATTACTATTTGCCAATTGATTCCTCAATATTTTGATGTTGAATCGGTGTAGTTGTGAAGAATCATTGAAACAGATGCGCTTTGATATATTAAGTTTTTTTCGATGTACCGATAGTCAATCTGGCACCGTTGAAGAGACTGCTGTGGTCTCGATCGAATCACAGACTTTCTCGTAGTTTATGTACAAACGCTAAGCTTATACTCCTCGGTCTTCTATATAAACTGCCGCAGCGTATGGATGTAGTCCACGATGAAACCTACAACTACATTAATTTTTATTTAATTTACCTTCTAATTCTTTTTAACCGACTGCCAAAGAAGGGTTGTGTTTTTAATTTCTTTTTAACGAAAAATTTTGATAACAATAATGTGGGTAGCTTGTTTCATAATTTTATTTCAATACTAGCTGTGCCCGCGACTTCGTTCGCGTGGACTACAGGATTTTGAATTTATTTTTTTCTAAAATAAAAGTAGCCTATGTTACTCCTTATTACATCAGCTACCTGCCAAAAATGTCTCGTCAAAATCGGTCCAGCCATTTCAGAGTTTAGCCCGGACAAACAGACAGACAGACAGACAGACAAAAATTGTAAAAAAAATATTTTGGTGTATGTAGGTACCGTGTATATACGTGTATATATGTGTAGTACACATACTTAAAGGGCTTATTAGAAAAGCCCTTGTTATTTTATAAGTAAAATCTCAATAAATAATATTCATAAACAGCAAAGTGATTAGCGTTGGTTAATGTCCCAAAATGTCACTCAATTTATGGAAATATTAATAATAAAATAATAATAATATTCCACGACTATCACTCAGCGCCATCTAGTCCCAAGCTAAGCAGAGCTTGTGTTATGGGTACTAGACAACTGATAAACATACATAGATATTTCTAAATACATACATATTATAGATAAATACATATTATAGTGTTGTGCAGGCTATTAATGAATGAATGAATAAGTGACAATTATTAAGGAAAAACACTGCCCGCAGTATTTTCTACTAGCAATTGTTATGTTTGATTGATTCTATGATGAATTTACCTTTTCGTGGTCAATTTTAGGATTTCGGTTTTTTCTACTTTTGACTACAAAAATATGATCAGTGACGGGTATAGATAGAGCCCCATTTTTGTGTACTAATTAAAAAGTAGGGGTGTATTCATATGCATGTAGTAAAAAGCAATTATTTCAATATTACAAACAGACACTCCAATTTTATTTATATTTATAGATTATAGATATGTAGGTATAGATGACCGTCCTTTGAAAAAATATAAATCATTTTCAAGTTTATCAGGTGGACACGTCGTTCTAAATAAGGGTTAGGTTATCAAATATTTACATTAATGAGACTATCACGTGCGGCCGCGTCTAGACAAAATTATTAATGGAAATATTTACAGTTAACCTACAGCTGCTTATTCTGTATTTCTGTTGATACTATAACTTGCCTAATGTTTTGTCCTTTATTTTTAAGGCGAATTATAAAACGAGCGAATAAAAAAAAAATAAGCGACTGATGATGAGATACTGTTTTAATAACTTGAGCGGTATGAATTTAACTAAGCGACATATTAACTAAAATAATGACAAATATTTATTAATAATAAAATCCTGAACGAGCATACTAAAAGTGGGTTGTGATTAATCCGTTTTAGATATTTAACATTGTATCCGTGCGACTAAATTAATAAGTGAGCGACTAAGTTCAAGTAACTTAAATTAATGTTTGTAAGTCGCTGTTCTGTCGATTTCTCGTCACTCACAATCAGTCGCTCACTTACTAATTCTATAACCTAAATTCATTATTTTTGTCACTTAAAACTTTAATTTACAGTCACTCTTTATATACTATCCTATTTATAATCACACTAATATTATAAAGATGAAAGTTTGTGAGAGTGTGCATGTTAATTATTTCTTCACACTCGAACTATAACTCGAACAGCTGAACGGATTTCGATAAAACTTGGTACACAGATAGACCTTGTCCTGGAACAGCACATACAGGGTGTGGCGTAAATAGTGGTCCAACGTTAAGGGGCCGATACACCATAGTGTCAGCTATCACATACCAAAATTTGAACTATTTTTTACCATATCAGACCACTATTTACGCCACAACCTGTGTAATACTTTTTATTACGGAAGTATGTTTCTTCGCAAAATCTTTTAACCATCACGCGAGTGAAGCAGCTAACAGCAGCTAGGAATCTATAAAGGCGTAAGTTTGCACGTATGTGTCTTGCTGTGTATGTATATTTGTAACTCCTTCACGCTTAAACGGCTGAACGGTTTTGGATGAAACTTCGAACACGAGTAGACCATGTCAAAGGATATAAAACGTTTTTATTCCGGAGCTTTCACCTGGGCAAAACTGCTGAATCTTCTTCTTCTTCCTGCCCTTGTCCCATTTTATTTGGGGCCGGCGCAACACGTTTTTTTCTTACATTCTGTCCTGTCACTTGTCACGCTATCACTAACTCCCTTTTCTTTCACATCACTTCTCACACAATCCATCCATCTTTTCTTTGGTCTCCCTCTCCCTCTCCATCCATCCACATGTAAATCCATAATTCTTTTAGCAACATGCTTTTCATCTCTCCTCTTGCAAAACTGCTGAATACTAATAATAAATTAATTAAAATACTGCAAAAGAGTCATGACATAATTTCTGCCGTCGTAATTTAAAAGGGCACAACTATCTTTTATTTCGAAATTGAGTTAAATACGTATTCGTAATTAGAAAAAAATCTGGTATCTAACATACCTACACTTAAAAAAAAAAACAAAGAAAAGTACGACGAATTACGACGGCAGCTTTGTTGTACAATAGAAGTAAATACGTAAGTAAAAGTTATACAAGGTGCAGTTTTAAAACTGCACAATATTTCAGGAGGTTGTAATAAAACTCATAAATAATCATCTAAAAATACGAAACCTGGTCAATAATCAGTAATACTTGTTATTTAATTTTTTAATTACACTAAACTAAATCGATTGATCGATGGCCGCGGGGGCGTGGCTAGGGTGTGGCGTGCGGGATGATGATTGGATGATACATTATTTATGAAACTATCGTTGCGAGTTAGTGTGTGTGAAAACGCCCTTTATTGTTCCGTGTTTGTGTGTGTGAAAAAAGCGCGGTTATAAAAAAAAAAAAATTACCTACTTATTTTATTATTGATTCGGGTCGAGAATCACTAACATAATTACCTCCTGAAATATTTTGCAGCTTCAAAACGACACCTTGTATAGTATTAATGGTTTGTCACTAGAAAAGTTTATTATAACGTTGTACCTAATCTACATAATTATTTAGACCGTCATAAGAATAACTTTCAGCACATTTTATAGCAACAATTTCTAAAACAAAAGCAAAAATTTACTTAATTCTCTTACTTTAAACATTTCGGAGAGAGCATAGCCCAATAAAAATACCCAAATTTTATAAAAGACGAAGTTCAATGAACTCTCCCTTCGTTCGTGGGCATACGCCTGATAATTTGTTATGATTTAAATTGTTTGAATTTTTCTGCTTATTGTTTTTGTATAAGTTCTGAGTATACAAGTAGATGGATGGGAAGGAAGAGAGAGGCCAAAAAATAGATGGATGGATTATGTGAGGAGTGTAAAAGAAAATAGAGTTAGTGATAGTGTGACGGGACAGGACAGAGTGGGAGAAAAAGACGTGTTGCGCCGACTCCATGTAATATGGGATAAGGGCAGGAAGAAGAAGAAATTGTTGTATAAGTTACTAGCTTTTGCCTGCAGCTTTGCCCGCGTACATAAAATATAGCCTATGTCACTCAGGAATAAAGCAGCTTTTTAATGGTGAAAATTTTAGCAATCGGACCAGTACTTCTAGGGACAAACAAACAAACTTTACCTTTATTATTTTAGTGTAGATTTTAGAGCTTTTTCATGCGTGTTTTATTATGTTGGTAGTGCTTTCTTGAGTTTTCAGAATTTTTAGATATTTTTTGCATTCAACATGATTTAATCTTATCATAGAACAAATTACAATACTTTTTATTGAGGTGAAAATCATCAAGTAACTTCCACTGTTCTGGGTGGAATGAGAGGGCGTTTCAGACTTTTACTGACTAAAACCCAACTGTGTTCCATCAATTGCTCTGTGTTCCAGGACCACGGTAGCCCTTTTGGTACTAGGCACCTTTGGTTTTGCTGACATATCTTAGTGGTATGCATAGAACACTACGTGCCGTTGATTCATGTTTGGTCCATACTAGACGACCGGATGGTGACTATTGTCACAAAATAGATAGGTACAGAAGTCAATCTACATACAAAGCGCGCTCGAGCAACGCACACATAGACATCGCTCACGAACACGATGTCTCGGCCACGTTTAGGTCACTCGTCGAACAGTTCCGGCTCAAACGCTCATTAGTGTGCGTCCAACGAGCGTAGGTATAAAAAGTGAAGTACATACATGAGATTGTCTTATGTACCTATCTATTTTGTACTATTGTGGTCGGAAATCGCCCTGCTAATCCTGAAGCCCGGTAGGTACTGTACACGCTGTAAAGCAGGAGAATGATGACATTTAAAGAGATACCTCTTTAAATGTCATCATTCTCCTGCTTTTGTCCTAATACTGTCAATATCCTTGATTAGGAATCGGTACAGCATTTTTTTTTTCAGCCATCATTTCTTGTTTCTTCCATCTTAACAGCCAAATGCTTTTTAGAAATCACCTTTATCAATTCAGCCATCGTTTCACATCCACAGAGGTGACACAACCAATTAACAATACCAGCTGTTGTTCGTAGAAACCTTACAATCAGTCGACTATTAGGTACATTTATAAAGCCCTGTGTGGGTGTCGACCAAAACACAATTTACACAGCCCAGCGGTGCGACCCTTACTTAATATTTAAACAAATAAAGCGCTCTAATCGCTGTACACCGCTGCTGTTTTTCCCTATCAATATTCACCCTTTAAATCCCATCGTCACCCACTTCAACGTACGATTACCCATCCCTCGAGTAATTTAGTACCTCTTTCGGTAACAACTCATAAACGTAGAGAATGGATTGAGCGCTCCCTATGTATGTATGTATTGTGGGTAGATGTACGCACGTAATTCCCCGTACAAGGGACGTAGGTATTTTGTGTACTAGCAGGACCAGTGTGATAACTAATCGTGTAAAACTTTGCTATAACGACTACAAGGCAGCTTAAAAACAAATGAAGTGCTGTTTTGTCCTCTTTCATGCAGTCTCTGGAGAGGTGTGTACGCCACTATCTTTTTTAGAAGTGACCTCAGCAATTCTCACGCATCCAGTTCAGAATTAAAGTAGATTACGACTACAATATGAATATATATTTATATGATCTAGAGATAATAATGCCCTTTTGTAATAAAGTGAAAATTATGAGAGAGATAATATGATTATGCAGCTGTCTTTTTTTAGCATACTAATTATTTGATGTCACAGGTTTGCAATAGGAAATCAGTTCTTCAGTGTAAGCATATAAAATATGAAAAGAGCCGGATACTGTTCACACAGTCCACGTATCGTTTTCTACAGGATACTCAATTCTGTGAGGGTATTGCTCAGTCCATTCTCCACGTCTATGTAACAACCCTAGCGATTTAACGCGTACCGTTACGTCATTTGTCATAATTAAAATTTGTTATTCCTCCTTTCTGGGCTGCGCTGTTATTAATTACGTATAAATTATGATTTAAAGTGCTTTACCGCGCGTGTTGATTGTTTTGTGGAACTACGCTCTTAATAAACAGCCTTAGAGATACTGTTAACTTAGTTATATTCTGAAGGGATATTTTACAAGCAGATTTTGTTAGGAGGTCTCTGTACTATAATATTATATAGTTATATCTAAAAGAAGAAACTGACTGACTGACATATCAATGCACAACCAAAACTGCTAAGACTAGGAGCGTGAAATTTGACACAAAGCTTCCTTTTATGATGTACGCGAACACTAAGAGATGGTTTTCCAAAATCCATCTCCTAAAGGAACGAAACGGGGGATCAAAATCTGTATAGAGAAATCTGCTTTCACATGGGTGAAGACGCTGGCAGGAACTAGTTATTAAAATCACAGAGTAATTTCCTGAGCGAGAGTAAGGTGGAACAAACGTGTTATGCGCAAACCCGATGACCAGAATTGTGAAAAAGTGCCATGTCATGGCTACAAAGAGGAGGGTAGACCGCTAATTAACTGCATGATAAATGTCCGGAAGAACATGCAAAAGCTTAGCCGTACAGACGACGATGCTTACTAGGGACGTGAATGGCGCTGAAAGATTAAATATGTCGACTCTGCATAATGGGGAGAGATGAGGGCAAAGAAGAAACAAAAAATAAAGATATTCGCAGGAGAACTAAGGTGGCCGACAAAGCACGAAGAATTGCCAAACTTAAGTGGCAATGAGCAGGGCACATTGCTCGCAGAACAGATGGCCATTGGAGCCGAAAGGTTCTGGAGTGGCGACCGCGTGCTGGAAGACGCAGCGTTGGAAGGCCTCCTACAAGGCGGACCGATGACTCGGTAAGGGTTGCGGAAATCTGATGGATGCGAGACGCACAGGACTGTTCATTGTGGCGACACTTGGAGGAGTACAACAACAGTGGACGTATATCGGCTGAAATGATGATGATGACGATGATGATGAGGGTAAAGAAAAAGAAGAATAAAGTGTATCGATATTTATAGCAACACATAGGAACTAAATGTCTTGCATCACGATAATAGAGCTCTCCACGCGATTAGAACATAAATAACAAGCAATACTTGATTTCAGATTGTTTTCAGTCGAATCGTGTGCAATGGCCCGGACCAGGCAAAACACTAGTCTAGTCAAAAGATCCTCCCTTTTCAATGAAGATATGGAGGACTTTACACTCCGTTCCGTATACCTCTAAAAAAGTAAGGATCCATTATTCATAACGATAGACGACAAAACACTTTTTGCGCCAAACAATCCATTATAATGTCACTCAACTGCTGAAGATCCTGAACCCACTTACTTTTTTAATGATGTCCCTTACGTCACAAAAAATGAACCCTAAAATTCGAGCTAGATTTCAGAATGTTTCGCAAACCTCTGAAACTTTTCTAACGATGTCTCTATGAATACCTGAGAACGGTCATACAAATCCCCATTGATTTCACACACGGTTCCACCGCAATTTTTTATTCTCTCTGACAACCGCTAGGACATCTCGACTTCATCATTAACTGCTACTCAAACAATATTAGACTCTATTATGATAAGTTTACCGTCTATTTTTGAAAATGACGAAGCAAATCTCAGGTGTTTACTATGAAAAGAAATGATAATGAACTCCTTTCAGTCTCCTGTATAGATGTCATTTCTTTTGAAGTTGAATATGCAAGAATTAAAACTGTTTTGGTATGTCTACAACATAATTTTTAGTTTGTACGAAACTTTTGTTCAGAATCATTAACTGAATGGATTCTAATAGTTTTTACACCATGTTATATTTTTCCCAAACATATTTAAAAATGTCACAATTTTTACATTGACATACTGACTCTAAGTACAACATAGGTATCGGCAGGCCATTGCGGTCATTAGGCGCCTACAAACAGCTGGGTGCAAGTGCAAAACTACCAAGTCGCCTGGATGCCCAGGTGACTATGTATTTTTGCTGACATAACAAGCTTATAACTTTGTGATTTTTCATGATACAGTTATGAAATTTTGTACATAGATTCTTTACATAAAAATACTACATATGTGTTTTGGGTTTCGCTAACTAAAACTAATTTTGTACATGCATTTTGCTGTGAGACCGATGAAAGATTTTAATTATCCTTTTACATCCTATGGAAACTGATTGGGGAGCCATTTACAATGGTGGACACACAATGGCTGAACAACGCCACTTAAAATTAGCGCGCTATTGAAGTCTAAGCCCTATATGCATACGATTATAGTGAAAGGGGGCTTTGTGCAGGTGCATATGAACAGGGTATATGGTATATCATTATGTATGCCTTTGATATGCGCTGTGTATGGCAGCCTATTATAGACTGATATTGACATAGCTTTGTTAACCCATATTATTGATATATAGATATTCTATTTAAGAGGAGGACTGGTCTTGGACGTTATTTTGAAAAAGGATGTAATTTAATTTTTGTGTCCATTTTTTTTTTGGCGATACAGTTGGCGGAATTGAATGATTGGCTGTAACACTACGTGTCGCAGGTTTGTTTCTTGCGTGGATCAAATATTTGAATGGGCTACAGATAGTTGTTCAGGATCTGAGTATTTAGATCTGAGTATATAGTGGTTTTGAACGAACCCACGATACAAGAGTAGTTCGTAATGGTTTTTTTTTTTAATATATAAACATTAGCATAACGGTAGAACGATGTTGATGGTTATGATGTTTAAAAAACAAAGCCTATCATCCGCAGTGAAAGCTCTTTGGAACGGTTAGTGGGACAGGTAAGAGTAGAGGGCCAACGTTCTCCCGGCCGATCACCTAGCTCGAAAGATTCCCGGGCTGCCATCAGAAAACACAGACATGGGCAAGGAATTCCACTTCTTAGCTGCACCAACAATGAATGTGTTCCCAGAACATTTTGTGCGTTGTCATAAATCATCTTCAAAGTGTTCCCTCATTGAATGTACCCACAGTGATATGAATAGAGAGAGACGGAGAAGCCGTAACCAACCTACCTGACAATCCATGACCACGACCACTCCGCCAGGAGTGGCTGGCGCACGCCGACACCATCATACGACTGAGAAAAAGAAGAATAAAACCGCTGCGGATCACTAGCATGCAATAAAAATCTATGCATCCGTCTCCACTCTATTAACGCCATACGAGGATCAAGAGGTTAATCAAATTGGCTTAATTATACCAGATACAGTATAACCATATCATAATATTGTTACATAAGCAAATTATAGATACGATAGTGTTTCCTTGTTGACGGTCAGATTTTAATTGAACGATAACAGAATCAGTATTAATATCGCTACACGACAGATGATCAATCAACTGCAGATGACGTCATTGTCAGTTGATCAATTACAGTTAATGAAACAGGATGGTTCGCTAGTGAAACGAGATGAATACGCTATCATAATGTTGTTATATTTATTAGCGATTTTCATACTATGGCTATTTAATCCAATTATTTTGTAGGAAAAGTGACCTTGAAGGTTAGATACTTAATTTATACATGACATGACTACCTGTCCCTCCGGTTTCACTCACGTCTTTGACTCCGTTCTCGCGTGTCGTTTACTATGATATATATACATATAGCCTATAGCCCTCCTCAATAAACAGCGCATGTTCAAACAAAACAAAGTCGCGGATTCGAACCCAGCCAGGCGCATTACTTTGCATAATTTATTTCTTCACCACTTGACTGCTCTGAAAACGGTGAAGGAAAATATCGTGAGGAAACCGGCATGGTCTAGAACCAAAAATTCGAACTTATGTGACATCAATCCACCCGCACTGGACCGCGTGGTGGATTACGGCCCATTCCCTCTCTTAAAGAGGAGGCCTGAATCCCAGCAGTGGGAACATTATAAGGCTGATTATGTTCAAACAAACAAATAAATTCTTTCAATTAAAAAAAAAAAAAGATTTATTACATACTTATATTTAGTTTCACCTGTCCCGATGTTTGTCTGTCTGTCATCAAATCTTACAAATTAAATTTGATCCACTTCCCGGTTACCGATTGAGCTGAAATTTTAAATACATATGTAAATCAGATGACAATACAAAATTATTATGAAATCGAGCTGATCTGATGTAGGAACTCGGTAGTTAAATGACACAACCCCATCGAGTTTAGGCTCGTATGATTCGTCTTGACGGGTATTAATTATACAGATATACAGCGCTATAAAAGATTGCTATGAAAAAAAGATTTTCATTAAAAACTTGTTTTTCCATTATTTGTAGTTTAGTGTAAAATATTGTACAATAATTAACACAGACACCCAATTTCTCAGTGCCGGTTATTCCGTAAAATAACACTGTTTTAGCCAGAGGACCACAAAACAGAACCTTAATTCCTTTCGCACTGTGACATTAATTCTCAAAACACAAATCCACTTAAAACTGGGCAGGAAATGGTCGTATCTACGCCATTATCAATCTTACTTAGTTCACAAACGACGTAAATGCGAAACAAAGCGACACCTCTAAAATCATTGTTCACAACAAGAAATCCTCAAAAATCCGTCAAAGACGCATTACCATACAAAGGGAAAGTTTCGTCCTGTGACGTCATAAATCTTGTCGGGTCGACAGAACTCCAGGTGCTGTCTCGGTGAATACAAATGATAATGAACACGAATCCCTGGACGAGGACAACGGGCTCGAAGGGCGACGGGTGATAGCATAGACCACGGAACCATCTAGAGAAGAAAGCGACAGTCTTGAAGCAGGGAAACGTGTACTCTTTTATGTCTTGTGTTAGACTCAAGCTACCGATGAATATTTGATTTTAATAGAACTAGTATGAAATCATCCACTTCCTGTGCATTCACAAACATTTTGTCTGCCCAGTAGCTTCCACTTAAAAAATAATCATGATCAAAAAGTGTTCAGTATCGGTAACTGGAAAAAACAGTGCCTCCGCTTGCGCAGCGCCTAACAGTGTGGCAGTCAACCGACGATTCCGATTTTATGAATGCCTAAAGACAACATGAAAGGGAAATCGTGATCCTAGAACGCAAATGACAATGAAAGGTTGCGTTTTAGTTGGTAAAAGTACTACACGTCCTCTCATTCTAGCTTATAGTGAAATAAGTTATTGGATGATTTCCAAAGTCAAAAAATCTATATACTCGTATATAAAAATCAATGCCACTTTTCGTTGTAATTTTATAACTCAAAAACGGGCTCACCTATCCAAACCAAATGTTTAAGCTTTGTTCGAATTATTTAGTAGATAGTTTATATGAAGTTTGATAGGGTGGAGTAGGGTAGAGTAGGGTAGAATAGGGTAGAGTAGGGTAGAGTAGGGTATAGTAGGGTGGAGTAGAGAAGAGCTGGAGCGAAACCGTGCGGGCAAAAGCTAGTAAGTTCATGTTTTATACTGCCAGCAGCCTCGCTTGCGTGAAATTAGATAATTGTTATAAGGTAACATATTCTCGGGACGAAATTTATCATATTCCAGGACATGGTCTACTTTTGTACCATATTTCTCCCAAATCTGTTCAACTATTTATTCGTAAAGGAGTAGAAAACACACATACTAAAAAAAATACTCCTTTATAATAATTGTAATAGTGATGATATGATGTTATGTAGTATGTAAGTATGTTGGATTTTCGTAAAATTTCCTTTGGTTATGTAGACTTTATTTTCGCAAAAATTAAAGCAGTTTCTATACTTCATTGCAGCCGTATTATGAATAAATAGTGACACACTTGGCAGCTTATATGGCAAGTGTTGACAATGCCGAAGCGCTTCTGTAGTCTATGGACAGCAGGCTTGTTTACGCGTGAGCGTGGGTACAGGCGCGAATGCGTTCGGGAGGTTTATAGCATGAGCTTGATGACATTTTAGAAGATCGAGAAACAAAATGAATCGCTTTAGCAACAGGCATAGACTGAACAGCACTGAAACATAATGTAGGATATAGGACTATTGCAGTGCGTCTCTGGGTCTCTCTTCCACATTACCTTCTCGACAGCCCTTCTCTGGATGTTTAAAATTGAAGAGCACTTCCTTTCTCAATTGACATAATATGAATATATAATGTATAAACTTATATATTAGATGTATTTATCGATGGCTTAGAGTGAAAACCTCGGATATGCAATTTTATTACATTTCTGAAAAGAAAAGCTCGTAACGCACAATCTTGTATCACGCAAAATTTTGATTCGATACTTCTAGCGCCATCTACGATGTTGCATGCATATCTTGCTCAAGTTAGTTTATTGTGATCACCTCGCGACGGCGCGGCAAAACAAGCGGAAAAAAAAGCGTTTGAAATAAACCAATAGTTTTAAATATTTGAATGAAACATGTTTATGCACATTAAAATTGCACGATAATAAAGTTCTAATTTGTTTTTTTTTGTGCGTCCTGAAAAGTGATGTATTTCATAGTTACGAGGTACTCACTCTAAGCCATCGTTATGTAGTTTTATGTTATGCATTGGATCCTAACCTCGAATGTGATCTCTGTCACTCAAAGGTTTGCTAGGAGTAAACTCATTGTTGAGTTAAGGTCGCCTTTGTACATAAACTATCAAATCATTGTATCAAGGTTAAACCTTTGAGGTTAAGATATGATTTGGCGATCTTAAGTGTACGGAAAGTCGTGATACACGTTCTACACGGTCCTCAAAGAGATGTCAATAAAATTGACGGGGTCAGTTAAAGCGACGCTTGCCAAGACTACGCATTATTCGAAGGGCTAATTGTTGGAACATTTATCTTAAAAATTTAGCATGTGCAAGTCGGGCTCGCGCACTGAGCGTTCCGTGCAAACTAACCAATGAAAACCGTTCAATTGCAGAATTGAGTTACAAAGATTTTTCCGAATCGCTAAAAAAGTTTTTTTTTTGTGACGTAAATTTACAGTTTTTAGATTTTTCCTTATACCTGTGCTATGAGACCTTGCTTCATGCCAAATTTCAGGATTCTGTGCCAACGGGAGGTACCATGTGAATTTTGATTCCCTTGTGAGTATCGAAATATTTAACATTTTGCGACATAAACGGCCTACCTTTTTTTGTTAACTCAGAAGTTTGATTTGTTTACAGCTTCAAGGGACCGCAGACCTGAGTATATGGTTTTTAATTTGTACTCTATATCTCCTCGAGTTCCCGAGATAAAGGATCTTGATAGACAGATGGATAACAAACTGATCCTATAAGAGTTCCGTTTTTTCCTTTTGAGGTACGGAACTCAAAAAAATATTTTCAGAACCATGGCCGATTAAAGCCTGCCTCTTTTTTTCAAGTTTCTCAAGCGATACTATGTATTATAGTAATGAAGATAAAGTTTATAATTATATGACACTGAAACTGCTCACCGCTTCGCTGCCATCTCGGTGTGAATTAATTTGTTGTGTAGTATAAAATATTGTACAAAAGGCAAATATCCAATTGTAAAGAACCTCAGTTTTACCAATGACCTATTTAGTCTGTTTGCACTTGATGAATGGGCTTATTAATTTAATTAATATTCATATGACAGTAATACGGCATAATTGCCGAGTCAATGAACATTGAACAATCATTCAGTGATGATATTATTCCTGGTTTTACCTATTGTTCAGTGTCAATGACGTAAAATAGAGCTCGATTTAAGGTAGACTACAATGCGCACACGTGTGTCAAACACGCAGTTCTGGGCGCATCGGTCTCCATATCTCCAACTTGATACGACATCCTACAAAGCGTTTTTTAAGTATTTTTGCTTATAATATAATAAAGCTAACTAAATATACTACAATTTTTTTTTTTTTTATCTGTTATAAACTAGTACTTGACTGCGATCCCGCCTGATGGTAAGCAGTGATGCAATCGTTGATGGTGAGGCGCACTAGTTTATTAAGAGCCTATTCACTCTAGCCTTGAAGACACCCAAATTATAATCGGACGGGAAGACCGCAGCAGGCAGACTGTTCCAGTCCTTCGAAGTACGCGGTATAAATGACGAGGCGAAACGCTTAGTCCGGACCGTAGATGTTTCAACAACGTAAGGGTGGATACTCGCCGTGCGTCGGTTTGTCCGATGATAGAAATGAGATGGCGGAATCAAGTTATGCAATTCCTGCGCACACTCTCCAAAATGCAATCTGTAAAACACCGAAAGGCTGGCTACCCTACGCCTGTGCTCAAGGCTTTGAAGATTGGACTTAACCAAATCTGGATCACCAATCAGCCTCTTCGCACGCCTTTCCACCGAGTCCAAAGCTGCCAGGCTGCAATTTGAGCAAATTTAGCTACCTTTGAAGTATCTTCATATCGTACTACGATAAGAAGAATAATAATAAAAATATCGATACGAAACGTAGTGCGATAAGAGTCAGTTTTCGAGTATTGAAAAAGAATAAAAAAATGAAGATCGGATAAATTTTTTTTAACATTTTTACGTACATTGTTAAAAACACATTTCAAAAATTTGGTTAAAAATTCATTGACTGGCCCTGGATTCCGAGGTATAAATCTGACGGCACTCCACTATATAGACTTTTAGAACCAAACTAGACTAAACTCCTATGTCACCACTAAAATGAATAACACTAATGTTAAACAAATCATATCCCATTTCATTTTGCAGACATTAATTTAATGTCTCATGAACTACAAACACGAAAACAATAGTCGATAAACAACTATAATATATGACAGACAAACGTGCAGGTAAGTCCGGAAAGGGGAAAACCAACTTATTTATACAATCAGCCAAACCTTTCCTAACTCTTATATTTATAGAAACAAAGGTGAAAATCTGTTTTCAGGAACGCATTTTAAAAATTTGAAAACCAAGTTAAGTTTACAACCAACTTTATCTTTTTTAACTCTTAATTCGTGAGAGAAAACGTTGATTGTTTGTTTCCATGAACGCATTTAATAAGTTTGTTTATTTAAAGGTACGTAAGCCGCTTTTGATTTGTGGGTAAGAATGACACAGCGTTGTTTATGATTTCCTTAGGAATAAAGAATAATGTTTTCCAGTCTGAAATGTAAAGAGTTTTAATGTATGTTTGTTTTTGTTTTTGTGGGACACCTGTTCCTGATATAAGTAGTGTTTGATATGTCGCTTGCTGAATATTTGTTGGGGATTGTATGTGTTGTTATATGAACCGAAATCCCTTTCGGTTTCAAAAGCCCAAGTCGTCAACGGCGCGCACTGTTTCCGCGCGCCTCAAGAAGTTGTCAGCAACAGCAGGGACCCAGCCGGGTCGAAGCCTACTGGGGCCAGGGTTATCCGAAAGGGAGCTCAAGCCCCGGTATGAAGGCTAAAAGGAACGGGGTGGGCTTTTAGTCAGTAAGAGTCTGACACTATCTCCCGCTCCGCCCAAGAGCGGGGTTATCATTGTGTGATTTTTCCCGCCTTAAAAAAAAGATTGAAAAGTTTTTTTGTTATTATTGATAAGTCCGCGCTTGACCACTCCCTCACCTGCAGGCCTAGCCAAGTTAAGACCATTTTGTTTCGAATCTCTTTCTACAGTCGGTAACGCCTCCGATTCTTTTGTTTTGATCACGTGACTTAACGTTCATATGATGTCATTCCCATATATTTTAAGTTTTCTACTAGCGTTAACGATTGTAGATTATCAGTTTGGCTATGCCCTCTGGTAAGCAATGGCGAGGTCAATGATGGAGTAGTTAAGTTATTTACTTTTGACTTCAAGACCCCAGTTGTCGCTATTCCACATTCGCTATTGCTCATACTATGCCACGTGATATCAATAATGAATCAAAATTGTGATATCTATGCCATTGACTTATATTCTAGTACATATATATCGATGATCTATGCACTATAAAAAAGTGTGATAGTTTCATAAATTTACATAAGATTAATAATTCGTGGAACTGTAGTAGGTATAATGTAGATGGCTTATTATTAACATAACAACAACACTTTTAACTAATTACAACGATTTATATGATCTATGTACGTATATAGATCACATAAATAACACAGGTTCAAGCTCATATGCACTTTATTTCAATAAGTTTAAAGTTGATTTTGGAGTGCCTTAATAAAATCCTTTTCACTACGCTCCTTTCTGTCTGCGCTGACCCTAAGTTGTCCTAAAATTCCCAAATACTCCGAGCGCATGAAATTCCGTGTATAGACGATGAAACGACAATCTCAACATTACAGCATGAATTAATATTTGCACATGTAAATGTTCATTAGCATCTACTTCATATTATATCGTCTCATAGTTAGCTAAATATTTGATGTTGTACTATGAAGTGATACAGTGTTTATAGACAGATAATTATCCCACTGTTGTACTAAGAGACTCCCAAAGCATCTTTGAAATAATTCTCAATATTGACTGCATGGTAAAGTAGATCTTAAATTGTACTTAAATTAGATCTATTCTTGCAAATGTGTTTTTGATGGTAGTCAACTCAGAAAGGCTATAAGTATTTAGACCTGTAATAATAAGCCTTTTTGAATTACAAAGTTCTCTCAATGTGTATTTGATGTTTATTGTGGAGCTAATTTTATTAAAATTGACATCATTATGGTACCTATTTCAGAAGTATGAAGTAGATTTTTGTGGTCCTTTCATTACATTAAAGAAATTTTTTTTTTTGTGTACCGTGGATTTTTTTTTTACCTTTTCTAAATCTGTATGTGTACTAACATTACAAAGAGTGACAATTTGATTTTTTAAATATTTGTTTACACACGTAATCGATAGACCATGGAAAAGGCGATAACTAAGCGAAAAACCCAAATTCTGCCGGAAGTCATTATTCTACGCGGATGAAGTCGCGGGCAAAAGCTAGTAAACTCATACACAAAACACCCAGAACTAATCTTTTTTGTTAGTTACCCTATTCTGTCCCACTCCCGGACCAAGGCTTCTCATTCTTATAATCTTTATTGTACATAACTTTACAAATTATAAATAGTAAGACAGCCGATGTATACAGGCGAGCTTAACCCAAAATTGGGTCTCTTTCCACTCTTTCTATCTTTCGCGAACAAACTTGCTTAAAAACCAAATTTTTACCTCTCCTAAGAAGCTACATAAAGCTTTTGGGGAGAGGTAAAAATGGACTTTTCAGGTCAAACTATGAGCCTAGAGTGTTCTACTGCTGAGTCACAGGCTACTTTTCTGTGAAAAAGCCTAAGAAGTAATCCGATAAGGCAAGTAAAAATAAAATAAAGTGGAATAAACATTCAAACCTAACTCAAAAAACTTCCTACCAATCATGCAATATTCCAAATTCAAAACGAAACAAAAAGTGAACTTCATAAATAATAAACATCGTCACCAGAGAAGATACAAGTGAATGTTCCAAACTGGGTCATACTGTAAGCTGAGTGCGAGTTGTTTTTACATTAATGCGATCGAAACATTACACATACACAAAACAGACAGTCCAGTTGGGTAGATCTTATATATATCTTCAAGAAAACGGTCGACCGTCGAATCCGACTTGGCTGGGTAGCGTTCGGGAAGCTCTGCGGTATCTTCTCGTCCAACATACCCCGGTGTCTCAAGACGAAATTCAGTGCGTGGAAAGGGCTATGCTCGGAGTTTTCTTGCGTGATTGAATTAGAAATGAAGATATTCACAGGAGAACCAAAGTTACCGACATAGCACGAAGAACTGCCACACTTAAGTGTCAATGGGCAGGGCACATTGCTGGCAGAAAAGATGGCCGTTGGAACCGAAAAATTCTGCAGGGACGACTGCATACTGGTAGCAGTCGTCCCTCCAGAATTTTAGAGTGTTGGTAGACCTCCTACAAGATGGACTGATGACCTGGTAAGGGGTGCGTGTATTCGTTGGATATGAGATGCAGACCGTTCAATGTGGCGACACTTGGGGAGACCTATGTCCAACAGTGCACGTCCTTCGGCGGAAATGATGATCGAAATGTTTACCGCGTTTGTCTCTTTGATTCGTTAAAAGTTAGGAGCGGGCCAATCAGAGCACCGAACGTCATACAAACAATCAGCGATTGGGATTAGTTGATTTATTAATTAGCGGATATTGCGTGAGTTTATTCTGAGAGTCATTAGTTGCTTTAGTTTTATTTTAGAAGTAATCTTTATTCATAAAAAGGGATTCATTGGGAAGAATCGAAATATTTATAACATACAGACTACTGCAACTACAGAGGTTTTTTTGAAGTGAAAAATCATCAAATTACTCTTCTTGCTCCGGTTTGAGAAAGAGGCAGACTTTTAGTGACTTTTTTCATTTCAGAGCCACGGTAACTCTTCGAAACAATAGAAAGAAATAACATGGGCATTTGCCAATGTTCTGTATATTATCTCCAGTTTTTTTCAGCAACTGCTCTACCATGAGCTACTAACTTTAGCGAAAAAAGAGCAGTGGTGGCCCGAATGGTAATTGCCCCGACCTATAAGATGATTTTTCCCATCGAAAAAAAAAAAAAAAACCTGCTAACTGTAAATCGCGGGTTCAAACCCAGCCAGGCGCATTACTTTGTATAATTTATTTCATCACCACTGCTATTAAAACGGTAAGGTAAAAATTGTTGACATTTACCAATTCGCACTGGGCGCGCGTGGAGAATTACGGCCCATTCTCTCTCCTAGAGAGGAGGCTTGAGTCCCAGCAGTAGGAATATTGAAAGGTTGATTTATGCTATGCTTATAAAATTATTTTCGATAGATAATGTTAATTATATTTAAAGACGATAGTACAAAAATCTATTTTGTTCAAGAAATACACAGTGATGTGTCACAATTCGTGTAACCCTTTTTACATCCGACTGAATGTTGAGAAAACAAATTGTGTCACGTTTGAGATTACTAAAATTACATCACGAACGCTTCTCAGACAAGCACTAGTGCGACATGACTACAAAACGCCCCAGACACAATAAATTACAATTGACTCTCCTGAAATCTTCAATTTCACAGTATCTGGGTTGTAATATGACACGATGAGATTGTAAAATAAACTGTCAGACAAACTAGTGATGAACTGCCTGATAAAGATCTGATCATAATTGGCAGCTTTATCACCCACCAGACGATGGCCCACTCATTAGAGTACCCACTTTGGAGAACCTAAAAAAGCCGCTATAAACGTGACAACATACTGAGCCCAAAAATTTGAGAAAAGAGAAAACTATCGATTAGAGAAGAAGAAGAATTGCCCTCTGTTAAAGCCTGCTCACTTATGTTCACTGATCTTTGTGTGTCTGACCTAAAATAATAATAATAATTTTTATTAAACTGACGAAGTGGGTGGGGTGGGTCTCTTGGGCGGGGCAGGAGACAGCGTCAGACTTTTCCTGACTAAAAACCGACTCCAATTCCTTCTTTGCCATTGTTCCTGTGCCCCGAGGATCTTTTCGCATCACCCATGGGTCCAGTAGGCTTCTACCCTGCTGGGCTCCTACGGTTACTGACAACTCCTTGAAACAATCCAATCTAATGTCAAGTAACGACTTACCAACTGAAGGATTAGTAATACTAAAAAAAATACCTAAAAAAACTGACCTTACTGCAGCACCAGCAACTGCAACTAGTGATTGAGTGCCGGCACATCATGCATATCGGTAAAGGATTAAAGAAAGCTATTGGAGCTAGTCCTAGATCTGTTTATCACTATAGCGTGAAAATCAGCCACATGTGCCATAGAGGGCATACCTAATGCACTGCATATATAGGCAGCTCCAACAGCGATCTGACCTTATTATTACACTAGATCTGCAGGGTATCTAGAGCCTTTTGCGTACTGTTAACCCATTACCGCCAGTGTAGAAAGATTAGCAAAATGCTTTGAAAAAAAATGCCACTGTATTTATATACAGTTGTTGGCTGCATTTTTGCTCTTGAGTTGAAACCACTACAGTTAAGCTTAAAGACCAAGGATGAAATCTTTAATTTGGAAAAAGTGTTATTGGCAAACTCTGAATACTAGCTGAGTTCCTGTATTTCAGCAATATTAATTGCAGCAGATTTGCTTCCTTATTGGAAATCACAACACAACAAGAGAAATTCACTTCATTAGGGCTTGTCCAATACAACTGCTTGCGTTCTTTTTATAAATGATATAAACTAGTGCTTGACTGCGATTCCACCTGATAGTAAGCAGATGCAATCGTCGATGGTGAAGCGCACTAGTTTATTAAGAGAACAATCTAGCTTTGAAGACACCAAAATCATAATCGAACAGGAAGACCTACTTTCAACATTCCATAGCAACCTCATTCAAACAATGTTAGAATTAGAACCGCACTATCTATAACCGACCACCTGCCATCTCGTATCAGGGTGCCGTCTTATGTTTGATAAGGGGTTCTAGCAAAATTAATCAGCCTCACGTCTGGGGTACATAACAGTAACCCAATTATATGGGCCCCTTTTGTACACGTCATCAGCATTCAAAGGCTGTCTGAAACACTGGTATTGTTTAAAATCGCTGTAGCAGGTATTTGTCGATTTTCGAATGACGAGAATTTTAACTGAAAGTTGGAGTTGAATTAATTTTGAGGACAAGGAAAATTGGTTTTCTACGAATTGGCTAAATTTTAAATGGTTCCGTGTTAAGGAAAATGGTTGCTTAGAATATAGCATAAACATAATTAGCCTTAAAATGTTCTCTCTGCTGGAACTCAGCCCCTCTTCAGGGGACAGAATGGGCCGTCCCGCAGGTCCCCTAGTACGGTCGGTTCAAGTCTCCGAATTTTTGGTTCTAGGACATGACAGTTTCCTCGCGATGTTTTTCTTCACCGTCTTCAGAGAAGCGATTGGTTCTGTCAAATCGTGGTTTGGGTTCTGACTGTTAAATATCTGCAATTGAAACCACAAACATCAAAAAGATAGACAGACATTACTATGGTTCAACAAACGCGTCAAATTAGCCAAAAGACGCTGTAAAGTAACAATTTAACCTTTTCTCCCTAGTTTTTTATAAACGTTTCATCACACTAGTAATAATTCTCGTATAGTGGGTGCATTCACAAATATGTAAACTCACATGACAAACATCAAGATCTGAAAAAACTGTCTGTAGGCCATACAGATTTAAGTTCCGTGCGGGAGTTGAACCAGCGTCCGTGCCATCAATCATCTGATAACTCCTCCTGCTCCGGGTGAAACAAGAAGAAGTGGTAGACTTTTACCATCTGTGCTCTTTCTGTTGCTCTTTGAGTCCCAGGACCATGGTAACTCTTACTAACATTCCTGTAGTAGCAGGCTTGCGGTCAGCGAGCAATGGGTAGCTCGCTGTCCGACCGTCCGGTAACTGTCCGGACCGAGCCCAAGTCGTCGTTGGCGCGCACCGTTCCCGCGCGCCTCAAGGAGCTGTCAGCAACAGCAGGGGCCCAGCTGGGTCGAAGCCTACTGGGGCCAGGGTTAATTCGAAAGATAGCTCAAGCCCCGGTATGAAGGCAAGGAAGGAACAGGAGTGGGTTTTTAGTCAGTAAGAGAGACACTATCTCCCACTCCGCCCAAGAGCGGGGGATGTCATTAGATTTTACCACCACGAAAAAAAAACCACTCCCGTGGTATGAAATTACTTTGACAGAAATATATGTTTTTTTCTATGCAATTCCTTCATAACTAAGTGGTCACATTAATGAAGATTCAAGTCTCTCACTGTAAACTAGGATAACCACTAAGCTCCACTTTAGAATGCTCCTAAACTATATCGTCTGGAGAATTTCCATGGAATTCCCGGTTCAAGCGAATTATTCTCAGTATTACTACACGAGCGGTGCTTACATCAAATAAGACCAAGTCTTGGAAGATTACCAATGAATACAATTACTTTGAGGAGAATGCTTTGACCGAGAAAAGACAATACTTTAATCTACAAGTGGTCCATATCTACATTAATTTTATAAAGTGGTATAGTTTGGTTTTTTATGTTTATTTTTGTTTGTAGGAGATAATCACTGAAAGTACTGGGACGATTCCGAAAATATTTGCAACGATAAAAAGCTGCTTTATTTCCATATAACATAGGCTATATTTTATGTATGCGGGCGAAGCTGCGAGCAAAAGCTAGTGTTTTTTCTATTAGTACAGGATACGGTTAAGAACGACCTTCACCGGTTTGTTTAATGGATGAAACCTATTTTATGATAAATTTAGTATATTAAATAATATAACGCGGGTGGGTTGCCTGAGAAATTCCTGGCCAAACAATTTTTTTTTTTTTTTTTGTAAAATGCACCGGTGTGTTTAGCGAATAAATTTAATACTAACCGAAAGAGTGAAGCCTTTAGAACATAAAAATGTTGGGTTGCCTATTTGTTTCCTGGCATAGCTATGGGTTGCCAGGTATAAACAGGTATGCATAAACAGGTGTGTTTTTTTTTATATACAACAAATTCTATATCAAAATAACCGCTGTTTCATTACGAATACGATGGTATAGTGTTGTCTGCAAAAAAATCTGGTATGGATAACGGTTGTGCATTTTTCTAAAAATAAAATAAATTTTCAATTTTTAATTAATAATAGTCTGGCCAGGAATTTCTTAGGCAACCCACCCGCGTTATATTATTTAATACACTAAATTTATAATAAAATACGTTTCATCCATTAAACAGACCGGTGAAGGTCGTTCTTAATCGGATCTTAGACTATATGGAAGAATGCGTGCCATGGATGGTCGCGAGTGGTATAGCTATGTGCAGAGCAGAGTACCTATAGTAGGCACGCGTTTGTCGCTGCTTTATTCCCGAGTGACATAGGTTATATTTTATGTACGCGTGTCGTAAGCCACGGGCAAAATCTAGTTCAAAATAGATTAGAATCTACCTTAAATTATTATATTGTTTTTCCTTAGCCTGTAATGTGTCCGAATGCTGGGGAAAGGACGCTGAGGCTTCAGCCGTTTTAACGTGAAGAACTAATAAACACACAAACTGTCTCCTTTAGCTATTCATATTTCGGAGTTCATCTTACGAGTAATTTCAGCCAAATACGTCCACTGCTGGACATACGCGTCCCCCAAGTGTCACCACAATGGACGGTCCTGTGCGTTATACATCCATCGCATTCCCGCGATTCTTACAAAGTCATCGGTTCACTTTGTCCAACGCTGCATTTTCTGATACGCGGTCACCACTCCAGAATCTATCTAAGGAGTAATGTACCCAGTCCACTGTCAGTGAATTTGTCGATTCTTCGGATTTTGTCAGTGACCTTGGTTCTCCTGCGGATATCTTCTTTCTGACGCGATTACGCAAGGAAACGAACATAGCCCTATCTATTGCACTTTCAGTGATGAGGCCCATTGTTTGCGACTACGTTTAAGCGCTATATTTCGAGTTGATTCCATATTAAGAGTGTTACGCTATGGAAAATCTATGTACCTTTTGTTTACTTCCACCCTTTCAAATAGCTTAGGATTATTAAAAATGTACGGTAAATTGAAGATAACGCCTATACGTACATAACGTTTTGAGAACATTCATTGTGCGTAGGTACATCTAAGGGCCTGTGCACACCACGCCTTGTAAACACGCCGTTGATGCGCGTTTTAGAAATGAGCGTCGATAGCGCGTTTAAAAAATGTAAATCACTGTCGGAGTCAGTGTTTCCTGATAGCTACATCTGGGGATCTTTAAGTCAGGAATCAATAGGTTACTTCTAAGCAAGCGTGCTCCATCGTCGACCACATCGTGGTTTTCCGTCAGGTGAGATAGTGGTCAAGCGTGAGCCTCTCTTACACCAATATTATTATAATGACGCAAAGTTGTTATTTTTTTTGTAGGGGATAATCTCTGAAAGTACTGTACCCCTAGCCAAGTTGATAATATCCAATTGTTAACGCTAGTAGTAAACTTCAAATGTACGGGAATGACGTCATCTCAAAGCTCAGTCAGAACAAAAGAATCGGGGGCGTGGTCAACTCGAGGCGTTCGACGCATGCGAAACGGTTGTAACTTGGCTAGGAGGGCTGGTCTGATTGCTAAAATGTTTTCACCAATAGAAGGTAGCTTTAATTTTTGTGACATAGGCTATATGTACGTGGGTGAAGCCGCGGTCAAAAGCTAGTGAATAATAAAAAACTCTGTAGGTGTTTTAATTTTAATCTCCAAATAGTTCCACAAACAACATATTCTATTCGTCGCTACCCCATAACTCATATCACTCACTTACCCCTAAGATTGCTCCCTTCCGCAACTTTATTGCATTAGGTTGTGCCCCTCAAATTACCCGTAGATAACACCCCTACGTATTTGTAAGCGGATTTGCATTTCTTATCTCTGACGTATTCTGTGACATGCAGGGGACGTATACACACGATGTTGATGCTAAGGTATCCATTGCTGCTTTTGAGTCGAAAACTGTTGGTTGGGATGGTGGTAAGCCGTCAATGGATATTGAAGTTTGGTTGGCAGATTAATTATGGTAATCTTAACCTGTCGGTTTGTTCCTTTGTTGTTATGGTGAGGAAATAGGTTGTTGTTGTAATATATATGGTGTACTATGTAGTTTCTACTATAGGCTTTGCTTGCGTGAAAATAGAATATAATACCAAGTAAACATATTCCCCAGGATAAAAAGTATGTACTTTTTTGCTACATGGTTTACACGGTATTTTTTTTTTTGTGAAATACTTTCAATGACTTCTTCCGCTCTAGAGCGGAGTGGGAAGATGGCGGCGGCTGGGGTGTGTGGAAGTCCGTTTCCTCACGCTGCGGCCGCCTTCTTTGTTGGCATTACTGCTTCGCAGAAAGAGGTGATGGCCCGCCCTTTCTCCTTGCGCTGGACCATGGCCTGTACCTGGGCCCGGCGCGAGATGTCGTTACTGCCGATCGCCCCCACGAGGATACGGCGGCGCTCCACTAAAGCGGGCATAGGTACTACCATCGTAGTTTCTACCCGTTATAAAATACATACTATGTTATAGATAAATTACACCCAGACACAGAACCAATGATCGTGCTCTTCACACAAACATTTGTGGTGGGAATCGAACCCACGACCTTCGGCATAGCAGTCAGGGTCACTAACCAGTAGGTCAACTTGCCATATACATAGAACCTCCCATCTTTATAATATTAGTGTGATTTAGTGTAGAGATATTGTTATAAAGTTGAGATGTAGATATTATAGGGGGTAAAAGAATATGACACGAATTTTGTACATCTAAATATTTCTAAGTAAATCCTGGTATTCTGCTCAGAATTCAAGTTAGAGCCGTAAAGCCCGAGTTAAATCTATGATGACAGTTACTGTCCAAGTTCAGACTGTATCTTGTCTAGAAATACACAACAATGTTTACACAAGTCAAACTATTGTAAATGATTTATCAGACTTCAAAGAAAAGGTTTGCAATTATTTTCTATGTATTTAAAAAAAAAAACTCTGTTATTTATAAAATTAGAGACGCCGATAGTCAAAACTGCAGTTATTGTGTACTTTGTAGTGTTATTTACAAGGATTTTTTTAAAATAAGCTTTTATATAAAATCAATAAGCTTTTTTTAGCTATTTTTTTTTTTTATCAGAAGAAAAATATGATATACAGGGTTATTTGTAAAACACCGGCAAACTTTCAGGACTATGTTCTAACCAACTTTTTTAAAATGTGTCGTATTTTAGTTCATCAGATTTTCATACTAAAATAAAAATATTTAAATTGATCGTTCTAAATATTACAAAGTCTATATGAAGCAAGCGATAGTACAATAGGAGAGGGGATTGGGCGGCGGAGGTGCTTAATGCGCTTGCGTTGCATCATACAGACGTAGGAAAGTATAGCAAAATACAAAATTGAAATATGTAAGATAGAACAAAAATCAAAATCTTGAAGGTTTGTTTTTGGTAAATTAATTATGTTTTGTAAAAAGTCATAGAAATAAAGTTGTTGTTTATGATGTTAGTAATACCTACAGTCCTTCAAAGTTGTTAGTGTTATACAAATAACCCTGTATTATAATAATAATAATCTTTATTTTCAGTCAACTACGGCCCCTAGTCACAATATAATATAGAATAATCTTAAAAATAATTAACTTATCGATACATTTATAACATACAACAATTAATATATATATTATTATTTTTTTTATATCTGTTATAAACTAGTACTTGACTGCAATCCCGCCTGATGGTAAGCAGTGATGCAATCGTTGATGGTGAGGCGCACTAGTTTATTATTTATTATAACAAACTATTGCACCCCTATAAAGCTTTAGGTATAATTATGGTTTACACAGTCTGTCTGTCTATTTATAATAATGTAAGTCAACACAGACGGAGTCGCGGGGGTAAGCTAAGACCCTTTGAGACGAAGGAATAAGCCGAAGAAAATTATGAAAGGAAATAAGATTACCTTCCGTTCACTATCAATAATTTATCAGTTTCCTATACAAGGGGGATGCATACGTGTGTTTTTTCCTTATAGAGTGCGGTGAACTTCTTGTGGTAGTAAAACATGTGTTGACATAAAAAAAAATCTTACTTAATACCATACACAATTCAAAATATTTTATTTCACATAGGCCTACATGGGCACTTATAAAACGTCACAAGCTAGTGCACTGTTCCAAATTGACCGTTTCCTATGGAGAAGAACCGGCAAGAAACTCCTGGTTACTCTTTTAAAAAAAAGTGGTTGTCGTTACAATATTTCAACATTACAGTAATAATAGATATTATGTAAGAACAGTGTAGATTAGTCAATATTATACCCAAAAGCACAAAAAAAAACCATAATAAAAAAGTGAGCTGCAATAAGAAGTAATCTAAGAATTCATGGAGTCTACAGTATTCTCACATTCACATTAAAAAAAGAGGCTGTATAAAAAAAGGCCAGAAAAATATAAATAATTACAGCTATCAATAAAATGTTAACAAAATAAATTACTAACGAATTTAAGACAGTTGAAGTCTAAATAATTTAGAAAAATATTGCAAAAACAATGTGTTACAAAACGGAAAAAAAATTTACAAATTAAACAAAATGGAGCAGTTAATAGACACAATATTAATGAGTTACCAGGGGGCCACATGTGCAGAGGTAGTTATTGCCAAACAAGCGTATCTTCGACATAGTCTTTAACCTTGTAATATGCTTTTTTGGTAAGGACACGCTTGATATTAGTTTTGAATTTTCCCTCCCTAAGTTCATATACATAATAAATACTACTCGTATAGAAAAGGATTCGATAACACAAATAGGTAGTCGACGTAGAGTGTAATTAGCATTTATCATTTACTACACTCTAATTTATACCTACATATATTTATACACATACATATATTTACTATAAAACACACATACACACACGCATACATTTATACATACATTACATATACCATTTATACATATATTTTTTTTTTATATTTACTATTTTTAATTTATTCATATTGTTATTTACATTTCTGGGTTTAAAAACTTTTTCAGATTCATTTTTATTTTTCTTGAACCAACATGACTCTTTCGGATGATATCTAATTCCTTTGTCCAAAGATTCACAAGTGTTACATGGCTTCTTCTCATTAGTTTTATTTTTATAAAGGAATGTACAACTCTTTACTGTACTTGAGTTTTTCTTGTACATCATACCTTCATATTTTCTTATCTCATTGAACAAATCAGTAGTGTCATTGAGTTCATCTCTGTTTAACCTATTTAAGATAAACCCAGGTAAACCTGTTGCAATAAGATCTATCATTGTTTTGGAGTCTATCGATTTGTTTATGTCTAGCATAAGCCTTTCTTTTCTAATAGCGTAATCAATTAGTAGTCCTTCTTTATATCTAAATGCGAGAGCATATGTAACTATGTCCCATCCTTGGTTTTTAAAAGTTTCTAAAAATTTGTTTTTCCATTCATTCCATTCAGCCTTTATTGTTAGTTTTATGGCCATCGAGCTATACCAATCCAAACAAGATTTTTCTAAAAATAATCTCAATATATCTATTTTTGTTTCATCTTTTGATATATTAAAGCGCTCACACTCCTTTTCAAAATTCTCAATCCATTGCATTGCATTAGGGTTCTTGCTTGTGAATTTTTCAATAATAAATTTCTCTGAAATATGTTTTAGGTTATGTTGATTTTCTTTCTTCGTAGTAGTCTCTATTAATCCCTCCAAGATATGTTGCAAATTGTCGTTTATGTCTATTGGTTGTTTTGTGCTTATTTCTTCTAAACATTGATCTAAAAATTGCATATTACCTTCCTCATCTCTATATGTTTTCTTAAGATCTTCATCCAATTTTATCCATATTTTTCTACTGTGATGTCTTTTCTTTATACTATTTTTTATTTTTGAGAAAGTATTCATTTTGACAATATATGTATGATGAATCACCGGCTTCAGCTCATCAGGTAAAACATAACATTTTCCTTCTTCTGTAGATATTGAGGTTATGGCTAATACATTTGATTTGCCATCATTTGAAGCTATCATCGTAAACTCAAATTGCAGCCGGTCCATCTTCTTTTAGTTAACAAAAATGTCGTTTTATAAGGTATATTATTGAGGATTTTCGAAATAAACCACAAATTGTTTCTCTGAAAACAAAGATTTGTTTTATTCAAGATGCTTTTACAGTAGGTATAACAATTATCGTTTAACTAAAATTACACTTTTATCTCACCTGAAAACAAAGAAACGACATTTAAAGTTTAATAATATCGCCTCCTCAATTATATCCCTTTAATTATCTCTCTACAAGTTTTTATAACAATAAAATGCACAAAATAATCTAAACATCATCTGTCATTGAATGATACGTCACCCCGTATCCACAGCTTAAAAATTAAAAAAATGAAATGTCATTTCCAAGGAGGTCATTTCATTACATATATTTTTTTTATTTACCTGACACCTAACAAACTGATTAACATCCGTAGACTCATAGCAAGGTTTAGTTGAAAACCAGTGTCAGGCAACTGGTACGCAATGTCCTGGCATTATGCTGTACTGGACCTATTTGGCGCAGCCGTGAGACATACAATGTTATTTATAGTCTACCCCGATCACCAGGGAGACTGGAAACGTCGAGATATGTCGTGCGGTGTTCCGCAGGGGTCGGTACTAGGGCCACCCTTGTGGAACATCGGGTACGACTACGTGCTGCGCGGAGACATCCCTGACGGGGTCAGCATGGTTTGCTATGCAGACGACACGCTGGTTCTAGCGCAGTGAGAGTCGTACCAGGCGGCGGTCGCTCTAGCGACACGCGGGGTTGCGATGGTCGTTGATAGGATCCAGGAGTTGGGACTCGAGGTGGCGCTTCACAAATCCGAGGCGATGTGATTTCACGGTCGCCGCTCTCGGAGCGCGCCGCCATTGAGTTCCCAACTAACGGTAGGAGGAGTTCACATCGGTGTCGGGTCGACGATGAAGTACCTGAGACTCGTCCTCGACAGCCGGTGGAATTTCGTGGAGCATTTCCGACGTCTGGCTCCCAAACTAAACCGGGCTGGGACTGCGCTCAAGTGGCTCCTGCCCAACCTTGGGGGTCCAGATGCCTCCTGCCGGAGGCTCTACGCGGGGATCGTTCGGTCCATGGCCCTCTACGGGGCGCCGGTATGGGCGCCGTCACTGAAGAAGCAACCGGCGGCCATGCCGGACGCCTGCCAGAGGGTCATGGCAATAAGGATGGTGCGGGGATACTGCACGGTCTCCCGCGAAGTGGCGAGCCTTCTGGCTGGCCTACCACCGTGGGATCTGGAAGCAACAGTCCTTGCACACATGCACGATATGCGCGTGGAGATGCAACGCCGGGGTGAAAGTCCGCTGACACGACAGGTCACGGCATGGCGGACAGAGCTCCGGCGGGATCTCATGGTGAAATGGCGTCAACGACTATCGCAACCCAGTGCTGGGCACGCCACAATCATGGCGGTAAGTCCCCTCTTTGAGGCGTGGCTGGAAAGGCCTCACGGCGTCCTTACCTTCTGCATGACGCAGGTACTCACCGGACATGGTTCGTTCGGGAGTTTCCTGCACTAGATTCATGCGGAAGTGACGCCCGGGTGTCGCCACTGTGCGGAACGCCCGGAGGACACGGTGTAGCACACAGTCGAGGTGTGCCCTGCTTGGGCGGAGCATCGCCGAGCCCTCGTGGGGGCGATTGGTGGCGGAGACCTCTCGCGCCGGTTGGTTGAGGCCATGGTCCAGAGCGAGGAGGAGTGGCAGGCGGTCGCCGACTTCTGCGAAGCAGTAATGCTCGCAAAGGAGTAGGCCGCAGGCATCAGGCAACGGCGTTATCGCCGCCGCCGCCGCCGGGATTCTGATCCCGATTTCCGGCCAACGTAGGCGCGGGTTTGCGGACAGTGAGCAATGGGTAGCTCACTGTCCGGCCGTCCGGTAACTGTCCGGACCAAGCCCAAGTCGTCGTCGGCGCGCACTGTTCCCGCGCGCCTCAAGGAGTTGTCAGCAACAGCAGGGACCCAGCCGGGTCGAAGCCTACTGGGGCCAGGGTTATCCGAAAGGGCGCTCGAGCTCCGGTATGAAGGCTAGAAGGAACGGGGTGGGTCTTTTAGTCAGTAAGAGTCTGACACTATCTCCCGCTCCGCCCAAGAGCGAGGGATGTCATTACATGATTTTTTCCCACCATAAAAAAAAAGACATACAATGTTGATGTATTTTAAGTTTATGTTTCTATACTATAATTTTTATCTCATTGTGTTTACCTGTGTGCCAATTAAACGTGTTTTCTTTCTTCTTTATTACTTTGAATATAATTAACATAAAAAAGCATTGATGATTCAATAGTAATGCAATTATTTTTATTTTGTTGCCTAACGGGGCCTCTGCGAGTTAGTTTCGGCACATGGCATGCCTTTCAAGGAACCGTGACCTGTGATAGGGTCTGGAGATATATTAATGCATTTAAAGATACATCTATATTTCAGCCAAAACATTGTTTTCTCCGGTATTTTTAATGACATTAAAATATACTGAATAATTATTGTAAGAACACACAAAAATAATATACCGACAAGAAGAGCGTAGAAAAATAGTTACAAAAATGAGTACAAAAAAAACAAATGATCTTTAAAATAATAATAACATCATAAATATAAACATCAATGCCACTTTTAGTTGTAATTTTATAACTCAAGAACGGGCTCACCCATCCAAATCAAATGTTTAGGCTTTGTTCGGACTATTTAGTAGATGGTTTATGTGAAGTTTGGTAGGGTGGAGTAGGATATAGTAAGGTGGAGTAGTGTAGAGTAGTGTAGAGTAGTGTAGAGTAGGGTAGAGTAGGATAGGGTAGGGTAGAGTAGGGTAGAGAAGGGTAGAGTAGGATAGGGTAGGGTAGAGTAGGGTGGAGTAGGGAAGAGCGGGAGCGAAGGCGCGCGGGCAAAAGCTAGTACAATATAAAAGTATACAATCAAATAGACATACTTAATAGTAATATAATTATCATAATAGTACATATTAAATAAACTAGTAATGATCTCGAACCTATTTTCTCTACTGGAGATAACAATATTTTGGAGGAATGTTATAAAGACCTTCGAAAATTTTTGATATTTTATACATGTAACTGCCACTTCTATTGAGGGTTGTAAAAATACAGTTTTGGAGTATCGTATCTTTATTTCTTTCAAACATAGGTACATATAATTTACAACTAAAAACCAACTAAAATATGGTGTCACAACATTCGAAGTATCGTTTGTCTCGTCTCTGACGGCTATCATTTATTGATGGATATCAATATACTAGCTATATGAACAATTTACCAAAAAAGTTTTATACTAGGTCGTAAACAAATAAAACTCATTGGTTTACATTTACCATATACCTAATAAATATTGCTATTTAAAAAAATACAACAGATACTGTCCGTAAAAAAAGAATTTTAAACGATGAAACTACAGTCCTGTCGCATTCCGAATTCAGAATAAAAAACAGCTGACAGTTTATTGGGTCGCCATTTTGTTCGCTTAAAAATAGCTGAACCAGAATTTTTATTTATTTGTGGACTAAGGTTTTTGTAATAGTGATCACACATGAGGCGCAATACTTGTTAGTGTATTTTGTATTTTTACAGATTCTAAAGCGTTAAGCTTGGTTTCCTTTTTTCTTCTCACGCTCTGAGCGGGGCGAAAGGCAGTTTCAGGTTTTTATTAACTAGACACACACCTGTCTTTTCAGTTACCTCTTGCGTTTCAGGGCCGCTGTAATTCTTTGGAAGCACAATCTTGGTTTTAATAATAATAAAATAAAAATAAAATCTCAATAAAATATACAAAGTCAATAAATTAAAATCAAAGACTCAATGATCAATGTTTTCTTAGCAAATCTTTGAGAAGTTGAGAGAGATCACATTTGAGAATGTCTTTTAAAGCTACATAAACAAGTGTAACTAAAAAATACTAAATCATTAATGGACGCCAGTGCTTTTAATTATTCTCTGGAAGACATCCAGAAAAGGTTTTATTTTATGCTTTCTTATTATAGTAATATTATGAGATAGTGAGAAGTAAATGATAGCGTGTCGGCTGACATGGGAGAATATAAAAAGAAAACAAGTACCCAACATGAAGCAAGGGCGGGATGATAAATGTGAAGAGAATCTCAAGCAACATATTTTTTTTCCAGTATAAAGACGACTAAAGAACAATAGGTTTAATGTGCAAAATTGTTAAAGATATATATTTTTTATATTTTTAATTTCGAAGTAGATTATAAAGGGCCAAATTTTACGAAAAATAGTAGATTTTTCAGAGGTCTTTATTTAATTAGTTTAACACAAAAGTATATTCCGATTTCAATAGGCTAGTGGCCGTAAAAAATGTAATTAGTCCGTCTTTTAGAATATTCAAAAATAAGGGACACGTATTTTTTTATTTGTAAATTAAACCAAAAATGACAAAGATATAGCCCATTAAAGTTAGGTGTAGCGTCACGCCGTGCTACATTTTTTCGCACGGGTTGACGTCACACGTAACTTTAATGGGCTATATCTTTGTTATGTTTTGTTTAATCGAAAAAAGAAAAAAAAAATGTGTCCAATATTTTTTTATAATCTAAAATACGGACTAAATAAAATGTAATTATTTTGACCCTGGACACTACCCTAATAGGGTACATAATAGAAAACGATATAATATTTACAAGATATATGGGTTTTGTTTACGATATAATCACGTATGAGCGGTTGTTTGGAAATATATCTTGGGTTGGCCGCTCTTAAGTCTACTTTAGTCATAGAATGAATCATTGCAAAACTAAAGTACACAAGTCTTTTTCCAATTCTCGAAACACAAGAACAATTTGCATTATGTCGAGGCTCCATCCTGCTCGCAATGGCATCCTCGAGTTAAGTCTACGTTGAAAAAAGATAAAGATCCATTCATTGAAATCTTTGCTTTCTTAATTAATTCCAATAATAGTAGCCCTTGAGCTAACATTGATTTGTTCTTTTAGTAATGTGACCATCATTTTAAATAAAACGAGATAAAGTCAATTCAGAGATTTTTTTTAGCAATCTATAAGGTTTCTTATAAGTTGGGTGGCAGGGTGGCCCCATCGTGCCGGTTGGCGACCGGATGAGAGGACCCGATGGCGATCTCTGGGGGGGTTCGGGCGTCCCCGCAGTCTCCAAATCAACCCTCCATTGGCGCAGCAACTCTGGTTGTGTTGTTGGGTTTGACATCGCATCACCTCGCTCAACTGCCATCTTCCATCAGCCCTATTCACTAAAATTATATACATGAAAGCTAATAAAAGGAAAAGTAAGTGTGTACAGCGGATGCACGTCCTCTCGTTCCATGTGCACCTCTCAAACATACGAGGACTGCACTCCAATCTCGATGCAGTCCACCACCACCTCGAGACTGACAAGCCCCACTTACTTTTCTTGACGGAGACGCAGATCAGATGTCCGTCTGATGCGGCGTATCTCGACTACCCGGGATACTCTTTGGAGCACCATTTCCTGCAGCGTGCCGGGGTCTGTGTATACGTCCGCAATGACATCTGCTGCCAGCGTCTCCGTCACCTTGAAGACCCCAGTTTTTCAAGTTTATGGTTACTGGTGGACACCGGTGTGGACAAAATTGTCTACACCTGTGTTTACCGGTCGCACAGTGGCGACCAGGAGACGACTCGGCTGTTTGGCCACCTCAGTGAGGCCGCCGATGAGGCTCTGCATCGGCACCCTGATGCGCAGTTTGTCGCTCTGGGGGATTTTAACGCCTGCCATCAAGACTGGCTTTTCCCATACCAGAGGACCGACCACGCTGGGAGGGAAACTCGAAACTTTGCAGTGTCGCTGGGCCTCTCCCAGTTGGTAAAGCAAGCGACGAGGGTGCCTGATGTAGTTGGTCATACTGCCAATTGTCTGGACCTACTGCTGACCACCGATCCGGACAGATGTATCGTAACAGTTTCCTCACCACTTGGAACTTCAGATCACTGTCTGGTGAAGTCTGTATCGTCCTTCTCCCCACCTGACCGCGACTCACGTGGCGAACGGCGAATGTGGCGATACAGGTCGGCAGATTGGGATGAGATGCGGCATTTCTTTGCGTCTTATCCTTGGCAGCAGGTCTGCTTCTCTTCTGAAAATCCGTCGAGCTGTGCGGATGCTGTAACCGATGTGATACACCAAGCTATGGAGTATTTTATCCCTTATAGCGATGTACGCATCGGTGGCTCAGCTCACCCGTGGTTCAACGCCGATTGCGTTCAGGCTGAAGAGCGTAAGCATTCGGCGTTTCTCGCCTGGGTTGACGCTCGTGACCGCAAAGCTCCGGATCTGAATTCAAAGAAGAGAGCCTTCAACCATGCTGCCAAGTCCTACAAAAAAGCATTAAAGAAGGCACGCTTCGACCGCATAACCCATATTGGCAAAAAACTCTCTGCACAGCCGTCCGGTAGCAGAGCATTCTGGTCGCTTGCCAAGTCGGTCGAGGCGAACTTCTGTCGGCCCGCTTTGCCTCCGCTGGTAAAGCCTGATGGAACACTGGCTCATACGGCAAGAGAGAAAGCAGGACTCTTTGCATCTCTCTTTGCCCATAATTCTCGTCTTGACACTAGCAATGCTGCTCCACCGACTCTGCCTCATTGTAACTCTTCAATGCAGGAGGTTCACATGAGGAACAGAGAAGTTCTGAGAGAGCTGCGTCGTCTAGACGTGAATAAAGCCAGTGGACCAGATGGCATACCAGCGATTGTTCTAAAGGCTTGTGCGCCCGAGTTGTCTCCTGTATTGACGCGCTTGTATCGCCTCTCATTTAGGACTGGTATAGTGCCCAAGTCCTGGAAGCTTGCCAACGTGCAACCCGTGCCCAAAAAGGGCAGTCGTGCCGATCCTGCCAACTATCGGCCGATTTCGGTAACCTCCATACTCTGCAAGATTATGGAGCGTGTATTGAACTCGCGCCTCATGGCATACCTGGAAGGTAACGATCTCCTCAGTGACCGACAGTACGGGTTTCGCCGCAAGCGGTCTACTGGGGACCTACTGGTTTATGCTACCCACTTGTGGGGCGAGGCCCTCGAGAAGAATGGGGAAGCGATTGCCGTTTCCTTAGATGTCTCGAAGGCCTTCGACAGGGTATGGCACGCTAGCCTATTGAGTAAGCTTCCAGCGTACGGCATTTCCCCTGGTCTGATTAACTGGGTAAAAGACTTCCTGAGTGAACGGTCTCTCCGAGTTGTTGTCGACGGATGCTCATCAGAGCCCATGACGATTAATGCCGGAGTTCCTCAGGGGTCTGTTCTCTCTGCAACTCTCTTCCTGTTGCATATCAACGATCTGCTGGTGCCCGGTATCTATGGGTATGCAGATGATAGCACAGTTGTAGAGAGATACCTGCCCAGTGCTCGGGCTAGTAAGGAGCTAATCCGGTCCGAAAGAGAGGCTATGGTAGAGCGAACGAATATCTCACTTCAGGCAGTCTCCAAGTGGGGTGAAGCCAATCTAGTGGGATTCAACGCCGCCAAAACACAAGCGTGTCTTTTCACTGCCAAAAGGAGCCCGTGCACCTTGGTTCCTACTTTTCGGAATTTATCCCTGGAGTACACCGACCGCCTTCAGCTCTTGGGGGTTGAAATTCCCTCAGACCTTAACTTTGGGCGGTTCATTGAGTCCAAAGCCAAGGTAGCTGCTAGGAAGCTGGGCGTTCTTGCAAAGGTCCGGCGGTACTTCACACCGGGACAGCTTTTAATGTTATACAAAGCACAGGTCCGTTCGTGTGTGGAGTACTGCAGTCACATATGGGCTGGTGCTGCAAAATGCCACCTGGCAGCTTTGGACTCGGTGGAAAGGCGTGCAAAGAGGCTAATTGGTGATCCAGATTTGGTTAAGTCCAACCTTCAAAGCCTTGAGCATAGGCGTAGGGTAGCCAGCCTTTCGGTGTTTTACAGGATGCATTTTGGAGAGTGTGCGCAGGAATTGCATGACTTGATTCCGCCATCGCAATTCTACCATCGGACATCCCGACGTACGGCGAATATTCACCCTTACGTTGTTGAAACCTCTACGGTCCGGACTAAGCGTTTCGCCTCGTCGTTTATACCACGTACGTCGAAGGACTGGAACAGTCTGCCTGCTGCGGTCTTCCCGTCCGATTATAATTTGGGTGTCTTCAAGGCTAGAGTGAATAGGCTCTTAATAAACTAGTGCGCCTCACCATCAAAGATTGCATCGCTACTTACCATCAGGTGGGATCGCAGTCAAGCACTAGTTTATCTTAATTAAAAAAAAAAAAAAAAAAAAAAAAGTTAAATTGCGTCATTTGCACATATTGTAATAAAAACTATTCCATTAGATCAGCAGTTAGATGAATAATAAGTCACATCTTATTAGCATGATATTATCATAAATCCTTGTAAGGAAATATCATTGGAAAAAAGCAACTCCTTTGTGATCTTCTATCTGTACTTGTTCTTTTAGATTTAAGTGTTTGTGTGTACATACGTAAATATATAAATGGTAATAAATACAATACTGCAAAAAACGCAAACCGTCGCTGGCACTGTTCTTTCTTTAAAAAAGACGATATGTCTGTTATCCTAAAAATCACACACAAATACGACGCCACCCTACAAACTCCTTACAATTTCTACGAAGTTTCGTCATGTATCTCCTCAACGGAAGTTTTCATTCTGGTCTCTGGCCATGAATTACGTTCGGTGGTCGATCGGGCGCAGGAAGTGGCTTCCGGTCCTGTATCGTCCCTTATCTTTTGCATTCAACACCGGCGAAGTTTTGATCGTCGCGAAATTTGAAAGTCGTGAGCGATTTTGTGGTTCTTTCTTTGCTTTTATATTTTGTAAGTTCAGAAGCTAGAGTTTGAGTAAGATATTTGCAAGACGGAAAATTTTGAAACGGTTTCCTATATGGTACTTTGACAGGTTTGTAACAGTCTTATTTACGTAGGCATAATGTCGATGTATATGCTAAACAATCAACATGTGCTATTATTGTGGTATCAATCAAAAGGGATGAGTCGATAAATAATAAAATGAGACGACAACATTTATAACTCTTTAAATATTTTATTCTAAAATACTGGACTTGGTTTTCCAGGATAAATGATAAATGATCTTTATTCTGCAAGTAGGTTTTATAAAAACACTTTTACACGTCAAATTTTTTTTTTCTTCAAATAATGCTAGATGAGGCCAGTGTTTCCTAGCTGGCTACCCTGTGAAGAAACACCGAAACAAACTCAGGGGTCAAAGTCTCTTTTAAAGTCAATACAGCAAAACATGTAATGGTCAAATCATATGAGAACCATGCAGATTGAGCCTGAGATGGTCTTTTGAAGGAAGAACCACACAGTTCTAAGTGATATATAATAGGGTAAGTCCAGGATAGATGCCCCACTTTTCGAAAATGCTTAATAACTCCGAAATTTATAATCTTAGAGCATTGTGTTCTTTGAGAGATATTAAATATACTTCTTAATGTGTGTTGATAAATGATAAATGATATTTATTTTGTAAATAGGTTTAAAAAACACTTTTACACGTCAATTTTTTTTTCGTCAGTTTATGCTAGATGAGGCCGGTGTTTCCTATCGGACTACCCTGGGAAGAAACACCGAAACAAACTCAGGGGTCAAATTATATTATCTGAATCGTTCTGATATAGATTGTGTAGATTTTGTGTAAATTTTAATTTTCTGGACCTCTTAAAAATGGGATAGACGCCTACTGTGGCGGATAGAAGACTTATCATGAAAAAGCTTCTGAGGATAGGTGCCCGTCCGTAGTGGGGATTGACGACTTAGTAAAACATTGTAATTGATTTGTTCTGAAATCAAACCACTACTTAATTTACTTAAAATTACTGCTACGTAGTAATAAATTTGTAGGAACTTAAATACTTCTTCAGTCTTTTTTTTTCTTGAGTAATTATTTTAAAAAGTACAATCAGCTTTGGTATCAGACTAAATTATTCTTAGGATAGGGAGGTACTTAAATTGTAGATTATTTGTTTCTTGAAATATGCATTTTCAATTTCCCGCATTTTGTGCAATAATTCAGATATTTTGTGCTATTTACATGTAGACATTTAGCACATGCAATCCAGTCACACTTAGATTTTGCTCTCCTGCAACAATACAGCTCTTATAAAAACAGTTGGGGATATTTGTCCTTAGGGGCATCTATCCTAATAAAAAACGAGGCAACTATACTTTTTGTAGGGGATAGATGCCTTTCTCAATAAAAACAAAAGATGAGTTTCAATTACAATAAAATCTATCAATTTACATAGGCTAATCTGCAATGCAAACAGACTTATAGAAAAAGATTAGACATTATAAGCAAGAGAAAAAATACAACATACACACACACACACTGTTGAAAGTACTTACGAATCTTATTTTGGCGCCTTTTGTCGTCTTGTCGCGGAAGATTTTTACTCACACAGACGAAACGCTTGCGCTCCAGTCGACAGTCCGCCCGGCACCGAGGTTTGCGGGGGGACTCGTTACTTATAGTAAAATTTAACTCTCACAGTGCTCCTAACATAGTGAAATAAAAATCAAGTCATTTATCCCACTGAGGCATCTATCCTGGATTTACCCTATATTATTTTGAACACATCCTCCTTTACCTTGACATAAATCATAGCATAGCATTTGTCTACATCACACAGATAATATTTTAAAGAAACCTACGTAAATCTTTACTTGGTCTATACCACTATACCGTCATCCATCAACTTTATAATAATATTGCGACTATATTTTTGAATGTAGAATTACATTTATTAGCTACCTACATTACTGACTACCCCCTTTTTAGTTATTAGTTCTTTCAGTTGTCCAAAGGTTGTATGGTAGATATCGCCATCAGCAATAACACCATCGTATTCCTATAAATTTAAGTTCAAATAAAAAAAAGGTTTTTTTTGTGAACCAAGACTATACTTTTATTATACAATATTTTTATAAGCACTCAAGAGCTTGCACACCTCTTGTAATTGAATTTAATATTTTTTTTTTCACATATATAAAAAATATGAAATAAAAATCATAAAGCAACCAACTTAGTTTTACATAGACACTTAATTAAAATCATTGGTCTTTGACATTCTAACAAAAACCAACCTTATACCAATTTCTCCGAATTCATCCGTTTGCTTTATATCTTTGATTTTTTAACTAACAAAATGAATAAGGTACTTCATTATCGGACATAATAAATGACTAAATTAAATTACTAATTTTCAAAACATATTAATATCACAGTTGAAAATGCTACAACGTTAATTTGCACGCCTTAATTCCTCTGCAATAAAAACGTTCCTCCAAAATTGAGCCTAAATTACAAAACATCCCTACCTACGCCATTCTCGACACTTCCAATTTATCTGCCCAAGTGCCCATTAATCACCTCATCATCCAAATCCAATTTCTTTTAATCCTCATCTCAAAAACAAAGCTAACCCTTTGAAAAGCTAATTTATTCACAATTCGAAACGACACGACATTCGATACAGGGACCTTTTGTAAAACTCCTGACACTGGCGCTAACATAGGAAATTAAAGATTCTATCTGCGTAACGAAGTCTTCTTGAAAATAGTATTATACAGAACAAAACTTGGAATACCCACCCTCAATGAAAAATCAACCCTACTGTCTCCATTATAGAGGTAGTTTTTCAATGTCTTAGACAGTATAAATTGTTTGAATGCGTTTGCAAGCAAAAAGTTGAACAGAGCTATTAGTGCTGCCTACTCACCTAGATTAAGACTTTATTTCCTGATAGGAAATGGTGCACTTTCATAGTTTTGATTTGATTGTTAGAGCAAGGACCTATTTTTATCTAGTCTTGATTAGTTGTGGGTAGTTGGAGTTCTTTTGTTTTAGTACTGTGATATTTAACGGCACTCACGAACAACTGGTTTTTGTTTCTATCGCACTTTCATATAATGTAACTGCCCCCCTAGCCAAGTTACTAGTTTGTGTCGAATTCCGTTCTCTAATCGGTAACGCCTCGGTGACAGCAATTGTAGAAAACGATAAGTTGGTAGCAATGTTGATGCGCCTGAGTCGGTCGCCCGTTCTACAATGTAGCGTTTGTATAACAAAGGATGTAGCGTTAAACATTGTAGAAACGATTTTGAACGATGTGAACTTGGCTACGAATTGTCTATTCGTTTGTTCTGACCACGCGACTTTACGTTGAGATGACGTCATTCCCATACGTTTCATCACTTTTCGACAGCGTTAACGATTGCAGAATAACAACTTGGCTAAGCGTGCTGGACGTTAGATGATCGTTTTAGCGGATAGACAAATTAGTTGCGGAGACCAAAGTCCCTCGTGCGCTCTATCTCTACGGAGATTAGGTGATACAAACTTTGCTAGCATTTTTTTTAAGTGAGAAATCATCCAAAGACTTATATAGGGCGGAGGGCGTGTCTCAGACTTTTATTAGCTAAAACTACACCTCTGTTCCTGATTTGTCCTTAGCGTTCGAAGACCGGACCACGGGTTTCCCTTTCAGAAGTAAACCCACGAGCCCAGTAAGCTTCGGCCCCTACGGTTTTGCTGACATATCTTTGATGTGCAAGTGGTGATACGCGCCGTTGACGACTTGGGCTCGGTCCGAACAGTTACCGGATGGACAGACGGCCAGACGGCGAGCTATGGTGGCTTTAAAACACTATGAATAATCAATGACTAAAAGTGACTTATTTCTCTGGGTTAGGTTCCACATATTTTTTAGTATTTGCAAAACCTGAATATAATTTGTTCAGAATCAGTAACTGAATGGTTTCCAATATTTTTTGCGTGTGTATGTTCATGTTATATATTTTCCCAAAAATATTTTAAAAGATCACAAGTTGGATTCCACCGACACTAAGTACAACACAGGTCACGGTAGGACATAGCGAGTATTAAGCGCAAGCAAACAGCTGGGTGCAAGTGCAAAACAACCCCTCAGCCGCCTAGATGGTTCGCTGACTATGTATTTTTGCTGACATAACAAGCTTAATAACTTTGTGATTTTTCATGATAGAGTAATGTTTTAGATGCTTTACATGAAAATACTACACAGTTGGTTCAGGTTTCGTATACACCGTTAAATTTTAATCGTTTTAATCCCGTGGAGGGTCGATCCGGTAAGATAAAATTAAAAAATAACGTACCTTTTTTTCAAAACTCGTATTAATTTACGCATGTACGAAATTAATTTCTTTAAGAAAACGCCAGCTGAGCGAGTTCAATGACCTGTAGGTAGTTTGTACGCAACGCCGACTATTAACTACAGGTCATTGAACTCGCTCAGCTGATGTTTACTTTACAAATCGATAGTGTTTCATGTACCGGATCGACCCTCCACGGGATTAAAACGATTAAAATTTAGCGGTGTATACCTACTAAAAATAAGGTTGTAGACTATATTTTTTTCCATACAATTTGCACTATGAAACAATTTTTATAATTGTTACAAATAGATACCACTACGGCTATAACCCAAGATAGAATAAAGAACTATCTCACTCCAAGTCTCAGAACTTATATTATATGAAACTTCACCTCCAGAACTTCAATCAAACAATATCTTGAAATGGCGTCGTTTGCTGAAGCCTCAGATATGAAGCGCCTCACTTTAGAACCGACTAAGTGAATTGTTCCAATCTGTCTCTTATCTAGACTTTACGCTCCATTACCTTTATGATATGAACTGAGCTGAGGTATCAATCTTTGATAGAAACGATCTTACTTGTGACACAAAATAGATAGGTACAGAAGTCAATCTCATGTATGTACTGCACTTTTTATACCTATGCTAGGCGATCACGCTAGGGTCAGCGCGTTGCGCCGAACTGTACGAGTGCGACCGGGAGACATCGTGTCCGTGAGCGGTGTCTATGTGTGCGTTGCTCGTGCACGCTTTGTATGTAGATTGTCTTCTGTACCTATCTATTATGTGTCAGTGTTCTTACTTGTGATGTGTTCGTTTAGTATAGTGGTTATATGGAATTGAAGACTTTTGGTTTATTGGTTGGCTCTTGAATCAGTCTGACACCTGTGCGGTGAGTGCGAATTGTTTTTATTTTAATGTTATCGAAATGTTTGCCGCTTTTGGCTCTCTGTTTGGTTAAGAGTTTGGAACGGGCCGGTCATAAACGGGTCGATCGCACTAAAAAAAACAAACTTGCACTAGAAAAAGTGAAACAAAAAAAAAATGATAGCGTTTCGCAAGCCCGCGACAACATCGCTACAAAAAGTCGCCGTAGGCAAGGAGCTTAAGGCATAAACGAATTTTATACTTTTTATTACCACTTGTCTAGGTGACCTGGGGTCCTAGACAAGTGGCATTCACTCTGTATCGATTTCGTTTCGAAGTTCGCCTTTGCGTTGTCGACCCGAGATCCACTTCACAGCCTGTGTCATGTAAAAATGGCCTTAAAGTAATGCATTTTAATAAGTACTCACATACTACTCTAGAAAATAAAATAAGTAAAGTTAAGTGCTATAAAATGAACTCTTTATGCTTTCAGTTTATTCATATTTTCACATGACCTATTTTTAAAAAGCCCAGTACTTACCAAAGCCCAGTATTAATGTTTGCTGAAAAAACCTCTCAGTATCGTTAATGAACGTAATTAGCCCCAATTTAATGAAGTTCGGCCGTTGTAAAAATATGCTAACAAGGTCTAGGTGTACCTACTTACCTAATTAATTGAATAGGCATGTAATTTTAAACAGCAGCATTAATTCTGTAGCCTAATAAGAATTTTATAATTACGAAGTAGCTATAAAAATAATTTTATGATCAACAATAATGTAAGTCACAGTTTAAAACTTTTTCTTTAGTATCTGGTACTTTATTGTAAACTAGCTATTGCCCGCGACTTCACCTGTACATAAAATTTAGCCCATGTCACTCAGAAATAATGCAGCTTTCTATGAAAAAATTATAGTAATCGGACCAGTGCTTTCAGAGATTACCTTGTACAAACAAAAAAAAAACAAACCTAATATTAGTGTATAGATTGGGCATATTAAAATTAATAATACTACCTACCATTTTAATATTTATTTTGCTTTACAAGTACAAACGAAAAATAAATTTTAAAAAACTTCGACGACCCATGAATGTTGATACGTCTGAGGTAGTAGCCTACCTCCAACGTATCAACATTCTTCATTCAGCTTGTATTTAAGAGCACAGCTCTATTTCCTGAAATAAAAGATCTCCCTTCAGAAAGAACCTTTGTACTTGCTCCGTGATCCAAATGTCAAATGTGATTGCCTCCCACAACAATTCAACACTACATTGGTACTATAAGATATTACTTTATAAACTTTATTTATTTAAACTTCATGCACAATAGTGGTACACAGGCAGACTTATTACAAAAAAGAATTCTCTACCAGTCAACCTTTGAATTAAAAATGGCAACAATGTGGTAGGTGTACACACTAAATAAATCCTCTTAGACCTGACCTGACGAGTGACTGGACAGAATGGAAGAAAAAAATGTGTTGCACCGACCCCAAATAATATGGTTCAAGGGCAGAAAGATGATGATGAAACTTTACCTCCTGTACTTAAATAATATTTTCCAGAACCAACACATGAAACTTACATCTAGTTATACTTTCCCCTTAGATTAAAAACGTCTCGAACTACCCTCATTAAACCTTTCGCTCAATTCTATACCCATATACACATAATATGCAAAAACTTTTCCTCATAAAAAAATCCTAAGCTCGAAAAAACGTAACAAAATACGTTACGTTTTATTCCACGGAGTAAAAAGCCTATTAAAAGTTGGAAGGCTAATGTTGTGTTAGAATGGGGCAATTATCCCTCACAAATGAAGATACTTTTTTTTTTTAAAAGGCCGTTTCATTTTATAAGAATGAGTGTAATTCACGTCGCGAGGCCGTGTCGCTCAGGTAAACTTTGTCTGTTCAAAATGTAAAAAGTTTGTTAAATTTTCTTAAGGACTAGCTAGAAGGTAGATTGTTTTGTTATTTTTGGGTCTTTCGTTTTTTTTGGTGGGGTTTTTTTCTTGTAAATTATTACCAAGAGCATATTAATAGCATAGTCAACCTTATAATGTTTTTTCTACTGCTGAGACTCAGGCCTCCTTTCTAGGAGAGGATATGGGCCATAATTCACTAAACGAACAGTGTGGTTTAGTAGATGTCAGATGTCTTATAAGCTTTAGTTTCCACACGATGTTTTCTTTTTTATGTTAATTGTTGACAAGCTTTGGACCACTATATCACTTGACGGTAAGTGACGATGTGGTCGACAATGGAGCAGACTTGCCTAGAAGTTACTCTGTAGCTGTACGTACAGTGAACATGTTCTCAAAACGTTTTGTGCAAATGGATGTCCACCATGTACCGGTAGTGCATAACTGCACGTCTAGTGATTCGATGACGAAACGGGTTTGTCGAAATTAAGTTATGCAATTCGGACGCACACTCCACGAAATGCATCCGGTAGAAAACCGACAGCTTGCAAGTCGGCGTCGTCAATTCTCGTGATTTTGAAGCTTTGACTCGATGGATTTTGAAAGCAGTGGTGATGAAATAAATTACAAAAAGAAAAGCGCGCCTGGATTTAAACCCACGTCGTATAATTCAGCAGTTGGGCCTGTTATTACTGATAAATTTCTCTAAACTATTTATTACTCTATTACAGTTTTAAGAAAACCCACGTAGATTTCTATCACAGATTAATGAAACAGTTACTATTCTGTGGTTGCTACTTATATTATGTGCGTTTATTGTGTCTCTGATTTCTGAAAAGCTTGAGAAACGGCAACACCGTTGAGGATAATAATGTCACAACATATCTTTTAAGAGTGTGTAATTCTTATCGTATTTCACACAAACTGATAAGTCCTTATTCTTACAAATGAATGAACAGATTTAAATAAAAATTGACACACATAATACTAGAAAGTTAGTTACGAACATTTTCGAGAGAAATGAGAGTGATTTTTCGTTTTCTATCACAAATTTGAATTTGCTCTCACTGTCTCTTTAGGCTCTGTTTTCGATAATGTTTCTACCTTATCGTTAAAATCGGTTCAATCAATTCCAAGAACAAAAAATAAAAGCCCTGAACCGAAATCTTTTTTAGGTGGGAAATCAACCAATAATTTCTCCCGAGGTACCAATTGCTCGCCGTCCGCAAGCCTACCGTGAGGACGCCGTGACGTCGTTCCAGCCACTCCTCGGAGAGGGTGTTTACCGGTGAGGAATACATCTTAATATTCTTTTTACTTATACTTACATACACCATGAAGATCTCTTCGTGGATCTCCGACGTCAGAGAGTCAATTATCATCAGGAAAAGAATACATTGAAGCTGCCCGTGTTGTATACCGAACTTGGGTACTGCTTTGACTGTACATCGTTGAGATCAACTGCACATACATCCCACGCACAACTTTCTCCTTAAGGGCCCATCACAAAACCTCATGTGGTACCCGGTCATGTGCCTTTTCGGCTTAACATGTCTGGTGAAAAAGCAACTCTTAAAAAAATACTTCAGTTCTAAAACAATAGTTGATGGATGACCTCACTCCAGCTGTGGTTTTCATCAGTACACGTTATTAGTGTGGTTATAAAAACATGCATTCACAATGCATACCATGAATGATATCTCAGTATCATTTTACGGTTTGAAATAATCCCTGAATAATACGACCTGCGCAGGTAACAAGCTTGTCCACTTACCTAAGAAGCACTGACCTATTTTCTAAAGAATTCTCTTTTATTTTATTATTTCTATATTTCCTTTAAAGTGCATTCATGCCCAGATTCTTTTGTGAAGAGAAAATTATCCCATTTGTTATTTTACGAGCATTGATGTGAGAATTTCTTTCTTCGTAGGTAAATAAAAGGTATGTTTTATTGAAAGTTTTTACCTGTTTTACAATTCCTAAAAATAGTCTGTATTCTAGCGTTAAATCAATGGTGATACCTAATGGTTCTGCCCGACGAATCTTACATCTTGAGTTTAAACTCTGGTAGGCGCTTAATTTTGTGTAATTTATTTCAGTTCCCAAAACGGTGAAGGAAAACATTGTGAAGAAACCGATAGGTCCTTTAACAAAAATTCGAAGACATGTGTTATTTACCAACCCGCATTGTACCCGCGTGGTGGATTATAGCCCATTCCCTTTTCTTGAAAGGCCAGAATCCCAGCAGTGGGAACATAATAGAATTTGGCAGGTAGATTTGTAATTAGTAGCCATGCCATATTATCATGATCAGTTTTTTTTTTTAATGGGCTCTCGCAATAGAAAAAAACTTTTCAGAACCATCTTTCTCAAGCGTTTTTTTTAAAGACAATCGCGCATGTCAACCTTGTATATTAGTATTTTTTTTACTGTTAATATGCTTGCGTTTCATCACTATCTTTGATGGAAAGAGACGATGTGCTTTACGACAGAGTACACTTGCCTAGAAGTAACCTGTCTAGTCTTTACTTAAAGACCCCTAGGGTGTAGCTATCGGGAGACAAACATTGGCAAGAAACGTATAAAATGAATAAAATTGATGATCACTCGAGTTTTTGTGTTCGTCCATTTACAAAATTATTTGAAATATTTCTATAATCAATTGCATGGTAGGTGATGTTCAGACTGCAAAAAATTAAAGACACACTTATGAATTTAGTGATGCGATTCTCAGCTTTTTAAGAGTCTAATCTATAGGTATTATTATCAAAAATTATGTACGAGTATATTATAAGACTACTGTTTATTTATTAATTTTGTATATAGTCAGTTGTAGAAACATAGGCGCACTTCTTGCCACAAGGCATTCTCAGCCAGTCAGTATTTCGAGGATAAAGCTTCTTCGAACAAAACAACGAATTTATTTTACGAGAGCTTACTACAATTGCTACAGACAAAATGCAGACTTAAACCCAGTCCATAAGTCAAGAGATTGACCCACTTAAAACCGCCATCTTTCTCCCGCCAAAGGTTGCAATAAAAATGAAACAAGTCTCATGTATTCAAGATGTTTTATTACTGAAATCAGAATAATTTACATTGTAAAAAATACACATACTCCGAGTATTACGCTAAGGTTAACACTTTTAGCTTTTTGGCTCTATTTTACAGGTAAACTATAGCTTTCTTTATTATCTAGATGTTTTGACAACATTATCTTTGTCTTAATTATAAGATCGACTCACACACGAATAACTTTAGGAAACTAATGTTGTGCAATATTGAGCAAAAAAAAAGCAAAAATCTGGATTAAGTCAAGAAAACAATAAGTGTCGAAAAATTCTCAGTATTGGTTTATGTGAATCGATCTTCGAAAAGTGTAAATTCAAAATTAATTCTAACTTAGTTCTTTGGCGTTTAAAGCAAATTGCTAAAGAGTTTTTATTATGTGAACCTCCACTATTTTGGTGTAACGGAATTGCTATGACAATCGCATTTTTATAAAGACGAAGGGGAGCGGAGTGATCTTAGAGGTGATGATGAAATAGACAGATTTTGGAATTGGAAATATATAATAATTTGCTTTAATTTTTTTTTTCCGCTCCACTCCTATGGATGGCACTATACAACATCTACCAAGCACTGTAACTCCAATGTTTATTATTATATTAAAATTAATTACAATCTCAAATGAAATTCTTAGTTCACAGAAGGCTTTGTGATCATCTATTATAAACTTACCTACGTACAGACTTATTTTAATACTTATTAGCTGTTAAATAAAGTCCATTTTCCCGGAACCCGACGTCAAGAAGTCCATTCAATTTTATTTGTCATTAAAAGTTTTTACACTTATTTGTATGAAAAATAAAAGCTGCATCTTTGGATCCATTTTACTCTAAAATAATTGCTACATTTTTATTGAATTACTGTCACAAAGATAAACACTTAAGTAAACGATATGTATTTTTTCTATTATTAAGTCCCAAAGTATTGTCAGGGATCTATGAGTAGAAATATTGAAAAAGGTTATGGAAATTTTTTAATAAATTAAAATTATAAAACTATTATTTTCTTTATTTATCCTCAATAGCATAAGACACGACATCATTTTGTACTAGAGCAAAAATCTGTAATAATAATTAATATATATTTTTAAAATAATTCTGTAATATGATTCTACAAGATTGGAAAGCGTCATTCTAAAGTATTTTGGAAGAAATATTTGTTTGTAAGTTTTTACAAGTTTGCAGAAGCATTTTTTTTTTTTTCAAATAATTCAGTTACGGTGTATCGCCACGTGACTTTTCTTACAAATCCTAAATCTTAGTCATCTTAACAATAATTGACCGATAAACAAAATCGAAAGAAGCTTAATTAGGTACAGCGTTAATGAACCGAATACTATCTATTATTTTCCAACGTTGACAGTCATCTCTTACTATTTTTATTTTATACAACATTTTATCATATTTTTACACGCCACGCCACTTTACATCCAAAATAAATTGAAATGCGAAACGATAAAATGGAATCGAAACAAAATGATACTTGGACGGACAGACACAGATGCTAAATAATAAACAGTCATCATAAATAGTTTAAAGGAAAGTTTAAAAATGTATTAGAATCTGGCCACTAATTAAGAATTGTGCCTTATTTATAATATCAACCTCATGAATTGGAGCCAAGTTTTTTTATCCAACATTAACGCGGTGGAGTAATAATAATATTAACGAAAATGAGATCTCAGTATTTCGTTCTCTAAAATACACTATATCCTTCACCACAAATGCAACCTTCAGAATTAAAAAAAAACCTAACTCCAAACCATGGCCATCAATAAAAAAAAGCAAATTCGAAAACTGAACGATTCAAAGTTCAAATTACGAATTACGTGAGATTATTTCGCCAGTCTTCGCGCGTCTGTTGCGCGGTGCAGTTCGTTGCGCACCACCGCGACAGTGCGGTGGGCGGGCACGGCGCGCCTCCGGGCCGCTGTCGTCGAATAATACGGCGTGTGCGCATTGCTGAGCCCACGCAGCCACCGTCACTGCGGCATGGGCTCCACTCACTCCATTCTGATACCCGGCAGTCTAGCAGTCCTGTGGAAAACAGATTATATAAAACTTGTCGTTGAAATCTGGAGCAAAGGGCCGACACGAAGTGGCAAACGTTTGCCAAAAAGTTCAAGTTCTACTGTCCACAGACGCGTAGCTTCATAGACACGTGTTCGTCATTTTACGTTTGGTATACCTGCTTGAAGCTTACATACAAAACTATGAAACTCTGTCGACAAAGCAGCAACGTCGCGCCGTCGTCGTGTCGTTGCCGCTCCGTGAACAGAAGAAGCTACGTGTCCATGGACCGTAGGGATTCCGATCCCGACTTCCAAGCCCAAGTCGTCGACGGCGCGCACTGTTCCCGCGCGCCTCAAGGAGTTGTCAGCAACAGCAGGGACCCAGCCGGGTCGAAGCTTACTGGGGCCAGAGTTATCCAAAAGGGAAATCGAGCCCCTGTATAAAGACTTGCAGAAACGGGGTGGGTTATTTAGTCAGTAAGAGTCTGACACTATCTCCCGCTCCGCCCATGAGCGGGGGTTGTCATTGGATGATTTTGCCTACCAAAAAAAGGCCTTAATCTTGAACTATCAAAGTGTCGCAACATTTCACTCGATCTATCTACAGATTAAAAAGTTCCTGATGATACTTATATAAAAACAAGCTTCGATACAATTATTATTCGAAGATTGTGATAATAAGGAAATACCTATCTTAGATGTTTTTATTTTTACTTTCTCCCTCTCTCTTCACTCATTTATGTAAATATTTATTATATTACTTTTCCTTTTATTTATTTGCCCAATAATTAAGTTAATTTTAGTATAAGTCATTCTAGTGATCCTATCTTTGTATTCCACAGCTAATCTGTGAACAGCGCTGTGAGCTACAATATTGTTTTTAAGTTACGTGCACCTGTTTTTACCTAAGTTTTATATTGTAGTTGTTCTTGTTCCTTTTTATAAAAATAAAATAAAAACTAATTGACATGATGAAGTCGCTTTAATATTACCAAGACGAAAATCCTAAAGAAAAAAGAAAAGAAAGTAAGTTAAGTAAGTTAGAAAAGTAAAAATAAACGAAAACACACGTAATATCTTTACTTTTGTCCATTAGCTTAAGAATATTTTATGAAGAAAAGCAAGTAATTCGTGCGTCTTTGCGGATCACGAATGGCTGTAAGTAGAAAGCGACCTCCGCCATCTTTCAGATGTTTAATGATCTGAAAGGATACTGAAACACTCGGTTTTAGTATGAAAAAATATGTGGTATTAAGTCAACGAGACCCTGGATTAGGAGAAGCAATGACCTGAGTTTAACTAGGCCGAGTTAAGATGGTCGCTGAAGAAATTCTGAGTAGTATGAAATGAAACGTGTGTGGAAGTAACCTATAGACATTGAAACCGTTATACAAAAATAGTATATTTTGACAGAAGTGGAGAAAGTTTGTCTTTGCGACTGAAGCGGAATAAGTGTTATGGAGCCGAGTGCTTTTTTTTTTTTTTTTCCGATGGGAAAAATCGTCCTATGACAACCCCCGCTCTTGGGCGGAGCGGGAGATAGTGTCAGACTCTTACTGACTAAAAAACCCATCCCGTTCCTTCAAGCCTTCATACCGGGGCTCGAGCGCCCTTTCGCATAACCCTGGCCCCAGTAATGGAGCCGAGTGCTGAAGTCACTAATTTGTAGTAGGTGTCAAATTTCAGGAGGTAGACGCGCAACCCGTAGGGATCGCTTAGCACCTATATAGTTTCACACTGTAATAAATAAATGTAATAAATGGTGGCGGGAGTGAACGAGCACTCTTCCGCACTAGTGCGGAAAACAGTAAATGGTGAACTCTGCCATTTTTCAGATGTTTAATGATCTGAAAGCACACTGAAACATTCGGTTTTCGTATGAAAAAATATGTGGTATTAAGTCAACGAGACCCCGGATTAGGAGAAGCAATGACCTGAGTTTAACTAGGCCGACTTAAGATGCGTATAGTTAATACCGTCCTTCCTACTTTCATTCTCTTTTATCTTGGTATTTACGTGGACATAGAAAATGTTAGGCCAGTATTACTTTGGTGATATTGTGTCAAAGGCCACATAGTTAATTAACTTGAAGACGTAACGTTGGTCGTTGAAGAAATTCTGAGTAACACGAAATAACACGTGTGTGGAAGTATATATAGTCAAACTGTTAAACAAAAATGTTTGCTGCAACTTTCCACGTGTATCAGGGTCGCTTAGCGTCTAGCCTGATACGATAAATGTAATAAATGGTGGCGGGGGCCAGATCACGTACTTTTCCGCACTAGTGTGGAAAACAGTATGTTGCGTGCCTTAAAGCGTTAGAGAAAAGAGTAAGTTTTCGAGTCAGTATATTAAAAAATACATAATTATTTTCTCAGACTCCTTTTTCAGAGCAGACTAGAGTGAATAGGCTCTTAATAAACTAGTGCGCCTCACCATCAAAGATTGCATCGCTACTTACCATCAGGTGGGATCGCAGTCAAGCACTAGTTTATCTTAATTAAAAAAAAAAAAAAAAAAAAAAAAAGACTGGGGTAATACAAGACGTTTTTTGTTTCTTTTGGCATAACTCGGTTTGTGCACTTAGAGGGTGTCAAGTTTGGGTTTTTAGTAAATACAATAATTCAGTAGGTATTTAGCAGCATATATGTATCCAGTTAGCCTTCAAGACAAGCTTTGTCAACGTAGTAAATGCAACAGTAAAATTATTAGCTCTATTTTACACATCGCATCTATTTCAACATATTATCCAATCCAATTGCATAGACACTTGAGGTAGAAAACAACATCTTTTTTACATCACAATATTTATACTGGGAATCAATCAAAACAGTGACTGAACTCACCATTAAAATACAGCCACAAATCCATTCGAAAGATAGCTCAAGTCCCGATACGAAGGGTAACGAAAGAACAGGAGTGGGTTTTTAGTCAGTAAAAGTCTGACACTATCTCCCGCTCCGCCCAAGAGCGAGGGATGTCATTAGATGATTTGCCCACCATGAAAAAAAAATCCCCGTCATGTGACTTACTATACAATGCGCTAGATAAAGTTAAAATAAAGCACAATGACCTTTTCCTAATATCTCCAATATATCGAAGGTACCCGAAAAACCAACTGTTTTTCAGAAAAAGGTAAAGGATCACGACAGATGTCGATTCAAGACAGCTTTATGTCTTTAATTCTGTTTTTGAAATTAAGAATGTCAATAAATGTAGGGGGGTCAATGACCGTTATTCCGCGTTTATTTGGCGCCTATTTTAGTTATCCAATATTAAAAGAAAAAAGAAACTCACTAGCTCTTTTCCGCTTCCTCCGCTCAGCCGGGTCCGTGTTATCAGCACGCAGCTTGCGCCGCCGCCTCGCTCGGTACCTCCTCGCTAGACTCCTAAGAGCTGATCTCTCGCTGGCCGCTGGCCCCGAAGTCGGCAGCTCGTTAGCCGAACGAGGCTCTTCGGTCGTACTCGATGTCGTGTTCGTTCTATAAGAAAACGTGCTGTTAGATTTTTCAGAAGACAGTTTCAGAAGAGGTTCTTAAAAAGTGATTCGAGAGTGGATGAGGTATCTTTTGAAATCTATTGGGTTGTGAACGAGATGAATAATTGGAACAATTTATGGTTACTTCTAGTCAAGCATGCTCTATTGTCGGCCACATCATGACTTACCATCAGATTAAATAGTGGTCAAAGTCGAGTCGAACAATTATAAAAAAACAAGTTTACTGCGGTAGATTTTGCATCCGTTTATAATGTAGTTGCCTTCAAGGCCAGAGTGAATAGGCTCTTAATAAACTAGTGCGATTCACCATCAACGATAGCATCACTACTTACCATCAGGTGGGATCGCAGGCAAGCACTAGTTTATATAATTAAAAAAATGAATTGTTTGAGTTTGAAAAATGATTGATATTTGGAGGCATGCGGAACAGAGAGTAAAGTCCCGCATACTTCCTTTGAAAAGGGAGAATCCTCCGACCAGACAGGTAGTATAGTCTGGTTGGCGACTGCTCGATAGATGATTTCGGGCTGTCGTATATGTTCAAATCGCGCAAGAACTTTGATTGCGCGATGCAGGATTTTGTATTTTCTTCGTAGTTCTTATGTGGCGCCATAGATGTCGCTACATCACTCCCCTCCGGAGATCGGATATCGATGGTTCTTGATGCGTGCCAAGCCAGCGTAGGTTGGTTCCAGTGGGTCGGAACCGATGCCGCATAGTTCTCGGTGAGTCGGAACTGTCTGCGGTGATGCCCCAGTGAGTCGGGGTGTTGCTATCCCAGTGAGTCGGGATGATGCCCCAGTGAGTCGGGGTGATGATGTCCCAGTGAGTCTGGATGATGCCCCAGTGAGTCGGGGTGGTGCTGTCCCAGTGAGTCGGGATGATGCCCCAGTGAGTCGGGGTGGTGCTGTCCCAGTGAGTCGGGAGGTGCGGTGTGCCAAGGTCGCTGATGAGGCTGAGGGGGATGACCAGGTTTGACCAGGTAGTCATGCTGGTGGTCAGGATACCCTTCATAGCCAGCTGTGGGTGCTGGCTGTATGGCTCACTCTCGAAAGCTTGAGGAAGTGATGATGACGTCACGAAGTAGTAGCTGCACGAAGGCTGCGCTGACGTTCTTTGTCGAGGGTCACCAGTTTGGAGGCATGCGGAACAGAGAGTAAAGTCCCGCATACTTCCTTTGGAAAGGGAGGATCCTCCGACCAGACAGGTGGTATAGTCTGGTGGGCGACTGCCCGATAGATGATTTCGGGCTGTCGTATATGTTCAAATCGCGCGAGAACTTTGATTGCGCGATGCAGAATTTTGTATTTTCTTCGTAGTTCTTATGTGGCGCCATAGATGTCGCTACAGATATAAGCTAAAGAAATTGCACATGAATCACCCTCAAAATTTTGGCATTTTGACAATCATATTCTGTAGAGTACCTACCTACATAATAGCGTAATAACTTTCCATATCAGTTTTTTTTTTAATTTATTTAAACTAGTGCTTGACTGCGATCCCATCTGATGGTAAGCAGTGATGTAATCGTTGATAGAAAAGCGCACTTGTTAATTAAAAGTTTATTTACTCTAACTTAAATTATAATAAGGCTCCCGTCCGCAGTTGGACAAAAACATTGGAAAAACGGTCAAATGATTTAAAAAATGGAATACAAAACTGATTGTATGTAAAAATAACCAATGCATTTTAAATAAATATTCAAAGTCAATTATGAATGCAAATAGAACAAATTGAGCTGCAGGGCCGTCGCGATGCTGAAATTGCTCGATTATTCTAGGTATGGTCTGTACAAACGTATTGCAAACTTAGGTATTATACTTCTAAACAAAATGTTCATAAAAACCTTTAGTATTACAAAAATGATGTTATGTATTAAGGTCAGCTACCAAAAACTTAAAAATTGTGGTTAATGTGAAATTCAAAAACTGATTAACATTGACATTGACAATCAAAAGGGGGATGGTAGATTTTTGCCGTCCCTACCCTCAAACAGTCCTGGGATGCATGTCAGTTTGTTCATTCTTATCCACAAAGTATAATATGGAATTTTTAGTTAATTAAAAAAAAAACTGTAATCGTAACTTTTAGAATCGCTGTCGCTGCCGTGTGCTACGTCATGTGACTTTACTTGGAAAAAAAAACAGACTTTGGATCACGAGAATTGATAATTTCTAGTCAATATCTAAGTGTTTCAGTTATTAATATCGCTAGTGTTTTGGGCACATTTACCAGTGAACATAAATATGGTGAAATTTTTTGACGGCATATATTAGTTTTTTTTTTTTTGATATGCTTAGAGTTTCATCAATCATTTTTACTGTTTAAATATTTCTTTAACAAAAACAAAACACGAGTAAGCCCCATCAGGCGTGGTCATAGATCCTTCAGAGTATATCTTGGGCACCTGTTCAACTCTCTCCACCTCCTCAGATATAAACAGTGCACTGTTACCGTCCAGCACATCGATGTTATTGTGTTGTTTAATTATGTCTTTAACAAAAACAAAACTCACATTGAATAATACGAGTAGGCTCCATCAGGTGTGGTCATAGATCCTTCAGAGTATATCCTGGGCGCCTGTTCAGCTCTCTCCACCTCCTCAGCGATAGACAGTGCCCTGTTCCCGTCCAACACGTCGATATTGTTGTGGTTCATCTTGTCTAGTTGCAAAACGTCGTATCTTCTGTCGTCAGTGTTGCGGTGGAAGACTTCGGAGAGCTCGTATTCGCGTAGCTGTTAGAATAATAATAATTATATTTAATTCAGATTGACTTCCATATATTTGTTAGTAACAGTGTTTTTAGCCTAGTGTTAGTAAAAGCATAAATAAATTAATAATAAAAATAACGTGTCAGGCGCTTACTCTCACGTATGTCGCTTATTCGTGCACAACCAGTACAGAGTTCTATCGGGTGGCCCACGCGGTCAGGATGGCGCTGGGACCGCCACGTACCCGATTTTGTTGTTCTAACACATTTCAATTCTGTATCTTGCCATGCCTTATTGTAATTTCCTATGTACGTCTATATAATCGTCTACGTGTATATAATGCGACTAAGCGCACCAAGCACTCCCGCCGCTCGATCTCCACTCCCTTCCGCTATTGTACTATCGCTTGCTTCGCATAGACTTCGTAATGTATAGAATGTACAGTTTTAGGGTTCCGTACCCAAAAGATAAAAACGGGGCCTTATACTAAGTCTTCGCTGTCTGTCCATCTGTCTGTCACCAGCCTGTATATCAAGAACCAAAAATTATGTATTTTTGTTGCCGCTATAACAATAAATACTACTTTAAACAAAATAAAATAAATATTTAAGGGGGCTCCCATATAACAAACGCGATATTTTTTTGCCAAATTTTCCTAAAGACAGTACGATACCCTTCGCAAGTTCAATTCGCACTTGGCCAGTTTTTATTAAATATTTTTATTTTCGTCTGAAAATTGATGAACTAAATTTTAAAAGTAATAGAACAAAAGTCATTGTTTATGATGTTAGTACCATAGTCCAGGGGCCTAAGTCTGCTATTTTTATAAATTCGTCATTCCAACACGATCCCATTGTCATTTTGCTAAAAGTTTGTAATCTGCTAATTCATAATGATCGATCATTGATCGGTCAATGGTCTTGTAATAGAATTGTGGTAGAATGAGAATACTGAGCTTATTAAAAGCACTAACTGCGCAATGACGTCGTAGTGGCAGGTCACTGATCAAAGGAACTGTCAAAATGTTTGCAGATTACCGTATACGTCAGATATTCATTTGTCATTATGTACGAGGTTACCAATCTATGCCACTTCTTTCAATGGAGTGTCAGTGGTTGGCCATCGGAAAGTCATAATGACGCCATTATATTAGTAGATTACCAAAACTTGTCAAAATCAACAATTATGAAATTAATGATAGAACATTCTGACACTATTGTAATAGCAGACTTGAGGCCCTAGATGGCGCTGGTGTACCCGTTGTTCTATCAACACATTTCAACTCTGTATCTTGCTATACCTACCTAAATCTGTATGATGCGACGCAAGCACATCAAGCATCCCCGTCGGCCGATCTCATTCCCTTTCGCTATGATACTATCGCTTGCTATGCATTGACTTCGTAATATTTAGAACGTTCATTTTTTAATATTATTATTTTCGCCTGAAAATTGATGAACTAAAATATGATTTTGAAGTCATTGTTTATGATGGTAGTACCATAGTCCTGAGGGGTTGCCAGTGCTTTACAAAATAACCCTGTATTCCACACGCAATTTGATTAGTTTTTAGGCCAGTAATTGAAAACAAAAGCTTAATTGAAACTAGATTCAGGTTTTGTATTATATAAATAGTAATTGCATTTGTTCAAAATTAAAATTTCAATTCAACTATTTACTGCTAACTATTTTTTTAGTTTTGTTTGAAAACTAAGTTTGTTTTGTGTTACATTAAATAAATTGCTTCAAGAACTAATTTTAGTTACAATAACTATATTGAATAGAAAGTTCACTAGATCGTTGAATAGTGGATCAACTTAGAATTTGTTTGGTATTTTCTTAGCTTTAGTATTGTTGTTTTAAAACTAATTTATTTATTTGTAAAAATTAAAAACAAGAATATATTTGAGAAATTCGTTTTATTGCTTTCAGCTTCACTTTCTGACGTTGAAGTTTAAAACAAGCTATTTTGAAAAAGTCGTTTTGAAATATTATATACGGCCCGTCCCGGCTTCGCACGGGCAATAAATATAGCCTATGTTACTCAGGGTCAGGAATTTTTTAATTCGGCACAGTATTTTTTGAGTTTATTCGTTACATATAAAAATACAAATCTTTCCTCTTTATAATATTAGTATAGTTTATTTTAGCTTGACAATATATAAGTGACTAGGTTCTGCCAGAGGCTTTGATCGCGTGAAAGTACTTTGGACCCTCGTTTCATCCCTTCAAAGTGTGCATTTTGGAAAATCCTCTCTTAGTACTCATCTACATCATAAAAGGAAACCTTTTGAAAAATTTCGCGCTCCTAGTCGGTATAATTTCGCGCTCCTAGTCGGTATAATTTCGGCTGTGTGTTGATATGTCAGTCAATCAGTTTTTTTTTTATACTATAATCTAGATTACTATCAAGCTATCTTTATTATTTATTTATTTTTTAATTTACTGTAATTATAGTTATTAAGTTGTTTATAAGTGTAGATAATTAATTAATTTATAATACAATGCTTGTAATTAAACGATCTCAATATCAAATGAAAAGTCAATTACAACTCAACTGGCTGTTATATAATAAAGAGGTAAAGTTTATTTTTTTGTTTGTAGGAGATAATCCCTGAAAATACTGGTCCGATTGCTAAAATTTTTCACCGATAGAAAGCTGCTTTATTCCTGAGTGACATAGGCTATATTTTATTTAGAATACAATAGAATAGAATAAACTTTATTGTACACCAAAATAGTAACAATATCACAGAAACTTAAACTTTATGTGCGCGGGCGAAGCTTCGGGCAAAAGCTAGTCTTTAATATTTCAAAACAGTTGTTGTAACTTTAAGCTTAATAGCCTAGAAACGAAAACAAAACTAAATCTTACAAAGCAGGTCTTAATCTGGCCAAATATATTGACATTCTTGTATCCTTTAAATATACCTTTATGAACTGGAAAGTGGCTATAGGTGGTAGTCTTCTCAGATGCGGGTAGAAGAAGGAGCCAGCTGGATGTGACGGATACTTGGACGTGATGCGGTACGCCACTCCTTGCGGGGCAGTCGGCCAGTTGGGCGCCGTGAACGTGAAACCGTTGTCTGTTCCCGCGTCTAGTGGGTCCACCTGCGAAAGAATTAATGTGGTGAAGAAGAAGATTCTTGGAAATTACTACATTGTTTTTCAAAATTTTAAATTCTGTAATTAATTTTTGTTCATTTGAGGCGAACAATTAAGTACAGCTTGAAAAGTGATTGGATTTTTTTTACATTTAAGTGAGTTATGTATTTGCAATTGTCTTTTCGAACTCTATTGAGGCTATTTAAAGACCACAGGTGAGTTTTAGTTGACTAAAGAGAAAGAACTATACGCTTAAGAGTTTTAAGACTTTCTTTTTCTGATAAAAGCCTGTCATTCTTTCTCGTTCCACCATGAAAACATTTGATGATTACCCGAGTAAAAAAAGAATGTACGATTATGTGTTGTCATCTATGTTTTTTTGACCCATACTACTTATCCCTAACTAGTTCTTTTACTTAAAATCTCGATGTCTTAATTAGCTTTCGCTTCTGTATTAGTGTCTGAATTCAGATCCAAGTTTCCAGTTAATTGCCGTCCCTTTGTTAGGACGGTTTCTTGGAATCTAGGCTTACAAGCTTCCAGGGAGAAGCTCTTTGCTTTGTTACTAAGCCATTGAGTTTAGTGGTATCTACACGTGATTTAATTAGATTGTTGTTCTAGTTTGATGGTCAAAACAGTACATAAAGAACATAATTTTTTTACGTGTATTTCCTGGCCAAACAACAACCGAACGCGTTTGCGTGATTTCTCGTCTTTCTGTCAAACACCAAGTGGACGCCGTCTGCATAGATTATAAAATATTGAGCGTTTTACAATACTTATTTTTAATTAGAACAAATACATAAAGGGCTCATTAGAAAAGGTTATCATAAACAACAAAGTTATTAGAGTTGGTTTATATCCCAAAATGTCAATCAATTTATGGAAATATTGTACAGGCTTCTGTACTATTGATTATGAATGAAAAACAATGGAAAAACACTTTTTCACACAATTGTTATAAATAACTGATTTAATCATAAATTTATTAATTAAGACAAAGTGGAAAATTTTGGGTTTTCGTTTTTTTTTTTACACAAATTAGATCAGTAACGAGTACGTACAGAGCCCTATTTTTTAAACTAATTAAAAAATAGAAATTCATTTGTAGGGTATTTAGCTAAGAACGTAAATAAGAAGTTCTTCATAAAGTAAAAATAAAATAAGTAAAGTTAAAACTTAATTTTCATACTTACCTCGATTGTTATGCTGTCAAGCCAGTTCCCATCCACGCAAAGATCGAAGCTGTCGACACCAATGAACCAATCCGGAGACGGGATCATCCTGGCCATTACGGACACCTGCGACAAAAATATTGCCATTGAAATTACAATGACAACAAAAAACAAATAATTGCTCGCTTGCATATATAACTCATGCTGGACTTTTTGAGGCGATCATTTCGAGTAAAATTCAGTGACTGTTTTAATTATTCGCAAATTGTACATTTATATTATAGTATAATGGTAATATTTGTATTATATAAGTATAATTGTATAGTATAAAAGTATAATTGTATATTGTATATAGAACGCGCCAGATAACCGTGGAATAAAGTACATTGACCTTTTCCTAATATCTCAGCGTAGGTACCCGAAAAAATAACAATGAATTGCTTTTTATTACTAGGTCATGTAAAGGATCACGATGCATGTCGATTCAAGACAGCTTTGTGTTTTTATTTCCGTTTTTTTGAAATTAGGACTGTCAAGGGTTAACGACCGTTATTCCACGTTTATTTGGCAACTACCTTAGTAGATATTGTGACCTAAAATTGGCGTAGTTTTCTATGTCAAGTATCTGTACTACTGAACAATATGTGTAATCATTGAAATAGGTGCGATCTCGGAAAAGTTATACTGAGAATTTTATAGCAGTATCAGCGAAGCTTGGCAAGAAGGCTTTTTTTTCCGATGGGAAAAATCATCCTATGACAACCCCCGCTCTTGGGCGGAGCGGGAGATAGTGTCAGACTCTTACTGACTAAAAAACTCATCCCGTTCCTTCAAGCCTTCATACCGGGGCTCGAGCGCCCTTTCGGATAACCCTGGCCCCAGTAGGAGGCTGACTCGAGACATTTGCTGCCAAATACTGCAAAAGCATTGGAATAAGTTAGATCCACACGGTTCTAACCCATTCTAATGGAAAACTAAGTGACTATTATTACACGAAGACATTGCTTAAAAGACTTACGTGTCCACGACAAGATCCCGATTTTTTTGGCGACCCTAAGCGCGGCCTTGTGGACGGCGAGCAATGAATAGCACACAGTCCGACCGTCCAGTAACAGTCCAAACCGACGACCCCAAGAAGTCTATGGCGCGTATTGTTCCAGTGCGCTCCTCGTAGGGGCCCAGCAGGGTAGAAGCCTACTGGGGCCAAGGATCTACTTCTGAAAGGAAGATTCGCCCTCGATACGAAAGGCAACGCAGGAGCAAGAGTGGCTTTTTAGTCAGTAAAAGTCTGACACTATCTCCCTCTCCGCCCAAGAGCGGGGATGTCATTATTGAAAAAAAGTAGGGCAAGCTGCATCTTTTTTTAAACGTTGAAGTTGTAGGGAGATGGATTGAGAGTCGTGTGATGTATGCTTACATTTATGTGTGTCGTAAATATTATGATTGATGCTGATTGCGTTGTTTCGGTATTATCATTATATCGTTCATTGTATCGTCGATTTTACGAATATTGGATTTGTTAATTTAAATCAGTAATTTTGTTTGATGCTGTCAATTATTATAGTACATTATGATATAAGTGCGTAAGTGATTACCGTCGAGGCGGTATTTAGACCCGTGCCGAGGTGAGGGTCTTAAGAGAGCCGAGAAAGGTAATCATTAATTACTCACGTGTATCATACGAGGTTTTTCAATATAGTTGTGAAGAAAATAACTAAAACTAGTAAACTTTTGTGGCGGTAAAAATCCATTTTCATATGCGTGCCCATTTTTTTTTTAATTTATCTTTCAATAAACTCATTGAAATGAATAAACGGGGGTTGATCGGTGACTCGCGGGGGACGACGCGCGCTCATCCTGATACGGTAAATGTAATAAAATTATGGCGGGGGAGAGGTTGAACAATAAGGTTTTAACTACATTATAGCACTAGTGCGTAATGGTAATCAAAATGTCACAGTTTGGTAACAAGGGTCATTATGTACCTAAGTGCAGTGCAATAAGAGTCACTTTCTGAGCAAGTGTAGATATTGAAAAGGGTTCTTTTGCGTATAACTGTTGAATATATTAACCGCTTGAGACCCTTAGTTGCTTCTAAAGCTTGTTACTTCACCTAACGCAATCCAATGCGATGTTCGACGAAGAAGGAACGTGAAAAAAGAGACAAAGCCCAAAAACGAAAACTCTGTTAGCATTCGGTAATTGCGTGATTTACTCGAAACTTTCGGAAAACTTGTTCCAGAAAATACATGTTTTTTTTAAAGCCTTAAAAGTTTTTGAAAATAATTGTCGTCATTCAGAATCTTGATTAAATTTGCAAGGCTTTTATTATTATATTTTTTTTACTTTTTTTTTATTTTTGGGTAATTTATGAAGTGTTTTGTGTGTTGATCATGCAAAATTAGCAGATTTTCAGAGGTCTGCCCATTGTACCTATGTATGAGTTTTAGTTTCCTCCGTATGTTTAATGGTGTACAATAAAGTGTTTAATAAATAAATAAATAATATACTGTGTTTCTAAAACATCTAATGAAAATTTGTAATAACGGCATAATCGCGTAAGAGAGGTTGCATGAAAAACAAGTAATATTTTATGTCAAATTGACGCAACACGAATTCAATGACACGATTTGGTAGAAATTGTTATACAGTTAAAATTAATACATAATAATGAAAAAATTTTGTCGCATCGTTTTTACATCATCGCGTCGCATCTCAGAAAAGTAAATTTTATATCAAGATGAATAGGTTTACTCTTTATTGTGCACCATAAAAAATAACAGTAGGAGCTAAAAATTAATACGGTGTTACAATGGGCGGTCTTATCGCCAGACACCGTCGGGTCGGATGGATTTGACAGAGAGATACTGACTAGGACTGAAGTTAGATTTTTTTTTAATTCATTTTTGCGTTCAGTGATAGCACTGCTCAAGAAAAATTCAAAAAAAGAATTCAAATATTTTTATTTCACATAGGCCTCCATGGGCAGTTATAAAACGTCAGAAGCTAGTGCATGGTTCCAAACTGGTCATAATTTCCTTTGGAGAAGAAACGGCAAGAAACTTAATGGTTACGTGAGATAGAACATGAACTACACTGAACCCGCACTTCTATTGCATCTTAACCAAAAGAGTAGTCTCGACATTCTTTTCCCTAACAAATAACATCAAAAACTTTAAACTGAACAGCGACAAATGAAATAACGAGAAGTAAATTGTAGTGGGACCATTACAGTCACTTGTTAGCCAAAGGGTAACAGACCAATTAGTTGTACGCCATAGAGCTAAGAAATGGCGTAGCGGCTTATGCTAGAATGGCATCTATACTTAAATAGTAAGGGCAACGGGAATGTTTGAAAGACTGATCGTGGCCATAGAACTCAAAAGGCAACTGAAAGACACAAGTGGGTTTTAGTCAGTAACATAAGCCCTCTCGTTGTGACTTAGAGCGGAAAAAGTAATTAAAAAAAACTACAATAACAAATGCAAAAGAGGGTCTGCCAATCTGTTACGCTTTACGTGTAAACCGCTGAAACAATTGTGATGAAACTTGCCACAAGGATAGATTAGACCCAGACCCCACCCAGTCCGGACCTGGTCTTTGGATCTGTATACTTTTAAAAAACCTAATCAAGATTGTCGTCATAAGATACAGTTTATAAGTATATCGATGTAAAAAAAAAAAATAGTTTGTCAATTCTAGATTTCTGACTATAGCATACATATTTGAAAGGCTCTAAAGTAGATGCCAGATAACCGTGGGATAACGGTCATTAACCCGCCTACATTTGTTAACATTCTTAATTTTAAAGCCGGAATAAATACATAAAGCTGTCTTGAATCGACATGTATCGTTATCCTTTACATGATCTAGAAATGAAAACCAATTCATTGTTTGTTTTTTGGGTACCTACGCAGGGATATTGAAAAGGTCAATGTACTTTATCCCACGGTTATCTGAAGCTTTCTATAGTAGTCTAGTGGACTCATTACATACCAGAAGGCAGATTGTTTATAAGTACCTAACAAACGACACTGTAGTGACATCTATGACATAGGAACTAAAGTTCAAAGTCCTGCTTCGCGGTATTAGAGTTTTTTGAACGATTAGAACATAATATTCATACCCTCGAACGTGATCTCTCTCTGTCATTCAAAGATTTGCTGGGAGAAAACTTATTGTTGGGTTAAGCTCGCCTTTTTACATGAATTGCCATATCACTGTGTACTATATATTAAGTTTTTTTGTGTACAATAAAAATAATTAATTAATTCCACAGCCCGAAACTAACTGGACCCTGTTAAGCAGAAAAGAGCCAACCAGCAATTTCTTGAAAATCGAGTTATATTACAATAGGGCTGTTACCTAGATTTAGACTCAATACCTGTCTGGTCGAAGGATTCTCTGTTTTAAACGGAGTTTGCGGGACTTTACACTTTATTCCGTGTATCTCTGAGACTTATGCTCAGCGCACATTACTCGATCATATTCTAACGAATAGTGAATAGAAGGTACCTCTAGCAGATTCTGTGGTCTATGTCCTACGCGCAGTGAGCCAGAGACGTTTTCTGTCAACAGCTAACAGGCTAGCTCTACTGTTGCTCATGGCTGGTTTGTTAAGAAATTCTTAGTTAACTTGAGAATACTGTAGCCGTAAAATGAGGGCAGCTTTTACTTGTTAGCGTAGCATTTTGGTATTGTTAGTTGTAAGACGCTTGGGAGTTGAGTTTATACAGTTTGCTGGGTTTACCGAGGTTAGTTTGAAATGTAGGTCTTTAGGTAATCAGAAAAAATCCCAGGTTTTTTAATGGTATAAAAAAGTGCTTTTCTGCGATCCCACTTGATGGTAAGTAGTGATGCGATTGTTCATGGTGAAAAGCACTAGTTTATTATGGCACAATAAATCTAAAAAGTACCGTTTGACGTTTCGCACTTTTCTATAAAAATGGCTTAAGCACAACTCACACAATTTCTAATATCTTTTCCGTTAAACCATTGAATTATGAAGTTATTTTTATTTTATCACGACATAATATATAATTTTTATTCAACAAATTAAAATGTACTACGTGTTTTAATAGGTTTACTGATGATTAGCATAAAACTTTTGCCATAATGCTTGTTGCCATAAATACAACTAGCATAATAATAAAGAAGCATAATTTTATAAAGCATAGTGATAAAAACACATAATGTTCTTTGGAATAAAACTAATAAACCCTAATCAATAACTCCAAACGGTAAGTTGTAGACACTATTTCACCTTATTGATTGTAATATATTATTTGGCGTCCATGATGGACTTCAGACTCCTGCAACAAAAAATAACCTGACCTAACCTAATCCAGTAACCGATAATACGTTCACCACAAAAACATCGCCTAAAGATCAATTTAAAATTATTGACTACATTCTCCCAATAATGACTTTTTATATTTATGGCTCATGATTTATTAGACGAATAAATAATTATGCCTTTAAAATTTATGCAACTCCAATTTAAGCCAAAACATATTAGACTAAATGACAGTTATGCTTAAGTATGCATTATGCCAAAGTATTACTATGCAACAGTATTATTATGCTAAAAAAAAATATGCGAAAACGTTATGCCAAACAATATTATGCCTAAAAATTTTATGCCAACAAGGATATTACCGTTTTAATAGCCTATTCTTGGCCTATTCACTCTAACCTTCAGGACACCTAAATTATAATCAGATGGGAAAACTGCAGCAGGTAAACACATTAAATCTTTCTTCAAGGTAATGTAACGAAGAAGCTTTTAAGTTTATCTATTGGTTCAAAAAAATTTCTAGGCTTCCCATAAGATGGATTGATGACTTGGTGAGTCGTGGGATCCTGATGGATGCGAGACGCACAGGATTAGTCGTGGTGCTGATACTTATGGGAGGACTGTGCTGAAATGATTATTAAACTTCATATTTATTGCCATCTTACTTTCAATATAACAAAATAAGAAAAAATACAGGTACCTATGAACCACACCCAACTCAATTTATTATGAACCACATTTTTTTTAAACTAATGAATAACGATAAATCATTATTTGTTCGGTTTCCTATTATGAATAACTAGCTTTTGCCCGCAACTTCGCCAACGTATATAAATATAGCCTATTTATTACATAAGAAAAAATTTTAGCAATCGGACCAGTACTTTTACAGGTACCTCCTACAAAAAAAAAACAAACTTTACCTTTTTATTATATTAGTGTAAATGAAATGATGGCTAAAACCAATACTTCAAGCTGATCGGAAAATCTAACTGCAACTGCAATATATTTTTATTTTCTTTTCAAAGTTCCAAATAGAGCAGTTTCATCGTTACAAACTTGCCGAACTAAGGTAACTGAAGTTTATAATTAGTACAACAAACTTATCGAACTGTCTATATTTAGGCCACGTTAATTTTCATCTGAAAACTCTCGTTAATGTCAGGTTACTACTAACGAACTAGAGCAGAAACTTTGATTAAAATTAGGTCAAACTGCTTCAGGTGTTCGTTACTGCGGATATCTAAAAATAAATTAAAAAATCCGGCCAAGTGCGAGTCGCGCACGACGGGTTCCGTTCAAAAAAATACACCTTTATTGTTTGGGAACCCCGCTTACATATTTAATTTATTCTGTTTACAGTGTTTGTTATGCTATCGTCCGAGTGTCTTCGCAAGGTTCTGCAATACTTCGGTCACATTGCAAGAAAGGACGGTGGCAACCTCGAAAGGCTCATTGTGACCGGTAAAGTGGATGGAAAAAGGCCTCGCGGGCGCAGCGCAATACGTTGGTCCGACCAGATCCGCACCGCTTTTGACTCTACGATGTACAATGCCCTTCACACCGCCAGAGACAGAAACAGATGGAGGAACATCATAAAGGTTAAAGTGATGAAGCAGGGAGGTCACGACCCTCAGCATTGAGGAATACGACGCAAGGAGGAGGACAGTGTTTGTTGTTATAACGGTAACAGTATACATCATCTGTGACATTTTCAACTATCTAGCTATCACAGTTCATGTGTTATAGCCTGGTGACAGACGGACGGAAAGCGGAGTCTAAAGGTAGCCATACACATTAGGGTATACCTGACAGGTTTGCCTGCACAGTTATACCTGTCAGGTAAACTTGTATGGAAACCTGCGCAGTTATGCAACATACATGCTCCCATTTACCTGTACAACTCAACTGTACAGGCACTCCTGTCAGGTTAACCCTAGCGTATATGGTGGAATTTGTAATAGGGTCCCGTTTTAGCCTTTGGGTACGGAACCTTAAAAATACGAGTTCGATAACGAAGGTGTTACAGAAATTTAATATTATTTTTAGAGGGACTGCGTGCTTTTAATTAATGAGCTTCCTTGGTACGTAACTCAAAAGACTCGGTTCTATGCCTCGTTTCAACGAACTTTTGTAAACCGAAGAGTTTGATGTCATATTTACATACACTATGTAGATAATTTTTGCTTGACATGCTTACCATGTCACTAAGTCTAGTTAGACTGGAAGTAGTGGGCTTCCAGTACAATATGGTTGGGAAAAATCTAGCCTGATTAATGTTGCGAGGGTTTCTGGGATAGCTCGAAACTGTTAGATCATCGGTTCCCATCAGGTGAGACAGTAGTCAAACATGAGCCTAGATATAATAAAAAAAATGGCTCTGGATCGTAAAGGGTTACTGAAGAAAATCAGATAGGTTATTAATTTGATGATATCCCACTAAAAAAGGGCTAAATTCTAAAAGGCCAAAATTAAAATGTTAAGATACCAGTGATTTGCAACCTTGACAAATAGCTTATTACAGCCACATCAAAGAAAGTTAAACAAAAAGAAAATATTAAAAAGATAAGTTATCTATTGGTACGCGTATATCTTACGTAGGGGTGGTACAAGTTTTTCCTATGAACTGTGATCATAGTAGGTACGCATTAACAGGCAAACGAAGGTTTTATTTTATAAACAAGCTATTTAACCTTTTACGTTAAAGCGAAAATCTTCATTACTACCCAGTGCTTTCAACTTTTGAGCACCAACTTTACCACTTTGAGAGAACAAAAGAGCAATACACAAACGAAACTTTAATAACTATAACCTCCACGGCCGCTTATAACTTCATACAGTAATAACTGTTCCACTATTAAACTTTGCTCCAGTATCTACTAGTACTTGATACTTGCGCTAGTACTGGCGCGGTCTGAACTAAGCACGAGTGACGTAATTATCTTATGTAGGTACTGCGTCGACATTCATTTCCTTAATGATTTAATTTCATTAGTATTACTTCAGGGATGTTGAGCTTCTTTCACGTCATAGCACAGTGTTACTGGAGTTTTAATATTACTTCAATGATGTACCACTACTGTACATGAAGTTTAAATAAATAAATAAATTTTATTGACTAGCCTTGCTTGTGGCTTTGTACGCATATATAAAATAAAATAATATAGCCTACGTCACTCAGGAATAAAGCAGCTTTTTATCGGTGAAAAAATTTCGCAATTGGACCAGTACTTTCAGATATTACCTCCAGCAAACAAAAAAACAAACTTTACCTGTTTAAAATATTAGTGTGATGATAATGATGATATACGGTTAGCACAGTGGTTGAGCGATTGGGTGCTGTGTAAACAGGTTACCGGTGCAGGCAAGTCTGTACGGGTCGGTACCGATCGGTGCAGGTATAATTCTCCTGCGTGTTCTTATGCGCTCATTTATAAAGTAACAGGTACATACTTGTCGGTACCGACTGCCGGGACCGAGTCATACGGGTGTAAGCATTGGCCAGTGTAGTGTTTTACTCATACAGGTTTACCTGTTTCTTTATGTTGTTTTATCGGTACCTATCTGTACCGACCCGTACCGACATATCGGGACCGAAAAACCTGTATCTTTATGTTTGCACCATAACGCGGGATGATTCTCGTATGGAATAAGTATTTAAGGCTTATTGCTCCCTTGAACCATCTGCCCGAAATTAAATGGTCACAACTCTCATACCCGTCTAGGCGACAGTACGACTATCTGTGTATTTGTTTGCGGCCAGCTGCGTCCGGACAGAGCCCCGCTGACTTTTAAATCCATTTTCTTTGCAAAATATTGATTGATTTACATATGCTATGTTCACTTTGAAGAATATTTAACCACCAATTTTTATGTGCAAAAATGTTTCTAAAGATCCAAGCCGTTTCGAAAGAGTAGGGAAAAGTTGCGAATGTGAATTGTTGTATGTAATATTTTTTTTAGACAAAAGTATTAATCGCAAGAAAAAATCAAATGTTGATAATGTTGTTCATGAATCTATAATAAACATATATTTTTTTCAAACCTATTAACCTGGCCGTTACCGAAGAGTAGGCTCCAGTAAGTCACTGTTTTAAGACATTTTTCGGGCGCTTGGGCCTTAAGTATACATGTTTGTGATCACATTTGCCCCAATTTTTAGTATGTACTTTTATTTTTAACTTTTTTTTTTATTAGGGATAGGTTCGCGTTTGACCTGTTTCTCACCTGATCCTGGCCGACGATGGAGCACGCTTGCTTAGAAGTAACCTATTCACTCTTGACTTAAAGACTCCTAGGTTATAGCTATCAGGAAACACAGACCTCGGCAGGGAATTCTTCCTTAGCTGTACATATAATGAATGTACTCCCAAACCACTTTGGACGTATGTCCGTACTGGTGGCGCAACGCCGGTCCGTATGTCTAGTGGTCCAAAGATGGGACGGACTTGACAGAATTAAATTGTGCAATTCCAATTCACATTCTCTGAAATGTAAACGATGGAAAAACCGACAGGCTAGCAACTCGGCGGCGATGTTCAAGACTTTGGAGTTTTGACTTGACAAGTGCATCATTGCCGATGATCTCCTTGGCTCGCTTCTTAATTCTCTCAAGACAAAACTGGGCTAACTTTAGTTTAGCACGGTTGGCGCAGTAATTGAACTGTCGGCTGCTATGCTGCGTGTCACAGGTTCCACCTACAGATAATTGTTGTGGTCTGGGTGTCTTGTTTACAATGTAAATTATTGTGTGCGGCAACATTTATACAGGGTTATTTGTAAAACACTAACAACCTTGCAGGACTGTATTACTAACACCATAAACAACAACTTTGTTTAATGCCTTTTAATAAAACATGATTCATTTACCATAAAACAAACCTTCAAGATTTCGTTGTTCTCTCTAACACATTTCAACTCTGTATTTAACTATACCGCCACCCGATCCGCACTCCCTTCCGCTATTGTACTATCGCTTGCTTCGCATACATTTCGATATACACCGCTAAATTTTAATCGTTTCAATTCCGTGGAGGATCGATCCGGTACATGAAACACTATCGATTTGTAAAGATAAAATTAAAAAATAAAGTTCCTTTTTTCAAAACTAGTATTAATTTACGTTTGTACGAAATTAATTTCTTTAAGAAAACATCAGCTAAGCGAGTTCAATGACCTATAGTTAATAGTCGGCGAGTAAATTAATACGAGTTTTGAAAAAAAGGTACTTTATTTTTTAATTTTATCTTCACAAATCGATAGTGTTTCATGTACCGGATCGAACCTCCATGGGATTAAAACGATTAAAATTTAACGGTGTATATTGAACATTCAATTTAAAAAAAAATATTTTTGTATGAAAATCTGATGAACTAAAATATGATAAATTTTTAAAAGTCATAGAACAAAAGTTGTTGTTTATGATGTCAGTAACATAGTACTGAGAGGTTGTCAGTGTTTTACAAATAACCCTGTATAGTTAAAAACAAGTACAATAAGTTGTTAAATATAAAATTATGGTTTCCATCTTATCTACAAGGTAAGTGGTTAGCGAATATTAATGAGAGGTTTAAATTATTTAATTAAATGTTCACACAAGCATTCATGATGCCGTAATAAGGTTTAAACAGCCGCCCAATCACAGAACCCCTCATTAATTAACACACAACAGTTACCTCAAACAAATTCATCCGACAATCGATTTCAACTCATGGCGATTAACGAGTAAAGACTCGAAATTAGGCTTAACTGGCGAACAAACGCGATTCTCGATTCAATAAAACTCTCTTTTATTACGGTATCGATTCGATTCTTTTATTTGCCCGTGTCGTAATTGGTGTTTGCTGTTGGAGCATTAATTAATGATGAAATACGATATTTTCGGCATTGTTTGTTGGGGAGGGCTGTGAGTGCAATACACTAGTGCAAACAACTTTGCCCGTGTGTATTTTGGGGTCCATGCAGGGGCGTGACCCACTTGATGTCATAGTTATGACATGTCATGATGTCTTAATGACATTTGCATTTTGGCATATTTTTATTTGGTTCTGAGCAGTGCATTGTTAAATTGTACATTAATTATAGTGCTTGTAGATGGTGAATATTTTTTAATTTTTAATTTTTGGTAGAAATTCCCAGTCCAGCCGGCATAAGACCTGTCATACTGTATGGATCAGAATGTTGGGCTGTGAAAAAGAAGGTTAAAAAAGATTGCATGTAGCGGAAATGAGAATGTTGAGATGGATGTGTGGTGTGACGAGAATGGATAAAGTGAGAAATGAGTATAATAGAGAAAGTTTGAAAGTGGCGCCGGTGACGGAAAAGTTGAAAGGTAATCGGTTGTGTTGGTATGGTCATGTGAAGAGGAGGGATGAAGCGCATATTACTAAAAGAGTTCTGAGTATACATGTAGATTCATGGAAAGGGAGAGGAAGGCCGAAAAAAGATGCATGGATTGTGTGAGAAGTGATATGAAAGAAAAGGGAGTTAGTGATAGTTTGACGGGTGACAGGACAGAACGGAAGAAGAAAACGTGTTGCGCCGACCCCAAGTAATATGGGATAAGGGCAGAAAGATGAAGAAGAAGGTAGAAATTCCTAAAAAAAATGAAGACTTTGACTGCAAAAATCTCACTTTATCAATAGCTGATACAAGATAACATTCGCCAACCACGTCAGTCTGACTGCGATAAACTCGAAAACTACTCAACAGATTTTCATGCAGTTTTCACGAATAATTAAGAAGAACATCATAAGCGACAGTTTGCGTTTTTAGCAAGAATGAGTTTTCTATTCCATAATTAAAAAATTTTAATGGTAACTAATAAAAATAACTGATTATTCATATTACTACCGATCATTTCATTTCATCTAATAGAATAGCTGCTATTAACATCATTCATCGATATTTTTTAATTAGGGTAAACCAGCCATAAGTGCGTGTCAAACTAAGACACGAAATTAAAACTATACAAGCTAAACTTCCTGCAAACTGTAGCTTGCGATGGTCTTCCTGAGAAGGCTTATTATAGCAAAAAAAAAAAACAGTATTTCAAAGCTGGGAAGCTTGTTGTTACACCTGTGCGAAGCTGAGGCAGGTCGCCAGTTTACGTGGCGTACTACATTTGCGGTTGCGAAGCGATCCACTGCGGTTCACGCTAAATGAACGTGACGCGCCGTCGCACTTCGCCACTTTAGCAGCCATTTACCTTTATAAAACAAGTCACCGCACCACAAGAATTCGCGCAAAAATATCAAACTAACTAATCGCGACCGCTTCGCTTCACTCAAAGCCGCGCCACGCCTACGTGCGGTTGGTCACGAAGGCCATCGCAATAGTCTCAATTTGTTGTCACATTCACGCAGAATCGCATCGCGTTCGTCGTCGTGTTGAATCGCTTACGCAGGACTAGGGAATCCAAACCCGCAAGCGCGGGATCCTGTAACATTTTTGCGGGATCAGAAATGGTACTCATGTGGGATCTCGAACTTCAATTTCGCAGGTTTGCGGGATCGCGATATTGAAGCGAGATTGGATTCCTTACTCCGCATTACAGTAATTGGTATTCCGGAAAAACATTCAATATTCTCGCAAACAGAAACCTATTCATCATTCACTGAAATACAATACTATGACACTAATTGCTTAAGCTTTTCGAAATCTCGGCATTTAAATAAATAGCAATTCGAATATCCCATGTCGGGTGAAATAAAACGGCAATGTTACTGTGCCCTTATCACGAAATTGCGGTGTCCATTGCCAATTTTAATTGCAAAATTATTGAGGCCTCATCTTTATTGCATTCGATTACGACTGCAGTCCGACCATGGAAATAATGGTACTAATAAAATCAGACAATTTGCTCTGATTCGTTTATATTTGTGTGTCAAATTGTTTCGATAAACGCGATATTGAATTGGTTTGCAGCATAAATATTAAATTTAAAACGTTGTAAACAGTAATGAGCCTTTTTACTGTAAATGTTCGAGAAATATTTATTTTTAACTAGCTTTTGCCCGCGGCTTTGCTCGCGTTAAATTCGGGGTAACACGGTTCCCCTTTCTGTGGGAGGTTAGTGAACTTCCCTTAGCGAACTCCACTGCGGGTGACGTAACCTACGACAAACTTGTTATGTGCTGTTGGTACAGTAATCGGGTCTAGGGATCGAACCGCAAAATTAAGTTTGGTTTTTATTGTATATACTTTTCCAGGATAAAAAGTACTCAGTGTGGTACCCAGGATATTAAAGAATAATTATACCAAGTTATATTTTAATCGAACCGGTAGTTTTTGTGTGTTGCCTGAACAAACAGACAAACAGACAGACAAAAATTTTTTTAATCACATTTTTGGGTTCAGTGTCGGTCTAGTAACAACGCTCATTTATATTTTTGATATTTTCAATGTACAGAATTTTCACTTCTACAGATTTATTATAAGTATAGAAGATAGCAATATTGTAGATTCGGATTGTGATAGAAGATTTACCGTCGGTTCCCTGAGTTAAGTTCCATTATTCCAATATAGGATAGTTTAGGTACGAGGACTTACCTACATTTAGACACGCTAGCATTCAAAATTATATTCAGATTCATGAAACAATAAAAGTAAATGAACATTATGAATGGATTTAGTTTGAACGAATTAACAGTTCAGTATAACTTATTTATTTATTATTTACCACACTTAAACACATTTTAATATGTTATCTATTTACCCTACACCTAATCACTAATAACTGAGTACTAAAAAATAAACCAATCTTCAACCGTACATTCGAAATAAGGTTCAGTTGAAAACCAGTGTCAGGCAACGCTAATGTATGGGGTATGGCAATATTTGTTTTTTTTTTTTTAAATTATAGTGATGAAATTGTCGTAGGTTCATACTTGTAGGTGACAAAGGGCACGTGTATCGTAATTTACTTTTGTCGTGAATTAGTTCCACATTACAAGGGATGGAACATACCCCACAGTTTGCCAATGATGTTTACATTTCATTTTGACGACTCTATTGGTTCTGGGATTGAGAGATTGACTGCCGCGGTTTGTGTCGCGGTTTCGGTTCCCCCACGGAACTATTACGAGTATTTGTACCTATGGCCTACAAAAAAAAAAACTTTAGAATTTCCTGGTTAAAGTGTCTCATGTATGTGAGTTTATGTACCTGTACGTTCTCACGATACATGAGTTTCAAGAGTAGACTCTAACGCGCAAGTTAAAAAAGAAACACACACATGCCAAGAATGTATAATGCCCCGTTTACACTTGAGCCCAACCTCGGCCAATCACCATTGTGTAAACGGGGTTTCCCCGTTTACGCAGTGTTAAGGATCATAACGGAGCATAACATTGTAATGCAAACTTAGGTACCTACTACAAATAAAATATTTTCTAAGAAATTCATTTTTGGTATTTACTTTACTAATTTTAATGTTATAATGTATTTTGATGTGTCTTATTTTAGAAATGTAAATGATAATATTCACAAAAAGTGCATTCCTGAGGACGGATTGAATCGTGCACGCCAAAAAATAAGACTGGATGGATCTGACTAAATTGTGGGGCAGCTACTTAGAAATATTTTTATTTATTATAGTTAGGCTCGCATTTGACCGCTATCTCACCCATGGTAATCAATGATGTGGTCGATGGAGGAGCACGCTTGCCTAGAAGTAATCTATTCACACTTGACTTAAAGACCCCTAGGTTGTGGCTATCAGGAAACATAGACTCCGGCAGGGAATTACACTTAAAATCTTTGATATACCATCCCTACCTATAACACTGCATTCAATGAACTGAATGACGAACCCAGAGTTTTATGTTTGGTAGTAGTAGCGCAAGGATCAGCCCCCCTAGCCAAGTTACAATCGAATTCCGTTCTCTAATCGGTAACGCCTCGGTGACAGCAATTGTAGAAAACGATAAGTTGGTAGCCATGTTGACGCGCCTGAGTCGGCCGCTCGTTCTACAATGTAGCGTTTGTATAAAAAAGGATGTAGCATGAAATATTGTAGAAACGATTTTGAACGATGTGAACTTGACTACGAATTGTCTATTCGTTTGTTCTGACCACGCGACTTTAAGTTGAGATGACGTCATTCCCATAGTGACGCCCGGGTGTCGCCACTGTGCGGAACGCCCGGAGGACACGGTGGCGCACACAATCGCGGTGTGCCCTGCTTGGGCGGAGCATCACCGTGCCCTCGTGGGGGTGATCGGCGGCGGAGACCTCTCGCGCCGGGCCTTGGTCGAGGCCATGGTCCGGAGCAAGGAGGAGTGGCAGGCGGTCGCCGACTTCTGCGAAGCAGTAATGCTCGCTAAGGAGGAGGCCGACCGCATCAGGCAACGGCGCTCTCGCCGCCGCCGCCGGGATTCCGATCCCGATTTCCAGCCACCGTAGGCGCGGGCTTGCGGACAGTGAGCAATGGGTAGCTCGCTGTCCGGCCGTCCGGTACGGTCCGGACGACCAAGCCCAAGTCGTCGACGGCGCGCGCTGTTCCCGCGCGCCTCAAGGAGTTGTCAGCAACAGCAGGGGCCCAGCCGGGTCGAAGCCTACTGGGGCCAGGGTTATCCGAAAGGGCGCTCGAGCCCCGGTATGAAGGCTTGTAGGAACGGGATGGGTTTTTTAGTCAGTAAGAGTCTGACACTATCTCCCGCTCCGCCCAAGAGCGGGGTTGTCATAAGATGATTTTTCCCATCGAAAAAAAAAAAAAAAAAAAAAATACGTTTCATCATTTTTCGACAGCGTTAACGATTGCAGAATAACAACTTGGCTCAGCGTGCAGGATAGGTACCTAGCGCTACTAAACAGCTAACTGATTTTTATTCTGATTTATTTTATGTCAAGTATTATTACTTAAGTAGATTTTAAAGGTATATAACCTAAGATTGTTTGTCAATACTGTTAACGACCTCATTAACGTTTGCATGCATGCCTAATATAATTATGTAAGGTGAATTGTACGAGGCCCACTTTTTTTTCGTTTTTGGTGGTTAAAACTTATCCAGATGATAATGCCTGCCCTTGGGTGGAGCGGGAGATAGTGTCATACTTTTACTGACTAAAAAACCCACCCCGTTCCTTCGTTACCTTTCATAGTGGTACCGAGTATTCCTTTTAGAAGCAAACCCTTGGCCCCTTCAAGGCCCATTTAATTATTGTTCCCATTTATCTAATGTACCTGATCTATGCAAATAAATTTTTACTTACTTAAAAAATCTTATCTGGCAAAACGGGGATGATTTTATAAACTTTACAATAAGATTATTTAACAAAAGTAAATTAATATATACATGATCTCAGTCACCTACAAGTACGCAAATTTCATTACATTAAACTACAAAACTTAAAAAAAATCAAGGAAGTATTCCCACATCACTTAGTTGCCAGAAGGAAAATCTATCTTAAATTGACTATTCCAATTCGTATATTTCCCTGCGGGTGGATTCGTCCTAACTAAATCCATACATCATGTTTCTTTTAGGGCTTCTTCACATGTACTATAACCACACCATGTCGCAACGACAAAATGCTGTCAAGCAGTGGTTACGTGTGAATAGTGTCGATGCAGCTTTTTGTAGCTGCGTTATGGTGCCGACAAGATTTCGATGTGGTTGCGTTGTCGCCAGTAGTTGCGATGTGGTTACGTGGTGTGCAGACACGGTTACGCACTGTCGTTGCATCGACGCAACGTTTTGTTTACGATGTGATCGGCCACTAGTTCGTAGTGTCTGGTGGTTGCGATGTGGTCGGTATACACACGGTCGATAACGACTTCAAAATTTGGTACGTGTGAATAGTCCTATTCATTTTCAATACGAAGTATACGCCCGGCCACGAAGTGTGGATGAAGTGTGGTTGTGGCACGTGTGATGGAGCCCTTAGTTTCGCCGTTTCTCGAATCTGAATGTCATTTTGAACGCTAGTGAGCTTAAATATACTCGTACCTGAACTATTCTACATTGGAATAATGGAATTTTACTCAGGAAACTGGCGGTAAATCTTCTACCACATTTAGAATCTACAATATTTCTATTAAAATGAGCGAGTATTTATGCTACAAAATTCTCATTATAGTTTCTTTTCCAACATTAATTAAATCTTCTACCACATTTTGATTCTACAATATTGCTATTAAAATGATCCAGGATTTATAGTATAAAGATCTCATAAGAGTTTATTTTCGAAAGTTCTCCATAATTAATTTGTGTGTATGTTTGTTACTTCTTCACGCTTTAATGGCTGAACGGATTATGATGAAACGTAGCACATGGGTAGACTATATCCTAAAATAGCACATAGGATACTTTTATTCCGGAAGTGTTCTTTTTGGATATTTTCTACATTCAAAGTTTTATTTTCTGTTTTTAGCAGTTTTTAAAAGATTTGTGTTTATGATTAATAAACTCAAAAAGTACTGGACTGATTTTAAAACTATTTTCACCAGTAACATGTACTTTGTCACTGAGTGACATGGGCATACATTTTCTACTATCATGCGAGTGAAGTCTTAACTAGCCTTTGGTAGTGAAAAGGCTACTATTAAAAAAAACTCAGCAACTTTACATTCCCAGACCTCGACGTTAGCTACTCCGACCACAAAGTTAAGCCAATAACATCTAATGATACCACTAATCCTAATTAGAACCTAATTAGTAGCTGCTAATCATGTCATCGCATCTCGCCTTTGCATGTTGGAATAAGTCCGATTTAGGTTCACTTTATAAGGTAACCGAACTAATAAACTTGTTGGATACACGTTAAAAATAAGAGATTAATTTACAACTATTTAAAGTTTAAATTACCCGCCAAAACATTCCTTAAATTTGTTTAAAAACAAACGCACCTTTGGGCACCATCATTATGCAGTCTAATGAAGTCTACATTTCATGATTCCTGTGACAACCTGGCCGTGCTGTCGAAAGAAGTCGTAACTAAGCTAAGGCACAGAATAAGTACAAGCACACGACATACAACAGTTCGAACACACATATTGTCACACTTTATTAAATAAACCACTTCAAAGGGGATCGCGAGGCGTAGGTATAGGTATGCGCGGAGTGCCCCAGGCTTGAACTAAGACCATTTCTTTAGGCATCGCTAAAATGTGGTCCTGGAAGCAAGCATTCTGTCAATTCGCGCCACCTTTTTTTTAGGTGGGAAAATCGTCCAATAACATCCCCAGCTCTTAAGCGGAACGGAAGATAGTGTCAGACTTTTACTGACTAAAAACCTATCCCTGTTCCTTCTTTGCCATTGTTCCAGGGTCCCGGGGATCTCTTTCACATCACCCATGGCCCCAGTAGGCTTCGACCATGCTGGGTCCCTAAGGTTGCTGATAATAACTCCTTAAGGTGCGCGTGGAACACTATGCACCGTCGATGACTTGGGCACAGTCTGGATGGTTACCGGACGGTAGAATAGCGAAAATTCAAGCCACCTGGGCCCCAAGTCTGCTATTTTTATAAATTCGTCATTCCAACACGTCTCATTGTCATTTTGCTAAAAGTTTGTAATCTGCTAATTCATAATGATCGATCATTGATCGGTCAATGATCTTGTAATAGAATCGTAGTAGAATGATAATTTCGAGCTTATTAAAACCAATAACTGCACAATAACGTTCTAATGGTAGAACACTGATCAAATAAACTGTCAAAGTTTTAGCAGATTACCGCAAACGTCAAATATGCATTTGTCAAAATGTACGAGATTACCATTTTGTGCCACTTCTTTCAATGGAGTGTCAGTGGTTGACCATTGGAAATTCATGATGACACCATTATATTAGTAGATTACCAAACTTGTCAAAATCGACAATTATGACATCAATGATAGATCATTCTGACACTATTGTAATAGCAGACTTGAGGCCCTGGTAAGCGCTCGTCGCCACTTTAGAACTTTTCTAAACGACAGGTTATCCGTTGCGTGTCACTGGAGAATGTAAATGACAGTACAGTTCTATGTAGCTACTTACCCTTGAATGATTTCCATCAACAAAGAACTCAGCTTCAGTCCTTCCAGCTCCTTGTCCAACCGCGGGACCACCGAAGACGTCGAGTGTTCCCGGCGCGGACCCGAGTGCGTCCGATCGACCGGACTCGGCGAATTGACGAACTGGCGCCGAAACACGACGACCTAGGCGGAAGAGCACGTATGATCGGTCGTGGGATACACCTGGGGACAAAAAAAGGATTTTGTGTTATTTTGATAACAATTACAGCAAGGATCCTGGATTCTGGGTCAATGGAAAGTGTTTTAACACTATGAATTTTGATTCCTTTGAGAGTTTGGAAATATACGTTTTTTGCGACATAAACGACCGTATCTTTTTTTTTTTCGTTGACTCAGAAGCTTGATATTTTCACAGCTTCAAGACACCGTCGACTTTAGTATACGATTTTAATTTCAACTCGATACCTTCACGCGTTCTTGATATAATGGGTCTTGACAGACAGACAGACAGACAGGCGGACGGACAACAAAGTGACTCCTTATGGGTTCCGTTTTGTCCTCTTGAAGTACGGCACCCTAAAAACTACAGCAACATAGATACAAATTGGTCTTCAGTCTTGATGGCAACAGATATAATTATTTTTGGAAAAACTACTTAAATAAAAATCCTTAAAGATTGCTTTAAAACCTTTCAACATTCGAACTTTTTTTTCAAACGGAATAAAAAAAAATTGTAATTCAAGTAAGTACATATTTTCTTTAGAACATTTCCAGTGCCACGAAAAGCTATGAAGGTTGACAAAAATCCTCGATGTTTCTCAGAAATGCGAAGTCAGACACAAACAGAGTTGCGTATATAAAATGATGTGATTTGAGTCAAGATGCCTACAACAATATTATTTTAAATCTAGAATTGTTTACTTTACAGTAGTAGAATTGTAGATATATGTAACTTTATGAAACTGACAATATTTTCTTAGGACTAAAAAGAAAAGTAGGTAAAGAAAAATGAATTAATAAGAAGTAGGTATAAAAGGTGTAAGGGACAGCCCTCCACAAACTTTAAGGGCTTGCTCAGTAGACGAAATTGAACAACCTTCCACAAGATTTTTTTTCAGGAAACGAAAAAAAACAATCGGCCTCACCATACAAAATGATAAACTTGTTTGGACAATTTGTATGGAGAGGCCGATTTAATTATCTATAATTTGTAATTTATCTATAATTTGTATGTATTTAGAAATATATAAGTATGTTTATCAATTGTCTAGTACCCATAACACAAGCTCTGCTTAGCTTGGGACTAGACGGCGTTGTGTGATAGTTGTGTAATATTATTATTATCTACATGTATACACATAACTCTTTTAGTTACATGCGTTTAATAAATTATATCCTCGTCACATAACTATTTTATTTTAATTATATAGACTAGTGCTTGACTTCTATCCCACCTTATAGTAAGCAGTGATACAATTGTCGATAATGAGGTGTACAAAGCGCATTTGTTTATTAAGAGTTTATTCACTCTAGCCTTGAAGACAAAATTATAATCGGACAGGAAGATCGCAGCAGACAAATACAAGACAATTACCATTTCAGTCATTAGCGCTTTTTTTTAGGTGAGAAATCTTAAACGCATTGCTATGTTTTTTTATTTTTTTTTGCCTTACGTTCCGGGACACCGGGTATTTTAGTCACAGACGCAAGGAAACCAACATGGATCTTATTAAAATTCTTATCCTCAATTAAATATTTCTAAAATATTCAACCGATAAAGAAAAATAAACATTAAAAAATTGCTTATGAAAGCAACAAAGTTAAAAATACAAAACCCGAAATTATAAATGTATTTACAAAATATTCGCGATTGCCTTCCTTTTTATAGAACGGTATACTTGAACCCTTATTAAATCTCGGATATACTACAAAGGGGTACAAAAAAGGGGGTAAAAAATTACTTTGCAAACAGTTCCTTATAAAAATATTATACGGAACAGCTTGTTCCTGAATCTTCGTTAAGAATTTGACTCGAGCTTTTTAGGGTTTCATAGAACAAATTGAAAAACTTAGATTTTTTCTGCCTGTTTGCCTGTTATGATTGTTTTTCCCAGTAATCATAAGGCCTCCGTGACTAATGCATCAAATTGCTTCAGCTTATGTAACACTAGCTTCTGCAAGCGGCTTTGCCTGTGTATATGTAGATTTTCCAAACAAACTGGTGACTCGTAACATAGGTCGATGGCAGCAAAGTAAAAATAGACATCTACAAAATTGCAACTTCACAGTAGAGCAGATTTTAGCTAAAAATAGTGGCCATTTTAGAGTTCAGTACATTTATGTTTGCCTAATGTACTGAAAATTTGATATTTTTTTCGCGATTTCGGCTTTGCTCCCATAGTAAAAATTGTTTGTTATCATGAGCACAATCACGTGTTTAAGTATCGTACACTAATTGCCAGTCACCCTATATAGTGATGAGAAAATAAATAATATTATTATTAAACTTTGGACCTTTGTTTTATACCCTTAGGGAGTAAATTTTGTAAAAGTAATTTCTTTTTAGAAACCGGCTTTTAGGCACGCAATAGACTGTTTTCCGCACTAGTACAGATAAGTGCGCGAGCTCTCCATCGCCACAATATTATTACATTTATCGTATCAGACTGGGCGCGCGTCGATCCCCTCGAGTCGCCGGTCAACTTTCATCTTAAGTGTATTGAAAAAAGGCGTTTTACATGTGCAAATTTATCACTGAAATGCAATGAATTTCGCCTAGGTCGCAACAACAAACTTTCTGCACTTGTATCAAAATGTACTATTTCCAACGACCAATTTGTTACTCGACTACCCCAAAAAGAGAGTCATTTATTTTTTTAAATCTACTTACGATTTAATTTAAGATACTCAAATTAAAATCGACCTCTCGCATTTTGTTCTTTGATGAAGATAACGTACTTAACTAATTAATTTGAATTATGATGGAGAGATAGTTGATAGTATAATTAATTAAATAGTTGCCGTGACGACTTAATTATGACAGTCTTAACTATCTATATTTTGTAAGTAATCTTTTTAATTCATTAAACCCCAAGCAAACGCCGCCGGTTCGCGCACCTATTGTCTTTCTATTGTGTCTGTAATTTCCACGATTGAAAGGTTAAAATCGTTTCTTCATTCATATGTTTTGATAAGGTTAAGTCACAAAACAAGAAACAAATAATTTGGCTTTGGCGCAAATTATTTGTTTGCTGTTACCGCCATTTTATTTTTATTCATTTGAATGTACCCAGTGTCATTCTCACAAGAATCTAAAGACCGGCAAATCTAAGAAGCACCGTTTGAAATTTCTACACGTAGTATATTTTAATTTTAATTTATTGAATAAAAATTGTACATGTTGTCATAGAATAAAAAAAATAAAAAATTAACTGGTTTTACGGAAAAGGTAATAGAAATAGTGTGAATTAAGCCTATTTAAAGTTATTTTTATAGAAAAGTGTGAAATATGACGGTATTTCTTTGATTTGTTGTGATATAATACCGCTGTTTAGCTGTTTAGGCTCTAGGGCGTGTCAAAGAAATATACATAAGTACATACTATACACACACTCGAAAACATAACCTACCTGGAGTAGTCAACAAAACTATTTCTAAGTATGGTTCTAATAATAATAAAAAGGCATTTGGAAAAGTTCAATTTTACAAGATGTAAGGGACAGCCCTCCACAAACTTTAAGGGCTTTCTCAGTAGACGAAAATGAACAACCTTCCACAAATTTTCCTGAAAAAAAAATCTTGTGGAAGGTTGTTCAGTTTCGTCTACAGAGCAAGTCCTTAAAGTTTGTGGAGGGCTGTCCCGTAAACCTTTTATAATATGTCTTTGTAAACAGTATGGTTACTTCCAATGAATGAATTAGAAGATTCGGAAAATTCTATAGTATTTAGTTTGCTCGAGCATTATTGCTAAAAACATGGAATGTGTATTTAATTATTTTAATTTTTTATTTAAACTTCATGTACAGTGGTGGTATATAGGCGGACTTAATGCCACAAAGCGTTCTCTGACAGTCAATCTTCGGGTTAAAAAAGACAACACTATGATAGGTGTGCACAATAAATAAATAACAGATATAGAAAGTATTGTAGTTAAATTAAGTTACATATAACAATAAAATACGTGCAACATAGTTCCCACCACTACACCCCTACACTAGATGACTTTTAGGTATTTATATCGGTAGCTGTATTATTACCACAATTTTTTTTTATGAACATAAGTAGTTTATAACTGAGTTGACATCCGAAAGGGAAGCCCGGGGTCCTAGGACTCAAGACAAAGAAGAAACATATTTGTGGTTTTAATCAGTTAAGGCTCAAGCGCCCGAAAAGTGCCATAAAAGAGTGACTTTCTGAAGCCTACTCCTCGGTAACGGCCAAGTAAGTAGATTTGAAAAAAATATGTGTTTATTATAGATTCATGAACAACATTACCAAAATTTGATTTTTCCGTGCTAATAATACTTTTGTCTAAAAAAAATATTTAGCAATTTCCCAACTTTTCCCTACTCCTTCGAAACGGCTTGGATGTTTAGAAACATTTTTACACATAAAAATTGGTGGTATTTAATATTCTTCAAAGTGAACATTGCATATGTAAATCAATCAATATTTACCAAAAAAAAATGGATTTAAAGGTCAGCTGCGCGCTTTCCGGGCGCTCTTGGCCGCAAATAAATGCACAGATTTGCGTACTGCCGCCTAGGCGGGTGCGAGAGGTGCGTCCACATAATTTTGGCCAGCTGGTTTAAGGGACTATAAGCCTTAAAGTCTGACAGTCTCTACCCTAGAACGGGATCTTTAGATGACTCGCAAGCGCGAGTCGGACTCGCGTCCTGACCCTAAAGGTTCCGTACAAGCTTACCTACGTAAATAGTTCAATTCCAAAACAGAGACCAAAAAAAAAATGTGACGTAACGACTAATATACAGTTTTCAAATTTATTACTATACTTGTGCTATTAGTATAAGACCTTGTTTTATGCAAAATTTCAGGATTCTGGGTCAACGGGAAGTACCCTATGAATTTTGATTTCCTCGAGAGTGACAAAATGTACGTTTTATGCACATAAACCGAATATCTTATATCTTTTTTTCTCGTTAAGTTTCAAGTTTGATTTTTATGCAGCTTCAAGAGTCCGCAGACCTGGGGCCGTATTATGACCTCTTAAAACCATCATGTTTTCGGTGTGAAAAAGAGACGGAGCTATACAGGACGAATAGCACTATCCTTTTCTCACACAGAAAACATGATGGTTTTAAGATGTCATAATACGGCCGCTGAGTTTCAACTCGATACTTCCACGCGTTTCCGAGATAAAGGGTCTTGACAGACAGACAGACAGACAGACGGACGGACGAACGGACAACTAAATGATGCTATAAGGGTACCGCTTCCGTTTTTCCTTTTTGAGGTACGGAACCCTAAAAAGAAGTCGTTCATGAAGAAACACAATATATCCTAAGTGATCTGTTAGCTGTCAAGACCGTACTGCACTAATTTTGATTAATTTATTCGGTGAACAAAAACAATCCTAAAAAAAAAAAAAAAAGGTTTCAAAGGTTCAAAAAGGTTCAAAAGGTTCAAAGGTTGACTGGGAGAGAATGCCTTGTTGCATTAAGTCCGCCTATGTACCACTATTGTACATGAAGTTTAAATAAATAAATAAATCCTTAATCGCTGATTCAAGAAGAGTTATAACTGCAATTACTTTAAATACAAATCACCTACATACGAGTCATTAACAGGAATAAATATATAAAAATATATAAAAAACTGGGCAAGTGCAAGTCGGACTCGCGCATTGAGGGTTCCGTACAAACATACCTATGTAAATAGTTCAATTCCCGAATGGAGTCACCAAGATTTTTCCGAGTCGCAAAAAAGTTTTTTTTTTGTTGTTGTGATGTACAACAACTCTTTATAGATTTATTCCTTATTTGTGCTAAGAGACCTTGCTTCATGCCAATTTTCAGGATTGTAGGTCTGAGCGGAGCATCGCCGAGCCCTCGTGGGAGCGATCGGCGGCGGAGACCTCTCGCGCCGGGCCTTGGTTGAGGCCGTGGTCTGGAGTGAGGAGGAGTGGCAGGCGGACGCCGACTTCTGCGAAGCAGTAATGCTCGCAAAGGAGGAGGCCGAACGCATCAGGCAACGGCGTTATCGCCGCCGCCGCCGCTGCCGCCGCTGCCGGGATTCTGATCCCGATTTCCGGCCACCGTAGGCGCGGGCTTGCGGACAGTGAGCAATGGGTAGCTCGCTGTCCGGCCGTCCGGTAACTGTCTGGACCAAACCCAAGTCGTCGACGGCGCGCACTGTTCCCGCGCGCCTCAAGGAGTTGTCAGCAACAGCAGGGACCCAGCCGGGTCAAAGCCTACTGGGGCCAGGGTTATCAAAAGGGCGCTCGGGCCCCGGTATGAAGGCTAGAAGGAACGGGGTGGGTCTTTTAGCCAGTAAAAGTCTGACACTATCTCCCACTCCGCCCAAGAGCGGGGGTTGTCATTGGATGATTTTTTCCCACCATAAAAAAAAGGATTGTAGGTCAACGGGAAGTACCCCATGAATTTTGATTCCCTTGAGAGTGTTGATATACGATTTTTGCGATATAAACAGTCGTATTTTTTCGTTAACTTAGAAGTTTCATTTTTCACAGCTTCAAGAAATCGCATACCTGAGTAAACGATTTTAATTTCAACTCGATAACTTCACGCGTTCCCGAAATAAAGGGTCTTGACATACAGACAGACGGACTAAAAGGTGATCCTATAAAAGTCCCGTTTTTCCTTTTGATGTATGGAACCCAAAAAAACAATACTGATTCAATGTACCTAAAAAAACACAATAAGATGGCAACCTTGTACTAATTTTGAAGGTGGAAATAAACATTGCTTTTCTTTTTATTCAAAATTCAAAAGTAGGCTGGTAATATTTTTTTAGTGAAAATATCTGCTTCACAATGCTGAATTAAAAAAAAAGCATCGAAGATTCAAAAATGGAATAGAAGTTTGATCAATTGAATACTTAAGCACTAGAAATTAATTACCGTGACGGTTTGCTTTGCGTTCATTTTTTACACTAGTAACGAATTTTGGTGCGGTTTCACTAAAAGGGGATTGCCCATAGTTCTATGGGATTGCCTAAATGAGGCCATCAGTGGACAATAGACTAGAGAAAAAATACTTTGTCCGATAATTTTGCCATAAAAAAATATGTATTCACTTACTTCCAAATGAGCGCCCCTATAATAAAAAAGAATTCGTAAAAAAAGTAACTGTATTGAAAATAACAATAGGTTTTATAATTTTGTCGTTAGCAAATATTGCCAGCACCAAAATTATTTTTAAGATTAATCAATACGAATCGATTTATAATCAAATACGAATTTATAATCAAAGAATCGAAGATTTATAATCAAATCGATTTATAATAATCGAATAACTTTAACGGCATACCCTCGGAACTTTGCTGGTAATTACTGTAATAAAACATTGTAAAAAAGAAAATTTAGCAAATTTGTCTTCCATCATAGCCAAATAGAGTAATAACTAAAACTGGATAAAAATATATCAGGAACATCCCTTACATAATAATTCAAGTATCAAGAGTTGAAAAAAAAAATGTTTTTATAAAAATGCTATTTCAAAGTCAAAGACATTATCATCTATGAAAATAACCACAAAACGTTACTTTTGTTATACCCCTAAAATAGCGGCGTCAATTTGTATAATTAAGTTTTTTACGTATCTAATACTGTTATGATTTTAAAACAACTTTATTTTTGTAATATTTGATGTCCATGTTTGGCCTCGGACACCGTAGAGGCTGGCCGTACGCGTATCTGCGCATTTAATTGCGGCTACCTACGTCTGGATAGTGCAGCTGACCTTTAAATCCATTTTCTTTACGAAATATTGATTGATTTACATATGCTATGTTTACTTCAAAGAATATTAAACCACCAATTTTATGTAAAAAAAATGTTTCTAAAGATCCAAGCCGTTTCGAAGGAGTAGGGAAAAGTTGCGAAATTGCTAAATATTTTTTTTAGAAAAAAGTATAAATAGCACGAAACAATCAAATGGTGATAATGTTGTCCATTAATTTATAATCAACATATATTTTTTTCGAATCTATTAACCTGGCCGTTACTGAGGAGTAGGCTTCAGAAAGTCACTGTTTTATGGCACTTTCCGGGCGCTTGAGCCTTAACATCATGAAAAGTAATAAGGGGTTATTAGTATCTATAATAAATTGAGATAGAAAAATCATTTCCAGAAAGATCGTTTATGTACCTATTGTCGGTTGAATGACTTTGGAAAATATTTATTTAATATCTTTTTATTTTATACATGAAATAGGACGTTTCAGATGTCCAAGTGTCACAAATAATAAAAAATGAACTGTAGCGCGGCTATGATTTTATTATCTTATCGTTCATAATTTAGGGTTCTCGAAGATCAGTACAAAATGGTTATGATTTAAATGGTCAAATGGAAATTTCATTCAGCTCCATAATGTGTTTTGAAGAACATCCACTTTATTTACTAAAGTGGATGGAGCTGCTTCTAGTGGCTAGCAAAAAGATAAGTGATTTTTATGGCCGCTCCATGGCCTTACACTAAATGTATTTTTTTTAGGTGGTAAAATCATCTAATGGCTTCCCCCGCTCTTGGGCGGAGTGTGAGATAGTGTCAGACTTTTGCTGACTAAAAGCCCATACCGGTTCCTTTTTTGCCATTGTTCCAGGGCTCCAGTAGGCTTAAACCCTGCAGGGCCTCTATGGTTGCTGACAACTCGACTTGGACTTGGTCCGGACAAGCGTCCGGCCGGACATAATAAATGTCATAGGAAAAATAATCATCTACAGTAATATTAGTAATAGAGTTAATTTTAATTGATATTTTATTATTTTTTCGCAAACTGTGTTGTAAATACACTATGATATTTTGTTTATAAAGTTTATTTGGGAGAATGGGAAATTATCTCATGACTTTTCCTGCTCCAGGGCGGAGCGGGAGGTTGAGTCAGTCTTTTACTTACTAAAACTACACCTATGTTCTTTAAGTCACCCTTTGCGTTCTTAGACAACGGGTTTCCTTTTCAGAAGTCGACCCAAGGCCTCAGTAGATTTCGGTGCTGCTGGGTCCCTACGGTTTTGAGCTGTTGATGACTCGAGCTTGGCCTAGACGATAAGGTAGGTACTGAACGGCGAGCTGCCCATTGCTCGGTATCCACTTACCAGCCATAAAAAGTCGACCCATGGCTACAGAAGGCTTTGGTCCTGCTAGGCCGCTACGGTTTTGCTAACATCACTTTGAGCATGCGTGGAACACTTTACTCTGTTGATGACTCGGGCTAGGTCCAGGTGGTTACCGGACGGCGAGCTACCTATTGCTCGTAGCCATAATGTTTATGTGATGAGCATGATCATTTTTTCTGTGTCTGGGTGTATTTATCTATAATATGTGTGTATTTAGAAATATAAAGTATGTTTATCAGTTGCCTATTACTCATAACACAAGCTCTGCTTAGCTCGAGATTAGACGGCGTTATGTCATAGTTGCGGAATATTATATTATAAGAAGTCACCTAAATAATACCTCAAAAAAAAAAGAACACTACGGAACCCCCAACAAATCCCGCACGAGTGTGATTCATACAGAGATAGCGAGTAGCGCACTTGCCAACTGGCAACTGTACAGCATTTGATAAACATTGCAATACATAAGTGTGTACTCCGTTGTATTCCGAGACAGGTGTATTTCTGGGCTATTGAGGGTTACTCAGCAAAGTATTTTGGATTTTACGGATTTTGATTGCTCGGGTAGACTGCGTAGAATTGTGAAGAACATTAAATGATTTCTTGTGAAATAGTACATTTTGATGAATGGAGAAAGTTTGTCGTTGCTACCGAGGTGGAGTTCTCCCGAGCCGAGGCGAGGGTGTTATGTAGTAGTGTGCTGATAAACGGTGTTAACGTGTAACTTGTGAGGGTCGCTCAGCGCCCAGCCTGATAACACACATAAATAAATTGTGATGCAAGCGAACTCACGCACTTTTCCACACTAGTGCGGAAAAGCCAATTGCGTGCCTAAAAGTGGTAGAGATAAGAGCGTGATTTTGTGTATTATAAAATCCTTACTGGGCAGTAGGTAAGGTAAGGTCTTAATAAATTCCAATTTACGTGGTTAATCATCCGGGTACAATAAGACATTCTGTAACAAGTGGAAACAGTGTCGATGTCACATAAATTAAAGTTAGCTATTCTATGAAATTCAGTTGAGATTAGATTATGATTTAATTCATTCATTAAATCTCAAACCAAACGCGTAGCGGCGCGGCGCGCGGTAGCGGGAAACCGTTGGATGCGGGACGCACAGGAACGTTCGATGTGGCGACGCTTGGGGGAGGCCTATGTCCAACAGTGGACGTGTATCGGCTGAAATGATGATGATGATGATGATGATGATTAAATCTCAAGCGAAGGCCGGTTCGCTCTCTCATCATCTTTCTATTGTGGCTGTAATTACGGGTGTCTTGAAAAGCAAAAGGAATGCTTCTGCCGGCTTCATCCGGGTGAAAGTAGAAAATATATAGCCTGTAGCACTCAGTAGAGTCAAAAGTTTGTATCTATCATCCATGCAAAGTCCAAAGTAACAGGTAAATACATAATGAGACGTGGAGATATACCTTCATGATAGAACACCACCTCCCTAACTCATCCCCAGCAGTTTTTGGATTGGCTTCCAGTATAACCTGATGATGTATTATATATGGAGCGCCTGCCTACCAGACCTCCATGACCCAGTAACTGGGCAACACAATACTCCTTGGAAAGACTTTCTGGCGTCTGACATCAGTAACGACTGTCAAAGATCTATGAATATACTATAAGAACTTAGACCAACGAAATTACGTGCTTTCCGAAGCACGAGGTGTCAGTTACGTCCTAGATAAACGTAGATGAATATGAAAAAAATGCCACTGGTACATGGTGGATATCCCACTCATCCGTACAAAGCGTTTAGGGAACACATTTATTGTGCGTACAGCTAAGGAGTGGAATTCCCTGCCGGAGTCTGTGTTTCCTGATAGCTACAACTTAGGGGTCTTAAAATTGAGAGTGAATAGGTTACTTCTAGGCAAGCGTGTTTCATCGTCGGCCACATCATCGCTTACCATCAGGTGAATTGGTGGACCACGCGAGCCAAAAAAAAAAATGGTACTTGCCTGGTTTCGAACACGTAATCTCATGCATGAAAGACGGGTGCCGTAACCACTGAACTATCACGGCCTTTATAATAGAACATAGATCGATTATGCGGTAAATACCTGAAACTCAATAATCAACCACAGTGAACTGGATACGATGTTATAAATTAAATTCTATGAAATGCGTCATCACTACGGTAAGGGTCAATGAACCCGGTAGGTAGGTAAATAAATATATTATGAACATTAATTCTGTCTCGTTATATAAATTGTTTATAAGAACGAATGTCACGCGAAGTTGTGAACGAAAAACATTGTAAAGTTATTAAACAAGACAGATTTTGTTTTGCGAATTTGATTAAATCTTTTATTACTAAATAACATTGAAATTGATTTCAATAGTTGTCTTCAATAAGTAGGTAATGCATTCACTGTTTTTCTTTCTTTCATTTATAATAATATAATAATAATAATAACGTTTATTTCTCACCACAAGCCAAAAAATACAGACAATCTTACACTAGAAACATTGCTAACAATTTTTGGTTGTGGATCGCTGGTGCCTGTATATATATTATATATAATATAATATATTTATTTCTCAACTAGTTGATCCGGCGAACTTCCTACCGCTAACAGTCAATGTATATCTTTTGATATAGTCAACCGATTGCGACGAAACAAAGCATTAATAATAAATCAAGTTACCCACTTTAATGTATAAAAATTATCTACATCGACTTCGTTCATTTTAGATAGATATGATATTCAAGCATTTTTTTTTGTGTTTCAAATCATCAAATAACTTTTTGCCACTCAGGGTCTTTATCCAGATCCAGATTTAGCAGATTCTAAAACCCACCTGTGTTCCTTCAATTGGCCTTTATATTCCCGTGGCCTCGGTAACTCTTGCGAACAATCTCGCAGCCCAGATTTGAATGGAATAAATTAAATGAGATTTTAGTTATCGGGTAATAGTAATCTTGGTACACATAAAAATAATAATCAAACGAGTGTCCCATTTACGTTTTTATTTCCATCGTACCAAAATATGTCACTGGCACAACCAGAATAAAAATATCTAAACGGCCTGAATCACATTTTGCAGCATACATTTTATGAAGTGGACTGTAATGAAGTTATAATCTTAAAAGCAATTAGTAGGTATGTGTAATCTATAACCCAAATTGGCCATCGTGGGCGTGGGCTTACGGACGGCTGGTAATGAGTAGGTTGCTGTCCGGCCGTCCTGTAAGGGTTAAGTCTGATTCGACGCTGTGTTCCACATGCGCCTCAAAGAGAAGTCAGTTAATTGAACGGAACCTACTAGGGCCGATGCCTGTTAGGGTTGCGAACTGGGGCCAGGGTTATACTGGGGCCAGGGATAACCCTGGCCCCAGTATAACCCTGGATAACCGAAAGGGCGCTCGAGCCCCGGTATGAAGGCTAGAAGGAACGGGGTGGGTCTTTTAGTCAGTAAGAGTCTGACACTATCTCCCGCTCCGCCTAAGAGCGGGGGATGTCATTGCATGATTTTTTGCCACCATAAAAAAAAAGGGTTGCGAGACAACACCGTCGCCGACTTCTTTAGTCGATATTGTTACCGGCCCACGCTGAAAAACCAGCGCTATGGACTCGTTGCATTTTTGCGTGTGGACACAGCATTATGCTGAGCGTACGGCTGTTTTGCTCGGACGTGGCGCATATTTTCTTATTACTATTTCTGTTATTTTTTTTTATTTTTTTTCTTCTTCTTTTCTTTCTTTCGAGATTGTTCGTAAGAGTTACTGTGGTGTTGGAACACAAAGAGCAACTGAAGAAACAGTGATGGTGATTTTTGTTAGTAAACGCCTGACACTACCTCTCGCACCTACCAGACCGGGAGAAGATACCTATTTGATAATTTCTAACCTCACATAAAATGTAGCCGCAGGGATCTCGAGTTCTCGACCTCGACTTTTAACCGGAGGTGTGGGCTTGCAGTCAACGAGCAATGGGTGGCTCACCATCTAGCCGTCTGTAATCGTCTGGACTGAGCCCGAGTTGTCGACTACGCGTCATAGAAATATCATCAAAACCGTAGGGGCCCAGCCTACTGGGACTACTAGAAGTAGGCTTCAGCCTTTCGGATTTCTGAAAGGGAAATCCGTGATCATGGAACGCAAAAGGGCAAAGAAGGAATACAGGTGTGGTTTTATTTAGTAAAAGTCTAACACCCTCCCGATAGCCATGGAGCGGAAGAAATCATTGGATGACCTTAAAAAAAGACGCATAACACATTATTGATCCTCCATAAAAAATTTAATGATATTACTGACCAAACAGGGTTGTTTACACAAACGTATAGTACACAACCTAACGATAGCAATTAAGGGCAGGCTAACCTTAAACTAATGGTTTTGTTTTGTTTGACCCGAAAACTCTTGGTTAATACTATTTTGTTTCCTGGCTAGAAAGATACTAGATAGTTAATGGGACTAATTATTTGGATGGAATTAATCCATCAATTAGTGTACGATATTTAAACACGTGATTGTGCTCATGATAACAAACAATTTTTATTATGGGAGCAAAGCCGAAATCGCGAAAAAAATATCAGCTGTTCAGTACATTAGGCAAACATAAATGTACTAAACAGCTGATTTTTTTTTCTCGATTTCAGGTTTGTTCCCATAGTAAAAGTTGTTGGTTATCATGAGCACAATCACGTGTTTAAGTATCGTACACTAATTACCAGTCACCCTATATGAAGATATTACTCGTAGCTTTAGCCAGCGACATCACCCGAGTCAACATTCCAGCTGAAAGACATCCATCGTCGGACATTGGGGGAGCCCAAGTGTCGCCATAACAACCAGTTCATGCCTCTCGCATCTATCGGATTCCCGTGACCCACACCAGGTCATCAGGCCTTCCAAGGCTGCGTCTTTTGGTATGTGCTCATTACTCTAGAACAGCGGTCGGCAACCTTTTGTCAGGCAAGGGCCACAAGGTGGTAAAATAAATTGAAGGCACTTGTAAAATTAACCGTAGATTTCACCTGATTTTAGGTTTGGGTTTGGTTTTCGGGGGAGGCCTATTTCTAGCAGTGGACGTCTTTCGACTGAAATGATGATGATGATGATTCAACCTGATGCCTGCGTACAATTGATCAAATCTAGAAAAAAAGAAAATACTTTTAAAATTGTTACAACACACTTTTAATTGAAAAAAAGAAATAAAAACTACAAAATAACTACTAACAAGTAGTTGGTTTTATAAAAAATAATATGACGTCTGAGGTTGTATTTGGGAGGCTATTTCTTGTATGTTAGCCGTCATATTTGTAGTTGAAATTCGTAATATGGCTCTCAAATGCTCATCTGTGATTTATAGGGTATTTATCCAAGAACGTAAATAAGAAGTTCTACTTAAAGTAGTCTGTAAATATAGAAAATAAGCAAATCTTCCGTTTAAATTTTCTATATAATTACAAAAAGTTTACGGGCCGCAAGTAATACGTCCGCGGGCCGCGCGTTGCCGACCGCTGCTCTAGAACCTTTCGTCCCCATCGACTATCTGTTCTGAGAGCTATGTGCCCTACTCACTGCCATTTAGGTTTGGCAATTCTTCGGGCTATGTCGGTAACTTTTGGTTCTCCTGCGGATATCTTCATTCCGATGTGATCACGCAAAGAAACTCCGAGCATCTTCTCTTTGCCTTCCTATTGCCCTTTGATTGACTGTAAGCTATGATGTGGCCCATTGCAAACCATGTCCTGGAATAATTCATATGATACGTGTTATCTGGGGAGGATGTTTCTTTGCGATAATTTTCTTAGTTCACACGGGTAAAACCGTTAGCATAAGATAGTTTGCAATACATCTCGTGTAGATCTAAAATCTTTTTCTCGATAATTATTTTTTTATTTATTTATTAAGGACCGCCAACAAATGTTGTAGGTACGCATAAGTATAAGTTAATGATTAATACATTTAGGTTTTAAGTTAGTGCTCTTCCTAAATTACAGGAGACCATAGCATGATTTGGAGTAGTTTATACTCTCTAATTTAAAATTAAAATTAAAAATTATAATACTGACTGAACTAAACTAACACAAATTAGACCATACACACAAATTAGACATAACCAAAGAACTACTTATCATTTAATTTATTACTTAAAATATTGTAATATTGATAGACTAATAAAAATATCTGGTCGGATTTCATTGTATTCAAAATGATATATTCACAAAACATTGAAAGAGAGAGAATTCCACACATTGCAAGGTTTATTTACGTTATTTATGGATATTAAAATAATCCGTTAACACTTTCAAGTTAAACAGACAAATTGACACGATTTTATCAAAGTTTTCAGTCAAGAACAAGTTAACAAGAAACTTACAGATGCGAATTGAAATCCGACATTAACAACACAAACTTGTGTTTGACAAAGTTATCTTGTCAACAAGCCCTAACAAGATCATAAATAGAGGAACACGCTATTACGACGTACATTTTCAACGTACAACTTTATCTGGTTATTGCCCGTGACTTGGTCTGTGTTAAAGTCGAAATGGTTGTAAAAAAAAGATTTGAGTTTTTTTTTAATGATATTTTGGAGTAGAGAGTAAAGTCCTTTGTACCTCCGTTGGAAAAGAAGGATTCTCCGACCAAACAGGTGTTATGTCTTTTTTTTATGGTGGGAAAAAATCATCCAATGACAACCCCCGCTCTTGGGCGGAGTGGGAGATAGTGTCAGACTTACTGACTAAAAGACCCACCCCGTTCCTTCTAGCCTTCAAACCGGGGCTCGAGCTCCCTTTCAGATAACCCTGGCCCCAGTAGGCTTCGACCCGGCTGGGTCCCTGCTGTTGCTGACAACTCCTTGAGGCGCGCGGGACCAGTGCGCGCCGTCGACGACTTGGGCTTGGTCCGGACAGTTACCGGACGGCCGGACAGCGAGCTACCCATTGCTTACTGTCCGCAAGCCCGCGCCTACGGTGAGGTGAGATTGTGATCAAACGCGAGCCTATACTTAATAACAAAAAAGTTCTATATGTTCATATCACGTGGAGAACTTTAATTGCGCGATGCAGGATTAGTTCTTATGTGACGCCATAGGTGTCGTTACAATATAAACCAGTTCTTGACTGCGATTCCACCTGATGGTAAGCTGTGGTGCAATCGTTGATAGTGAATTGCGCTGGAATATAAAGAGCCTACTCACTCTAGCCTTGAACACACCTAAATTATTTTTATGTGCAAGTTGCAGTGTGTAACTTTTATCAGTCAGTTTATCATCAGTTTACTTGCGAGAAAAAATCTCAATATATATATATCGTGGCCGCAACGCAGTCGCTCACAATGGGCCTCATCAGAAGGCTTAAAGTCACCCAAAGAGCAATGGAAAGGGCTATGCTCGGGGTTTCCTTGCGTGATCGAATAAAAAATGAAGATATCCGCAGGAAAACTAAGGTTGCCGACATAGCACAAAGAATCGCCAAACTTAAGTGGCAATGGGCAGGGCACATTGCTCGCAGAACCATGGCCGTTGGGGCCGAAAGGTTTTGGAGTGGCGACTGCGTACCGGAAGACAAAGCGTTGTAAGGCCTCCTACAAGGTGGACCGATGACCTGGTGAAGGTAGCGGGAAACCGATGGATGCGGGACGTACGGGATGGTTCGATGTGGCGACGCTTGGGGGAGGCCTATGTCCAACAGTGGACGTGTATCGGCTAAAATGATGATGATGATGATGATCGTGGCCACATCTCAGAAATAGATCACTTTAGGATAAAGCCAAGTAAAACAGGCGAGATCGTGTTAAACGTTAAAGTTTGATGATATTTCAATCCTCGTTTGGCCTACTTTCTTTAGGCTTTTTATTGTCATTGATATCTTACATCAATGATATGGCCAAACGTGGATTGACATATCGTCAAACGTTAACGTTTAAACGATCTGGCCAGTTTGAGTTGGCCATATCATGAAGTGACCAATTCTAAGATCTAGCCACGACATATACACCACAAATTTTTAATTAGTACACATACTTAAAGGGCTTATTAGAAAAGCCCTTGTTATTATTTAAGTAAAATCACAATAAATAATATTCATAAACAGCAAAGTTATTAGCGTTGGTTTATGTCCCAAAATGTCACTCAATGTATGGAAATATTGTGCAGGCTATTATTGATTATGAATGAATAAATGACGATTAAAATGGAAAAACACTGCCTGCAGTATTTTCTACTAGCAATTGTTATGTATGATTGAATCTATGATGAATTTACTTTTTCGTGGTCAATTTTAGGATTTCGGTTTTTTCTACTTTTGAATACAAAAATATGATCAGTAACGGGTACAGATACAGCCGCATTTTTTTGTGTACTAATTAAAAAGTAGAGGTGTATATACATATAAAATGTCCAGAGACAAACATAAACGAGTTAGATATAACGCCCAGGGATTAAATCAGATATTAATATACGAGGTATTCCACCTCGTGAATTAATACCTGCACAGGTGCATAAGCGCCAAACGCAGGCCGCAAATGCACCTGCCAAGCGTGTCTCTGATTAGTTTGGTCTATTTGTTTCATTGGTTTATCTATGGAAATGTGTTAAATATTTGTGTGAAATATTTAGGTAGAAGTTGTGAAATATTTAGGTAGAGATTGAATTAATGATTTCTGAATTTGTATCACACTCATATTATGGCGAAAGTTTATACGTATATTACATATGTGTGTGCAGTGTGTATGTTTGTTATTCATACACGCAGAAACAGTTAAACAGATTCGAATAAAATTTGGATCACGGGTAGGTGATGTCATGGATAGGACCTACGATTTTTGTATTCCAAGAGTATATACTCCTGGGATACAAAAAAATCTTAAGTCCTATAGATGTAAAAAAATCACCTGAAGCGATCTTGAGTATTTTTTTTACATTTACGAGGGTGAAGCTGCCAGCAGGAGCTAATTTACTTTGTAATATTATAAGATTGGATTGCTTTTGATGTCTGTAAAAATGAAATCAGGACCTTTACTTATATATTCCATGAACGCCCCGAATTAGCAGTCTATAAAAATCCTAATTGCATGATCAAAGTATAAGCTTGACCTTTTTAAAGATTATTAGACGAAATTACTTCTAATCCAATTCTACGACTCCATTAGTCGCAGAAATCGAAGTATTTTTTACCTTTCTCAAGGCTTTTTCTAGGGACTAGATTTTTTTTGGGTACTAAGTTGTCAATAACTTTACAGCGCTTGAAATACCAAATGTCTCACGTTTTTGTACGTGGAGAACCTTGTTGATATCACACGTGAAACTATTTCCAAGCCATTCTTTATGTAATACTGTTTGACGTGCTATTGTTTGTTTTACCCAATAAATAAAATAAAATAAAACACACTTGTGTTTCTACAGTTGCCCTTTACAGGGCTATTCTAGGCGATGCTATGGTTATTTTTAGTTACCTTAAAGAGCCATTAGGATTTCTATTAAGGGTGAGTTGCACCATTTAACTATAACGATAACAAAGCCGTTAACAGTTGTCAAATCGTCGAATTGACCAATAGGCGGCCGTTTCACGGCTGGTTATGGTTTGGTTATCGTTATAATTAAATGGTGCAACTCACCCTAAGAAAATGTCCTGTAATTACCTAGGGTTAGCTCTGTTCCCAGTAAATTGAAAACAGGCATATTTTATAACATACTAGCTTTTGCCCAACATACATAAAATATAGCCTATGGACTATATTTTATAGGACAATAAGCAAGAGTAAGTCTGACTATTAGTAACTACAACCAGCACTCAGATCCTTCAGTTGCCTTTTTCAAGGGCCAGGGTCAGGGTCTGTGTTACTCTTTCGAACAATCGCACAGAGATAAGATAACTTTCAAAAAATCTACACTAATATTATAAAGAGGTAAAGATTTATGTTTTTTTTTTTTGTTTGTAGGAGGTAATCTCTGAAAGTACTGGTCCCATTGCGAAAATTTTTTTTACCATTAAAAAGCTGCTTTATTCCTGAGTGACAATATATTTTATGTATGCAGGCAAAAACGCGGGCAAAAGCTAGTGTGAAACATTATAATTAAGATATTAAGGATTGAAGGTAAGGAAGATATTAAGGGTCCAGTACTTTCAGAGATTACCTCCTACAGAGGTAATCTCTGAAAGTACTGGACCCATTGCGAAAATTTTTTTCACCATTAAAAAGCTGATTTATTCCTGAGTAACATAGGCTATATTTTAAGTACACGGGCGAAAACACGCGCAAAAGCTAGTGTGAAATAAAAATAATTTTGATTTGACGTAGAAATGACTGCACCTACCAAGTCTACTCACTATAATCACAAAATAGATAGGTACAGAAGACAATCTCATGTATGTACTTCACTTTTTATACCTACGCTCGGTAGACGCACACTAATGAGCGTTTGAGCCGGAATTGTTCGACGAGTGATCCGAGACGTGACCGAGACATCGTGTTTGTGAGCGGTGTCTTTGTGTGCGTTGCTCGAGCGCGCTTTGTATGTAGATTGACTTCTGTACCTATATATTTTGTGCTGATACCTATATACTTGACTACAATAATAAAACAAAAGAAGCTCGGAATAAAACTACGTTAACCTAAATAAACATCATTGTGATAATGAGAAACAGTTGACGTAAGCGCGGTCAAACAATCGAATGTGTGGGCGAGTGGACGGCAAAAAGACGAATGTGGAGCCATTTGAGGTTTACTGTTATTGTCTCTTCGTTTTGTGGTTATCGTGGTGAGTTTGTTCCGTTTACTTTAGTAAAATCGGTTTCTGGGTGTGGTTATTTGGTTCAAATTGTAAAGATGTTGCCTTAATCAATTATATTTGTCATATAAATAAATAGCAAGCAAAACCCGGCCTTGCAATAATAATAATAATAATAATTTATTTATTTCAGGCAACATGAACCCATATCATAAATACCTTATAGACTAACATAAATAATTAAAAAAACAACGAAAAAACTAACAACAACGAACGCAACAAACGAACAACGAACAAACAACAAACAACACACACACAACACAACGAAGGAACTAGGAGTGGATTTTTGTCTGTACAAGTTTGACACGCCCTCTCGCTCTGGCCAAGGGCGGGAGATGTCATTGGATGATTTCCCACCTAAAAAACCTTAAAGTGACATTTTAGGTTCGACCTTGGTTCTCCTCCGGATTTCTTAGTTTTTGTAACTAAGAAATCCGGAGGAGAACCAAGGTTGCTGACATAACTCGAAGAATCGCGTTTAAGAAGCTGTGGGCAGAGTACATTGCTCGCAGAACATAAGGTGTAGGAAACCGAAAAGTTTTAGAGTGGCGAACGGGTGCCGGAAGACCCAGCGACAAGGCCACAAGTTCGACCGATGACCTGGAGAGTGTCGCGGGAATCCGATGGATGCAAGACGCATAAAATCGGTCGTTGTGGCGACACTTGGGGGAGGCCGATGTCCAACAGTGGACTTCTTTCGGTTGAAAGGATGATGATAAACAGGACATACACGCGTAGGACTGGTCGTGGTTCCGATACTTAAGGGAAGCCTGTATCCAACAGTGGACGTCTTTCATTTGAAATGATGATGATGAATATCTATACATCGGTTTTTTGGTCTTCTCCTATCATCATCATCATCATCATCACCATTTCAGCCGAAAGACGTTCACTGTTGGACATCGTCGGCCACATGATCACTTACTATCAGGTGAGATTGTGATTTTTTTTTTCCGATGGGAAAAATCATCATCTATGACAACCCCCGCTCTTGGGCGGAGCGGGAGATAGTGTCAGACTCTTACTGACTAAAAACCCATCCCGTTCCTTCAAGCCTTCATACCGGGGCTCGAGCGCCCTTTCGGATAACCCTGGCCCCAGTAGGCTTCGACCCGGCTGGGCCCCTACTGTTGCTGACAACTCCTTGAGGCGCGCGGGAACAGCGCGCGCCGTCGACGACTTGGGCTTGGTCCGGACAGTTACCGGACGGCCGAGCAGCGAGCTACCCATTGCTTACTGTCCGCAAGCCCGCGCCTACGGTGAGGTGAGATTGTGATCAAACGCAAGCCAAAACAAAAAAGCCCGCTGTTAGTCATAGTCTTCACCTAAATAATTATCACCATAACGATCGGTAATGTGTGTCTCACACCCACGGAGCGAAGAGGAGTGGCAGACTGTCGCCTCCTTCTGCGAAGCAGTAATGTCAGCAAAGGAGGCGGCCGCATGTGCGAGGAAACGGCCTTCACGCCCCATCCGCCGGGATCCCGATCCCAATTTCCAGCCACTGTATCCGCAGGCTTGCGGACGGCAAGCAATAGGTAGAACGCCGTCCGTTCTACGCGTGCGCCAAGGGGATGTCAGGAAATCGTAGGGGCCCAGCAGGTTCGAAGCCTACTGAGGCTATGGGTTAAGTGAAAATGAACCTAATGACCCTGGAACACAACGCAAAGAAGATACAAACGAGTGGGTTTTAGTCAGTAAAAATCTGACACGCCCTCCCTCTCTATCCAATGGTGGAAGATGTCATTAGATGATTTCTCACCTAAAAAAACGGTTCCCCTTTCCTCGTTCTTAAACTTCAATACTCTTCATCATCACTTCAGCCGTAAAACGTCCATTGTTGGACATAGCTCCCCCCCCCCCCCAAGTGACACCATTATGACCGGTGAATACTCATCACTGAAATATAATACAATAGCCACGTAACGCCAGTACATACACACTGCACTGCACAGAAATAGGAACTCGCTGTTACGCCGGCTGTCAATTTGTCTTGGAGATTCTCCCCAATTATCTTCGCCCGGTCACCTGAGACGTTGCCAAGGTGTGAGTAATGGCGCCAGCCGTGAGGCACAAAATAGAAACGTACAGAAGTCAAATTCATGTATGCACTTCACTTTTTATACCTACGCTAAGCTATCACGCTAGGGTCAGCGCGTTGCGCCGAACTGTACGACTGCGATCGGCCGAGATGTCGTGACCGTGAGCGGTGTCTATGTGTGCGTTGCTCGAGCGCGCTTTGTATGTAGATTGTTTTCTGTACATATCTGTTTTGTGCGTGAGGTGACACATATGTGTAAAAGTTTAGATATATTTACTACGAATTACGAACGTTTGTAGAACCGAATGTAGTGGGGAACGTGATGACAGGCGTTCTTTATGAGATAGCTTTTAATATTTTGGGAATCGACGTTGGGTAACTTTGAGAGAAATGTTAGTGGCTTTTAAAGACCAATTGGAAGCGTGCACTAGTTTCTGATGTTTTATGTGCCTATCTACACTTATCTACAGTAATATTATAAAGAGGTAAAGTTTGTGTTTTTGATTGTAGGTTGTATTGTTGTATCTCTGAAAAAACTTGTCAGATTGCTGAAATTTTTTCACTGATAGAAAGCTGTTTTATTGTGACATAGGCAATTTAATGTGTCGCAAGTAAAACCGCGTATAAAAGCAAGTGTGAAATAAAAATGTTTATATTTGTTTTTTTTTTTTATTTGGAAGATATGTGTTGGTTTCACGAAATGGTTTTGGTTGAAAAAAATGTGTTGAGTTCAAAGTGTAGTGTAGTAGTGTGTTTTTTTTAGGAACACCGACTACATACAATGCGATTGAAATAAGAATAAGAACGTCAATGACCTCTATCTGTCAAATATAATACATAAAAAGTATGCTTTACAAAGAAAACTAATATGCTTATCAACAACTCTGTCTGTTATGCTTTTACAGTTAAATTACTTAACTGAAAGGATGGGGAACTCAAGGGAGAAGATAGGCTACTTTTTATCTAATAAAACGTCGTGTCCGCATTCCACATTCAGGCAAACGAATCCGCGAACAAAAGCCAGTAATTAATAATGGAACTCTAAAAGAATAATGTTCAGTATTTTCCCTAAATATAACAGCAGATATAACTCCTCGTCTTAAAACAATACGCTAGTGACGTTTGAAAACAAACTGTAATTACAGTTTCCCATTACGGAATATCTTGGAGCTTTCAAACCTTTGATCTACGGAACTCATCAACGTATCTAGTGTCGCGGAGGGTATGGTGCCAATGAGAGCTAAGCGAGGAATGAACGAGGTCTGGAAAGCTATGTGCCTCTCTACGTAATATTAAACAAAGTCGGTATCCGCGTGTGTTTGTTTATCCGCTTATTGCTCCAAAATCACGCAACGGGCTTTGATGTGGTTTTCCTCATTAGATAGAGCGATAAAAACAAGGAAGGTTTGTGTATTATAATTTAAGACTATGCAAAGCTATGTTGATCAGTAAAAGTATATGTGTAAAAGTCTGTGTATTGTTTTGTTTTTTTTTTTTTTTTTTAATATATATAAACTAGTGCTTGTCTGCTTGACTGTTTGGTGTACTTTACCCAGTAGAGCTAAGAAGATACATAAATCAGTTCATGATATTAAGGCTCAGGATCCTTTTCTATGATAAAGATAAAAAACGAGAAGTATTTTATATATTCGTATGATTAGAAGCTACGAAAAACATGGTGGACATCCCACCCATACGTACAAAGCGTTTTGAGAATACATTATACGTACAGCTAAAGAGTGGAATTCCCTGCCGGGGTTTGTGTTTCCTGATAACTATAATCTAGGGGTCTTTAAGTCAAGAGTGAATAGATTGCTTCTAGGCAAGCATGTTCCATTGTCGGCCACATCATCGCTTACCATCGGGTAAGATATTGGTCAAACGCGAGCCTATGCATTATAAAAAAATACACATAGCTTCTTACGTTTTATAAATGCCCATGTACCTTCTTAAGTAATAAAAATATAAAGAATTTTGACAATATGAACAGGATTAGTCAACGACATAAAAAAAAAATGATAATAATTATATAGTATCAAATGGCAACTGATAAATGGTTGTTATTAACGATTAATTTTGAATTGACGTATCTTGTATGAATGACATTAAACCTTTTTATTAACCTCGCTGAAACATAATTATATTTCAATCGCGAGCGGCAACGCTAAGCGAGGAATGACACAGTAATGCCGCCATTAGACCCAAAAACAACTCGACACCGCTCAAATAACAAAGAGACCACGATCGCAGTCTTCACAGCTCTTGAACAAACAATGCGTGAGCTATTCTATTTAAATATCTCTTAGAGTAATATGGAGCAATATGAAGCAATATGGAGTAATGAGTACAGGATTATGCTTCATTTGCTCAGTCATAAATTCAGTTTCACTACTTTACTGGAATTCTAATTTCGTAATGTATGTTGTAATTTTGTGAAATAAGAATGTGGAATTTTTGGTTCATCGTCTCCTTAGAAATCACACTATTATTAGAAGGAGAGAGAGAGAGGGAGGCCAAAGAAGATGGGTGGATTGTATGAGGAGTGATATGAAAGAAAAGGGAGTTAGTGTTAGTGTGACGGGTGACAGGACAGAATGGAAGAAAAAACGTGTTGCGCCAACCCCAAGTAATATGAGACAAGGGCAGAAAGAAGAAGGAGATTAGGCGAAAGATTGTAAGTGTATATATTTATTACTTTTTTACGCTTGAACGTCTGGATAGATATGAATGGAATTTGGCACACGGGTAGATTATTTCTTGGAATACCACACGTAATATGCTTTTTATCCCGGAAGTACATATGTTTTTCTGAGAAAGTTTTCTTTATTATGTTATCAGATATGTGTATGCACATATTTAGAAGAATCAAACACAGTACCTATTCATTCTTCAGCCAATCTACATCACATCACAAAAAAAAGTTCAGGAAAATTTACTCTTACACCGGCTAAGGTTGCCACAAAGTCATTATTCATAAAAATGAAAAAGAAAAACCATTTTTTTTTTGTTTCAAGATTACGGCCACTCGTATCAATATCTCGACTTTACAGCAGGACATTAAATTGTGCGTAAAAGATATAAATCAAATGTGAACGATTTATTTTCTCCTTCGCGAAGTGATTTTGGTCATCCCTTGCTCAGATAACCGTGAAAGCGTTCACGCATTTTATCTTAAGTATTATTTAATGGTCGCGATAAATTATAAAATGCGTCGAATCTAAATTCTGCAAAGTGAAGTTTGTTTGGAAAACGCATTATGTAGATATGTTAATTCTTTTGTGTGAATATTATACTTATGTGTGTGTGCGTGAAAATTATAATCAACTTATATATTTTTTTAGTCGTATCATCACGACCTAGATGCCTACCGCGGGGACCGGTTCGAGGTAGCTTAAGAAAAGGATACCTGGAAGAAGTTGGGGGAGGCCTTTGCCCAGCAGTGGGACAGTATAGGCTATTAAAAAAAAAAATCATCACCTACATTAACGCTGTATCTATGTAATTTTGACGTACTTCCAATTTTTATAATTAAAAGTCTTTAATTTACCACAACATAACATACCACAGTGTCTTAAGACGAAAGTCTATGACCAGTGCGTGTTGCCAGTGATTGTAATATCGTGTGGAAAAAAAAAAGTTTCCCGAGTGCGTATTCCACACATTACATTAAATACTTAGTTTGCATGAAATAGACATTTCCGGGGGTTACGCGTGCGGTGATGAAATTCGCACGACATTAAAAACACCCTTAGTAGAAGAAGTCATCAGATGATTACCCAACATAAAAAAAAAAACATTGCAAGTGAGATTACTGTCACCAGACAGCGTTTATAAAGTCTTAAAACTAATTGACGTTCAAAAAAATTGCCCTAAAACTGATAACTGTTCGCAGATTACACAGTTAATCTGAATTACGAAGAGCAATATTTTCAAAAAATATAGAGGAATCAAAAAGAATAAATCTGTGAATACTCAAAAGAATAAATCTCCCACAAATTAGCAAAATTACTGTCATATTTTATTTCATCATAATCGTGCAAAGAACGAACAAAAAGGCAATAAACCTTATACAAATTAGGCGATAAAAATACACATTACAATAATTTTAAAAAGCTGTCACAAACGATGAATTAATGTTCTCATGTATTATTAAGGCCCGTCCTTTATCCCGAATAAAAATCTTATTTGGAATATTAGCAAAAAACCTCGTATGTGGCCTATGTGGGTCGCACTAATTATTTTATTAGGCTGAAAGTCGGTCGCGGCTTTCAAAGCTTAGGGCGACCCACTACCCAGCTTATTTAATAAAATAATACTCCAACCCAAAAACAGAGAATTACAGAAAGAATAGATAAGCGAGACCGCACACGGATGAATTATTTAGAGAGAGTAAATGAAATATGTTGGGTGTGTAGAAAGGACGTGAATTATGGGAACAAAATGTATTTCTGTGGTGTGGAAATTGGATGAAATAAGGAATCTTGAACTGACTCCTGTGGTAACAGCCTAGACTTACGAGTTAAAGTAGATAATCTTTTTACGCTGCAAATCATCAAAATATTTCTCCCTCTCTGGGTGGACTTGGAGGCTGGCTGTCAGACTTATATTAACTAAAACCTACAGTGTTTTTACAGTTAACCTTTTCTGCGAGGGCTACGGAAACTCTTTCGAATCAGCAGCCCTGGCAGGTCAAGTTAAAGGTCATAAGTTCAAACCCAATCAGGCGTATTACTTTGTGTGTGTTCTCAAATCGATAAAAGAAAAAATCGTGAGGAGACAAGGCAAGTCTAGAACAAAATAAATATCAAAGACATGATGTTATATCTACCAATTTACACTAGGCCCGTGTGGTAGATAACGCCTCATTTCCTCTCCTAGAAAGGAGGCATAAGTTTCAGCAGCCTAGTGGCTGGAAATCGAGATAGGGTTCTGGTGGCTGGGGTATGAGGGCCGTTGGCTCACGCGTGCAACTGTCTCCTTTGCTAGAATTATTGCTTTAGCAGTTCGATGACCCATTAAATAGCTTAAGTAAAAGCAATCTTTCGAGCACCGAAACTCACTGAAGAAACAAGCATACTTAAAGTATGTTAGCATACTTGTAGCCTTAATCATATTCACGGTACCTTCAAATTCTAAAGCATCTACAAGTCCTTGTAAACTGGAGAGGCGGTGGGAATCCAGCTGTAATTAGACGATCTCGTCGCGAACATCAAAGCCGATTTTATGAGATTTCCAACAAACAGGATGACTGAGGCATCTTTTATGTTGATCCTGTAACGCGAGTTTTAACAAGTATCTCGCTAATTTGATTTTAATTAAATTTTAGTTTAATGAATTAGGTAACGGGGCGTTTGAAGGGAAGTTTTGTCTTGATTATTTGTTTGGGGTAATTGAAAATAAATTTTGTGTAAAATACTTTTTTATTGTTTTAGAAGGGTTTTTGTATTTTTCTTTGCTGACTACAAAGCTGTAATTATTCTTATCTATCTATATAATATCTACACTATTATTATAAAGTGGTTAAGTTTGTTTTTTTTTGTATGTAGTAGGTAATCTCTGAAAGTACTGGTCCGATTGTTGAAATTATTTCACCGATAAAAAGCTGCTTTACTCTTGAGTGACATAGGCTATGTTTTATGTACATGGGTGAAGTCGCAGACAAACGCTAGTCTGAATGCGTGAATTTTCTGAAAATCATGTCGTAAGTGGATAACACGGGTATCCAGGGTATGTATGAAGAAACTTACTTTTACGCAACCGAAACCGCTGGCAAAAGCTAGTATACTATAAAAGGTAACCATTACTGACTGATTTACCAACATACAGCTCAAACCGCTGAACTACAATTACCGGCACGGATCTTGAGCGCTGGCTTCAAGTTGCGCAGAAGTCAAATATTCGGTCTCTTTAGTGGTGCGAAGTGAGACGCGGGGGCAGGGAGTGTCAGTGATTAACTCGCCGCGCCATCGTGTCATAGACCCCCGACCGACGTCGTGGTTGTGTCTCCTGATTCGTTCCCTGCGTTGCTGCATGTATCTAACAGCGAAGACGATTGGCTCGCCAATGTATGGAATGCGCAAAGCGATCCCCACTCTGACGCCGAGCGCTCAAGATCCGTTTCGGAAATTGTACTTTCGTTGAAATTAAGCATAGAGATAGTCATTATGACGTAGACAAGCGCTAAGAAAGGATTTTCCAAAATTCAAGGGGATGAAATGGGGGTCTAAGCTTTGTAAGGAGAAATCTACTTTCACGCAAATAGATGCTAGTCTGTTTATAATTTACGTATTTTATTACTAGTTTTTTTTTTTTCCTGGTAACTTTAAGTTTAGTAATAGGAAAATTATAGTCCAGGAAAATAAATTTAGTTTTTTGCTTTTTATACATATTTTTTATCAGAGAGCAGTGGTGTCCGAGTGGTAACTACCGAGACTTACGAGTTGTAGAACGCAGGTTCAAACCCAGCCAGGTGCATTACTTTGTGCAACTTATTTCATCACCACAGCTCTCAAAACGGTGAAGGAAAACATTGTGAGAAAACCGGCATGTCTTGCATCCAAAAATTTGAAGATATGTGACATCCACCAACCCGCACTTGGCCCGCGTGGATGATTACGGCCCATTTCCTCTCCTAGAGAGAAGGCCTGAGTCCCAACAGTGGTAACATTATAAGGCCGACTATGCTACGCTATATTATTAGCATTGCACATTTCTAAACGGGATAACAAAACGGTTACTTACCTAATTTCGAAAAACTAAAAAATATAAACAGTTTTTTCTTCCGCATCCCTCAATAAGCTCTCTGAAATATAATAGTGTTGTCGATAGCACATTTCCTGTGAATGTCGATAGGTGGCCGCTATTTCTGGCGAAATGCCAAACCCAACCATTCCCGTGTCAAAATAAATGGCTCCTTTGTAACTTTTATAATACTCGTTGTGTCATAAAATAAATGACTTATATTAATCGTGTCGTGTTTCTATGCCAATTAAATACTTCAGTATATTCTTGTCACTTTCGGTGGTATGTCTATTAATTAAGTTCCTGTTTTAGTAAATGGGTAGGTTTAATTTTTTTGGATTGTTTTTATTATTGTGACATGATTAATGTTTCACACGTAAATTAATATAATGTTTCTAATTCATTTTATTTTATAGGTGATGAGGTCATTACGAAGTTGGCCGTTATTTGTATCAATCTCAGATGTGATCCGATAAGGCATATTAGTTTTGACTGCTAATAGATTAGTAATGAATATGAGATATCTTTTACTGTTTCTGAATTCTAGCACATTACTTCGTACGCGATAATTTTTTCATAAAAACTTTAAAACCACTTAGTCTTAATCTCTATTATTCATTTGAATTATATTTCGTGTTAAATTTCAAGTTTATTAACCCAAAGAATAATACATAGAACCCAATGAATGAAGAGGGATGCCAAAGAAAAGATGGATGGATTCTGTGAGAAGCGATATGAAAGAAAACGGAGTTAGTGATAGCGTGACGAGTGACAGGACAGAATGGAAGAAAAAACGTATTGCGCCGACCCTAAATACTAGACTAGGGCAGGAAGATGATTGGAGAACCCAATGAATAATATACGCCCTATAAATCGATGAATAGATATAGTTTTGAAAAACGAATAATGAAAACCTTTTTTTATTTACTTGGGTTACTGTGTATGCTAAGTTTCAGGAACCCATGCCCAAGGAATAAAATTTTGCATACATACAAATTTCACCAATTTAAAAGTTGAATTTTTTAAAAACTCTTTCGTGCTCGCCTACATAATAATCGGAAGCCCTGTGCAAATATTCACGTTCCTTTGCCCAGTAGTTTTGGTTGAGCGTTGACATAATCTGTTTCTTCTTACATATGTATGAAGACAACACACGAAATATGATGTTTTCTAAAGCTAGCGTGCCCACTACCCATGTGAAAATTCAAATAAAATCAAAAGAAGTAGGTAAAATATATAGTCATACCTAATAATTTGTACAGCAATAACAACATGCATTAGCAGTCAGCGCTGCACCTAACGTTATCAACTGCATGAATCATGATCCTATCACAATGTGGTCAGTTGTTCTGAGAATCGAAGCGAATGGAGCTCCATTAAGAACAATAAAGGAAGCTAGAGGTTAACCGACACCGCGTCCGTTTGTTTTTAACTTAGGAATCGTTTGAAAATGGAACACTTCTAAGAATCGAGTGGAAAATTTTGTTAATACTGTTAGAACAGTAATTTGTTCAAACATTGTCTGTAAAGTGAAAACTTCCAACAAACCGTTTTTCATAATTTTACCCAGACATTTTTTTTTTAAAATACTTTCCGTGATTCTGATTACGAATCAACATCTATTAATCTACGTCTATTTCGAGTGAAGTAAATTGATCGTGAAATATTTTTATCGATATTTAATTTTATTAGGATAGACATCACTACTATAAGTAGGTACTTATCGTGATTCAGCACTTTATAAAATAAGACTATTTGAATTTTTAATGTTCTTAAATTGAAATAATTATGAATGACATATAAAAATCCATTACTAAAATATTTTTTTCTCGAAAAAGTAAGTAAAATAAATTAATGATCAAATTACTCAAACAGTCTTGAATTTCGAAGTATTTTAAATATCATCGGGTCTTTGAAGACATTTTTGAAATGTCAACGTAATATTAATGTGTGAGCTATCATTCAGAACACATGTTATTTTATTTCTAACGTAATAAAACAGGTGTAGATGAAAATAGCGGGGCTTTCCAAAGACGAATATTAATAAAAAATCAAATTCGCAGAAACAATAAATAATATTCAACCAGCAGCTTAGTAGATGGAAATGACATAACAAAATTATGGTTCCAGGTAAAAATCCAAATCGAAATAAAAGTTTCAAAATAAACGATAGACTGCAGTTATCTTGTTTTTTAGTTTTTTAAGCCTAATAACTGTCTCACCTGATGGAAAGCGATGACATGGTCCAGAAGGAAAAAAAAGACTACCCTAGATTATAACTCTCAGGAAACACAGACTTTGGCAGGAAATTCTACTCTTTGTTTATCGATAACTTTTTATAGTCGATAACAAAAACAGTGGCAGCCCTAAATAAGCGCATGAATTTATGAGAGGGTGTGAATGAAAATGTTGAAATTACCAAAACATTGTTTAGATAGCACTTTGTGCATCAAAAGTTTTACCATTAATGTAACTAGTGGACTCCTGCAAAAGTAAGAATGGTTTATGAATATATAATTTATTCATTGCCGGTTATTTCGCACAAATTCACACAAATGGTCTGAATTTATTCGTCTGGCAACTCCGAGAACCGTCTGCTTGAAGTGATTGCAATTATTTTTCACTTCTTTTATGATTCGTGATTCGTAAGACAGCATTCAATCAATGATTTTCATATGGATGAATTTGTCATATGAGTGTTTTTGGCAATAGCTAGAGATAGTATAATTATTAAAATAATATTATATCGAAAAAGTTGAATAGGTTTCTTCTAGGTAAGCGCGTTCCGTCGTCGACCGCATCGTCGCTTTCCATCAGGTGAGACAGCTGTCAAGTGCGAACTTATCAAAATAAAAAAAAAATAGACGGGGACATACTATCGAAATGAATAAAATCATCCTATTCCAGGACATACTCTGATTTGTCGTTGAATCGTCAAGGAGTAACAAACATAAACACACACACACACATAATTGTGTTAATAATATTAGTATGAAAGTAGAAATTAGTAGTATTACCTTACCGTTTTGGTTTAGATTACCTTATATTGTTACAGCCTCACGCTTCGTTATGGGCTTAATTTGCTTTTATTCTCAGAAATATTTGCTTATTGTAATTAACTATTTCACGTATTCTTTTTAATTACACAATACACAGAGAGACTGGTTGAAATATTTCATCTGATTAATCTCTTACTTATTAAATAACCTTCAGAAATATTTATCACTTGAAATCGAGCAAACTGAAATTGGTTGTCCCATTTCATCGATGCCAATTATCGATATTTTAATCAATGACTATTATTTCATAGAATTACTTGTGATTTATTTGCGAATCGAGAACTTTTTTAAATATATTTGTGTTAAAATGTTTGTTCCAAATGTGATTGAGTTTCTGATTATGAATGTGAAAATTTAACTAAGTTTCACTTTTGTGATTGACCGTCATTTTGACAATTAAAAAGTGCCAGTGCAAGTTTATTTGAAATATACTTTTAATTTAAGAAAATAATAGTTTACGTAATTTGGAGACTATTATTTTATGTTGATTTCTATATTATTTTTCTTATTTAGTCAAACAACATATTTACAAAAGATCTTTTAAAAACTTAGCTAGACAAAAAAACACCGAGGGAAGGTGGCTATTGAGTGACTTGTGGTCCAGGGGAAGGTTGAGGGTACCACGAGGCCACGAGGAAGATCGCCTATGAGATGGACTGACCAGATAAAGGCAGCAGTGATTGGCTCATCATCACTACACGAATGCACAAAGAAGGCGACCATCAGAGAGGAGTGACGGCGTGTTGGGAAGCTTGCCACCGACACCTGAAGTGATTACCACGACCACTCTGTCAAGAGTGATACTGACAGAGAAGAAGAAGTTTAATGATTCCAAATATCATGCACTAATTACTAAAAATTCTTGCTTTAATGTTTAAACTCACCATAAACCTTCGACCATTGCGCCGGCGGTCTCCAATCCGGGTAATGTTTGGGGAATTTCTCCCTTGTCCAGTATGTATGCAGCACCATTTTGTACACAGTCATTTTATCCGGGTTACACACGTCCGTCTCACCGGCTGCCGCTGCGGCCAGAGCCGGCAGCAACAACACTAGTAACAACCGCGCCATATCGATATTGACTATCGACAGCGTCACAACACTAAGGCATAGTGGTTGATGTCACAACATTTTACGTTTGTACCTGTAAAAGAAATATTTAAGTGTTATTAAAAAAGTAATTTTCTAATTGGAAACTTTCATGTTTAGAAATAATATTAATTTATGTATTTTTTTAAATACTTTTCCTTTACCGATTTTTCTAGCAATACTGAGAATTTTAGTTAGTTTTGACTTTTGCTTATATATTTGTCGTGCTGAATAAAATGATTAAATATTATAAAGAGGTAAAGTTTGTCAGTTTGTTTGTAGGAACTAATCTCTGGAACTGCAGAACCTATTTGATGGTTGCGTCAAAATTGATTAATGACCAAAAAAGTGGGCACGGGTCCGCTTGTTATTATTGATTTGATTTTTGAATTTATTAATTGACAGACGTATAATGTACAACTAACACTAGTTTGTAAGTTTGGTATGTGTCTACTAACAATAATGGATTGTGTGATCTGATAAATCATTTTTTTCCACAACTTTAACACAACGCCACCTAGTCCCAAACCAAGCAGATCTTGTGCTGTGAGTACTAGACAACTGATAAACATTCTTGAATAAATTATACCTTGACACAGAACAAATGATCGTGCTCATCACACATGTCAGCAACAGCAGTGACCCAGCCGGGTCGAAGCCTAGTAGGGCCAGGGTTATCCGAAAGGGCGCTCGAGCCCCGGTATGAAGGCTAGAAGGAACGGGGTGGGTCTTTTAGTCAGTAAGAGTCTGACACTATCTCCCGCTCCGCCCAAGAGCGGGGGATGTCAATGCATGATTTTTTCCCACAAAAAAAAAAAATATCACACAAACATTTGTCTTGGGTGGGAATGGAACCAACGTCCTCCGGCTTAGCAGTCAGGGCCACTAACTACTAGACCAAACATAGTCATATTATTATTATGTAGCAGTATATCTCAGAAACATGAGGTCTAACCCCCGTAGCCAAGTCACAACCGTTTCGCTTGCGTCGAACGCCTCGAGTTAGCCACATCTCCGATTCTTTTGTTCTGATCACGTGACTGAGCTTTGAGATGACGTCATTCCCGTACATTTAAAGTTTTCTACTACCGTTAACGATGGCAGATTATAAACTTGGCTAGGGTTACTGGACTAATCGCAGTCAAGCACTAGTTACTTCTGCGAAGCAGTAATGCTCGCAAAGGAGGAGGCCGATTGCGTCAGGCAACGGCGTCCTCGCCACCGCCGCCGGGATTCTGATCCCGACTTCCGGCCACCGTAGACGCGGGCTTGCGGACAGTGAGCAATGGGTAGCTCGCTGTCCGGCCGTCTGGTAACTGTCCGGACCAAGCCCAAGTCGTCGACGGCGCGCACTGTTCCCGCGCGCCTCAAGGAGTTGTCAGCAACAGCAGGGACCCAGCCGGGTCGAAGCCTACTGGGGCCAGGGTTATCCGAAAGGGAGCTCGAGCCCCGGTGGGTGTTTTAGTCAGTAAGAGTCTGACACTATCCCCCGCTCCGCCCAAGAGCGGGCGCTGTCATTGGATGATTTTCCCACCATAAAAAAAAAGTCAAGCACTAGTTTATATCAGATAAAAAAAAAGCTGGACCTTTGGAAGGCGTACGACCAGCCGGAACAAACTCGCAGAAGCCTTTTAGTCACTTTTAATGGAACGTAAAGTCTGTCTAAAAAGTCAACCGACTTGGGAATTTTGTATAATATTTAATTATTTCAAAAATACGTATATTCGATACTTTTTATAAGGTTCTTCTATTAGTAAACAATGATCAATATCTCTTAATCAACCTTGATTATTGAACTAGCGTTGACTACATCAGATTTCATTTTACGGTCGGTTGACTTATTAGACAGACTCTAATTACTATTATTATTATTATAAAAAATACGTCTTTAACCCCTCTTTTGAACGAAAAATTCTCCTATTTAACTCAAATCTATTACTACACAAGGAGTCATTGAATGAATGTCTAGTAAAATAGTTGCCTGTCTCAACTGGGTGAATGACCGGTCTATTTCGGTCCCTTTGAGGTGAGATATTGGTTGGTTCTCTCGTATCTTTTGACGCGACTCCAAGTATTAGACACTTGACTTGAAGATGTCTTATTTTTCTTTAAGAAATACGGAGTTCTTAAGGTATTTATGTGGCATGCCTGGTACTATTTATTAAAGGACAATTTCGTTCTAGGAGAAAAAATATCAGCTGTTCAGTACATTAGGCAAACATAAATGTACTGAACAGCTGATTTTTTTTTCGCGATTTCAGGTTTGTTCCCATAGTAAAAGTTGTTGGTTATCATGAGCACAATCACGTGTTTAAGTATCGTACACTAATTGCCAGTCACCCTTTACAAATTTGGTATATTGATAAATTATGAGATTCATTTGACGTAAGAAAGAAAAACGAAAACACGTTTACTTGGCACACAGGTACACACAATGAGATAACAATTTATTATAGTATAGCAACTTAAACTTAAAATACATAAACATTGTATAATAATAATAATAATAATAATATCGTTTATTTGCGTAAAATGTGGTAGGTACAAAAGATGTTTCATAAAAGAGACAAGTGCAAAGACACATTCCGCCATTTAATGATGGCATGCAAATATTTAGTCGATAGTGTTTTAGTAACATAAAGTAACTCACAACTATCTAGAGTTCTATTGTTAATGTATGTCTCACGGCTGCACCAAATAGGTCCAGTTCAGCATGATGCCACGCCACTACGTAGCAGTTGTGTAATTTATAATAAGTATAGAACATAATTAAAGACAGACATCTCATAAGGTACTATAACTCTTTTTTATTTTTCTCAATGAGTTTTTATACAGTTATAATTGAAACAAACGCACGTCCGATAGTTTTTGTCCGTCATCCTAACTAATATTATAAATGTGAAAGTGTGGATGTTTGGATGTTTGGATGTTTGTTACTTAATCACGCAAAAACGGCTGAACGCATTTGGATGAAATTTGGTTTGTATATAGCCTTTGACATGGAATATAGAACATAGACTACTTTTTATCCCGGAAAAACATCTTATTCCTACGGGAAAACACGTTTAGAGTGCGATAACCGAAGTAGACGCGGACGAAGTCGCGGGCGGACAGCTAGTATTATTATAAACCCGCAAGGCCCACCCTAATAAATAAAACTACATATTCAATATTTTCACGAAGTTCTCTCGTTAAAACTACAAACTGAAAAGCTTCATGAAAAACCTTATTTATTTAAAGTAAACCCGCACAAAATAATTGTAATAAAAACGGTACTCATGTGTGTGGGCTTTAAAAAAATAAAGGAATATTCTTCATTGTAGCTTTTGTAACTGTGCACAGTATAGTAACTGGCAGTTTAGTATTTTTTTATTGTATGCGGCGATTTTAATGGCCCGGCTCTTTTTTAAAATAAGAAATCGTATAACGAATTTTCCCACTCTAGGACAGAGAAAGTGGGCGTGTCAGACTTTTACTGACTAAAACTACACCTATGTTCCTTCAGTTATAAATAATAGTATACTTATATATTTTTCTTTGTCATCATCATAATGCCTGGTGATAAGACCGGATGAAACTTGGCATATGGATAGACGTAGAGTGACTTACACGGCACGGATCTTGAGCGCTGACTTGAACTTGAAGTCGCGCAGACTTGAATGAGAAGTAAAGTATTGGGTCTTTTTAGTGGTATGAAGTGAGACGCGGGAGCTGGGAGTATATCCTTGTAGTTACAGTGATTGGCTCGACGATGTGTACGATGCGCAAATTGATCCTCACTCTTTCGCCGAAAGCTCAAGATTCGTGCCGGTACCTATAGATTAGTCGTAAATTACGATACTGTTTTATTTTCAAAAGTCAATATTTATGTTGCTTTTCTTCTTCCAGGCGGAGGAAGCTGCAAGCAAAAGCTAGTATTATTAATTATAATGTTATCATATCGTAGAAAATTGTTGTTATTTAAAGCCAAAAAAATCATAATATCGTTATTTTTATGGCAAAAAAAAATGTTTAAAATTAAAAGACACGGGATGAAATATTTTATTTTTAAGGTTCCGTATCCAATGAATTAAACGGAACCCTAGTACTAAGAGTCAGCTGTCCGTCCGTGTGTCACCAATCTCGTGAACCGTGATAGCTAGACAATTGAAATTTTATCGGTTTATTTTAACGGTACGGGATCCTTAATGGACCAGTCCGATTCGCATTTTATATAATATCTGTATTATTTTACTAGAATACATGAAGGCGAAATTATCTAACAAAACCAGTCCAACAAACCGATAAGCCGCCCTAATTGACCCCAAAATTCCAGCAACGTAACAATCTCTAACAAAAACAATATCTCGACCCTAAAATGCCACACGAAATATTCCGAATCGGGCAAAAATTTCAACCTCTCAGTTATCATATTGAGCGATCATAAATATTCCCTGGCCCGCGGGACCGTGGGACATTGGGCCCATGTCTGTGGAGAGTGTCAGCCTCTTTTTGCCAATATTTTGCCAATATTTCAAAAGAGTATGTGCTGACGTGACATGACGTCAGCATACGGTCCTTTATTCCGAGCAGGCAATTCGTTATGCGTTCCACGTTTAAAATAAGAGCGGGTAGGTTGGTGCTGTATTGTGTTGGCATTGTAAGGGTTAAAGTAGAATTTTTGTATGCTCTGTAGGGTTAGCAACTTCATCGAAATATGTCATAAGGATTTCACTTTGTAAAGAGTTATAGTTATAGGTACTGATGTACGGATGAAGAAGACAAGACATGCCGTTCGACCCTAAATCAATTTAGGCGAATTATGATTTGTAAGGAAATGAGACATGCCTTAAGCCACTTGCTATACAAAACGATTTTTCAATACACTTACTCGAAAACCCGCTCATAACCCACCGCTTTTGGGCACGAAATAGACTATTTTCCACACTAGTACAGAAAATTGAACGTGCTCTCCCACACCACAATGTAGTCTTCCTGGTTTTGTGAGAAAAGAGACCATTATGGCACAAAATAGATAGGTACAGAAGACAATCTCATGTATGTACTTCACTTTTTATACCTACGCTCGGTGGACGCACACCCCGAGCGTTTGAGCCGGAACGGGTTCGACGAGTGAGTCGAGGCGCACCGAGATATCGTGTCCGTGAGCGGTGTCTATGTGTTGATCGAGCGTGCTTTGTATGTAGATTGACTTCTGTACCTATCTATATCGTGATTATGGTTTCTTTTTACTATAGAAGATGCACAGATTCTGCAGTATCTACAAATTACGGGAGCAGAGTCGTGTTTCTTTTCATTCAGGATTACTACGATAAAGCCTGTTAATGTTTTTGACAGGCCTGTTGGTCTAGTGGTTAGTGACCCTGACTGCTATGCCGGAGGTCGTGGGTTCGATTCCCACCCAGGACAAATGTTTATGTGATGAGCATAATCATTTGTTCTGTGTCTGGGTGTAATTTATCTATAATATGTATGTATTTAGAAATATATAAGTATGTTTATCAGTTGTATAGTACCTACCCATAACACAAGCTCTGCTTAGCTTGGGAGTAGACGGCGTTGTGTGATATTTGTGGAATATTATTATTATATTTTATTATATAATGTCATGAAAGTTTATTCTAACTACACTATTAATATTGAACATTTCACAATTCCTTACCATTCATTCTCATTCTATTTTTAGTGAAAACTGAAATGTATTATAACTACCAAGAATTGTTCCAAAGTATAACAATGATACTAGTTTCCGAAACCATTACTACACACGTATCAATTTGCACTACCTACACAGAATATATCAAAGTATTCCAGCTACACAGTTATTCACGTATCAATATTGATAGTTAAGCTACAATTTGTTTTCAGTGTGAATTAAATAACCTTCTGCTCTGGTTAGAACGAGAGGGAGTATCAAACTTTTACTGACTACTAAAACCCATCTGTGCTCCTTCAATTGTCCAAGGCGTTTCAGGGCCATTGTATCAAGGAGTTATCAGCAACAGCAGGGGCCCAGCCGGTTCGAAGCCTACTGGGGCCAGGATTATCCGAAAGGGAACTGGAGCTATGAAGGCTAGAAGGAACGGGGTGGGCTTTTAGTCAATAAGTCTGACACTATCTCCCGCTCCGCCCAAGAGCGGGGGTTGTCATTGGATGATTTTTCCCACCATAAAAAAGGGCCATTATATCTCGAATAATCTTATCGCAGTTACACTGCAGTATATGTATAGGCTGACTTTCAAATCTGTGGCAATAATAATATTTCAGTGCTTTTTTTTATTATATGTATTGATAGTCTCATGCTTGACCACCATCTCACCAGGGCCCCAAGTCTGCTATTTTTATAAATTCGTCATTCCAACACGATCCCATTGTCATTTTGCTAAAAGTTTGTAATCTGCTAATTCATAATGATCGATCATTGATCGGTCACTGGTCTTGTAATAGAATTGTGGTAGAATGATAATTTCGAGCATATTAAAACCAATAACTGCACAATAACGTTCTAATGGTAAAACACTGATCAAATAAACTGTCAAAGTTTTATCAGATTACCGCAAACGTCAAATATTCATTTGTCAATATGTATGAGATTACCATTCTATGTCATTTCTTTCAATGGAGTGTCAGTGGTTGACCATTGGAAAGTCATAATGACGCCATTATATTAGTAGATTACCAAACTTGTCAAAATCGACAATTATGACATCAATGATAGACCATTCTGACACTATTGTAATAGCAGACTTACATAATTAATCTACTAATATAATGGCATCATTATGACTTTCCAGTGGTGAACCACTGACACTCTATTGAAAGAAATGGCATTGAATGGTAATCTTGTACACAATGATAAATGAATGTCTGTCGTATGCGGTAGTCTGCTAAAATTTTGACAGTTCCTTTAATCAGTATTCTACCATTAGAACGTCATTGTGCAGTCAGTGCTTTTAATAAGCTCGATATTGTCATTTTACCACAATTCTATTACGAGACCATTGACTGATCAATGATCGAGCATTATGAATTATCAGATTACGAACTTTTAGCAAAATGACAATGGGATCGTGTTGGGATGACGAATTTATAAAAATAGCAGACTTGGGCCCCTGATCGTAAGCTATGGTATGTTCGATGATGGATCACGGTTTTCTAGAAGTAATCTAGTCACTCTTGATATTTTAGCTACCAGGGAACAGACTCTAGCTGGAAATTCCACTCCTTAGCTGTACGCTTAGAGAATTCTGTGCTAACAGTTATAAGGAGTTGTTGTTCTCAATACGTTTTGTGCGTTGTATTATAAAAAAAACCTTATACACAATACGTTTGTGTTCACAAAACTCGATAAAATTTGGCGTACAGCCCTTTGTTTTTTGATATAGAGAAAATTGTTTAGAACCGACACTAGTTTTCATCCCGTAAAAGATTGCCAACAAATTAAAAGTCACTTTATATGAGTTTCCAATCAAATAGCAACCCTAGAAATCCGATATCGATAACATTTAATCACCTCGCTATATTTTACAGTCCTCTTTGAGCCAACGTTAGCAGTTTCAAAGGAATTAACCCGCGTGATACGAATATACGATTATTGGAGAGGTCGTAAAATATGGGTACCTACTTTATTGAATTCGATGAAAGTAAGCACCAGTTCACAGTGGCGTAGTTATTCCTAATGGGGCCCCAAAGTAAATATTTTTAAAGTTTGTTTTTTTTTTTTGTATAAAATAGCTTATTAGTAGAAGCTATTTAGTTCAAATAACGAACTTGAAGCATAGAAATAATGCCTTGACAGGCCTCAAAAATGATAATGAGCTTGTTTATTTTATCAATCTGAAGGTACCATTACAGAAACTTTCGCCTGACCACCGCTAAGTTCATTTTTGTTTGCACTTGAAAACGAAAACTTCAAAAGGTTTGCTTCGGTGCTGCGCCGCCGAAATTTTTTTTAAGTGATCAGGCATTAATGACCGCGATTGTACTTGAATAGGTTAATTTTTGTTGTCGTCTTATCTAGAAAATGCTATAACGAGCTGAACAACTGACGTTTTATCAATAAGAAAATTTAAGGTTGTGAATAAGATATTACGAAATTTGGTACATATGGGGCCCCTGTAGCTCGGGGGCCCCGTACATGGCTGATAAAGTGATAGCTACGCCCCTGTTAGTTCACCAACTGAAACTGAGGTTGAGATTGTATGAATGAAATGGAATGTTTTGTTTGTGGTAACGAAGTTTGGAAGGCTTTTTTTGAGTAAGTCACAATAAAATAAGTATCGGAGATTTTTCTCTTTAAAAGTATTTTTTAAAAGAATCTTTTCAGCTTGTCTATTCGAAGATTGACTGAAAATAGTCCTTCCTTGAAATAAGAATATCCTACCTACACGTGTAACTCGACAATATTTTTTTTTATAGAACAAAACCACAACTCTAAAGACTTTCCGAAGGTAAAAAGCCAGCCTAAGGGCAATGGAAAAGTTATGCTAAGAGTTCATTTGCATGATCGAACCAGGAATGAAAATTTCTGAGGATAAACCAAAGCCACCGACATAATCTGAAGAATCCCTAAACTTAAGTGGCAGTGGGCAGCCCGGGCACATTTCTCATAGAACGGATGGTTCATAGGGCCGAAAGGTTCTGGAGTAGCAACCGCATATGGAAAGATGCAGCATTGTTAGGCCGCCTACAAAGTTAACCGATGACCTGGGAGTCGAAGCTCCGTAACATCCTGGGCCCCAGGGATGTCTGTTCTGAGGCCAGGGTTATCCGAAAGGGCGCTCGAGCCCCGGTATGAAGGCTAGAAGGAACGGGGTGGATCTTTTAGTCAGCAAGAGTCTGACACTATCTCCCGCTCCGCCCAAGAGCGGGGTTTGTCATAGGATGATTTTACCCACCAAAAAAAAAGGTCATCTGTCCACCTTGTGGGAAGCTTGCGTTTTCCAGTACGCGGTCGCCTTTCCAGAACCTCTCAGCCCCATCGCCAACCCTTTACACGTGTTTTTATTCCCAAGGTAAAAGTGGTATCAGTTTTTCTGACATATATTTTGAAATTGAAGCCTGTCTGACGAATAACAATATTAATAGACTCGCCTATCACAAGGGACCTAATACTGGCATTCACAGACTAGGGGTGTGGGTTTTTTTTTTTCATAAAATGAAATATTGCTTCAATATTATATAATTCCATTGGGGACCAGTGTGTGTACGTGACGGCCATATTGTAATAAATTACAGTCTATTTTAAGATATTCAGCCCCCAAAAACTAGAACAAATTGATTTGATTCGAGAGATGTGGGTATGAAATCAATCGGTTGAATTATTAAGCATTGTTTTTGTTAACGTGTTATGTACAAAATAATATTGGTAGGTAACTGATAAACACTGGGGGGTATATATCTGACGTTTCTTCTCGCTCTACCCAAATCAAGAAGAGTTATTCGATGACTTCTATAATTTTTTTTTTTATTGTTGACAGGTTTGTGCTTGACCGCTATCTCAACTGATGGAAAGCGACGATGTCGTCGACGATGGAGTGCGCTTAACTAGAAGTAACCTAATCACTCTTGACTTAAAGATTCCCGGATATACCGGCACAATGAATGTGTATTTCTCACCCCAACGAAAAAGAAACCTACATTATTTTTAAAAGAAGACTATCCAATCCAGCAATGTTCTATGGTAGGTTTGGACTTGGGGACAACAAGCAATGGGTAGCTCGCCCTCCGTCCGTTCGGCAGCCATCCGGGCCGAGCCCAAGTCGTCGATGGCGGCGCTTAGTGTTCCACATGCACCTCAAAGAGATGTCAGCAAAACGGGAAGGTCCAGCAAGACTGATGCCCGCTGAGGTTGCCGTGGCCCTGGAACGCAAGCGCAACTGAAGGACATTGGTATGGTTTTTGTCATTAAAAGTCGAATACGCCTTCTTGCTCAATCCTAGAGCGGGAGATGTCATTGGATGATTATCCAACTCAAAAAAAAAACCAGCATGGTCGACTTTTCCTTTAAAGTACGAGCATAACAATATCATCGTCCTAATTCGTTATAAAGTTTCAAAGTGAAGATACTATCTCACTAAAGATTCTACCTTCTGTGGGGTATAGTATTAGTTTGTTTCCCAAAATAATCCCCTTTGATCCCTGCACGATACAAATACTCAGAACTTTAATATCCCGTTGTAAATACTTAATTGTACTTCTATGTTGTTAAGACACTATTATCATAATTTGGGGTAACTTTGCAAGAAGCATTAACTTTGATATCATTTTGAGACTGTTGTGACTTGGTTGTGGCAAGACCGCAAAACGTTAGGTTTTGGGAATACATTTATTGTGCGTACAGTCAAGGAGTGGAATTCTCTGCCGGAGTCTGTTTCCTGATAGCTACAACTTAGGGATCTTTAAGTCAAGAGTGAATAAGTTATTTCTAGGCAAGCGTGTTCCATCGTCGTCCATGTCATTGCTTATCATCAGGTGATAAGGCGGTCAAACGCAATCCTATCATAATAAAAAAACAAAGTTATTTACTAATTAGCATAGGTCGGAATTGGGTAGAGTTGTTCACGTACTTACACTGATTTCATAGACCGAAAGAATGAAATGGATATGCTTCAAAACCTGAGATTAATTTTAAATAGCAGATTTTTTTATGACACTATCAAAAATATAGCAGAAAAAAATTCTTCCTGCGTTAACGACTAGGAGGAGAAACTGTATAAAGTTAACCTCACCTCAGTAGACCTAAAGAGATCTTTTTCAATGAAAAATACTAATAAAACTTGTATGTTAATTTATTATCTTTGTTTTATTTGTGTTATCTATCTCTGAGGTTTTTATTATTATTTACTAGGTTTCGCCTGCGTACATAAAATATAGCCTATGTCACTCAGGAATAAAGCAGATATCTGTCGGTGAAAAAATTTTAGCAACCGGACCAGTACTTCCAGAGATTACCTTTTACAAACAAAAAAACAATAAAAAAAAAACAAACTTTACCTTTTTATTATATCAGTGTAGATTTGTATCTAATATTGTTGGCCATACAGGATTTTTCATTTGTCATTAGAACTCCCGGGAAGACCCATATTAATATCAACATTTCGATGCAAGTACATGAATAACTCTATTTAATTCCGACCTCTGCTAATCAGAGACAATTCTTACGCCCCGACCCTTATCAAAGACGCCTCAGCCACCATAAGCTTGTGGACGGTCCGATAAGAACTGAGTCCGGGTCGACAGTGATTTGTGTACCACGTACGCCTCAAAAAGATGCCAGCAAGAATAACAACGCCAGTCAGTGCCGATACGTTTCAAATTTACTAATCAGAAACAATCCTTACGCTCCGGTTCCCACCGGAGATGCCTCGGTTATCATAGGCGCGGTCTTGCGGACGGTGAGCAATGGGTAGCTCGCCGTCCGGTAAGAACACAGCTTGGCTCCACGGTGCGTTATTTTTCACGCATGCCTTAAAGAGATGTCATCAGGTGTGATGGAGCCCGTCAGTACCGATAAGTGCTAGGGCTGCGAGATTGGTCTAAAGAGTTACCGTAGCCCTAGATCGGCAAAGAGCAACTGAGAAACCACAAATGGGTCTTAGTTAGTGAAAGTCTAAGTGTTCGGTCAGACTGGAAAAGCGGGTGCGGCGCGGCAGTCTCAAACATAAAAACTTCATTTGAGTGGCCATAGTGTGAGAGTTCAACGCGAGACGCGCGCCGGCGGCATCTTATGCCATAGGTCGTTCATTGAATACAAGTGGCTACAGTTAGTGCACGGGCGATGAGCGGCAACCCTGTCCCTGCAACCACGCTACTCCCCGCAGTCCCGCACAGCGCTGCTGCCAGTCTGGTCAAGCAACTTGCGCGCGTTGCTGCACCCGCGCCGCTATCCACCTCGTGCTGCCAGTGTGGCTGAGCATCCCCTCGCTCCACTAAGAGCGTGATAGTCTATATATTTGACGATTTCCCATGCAAAAAAAAATCCTGTTTTAAAAATATTGGGTTTAGGGTAATATTTTAATAAAGTCGAATAGATTTCTATAAACGCAATTTTATTCTTGTTCACAAAGAAAAAATATTTTCATGACATGACGGTGACGGAAAAACAACGGCGCCACTCGTGTTCGAAAATGAAACGTAAGAACAGGTTTACGAAGACACTCTTCCACAAAGGTGTTTACAAAGGCATCTATCTATCTTATGAATTTATATTTGCTCAACAAAAAACAAATTTGTACTTCTATGTTGTTATGCTCACTATTGTCATAATTTGAGGCATTTCTCCAAGAAGCATTAACTTTCATGTCGTTTTAAGACAGTTGTGACTCGACTTTGTAGTGTCGAGACCGCAAAATGTCTTTTGAAGATACTTTCTTTTGTATTTTTCAAAGGTCTTTTAAACGTGAAATCTTGAAGCGTTATCCTGAATCGCTCTCAACATTTTTTAGAGCTTCATTATGTCTGTCTGAAAGAATATTACTCAGATATTTCAAGATGCTTTTAAAGGTAAGCGGGGCAGTGTGTAAAGTCTCGCAAATCTCCGTTGAAAAGGGAGAATATTCCGATTAGTCAGGTGTTGTATCTAGTCTGGGCAATTGCCTGATAGTTGTGCAACTGAACTGAATTGAATAGCTAGTGAATCAAGTGAATTTGATAAATATCTTAGTTGATTCGACTAAAGAATGTAACAATAATAATAACAGAGCCATTTCCTCTATATAACTAATCACAAATCCTCATAAGAACGTCTCGAAGTTCTCATAAAAAATTACTACCCATAACTACCGGTTTAAATTTAAAAAATAAGTATTTACTCACTAGTCACACGGTCTAACAACATAATTCTAGTAATTCCTCAGTTTATGATTAATCCCAATTTCCCCCGGCCTCCCCTGAACTCATGTCCAACTTGTTACAACCTCCCCTTCTGTTGTTTTTCATCGCACAGTTCCCGGGAGGGCTGTAATTCGATTAAGTTATTGTTTTATGTCCCATCGTCTGGTACTGGATATTGTATGAAGGTTCTGAGAATGTCCGGAAAGAGGAATATAATGATTATATTTTTATGTCTTTTAGGTCACCATCACCATCATTTCGGGGCCTCTCCTCCCCCAAGTGTTACTACAATGATCAGTGTGTTTCGCCTCTATCAGACATCCGCAACCTCATGATGTCATCAGTGTACTTTGTGAGACGTACGTGTACTGAACGTGTACTGTACTGTACACATTGCTATTTTATCATCATCATCATTTCAGCCGATATACGTCCACTGTTGGTCATAGGCCTCCCTAAGTGTTACCACAATGAACGATCCTGTGCTTCTCGCATTCATCAGTTTCCCACATCCTTCACCAAGTCATCTGTCCACCTTGTAGGAGGCCTTCCATCGCTGCGTCTTCCGGTATGCGGTTGCCACTTAAATTTGGCAATTTTTCATGTCGGTAACTTTAGTTCCCTGCGTATTTACTACAAAATTTTCCTTTTTGGCAACATTGTCATATTTAGCATTATTTTAAGGGGAACGAGGGGTTCCCTTGACATGCCTGTATTTTTCTCAGTAAAAAGCCCAAGTCTTCCTCCTCTATACGCCTATATTTGGCAGGCCCCAAAACTGTCCCCCCTACACCAGCTACACAATACACAATATTTTCTCAAACATTTGCAAGCACTCCAACTACAACGCATTATCCTAAGTTGAACATAAATTCAGAATATTAAAACTGAACAACTCTGAACTAACAAGAACCAACATTGGCACTCGACGTAAGACTGTGCATAGACCGAAGCGAATGGACCATGGTGTCATTGAATAATAAACTTTATTTTCAGAGCAATGAAGTACATTTAATCATGCTGCAAGACCGTTTGAAGTCCACGTCGATGTTTGTACAACTTTGCGCTTTATGACGGAATAGTTAAGTGCATTATTCATTGTTATCAGAACTCTTCAGTGTTTTGGTCTTCTTGGTGTGTGTGAAATCCAAAGGGGCGAGTTCATCGAGATATAACAGCGACTGCCCAAACTTGTTCGGCTGAATTACGTTGGTACCCAACTCCTAATGAAGTTTTAATAATTAACAGTCTTCCAAAAGTGTTGGCTTGTTAACTTGCTCAAGTCAACCCGTGGTCTCTTTAAAATGTTAATTGTGAGTCGATAAGGAGAATTTTGAAATCAGCCAGTGTTTTGGTTATTATTTATGGCAGGCAATGTACTTAGTTGAAAAACCTTACAGTTAAGCAATTTTATCGCGATTATATTACTATACAGCGATATCAAAATAGTTGTTTATTTGAATGTGATTTATCATTATCATCATCAGCCTTTTTAATGTTCCCTCTGCTGGTATTCAGGCCTCCTCTCTAGGAGAGGGAATGGGCCGTAATCCACCACGTGGGCCCAGAACGGGTTGGTGAATGTCACATGATTTCGAATTTTTGGTTCTGGGACATGCCGGGTCCTTCACGATGTTTTCCTTCACCATTTTGAGAGCAGTGGTGATGAAATAAGTTACACAAAATAATGCGCCTGCCTGGGTTCGAGACCGCGACCTACAACTTGTAAGTCAGGGCCATTACGATTCAGCCTCCACTGCTCTCTTTGTAGGAAGTTATCACACTAATATTGTAAAGGTGTTAGTTTGTGTATGTTCGTTACTTCTTTACACTCAAACGGCTGACAGGATTTTGATGAAACTTGGTACACGGATAGATCATAATCTATGTGCTTCTTATAAATAATTGAAAAATATGAGAAATTACAAACAGTTATTAACAATTGAATAGTTAATGAAAATCTAAACTTTATCAAGCATTAACCTTTATATCTGAACTAAAAGCAGACCCTTCAATATCAATAAAATATAACACTGATAATTATTTACTGTTCACTAATACCCGATCTAAATGAATAATCAGCCATCATCCATAGACATAGAGAACTGGACTGAGCACTACTGTCATGGAATTGACTAATCTATAGAAAGATACAAACAGAATGTGCGGTAATTACCTGTCTCTTCTTTAAGTCAATATGACCAGGGTCTGGGGTTTCACTGTGATGCCTTAAAATCTTTCGTTCGATAGACTTACCACTGTCCTTGAAAGCAAAGGGCAGCTGAACGAACGCACGTGGGTTTTAGCCACAAAAAAACTGAAATTATCATTCGCTCCACTCAAAGCAGGACGAGTCCTAAAAAGCCTGACAATTTCCTGTCAATAAATGCTTAATCCTGTTCTATATATCTATGATCAAACCCAGTATAAACTGTCAATGATAACAGTTACCTACGTTCATTTGAGAAAGATAATTTGATTTCCCAACGGGCCTCAGGTAGTCGGCCTGTGTAGCCAGATGAATAATTTAGTTACACGATAATTGGTTTATCAATATTATTTCAATAACAGTTGACGGACGAGATGGTAATAATAAATAATTTAAGATAGAAATGGAAGGCAAATTTCTGTTTATTTAGGTACGTAATGGCCTGTCATAAGATATCAATTATTATGATATCTATCATAATTTGTCTTATGATGAAGTCCGACTAACTTTTTAGTTAGTTTTTTAGGAACTCATTTTCTTTTCATCAATGCTCAAGGAAAACGCTAATTAAATTTCTACCAACTGTTTTGTGTAGGTAGGTATATCTCATATTTTCCTGTATCTCAGGTTTTCTCTTCATCCAGGATGGGTATTTTTTTTTTTAATTCATATAAACCGCTACTACCATTACTTGCCACTTATAATATTGTTTAAGTGCGTCACGCTAACGTGACATAGTGTCATGTCGGAGTGACAATTAGTGCCTGACAGGTTGGCCAGAAAATACCAAACACAAAAAGAGCTGATTGAAGCGTTTACCCCACTTTTGGGACCTGGGGCCTGTGTAAATCCATACATGGGGCTACAGGTTGGTTCCTTAAAAAAAAAACCCGGGGTCTTGGAATGCAAGGCAAAGAAAGAACATAGGTGTGGCTTTAGTCAGTAAAAGTCTGACACAACATCCCGCTCCGCCCAAGGGTGGGTTTTTAAGGGGGAAAATCATCCAATGGCGTCTCCATTGGAAGACTTCCCACCTTAAAAAAATAACAGTGGGACAACATATGCCAAGCAGTAAAAAATTACAATGTAAATGAATTTTGTGTCATATCTTTCAAATGAGTAGAAAAGAAGTACCCAGTAAGGTACTTCTTTTCTACTCATTTATCATAGTGTACACATAAAAGAAATGTGTACACTATGATAAAACCTGTCTACGCTTAGGCGCACCTTGTGTTGCTCCACATCGGTGCCACTGCGGCGAAGCTGTCGACAGTCTCGGACACCATGGCCGGTCCTGCTGCAGGAGCGCAGGCCGCATAGCTCGACACGCTAGCATCAACGATATTATTCGTCGAGCTCTTGTCACCGCCGGCGTACCCGCTGTATTAGAACCAAATGGCTTGGTACGTGACGATGGAAAGAGACCAGATGGTATGACGTTGGTACCGTGGAAGGTGGGTAGGCCTCTTGTGTGGGACGCAACCTGTGTCGACACCCTTGCGCCATCCCACATTCCATGTAGGTACGGCGGGCTGTGCTGGCGCTGCCGCTGCGGCTGCTGAGACCCTTAAACGGCGCAAATACTGTAACCTTATTGGTAATTACAGTTTTAGCCGTTTGGGGTCGCAACGCTTGGGTCATGGGGTCCGAATGCGCGTCTCCTTTTTAAGGAAATTTCTCGCCGACTGATCGACACCTTGCGTGACCAGAGGGCTGGCTCGTTCTTCGCTCAAAGAATTAGCATTGCCATTCAACGTGGTAATGCTGCCAGTCTTCTGGGCACATTCCCGGATGACAGCGATGTGGAGGAGTACTTCGACGCCTGAGTGCACTTTGTGTTTTTGTATTTTATTTATATACGTTAGGTATTTATTTAGGTTTTAGTATAAATAGTTTAAGTTTGTTTGTTTATGTAGAGTAACGAATTAATTGCAAAATTAATAATAAAGAAATGTCAATACTGTCAAGTTTTCAAAATTATTAGAAAATCATTGAAGTTTCGATACATCGATGTTTACATCTCTACTCACAAGCCATTGAGTATAACAGAACATCTTTCTTTGGATATAGAATAAGGCAAAGATTCTTAGCTTAAACAGACAAGTTCATTTTTCGGGGTCAGAATCTTAACCCATAAATACTCATAAACAGAACAACTCTACTGTATCCAAAAATAGAATTCAAACAAACGTAATGCTATTTAACCCGTAAATATTCATTGTTCATAATCATAACAGACAACCCCTTTACAAATTGTGAAACGTGGTCAAAGTGACCCTTGCCAAATTGTTGACCCGGTTACCAGTATGAACATAATGAGGTGAGCGTTGGCGAGCAGTTGTGGCCGAATGATAACGGCCCCGACTTACGAGTTGTAGGTCACGGGTTCAAACCTAGCCAGGCGCATTATTTCGTGTAATTTATTTCATCACCACTACTCTTGAAACGGTGAAGAAAAGCATGCCAGATGTTTTTGAACAAATAAAATCGAAGAAATGTGACATTCACCAACCCGCACTGGGCCCGCGTTATGGATTACGGCCCAATTTTCTCCTAGAGAGGAGGCTTGAGTCCCAGCAGTGGGAACATTATAAGGCTGATTTATGAGATAAACGTTGAGCACCATTACATTGAACACAGCATTGATCCTAATTTACGAGATACTAGCCTCTGCCAGCGGCTTCGCCTGCTTGAAAGTAGACAATATAATAGCCTATGTTACTCTGTGAGAAAGAAGCGTTCTACTGGTGAAAGAATTTTTTAAATGGTTCCAGTAAATTTTTAGCAGACTTCAAAAAGAAGATGTTATATGTTATGTATGTTCATTGATTTCTTGGCCAATGTGGACCGATTAGTTTATACTCCCGCATTAGTCCTATACTAATATTGAACAAATCTTTCCTCTTTTAATATTAGAATAGAATAGAAAAGAATTTATAGTTACGGTATAACGATCATATCACTAAGCATTTCAAAATTCTACTAAGCAGTAGAGGCCTAGTGGTAATGTCTCCGACTAACAAGTCCTACATCTTGGATTTAAACATAGGTAGGAGCTTTAATTTGTGGGTCTATTTATTTCATCACCACTGCTCTCGCATCATAGAAGAACAACAACGTGATGTTGTCCTATGTGTGAAATTATTTAACGGCGTACGGCGTTGTTGTACATGATGGTTAACCCACCCATACCTACGTACAAAGCGTTTTGGGAACACATTCATTGAGCTTACTGCTAAGGATTGGAATTCCTTGCCGGAGTCTGTGTTTCCTGTGGCTACAACTTAGGGGTCTTTAAGTCAAGAGTGAATAGGTTGCTTCAAAGCAAGCGTGCTCCATCGTCGCCCACATCATCGCTACCCATCAGGTGAGATAGTGTTCAAACGCGAGCCTATACATATTAAAATTTAAAAAATTGTCTAAACCGCACCTGGGTTCCTTTAGTTGCCCTCTACTTTCCAGGGCCGAGGTAACTATTTTAAACAATCCCGCTGACACAGTTATCTATCAGTGACATTTTTAGAAACCAATTTTAGCATATAAACAACTACAAAAATAAAATTTCAATAAAAATCTATATTTATCGAAAGTCAAAGACACAAAATATTGATATAAGCTTTCAGTTCCTGTTATTTTCTTTACTTCCAGTATATAAACAGATATTTTTAAGTCGTTTATTCAGAGATAAAGAGAAAATATCAAAGAGTTGGCTTTGATCGATTTGTGCCGCTTCGAAAATATCGGAGCGAATCAAATATGTAGTGATCGGTGACAGCCAGGATGTGCGAATGTATTTCTATTTGGAGTAGGTATTGAGAAAGAACTTAGAATGTTTCTCAAGTGAAGTAAAGTGGAACAATGGCGAGCCAGTGATACCGCCTCTAGTAGGCCCTCACTTCCGAATTGTAGGTTACGGGTTCAAACCCAGCCAGATAGACTACTTTGTGTAATTTATGTTGTCACCACTGCTGGCAAAAATGTGCAGGAAAACATCATGAGGAAACCGGTATGAAGGACATACTTCTTAATATAACAAGTACGTACAATTTACTGAATGTTTTTAGTTTTAAACATCATCAAATATGTAGGTTTTCAAAACGTTATTTATTTTATGTCAAAAATCTAAGATTAATCTAAAATAAAAGTCATCGATTGCATTTTATATAAGAAAAAATATCATATTTTGAACATCATAGATCTCATTTTACACTAATATCGTACACGCAAAAGTTTGTATTTTTATTTTTGTATTACTCCTAAACGCTCAAACCAATGGAATTGGATCAAGTTTAGTACACAGGTAGACTATGACCTAGAATTAGACATAGGATATTTTTTTATCCCCGGAACAATAACAATTTTATTAGCCGTCGGCAAATACGTACCAATGCAAGTTATACTTTAACAGCATAGCCTAACAAAACAAGATAAGCAAACACATAACTACAATTCCCTTCTCTATTTGTGAACGTAACTCACGGGAACACACCCACGCTTTAGACCTATTCATTCAGTGGAAAGTGGGCTCATGAATAAATTATTACACCAGTTCAACTGTACCGTACAAAACGTTGGAAAAACCGTATTGATGTGTGCGATCCACGATGAGATTCTTTTTTTGAATAGTAAGTTTTTTTTTTCGGGAATTACTTTACTGTTTTTCTTGGTTGTTTTTTATTTTTTGTTAGAGGCCAGTAATACTGGTTTAAAATAAATTTAATGTAGTGTTATTTGTACGAAAAAAAAATACTGCCTAAGCATGCTGCTTGATAATGATTTTAATTTGTTGTAATGTTTTAACTTCTTGAATTTTATATTTTAAGCAAATATTTTTATGAAAAGAAAAGAAAATATAATTAATGAATTTCGTTTAAGTTGGGGAGGCCTTTGCCCAGCATTGGGACAGTGGGCTAATAAAAAAATAAAAAAAATATTTTTAATATGGATGCGTTCTAATATGGGTTTTTACCTGAATTGTATAATTTTATTTGTATATATGTATTTAAACTATTTTTATTGACTCAATAGTAAGCTCCTAAAATGATTAAGCTCAATAGGTGGCCACGTTAACTACCGCACCCGATGAATCTATATTATAACCTCATTCAGCTAAATGGTGTTTGCAGCGATTTCGAATACAACAATTTTACAGAAATTATAGTCTTTGGATACAATATTTTCGGGTGCCGTCAGATGGGACTGGTCACCTCTTAGCTGCCAGTGGCATAATTCAGTTTCTATCTTTTAATTATTTTACATTTTTATTTCATTATCGACATTATGCTCACATGATAGAAGCAACAAGTAATATGTAACCAAGCATTATATGTAACACATAATATGATTTAAAAGAGTGTCCATGGAGTTTCTTGCACGTTCTTCTCCATAGAGACCTACGCTTTGGAACGTGCAATTTAGCTTCACTTTTCTTAGACTGACCGACATTTGACTATTCAAAAAACATACCTATTTAAACAATAATTAGTAAGTTCTTAATTTCAAATTTTCTGTGGAGAATTGGAATTTAGAATCGACTTGTCTGTATTTAAACTATGCATATTTTTTTAGCTGGTGATCATTACAAAAAAAGTAAAAATAATTAGCTTAATTATGTGAATCATAAAAGCGGATACAGAATTAATTTCGCAAATTCCAAATTTAAATAAGAACAATAACAAATAAAGTATCTCTAAAATTGGCAAGCGACCTTGCAAAACACTTTTAACCCAGTGACACAGAAAGTCCAGAGTTTATTTCAGACGCGAATGTCCCAGCAAGATAATTATTACGTGCCACGTAACCACCGGATTACTGTTCCACGTTTATATTTATACACAAACACGTGCTTTTGTGAATATAACATTATATTTTGCACACCTGTATGTAAGTTGTTACTGTTTTCATTCAATCTTTTCATTTGAAATTGCATTGTCCACAATGTTATCGCATAGAATAGTTAATTTGTTAAATTCTTTTTGTTTTGTTGATATAATCCAGTGCTTGACTGCGTTCCCATCTGATGGTAAGCAGTGATGAAATCAGGGCTATCCGCTCGGCCCCGGTACTCGACGAAAGGCAAGAAGGAACGGGGTGGGTTTTATAGTCAGTAAGAGTCTGACACTATCCTCCGCTCGGCGCTCTAAAGTTTTCAAAAAATAAAAGGTTCGTTTGAACTTAGTCAGTGGCTTGTCCGGTGTAGTGTAACTACTACTAAAATCGCTACTACTACACCGGATCCCTAATTATTATTTTATTGTTTCTTTCAGTATCGTTCCAAGTTACATTCTAGGATCTTTCTCAAACTTTAATGAAAAATGGGACCTTGTATTTTTTATAGAGTTAAGTTTATTAAGGGTCTATACACTTTAGCCTTGAAGACACCTAAATTATAATCGGATTTTTTTTTAATGCCGTTCTAAACCCATTCACGATAATGATAAACACTAACGATAATTTTTAAGTTTTAAAACTATATCTGTATTCACTGTGTTTTAAAATAAATGTATATCTAAAATTTAAATCATCATTCCAGTTCTGTCATTCGTTGAAAATGACAGAAACAGCGGAATTCAGTCTCAAATACAGATATTGTTAAATGCATTTAGTCATGTGATGTCCATGTCAGTTTTCATTTTAGATACCTAATACGGATCAAAACTTAACTGACATAGTGAAGTTTAAGCTTGAATGAAGCCAAAATATGGGTTCTAAATTCTCAATTGCTGCATTGGTACGATGACAGCAATCATCACCAGACTAATATAACATTGCACGTTGCACTACACTACACCAAATCGACACTAAACCAATTTACTGTGACACACCAAATATTATTGACTGGAATTCAATTTGTCGACTGATATATTTATCTTTGAGGTTTAGAAGCGTCGGTGGTCGCTAGTTGTCAACGTTCGATGACCTGGTTTCAAGTCTATTTTGGTGTGGACACGAATATCGAGCGAACATCACTTGGCTGTAGGCGTAGTTTCCTATGCCTGAAAAAAGTTTGGTGACACACGCGATGTTTAGACATTTTTTTATCTGTGAAAGTTTCTTTTTTTAAATGAAGTTCCATTTTGCTGAGAGAAAAATGTCTTTTAGAATTGACGAGGATATATGTAGAACGTAGTAGCTATGCGTTTTTTTTTTCACACATCTGTTCTTCCGAGAATTTTATAGGATGCCGTTCATCTTGTGAAACTTTGAGTAATATTTTTGCTGTTGTTGTTATTATCTCAGAATTTCTAACCATTAACAGTTAGGTACGAGTACAAAATGTTATGGTCTAGATAATTGGTATCAAACTTAGGTAACATGTTTGCAGATTTAAACAAGGCGAACGTCGAGATTGGGCTTCGGATCAACATGTTTTAATGACCAAACTCATGATCAAATAGTATCAGAATACAGTCTCCGTATATTGAAGGTGAGGAGATTACATACTTATGTCCAGGATTATATTTAACTTATTCAAATAGTCTCATTTTAGTCGCGATAAGATAAAAGAAGTTGCTTGACATACTGAAAGCGCCTGGAGGACCTTTTGGCTAATGAAAGATCTTCTCAAAAGAAACCTCCCGTTATACCTATACCGGAAAATTAGGTACATGTGTATTCTCCCTACACTCACTTACGGAGCACAAACCTGGTCTTTGTTACATCAGAAAAGCACCAAGCTCGAGGTTTGCGAACAAACCATGGAGTACAGTAACCAGGACGATCGGGTTTCGGACTGTATAAGGAACACAATACTACGCACCAAAACTCACATAAAATGTCACATTTTTCAATACTTTTTAGGAAGTTGCAGTGAGGATGCTTTTGGCCAAATTTTATTTACAACCTTTTCAAAGAGAACGCAAGTACATATACCTACTAAAATTAAAAAAAAAATAGCAAACAAGTCAAACCATTAAAACCGACTACATAAACGATGAAACATCAGCTAAAACCAAAGCTGGTTTCATATATTAAAACTTATGAAATCATCGATAAATTATTCAGTCGACAAGCCAGCTTTTATGCCTCTTAAATTTCCCTTTAACCGGAAAATCATACACGCTTAAACATTTTCAATCCCAGAATACAAACCGGAGAACCCTTCACTTGTAAATACATAATTAATGTTACGGCACAGTAGGTCAAGAAAAAAGGTTGGCTCTAACCGCGCGAAAAAAACGTTCTGTGAAACAAGAGCTGGCAGGAAATAAAAAAAAAAATTGTGGAAAACATACCGGAAAAAAAATAAACATAAAAATTACAGACTTTAATTATGTTGTAGGGGTTTTTGGCAGGATGTCTTTAGTTCAGTGGCTGTTTCAATTGTTCGCGAATTGATTCTTGGTGGATCATCATCATCAGTCTTTTAAATGTTCCCACTGCTGGGAGTCAGGCCTCGAAGAGGGAATGGGCCGTAATCAACCACGCAGGCCCAGTGCGGATTGGTGAATGTCACATGTCTTCGAATTTTTGGTTCTAGGACATGCCGGTTTCCTCACGATGTTTTCCTTCGCCGTTTTGAGAAATAAATTACACAAAGTAATGCGCCTGGCTGGGTTCGAACCCGCGACCAACAATTCGTAAGTCGGAGCCATTACCACTCGGCCACCTCTGCTCATCTTCTTAAACAAAACAAACTATTAATTACATTAGTTATTGCATTATTGCATTAATTTATAACATTTATCATGGCCTGGTCGGGCTATATCAAAAAGGTGGTCATATTTTAAATACAGCCATTAAGAAGGCAGACCGCCCGTCTGTTTTCTTACAGGGTGGACACCCCCTTTCAAATTGGTGCTCAAATAGATGTAAGAAAAGAGTTTTGTAAGCCCAATTTCCTGGTTCGACAACCCAAGATAGATTGTCGTTGTACAGAAAAGTGAGGTGATCCAATCCCGAAAAGTAGTAGAATGTACAATACAGAAGGTTCTTTTATCTATGAGAATTCAGTAAATAAAAATAAAAACTCTACAGAGATGAAAACTCTTAAGAGATTTTTTTTTTTTAGATGGGAAATCATCTAATGACATCTCCCGCCCTTGGACGGAGTGGGAAGGCGTGTCAGACTCTTACTGACAAAAACCCAGTCATTTGTTTTTCCTTTGCCTTGCGTTTCAGGGCCCCAGGGATACATTTTCATTTAACCCATGGCCCCAGTAGGCTTCGACCCTGCTGGGCCCCTACGTTTTGCTGACATCTCCTTGAGGCGCTCATGGAACACTACGCGCCGTCGTCGACGACTCGAGTTCATTCTTTGGTTTTTTTTTAACTCTAAAGAGATGAAAATTCAGATGTGCCATCCTTAGTTGAAACACAGTACGCGCTTTTAAGTGTGAACGATTTACATTCAGCCTCTGACTACCAAAATATCGGAGTACTGCAAAAATATGGAGTGCAACATAAAATAGGTTAACAACGTACCGCAGTTTTGGCATGACATTTTTTTGACGAGTGTACTTGACCTATCTGAATATTCCTAGGTAATTGGATTTTTTTTTTAAATATTATTGCGTTGAAAAATATTGTGCGAGGAAATATTTTGACCGAGCCGAAATCTGTGAGACTAAAAGTTTATTTTATTCGAAAATAGGGTTGTTTAAAAGGTAATATATAATATGAGCGGTGACCCTACTAAAACATTTTTTTTTTATAATTGGTCGAAAGATAAATTGGTCACGCTACCTGGAGGAAAAGTACATTCCTCTTTGAAATTAATCAGTAAGAGTCTGACACTATCTCCCGCTCCACCCAAGAGCGGGGGTTGTCATTGGATGATTTTCCCCACCATAAAAAAAATCATGTTTTGTAAAAAGTCATAGAACAAAAGTAGTTGTTTTACGATGTTAGTAATACAGTCCTAAAAGGTTGTTAGTATTGTTAGTGTTATACAAATAACACCGTTTATCGGTACATCAACAAAAGATTATCTTTTCAAATTGCCCGAAGGCTTTCGCGAACATATTCAATATTCTGGTCATCTACTACATTACGTCAGAGATAAGATCGTTGCTCCAATCGATAGATAGGTACAGTAGACGAAGCCAAAAGGGTACTGTAATTTATGTGAAAATAAAATCGTTCAACCGTCGTGGAATTCATGGAACGTGAATTTTAGGACATTCAGGGATTAAGAGGCATAATGTTGGACTGCTTAATGTCGCATGAAGGGCTTTTAAGGTCTTTTACGTTTAAATCTATTGACGCGATATTGCTGTGTAATTCGGAGAATTTTCACTGCGTTGTCACCGATACTGAAATAAATTAGGAATTCAATTGGGGTAAGATCGTATTAACTCTGTACTAAGACCAGCATGTTGGGAAGATTAGAATTGGAACTTTTTCTTCTTATTATTATTGATAGACTTGCGCTTCACCACTATCTCATCTGATGGTAAGCGGTGATGTGGTCAACGTTGGAGTATGCTTGCCTAAAAGTAGTAACAACACTCTTGACTCTATGACCCTTAGAGTCTCTAGACTTAGAACTTATTATATAAACTCTCATTTAATGCATGTAAATAAAATTGAAATCTCTAAAAATAAAAGAGTTATTATTATGAAATTTTTTTTTTTTTTAGATGGATGTGAGACGTACAGAACCATTCATTATGGCGAAACTTAGGGGAAGCCTAGGTCCAACAATGGATGTCTATCGGCTCAAGTGATGATAATGATGAAAAGTAGTGAAAATAAATTACTACCTGTAACTTCTTTTTTGTTTTTGTCTGTCGGTCTCTTTGTTCCAGCTAAATTCCAAAACGATTTTGAAGAAATTTTCACCGGTAAACAGCTAATGTTATAAGGATTAACGTTAGAAGGTATTACTTTTATTTTATAAAAAGAAGTAGGATTCCGCTCAAAACAAAAACTTCTTGAAATTGTGGCCAAAAGACGTTGTTATTTTGCGACTTACGAATAATAATAATCGTTTATTAGGAACTAAAAACAATAAAAGGTGTAAGGGACAGCCCTCCACCAACTTTAAGGGCTTGCTCAGTAGACGAAACTGAACAACCTTCCACAAGACTTTTTTCAGGAAACGAAAAAAAAAATCAGCCTCACCATACAAAATGATAAACTTGATTCGACAATTTGTATGGCGAGGCCGATTTTTTTTTCGTTTTCTGAAAAAAAAATTTGTGGAAGGTTGTTCAGTTTCGTCTACTGAGCAAGCCCTTAAAGTTTGTGGAGGGCTGTCCCTTACACCTTGTATATAAAATGATGTCCTTTTACGAATAAGGTCTTTAAGTCAAACGTGAATAGGTTTCTTCTAGGCAAGCGTGCTCCATCGTCAGCCACATCATCGCTTACCAGCAGGTGAGATAGTGGTCAAACGCAAACATATAAAAAAAAAATGTCACCAGCACCTCAGAAACTAGGTAAAAATCGAGTGGAAAAATGCAAAAAATGTCGTTTATAAAATTTGTTTCAGAGGTTGTATCAAACAAGATCTTAGACTGATTCAATATAGAAAATTGTATAATAGAGCTTACAAGATCAACTTAAACGTTAATCCTTTCAAACAAGCAGCACGAAGTCGAGAAAATCTGAGTTTCTACCAGAAAATACAAGCCACGTTATTGCAAACTAGATTTTAAACCGGACCCAAAAGTACTGGCAGTTTAAAGAGATTAAACATCGCTTCGAAAGTACAACGCTTCAGTTTGGTTCACTAATAATAATAATATTCCATAAGAACTATAAAATAACGCCATTTAATCCCCAAACTAAGCAGACCTTGTGCTATGAGTACTAGACTACTGATAAACGTACTTAAATATTTCTAAAAATATATATATATTATAGATAAATTACACTCAGACACAGAACAAAATGATCGTACTCATTACACAAACATTTGACTTGGAGCATTAAAGCATTTATTTCAGATTTAGCATAGTCGGCCTTGTAATGTTCCCAATTTTGAGACTCAGGCCTCCTCTCTAGTTGGTGGATGTCTTCGATTTTTTGGTTCTAGGCCATGCCGGAACCCACGACCTCCAGCATAACAGTCAGGGCCACTAACCACTAGACCAATAAACCAGTCAAAATACTAACAAAACAAACTTTAAGGAACTCCATTGGTTACAAATTATTCAGGTTTAGGTAACTCTTACATGAACTACTTTCCATCTGAATCGATATCTACTTCAAAAACTTTTCATTCGCTTACGTAACTTCTGTAAATATCCTAAGCCTGTTTCAGATTTACATATCCTCCTTTTCAATTTCTGTTCCCCAACTACACACTTACTATCGGAATCCACTTATAACTTCAAACTTCACCACAAAAAAAAAAAAAAAACTTAAGGGAATATATAAAAAAGCGCTGAAACCGAAAATTGATATTTTCCTCGTGCGCTTCACATTCACCGGTACGTTTTACAGCTAAAGTCACTTTCAATTTTCAACGTAAAGCGCTTTATAGCTGACTGGAAGCGTGACGGGCATAAAACCTCTGGAGAGAAAGCCTCAACTTGTCTCTATCTAGTATCTATGTAGAAGCCGCGAGAGATTTTCCGATTTCCTAATCTTAATGAAACGCGATTTCCAACTTTGCTCCTTTGTATTAAAGCGTAAAATACATTGAGGGCTGTAAATATAAAATTCTTAATCTTGTAACTTCAAGTTATTTCATTTTTTTACTTGGACAGATGTTACCTAGATGTAAATGTGGAGTAAAAGTTTCCGTTTAATTTTTTATGAGTTTCGCAAATTAGATTGCGTAGCTAACGCCCCTGCGACATTCAGTTAATTTGAGTTCTTACGTCTCGATGGTGGTCCAATTTTAAAAGGTTACAACTTTACGCGTTCTGAACTTGCAATAAAACTTTTTTATGGTTGAATGTGAGGTAAAGGTGAAGTGAATAAAATGCTTCCTTTTAGAAGTGAGAACTGTTAAAACTTGGAATACAAAGTAAAAAAATAATGACTAAGAGTTTAAGGCGTATATTCTCTTGAACATTTGGCCGGAATTAAATGCTGATGAAAATTAAAATGTGTGTATTTAATTCTAGTCAGCTGCGCCCGGTCAGAGCCCTGCTGACCTTTAAATCCATTTTCTCTGTACACATAATTATTTCTAAAGATCAAAGCCATTTGAAAAGAAGAGGGTAAACAAGCGAAAAAATATTGTTGTAAACTTTTTTTTTTGGCAAATGTATTAGTTTTACGAAAAAATCATAATGTTGATAATGTTGTACATGAATCTAAAATAAACATATATTTTTTCAAACCTATTCATCTAGCCGTTACCGGGAGTTAGGGCCTTAAATCTTCAGGTCTAGAGCTTCAAAATATGTATAAGAAGTATTTGACAGCGGCTTAGTTTGCGTGATAGTAGTAAATGAATCCAAGGGAGTGAGGGAGCAGTGGTGGCCAAGTGGTAACGGCCTCGACATAAAAGTTTTAAGTCACGGGTTCAAATCCAGCCAGGCGCATTACTTTGTGTAATTTATTTCATCACCACTGCTCTCAAAACGGTGAAGGAAAACATCGTGAGGAAACCGGCACGTCCTAGAACCAAAAATTCTAAGACAAGTGATATTCACAACCCGCACTGGGCCCGCGTGGTAGATTACGGGCCCATTCTCTCTCCTAGAGGAGGCCTGAGTCCCAGCAGCGGGAACATCAAAAGGTTGATCATGCTTATAAACCAAGGATTACCAGTGCTCTTTGTCTTATTCCAGGATACAGTCTACCTGTGAGGCTTTACACAAACAAACATACATACATAATTTCGTCTCTATAATGTTAGGGTGATTCAAGTGCATTCATGCGCAGTGGCTCAGTCCGTCCGTACGTGAACTATTTTCAAAATGAACTATCAAAGGTTTTCGACCCTTTTTTCGTTTCATACTTTTAACAGGGTCCGACTTTGTTAAGGGGACGTCTAGGAATATTACTAGTTATTAAAATAGGTTAAAAAAAAACGCTTTTAATTTTCTGCAAAAATCTATATTTTATTACCATAAGCATAAGCATTAAGCAAAAATCGACCTTAAACAGTTATTTGGGACTGACTGAATTTGGGAGATAGGAACGAGTGTTGTATAGCATGCAAAAGACTTATATTTATTTATTTAAACTTTATGTACAGATGTAGTATCAAGACGAGTGAAGAGTGTGGTAGTCTTCACGAAGTAGTAGCTGCATGAAGTAACAGTGACATTAATAGTCGAGAGTTATCAGTTTAGAGCAGCTATACTAAACTTGTGGCTCGCGGACCGCATGTGGCTTACCAAGCATTTTTGAATAGCCCTGCAGCCTATCGCAATAATGGTGACTAAGTTTTGTATTTATTCCGTGTCTCAGTAGCAGTTTTACCTACTTAACGGAAGTCTGTTTACTAGTTCTCTCATTGGCGATAGGAAAGCGGACAAGTTTTAGATGCTTTCCCACCTCATCCTCTATATAGGACTACGAGAGGCTGAGCTAGTTGATTGTGAAGCATTTTCAGCTCACAATGTTTCCACTAAACAAAACTCATCTTTTTGAGAGGAAGAATGAATAATGCGACCTCCATTTAATCAAGAAACCATAAAACACCTTTTCCAGCAATTAAAAAACAAAAAGTTTAACAAAAGTGTCCAATAAATCCTGTCCATTGATACCTCACGATTTTAAAACTAGGGCTGCCACAACAATAAAATTCCACTCGACTAGACCCATCGCCAGCCTCTCATAAAGAAAATTACGCTGATAATAATTCAACGGGTAGCAGCCCTAAATCACAGCGTATGCCAGAGGCAAACGGAAAGTGGCTGAATTTAAACATTTTGTTGGCAATTGAAAAAAATCTGCGATCATAAATCCACTGACAAAATGGTAGAAATGAAAAGTGTTTTTGTATTGTCATTTTGAATCATTCTTTATTTCTTGTTGTATGTCAATCTGTTTTTTTTTTTTTTTGGGAAGTGATTTTGCGGGAAAGTCATGTGAATATATTCCACAAAGGTATTATGGTAAACTAGCTTCTACCATCATCTTCTCAATGTAAATGTTGAAAATTATCCCAAAGTAACATTATTTTGGGATAAAAACTATAATATGTGCTATTCCAGATCATGGTCTACCTATATGCCCAGTTTCATCCAAATTCGTTCAGTCGTGCGTAACAAACATACACAATTATGTAGTCTTTTGCCTTTATTTTTATTTCTATTAACCTGTGAAAGGTCAAAAAAAAAGATTTTTTTTTTTCACAATTATTTTATTTTGTATAGAATCTATTTTTGTTAGTCTGTGCTCCGTGAGTGTGTCGGTTGCATAACAAGCCCTATCGAAATATCAGCGCTGCGAAATTTTATTTATTTTAACTTATAAATGCTGATAAATTTGACTGCCCTTTACTACAGCATCAAATTAGGGGGCTGATTGAATTTCGAAAGTGACTTATTTATTGTAATATGAAATTTTTAATCTTTTAATTTTACTAACACATAGTTGATAAGTTCGCTACTAACCATTAGATCAATGATGTCTGAAAAATAAATTATTATTATTATATTATTATAAATGCTGATGGTGGAATGGTGGATGATGGATCGTTTTTGACTTTTCATGATTTTTTCATTTATTTATTTAATTAATTAATTACAGTAACTAAACAAAGAGTAAAAGTATAAACATTTAAACAACACGTACATCAATTCCTCTCACAGTACTTCTGACATGCCAATAAAATCATCTTCCATTCATCCGCAAACAGATCGTTTGTTGGATAAGAATCCAAGAGATCATTTAGTGCAGCCAAAGTGCGAGGTATTGGAGACTGAGCACGGGCAACAGTGCGACACTGAGGCACAGCAAACATTCTGTGCTTCTTGCCGCGGCAGTAATTGTCCGGGACAAAGAAACGTGCCAGCACAGTAAGTAAATCAGGCGCATCAACAGTGCCACGGAGCGTCTTGCAGGCTATGATGAGCTGATCTCGTGCTCGTCTTACCTCTAGCGAGTTGTATCCGAGGCAACCCAAAAGAAATTTTGTCGGATAGAGGTATGGGTAGTAACCGTGCATCCGCTTGTACAGGAACCTGAGAAACGCTTTTTGCACTTTTTCCAGTAAAAGGGCGTAAGAACTTTGGTGCGGGTTCCACACGCAAGAGCTGGATTCTAACTTACTGCGCACGAGCGCATTGAATAAAATCTTAATGGCGTGCGCGGTTTGAAAATCACGGCAATTGCGTAAAACGAAACCCAACCTTTGGTATGACTGCTTTGCCACCGCGACCATGTGATCGTGGAATGTGAGCTTTCGGTCGAATGTGACTCCCAGGTCTTTCATAGCAGTTGTTTTTATGATGGTATTATTATCGAGGTGGTATTCGAATTCAACTGGGTGCCGCATTCGACCGAAGGTCATAGCGAAGCATTTAGAGGCATTAAAATCCATCTTATTATCTAAACTCCACCTGTAAATTTCATGTTTTTTATATTTATATTGTAGTGATTTCTAAAACGAGCTACAACTGAAGGTTTATTTTTTGTTTAGTTCCTCAACAAATAGGTACACCAATTTGTTTAAGAATCTTTTTAATTAAGATTAAGATACAATCCCGACGACGACGATGTTTGTCTTGTAATAAGCTAAGGTGTGCAATAAAGTAATAAATAAATAAATAACATAAAAATAAATCTAAATTCAGTCATGTTTAAAAATGAACCTACCAAATAACTAGACTTACTTATACATTTACCCACAAGCCTACATCATACCTACTTTTAAACTAAATCTTAACTAAAATCACTAGACACAGAACCTGATGTTGTAAATTCAATAGGACTAACAACGGCCTCATAATACCCACTGTTCATCAATTTCGGTATTAGGTTCCCGAAGGAATGGGCCTAATGTCATGTAACTGTCTCAATTCCAGCCACGGATTTTAATTTCTGGACGAAAATTAACTTAGGAGGTTGTTGTTTTAATAAGATAAGGAAATGAAATGGGTCTAAAGTAACCGTAGGGGTCCAGCAGAGTCGAAGTCTATTGGGACCATGGGCTGTGGGAAAATGAACCCTTGGGCTCTGGAATGAAGACAAAGAAGGAACAGGACTGGGTTTTTAGTCAGTAAAAGTCTGACATGCCCTCTCACTCCGCCCAAGGACGGGAAAGGTCATTTTATGATTTTCTCACCTACAAAACGTTCCCATCGATTTTGGTTTACATAAAAACCAAAGATAGCCAATCAAATAGAGACTAGCATTACTACAAACGAACCACATGCGCAAATTTTTAATACAATCCCCCCTACGTTTTCAATTGAAATGGAATATCATTAAAATACACAATGTTATGATAATTTTAAAACAACGGCGACGACGCTCATATCAATGTCATTGACATTTACATGCATTATGCATGAACGAGTTATCGTGACACATTCGGTATGGAACAACTTGAATTTCTCTGAAAAAATTGAATATTGAAATTCTATTTTAATACTTGATTATTCCATGAAATGTGATGACGAAAAAACCTCGATTTCTCTATTAGTAATTGTGTTTTTACAAGCTTTTATTTAGTTTCACCTGTCCCGTTGTTTGTCTGTCATCAAATCTTGCAAATTAAATTTGATCCACTTCCCGGTTACCGATTGAGCTGAAATTTTGCATGCATGTGTAAATCAGATGACAATGCAAAATAATTATGACATAGAGCTGATCTGATGATGCAACTGGAAGGAAGCTATAGGAACTTGGTAGTTAAACGACACAATCCCATCGAGATTGGGCTCGTATGATTTGTCTTGACGAGCAATAATTATATAGGTATACCGAGCTATAAAAGCTTGCTATGAAAAAAATATTTTCATTAAAATCTTGTTTACGTGTTGATTTCGATTCCCTTCTTGCGAATAGTTCTTTTAATTTGAAATAGTTATTAGTCCGTTTCAGTGAACTTTGTTTGTGCCACCGGTATATGGTGTGTAGTACAGTCAGGAGTCAAAATTGTAGTTGCACTCTAAAAAAGCTAGTGTCTAACATTTCTTCTTTAGTACAGCTAAAAAGTAAAATTCTCTGCCGTTGAGTCTGTTTCTTGATAGCTACAATATACTAGTTTTTAAATCAAGAGTGAATAGATTATTTCGAAGTAAGCGTGCCCAATCGTTGACTACGTCATCGCTTCCCATGACGTTAGATAGAGGTCAATTGCGAGCTTATCAATAACAAATAATCAAAAACAAAAATCTTTTGAAGTGCTAGAATGTAAGTGTATTTTATCTATATGTATACTTTTTACTCTTGTTTTAATACCAACACTTTCTTTTTACCATACCATATTGTCTCTTCACCACCCTAGGTTGACTGGTAGAGAATGCCTAAGGCATTAAGTCCGCCTATGTACTTTGTGTTGCATGAAGGTTAAATAAATAAATGTAGTTTAGTTCAGCATAGCCCTATACATTCTTCTGGAAGCAGAATCCAGAATATGTTCCAGGATCTCCTTGGAATTCTGGGCTCGAGTTTAATCCTCAATGGAAAATTTGAATAAAATATCAATGCACAGCCCAAACTACTGAGGCTAGGAGCGTAAAATGCACAAGGTTTCCTTTTATGATGGAGGCGAGCGCTTAGAGATGATTTTCCAAAATTCACCTCCTAAACGGGGTCCAAAGTTTGTATGGAGATACCTACATTCACGTGAGCGAAGCCGCCGGCACAAACTAGTTGGATTATATAGAGAAAAAGATGTAATCGTTGACCTTACTATAATCTCTATACATTTACTTTAACAACATTCATTAATCAGGTCAATAGCTAGGGTAGACGCACCTACCACTACTTCTACCTAGCTAGATATTGTATCGATAACGTAGTATTGCAAAGTCTGCCATGCGAGCCGACGATTAACCCTATTGGTTGCGTTTATTGATTACTTCATGGAACGACAGTTTCACTGAACATAGTTTTGAAGTAACTTCATGCTAGTATTCCCCAGAGTTATAAGCAGCGGTGTGAGTGGTGAGGTTCAATGATGAATAGGTATTAGGTATGAGGATTCTATTATTTGTGTTTTGATCGGCATGTGTGACGCATTGGTTGAGCAACTGGCTGATGCGCTGTGGGTCACGAGTTAGATTCACGGACGGGATAAGTATTTGTATAACCTACAGATAGATGTTCCGCGTCTGGGGGTCTTAAGTTTGAGGCCGTATATATTTGGGCTTGCGGACAGTGAGCAACGGGTAGCTTGCTGTCCGACCGTACGGTAACTGTCCGGACCAAGCCCAAGTCGTCGACGGCGCGCACTGTTCCCGCGCGCCTCCAGGAGTTGTCAGCAACAGCAGGGGCCCAGCCGGGTCGAAGCCTACTGGGGCCAGGGTTATCCGAAAGGGAGCTCGAGCCCCAGTATGAAGGCTTGAAGGAACGGGGTGGGTTTTTTAGTCAGTAAGAGTCTGACACTATCTCCCGTTCCGTCCAAGAGCGGGGGTTGTCATTAGATGATTCTCCCAACCAAAAAAAAGGCCGTATATACTCGTATTTGTGAACGCATCCACGATAAAGATCTATAATGACCGAACCCGAGTTCCAGACATGCCTCAAAAATATGTCAGTAAACCATAGGAGCCTACTAGGGCCAATGCTTGCTAGAGCCATGGCGAAAAGTATAAAAATGATACTCGTGGTCCTAGAACGAGTTAGTTAAAAAGTATTTAGTTAGTTTCTTGTTTACTTTGTGTATATAACCGTTGTGCTGTGTCTGTACTAAATAAAAGAATTTGTATTCTATTCTTGAATAAAAATATAGAGGACGAATTTCTAGCGCGTGACAACGTTTTCAAAAAACTGGCCAAGTGCGAGTTGGACCCGCGCACGAATGTGCTTAGGAAAATTCGGCAAAAAATCGCATTTGTTGTAGGGAGCCCCCCATAAATATTTATTTCATTTTGTTTTTTGTATCAATTTCTGTAGTGGCAACAGAAATACATAATTTATGAAAATGTCAACTGTCTAGGTATCGCGGTTCTTGAGACACAGCCTGGTGACAGACAGACGGACAGAGAGCGAAGTCTTAATAATAGGGTCCCGTTTTTTGTCCCTTCTTTGGGTATGGAACCCTAAAAAAGAACATAGAAAGAAATATAACTATTTATCTAACTATATATTTTTTTAATATATAAAGGCTCGCGTTTGACCACTATCTCACCTAATAGTAAGTGATGATGTGGCCGACGATGGAACATGCTAGCCTAGCAGTAACCTATTCACTCTTGAATTCAACTCCCTCACTGTACGCACAATAAATGTGTTCCCTATATGCCTTTGTGTAAAATATGTATATGTTTACAGGTCAACTTTTTGATCTGAAGTTACACATACAAAGCCAGCAAAGCTTAAATAACTTACAGTCATTTACGACGTAGATAACCACAAGACGTAAGCTTATAGCGCTGCGAACAATTTAATGTAATAAAGAGAATTGCAGCAATTACGGGAATTGTCCGGAAGCGAGCAATTTGTTCGTAATGCTGATACTTGGCGCTACACTGCACTCTTTATCATTCATTTTAAAATTTCAAACTTTATCTGTCGCCGATTACTGGGAATTATTGGAATTGTGTTGCTTAAATATTTGATAATGAAGCTTTTTGTAAATGTGAAGCGAATATTTAATATTTGTATTTTACCTATATGTATTGAATTAATGGGTGCTAATGGATTCTATTTGTATTTCAAGTAATCTCGTATTATCGTATTATGCGTATATAGATACGTAATTGATACTACGGTTGACGCAGTAGTTGAGCTTCAGCCAATTGAAGCGCTGCATGTCGCAGCTTCGAATCCCGCACGGTACAAATATTTACATAACCTTTAGACAATTATTGCGGTTCTGTGAATGCACACATAATAAAGAAGTCATTCTTAGCATGGGACAAATATGAAGAACAAAAAAGAAGACAATATTTTAATTTGATAAAATAAATCGATAAGTTATTGTTTCGTTGATTATTTTTATTCGTTATATTATGTTCTATCATCTTGGCAAATGAATGATAAAATATGTGTACTTGATCAAAACGTCGATTCAGATAAGAATAACGTCACAACTCAAACTGAAAAAGAATGAAGAGATATTATTCAGTGATGAACGATTTTTAAAATGTTAAAATCGGTGGGTTTGTGATACCAAAATATCACGTGAGTGACAGAGAACATTTTGGACATAAGAATGTGTCTGTGATTCTGACTGCATATTCTAAAAATAAAGATAAATATATTTAAACTAGCTTTTGCCTGCGGCTTTGCCCGCGTTAAAATAGGTTTTTCCATATAAATTTTTAAACCTCCATTTCATCCCTCAAGGGGGTGATTTTTGGAAAACCCTCTCTTGATGTTCGCTTACGTCACAAAAGGAAACCTTGTGCAAAATGTCACGCTCCTAGTCCCAATAGTTTCGGCTGTGCATTGATATGTCAGTCAGTCAGTTTCTTCTTTTATTTAAATAGATAAACTAGCTTTTGCCCGCGGCTTCGCCCGCGTACATAAAAGACCTTCCCTCTTTCTCCCCCTTTTATCACTTTTTTTATTAAAAAAATTGCCTATGTCTCCAGGGTCCCAACTATCTCTGTACCAAAATTCATCAATATCGGTGGTGCCATTTAGGCGTGAAGACGTAACAAACAAATAAACAAAGATATAGGTAAAAATGTTGCCAGATGCAAATGGGAGTAGACAGATCACATGAGCCGCATACACAGGGGCCGCTGGGCAAGAGTCGCCACGCACTGTTCCTGCAGATGGAACAAAGCGTCGACGAGGCCGGCCTAGAAAGAGGTATAGTCTGTCTAAAAAGACAAACGACCTGGGATTTTTTATTTTAAATTTTGTATAATATTTAATCATTTAAAAAAGACTTATATTCGATACCTTTTATAAGGTTCTTTCTATTAGTTAACAATTATCAAGATCTCTAGATCAACCTTGATTTATTGAATCAGTGTTGACTACATCGGATTTCATTTCACCCTAATTCGTTTGACTTTTTAGACAGGCTATAGCGAGATTATCTGAATACGTACCACGAGGACTGGTTTGAGACAGCGCGGGAGAAAAATGTCTAGAGGCATTTGAGACATTTACCTAACATTGGAACAGTAAAGCTTTGGAAAAGAAATACCACAGTGGTATACATAAACTTGCGCGATTTTCTCCATAAAGATCTACGCTTTGGAACGTGCAATTTAGCTTCACTCTTTTTTGGACTGACTGATATTTGACTATTCAAAAGTGCCTGTAAATAGTCTATTTGAAATAAATATACTTTTGAATTGATTTGATTTGAAACAGTAATTTTTCGAAAAATGCGAAATTACTTTTTTACCGATATTTTTGAGATCTGAATGGAATCGAATTGACAAGATTGATTGTTGAATTGACTTTAAATTTAATCTGTCTTATATAAAAAGGTTTCAAACTGGCACTGATTCAAATCAATTCATTTTGATTCGAACTTGAAAATAAAGTGCCACCTTGGACTATTCTGGGGAAGCCTGTAATAAAAACGAATGCTTAATTAATTTACAGATATACATGACATCTGCTCTTATGGAAACCAGCGCTAATATAGAACATAAGGAGTTTTTTTTTTTTTGATGGGAAAGCTTCAAGTGATTCTGAACCAAATCCAGCTTTGGGATTTTGGTTTTTAAGACGTTGCTCCAGACTAGGATTCACATACATAAGGCATCCAGACTTATAACAACTATACGGCCATATAAATATTATTGTTTCAAGCGGGAATCGATCTCGAGACACGCAACGTAGCAGCCAATCGCTTAACTACTACGCCAACCGTAATTTCAAAAGAGTCACAGCCCTGGAACGCAAAGGGCAACTGATGAAAGACAAGTGGGATTTAGTTTGTAAAAGTCTGACGATATCTCTCACACCTCCCAGAGCGGGAGAATATGTTTGATGATTTAGCACGCCAAAAAACAGCAAGGTTTGTAATAATGATACAAAACATACATATATAATACATTCACCAACCAGCACTGGGACCGCGTGGTGGATTACGGCCCATTCCCTCTCTTTGAGAGAGAGCCTGAGTCCCAGCAGTGGGAACATTATAAGGCCGACTATGCTATGCTTTGCTAATGATGATATTATTTTTTTTAACTATCACACAACGCCATCTAATCCCAAAATAAGCAGAGCTTGTACTATAAGCACTAGACAACTGATGAACATACTTATATATTTCGAAATACATACATACTATAGATAAATTACACCCAGACACACAAATGATCGTGCTCATTACACAAATATTTTCTTGGGTGGGAATCGAAACGACGACCTCCGGTATAGCAGTCAGTGCCACTAACCACTAGAGCAACAGACCAGTTTATATATGTACATAAGTATTGCTTGGTAAAATAACCCGTGATATCTATATCTATATATAGAGCTATATTTGAAACTAGCTGTTGCTCGCGAATTTGTTCACGTCAAACTCATAAAACTGTACAACGCCATTTGGTTACAATTTTAAGAAGTTTTTTTTTTCTCAGAACCATAATCTTAAAATTAAGTTACTTTTTATATCGTCTGCTACCTACCAGTGAAAGTCTCGTCAAAATCGGTTCAGCCGTTTCGGAGTTTTTCCGGAACAAACAGACAAAAATTTAAAAATTGCTTTTTACAGGTATCGAATTGAACTTTCATATACAGTCAGTGCCACTAATCACTAGAGCAACAGGCCAGTTGTTATACATAAGTATTGTTTGGTAAAATAACCCGTGATATCTCGAATGAAATATAAGCGGTATACCGAACGCGAACCTATTTTAAACAATAGTCCACGGGTAGTGAGACCGCAACCACTCTCGATGCGAATGTTGTTTGTTTACTTCCTCTGAACTAAAGCGTGAGGGAAGTTTTTCAGTTTTGTGTTAAATATAAAGCACAGTTTTGGTTTTTATTTATTTATTTAAACTTCATGTACAGTAGTGGTACATAGGTGGACTTAATGCAACAAGGCATTCTCTAGTCAACCTTTGGGTTAAAAAATACATCACTGTGGTAGGTTTGCACAATAAACAAATAACAAATACTTGAAACGAAAGAAAAAATAAGTTATTTATATAAAATATGTTATAAAATACATATATATTATTATGCTAAAATAATAAACTAATAAATACTATGAAAAATATCAAATCTTAAAGAGATCTCGTATCAATCTTCTGACGAAGAACAAACTAAGGTTGAGAGGACTTCAAGTAGTAGTTCCGAATTTTATGTTTGAAGGAAAATTTACTTTCGGCTTTTTTATTTTATGATTTTTTTTAGTAGTAACTGACTTTTATGATTTCACGGGGCACATAGATTCTTACAGGGACATAAAAATTTTAATATCTATATAATTAACAATTGACTAAATATTTGTATGCCATCACTAAAATAATGAGTGAATGTGTCTTTTCCCTTAGTCTCCTATAATAACATATTTTAGTTTTATAAGATGTGTGTTAATCAACTAAGTAAATCAATCAATTGATGACACGGTTGGTGTAGTGGTTAAGCGATTAGCTCCTGCGCTACGTGTTGTGGGTTCAATTCCCGTTTAGAACACATTGCTAGTTTACATGTTTGTGAACTCATTCATGATACAGGAATTAGTCCTAGTCTGATAAACAACGTTTTTGCTAAACAAAAAAAAAAAACAAATATTCAACGACTGAGCTTTAATAGAGATAGATTGTGGAATAATCTTGTGTTCCTGTAAGATCATTTTGGACCAATAATCGGGTTTTTTTGAGGATGGGAAACCACCAAATAACTTCTTCTGCTCTGGGTGGAGCGAGGGTTGACTGACTTTGCGTTCGAGGCGCGTGGTGACTCTTTTGAATAATCCCTTAACCCGACCAAAAACTGGCAGGTAATCCATAATCTTTTGATGTCGATATCAATACACATACAAAGAGATAACTGGACTACTTCTCCATGAAGTTCAAAAGGCGACATCACATAACTCGAATTTCTCATATCCAACAAAACTATTCACATTCACATTACGAGCTTATATAAACGAAATAAAGCGTAGCAATGTAAGATATGACACAATAAGAAAAGGGTACAGCCATAATAATAAATAGATTCTGCGTAGCGACGTGCTACGGTTTAGCATTGTGTGCTACGAAACTGCTACGAAAATTCGTAGGCTTAGGTAAAGAGCCTTTGTAGGTGCGCGGCGGGTTATTTAATAAAACTGTAGGTACTTCGTCGGTTCCCTTTGACAATGTAATTTATATAGAACAAAAATGAAATTGTTACATTGTTAGTCTTCTTTGAAGATTTTTGGGTATTGAGTTCCTTAGAGTGGAATGTAAAATGTAAAGTATCACTTAGGAAAGGCCGGGTCTTAATTTATTTGATTTGGAAATTCTTTTTTTATCTTTCCTGTTTTTTTTTTTTACAAATAATTCCTATTTAGCCTAACTCAATATAGATTTATAGACAAATCTTCCAAAAATAAAGAAAAGACAAATAAAAAGAAAAATATTTAGTAGTGACTGGCATAGGAAAAACAACAAAATAAATTGATAACTAATCATATATATAAGTAAACTAGAAAGATTTGAGCAAAATCATGTGGTTTACATACAACAGGTACCTACCAAATCAAAATATAACGTTAGAAACATTTCAGAGCAAAAAAGTATTTCGATTTATAAAACTGATTTAGGCAACCGAATATCGAATGTAATTTGAATTCATTCAGCATTCGATGCTGTGATATATTTTTGTCACAATTATTTTATTCATAGTACTGTATCTAAAATATAAATGCTATAATGTCTGAAACTACGAATTTTTAATTTGATTATTTAATTATGAATATCAAACAAGTGTTTGTTTAATTCAAGTTCAGATATACGTGTCTAGAAATCAAATAACAATGATCAAAATACGTAGCTTACATGTTAAAAACCTTCACATCTAAAATAATGTCAATAAAAAAAACCTTTGAAATTCTATGTGAATTTCATTTTTAGACTACTTGAAGAGAAAACTTACGAAAACCCATCAATTTAAATAATTTTATAAATAAACAAACTGTTGAGCTCTATATTTTTTAAATGTTATGAAACATTGTATTTTATTCAGTCGTCAAATACAAAGCAATGATCATGAAATAGATATTTGATGCCAAGACTCTACAAAACTCATACAACAGGTAGATAATAAAACATGAATAAACTAAAAACAGTAAGTCAGAAAAAGATATTTACATCACAAAAGAGAACAGAAAAGAACAATACGGAGCAAATGAATCAAAACGAAGGGAACCGAATAATTGTCTTCGACGTGAAAGCGACGAAAGACAATTTTCAGTCACGTTATCTACCTGAAATTGGCACTGAAAACGTTGCACTCACCGTGTTTGCAACGGTTACATTACACACTAAGATCCTTGTTCCACACAAAGTTTAATTAGAGACACAGTCTATGCCCGGGTAACGACGTACGGTGCCGTCAAAACGGAGTTTTCATAAAATTTTCATTAATATCCCGGTGAAAACACGCCTGTATCGTGTCGATGAGAGACCGGCTGACGGGCAACACGTCCGCACTCCGCGAGCTCGCGGACAAAACTAGGAGCTCAGACCGAGTGTTCCAAGCCCGAATCGAGCTGGAGGGGGACGAAATGATGGGTGGGAGAGAGATGGAGCAGCATGCAGAGGTGCGCAGGAAAGAATTAGATGTTTATTTGGGCTATTGGTAATGGGATAACAGAAGCTCGTGCGTGCTTTTCTAGTTTCAAGTGTAGGTGACTCTTGAGATAACATGCCTCTGATACGCTGATTGCTAACTGGCTGACGTACTATGCTATCAAAAACTAAAAACTTGGGTTTAATAAATTTATTTTTTAATATTATAACAAATTATATGTATGTATTACTGATTTTGTAGGAATCTCCGATTGCAAAATAAATCCACTGATAGAAAACTGCTTTATTCCTGATTGACTTAAGTTATATTTTATGTTTGCGAACAAAACTGCGGGCAAAAGTTAGAATTTAATATTATAACAAATAATATGTATTATTTGATTTTACTACACATTAATTAATCTTATGAATTTTAAATACACAATAAATTAATAAATTATGAACAACAACTACATATTTTAGATTAAATTAATTTCCATACTTCTAAATTGTACATTACAAAACCACAAATTGATTCAAATTCAGATACTGATGCGATTCAATTTATTCCAACAAAAAGGTGCCAATGCCGCCGAATTTAATAAAGAAGAGAACTAAGTCAACAAATTCAATAAAAAACGAAATTCGTTTTTAATACAAAAGATGACTGAGATGGTTTTGAAGTCCAAATAATAATAAAATAGCCAGAAGATCTATTTGACCCAAAATCTGCTGACAGAATTCTCAAAATAAATAAATAACATGAAGAAAGCGACACAATTATTTCTACAACTTTTGAGCATATTGACAGATATATGAGGGAACTTCTGTTGATTGGTGTCTTGTGTTAAATTGTGTTAATTAAGATACTAAATTAATGTTCTGTTTAAATGAAGTTGGTTTTGGTTGAAATGAGTGTTAGGATTTTGAGATATTTATTGTTTAAATTGACTTGAAATTAAATTAGTGAGTAAAATAACAAATTTATTTTAGAGTGCTGTTTGAGACTAGCTGTTGCTCGCGTCTTTGTTCACGTCTAACACGTAAAACAACACAATGCCATTTGGTCACAATTTCAAGGAGATTTTTTTTGCTCGAAACCATAATTCTTTTTTTATTATTCTTTTTTTATTTTACATTTTAACATATTAAATACATTTTTAAATATTTCTTAAAAAAATAATTAAAAAAAGAACACTTTTAAAAATATAAAAAATAGTGTCCCACCGGTATCGGGAACAGGGTCCAAGCTACCGGCGGTCAGGGCTCCAGAGAAAGGAACCTCCTGACTATACGAGCCGTGTCTAACAGTACCGCTCTCTGAATCAAGCCCTTGATCCAGTCGCCTAACGAGAGCCTCCTAAGATGTTGGTCGAAGCTCTTGGCTATTAAGACATTGGCTGAAAATATTTTTTTATTTTTTATTGTTATATTTAATATTATTACAGTTAGACTTCAGTTTGTCTTTATATCGTCAGCTACCTACCAATGAAGTCCCGTCAAAATCGGTTCAGCCGTCGGACGGAGTTTTTCTGGAACAAACAGACCGACAAACGAAAAAAATTAAAAAAAAAGCGTTTTTGTTTCAAGTATCGAATTGAACTTTCATATACATTTAGCAAAAAAATACGAGTAAACATTTTTTAATATTACAAACAGACACTTCAATTTTATTTATATGTATGTAAGATGGATATTGGATGAAGTCTAAGTAAATATGCAATACTTATTCTAAATCATTCATCATCTCTGCAATTGGGCTATTAGCTGGATTCATTTATATTTTTTATCATAATTTTAAACAGTCTTCAAAGATTTAAAGTCTTTATTTTAAACTGGCTTTTGCACGCAGCTTTGCTCGCGTACATGGAATAAAGTAGCTTTCTGTCAGTGGAAAAATTTTAGCTATCGGACACTTTAGTATCGTGGCATCACCGCGGGCCCTAACAGAATACCAGCGCTGCGTTATTTATCTTTTTAAATATCGCAGCATATGCTGAGTTAGGCGCCCTTTTAGCCTTGCACAGATTTTAAAGTTTTTTTTATTTTTATTTTATTATCGAATTCTGCTGCATGTGTGAGGTACGAATAAATTTTTTTCTTTCTTTCTTTCTTTCTTAGTAATATCAAGAAATTAGTCAGTCAGAAAAAAATATGCTAATATGCTAATTGCATATTCCAAGAAAAAAAAAAGAGAAAAATGTGCGAGAAACTCTGTGGCCACTCTTCACTCTTCAATCATGTAATGTATTACATATTTGTGAATATATGATTAGTGTGTATAGGTCTCGCAAATAATACCTAAAATATGTCTAAACTTCGAACATAGTTTTCTTTACACATTACAAAAAAAAGTAGCTTTTTGTTCACGTATGTCTTATAAGAGCCCGGGCCTCTTAAATATATTTTAATTTAGTTATTAATTTTTTAAGTGACTATACAACTAAATATTCTGTGAATATTTCAAGCATCTACTTGTTAGTAATATAAAAAAAACAGCTTTTAGCTGTATTAATTGTATTTGTCACTTTTTTTTTTTTTATGGTGGGAAAAAAAATCATGCATTGACATCCCCCGCCCTTGGGCGGAGCGGGAGATAGTGTCAGACTCTTACTGACTAAAAGACCCACCCCGTTCCTTCTAGCCTTCATACCGGGGCTCGAGCGCCCTTTCGGATAACCCTGGCCCCAGTAGGCTTCGACCCGGCTGGGTCCCTGCTGTTGCTGACAACTCCTTGAGGCGCGCGGGAACAGTGCGCGCCGTCGACGACTTGGGCTTGGTCCGGACAGTTACCGGACGGCCGGACAGTGAGCTACCCATTGCTCACTGTCCGCAAGCTCGCGTCTACGTTGGCCGGAAATCGGGATCAGAATCCCGGCGACGGCGGCGGCGATAACGATTTGTCACTTGTTTTCTTGCCTATATAATTATTATTTAGTATGTTTGCATTTTAGTGTTAAGTATAGTACTTTGTTTTTTTTTCTTCACTAATAATTCTTTAGCTTGTTTTGTAATGCACCATGTGCAATCCCATTTTATGTCCAGTCAATCTCTTTCCATACCAGGTTGCCTGGAAGAGATCGCGAAATGCGATAAGGCCGCCAATTGTATGTTCTAAATATAAGGCTCAAATGTGTAATTTATTATCTTGGTGTACAATAAAGGATACAAAAAAAAACAGCAAAAAATCACTTTTATTGTATGGAAGCCTTACTTGAATATTTATTTTATTTTGTTTTTAGTATTTGTAATAGGGGCTACAGAAATACATCATCTATGAAAATTTCGACTGTCTAGTTGCCACGGTTCTTGAGACACAGCCTGGTGACATACAGGTAGACAGTGGAATCTCAGAAATAAGGTCCTGTTATTACCCTTTGGTTAAGGAACCCTAAATAAAGCAATACATTCGGTAGGTTAACGAGCAAAGCCGGGTTGAGTCACTAGTGAATTATAAAAAAACGAGGCTGAAAAAGTATGAAACAAGATTTTCAGGATGCTGAAATAAACAAGGTAGCTGGAAAAACAAGAACCTGTCCTCACACGTTATAGGTACCAAACGAAGCACTTTAATAACGTGTGACTATGGCTTTTCTTTTTGTTCTGTTCTTGTTTTTCCAGCTACCTTGTTTATTTCAGCATCCTAAAAGTCTTGTTTCATACTTTTTCAGCCTCGTTTTTTTGTCGTAGTCGGGATTTAGTTTTCTACTTTTTTTATAACAATTTTGGTGTGATATCACCGTGCTTCTATACTATTTACTTGTAAAAGCTAAATTGTCAAATTAAGAACTAGGTAATTAACTTAAAAATACTGTGAAGCAGTGAAACAGCTGCGTAGACTGAAGCCCTTTCAAATGATACCAAACACGACGTATTTATCTATTTTTTTTGTAATACAAAACTTTTTGTCCACTAGAGGGCGCCACATTGAATGTTGATGATATTTTTTAATAAGTGCTAGTGAAGCCCTTTCAAATGACTTGATGTCATTTGGGCTTCTTCAAAGGGCTTCACTAGCACTAACACGGTGTTTTTATCTTAACATTTTTTTTTAATAACGATTTTTGTCCGCTAGAGGGCGCCACTTTAAATTTGAGTAATATTATGGTAATTTAAAAGTAAAGCCCTATCAAATGATACCAAACACGGCCTATTTATCTCCATTTTTTTATTTTAACACAAATTGTATAGTTCAGCGGACAATAGAGACGGTTCTAGCGATACCTCATATGTCGAGTTCCGATAAGGAGATTAGGAGCTATGGGGGAACAGATGAACATACTCACATACATACATACATACATACATACATACATACATAGCTTGTCAAAATCATAACCCTCCTTTAGCTTTGACGTAGTCGGGTAAAAAGTTTAGAACTAAAACCTCAGTGGCTTAGTAAATATTTTCAAGACGTTGCACGCACAAAAGACATCTGTCACAAATTCATTTTGTGGTACTAAAACGCTCATTTAAAATTCAAATATCATATCAGCGTTTAAAAGCCAGACGTTCATTAAGATACGACCTTATGTTTCAAAACTATGTTAACCTTTTCTATGATAATGTTATGTAGAAATTATTCCGAAATTCTAATTCGAAAGCTCTGATTGCTTAGGGTTTGTGTTAGATTATTTCATTGGTTGAACTTTAATAAACAGAAAACTAATTTTATATAACTACTATTGTCTGATTTTGTTAACTTAATGTCTTAGGCACAATCTTATGAATCAATCTTAAAATCACTTAAGGGTCATAGCCCTATAGGTGACTTTAAGTCTTCTGACCTTTCCATTGAAAGGTCTATGCTCGGAGTTTCCTTGCGTGATCGAATCAGAAATGAAGATATCCGCAGGAGATCCTAGGTTGCCAACATAGTACGAAGAATCGCCAAACATATGTAAGTGGCAATGGGAGGGCACAATGCTCAAAGAACAGATGGCCGTTGGGGCCGAAAAGTTCTGAAATGACGACCGCATGCCGGAAGACGCAGCGTTGGAAAGTCTCCTATAAGGTGGACCGATGACCTGGTAAAGGTTGCGGGAATCCGATGGAGCGTTCATTGTGGCCACACTTGGGGAGGCCTGTGTCCAACTGTTCGGCCGAAATGATGATGAATGTCATAGGGGTCGAGCAGATACATCCTCACGCCACAACCGCCGCCTCAGGACACGCCCCGCGTGTCGGGAGTTGCAGACGGCGAACAATGTGTAGCTCACTTGACCAAGCCTAAGTCGACAGCTTGTGTTCCACGCGTTGCTCAAATAGATATCAGCAAAACTGAAGAGGGCCAGTATATTCGATACCCAAAAGGATCATGAGGAATTTCTGAAATGGAAACCTGTTATTCTAGAACGCAAAGGGCAATTGAAGAACACAGAGGCATTAAGTCCGTATTATATCATTGGCAATGTGTTGAAAATGATTTAACAAATCACTATTTATATCACGTGAAATTGTTTGTCCCGGTTGTTATCCGTATTTAGATCTTCGACTGTTTATTACCGAGCTGGTAGGTAATGTTGAACTAATTTGAACTAATTGGGAACACTAATAAGGTTGAAAATAAAACCACTATTGTGTCCTGATCTAAGTAGAAACTTTAGAACTGTATAACTTTTATTCGAGTTACATCTGTTACCTTTATACTATCGCCGGTAACGTAACCATATCGACTTATAAATCGACCTTAACGCCATCTATCGAGCAAATCGGTACTAAAATAAATTAAATGTTTCATCGTCAACATCGACAGTTAGTCAGACGCCAGAATTTTGACCATCAGTCTATCTAAGAAGTAGGTATCGTGCAGCCTAAATGATTGGGTTCCATGTTTGGTGCTCCATGTACATACACGTATTCAGCCGCCACCAGTTAGAATGGAAGTTGTTCCCAAGCTGATTGAGAATAGGCTAGGGAGAAGAATTACATAAATGCTAAGATCTTCTTCTTCTTCCTGCCCTTATCCCATATTACTTGGGGTCGGCGCAACGCGTTTTCTTCTTCCATTCTGTCCTGTCACCCGTCAAACTATCACTAACTCCCTTTTCTTTCATATCACTTTTCACACAATCCATCCATCTTTTTTTCGGCCTTCCTCTCCCTCTCCATCCATCTACATGTAAATGCTAAGATAATAAAGAATATATTTTCGCAATTGTAGCTTCTAGACAAATACCTAAATGGCTAAATTCAGGCTGTCTCCTTCGATAGAGCCAATCAATTTGGGAGAAAAGATTAATTAATCAAGGAATATAAGTAAGTAGACCTTTCGATACGGCCGTCAATTCCAACTTTTTCCTTATCTAAAACTATAGCGCCTTTTATCGGCCCGTCTTCTTTTGTTTTCTACCAATTATTTTTCTTTTGTTTTACGTTGGAAATAAGTTCTGGGAAATACCAATTTGTAATCTGTCGACCAAATGTCTGCTTGTGGAAGCGTTCAGGTTGTGGATTTGATACCTCGTCAGGTTTTTTAACCGTGTTTTAGCTTACACTAGCAGCCATAGGAACTTTTCTTTCATATTACTCCTCACATAATCCGTCTATCTTTTCTTTGCCTTTTTCTACCTCCCACCCAAACACATGTATTTTTCACAGCTCTCTCAGTAACATACGCTTCATCCCTCCTCTTCACATGACTACTCCAAGATAAACAATTCTCTTTCAACTTTTCAGTCACTGGCGCCACTTTCAAACTTCCTCCATCGTATGCCACTTAATTAAATTGAACCGAAATTAGGTTGGATCTTTGTAGTATTCATTCACTAGTATTTTCTAGGCATAACATAAAGCATAGTATTATCAGCCTTATAATGTTTCCACTGCTGAGACTCAGGCCTCCTCTCTTGGACAGGGAATAGTCACCACACGGGTCCAGTGCGGTTTGGTGGATGTCACATATCTTTGAATTTTTTGGTTCTAGGACACGCCGGTTTCCTCACGATGGTTTTCCTTCACCGTTTTGAAAGCAGAGTTGATAAAAAAGAAATTGTACGCATTCAGTAGCAAATAAAATACTTGGTGTAGAAAGCGTAGTTCCCACGTACTTACTACGCTTAGCTTCATCATCGTCATCATCATCAGCCTTTTTAATGTTCCCACTGCTGGGACTCAGGCGTCCTCTCTTGGAGAGATAATGGGCACCAAACAGGCCCGTGCGGATTGGTGAATGTCACATATCTTCGAATTTTTTGGTTCTAGTACACGCCGGTTTCCTCACGATGGTTTTCCTTCACCTTTTTGAAAGCAGTAGTGATTTGAAAAATACTTTTGTAGGCATTTAACCTCTAGAGACACAATAAAAAGACAATGAGAGAGCGAATGCCGGCGTTCGTTTGGGATTTAATGAATTAATAACAAATAAAAGACTTTGCGTAAAGAGCATACTTCCCACGCACTACGCTTAGATTGCAAAGGGTTAAATAGAATACAATAAGTTTCTCTTTGTCCTTTCCTTCAGAAAAGACTTAAATTAATGACAAAAAGCTTTCAACCTAGATATGCCATCGTAATCTAATCAGTGTTGTTCCAGATTGCTTAGGCATCACTTACTTATGGTGACTAAACAAAGTGGTATCTTAATAAATATTGATAGAACAACGCCCGGGGAAAGACACCGCTCGTTAAACACCCCAGCTGCATAAATATCTCATGATCTGCGATAGAACGGTCAGTTATCTCCGGACTGGTGGAATATCTTAGAGAGGGGTAGTTTCATATCGATCGATGGGGGTTAAGTATGCGATGATACGTTTATGTTGGATGAGGAGAAGAATAGAGGATGGTGACGAGGTTTTTCAAAGTAATTTCAAAAGTATTGAAAAATATGGATGTTTTTTTTGCGTGTTTGATTTGACTTTTGTTTTTTTTTACTTTTCCTTATAATAGGAATTACTTCTGTACCGTGAGTGTGTTCACAAATATGTATATGTCTGTCAAGATTTTTACGTGCAGATATCGATAAAAAAAATCCATGATACGTAGTGCGGTACCCAATCCACCAACCGTGCCATCCGAGTGTTTAGGCAATAAATAATAAGAGGATTGACTACAAACCCATTCTCGAAATGAAAATTGTTCTTGATATTAAAAAAAAAAACAACTGAAGTGACAGAAAACTAATATAATTAATCTAATAAAATTATTGCTTCATTATGATTGTTTTATCATTAATTGCCATGAAATTACCAAATAATGCATGAATTTAAACCATAATAATATATTACTTTTTAATATATTATGACGATTTAAACTACATTAAAGATTCAATAACATTATTATTGGCTACCCCTGAGTCCCCAAGCATTTAAATAGGTTTATTACGGATAAATAGAAAAGGTTGCTTATTTTCGAAATTTACAGACTACTTTATGAAGAATTTCTTATTTACATTGTTAGATAGATACACAAACAATAAATAAACCCTCAAAGTTTTAATAATCTACGTGGACTTTTAATAATGTTAGTGTTCAATTAAATGACGCGCGAACGCCCGCGTTCGCGCGAACACGTTCGTTTGGGGTTTGAGAGGTTAATTTTGTATTGTTATGTTTTATAGTCATAATAATAAAGCTTGTGATTTTATAATTAGACTGTGCTATTTTAGCTATAGGTGTTAGTATAATCAAGTTAGGATAAGCGCATTTATCGCATTGGGGATTAAAAAAAAACCGATAAAGATAGATGTAAGATGAAGAAAAAAAAAAACATTTTTATAACACCTTTATGTAATTACTCATAGTAGCAAAAAAAATGATTATGATTTTTGAAAAACCACTCGTCACTCCAAACATTACTTATTCATTTAGATAGTGGTTAATATGCTTACTGCCTTGCATATAAAGAAATGTGTCCAAGCACTATATTTGCGCATCGTTGAAAACGCCTAATTTTAGACAAGAAAATCGTCAAAAGAATGTCAAAAGCAACTTTCGCCGATATTCTTCCACGGAACTATTTTCTCGCTACGATTATTACGAAATTGAACTATGACATTTCAAATTGAACAACGTCATTACTCTCACCAAAGCACCGTTGAAAGGTATCTTTCAGCAATCTCCGAGATTCAGCTCGAATTTTTCCACTAAAATTTCTTTATAAATGAAGTAATTAATGCATCTCACGTAGGATACTTATATCAAGTCACGGGAACATTCCCAGAGCAATTGTCTCAAATTTATCACCTTCCATTGTGACCAAGGGAACGTTTGCTCACAGTACCTCCGTACCGGTGTGGCCAGACCTACTGTTTTAAGTGTAGACTTACAATTTATTATTTTTTAAGATCTTATTATAAGAATAAGATCTGATTTTTCTCCTAGTTTTTTGGTTTTAGACTCCATTCGACACCTAACTCATTAACCTTTCAATCGTGATCGCGATTGAAAGGTTAAACTAAGCTTCTGCAAGTTTCATCGAAATTTGTCACGCCGTTTAGGTATGAAGACGTAACACACATTCAAATATACATAAAAAATTGTTGTTTTTGTAATATTGCTAGCAGCAACACAGTTCAATTCAACTTCGTCTGCGTGAAATTAAAAAAAAAAAACCATCACCATCTCAAAAGAGAGTGACGTCACGGATGTCAATCGGTTGTAAACTCTCTACGTACTTCTCGCAAGTAAATAAAAGCACAAGTGGTAGATTCGCATAGTTTTTATTGTGAAACTGAATGTACAAGTGTAACTTTTATGTACCAGTGTTAACAAGTGTGTATGTACAATTTAAATATTATAAAAACTTCAAAAACCATTTCAAGATCTTTAACCTAATATTTGAGTACCCGTAACTCAAAAATAAAATATTCATTTAATATTCGTATAAACTATTAACTTTGATCAAATTACCAGTGTGTCCGGACCTTTACATCGATACAGTGACATAACTTCAGTGTCTATTTGCACCATAACACCCCATAGAATTGCCGTAAACGCATTCTTTATTGTAGCGCCATCTGTTGACGTACTGCTGAACTTTTTCTAGCAACAATTGATTGTACTACAGCACAAATAGGATCTACAATGGCTAAGTGCGGTGGTTGCGGTAAATTTCTTTCATCGACAGAGGCCGCTAATTGCAGTAAATGTCGCAGCTGGTATCACAGAGCGTGCGTGGGACTGCCGAATGCTGGTCAAATAGCTACCCCTTGGCACTGCCCAGAGTGCAAAAGAAATGTGGTTAGGGATAACCGGGCTGACACGCCGGTGAGGGGGCGTCCTTCAGTTTTGCAAGAGGATAGCCCTGTTGCGCTAATGGACAGCCCTATAAACAACACTATCATGGGCGCTGCACAGGAGCTAAACTTGGACATTCTCAAAGCTGAGCTGAATTCTTTCAAAGAAGATTTGTTAAAGACTGTTAGAAATGAATTCCAGCTGCTCCGCGATGATCTTGCTGATTTGAGGTCGTCTTTAATAACCACAAATGCTAGAATGAGTCGTTTGGAGGAGAGGGTGGTTTTAATCGAAAATAAACAGGCTCAGCCCCAAGAATCGCTATCGCCAGGGGTAAATGACTTAATTGATCAATTAAGAAGCGACATAAACGATCGTGATCAGGAGCTGCTCGCCAACGACCTCCAAATCTCAAATATCCCAGAGGCAAGTGGAGAAAATCCCGTCCACACCGTTTTGTTGGTTGCTGCGAAGCTTGGCGTCACGATCGAGGCGCGCGACATAGTGAGTGCAGAGCGAGTCGGGGGTAGGCGCATCAACGCGACACAAGCGGAGGCGCCGGTGGAGACCCGTCCGCGCTTCCTCGTCGTGCGCCTCGCGCGCCGCGACCTGCGGGACGAGCTGCTGCAGGGGGCACGGGTGCGGCGCGGCATGACTACTGCTGACCTCGGTTTGTCTGGATCTGCGAAGCGCATCTACGTGAACGAGCGCCTGACGAAAACAAACAGAGAGTTGTTTCGGTGCGCTCGTGAGGCGGGCAGGCGCCTGGGCTGGCAATATGTGTGGTCGAAGCGGGGCCGTATTCTTGCCCGGTGCAAGCCGGGGGACCTCACTTACCATATTCGCTGTGATGCTGACGTGCAGCGCATTTTCGGAGCGGCACCGGGTAACCATGGTAACGGTGCGCTTTAAAAAATGTACTTTTTACCCGACTCTGCGAACGCAAAGGCGGGGTTATGTTATTTTGTTTGTGTTAATGTTAATTTTCTTTTTTATACTTGATGTTTTTTTGAAAGTGCTAATTTCTAAAACCAAGCAATTATTTATTATTATGTTAATTTTAAAGTTTATCTTACAGATTTTGAAAATCAATTTTGCTGTATTGAGTCTCGCTAAGTCAAATATTTCGTCTTTGTTTTTGTTTTCTTTTTACAGTAGTTGTCTATCTTGTTTGTTAGTAGTAGGTATATGTCTCACGGCACAATTTACATTATATATTACATATTTACATATTTACATTATATATTATTTAACACTACATATATTTTCACATGTCCAATTTTAACAAAACTTTACACCATTGACATAATATTATTTACAATACGACAAAATCTAATGCTATTATTTTATGGAATTATCGAATATAAAAGTTCTACTATTATGCTATTATAATGATGACTAAAAGAGACAAGTTTTTGAAGGTTGGCTTTCTAAATGCCGGATCGCTGGGCACGGGTCATGACGACCTGATTAGCGTGCTTGACAGGCATTGTTTCGACGTATTAGCTATTAACGAGACGTGGTTGCGCCCAGGAGAGCAAGACCGCGCTCCCGTGGTGCCGGGCTATCGACTGCGTCACACGCCGCGACCGGCGAGCGTTCGCTCGGGTAGAGGTGGGGGTGTAGGCTTTTATCTCCGGAGTGGACTGAGCGCGCGTATTTGTTCTGCTGCGATCGATCCCAGGTTCGAATCGGTTGAGCAAATGTGGCTGACGCTCACTATAAACGGTAAAAAAATTGCTATTGGTACGGCGTACCGTCCGCCTTGGCTTGATCTCGTGCTTTTTCTGGATGCTATAACCGACTATCTAAGCTCATTAGGACATTGTGACAATTACATATTACTCGGTGACTTTAATGTTAACTTGTTGGACACGAGCGGAATAAAAACAGGGAAAATTAATGAGTTTCTGCATAGCCTCAGCCTTGCTCAACTGGTCACAACCCCGACACACTTTACGGCTACCAGTGAAACTCTACTCGATTTAATATGTACTGATTTGGTAGCCAGATATACGGCGGTTGAACCTTTTGGTTCCATCAATGGCCATTCCGTTATTATGTCAGAATTTAACGTGAAGCGAGACAAGTTTAAGCCATACGTTGTTAGAATCAGGCCTCTTAGAGACATTTGCTTGGACAGCTTCAATAAAGATTTAGAGCTTTTATGTCTTGAAAATGTATCTACGTTTGAAAATGTAAATGACATGGTAAATTTTTTTAACTATCACATTACTGTCTTGTTTGACGTTCATGCACCAGTCAAGACATGGACAATTAAAGAAAAGTCGTACCCTTGGCTTACTGACACTATTAAGTTAATGATGCGATTACGGGACAATGCACTAACTGACTACCGAAAAACAAAATCAAATTCAAAACGCGAATACTACAAACAATTAAAAGCCTTGGTAGTAAGATCTTTGTACAATGAAAGAATGGCATATTATAAGCATAATATTAATAATCAAATTAAGAACCCTAAAATACTATGGAAAAATATAAAATCCACGCTATTGACTACAAACTCTAGACAAGACCTTCCGTCGCATTTTGCAGATCCAGACCAAATTAATGGCAGCTTTTTGACGGTGCCTGGTAGCGCCGTGGCAAATGTATCACTGTTGAATTATTATAATGAACAAAAACATGGTGGGGCAACATTTTCAGTCAGTCCGGTGGAGCAGTCTGACATCTCTCGAATCATAACCAACCTTAAAAGTAATGCTGAAGGCTCAGATAGCATCACCCTGGACATGATTGTCATGACTTTGCCACACACGTTAAAGGCTATTACAGATATGGTAAACTGCTCCATATCGACTTCAACTTTCCCCGAAGAATGGAAGATTGCTTCAGTTAGGCCATTGCCTAAAATTCCAAACCCAGTTGAGTTGAAAGATTTGCGATCTGTTAGCATCTTACCATGTCTGTCGAAGGTACTGGAGAAGGTAGTCGCCAACCAATTAACAGCTTTTTTGGAGCAGAACAACATATTACCAGACTTACAATCAGGTTTCAGACAGCAGCGAAGTACCGCTACTGCTTTACTGGATGTCACTGATAATGTGTTGTCTGCCCAAGATAAGGGAATGTGTACGTGTCTGGTCTTACTCGATTTTTCCCGTGCATTTGACACAATAAATATACCATTGTTACTCTCAAAGTTGATTTATTATGGTTTTGACCCTGACGCTGTTCAATGGTTCCGTAGCTACCTTAGTGATAGGAAGCAATTTGTAGATTTACGCTTGGAAGACGGCACCACTCTAAAATCAGCTTTAAGCGCTATACAGAGAGGAGTTCCACAAGGCTCTATATTAGGTCCAATTATATTTATTTTATATTGCGCAGATATAATTAAATGTCTTCGTAAAAGCAAATACCATATATACGCCGATGACGTCCAACTTTATGTATCATTTTACCCTGACGAGTATGATACTGCCATAAAAGACCTAAACGACGATCTTCGCAGAATTGCCGCCTGGTCCGAGGATAATTGTTTGTCGCTAAACCCAAATAAAACCAAATTTATGGTACTTGGCTCTAAACATCAGCTGGCTAAGCTACCCTCAACGTTGACACTCGAACTTATGGGCAAGCCGATAGACAGAGTCTATGAAGCGAGGAACCTTGGTCTCATTATGGACAAAGACCTTCGTTACGAAAAGCATGTTGCAGGCTCGGTAAGAAACTGTTTTTATCGCCTAAGAGTACTTTATAAAATGAGGCCTTACCTAACTGAAACACTTAGAGAGCAGCTCGTCGAAAGTCTGATTTTGTCTAGGCTGAATTATGCGGACACGGTATACGGCCCGCGCCTGCTAGCTCGTACAGACCGACTCATTCAAAGGGTGCAAAACGCCTGCGCACGCTTTTGTTATAAAATTCCTCCTAGAAGCCACGTAACACCATTCCTAAACAAGCATTTTACCCTCAAAATGAAGTCGAGACGTAAGCTTCACTTGGCCTGCCTTCTATTCGGTGTGATTAAATTTCAGAAACCAGACTACCTATACAATAAACTGAGTTGGATCACGAGCAAGCGAGAATGCGGAAGAAGGCAATGTTCACAGCAACTCTCATCACATCCCCATAGAACTGCATCATTTAGAGGCAGTTTCCGTTATTCAGCAATGAAAGTGTGGAACAACATCCCTCCGCCTATTAGAGTTATTAATACGATAAGTACTTTTAGAAGACGTTTACGGCAATATTTGATTGATGCGCAGCGGAAACTAGATCTGACCAATTTAAACGTTTCATTAATATGATAAGTATGCTAATTGATTCCGTTAACTATCTTCGGTTTGTAGGTATCCATGGGATATGTTGCACAACAATACAAAGGATTATACGTAGCTACAATGTGTGTGTGCGGGTGATTGAGATTCCTTGAGCACCGGTGTCCCTCTCTGCTGCCTTGTTTTCCTGTGTCCGCTACTCGGGGGCGCAGACGTGTCATACGCGACACCGACGTTTTACTCGTAGTTGGGAGACCTGTGGGAAACGTAGGACGCGTTATTGAATTTGTATTTAACAGTCGGCTTATCAGTGAGATATTTAATTCAAATATAAATAAATAAAGAAACGAGCAGATCGAGTGCGTTTATGGTAACATACCCTATGTGCCTGGCCTACTTGCAACGAGTAGGTACTTGCGGTCGGCGCCTGCCTAGCCGTTCATCCTCCTTATTGCAATTACCATTCTTTTTGGTGGTATGATTGAAACATTATGACCCGCACCTGCAAAAGGAAAAATCATACACATACTAATTTAGTAATGAATTATTATTATTTTTTTTTTTTTTCTACTTGACTTTTTACTGTAGATAGGCGATAATTACCTTAAATCAATATCCTTCTATATTTTCACAATTTTCGTTTCACTTTACTGACGTGACGTTAAACTGCACACACATACACAGATTGATTTTATTATGATTATTATTTATTTATTTTCAAATACCCGTAGTCGACTTGTTTTTCTTTTAACACATTTTTCACTGGTTTGCAACTCGTCTACCGCGCTCAGATGCTAATAGCATAATGAGTTGTGTAACGTGCGCTGTATTGATGGCGGTGGCTTGAGACCATGTACGCTGGGACCTATTTAAAGTTTTATTTAACTCTTTGAATGTCGTAATTAGAGACACAATAGAAAAACAATTACCTTATGTCGGACTGTGTAACTTAAGACATTCGAAAGGTTAATTGGGTACTGATTAAATACTCAAACAACTAACACTGAACAATTACGACATATAATTTTGTACACATAAAAATATACATATATACACATATATTTATATATATACACATACATATACTTTTACATATTTCAAAAACCGATTTTCATCCGTTACTCACCTACACTCAAAGGTTCAGTTGAAAACCAGCGTCAGGCAACTGCCACGGTTGTCTGACAGAATGCTGAACTGAACCTATTTGGCACTACCGTGAGACACATTATTGCTGATTGTTTTTTATTTTATTTTTTTATTTCTTTTTTTAAGTTTTATTTAAGCTATTAATTTATATCAATGTTTTAATACCTTTTATGTTCATTGTGTGCCAAATAAACATGTTTTCTTTCTTTCTTTCTTTCTTTCTTTCAAAAGACCATACTCCTATGTATAAAATTGTATGCACTATTCCAAGACATGATCTCGAAATTCGTGTAGCCGTCTGGGAGTGAAGAAGTAACAAACATACAAACATGTAGTAGGTACACACTCACAAAAGTTTTGGTGTGATATAATATAGTGATTAGTTTGTAGCTAAAACCTTGATGTAAAAATGATAATATTAGTAAAGTTTTTAAATTGTGACTAACTCTCATGTTTATTTTATTAATGTGATAAAAAGTGTTATTTTTATTTTTATTTTTTTTATACTTCTACATTTCTTTTAAAAAAATAAACAGTTTTTCTTAAGCATAAGTCTGGCAACCCTGTTCCGTACCTATTTCTCATTTGATTGCACGTAAATTCTTAAATGCTGGTCCTAATATTCTAGTGTGATGGAGGGTAGTCATAAAATTGTGAAATATGGTCGTGGTTATGTCTGTGTTGTAATTAGTTGGAAGTTCACGAGCTTAATTAGTGAGGTAATTGGGGCTTATTAACTGTGGACTTCTAGAAATATACCTGCAGACCTAGTCAAGTTACGACCATTTCGTGCTCAATTTCTTTCTACAAACGGTAATGCCTCGGCGCGTAAGCGACTTTAGAAAACAATATTGATAGTCTTGTTGGTGCGCCTGAGTCGATCGCTCGTTCTACAAAACTTTTAACTTGACTACCATTTATACCATAAAACTACAGGATGTAGCGATGAATATTGTAGAAACTATTACAATGCATTCTATCATTTTGACCACACCTGCTCTCAAAACGGTGAAGGAAAACATCGAGAGGAAACCGGCATGTCCTTTAACCAAAAAATCGAAGACATGTGACATTCACCAACCCACACTGGGCCCGCGAGGTGGATTATGGCCCAATACCTCTCCTAGAAAGGAGACTTGAGTCCCAGCAGTGGGAACATGAAAAAAGGCCGATTATGATGATGATTATTTATTTATTTATTTATTTAAACTTCATGTACAGTAGTGGTACATAGGCGGACTTAATGCAACAAGGCATTCTGTCCCAGTCAACCTTTGGGTTAAAAAAGAGATCACTGTGGTAGGTTTGCACAATAAACAAATAACAAATAATGAAAACGGAAAAAAAATGATGATGATCATTTTGAACGATGTAAACTTGAAGCGCGAAGCTCAAGACCAAATGGGATGGCGGCGCACTATGGTTGCCTCTGCCTCATCTATGGAACACAAGAACTCACTCGTAAGTCAAGTAAGTCAATCCCTAAAATTTGTAAACCTATTTGTAAAAGTAAAGACGTTACCCACACTTGGAGCGTAAGCAATATCGTGGGTCAATTTGTAAAAAGTCTTTTTTGTGAAGACGATCGTAAACATCATCTTCTTTATCAATTCACTACTATACATTTGATTGCCGACATGAGCTCAGACTGCAAAATAACGGTCTTAATAATCACGTTTGAAGGACAGATTGCTGATTGCATTTGCAATTAGCAGGCGACGTTGTTACTCACATGTACGACTTAATTATATTCTCTGAAGGAAGTTTAAGAGGTGTATTTGGTTAGTATACCAAACACAGTACAGTTAGTATAGTTAAAAATATGGAATGATGACATTATACAAATAGCTGGAAACATATGGCCGATACTGGAAAAAGATAGAGACACCTGGCATAGTTTGGAGGAGGATTACACCGCAATAAGCGGCCGTTACACCTAACAATACTAATGCTATTTTAAGCACGCATACTAACAAACAAATGAGTACATTCACATAAAACATTACTTCATGTAAGGGATATGAAAATAAAGCTAATAATAATATAATTTGATTAGTAGGTACACCGACTGAAAAGTGTTCTGGCAGCCGTTAAACTTTTCAAAGGAAAATAATTTTGAGATTACAAGTAGTCATTGTTCTAAATTCAGGTGTTGGTCGTAGACCAATAGCATAGTAAATCCTTTCATTTTCCTTATAATTATATATAATATATATTTTTTATATTAAATTGAACATGTATGTATGTTTATTATATATATATATATCGCTTGTTTTCTTATTGATCTATTCTCTTTTTTATATTCACCACCCTTGGTTGACTGGTAGAGAACGCCTAAGGCATTAAGTCCGCCTTTGTACCTATGTGTTGCATGAAGTTTTAATAAATAAATAGTATAGTCGGCCGTATAATGTTCCTATTGTTGGGACTCAGGCCAATATCGTGTGCCAATTTTCTTCCAAGTCTCTTCTGCCGCTGAGGCGTGGTATTTCCATGGTCACGACCCTGACTTATAAGTCGAATAACGTGAATTCTAACTCTCAATCGTGTGGTATTGATTAATCACTGCTCACCATCAGGTGAAATCGCTATCAAGGACTAACTTATATTATTAAAAAAAAGGTCATCACTACTACTGGAATGGTAAAGTAAAACTTTGTAAGGAAATTGGGGTATACTGAAACCAAATTGGACAGCACTTAGGACTAAAGTCTCGATCATGGTGGAGCTAAAAATCAAACAGAGGTTATCGTCGACTGTGCAAGTATGAATCCTCAAATGTTTCGGTCACGTTGTTCGCAACGAACACTCCATGCAGCAACTCGTTGTCCAGGGACAAGTGGAGGGGAAGCGGTCACGCGTGCGCTCACCTACGAGTTGGACAGACATCATCAGATCTGCAACACAAACCTTCATAGTCCAGAGTTCCCGAGATGCCGTAAACTGTTACTAGTGGAGACGTATTGCGGGAGCCTAACTCGCTAACGAAAATGCAACATTGTGAACCACGACCACTCTGTCAAGAGTGAATGACTAAAGATGAGGAGGTAAACAAAATTTCGAAAAAAAAGTGATTTTTACCAACACATACTGGACCCGTGTAGACCCTAGAGTTGCAGATTACGGCCTATTCCACTGAATTTCAGTAGTAGGAATATTATAAAGCTAATAATTATGATCTGTTCTTTATTTATTTATGCAACAAAAAAGTACAAAGGCAGTGTTAATGCCTTAGGCATTCCAGTCAACCAAAGGCGGTGGATAAAAAAAAAAAAGATTATTGAGAAAACAAGGCCTATATTTTACTCATATCATTTATCTATACCTATATAAAAAAAACCGAGCAAGTGCGAGTCGGACTCGCGCACTGAGGTTTCCGTACAAACTTACCTACGACAACAATTCAATTCTCGAATGCGTTACGATCATCTTAAAAAAGATTTTTTTTTTATATGACGTAACTTACAAATTTACAGTATTCAGATTTCTTCCTACACTTGATCTATGAGACCTTGCTTCATATCAAATTTCAGGATTCTAGGTCAATGGAAAGGAACCTATGAATTTCGATTCCTATAATGATAATGTTGCTTTTTTTCGTTAACTCAGAAGTTCGATTTTTTTACAGCACGGGACCGCAGACTTGAGTATATTGTTATAGTTTTAATTTACACTCGATAACTCCACGCTTTTCCGAGACAAAGAGTCTTGACAGACAGATAGACAGACGGACAACAAAATGATATAAGATCATTTATCATAGATACCGTTCTTTCCTTTCGAGGTACGAAACCCGATTTCCGGCCAACGTAGACGCGGGCTTGCGGACAGTGAGCAATGGGTAGCTCGCTGTCCGGCCGTCCGGTAACTGTCCGGACCAAGCCCAAGTCGTCGACGGCGCGCACTGTTCCCGCGCGCCTCAAGGAGTTGTCAGCAACAGCAGGGACCCAGCCGGGTCGAAGCCTACTGGGGCCAGGGTTATCCGAAAGGGCGCTCGAGCCCCGGTATGAAGGCTAGAAGGAACGGGGTGGGTCTTTTAGTCACCCAAGGGCGGGGGATGTCAATGCGTGATTTTTTCCCACCATAAAAAAAAAAAAAAGGTACGAAACCCTAAAAAATGATAACAATAAACCGGTTAAATTTAGATATCATAAAAATCCAAATGTAACGCACAGGCTTGATAGAAACGTTGGCCATGAAATATCGTTTAAGAGTAAAAGCTTTTTAGGAGTATCTCTCGTATGCGAGATACAACGCCACTCCATTTCTATGTAAAATGGAATTTGCTTTCGTAAGTTCAACAAAAGCTTACGAAAGCTTACGTACCTACTTGTGTAGGTATTTTTTTTCTAGGCATTTTGTGGGATCCGCAAACGACGACATGATTGGCTGATATCTGTAGCGCGGTTTAAAAAATAAATAGTTAATTGACACAGCACAGTTTTTTTTTTATCTGATATAGTGCCTACGATCCTTCCTGATGGTAAGCAGTGATGCAATCGTTGATGGTGAAGCGCATTAGTTTATTAAGAGCCTATTCACCCAAATTGTAATCGGATAGGAAGACCGCAGCAGGCAAATTATAACTGATTTATTGTATTCTTTATAATAATATTATTTTGCGAACAGACAACACAGATCTATGAGGCTAGTAACAAATATTCTTATCCTATGTTAGTACTTAATTACAAATCGCAACAATGTACGGTCCATCAGTGCCCTCACAAGCGGGCTTTCTAGCCTTCCGGCCACAACACGTAGAATCTCACGTCTTTATTGTACACCACATAAACAAAAAACACAGGACAAACATTATTTATTAAAAATAAAAAAAATAAAAAAATTGTTCGAGTTCTTCGATGTACGCAGTATAAACGACAAGGCGAAACGTTTACCGTCCGGACCGTAGAGATTATCAGTCATCCATTGACCATCTCAACGGTGGAGCGGGAGGATGTGTCAGACTTTTGCTAACCAACCACACCTATGTTTCTTCTTTGCCTTGCGTTCCACAACCCTAGGTTTTCCGTTCGGAAGTCAACTCATAGCCCCAGTAAGCTTCGGTCCTGCTGGGCCCCTACGAGCTCTGAGAGAAACTCTAGAGAGTGGCAAACTATACAAAAAAAGAAAGAAAGAAAATACACACAATTTTTAGTTTATAAAACGAAACTTCATAGTTTGTTCAGAATCAATATTTGAATGGATTCCAATAGTTTTTACACCATGTTACATTTTTTCCCAACAATATTTCAAAAGGTCACAAGTTGGACATCACCGACACTAAGTACAACAATCTCACGGCAGGTCATAGCGGGTCGTAGGCGCCAGTAAACAGCTGGATGCAAGTGCAAAACAACCCCTCAGTCTCGGACACTACCGACTCTAAGTACAACACAGATCACGGCAGGTCATAGCGGGTCTTAGGTGCCAGCAAACAGCTGAAAGCTAGTGCAAAACAACCCCTCAGTCGCCTGGATGGCCTGGTGACTAAATATTTTTGCTGACATAACACGCTTATAAGTTTGTGATTTTTTATGATACAGTTGTAAAATGCGTAACGACCTGCAGTTTACAGGATCTATACGAGGCCAACAATAGAGCAGTGCAGGTTGCCAGAAAAAGTACAGTTTGAGAGCCTCGACACGAAAAGAAGAAGTAGAGTCTGTCTAGTAAGTCAACCGACTTGGGTATTTATTGGAGTAAAATGAAATCTGATGTAGTCAACGCTGGTTCAAAAATCAAGGTTGATTAAGAGATATTGACCAATGTTTACTAATGGAAGAACCTTATAAAAAGTATCGAATATAAGTATTTTTTAAATAATTAAATATTATACAAAATTCCCAAGTCGGTTGATTTTTTAGACAAAGTTATATAATTTTGTACATAGATTCTTTACTTAAAAATACACACGTGTTTTGGGTTTTGCATATAATAAAACTGTTTGTGCTTAAAAATACAACTTCCATTCCAAAACTAAATGTAATTTACAACAAATACATTTCATTTAATGCGTCGCCATTCCATATACAAAATAATACGAGCTTCAAAAATTCATACATTTAATACGAAGGCAGTACGTGCTGAGTTTTTATTATGTGCGTCAAAATTCTATGACCAAAACGAAAATGAAATGGTTCATGTGATATTCGGGCTTTTCGATGTTAATTTATGCCCTTTTTTGGTCCCTAAAGTAATTACAATGTTCATAACACTTGGTTTTCATCCCTTTTTATGGGTGTGTGTTATAATCGTGCGCTGGGTTAACGGGTTAGATGTTATTTCGAGTGAGATGGGCGAAATTTTTACACTCTTGCTGTCGGGTGTATTTTTTATGGTAGATAAAATGAAAGGGCACTATGTGAATTACTTTTCCTTTTCTGTAATTTTAATATGATGTCTGACAGTTTTGAGTAAGTGATGCGGCCTACCCAAATGTCTTTTCTTTGGTATTGTTCATCAAGTCGTTGAGCTCCCTAATAGCCCTTAGTTTGAGCTACACGAATACTGACAAATACTTGCAATGACTGGACAGGTCCACTCAAATCTGTGTGGTTCTTTCTTCAAAAGACCATCTGAGATATTAATTGGTATGTTTCTCGTAATTATGATTTCACCATTACATGTTTACTGTATGGACTTTAAAAGAGACTTTGACTCCTGAGTTTGTTTTGATATTTCTTCTCAGGGTTGTCAGCTAGGAAACACCGGCTTCATCTAGTTTTAACAGACGAAAAAAAAAATTGACGAGTTAAAGTGTTTTTTTTTAAACCTATTTGCAAAATAAATATCGTTTATTTATCATTTAAAGACCTAGTGTTTAAGGCACCCGCCTCTCATACATAAAGTTGTATATACCTGCTTTTCTAAATTTATCTAGGGCATTACTGACATACTGTGCTTCGGAAGGCACGTAAAGTCTCTATAGTCATTCGTAGATCTCCGAGAGTCTTTACAGGATGACGACTCTTATGATAAATTAGATTTTGCCCGCGCGGCTTCGCTCCCGCTCTTCCCTACTCCACCCTACTATACCCTACTCTACCCTACTCCACCCTACTATACCCTACTCTACCCTACTCCACCCTACTATACCCTACTCTACCCTACTCTACCCTACTCTACCCTACTATACCCTACTCTACCCTACTCTACCCTACTCTACCCTACTCTACCCTACTCTACCCTACTCTACCCTACTCTACCCTACTCTACCCTACTCTACCCTACTCTACCCTACTCTACCCTACTCTACCCTACTCTACCCTACTCTACCCTACTCTACCCTACTCTACCCTACTCTACCCTACTCTACCCTACTCTACCCTACTCTACCCTACTCTACCCTACTCTACCCTACTCTACCCTACTCTACCCTACTCTACCCTACTCTACCCTACTCCACCCTACTATACCCTACTCTACCCTACTCCACCCTACTCCACCCTACTCCACCCTACTCTACCCTACTATACCCTACTCTACCCTACTCTACCCTACTCTACCCTACTCTACCCTACTCTACCCTACTCTACCCTACTCTACCCTACTCTACCCTACTCTACCCTACTCTACCCTACTCTACCCTACTCTACCCTACTCTACCCTACTCTACCCTACTCTACCCTACTCTCCCTACTCTACCCTACTCTATCCTACTCTACCCTACTCTATCCTACTGTACCCTTTATTTTTTTGTTTGTAGGAGGAATATCTCTGAAATCACTGGTCTGATTGCTAAATTTTTTTCACCGATAGAAAACTGCTTTATCTACACCTATCCTGAGTGACATAGGCTGTATTTTATGTACGTGAGTGAAGCCGTGGGCAAAAGCTAGTCTCTAAAAAAGTAATTAATTTTGCATTATGAGATCCTTACAGTTCAAAAAATGATAATATAAAATCGTTATAGATACTCATAAACAAGAGTAATAATAAAACCGTCAAAAGCTAGTACACGGTTCCAATTGGTCGTTTCCTATGGAGAAGAAGCGGCAAGAAACTCCACAAATCATCTTTTTTTTTCGCAGAAATCAGTCCTGTCAATATCCTCACCAAAATTATCCATCAAAAACCGTTCCCAAAACACTTTTTTGACCCAAAAATATGGACTATGCAGGACATGCGTCAACCGTGTGAATTCCGCACAGCGTCAATAAACGCAGGGTTCTCGATCATTTTACACAATAGATAAATCATAATCGTGTCAGACTTGACGCGTTGGCCGGATATTGGGTAAGGGATATGCCGAAATTCAACTCTACGCAAACGTTACAGGATTCAGTTTCAGGCTCGCTGAGTAGAGGATAAAGACAACCTTTCATGCCAGTGTTCTTCAAATGTAAAATTAGTGAAAATCTAAAAAAAAAATCTTGGAAAGAAGGAAAGAAGAAAAGAAGGAACAAAGAAAGAAAGAAAGAAGAAAAGATGGAACAAAGGAAAGAAAATATGTTAGTAAATATTTGAAGCCCTCGTTCTGCGGTTGTTGTTGTGAGTACTTGACCACCGAAAATATAATCGTGGAAAATAATAACTATAAACTCTATTTAAGTTTTTATTTCTAATTGAATAAATAATCTCTGCTGGGCCATAAGCGAACCCCACGAGTTGCATTTCAATCCCCATTCATTATCTTCGCAAGTCATTTGCCTCGGTCGCAATGATAAACTTTCTGCACTTGTATCAAAATGTAAATGAAATCTATCCCTGATCAAGTTCTTCTGTCATTGATAACCCCGAGGTACCACACTCAGTGTTGATTACGCCTCTTTTGCTCAAAAATATGACTCTCAATGTTAAACTTCTGTCCCTTTACAAACTGACGCAACATTTTATTAAACTCCCGATCCTCTCACAAAAGCGGCACGTTAATGACTTTATTCAATAAATCAATTTACGGACACAATAACTGAACATTTTTGTAGGACAAAGGCATTGCAGGTCGGTATAATGCGAGCGAGACTGCCATTGTATGCGTGCATTACATTTTTAAGGTTCCGTATCCACAGCACAAAATAGATAGGTACAAAAGTCAATCTCATGTATGTACTTCACCCGGAGGACACGGTGGAGCACACAGTCGAGATGTGCACTGCTTGGGCAGAGCATCGCCATGTCCTCATGGGGGCGATCGGTGGCGGAGACCTCTCGCGCCGGGCCTTGGTTGAGGCCATGGTCCGGAGCGAGGAGGAATGGCAGGCAGTCGCCGACTTCTGCGAAGCAGTAATGCTCACAAAGGAGGAGGCCGACCACATCAGGCAACGGCCCTCTCGCCGCCGCCGCCGGGATACCGATCCCGATTTGCGGCTACCGCAGGTGCGGGCTTGCGGACAGTGAGTAATGGGTAGCTCGCTGTCCGGCCGTCTGGTAACTATCCGGACCAAGCCCAAGTCGTCGACGCCACGCGCCTCAAGGAGTTGTCAGCAACAGCAGGGACCCAGCTGGGTCGAAGCCTACTGGGGCCAGGGTTATCCGAAAGGGAACTCAAGCCCCGGTATGAAGGCTAGAAGGAACAGGGTGGGTCTTTTAGTCAGTAAGAGTCTAACACTATCTCCCGCTCCGCCCAAGAGCGGGGGTTGTCACTGGATGATTTTTTCTCACCACAAAAAAAAAATGTAAGTACTTCACCTTTTAAATCTTCGCTAGGCGATTGCACTAGGGTCAGCGCGTTGCGCCGATCTGTACGAGTGCGACGAGGCCATTGAGCCGAGATATCGTGTCCGTGAGCAGCGTCTGTGTGCGTTGCTCGAGTACGCTCGATTGTCTTCTTTACTTATCTATTTTGTGCTATTACTAAGACTCCGCATCCGTCCTTCTGTCAGTCTGTCTGTTTGTCTGTCTGTCCGTCTGTTACCAGACTGTATCTCATGAACTGTGATAGCTAGACAGCTGAAATTTTCACAGATGAATTTATATTTATGTTGCCACAACAAATAAAATAAATTTATCACTAGGACTACCATACAACAAGCGCGATTTTTTAGCCTTTTTAGGGTTCCGTAGCCAAATGGCAAAAAACGGAACCCTTATAGATTCGTCATGTCTGTCTGTCTGTCTGTCCGTCCGTATGTCACAGCCACTTTTTTCCGAAACTATAAGAGCTATACTGTTGAAACTTTGTAAGTAGATGTATTCTGTGAACCGCATTAAGATTATCACACAAAAATAGAAAAAAAGCAATAAATTTTGGGGGTCCCCATACTTAGAACTGAAACTCAAAAATTTTTTTTTCATCAAACCCACACACACAAATAGAAAAAAAGCAATAAATTTTGGGGGTCCCCATACTTAGAACTGAAACTCAAAAATTTTTTTTTCATCAAACCCATACGTGTATCTATGGATAGGTCTTCAAAAATAATACTGAGGTTTCTAATATCATTTTTTTCTAAACTGAATAGTTTGCGCAAGAGACACTTCCAAAGTGGTAAAATGTGTCCCCCCCCCCTCTAACTTCTAAAATAAGAGAATGATAAAACTAAAAAAAATATATGATGTACATTACTATAAAAACTGCCAACGAAAATTGGTTTGAACGAAATCTAGTGAGTAGTTTTTTTTTAATGCGTCATAAATCGAAAAAAATACACTATTATTTAAACATCGATCAAAGTTACAACACATTACAAGAACTTTTATATTATGTTACTTGCTGCTACGGAACCCTTCATGGGCGAGTCCGACTCGCACTTGGGCGGTTTTTTGCTACGAACGGTACGGAACCTATCGTGCGTGACTCCGACTCACACTTGGCACATGTAAATGACAATAGGTCGATGGAACTACACTCGTATGTTTGGGTTGAATGCTTTAAAAGGGCACAGGGTTATTGTATGGGCACATTTTCTAGCATTCTTCTGAAAGTAAATGAGTTTATGTTGATGACATATTAAGGTAACCTTTTGTGAAACATGTCGGGAGTGCCAGCATCAAAAGGATCATCGACTTACTTGTTTTTTTTTTTTTAGGTGGGAAAATCCCGCTTTTGGGGGGAGCAGGAGGATGTTTCAGATTTTTACTGACAAAAACCCACTCCTGTTCCTGCGTTACCTTTCATAGCAGGGCCGAGTTTTCATTTCAGAAGCAAACCTTTGACTCCAGTATGCTTCGATCTTGCTGGGCCGGTTACCGGACGGTCGGATGGCGAGCTACCCATTGCTCGCCGTTCGTAAGCCCGCGCCTACGATGGACCGACGACCTATTTGGTCAGAGTTGGATGCGTGAGGCCCAAGAACAGATTAAAATAAACTTTATTGTTCACCAAAATACTAACGTAAGATCAGGTGGCGTATAAGGGAGAAGACATACTCAGTTTTAAGTGAATAAGGGTTGAAGGAAAAAAATTAATCTAACAAGTTAAATGAAAAAAAAAACCTGACGATGAATTTTATTGTAGAGCAGTGGTGGCCGAGTGGTAACGGCCGCGACTTAAGAGTTGTAGGTCGCGGGTTCAAACCCATCCAGCCACATTTATTTCTCTTATTTATTTCATTACCACTGTTCTCAAAACAGATAAGGAAAACATCCTGAGGAAACCATCATGCCCTATTTATCAAAACTACGAAGACATGTGATATTCACCAACCCGCTTTTGGCCCTTGTGGTGAATTAAGGCCCATTCCCACTCCTAGAGAGGAAGCCTGAGTCCCAGCTGTGGGAACATTAAAGCTTTATGCTGTGCTAAGTTTTTTTTTTTATATAACCACTTATAGTTATCGGCACGAATATTGAGTGCTGGCTTCAAGTTGCGCAGAAGTCAATTATTCGGTCTCTTTGGTGGTGCGACGTGAGACGTGGGGGCGGGGAATGTCAGTGATTGGCTCGCCGCGCTATCGTGTCATAGAAGTCACTCATGATTCGTTCCCTGCGCTTGCTGCATGTATCTAACAACGACGACGATTGGCTTGCCAATGTATGGAATGCGCAAAGCGATCCCCACTCTGACGCCGAGCGCTCAATATTCGTGCCGATAACTATACCGCCACTATCATATATGTACTATATCACATGATAGAAGCAACAAGTAATATGTAACCAAGCATTATATGTAACACATAATATGATTTAAAAGAGTGTCCATGGAGTTTCTTGCACGTTCTTCTCCATAGAGACCTACTCTTTGGAACGTGCAATTTAGCTTCACTTTTCTTGGACTGACCGACATTTGACTATTCAAAAGCGCCTGTAAATGGTCTATTTGAAATAAATGCTTTGATTTTGATTTTTTTTTTGTATGCGTTCCAAATGAGAATAGGATCGATTGCCATATTGTGACGTCACGTAATACTGTCAAATCAAAGAAATTTTGGCAAAATTGAAGAACTCAGAGATGAGTAAAATTGAAGAACTGGACTCTGATTAAACTTTTTTCGTTCACAGTTCGTAAATAAATTAAAGTTTAAAAATTTCTTTCCTCGATTTGACAGTAAATCTTGACGTCACAACATGGCGATCGAACCTATTCTCATTTGGAACGGATTGTAATAATAAATAGCTACACATTTTTATACAAGAGTGCAAAGTTGCTTTTTAACCGCGTGCTCAATTTTGATGACCGAGCAAGCGAAGGATTCTAAAATTAGAATCCTGAGCGTTAGCGAGAGAATCAAAATCTCTGCAGTCGAGTGCAACACGTAACTTTTCATCCCACCTCAGCGAGGAAATGACTAAATGTAAAAAAAAAGTACACCAAGATGGTTCTGAGTCTGAATTTTTAACAAATTAAAAAAAAGTTGTATGACGAATTTGGTACCATGGAGGTAGAAGTAAATAGGTTTAATGATGTTTAGAACACATAAACATAGTGCACGCAATGTTCTAAATTCAATTTACTTTATCTTTCTAGAGAATAAAAACGGCTTTTGCTCTCAGATAACGAAGAGCAAAAATTCTCTTTCCGAGATGGTGTGATGAAAACATTATTAATTATTTCTAATGCCTACTTTTTCCCAACAATCTGTCTTGGAGCCAATGTGTTCATAGAATTTCTAAGTTAACTCCAGAACTAGACAGTAATCTCGTACTTAATAGTCTGTTGATTGCAATTCTGTGCACAACGACCTTATCTCGTGCGTGCTTTGTCATCGTAGATAGCTTTGAGTGTGCACACGTGGGCACGTACCTATCTCCGTAGGCACATATAACATGTGTACCTATAGAAGCACCTATACATTCTGTCGTAGCGACATCTACCCCGCTACGTACGAATTAAAGACCTGACGTCACGGTGTTAAAGTTCTCCACGTGATTTTAAACATAATATAACGTCACTCCGAAACAATCACCAGATATAAAACCCTAGTGGTCAGAGAAATTGAAAATTGATTTAAAGATAGAAAGAAAAATATTTAAATGCCTAAGGCATTAAGTCCGCCTTTGTATAGTGTAACGTGGATAAAGTTTCAATAAATTAATAAATATTTTATTTGGTACACTTAAATACACACAGTGTAGAAAAAGCAGGTTGAAACTAAAGGGTCTATGACCCCACTCGATATTCAGACAATTATCACGTAGTGTAATAAGGGTCAGACTGTCTTTCTCGGAATGAAAAATAAGACCAGTCTGAATATCGTGTGCTTTATAACGCGTGGTGTAATAGGCCCTTTAAGATAAACAGAAAAACTAACATCGCATGTCTCACGTTCGCGCCACAAAAAGCAAAGATGTCAGACAACTACGTGGTGGTTGTCTGACGCTGGTTTTGAGCTGAATCTTATTGAAAATGTACGGATGAAATTGAGTTTATATAACGATATTTAGTAATCAGTGTCGGGTATAAGGCCAATAAAACACTTAAATGTTAATGTGTGGTAAATGATAAGATACTAGATAACATAGGTATTTATCTAGTAAATATGTGTCATTACATTCATGTTGATGTATATTTTCCTCTCGAGTTAAAAAATAAATCAATGGCAAAACGGCATGATCGAATTAATCTCTTCAATGAAGGTCAAGCGTTGAAGATGAAATCTTCGGAGTTGCAGGTCATCTATAAAAACACTGTTGCCAATACAAAAAACAACAATACACAAGAGATCATTAAAGAATTCTGACCAATCACAACTCAACGAAAACTGCAACAATTTGTAACAAAAAGACGTACAAATTGAAGCTTTTTCAAGCAAATGGAACTCAGAAAAAGCGATGCACAGATATACCCAGACAAGTTGGCGCAGTTTGTCGCCGACTGTACCGACTCCTTGGGGAAATCTGGCGCTGAATACGTACAGTCGAGTCCAGTGACGCCCCACAAATATGGGAATTAGTATGATAGCTTTTATATGCAGTCGTTTCGATGAAATATGGTATGTGGATTCTTAGTTCTGTTCGTGGGAGGTATGGAGACGGTACTTACACACAATGTACAGTCGAGAATATTTTATTGTAAACTTCACCAAAAAAAAAAGCAAACTTTTCTACACCTAACATATAACTAGTGGTAAAAAAACGAAACTTTTGTCAGACAAATAAATTGAGAACCAAATCGCTGCGCCGCCGTTCAATTGTATTTTCAAATCATCCAGAGAGCTACTTAAATATACATGTGTAGTATACAAGTGTTTTATTCGAGTTGGTCCAGCGGTTTAGGAGGAGTTAGGTGACAAAAATACGTACAGAAAAAAATATACGTCTACACTAATATTCTAGACAGGCCTGTTGGTCTAGTGGTTAGTGACCCTGACTGCTATGCAGGACAAATGTTTGTGTGATGAGCACGATCATTTGTTCTGTGTCTGGGTGTAATTTATCTTCTATAATATAAAAATGAATCGCAAAATGTGTTGGTAAGCGCATAACTCAACAACGCCTGGACCGATTTCGCTAATTTTTTTTTTGTTGTGTTCGTTATTATGAGGAGAAGGTTCTTATGGAAAAAAAAATGAAAATTAGGGTAGTGTAGGGTAGAGTAGGGTAGAGTAGGGTAGAGTAGGGTAGAGTAGAGTAGAGTAGGGTAGGGTAGAGTAGGATAGAGTAGGGTAGAGTAGGGTATAGTAGGCTGAAGTAGGCAAGAGCGGGAGCGAAGCCGCGCGGGCAAAAGCTAGTCTATAATAATTATGTATGTATTTAGAAATATATAAGTATGTTTCTCAGTTGTCTAGTACCCATAACACAAGCTCTGCTTAGCTTGGGGCTAGACGGCGTTGTGTGATAGTTGTGGAATATTATTATATTATATTATTATTATTATAGAGAAGTAAAATGTGTTTATTTGTTTGTAGGAAGTAATCTCTGAAATTACTAGTCCGATTGCTAAATTTTTTTCACCTATAGAAAGTTGCTTTATTCCTGAATGACATAAGCTATATTTTAAGTTAGCGGGAAAGACTACGGACAAAAGCTAGTATACATATTTCCCTAGTCAAGCGTTCTCTATCACCCACATCATCGCTTACTATCAGTTGATACAGTCGTAAAACGCGAGCTTATCAATAACAAAAATAAAACTGACTAAGCGCGAGTCAGACTCGCCCATGAAGGGTTCCGTAGCAGCAAGTAACATAATATAAAAGTTCTTGTAGTTCATTGTAAACTTGTAACTTTGATCGATGTTTTAATAGTGTATTTTTTAAGATTTATGAAGGATTCAAAAAAAAATTACTTACTAGATTTCGTTCAAACCAATTTTCATTTGCGGCTTGCATAGTAATGTACATCATATATTTTTTTTTAGTTTTATCATTTTCTTATTTTAGAAGTTACACGGGGGGGGACACATTTTATCCCTTTGGAAGTGTCTCTCGCGCAAACTATTCAGTTTAGAAAAAAAAAATATTAGAAATCTCAATGTCATCATCATTTTTGAAGACCTATTCATAGATACCCCATACGTATGGGTTTGATGAAAAAAAAAGTAGTAAATTTTGGGGAACCCCCACCCCAAAATTTTGTGTTTTTTTTTCTATTTTTGTGTGAAAATCTTAATGTGGTTCACAGAATACATCAACTTACCGAGTTTCAACAGTATAGCTCTTATAGTTTTGGAAAAAAGTGGCTGTGTCATACGGACGGACAGACAGACAGACATGTCGAATCCATAAAGGTTCCGTTTTTTGCCATTTGGCGGACGGAACCCTAAAAAGCTAATAGCAAAAGTATTTGTATTGCTTTTCAAGTATCTACTCGTAGTACAATACAAGTATCATATGTTATGTAGGTATGTTTTTCATTTTTCTCATTTTCTCCTACCTGTATAGAAACCCGTTCGCGTGTGCTTTCAACATGACTGACTTTTAAAATAATGCCGCGATGCGTCGCAACTTCATGGAACTCATTATAAACACAAATGTATCACAAACTAATCGCTGTAGGTGGTTTTAATCGGCTAATTTAAACTTTAAAATTAGTGTAACTAGCTTGTACTTTATTTGTGCAATATTGCTGAATTTAAAAAATATTTTCATGAAACTTTTAAAATTTTGCAGTCTACAATGTTGCCTTGTCTGATATTGTCTGTATATATTTTTATTTTATACGAAAACTTTTTTCTTCATAAAATATTTTTATATTCATAATTTGTTTCTGATCGATATTAAGGATAAAGTTGGGTTGATTAGTTGAGAACTTTGGCATAGAGCAACGCTTCTGAAACTGAAGAAATACTTTAGACTTTTTTATTGAAAGTGTTTCGATAAAATTAAAAAAAAAAATGCCTTCTACAGTGAAGCCTGACATAAAATAAAAATAACGTATTACATTATACAATAAGTACCTAGACACAGACAAGGAACTTTGACAGTTTCTTAAAAAATAATTTAAGGCCTGTTTTGACATTTGAAAAAGACCCTAGAATGCAATTTGGAACGAAACAGAATAGTAATTATAAAGTGTTTTAAAAAAAATACAATTTTTTTTTGGCACTTTAAATATAATGATATACACCGTTAAATTTTAATCGTTTTAATCCCGTGGAGGGTCGATCCGGTACATGAAACACTATCGATTTGTAAAGATAAAAATAAAGTACATCTTTTTCAAAACTCGTATTAACTTACGCATGTACGAAATTAATTTCTTTAAGAAAAAGACAGCTGAGCGAGTTCAATGACCTGTAGGTACTTTGTACGCAACGCCGACTATTAACTACAGGTCATTGAACTCGCTCAGCTGACGTTTTCTTAAAGATACTAATTTCGTACATGCGTGAATTAATACGAGTTTTGAAAAAGAGGTACTTTATTTTTTAATTTTATCTTTACAAATCGATAGTGTTTCATGTACCGGATCGACCCTCCACGGGATTAAAACGATTAAAATTTAGCGGTGTATATTGCGAGTATTCTTTTTGCGTATATAAGTATTCGTTTTGACAAATGTCAAGACGGGTCTTTTATTTTTTAACAAATTTACAAGCACACATACGAGAAGTTTACAGTACCCTTCGTATCCAGCATACAGCACATGGACAGTGCTGGGGTTGCCCCGCTTCTGCAGTGCTTCGAGCACGCTGACTGTTTTCAGTTCCACTACCTCGCGCAAGCGATGCGCAGGGTACGGAACAGCTCCAATATATTTCTTACGATGATTGCCGGGGGACTTGATTGCCCGTGTATCGGACATTGTCGTAGCAGGCATGTTGTTGTCTGCGTCCGATACATAGTATTTGTTGCAATCTCCGCGCCCAACGCTTTCTTGGATACTAAACTTGATTGTGACGTGTTCGCGGATGAATGGAGGAACATCTTGTCTGGCTAGAGTTTTGTGAGATAAGTGTATGACTTGGCAGTCATCACTACCTGGCGGTAGTTATATCTCATAGTTACTTTGTACATAATTTTCAAAAACATTTCTTTAACGTAATTGGCCTTTGACCTTAGTATGGTAAAGTAAATAAATTGTGACATTTGTGGCTATTGGTTGCCTAAAACAAATGCGTTTTTAATTTATTTCTTCACTAGCTTTAAAATGGTTAAGCTAAGTTTAAAACGGACACGTATTAAGCATAATTATGGGCTGTGAGATTATTAGAAAGAGTTACAGTGGCCCTTGATTGCAAATGGTAACTAAAGGGACAAACGAGGGTTTTAGTCAGTAAATATCTGATACGCCTCTCTTCTTTCTCTCTACTCAGAACGGGAAATATTCAAATAAAGTTCATTTGAATATAGTCAAATGAAGAATGGTTAGTTTTTTGAATATTTGTCTGTATGTAAAAAAATTATCAAGCTTATGAAAAAATTCTAACTTACAAGAACAAATCTGATAAAATCTTGCCTAGTTCGCTCCTAAACAAACACTAAAAGCCACCTGAGCTCCCCATCTCCAATTTCATCCCCATTACCACGTTCCCCGTACCTTTCAAACAATAATGAACACCTTATTTCGAGTCTTTGATCGCATTGCTACGAACCGTCATAAAATGAAACATTTAATTTGTTAATTAATTGTAAAATGGCGCGAGTTGTAAGTCGTGGAACATAACTAGAGGGCGCTGTTTTACAAAATTGAATAAGGAATCTACAAGTTGGTCTGGGAAAGAAATGAATAACGTAATTTATGTACAGTTTGATATTGAGTACTCACTCATATCTCTTGTCTAAGGCTGCCCGCCGACGTCAAGCTTTTTGTAGGATAGATTTTGGGCTGGCCGATTTTGTATACAGCGTTACATTCTAATCGTTTTAATCCCGTGGATGGTCGATCCGTAAAATGTCAGCTGAGCGACTTCAATGACCTGTAGGTAGTTTGTACGCAACGTCGACTACTATCATCATTGAACTCGCTCAGCTGACATTTTCTTATAGAAATTAATTTCGTACATGCGTAAATTAATACGAGTTTTGAAAAAAAAGTACTTTATTTTTTAATTTTATCTTTACAAATCGATAGTGTTTCATGTATCGGATCGACCATCCGCGGGATTAAAACGATTTAAATTTAGCGGTGTATTTGCAACATTATTCTGTACGTGTGCGTTGCACTATTGCTATCAGTGTATTCTATTTTTCCCCTACAAAAAATCGGTCACCGATTATGGAACGTAGGCGGGCAGCCTTAGCTTTTTCAAAACGACTGTCAGAGAGCTTTAAATAGCATCCGACAAAAAATGCTTAACGTGATTTCCAACTCTTGTTTTGAACTTTATACACCACTAATTTTGAAAGGAAATATTTTAAAGGCTTATTAGAAGAGGTCTTGTTATTAGTTAAGTCAAGTCTCAATAAATAATATTCATAAACAGCAAAGCTTTTTTATATCCTAAAATGTCAATCAATTTATGGAAATATTGTACAGGCTTATGAATGAATTAATGGCGATAAAAATGGAAAAACAACTGCACGTAGTATTTTCTAGTAGAGTCTGTCTAAGAAGTCAAAGACTTGGGTAATTATTAGGGCAAAATGAAATCTGATGTAGTCAACACTGGTTCAATAATCAAGGTTGATTAAGAGATCTTGATCATTGTTTACCAAACCTTATAAAAAGTATCAAATATAGGTAAGTATTTTTTAAGTGATTAAATGTTTAATAAAATTCCCAAGTCGTTCGACTTTTTAGACAGAATAGAGCAAATGTTATTAATGATTGATTCAATTATGAATTTACCAATTATGACCAATTTTCGTGGTCAAATTTGGGATTTCTTTTTTTTTTTACTTTTGACTGCACAAATAAGGTTTTGGAATGGTGACCACATACCGGAAGACGTAGCGTTGGCAGGCCTCCTACAAGGTGGACCGATGACCAGGTAAGGGTTACGGGAATCCGATGGATGCGAGACGCACAAGACTTTTCATTGTGGCGACACTTGGGGAAGCATATGTCAAACAGTAGACGTCTTTCGGCTTAAATGATGATGATGATGATGATGATGGTGATGATGATGATGACACAAATATAAGTAACGGGTGCGGATAGAGTCCCATTTGTTTGTACTAATTAAAAAATATGTGTGTATAATGGATCTTAACCTATCCTCAAAACAACGCGTTCCTTTAGTTTGAAGATCGATCTGTAGGTCCTATATTGTTTAGTCACAAGTTTACAAAGAATGATGCTCCAGCCATAAATCTAGATTTAAAGGATTAGACTTGGATTTTAAATAAAACGTTTCAGTTTTAAATCTAGATGCATGACTGGATGTCACAACGTTCAATAGCTTGAATAAAATCAATTCGTTTTAAATGTAGTGGTATGAATTTGCCATTGAGATTTTTAGAACATAAATATTTATTTAATGTGTGTTACTCAAAGTGAATGTAGCTTTCTAATGCTGAAAGAATTTTTGAAATCGGCACAGTAGTTTTTGAGCTTATTGATTACGAGATAAAATTTGTATTTTTGTGTGTATGTTTATATAAACACACAAAAATACAAATTTTCCCTCTTTATAATATTAGTGTAGATGACAGTGATGGATTCCACAGAAATAGTTACTGAAACTCAATTTAAAACCATCTTGTACATTTAAAATACAGAATACGCCAATAGGACAAGGATAAATAAATTAAAAAGGATACAGAAAAGTTATTTAAGAGGACTACAGAACCCATAAGCTTGGTCATTCTCGGACTGCATGACAAAAAAAGAGATATTATATAAAACATAGAAAAAGTATGTCTGTCTGTCTGTTTATTTTATGAAGCATTTTAACGGTTTACTAAAAATCTTATCAAATAGATAATCGATTATAAATGGTGAAATGATATTGATAGAATAATCTGACAATCAAAATGATTGTAAGTATTTATAAGTTCCAGGGCCGGTTTTCTTTTCAAAAGTAAACCCTTGACCCCAGAATTCTTCGACCCTGCTGGGCTCCTACGGTTTGCTGACATTTGCTTGAGGCGCGTGTGGAACACTACGCGTCGTCGACGACTTGGGTTCGGTCCGGACGATTACCGGTCGATCGAATGGCGAGCTACCCATTGCTCGCTGTCCGCAAGCCCGCGCCTGCCTTAGAATAAACATTTTTGTTTTATTTAAAACTCGCGACTAGCTCCTGTAATCCTCTTAAATAAAACACGCTACGTAAAGAAAATGATAACTTGCAGCGCATACCTAAGTAATAGAGTGCACCATCAACCTATATTCCTAAACTGGTATCGTATTTTTATTTTACAACGTACTGAATATCGACATTAATTTGCACATAGAGTTACTCAGGGGACGTCATACGATCCGTACGATCGTACGAGTAACTTCTTTTTTTTCGTTTTGGCTTTATAAGGTTTTTGCATTTTTAGTCAATGTTAAATATAGAAAGCCTTTAGTTTTTATTATAGTCACTGCGTTACTTTTATTTCTTATGCTGATACTTAGACTGAGGTTTCCGGCTACTGGGACTGCAATTAACTGGGACCGCGGTCCCAGTCACCGGATCCGTAAAAATTTAAATATTTTTCTTCCAGCGACTGGGACCACTCATAGATAACTTTAAAAAATCTATTATTCACGCCAAAAGCGGTACAGTCAAACGAAAAAATTTCTAAATAATTTAAATGAATATCATTGACTCCTAGGAAAATTGTTGATTATTATTATATGCACAATTTATGTTTTTTTTTTTTTATTATATTTACGGTACCACTTCTGATTTTGTGATAAATAATTACTTTCTGATTGTTAATTGTTTGAAAATTGTTGATTATTATTATATGCACGATTTATGTATTTATTTTTTTGGTTATTGTTAGTATGTTTTTCGTGTATGTTTTTATTACGAAAGTTTTAAATAACAGAATTGTAGTCAAAGGCTGTTTTTTTTTATACATCAATAAATGGGATTTTTCTCAAATTATTACATCTAAAAATTTTTCGTTTGACTGTACATTTTTTTAATTTCAGTTATCATTTATGAGTGGTTCCAGTCGCCGGAAGAAAATTATTTAATTTTTACGGATCCGGCGATTGGGACCGCGGTCCTAGCTCCAGTTGGTAATATTCAATAATTCCAAATATTGTCCAAGTGAACACTTGAGGTCCAAAACTACACCAATTTTACATCATAATATCCATTAGAAATAATTTTGCTGATAACTAGAACCGCTACTGAAACACTCCTACTTGATAAAATCCTACTTAAAACCCAATTGATTGAGATTTGGGTTTTTAGTGGGACATTTTATTCTAGAACAAGAAAACTCAACTAAAATAATCTCCTAAAATATTTTCTACCTAAAAAAAAACATTAGATTGTATTTCAAGTTATATACAAATAGTACCAACCTTTTTTATATACCGCACCTAAAAAAAATAAAAAATGTTTCTTTTTAAAACGATGAAGCGTAAATTTCGACTTTCAAATGCTTTAAAAATTTGAGATAAATACGTAGATGGTGGAGGGTGTGATTATGGATTAAATTCCAGGTGGATGCACTTTAGTAACCCGAGGTCAATAAAACAAAATAAGACAAAGTCGTCTCAAAGATATTGACTCTTCGGAATACTAAATAGGAAGACATTTACATCAACAATCTGGAAAGACTAAAGCTCTATAAATGCCTGAAACAGACCAAAACTACTAGAAGTCCTAAATTATATTGAGAATGAAATATGGATAACTTAGGGTGAGTTACACCATTTAACTATAGTGATAACCAAACCATAACCAGCCGTGAAACGACCGCCTATTGGTCGATTCGACGATTTGACAACTGTTAACGGCTTTGTTATCGTTATAGTTAAATGGTGCAACTCACCCTTGATTATTTTCATAACTGTTTTATTTGAGTAAAACAAAACACTTGCGTGCAAAAAATCGGCTCACCCCTAACTTATGCATACATACTTAGATGAAAAACTAAAATTAATTAAACAAAGTTTTTGAGACTATACTTAACCCTAAACATACATTTATGATAAAATCTAATACATAAATATAATCTATTCAAAACCAATCTTAAACATAAATAATACTTATATTGTCTTGCACATAAATAACTATATTTAATAAAAAAACTACTTATTTTGAATCTGTATATCAGTGTGTTTTAACCCTTCATTGATAACAATGAGAGTGATGATGATATCTCAAAAGACAATATAAAGACCTTACACACGTAGGTAGTCTCATCATTAACTATATAAATTTTATATATGTATATCTTAAGCTTTATTGAATTAACAGTTCGAGAACAAACGCTCTCAGTAAATAAGGAAGTCCTGGTACATTCAATTATGGTTGCCTAGCAACCGTTCGCTTCCTTTACTTCACAATTAATTTACATTAGTCGGGTTTATTATAAGGATGGAATAATTATATTGTGTTAAGAGATAGTGTTTTATAGTAATTGCGTCAATTTTGATTGTGTTATGTAGGTACGGATGAACTTGTTTTAATTAGGTCATAGGGGGCTATGTTTTGATTAAAATTTGTAACGGTTTTGTAACAAAGACGGTATATGCTTAGGCCAGTAGTGGCGTTTTGGGACCACTTTGGATTTTTAGCAGGGACCAGAAAAATATTTGAACTTTGATAATCTAAAAAAAAAAAACACTTATATCATATACTTATATATAGGCATTTTCACCCATCACATATTCAAAAAAAAAAAAATCTGTTTCCGACTATTTTTAAATGCATTTGTGCAGTTAAAGATATATATTTTTTATTCAGTGACATGTCCGTGATAAACAAGATTATGGTAAGTCAAAGCAATTCTTGTCCAAAAAGAGAGAGTTTCGCATTTTTTTGTAATTTTTTTTCAATATTTATTATTTCTGAAACAACCTGCGCTTGTTTTGGTGGAAACAGGAACTTTTATTTTTAAGTGAGTGATGGGCGAAAAATACCTCTTATCAAACCTCCTCTTTTGTAGCACACCTAAGTTTTCTGTAAGAACTTAAAGTATTTAACATTTTAATAAAACACCAACTTATGGACTACAGATTTAGAACCACTGGGTTAGATAGAAAGCAGTATATTCAAGGTCTGTAAATATTTTGTTCAACTAAATAATTTCAGCTTTATTAATGTCAAGTTATCGATATAAAACTTTGCCGTGTGTGCGGTAAAGTTTCAGTGTGTGGCAAAAATTGTGAAGTGACATTCTTAGCGCTCTTCTTCAATGTGTAAATAAATTTTGTTCAAATAATCCAAGTTCTAGATTCAACAGGTTAGATTATACTTTGAAATAAGTAGCGCCTTTTGACCGCTGAGTTCATTTCTGATTTATAAAACGATAAATGCAAAACATCATCAAAAAATGTATTTAGTACCTAGAAAACTCTTTTAAGGACCTATAAAAGAGTGTTCTAGGTACTAAATAATATTCTTTCTCAGGACGAACATTTGCACCTAGGATACTACAGAGGGGGTTCAAGGGGGGGTAAGCTGATGGTGATCTTCGCGGTAATTTTAGTGAGTTGAGAATCCCACACTGCCTGGTCTTTTCCCAAAAAATCCAGGTGTCTTTTGAGGGTTTTATCTCGAAAACCCATAATAAAAGTGATTTAGTCTTCTGGGTAAAGTTCCACACCTGTAAATTCTACAACAAGAACACTAAAAAACATTTTACACATGCTGTAACTTAACTTGAAATAGCTTCCTATCCCGGACCACCCACGTCTCAACAATAGTAAAATAATTAACTTCAGTACTAATTTATCTATAAAGAGTTATGTTTATTCAACACACGAACTGACTGCATGTAAAGGCATTGTGCCTGAACAATTGCCACATATTTCCACGTTCTCTTTGTCTTGATTCACTTGCATGATTTTATTGTATTGAATTAATGTATGAATACAGCACAATATATTTGGCATAAAATGCAAATATTTACTGTTGCAGAAAAGTTTTATGTCAATAGTACGTTCACGTGGACAAAGATTATGTGAAATTTATTTATTATTATTATTTAATATCAGTATATCTCAAAAAGACGAAAGTCTATGACCAGTGCGTGTTGCCAGTGATGACATATGGCTCCGAAACATGGTCGCTCACAATGGACCTCATCAGAAGGCTTAAAGTCACCCAAAGGGCAATGGAAAGGGCTATGCTCGGGGTTTCCTTGCGAGATAGAATAAAAAATGAAGATATCCGTAGGAGAACTATGGTTGCCAACATAGCACGAAGAATTTCCAAAATTGGCAGTGCACATTGCTCGCAGAACAGATGGCCGTTGGGGCCGAAAGGTTCTGAAGTAGTCAACACTCCTAACTGGTGACCTGGTGAAGGTTGCAGGAAACCGATGGATGCGAAATGCACAGGAACGTTCATTGTGGCGACGCTTGGGGGAGGTCTATGTCCAACAGTGGACGTATATTGGCTGAAATGATGATGATGATGATATCTCAAAACTCTGAGGTCTTGGACGTTTGGAAGGTACAGAACAGATGAAAGAGGTTAGAATGGCCTTGTATTGTTTGCATTTAACTTTTCGTTTGCTAACAGTAGTAGTATAATTTAGTAGTATAATTTATTAGTATAGTTTTTTTTTTTCTCTTTTTATATTCTTTTTATATAATTCCCAATTCCTTGTTGTTATAAATTGTTATCATGAAAATTTGTACGTAGCGCAGGCTAGATCATCTGGCTAATTCTGCATAACTATTGGGTCACTAAGATACAGGCTTTGCCTAGTTTGGGACCCATCGATAGCCACTCTCTTACTCTTTCTTAAACTCTTTCTCTTACTCTTAGTTTAATTTGATAAGATTTTTATGTAATTGTATCAAACTGTGTTTGTCTCAATAAATAAATAAATAATAATGTCAGAATAACTAAAATATTTAATGTATTGAATTGTGGGCGGGGCAGACGTGCCACAAAGTAGGGCACTGCTCATAGTTCAACTACCAATAGCAAACTTGCGATCTAAGTGTGCGTGGTCTTTTAGTTGCATAACGCGCGTTCGTATTGGTTTATTGCCTGTAGTGGAGTTAAAGGGTGTGAGACAAGCGGCGACATTCGTTGTAGTACAAATCGGAAAGTATTTCCTTTCTAACCACTTTCATCTTTTCTGTGTTGGAAGGCATACGACGAGTCGAGACCAACTCGTAGTGGCACTTTTAATGGAACGTGATTCCAACCGACGTTTATCCCTGTACCCGCAATGCACTACACCCAAAGACAACCCCCGGTTGGTGAAAAACTATTGCGACATGATTACTATTATATTGGATAAAAATTATGTGATGTGATTTGTGTGAACTTACTACGCTATTTTGATTTCCGTTTCTATGATGTTCATTCTAGTGGCTAATATCTAAAGTTACTTAAAATAAAGGTTTCTTTTAATTCATTAAACCCCAAGCGAACGCCGGCGTTCGCGCACCTATTGTCTTTCTATTGTGTCTGTAATTTCCACGATTGAAAGGAGAACTAAACATATTTTGCTTTAAAACAAACCGCTCCATATTTCCTTGATGATCGACCAAATTTTTTTTAGTTGACGTAATCTAGTGCTTGAGTACGATCTCACATGATGATAAGCAGTGATACTTGACGTTGATGGCGCTCTTGAATCTAATCAGTTGCTGGAGTGTGAAGAAGTAACAACCACATACTAACACATGCCTACATACAAACATATTACTGTGATATTATACCGATTCCATCTATCCCTATCCCTATACTAATATAATAAAGAGGTAAAGTTTGTTTTTTGTTATTTTTTTTTTTTTGTAAGATGTAATCTCTGAAAGTACTGGTCCAATAGCTAAAATTTTTCTCCGATAGAAAACTGCCTTATTCTTGAGTGACCTAGGCTACTATATTTTATGTAGGTACCATCGCGGTCATTTCTACCTGATCACTTAAAAAAAATTCGCTTAAATCCTGTGGCGCGGCGCCAAACCAAACCCTTTGAAGTTTTCATTTCGAGTGCAAGCAAAAATTAACTTAGCGTGGTCAGGCGGAAGTATCTTTGATGGTACGCTAATCTCTTATAAACAACATTTTTGTAACAACACAAAGATATAAAACTGTAAAACTTCAACAGTTCAAAAGGCGGCAAATTCATTGCTACCATAGAGACACGGCATGGGTTCAGGTAATTTGATTACTCAGTTGGAACCGGCTGCAGAATCAAGTGTATGAGGCGACGAGCCAGATTGCCAATGTGATACAAAGCATACGTGTTGCAATGCAGCAGAAAGCAAAAAAGAAAAATGTTTATTTCAGACTCACACAGAACAAACCATAAAATAAAATAAAAATGTTACTGATTACTGACAATATCATAAAAACAATAATATCAACATTCATTGACTGGCCTGTTGGTCTAGTGGTTAGTAACCCTGACTGCTATGCCGGAGGTCGTGGGTTCGATTCCCACCCAGGACAAATGTTTGTGTGATGAGCATGATCATTTGTTCTGTGTCTGGGTGTAATTTATCTATAATATGTATGTATTTAGAAATATATAAGTAAGTTTATCAGTTGTCTAGTACTCATAAGCTCTGCTTAGCTTGAGACTAGACGGCGTTGTGTGATAGTTGTGGAATATTAACATTTTAAAACCTGCGCAAGGTTAAAACGGCTATCTCAGCAAATGCTGCGATTTAAAAAAAAAAAATAACGCGTCCCTGGTATTCTATTAGAGCCTGTGATGCCACGGACACAAGATAGGAAATCATTAAAAGATTTTTCTCGCTCTAGGGCGGAGCGTACAGTTGCCATAACGAATCTTGATAGGTTGCGCAGAAGTCAAATATTCGGTCTCTTTAGTGGTGCGAAGTGAGACGCGGGGGCGGGGAGTGTCAGTGATTAGTTCGCCGCGCCATCGTGTCATAGACGTCACTCCTCATTCGTTCTCTGCGTTGTTGCATGTATCTAACAACGAAGACGATTGGCTCGCCAATGTATTGAATGCGCAAAGCGATCCCCACTCTGACGCCAGGCGTTTAAGATCCGTTATGCCGACTGTACTTTAAAGTAAGTTACCACATAGAATTTAACTTGAACTACATTAGATCGATGCACACGTGTAACGTGCCAGATTTGTACGTAGAACAACGTCTTGTGACGTGGATCAAGTGTAGCTCAACAAGTCTAGTTTTCTTATAAAATGTATGGAGACCGACGCGCTCAGATCGGCGTGTGTGGCACACGTATGCGCAGTGTAGTTCTAGCGTTAACCTTTCACCTACCCCCTCCAATTTATACATCTTTACATATAAATAAAATTGGAGTGTCTGTTTGTAATATTGAAATAACTGCTTTTTACTACATGCATTATATGAATATATATACGGTACATGTACTCTGAAATGGTTGGACCGATTTTGACGGGACTTTTTTTGGCAGATAGCTGATGTAATAAGGAGTAACATAGGCTACTTTTATTTTTGAAAAAATAAATTCAAAATCCTGTAGTCCACGCGAACGAAGTCGCGGGCACAGCTAGTATACAATATTTTGATTAGATGACCACCTACCTTTACAATCTCATAATTGTTTTTGGATTAAAAAAAATACTAAATACCTTTTACAGACGTAAATAAAAGCTTTAAGCCAAGAGTGAATAGGTTACTTCTAGTTAAGCGCGCTCCATCGTTTACCGCATCATCGTCTTCCATCAGATGAGATAGTAGTCCAGTGCAAACTTATCAACAATAAAAACAAGTGCAAACTAAACACAATTTTGCATGACCACCTGTTGAGACCCACCTTGAGCCAAAATCTTCAATCAAATCTTGTCGTGTATTTAATTCTAAACCTTCGATACTGCTACATAGAGTTTATAATGTTAACAGCGTTGAGCAACAATCTGTCAAATTAATTGATACAAAAAAGACGTAAATTATGTGAGCTATCTCTTCACGTAATTACCTAATCGATTTCGTTATATCTAAAGCATTTTCTGCACCAGAGACTTCCATAGCTAACCTAACCAGTAGCACAAGGCACAAAGAACCGTCCATTTCTAAAATAATCCAGCAGAAGGATGGCTAACTAGACTATTCGTTGAAGCTGTCTAGTGCAGACGGTATGCAAATGCTGGCAATCTCATAACCGTGGTGACGACCATCGCCGACTGGCACCCAGTATCATACCTTTCTTTTTCATTATTTTTCATAGAAGGTGCTATGTGAAAGCATTTGCGACGTCTGGCTCGATTCTTGCTGCAGGTTTTATCCAGTATCAATAAAACCTTCGTACCTACCTACTTGCAATTTAGAGCCAAGTTTTACTTTCGCAAGTACTAAGAAATATATAAAGAGGTAAAGTAAAGTATTTGCATTTTTTTAAAAGATAGGTAGCATTGCTTGACAATTTTTTTAAGGTGCATGCGTAGGTAGCCCATCATCATCATCATTATTTCCGCGTTCGGGAGGTACCTGTTCCGGATTCGAGCGGAAGAAACGCCCGGGTGTCGCCACTGTACGGAACGCCCGGAGGACACGGTGGAGCACACAGTCGAGGTGTGCCCTGCTTGAGCGATGCATCGCCGTGCCCTCGTGGCGCACGGTGATCGGCGGCGGAGACCTATCGCGCCGGGCCTTGGTTGAGGCCATGGTCCGGAGTGTGGAGGAGTGGAGGAGGCAACGGCGTTCTCGCCGCCGCCGCCACCGGGATTCTGATCCCGATTTCCGGCCACCGTAGGCGCGGGCTTGCGGACAGTGAGCAATGCTCATCACAATCGCTGTCCGGTCGTCCGGTAACTGTCCGGACCAAGCCCAAGTCGTCGACGGCGCGCACTGTTCCCGCGCGCCTCAAGGAGTTGTCAGCAACAGCAAGGACCTAGCTGGGTCGAAGCCTACTGGGGCCTGGGTTAGTTTCGAAAGACAGTTCGAGCCCCGGTATGAAGGCTAGAAGGAACGGGGTGGGTCTTTTAGTCAGTAAAAGTCTGACACTATCTCCCGCTCCACCCAAGAGCGGGGGTTGTCATCGGATGATTTTTCCCATCATGAAAAAAAAAAACAAAACATAATTTCCGCTGATAGACGTTCACCCTATGATAAAGATCTCCCTCAAGTGTCGCCAAAATGACCGGTCCTGTACGTCTTGCATCCATCGGGTTCCTCCTCACCAGGTCATTTCAACGCTACTCCAGAACCTTTTATCCCGTCGACTATTGTTCTTTGAATGCGTGACGCACAGGAGCAGTGGTTGTGGTGACGCTCGGGACTTATATTTAGCTGTGGACATCTTTCAGCTGAAATGATGATGCAACTGATATTGTTAAAACGGTTTTTGATTTGAATTTTTCAGTTTTGACATTATCAAAACCTTGATATTATGAGGGTTAGAAAATAAAGTAATGAAATATCAGTACCGTAAAATGGGGTGAATATAGACAAAAATTTTAAAGGGTATTTTCTCGATATTTGAATATTTTTTGCAGCATTAAACTATATCAATTTATTAATGAATTGTTGTTCTAAAAAATCGATGTTTTGTTAGAGGCCGACATTATGGTATCAAAGTGAAAAACCAAACCAAAGTTTTGTCTCTATTCACTCCATGTTTCCCGGTACGTAAAAAGTTTTCAGAAACCAAGTAGAAAAACAAGAATATTAGGTACTAGTAGTCAATTTATCTAGGTCACAGACTATAATTGACAACCTACATCTCACCGTAATTTAGTTCAGCTTCAAGTCTTGGAAAATAATAAAGCCATCCATCCTACATCAACCATCTATATTTCATTTCTTTCTTTGATTTTCTATGCCATTTAATTGACATTCAACATTTTTATTCAAAAAAACTTATAAGCACATAGGATCTGCAAAATCTTTTAATTTCACTTCTTTGAGGAGTGCCTGGAGAAGTAACACGGTGTTCGGGCGCCGAGAATCTCAAAGCGATCTTCAACCACCGTGGGTGCGGGCATACAGACGGTGAGCAATGGGTAGCTCGCCGACCATTCGTCCTATAAGGACCGAGCCCGAGTAATCGACGGCGTGTAGTGTTCCACACGTGCCTCAAAGAGATGTCAGCAAAATTGTATGGATCCGCAGAGCCGAAGCCTATTGGGGCCATGGGTAGTCCGAAAGGGAACCCTGGGTTCTGGATCGCAAGGCAAAGAAGAAACATAGCAGTGAGTTTTAGTCAGTAAATAAAATAAAATACTCCATCCTGCTCTGCCCTAGAGCGCGAAACGTCATTGAATAAATTCCCACCTAAAAGAAACTACAAGCTATAGTCTGTCTAAAAAGTCAAACGACTTGGGTAATTATTAGGGCATAATGAAATCTAACGTAGTCAACACTGGTTCAATAACCAAGGTTGATTAAGAGATCTTGATAATAGAAGAACTTTATAAAAAGTGTCGAATATAATTATTATTTAAATGATAAATGATCTTTATTTTGCAAGTAGGTTTTATAAAAACACTTTACACGTCAATTATTATTTTTTTCGTCAATTAATGCTAGATGAGGCCGGTGTTTCCTATCCGACTACCCTGAGAAGAAACACCGAAACAAACTCAGGGGTCAAAGTCTCTTTTAAAGTTCATTTATCATGGTCATGATTAAATATTATACAAAATTCCCAAGTCGTTTAACTTTTTATACAGACTATACATAGCTTGTAGCTTTGTTTTCCCTCGAATAGCTATGTAGCTTTTTTCCCTCTCGAAAAACATTCATTTTCTGGGCCAATCGGGTAATACAAACGCCATTCGATTCAGTCTAGGTCACAGACAATAACAAACAAGCTACGTCTCAATTTAATTTAGCTTAAGTACACGTCTTGAAAAGTAATAAAGTCATTCATCCTCTGTCAACTAACCGCCAATCTATGTTAGTACGTAACTTGATGATGTTTTGTACAGTCAGAGAAAGTAATTGTTTTGAACTCATAATATTCTATCTCTAAGTATAAAACACAAAAAATGTATCTACTTATGTCCAACTATATCCGGTATAGACTGAACAAGCCAACTGATGTAACCCAAAAGCGACAATGCGAAGTAGTGAATTTTGGATTTATTCCATTTTAATACCAAAAGCTAATACCACTGGTATTTGTTTGGACTCATATTTAAAACATCCAAAGATATAAATAAAAATATTTTGAAATTTTTACTTTTATTGAAAAAAAAAACAGATAAATTCTAATAAAAAATACGCAAAAATATAATAAAATCAATTTATTTTGATTACGTTTAACTGAACTGACTACATCAAATTTAAGTTATTGGTATTTGTTCGGACTCGAAAATAAATATTATTTAAAAAAAATACAAGTGGTATTAGTTTTTGGTATTAGAAAGGAATAAATCGTATTTTGTGTTATTATATTATATTGTATAAAATTATCTTTGTCCTGGGCAGTTTGAAATTTTTATTTCACACAGGTTTCTACATTAAATCCCTTGCAGTACTCGGGAGTTAATTATATAAGTCCCTTACTAAGTTAGGAATTTAAAATTAGTAACTTTCAAGCCGCGTACAGCTGCTAGTGTAATTTAATATAATTATACAACGTCAGTTTTAGTATATGCAAAACTCTGTCTAGTATTTTTATGTAAAGACTCTATATACAAAATTTCATAAATGTGTTACGAAAAATCACATAGTTACTTCAACAAAAATACATAGTCACCAGGCCATACAGGCGACTGAAGGATTGATTTGCTCCCACACCCAGCAGTGCGCTGGCCTCTAATGCTCGCTATGACCGACCGTGAACTGTTTTGTAGGTACTTAGTGCCAGTAGTGTTTAAATTGTGACTTTTTTAAATATTTTTGGGGAAAAAATTATCATCGTGTACCTAATAATTATTGGAATCTATTCAGATACTGAAATTACTGATTCTGAACAATCCATATTTAGGTTTCGCATATACATACCTACTAAAAATAATTTACATCTACACTAATTTAGTAAAGAGGTAAAGTTTGTAAGGAGTAATCTCTGGAAGTACTGGTCCGATTGCTAAAATTTTTTCACCGATAGAAAGCTGCTTTATTTCTGAGTGATATATTTTATGTGCACGGGCGAAGCCGTGGGCAAAAGCTAGTGTTATTTATATATATGTGTAGACTTTATCAGTTAAATTACTTACAAGTGATATTCAACCTAAAGGTGTTCAACAATGAATTCCCCTGACTGTACATAGTAATACATTACGTACCGAAGACTTTGTAGACATCTTCATTACGTTTCAGTTTATTATTCCAAGAGTGCTTGGCGTAACTTATAATAATAAACGTCTGAGGGTATTTTGAGGGTAAAGTTATTTATTGTTATGTTACATAACTATACAGACGACCAAATGTCCGAGACGTAACATGACATCATACTTGTACCTATTACTTTATAGTATTAACAAACGTTCCAACTTGGTACGATGGTTTTTGATCTGTCGCACCAAGGTCGTGGTCCATCCGTACCAAGGTCTTTTAATAATAAAGGTAGAAGTACACTGCGCATACGTGTGCAACACATGCCGATCTGGGCGCGTCGGTTTCCATACATTTTGTATGGAAACTAGACTTGTAGAGCTACACTTGATCCGCTACGCGACGCCACGCGATGGCGTTCTACGTACAAATCAAGCGTGTGCATCGGTGCGACGACGTTCTACAAATCAAGCGTGTGCGTCGGTCTAATGTAGTTCTAGCATAACTCTTAAAAAAAAAATCCCGCGGCCTGTGTGGGCATTGGCTTCTGGGTCAATTTAGCTTCACTTTTCTTGGACTGACCGACATTTGACTATTCAAAAGTGCCTGCAAATGGTCTATTTGAAATAAATGCTTTGATTTTGATTTTGGTCTAAACGTTTTATTGACAAATCTTTAAGGTGCACGTAAAACAAGATGTGTCAGCGACGACTTGGTTTCGGTCGTTGCTAGACGCCCGGACGGCGAGCTACTCATTGCTCGCTAACCGTATGCCCGCACGTATGATGGCCGGAAAACGCCCTGTAAGTCCCGACGCCCGGGGTGTCTCCTGTGGCGATGACGATATCCGTTACTGGTTGCGGTCATTTCCTTCGTTCGCATTACTGGTCCGCAGAAGGAGACGACCGCTTCTCATTTCTCAGTTGCGCTCATTCTCAATTTATATATTATATTATTTTCATTAATATATTCTCAAAAATAATTTACATACAAAAAAATACTACATAGCATACAACACCAACACAACAACCTACGTTCCCACTGCTGGGACTCAGGTCCCAGAAGAGGCAATGGGCTGTAATCCACCACGCGGGCCCAGTGCGGGTTGGTGAATGTCATATGTCTTCGATTTTTTGGTTCTAGGACATGCGGTTTCCTCACGATGTTTTCCTTCACCGTTTTAAGGGCTGGTGAAGAAATAAAAGTACAAAACTGCGCCTGACCGGGTCTAAACCCATGACCTACAACTCGTAAGTCTCTAGAGACCTCTACCCAACCGAAAAATATCTAGCCGACGCGCAAATAAAAAAAACCCAAAACAAAAAAAAAATCCAATTTAGCCGTCGAACTAAAATTTAAACCGCTCTAAAGCACTAATACCTCCGCAATCACTCAAGGAATGTGAAAAATCCACGCAATCTAAACGGTTCGCCTCCAGCAGGCACCCTGCATGCGCCTCAGGATTCCAACTTAACGCCAGTCATCGTGTAACGGCCCTTCAATTTCACTTTCTACCCAAATTACTACTAAGGGCTGTTTTCTCGAACAGTCTGACAAAAAAGAAAACCGGTTAGATAGACTGAATAGAAGTCTGAAAGAGAACTTTTTTGTCAGTAGTAAGTAGCTTGAGAGTTTTTAGAAAGTTTTTTTTTGTGCTATATTTGACATGGATACTAAATCCTTTAAGCCATGTCTTCATTAACCTAACCTAACCTGTCCATGTCGGGGTGCCCTAAAATTCTGAGCTCACTTCGCCAGTTCTTGGACTATACCGAGGGTTTGGTTTAGGTGAAACTAGTTCATCCTAGAACAGGGTTACTAGGTAACATATTTTTTTTTTTTAAATGTGATAATATATCTACAAATTATTTACTTACTCTTTGGCATATTGATAGCTTGTCAATCTTGTCATTATATGTAGAACTCACAGAACACAGGAATCATACATTCTTCTGTTCTGTGGTAGAACTAGTGAAATTTATTATAGAGCGATTAATACCGAGATATTTTATGACAATTTAGCACCTTTATAATACAAACCGTCAGCAACACCAACTATTGAACAAAAAACTTACCTTGTCGTTTAGCATTCTAGAATCAGTAGTAACGCCAGATCGCTCGACTGCAGACGCCCGGAGAATTCGTATCAAACCAATTTGGTGCGCGCCGCAAATCGCGCAATCACCGCCTCCCTGAAATGCATTGCCTGGCTGAAAACTATTACGTACACAACCTTGAAGCTGGAAAGGTAAAAAAGATTAAGGAAGTACTCCTGATATTTAGACATAAGAGTAATATTGACTGTAGCTTAATGCTTTGCTAGAGTCTGTCTAATAAGTTAAACGACTTGGGTAATTATTAGGATTTAATGAAATCTGACGTAGACAACACGGGTTCAATAATCAAGGTTGAATAAGAGATAGAGATTATTGTTTACTAACAGAAGAACCTTATATAAAGTACCGAATATAAGTATTTTTTAAATGATTAAATATTATACAAAATTCCCAAGTCGGTCCCAAGACAGACTATAACATGTTAAGTTCACAATTGACATGACATGACATGGGCTATTACCAGAATATCGTGTTGACAATTCCTTACATTCAGTATTATTTAACACGACTCTAGAAAATAAAGGATTACGAGTATTCGATTTTGACATTGATATTTACTAACTGAATGTCACGATCTCTAAACCCAATCTGAATTATGAATTTGAAGTTGAATATTCAACTCATGAAATTGAGAAACTTTGTGGGTTTGATAAGTTCCTATCTCTCAACACGTAGTTCAAGAACGGACCCTAAGCCGATAAGTACGATATTAAAAGCAACTTTTACCCACAAATAAACCACACACAGCTTTGGCCAATATTCCATAATTATTAGTCAAAAGTTCTATATCAAACCACCAATCGTCCTACAAAGTATCTGGATCATACTTGCTTTAGAACGTCGATGGATTAAAATTTTAAACCCCGACGATGATTTTATTGAACCTATAAACAGGCTAGATCAGGTTTTACAACCAGTGCTGCTAGCCGATCAGTATTCACCCCTGCAATTGCTCGGAAAATTATATTAGGATCAAACTCAATTTGGTGCGTCCCACAAATCAGGCAGAAGCCACCCCTTCGTATCGAATGCACTGTCTGGCAGTTTTAACCCTTTTGCTGTACAAAATACACATTGCGTGGATCGGATTTCATACGAGTGTCCTGATTGTATATCAAGGGATGTCCAATTCGATACCGGGGTGTGAGTAAAGAGAATGGAGAAGAGTAACTTTGTAATTGAAAATTTCCGTGGGTGTAAACATTTTGTCATGGATGGTTGAATATATTAATAATACAGGGTTAATAATACAATTATTTAATAATACAGGGTTATTTGTAAAACACTAACAACCTTGCAGGACAGTATTACTAACATCATAAACAACAACTTTTGTTCTAAGACTTTTTACAAAACACTTGCCAAAAACATATCATCAAGATTTCGTTGTTCTATCTAACACATTTCAACTCAGTGTTTTGCTATACCTACGTACGTCTGTACGACGCGACGCAAGCACATCAAACACTCCCGCCACTCAATTCCACTCTCTTCCGCTATTGTAGTATCGCTTGCTTCGCATAGACGTCGTAATATTTAAAACGTTCAATTTAAATATTTTTATTTTTTGTATGAAAATCTGATGAACTAAACATGATACATTTTTAATAGTCATAGAACTAAAGTTATTATTTATGATGTTAGTACCATAGTCCTGAGAGTGTTTTACAAATAGCCCTGTATACAACGTGTAACTGGAATAATAAATATCCTAATTAGAAAAGTAAGTTAGTTACAAAAATAATTCAAGTAAGTACTGAAATTTTACTTAAATACACTTAGGGTGAGTTGCACCATTTAACTATAACGATAACAAAGCCGTTAACAGGTGTCAAATCGTCGAAAGACCCACTATACTGATAGGGCAAGAGTGCTGGTATCTACGCACACACACATAACACTATAGTGACGCAATCAAGTCGTGGAATCATTAAATTATGTATTTTTTTTTAATTAATCAATCAACAAGTATTTTATTTTTGGTTTCGAGAAACATAATTATAATGTAATGTTAATGCTAAGGCCACAATTACACTTTAGCCCAAAAAACCTTCGAAAGCAAGCAGCAATTCCAGCAACTATGAAACCAAATTCAAAGGTAAAGGAATGATGATATTTTTATTTCATACAGTTGAAATTCTGATCAGAATTCAGCTCAACAAATGCCCCCACAAATTCGATCCAAATTTAATTTAGAATGCGCTGAAAATGCCACACCCTCGCTACTACATTATGTGACACTTTTGATCCTTTTACATATCGCGTCGGATCATAGATTTAGATCAAAAGGCTGTTAGGCGAAATTTATTTTAAGTGCTTTTACATTTTTCAAACATTAAAAGCTTATGATGATTTGAGTAAGCATAAGGCTTGCAGTTAAAGCCTTCAAACTATTTATTATATATTATTATATACACTAAAGGCCTAGCTAAATATGACGTCATAAAACTCCTCCGCATCGCTGTCGACTGAAAGTGTGCCCAAAACGCTGGCGGCATTGCTACGTTGTATGGCAGTCTCAGTCTGGGCACACTTCCAGTTGACAGCGATGCGAAGGAGTTTTATGACGTCATATTTAACTAGGCCTTTAGTGTATATATATATACGTACAATGGTCCGCATAGGATTAAGTGCGGAAACCATACTGAGACATAGACATAGTGTATAAATTATTTTTAATTTAAGGGCCGATTTTTCAATCGCCCGATAACTTTTATCTGAAGAATATGTTTGACGTTTTGACAGCTTTTGTATAGAAAATATGTCAAACCGCCATATTTATTTCTCAGATAGAAGTTAACTGATGATTGAAAAATCGGCCCTAAGTGTATTTTATAATTTAATTTGTTTAGTCATTGTTCTAAAATAAATTCTATTATATATAAAAAAAATAACGGGTTTATAAAGTTTTCACGCCGAAGCTGTGGCACCGGTTTTAATGAATTTAGGAGTAAAGATATGTCGATGGATATGAATGTAGATTGTGCAGTCCATCATCATGACCTTTTATGCGCATGATATGGCCATCTAGATAGTGCAGAGATACCGGTCTCTGGTGAGACGGCGAGCCTCCTTGCCGGGTTACTACCATGGTATCTGGGGTCAACAGTCCTTGTACATACTCACGAGTGGTGCATAGAGATGCTACACCGGGCCAAAACTTCGCAGCGGCAGACCAACCTCCGGTAGGACCTCATAGTGGAACTGGGATTTAAAGTATTCATTATAAATTGTATTTATTTTGAATCTTAATACACTGTTTCCCTCTACTAGAGAAGAGGCCTGAGTCTCAACAGTGGTAACATTATAAGGCTGACTTTGCTATGATATACTATACATTTTTTAACACTTGACGTTTAGCGAAACCATGTGTAGAGAAGCTAGTAGGTAACCAATGAGATTGTATTAATACTTGTTAACGTGTTTATCATTATCCTTTTTTAATGAATTCTTCTTCTCAAACATCCATTATAATATAGGCACAACTAGGTGGATAAGTTTTAACAAGTTTTAATTTACTTTACGTGTTTAGGCTAGAAACCTAAACGGCATATTTTTTAAAGCGCCAAAACCATAAACCCCACTCTGTAGCTCTAAAAAAGAGGTATCATCAATAAATAACCCTTTAATTGCTAAAGTTTTACAGCTGTAAAAATTGAACGGCCATTTTGTAAAAAAACGCAATAAAAAGTTGAATAAAAGCGTGATATTGCATAAAGTTGTGAACGTTTTCAGTCACGGAACGTTCGCGATGTTTATCTGTGTGTATTTACACAGACGAACAGACAAGATGCCATAAATATTTCACTAACTGATTTCTGTCGTGATGCAAGGCAGTATGGGGCGATGGTTACGGCGAAATATCACGAATTTATGATGGAAAAGTTTTTATTAAACGCTCTTTTGTGGTTGAGATTGACAAAATAATGTTCAGACAGTACGATTAATTGAATTTTTGTTTGGCAAGCTTGCTACTTGCTGAGTTCTAATTTAGAATATCGTTTCAAAACCTTTCAAGTACACCTGAACTTTAATCTTGAAACAAATTAACTTAAAAGCTAATATTCTTTGAAAAACTCGTCGTCTGAGCATATTTTTTATTACTTACCGCAGACTCAAATCCAGATTAAACTAATAAGTCAACGACCGGACTAAAGCCATTAAAACAAACAATGGAATATACTAATTTCTGCTGAGCTTGTCCTAAAAAGAACTTGGACGACATTATGCAAAACGAAACGGATTTAAGAATCAGCTGCTCCGGACAGTGTTTATGCTAAATGGGCAAATTAATCTTGACTGTGGTCGGATTTGTCGCATAGTAAATCTTGGACACCCTAACGACGCTGTCCATGTGTTGGCCGTCCGGTAGTTTTATGCAATGTAATCAAAAATTACTCATAGCAAACGATTTATTAGAAAAAATGATATTATACTGTGATGATGGAAACCTTTTGTTTTTGTTTTTCACACATTTCACTGCTGATGTGTTAAATATTTTAAACAAATATTGTCTAAAATATTTAAAATTTAAAATGTGTGTAGGTATAAGACTTTTAGGTAAAGTTACAAAAATGCGACCGATTACTTGCTCAGAACACCGACGGCCCTACGTTAGCAACTTAATAAATACCTCCTACCATGAAAACAGCCGTCCAATAAATTCCATCTCAAAACAATTCAGCGAGAAAATTAAAACGGTAATACACTCGACAATCTATATTGAAACTCACATTTTATTTCGGTATTTCGCCAATGCGGATTAAAAATCAACAGTGGCCGAATAGTGGGCCATGCAATTAATCTTACCGGGGTTGTCCGAACGCTGTCCTCTGTCCGGGACTGTCCTGCGAAGCTCGTAAATCTTGGACACCCGCGTCCTGTCCGGTATCGCGCTGCGCATACAAATATTCCAGTGTGTGTATAATAGAAAATTTTTTGCGAAATGATTTCAATTTGCTTGTCCTTGTTGAAAAGTCTGTTGTTTTAGTGATGGACTGCCTGCCGTATGCTTTTCAGCTTCGGATTATGAGAAGCATCTGTTCATTTTATTGAGCTCTCTGTTTATTTGTGAGAAACGTAACCTAAAGTATAAAAACTTGTATTTTTAGCAAAATATCTGAAATGTTATTGAACCTCAAAATCATATCAAGATTGAGTAATACATAACAAATATGTCAATTAATATATTTAGAAATGATAAATTAAATTTCGCGTACAACAGACCGCTTCCATAGCTATTATACAAAATCTCGTATTTTTTATCGAACTCTTCCGAAAGCGTTTGTTTGATTTTTATGACGTTTTTGTGTGATAGATCTGAGAAGAAGTGTAGATTATTTTTTACCTTCCGGGGTAGAAGGAGGAGAGGGTTCCTACATTTGTTAATAATTTATATGACAGACAACGTTTGCCGAATCAGCTAGTCTCTTTATATTTTTTATCGCAGATATAGCGAAAAAAAATGCGACAATCGTAATTAGTTTCGCAGTTGCAAGACAAAGAGTTCTCGTTCCAATCCTTTAGCGACAATACTTTTCCAGATGTGACCTCTTTACCAGTAATACGAGTACGGTTCCAATGCGATTTTTGCAGCAATATCACAGTAATCCATTTGAAGAATAGGAAATTCAGAAGTTTTACTATTCTGAGAATTAACAGAAAAAAAAAGAAAAAAGCTTGTTATAGAGTTTTTTCTTACAAGCCCCACGCGACATCCACGCGATGTCGAAAATTATTCCACTGAAATATATTAAAGGTATGAAAAAGTATCTGAGATCTCTTTTCGACTAGTAAAAAATGCTTAAGGCATTAAGTCCGCCTTTGTGCAGTGTTTTGTTACTCGTGCATTTATAGTTTTAATAAATAAATAAAGTCTGTTCAAATTTTGATGCACCATTGATTTACAAGCATCTACACAAGCAGGCCTTCTTTTTTTGTCGATTATTCAGGCCAGTCTGAAGAATGATCGGCGACGGAGACCTCTCGCGCCGGGCCTTGTTTGAGGCCATGGTTCGGAGCGAGGAGGAGTGGCAAGCGGTCGCCGACTTCTGCGAAGCAGTAATGCTCGCAAAGGAGGAGGCCGACGGCATCAGGCAACGGCGTTCTCGCCACCACCGCCGGGATTCTGATCCCGATTTCCGGCCACCGTAGGTGCGGGCTTGCGGGCTTTCCCTTTCCCACCATAAAAAAGGCCGAAGAATCGCTAAAATTAAATAGTAGTGAGCTGGACTCAGAACATATTGCTTGCAGAACAGATGGTCGATGAGGCCGAAAGGAGTGGAGGTCACGTACCTGAAGATGCAGCGTTGAAAAGTGAGCTTATCTTCTTTACTTATAATAAATCTGTAGAAATTCTTAGTTGTACGCACATCACGTAAAATGCACGAAATCGATGCAGATATCTTGTATATATTAAAATAGGCTAGTTGCCGTAAAAAATGTAATTAGTCCTTCTTTTAGATTATTAAAAAATAAGTGACACGTATTTTTTTATTTGTAAATTAAACCAAAAATGACAAAGTTATAGCCCATTAAAGTTACGTGTAACGTCACGCCGCGCTGTGCTGCATTTTTTCGCACGGGGTGACGTCACACGTAACTTTCTTTGTTATTTTTTGTTTAATCGAAAGAAAAATACGTGTCCCTTATTTTTTTATAATCTAAAATACGGACTAAACAAAATGTAATTATTTTGACCCTGGAAACTACCCTATTGTGAGTATCTTGATATTTATTACTGAGACTTTATTTCATTGCAATCGGTTGGCTATATCAGAAGATATGTAGTATATCTTCTATCTTTGTCTGTTATGGTGCTCCCACATTGCCGTTAGAAAATGTTTAGTAACGTTATTAAACATTTGTTAGCAAACATTTAATCACGAATATAAAAAATCTTTTCATGTTAGAAATTGTTTAGTAACATTAGTTAACAAATTATAACAAAACATATTATAACAAAATAAAACATGTGTTACCTTTTGTTTGTAAACCTTTTATAAAGGTGACGGCGGGGTATGCGGTGAGTCGAGGATGCGGGGGGGGTTAGAGTATGCCGGTCGCTGCGCGCTGTGTCTGGTGTCTTGTCAGTCCCTTTGTTTAATTAAGCGTGCGTTGCTGTGCGTATACAGATTAGTGGTTGCGCGTGCGCCAAGCAATAAAATATGTCAGGTTATAATTGGAATAACGAAGATGTTTACAAATTGATGATTGATGTTATAAAATGTTAGTAAACATTAGTAAACATTTGCCATTAGTGTAGGAGCACTTATAACATGTAACAGTTCCTAAAATGTAACAATTGACAACATTTGTTAGTAAATGTTTTCATGTTAGAAAATGTTTACAAACATTTTGTAACGGCAATGTGGGAGCACCATTAGGCGGTACGAGCTTTATTGGATCAGCTAGTCATGATTAAAAAAATATGATCAGTATGATCCTTCTGCAAGTATCTTTTCTTTGTGATAATATGAAAGTGTAATAGAGATAAGTAATGACCGGTATATTTTATGATTAAGTGTTTTAACATCTCACTATTAGCTTTTATAACTTTTATCTGACTTAAAAGATATTTCATTATTACGAGTAACATTTTCATTATCGATTTGTCTGTCTATAAGAATATTCGTTTGATATAACATCGAATATATGGTATCTAGGTATAATACATCAAATGTATGGGTTGTATTAAAGGCTTTTTTATGTTTTTATAAGAAAACACCATAGTATTCTCGTCCGATTATAATAATTTAGGTGTATTCAAGGCTGGAGTGAAAAAGCTCTCAATAAACTAGTGCGATTCACCATCAACGATTGCATCACTGCTTACCATCACGTGGAATCGCAGTCAAGCATTAGTTTATTATGATTAAAAAAAATTGCCACCTCTTTTAGAGTTAGGCTTGCGGACGGTGAGTAATGGGTAGCTCGCTGTCCGAAACTGTCCGGACCGAGCCCAAGTCGTCGACGGCGCGCACTGTTCCCGCGCGCCTCAAGGTGTTGTCGGCAACAGTACCCCTACTGTCCAGGTGGGTCGAAGCCTACTGGGAACAGGGTTAGCTCCGAAGGTAGCTATAAAAAAAAACATCTTTTAGACTGGCAATATGTCTAAAAGAGGTGACATGTTTTTTTTTATAATAATACTTACATAAAAATATAAGGTGGTGAGGAGGCCAAGGCAATCCTCAAACCCCAGCCGCCGCAAGTGACGCCTTGGGCATCGAGTCTCAAGATGATTCTCGGCCACCGTAAGCGTAGGCTTGTGGACAGCAAACAATGGATAGCTCGCCGTCACTTAAGGGCCAGGCCTGGGTCGACAGCGCATTGTATTCTACGCGAGCCTTAGCACAGACTAAGGCCCTAATCCCTGTCAGTGGTTTGTCTGACTTTTAAGGACTAATCGAAAAAGTAAACTCGGTCCTAGAAAGTAAAAGGCAACTAAAAAGACACGAGTAGACTTTAAGCCGCATATCTCAACACTTTCTCTTACTTTACCCAGAGCGCGAGAAGATATGATGATTTCTCACCACAAAAAAAAGATAGATCGTCAACAATCTTATCGGTGAAAGAATTTTAGCAATCGGACCAATACTTTCAGATATTACCTCCTATAAACAAAAAAACAAACTTTACCTCTTTATTATATTGGAATAGATATTAAATTTAGGCTAGTAAACTGTCAAGGTAGAACTTCCTACCTATCACTTTAATTGTTCTTCCCCTTTCTCTATTGTATTTTTTAATATGTATTAGTTTATTATTTGGTAGTTTATTTATGTATTATATATATATATATATTCTATTGTACTATATTATTATACTATAATATTTATGTTGTACACTGACAGCCCCAAATCTTTTTCCTTTCGTTCAGTCCATCCAAAGGTTGTCTGGTAGAAATTGCCTTGCGCAATAAGACCGCCTATTGTACACATAATCTTTTGTAAATGTTTATCCTGTATTTAGCTAAGGTGTGCAATAAAGTTATAAATAAATAAATAAATAAATAACTTCACTACGCAATGTGTACCACGTACGCTGATCTGGGCGCGTCGGTCTCCATACGTTTTATGCGTTACCTTTTGAAGTGAGAAGTGCTCAAACGCTACCAACGTTTAAAAAAATGGTGAAGGAGCATTACCTTTCACTTTGATTTTGTCTTCTCCTGGCTTGATTACATATTTAATATTTATTAGTATATTTTTTGTAATGTATGTATGTATTTGTGTTGTTATTTCATATTAGTATTATTTCTGATGTACACTGACAGCCCTATATCTTTCTCTTCCCTTTCAGTCCATCCAAAGGTAGTCTGTAAGAGATTGCCCTGTGCGATAAGACATTGTACACTTATTTTGAATAATGTTTGTCCTGTATCTTTTTTGTTGATGTGATGTACAATAAAGAATAAAATAAATAATATATGGCAACTAGACTTTTAGAGCTATATACATTAGATTCGTTTTACATACGTATACGTTCGTTGGTCCACGTGTGAGTCGGTCTAATGTAGTTCTAGCTTTATCAGATTAACAACTAATATAATTATTATCAAGCTCCACGCTAGATTGTACCAAATCGCCTACATAACTGGATAGTCTATCAACAATTTAGCTTTGTCACGCAATCCCAAACGTCTACCTATACGATATTCACCCAAAGACGACATCCCAGCTCGAACCATATCAAAAAGGATCGCGAGTTCAACGCCCTTACCCCAAACATATACTTTCAAAGAAGTTTCGTAATTTTACATTCCCTACGCTTTTAGCTGAATGAAATCCTACGCGAATTGCGATACATGAAAACGTTATTAAGGTTACACTCTAGAAATGTCGCGGTTTTGTTATGGAACTACCGTTTTGTGTAATGGGAAGAGCTATTAGAATCGGAAAGTGGGAAAGGGGTCTTAAGCAGTGATATGATGGTATTTTAAAAAGCAAGATTAAAGAGTGGTTTGCATATAGCAGCAGTATGGTACAGATTGACCTTAACATAACACAGATCGGCTGCGATTTTACAAAATTAAATTTAAAAGTGCCGGCTAAAACATTTTTACGAAATTACAACGCCTGCAGTAAAATATTGAGTCGCGGATCACATTAGCTATTTTTAGAAATTAAAAAACAAATGCACGAATTGATTTTTTTCGGTCTTACGCAAGTAATGAATCTGTGTACTTAAATCAATTAGAAAGGAAGATCCGATGAAGAACCAAAGTTACTGGCATAACACGAAGAATCGCCAGGTAAAGCCATCGCCATCCTATACGGTGGACCGATAAGAGTTGCTAAAATCTGATGGATATCAGACGCACAGAACCGGTTGTTTTGGCGACACTTGAGGGAGAAGGGATTATGTCTAGCCTTAAATGACTTCCAGTTAAAAATGATGATAATAATGAGATAGGTACCCTGTCTATAAACCTACATAGTCATATTTGAAAGTTCTCGTCAAAGTAATGACATCATTTTACAAAGTTAGAACCGCGTGCAAGCTTTAACATTCAAAATCATAAGTTAAAATCTGAAAATACTCGCCTCAGAACTTTAAATCTCTTTAAGCCCACTTATAAATCTATGCTAAGCTATTCATACGTCATCGTGACGGGAGGCCATTTACCCAAGTGTCGCCATTTTGTATGAGAACAGCCATTTTGTTATTAACGGAAAAATGCGTTTAAATCTGAAGTTAATTTATTTTATTGATGCTTAAATTTTGACAGTGTTAGCACTTAATTATAATGTTACGCCTGTGTAGTTTTTTTATATAGGATTTTAGAATTGTATTTTAAGTTTGTATGAAACCATTCGTATTAAACAGGTAGGTATATATTTTACTGTTAGAATAAGTACGAATTATGTTATTATGCGCATTAACTAGGTAATCTGAAAATTACCGGGCGCAATCCATTAAAGTATGAAATTTTATATAAAGTAGCAGATATCTCCGGGTGTAATTTATCTAAAATATGTATGTATTTAGAAATATATAAGTAAGTTTATCAGTTGTCTAGTACTCATAACACAAGCTCTGCTTAGCTTGGGATTAGACGGCGTTGTGTGATAGTTGTGGAATATTATATTATATCATCATCATCATCATATCAGCCGAAAGACGTCCACAGTTGGACATAGGCCTCCCCCAAGCGTCGCCACAACGACCGGTCCTGTGCATCACGCATCCATCGGATTCCCATAATTATATTATATATTATATTATATCTCCGCTTTACCTAATTAATCTGCATATTAATGGATGCTATATCGTTAAATCGTGAAAGACAGTGACCGAAACACTTTTAACTTATTTGACACTTTACCTGCCAACTAGTTCAAGAGAGCCTGCTCTGCGAGGCTTCTTCTGGATGGTTATAAAAAAACAACCAAGGCCAAGGCGGGAGCTCCGCTCTATTTCGCTCCCACCATAGCCTTCTAACCTAATCTGTCCGTGTTAGGGTGCCCTAAATTATGACAATTATTCATACATAAAATGTCATCAAACTTGATTTATTTGAAATTAAAATTATAATGAATTGGAATGATTTAGTTCAAGCAATGCAATATTAGCAATATTTTATAGCTTTACCGTAGGCATGGTTAGTCTGCAGATTATCTAGTTCATATAAGAACTTTATTTAACCTTTTTTTCACTTTGTCGAACTCAATCAGATAATGTGATTTACGCATATAGCGGTAACATTATAATAATATAGTACGTTAATGTTTCATAAATTAATCCATTGTTCCTCTTTTCGTGTCGAAATTACTTTTATTTTTGTATGTAGGTATAGTGTCAGATAGCTGTCACATTTTGCTGAGCAGATTATTGTGCCGTGAGGCACATCACTTTATTTTTTTGTTTCTTTATTGTTTCGTATTTAGGTTCTTCACTAGTATTTCATTTTTTTGTTCAAAAAAAGACGTGTAGCACTCGGGGACTGCCGCGGTAAAGCTATTGCATAGCATTTTTATCAACTTATGCAATTATAATTATTTATTTATTTTATTTATGCAGTATTTTTTTTCCTTTGTTTTTTTTCTTTGATATTAATTGAAGTTACACTTTCACACATTGAATTGAATTTTGATTGATTGTTCACTCATTTGTTTTCTTATCGGTCACCACGCTCAAAAAACAAATGAGTGGGGGGTGTTAGGTTATTTTCGTTACGAAATTTCTGGATTCGGTCTCCACGCTCAAGGCCCGCGATAGAAGCTATGCAATAGCTTAAAAATCTACCACCACTGAGTAGTTCAGAATCATGTGCTGTATCCATGGAATTTGTTTATGCGTTGTTGTCAAATACATCCTGTAGAATACATGGTGCTTATTCTATACAAGAATTAGAAAAATAGGAACAAAAATAAATTGTCAATTAAATTAGGACGATTTAGATTAAAAAATATATTCATAGTAAATTTATAAAAATCAAATTATAAGTAAATGTCTTTCAACATACTGAAAGTACACACAGAGAGTTGAAAAAGAGACGCAGACACTGTGTGTAACATTAGTGGGGGGAAAGCTTAACACGTACAAATAACAACAACAAAAATACACGCTTTTTTCTTCCCGTTCAATTATAACTCAGATAGATGACGTAAAGAATGCTGTAAAGCTAGTGTGAAAATCCTTGTACCCATAATACAAGTTAAATCTTTCTTTGGATACCAGAGTTACTTACAAATATTACTAACATACTATTTTTATCATCAAAAACGTCTTTGTTTTTGTATTTGCTTGTATAAAAGGTTACAGTCCAATAAATTATTATTATTATTTATTCTTCTTAATCGTACACTCTTGACAGAGTGGTCTTGGTCATGTCTCAGTCGAGTCCCGCACCACCACCTGTCTCGCGATACAACGCCATGCAGCTCTGTGTTTGGCGGCTTGGGAGCCTTCATTTACGCTGTAGTGTGTCACGGTTTTGATAAGGTCCGTCCATCGGTATTATTTATTAGGTGTCTTCAAATCTAGAGTGAATAAGCTCTTAATTCATTAAACCCTAAGCAAGGGCCGCCCATTGTATGTATGTATTTTAGTTTCCTTTTTGTATATGTAATGGTGTACAATAAAGTGTATAATAAATAAATAAATACAAACGCCGGCGTTCGCTCTCTTACTGTCTCTCTCTATTGTGTCTCTAATTACAGTATTCGAAAGGTTAATAACTAACGCGGTTCAGCATCATCAATTGCATCACTGCTCACCATCAGGTGAAGCAAGCACCAGTTTATATCATTAAAAAAAAAACATTTATGCATTTCTTATTTCCCCTCTGTAAGAAACCAGCCAGTTTTCAAACAACACAAGTAGCATTAACACTTCCAGACCGACGCCGACGTCGAGAGCAGTCATGCGACCTAAGCTGCCACCCATATTGCCGCAACAAAATCGTTATTCCGTCTACAGCGACCTGTGTAAACGCAATAAATTGAAATAAACCTCTACGTTGCATTCCTAGGGACGCTCCGACGCTTCCAAGCGTCGCAACGAATAAATAAGAAGCCTGCAATAAAATTGAATTAAATTTTTAAAGGGTGGATGATTTCGTTGAGTACTTTTTGCTTTTAGTTGTATGAGTTTTTGTTTTTTTTTGTTTTCAAAATGGTATTTAGGTACTGTTCGGGTCGGTAAGTAAGATCTCAGCCGTCTGCTGGATGATATCATCAATATCATCGTCATCACCTTCTTTCTACCCTTGTCCTGTGTTACTTGGGGTCGGTGCAACACGTCGGCCCTCTCCCTTTCTATCCATCCACATTTATAGTCATAACTCGTGAGTTTAATGCCTCCTCCCATGGTGACATCAAAGCAATATTAGAAAGGCACAATGTGCGTGTGTATTCTTGTTTTTTGAAATTTGGCTCACGAGCTGCAGACCATATCCTTGAGTAGCGTATACTTTCTATCTCGGGAGTATATTCATTTCGAATAATTTTTTACTTTCACGCAGGCAAAGCCACTGGCAGAAATCAAGTTTGCTAAGTATGCTGTTTTAACAGTAAAAACACAATATATTGAGACACCTATACGTTAATGCAGAGTAAAATACTTCAAATCTAGAAAAAAATTTTTAAAAGTGACCTTTATAAAAATAAATTGACCATCTAAAGAATAATGCTGTGTCATGTTTATTCAGACATTCATTAATCACTGAAAAAACTACATTTCAAAATCACTCGAATATTCCAATCTTTTAAACCATTTGTAATAAAATATCATTGTCAACTTATTCGAAATACCATTAATTATATAAACCACGTAGTACCACTCAAAAATAATAAAAGAGATCCATTTTAATAAATATCCAATTTAAATTCACGCTGAAATATTATATTATTAAAATAATTTAAAACCGCTGACATTACACTTAATTAAATGAGTAAGTAGACCGTCGACCGCATACCCCGAGTATTAATTGTTACCGGTATATTGTTAAAAACATACAGATATACTCATTAATACATTTATGAGAGAACAAAATATGCCTCCCAGCTGATTCAAGTATGAATTACGGAAGGTATAATAGCATTATTTTGTAATTTAATTATTTGTAATTTTATTGGTTCTTTGTTTCAGTTCATTATGGGATGATGTATAAAACCATGTAACCATGTACCAGCAAAATATGGAATGGGCTGTCATCTCGAGGTCTTTCCGCTGAACAAAAGTTGAAACAAACATAATTATAAGAGAAAGGGAAATCCTCTCTGAAAGGATAAGCAACGTACTTGTGCTACATTTTTTCTTTTGTTCTTTGAGCGTTGGTTAATGACTACTTTCACTCTGGGTAGAGCGAGAGGGAGAACCAGATTTTTACTGACTAACCCTATCCGTGATCCATCAGTTACCCTTTGTGTACCAGGGTTGCGGTCTTTCGAACAATTCGGAAGCCTTAGCAGGCATTGGCCCTAGTGGACCCCGGCAGCTATGCTGACACCTCTTTGAAGTGTATGTGAAACATGACCGCAAGCCTGTGCCTACAGTGGGTGCCCCACGCCTTGGGCGTCTTAAGCGGCATTGTCCCTACGTGTCAAACTTTCCGCCGCTTCCGTTTTATTGCTTCGCAGAAAGAGGCGGCTGCTTCCCATTACCTTTTGCTCTGTACCATGGCTTGGACAAGGCCCGGAGGCAACACGAGGATACGGCGATGTTCCATCCAGGTACACACTTTGACAGACCTCCACCGTAACCTCCACTGTGTCCTGCTTGCGATCCGCACAATGTTGATGGCCGCCTGCTTGTTCGCCACTTTAAGGCAAAAAGTTCAAACGAATATCGTTTCTATTTCAGTTTACTTTACAACATGCATATTATTGTGTTGTTAGTGCCTTAACTCATGAATGTGCATGCTACGTGTATCGTGTAAAAGAGCAATTAGTTAGGTACCGAAATAGTTTTATTGCAGGTTTATTCTTAACTAGCTTTAGCCCGTGGCTTCGCCCGCATGCAAATAAGTATAGCCTATGTCACTCAGGAATAAAGCTTTCTATCGGTGAAAACATTTTCGCAATCGGACCAATACTTTCAGAGATTACTTCTTATAAGCAAAAAAACAAAAGCAAAAAAGCATTCTTTATCTCTTTATAATATTATATTATAAGTGTAGATGAAAACTGCATCAGAAACTTGATATATTTAGATTACTTATACCTAGAATATACCAATGAAGATTTGATGATGTTTGTTCGAAAAAGTTTGGGTGCTGCTCCAATGCATTTCAATAATAGATCATTTAGAAACTGAAAAGTTGAATTGGAATCTCTTGTCTTGGTATGGTCATGTAAAAAGAAGGGATGAAAAGCATGTTACTAAAAGAGTTATGAGTATACATGTGGATGAAAGGAGAGAGAGAAGGAGACCAAAGAAACGATAGATGGATTGTGAGAAAAGTGGTTTTAAATACATTGGAGTAAAATTTAGTTAAATAATAGTGATAGCATAACGGGTGACAGGACAGACGGAAGGAATAAAAGTGTTGCGCTGACCCCAAATAACACGAAACAAGGGCAGGAAGATGATGATGATCAAGACATTTTGTGTGTAGCAACAACTGGCCAATTCGTAACATCATAAGGGAAACCTATAGAATATGAGATGAGACTGCAGACCTCAGAACATGGGCCCCGTAAAATGAGTAAGTAATGCTCCTTGCATGACTGTGGTTGGCGTGCATAGGTATAATAAATTAGAGCTCAAATATTCATGTACAATCAAGGTACTTACCCTAAGGATACTTGAACGATGAGCGGTGTCTGTCTGGTGGGAATATCCGTGGTTAATGCATATGAAGGTTGACAGAAACCTGGTTAGTTTATTATCTACTGCTCTCTCGGCGGTCGCCTTCTTCTACGAAGCTACTAGCATGCTAGCAAAGGAGGCGGGTGTTCACGTGAAAGAACAGACTTCCTCACGTCCCAGCCACCGGGATCCTGACTCCGTTTTCCAGTCACCGTAGGCGTGAGTTTGCGAACGGCGAGCAATAGGCAGCTCGCCGTCCGGTAACCGTCTGAACCGAGACCGAGTCGTCGACGGCGAGTAGTGATCTACGTGCGCCTCAAAAAGATGTCAGCAAAACCTTAGAAGCCCAGCAGGGCCGAAGCCTACCTGGGGCCATGACTTCCGTTCCAGGACTCCGGGTTTCGGATAGCTTCCGAAAGGAAAACCCAGAGTCCTAGAATGCTAGGTAAAGAAGGAAGTGTTGTAGTTTATAAAAGTCTGACTCCCCTTCTCGGTCCTTCCTAGAGCGGAAGAAGTCATTTGTTGCGTTAAATGACGATGTTTGGTATTCCTGAACAGTTAGCTGCCACATTTTACAAGAAATGTTCATGTCCCGTGTACGCTTAAGAAGCCGTAATATTCAAGCGATTTTCGACTTAAAAATAAAACAAAAACTTTAAATTACGTAAGATTTTTTAAGTCGCTTTTCAACCGTTTTCATTTACATTGGAAACCTAGGGTGTTCTAACTCCACGGTGGAGGAAAAGACGAAAGCAAATAATACATGTAAAATTAACGAAACCTTAAGATGCACATATTTTTTATTCCTTGGCTGTAGCTCACGAGGAAAAAAAATGGAAAGCAATTTTTTCGCGTCACTTTAAATTGTTTTCAGTGTAACAGAAAACTGCACTCCACCCAACGACTAATCTATTTTAAGACAACATCAACATGAGGTATTCCATTTTCCCCAGGCCTCCTCGCGACCACGAGTACTCTGCAAACATTCCTACCGTTCCATTAACTAATTGTTAATTATCTCCCCTACCTCCCTTTTGCGAACGATGACGTTTTGATGGAGATGCCAATTTTTCGTTTTTTTTTTTCCTAGGGGTTCTCAGATAATGGTACTTTGTTTGTTTTTTTTTTTCAAATTGTCCTTTTGTGATTAATTTTAAAGACATTGTTAAAATGTTCCCCTATTTTAAATTATTTTTTTAAGAGGATTAGTTAAATTTTAATAAAAGAATCTCCATCTGAATTATACTAATAAATGGTTGATTTGTACAAAAGGCATTAAATTCGCCCCTCATCTGTACTTTTTTTTTACTACAGTATGTAATAAATAAATATCTAAATTATTTTGAATTATCGTTCCGTCTGAACATTGCAAGGGTGCAACAAATCTTTTGAATTCTTGGCTATCCTTTACCATAACATGCATTTATAAACTTAAACCTTCTCAAGATTCACTCCGTTCCATGAAAATCCGTTCAGTAGTTTCCGCGTCTATCGCGTTCATACAGACGTGGTGGGGAGACTTTACTATAACTTTGTGCTAGAACTATGTACACACTCATAATACTGCTTCCCTACTCCCAAAAAAAAACAGAAAAGTATATTAGTCTATTAAGTAATCCCATAAGAGAGACCGCAAGATCAAATGCAAGGGAAATGGGGTTTGTGCGTGCCATTTGATAGCGCGTTATTTCCAGACGTTAACTTTTCATTTCGGTGTAATGCTGCTGAGCTCTTAGGGGCCTATACTGTATAGAGATGACCGACTCTTGGCCTAGAAAGATGTCCGGTTTTTTTGTTTTTTCTTAATCAGGAGCGAAATAAAAAAGCTTTTTTTTTGATAATGTTTTCTTTTTCTAAAAGTAATTCTAGCATAGTCGGCCTTAAAATGTTCCCACTGTTGGGACTCAGGCCTCCTCTCTAATAGACGGAATGGGCCGTATTTCACCACGCGGGCCCAGTGTGGGTTGGTGGATGTCACATGTTTTCGAATTTTTGGTTTTAGGACATGCCGGTTTCCTCACGATGTTTTCCTTCACCGTTTGAGAGCAGTGGTAGCCAAGTGGCAACGGCCCTAACTTACAAGTTGTAGGTCGCGAGTTCAAACCCAGCCAGACGCATTACTTTGTGTAATTTATTTCATCACCACTGCTCTCAAAACGGTGAAAAGTAATTCTACTTGGTACAAATTCAATTAAGAAGTTTACGTTACCACAAAGTACGTTTATGACACCTGAACTATTCGTTGGCTGGACAGAGGTTTTATATCTAGTAAATTTTTAATAGGTTTTGTAATGATAGTAAGCAATATTTATATAGTTCGAGGCGTGCTGGTTATCCCCAAGTTCATTATGTCTAAGAATAATTTGTTTCTACATACTTTGTAGATTGCGATTTTTTTGTGGTCATATTGTAGATATTGACATTTTTTTTTCTAATTCTGTAACAGAAAATATAACGCTCTTCTTTAAATTATATATTTCTTATTTTTACATTATGGCTCAGAAATCCCTGTCTCTTACTCAAAATTATCTTTCACCTGACGCAAATATGACGTCACCGATCTTCCAATACGAAAACAAAAACAATGCAAAAGTGAAGCGACTCTAGCCACAACGGTGAGGGAGCTCGTACAACAAGTGCTCTCGAAAATACAACAAAACACAATGAATTTACATTCAGGATAAAATCTCAGATTCAAATCTGAGTTCCAGATAGTGATCTCCAATTTAACTTTGACGATTTTCCACTTGTGCTCAATACACGGACACAAAATAGATAGGTACAGAAGACAATCTACATACAAAGCGTGCTCAAGTAACGCACACATAGACACCGCTCACGGATACGATATCTCAGCTCAAACGCCCGGTCGCGCTCATACAGTTCGGCGCAACCCGCTGACTCTATCGCGATCGCCTAGCGTAGGTATATAAAGTGAAGTACATACATGAGATTAACTTCTGTACCTATCTATTTAGTGACACGGACGATGCAAGTGTACGTACGAATTCCTGTTAACTTTTCCAATATATTCTGTGAGTTCAAGCGAGCGAGAACAATTCTCGTATAAGGTACCCAGGTAACAAAGTGTTAAGTGAGAAAATAAAGAAACGCAAAACTTTTCCAGAACTTTCCAAATTTGATTTTTGTGCAAGTGGAAAATGTTGGCTGGAAAATATATAGTTAGTCTGGGTTTTTGTGCTGGGGATTTGAAGTTAAGCTTTTAATAAAAGTTATAGAGAGAAAATAAATGATTTTTCTGTTCTATGTACTCGTACCTAGTTCGCCCATGCTGAGAAAATATCTAAGGCAGACGCCAGATAAGTTTGCAATAGAGTAAGTACATTGACCCTTCTACATTTACTGATATTCATATTCTTTATTGTACACACACCTTTTATCAAACAATAAAAACACTGAAAAGTACAAAATAACTTTAATTTCGGAAGTCGGTGTTTCTACAATAGTTTTGTCTCTTCGTTATTTACTTTTCCGTGTTTTTTAACATAATGATGTCGGTTATTTTTTTTTTTTTTTGTAAAAAGTTTTTTATTTTACACTTTTTAGTTATGGTACCACCACTAAAAAGTAACCCTCAGACAAACTTAAATACTCTATAGCCAGAGTGCATCTCATAACGATTCTAAAAATCCCAAACACGGTTAGATAACATTAATTTACCTTCTGGCTTCATCATCTGATCAGTTTGATACATCCCCTCCCCCTTTTCTTTCAGTCAGTCATCGACTACACGTATAAACAAATCAATTTTACTTGTTACGACAGTTCTGCTGTAATCCTATGAGGAGTTCTGTTCCATATTTTCAAAGTTCATGATCAGATCATAACAATATATCTATAGGACCAATTTGGAAGCATAACCTTTCAAGCAAAAAAATAATTTTCAAAATCGGTCCACAATTGACCGAGACATCGGTGAACATAAATAGAAAAAAAAAATTCATTCAGCCGAACATAGAACCTCCTTCCTTTTCGAGGTCGGTTAAAAATAGGACGGCTGATGTACACAAGCAAGCTTAACCTACTATTAGGTTTCCTTACCGCCACTCTTTTATACCTATATAAGAGAAACATTTTGCACTTGAGGATTATTTTACATTCTCAATTTCTTGAATCCACATTGCTATCGTGATTCTTTACAAATTCTATTAATGAAAAACAGTTCATTGTTGGTATAGGAAAAGGTTATTGTACTTTATTCCAAACTAGCTTGTGCCACCGGCTTTGCTCGCGTGAAAATGGGTTTCTCTATACTAACTTTGGACCCTCACTTCATCTCCTTATGAGGTGAATTTTGGAAAATTCTCTCTTCGTGCTCGCCTATTTCCAGTAGTTACAGCTGTGTGTTGATATGGAAATCAGTCAGTCAGTTTCTCTTTTAATATTATATAGGGTGACTGGTAATTAGTTACCGATACTTAAACACGTGATTGTCCTCATGATTATAAACAACTTTCCCAAAGAAACTTTTTTTTATCATTCGTTTTATGACAATAACAAAATGCACCAACAGTTGATCGGTCGCAGGCGCGCGCGCACGAATTTCAAATAGCTATTTTGTTATTGTAATAAAACGAATGAAAAGAAAGAAAGAAAATACTTTTTATTTGCCGGAAAAGGCAAAAACTTAAGACTAACATATTACAAACATTTTCCATGACAAAAAAAAAGAGTATAAAAAAAAAGTTTCTCAGGGAAAGTTGCTTGTAACCATGAGTAAAATCATGTGTTTAAGTATCGGTCACTAATTACCAGTCACCCTATGTAGTATAAAGATATACAAAGTATATAGATTTATCAGGTATTAGTTATAAAAACTCGAAAATCCTCAAATGACTCTTGCCGCTCTGGGTGAAATGGCATGAAGTATCTGACTTTTACTGACTAAAACCCACTGTTCCTTCAGTTGCAGTTTGCATTCCAGGGTCACTTAAACTCTTTCAAATAATTTTACAAACCTGGAGCTATTCAATAACGCTTCATCAAAATTGTAGGGAAAAATAAAGTTCTTCTTTATGACTTCCTAACGTAAAACACATGGAATTTGTTTAGTTTTATCAATTTTAGGTAATCCAAATAAAGTTACTAAAAATAGCTCATATTTCAGAGAGCGAATAGCTCGAGGAAATTACGCAAAAACACAAACTAAGCTTAGGTACCTTTTTTTATGGTGGGAAAAAATCATGCAGTGACATCCCCCGCTCTTGGGCGGAGCGGGAGATAGTGTCAGACTCTTACTGACTAAAAGACCCACCCCGTTCCTTCTAGCCTTCATACCGGGGCTCGAGCTCCCTTTCGAATAACCCTGGCCCCAGTAGGCTTCGACCCGGCTGGGTCCCTGCTGTTGCTGACAACTCCTTGAGGCGCGCGGTAACAGTGCGCGCCGTCGACGACTTGGGCTTGGTCCAGACAGTTACCGGATGGCCGGACAGCGAGCTACCCATTGCTCACTCTCCGCAAGCCCGCGCCTACGGTGGCCGGAAATCAGGATCGGAATCCCAGCGGCGGCGGCGAAAACGCCGTTGCCTGATGCGTTCGGCCTCCTCCTTTGCGAGCATTACTGCTTCGCAGAAGTCGGCGACCGCCTGCCACTACCTGACTACCCTGAGAAGAAACTCCGAAACAAACTCAGGGATCAAAGTCTCTTTAAAGTCCATACAGCAATCATGTAATAGTCGAATCATATGAAAACCATGCAGATGGAAGTCTGAGATGGTCTCTTGAAGAAACAACTATAGTTCTGAGTGAACCTGCCCAGTCAGTGCAAGCATTTGTCAGTATGCGTGTAGCTCAACTCAGGACTACCAAGGAGCTCAACGGCTTGACGAAAAATACCAAAATAAAAAACTTTTTACAAAAAAAAATATAACCGACTTCAATGTTAAAAAACACTGAATAGTATAAAATAACTTTGATTTCGGTAGTCGGTGTTAAATAACGAAGAGACAAAACTATTATAGAAACACCGACTCGATCAGTTGAATACACCCCCCCGCCCCCTTTTCTGACAATCAGTCATCAACTACACGTATAAACAAAGCAACTTTACTTGTAACTACAGTTCTGCTGTGATTCTATGAAGAGTTCTGTTCCATATCTTCGAAGTTCATGATCAAATTATAACAATATTTCTATGGAACCAACTTGGAAGCATAATCTTTCAATCAAAAAAAGAATTTTCAAAATCGGTCTACAATTGACCGAGATATCGGTGAACATACATTCAGCCGAACATAGAACCTCCTCCTTTTTGAAGTCGGTTAAAAACGCCATGGACTTGTAAATTTTGCCTTATCATATAATTTTGTCTTACAATGGACTTGTAGACTTTGCCCTTCAACTTACTAGGCTCTCATAAAACCTAAAGAAATCAATACGACAATGCAAACAAATCAATATAAAGTAGGTATAAAATAATTATTTATTCTAACGTCGAGTTTGGGATTCGATTCGCGTTCGGCTACGGTTTGAGCGCTTTGCAAATACTTTGGTGGAGGGGAACGGATGTGGGGAGCTGCATCCCTCCCCCGGGATCTGGGGGACTTTTTCAAATGTTGTGTTTGCCGATGAAATCTTATTGTTGGTAAAATTCTTGAAAGGCTTTCAAGAATAATTGTGTGGGTTGAATATTTCAATTCATTTATATATATTTTCTAAGTTTATCTGGGACAACAAGAGAACCGAGGTTACCGATACAGCCCGAAAAATCGTCAAACTTATTTGGCAGTATATTGCTTGCAGAGCAGATAATTGATGGGGCCGAAAGGTTAGGCAGCCTGGTTGGAAAGCCAGAAGGTGAATCGATGACTTCGTGATGTTCGAGGGAATCTGATGGGTGCGAGATGCACAGGACCGGTCATTATGGCGACGCTTGGGGGAGGCCGATATCCTACAGCAGACGTCTTTCAACTGATATGATGATAATGATGATTACTGACACCCCACGTAAAGCCGCTGGTCCCGGTTGTCATCAGTATACAGAAAGTATTACCATCAGTCTATCCAAGGAATATCGTGTTGCCTAATAACTGGATTGTGAAGGTCTAATTGGCAGTTGCTCCATGTAAAACATTGGTATTCAGCCACATCCATTTAGACTGGAAGCCCAACTTCAAATAAAGATGTTTCTTGTGCAAGAAGAAAGTTTTCACAAGGTAGGTACCTAATACCAACAGTATAAAGCAGGTCCAGGTTTACATGTGTTTGGGCTCACCATAATCATGGCAGTGAGGCTCCACTTTGAGGAGTGGCTGAAAAGTTTGAGACACCCTCTCTCTCACGCCTAAAGCAGAAGAAATCATTGGATGATTTTTCACCATAAAAACCCCCCAAAAGAAAAGCTCTAGCAGCAAAACTACAGGCAAGCTAATATGAACTTCTCCAAGCAAAATAAGTATTAAATGCACAATCAAAAACCAACACATCACGCTACATTATCTGTCCTAACACTAAAAGATAAAACGCTTTACATTCGGTAATGCGGTCTCAGGAGGACTATTCTGTAAAGTCGAGTCATAGAAACTAACGCAGCTATCGCACTAAAGTTAAATGTCAGCCATTAACGTTTGCAACTGTGTTGCATCGCTTGCAACTCGACTTCCAGAATAGGACGCTCTGAATTTGACTTAATTAAATTGTGAATTCAAGTGTATACCTTTTCAGGTTTGCATTACCTTAGTGGTAATGTTCGTTAGGTTTTTTTTTAATAATATAAGCATCAGGAATGAAGATATCCGCAGGAGAATCAAGGTCACCGATATAGCCCGATTAGCCCGAAGAATCGCCAAACTAAAGTAGCAGTGGGATGGGGCCGAAAGGTTCTAGAGTGGTAGCCGCGCAACGGAAAACGCAGCGTTGGAAAGCCTCTCTCAATGTGCTCCGATGACCTAGCGAGAGTTGCGGGAATGCGATGAATGCGAGACACACAGGATCGGTCGTTGTGGCGACGCTTACGGGAGGCCTATGTCCAACAGTGGACGTCTTTCGGCCGAAATGGACTCTAGTGCTTGACTGCGATCCCACCTGATGGTAAGCAGTGAAGCAATCGTTGATGGTAAGGCGCAGCAGTTTATTAAGAGCCTATTCACTCCAGCCTTGAAGACACCTAAATTGTAATTGGACGGGAAGACCGCAGCAGGCAAATTGTTCCAGTCGTTCGATGTACGCGGTATAAACGACGAGGCAAAATGCATTAGTTCTGTCTGTAGAAATGTTAACATTGTAAGGATGAATACTCGCTGTACGTCGGGTTGTCCGGTGGTAGAAAAGTGATAGCTGAACGAAGTCGTGCAATTCCCCAGCACTCTCCAAAATACATTCTTTAAAAATGTTAATTAGAACAGTGTTAATTAAAAAGGTGCGTCAAAAACCCGCCATGAAAATTTAAGTTATCTTTTCATACAAGAGCGTACTTGTCAGGAATACATTAAAATAACTTCTAAAAAGGATTCACTTTAGTATATTAATTTATATCCAGTGCATTCTATGCTTTTTAGGGTTCCGTACCCAAAGGAAAAGTGGCTTTTATATTTTTGTATTAATGATATATTGAATGAACATGTTTTCTTTCTTTCTTCTTCCTTTCAAAAGGTAAAACGGGGCCATTACTAAGACTCCGCTGTCCGTCCGTCTGTCTGTCTGTCCATCTGCTAGGCTGTATCTCGTGAACCGTGGTAGCTAGACGGTTGATATGTTCAGAGATGATGTATTTATGTTGTCGCTTTAACAATATATGCTAAAAACATACGGTGTATGGAGTACTGTTCTCATCTTTGGGATGGATCTGCCAAATACCAGCTTGATGCGCTGGAGTCGATTGAGAGGCGAGCCAAGAGAATCATCGGCAATGATGCACTTGTAGAGTCGAAGCTCCAAAGCCTTGAGCATCGCCGCCGAGTTGCTAGTCTGTCGGTTTTCTATCGTTTACATTTCGGGGAGTGTGCACTGGAATTGCACAATCTAATTCCGCCAAGTCCGTTCCATCATCGGACCACACGACGTACAGCGTTGCGCCACCGGTACATGGTAGACATCCCACCCATACGCACAAAACGTTTTGCGAACACATTTATTGTGCGTACAGCCAAGGTGTGGAATTCCCTGCCGGAATCTGTGTTTCCTGATAGCTACAACTTAGGAGTCTTTAAGTCGAGAGTGAATAGGTTTCTTCTAGGCAAGCGTGCTTCATCGTCGACCACATCATCGCTTACCATCAGGTGAGATAGTGGTCAACCGCAAGCCTATCATTAATAAAAAAAAAAAAAAAAAAAAAAAACAGAACAAAATAAATATTTAATTGTGCACCCATATCATTAACGTAATTTTTTGCTATGGACGATACGGAACCCTTTGTGCGCGAGTCCGACTCGCACTTGGCCGGTTTTTTATATAAACACACCGTTAATTAAGTAATTAAATTTTAGTAAATAAAATGAGATGACAAAATTAAATTTATTTAAAATGCGTTCAAAATTAGATTAGTATAAAATTGAATATTATCCAATTTAAAATGTTTATAACAAAAATTAAACTTAATTATTTAATTAACGGTGTGTTTGCTACAAACGAGTAACCCTTTGCTTACTGGCCCCGGGCGAGGACGTGTCAGTAACATTGTCCGAAAGGGTCCCTGAGGCCGGACAGGTACACTGGCGGACAAATAAAAGGGGAAGCTTCTAATGTAACTGCTACCTCTATGTACTTGTGATTCTGTTTAGATGTATGAAGAGGGTTTAGGATATTCATTAATTACACTGTGTGACACGATTTTGGTACCCATTTAATTGATTGGTGAATAGAATAGAATAATCTTTATTGTACATCAAAATAGTAACAAAACTTATACACTAACTTAAATCTATGTATAAGAAGTAATTTGTTGTTTTTTATTGTTGTTTTTTATTATTACATTTTAGGTTGTTTAAATTATTATCATTATTTGGTATATTCTCAAGAAACCTAACTAAGCTATGAGAGTTATCACATCATATCTTTCATCTAACTATACTTTAAACAGATGTAATGCCCAAGGTCTCCGGTCCGTCAACAAATTGTATTTCCCTTATTTTAACTTGTTTACAATTTCAAAACATTCGCCGCAGTACATTTTCGAATACAACGTCAGCCCTAGTCGTCAAATACAAACTGTTCTAAATTCACGAACAATAAAAAAATGTGGCCCAAATTTTTTGGACTGCAGTGTTTTTGTTTCATTTTAACAAATGGGCCAACCTAACGATTTCAGAGTAACAAACCATTTTTTGTTAACCCGGACAAACCCGGATAAATATACTAAAATTCCTGACCCAATATTGACATTATCGCACATTATATATCTTCTACCGCTCTAAAATAGAACAAGAGGGCGTGTTCTGATACGCCCTCTTGATACATTGATGAGGATACAGATGGGTTTTAGTCATTAAAAGCACTGTACTGTGCTGTGTACTCTAGGGCCACGGTAATTCTTTGAAAAATCCTACGGCTCTAGCTTGCCTGCTGGTACGTTTTTGCTGACATGTCTGTGAGGCGAGCGTGGAACACTACACGCCGTCGACGACTCGGGCTCGGTCCTTACCGGACGACTGGACGGCGAGCTACCCGTTACTCGTCGTCCGCAAGCCCGCACCCGTCAGCCGCAGATCGACCTGCGTCTCCTTACACCTGGGCCGTCCCCTGAAGACAAGTAGTAAGCAAGCAGTAAGCATATACTTTCAATGTTTTTTGAACTTAGACGATAGTATTTTATCGAGACCTCTGATCTCCCCAAAGTAGTGACTACTAGGCCGTCAGAACATTTTAGCACACTGCCGTTTTATGTCAAGCAATTTTATTCTGTAGTGAATGCCCAATTGATCAGTTCTATAGAAACATTGCACGAATGCACGTATCATCTGATATTATAGGTCGCAGCTGCGTTCGTCTCGAGGTAAGGACTTCATTCAATATTTACGATTGTTTTGCAAAGTGCAACGGAGTTAGGGACAGGAGATAGCGGATTTGGCAGATACTGGAAACCGTCTTAAATTGTAGAACTTTTCTTTGATTTAAAATATATGGAACATTACTTTACCTTGTAAGTTAATAATATTTATTTATTTATTTAAACTTCATGTACAGTAGTGGTACATAGGCGGACTTAATGCAACAAGGCATTCTCTCCCAGTCAACCTTTGGGTTAAAAAAGAGATCACTGTGGTAGGTTTGCACAATAAACAAATAACAAATAATGAAAAAAGAAAAAAAATAATAAGTTATATATATATAATATATAATAAAATACATAAATATGTTAAAATAATAAACTAATAAATACTATGAAAAATATCAAATCTTAAAGAGAACTTAATAACAATTCTGACGAAGAACAAACTAAGGTTGAGAGGACTTCAAGTAGTAGTTCCGAATTTTACGTTTGAAGGAAAATTTACTTTCGGCTTTTTTGATGTCAACAATGACTACGAAGTTAATTTATTTTACAAATACTAGTTTTTGCCATCGGCTTTGCCCGTCATCGTCTTCACCCAATTACAGTGTTAATTCGGTGCTGGATCCAATAGGACCCACTCAAATGTACACACAAACTTTCGTCCAAATCTGTCAAGGCGTTTAAGAGGAGTTAGGTGACAAACACACGTGCAAAAAAATTTTGCATATAAATATAAGATACTTTTGCCCGCAACTTCGCACGCGTACCTACTTTCTATCGCTGATAAAGTTTTAGAAATTGGACCAAGTACTGGTCTACCGGGCCTTGGTTGAGGCCATGATCCGGAGTGAGGAGGAGTGGCAGGCGGTCGCCGACTTCTGCGAAGCAGTAATGCTCGCAAAGGAGGAGGCCGAACGCATCAGGCAACGGCGTTATCGCCGCCGCCGCCGCCGCCGCCGCCGGGATTCTGATCCCGATTTCCGGCCACCGTAGGCGCGGGCTTGCGGACAGTGAGCAATGGGTAGCTCACTGTCCGGCCGTCCGGTAAATGTCCGGACCAAGCCCAAGTCGTCGACGGCGCGCACTGTTCCCGCGCGCCTCAAGGAGTTATCAGCAACAGCAGGGACCCAGCCGGGTCGAAGCCTACTGGGGCCAGGGTATGAAGGCTAGAAGGAACGGGGTGGGTCTTTTAGTCAGTAAGAGTCTGACACTATCTCCCGCTCCGCCCAAGGGCGGGGGATGTCAATGCATGATTTTTTCCCACCATAAAAAAAAAAGTACTGGTCTAGAGATTACCTCCTACCAACAAAAAAAAAACTCTACCTCTTTATAATATTACATAGTGTAGAAAAATGAGGTTTATATGACACTGGCAGAATAGTCGACACCAGTTCAGTTGCCAAGGAAGAAAAAAATAAAAAATAAATGGGGTTTATTGCGGGCAGGTCTAATGCAAATCTGAGCATCAAATAGCGATGAACAGATACTTAACGGTAGATAATTGATACTTGATGGTGATCCGATCTTCATCCGTAAAGGTCAGTTCATGAAGCCGTAACATTCTCTGACCCTCCGTGAACTTACGAGTATCTTAAGAATCTTTTATTTCAAGAAGACACACAACATAATAAAGAAAGAGAATGGTATATACAGCAGGAAATTTTGAAAGGGTGACCGTTGTTTTGGAATGAAAAGGGTAACTGAAGAACTTAGGTGGATTTTAGTCAGTAAGTACTTGATCAGTTAGTGCCTCATCAGGAACAAACTGTTATCATAATTCCTTCATAATCTTAATGTAAAGTAATTAAAACGAGGAACTAATAGGTTAGGTAGTAATAGACGTCGTCGACCGCATCGTCGCTTTCCATCAGCACGCTTAGCCAAGTGTTGTTATTCTGCAATCGTTAACGCTGTCGAAAAGTGATGAAACGTATGGGAATGACGTCATCTCAACGTAAAGTAGCGTGATCAGAACAAACGAATAGACAATTCGTAGCCAAGTTCACATCGTTCAATAACGTTTCTACAATATTTAACGCTACATCCTTTGTTATACAAACGCTACATTATAGAACGAGCGGCCGACTCGGGCGCGTAAACATGGCTACCAACTTATCGTTTTCTGCAATTGCTGTCACCGAGGCGTTACCGATTAGAGAACGGAATTCGATTGTAACTTGGCTAGGGATGCAGGTGAGATAGCGGTCAAGCGCGAACCTATAAACAATAAAAAGAAAAATGATACAAACATTAATTCATTAAACCCCAAGCGAACGCTGACGCTGTCATTGTCTTTCTATTGTGTCTCTAATTGATGGTATTCAATTAAAAGAACCAAACTACAGATCGAAGAACACAAAAGTGCTACTTATTTCAAAAGCAAAGAACAATGACCACTTTCCATACATTTCAAAACCTGATAGTAAAAGTTAATGTATAGTTATAATGTGTAGTAGATAGACTACCTGTAAGTCTAGAAAATAATGTCTCATAGTCATTTTTACGATTTAAACGCCACAAAGTCCAAAAAATATTAATGTTTCTTTTTAGGTTAGAATTTGCCGTAAGATGTTAGAAAAATAATTATTAACTCTCGAATTGTAATCTAAAATAGGAATACTTAGCTGTGGTCGTAAAGACTTTTTTATTTTATGTATTCCTTAACTTACGTAGCTGCTTAGACTCTCGATGATTAGAAAAAATCGAGTGTCGAGCATAATAATTTCTGTTTTTACAGCACAAATAACTTGTACTTACTATCTAGTAAATACATTTTTAGTAAAGAAAAATGCTAGTTTGTATAGGTATCTACCTCTAAAAAGTATGTCTTACCTGTTCATCGCTTGATCACTTATCTACCCGACACATTTTATTGGCTTACGGTATGTATACAGTACATATAATAAACAAAAAGGGAAAACCAAAATTATACCATATGTTTTAGTGAAATGGTTTATTAATTATCATTATTATCATCTAATTCTCTTTTCCAGAAATTCTGCTGGAGCAGAGATATTTTCTTGATACCTAGCCCACCCAAGATACCACACTAATGTCATAATTGTTAACAAATGAAAAAATGTGTTCTACATGTTGTGAAGTAAATTAACTCATACTATTACTAGAATCATACAGTATACCCCACTCATTACTCAGTCTATGTTCTGTGCAGACACGGCTATGTACAGGGATATAATATTTATATGTACTGAGTATCGTGGCTCTAAATGAATCTGCCACATTGTGCAGATTCATATTGGTATATTGAGGAAAAAGGCAGTGTGAAGCAGTATTTGCTGCTCGCCTATAATTTACTAATGTTATGTTGCTAGATACAACTTCAAAATGTACTTCTAGACTTTCATTAACTGGTTTAGCAGTAATTCTCTCAGAGTCACCTATTTCAAGTGATTGACCCAGAGCCACCTGTTTCAGCAGTGATTGACCTAGAGTCATCTGGTTCAGCAGTGATTGGCCCAGAGTCACCTGTTTTAACTTTTTCAGTAGTAGATGCACTACAAGCTCCATCAGCTTGCCCAGTACGTATGGCAGCACGCTTACAACTCATCTAGCATGAATGGCATATTCTATCAGATGATAACATCTATGGAAGAAAATATTGAGTTAATATCAGGTATTGTAAATGTGTTAATAAAAGACAACATCGAGGTCAAAAAGAGAAATCACCAAGACCGTAACGGTATGAAGTAATATACTGGCAAATAATTAACATTAAAGAAACATAAATACCTGACATGGTGCAATCCTTGTTTGTTTATCTGTTTGGAATTTATCTTAGTTCTTGAAGGATCTTGAAGGATTGTCAAAAACAATAGAATGGCTCTGACGATTAAGTGTTGACCGTCCACAGAGACTGCACACTTGTCTTTGACCTGGTCGAGATAACCCTGAAGCTTGAGCACCATCACTGCTTGTCGTGAGGAGTTCATTACAAGGTTCACAAACGTAATCTTCCTCTGTAAGTAATCTGAAATAGGAAAGACAATATAAACTTCTTTTATTTACAATTGATATAGGTTATAGTTTAATGCCAAGATTAACAGTTCAAAACGAAACACGAAATAACAAGACAAAACTATTAGTTTTAATTCATCTTTCGGCCATTTGTGTGTATGTTGTCATACATACGGACATCATATATAGTTTTAAGTTAAACATTATAAAAATAAATACTTACGATTACTGGTGATATCCACTCACTAAGAAGCGAAATAACTCTTGTGTTTAGCTCTTAAACAAGATAACGTCGAAACGTATTGCAGTTTATGCAAAGTATACGTCGGCTTTTTGTTGACGATGGCATTATCAAGAGGGCGGATTTACAACAATATGGAACGCAAAGGTCGTTAGATGAGGAAGATATCGAGGTCCAGGGGGCAGCAATAAGGTCGTAAATAGAGGTATCAGTTTACATACAAAATAGCACAGTACATAACGAGACGCACACGCACCAACGAAGGGCTGCGCCAATTTCAATCGTAGAACTGTCAAATGTAAAAAAAGTCCGTTTCAGTCATCCGAACTCAATTACACACTGAATGATTAATTTATTTAATCAATATTTTATTTTCAATTAATCTATATTATACAAAGACTAATAAAGAATATTATATCGATTGAATAAAATGTAAAATAATGTATAAAACTCAGAAACAGAGATTAATAAATTCAAGTAGTAGTGCGTAAAATGGAACGTTGTAGCAAAAGGTCTCAGTATTAATATATAATCTATGGCAAAAGGTAATAGAGATGCGTTCAAAACACGGTAATATGTAACGCTAAACGTAAAATAAGTTTATAGAAAAACTTAAAAATCTTTTTTTCCTGCGTTTCTTTTAAAATTGTTTTTAGCGTATTATACACATAATATAATTGGCTAAATTTTAACATTTTTTTCATTACTATACAAAGCCAGGTGAAAATTGGTCATTCTTCTTTCTTCCAGAAAACTTAATAAATCAAATATTATAACAAAATGCATAAATTATATCACAATCTACACATATGTATCTGTTTTATGTTAAATTGAGATATTAATTTGTTCATCGCGTGGCTAATAAAAACTATAATAATTGCTTTTATTTTTGAGTAGAGCGAGAAGGCGCGTCAGACTTTTATTGTCTACTAGCTTTTGCCCGTGGTTTCACTCGTGTACATAAAATATAGCTTATGTCACTCAGGAACAAAGCAGCTGTGTGTGAGCAGTGAAAAAATTTTAGGAATCAGACTAGCCCCTCTAGCCAAGTTACAACCGTTTCGCTTGCGCCAAACGCTTCGAGTTGACTTTGCCGCCAATTCTTTTGTTCTGACCACGTGACTGAGCGTTAAGACGACGTCATTTCCGTACATTTGAAGCTTTCTACAAGCGTTAACTATTGCAGATTAGCAACTTGGCTAGGGGGGGGGGGGTTACCTGCTACAAACAAAAAAAAAACTATACCTAGCTTAATTTTTTTTTTGTTGTCTCAGTTACCATTTGCATTTTTGGGGATGCGTGCTAGATAACCTCCACGTGTGCTCTCTTGCTGTTCGTCCCAGTTCATGCATGTATGCATCTGCATTTTATATGCGGCTGTATGTAGGCATTCGCTGGGAAGAACAGTGGGGGGGACGGTGCATCCTGGGCGCCGCTGTAGGTGGCTCTCTTACGTGTGTCATTACTTATGGCATAGGTAGGGGAATCACTTACAGCGGTGGCGAATAATCGGCAAAACCCAATCCAAGGTGTGATACGTACCGAGCCGAGGGATGCGTGGCCAAGGGGGAGCTTGGTTCCTATCGGTGTCTCTCCAGGCAGATGGCAATCCTGGAGTAGTAATTTCGCCTTACCTGGGCAAGCGGGGCTCTGCCCAGGTGGACTGTTTATTTCCCTAGCTTCCCGTGGGAACTGTATGGATTTAAACTCTTTTAAAAAAAATACTCCATCTCTGGACGATGACGAACGTCCGGAACTCTCGAGTAGTCTTACTGGGTCAATTCCCGATCTGACTGCTCTCTTGCTCGGTTCTGAGGGAGACTCCCAAGTCACCTTGGACACCGAACTCAACCCTCCTGAACTGGAGTCAGCAAACGATGGCACGAGGCCTACTGAGATGGACTCGGAAGTGCCGTCGGAAACTGGCCTCAGTCCCAGGAAACGACGGTTGCCAGGAGCAGCGCGTAAGCGCCTGCGGCGCCTCAGGGCTGGCGGTATGGACCCCATTGAGGCCTACAAGCTGGTCATGGAGCGGTTGGCGAGTGCGCGCATTCCTTCGACTGGTCTAATGGCTGATATGTCCTCGGGGAAGAGGCCGGTAAAACGATCTCGATCCGAGGACGAGTCGCCAAAAGATCATGCCAAAAAGACTACGCGTGTGGACGAAAAGTCAGGGTCAACTCCAATGATCCCTGATAAGACGTCCGCAACTCAGGTCGGACCACCGCCTGAGACAAGCGCTATGTCTTTTAAGGATGCCCTAACTAACATCCGGGTGGGAATCCGTAACAAGGAGCCCATGTCGGACGCGCAATTGGGGCTCCTTTACAAGGACTTATTGAGGGCGATTCTTAACGCCCCTATGCCCAAAGCCCCCGAATTCAAAATTCGAATTGAGGGCTGCACTTTCAAACCGGGATGGCTGCAAGTCGTAATTAAAAACGACTACAGCCTGAAATGGCTTGAAGAAAAAGTGGGGACACTAAAGCCGTGGCCAGAGGCGGAACTCTCGTTCATTAACGAGAAGGACTTGCCAAAAGCTAAGGTTGGGATCCTCCACTTCAAGACAGAAGATGTCCTGAAAACTCCAAGAGATGCCCTCAATCTCCTGGAAAAACAAAACGACCTGCAGACTGGCTTGTGGAAGGTGCTGAGCGTCAAGAAAGAAAGGGACGGAATCACGACCGCCCTCTCTATCGATGATGCCTCTGTAGAAGCCTTGCGCAAGCTAGACTGCAGGCCGCAACTAGGCTTTCGCAAAGTCTGGATTCGCATTCGCGGCGATAATACGCCGGCGAGGGCTGAGCAGGTGGCAGGAACTAGCCAATCTAGCGCAGAGATTCTGCCACCTGCTCAACACGCTCCTAGGGCGGGGCCGAGCGTCCAGGTCTCTGGTAAAACGGCAAAGCGGCAAAACGCCAAGCCGAAACCTGGAGGCCAGGGCGTCAGGAACCGCCCCCTCGGAGCACCACCGACGAAAAGGGCTACACGTCCCAATCGATCGGGAGTGGAGAGCCGACCGGCCAAACCTCAGGGCTGCCCTACAGCCCCGAAGCCAAGCGGGTCGAATAACGCCACTTAACCCACCCACCGACACAAACACACAACACTAACACAACACAAACACACCATAACACAGACACACACAAACACACAAGTGGTGCAGATCAACCTGCACCATGCCAGAGCAGCCACGGCTGTTCTGGAAAAACACTTCACACAGAAGAACCTTCACATTGCTCTTATTCAGGAACCGTGGCTGGCTAATACTAACACGGTGTCTGGACTGGGCTCTGCAGGTAAGGTCGTACACCATATCGGAGGAGTCAAACCAAGAGCGTGTATACTTTTCAATAATAATATTGATTTCTTATGCATACCAGGCCTGTGCAGCGATGACCTGATTGCAGCTTATGTTAATGTCAAGAGCGGAAATGGACGCCTCATCGTGTGCTCGGCATACCTGGACGGGACGAAAACCGACCCATCCGAGGAGCTTGCAAAGGTAGTCGAGTACGCCTATGCCAACAATGCCGAGCTTCTCATTGGGTGTGACGCCAACGCCCACCATACCAACTGGGGCAGCACTGACATCAACGACAGAGGTGAGTTGCTTCATGATTTTGTACTAACTAACCGCCTCCAAATAGTTAATGAGGGATGTAAACCGACCTTTGTAACTAGATCGAGGAAGGAAGTTCTTGATGTAACTCTCGCTACTATTCACACTGCCAGGCTGATAACCAATTGGCATGTCAGTGATGAACCATCTATGTCTGATCATCGACTAATTAAATTCGCACTGAATACATCCAACATTTGCGAAACCATCACTTTTAGGGATGCAAAAGCCACGGACTGGGACTTGTTCAGAATAAAGCTCCAAGATAGACTCCAAGACTTCCCTAAAACCATACGCTCCCCTGAAACATTGGATTATGCTGTTGCTCAAGTTACGGAAGCCATTACAGCCTCTTACGAAGAGAGCTGCCCTCTAAGAACTGTGAGGGATAGAAAAGTGACGTGGTGGAGCAAAAAGCTCGATGTTTTAAGGGAAGAATCACGTAGGTTGTTTAATAAGGCTAAATCGACTGACGACTGGGATCGGTATCGGAAAGCTTTAACTACCTATAATAAAGAAATCCGAAAGGCGAAAAGACTGTCATGGAGGAAGTTCTGCGAGGAGATTACTAAAGTCCCTCAAGGAGCCAGAATCCACAAAGTCTTATCCAAATCGCCTACAAATCAACTGGGATTCTTAAAGAAACCAGACGGTGCCTTCACTGCATCAGCGGAAGAAACCCTGAAACTTCTGGCGTCTACACACTTCCCTGGCTCGGTGATGGCACCAGATAACATCGTACAAAATAATCCTCATATCCGCCTCACCAGGCCTTCAAATGAAGACTGGAGAAGAGCGGCGAGGTATTTTAGACCGAACAAGGTAGAATGGGCTATAGACTCATTCAAGCCAATTAAATCTGCAGGGGATGACGATGTCTTCCCAGCTCTTCTGCAGCAAGGGAAGACTATACTCATCCCTATTTTAATCAAAATCTTCAGAGCAAGCTTTGCCTGGGGATATATACCAGAGAAATGGACTATGGTTAAAGTCTGTTTTATCCCAAAGGCCGGTAAGAAGGACTACTCTCAACCAAAGTCCTTCAGACCAATAAGCCTTACCTCCTTCCTACTCAAGAGTATGGAAAAGGTTATTGACGAATGCATCAGGGATGGACCATTAAGGGATAACCCTCTGCATCCGAAGCAACATGCTTACCAAAAAGGAAAATCTACAGAAACTGCTCTGTTAGAACTAACAGACAGGATCGAAAGGGCTTTGGAAGATAAACAGATAGCCCTATGTGCCTTCCTTGATATTGAAGGAGCTTTCGACAACGTCACCATAGACGCCCTTTCCAAGGGAATGAAGGCGAAAGGGATTGACGAAACAACTACTCGTTGGATCGAATTCATGCTCCTCAACAGAACTATCAGTGTTACCTTACACGGAACTACAAAGAGCTTCAAAACAACTAAAGGGTGCCCGCAAGGAGGCGTTTTATCGCCACTTCTATGGCTACTCGTTGTTGACCAATTGCTGGTTGAAGCCTCTACAAGAGACTTAGATGTACATAGCTATGCTGACGATGTGGTGGCTTGTGTTGTCGGCTCCTGTCACAGCACGGTATCATCTATACTACAAAGATCTCTGAACATTATTAACACATGGTGCACAGAAAACAATTTATCGGTTAACCCGAGTAAAACAACAATAGTCCCCTTTACTAGGAAGCGTAAGTTGGACAAACTTGTAACGCCCACTGTAAAGGGGACTCTCATACCATTCTCCAGCGAAGTCAAGTACCTGGGCGTAACTATCGACCAGAGACTGACCTGGAACACTCACATTAACAATGTGATCCAAAAGGCTAAAATAGCTTTAGGAATATGCTGTCGCTTAGCAGGGAAGAAATGGGGCTTAAACCCTAAAATCGCCCTGTGGTTGTATACCGCCATAGTCAGGCCGATAATAACGTATGCCTGCGTAGTATGGTGGAGGAAAACAACTCAAGTGACAGTCATTAACAAACTTAATGGTTTGCAGAGACTTGCATGCCTCATATCAACAGGGGCCATGTCCACAACCCCAGGAGCTGCTCTAAATGCCCTGCTTAACCTACCGCCACTTCATCTATTCATTGCGAAGGAGGCGAAGGCAAGCATGTACAGAACAAACAGCACTGGCAAAGCAAACTGGCGCTCTCAAGCACTGAGATCGCTACACGAATCAGTACTTGAACACGATCAACTAGCTATGACAACAGACGTCATGCTTCCACAGTGTAATTTCATAAGGAATTACACAGTGGAACTGCCGAGCAGAGAGGATTGGTCAAACAACCTCATCACTTGCACGGCTGGAAGCCTGATCTGGTTTACAGACGGGTCCAAAATGGGTGAGAATGTAGGATGTGGAATATTTGGCATTAGCCCGAAATTCGGCAAAAGCTTGAATCTGGGTAAACATGCTACCATATTCCAAGCGGAGGTATACGCCATTATAGAATGTGTGGAGGCCAACCGTCAACGAAACTACATAAATCAATTAATTCTGATTTACTCAGATAGCCAGGCAGCTCTTAACGCCTTGAACTCGAATACTTTAAATTCGAAACTGGTAAAAGACTGCGTTAACAAACTGAATGACCTGGGGCAAAGGAATAAAGTTATTCTGAGATGGGTACCAGGTCATTCTGGAATCAACGGCAACGAAAAAGCCGATGAACTTGCACGGGCTGGGGCTCAAGGTCATCAGATAGGTCCAGAACCCTTCTGTGGTATCTCAAAGAACCAGGCCATGCAGACCCTTAAGGGCAACTTATTTGGCGATTCAAAAAAGCACTGGTTGGTACAACCAGGTCTGCTACACGCCAAATCTCTCATAGAAGGCTACTCACAAAAACGAACTGCCGAGCTTCTTGAGCTTAGCAGGACGAACATCTGTGCGATAGCCCGCGCCTTAACCGGCCACTGCAAACTAAACAGGCACCAATTTCACATGAAACTGAGTGACACTGATGTTTGCCGGTACTGCAATCAGGAGAGGGAGACGCCTAAGCACCTCTTGTGTGAATGCGGGCCCCTTGTCCACAAACGCAGTGTCCATCTGGGCCGACACATTATTCGCCCGGAGGAGATTAAAACTCTAAAAGCTAGGAGTATTCTAAATTTCTTGGAAGCCTCCGGGCTAAAAGAGTTACTCTAACAAGGTGGCGAGTCACAATAGATCTTTTAGGTCGCAGTGACTACATCCCCTACACTATGGGTGATGCATAGCCCCTTATCTTCTAAATAATAATAATACCATTTGCATTTTAGAGCCACGGTAACTCTTTTGAACATTCCTGGAACAGACTATAAATTCCCTTAAAAATCCAAAAGGTGTTATTTTCAGTCCTATGTAACCGCAAAGAGGAGAAACATATTTCCATCAAGTGAATACAAATTCTAGTTACTAATGAGAAATGATGGAAGAACTCAAACACATTTTGACTGGTCGGGAAACTAAACCAAAATTGATGCTCAGCAATAGAGCTTGCGACCTGTCAACTTGGCAGCTGTTTCCATTCCTAGCCATCACTAACACACATCGTGGGCTACATCAACCACAAAATAAGACCCACACAAACCCATAAATAAGAGCAGGTGTACGATATAGTGTCATTAGTGTAGTGTTCCTTCAGTGGCCGTTAATAACATCGTTAATGGCACATGTGGTCTGCGGCAGTAATTTGTTGTGCTGCATAGGGCACATAATGACACGTGTCAAGTGTGTCTATGGCATTGGTTTCCAACCTTTTTTGTAACTAGGAACTGTTTCGATGTGAACCAGAAGTCTAAAACCAAACTTAACTACATATTTTAAAAATCTAAAATTCACAACCAATAGCAAACTATTTTTTTTTTTAATTGAATGTTACACGTAACTCTGAAATTCATGAGAACCTAAATATGAAGACTGTCATTGAACAACCCAAATGCATAGAAGGCTCGATCCATTGACAAATTATGTTTCTAATACTCGTACGAAACCTAATTATCGATTGATTGACTTAAATGAGCAAATTTTATATGCTTAAAGATTTAGTCTTAAGCATATAAAATTTGCTCATTTAAGTGGAGGATTAAGGCGATGGATTTAACGCACTAGAACTCCTATCTATTACAACCTATCTCATTGTTTGTCTATCAGACTGATCGCAAATTAGTATAAAACAAAAATAATTGAATGCGATGAACATTGCCATACAAAACCCAACACTTGAATCGATTCGTACCAATGCTACTTTTCAGTTGGAAAGGTTGAAATTTTTAGACCTTTTGCTGACCATATTTCAACTTTAGCAAACCACCAATGATCGGCGGACCACAGATCGGAAAGCACTGATCTATGGATTAATGTTAGGAGTTTTGTACATTGTTTATTGGGAAATCTGGGTAATTATGATGCTATTTTATGCTGCTGACGATGCTATGTAACTGCCTCTATTTACAAGTTGTAGGTAGTGTCTAGTGTATCTATGAAATAACGTTGGGGTATGTAATTTTGTAGACTTAGTCTGGGGCAGCGGAAGTCAAACTGCACCCACAGCCCCCGACCCCGGCACAAATGTACGAGAGAACACCGGGGTGGTTTTAGTCAGTGAGAGACTGGAAGACTTTTCAACCGACCCCAACGTGGAGGACATCCATGAGAATTTCAACCCCGAAAAAAAAATGTAATTTTGTAGACTGCTTATTAATGGAGCTAGTTAGAAATCATTTACACCAAACGAATCTCGCTAGATCCACAGGGCACTTATGTAAGGGAAACCGAGGTCCTAGAGCCTAAAGGGCAATTCTGGAAGGCATAGTTGGCGTTGTCATTGAGCGATTGACTGCTACACTGCATGGCGTGAGATCCATCCCAATACGGAACTAATTGTGTATGGCCTTCAGATACTATTTGAAGGATTAGATAGGGTCTGGATGTCTTTTGTATGTGACTTTACATGTTTGTGAACGCACCCACGATTCAGAAGTATTTCTTGTACGGGAAAAGTAAAAAAAAAACTGTGGGTACCCATAACAAAACACCATCTACAAATAGCACGTAGAGTGGCAACTCCACACTAGCTTCTCAAAGAGTGTTGCCAAGTTTCGGTGTAAAAAGCGAGTAGTTCACAATATCGTGTGCGGGCGAGTCGCCGGCGTGTTTACAAGCTGAATGGGACTGTTCCAGCTTGAAACGGAGCTGCACTATGCTATGCATAAGATTTTAGTAGTGTGGGCATAGTGAGGGGAGGACGAGGGCTTAGCAAACAGTTTGTCAAAAAAAAAACATAAGTGCATAATAATTTGTGCGATTATAATTTGGGTGTCTTCAAGGCTAGAGTGAATAGGCTCTTAATAAACTAGTGTGCCTCAACATCAACGATCGCATCACTGCTTACCATCAGGTGGGATCGCAGTCAAGCGCTAGTTTATATCCGATTAAAAAGAAAAATAGTTATAACTCTTCGAGTGTCTCTAGGTACTCCATAAAACGCCCTCAATATCGTCGTATATTTGGTTTTGGGTAGATCATCGGAACAACGAAGATTTCGTCGCTAAATAGACACTGTATAATAGCTATTAGCGGTGACCGCATAGTTATGTGGCTATGAGTGTACAACGACATATCATCGTGTCTTTTCTTATGTGTATACAGCAATGACTATTTAATTCTTTTTGGTATACAGGTATTCGTGAAGATCAGATATATAATGGAGGTTTGATTTCGATTCCAAAAGGTCGGAACTTCCGATTGATTTTGCACCTCTGATTCCGATTTCGGTTCCGATAAATTTTAATCGGAGGTTACATCGGAGGTACAAAAAAATATATACCTCTCGTGCGGGGAGCCCCGCTGTTTGTTTCTCACAATTTCTTTTTGACCAAATTAACCGAGTTTTTGGTAAGTTTGAATAGTGTTTTATTTAACACTTCTGCTCTAATTTCCGGCTCCAATTAAAAAAAAAAAACATTAAAAATTATTCTTGCGAATTTGATTCCAATATAACCACTTCCGTTATATACCTACTAAAGTCTAGCGAAAACCGTAAAAATTTGTACAAAAATATAGTCATGACCGCTTCCGCGCCCGCTACCTCTCATCACTAAACCTTGACCACCGCTACTCATTGTACCGCAGTAACTCCTTTCAGCGCCGACGTAAAAGCATCTCTCAGAACGGTTCGACACCAGAACATTTAAGAGTCGAGAGCGAACGACAAAACGGTATTGTAATCGCTTCAACTCAATCCAAAGATAACTGAACAATGAAAAAGTATGCCAAGCTATTAGTCTCCCAACTTTTCTATCTTTCAAAGATGTCTGGACTGTTTTATCGAGTTGATTTTTCAGTTGAAAAAGAGTTCTGGAGCCTTACCATGACGTGTTAATGCCAGTCGTGCAAGTGAGAAAGAAAGATAGAGTCTGTCTAAAAAGTCAAACGACTTGGGTAATTATTAGGATAAAATGAAATCTGAACCGGTAACTGTCCGGACCAAGCCCAAGTCATCGACGGCGCGCGCTGTTCCCGCGCGCCTCAAGGAGTTGTCAGCAACAGCAGGGGCCCAGCCGAGTCGAAGCCTACTGGGGCCAGGGTTATCCGAAAGGGCGCTCGAGCCCCGGTATGAAGGCTTGAAGGAACGGGATGGGTTTTTTAGTCAGTAAGAGTCTGACACTATCTTCCGCTCCGCCCAAGAGCGGGGGTTGTCATAAGATGATTTTTCCCATCGAAATAAAAAAAAAAAAAAAAAAATGTAGTCAACACTGGTTCAATAATCAAGGTTGATTAAGAGGTCCAGATAATTCTTTACTAATCGAAGAACCTTTTAAAAAATATCGAATATAAGTACTTAAGTATTTTTTAAATTATTTAATATTATACAAAATTTCCAAGTTGTTTGACTTTTTGTACACCCTATACCTACTAGGGACCACTATTTTTTAATTAATATAAAAAAAATGGGGCTTCGTCCCCCGTTAGTGATGATATTTGTGTAGTCAAAAGAAAAAAACAACTGCAAGTGCAAGTCGAAACCGCGCACTGAGGGTCCCGTACAAACTTTCCTATATAAATAGTTCAATTCACGAATGGAGTCTTGATTGATTTTTTTTCGAATCGCAAAATGTTTCCTTTTTTTGTGACGTAACAACAAAACTGTTTTCAAATTTATTCCTATACCCGTGCTATATATAAGACCTTGCTTCATACCTAAATTCTGGATTCTGGCTCAACGGGAATAAACCTATGAATTTGGGTTCTTTTGAGAGTGTGGAAATATAAATTTGTTTGCGATACAAACGCAAACAAAAATTTTTTTTGACGTTAACTTAGAATTTGATTTATTCACAGCTTCAAGGAACCGTAAATTTAAGTATATGGCTTTAATTTCAACTCGATACATTCACGCGTTTCCAAGATAAAGGTTCTTGACTGACAGATAAACAGACAGACAACAAAGTGATCCTATAGGGGTTCCGTTTTTACCTTTTGAGGTACAGCGCGTTAAGAGCTAGTGGTAGGACCTTCATCAAAAAGTTTTAATACAAAAGACACACTCAAATGTTCTTTAGAAGTTTGATCGATGTTGTGCGGCGTTATCTCGTCTGCTTAAAATTTTAGGACATAATCACACACACACAGACACAGACACAGATCACGATCATGTTTATTATAGATCTATAAAAGTTTTATTATTTTACAATCGCCGTGATGGTCCCGTGGTTAAAGCACTCGCCTCTCACGCATAAGATTGCGGGTTCGAAACCGAGCAAGTACTAATGAGTAAGTAAGTACTAACGAGCAACTATAATGGAGTTTCTTGCACGTTCTTCTCCATAGAGATCTACGCTTTGGAACGTGCAATTTAGCTTCATTTTACTTGGACTGACCGACATTTGACTATTCAAAAGTGATTGCAATATGGTCTATTTGAAATAAATGCTTTGACTTTGACTTTAAGAATTTTTCCATTCATATGCACTTTCATTTAAGACATTATTGACAACCCGTTCCTTGGAAAGCACGTAAAGCCGTTGGTCCCGGTTGTCATTCATAGACCTTTGACAGTCGTTACAGGTAGTGAGACACCGGGAAGTTCGAACCCGCGACCTATAACTCGTAAGTCCGGGCCATTGCCACTCAGCCACCACTGCTCTCAGTAGTTACATTCTTATAACTATATAATTTTTTAATATGAACTTTGCCTTGCATTAAGAATTACTCCTAAGTCGTGAGTGCATTAATAAACATACATACTCATATAAACAAGACACTCAAACCCAAAACAACTATCTATAAGCAATACAAATATTAGTTCAACAACTGCGCTAACATGCTATCAACAACGAACATCAACAATCATCATCAATGTCCATTCATGACGTCATATTTAGGGTTCCGTACCCAAAGGGTAAAAATGGGACCGTGTTACTAAAACTTTGCTGTCTGTCCGTCTGTTTGTCACCAGGTTGTATCTCAGAACCGCTATAGCTAGACAGTAGACTGAAAACAATTTAAAATAAATATTTAAGGGGGGAGACAACTGTAAGGGCAGAAGCCTTTACAAATAATGTTGAATGTTATAATGAAAAGATGTTAAAGATCTATGAATAATTTTTGATAAAACACTTCACTAATTTAATGTTACTTAAAAATATTAAAAATAAATGTTACTTAAAAAGACTAATAAATACAAAAAAAAAACAGTTTTAAAATAATTCAACTGTAAGTAACCACAAGCTTCGCCAAAATAAGCGGTTAAATTCTACCCAAGGTGGGTAGGATTTACTACGACGCGGCTGGGGACCGCAGGCCTACGCTTTTATCTAAGCAAGAAGGAAGGGGCGATAAATTCTTTACTTACCTACTATACTGTTGTATTTTTCGGGTGACATAGGTAGACTGGTGTATGGGTGCGTTGGGACGGTACGACTAATATAAGGAGGTCGGAAAAAGGATTGATTTTGAGTTCGGAATGGAAAATGTGAAGAAAATTAGGTAGAGCAAATAATAAAAAGTGTTTTGTATTGTGTTCGTTTATTTTATAATGTTCAAAAACCAACTACATAGGACATTATGTATAGGACATCTTTTGAACGCAAAGTGTAACTGAAGGTCAAATGTTGCTTTTGTCATCATCAAATATATGTATAAGAAAAACAATTTGGGGAGGTGTAGTGTTCCTTCTATATTGTTAATCTTAACCAAGTAATCATCATGGTGATGATTACGTGGTTAAGATTAATAATTTTAGTATATTCTCGACAGTCACTGGTTTCCTTTGCTCTCTTCGGCTTGCAATACACCACCACTTTGGGCCACCTAACACTTCCTGTAATGGGTAGAGTTGTGTCTCACCTGCTTCTTCTCTAAGAAAAGAGGACTAAGTAGCAGCAGTATCAGGTATCATTATAGGTAGACTATGTGGCCGAACCTCAAACAGGGAACTTGTCACCGCGGTTTTGGCACAGCCAGTGCTAGTTAAAGTGCCGTTCGAAATAAAATAAACTTTATTGAACACACAAAATAGTAACAAAACTTTTACACAAACTTAAATCTATGGGTACAATTATGGCAATTTTATCACTGACAACGGTATCTACCAGATAACCTTAGGAGGAACTGTAAGAGCTCTGTCCCTAATCTATACATTTATTCTAAGATCTGATTAAGAACGACCTTCACCGGTCTGTTTAATGGATGAAACTTATTTTATGATAAATTTAGTATATTACATAATATAACGCGGGTGGGTTGCCTAAGAAATTCCTGGCCAGACTATTATTAATTAAAAATTGAAAATTGACTTTTTTTTTAGAAAAATGCTCAACCGTTATTCATACCAGATTTTTTAGCAAACAACCCTATATCATCGTATTCGTAATGAAACAGCGTTTATTTTGATATAGAATTTGTTGTATACCAAAATAAACACAATTGTTTATACATACCTATTTATACCTGGCAACCCATAGTTATGCCAGGAAACAAATAGGCAACCCAACATTTTTATGTTCTAAAGGCTTCATACTTTCGGTTAGTATTAAATTTATTCGTTAAACACACCGGTGCGTTTTTCAAAAAAAAAAAAAAATGTTTGGCCAGGAATTTCTTAGGCAACCCACCCGCGTTATATTATTTAATATACTTAATTTATCATAAAATATGTTTCATCCATTAAACAGACCGGTGGAGGTCGTTCTTAATCGTATCCTCTACTATTTGGTGATATCTTCATAATTATCAGACTTTTTAATCGAAATCGCGATCTCCTCTAACTTGACCTAATCGTTTATCTTGGGGACTTTATACAGTGCAGCTAACCGCTTAATTAAACTTAGAAATGTAAAGTAAAGCACTGTAAGCACAAGTTAAGTACCACCAACACTCTGACGCTTCAAAGGAAACAGAAAATATAGATTTAAATTAGCATGCATGTTGACCCCTGGGTAAAATTCTACACAAAGTACGCCTAAGGGCTAATGTAAACATAGCTAAGTAAAATAGATTTGCCTACTTCACAGTGAACATTTTTATTTGTAGTGATATAAACCGTGCTTGACTGCGATCCCTCCTGATGGTAAGTTATGCAATCGTTGATAGTGAGGCGCACTAGTCTATTGAGCCTATTCACTCGGAGCCTTGAAGACACCTAAATTGTAATTGGACAGGAAGACCACAGCAGGCAAATATCATTTACCTTTTTCTTATTTGATGTAAGAAATTATCAAAGAGTGAATAGGTTGCATCTAGGCAAGCGTGCTCCATCGTTGGCCACATTGTCACTTTCCATTAGGTGAGATAGTGGTCAAACATGAGCCTATCCATAATAAAAAAAAAATTACATCTCCCGCTTTGGGTAGGGTAAGAGGGAGTGTCAGATTTTTACTGACTCAAACCCAGCTGTGTTTCGTCAGTTACGTTTTGCGCACCAGGGACACAGTAAATGTAGAACTACATTGAGTAGACTTGGGCCACGTACGCCGATCGAGCACGTCGGTCTCTACTCTCCATACATCTTATACGGCAACTAGATTATCTTTTTCTCCTTCTCAGTCAAATAAAACATGTCCATCCAAAATTTGTCTAAAAATAATGTTTTTACCGATTAGAACGCCTATTGCGACACCGTATTAACTTTAAATTCCTATCGTAATTTTATTTTTGGCGTACAATAAAGGGTATATCTTTCTATCTTCTATCTATATAAAAGGAGAAACAGACTGACTGACATATCAACTGACAGCCGAAACTATTGAGACGGAGCCAGGTTTCCTTTTATGACCTTAGTGAGTACTAAGCGACCCCGCAGACGGCACTCAAAAAAACGCCGCCACAAAAAAACGCTAGAAGCGGCCACAAAAAAAAACCTAGAAGCGGCCGCAAAAAACAGCTGAAGCGCGCGACACCTTGTGTTCGGAGAAGCTTGAAGCCGCCCCAAGCGTTTTTTTTGTGGCGGCACTGCCGCATACGAGTCACAAAAACCGGCCAAGTGCGAGTCGGACTCGCCCATGAAGGGTTCCGTAGCAGCAAGTAACATAGTATAAAAGTTCTTGTAGTTCGTTGTAACTTTGATCGATGTTTTAATAATAGTGTATTTTTTTAGATTTATGACGTATTAAAAAAAACTACTTACTAGATCTCGTTCAAACCAATTTTCGTTGGCGGTTTGCATGGTAATGTACATCATATATTTTTTTTAGTTTTATCATTCTGTTATTTTAGAAGTTACAGGGGGGACACACATTTTACCACTTTGAAAGAGTCTCTCGCGCAAACTATTCAGTTTAGAAAAAAAATATACCTACTAGAAACCTCAATATCATTTTCTAAGACCTATTCATAGATACCCCACACGTATGGGTTTGATGAAAAAAAAATTGTTGAGTTTCAGTTCTATGTATGGGGGACCCCCAAAATTTATTGTTTTTTTTTTTCTATTTTTATGTGAAAATCTTAATGCGGTTTACAGAATACATCTACTCACTAAGTTTCATCAGTATAGCTCTTATAGTTTCGGAAAAAGTGGCTGTGACATACGGACGGACAGACAGACAGACAGACAGACAGACAGACCGTCAGACAGACAGACAGACATGACGAATCTATAAGGGTTCCGTTTTTTGCCATTTGGCTACGGAACCCTAAAAAAGACCGCCTCAAAAAGGAGCTTGAAGCGGCGTTTTTTTGTGGCCCGTGTGCGGGGACAGTAAGAGAGGATTTTCTAAAATTTCCCCTCCTAAGGGATGAAACAGATGTTCAAAGTTTGTATGAAGAAATCTACTTTCACGCGGGCGAAGTCGCTAGCAGAAGCTAGTTTCTTTTATTTTTTTATAAGTAACAAAACAGTGATTACGTAATTCATGCTCGCCCGCTATTCACGCTCCTTAAACGATATAACCACTACAGCGCATAATCCTCATCTACCCACTAATGTCGGATTACTGACACGCGCAATCGGAAAGGGGATGAACTGACCGACAAGGATACACCTAAATATAACCCCCTTAAGACTACGAAATTAGTTACGGAGAATAAGGAAATACAAATGTCGAAAAGTAGAACAAAACAGGTCAAAAGAAAAGGAAGCAACTGAACTGAAAGCATAAATAATATAATCACCTTATAATGTTCCCACTGCTGGGACTCAGGTCTCCTCTCTAGGAGAGGGAATGGACCGTAATCCACCACGCGGCTAGTGCGGATTCGTGGATGTCACATGTCTTCGAATTTTTTGTTCTAGGACATGGCGGTTTCCCCACGATGATTTTTTTCACCATTTTGAGAGCAGTGGTGATGAAATAAATTACACAAAGTAAGTCCTGGTTGGATTTAAACCCGCGACCTCGACTCGTAAGTCGGGGGCGTTACCAATCGGCCACCACTGCTCACTGAATTGAAAGACTAGCATTGGTTATCAACAACATTTCAACCGAAAAGCGTCCATAGCTGGGCTTAGGTGTCCCTCAAGTGTCACCACAACGAACGGTTCTGTACGTTACGCATCCATAGGACTCTCGTGGCCCTCACCAATTCGTTGACCTCTTTTATTAAATCAATTAAAATATAGATAGTATAAAAATTCGATACCAAATTTTGACTTAAAATTCTGGAATCATCATCATCTTCCTGACCTTATCCCATGTTATTTGGGTCGAAAAGGAACTCGAGCCGAAAGGGAACTCGAGCCGTAAAGGACCTCGAGCCGAAACCCACTCGAGCCAAAAGGGAACTCGAGCCCCAGTATGAAGGCTAGAAGGAACGGGGTGGGCTTTTAGTCAGTAACAGTCTGACACTATCTCCCGCTCCGCCCAAGAGTGAGGGTTGTCATTGAATGATTTTTCCCACCATAAAAAAAAAATTGTTATTTGGGTAAGCACAACATGTTTTGTCTCAAGACGAAAGTCGTATTGCTAGTAATGACATATGGTTCCGAAACTTGGTCGCTCACAATGGGCCACATCAGAAGGCTTAAAGTCACCCAAAGGGCAATGAAAAGGGCTATGCTCGGAGTTTCCTTGTGTGGTCGAATCAGAAATGAAGATATCCACAAGAGAACCAAAGTTGCTGACACAAGACGAATCGCCAAACTTAAGTGGCAATGGGGAGGGCACATTGTTGCTTTCTTGTTTGTAATACAAAGTACTGATCTGATTGCTAATTTATTCCTAAGTGACATGACATAGGCTATATCTTAAGTACGCAAGCGAAGCCGCAGGCAAAAGCTAGTGTAGTAGAAGTAGACACTAAGAAAACATGAAAAAATATTCCTAAGTACCCATAAACGATCGCAAATTGGGAGAGTAAATGGCGGAGTCGTGGCCATCTCCTAATGATGGATTACTACAACATAAGTGATCTAGCGGAGATAAACTGACCGAAACGAATACATGGGGAGGTTGTGGAGAGATATAAGTCTCGTTTAATTAGTTACGGATAGAAGAACTTCATTGAGTGGGATTTTATGTATGGAAAAAATTTGTTAGGTACTGTAGAGACTTTTTGATCAGGACCTCTTTAGTTGGTTAAAAACTCTTGGCATATCTACTCTAATATTATAAAGAGGATTTATTTTTTATTTTTGTGTGTATGTTTGTAATGTAAAGACTCAAAAACTACTGTGCCGATTTCAAAAATTCTTTCACCATTATTGCCTGTGCGAAGCCGGGACCGGCCGCTAGTTTTATATAAAAGAAGCAAACATTACCTAATTCAAGTTCTAGAAGATTGTCGGATAAGATTTTGGTCAGGCAGAAATGTACGAGAATGGTACTTACTAAAACCTAAGAAATAAATAAAAACTTGACTGCGAAAAACGACTAAAAATTTGAAATAAGTCACTTTTAGCAGTCTAATGTTGTAAATTGATCGTAGATTTGACATTTTTTTTGTACTTCACGATAGACTCAAAAACTATTGAACAATTTTCATGCAGTTTCCATCAATAGAAAGAGGGCTTCATGAGGAAATTTTAAATGAATAATAATGCATATTAGTAGAGAAAAGTCGCGAATTTTCAAAAATTTCTAACACTCGTGTGAAGCTGGGGCGAATCGCTAGTATTATCAAATTTTTATCATTTTTATATTACGAGTAGATATTACTAGCGATTTGTGAATAATTTCATAGAAATAAATTCCATATATATACGCATATAAGCTCTTGTTATTACATCGGATCCTTGCTTAAACCTCCCTCCCCCTCCCCCATGGGCTTACTTATGAGTTACCCCGGTCTTGAAGACAAATGAAGAGACATAAGTGTGATTTTAGTCACTAAAAGTCAAACAGGGCCTCAGAAGTCATTGCATGATTCCCCACCTTAAAAAACAGTACTTCCCTATAATTTTAACCAAACATGTGCATACATTTGTTTACTCCAAACAGTTAACCAAAATTTTACATACAGAACATACTCATATATTTTCTAAATCTACAGTATCCTCTTCAAATACTACATCTCACCTAAGAACCGACTACAATCTAACTTCATCGCATCGCATTTGTTTACCCCAAACAGTTAACCAAAATTTTACATACAGAACATACTCATATATTTTCTAAATCTACAGTATCCTCTTCAAATACTACATCTCACCTAAGAACCGACTACAATCTAACTTCATCGCATCGCATTTGTTTACCCCAAACAGTTAACCAAAATTTTACATACAGAACATACTCATATATTTTCTAAATCTACAGTATCCTCTTCAAATACTACATCTCGCCTAAGAACCGACTACAATCTAACTTCATCGCAATATTTTCCCGGATGAAGTGCCATTTAAACGCAAACACATCTATTGAAGCGATTCTCCGAGATTTATAAAGGTTTTTAAAGCACCTTCCAGCGTATGCGAGGCTATGCATCTCACAAGTTCACTAAATAAAATGCACTACAAGTTATGTACGGCACTCGGTGTAGTGACAACGAGTATTCCAGTTTGTATTTATTGCTGCAAAATATTTTAAAGAGTTTAGTTGGGATAATCTTTAAAAATCCCTCGTTCTTGGGATTTTAGAGAAGTTAGTTTTTCTCGTATGTACCTATCGAAAAGCTTTTTAGGTAGACTTACTGCCGTACGCGGCTTCGTCTCCATTAAATTAGTACTTATAGTCTGTCTAATAATTCAACCGACTTGGGAATTTTGTATAATATTTAATCATTTAAAAATTACTTATATTCGATACTTTTCATAAGGTTCTTCTGTCAGTAAACAATGATCTCTATCTCTTAATCAACCTAGATTATTGAACTCGTGTTGACTACATCAGATTTCATTAAGTATAATATTTAATGATTTAGAAAATACTTATATTCGATACTTTTCATAAGGTTCTTCTGTTAGTAAACAATGTGCTCTATCTCTTAATCAACCTTGATTATTGAACTCGTGTTGACTACATCAGATTTTATTAAATCCTAATAAGTCGTTTAACTTATTAGACTGACTCTACCCCTTAGAAGATATCTTTATTTAATTAAAGTACTGGCACATCACATTCAATTTTAACATTATAGGAAAACAATTGCTTCACTATTGGTCTTATGTTCGTGACAATAAGAGCGTACATACCATTTGCAATTCTACAGCTTGGAATCAGAATATACTTAAAACAAAAAATACAATTAAAATTTAACAATAAAAACAATACAAAAATACATCAAAGAATACAATTATCACAAGGCAACTGTATTAAAAAAAGACAAATTTTGCATTTTAAATGTAATCTGACAGTTACGCATAACAGTATAGCTGCCAGATTCAAGTAATAAAACTTATTCAGTGTGAACAGATTAAGCACGCAAAACTTAATTCAATTTAATTTTAAAATTAATCAGCTAGAAGAGGTGTATCGTTCCAAAAGTAGCATCCGTTTTCACTACAAAGACAATGCATTTGATCTCACACATCGTTAACTTAAAATTCAGCACACTCGTTCATCCGTATGATCCTAGTTACTCTGCGCTGACGTCCCGAAGCCCGCAGTACTCGCGGTGGCGTTTCTAAAATAAAACAAAGGGGCACCGTGCGGTCAGTGTGCAACCAGCCTGAATTGGGTCAGGATGTTGCTGAAAATTTTACTGAAAATCTCTCGTTTCTGGGTCAAAAGTGGATAGTTTACCTACTTTTGAACTTTCTAGAACTTAATATTGGCTATCTAGTAGCCGAAAATATTGTAGAAGGAATTTTTACACTCTAGACTCCGATTTTATTTTTTTTTAAATTCCCGTATAAAAATGGAGCATGTGCTGCAGTATTTTTTTTTTCATTATAAGGAGAATTTCGTTTATTCATCATAAAAAAAAAACTGGGCAAATGCGAGTCGGACCCGCGCACTGAAGTTCCGTACAAACTACAATTCCCGAATGGAATATCCAAGATTTTTCTAAATCGCAAAAAAGTATTTCTTTTTTGTGACATAGGTAACAACAATTTACTTTTTCCAGATTTATTCCTATACTTGTGCTATCTCTTCTTCTGAGTCGCTACACTCTTGCCAGAGTGGTCGTGATCATCACTGTGAATCATGATAAGTGATCATCCTTGTAATGCGGCGCCATTCATCGCGGACTGCAGCTTTCTGGGTACATTCATAAACCGAGCACTTAGTTGCGACCTTGATCTGGTCTGTCCATCTCTTTGGTGATCTACCACGTGGCCTGGTGCCCTCAACTTTGCCCTGCACTACAAGACGCTCTACGGAGTCATTACTACGACGTGATACATGGCCGAAGAAGGTCAAAATGCGCGACTGCACTGCGGATGACAAGCGCTGTCTGACGCCGAGTTCTTTTAATATGGAATCATTCTTACGAAACTCTGTCCACGATACTCCCAGCATCCGTCTCCAGCACCACATCTCTAACGCGTCACCTTTCTTCTTCTCGGATTCACGAAGAGTCCATGTCTCCGATGCATAGAGACCTTGCTTTATGCCAAAAAGGATTATAGGACCTTGCTTTATGCCAAAAAGGATTATAGGTCAAAGGGAATACTCTATGAATTAGTACCTATCGCAATATACGTTTTTGGCGACATAAACGGCCATATCTTTTTTATTCGTTAACTTAGAAGTTTGATTTTTCATAGGTCATCCATACATGTATACAGCAAAGAATACCATTTAACCAACCCACTTACGTCTCAGTTAACCCTATCCCCGCTGCCGGGCAGTCAGCGCAGTGCCGAGTGACGGCTCGGCAATAAAACAACGGGCATGCGGTCAGCATGTGGCCTGTCAGGGGAACGGAGCGTGAACGTGCTGACAAAATTGTTGCAGCAAAGAGGCTGACTTTTCCCTAATGTGAACGGGGGAACAGCATCCTTGTTAGGTACCTAACAAAACAAAATTTGTACCTACGTAGCGCCAGCAGGCCAGATCATCTTAATAACTCTGTATAACTATTAGGTCACCTAGATACAGGCTATGCTTAGTTTGGGACCCATTGTTAGCCTGTTAACGTCATTCTTAGTGTAATTTCTAAAGATTCTTATGTAATTGTATAAAAACTGTGTGTTTCAATGAATAAACTAAACATAATAACCTATGAGATGATAAGAGAGCAGTGGTGGCCGAATGATAATGGCCTCGATTTACTAGTTGTAGGTTGCGGGTTCGAACCCAGCCGGGCGCATTATTTTGTGTAATTTATTATATCACCACATCTCTCAAAACGGTGAAGGAAAATATCGTGAGGAAACTGGCATGTCCTAAAACCAAAAATTCGAAGACATGTGACATTCACCCAGCCGTACTAGGCCCGTGTGGTGGATTTTGGCCCATTTCCTCTCCTAGAGAGGAGGTCTGAGTCCCAGCAGTGGGAACATTAAAAAAAAGGTTGATGATGATGATGATGATGAAGATAACCTAACACACTTTATAAATATAAACCAAAGTGTTGCCTTATCAAAATTGATCCGGTTTTACAAAAAGAGTCGTATACACCCATACACAGACCATACCTTGTTGTATCCGTATAATTTTGCATGTAACAAAACACAAATATCAGTAAGTAGACACTTTTAAGTTGTGTCTTAGTGTTGTGCAAGACTATCCGTTACGACAAAAATAGAATGTTTCGAACGCCATTACCGACAGAAGTATTTAATTAATCTAGAAATCTTGATAAACCAAGAATAGGTAGAGTGCGTCTACTGAAAGCGTAACCTGGAGTTTTTTTAAAAAATTAAATTGGCAACATTGTTTTGCCGAAAAAAATCACGTCAAAGTCTATGGTTGCAATTGTCAGTTTTTGGAAACTGATGTTTATTTTTCAAAAATAATTGCTTAATTGTGGGAAAAACAATAAACAGTAACGTGCAAAAACTGCTACACACTATGGTTAATAAGTTCAAACAAAAACAAGAAGAGAAAGAAGGTGTTTTCAATGAAAACCAACATTGTTTACATACGATTTCTGATTTTTAAGTTAGTATGACGTTATAATCTTGATCCTTGTCGACTAATATTATTAGATAGTTATATTAAGGATATAATGATTTTTTTTTTCTTATATTTTTAGATAATCTGACATATTGCGAATTTCATAATGGACAAAAACATCGAACAAAGAAGGCTTTTGGTGAATCGATTATCAAAAATTTATTAATCAAAAACACATGCTAGTGAGTGGTAGAATGCGTTCAAAAGCAGTTGAGATGTAATGAAAGATTTGCCTCACTCTGTCTGGTAGTGCATGAAAGTCTGCAACTGAAGTTAAAATCGCGAAAATTCTAGTTCAAGTTTGAGAGAGATGCTGCTGCAGCAGCTGCTGAACATTTTGTGTCTCACGAGTCGATCCGTATCATTTGAAACAATCACTGGAGTATAAAACATGTTCCCACTTGACTAATCCCAAAAGATCTGAATTTTCTATATGCTAAATCGATTCCAACCCAACAATCTTGAAACACATTAATAGTGTTGGCGAGACGTGATGAAGTTGAAATCATGTTGACTATTTTAGTTGACTGTCACGGTGTTGTGCACTTGGTATTCTTGCCAGAACGCCAAATGGAAAATAAAGAATATTATTTAAATATTATATAGCGACATTTGAGAGATCAGATAAAATAAAATAATTTGGAATACTATCTAACATTTTGTGTGTTATTGACATTTACCATACACCCACTAAATAATTAAGTCTATACACATGTTTTTGACTAGGATTTAAGTTCTTGTACAACTATTCTAAAATTGTCATAAATACAAAAAATACTCTAGTATCAAAACTTTTTTCTCCTACTATTTCAATAATACCACATTCGAAATTTTTGGTTGTGACCTCCTTTTCTTAGGTCACGCTTTCATTAGACGGACTTTACTTGGTAAATAAATAGTTTTTGTTCTATAGTAAAAAGTTACTTCTAGGCAAGCGTGCACCATCGCCGACCACATCATCGAGTGATGTAGTAGTCAAACGCGTATCAATAATAATAATAAAAAAAGATTTTTTATCCGATAAATTTGCTTTTATAGTCCTTATAGTTAATGAGTGCGATGGCGATCGATTCTGTGTTTCCAGTCTGCGACAGCTGATGGGCCTTTTAGACAAGACCTAGGTTACTTCTTCATTTTTTTTCATTACTTTTTTTCTAAATCACCATCTACATTGTGCTCACATAATAGAAGCAACAAGAAATATGTAACCACGATTATATGTAACTCATAATATTATTTAAAGTGTCCATAGAGTTTCCTGCACATTTTCGCAATTCAGCTTCACTTTTTTTTTTGGACTGACCGACATTTGACTTTTCAAAAGTGCCTGTAGATGGTCTCTTTGAAATAAATGCTTTTGATTTTATTTGAAAAGCATACCACTAAGTCACCACCACTTACCATCAAAATTAAATAGTGGCTGAACACAAGCCTGTTAATAATAAGAATAAAACGATGTAAAAAAATAGGTACATGAAACACTTATTCCAAAGGCCAACTTTCTCATTCAGTATTTGTAGTAAGAAAGAAGACTTGACCGTAAAATAAGCTCCAGTTACTCATAAACACAGAACAGGCGAGAACAAATAAAGAACATACAAAAAGCCACTTATTTGTATTTCCATTTTCTTTGTTAAGGAAAAAATGTAATTTTGCCGGCAAGAAGTGTTCGTTGGATGGTTTCTTGCCGATCATCCGCGGTCAAAAGGATGACGGGCGAATTGGACCGGGACCACAGACCACTAAAAGTTTCGATGGTAATTGCTAGAAACGACAGTGTCATAATTTTCTATAGGTAACAAACCAAGAGTTACTGAGTGTATTAGTCTACGTCTATTAAAAAAAAAAAAACATAGTTGTTGACAAACTAGCCAGCTATGATTTTTATTTGGGTTGATGTCGAAAATACTAATCCCGTTTTATGTGGAGCGAGAGTGACTGTCAGATGGGTTTCTGGAAGAAGATTCTTCTAAAAATACGCACCGTGTCTAGGAGTACAGTTTTCTGGATCAATATTATTATTTAAAAATTTACTTTGATCAGCAGTTGCTGCACCATCATCATTTCAGCCACAAGACGTTCACTATTATAGATTTTTATTATTGATAGGTTCGCGCTTGACCGCTATCTCACCTGATGGAAAGGGGGGTATACAATGGGGTCGAAGATACAACGCGCTTACCTAGAAGAAACCTGTTCACTCTTGGCTTAAAGATTCCCGGGTTGTAGCCAACAGGAAACACAAACTTCGGCAAGGAATTCCACTCCTTAGCTGTACGCTCAATTAATGTGTTCTCAAAACGTTTTGTGCGTGTAAGTGGAATGTCTATCATGTACTGGTGGTCCTAACCCATTGAGGTCTATTGTGAGCGATCACGTGTCATCACTCATAAGTCGATAACCTCTGTTTTCATTTCTGATTTAATCACGTAAGAGAACCTATCCAGTCCTAATCTAGGTCGTAATCTGTGTTCCAGGCGTTCAAATCCGTTCAGTTGATCAGGCGTGATTTATTAACAAACATAACGACTTTTAGGTACATTATTAATAGGATCCTGTCTAAGAACAGTCGGCGGTTCCAAGTTCTATGGAATGAGAACAATCCTACTGGTCATGACTAGCCGATATTATACGCGATTCTTTCTCGCAATAGATTTTCTCGAAGACTTGTAATAATTTATAACGGTTAGCGAGCTGGTGTGGTAATCAATTGAGGTATCTTGTGATTAGGTAAACGCTTTGGGAGTTAGGTCGATTGGATGGTCTATTTTTGGCACGTTATTAAGTTTTTTTTGGACTGTGAAAGAAAAAAGGGGTTTAATTATGTCGATAATTAACAGATTAAACGAAGAATGATAGGATTGTTTGAAAGAGTTACCGCGGCTCTGAAACGTAAAGGGCAACTGAAGAAACGCAAGTGGTTTATAAAACTATAAACCAAAAGTGTAATTTTTCTTGTTTTCTTTTTATTCGTGTTATATATTTTTTTTTTCCTTTAACTCATCCAATAAAATTAAACGTGTAAGTGGCTGGCAAAGTGTTTATTTATATTTATTTCGCTACATTATGTCAAAAATAAATTCATCACATTTCAAAATAAATTCATTAAGAATATAAATTAAATTAATTTTCAATAACCACACTAGGTGCGAACGGGCGACGCCTTTTAGTTCTTAGTCACCATTTAAAGACCTTTTTACCCCAAGGGTTGTATCTCTGACTATATAACATCCGTAAAGTGCCTTAAACAAACTTACCCAAAACTCGTAAATCACCAAATTCGCCTTTATGACGATTAATTAATCAACCAGACAATTAATTAACATCGGCAGTGGAGAAATCGCATATTGCGCATAATTGGAGCGTTTCTAACGGTGACACTGTCACAGAAATGTACAGAAAATCAACTTCATACAACAATCAAACACAGGTGCACGCACATAACGGTTCAGCTCACATTGGCGCGGATGTGAAGCACCGTATCATGTCCAGATTTTATGAAAGTATGAAGGCTTGAAGGAACGGGGTGGATTTTTTTGTCAGTAAGAGTCTGACACTATCTCCCGCTCTGCCCAAGAGCGGGGGTTGTCATTGGATGATTTTCCCCACCACAAAAAAAAAGAAGTGTGGCACTCGGGGACTGCCGCGGTAAAGCTACTGCATAGCATTTTTATCAACCTACGCAATTATAATTATTTATTTATTTTATTTACCTATGCAGTATTTTTTTTTCTTTGATTTTAATTGAAGTTACACTTTTACACATTGAATTGAATTTTGATTGATTGTTCACTCATTTGTTTTCTTATCGGTCACCACGCTCAAAAAACAAATGAGTGGGGGGTGTTAGGTTATTTTCGTTATGGAATTTCTGGATTCGGTCTCCACGCTCAAGGCCCGCGATAGAAGCTATGCAATAGCTTAAAAAAAAAATGTCCAGATTTTCAACTACAATTTTCGAACATTCGTGAATGCTTCACTACGTGCGAATAACGCACAGCGACACGTCAAACCGTCTCACTCCAGCCAAGTATACACGAGCGAAGGCGCACGTTATCACGCATCGTCGCGCGATCCAATATTTGTATTACACTTTTTACCTTAATGATAGAAAAATAGAGATCAATATGATAAAGGTGAAAAACATGACGCATTGTGACGCTTCAACTCAAAGATCTCAATCTCAAACAAATGACGATCACGAATTCGCTTACACTACATACGTAATGCTATATATAGCATAGCGTAATCAGCTTTATATTATTCCCACTGCTGAGACTCAGGCCTCTATAAGCTTGTCTATATGTGTGTGTATTTTTGATCATTATGAAGTCGACCTTATATTGACATAAGCTCGACTTCAATTAATCTGGCTAGCCTTCCAACAACAACTTATTATTATTATTCCTTTATTCTTATTTTATGTACATGTTATAATATATTTTTAAATATTCCTTAAAAAAAATAAATTAAAAAAAACATTTAAAAATATAAAAAACAGTATCCCACCGGTATCGGGAACAGGGTCCAAGCTACCGGCGGTCAGGGCTCCAGAGAAAGGAACCTCCTAACGATACGGGCCGTGTCCAGAAGAACTGCTTTCTGAATCAAGCCCTTGATCCAGTCGCCTAACGAGAGCCTCCTAAGGTGTTGATCGAGGCTCTTGGCTATTAAGCCATTGGCTGACACAACTATCGGTACAATGATCGCTGAGTCCACTTCCCACATGTCGACAACCTCGCGAGCCAAGTCAATATACTTGATTTGTTTATCTTTCTCGGCTTTCACGAGGTTCTCGTCATGCGGAACGGATATGTCAACAATCATTGCACGCCTCTCGCTTCGGTCCACCACCACTATATCAGGCTTATTGGCTACAATAGTCCTGTCAGTGATGATGGACCGATCCCAGTACAACGTGATATCGCCATTATCGAGAACTGGGTCGGGCACATACCTGTAGTACGGCACCTCCGATTCCACAAGAGAGTACTTCAGAGCAAGTTGCTGATGGATAATCCTGGCTACAAGGTTGTGTCTATGCAAGTATTCTCCGTTAGCTAGACGAGAACAACCAGAGATAATGTGGCGGATTGATTCACCCGGTCGGTGACATGCCCGACAGATGTCAACCGTGCCGTCCTTCACAATAAATCTCCGATAGTTATTCGTCATGATAACTTCGTCCATAATTGCACATACAAAACCTTCGGTTTCCCCAAAGAGGTCACCGACGCGTAGCCAGGCTACGGACGCTAGTTTGTCTACATCGGGCCCATGAAGGGCCCGGAAAAAGCGTCCGTGAAGTTCCTTACTCTGCCATACTTCCTTGCGTACGTTAGTGTCAAGCACTACAGGTTTGCGCCAGTTCTCGTTAGCCAAGGAGAGCGGGGTGAGTCCCTTGTCCACTGCTACTACATCACGATGCATACCCACGTCGGCGGCAAGGAAGTATTCCCTGAGACTGCATACCTCGCGATTGTGCAGGGTCTTAGCATTTAAAAAGCCTCGACCCCCACATTTCCGCGGGATATACAGCCTCATTACCGACGACCGAGGGTGATGCATTCGATATGCAGTCAACAGTGTACGAACCCTCCTATCCAGGGCGTCAAGTTCCGTTTGAGTCCATTTGAGTACACCGAAAGCGTACATCAATACCGGCATGACCCAACCGTTGAAGGCACGCACCTTGTTTCCACCTGACAGAAGGCTGTTAAGTACCTTCTTCAGGCGGCCAAAGAAGCGCTCCTTCAACGATTGCTTCATGACAGTGGCATTGATGCCTAACGCTTCCGACATACCCAAATACTTGTAGGTTTCGGTTGAAGAGAGGGATCTCAGATGTATGGAATCCGAGAGTTGGGTACCCGCGGATTCCACAATCTCCCCTCGCTTTATATGCATGACTGCACATTTGTCCACACCAAACTCCATCCTGATGGCACTACTGAAGGTTTCCGTTACCTTCAGTAGCTCCATCAGTTGCAGATTGTTGGGGGCAAAGAGCTTCAAGTCATCCATATAAAGGAGGTGAGATATAACCTGACCACCTCTCTTCAACCGATAGCCTAGACCTGAATTCTCCAGCAGTGTGCTCAGAGGATTCAAGGCTAGGCAGAACCAAAGCGGACTCAAACTGTCACCCTGGAATATACCTCGCTCGATCCTTACCGGTTCGCTGTTCCTCTGGATATTTCGACATCCTGGATAGCGAAGGACCGTCCTCCATTGCCTCATACATGACATCAGGAAGGTGCGAAGAGTTGCATCAACTTTATACAACTCCAGCACCCTCATGAGCCATGTATGAGGAACTGAGTCATAGGCCTTCTTATAGTCTATCCAACATGTCGACAGATCCTTTCGGGAGCGCCGAACCTGTTGGCTAATGGCCATATCAATGAGGAGCAGCTCTTTAGTACCACGGGACCCTTTCCTACATCCATTCTGAGAGGCAGACATAATTGAATTATTGTCAATATGGTTGTTAATCTTATCTCTCAAAATAGATGTAAGAACTTTATAGACCGTAGGTAAGCACGTTATCGGTCTATAATTTTTAGGTTCCGCGGTACTACCTGATTTGTGGAGCAGGTGGGTAACTCCTGTTGTTAGGAACTCGGGTAGCGAACTAGACTCCAAGGCAGCCTGATACTGAGATGCCAAACGAGCGTGCGATCTTTGTAGCCACTTTATCCAAAAATTGTGCAGTCCGTCCGGCCCTGGAGATTTCCAGTTAGGCAACGGACGGACTGCACGGGCCACATCTTGGGGGCTGATTGTGATTGCCCCCATTTCTGTTATTGATTCGCACGCTCGTTCGACCTCTCCAGTCCAACTACCTTCAGTATGACTGACAGGCACCGACCAGATGTTGCGCCAGAACGAACACATGGCGTCATCATCCGGAAGGCGCGTGTCAGTCACACCTTGGTCCGGTCGCTCCCAAGCCCTGTATACCCACCTTTCATTACTTTGAAATGCGCGATTCTGGGTGTACCGCTCCACCCGCCGCTTATACCTGCGGATTCGGTTTGCCCATGCATACACCTTCTGCTTCAGGAAGTCGATGCGCTCTGTGACACGGGGCATATAGTCTCGGGGGCTGATGTCAGTCCCCGAAAATGCCCGTCTCACAAAGCGCATCACTCTTGGGCGAGTGTTGCCCTCCCTGAAGCAGATTAATTTGCCGATGAGTGCTCTGGCCCCACCAATACGACGCTCGATCCTGCACTGCCAGGCCGGCACAGCTGGTTTTGGTCGTGTAGCTACGTCACTATTTGGAAATTTGACGTGAGCTACACGACATGCCGCTACAGCCGCGCAGTACATGATCGAGTGTGTATCAGTGAGATCTTTGCAGTTGTCAAAATAATTTGACAATTGCATATCCAGAGCAGCCACCAGCGCCTTGTTCTTGTTATGCATGGGCAAGCGAGGTAAGCGCGGCCTAAGTACGGACGGCATGTTTCGATACTCGCGAATAGCGCATTCCAAAGCACTCCTCAGTTCATTAGTGCACTGGGTACTTACTTCTATAACCATGTCAGTACTCTCCTCGTCAGCAGGGTTGGCGACATGGTTAGACGGTGGTACCATCACTGGTGCCACTGGTTGCGACGAAGGAGCATTGGCATGGTTACTCATTTCCGTTCGGAGGCGATCAAGTACAGTATCGTCCAACATATGATTACGCTGGATGACCCGCACCTGATCCGATAGTCGTTGGGCTGAAACGTTGACGGCTGGCTCAAGTACCCGAAACAAAGAGAGCATCCGAACACGGTACGCGGTCAGATTGTTTCCTCCCTCTGTAGCCCCATAGTATGCGCGCATGACGTTTTCATTGGTCGATTGCGTCCATCGCATGCGCGGCACACTTCCACCGGTAGCTGGGACCCTATCAGAGGCCGGTGGGCCTCGAGGTCCGAAACATGCCGGCGGCCGGCGTCCTCCCCGACGACGCGCAGGTGGTGGTGTCGTCGGCGGCGAGTAGTACTCGTCGCTCGAGCTCGACGCAGCTGCCACGGCCGGTGTCACAGCACTCACGGTGGGGCTGGGATCCGGCGGCGGCGAGGCGGAGCTGAGCGACGAGGCCGGAGGTGGTGGGCGTGCACGTCGAGCTGCGGCTCTGGTCAACATTTGTGTTTCCTTGTCGAAATTTTTCTATGTCATAAATATGTCATATGGTATATTTTACGTGAAGCCATTTTACACAGATAGGTACACGTGTTTCACAATAACGGTGGTTTTATTGTACTTTTAGACCTTTTTTTTCTTTGGATAATCTCATTTTGGTAAGGTATTTATTTATTATTATTATTATTATTATTATATTAGGCTCAGTTTCCAGTCTAGCCCGACCCAGTAACCAGTTTACATGATTATTAAAAACCCCAGCCAGTACCAATAGCTTTACGTCCTTTCAGAGGAATAGCAGGGTCCCAATATGACATCCATCTAAAGAGCGAGCTCGGCAGGTATTGCTTATCCAAGTTGACCTTCTGTACTCGTCTATTCTGTGACTAAAGTCTACTACGCGGTGACAGTGGGCACTATTGTGCAGTAATTATTGCCCGGCGGATTAGATTTACGAATCCATTCAGTTTTGATACAATTATCTGGCCAAGCTGCGTGCTGATGACGGGGGCGTAATTGAAAATCGGTGGGATTGATTACTTTTTCATATTGACATTGTTGGTTTGAATGGTAGACAGGTGGAGACGAACTTTGTCAGTAAAAGTTAGTTTTGGCTACGAGGTTGTTCGAAAGAGTTTGTAGCGACATCTATGGCGCCACATAAGAACTATGAAGAAAATACGAAATCCTGCATCGCGCAATCAAAGTTCTCCGCGCGATTTGAACATATACGATAGCCCGATATCATCTATCGGGCAGTAGCCGGGCAGTAGCCCAACAGACTAAAACACCTGTCTGGTCGGAGGATCCTCCCTTTTCAACGGAGGTTTGCGGGACTTTACTCTCCGCATACCTCCAAAAGTTCCTGCTTCTATCACAAGTTCTGCTGCTGGTCTGTAAGAAGAAATTTCGTTAGAAATAAGTAGGTCCTTTGTACTCTTCTATCCTTATTGGTTCTTTTCGATTTTAAGTGTTTGTGTATACATAATTAAATAAACTTCTGATTCTCAAAAAAAGAAGAAAGAATTAGGAGGTAGTCTTTTGATTTTATTGTATTATTTATTTAGTACATGGAGGACTAACAGCTAATACAAACAGTAAAAAAAAGAAACCATAATCATTATAAATGCAATTACAAGTTCTCATGTATAGACAACGTTATGGTGTGAGAACACAAAAAATCTTCGCTTTTTAATTAAGTAAGGTACAGAGTTTTATTATTACACCATCTATCTATACATTTTCTATACATATAAACAAAACTGGAGTGTCTGTTTGTAATATTGAAATAACTGCTTTTTACTACATGCATATGAATATAAATATGTACGGTACATACACCAAAATAACAATTTTTTTAATTTTTTGTCTGTCTGTCTGTCTGTTTGTCCGGGCTAATCTCTGAAATGGCTGGACCGATTTTGATGGGACTTTTTTTGGCAGGTAGCTGTTGTAATAAGGAGTAACATAGGCTACTTTTATTTTAGAAAAAATAAATTCAAAATCCTGTAGTCCAAGCGAACGAAGTCGGGGGCACAGCTAGTCTACCATAAAATTCGTAGAAACACGAAAATGAATTTGATTTCCCTGTTTCCTTATTGAACTGTCAAACGGATTAATTTTCACACTATAAGTACTACAGGTATTGTTCTAGGAATTCCACTGAAATGTTTGTGGCAGCTCAAAGGACTCCTTCGTTTGAGCTATCAAGTCTAAGCGTTTTTGCTCTACCGGAACTGTTACTGACAAAAATATTTCTTCGAACCCGAATACCAGTTCCCTGAATCTGCCAATAGCACTAGGGACGGAGTATAGAGCTAGGAATCAGTATACCGCCTGTGACTGAAGACGGCCACCATACTTAATAATTAAACCCTTTTAATTATTAGCGCGCGATTTTAGGTAAATCACCAAAAATAATAATAAATAATAAAAAAAAAAATCTTTTTTCTATTTTTCTAGGAAAAACAAAGATAAAGTAATCAAAATTTTGGGCCAAAAAAATTCCGTACAAACGTGTGTGCGAAACGACAATTAAACGTTTTTCACGGTCAATCAAATTGTACAGACGGTATGTACAATCGGTGCTCTGCCAGCCCTTTCCTAGCTTTGTTGAAGTTCTTCCTGTCTAACCAGATGCAGCTGAATACCAGTATTTCATATGAAAAGACTGTCTACTCAATCACCCAGTAATTGGGTAACACTTATAACTCTTGGTAAGACTGGTATCTGCCTGGTTAATGAAGATATCCGCAGGAGAACCAAGGTTACCGCCATAGCTCGAAGAATCGCCAAACTTAAGTGGCAATGGGCAGGGCACATTGCACGCAGAACAGATGGTCGATGGGGATGAAAGGTTCTGGAGTGGCGACTACGTACCGGAAGACGCAGCGTTGTATGGCCTCCAACAAGATGGACCGATGACCTGGTCAGGGTCGCGGGAATCCGATAGGTGCGTGACGCACAGGATCGGTCGTTGTGGCGACGCTTGTGGGAGGCCTATGTCCAACAGTGGACGTCTTTCGGCTGATATGATGATGATGATGAAGACTAGTATCAAGCGCGAAGCATATCTGTATGTGACCATTTCAGTCATCATAAACAGACCAACCTCGGCAAGCGTTGCTTAGTCTTATAAAGGCATAGCTTTTGACCGCGGCTTCGCTCGCGTACATAAAATAAAGCCTTTGTCAGTTAGCAACAAAACAGCTTTCTATTGGTGAAAAAAAATTAGCAATCGGACCAGTATTTCCAGAGACCTCTCATCTCATCTCCTAAAAACAAAAAAACCGGCCAAGTGCAAGTCGGACTCGCCCATGAAGGGTTCCGTAGCAGCAAGCAACATAATATAAAAGTTCTTGTAGTTCGTTGTAACTTTGATCGATGTTTTAATAATAGTGTATTTTTTTAGATTTATGACGTATTAAAAAAACTACTTACTAGATCTCGTTCAAACCAATTTTCGTTGGCGGTTTGCGTGGTAATATATATTTTTTTAGTTTATCATTCTCTTATTTTAGAAGTTACAGGGGGGGACACATTTTACCACTTTGGAAGTGTCTGTCGCGCAAACTATTTAAATTTGAAAAAAATTAAATTAGAAACCTCAATATCATTTTTGAAGACCTATCTATAGGTACCCCACACGTATGGGTTTGACGAAAAAAAAAAATTTTGAGTTTCAGTTTTATGAATGGGGACCCCCAAAATTTATTGTTTTTTTTTTTCTATTTTTGTATAAAAATCTTGATGCGGTTTACAGAATACATCTACTCACTAAATTTTAATCAGTTTAGCTCTATATTTAGTTTCGGAAAAAAGTGGCTGTGACATACGGACGGACAGACAGACAGACAGACATGACGAATCTATAAGGGTTCCGTTTTTTTGCCATTTGGCTACGGAACCCTAAAAACATAAAAACAAACAACAATATTAGTGAAGATTTAATTAATAATTTTAATATAACTAGCTATCCCCTGCAGTTATACCCATGTTTTCGGTTACTGTTCCACTCCCTTGGGTTGTAGTACGATGTTATTATGTACCCTTTTCAATAAATGGCAACCAACAATAATGGTAATGGTGTTGGGTTATCCAACACTAAAACATCAATTCGAACCCATAACTCCTGGGATTAGTGCGTCCGAACAAAAAACTATTCAGCATTATAATATCTATTAGTATAGATATTAGTTAACAGGTTAGAATTCCTCGACTTTGACTGTAACAGCATTAGCATGATCAACCTTTTAATGTTCCAACTGCTGTGACTCAGGCCTCCTCTCTTGGAAAAGGAACAGGCCGTAATCTACCATGCGGACCCATTATCACCTGTCTTTGAATTTTCAATTCCTTACGATATTTATTGAGACTAGTTACCTCACGATGTTTTCCTTCGCCGTTTTGAGACTGTAACAGATCTAGCTATAATTTCCCGACCGTCACTTTCCACGAGTAAACTATGAAATTCACTGATGAACTTGATTTGTTTTGAAAGTATTTTCAACACCAACTAACGCCACTACTTTATGACCACTGAGACATCTTCTTACTCTGTGGGACGAAACACAGAGGAACAAGGCAACTATACTTCACTTGTCAGTCCCGACCACTGTGACATTCAAAGCGTTTTTGTTGCCATGCGAATGACAAAAGTAACAAATCTATTATTATTGTCTTATCTTCGGAAGCGGGGCGTCTAAACTTGGCACCCTCTTTATCTAGTTATCCCATAAATCATTTTATCCTGTCGCTTTTTATTAGGCCTGAGATGTTGTGTGGTGTAAGTTATTGACTAGCTGTGCTGGAAAATTCGCAGGGAAGTGTTGGAAATTTTATATAGAAGGGTAGTGAGTTTTGGTGAGAAAATTTGATGTCTTTGGTGAGAAATCAGGAATACTTCGAAAGATATGAGAAAAGTGTTATTCGATCTAGATAAAGTGTCTGTAGGATTCACCTCTACCACTACCAGTTTATTTACATTTATCATTAACTAGCCCGCAACTTTTATTTCATTTTATTACCTAAAATAAAATATAACCTAACCTAACCTAACCAGCTTTTTATCGATGAAACAACTTTAGCAATCGGACCAGTACAGTTACCTCCTACAAACAAAAAAAAAACAAAATTTAACTTTTTATAATTTAATAATTAATATTAGTGTAGATTTATTTCATGTACATAATGGTAAAGAGGCAAACTTAGTCTAAAGCATTTTCTACCAGTCCATCTTTGGATACTGCAGAGAATAATAGTGGCAGTTACATTTGTCATGTCTTTCTATTAGCAATAAGGTGGTCAAAAAGACAAAATGTATAGGATTGACAAGCTCTAGAGAAAACCTCAGGCCTTAGTAGGTTTCATTGTGTCTTTTCCGCCAAATAATTGAAGTAGTGTATAGTTTTTTCTTTTTTCTTTAGTAAGGTACTGTGTAAGATAGTTCACTACCAATGTATCAAAAATTTAACAGAAACAGCTTGTTTCTTATGCCTCGCTTGCCTTCAGAAGGGGCCTTTTGTTTCCCTTCTTATCTCAATGCGGTTTGATTAAACCATTGTGTATCGCGAAGCCATTTGTTAGTTCATTAAGAGAAAGTCCTGAAAACTTTTTACAACTTCAAATTGAAGCCTATTGGCGGCGTAATGTAGGAAGCCGGAATTTCAACAGGCGTTTTCCTTGTTTACCGGACTTTGTTTGAAATTTTCGAAAGATTAGATAATTAAAGGAAACGGCGATGTAAAGCTTTGGACCCTTGTTTTTTGCTTAACGAAATAAAAAAGGAAGCACCATTTTTAAATGCTTTTGGACAATTAGTTTATAAATATTAAAAACTCATTAATATAAGATTTATGAATCCAAGTCAAAGTTTTATCATAACTGTGTTTATCTTCTTTCTGAATTTAGTCAATAAATTGTCTTTGAACAAAGAGATATTTTTCAGTTTTGAAGGTATTTCGATCCAATTACACCGATCAAAAGAAAATATGACTTGACCTCGCATACTTTTCTTCTCTTACTTTTACCCACTATTGTCAACATTTCTATAGAAATAAGCTGTTAATTTGTGCTCATAATTACAATATATTGTTTCTACATAAGTTCATTAGGTAAAAAATAATAAACATAAACATTTACTATTTTTTATTCTTCTACAAATGTGCCTTAAAAACTAGCATTATCTATGGAGACTAGCTTCTGCCAGCGCCTTTGCTCACGTGAAAGTAGGTTTATCCATAAAAAACTATGGACCCCGCTTCACCCCCTTAAAAATTGAATTTCCAAAAAATTCCTTCTTAGTGCTACATCATTTTTAACACGCTTATATTAGCTTCACCTGTATGTTTGTAACCAACGCCTTTGAACTCGATTTTGACCTACTTTGGGCGATCAGATTTTCTTCAAACTTTTCACACCCATCAAAGACTGATGACAATACAATAATCCGTTTTTTTAGTGAAAAATAAAAATATAGTTTAAAAAACTAATATTAAATTATTTTACACTTTTTAGTTTGATATGCTATGAAAGCGTGTTTTTTAGTTTTTTAAGCTATATTTTTTATGACGTAAGCGAGCATTAAGAGCCTTGTACAAAATTTCACGTTCTTAGGCCCAGTAGTTTCAGATGTGCGTTGATGTCAGTCAGTCAGTTTCTACTTTTTTTTAATAGTCTATACTGTATATAATATACACCGTTCAATTTGAATCGTTTTAATCCCGTGGAGGGTCGATCCAGTACATGAAACACTATCGATTTGTAAAGATAAAATTAAAAAATAAAGCATCTTTTTTTCAAAACTCGTATTAATTTACGCATGTACGAAATTAATTTCTTTAAGAAAACGACAGATGAGAGAGTTCAATGACCTGTAGGTAGTAGTCGGCGTTGCGTACAAACTACCTACAGGTCATTGAACTCGCTCAGCTGACGTTTTCTTAAAGAAATATATATAAAATAAACGAGTTTTGAAAAAAAAGGTACTTTATTTTTTAATTTTATCTTTACAAATCGATAGTGTTTCATGAACCGGATCGTCCCTTCACGGGATTAAAACGATTAAAATTTAGCGGTGTATAGATAGACCGTACAACTATTCCTTTGCGGGTGATTTGTAATACGAACAAAAATGTATTCATAAAAATGTAATATTAGTTCAATAAACTATCGTGCCGAAATACATTACGAAAACTTACCACTACACAACAAATCAACAGACCATAAACTAACATACACCCCACAAAACAGCCAGTCCACTCTTGAAACCGCGGAAACCGGCCCAGTCATTTGGCGACCAAGAGCGAGAGCTAATAAATTCAGCGAAACATTTTATTGAAACACATCCGGTTCTCTTGGGCCGCATTAATACCCGACAATAGCATAATTTATGCATCGCCACGACCCGACCCCGCTTGGAGCATCACCACTGTTTTATACTTCGGAACTCATAATTTAATGAATACTTTTTTTATGACCAAGCATTTGTTGGAGAGTGGAAGGTTCTTGGAAATATTGCTTGACTTTTCAGACATTGTTGACCCTTTCCGAAAACATTTTTTATTTTCTAATTTTAACCTTTTGAATGTCTTAAGTTCCACAGTTCGACATAAGCAATTGTCTTTCCATTGTGTCTCTAATTACGGCATTCGATGAGTTAATATTATCTCTAGCTCGTATTGTCCGAATGCTGGGCAAAGGTCTCCCTCCATTTCTTGTATCGATCACGATCCTTCGCTTCCTCTTTGTTCTAGGTCATCCCACCATCTCTTTCGTGGTCTACCACAGCCCCGTGTCGCTATATCAAGGCACCGATCCTGTGTTTTACGGATCCACAGCTCGTTAGACTTGCGGCAGATATGTCCTATCCAGTCCCATTTAAGTTGGGTAGATTTCGTAAATACGTTTTGAAACGCAATGTTTCGAACGTGATCTGTTAGTAAGTTGTAGGCAAAGATGTTAGTCAAAGACCAAGTCTTGATCTTTCCAATTGCATACGATGTACAAATATTAGATACAGGCAAATCTTATCTTTTTGTGTAGGTGCACCAATCCGCACTGAGCCCATGAGGCGGATTATGGCCTATTCTCTTTTTTATCAAGGAGGCCTAGGTCTCAGCTGTGGAAACATTATAAGATTGATTATGCCATGCTATTGCAATTCACTCCCTGTTCTAATTACTAGTGTCAATTGAGGTGAAAAATAAGCAGGTATAGAAAGCAAAAATAATAATTATGTAACCACAACGTGCTCACATACTCGAATCGAGTCCAAAACCAGATTTAGAGAAAATCTGGCTTACATTATATTGATTTTATTTTTTTATGTACATTATAATCTTCCTGTGTTGTTAATACTGCCCCTGATAGTTAAAAAGACGTATCTAATAAAAAGTAAAAACGGAGAAAAAATGTTTTAATGAATGAAACGGGAAATCGTTTGCTGTCTTTCAAGTAAATTTAAATAGTTACATATTAAAAGTTGAAAATAAAGCCGATTATAATGAGCTTTAACTTGGCTTGATATGAAACTCAAATCAAATCTGGAAAAAATGTTAGATGCGTCTTTTTACTAACGGGGGCAGAATATTATGATCTTACTTTTAAAGCCATAGCGATTTTTTTAATAAAAAAAAAACATTGCCACACATGTAAACTCACATATCCGGAACAACTATTTGTTGTAGCCCACACAAATATTTGTTCCATGCAGGAATCAAACTTCCACTCAACAACACTCAATCACTCAACCACTGCGCCAAACGAGTTGTACAGAAACAAAACAACTGCAATAACACCGACTCAAAATTTAGCGTCTTGAAAATAAGAAGCCATCAAAAACAAAATTCATTCAAAATTAATGCGACAAGTATTATTACACTACCAGCCTGTCATAATATTAATTTGCATGTAAAACATGGATGTTAGGGCGCCATACGGCGAACTCGTTTCGCAGCTGATGCGATGTAATGGCCTGAAAATGAGACTGCGATCGTCAAATCATGTGTATTGAGTGTGTGTGTTGTTTGTGTGTGGTATGTGTGTGGTGTATGTGGGTTCGTGTTATTAGGTAGGGTATCGAGATCAAATTAAGTCTAGCCGTAATAGTGTCTGCAGTGGTTAGTGATTGATTGGTTCTGTATCGTGGTACTACTCCAAATGTAACGATAATATAGGTAATGTATGTTTCTTAGTTGTTCTTGTTACGATATAAAAAAAAATATTGGCGATATAGAAATCGCCAAGTCCGATAAGGCCGCCAATTGTATGTTTTTTTTTTTATAATAACGTTTCTTTCATAAAATATTGTAATATTGGTGTACAATAAAGTGTATATAAATAAATAATAAATAAATATATTTTATTAAAATCAACTGAATACGAAGAAAGAAAGCTGAGAAATTTAATAATATAAACGCGGGGGTGTCAGTAATTAGGTTTAAATCTAACTTAAAATTATGAAACGCCTACCTAGGTTTTACCAGGTACTAAGATCAAGTTTTTAAAAAGTCGGTGTCTTATTTCTTTATCCAGACTCTGATCAACCAGTGTTTAAAATATTATCCGAATCTATTCACCCATTGAGGCGTGATTAATTAACAAATAGTCAAATATCCACACTGAAATTTTATTTAAATGAACTTCAGTTGTTCTTTTTTAACTAATTAGGTATCCTAATAGTAGACAAATAATATAGGCACTAGACACTGAGGGACTACATTGAGTATTGGTATCTCAGCATACAAACACGCTATTGAAATCATCAAGTTATTTACAATAGCTTAGAATTTTTCTTTTCTTTCAATAAAAAAGTCAATTTTAGAAACAGGCGAAATCGATTAACTGGCCGATTTTGTGTAATTATTACTTAAATTGTATAATGTAACATGTACATATTCTATAGATTTTATCTAATAGAAAATTCAATTAAAAACCCATAACACGTAGTAAACTGACAAAACAACATTCCAAAATTACCTCAACCCAACCTCAAACTTGAAACATCCTTGCCTCCAGCTTATTTCGTAACTGATTAACCGACAACCGATGGATAGTTGGGGGCAGTTGAAAATGAGCATCTACTTAAAAGTTTAGGAACCCCGGAATTGTGTTCAATGCTGACATGGATCTAAGTTTAAAATTCGCTGATTTTTGGATGAGCTCAACATGATTTTTTAAGGTGATAATTTCTTCCACTTTAGGGCGAGAGTGTCTCAAACTTTCACTAACTAAAGCTAGAACAACATTAGACCGACGCACACATGGACAACGCCTGATTTGTACGTAGAATGACGTCGCGTAGCGTGGATCTAGTGTAGATCTACAAGTCTAGTTTCCATATAAAATGTATGGAGACCGACGCACCCAGATCGGCGTACGTGGTACACGTGTGCGCAATGTATTTCTACCCTAAAAGTAAACCTATATCCTTCAGTTTCCTTTTGTGTTTTAGGACTATAGGCTTCCTTTTCAGAAATTCTTCATGGTCCTAGCGGACTTTGGTCCTGCTGGGCTTACAGTTTCCTGACATCTCTTTGCGGCGCGCTGTCGACGACTCGCAGGGCAGACGGTCAGCTATATGGTTTAGATATAATATCATGTTTCTGATTTCTCTTGACATAGAGCGCAAATATTCTACTAATGAAACTGTATTGAATACGAAAAAAGATTTACCATATAAACAACTCTTTGGCATTGATGGTTGTGTCTACATATAACTTGTTTTCATACGCTAACGCTTTTAATATTTTGACTGCTCTCATTTCTGGTGACATTAAAATAATAATAATAATACGTTTATTTAAGATAACCAGGATCCAATATGTTAGTAGTATAAAAAACTTAAAACTAGTATTAGTATTAATTTAATCACTTATTGCTTAAACTACTCGCCCCCTGCCTGACCCATGAATCGAGGTATCAATACTCATGTGAGCATTAATACAATGATTCATGTACAGGCAGTCCACTCTACTGGCTATCATACTTAAAACGATGTTACGACTAGCCCGCACTCTGCTCAGCATTGACGCGCATCGTCACATTGACATTGGTTGAGCGTTTGACTGCTGCACTACGCACGTGTGTTCGATTCCCACGAAACACATATTTGTATATCCTGCAGAAATTTGTTTCTTGGTCTAGGTTTCTTTGTAAGTTTGCGAGTTTATATGTATGTTGGATTCGACTCCTATGAGACATTCGTAGAGTGGAACAAAGCATTTAAAAAAGCATATAAATAATGTTCAGTCGAGCCCATCAATCCAGTCATCATTTATTATGAAACTGCAGAAAAAAAAGGCAATTCACTCCCTCCTCTTTTCCTGGATCTTCTGCAGTTTTAGGCGAATCCTTTGAGTAAGAGTTGGTCATCAAGGAATTCCCTAATACCCATAAGTATCAAAAGGCACGAAGCAACAAACACTGCTGTGCCAATTAAACTAATTGCACATCCACCAATCGATAACGATCTTCGGTGCTCCGCTTTTCACTAATTGAGGCATGTCCGGTCATTTTGTTCGCCAGCTAAACTTCCCGAGGCCGGCTTGTTAAGGGCCAACAAATTCGGAAATCGCGTCCAAATGTTAACGAGAACCAATTTGTGGGTGGTATCGACCTCGGTGATTCTCCTGGGATTTGAGAACATAGTATTTTATTAGCGGACTGATTAGTTGTTTGTCTTGTTTCAACGTATTTGGAACCCTTGTCTATTTTTCAAGTACTTTGTTAGTTATTACGGTTGATATTTGGAGGGTTTGTGGTTGTGGCCGCGTTTGTTCGTTTAAACAATTCTACTGTCCCTGATCATGTGTTTATTGTTAAACACTGCATAATTACTTTGGGCTTTGACTCGTAGGGCTTAATTGATTTTATCACTGACTAGCTTTTGTCAGCGGCTTTGCTTGTTTAAAAATAAGTTTCTCCATACAAATGGACCTCCGTTTCATCCCTTTAGGAAATCGTCTTTTAGTAGATACTCGCCTACGTCATAAAAGGAAACCTTGTGCAAAACATGCTCTTAGTCTCAGTAGTTTTGGCTGTGCGTTGATATGTCAGTCAGTTTGTTCTTTATTAAACGGTTTTATATATAATTATACAGGGTTATTTGTAAAACACTAGCAACCTCTTAGGTGCTAGTTAAGAACATCAACAACAACTTTTGTTCTATCTTCTTCTTCCTGCCCTTATCCCATATTACTTGGGGTCGGCGCAACAAATTTTCTTCTTCCATTCTGTCCTGTCACCCGTCAAACTATCACTAACTCCGTTTCCTTTCATATCATTTCTCAAACAATCCATCCATCTTTTTTCGGCCTTCCTCTCCCTCTCCATCCATCTACATGTATACTCAGAACTCTTTTAGTAATATGCGCTTCATCCCTTCTCTTTACATGACCATACTAAGACAACCGATTATCTTTCAACTTTTCAGTCACAACAACTTTGGTTCTATGACTTTTAAAAATGTGTCATATTTTGGTTCATCAGATTTTCATACAAAAATAAAAATATTTAAATTGAACGTTCTAAATATTACGAAGTCTATGCAAAGCAAGCGATAGTACAATAGCGGAGGGTAGCTGAACATGAATTTGACCTATTTACGAGCGACCCTCACTAGTCAGTCAGTCTCATTGATGCTTTACATGATAGTGTATCAATATTCTAATGTCGAGTAGGGGTACAGAGGGTAATGGGAGCCAGAGGGTAATGGGAGCGGTGTGACTAGAGACAAACCTATAGCTCGTATTCACTCGTTTGTTACTCGGACGCCTTCGGCCCGCTGCGATCGTGTTTCTCTGCGGCGCTAGACTCGCCAGTGCCATGTGTTGTGTGACGACGGACGCTTGTTGATTTTTCGGTCCGCCCTTATAAGAAATACGAAATTTCATCGGCCAGGTATGTATAAAGTTATACGTTTATTATAATCAAACCTGTTTTATTTTATAGCTAATGTTATCAATTTTGAGTATCTCTGCATATAATTTCGTTACAAGTTAGATTCAGTATATCGTTTTATTTAATTTCAACATGGTGGTAGTCGGGTAATCGGAGCTTATTAGGCTCTGATTACCCCTTTGTGGCTCCAATTGCCCCATACGATTTAGTAATAATGTTTTTTTTTTCAGATTTCAAAATGCCAAGGAAAAGGGAACGCACCACTACGAAAGCGTCTTGGACCGTTGAAACTTTAGAAAACGCAGTAGAAAAACTTCGGCGTGGTGGTACATCAGTATACAAGGTATCAAAAGAGACTGGAATACCCTACAGCACCTTAAAAAAGAGATTCAAGTTAGCTAAATTTAACGATACTAGCTACAAATGTCCTCCAAAACTAGGAAGGCCCTCTGTGTTCACTGTGGAACAAGAAGCCATTCTGGCTGATCATCTACAAAAAATGTCAAATAAATTTTATGGACTGACGAGGGCTCAGTTTTGTAAGGTATGTTACGCCATGGCTGAAAAAATTGGAGTTGCAGATCGATTTAATGAAACCAAAAAGTCTGCAGGCAGAGACTTTCTAAATGGCTTTTTCCAACGACATCCTAATCTAAGTATTAGAAAGCCAGAAGCGACAAGCATTAATAGGATACTTGGGTTCAATAAAGCTGAAGTGGATCGGTTCTTTGAAAATCTGGAAAATGTCATGACAAAATACCACTTCCCGCCGTCTCATATTTACAATATGGACGAGACTGGCGTAACGACAGTGCAGGAAACCGAAAAAATTATAGCGCCTAAGGGACAAAAACGTGCAGGAACAGTCACATCTTGGGAAAGAGGTAAAAACGTCACGGCTATCTGTGCTATGAGTGCTTCAGGGTCCTTCATTCCGCCTCTATTTATTTTCCCTCGACAGCGTCACTCACCGCAACTAGAAAAAGATGGTCCTCCAGGAGCTGTTTACACATGTTCTCATAATGGTTGGACAAACGAAAGCATATTCATTAAATGGCTGCGACATTTTATTGAGTACTCAAAACCCGCTGCTGAACAACCTGTTCTACTGATTATGGACAATCACAACAGTCATTGTACTTTGGAAGCTTGGGAAGTGGCTAAAGCCAACCATGTTGTAATGCTATCAATTCCACCACATTCATCACATCGGTTACAGCCTCTGGATGTAACCTTTTTTGGGCCGTTCAAAAGAGCCTACAACAAGGAATGCGACATGTTTATGAAATCCAGGAATATGGTAAAAATTACACCCTACGATATTGCAGGATTGTTCAACAAAGCTTATGCCAGAGTAGCAAGCTTAGACAAAGGGATCTCTGGCTTTAAAGCCACAGGAATATATCCCATGAATCCTGCTATTTTTTCAGAAGACGATTTTGTTGCTGTGGATGGAGATCAGAGCCAAGTTAATGAGCAAGCAAGCTCAGATGTTGTTGTTCAGTTTCAAAGACCCACTTCTCAACGGCTAGTTACTGGAAACTCTGACCCACTTCCGTGTACATCTCGTGATATTGGCCACTTCGAACTGCTTCCATCTACATCTCGTGGTACTGGGAACTATGAACCACTTCCATCTACATCTCGTGGTATTCAACAGGAGCTGGAAATGCCTAGCTCTGTCCTGGTCGAATACACGCAAAATGTTGAAAAAGAGCAGTTACCTGATATTTACCATGCTGTAAGTCCATCAATATTAAGTGAGCTACAAGAAGAGGCATCTATAGCAAATACTACACCAAACTTTTCAACAAACACAAACCCTTCTATAATCCCGTTTTCGTTGAATGATAAAACTGCCCCCGAGCTAACTCCTGCCAATACTTCCACGACCTTGTCCACAACAAACGACGTTCAAGAACAGTCACTCTGTACAGATCCAACCATATCAAATGATTTTGCGAAAGTTCTATCAGTTGTGAGTCCACTACCTAACATATCTAACAAAAATAAGAGCTTGCGAAAACAACATTCAGTAATTTTATCTAGCACGCCAATGAAAACAGTATTTGAAGAGAAAGAGAAGAAACGTCTAGAGAAAAAATGTAAAACTAAAATCATTGCTAAGAAGAAAGGAGAAACCAGCAAAAAAGAAAGAATATGTACCGCAGGAAAAAGAAAAAAACGAAAGGACGCAACCAACAAAAACGAGAAAGTTAAAAGAATAAAAAAGAAACTTTTTGAGGATGAAACTGACACGTCTGAAGAAGAAAACCTTGAGAATATTTGTGATGATGAATCAGAATATTCAGAAGAAGAGACATTGTGTGCTATTTGCTGTGACTCAGGAAAAGATAACGAAATGTGGTACCGTTGCAGAGGTTGCGGTAATTGGGCACACAAAGAATGTTCTGGTTCTGACAGCCCGGTTGATTATATTTGCATTTTTTGCTTGGATCCTTAAAGATAATTGTTATAAGGTTACATTTATATTATAATTTATATGATCAAGTCAGATTTAAGACTGAAAACGAAATTTTTGAGGCTGATTTAATAATTAAGTAGCTCCCATTACACATATGGGAATTTATAGGCTCTCATTTCCCGCAAAGTCAGGTAATGAGAGCGATTCTGTTTTTTTCTTTAAAGTTTATCTGTGGTTAAACGCCTAATAATGTAACGTTAACGCTACTATTAAATGATAGTCAAATGAGTAAGGATTTAGTTTTTTAATAAAAAGTTCTTAAGTATCCATAAATTTGACTTTTATTGAACTTTTTCCTTAGTAGGCTCCAATTTCCCCCTTCTCCCCTACACGGAAATGGTGCGAATGTTTGCTAGGTGTAATTACAATGTTTCGGAAGTCTGTTTACTATTATTACGAGAACAGTACGCGGGAGCCGTAAGTAGATACAGCAAAATACAGAATTGAAATGTGTTAGATAGAACAACGAAATCTTGAAGGTTTATTTTTGGTAAATGTGTTAAGGTTTTGTAAAAAGTTGTAAAACAAAGTTGTTGTTTATGATGTTCATAACTAGCACCTAAGAGATTGCCAGTGTTTTACGAATAACCCTGTATAGATAAATAATAAACATTAACTTAAGATGTTACATGACTCTTTAAAGCAGTGGTTTTAGCCAGTGTCAACTAAAAGGTCTACCGAACTTTATTATGTACGTAATGTCACTTAGCTGAGTTTACGTCCCTTGCCAGTGGACCCGACAGCCATTACGTCTATATATCTACATAAACACCGCACAGACGGTAATCTCCTTGACCAAAACACCAGGGGCGCATAACAGCTACGTCGGTTTAATTTTCCAGTAATCAAATGCGAGTTGATGCGATTTTGAGGTTATGTCTCGCCCGCGGCCATGACGCTCCGTTGCCGCCATATTGAATTACCGCGTAAATGTCATCATGACGCGCGCTGAAGCGAACTTTGTGAAATTTCAGGTGAAATATCGTTGGTAAGAGAGATACTGGGGAGAAATATTTAGGGTAGAACTACTGGGTAAAACAGATCATCTTTGTGGGGAAGGGGTGTAATTAATCCTGTGTCGGATTGAGTTAAAATAATACTTAGATAAGTAAAGCAACAAGTTTTTGTTCCTGTTCATAATTTCGTCAACAGTTTAGTGAATTCATAATCAAGAACGAATAAACGCTGGTAATATTATCTTCTTCTTCTTGTTCTTCCTGCCCTTATCCCATAATACTTGGGATCGGCGCAACACGTTATTTTCTTCCATTCTGTCCTGTCACCCGTCAAACTATTACTAACTCACTTTTCTTTCATTTCACTCCTCACACAATCCATCCATCTTTTTTTCGGCCTTCCTCTCCCTTTCCATTCATCTACATGTATACTCAGAAAACTTTTAGTAATATGCGCTCCATCTCTCCTCTTCACATGACCATAACAAGACAATCGAGTTCCTTTCAACTTTTCAGTCACTGGCGCTACTTTTAAACTCCCTCTAATATACCTACTCATTTCTCACTTTATCCATTCTCGTCACACCACACATCCATTTTAACATTCTCATCTCCGCTACATGCAATCTTTTTTCTTGGTTTTTAATATTATCTTCTACTTCTAAAATGATGATAAGAGCACATTTGAGGTTTCGTTTCTCAAAGTTTATTCACCCCCATTTCGCCGCAAATGTCATGTACAGAATATTTAAGTGCAGCAACCCCACGTAAACTATCAACATTCGGCTGAGATTGCCAGAACTGTCTGCCAAGAGCAGTAATTATGGACATATCTACGAGTTTAGGACCACCTCGATAGCTTTAAATTTGGCAGAGATTTTTATTTGTGTGCTACGAAATATCTCTAATAAAAAAATTGTTGAATAAACAAGCTGAATTTTTAGGAAACCAACTGATATTGGAATGGAGGCAAAGCAATTTTATTTAATTACGATTTGTAAAACAAAGATACCCGTGATTGTGATTAAATAGCATGACATTTGTTGACACAGAGACAGGACCTTGGCAAAAAAAAAATCTCTTATTTTTTTGAGATGACAAATCATAATATATATTGTATGATGGCGCGAGAGGGCGTGTCACACTTCTACTATCCAAAACCGACCAATGTCTTTTAGTTGCTTTTAGAATTCCAAGGTCACAACAACTCTTTCAAGTGTTCATTGCATTGGGTTTACAGTGGACCCCTTCAGTTTTGCTGACATCTCTTTAGTTGGTCTTTAAGTGCACGTGAAACACTACTTATCGTCGACTAGAGTGAGGTCATGCGACCCTTGATAGCTGTGAACTCTCTTGCAGCGGCCGTGACGATGCCGCTCCCTCATGGTTGTGGCTATCTCCTTCGCTTGCATTGGTACTACTTCACTGCAGCAAGTGACCACTTGCCATTCCCGCGCAAGAGGCGCGACAGGTTGCCAAACCAATTATTCCTAACATTACAGTTTGTATGAATCGATAAAAGGTACTCAAGTAGCTCTTGTATTTTCGCTATATCAGATTTGATCCCATCGGATCCCACAATAAAAAATAATCATGGTCATTATGATAAATTTTTGAGTATCGTTAGTTTTTCTTCGCTGTCTTATTATCGTGTTGGAGAAACATGAATATATATTTCACCAGCTTCTGCCAGTGTATACTCGCGGAAAAGTAAATTTCTCTAATATGTCAAATTTTTCTTTAAACATTTTTTAAGGCACAACTTTTGCCGAGTCAGCTAGTATAATTATAATATACACCGCTAAATTTTAATCGTTTTAATCCCGTGGAGGGTCGATCCGGTACATGAAACACTATCGATTTGTAAAGATAGAATTAAAAAATAGAGTACCTTTTTTTCAAAATTCGTATTAATTTACGCATGTACGAAATTAATTTCTTTAAGAAAAAGTCAGCTGCGCGAGTTCAATGACCTATAGATAGTAGTCGGCGTTGCGTACAAACTACCTACAGGTCATTAAACCCGCTCAGCTGACGTTTTCTTAAAGAAATTAATTTCGTACATGCGTAAATTAATACGACTTATGAAAAAAGGTACTTTATCTGTACAAATCGATAGTGTTTCATGTACCGGATCGACCCACCACGTGATTAAAACGATTAAAATTTAACGGTGTATAGATTGATTACTTACTCATCCATTAATAATATTTATCTAAAAAATGTAGCGATATTTTCATAAGACAGTGTAGTTATCAGACGCGTCAGTTCCACCTGGCCGTGTTAATAAAGAGGACAGCTTTGAATATCCGGTCGGCATCTGCCTACGACACGGCGACGATCGCAGTAATATTTTCATACGGTTACCTGGCCTTATTAATTTTACTGAACTATAGTGTAATGGCTGGAAATTTTTATGGAGATATGATATGGCAAATGTGATAATCAATAGGACGACTTTTTAGATTGTTTTATTTTATATTATTTTATGGGGATAACTAATAGTAGTATACAATATGTATACAATACAATATCTAGTATCGGTACATTAAGTGGAGAGTCCTAAAGAAACACCTCTTACACTTTTCAAAAGGTCTAAAAATACACCGCACTGAATTTCACAAAAAAATTATATTAAAGAACCCAAATAGATGTGCTTCAACAGTTCAACAGTTTCACAACGAGATATTTGCAAACCTATCCTTAATTTCGATGAAAAAGAATTGTTGATATCTCTCAAAAACAGCTAAATCGACCAGCATTTGCAGGATTTACTAAATTTTGAACATTTTTTTCGAAATTAAGGATAGGTGAGGAGAGGATAGGAGAGCAAAAATCTGACACTCCCTGCCAGATTGTCACTGACTAAAACCCAACTGTATTCCTTCAGTTACCCTTTGCATTCTAGAGCCTCGGCAACTCTTTTGAATAATCTCGCAATCCATTTTGTGTTTGGCTGTGTTAATTTTCCGAGATAATACGGTCCAGTACGGGTTTTTCGTTGAAACACCTACTATTCCTACTTTTTCGTAAGCATCTTACTAAGGTACTCCTTAGATGCTTATGAAAAAGAATAGTTGGTAATACTTTAGTAGATTAATTAAACTAAATTTATATTGAGCAACATGTTATTTGACCACTCCTGTAAATCACCAACACGGACTTAATCACACACACACACACAAAGCACTAATCTTATCAAAGAAGTGTATAGCATAGCATAGTCGGCCTTATAATGTTCCCACTGCTGGGACTCCGGCCTTCTCTCTAGGAGAGGGATGGGCCGTAATCCACCACGCGGGCCCAGTGCAACTGCTCATAAAACGGTGAAGGAAAACATCGTGAGGAAACCGGCATGTCTAAGAACCAAAAATTCAAGAATATGTGACATCAAACTGACCGCAAAAAGTGTGATATTAACCATTTATAGGATTCAGTCCAAATCGATCAAAAAACGCCAACTCAGAACTTCCAAACCATAACTTTTTATGCAACACAAAACTGCCTCCAAGCAGATAAAAATTGTATATCCTGAGCACATGCTACCCCAATACAGCTGCAGTAAAAACGCACTAAACCAAAAATTGTTTCGATCAAACCAAAACTAAACAATACCAATAAAGGGTGAAATTTCGGCGTAAAAATACGTTCGGTGCAGTTCGTGACGGCTCGGGTCGTGGTCGCCACGTCAGCGGGTTTCGTCAGCGGTAATCCAATATGGCGGACTGGTCGGCCCGACTTGTGGTACAAGCTGAGCTGGGAAATCAGGAACAAGGATGCTGGTTTTATTATTTGTGTTTTTTTTTTCACATTTCAGGAAAGCTTACGGAGTAACTATGTTATAATGACAATAATAAAATAATTACTAAATTGCTAAAATTGTAACCTTATTGGTAATTAAAGTCTTGAGCCGTTTAGGGTCGAAACGCTTGGGACGTGGGGTCTGAGTGCACGTATCCTTTTCAAGAAAATTTCACGCCGTCTGATCGACACTGCGTGACTAGAGGGCTGTCTCGTTCATCGCCCAAAGAATTAGCATTACCATTTAACTTGGCAATGCTGTCAGCCTTCTGGGCACATTTCCGGATGACAGCGATGTAGAGGAGTACTTTGACACCTGAGTGTATTTTGTATCTTTGTATTATATGAATATAGTTAGGTTTAGTTTCAAATAATTTTATGTAGTTTGTAAAATTTGAAATGTCAATAAGTAGAATTGCTAATTACACGCTTCCACATTCTAACCAACATTATTGCTTCCTGTACACTATACTTGCTCAAAGTTGGTCCTGCAATACCGTTAACTTTAAACAAACACTAACAATGTATGGTTCAAGTGCAAACAGGTAATTCTTGTAAAGTTTTCTTCTAACATCTGGTTTCGTCTTCTAACTTCTTCTTTTCTTATAGCTTCTTTCAAATGGCATTGGAAGATTTTCCATAGGGTAGTTTTCATATTTACAATCACCTTTAAAGTTATCTACATTTTGACAATTTTTTTCACAATGTTTTTTATCGACAGAGATAGAGAGATTCCGCGTATTTGAATACAATAGTTATGAACAGCAGGCTTACTCTTGAGTTCAATTCGGATCGGTCGACATTGAGATTGTGACGTTTCGTACCCTTGAATTCAATGCTAGCGCCAAATTGGTTCAAAATTGCGTGACCATTTTGAGAACTAAGTGAAATTGTATATGTTGACAATATTGTTTTCAAGAGTACCAAATCACGTAATGTCAAAATTGAGATTGCAATCGGATTGACTTTAGATTGAAATAGAAATTAATTTGGAGAGTAAGCCTGCAGATGGTCGATGGGGATGCAGCGTTGGAAGGCCTCTTACGAGGTAGGCCGATGACCTGGTGAGGGTAACGGGAATCCGATCGATGCGAGACGCAGAGGACCGATCTTTATGACGACACATGGATAGGAAGTCTATGTCCAACAGTGGATGTCTTTCGTTGAAATGATGATGATGATAAGTTATGACTATGGGAAACTCTCCAGTTACACTTATCTTACTTTATACTTAAAGTAGTGAGGTTTTACGCTCAAGCTAAATAAACTGTAGCAATTACAGCAGAAAAGGGAAGAAAACTCGGGATTCAAACTGTGTTTTTTCTACAAATTTAATTCCGATTTCCTCTCTATTAAACTTTCAGTTATCGATAAAGAAAGCTCAAGCTCCAAACTTCCATCGACATGTCTTCGGGAAATAAATACGGTTATACTCGTTCGCTTCGCACTCGCTTTGTTTCTTAGAATTGTAATTTCAAAGCAAAAAACCGCTCGTCACTCAGACCAAAGACGAGAGATAAAACGATAAAATACTTTACTTTTGCAAACTTTCATTTTACTATTTTTCGAGAAATTTTATTAAAACCGTGATTTTTGACAACACAGCAGCAAATCTGAGATTGCTTCCAAGATTTATGGCGAAAACTTGCAAATGCAAACGAAATGACTTCTGCCCCCTAGCCAAGTTACGACCGTTTCGTTTCGATTCTCGTGCGTCGAACGCCTCGAGTTGGCCACGCCTCCGATTCCTTTGTTCTGACCACGTGACTGAGCATCCAGATGACGTCAGAACGAAGAAAACGGAGGCATGGCCAACTCGAGGCGTTCAACGAATTGAAACGAAACGGTCGTAACTTGACTAGGGGGGCTGTTTTAGTAGACATGCTTTCGCTAGGCTAGACCTGTTTTAAAACGGTTTTTTTTTTTATAGAATAGCTGACCCGACAGATATCATTCTATCAAAATCCGTTGTACTGCGGCGTAGTGTGGAATTTATGGATAAATCAAGCGGTTCTTTTCAAAACTTGACAATACCACTTTTGACAAAAATGTTTTTTTTTTTGTTTTGTGGCTTTGAAATTTATTGTCCACGAAAATAAAATTTGGCCAAAACTTGATAATAACGCAAGAAAAAAAAAGATTAAAAGGCATGATTTCGTCAAAAATAGATTATTCCCCTTCAAAACGACATTACCCAAAAACTATTTCCTTAGATTGTGAAAAAACATAAAAAATGGAATAGTCAAGTTTTGAAAAGTACCTAAGTTCCAAAATGGAGGTTTTGGAAAATTCACGATGAAAATAAACAGTTAATGATAATATTGTATAAACACGTATGAAATGGAAAGAAGGGAAGAGCTCACTAAACTTCAAAAATTTAGCCCACATTGCTATCAATGAAAAAATTGGCCCGAACACGAGCAGCAGCCCTGTAAATCCTCTTTAAACAATACAAATTAATTAACACACTTTAAACATTTTCAGTAATTCTTCCATCTCTATAAAAGCCCCCGACTCTCGGAAATTATGGCTTCAAAACTTTTACTATTTAACTCGAGGAATGAGGATATAACAGATGAAACCAAGTAGGATTTAGAGTTTGTAGAATAAGCGCCCGAGTTGCCGTGCCTACACCGCAATAGACCTGGCGTAAAGCGAATTAGTTTAAACTTTCTAGCTAGTCTTTTCAACGTCAGTCCACACAGGCAACTTTAGAAATCCAGGATCACTAAAGTTGAAATATTTTGGACGTTCAATCCGAAACATGTACAGCATGTTGTATGAGCTGTATATTACCCTTCTAAGTAAAGAAGTGGTAACTCAATGAAAGTGTATTTCGAGAAAAAAATCATTCACGCCCCAGCCACCGAAGGCGTAAGCTTGCAGACGACGAGCAATGGGTAGCTCGCTGTCTGGCCGGTAATCGTTCAAACCAAGCCAAAGTTGTCGCACGCGTCTCTAAAAGATTTCAGCAAGACTTTATGGGCCCAGCAGAGCCGAAACCTACTAAGTTCATGGGTTGGCTTCCGGAAGATAAACCCGGGGACCTGTAATGCAAAGCAAAGAATGCACATAGATGTGTTTTTAGTGAGTAGAGGTCTGACACGCCCTCCCGCTCCGCCCTAAGCGGGAGAAGTAATTGGATGATTTCCTAACTTAAAAAAATACTTTTCCATGCCCTAGACTACGTCCCAAGTTAAATGTCCTAGACTATGTCGACCACATCTTCGCTTACCATCAGGTGAGATGGTGGTCAAACGTAAGCCTAACAATGATAAAAAAAATCCATTAAAATGGGCTAAGCAAATTAGGCATGAAGACCAATTAAAAAGCCCATACTTTTTGAGTAGCCCTTGTGATCAGCCTTTGTGATGAGCCCTTGTGATGATGACCGTTCTAGAAATTACGATGCAAAAACAAAACGAATTTTCGAAAAAAATTGAGATACCACTTTTTGGTTTAGTAAAGCTGTTTACCAAGTTCGTATTTTGAGCAAAAGTTTTCACTCGAACCCGACTAGTGAACCCTCGGATAACCAGCGAAGTATGCATGCCTTAAAAATATCTAACATCCTATAGACCGTAACTTCCTGGCAGGGTTGGGCTGGCGGAAGTTTGGAGGTGGCGTTTTTATCATATTATTTTACTACCGAAACTTCGGTATAAAACTTCTTATTCATTTTATAAACCTTCCGGAAAAGAGTTGAGTAAGGAGAAATAAGCACACATATAGACAGACTAAAATAGTGACTTTTTATGCTGTTTAATAAAAGTATTGATGATTGAAAAGGCAATTCAAAAATGCGTTCAAAAAAGTGACTGTGTTTATTTATTTATAGTAAACATCAGCTAGCGGCTTAATCCGCGTTAATGTCGGCTATTGCAGATGCAAAAGCTGGAGTCAGATGAAAAGTGCGATAAAAAGTAGCCACATAAGCCTATGTAGCTAATTCTTATCGCGCTATTTATACAGTGTTATTTCTAAAACACTAACAACTTTACAGGACTGTATTATTAACATCATAAACAACTTTTGTTCTATGGCTTTTTACAAAGCATAATTCATTTACTAAAAACATAACTTCAATATTTCGTTGTTCTATCTGACACACACATACAAGTACAACTATGTACTTTGTTAAACTTACCAACGTCAGTATGATGCGACACAAGCGCATCAAGCACCTACGCTCGCCAGATCCCGCTCCCCTCCGCTAGTGTACTATCGCTTGGTTCGCATAGACGACTTTGTAATATTTAGAACGTTCAATTCAAATATTTTTATTTTGTATATAAATCTAAATAACTAAAATATGATATAAAAGTCATTGAACAAAATTTGTTGTTTAAGACGTTAGTAACATAGTCAGGAGGTTGTCAGTGATTTACAAATAACCATGTAAATATTTGGCCATCCTTAAAGTTTGAACTTGCTCCGTACCAAATTTCTTCAAAATCTGTTTAAAAGAGTTACTTTCATATTTATAATATTAGAATAGACAAAACGGTACAAGTATAATTACATTAGTTAACATAAAAATGAATTGGAAAGACATAGCTTTTTATCTACATAACATTGATAGTTATGTAGAATTTTAAAAACATCTAGTACTTTTAAAAATGAGATTCTTTAGTGTTTGATATTTTTTTGATTACTATTATTTTTCCATCATAAAATAAAACTCACAAGTACCAAAAATAATAACGTGGAACTAGTGATAAGAAAATTTAACAATAGGTCCATTGTTTCCAGATTCTTTAAAAATGGAACTAGTAATATAAAAAATTTCAGCAGTTCCATCACGGAACTGTTAAAGGTAATGTAGTGTGGTGGTAGTGACAAATAACCCCAACTTTTACTGATTATAGTACATTATAAACAAACAACGAACACAAAAAAAAAAACTTGAACGCGCGTGAATAAACACTATTTCTTTCTTTTTCTTTTCTTTCTTTTTATTATGATACAAGTGTATAATGTTGGTGATTACCGCTGAGGCGGTATTTAGATCCGAGCCGAAGGCAAGGATCTTAAGAGAGCCGAGGAAATACCTAATACCAAAACAATACAATACCGCAATACCTAATGTTTTTTTTTTCGAATTCAATATTTGATTTGAGAACAGGGGTTTAACAAAAATGGTTATCACTACATTGTCACACTTGTGCATAATGGTAATCTAAAAGTCACAGTTTGGTTACAAGCTACATTATATGCCTAAGTGTAGTGCAATTATAGTCACTTTCTGAGCAAGTGTGTCGAAAAAATTATTATACCTTCAGTTACCCTAAGCGTTTTAGGACCGTAGTCCTAGGACTAGAATGGTCTGTCCTTTCCAAAACTTCCTCGATTTTATAGAAGCGATGGGTTCATTATGAAGTTGATAACTTACAAAGTGTTACTCAACAGCAATAAAACCTTCCGGGCACCTTTCTTTACTCAATTTACTGTGGAGATCCACATCGCTCAAAGAATCTGCTCCTGCATTAATTAGGCGCTTCACCGGTCCTTTCTAAAGTATTTTGTTTTTCCTCTACAACTTCAGCGAAAGAGATATTGAAGAATAATGAATAAAAACTAATAAATAAAATGTAAGTAAATATTTATTACTAGCTTCTGCCAGTGAATTCAATTTCATACGAAATCACGCACGCCATTACGAGACTCAGTGTGCCATACCTTGCGTGACGCAACGCACCCACGCGCGTGAGCGCATGTTTCTTTGCTTGTAGGCGCTTGATCTGCATGAACGCGCGTGGGTGCATTTTCAGTGTGTTGGACTGTGCGTGTTTTCTATACAAACGGAGATACTTACAAGTAACGTAACACGCATTAACACGCATTCATTCACGCAGTAACACGCATTCACGCGCTACACTGCGTAGTGCGTGGCAGTGTAATAATCGCCTTAAGGTAGTTAGTATGGATTATCCAACTTGACAAAGACCTGTACCTGCTTTTTGTGCAAATAAAGATTCTGTTCTTGAAAAAATGGATACCACATCCATTCCTTCTCTCTGTATCGTGAGGTGCTTGAACAAGTTAAGCTATGCATTTTGCTAACATAAAGTGCTAAACCGTTGCCAAGGGAACTGTGGTTTCCAACAAAATATCCTGTTTTCACGCCTTATTTGCATAAACTACATATGCGAAGAGTTTTGAGACAAGAAGAACCCGTTATCTGGGAGATAAGGGACACGCGTCGTTGATTTTAGTGTTGCAGACAATCCTTGTAGAAAATGGAGCTGTGTTGGATTTAAGAATGTACCTATGTGGTACTTAACAACAGAACGTAAAGGATAATGCACTGGTATTTGTTTGTATTATGTTTAAGACTACGTTGCAAATCTCTTATTTGAGTTCTTTTGGAACCTCTTCTAAGTAGTTAAAGAGCAGTGGCGGCCGAGTGGTAACGGTCCCGACTCATGAGTTTATACAACATTATTAGGCTATTGCATAGCTTCTATCGCGGGCCTTGAGCGTGGTGACCGATAAGAAAACAAATGAGTGAACAATCAATCAAAATTCAATTCAATGTGTGTAACTTCAATTAATAACAAAGAAAAAAAAACAAAGGAAAAAAAATACTGCATAAATAAAATAAATAAATAATTATAATTGCATAAGTTGATAAAAATGCTATGCAATAATTTTACCGCGGCAGTCCCCGAGTGCCACACGTCTTTTTTTTTAGTTTGTTCAGAATCAGTAACTGCATGGATTCTATAGTTTTCACACCATGTTATATTTTTTCCTAAAAATATTTAAAAAGGTCACAAGTTGGACATAACCAACATAGTACAACACAGGTCATGGCAGATTTTAGCGGGCATTACGCGCCAGCAAAAGCTGGTTGCAAGTACAAAACAACCCTTCAGTCGCCTGGATGGCCTGGTGACTATGTATATTTGCTGGAATAACAAGGTTATAACTTTGTTACTTTACATAAAAATACTAGACACGTGTTTCGAGTTTCACATATATGAAAACTAATGTTGTAGGATGCGGGTTCAAACCCAGCCTGGCTCATTACTTTGTGTAATTTATTTCATCACCACTGCTCTCCAAACGGTGAAGAAAAACATTATGAGGAAACCGGCATGTCCTAGAACCAAAAATTCGAAGACATGTGACATTTCCCAACCTGCACTGGGCTCGCGTGGTGGATTACAGCCCATTTCCTCTACTAGAAAGGAGGCCTGAGTCCCAGCAGTGGGAACATCCAGGCTGTTTATGCTTATGTCATATAAAAATTCGCAACAAGTGCCATTCCCACTTAACTTTTGCGTCATGTATAAATTCTCATCCATTACATATATTCTGTCATAACAAACTTTTTTCAATCTCTACTAATCCAAACATAATTAACTTTTAATTCTATACCACAGCTCTCAAAACGGTGAAAGAAAACATCGTCATGTGACATCCACCAACACGCATTGGGCCCGCGTGGTGGTTTTCGGCCCATTCCCTCTACTAGAAAGGTGGCCTGAGTCCCAGCAGTGGGAACATTATAAGGTTGATTATGCTTATGTCATATAAAAATTCCCAACAAGTGCCATTCCCACTTAACTTTTGCGCCATGTATAAATTCTCATCCATTACATAAATACTGTCACAACAAATATTTTTTCAATCTCTGCTAATCCAAACAGAATTAACTTTTAATTCTATTCCACAGCTTTCAAAACGGTAAAGGAAAACATCGTCATATTGTGAAATTCACCAAACCGCACTGGGCCTACGTGGAGAATTTCGGCCCATTCCCTCTGCAAGAGGAATAATAATTAATATTTCCGCCATTTCTAAATTCTCATTCATTACACAAAATCGTGTCGAATCGAGTCCCAGCCACGGGAACATTATAAGGCTAATTATGCTTATGCCATCATATAAAAATTCGCAGCAAGTGCCTTTCCCACTTAACATTTCCGCCAAGTATGAATCATTAAACCTGTCATAACAAACAAAACTTTTTTCAATTTCTGCTCATTTAATTCTATTCCGTAAGGTTTCCCTCAAAAGGTCACTCACCGCTTTTAATCTCAGAACTTTAAAAGTCCTAACTTAATTTTAAACTGAGTACAGAATATTCGATCTACGTCGTCGCTGGACCACTGAAGCCGTCAACTTAGCACTTAACTCCACTTTAGCCTCACTTAACCGTATCTAAATCTTAAGTTATCTTGAATTACGGTCCACCCTATGCAGCGCTAAGTTTTGAACTTAACTTTATGGAAGTTTACTTCCATAATAACGAGAAAATGATATATTGGATATTAAGGGGTCTTCTGCACGAGTTAGCGAACAAACTTTGTGTTTTAAAAGTTAATTATTTCTTAGTTCACTGAATTTTATGGTTTTTTTTTTAGTTCAGTTTACTGAAGAGATTTTTGATGGAAAATTAATTTCGTATGGGCATTTAAGTACTGTAAGTAAAACCCGCCTTTTGCAATTTTAGTGTGAAACTCAATGAATAAACAAATAAATACCAGAAAACAAGTTAACTTAACTTTTTGAATAATAAATACAGGTACGTGATAAAACGTTACATCCGAAGTATTCGTATTTCCAAGTGATAAGTCGAGTTAGCCCACACATATCGGTCTCATCTCTCACACCAACGATACAAAACACAGGAGATCCATAACTTACTCTCCCTAAACGTCTGCACATAAAAATGTTAAAGAAAAGTTTCAAAGTGTTATAACGCTCATGTTTTACATTCTCAACAAGTGTTGGGTACAGAACCATCTGGTCGGTACAAAGTTGGGTAGAATCGTAAATCTTGATGGGCACGCCCCAGGGACAACAGTTTTGACCTTACACAATATCGTGGGGTATTAGTTACATCTTGTGTAAGTTTAGATATATTTTTTACTAACGTTTTTATCGTTATTTTCTTCCATGGAGAGAACTGATGTATTGATCGATAAATTCAAGAATAAAATAGAATAAAATAAACTTTATTGTACACCAAAAAGTAACATGACATAAACATAAATCTATGGGTACAATGGCGGTCTTGTCGATCGGTCAAAGTCAAAGCATTTATTTCAAATAGACCATTTACAGGCACTTTTGAATAGTCAAATGTCGGTCAGTCCAAGAAAATTGAAGCTTAATTACGGTCTTGGCGGTTTTAAAGAATCTTATAAAAGACTAGCTGTTGCCCGCGTTTTCGCCCGCGTACATAAAATATAGCCTATGTCACTCAGGAACAAAGCAACTTTCTATTGGTAAAAAAGTTTTTGCAATCGGACTAATACTTTCAAAGATTACCTCCTACAAAAAAAAAAAAAACTGCCTTTTTATAATATTAAATAACGTGTAAGTATAAAAGAAAAGTTGCTCTTTTCACTTTGTTAAATACCCCGTTAAATTTTGATTGATTTAATCCCGTGGAGGGTCGATTCGGTACATGAAACACTATCAATTTGTAAAGATAAAATTAAAAAATAAAGTACCTTTTTTTTAAAACTTATATTAATCTACCTACGCATGTACGAAATTAATTTCTTTAAGACAATGTCAGCTGAGCGAGTTCAATGACCTGTAGGTAATTAGTACGCAACGCCGACTACTAGCTGCGTTTATTACGTTTTAGTACATGTTGTATATAAAAGGCAAAACTCTGACTGACTGATCAACACCCAGTCCAAACCTTCTTTTCTCATTCCTTTTATGATGTAGGGATGTAGGTACATAAAGAATAACCCAAGATTTTTCAAAATTCATCTCCTAAGGAAATGGAATGGGTTTCCAAATTTTGTATTGAGAAACTTACGTGCGATCAAAAGCTAGTAATTCATAAACATCGTGTATTATGTAAGTATAATATAATATTTTTTTTATAATATTTCACAACTATTACGAAACGCCGTCTAGTCCCAAGCTAGCAGAGCTTGTGTTATGAGTACTAGACATCTGGGCCCCAAGTCTGCTATTTTTATAAATTCGTCATTCCAACACGATCCCATTGTCATTTTGCTAAAAGTTTGTAATCTGCTAATTCACAATGATCGATCATTGATCGGTCACTGGTCTTGTAATATAATTGTGGTAGAATGATAATTTCGAGCATATTAAAACCAAAAACTGCACAATAACGTTCTAATGGTAAAACACTGATCAAATAAACTGTCAAAGTTTTAGCAGATTACCGCAAACGTCAAATATTCATTTGTCAATATGTACGAGATTACCATTCTATGTCACTTCTTTCAATGGAGTGTCAGTGGTTGACCATTGGAAAGTCATAATGGCGCCATTATATTAGTAGATTACCAAACTTGTCAAAATCGACAATTATGACATCAATGATAGACCATTCTGACACTATTGTAATAGCAGACTTGAGGCCCTGGTAAACATACATAAATATTTCTAAATACATACATATTATAGATAAATATTACACCCAGACACAGAACAAATGATCATGCTCATCACATAAACATTTGTCCTGGGTGGGGATCGAACCCACGACCTCTGGCATAGCAGTCAGGCACTAACCACTAGACCAACAGGCCTGTCAATAAAGTATGGTGTTTATTTATGTTAAAAAGCTTAGTAGACTGTAAAACAAGAAGTTTCCATGAAAGCCGTTCATGCTCAAAAATCGCTCTAAATACCCACTCACATGAACAGTGTGAACTGTGCGTGAAATCCGTCAGTCAAGTATGTATATGCGTTTGTGTAAATGAACGACAAACACTGAGTCCCTGAAACCGTGCGCAAACAAAGCTCAAACATAAATGTTTGCGCGACGATCAACGAATGAAAGCCGTGTTGAGATGCGGTGGGTTAAGGCGGTTCAGACATAGAGCATGGAGCTGCGACTAATCGGGTTTTTTTTTTGATGGTGTGTGAGTGTGTGTGGGTGTGATGGTGTGTGGGTATAATGGTATAGGGGTGTGATGGTGTGAGGGTTTTTGTGTGTGTGTTTGTTACCTCTTCACGCTCGAACGGCTGAACGGATAGATCATGACTTGAAATAGTACTTAAGATACTTTTTATCCCAGGTAGCGTTTCCAGGCGCCCGAATAAATCCGGAAAGGGTCAGGCTTATTACTTACATGTCCGGTCAAATTAGGTGGAGTCCGGCCCGTCCGGTTTTGATTAGATTTTTTTTAATTTAACCATTTTTTTTATTTGCAATTGTGTTCTGCCTTATCTTGTATCGCTAGCGTAAGTGGAGCGGACTTGCAATTATATCAGACAATTTTATTGTTACTTCAATAGAATTTTGAAAGATTATATGGTCAAATAAAAAGGCGTTCTTTACTTCAAAAAAATTGTCATTCTTTTTGTCCAAAAGTCCGGCTAAACTGGCTAGTCTGTCTGGCTTTCTGTTTTGAGACCTGGTAACCCTAATCCCAGGAGTATGTCTCCTTGGGATGATTTTCTACTAGCAAGTGGGCGAAGCCACTGGCAATAGCTGGTTCATCAAATACCCTTTCCCTGGAACGAAAGAGAGTGTCAAACTTTCACTAACTAAAACCCACCAGTGTACCTTCAGTTGCTTTTTGCATACCAGAGCCGGGATAGCTCTTTAGAACAATCTCGCAGTCTATGGGGATACAAAGGATTTCTCTATAGAGAAGTTGCCAGAATAAGTCACGTGAATGTATAAACGGATTAAATGAATCTGTGAATTAATTGTCACACTACGTAACAACATAATGTCCAATTATTTTATCAAACAGTTATTTGAAATGGTCTAACAGCTTGGTCAAGACTTCGGGCTAAACAGCAAACGGCGCGGCGAGCGGGGCAACATCGGTAAGCGGTTGCGCGGCGCTATGAGCAACATCTCGTGGCATGCTCCAAACATTTTCATACTTTTGATCATACCGCTCGTTGCCCCACACTTAGCTACCCCTCACAGCGACAAGTGGCAAGGGCAGTAAGTTGCGATCCTTCTATTTCCTATTACATAAAAGGCCATAAAATGCCAAATAGTAGTTTGTTTACTTTGTGAACGACTTGGACAGTTTGATCTGATGAGTCACATAAATTAACTTTGTTGACCAAACGTAAATAACCATTAACTTGACAGGATTGTTGTCGATTGTTATCATGGGCAGGAAAAGTCTATAGCACAAAGAGTAGAACAGATGGTCGATGGGGACGAAAGGTTCTGGAGTGGCAACCACGTACCGGAAGACGCAGCGTTGGACGGCCTCCAACAAGGTGGACCGATGACCTAGTCAGGGTGGCGGGAATCCGATGGATGCGTGATGCACAGGACCGGTCGTTGTGGCGACGCTTGGGGGAGGCCTATGTCCAACAGTGGACGTCTTTCGGCTGATATGATGATGATGATGATGACAAAGAGTAGGACAAACAAAAACTATTTCTTGTTCACATTGTGATCATCATCATCATTTCAGCCGGAAGACGTCCACTGATGGATATAGACCTGCCCCAAGTGTCGCCACAACTACCGGTCCTTAGCCTCTCGCATACATTCGATTCCCTCGACCCTGACCTCGTCTTCGTGAGGCCTTCCAACTTGACGGCGCGCACTGTTCCCGCGCGCCTCAAGGAGTTGTCACCAACAGCAGGGACCCAGCCGGGTCGAAGCCTACTGGGGCCAGGGTTATCCGAAAGGGCGCTCGAGCCCTGGAATGAAGGCAAGAAGGAACGGGGTGAGTCTTTTAGTCAGTAAGAGTCTGACACTATCTCTCGCTCCGCCCAAGAGCGAGGGATGTCATTGGATGATTTTTACCACCATAAAAAAAGGCCTTCCAACTTGGTCTTGATGCGCTTGCGTCGAATCATACAGACGTTGGTATGGTAATAATAATAATAATAACGTCGCTGACATGAAGCAATCGTGGAAGGAGCGCTTCTTTGGCCGCCTGAAGAAAGTTTTAAACAGCGTTCTGTCAGGCGGAAATAAGGTGCGCGCCTTCAACGGTTGGGTCATGCCGGTTTTAATGTACTCTTTCGGCATACTCAAATGGACTCAGACTGAGTTAGACGCTCTGGATAGGCGGGTCCGTAAATTGCTGACCGCAAATCGGATGCATCACCCACGATCTTCGGTGATGAGACTGTACATCCCGCGGAAGTGTGGAGGTCGAGGCTTTTTGAATGCAAAGATTCTACACAACCGCGAGGTGTGCAGCCTCAGAGAATACTTTCTCAAAACCGACGTGGGTATGCACCGCGATGTGGTCGCAGTGGACAAGGGACTCACCCCGCTGTCCATGGCTAAAGAGAACTGGCGCAAACCTGTGGTACTTACCACTGATGACTGCAAGGAAGTATGGAAAGGCAAGGAGCTTCACGGGCGCTTTTTTCGGGCTCTTCATGAGCCTGATGTAGATTTTTCGGCGTCCGTGGCCTGGTTACGATTTAGCAACCTCTTCGGAGAAACTGAAGGTTTTGTCTGTGCGATTATGGACGAGGTTATCTTGACGAACAACTACCGGAGACATATTATGAAGGACGGGACGGTTGACGTGTGTCGGGCATGTCATCGTCCGGGTGAGTCCATCAGACATATTATCTCTGGTTGTTCTCGTCTGGCTAACGGCGAGTATTTGCACAGGCATAACCAAGTAGCCAGGATTCTTCACCAGCAACTTGCTTTGAAGTACAACCTAGTGGACTCTGAGGTACCGTACTACAGGTATGTGCACGACCCAGTTCTTGAAAATGACCATGTCACGTTGTACTGGGATCGGTCTATCATTACTGACCGGACTATTGTAGCCGATAAGCCGGACATAGTGGTGATAGACCGATTAGCGCGCCGTGCAATGATAGTCGATGTCACCATCCCGCATGACGAGAATCTCGTGAAAGCTGAGAAAGAAAAACAAATAAAATATCTTGACTTAGCACACGAGGTTGTCGACATGTGGAATGTGGACTCGGCTATCATTGTGCCGATTGTTGTGACCGCTAATGGCCTTATAGCCAAAAGCTTCGACGACCATCTGTCGAAGCTATCGTTGCACGGGTGGATCAAGGGCCTGATACAGAAGGCAGTACTCCTGGATACGGCTCGCATTGTGAGGAGGTTCCTGTCTCTGGAGCCCTAACCACCGGTAGCTTGGACCCTGCTCCCGACACCGGTGGATAACTATATTTTTATATTTTTAAATGTTTTTTTTTCTTTTGTATAATTTTGTTAAAAAATATTTAAAAATGTAATTTTATATGTAAAAAAATTGAATAAAGAGAATAATAATAATAATCTGTGGTCCGGCTGTCAAGTTGAAATACATCAAATTTTTTCAGTTTAATATTTTTATTCAATTTACTTACCAAATACACAACAAAATGTACTTTATCCGCCAAATCACAAAAAAAAGAAGAGAAATCAGATAACAACACCAAAAAGTATACAAAGAATCAATATCTTGACCGAAATAGAACTACAATAATGATGTAAAATGTTGACAAGAAGCCGGGCACGCTCTCATATTGCACATCCAACATCTTCGGGTTCGTCGCTCAGCTCCGCCTCGCAGCCACCGGGACCAGCGCCAGCCGTGAGTCCAGAGATTCCGGCAGCTGCAGTTGCGTCGAGCTCGAGCGACGAATACTTCTCGCCGCCGACGACACCACCACCTGCGTGTCGACGGGGAAGAGGCCGACCTCCGGCCTGCTTGGGACTTCGAGGCCCACCGGCCTCTGATAGGGTCCCCGCTGCCGGTGGAAGTGTGCAGCGCATGCGATGGACAGAATCCATTAATGAAAATGTCATGCGCTCATACTTTGGGGCTACAGAGGGGGGAACTAACATGACTGCGTACCGTGGTCGGATGCTCTCTCTGTTTCAGGTGCTTGAGCCAGCTGTCAACGTTTCGGCCCAAAGACTATCGGATCAGGTGCGGGTCATCCAGCGTAACCGTATGTTGGATGACGCCGTACTTGATAGACTGCGCCTAGAATCACGGAATGGTCGTGTCTCACCTGTTTCACCACCGGCCGCGGTGCAACGTCAACCCACTGTTTCACCGCGACCCGACCACGTTGGTGAGGATGATGATGACGGGGCTATATCCGTGAGTACCCAGTGCAATGCACGTTTGAGGAGCGCTTTGGAGGATGCATTCCGGGAGTACCGCTCTATACCACCAGAGCTTAGACCCCGTCTACCTCGTTTGCCTATGAATAGAAAAAATAGGGCGTTGGTGTGTGCTCTAGATTCGCAGCTATCAAATTGTTTTGATAGCAGCGAAGACCTTACCGATACCCACTCGATCTTATACTGTGCGGCTGCAGCAGCGTGTCGTGTAGCTCACGTCAAAATTCCAAATAGTGACAGAGCTACACGACCAGCTAAACCAGCTTGGCAATGCAGGATCGAGCGTCGTATCGGTGAGGCTAGAGCACTCATCGGCAAACTTATCTGCTTCAGGGAGGGCAACACTCGCCCTAGAGTGATGCGCTTTGTGAGGCGGGCGTTCTCGGGGACAGATATTAGTCCTCGAGATTATTTACCCCGTATCACAGAGCGTATCGACTTCCTGAGGCAGAAAGTCTATGCATGGGCAAACCGTATACGACGGTACAAGCGGCGAGTGGAGCGGTACACCCAGAATCGCGCGTTCCAAAGCAACGAAAGGTGGGTTTACAGGGCTTGGGAGCGACCGGACCAAAGTGTGATTGATACGCGCCTACCGGATGATGATGCCATGTATTCATTTTGGCGCAGCATTTGGTCGGTGCCTGTCAGTCACACTGAGGGTGATTGGACTCGGGAGGTTGAGCGAGAGTGCGAACTTATACCAGAAATGGGGGCAATTACCATCAGCCCCCAAGATGTAGCTCGTGCAGTCCGTCCGTTACCAAATTGGAAATCTCCAGGGCCGAACGGGCTGCACAACTTTTGGCTTAAATGGCTTAAAAGTTCGCACGCTCGCTTGGCGTCTTAATTCCAATCTGCCTTAGAGTCAGGGTCGCTGCCCCAGTTCCTGACGACAGGAATAACCCACCTGCTCCATAAATCGGGTAGTACTGCGGAACCCAAAAATTATAGACCGATTACGTGCTTGCCGACGGTCTATAAAGTTCTTACATCCATCCTGAGAGCTAAAATTAATAGTCATATTGAGACAAATTCCATCATGTCTGCTTCTCAGAATGGATGTAGGAACGGGTCCCGTGGTACTAAGGAGCTGCTCCTCATTGATGTTGCCATTAGCCAACAGGTTCGTCGTTCTCGAAGAGATCTGTCGACATGTTGGATAGATTACAAGAAGGCCTATGATTCAGTGCCGCATACATGGCTCATGAGGGTGCTAGAGCTATATAAAATTGATGTAACTCTGCGCACTTTTCTGATGTCATATATGGGGCAGTGGAGGACGGTCCTTCACTATCCAGGGTGTCGACGGGTTTCGGAGAACAGCGAACCGTTAAGGATTGAGCGTGGCATATTCCAGGGTGACAGTCTGAGTCCACTGTGGTTTTGCCTAGCTTTGAACCCTCTCAGCACACTGCTGGAGGGTTTGGGTTTAGGCTACCGGTTGAGAAGAGAGGGTCAGGTCATATCTCACCTTCTTTACATGGATGATCTGAAACTTTTTGCTTCCAACAACTTGCAACTGATGGAGCTACTGAAGGTAACTGAAACCTTCAGTAGTGCCATCAGGATGGAATTTGGTTTGGACAAATGTGCAGTGCAAAGCGAGGGGAGATTATGGAATCCGTGGGAACCCAACTCTCGGATTCCATACACCTTAGATCCCTCAGCTCAACCGAAACTTACAAGTATTTGGGTATGTCGGAAGCGTTGGGCATCAATGCTGCTGACGTGAAACAATCGTTGAGGGAGCGTTTCTTTGGCCGCCTGAATAAAGTACTGAAAAGTCTTTTATCGGGCGGGAACAAGGTGCGCGCCTTCAACGGTTGGGTCATGCCGGTTTTGATGTACTCTTTCGGCATACTCAAATGGACTCAGACGGAACTCGACGCCCAGGATAGGAGGGTCCGCACTCTGCTTACCGCAAATCGGATGCATCACCCACGATCATCGGTGATGAGGCTGTATATCCCGCGGAAGTGTGGGGGTCGTGGCTTCTTAAATGCCAAGACCCTGCACAACCGTGAGGTATGCAGTCTCAGGGAATACTTCCTGGAAACCGACGTGGGGATGCACCGAGATGTAGTGGCGGTGGACAAAGGCTTCACCCCGCTCTCCTTGGCCAACGAGAACTGGCGCAAACCTATTGTAATGGATACTAATGAACGCAAGGAAGTATGGAAGGGCAAGGAGCTTCACGGGCGCTTTTACCGGGCCTTACATGGGCCCGATGTAGATCTTTTAGCGTCCGTCTCCTGGCTACGCTTTGGTGATCTCTTTGGAGAAACCGAAGGTTTTGTCTTTGCAATTATGGACGAAGTTATGATGACGAACAACTACCGGAAATATATTGTGAAGGACGGTACGGTTGACATCTGTCGGGCATGCCACCGGCCTGGGGAATCAATCCGACACATTATTTCTGGGTGTTCTCATTTAGCTAACGGAGACTATTTGCACAGACACAACCTTATAGCCAGGATAATCCATCAGCAACTTGCTCTTAAATACAATCTTGTTGAATCAGAAGTACCGTACTATAGGTATGTGCCCGACCCAGTTCTCGAGAATGGCAGCGTCACATTGTATTGGGACCGATCTATCATCACTGACAGGACTATTGTTGCCAATAAGCCTGACATAGTGGTGATAGATCGACTAGAGCGTCGCACAATGATTGTTGATATAGCGGTCCCTCATGACGAGAACCTCGTGAAAGCTGAGAAAGATAAACAAACTAAATATCTTGACTTGGCTCGCGAGGTTGTCGACATGTGGGAAGTGGATAGAGCAATCATTGTGCCGATAGTCGTGACGGCCAATGGCTTAATAGCCAAGAGCCTCGACCAACATCTGCGGAGGCTCTCGTTAGGCAGTTGGATTAAGGGCTTGATCCAGAAGGCAGTACTCCTAGACACGGCGCGTATTGTCCGGAGGTTCCTCTCTCAGGAGCCCTGACCGCCGGCAGCTTGGACCCTGTTCCCGATGCCGGTGGGCTACTATTTTTTTTAAATATTTTTAAATGTTTTTTTTTAATATAATGTTTTGAAGAAATATTTAAAAATATGACAAATATGTATATTATAATAAATGAATGGAATAATAATAATAAAGCTTTATTCATTCCACACTATTTTAAAATAACACAAAAGAATTAAAAATTAGATTATCAATTAATATAATACTCGTAGCTTAAATCATACAGATCACATTCAATAAACAAATTAATTATCTCAATAAATACAAAATCAATTGAATTAAAATTAAAATAAATAAAAACGGTTTAGAAAAAATATAATTTCAATTGATTAAAATGGTATAGTTTAAATAATGATAATTGAATTGATCAAAATAATATTATATATTATTATTTTGATATATATTATTTTTTTTATTTTGGTATGCTAGATAAAACAAAATACAGAGTTAAAATGTGTTAGATAGAAAAGCGAAATCTTGAAGATTTATTTTTGGTAAATAAATTGTGTTTTGTAAAAAATCATAGAACAAAAGTTATCCTCATACAGTTCTGCAAGGTTATTAGTGTTTAACAAATAATCCTATATTTATGTAAATAATATACTATGAACTACCTGCATACCTTTTTTCCGTCTCTATCAAATCTATCCAAAGGTGGTCTGTAAAAAATCGCTTTCACCAATAAGACCGCCATTGTTACACTCTATTAATTTTAAGCTCCAACTGTAATTTTTTATGGTCTACAATCTTTTTTTTACAATTTTGTTACTTTATTAATTTACAAGATCAATTAACATTTTAAAAATACTTAACTAACTTTAATTACAGTAAAATTAGTTTTTGTTTTTAGTTGTTATTAGTTTTTAATAATGTTTGTCCTGTATTTTTTTTTTGTAGGTATATGTGGTGTAACCCTACGCTAATTACTGAATATGACGTTAAAAAGTCGTCTACATCACTGTCGACTGGAGTCATAGACGTCACATCTATCTATAGCCATAATAATGGCGGAAGTCCCCTCTTTCAGGAGAGGCTGGGAAATGAGGAATGAGGCAATGGCCCACGCGCCCCCTCCGCCAGGATTCCGATTCAGATTTCCAGCTACCGTAGGAGCGGGCTAGCGGACGGTGAGCAATAGGTAGCTCGCCGTCCGACCGTCCGGTAACCGTCCGGACCGAGCACAAGTCAGGAGGAGGAGTTGTCAGCAACCGTAGGGGCCCAGCAGGGTTGAAGGCTACTGGAGCCATGGGTGATGCAAAGAGATCCGCGGGGGCCTGAAACAATAGCAAACAAGGAACAGGAGTGAGTTTTTAGTTAGTAAAAGTCTGACACTATCTCCCGCTTCGCCCAAGAGCGGGGGATGTCATTGCATGATTCACCCACCTAAAAAAATCTATAGTATATCGGCGCTCTAACCTACTGAGCTAACAAGTCTTGTAAAAAAAAATATCGATAGCAAAATATCGCATAAACAACGCATTTCATCTGTACACTATCTTAGAAAATCAATGTTAATAATGAATGCGTTGGCACGGCGTGTTCTCATTTTTTACTGTAAGGGTTTCTGACCAGCCCTGCTGGCACTTGGCCGAAGTTTACTGATACTGACTGCACCCACTATAATGGAGTTTATAGAGTATTGAAATATTATAGGGGTCGTATCTACTCGAATTAGATAAGATATAACAATAGAGACTATCCGTTCCTTTGATGGAGTGTCCATCCTTCTTGCTCTACCTAAAGTTGGAGAAGTAATTTGATGGTATAACACGTAAAAAAAATATCATCATCATCATCACCAGCCTTTTTAATGTCCCCACTGTTGGGACTCAAGCCTCCTCTCTAGGAGAGGGAATGGACCGTAATCCACCACGCGGGCCCAGTACGTGTTGGTAGGTGTCACATGTCTTCGAATTTTTGGTTCTAGGACATGCCGGTTTCCTAACGATGTTTTCCTTCACCGTTTTGAGAGCAGTGGTGATGAAATGAATTACACAAAGTAATGCACCTGGCTGGGTTCGAACCCGCGACCTACAACTCCTAAGTCGGGGCCGTTACTACTCGGCCACCACTCCTCTAAAATAAAATATAAGACGAGCTATAGGGAGCTTGCCATCAAGCCGTAATATCGTCCCGAACAAGTCTTAAAAAAAGCCGTGTGATATTGGCGTTCACTGTTTCTTAAGTTCAGTTTATTTATTTATTTATTTATACTATATGCACATAAAAGTACAGAGGCGGACTTAATGCCTTAGGCATTTTCTTCCAGTCAACCTTTGGGTGGTGCAGAGAAAAACAGTGGTAGGTGCAATAAAAGAAAGAGATAAGGTGATTCCAAGAATTGATATACTAATAAACCATAAATATTACAATACACTTACAATTATATAATATATACATACTCAAATTAATAAACTACATACATATATACCCTAATATAGTCAAACAATTGGTTCAAATCGACAATTGGAAAACTTTAACGCTGTGATGATACTACTGCCAACCTGTTGCGAATTATCTCGCGAACTTTAGTTTTGAATGCTAGTTTGAATTTAATGTACATTATATCTACACTAATAATTATTAAGAGGTTTTTTTAATTTTATTGTTTCCAGGAGGTAATCTCTGAAACGACTGGTGAAACCTGCTTTATTTCTGAGTGACATAGGCTATATTTTTTGTACGCAGACGAAGCTGTGGGCAATGGCTAATCTCAAATAAAAACCGTGAGTAAATTGAACCAAAATTTTAACACTTTGATATGGTTTTTATTATTCAATACCCGTTTCAATTCGCTCAAAAATTCTAGTGTAATCAAAAACAAGATTGGATTATGAAAACGTGCATCAAATATAAAAGTTAAATAAAGCCTGTAGAGGTAAAATATTCATCGGAGCCTAAATAATTGATGGGCTACTTTAAATTGAATTGACCGCAAATGAATAATTGAATAACACATTAAATCGTTCCAAAAACGGATTCAATTAAAAATTTAAGACAGTGCAGCAACCAATTGAAATGCAATTGTTTCAGTTAATTAATAAATAACAATTTACGGTTAGCCCACTATGTAGAGCAGAGTTACTATTAATGGTTGCACCATTATTGTTTGTTCTCAATTAGCAATAATATAGTGTAGGAATTTGTAATCGGATTCCAGTTGAAATAACTTTTGTTACATACATACCTACATTGTCACAGTTTGTTGCTGAATTCCAGTAGTTACTTAATTAGCATTTTATTATTATTATTATTATTATTATTATTCTATTGGTGTAATAATTTCAGCAATCGGACCAGTACTTTCAGAGATTACCTCCTATAACCTTTCGTAAGCCGTAATTAGAGACACAATTAAAAAGTTATTGTGTCTCGCGTGGATCCACGTTCCGGACACACAAGAATAAATATTACTAGTACGCTTAAAACATGCCTACCATCTATTTGAGTGATCTATGTACTTGCATGTCTTTTACAAACAACGATTCACTTAAAGAAAGGTGCGATACCCTTTATTTTGGTAGACCTGTGTGTCTCCGACCTACTACATAGATATTTTCGATGCATCTAAAATAGTTTTTAGTTACCCTGTATTTAATTACCTCCTGTAAGTTGCTTACATTATGCCTTCAATAAAAGACTACTTTGGCTAATTTGACCACTCACATGATGATAAATTATGACAGGGTCATGTAGCGACATCTATGTCGCCGTACAGAATTCGATATCCTGCATCACAGTACTAAAGTTCTCTGAGTGATTAGTATATATACGACAGCCCGAAATCAACTAGTGCGCCTCACCATCAACAATTGAATCAGTGCTTAGCTTACCATCAGATGAGTCGCAATCAAGCACTCGTTAACTGACCAGACATAGCAATTGTCTTGTCTGAGGATCCTCCCTTTTTACTTAAAACCCTGTTCTGCTCACCTCTGAAGTTGACAATAGAGCACACTTGTGTGAAAGTAACATCAAAGTTTCATCACATCAATCTTATACAAACGTCTATATAATTTTATCTGGCACTATCCATATCGCGCGCCCCTCTAGTTATCGAGATACTTCCCCTTGCCAATAAAAGAACTGTTCTTTTGATAGTCTGGCAAAAAGTCTGAAAAGTTTCCACAAACAGATTATTTAGTGCGGCGCGTCGATCCGATCGATAATAATCGAATAGTCTCGATGGTCGCTCGTCGAGTGCATTCTAATTGCTTTGTCGCGACTAGAGACTGCATCGATTGCAAAAATGGAATATTTGCTGAACAAAATATTTGTCTACTAGCTACTACCAGCAGCTTCACCAGCGTGAATGTAGAAAATTATCGCAAAGGAATATTCTACTGAAATAAAAAGTATCATGTCCCGTTTCAAGAACCGGTTCTTTGAGAATACGGTGAAGTATAGGATGTAGATTTGCACCACTTAGATGGAGCACTGCCTTGACCTACGATCGAATGTGCAGACTATGACACCTGTGTAAAACATTAACGAATACCTTAAGTAATGTACAGAACTAGTTAATAAACCGCTTTCTGGATCAAGGGCTTGATTCAGAAAGCGGTACTCCTGGACACGGCTCGTATAGTTAGGAGGTTCCTTTCTCTGGAGCCCTGACCGCCGGTAGCTTGGACCCTGTTCCCGATACCGGTGGGCCACTATTTTTATATTTTTAAGTGTTTTTTTTTATTCTTTATTTAAATATTTAAAAATACAATTCTTATGTATGTTTAATGAATAAACGAAATAATACTATTTTGTTTCTCTCAAAAAGGTACAAAAGTTAAAAGAAAGAAAGAAAGAAAAGTATTTATCTTGGCGCACAAAACATTGTAGACAACAAAAACTTAAGACGAACACAAAAAATAAAATAAAAGTAACATTGTATGTCTCACGTTTGCGTCAAAAAAGTAACTATTGATTACAACATTAATCCTTTGTGAGAACCTCTATAAATTACAATATGGGTTTCAAAACTCACACCTTCAAAATTACAATTTTGATTGCACTTACGTACTCCAAGACATTAAAGTAAGTCGAGAAGATATAAAAACAAAATAAAATCATGATTTTCAAAATTAAAATTTAACATGGCAGGGTATTGTGTCCGTGAGTGCAATTCTCGGTATACTAGTTGTTTACTTAAGAGGTATCTGTTTACGAATGTTAAATAACTTTATGTACCTACATACAATACAGAACTTCACTCCATACCAATCCTATTTACTCCTCTCTCATAACGAGAATTCACGAGGCACTCATCAACAAAACAAGCTAAATAATTAAACTGTCCCCCATCGTCCTAAATTACGAGATACATGCATTTTTAAAACTCTCGCGAACGTGGATGGAGGTAAAAATGTGGAAAACGGGTACAGTGTGGACTCTGACCGCGATATGAGTTTTATTTGTTATGCGGTATGCGTCCGACGGGTTTTTATATAAAAAGTTTCACGGCTCCTGAAGTACCTACCCCTTAATTGCGGCTCGGATAATTGGTTTCTGGTTACACCGCTTGTAAGGAAATGCTTAATTATACCTATATAGGTGTTGTTGGGACCAGAGATAAAGGATAGGCTTAGGTGCGTTAAATTTTGGATTTATTACTATCGAATTTCTATTTTAGACGTTTTACAACCTTTATTCAATGTTTATTTTTTATTTTATTTTTTTATTGTTATTTATTTTTCTCTTCTTTTTTGTGATGTTATAAATATAAAATTAATTGGTAATAAAATATGAACTTATAATTATCAGCTAATAAGTGGAAGGCCTCCACAAGGTGGACCGATGACCTGGTGAAGGTTGCTGGAAACTGATGGATGCAAGACGCACAGGAACGTTCGTTGTGACGACGCTTGGGGGAGGCCTATGTCCAACAGTGGACGTGTATCGCCTAAATTGATGATGATGATGAAGGGAAGTGCGCGACAGCCCCAACACAAGTACTGTAATTTACTGGGACTGTCTTAATTTATTAATAGTTACTTTTATATTTTTTTTATTATTCCACACATTGTCCACATATTGTGTTGTTCATTGTCAACACTTGAAATACAAAACAACACCAATTTAACATCACTATATCCACTACGAATCAATTCGGGAATAATTAAAACAACCACTGAAATTCGCTGAAAAAAGTCCTGCCTAGCTATCATATAATTGCTAGGACAAAATTCTGATTTGAGTATTTTGAGTCGAGAATGTATCAAACTCTACTCAAATTCCAAATGACAGGTCTTCAAGCTAAAGTAGAGTTTGAGAAATACTCAACTTCAAATGTTGAAATCAAAAAAGAGGTGCCCTTGCTGCTTACGTTTTATTTAAGTGTCCATGAATGCCAATGAAATAAAAATATTTAGAGTTTGTAATTTTGAGGGGTCTACAACCTGTATTTTATATGTATTATTATTATAGTTAGCTTGTATTTTTCCACAGTTGGGCAAACGACTTCCTACATTCTTTCCAAAACGATCACGGTTTCTCGCTTTCTCATTCATATTATTACATCCACCCGTCATCCCACCGTCTCTTTCTAGTAGAGGATACAGTTAAGAACGACCTTCACCGGTTTGTTTAATGGATGAAACGTATTTTAAATAATAAATTAATAAATAATAATAATATTTATAATTATTAATTATTATTAAATAATATAACGCGGGTGGGTTGCCTGAGAAATTCCTGGCCAAACAATTTTTTTTTTTTGGAAAAATGCACCGGCGCGCGTGTTTAATAAATTTAATATATAAAAATGTTGGGTTGCCTATTTGTTTCCTGGCATAACTATGGGTTGCCAGGTATAAATAGGTATGTATAAACAGGTGTGTTTATTTTGACATACAACAAATTCTATATCAAAATAAACGCTGTTTCATTACGAATACGATGTTATTGTGTTGTCTGCAAAAAAAAATCTGGTATGAATAACGGTTGTGCATTTTTCTAAAAAAAAAGTAAATTTTCAAATTTTAATTAATAATAGTCTGGCCAGGAATTTCTTAGGCAACCCACCCGCATTATATTATTTAGTACACTAAATTTATCATAAAATACGTTTCATCCATTAAACAGACCGGTGAAGGTCGTTCTTAATCGGATCTTAGACTATTCCTTTCACTTTCATTTTGGTGATCTGCCGGGGCCGCAGCTCTTTCGTGGTAGACCAAAAGTCAAGGTCGTAAACGGGGCGTTAGAATGCCCCATTCATGACCTTGCCGCTGTGAGCGGTAGCTTAGCGCAGGGTGACGATCGGTAAGATAAAAAATATGAGAACGTTAGAAGCGTGCGCTTACCGATACCGCCCCGCTCGCCACGCCGCGCGCCTTTGAGACCTAAGTCATGGCCAAGCTCCGGCCGTCCGGTAACTGTCCGGACCAAGCCCAAGTCGTCGACGGCGCGCTCTGTTCCCGCGCGCCTCAAGGAGTTGTCAGCAACAGCAGGGACCCAGCCGGGTCGAAGCCTACTGGGGCCAGGGTTATCCGAAAGGGCGCTCGAGCCCCGGTATGAAGGCTAGAAGGAATGGGGGGGGGTCTTTTAGTCAGTAAGAGTCTGACACTATCTCCCGCTCCGCCCAAGAGCGAGGGATGTCAATGCATGATTTTTTCCCACCATAAAAAAAAGGCCGCAATAATTATTCATAGTCACAGTAGTTTATGGGTAAAGGATTCTTACAAGTCAAATACAAATATTTCAAATTACCTATCTAATAGTTAATAAATGATACAAATAATATAAAATGTCAAACAAATAAAATCAAATACAAGAAAAAAGTCAATAGAAGTCAAATCACGAATTGAAATAAATCATAAAATTCCAGCGGCTATTATGTGTTGCCATATTCATAATGTTATTCTAAATTCAAATTCAATTACATTTACAAGAAGATCTAGTTGCCCCATTTCCAAGAGCCGAGTGCTTTAGAACGTTATTTATCTAGATCCGTCTATCAGGCCTCAAATTAAACCTTACCAAATGTTGCTCCAGCGAACGGACCAGGTTTTCATACAAAATTCAAGTAATATTACTTAGCTATCGTTATTATTACGTTCTTCAACAATATAGGCATTGAATGTACGTGGCCGTCAATGGCATACCGCGTTTTAGAAAAACTTCTAGGAAAATCTTTAATAATGGTATATTCAGTTTTGTCATTTTCGTTCAGTAGTGGGAAAAACTTTCTGACACTATTATAATAGCAGACTTGAGGCCCTGACCACCGGTAGCTTGGACCCTGTACCCGATGCCGATGGGCTACTATTTTTTATATTTTTTAATGTTTTTTTCATATAATATTGTTAAAAAATAAAATTAAAAATGTAGATGATATGATTTATTAATGAATAAAATAGTAATAATAATATAATAATAATATTTACAGGCACTTTTGCTTTGCTTCTTATCCTCATATTAATTTCCGGATATCAAACTGTTTGTTATATCACTTAGTTTCACTCCAAGGTTTGGAACTTCGAACTTCATCCCTTATTATTTTGTTATTAATCTGAGCAGTGTGTCTCTCGAAGATAGTTGACGTCGGCCCTCAAACAACTAACACACTACATGCAAATACTAAACTGGTAATAGATGAGGCATTTTAAGTTAGTGTATAAGTCGATTACGTAATTGCCAAACTTGATCAACGTTTTTATCAGTATCATCATCATTTCAGCTAATAGACGTCCACTGTTGGACATAGGCCTCCCCCAAGTGTCACTACAATGAAGGATCCTGTGCGTCCCGCAACCTTCCCCATCTTGTAGGAGGCCGTAAATGTTTTATTCTTCTGCTAATATGTTACTATGATATCTAAGGAGATTGCACGATGTATTGAAACTTTGCAACATGCTGGATGGCAGAAACATAAATATAATAAGATTCGAATTTAGAACTCTATTTTTTTTTCTATTTAGCCCTTAGGGAAGTCTAAAGTCGTTCGACCATATCGCCTAGTCTTTCGTCCACATTTTCTTGCGTAAGACTGTATTTTAAATATTAAAACAGAATGATCGATCAAATAGCCTGGCAACTGAGACACTTTTTTTGGTGGGAAATCATTTTTTTTTAATAATCGAATGTCAGACTTTTACTGACTAAAACCCATCTGTGATCCTCCAGTTGTCTTTTGTCGCGGTTACTCCTTTTATTTTATTTATTTTTTAAATATTTATTTAAAGAGATTTTTCGCTAGTTCAAACATGTCACTGTTGGTACACAAATATAATACTTAACCAACAAAATAAAAAAATACAGTTAGGTTTTTGAACAATCCAGCAACCCTGGCATAGCGTCAGACAAACCTAACGTAGTTTATTACAATGTCAATTAATAATAATAATATGTCATATTAAAAATACAATTAAACGTATCAATTACTCCGATCTCTTTACGATAGGGAAGAAGGGGCAGCATAGAACAAACAAATATACAAAACATTATTTTGGACTGCACTGGTATAAATCATGATTTATTATTGACTGCACTGCAACTGCACTGATACTCATAGCTGTCATCCTAACTAATATTATAAATGTGAAAGTGTGGATGTTTGGATGTTACTTACTTAATCACGCAAAAACGGCTGAACGGATTTGGATGAAATTTGGCATGCATATAGCCTTTGACATGGAAAAGAACATAAGCTACCTTTTATTCCGATTCCTTAAGTACCTAATGCCACGCGGGCGAAGCCGCGGGCAAAAGCTACTTTTAAATATTTGACAGAAGAGTAAAAGGAATAACCTTTCGAATACCGTAATTAGAGACACAATAGTAAGATATTGAGAGAGAGAACGCGGGCTTTTGCTTTGGGTTTAATTAATTAATGTATGAAAAATGTTCTAAGCTGGGTAGCAAAAACGAACCTCGCTATAGAGCAATTCTTTCCCCTTTAACTAGGAGGAAAACATTCGTACAGCAACAAAACGTCATAATTCCATCTTCCCCCAAATTCCTGTTTACATATCAACAATAGTTATGAAAGCTACTTTGTCCGTCAATAGTCCGACAGCGATCTGCCAAATACGGCTTGACTCGAGTCTGACTCGATTTCTGCTTCGGAATTGCCTACTCGATTTCGGTACTCGAGATAGGAATAATCGATGTTGTATTCGCTTACTCGATTTTGTTCTAGATTTTGAGTTTGACTCGAATTTCAAGTTTGGAGTTCTAGACGCGAATTTCTCGACCCGAGTCAATATTCGAGTCCTAAACTCGAGTCAACATTCGAAAATAGAATTTGAGTATTGGATACGAAGCACGGAATTGCACGGATTCGAGTCGACTCGATCTACCAAATCGGCGACTAGACATTTTATATCTCTAGTCAATATTAGTTCGTCTAAACGACGTGTTTTTTCCTCGGGTCTCTTGGCTGTTGTCCAAAATGCGGTGGATGACCAATGTTTGGACATTGGAGACACGAGAGCGACCATATCGATTAACTGGGAAAACATTTTGCGTAAATAAATGACGTCATTTTGCACGTGTCAGCGCTTGTCGGGTGAAAACTTGTTTTGGGTTTACTTTTAATGGGTGAGTTGTACAAGAAATAAATAACATGTTTTTTCCTTCTGCACTGTACCCAGCAACAATTTTTATTGCAAGACCAACTTTGAAATAAAAATACTGATGCTTCATACATATTCTTTGGACAAACATTGTATTTTGTATGAAACAGCAGTTTCTATTTGGCATTTGCTTTGTTGTTCTCATAGTATTTTTTTAAATCATATCAATATTATACTGACTAAAACCAACCTATTTTTCCTGGGTGGGAATTGGACCCACGACCTGCGGCATAGCTGTCAGAACCACTGACAACTAGACCAACAGGCCAGTCAAATGATTTTCTTTAGCAGCCTGCTGTTTCTTCCCTTGACATTTATGTCTTTTACGTTCCAAGGCTATGGTTAATCCTTTGATCATTCCCAAAGTCTTCAATGCACCTTAATCTCACAATGCCAAAGAACAAACCAATCAGTCAATAATATTTTTTTTTTGTTATATTTCACAACTATCATTCAACGTCGTCTGGTCCCAAGCTAAGCAGAGCTTGTGTTATGAGTACTAGACAACTGATAAACATACTTATATATTTCTAAATACATAGATATTATAGATAAATTACACCCAGACACAGAACAAATGATCATGCTCATCACATAAACATTTGTCCTGGGTGGGGATCGAACCCACGACCTCCGGCATAGCAGTCAGAGCCACTAACTACTAGACCAACAGGCCAGTCAAAATGTTTCTAGATTAGGCGTTTTGAACACTCATTTCAGTCGACTTATGTGTAATGTAGTCCGTACACTTTCAACATTACACTATATTGAACGAAACGCGTAAGTGCCACGAAATTCATGGCGCTAAAAAATTCTCTAAAGACTATCTTAGCGCTGTATGTTTTAATAATTCTGTTAGACGACATAATGTCAATGTAGCGCTGCAGCGAAGTTTTGTTTGAACTTTTCAGTATTTAGAAAAATAGTTTCCATTAACGTGCTTGTCTATCACTAGAATCTAATTACGAAATATTATATTTAATCATTTGAATGATAAATGATAACCGTCAACTGTGGCAACTTTACCGTATTTTTTTACATTTTTACTATTTACCACAACATAGAGCTAGATATTTAAACTTTTATTGATTTATTTTGTAAAAAATATGTGTCTCTTTTGGTTGAACTAATGAATTCTACTAAATCTCACATAGAATCGCTAAAAAAACCAAGAATATGAGCGAGGTAAAATTGACATAAATTTGGCAACTTTACCTAGCGTACAGTTTTTATCGAATGTGTGTTCCAAAGTGCATGCAATGTAAAGTTGCCAAAGGTCCAGGCGATAAAAAAGCGATGTATTTTATTTTGAAGATCTCATCATAAGATATCATCTTCGTTTGAGTAACCACTACCAATACATAGGTAAAGTTGCCAACAGAAATTCAAAATTATCATAGAAATAGCCGCATGGCATCAGGGTTGTCGAAAAATAATACACATTAAATCTTTTTTTTAATAATAAACTTTTATTTATGCATTACTTGGCGTCAAAAAATTAAGTACTTAGCTTAACTATAATCAAAACTACCTAAAAAGGTACCTATTCGTTAAACAGTAGGTATGCCAAATTGCTTCTCAGCTTCATAAGAAGTTTTATTTTTGTTTCTTACCATATCAACAGCCAACAACAGCATTTCTTCAGAGTAATTTTTGTGAGGTCGCGCTCCCAGACGTCTTCTATTTCTTTGCTTGACGCTAAGTTTTGGAGGCATCTTGAATATAACATCTGTAATAATTTGTTATCAACTTAATTATGTCACATCCCAATATTTCATGAACGAATAATAAAGTTAGTGCTTTGAACAGCTAAACGAAATTTTAAAGTGTTTCCCACATAAAACCAGATTAGTTATGCAAGTTAAATTTGACAACCCTAGTCATAGGTAAAGTTGCCTTCATCCTGAGTTTGGTAACTTTACCTAACCTCAAATAACATTACCTTTTCGAATAACTCAGGAAATAGAAGATTCTTAGGATTTAATCACTGTGCTATACCTCCATGACAATATACCAAATACTGTTTAATATACGCCACTTACCTGCACTTTGATTTACTGTAGGAAATACCAATCTTTACACGAAGACGCTGCGCATAAAATTGACCGCATATAACGAAAAAGCACTCTATTTTGACAGTTAACGTAGTTGCTAGCCTAAAAAACTTTTTGGGATACCACAATTTATTACAAAATCTACCAATATCTGCGAAATAACATAAACTTTCACAGACAAAACAAAAAATAAGTTGAACTAGTATAGGGTATGCTTAGTTAAAGATACCTACGGAAAGTAAAGATGCCACAGTTGACGGAAATGATCTTTATTTTGCAAGTAGGTTTTATAAAAACACTTTTACACGTCAATTATTTTTTTTTTTCGTCAATTAATGTTAGATGAGGCCGGTGCTTCCTAGCTGACTACCCTGAGAAGAAATACCGAAACAAACTCAGGGGTCAAAGTCTCTTTTAAAGTCCATACAGCAAAACATGTAATGGTCAAATCAAATGAGAACCGTGCAGATTGAGCCTGAGATGGTCTTTTGAAGAAAGAACCACACAGTTCTAAGTGGACCTGTCCAGTCAGTGCAAGCATTTGTCAGTATGCGTGTAGCTCAACTCAGGACTACTAAGGAGCTCAACGACTTGACGAACAATGCCAAAGAAAGGACATTTGGGTAGGCCACATCAAATACTCAAAACTGCCAGACATCATGTGAAAATAAAAGAAAAGGAAAGAGTAATCCACATAGTTCTCACATTCACACTAATAAAATTTACGAAAGTAAATATTGCAAATTGTAAAAATAAACATCTCATAATTGTAAAAAAATAATAAAATATATATATATATATATATATATATTCATAATTGTAAAACAACAACAATCGTCAATAAAAAAAGGCAGTTAAAACAAAAAAACATTCAAATGATAACAATTATAGTGAGTAGCTATTGGAGCAGGTCAATCCCAAGCCGTTTTATCCTCGAGATACTCTTTTACAGTATAAAAAGCCTTTTGGCAAAGTTTTCGCTTTACAAATGTTTTGAATTAAGACGATGATCATATGATAATCCTTGCAAAATCTTCGCGTTATCCAACCCTAGCAACGTGCGCGTTATCATTTCATGTAAAGGGTTGGTGGGTTAACGATACAACTTATAGGTCGAAAGCTCGCACAACTTTCTAAACAACGCTTAACTATCTTGTAATGTGGCCGAGGACACTTGAGTTATCTCGAGTCGCCTCGAGTTGCCTCCAGTGCTCGCAGCCTCGAAGGGACGAATTGATTAACAGATCGATTAATCCCGGTGGAGTGTTTGATTTTGGTTTACAAGCTTGTTTTGGGTCAACTGATGAATATTTATTGATTATTTACTTTTCCTTTGTTGTTAAGACTTTATTGAGATACTTTTGTAAGCTTCGTTGTTGCTACTCTAGGTTGGTTTTTGTATTCAATATTAGGTTGATAGAACGTATCAAAACCTAGTTTAAATCATTAAACCCCAAGTGAAAAGCGGCGTTTGCTTTGTCATCGTCTTTCTATTGTCTCTAATTGACGGTATTCGAGAGGTTAATGTCAATTTTGACAAGTTTTTTGATGTGTGTACCACCGTGTACCACATCATCACTTAACATTATAATTATATAAGATATTGGTCAAACGAGAGCCTATCCCGGCAGGTTGTGATGGTATCTGAGCGACACAGACAGACTCTCATTAAAGTATTAATAAATAAATGAAATATACATACTTGTACCTAGCACAAAAGTTTGCAAGTAGCTTGCATACCAGTGAGCCATAACAAATACTGATTCGTGGATGTCACTACAGCATATCAGAATACTTGTATACTTTTGTGCCAGCTTATAACCAAAGTATATTTCCATATAATCTCTCTTACATAATATTATGACACATGTTTGTCTAGATATTTTTGAAACACAGATATCTTGTTGATTTTACCTAGGTTTCTATTGAAATCAAAATTTAAATTTGTGTAAAACTAATACATCAAAAACCTCTGAAAGTCTGCTATTTTTCGTGCACTTTGGCTCTTCATAATGTACTCATTAATGAAAAAATATATGTCCTGAATGTCCTAGAATCAAAAATTCGAAGACATGTGACATTCACCAACCCGCACTGGGCTCTCGTGGTGGATTACGGCCCATTCCCTCTCCTAGAGAAAAGGCCTGAGTCCTAGCAGTGGGAACATTAATAGGCTGATGCTATGCTATAAAAATATAATACACCTTCCCCATTTAACCAAGATTCTGAATGACGATTTCGTAATTTTTTTTTAGGTTTAAAAAAAACATATCCCGAAACAAGTTTTGTAAAAATATTCGAGTAATAGAGAATAATAATCGAGAAAGAATAAAAGAATAATCGAGACGGAATGCCAACAGAACACAGGCGTAATCTCTCCTTTTTAGCGTTGCCTCTTGATCAAGTATTATATATATTCACGGTATATCATATTCACGGTGGCAATAGACGACTGGGTAGGGCACTCTTAAAGCGTCTCGCCCACGAGGATTTTTTGTAGCGATTCTGCGACAGCATCGCTACTTACGCGCGTTAGTCGCTTTTACAAGCGCTATAGTAAAGATGCCAACGCGCTACAGCATTGCGACTTTATCGCTGCGAACGCGCTACAGTATCGCTACAGAAAGTCTCCGTAGGCGAGGGGCCTTAGAATCAGAAACGTCACGTGTACACCTAAGTCCTTTGTTTAACATCCAGTCTAGCCGCTTAAACAAACACAGCTAAGCTTAGAACAAACCCTGTTTACTAACATATTTCTGTCACAAGACGAAAGGGTGTAAGTGGCTACTTTAAAAAGAAAATCATTTTGATCCTTGTAGCCGTGGCTGGGGCACGTTTCTCCTGTGCAAATGTTTGACGTCCATTACTGCTTAATCTGTGGTGACGCGCAATTTGATGGATTAGCGGGCGCCATCTTTATTTTGCGCTCCGTGGGTAGTAACAGTTTTGAAGTTGACCTAGGGTAAGTTAATTAGTTTGAGATTTGTTTTGTTATTATTTTAAATAGTTTGCTTTTACAATTTGTAGTTTATAGGAATTGCATCAAGTGGGATCGCAGTCAAGCACTAGTTTAGATCAACTAAAAAATAAAATTGAGATGGAATGGCTCTGAGTTATGCTAGGACTGCGGAAGTGTACGAAAAAGTTACCATGGATGGCTCTGGATCGCAAAATGCAACTGCAGAAACACAAATGAGTTTTAGTCAGTAAACGTCTGCCACGACCTCTAATTCTACCCAAAGCGGGAAAGGTTATTTGATAATATCTACACTAATATAATAAAGAGGTAAAGTTTTTTTTTTGTTTGTTGGAGGTAATCTCTGGAAGTACTGGTCCGATTGCTAAAATTCTTTCACCGATAGAAAGCTGCTTTATTCCCGAGTGATATAGGCTATATTTTATGAACGCGGGCGAAGCTGCGGGCAAAAGCTAGATAAAGTTACTTATTACACATAATTAGAGAGACAAAAACTATACACAGGGTTATTCGTAAAACACTGGCAATCTCTTAGGACTATATTACTAACATCATAAACAACAACTTTTATTCACACTTTTATATACGAAGTCTATGCGAAGCAAGCGATAGTACAATAGCGGAGGGGGGCGTTTGATGTGCTTGCGTCGCGTCATACACCCGTAACTAGGTATAGCAAAATACAGAGTTGAAATGTGATAGATAGAACAACGAAATGAAGAAGGTTTGTTTTTGGTAAATTAATTAAGTTTTGTAAAAAGTTATAGAACAACAGTTGTTATTTATATTAATAATACTGTCCTGCAAGGTTGTTAGTGTTTTATAAATAAACCTGTATATTACTACCAATCTGAGATGTACCGTTTAACGTTTCACACTTTTCTATAAAAATAGCTTTGTATAGGCGTAACTCACAGTATTTCTACTACCTTTTCCGTAAAACCATTGAATTATGAAGCTTTTTTATTCTATCGCAACATATACAATTTTTAATCAACAAATTACGGTACTTCTTAGATTTGCAGGGCTAGGCCTATCCACATCCCGATTTCCGGCTACCGTAGGCGCGAGCTTGCGGACAGTGAGCAATGGGTAGCTCGCTGTCCGGCCGTCCGGTAACTGTCCGGACCAAGCCCAAGTAGTCGACGGCGCGCACTGTTCCCGCGCGCCTCAAGGAGTTGTCAGCAACAGCAGGTACCCAGCCGGGTCGAAGCCTAATGGGGCCAGGGTTATCCGAAAGGGCGCTCGAGCCCCGGTATGAAGGCTAGAAGGAACGGGGTGGGTCTTTTTGTCAGTAAGAGTCTGACACTATCTCCCGCTCCGCCCAAGAGCGGGGGATGTCATTGGATGATTTTAGGCCTATCCACATACAACAGTGCCGACACGTGTACACAAAAACCTAAAGAAACGCAAAGTACAGTACAGTAGATTTCTTGTACAAATGCGAGCTTAACTCAAAGTAATAATCATTTATGTATCAAAAGAATGTTAGAAAAAGTTCTCTTACAAAAAATATATCTTTTTCACATTGTTAGTGGTCAGCTTACTAGCCCACAATATCCTGTAAAACCTTTATATTAGGTCTCCCGCAGGCTTCAGGACCCCGATAGTGAGACGTGTTGGCATCCATTAACTCTATATCCGTCTACCCCCCCGGATTGAAGGAAAAATCAGCCCAACCGTTTCTAGGACCTACATTTATTATGAATAGAATAGGTAAAAGAAGTGAAGTGTTTCTAAGATAAGTGTCAGATAACCGTGGAGTACCTAATGGTCATTGACCCTCTTTAATTCTTCTTTAATTCTTTATTGTACACACAAAACTTAACATTAGTACATTGATTATATAATTTATGTACAAAGGCGAGCTTAACTCAACAATTAGTCCCCCCACCCCGACCCTGTGTGTGACCCTCCTACATTTATCGACATTCTTACAAATACCGGCACGGATCTTGAGCGCTGACTTGAACTTGAAATCGCGCAGACTTGAATGAGAAGTGATGTATTGGATCTCTTTAGTGGTATAAAGTGAGACGCGGGAGCTGGGAGTACATCTTTGTAGTTACAGTGATTGGCTCGACGATGTGTACGATGCGCAAATTGATCCTGACTCTTTCGACGAGCGCTCAAGATTCGTGCGGGTATTTGTAATTTCAAAAACGGAAATAAAGACATAAAGTTGCCTTGGATCGACATCTATCGTTATCCTTTAAATGATCACCATCAGACATTGCATCACTGCTTACCATCAGGTGGGATTGCAGTCAAGCATAGTTTATATCAATTTTAAAAAAAAAGATCTAGTAATGAAAAGCAGTTCATTGTTTGTTTTTCGGGTACCTACGCAGAGATTAGGAAAATGTCAAGGTCCTTTATTCCATGGTTAATATGAACAAAAGGCGACGCAATAACTGGCTTTACCAAACCTCCACACGGTTTTTTTTTGAGAGCAAATTAATATTATCAAATAACTTTTCCCGCTATAAGTGTAGCGAGAGGATTCTGGAAGGAAAGGAAAACCCAATCCTGGAATGCAAGGTAACGATGGAACTAGGAGTGGTTTTTAGTCAGTAAAAGTCTGACACGCTCTCCCGCTCCTCCCAAGGGCCGAAGATGTCAATGGATGATTACTCATCTAAAAAAAAAAGTGTAGCGAAAGGAAGTATCAAGGTAGAACTACATTGCGCACACTTTTGCCACGTACGCCGATCTGGGCGCGTTGGTCTCTATTCATTTTTATAGACTATATACTAGACTTGTAGAGCTACACTTGAGCCACGCCACGCGACGTCGTTCGTCTACGGTACGTACAAATCGGGCATGGTTAACGTGTGCGTCGTGTAACCTTTAGACTTTTACTGACCAACCTACCTGCGTTCACTGCCGATCGGTGCTGACAACCTTTCGCACCAGGCCTTCGTTCAGACTATGGTGTGGAGCGAGAAGAAATGGGAAGTGGCCACCTCCTTCTGCGAAGCACTAATGTTAGCGAAGGAAACGGCCAAGGGAACGGACATCTTCACACACCAGCCGCCGTGACCCCGACCCTGGGCCTCAAGTCTGCTATTACAATAGTGTCAGAATGGTCTATCATTGATGTCATAATTGTCGATTTTGACAAGTTTGGTAATCTACTAATATAATGGCGTCATTATGACTTTCCAATGGTCAACCACTGACACTCCATTGAAAGAAGTGACATAGAATGGTAATCTCGTACATATTGACAAATGAATATTTGACATTTGCGGTAATCTGCTAAAACTTTGACAGTTTATTTGATCAGTGTTTTACCATTAGAACGTTATTGTGCAGTTATCGGTTTTAATATGCTCGAAATTATCATTCTACCACAATTCTATTACAAGACCAGTGACCGATCAATGATCGATCATTATGAATTAGCAGATTACAAACTTTTAGCAAAATGACAATGGGATCGTGTTGGAATGACGAATTTATAAAAATAGCAGACTTAGGGCCCTGGAGTGCGATTCACTAAGGCAAAACATCTTTACAACCAAGAAGTCATCGTTGAGACCTCCGATTAAAACATTTCGGTATTCTTTAGTTACAACTGCGCGATCGTAGCGCCTCAACGATGTCGACGGCGCGACATAGAACTAAAATATGGTTTCGAATGTATGAAAAACGGTATTCAGAAACACAAAACATCTTTGCCTTCAACGACAACGGTGCCTTCGCCTTCGATTTTAACTGTCAAACCGTAAAGCTTGTAAATTGTAGATGTTCTCTTGGTTGTAGACACAATTCCGTGGTTGTAGACGATCAAAATGTAAGTAAAACAAGTTATTTATTAAAATTAAAATGCTTTTATTGTTTTGTTTATCGTATTTTAATTCCTGAAATGTTTATGCCTATTTTTAATGTTTTAGATGGCAGTGCGTCTTTCTTGTATGATTTTTTTGTTGGAAGAAGCTAAGCGTCAAGATAATTTAGAAAAAAGACGTCAGGCCTACGTGATACGTAATATGGGTCTTCTTTCTACTGATACAAATTATATTAAAGTATTCAGGTTGACTGAAGAGCTGATTACACAATTGGAGGAAGATATTTCTCCTTTCTTGGCAAAGGCGAAACGTCGAGGAGGAATTAGCAACCGAACCAAGGTATTATTACTAAATCATTATAAAGTAATATAAGTCACCTTAGAGTGGAATATTAACACTTATCTAAAACTTACTCTCATTCCAGGTTTTATGCACTCTCGCATTTTTAGCAAGTGGGAGTTACCAAAAAATATTATGTGAGAATGCAAGAACTTATATCTCACAAGCATCTGCTTCGAGGGCTATAAGAAATGTAGTAGATGCCATCAACCACCCAGTAATTATAAATAAGTACATTAGATTTCCCCAAAATGCAAACGAAAGGCGAATTCTTAAAGAAAAGTAGGTATTTCTTAAGTTTCACACTTTAGTTTTTATTTTGACAAGTAGATACATACTTTCATGAAATCATGAATTAAACCATATTGCTATTTATTTTTATGTTACCTTATTTTTAAATCCACTATGTTATTTTTAAATTCTCAATTTTTTATTTAGATTTTACGAAAAGTTCAAACTGCCTGGAACCATTGGTTGTGTTGATGGTACCTTGGTATCAATGGTTCGGCCCAAAGAACATGAAGAAAGATATTATTGTAGGAAAGGGTATCATGCTCGAAATGCTGTTATTGTAAGTTCTTTTTATTATTTAATTAAACTTACAGTAGGAATAGGAACCCATCTGTTTCAAACCATTGTTTAATCTTTTATTTTTGCATTTTAAGATAAATGATCCGGACCTAAATATAATGCATGTGGATGTAACTTTTGGAGGTGCAACACACGACAGCTTTGTATTTAATAACTCAGTTATAAAAACGCATTTGGAGCAGCTAAATAATACAGGAGAAACAGTGTATCTACTTGGTATGTATTTTAAAATGTTTCTTTGCTTTTATTATTTATAAATTGTACCTGTTTTCGGGGGTATATAAATATTAATAATAAATTCAGGTATTTTTAGTATTGTAAAATTAAATTAAATTCCTATTTATTTCAGGGGACTCCGGTTTCGCTCTCAGGCCATACATGATGGTTCCATGTAACAACCCTGAGCCTGGATCAAGGGAAGAATACTACAATGATCTGCATGCCACTGCAAGAAATACTGCAGAACGAACCATTGGCATACTTAAAGGCCGTTTTAGGTGCCTTTTGGTTCATCGTGTTCTTCACTATGATCCAGAGATGGTGGGAAAAATTATTAAAGCTTGTTGTGTATTACACAACATTTGCAATCAAGCCAGAGTACCTCCAGTAGAATTACCAGCTCATTTACAGAGACAAGAAGCAAGGGTGATCCAATTACTACAAGGAAGCCAGACGTCTGTCAGTGATTTGGACAGTGGACGACTTGCTAGAGGTCGTCTAATTAATAGACTGTGGCGTGGACAAAATAGTTAATAAATAGAAGAAAAAATGTACTAACTATAGACTTAAGTAATTACTAATTCAGGATGACTGTTAGTTTATTAATGTGCATGTATGTTATATAGGTAGCAATGTATATTGTTCTTCATAAAATATAGAAAGTAGATTTTTTTCTTATATACATAATGTTTTACCTAAAGATAAAATTAATAATAGAAGTAAATACTAACAATAGACTTAAGATATTAGTAATTCAGGATGACAGTTTATTAAAAATAATAGTGTTGTTAAAAAATTAATGTGTATTGTTCATCATAAAATATAGAAAGTGGATGTTTTTTAATCTTGTTCTATACATGTTTTACCTAAAGATTAAATTAATATAGCCTAAAAAAATAGTATTTACCTAGGAAAAGTCATTTTAATATAGTCAATTATTAAATAAAACAATCTTTTAACATATTTCTTATTTTTATTTATTTATTAAGTCTCTAATTGCACTACTTATTCTATCTAAAGCCTGAGCCATAGCCCGTTGGCCCTCTACTTGTTGGCTAAATGCTTGGGCAATCAAGAGCTCTGCTTGTGCTCGGCGTTCTTCGATGGCTATGAATCGCTCTGTGAGGCTAACCATCTCAGAGCGGCGTTGTGACGGAGGTGACCTTCTCAATAGTCGCCGGCGTGCTGCAGATTGACGTGGAGATAGCTGGTGAGTACGTCGGTGACCGCGTAATGTCTCCCTGCGCACACGCCGAGTAGGAGCTGCAATTAACATATTGTACTTATTAGTTATTCTTATCTTATTACCCCATCGTGTCCGTTTATCTGTATCCTACATTATAGTTACTATGATTTTATATTTAATATTTGGTCAGAGAATGCAACTTACTTTGACTGCCCCTTTCCAAAACATCATTTGGCTGTGATGCAGGTCTTGTTGGCTCAGTAAAAGAAACCTGAAAATGTATGTATAATTGTTGAATTATTCATGTGTTTGTTTCTATAGAATATAAAACTATTCTATCATAATTTTCAAAAACCATACCCTATTTTCTTCAGCATCTGGACTATGAGCAAATGGTGCTGGTTCTATTACTTGCCGTGATCCAGATGTTGTAGGTATTTGTGCCAGATTGTCTTGCACACTATCCCCATCAAAAGCAGCAAGATTAGACTGAAATAGAATGTGTTGTTAGGTTCTTTTATTTAGGTATTCGAGATAACATTTAAAATTACACTCACAGCCCACAGCAATACCTTGTCTAGTATTTAGCAATACATGTAGGTTTGATCCCATTTTATTTATTATATACCTTGTATTGATCCAACATAACAGGCTTAAAATGGGTGTTATGCACCTTAGTATAGAGGTGATGAGACTTATGAGAGTTAACAGCATAGATAGCATCTAACACACACCAATAAAACATCCATCAATAAAAGAATAAACAAATCTTATACCCATTGCATTTCATGGCCTGGTTCATGTAAAAGAACCTCACTTTGGTCAGCCTGCTGCTCATTTGGAGGGACAACATTCTGAAAATAGAAAGTTTACACAATATTATATTTATAATAGGTGAACTCATTAAACTGACAAAAAAGAAAACCTACGAGTAAAATGCTGGGAGACTCTTCACTTTCCACAGTTCTACCCAATGGCACTTCCTAAAAATGTAAAAGTATTATTTAAAGTATTATTTTTTTATTATTATTATTAGTTTAATTTCAATGATATCAATAAATTTGTAAAGGTCTATTGAGCCTTGAAAATTACAAACCTCAAAAGGATTTATTTCCAAGTTCTGATCTCCAGAACCAAAACTTTCTCCTCCCATAATGTTTTGGATTTTTAACTCGATTTCACTGAGTTCTGGTAAATCCTCTATGCCACCACCAGTGCGCCGGCTTGCAGCTGCAATTAAGCTAGACTTCCTCTTTACTGCTCCCTTTTTGTCCTTCCAGTACTGCAACACAAGTAAGAATTATATGATTTGTTAAATAAATAGTACACCTATTTGCTTGGTTTGGTTTAACTTTCCGTAGAAATATAAAATGCTTTTATAATTGCAATTTGAAGCCTAGCCTAAAGTTACAGTACATGCCTATAGTTAATATTAATTTAGATAATTTATAATAAAGAACATGCATAGGGGGCTGTCAATGTAAAATGATACTATACCGTAGAAGGCTACCTACTCAATGCAACAATATACATACACAATACATATAATTACCAACCTTACACCACTGTTCCGATGTTTTCGTACACCCACTACCATCACTGTTCAGGGCTGTTGTTATTTCAGACCATGCCTGACGACTGCGAATGCGAGCATTTGCAGTACGAGCATGGCCCATAGCCAACCATGGTTTGCTTTCCAAGAAGCTTACTAACATTTCCATCTGATTTGATGAAAGAGCAGCGTTGCGAGACACTAAAAGATAAATATTTTGGTTACTTAGATAGTAGTTCCAGACACGGCTGTATAACAAAGAAATGTTACTGTGTACTTACTTTCGATAGGTTTGGAACCAAACTGAAACAAAGAACATGTAGAACGCCATTGGATAGGGGTGCAGAATTTTTTGTCCACTTAGCCACTTAAAACCACTTGGAACTTTGGAATTTCGTATTTTGATTAAAAAAACTCTCAAGCTTAAGATCAAGTTGTTTGTTTTGAAATACATAACCTACAATGACAAATGTCAAATTGAATAATTATTTTCTAAGTCGAAAATGATTTAATTAATTAAATATTCGTTGCATAGTAAATATAACGTGTTTTATACATACTTACCGTGAATTTGTATTAATTAATAATGACGAAATAACTTAAAAATAGCTTAGTCGAGATTTTCTCGATTATACTTTAGACAAAGACATTAAACATATACTACCAATAGACAGGACATAGCGAACAAAAGTCCAAACCGATACTTGTTACTTGGTAGTAACAAGTCGCTCAGTCTAGTATGACACCCCTAAACGTCAAGTCGTGTTTGTATCCGCTTTAGGCACTAAAAGAAAATCATTTTCTGAGAAAATGTGCTGAGTTGCGCATTACGCTATTGCAAATATTGTTATGGTAAAATTATTGGACCTAACTACGGTTTACTTTCGTAAATATTCTTGGTATTTACACAGTAATTAATTAAAATTCAACAATTTCCATGAATAGTTCTAGAACATTTGCTGATTTTATGATAGCGCCATCTATTGCTGAAAAGTTTAACCTTACCTAGCACACACCAGTGGCGTAGCGTGGGTTTTCGCCGCTTGGGGTGGACCAGAAATACGCCGCCCTTTGTTGTTTATTATGTTTAAGAACACCAGTATTAAGAACGACTGCAGGTATCCCGTCGGGGCCATTAGCTTTATTCTTACGTGTGTTTTTGTGATGGATACGAATATCCGACATACTCCCACCCATCAGGAGAAACAAGGGGTGGTGCGTCACCAGAATTCAGACGCGAAGATTCCGCAATAAAAGAGGCAATTAAGTTTGCTTTCTTCTCAGCGGTGTGAGCCAGGGACCCGTCGGGTTTCAGCAGTGGCAGAGGTGAGGGACGGCAGAAGTTCGATTCACTCCAGTTTGTCAGGGACCAAAACGCTTTACTACCAACGGGGTTTGTTCCCTATTCGGCCAATGTGGTCAAACTGAGACCCCCACAACACCTTAAAAGTCACGTCACTTGCCTTGCGCATACGAGCGTTGGCCCAAGGTCGGTATGCGCGTGTTTAATTGCGTAAGCGTGAACACACTCAGTGCCAAGTCATGGTTGAGCTTGGTCCGACATTGTTACGTCAGAGAATGAACTTTGATTAATAAAAAGCAATATACCTGCTGCAGCATGCAGCATCGACATCAAAATTTGCTTGGCACGTACGTAACATTGCGCTCGCAATTTCGAATATCTAAGTATTTTTTTTTTCAAATAAATAAATTGGCGCTTTCTGCCGCCTCCTTTCGTCGGCCATGGCCCCACCGCCCTCCCCTCCCCAAGCTACGCCACTGGCACACACTGAAGCTTCTACCACGAGCTCTTAACGTGATCTATTTTACGACCTAAACCGAACTGTTAGATCCTTTTCTGTTCGTACGACTGACATTTTAACATATCATGGTAAAGCCCCTGGCCACCTACCGAGCAATAGTTAAATTTATACAAATTTTGACAAATTTAATTCGCGTGATTGCTATTCAATGCTAGATGGCGTCACTGAGAGATAGGATGACAGTTTTTCTAAGACATTTCTCCTGATAGCCGCTCTATTGTATCTCTTTAAATCTCTTTGACTTTAGATAAAACATAGCAACACTGTAAACATCTTACTCATCATCGTTGTTCGACAGATCGTCGACGAGCTTATGTAGCTTAGTGAATACGGTTTTCATCAACGTTGTTTCTAAAAGCGATATGTACGATGCAACATCAGTGAACGTCGTCGTTGTTAACATCTATGATGAGACGTTAGTGAATCGCATTGCAGGTTACCTGCCACGGTATGCACGGGTTTGTTGACAACGAGTACTATGAGTTTGTCGTTCGACTGCCCGATTCTACTGTTCGGCAAGTGTGACTTAAGTTCCTATGTCCCTTAGATGAGGCAGAGGGCGTCCACAGTGCGCCGTCATCCTGTTCAGTTTTGAGCTTCGCGTTTCATTTCGCTCCAAGTCTTCCTTCATTGCCAAGTCTGCTTAATGCTTAAAGCGATCACGTTTAAGCTTTCCTTGAGGATTTCAGTCTAGGGCTTGTCTTGTCCGGTAAGTGTGCCACGGGAAATTTCTGAACAGAAAACCCGTGGTCCTTGAATGCAAAAAGCCACTGAACGACACCGAACTTGATATTTTAACCCAGAAATGGTAGTAGATATACCTACAGGGATATTTGTAACTGGCAACCCCTCAGAACTATGGTAATAACATAATAAACAAAAACTTTTTTTGTTCTGTCTTTTAAAAATGTATCATATTTTAGTTCATCAGATTTTCATACAGAAAGAATAATATTTCTGTTGAACATTCTAAATATTACGAAGTCTATGCGAAGCAAGCAATAGTACAATAGCGGAGGGGGGCGGGGATGCTTGATGTGTTTGCGTCGCATCACAAAGACGTAGGTAGGCATATCGAAATACAGAGTTGAAATGAGTTAGATAGAACAACGAAATCTTGAAGGCTTGTTTTTGCTAAATTAATAAATTAAAGTTGTTGTTAATGATGTAAGAAACACAGTCCTGTAAGGTTGTTAGCGTTATACAAATAACCCTGTATAAATCAATGTTCAAAGTAAGATCTAAATATACTATATACTTTTTTTTTCGATGGGAAAAATCATCCAATGACAACCCCCGCTCTTGGGCGGAGCGGGAGATAGTGTCTTACTGACTAAAAAACCTATCCCGAACCTTCAAGCCTTCATACGGGGGCTCGAGCTACATGAAAATAAATATTTCTTTCCATAAGCAAAATTTATTTAAAGTACCTAACTCTCAAAGCTCGTGACTACAAAACACGCCAAATATCTTCGAAAACGAACTCGCGTGTTCCTCTGCCATTTGTTTTGTCGATTTGCGTAAATTCATTACTTTATTAGGACTTGGAAAATGGTTTGATGTTCAGACAGATAGCGGGAAGAAATTATGAATAACGGGTACGAAAGGAAAATTGCGAAACAGAATATTTTGCCGTGTTTTACGATAATCTTCCGATGTCGTGATGAACCTTCGTGAGGTGAAAACACGAAAATAAATAATTATTATATCGTAGTAAGATACGTATATTTTATCTATCTACAGTTTTACACTAATATAATATAGAGGTAGAGTCTGACTAATAAGTTAAACGACTTGGATAATTATTAGGATTTAATGAAATCTGATGTGATCACACGGGTTCAATAATCAAGGTTGATTAAGAGATAGAGATTATCTATATATATAAAAGAAAGTCGTGTTAGTTACACTTTTTATAACTCAAGAACGGCTGAACCGATTTGGCTGAATATTGGTGGGGAGGTAGCTTAAAACCAGAAGACGGACATAAGACCTACTTTTTTTTTTTTTTAGGGTAGAGTAGAGTAGAGTAGAGTAGGGTAGGGTAGAGTAGGGTAGGGTAGAGTAGGGTATAGTAGGGTAGAGTAGAGTAGAGTAGGGTAGGGTAGAGTAGGGTAGAGTAGGGTAGAGTAGGATAGAGTAGGGTAGAGTAGGGTAGAGTAGAGTAGGGTAGAGTAGGGTAGAGTAGGGTAGAGTAGAGTAGAGTAGGGTAGGGTAGAGTAGCGTAGAGTAGGGTAGAGTAGGATAGAGTAGGGTAGAGTAGAGTAGAGTAGGGTAGGGTAGAGTAGGGTAGAGTAGGGTAGAGTAGGGTAGGGTATAGTAGGGTATAGTAGGGTAGAGTAGGGTATAGTAGGCTGAAGTAGGGAAGAGCGGGAGCGAAGCCGCGCGGGCAAATGCTAGTTGTTTATTAACAGAAGAACCTTATGAAAGGTATCGAATATAAGTATTTTTTTAAATGATTAAATATTATACAAAATTCTCAAGTCGATTGACTTATTAGAAAGACTAAAAAGTTTTTTTTTTCTGTTTTTTTTTTTGTTTGTAGGAGGTAATCTCTGGAAGTACTGGACCGATTGCTAAAATTTTTTCACCGATAGAAAACTGCTTTATTGCTGAGTGACATAGGCTATATATTTTATGTACGCGGGCGAAGCTGCGGGCAAAAGCTAGTATATTATAAAGAGTTAACGTTTGCTTTTTTGTTTGTAGGAGGTAGTCTCCGAAATCATTTCACCGATAGAAAGCTGACCTGCCCCCCTAGCCAAGTTACAACCGTTTCGCTTGCGCCGAACGCTTCGAATTGGCCGTGTCGCCGAATCTTTTGTGCTGACAACGTGACTGAGCGTTGAGATGACGTCATTCCAGTACATTTGAAGCTCTCTGCAAGCGTTAACGATTGCAGATTAGCAACTTGGCTAGGGGTACAGATGGCAACCGTCTGGTTACCCCTTAGCTTTCTATTGATCTCAGCTAGTATGTATTATACAACATTATTTTAGTTCACGCAAAACCTGAATATAATTGGTTCAGAATCAGTAACTGAATGGATTCCAATAGTATTTATATCACGTTATATTTTTTTCCAAAAATATTTAAAAAGTTCGTAAGTTGGACACCACCGACATTAAGTACCTACAACACAGGTCACGGCAGGTCATAAAGGGACACCAGCAAACAGTTGGGTATAAGTGCAGAACAACCTCTTAGTCATCTGGATGGCCCGGTGACTATGTATTTTTGCTGAAATAACAAGCTTTAACTTCATGATTTTTTTTTTACTTAGCCTACACTGTCCAACTGCTGGGCAAAGGCCTCACTCCACTACTTCCAACGATCACGGTTCCTCGCTTTCTCATTCCAGTTCTTAAGGAAGCCATCCAGGTCATCCCGCCATCTCCTTCGTGGTCTGCCTCGGCCCCGCGTCGCTGTGTCCGGGCACCAATCCAGCGTTTTACGCGCCCACAGCTCGTTAGACATGCGGCAGACATGTCCTGCCCAGTTCCATTTAAGTTGGGTAAACTTCATGATAACGTTTTGAAATTTTGCACATAGATTTTTTGTAGAAAATTACTAAACACGTGTTTCATGTTTTACATGTACCTAATAAAATTAATGTTGTATACGTGCGACAAAATGTAGCCATATCAAGCCAAAAGGCAAAATTGCTGGCACATAAAGTTTCTTTTCACCGATGCAACCCCAAACTATTCAAATTCCGCTGATATTACACTCATAAATAGGGTTTTCAGGGACTACAATTAAGATATTTCAAGTGAAATATTACCTTGAAATTCCTTCACTCCACCGCTAAGCCCTAATTTATTTGACAGCCGCTGTCACACAGGAGTTTTAATTGCAGGAATTAATTGACCAGGCGAGCTGTAACAATAGTATTGTTAACATGAGTAAATTGGCAATTAAGCAGCCTTTGTGACTTGTTTGTGTTTCCTAGCCCCCATAACCGTTCGTATTAATTTGTACCCTTAATGCGGAATTTCATTTGGTATTATTTATTTGCATACTAGTATCTGCCCTGCTCCTCGCCTCAATTTCAAAAAATAAAAGAATACTTTTATTATTTTTTAGGGTTACCTATGTCAGAAAAAACAGAGCCCTTCTCGTATCACTTTGTTTTTTTTTTTTATTTTATTTTTTTAGTTATTATAGGCTCACGTTTGACCACTGTAACACCTGATGGGAAATATGATGTTGTGGCCGACGATGGAGCACGCTTGCCTAGAAGTATCCTATTCACTTTTGACTTAAAGACCCCTTATATTATGTATAGGTTATACCTATCAGGAATCATAGACTCTGGCAGGGAATGCGTGGATGTATCACGCTAAAATTATTATCACGTACTCAGGTCTGCTACCCCATATATCAGTAAAAAAATCAAACTTCTAATTCAACGCAATCTAATGATAAGGCCGCAGGAAATCAAAACTTATTAAAAGTCTGATACTTTTTCCCGCTCCGTCCAAGAGCGGGGGATGATTTTCCCACTAAAAAAAAGTGTCTGGGGTGAGTGAGCGGGTGTCTTAAACTGACTAAAATCCATCTGTGCCCTTCAGTTGCCCTTAACGGTCCAGGACCACCGTTTGTCTTTAAGAAATCTCCCGTGGCACTAGCGAGCATCGGCTCTACTGTTTTGCTGACATCTCTTTGAGGCGCGCAGGCCCGGACGCCGTGGCGTCTCCAGCCACTCCTCAGAGAGATTACTGCCTCGATTGTGGCGCTTTGTTGTTAGCCGCTAGATTAATGCAGCGACCAGATTTTCTGACAAAGCACGTGTAAGCTCAGCTTGTCGCCGTCAAAGTGTCGTTTTGTAAACGCGATGAAGTGACTAGCCGTGTCTTACATAATGCGACAAAGCAAGGATTAATTACGAAGGTGATAGTGTACCTGACCAACCTAACATTGAGAGCAATGGTAGCCGAGTGGCTCCAACTTACGAGTTGTAGGTCGTGGGACCAAACCCTTTTTTTCCGATGGGAAAAATCATCCTATGACAACCTCCGCTCTTGGGCGAAGCGGGAGATAGTGTCAGACTCTTACTGACCAAAAAACCCATCCCGTTCCTTCAAGCCTTCATACCGGGGCTCAAGCGCCCTTTCAGATAACCCTGGCTCCAGTGCCAGTCGCATTACTTTGTGTAATTTATTTCATTACCACTGCTCAAAAATGGTGAACGAAAACATCGTGAGGAACGACCGATTTGTTACTGCGCTGCGTGTTCGATTTACGCACGAATAAATATTTGTATAGTCTACAGGTAATTCTTCCGGGTAATGTGTATGTGTGTCTGTGTTTATATTATGTGTGGATCAAAATTCTCCAAAAATTATTTGATGATTTTCCACTTTAAAAAGTTAAAAAATCCTATGTCGTACAGGGTTACTATAACGTACAAAGTAAGATTGTTTTATTCTCATTCCAGTGTGGGTAAGAGACAGAGCTATACAGGTTATCTAGCGCCATCTCTTACTCACACTGGAATAAGAATGAAACAATCTTATTTTAAACGTCATGGTAACCCAACTTATCTCAGTCATAGTCCACTGGTGTGCCTCACTATAGTATTACAGCTTAACATAATCTTACAAATATTTTCATTTTTTACAAAACCCGGATTGCCCTACATAATAATTAGTGGAACAAAACAGTGTAATTACCGCACAGTATTTATTACCACACTAAACTTTCTAAACACCCTATTAAACGAACAAAACGTTTTATATTATTACATTACATGGAAATCCTTGTTTACATTTTGATATTAAAATGAAGTTGATCCGATGTTTGCATTGGTCAACTGATCTCTATAAAGGGGTTGTTATGCGGACGAGAGCAGAGAGGGTGATGAAGTGGGCACGAAGGGTGGACAAACACGATGGTATTTATGACAAACAGGGAGGGGGATACCTAGTAAGTTTTGAGGGATTGAAAGAGTTACCACGGCCCTGGCAACTGAAGAAACACGGGTGTGTTTTAGTTAGTGAAATTTACAACATCAAAAAAGGGAGGTAAAGATTTATAGATAATATAAAATGTTTGGGATTGACTACGAGATATTTCGGTACCTAGCACATGTCAATCACATGATTATTAAACTTCAAAAAATATATTATTGACGGAATTTCACGTCAGATAATTTATAGCTTTCTAGATTGGCCTTCAGAATAAATAAAGTGGCTACCAATTTATCGAACACAATGTTTTTAACTTTACCAACTACTTTCCTCAACATTTTTTCAAAAGACTTTATCTAACACAAAATACCGATTTAATTATTTGGCTACCAATAAATCACTTTCTAAATATAGCAACATATTCGATAACGGTAGCTAACAGGAAGGTTTCAGGCAATATCCTGTCATCATCAATTTTTCCCTTAGACCGGAAATTGAGCCAAAAGCCTTCGCGTACTACAGACTAAAACTAAAAAAAAGAACTACATTAGACAGACACACACGTGTAACACGTAGAACGTCGACGAGTGGCGGTCAAGTGAAGCTCTACAAGTCTAGTTTCTATGTAAAATGTATCGAGACCGACACACCCAGATCGGCGTGTGGCACACGTGTCAGCAGTGAAGTTCTACCTTTGAAGTCGGGTACGTAAATGGCCTGGGAATCACAAGACATGGATTTTCTAAGTTAATTTAGCACAGCTTAGGTATTCATTCCTGAAATAATTAAGATTTGTTTTTCTGTTGGATGTTATATCCAAAGATTGAAAAATTTTGTCCTCATACCACTTCCGAATACATTTATTCAACAAGGGTTTTTTTTTTAAATCAGCAATAGTAGCCAAAAAAACAAACAAAAATATAACAATCACACTAATATTATAAAGGCGAATATTAACGAGTACCTACCTAAGTATGTGTGCACGTTTATTACTTCTTCACGCTCGAATAGCTGAACGAATTTAAATGAAATTTGGCACTCGGATAGACCATGTCCTGGAATAGCACATAGGATATTTTATTCCGGAAGTCCGTTTCCGGATGACTGTGATATGGGGACTAATACGACGCCTAAGTGTCCCAGAATTCTTATACTGTACTAGTTGCTACTTTTGGGCTTCGCCCCCATGATATTAGAAAATTATTCTAAGAAAACATAGTATGGTACGTTAGAAAATACTATGTTTGCTACAAAATTAAGAAGAGCTCTTGGACACTTACACATAGACGTATTAGGTACTCCTCCACATCACTGTCATCCGGAAACGTGACCAAAAAAAGTACATTTCTTTCAAAAACGTTCCCAAAAACAACAAACAACAAAGCAGGCAGAAAACCTTCATACCCACATACCTACAAACTACATTCCCTACACTGTAACTCCCATACAAACTCGCTCAAGTTTACGGCTTCTGAGCGCTGCCCCAGTCTACAACTGAGTTAATGTTCGCAATATGTTTTTATACTCTTCGAATGGACTTGTTTTGGTGTTTTCACCCCACCCGGCAATTGTCAGCAAAGTCATGGAAAGCATAATCCTCAGTTCGACAAAGTTTTTCTGTGACTTTTCGAAGTTGGGGCTGATAAGAATATAACCGATGTATACGTATACAATATTCCTCAAGCCGCCTACGTATTTTTGTCCAAAACTTTTGTAGGACGATGTCGATACTTGAAGGAGAGATATAGGGGTTAATATTTAGGTTATTTCAACCCTTCATGCGTTGTTGCAGCGGTGGTTAAGTGATAACGGCCCCGATTTATGAGTTATGGGTCGTGGGTTGGGTTCAAATCCAGGCAGCTGCTTTACTTTGTGTAGTTCGTTTCATCATTAACCATTGCTGTCAAAACAAAAACAATGAAGGAAAGCGTCGTGAGAAAACCGACATATCCTAGAACAAAGATATACAAAGAAATATCTGACATCTACGAACCTGCGCTGGGCTATCATGGTAGATAATTTTGTTTACTTCTTCCTTTCATAATCAGCCTTTTAATGTTCCCACTGCTGGGAATTAATCAGACCTCATCTCTAGGAAAGGAAATGGGCCGTAATCCACCACGCGGGCCCAGTGCGGGTTGGTGAATATCACATTGTCTTCGAATTTTTGGTTCTAGGACATGCCTGTTTCCTCACGGATGTTTTCCTTCGCCGTTTTCCGGTGAGCGTGAGTTTGGAAATACTTATGATATTAACTCACACTCGACGGACTAAATCCGCCGTCCAAATCCATTTTCTCAACAAATGGCCGGATTGGCCAGTTGCTTTGCCGTCCATCACGGACAAATAATAATAATTATGGTCACGGGACTACAGAATAGATATATTGATTTGGTTCATTTCCGAACCAAATTCGTGAGCCAATCGTGCCAAGTTTGAGCGTCATTATCATCATCATCATTTCAGGCCAAGGACGTCCACTGTTAGACATAGGCCGCTCCAAGTGTCGAACGAACGATCCCGTGCGTCTCTCACCCGCTTTTCCGCGAATCTCACCAGGTCTTCGACCCACCTTTGGGAAGCGTGTGCTAATGTAATCCGCTTATGATTTCCCATCACCTCTCTAAAGCAAATATTTGAAACTACCACATAAAGTAATTCCACCTCATAGAACAATAGTTCAAGTTATAACTATCGAGGAGCAAACCCGAACTGAATTCAGTTCCGGCGGACTATCTACTATCGGACGATAGACCAAGTCAAATAAATCCAGTCTAACTACCGAGTTCAATTCTATTTCGAGATAAGTTTAAAATATTCACCGGGAAATGAAACGGTTAGACGTATCACTTTATGGTAGATATCTATCGTAGTTTCAGGAATTTAATATGTAATAGATCTATATCTATAGAACTGCCGTTATTTAAAACGGATTGCTTTCAAATGTTATATTTTTGGATTGAACTGGAATTTTAAGTTCAAATATAAAAGGTGTAACGGACAGCCCTCTACAAACTTTAAGGGCTTGCTCAGTAGACGAAACTGAACAACCTTCCACAAAATTTTTTTTCAGGAAACGAAAAAAAAAATCAGCCTCACCATACAAAATGATAAAAACTTGATTGGGCAATTTGTATGGTAAGGCTGATTTTTTTTTTCGATTCCTGAAAAAATTTTTTGTGGAAGGTAGTTCAGTTTGGTCTACTGAGCAAGCCCTTAAAGTTTGTGGAGGGCTGTCCCTTACACCTTGTATATATATAGATACATTATTCTTTCTACGAAATTAGGTATTTATTTGTTTATTTATTTATTTATTAAAATTTCATGCAACATGGTGTTCTTGTGTTTTATATTTTCTGTGATATCGCAGTACTTATAACCATTATTGTATGAAATCTAAGAAAACTCGCATTATTTCAAGGCAACCTTAGTACTCCTGCAGATATTTTCATTCATAGTAGTAAGTAATCATATATATAAAAAAGTCTAAACATTATTTACCTACTCTTAAAGGTCGGCTAGCACCGCTCGTTCACCGTACACTAACTAAGCCATTCATATTTTTACGACGCACTCTCCTCCCTGATACAGAAATAATAAGATACCTATCCTAAGCTTCCAATGCAACACATAAAATAGATCCGACGAACTAGGTTAAGTGTATTTTGCGCTGGCAACATCTAAAAGCGGAACTAGCGCTAAACATCACAACATTTTTGTGACTGGCAATACAGCTTTTTTTTGTGGTGTGGAAATCATCTGATGACTTCTCTCACTCTAGGGTAAAACGGGAGGGTTGGGTTCGGCTATTTTACTCAGTTTACTGTTCAGGCTTTAAAAAAGCGGTAGATGTCAAATATTCTTGTTTATTACGTCTTTTTACTAAAAACATCTAGTGATATGACAAAACACTAATAAAGTCAGAGATATGTCATTTCACTAGATTAAATGTAGTGATTATAATTTAGGTGACGTCAAGACAAGAGTGACTATACTCTAAATAAACTAGTGCGCCTCACCATCAACGATTGCATCACTGCTTACCATCAGGTGGGATCGCAGTCAAGCACTAGTTTATATCAAATAAAAAAAAAGTGAAGTAAAGAATACTGTTGGTAAATAAAGTAATAAAACAAAATTACAAATTAACTGCTGCATTTTTATTAGAAAATAAAGTTTTAATCTATAATAATACGTGAGTTTGTTCGTTAGGTTCAAAAAAAAGTATTAATAAAAATAAAAAAAAAGACTTCTAAAACTTTTTTTTTTTTTCTCTCTCTAAAAGTATGAGTGATTCAACAATTAAGACGACGACTAACTCCTAATGGAAAATAGATAATCTTGTTATTTATTTAAACAAGACAGTAATTTGTGGCATCTTGAATTACACAAAATATTTAGCTTTAGCAAATACATCTCTTGATTGTCATCCAAACTCCAGTCCAAAAAAATCAAAGGTCCAGTGCATTTTTTTGCACTAAATATCAAACAAAATATTAAAAACTAAATATCATTTAACAATAAAAAATATCCCGATATCGTGAAAATAACATCGTCACTTATATTCCAACCAAAACAATATCTAGTTTCGAACAAAAAGCTTCAGGCAAACCATGGGCCTTCCATAGCTTCTTCAAACTTTTTTAATATCGAAAGAGTTGGGAGTCCAACCTCCTTGCCTCTTGTTTATGCGAATTGTGGACGAAGGCTTTGTTGAAAGTACTAGAGGTTTTTCGCAGTATTTTAACAACTAAAATTCAGCGGATATTTTAATTATTCGCAAATTAACATATTCTGATGTAAAATGTATATAAGCTCTCCCCCTCGAGCGCCGATTGTACATACGTCTGTACAACTTGGATGTCTTTGAAAAATGCTTAATTTTCGTGTTTTCCCCAAGTTTGTACGAAAGTTATTTGGTCGAAAATTTTGGTTTCTTTACATATTCTTCTAAATATATTTTATTATTTGTTTTTCCTAGAAAAATCCGAAAAAAGTTTATTTTTTTATTTTTTGTTTATTTTTTAGGTGATTTACGTAAACAGTGCAATTTTCCAGGTCAATGAACCTCTGGCGCTCGAGGGGATAAAATGTAGTTTTGTATTATAACCATAGAGAAGACTGAGACCATACTGAAGACAATTATATCCGGCAAACACTATCGCGTTTATTCTGGGTCGCACATCTTCGACCAAATATTCCATCTCGTCAGCTCTTCTGTCATCTATGGGTATTGAAGATGGAGGACCCAGTCGCAAACACGTCATGACCCTAGCAAATAGAACACGAAACCACACGTCGGACCAATCCGACGCTAGCTTTTAAAGAGTTAAATGTCTACGCAACTGGATAATATGTAGAAACATTGAAACAGGTGTGATCTCCGTAAAATGTTGATGACAATTTTCTTGTAGTGTCAATATTACAGTACCTACCTACTTCAGTGATACTTGCCAAAAGGCTGACACGAAACATTTGTTACAAAATACTGCAAAAACATTAGAATATGTAACGCGAATGCGGTTGCGAAGCGATCTGATGCTGTTCACGTGAGTTCACCGCAACGCGGCGGTGTGCTACGTGCGCATGAAGTCTCCACTTCAGCGTCTATTTATATAAAACAAGTCACCGTAAATACTGGAAGAGTTTAAGCGAAAATATCAAAGCAACCGTTCGGGTCCGCATCGCTTCTCTCTTCGCTACACCCACGTGTGGTTGATCACGTAGACCACAGCAACATTGTATCAATTATTTGTTCTTTTCGTGCCGCATCGCTTCGCGTTCGCGTTTATTCGCCCATGCAGGACACTGTGGACTATGTAGAATATCCGTAATGGAAAACAAAGTGCTAGAGTCATAATATTTAGTATAAAAAAAACTTTTTAAACGTGATACTACCTATTAATAAACCGACTGAAGTTAAAAAATATATATATCACAAACTGAAATATTGAATATGTATTTCAAATTGATTTTCAAACGAAGGCAATATAAAAAGTTTGAGTTCCCATGGAATTTCAGCATCGTCATATTTGAATTCATAAATTCAAGTTTAGGAATAGGCGAGATGTTTCTATACGCATGAATGTTCAAGTTTCTAAAGGAAATGGAAGCCTTGTTGTTCTTGTTTTGTTCACCACAACAGATTCAAAAGCGATATTGGAGTTTCAGAAACTCGACTTCGAAGAAGTTGCCTGCTGCGGTCTTTCCATCCGACTATAATTTGGGTGTCTTCAAGGCTAGTGAATAGGCTCTTAATAAACTAGTGCGCCTCGCCATCAACGTTTGCATCACTGCTTACCATCAAGTGGGATCGCAGTCAAGCACTAGTTTATATCAGTTAAAAAAAAAAGTTGTTCATCTTCGCAAAATATTTTTGGTAGTGCATCGATATTCGTATCTACGTACTACAGATGGTTGTCAAAGCTTTTGGCTATAAGGCCATTAGCGGTCACGTCAATCGACACAATGACAGCCGAGTCCACATTCCATTATTATTATTACTCAATGCTTTTCTCTCGATATTTATCTTTTACTAATGATTAGACGACGTTCTCTATCAAACTTAGCCAAGTAATCCCACCACGACCTTATCGATATCGCTTCACTGTTCGTCGGAATTAAGTGAACTCGATTTACTCTTACAAGCGATCGGACGACTTCATCTGCCCAGCCCGATACTGCCATCTTCTCAGCAATATAAACTTTTCAAACTTCGTCTAGCATGTACAAGATAATGAAGTTCTTAGGAATTCCACGAGAACGATTTATCAATATATCATTATAAAAATATTCATAAAAATTAAAGTTTTTATAAAAGACTAGCTTTTGCCCGCGGCTTCGCTCGCATACACAAAATATAGCCCATGTCACTCAGGAATAAAGCAGCAAAATTTTTTCGCAATCGGACCAGTACTTTCACAGTTTATCTCCTACAAAAAAACATAAAAAAAATACTGTATTGTAGACTAGCTTGACCCGGCGAACTTCTTACCGCCTAACAGTCAATAAATGTATGTATGTTTCGATATAGTCAACCAATGCAATGAAATAAAGCTTAAGTAATAATCAAATTACACATAATTTTAAGGCCCAAGCGCCCGAAAAGAGCCATAAAACAGTGACTTTCTGAAGCCTACTCCTCGGTAACGGCCAGGTTAATAGGTTTGAAAAAAAAATATGTTTATTATAGATTCATGAACAACATTATCAACATTTAATTTTTTCGTGCTATTAATACTTTTGTCTAAAAAAAATATTTAGCAATTTCGCAACTTTTCACAACTTTTCTCTACTCCTTCGAAACGGCTTAGATCTTTAGAAACGTTTTTCACCACAAATGTCCCGAATCAGGTGTTTTTTACCCTGGGAGTATATTCACTTGAAATAATTATCGACTTTCAAGCTTGCGAAGCCGATATTAAAAGGCTTGTTAACTCATAAAATATCCAACTTTAACTACCACAGAACTGAGCAAAGGCCTCCCACAATAATTTCAGATATTCTTTTCCTGGGCAACGAAAAGCCCTGTGATGTGGTATTTTTTTTTTTTTGGTTGGTAAATCATCAATGACAACCATCGCTCTTGGGCGGAGTGGGATAGTGTCGACTCTTACTGACTAAAAACCCACCCCGTTCCTTCAAGCCTTCATACCGGGGCTTGAGTTGTCTTTCGAAACTAATCCTGGCCCCGGTAGGCTTCGACCCAGCTGGGCCCCTGCTGTTGCTGACAACTCGTTGAGGCGCGCGGGAACACTGCGCGCCGTCGACGACGCTCTCGCCGCCGCCGGGATTCCGATCCCGATTTCCAGCCACCGTAGGCGCGGGCTTGCGGACAGTGAGCAATGGGTAGCGCGCTGTCCGGCCGTCCAATAACTGTCCGGACCAAGCCCAAGTCGTCGACGGCGCGCGCTGTTTCCGCGCGCCTCAAGGAGTTGTCAGCGTTGCAATTGTCGAAGCCTACTGGGGCCAGGGTTATCCGAAAGGGCGCTCGAGCCCCGGTATGAAGGCTTGAAGGAACGAGATGGGTTTTTTAGTCAGTAAGTGTCTGACACTATCTCCCGCTCCACCCTAGAGCGGGGGTTGTCATTGGATGATTTTTCCCATCGAAAAAAAAGCCTATCAAAAATAAAAAACAAAAAAACCGAAAATTTGAAGACTTTTGACATTAACCAACCCTTACTATGCCTGCGTAGTGGATTACCGCCCATTCTCAATTCCATTAATATTTACTGTTTTGACTTAAAGAGACTCACTTCTGCCTTTATATCGATGTTTCTTCTTAGAATAATCAGCTAAGAAACGCCGACCAATTCTGGTTTAAATTGAAAAAAAAAACTGTTATCTAGAGAGTAGGCCTTAGTCCCAGCGTAGTTTCAGTAGCAGTGACACACAACATTATTGAATAATAATCTCAGCTTTGTAATATTCTCGGGCCGCTAGTTTTTAATAAGTTTATAATAATTCCCGACCCGGCCCGTCCCGACTTCTCACGGGCAATAAATATAGCCTATGTTACTCAGGGTAAATGTAGCTTTCCAATGGTGAAAGAATTTTTGAAATCGGCACAGTTGGTTTTGAGTTTATTCATTACAAACATGCATACAAAAATGCTAATTTTCCCTCTTTATAATATTACTAGCTGTCCGTCCGCGACTTCGTCCGCGTGTACTTCGGTTATCGCACTCTAAACGTGTTTTCCCGTGGGAATAAGATGTTTTTCCGGGATAAAAAGTAGCCTATGTCCTTTTCCATGTCAAAGGATATATGCATGCCAAATTTCATCCAAATCCGTTCAGCCGTTTTTGCGTGATTAAGTTACAAACATCCACACTTTCACATTTATAATATTGGTTAGGATATAGTGTAGGTTAAAGATTGACTCATAGACATTTAGACTCATTTCTTTCAATCCACCCAAATGCAAGAATATTATTGTATTCAGAAACTCTGTATTTTATTTCAATAATTTCAGACCCGTTTTCGTATCCACATTGATAAAAATTTATTGTATTAGTATTATTGCATATACTTCCAAATACGCACAATATTATTCTTACATTTGGGTTCCAATATTTTCAAAGTAAATTCGACCTTATCTGCGTGATTTAAGGGTGTTTATTCGTTAAGTTGTACAAGTCTTTGACAGTAAATAGGGTTGTCAAACAAAGTATATTGTAACAAGTAAAATGGAATCCCAATAGTCTCGAGGCTTTATACCGGTTGAACCCTAGAATATCTGGAAGAGAACTCTCTCTCAATAGAGAAAGTTTCAAGCGCATAATTTTCAAGTTTTTATTATTTCACTAGAACTAGGACGGGCTCACTTTGTCTGGATGAAGTTGGATTTAGTATAAGGAGTACTATAGTATTTATTGTGTTTTGTGTTCATTTACTTTGTATTAGTAACAGATATAAGTTACAATTGTACGATACTGTAACAGTTGTAATGTTATTATTTTATACTCACATTATTAATTATTTCTTAATCATTTCTTATCGTTGTTCACATCCTTTTTATTGTAATTATGTCTTCTGATAGCTTATATTATTTAATTCTTGTAATTTTTTGTATTTCATGTCTTGTTTACTTTCTGTATGAGATGCCGTTGTCAATATTTAAGTTCTTTTCAACTGAATGTTAGCTATGGTAAACAAAGAGTATGGTAGCGAATATTGTATTCATAAGTAAACATGATGAATTAATATAAATTAAACATATGTTTTTAGTTAAGTATTAATTGTTATTATTCTTACATTCATGTTCATAAATATAATTTTAATAATATTTCTTTTGTGAGACAATAATACTGGCTGGTTAATAATACTGCCTTACATCAAGCTTCATTTTTAAAATTGAAAAAGAAGGAACACCGAGCGAGATTGTCAGAACTATTATGTGGAGGGGAGCTAGAAAAGAAAAGGAGCGTGTTGATTGGTAGATTAGAGTACAGTGTTTCTTATATAGTGTACTTTGTGGGTTGATTGGTAATCCTACTCGTGCATATTTGTTGCTGGTGGGTCTGCCGCCAGTTGAGGAACCTGCTCCTGCTCCTTGCTGCCGAAGAAACAGAACGTTGTATGTGCTCCGGGCCTCTGGGGGCCGCACTCCTCTACTTGGCAAGAATATACACCACCAAGCTACACCGTTTTTGACCCTGCGGACCACCCTCAAGGTCCGCGTGAGTTGGTCTGCCTGTCTGCTGCTACCTACCTACGAGCTGCCAGTCTTCAAAACCTGCCTGCGAGCTGCCAGTCTTCAACTACCTGCCTGCGTGCTGCCAGTCTTCCTACCCACGTGTCACTAAATTCCCTATATTAAATTACCTCTCAAGGACAAATCCTGTCTATTTACTGTTCTCTCATTAACACTCAATCCATAGCGTACCTTTACGTTACACAGTTATTGGTAATGCAAACATGAAAATTATATCTGAAATTAAATATTTTAGAGTGTTTGTTTCTAATCTAACCAAAAAATAAACTAATTTCTTAGAAGATAACAATGGTTTAATAATAATTTATTCAGAGTTAAAATTTATTTATCGAAGCTTTATGCTGCATAAAGCTTCGATAAATAAGTGCATAAATTATGCACTAGTAAAGACTGTACAAAGGCGGACTTAATGCCATAGGCATTTTCTACCAGTCCACCTTAGAGTGGTAAACAAACAAATAGAAAACTACTAAAGTAATAAATCTACACTATAATATAGTTTGTTTTGTTGTTTGTAGAAAGTGGTAAGCTATGAAAGTACTGGTCCGAAGACGGAAATTTTTTCATCGACAGATAGCTGAGCTACATAGGCTATAATTTACGTATGCGAGCGAAGCCGCGGACAAAACCTAGTGCATTACATAAGATACACATAAGTACATACAAATAACCAAAATTAGCTTGAGAAACGAATCCAACAAATCAACTCTGTGATGATTCAACCAACTTCTTGCGAATGTGTAAAGTTAAAATAGTTACATAAAATCGTAGGAATAATTACAAAGGTACTATGTTATGTACCAGAATTAGGATAAACCTGTGTTACAGTCGGTAGAAACTCTTACACTAAGGGATATACAACATTAGTAATTTTAGTACATGCAAACCCCGAAACACATGTCTAGTGTTTTTTTTATGTAAAGAATCTATATACAAAATTTCATAACTGTATCATGAAAAATCACAAAGTTTAAAGCTTGTTATGTCAGCAAAAATACATAGTCACCGGGCCATCCATGCAACTGAGAGGTGATTTTGCTCTTGCACCCAGCTGTTTGCTGGCGCCTAATACCCGTTATGTTATGACCTGTTGTCACCTACTTAATGTTGGTGGTATCCAACTTATGACCTTTTTAAATATTTTTGGGAAAAAATATAACATGGTGAAAAAATTATTGGAATCGATTCAGTTATTGATTCTAAACAAAGTATATTTAGGTTTTGCATATACTAAAAATGAAATTGTAGATAACATAGATAAGATAGGTACTTTAAATTGTGAGATAAACTAGGAAATAGTTGGTTTACTTCGTCTTCCCGATGATATATCACGAGGTGGCCCAAAAACCCAATGATACAGGTCCACTATCAATCAATCAGGTGGACACTTGGGACGGGTTAAAAGCTCTCGATTTAAGGAACCCCTCCTCTTCGTCCCCCATTGGGTCCAAGACACCCGAGCCGCTAACACCTGCGACCCTTCAACGTCTACTTTATGGATTTTAGAAGGATTAAACTGTATCTGATTTTTTTTTATTTACTAAATATTGGCTTCTGGTACTTTAAAAACATGAACGTCAATTTGTTTGTCCTAGTATCTAGTTTGTATATCATTAAAAAAAAGTAGTATAAATGCATAATTATATAAAGTCTGTCTAAAATGTCAAATAACTTGGAAATTCTTGAAATCTGATGTAGGATGTAGTCAACAATGGTTGAACAATCAAGGTTGCTAAGAGATTACCATTGTTTACTAATAGAATTTTCTAAAAACGTATTGTATGTATTAAACGTATTGTATATAACAGATTTTTTAATTCGTTTAAAAGTTTAAAAGTCGTTTGACTTTTTAGATAGACAATAGACTTTCAAGATTAAGCGACGTTTGCATGCAATTCATTTTATATCTATTGATATCTATAACACCTCGGTACCTCTTAAAACTCGCCGTTGGCCTCGGTTGTGTTTTGTATATCTTCAACAGTAGTTACGTTACGGGTAAATCAAAAATAAAAAAAATCTGATCCAATTAATCAAAAACTATCGTTTTACTCAGCAAAATGAATGAGGTGAAATATTTAATCATGTGAAATATTAAATTCAGCTGCATTTGAAAGGCTACGCAGACCGTAAAGAATGAACTGAAAAGAAAGTTTGATCTACAATGTCGCTAATCCTAAAGTAAACGGCAGATGCCCGAGTATTTTTCTTACAAAACAAAAAGTAAATGTTTTGGTTTATATAAATAAACCAGATGCGTGCACAAGTCATCGGCTCGCGCATACGGATCGTCGCCAATGTGTTTATTTCTGTCCGCTCAGAACGGGAATCCAAAATAGAAAAGTCCACCGCATCTCTCCGACGCAGTTACACGCACACGGAAACTGTGAATTTCATCAAATTAAAACACCTTTTCGGTTAAAGACGTTAAAAATCGTAGATAAATTGTGACAGTACTTTTGCGCACGTCTATTCATGATGGCGGTTGTGCGTGGAGTGGCCGCCATCTTGTTTTTGATAGCGTTGTTAGATTTTGATTTGACGGTAGGATGTGACGTTAATGATGTGGCTGTGTACAAAGTGTCATTGCAAATGCTTTGGAGTGAAGAGAGGTTCCCGAAGGACTATCCAATGAACCGGCCTAAGGCGCAGTGGTCACAGGTTTTTGGTTGGTATTACAATTCTATTATAATCTGCCTTTAACGTAATTATAATTACAACATCGTTGAAATTAATCTTTTTGGCGTCGTGATACACACTCAATGTTTTTTTTTTAAATTTTTTGTACACTATTTAAGTGTATTTGGTGACGGTCCCAAAGAAATATGATTCTGTCTTTACTTTTTTGTTTTCTTCTATTCTTTTTTTTATACCTCTTGTCTTGCACAAGACGTCGTTCCTACTGCACTGCTAGTGCAGTAAACATAAGGACATGGGCTCGACCTGATCAACAGTTTTATTGGGTTTTTAATATAAACGGTTCTCAATTGAAACCCGGAGTCAGGATTTATTCCTGGATCCCTGGTGGGAGTTGTCTGAAAACCAAACACTCAATTCGATTAGAACAATATTTGATGTTGCGGTAAATTCGTCACCATTTCGACGGTCCCTACGTATATAAGACATGTCCAAAATATATTTTTTTGTTATTTCATTATTTATTTTGTTTAATTGATAGTATCAATCAAACAAAGATTATTACATTATTTATAATGTTTATTACATTATTTACATTGTTTAATTGATAGTATCAATTAGACAAAGTACAAGAATGAAGTTTTATGTACAAGAATGAGATGAATCTTTCATTACAGTTATTCACCTGAGTTATCTAGTGAATAACTGTAATTTCATGTATATTAAGCCATCAAGGGTTTATCTACTTGATACATAACAAATAATAAGCCCAACAGATTAAGCGATAATATCTTACTTACAATAAGATTACCTCGGAGGAGAAACAATAATATTTGTTATTATGATTATTTTCTGAGAGGTCTTAACTATAATTGCGTTTGTTTATCTCTATCTACCTTCATAGATCATACTCAACTTCGTATTCATCAATTTTATTAATTTTCTATGTCGGAAGAATAGGCAAACTTAAGTGGCAATGTGTATGGGCATATACACATTGCTCGCAGAACAGATGGTTGGTAAGGCCAAAACGTTATAAAGAACAAACGGTTCTAAAAAAGAGGCTGCGTTCGAAAGCTTCCCACAAGGTGGGCCAATGACCCAGCACGGGCCGCAGAAATCCAAACAGTGCGTGAAGCACAGGATCGGTCGTTGAAGTGACCCTTGGGGGAGGCTAAGTCCAGCAGGAAACGTCTTTCGGCTGAAATGATGATGACGGATTCGTAGTTAGGAAAAACGATGTCATCATTGTCATCATCATCATCATCATCATCTTCCTGCCCTAGTCCCGTTTTATTTGGGGTCGGCGCAACACGTTTTTTTCTTCCATTCTGTCCTGTCACTCGTCACGCTATCACTAACTCCCTTTTCTTTCATATCGCTTCTCACACAAAAAGAAAAACGATGTCATTGTGATTTAATTGTGAAAAGAAAATCGCCCATTTTGTTAGTTTTTGAGTTATTTGATAATTTCCTAAAACCTTTAAAAAAATTTAAAACCAAGCATGAACAGGAAAATTATAGAATTAACGGGCAGAGTAGTTTTAGATGACCATTCATACACTTGAGCTCATCACAAAACCTGTCACACTACGGTATTCATGCGGTATGAGTCGATATCCATGCGATTCATCGGCAATGCGATTGCGTAGCAATACCTATGATACGGTTAAGGCGTATAGTCCCTTGAACCATCTGACCGAAATTATGTGAACGCAACTCTCGCACTCGCCTAGGCGACAGTACGCAAATCTGTGCATTTATTTGCGGCCAGCAGCGTCCGGAAAGCGCTTTAAATCCATTTTCTCTGCGAGATATTGATTGATTTACATATGCAATGTTCACTTTGAAGAATATTTAACCACCAATTTTTATGTGTAAAAATGTTTGTAAAGGTCCAAGCCGTTTCGAAGGAGTAGGGAAAAGTTGCCAAAAGTTGCGAAAATGCTAATTTTTTTTTTTTTTTTAAATATTAATTGCACGAAAAAATCAAATGTTGATATTATTGTTCATAAATTTATAATAAACATATATTTTTTTCAAACCAATTGACCTAGCCGTTACGGAGGAGTAGGCCTCAGAAAATCACTGTTTTATGGCACTTTTCGGGCGCTTGGCCCTTAAGGCAAATTCAATGCGATGCGGCGGTTTTGTCTTACCTACAAGTGAAGTCGTCTCTCCAGCGGCAGTTTATTGAATACTAGATACCACACCGCAGGAATGAATGCGTACCCTTCACTTCGCTCGTCACCGCACCGCACCAACGAGCGGATGGTCTCGTAATAGAGTGTAGTTGTTATGCCGTCCAACCGTCCGGTCCGAGCTCAAGTCGTTGGTGGCGCGTACTGTCCCACGTTCGCCTCAAGGATATTACAGCAAAACAAGGGCCCAGTAGGGTCAAAGTCAACTGGGGCCAAGGGTCTGCTTCTGAAAGGAAGACTCGGCCCTGGCATGAAAAGCAACGAAGGAACAGGAGTGGGTTTTTAGTCAGTAAAAGTCTGACACGCCCTCCTGCTTCGCCCAACAGTGGAGAATGCCATTGGAAGATTTCTTTTCTTTTGATTGGATGATGATTTGATGTCCTAAAAAAACGTAAGACATCGCGTTATAGTGGTTACTAGAAAAACATAATTAAAACAGAACTACCAAAAAAGTCCCAAGAAAAACAAAAGGGGCAAACTGAATATAAGTTTCCCTTTATCTGAACGTTAAAGTGACGTCTCGCGGTTTGGCTCGTCCGAGATAACTTGCTATTTATTTGTCCGCTACTTTCTTACAAAGGAGAGATCTTATCTGGAAATGTTACTTTCCTCCCGATCTCAAGGTAGAGTCATTGTTTCTTTATTGTCGCATTTTGTTTCTTGTTTATCTACCTATATATCTTTGTTCTTTTTGACTTGACAGTTACTTTAGTAAATTGTACTAAAACATATTACTTTTAGAGAATGTTTTGGATCGTTGGTCTAGTAGTATCAAGCAATACTGTTGAACTAAGGGCCAGCGTTGCGTTAAGCGAAGGCCCGCGCGGGCACCCATCGCGTGACGTCGCGAGTGTGTCGTGTGCAGCGGTCCCCGTAGAGGAAACCGGATTATTACCTGCGCAGTGTCGCTAGTTCAACTTTAACGGTGTGTATGTAGTCGTATCGATGGAGAACTTAAATATATTATTATCTAAGTAGCAAAAAGGGCGCGGGGCGCGGCTGCCCGCTACGGCGCACTTTTTTATGTGACCGCACGGGCGCCTGCTTAACGCAGTGTCGGCCCTTATAGTCGGGATTCAATAACCGGATCGGGAAGTGTGTTATTGGGTTTTTCGATCTAGAATATATGAGTAGCGTGATGGGGTTTAGATGTGTGCTCATATTTCAGAGAAGACAGGTTAGCTCAGCGTTATTGCTCAATACTTCTCGATGTGACCATCATTACCAGCGGACGGAATTAGGTAGAGTTATTTAAGTACTTATACTGATTTCATACAGCAAAAGAATAAAGTATAATACCTCGAATCCCGAGATTAATTTTAAAGAACGGACTTTTTTTATGAAATTTTCAGAAATATAGCAGAAAAAATTTCTTCCTGATAAATAACGAGAAGAAAGAAGTATATAAAGTTAACCTCACCTCAGTTAATGTAGTGAGATCTTTTTCAATGCTAATAAAAATTGTATGTTATTTATATCTTTGTTTTATTTGTCTCACATGCTACACATGATAGAAGCAACAAGTAATATGTAACCAAGCATTATATGTAACACATAATATGATTTAAAAGAGTGTCCATGGAGTTTCTTGCACGTTCTTCTCCATAGAGACCTACTCTTTGGAACGTGCAATTTAGCTTCACTTTTCTTGGACTGACCGACATTTGACTATTCAAAAGTGCCTGTAAATGGTCTATTTGAAATAAATGCTTTGACTTTGACTTTGACTTTGTCTTCATTTCTGAGGTTTTTATTATTATTTATCTGTAATATGTGTCCAACAGGCCACAGGCCCGGGGTTTTTCATTAGAAATCCCGGGAAGATCCATATTAATATCAACATTTCGATGTAAGTACATGAATAACTCTACCTAATTCCGACCTCTGATCATTACCAAAGAACCTCTGATCCGATTGATCCTTTTAGGAAGAAAATCGTAAGCAGTGGTTTTCAGGAATGGATTTTTTTTCCCATAAAGTCGTGATAACTCGCCTCTCAAGCATTCAAGTGCTAATATGATTGATTTTTATTCATATTTATTTTTCTAAGTTTATCTAGGATATTACTAACACCTCGTATCTCGGAAAGCACGTAAAGCCATTGGCTCCGGTTGTCATTCGTAGATCTTAGACAGTCGTTACCTACAGGTATGTTAGCCGCCAGAAAGACTGACCAACAGTCTATCAAAGGAGTAACGTGTTGCCAGTAACTGGGTTATGGAGGTCTGATTGACAGTCGCTTCATTTCAAGCCACATTCAACCGACTCCACGCGAGTTAGGAAAATGTTATTATGGAGATGAATTAAAAAGCATTCTAAAACAAAAATAGCTTATTTTTTATATTACATAAACTGATGTAATAGAATAGATCATGATCATGTTATGTTTTTGCACGACCCTAAGGTCGACTGGCAGATAATGCCTAAGGCATTAAGTCCGCCGTTGTACAGTTTTATGTGCAATAAGCATAAATAAATAAATAGTTTATAGTGAGTTAATAAACCTTTCGAATCATGGTGACGTGAGTTTTTTTTTTATTATGGTCTAGCTTTTGCCCGTGACTACGCCCGCGCACATGAAATATATTAGCCTATGCCACTCAAGAATAAAGCAGCATTCTATTGGTGAAAAACTTTTAGCAATCGGACCAGTACTTTCATAGATGACCTCCAACAAACAAATAGCAAACTTTACCTCTTTATAATATTAGTATAGATAGTGTAGGTAGACTCGCATTAGGGACTAAATAAAATGTAATTATTTTGAACCTGGACACTAGTCCAGGGTCAAAATAATTACATTTTATTTAGTCCGTATTTTAGATTATAAAAAAATATTAGACACGTATTTTTTATTTTTTCGATTAAATAAAAAATAACAAAGATATAGCCCATTAAACTTACGTGTGATGTCACCCCGTGCGAAAGAATGCAGCACGGCGTGACGTCACACGTAACTTGTGCTATATCTTTGTCATTTTTGGTTTAATTTATAAATAAAAAAATACGTGTCCCTTATTTTTGAATAATCTAAAAGACGGACTAATTAATTTTTTTACGGCCATTAGCCTTTTGACCATTATCTCACCTAATGATAAGCGATAATATAGTCAACGATAGAGCACGCTTGTCTAGAAGTAACCTATTCACTCTTAGTTGTTCCGTTGAGCATTCGATAAAGAACATATTAAACGCACTAGTTCCAAAATACATTATGCCTGTTAAATCATTATTGATCATTGGCCTGAATTTAATCTTCATAATTCATTGGAACTGTGCAAGGCTTAATTTAGCCAATGAATAGGGTATTTCCAACTGAAATCGATGTTTCAATCAAACCGAAGTTATAATTAGTATCGTCTGAATATTTCACGTTTGTTTTCCCACTTTAAATTACATGCAAATATTTTATACAAACTTTTGCCCGTGGCTTCGCACGTGTTCAGCCTATGTTACTCAGGAATAAATCAGCTTTTTATCGGTGACAAATCTTTCGCAATCAGACCAGTACTTTCAGAGATTACCTTCTACAAACAAAAAAAATACTTTACAGTTGCCATCACGGATCTTAAACACTTGCGCAGAAGTCAAATATTCGGTCTCTTTAGTGGTGCGAAGTGAGACGCGGGGGCGGGGAGTGTCAGTGATTGGCTGGCCGCGCCATCGCGTCATAGACGTCACTCCTCATTCGTTCACTGCGTTGCTGCACGTATCTAACAACGAAGACGATTGGCTCGCCAATTTATGGAATGCGCAAAGCGATCCCCACTCTGATGCCGAGCGTTCAAGATCCGTGATGGCTGTACCTCTTTATAATATTAGTGCAGATTACATCTGTATCAAAAAACCGGCCAAGTGCGAGTCGGACTCGCGCACGAAGGACTCCGTACCGTCGGTAGAAAAAAAAAAGTCACGTTTTTTGTATGGGAGCTCCACTTAAATTTTTATTTTATTCTGTTTTTAGTATTTGTTGTTATAATGGCCAAGTGCGATAAGGCCGCCAATTGTATGTTTTTTTTACTATAACGTTTCCTTCATAAAATATTGTAATATTGGTGTGCAATAAAGAGTATATAAATACATTCAGTCAAAAAAGTATCGGGAATGGATGATTTGTTTATGGTTCCAAATTCAAATTTTAGATGTTTTTGTTGTTCCTAGATTGGCACAACTGTTTTCCATTTCCTCTGTGCACCCAGGCACTTTGACAACAGATTGTTTTCAAAACATACCGCATTTTACAGAATGCCTTGGAGTAATGTATTCTATAGTACAAAATAGCAGTGTTGAGTATGTGTTGGTGTTAGAGGATTTCAATGCGAATCCTGAGTCATTTGTAATTAACTTTAGTTTTTGTAATGAACATGAAATAGTAGATATGTGTAGATATTGAATTCCGTGGTATTCCCTCTCAAACTTATACAATATATATAAATAAATATAAATGAATATAAATAAATTATCTGTTAAAATTTCAATTGTCTAGCTATCACGGTTTATAAGATACAGCCTCGCGACAGACATACAGACAGACAGACGGAGAGCGGTCTTAGTAATATGGTCCCGGCTGTTTTACCCTTTAGTTACAGAACCATTACTCCTGATAACATATGGTATACGAACGCTTGTCGAGACCTGCTTTGTAAGTATTAATTATATTTTCTATTCACGCAAACTCTTTAGTATTGTCTGTGCGATAAAAGAACCGTCGTGGCCGAAAGTGAAAACAACATTAAAGATTTTAAGTAGCAACCCAACCCAGCCATCTGTCAAATGCCAAACGTCATGTCATGTTGACAGAGGGTTTGTTTATTATGTTATTTTATTGTGATTTTTAATTAAAATCTTCATAAATGTGATAAAAAATTTCACTGAGCTGCAAGGAAAATAATATTTAATATATTACAGTTTTGCCAAAGATAACAAATGGCAAATCACACCATTATTGATCAAAACAAAGTCACGAACTTGGTAAACATTGGTATGCTGTTTTTTTGGTACGTAACACTTTTATTTTAATGTTTTTAGACTTCCTAGGTAAACTTCTGTCCCTGTTATCTCCAAATATATATAAATTAAACGGAAATTCATATAAACATGACGATATTTGTTTATTTTGTTTTGGTCAATATTTTCGATGGCTAGTATAAAGAGTATTGATACTTTAAATTTTTAATGCATTTCGACTGAATTAGAATATTTCTTTTCAGGCTTGAGTAAGGATACAGTAACTAAAATAAAAAAGGGCAAGTGCGAGTCGGACTCGCGCACTGAAGATTTTATACAAATTTACCTATGAAATCAATTCCCGAATTGAGTTACGAAGATTTTTCCGAATTGCAAACAATTTTTTTTTTGTGGCGGATCTACAAATTTACAATTTTCAGATTTTTCCCTGTACTTGTTCTATGAGACCTTGATTTATGCCAAATTTCAGGATTCTAGGTCAACGAGATTCACCCTATGAACTTTGATTCCCTTGAGTATAGAAATATATGTTTTTTTGCGACATAAACGGCCGTATCTTTTTTTTTTCGTTAACTCAGAAGTCTGATTTTTTCACAACTTCAAAAGACCGCAGACTTGAGGTTATGGTTTTAATTTTAACTCGATACCTCCAAGCGTTCTCGAGTTAAAGGGTCTTAACAGATAAACAGACGGACAACCAAGTGATCCCAAGGATCTTATATGCGAGATGGTCCCTTACAGGCTAAGTAGATTTTTTACGAAGCAACATTACAAATTCTGAAGTGTACTTTATTTTCATAGTCATTAAGTTCATATTTTTCATTGATTAGCAAAAGGGAAAAATGTACTGAGGAAGACAACGAGAAAGTGGTAGTGTGTCCCATTTTTACCTTTATATTTAACTAGGGTAAACATAAACTTGCTGCTAGCTACAATATTCCAGTCAGTGATAATAGACCGATCCTAGTCAAAGTGATAGAACCATTTTCGTTGGAACTGGGTAAGTGGTCGTTGGTGGAACCTACCTCGATAGGCAGTACAGCAGTTTCTTCACGCTATTTTCCTTTACCGGTTCGTGTTTGCATTTAAATGTTCATCATCATTACAATCGAAAGACGTCCACTGTTCGACATAAGCCTCCCCCAGGTATCGCCACAATTAACGGCATTACGCAAAAACTTATAAACGGATGAATTTAATGATAAACGTTGCAATAATATAGCTTATAACCACCATACATATATTTTTTTCACTATATATATATTTTTGCTAAGTTTCATCACGTGAGCAAGTTCAATAAATAGGCTACTAATATTATAAATGCGAAAGTTTGTGAAGATGGATGGAGGTACTCGTATGTATGGATGTGTCGCGCAAAAACTTCTAGTCAGATGAACTTAATCATAAACATTGCAATAATATAGCACATAAGCATAAGCTTTGCAGTTTCATTAGGTGAGCAAATTCAGCCAATAGGATAACTTTTACTATAGGGTGAAGCCGCTGGAAGAAGCTAGTCTAACATAGTTTCAAAATATCAAGATTTAACACACACTATAATGACGTCACAATGTTGCTTACATAACAAAAACGATATTTATCTACAGCAGCGCCCTCAAATCCCACGATGGTTTACTTTCCGCACAGACTCTATAACAAACTTATTAGCAATCTGACATCAAATATTTTGAATACGATGAAAACACGCTGAGAGTAAATAATTTAAACAATTTCTATATGTAAAGAGAAAAACACAAAATTAAACAATACATTGGGTACCTACGCCATAATTATGACGCTTAGTCCCCTCCTTGAGAAGTGGTTGTAAAGACGTCACGATGTCCTCATCTTCCTCACATGGCCTCACCGGACTTGGTAAGTTCGGACGGTTCCTACACCGAAGTCGTGCGGAAGAAACGCATGGGTGTCACCATTGTGTAGCCGCCCGTAGGACACACATACGGTGGAGGTGTGCCCCGCTTGGGCAGAGCACTACCTTGAAGTCGTGGGATCGGTGACAACGAACTCTCGCGACGGGCCCTAGTACAGGCCATAGTCTAGGGTGGAAAGGAATGACAGGCAGTCGCCTCCCTGTGAAGCAGTAATGCTAGTGAAGGAGGTGGCCGCATGCGTGAGGGAACGTACTACTTCACGCCCCAACCGCCGGGATCGCAACCCCGATTTCCAGCCACCGTAGGCGCGGGTTTGCTGACTACGATTAATGAGCAACTCGCCGTCCGGCCGTTTAGTAACCGTCCGGACCGAGCCAAAGTCGTCAATAGCGTGTAGTGTTGCACGCGCTCCATAAAACCGTAAGCGCCCAGCAGAGTCGAAGCCTACTGGGGCCATAGGTTCACTTCCAAAAGGGAAATCCAAAGTCTTGGAACGCAAAGCAAAGAAGGATCATAGTTGTGATTTTAATCAGTAAAAGTTTGACACGCTCTTCCGCTCCACCCTAGAGCGGAGAAATTCATTAGACGATTTCCCACCTGAAAAAAACTGTGGGTTTTTGTCAGTAAAAGTCTAACACTATCAATCTATCCAGAACAGGACCAGTATTATTCCGATCGCGATTTACGGCTACCATAGGTGCGGGCTTGTGGACGGCGAGCAATTGGTAGCTCGCTGTCCTACCGTCCGGTAACTGTCCGGACCGAGCCGCAAGTCATCGATGACGCGTACCTACTGTTCCCGCGCGCCATTAGTCAGTAAGAGTCTGATGGGCAGGTAATGTCATTTGGATGATTTTACTCACCAAAAAAAGGACTAGTACCACACAGTAGTAGTAATTACCACCTCAAAAAAAAAACCGTAATACATATTTCAAGATCCTAATATATATACATTTAACTCAAAGCAACAAAGGAACGTAAAATGATTAAACCCGCGAACTGTTCAAAGAACATCTCAATGCCGTTCAAAGGTTCAACTCGTGACCAGAAAACAAAGTTGTCTCCATTATATTATGAGTAGAAGATATTGAATTATCCGTGAGAGGGTATAAATCTTCTGTGCGTCGGTATTTGGAAGGCATTTGTCCTTTTTGCGACGAAAAGAAATCCTTTTGTCTATTTTCAATCAAAAAGGGGCGGGTGGTAGGGTTGGCAATTCTGAAAGCTGACCCAAAATATGACGATCAAATTTTTTTCGAACATAAACGTAATCATCAGTTTCGCTTCATTAGTAGACAACTTTATTTTAATTAGGTCTTTTTAACATGATTTAATATTTATATTTTAACAAAACATACGTTCATAAATAACTTAAATATTAACCAAAATATGACTCAAACTCGCTGTCTCCCGCGGTTTTACCCATATCTTTGGTTACTGTCCCGTGAGACGTAGCTTGATGTTATTAGTCTATTGCCTTCCTCGATAAACGGGCTATACAACAACGAAATATCTTTTCAATCGAACCAGTACTTTCTCAAATTAACATAAACACAAACAGATAATTGAATCATTACTCGTGGCTGCAAAACCAGCATCTTTTCATGGAGCGACTGCTTATCTGACTTCTACAACCCAGTAACTGGGTGACACGACATCCTTTAGCAAGACTGCTGACAGATTTGTGGTAGACCTTCCAACGATGCGTCTTCTGGTACGAAGTCGCCTCTCCAGAACCTTTCAGCCCCTTCGACCAATCGATATCTGTTCAATCTTACATATACCTAATCTGCCATTAGTTCTAAACTAGTACCGATTTAATATCTCTACAGTACCAATAAATATTATACTAAAAACAGAATAAACCACACCGATAAAACTTTTACACCATCTGTGCTAGTACAAAATATTTCGACAGATATAAATTGGCATAAAAAACGAATCACTCTTGGGACAGCCCTATTTCAACACAATATAAGGCAGCCGCTCAAAATCAGATAGGCTCTAAGACACATGTTACATACAAATAACATTAGGTACCTACCGAGTACCCATCGTCTACCTGACGTACTTCACGTAAACAATGCGTTACATACTCTGACAAAAAGGTTTCATATATTTCCTTTCTCGGTATTATTTGAAAGTCATTCTTTCAGAAACCATTCGTAGGCAAAAATGGAAGCTCGGCTTTTCCTTGGACACGGATTTGCACTTCTTTATTGACTGACTATTCCGCGCCTTCATTTTCGGAGCCAATCAGATTTGGTTTCAACAAAATCTTATGAAAACTAGATCAGATAGGATTCCATGACTTTTCTTGGAAATATACAACATTATTTTTAGTATAAGCGTTTGTTCAGAATCAGCAACTGCATCGATTCCAATAAGTACACCATGTTTTATTTTATCCCAAATATATTTAAAAAGGTCACAAGTTGAACACTACCAACACTAAGTACAAGACAGGTCATAGAGGGCATAAAGTACCAGCGCACTGGATGTGGAAGCAAAACCAATCGTCAGTTTCCCGGATGTCCCGGTGACCATGTATTTATGCGGACAACTAGGTAGGTACCATAACAAGCTTACCATTTTGCCTGCTGCGGTCTTCCCGCCTGTTTATAATTTGGGTGTCTTTGAGGCAAGAGTGAATAGGCTCTTAATAAACTAGTGCGTCTCACCATCAACGATTGCATCACTTCTTACCATCAGGTGGGATCGCAGTCAAGCACTAGTTTATATCAATTAAAAATCAATAAAAAAAAACATAGCAACTTTGTGATTTACCATGATAAAATAAAAATACTAGACACGTGTTTCGGGTTTTGCATATAATAAAACTAATAAAAGGAGAAACTTACTGACAAACATAACACAGCCGAAACCGGCCTGACAGGCTTGTTGGTCTAGTGGTTAGTGACCCTGACTGTTATGCCGGAGGTCGTGGGTTCGATTCCCACCCAGGACAAATGTTTTTGTAATGAGCACGATCATTAGTTCTGTGTCTGGGTGTAATTTATCTATAATATGTATGTATTTAGAAATATATAAGTATGTTTATCAGTTGTCTAGTACCCATAATACAAGCCCTGCTTAGCTTGGGACTAGATGGTGTTGTGTGATAGTTGTGGATTAAAAAAAAAAAAAAAAAAAACTACTGGGACTAGGAACTTGAAATTCTGCATAAGGCTTCCTTTTATGACTTAGGCAAGCACTAAAACAGGATTTTCCAATTATTTCCTAGAGATGAAAAAGGGGTCCAAAGTTTGTATGGAAACCCTACTTTCACGCTAATGTTGTCTGCACTAATCTACGCTAAATTTGTATTTTTGTGTGTATGTTTGTAATGAATAAACTTAAAAACTATTGTGTCGATTTCAAAAATTCTTTCACCATTTGAAAGCTACATTCACCCTGAGTAACATAGGCTATATTTATTGCCCGTGCGAAGTCGGGACGGGCCGCTAGTATAATATGAAGAAATCCTAATCTAACTTTTAGTTAACCCTAGAAAGATAACCTACGTCGAAACGACGTATTCGAATTTGAAAAAATGTTGTAACTCTTTTGTTTTTTGCATCACTAAATTGCCCATTCCTGCCAACTCAGTCGGCTATCGGAGCTTGCAGAACACACCCTTAACACTTGGGTAAGTGCAATACTTTCGTCGATATTTATCTACCGTACGTCGAAGCGACGTATGGTTATCTTTAGTGTCAGTTTCTAGACTATTGGGAAAATGTGTTACTTTCTTTTTTGAGAATAAACATACGTGTTTTTTTATTACTTTTTTTACTTGTTATAATCACAATAAAAATAACATAATGACGTCACAAAATCATACAAACGGTTCAGAAATCAGTCAGTTGTTGCATGAAACGAGCCATGAAGAGATTCAGGGGTCGGACAGTGAATTGAAGAAAATTTATTAGAAGATAAAGTACAGAGTGATACTAGTGAGTGTTCTCCTATTGGTATACCCATTCGATATTGAAGATGTTTCTGGAAATGATCCTGAAACTCCTGAAAATGCTTCGCCAAGTATGCTGAGTTGTACTATCATGCCACAGTGACAAATTCTTAGAGCAAAACACGACCATCATTGTACAGCTATTAAAGGTAGAACAAGTGGCTAATTTAGGTCCTTACATATGAAATTAGCGTTTTGTCTACAATTGGAATGTCTGCGACATCCACCGTACTCCCCGGACGTTGCTAAAAAAGATTACCATTTTTTCTGGAATTTGGACAACTTCTTACAAGGAAAAAAAATTAATTCCGATGCGACAGTCCAAACCGCCTTCAAAGAGTTTATTGATTCTCGCCCCCATGGTTTATTTAGTTTATGAGCTACCTATGAAATGGCAAAAGTGCATAGATAACGGTGCATACTTTGACTAACAAATACTTTACAAAAAAAAAAAAAATGACTTTACGTTCTTCCTATACCAAACGTCAATTTCATTTGTAAGGACCTTATTTTATGTGGACATGATAAAACTTATGAAGAAACTCGGCAATACCTCGATGACCCCATGAATAGAGACAAGGTAGAAAATGCTTACTATGCAGACAAATCTATAATTATTTTTTTTGTGATATATTGCCAAAAAGACAAGCCGAACCTTCCACACCACATGAAGGTATACCTGAGGCAAAGGAAAGAAAATATTATGCCTTTCTTCCATAAAAAATTAGAAGGATGACAAAAATAATATCTGACCGCTGCAAAAATCTCATTTGTGGAAAGCACAAGTCCAGCGCCTGTTCTAAGTAACTTTGAGGCTAAAATGGATAAAAAGTGTTATTTTCTTAGGTTTTTTATATTATAGAGATTGTAAAAAGTTAATTTTAAAAAGTATACATAGTAAGTTATACGACTGACGGAGAGTTTCCGAAATGCTTAAGATTGGTAAAGTAAGAAGTGCCTTGTTCTGTTCTTTATTTTTTTTTTCTAATAAAAAATATAAATAAACTCTAATGTTTTTCATTTACTCACAATACAATTAAAGTACATAATATATAATATCACATTTATAAACCTAGTATATACATAATCCAATATATACTCACTCAAACATTCGCACGTCGAGTCGACGTATGGTTATCTTTAGTGTACAGTGAAATATGGTTATCTATCTAGGGAAACGCGAAACTATATTCCAAAGTTCGAACCACAGAGCTACATTATACAACTACATTTTAACTCCAAAGAAGCAAGAATGAAGATATTAAAACAAGATTTTCTCAGAACAAACTCATGAAATTTGCTCTACAAAATAATTTAAATTAAACAAAACTGAATTCAGTACAATTCATAAAACTTATAACGGTGAATACTTGAGCTGAAGCTATCCGGTGCAAGAGCTTAAGTTAGCAAGTTTTGCACTTAAAGATAACTTAGCTTTGGATATTTTAAGCACGCTTTTGTCAGGTTACTTGATGTTACAATAAAGGACGATGACTTGAGAAATTTCTTAAAGGATCAGGGACTTACATTGAAATGAAATAAGAAGATGAAGACAGAAATACACCGTCTATGCATAGATTTCATGACTTTTATGACTTCTCCCGCTCTTAGACGGAGCAGGAGGAACAGACTTTTACTGACTAAAGCCACACTTGTGTTCCTTCAGTTGCCTTTTCCGTTCCAAGATCATGAGTATATCCTTTTCAGAGCCCTTCTGGAACCCTAAGGTTTTCTGATATCACTTTGAGGCGCACGTGGAATACTGCACATCGTCGATGACTTGGATTCGGTCCTTATAGGATGAGCGGACGGCGAACTACCCTTTGCTCATCGTCCGCGAGTCCACAGAAGCTTTGCACGGATGCTAATTATAAACGCCTATCCTGATAGTAGTATATTCAGAATCGGCAACGGAATTTCAGCTATTGTTAATTTTCTGATTAATACAATTAAATATTTATATACTCCCATTAGACAAGGATGTGCATTATTTTAGTTACATGTTATATACAGAAACTTTCCTCTTATAGATCTTAATAGGCAAGAACCATCTATACTTACAAAACGTTTTGGGAATACATTCATTGTGCGTAAAGCTGAAAAATGGAATTCCCTGCAGAAGTCCTACATGTGCACGTGTCTTGTACGCAATGTGTTTTCTGCTAGCTACAACCTAGGGGTCTTTATGTCCAGAATGAAAATGAAATCAGAAACGTTTATTTCAAGTAGACCAGTTACAGGCACTTTTGAATTGTGAAAATATCGGTCAGTCAAAGTAAAAGTGAAGCTAAATATAATATAATAATATAATATAATATAATATAATATAATATAATATAATATAATATAATATAATATAATATAATATAATATAATATAATATAATATAATATAATATAATATAATATAATATAATATAATATAATATAATATAATATAATATAATATAATATAATATAATATTCCACAACTATCACACAACGCCGTCTAGTCTCAAGCTAAGCAGAGCTTGTGTTATGAGTACTAAACAACTGATAAACATATTTATATATTTCTAAATACATACATATTATAGATAAATTACAGCCAGACACAGAACAAATGATCGTGCTCATCACACAAACATTTGTCCTGGGTGGGAATCGAACCCACGACCTCCGGCATAGCAGTCAGGGCCACTAACCACTAGACTACATACACTAAATTGCATGTTCCAAAGCGTAGATCACTATGAAGAAGAACGTGCAAGAAACTCTGAGAAGTAACCTACTTCTAGGCGAGCGTGCATGGCTAAGGAATTGAAAAATATACTTCTACCATTTCTCTTGCGATTAAACTTTAGTAGCTAAGTTAAAAAAAAACTGTTCAATTTTCTAAAGCCCGCTTTTTAGGGTACCGTACCCAAAGGGCCTAAGGGTAAAAACGGGACCTTATTACTAAGACATCGTTGTCTGTCCGTCTGTCTGTCACCAGGCTGTATCTCAAGAACCGTGATATTTCTGTTCCCTCTCTTAGAGAGGTGGCCTGAGTCCCAGCAGTGGGAACATTAAAAAGACTGATGATGATGATGATGATGCTATAATAACAAAATAAAATAAATATTTAAGGAGAGCTTCTATACTACTTCTATACAACAAACGCGATTGTTTTGCCGAATTTTCCTAAGGACTGTACGGAACCTTTCGTGCGCGAATCCAACTCGAGCTTGGCCAGTTTTTTTCAAGTCCCGTGTAGTCATTCCATTGTTGGATTATTTAGTTCATCTTCTGGGAATACGAGTATGGCAGATTCTTGGCCCCCATCCAAGTGCTAGTTCCATTTTCTCTGATTTTAATAGTTTACTAGAAATTGATACTATGAAATAAGGTTAATTAAAAACTAGGGCTCTTATTTATTTTTTATTCAAACAAGTTACTGCCCACGACTTCGTGCTATTCTTTGTATTTTTTCCGGTAGGTACTTCCAGAGATAACCATGTGCAAATATTATTTGACACACTGTGTGATAGCCATCTTTTATTTGTCTAATTGAATACAGTCGAGACTGATGCAATATTATTATGGGTTTTCGTTTCAGGGGGTAATCTTTTGCGCAACCCATGGCCAAAGTAGACTTCGCCTATACTGGCCCCTACGGCTTTGCTGACATCTTGAAATGTGCGTGGAACAATACGGGCGCCGTTGACGACTCGAGCTACAGATTCTTGTTCCAAAGAGTTATAACTTTTAACTTTTAGTGGCTAAAACCCAGTTGTGTTCCTTCAGTTGCCCTTTGCGTTCCAAAGCCACGGTAACTCTTTCGAACCATCCTGTATTTGACCACACGTTGGCTTTTGTCAGAAAAGTCTACTACTCCGTTTAGCAAGAACGGGAGTAGTTATCTATACCTACTATTTTTTTTTTTTGTTTGTAGGAGGTAAATAATCTCTGAATGTACTGGTCCGATTGCTAAAATGTTTTCACCTATAGAAAGCTGCTTTATTCCTGAGTGACGTAGGCTATATTTTATGTACGGGGTTGCCGTCGTATTATAATATTTGTCCGCGGCAAAAGAAAGTTTGATAATAATGTACCTAATTAAAAAAATAACTCAACTAAATTAAAGAGACTGATATATAGTATACATGGGTGCTCATTTTCACTCAACACTGTAATATAATAGTCATAAATCTCACTCCAATCTACACACGAGTACGAGACGAGTTACATTATAGAGTTCTCTTATATTTATATCTACGAGCTATTTTTGTCTGTATTTGTTTATGGATACTCGTCTACTCACAATATAGTAAAGTTCACTGAACTTCATCATTTTGAATAAAAACTTTTATATTTATAAAGTGAATCAATGTTATCTTTAATAAGTATTTATCAATTGATTTAAAAGGCCAAATATTATAATAAATTCGTTGAGAGTAAGGTTCTTGGATTTTTATTTATTAATATGGGTGCTTTCGGAAGCATGTAAACTGCAACTGTAATAAACAAGACACTCGGACCAGGAACAACTATCTGTATGTGCCATACAAATATTTGTTACGTGCTATACTCGAACCTGCGAGACACAGTGCAACAGCCAATATCTGAACCACTGCGTCAACAGCAACGACGAGTATCAAAATGCTTCCAAAGCAAAGATATGCTTTGGAAGCATTAATACTCGTTTATATATAAGTAAGTTTACTTCTTTATATTAATCACATCAAATATTTTTATAATAATGAGTTATTTTTATTTTTCTGGACAATATAAAATTATACTATGTTCCCCTTTGTCCGACATCGTGTTCGAAACAAGAAGTGTTTTAAACTTAAATCAAAAATATTTATTACTAAGTACGCAATTTTAAACTATAGTTAATTAAAAAGATTAAGTGGCTAAACCTGTATGAACTCATTTTGAGAGACCCGTTTGATGATATAAATAAAACGACGCATCATATTAATAAGCGACGAAGCTATCCCGGTTATCAAGCTCAAAGATTTCAAAAGCAGCACATAACAGAAAAATTCTTTACCGACGAGCGATAAGTTGCTGGCCGTCCGACCCGAGGCCGAGTCGTCGCGATTCGTAAAGCGTAGATCCTTGAAAAATTCCGTGGTTTTAAAACGCAAAGGGTAACTGAACGACACGGGTGTGATTGTAGTAAGTAAATGTCTGACACGCCTTTCCACTCCACCCTAGAGCTGGCGGTATCAATGAAAAAGTATCCCAAGGGAACATATTCCCGAGTCAAAAATTATGAATGAGTAACGAACAAACATGCATAGCATAATATCAGCCTTCTTTAATGTTCCCACTGCTGGGACTCTGGCCTCCTCTCTCGGAGAGAGAATGGGCCGTAATTCACCACGCGGGCCTAGTGCGGGTTGGTGAATATCACATGTCTTCGAATTTTTTATTCTAAGACATGCCGGTTTCCCCACGATGTTTTCCTTTACCGTTTTGAGAGCAGTGGTGATGAAATAGATTACACAAAGTAATGCGCCTGGCTGTGTTTGAACCCGCGACCTACAACTCGTAAGTTAGGGACGTTACCACTCGTCCACCACTGCTCTACAACAAACATACTGTAGGTACTATTATGTACAACAATTTTCACCTTCATAATAATAATGTGACGATTGTCTGCTAAAAGGCTATGAACTTAATCCATTTTGAAACTTCCTCTCTTCCCAAAGATAATTCAGTAAAATCTCATAAATAATTCACAGCTCAGCCTAATAATAAATTAATAATTTTAGAGCACCCAGACGATGGCTATCAAGTAATTATAATTAAATGACGGTACAGCGTGGCCTAAGTGTCCCCGCACACGAGCCACAAAAAAAGCCGCTTCAAGCTTTTTACCTTTTTTTTTTTGACAGGTCTGTTGGTCTAGTGGTTAGTAACCCTGGCTGCTATGCCGGAGGTCGTGGGTTCGATTCCCACCCAGGATAAATGTTTTTGTGATGAGCATGATCATTTGTTCTGTGTCTGGGTGTAATTTATCTATAATATGTATGTATTTAGAAATATATAAGTATGTTTATCAGTTGTCTAGTACCCATAACACAAGCTCTGCTTAGCTCGGGACTAGACGGCGTTGTGTGATAGTTGTGGAATATTATTATTATAATATTATTAAGCTTCTTAAATTCTTTATTGTACATAACTTTACAGATTATAAATAGTCAGAGAGCTGATGTATACAGGCGAGCTTAACCCAAAATTGAGTTTTCTTACAGCAAACCTTAATATTTCTACAAGAAATTTTATAATAAGAGGATAACCGCTTCAAGCTTCTTTTTGAGGCGGCCTTTTTTTGTGGCGCGCATCAGCTTTTTTTTTGTGGCGGCGTTTTTTTGTGGCGGCTTTTTTTTTGTAGCCCGTATGCGGGGACACTTAGAAAACTGCTTTATTTGCATATCTTCGCTTGTTTCCAACCAAATGGTCTATAAAATTCTTCGATAAAGGCTAAGGTAGCAACGAGGGCTATTCTGCAAATGCAAATAAGATATAATTGAATTGTTTTAATTATAACCCAAATAAAAATGTAATTTAATTCGATTTGTAAATTATGTTTTTATTAAAATAACCTTTGAAATGAATAGAAAATGTTTTTCGCTTTATTATTTTACAAAATATTAAAGTGTTCTGTTTCTGTTAACATTCTACGTTGATTTTATTATTTGATAATGATCGGTAATAAATGTAGCAGCTCGTTAGTATAATGAGTTTTCAGTATTTTATTATTAAAATTTCAAATTTTCAGTTATGAGCCTAATAACAATATTCTTCTGGGAATACAGAATAAAAACTCCGAGAATTTAATAATATAGGTATTATTTTTTATTACATAGTGTTTAACTGCGATCCTACCATGGCAAGCAATGATACAATCGTTGATGGTGAAGCGCACTAGTTTATTTAAGACCTAAAATCCTATAAACATCTGGCCGGAATTAAATGGACACGATACGTCTAGGCGGCAGTACGAGTATCTGTGCATTTAATTCCGGCCAGCTGTGCCCGTGTGCCTTCGCTGACCTTTAAATCCATTTTCTTTGCAAAATATTGATTAATTTACATAATATGCTATGTTCACTTTGAAGAATATTTAAAAACCAAGATTCAAGCCGTTTAGAAGAACCAGGGAAAGTTGCGAAATTACTAAGTATTTTAGACAAAAGTATTAATCGCACAAAAAAATCAATAGTTGATAATGTTGTTCATAAATCTATGTAATAAACATATATTTTTCAAACCTTTAACCTGGCTGTTACCGAAGAGTAGGCTTCAGAAAGTCACTGTTTTATGCACTGCTCGGACGCTTGGGTCTTAAGAGCTTATTCACTCTAGCCTTGAAGACACCTAAATTATAATCGGACGGGAAGACCACAGCGCAGGCAAATTGTTCCAGTTCTTGGATGTACGCGGTATAATGACAACGCGAATCGCTCGTCGATTTCTCTTCTTTCTTTTCTTCTATTGTCTTCCCGTCCGATTATAATTTAGATGTCTTCAAGGCAAGAGTGAATAGGCTCTTAAAAAGTCAGTTAATAAGTTAATGTGCTTCACTATCAACGATTGCATCACTGCTTACAATCAGGTGGGATCGCAGTTAAACACTTAGTCTATACCAATTAAAAAAAAGAACATGCTAACTTTTTTGTTTTTTTTTCTAACTTAAATGTATTTTGTGTGCTTTAGATTAAAAAAAAAAAACCTTATACTTTTCCTTTAGACCAGGGGTGTTACCATGACATGTTAAAAATGTCAGGCGTATGAGCCTGATTTCGTTGTTCTATCTAACACATTTCAACTCTGTATTTTGTTGTACCCGCCTACGCCTCCCGCGCACGGTCTGCGCTCCCCTCCGCTATTGCACTATCGCTTGTTTCGTATAGACTTTGTAACATTTAGAACTAAATATTTTTATTTTTTTTTATGAAAATCTGACGAAATAATGTATAATGATTTTTTAAAAGTCATAGAACAAAAGTTGTTTATAATGTTCTTAACATAGTCCTGAGAGGTTGCCAGTGTTTTACAAAAACCAAAAAAAAAAAAAAATTGAACTACGAAGTCTATGCAAAGCAAGCGATAGTTCGATAGCAGGGATCGGGCGGCGGGGTTGTTTGGTGCGTTTGCGTCCGGTCATACAGGCGTAGGTAGGCATAGAGTAAAATACAGAGTTGAAATGTATTAGATAGAACAACGCCATCTTGAAGGTTTGTTTTTGGTAAGTGAATTATGGTTTGTAAAAAGTTCTTGGACCAAAAAATGTGCTACACGCATGTGCTGATAACGTGACTTCACACCACACTGTAACACCCTCATATTAAATCAAATACATCATATTCGCAAAATATAATAATACTGAAAACCCCAACATTATCAATATCATGCGGAACTCCTTTGAGAATCACTCAGCAGTCTGAGACGCTTCAGTGGACCGCTTCCTTTACAGTTTACATCGAATTTAACTTGATATACCTAAGCGTATTGGTATATACGCGATAAACCGGTATATACGCGAATTAGGTCTGTATCAGTAAGCAAGGTTCAAGAAGCAAGTAGATAGTGGAGATAATTATTTACTATGTGTGATCGACTGGAATTAAACGTCGGAATAGATGGCCGTGGGGGCCGAAGGGTTCTGGATTAGCTACCGCATACCGGGAGACGCAGCGTTAGAAGGCTTCCTACAAACTGGACCGATGACCAGGTTAGGGTTGTGGGGATCGGATGGATGCGACACGCACAGGACCGTTCATTGTGGCAACACTTGTGGGAGGCCTATTTCCAGTAGTGGACGTCTTTCGACTGAAATGATGACGATGATGAGGCACTTAGCTAGTGAACTAAGTGCCTAATGAGGCAAGCCCAAGAATATGGGTCTTAGAATTGTCTAAACCCATAACACCCATATTCCAGTCAATCACACAAAAAAGTCTACTCTTCTGCAAATACTTGATGATATAAATATGTCGATATTATAAAAGTAAAAAAAGGAAAAAAAACACAGGAACAATTAAACAACTGAATTTAAAAAAAAGAATGTCATTGCTTATAAAAAAAAGTTTATTTAAATTTATAAGAAATTCCAAATGGCCCATTTAATAAAATGGCAATCTCATAGCTTATGATCATTAACCTTTGTCTCCAGTTATTTATGGTCGGCACAACATGTTTTTTTCTTCCATTCTGTCCTGTCAGCCGTCATGCTATCACATCCACTACCCTTTTCTTTCATATCACTCTTCACACAATCCATCCATTTTTTTCTATGGCCTCTCTCTATCCATCCACAGGAATACTCATAACACTCTTTTACTAACATGCGTTTCATCCCTCCTCTTTAGTTGACCATACCAAGACAAACGATTCCCCTTCAACTTTTCAGTCACAGCGCTCCAACCAACTCATTTCTCATTCCACTTTATCTATTCTCGTCACACCACACATCAAATCAATAGCTAATCAATCTGTGACAATCTCATAGCTAGAAAAAACTTTATATGACTTTAAACCTCCTTTCTCTTCTTCCTAGGACAATCTCACTCGTCAAACTACAGCCTATACCATATAGGTTCGGTAGCCAAGCCTTCAGTTCGTGCCTTCTCCCAGTACGGCAAGATCGATGACCTGGTGAAAGAAGGAGATGATGACCAGCAAGTCTACGACCAGTTCTCGGCACCAGCTGTAGGTGCGGGCACAGGGGATACAGAAAATATGGTGTTTGTTGATGGTGGACATAGCTTGGTAAGTTAGTATTTTCTTAGTAAAGTGGATGAAATCTAGAGCCAGCTTGATATCGAGACGACAGCGGTGTGAGAGGTCAATGCTTGATTGAACCTAAATAGCAGTTCACGCGGACCGCACAGTTAAAAGTACCGACAGCGTGGACGAGGCACAAAAGGACAGGAATAGATACAGAAGTCAATTTCATGTAGTATATACTTCACTTTTTATATTTACGCTAGGCGATTGCGCTAAGGTCAGCGCGTTGCGCCGAACTGTACGAGTGCGACCGGGCGATTGAGCCGAGAGTGGTGTCCGTGAGTGGTGTCTATGTGTGCGTTGCTCGAGCACGCTTTGTATGTAGATTGTCTTCTGTATCTAGTCGCATTTTCTCTGTTGGCGGCCACGTGGCCAACACTAGTCTAGAAACTGCTTCTTGGCTCATTGTGAATGATCTGGAACAGTTTGTTTATTGCTCGTTACCTATGATCTCTGGATATTTCTAAAATCTGATTGGCATCCTGAACTTACCTTATTCTTCTATTCGACTTTTTTTTAGATACTTAATCAACTAGTTTACTTTTACAGGTATCACTTATGTCCCGCTTGATCCCGTCTCCAGATTGGATCATTGGTGTGGATGGTGTGAACCTATGTGTGGACTCCTCCTGGGTCGATCAGATAACCCTTGACGTAAGTATCGTTAGGATCGGAGTTTTTAAATTAGTGAATTTATTTCTATGAAATTACCTAGCCCTATCAAAACAAAAAGTTTGGCCAATGTAGAAGTTTCATTATCTTACCAAAATGTAAGTTCAAAATATCTTAAAAATTTATAGATGTTCTCTTACGAACTTTTTCCTGGAACTGATTTATATTTATAACGGTTTATTTGTCGCTTTTCGTTCTTTACTTTTTTGCCTCGTTATCTTTGTTCTGAGAAGATATAGTGCTATTCGTCCTGTATACTCTATCTCTCTTTCTCGCTTTGAGACGTTCAATAGCTTCTGTATTAATATTACGATTGTAAGCAGTTGGAGCCGCTAGATGCGGGAGCCGCCAGTGGGCTGACTTTCACAGCTCCTCGCTGGGATACTGTTCCGCCCGAACCAGTGACGAGACACAAGCCAAGGATGCCCGACCATCCAGCGGCCGGATTCTACTACCCTCAGCTACGAGAACTGCCATCTATTGCAAAAGTACAGCTAACCAAGGTAACGTATTCAGTTTCATTGAGATTATAAGTTTTCTTGGTATTATATTTTCAATTAGGTAATTACTATAATAATAAAAATAAAAATTATTTGTGCCCAAAATAAATAGATTCTTAAAGTTGTTCACATGGTTGTAGAAGAGATATAGGTATTTTTTAATATTTAACTTTGGATTCAAGAGAGCATAGAATTATTCCAACACATTACCATCTAAAAGCAAGTTTTACTTAAACTCCACAAAGATGATTCGACCATATTTCAATCCTTATCCAATAATGTAACTTTTTTTTATTGATATAAAATAGTGCTTCACTCCAAGAACGTTCGTTGTGTCGACACTAGGGGGAGGCCTATGTCCAACAGTGGACGTATATCGGCTGAAATGATGATGATGATGATGAGTGCTTCACTGCGATCCCATCTGATGGCATAGTTTGTCTAAAAATTCAACCGGCTTGGGAATTTTTATAATATTTAATTATTTAAAAAATACTTATATTCGATACTTTTTATAAGGTTCTTCTAGTAGTAAATAATGATCAATATCTCTTAATCAACCTTGATTATTGAACCAGCGTTGACTACATCAGATTTAATTTGACTCTAATAGTTAAACAAGTCGGCTGACTTAAGACAGGCTCTAAGCAGCGATGCAATCGTTGATGGAGAAATGCACTAGTTTTTTAAGAGCTTATTCACTCTAGCCTTGAAGACACCTAAATTATAATCGGACCGGAAGACCGCAGCAGACAAATTTTTCCAGTCCTTCGTTGTACGCGGTATAAACGACGAAGAAGGAGTTCTTTACCTAGAAGTAGAACACAATGTAAATTGACATAAATGCATCAATTCAATTCAAAACATTTTATTTCACATATGCCTACACATGCACTTATAAAACGTCAGAAGCTAGTGCACTGTTCTATTTTCTAGTAATTTTGCCAATTTATTAGCCAAATAATAAAAATTTTGTGTGGCACAGCCATTCTTGTATCCCTATTGTAGTCTAAAACTAAACCGCGCATCTTTAGGTAGGTACAGTGGAGGCTTTATAATGCGACTAATATGTTAATACATGATCACGTTACACGGGCTATCGGGTAGTAACACCGATACACTGATAGGTAGCTTCAGTGTTTAATCAAATCATTCCGTTCTGTGGCTGTGAGCTAGTTTTATGCCTAAGGGGTGATACGGTGTGATATAATGGTTAATTGATAGGAAATATATCTTAGAGGTATGGCGTTATAAACCTCAACAATAACATCATTCAAGAGTCGATTTGCAACTTGTTTTCGACATTAAATGCCGACAGCAAATTATGTTCCAAATCATTAATATTTAATTTCGTTATGGAACTGTTGAGAATGTATAGTGAATGTATAGTGTATGTATGGCAAACGCATAGTAAATGTATGGTAAACGTAAGGTGAATGTATAGTGTATGTATAGTAAATGTATGGTGACCTCCAACCAAATTTAAAAAGTCTCTGACTTTCGCAAAGTACTCAAGTGGCTCCCTGTTCGACTTCGCAGGAACACTCGGATATTATGTCTGCTATTTAACATCCTTTTCAACCCTAAAACTCCATCTTACCTGCGGGAACGCTTTTCCTTCTCTCGTCCTTCCGATGCTCCCTGCAGGTCACATAGTAAATATCTCCTTCAATCCCCTCCCCATTCCACCGATTTCTATTCCTACTCTCTCACTTCCCATGCTGTACGTTTGTGGTACTCACTACCGCCTGACATTAGGGGCTGCCAAACTCTTGCAGTTTTCAAAAAAAGGGTGAAAGAACACTATCTTTCTATTTCGTCATAGTTGCTTATTAGTATGTATTTATAATTATGTAATATACAAATGGTCAGTATGTATTTTTTGCGATATTTATTCTATTATATGTATGTTTATATTTATGATAGTACATATATATTCATATGGTAGGTATATTCTTATAATAATTGTCTTGTTTGTTTCTTTTTCCTTTCACTTTTACACACGGTGTCTACTTCTCTTTTTTTCCAATTCTCCTTTCGCGGGTATGCTGGAAGAGATTTCGTTAGAAATAAGCATCACCTATGTACCTATTTTTCTGTTTCTGTCTTCTTTTCTTATATAAGTTAAGTGTGTACATGAATTGTTAAATAAAAATAAATAAATAAATAAAAAAGTCGCCATCATTGCTCCGAACGATTCCGCTCACATGACTCGTCAACAGGGTCAACAGTTAGGTACTAAGTATTCAAAATAATAAGTGTCTCGTTATCGCTAAATTAAAATACTTGCTAACATATGCATCTTAAAAATTTCCTTCATGGAAGAAAGTACAGAGAGAATTTTTCAAACAAGACCGTTGTATCAATTCATTTCACTCAAGTCGTTGGCTAGCCACCATTACTGTATAAAATTGCAGTTACAATGTATGAAGAGGCAATTTGCGAACCCATAGAGCAACCATGGCAGGTTATTGAGAAATAATCGCATTTCTCTATTGCATTTTAACAATTTATAATAGTCTAAGATCCGATTAAGAACGACCTTCACCGGTCTGTTTAATGGATGAAACGTATTTTATGATAAATTTAGTGTATTAAATAATATAACGCGGATGGGTTGCCTAAGAAATTCCTGGCCAGACTATTATTAATTAAAAGTTGAAAATTTACTTATTTTTTAGAAAAATGCACAACCATTATTCATACCAGATTTTTATGCAGACAACACTATAACATCGTATTCGTAATGAAACAACGTTTATTTTGATATAGAATTTGTAATATATCAAAATAAACACACCTGTTTATACATACCTGTTTATACCTGGCAACCCATAGTTATGCCAGGAAACAAATAGGCAACCCAACATTTTTATGTTCTAAAGGCTTCACTTTTTCGGTTAGTATTAAATTTATTCGTTAAACACACCGGTGCATTTAACAAAAAAAAAAAAAAAAAATGTTTGGCCAGGAATTTCTAAGGCAACCCACCCGCGTTATATTATCTAATATACTAAATTTATCATAAAATACGTTTCATCCATTAAACAAACCGGTGACGGTCGTTCTTAACTGTATCCTCTACTATAAGGTAGTACAGGGTTAGAAGAACAGGTTTTGTTTAAAAAGTATTTTAAAGTGAAAAATAAATAATAAAAATATGAAATAGTGAATAACACATAACATATATATTTATGTAACAGACGCATTGTAGAAACTTTATGCAATGGAAGAATATTCAGACAAAAAGTTCCCGTTACCGACACAGGATTCTTCCAAGCGTCTCCACATCAACCAATCTTGTGTCCAGCACCCAGCAAGCCCCAGTGACCTTACCAGGTCATTGGTCCACATACTATTATAGAATCTATATTGCTTCACAGGAACTAATCAACAAAATTATCAATCATGGCATTACATTTCTCTGTGCAATTAAAACATATACAACAGTTCGAAATTAACTAAAGAGCAGTTGCCCGAACCAGTGACAACACCCGTCTGGCCGGAGAATCCTCCTTTTTCTACAACACTTTGGGATTTACGTTCTCTTCTGCATACCTCTAAAGTATAAAGTAAAATGTTTGTAACATATGTGGTCTATTAACCCGATAACTCATCATAAACTAGACAACAGATTTTTTTGCAATGTTCACTAAAAGATAGAATTATAAACGTGCAAGATTTGTGTACTTGAACCCGTTCAGAGCTTGAGCAAGTTGCTACTTAATAATACATATATGTTACGATTATTTTCAGGTAAGAGAATATTCAACGAAGGAATTGAACGACTTAGCCCGCAAAGAGCTCATATCAGTATTAAAGGCTAAAAACGAACACAAAGGACTACCTCGACAGACAATAGTTAACAATGATGATGATGATGATGTTAGTGATGAAGACAATTCCAACGAAGATACACAAGAACATAATGTAATGACTACAAGAAACTATGAAGATAAGCTCAAAGATTTAGAAGAGGAACCGGTTGGGACTCCGAGACCTAATGCACCTGAAAACTATGTTGTGGTTGTTACCAAACCTCCAACTACTGCGTAAGTTTGAAAAAAACAATTTAAATTTATTACACAAAAATTAAAACTAATAATACCAAAATACACAACGTGTAATTTGGAACATCAGTATGCAAGCAAGATGTATTCATTATAATCTCAAAAGATAAAAAAAATCATCAAATCATTTTCTGCCTATCAATTTACTTTTATGAAATACTGAGTTTAATGGTAATTGGTAGAAATATTTTAGATACTACTTCTGTACATGAAATTAAACCACTTTCTGCAATGAAATAATTTCATATCCTCAAAAAAAAATAGATTTAGCTGATCAAAATTAACATCGCAAGGACCAGATATTAGAAGGTCCAGTATTTTTGCTCACAATTTTGACTTTGACTTTGTTGAAGAAAATTTATTTAATTCAGAAGCAGTATTAAAATATCAACACATACAATAGCAATGAAAAGGCTTTTTTTTTGGTAGGAAAAAATCATCCAACGACAACCCCCGCTCTTGGGCGGAGCGGGAGATAGTGTCAGACTCTTACTGACTAGAAAACCCATCCCGTTCCTTCAAGCCTTCATACCGGGGCTCGAGCGCCCTTTCGGATAACCCTGGCCCCAGTAGGCTTCGACCCGGCTGGGCCCCTGCTGTTGCTGACAACTCCTTGAGGCGCGTGGGAACAGTGCGCGCTGTCGACGATTTGGGCTTGGTCCGGACAGTTACCGGACGGCCGGACAACGAGCTACCCATTGCTGTCCGCAAGCCCGCACCTAAGGTGTCCGGAAATCGGGATCGGAATCCCGGCGGCGGCGGTGAGAGCGCCGTTGCCTGATGCGGTCGGCCTCCTCCTTTGCGAGCATTACTGCTTCGCAGAAGTCGACGACCGCCTGCCACTCCACCTCGCTCCGGACCAAGGCCCGGCGCGAGAGGTCTCCGCCGCCGATCGCCCCACGAGGACACGGCGATACTTCGCGCAAGCAGGGCACACCTCGACTGTGTGCCCCACCGTGTCCTCCGAGCATTCCACACAATGGCAACACCCGGGCGTCACTTCCGCTTTAATACGGAACAGGAACCTCCCGAACGTGCCATGTTCGGTGAGGACCTGCGTCATGCGGAAGGTAAGGACGCCGTGAGGTCTTTCCAGCCACGCCTCAAAGAGCGGACTTACCGAGTAATGAAAAGGCTGATGATGGTGATGAAAAATCAGAAGAACACTTAAAGTCTTAAAAAACCATGCAAAAATTAAAATAAAAAATCTCAATTTCCTCTTCATTTAAATTAGCATTTTTTTATTAATAAATGTTGAACACACAATTGGCGGAATAGTTGAGCGATTGCCTGCTGCACTATATGTCACTTATTCGAATCTCGCACGGAACAAATATTTGTATGAATGGTCTACAAATAGCTGTGCCGAGTCAAGGTGTCTTGTGTATCTCTAGAGTTTATATAAAATATGTTTGTGAACGTACTCAAGATACAGAAGTAATTGCTAGTATGAAGCACAGTTTCAAAAAGAAAATTCCGCTATCAAAACCAAGTTCGACTAATGGAAACTCAAGAGATTGCTTTTAGAAAGAGACAAATATTTTTATAAAGCCTGAACACAGAAACTCACTTCTGCTACATTGAAATTGATAGAATTTCATATCGTTACTTACCTTTATTACTTGTCCATTAGTATTAGCATAAGGACTCGTGCCCATTATATCAAGCTTTTGAACTGGTTACTGATAACACTGACATTTAGGATTTTTATTGTAACGTGTTCAGAGTGCTCTTTAATGAGATAGTCTTGTTATAATAATGCCAATTGAGGCTTCACTGTTGTATTTCCAACACATAGTAGGTACATAAATTTTGGTAATTAGCTCAGAAAGCCGATTTTTTTTCTACGGAATACTACTAGCCGAATAAATAATAATAATAAGGGAGTTAGTGATAGTTTGACGAGTAACAACTAGTGCTTGACTGTGATTCCACCTAATGGTAAGCAGTGATGGAATCGTTAATGGTGAATCGCACTAAACTAAAATTTTAAGATTTGGCCCTCACAAAGAACAACAACAAACTTTCCATGTAAAACAAAACAAGATATTCGCTATCAAACACTACTTTAAATCATGTAAAAAAATGTTTAAGAACGTAATTTCAAAAACATTAAAAAAGTTGTCCGTAATATTTTAGGGATTTATTGTGACATAGTTTTTTTTCCGTATTCTTCTCAACATACTCTTTTTATTAATACCTGTAGGTATCAAGGGTGTTAGTTATTTTCAAAAGTTCGCCATATTGGATTTAGAATGACGTCACCTAGGTAACTAACCATGCATTAGATTAATGGCGTCACTTAGTTAAGCATGCATTGTCCTTCAAACTGAACAAATCTGCATTTCAGCTCAATTGGTTATAAAATGTTTTAGTAAGATTTAAGCTAAAGAAACATACAAACGTATAGACATCAAACATTGCAAGTTCCTCGAGCGCCGATTGTACATACGTCTGTACAACCTGGATGTCCTTGAAAACTGCTTAAATTTTCGTGTTTTTCCCAAATTTTTACGAAAGTTATTTGGCCGAAATTTTTTATTTCTACACATATTATTTTATATATAATATATTATTTGTTTTTCTTAGAAAAATCCAAAAAAAAAGTTTTTTTTTTAATTTTTTAATAATTTTTTTGGTGATTTACGTAAACACGGCGATTTTCCGAATCAAATGAACCCCTGGCGCTCGAGGGGTTAAAAAAGAGCTTGTAAAAAATGTTAATAAGTAAAATATCCAACTTGATAGAACAGAGACTTTAAATCCAGTGGTACAATGGAAATGGGACCATAGTCGACAGACTGTCTTTGTGTATCCGGAATACTTCAATATGTTAACAACACTTTGTAGGGAATTCAATTCTATTTTATTGGATTAATTTACAGACTTAGAAAAGAAAATAAAAGCAAAGTTACATTTCGTCGGAATTTAAATTTCTTCAGAATTAGTTAGTTTTTTTATACGTTACCCTATTTTAGAATTTACTGTGTCGTGTCTTAGGTGTGAACGTACGATGTAGGTGTGCTCCGCTTGGGCGGAGCGAGGACGGAGAGATGCCGTGTTCTCGTATAGGTAATCGGTGGTAACGACCTCTCGCGCCGAGCCCTGATTATGGACCTGAGCGAGAAGGAATGGCAGGCAGTCGCCTCCTTCTGGAAAGCAGTAATGCTAGCAAAGGAGGAGGCACACTTGATGGAACGAACATCGTCACGCCCCAGCCGCCAAGATTCCGACCCCAACTACCAACCACGGTTGACGCAGGCTTGCGGACGTCGAGCAATGGGTAACTCGCTGTCCGGCAGTCCGGTAATCGACCGGACCGAGCCCCAGTTGTCGACAGCGCGTATTGATCCACGCGTTCCTCAAAGAGATGTCAGCAAACCGTAGAGGCATAGCAGGGCCGATGCCCGCTAGGACCACAGCGATTTTCTCAAAATGAAAACGGTAGTTCTAGAACACAAAAGTCAACTGAAGGACACAGGTGTGGTTTTGATCAGTGAAAGTATGATACGCCCTCTCGCTCCACCCTGACCGGGAGAAGACATTAGATGATTTCGCACTTTAAAAAAAAGCAACCATTTGCACGGATGTGACGCATATCCTATTTACTTACTACTTATAAGTGGATATTGTTATTTGTATTATTTATTTTTTTAAGATATGCGCCATGTTTGATGCATATAAACTCTTTTTCTTTGGTGGTCAAACCCACGCCTATAATAATAATAAAAAAGATAATTATGCACAACCATACTCAGAACTTTTCTTACGACTTTTTTCCTTCCTTGTGTTATCTCTCTCCGTACTAAATTCTCATCACTTCCTCATTCCAGAACAACAGAAACCGAATTCGAAGGAGAGCTGAAGAACATGGATGACGTGGTCTTAGCAGTCGCTCACGGCAGGAAGTTTGGTCTGCACAAGCATCTGCCGAGACACTTCAGGTCCCGTTTGCACCATGCAGTCAATAAGATACAACGTGAGTAATATAATTTATTTATACCTTGAGCTGGCCTAGCATTTTTCTTTTTTTTTTAGATGAGAAAATCATCCAACAACATCTCCTGCGATTGGGCGGAGTGAAAGGGTGTGTCAGACTTTGACTGACTAAAAACCCACTCCTATTCCTCTTTGCTTTTCATACCAGGGCCAGATTTTCCTTTCCAAAGCAAACTCAAGGCCCTAGTTGGCTTCGACCCTACTGGGCCCCTATTATTTTTGCTAAAATCTCCTTGAGGTGCGCGTAGAACACTACGCGCCGTCGACAACTTGGCCTTGGTCTGGATGGTTATCGAATGGTCGGACTGCGAGCTACCCGTTACTCGCCGTCCGCAAGCCCAGGCCTAGCGTAGTACTGAATTTCAATACCCAGCAGAAGCCAGCTAATACTGGTTCGTTTTAACTGTGATTGTTTGTGTGTGACGTGAGGTCCCATTGGTTGATGGTTGTCGCTACTTATCAGTTAACAGCAAGTCGATTCTGGCTAGCGTTTAGAAATGAGAACTTAGTAACACTGGCCTCCTCGTTTTTGAGAGAGCATACGGTCCTCTCTTTAACTCCAAGTAGGCTCAGTGTTAATTGGATTACGTCCCTTTCGTTTTCCGTCAAACCAGACCTAGTTTATGTAGAACATAGAAGAAGAAGTGTATACACAAAATTGTATCAACCTGCCTCGTCCAAATTCATGACTCATTAGTAGTTGTTATGGTCTAGGCTTGGGCTTATTAAAAGAAAAGCAGTGGACTGTAAATCCAAACAAATGTTGGTACAGAGAAGAATTTAGCTAGTGATGTGGTGGCGGGCCGTGGATCGCGCCCCGTCGCCCACGATGACGCCCGACGCACGACGAAGACAGCCGACGGCGCCCGAACAGTATTTAATCTCCTCCATTCAACTCATCACAATTTTATTGAAGGAAAATCTGATGTTGTGAAAAAATCTAATATTTATTTTCTTCCACAGCAAATGACTGCCTCGTGTCTGAATGGAGTGCCTGGTCTCCTTGCTCAGTGACCTGCGGCTTCGGTGACAAGCTTCGGTACAGAAGCGTCGTGCGCGAAAAGAAAGATGGCGGCCGCGACTGTCCTACCCTCACCGACAGGAAGCACTGTGGCAATGTCAACTCTTGTGCACATATCGATTATTTTGAATGGTAGATGATAGTTGAATAAATTTTTGACATATTCGTTCTTTTTTATTTATTTTAGTCTCGATAAGATAAGCGATATCTATTTTATACTAGCTGTGTCCGGGACTTCGTTCGTGTGGACTACAGGATTTTTAATTATTTTTTTCTAAAATAAAAGTAGCCTAAGTATGTTAACGATGGATGCGGGACGCACAGGAACGTTCGATGTGGCGACGCTTGGGGGAGGCCTATGTCCAACAGTGGACGTGTATCGGCTGAAATGATGATGATGTTGATGATGAAGTATGTTACTCCTCATTACATCAGCTAACTGCCAAAAAAGTCCCGTCAAAATTGGTCCGGCCATTTCAGAGATTAGCCCGGAAAAACAGACAGACAGAAAATTAAAAAAAAATGTTGTTTTGGTGTATGTACCGTATATTTATTAATATGCATGTAGTAAAAATCAGTTATTTCAATATTACAAACAGACACTCCAATTTTATTTATATGTACCTATAGATGAATAGATAATAAATATATTCGGCCAACTGCTGTTTTTGTTTATAAAGTTATGTGACACCTGTCAAAAGGTATAAATTGAACCAATATAAAAAATATGCCTTAGTAGTAGAATTAACGTAATTCTATTTCGCAATAAGTTCATTTTTCAGCTGTTTGCTACATTCCCATATTCATCATTTTCCTGCACATACCGTTTGAGCAAAAGGTACTGACCTGCCCACGTGTTCGAATAAGGATTTTCGTTTCGTTGACACCCGCACATTCAATGGCGTTTTTTGACTGATGCTGTTCATGTTGCGTCTCCATTGAAAAATCGAAAATTGTGTGTTTGGCGTTTATACCCCTGAAAATAACAATATTGTATTTTCTAAGTTGTCTCCACGATAGTCAGGTTCTGTGCAAACCTTCCTTTTTAAGGACGAGTCGTTCTAACCTATTTTTTCACACGACACATTAATCCCACTGTGACTGTTCCAATAAGACCCTAGGCTGATAAAATTTTCACTTTTCCTGAATTTCCCTACATGAAGGTATGAAGGTCGGCTCCCCCCTTAGAAGGGGGGAGAGGACGAGCCCCCCCTCCGCTCGTCCTTATAGCTTTCAACCAGAGACCTGGACAGCTCCCACCGACAGTAATGGATTTCCAAGGAATATGTCACCTTCTCCCGACTTAGAAAGCTAGGGGATTAGGTGGGGAATTGAGAGAAACAAAGTTAAAATCAAATAGGGTTGGAAATCCAAGGGGTAAGGAAGGATAATCTACTTTTCTTTTTAGTTATGAATATTATGAGACTGAGAGGGCTGCAAAAGGGTATATGACACGTGACGCTTGTATTTGCAAGTTAAATTATTTTAGAAACTACTTTAATCCGTTTCGCTCGTGCGTGTCCTGACCAATCCTACGGCAAAGGGTTGTGAGGCCTCTGCTATTGGATAAGACACACTTCTTCTACAATTAACTCCTTATAACGGCCTACTCACTCTTCACTAAGACAATACAAAACTTAAACAAGCGTGACGTATCGTCAGTCAGTCGCAGAACTATTTACAGTTGCCTTGCTACACGCTGAAGTGGTTTATCGACACTTCTCACTTCCTTACTCTACCCAAAGGTGAGGACATCATAACCTACGTGTCTCCGAGCTACGTCTAGCTTGCGGAGTTTCCAGAGATGAGTCCAGATTACGTGTCTCGCTAAATATTATTTTTTTGTATCAGTAAGAGGCCTACGGGGGCCGGGTGTGTTTTAACGAGATACGTTCCCTAGCGTTCCTTAGAACGACTATCAATGTAGTTTGGGGTACTTGGTGAAGCCTACCCCCGCTCCCTGGAAGTGTGCGTATAACAAGAGCAATGCAAATCACTCTACTGTCAGTCAGTTCTTAGGGGAGGTAGCCGTCGCTAACGTTTGGTGGTTCGTGATCTCAGTATCTCAGTTCAAACTGGCCTTAGCATGTAACGAATGTTTATTCGGTTCAACCTTCAATTGGCAGTGTTTTAGTCATAGTTGCGCCAAGTATGGCGGGAAGTGTCAAGTCCACTCGATGGAAAGTCAATGTCAACTCACTCCAAAGGAAGGCCTTCTCCGAGTCCCTAACACCAACCGCAAGCTCAGGCTACCTTGTCATAGGATGGAATAAGGAAGGATAAAACACACAACACTCACCCATTCAGTCTTCAACACAGCCGCTGAGATTCACTCGCGTACTTACACACTACTCACTAGATCACAATCAACGCCCATCCATTCGTACTCTGACTCACACGCACAGATCTGTACTATAAATATTTGAGAAGCCTAAACTGGACTCAGTCCACCTATAATATCTAAAACTGTATCACAATACTGGCACTTCTAAGAATTACAACGAGACATAGCTCTACGATATACTGAGTCAGATGGCTTAGCTGGACCTGCGTCCTCTCTCGGGCCCTGAAGCCAAGTCTCTTCGACGTGTGTTCCCTACTCGGCCCTGACGCTCAGTCTATGGACGTCTGTCCCCTACTCGCGTCTCACGCGAAGTCCTCTATCCTGCCGAGTCAACCCTGTGCCTCCTTTCGCCTTAAGGCTCAGTATCGCTTGTCAATTACTTATTATGGCTTTGTTTTTGTATAGTTTCTAAGAAGGTTTGGGTCGTCTTTGTCCGACGACGCGCCCGGCGTGCACATGTTCCATCTTTAGAAATTGCATCCATTTCTTTACCATTGTGCTAAAATATTTCTTTTTTTTGTAATTGTTCCTTTCACATTAAAAAGGCAATTTATGTCCCTTCGTTCAGCGCCACGTGTTTAAAGTGCCGTGGTGTTTAAAATAAAATATAATATTTTGTTATTAATTTGGAGTAAGTGACAGACAGTCACACCACGCAACACAAGCCTCAAAAGTTTCACAATCTCTCGCCTGAACCGCGCAAAAATTAAGTAACAATAGTAATTTTTTTTCAATACTGAATCCTTATTTCCAAAAATATCCAATACATTCGCCAACCACTCACAATCCTGGCATACCTACTTTGTTACCGTTTACAGAATGAGTCCCACATAGTCCTATATCAACAATAACCTTTTTCTCAACCGACCAAAAAAATTCGTCAGTACAAAACTAGCTCAATTCCCTTTGAACCTTACTTTTCATTATTAAATAATTAATTTTAATCTTACACAACGGTGAAAAAGCTTTAGTTCAGTTGGCGTCGTAAAGCGGTGAAACTTTATGGAGGTCTGGCCATGTCAATAAAAGACGGAACGCCTGTACTGCGAGATTACAATATAAAATATTTAATAGTGAGCTGACCAAAGAATTATTTAGACAGTATTTCTCTCAGGTGACTTTGTAGCTTTCACTTTAATTAAAAGTTTGTAGTGGAAGTGTTTATAAAATGAATTGCACCCGAGACAGAATGCGTTGACAAAGTAGTTACAATGAATTTATCTGCCTGCCAGTACGCTTGACGGTAAGCAATACCAATAAAAAAGAAAAGTGGAAGAGATCGGTAGGAGTTCGCTTCTGTTTACAGAAAGAAAGAAAAATATTTATTTGGCAACACCAGGTACAAATGTATTGTTACGCCATTAAACGTGAACCCGCCATATCTCCGAGAAAATAAAGAGTAGCACGTAATAATTAAAACGCATTGCTGTTCTAAAAGGAAAGGTCTAGAATGGTTGTGCGTAGCCAGGCTTAGAAAAATCTCGAAACATCCACAAGGTACCTACAAGTAGTAATAGGTATTCATCTAACCGATAAGGGAAATGGTACTCTCCGACGTTAACAATAGAGTCGAAATTCGCATGAAAGTGACTCTTATTACCACGAGCCATAAAAATGATTTATGACTTCGAGAAGCGATTCAATTGTTCTGGAATTCTGGATAAATCCGGGGATGTCGGTATCTAGAATTTTCTTGGCTCCGCACATAAATACGAGCCCCCGGCCGGAAGCGAGTCAGTTGTGATTTCGACTGCGATCAAGAGCGAACTACCTAAGTGTGTGAAGTGATTTTACCTAACGACCTAAGCGATAGTGTAACGGTACTCTATTGTTAATTGCGATTCGGATTATTGTTGACTGGACTAATTTGTTATTGTTTGTGGTGAATAAAGTTGTCTGTTAGTAAATCGGCATTTGATTACCCACGTACGTAACAGTATATATAATCATTTAATTAAATAAAAAATTAAGTGTACGGAATTATATTCACGGTCCTGGAACGCTAAAGGCAACTAACGGAACGTAGGTGTGATTTTAGTCTAGAGCGAAATAAGTGATTTGTTGATTTATTTCCTTGTTGAATTTAGATAATAGAGTCCGTCTAATGAAAGCGTGACCTGAGAAAAGGAGGTTAAAACCAAAAATTTTGAATGTGGTATTATTGAAATAGTAGGAGAAAAAAGTTTTGATACTAGAGTATTTTTTGTATTTATGACAATTGTATAATAGTTAATCCTAGTCAAAAACATGTGTGTAGACTTAATTATTTGGTAGGTGTATGGTAAAGGTCAATAACACACAAAATGTTAGTTATTATCCCAAATTATTTTATTTTATCTGATCTCTCAAATGTCGCTATATAAAAAAAATAAAAAAAAATAAAAATCTTTTAATCTCAGGCATCGTTGGCCCATAGGGTGTTAGTATTACAAAATAAACAACTTACAAAACTATGTTAGTATCTAAAAAAAAACAAATACAATAAACCCAGCATCTAATTTGAGGAAGATCTATCAAGCGGCATGTCTGACATGTAGCTTGATAAACCTATCCTTTGTAGGCCCGTCCAACCTTTCCGAGAAAACCCTCAGGATGCTGTTGCCGCTCCCCCTTAACCTATATAATATTCAAATAATATTCTTTATTTACCATTTGACCTTCTGGAAAGAATACCAAGTGCACAACACCGCGATAGTCAAATAAAATGGTCAACATAATTTCAACTTCATCACGTCTCGCCAACACTAATAATGTGTTTCAAGATTGTTGGGTTGGAATCGATTCGTTTTAGCATAGAGAAAATTCAGATCTTTTGGGATTAGTCAAGTGGGAACATGTTTTATACTCCAATGATTGTTTCAAATGATACGGATCGACTCGTGAGACACAAAAAGTTCAACAGCTCTCAAACTTAAACTAGGATTTCAGTCACTATTTCCTTCACTTTCGCAATTTTAACTTCAGTTTGAAGATTTTGATGCACTATCAGACAAAGTGAGGCAAATCTTTCATTACATCTCAACTACTTTTGAACGCATTCTACCACTCACTAGCATGTGTTTTTGATTAAGTCGATTCACTAAAAGCCTTCTTTGTTCGATGTTTTTGTCCATTATGAAATTCGCAATATGTCAGATTATCTAAAAATATAAGAAAAAAAAATATCATTATATCCTAAATAAAACTATCTAATAATATTCGTCGACAAGGATCAAGATTAAAACGTCATACTAACTAAAAAATACAAAAATCGTATGTAAACATTGTTGGTTTTCATTGAAAACACCTTCTTTCTCTTCTTGTTTTTGTTTGAACTTATTAACCATAGTGTGTAGCAGATTTTGCACTTTACTGTTTATTGTTTTTCCCATAATTAAGCAATTATTCTTGAAAAATAAATATCTGTTTCCAAAACTGACAATTGCAACCATAGACTTTGACGTGATTTTTTTCGGCAAAACAATGTTGCCAATTTAATTTAAAAAAAAAACTCCAGGTTACGCTTTCAGTAGACGCACTCTAGCTCACTTGTGTCCTGTTAATATTTAGAGTCTGTCTAAAAAGTCAAACAACTTGGTTAATTTATTAGTATAAAATGAAATCTGATGTAATCAACACTGGTTCAATACTCAAGGTTGATTAAAAGATCCAGATCATTGGGCGGAGCATCGCCGTGCCCTCCTGGGGGCGATCGGCGGCGGAGACCTCTCGCGCCGGGCCTTGGTTGAGGCCATGGTCCGGAGCGAGGAGGAGTGGCAGGCGGTCGCCGACTTCTGCGAAGCAGTAATGCTCGCCAAGGAGGAGGCCGAACGCATCAGGCAACGGCGTTATCGCCGCCGCCGTCGCCGGGATTCTGATCCCAATTTCCGGCCAACGTAGACGCGGGCTTGCGGACAGTGAGCAATGGGTAGCTCACTGTCCGGCCGTCCGGTAACTGTCCGGACCAAGCCCAAGTCGTCGACGGCGCGCACTGTTCCCGCGCACCTCAAGGAGTTGTCAGCAACAGCAGGGACCCAGCCGGGTCGAAGCCTACTGGGGCCAGGGTTATCCGAAAGGGCGCTCGAGCCCCGGTATGAAGGCTAGAAGGAACAGGGTGGGTCTTTTAGTCAGTAAGAGTCTGACACTATCTCCCGCTCCGCCCAAGGGCGGGGGATGTCAATGCATGATTTTTTCCCACCATAAAAAAAAAAAAAAGATCCAGATCATTATTTACTAATAGAAAAACCTTATAAAAAGTATCGAATATAAGTATTTTTTAAATGATTAAATATTATACAAAATTCCAAAGTCGTTTGACTTTTTAGACAGACTATAGGCTTGTACTTGTTGCAATTAATTGTTTTTTTTTTTCAGTACTGTGCACTTCTCTATGTGACGAATTCACTATGCCTAAAATTTTGTGTGTCTTCTGTTAGTGTATGTCTTAGTGAGTAAGTCGTTGAGGTGCCTACTAAATAAATAGTTAAATAAATTACTTTAAAAAATACGTATAAGAAACGATGCCTTCATGTGTGGGTCGGAAATGCACTTAGCTGATTTTTTCACGTATTAGACACGGCAGATGGTATGGCCGAAAACTCAAAGACCATGATTATTTTAACTTAATTGGCAATGGGCAAGGCACATTACACATCAGATGGCCGTTGGGGCCGAAAGGTTCTGGGTTGGCGACCGCGTACCGGAAGACGCAGCATTGGGAGGCCTCCTACAAGGTGGACCAATGACCTGATCAGGGTCGCTGGAATCCGATTGATGCGAGACGCACAGGACTGGTCGTTGTGGGAACGCCTATGTTGTGCAGTGGACCTTTTTCGGCTGAAATGATGATGATTATTATTATTTTTGTCTACAACCAATTTGTATCTAATAATAATTCGGTGAAAGAGTAGACATTAGCTGCCTGCCAAATTAAAGTGCCTTCAAAGCCGTAACTACTTCCCAAGGAATTAAATATAGTTTTAAACGTTGAAGAACTTTACTAAGGTCGTAAACTGTTGTGGGAGGTTCCTCGAAAGCTCGTCTCTGTGAGATATTTGGCCGTCAGTTGCGTCGGACGGTCGTAACCCTGTAACGGCGGCTTAACATTTTATTTTATATTTTTATATACTCTAACCCTTTTGTTTTATTGTGATTAGTTTAGATATATGACCCTTCAAGTCTTCACCCTACAGCTTTACATGTCTAGCTAAAAAAGAAATCACTATGAAATGAAACATTAATTGAGAGCATCTTTAGATTTCAAATTGAAAAGTATAATGTAGCTTTTCAATCATGGCGATTATTCAGACAAGAATTGTTTGCTACCATCTTCCAAGTTATTCGAAGACATGTAACATCCACCAACCCGCACTTGGCCTGCATGGTGGACTACGGCTCATTCCCTCTCCTAGAGAGGAGGCCTGAGTCCCAGCAGTGGGAACATTAAAAAGGGTGATGATGATCTTCCAAGTTATCTCTCCCAACTAAATTCTACATCAAATTGACAGTCACACCTTGTTACTTATGCCTTAGCTACGTAACGGGACAAAACGTCCCCAACATGACGCGCAACGTTGTCAAATTAACCAACAACATACCCCGCGTAAAATGTTGATGTAAGGTCAAGTAAATAGCGTTGTGTGTCAATGTTTAGGGACAACTTCTCGGGTACCTAATGTATCTGAGGATCCGTAGGGTGTATAAGAATACAATAGAATAGAATAAACTTTATTGTACACCAAAAAGTAACATAGCTTGTACATAAACTTAAATTTATGAGAACAATGGCGGTCTCATCGCTAACAGGGATATCTACCAGACAACCTTAGGTTGGATTGAAACGACTAAAATAATACAGGAGGTAGTCTGCGGTGTACTGCTAACAATATAATCAAACACTAACACTTGATCCGAGGCTTTACATTGATATTTAATTGATCAACGATAAACGATAGTTTTTTTTTTTTTTTATAGTTGTCATACCAACAATCTGTGAAGATCTTTCAAACTGACTTGATACTTGAAATATGGACTGTAGTATGTCGTATCGTTCTCTATCGCATCAGTATTCAGTACTGCTATTTACTATGGAACGTCTTCTCTCAGAATGATGACTCCACCAATCAACTTTAGTCCAATTTTATTCCTCTAGCTAATCCTGTTAGCACCACTAACCTATTCTCGTACAGCGCCGGCATGAAACGCAGAAAATATAATCACTTACAAGACCCAAAAAAATGCCTGGGCGCCAATAGCACGTTCCATGTTCAAAATTGCGTTCATCTTATAGATTATGAGCTAGAGGGCGCGCGCGGCACTAAAGTGTTGCCACCCTTAGATCGAACTGACGGCACGTCATTGGTATTCCATCTGTGATCTCCTCAAAATCAAGGAGTATGTGATTCGATTTCTATACAGCTGACGTAAGTTTATAGAGTTGTTTGAACCATTTTTGTAGCCTGTTTTTGGTACACACTATAGAAGATTAAATTAAAGTCTTGAATACTACTACTAGACTATAATTTTTATTGATGACATTTACATCTGAATTTTAATCAAACCGTCTCAGAACACTTGTTTATTCATTCTTACAAAATATAGATGACAAATATTATAGATAAAAGTCGTAGCTATGTTTTATGCCAATGATGACAGTTATATTTTGTGACTAGCTTTTGCCAACGACTTCGCCTGCGTACATAAAATATAGGCTTTTTTTTATGGTGGGAAAAAATCATGCATTGACATCCCCCGCCCTTGGGCGGAGCGGGAGATAGTGTCAGACTCTTACTGACTAAAAGACCCACCCCGTTCCTTCTAGCCTTCATACCGGGGCTCGAGCGCCCTTTCGGATAACCCTGGCCCCAGTAGGCTTCGACCCGGCTGGATCCCTGCTGTTGCTGACAACTCCTTGAGGCGCGCGGGAACAGTGCGCGCCGTCGACGACTTGGGCTTGGTCCGGACAGTTACCGGACGGCCGGACAGACATAAAATATAGGCTAGGTCACACAGAAATAAAGCTGCTTTCTATCGATGAAAAAAATTTAGCAATCGGACCTGCACTTTCAGAGGTAACATCTTACAAATAAAAAAAAAACTTTACCTCTTTATAATATTACTGTAGATGAATATTATTTCACAAAGGTAAGTAGACATTTCTTTCATTTCTTATTTTGAACTCTATGTAAATATCTTGTTCACTCAATCGGAAACATCAATTGAGTGTCTCACCGCGAGCCCCATACTAAATACGATTCCCTTCACCCTAACGCTGCATTGTCTTGTCAAAACAAACCACCTATTATGGCAGTTATCTTTACTATTTCATATGTATTCAATCCGCTATATTATTATCATAATACAAGCTATAGTCTGTCTAAAAAGTCAAAAGACTTGGGTAATTATTAGGGTAAAATGAAATCTGATATAGTCAACACTGGTTCAATAATCAAGGTTGATAGATCTTGATCATTGTTTATTAATAAAATAACCTTATAAAAAGTATTAAACATATGATTTTTTTTAAATAATTTAATATTATTAGGGGACATTTTTAACAATAAAAAATGCAAAAGACTTTCGTTTAGAATATAGTTATTTTAGTCTATTTAATGGTATTCTTATTACAAAGTAGGATACATTTGAAAAGATATAATAGTGTCGTAAGTATAAAGTAATAACCTAAATCTGGAATCGTAAGAGAAATCTGATTTTAAATATTCTACTCCGCTTATTGATTCATTATCACTAGCCATATAACGATCAACATCTGTTGTAGAACTATCATCATCTTAAGAAACAAGTGAATGACAACTGAAATTCGGGTTGTCAACCAAAGAATTTTTATTTTCTACAAACATTCTTAAGTCGATTGACATTTTAGACAGATTATACGGCTTTGCCTACGCGATGGTATAAAATTATCCCAAGGCACTCCCGGATTAAAAAAATTCGAATGTGCTATACCAGGACATGATCTACCCGTGTACCAAGTTTCATTTAAATCCGTTTGAGTGTAAAGAAGTAACAAAAATACACACACACACCATTACTTGTACAGACACCCATACGAGGACTATAGTCATAAGTCACAATCCGAGGACCTCCTAGAAAACTAGGTTAGAGACGACTTACGACCTTATTAACAAGACAAAAAGAAAGAGAAAACAATATTTGGGGTGACGAGACTATTCGTATAGCGCTATCTCAACATTTTTTAGTATGACTTTCTGTAAACGATGCGGGGACCTAAATACACTCGCAAACCCGCCTGGGTAGTACCATCCGAGGACCTGTGTGTGAGCCAAACGAGGACCTTAACCATGTGACCAGAGACGCCTATACGAGGACTTAATTTTTCACACTTTTTCTTATTACTTGCATGATGCGAGGACCTAGTACTAGAATATTCACGAACAATACGAGGTCGTTTTTCCAGGTAGGGCTTGTACTAAACGAGGACCTTTTCTGAATTTCCAATAGCCGTTTCTTACACACTTATAATTTTGCCATATTAATATTTGAGCTATATTATTAGATATTTAACCAGTTACACACACCAATTTCTCGATTTAAGTACTATCAGAGGACTTAGCATGATTTAACTGATAATGTTTAAAATGAAAGGGAAGGTATTATTCTAAGCACTACGTCTCGACTAATCAAATTGATTTAGACTTTTAGTTGTGTTAGAAACACGTGGACAATTACAATTTGACAGCAATTGAAAGATTTTATAGTCGCAACTTTGGATCCACAATAATAATCTAAAGTAACAGGTAAGATAACAAGTTGACATTCATATTCAACTATTATTCATTAATCTATCCGCTACGCGCTGTATGTGGATTGCTGACATATTATATCAATACACAGTTGTGTTAATGTCACAAAGCTGCAACTGAAATCATCTACATGTGACACAACTCTTTAACGGTCAAGTGTATTGTCTTCAATCTAAGCATGCTGTTTGTTAACATTGCATAGCATTACAGTTGAGTAAGTGAAATGAAGTTGCAGCTTGAACCGTCTCCATGTAAGACTGCTCTTCAACAGTTACTAGGCATCGCCCGCTCTTGGGCGGAGCTGGAGATAGTGTCACACTCTTATTGATTAAAAAATCCACCCCGTTCTTTCTTGCCTTTCATACAGGGGCCGAGCCTTCCTTTCAGAAGCAGACCCTTGGTCCTCTGGGCCCTTGCTGTTGCTGACCTCTCCTTGAGGCGCACGGGAACTCGGCCTCCTCCTTAGCTAGCATTACTGCTTTGCAGAAGGAGGCGACCGCCTGCCACTCCTCCTCGCTCCGGACCATGGCCTGTACCAAGGCCTAGCGCGAGGATTCGCCGCTACCGATCGCCCCCACCAAAATACGACTCGCTAGTTCTAGCGCAGGGAGAGTTGTACCAGGCGGCGGATGATCTAGCAGCATGCGGGGTTGCGATAGTCGTTGATAGGATCCAGCAGTTGGAACTCGAGGTGGTACTGCACAAGTCCGAGGCTATGTGTTTCCACGGCCTTTGGAACGCGCCACCGTCGGGTTCACAATTAACGGTTGGAGGAGTTCACATCGGGGTCAGGTCAACGATAAAGCACTTGAGACTCGTCCTCGACAGCTAGTGGAATTTTGTGCAGCACTTCTGAGATCTGGCACTTAAACTGAACCGGACTGGCTCAAGCGGCTCTTGCCCAACCGGGGCCTGGGGAGTTTAGACGCCTACTGCCGGAGGCTTTACGCAGGAATCGTTCGGTCCATGGCCCTTTACGGGTCGCCAGTGTGGGCGCCGTCGCTGCGTCAGCAACCGAGAGCCCAGCTGAACGCATGCCTGAGGGTCATGGCAATACAGATGGTACGGAGATACCGCATGGTTTCTCGCAAAGTGGCGAGCCTTCTTGCTGACCTGCCACCATGGGATCTGGAGGCAACAGTTCTTGCACGCATGTACAATTTGCGCGTGGAGATGCGAAAGAGGGGACCTCTTTGAGGCGTGGCTGGAAAGACCTCACGGCGTCCTCACCTTCCGTATGACGCAGGTTCTCACCGGACATGGTAAGTTCGGGAGGTACATACCTGCACCGGATTTGTGCGGAGCACACGGTAGAAGTGTGCCCTGCTTGGTCGAAGCATCGCCGTGTCCATGTGGCGATCGGCGGTGGCGATCTCTCGCGCCGGGCTTTGGTACAGGCCATGGTCCAGATCGAGAATGAGTGGCAGGCGGTCGCCTCCTTCTGCGAAGCAGTAATGCTAGTAAAGGAGGAGGTCGACCGCATGAGGCGCTCACGCCCCAGCCGCTGCCGGGATTTCGATCCCGATTCCGGCCACCGAAGGCGCGGGCTTGCGCACGGCGAGCTATGGGTAGCTCGCTGTCCGACTGTCCGGTAACCGTCCGGACCAAACCCAAGTCGTTAACGTCGCGCACTGTTGAAGGAACGGGGTGGGTTTTTTAGTCAGTAAGAGTCTGACACTATCTCCCGCTCCGCCCAAGAACAGGGGATGTCATCTAAATATTTTTTACCCGGCAAAAAAAACGCTATTTATTTATAGTTTAAAAGTTTTTAAATTGTAATTTTCAAGTATTTTATGTCTTTAATTTAATAAGTTTAAATTAACAAGCTTATTATTTTCAAAATTATGCTCGCCATGTGTTTGTTATCTAAGAAAAAGTAGTGTTTATTCTGCACAAGGCACTCTATTTACCTCAAGCAATTGAGAGAGTTTTGGCCTTCTTAGTATCGTTCAGACTTGTATTCAATCAGCTGATCGGAGTTGTCCCTCTTAACTGAAAGAGTTATGTTAATCATTGATATGTATACTATTTTTATGTAATAAAATTGAGTATGGCAATTAATAAAAGGGCATAAAATGCGGATCAATTTATGCTTTCTACTTAAGATCGGCCAAATATCAAGGACGTCCGGGCCTTGGTTGAGGCTATGGTCCGGAGCGAGGAGGAGTGGCAGGCGGTCGCCGACTTCTGCGAAGCAGTAATGCTCGCAAAGGAGGAGGCCGAACGCATCAGGCAACGGCGTTATCGCCGCCGCCGCCGCCGGGATTCTGATCCCGATTTCCGGCCACCGTAGGCGCGGGTTTGCGGACAGTGAGCAATGGGTAGCTCACTGTCCGGCCGTCCGGTAACTGTCCGGACCAAGCCCAAGTCGTCGACGGCGCGCACTGTTCCCGCGCGCCTCAAGGAGTTGTCAGCAACAGCAGGGACCCAGCCGGGTCGAAGCCTACTGGGCCAGGGTTATCCGAAAGGGCGCTCGAGCCCCGATATGAAGGCTAGAAGGAACGGGGTGGGTCTTTTAGTCAGTAAGAGTCTGACACTTTCTCCCGCTCCGCCCAAGAGCGGGGGATGTCAATGCATGATTTCTTCCCACCATAAAAAAAAAATATCAAGGACGTAGTAGTCAATTCTTCATGCCAATGGCTAAAGAATTAAATAGACATTTTTTATAGATAATTAATTGCACTCAGAATAATGTTTCAGGACATCTAGCAATGTATAAGAACTCTTTGGTCAAATAAACTGAAATTCTAGAACTTAGTGTATTGTTTTTCAGTGCATGACATATTTTATTTATAATGCTATTCTCAAAAACATATATATTGTGCATTCTCAAGTCTCGTACAGTACATTATGACATACTTTTATGTAAAAAACCATCCGAAGTTTTACTCTCTCAGAACAGAAGTTTCGATACTTTTGAAATTTCAATAATCAATACACACGGAAAACCTATCCAAATGGGGACCTAAATACACTTGTCTGGAAAAGCTACCCATGTGGGGACTTACATACACACTGTCTGGAAAAGCTACCAATCCGAGGACATTTGTGTGAAGATTTACACATAAGTCTCCACAAGGTACTAAAAACATGACTGAAGTGTTAAAAGACGTGTGTAAAAATTTTAAGTGGCGCCGCCTAGCGGTTACACACGATCGTGTGTGAACATGAAATTTCGCAACCAAACCGAGGTCCACCAAGGTTGATATCAACTTTTCCTTATTAAGTATATAGAAAGGTTCAAAATCGAACGTAGAATACGATGAACCAGGTCGGGCCATCCGAGGACGTACGAAAAGGTCCTCGCATTGAAAAGGTCCTCAGATGTGCCTTGTGTATTCAAGCGCATGTCCTCGCATGGTACTTAAAACAAACACATGACACACAATATCAAACTATCACCTTCACAATATTAGTACGATGGTGAGTTCAATATGACGACCTTCACCTATTTAATAGAACAGTTTTTAAAAGAAGAATAATTAAAATACAGATTCTTTTAAATCGACTTTACACTCTTTTCTGCATCCCTCCAAAAATGCTTTCCGAGGGCAGGAAAGCATATTTGATATACAACTGATTGTTTACATTTCTTCCACCAAGCATCTACCAATTTCAGCAAATACACTCGTAGCCATATATTTTGCGACAAACTCAGAAATTCCCGAAGTCTATCGCAATATAGAAATCCTTATAGGTATGTAATATTGCTAAAAAAGGTACAAATATCAATAAGAACTGAGGAACAAAACTGTTGGCTCAGCTTCTAGGGCAGATTGCTACAAGATCCGTCATAACTACTCTACGATTGCGACCTTTCTCAGAACGCTGACTGGCTTGCCAGAACTCGTCTTATATAATTTCAGATACTCGGATACTGGTGAATATTATTTTATCCTATCCCATAATTGTATTATTATCTATACAGTATACTATATATACACTAATAACCTTGCAGAACTACATTAGTAACATCATAAACAACAACTTTTGTTCTATGACTTTTTAAAAAACATAATTCATTACATCACCAAAAATAAACCTTCAAGATTTCATTGTTCTATATAATACATTGCAACTCCGTATTTTGCTATATCTATCTACGTCAGTATGACAAAGCAAGCGCTTCAAGCACCCCGCTCCCCTCCGCTATTGTAGTATCGTTTGTTTCGCATAGACTTTGTAATATTTAGAAATTTAAATATTTTTATTTTTGTATGAAAATCTGATGAACTAAAATACGATACATTTTCAAAAGTTATAGAACTAAAGTAGTTCTTTATGATGTTAGTTCTGAGAGGTTGCCAGTGATTTACAAATAACCCTGTATACACCGTTAAATTTTATAGTAATTTTCGGCGTTGCGTACAAACTGCCTACAGGTCATTAACCTCGCTCAGCTGACGTTTTCTTAAAGAAATTAATTTCGTACATGCGTAAATTAATACGAGTTTTGAAAAAAAGGTACTTTATTTTTTAATTTTATCTTTACAAATCGATAGTGTTTCATGTACCGGATCGACCCTCCACGGGATTAAAACGATTAAAATTTAGTGGTGTATATAAGCATAAACTAACTGACTAACATATCATCACACAGCCGAAACGACTGTGACTAGGAACGTAAAATTATGCACAAGTCTTCCTTTTACGATGTAGGCGAGCATTAAGAGAGGATTTTCTTAATCTCACCCCCTGTGGTGATGAAACGCGGGTAAAACCTCTAGCAGAAGCTAGTCTATGATATAATAACAATATAATGAATTATGCACATCCTGAAAGTGGTAAGACCTACAGTATGACTATTCAGTCTGTGTCTTTACTAGTATAAACTAAATGAAGGCATACTGGAGGTACAGGTATTCTACCTACATACCTCTCATGAAAAGAAAATGTTATTTAAATCTCACATCAATTTAAACAAACAAAAACGAAAATCGAATCCACGACAGGAACAGCTTGAGATTGCAAACAAAAATAAGATCACGTTGAAAGTTCAATTTTCCAATACATTAGGATCGAGCCGTTTGCGAGTAGTCGTGATTGATTCACGGTCCGTGCCACCAATCCCGGTGATTGATATCTGAACGGGGTGTTTAGTGTACAATGATGTGCGCCGAACTATTCGGGGATTTCGGAGTGTTTTTGTATTGTGTGTTCGGTAATAGATATTGAGTGTGTGGGTAATCTGTCGGGAAATATCGAACTATTGTAAAAAGATTTTTAAAAATCTTTGGAGAATCTGATTATCTTATTCTGAGTGCTTTCTCCTAGATAAGAGGCCTGAGTCCACACATTATAAGACTGATTTTGCTATGCCTGTTTGTGGTTACATAGAAAGCAATACTATTTTTAAGTGCCTGGCTACTTTGTGGCTGCGAAGCTAAATATGTAACTTGAATGTAGTGTTTGACACAGTTTAATACAATCCAATATCTAATGGGATACTTGTGGACTCAGAAGGATAATGATGACAAAATTAGAGATTGATTATATTAACAATTACAATTTTTTAAATAAACAAATGTGGGTTTTAGTCAGTAAAAGTTTGACACTCCCTTTCGCTCCACCCCGAGGGTGAGAAATTATTTGATGATTTTCCACACAAAAGAGAGTTTGCGTATTACGTGTATAGGTAATCAAAATGTTAAAATTGGTCCAAACATAATATTTTAATCAAAATAATTATCTGTTAGCATCGGCGTAGCTGAACAAGGGCTCTGGGGCAAAAACCAACTGGGGCCCCTAAATTGTTTAGGCTTTATCAATATATTATGTATATGCTGCTTTATCTTTTATACAAATCCATAAATCCCAAGTTATTAATCATTAACATGCACATTCAATGATAAGGAGACGTGGTCGTCGTTAATATCGTCGTGCTTCATCGTCGACCACATCATCGCTTACCATCAGGTGAGATAGTGATCAAACGCAAGCCTATCATTAATAAAAAAAAAATAAAAAAAATATGATCGGCAACGATATCTTTCAGAGCTTAATAACCGAATCTTCACGAATAGGCTTTTCAACCAATACTGCAGTGATCTCATTATTTGATTCACTATCACTATCAATAGAAATATTATTCGTAAATTTTTTCTAAATATAAATGGTTTGTTTATCAGGTTTTGGGAGCCCCCGAGCTTGAGGGCCCCTGGGCACTGCACCACCTAGTCCCTTAGTAGCTACGCCGTCACTGTGTGCGTGTGTGTGTGTGTGTGTGTGTAGCTTTAGATAGTCTACTACTTATACTAGTATACAAAAACAGCTTTGAAACTGCTGCAGCTTTTATGTGCTTAGTAAACAACTTTAAAATTAAAGTTTTTAAGCCACAAACGCAAAATCCGCAACACGCAATACTGTAAAACATCAATAAGTTCAACACGGTCCCCTTTCGCGCAAAGAACACAATAACTGATTTGAATACACTCCGATAGAATACAAATCAATTCATAATGGACCCGCCGAGGGTAGACAAACAAAATTTTTATGGAAATACAAATTCCTTCGATTATTGTCTTTTTTCTATGCGCCCAGATTGTTAAATTTGTTTGCCTAGGACCCGTGCGGAATATACAAGTGGATCGCGTATCCGTTTGCGGAGGTCTGTTACTGGACTTGGCCATTGTTTTGTTAGCAAAGAACTACAAAATAATTGTTTTTTTTCTTTCATTAGGACGTTGCGTGCAGTTTTTGTGATCAGCAGTGATATTCTGGACATTCTCATTGTGGAAATTTAAATTGTATTTAAGGTGGGAAATCATCCGTAGGCGCAGGGATGTGGACGGCGAGCAATGGGTAGCTCGCTGTCCGACCGTCCGGTAACTGTCCGGACCGAACCCAAATCGTCGACGACGCGCACTGTTCCCGCGCGCCTCAACGAGTTGTCAGCAACAGCAGGGGCCCAGCTGGGTCGAAGCCTACTGGGACCAGGGTCAGTTTCGAAAGAGTAGCTCGAGCCCCGGTATAAAGGCACGAAAGAACGGGGTGGGTTTTTAGTCAGTAAGTTTACTGCACGTGTCATTTGTCATGCTAACAACGCCGTTGGAAGTCAAAATGGGTTGCACGGACAGTGAAAAAGTCTAATTGGTGTATGGGGAGAGAGCGCGTCAAACTTTTGCCGACTAAAACCCACCTGTGTCCTTTAGTTGCCCTTTACGTTCCAGGACCACGATAACTCTTAGCTACAAACACTCCCGCAACCCTGGCAAGCATCGCCCATTTACGACAGACATCCTGCGATCTTTCCACGCAATTGGGCTCTGCAACTGTCAAAGTGGCGCTCTCGTCGATCTATCCCAAAACAAAAATATTTTGTATTGAAGTTGGAAGTAAAAACTGTTTTTTTATAAAAATGACGCATTGTTGTGTACCTAATTGCTCGAAAAATTCTACTCACCAGTTTCTGAAGGACTGTAAAATTTTTAAAAAAACTGTGGCTTAAAGCAATTCGTCGCGTAAATTTAATTCTTACTTTAGATTTTTAACCGACCACCTTGAATACATATTAGGCAATGTTACGATCATTTGTTCTGTGTTTGGGTGTAATTTAACTATAAAATGTATGTATGTATTTAGAAATATATAAGTATGTTTATCAGTGGTCTAGCACCCATAACATAAGCTCTGCTTAGCTTGGGACTAGACGGCGTTGTGTGACAGTTGTGGAATATTATTATTATTATTATGTGGAATATTATTTATCAAACTCGAAAGAAATAACTTAAATATAGCACCCAGAAACTAAATAACACAAAAAAATCTAGCAATATGACCTCAACAACTATAGTCAACGGACAGACCTGTGGGACAGACCTATGAAGGCGCCATCTACAATCAGCCTTCACTTGCCAGCCCCATTACATATTTATGATAAAGACAACATTAAGGATCAAATCGTCTGCCATTACTATACTATACTCAAAATACAATCATACGTTAGCTAGGTACCTATTAGTAGGTAAGTACTGATAGCAAAACCCCTAGTGGCGTGCTGATGGCATGTCTGAATCACGCAACATTTTCTACTACATGGGAAACACACAGGTGGAACGTTTTATTTTCCCCATTTCTTCACAGGTATGAAAATAAAGCAATCTGACATTGAAGAATTAACTTGCCTTATCCTATTGTGCGTGTAGACTGGAAATTGAATTCAGATAGACATGAGTGGGATTAGGTTGCCTATGACAGTTAATATTTCGATGTCGAAAATGTAATTGAAATATTTTGTTTTTAATACTTACACTTAATCGAAAGGGCCACGCAATTACTGTTTTCCGCACTAGTGTGGAAAAGTGAGCTAACTCGCCTCGTTACAAAACTGGCTGAGCGCTAAGCCACTTCCACGTGCCGTTGGTCAACCCCATTTCTTTATTTTTTCGTAAGTGTATTGAAAAACGTCGTTTTATTCACGTGGAAATTTTTCGCTGCAGTATTTCGCTCCATCGTCTCCATTTGCATCAAAATGTACTATTTCAAAGTAGAACGTCAATGTTTCAGCTGTAGATTTTCAATCAACTCGCTTTTATGATAATTAAGAATAACTTTTGCCTAAGTAGGATTGACGATTGTTTGTATTACGCATAATCTAACCTTTTCTATTATACGCTTTTATTTAGTTTCACCTGTTCCGATGTTTGTATGTCTGTAATCAAATCTCCCAAATTAAATTTGATCCACTTCCCGGTTACCGATTGAGCTGAAATTTTACATGAATGTGTAGATCAGATGACATTGCAAAGTTATTATGACATGGAGCTGATCTGGGGCCCAAGTTTGCTATTTTTATAAATTCGTCACTCCAACATGATCCCATTGTCATTTTGCTAAAAGTTTGTAATCTGCTAATTCATAATGATCGATCATTGATCGGTCAATGGTCTTGTAGTAGAATTGTGGTAGAATGACAATACCGAGCTTATTAAAAGCACTTACTGCGCAATGACGTCGTAATGGTAGGTCACTGATCAAAGGAACTGCCAAAATTTTTGCAGGTTACCGCATACGTCAGATATTCATTTGTCATTATGTACGAGATTACCAATTTATGCCATTTCTTTCAATGGAGTGTCAGTGGTTGACCATCGGAAAGTCATAATGACGCCATTATATTAGTAGATTACCAAAACTTGTCAAAATCACCACCACCACCATGCTGACACTATTGTAATAGCAGACTTGGGGCCCTGATTATAGGACCAGAAGCTGGTCATAGTTAATCGGACAACCCTATCGTATTTGAACTTCTTGGAATGGTATTGCTGAGTATTAATTATATAGGTAAGTATATACCGCGCTATAAAAGCTTGCTATGGAAAAAAAAATGCATTTGAAAACTTTTTTTATGATATTTGCATTTTTTACTACGATGATTCCACAAACTTCTTGCGAATGTGTTCACATGTCATTAGGTACTTTATTAAAAGAAAACCGACTGTATATCGTAATTATTGCTAAATAGCTGTACTTAACGTTTTGCGAACACATTTATTGTGCGTACAGTCAAGGAGTGGAATTCCCTGCCGGAATCTGTGTTTCCTGATAGCTACGACTTAGGAATCTTTAAGTCGAGAGTGTGGGGTTTTTTCTAGGCAAGCGTGCTTCATCGTCGACCACATCATCGCTTACCATCAGGTGAGATGGTGGTCAAACGCAAGCCTATCATTAATATAAACCAAAAAAAAATTAAACCTATAGCTCCAAAGACATTGTTCGACAATCTGAGGTGGCCTAAATAGGAGGTGGATCTAACCTACTCTATGTCCAAAACCACACATTACTTTAGCCCAACCTTTGATCATACTAAACATATCATGCTTCACACAAAACTTCTACTTATAGAAGTCGCCACATAACCGTGGAATAAAGTACATTGACCTTTCCTCAATATCTCTGCGTAGGTACCCGAAAAACCAACAATGAACTGCTTTTTAGGGTTTCGTACTCAAAGGGTAAAAACGGAACCCTATTACTAAGACTTCGCTGTCTGTCCGTTTGTCTGTCACTAGACTGTATCTCAAAAACCACTATAGCTAGACAGTTGACATTTTCACAAATTATGTTGCCGCTATAACAACTAATACTAAAACCAAAATAAAATAAATATTCCCATACAACAAACGCATTTTTTTTGCCAAATTTTCCAAAGGACGGTACGGAACCCTTCGTGCGTGAGTCCAACTCGCACTTCACCAGTTTTTTCATTACTAGATCATGAAAAGGGACACGATACATGTCGATTCAAGACAGCTTTATGTCTTTATTTCCATTTATGAAATGAAGAATTTCAACAAATGTAAGAGGGTCAATGACCGTTATCCCACGTTTACCTGGCACCTACTTCAACACAACATCAAAAACACGGGTCACCTTTTGGGCCTTTATCTACTCTTTCCCAGTAATCATCTCGCTCATTAGCTTTTCCGGTGTGAGCAGAAAGGTCCGTTTAATGCGGTCGCGGAAGTAACGTGCGGACTGCAAAAATGTACCTATGGGTATATAGAGTACCCTCAAAGAATAAAGGAAACACATATAATGTAACGACTGTTATCTCCTAAGGAGTTAATCGTGGCTTAGCATGCAAATGGAAGTAATGTACTTGAAAGTAGGGTTAACAAAAATCGAGGTTAATGTTAAAGATTGAATTTACACGACGCTCTATCTACAGTTATATTATAAAGAGGTATTTTTTTTTTTGTTTTTTTTTTTTTTGTTTGTAGGAAGTAATCTCTGGAAGTACTGGCCCGATTACGAAAACGTTTTCACCGGCAGAAAGGTGCCTTATTCCTGAGCGTTCATGCTTGCCAGAAATTGGGATTTATAGCACAATGATCGTACAGTCAAAAAGGTTCTAAAGAAAAAAATTACTATTTTTAGCAGTCTACATATTGGTGAAACCCTATACACCGTGAAATTTTAATGGTTGTTTTCCCGCGGCAGATCGACTTGCCATAAGGAGTACTTTCGAAACATAGAGTAAAATTTAAAAAAAAATAAAATGTTTTTGTTTTAAAATAATTAAAAAAATATTCAACAACTCGAAAAAGTGAGAAAAAATAGTAACACTAGACGTAACTTGTAGGTACTCGCGTCGCACGCGCCGGCGCTTCAAAGGAAAGCAATGCATAAATTAATGTTCAAACAAAAATAAGCTCCCGTGTATGTGGTGACACGGCATAAAATAGCTTGCACGCAACAATGCAATGCAATTCTAATATTTTATTTATTTATGAAACGATTATATTACTAAGACAAAACCATTTCGCTGCGGGAAAACAACCATTAAAATTTCACGGTGTATTTGAGTTATGGCGGGCTACACAAATGACCTTTCTTTGGTATTATTGTTCGTAAAGTCGTTGAGCTCCTTATTAGTCTTGAGTTGAGCTACACGAATGCAAATGCTTGGACAGACCGGACATGTTCACTCAAATCAGACAGCTATCTGCATGGTTCTCATAATGATTCGACCATTACATGTATTCAGAGTCAACACACACAAGTAAAACACTAATAACCTTACAGGACTGTAAATTACTAACATCATTAACAACTTTTGTTCTATGACTTTTTACAAAACATAATACATTGACCAAAAACAAACTTTCAAGATTTAGTTGTACTTTAAAACACATTTCAACTCTGTATTTTGTTATACCTACATAAGTCTATATACCACAACGCAAGCTTTTCAAGCACCCTCGCCACCCGATCCCCGCTCCCCTCTGCTATTGTACTATCGCTTGCTTCGCATAGACTTCGTAATATTTAGAACGTTCAATTTAAATATTTTATGAAAAACTGATAAACTAAAATATGATACATTTCTAAAAGTCATAGAATAAAAATTGTTGTTTATGATGTTAGTAACATAGTCCTGAGATGTTGGAAGTGTATTATAAATATAAATATGTATTATCTACTATATAAAAATAAGTCGGGTTTTCCTTCCTGACGCTATAACTCCAGAACGCACGAACCGATTTCCAAGGTTTTGCATTCGTTGGAAAGGTCCCGGGCTCCGTGAGGTTTGTAGAGTAGGTTAGAATAGGGTAGAGTAGGGTAGAGTAGGGTATAGTAGGCTGAAGTAGGGAAGAGCGGGAGCGAAGCCGCGCGGGTAAAAGCTAGTACTGTATAGACTTTAAAAGAGACTTTGACAACTGAATTTGTTTCGGTGTTTTTTCTCAGGGTAGTTAGCCAAAAATCACCGGTCTCATCTAGTTTAAATTGACGTTTAAAAGTGTTATCAATTATCCAATATTTATTACTCCTAAAACAAACTAAACTTGACTTCATAACTTTGATTAAGCAGAACACAATATATGAAGCAAATAAATCAGACCCTATATTTATATTTGATAGGATCCAATACCAAGATCGTATATTACATAATAAATTCTTATGACGAATGACTTTTGTTGATGGAGGGTGTACTAGACTAGGTAATGTGTGTGATTTGTTATGTACATAAATATATTGGGTTTTCTTCCATACTGCATATTAATAGTAAGTTATTGTCGTCATATTTCTTTTATGTCAGTTGTCATATCTTTGATAGCATGTTCTGTCCATACTTTTTTTTTGTAGGTAATCATTAAATAATCTCAATTGCACTAAGTGGAATGAGAGGAACTTTTACTTTGACTGGCCTGTTGGTCTAGTGGTTAGTGACCCTGACTGCTACGCCGGAGGTCGTGGGTTCGATTCCCACCCAGGACAAATGTTTGTGTGATGAGCATAATCATTTGTTCTGTGTTTGGGTGTAAGTAATTTATCTATAATATGTATGTATTTAAAAATATATAAGTATGTTTATCAGTTGTCTAGTACCCATAACACAAGCTCTGCTTAGCTTGGGACTAGACGGCGTTTGTGTGATAGTTGTGGAATATTATATTATTATATATTTTACTGCCCCGTCTGTGTGCCTTCAGTTGCCTTTTGCATTTCAGGCTTGCTGTAACTCTTTCCAACAACCCCGCAGCCCAACAATCCCACGTCGGAAGTCGCAGGGCGACTAACGGTCACCGTAGACGAGAGTTTGCGACGGCGAGCTGTAGGTAGTTTGCCGTTCGGTCGTCCGGTAATGACCAACTCCGGGTCGACGACGCGTGTACCACGGATACCTCGAGATGTCAGCAAAATTGATGGGGCCAGTAAATGCCGACGCCTGCTAGGGCTGTGAATTGCTCGAATTATCATCATCATCATCATCAGTCTTTTTAATGTTACCACTGCTGGGACTAAGGCCTCCTCTCTAGGAGAGGGAATGGGCCGTAATCCACCACGCAGGCGCAGTGCGGTTTGGTGAATGTCACTCTGTCTCATGTCTTCAAATTTTTGGTTCTAGGACAAAAGGAAATTGCTCGAATGAGTTACTGCAAAAAAGCGCAACTGACGAAACACGTAACCAAATCTAACACTCCCTCCCACAGTCCCACTTCACCTAGAACGGGATTGGGCACGCCACAATTATGGCGATAAGTCCCCTCTTTGAGGCGTGGCTGGAAAGACCTCACGGCGTCCTTACCTTTCGCATGACACATGTCCTCACCGGAAATGGCAAGTTCGGGAGGTTCCTGTTCCGAATTAAAGCGGAAGTGACGCCCGGGTGTCGCCACTATGCGGAACGCCCGTAGGACACGGTGGAGCACACAATCGCGGTGTGCCCTGCTTGGGCGGAGCATCGCCGTGCCCTCGTGGGGGTGATCGGCGACGGAGACCTCTCGCGCCGGGCCTTGGTCGAGGCCATGGTCCGGAGCGAGGAGGAGTGGCAGGCGGTCGCCGACTTCTGCGAAGCAGTAATGCTCGCTAAGGAGGAGGCCGACCGCATCAGGCAACGGCGCTCTCGCCGCCGCCGGGATCCCGATCCCGATTTCCAGCCACCGTAGGCGCGGGCTTGCGGACAGTGAGCAATGGGTAGCTCGCTGTCCGGCCGTCAGGTAACTGTCCGGACCAAGCCCAAGTCGTCGACGGCGCGCGCTGTTCCCGCGCGCCTCAAGGAGTTGTCAGCAACAGCAGGGGCCCAGCCGGGTCGAAGCCTACTGGGGCCAGGGTTATCCGAAAGGGCGCTCGAGCCCCGGTATGAAGGCTTGAAGGAACGGGATGGGTTTTCTAGTCAGTAAGAGTCTGACACTATCTCCCGCTCCGCCCAAGAGCGGGGGTTGTCATAAGATGATTTTTCCCATCGAAAAAAAATAAATAAAAACCTAGAACGGGATAATTTATCTGATGATTTCCATGCAAATAAATAAACCCATCAATCCCGCAACCTGACTAATGACTTGTCTAAAAGATAGTCTTCTTTTTTAATTGATATAAGTACTAGTGCTTGACAGCGATCCCACCTGATGGTAACCGGTCACCGATACCCAGCACATATCTACTAACCGCCATCGATCGCACAAAATTCACCGGCCATTTTTATTTACGCCGAGCTCACGTCTTTAACGCACCAAATCTTATCCTCGTGAAGCTTTTTTTTTCATCCAAGTACTGGTTTTACTACCGGGCACATCGTATCCGGGTCGACCTTTCTTTTATTTCGTTCCGGTCTTGTCCTATTTCGCTTTATGTGGTTCCTATGCGGATCTACAAAATTCTGAGTGTCTCACCCCTCTCCTAGGGTCGAGTGTTAAAAGTTTTACAGCCCATTTTAACAGCACGGATGGATGGATTGACAAATTGTGCGCTCCACTCCTTTGTCAGGCGAGGAATTGTGAACAGAATGAATTGTAGGTGTAGGACGCTGGGTGATCTTTAATCTTTATAGGTGGTTTTATTTCGCTTTGGTTTGAGCTGGTCGTTAAAGAGATGGGGAGAGGATGGGTTACAGCGCGTTTTTATTGTAGTTTTTGTAGGTTTATTGTGCTTATTTTCAAGGAGCTACCAGTGACTTCGCAAGCGTGATAGCAGAAAACTATCGCAAGGAAACATACAATAACTGCCGGGTTAAAAGTATCATATCTGCCATTCCAGAATACGGTCTACCGATGTACCAACTTTCAGCGAAATCCATTTAGCCCTTCCTGCGTGAAAAAGTTAGAAACATACACAAAGTTTGTGAGTACTTTCGCCTTTACAATGTTTGTGAGATATATTGATTGTGATAGAAAACCAAAACATTTCGTCCCGCCCTTTAAATTAAGCGAGAAATGTCACGAGTACATCATTTAACACATGAAACTCAACGTCTTAATAAGAAAGACGTGTTATGTACTCTTTTATGTTTTTGTGCCGTTGATTGGGCAATAAACTTACTATTACCCAATCATCTTTAAGAAGAAAATAATAAAACAGCACCACAAACATTTTAGTAGGTATACAATTGGCCCAAGTCGCTGCGAGGCAGACACTTGTGTACGATCAAAACGGGTAAGAGAGTTCGAGAAAATCTTGGAAAACCTTTTCAACAAAATAAATAGCGCAGTAAACCTCTACTGTGCCTAACCAATACTTCGTAGATTCGTACCTACAGACACATATGAACACGTCTAACCCCATAACACTGCGTCGGTGTTATTGAATGTTTATTACAAAGAAATGTCTCCAATGCGTCACAAAAACGAGGCTTGACATTTTACGAACTTTTTATAACATGAATCCAGTTGATTACCCACTTTCTTCGATGTGCTTGGAAATACGCCAATCGTGATATCAGATTCCGTTGGGTCGACTTACTATGAGCGTATACATCAAAGAAACTCGTGACATTTGTAACTGTTACACTCATATTATTATGGCGTAAAGGACAAGGAAAAGTGTTTGAGAAATGAAATAAATAATTGTGTAACACCCGGTCTTTGGAAATGAATTATCGATCATCATCTCCCTAGTCTTTTTTCAACTAGCTTGGAGTCTCTTTCCAGTCTAACCGGTTGCGCCTAAATATCCGTATTTTACATGGAGCTATCAGATATGGATGGACCTATCAGACCTCCACAACCCAGTTGCTGGGCAACACGATAGGTACACCTTGGATTACCTACGATTCGGTGGACCTTAGATGGATGGTCAGACTTAACTAAAGATTAACGACTGAAAACCGGGACCAACGGGAAGACTGTCAAATATTAACAAATGGCAACCGGGCCCAACGGGAATACTGTCAAATATTAACGACTGACAACCGGGACCAACGGGAATACTGTCAAATATTAACGACTGACAACCGGGACCAGCGGGAATACTGTCAAATATTAACCATAAACAACCGGGACCAAGGCATTTCGTAGAAATAAATTATCGAAATATTGCAAATTAAACTTAAGTGCTACTTACTACCTACAGTTTTAAGTGTTAAAAATTTCGATATTCGATCACCGTCGCTAACGCACGTATAAAAATATATCACATATTCCTACTTTGTAAAAAATTTCGTTCCAGATCTAGGTATAGATTTATTGTGATGTATTTTTATAACGTCTGCCAGTGACGTTGCACGCGATGCAAAGTCCAAAAACATTATCTCAAGGGAACATGCTCCCGGAATAGAAAACTATGAGCTGAGCGAGTCCAATGACCTTTAAGCAGTAATCAGCGTTGCGTACTAACTACCTACATGTCATTGAACTCGCTCAGCTGACGTTTTCTTAAAGAAATGAATTTCGTACATGCGTAAATTAATACGAGTTTTGAAGAAAAGGTACTCTATTTTATCTTTACAAATCAATAGTGTTTCTTGTACCAGATCGACCCTCCGCGGGATTAAAACGATTGAAATTTAACGGTGTATATTCATATACATTACTTTTACTCTTATTTGACACGCGTTCGTTATCCTACTTCACGTATTATTCCGTGGACAATGGTGTGGGTTAAACTTTTTTTTACTTCACTGATAAAACTATTGTAAATTGATTCCGTACTGTTTTTTGTCCCAAATAAATAAAATAATATAAAATATATAAAATTTCAAGGTATGGTCTATTCGTGTTTTCATCGAAATCAATTCAGACGTTCGAGGGTGAAGAAGTAATAAAAATACAAACACTTACAAACTTTCACCTTTATAACATAGTGTAATTCATTTAATTCAACGATTATTTTATTTATCAAAGAATATTGTGACGTTCATAAATGAAAAATATTAGACAAGCTAAGTAGTTTCCGCCCCAATGATGAATGAATTGAACATCACCCTAACTGTCAAGACTCAGGAATGAATGAATGTACGACGGAAAGAAAATGAAAGTCTTTGGTAACAAAATTAAATAATACGTAGAATCGAATAATGAAAATATTGTCTATTCTAAGATTAACCCGATGGAGCATCAGCAGCATCATCGTCATCATCAGCATCATCGTCATCATCAGCATCGGTCAATGGACAGATATTTAACCTAACCTAACCCAACTTCAGAATGCTTATGCATAAACTCAAGCTATTTTAGCGATTTTAAAAATTATTTCAACAATAGAATGATAGTTTATCATTGAGTGACATAGGCATAATTTTTTTTCCTTCACAAAACAAATGATCATGTTCATTATACAAACATTTGTCTAGGGCGGGAAACGAACCCAAGATCTCTGGTATAACAGTCAGGGCCATTAACCACTTGACCAACAGAGCAGTCATGCCGTCCGGTAGAAGACATCGCTGTTAGCGATAAGACCGCCATTGTACCCATACATTTAAGTTTGTGTAAAACTTTTGTTACTATTTTGGTGTAAGTACGACAAAGTTTATTTTATTCTAATGTATTTAGGTTTGCGTACATAAAACATAGTTTGTTTCACCATTTTGAACACTATCCGAAATATCTAAACTAGATCAGACTTCTGGTCATAAATCAATCAGTCGAGCGCTGGAAGGTTACAAAAACACTGGCGTGTACACGTTACTCGCCCGGGGCGAAAAATTGCGGTCGAAAAGGCCCCCCGGCTGGCGTGCCGTGGCGGCCTAAGGGTTTTTTGCCCCGTTGCTATTATCAGTATCAACTGTCTGGATAGTTTTTGTGTGTACGTTAAAAAAGGGCTTTGAAAAATCAAAGCTTTTCCAGCTAGACGGAAAAACTGAGCTTTTAACGTTTTTTATACTGTACATTTTCTGAGTTTAGATTATTTGGTTACAAAACTGTTGCAGTAGGTTTCAATTAAGTATACAAATATCTAAACAACGCTGCAGCTTATTGAAAGACACATGATAATAATAATCAATCGTAATCAGATGTCAAAAAGTGATTTCCGGTACCGGGAATCGAACCCGAGCCTCCTGGGTGAGAGCCAGGTATCCTAGCCACTAGACCATACCGGACTTGCTGTGGATATATGAAAAAACAAAACCTAATCCAACTCGTAGACGGCTATTGGCTAAACACGCATATAGTTATGCAAGAAAAACGTAAATAAACTTAAGGGCTTAAATACATAAACACGTTACGACGACGCAACGTGCCACGGCTCGGCAACGGTTCCGTGACGTGGAAATCGACGTCGAGCAACGTAAATAATCACGTTACGACTAGGCAACGTGTCACGTTGCAGTCTATTTTCAGGGCATTATACTTCTTCTCGAAGTGACTCCCGTTATTCATGACTGAAAGATATGGATGGATCCAGTACTTTCTTTGTATCTGTTTCTTCTTTATCTATCTTCTTTATATTAGCAGGAGAACACGTGTAGTGTGGTCCATTTCTCGAAATTTAACTGCAAAAATTCTATAAATGCACCACCGTCAATACGACGTCGTTCAACGTGGAACGTTGCGTTGTCGTGGCGTAATCATTCACGTTGCTCGACGTGGAAGACCACGTCACGTTGCCTTGCCCTTGAACGTTGCGTCGCAGTAACGTGTTCATGTGTTTGAGCCCTAAATCCAACTGAAAAAAAAAATTTAAACCTTTTTATAAAAGATTGAACCAACATACAGTGCTACTACAAGCTCTTAAAATTATCAATTTTATGACCTAAACTAAATTGTCCAAAGAATGAAGCTATATAATGTGTATAGTTCTCTCTTACTCGCTCGCATGACTAACATTTTATAACACGTTATGGTAAGTCGATAGCACATTCCAAGTTATCAAAATAAATGATCTCAATAACAGGATCCAATAGCTAGTCCACCTGGCACCGGTTGTCTCGCAGATGAAGATGATTCCACTCGACAACACGTTCCAATTACATGGAACAGGTCCTTGCAATTACCTTAGCGTGCTTTGATTAGGCACTTACTATACTATGCAAACAAATTAAAGACAGCAAAAAGTATTGCCTCATATAACGCCTAACAAGAATAGTTCCCAGGGTTTTTCTATTTTACTAGAACGCAAGAACACGTACAAAATGATAGCAGTGTTTAAAGAATTCAATTTCAAATCAATATTGATTGAAATAGCAAAGACAGTGTATAAAATAAAACCAACAGCCGGCAAGAGTTGTAAAAAACTGTTGCAATTCGAATAAAAAACGTTAAAGTTTAAACGTGTATTCAGAAAAGTGGGAGCAGTAAGAACAGTTCACAATACGCGATTATTTCTGGCGTCTCCCCGCGAAAGTTGGCTGATAAAGAAACAATTTGTATTCAATAAGCTTCGCGAGCCCACGGGAGTAAGTGCCGAGCCGAAATATCGCTTCGTTGCGAATTTTACGTACATCCATCGACATCGAAATAGTTTACTGGAAACCCCACTATGCTCATAAAACGTTTTGGAATCATTGTCCGTGCAAGTAAAATGTCTATGTATCCTGATAGCCTGGGAGTATTTAAGAGCACCCAATTTCCATACAACCACTCTTACATGATTATATCTTACACAACTTTTTCTAGATATTTTAGAAAGTCATATCTTGTGAATATAATTTAGGTTATATTTAACTGGGTTATTATTTGGTATTTTGCGTGAAATTGGGCCAAATTTCACGCAAAATACCAAATATATACCTACTCATAAAAAAAGTAAAGAAAATACGATTATAGAAACCTTGTTAACTTTAAATCAATTTAACTTATTACATACACAACTAAAAACTATAATTACAGTAAATTAAAATAATAATAATAATAAAACCCTACGCTAATTACAACTAACTAAAATCAAACTAAAATATGGCGTCAAAAACTCTTCCACATCGCTGTCGACTGGTAATGTGCCCAAAAGGCTGGCGGCATTGCCACGCTGTATGGCAATGCTTATCCTCTGTCCGAGGTAAAAGCCAGCCCTTGGGTCACGCGAAGTGTCAACTGGACTTTTCGATAGATCTTTAAACAACTTGTGAGCACTCGGACCCCACGATCCAAGAGTTTCAACCCCAAACGGTTCGAAAATATAACTTCCAACAAGGTTTTATTCCAAAATCTTCAAGGTTTTTAAAAAAAAAACACGTATTTATTGTTTTTTTTTTTTGTGAAATATTCGAATAAGTGACGAAATTACCAAATGCCAACAGAGCGTTCACACCTTGTCTCTCTTTTATTTTCGCATTGCCTCAACATTGCGTTGGATGAAACAACAAACTTTAATTTCAAACACACGTAGGTGATAGGCGGTTCGAAAAGGGTGTGTTTAACGTTGATAATATTTAGAATGGCTTGCTTGACGCTGAACATTGCTAGGTACCTAAAAGACTTATAGGCACTATAAACTTCTCCATCTCTCTACTGGTGACACTGCTTGTACATTAGGTGAGGGAACATTTCCGCCACCGTGAATAAATACAATGACATGACCTGTTAAAATGTCAGGCGTGTAAACAAGCCTACTTGGGCCAGGGTTAGCTCCGTAAGATAGCTTAGCCCCGGTATGAAAGGCAAGAAGGAACGGGGTGGGTTTTTTAGTCAGTAAGAGTCTAACACTATCTCTCGCTCCGCCAAAGGGCGGGGAGATATCATTTGGATGATTTTTTCCACAAAAAAAAGGCGTGCAAGCAAGAAAGAGGGGTGGAGCAATATACTTTTGGTTGCGTCATTTTTCGCGCAAATAAACTGTTTTTCTTTCTTCTTTCCTTTCCTTCTTTCTTTTTTTATTTCTTTCTTTCTTCATACAGCTCCATATCTTTAAAAGTTCAGTTTAGATCGTCAAATAGATCGCGTTAACAGCTCTTGGTAGCCGTTCAAGTTAGAAGTCCAGAAAAATTCTCTGCAAACGCCGAACTATCATGGCCATTTCCAGTACATGTTTACTCCTTGAGATCGGCACAGTTTTCTAACGCCAGCTTTGTTGACTACCAAATGGAATACGACGTAGGTTATGAAAAGGCCCTGCGTGCGTAAAATGTAATTTGAAACGTGTTACAAGCACACAGAGATGAAACTCAAGGTTTAACGGCTAAATAATCGCCGACCCCAAGCAACTGTTTGTTTTATATCAATTATAATGTTCACTATACCGGTGGGAATAACTTTTTAGGACGTTGAAGGTTAGCCAATTTTACTACTAGTTGCTATACACCGTTAAATTTTAATCGTTTTAATCCCGTGGAGGGTCGATCCGGTACATGAAACACTATCGATTTGTAAAGATAAAATTAAAAAATAAACTACCTCTTTTTCAAAACTCGTATTAATTTACGCATGTACTATCTTTACAAATCGATAGTGTTTCATGTACCGGATCGACCCTCCACGGGATTAAAACGATTAAAATTTAGCGGTGTATATATTGTTTCGGTAAACTACAATATTCAGCTCGCGAAATATACACTAATCTTGTAGTCGCGGACAGCAATTTAATATTATAAAAGGCAGTAACTTTTTCCTACAGCTTTACTTCAGTGGCCTATGGAACCACTGGAACCGTTCATTTTGTGAGATAAAAAATAGCTCACAGAGTGAAAGCAACACTATCACCTTTTATATTTTATTACTTTTTACATTTCCAGGTTTATCGTTAGCAAACATAAAAACAAACAAACAATTTTACTTATTCATAATAGTTGAGACATAGGTACATACATTCCTTTATTTTTTTTAGCCTTCTTCTTCTTCCTGCCCTTGTCCCATCTTATTTGGGGTCGGCGCAATACGTTTTTTTCTTCCATTCTACCCTGTCACTCGTCATGCTATCACTAACTTCCTTTTCTTTCATATCATTCTTCACGCAATCCATCCATCTTTTCTTTGGCCTCCCTCTCCTTCTCCACCCTTTTCTTTTATTTTTTTTAGCAGACTTTGAAAAAAACTTATAACAAAAAAAAAATACAACCGACTTCAATGTTAAAAAAAACACTGAAAAGTACAAAATAACTTTAATTTCGGAAGTCATTAGGAATCGAAGGAATTCCTCAAATATTATAGACAATATAGTGATTTTAGTATTTTCATCGAAAACTCAAGCATCAATAGTCAAAAAGTAACATTTGTTGAAGTGGAGCTGATTAAGAATATAAAAAAAAATTTAAAATATAGTGCAAGATATCACAGTGAAGATAGTAATAAATGTGCATATATGTGCAATAGTACATTATGATACAAGTGTATAATGTTGGTGATTACCGCTGAGGCGGTATTTAGATCCGAGCCGAAGGCGAGGATCTTAAGAGAGCCGAGAACGGTAATCACCAATATTCACGTGTATCATACGACGTTTTTCGACACACTTGAGAAGAAAAATTTTACAAATTAATTAATTATTGCTTTATCAGCAAAACTGTTTTTTTTTTGTAGTATGTCGGCAAAAAATTGTTCTTTCTTCTTATGCGCGCGCATCCAAAATGGCGGCCATAGACTAGCTACTAGTAGTAGTAGTAATATAGTCTAGCTTAGCTAGGCTGTTTGAATAAATATAAGAATGAGGCTGCTTATGTTTGTAAACAGAAAAAATATTTTTATTTTATAAAAGGTTTTATTTATTAAACATGTAAAAGTTAAAATAGTTTATTTAAACACAAATTAGCATAAAATAAGCAAGCAAGACACTAATTTGTACTATTGAACGCAATACCTAATGTATTTTTTTTTTTCGAATTCATTGTTTGATTTGAGAACAGAGGTTTAACAAAAAAGGTTATCATTACATTATCACACTTGTGCATAATGGTAATCAAAAAGTCACAGTTTGGTTAGTGTAGTGCAATTATAGTCACTTTCTGAGTAAGTATGTCGAAAAATAGTATTATCGAACTGATAGGAAGGTAGGCACCGGAACTCCATAAATAATCAATGTAACCTATTTGTGTTTAAGCTAATTAGAATTGTTATGAAATATAATACTCGGGCTAAGCCCTTAAAGTTTGTGGAGGGCTGTCCTTTACACCTTTTAAAAATATTAGGTACTTAAAATAGATGAAACAAAAAACTTTATACAAAAAAAGATATAACCGACTTCTGTGTAAAAAAAAAACACTAAAACGATCAAAATTGATCAAAATAAACAGTTGGTGTTAAAATTAAATAACAAACAAACAGATATGCAGGAGGCACTTTTTTGTAAGATATTACTATACCCATAAGTACTTTAAACATTTTGTTTCTGTAAGTGGAACATTGATAACGTTTGTGCTATGAGCTTTGTTAATATTTAAGCACTGCACTAGCTTCTGTCGTTCTATAAATGAATTTGAATTTTGAAAAAAAAGCCACTGTCATATTATTCCAGTCTAAAAACCTGCTTATTCCAGGAAGATTACTTTATCCCCAACCCTCTAATATATCTAGAATCAATTTCCACAAAAAATATCTTCACAAAGTTATTCTAAAGGCAACCGGTACCATTTGTCTCACAAGAGCATGAGTCACAAATAACGGACGAAGAAACTAACAGAATAAAAATGAATAATGTCCTCTGGACTAATGCGTCGCACATTAGGCATTCGAGCCGCAATCGGGTACACACGTGCAGGATGAAACTGCAGGCTGCAGGCAAACTTAAACCATTTACCGAGCGCACGTATAAAGGGAAAACATCGCGAGACGCCTGTTCGGAAAATATTGCGAAGGAAGTCATTAGGAAGGCAGTGTGGGAAGCATTCAAGAAAATTGAAGCCACGCAGAGGGGAAATAAGAACTGAGAATCGTTTGTTGAATCCATTTAAAACATATACCTAAAGGTACTTTGACAATGCTCCGAATTAAAGTTATTTAAGTGTAAAGCGTATACACTGTATAATTTTAATCGTTTTAATTAGCGAGTCCAATGACCCGTAGGTAGTAGTCGGCGTTGCGTACAAACTACCTACAGGTCATTGGACTCGCTGAGCTGACGTTTTCTTAAAGAAATTAATTTCGTACATGCGTAAATTAATACGAGTTTTGAAAAAAACGAACTTTATTTTTTAATTTTATCTTTACAAATCGATAGTGTTTCATGTACCGGATCGACCCTCCACGGGATTAAAACGATTAAAATTTAGCGGTGTATAACTATAAAAGGTAATGTAAGCGTAAAATTTCAGAAAAAAAAAGAAATCCTTGATTACTTTTAGCATTCAGTAGTTTAATCATATAGAAAACAAAAACAATTTTAATTTTTAACAGCATAACAAATGGACGTCTCCTTTTCCTATAAGCAAATAAAAACATGATCGCACATAAATTGTATACGAGCATCTGATAAATGTCTATTGTACTGCAACTTCGATCATCAATCGTAAACTTTTAGTGGGACATTTCAAAATACAACCATTACAACCTCCTCAACAAAATGTATGCGATCATTGATCATACTGAGTTTGGAAATAAAATGGTGACATACATTTCTTTTTTCCATTTCCTACTTAGATATGTAAATATGATTACAAGATTTTTTTTAAAAAAGTTTAGATTTTCTTTAAACCTATTTCTAGTAGTTACATTTTTATACACATGTATACTGTATTTACTAGTGATAGCTAACTTCTCTCAGAAAATATGGAAGTTGCTGTGGTAAATACTTCAAAGAATCTCATCTTGACATTGTTGTTCGCCATTTGCTACAAACTGTCTATATTTGTATATATTTTGTCGATATTTTCGTTTTGATATTAAATATAGTTTAAGCGTTACCTTAACAAAAGTGAAAGAATATCGCCGAGTTGACACGTTTTACGGTAAACAGTAGGTATAACATAACACTAACAAAGCATCACACATACGATAATTACTTTATAAACAGTCAAAGACTAAGTTACATCCATCTATATAAAACGGAGATGGCCGGCAACTTCAACAACAATCTGCGGTTTTCACTCTTGTTGAGCTCACGGCACCTCGATCAGCCCCAGGCACCTAAAGTGCGTCCATGCTGAACGCCTGCCAGAGGGTCATGGCAATAAGAATGGTGCGGGGATACCGCACGGTCTCCCGCGAAGCGGCGAGCCTTCTGGCTGGCCTACCACCGTGGGATCTGGAGGCAACAGTCCTTGCACACATGCACGATATGCGCGTGGAGATGCAACGCCGGGGTGAAAGTCCGCTGCCGCGACAGGTCACAGCATGGCGGACAGAGCTCCAGCGGGATCTCATGGTGAAATGGCGTCAGCGACTATCGCAGCCCAGTGCTGGGCACGCCACAATCATGGCGGTAAGTCCCCTCTTTGAGGTGTGGCTGGAAAGACCTCACGGCGTCCTTACCTTCCGCATGACGCAGGTCCTCACCGGACATGGTTCGTTCGGGAGTTTCCTGCACCGGATTCGTGCGGAAGTGACGCCTGGGTGTCGCCACTGTGCGGAATCCTCGGAGGACACGGTGGAGCACACAGTCGAGGTGTGCCCTGCTTGGACGGAGCATCGCCGTGCCCTCGTGGGGGCGATCGGCGGCGGAGACCTCTCGCGCCGGGCCTTGGTTGAGGCCATGGTCCGGAGCGAGGAGGAGTGGCAGGCGGTCGCCGACTTCTGCGAAGCAGTAATGCTCGCAAAGGAGGAGGCCGAACGCATCAGGCAACGGCGTTATCGCCGCCGTCGCCGCCGCCGGGATTCTGATCCCGATTTCCGGCCAACGTAGGCGCGGGCTTGCGGACAGTGAGCAATGGGTAGCTCACTGTCCGGCCGTCCGGTAACTGTCCGGACCAAACCCAAGTCGTCGACGGCGCGCACTGTTCCCGCGCGCCTCAAGGAGTTGTCAGCAACAGCAGGAACCCAGTCGGGTCGAAGCCTACTGGGGCCAGGGTAATCCGAAAGGGCGCTCGAGTCCCGGTATGAAGGCTAGAAGGAACGGGGTGGGTCTTTTAGTCAGTAAGAGTCTGACACTATCTCCCGCTCCGCCCAAGAGCGGGGGATGTCAATGCATGATTTTTCCCACCAAAAAAAAAAAAAAAGGCACCTAAAGTGGAATGACAAAATATTTTACTTTCATCACAACATGGTGGTCCGACTTCTAAAACTAACGAAAATTGAAACTATTTTGCTAGTTATTGACTAACAAAGCAACACTTATTAAGCCATCATTTTAAAAGTCAGAGATCGAGTTACGTTTTTGTTAGCCAGAGATGGTCGGATAAAGCATTCGCATGTTTTCACTTTCCATCTTGTAGAACTCATGGCACCACGAACAGTCCAAGGTACCTAAGACAGAATGACAGAATATTTTACATTCATCACTACATAGTGTGGTGTGAACTGATTTCCAGTAGACGGATGTTACTCTGTCCACAGGTCCTAGTCGCAGGAGCTATACTTACGTGCCCGCAGAATATTCACACTGTCGAGAACGCGAAATAGTCCCGCTTATACGGAAGCTCGAAGGACCAAAAAGATGTAGGGTCTTTACACCTTTCAATGATGATAGTTTGAATGATAGGCAAAAGTACGTAATAATAACGTTTATTGACTAATAAATGATACTAACTAAATAATGAGTGCACGCGATTTGAGTGATAATTGTGCACTAAAATATAGACCACACGTAGCGAGTAAAGTGCTGACACAATGATGTAAAATTTGTACGTGCTTGCACTGTACAGGCCAATTTCTAAAACTACTAACAATTTAAACCACCATGTATTTTCGATCGTCTATTCTTCCTAAAATCATAAAACGCAATTTGTTGTATCAATTTTGATCAGCCAGACACTGCTCCCTATCAAAAGCCGAATAATTTTATATCGATCGTCTTAAACGAATCATCTTCGGTTAGTGAGCTCTCTTCATCACTCGGTTTCGTCTCCTACGATTCTAACATTACGAGATTTAAATGTCACGACAGTGATTTTCCAGTACTCTAACATAACTTTCAAACTACTGCTTTCTTCTGTGAGTAGACATAGCATTTACATATTTTTTGTATGTTCTGAGTTAAATTAAGTTTTAACATAATAATACTATATATATAAAATTATTGATGAATTCATTAAACCCCAAGTTAACGCTGAACGTTCAAGCTGATATTGACTTTCTATTGTGTCTCTAATTGACGATATTTGAAAGGTTAAATTAAACTAGTTAAATTTAAGTATAACTGCCACGCCACTCGCTGTTAGTTTGTATGACTGATACACGTGAACAACAACACTAAACTCACTGATAGCCTCATGGACCTCGAGACTTTTGAATGACGTATGATTATTTTTCTATGAAGTAAAATTGCAGAAAGCTACCTCTTTGATAATATCAATTTCACCTGATATTTCATCTTTTTTATTCAGACCTTAAACAGTCCTCTATCAATCCGTCTCCAAATTGAAAACCCAGATGGAACTACTTGCTGCTTGACTTTAACAGGCATAAACTATTATGCGAAGACAAGTTGTTCTACGGCGGTCCAGAAAAGAAAAAGAAAAATGACTTGATATAATCCATAACTAAAAACAATGTTACACACGTCAGTCATAAACTGATTTTCATAGAAGGCCCGTTCCATAATAGTCTAATTCTTCAAGATTAAAAAAGAAACTGAGAATTATGGTGGTTTTTGAACAGTTTTTTTTAGTAACATCTTTTAGTTTTATTGTTTTTATACAAATATTTATATTATTATTTAAGTGGATATATTATGAACATCGAATCTCTCTGGACTCCTATCAAGATCAGAGACTCTATACTCTAAGTCCAGTTGGTTAGATCTAATTTCGAGAAAGAGGTCAACCGTCGAATCCGACTCAGCTGGGTAGCGTTCGGGAAGCTAGAGTCTGTGCGGAAAGTAAACCATCGTGGGATTTGAGGGCGCTGCTGTAGATAAATATCGTTTTTGTTATGTTAGCAACATTGTGACGTCATTATAGTGCGACTGTTAAATCTTGATATTTTGAAACTATGTTAGACTAGCTTCTTCCAGCGGCTTCACCTTAATAAAAATTATCCTTTTGGCTGCATTTGCTCACCTAATGAAACTGCAAAGTTATAGCTTATGTGCTATATTATTGCCATCTTTATGATTAAGTTCATCTGTCTAGTAATTTTTGCGCGACACATCCATACATACCAGTACCTCCATCCATCTTCACAAACTTTCACATTTATAATATTAGTAGCCTATTTATTGAACTTGCTCACGTGATGAAACTTTGCAAAAATATAGGTTATAAGCTATATTATTGCAACGTTTATCATTAAATTCATCCGTTTATAAGTTTTTGCGTAATGTCGTTAATTGTGGTGACACCTGGGGGACGCCTATGTCGAACAGTGGACGTCTTTCGATTGTAATGATGATGAACATTTAAATGCAAACACGAACCGGTAAAGGAAAATAGCGTGAAGAAACTGCTGTACTGCCTATCTAGGTAGGTTCCACCAACGACCACTTACCCAGTTCCAACGAAAATGGTTTTATCACTTTGACTGGGATCGGTCTATTATCAGTGACTGGAATATTGTAGCTAGCAGCAAGTTTATGTTTACCCTAGTTAAATTTAAAGATAAAAATGGGACACACTACCACTTTCTCGTTGTCTTCCTCGGTACATTTTTCCCTTTTGCTAATCAATGAAAAATATGAACTTAATGACTACGAAAATAAAGTACACTTCAGAATTTGTAATGTTGCTTCGTAAAAAATCTATTTAACCTGTAAGGGACCAAGTGATCCTTGGGATCACTTGGTTGTGCGTCTGTTTATCTGTTAAGACCCTTTAACTCGAGAACGCTTGGAGGTATCGAGTTAAAATTAAAACCATACACTCAAATCTGCGGTCTTTTAAAGTTGTGAAAAAGTCAGACTTCTGAGTTAACGAAAAAAAATAATACGGCCGTTTATGTCGCAAAAAAACATATATTTCGATACTCAAGGGAATCAAAGTTCAAAGGGGGTGACGTTGACCTAGAATCCTGAAATTTGGCATAAATCAAGGTCTCATAGAATAAGTACAGGAAAAAATCTGAAAATAGTAAATTTGTAGATCCGCCACAAAAAAAAAATTTGCAATTCAGAAAAATCTTCGTAACTCAATTCGGGAATTGATTTCATAGGTAAATTTGTACAGAATCCTCAGTGCGTGAGTCCAACTCGCACTTGGCCTTTTTTATTTTAGTTACTGTATCCTTACTTAAGCCTGAAAAGAAAAATTCTAAGTTAGTCGAAATGCATTATAAATTTAAAGTATCAATACTCTTTATACTAGCCATCGAAAATATTGACCAAAACAAAATAAACAAATATCGTCATGTTTAAATGAATTTCCGTTTAATTTATATATATTTGGAAATAACAGGGATAGGAGTTCACCTAGGAAGTCTAAAAACATTAAAATAAAAGTGTTATGTACCAAAAAAACAGCATACCAATGTTTCCCAAGTTCGTGACTTTGTTTTGATCAATAATGGTGTGATTTGCCATTTGTTATGTTTGGCAAAACTGTAATATATTAAATATTAATTCCCTTGCAGCTCAGTGAAATTTTTTATCACATTTCTGAAGATTTCAATTAAAAATCACAATAAAATAACATAATAAACAAACCTTCTGTCAACATTATATGACGTTTGGCATTTGACGGATGGCTGGGTTGGGTTGCTACTTAAAATCTTTAATGTTGTTTTCACTTTACGCCACGACGGTTCTTTTATCGCACAGACAATACACGGTATCTTCTCATCCAACATACCACAGTGTCTCAAGACGAAAGTCTATGAACAGTGCGTGTGTTGCCAGATGACATATAGATCCGAAACGTGGTCGCTCACAATGGGCCTCATCAGAAGACTTAAAGCCACCCAAAGAGCGATGGAAAGGGCTATGCTCGGAGTTTCCTTGTGCGATCGAGTCAGAAATGAAGATATCCGCAGAAGAACCAAGGTTGCCGTCATAGCACGAAGAATCGCCAAACTTAAGTGGCAATAGGCTGGGCACATTGCTCGTAGAACAGATGGCCGTTGGGGCCGAAAAGTTCTGGAGTGGCAACCGCGCACCGGAAAACGCAGCGTTGGAAGGCCTCCTACAAGGTGGTCCGATGACCTGGTGAATGTTGCGGGAATCCGATGGATGTGGGACGCACAGGATCGTGCATTGTGGCGACGCTTGGGGGAGGCCTATGTCCTACAGTGGACGTCTGTCGGCTGAGATGATGATGATGATGATTATGAACATTGTAGATGATTTTGACAACAGCTTTTTCACATGCTTTTCTTGTGATAGTTATGCTTGTGCAGACAGTGACCCTTCCTTTCCACTCACTTTACATGATAAAATCTCTTCTCTTTTCTGTAGTGATTCTAAAATACTTGCATATAGCGTAAATAAAAACCCAGTGTTCTTGGCCACTATTCTAATTTTCCGGCACTCTTTAGACGTACTCACTTGGATACCCTAATTGATATCAAAATAATTTCTGAAGGTTACTATTTTCTTTACTCAATATTTACTGCCCGTCTTCGTCTTGATCCGGAACGACAGGATCAGCAAAAGTGAAGAAGGTGTCGCCCCAGAAGGAAGTCGCCTCATCTTCAAGATAGCTGGTTCTCTATATTCTGAGCTGGCTGAATACTTGCTTGTCGACATTTATATCCATCATCCAAAAGTCTTGCTTGCTATGCTCTACAGCCCTAACCTTCGCATTCGTAATTTTAATTCTTGACTGCACTCTCAGTAATGTTTGCCCCACGTACAGTACAATTCACGAATGATGGCGGCCGTGAAGTTTGCGAAGAAGGCTGCGCAGTAACGTATTTTAGGATCCAAATGGCGATGTGCATGTGCGAGAAGAGTGTAGTATGCGCAAACGTTCGCAAAGGCTAACTTCACGGCCGCCATCATTCGTGAATTGTACTGTATGACAATATTTCATTAGGTGATTTTAACACTTGTCTAATTAAAAATGACTTTTGCTCCCATCGTCACAAAATAGTAACTTAAAGATTTTCAATCTTCAAGTTACTATTTTCCGAACCCTCTTTATACGATCTTATTATTGACTACTCTCCCAAAAATGTCTCTATTGGTCCACTTATAACTTTTTTTTTACCACGACCTAATTTATCTATAAAATCGCTTCTCTGCTTCTTGCCAGACCTTCTGAGCTGAATATCTTATATTTCATATCGCTAAGTAATTGCTGTAGGTGCATGCGTCATGGTTCTAAGAAACGCTGTGTCCATGAACAATTCTATAACCACAGTTCATCTGATGTGGATTTTTTTTAAATCTGTTGGCGTAAGCGAATCATCGACCAACCCATGCAAGTGTGTCTGATCCTATAAGACCCTAGGCTGATAAAACCTTCATTTTACCTGAATTTTCCTACATGAAGGTATTGAAGTCGGTTTCCCCCGAAGGGGGAGGGAACAAGCTCCGCCTCCGCTCGGTTCTCAACCAGAGACTTGGACAAACCCCCCACCAACAGTTAATGGATTCCCAAGAAATATGTCACCTTCTCCCAACTTAGAAAGCTAGGGGATTAGGTGGGGAATTGGGAAAAACAAAGTTAAAATCAAATAGGGTTGGAAATCCAGGAGATAAGGAAGGATAATCTACTTTTGTTTTGAGTTATGAATATTATGAGACCGAGAGGGCTTTTTTTTATGATGGGAAAAAATCATGCATTGACATCCCCCGCCCTTGGGCGGAGCGGGAGATAGTGTCAGACTCTTACTGACTAAAAGACCCACCCCGTTCCTTCTAGCCTTCATACCGGGGCTCGAGCGCCCTTTCGGATAACCCTGGCCCCAGTAGGCTTCGACCCGGCTGGGTCCCTGCTGTTGCTGACAACTCCTTGAGGTGCGCGGGAACAGTGCGCGCCGTCGACGACTTGGGCTTGGTCCGGACAGTTACCGGACGGCCGGACAGCGAGATACCCATTGCTCACTGTCCGCAAGCCCGCGCCTACGGTGGCCGGAAATCGGGATCAGAATCCCGGCGGCGGCGGCGGCGGCGATAACGCCGTTGCCTGATGCGTTCGGCCTCCTCCTTTGCGAGCATTACTGCTTCGCAGAAGTCGGCGACCGCCTGCCACTCCTCCTCGCTCCGGACCATGGCCTCAACCAGAAACCCGGCGCGAGAGGTCTCCGCCGCCGATCGCCCCCACGAGGGCACGGCGGTGCTCCGCCCAAGCATGGCACACCTCGACTGTGTGCTCTACCGTGTCCTCCGGGCGTTCCGCACAGTGGCGACACCCGGGCGTCACTTCCGCATGAATCCGGTGCAGGAAACTCCCGAACGAACCATGTCCGGTGAGGACCTGCGTCATGCGGAAAGACCGAGAGGGCTGTAAAAGGGTATATAATACGTGACGCTTGTATTTACAAGTTAAATTATTTTAGAGATTACTTTAATCCGTTTCGCTCGTGCGTGTCCTGACCAATCCTACGGCAAAGGGTTGTGAGGCCTCTGCTATTGGATAAGACACACTTCCTTTAACAATTAACTCCTTACAACGGCCTACACACTAATCACTAAGACAATACAAAACTTAAACATCACTATCGTCAGTCGGTCGCAGAACTATTTACAGTTGTCTTGCTAGACGCCGAAGTGGTTTTTAATAAATCGAAACTTCTCACTTCCTTACTCTACCCCAAGGTGAGGACATTATAACCTATATGTCTCTGAGCTATGTCTACTTGCAGAATTTTTCAGAGATGAAGACCGGTGTGTTTTAACGAGATACGTTCCCTAGCGTTCCTTAGAACGACTATCAATGCAGTTTAGGGTACTTGGTGAAGCCTACCCCTGCTCCCTGGAAGTGTGCGTATAACAAAAGCAATGTAAATCACTTTACTGTCAGTCAGTTCTTAGGGGAGGTAGCCATTGCTAACGTTTGGTAGTTCGTGATCTCAGTATAACTCAAACTGACCTTAGCATGTAACGAATATTTATTCGGCATTTACCTTCAATTGGCAGTGTTTCAGTCATGGTTGCGCCAAGTATGGCGGGAAGTGTCAAGTCCACTCGAAGGAAAGTCAATGTTAAGCTAACTCCAAAGGAAGGCCTTCTCCAAGACCCTAACACCAACGGTAAGCTTAGATTACCTTGTCATAGGATGGAATAGGGAAGGATAAAACAGACAACACTCACCCATTCAGTCTTCAACAGAGCCGCTGAGATTCTTTCGCGTTACACACTACTCACTAGATCACAATCAACGCCCTTCTTTTCGTACTTACGATTCTCCCGAAGTCCCGAGCCAACTCCGCGTCCCTTCTCCCGCTCCGCGCTTTGTCTCTAGCGCACATGTGAAGGCAACCTTTTTTTTTGTGCTGCCATTAGATATTGCATAGTTACTTGTTTCAGCAGAATTCTGTCTGCCATTTCATTAAAAGGACAATTTATGAGGGTAGCCCATGTCACTAGACATGGTGTTCAAAGACAAATACAAATTTTGTTATTAATTTGGAGTTAGTGACAGACGGTCACAAAAGAATGGATGTTTTTAGTTTGCCGTTGCCACAGTGTCCTTACTTTAACCTTAGTGATGTTACTGAGAACGACGTCAAGAAATCTGTACTTGCGATTAGTTCTGCAGTAGGTTATGATAGACAGACTTGTCAGACGGATAACAACAAGTAACGAGAGAAGGATGAGAGTAGTCACTTTAGAGTATAACTATACAGGGGGCTACGCAGAATAGCCATACTCTTATTTATTTAGCCTCACTGAAGGTTTTCCTCAGGATTTGTTTTTATCTTTACGCAGATGACTTGCCGCTTTACCAATATTTTATTGTATTTGACGCAAATTCTGCTATAAATTTTGGCACTTGAGCTTTTGGTTTGAATCTTGGGCAATGTGGCTGTAGTTTGTTCTGTGATGTCTTTATTTCTCAATACTATATCGAGCCTTTTTAGGAAGAACGTCGTAAGCGACAGTGAGCGTTTTTGCAGGACTAGATTTTCTCTTCCATAAATTAAAAAGTATTCATGATAACTACATTTTATAAAAAAATATTTCTTCATATAACTACCGATCTAATAGAATTGTTGCTATTAACATGGGTATTTTCGTAAATACTTTTTAATTATGGAAGTAGAGAAAACTCATTTCCGCAAAAAATGCAAATTGTCGCTTACGATGTTTTCCTGAAAAGACTCGATATATTCGTATTGACTAGACGGATACTGTCAAAGATCTAGGTGTTATTATTTACTACAATCAACGGTGGTTGAAACGAAAGGTATTTTTTAATTTTCATTTGTGTGAATGCCTCCAGAATCCTTTGGAAGCCAAAATCTCTTTGGTCTAAACTTTTATTCCAATCATTTTAATACTTTCATGATACGACACTTACTCTATCTCTGTGCATACAATAAGATTGTGGAACTCACATTCGCAATTTCGAGATTTGAAATCAACTTCACTTTTTTCATGTTACTGTTTCCATGTGTACATAAATAAATACAATTCCACTGACCTGTATCATAAGAATTTAACGTCGTCTCCACTAATATCCTGTTTGCATGTAGCCTGAACATAAAAATAAATATTATTCTGTTTTATACAAACATCAAGTGATCAACCAATGTTGCTGCTTCAATCATCATATCAAGTTATCACTTGATATGTGTAATCTTTATGATTATACATGGTGGTTATATTGTCCTATCGATAATGGCTATGGTGACTTCAAATCAACCTCTAAGTCGCACAACAGATGATGCAGTATTTTTTTTTTGTGCTCGTCATCGAACGCACACAATATCTTGATACAAATATTATTGTCATAATGACTGTGTGCATTTAATAACATTATGTACCATCACTTAAATATATTTTTAATAGAAGACTCCAGTCACTCGCTACAGTCGCATTCACAAATACATAAATCTTTTGGCTTGACGCTTCTTAAGGGCCAAGCGCCCGAAAAGTACCATAAAACAGTGATTTTCTGAGGCCTACTCCTCCGTAACGGCTGGTTTGAAAAAAATATATGTTTTAGATTCATGAACAATAATATCAACATTTGATTTTTTCGTGCAATTAATACATTGTCAAAAAAAAATATTTAGCAATTTCGCAACTTTTCCCTACTCCTTCGAAACGGCTTGGACCTTTAGAAACATTTTTACACATAAAAATTGGTGGTTAAATATTCTTCAAAGTGAACATTGTATATGTAAATCAATCAATATCTCGCAGAGAAAATGGATTTAAAGCGCTTTCCGGGCGCTGCTGGCCGCAAATAAATGCACAGATTTGCGTACTGCCGCCTATGCGAGTGCGAGAGTTGCGTTCACATAATTTTGGCCAGATGGTTCAAGGGACTATACGCCTTAATCATAAAGACGGAAAAACAAGTGCAATAAGCATTCATCTATCGTACGACTCATCGCAACTGATTTGAGGGTTTATTAAAAATAACGAACAAGTTATTTGGTATACAGGCATTAGTTTATAAATACTAAAAAAATGTTGTTAGTGTGCCGAGTCGAATGAACTCTTCAAAAGCTTGAAAACTACAGATGCAAAGAAAATTTGGAGCGAAAAAAAAAAAGATTATTTCATCTGTTTACCAAATGCGTGTTGCTCTATAATTCAAAGTTCTGGGCTGTACTATGACTTAGCAATAACGCAATGATTCCGTTGTAAAAGTTGGAATTTTATAGCTATAGCTAATTATATACCTATTTTATTTATGCATATAAAAATGTTTTTAAGGGCCTGTGCAGACCACGTTTTTTAAACGCGCCGTTGACGCGCGTTTTAGAAACGTGCGTCGACGGCGCGCTTTTATCCTGTTAAAAGTCTACAGACTGCGTCTGACTCGCGTGCGTATCGCGTCTGTATCGCTACAAACGCGCGTCAGCGGCGCGTTTAAAAAACGTGGTGTGCAAAGGCCCTAAGTAATAATGTAATACACAGTCCATCTATTGACAAACTCTAAATTATTTACATAGGTTTAATCTGCGGATAACGCAGTGGACTGCAACATTTTTTTTTTTTTTAACTGTAGTTTATTTACAAGTTATGTTACTTTATTGATTTACAATAAAGTTTATTGTATTTCATTTCTATTCTATACCTAAAGTCTATGAAAAAAACTAAATCTCTTAAGCCGAAACCATGATTGTTTTACGTCAGCCCCTGAGGAATTTTACTCACCTTCTTTGGCTCAACAGCTGTGCTGGACGAGGGCGCGCGCACGGCACGTGTGTACTTGCGCCCGCTGGTCGTGTACGCACGGTTATCCGCAGAGTACGGGCGCTTTTCAGGAACAAGCGCTCGGCCTCCGGTCGAATACGCACGCTTTTGTGGAATGAGCACGCGCTCACCGCATGTGTGCGCACGTTCTTTAGCAATTTTCCCACGCTCACCAGTTATATACGCACGCCTTTCAAAAATGGGCGCGCGCTCACCGGTCGGTTACGCACGCCTTTCAGGAATGGACCCGCGGTTACCGGTCTTTTACCCACTTCAACCAACCTTCCCTTGCTACCAACCCTATCATGAGATGCTCAGTTACCGGACGGCCGGACAGTGAGCTACCCATTGCTCACCGTCCGCAAGCCCGCGCCTACGTTGGCCGGAAATCGGGATCAGAATCCCGGTGGCGGCGGCGGCGATAACGCCGTTGCCTGATGCGTTCGGCCTCCTCCTTTGCGAGCATTACTGCTTCGCAGAAGTCGGCGTCTACCTGCCACTCCTCCTCGCTCCGGACCATGGCCTCAACCAAGGACTGGCGCGAGAGGTCTCCGCCGCCGATCGCCCCCACGAGGGCAAGGCGATGCTCCGCCCAAGCAGGGCACACCTCGACTGTGTGCTCCACCGTGTCCTCCGGGCGTTCCGCACAGTGGCGACACCCGGGCGTCACCTCCGCATGAATCCCGTGCAGGAAACTCCCGAACGAACCATGTCCGGTGAGTACCTGCGTCATGCGGAAGGTAAGGACGCCGTGAGGTCTTTCCAGCCACACCTCAAAAAGGGGACTTACCGCCATGATTGTGGCGTGCCCAGGACTGCCGAGCTGTAACGTAGTGCTTGTGCTGCGTAACATTAAATATTTCTGTACCTGGACTAACTGGTCATTGCCTGGTCCTAAATTAAGACTAATATATTTAATAATTCTCCAAACAAGGAATCCTTAAATCTCATGTGCTATTATAATCATAAACCGGGAACTGCATTAGACCGGCGTCATACGTGGGCGACGCGTGAGTGGTACGTTACGTCGCGTCAGGTGGCGTCGCGTGGTGTGGGTCCGAGTAGCTCTACAAGTCTGGTTGCTTTATACAATGTATGGCAAGTATGGCAACCGACACCCCCAACGGGCGTAAATGGCCCACGTGGGCCCAAAGTAACTCTACCTTAATTCTTCGCACTCCTAGGTGGGAAGGTCCAACGTATACTCAATCTCCAAGAAAGTTGTAAAAAGCTCCGTGGATTTTTCTGGGTCTGGTAATTAAACTTAAAATTTGCATCCAAAGTTTAAAAAACAAAAAAAACGAAATCGTTAGTACTAACACTTTCTTAGCAGCTTGCAAATGGACTCTCTAACAGGCGCAAAGCCTTGAAGGGTATCTCTATTTTATGATCTTCATCCATCACCCCTTGGTATGTAATTGTAATTAAGCCTATTTATGCGGAATAAACATATTTTCTTTCTTTCTTTCTTTTTTAATTCTACTGACATTGTTAACATTAATTTATTGACATTATGAATGGTAATTGTTATTTTTCTAACATTGTTATTAATAATTAATTGACATTAATGGTACTGTAATATTTTTGACATTGTTATTTGGTACTAAATTATTGACTTATTTTCTTTATTTTTTATAATACTTATGTGGTTTTATTAATGGTGCAATTCAAATCATTACAACATTATTAATTTTTTAAGTATTTAATATTCGCATACAATGTTTCAGCAGTTTTCCACGCTCGCCAGTCGCAAGCGCACGCCTTTCAGGAATAGATAAGCGCTCAAAGGACGTTATCGGTCGGCTTTCAGGAATGGGCGCGCGCTCAGCGGGTCGATCTGGACGCCATTCAGGAACGGGCGCCCGCTCACTGGTCGTATACAGACGCCGTTTAAGAACGGGCGCGCGCTCGCCAGTCGTAAGCGCACGCCTTTCAGGGATGGGCAAGCGCTCAAAGGACGTTATCCGTCGTCTTTCAGGAACGGGCGCCCGCTCACCGGTCGTATCCAGCCGCCGTTTAGGAATGGGCGTGCGCTCACGGGGCATATACTCCCGCCTTCCAGGAATAGATGCGCACTCACCGGGTGTATACTCCCGCCTTTTAGGAATGGACGCACGCTAGCCGGGACGATCCTGACGCCTTTCAGGAATAGGTGCGCGCTCACCGGGCGTAAACTCACCAGGCCGATCCGGTCGCCTTTCAGAAGTAGGCTCGCGCTTACAGGGCGTATAGTCCCGCCTTTGTCGGTCGATCAAAAATCCAGTTACAGCTGTAAATAAAGCTAAGGGAAGGAATACACTTTATTAACAAACAAGATGACCAAGAATTTTAAGTTTGACTCTCATTTTTAGGGTTCCGTAGCCAAATGGCAAAAAACGGAACCCTTATAGATTCGTCATGTCTGTCTGTCTGTCTGTCTGTCTGTCTGTCCGTCCGTATGTCACAGCCACTTTTTTCCGAAACTATAAGAGCTATACTGTTGAAACTTAGTAAGTAGATGTATTCTGTGAACCGCTTTAAGATTTTCACACAAAAATAGAAAAAAAGCAATAAATTTTGGGGGTCCCCATACTTAGAACTGAAACTCAAAAATTTTTTTTTCATCAAACCCATACGTGTGAGGTATCTATGGATAGGTCTTCATAAATGATATTGAGGTTTCTAATATCATTTTTTTCTAAATTGAACAGTTTACGCGAGAGACACTTCCAAAGTGGTAAAATATGTGTCCCCCCCCTGTAACTTCTAAAATAAGAAAATGATAAAACTAAAAAAAATATATGATGTACATTACCATGTAAACTACCAACGAAAATTAGTTTGAACGAGATCTAGTAAGTAGTTTTTTTTTAATACGTCATAAATCTAAAAAAATACACTATTATTAAAACATCGATCAAAGTTACAACGAACTACAAGAACTTTTATATTATGTTACTTGCTGCTACGGAACCCTCCATGGGCGAGTCCGACTCGCACTTGGCCGGTTTTTTTTTCAATATTTGCGCTCTAAAATCTTGCAAGGATATTTGTTTTACCCTGTATTTCATATCATTAGAAAGGTAATTAAATAGGCTTGAAATGTTTTCAATATCTATTCACATTTATGACAAAAACTACCTTAACAAAAAGAGTTATATTGTGCGAGTTTTTTGCTCTCGAGTGTACTCGTATATTCAAGTTTTGCATGTTTAGGCTAAAAATAATGTTGTACATATATGTTACTGTAAAAACCTGTTATTGGTGTATCAGTACTTGTAAACAAAAGCAATTTGAAAACGTTTTTAGACAATCAGACGTGGTCTGATGGCATTATTTTTCGTACATTTTCAAAACAGAAAAGTAGACAGAAATAACATTTTATTAATTATCTTTCTCGACTGAACATTTTTTTAGAACTTACATTTAATTATAAAATGTCAAAAACATTAGTGAACTGTGCACGAGCTTTGTGCATAAATGATGACATTGTTTTGTTACAAGAAACTAGGATGAATCATAGATCAAGAATTTAGTTGCACAGGGACATCGTCAGTGGATATTTCAAATAGTATTTGCAAGGGTAGGCCACATGGCTTGAAATACTTTGGTGAAAAAGTGCATCAAACGCACTTTTTCACCATGTGGCTATAATTTATAATCATTTAACAATCAACAGTGTTTTATGGTTATAAACATGTATATATGCCAACAAATGATACTGAAAATTTACTGCATTTCACAGAATGCCTTGTTGAAATGTATTCTATAATATAAAATAGTTATGTTGAGTCAGTGTTCGTGTTAGGGGATTTTAATGCGCATCTTGTTGAGTCATTTTGTAATGTGCATACATGTTAGTTTTTATTATGAACATAAATAGCATGTGCAGATATTGAGTTCCTACATATGTTCGTCTGCTGAGTACACGCGGCCGTCAGGCCTTTGAAAATGCCTGTAGACCTTTTGCGCGCGTTCATCGGTCATATTCTCACGACTTTCGCGCGCACTCTCGTCAAGCGAGCGTCTGTCGTTCTTTTGGGGGTGCCCGTCGGCCTTTTGCGTGCGTCCATTGGGCCTGTAAACACGCTCTTCAGCCAGATACGCGCGCCCTTCAGTCTTTTGGGAGTGCCTGTCGGACTTTTGGAAATGCCTGTCGTCCTTTTGCGCGCGCTCATCGGTCGCATACGAACGACTTTCTGACATACTCTTATCAAGCAAGCGCCCGTCTAACTTTGAGGGATGCCTGTCGACCTTTTGCGCGCGCTCATCGGTCGTATTCTCACGACTTTCGGGCGCACTTTCGTAAAGCATGCGCCTATCGGTCTTTTGGGGGTGCCCATCGGCCTTATGTATGCGTCCATTGAGCTTGTAAGCGTACTCTTCAGCCAGATACGTGCGCCCGTCAGACTTTTGGGAGTGCCTGTCGGACTTTTGGGGGTATCTGTCGGACTTTTGGGGGTATCTGTCGGACTTTTGGGGGTATCCGTCGTCCTTTTGCGCGCGCTCATTGGTCGCATACGCACTACTTTCTGGCATACTCTTATGAAGTGAGCGCCCGTCTTGCTTTTGGGAGTGCCGGTCGACCTTTTGCGCGCGCTCATTGGTCGTATTCTCACGACTTCCGGGCGCACTCTCGTCAAGCGTGCGCCTGTTGGTCTTTTGGGGGTACCAGTCGGCCTTTTGTGTGCGTCCATTGGGCCTGTAGGCGTGCTCTTCAGCCGGATATGCGCGCCTGTTAGACTTTTGGGAGTGCCTGTTGGACTTTCGGGGGTGTCTGTCAGCCTTTTGCTTGCTTTCGTCGGGCATGTAAGAACGCTCTTCAGCCAGGTACGCAGGGTCATCCCCTGGGTATACAGGCTCGTATGCCGGGTACGCGCGCACGTCGTGCCTGTATATGCGCTCTTCAGCCGGGTACGCAGACTCATCCGCCGGGTACATAGGATCGTATGCCGGGTACGCGCGCCCGTCGTGTCTGTATACGCGATCTTCAGCCAGATACGAAAGTTCATCCGCTGGGTACACAGGCTCGTATCGACGGTAAATGCGCCCGTTGGCCCTGTATACGCGCTCTTCGGCCGGGTACGCAGGCTCATCCGCCGGGTACACAGGGTCGTCTACCGGGTGAGCGCGTCCGTCGGGCCTGTATACGCGTTCCTCGGTCGGGTACACAGGTTTGTCTACCGGGTATATGTCTGCCGGATACGCGCGCCCACCGGGTCTGTGCACGCGCTCTTCAACCGCGCACGCAGGCTCATCCGCCAGGTACGCAGGCTCGACCACTGCGTACGCAGTTTCTTCCATCGCGAACTTGAATTTGTCGGCCGGGTACGTTTTCTCGTCGACTGGGTACGCGGGCTTTTTAGTGGAGAACGCGGGCACGGTGACGAAGAAGACGGCCTTGTCAGTGGAGTCCGAGGGCTCTTTACCCTTGTAAACAGGTAAGTTGCCCGAATACTTGCGCTTATCGGCTGGATACGTGTGCTCAGATGGAATCATTTGGATGTTTGACGTAGAAATCTTAGACGTAGGATCTGCGTCTTTAGTTGCATGTGAACGCATGTTGGCCAATGCCTCAGGCCCTATTACGCACTGCGCTGCGCGCATTTTGGCCAAAAAGTTGCAGGTGCCGCCCGCACACGGAGGCCGTTCCGACGATTTCGCGTCCAGCAAGCTGCAGTCTATCTTCACAGAGCCTGGCAGCGGACAGTATCGTACGCCTGAGTCCTAAAAACGCACATATAATCACTAACATAAATATCTTACAGCCTATCAAATCTAAGAAGTATTGTTTGACAGTTCAGACAGATTGAAGAATAGGGATGGGGTCAATGAAATCGATTAATATAATTCCTGATTCATAAGACGTACCTATTGATTTCAATTGTATTTACTTTTTTTTTGACTGCTGACAGCTAAACGTAATGATTTTGAAATCTTAATAAAAATAAATTATAATTATAAAATCATTTTAAAAATGAAAATAAAAACCTGCTAAACGTACAGTTCCTCAAGCTTGAAACCTGACACAAAAAAGAACTTACTCCCTTTTACAGAAATAAGCCTTGACCGGTGGTTTAAGCATCTCAGCCGATTCTATACTACAACCTATTAGCCTATTTAATTTGGTCGCAATAATGTAAATAAACTTATAGTCACCCTACCCGTACGGCCAAACGCAACTTCGCTGACGTGCAGCCTGTAGGTGTCGCTGAGAACGCGACTCCAGTCATCACCCAGCAACGGCTATCAGGGCGCCGCCACCGAAATGTCATCATCGGTGTTGTGGGTCCCCAGGCCGCCAACGCGACTGTGCCGCTTCTTAGTTGACACGTATTGTCATTTTGGTGTCATGGGAACAATTTTTGTATTCAATGTTTTTTTTTTTACGTTTTTCTTGTTATTTAGTCAATTATAAATAAGTGTAAATTTTATACATTTCTATTCGTTTAGTGTAATGGTAATGGTTAAAGTGAAGTGGAGGAATACAGTGCCAGTCAACCTTTAAACTCCCTGGAGAGGTGCCCTCTGTGCACCCAGGCACTTTGACAACAGATTGTTATCAAAACTTACCGCATTTTACAGAATGCCTTGGAGTAATGTATTCTATAATACAAAATAGCAGTGTTGAGTATGTGTTGGTGTTAGAGGATTTCAATGCGAATCCTGAGTCATTTGTAATTAACTTTAGTTTTTGTAATGAACATGAAATAGTAGATATGTGCAGATATTGAATTCCGTGGCATTGTCTCTCAAACTTACACAACATACATTTATAGGTGACTCGCATGGATGTAGTGTAGACGTTGGCTGGGCCACTTTCTTGGCACCCAGTTAGCAACAAAAGCAATTGTAAACATTGAAGTAATTCTAGATCCATTATAGTCAAATCATTTTCCTTTCAAAAAAGAATGTGATATTTATGTTATAAGATCTAAAACCTATGTACAACTTTCTCTAGATAATGGGGTTTATTGAGGGGAAAGAAATGAAGAAGTAAATGAATACTCTTCATTATGTACATGATATGTTGTGAAATGACGATATATATGAAAGTCTTTGATTTTTCTATGGAGTTTGAAAGATGTGCTGATATAATCAATCAATAAAAAAAAGTATCTCCTCAAATTACACTTGAAACAACCAAGATGTTATTTGGCAGAAAAGCGTATTTGTTTATTTTTATTTATTTGCATAGGCACACCAACGACTTATTTACAATATAATTTAAATAATTCATTATAAATTCATGAGGTGATCCTGTGTAAATAAGTCACTTACAGGTATGCACAACATTTAGAATAGGTCTAAATAATTATTTTTTAAATAATTAAATAGATTAAAAACGTAACGTAAGCGTAAGTTTACTTTACTAAAAAAGTTCTGAGTATACATGTAGATGGATGGAGAGGGAGAGGAAGGCCGAAAAAAAGATGGATGGATTGTGTGAGAAGTGATATGAAAGAAAAGGGAGTTAGTGATAGTTTGACGGGTGACAGGACAGAATGGAAGAAGAAAACGTGTTGCGCCGACCCCAAGTAATATGGGATAAGGGCAGGAAGAAGAAGAAGTAAGCGTAAGCGATTAAATAGATGAATTCGTAATTTGTGGGAGATCTGAAGTCGTAAACTAAGCCTAAGCCTGTGGTGCCTGTATACCTAATGTGGATGGAGATAATCTTCATCATAGATGTTTGCTGGATGAGATGTATAGAAATATTGTACTTATGTGCATTAAGCGAAGCTGCTAGTCAAACTAGAACTCCTGGACAACGGGTGAGAAAAAGGGTGTAAAAGGGTGAAATAAATATGTAAAAGATTCACATAAACGAGCCCTTCCTTGTTTGTGTGAAAATTATAAATTTAAATTATGGCCAACCCAGTAATGGGCTTAATTTAGAAGACATGATACAAAGTCGTAAAATATTTTAATCAAATTGGCTTGAAAAGTGTGAAACATCAAACGGTACTTCTTAGATTTTATGGCCTGTCATCTACTTTATTCTTAAATAACCGTAACTTACTATTCCACACACTTACTTGAAAATGCAGTCCAACCCATACCGCTTATAGGCTCGCAATGTTATGTATTTCATAAGTGCAGAAAAGTTCGGTGGCCAGCTCCCACCACATTTTTTTTGTATCAGGGTAATCGCCGACCTTGCATTGTGAACCGACTAACCCCTACTAAGCCATAATAATTTGTTACTAAATATTATGTTTATGAAGTTTACTGATTTCAAGTAAGTGCGTTGAAAAACGTCGTTCTATACATTTTGTTAGTCCCTATTTTCACTTACCTCTTTTTTCCCTTCGTCTTTATCAGGTTTATACGAACATTCAGGACCACAACTAGAGGGTGAAGTTGGCTTGCTTGCCGCCGACTTAAGACAGGGACAAGTTTTGGGCCCACTGGGACAGTGGCATTCGATGCTGTGAGTCCAACGGGTACACGGCAGCTGAAAGATATACCACACACACTTAAGAGTAGAACAGAATACGGTAATTGCTTGAGAAATTCTATTTGGACCGTCAGGAATTAAAACGGTGCGTTGAAATTTCAAGAAACTTCAAAACTTTGGTACGCGGATTTTTAACCAGGAAACATCCCTATTTTATTTAGAATAATAATATATAATTATGTAGTTCATTTTGCAACAAAATTAATCATGCAACAAGCTTGACCAGTTTCACCACACAGATAAAAAAGATTAGTGAATTTTTTAATTGAATGAAACAAAAATAGTGCCTTATTTTAATATATCTCGTAGTCTGTCCGTAGAATACGAAATAGTGATTAATTTGGAGGGATAGGAAATTACAGTACGGAGAAAAATATATGCCACGAATTTACTGAATAAGCTTAAATTAACATAAATGCAAAGATATACCACACGTTCAATAGAATGTTAAAAATAAGATTTAATATTAGGCGTTAGGAAACTTTCGACTGCACGCAATTATCGGCATACACAAGAATGACTGGCAGAGTTTAGTATTAGATATTCACAAGCTAACTTTACCTTTTTATTAACCACGATACCCTTTTCTGTTTTTTCTGGTTGAGTCACAACAACGTCTTTGAGACAAAGCATCAGCTGTTTATAAGTTTCTTCATCCATCTAAGAACAAAATTTATTATTAAGGCAATCATGTCCCACCATGAACAAAGTAGGTAACAAAGAAACTAAGCTAGTGCAGGGTTTTTCATTAAGAGTACTCGAACTTTGAAATGAAATAAAACAATTTGTTATTTTTTTTTTTTATTATTAATGATAGGCTTGCGTTTGACCACTATCTCACCTGATGGTAAGCGATGATGTGGTCGACGATGAAGCATGCTTGCCTAGAAGAAACCTATTCACTCTCGACTTAAATACTCCTAAGTTGTAGCTATCAGGAAACACAGATTCCGGCAGGGAATTCCACTCCTTGGCTGTACGCACAATAAATGTGTTCGCAAAACGTTTTGTGCGTATGGGTGGGATGTCTACCATGTACCGGTGGCGCAACGCTGTATGTCTTGTGGTCCGATGATGGAACGGACTTGGCGGAATTAGATTGTGCAATTCCAGTGCACACTCCCCGAAATGTAAACGATAGAAAACCGACAGACTAGCAACTCGGCGGTGATGCTCAAGGCTTTGGAGCTTCGACTCTACAAGTGCATCATTGCCGATGATTCTCTTGGCTCGCCTCTCAATCGACTCCAGCGCATCAAGCTGGTATTTGGCAGATCCATCCCAAAGATGAGAACAGTACTCCATACACGATCGAACTTGGGCTTGATAAAGATTGAGCAGCTGTTCCGGCGTGAAGTACCGTCTCACCTTTGCTAAGATCCCCAATTTTTTGGCAGCCAGTTGAGCCTTTGCATCGATGTATGAGCCGAAATTGAGAGTAGATGATAACGTAACTCCAAGAAGCTCAAGGTGGTCGGTTATCGGCACGGTTACACCCCGGAAAGTTGGACCCGGGTGGAATTGGCTCCGTTTGGCGGAAAAAAGACACGCCTGGGTTTTAGATGCATTGAACTTGACCAGATTGGCGTCGCCCAAATCGGAGACCGCCTTCAAGGACGAGTTCAAGCGTTCAACCATAGCCTCTCGGGATGACTGGATCTGTGTCCCCCTAGCTCGTGCGTCAGATACATATACGGTTACTACCCATACCTCTATCCGACAAAATTTCTTTTGGGTTGCCTCGGATACAACTCGCTAGAGGTAAGACGAGCACGAGATCAGCTCATCATAGCCTGCAAGACGCTCCGTGGCACTGTTGATGCACCTGATTTACTTACTGTGCTGGCACGTTTCTTTGTCCCGGACAATTACTGCCGCGGCAAGAAGCACAGAATGTTTGCTGTGCCTCAGTGTCGCACTGTTGCCCGTGCTCAGTCTCCAATACCTCGCACTTTGGCTGCACTAAATGATCTCTTGGATTCTTATCCAACAAACGATCTGTTTGCGGATGAATGGAAGATGATTTTATTGGCATGTCAGAAGTACTGTGAGAGGAATTGATGTACGTGTTGTTTAAATGTTTATACTTTTACTCTTTGTTTAGTTACTGTAATTGGTTGTTTAACCGTTGTAATTAATTAAATAAATAAATAAAATAAATAAATAAAAAATATCTCTCAGCAACAGTGCTGTCGTCTGCATACCCAAAGATACCGGGTTTAAGTAGATCATTTATGTGCAGCAAAAACAGCATCGCCGAGAGCACTGACCCCTGAGGGACCCCGGCATTAATATCCATTTGACCGGACGAGCAGCCATCAATAACCACTCGGATGGATCGATCCCGCAAGAAGTCAGCGATCCAATCACACAGACCAGCGGGCAAACCGAAGGAAGGAAGCTTAGCAATAAGGCTTTCGTGCCTTTCCCTATCAAAAGCCTTCGAGATATCAAGGGAGACGGCAAGCGCTTCCCCATGTTTCTCGATGGCCTCGCTCCAGATATGAGTGGCATACGCTAGAAGATCCCCAGTAGACCGGTTTTGGCGAAAACCGTATTGCCGGTCACTGAGGATGTCGTTAGTTTCTAGGTATGCCAGAAGCTTCATGTTAAGCACCCGTTCCATACTCTTACAGAGGACGGATGTAACAGAGATGGGTCGGTAGTTTGCCGGGTCAGCTCGACTGCCCTTCTTAGGCACAGGCTACACGTTAGCTTGCTTCCAAGCAATCGGCACTTTTCCAGTTTCATATGAGAGGCGAAATAGGCGTGTCAAGATCGGAGACAATTCAGGCGCACAAGTTTTAAGCACGACCGCTGGTATCCCGTCAGGACCGCTGGCTTTGTTCACGTCTAGGTTACGTAGCACCCTACGGACGTCCTTCTGATGGATGCGAATATCTGACATAGTCGTCTCGCATCGCTCAGGAAAGGCAGGGGGCCGTGCATCACCAGAGTTCAGACGAGAAGATTCCGCAAAAAGAGAGGCAAATAAGTTTGCTTTCTCTTCCGCGGTGTGGGCCAGCGAGCCATCGGGTTTTAGCAGTGGCAGAAGTGAGTGGCGGCAGAAGTTCGATTCAACCGACTTAGCCAGGGACCAAAACGCTTTACTACCTGCAGGGTATGAAGCAAGTTTACTCCCAATTCGGCTTACGTGGTCGAACCAAGACCTCCTCAACACCTTCTTGCAGGACTTGGCAGCCCTGTTAAAGGCCTTCTTCTTTTGAGCCACGTCGCTTGCTTTGTGCATACGAGCGTCAGCCCAAGCTCGGTATGCCGCGTGCTTAAGCGTGTCTGCGCGATGACACTCGGCGCCGAACCATGGACGAGCTTGGCCAGACATTGTTACGTCAGAGAATGGGATGAAGTACTCCATCCCCTGTCGCAACACATCCGTCACGGCATCTGCGCACGACGAAGCATCCTCCGAAGAAAAGCAAGTGAGCTGCCAAGGATAGCATGCGAAGAAAGACCGCAAGCCATCCCAATCTGCTGACCTGTATCGCCAAACCCACCGGGTGCCTCTAGGGCTGGGATCGGGCGGGGAGTAGACAGACACAGACTTAACCAGACAGTGGTCGGAACTGCCTAAAGGCGAACATACCGACACAGAGTATCGGTCTGGATCTATTGTCAGCAGAAGGTCCAAGCAATTGGCTGTGTGCGAATCCACATCCGGCACCCTCGTTGCCCCTTGGACCAGCTGGGTGAGATTAAGTGCTAGCGCTAGCTTTCGTATCTCACAACCGGCGTGGTCTGTGGACTGGTACGGGAATAACCACTCTTGGTGGTGGGCATTAAAATCCCCCAGTAACACCAATTGGGCAGAAGGGTACCGCTGTAGAGCCACATCCGCCGCCTCACTCAGATGCTGTGTGAGCCCGGATGTCTCCTGATCTCCGCTGTGCGACCAGTACACCGGACACAAGCGTAGATTATTTTATCCAGGCCTGTGTCCACCAAAGTCCAAAGCGTCGAGAAACTGGAGTCCTCAAGGTTACGGAGACGCCGATAGCAGATGTCGTCCCGGGCGTACATACATACACCCGCACGTGGTTTAAAATTGTGTTCCAAGGTAAACCCTGGGTAGGAAAGGTACGACACGTCGGACGGACACCTGATCTGCGTCTCCGGAAGAAGAGAGCTGGCTTTTCAATCTCCAGGTGATGGTGGACTGCGACGATATTGGAGTGCAGACCTCTTATGTTAATGAGGTGCACTTTGTGGGAGAGGGAGTGCAGCCGCTGTTTAACTAGTCTCTTTGTCCTTTTCATTTTCATATGAGGGAGGAGAGGAGAAGGAAGTGAAATGAGGTTCCACGCAGCTAACCCTCAGGCACGCACTGAAGGGACGAAATCATTGGGGGACTAGTCTGGAGACTGCGGGGACGCCCGAACCCCCCCCGGGAATCTCCATCGGGCCCTCTCGTCTGGTCGCCAACCAGCACGATGGCGCATTCCGGGATTTTCCGACAGTTGGCGGGGCAGCCTTTCATGTGTGGCTAGCACATTACTTGGGCCCCCAACTACCTGCGGTCGGCCAGCGGCAACCGTGCCTCGGATCCCGCTACCCTCCGCGACTAGCCTCCCGATTCCTCCCTATCAGCATGAGCCAGATTGGTCTGCTTGCGTTGGAACAACTATTTCGACCCAACTCCTCTAGACTGGCTACACTGAGCATCATACCGGAACACGGCCAGGCCGTTTGGCGGTACGTCTTTGCTCAGTGGGTGGTCGCAAGCCAACGGTCGAAACCTACCACCAGTTAGTGTCACCTGATTAGCACCACCCGGGGACTACGTGTAGGGACTTACTTTTTAGAAACAAGCTTTTAATTAAATGCGCTAAAAAGAATAAAATAAAAAAATTCTTTAAAACTTTTACTATTCATCATTTTTTTTTTTTTTATGGTGGGAAAAAATCATGCATTGACATCCCCCGCCCTTGGGTGGAGCGGGAGATAGTGTCAGACTCTTACTGACTAAAAGACCCATCCCGTTCCTTCTAGCCTTCGTACCGGAGCTCGAGCTGTCTTGTCGGAACTAACCCTGGCCCCCAGTAGGCTTCGACCCACCTGGGTCCCTGCTGTTGATAACAACTCCTTGAGGCGCGCGGAAACAATGCGCGCCGTCGACGACTTGGGCTTGGTCCGGAAAGTTACCGGACGGACGGCCGCGAGCTACCCATGGCTTACTGTCCGCAAACCCGCACCTACGGTGGCCGGAAATCGGGATCGGAATCCCGGCGACGGCGGCGAGAATGCCGTTGCCTGATGCGGTTGGCCTCCTCCTTTGCGAGCATTACTGCTTCGCAGAAGTCGGCGTCCGCCTGCCACTCCTCCTCGCTCCGGACCATGCGTCAGCGACTATCGCAACCCAGTGCTGGGTATGCCACAATTATGGCGGTAAGTCCCCTCTTTGAGGCGTGGCTGGTAAAACCTCACGGCGTCCTTACCTTCCGTATGACGCAGGTCCTCACCGGACATGGCACGTTCGGGAGGTTACTGCACCGGATTCACGCGGAAGAGACGCCCGGGTGTCGCCATTGTGCGAAATGCCCGGAGGACACGGTGGCGCACACAGTCGAGGTGTGCTCTGCTTGGGCGGAGCATCACGCAAATAGGCGCTATGCGCTATTAGAGTTCGAGTGTCCCTATTGAATAACTCTTTAGAATAATGATAATGGTCTCAAACAAGGCCCGGCGTGAGAGTTCTCCGCCGCCGATCGCCCTCACGAGAGCATAGCGATGCTCTGCCCAATCACGGCACACCTCAACTATGTGCTCCACCGTATCTTCAGAGCGTTCCGCACAGTGGCGACACCCAGGCGTCACTTCCGCACGGATCCGGTGCAGGAACCTCCCGAACTTGCCATGTCCGGTGAGAACCTGCCACGCCTCAAAGAGCGGACTTACCGCCATAATTATGGTGTGTACAGCACTGGGTTGCGATAGTCGCTGACGCCATTTCACCATGAGATCCCGCCGGAGCTCTGTCCACCATGCCGTGACCTATCGCGGCAGCGGACTTTCACCCTGGCGTTGTATCTCCACGCGACTTTAATTCGTCTTTATGATGATGAGTATTTTGGTCCTAGATAGAAAGAAAGAAAGAAAAGAAAGAAAAAACTTTTATTCGTACCTCACACATACAGTAGAATTCGATAAGAAAATAATAAAAAAAAAAGAAAACTTTAAAATCTGTGCAAGGCCAAAAGGGCGCCTAACTCAGCATATGCTGCGATATTTAAAAAGATAAATAACGCAGCGCTGGTATTCTGTTAGGGCCCGCGGTGATGCCACGGTCACATATAATATCACAGATAATCTTTGGGATGAATGCATATTCTAGTGATGTAACGATTATTCGCACATTTTTTTACTTTCGCATTTGCAAGAAACATGCGAATATTTGGCGAATGTTTTTGACAGACAAAAGTATTAAAATATTGAAAGTTATGAAATGTAATTTAAAGATAGAATTTTACAAAATGTGGTCGGTGCTTTTTCTCCTGCACTACACAATTTGGTTATACAGGGTTATTTGTAAAACACTGGCAACTTCTCAAGACTATGTTACTAACATCATAAACAACAACTTTTGTTCTATGACTTTTAAAAATGTATCATATTTTTGTTCATTAGATTTTCATATTATACAAAAATGTATTGTATACACTATGTCTACATCTCTCATCCAACTCTCCTGTCGCAGGTCTGCTGGAAGAAATTTCATTTGAAATAAGCAGTACCTTTGTACTCTTTTATCTGTATTTGTCCATTTCATTTTTAAGTGTTTGTGTGTATATAGATGAATAAATAAATAAATAAATAAAAATAAAAATATTTAAATTGACCGTTCTAAATGTTACGAAATCTATGCGAAGCAAGCGATAGCACAATAGGGAATGAAAGCAGGGATCGTGCGCGGGACGAGTAGGTGAGTACAGCAAAATACAGAGTTGATATGTGTCCGATAGAACAATGAAATTTTGAAGGTCAGTTTTTGCTAAATATATTATGTTTTGTAAAAAGTCATAGAACAAAAGTTGTTGTTCATGATGTCAGTAATACAGTCCTGCAAGGTTGTTAGTGTTATACAAATAACCCTGTATACGTGTTTTAAGCTGTTTTTACTTATTTTAGGTAGCATTTTAAATGAAAAAAAAATCCATAATCTTTCTGTGTTGTATTTGTAAATCAATTAAGTTTGTAAAATCAAGGAAAACAATAGTATGTCATTTTCATAAATATTTAAAAAACTTTGCCGGTTGACACTTTTTAGTTTGATAGCAAACTAATGCAATTCCGCGATTCTTTAAGCGCGAAAATGAACTCAGAACTCACAGGACGAAAAAAACAAAGACTGTTCTACTTTGCCTACCTTCTTAAAAAGAAAAAACGTTTTAGACTTTAAAGTCTGCTTTAATATTTATAGCTATATCATATCTATATCAATACGCTACGGTATTCGAAAGACGTCCGTCACTGTTCGCTGTTAGCCTCTACGTCTTTCTCAAGGGTACTTATCTTGTCAGTTCACCAAAAATTGATTAACAAATTTTCATTTGACAACCAACCATTGGCAAAAACTTGGTTCGCTATTTCATCTTTATACAACAACAAAGTTTCCAAACGATTTACTTTGCAAACAAATCATTAAACAAAAATTTGTTTAATAATGTGTCAATTAACAAACAATTCATTTTTTATTCACTTTATCTCAAAAAAAGACGTTTAAAATATATATCATTTTATAAATATTTAATAGGCCTCTCGGAACACAGTATTTTTTAGTAGAGGATACGGTTAAGAACGACCTTCACCGGTTTGTTTAATGGGTGAAACGTATTTTATGATAAATTTAGTGTATTAAATAATATAACGCGGGTGGGTTGCCTGAGATATTCCTAGCCAAACAATTTTTTTTTTTTAAATGCACCGTGTGTTTAACGAATTTTAATACTAACCGAAAGTGTGAAGCCTTTAGAACATAAAAATGTTGGATTGCCTATTTGTTTCCTGGCATAACTATGGGTTGCCAGGTATAAACAGGTATGTATAAACAGGTGTGTTTATTTTGATATAAAACAAATTCTATATCAAAATAAACGCTGTTTCATTATGAATACAATGTTATAGTGTTGTCTGCAAAAAAAAATGGTATGATTAACGGTTGTGCAGTTTTCTAAAAAAAAGTAAATTTTCAATTTCTAATTAATAATAGTCTGGCCAGGAATTTCTTAGGCAACCCACCCGCGTTATATTATTTAATACACTAAATTTATCATAAAATACAATTCATCCATTAAACATACCGGTGAAGGTCGTTCTTAATCGGATCTTAGACTATTTCACTTTGGTTTGGTGTGTCATCTTGGTTCGGTTAGGTTAAAAATCGCGCCTGGATTGGGTCTGGTTAGAATAGTGACCACTAGAACGCGATAGGTGCGCGAACGCCGGCGTTCGCTTAGGGTTTAATGAATTAAGACACTTTAAAGATCGTATGCAGTCACTAATATCGATAACGGGAATGTTAAGGAGCTCCGTACCTAACCATAATGGAAACTATCGGATATGCGAAAAAAAATAAATAATATTAGTAATCGAAACCCATATAAAAGCAGCTGTAACCTTAATCGAAAATGATATTAAAGCTTCGGACAGTTTCGGATAAAGGCGGAGTCTAAATAACAGTTTTTGTGGGTTTTGCCTAGCGAAACGATAAACTAGACTTCCCGTTTGTATTTTTCTTTATTTTAATTTAAAAATTATTTTATTCATAACTGAAACTGTCAGGAAATCCGAAATAATATCATATTTACGGATATGTCTGTATCTTAAACACTTATAATATTATATTCGTATCCGTATCCAAAATTTCATATCCAGAACATCCCACGAATTGACTTTTTTTCAAAATCGCGTCTATTGTGTCTGTAATTTCCACGATTGAAAGGTTAAATGTGACAAAATACAGAATGCGGCGGCACATTAACGAACAACATCCATAAAACAATTCGTCCGGAGCGTCGTGATTGACAAACTGCGTTACATAATCTAGGTGATAGAAGGAAAACACGTTTAAGTAACACACAGACACACACAATGAAGAAACAAAAACATAGAAACTTAAATAAAAATAATAACATTGCGTGTCTCACGGTTCAGCATAATGCCAGATAACTACATAGCAAGAGCCTGAAGCTAATTGGCAACTGAACCTTGGCGCAACTACATCCATCCATTAAGGAATATCCCGGGCCATTTACAACTTAATTTACACTCACCTCGCACCTAGTCTTCGCCGCTCCACCAACTATCGTAAAATTCAAATTCTGTCTCACAGAACTCAAAATAAAATCTTGCACGATTATCCTAGTTTCTTTATTAAGTTTTCCATTCTTACTTCTCTTCAAGCCGTTCAATATACAGTCAGCGATTTCTTTACCAGGACAAGTACAAATTTGTCTTTCCAAGACAGTGTACATGTTTTCAAATACATTGTCCATGAATTTCTTTTTGATACGCGTGCAAATACAGTCTTGAGTATGATCCATTTCACAATGGTCACTTTCGTTCAAACATTCGCGCGCAGTTAAGCATCTTGGACATTCGAAACACAACCCGGTAATGTCTGCGCTGCTAGTTTCTTTGTGGCAACGAATGCATTTATGCTTAAAGTTAGATATTTCTGTGTCCATTCTTGTACATTCGTCCATGATATTTTTTTCTCTTCTGTCACATCTAGTTTTGCATGTTATACATGCCTTTTTTAGTAGATCAACCTCATTTACTAACGCCTCTGTCTAAAAAAATATAAATAATATTTTAATGTTAGATTGAAATTATAGATTTGTTAAAAATCGAATTGGCACACTATCCAATTTTTTATTACTGGGTCAAAGGTACTTTTTATTTTATAGGCAAACGTTATCTGCCATTTAAATGATCTTAAGAAAAAGGGAGAATGGGGGCAGAAAAATATAAAATAACTTTCGACTTATTCTCAGTCCTACCAAAAACACACGCAGCTTGCTGTTTCGAAAAAATTCGACAGCAAAGACAGTGACACGAGAAATTTATATGTTAGATTATTTTGGGGGCGGTGAGACCTCCTTCCTCCTTTGGTGCCCGTCTATAAAAACAAAGGTGTTGTGCTTGCTTAAGTGAAAAAAAAACTTCTTTATCAGAAATATCAAGAGGTTTCGTAACTGAAGAAATTTTAGGAATAACGTTTTTTAGTCGATTAACCTCACAGAGACTGAAATTTTACAGAACCAATTTGGTTTTATGCCTTGTCGGGGTACAACGGATGCCATTTTCGCTTTACGCCAGCTATGCGAGAAATACAGAGGTGCGCATAAAAACTTAAAAAAAGACATACAACCGGGTACCTCGTGAGGTTCTGTGGTGGGCTCATAAGGAGAAAGGTATGCCTGGGAAGTATGTGCAGTTGATCCGAGCAATATACAGCCGATGTAGTATCCAAGTCCGGTCCACAGTGGGCACCACTGTAAACTTCAATGTGGCTGTCGGCTTATATCAGGGATCGGCTCTCAGCCTTTTTCTCTTCCTGATGATAATGGACGCTCTGACGTCAGACATTCAGGAGGAGGCTCCCTTGTGTATGCTAATATATATATATATCAGTCAGCGCTCGCGCGACCTTGGTTGCGCACGCGTCCTTGGATTGCAGTGCAGTTATTAGTAATTTAAATCATGGCTACGAGTAAAAAGAGTGCAAAGTGTGATTGTTGCAATGTAGTTATCAGTGAGATACTGGCGTTTATACAAAATAAAGTAGAAGTAATGGATGAACCGAGCATGATACGACTGTGTGCGAGTTCGTTTGATGTGGATGAAATAGCCGAGGCCAAAAACTTGCTATTTGATTGTGTGACAACTTCTAAGCGCAAGATACAGCGGAAAAAGGATGGAAAGTCGCAAAAAGACCTACAAGATATTATTGGATTATTTAAAGAACTGGATCCTAATGAATTTCCAGTTTTTGTTGCAAAAAATTTAAACTCCCTACCCCCCATTGTTTTTGATCACCTTGATGCTACTAGACTTTTAAAAGATATATTGATTCTTCAAAAGGAAGTGGCCGAGATCAAGAGTTCATTTGTAACAAAACAGCAACTAGATGATATTAAAAGTGAATTGACAAATCTCCAAACAGCATCTATAGTCAATAACTTTGATTTACCTAACCTAAATATGTTAAGGGGTAGTTCAAGATTGACAGTTGAAAATCACGATAGTGGACCGATTGGCTTGTTGAATTTTCCTGAAAAGGATTTAATCCAAAATTCAGCGCATGAAAACCCTGACTCAACCCCTAAATCAGTGAAAAGTCCAAACACAAATACCTTATGCAACCCTGCTTCTGAAAGGTTAGGTAAACAGGCGACGAAGAAATCATATGACTCATCGATTTCTAAAACACCAATTGTGCATAAACTAACTGACGTGCAAAAGGCCGTGACTTTACCTGTGTACAGAGACATAAACACTGCAATGACGACTAAATCGTTCGCAGAAGTAGCGAAAGAGAAAGGGGAGTTTACCAATGTGAGGGATGAAAACTGGACACTTGTTCAGAGAAATAGGCTAAGAAATAAATTCATAAGTTCCAGAGGACAAGCTTCAATAGATGCTGAGGGAAAATTCAAAGCGGCGGATATAAAAATTCCTTTATTTGTCAATAATGTTGACCAAAATACTTCAGCAGAAGATATTTCAAATTATATTCTACAAAAAACGCAAGTCGAAATAACCTTAGAGAAAATTAAAACAAGGACACAGCGAGACTATAACGCATATAAAGTATTAGTGCCAAGGTCAAAGTTAACCACTTTTATGGATAAGGGCCTGTGGCCAGATGGCATAATATTCAGGCGATTCGTCAATTTTAGGCGAACTGAAAAGTTCGGAGAAGCAAACTCCCCGAAGTAAGAAGCATAATTAAAATTACTTATAAAATGAATGATACACAAACATGCACCATAATAACTTTCAATTGCAAGTCCATAAAGAGATCCGCTGGGAATGTAAAACAATTATGTAAAACTGCGGATATTATAGCCCTGCAGGAAACGTGGTTGTTACCCCATGACATCCCGTTCCTTGGTTCGATACACGATGATTTTGAGTTCTTTGGGAAATCAGCTGTTGATACGACACAGCACTTGATTCGTGGTCGGCCATTTGGGGGCGTGGCGTTGTTATGGCGAAGGAACCGGTTTCATTGCGTCACAGTACTTCCGTGTGTGAGTGCGCGCTTATCAGCTGTTAAGTTTGAGGTAGACAATAAGTCATTCATCGTGTTTAGTGTTTACATGCCTACGCAGTGCACGGATAATCTACCGGATTTTTCAGATTGCTTGAGTGAAATTAGCGCGGTTATTGATAGTGCGGGAGTAGAAACTGTGTTTATTCTCGGTGACTATAATGCACACCCGGGCGAGTTATTTGATAACGAGCTAGTGAGTTTTTGTGACGATCAACGATGGCTTTGCGCTGACGTTGAGAAGTTGGGTGTTGACTCGGGAACGTACACATTTATCAGTGACGCGCACGGTTCTCGGCGATGGCTGGATCATTGTGTTGTGACGCAATCGGCCTGGGATACCGTTAGAGACATTAAGGTATGTTATGATGTTGTTTGGTCGGACCATTTTCCAGTGATGATTGAATGTAACTTAAGTCTAGTTCGCTTGAAATCTTTTTCTGGGAAAGCTATATCTAATAATGTTATGTGGGGTGAGAGGACAAAACCACAAATAGATGCATATTATAAATATTGTAATGATAAACTTAAGGACATAGATTTCCCGGCACATTTATCTTCGTGTGCGGATAAGTTTTGCTGTGACGTAAATCACAAGAATATTATAAATATAATGTATGACGACATTGTAAACATTTTAAAAGAATCTGCAACTCTTAGCTATGAGGATAGAAAGAGTAAGCATCATTCACGTAGCATCACGGGTTGGAACAAACATGTGAGTGCTGTTCACAGGGAGGCCAGGTACAAATTACAGGTGTGGATTTGGTACGGTAGGCCAATTAATGGTATTTTATATGATGAAATGTGCGAAAGTAGAAGAAAATTTAAGGCTAAATTAAAATGGTGTATGAAAAACCAAGAACAGATTAAAATGGACATAATCGCCACTCATAGATCTGCCAAGAATTTTTCTCAATTTTGGAAAAGTACAAATAAGCTTAATTTGAGACCTGGTCTCCCTGTGAGTATTGCAGGACAGACGGAAGCTAAAGACATAGCAAATCTTTTTAGAAAGAACTTTCAGGTTGAATCGCCGCTAAATACCTGTACTGAGCGGGTGCTCAATGCTGAGACAGCGCAGAATGGCATGCCATGTAGTGTTAGGTTCACGGCGAAGGAGATAAAAGTTACACTTCGGAACATGAGTAGGGGTAAATCACCAGGCCACGACGGGCTTAGCATTGAGCACTTGCAGTATGCAGGATCACATCTGCCGCGGGTTCTTGCTATGTTCTTCTCCTTGTGTATTTCACATTCTTATTTGCCAATGGATCTGATGAAGACTATTGTCGTGCCAATAGTTAAAAACAGAACTGGGGATATAGCGGATAAAAACAATTACAGGCCCATATCGTTGGCTACTATTATTGCGAAGGTTCTGGATCGTTTAATGGACAATTATCTTGAAAGGCACATAAATCTGCATGATGGACAATTTGGTTTTCGAAAGGGTTTGTCTACAGAAAGTGCCATTTTGACACTAAAGCACACCGTGAGATACTATGTTGATAGAAAGACACCAGTATACGCGTGCTTTCTGGACCTCTCCAGGGCTTTCGACATGGTAAATTATGGAGTGCTGTGGAAGAAACTTCGTAGTACTAGTTTGCCTAAAGAGCTATGTCACGTTTTTGAGTATTGGTATGACAATCAGATCAATTATGTTAAGTGGGCAGGTGAATTATCTGATGCATATGGTTTGGAGTGTGGTGTGAGGCAGGGAGGAGTAACTTCTCCAAAACTTTTTAACTTATATGTTAATAACCTGATAGATGGCCTCAGCAGCATGCAGGTCGGCTGTTCCATAGACGGTATCTTTGTCAATAACTTGAGTTACGCGGACGATATGGTGCTGCTGGCGCCATCTGTCAGCGCACTTAGAAAATTATTAAGGTTTTGTGAGACTTACGCTTTGACCCATGGTTTGCGATACAATGTTAAGAAAAGCGAATTTATATTGTTTTCAAAGGGTGGTTTAGGACCTGATACTGTGCCACCCGTGATGCTGAATAATGTTACTCTTAACAGAGTTGATAGATTTAAATATCTGGGTCAGATTGTGACGGCTGATCTAAAGGATGACGCTGACATTGATAGGGAACGCAGGGCGTTGACGGTGAGAGCGAATATGTTGGTCAGACGATTTGGAACTTGCTCGAAGCAGGTTAAGATAACGCTCTTTAAGGCATACTGCCAAAGCTTCTATTGCAGTAGCTTATGGACAACATATTCGCGAAAATCCCTCGACGCCTTGCGCGTCCAATACAACAACGCCTTTAGGATGTTATTGCGGCTCCCGCGGTTTTGCAGCGCATCTGGCATGTTCACGGAGGCGCGTACAGACGGATTCGCAGCCATTTTGCGCAAGAATGTGGCCTCCCTATTAAGCAGGGTTCGTGCGAGCAGCAATGGCATTCTGGCGGTTGTTGCTGATAAATTTGACTGCCCTTTACTGCAGCATCAAATTAGGGTGCTGACTGAATGTAAAAAGTGACTAAGTATAGTATGACATTTTTAATCTTTTAATTTTACTAACACCTAGATGATAAGTTTGCTACTAACCATTGGATCAATGATGTCTGAATAAATAAAAATTATTATTATTATTATTATTATTAATACACGAGGGAGCCTACTCCTGAATGTTTGCCGAAAGTGGCCTAGAGGTTCAGAACAGATCGGTGGTGTGGTGACACAGACTGGAGAGTCTTCTTCTTCTTCTTCCTGCCCTTATCCCATATTACTTAGGGTCGGCGCAACACGTTTTCTTCTTCCATTCTGTCCTGTCACCCGTCAAACTATCACTAACTCCCTTTTCTTTCATATCACTTCTCACACAATCCATCCATCTTTTTTTCGGCCTTCCTCTGAGAGTGTTGGCCTGAAATTGAGTAAAACCAAAACGAAGTACTTGTTCTGCGATTTCGGTGGTCTCTTCAATCCTGTGCCTTTAGCTCTCGCCGGAACGTCCATACCAATCTGTTTCGACTTTGGGTACCTCAGGTTGCTCGTCCAATGGTATGGTGAGGTAGACCGAGACGTAACACGTTGGATCAACGCAGGATGGATGAAATGGCGACAGGTCACAGAAACTACTTGTGACAAACGAATGCCCAAGGTTGAAGGGTAATATTTACAAGTCCGTCATAAGACCTGTCATACTGTATGGATCAGAATGCTGGGCTGTGAAAAAGGAGGATGAAAAAAGATTGCATGTAGCGGAGATGAGAATGTTAAGATGGACGTGTGGTGTGACGAGAATAGATAATTGGGGGATGTACTGCTCGCGTCCGTAGGATTTACTTATTTCTGACCACCCTACACGTGTCCCCTGGGTAGTGCTAAACGAGCAGTAAATGCGGTGGTAGGCCATAGCATCGGCTGCCGGCTTAAAAGTTACCACCCACCAGGCAAAGCCATGCCGCCAAGCGATTTGTCGTGTTCCGGCGTGATGACTGGTGAAGCCGTATGGTGGAAGATGGGTCTGAGCAGTTGTGTTGCGTTGTATAACGGGTGTGATGCGCCAGCTCTTGCTGTGTCGGACGTTTGATCGCGGAGGGTAGCGGGATCCGAAGCACGGTTCTCCGCTGGCCGACCGTAGATAGTTGGGGGCCCAAGTAGTGTGCCAGCCACACATGAAAGGCTGCCCCGCCATCTGCGAAAAATCCCAGGGTGGCCCCATCGTGCCGGTTGGCGACCGGGCGAGAGGACCCGATGGCGATCCCTGGGGGGGTTCGGGCGTCCCCGCAGTCTCCAGATCAAACCTCCAATGGCCCAGCAACTCTGGTCGTGTTGCTGGTTTTGCATCGCATCACCTCGCTCAACTGCCATTTTCCACCTAGTCTATTCACTCATAAAACCAACATGAAAGGTACTAAAAAGAAAAGTAAGTGTGTACAGCGGATGCACGTCCTCTTACTCCAAGTGCACCTCTCGAACATCCGAGGACTGCACTCCAATCTCATTGCGGTCCACCACCATCTTGAGACTGAGAAGCCCCACTTGCTTTTCTTGACGGAGACGCAGATCAGATGTCCGTTGGATGCGGCGTATCTCGACTACCCGGGATACTCCTTGGAGCATCATTTCCTGCAGCGTGCCGGGGTCTGTGTGTAAGTCCGCAATGACATCTGCTGCCAGCGTCTCTGTCACCTTGAGGACCCTAATTTCTCGACGTTGTGGTTGCTGGTGGACACCGGTGTGGACAAAATTGTCTATACCTGTGTCTACCGATCGCACAGCGGTGTCCAGGAGACGACTCAATTGTTTGGCCACCTCAGTGAGGCCGCCGATAAGGCTCTACATCGGTACCCCGATGCGCAGTTTGTCGCTCTGGGGGATTTTAACGCCTGTCACCAAGACTGGCTTTTCCCGTACCAGAAGACCGACCACGCTGGGAGAGAAGCGCGAAACTTTGCGTTATCTATGGGCCTCTCCCAGATGGTAAAGCAAGCGACTAGGGTGCCTGATGTGGTGAGTCATACTGCCAATTGTCTGGACCTTCTGCTGACCACCGATCCGGACAGATGTATCGTAACAGTTTCCTCACCACTTGGAACTTCAGATCACTGTCTGGTGAAGTCTGTATCGTCCTTCTCCCCACCTGACTGCGACTCACGCGGTGAACGGCGAATGTGGCGTTACAGGTCAGCAGATTGGGATGAGATGCGGCATTTCTTTGCGTCTTATCCTTGGCAGCAGGTCTGCTTCTCTTCCGAGAATCCGTCGAGTTGTGCAGACGCTATATCCGATGTGATACGTCAAGCTATGGAGTATTTCATCCCTTATCGTGACGTACCCACCGGTGGCTCAGCTCGCCCATGGTTCAACGCCGATTGCGTTGAAGCTGAACAGCGTAAGCATTCGGCGTATCTTGCCTGGGTTGAGGCTCGTGACTGCAAAGCTGCGGATCTGAGCTCAAAGAAGAGAATCTTCAACCTTGCTGCTAAGTCCTACAAGAAGGCATTAAGGAAGGCTCGCTTCGACCGCATCACCCATATTGGCACAAAACTCTCTGCTCAGCCGTCCGGCAGCAGAGCATTCTGGTCCCTCGCCAAGTCGGTCGAAGCGAACTTCTGTCGGCCCTCACTGCCTCCGCTGGCTAAACCTGATGGAACACTGGCTCATACGGCGAGAGAGAAAGCAGATCTCTTTGCATCTCTCTTCGCCCATAATTCTCGTCTTGATACTGGCAGTGCTACTCCACCGACTCTACCTCACTGCGACACTTCGATGCCCGAGGTTCGCATAAGGAACAAAGAAGTTCTGAGAGCACTGTGTCGTCTAGACGTGAACAAAGCTAGTGGACCAGATGGTATACCTGCCATTGTACTCAAGGCTTGTGCGCCTGAGTTGTCTCCTGTATTGACACGCTTGTATCGCCTCTCATTTAGGACTGGTATAGTGCCCAAGTCCTGGAAGCTTGCCAACGTGCAACCCGTGCCCAAAAAGGGCAGTCGTGCCGATCCTGCCAACTATCGGCCGATTTCAATAACCTCCATACTATGCAAGATTATGGAGCGTGTGTTGAACTCGCGCCTCATGGCATACCTGGAAGGTAACGATCTCCTCAGTGACCGACAGTACGGATTTCGTCGCAATCGGTCTACTGGGGACCTACTAGTGTATGCCACCCACTTGTGGGGCGAGACCCTCGAGAGGAATGGGGAAGCGATTGCCGTTTCCTTAGACGTCTCGAAGGCCTTCGACAGGGTATGGCACGCTAGCCTTTTGAGTAAGCTTCCAGCGTACGGCATTTCCCCTGGTCTGATTAACTGGGTAAAAGACTTCCTGAGTGAACGGTCTCTCCGAGTTGTTGTCGATGGATGCTCATCAGAACCCATGACGACTAATGCCGGGGTTCCTCAGGGGTCTGTTCTCTCTGCAACTCTATTCCTACTGCATATCAACGATCTGCTGATGCCCGGTATCTATGGGTATGCAGATGATAGCACAGTTGTAGAGAGATACCTGCCTAGTGCTCGGGCTAGTAAGGAGCTAATCCGATCCGAAAGAGAGGCTATGGTAGAGCGTACAAATATCTCACTTCAGGCAGTCTCCAAGTGGGGTAAAGCCAATGTGGTGGGATTTAACGCCTCCAAAACCCAAGCGTGTCTGTTCACCGCTAAAAGGAGCCCGTTCACCTTGGCTCCTACTTTTCAGAATTTATCCCTGGAGTACACCGACCGCCTTCAGCTCTTGGGGGTTGAAATTCCCTCGGACCTTAACTTTGGGCGGTTCATTGAGTCCAAAGCCAAGGTAGCTGCTAGGAAACTAGGCGTTCTTGCAAAGGTCCGGCGGTACTTCACACCGGGACAGCTTCTAATGCTATACAAAGCACAAGTCCGTTCGTGTATGGAGTACTGCAGCCACATATGGGCTGGTGCTGCAAAATGCCACCTGGCAGCTTTGGACTCTGTGGAAAGGCGTGCGAAGAGACTAATTGGCGATCCAGATCTGGCTGAGTCCAATCTACAGAGTCTTGAGCATAGGCGAAGGGTAGCCAGCCTTTCGGTGTTTTACAGGATGCACTTTGGAGAGTGTGCGCAGGAATTACATGACTTAATTCCACCATCTCACTTCTACCATCGGACAAGCCGACGAACGGCGAGTATCCACCCTAATGTTGTTGAAACCTCTACGATCCGGACCAAGCGTTTCGCTTCGTCGTTTATACCACGTACATCGAGGGACTGGAACAATTTGCCTGCTGCGGTCTTCCCGTCTGATTATAATTTAGGTGTCTTTAAGGCAAGAGTGAATAGGCTCTTAATAAACTAGTGCGCCTCACCATCAACGATTGCATCACTGCTTACCATCAGGTGGGATCGCAGTCAAGCACTAGTTTATACAAATTAAAAAAAAAAAAAAAAAAAAAAAAAAAGATAAAGTGAGAAATGAGTTTATTAAAGGAAGTTTGAAAGTAGCGCCAGTGGCTGAAAAGTTGAAAGGAAATCGGTTGTCTTGGTATGGTCATGTGAAGAGGTGAGATGAAGCACATATTACTAAAAGAGGAGAGGAAGGCCGACGAAAAGATGGATGGATTGTGTGAAGAGTGATATGAAAGAAAAGGGAGTTAGTGATAGTTTGACGGGTGAGAGGACATTCATAACCGTGCTAGGAAAAGAGTCGGGCAATAAACATTCTTTATATTGAAAGTATGAAACTATGATCTGTCTTACACTCTCTGAAAAGGAATTCTACGACAGATCTTACTTCTGCTTTAAGATCTTCATTCGTTATCTTCTTCTGCAACAAACACTTGCAAAGCTTCTGTAAGTCTTCTCTTACATCTTTTACAGCGACTTCACCTTGCCTTGCTTTCTCCTCATTATGTTTACGATCTTCCAGGTACTGGTTTTGAAATGTTTCCATTTCCTTTAATATTTTCACCACTTTTGCCTAAAATCATATTTAACACGGTAACATACACTTTGCCGGTTGAATTCTATAAGCTGCTCCTATTAACCCTAAAGCTGGTTATAACTGGCTTAGGCTTTTTAAGCACTATAGTCTTTTCAGAAAGTAGTGACTCATCATTGCCATTCACCTTAGAGAGGAGAGAGTTAACTGCAGCCGTCGGCGTCGATAAAGATCGCTATTGACGCGTTGACGGCTGCCATCGACATTCAACAAATGAAGATCAGCGGCAGCCTTCGTGTGTAAAGCATCACTGCAGGTCGACGGCTGCCTTCGAAATGTTGACGACTGTAGTTTTCACTGACATTGGCAACATTTTGTCATGCTCGCTCAAATGTCTCACTGATGATGACGCATGTGTTGGATCATTTGGTTCCTTTCAAAATGGTTAAGCTGAGTAGCGCTAATATTCGCGTCATGTCCATGAACGGGTGCTGTCAGTTGAGACTGGTCATCTCTTAGGTGCTAGTTGCTATTTTAATATCTATATTTGGTTTTTTTTATTTTACTTTATTTACATACATTGTTCCCGCGTGATAGTAGTGACAAAAAACACGTAACAGAAATATTTTATAACAAAACATGAGTTTCCATGAAGTTTTATAGATATTCTTGTACATAGAGATCTACGCTTTGGAATGTGCAATTAGCATTGTTTTTTTCTGACTGACTGATTTTTAACATTTCAAAAGTGCATGTGTGCTGGTATGTATAAGCTCTTAGCAACGCCCAATGACCAAGATCATAGTAAATTTGAAAGCCGTGTTCACATTGACAAATTAATTGATTACTTCAACGAAAAAGCTTGACACAATTTTTTTTGGCACAAATAAACTTGTTGTATTTGTGTTTATAAGGTAACTCGCACCTTGAACCATCTGGCCGAAATTATGTGAACGCAACACTCGCACTCGCCTAGGCGGCAGTACGCAAATCTGTGCATTTATTTGCGGCCAGCAGCGCCCGGAAAGCGCTTTAAATCCATTTTCTCTGCGAGATATTGATTGATTTACATATGCAATGTTCACTTTGAAGAATATTTAACCACCAATTTTTATGTGTAAAAATGTTTCTAAAGGTCCAAGCCGTTTCGAAGGAGTAGGGAAAAGTTGCGAAATTGCTAATTTTTTTTTTTTTGTCAAATTTATTAATTGCACGAAAAAATCAAATGTTGATATTATTGTTCATGAATCTATAATAAACATATATTTTTTGCAAACCAATTGACCTAGCCGTTACGGAGGAGTAGGCCTCAGAAAATCACTGTTTTATGGCACTTTTCGAGCGCTTGGCCCTTAAAGACTGTTTGTTCGCTATGAATTTTGTTACTTACATCGGATGCTTCTTTCTTCGCTTCATACGCATGCCTGGCAGCGATCAACTCCTTTTCGTTAGTGTCAATTCTTTTGTTAAAGCCTTCAATTTCTATTTGCATAATCTTAATATCATTCTCCTTTTGAATTATTTTTATGTTGGTATCTTGGCAAGTTTTGTTTACACAATTTAGCTCTGTTTCAACTTCATCATGAGTTTTCTTCCATTTATTCAAACTTGTTCCAATTTCGTTAAGCTATAAAAATGGTTGATGATTACAAAAACCGTCGAAAAGCAAACCTCTTAATAACAAAAGTTAGATACGAATATATTACGCCGAGACTATAATCGTGATTACGGTAATCATAATTATAGACTATACCAAGTTTTACAAATCACAGATGTTCTCATACTTGCTACGAATTTTCATTAATCATATACTTTTCCCCAACACAAATTGGGACTGGGTACCTTAAAATAAAACTTCACTGCCTTCTCGAAATAGCGTTCTACACTCACGTGACGACAGATAATGGTGTAGTTTAAAGCATCGTGTCTTATATATTTAAATGAAGGTGTTCACTGTCTACCACTTTTATTGCGGCCATGACAGTGGGCTGCCGACAAATAGGTACCTACTACTCGCATAAATATTATTTTTTACATAAATACAGTCAAATTTAGCTACTTGATTATGGTTTTAGTAATCTACCATTAGATAAAATTTTGTAGCGATGGATTATCAAGAAAATACTACATATCGAAACCGTTGCGTTCGACATTGTAACTCAGTTTTACACAATTAGACCAGTGCTGAAGCTGTTGAAAATGGTAAAAGTGAAATAAAATCATAGTAGGATGAAACTCATTAGAAAAGGTAGAAAATATTAAAAAAAAAATGAGAGGAAAAATAATTTACGGGCGATCTAAGGTCGGGAAATGGATGGGTGTGCGTTTTTAAGGGTAAAAAAACAGTTTATCTCGATTTTCGGCAAAACTACAAGTCCTATGGAAAAAAGTTAAGTTTAAAAAGTTATAGGTAATAAAAAGATCTACAACTTTTGTATTTATACTTTTTAACATAACCTCAAAATGTATATGAAAAATTCAAATAACTAAGTTTTTGGTTTTTTATTTTTATCTTTTACAAAAATATTTTTTTTTCCACGAAATTTGATGAAAACTTACCCTGTTATGTCCCAAACACATTGTAATTTTTATGATTTAAAATATTTATTTTTTCACCTTTATTTTGACTTAATATCGAAAAAGCAGCCAAATTTTCAATCGAAAATTCTCACGTCATAATTTCTGCTTTTTTTTTAAAGTCAGTAGGCTTTTTGTTCAATTAAAATTTGAAATCTCCGTAAACAACTGTTGTAAAATTTCTCAGAAAATGCCAAAAACGAAAAAACTCGAATTCAAAAATTCTTTTTCTTGATCATTATGTAAAATATTGAGTTATTTTATAAAATTTACACTTTAATTACTCGAAAAATGTAATATCGCATATTACGTTGATAACTAAAAAAAATCCAAACTGAAATATTTTACTACAATTAACAATCAAATTCAAATCGGTTAATAAAGTTAACATTTAATAAGACACCTACAATATTTTGAGAAAGATGTAGAATCTTCTTTAAATTATATGCGTAGATGCATATTTATTGCTTTTTTAAGACCATCAAAAGGTATTTCATAGAGAAGTGGGGAAGGGGCTAGGAGGGTCTGCGACTTACTAGCACTTATTTTGTAGCAGCTGTTAAAACCGTTAACCAGTATTCGAGATACAAAGATGTGAACAACATCGTTCATCATCTATACATATAAACAAACAGACACTCTGTTTGTCATATTGAATGTTAACTTTTCATTGTCTTTCAACTTTCTCATTAAATGTTAACTTTATTAACCGATTTGATAGTTAATTATAGTAAAATATTTCGGTTTGGATTTTTTTTCAGTTATCAACGTTTTTCGAGTAAAAATAAAAAAATAAATTTTATAAAATAACTCAAAATTTTACATACCTAATGATTAAGAAAAAGAATTTTCGAAATCGAGTTTTTTCGGTTTTGGCATTTTCTGAGAAATTTTACTACGGTAATGATATTTTTTTTACGCCGTCAGATAATAGAGATTTCATTGAACTAAAAGCCTAGCGACTTTTAAAAAAAGCAGAAATTTTGACATGAGAATTTTCGATTGAAAATTATGGTGCATTTTCGATATTAAGTCAATATAAAGGTAAAAAAATAAATATTTCTAATCAAATAAATTACAGCGTATTTGGGACATAAAAAGGTGTTTTCATCAAATTTCGTGGAAAAAAAAATTTTTGTAAAAGATAAAAATAAAAAAACCAAAAACTTGAATTTTTCACATAAATTTTGAGGTTATGTTAAAAAGTGTAAATTCAAAAGTTGTAAATCTTTTTATTACCTATAACTTTTCCTCTTAACTTTTTTCTGCAGGACTTGTAGTTTTGCCGGAAATTGAGATAAACTGTTTTTTACCCTTAAGAACGCACACCCATCCATTTCCCGACCTCAGAATGGCCGTAAATTATTTTTCCTCTCATTTTTGTTATATTTTCTTCATTTTCTAATGGGTTTCATCCTACTATGATTTTTTTTTCGTTTCAAAAATTATCGGCACTGGTCTAAATTTGCATTCCGCATTTAAAAAAAAAATAATAAATAATCTTTAATTCGGATTAGCGACATCCATATGGGTTAGTAAACAATTGAGAGAAAACTTATAACCTATGTTAGTATTATTTTATACAGCAAGAATAAAGTGGGTGTACCATGAAAGGCCACTCTAACAAAAAACAGTTAGTATTCATTTTTTTACTGGATAAATGAAACTAACAAATATTTAAGTAATACTTTGTTTTATTACATAACATCTAAACCACTTTTATAAATTGCAGATTTAATCAATATTGATTGAACTTAAGTTTCATTACAATCTTCCAAATGGCCTTGCTAGAAACAATCCTCCTTAGAAGACCATTATAAAAAAACCGGCCAAGAGCGTGTCGGGCCACGCTCAGTGTAGGGTTCCGTAGTTTCCCGTCCGTCACAATAAGTGTACCCACTTATGAGTTTAAAAAAAATGCTTGCATATACGATTATAGGTACTACAAACTTAGTCCAGAAATTATTTTGTAGAATCTTTTTGTCTTTTTGTACAAAAACTGTTCTTTCCATCAAGTTCAAAATGATTTTCCTAGAAAGTCCTTATAAAGTTCTACTTTTCAGATTTTTTTCATATTTTCTAAACTTATGGTTCAAAAGTTAGAGGGGGGGGGGACATTGTTTTTAATTTTGGAGCGATTATTTCCGAAATTATTGACATTATCAAAAATGATTTGGAAATGTTAGGGTTGAAATTTAAAAAAAATCACTTCCCACTTTACATATAGGGGGCTACCCTAATAAAACATGTTTTTCCAATTCTAGTGCTAACGGTCACAGAGATTAAGCGAGGACGGACAGACGGACAGACAGACGGACAGACAGACAGACAGACGGACAGACAGACATGGCGAAACTATAAGGGTTCCTAGTTGACTACGGAACCCTAAAAACAGTCATTTAACACTTAAGTTTAATATACAGCGATTAAATCTACAATAAAAAACAAGTGGTTTATAAAACAAAGTATTACATAAATATTTGTTTAGTTTCATTTATCCAGTAAATAATCCTTCCATGGTACACCCACCTTATTTTAAAGTCGTCGATTCCCGAAACCAATGAAGCGGGACCGCACTGCCAAAATAATAGCGCGAGCGATTCGCCGCCGCATCTGTGTTTTTTAGTTCGATGGGTGTTTGTGTAAGAAGAAGTAATTTGTCATCACATGGCAATAACTCCGAAATTTTAATAATTGGCTTGCGAAGGAGCATGGCCTTCCATGGTCCACCCACGGATGATTCTAAATAAACTAGTGCGCCTCAACATCACCGATTGCATACCTGCTTACCATCAGTTGGGATCGCAATTAAGCTCTAGTTTATATCAATTAAAAAAAGTGTGACTTTAAATTATTGCCTCAAAACTGAGTTACAATTTTATTTCTTGCTGGTGTCAATATTTTACCTGGCTTTCCAACAGTTCACAGTTCTCCTTAGCATCGGCTAATTTATTCTTGTACGAGCCTTCCATGCAAGACCACATGCAGTCAGCCTCCTTCAATAGCCCCGTTTCTAGCTTTGATTTTTCTTCTAATTTAGTAATCTGCCTAATCAAGTCTTTCTGAATAATTTGTAGCTCACCCACTTTCTCATGGCATTTTTGTTCAAATGAAGCCTTTTGACAAAATATTAAAACCGCTCAAGGAAATGACATAAGGAGAATGCTACAGGGTAGCCTGTGAATTCAAAACTTTCTTAAGTGTTTTGCATTTTGCAGGTTAGTCAGGTTCTAAGTTCATAAAAAAAAACTTAAGGAAATTTGAATGTCGCGGGCTACCTCTGAGATTCTCCTTTAACTTAACCATTCAAGTTTAAAAGTTTAGTTTAGGAGTACCCACTTAACATAATCTATGATATATAAAAGGGGAAACTGACTGACATTAACTACTATGACAAATCTTCCTTTTATGACGTAGGCGAGCATTAACCTTTTGTATGCCGTAATTAGAGACACAATTAAAAAGTTATTGTGTCTCGCGTGGATCCACGTTCCGGACACACAAAGGGTTAAGAGAGGATTTTCCCACAGTAGCATGCCGCAATTTCCAATTTAGTCCTGTGTGTCCTTGCAGAATGCTATTGGGGCTAGTGAAATACTTTTTCTAGATTTAACAAAGCTAAAGAACTCAAGAGCTCACGCCTCAGTCATAAAACTTAACTCAGTTGAATAGCTTTGTAGGGTACTCGTAAACCACGGGTTAGCAAACTGTCTCTACTTAGCACACTTCGTAATACTCTCCTAAATAGGTACCATCAAACCCGAGCCCCTACCTGACACGTATTTAGGTAACTGAAAATATAAATCGAAATCCTGTTTTTGGAAAATGTCCTTTGGTGTTTTTTTACACTACCAGCTCGATAATGTCCGTTTATATGTCGTACAACCATCGCCTAAAGCAAGTCATTCTGTCTCTAGGGATCTAATGCAGAATGGGCTAGTATTCCAGAATAATGTGATTTGAATTCGGAACATCAAAAGCGTTTGAAAAAATTAAACTATAGGTACGTGTGCACTAAACGAGGATATTCAAAAATCAAACAGGCAAAAATAGGAATAAATAAAATATGGTTTAGGTAATATCGAAACTCTAAAAAAAATTAATGTTCGTTATAAAAAAATAAAACGGCTCGGTTCAATTTATTTCAAATGTCAAAATATGTCAAGAGATAGTTATTGTTAACTTGTAAATTATACTTATTTTTCTCTCATATATAATTCGTTTCAGTATAGTATCATAATTATCTCATAAAAAGTTGAGTCTCCAACGAGGCAATAAAGTTGTCTTTGTCTTAGGCGTCTTGAATTCCGAATTTTACTCTGGTTTCTATATCAACTCCTTCGCAGTCATGCTCGAGAGTTCGTTTTAAAAATCTTTCACTGCGTTCGGGATCAAAACTTCATTTCTTTCGGAATTCAACATGCCACCCTCGATTTCAAGACACTGTTGTGTTCTCTAGTGACATAATCTATTATTTTAAATATGCTCCATCAGGTCACGGGCGGCATGTTGAATTCCGAACGAAACGAAGCTCGCTAATTTTCGACAGTCAGTGAGGGATTTATATAATTAATTTAGGAAATTAAATTAAGTTAATAAAGAAACCTGAGTGAAGTGAGGAATTCAAGCCGCCCAAGACAAAGACAGCTTTATCCCCGAGATGGATACTTTACTTTTTTACACCATCTGTGAGATAATTGAAATACAACTTATTATTTACAAGTTAATCTTAAATAACACTCAACATGTTTTGAGATTCGAAACAAACAAAATTCACTACTCGGGGGTAATTAAATCGGGGGTAGGATAGCTACATTACTACTATTTCATTACTTTTTTTAGAAGCTTGTCAATAAACCAAGTACATATTATTCCGTTTGTTTTTTCTTAGTGCCCAGTTTGAATTTCGAATAAACTCGTTCGATGCACGTACATTTTATAATGTTGACCACAGAGATGTTGACGATTTTTGATGTTGAAAATTCAAATCTCATTATTCCCTAGGGATCGCCCATACTGCATTATTTCCCTAGAGATAGAATAGCTTGCCTTCTTAAGTGATGGTTGAATCAGTTGAATGACATATAAAAGGACATTATCGAGCAGGTGGTGTAAAAAGAACATTGTCCTAAAGGCAAGATTTGTAGTAGGCTGAAAGCTAAAGGCCCGAGCATGGCGTTGTTCTTGCTAGATGGCGCTGAACTAAAAAAATATAGTTTACTTCGTTTTTACTGTGTGGAAGCAATATTAAGTAAGAAAATATTATTTACTAAAATCAGATATTCGATTTTATTGAACTTAGTCAAATTGGATGAAACAGTTTTGTGAACATTAAAATAATAATAAACGATACCAGCGCCACCTACCGGGCTCAATTGTGAATCTAAACAATTTAGAAACTCGCTCAAGCAAATAAAAGAAATCGCCAGAATCGATCTAACTCTAACTAGCAGCAAGTAAGTTCAATATAAGTGTCCCCGCACACGGGCCACAAAAAAAGCCGCCACAAAAAAAAAGCTAGAAGCGGCCACAAAAAAAAAGCTGACGCGCGTGACAAAGAAAGGCTGCCTCAAAAAGAAGCTTCAAGCGGCTTTTTTCGTAGCCCGTGTGCGGGAACACTAAGATAAGGAACAGTGAATGACGTTCATACTAACCGTTCTGGCATCAGCTAAAGTTTTTTGCAAAGAATCATCTTTATAACGCGAAAATGATGGCACACAGCAGTCAGGAGGCATAAAATCTTCGCTGAATGAAGTAAAAATAGTAAGAATAATTAAAACATTCCATTATTACAAGCATTTCCTTAGACATAGGTTGCTGGCGGGCGCAGCCCAATACGTTGGTCTGACCAGATCCGCGCCGCTCTTGACTCCACAGTATACAAGGCCCTTCATACCGCCAGAGACAGAAATAAATGGAGAAACATCATAAAAAGTAAAGTGATGAAAAAGGGAGGCCACGACCCTCAGCATTGAGGAATACGACGCAAGGAGGAGGGAGACATAGGTACCTAACATTAAACTAAATCACAAGCTACAAACTGTATCTCTACCAACTGGTTCAAGTAGATATAGTATAGAAAGTTTAGTAATCTTTTAACCGCCTGCGTCCGATATATTCGACCAACACTCCCGCGTTTATTCCGATACTTCTCTTATTTATTTATTATATGCTTTATTGTAAACTAGCTTTTGCCCCCGACTTCGCCCGCGTACATAAAAGACCTTCCCTCTTTCTCCCCCTTTTCTCACTTATAAAAAAATTAGCCTATGTCCGTCTCCAGGGTCCCAACTATCTTTGTACCAAAATTCATCAAAATCGGTTTTGAAAACGTAACAAACAAACAAACTCACTTTCGCTAATATTAGTAAGGACTATTCCACATACAAAAATAAAGTAAAACATATACATACAATGGGCACGTCATGCTCTCCAGCAACCCCAGCAACAATTGTACGTAATCTGTACCCAATTAGTGCTTACTCAAAAAAAAAATGTACGTTAAGGTGTATAGTCCCTTGAACCATCTGACCGAAATTATGTGGACGCAACTCTCGCACTCGCCTAGACGGCAGTACGCAAATCTGTGCATTTATTTGTGGCCAGCAGCGCCCGGAAAGCGCTTTAAATCCATTTTCTCTGCGAGATATTGATTGATTTACTTAGGCAATGTTCACTTTGAAGAATATTTAACCACCAATTTTTATGTGTAAAAATGTTTCTAAAGGTCCAAGCCGTTTCGAAGGAGTAGGGAAAAGTTGCGAAAAGTTGCGAAATTGCTAAATATTTTTTTTTGACAAAAGTATTAATTGCACGAAAAAATCAAATGTTAATATTATTGTTCATGAATCTATAATAAACATATATTTTTTTCAAACCAATTGACCCAGCCGTTACGGAGGAGTAGGCCTCAGAAAATCACTGTTTTATGGCACTTTTCGGGCGCTTGGCCCTTAACAGGTTACCAGGTACAGGCAATTGAAATTGGGGTTGCTGGAGAGCATCTCCCTAGCAACCACAAATAACATTCAAATCAATTTACTTAATAAGTAAAATTGTACTCTTATTTATAACACTGTATTTGCTAGCTATGTCTAGGTACTTAAAAAGTTATAACATTTATTTAAATCTTGATTATAATAATAATAATAATAAATAAGATAATAAGGCAGAGTAAGGAACTGCACGGACGCTTTTTCCGGGCCCTTCATGGGCCCGATATAGACCAACTAGCGTCCGTAGCCTGGTTGCGCGTCGGTGACCTCTTTGGGGAAACCGAAGGTTTTGTCTGTGCAATTATGGACGAAGTTATCATGACGAAGAACTACCGAAGATTTATTGTGAAGGACGGTACGGTTGACATTTGTTGGGCATGTCACCGTCCGGGTGAATCGATTCGCCACATTATTTCAGGTTGTTCTCGTCTAGCTAACGGGGAATACTTGCATAGACACAACCTTGTAGCCAGGATTATCCATCAGCAACTTGCTCTGAAATACTTTCTTGTGGAATCGGAGGTGCCATACTACAGCTATGTGCCCGACCCAGTTCTCGATAATGGCGATATCACAATGTACTGGGATCGGTCCATCATCACTGACAGGACTATTGTAGCCAATAAGCCTGATATAGTGGTGGTGGACCGAAGCGAGAGGCGTGCAATGATTGTTGATATATCCGTTCCGCATGACGAGAACCTCGTGAAAGCTGAGAAAGAGAAACAAATCAAGTATATCGACTTGGCTCGCGAGGTTGTCGACATGTGGGATGTAGACTCGGCAATCATTGTACCGATAGTCATGTCGGGTAATGGCTTAATAGCCAAGAGCCTCGACCAACATCTGAGGAGGCTCGCGTTAGGTAGCTGGATCAAGTTCTTGATTCAGAAAGCGGTACTCCTGGACACGGCTCGTATTGTTAGGAGGTTCCTTTCTCTGGAGCCCTGACCGCCGGTAGCTTGGACCCTGTTCCCGATACCGGTGGGTAACTATTTTTTATATTTTTAAATGTTTTTTTTTATATTGAAATATTTAAAAATGTAATTTAGATGTAATATTTATGAATAAATGAGAATAATAATAAATATATATATAAATATAATTATATATTTATATTATTAAATGTTTTTTTTTCTTTTGTATAATTTTGTTAAAAAATATTTAAAAATGTAATTTTATATGTAAAAAAAATTGAATAAAGAAAATAATAATTACTTTATTTCAAGTTTGCACTCATAGAATGGTTAGTAACAATATTAACTTAAAACTATGTTAGTAGCTAGTAAAACTCAAAAATAAATTAAATTAATTACAATATGTTAAAATGTCCCTTAATAAAATGTCACTGATCAAAATAAATTAAAATAGTATTAACAACAATTTAAATTATTAATCCTTTATTAACTTTTTTACATGTTACAATATATTTTTAAATATTTCTTAACCCTAGATCACTAACCTTCGTCAAAACGACGACGCAGACTTAAAAAAAGTGGTATAAATTTTGAGTGCGTCGTCTTACGCATTCCAGATTCCGGCTAATCTCAGTCGATCCGCAGCTCGTGCAGTGCTCAGGTTTGTTTTTTGTGTAGGGGCCCTGTGTGCGCCGTTCCAGCTACCATGAGTCATCGAATCGACGAAGGTTAGTATTAACGTCATTCTTGCAGAGTTATTTTTCATTATTTTTTGGTGTTATAATTATTTCGGTGTTTTGCAAACTTTGTACTTAATTTGCTTACATTGAAATAAGAACCTACATCATTTTTATTTGAATATTTTTTTTATTTTAGATACGAATCATTAGCTGTTATAGATGATAATAGTGACGAAGAAAACTGCTCAGAGTGAGAAAGAAGACCATCTTGTGGCTGATCCAACTTATGAAACAGATGGTGAGGAAGAGGTTTTTTCTGTGACAGAATAACTACCTTCAACTGAAGACTTCCAGGCAAATAAATCATCATCAATTGAATACCCATTACCTTGTACTTCAGGTCAGTCACACGAATTAATTATTACTCCAACGAGTAATATTCTCCGCGAAAAAGACAAACACAAATGGTCATCAGTGAAACTGAGTTCATGAAGCCGAACAGCTTCAAGAAATGTTGTTGTTATACCTGGGCCCACGCGTGGTTGTAAAAACGAATTAGATCCGCTTTCATGCTTTTTATTTTTTGTAATCGATAGTATGATTGATTTAATTGTAACCCATACTAATGCCGAGATATCAATGAAATGCGTGAAGTAGATGCAGTTAGCCCTATCGCTAAAAAAAGAAAAAATTGTGCGATTTGCCCCTCCACAAAGCCAAAAATGACAAACAGTTGTTGCACCAAGTACAACAAATCCTTGTGTGGCGAACACAAACTTGACATTTGTCACAAATGTATTATTTAATAGTTTTTTTCTAAAATGTTTCTTTCTTTTGTTGATTTTATTACTTAATTTTATTATTTTAATTTTTTTTTTATTTCTATGTTTTTAAGTTAATAAAATTTAAGCATTTAAAAAAACAAAAATGTAAAAACTCTCGTCTCTATTAAAAGACTGTCAAATTAATTAAAATGTGATTTTAGTAAATAAAAATCTTGTAAACATGTTAACAAATGATTATTGTAATATAGAAGTAAAACACATATACATATTTTATTCCATAAACCCTCACAAACCTCCCTTTAATACCGCGTAGCCGAAACGACGAAGGTTAGTAATAAGCGTTGTAAAATAAGGTTAGTGATCTAGGGTTAAAAAACAATAAAAAAAAACATTTAAAAATATAAAAAACAGTATCCCACCGGTATCGGGAACAGGGTCCAAGCTACCGGCGGTCAGGGCTCCAGAGAAAGGAACCTCCTAACTATACGAGCCGTGTCCAGGAGTACCGCTTTCTGAATCAAGCCCTTGATCCAGCCGCTTAACGAGAGCCTCCTAAGGTGTTGGTCGAGGCTCTTGGCTATTAAGCCATTGGCTGACACGACTATCGGTACAATGATCGCTGAGTCCACATCCCACATGTCGACAACCTCGCGAGCCAAATCGATATACTTGATTTGTTTATCTTTCTCGGCTTTCACGAGGTTCTCGTCATGCGGAACGGATATGTCAACAATCATTGCACGCCTCTCCCTTCGGTCCACCACCACTATATCAGGCTTATTGGCTACAATAGTCCTGTCAGTGATGATGGACCGATCCCAGTACAACGTGATATCGCCACTATCGAGAACTGGGTCGGGCACATACCTGTAGTATGGCACCTCCGATTCCACAAGAGAGTACTTCAGAGCAAGTTGCTGATGGATTATCCTGGCTACAAGGTTGTGTCTATGCAAGTATTCCCCGTTAGCTAGACGAGAACAACCAGACAAATTATTAATTATTATTATTATTTTTTATTTTTTTTGTGGCGCTTATAATGGAGATTTAAATAAATGTTGTAAGTCCATAGCTAGCAAATCCAGTGCTATATATAAGAGAAAAAATTATTTTATCAACCAAGTGGTTGTTTACCTAATTATAAGTAAGTCTCTATGTAAAATTAACTCGAATTTTATTTGGGGTTGCTGGAGAGCATGGTCCCAGCAACCCCAATTTCAATTGCCTGTAGGTACCTGGTAACCTGCTAAAGTATTTTTTTTTATGGTAAGTTCTAATTGGGTACAGATTACGTACAATTGTTGTATAAATTTAGAAACAGCAAATAGGTGATGGGGTTGCTGGAGATCATGACGTCAATGGGCGGCCTTATTGCATTCCGCGATCATCTCTTCCAGGCAACCTGGAATGGAGAGTAATTGCCTGGACAAGAACTGGGGCTGTCAATGGAGTGATAATACCATTAATATACACAAATATAATACAATAGATACACAGATATATACATATACTATATAATAGATACATATTTATACACACATATTGAAAACAGCATCTTTGAACGAGACGAGACGAGAGACAAGACGAAAACACTCGTCGGACCAATCCAACGCAAGCGATTAAGGGTTTAAACATTTTTGATATACTAGGTGACAAAAAGTCCTCCCAAAATGTCACGCTACGCTGTCAAATTGTCCAAAAATATGTCTTGCGTCATGAGAATGCATCGTAAAATAATGAGGGACATGTTTCGGGGCATTAGGCAACGTTGGAGCGTCACGTAAATTGAGCGTCGCGCGTCATATTGTTGGAAATTTTGTTCCGTAATGTATCTAACTCAGGATATCTTGCCCCTACTTGTTTTTATGTCACTACGAGCTAGCAACAGTTCTTGAAGGCTCGTTTATTGAGTGTGCAAGTCACCCTGCCGCTTTTTATCGACATTATATTAGCCAGGAACCATAGTCTTAACATAGTTCTTGGTAGCTGGTCCTATTAAGCCTCCTAAAACCATAATCGTCAGTTTCCCACCAACTGAAGGTTGTTCTTGGATGCACTAGCATAGCGCGTAGATACAGGGATAATCGTCGGTTACCAACTATTATACCACGTTCCATGAAAGTAATATAAGGCCTTTGCGTATTAGCATTGATCCCTTGTACGCCTTCTAAAGGTAAAGGACCTTAGGGCCCCTAGAATAAATATATACATAAAGTGTAACTAATTACCGTTTTACACCTTTCTTGCACTGGGCCTTACAAGTGTCTTTACACATATGACGTTGGACTTCATCCTAAAATACAATAAAGCTTTAAGAAAGACGTACCTAAAAAGCTAAACTGCTTAATTTTAGTAGATTTTTTTTAAAGAAAACAACTTTAAAGAAAGTACAGTGTTTTTATCTAACTACTTTGCCTTGGTTGGTTTTAGATGTGTTCACGTACTTGGTTGGTTTTAGATGTATAAACTTTTTTTGTATGTGTTGCACTTGATGTCATAAAATATAGTTTACTCACACGTACAATTATGGCCGACGTAACTTGGCGAATCCGAACTTTGCGCACAAGGTTGTGCAAAAACTATTTTTAGGAACTAAATGGTGTCAAAGGTGACGACAGGCACCCGTCGCATGAACAGCACATGTGAACCGTCCGCGAGCCTGCGCCTATAAACCGTCTTGAGTTACCATTCTACCGAAACATGCCAGTCTGTCGCGGTTCGTCTACAATGGTGGACTGGGATATGATCATAATTGCGCTTATGGCGCATTCATCTTTATTGATTTGTCGCTGTATGTCTGCTCGACATATTAAATAAACGTTTATGAAATACTACAAAACATACTTAAAATTTGTTCTTCAAAGTACCTATACATAGGTACAGACAGTACTACAATATAGGTACAGACGTAGACCTACGGAGCAGAATCTCACTCACTTTAAAAATCTGCGTAACTACTGCAATCGTCTGTGTCGAGATGCTTTGCATCTCGTCACAGACGATTGCAGTAGTTACTATTTCCACGATTCTCTTGTAGATCGCAAATCCTCTGATTTCTGGAAATTCTTAAAGACAGTCGGTATTGGCAAATCTCCTTCTCATTCTTGTAATGATTTAGACTTGAACGCTCTAAATAAACATTTTTCTCTTCCCCCTGTCTATCCAAGAGTTATAGCTTCCACTTTGCTTGATCTGTCTAAAATGTCGTTATCGAATTGTCCGATTTTCAATCTCAGTCCTGTCTCCGAAGACGATGTTAAAAAATCTCTTCTTGCTATCTCCTCCTCTGCTGTTGGTCATGATAATCTGTGTTCGAGAATGATAATTCCTATTCTCCCTCAACTGCTTCCCATTCTCACTCATATTGTTATTTTTTTCTTATTTTCTGGCACATTACCTTCAGTCTGGAAACAGGCTTATATAATACCGCTTCCTAAGATACACAATCCTTCATCCTTATCTCACTTTAGACCCATCTCCATTCTGCCTTTCTTTTCTCAATATCTCGAACACGTTGTTCATGGCCAAATCATCAGGTATTACTCTATTATTTCCCCTTGCCAATCAGGCTTCCGCTCTGGTCATAGCACTGTTACTGCGCTTATGAAAGTCACTGACGATATCCGGTGGGCTATGGACAACAAATCTCTCACTTGTTTTGCTTGACTTCAGTTGTGCGTTCAATTCAGTGGATTTCGACGTACTTCTTGGCGTTCTTAATTCTATTAACTTCTCTTCCTCAGCGTTAGCCTGGTTTGACTCTTATCTTCGGGGTCGCTCTCAGTGTGTCCGCCTTGAAGCGACCTTCTCTGATTGTTGTGATCTAATTGCTGGTGTACCTCAGGGTGGCGTTTTCCTCCTCTTCTCTTTACTATCTTCATAAATACTGTTACTAAAGTTATCACTACCAACTTCCATATTTACGCAGACGATTTGCAGCTGTATCGTCATTTCCTTTTGACTAATGCAGACTCAGCGATTAATGCCATGAATCGTGACCTGGACAGTATTAATCAGTGGGCCAAGTCTTACGGCTTACAGGTTAATCCTTCCAAGTCCCAGGCCATGATCATAGGCAGTCGTTACTATCGCAATGCGCTTGACATTTCTCCTATGTCACCTTTATCTTTCAACGGCTCGACTATTGCGTACTCTGACTCAGCTAAGAATCTCGGTGTCACTATTGACAGCAATCTCTCTTGGCGTGCGCAAGTAAATGAGCTTCCACAGCCTTAAATCCTTTCAAAAGTTCTTGCCCTTTATAACCAAAATATATTTAGCTCAAACTTTAATTCAGCCGATCATCGACTATACGGATGCTTGCTACCTAGATACCACTGAGGAGCTATTAAATAAGCTTGAGCGCCTGCAAAACCTGTGCATTCGATTTGTTTTCGGCCTAAGAAAATACGACCATGTCTCTCAATTTCGCAAGGATCTCAAATGGCTCCCTATCCGTCTTCGTAGGAACACTCGGGTATTATGTCTCCTTTACAACATCCTTTTCAACTCTGCGTACTCTGGCTACCTGCGTGATCGTTTTTCGTTCACTCGACCTGCCGACGCCCCATTCAGATCCCACCTTAAATACCATCTTAATTTCCCATCCCATAATACTCATTTCTATTCCAACTCCTTCTCTTTTCATGCAGTGTGACTGTGGAACTCACTTCCGGCTAACATCCGTGACGCTAAAAATATAATTATCTATCTTCAAAAAGCTACTCAACCATCTCGTAAAGTTATATTTTATAGATATATATACTTATAATTTAATTATGTATTGTAGCTATTTTTTGTATTTCAATTACTGGTTTTGTTATATTTATATGTGCGTTATATAAGTTAATTTAGATAAATAAATTAGTATATTCTTAATTTTCTGACTCATTTATATACACTGTGTCGACATCTCTTATCCAACTCTCCTGTCGCAGGTCTGCTGGAAGAAATTTCATTTGAAATAAGCTGTACATTTGTACTCTTTTATCTGTATTTGTCCATTTCATTTTTAAGTGTTTGTGTATGTATGTATGTATTAATAAAAAAAAAAATACATCGGATTGAAAACCATAAAAAAGTCGTCACCCTCTTTGAATTCAGTGACATCACTGCGCACACGCTGCGGGCGCCGACACGACGACGCCGCGCGTGGGCCTACCCGCGTATCTTCGAGGACGCGCGAGCATTAAGTTTGATTTTCGAGTGCCTTAATAAAATCCTCTCCGCTGCGCTGCTCTCTATCTGCGCTGATCCTAAGGCCCTCGTCACACTTGACGGAAATTCAGTCGCGGAAGATCGGCGACGGAACGTAAATACAAGTTATTGCATATAAACTACAACTAGCGGGCACACTACGCTGTCTTGAGCACAGGCGGTTACAAAAGTTTTCGTTGATTGTTGTTAATTGTTGTTATTGTTAAGTTTTTTGTTTAGTGTGTTAAGTTTGTTTAAATTATGTTTGTACCTGTCTGTATTGAACTGTTTTGATATTTATTTAATTTGGTCTTGGTCCCTGTATTGGTAATTTTTATTCGTATTTTAGTTTAAAAAACCAATAACAGTTATAGTCCAGTCAATATCGACACAAAAAATCACAAACATCGCAAACGCGCATGTAACTTCGGTTTTTTTTTATATGTTGCTAAGATCTTTGAGAGTAGTTTACACCCAACCCTGAAAACCCTTTGCTACTTCCATGATACTCAAATAACTGCGAAATTTTGGCACTATTTAGTTTTAACGAAAAATCAACTCGAGGAAAGCGTTTTTCAAGATCTTTGTCCTAACAATAATAAAGATTACTAAATTTACTATAACTTAAGCAAAACCTGAGTAAAATTTGGCCATTGGTTGCGAAGATACAGAAAAAAACACACAAACATTCCGGAAGTGTCACGAACCCGTCCTAAGCGGGAGTGTCGTTTGAGAAAACCACCCAATTATGGTTATGTTTAAGTTAGTTAATATTTAATTGAATGTATATGTTAGTTAATATCAAAGGATAGGTTTCGTTTACAGAATTGTAATGTATGAGATATAGTCTGTCTAATAAGTCAACCGACTTGGGAATTTTGTATAATATTTAATCATTAAAAAAATACTTATATTCGATTCTTCTGTTAGTAAAAAAATATCTCAATCTCTTAATCAACCTTGATTATTGAACCCGTGTTGCCTACATCAGATTTCATTAAATCCTAATAATTACCCAAGTCGTTTAACTTATTAGACAGACTCCAACCTTGTTACTCGTCTTTATGGTACATTATATAAAGTGACTTGTCCATGAGAATGACAGTTGTGAAATATACAGGTTTTAATCTGAGCTACGCCGTTTTATTTCCCACCTAGATGGAAATGCTTAAGTTTATTAAACTTTCTACAAATTCTTGCCCCATACTTGTCTCTAGGACTATTAGTTTAGCCAGCACGTGTCTTTGAATATGATGCAAACACAAAATTTTCACTTTGAAAAAAATAATGCCTACTTTGACCTAGAGTGCTAAAATTAAGTTCAAATTGTAGTATATTTAGTTATCTTTATTACATTATAAGCAAATATACTTGAAAAACGCTTTCTTCGGGTAGATTTATCGAAAATACTGAAAAAAGTGCCAAAATTTCGCAGTTTTTCGAGCACTGTTGGGGAATTTTAGGGATTCTTCAAGGAAACTCAAAATTGCTGCTAGCTAGTCAAGTGTATTGTTCAGAATGATTGTTCAAGATTGAGTGCGACGACGTACACGTATTGAACCTACAACTAATTAACTTCATGAGGCATTGCGCCGTTGATCTGCTCAGTAAAAAAGAGCAGGCCAAGCTCGAACAAGCACCATGGAAGTAGCACAGGGTTTTCAGGGTTGCAAACTTGGGTGTAAACTACTCTCAAAGAACCTAACAACATATGAAAAAATTGTATATACATGCGCGTTTGTGATGTTTGATGTCGATTTTGACTGGCCTATTATAAGTGTACATGCGCTAAAATTCACAGGGCTTATGTTCAGACTCACCAAGTTACGTCGGCCTTATTGTAAACAAAATACACGTGAATCTACAAAGACATGTACGCCGTGCCGGCGCGCCGCCTCCGCCGAGCGATCATACGCCGCCGCCGCCGCCGCCATCTTGATTCGGCGCGGGTCAGATGACTCAACAAGACACGTCACACGACACTAGTCGAGTTTGTGATTCCAGTCGAAGTGAACGCCGTATGATCGAGGCCTTCCTGTCGGACAGATCCATCATTTACCTCGGTCACCAGGGAGAGTGGAAACGGCGAGAAATGTCGTGCGGTATTTTGCAGGGAACAGTACTAGGACCGCCCTTGTGGAACGACTATGTGCTGCACGGCAACCTCCCTGACTGAGTCAGCGTGGTCTGTCACACAGACGACAAACTGACCCTGGCGCAGCCCAACAAACATTTTATCGGTCGCCACAACGTGCTGATTTTAACGTTTGATTCTATACGCTGGTCGTAAATACGTCGCGATCATGTTCATACGACCAAAAATAGGCCCATTTTATACAAATCAGTGTCGCAATAGAGTTACGTCATAGCAGTTGTATTAATCGCTATTTGATTATGTAGCGGTCATATAGATGTCATAAGGACCTCTTTTCATCGAGTTATGATGTTTATTGGGGCTACTTTGCGGCATTTTACAGAATAATTTGTGTTTATTACGAGTTTTATAAGAGATTTCGATGTAAAGTGATGAAGTAAATGTAGTGAATTGAAACTTAAGAACCATGTCGATGGATGCTCATCAGAGCTCATGACGACTAATGCCGGAATTCCTCAGGGGTCAGTTCTCTCTGCAATTCTTTTTCTGCTGCATATTAATGATCTGCTGATGCCCGATATCTATGGGTATGCAGATGATAGCACAGTTGTAGAGAGATACCTGCCCAGTGCTCGGGGTAGTAAGGAGCAAACCTAGTCTGAACGAGAGGCTATGGTAGAGCGTACGAATATCTCAATTCAGGCAGTCTCCAAGTGGGGCGAAACCAATCTGGTGGTATTCAACGCCGCCAAAACACAGTCGTGTCTGTTCACCGCCAAATGGAGCCCGTTCACATCGGCTTTTTAGAATGTGTCATTGGATTGTGCCTTCAGCTCTTGGGTTTTGAAATTTCGTCCGAACTCAATTTTGGGCGGTTCATTGAGTCCAAAGCCAAAGTAGCTGCTAGGAAACTAGATATTCTTGCAAAATTCGGGGGTACTTCAAACCGGGACAGCTTTTAATGTTACACGAAGCACAGGTCCGATCGTGTGTGGAGTACTGCAGCTACATATGGGCTGGTGCTGCAAAGTGCCACCTCGTAGCTTTGGACTCAGTGGAAAGGCGTGCGAAGAGGCTGATTGGTGATCCAGATTTGGTTAAGTCCAATCTTCAAAGCTTTGAGCACAGGCGTAGGGTAGCCAGCCTTTCGGTGTTTTCTCCTCACATCGTCCTTACCTTCCACATGACGCAGGTCCTCACCGGACTTGGCACGTTCGGGAGGTACCTGTTCCGGAGTCGAAGGGAAGAGACGCCCGGGTGTCGCCACTGTGCAGAACGCCCGGAGGACACGGTGGAGCACTCAGTCGAGGTGTACCCTGCTTGGGCAGAGCATCGCCGTGCCCTCGTGGGGGCGATCGGCGGCGGAGACCACTCGCGCCGGATCCTGGTTGAGGCCATGGTCCGGAGCAAGGAGGAGTGGCAGGCGGTCGCCGACTTCTGCAAAGCAGTAATGCTCGCAAAGGACGAGGCCGACCGCATCAGGCAACGGCGTTCTCGCCGCTGCCACCGGGATTCTGATCCCGATTTCTGGCCACCGTAGGCGCGGGCTTGCGGACAGTGAGCAATGGGTAGCTCGCTGTCCGGACCAAGCCCAGGTCGTCGAAGGCGCGCACTGTTTCCGCGCGTCTCAAGGAGTTGTCAGCAACAGCAGGGACCCAGCCGGGCCAGGGTTATCCGAAAGGGAAGTCCCGGTATTGAAGGCTAGAAGGAGCGGGGTGGGCTTTTAGTCAGTAAGAGTCTGACAATAACTCCCGCTCCGCCCAAAAGAGGGGGTTGTCATTGGTTTCCAACCATAAAAAAAAGCCTTTTGGTGTTTTACAGGTTGCATTTTGGAGTGTGCGCAGGAATTGCATGACTTAATTCCGCCATTTTATTTCTACCATCAGAAAAACCGATGTACGGTGAGTACCACACTTACGTTGTTGAAACCTCTACGGTCCGGACTAAGCGTTTCGCCTCGTCATTTATACCGCGCTGCGGTCCTCCCGTCCGATTATAATTTAGGTGTCTTCAAGGCTAGGGTGAATAGGCTCTTAATAAACTAATGCGCCTCACCATCAACAATTGCATCACTGCTTTCCATCAGGTGGGATCGCAGTCAAGTACTAGTTTATAACAGATAAAAAAAAAAATTAAAAAACCAAAACCATTAATTTTGGTTTTTACCTTTTACTGTGTAAGAATAGGTAATATTTTTTTATCATTGAAAGAGAAGAACAACCATTTTATTTATTAATTAGGTATTATAGACCGAGTTCCCTAGTACATTTTTCTCACTTGATTACTATCAAGCTAATTTTCCGTGAGTAGTTTCATTTTGATGAGACGCCCAACAATTTCTTTTAAGGAACTCTCGATTCTGGTAGCTAACAGAGATATCAAGGATTAAATATGTATGAGATGATGACTCTAAAAAAATTATTACTAACAGGTTGTTTTTTTGTTAAATCTCAAAATAATTATCTAAATTAACTGAAAAAGTATTTGTCCTACAAAATAAATGATTTGATAAAAGAGGCCTCATAAATGATTACTAACCAGCTGATTTTTTTTTTTTTTTTGTTACTTAGTTCATATTCATATAATTTAACTGTCATGTTGTCCTACAAATTGCGCGGTACGTTATCCCGGTCCTACGCTCAGAAATTGTTTACACCACAAGAAAAATTTTCTCATTACTAATAGTACAGGATACGGTTAAGAACGACCTTCACCGGTTTGTTTAATGGATGAAACCTATTTTATGATAAATTTAGTATATTAAATAATATAACGCGGGTGGGTTGCCTGAGAAATTCCTGGCCAAACAATTTTTTTTTTTTTTTTGTAAAATGCACCGGTGTGTTTAACGAATAAATTTAATACTAACCGAAAGAGTGAAGCCTTTAGAACATAAAAATGTTGGGTTGCCTATTTGTTTCCTGGCATAGCTATGGGTTGCCAGGTATAAACAGGTATGCATAAACAGGTGTGTTTTTTTTTATATACAACAAATTCTATATCAAAATAAACGCTGTTTCATTATGAATACGATTTTATAGTGTTGTCTGCAAAAAAAAAGACGGGTTGCACTCCGGGAGTGCCGGCAGAAGTGAAAACTTGATTATTAACGTTGAGCATGTTTGATATTTTGGAATGGTTAGGGAATAATTTTGCACCAATTGCTTTATCAGTATAAAAGTACTATCATTTATGTGGTAGAATACAATATTCATTTATTGCGCTATCGTACACAAACATGACAATTTATATTACATTAAAAATTTTATCTCTCCGAAAAACTACTGAGGTGTCAAGGGACACCCGGATGGAACGAAGTTCCGTTCTGGCTTGCTTTCTATAAGAGAGAGAAAGAGAGAAAGACAGAGAAACATGCGCACGCCGCACGGCTTACAATAGCTTACTATAGAAAAAGTGTCGTTACAACTTTTCGTGAGAATTTTTTCCGTCTAGCCAATACAATATAACTAAAAAATACTATCCTATTTTATGTACATTTTGACAGCACTATTTCAACATCTTCGAAACCATGAAAACGACACTCATGACGAAAAAGTTGATAATTTCTGACATCCGCCATCTTAGATTTACATTTTGACAGCACTATCGGCTTCAACAACCTCGAAAACCATGAAAAAGACACCCATATCGAAAAAGTTGATAATTTATTGCAGCCACCATCTTAGATTTAAATTTTGACAGTACTATCGGTTTCAACACCCTCGAAAACCACGAAAACGACACCCATGAGGAAAAAGTTGATAATTTCTTGCAGCCGCCATCTTGGATTTACATTTTGACAATACTATCGGTTTCAACAGCCTTGAAACCCATGAAAACGACACCCATGACGAAAAATTTAATAATTTTTTGCAGCCGCCATCTTGGATTTATATTTTGACAGTACTATCGGTTTCAACACCCTCGAAAACCATGAAAACGACACCCATGACGGAAAATTTGATAATTTCTTGCAGCCGCCATCTTGGATTTATATTTTGACAGTACCATCGGTTTCAACACCCTCGAAAACCATGAAAACGACACCCATGACGGAAAATTTGATAATTTCTTGCAGCCGCCATCTTGGATTTATATTTTTACAGTACCAACGGTTTCAACACCCTCGAAAACCATGAAAACGACACCCATGACGGAAAAGTTGATAATTTCTTGCAGCCGCCATCTTGGATTTATATTTTGACAGTACCATCGGTTTCAACACCCTCGAAAACCACGAAAACGACACCCATGGCGAAAATGTTGATAATTTCTTGCAGCCGCCATCTTGGATTTACATTTTGACAGTACTATCGATTTCAACACCCTCGAAAACCACGAAAACGATACCCATGACGAAAAAGTTGATAATTTCTTGCAGCCGCCATCTTGGATTTACATTTTGACAGTACTATCGGTTTCCACGCCCTCGAAAACCATGAAAACGACACCCATGACGGAAAATTTGATAATTTCTTGCAGCCACCATCTTGGATTTATATTTTGACAGTACCATCGGTTTCAACACCCTCGAAAACCACGAAAACGACACCCATGGCGAAAAAGTTGATAATTTCTTGCAGCCGCCATCTTGGATTTACATTTTGACAGTACCATCGGTTTCCACGCCCTCGAAAACCACGAAAACGACACCCATGACGAAAAATTTGATAATTTCTTGCAGCCGCCATCTTGGATTTATATTTTGACAGTACCATCGCTTTCAACGCCCTCGAAAACCATGAAAACGACACCCATGACGAAAAAGTTGATAATTTCTAGCAGCCGCCATCTTGGATTTATATTTTGACTTTACCATCGGTTTCAACACCCTCGAAAACCATGAAAACGACACCCATGACGAAAAAGTTGATAATTTCTTGCAGCCGCCATCTTGGATTTACATTTTGACAGTACCATCGGTTTCAACACCCTCGAAAACCATGAAAAAGACACCCATGACGAAAAAGTTGATAATTTCTTGCAGCCGCCATCTTGGATTTATATTTTGACAGTACCATCGGTTTCAACACCCTCGAAAACCATGAAAACGACACCCATGATGAAAAAGTTGATAATTTCTTGCAGCCGCCATCTTGGATTTACATTTTGACAGTACCATCGGTTTCCACGCCCTCGAAAACCATGAAAACGACACCCATGACGGAAAATTTGATAATTTCTTGCAGCCGCCATCTTGGATTTACATTTTGACAGTACTATCGGTTTCAACACCCTCGAAAACCATGAAAACGACACCCATGACGAAAAATTTGATAATTTCTTGCAGCCGCCATCTTGGATTTATATTTTGACAGTACCATCGGTTTCAACACCCTCGAAAACCATGAAAACGACACCCATGACGAAAAAGTTGATAATTTCTTGCAGCCGCCATCTTGGATTTATATTTTGACAGTAAAAGTGTCGGTACAATTTTTCGTGAGAATTTTTTCCGTCTAGCCCCCTTTCACAACGCGCGATAAGGGATAGCTGTCTACTCTCCATCCGTCTTACGCTTTTTCGATCAGGTCACGTGTCCTGACGCGAGTTTAAGATTTTATACCCATTACAGAAAAAGTGCTCAACGCCGCTAAAGAAGTTTTCACTTCAAAAAATCTGGTATGGATAACGGTTGTGCATTTTTCTAAAAATAAAATAAATTTTCAATTTTTAATTAATAATAGTCTGGCCAGGAATTTCTTAGGCAACCCACCCGCGTTATATTATTTAATACACTAAATTTATAATAAAATACGTTTCATCCATTAAACAGACCGGTGAAGGTCGTTCTTAATCGGATCTTAGACTATAACTGTAGGACAAAAATATTACATAATAGGTTAGTGTGTTCTGTGCCCAAAAGAAACAATGTCCTACCAAAAAAAGGTAGGTATCACTAGTCCGACAAGAATTGTAATTTTTCCGTTTTCCTATATTGTAACATAAGATACAGTGAAAAAATCTTTTTTTTTTTTTAATTAATCTTTATTTTTAGCATACAAAAAAGTGTAAAATAAAAAAAAATCACAAAAAAAAATTAAATACGACTTCAATGTTAAAAAACACTGAAGAGTGCAAAAAACTTTAATTTCAGAAGTCGGTGTTAATAAATAACGAAGAGACAAAACTATTAAAGAAACACCGTCTTCTACCACTAAAAAGTACCTCTCAGCCAAACTTAAATACCTTAAAGCCAGAGTGCATCTCATAACGATTCTAATAATCCCGAACATAGTTAGATTGTATTAATTTACCTTCTGGCTTCATCATCAGATCAGTTCGATACATACCCTCCCCCTTTTCCTTCAGTGAGTCATCGACTGCCCGTATAGACAAAGCAATTTAACTTGTTACGGCAATTTTGCTGTGATCCAATGAAGAGTTCTGTTCCATATCTTCGAAGTTCATGATCAAATCATAACAATATTTTTATGGGACCTTTCAATAAAAAAAAAATATATTTTCAAAATAGGTCCACAATTGGCCGAAGTATCGGTGAACATACATAAAAAAAAAAACATTCAGCCAATCATAGAACCTCCACCTTTTCGAAATCAGTTAAGTGTTTTTATATGCAAAAAAGAAAATAATCTTCACCAGATTTATCTGATGAATCTTCATAATCTTCGCTACTAACATCGCTGTCATTTTCATCTATTTCACTTTCCTCAATCGTGATATCTGACTCTGTAATAACATGAAAAAATTAAGTAAATTATATAACAATGAAAAATCAATTAATACATAAAAATTGTATTAATAGGGACCTTTTTTGTCCTAAGATAATTCTTCAAAAGATGGACTGTGGGGACCGTCAAATCAATAATATTCATATTTGCCATCAATTATTGTCTTTCAAAAATTTATTACTAACAGGTTTTTTTTTTGTTAAATCTCACGATAATTATCTACATTATTCGAAAAAGTATTTGTCCTACAAAATGAATGGTTTGATAAAAGACTCCTCTCAAAGAGTTCTCCTCTTCCAACATGAAATGAAAATGACAGCAATGTTAGTAGCGAAGATTATGAACATTCATCAGAAGAATCTGATGAAGATTAATTAATTTATTTTTTTTGGTTATAAAAACACTTAACCGATTTCGAAAAGGTGGAGGTTCTATGGTCGGCTGAATGTTTTTTTTTTTTATTTATGTTCACCGATATCTCAGTCAACCGTGGACCGATTTTGAAAATATTTTTTTTATTGAACGGTTAGGTTAGGTTAGGTTAGCTAGTATCATGTTTCCAAGTTGGTCCCATAAAAATATTGTTATGGTTTGATCATGAACTTCGAAGATATGGAACAGAGCTCTTCATTGGATCACAGCAGAACTGTCGTAACAAGTAAAATTGCTTTGTTTATACGGGCAGTCGATGACTCATTGAAGAAAAAGGGGGAGGGGATGTATCGAACTGATCTGATGATGAAGCCAGACGGTAAATTAATGCAATCTAACCGTGTTTGGGATTTTATGAATCGTTATGAGATGCTCTCCGGCTATAAGGCATTTAAGTTTTGCTGAGAGTTACTTTCTAGTGGTGGTACCATAACTGAAAAGTGTAAAATATGAAACTATTTACAAAAGAAAAATACAACCGTCTTCAATGTTAAAAAAATGGTACAAAATAACTTTAATTTTGGAAGACGGTGTTTCTATAATAGTTTTGTCTCTTCGTCATTTATTAACACCGACTTCCGAAATTAAAGTTATTTTATACTTTTCAGTGTTTTTTTATCATTGAAGTCGTATTTTTTTTTTGTAAAAAGTTTTTTTATTTTACTCTTTCTTGTATGCTAAAAAATAAAGTTATTTAATTAAAAAAAAAAGACTTTTTCATTGTATCTTATGTTACAAATAGGAAAACGGAAAAATTACAATTCTTGTCGGACATACTTACCTTTTTTTGTAGGACATTTTTTCTGTTGGGCACAGAACACTCTAGCCTATTATGTACTATTTTTGTCCTACAGTTAGTAATGAGAAAAATGTTCTTGTGGTGTAAACAATTTCTGAGCGTAGGACCGGGATAACGTACCGCGCAATTTGTAGGACAACATGACTGTTAAATTATATGAATATAAACTAAGTAACAAAAAAAAATCAGTTGGTTAGTAATCATTTATGATGACCTCGTTTTCGATACATGTTGGAAGAGGAGGACTCTTTTATCAAACCATTTATTTTATAGGACAAATACTTTTTCGGATAATTTAGATAATTATCTTGAGATTTTAAAAAAAAGAACCTGTTAGTAGTATTTTTTTTAGAGTCATCATCTCATACATATTTAATCCTTGATATCTCTGTTAGCTACCAGAATCGAGAGTTCCGTATAAGAAATTGTTGGGCGTCTCATCAAAATGAAGCTACTCACGGAAAATTAGCTTGATAGTAATCAAGTGAGAAATATGTACTAGAGAACTCGGTCTATTATATTTGTCGTCGAAAGTTATGTTTAAGTACACTAATGTATTGGGAAATTAATTCTAATGAGTAATATGCACTAATTTTCTCAATATAATTAACACACCTCATAAATTCTTTATATTAAGTAACATTTTAAAATTTATTTTAAAAAAAGTGTTACAAATTACCTTTACACGACTTAGGTCAGCGCAGACCGAACTGCAAAATGCTTGCGCATGGTCGACTAAAATTTTTACTGCTCGAGCATGCAGGCGGCGAGCTCGATCATGCACGAGCCATCTCTGTTAAAATATGGTCTGTGTTGCCCGGCGGGAGTACTTGCAGATTGATGCCAAACGTAATTAAGATAACGCAGAGCGATTTTGAGTTGCTAAGTACGGTTCAGTTACTTATTAAAAATTTGGGGTGTATGGATTAAATTTGGATGTGCTAGGCCTAGGAGTGATTGTCGAATTATCTGAGTATGTGAATGATTGAGTTGTTTGAGCACGCTCGCGCATGTAGAATGCATACTCGAACACGCAGTCGGCTTGCTTGAGCATGGTCGAGCATCAAAGGGCGTGTATTCAATTTTGCGATGTATGATAATAATCATAAGATATTTTTTTTAATAATCTTAGAAAATGCTCTGCTTTGCTCTTAGTGTGCGCTGACCCTTAGGGTTTAAGACACCACCGTAATACAACATCTAAACGACTTTTCCTTCCGTGTCCTCATTTTTTTCTGTATGTTGTAAATTATAAGCCATATTAACGAAATTATTTGGATTCACTTAAAGAAAATTTATATGAAAAATCCATTTTAAATATTACTTAATACTTATACTTTATTAAACTAGTGATTTATTTATTGTTGGTTTCGGTGGCTATAAAAAATGATATGTAATAAATATAATGGACATTGATAAGTTTTTAACATTGAGACAGTATATATTTGAGATGGCTATTGAGATCTTCAATTTCTTCTGAGGCATGTTTTCATGAAAGTTAGTAGTCTAAAATCTGATTAAGAACGACTTTCACCGGTCTGTTTACAAATTGTGTGGACAAATTTAGTATATTAAATAATATAACGCGGGTGGGTTGCCTAAAAAATTCCTGGCCAAACTATTTTTTTTTAATGCTCTGGTGTGTTTAGCAAATAAATTTAATACTAACCGAAAGTATAAATCCTTTAGAACATAAAAACGTTGGGTTGCCTATTTGTTTCCTGGCATAACTATGGGTTGCCGGGTATAATAGGTATGTATAAACAGGTGTGTTTATTTTGATACACAACAAATTGGATATCAAAATAAACGCTGTTTCATTACGAATACGAAGATATAGGGTTCTCTGCACACAAATGCAAGGCATGAATAAGAATAACGGTTGTGCATTTTTCCAAAAAAAAAAGTCAATTTGCAATTTTTAATTAATAATATCCAGGATTTTTTTAGGCAATCTACCCGCGTTATATTATTTAATATACTACTAGATTTGTCATAAAATACGTTTCATCTATTAAACAGACCGGTGACGGTTGTTCTTAATCGTATCCTCTACTATACAGATCACTTTGAAGTGTACCAGAGACGGGTGATATTTTAGTAATGTTATTTTCAAAAATTAATTTACCCATTTACATTATCACGAAGTATATCATTTTTACTAGTTTCGCTTGCGCTTTCCTAATCGAAACTATCACTAAGATCTAGTTATCAAATCTACCTTTAATGAACCTGACTCTACTTTTGTATAACCACTAAATCTACTTTTTACGGTGCGAGCAACATCATAATTATCGTTTAGACCCACTTTGCATCGAACTCAGTTACCTTGAGTTTTAAAATTTTATGCAAAACCCACTCCAGTTTTTTTTTTTACATATTGTTTCATTACAATTGACTTGTCCTAGTTGTAGTTTAAATATTTATACACTAATGGGTCATCTAGTCATTGAATAGTAGTATAAAAGTGTTCATATTGACTGAAAATTGAATAAGAGTGCAATTTATCACTTTTACACAATTATCACTTTAATTCATTAAACCCCAAGCGAACGCCGGCGTTCGCGCACCTATTGTCTTTATTGTGTCTGTAATTTCCACGATTGAAAGGTTAAAGTGGTTTTTGCGACTCTAATATGGTTAATGATGGTGTAAAAGTCGTTGTAGATGTTACTAAGACGACGACATCGATTATGCTACTGAAAATTGCTTATCAGTCATAAAAATGTCGTATAGAAGTTTATACGACGTCTGTATACGACTACAAGTGTGTAAATATAAGGGGCGCTAAGTCATATTACAGAATAAAATTACTTCAATACGATGTTTAAAGCACTTCGAGTCGCGTAACTCTTACTTACACGACTAAAATGTTTGTTGGGAGGGAAATTCGTACCAGACGGCGGTCGAACTAGCAACACGTGGGATTGACAGTCGTGGAGGACTCGAGGTGGCATTGCAAAAGTCCGAGGATGTTTTTTCGTCGCCTTCGAAACGCGCCACCACCGGGTTCCCAGATAACGGTAGGACTGTCGATTCGACGCCGATGTGAACCCCTCACATCACCGTCCAGTCGACAATGAAGTACCTGGAACTCATCCTCGACAGCCGGTGGAATTCCGAGGAGCACTTCCATCGTCTGGCTCCCAAACTGGATCGGACTATATGGGCCTGTCCTTAAACAGCTCCTGCCTAACCTAGGTGATCCAAACGCCTCTATCGTCTTCTCCGTCCTCTACATGGGTATCGTTCGGTCCATGGCCCTTTACAGAGCACCGGTATAAGCACAGTCACTGCGAAAGCGACTGCCGGCCAAGTTGAACGCATGCCAGAGGGTATTGGCCATCCGGATGGTGTCCCGAGAAGCGGCGAATCTCCTTTATGGCTTTCCATCATTTAATCTGGAGGCAACAGTCTTTACATGCGTGCACAGACAGAGTTCCGGCGAGATCTCATGGTGGAATGGCGACAGCGACTATCGCAACCTAGTGCTGGGCACGCTTTAGATATGGCGGTAAGTCCCTTCTTTGAGGAGTGAGTGGAAAGACCTCACGGCGTCCTCACCTTCCGCATGATGCAGGCCCTCAACGGATATAGTAAGTTCGGGAGGTGCCTGCACCTAATTCAAGTGGCAGAAACACATGGGTGTCAGCATTGTGTGGCCCGCCCAGAGAACACAGTGGAGTATACGGAGAAGTGTGCCCCACTTAAGCAAAGCACCGCCGTATCTTTGTGAGGGCGTTCGAAAGCAACGACCTCTCGCGCCGGGCCCAGGTGGGTACAGACCATGGTTCAGAGCCAAGAGGAATGGCAAGCGGTGGCCTCCTTCTGCGAAGCAGTAATGCTAGCAAAGAAGGTGGCCTGCTCGTGTTAATGGCCCCCTTGCTCCAGTCACTGGGATCCCCAGCCTGATTTCCAGTAACCTAAGGGCCTGCTTGCGGATATCAGGGTAGCTCGCCGTCCGGCCTTCCAGTAACCGTCCGATGACGCCACCAGCACCGCGCCGCCACCGTGTTGTTTTAGCCGGCGCGCCGCCGCCGACGAAATTATAGTCGGCGCACATGTCTAAATCTTCATAAAGACGAACCCGTCATCGTAAATAATAACTATTATAACAGTGTTTCTACAACTTTCATCGCGAACCGCATTTAAGCATAAGCATAGAATAATCAGCCTTATAATGTTCCCCCACTGCTAGGACTTGAGCCACCTCTCTGGGAGCCCTCTACCAGAGAGGCCGTAATCTACCACGTGTGCCTAAAGTGGGTTGGTGGATTAACTGCATCTAAAATATATTCAAATATAAAATTGGATCATGATCATATCCCTCAAGTGTTATCAGGTCATTTCATCTTGTGGGAAATCTGTCAAAGTTGCGTCTTGCGATACGCGGTCGCCACCGCAGAACCTTTCGATACAAAAAAAAAAGAATCTTTCGATCATGGTACCTATCGAAACCTCTAGGTACTAACCCCCCAATCCGGATCACCCGCCAGAACTTTCCAGAAGTCACACATTAACTTGTTGCTAACATTGTTATGCTTAGTTTCTGGAACCGTTTCTGGAACCGTTTCTTGAACCGTTTCTGAAACCGTTTCTCTTGAAGGGTGAGGAGGTGGACCCTGCATCATAACCGATTCTTCTGGACCCGGATCTATATATGATAATTCTGGCACCTTGCCCCCTTTGTGTAAGGGGTAGACAGTTTTTATTTCTTGCAGCAATTCGTTCAACAGTTTGTTGCGACGGTTCAGACATTCTGGCACCTCACGCATCTTAAGCAGTGATTGATGTACCTTAAATAAAGACGAGCATTACAAAAATTCCTATATACGAATCCTGCTCCCTGTAATTCATACAAGCTCGCAAATCCTTGGAAATTAATGTACCGTTTACGCAAGATCTAAAAAGATTTTGAAAACTATTTTTAAAACATGTTTAGATAGACAGTAATATTTTTTATCCGACTACGTAAAATGCAAAGGAGGGTTATGATTTTTACATGCTATGTATGAGGGACTGATGCTAAAATTTACAATTACTAAAGCGCCATGGGGACCTATTTCATTATGAAGACTTGGTTCTAAAACGAAAAAAATTCTATGACCAGTTTCCATTTTAGTAGAGAAAAGAGTGTGGAACAATTTTTTAAAAATGTAAAAAAAAAACGTTACGACGAAATACTTCAATGTTCCTAACAAAATTATCTTAGCAAACATTAATAAAACCATTACTCGTTGCAACAAAATATTAACAAGAATCTTACCATGTTACTTTATGAATTGAAATATACACCGCTAAATTTTAATTGTTTTAATCCCGTGGAGGGTCGATCCGGTACATGAAACACTATCAATTTGTAAAGATAAAATTAAAAAATAAAGTACCTTTTTTTACAAAACTCGTATTAATTTACGCATGTACGAAATTAATTATTATTTCTTTAAGAAAACGCCCGCTGAGCGAGTCCAATGACCTGTAGTTAGTTTGTACGCAACGCCGACTACTACCTAAAGGTCATTGGACTCGCTCAGCTGACGTTTTTACAAATCGATAGTGTTTCATGTACCAAATCGACCCTCCACGGGATTAAAGCGATTAAAATTTAACGGTGTATAATACTTTTCTGCATGCACTTAAGTTGCTTCTTCTTAATCTGACGCGCTCGAGTTTTTTTTCATTTTGGATCATTTTTTTTTTACTAATCTGACTGGTTGCCCTCGACGAACTCCACTATATTAAGGGTCTAATATATCGTAGGGGTACATTACAAGATGCAAGGTTTCTCCCCGTACGATATTCTGACGCGCTCGAATATTCCGTAAAATCCCCATCTCGCCACCTCTACTTGTATGGGCGTATGTTCATCTGTTCCCTCATAGATTCTAAACTACTGTAGTGGAATGTCATCCATACAAAATTTACCTACATTTTAGCAAATATGTGTTCGAATGAATATTTTAAATGTACCTACATCATTTTTATTATTTTATAACAAATCTGTATATAAGGGCAAGTTTTTCGAAATATATTCATTCCATACTCAACCTGCATTTGCATTATTCCAAAACCTACACGCACTACACTACTAAACGGAACTCGATAAATGAGATATTGTTAGAACAGTCTTAATCGTCCACTGAACATAGGGTACGTGACGTGTCACAACTTGTTTATTTCAGCATCCTGAAAATCTTGTTTCATACTTTTTCAGCGTCGTAGAAATGTCGATCTTATGCCCTTAGACATGCCTTTAGCCCCTGCAGCTTGGTTACAGGTCCGAAGAGGGCTATGAAGCTGCCGTACACGCGTTGTCGAGCTATCTTAATTCAGGCAAAGGAAAGGCTATTCTTAAGGTTGACATAAAAAATGCATTTAATTCTGTTAATAGGGACAACTTGTTGTCAGAAGTTAAAAAAGAAATACCTCAAATTTTTAGTTTTCTCTAGCAATGTTATAGACAACCATCGAAATTACTGTTTCGGGACCAAGTTTTGGAATCCGCTGTTGGCAGTCAACAAGGTGACCCACTCGGATCTTTAGCTTAGCTATACACCCAATCATTCGAAAACTAAATTCCAAATTTAATGTGTGATGCCTCGATGATGGAACCGTAGGAGGCGATGTAGACACCGTTTTCAACGATCTACAATTCTTAAAAAACCAACTTTCTTCTATTGGACTAGAACTCAACTTTTCTAAGTGTGAGTTATTCCTATCTGAAAGTACTGACAAAAATCTGACTTATTCGAAATACAGTGCCCCTGCAATCAAAATTATCGACAAAAGTTCATTTCGCCTCCTTGGTCTCCAATTTTTGAGGATTCCTTTCCCAGTTTAGTGGAAAAAAATTAATAATTGAATTTTAAAAAATTCAATGATATTTCGGAGAGATTGTTCGAAATTAATATGCATTCGGCCATTACCCTAATCCGTTATTGTTGTTTCGGTCCTAAATTAATATATTTCCTTCGTGCTTCCCTCTTATGGAAGCACCCTCAACTTTTGGAAAAAAATGGACCAAATTATCCGGCACAGCCTTAGTTTAATTTTAAATATGATCTTGGACGATCGAGTTTGGGCTCAAGTTACTCTTCCCATCCATATGGGAGGCCTCGGCGTCCGCAAAATTACCAGTATTAGTTTACCGGCATTTATATCTTCGGTCCACAGCACTGATAAATTAATCAGGAACATCCTAACTTCCACACTGATTCCTTTAGAAGTGCCGTGTTTCACCGAGGCTATGGATACCTGGAGAATTGCTTGCCCTAAGACAAATCCACCTAACAACCCAACTTCCCAGAGACGGTGGGATGAGCCGCTCTGCAAAGTATTTCAGGAAAACCTAATCGTAACATCTGCTACTACTGCGGAGCGTGCGCGCCTGCTGGCTGTGGGAAATTGGGAGTCAGGTTTTAGGCTTCACGTACGCACTGCCGTCGTCGAATATTGGCACCTTGTTCGACGATACTACTTTCCGCTTAGCTGTTGCCCTACGTCTAGGTGCTCCTTGTTGTTCTCCTCATCGCTGCCACTGTGGCGAAGTTGTCAACAGCCTCGATCACCACGGCCTGTCATGCAGTCGTAGTGCGGGATGCATAGCGCGGCACGCGAATAGTTCGACATCATCCGACGAGCCCTTGTCACCGTCAGCGTTCCGGCTGTTTTGGAACCTCATGGCCTGGCACGCGACGATGGTAAGAGACCAGACGGTATGTCTTTATTTCCTTGGAAGATGGGTAGGCCTTTAGTGTGGGACGCTACCAGTGTCGATACTCTTGCGCCATCCCATCTTCCTAGCTCATCGTGCTGTGCTGGCGCTACCGTGGCGGCTGCAGAGAACCTCAAGCAGCGGAAATATAACAGCCTCGTCGGCAGTTATATTTTTGAGCCGTTTGGGGTTGAAACTCTTGTCTGAGTGCTTATTTGGTTGTTTGGGTGGTGTGTGTGTGATGTAGGTAGGTACTCACTGGGTAGGTGGCGAGTAAATGAAATTCCTTGTTGTAGTATCTCCAGGTATAATATCCTTACACACAGCACAACAACACAAGTTATTAGAAGGCGCAAGATAAGCCAGGTAGAAGCAGATAAATGCAGCAGTGAAATATAATGCATGATTTAAATTAGGTTAGATTTATTTTTTTTGGTTTTTCCAAAACCGCATCAGAAGCGAGCATTTAAAGTATCCTTTCATTAGAAACTGATGGTACTTGAGCGATCCGCAGTCAGAAAATCGGTAAGGGGTACATTTAGCGTATAAACCTCTAACATAGGTTTTCACATCCGAAAACACGATTTCATAAAATTTTCTCTTCATGTACCGGATCATGGTAGGTACACGTTTGTGCGGCGATGTCTAAGACACGGTGTATAATTTGTTTTTTATAGTCTTGTGCTTGACCTGATAGATAGAAAAAATGCGGTCGATGATGCAGCGCGCTTACCTAGAAGTAACCTATTCACTCTCTTGCTGGCCTACCACCATGGGATCTGGAGGCAACACTCCTTGCACACATGAACGATTTGCGCGTGGAGATGCAACGCCAGGGCGAAAGTCCGCTACCGCGACAGGTCACGACATAGCGGACAGAACTCAGGTGGGATCTCATGGTGAAATGGCATTAGCGACTATCGCAACCCAGTGCTGGGCACGCCTTAGATATGGCGGTAAGTCCCCTCTTTGAGGCGTGGCTGGAGAGACATTACGGCGTCCACACCTTCCGCATGACGCAGGTCCTCACCGGACATAGTAAGTTCGGGAGGGTCCTGTATCTACCGGATTCATGCGGAAGTGGCGCGCGAGTATCGCCATTGTGCGGGACGCCCGAAGGACACGGTGGAGCAGACAGTCGAGGTGTGCCCTGCTTGGGCAGAGCATCGCCCTGCCCTCGGTGGGGTGATCGGTGGCGGTGATCTCTCGCACCGGGTCTTGGCACAGGCCATGGTCCGGAGCGAAAAGAAGTGGCAGGCGGCCGGCTCCTGCTGCGAAATTGTTCTCGCCGCCGCCGGGATACCGATCCCGATTACCGGCCACCGTAGGCGCGGGTTTGCGGACGGCGAGCAATGGGTAGCTCGCTGTCCGACCGGTGACTATCCGGACCGAGCCCAAGTCGGCGACGGCACGCACAGTTCCCGCGTGCTACAAGGAATTGTCAGCAACAGCAGGGGCCCATCTGGGTCGAAGCCTTCTGGGGCCAGGGTTAGTTTCGAAAGGTATGAAGGCACGAAAGAACGGGGTGAGTTTTTAATCAGTAAGAGTCTGACACTATCTCCCGCTCCGCCTAAGAGCGGGAGATGTCATTAAATGATTTTCCCACCGAAAAAAAAACCTATTCACTCTTGACTTAAAGATCCCCAGGTTGTAGCTATCAGGAACAACTGAGAATTCTACTCCTTAGCTGTATGCACAATGAATGTGTTCCCAAAAACCCCCAAAAAATGAATGTGGCCCCTTGATGGAAAGGGCTGAGCGAAATAAAATTAAGCTATTCAATTCCGACGCACACTCCCTGAAATGCAACCGGTAGAAAACCAAAAGGCTAGTCACTCGGTGTCGATATTAGTCTATGGACCTACGGGACCTAAATTATATGTATTTAAGGATAAATGAGTACCAACTTACATTAGAGATTCCAAATTAATTTACGTTGTGGTTACAGTTACGCATAAATTTATGTTTATTTCTTTGTCATGGTCGGTAACCACAGCATACAATAATTTTAATTACTATTTATTTATTTTTTATAACATTGCTAGAATTTTAATTTGCATTGTCACTTTGACAGTTTTTGACGATTTACCAAATCATAAAGAAAAGGTAAATCTGCCAGTACTTTTTTCCAGTTGTTTACATTTTCACACCACAAAGTTTAAAGAAAAAAAAACGTGCCAAATGCGAGTCAGTCCCGAGGACGAAGGGTTCCCCGTCCAGAGCAAAAAAAAAGCAAAAAATATCACGTTTATTTATTTACTTATAATAAGCATACCAATTGTTGGATAGGTATTCAAAAATGAATAGGGGTTTATTAAAATCATTTTTTGATAATGTCAATAATTTCGGAAATATTCGCTCCAAAAGTAAAAAACAATGTGTCCCCCCCCCCCTCTAACTTTTGAACCATAAGTTTAGAAAATATGAAAAAATCTGAAAAGTAGAACTTTATAAGAAAATCATTTTGAACTTGATGGAAAGAACAGTTTTTGTACAAAAAAGACAAAAAGGTTGTACAAAATAATTTCTGGACTAAGTTTGTAGTATAATCGTATATGCAAGCATTTTTTTAAACTCAAAAGTGGGTATACTTATTGTGATGGACGGGAAACTACGGATCCCTACACTGAGCGTGACCCGACACGCTCTTGGCCGGTTTTTTAATTTTTTAAATTGTTAGATGTAAGTTTTATTTGTACTGTTACATACTTTAAAGATTAATTAATCTAAATGAATAGTTTCTTGAGAGAAAAAAGTATCAACGAAGAGTAGAGAAAAGGTACTATTACCTATATAAATTGATTTATGTATAGTTAATAGAGTCTGTGCGGAAAGTAAACCATCGTGGGATTTGAGGGCGCTGCTGTATATAAATATCGTTTTTGTTATGTAAGCAACATTGTGACGTCATTATAGTGCGACTGTTAAATCTTGATATTTTGAAACTATGTTAGACTAGCTTCTTCCAGCGGCTTCACCCTATAATAAAAATTATCCTATTGGCTGAATTTGCTCACCTAATGAAACTGCAAAGTGCTAAGTGTGCTGCTCATGTGCTATATTATTGCAATGTTTATGATTAAGTTCATCTGTCTAGTAGTTTTTGCACGACACATCCATACATATGAGTAGCTCCATCCATCTTCACAAACTTTCGCATTTATAATATTAGCAGCCTGTTTATTGAACTCGCTCACGTGATGAAACTTAGCAAAAATATAGGTTATAAGCTATATTATTGCAACGTTTATCATTAAATTCATCCGTTTATAAGTTTTTGCGTAATGAGTAACAAACCGTTAATTGTGGCGACAACTGGGGGAGGCCTATGTCGAACAGTGGACGTCTTTCAATTGTAATGATGATGAACATTTAAATGCAAACACGAACCGGTAAAGAAAAATAGCGTGAAGAAACTGCTGTACTGCCTATCTAGGTAGGTTCCACCAACGACCACTTACCCAGTTCCAACGAAAATGGTTCTATCACTTTGACTGGGATCGGTCTAATATCACTGACTGGAATATTGTAGCTAACAGCAAGTTTATGTTTACCCTAGTTAAATATAAAGGTAAAAATGGGACACACTATCACTTTCTCGTTGTCTTCCTCAGTACATTTTTCCCTTTTGCTAATCAATGAAAAATATGAACTTAATGACTATGAAAATAAAGTACACTTCAGAATTTGTAATATTGCTTCGTAAAAAATCTATTTAGCCTGTAAGGGATCATCTCGTAAATAAGATCCTTGGGATCACTTGGTTGTCCGTCTGTTTATCTGTTAAGACCCTTTAACTCTAGTCTGCAGTTTTTTAAAGTTGTGAAAAAATGAGACTTCTGAGTTAACGAAAAAAAAAAGATACGGCCGTTTATGTCGCAAAAAAACGTATATTTCGATACTCAAGGGAATTAAAGTTCATAGGGTGAATCCTGTTGACCTAGAATCCTGAAATTTGGCATCAATCAAGGTCTCTTAAAACAAGTACAGGGAAAAATCTGAAAAATGTAAATTTGTAGATCCGCCACAAAAAAAAATGCAATTCGGAAAAATCTTCGTAACTCAATTCGGGAATTGATTTCATAGGCAATTTTGTACAGAATCGTCAGTGCGCGAGTCCGACTCGCACTTACCCTTTTTTATTTTAGTTACTGTTTCCTTACTCAAGCCTGAAAAGAAATATTCTAAGTTAGTCGAAACGCATTATAAATTTAAAGTATCAATACTCTTTATACTAGCCATCGAAAATATTGACCAAAACAAAATAAACAAATATCGTCATGTTTAAATGAATTTCCGTTTAATTTATATATATTTGGAGATAACAGGGACAGGAGTTTACCTAGGAAGTCTAAAAACATTAAAATAAAAGTGTTACGTACCAAAAAAACAGCATACCAATGTTTCCCAAGTTCGTGACTTTGTTTTGATCAATAGTGGTGTGATTTGCCATTTGTTATTTTTGGCAAAACTGTAATATATTAAATATTATTTCCCTTGCAGCTCAGTGAAATTTTTTATCCCATTTCTGAAGATTTCCATTAAAAATCACAATAAAATAACACAATTAACAAACCGATGTCAACAAGATATGACATTTGGCATTTGATTGATGGCTGGGTTGGGTTGCTACTTAAATCTTTAATGTTGTTTTCACTTTACGCCACGACGGTTCTTTTATCGCACAGACAATATCAAATATTGCAAAATTGACTTGCTGCAGAGTATGCCTTCCAGCCGGACCACACACAACGATCAATAACTCCTTAACTAAAAGGGTATAATGGGCCATATTTGTCGTATGCAAGGTACTCTTTAGGTAGTTTTTTTTCGGGATATTGATTTATTAATAGATCATTATACTCTGTTTAATTTGAGGTGGCGCGGCCAGAGAGCACTGCCTGGCGGCCGGACCACATAGGTAAATTGTTAATTATAAAAATATCTCTGAGGTACTAAATATATATATATATATTCCGATGAACGTAGACTTTAGGTAGGTATTATTTCGAACTATAGCATCTGAGTACTAAATTGTGGTCCGGCCACAGAGGAACACACGAGTAATAGTACCTAATAGGATCCCGTTTTACCATGTGCGGGACCCTAAAAATCTTGTTGTTCAAAGTAGGTTTCCTCAATCCAAACGGACAAATATCGTAAACTAGGTAACGTTTAAGACGTCTACATACCGTTTCTTGTCGTACACTTATAGCTTTTTTTTTATGGTGGGAAAATCATCTAATGACAACCCCCGCTCTTGGGTGGAGCGGGAGATAGTGTCAGACTCTTACTGACTAAAAACCCATTGCGTTCCTTCAAACCTTCACACCGGGGCTAGTACTGTTAGGCATGTGAGTATGAAATATATTATACTGATAAAAAAAAATGCCTAATGTGTAAAGATCCGTCACCACTTAGTTTATTCTGTGTTCGTAATTGTCAGAATAAGGTTTGTCTAAAAAAAAAAACTAGTTAGTTTATAAATAAAACTAATGTTATTCTTTTATTTTTACTTTATTGAAAATAGACTGATGCGTGACATCAAATGGTACATTTTTTGTTACGTTAAATTGCACTTAACAGTTACAGCACCAGCCCATCTAAAGCAGTTGGACTGGTTGCTGTACCAGTACTTCAGTACAGCAATCAGTCGTGTGCATCTGGAGGGCCCATTTTTTAAATCCTTATGAAACAAAACAAGATTTACAGGGAATTTAGGTAAAAATTAGTAAAACTTAAAGCAATGAGCTATAAATTTCTTAAACGTAAAATAAAAAAGTTATGATTCAATAACGTGGGCCCTCAATCCAGACGCTTGCATAAAGAGGCATAGTCCAAATCTCGGAAAGTACGATGTCTAGGTAAATAATTATTATTTAGGAATTTAGTTAAGAATTTCTAAAATATTCAAGAAATTCTCAAATCTGTAGAACATCACATTACAGATTTATTGCGGTTTACCTTGGGCCCTCAATTCAGTAATGTCATTTATAAAGAATCTGCAAAAACTGAATTTATTTGACAAAACACATACGTACGACTTTATTATATTCTAATTAGATACCTCCCTCAGGAAGGTCATTGTCATGGGCGAGCTTCCTCCAGACGCAGTCATATGAAACTAGGTCGAATCAAAGATTTTCTATTTTAAACTAGATTGACTACGACAACCTCAAAAGCGTCCCCGACAAGAAGAGTTAGAAAGAGCCCCGTCATCTCGTTCTACTAGTGTGTCCATACACTAGCTACATACTACGGGACAATTTTGTTCTAAAGTAGTTAATGATATTTTTGATGCGTTATACAGACATGCAAGTTCAAAAACAATTAGGTAATTATTATATTGTAACAATTGTTCCCAATATACCCCATAACCAAAACGGAATTGTGAATTTTCTCTGTAATGATTAGGAAATAGCTGATGTCTGTATAGGTATACCTTATATTGGTGTCATATAGTTGCATCGATTAATATAAAATGCTGGAATTACTACCTAATAATTGATGTTGTCATGAAATTGTGTTCCACGCGCGCCTCAAGGAGATGTCAGCAAAACTGTAGGGGGTCCCAGTATACCGATACCCGATACCCGCTAGGGGCACAGGGAATTTCCGAAAGGGAAACAACTGAAGGACACAGGTAGACTTATTCAGTATAAACCTCAAATAACTTGTTCTTCTTTAAGATGGAGCAAAAGGTGCTCCACCTTAGAGCGGGATAAGTTATTGGAGGCTTACCCACATCAAAAAAGTCCCATACTATGTTCTTTTTCTATATTTGTTTGCAATCAACTCAAAAACTACTGAACGGATTTTTAACAGCGGATGAACTTACAAAAGGGTATTAAGATGGAATAGAATTAGGTTTTAGTATAGATTTAACTTTATGGACTATATTATATCTTCAGATTTAAAGTGGCGACTACAAATAAAACTGTTGCTTGAATTTTTCAATGGCACAATTTCAAACCACTGTTGCCGAAGATTCTCATTTCTTGGAAAACTATAACAATTAAGCCACATACGTGCAACATTGCTTGCGGCATTTATTAGGGACCAACCTAAGGACTAAACTTAAAGACAGTAGACTATAATTTAAAATGAATTTATTTCTCGAATCAACTCGAATGTACAATATCGATGTTGGGAAGCGTTTGGAGTGCACGCGCGTTGTTTTCAAAGATCGGTAACTAAGTGGGCACAGATAACTATATATTGAAATGGTCCGAAATCCGAAGACACGTGTCCCGCATGCCGCACCTCTGGCCGCCGCCGCCGCTTGTCGCTTTCCGTTGTGTCACGAGAGCAGCCGAAGATTGCCGAGCGGTCGAAGGCGCTCGATCAACGGGGAAGATAAGATTAGTAAAATTGGTACTTGATGTATTAAAAAAAATATTGAGCCTCCTCAATTTAGTTTAGTAATATAAAAGCTTTGCTTTTAATATAAAATTTCCCACCCATACGCACAAAGCGTTTTAAGAACACATTTATTATGCGTACAGCCAAGGAGTAGAATTCCTTGCCGGAGTCTGTGTTTCCTGATAGCTACAACTTAGGGGTCTTTAAGTCTGTATTGTATGTCTGTACTCTTTTTTATTATTTTTTATGTTGTTGTATATTGTGTTGCTTGCGCCGAATAAATGCTATTCTATTCTATTCTATTCTTTAAGTCAAGAGTGAATAGGTTACTTCTAGGCAAGCGTGCTCTATCGTCGACCACATCATCGCTTACCATCAGGTAAGATGGTGGTCAAACGCAAGCCTATCAATAATAATAATAATAAAAAAACTTGAACAGTAGACAAAATTTTATAAAATTGCATCATGTCCGTTTGGATTGAGGAGCCACTTCATGATTTTAAAAGGAAACTTACCCCTTATTTAGTAGGAAAGCAGATAATTTTGTAGGCCAAACCCCGAAATTTGTAGTAAAACATATCCAAAGTTATATCAATTTTAAAGTGGCTCCTCAATCCAAACGTCTGAACTGAGGAGCCAGCTGAAACACCGAAAGTACTCAATGAATATTATTGAAAATTTTGTATCATTTAGTAGTAATTGTGTTTAGTACCTACTAAAAATTTGACTCTAATACTGTTGATATTCAAGAACATACAATACTTTTAATGTGGCTCCTCAATCTATACACATGACCCGTCATTTTTCAGAAAAGCATTACTTCAATCGATACGCAATTTCGTTATCATTTAGTAGTAAGTATATTAGATTTGTAGGATAAGAACCGGATATCAAACATGAGTGGATCAGGAGATATAGCACATTTAATGTGGCTCCTCAATTGAGATGCCTCGGTAAATAAATTGGCCTCTAATCTACTATACTTGTGATGAAATTTGGAACAAAAAACACCTATATTTAGTATAAAATTCTACTAAATGTACGTATAATCCCCGCCTTAAATAAATACATATCTACGAAGTTATTAGCTATTCTTTCATTTCCTATGAAATGGTTTTGAAGGGTGACCATGACATTATTTACTAAGACAATCTTTGTTTCATGGCATAGAAGCACAAAACTGCAAATTTATGTCGATACTTATTATTGATTTGAATTATCGTTTGTTCGAAAACCATGGCTGTATGTGTTAATTGCACTATTTTCCTGTATCCATAGAAATAATATGTGTGGATTTGTGCTGCATAAACATTGTTTTTTTTGGTAAAGGTATCCACTATTTTGTCAGTATTACACAGGATTGGCAGTAAAGCGAAACGTTGAGAAAGACAACACGGCGTCCTTACCATGAGCATGACGTAGGTCTTTACCGGACATTGTACCTAAGTTCGGAAGGTTCCAGCCTTGGTACAAACAATTTTCCGGAGCAAGGAGGAGTGGTAAGCGGTCGCCTCTTTCTGCTTAACAGTAATGCTAGCAACCGTCCGGTAATCTTCCAGACCGAGCCCAAGTCATCGACGGTGCATAGTATTCCATGCGCACCTCAAGGAGATGTCAACAAAACCGTAGGGGCCCGTTCGTTCCGTTTTTTGCCATTTGGCTACGGAACCCTAAAAATAAGCCTCTCCATACATAATTTTGTTAGTTAAACTTGATTGGACAGTTTGTAGGACTTTACACCCTGTTCTGAATACCTTTTAACCCAAAACATATGAAGAATCTCTGTACCTACCTACTGTGTCGAGTTGTTAAAAAATAAATTTCAAAAATACTAATCGTGATTTCATTTAACATCATTTATTTTTTCATTTTATTTCAGCCAAAAGAGGTCCACTGTTGGACCTCCCCTTAAGTTCCGACTTTATTCTTAACTCGATTTGCTGCTGAGAACCTCCAAGCACAGCCTTCTTCATTGACCTTTGGGTGACTTGAATTTTCTTATGAGGCCTATAGTAAACCGCAACGATTCATTGTGAGTGAGTCATAACTGGCTACACACACTGGTCAAAGAATTTTGTTTCGTGATACTGCGGGTTTTTGGAAAAGAAGATGGCATGACTTCCCTAATTTAACAAAAATAGACTTACCTAGTTTGACCGTTTGTCCCAGGCACAATCACCACATGGTCACCCTTAATAGCAAATTCTAAATGAATATTGAGAAGTATTTTTTTATCAAATACCGAATATGTACAATTTTGATTTGTACATATGTATTTATTAGACATTTATACTAAATGTTAGTGTTTTTGGTTTTTGATTTCATTATGATATCAGGCACATACAATCAATTATGTATTATGTAAAACGTCAGGACTGAGGAGCCAAATAAAATGCATTTATTTACTAAATTTAATCAGTTTTACTACTTTCTCTGTATGCTACAAATTCAAACATACTTACTACTAAATGTTTTTTGCAGTGGAATTATAAATTGACCAATTACTTTCATGTAAATTCACGCTCTTGTGTATAGATTGAGGAGCCACATTAAAAGTATTGTATGTTCTTGAATATCAACAGTATTAGACTCAAATTTTTAGTAGGTACTATACACAATTACTACTAAATGATACAAAATTTTCAATAATATTCATTGAGTACTTTCGGTGTTCCAGCTGGCTCCTCAGTTCAGACGTTTGGATTGAGGAGCCACTTTAAAATTGATATAACTTTGGATATGTTTTACTACAAATTTCGGGGTTTGGCCTACAAAATTATCTGCTTTCCTACTAAATAAGGGGTAAGTTTCCTTTTAAAATCATGAAGTGGCTCCTCAATCCAAACGTACATATTGCATCGCCCAGTCCGTCTTGTGAGTTGTTTATGATGCCTCCTCTTTATGTATTTTTACAGGTAGTTAATATGTTTTAATTCCCGCATGAAATTCAAAACGATGTTTGTTGTCACCCTACATAAATAATTTGTAAACAAAACAGAAAACTTACCTGAAAAAACCGGCCAAGAGTGTGTCGGGCCACGCTCAGTGTAGGGTTCCGTAGTTTCCCGTCCGTCGCAATAAGTGTACCCACTTATGAGGTTAAAAAATGCTTACATTACATGCTTACTACAAACTTAGTCCTGAAATTATTTTGTACAGTAAAATAGGGTGAATAGAGACTTGAGGGTTAATAGAGACAAAACTTTAAAGGGTATTTTCTCGATATTTGAATATTTTTTACAGCATTTATTTAAATCAACTTATTAATGAATTGTTATTCTAAAAAATCGATGCTTTGTTTGAGGCCGATATTATGGTATCAAAGTGAAAAACCAAACCAAAGTTTTGTCTCTATTCACCCTTAAGTCTCTATTCACCCCGTTTTACGGTACCTTTTTGTCTTTTTTGTACAAAAACTGTTCTTTCCATCAAGTTCAAAATGATTTTCCTAGAAAGCCCCAAAGTTCTACTTTTCAGATTTTTTTCATATTTTCTAAACTTATGGTTCAAAAGTTAGAGGGGGGGACGCATTGTTTTTTACTTTTGGAGCGATTATTTCCGAAATTGTTGACATTATCAAAAAATGATTTAAACCCCTATTCATTTTTAAATACCTATCCAACAATATATCACACTACATATAGGGGGGCTACCCTAATAAAACTTTTTTTTCAAATTTTTATTTTACCACTTTGTCGGCGTGATTGATATACATTTTGGTACCAAATTTCAGCTTTCTAGGGCTAACGGTCACAGAGATTAAGCTAGGACGGACAGACGGACAGACAGACATGGCGAAACTATAAGGGTCCCTAGTTGACTACGGAACCCTAAAAATGAAATTCCACAACCAGGATACCTATCACTAGTACAAAACTTTACACCGCAACGTTTGTACACCTTGCACAATATAAACTTAACTAAATAACGTGTTTAAAACTTGTAACAAATAGAAATACAACTCTATCCCTATGTAAACATCGGCCATATTGTTTATTGATGTCAAATTGAAGCCTCCTAAGTGTTGCTTATCATAATTTGAAAATATGTCCGTTTGGATTGAGGAGCCACTTCATGATTTTAAAAGGAAACTTACCCCTTATTTAGTAGGAAAGCAGATAATTTTGTAGGCCAAACCCCGAAATTTGTAGTAAAACATATCCAAAGTTATATCAATTTTAAAGTGGCTCCTCAATCCAAACGTCTGAACTGAGGAGCCAGCTGGAACACCGAAAGTACTCAATGAATATTACTGAAAATTTTGTATCATTTAGTAGTAATTGTGTATAGTACCTACTAAAAATTTGAGTTTAATACTGTTGATATTCAAGAACATACAATACTTTTAATGTGGCTCCTCAATCTATACACAAGAGCGTGAATTTACATGAAAGTAATTGGTCAATTTATAATTCCACTGCAAAAAACATTTAGTAGTAAGTATGTTTGAATTTGTAGCATACAGAGAAAGTAGTAAAACTGATTAAATTTAGTAAATAAATGCATTTTATTTGGCTCCTCAGTCCTGACGTTTTACATAATAAATGATTGATTATATGTGCCTGATATCACAATGAAATCAAAAACCAAAAACACTAACTTTTAGTATAAATGTCTACTAAATACATATGTACGAATCAAAATTGTACATATTCGGTATTTGATAAAAAAATACTTCTCAATATTCATTTAGAATTTGCTATTAAGGGTGACCATGTTGTGATTGTACCTGGGACAAACGGTCAAACTAGGTAAGTCCATTTTTGTTAAATTAGGGAAGTCACGCCATCTTCTTTTCCAAAAACCCGCAGTATCACGAAACAAAATTCTTTGACCAGTGTGTGTAGCCAGTTATGACTCACTCACAATGAATCGTTGCGTTTTACTATAGGCCTCATAAGAAAACTCAAGTCACCCAAAGGCCAATGAAGAAGGCTGTGCTTGGAGGTTCTCAGCAGCAAATCGAGTTAAGAATAAAGTCGGAACTTAAGGGGAGGTCCAACAGTGGATCTCTTTCGGCTGAAATAAAATGAAAAAATAAATCATGTTAAATGAAATCACGATAAGAATTTTTGAAATTTAATTTTTAACAACTCGACACAGTAGGTAGGTACAGAGATTCTTCATATGTTTTGGGTTTAAAGGTATTCAGAACAGGGTGTAAAGTCCTACAAACTGTCCCATCAAGTTTATAATTTTGTATGGAGAGGCTGATTTTTAGGGTTCCGTAGCCAAATGGCAAAAAACGGAACGAACGGGCCCCTACGGTTTTGTTGACATCTCCTTGAGGTGCGCACGGAATACTATGCACCGTCGATGACATGGGCTCGGTCTGGAAGATTACCAGACGGTTGCTAGCATTACTGTTAAGCAGATAGAGGCGACCGCATACCACTCCTCCTTGCTCCGGAAAATTATTTGTACCAAGGCTGGAACCTTCCGAACTTACAATGTCCGGTGAAGACCTACGTCATGCGCAAGGTAAGGACGCCGTGTTGTCTTTCTCAACGTTTCGCTTTACTGCCAATCCTGTGTAACACTGACAAAATAGTGGATACCTTTACCAAAAAAAACAATGTTTATGCAGCACAAATCCATACATATTATTTCTATGGATACAAGAAAATAGTGCAATTAACACATACAGCCATGGTTTTCGAACAAACGATAATCCAAATCACAAAGAATATCTGTCCAGTAAACACAAGCGGTAGGTCGATTACCGCACGGTTTCCCGCGAAGCGGCGAGCCTCCTTGCTAGCCTGCCACCATGGGATCTGGAGGCAACAGTCCTTGCACACATGCACGACTTGTACGTGGGTGAAAGTCCGCTGCCGCAACAGGTCGCGGTTTGGCGGACAGAGCTCCGGCGGGATCCCATGGTGAAATGGCGTCAGCGACTGGCGCAACCCAGTGATGGACACAATTGTGGCGGTAACCGGACCATGGTCTTGGTACAGATCATAGTCCGGAGCAAGGAGGAGTGGCAGGCGGTCACCTCCTTCTGCGAAGCAGTAACGCTAGCAAAGGAGAAGGCCGACCGCATCAGGCAACGGCGGCGCTCACAGCGCCCCAGCCGCTACCGGGATTCCGATCCCGATTTCCGGCCACCGTAGGCGCGAGCTAGCGGACGGCGAGCAATGGGTAGCTCGATGTCCAACCGTCCGGTAACTGCCCGGACTGAGCCTAATTCGTCTACGGCACGCACTGTTCCCGCGCGCTTCAAGGAGCTGTCAGCAACAGCAGGGGCCCAGCTGGGTCGAAGTCTACTGGGGCCAGGGTTATGTCGAAAAGCCGTCTGATATTTTTTCGCCGTCATCACACACATATAATATCCGCGTTCCGAAAATCGATATTTTCGATGTTGGCACGCCCACAGTTCTTCCGAATTACCGTACCGTACGCCTGGCGATTTCTTGACACAGCGGTGATATCATAATTCCGAACGCGGGGATAAGTACCACAAATGTACACACATAGATACACTTTCACGTCGATTGCCACAGGGTTGCCAACCTATTAAAATAATGTTTGTAGTGATGCAACCTTATAGTTTAAATAAACTTTTAAAAAAAGGGGGGGGGGGCGAAAAATCTTATTTAATGCTCGAAAAAATCAAAATAATTATGCCCATTTAGCCTGTATAAGTCAGATTGCTGTTCTTATTATGTTTAGCCCAAGCCCCATACATTTATTGAACGTCTCCTTTATGTTTATGTCAATATGTGAGCAAAAAAGTGAGTTTCATTGCTAGTGAACGTTACGTTACTAAATAAATATTATTGAGGGTAGATAATAAGTATCGACATAAATTTGCAGTTTTGTGCTTCTATGCCATGAAACAAAGATTGTCTTAGTAAATAATGTATTCATGGTCATCCTTCAAAACCATTTCATAGGAAATGAAAGAATAGCTAATAACTTCGTAGATACCTATGTATTTTTTTAAGGCGGGGATTATACGTACATTTAGTAGAATTTTATACTAAATATAGGTGTTTTTTGTTCCAAATTTCATCACAAGTATAGTAGATTAGAGGCCAATTTATTTACCGAAGCATCTCAATTGAGGAGCCACATTAAATGTGCCATATCTCCTGATTAGGGAATGCAAACCGGTTAACCCGAAAACCGAAAAACCGGTTTTTCGGCATATTTTTAATGATTAAAAAAACCGGTTTTTTTTCAAGTAACCGGTTTTTTCTAGTTTTTTTATTACTCTGAAAGACACTATTTTTTAGCAAACATTGTTTTAAAACGCTGTTGAGGCTTGATATCAGTCGTAGGTTTGTTTATAAATATTTATGTACCATGTGATAGCTACACCAAGTGTACAGTTCTTCTATTTACGATCATTAAAAATCCAGGCCGGAAGAGAGAGTGAAAAGATCAAAATCTTTGCTTGTTCGTTACACTGATGAAAAACTCAGGGATATTCTTGCTACCGATGAGAAAATTTTCACAATCAAGGAATATTGCAACAAGCAAAATTATCGGATGTAAGCTTCTAACTCCAAAGAACACTTTCAACAGGTTATTAGAGTCCTGAATGATCATCATGCGGCATCAATAATGGTTTGGTGAGGGTATCACGGAATGACCAAGGTTCATTTTTGTGAAAATGGGCTACTCTAATTTCAGCTAAAGAGTATCAAGATACTATCCTAAACGCCATAGCAAAGCCTCTTAAAGCCTCTCTCTTTTTGATAACATACTGGGGTTTTTCAGCAAGACTCAGCTTCCGGTCACAAGGCACGCACTACCCAGGCTTGCCTTGCAGCGAGTGTTTCGGGCTTCATTAAGGCTGATGATTGACCTTTGGCTAACCTAAACCTCAACCCGTGAACTACAAATTGAGATCTATATTAGAGAGCATGGGCTGCATGTAACAATAATTCAAAATCCTTAAAAAATCTTAATTAATCTCCTCCGGGCGAATAATGTGTCGGCCCAGATAGACACTCCGTTTGCGGATAAGGGTCCCGCTTTCACACAAAAGGTGATTAGGCGTCTCCCTCTCCTGATTACAGTACCGGCAAACATCAGTGTCACTCAGTTTCATGTGAAATTGGTGCCTGTTTAGTTTGCAGTGGCCGGTAAAGGCGCGGGCTATCGCACAGATGTTCGTCCTTTTTTTTTTATGGTTGGAAAAATCATGCATTGACATCCCCCGCCCTTGGGCGGAGCGGGAGATAGTGTCAGACTCTTATTGACTAAAAGACCCACCCCGTTCCTTCTAGCCTTCATACCGGGGCTCGAGCGCCCTTTTGGATAACCCTGGCCCCAGTAGGCTTCGACCCGGCTGGGTCCCTGCTGTTGCTGACAACTCCTTGAGGCACGCGGGAACAGTGCGCGCCGTCGACGACTTGGGCTTGGTCCGGACAGTTACCGGACGGCCGGACAGTGAGCTACCCATTGCTCACTGTCCGCATGCCCGCGTCTACGTTGGCCGGAAATCGGGATCAGAATCCCGGCGACGGCGGCGGAGATAACGCCGTTGCCTGATGCGTTCGGCCTCCTCCTTTGCAAGCATTACTGCTTCGCAGAAGTCGGCGACCGCCTGCCACTCCTCCTCGCTCCGGACCATGGCCTCAACCAAGGCCCGGCGCGAGAGGTCTCCGCCGCCGATCGCCCCCACGAGGGCACGGCGATGCTCTGCCCAAGCAGGGCACACCTCGACTGTGTGCTCCACCGTGTCCTTCGGGCGTTCCGCACAGTGGCGACACCCGGGCGTCACCTTCCTATGAATCCCGTGCAGGAAACTCCCGAACGAACCATGTCCGGTGAGGACCTGCGTCATGCGAAAGGTAAGGACGCCGTGAGGTCTTTCCAGCCACGCCTCAAAGAGGGGACTTACCGCCATGATTGTGGCGTGCCCAGCACTGGGTTGCGATAGTCGTTGACGTCATTTCACCATGAGATCTCGCCGGAGCTCTATCCGCCATGCCGTGACCTGTCGCGGCAGCGGACTTTCACCCCGGCGTTGCATCTCCACGCGCATATCGTGCATGTGTGCAAGGACTGTTGCCTCCAGATCCCACGGTGGTAGGCCAGCCAGAAGGCTCGCCGCTTCGCGGGAGACCGTGCAGTATCCCCGCACCATCCTTATTGCCATGACCCTCTGGCAGGCGTTCAGTATGGCCGCCGGTTGCTTTTTCAGCGACGGCGCCCACGCCGGCGCCCCGTAGAGGGCCATGGACCGAACGATCCCCGCATAGAGCCTCCGGCAGGAGGCATCTGGACCCCCAAGGTTGGGCAGGAGCCACAGATGTTCGTCCTGCTAAGCTCAAGAAGCTCGGCAGTTCGTTTTTGTGAGTAGTGAGTAGTAGATTTGGCGTGTAGCAGTCCTGGTTGTACCAACCAGTGCTTTTTTGAATCGCCAAATAGGTTGCCCTTAAGGGTCTGCATGGCCTGGTTCTTTGAGATACCACAAAAGGGGTCTGGTCCTATCTGATGACCTTGATCCCCAGTCCTTGCAAGTTCATCGGCTTTTTCGTTGCCATTGCTTCCAGAATGACCTGGTACTCATCTCAGAATAACTTTATTCCTTTGCCCCAGGTCATTCAGTTTGTTAACGCAACTTTTACCAGTTTCGAATTATTTTTTTTTTTTTTTTTTTATGGTGGGAAAAAATCATGCATTGACATCCCCCGCCCTTGGGCGGAGCGGGAGATAGTGTCAGACTCTTACTGACTAAAAGACCCACCCCGTTCCTTCTAGCCTTCATACCGGGGCTCGAGCGCCCTTTCGGATAACCCTGGCCCCAGTAGGCTTCGACCCGGCTGGGTCCCTGCTGTTGCTGACAACTCCTTGAGGCGCGCGGGAACAGTGCGCGCCGTCGACGACTTGGGCTTGGTCCGGACAGTTACCGGACGGCCGGACAGCGAGCTACCCATTGCTCACTGTCCGCAAGCCCGCGCCTACGGTGGCCGGAAATCGGGATCAGAATCCCGGCGACGGCGGCGGCGATAACGCCGTTGCCTGATGCGTTCGGCCTCCTCCTTTGCGAGCATTACTGCTTCGCAGAAGTCGGCGACCGCCTGCCACTCCTCCTCACTCCGGACCATGGCCTCAACCAAGGCCCGGCGCGAGAGGTCTCCGCCGCCGATCGCCCCCACGAGGGCACGGCGATGCTCCGCCCAAGCAGGGCACACCTCGACTGTGTGCTCCACCGTGTCCTCCGGGAGTTTCGAATTTAAAGTATTCGAGTTCAGGGCGTTAAGGCTATCTGAGTAAATCAGAATTATACAAGAAGTATATATTAACTTCTAGCTTAGATTCTCTATGTATGACATCATTCTGAGACATTCGTTTTTAAGAAGATGAGATTTTTTTATTTTTAATAGGATTCATATTAGGTATACAATCGGGTGACTGGCAATTAGTGTAGGACACTTAAACACGTGATTGTGCTCATGATAACAAATAATTTTAATTATGGGAGAAAAGCCGAAATCGGTAAAAAAATATCAGCTCTTCAGTACATTAGGCAAACATAAATGTACTGAACAGCTGATTTTTTTTCGCGATTTCAGGTTTGTTCCTATAGTAAAAGTTGTTGGTTGTCATGAGCACAATCACGTGTTTAAGTAACGTACCCTAATTACCAGTCACCTTATATTTTTTAATAGATAAGTTCCAAAATAAGTTTAAAAATATTTAAATAGAATTTTACAAGCAAAAAAATTAAAATTTACACTTAAAAATAAATCTCAAAAAATCTAATTTTAAAACCGGTTACCCGGTTAACCGGTTTCTTTTTATAAAAAACCGAAAAAAAACCGGTTTGTAATTTTGGCGGTTTTTGCATTCCCTACTCCTGATCCACTCATGTTTGATATCCGGTTCTTATCCTACAAATCTAATATACTTACTACTAAATGATAACGAAATTGCGTATCGATTGAAGTAATGCTTTTCTGAAAAATGACGGGTCATGTGTATGGATTGAGGAGCCACATTCAAAGTATTGTATGTTCTTGAATATCAACAGTATTAGACTCAAATTTTTAGTAGGTACTATACACAATTACTACTAAATGATACAAAATTTTCAGTAATATTCATTGAGTACTTTCGGTGTTCCAGCTGGCTCCTCAGTTCAGACGTTTGGATTGAGGAGCCACTTTAAAATTGATATAACTTTGGATATGTTTTACTACAAATTTCGGGGTTTGGCCTACAAAATTATCTGCTTTCCTACTAAATAAGGGGTAAGTTTCCTTTTAAAATCATGAAGTGGCTCCTCAATCCAAACGGACATTTTGAAAATTACTACGAATAGCTACTATATCTAAATGAAATCATTATTAAATACAAGAAGAATGCGTATAAGATTTCAAGAAGCATTATTTTGAAATAAATATTTTAATTGCAATTGATTTTATGTTGCATACCTATCAAAATGCATGAACATGGATAACGATTACTTGAACAATTTAAAAAATACCATCTGTTTCTCATTTTTTCTGATAGTAGGTAGGTGAGAAAGGGACACAAGATATTGCTGTGTGGTCTTGCTCGGAACCATTTTTCCCTTTTGTATGTCAATAACACATATGAACTTAATGTCAATAGAAATAAAGAACACTTTAGAGAGCGTAATGTTTCTTCGTAGTCAATCTAGTACCTACTGTAGGATATATATAAAATCTTTGGGTCGAATGCCTTGAAGAGGTGAAAAAAACACGCTATATACCAGCGTTTCTCTTGCCGTATAATATTGGACAGTATGCTTGAGACAGAGTCTAAACCCAAATTGGGCGTCATGTAAATTGATATATCTATCCAGCTGCCTGTCAATCAACTGTCAATCAAACCATCCAACACCTTCATAATATACTACTCCGGAAAAGAATCAATAATACACAAAATTTTTGTTATTCATCCAAATTTATTTTATCACCTTCAAAGTATGCCCCTTCAGAAACGATACACTTACGCCAACGAATAATCATATCATCAAAACATTTTTTAAACGCTGTTTCCGAAATTGAGTTCAGTTCTCGCCGCGAATTCTCTTTTATGTCTTCTACAGATTGAAAACGGGTGCCACGAAGTGGTAATTTGAGTTTAGGAAAAAGAAGTCGGTTGGAGCCATATCTGGCGAATATGGTTGCTGCTCGATGGTATTAGTTGATTGTTTGGTCACAAAAACCTATATCAACAAACGGTTGGTCGACTCTTGGCGTGACCAGAGGGCTGGGGTTTTCTTCGGTCAACGAATCAGCATTGCCATCCAGCGTGGCAATACTGCCAGCGTTCTGGGCACTTTTCCCGTTGACATCGATGTGGACGAATTTTTGGATGCCCTAGGTATGATTTTCTTTTTTTTACCCTTTTGTACATATTATTATTTTAAGTTTGTATATACCTATTAATTTATAATATTTAATAGTTAAGACACCTATATATATTTAAATAGAATTGTCAATAATAATTAAAATGAATATACGTATATAAAAAAAATGAAATAGAATCAGTGATTTTTTGAGTAAAACAACTTTTCAGTTATTGAAATGGCTACCTATCCATTTTTCTTTAAAAAATGTTCTTGACATATGAAATTAAACGAACGATTACAGTACTGAGGTTTATGATTTAAGTATTAGATTAGACCTCAAATAAAATAAGGAAGACAAAGTCTCAAATAATGATATTAAAGCAGATACATAATTTGTATATTATTATTGCCATATCAACCAGGTACAGTAAAACGTGACATCTAAACCAAATCCGTAGTAACTTATCATATCATAGGTATTTGATACAAACTCCAACATTTGCAAACTAACTGAATAGTTTTTTCAATATGACTGCTGCAAGTCGGCTGCTAATATGACGTGCCTTCTTAGTAGATGTAAAAAAGAGATTAACTATATAGGTTAGGTAATGGTAGCCACACACGTTTCAGTATACTTGCGCAAGTCTAGACTTGTGCAAATACATGTTATTCGAAAGTGACCACAGATTGAGCAAGTGTCTTCCAACATACTCGTGGAAGTCTAAATTTGCGCAAGTTTACTGGAACGTGTGTGGCTACCATTAAGTTACTACTGACTGAAAATTGGCAACTTTACCTACTGCTAGGGTTGACACAAAATTCAAGACCAAATATTCTTAATTATTATGAACTGCACGCATGGCATTGTAACATTTTGATATTTTTGTTTTGTTGTGTGTGGAGTTGTGGTTTTATTTAAAGCAATTGTTTTAGATCAAAAATACTATCCATTAAAACAAAAAATTGTATAAGACTAGGTTCAATGCCATATAAAAATTACAATGTCGAAAAAATGGACTTAGGCTATTGAACCTGTTGCTCACTTTAGATTAACCACAGGCGAAGAATTGACAAACAATTGCTCTGTCTGTTTTTAACAATCCTACACAATAAAACAGTTTAGTATGTAAATCACAATGAGCCCAGTGGCAACTTTTCCTATGGTAATTTTCTACACTTATAATTGCCCGTGTGAAGCCGGGACGGGCCGCTAGTAGTCTATATTTGTATCTATTTTGTCGATATTCTCGTTTTGATTTTAAATATAGTATACGAAACTAAGGAACTTTACCTTAACCCCTCGAGCGCCAGAGTTTAATGACCCGGAAAATTGCCGTGTTTACGTAAATCACCAATAAAAAAAATAAATAATAAAAAAAAAAATTGTTTAGTTTTTTCTAGGAAAAACAAATAATATAATAAATATGGAATAATATAATATGGAAACTAAAATTTTCGGCCAAATAAGTTTCGTACAGACGTGTGTACAAAACGAAAATTAAGAATTTTTCAAGGTCTTCAAGTTGTAGGGTACAGACGTATGTACAATAAGCATCAAACATGAAAAGTTTATAAAAAATAGGTAAAGATGCCAATTTTATGAAAATGTTGTGTCTTTTATTTTTCCATACAGGTTACATTATTGGGTTTTAGATAATAATTATTTTTTAAAACAGTACCTGAAGATGTAATAAGTATATAAATAGAAATTAATTCAATATATAGTTAAAATCGGAAAAGAGTGAAAAAATATCGCAGAGTTGCCACGTTTTACGGTAAACATTTAAAAAAATTTATAGATACATTTTTAATTTTTTTAAATCTATTACATTTATCAGTATAACATAACACTAACAAAGCATCACCTATACGATCATTACTTTATAAACAGTCAAAGACTAAGTTACATCCATCTATATAAAACGGAGATGGCCGGCAACTACAACAACAATCTGCGGTTTCCACATTTGCAGAGCTCATGGCAGGTGGCCGGCAACAACAACAACCACAATCTACGGTTTCTACTTTTGTAGAGCTCATGGCATCACGATCAGCCTCAGGGACCTAAAGCGGAATGACAAAATATTTTACTTTCATCACAACTTCTAAAACTAACGAAAATTTAAACTATTTGCTAATTATTAACTAACAAAGCAACACTTATTAAGCCATTATTTTATCAAAAGTCAGAGATTGGGTTACGTTCCTTTTTGTTAGCCAGAGATGGTCCATATTTGCAATCGCATTTTGGAGCAACCCGAGGTACCTAAGACAAAATGACAGAATATTTTACTTTCATTACATTGTGATACAATTTCTAAAACGACTGACAATTTAAACCACCATGTATTTTCAATCGTTTATTCTTCCTAAAATCATGAAACACAATTTGATATAATGTTTATAACAATTTTGATCAGCCAGACACTATTTCGTATCAAAAACCGAATGATTATATGTCAATTGTCATAAACAAATCATCTTCGGTTAGTGAGCTCTCTTTATCACTCGGGTTTCATCTCCTAGGATTCTAACATTAGAGATTTAATTTCACCTGATTTTTTATCTTTTTTAACCAGAGTTTAAGCAGTCTGTCTATCAATCTGTCTCCAAATTGAAAACCCAGATTGAAGTACTTGCTGCTGGCTTTAACAGGCATAAACTGTTATGCGAAGACAAGTTGTTCCACGGTCCATAACAAAAACAATGTTATACAATATGTCAATCATAAACTCTTGATTTTCATAGAAAGCCCGTTCCATAATAGTCTAATTCTTCAAGATTAAAAAAACAACTGAGAATTAGGGTAGTTTTTAACAGAAAGAAAACCTATATTAGTTTTTTTAGTTAATAACATCTTTTAGTTTTGTTGTTTTTATATAAAAATATAGTGGATATATTGTGAACATTGTACCTGATCTTGACGACAGCTCTTTTTGCATGCTTTTCTTGTGATAGTTATGCTTGTGCGGACAGTGACCGGGACCCTTCCTTTCCACTCACTTTACATGATAAAATATCTTCTCTTTTCTCTAATGATTCCAAAATACTTGCATATAGCGTAAATAAAATCCCAGTGTTCTTGGCCTTTATTTTAATCTTCCGGTATACTTCAGCAGTACTCACTTGGATACCCTATTGTTATCAAAATCACTGCACCGAAGGCTACTCTTTTCTTTCTCAGATGGTCCATAGGGACGAAAGGTGACCGCGTACTGGAAGACGCAGCGCTGGAAGGCCTCCAACAAGGTGGACCGATGACCTGGTCAGGGTCATGGTAATCTGATGGATGCGTGACGCACAGGACCGGTCCTTGTGGCGACGCTTGGGGGAGGCCTATGTCCAATGACTATATTGTACGGTGAAACCATACACTAATAATGCACTAATGCTTATTTGTGCATTTTTACCTCTCTTCACTAATTTATATTAGTCGAGCATTCAGTACACGATTAGCGGTCTTCGCGTGTGCTCCCTCGCTCCTTTGTATTTCTAAACCTTTGGACCATTTAATATATCTATTTAACTTAACTATGTAAGCAGCAGTATCATTTCAACATCTACCTAACTTCTGCATGGTCCTTCGAGCCGGATTCGACGATGATTTTCCGGCTCAAAGGACCATGTAGAAGTTAGGTTGGTCCACTTATAACTTTATTAATGACTACTCTCCCAATAATGTCTCTATTGGTCTACTTCTAACTTTATTTTCTTATCACGACCTAATTATTTATCTTATCGCTTCTCTGCTTCCAAGGGTAAATCTCATAACTCTTATATCTTCGTAACTACAAGGCTTATAGAGCTGGAAGCTGCAGGATCGACAATATCGATGTAAAGGTAAATTGCTTTTAACAGAACCGTTCTTGATTTGTATGACCAGCACGCCCTTTTACGACGAGTCAAAATAAAACATAACCCTTCAAATTAAAGAGTTAATGTCCCGCAGGAATAAGACTAATAACAAGCCCAGAATTTCTAAACTAAATCTTTTATATTTCATATTGCTACGTAACTGCTTCAGGTGCATGCATCATGATTCTAAGAAACGCTATGTCCGTGAACAATTCTATAACCGCAGTTTTATGGATTATGTATGGATTTTTTTAATCTGTTGGCATAAGCGAATCATCAACCAACCCATGCAAGAATGGATGTTTTTATTTTGCTGTTGCTACAATATCCTCATTTTAACCTTAGCGATGTTACTGAGAATGTCGTTAAGAAAAGTGAATGCTCAAAAAAAACCCAGCTCCGGCAGAAACGAGATGTCTCTCAAATTATCTTAAATATTAGGTTTACTGCTGGAGTGGGTACTACGTACTTTGCTAAGGATACTAATGGAGAAATATAAAGCCTCAAAAGGATCTTTACCTTGTTTTTGTAGATTTAGAAAAGGCTTTCGACCGAGTGCCAGGCAAACTCATATGGCAAGCACTTACAGTCCAATTGATACCGGAATATCTTACAATACATGTATAACAACGTAACAACGCGAGTTGTCTCTCCAGCAGGTACAAGTGATAGTCTCGAAGTCGGGTCAGGGTCCATCAAGGGTCCCTTTAAGCTTTGCTTGCTTTTCAACATTGTCATGGACTACATAAAAAAAAAAACATTTTCTAAAACCGGCCCCTTGGACACTATTCTATGCGGATATATGTAGTCCTAATAGAGGAATCTCTGTCGAGAATTTGAATCTACGAAAAGCTTTGAAAGAGAGTGGCCTACGAGTCAATCGCAAAAAGACGGAGCACATGCCACGCCACGCCATATTGTCTCTGCACCACCCTAGAAGAATGCCTAAGGTATTAGGTCCGTCTACGTACATTGTATTGCATGAAGATTAGATAGATAAATGCACTGCAATTTCTCTGGCAAAAACTACAACACGTCGGCACTAAATACAGAAGACACTCCATTGAACTAAATAGAAGATTTCATGGTCAAACCTAAGGCAACAACGGGCAGAGACCTAAACATGACCTAACCTAAATGTGTTTATAAAAACTAAAGGCACCGTATATAAACGAGCCGTTGGACCTGCTATGTTGTATGGGTCCGAGTGCTGAATAATCAGAAAATGCGAAAAGCAAAAAATGCACGTCACAGAGACGAAGATGCTGCGATGGGCGAATGGTGTCACGAGACTGGATAAAGTCCCCAATAAGCTGATCCGAGGGAGCTTTAATGTAGCTGAAATACAACATAAGATGCAAGAGAGCCGCTTGCGATGGTATGGGCATGTAATGCGCAGAATCAAAGACCACATGACTCGACGAGTATAAGCCATAAAAGAGGGCAAAAGAGGAAGAGGCTGGCCACCGTCTACCTGAAGGCGAACCATCCAGAATGACCTATTGAAAATGGAGAGAGGAAATGACGCAAAACCACCTATAATGGCATAACAGTATCAGGAGAGTTACCCCAAATAGGGAACATGCCAGGGGATTAATTGACAAATATATACACTCTTTCATTTTTTATTCGAAGGCACTCGTTTTATTTTATTTAGACTACAGAACTAATCGGAGTTATAATTATAAATTACGCGCGACTACGTTTGCTTAATTTTATTGGATTTGCTTGGATAAAAGTAAAATCTTTGTTTTTTTACAATGGGGGACCCCTCCCTTGTCAAAGCTATAGCTACGTCCGTGGTTTTTTCTACGAGTGTACATGCACGAACGTTCACAAAGGCTATCTTCAGGACCGCCATCATCCGTGAATTGTACTGTATATGGTGATTTTGATATTTTCATAGAGAACTCAGCATTTACAGTCAAAAAGTAACATTTTATGAAGTCAAACTGTTGAAGAAGACCAGGAATAGCCAACGGAGCTAGATGTCACAATGAAGATAGTTAAGCAACTAGACAATACTATAAATAAATGGTTTTGAATAGTATTGTTGAAAATGGTATCATTGAAGTTATCTTATGATGATGATGGAGCTGGAAGGTAGGCACCGGAACTCCGTAGTTAATCAATGTATTCTAGCCGTATTTGAACTTAATAAAATTGTCATGAGCTGCACTTCAGCCATGAGGTAACATCGCACCGATCTAATTATGACCTGGAAGTTGAAAGGTAGGCACTGGAACTTTATTATAAAACAATGTTTCCTGGCGATGTTTGTTATATAATAATAATTTATTTCAGATTTCTCCATATGAATTGTTCGTTACTTGAAAATACTTATGAGCTAATGTTAGTAAACAAAACAAATGAAATGAGACAAAAAATAACAAAACAACATAAAACATTGATTTTAGCAGAATCCGACTCCAGAACGCATACAACTTGCTATTTCACTGCGTGCAGTCGTATCCAGCGCAGCGCTTATGGACCGGAGAATACCACCGGTCCGTCAATACGCTCAAGATGCTGTTGGAATTAACACGCATGCGAGTTAAGAAAAAAATAACAAAAAAAAAATAGCTTCACTACAAAAAAAAACACAATCTTTTAAAATAACTTTATTTTTAGAAGTAGGTTATAACAAGCTTGCAAAACCAGAAAAATCGAGTTATTTTGAACGTTTTATATTTATCAGTATTTTTTTTTTGTAAAAATTATTTTTATTTATTTTATGATACACCAATTAGCCAAAGTAGGTATATTTCTCATGACAATTCCAACGAACCCAGACACTGCTAGGAAACATTGTTAAAATTTATATGAAGTACCTTCGGGCTCCATCATTAGTTCAGTACGACAGTACCACTGTACTTTTTGGTATACAATCAAGTTTATTCTATTCTATTCTTATAGCCAAAGGACATCTCGTGATAATTCTAATAAGCCCAAACACGGCTAGGATACATTGATTAATTACGGAATTCCGGTGCCTACCTTCCGGCTCCATCATCATCATAAGACTTCAATGATACTATTTTCAATAATACTATTCGGAACCATTTAGATATTTACAGTATGGTCTAGTTGTTTAACTATCTTCATTGTGATATCTACGTGAGTGTGAAGCTCCGTTGGACATTCCTGGTCTTTTTCACCAGTTTCACTTCATCAAATTGAATGCTTGAGTTCTCGATGAAAATATCAAAATGACAATATATTTGCCTCGATTCCTCATAGATTCCATCATCAGAACTGGATTTAAAAAAATAAGACCAATTTGAAAGCGTTTCCTTTTTGGAGAAAAAAAAAACAAAATTGCAAATCGATCCATAAACGACGGAGTTCCGAGAAACAACATAAAAAAAAAATCATATTAAAAAAAAACAAATATAAAAAAATACAACCGAATTGAGAACTTCTTCCTTTTTTTTAGGGTTCCGTAGCCAAATGGCAAAAAACGGAACCCTTATAGATTCGTCATGTCTGTCTGTCTGTCTGTCTGTCTGTCTGTCTGTCTGTCTGTCTGTCTGTCTGTCTGTCCGTCTGTCCGTCCGTATGTCACAGCCACTTTTTTCCGAAACTATAAGAGCTATACTGTTGAAACTTTGTAAGTAGATGTATTCTGTGAACCGCATTAAGATTTTCACACAAAAATAGAAAAAAAGCAATAAATTTTGGGGGTCCCCATACTTAGAACTGAAACTCAAAAATTTTTTTTTCATCAAACCCGTACGTGTGGGGTATCTATGAATAGGTCTTCAAAAATGATACTGAGGTTTCTAATATAATTTTTTTCTAAACTGAATAGTTTGCGCGAGAGACACTTCCAAAGTGGTAAAATGTGTGTCCCCCCCCCTCTAACTTCTAAAATAAGAGAATGATTAAACTAAAAAAAATATATGATGTACATTACTATAAAAACTGCCAACGAAAATTGGTTTGAACGAAATCTAGTAAGTAGTTTTTTTTTAATGCGTCATAAATCTAAAAAAATACACTATTATTAAAACATCGATCAAAGTTACAACACATTGCAAGAACTTTTATATTATGTTACTTGCTGCTACGGAACCCTTCATGGGCGAGTCCGACTCGCACTTGGCCGGTTTTTAATTCAGTTAAAAAGAGTGAATATTGAATTGTAATAAGGCAATTTTTAAAGTCGACGCCTGATAAATAAAATTTTCATATGTTTGCAAGTAAAGATCACAACAATAGCTGGTTATTGTTTTATGACTTACTATTATTGATAATTAGAAATACATCTCGTTTCTGCCGGAGCTGGGTTTTTTTTCTATGGAGCAAGAGCATTCTCCTTGCAATTACTTCTGCAGTAGGTAATGATAGACTTGTCAGACGGATAACAGCAAGTAACGAGAGAAGGATAAGAGTAATCGAGTACAACTATACAGGGGGGCTATGCAGAATAGGTCCTTATTTATCTTTGTATTGAACGAATTTAGCAGCGCCTTTAATTTTGTAGAGTTATACATTTTACTTTGTATTCTTAAATTTATCAATCTCTCTTCTTCTGCCTTAACCTGGTGCGCTTTCAGTGTCCGCCTCGACGAGCCATACTCTTATTGATTTAGTCTCACTGATGGTTTTCCTCAGGATATGTTTTTATGTTTACGCAGATGACTTACCGCTTTACCAATATTTTAGTGTATCTGACGCAAATTCTGCTATGAATTTTGGCGCTTGAGCTTTTAGTTTGCTGATCAGCCCAACAAAATCTCGAGCAATGTGGCTGTACTTTGTTCAGTAATGTCTTTATTTCGTATTATTATATATTCCTGTTGACTAGACCGATACTGTCAAAGATCTGGGTGTTATTATTAACTACAATCTATAGTGGGCTGCGCTGATCAATGAGTTTAGACGAAAGGTATTTTTTCAATTTCATTTGTCTAGATACCTCAAGGATCTTTTACCTTTGGAAACAAAAATCTCTTTGGTCCACACTTTTATTCTTCTTTTTACACTTTATACTTCTTTTGACCAATATTTGGCAACCTGTATAGCTCTATTGTTGGCCTCGTATAGATCCTGAAAACTGCAGGTCGTTACGCAGGATGGCCAGCATAGCAGGTGGCGCATTTCTTGTGGAGTTTCCACACTGGCACTGTGTTAGTGATGGGTCGAGGAAACCCCATTTGGCCAGATTGTTTTTACAGCGGCCAACGTAGGTTCGCAGTTAGCGATGGGCGACTCGAGTTATCTAACTCGAGTAACTCGAGTCAGACCGTAAGCGAGTCAGCCCGAGGCAAAATATCTGCAAACCGAGTCGCGAGGCACGAACGACTCCGAGCGAGCACGAATCAGCCCGACGATCGAACGTCCGAGCCGCGAGTGAAAGAGATAGTTCTCGTTCTTAGTTTCTTAGCAGACGGTTGTCGGTTAGTCAGACAAAACGAGAACTACCTAATGTGTGAGTTTTGACATAGAAAGCCAGCTCGCTTTTTTGGTTTGTTTACGTTTTTGTTATTGTTACTTCGTTCGTTGTTTATTGTTTTGTTGCCGTTTCATTAGTTTGTATTAGTTATTTTTATAGAGTTACATAAATGGTATTTTTTTAACTTAAAACTGGTATTCATTCAGAAATTAGTGCCATTACTTAGATGTTGATTAGCTTTTTTTATAGGTGTTAGTTGATAGATAGATGACCAAATACCAAACGGTGCGGTCGGTGTTTAATTTAAGGAATAAAGTGCCATTATTATTTTAGTTTCTTATTATTTACGAGATGAAAATGTTACCATTCTTTTGCGCTACATTTTGTGATGTGATGTTTGTAAACGGGCTCAATTTTATTTAACTACCATTGAATTGACTCGACGCCGCCACGCAGCCCGCGGCCCGCCGAACCCGAACGAACCCGAGAACGTAGCAAACTAGAAACCCGCGGAACGATGCACCGAGTTGAGCATTTACTGACTCGGACGGACAACGCGGCGACGCGGCAGACTGAATCGAGTCAACTCGAGTTGCAACTCCAGTTGGTAAGCGAGTCAACTCGAGTTACTCGAGTTACGAAAAAGTCGACTCGGCCCATCGCTATTCGCAGTCGGTTTAGAGATTTTCAAATTGGCCACTATAGTTCGTGTCCAGGGGGAAAATGTTCCAATGGGGTGATAAAAAGTAGAGGAATTGGATATTTCTGCCTCCACAGCGCACATCTCTCGTCCTCTGCACTGTCTTTCGAAGAGGTCGAAAATCGCATAAAACTTTTACGGCTCTTTAAATGTGCAGGTATTAGTTGGTGTTTATGCAGGTTGTGACGTTCGTCCCGTTCCTGCTTACTCTTCTCGATGCGGCTGACTATCTCGCGGCGAACTTCTGGAGGAGCTCTACCTGCTAGGGGGTACAACAACGCATACAGTAACATTGTGGAACTCACTTTCGCCTATATTTCGAAATTTCATGTAACTGTTTCCATGTGTACATAAATAAATACTATTCCACTGACCTGTATCATAAAAATTTTACGTCTTGTCTCCACTAATATCCTGTTTGCATGTAGCCTGAACATAAAAAAAATATATTAATCTGTTTTATATAAACAGTTTATTGATTGAAAATTTTCCTGGTGATCAACCAATGTTGCTGCTTCAATTATCATATCAAATTAGTGATATAAACTTTATGATTATACATGGTGGTTATATTGTCTTACCGATAATGGCTACGATGACTTCAAATCAACCTCTATTAGTCGCACATCAGACGATGCATTTGTGATCATCATCGAACGCACACCAATTGTGTACTGTGTACTGTGCGCAGGCCACAATACATTGATACAAATATTATTGCAATACTCGTAATATTGTGTGCTCACTTGATACAAATATTATTTTCATAATGTGTGCATTTCATAAAACTATGTACCATCAATTAAGTACTCGTATATTTTAATAGAAGACTCCAGTCACTCGCTACAGTCGCATTCGCAAATACATAGATCTTTTGACTTGACGCTTCTTAATTTTAAAGACGGAAAAACAAGTGCATGCATTCCTCTGTCAAAGGACTCATTGCAACTGATTTGAAGGTTAACTAAAAAATAACGAACGACAAGCTATTTGGTATACGGGCATTAGTTTATAACTACTAACAATAGTTGTTAGTGTGCCGAGTCGAATGAACTCTTCAAAAGCTTGAAAACTACACATGCAAAGAAAATTTGGAGCGCAGAGAAAAAAAAAAATATTTCACCTGTTTACCAAATAGCGTGTTGCTCTATAATTCAAAGTTCTGGGCTGTACTATGACCTAGCAATAACACAATGGTTCCGTTATAAAAGTTGGAATTTTACAGCTATAGCTAATTCTATACCTATTTTATTGATGCATATAATAGTAGTTTATGTGACTGTGGGATAAAGCAGTATCTTTAAGTCGCGGGCGGTATCTTGAATTCCGAACGAAAAGAAGGTTGCTGATTTTAATCCCGAACGAAAGTGAGGGATTTATAAAATTAAGTCCCGAGCATCGCGAGGGAGTTAATTAAGAAACCTGAGTGAAGTGAGGAATTCAAGCCGCCCAAGACAAAGACAGCTTTATCCCCGTGTTGCATACTCTATACTTTTTACACCATCTGTGAGATATTTAAAAAACAATTTGGTGAAAATATAAGTATTATATTTACAAGTTCATCAAACAAACAAAATTCACTACTCCAAGATTCTATAGTTTCAATTTTCTATAATGCTCCCGTCAGTAAGCACGTTTTATTCTATTTTCTTTTTTTGTTAGTGGCCAGTTTGAATTTCGAGCCAACTTGTGCGATGCACGTACATTTTAATTTACAATGTTGACGATTTTTGGTGTTCCAAATTCAAATCTCATTATTCCCTAGGGATCGGCCATAGGGTAAATACGCCAAACGTCGGCCTCCCCCCAAACTTCGGCCGTCCGTACAATTTCAGCTTGCATTCATTCAAAAGGTAATTAAGTGTCAATTTTGCTTCTCGAATTGCAAACTTAGTTCATACTTTATACGTACAAACCGTTACTATCCGATTCCGTCACTTGTTCTTCTCATCCTGAGCGTCAGTAGCGATTGCGTCGTTGAAGCGTCAAATTCGCATGTAAAGTAGCTTACTTGAAGTGAATACTCACATTTCGGGGATTGATATTACAACGATAAAACATTTAATTATTTTTGTTTTAAGCTTTATTATCACTAAAGGATTATTTTTACTATATTTTAAGATAGTTTTTTCAACGTTTTGCGTATATTTTTCAAGGCAAAATAGGAGGCCGCCATTAGGGTAACAGTTTTGATTTAAAACCGGATTCTCGGCCGTGGCCGACTTAAAGAAAATGCAGTCTGTTTTATAAATTCCAATTGTACCAATTCCATTGGCTTAACAATAGAATTTGCAAAGCTTATAGACAAATAAATCTATTTTACGTTTAATCGCCAAATAACGGCCGGGGTGATATTAGTCGTATCTCGAGAAATAAGGTACAAGAAATAAGGGCCGACATTAGAAATATTCAAGATCGTAATGTCGACCAGCTTCGAATTCGAGCGTCAATATACAGGCTGATGAAAAAATACTTTATGTTTTTTCATTGATTGGTTAGTCATTTTTAATTTATTTATCAAAGTTATTTTCTCAAAATGATTTTTTTTTTATTATAGTTTATTAATATTGTAAAGAAGTTAAGATTAAATGTAGGAGTTGTCAGTATTGAAGACATATTTATGGTAGCTTTATGGTTCGGGACTTGCTATCTATTAAACCCTTCTTATTTTAGTTAAAAAATATAAATGGTTGGTCGTGAATCTTTATTGTACCAAAAAACTACCTTTGATACTAAGTTTGTTTTCACTTAATGCTTTTAATTTAAGGTAGGTTCTACAATGACAAAGCAGGGAGATCTTTTAATAATTTTCTATGATTCCGTGAAGGCTAAGGCCCAATCAAAGAAAATTATGCGGTTACGAATTTTTTTGTTTGGGGAAATAAAAAATATTTTACTATTTAACAAATACAATTACATATATATACTTAGACGTGTAATATTAGAATTCTGCCAAAATAAATCATGTTAATAATATTTGTCACTGTCTTAATTTAAAACACCCTATACCCGGCCGACATTTGGGAAAAACGCGACCGACCATGGGCCGTGAATGGCCGACTTTAGGGTTTTTCTGTTCTCGACACATCTAAACCTTATTACTTTTTTCTTTTAGTAGAAATGTCGATCTTATGCCTATAAACATGAAATAGATTAATCAAACTATCCAAAACCGCATCAGAAGCTATCTTTCGTTGAAAACTGACGGTGCTAGAGCGATCCGCAGTCAGAAAATCGCTAAGGGGGCCGACATTTGGCGTATTTACCCTACTACATTATCTCCCTAGGGATATAATTACTTGCTTTAAGTGAGGTTTGTATGACGTATAAAACGATATTATCGAGCAGGTGGTGTAAAAACTACTATTAAGTAATAATGTAATATATCACAGTCCATCTATTGACGACCTCTCAATTATTTACATAGGTTCTGCGGATAATAATAATAATAATATTCCACAACTATCACACAGCGCCGTCTAGTCCCAAGCTAAGCAGAGCTTGTGTTATGGGTACTAGACAACTGATAAACATACTTATACAGGGAAATTGAAAAAATACCCGAAACCTCTTAATCCTGCCTTCATATCATGACCCTGAACAACATTTGTTCTATGACTTTTCAAATTTCGAAGCATTTTTTTTCCATACAAAAAAAATAAACATAGTCTAAATTTTGCTTATATCATTTATGCGGTGACCGACGAAAGGCCGCCGCCCGGCCGGCGCGGCTAGATCAAAAGGAAGCGAGCGGGCGCACAGCACGGGGTCGCGGGGTGACAGTTGCATGAGTGCCTTACTCGTAAGAACACGCGTGCGCGTATACCGCTATCGAAATTCCCGCGTATTAGTAAATTAAGTACATACATATTATGTATTATGTCTTACCATTATACCAACATTGAGTACACGGAGATGGTGCGGATGCTTGCAAGGTGCGATGATAACGTGTCGTAGGCCTGCCGTGAATACGCAATACGTTTCCCTAACTCACGTAGACCATGCTATGAAACAATGTTATCTGCAACACAGCGTCTACGTGATCACGGTCAATTTCGACCTAGGTCCAATGACCGCGGTCGTCCGCCAACCCATACAGTGCGTGAAGAAGAAGAAATACTGGACTTCTTTGCAGCAATCCGTCAGCCAGCACATACGACGCAGCAGCACGATTCAACGTTCCCCAACACTTTGCTTGGAGTGTCATACACAATGAAGGCAAATACCCGTTTCATTTCCAACGTGTTCAAGATATCATAGACTTCTTAAGATTCTAACTAAATTGGTCGCCACGTCCAGCTCGCTAGATCCTGAGCACGGCGCAGAGTTTCAGAGTGGACACGAGGTAAAAAAGTGGGGTCCTGGACACACTCCTCACGCAGCATTGTAAACACGTTCACAATACGATTTTTCATTTCAATTCAGAACATCAAATACACACACACAGACAAGACACTCAGAGAAAAGATTGTTATTCTGATAACTTATCAATTCGAATTTACGACTAACAGACACAGTCCACATCATAGAAATATGTGGTCCACATCGTTTTGCGATAAACATAAAAACCGAACTGACAAAAATCTTTTAAAATCAGCCTATGGTACTGCGAGCTGTTTCGATTTTGTCGAGCGCTCTCGTAGGTATAAAGCTAGTTGACCTCAAACGTGAACTTTTGCGAATCAGCTGTTTAAAGTTTTATTTACACTGTTTTTTTTTTTTGTTAAATAAGTGAACTTATTGTTTTTTAATTTAAAATCTCATTGGGTTAGGTACCTTCCACCAGATATAGGTATGGCCTGTAACGCTTGTTCACAGCAATACAATCCTTAGTGTGCACTTCCGCTTACTGTACCCTTCTATTAAAATAATAATTTATGATCATAATAATGGTTCTGGTGCAAAATGACGCGCCGCGTAACACAATGTTTTGTATTGTCGCGCAAGGCCTAGCGCTTTGACTCCGCCCAGATGTTTAAGATCGATGACGGCAGGACCTCGCGCTTAGTAGCCGCGCTTGCGACCACAACACCAATGAGGCAGAACTTAGTCGTGTAGGTACTTATTTTCGCTAAAACGGCCATTCAGAGTAAATGGCACTGCACTTAGACTTACCTATCATAGATGAGACACATTTTTTTTTTATTGGATGGGAAATCATCAAATGACTTCTTCCGCTCTGGGCGGAGGGGAGGGGAGTGTCAGACTCTTACTGACTAAAACCCACCCGTGTTCCTTCGTATGCCCTTTGCGTTCCAGGGCCACGGTAACCCTTTCGGACAAATTCCGCAACCCTGGCAGGAGACACACCAACAAGACTAAGTAGTCCATCAAAACAACTGTTTTAAGTAATGTAGGTACTTCATCCATCTGTTGATATCATAGATATAAGAAAGGAGGAGATATGCTAAGTAGTAAAAAATGTATCGGAACACTGTGTCTCCAGTTTCTCCTTCCACTACCGACACTACTACACGTACAGGAATATTTACGCAGTCGCGCATACATCCACAAATCTTAAATCAGACCAAACTACACAGTTAATTATAAACCTTATTGCTCTAAAAACAGCGTGTATTTTCCTTGCACCGTACAACTTACGCACACATTAACAACATACAACTATCGATGTGCTGTGCAAAAGCAATTTATTTTACATTTACGCTAGTGATTGACTAAATAGAAAAGTTATCGATTTTTTAATTTTTTATCGTGCTATTTTTTTTTTGGGTTCCAATAACAAATTAAATAAAAGTGAATGCTTCCAGAAAATAATGTAAATAATATATATGTATATAAAAGCAGAACAACCAAAATGTTTTTCAAAAACCTAAAAACTCATTTTAGAACGACAATATCAAATACGAAAAATCGGCGAAATGGAAGACGCACTACTATAGAATCCTGAAAAGTTTTAATACTAGTTTTTTATAACACATGAAAAAACGAGTTATTAAAAGAAAAAAACTTTAACTTACAAAAATTTGGTCTAGTCTTGATTTAGGGATTTGAGAGATGGCGTTTTCTTAGAGGCTGAAATATTTCTGGTCGAAAGTGAATTGAGCATTGGTACTATATTTTTTTAGGCAACCAGTAAGGTGGCCTTCCAGTAGCATCAATCCATTGCTTTTTTAAATTATATTTCGGGAAATTGAAAACAAAGATAAAAATGATAACTAAATAATATAACATTTTAGTTATCATTTTTACCTAAGCTACTGTTAAATATAACCGCTTGTCTGTGTCGCGGAGGAATACAAAATATAACAAGCATCCACGCATAACAAATAAAAAGCTAAAACATGTTGCCTTATTTTAAGCAAAACTCCTTAATATGTTCTGAATTATGCTCATTCATCATTATCATATCAGCCGAAAGACGTCCACTGTTGGACATAGGCCTCGCCAAGCGTCGCCACAACGACCGGTTTTGTGCGTCACGCATCCATGCTCATTATTATAGCGCATTCGAAGCTTTTGAAGACTTTGAGAAGGAAGTGAAAATATCAAAATCATAAAAAGTAAGACAATAACACGAAGATACTGCCATAATATACGATATCCGAAACCAAAAAATTGTCCATCAACTATTAACTTACAATTTAACCAACTTACTTTCCGACAGTTGCTAACGTATTTCTCTACTACTCTGTAAAATAATAAAAATATTTACATTATTTCACTTCGAAAATCCAACCAATCGATATTATGGTCGATAGTCTACATGAGGGGATCTATTAGGCACTTCACTGACTGCGGCCGGCTGACGGCAACTGGCAGCGGCCGGTATTACGAAATACACCGCACTGATAAAGTATCGTTATGTTATTTTTACATTGCTTGTCCAGTTACTAAGGGTTAAAATTTGATAGTGGTTAAAGAGCAATGTATTTACTGTAAGAGTAATACAGTCGCTTTGATATTTGGAAATAAAAATAACGTAGTAGCAGCAAGGGATATTACAAGATTTGTTGTTTTTACTGATTTTAAAGATAAATATAGCATTAAACTTGTATTTACATATGGTAAGAGATTCCGTGATGACCCAGGCTTGTCTTATCACTTCAGTTCTTCCATTAAACCACTGAACAACGCGGCATTTTAAATTTGTTTACGATCACGTGTCGCGAATCTCACAAGTTTATAACTGTCGGCCGTTTGGACGAATGTGCACTTCTTATGCATTTTGTGCGGACATGCACACGCCCCCTTGCCACTTCTCCTGTTTTTTATATTTCTATGGTTGATATTGAAGAATGACGCTTTGTTATGTAGGTACATACTTATTAGCGTAGAACCATGCGATGAAATATTCAGGGGTCAATGTACTAGGTACTTGTATGTTGCCTACATTTATTATTTTACTCGATTTTGTTTGCTTGCACTTAATAATCGCCAATAATTGAGCAAATCAGCTGTAGGTACGGTACCTACCTTGTTAAACGCAAGTCGACAAGGTCCAATTTAACATGCGCGCGGCGCGGGCGCCCGTTAATGTTAGCTATCAAAATGGGTACGCGCGCGCGCGTAGTATACGCAAATTTTACAGACGACAAATAAATGAAAACAAATTGTTTTTGGCTACGTTGTTTAGTCGAGGTCAAAGTCGTAGAACAAATGTTGTTCAGGGTCATGATATGAAGGCAGGATTAAGAGGTTTCGGGTATTTTTTCAATTTCCCTGTATATTTCTAAATACATACATATTATAGATAAATTACACCCAGACACAGAACAAATGATTGTGCTCATCACACAAACATTTGTCCTGGGTGGGAATCGAACCCACGACCTCCGGCATAGCAGTCAGGGTCACTAATCACTAGACCAACAGGCCTGTCAAATAATGCAGTGGACTATAACATGTTTTTTGTTAACTGTAGTTTATTTAGCAGTTATGTTACTGTATTGATTCACAATAAAGTTTATTGTATTTCATTTCTATTTATACCTAAATTCTATGAAAAAAAACCGGCCAAGAGCGTGTCGGGCTACGCTCAGTGTAGGGTTCCGTAGTTTCCCGTCCGTCATAATAAGTGTACCCACTTATGATTTTTAAAAAATACTTGCATATACGATTAGACTACAAACTTAGTCCAGAAATTATTTTGTAGAACCTCTTTGTCTTTTTTGTACAAAAACAGTTCTTTCCAACAAGTTCAAAATGATTTTCCTAGAAAGTCCTTATAAAGTTCTACTTTTCAGATTTTTTTCATATTTTCTAAACTTATGGTTCAAAAGTTAGAGGGGGAACACACATTGTTTTTTACTTTTGGAGCGATTATTTCCGAAATTATTGACATTATCAAAAAATGATTTTAGTAAACCCCTATTCATTTTTAAATACCTATCCAACAATATATCACACGTTAGGGTTGAAATTAAAAAAAAAAATCACTTCCCACTTTACATATAGGGGGGCTACCCTAATAAAACATTTTTTTCCAATTTTTATTTTACCACTTTGTCGGCGTGATTGATATACATATTGGTACCAAATTTCAGCTTTCTAGGGCTAACGGTCACAGAGATTAAGCTAGGACGGACAGACGGACAGACAGACATGGCGAAACTATAAGGGTTCCTAGTTGACTACGGAACCCTAAAAACTAAAACTATCTCTTCTAAGCCGAAAACATGATTGCTTTAAGTCATAGTATAGCCCCTGAGGAATTTCACTCACCTTCTTAGGCTCAACAGCTATGCTGGACGAGGGCGGAGAGTACGGGGGCTCTTCAGGAACAGGCTCACGAATGGGTTTGGGCTCAGGACGCCTTTCAGGCAAGGGCAAGCGCTCAAAGGACGTTATCGGTCGTATTTCAGGAACGCGCTCATCGGTCGTATCAGGAATGGGCAAGCGCTCAAAGGACGTTATTGATCGTACTTCAGGAACAGACGCGCGCTCATCGGTCGTGTCAGGAATGGGCAAGCGCTCAAAGGACGTTATCGATCGTACTTCAGGAACAGACGCGCGCTCATCGGTCGTGTCAGGAATGGGCAAGCGCTCAAAGGACGTTATCGATCGTACTTCAGGAACAGGCGCGCCCTCATCGGTCGTATCAGGACGCATTTCAGGAATGGGTAAGCGCTCAAAGGACGTTGTCGGTCGTATTTCAGGAACGAGCTCGCGCTCACCAGTCGTATCAGGACGCTTTTCAGGATAGGGCAAGCGCTCAAAGGACGTTATCGGTCCTATTTCAGGAACGGGCGCGCGCTCATCTGTCGTATCAGGACGCCTTTCAGGAAAGGGCAATCGCTCAAAGGACGATATCGGTCGTATTTCAAGAACGGACGCAGGCTCATCGGTAGTATCAGGACGCCTTTCAGGAAAGGGCAAGCGCTCAAAGGACGTTGTCGGTCGTATTTCGGGAACAGATTCACGCTTATCGGTCGTATCAGGACGCCTTTCAGGAAAGGGCAAGCGCTCAAAGGACGTTATCGGTCGTATTTCAGGAACGGGCACGCGCTCATCGGTCGTATCAGGACGCCTTTCAGAAAAGAGCAAGCGCTCAAAGGACGTTGTCGGTTGTATTTCAGGAAAGGGCGCGCGCTTACCGGTCGTATCCGGACGCCTTTCAGGAAAGGCCAAGCGCTCAAAGGATGTTATCGGTCGTCTTTCAGGACGCCTTTCAGGAATGGGCGAGCGCTCAGCGGTCGTATCCGGACGCCTTTCAGAAATGGGCGCGCGCTCAGCGGTCGTATCAGGACGCCTTTCGGGAAAGGGCAAGCGCTCAAAGGACGTTATCGGTCGTCTTTCAGGAATGGGCGAGCGCTCAGCGGTCGTATCCGGACGCCTTTCAGAAATGGGCGCGCGCTCAGCGGTCGTATCAGGACGCCTTTTAGGAATGGGCGCACGCCCACCGGGCGTATACGCACTCCTTTCAGGAACGGGCGCAGGCTCACCGGTCGTATCAGGACGCCTTTCAGGAAAGGGCAAGCGCTCAAAGGACGTTGTCGGTCGTATTTCAGGAATGGGCACGCGCTCAGCGGTCTTACCCAGACGCCTTTCAGGCATGGGCGCGCGCTCACTGGACCGATCTGGGCGCTTTTCAGGAATGCGCGCGTGCTCTCCTGGCGTATACTCCCGCCTTTCAGGGAAGGGCAAGCGCTCAAAGGACGTTGTCGGTCGTATTTCAGGAATGGGCGCGCGCTCAACGGTCTTATCCGGACGCCTTTTAGGAAAGGGCGCACGCTCACCGGGCGTATACGCACTCCTTTCAGGCAAGGGCGCGCGCTCACCGGACCAATCTGGACGCTTTTCAGGAATGCGCGCGCGCTCTCCTGACGTATACTCCTGCCTTTCAGGGAAGGGCAAGCGCTCAAAGGACGTTGTCGGTCGTATATCAGGAATGGGAGCGCGCTCCCTGGGCGTATATTCACGCCTTACAGGAGTGGGCGCGCGCTCACCTGGCCGATCTGGACGCCTTTCAAAAATAGGCGCCCGCTCACCGGTCGTATCCGGACGCCGTTCAGTTAAGGGCGCGCGCTCAAAGGATGTTTTCGGTCGTCTTTCAGGAATGGGCGCGCGCTCAGCAGGCCGATCTGAACGCCATTCAGGAATGGGCATGCGTTCAGCGGTCCTGTCCAGACGCCTTTCAGGAACAGGTGTGCGCTCACCGGGCGTATACTCCCGCTGTTCTGGAATAGGTGCGAGCTCACCGGGCGTAAACGCACGCCTTTCAAGAATAGGCGCGCGCTCAGCGGGCCGATCCGAACGCCTTTCAGGAATGGGCGCATACTGTCTAGTAGTATCTGGATCCCTTTCAGAAATAGGCATGCGCTTAACGTGCCGATCCGGACGCCTTTCAGGAATGGGCTCGCGCTCACCAGATTTATACAAACGTTCTTCAACAGTTTGCCCCCGCTCACCAGTCGTAAGCACACGCCTTTCAGGAAAGGGCAAGCGCTCAAAGGACGTTGTCGGTCGTATTTCAGGAATGGGCGCGCGCTCCCTGGGCGTATATTCACGCCTTTCAGGAACAGGCGCGCGCTGACCGGTAATATCTAGACGCTTTTCAGGAGTAGGTGCGCGCTCACCAGGCGTATACTCCCGCCTTTCAGGGATAGGCGCTCGCTCACCAGGCCGATCCGGACGCCTTTCAGGAATAGGTGCGCGCTCACCGAGCGTGTACTCCCGCCTTTCAGGAATGGGCGCACGCTCTCCAAGCGTATACTCCCGCCTTTCAGGGATGGGCGCTCGTTCACCGGGCAGATCTGGACGCCTTCCTGGAATAGGTGCGCGCTCACCGGGCGTATACTCCCGCCTTTGGGGAATGGGCGCACGCTCGCCGGCCCGATCCTGACGCCTTTCAGAAATGGGCGTGCGCTCATGGGGCATATACTCTCGCCTTTCAGGAATGGGCTCGCGCTCACCGTGCGTATATTCACGCCTTTCAGGAACAGGCGCGCGCTGACCGGTAATATCTAGACGCTTTTCAGGAATAGGTGCGCGCTCACCGAGCGTGTACTCCCGCCTTTCAGGGATGGGAGCACGCTCACCGGGCAGATCTGGACGCCTTCCTGGAATAGGTGCGCGCTCACCGGGCGTATATTCACGCCTTTCAGGGATGGGAGCACGCTCACCGGGCAGATCTGGACGCCTTCCTGGAATAGGTGCGCGCTCACCGGGCGTATACTCACGCCTTTCAGGAATGGGCGCACGCTCGCCAGCCCGATCCTGACGCCTTTCAGAAATGGGCGTGCGGCGCTCATGGGGCATATACTCTCGCCTTTCAGGAATGGGCTCGCGCTCACCGGGCGTATATTCACGCCTTTCAGGAACAGGCGCGCGCTGACCGGTAATATCTAGACGCTTTTCAGGAGCAGGCGCGCGCTCACCAGGCGTATACTCCCGCCTTTCAGGGATGGGAGCACGCTCACCGGGCAGATCTGGACGCCTTCCTGGAATAGGTGCGCGCTCACCGGGCGTATACTCACGCCTTTCAGGAATGGGCGCATGAGGAATGGCCGTGCGCTCATGGGGCGTATACTCTCGCCTTTCAGGAATGGGCGCGCGCTCACGAGGCGTATACTCCCGCCTTTCAGGGAGGGGCGCTCGCTCACCGGGCAGATCTGGACGCCTTCCTGGAATAGGTGCGCGCTCACCGGGCGTATACTCACGCCTTTCAGGGATGGGTGCTCGCTCACCAGGCCGATCTGGACTCCTTTCAGGAATAGGTGCTCGCTCACCGAACGTGTACTCCCGCCTTTCAGGGATGGGAGCACGCTCATCGGGCAGATCTGGACGCCTTCCTGGAATAGGTGCGCGCTCACCGGGCGTATACTCACGCCTTTCAGGGATGGGTGCTCGCTCACCAGGCCGATCTGGACGCCTTTCAGGAATAGGTGCTCGCTCACCGAGCGTGTACTCCCGCCTTTCAGGGATGGGAGCACGCTCACCGGGCAGATCTGGACGCCTTCCTGGAATAGGTGCGCGCTCACCGGGCGTATATTCACGCCTTTCAGGGATGGGAGCACGCTCACCGGGCAGATCTGGACGCCTTCCTGGAATAGGTGCGCGCTCACCGGGCGTATATTCACGCCTTTCAGGGATGGGAGCACGCTCACCGGGCAGATCTGGACGCCTTCCTGGAATAGGTGCGCGCTCACCGGGCGTATACCCACGCCTTTCAGGAATGGGCGCACGCTCGCCAGCCCGATCCTGACGCCTTTCAGAAATGGGCGTGCGCTCATGGGGCATATACTCTCGCCTTTCAGGAATGGGCTCGCGCTCACCGGGCGTATATTCACGCCTTTCAGGAACAGGTGCGCGCTGACCGGTAATATCTAGACGCTTTTCAGGAGTAGGCGCGCGCTCACCAGGCGTATACTCCCGCCTTTCAGGGATGGGTGCTCGCTCACCAAGCCGATCTGGACGCCTTTCAGGAATGGGAGCACGCTCACCGGGCAGATCTGGACGCCTTCCTGGAATAGGTGCGCGCTCACCGGGCGTATACTCACGCCTTTCAGGAATGGGCGCACGAGGAATGGCCGTGCGCTCATGGGGCGTATACTCTCGCCTTTCAGGAATGGGCGCGCGCTCACGAGGCGTATACTCCCGCCTTTCAGGGAGGGGCGCTCGCTCACCGGGTAGATCTGGACGCCTTCCTGGAATAGGTGCGCGCTCACCGGGCGTATACTCACGCCTTTCAGGGATGGGTGCTCGCTCACCAGGCCGATCTGGACGCCTTTCAGGAATAGGTGCTCGCTCACCGAGCGTGTACTCCCGCCTTTCAGGGATGGGAGCACGCTCATCGGGCAGATCTGGACGCCTTCCTGGAATAGGTGCGCGCTCACCGGGCGTATACTCACGCCTTTCAGGGATGGGTGCTCGCTCACCAGGCCGATCTGGACGCCTTTCAGGAATAGGTGCTCGCTCACCGAGCGTGTACTCCCGCCTTTCAGGGATGGGAGCACGCTCACCGGGCAGATCTGGACGCCTTCCTGGAATAGGTGCGCGCTCACCGGGCGTATATTCACGCCTTTCAGGGATGGGAGCACGCTCACCGGGCAGATCTGGACGCCTTCCTGGAATAGGTGCGCGCTCACCGGGCGTATACCCACGCCTTTCAGGAATGGGCGCACGCTCGCCAGCCCGATCCTGACGCCTTTCAGAAATGGGCGTGCGCTCATGGGGCATATACTCTCGCCTTTCAGGAATGGGCTCGCGCTCACCGGGCGTATATTCACGCCTTTCAGGAACAGGTGCGCGCTGACCGGTAATATCTGGACGCTTTTCAGGAGTAGGCGCGCGCTCACCAGGCGTATACTCCCGCCTTTCAGGGATGGGTGCTCGCTCACCAAGCCGATCTGGACGCCTTTCAGGAATGGGAGCACGCTCACCGGGCAGATCTGGACGCCTTCCTGGAATAGGTGCGCGCTCACCGGGCGTATACTCACGCCTTTCAGGAATGGGCGCACGAGGAATGGCCGTGCGCTCATGGGGCGTATACTCTCGCCTTTCAGGAATGGGCGCGCGCTCACGAGGCGTATACTCCGGCCTTTCAGGGAGGGGCGCTCGCTCACCGGGCAGATCTGGACGCCTTCCTGGAATAGGTGCGCGCTCACCGGGCGTATACTCACGCCTTTCAGGGATGGGTGCTCGCTCACCAGGCCGATCTGGACGCCTTTCAGGAATAGGTGCTCGCTCACCGAGCGTGTACTCCCGCCTTTCAGGGATGGGAGCACGCTCACCGGGTAGATCTGGACGCCTTCCTGGAATAGGTGCGCGCTCACCGGGCGTATACTCACGCCTTTCAGGAATGGGCGCACGAGGAATGGCCGTGCGCTCATGGGGCGTATACTCACGCCTTTCAGGAATGGGCGCGCGCTCACGAGGCGTATACTCCCGCCTTTCAGGGAGGGGCGCTCGCTCACCGGGCAAATCTGGACGCCTTCCTGGAATAGGTGCGCGTTCACCGGGCGTATACTCACGCCTTTCAGGAATGGGCGCACGCTCGCCGACCCGATCCAGACGCCTTTCAGAAATGGGCGTGCGCTCATGGGGCATATACTCTCGCCTTTCAGGAATGGGCTCGCGCTCACCGGGTGTGTAAACACGCGTTTTAGGAATGGGGCCACGCTCACCAGGCAGATCCGGTCGCCTTTCAGGAATGAGCGCGCGCTCTCCTGACGTATACTCCCTCCTTTCAGGAATAGGTGCGCGATCACTGGGCAGTTCCTTACGCCTTCCAGGGATGGGCGTGCGCTCACCAGACCGATCCGGACGCCGCTCACCAGGTGTATAATCACGCCTTTCAGGGATGGGAGCACGCTCACCGAGCAGATCTGGACGCCTTCCTGGAATAGGAGCGCGCTCACTGGGCATATACTCTCGCCTTTCAGGAATGGGCGCACGAGGAATGGCCGTGCGCTCATGGGGCGTATACTCTCGCCTTTCAGGAATGGGCGCGCGCTCACGAGGCGTATACTCCGGCCTTTCAGGGAGGGGCGCTCGCTCACCGGGCAGATCTGGACGCCTTCCTGGAATAGGTGCGCGCTCACCGGGCGTATACTCACGCCTTTCAGGGATGGGCGGCACTCGCTCGATAGGCCGATCCGGACGTCTTTCAGAAATAGGTGCGCGCTCACCGAGCGTGTACTCCCGCCTTTCAGGGATGGGAGCACGCTCGCCGGGCCGATCCTGACGCCTTTCAGGAATGGGCATGCGCTCATGGGGCGTATACTCTCGCCTTTCAGGAATGGGCTCGCGTTCACCGGGTGTAAAATCACGCCTTTCAGGAATGGGACCACGCTTAATGGGGAAATCTGGACGCCTTTCAGGAATAGGCGCACGCTCGCCGGGCCGATCCTGATGCCTTTCAGGAATGGGCGAGCGCTCATGAGGTGTATACTCTCGCCTTTCAGGAATGGGCACGTGCTCCCTGGGCGAATATTCACGCCTCCCAGGAGTGGGCGCGCGCTGACTGGGCGTATACTCCTGTCTTTCAGGAATAGGTTCGCGCTCACTGGGCGTATGCTCACGCCTTTCAGGGATGGGCGCTCGCTCGCCGGGCCGATCCGGACGTCTTTCAGGAATGGGCGTGCGCTCATGGGGCGTATACTCTCGCCTTTCAGGAATGGGCTCGCGCTCACCAGGCCGATCCGGACGCCTTTCAGAAATAGGAGCGCGCTCACCGGGCCTTAACTCCCGCCTTTCAGGAATGGGCGCACGCTCGCCAGGCCGATCCTGACGCCTTTCAGGAATGGGACCACGCTCAGTAGGCAGATCTGGACGCCTTTCAGAAATGGGCGCAAGCTCCCTGGGCGTATATTCACGCCTCTCTTGAAAAGGCGCACGCTGGCCGGCAGTATACTCCTTCCTTTCAGGAATAGGTGCGCGCTCACTGGGCGTATATTCACGCCTGTCAGGGATGGGCGCTCGCTCACCAGGCCGATCCGGACGCCTTTCAGAAATAGGTGCACGCTCACCGGGCGTATACTCCCGTCTTTCAGGAATGGGCGCACGCTCACCAGGCAAATCCGGACGCCTTTCAGGAATAGGTGCGCGCTCACCGGGCCGATCCGGACGCCGTTCAGGAATGGGTGCGCGCTCACCGGGCGTATATTCCCGCCTTTCTGGGATGGGCACTCCCTCACCGGGCGTATACTCTCGCCTTTCAGGAATAGGTGCGCGCTGACCAGGCGTATAATCACGCCTATCAAGAGCGCGCTCACCAGTCAAATCCGGACGCCTTTCATGAATAGGTGCGCGCTCACCGGGCATGTACTCACGCTTTTCAGGAATGGGCGCACGCTCACCAGGTAGATCCGGACGCCTTTCAGGAAAAGGTGCGCGCTCACCAGTCGTGACCAGACGCCTTTCAGGAATAGGTGCGCGCTCACCGGGCGTATACTCACGCCTTTCAGGAACTGGCGCTCGCTCACCAGGCCGATCCGGACGCCATTCAGGAATAGGTGCGCGCTCACCGGGCGTATATTCACGCCTTTCAGGAATGGGTGCACGCTCACCAGTCAGATCCGGACGCCTTTCATGAATAGGTGCGCGCTCACTGGGCGTGTACTCACGCTTTTCAGGGGGCGCACGCTCACCAGGCAAATCCGGACGCCTTTCAGGAATAGGTGCGCGCTCACCGGGCCGATCCGGACGCCGTTCAGGAATGGGTGCGCGCTCACCGGGCGTATATTCCCGTCTTTCTGGGATGGGCAGTCGCTCACCGGGCGTATACTCTCGCCTTTCAGGAATAGGTGCGCGCTCACCAGGCGTATAATCACGCGTATCAAGAGCGCGCTCACCAGTCAAATCCAGACGCCTTTCATGAATAGGTGCGCGCTCACCGGGCATGTACTCACGCTTTTCAGGAATGGGCGCACGCTCACCAGGTAGATCCGGACGCCTTTCAGGAAAAGGTGCGCGCTCACCAGTCGTGACCAGACGCCTTTCAGGAATAGGTGCGCGCTCACCGGGCGTATACTCACGCCTTTCAGGAACTGGCACTCGCTCACCAGGCCGATCCGGACGCCATTCAGGAATAGGTGCGCGCTCACCGGGCGTATACTCACGCCTTTCAGGAATGGGTGCGCGCTCACCAGTCAGATCCGGACGCCTTTCATGAATAGGTGCGCGCTCACTGGGCGTGTACTCACGCTTTTCAGGAATGGGCGTGCGCTTACCAGTCAGATCCGCACGCCTTTCAAAGTGCGGTATAGGCGCGCGCTCACCAGGCAGATCCGGACGCCTTTCAGGAATAGGTGCGCGCTCACCGGGCGTATACTCACGCCTTTCAGGAATGGGTGCGCGCTCACCAGTCAGATCCGGACGCCTTTCATGAATAGGTGCGCGCTCACTGGGCGTGTACTCACGCTTTTCAGGAATGGGCGTGCGCTCACCAGTCAGATCCGCACGCATTTCAAAGTGCGGTATAGGCGCGCGCTCACCAGGCAGATCCGGACGCCTTTCAGGAATAGGTGCCCGCTCACCGGTCGTGACCAAACGCCTTTCAGGAATAGGTGCGCGCTCACCGGGCGTATACTCACGCCTTTCAGAAACTGGCGCTCGCTCACCAGGCCGATCCGGACGCCTTTCAGGAATAGGTGCGCGCTCACCGAAAGTGTACTCACGCATTTCAGGAACTGGCGCTCGCTCACCAGGCCGATCCGGACGCCTTTCAGGAATAGGTGCGCGCTCACCGGGCGTATATTCCCGCCTTTCAGGGATGGGCGCTCGCTCACCGGGCGTGTACTCACGCTTTTCAGGAATGGGCATACGCTTACCAGGCAGATCCAGATGCCTTTCAGGAATAGGTGCGCGCTCACCGGGCGTATACTCATGCCTTTCCGGAATGGGCACACGCTCACCAGGCAGATCCGGACGCCTTTCAGGAATAGGTGCGCGCTCACCAGTCGTGACCAGTCGCCTTTCAGGAATAGGTGCGCGCTCACCAGTCGTGACCGGTTGCCTTTCAGGAATAGGTGCGCGCTCACCTGGCGTATACTCACGCCTTTCAGGCATGGGCTTGCGCTCATCAGGCAGATCCGGACGCCTTTCATAAATAGGTGCGCGCTCACCGGGCATGTACTCACGCTTTTCAGGAATGGGCGCACGCTCACCAGGTAGATCCGGACGCCTTTCAGGAAAAGGTGCGCGCTCACCAGTCGTGACCAGACGCCTTTCAGGAATGGGTGCGCGCTCACCGGGCGTATACTCACGCCTTTCAGGAACTAGCGCTCGCTCACCAGGCCGATCCGGACGCCATTCTGGAATAGGTGCGCGCTCACCGGGCGTATACTCACGCCTTTCAGGAATGGGTGCGCGCTCACCAGTCAGATCCGGACGCCTTTCATGAATAGGTGCGCGCTCACTGGGCGTGTACTCACGCTTTTCAGGAATGGGCGTGCGCTCACCAGTCAGATCCGCACGCCTTTCAAAGTGTGGTATAGGCGCACGCTCACCAGGCAGATCCGGACGCCTTTCAGAAACTGGCGCTCGCTCACCAGGCCGATCCGGACGCCTTTCAGGAATAGGTGCGCGCTCACCGAAAGTGTACTCACGTATTTCAGGAACTGGCGCTCGCTCACCAGGCCGATCCGGACGCCTTTCAGGAATAGGTGCGCGCTCACCGGGCATATATTCCCGCCTTTCAGGGATGGGCGCTCGCTCACCGGGCGTGTACTCACGCTTTTCAGGAATGGGCATACGCTCACCAGGCAGATCCAGATGCCTTTCAGGAATAGGTGCGCGCTCACCGGGCGTATACTCATGCCTTTCAGGAATAGGTGCGCGCTCACCGGGCAGATCCGGACGCCTTTCAGGTATAGGTGCGAACTCACTGGTCGTATCCAAACGCCTTTCAGGAATAGTTGCGCGCACACCGGTTGTGACCAGAGGCCTTTCAGGAATAGGTGCGCGCTCACCGGGCAGATCCGGACGCCTTTCAGGAATAGGTGCGCGCTCACCGGTCAGATCCGGACGCCTTTCATGAATAGGTACTCGCTCAGCGGGCGTATACTCTCGCCTTTCAAAAATTGGTACGCGCTCAGCGGTTGTATCTAGACGCCTCTCTGGAATAATTCCAAGCTCACCGGGTTCATAATCACGCCTTTCAGGAATGAGTGCGCGCTCATCAGGCAAATCCGGACGCCTTTCAGGAATGGTTGTGCGCTCATCGTACCGATATGGACGTCTTTCAGGAATGGGCATGCGCTCACCTGTCGTATCCAGATGCCTTTCAGGAACGGGCGCACGCTCACTGGTCGTATCCATATGCCGTTCAGGAATGGGCGCGCGCTCACTAGTCTTATACGCATGTCTTTCAGAAATTGTTATTTGATTTTTGATTTTGATTTTGATTTTATCCAGACGCCTTTCGGGAATAGGTGCGCGCTCACCGGTCGTAAACTCTCGCCTTTCAGGAATGGGCGTGCGCTCTGTGGTCGTGTCCAAACGCCTTTCTGGAATAGGTGCGTGCTCACTGGGCGTATACTCCCGCCTTTCAGGAATGGGTGCACGCTCGCCGGTCAGATCCGGACGCTTTTCATGTCTTTCAGAAATTGTTATTTGATTTTTGATTTTGATTTTATCCAGACGCCTTTCGGGAATAGGTGCGCGCTCACCGGTCGTAAACTCTCGCCTTTCAGGAATGGGCGCGGGCTCAGTGGTCGTGACCATACGCCTTTCAGGAATAGGTGCGCGCTCCCTGGGCGTATATTCACGCCTTTCAGGAGTGGGCGCACGCTCACCGATCGTCGCCAGACGCCTTTCAGAAATAGGTACACGCTCACCGGACGTATACTCCCACCCTTCAGGGATGAGTGCTCGCTCACTGGGCAAATCTGAACGTCTTTCAGGAATAGGTGCACGTTCACCTGGCGTATACTCACGCCTTTCAGGGATGGGCGCTCGCTCACCATGCCGATCAGGACGTCTTTCAGAAATAGGTGCGCGCTCACCGGGCGTATACTCCCGCCTTTCAGGGATGGGCGCTCGCTCACCAGGCCGATCCGGACGTCTTTCAGAAATAGGTGCGCGCTCACCGGTCGTAAACTCTCGCATTTCAGGAATAGGCGCGCGCTCACCGGTCAGATCCGGACGCCTTTCATGAATAGGTGCGCGCTCATCGGGCGTATACTCTCGCCTTTCAGGAATAGGTGCGCGCTCACCGGGCGTGTACTTACGCTTTTCGGGAATGGGTGCACGCTCACCAGGCAGATCCGGACGCCTTTCATGAATAGGTGCGCGCTCACCGGGCGTATACTCTCGCCTTTCAGGAATAGGTGCGCGCTCACCGGGCGTATACTCACGTCTTTCAGGAATGGGCGCGCGCTCACCAGTCAGATCCGGACGCCTTTCAGGAATAGGTGCGTGCTCACCGGGCGTATACTCCCGCCTTTCAGGGATGGGCGCTCGCTCAACAGGCCGATCCGGACGTCTTTCAGAAATAGGTGCGTGCTCACCGGGCGTATACTCCCGCCTTTCAGGGATGGGCGCTCGCTCACCAGGCCGATCCGGACCTCTTTCAGAAATAGGTGCGCGCTCGCCGGTCATAAACTCTCGCATTTCAGGAATGGGCGCGCGCTCACCAGTCAGGTCCACACGCCTTTCAGGAATAGATGCGTGCTCACCGGGCGTATAGTCTCGCCTTTCAGGAATAGGTGCGCGCTCACCAGGCGTATACTCACGCCTTTCAGGAATGGGCGCGCGCTCACCAGTCAGATCCACACGCCTTTCAGGAATAGGTGCGCGCTCACCGGACGTATACTCACGCCTTTCAGAAATGGGCGCGCGCTCACCAGTCAGATCCACACGCCTTTCAGGAATAGGTGCGCGCTCACGTGGCGTATACTCACGCTTTTCAGGAATGGGCACACGCTCACCAGGCAGATCCGGACGCCTTTCATGAATAGGTGCGTTCTCACCGGGCGTATACTCTCGCCTTTCAGGAATAAGTGCGCGCTCACCGGGCGTATACTCCCGCCTTTCAGGGATGGACGCTCGCTCACCAGGCCGATCCGGACGTCTTTCAGAAATAGGTGCGCGCTCACCTTGCGTATACTCACGCTTTTCAGGAATGGGCGCACGCTCACCAAGTAGATCCGGACGCCTTTCAGGAGTGGGTGCGCGCTCATCGTACCCATATGGACGTCTATCAGGAAGGGGCGTGCGTTCACCGGACGTGTCCATATGCCGTTCAGGAATGGGCGCGCGCTCACCAGTCGTATACGCATGTCTTTCAGAAATTGTTATTTGATTTCTGATTTTGATTTTATCCAGACGCCTTTCGGGAATGGGCGCGCGCTCACCGGTCGTATACACGCGTTCTTCAGCAGTTTGCCTAAGCTCGGCAGTCGTAAACGCACGCCTTTCAGAAATGGCCGCGCGTTCATCGGTCAGATCCGGACGCCTTTCATGAATAGGTGCGCGCCCACGACTTTCGGGTGCACGCTCGTCAATCAAACCCTCGTCGGGCTTTATGGGGTGCTTACCAACCTTTTGCGCGCGGTCATAGGTCGTATACGTACGCCCGTCGGGCTTTTGTTGGCGTCCATCAGGCCTGTAAGCGCGGTCATCCGCCGGGTACACAGGCTCGTCTGCCAGGTAAGCGCGCCCGTCGGGCTTTTGGGGATGCCTGTCAGCCTTTTGCACGCGCTCATCTATCGTATACCCACGTCGTTCGGGCGCACTTTCGTCAAGCGTGCGTCCGTCGGGCCTATGAGCACGCTCTTCAGACGGATGCGAAGGCCCACCCACTGGATACGCAGGCTCACCCGCCAGGTACACAGGATCGTCTGCCAGGTGCGTACGACTTTCAGGCTTTTGAGGGCGCCTGTCGGCCCTGTATAGGCGCCCTTCAGAAGGGTACGCAGGCCCACCCACCGGGTAAGACTCACCTGCCGAGTACACACTCCCGTCAAGCGTGCGCCCGTCGGGCCTTTGCAGTTGCCTGTCAGCCTTTTGAGTGCTTCTGTCGAGCATGTAAGCACGCCCTTCAGTCGGGTACGCAAGCTCATCTGCCGGGTATTCAGGCTGGTCTACCAGATACGCGCGCCCGTCGGGCCTGTATACGCGCTCTTCAACCGGGTACGCAGGCCCACCCATCGGGTACGTGGGCTCTTCTACCGAGTACACTGGCTCGTCTACAGGGTACGCGCGCCCACTGGGTCTGTATACGCGTTCTTCAGCCAGGTACGCAGGATCGTCCGCCGGGTACACAAGCTCACCCACTGGATACAAAGGTTCAATAGCCGGATACGCACGCCCGTCTGTCTTTTGGGGGTAACTGTCGGCTTTTTGCGCACGCTCATCGATTGTATACATACGACTTTCTGGCACACTCTTGTCAAGCATGCGCCTGTCGGGCTTTTGGAGTTGCCTGTCAGCCATTTGCGTGCTTTCGTCAGGCATGTAAGCGCGTTCTTCAGCCGGGTACGCAGGCTCATCCGCCGGGTACACAGGCTGGTCTACCAGATACGCGTGTCCGTCGGGCCTGTATAAGCGCTCTTCATCCGGGTGTGCAGGTCCACCCACCGGGTACGCAGGTTCATCCGCCGGATACACAGGCTGGTCTGCCTGGTACGCGTACCCTTCGGGCCTGTGTACTCGCTCTTCAGCCAGGTACGCAGGCCCACCCGCCGGGTACAATGACTCGTCTGCCGGATAAGCACGCCCATCAGGCCTGTATTCGCGCTTCTCAGCCGGATGCACAGGCTCGTCCACCGGGTACACAGACTTATCTACCGAGTCCGCGCGCCCGCTGGGCCTATATATGCGCTCTTCAGCCGGGTACGCAGGCCCACCCACAGGGTACGCAGGCTCACCCGCCGGGTACACAGACTCGTCTGCCGGGTAAGCGCGCTCGTCGAGCCTGTATAAGCGCTTCTCAGCCGAATGCACAGGCTCGTCAATCGAGTACACGGGCTCGTCTACAGGGTAAGTGGGCCCGCTGGGTCTGTGTACGCGTTCTTCAGTCAGGTACGCAAGATCGTCTGCTGGGTACGCAAGCTCACCCGCTGAATACACAGGTTCATCTGCCGGGTACGCACGCCCGTCGGGCCTGTAGACGCGCTCTTCAGCCGGGTACGCAGGCCCACCCACCGGATACGCAGGCTCACTCGCCAGGTACATAGGCTCGTCTGCCGTGTAAGCGCGCTCGTCGATCGAGTACACAGGCTCGTCTACAGGGTAAGTGGGCCCGCTGGGTTTGTGTACGCTTTCTTCAGTCAGGTACGCAAGATCGTCCGCTGGGTACGCAAGCTCACCCGCTGAATACACAGGTTCATCTGCCGGGTACGCACGCCCGTCGGGTCTATAGACGCGCTCTTCAGCCGGGTACGCAGGCCCACCCACCGGATACGCAGGCTTACTCCCCGGGTACACAGGCTCGTCTGCCGTGTAAGCGCGCTCGTCGATTGAGTACACAGGCTCGTCTACAGGGTACGTGGGCCCGCTGGGTCTGTGTACGCGTTCTTCAGTCAGGTACGCAAGATCGTCCGCTGGGTACGCAAGCTCACCCGCTGAATACACAGGTTCGTCTGCCTGGTACGTACGCCCGCTGGGTCTGTGTACGTGTTCTTCAGTCAAGTACGCAAGATCGTCCGCAGGGTACGCAAGCTCACCCGCTGAATACACAGGTTCATCTGCCGGGTACGCACGCCCGTCGGGCCTGTAGACGCGCTCTTCAGCCGGGTACGCAGGCCCACCCACCGGATACGCAGGCTCACTCGCCGGGTACACAGGCTCGTCTACAGGGTACGTGGGCCCGCTGGGTCTGTGTACGCGTTCTTCAGTCAGGTACGCAAGATCGTCCGCTGGGTACGCAAGCTCACCCGCTGAATACACAGGTTCGTCTGCCTGGTACGTACGCCCGCTGGGTCTGTGTACGTGTTCTTCAGTCAGGTACGCAAGATCGTCCGCTGGGTACGCAAGCTCACCCGCTGAATACCCAGGTTCATCTGCCGGGTACGCACGCCCGTCGGGCCTGTATATGCGCTCTTCAGCCGGGTACGCAGGCCCACCCACCGGATACGCACGCTCACTCGCCGGGTACACAGGCTCGTCTGCCGGGTAAGCGCGCTCGTCGATCGAGTACACGGGCTCGTCTACAGGGTACGTGGGCCCGCTGGGTCTGTGAACGCGTTCTTCAGTCAGGTCCGCAAGATCGTCGGCTGGGTACGCAAGCTCACCCGCTGAATACACAGGTTCGTCTGCCGGGTACGCACGCCCGTCGGGCCTGTATATGCGCTCTTCAGCCGGGTACGCAGGCCCACCCACCGGATACGCAGGCTCACTCACCGGGTACACAGGCTCATCTGCCGGGTACACAGGCTCATCTGCCGGGTACACAGGCTCATCTGCCGGGTACACAGGCTCATCTGCCGGGTAAGCGCGCCCGTCGGGCCTGTATACAAGCTTCTCAGCCGGGTGCACAGGCTCGTCCACCGGGTATACGGGCTCGTCTACCGAGTACGCGCGCCCACGGGGTCTGTGTACGCGTTCTTCAGCCAGGTATGCAGGATCGTCTGCCGGATACGCAAGCTCACTCGCCGGATACACAACTTCGTCTGCCGGGTACGCACGCCCGTCGGGCCTGTATACATGCTCTTCAGCCGGGTATGCAGGTCCACCCACCGGGTACGCAGGCTCGCCCCCCGAGTACACAGACTCGTCTGCCAGATAAGCGCGCCCGTCGGGCCTGTATACGCGCTCTTCAACCGGGTACGCAGGCCCACCCACCGGGTATGCAGGCTCACCCGCTGGGTACACAGGCTCGTCTGCCAGGTACGCAGGCTCGTCCGCAAGATACGCGGGTTTGTCGACTGGGTACGCGGGTTCATCTACAGAATACGCGGGTTCATCTACAGAATACGCGGGTTCATTTACAGAATACGCGGGTTTATCAGCGGGGTACGCAGGCTTGTCGGTGGCGATGTACGCGGGCTTTTTAGTAGAAATTCGGACGGTAGGCGTGGAAATTTTCCCGTCAGATGTGTAATCACGCCTTTCAGATGTGTGCGGATCTATCTTAGCTGAAAGCAGCCGCTCTCTGAACGCAAGCGCGGGCGCTTTGGACGAATGTGAACGCACGTCGGCCAGTGCCTCAGGCCCTAGCACGCTCTGCGCAGCACGCATTTTGGACGAGAGGTTGCAGGTGCCGCCCGTACACGGAGGCCGTCTCCACGACTTCGCGTCTGGCAGGCCCAGTATACTGCAGTCTAAGCCCGCCACTGGGTTTTGTAGCGGACAAAATCGTACGCTTCGATCCTAAAAACACACATATAGTCACTAGCATAAATATCTTACCGCTTATTCAATCTAAGAAGTACCGATTGACAGTTCTGACAGAAATTGATTACTATAATAGCCGATTCTTAAGGGCCATAATTATTTCAACGGGACACCATAGTGGCGCGACCAGTCGCCGCCACCAACAAAATGTATACATCTCTGCAGACACCAGGTGAGTACCTGGTGTCTGTTTGGTTGGCAACCAATTTGATGGCGCTACCAGCTCGGACACCAGTCCGGCCGCCAGCCACGCCTCCACCAAAGAGTAAGTATATAATAAGATGAAAATCTAACCCAAAGTTTTAATATATCCTACGGATAAACTAGATTGATACGATGCAATCACACTAGTGTTCTTTATTTTTATTGTCATTAAGTTCATATTGACAAGCAAACGGGGAAAAATGTTCTGAGTAGTACAACGATAAAAATGATGTGGCCCTTTCTCACCTGTTTTTTAACAAGGGTAACCATAATTTTACTAAATTAATTTTGCTATATTTTTGTCATTCCGGCATTTTATATTAATAGATGCTGTAAATTTTTATATGGGCGGCAAAGTATCAATACCTCCTAACTGTCTGTGAAACATGAAAAAATTGTTTAATTTATTGACAAGTTTTAATTTAATTAACTAATAGTAATAACGACTTGTGGTTTAATTATTAAACTGCTTTAATATATTTTATTAGTGTCTCTCTAACCACTTGTATTTTATAACTTCTAGTTATTAGTGTCATATGAGCTAATTGTGAAATTACCGATCCGTTGGTTTAGTAAGGAGGTATTTCCGCATTTTAATTTAAACCAGAACAAAAAAAAGATCACTGCGGAGATTTTACTAAAACAGGAAATTAAAAATTAAATTTAAAATCATAGTGGTAAATTTATGAATAATTTATCTTGAAAAAATATTTTTTGAAGGGATTGGTATAGTGCGTTTCCCAAGAACTTCCTTCGCCGTAATGTTAGCTCCCCTGTCTGTCTACTACTAGAAAATAGAAAATAAAAAAGAAAAGAGTTGCCTTCTGTAGCAAATTGTTGTACGAAATGCGAAACGAAATCGTTTTTAAAGGCAAAACTTTTTTGAGATTTATGGGGAAATGGATTTTATTTTTTTTTAAAAAGCAGGTCTAAAAGGAAGTTGTCAATGGAGAGGTATGTAATTGTTTTGATAGTTTTTTTTTTGTTTTCTTATATTTAACAGTTTATGAATTCGGAAACTATACTATTGTGGTTGTGGTAGTTGTCGTGTATGTGTGGAATATATTATTATACGATATTGGCCAGGTAGAGTTTGAGTTTTAGAGATATCTTGTATCTTTAATAATTAGAATATTTCTCAGAAAAGTAAATCACATAATAGGCAGTTGTTTTTTCTCAAACGATAATAATGCTTGGAATACATCAGGTATGACTGAAATAACTTTGCTGGTGCCATGAAAAAACATTAGAATTCTCAATATCTGTTGAATGCTATTATCTTATTTTTATGCCGTACATAACAAATAATATTAATATGAATATCTGTGCTATCGTAAAGTGACGCTCAAAAACCTTTATAATTTACGTTTTGTTTTATTTACTGAAGAAAGCATTAATGCGTGGTATACCTACACTGTATACCACGAATTTATAAAAAAAAAAATATTACATGAAATAATTGTTTTACTTACATACTGCAATCATAACTTTCGATTGCTAAATAACACAAGTATGTACCTATTTATATTATGAATATTTATTTCCAAATAAACTAAACTATTAGGTACTACTGATTACAGGTCGCGCGATGAATCAAGATCGCTCGGCAAAAGTGGAAGGGGCATGCGCAGTATTCAATTCTACGGTCTATTTGGCGACGTACGGGCGGGTGTGCGCCGTCGGCGACACGTCATTGGTAGATAGAGTCGCTCTTCAATTCCCGCGTTGCGTTCTCGCCTCTCATTGGATACTGTTGTACTTGGGTACTGTTGCGTACAGCTTGTGTTATCGTAATAGTAATACGTAGTCGTAAAAAAAAATGGTTAAAAGTAAAGTTTTAAAACGGCTAGCCAGAAAAATGGTTTACGACGTGAATTATTACGTTAAAGAAAGAAACTAACGAAATTATTTTTTTTTTAATTTTGTTTTATTTTATAATTTTTAATTTTTTGAATTTACCTACTTACAAGATAAATTACAATCAAAAACTAGTGTTATTATAAGTTATGTTACTAAGGTTCAAACATACGAAATTAAAAATAAAATCCTAACATACTAAGAATTTCTGTGCGCAATTTGTACACATGCGCCGATTGCCCCCACTACTTTCACCGAGCGATCTTGATTCACCGCGCGACCTGTACTACAATCTTTTGAGCGCCATCTAGTGGATTATTCAGAAGTAGTCAGCTAGAATGTTGTGAAAGAGCAGGAGTTGCCAGCAATATCAATAGATAGCTCTTATACAGGGTTATTTGTAAAACACTAAAAACCTTGCAAGACTGTATTACTAACATCATAAACAACAACTTTTGTTCTGTGACTTTTTACAACGACATTTACCAAAAACAAACCTTCAAGATTTCGTTGTTCTCTCTAACACATTTCAAGCCTGTATTTTGTTGTATCTACTTACGTGAGTAGATACTACAAAATATACGTAATAATAGTAAACAGGCTTCCGAAATATTGTCATTACATCTAGCAAGTATTCGCACCATATCTGTGTACCTGACATTAGAATATTGATACACCATCATGTAAAAATAATTACGTCCGCACTACCGAATTTCGCTACAAGAACACGTATGACACGACGCAAGCGCAAGGCGACTGACCGATTAGTGAGGGTCGTCCGTAAATAGGTCAAGTTCATGTTCAGCTACCCTCTGCTATTGCAGACTTCGTAATATTTAGAACGTTAAATTTAAATATTTTAATTTTTATGAAAATCTGATGAACTAAAATATAACAAATTTTTAAAAGTCATAGAACAAAAGTTGTTGTTTATAATGTTCTTAACATAGTCCTAAGAGGTTGCTAGTGTTTTACAAATAACCTTGTATAGTTTACGTCATTACATATTTACTTAATTTATATCTTACTAGCTTTTGCCCGAGCGGCTTCGCTCCCGCTCTTCCCTACTTCAGCCTACTATACCCTACTCTACCCTACTATACCCTACTCTACCCTACTCTACCCTACCCTACTCTCCCCTACTCTACCTTACTCTACCCTACTCTACCTTACTCTACCCTACACTACCCTACTCTACCCTACACTACCCTAATTTTCATTTTTTTTTCCATAAGAACCTTCTCCTCATAATAACGTAAACAACAAAAAAAAAATTAGCGAAATCGGTCCAGGCGTTGTTGAGTTATGCGCTTACCAACACATTTTGCGATTCATTTTTATATTATAGAAATGAAAATCAAATGAAAATATAGCAATTAAAATCAGAATTACAGTAAGAAATTTTGCACTGATGATATGTGACGGCAGATTATAGCGCGATTTTTTTTATATTCGGAATATTAGGTAATTGAGTTGTAGAAAAGTCAAGGTTCCTTGGCTTGCCCCCTCTAAAGGCACCTGGCACGCCACTGCATACATGGTGGTCGAAAGTAGAGATGGGAGGGTTTTCTGAAGTCTCAAGTACAGGACTGCCTGACTTTTAAAGCGGTTAACTCCAATTCTCCATTTCCAGAACTATTTGCCTGAGTTTACTTTCTGAGGTATCGTTGGTGAACAACGTATAATCTAAGGCGAATAGAACGGAGCTCTGAGGGACTCCTGCTCGTATGGCAGGATGAAAGCGCTTCTTTTCTGCGTTAGAGTGGTGTGCATCAGAATGGCGGGTGTGATTTCCAGATTTGCCTAAAAGGGATTGCCCATTTGAGGCCATGAGCGGACAATTGACTAGAGAAAAAATACTTTGTACATTAATTTTGCCATAAAAAAATTTGTATTCCCTTAGTTCCAAATGAGTGCCACTATAATAAACAATAAGTGGTAAATAAAAAGTAACTTTATTGAAAAAAACAATAGTTTTATCACTGATAGTAATATTTGATGTCCGTCTTTGGCCTGGAACACCATAAAGGCTGGGCAATCCCCTTTATTCGTTATTTGGTACTTTCTGTGAACCTTTACGTACCTCTCTAGAAAATCTGTGTACCTACACCCGTACAATGATATTTTAAAAATTAGGTACACCCACCTAATTTTTAAAATATTATTTTAAAGGTACACAAAAAGTACCAAACAACTATAATAAAAGGCAAATCTGGAAATTACACCCGCCATTTTGATGCACGCGTAAGTGGGAGATGTGATTCGATAAAAACTTTTATTTATAGTGTTTTTAGTAAGGTCTTTTTTTTATCCTTTTTTGTTATTATACACATATAGCCGGAGTACCAACATCCCATGACAATTTTAATTAGTCAACACTGCTAGGATAAGTACATTATTTTATTACCAAGTTTTCGTGCCTACCACCTTCCAGCTCTATCATCAGATCAATTCGATGGTACTTTATAGCCAAAGTGCATCTCAAGACAATTCTAATGAGCCCAAACACGGCTAGGATACATTGATTTACGAGTATTACGAAGATCCCGTGCCTACCTTCCACCTTCTGACTCCATCATCAGATCATTTCGATGGTACCTTATAGCCAAAGTGCGTATCAAGACAATTCTAATAAACCCAAACATGGCTGGGATACATTGTTTTATTACGAAGTTCCCGTGCCTACCTTCCACCTTTCGACTACATGATTAGATCAGTGCCTACCTTCCGGCCTCATCATCACCACCAGATCAGTTCGATGGTACTAATTTCAACATTTAGAACCATTTATAATTTATATTGTTATAGTTGCTTAATTATCTTCATTGTGATATCTGTGTGACTGTGAAGTTCCGGTGGCCATTTGTGGTCTTCTTCATCAGGTCTACTTCATCAAATAAATTTGACTGTAGTTTCTTAAGTTATCCATGAAAAATAAACATTATAACAAAAATGTAGCAATCGAAAATAACTAATTAATAATTAAGCTATTTGTTAATATCGATGAACAATAAAACTGGCATTTTTGTATGTTTGCAAGTAAGATCAGAGGTTCCAAGAGACCCGTGGTTATCTATGTGGGTGGCGCATATGATCAGGGCGTGATTATCGCTTTCATGTAACAAGTACTTTGAGAAATCGGCTACTGAACGCGATTGAACTGACATAAAAACTTCAAGAAGTTCACAATGTCAGTATAAATCAGTAGACAATTAGGAAAAGACTGGGTGAAACAGGTTTGATCGCACATCACTCAGCAAATGGTACCAAATTGACCACAGCTCACCGACAAGCCGGGATATAGAATAGTATATAGTAGTGTGCGAGGCAGACGAGCCCCTGGTGCCTGTGGACGCGTACCATCCGCCGCTCACCATAGCCCTGCAGCTCCACGAGATCAGAAGGCGCGCTTCCTTGCCGGCCATCAAGGCCGTATCTCCGGATCATCAGGTACCCATAAGCCAAAGCGAACAGCAATGGAACTTTTATAGGGCCGACTATAGTTTATTATATTCCAACCTAGCGTCCACCGATTGGAGTCCAATTTATGACATTCAGCAACCGGATGAAGCTTGTAGAGTGTTTTTATAATATTTTTAATGGCATTTTGGATAAATGTGTACCTAAAAAACGGCCTAGGCGGGCACATATGCGTAGGTACTGCTATCCCGAATGGTATACAAAAGAAATAATTTCTAATAGTCAGTTAAAGGCGAAACTTCACAAGAAGTATAACGATGTTTTTTCCGCATGCCGGGCGCGCATTAAAGAAAGTATTGATCGGGAATACCAAAACCACCAGGATAGAGTGCAGAACAACTTAGCAAATGATCCTAAGTCCTTCTGGAATTATATAAGAACTAAAACGAGATCCAATGCTCAAACTAAAATAATTAAAAACGGGTCTGTCTTATCTAATTTAGAGTGCGCGACGGAATTTGCGAAATATTTCTTTTCTGTATATAATGAGGAGATAGCCCGGCTTGATGTGAATGAAGCGGTGGAAGCCGGCGGTGCGAATAGCGCGCGCGTTCACGTCCCACAAACTGACGCTCGCGTAAGTGCAGGCGGCTCTGGCGCGTCTCAAGCCCAAGCGCTCAGCTGGCCCGGACGGGATCCCGGCATTTGTAATGCGAGATTGCGGATCGGTACTGGCGGAGCCACTTGTACACATTTTTAACAGTTGCCTAAATAATTCCTTTTTCCCGGAACGTTGGAACATCACCCGTGTGATTCCCATACCAAAAGGGAGTGATGGAACAGCAGTCTTATAGACCAGTAGCGATTTTGTCGACCCCAGCGAAGGTATTTGAATCTGCCTTTCAGCGGGATGTTCAGGGACAGGTGGCTTCGCAACTGTCAGACGCACAACATGGCTTCCGTCCTGCGTGGAGTACAACCAGCAACCTTTTGAACGCTATGACGTACCTGGTTCCTCATATCGACGCGGGGGTGCAGGTGGACACCGCCTACTTTGACTTTAAGAAGGCATTTGACCTAGTAGATAATGACGTCTTATTGTCAAAGTTGGCGAAAGTCGGCTGTACTCCAAAATTGCTCCTTTTTTTGCGAGCTATATGAGGGACAGGAAACAGTACGTGGAGTATTGTGGTTGCAGTCTGAGCCTTATTTTACTAGGTCGGGGGTGAGTCAAGGCACCAATGTGAGGCCGTTGCAATTTATTATTATGATCAATGACCTGCCTGAAGTGGTAAGTGATGCCAGGTGTCTGCTATTTGCGGACGACCTAAAGTTGCTTTTGGCCATAGAGACCGAGCAAGACTGTCACTGCCTTCAGCAGGACATTGATCATATGGTTGAGTGGAGTCGGAAAAACAAACTAAAGTTCAACGTTTCGAAATGTTCAATTTTGACATTCAGCCACGCAAGATCACCACTTCACTACAGCTACAAAATGAACGATACGCCCCTGAAAAGAGAAAATGTAGTGCGGGACCTTGGCGTCCGTATGGATACACAGCTGAGATTCCGGGAACATATAGTCAGCGTTTGTAAGACGGCGTACAAGCGACTGGGATTCGTGCTTCGCAGAGCAACCGGTTTTACCAACGTTAAGGTTATTTCGCAATTGTACGACGCGCTAATCAGGAGCTAGATGGAGAGTAATGCAGCTACATGGGCTCCACATGAGGCGAAATACACTCTCATGTTAGAGCGCATACAAAATAAATATACGCGATACCTATACCTAAGATTGTATGGGGTATACCCTCTCTATCCCTTGATGTGTCCAACCTTGTTCGTTTTGGGCATGGTGGGATACAACAAGTTGGAGACAACAAGGGATCTAGCGTTGGTATCATATATTTTAGGAGTATTCCGGGGTCACACCAACAATCCGGGTGTGTTGCAGGAGATGTGTTCGTGCGTGCCCGATGGGTACGTTCAACGTCGTAGAAGGCCAGATTTGTTCGCTCTGCCACGCGGTCGCACAAAGCTGATAGCCAACGTCCCATTCCCGAGGGCAATGCGCACGCTGAACCAGGTTGCTGATAAAATTATATATTCTCATGTTCACTGAGTGAGTTCGCCAAAGTTACGTTACACTTGTTATGTTATAATGAATATATGTATATAATAATAATTTATTGTGACATTGAAATTGAAATTTACATTGAAGTTGACTTTTAATTTATATTAAAATTGACATAGAAATTGATATTCAAATTGGCATCGAAATTGACATTAACATTTTGCGAGAAATGGTATGTTATATTAATTTTATTATATTGGTTTTTATTAATTTTTTTTTTTTTGACAACTGGATTGATTTGTTTCCTATCTGTTATTTATTTATTTGAAAGTGTTATTTATTTGTTTGAAGTGGAATTGGATTTACCTAATAACAATGAAATTAAAATTGTAATTAATAATTTTGACTACACTATCGCATTGGATTCGTCTGTAATGATCAGGGACCGTTCTGGTTACCCATTAGAGGGGTTTTGATAGGGTTTTTCTAAGCAGTTAATAAAAAACCCTTATCATATAGGTAACCCTTTAAAAGGGTTCAAAGGATCATTTTGGTTTTTTATAGAAAGGGTTTTCGATAGGGTTTTTCTAAGCGGTTAATCTAAAACCCATACGATAAAGGTAACCTTTATTCGATAGGGTTTTTCTAAGCAGTTAATCTAAAACCCATACGATAAAGGTAACCTTTATTCGATAGGGTTTTTTCTAAGCAGTTAATCTAAAACCCATACGATAAAGGTAACCTTTATTCAATAGGGTTTTCCTAAACCGGTTAACAAAAACCCATACGATATGGGTTACACTTTTGAACGGCTTAAATTAAGTCGTTCAAAAGGGTTTCTTACACTGAACTCTTTTGAAAACGATAACAACCTAACATTTCAACTTGGAGCAATGTAATTATGATCTGTCGATGGTAGACATACGTTGCAAAATGGCATAGCACACGTTAAACGTCAGCGGCGGGGCGGGCGCCTTTGTGGTTACGTTTGTACCTACTGAGAACGAGATTTATTATCATTATTGCATGTAATATAGACACACGAGTAAATAAACCGTACAGGGGCAAAGCTTCCTAAGAACGTGTAATATTGTTACCTATTTTAGTAGGGCACAATAGGTGAAAACAAATTAAATTAAACATTTGTTAAATCGTTTTATTATTCAGAAGGTTCAAAATAGGATAAGTAACTAATAAGATTCCAATAAGAATTAATAAGAAAGTGCGAATTTATTAGTGAATGTAAATTTGTTTGTTAACTATTTTGATAAGACATGGGATTTTATTTAAAAAAAAAAACAGGTTTAAAAGGGAGATGTTAAATGGGGAGGTACGATTTTGTGGCGTGGCGTCTTCGGTATTTGAAGGAATTGCAGGGCAATCGAAATGGAGCCCAGCATCCTATATTTTATTCAAAAAATAGTTATTACAGTTAAAAAAAAAAAAACCTTATAAGAGAACTGTTAACAGTAACAAAATATCAGTAAATCTCTATAATTTTAAGTAATTTCATTGCTCAAAATATAGCAACACTGTTTTTCCGTATCCGTAGGAACTTCTTAAAAGTGAAACGCACACTACGCACAGTACGATGTACTTGTTTTTGAAGCTGGACGTCTTTTAGGATTTTATTTTGCATTTGTGAATTTTGAACAATTAAAACTGGAAAAATGCCGAAAACGATACGAGACGCTGTACATCGCTATTATTTATATGATGCCTCAAATAATACAAGTAAATGTACCAAATGTGGAAACATCTTAAAGGTATGGTTATATTCTAATATTTAGTTATTCTGACAATTTACTTAATTATTTGTTATATGATAATGAGTCATGTCCTCACCGTAAAACCTACCTGTACCATACAATAGGTAGGTACTTGTGTTATGTACCTAATTTATCAATCTAACAATACCTATATGGTAGACATCAATAAGAAACGTTATTCTTAGGTAAAATGTAGTTGAGCTATGAACTCAAAATTCGATTATTTTTCTAAAATAATGAAGCATAAATAAAGTTAATTGTTTAGTGGGCGATTTTTTAAATTCAGCATTAATTGCTGAATTATCGTTTTTTAAGCTACCAGTTAGACGTGTAGGTATTTGGTTGTACTTTGATAGATTGTTTTTACGTACTTAACGCAGAACAGTTAGGTAGACAAATACATGACTTTATGGCCATGTAATATTTTTACAATTTATATTAGGTATTTATACGCCGCCCCAGAGCGCGCTCGGACCGAGCGCCGCCGATCCTAGCACAATTGCTGAGGTACATAAAGTGAAGTACAGTTGCCAAAACGGATCTTGAGCGTTCGGCGTCAGAGTGGGGATCGCTTTGCGCATTTCATACATCGGCGAGTCAATCGTCTTTGTTGTTAGAAACATGCATAAACGCAAGGAACGCATAAGGAGTGACGTTTAAGACGCGATGGCGCGGCGAGCCAATTACTAACACTCCCCGCCCCCGCGTCTCACTTCGCACCACTAAAGAGACCGAATATTTGACTACTGCGCAACCACTCGAGATCCGTGATGGCAACTGTACATAGGTACTTACCTACGAGTAGGTACATGAAATTGTCTTCTGCTCTAGGTACCTATCTATCCTGTGGTCTTGTGTAGTTCGCGAACGATGAACGAATAGGAAACATGCAATATAGGTACTTTTTTTTAATTAATGATAGGCTTGCGTTTGACCACCATCTCACTTGATGGTAAGCGATGATGTGGTCGACGATGGAACACGCTTGCCTAGAAGAAACCTTAAGTTGTAGCTAGGTACCTACTTAAGTTGAAGCAAAATGGCGATCGTCCTTCTATGCGCAGTAACAGATTTTTTCGGGTCAGTAACACAGCGGGAGGCTGCGCGTAACCATAGCAACGACGGCCATTTTGTTTCAATTTATTTGCCACGTAGGACCTACTACATACGAGTATTATATCTTTTTACTGTACCTACGAAAAGAAATGTTAGGTACCTAGTACTCTACTGTCTCTTTTTTAGGGTTCCGTAGTCAACTAGGAACCCTTATAGTTTCGCCATGTCTGTCTGTCCGTCCTCGCTTAATCTCTGTGACCGTTAGCACTAGAAAGCTGAAATTTGGTACCAATATGTATATCAATCACGCCGATAAAGCGGTAAAATAAAAATTGGAAAAAAATGTTTTATTAGGGTAGCCCCCCTATATGTAAAGTGGGAAGTATTTTTTTTTTTAATTTCATCCCTAACGTGTGATATATCGTTGGATAGGTATTTAAAAATGAATAGGGGTTTACTACTATAATTTTTTTATAATGTCAATAATTTCGGAAATAATCGCTTCAAAAGTAAAAAAAACTACTGAGGTGTCAAGGGACACCCGGATGGAACGAAGTTCCGTTCTGGCTTGCTTTCTATAAGAGAGAGAGTGAGAGACAGACAGAGAAACATGCGCAAGCTGCACGGCTTACAATAGCTTACTATAGCAAAAAGTGTCGTTACAACTTTTCGTGAGTATTTTTTCCGTCTAGCCAATACAAGATAACTAAAAATTACTATCCTATTTTATGTACATTTTGACAGCACTATTTCAACATCTTCGAAACCATGAAAACGACACTCATGACGAAAAAGTTGATAATTTCTGACAGCCGCCATCTTAGATTTACATTTTGACAGCACTATCGGCTTCAACAACCTCGAAAACCATGAAAAAGACACCCATATCGAAAAGTTTGATGATTTATTGCAGCCGCCATCTTAGATTTACATTTTGACAGTACAATCGGTTTCAACACCCTCGAAAACCACGAAAACGACACCCATGACGAAAAAGTTGATAATTTCTTGCAGCCGCCATCTTGGATTTATATTCTGACAGTACTATCGGTTTCAACACCCTCGAAAACCATGAAAACGACACCCATGACGAAAAATTTTTTTTTTTTGCAGCCCCCATCTTGGATTTATATTTTGACAGTACTATCGGTTTCAACACCCTCGAAAACCATGAAAACGACACCCATGACGAAAAATTTGATAATTTCTTATAGCCGCCATCTTGGATTTATATTTTGACAGTACCATCAGTTTCAACACCCTCGAAAACCATGAAAACGACACCCATGACGAAAAAGTTGATAATTTCTTGCAGCCGCCATCTTGGATTTACATTTTGACAGTACTATCGGTTTCAACACCCTCGAAAACCATGAAAACGACACCCATGACGGAAAAGTTAATAATTTCTTGCAGCCGCCATCTTGGATTTATATTTTGACAGTACCATCGGTTTCAACACCCTCGAAAACCATGAAAACGACACCCATGACGGAAAATTTGATAATTTCTTGCAGCCGCCATTTTGGATTTATATTTTGACAGTACCATCGGTTTCAACACCCTCGAAAACCATGAAAACGACACCCATGACGAAAAAGTTGATAATTTCTGACAGCCGCCATCTTAGATTTACATTTTGACAGCACTATCGGCTTCAACAACTTCGAAAACCATGAAAAAGACACCCAAATCGAAAAAGTTGATAATTTATTGCAGCCGCCATCTTAGATTTACATTTTGACAGTACAATCGGTTTCAACACCCTCGAAAACCACGAAAACGACACCCATGACGAAAAAGTTGATAATTTCTTGCAGCCGCCATCTTGGATTTACATTTTGACAGTACAATCGGTTTCAACACCCTCGAAAACCATGAAAACGACACCCATGACGAAAAATTGTTTTTTTTTTGCAGCCGCCATCTTGGATTTACATTTTGACAGTACTATCGGTTTCAACACCCTCGAAAACCATGAAAACGACACCCATGACGGAAAAGTTAATAATTTCTTGCAGCCGCCATCTTGGATTTACATTTTGACAGTACTTTCGGTTTCAACACCCTTGAAAACCATGAAAACGACACCCATGACGAAAAATTTGATAATTTCTTGCAGCCGCCATCTTGGATTTACATTTTGACAATACTATCGGTTTCAACACCCTCGAAAACCATGAAAACAACACCCATGACGGAAAAGTTAATAATTTCTTGCAGCCGCCATCTTGGATTTATATTTTGGCAATACTATCGGTTTCAACACCTTCGAAAACCATGAAAACGATACCCATGACGGAAAAGTTAACAATTTCTTGCAGCCGCCATCTTGGATTTACATTTTGACAATACCATCGGTTTCAACACCCTCGAAAATCATGAAAACGACACCCATGACGAAAAATTTGATAATTTCTTGCAGCCGCCATCTTGGATTTATATTTTGACAGTACCATCAGTTTCAACACCCTCGAAAACCATGAAAACGACACCCATGACGAAAAAGTTGATAATTTCTTGCAGCCGCCATCTTGGATTTACATTTTGACAGTAGTATCGGTTTCAACACCCTCGAAAACCATGAAAACGACACCCATGACGAAAAATTTTATAATTTCTTGCAGCCGCCATCTTGGATTTATATTTTGACAGTACCATCGGTTTCAACACCCTCGAAAACCATGAAAACGACACCCATGACGGAAAATTTGATAATTTCTTGCAGCCGCCATTTTGGATTTATATTTTGACAGTACCATCGGTTTCAACCCCCTCGAAAACCATGAAAACGACACCCATGACGAAAAATTTGATAATTTCTTGCAGCCGCCATCTTGGATTTATATTTTGACAGTACCATCAGTTTCAACACCCTCGAAAACCATGAAAACGACACCCATGACGAAAAAGTTGATAATTTCTTGCAGCCGCCATCTTGGATTTATATTTTGACATTAAAAGTGTCGTTACAATTTTTCGTGAGCATTTTCTCCGTCTAACACCCTTTCACAACGCGCGATAAGGAACTTCGTTCCAATAAAAGACATACAAAATTTTTACTTACCCATTGCTCATTCAATTGACTACGATAACACGGCTAACACGGATCACACGAGATAACAATTATCGTAAATACGGGAGTTCAGGACACACACCTTAATATGAGAGTACTTGTCTAAAATCTAAATATTATAAAAACACGTGCTTCGTCTACAAGTCTTCAATGTCTAGTGAAACTCGCACCTACTGAGCATAAATTTATTGAATAACCATAATAATACGGTAACCCGAAGAAAACCCTTACCTATAAGGGTTATCTCGATAAGGGTAACCCTAACACTGGGTTTCAAGTATAGAACCCATTCAATGGGTTACCCATATTGAATAGGTAACCCTTTTAATGGGTTCGAGCTTAAAACCCATTCACGGGGTTACATCATGATAAAGGTAACCCTTTGAATGGGTTCGAGCATAAAACCCATTCACGGGGTTACATCATGATAAAGGTAACCTTTTTAATGGGTTTGAGCTTAAAACCTATTCACGGGGTTACATCATGATAAAGGTAACCCTTTTAATGGGTTCGAGCTTAAAACCCATTCACGGGGTTACATCATGATAAAGGTAACCTCATAAACGGGTTACCCTTCCAAAGACTTAACTCTTAACCGGGGTTGTACGGTCCCTGGTAATGATAGATGTATGTAAGTCTAATAAATACCTAAATAAAAATAAAATAGAATAGAACGGAATTGAATAGAATAAAACTTTACACCAAAAAGTAACACAGTTTCTGGTCAAAAACTTTTTATGGGTACAAAGGCGATCTAATTCGGATATAATTTGCCACGGAACACTAAAATTGGATGTATACCTAATGGCAGGCTGTTGTGTTTTCTTATAAGTGCCGAATGACTTACATGACCGTAATCGCTTTAGGCTCTACAGAAGGTCATCGGGGAAATTTTAACAATGCTGCATGTATGCGAACTGGTAACTTTAGGAGGCGATTTAGGGTGACACAATTTTGGACACTAAAACGATATTGTACCTATTCATCACTGGGCCAATACTGACCTGATATCGAGAGGGTTGACGGCTTTATGATACCTACAACAAAAAAGTGCTCGAAGAATATGTAAAGCCACTTGTATGACTTATGGTAGATTTTTTTTCCTTAATGCAGAACAACGCCAGACTGCCCGCCTCCAAGCCTTCAAGAGCTTTAATTTCATCATTGACGTGGAGTGGAACGTTATACCACAAGATGTCATGGTCAATCTGGTCAAATGGTTAATCAAATTAATACGGTCGATGAAAAATCGAATAACAGCTGTAAATAAAGCTAAGGGAGGGAATACACTTTATTAACAAACAGGATGACCACGAATTTTAAATTTGACTGTCAATTTTTCTAATTTTGCGCTCTAACACCTTTCAAGGACATATGCTTTGCACTGTATTTATATCATTAGAAATGTAATTAAATAGGCTTGAAATGTTTTCAATATCTATTCACATTCATGACAAAAACTACTTTAACAAAAAGAGTTATACTTAATTTGCGAGTTTTTTGCTCTCGAGTGTATGTATATTCAAGTTTCGCTATACGAGTATATATTAAAAATAATATTGTTTGAGTTACTATAGAAACCTGTTATTGGTATATCAGTACCTACTTGTAAACAAAAGCAATTTGAAAACGTTTTTAGACGATTAGACGCCGGGGCCTGATGGCATTATTTTTCGTACATTTTCAAAACAGAAAAGTAGACAGAAACAATAATTTATTACTGAACTATCTCGACTAAACATTTTTTATTACATTTAATTATAAAATGTCAAACATTAGTGAACTGTGCACGAGCTTTGTGCATAAAAGCTGATATTGTTCAAGAAACTTGGTTATATCATAGATCAAGAATTAAGTTGCACGGGGAATTCGTCAGTGGATACTTCAATTAGTATTTGGAAGGGTAGGCCACATGGAGGGCTTGCAATACTATGGTCACGGTAATAATATCATACAGTATTCCAACTTCATACAAACGAACGAAACGCGACCTATGCCTACGATCTCGCGGCGCGCTCGGGGTGCAGACAGTCGCGACTGTGCTGCAATGACGATCGGACGGTGTGTTGTTTTTTTTAACAATAATCGTGCGATTTTTTCACTAAAATAAGTTCAATACGTTCGTTACGTACGCTTGTGTTAAAACCTCGGGGCATGTGTGTTATGTTTTGTTACTTTTTTATAATTCAAAGTGGTATTTTATTATTAATAATAGTTGTTTATTGTACTGTATATGAATAATACTAGAAAAAATAAATTTTACCGTCTGTCTACCACTAGATAGTTGAAATTTACTCAAATTAAGTATTTCTGTATCTGCTATAATAACATATACCACTAAAAACCGTTTTTAGGATTAAAAAAAACACAACACGCATTTTTTTTGAAAACTTCCTATTCAATTCACAAAGTATTTTATTTGTTTATATAAAAAAAGTATATTTACAATCACAAAACTAAATGGAAACACAAAGTAGGCAAATTTAATTAAAATGCTGGAGGCGGGCAACCCTATCGCATGTTTACGTACCGCGCGGCTGTAGGCATTTATTTCAAAGATTCGGCCGAGTTACAATGCTGTATGATATTATTACCGTGCTGTAACGAAAAAGTGCGTTTGATCATGTGTCTATAATTCATAATTATTTAACAATCAACAGTGTTTTATGGTTATAAACATGTATATGTTACGGCTAATACCCGAAGTGCGGCTACACCTAGTTTTAGCCGGTTAGAACTAGGTGTAGCCACTTACTCTTGGTTAAACCTAGTACGAGCCGATTGTTTTCGGGTAAAACTAGGTCTAGCCTTCATCATGCCGGCTACAACTAGGTCCAGCCATTCCCTGTTGGATAAAACTAGATGCAAACAAGTAACAGGCGCCTGGCTCACGCGAGACGCGTCGCGCTCGCGCGCCCCTGCCGCCCCGCCTCCCGTACATCCGCGTTTGCCCTTGCGCTTTGAGTTTAGTACGCGTTGTGCCGTTGTACAAAACAGACGTACTTTCTTGTTTTTGCGCACTTATACGTTCCAATTCAGAATGGCTATGACTGAAGACCTACAGACTATGAAGTCAAGTTTTTTGGAACAGTTTCAGTGTTTATTAGCCACAAAACATGGTGAAAATCAAAGCTATATGAATGATGTGCAGTATTTCAAGTCTATAGAAGACGTTAAAGCTGCCAAAATATCCACGAAACGTTCTACGTTACAATATCGCCGTTTGAAGCGCTTCGATGTTTGTTGTATTGGCGACATCGAAAAGTTAGGTAATTTCTCCTGTGTCGAGCACCGAAAATTCCGAAAATATCAAATATTTTGTCAAGAATGAAGACTTGTTTGATGTTCTTCATGAAATACATCTGTGTGTTGGGCACGGCGGAAGAAACAGAATGGTTGCAGAAGCTAAAAAGAAGTATGCAAATATTACTCAGGAGGCGATTCTTTTGTATCTTCGTTTATGTAAGCCATGTCAAATGAAACAAAAATCTACCAAAAAAGGCCTTTTTGTAAAGCCTATTTTATCCAGCGAGCTAAACAGCCGTTGCCAAGTAGATTTGATAGACATGCAGACAAACCCAGATGGTGACTACAAGTTTATACTAGTTTATCAGGACCACCTCACGAAATTCGTACAACTTCATCCGTTACAAAGTAAGACTGCGGAAGAAGTATCAAAGAAATTACTTGATATATTTTGTATCTTTGGATCACCCTCATATCAATCCGACAATGGCAGAGAGTTCGCGAATCGAGTTGTGGAAAGTTTGACGCAGATGTGGCCAGGTTTGAAGATTGTGCATGGGAAACCACGACACAGCCAGTCACAAGGTAGTGTTGAACGTGCCAATCAAGACATCGAAAAAATGCTTATGACTTGGATGGCTGACGAGAACTGCCAAAAATGATCAGAAGGCTTACGATTTATTCAGCTAATGAAAAATAGAGCTTACCATCACGGAATTAAAAGATCGCCGTACCAGGCAATGTTCGGTTCTGATGTAAAGGTCGGGCTGAAATCATCTGATCTACCACCTGAAGTCCTTGCAAATATAGAAAGTGAGGAAGATCTTGAGAAAATTCTTAGAGAGTTAGTTGATGATGAGAGTGACGAAGCTACTAAAGAAAATGAGCCATCAAAAGAGAATGAGCCATCAACATCAGGAAGTTGCCAGAAAGAAATCGAAATGACATATTGCGGGCTCTGTGACCAGAATGAGGAGAAAACATGTAAGCTGTGTGAAAAGAAACTAAAAATTGACACTAACAGGAAAGGCGCACAGGAAGATTTGGTAAAACAAGCTATAAAAATGACGGCTTCATCAAATGAAAAGTTTCCCCCATGTAAAGTCGGTGATACAGTCCGAGTAAAAATTCCTGACGTGGACAGAGGTAGAAGCGACTTTCCCAATGTGTTAATGGTTGTACTTGAATGTAACGACAAGGGGTTATACAAATTATGAAACAAATACGGCACTATAACAGAACTATTTTCAAGAAATCAGTTCACTGTGTGTAACTCAAAATTTTTAGATATTGACATGGTTTCACCCGAAAAGAAATCACTACGCCAAATAGCCAATGCACAATCGACCTCTGGTGGGCAAGGCTATAAAAGATGCCACTGCAAAACCAAATGTGGCAACAAAAAGTGCCTCTGCAAAGCTGCTGGTATTTTGTGCAACTCAAAATGTCACTCAAGTTTAAGTTGTTCTAATAAATAGTTTATGTTACTTTATAAAAGTGTGATTTATAATTATAATAACATTCTTTAAATTATAATATGCAACTACATATTGTCTGTTGTTAAAAAAATGTTCCTGATTGTTCCTATTATATTAAAAATTGTACTCCTAATAATTTGTGTTAATTATTACAATGTGATTTATAAGAATAAAAAAACTCTCTACGTTTCTTTTCATTGGATGTTTTTTTAATATCTAAAAAAGCTCTGCCGATAGCATGCCAGCTACAACTATGTACAGCCAATCCCTGTTAGATAAAACTAAGACACGCGCTGCTGCTGCAGACGCTGTGAGTCACACTCGCTAGTAGACCTGCAGTAGATCAGCAGCACCTGGCGCTCACAACCTGCAGAGGCGCGTGCGTCGCTATGCCCTCCACCCCGCGCCGCTGCTGCAGATGCTGTGAGTCGTGAGTGTGACGCGGGGCGGAAGGCTTGGCGGGACACGCATCTAAGTTTTATCCAACAGGGATTGTCTGGACCTAGTTCTAGCCGGAATGATATCGGATAGACCTAGTTTTATCCAACAGGGAATAGCTGGACCTAGTTGTAGCCGGCATGATGAAGGCTAGACCTAGTTTTACCCGAAAACAATCGGCTCGTACTAGGTTTAACCAAGAGTAAGTGGCTACACCTAGTTCTAACCGGCTAAAACTAGGTGTAGCCGCACTTCGGGTTTTAGCCGTAACATATATATGCCAACAGATTGTACTGAACATTTGCCGCATTTCACAGAATGCCTTGTTGAAATGTATTGTATAATACAAAATAGTAGTGTTGAGTCAGTGTTCGTATTGAGGGATTTTAATGCGCATCTTGATGAGTCATTTTGTAATGTACATGTTAGTTTTTATTATGAACATGAAATAGTATGTGCAGATATTGAGTTCCTACACATGCACGTCAGCCGGGTACGCGCGGCCGTCAGGCTTTTGGAGATACCTGTCGACCTTTCGCGCGCGCTCATCGGTCATATTCTCACGACTTTTGGGCACACTCTCGTCAAGCGAGCGCCTGTCGTTCTTTAGGAGGTGCCCGTCGGCCTTTTGCGTGCGTCCATTGGGCCTGTAAGCGTACTCTTCAGCCAGATACGCGCGCCTTTCAGACTTTTGGGAGTGCCTGTCGGACTTTTGGAGGTGCCTGTCGTCCTTTTGCTCGCGCTCATCGGTCGCATACGCACGATTTTCTGACATACTCTTGTCAAGCAAGCGCCCAAAGGTCTCAAAGATCGACAGGCATTCCACAAAGCTAGACTTTGAGGGATGCCTGTCGATCTTTTGCGCGCGCTCATCGGTCGTATCCTCACGACTTTCGGGCGCACTTTCGTCAGGCGTGCGCCTGTTGGTCTTTTGGGGGTGCCCGACGGCCTTTTGTGTGCGTCCATTGACCCTATAAGCGTGCTCTTCAGCCAGATACGCGCGCCCGTCAGATTTTTGGGAATGCCTGTCGGACTTTTGGAGGTGCCTGTCGTCCTTTTGCTCGCGCTCATCGGTCGCATACGCACGATTTTCTGACATACTCTTATCAAGCAAGCGCCCGTATAGCTTTGAGGGATGCCTGTCGTCCTTTTGCGCGCGCTCATCGGTCGCATACGCACGACTTTCTGACATACTCTTATCAAGCAAGCGCCCGTCTAGCTTTGAGGGATGCCTGTCGATCTTTTGCGCGCGCTCATCGGTCGTATTCTCACGACTTTCAGGCGCACTTTCGTCAAGCGTGCGCCTGTTGGTCTTATGGGGGTGCCCGTCGGCGTTTTGCGTGCGTCCATTGACCCTATAAGCGTGCTCTTCAGCCGCATACGCGCCCCCATAAGACTTTTGGGAGTGCCTGTCGGACTTTTGGAGGTGCCTGTCGTCCTTTTGCTCGCGCTCATCGGTCGCATACGCACGATTTTCTGACATACTCTTATCAAGCAAGCGCCCGTATAGCTTTGAGGGATGACTGGCGTCCTTTTGCGCGCGCTCATCGGTCGCATACGCACGACTTTCTGACATACTCTTATCAAGCAAGCACCCGTCTTTTTGGGGGTGCCAGTCGGCCCTTTGCGTGCGCCCATTGGGCCTGTAAGCTTGCTCTTCAGCCGTGTACGCGCGCCTGTCAGACCTTTGGAAGTTCCTGTCGGGCCTTTGGAGATGCCTGTCACTCTTTAGCGCGCGCTCATTAATCGTATACGCACGACTTTCTGGCATTCTCTTATCAAGCGAGCGCCCGTCTAGCTTTTGAGGGTGTCTGTCAGCCTTTTGCTTGCTTTCGTCGGGCATGTAAGCGCGCTCTTCAGCCAGGTACGCAGGTTCATCCCCTGGGTATACAGGCTCGTATGCCGGGTACGCACGCTCGTCGGGCCTGTATACGCGCTCTTCAGCCGGGTACGCAGACTCATCCACCGGGTACATAGGATCGTATGTCGGGTAAACGCGCTTGTCGGGCCTGTATACGAACTTCTCAGCCGGGTACGCAGGCTCATCCGCCGGGTATATAGACTCGTATGCCGAGAACGCGCGACCGTCGTGTCTGTATACGCGATCTTCAGCCGGGTACGCAGGTTCATCCGCCGGGTACACAGGCTCGAATCGGCGGTAAACGCGCCCGTTGGCCCTGTATACGCGCTCTTCAGCCGAGTACGCAGGCTCATCTGCCGGGTACACAGGGTCGTCTGCCGGGTGAGCGCGCCCGTCGGGCCTGTATACGCGCTCCTCAGTCAGGTACACAGGCTTGTCTACCGGGTATATGTCTGCCGGATACGCGCGCCCACCGGGTCTGTGCACGCGCTCTTCAACCGCGCACGCAGGCTCATCCGCCAGGTACGCAGGCTCGACCACTGTGTACGCAGTTTCTTCCATCGCGAACTTGAATTTGTCGGCCGGGTACGTTTTCTCTTCGACTGGGTACACGGGCTTGTTAGCATAGTACGCGGGCTTTTTAGTGGAGTACGTGAGCTTGTTGGTGGAGAACGCGGGCACGGTGACGAAGAAGATGGCCTTGTCAGTGGAGTCCGAGGGCTCTTTACCCTGGTAAACAGGTAAGTTGCCCGAATACTTGCGCTTATCGGCTGGATACGTGTGCTCAGATGGAATCATTTGGATGTTTGACGTAGAAATTCGGACGGTAGGCGTGGAAATCTTAGACGTAAGCCGATCTGCGTCTTTAGTTGCATGTGAACGCACGTTGGCCAATGCCTCAGGCCCTAGCTCGCACTGCGCTGCGCGCATTTTGGACGAAAAGTTGCAGGTGCCGCCCATACACGGAGACCGTTTCAATGATTTCGCGCTCGGCTGGTCCCTCAAGCTGCCGTCTAACTTCACAGAGCCTGGCAGCGGACAGAATCGTACGCTTGAGTCCTAAAAACGCACATATAATCACTAGCATAAATATCTTACAGCCTATCAAATCTAAGAAGTACCGTTTGACCATTCTGACAGATTGAAGAATAGGGATGGGGTCAAAGAAATCGATTAATATAATTGCTGATTCTAGATTCTGTCTAGTCTTTGGATATTATTTTACCGAAACATGTAGGTACATTGCTTACGTTATCGATAACGCGGACGCGGGTGCCATGTCGCTAACAGCTGATCGGGTAAAGGCGCGCGCGCGAAGTTTGAACTTGGCGCGCGTCGGCTGTTTTGTGTTATTATTGTGATAAAAATAAAACTAATGTAAAAATAAAACACTGTAACTAAATCATAACTGCAGCGTAGGCCTATGTTACGTGGCTCAGATTAGGCATTTAAAGGCTCACGGTTTTTAGTTAGATTAACTGACTGTCTTTGGATATTATTAAAGTGAAAGTGAAACATGTACTGATTACATATACCGATGGGTTTGCAAGCGGCGCAGGTGCACTATCACTATTGTAGGTAAGGTCCATGAGACAACGGCGTTACGCGGCTAACAGCTGAGCGGTAGCAGGCGCGCGCGCAAATTTCAAACAGCTGTTTTCTTATTGTGCTAAAACTAATGAGTATAAAAAAAAGTTTCTTTGGGAAAGTTGTTTGTAATCATGAGTATAATAACGTGTATACAAGTATCGGTCACTAATTGCAAGTCACTCTATATATAAAATCATTTATTCATAAGTGGGATACTCGGAAAGTTTTGAGAAACTAAAAAACTAACTTTATGGATAAAATATTTTTATAAAATCTTTGCAAAGAACTCTCCACCAGCCTCTATACAAAGTTTCATGCGTCTGAACCAATTGTCGAAACAATTTTTCTAGTCCGCCGCAGACACTGTTAAAGCACAATGTTTTAATTTAGTTCACCATAGTTCAATAGGTGGCGCCAGGTAGAAGGGTTGCTATTAATGTTGCTATGGTTACCAAAAAGTAATAAAATTGTCATCTTAGCAAATATTATCTGGATGGTTTCATTTTTCATTTCACTATTGGAAATTCCCTAAGTTTTTGGACATGGTCCTTCGAGCCGGATAAACATCAGGGTAACTCAGGGTAAGAAGTTAAACTAAAGGTCTGACCAGAGTTGCAAGGTGGCTTATCCAATCAAGTGAGAATACTTTGTGAATTTTAATGAGAATAGGGACTTAGTATAATTTTCAAAAAGTGAACCGACGGGGAATCTATTTCCATTTTCAAATATAAATTACTTACATTACCAAATATCAAACGCTTAGAAATATTGTGGTGTCAATGACTTCATTTACAAACAATAATCCCAATGGAACTTATGAAAATTCAGGAAGATATTCAAATCAAATCAGTTTATTGCAAACATGTTGTACTGTGGTTGGAAAAAAAATAAAAGTTTCAAACACGCACCCTGTAAGGGCACTGCAAAACAAATAAATTTCAATAAAATAAAATATATTTCAAAATTGACTTTCAATATTACATTTACAAAGGAAAAGGAAACATTATTGATATTACAAGTATAAAAATAAATAAATGGATAACGTCAAATCAATTAAATGTCAAAAAAAATATTAATGTCAAAATAATATGAAATACATCGAAAAATAATAATAATAACATTAGTAATAACAAATTAGACCAATTCAATAATATTCCTCGCTTATTTAATTATTTGTTTTTTCTTCAAAAAACTCTTTCAATATGTAGTAGCATTTCTTGTTCAAATAAGTGATCAATTTTGTTTTGAATAAATTGTTTTCTTTAATTTATTGGACTTTGGAATTTTATTATATACCTTGCTAGACTATAATTGTTTCAATATATTGTTCACCTTCTTACAGGAATATCGATTCTTTTTTGTCGTCTATGAGCGGTGTCTTGTCACAGTTCGGACATTACGAAACCGTTACGATGATCGGAGATATATAAATTCCCATAAATTGTTCAAAAATAGAATATCCTGGCGAAAGATATCTTATTCTAGCAGCCTCTCATGAACTCTTACCGGCTCCCATACAAGTCACTCGTGAAGTTTCTGGAGCATATCATGACCACGTGCTACTAAAAACGAAATATCCTGCTATCACAATTATCCTCAAAACATATCTAACGGATCAGTTTCCGGTTTTAACGTGCCTCAACTACAAGCAGCCACGCAATTTTTTTCTTACCTCTTCTACCAGCTCTGTTACCAAAATTGTCACTGAATCCTTGCAACTGGCTGTTTCATTTATAAATTTTGTTCCCACATAAATGTATCTCAAGATCCTGATTATTCGCTGTGCTACCTTGTAAAAAACTTACAAGATGCTTTAGAGAGCAACATTAAAGTAATAAGTTTATCTCGACGCAAAAAAAAATATTAACCCTGGGATCACACAGGGATTACTTCGATGTATGAAGAACAGAGATATGCTACGCAAAAAGTCACCTTAAAAATAACATAAATGGCCGATACAGAAACTACTTCAACAAAATCCTGAAAAGAGTTAGAATGGATTATGACAGATCCCTTATTGACAAAGTTAGTGACGACCCCAAAACCCTTTGGAAACGCTTTTTCAGGGACAGCGCCCACACCGGCGCCCCGTAGAGGGCCATGGACCGAACGATCCCCGCGTAGAGCCTCCGGCAGGAGGCGTCTGGACCCCCAAGGTTGGGCAGGAGCCGCTTGAGCGCAGCCCCAGCCTGGTTGAGTTTGGGAGCCAGACGTCGGAAATGCTCCACGAAATTCCACCGGCTGTCGAGGACGAGTCCCAGGTACGTATCGTCGACCCGACACCGATGTGAACTCCTCCTACCGTAAGCTGGGAACTCAATGGCGGCGCGTTCCGAGGGCGGCGACCGTGAAAACACATAGCCTCGGATTTGTGAAGCACCGCCTCGAGTCCCAACTCCTGGATCCTGTCAACGACCATCGCAACCCCGCGTGTCGCTAGAGCGACCGCCGCCTGGTATGACTCTCCCTGCGGTAGAACCAGCGTGTCATCTGCGTAACAAACCACGCTAACTCCGTCAGGGAGGTCGCCGCGCAGCACGTAGTCGTACCCGATGTTCCACAAGGGTGGCCCTAGTACCGACCCCTGCGGAACACCGCACGACATCTCTCGACGTTTCCAGTCTCCCTGGTGACCGGGGTAGACAATGTACGTGTCCGAAAGGTAAGCCTCGACCACTTGGCAGAGGTATTCGGGCACCCGGTGGTACCGGAGTGCCCTCCGGATCGTACTCCAGGACAGGGAATTAAAGGCGTTGGCAATGTTCAAGGACACTGCCACGACACACCTGCCCCGGGACACCGCATCCTCCGTCGTGAGGGCTCGCACGCGCATTATGGCGTCCACCGTAGAGCGCATCCTGCGAAATGGACTGTAGACCTGGGAAGTATCAAGTCTTATATATTTGGTAACTTGATTTGCCAGCATGGACCACACAAACTATTCGCTTTCGAAGCTTTTCACACACGGGGTTGCCACGACCCATTGTTATTTGAAAATTAATGAAAAAATAAACTGAAATTTTCAGAATTTATACTGTCTCACTTGACAAATGAAACAAAATTTCTTTTACAAATTTAAATTATGCAACATTATTGTACAAAGAAGGAATAATATAAGATCAAACGAACTTCTTAAGTGAAGTTCGATCGATATAATATGAGTGGTTTCATTTGAAGATATAAATAAACAGGTAGTCCTTTGACCTACAAGGCAACACTCGCACGCTTTTATAAGTTATTTATAATTAGAATAACAAATCGATTCCTTTTTCGAATAATCGATTAAAGTATCGATTCGCCTATGCTACACTAGACGGTGACAACAGTCATTCTTTTAGAGATGCGACTTGAGTTCAAGTCTTCTCGTGTTATAGTAAAAATAAACTAGGTGTTTGGGTGGGTTGGGTATTTATATCTTCAAATGAAACCACTCATATTATATCGATCGAACTTCACCTATGAAGTTCGTTTGATCTTATATAATATTACGATTAATTTTAAGAATTTTGTGAATATTTTGGCTTTTGTTTTTGTTATCATGTCACTGCATTATTTTTGTGAGATGAGCAGGACATGAAATTATTTGTTTTGTTTCATGTCCGTTTTCAATGAGAGATGCAGACATCGATAAAAGAAAAAATAAGCAAACTGTGCGTTAAATAATTATTTTATTCTACTGTAGAGTGGCTCAGAATAGGGAAGTATGTGCCAGTAGATTATTTTAAACTTGAAATAGATATTTTTAGAAACTGAGGTCCTATTAATGAGAGCGAATATCAATTAATGCTGATACCGACTTTGCAGATAAGGCATAGCCTTCGCAAGGGGTGTCTAGTAGACACCATTAGTTTAGCTGACATTAAAAACCCACAGTTCAGTCAAAATGGACTGATTAAATAAAAACTCCATGATTTTTTGTAAGTTTTGACACTGGCACATATTCAATTATTAGCGTTGAAAAGAACTTGCACAGTTCTGTCTTTTTCTTCTCTGTCACGATGAGCGTCCGATGAAGTTAAAGTCATAACCGTAAGAGTTGTAGTTTATTTTATGTTAGACTCCTTCTGAGTAGATGTCAATTATGATAAGAGCGCTATGCTGTGGCTTTTATCTGGGTTTTACTACAGTGGGGTTTAAAGTTCAAAACCTTTTGCTATATATTTTTTTTTATTTACTTATTTAACTGATCATGTACACACTTAACTTATAAAAAAAAGAAGACAGAAACAAAAAAATAGGTACATAGGTGATGCTTATTTTTAAATAAATCGCTTTACGTTTTTATAAATCGCTTAATGAGAACAATAATTTGAGAGAAAAAAATCTCATCAAAATACCCATTGTGGCCGACTGGTGCGCGCTATCATTTCAATATTAAATATTCGTAAGTTTATGTGTACGAACAATTAATTGGTGTGTATTACCACAGTATTGCGCAACTGCAAACCTTTTAAAAAATGTACACTGAAGTATACGAGGTCTGTTCAAAAGAAAAGGTGAATTTTGAATTTTCGCGGGCTGTGTACATTCGATTTTCGAATTTTTTTTTTTGTTATGTTGGTACACATATGTTAATCATATGTTGCCATTATCAGCCAATTTGAATTAGTAGTTTGTTGTTGACAACTAAAAAGATTAGTTACGTTTTTGGGTGTTCTTCGATTTTTGAGTTTTGAAAAAAATGAATACGTATTAAATTCTGCGTTAAAAATGGAATAAAGTTCTCCAAGGCACTTGAAATGTTGACTGTGGCAATTGGCAAGTCCACTTTGTCTCAAAAAAGCGTTTATAGGTGGTACAAGCGCTTTACAGAAGGTCGAGGAGATGTTGATGACGATGTGCCTCCTGGAGTTGCAACCACGTGAACAAGCGAAGAAAACATCGAAACAGTGAAAAAAATTGTTTCAGAAAATCGTCGAATTACCATTAGGGAAGTTGCAGAGAATGTTGGCATATCAATCAGATCATGCCATACAATTTTCTCGAATGTTTTGGGCATGAAACGTGTGGCAGCGAATTTTGTACCGAAATTGCAAAATTTTGAGTAAAAGCAACGCACACACATCAATGCTTGTTCGTGATTTTTTGGCCAAAAACAACACCGTAATCATGCCTCACCACCATATTCACCAGATTTAGCTCCCTGCGACTTTTTCCTATTCCCAAAACTGAAGAGACCAATGAAAGGAAAGCGTTTTGCCACAATTGATGAGATAAAGTCAGAATCGAAGAATGAGCTCATGGCCATACCGAAAAGCGCATTTCAGAAGTGCTTCGAGGATTGGAAAAAGCGCTGGCATAAGTGCATTATATCTGAAAGGGATTACTTTGAAGGGGACAAAATGGATATTGATGAATAAATAAATACTTTTCAAAAAATTCAAAATTCACCTTTTCTTTTGAACAGACTACGTATACGCTATATATTTGTAAATCAATTTTTAGCAAAACGAAAGAGCCTACCTCTTTTTATTATTACAACTTTTATTACAATTTTTATTATTGGAGGTACTAAACAGAACAATTTCAGGGCTCATCCTCGCAAAAACAAAATCGGTGACTAGTGTACGTTGTAGCGTGTGACACCGGTATGGAGTATATTCATTCTCTTCTAACAATCAACAGTAGGTTTTTCATTGTTAGAAACATGTATATGCCAACAGATTGTTTTGAATACTAACCGCATTTTACAGAATACCTTGTCTTTTTGTATTCTATAATACAAAATAGCAGTGTTGAGTATGTGTTGGTGTTAGGGGATTTCAATGCGCATCCCGAGTCATATGTAATTAACTTGTAATGAACATGAAATAGTAGATATGTGCAGATATTGAATTCCGTGGCATTCTCAAACTTATACAATATACATTTATAAGTGACTCGTATGGATGTAGACGTTGGCTGGACCACTTTCTTGGCACCCAGTTAGCAACAAAAGCAATTGTAAACATTGAAGTAATTCTAGATTCATTATGGTCAGATCATTTTCCTTTCAAAATAGAATGTGATATTTATGTTATAAGATCTAAAACCTATGTACAACTTTCTCTAGATAATGAGGTTTGTTGGGGGGAAAGAAATCTAGAAGAAGTAAATGAATGCTCTTCATTATGTAATGAAAGGTTAGAAGTTTTTGATTTTCCTATGGAGTTTGAAAGATGTGCTGATATAATCAATCAATAAAAAAAGTATCTCCTCAAATTACACTTGAAACATCCAATATGTTATTTGACAGAAAAGCGTAAACGATTAAATAGATGAATTCGTAATTTGTGGGAAATCTGTAGTCTAAACTAAGCCTAAGCCTGTAGTGCCTGTATACCTAATGTGGATGGAGATAATCTTCATCATAGATGTTTGCTGGATGACATGTATAGAAATATTGTACTTATGTGCATTAAGCGAAGCTGCTAGTCAAACTAGAACTCCTGGACAACGGGTGAGAAAAAGGGTGTAAAAGGGTGAAATAAATATGTAAAAGATTCACATAAACGAGCCCTTCCTTGTTTGTGTGAAAATTATAAGTTTAAAATATGGCCAACCCAGTAATGGGCTTATTTTGGGAGACATGATACAAAGTCGTAAAATATTTAAATCAAATCGGCTTGAAAAGTGTGAAACGTCAAACGGTACTTCTTAGATTTCATGACCTGTAATCTACTTTACTTTTAAATAACCATAACTTACTATTCCACACACCTACTTGAAAACGCAGTCCAACCAATACCGCTTATAGACTCGCAATGTTATGTATTTCATAAGTGCAGAAAAATTCGGTGCCCAGTTCCCACCACAATTTTTTTTGTATCAGGGAGATCGCCGACCAGCTTGCATTGTAAACCGACCAACCCCCACTAAGGCACAATAATTTGTTACTAAATATTATGTTTATGAAGTTTACTGATTTCAAGTAAGTGTGTTGAAAAATGTCGTTCTATACATTTGGTTAGTCCCTATTTTCAGTTCGGGTGTGTATCCCGTCCTCTGCTATAATGATAAGCTTTGCCCACTTGCATCTAAATGGTTGCATATTAGAAAATCAAAACTTTCCTGAGCAAATTTCAAATGAACAACGTACAAATCAACAAAGTTTAAAATAACGATGATCATTTGATCAAAAGTTCAGCTGACCAAAGTCTGGAATTTCAATGTTTAAATTATCTATTACACTATCGACCAAATCGTTCAAAGGTCAAAATGGATTACTGGATAAATTATTAATTATCAAATGGATTAACTGAAATAGGTAAAAATCTCGAATGCACGAAACAGCTTGGACGTAGCGTTCGCTGGCCGCTGCCGCGGCACCGCACGCTCCGCTCGCTCAGCTTACGCGCGGTTGGTCACAGTTCTAACCTAACCTAACCTATTTTACCCAGTTCAAAGTGCAATCAAAATACAATCACATTTTTACGAGAGATTGTAGGTATTATTCGTTATTTCGAACTGGCTGAAATAGGTTAGGTTAGGTTAGAATTGTGACCAACCACGCGCGAGCCGAGCGAGCGCAGCGAGCGGTGCCGCGGTAGCGGCCGGGGAGTGCTACTTCTCAAAATAAAACAGATCGGGACCTTAGGGCACCCCGACACGGATGAGTCGGGATTATAAACTTCGGGATTTTGATACGTACCTATTTATTCAGTCGTCATTTGTGATTATGTAATTTAATTAGTAATGATTTGATATTTTAAAATTACATCTAGCAACTTTTGATCAGTCGTTCATTTGATGTCATATAAATTGGAATTCTAAAATTTTTCTAAATAAATAATAATAATAATAATAACAATAACAGAAATGGGGGCGATAACAATCAGCCCCCAAGATGTGGCCCGTGCAGTCCGTCCGTTGCCTAATTGGAAATCTCCAGGGCCGGACGGACTGCACAACTTTTGGATAAAGTGGCTGCAAAGGTCGCACGCTCGTTTGGCATCTCAGTATCAGACCGCCTTAGAGTCTGGCTCGCTACCCGAGTTTCTTACAACAGGAGTTACCCACCTGCTCCATAAATCCGGTAGCACCGCGGAACCCAAAAATTATCGGCCGATTACGTGTCTGCCGACAGTTTATAAGGTTCTTACATCCATTTTGAGAGCAAAGATTAACAACCATGTTGATAATAACGCTATCATGTCTGCCTCTCAAAATGGATGTAGGAATGGGTCCCGCGGTACGAAGGAGCTACTCCTCATCGATATGGCCATTAGCCAACAGGTTCGGCGTTCCCGAAAGGATCTGTCGACATGTTGGATAGACTATAAGAAGGCCTATGACTCAGTTCCTCATACATGGCTCATGAGGGTGCTGGAGTTGTATAAAGTTGATGCAACTCTTTGCACCTTCCTGATGTCATGTATGAGGCAATGGAGGACAGTCCTTCGCTATCCAGGATGTCGAAATATCCAGAGGAATAGCGAACCGGTAAGGATCGAGCGAGGTATATTCCAGGGTGACAGTTTGAGTCCGCTTTGGTTCTGCCTAGCCTTGAATCCTCTGAGCACACTGCTAGAGAATTCAGGCCTAGGCTATCGGTTGAAGAGAGGTGGTCAGGTTATATCTCACCTCCTTTATATGGATGATTTGAAGCTCTTTGCCCCCAACAATCTGCAACTGATGGAGCTACTGAAGGTAACGGAAACCTTCAGTAGCGCCATCAGGATGGAGTTTGGTGTGGACAAATGTGCAGTCATGCATATAAAGCGAGGGGAGATTGTAGAATCCGTGGGTACCCAACTCTCGGATTCCATACACCTGAGATCCCTGTCTCCAACCGAAACCTACAAGTATTTGGGTATGTCGGAAGCGTTAGGCATCAATGCCACTGACATGAAGCAATCGTTGAAGGAGCGCTTCTTTGGCCGCCTGAAGAAGGTACTTAACAGCCTTCTTTCAGGTGGAAACAAAGTGCGTGCCTTCAACGGTTGGGTCATGCCGGTATTGATGTACGCTTTCGGTGTACTCAAATGGACTCAAACGGAACTTGACGCCCTGGATAGGAAGGTCCGTACACTGCTGACTGCATATCGAATGCATCACCCTCGGTCGTCGGTAATGAGACTGTATATCCCGCGGAAGTGTGGGGGTCGAGGCTTTTTAAATGCTAAGACCCTGCACAATCGCGAGGTATGCAGTCTCAGGGAATATTTCCTAGCCGCCGACGTGGGTATGCATCGTGATGTAGTATCAGTGGACAAGGGACTCACCCCGCTCTCCTTGGCTAACGAGAACTGGCGCAAACCTGTAGTGCTTGACACTAACGTACGCAAGGAAGTATGGCAGAGTAAAGAACTTCACGGACGCTTTTTCCGGGCCCTTCATGGAACCGATGTAGATCAACTAGCGTCTGTAGCCTGGCTGCGCGTCGGTGACCTCTTTGGGGAAACCGAAGGTTTTGTCTGTGCAATTATGGACGAAGTTATCATGACGAATAACTATCGGAGATTTATTGTGAAGGACGGCACGGTTGACATCTGTCGGGCATGTCACCGACCGGGTGAATCAATCCGCCACATTATCTCTGGTTGTTCTCGTCTAGCTAACGGGGAATACTTGCATAGACACAACCTTGTAGCCAGGATTATCCATCAGCAACTTGCTCTGAAGTACTCTCTTGTGGAATCGGAGGTGCCATATTACAGGTATGTGCCCGACCCAGTTCTCGATAGTGGCGATATCACGTTGTACTGGGATCGGTCCATTATCACTGACAGGACTATTGTGGCCAATAAGCCTGATATAGTGGTGGTGGACCGAAGCGAGAGGCGTGCAATGATTGTTGACATATCCGTTCCACATGACGAGAACCTCGTGAAAGCCGAGAAAGATAAACAAATCAAATATATTGACTTGGCTCGCGAGGTTGTCGACATGTGGGAAGTGGACTCAGCGATCATTGTACCGATAGTTGTGTCAGCCAATGGCTTAATAGCCAAGAGCCTCGACCAACACCTTAGGAGGCTCTCGTTAGGCGACTGGATCAAGGGCTTGATTCAGAAAGCAGTTCTTCTGGACACGGCTCGTATCGTTAGGAGGTTCCTTTCTTTGGAGCCCTAACCACCGGTAGCTTGGACCCTGTTCCCGATACCGGTGGGATACTGTTTTTTATATTTTTAAATGTTTTTTTTTAATTGTTTTTTAAGAAATATTTAAAAATATATATGTAACATGTAAAAAAATTAATAAAGGAGATAATAATATTTATTCAATTCAGATAATACAATCCATTATTGTTAGTAAAGACATACACAACTTATAATCTAGTGTTAGTACATATAATAAACATCTGTCAATTAATAAATAAATTCAATAAACATGTCAATAATAATAATTAATCACATAATAAAAACAATTAACAAACATAGACAACACACATAAGACTACTTCTGGGCACGGTTTGAGGATAACACTTGCGTCCTCGTCCAGTGTTTTAATATAAGGCCATCAGTCCTATCCGCTACGGTTTTTAAGAGACTGTTGGCGCTGCCCCGTACCCGCTCCATCAGGGATGCGACCCGCTTTCGCACGATAGCATAGAAGTCATCAATACGTGCCTCTGCAAACATCCCTGATGCGCTGCAATGACGCGGCAGCCTCAACAGGGCCCTGTATGCGTTATTGTACTGGACTCGCAAGGCGCTGTAAGCCCTCTGCGTATAGTCAACCCATAAACTGCAAGTGTAAAAAGACTGGCAGTATGCCCTAAACAGCGTAGCCTTTACATCCTTTGAACACCTTGCAAATCTACGGATCAACATATTGCTTCTGACTGACAGCGCCCTGCGTTCCCTCTCCATGTCATTATTATCGGTCTGTGTAGCAGTGACCCAGTGTCCCAGATATTTAAAAGATGTAACCCATTCTAGAGCGGTCCCCGCAAGTGTGATGGGTGGTACAGCATAGTTCTTTGTGCCAGCCTTGAACAGTAGACACTCGCTCTTCCTGGCATTATATCTAAGACCCTGGGCCTCCGCATATCGCTCACAAACCGACACCAATATTCTGAGAGCGCTGATCGATGGGGCCAACAGCACCATGTCATCGGCGTAACTTATGTTGTTAACAAATGTTCCGTCAATTGAACAACCTACCATAGCGCTGCTGAGCTCACGAATCAACCGATCTATATACAGACAGAAGAGTTTCGGTGAGGTCAGACCTCCCTGCCTGACCCCACACTCCAGTCTGTACGGATCAGATAGCGAGCCTGCCCACTTCCCCATATTGGTTTGATGACCGTACCAATATTTAAACAACTCAACCAACTCACCTGGAAGCGTTGTCTCGTCATATAGCTTCTTCCATAAAACACTATAGGCCACCATATCGAAGGCTTTCGACATATCAAGAAAACATGCATATACAGGGGTTTTCCTGTCCGTGTAGTATCGAACAGTGTGCTTGAGACAAAGAACAGCGTGTTCAGTAGACAAACCAGTTCTGAAGCCAAACTGAGCGTCGTGAAGCAACATATGTTTATTTAACTGTTTGTCAAGCACACTGTCCAACACTTTTGAAATTACCGTAGCCAACGATATCGGCCTGTAGTTATTTATGTCAGAAGCATCCCCGGTGCGATTTTTTATGATGGGCACCACCAAGGTCTTCATTAAATCGTGAGGCAAATATGTGTGTGAGAAGCAGAGATTAAATAATAATGCCAGCACTCTGGGCATATGGACACCAGCATTTTGTAAATGCTCGATGCTCAGAGAATCGTGCCCAGGTGATTTTCCGCGCTTCATGCCTCTCACCACAGCCGCTATCTCCCTAGACGAAACCCTCACTAATGTGCTCATTGAAGGCTCCCTTGCTGCCAAGGCCTCTCCCATAGCACCTAGAGGGGACTTCACCGCAAAATGATTTTTAAATAAGTTGGCAATGGATACAGGCTCACTAACACCCTCAACACTCGCAGGAAGGCTCGACCTGCCCTTCAGCTGGTTGGTATGCTTCCAAAACTTACCAAAATCCTTCTTTTCATGACAGGATGCTATTATGTCCATTTTAATTTGCTCTCTGTTCTCCTGACACCATTTAAGTTTACTTTTAAAAACTCGTTTTTTCTCTTTCATAATATTATATATAGTACCCACTTTTGGTTCCCCACCTAGTACCCAATTCCGAAAAGCAAGTCGAGCCTCCAAGTGTGCTTGCCGAACATGTTTGTTCCATCCCACTACTGGCTTTCTTTTGTTTTGTTCCGGCCCAGAATAAGTAGTACATGACGCACAACTCAAAATGTCAACTATTTCATTATACATGTCATCAATAATACACCTATGTTCTACATTTGTACACAATTTGTCACTACAATGTCTAAATTCAGAAGGAAAATCAATTTGTCTTAATCTCGTCGTACATAAATTCTTATATAAGTCAATTTGTTTTAAGTCCCTTTCACCCCACACAATTTTATTTCGATTGCTAACACAAAAGCTGGCCTTTGTTTTTAATACGTTAAAATTACAAGTTATTTGTAGTGGGATATGATCAGACCAGTACACACTATGCAATATCTTCACATCAACCACTGACCTCCACGCCGCTTCAGATACCACACAGTGATCTAACCAACTATGAGATCCATAAATGTCACTTACGTACGTATACGAGTCCGATGAAAGTCCCAATATTTCAACATCGGCACAGCGCCACTTCTGTTCTACACAAAAGTCAAACAGTTCCACACCAAACCGCTCACCGGGCTGCGCATTATAGTCGCCCATTATAAAAACAGAGTCCACCCTACACTCCTCAACTATTGCCGCTATCTCTCCCAAGCATTCCGTAAACTCAGCAAGGTTGTCGGCAGAGTCCGTAGGCATGTACACTGAGAATACTAATATCGACCTATCCCGACACGACACTTTTATCGCCGATATACGCACACTTGTACACTGTATGACAGATACAGATTGAAATAGGTTTTTCCTCCAAAGTAAAGCGACACCTCCGTGTGGCCGCCCTCGCAACACTCCGGCTCCAGTATCTATCGCAGACTTTCCCGTAAACTCGAAATCGGCATCAATCGTGCCCAGGATAGATAAATCATGCGGCTGCAACCACGTCTCTTGTAAGGCAATTATGTCAGCTGATTGACATAAACTTCTCACACACTCGATTGAGCGGGTAATCGACCTACAGTTGAAACTAACAAGCTGTGTGTTATTATTATTAGTCAATTTCTTCTTCTTCTTCCTGCCCTTGTCCCATTTTATTTGGGGTCGGCACAACACGTTTTTTTCTTCCATTCTGTCCTGTCACTAGTCACGCTATCACTAACTCCCTTTTCTTTCATATCACTTCTCACACAATCCATCCATCTTTTCTTTGGCCTCCCTCTCCCTCTCCATCCATCCACATGTAAATTCATAACTCTTTTAGCAACATGCTTTTCATCTCTCCTCTTTATATGACCATACCAAGACAAACGATTTCCTTTCAACCTTTCAGTCACTGGCGCCACTTTCAAACTTCCCCTAATGTACTCATTTCTCACTTTATCCATTCTCGTCACACCACACATCCATCTTAACATTCTCATCTCCGCTACATGCAATCTTTTTTCATCCGTCTTTTTCACAGCCCAACATTCTGATCCATACAGTATGACAGGCCTTATCACGGACTTGTAGATTTTACCCTTCAACTTGAGGGGCATCCGTGGGTCACAAGTTGTTCCCGTGACCTGTCGCCATTTCATCCATCCTGCGTTGATCCGATGTGTTACGTCCCGGTCTACCTCACCATCCCCTTGGACGAGCGACCCGAGGTACCGAAAGTCGGAACAGATCGGTATGGGCGTTCCTGCGAGAGCTAAGGGCACTGGATTGGAGAGACCGCCGAAATCGCAGAACAAGTACTCCGTTTTGGTTCTACTCAATTTCAGGCCAACACTCTCCAATCTGTGCCACCACACCTCCAATCTGTTCTGGACCTCTAGGCCACTCTCGGCAACCAGCACAATGTCATCGGCAAACAACATACACCAGGGAGCCTCTTCCTGAATGTCCGACGTCAGAGCGTCCATTATCATTAGGAAGAGGTAAGGGCTGAGGGCCGACCCTTGGTGTAAGCCGATAGCCACATTGAAGCTTCCAGTAGTGCCCACTGAAGACCGGACTTGGGTACTGCATCGGCTGTACATCGCTCGGATCAACTGCACATACTTTCCAGGCACACCTTTCTCCTTAAGGGCCCACCACAGAACCTCACGGGGTACCCGGTCATATGCCTTTTCGAGGTCAATGAATACCATGTGCAAGTTTTTATGCGCACCTCTGTATTTCTCGCACATCTGGCGTATAGCAAAAATGGCATCCGTTGTACCCCGACCAGGCATAAAACCGAATTGGTTCTGTGAAATTTCACTCTCTTCTCTCAGTCGCCTTTCAATAACTTTCTCCCAGGCTTTCATAGTATGTGACATTAGCTTTATTCCTCTATAATTGTTGCACTCAAGCACATCACCTTTGTTTTTAAAAATGGGCACCAAATAACTGCTGCACCACTCATCAGGTATGGCTTCTTCCTGCAACAACTTATTGAAGAATAAAGCTAGCCACGTCCATCCATCCACTCGCAATAACTTCCACACTTCAACTGGTATTCCATCTGGACCAATGGCTTTACCATTCTTCATTCCATTTACTGCTATCCTAACTTCATCCGTACTAACCATTCTCACTAACCCCACATTCACTGGTTTATTCTCTAACACACTATTCCAATTATTTTCCTCATTCATCAGTCTTTCAAAATAGTCCTTCCACCTCTTTTTGATTTTCTCATCATCCGATATAACCATTCCAGTTTCATCTCTTATACATCTTACCTGGCAAACATCTCTCGTCTTTCTCTCTCTTATTCTAGTAAGCCGGTATAGTTCTTTTTGGCCTGCAGGACTGTCCAGTGTGTCATATAATTTGTCCTGGGCTTTTGATTTAGCAATGGCCACGGCTTTCTTCGCTTTCTTCTTTAAAATGTCATACTCACTCTTTTTTTCAGCTTTTAAACTAGCGTTTCCTGGCTCTACACGCTGCCACTCCTTGAATTTTCTCTTCTTTTCTTTCAATACATTCTGAACTTCTGTCGACCACCACCATGTATCCCTATCTATTATGCCCTTTCCTTTCGTCTCTCCCAAAATATCTTTCGCTGCATGCCTGATACACCCAGCTATCTCATTCCAACTTTCATTTACACTTCGATCATTCATATTTCCCATCTCTATCATTCTGTCCACCACTCGTTCCCTGAACTTATTCGCACAATCATTCCTCTCTAACATATCCCATTTTATTTTAGGGGGAGGACGCTCTTTGTGTTTGTTAGACAGTATTTTGACTACTGATGTCATAACTAGGAGTCTGTGTTGTGAGACTAGGTCTTCTCCTGGCACTATTTTGCAGTCTTTGACATGCTTTAAATTGTTGCGCCGAACTAAAAAGTAGTCGATTTGGGTCTTATGACTACCACTTTTATACGTAATCATGTGTTCGTCTCTTTTCTGGAACCACGTATTGGCTACTGCCAGGTCAAATGCAGTAGCGGATTGCAGCAGCGTCTCTCCTTCACTGTTCAGACTACCGAAACCCCATCCCCCATGCACTCTTTCATAAACACCTTTCATTCTTCCCACATGCCCATTAAAATCACCTCCAACTATCAATTCTTCATGAACAGGGATGTTCATTAAAGCTCTATCAAAATCCTCCCAAAACTTCTCTTTCACTGTTTCATCACATCCTACTTGTGGTGCATACACACTAACTACATTCAACATCACATTCTCTAACATAACTTTCACAACTATAAATCTATCACTAATCCTTTGTACTTCCATCACGCATTCTTTCAATCTACTGTCTAACACTATTCCCACACCATTTCTTTTTCCATCACTTCCACAATAGTAGAACTTGTATCCCTCACCAATTTCTCTCGCTTTTGTTCCTCTCCATTTAGTCTCTTGCAAGCATGCTACATTTATCCGTCTTCTTTTCAATACATCCGCTAACTCTCTGGCTCTTCCAGTCATAGTCCCTACATTCCAACTTGCATACCTCAATCTCACTTCCCGAGCTTGCTTCTTACGTTGCACCCGCCCGGGGTGGTGCAACAACCCTGGTCCATTTCCCACAGGAGCCGGGTGCTGCCCCTGCGCGTCGCCTGTGGGGTACGCCCTAGCCCTATCGCGCAATCTATTTATACCGAACATGTTGCAAAAGGATTTGGCTAGTTTTTTTTTTAAAGTCGGCCGCCAGCCTGACACCAACCCTCCTTGGGAATGCTTTTGTTGGTGGTTTACCCGCCACCACGGTGACCTCAGGTGCTCAACAGTACGCACGGTCTCAAAATGTCCCTTAGTCGCCTCTTACGACACCCACGGGAAGAGATGGGATGGTGTTATTCTTTACGTCCGGACACCATACGGAACTTTATTATTAGTCAATTTATTTATGTTAAATATTAATAAAACATTTGGTCATTTAAATTTTGTTATTTCGCTTATTGTTCTTTTAAAATTTGCTCGAGAAAGTTTTGATTTTCTAATATGCAACCATCTAAATGTAAGTACATTTCATTCATTGAGTAATGATGATGATGTAGTTCATTTCAAAATAATATCCTTTTTTGTTTGAAATCAACTTGGAATCGAAATGACATGCTCGTGAATCTTAAAAAATCTATCAATACTTTAAGAGAAAACAGTTTTTGAATAAGCATATATTTTTATCCTCATGATTGTAACCTATGGATATACGTTCAGTACTACCTTCTGATTCATCATCATCATCATCAATTTAACCGAAACACGTCCACTGCTGGACATAAGGCCTATGTCAAGTGTCACCACAACGACCGGTCCTGTGCGTCTTGCATCCATTGGATCGGATTCCCGGAGTCCTACCTGATCATCGGTTCACCTTATGGGAAGCCTATCAACGCAAATCTATCTGATTAGATCAAGTAATAATGCTACCGATCCCGTCTTTATAGCCGATCGTGTACGACGATCACTGCATAGGATTGCGCTGTGGGCCCAAACAGTATAGCTAAATTAACCATCAAACAATATATCACTTACCTCTCGTTTTCCTACGTCTTCAAGAGGTCTATTTGAATATTCAGGACCACAAGTAGAGGGTGAAGTTGACTTCCTTGCCGCCGACTTAAGACAGGGACAAGTTTTGGGCCCACTGGGACAGTTGCATTCGATGCTGTGACTCCACTGGGTACACGGCAGCTGGAAGATATAGCACGCACACTTAGAGTAGAACAGAATACGGTAATTGGCTGAGAAATTCTATTTGGACCATCAGGAATTAAGACGGTGCGTTGAAATTTCAAGAAACTCCTAAACTTTGGTACGCGAATTTTTTTACCAGGAAAAATCCCTTTTTTATTTAGAATAATAGGTGTAGTTTATTTTGCAACAAAATCAATCATGCAACAAGCATGACCTGTTTCACCATACATAAAAAAGTTAGTGATTTATTTAAGAATGAAACAAAAAAATGCCCTATTTTAATGTATCTCGTAGTCTGTCATTAGAATACGAAACAGTGATCAATTTGGAAGGAGAAGAAATTATCTACAATACGGCGGAAAAAATATGTAGGTATTCCACGAACTCACTAAATAAGCTTAAATTAACAAACACAAAGATGTGCCAAACGTTCAATAGAATGTTAAAAATAAGATTTAAAATTAGGCGTTAGGAAACTTCATGCAATAATCGGCAAACACAAAAACGATTAGCAGAGTTTAGTATTAGATATTCACAGTCTCACTTTACCTTTCTATTAACCACGACACCCTTATCTGTTTTTAATATTTTTTCTGGTTGAGTCACAACAACGTCTGTGAGACAAAGCATCAGCTGTTGATAAGTTTCTTCATCCATCTAAAAACAAAATTTATTATTAACGTAATCATGTCCCACCATGAACAAAGTAGGTAACAAAGAAATTAAGCTAGGGCAGGGTTGTTCATTAAGAGTAGGTACTCGAACTTTGAAATGAAATAAAACAACTTGTTACAGTGACATTACAACAATTTTTACACTATTTTAAAGAATATTCGAAGATATTATGTATGAAAAATAATTTTAACCAAGTGGCCACCAACAACCAATTATGGGATCTTCACATAAATAGGACTCAATTTCACGAAGAAAGTGTGTTATATTGGCCTTTAAATTAGCGATTGTCTGTGTTTTGTCTACATAGACTAGAGATTTTATGTAGTCACACGATCTCGGTGGCCAGTTGATGTCGCTATCACGCGAGGTTAGGCGAGTAGACCACTGAATTTGATAATAAATTTTAACAATTTCTTCACGTTGTTGAAGCGTAAATACCCCGTTAAATTTTGATCGTTTTAATCCCGTGGAGGGTCGATCTGATACATGAAACACTATCGATTTGTAAAAATAAAATAAAGTACCTTTTTTTCAAAACTCGCATTAGTTTGCGCATGTGTGAAATTAATTTCTTTAAGAAAACGTCACAAACTACCTACAGGTCATTGCACTCGCTCAGTTCATACTGACACTAGAGCAAAGATTTTTTATGTCCTACGGATAAACTAGATTGACTACGAAGCAATCACACTCTAAAGTGTTCTTTATGATCATTTGCATTAAGTTCATATTGACCACAGAAATCTTAAATATTGATAAGTAAACGGGGAAAAATGTACTGAGCAAGACAACGACAAAGGGTCGATGTGTCCCTTTCTTACCTCTATTTTAACTAGGGTAACCATAATTTTACTAAATTAATTATTATTATTTTTGTCACTGCAGCATGTGATATTAATAGATGCTGTAAATTTTTATATCGACGGCAAAGTATCAATAACTCCTAACTGTCTGTGAAACCTGAAAAAATAGTTTAATTTATTGAGAAGTCAAAAATTTGAATTTAATTACCCATAGCAATAACGACTTTTGGTTTAAATATTAAACTGCTTTAATATACTTGATTAAAGTGTCTCTTTAACCACTTGTGTCTTATAACTTCTAGTAATTATTAGTGTCATATGAGGTAATTATGAAATTACTGACACATTGGTTTAGTTAGGAGGTATTTCCGCGTTTTAATTTAAAGCAATTTTAACAAAAAAATCACTTCGGAGATTTTACTGAAACACGAAAAACCTTTTTAAATTCATAGAGGTAAATCATGAATATCTTGAAAAAATATTTTTAGAAGGTATTGGTATAGTGCGTTTCACATAAGAAGTTCCTTCGCCGTAATGTTGGCTTCCCTGTCTGTCTACAGAAAAAAGAAAATAAAAAAGAAAAGAGTTGCCTATTCTAGCAAAATTGTTGCTCGAAATGCGAAACGAAATCGATTTTAACGGTAGTTGCAAATCTTTTTGGAGATTTATGAGAGGAAGGGGATTTTATTAAAAAAAAGCAGGTCTAAAAGAAAGTTGTCAATGGAGAGGTACGACATTGTGGCGTGGCGTTTTCGGCATTTGAAAGAATTGCAGGATAATCGAAAATACTTTATCAAAATCAAAATCGTCCTATACTTTATTCAAAAATAGTTTTTACAATTTCCAAAAGTAAAAAAAAAGAAAATTATAAGGCAATTGGTAAAGGCAACGAAATATTAAGTACCTAATTTCATTGCTAAAAATATAGTAACATGTGTTTCCGAATTGCTAACATTATGGCGAAGGAACATTTTACGTGAAATGCACTATACTTCACGGTCAATATATATAAATAATCGTATCGTGAGTACTTTTGAATTGAATTTATGTTAGACAGAAAAGTGAGACAAGAGTGTGTCTGTCGATTCGGTGAATTTTCTCTAAAGTGCCTGTTACACTATGCGTTATTCAGCACTCGATATTCAGACTGTCACTGAATTCAAAGGCTCTGACTCATTTAATACAAAATTAAGCACGACACTGCGAGACTCAGTGTGCCATACCTTGCGTGTCGCCCCGCACCCACGGGCGTGTGCGCATGTTTCTTATCCTGTTAGGCGCGTGTTCTGCATGAACGCGCGTGGATGCATTTTCGGTAAGTTGGACTGTGCGTGTTTTCTATACAAACGAAGATACTTACAAGCAACGTTAAAACTTGCGTGGTGCGTGGCAATGCCTTAGTAAAATCTTCGAAGTGAATTTTTTGTTTTCAGGTTTCACAGACAGTTTGGAATTATTGGTACTTTGCTGTCGATATAAAAATTTACACCATCAATTAATATCACATGCTGCAGTGACAAAATAATAACAATTAATTTAGGCTATAATTAATGATACAATTAATTATAAATAAATTATAAAGGCTACAATCAATGAATTATAAAGTTTACAATTAATTTTTACTATAAAATCTCCGAAGTTAATTTTTGCGTTGTCTTGCTCAATACATTTTTCCCCGTTTGCTTGTCAATATGAACTTAATGCCAATAATCATAAAGAACAGTTTAGAGTGTGATTGCTTCGAGGTCAATCTAGTTTATCCGTAGGATTTAGAAAATCTTTGCTCTAGTGTCAGTATGATGTCTAGTTTGGTGTCTTGCTATATTTCACTGGGACCATGTTGGTAGCACAACCAGTTGCGCTACCATGGTGTCCCGGTAAAATATGGCTCTCAGTGTGATATTGCTTTGCTGTTATTGGAATTTCGTCGTTCATACACTATAATTATTTTTCAGGTTTGTTCACTCTGGTCATCAGCTAAGGGTAGAATGGATAAAAATTCTTCAAAAGAATAGAAGTGAAAACAAGTGGCTCCCTACAAAATTTTCGTTTATCTGCTCTGCACACTTTCAAGCTGATGATATTTATATGACTAAAACTGGAAAGTGTTATCTAAAGAAGTCAGCTATTCCTTATAGTAGGTACTTAATCCTAGTAGTTTTTTTTTTACCGTTGTTCTTTGTTTTGTTTCTAAATTTTAACAGCTTGGAGTCCCGATCTTGATTCTCTCAGGTTAGCTGTTCATCAGAATGATGATTACAATAAATGGTTCCAATATTTTACACGACTTTGAATTCACCTATTTATTAAAGTAGAAGAACGCAGTTTTCTGAATTTACACTAACAAGAACTATTTTAAAATTTTGAAATAGAGTGTTATTGTAATGAAGTACTGTAGGCAAAAAGCTGTGTCACTTCTGCGGTATAAAAATCTATATGGATAACATGTCATTACACTATGTTGAACTAAACGCGTAAGTACTACGAAATTCATGGCGCTTAAGACATTTTGGTCGCGAAAAAAGTATCCTCTAAAAGCTATCAGCGCTTTATATATGTTAATAGTTCTGTTAGACAACATAATGTCAATGTAGCACTGCAGTGGATTTTTTGTTTTAACTTTTCAATATTTTGACAAATAGTTTCCATGAAAGGGCTTGTCTATCACTAGAATATAAGTCAATGCTCACCACTATCTTTTTACCCGATGTTGTCCATAACGTCATTACTTTATTATTAATGTTTAAGAAATGTTGAAACAATGTCAATGAGGGATGTTATTGGATGTGTCTTTAAAGTGTCTTAAATGTGACAAAATACAAAGTGAAAGAATGCGGCGGAACATTAAGGGGATGCATCTCGACATACATTTTCACTGTTTTTCATACAACCGCTCTTACGCGATTATGACGTCATTACACATTTTTCATTAGATATTTTGGAAACACAGGATCTTGTGGATATTATCTAGGCTTCTATGAAAATCAATTTATAAATTTGTGTAAAACTTATCCAGTTAAGACCTCTGAAAATCTGCTATTTTGCATGAACTTTGACACTTCATAATTTACTCAAAAATGAAAGAAGTCAAAAAAGTACAACATACAAGCCTAGCAAATTTTATCAAGATTCTAAATAATGACAATGTTTTTCAAAAACTTCTAAGGGTTTAAAAAAAATACACGTATTTCCTGGAACAAGTTTTGTAAAATTTTCGAGTAAATCACGAAATTTCTGAATGCCAACAGAGTATTCAGGTATTATCACTCTTTTTTCACGTTGCGTTTTCGTCAAACATCACGTTGGATTGCGTTAGATGAAGCAAAAAGCTTTTAAACCATGCTCGGTGTTTACGATTGGCGAGTGGAAAAGCAGCCTCTTAACAAACAACATCCATGAAATAATTCGTCCGGAGCGTCGTGATTGACAAACTGCGTTACATAATCTAGGTGATAGAAAGAAAGAAAGAAAACACGTTTAAGTAACAAACAGACATACACAATGAAGAAACAAGTACCTACATTAAAAAATAACAACATTACGTGTCTCAGGGCTGCACTAAATAGGTGGGTGTACTATGCCGAATCGAATGCCAAATTATCGAACATCAATTAATCGAACACTTTAAATCGAACACCTAAATTCTCGAACGTTCATAATATCGAATGGTTAATAAATCGAATACTCAATACGTCGAGTGTTCAAAATATCGAATGTTTGATCGAGTGGCCAACGCATCGTACATTCACCCGGAGGACATTGTGAAGCATATAGTGGAGGTGTGCCCCGCTTGAATGGAGCACCGCCGTGTCCTCGTGAAGGCGATCGCCGGCAACAACCTCTTGCGCCGGTCCCTGGTACAGGTCATGGTCCGGAGAGAGGAGGAATGACAGGCACTCGCTTCCTGCAAAGCAGTAATGATAGCGAAGGAGGCGGCCGCGGCCGTACGTGTGGGCTTCCTCACGGCGCGTAGTTTTTAAGTGTGCCGTCGGCTGGAGAGTGAGGAAACCCGTTCCCTCACACGTACGGCCGCGGCCTGTACCAGGGACCGGCGCAAGAGTTTGTTGCCGGCGATCGCCCTCACGAGGACGTGACGGTGCTCAATTCAAGCGGGGCACACCTCCACCATATGCTCCACTAATGTCCACTATGTCCTCCGAGTGAATGTGCGATGCGTTGACCGCTCGATCAAACGTTCGATATTTTGAACACTCGACGTATTGAGTGTTCGATTTATTAACCATTCGATATTATGAACTTTCGAGTATTTAAGTATTCGATTTAAAGTGGTCGATTAATTGATCTTCGATTATTTGGCATTCGATTCGGCATAGTACACCCAAATAGGTTCGGTTCAGCATAATGACAGATAACTATGCACATAGCAATCGCTCTGAAGCTAATTGGCAACTGAACCTTGGCGCAACTACATCCATCCATTAAAGAATATCCCGGGCCATTTACAACTTAATTTACACTTACCTCGCACCTAGTCTTCACCGCTCCACCAATTATTGTTAAATTCAAATTCTGTCTCACAGAACTCAAAATAAAATCTTGCACGATTATCCTAGTTTCTTGATTAAGTTTTCCATTCCTACTTCTCTTCAAGCAGTTTAATATACAGTCAGCGATTTCTTTACCAGGACAAGTACAAACTTGTCTGTCCAAGACAGTGTACATGTTGTCGAATACATTGTCTAAGAATTTCTTTTTGATACGCGTGCAAATACACTCTTGGGTACGATCCACTTCACAATGGTCATCTTTCTTCAAACATTCGCGCGCAGCTAAACATCTTGGACATTCGAAACAGAACCCGGTCATGTCTACGCTGCTGGTTTCTTTGTGGCAACGAATGCATTTAAGTTTAAACCTAGATATTTCTTTGTCTATTCTTTTACATTGGTCCATGACATTTTTTTCTCTTTTGTTACATCTAGTTCTGCATGTTATACATGCCTTTTTTAGCATTTCAACCTCATTTACTAACGCCTCTGTCTAAAAAAATATAAATAATATTTTAATGTTAGATTTAAATTATAGATTTGTTAAAAATCGAATCGGCACACTAGTATTATATCTAGAGTGCGAGCAAGATAACTTGGCGCGTAGCTGGGGGCGTGCTTAATGTTGCCAGCCTAACAAATTTATTTTTCTTATTTTGATTAAAAACGCTCTTTTATAACACAGTGTATTTTTAAAGAATTTATTTATTTAATTTTTACCTTTATTATAAAAAAATCGTAAGAACTTTGTAAATCTTTTAATGAATATCTTAATAAATTATTTAGCACTTTTAGCACCAGAATTGTTAATTTGTCTATTTTAAGATCCATTAAACCTATTAGATTTAATTCATTAAACCCCAAGCGAACGCGTCCCTATTGTCTTTCTATTGTGTCTGTAATTTCCACGATTGAAAGGTTAAAAAATATTTTCTTGTAGAGATACATTGTCATTTTTCTGGCATTACAGTAAAGCTTGCGCTTTTGTATTGTCTCTTGTAGGGGCTTTGTTAATTTATGTGCAGTGGTATGATGCATTATCCATTACTACAGTACAATTCTGTTTTAGATTTGGCACTTTATTCTTTCATGGATGAAGTTTGCAGAATTCATATCGTCATGATAGTCACCTGATTAAGATTTAAGCACATAGTAGCAGTCCATTTTCAACAAACTTTGTTGACTTATTAGGTACCGCTCGGGTACGCATATTTAGGGAAATTTTATTGTGAAGGTCACCCGAAAAATTATTTGACAAATGGGTCTAATTTTAAAAATAGTATCGTAAGCTATTTTCTCATTTCTCTTTACAAACACGTTTGACTTTCAAGATAATATCCCTGCTAGCACTTTTAATCACTTTTGGTATAATAATGACGACTATTTACTTTAGAAATAATAAAAAACACATTCTCCTGACACATGACATAAACGTCAAACGATTAGTTGCCAATTTCGGCCACGCGCCAACTTATCTTGCGCTAGCTCTAGCTTGTATCTAGCCTATAATTTTTCATTACTGGGCAAAAGTCGCACTCTTCTTCAAAGTTCTTGGTTCCACAGTAGGTACTATTTATTTTATTTCTGACTAGGCAAATGTTATCTGCCATTTAAATTATCATAGGAAAAAGGGAGGGTGGGGGAAAGAGAATATAAAATAACTTTCGACTTATTCTCAGCACACACACAGCTTGCTATTTCGAAGAAGTTCGATAGCAAACCCTGTGACACGAGATTTTTATACGTTAGATTATTTTGGGGGCGGTGAGAGACCTCCTTCCTCCTTTGGTGCCCATCTATAAAACAAAGGTGATGTGCTTAAATGCAACAATTATAGACGAATAGTTTGACGAGTGAGAGGACATTCATAACTGTGCTAGGAAAAGAGTCGGGCAATAAACATTCTTTATATTGAAAGTATGACACTATGATCTCTCATTCTCTCTGAAAAGGAATTCTACGACAGATCTTACTTCTGCTCTAAGATCTTCATTCGTTATCTTTTTCTGTAGCAAACACTTGCAAAGCTTCTGTAAGTCTTCTCTTACTTCCTTTACAGCGGCTTGACCTTGCCTTTCTTTCTCCTCATTATGTTTACAATCTTCCAAGTACTGCTTATGAAATGTTTCCATTTCCAGTGATATTTTCACCACTCTTGCCTAAAATCATATTTAACACGGATGTACATAGTTTCACATTGAATAATTGAATTACTTCAACGAAAAAGCTATAAACAAAAAAAAATTAAGAACTAAAACACAAACTTCTTGTATTTGTATTTATAAGCTAACTCGCATTAGGCTGCCCGCCCACGTTAAGACTTTTTGTAGGACAGATAATCGGGTCGATTTTGTATATTCGTAACATTGTTCTGTATTTCTGACCGACTTTTTGTACGACGTCTGTACTGCACTATTGCTATCAGTGTGTTCTATTTTTCTCCAAAAAATTCGTGACGTGAGCGGGCAGCCTGATAGCAATAGTGCAACACACACGTCCTCCAAAAAGTCGGTCAGAAATAGGTACAGAACAATGTTTTTCAAGTTACCTAGTTTATTTCAGCATCCTGAAAATCTTGTTTCATACTTTATCAGTGTCATTTTTTTTTGTTCGTAGTCTGGTTTTAATTTTTAACTTTTTTTGTTACTTACATCGGATGCTTCTTTCTTCGCTGGGTACGAAAGTTTGGCAGCGATCAAATCCTTTTCGTTAGCTTCAATTCTATCGTTAAAGCCTTGAATTTCTAATTGCATAATCTTAATATCGTTCTGTTTTTGAATTATTTTTATGTTGGTATCTTGGCAAGTTTGGTTTACACATTTTAGTTCTGTTTCAACTTCAAAGTGAGTTCTCTTCCATTTATTCAAACTTGCTTCAATTTCGTTAAGCTATAAAAATGGTTTATGATTACCAAAACCGTCGAAAACCAAACCTCTTGATAACAAAAGTTAGATACGAGTACCTATATTACGCCGAGACTATAATCGTGATTATGGTAATTATAATTATAGACTATACAAAGTTTTATAAATTACAGATGTTGATGTTGATGTTCTCATACTTGCTACAAATTTTCATTATTCATATACGTTTCCCCAATACAAATTGGGACTACCTTAAAATAAAACTTTACTGCCTCCCCGAAATAGCGTTCTACACCCACATGACGACAAATAATCGTGTAGTTTAAAGCATCGTGGCTTATATATATTTAAATGAAGGTGTTCACATACAGGACGACACGATTAACTATCGTCTACCACTTTTATTGTGGCCATGACAGTGGGTCCACCACTTGATTAGCCAACATAAAGGTACCTACTTATATTATTTTTTACATAAATACAATGTTTTGCTACTTGATTATGGTTTTAGTAATCTACCATTAGATGAAATTTTGTAGCGATGAATTATTAAGAAAATACTACATAACGAAACCTTTGCGTTCGACATTGTAATTCAGTTTTACCCAATTTGCATCCCGCATTTTATACAGCAAAAATAAGGTGGGTGTACCCATGGAAGGCCACTCTAACAAAAAACAGTTATTATTGATTTATTTACTGGATACGATAGGTTGCCTTTTATATTTCGGGATTGGACAACCCTAGTGTTGCAATCTGGCAACTGACAGCTCTATCGTAAAGTTTGACATTTTTGAGTTTATACGCACTCAGAACGTTTTGACATACGAGCGCTATTTGTGTTGTTTTCTTTTCACGATATTTACTTTTTTTGGCCGAGATGAATCTTTTAAGTTACTGTAACTTAAAAGATTCATCTCGGCCAAAAAAAGTAAATAGGCGTGACAGGATCGGAGACAGTTCAGACCACGTTCAGACGCACACGTTCTCAGAACAATTGCTGGTATTGCGTCTGGACCGCTAGCCTTGTTTACGTCAATATTACACAGCACCCTACGGACGTCCTTCTGATGGATGCGAATATCGAACATACTCGTATCGCAACCATCAGTATGAGCGGGGGGCCGCTCGTTACCTGGATCGCGAAGATTCCGCGAAGAGTGAGGCAAACAGATTTGCTTTCTCCGCAGCGGTATGTACCAGCGAACCGTCGGGTTTCAGCAGTGGCGGTAGTGGCGGGCGGCAGAAGTTCGATTCAACCGACTTAGCCAGGGACCGAAACGCCTTACTACCTGCAGAGCATGAAACTAGTTTGTTGCCAATGCGGCTAATGTGGTCGAACCGACACCTCCGAATCACCTTCTTGCAAGACTTGGCAGCTCTATTGGAGGCTCTCTTCTTCTGGCTTACGTCATTCGTCTTGTGCATACGAGCGTCGGCCCAAGCCTGATATGCCGCGTGCTTGTGCGCGTTAACGCGATCTCACTCCGCACCAAACCAAGGGCGAGCTCGGCCAGACATGGTTACGTCGGAGAATGGAATGTAGTACTCCATCCCCCGCCGCAACACATCCGTCACAGCATCTGCGTACGACGATGGATATCCCGAAGAAAAGTAAGTAGACTGCCAAGGATAACATGGCGAAGTAAGATCGCATGCCATCCCAATCTGCTGACCCGTATCGCCAAACCCGCCTAGTACTTCTAGGGCAGGGATCGGGCGGAGAATAGACTGATACAGATTTCACCAGACAGTGGTCGGAACGAATATTACAGAGGTGCACTTTAAGGGCCGGCGCCCACTATCGGTGGGCATCGGTGCGGCTCGGTAGAGCTCGAGCGCTTTACGCCGGCTTCGGGCGGCTTTGGGCGCCTTAGAGCTGCGTCGGGCGACTTCGGGCGGCTTTGGGCGCCTGAGAGCTGCCTCGGCAGTCGTAAACACGCCTAAGGACGCCGTAGCTGATTTTGGGTAGCCTAAGAATAGTTCTGGCTGCAGAAACATCGCAGAGCAGTCACTCGTAACGTTCCGTGAAAACAGTTATGTGTGTGTATTTATATTATTGGATTGGGACTTAGTTCTCATTGTTCATCTTGCTGATATTATTATATTGTTTTGTTTTTGTTTAATTTTTTTTTAAGTTTGTTTTTGTTTAAGTGTTTATTCATAAGTTATTTTTGTAGCTTTTAGTCTCAAATTGTTTTGATATTTATTTTATTTTTACTTGGTATTAGGACATTTTTATTAGTATTTTGGTTAAAAAAAAATGCCAATAACAGTTTTCTTTACTATTGTACATGCGCAGAAGTTCGCAGAGCCTATGTTCAGGACTGCCAAGTTATTTTGCGTCTACTTGTACGATACGATAATGAAGGCGCGTGTGGTGATCGAAATGACTGTTCTGCGACGTGTCTGATCCGAAAATGCCACCCGAGCTACCCGAAGACCGCCTCGGCATCCTTAGCCATGCTTACGGCTGCCGAGGCCGCCCGAAGTCGCCCGACGGAGCTCTAAGGCGCCCTAAGCCGCTCGAAACCGGCGTAAAGCGCTCGAGCTGTACCGAGCCGCACCGATGCCCACCGATAGTGGGCGCCGGGCCTAAGTGAGAGGGAGTGCAGCCGCTGTTTAACATATCTCTTTTTAATTCTTGTCATATTAAGAGTGAGGTAGGAGAGGAGAAGGAAGTAAAATGGAGTCCCATGCAGCTAATCTTCAGTCATGCACTGGTGGGGCAGCCTTTCATGTGTGGTTGGCACATTACTTGGGCCCCTAACTAAGTGCGATCGGTTGGCGGTACACCGTGCCTCGGATCACGCTACCCTGCGCGACTAGTCTCCCGATACGTCAATACCAGCACGAGTCTGGCTGGTCTGCAAGCAATGGAACTGCCACTTCGACCCAACTCCTCTGAATCGGCTACACTGGGCATCGTACCAAAACACGGCAAGGCCGTTTGACGGTACGTCTTTGCCCAGTGGGTGGTCACAAGCCATCGTCGGTCCAAACCTACCACTTGTTAGTATCACCTGATTAGCTTTACATTAGCAAAGCGCATTTGTCATCACATGGCAATAACACTACGAAATTTTAATAATTGGCTTTCGAAGGAGCATGGCCTTCCATGGTCCACCTACTGATGATTCTTAATAAACTAGTGCGCCTCAACATCACCGATTGCATTCCTGCTTACTATCAGTTGGGATCGCAATTAAGCTCTAGTTTATATCAATTAAAAAAAGTGTGACTTTAAATTTTTGCCTCAAAACTGAGTTACAATTTTATTCCTTGCTGGTGTCAATATTGTACCTGTCTTTGCAACAGTTCACAGTTCTCCTTAGCATCGGCTAATCTATTCTTATACGAGCCTTCCATACAAGACCACATGCAGTCAGCCTCCTTCAATAGCCCCGTTTCTTGCTTTGATTTTTCTTCCAAGCTAGTAATCTGCCTAATCAAGTCTTTCTGAATAATTTGTAGCTCACCCACTTTCTCATGGCATTTTTGTTCAAATGAAGCCGCCTTTTGACAAAATATTAAAACCACTCAAGGAAATTAATTAATAGTACAGGATACGGTTAATAACGACCTTCGCCGGTTTGTTTAATGGATGAAACCTATTTTATGATAAATTTAGTATATTAAATAATATAACGCGGGTGGGTTGCCTGAGAAATTCCTGGCCAAACAATTTTTTTTTTTTTTTGTAATATGCACCGGTATGTTTAACGAATAAATTTAATACTAACCGAAAGAGTGAAGCCTTTAGAACATAAAAATGTTGGGTTGCCTATTTGTTTCCTGGCATAGCTATGGGTTGCCAGGTATAAACAGGTATGCATAAACAGGTGTTTATTTTATATACAACAAATTCCATATCAAAATAAACGCTGTTTCATTACGAATACGATGTTATAGTGTTGTCTGCAAAAAAATCTGGTATGGATAACGGTTGTGCAATTTTCTAAAAATAAAATAAATTTTCAATTTTTAATTAATAATAGTCTGGCCAGGAATTTCTTAGGCAACCTACCCGCGTTATATTATTTAATACACTAAATTTATAATAAAATACGTTTCATCCATTAAACAGACCGGTGAAGGTCGTTCTTAATCGGATCTTAGACTATAAGGAGAATGCTACAGGGTAGCCTGTGAATTTAAAATTTTCTTAAGTGTTTTGCATTTTGCAGGTAAATAAAAAAAACTTAAGGTAATTTGAATTTCGCGGGCTACCTTTGAGATTCTAGTACAACATTCAAGTTTAAAAATGTTTAAAAGTTCAGTTTAGGAGTACCCATTTTACATAATCTATATAATATATATAAAAATTAATGCCACTTTTCGTTGTAATTTTATAACTCAAGAACGGGCTCACTTACCTATCCAAACCAAATTTTTAGGCTTTATTCGGACTATTTAGTAGATGGTTTGCACAAAATCGGTCGAGCGGTTCTTCATTTATCACATTTTTTGTAACAAATGAAGTAGGGTAGAGTAGGGTAGAGTAGGGTAGAGTAGGGTAGAGTAGGGTAGAGTAGGGTAGAGTAGGGTAGAGTAGGGTAGAGTACGGTAGAGTAGGGTATAGTAGGGTGGAGTAGGAAAGAGTGAGAGCGAAGCTGCGCGGGCAAAATCTAGTCTATTATATATAAAAGGGGAAACTGACTGACTGTCATTATAAACGCACATCCAAAACTACTGTAACGCAGCTCAGTTCGTCGGTAGGCTCGTATAGTTTTCTTTTATTCTTCTATGAAATTAAACACTTCGGGCGGCGCACTCTTATATTTTTTAACTTATTTCAACGAATACATGCTATCCTTACAAAAATCACTTCAACACTGAAAAAACAACAGACATTCTTTTTTTCTACTAACTTTCAAACCTATTCTAGAACAGCATAATCCTTCGAATTATATTTTACAAGCCAGTTCGTTGGATAAATAAAAAAAGCAACTCATGCGATCTCCTTTCGATATCACACTACTATGACTAGTGAATGAGTGAAATTTTGCGTAAAGCTTGAGGATTTTCCAAAATCCACCTCCTATAGAGATGAAAAGGGATCCAAAGTTTGTATGGAGAAACCTACTTTCACACGGGCGAAGCCGCTGACAGTAGCTAGTCCTTACATATTTTAGAACAAAATCCTCTACCAAATCTATCTATATGAACGCGATAGGTATACTCAAAATATGAACAAATTTTCATGAGATCGGACTGAACAAGTTCGATCTCATGAAAATTTGTTCTTCTAAATCTATTACTTGTGATATTCATGCTATTGCCAAGTTAATCTAAGTCATCAAGGTCCCTTAATTACCGACTGAATAAATACCGACTTGGTATTAGATGGATCTCACAACTTTTTAGGGTAGAAAAACTGAGTTGCAAGCATTGATATACAAAAAACCTTTTGGTTTTTATAATTCAATGGTTGCAAGCTTTAGATTTTTAACAAAATAATGTTTTTGATGGCATCAATCGTTTACACAAATAATTTAAAAGCAACACATAAACTAACTATTTATATGCCACAGTAGCATGCCACATAAAAGACATTGCTCAGTCTCCATCCATTCTTCGCCCTGGAGCCAAGAGCATCGGAAAATTATGTATTTCTCTAACATTAGTAAGATCTTATTAGATCTTATTTTTATAGCGGACTAGCTTTCAAAATAGATCTCGAAAGCAAGAAAATCGCACAACATAACTCTTTTTGTTAAGGCAGTTTTTGTTATGAATTTGAATAGATATTGAAAACATATCGTACACTTATTGAAAGCCTATTTAATTACCTTTCTAATGATATGCAATACAGTTAGTATTGTAAGAAACTCGAGTCTTCGTTTCGAGACTTGAGTAGAATTTCAAGACTAGGACTCGTTAGTCACATGAGTCCCGAGTCCTTTGAGTCCTCTTGAGTCCTTTCAAGTCTTTTAAGTTCTTTGAGCTAGACTGAGTCATGAACTTGATTTGGTGTGACGAAAGCGATTTGAGCGATTATTTTTCTGGCAGTTTTGACAGAAAGAGAGTAGGTAGGCAAATATGTTTTTGTTACAAACGTATTTTATCACTTTAAAATTGTAGCTTGTTTCCCGTACTAAAATAATATTAAATAATCAACATGACTAGTCAAGACGATAAAGTAAGACCATCTTCACCCAGTATATTAAGTTATACAGGGTTATTTGTTAAACACTAACAACCTTGTAGGACAAATAAAAAAGACCATTCATTATTGTGTATTCCGATACTCTTCATTGCACAGGGCGAGTTTGGACATTCACCTTTCCAATTTAGTCCTCTGTGTCCTTGCAGAATGCTATTGGGGCTGGTGAAATACTTTTTCTATATTTAACAAAGCTAAAGAACTCATGAGCTCACGCCTCAGTCATAAAATTTAACTCAGTTGAATGGTTTTGTAGGGTACTCGTAAACCACGGGTCTCTACTTAGCACACTTCGTTACACTCTCCTAAATAGGTACAGTACCCGGCACGTAAGTTGGCAAGATTTTGACGTAGTCGAGATAAATTCGCGCATGGTGCACGGTGCGCGGGGGGCAAAGGTCGACTAACGCACCAATCGCGCGCTCGGATCGGCGCTATCTCATACCCCGCATCCTACTGACCACCAAATAGATCTAAAAAACGATTTCTGCGCATCTAACGACTCTTGCCAACTTACGTGCCGGGAACTGTACCATTAAACCCGAGCCCCTACCTGACACGTTTTTAGGTAGGTTACTGAAAATATAAATCAAAATCCTACGTTTTTGAAATGTCCATAGGTGTTTTTTTTTTTACACTACCAGCTCGATAAGGTCCGTTTATGTCATACAACCCTCGCCTAAAGCAAGTCATTCTGTCTCTACGGATCTAATGCAGTATTAGAGCAGGCGCCAAAGGATGTTGAGCGTGTAAAATATGAGAACCGCCTTCTGGGAATAGTTTCGGACTCGGAAAAAAATGGACCAATATACCTCCTGGCAACAACCAAAATCATAATCTGCATGCTTTACTGAGTCCAAAACTATTAACAGAAGGCGGTCCTCATATTTCGCCTCCTCTATATGGGCTAGTAGGTATTCCCTAGGGAATAATGTGATTTGTATTCGGAAAATATTAAAGTGTACCTACGTGTGCACTAAACGAGTTTATTCAAAAATCAAACAGGCAAAAAAAGGAATAAAATATAGTTTAGGTAAAGTCGGTCTCTAAAAAAAGTTAATGAGCGTTATAAAAAATTAAAAACGGTTCGATTCAATTCACTAGTGAATTTTACTAGTTTCAAATGTCTAAATATGTCGAGGGATAGTAAACATTGACTCGTAAATAATACTTATTTTTCTAAAATATATAATTCGTTTAAGTATAGTGTCTTAATTATCTCACTGGTGTAAAAAGTAGAGTAACCAACACGGGAATAAAGTTGTATTTGTCTTAGGTGTCTTGAATTCCTCATTTCACTCAGGTTTCTATATCAACTCCTTCGCAGTCATGCTCGGGAGTTAGTTGTATAAATCTTTCACTGCATTCGGGATCAAAACTAAGCAACCTTCATTTCTTTCGGAATTCAACATCACCCTCGACTTCAAGACACTGTTGTGTTCCCTAGTAACATAATCTACTATTTTAAATATGTGCCATCAGTCACTATAAATAGTAGATTATATGACGAGGGGATAAAGGAGTGTCTTTAGGTCGCGAGCGGCATGTTGAATTCCGAACGAAACGAAGGTTGCTAATTTTAATCCCGAACGTCAGTAATTAAATCTGAGTAAAGTGAGGAATTTAAACCGCCCAAGACAAAGACAGCTTTATCTCCGTGTTGGGTACTCTACTATTTTACACCATCTGTGAGATAATTAAAGACAATTTATTATTTACAAATTAATCTTAAGCGGTTATCACACTGCCACGCACCACGCAGCGTAGCGCGTGAAAACGCACTTAGCACGTACTTGCGAGAGTGCCGATCTGCATCATCGTGCGGGTATTTTACGCACTCGCGCGTAGGTGCGTTTTGTAAATTCACGCAAGCACGCACTCATTTCATACAAAATCACGCACGGTACTATGAGACTCAGTGTGCCTTACCTTGCGTGTCGCCCCGTACCCACACGCGTCAGTGCGTGTTTCTCCGCAAGTAGGTACGTGATCTGCATGAACGTGCGTGGATGCATTTTCAGTGTGTTGCACTGTGCGTGTTTTCTATACAAACGGAGATACTTACAAGCAACGTTAAGACACGCATTCACGCACTACGCTGCAGAGCGCGCGGCAGTGTGATAATCGCCGCTATCACTCAACATATTTTGAGATTCGAAACAAACAAAATTCACTACTCTAAGACTCTATGGCTACAATTTTCTATTTCATTACTTTTTTCAGAAACTAGTCAGTAAACCAAGTAGTAGAGGTATTGCGGTGAAATTAAAATTATATTCTCAAGTCTATGGTCCCTTGAAGCTGTGAAAAAATTAAGCTTCCAAGTTAACGAAAAAAAAGATACGGTCGTTTATGTCGTAAAAAAGCGTATATTTCGACACCCCCAAGGGAATCAAAATTTATAGATTACTTCCCGTTGACCTGGAATTTTGAAATTTGGCATGAAGCAAGGTCTGATAGGACAAATTTAAGTAAAATTCTGAAATCTGTAAATTTGTCATTACGTCACAAAAAATGAACTGTTTTTGTGATTCGGAAAAATCTTCGCAACTCAATTCGGGAATTGAACTGTTTTCATGTATACAGGGTTATTTGTAAAACACTAGCACCCTCGTAGGTGCTAGTTAAGAACTTCATAAAAAACTACCTTTGTTCTATGACTTTTAAAAATTTATCATATTTTGGTTCATCAAATTTTCATATAAAAATAAAAATATTTAATTTGAACGTTCTAAATATTACGAAGTCTATGCAAAGCAAGCGATAGTATAATAGTAGAGGGTAGATGAACATGAACGTGACCTATTTACGGGCGACCCTCACTAGTCAGCCGGACGCTTTGATGCGCGCCTGCGTCGCGTCATACGTGTTCTTGTAGCGAAATTTGGCAGTGCGGACGTTATTACTTTTACATGATGGTGTACCAATATTCTAATGTCGAGTACACGGAAATGGTGTGAATGCTTGCTAGGTGTGATGACAATGTTTCGGAAGCGTGCTTACTATTATTATGAGAAGAGTGCGCGGGAGCCGTAAGTAGATACAGAGTTGAAATGTGTTAGATAGAACAACGAAATCTTGAAGGTTTGTTTTCTGGTTAATGTGTTATGTTTTGTAAAAAGTCATAGAACATAAGTTGTTGTTTATGATGTTAGTAATACAGTCCTGTAAGGTTGTTAGTGTTTTACAAATAACCCTGTTTTGTACGGAACCCTCAGTGCGCGAGTCCGACTCACTTTTTTTTAAGTTGACTTCCTATAGATATTTGATCACAAGAAACAATTAGATATTGTTACTTAAACAATTAATAACATTTGTTCAGTCAATTGCTGTTTCAGGGAGGGGTGTAAAAAAAAATGGACTAATATACCTACCTCCTGGTAACATCCAGAATCATAATCTGCATGCTTTTCCAAATCTAAAACTATTCACAGAAGTCGGTCCTCATATTTTGCACACTCAACTCCCTTTGGCGTCTGCTCTAACGTACATTTTATAATGTTGACCACAGAGATGTTGACGATTTTTGATGTTACAAATTCAAATCTCATTATTCTCTAGGGATCGCCCATACTGCATTATCTTCCTAGGAATAGAATGACTTTAAGTGAAAAAGATAGAAGTGGTTCAATGACATATAATAGTACATTATGATGTAAGTGTGTAATGTTAGTGATTACAGTCGAGGCGGTATTTAGACCCGAACCGTGACGAGGGCCTAAATTTTTGTGACATGGCGGTAAAAATCTGTTTTCATATGCGCGCGCATAGGTAATTTTTTTATTTATCCCTATGGGAAGGCTAAGGTATTTTGATCATTCCTACTACCTAGTCCTACGTTATTGTTTTTTGCGTGAATTTTTTTTTACTATAATGTCTTTCGTAGTGACAATAGAATACGCATGTAACATTTTCGAATGATTTTGTAGTATTTAATTTTATTTTATTAATACAGCCACTGAATTTCTATCGAATAAATTAAGGCAAAAACCGCGCGAATCTTAAAATGGCGGCCCATTAAAAAAAACATTTTTATTTGAATGTACGATTTATTTTAATAAATGATTTTTTTATTAAATAAATCGTTTCTACAAGTTAAAATGGTCAAAATGGCATGACATGACGCAATAACTTATGTGAAATTTTTTCGTACTCATAATTGGACGTAGTTATGCAAACAAGAACCAACCCACATTATTAGTGAAATTGAGTTATGTACCTACTTCAATGGACTGAGTTATGATTTCAGTGCCCATTGAAGTATATAACTCAAATTTCATTAAAAATGTGGGTTGGTTCTTGTTTGCATAACTACGTCCAATTTGTTTTGCGAATAAAGAGGTTGAACAAAAAGGTTTTAACTACATAGCACTCGTGCGTAATAGTAATCAAAATGTCACAGTTTGGTAATAAGAGCCTTTATATACCTAAGTGCAGTGCAATAAGAGTCACTTTCTGAGCAAATGTGTTGAAAAAGGACATTATCGAGCAGGTGGTGTAAAAAGAACATTATGTCATATAGGCAAGATCTCTATTATGGTGAAAGCTAAGGGCCCGAGCATGGCGTTGTTCTCGCTAGATGGCGCTGAACTAGAAAAATACAAGGTGCAGTTTTAAAACTGCACAATATTTCAGGAGGTTGTAATAAAACTCATAAATAATCTAATAAAAAAACGATACCTGGTCAATAATCAGTAATACTTGTTATTTAATTTTTTAATTACACTAAACTAAATCGATTGATCGATGGCCGCGGGGGCGTGGCTAGGGTGTGGCGTGCGGGATGATGATTGGATGATACATTATTTATGAAACTATCGTTGCGAGTTAGTGTGTGTGAAAACGCCCTTTATTGTTCCGTGTTTTTGTGTGTGAAAAAAAGAGCGGTTATAAAAAAATTAATAATTACCTACTTATTTTATTATTGATTCGGGTCGAGAATCACTAACATAATTACCTCCTGAAATATTTTGCAGCTTCAAAACGACACCTTGTATAGTTAACTTCGTTTTTACTATATGGAAGCAATATTAAGTCAAGAAAATGGTATTTACTAAAATCGGATATTCGACTTTATTGAAGTTAGTCAAATTGGATGAAGCAGTTTTGCGAACATTAAAAAATAATAATAAACGATACCAGCACCTCCTATCGGGTCCAATTGTGAATCTAAACAATTCAGAAACTCGCTTAAGCAAATAAAAAAAATTGCCAGAATCAATCTAACTCTTTAGCAGCAAGTAAGTTCAATCTAAGATAAGTAACAGCGAATGACGTTCACACTAACCGTTCTGACATCAAATAAAGCTTTTCGCAAAGAATCATTTTTTTTACCCGAATATGATGGCACACAGCAGTCACCAGGACTAAAATCTCGGCTAAATGAAGCAAAAACAAGAAAAATAATTAAAACATTCCATTGTTACAAGCATTTCCTTAGACATAGGTACCTAACATTAAACTAAATCACAAGCTACAAGCTGTATCTCTACCAACTGGTTAAAGTAGATATAGTATAGAAAGTTTAGTAATCCTTTTAACCGCCTGCGTCCGATATATTCGACCAACACTCCCGCGTTTATTCCAATAGGGTCTTCTCTTATTTATTTATTACATGCTTTATTGTAAACTATTCCACATACAAAAATAAACTAAAACACATACATACAAAGGGAGCCCTTAAGGGAGGCCTTATCGCATTCCGCGAACTCTTCCAGGCAACCTGGAAGGCTGGAATGGAGAGTAATTGCCTGGATAAAAACTGGGACTGTCATTGGAGTGACAATATCATTAATATACACAAATATAATACAATAGATACACAGATATATACATATGCATACACACAATAGATACATATATACACACATTGAAAACAACACGTTTGGAGATTAAGAGACCAAACGAGTCGCAAACACACGACCCTGGCGAATAAGACACGAAAACACTCGTCGGACCAATCCAACGCAAGCGATTAAGGGTTTAAACATTTTTGATATACTAGGTGACAAAATGTCCTCCCAAAATGTCACGCTACGCTGTTAAATTGTCCAAAAATATGTCTTGCGTCACGAGAATGCATCCTAAAATATTGAGGGACAGGTTTGAGGCATTAGGCAACGTTGGAGCGTCACGTGAATTGAGCGTCGCGCGTCATATTGTTGGAAATTTTGTTCCGTAATGTATCTAAATATCTCAGGATGTCTTGCCCTTACATGTTGTGTTATATGTCACTTCGTGTTAGCAACAAGTTCTTGAAGGCCCGTTCACTGAGTGTGCAAGTCATCCTGCCGCTTTTTATCGACATTATATTAGCCAGGAACCATAGTCTTAACATAGTTCTTGGTAGCTGGTCCTATTAAGCCTCCTAAAACCATAATCGTCAGTTTCCCATCAACTGAAGGTTGTTCTTGGATACACTAGCACAGCGCGTAGATACAGGGATAATCCTCAGTTACCAACTGTTCCACGTTCCATGAAAGTACCCCTAGTAGGCCTTTGCGTATTGGCATTGATCCTTCGTACGCCTTCTAAAGGTAAAAGACCTTAGGGCCCCCAAGATAAATAAATACATAAAGTGTAACTAATTACCGTTTTACAACATTCTTGCAACCGGCCTTACAAGAGTCTTTACACATTCGAAGGTGGATTTCTTCCTAAAATACAATAAAGTTTTAAGTAAAACGTACCTAAAAAGCTAAACCATTTCATTTTAGTAGAAAAATTTGAAAGAAAACAGCTTTAAAGAAGGTATGGTTGTTTTATCCTCGTGACGTTCGACAGTAACGACCTCTCGCGCCGTGCCCAGGCGGGTACAGTTCATGGTTCGAAACGAGGAGGAATGGCAGGCGGTCGCCTCCTTCTGCGAAGCAGCAATGCTAGCAAAGGAGGCGGCCGCACGCACGTGTTAATGGCCCCCTCGCCCAGTCACCGGGATCCCCAGCCCGATTTCCAGCCACCTAAGGGCCTGCTTGCGGACATCAAGCAGTGTGTTGCTCGCCATCCGGCCTTCCAGTAACCGTCCGATGACGCCACCAGCACTGCGCCGCCACCGTTGTTGTTTTAGCCGGCGCGCCGCCGCTGACGAAATTGTAGTCGTCATATGTCTAAATCTTCATAAAGACCAACCCGTCTTCGTAAATAATAATTATTATAACAGTGTTTCAACAACTTTCGTCGCGAATCGCATTTAAGCATAAGCATAGCATAATCAGCCTTATAACGTTCCCCCACTGCTGGGACTTGAGCGTCCTTTCTGGGAGAGGGAATGGGCCGTAATCTACCACGCGGGCCCAAAGCGGGTTGGTGGATTAACTGCATCTAAAATACATCAAATATAAAATTGGATCATGATCATATCCCTCAAGTGTCGCCACAAAGACCAGTCCTGTGCGTCTCGCATTTATCAGGTCATTTCACCTTGTGGGAAACCTGCCAAAGTCGCGTCTTGCGATACGCGCTCGCCACCGCAGAACTTTTCAATAGAAAAGAAAAGACCCCTTTCCAGAAGATGCTTTTCGATCATGGTACCTATCAAAACCTTTATGTACTAACCCCCCAATCCGGATCATCCGCCAGAACTTTCCAGAAGTCACACATTAACTTGGTGCCAACATCGTTATTCATAGTTTCTGAAACCGTTCTTCTTGAAGGGTGAGGAGGTGGACCCTGTGTTGAAACCGATTTTTCTGGACCCGGCTTTAGATATGATGAAACTGGCACCTTGCCCCTTGTGTGTGAGGGGTAGACAGTTCTTATTTCTTGGAGCAATTCGTTCAACACTTTGTTGCGACGGTTCAGACAGTCTGGCACATCACGCATCTTGAGCAGTGATTGATGTACCTTAAATAAAGACAAGAATTACAAACATTCCTATATACGAATCCTGCTCCCTGTATTTCATACAAGCTCGCAAGTCCTTGGAAATTAATGCCACATTTACGCAAGATCTAAAAAGGTTTTGAAAACTATTTTTAAAACATGTTTAGACAGACAGTAATGTTTTTTACCCGACTACGGAAAAGCCAAAGGAGGGTTATAATGTTGATAGGCTATGTACAACGTTAAATTTTAATCGTTTTAATCCCGTGGAGGATCGATCCGGTACATGAAACACTATCGATTTGTAAAGATAAAATTAAAAAATAAAGTACCTCTAAACGTCAGCTGGGCGAGTTCAATGAACTGTAGTTAATAGTCGGCGTTGCGTACAAAGTACCTACAGGTCATTGAACTCGCTCAGCTGACTTTTTCTTAAAGAAATTAATTTCGTACATGCGTAAATTAATACGAGTTTTGAAAAAGAGGTACTTTATATTTTAATTTTATCTTTACAAATCGATAGTATTTCATGTACCGGATCGACCCTCCACGGGATTAAAACGATTAAAATTTAACGGTGTATAATAAGGGAGGGACTAATGCTAAATTTGCAATTACTAAAACATCATGGGGACCTATTCATTGTAAAGATTAGGTTCTAAAACCAAAAAAAAAGTCTATGACCAGTTTCCATTTTAGTAAGGAAAAGAGTGTGTAATAATTTTCAAAAATGTAAAAGAAATCGTAACTACGAACTAGGTACCCGGGCGCGATTGATTTTTTATTTTTAAGGTTATTTAAACAGGATAATGAAAAACCTTTATTCTGGCGGTTTTAATGGGGCGATGTAACTGTTATTAAATTTTCAACGTTCCTAACAAAATAATCTCAGCAAACAGTAATACAACCATTACTCGTTGCAACAAAATATTAAAGAACCTTACCATGTTACTTTATGACTCGCCCAGGCCACGCTCAAATTGTCAGATTATTAAAATATACACTTTTCTGCATGTACTTAAGTTACCTTTTTAACCGACTTCGAAAAGGAGGAGGTTCTATGTTCGGCTGAATGTATGTTTTTTTTTTATGTATGTTCACCGATATCTCGGTCAATTGTGGACCGATTTTGATTTTTTTATTTTTATTGAATGGTTATGCTTCCAAGTTGGTCCCATAGAAATATTGTTATGATCTGATGATAAACTTCGAAGATATGGAACAGAACTCCTCATAGGAACAGCAGAATATTGTCTTATCAAGTAAAATTGCTTTGTTTATACGTGTAGTCGAAGACAGACTGAAAGAAAACGGGGAGGGGATGTATCGAACTGATCTGGCGATGAAGCCGGAAGGTAAATTAATGTAACCTAAACGTGTTTGGGATTATTAGAAACGTTATGAGATGCACTCTGGTTAGAAGGTATTTAAGTTTGGCTGAGGGGTACTTTTTAGTGGTGGTATCATAACTAAAAAGTGAAAAATAAAACACTTAAAAAAAATTAAGTAAATGTTAAATAACAAGCAGACAAAATTATTTAATATAGAAACACTGAGTTCCGAAATTAAAGTTATTTTGTACTTTTCAGTGTTTTTTTACATTAAAGTCAGTTTAATTTTTTTTTTTTGTAAATAGTTTTTCTTAATCTGACGCGCTCGAGTTTTTCTGAGGATCATTTTTTTTTAGGTAGGTAGGGGTACATTACAAGATGCAAGGTTTCTCCCCATACGATATTCTGACGCGCTGGAGTATCCCGCAAAATCCCCATCTCGCCGCCTCTACTAATATGGGTGTATGTTCATCTGTTCCCTCATAGCTCCTAAACTATCTACTAAACGGAACTCGACAAATGAGGTATCGTTAAAACCGTCTTAATCGTCCACTGAACATAGACTATGTGACGCGTCACAAGACTTGTTTATTTCAGCATCCTGAAAATCTTGTTTCATACTTTTTCAACGTCGTAGAAATGTCGTTTTCTACGCCTATAAACATGAAAAAGATTTATCAAACAGTCCAAAACCGCATCAGAAGCTATCCTTTCGTTAGAAACTGATAGTGCTAGAGAGATCCGCAGTCACAAAATCAATAAGGGGGCCGACATTTAGCGTATTTACCATCGAAATATAAAAAACCTATGGTATTTACCTATGTTATGCGAAAACACGATTTCGTAAAATTTTCTCTTCATGTACCAGATCACATGGCAGGTACACGTTTGTGCGGCGATGTCTGAGATTCGGTGTATAATTTGTTTTTTGTAGTCTCGTGCTTAACCTGATGGATAGAGAAAATGCGGTCGATGATGGAGCGCGCTTACCTAGAAGTAACCTTCACTTAAAGATCATTCACTCTTGACTTAAAGATTGTTGCTCCCCAAGTTGTATCTAGCTATCAGAAAATACCGAGAAAACGACTCCCTCGCTGTATGCACAATGAACGTGTTCCCAAAACGTTTTGTGGGTATAGGTGAGATGTCCACCTTGTAGCGGTGGCGCATCGCGCCGTACGCCTGGTGGCTCCTTCATGGAACGGGCTGGGCGAAATTAAGCTATTCAATTCCGACGCACACTCCCCAAAATGCATCCAGGTAGAAAACCGAAAGGCTAGTCACTCAGCCTCGATAGATATTAGTCTGTGGACCTACGGGACCTGTTATATGGATAAATGGGTACCAACTTACATTAGAGATTTCAAATTAATTTACGTTGTGGTTCTAATTATGCATACATTTATGTTTATTTCTTTGTCATGGTCGGTAACCACAGCAAAAAATTTAATTATAATTATTTAATTATTTTTTTTATAATATTGCTAGAATTTTAACATGCTAAATGCATTGTCACTTTGACAGTTTTTGACGAATTACCAAATTATAAAGGGAAGATAAATCTGCCAGTGCTTTTTTTCATTTTTTTAACATTTCCGCACCACAAAGTTTAAAGAAAAAAATAACCTGCCAAGTGCGAGTCAGTCCCGAGCACGAAGGGTTCCGTACCGTCCGTAGCAAAAAAAGGCAAAAACTACGAGTAGGTATCACGTTTGTTATACTAATAATATGTTAAATATTTATTTTATTCTACTTTTAGTTACCTATTTGTTGTAACAGCAGCAACAGAAATAAGTACATAATCTGTGAACGGTGTGAAGGTTTCAACAGTTGTCTTATTTACTATCACAGTTCATGAGATTAACCTTTCACATACCGTCAATTTGAGACACAATAGTAGGTACCTAAGACAATAGATGCGCGAACGCGCCGGCGTTTGCTTGGGGTTCAATGAATACAAGACGGACAGAGGAGTTATAATAGGGTCTCGTTTTACCTTTTGTGTGCGAAAACCAAAAAATCTTGTTGTTCAAAGTAGGTTTATACGTAAACTTACCGTTTAGAAACTAGACGTTTACATAGGTACCGTTTCTTGTCGTACACTCATAGCAGAGTGGTCATGATCATGGATCGTCCGTTACGTAAGTTGGTTGCGGCATTTGCAAGACTTGTCTATTTGTCGCATTCATTCGTAGCACTGCGTGTACATACGCTATGGGAACAATTCGTAGACAATTCAATAATTTCACACCTTTTTCACACATTATTGTCCTGCTGTCGACACTTGAGATAGAATAGAAAACTACACCATTTTCGTGTCACAATATCTACGAGGAATCAATTTAAATTTTACTAATAATGAAAACAGTCACTGAACTTCCCGCCAAAAATCTAAACCGTTTTGTACCTATTTGCCGGTATTTTTTTTTTTGTTGTTAATTCTGGCTTCGCGCATTTCACACGATTTGTGCCTTTTGCCAATGTCAAGTTTAGAAATAATCATGTTTTCATTCACTTAAGTTACTTTGAAATCCATTAGAACGCCGTTATAAGGCGCAATATTTGGCGACAAATTACTGTCGGGTAAGCCTTCTCGGTAAGCTTCGCTGTGGTAGTCAATAAGTACTACAATAATGATTCTCAGCTCCATTTTACCGAGATCGCACCTGTTTCAATGATTCCTTGGACAATGTGTAGTTTTAAAATGCAAAACTACACCAATTTTACATCACAATATCCACTATAAAAATCAATAATTTGTGAATAATTAAAACCGATACTGAACCAACAATAAACTTCACTTGAAGAAATCCCGCCAAAAACTTATAATTAAAATTATTTACATAAATTAATAATAAATAATCACTAGGTATATATACAAACTTAAAATAATAATATGTACAAACGAGTAAAAAAGGCTGAAAAATGGGGAAAACTCACAGGGCATCAAAAAATTCGTCCACATCGATGTCAGTGGGAAAAGTGCCCAGAACGCTGGCAGCATTGCCACGCTGGATGGCAATGCTGATTCGTTGACTGAAGAAGAGTCCAGCCCTCTGGTCACGCGAAGAGTCGACCAACTGTTTGCTGATATCCCGGACAACTCGATGAGCGCTCGGACCCCATGGCCCTAGAGTTTCAACCCCAAACGGCTCAAACACATAACTTCCAATGAGGTTATTATATTTACGCCGTTTGAGGTCTTCTGCACCTGCAGCAGCCGCCCCAGCACAGCCCGCCGTACTCAGAAGATGGGATGGCGCAAGGGTGTCGACACATGTTGCATCCCACACCAAAGGCCTACCCAATTTCCAAGGCATTATAGTCATCCCATCTGGCCTCTTCCCATCGTCACGTGCCAAGCCATTTGGCTCTAAAACAGCTGGCACCCCGGCGATGACAAGAGCTCGACGGATGATGTCATTAATACTGGCATGCCGTGCTATCCGACCAGCGCTTCTGCTGCAAGATAGGCCATGGTGTCCGAGGCGGTCGACTGCTTCGCCACACTGACATCGATGTGGAGCTCCACTAGGAGCACCTAGACGCAGGCATGTAGCGATCCGGAAGGTGGTGTCACTTAACAAAGTACCTATGTTAGGTGACGGTAAAGCCTGTAGCCAAAGGCCCGACTCCCATTCACCCACAGCCAGTAGGCGAGCGCGCTCAGCAGTATTGGTGGACGTATTAATGAGATTATTCCGTACCAACCTGCAGAGCGGCTCATCCCACTGTCTCTGAGAAGATGGATTTTCGGGCAACGCCTTGTCCGGGCAAGTGATTTTCCAGGCGCTTACTGCATCGGCCAAGCACGGCACCTCACAGCTAACCAGTGATGGAGTCAAAATTCTTTTGGTCAACTGTTGAGTGCTGTGGACCGAAGACAGGAACGCCGGTAGGCTTACAGTAGAAATTTTGCGGATGCCGAGCCCACCAAAACGAATGGGTAGCGTGGCTTGTAGCCACGCTCGGTCATCCAGGGCCACATTTAAAATGGAAGTCAGAGTATACCGAATTGTCTGATCAATTTTGTCCAAGAGATTTGGCTGCTTCTAGGGAATGGTCCCGGGAAGTCCCGGTCCCGAGAATCCCGGGAAGTCCCGGGATTTTTGTATAGGCTAAAGAACTGGGACGATCACACCTCGTCCCAGGACTTTCGGGACCTTCGGGACTTAGTTGAAAAGTATAAAATTAAGAAGAGAGTTTCCCATTCAGATATCATAATAAAAGGTTTCTTAAGATTTTATTTTATTTTAAGTATATTTTACAACTGTGCAAGACGACGTATACCCAAGACCAGACAGCGATGAAATGCGCAGCCACATTGTTGAACTATAACACGCACAAATAGCGTTTCTTCGATAGCTGTTCATCTACCTGAAGAGCCTTCATCACAAAATCAAAAAAAAATAATGATCTGCACAGAGATGCTATATTAACAAAAAAAGATGAGCTTAATACTGAAATATTGAATGCTACCAAAAATGTACGAGTTCGAAGCGATCAAGAAGATTTAAACACTACAATTAGAATAGAAATGGCTCTTTTTGAAAATGGTGGTGATCGTGGCCGTTTTCTGTCGTTGGCTTATGATCACCTTCTGACGATCCCTCCGACCAGCGTGGAACCCGAGAGGATATTCTCTGCTGCAGGATTACTGTGCAACAAAATAAGATCACGCTTAAGTGATAAAAGCTTAGACGCACTTATTTTTTTAAGAACCCATTATAATGAGCAAGACAGTACTAAATAATTGAACGTTTTCATATTTTGTTAATTTCATTCCTTTATAACTTTTTCATATTTTATTATTTTATATTCCTTAAAGATAAGCGTCTCAGTGATATGATATCTGTTGAATGCTGATGATAACTTGGTTTATATTTAAGAAAAGGATTTATGTTTTATTTTGTTTTATGGAAAGTAACTATGTTTTTGTTGATTGATATTGGTATATAATTTATAATAATAGCGAGCGTTAAATGCTGATTTGACTCGTTGTTTTCTTCTGTTGATTATTTTTTCAAAGAATAGTAAATGGTTCTGTTATCGTTGATTTTTTTTAAATATATATCTTTAATTAATACTATGTAGTTTTCATTACCTACGTACATACATTAATACTAAAGACCTATTAAAATAAAAATACCAGCAGTAGGTAAAAAAAAAAAAAAGTCCCGGTTCTCCCGGTTCCTTCAACAAGTAATCCCGAAAATCCCGGGACGCAAGAAGAGCACCGTTTCTTCATTCCCTAGCTGCTTCCATAAAGGGGAAGAGCGGAGAAAATACATGAAATTTGGTGCAAAACAACAATACCGTATGAGGGTGAAGGCCGAATGTAGGTTAATTTTAGAAAGTCTTTCCGAAATGTTTTTAAAACGTTCAATTTTGTCGTCAATGAATAAAGAAAAACTGTCTTCCAAAATTGGAGAACCTAGGAGGTGCAGTGTACTTTTATCTATAATTTTGATTTCGGGAGCTATTGAATAAAATTTCTGTAGAGTCGATTGTCTGTCAGTACTGTCAGGAACAAAATTTTCGCATTTTGAATGATTTAGATCAAGGCCGATGGATCGAAATTGGTCTTTCAGGAATTGGAAATCTTTCAAAACAGTATCTACCTCACCTCCCAGGGTTCCATCATCCAAATACCATAGGTTAAATTTCGAATTTAGTTGTTGGATGATTGGATGGATAGCCAAACTGAAAATGACTGGCCCGAGACGGTCACCTTGTTGGCATCCAACTGCAGATTCCAAAACCTTGTTTTTGTACAATAATTTAGATGGATACCTATAGCATTGCCACAAAAAGCCGAAAATTTCTGGAAGTTCTTTTTTTGCTTCAGCCAACAAAGTGTCCCTGTTTACAGAATTAAAGGCGTTTTTAACGTCAACCTTGAGGATGACCTTACCCTTATCAGAATTTAGGAAGGTTGTGAGGGCATGTACGGCAGCCTCACAGCCCCCTCTTGAACCAAAGCCAAGCTGCAGGGGCTGGAATTTGTTTGTCAGTGATTGGCTGTATAATTTACAACAAATTTTGGCTGCCATACGCCTGTAGGTGCACCCGACGGCGATGGGACGAATGCCACCATCTTTCTTGCGCAGGGCACATAGGTTGGCCCCGTACAAGACATCGACGATGGCATCGTTCACGCCGCCGGAGAGCATAAGAGTGACTAGAGCCACAAGCTCCTTCAAAAGCGACTCACCAGCTTCCCCGGCGCCTGAACTCAAAAGATCCTTCAAGTGTTGAGGAGTCAGGCCGTCGAGGCCACCGGCAGAACCGCTTCTGAAGGAGCTCACGGCTGCAAGTAACTGGGGTGCTGAAATTTGGAAAGATGAATCCGGATGGGGGGTGTCAGGAGGTTCAGGAAAGGTGAGGTCATCCGCAGGCGCTGGGTGTTTACTCTCCAGAGCTAAAAGTGTATCTGGAGAGTAAGGCGCCACCACATCACTGCTGAACAGTAATCTAGCCGCTCCCCTAATGTCACCCTCACTTATTTTGGATTCCACATGTGAACACAAACCTTTCTGAGAAAAGTTGTTAAAAGCGGGTAAATTTAGATCTAAAATGTGAGCCGAATTATTGCAATTGTCTTTAATTTGGGTAGTTAATGTTTTTTTCGAAGCCAAATTTTTTTGGACATGTAGAATCCTGTAAGGGAAGGTGAGTAATTCCTCCCAAGCACTTGGTGTGTTCTCCTGGGTCGCAAGACGAACGCATCGCGCTAAACTCAGCGCAACAGTCCGTCTCGCGCCCCGGGGAACTCTCTTTAAGATTGGTGTAGAATTTTTTAATTTTGATAATGTTTGCCAAAGTGAATCCAAATGTGTTGTTGTTTGGGAAACTTATAATTATGTTGTATTTATAATTGTAAATACCTATATAAAAATTGAATGGCCTGTTTCTTTTTCATTTGTTGTTATTTAAATGCATTCAAATTCAAACGTTCAAAATAACTTGATCTTGTTCTAATACCTCGTCAATAACAAAACATAACCAAACAAAACTAAAAAAAAAAACACTAATTATAGTTATAATAATTAAAATATATACATACAATCATATTGGTACTAGTTTATCACAATTATTTATTTGGCAGATTTGTTTCGAATTTTTTGCTATAAAACGATAGAAAGATTCTACAATCTCTAATGCAATATTAACCCTTAAACCCTACCCGGGGGGTCCAGCAAACCCCAGAGGATGAATATTTCTAAATATTTTTGCAATAATTGAACGCACTTTTATGTCACTCGAGTCTAATCTCTAGTGACGTCGGCGGTCATCTTGTAATTAGTCGAGCGTCAGCGTTTTCACTGTTTTGACGGATTTATTGCAATTTATGGGTTTGTCAGACCCCAGGGTAGTAATAACGCAATATATTGTCATTTCATTTCGTCGATATATTGGTGAATGCTGTTATTTTTTATATAATATTATAAAGGGTAAGTTTCATATTTTGATGTAGTTATTACAATAACAGTGGTATTTCATTCTTTAGAAACAATTATATAGACAAATCAAACAATTTTGTTGTTTCGTTTTTACAGTTCATTCAATATTGTGTTTTATGTTATTGTTTCAGTTTTAACGATCCTTCTGAATATAGTAGGTGTTAATTCATATGTCTTGCTAAAAATGACCACGAAAAGAGCTACAAAAAGACGTTATTTCTTGAAAAAACTTGCCTTAGATCTGATCACCCCTCAAATGGAAGAACGCTTTACGTGGCCCTCTTTGCCCATGAATCTTCAAGTTCTCTTAGGTGGAATCTTGCAAAAGAAGCGGCCATTGCAAGAACCAAGTTCTGCTCCCACTGCTAAGAAAAGATGTGCCATGTGCCCAAGGGGTAAGGACCGGAAAACCAAGGTCACCTGTGGCATGTGCCGAAAACCTCTTTGCGGTGAACATACTGAGGCTATGTGCCAAGAATGTGTTACCAAAAACAATTAATTTTTTTTTTTGTATTGTTAAATAAGCGTTCATAATATTAAACAGTAATTGTAATTGAATTGTAGTTTTATTTTGTGAGCATAAATTTTTATGTATTGGGGTCCTTAAAACCCCTGGGTAGTAATAGTGTTTCTCCAGGAATGGGTAGGGTTTAAGGGTTAAATACTATTTTATTTTCGAACGCATGCAAAATTGACATTGACATAAAATGTCATCAATGTGACCCAATGTCAAATGTCACCCATCTTCTGATTGTTGTGATGAATGCTGTGTTAATAATATTTTGAATAGAACACGAATACACGATCACTTGAGCAAGTTATGTATGTCTCGTATTGATAAGATAAAACTAGACGTAATAATTGTGATTTGTCTTCAGTCTTCCAGTAATCAATTATTTCTTCAGTACGTAGTGAGATCGTAAATCAAACCATGGCAGAACTTGGCCCAGTGAGTATCTAATAACTACGTATTTTTGATGTATTAAATAAATAATTGTTACTAATATTATGTAATGAAACTAGGTGATTTATACTCCTCAACAGACTTTAAAAAAATACTGTAAAACGTAAAACCTCTAGTAAAAAGGTCGAAATAATAGCACTTAACTTCTTTTTAATTAAAACCCAGCCCTGATGACTAAACTATTTATCAGCCAATCAATCAATGATCTTTTCTCAGTATTCTGCCTTCAATATTTCAGGAACACCCAAGAAACTTAATCCCAGAGCTATGTAATCAATTCTACCACTTGGGATGGGTTACAGGCACCGGTGGTGGTATCTCCATCAAGGAAGGGTAAGTTTGACTTTAGATCTTACAACTACTTCCATTATGTTTCTGTCATGGGTACCTACTGTAACTGGAATGAAAGTAAAGAAGAAACAGGAGTGGGTTTTAGTCAATAAAAGTCTGACACACTCTCCCGCACCACCCTAGAGCGTAAAAAGTCATTATGGTTCTGTATTGTTCCTTGTTTTTTACTTTTTGCACGTATTGGATAATACACTGTTTCGAGTCTACTAAAATAGATTATTTTAAAATCGTTTAAAGAAAAGGTGATTCTAATGCATCAACTTTATCAAATTTTTCTCACTCAATCTTTTTATAATGTTTTCAGTTTCTTAACTAACATAACAATCATTTTGTATTAGTAAATGTAGTCTTCTTCTTCTTAGTTGTACACTCCAAGTGGAGTGGTCATGGTCATGGAACGTCTGGTAGTTTGGTTGCGGCTTTTGGAATACTTAAAAAAAAAAATGTAGTAGAATGATGATTAAGCCAACGCTTTGATAACGTTACCAACTTCACACTATATTAAGTAACATATATTATTAAGTAAAAAATATGTTCATAAAGTTAACACTTTAATGGTAATGGTAGTTTCGTACCAAATCGAATAACAATGTTAACAATTAACTTGATTTACTTTTTTCATTACTTCATATTAATATGTTGTTGCGGTCCCTTTTAAATTAAAAGAATAGAATAAACTTAAATGTACACCAAAAAGTAACATAATTATACATAAATGTAACCTTTTTGAAAATTGAATAGAATAAATGTAGGTACCTATTCTAGTTTTTGAATTTGTAATCAGGCCAATACTGCATTAATCTGGATGAAATAAAGAGATTTGGTAACATTCTCAAGCCTTGGGTTAGGGTAATATTACTTTGAACCGATAAAATCATTGCTACTGGAAAACTTCACCCAAGTATTGTTACTTCAGTATTACCACTACTAATAACGTTATCTTCATATGATGAAGGTAACAATACTAATTGAGCCCTGCTGTAAACAATCCTGTAAATTGTCACTACATAGGTACCTACTAAAGTTTTTGATGAATAAAGATATGTTAAGGATTGTTTTATTTAAAAAAAGAATTGCTAAATGTGTTGCTAAGCGCAAATCTCGAGAACAGCTGAACCGATTTCGCTAATTCTTTTTTTGTTGTGTTTGTTATTACAAAGAAAAGGTTCTTATGGAAAAAAAATGAAAATTAGGGCTCTACCCTATTCTACCCTACACTAAGGTACCTATAGTAGGGTGAAAGCAGGGTAGAACGAAGCCGCGGGCAAAAGCTAGTTTCTTATAAATATTTTTAAAAAACGTCACTAATTATTAAAACAATTTTATGCAATAAGTAAGTATTCATTTGACGGGTGACAGGACAGAATGGAAGAGCGTGTTGCGCCGACCCTAAGTAATATGGGATAAGGGCAGGAAGGAGAAGAAGATTCATTTACATTTTCTAATCCAATCATCAGTTAGCGTTTTCTTTATTTCGAAAATTTAACAAAATAAAAATATTATATTTTACAGTGACAAAATCTACATAGCACCATCAGGAGTACAAAAAGAGCGCATGAAGTCTGATGATCTGTTTGTGCAGACAATCAATGATGAAGACATTGAATTGCCACCACCTGAGAAGAAGTAATTATTCTTATTATTTTTTACTTTAACTTTACAGTTAAATTAACTCATCATGCATTCTATCTGCGAAAAATACAATTTACTGTGAGAACACAGTAAATTTTATTTTTAAGAAGAAAAAAACAGATTAATCTTCCATAGCACACTTTGATAAACGAAAGTTATAAAACGGTCGGGATTTTGAATGTCGGGATTTTAAACTTCGGGATTTTGTTACGTACCCATTTATTCAGTCGTCATTTGTGATTATGTAATTTGATTAGTAGGTAATGATTTGATATTTTAAAATTACATTTAGCAACTTTTGATCAGTCGTTCATTTGACGTCACATACATTGGGATTCTAAATAAAACATTTGGTCATTTAAATTTTGTTATTTCGATTATTGTTCTTTTGAAATTTGCTCAGGAAAGTTTTGATTTTCTAATATGCAACCTATAAAACACTACAGAATGATTTTCCATAATTAATTCATTAAACCCCAAGCGAACGCCAGCGTTCGCTCTCTCATTGTCTTTCTAGTCTTTCTCTAGTTACGGTACCTACCTATTCTAAAGTTAAAAAAAAACTTTTTACAAAAAAAAATATACCTAACCGACTTCAATGTTAAAAAACCGGCCAAGTGCGAGTCGGACTCGCCCATGGAGGGTTCCGTAGCAGCAAGTAACATAATATAAAAGTTCTTGTAGTTCGTTGTAACTTTGATCGATGTTTTAATAACAGTGTATTTTTTTAGATTTATGATTTATTAAAAAAAAACTACTGACTAGATCTTGTTCAAACCAATTTTCGTTGGTAGTTTACATGGTAATGTACATCATATATTTTTTTTAGTTTTATCATTCTCTTATTTTAGAAGTTACAGGGGGGGGGACACACATTTTACCACTTTGGAAGTGTCTCTCGCGTACACTATTCAATTTAGAAAAAAATGATATTAGAAACCTCAATATCATTTTTGAAGACCTGTCCATAGATACCCCACACGTATGGGTTTGATGAAAAAAAAATTTTTGAGTTTCAGTTCTAAGTATGGGGACCCCCAAAATTTATTGCTTTTTTTCTATTTTTGTGTGAAAATCTTAAAGCGGTTCACAGAATACATCTACTTACAAAGTTTCAACAGTATAGCTCTTATAGTTTCGGAAAAAAGTGGCTGTGACATACGGACGGACAGACAGACAGACAGACAGACAGACAGACAGACAGACAGACATGACGAATCTATAAGGGTTCCGTTTTTTGCCATTTGGCTACGGAACCCTAAAAACACTGAAAAGTTTAATATTAATATAACTTTAATTTCGGAAGTTGGTGTTTTTCTATACCTAATAGGTTTGTCTCTTCTCTATTTAACACCGACTTTCGAAATTAAAGTTATTTTAAACTTTTCAGTGTTTTTTAAGTCGGTTATTTTTTTTTGTAAAAAGTTTTTTATTTTACACTTTTTAGCTATTATACCACCACTAAAAAGTACCCCTCAGACAAACTTAAATAACTTATAGCCACAGTGCATCTCATAACGATTCTAATAATGCCAAACCCGATTAGATTACATTATTTTTTCCCCGATTCGTTCGATACATCTCCCCCCCCCCCCCTTTCTGACAGTCAGTCATTGACTATACGTATAAACAAAGCAACTGTACTTGTAACCACAGTTCTGCTGTGATTCTATGAGGAGTTCTGTCCCATATCTTCGAAGTTCATAATCAGATCAAAACAATATTTCTATGTAACTTGGAAGCATAACCTTTCAATCAAAAAAATATTTTTTTAAATCGGTCCGCAATTGAACGGGATATCGGTGAAAATATATATATAAAAAAAAAACACACATTCAGCCGAACATAGAACCTCCTCCTTTTCGAAGTCGGTTAAAGAAACAATATTTTCTAAACAAAATCTGTAAGATGTCAATGTTATCCTATGATATTTATTCCTGTTATATTTATATTATTATAAATTCCAGGCTAAAGAAAAGCCAGTGTACCCCACTGTTCATGCTTGCGTACAAGGAGCGCGGCGCGGGCGCAGTCATACACACACATTCGCCACACGCAGTCCGATGCACCTTACTCTATGATAAGGAGTTTGTCATCACTCATCAGGAGATGATCAAGGTATGGTCTTTTTTTTGGTGACATCTCCCGCCCTTGGGCGAAGTGGGAAACAGTATCAAACTCTTACTGACTAAAAAAACCTATCCTGATCCTTCATGCCTTTCGTACCGGGGCCGAGCCAGAAGGAGGCGACCGCCACTCCTCCTCGCTCCGGACCATGGCCTGTACCAAGGCCCGGCGCGAGAGAAGGCCGCCGCCGATCACCCCCACGATGGCACGGCGATGCTCTGCCCAAGCAGCGCACACCTCCACTGTGTACTCCACCGTGTCCTCTTTAATACATTCAGTCAAAAAAGTATCGGGAATGGATGATTTGTTTATGGTTCCAAATTCAAATTTTAGATTTTTTTGTTGTTGCTAGATTAGCACAACTGTTTTCCATTTTGGCGCGGAGTTTGAGTTGCATTTGTTGTATATATTAAATACAGTACTGTTTTTAGTTATATCATATCTAGTGTGTATTGCGAAATTCATAATGGACAAAAACATCGAACAAAGAGTTTGTCTTAAATTTTGCATCACCAATGGAATTTCGTGTTCAAAGTCACTGAAAATGTTACAGAAGGCTTACGGTAAATCGACTTTATCAAAAACAAGTGCTTATGAGTGGTACAAAGCATTCAAAAGCGGTCGAGATGTGATGGAAGATTTGCCTCGCTCTGGTAGGCCATCAACCTCTGCAACTGAAGTTAACATCGCAAAAGTGAAAGGAAATAGTGACTGAAAATCCTCATTCAAGTTTGAGAGACATAGCTGCCGAACTTTCTGTATCTCATGAGTCGATCCGTACCATTTTAACTAATCATTTGGGTATGAAACATGTTGCCGCTCGGCTAGTCCCAAAAGACCTGAATTTTCTCCAAAAACTCAATCGCATGAGAGTCGCTGAGGAAATGCTCCTGTCGACCCAACATTCATGTAACGCATTGTTACTGGCGACGAGACGTGGGTTTACGAGTTTGACATGCAAACAAGTCAACAAGCACCGGAGTGGCGCCTTCCAACTGAACCAAAACCGAAAAAACCACGCCAAAGTCGATCAAAAGTCAAAGTCATGTCGACTATTTTCTTTGACTATCGCGGTGTTGTGCACTCGGAATTCTTACCGGAAGGTCAAACGGTAAATAAAGAATATTATTTGAGCGTTATGCGGCATTTAAGAGAGCAAATTAAAAAAAAAGGCCAGATTTGTGGAAAGAAAATTCTTGAATTTTGCACCACGATAATGCGCCTTCGCACAAGGCCATCATTGTGAACGAATTTTTGACCAAACACTCAACAAATACCATCGAGCAGCCACCATATTCACCAGATACGGCTCCAGTCGACTTCTATCTTTTTCCTAAACTCAAATTACCACTTCGTGGCACCCGTTTTCAATCTGTAGAAGACATAAAGGAAAATTCGCGGCGAGAACTGAACTCAATTTCGGAAACGGCGTTTAAAAAATGTTTTGATGATTGGATTATTCGTCGGCGTAATTGTATCGTTTCTGAAGGGGCATAATTTGAAGGTGATAAAATAAATTTGGATGAATAACAAAAATTTTATGTATTATTGATCTTTTCCCGGTACTTTCTTGACAGAGTAGTATATCGCCATACATTTTAATTTAGTGGAGGCATTTAGGTAAGACTGGAAAGCAACCTCAACTAGGCATGCTACAATAATGAAATCAAACACACGACGAAACACAAGAAACCTGGGGTCCTAAAACTCAAAAAGTAACAAAGACCTCTCGCCCACGGCGACTTTTTGTTGCGGTGCTGTCGCATCGATACAGTCGCGATGCTGTAGCACGTTGGCAATTTTTCTATAGCGCTTGCAAATGCGACTGACGCGCGTTAGTAGCTATGCTGTCGCATTATTGCAGTATCGCTACAAAAAGTCGTGAGCGAGGACCTAAAGGATAGAGATGTGATTTTAGTCACAAAAATTTTTACCACACCCTCCCACTCCACCCCTGGTGAGAAAGTAATTGGATGATTTTCCACATAAAACTATGAAATCAGTGAAAAAATTTTTTAAATAAATGACTTCATCATCATCATTTCAGCCCATAGGGGAACATGTGCAACAGTGGATCATGGGGAACAGTGAATCATTTGTTAAAACTCTGTGTCTATTGTACTCACACATACGCGCGTCTATTTCGCTAATGCTATCCCCTACCCCGCGCCACTCGACCAGTCGCCATCACTGAATCACAACGGGAGGACGCGCGACGGCGCGTCGGTCAGTAGGTAAGTACGAAAAAAATAATTTACGTAATGTTTGAATTTGCTTTGGTTTAAAGATATTTAGATATTTCAAAGTCTTTGCATATTTTCCTTTTGTATATGTGTCTAATTGTATAAAACTGTATGAAGTGGTGTGATATAAGCGATTTATATTTTGCCAAAATTATTATTTCCGTTATTGGTAAATGGGTTACAGTGAATCAAGTGGTAATGGGGTTCGTTGGATCATGATCCACTGTTCCCCAAAAAGGTTTGTTTTAATTATTTCTTCTTGTTTACAGGTCAACATGCCACGTGATAGACAAAGGAAAACAGAGATTGGTCTTCATACAGAAGAACAAATGCGGAATGCTTTAAACATGATAGTGGAGGGTCAAACCATAAGAGCCGTTTCAAAATTAACCAAGATTCCGTTCACCACTCTGCAAAGGTATTACAAAAAACTATCAAACTCTTTAGCTCAGGATCCTACTAGCTCAATTTCACTAACACCGAACTATGCTGTACGAAAAATATTTACTTCCACTCAAGAAAAGGCAATAGTTGACTATATTGTTAAATGTAGTCAGATGTTTTATGGTCTGACTACAATTGACTGTCGTAAACTTGCATACGAGATGGCAATGCTGAATAACATTCAAGTGCCACAAAAGTGGCATGATACTAAACTTGCCGGTGTAGAGTGGCTATATGGTTTTAGGAAAAGACACTCCATTCTGAGTCTGAGGACACCAGAGGGTTGCAGTTTAAGTCGCGCAACATCTTTTAACCGCCACAACGTCAAATTATTTTTCGATAATTTAGAAAATGTCATGTCGAGGGAAATTGTATTTGGCAACGGTACTAGGGTATTTAATCTAGACGAAACCAACACAATGACTGTACAAAAGTCGGCCAAAGTGCTCGCCGTCAAAGGGCAGAAACAGGTCTCCAAAGTGACTAGTGCCGAAAGGGGAACACTGGTAACTACATGTTACATAGTGAGTGCACTAGGCAATACTCTGCCACCTGTTATGATTTTTCCAAGGGTTCATTTCAAACAACACATGATAAATGAGGCACCGCCTGGGACCTTAGGTCTCGCCACACAATCTGGCTGGATAAATGGAGAACTGTTCGTTAAGACATTACAACATTTTATATCTCACACAAATAGCTGTAAAAATAACCCTAGTCTTCTAATACTAGACAATCATGAGTCGCACATTTGCATTGAGGCTCTTAATTTAGCTAAAGAGAATGGAGTCACAATTATTACCGTCCCACCGCATTCAACGGGAAAGATGCAACCTTTAGATGTTGGCGTTTTTGGGCCTTTCAAAACGGCATACAACAAAGCGGTTGATGGCTGGATGATGCGCAACCCAGGCAGAACGTTCTCTATCTATGACGTAGCTGGGTGCGTTAAAGAAGCGCACTTAAAATCCATGACACCGAGTAACATATGTAATGCATTTCGGGCTACGGGGATCTTTCCATTTAATAGAGATGTTTTTACTGACCTTGACTTCGCACCAAGTGAAGTTACTGACAGGCAATACGAGCCAAATCCAGTCGATATAGAACAAGAAATTAATTTCTGCAACGACGAGAACGATGACAAGAACAGAACAAGAAGTCCATCACCATCTATATTGCCACCTTTACAGACACCATCAGCAATCGAAGATGACCTAATTTTCTTTACTAACCGTCAAAATACACCATCTAACAACACATTCCTTGAAAACTGCGATCAACTCCCTATTCAATTTCTAAATGACACTCAGCCAGAACAAGCCATATCTTCTATCGCGCCTCAAAATCAAGATCTTAATCGACCACCTTGCACACCAGTAAAATTATCCCATTCTGTCCCAGATCTTAATAGATTATCTGTAAACCCATCTTTTGCTTCATGCTGTGATCAAACGCCAAAACCTTCGACATCTGGAGGCCTAAATACGCAAACAAGAACATTTATTAGTCCATTAGAGTTTCGTGGTTTACCAAAAGCTGCTCCTAGAAAAGGTGGCAGAACAGATAGACGAAAAGGTAAAACCATGATTGCGACAGATACACCAGAAAAGGCCGAAATTGAAAGAAGAGCCGAAGAATTAAAGCAGAAAAAGGCTAAGACACAGATTAGGGCTGCTGTGAAAAGAAAGGTCTTAAATAATGACAGTTCCAGTGAAGACGACGACCGTATTAGCATATATTCTGAAGAAGAACCAATGTTTGAAGAGGAAGCTGAAGTTTTAACAATTAATCCGAATAAATTTATCCCACTGAATAGTTTACCAAAAGAAGGAGACTTTGTATTAATATTATTTGAAGTAAAGAGCAAACATATTTATTATATTGCAAGAGTCATAGGGGAAAAAGATGAAGAGTCAGAAGTCAGTTTTCTTCGCAAATCTGTTAAAAATCCAAACAAATTTCACCTGCCCGTCATTCCCGATCTTGCCACAGTCCCGTTGCATGACATTAAAATGATTTTACCTAAACCAGGTTTTACAGGAAGCACGAAAAGAACACAAGGTTTATATTATTTCGATATTGATTTTTCAAATATTGATTTACGTTAAGTTGATAAGTATCCAATTTACTAAGTTCAAAACATTGATAGCTCGGAAGACCAGTTTAATTGAAGATTTTATTTTTTATTTTTGCACGACTTAGAAGTGCATTTTTGTTATTTTAATTTGTTCAATTTTTTATGTTGTTACTCAAGATTTTTTAGGAGATTTACTTATGTTCAAGGAGATCTATTTTATGTTGTAAAACTAAAACAAAAGTAGTAGAAGTTTCGGATTTTGTTTTCTTTCATAATTTGCTATATTTTTAATCTTAACAAGTAATTTGTTGATTTTGCAACCAAGACTGATTAAAGCAATGACTGATAATTATATTTAATTTGTAATAAATAAAGAGTTTAATTAATATAATAAGTGTGTTTGATTTTAAACAGTTATGATTCATAGTACCCCATTTGATCCACTGTGACTCAAACTCTGATCCACTGTAACTCACTCATGGGCCACAATGGATCAATTCACTGTATGAGAAAAAAAATTCTTATAAAATAAACCAAACTATAAAAGAGGCTTTTGAAAAAAAAACGTGAAATATTAAACATAGTTTCATATATGGAATTAAAAACCTCAGTCAAAAAACAAAAAATGTAACCGAAAATGCCTTCAGAAAAAAAAGTGATCCATTGAGCCCCATGTTCCCCTATACGTCCACTGCTGGACATAGTCCTCCCTCAAGTGTCGCCACAAAGAACGATCCTGTGCGTCTCGCACCCATCGGTTTCCCACATTCTTCACCAGGTCGTCGGTCGACTTTGTAGGAGGCGTTCCAACACTGCGTCTTCGGGTACACGGTCGCCACTCCTGAACCTTTTGGCCCCAACGGTCATCTGTTCTGCGAGCAATGTACCCTGCCCATTGCCACTTAAGTTTGGCAATTCTTCGTGCCATGTCGGCAACCTTAGTTCTCCTGCGGATATCTTCATTTCTGATTCGATCACGCAAGGAAACCCTGAGTATAGCCCTTTCCATTGTCCTGTGGGTGACTAAGCCTTCTGATGTGGCCCATTGTGAGCGACCAGGTTTCGGAGCCATATGTCATCACTGGCAACACGTACTGGTCATAGTCTTTCGTCTTGAGACACTGTGGTATATTAGACGTGAAGATACCGCGTAGCTTCCCGAACGCTGCCCAGCCGAGTTGGATGCGGCGGTTGACCTCTTTCTCGAAATTAGATTACCCAACTGGACTGTCTGGCCGATGTAGACGTAATCGTCCACAACTCCGAGTGTAGATTCTACACTCGGGTAGTCTCCGGTCTTGATAGGAGTGGGTGGATACATGGTTGTTAATCATGATTTTGGTTTTATCCATGTTCATTTTAAGACCCACTCTTTCGGAAGCTCTACTGAGGTCATTGAGCATTGTGCTGAGCTCCTCCGTAGTTTCAGCCATGACTACTATGTCGTCGGCAAACCGAAGGTGACTGATATACCATTGACATAAATGCCTAGTCCACTCCAGTTCAGAAACTTGAAGACACCCTCCATTGTGGCCGTGAACAGTTTCGGAGAAATGACGACTCCCTGCCTCACACCCTGCTGCAGGAAGATAGGTTTCGAGGTCTGGTCCTGGAGTCGGACTTACATAGTGGCTCTTTCGTACAAACACTTCAGCACTTCGAAGTACCGATAGTCAATATGGCACCGTTAGAGAGACTGCAGCACAGCCCAAGTCTCGATCGAATCAAAGGCTTTGTCGTAGTCCACAAACGCTAGGCAGATTATACTCCTCGGTCTTCTGTATAACTTGCCATAACGTATGTATGTGGTCTAAGGTGCTGAAAACTTTTTGGGAATCCGGCTTGTTCGGGAGGCTGGAAGTCGTCAAACCGGCGTGCGAGACGATTCGTTACGATCCTGGAAAACAGCTTGTAGACATGGCTCAGAAGTGAGACGGGCCTGTAATTCTTAAGCAAGGTATTGTCACCCTTCTTAAAGAAGAGTACCGCCACGTCTGCTGCGACTGAGCATTTATTTAAGTTTGCGCTCAACAGTTACCCAACTCTTACTAGAGAATGTCGTCATTCAACCAAAATGAGATTGTTACACCACAAATCATTCAAATGCACAAAAATTTATATATCATATGTGAGTTCGCGCTGTTCCTATATATTTTACATGTGTACAACTGAAACGCCGCGACAACGCGACACCTGCGCCGCGTTGTCGCGGCGTCTGCGCTACTCATACGTTTATCGAACTCCTACGCTGGACAAACACTAATGTGAAGGCGCTCTTAATGAATTAAAGCATTCACACATACGCCATATTACAATCATTTGAACCAGGCGAGATAAGAGTCAATCTTATTTTATTTCCTTCGACAGGGCATTAAAGACGCCTCCCTAGGCCGCTACCTTCGCTACGATGAGAAGCTAGTCGTCCCGATCATAGAGAATACACCTTTCGAGAAGGACCTGGCAGGGTCTCTGGGTGAAGCTTTGCGACAATACCCTGGCGCCAGCGCCGTGCTGGTCAGGAGACATGGGGTCTACGTGTGGGGAGACTCTTGGCAACAGGCGAAGACTATGTAAGAATTTCTTTATTATATTAGATAGACTAATGGCATCCCAGAAACAAATTGAGAGGGCTCAAATGACCAACGTTATTTTATTGCCATCTACACAAGTTGCAAGATAAACTTAAAATAAAGTACATTTACCTTTTCCTAATATATCCAATATTTCGAAGGTATCCGAAAAACAATCAATGAACTGTTTTTCAGAAAAGGTAAAGGATCACGATAGATGTAGATTCAAGACAGCTTTAATTCCGTTTTTTTTATTTAAAAATGTCAATAAATGCAGGAGGGTCAATGACCATTCCACGTTTATTTGGCGCCTACTTTAGTTTGCTCATTACATTTGTGAGTGGGATGGCGATATACCTAGTTGTGTGCGAATGACGGAGACAGATTAAATGAAATTCTTTCTCCATAATATTCAAATCTCATTTTGTGTCCACTGAAACAGTTTCATGCAATCCCTTGAAGCTATGTTATTTTCATTGCTAATTTAAATTTCTTGATTACAGGACGGAATGTTTCGATTACTTATTCGAAATGGCGGTGGAGATGAAGAAATTGGGCCTCGATCCTGCCTTTAACCCAGAAACTGTTAAAAATGGGTCGAAGTAATGACATGCGATTTTGAGATCACTACAAATCCACTAAATCTTAGAAGTATTGAAGTAACAATAAGATTAAAAGTGTTTAATCCAAACTGGGCTGTAAACTACATAGCATAATCAGCCTTTTAATGTTCCCACTGCTGGGACTCAGGCCTCCTCTCCAGGTGAGGGAATGGGCCGTAATCCACCACGCGGCCCCAGTGCGGGTTGGTGAATGTCACATGCCTTCGCTTTTTTTAATTCTAGGACATCATCTAGAAGCCGGTTTCCTCACGATGTATACCTTCACCGTTTTGAGAGCAGTGGTGATGAAATAAATTACACATAGTAATGCGCCTGGCTGGGTTTGAACCCGCGACCTACAACTCGTAAGTCGGGACTGTTACCACTCGGCCACCTCTGCTCCACCTGTAAAGTGTAAAGTACATACTTGTTGGTAAAAATACCCAAAAACTGTTTACAAGAACTTAATCAATATCCTGGTAATTCAAAGACGGATATTGCCTTACGGTTGCGTTACCTTTTTTTTTATATTTAATTACTTGTTAACTATTTTTACAGTTTTTGAAATATATTATATAACAAACAGAGAACTACGCTTTCATTGATAGACTCGACATTCAAGTTTGGTATTTTAACATCTCTGACATAATGTTATCAGAGATAACACCGGGGCTCATTGCTGGCCCTTGCTTTTTGATAGTCTTTCTCCTGAACCCATGTACACTAGAAGTACATCGCTGAAGAATCAACTGCTTCACTTCCTGTAACTCCGCCTTTGTCAACAAATTCATTTGTGAGAAATCAGTCTTCAGAGGCCGTCCGTCCCTTATCGCCATTTCGTACAGGCACTGCAAATCTAAAGTCTTCTTATTCTTATTAGCAGTCATCACTTCTTTCCGTTTTAAAATACGCCTTAAGTCGTCCAAATAAGATTGGTTTTCTTCTATGTCGGTATCGATAAATTCTATTTCCTTTTCTGTTAATTTTTCCATATTTTTTTCTAAAATGTCGAATTCATTTTGTATATTTGGTGGGAGTCTTGGTAGTCCTGAAATAATAAATGTCAATATTAATTTCGCAGGGAAAGATGTTCTTTAATACTTCTGGATCGCGTGTTAGTGGACGAGTAGCAATGGGTAGCACGCCGTTCGCCCATCCGGTAAGGAACGCGCCCGAGTCGAAATAATTATTTTCCAGACAAATTCTATAAAAAATGTCACGAGTTCCATGTAAAGTTGTTTCATCACTTTTTAATGAGAATGAGGTGGGTCTAATAAATAACCAAAACGGCGGCAGGTCGTCGGAATCCAATTTTCTTAAACTTCTTCCCGCAGACGTGCGGGATCCTGCATGAGTAATCCCGCAATTCCAATCCCGCAGAAAAGGTGCGGGATTGGAATCCCTACACACCACCAAGTTCCTAACTTCAGGCTGCAATTTAGAAATACTTAATGAAGAATTCAATAATAGTAGAGGATACGGTTAAGAACAACCTTCACCGGTTTGTTTAATGGATGAAACGTATTTTATGATAAATGTAGTATATTAAATAATATAACGCGGGTGGGTTGCCTGAGAAATTCCTGGCCAAACACATTTTTTTTTTTTTTTGAAATATGCACCTGTGTGTTTAACGAATAAATTTAATAGGTACTAACCGAAAGTGTGAAGCTTTTAGAACATAAAAATGTTGGGTTGCCTATTTGTTTCTTGGCATAACTATGAGTTGCCAGGTATAAACAAGTGTGTTTATTTTGATATACAACAAATTCTATATCAAAATAAATGCTGTTTTATTACGAATACGATGTTATAGTGTTGTCTTCAAAAAAATCTGGTATGAATAACGGTTGTGCATTTTTCTAAAAAAAAAGTAAATTTTCAATTTTTATTTAAAAATAGTCTGGCCAGGAATTTCTCAGGCAACCCACCCGCGTTATATTATTTAATACACTAAATTTATCATAAAATATGTTCCATCCATTAAACAGACCGGTGAAGGTCGTTCTCAATCGGATCTTAGACTATAAGTACCATTTTATCCAACTTGAGAATCGAACCCAGGGCACCACGCTCGGAAATCACGCTTTCGACTGCGAAATCAATCATTTTGAACATAATGTCTAAATCAAGTTCTAGATTATTTTGCTAAAAGGCCGTACCTACATTTGAACAGTGCAATAATAAAAATCACCTTGGTTCTTGCTATCTTTATCAGAAGAAGGTTTTATTGAGAAGAAAGTCCGCAACTTCTGCACCGGTTTCAGAACGTCGTGATTGGAAGCTTGGTTAAAAACGTCGTACTCCACACACACCACCTTCTCGTCTAATCTTCGGAGTTCAAGGTTGCCTCTCTTGTATTTTGAAAACTTTTCCGCAATAACCTTTACGCGCGGCACGTCGGATATGAACATTTGGTTCGAAGGTGGCTCCAAAGTTAAAACATCTGAAGAAGATAGACGATTATAATATAGCTTCTGCCAGCGACTTCACCTACGTGAAAGTAGGTTCCTCCATACCAAATTTGAACTCCCGTTTCATCTTTAGGGTCAGCGCAGACAGAAAGGAGCGCAGTGGAAAGGGTTTTATTAAGGCACTCTAAAATCAACTTTAAATTTATTGAAATAAAGTGCATATAAGCTTGAACCTGACAAAAAATTCTCGCGCGTCCTCGAAGTTACGCGGGCGGCGTATCTTCGACATACGCCATCCGTCAGAAAATGCCCGAGACCACGCGAGAATTATTCCTCTCTGTCTGTGCTGACCCTTAGGGGGTCAATTTTGGAAAATTCTCTTAGTGTTCGCCTTCATTTTAAAAGGAAACCTTGTGTAAAATTTCACGCTCCTAGTCCCAGAAGTTTCAGCAGCTGACGTTGATATGTCAGTCAGTCAGTTTCTCCTTTTAAATATAAACAAAACGTCGTCGTGGAAATCCTTGCCGAAATCTGTTTCATCGTAGCTACAACCTCGGGGTCTTTGAGTCGAGAGTGAATAGGTTACTCCTACGCATGCAATCTCTAACATCGATCACATCATACAGCCATCTCAGACACCAATCTGCATGGTTCTCGTATGGTTTGACCGTTGACGTATGGACGACTTTGACCTCAGTTTGTTTCGGTGTTTCTTCTTAGGGTATTCAAGTAGGACACACCGGCCTCATTCAGTTAAAATTGACGTGTAAAAGTGCTATTACCCGACTGCCAATAAGAGTCATGTTTTTAAACCCTATTTGCAAAATAAATTTCATTTATCTGACTGGAGAGACAGTGATGCGCGAGCCTGTCAAAAAAAAAGTCGGTTGCAAAAGCAGCACTGACAAGACAACAGAGTATAGATGATATCTCGCTTTGTCATAACTTTTATATAAGAGGAGAACAACGAACCTAAGTAGGCACCCCTCAGGATAGGTGGAAGCGACGATCTCCGCTCATTAACTTGAACACTGTTGAATGATGTGCGACTAAAGTGGCCTATATCCGTATCACAGTTATTATAACACTAATCGGCCACATCATCGCTTACCATCAGTACCTATAGCCAAGTTGACAATGTGCAATCATTAACGCTAGTAGAAAACTTCAAATGTACTGGAATGACGTCATCTCAACGTTCAGTCACAAGGTCAGAATAAAAGAATCGGGGGCGTGGCCAATTCGAGGCATTCGACGCAAGAGAAACGGTTGTAACTTGGCTAGGAGGGCAAGTAAGATAGTAGTCAAACGCGAGCCTATCCATAATAAAAAAAAAACCGGCCAAGAGCGTGTCGGGCCACGCTCAGTGTAGGGTTCCTTAGATTCTTGTCCGTCACAATAAGTGTCCTTACAAGAGTTGAAAAATGCCAACGAGACTAACCGAACAATTCAACATTATAATAGCTCATACCCGTCCCGACCCCATCAACTCAGGAAAAATCTTAACAGTGCGAAGTAGCATAAAGTACAGCGCCATCTCTCGGGAAATTGGGTTTCTTACTAATTTATACAAACTAGACGGGTTATTTATGTCGGTGGTCATTTTGGATATCGTGAACAGATTTTAATAATTCTTTTTTTATTTGAAAGAAGATATACGGTTAAATTACAAACTTAGTTCAGAAATTATTTTGTACAACTTTTCAAAAAATGTTCAACCAATCAAGTTCAAAATAATTTTCCTAGGAAGTCTTTATAAAGTTCTACTTTTGAGATTTTTTTCATATTTTCTAAACTTACGGTTCAAAAGTTAGAGGAGGGAACACATTGTTTTTTACTTTTAGAGCGATTATTTCCGAAAATATTAACATTATCAAAAAATGATTTTAGATATCAGAACATTAGGGTTCAAATGACCAAAAAATCACTCCTCACTTTACGTGTAAGGACCCCCCCCCCCCCCTACCCTAATAAAACATTTTTTTTACACGTTTTATTTTACCACTTTGTCATGATTTATATATATTAGTACCAAATTCTACCAGCTTTCTAGTGCATATGTTTGCACCCACTGAGATTATCCGCGGATAGACGGACATGGCAAAACTATAAGGGTTCCTAGTTGACTACGGAACCCTAAAAAAGGCGAAAATTTGCGAGTGTGTTGTCTACTTCATGCTCGAATGGCCGAACGCATTTCGATGTTTGGCACACGTTTCGTCCTGGAACAGCTCATAGCTCATTTTATCCCGAGAGTATGTTCCCTTGGAACAATTTTCTTTTTTTCTTCCACGCGCAGGCGAAGTAGCTGGTAGTAACTAGAAGAATAATAATAGATTGTTTTTACAAAGTCCAATCAAACCTTTGCTCTCAATGATCCTATCAACATCTTCAGGACTGTCCAATTTCAGCCAATGCGATTCGTCAAATAGGGCCCTCTGAGGAGAGCGGCTACTTCCGGAGCTACTTTTCATTTTATTGCGTGAGCTGCGACAACCCTTCTTCGGCTCCTTCAGATTTGTTATGACTGATTTTCCTGATTCTAAATTGTGTGGGTATTTTGACAAAGTTTGGTACTGAAAAAAACATTAAAAAACCGGTTGTTTAAAATATGTTGAGATGATTTGTATTAACACGGTACCTTAAGGCTTTGACTAATACCAGCTATAACCCTCATTACTTAAGGCTTATAGTCGCTTGAACCATCTGGCCGAAATTATGTGGACGCACCTCTCGCACCCGCCTAGGCGGCAGTACGCACATCTGTGCATTTATTTGCGGCCAGCAGCGCCCGGAAAGCGCTTTAAATCCATTTTCTTTGCGAAATATTGATTTAATATGTAAATCAATGTTGTGTGTAAAGCAATGTTCACTTTGAAGAATATTTAACCACCAATTTTTATGTGTAAAAATGTTTGTAAAGGTTCAAGCCGTTTCGAAGGAGTAGGGAAAAGTTGCGAAATTGCTAAATATTTATTTTAGACAAAAGTATAAATAGCACGAAAAAATCAAATGTTGATAATGTTGTTCATGAATCTTTAATAAACATATATTTTTTTCAAACCTATTAACCTGGCCGTTACCGAGGAGTAGGCTTCAGAAAGTCACTGTTTTATGGCACTTTTCGGGCGCTTGGGCCTTAAGGAGATTGCCACTAGAATATGGCACTGCCAAACCTATACCACTTTGGTAGGTATTGTTGCATTGTCAACAAAATTGACAGGGCCGTATATATAATAGTTACCGTGGCCCTAGATCACAAAATAGGAAACTGAAGGACCATAGGGTTTTAGTCAGTAAGTCTGTCTCTCTCGCTCCACCTAGAGCAGGAAGGGATATTACATGGTTTCGCACAAAAAACATGCCTTCGCATATTGTTGCTCTTCAGTTTCTGAGAAATAAATACAGATGATAATTATTGCTTTTTAATGTCACATAGTAGTGAAAAGAATACCTGGTGGTCATCAGCTGGCCCCACAGCTGTCTCTTTATATTTTTTAGAGCTCTCGGCCCTGACGAAATACTGACCAAAGCTCTTCTTCTCCGGCGACATATAACAGCACCTAGTGGCCAAAAGCTTTTCTTTACTGCGTAAAAACTTCTCCTTAGTGCGTGGTATCTTCTCTTTACTGCGTAGAAACTTTTCTTTACTGCGTGGTATCTTCTCTTTACTGCGTAGTATCTTCTCTTTACTGCGTAGTATCTTCTCTTTACTGCGTGGTATCTTCTCTTTACTGCGTGGTGTCTTGTCTTTACTGCGTGGTATCTTCTCTTTACTGCGTGGTATCTTCTCTTTACTGCGTAGTATCTTCTCTTTACTGCTTGGTATCTTCTCTTTACTGCGTGGTATCTTCTCTTTACTGCGTGGTATCTTCTCTTTACTGCATGATATCTTCTCTTTACTGCGTGATTTTCGGCCAGGAACTTTGAGTGGAGGATGCAACACTTCTATGCCAGTCGATGGCTTCGCTCGAACACCATGCTTGAACCGATTCAAACTATCGCTGTGCCGAGGCAATTGAGACACCCGACCTCTTCTTGGAGATCTGTTCATTTTTTTTTCTTTATTTTACGTTTGATTTTGTATTATTTTTTTTGGCTAAAGGTTTTGACTGCTTCAGAAAATGATGACGTTTATCTGACATGAGACATTTGTGAGAAACTTGCAAAAAAATGGGATGTTAAAGAGGTTTTACGTTATAGTTTTGTAAGCCATGCCGCAATATTCAATTTTTTCTAGGCACTATTGTGCGTTTCACATAAGAGGTTCCTTTGCCGTAATGTTGGCTCTCCCGTCTGTCTACAGGAAAAAAAGGGAAAAATGAAAAGAGTTGCCTACTCTATCAAAATTTCTAACGAAATGTGAAACTAAATCGATTTTAACGGTAGTCGCACCACTATATAGAGAATAAATAAGGGGAATGGGATTTTATTAAAAAAAAGCAAGTCTAAAAGGATGTTGTTGGATGGAGAGGTACGATATAGAGGCGTGGCATTTTCATTATTTGAAAGAATTGCAGGACAATCAAAATGAAGCCCAACGTTGTAGGTATGCTTTATTCAAAAATAGTTTTTACAATTTCCAAAAGAAAAAAAAACACAATTGTTAAAAGTAACGAAATAACAGTTAATGTCCCTAATTTTAAGTAATTCCATTGCTCAAAATATAGCAACACTGTTTTTCCGTGTGGCCAACAGTACGACGAAGGAACTTGCTTAAGTGAAACGCACTGTAAACATGGTCTCTACCTTAGATTATATACCTCTAGATATAGCCATGCGACTCTATGGAAGTGCGAAAGTGAGAAGCATATATACGAAACAAGTAAGAAAATTGAGACAAAACATAACATTCTGTATCATTCGGCGTGACGCTTTTTTGCTTGGCTCACTTTGAAAAGTAAGCCAAACAAAGGCCTATCACTGTCACTTTGAGGTCAACTCGAGTAATTTTTTATGTAAAACTCTTTTTGAATAAAATATAGGACGCTAGGCTCTAAAGAATTGCAAGACAATCGAAATATTGTCTTTCAATTCTTCAAATACCGAAATCGCCACGCCAGAATATCGTACCTTTCCATTAACAACTTCCTTTTAGACCTACCTTTTTTTAATAAAATCTCATACCTACTCCAAAAACTGTTCCACTTACGTTAAAATTGATTTCATTTCGCATTGCGGGCAATAATTTTGGTACTAACTTTATTCAAAAATATTTTTTACAGTTTCCAAAAGAAAGAAATATCAGTTAATCTCCCTAATAATAAGCAATTCAGTCATTGATATAAATATAGCAACACTGTTTTTCCGTAATGTTGTACCCTGTCTGTCTACAGAAAAAAAGGGAAAATGAAAAGCGTTTTACACTCTACCAAAATTTTTGTACGAAATGTGAAACTAAATCGATTTTAACGGTATTCGCACCACTTTTGGAGAATAAATGAGGGGAATGGGATTTTATTAAAAAAAAAACTGGGCAAGTGCGAGTCGGACTCGCGCACTGAGGGTTCCGCGCAAACTACAATTCCCGAATGCAGTCTCGAAGGTTTTTCCGAATCGCATTTTTTTTTTTTTCGTAACATCTTTATTGTTTTCAGATTTTTTCCTATACCTGTGCTATAAGACCTCGCTTTGTGCCAAATTTCTGGAACCCTGCAGGTAGTAGTTGGCGTTGCGTCTCAACTACTTACAGGTCATTGGACTCGCTCAGCTGACGTTTTCTTACAGAAATTAATTTCGTACATGCGTAAATTAATACGAGTTTTGAAAAAAAAAGGTACTTTATTTTTTAATTTTATCTTTACATATCGATAGTGTTTCAAGTACCGGATCGACCCTCCAAGGGATTAAAACGATCAAAATTTAAGGGTGTATAGTTATAACTTTATTAATTTATAAATATTGTACACTGAGATTACAATTTACAAAAGGAAACCTTATATAAAAAAACATACAATTAACAGTCTTATTGCAATAATTGAAATTAAAAAAAAAATCGACAATTATCCAAAAAATATAACAAACAGATGAACGAGACTGTCAGTTTTTAGGTCTTCATCACAATCGTTAGCTCAAGCACCGTTACGCGAAGTCCTACGTAGACGATTCAACACAATTGCGTTTGCGGAACGATCCGATACGGTTCACGTGAATAGAACGCGACGCGGCGGCTCTGTCCCACGTGCGCGCACAGCCGCCGCTCTAGCCGCTATTGAAATAAAACAAGTCACCGCACCGCAAGAGTTTGTCGGAAAATATCAAAACAAGTGATCGCCACCGGTTCGCTTCGCTCAACGGCTCACCGCGCCCACGTGCGGTTGCTCAGGTAGACCACCGCAATAGAATATCAACTATTGTTTATTCCATCCACGCCGAATCGCATCGCGTGATAAAATGTCTACGTAAGACACTGCGTTAGCTTCAGTCGTGCCGAATATTCGGCCACTTTTTGGCCAGCCGAAACCAGTTTTCGCCAGATCCGAATCTTCAATCGGTCTCTTACTTTACTATTTAGTGAGTCTATGTAAATAGCTGCCTTGGCTTATTACTTTCATCATGATCTATTTAATCTTTTCCAACACAAAACACCCAAATCTTACAAATTTTTATAGTATGATATCTTCTGTATATTTGTGTGTATATAAATTATAAAATAAATAAATATTGTGGTCGGCTTACAGTATACTCGAATGCTCGTGAAAACCAGTATTATCAGAACTCCCTATCTAGCCTACACAGACCAGTTACTGGACCCCTTGTTAAGTCTGGTTGTTAGGCTACAATACATTAATGGTATTCCAAATACGGAGCATCATCAATGGTCCTCTTGTTTTTCTTCTTAGGCCACGGTATCTTGTCGTGTACATATTTGATGTGTAGCTTTAAGTCGCACATGTGAATGAAGCCTTTGTCGCAGATCGCGCATTTGTGGGGTCGGATGCCGAGGTGAACCTGCCGAGAAGGAATAGGAGAGTGAGAAGGCGCTATGCGAGAAAGAAGGCGACGCGTCCTAAAATATATTTACACAAAATGGGAATAAGATCTAAGCAACGTAACTGGGACCATAGCATAGAATAGTCGGCCTTATAGTGTTCCCACTGTTGGGACTCAGGCCTCATCTCTAGGAGAGGAATGGGCCGTAATTCAGCACGCGGGCCCAATGCGGGTTGGTACTGGGACCTTACTATAAAGATAATTAATTATAAAACGATTAACAGGACAAGTCACTGTGGTAGTTTTTTATTATTATTATTTATAGGCTCGCGCCGGACTATCTCACCGATGGTAAGCGACGATGAAGCATGCTTGCCTACAACTAACCTATTCACTCTTGCCTTAAAGGTCTCCAGGTTATAACTATAAGCTAGACACCGGCAGGGAATTCTATTTAGGCCGACGCTGCGATAATCGGGCGCACGCGCGGACACCCGTCGCGTTACGTCGCGCGTGTTTCGTGTGCGGCGGTCCCCGTAGCGGAAACCGGGTTATTACCTTAACAGTGTCGCTATTTCAACTTTAACGGTGTGCATGTAGTCGTGGCGATGGAGAACTTTAATGTATTATTACGTAGCAAAACAGGCGCGGAGCGCCTTTTTTATGAGACCGTGCGGGCCCCCGCCACACGCAGCGTCGGCCCTTACTCTCCGTTTATCATGCGATCACGCTAGGGTCAGCACGTTGCGCAGAACTCGAGTGCTATTGAGCCGTGATGTCGTGTCCGTCAGCGGTGCCTATGCATGCGTTGCTCGAGCGCGCTTTGTATGTAGATTGTCTTCTATACCTATCTATTTTATGGTACTGTGATTTAAAAGTAATAATTTACCTTCATATGCTTATTGAGTGCACTCTTGAAGGTAAACACACGGGCGCACATCTGACACTTGTGCGGCCGCTTCCGACTGTGTATACTGCGGTGTATGGAGAGCGCGCCGGCCAACTGGAATGTTTTGTCGCAGTCGTGGCACTTGTAAGGACGCTCGCCCGTGTGTTTCCGTTGGTGATACGTCAGGAAACATTGTTGCTGTAAAAGAGAATTATAAATAAGAAAATTTATAGATCTTATACGCGGTATTGTTCGGTAGAGTTACCGCGGACTTAATACGCAAAAGGGTTCTGAAGTAACACGCATGGGTTTTAATTCTAAAATATAATAAGATACTGAAAAGTTAACACAAAGGTCCGCTGCCATAAATGTTGCGTTGGCATAAATGTCGTCTAACAGAACTACATATTTAATCGCTGGAGGGGAAGGGTCGATCCGGTACATGAAACACTCGATTTGCAAACATAAAATAAAAAAATAAAGTACCTCTTTTCCAAAACTCGTATTAATTTACGCATGTACGAAATTCATTTCTTTAAGAAAACGTCAACTGAGCGAGTTCAATGACCTGTAGGTAGTTAGTACGCAACGCCGATTACTGCTTAAAGGTCATTGGACTCGAATTGACCCTCCACGGGATTAAAACGATCAAAATTTAGCGGTGTATATCGATGGTCTTGTACTCTATGCGGTTTTACTAATCACAAGAATACTACAGGAGGAGTACCTTAAACATCTGGCCACACACTTCGCACACGAAGGGCGTGTGGTCGTCTGCGCTGAACTTCTTCGCCTCGTCGCTAAGCGGGTGCTCTGACGTCACGTGCGTCTTGTACTCCAAGCGGTTTAGCAGCCATTTGTCGCACTGGAACAAAGATATAGGAATAAGTACATAAGAATTTACATTTATGTGGGTTGGATTCCTGGAAATTACACTAAGGCCCGGCGCTCACTATCGGTGGGCATCGGTGCGGCTCGGTAGAGCTCGAGCGCTTTACGCCGGCTTCGGGCGGCTTTGGGCGCCTAAGAGCTGCGTCGGGCGGCTTTGGGCGCCTGAGAGCTGCCTCGGCAGTCGTAAACACGCCTAAGGACGCCGTAGCTGATTTTGGGTAGCCTAAGAATAGTTCTGGCTGCAGAGACATCGCAGAGCAGTCACTCGTAACGTTCCGTGAAAACAGTTATGTGTGTGTATTTATAATGGTGGATTGGGACTTAGTTCTCATTGTTCATCTTGCTGAAGAAGAAGAGAAACTTGGAGCCTTAAGACAGAGTATTAGGACATTTTTATTAGTATTTTGGTTAAAAAAAAAATGCCAATAACAGTTTTCTTTACGAATGTACATGCGCAGAAGTTCGCAGAGCCTATGTTCAGGACTGCCAAGTTATTTTGCGTCTACTTGTACGATACGATAATGAAGGCGCGTGCGGTGATCGAAATGACTGTTCTGCGAGGTGTCTGATCCGAAAATGCCACCCGAGCTACCCGAAGACCGCCTCGGCATCCTTAGCCCTGCTTATAGCTGCCGAGGCCGCCCGAAGTCGCCCGACGGAGCTCTAAGGCGCCCTAAGCCGCTCGAAGCCGGCGTAAAGCGCTCGAGCTGTACCGAGCCGCACCGATGCCCACCGATAGTGGGCGCCGGGCCTAAGATTTCCTGTGTCGAGAGATCTAGGCTTCGATTTATTGCATTTATTTTATTAATAGCTGCTTTCGGTGGCATCGCCTGCGAATGTAGATAATTGTCATAAGGAAACACACACGATGCCGCTGGAAGGACAAAAAATAATGTATATATAGGATGACTGGTGACCGATATTTATACACGATTGTACTCACGATTACAAACAACTTTGCCAAAGAAACTTTTTTTAATACATTTTTTTTTGTCATTTAATTTTTTGTAATATGTTAGTTCGCCTTTTCCGACCAATATAAAGTTTTCCATTCTTTCTTTTCATTAGTTTTATCAGAATAACAAAACAGCTGTTTGAAATGCGCGCGCGCTTTCGACCAACTGTCAACCGCGTTTTGTTATTGTGATAAAACGAATGAGTAAAACGAAAAGTTTCTATGGGAAAGTTGATTGTAATCATGGGTTCAATCACTTATTTAAGTATCGGTCACTAATTACCAGTCACTATATTATTCCAAAAGTTAAATGTAAAATGAGTTAATGAACTGACGTGTGTGTAATGAGTGACACATGGCCCTTGTTGGCCGTAATGAGATTGCCCGGCTTGATGGCTCAACGCGAACTGATAATTATAATAATTATCAGTAAAATGACTGTGAGGCGAAAATTCTGAATTGCAATATGTGCGGTTACACCGTACACCTTGGTTAAAATGTCCTCATCATACAAATGTACTACTCCAGAAAATGGTCTACCTGTGTGTGTACCTAATTCCATCCAAATCCGTTCAACCATAGTTCAAAAGAGTAACAAACAAGCAAAAATCTGTGAGTGTGTTTGTGTAACAAATTAACTTTTGCCTTTAAAATATTTATGTGATTTAAATTGTGAAATAAATTGTATTGGACTGCCTAGTTAATCCTGTTGCTACTGGATCTTGAGTTTAATCCTCGAGTCTCAGATTATCATACAAAAATAAAAATATTTAAATTGAAAGTTCTAAATATTACGAAGTCTATACGAAGCAAGCGATAGTACAATAGTGGAGGGGAGCGCGGATCGGGCGGTGGGGGCCTTTGATGCGCTTGCGTCGCTTCATACAGACGAAGGTAGTATAGCAAAACACAGAGTTGAAATGTATTAGATAGAACAACTAAATCTTGAAGGTTTGTCTTTGGTAAATGAATTATGTTTTTTTTTAAAGACATAGAATAAAATTTGGTTGGTGTTTTGGTAGTTGTTAGTGTTTTACAAATAACCCTGTATAGTTCAATACTCACAATAGTACAGGCGGCGGGTAGTTTGATAGTATTACATCTGTTGATTGGCTTTCGTGAGTGCACCCGCAAGTGACTCTTAAGATCGTCCTCGTTCAAGAATGTATCTCCGCAGAACTTGCAACCGTTACTGTAAACAAACACGGTCTAAAATTGAGTGTAGCCTTAAGTTAAAGTTTGTCACGAACGGTGCGCCACGCGCGTATTTTCAATTTCTCAGTCGATATTTCGCAGTTGGCGTGCGCGCATGTGTGTAAAACAATATGGTGAAAAATATCGATTTAGATTTCTTTGTTTCGTTAGTAGAGGCTGGATTAATGAATGAGAATTGAATTGTGCACAGCGCAACGTTCGTGGCGCTCATCCACTTCATCCTTCTCCTATATGACTTGATGACAGCTTTTAGAGGTATGCGGAAGAGAGTAAAGTCTATGAGACATCACCTCCATCAAAAAGGGAGAATCCTCCAACCAGACGCCTGTTATGTCTGGTCCAGGCAACTACTCGATAAATGATTTTTTGATTTTCAGGCCTCTGTATATGTTCTAATCTCGCGGAGAACTCTAATACCGCGATGCAGGCTTTTGAATTTTAGTCCCTATAAGGCGTTACAGACACAACACGGTTTTTTATACCTTTCTGTTCCTCACCTCTGATCAGAGCATCGGACCAACGACTCCATAATAGCCGAACTCAGGTCACCCATGAGACTCACCACCATATCCCAAAGAATAATCTTTTATTTCTTTGGCCACATTGCCAGAAAGAGAGGTGATAACTTGGAAAAGTTGCTTCTGACAGGAAAAAATAAATAGGAAAAGACCCAGGGGCAGGAGTCCGATACGTTAGTCAGACCAAATCCGTGTTACACTGGAGACCACAGTCTGTGACGCCATCCACATCGCCGAAGATAGGACAACATGGCGAAATATATAGTCCACAAGAAAATTATTCGTCGAACTCAAGACCCTCAGCATTAAACGAGCAGATCAACGACGCAAGGAGGAGGTTCTAACAAGCGTTACGGTATCACTGACTCCCTTTTCAATCATAACACTTATCACACAATCTTTTCATTGACTTCTCTCTTCCTCTCCATCCATATATACTTAGAACTCTTTAAGGAACATGCATTCCATGCATTTCCATATAATTTTTAATTTAAACTATTTATTTATTTATTACAGGCTTTCGCCAACAGCTTCGCCTGCGTAAACGTAAAAAAATATCCCGAATATAATCCCGGGATAAAAAGATCTATTATACTACTTGTGTTCCAAAATACATCTAAATCTGTTCAGCCATTTGAGCGTGAATGACTTACAAACATACACACACACATACCTACATACACTCTCTCGCCTTTACAATATCAGTGTAATTATTCTTACTTACCTCACTTTGTGTTTAGTAGAAAGCACTAGATGGCGCTTCCACGCAAGTTCTGACGTAAAGTGAGCCCCGCAGTCTTCACATTCGGGACCAAGCTTGTCGTTTTTATCCTAAAATAATCAATAAGGTTAAAGAATCAAACTATTTTTTTATTAATTTTAGTTTTGGATACTGAGTCCTTTAAGTAACATGGCGTAAAAGCCTTAGTATCCAAGTAGCGTAGTCTACACTGTTATTACATCTTGCATCTAATCTATTAATACTGTAATATGGAAATATTGTAACATCAACTACTTTTTTAAAAAGACTGACCATGGAGTTTCTTGCCGGTACTTCAAGATAAGAAACAACCAATTTGGAACCATACACTAGCTTCTGACGTTTTATAAGTGCACAATGTGCACATGTAGGCCTATGTGAAACAAAATATTTAGAATTGTTTTTTTTTATTTAGTCCGAAGCTTAGGGGCCCCGGGGCCCTGCTATTTATAATTTAGAATGCATGAGAATTTGAGAAGTCTTACCTGCCGATGCACCTTCATGTTATGAAGGAACAGTCCCCTGGGCGTGCCAAAGGTGCTGCCGCAGAGTTCACAAACACTTTCGCGCACAGACTCCTTCAAATGCTTCATGCGTTTGTGCATTAACAGGCTATTTGGCATACTGGAAAAGTTTCATGAGTTTTAGATTTTCCACCCAAGTCTCGGTTAGGAACATACTAGGATAAGCTCCCAACTAGCAAGATTATCAATTCATATTAATGTGTTAGCATAGCATAACATAGTCGGCCTTATAATGTTCCCACTGCTGGGACTCAGGCCTCCTCTCTAGGAGAAAGAATGGGCCGTAATCCACCACGGGGGTCTAGTGCGGATTGGTGGATGTCACATGTCTTCGCATTTTTGGTTCTAGGACATGCCGGTTTCCTCACGATGTTTTCCTTCAATGGAGGAGAGCAGTGGTGATGAAATAAATTACACAAAGTAATGTGGCTGGCTGGGTTTAAGCCCGCGACCTACAACTCGTTAGTCGGGGCCGTTACCACTCGGCCACTACTGCTTCTTGTTCAGTGTGTTACGGCTGTAAAAATTCCTGAAGCCCATCATGTTTTCGAATTTTTGCATGCCGGCCGGTTTACTTGCTATGGTTTTCGTTCAGTGGTGACGAAATAAATTACACAAAGTGATGCGCCTGGCTGGGTTTAAGTTTGCGACCTATAAACTCGTAAACCACCGTGTCTCCTTGAAGTACTAAAATAAATTTTCGAAAGATAACAGAGATGGCGCTAGTTGTTTAGAATGTCAATGACGTGTGTCACGTGACTGGCACACATCATTACGTAAAGGAACGTTTGTTTTATTTCTCAGGAACTATCTATCAAGTGTGTGGTCTTTTCTACTTAAGGTACTTTTTAGGTACATTTTTTTGATGTAATTATATTTTATGAGTCATGATTAAAGAATAAAATATTACAGAACACCCGCCATGTTGACGTCATTACAGCGGGGTACCTTAATTTTGAAATAATTTCATTCTGGATGAGGTACAGATATTTTAGAGCTAGGTACTGAATCATCATTTCATCATCATCATCATTCATCATCATCATCATCATCATTCATCATCATCATCATCATTCATCATACATTCATCATCATCATCATTCATCATGGTCATTTTAGATACATTTTCATATTCATATTCATTTACTTATTATTATTTTATCAATAATTACTATAATTTAATTATCTGTGGTACACCCGCCATTTTAACTCTAAGTCGGGACCATTACTACTGGGTAAACACCACCACTGCTCCCATGGATGGACGTATATAAAACAAAAGGAGCGGTAAGGATTATAGCAGGCGGCATCGTGTAATTTCCGCCGACCCTTCTGGGAAAAAGGCATGCGTTTATGTACTATGCGTTCCAAATAAGAATAGGAAAGACAATAACCTCGATCTGTCAAATGTTTAGTGAAAAGTACGGTTTGCAAAAAAACTTATTCTGGAATCAATAAAGGGTTTTTTTTTTGTTGCTTTGTATTACTAAGTCTTAATTAAATCTAGGTGAAGTAAAAACCGCCTCCAACAAGGTGGACCGATGACCTGGTCTGGGTCGCGGGAATCCGATGGATGCGTGATGAACAGGACCGGTCGTTGTGGCGACGCTTGGGGAGGCCTATGTCCAACAGTGGACGTCTTTCGGCTGATATGATGATGATGTATGATGAAGTAAAAACGTTATTGTTTAATATAAATTACCAAAATATATTGTTTTAAGACATAATTACTTGAAAAAAAAGCAAAACTATTTTCCTTCTTATTTTCGTTGTTAGGAACAATTTTTTTTTTTTTATATAATGGATAGGCTCGCGTTTGACCACAATCTCACCTGATGGTAAGCGATGATGTGGCCGACGATGGAGCACGCTTGCCTAGAAGCAATCTATTCACTCTTGACTTAAAGACCCCTAGGTTATAGCTATCAGGAAACACAGACTCCGGCAGGGAATTCCATTCCTTAGCTTCTTCCATTTACCACAACTCAAACACTGCACACAGTGGCGCAAAGATGAGCAAAATTGAAGAACTGGATTCTGATTTAACTTTTTTCGTTCCCAATTCGTAAATAAATTAAAATTTAAAAAAAAATCTTGTTTTGGTCACCCTACCCAATTTCTTCGATTTGACAGTAGGACGTGACGTCACAACATGAGAATCGATCTTATTCTTACTTGGAATGCATTGTATATTAATCAGTTCAGCTATTTACCTGAATATTTCCCCACAATGTTTACAGGGATATTTCTTTCCTTTGTGTAAACTGACATGAGTTTTCGCTTGGTAACTGTAACAAGAATGTTATAACTATAACGCATACTGAAGCTGAAAATGAAATCTTTCATTTATCTTAAACTATCACACAACAAACGATCCTCAGGTTGTAGCTATTAAGAAACAAAGACTCAGCAGGAGCAAGGAATGCACGATATGCGCGTGGGGATGCAACGCCGGGGTGAAAGTCCGCTGCCGCGACAGGTCACGGCATGGCGGACAGAGCTCCGGCGGGATCTCATGGTGAAATGGCGTCAGCGACTATCGCAACCCAGTGCTGGGCACGCCACAATTATGGCGGTAAGTCCCCTCTTTGAGGCGTGGCTGGAAAGACCTCACGGCGTCCTCACCTTCCGCATGACGCAGGTACTCACCGGACATGGTTCGTTCGGGAGTTTCCTGCACTCGATTCATGCGGAAGTGACGCCCGGGTGTCACCACTGTGCGGAACGCCCGGAGGACACGGTGGAGCACACAGTCGAGGTGTGCCCTGCTTGGGCGGAGCATCGCCGTACCCTCGTGGGGGCGATCGGCGGCGGAGACCTCTCGCGCCGGGCCTTGGTTGAGGCCATGGTCCGGAGCGAGGAGGAGTGGCAGGCGGTCGCCGACTTCTGCGAAGCAGTAATGCTCGCAAAGGAGGAGGCCGAAGGCATCAGGCAACGGCGTTATCGCCGCCGCCGTCGCCGGGATTCTGATCCCGATTTCCGGCCAACGTAGACGCGGGCTTGCGGACAGTGAGCAATGGGTAGCTCACTGTCCGGCCGTCCGGTAACTGTCCGGGCCAAGCCCAAGGCGTCGACGGCGCGCACTGTTCCCGCGCGCCTCAAGGAGTTGTCAGCAACAGCAGGGACCCAGCCGGGTCGAAGCCTACTGGGGCCAGGGTTATCCGAAAGGGCGCTCGAGCCCCGGTATGAAGGCTAGAAGGAACGGGGTGGGTCTTTTAGTCAGTAAGAGTCTGACACTATCTCCCGCTCCACCCAAGGGCGGGGGATATGTCTATGTCTATGTCTGAGTATGGTTTCCGCACTTAGTCCTATGCGGACCATTGTACGTGGGCCATAGCGGCCATAACCTTGGGTGGGCTTATTCCAACCAGCCCACCTCTCTCCAAAAGCAGATTAGGCCTCTCAGGTTTTTCAGGACATCTATAAGGGAATTCGGGGATCCTATGGTTCGTGTGCGTATTTCAGTGATCCCTGTGCAGTCCAGGAGCACATGTGCAACTGTCTCCTCCCCCTCCAAGCATGCTCTGCACAGGGGACTGTCTGTGATGCCTATTGTGTGGAGGTGCTTATTCAGTGTGCAGTGCCCGGTGATGGGTCCCCGTCACCAGGCGCAGGCCGCCTCTGTTCAAACTTAAAAGTTTTTTGGTGAGGATTTTATTTAGGTGTGGTAGGGCCTCCTTGGCCTGCCTGCATCCCGATGTCGAGGACCACCAGCGTTCCGCTTGTATCTGTGTGTGTTCTCGTAGCCAACCACGCAGCTGACCAAAGGGGATCGGCACAATTGGTTCAGGCCCGAAGACCACCGCTCCAGATCCCCTCCTGGCCAGTTCGTCCGCCGCGTCGTTGCCCAGCGAACCGCTATGTCCCTTAATCCACTGTAGTGTCACCGTGTTCCGCTTTGGCACCGTGACTCTTTCCAGTGCAGAGTGGCATTCTTGTATAATTCTCGAGGTGGTAAAATCTTTGTCTAGGGATTGTAGGACTGAGACACTATCGGAGAGTATCCGAATGTGTGTGTCCTTTACGTCTCTAGTTTCTATGGCGTGGGCCGCTAGGATTATGCCAACACATTCCGCCTGATAGACAGTGTTGAATTTTCCCAGCGTTCTGGATATTCTGATATTGAGGTCATTGGAGAAGACTCCAACGCCCGTGCCAGTGTCTGTCTTTGATCCGTCCGTGTAGACTCTCAGTTCAGCTGGCCCTGAGTAGTCGTATGCTTCCTCTGTTAATTGAATATTGAAATGCTTTTGGAAATGATACGCCTTTGGAGCTTTGTCACTAGGTGCTGCCATCATGGGCTGTCTTTTAATAGCGTTTTCCAATATGCGTATGTGTTTGATTCTGGAGTCTTTGCTCAGGGTGCCCGAAACGCTGAGCCTGAAGGCCGCTGAGGCTGCCTCCTCTTGCACTATTAGATGCAGTGGTGGCAGTCCCAGCATCGCCTGCAGGGCAGCCGTGGGCGTGGTTCTCATGCAGCTTGTGATCGCTACGCAGGCGAGTCGTTGCAGTTTTTCAAGGTCTTTTTGGGCTGTGCTCAGTTAAGTCCTGGGCCACCAAACTAGTGAGCCATATGTGATTATTGGTCTGATAACAGTTGTATATAGCCAGTGGGTCACCTTTGGGGCTATGCCCCAGCTGCGGCCTAGCATGCGTTTACATTGCCACATGGATATACTGGCTTTTTTAGTGATGTACTCGGTGTGCTTTGCCCAGTTCAGCTGTTTGTCCAGGTAAACGCCCAGGTACTTGACTTCAGTTGATAGGCTAAGGGTAGTTCCAAAGAAAAGTGGCAGTTGTAGTGCTGCCAGTTTCCTTTTTTTGGTAAAGAGAACCAATTCAGTCTTGGTGGGGTTTACTGTCAGTTGGTGTTCCTTACACCAGTCCTCTACTATTTTCAAGGCCTGTCGCATAAGGTTGCATAGTGTATTTTCGTGGGTGCCATTTATTATAATGGTTATATCGTCAGCGTAACCTACGGCGAAATAACCTTTTGTGTTGAGTCTTTTGACTAGGTCATCTGCAACTAAGTTCCACAGTAAAGGCGAAAGGACTCCCCCTTGGGGGCAACCCTTCGCCACTATGGCCCTTGTGGTGCTATTTATATTTACTTGTACTGCTCTAAACCTGAGCATATTTGTGATCCAGCCACTCAGAGTCGGGTCAACACCGTGACTTTCGAGTGCTGTGCTAATACTTCGGAACATAGTCTTATCGAAGGCTCCTTCGATGTCTATGAAGACTGCTAGGGAAGAGCCTTTGTGATTTATTGCGCATTCGATCTTTGAGATTACGCTATGTAGTACAGATTCTGTTGATTTACCCTTTCTGTTTTTTTTTTTTTTTTTAGGGCGGGGGATATCAATGCATGATTTTTTCCCACCATAAAAAAAAAAAAAAAAAAGCAGGAGCAAGGAATTCAACGGTTATATGCACTATAAATGTTTTCAAAACTATTGAAAACGCATTCCTGATGGTCAAAAGATGGAACGGATCATTCAAAACTTTGAAGCTTCGTCTCCTTGAATGCATCATTGCCTACTTCTGATTCGGGTTAAGAATATAAATTTAAAGAAACCTTTTTTACTGTCTGTTCAACAGATTTTAACTTATATTTCGTAGGCACAAAGATGGCAATAAAAGCAAAAAATTGGTTAGAATACGAACTATTGACTGCAGCCCCGTTTCTCATGCCACCAAAGTAATAAAAGTCAAAATCAGTTGAACAGACAGTAATAAAAGGTTTTCATAAATTTCTAATGTTATTTTGAAATGAGTATAGTACTAATAATACTTACGTGCAATAACAAATGTATGAGCATAATTTACAGCTGAATTTTCTCTTGTGGCATGAAAGCCTATGCTTACACAGGTGGACTTGTTGAGGAAATCTGAGGTGACAGAGATCACATTCATAGTCTCCATTCTCCTGAAAATAGAAAAAAGTACTTTCATTCTAGTTGAAATATAGGGTCATTGTTCAATAAGTTAGAAACAAATTGTAAACCTCCAATTAATTTTAAATTGCTCTAGTTATAGATACCTAGATACCAGAAATAAGAATTAACATTAAGTACTTTTACCTAAAATGTAAAAATGTTACTTAAGGACTTATGTAATTGTATGGAAAAAATAAAGCTATATAATAAGGACTTATGTAAGGGTCATCATCATCATCATCATTTCAGCCGGAAGACGTCCACTGTCAGACACAGGCCTCCCCAAAGCGTCACTACAACATCCAATCCTGTGCATCTCTCATCCACCACATTCCATCGACTCTCACCAGGTCATTTTACGCAAAATGGTAACGTTATTTGTAAAGACTTGACCAAACTGCTGATTGTAACAGCTGGCGACAAACCGACAACAAGTTGAAAAGTAACTATTGCGAAGCTTTGAATAAAGGTAGGCTGCTTTTAGTAGTGTCTGCCATGGCCCACCATACGAACTGTTCAAAATATCATTAGAAATTTATGAAAACCTTTTATTACTGTACGTTCAACCGATTTTGACTTTTATTACGTTGGTAGCTTGACAAATGGCGGTTGCAATAAATAGTTGGCAATGTAACCACTTATTATTATTATAGCTATTACTTGATAATATCTCTATCCTATTGGGTTTTAGTTTCAGGACATAGTGCAGAAACCAAAACCCAATAGGATAGAGATATTATCAAGTAATAGCTTTTAGCTAGTTCAGATACAGATGTTCATTGTATTGAATATTATTACTAAACTGTATCTCAAAGTGCTTGTATTGTAAAGCTAAGATATTTGTTGCATTAATAAATTATTATTATTATTATTATTATTATTTAGCAGTAACTTCACTCACGTGATGATTGGTTATTGTAGTTGTGAAGGCTAAGTCAAAGCTGGATAAAAACTAGCAATGTCCTTGCTTAGGGTTCAAGCTTACTCCATACCAAATTGTATTTTGAAAGGTTAATTACTTAAAGAACTTTGATGTTCTTTAAGTAATTAACCTTTCAAATACCATAATTAGAGACACAACAGAAAGACAATGAGAGAGTGAATGCCGACATTCATTTAGGGTTTAATGAATTAATAGGATAGACTTACAATGCTATGTTTCTTTACATGATTTTCAAATGCTGATTTTGCTTCGAATCCTCTAAAACATAAATCACACTTGAATGGTGACTTTTTATAGTTACCAGACTCTTTTCTCAAAAGGACCTCTTTTCTAGCCTCTTCAGGCGTAAGAAACACTACAGTTGCATAGTCCTCAAAGTAACTAATGTTAAGACCATTTTTCTTTTTAATAGTTTTTGTGTTTATTGTCTTTGTAGCACTTTTTGACAAAGGCTCGTCATCACTGAAATCATCTTCACTTTTTATGACAGTTTTAACTTTTCTTTTTTTAGCCTTTGGTTCTTTTTTTGGTTTATTTTTATGTTTTGGCTGTGCAATCTTTTCTGGGACTGGCTCTTCAGTAGAATCAACATAATCCTCATTAAAAGATTCATTGTAATCATATTTGTTATCTGTTTCTATTTGAATGTTTTCTTCAATTTTGACATTGTATTCTAAAAGTTTATTTTCCTTGTCTTCTATATTATTGATCTCAGATTCTGAATTGTTTGCAGGTTCGTATAGTACATAAGCTGGAGTTGATATCAAGTTGGATTCCAATTTGTTTATTTTTCTGTCAACATTTTTAAGTGTTTGCTCTGTTACCTGAAATTTGATTGAAAGTTCATTTAAAAAATGTAAAAGATGTAATAATAATTTATTTTTTGAAAAAAAGTTATTTTGAAATACTTGCTTGTGATGAACCAAGTTTTATTTGGGATATAATGTTGTGAGCTCGAAGACATTTTGACTTGAATTCTCGATACTTATAAAGGAGATTAGCACATTCAAAACATACATGTTGATTCCTATCAAAGATCTGAAATAGACAGTCATATTATGGAATAACTTTGTAAGGCAATGGTTAGGTTTATATTTAAAGGGCAAGGGATATTAATGACCGAATATATTTTCAAAATTAACCCCTAAATAGTTTAATTAATGGACGCAATTTTGTCATTAAATCTTGGTAAGTGACCCATTTGTAGGTTGTTTCCAAAATAAAATAAAAGACCGTGGTACATGTTAGAGCCCATGCAGTGTCCAAACAGACGATAAAAACACTACACAATTATCTTATAAAATATAATTATCACTGTTTATTACATCTACACTATTATTTGTTTATATGTTTGTAGAAGGTAATCTTTGGAAGTATTGGTCCGATTGCTAAAAATTTTTTACCAATAGAAAGCTGCTTTAATTTTGAGTGACATAGGCTACATTTTTTGAACGCGTGTGAAGTCGCCGGTAAAAGCTAGTAAATAGATAAACTTAAACCACATCCTTATAAGATGCCTTACCGGAATCTGCGCCAAATGTGAGTAAACAACACCGATAGAATCGCTCGACGTAGTTTCTAAGCTAAACATTTTCACATCAGTTACAAGACATACTCGGCAATATATTAATTCATCCATGTTTACAAATTTACAGTAAAAAAATCGTTCGCCGACAATACCTACAATACAAAATACAACAAACAGCAGGCAATCACACTTAGATAAACCTATATAGTGATTGGTTGGATTTGGATGGATTGGATTTTGTAGGGATGCGATCGAAATCTGAAATCGATTACTCGATTAACCGATTTAAATGGTCAAGATCCTTTTTTCAAATCGATCTTAAAAAACGGATTTTGTCTGTGAATATTGATTTCAAAAACTTGAATCAAGATTAATTTTTTTTCATTCTTGCCAAATGCAAACGTGTTCGGTATTTATGAACGTACCAAGCAAACCTATTTTCCGCAAGCTAACTTTTATGTGATTTTTTTTACATTCAATTCAATAATCACCATCACCAGCCATGAAAAAAATATGCATTAATTGTAACAAGATCCTCTACTTTCATTTTTGAGACTTATGGACAACTTATGGATAACCATCAAATCGATTTTTTAGATCACAATTTATTATGGAATCGATTATTTAGAGTTCGATTCGAATCGATGTCCTTGGATTTGTGAAATTTCTTTTTTTTGAGTTGGGTAATCATTCAATGACTTTCTCCACTTAAGAGTAGAGTGTGTGGGCGTCTCAGACTTTAATTTATTGACTAGACCGCAGTTCTCTGTCTACGACCAAAACCCATTTGGCAACCTTTTCAAAAATTTCAGTACCCTTTTCAAAAATTCCACACAAATGTCTTGATTTTCGCATGAGTCGTGGCTTGACAAAAAAAACAGTGGCAAATAAAAAAAATTTAGTTGGCTAACTACTTTTTGTGAAAGAAGCTTTAATAATTATATTAAAGCTTCGTCCACAAAAAGTAGTTTTTCTAGAATGTTAATTTAGGGTTTCATTCATTTTGGGAGTACTTAAAAAAGAATTATTTAGGTATCGAATTATCTAACTCGATACTCGATACTTTATAAAAATATCAACTCAATTATTAAAATCGTATCAATTTCGCATTCCTAGTGTTGTCACCTGCCTGACACTACAGTGTCAGTCTTCTTTTTATTTATTTACCCATTCTAGAGCTGGGATGGAATTGGAACAGATAAAATTAGAAACCTATTTCACCTGGTTTTAGGAAGAAAACAGTTCCAAAAACCTGTTCCACTGGAACTAAAGACTCATTGATTGCAACCAAAGACATTAAATATATACTACCAATAGACAGGACATAGCGAACAAAAGACCAAACCGATACTTGTTACTTGGTAGTAGGTAACAAGTTGCTCAGTCTAGTATTAGAGGTTTGCACCGGAGCGAGATTTCAACAACCGATTGAATTCACCGGTGATTGACCAATCTCCGGAGAAAAACCGGAGGTCACCGGAGAATAATGAAATTTTGTTTCTTTTTTAATTTATACATTTAAAATGAAGAAATAAGAATAATTATGTAATTGATTTAATTTATATAATCATTTATTAAAAAAAAACGTCTTATAAAGACAATAAATGCTGATTTTGGTTTAAAAAACACAACATGTCAACAGCGTCATAGCGTAACATGTTTATTCTATCATTAAGTACTCTGACCTTACAGAAGTAGCAAGCACAGTTAGGTATTTGAAGGCTATTTCGTCTAATGGCTTTAGATGTTTATTGCATATCCAGAATTGCACAACTTCATCCCAATTGTGGCTTTTTTCAGGATACTGTGTTTCCGTATTCATTTTGAATAAATTCATTGCCGAAGCGGATGTCATATCTGCATTACTGGTGTTTCTTTTTAGAAATCCAAGCAAATCCGGATGACCAGTTTCTCTTGTACTATTTTCACTTGACGTGGCAATTTCTTTTGCGCTTTAAAATATGCTTCGGATCCGGAAAATATTATTTATTTCTGCCTATAAAGCATCTTTCTGCCTATAAAGCATCTTTAGCAGTCAATTTATTTATTTAATTGATTGTTGAATGTGTCTTTTATTTTGTGTAAATTTATTATATAAAAAAAATAAGATGCGACGATCACCGGAGATCAATCGGTGAAATACCGATTATTTTAATCGAGTACTTTTACCGGTAAATCTCCGGTGATTCTCCGGTACTCAATGCTCCGGTGCAAACCTCTATCTAGTATGACACCCCTAAACGTCAAGTCGTGTTTGTATCCGCTTTAGGCACTAAAAGAAAATCATTTCCTGAGAAAATGTGCTGAGTTGCGCATTACGCTATTGCAAATCTTGGTATGGTAAAATTATTGGACCTAACTTCGATTTATTTTCGTAAGTATTCTTGGTATTTACGCAGTAATTATTTAAAATTCAACAATTTCTATGAATAGTTCTAGAACATTTGCTGATTTTATGATAGCGCCATCTATTGCTGAAAAGTTTAACCTTACCTAGCACACACCAGTAGCGTAGCGTGAGTTTTCGACGCTTGAGGTCGACCAGAAATACGCCGCCCTTTGTTGTTTATTATGTTTAAGAACACCAGTATTAAGAACGACTGCAGGTATCCCGTCGGGGCCACTAGCTTTATTCTTACGTACGTCTTTCTGATGGATACGAATATCTGACATACTCGTCACGTACCCATCAGGAGAAACAGGGGGCGGTGCGTCAACGGAATTCAGACGCGAAGATCCCGCAATAAGAGAGGCAATTAAGTTTGCTTTCTCCTCAGCGGTGTGAGCCAGGGACCCGTCGGGTTTCAGCAGTGGCGGAGGTGAGGGACGGCAGAAGTTCGATTCACTCGAATTTGTCAACGGGGTTTGTTCCCTATTCGGCCAATGTGGTAAAACTGAGACTTCCACAACACATTAAGAGTCACGTCACTTGCCTTGCGCATACGAGTGTTGGCCCAAGGTCGGTATGCGCATGTTTAATCGCGTCAGCGTGAACACACTCAGTGCCAAGTCATGGTTGAGCTTGGTCCGACATTGTTACGTCAGAGAATGAACTTGGATTAATAAAAAGCAATATACCTGCTGCAGCACGCAGGGTAGACTTAACATCGACATCAAAATTTGCTTGGCACGTACGTAACATTGCGCTCGCAATTTTGAATATCTAAGTTTTTTTTTTTCCAAACAAGTAAATTGCTTTCTGCCGCCTCCTTTCGTAAGCCGCCTAGGGCCATGGCCCCCACCGCCCTCCCCTCCCCAAGCTACGCCACTGGCACACACTGAAGCTTCTACTACGAGCTCATAACGTGATCTATTTTACGACCTAAACCAAACTGTTAGATTCTTTTTCGTTCGTACTACTGACATTTTAACATATCATGGTAAAGCTCCTGGCCACCTACCGAGCAATAGTTAAATTTATACAAATTTTGACAAATTTAATTCGCGTGATTGCTATTCAAAGCTAGATGGCGTCACTGAGAGATAGGATGACAGTTTTTCTAAGACATTTCTCTTGATAGCCGCTCTATTGTATCTCTTTAAATCTCTTTGATTGCAACCGATTCATAAATAGTACTAGAGTCTATGCGGAAAGTAAACCATCGTGGGATTTGAGGGCGCTGCTGTAGATAAATATCGTTTTTGTTATGTAAGCAACATTGTGACGTCATTATAGTGCGACTGTTAAATCTTGATATTTTGAAACTATGTTAGACTAGCTTCTTCCAGCGGCTTCACCCTATAATAAAAATTATCCTATTGGCTGAATTTGCTCACCTAATGAAACTGCAAAGTTGTAGCTTAGAGTGCGTCTACTGAAAGCGTAACCTGGAGTTTTTTTTTTTAAATTAAATTGGCAACATTGTTTTGCCGAAAAAAATCACGTCAAAGTCTATGATTGCAATTGTCAGTTTTTGGAAATAGAGGTGGGCAAAGTGTATCATTTTTGCGATTGGATCATTTGAATCTCGATCACTGAAATGATCCGAATCACTGATATGTTTCATTTGGCTCATTTGGATCATCGGCTCAAAGGATACAAAATACAGAATGTTACGTATACTTACGTTACATTATTAAACTAAACCTATTTACGTAATTCAATGTCTATTTACCAAAAATTCTCACGTAAAGTCTCATAGCTCTAACTTTATGAATAAAAAGGAAGAAAGCTTGTATAGATTGTAATTATGTCGCCCGCTCACTCACGACTCGCCAGTCAATAATAAATAACTCAGTGTGTCTGTCTCTCTCTCTCGCTCGCTCACTGCTCAGTCGCCTCGCGAGCGACGCGTCTCGCGGAATGTATCAGAGCAAAATAATGTTTCAGATCCAAATGATGCGTTTGAAACGTTTTTACTGAACCAATCTTTTGACTCACTGCAATGATCCGGATCAGTGAGTCGGTTCCGTAAAGAGTTACACACGCCTATTTGGAAACAGGAGGTCTACTTGCTTTCTCCGAAACGCAATTTTCGTAAACGAACGATATTCAAACGAAGTTTCGTTAGTGCACCTACTCTGTTTCATTTTCGGACACACACAAGAAGTTCGGACCCACAGACAATCTTCGTGACCGAATAGAATGAACTATATGATTTGGGCCTTTTTATATGTCATTTAAAGTAAATTACGGTTTTTAAATTAATTTTGAATCTTGCTTTATTTTAAAATTTTGCATTTATTAGGTGGTTTATTAAATATTTCTTGTAATATTTATAGATAAAACTTAAATATGTCGAAAAAAAAATATTTTCGATAAAATACAAAAAGACACCATAAAACAACCTTTTTTACGGTCATTGTTAACCGACTTATATAAAGAGCGCTACTTCACGTCAATCATCGGTACTAACGTATGACAACTAAAAATATCTGTATAATCACACGTAACGTGTCAATCTTTGTATGTCAACTTGAATTTGACTTTTAGTTTGAATTTTTAAAAATATATCATGTTGCCAGTGCTTTTTTACATGACACATTCCGTAAGAAAGTCGGAATGTCGCAGTCTACCTTTTTGGGCCACAACAACTTTTCTTTACATTTAATACCTCTTTGATGTGATTAAATATTTCTTGTAATATTTATGCATAGAATACAAATGAAACTCAAAAAAACGTATTTATTATTGATGACGAGGCGGTATGGTCTAAAACCTTAGCCGGCCCAAATGGGGCAAAAAAAAAAAACAATGTGTAACTTGTCAACATTGTCAACTTCGGTGCTGCCAATTTTGTATTATTATGGCTAAATTTAGCATTTTTCTAAGTAATTTGGCATGCACAAATTCAGTTTAGCATATTTTTAGCATTTTATTCGGAAAGTTTGAATATAATTTCTAAATGCAAAATAAAATCCTGATAAACGAGGTGATGTTTCTGAACGCGACCCTAGTGGTTAGGGGAATCCCGCTTGGATTGAACTACATATGGTTTATTGCATCACTCGACGACTTGTCATCAAAGGTAATTTGGTTTTGTTTGATTCGTATGTGGTTACGTGCGTTGATTAAGAGTTATTAAATTCACAATGTCAATAAATAACCTATAACCAACTTTATCGTGCAGAGTGGGAATTAATGTCCGATTTGAAAGAATGGCTTCTTCCGCTCTGCTGACATCATACGAAGAGGATACACACGAGGGTCTAGTTATTAGCATTTTCCGGAAATTTTGGCATATATTTGGAATTTTTTGAATGCAGATTTAGCAGAAAATAATTTAAGGAGTTGGCAGCACTGGTCAACTTGCATTGTTAGTTTGAAATCAAAAGATTTTTATTTGGACTTTACCTATACTTAACTCAAGTTACAAAGTGCTTCTTTACATACATATTTTGTCATCACGGTACGCGTTTGTAAGAAAGTTTTAAGTAGAACTGTGGATGTCGCAGTCTTCCACAAGTTTTGTTGTGGATCTTTGATCTTTGTAAGTAATATTATCATAATTATTATACAATATAGTATGTACCTATTTGTTTTTAGTCGTAGGTAGTCATTCGTAGAATTCTTTTATTTACCATCTTAGTTGTGTCCAAATGTTTTAAAGAATAATAATTGATTTTATTACCAAATAGTATTATAAATTAATTCCACCAATCCTTACCTATTTAATTTCAATATTTTATGATTCTAATACCTAATATTTAATCTGTTTTATTTTCAGATCAATGAACCAATACCATCCACCTCCAGGCAATCAAGCTAACCTCCAAACTTTTCACAGCCCGAGGTGGCTGTGGACATAGGACCCTGCCAGGAAATCGACCATCAGTGACATGAAAATCTCTGCATCCTACAGGATTCAAGTTAATAAAAATTATAAATGTATTTTTTAGTCTTTTATTAAAGTCTCTTTAAACAACAACAACTTAAGACAGTCACAGTACCCTGAAAACACCATAGTACTCCACTTCAAGTGCTTTGCTGAGGAGAAGCCTACAGAGGCTTTTTGGAGGTAATAAAGGCACTATTTCCTGGTACAACTCCTCAAATAATTACCGACTGTGTCTCACATTATCCACAACATGTAAGTCAGGAATTTGCGTAATGTTGAGCTGAAAACATCACAGTAGTAGGTACTCCACTTCCTAGTGCTTTGCTGAGGACAAGCCTACAGAGGCTTTTTGGAGATAATAAAGGCAATATTTTCTGGTACAACTCTTCAAATAATTGTCGATTGAGTCCCTCATTTAACACAAACTGTGTGTCAGAAATTTGCATAATTTTGAGCTGAAAACACCACAGTAGTACTCTACTTCCTAGTGCTTTGCTAAAGAGAAGCCTTTGGTTGGAGGCTTCTTGAAGGTAATAAAGGCACTATTTCCTGGTAAAACTCGTCAAATAATTGCCGACTGAGTCTCACATTATCCATAACATGTAAGTCAAAAATTTGAGCTGGTTGCCGGGTCTTTGTACGCTCTAAACATTCGTAACGTAGAGCTGCTTCAATTAAAAGCATTCTTGAGGCCATTTTAAGCACTTTTCTTACAAAATCAACAGAAACGAAAATGAAAAGGTAAGTCTTTTGGTTTCGTCAATTTGACGTTAAAATTGCAAAACATTCGTATGTCATAATCATATTTTTTTTCGAAACATAACGAATTAGAGTAGGTTTAGAGATTCGTTACGTCAAATAATTTTCGATCGTACGAAATTTCGGGAACGAAATGAACCATGGTAGGAAACACGCCGAATTCCGATCGAAACTTCGTTTTTCGGAGAAAGCGAGTAGACCCCCAGATATTTATTTTTCAAGAATAATTGTTTAATTATGGGAAAAAAAAAATAAGCAATATTATTGCAACGTTTATCATTAAATTCATCCGTTTATAAGTTCTTGCGCAATGAGTAACAAACCGTTAATTGTGGTGACACCTGGGGTAGGCCTATGTCAAACAGTGGACGTCTTTCGATTGTAATGATGATGAACATTTTAATGCAAACACGAACCGGTAAAGGAAAATAGCGTGAAGAAACTGCTGTACTGCCTATCTAGGTAGTTTCCACCAACGACCACTTACCCAGTTCCAACGAAAATGGATCTATAACTTTGACTGGGCTCGGTCTATTATCACCACGGAACAGTAAAAACAGTGGAAGAAGTAAGTAGGCGTGGCACTGTCGCCGCTAGTAAGAATCGCGTTGCGCACTTGCTGTTCAAGCGCTCTCATTCTCTAACTAGACTGCGCAACATAATAATTAACGAAAAATAATATTAAAATGCCTTATTGTCCCATACTGTACTTTAAAAACCATAGTCTGAATAAAAATCTAACTCATGGAGGTGTATCATACCACCGAAAAGTACTATTTTCGGATTTATTTTAATAAAATGAAAAAATAAAATTACGTGAAGCATTGCGCAGGATATACAAACAAAACTAGTCCTTAGTGACATCTCTACAAAGTTGATTTTCTTTTCTCGGTTATTAGCTTTTCTGGAATATTCGTTAGTCTACCTATACTTTTGACGCTATCCAAATAGTGCGTGACTTTATCGATAAAATCAATCGACATGTATAATATGTATTACATTGCTTTTTTAAAATATATATTATAGTTTAATAGTTTTTGTAAGTAATATAATACAGATAATTATTAAATTAATAAATATAATAAAATCAAAATTGTGGTATGATATTTGTGATGTATTTTAAATAAATTTAGTTAAAGAGTTAGGAACAACATAGGGCGTTTGAATTCAGTAATGCTCGCAAAGGAGGAGGCCGAACGCATCAGGCAACGGCGTTATCGCCGCCGCCGCCGCCGCCGCCGCCGGGATTCTGATCCCGATTTCCGGCCACCGTAGGCGCTTGCTTGCGGACAGTGAGCAATGGGTAGCTCGCTGTCCGGCCGTCCGGTAACTGTCCGGACCAAGCCCAAGTCGTCGACGGCGCGCACTGTTCCCGCGCGCCTCAAGGAGTTGTCAGCAACAGCAGGGACCCAGCCGGGTCGAAGCCTACTGGGGCCAGGGTTATCCGTAAGGGCGCTCGAGCCCCGGTATGAAGGCTAGAAGGAACGGGGTGGGTCTTTTAGTCAGTAAGAGTCTGACACTATCTCCCGCTCCGCCCAAGGGCGGGGGATGTCAATGCATGATTTTTTCCCACCATAAAAAAAAAAAAAAAAAAAGGGCGTTTGAATTATACTTAATATTCTTATGTTTAGCAGTGGGCGATAACGATGATTTCAGCTGAGATGATGATAATTGATGTACTATGCAAATAAATACCCTTTTTACTACGTTTAAAAATTGCCTTTAATCATATTAATTTCATAATTTTAATACTATCACACAGTCGCATACAATTTTTTTTTGCATGATATGTTTTAAATACGTTTTCATACAATCGATACATATTTCGATCGAATAAGGTCACTTCCCTATATGAGTAGCAGCGAGCGCATTCGCGTCAGTGATACGCCATTCAATTACCAATCTTATTTTTACGTTATTACACTTCATACTGAATATTATATACTGAACAATGCCATCTAGCGACGAGTGGCAGTACTTGGTAGTCAAAGATGTATTTCTTTCTTGTTTTTGTCAATTTGATTTATAGTAATTTGAAATTAAAGTTCCATTTCGAATAAATTTTCTTTTTGCATTTCGTCTACGCCCTGTTTTTGTTTTCAGCCAATCATATTTTTAGGTTTGCAGTAACAGTAAATTGTAAATATATGAGTTTGGCGACACCGGTTCTGGAACAAACATTTTCTCAAGCTACTTCCACTGTTTTTACTGTTCCGTGATTATCACGGACTGGAATATTGTAGCTAACAGCAAGTTTATGTTTACCCTAGTTAAATATAAAGGTAAAAATGGGACACACTACCACTTTCTCTTTGTCTTTCTCATTACATTTTTCCCTTTTGCTAATCAATGAAAAATATGAACTTAATAGTTCTAGTTAGTTAGACTACTATGAAAATAAAGTACACTTCAGAATTTGTAATGTTGCTTCGTAAAAAATCTATTTAGCTTGTAAGGGACCATCTCGTATATAAGATCCTTGGGATCACTTGGTTATCCGTCTTTTTATCTGTTAAGAACCTTGAACACAAGAACGCTTGGAGGTATCGAGTTAAAATTAAAACTATACACTCAAGTCTACGGTCTTTTCAAGTTGTGAAAAAATCAGACTTCTGAGTTAACGAAAAAAAGTTACGGCTGTTTATGTCGCAAAAAAGCGTATATTTCGATTTTCAAGGGAATCAAAGTTCATAGGGTGAATCCCGTTGACCTAGAATCCTGAAATTTGGCATAAGTCATGGCCTCATAGAACAGTACAGGGACAAGTCAAATCTAAAAATTTTAAATTTGTAGATACGCCACAAAAAAAAATTGTTTGCAATTCGGAAAAATCTTCGTAACTCAATTCGGGACTTGATTTCATAGGTAAATTTGTAGAGAATCCTCAGTGCGTGAGTTCGAAGTGCACTTGCCCTTTTTTATTTTAGTTGCTGTATCCTTACTCAAGCCTGAAAAGAAATATTCTGAGTTAGTCGAAACGCATTATAAATTAAAAGTATCAACACTCTCTATACTAGCCATCGAAAATATTGAACGAAAGAAAATAAAAAAAATATCGTCATGTTTAAATGAATTTCCGTTTAATTTATATATATTTGGAGATAACAGAAAGTCTAAAAACATTAAAATAAAAATGTGTTACGTACCAAAAAAACAGCATACCAATGTTTCCCAAGTTCGTGACTTTGTTTTGATCAATAATGGTGTGATTTGCAAAACTCAAAAACAAACTCACAAACAAACAAAAATCTTTGGCAAAACTGTAATATATTAAATATTAGTTCCCTTGCAGCTCAGTGAAATTTTTTATCACATTTCTGAAGATTTCAATTAAAAATCACAATAAAATAACATAATAAACAAACCGGTATCAATATGATATGACGTTTGGCATTTGACGGATGGCTAAGTTGGGTTGCTACATGTTGTTTTCACTTTACGCCACAACGGTTATTTTATCGCACAGATATTACTATTAATGACAGGCCATAGATTTAATTAAACAGGGAACAGATGCTATCTCTTTCTATTACAATGAACCAGAGGAGCAAAGAGCTTGTTCGAAAGAACAGATGCTGTCTCTTTCTATAATAATAAGTCGGTAGAGAAAGGAGTACGTTTCATTTGAAACAGTTCCACATAACTGTTCTAGGTTGTTTTGTTTGTATCTTTCGAAGTTGCTACTGCATTGTTTGTGGAACAGACGAAACAGGTAGGAGCTGTTATTACCCCGAGATATCTGTTTCATGTTGTTACTTTGAAATACCAGTTTTTTTAAACTGTTTCGATAAATACGCCTCACTCCTAACCCATTCTATTGTGGCTTATAGTTCTTAGTTTATAGTGTATAGTCTATGGTTCTTAGCACAGAACAGAAAATACAGGTAGAAGTGCCCCTATCCTGGCAAAGCACGGGAACTAGTGTCGCCAAACTCACATATTTGTCTATCAAATTGTCCATTACACTCATAAAAAACAGTAATATGATTGGCTCCAAATTAAAAACGTAACTTTTACAAATCATCTACTTATTGCTTTCATAAATTAAGTCTTATTACAACAAATTAAAGTTGTTATTATTTGACATGACACAAACAATAAAGACGTTTTTCGTCTTATAGCCAATTTACAACGAGTTCAGCTACTCCACGCTAGATGGCGCTGTAACCAATTCATTCTATTCAGAACGCTAGTGGCTTTGAAATAGATGCTATATTCACCTGCACATGTAATCACTTTTGCTACTCATTTAGAGATGTAGACATATATCGATATTTTAATATTGAAGTTACGTAATTTATTCAGGTAAGCAATGTAATAATTTGTTAACTTCATACAAATGCTTAATAATGGATAAGCTTTAAAATATCAATGTTAAAGAGGTATTTGTATGTAGGGGGTAATCTTATTTTTAACCGACTTCGAAAAAGAGAAGATTCTATGTTCGGCTGAATGTATGTTTTGTTCACCGATATCTCGGTCACTTGTAGACCGACCATCATTTACATTACAGTACCAACCTTAACATTGGTATTTTTTAAACTATCAAGCTCTTCACTTTTCATGGCATATTTCTTCTGTAAGGATTTTAGAAGTTCTTCCATATTCTTAATTTTCTTGTTCAATCTGCGATTTCGACTTTGTAAACGTTTTACTTTTAAATTTTGTTTATTGAGTTTACTTTGAGTCCATTGTAACTGTTTTATTATTTTTCTTTTTCTTAGAGTCCAATCCGTAGGACTGTTAGTTAACTCAGAGTTTATATTTTGGCGTGCCTTCTTTGTTGGTGTCACATCTGTCGTTATAATAGGATTAGTCAATAGTGGCGATCCTTGAAGCCGTTTTCTCGAAGGACCTGGCTCATTTCTTTCTGAATTATTATAATCCTGTAATTAAATTTAAAAAAAAAATACTATTGTGACCAACAAAGATATTAAGGAGAACAGTAAAGCTAACGCCTGACAAAGGAGAATGGAAATAAAAACGCTTAGTTCGTTTTTGTCTTCAATTCTCATTTGATAGCCATTACTCTATTAATCCTCCTAAATGTTTATGTTACCAATCAATAAAGTCTACATGTCAATCTTAAGTAACAAGGGACAAGGACAATAAGTTGATGATAATACCAAAACTATGCCCTAATAAAACAATTAATATATGTGTATATAAAATCAATTCAATTCAATCGTACCTTAAAAATTAAAATGTTCTTAGTAGGTATTGCTTTATCGTTCAAATATCTATATCCCTTATTTGAAATTTGTTTATCCTGATCTTCGAAATGCTCTGAGCATATAGTGCTTGATATAGTTGGCATCCAGTTTTGTCTTCCCGTAGCTTCTATCCATTTTTCCTTAATAAATGGATCTTGGGGAAAACTGAAATATTTAAATACTTGTTTTGAGGTCTATCTATTAAGAAGTTAATGTATTACGGTTAATATTATGAAATATTTAGCCTTTCAAGTGTAAAGAAGTAAAGAAAGTGATTAGCAACCCGCACCTATTTCGGATGGATGCAGGTTACGTGTTGTTAAAACCTCATCTTAGTTAAATATTTATAAGTTTTACACATGAAAAGTCCAACACAAATTTTCTGAATGATGGTGCCAGCCATGAAATAAATAGTTAGAAATAAATAAAAATTATCGATACCGACCTACTTTACGGATGTGTCCCATCCCTAATTGAGTAGCGTCGAAGTTACTAGAATTTATGTTATGATTTTGTAGATGACGGCCAAGTGTATTTAGACTTTGTTATCATGATTATAAGATTGTTTTTGCATTAAAGTCATAAAATGTGGTATTGTCATTAAAATCAATTATATTAAAAATGAACAAAGTTTAGTACTTACCGATGATACGATACACCTCCACAAGATACATTTTTTTTTCTGCTTTCGTTTTTGCAGGTCAAAACCGCACAACAAGGCATAATTTGTAATATTTCGCGTATTTCTAAGAGAACCAATCGCGACAAGTGTCTGACGGCGAATAAGCTTTAATGTTGCGCATCTCGAGTGACCTAATGTTTACACGCGCGCGATATGAGGGGCACTTCCTCTACTTTTCTTTATACTAAGAACGTATGTACAATAGGAATACGTAATAAAATACATTTCGTTTTCATTTTCGATACGATTTTATTCTGGGGATCTGTCGTAATAAATTATATAAATTACGATGAGTTACAAAAGATTGTTTTTAATGAAATGAGGGAAAAATAGATTAGTTAGGCTAGCAACATTAAGCACGCCCCCAACTACGCGCCAAGTTATCGTGGCCTTTACTGTTGTAGCCACTACACAGCATATCACTTTCAACACGTTTTCCATCACCGTCAAGAAATAGTAAAGCTGACAGTTCTGAAAAGAACTTTTGTAACGTTTTGACCAACTCCATTGAAATAGGAAACACGCAGCCATTGTACAACAAATCGCCACGTGCCAGCTCAAGAAATCGCCACGTGCGAGCACAACAGCGGAGCATCCTCACGTCAAAAAGGCTTTCACCCACAAAGGGAGCGCGCCCTGTACACGTTGCTAACGACCCCTCGCGGGACGCGCGTGAAACAGTTACTGCACTGCGATTGGACAAGAGCAGTGATTGGACAGGAGCAGCGATTGGATGAATAGTTTTGGCGCCACGAAAGTTAACTGTACAATATTTTAGTGATTGGACAATAGTGTTAGCGTAACGCACACGAACAGAGTGATAAGTGATTTTTAGTGGTTAGTTAGTTATAGCGGGACATTCTGTACAGTACTATTGGTTAAGTTGTTTTGTAAATATTAAGTTAGTCGTTCATATTGGTTAAGTTCTTAGTTCGTAACATTGTAAATTAGTATAAAAGGAGGTGCTTGGTCAAAATATATACATTCAGTTTTGGAGTCAAGATCATTACTTCAACCTTCTACTACTATCCCCAAACTGTCTTACCAACTTATCTGTGAAATAAAGAAAATGGGAACTACGGCCGCCATGTTGAAATTTCATTCTACTACATTCGGGTGCTCTGTGTTTTCTGTTGCCGTATTTCTACATTTTCAGCGTTTAATATGCCAAAAACGATTAAAAGTGATGCGCGAAGCATCATTCTTAAGGTCAAAGCCTTTTTTGAAGAAGAAGCTCGGACGGAGGCTCCGATTATTCCATTTAATCAAGTATACAAATGAATTTCGGCAGCTACAGGTTAGTGTTGTCTACTTTCTTTTTGTAAATTGCCCGATATTTTTTTCATTAATTACTTTTTAACGTAACTGTAATTTACAAAATATAAAGCTGAGTGATTCAACTACCTATAGTTTTCGTCACGTAAAAAGAACGCTGGAATAATCTGAGGGGCTCTCCCGCATAGGTACGTTTGGCTTAGCGTAAATTCTCTCCACTCCACTGCCTTCCAGCGTTCTTCTTACGTAAAGCGATTTGTACGCAAGCCACATAAAAAAATAGTTACTCATACTTACATTTAATATTTTAACTACAGTATGTAAATACTTAATTAATTTTGTCTATATTTCAAGTGTGAGTCAAGGGCAAATTTCAAAAATAGCCAAAGAAGGGCAAGCAGCAGAAGAAGCTGGTACAAAAATTCGGACCCCAGGCAAGGAGAGGAAACGTCAAAGTGGGTTTATTCATGTTGATGATTTTGACATGGGAGTTATCCGGAGGAAAGTACATGAATTTTACTCTAATAAAAACGAGTTACCGACTGTTAAGAATCACCTAGAGGTCTTAAAAACAGAAATAAATTACACGGGACAAAGAGAAAGTCTACGAAAGCTGCTCCACAAAATGGGTTTTCGTTTTAAAAAGTCGCAGTCTAATCGTAAAATGCTCATGGAGCGCAATGAAATATCAGCTTGGAGAGCAAAATACTTGCTTGCTGTAGAAAAAAAATATAAATCTCCACAGCCTCGGCCGCTAATTTATTTAAATGAAACAAAACAAACAAACAAACATCGCATACATCATGTAAATGCTGGTAAGGAGAGTGTGTCGATGGAGTTTTAGAGCCTGTATCAAAAGGGCAAAGATATATTATTGTTCATGCGGGAGGGGATACCGGATTTGTCCAAAATGCTCTTCTAGTTTTTAAGTCTAACACAAAAAGTGATGACTATCATGACGACATGAATACTACTAACTTTAAAAAGTGGGTTATTGAAAAACTTGTGCCTAATTTACAAGAGCCATCAATAATAGTAATGGATAATGTCCCTTATCAACGTATTTGTGTAAATAAAATACCAAATACTAATTCTTTAAAGAAAGATATGCAATTATGGTTGACACAAAATAAAATTGACTACGGAGAGGAGTTGACGAAACCTCAGCTGTTAGAAATAATTAAGAGAAATAAGTCTGAACTTGTGTATGAAATTGAAAAAATATTAGAAGAAAATGGACACAAATGCTAGTACTTATCCCTATCATTGTGATCTCAATCCCATCGAATTAATATGGAGCTCGATGAAAAGAAAAGTTGCTGATGTAAATATTGACTACAAAAATTCTGAGATTCCCCGCGAAAAGTATAACGGTTAGTGAGTGGGCTCAGCATTGCAATCACGTTCGCAAGTTACAAGCAGAATATTTGAAGCATGATGTGTATTTGGATAAACCGTTCATTATAGAAGTGAAAAGTGATTCGGAAACTGAAAGTGACAGTGATAATGATGACATGGATATAAGCGGCGTATGGCCTCACAGCCAGGATGAAGTTGGGCGTGCAAGTTCATCAAAGATTATAATTATTGTAAACCGGGATTCTAATAAATTATTGTTAAGCAAACTTTTGTTTTTTTTTTACCCCTCACATCGTTAAGGGAGGCCCGTGCCCTAGCAGTGGGGACGTATATGAGTTGATGATGATGATGAAACTTTTGTTTTATTCTGTCTATTAACTAGGTCATGTCCTACAGGACACATCTTGAGTGTCTAGATATTTGAGTTTTGTTTAAATAGAGAAGCTAAAAAACATGAAACATGTTCCTAAACTATGGGTTTTTTGTATCAAGCTTGTAACTGCTGAATCCATCTAAGTAGGTACTTATGCAAAATGCAGAATTAGTTTTTTTTTTAATATAACGTTTATTTGCAAGTTATTAAATTTCATTTGCCTACTTTGCTAAACATTTAGTTTGTAAGTGGGGTACCAGCATTATATCAATTGGACCGCTTTCTGCAAATATGATCCAGTCCACCGAAACGTCATTTCGAGATAATTGAATTTAAAGTTTATTCCGGTATTTCTCTGGCTTTATAATGCTAAATGCTGTATTTTTAATTTTTAAAATATTCTAGGTGTACTAAAGTAATTTACATGCATGTATTTAGTAAATAAAATTTAATAGTTTAATAGATATTCAAGAAAACATGTGCGTGAATTATTATTACAAAATAAACTTTGTATGAAATTAGCTGAATAAGGTGCGGAATTAAAACTGCAAAAATGTTCCAAAGTATGACAAAAAATAGAGACTCAAACTATTATATTTTTGTTTTATTTAAAAAAATACAAAAGTTACCCTACTCCTCCTCTAAATAAAAGTCAAGTTCTTAACAGTAACCATCTATATCGTCTATTATTGCATCGTCTCCCTTCAGTTTTTTATAGAAATCAATGCAATCATTTGGTATAAGATGGAATAACGATTTCAAATCATTTAACTTCTTTTTGTTAATCCGTTTTCCTGAAGGCCATTGGTTACTGGATGGTTACTGGAACATTTAAGCAAAATGATTTTCGTAATATTTCCCATATTGTATAGAAAGCATAAATGTTCCAGGTAGTTTGAATCATTATAGCAAAAAAAAAAATAACACATATCAGGGCGATCAAGAAAATGCAAAAATGTTTCTAATAGCCTGAAACACTCATGCATTATAAATAATGATGTTTGCCATAACAGCTGTGGGTTGGATCATACGGATTTTCGTCAATTATTAACATAGAGTTCTGAGTCTTTGATATGTCAAAATATACCTTATTGGGAGTCTATACGTCACAAAATATCGAAAATGTCGAGTTTGTGGGTTGGATCATTTTTGCAGAAAGCGGTCCAATTGAATGCCAGAGAAAAAGCTAATGTATGTATCTACCTTCATTAATTTTCCTATTTTTGAAGACTATTTAGTACTTATATTAGTATTTTATTATTATAAAACAATGTTAGGTATTGTTTAAAATAATAAAATTATGTTTACCTAGTTTCTTATCTGACATACCCAATCATGGGTTACTTTTATTAATTTGCAACACTAAAGCGACGGTGTCGCTACCACTCAGTAGCTCGATTCACGTAATGAAAACCGTAACGATATCGTAGCGTTTTAGTCGTTTAGACCATTTCCGTATTCACATCCATCAATCGAGTTTCAACGACACCGATTTTAAAGTCGTTTGAATTTCGTCGATTTAAAAAAAAACTGTAAGTATTACATTATCCTGGTAGAATACTTAATAATGTAACAGGAAATAAGTCGATAGATCGTGAATACTTCTTTTAGATAGGACTTCGATCGAACGACTATAAAACTTCAACGATGTTTGGCTTGTTTGATTTTACGTGAATCAGGCTACTGTTCACAGATAAGTTGGTGGGTCTGTACGGCGCTTATGGGTTGTTTCTTTTTTCTTTAGACAGACAGGGGAGATTTTTATTTTTTTTATTTTCTGTTTTCTTTAGACAGACAGGGGAGCCAACATTATGGCGACAGAACTTTTTATATAAATCGCACTGGGTAGGTAAGTATAATCAAAGATTTTATATATCCCTACCAGACTAGATTGATTACGAAGGAATATTACACTCTCTAAAGTGTTCTTTAATCTCATCGCCATTAGGTTCACGTGTGTTATTGACACACAAAAGGGAAAAATGGTTCCGAGCAAGACAGTGAGATAAATCCTCTGTGTCCCTTTCTCACCTTCTATCAGAAAAAAATTAAAAAAAGATGGTAGTTTTTAACTTATTCAAGTAATCGTTAAATAGTCCATGTTCATGCATATTGATAGGTATGCAACATAAAATCAACTGGAACAAAAAAAAACAAATGCCAAACGTCATATTATGTTGACAGAGGGTTTGTTTATTATGTTATTTTATTGTGATTTTTAATTGAAATGTTCAGAAATGTGATAAAAAATTTCACTGAGCTGCAAGGGAAATAATATTTAATATATTACAGTTTTGCCAAAGATAGCAAATGGCAAATCACACCATTATTGATCAAAACAAAGTCACGAACTTGGGAAACATTGGTATGCTGTGTTTTTGGTACGTAACACTTTTATTTTAATGTTTTTAGACTTCCTAGGTGAGCTCCTGTCCCTTTTATCTCCAAATATATATAAATTAAACGGAAATTCATTTAAACATGACGATATTTGTTTAATTTGTTTTGGTCAATATTTTCAATGGCTAGTATAAAATTGATACTTTAAATTAATAATGCATTACGTCTAACTTAGAATATTTCTTTTCAGGCTTGATTAAGGATACAGTAACTAAAATAAAAAAGGGCAAGTGCGAGTCGGACTCGCGCACTGAAGATTCTGTACAAATTTACCCATGAAATCAATTCCCGAATTGAGTTACGAAGATTTTTCCGAATAGCAAACAATTTTTTTTTTGTGGCGGATCTATAAATTTACAATTTTCAGATTTTTCCCTGTACTTGTTCTATGAGATCTTGATTTATGGTAAATTTCAGGATTCTAGGTTAACGAGATTCACCCTATGAACTTTGATTCCCTTGAGTATCGAAATATATGTTTTTTTGCGACATAAACGGCCGTATCTTTTTTTTTCGTTAACTCAGAAGTCTGATTTTTTCACAACTTCAAAAGACCGCAGACTTGAGTTTATGGTTTTAATTTTAACTCGATACCTCCAAGCGTTTTTGAGTCAAAGGGTCCTAGCAGATAAACAGACGGACAACCAAGTGATCCCAAAGATCTTATATGCGAGATGGTCCCTTACAGACTAAATAGATTTTTTACGAAGCAACATTACAAATACTGAAGTGTACTTTATTTTCATAGTCATTAAGTTCAGATTTTTCATTGATTAGCAAAAGGGAAAAATGTACTGAGGAAGACAACGAGAAAGTGGTAGTGTGTCCCATTTTTACCTTTATATATAACTAGGGTAAACATAAACTTGCTGCTAGCTACAATATTCCAGTCAGTGATAATAGACCGATCCCAGTCAAAGTGATAGAACCATTTTCGTTGGAACTGGGTAAGTGGCCGTTGGTGGAACCTACCTCGATAGGCAGTACAGCAGTTTCTTCACGGTATTTTCCTTTACCGGTTCGTGTTTGCATTTAAATGTTCATCATCATTACAATCGAAAGACGTCCACTGTTTGACATAGGCCTCCCCCAGGTGTCGCCACAATTAACGGCATTACGCAAAAACTTATAAACGGATGAATTTAAAGATTAACGTTGCAATAATATAGCTTATAACCTATATTTTTGTTAAGTTTCATCACGTGAGCAAGTTCAATAAATAGGCTACTAATATTATAAATGCGAAAGTTTGTGAAGAAATTCAGCCAATAGGATAATTTTTATTATAATTTCTATTCAAAAGTGCCTGTAAATGGTCTATTTGAAATAAATGATTTGACTTTGACCTTGACTTTGACTTTGAGGGTGAAGCCGCTGGAAGAAGCTAGTTTAACATAGTTTCAAAATATCAAGATTTAACAGTCGCACTATAATGACGTCACAATGTTGCTTACATAACAAAAACGATATTTATCTACAGCAGCGCCCTCAAATCCCACGATGGTTTACTTTCCGCACAGACTTGTCTGTGCGATAAAAGAACCGTCGTGGCATAAAATGAAAACAACATTAAAGATTTTAAGTAGCAACCCAACCCAGCCATCCGTCAAATGCCAAACGTCATAAAATGTTGACACCGGTTTGTTTATTATGTTATTTTGTTGTGATTTTTAATTGAAATCTTTAGAAATGTGATAAAAAATTTCACTGAGCTGCAAGGGAAATAATATTTAATATATTACAGTTTTGCCAAAGGTAACAAATGGCAAATCACACCATAATTGATCAAAACTAAGTCACGAACTTGGGAAACATTGGTATGTTGTTTTTTTGGTACGTGACACTTTTATTTTAATGTTTTTAGACTTCCTACGTAAACTTCTGTCCCTGTTATCTCCAAATATGTATAAATTAAACGGAAATTCATTTAAACAAGACGATATTTGTTTATTTTGTTTTGGTCAATATTTTCGTTGGCTAGTAGGTATAAAGAGTATTGATACTTTAAATTTATAATGCGTTTCGACTAACTAAGAATATTTCTTTTCAGTCTTGAGTAAGGAATAAAAAAGGGTACAGTAACTAAAATAAAAAAGGGCAAGTGCGAGTCGGACTCACGCACTGAGGATTCTGGACAAATTTACCTATGAAATCAATTCCCGAATTGTGTTACGAAGATTTTTCCGAATTGCAAACTTTTTTTTTTCGTGGCGGATCAATAAATTTACAATTGTTAAGATTTTTCCCTGGACTTATTCTATGAGACCTTGATTTATGCCAAATTTCAGGATTCTAGGTCAACGGGATTCACCCTATGAACTTTGATTCCCTTGAGTATCGAAATTTTTGCGACATAAATGGCCGTATCTTTTTTTTCGTTAACACAGAAGTCTGCTTTTTTCATAACTTCAAAAGACCGCAGACTTGAGTGTATGGTTTTAATTTTAACTCGATACCTCCAAGCGTTCTCGAGTTAAAGGGTCTTAACAGATAAACAGACGGACAACCAAGTGATCCCAAGGATCTTATATACGAGATGGTCCCTTACAGGCTAAATAGATTTTTTACGAAGCAACATTACAAATTATGAAGTGTACTTTATTTTCATAGTCATTAAGTTCATAGTTTTCATTGATTAGCAAAAGGGAAAAATGTACTGAGGAAGATAACGAGAAAGTGGTAGTGTGTCCCATTTTTACCTTTATATTTAACTAGGGTAAACATAAACATGCTGTTAGCTACAATATTCCAGTCAGTGATAATAGACCGATCCCAGTCAAAGTGATAGAACCATTTCCGTTGGAACTGGGTAAGTGGTCGTTGGTGGAACCTACCTAGATAGGCAGTACAGCAGTCTCTTCACGCTATTTTCCTTTACCGGCTCGTGTTTGCATTTAAATGTTCATCATCATTACAATCGAAAGACGTCCACTGTTCGACATAGGCCTCCCCTAGGTGTCGCTACAATTAACGGTTTGTTACTCATTACGCAAGAACTTATAAATGGATGAATTTAATGATAAACGTTGCAATAATGTAGCTTATACCTATTTTTTTGCTAAGTTTCATCATGTGAGCAAGTTCAATAAATAGGCTACTAATATTATAAATGCGAAAGTTTGTGAAGATGGATGGAGGTACTCGTATGTATCTATAGATGTGTCGCGCAAAAACTACTAGACAGATGAACTTAAACATAAACATTGCAATAATATAGCACATAAGCTATAACTTTGCAGTTTCATTAGGTGAGCAAATTCGTGTGCATCTGGATTGAGGGCCCAAAATGTTCCTATGGTACGATAAACTTTATGGTCACCCTACAAAATGTTCTCCTATACAAAATTGAAAATCAATTTTCTCTTAAATTATAGCATCTAGAAGAACGGACGATACGTTAAAATTTAGTTAAAAAATAGTAAGAAATTTTAATCTACTTTGCGTTAATCTATGACGTTTAATCTAGTCAATAAAGCCGAAAATCGGCCCTCAGTTCAGACGTTTTAGTAAAATTCAACTCTCATTTACTTTTAAACGATTAGCTCTTGGTTCATTATTTCTTTTTTACTAATTCATAGAGGTATATTCATATAGAATATAATAAAGTCGTACGTATGTATTTTGTCAAATAAATTCAGTTTTTGCAGATTCTTTATAAATGACATTACTGAATTGAGGGCCCAAGGTAAACCGCAATAAATCTGTAATGTGGTGTTCTAGAGATTTGAGAATTTCTTAAAATATTTAAGAAATTCTTAACTAAATTCCTAAATAATCATTATTTACCCAGACATCGTACTTTCCGAGATTTAGACTATGCCTCTTTATGCAAGCGTCTGGATTGAGGGCCCACGTTATTTAATCATAACTTTTTTATTTTATGTTTAAGAAATTTATGGCTCATTGCTTTAAGTTTTACTAATTTTTAACTAAATTCCCTGTAAATCTTGTTTCGTTTCATAAGGATTTAAAAAATGGGCCCTCAATCCAGATGCACAAAGCAAAGTCAGCTAATAGGATATTTTTTATTATAGGGTGAAGGCGCTGGAAGAAGCTAGTCTAACATAGTTTAAAAATATCAAGATTTAGCAGTCGCACTATAATGACGTCACAATGTTGCTTACATAACAAAAACGATATTTATCTACAGCAGCGCCCTCAAATCCCACGATGGTTTACTTTCCGCACAGACTTTATAGATTGAGGAGCCACATTAAAAGTATTGTATGTTCTTGAATATCAACATTATTAGACTCAGATTTTTAGTAGGTACTATACACAATTACTACTAAATGATACAAAATTTTCAATAATATTCATTGAATACTTTCCGTGTTCCAGCTGGCTCCTCAGTTCAGACGTTTGGATTGAGGAGCCACTTTAAAATTGATATAACTTTGGATATGTTTTACTACAAATTTCGGGGTTTGGCCTACAAAATTATCTGCTTTCCTACTAAATAAGGGGTAAGTTTCCTTTTAAAATCATGAAGTGGCTCCTCAATCCAAACGGACATGTCCCGTGGTATGTGTGTCCACTCATCTCGTTCTACTAGTGTATGGACACACTAGTAGAACGAGATGAGTGGACCTTATGTATTGAATTATAAAAACCATTATGCATTGAATTATATGTAACTTTCCTTTTCGGGGACGCTTTTGAGGTTGTCGTAGTCAATCTAGTACTAGGATATATAAAATCTTTGGGTATAATATCCCCGCTGTGACATGAATAAGCGCAGAAAGAAACTCGCATTCCAAGCTGCCACTATAGACTATAAAAATAAAACAAGTAGGTAGGCATTTTACAGCACATCATTTATTTAGGGTGAGTTGCACCATGTAACTATAAGGATAAAAAAGCCGTTAACAGTTGTCAATTTCAAATTCAATCATCGAATTGACCAATAGGAGGCCGTTTCACGGCTGGTTATGGTTTGGTTATCGTTAAAGTTAAATGGTGCAACTCACCCTTATTATAATAATAACATAACGGGTTGCAGAATGATGCTGGTCGCTTGATAACACCCAGTTTCTGATGCGCTGGAAATTCAGTTATGGTTTTGGTATTTAGCAAGACTTAGACCCAGACTCCATCAGAGCGGAGACGTGCGGGACGAAGAGATGTGTAATCAAAAACCACTAGAATCTAGCTTATACATCGATAAACTTCCTCACACCTAAGCCGCTAAGACCCCGACCACGACTACCAACCACGGTAGACGGTTGCAGACGACAAGTAATAAGTAGCTCGCCTTTTCGAGATCAAACCTGAAATAAAACAAATACCTAGATTAAGTTACTTAATAATTATCCACAAACACATGATGACTAAGTGAAAAAAAATTGGATAAAACTAATGAAGAATAAGAATAAAATGAATGAATAAAATAGCTTTTGCTCGCAGTTTCACCCGTATACATAAAATATGGCATAAGTCAGCTTTATAACGGTGATAAAATTTTAGCAATCGGACCAGTGCTTTAAGAGATTACGTCACAACATGGCAATTTGGAACGCATTGTAGGTACTATAGCGGTCATTTCCGCCTGATCACTTAAAAAAATATCGCTATATTGTGGCGCAGCGCCAAACCAAACTCTGAGTCGAGAGCAAGCAAAAATGAACCTAGCGGTGGTCAAAAGTGTCTTTAGCGTTTTAGTGTCTTTGGGTACCTACATAAACGAAACAAAAAAAAAAAAACTTTTATCTAAATCAATATTTACCCGTCTAATTTATAGATCTTGAAATAGCATAATTGCCAAACTGATCTACGCATGAGTCAAAGGTTCGCCGGTAACTTCTTATTCACAGAGCTTCGGTGGATTTACTCCAGCTGAATGAAAACACTTCTCGTTCCCGAACATCTCCGCTTTGGTGGAGTCTGGGTCTTTGTATTGCAAGCACTTTCATCAACGTGGGAGTCTGGGTCTTTGTATTGCAAGCACTTTCATCAACGTTATTGGTCTTCTACGATACAATCACCAAATAATACTGAAATATGAAAAGAAGACATTAATTTAGGTACCAATACAATGAACTTTTTACAGATCACTACAATGTATCTAATATTTTCTGTGAAAATATCCACTGCCATTGGTCGATCAATTACATTGATCAATCAGTATTTTCGGAGGCGTGGGTTCTTAATCCCACCGCTGTCAAACTCTTTTTACTCTTTTTGTCGTTATAGATTGACGATGATTATACTATAATTTAAAAAGAACCGGGCAAGTGCCAGTCGGACTGTTGGGTTCCGTAAAAAATAAACTTCCCTATGAAAACAGTTCGATTCCCGAATCGAGTTACAAATATTTTACGATTTAATCAAAAGTACTTTAAATATGTCTAAGACAGTCTTGTCTTAAGTCACATCATTAGATTTGGATCGTTGCGTTCCTTTAGTTATGAGTGACCCTCATCATACATATTCAAGATCTCGGGCTAGAGACAGGGAAAAATAACAAGCGAAAAGAGGCCCATACGCAGAAGTAAGCCGCAATAGGTTGATGATGATGATGATGATGATAAAGTTGAAAGGTATATAACTATGTCGATATAATGATATATCAATCCATTGAGTAGTTTCTACGAAATAATTTAAAAGACACACATTGTATACTTACTAACATAAAAACACTTATCAACTTCGGTGTAGGTACTTCTTCAGAGGGCCCAATAGACAGACGTGAAACGTGAATATTGTAGGTAGGTATAATCGCAACAATATCACGTATTATATGTAGGTACTTGTATAATTAGCATCCCCAAACACAACTAGCTCATGACTTATATGGTTTTGTGTATGTCGGCAAAAAATATCTTTGCCCGGAGCGAGTAAATAGCCTGATCGGGCACTGGATGTATTGAGTGTTTCAAAGTCGTCATTGCCTCTTTATATCTTCATTCGATTTTGAATGCGGTAGGTTCTTATTCTTAACAATTTAAATTATATACATATATTTTGTTCATTCGATTCTCTTCATATGTTACTGTAACAGGTATGTTATCGGTACCTACATTAGAGTTTCGCTCAAATAATTTGTATTATGTTACCACTTTGTTAGTTACTTATGGACGATATCTTGTAGTTTTGTTTTTATTTGTCCATGTTGTTACTCTTTCTCGTTGATCAATTCATTACCCTTGATTGATCAGGCGTCAAATTAGTTTAATAGATTATTTTTCGAAATATTGTCAAAATTCCCAATGACCTAATTTAGGTACACATTTTATAAATTAAGAGGAGTTTTGAAGTTTTTATAGGCGTGTATTCCTCCCTCTTCTGAAATGATCAACTTTTACCTTACATGAGGATCTTCAAAGTTATTCTTGTAACCATCGTGTTGCGGTGAAATGAAAAGTTTCCTTCAACATTCGTGGAATCACAACCCTCAATGATGATGTCTTATCATAGTTTATGTTGTTTTTGTGTGTGTGATGAGAACCTCTGAACAAAATCAGAACTAAATCGACTTTCATGAGATAATTTCAGCTTGTGCGAAATACTTACAAATTCATTATTTGCCTTTTCATACGTTTTCAACAATCTTATTAGCTCGTGAGAATAATCCCTAGCTTCATTGAGAGTATTTTTAACTCTTCTGTAGTCATTCGCATTTAAAATTTCAGTGCTAGTAAACAAGTCTGAATGTTCATCGTGTATAGTTAGTGAATGCCTAGCAGCCATGTTATAATCTAACACTTTATGTGCAACATGGAATTCGTTTAAATCATTGATTGCTTTAATATATTCATGATTTTCATTATTTATCTTTACAGAATACTGACTGCCTGTTAAACACGTTCCTTGTAATTGATCTCTTTCTTTATTTTGTATTCCATTATTTTCAAGACGTTTATTTTCATTTTTATTACTTAAATTGTTACTTAATCCGAATTTGTAATTACGACACATAGTTTCAATAAGTGCATTGTCAGAATTATTGTTAATCTTGAAACTGTTTTCAACTCCCGACATACTTTCATAAATCTTGTCGATGTTATGCTTTTCAATGTTACTTGGAATAAAATTGCAATTATCTAGTCTTTTTGTTTCATTGATGTCTAATTGCATTACATCTTTTAAACTTGTTGTGATGATTCCTTTTTGACTGTTCTGTATTAAATACTCTGGATATTTGTGACATGAAGAGAAAGTTTCTCTAGGTTTGTCGTTACTTTGTGTAATTTGGGTTTTACTACCATAGTCTTTAAAGCAAGATGACGAATGATCAGAAAAACGACTTTCAGGAACGCGAACATTTTCCAACACCTCATTTTTATATAAAGACCTCTTTTTATTGATTTTTTGATAATACATATACGCATCGTATTTTAAAGTTTTGCATTTATCTACGTATTTTGTTTTAAAATCATTCATGTACATATTTGCCTTTGTAATAGAACCAATTTTTTTTGATGCATTCCATTCGGTTGCTGTTAATTCATGAAAGATGTTAAAGTCCTGCTGGTTCGAACTAGAATCTGTGTTTGCATTGGACGCTTCTAAACGCTGTTTTTGCAAAATTTGATTCTGGACTTTCAATTTATGAGTTGATGGAGTTAAAACCTCACCCTTTTTAAACGGAAGTTTGACATTTCCTGGTGTCTCTTTTATATAAGAAGGTCCATATGTGTCATTATGATATTGATATCTTTCAAACGTGTGTGGTTCATTGGATGAATATTTTAGTGATTTAATTTCACAATTTAAACTAGAATATTTATCGTATATATATTTGTGGTTTTGTATTTCCTTATTTAATTGACATACACTCGGCAATTTAAATTCACAATTTCCGATACGATTGTTATAATCCGATTTTGTTCTTGATGTATTGGATAACAGTTCAGACGATTTTATAGAGTCTTTTTGACTGACGCAAAACGTTTCGCATTCCTTGCAACTGTTTGTTTTTGTGATACTTGTTCTATTTTGTATAGTAGGATAGGTATTAGGAACAGCTGCAAACATAGCTATTGGATCATTTTTGCATATCCATTGGGACGTAGGCGTGTTGTGCACAACCATAGCTGTCCTTATATCAAAATCATGCGTGTCTTGTTCAACTGGTTTAGTCATAAACTTGTTCCGCATTTGACACTTACAGGAATCAATACCATTTCGGTCACAGTTTTCATTGAGGCAGACTTCACATCTACACAGTGCATGTCTGTTTGTGCTAGTAGACATGTCGTTTATTAAAGTAGAACCCAAAGGGTAAAATACTCCACATTCGATGCAGGCACATGGTGTACAAGTACATGCTAAATGTGAAACAGTATCGTCTATTTCAACAGGCGCTACAACTAACGTTTGACGCTGGTGGCAACCCGTTGTTTTACAACCACTAGTCTGACTTGAATCATTACGTAACTGCTCCGCTTGAAATTTGGTACACTGAACACAATCGCAAGGTTTGCAGTCACATATTTGCCGTTCGTTTGTTTTATGTGATAAAAATAATCTCGTATATTCATCACATTCACAAGGTTTAGATTTGCAAGCATCGGGTTTACCCACTGCATTATCAGTGACACATTCGCAGATTTTGCAACTACAAGCTTTGTATGCTTCTTTCAATTTCTGAATTATATCATATTTTGATAAAACTTTTTTCGGTTTGATAGATATATTTGATTGCCTGCAAGCTAAAGAGTCATCAAGTTCTGTATAAGATATGTGAGTCAATACTTCTGGCTGCAATGTTCTATTTTTGTTTGTATTTATATTATCAGATGTTTCGATCGAATTTGGTAGCGTAGAGCAAGTATTTTGAGACAATTCAGATGTACGGTTTGAATTTGTGTTCTTGTATTGAGGAAAGTATATCTTTTTCAACACTTCAATAGTATGTATCTGTGTTTTAAGTATATCTTTGCATAACTCAATTGCATTCTCCGATATTGCATTTTGTAAAAACCAATTTTCAAAGATATCTGTCTGCGTCCCAACCCTATTTTTACATATATTTTCTGTTTCTGACTGAACACTTTTTGATACAAGTTTTAGTATGCTTAAAAATTCATCATTGTTGGACGTATTGTGCCCACATTTTGACAGTTTTTTAGCTAACTGAGTAGAACTACAGCTATTACATTTCTGTTTATTGTGTCCACATTTTAACGGTTTCTTTGCCGACTGAGTAGAACTACTACTATTAGATTTCTGTGTATCGTGTCCACATTTTGACAGTTTCTTTGCCGACTGAGTAGAACTACTGCTATTACATTTCTGTGTAGGTTTCGTTAGATCAAGAACATATCCTGATAACTCATTGTTTATTTTATGTCCACAAACCTGTTTCTCAGTTTTATGTTTTGCCGACTCGTAGCAGGCGCACTTCTTCTTCTCGTGATTATCATTTTTCGATACCTCAATTAAATATCCAGATGATTCAAATTTATTTTTTGCTGACTCAGGACACTTGCAGGCTTTTTTCTGTGTGATTGCATTGTGCATATATTTTGGGAGTTCAAACACATATCCATTCTTATTTTCATATTTATTCTGTGCTGTTGATATGCATGACCCACATTCATACCCAGACGTCATTCTTCTTTGTTTTGCTACATCTTTGCAATGAAAAGAAGTAATCATATTTGTTTCACATCTATTTATACTAAAATCTTTCACATTACTTGTTGGGTCATGTGAGGACGTTCTATAGGTATACAGCTTTTTTGCTTTATTAGATAAACATCTCGATGGTTTCGAATTATTTCTTGCTGATAGACTCTGTTTTATGGATATAAGTGAAGATTCTGGTAGATCAGTTAAATTTCTAGATGATCTGGATTCTATATCTTTTGTGGATGTATTGCTTTCGCCAGGTTTTTTCTGATATCTATTAATCAATGTTTCAATTTCATCTCTATTCGTTTGAAGTATATTTTTGAATAATTCTTGAGCATTCTTTGTTGGTGTGTACTGTTGTGACTTTACAAAATACCTAGGTGTTTCAAATTTATTTTTTACTACTTCATTACATTCACTATTTGTATTGTAAAAAATGTGCATTGTATCAGATGCAAACCTCTTTGTATTAAAAAGTTGTAAATTTTTCTCTGACCCTTGTGCTGACTTTGTTTTTGATGATGATGTTTTTGATATTTCACTCAACGTATTGCATTTAAGTGTATTAATATCTTGATCGGTATTAGATAAACTTAGGCAAAGTGCATTAGAAGGTAGTCCCGCTATTACTTTTTCATTATTGCAACAAGTAGGTCTCTTATATGGAATATATTGTATATCAATCTGATTTTCTTTGGAGCCTTGTTTTTTAGTTTCTAATTTTTTATCTTTTTTAGATAGTATATTTGGTAACTCAACACTATTCGCAATATCATGCAAATAATCTAGTGATCCTTGCTTATCCCTTAGTGTTCCATAAAAAGCGTTTTTTGAAGGTTTGTTTGTGTTCCAGTATATATTCTGTATATCTTCGTTTGAATCTATAATCTTATTTTCTTTTTTTTTGTACTTGCACATGCATTTTTCTGCTATAAGTTTCTTTTTTGGGTATTCTGTACAGATTGTTACGTAATCACTTTCGCGCGATTCAACCACAGATGTCTTTAGTTCCTGGTTTGATGTCTTAGCTGCCGATGATAGCGTTCCTTTTTTGCAAGAACAACTTTTAGTTATTGTTATATCTGGTTCTTTGAAGCTTTGTTTCCTGATAACTAATTCTTGACTACGTTTACACGGTACGTTTGAAATAATCATTTTTGACCCTTTAGTTTGATCTGCTTGTTGATTGTGCTTGCATACACATTTCTTTTTTGGCATACTCTTTGAATTCCAAGAAAGACAATTTTGTGGCAGATAAGCACATTTTAGTAAATCAACAACACTATTCTGTTGCTTTTGTTTTTCTACCATTGCTGCATAAACCGCAGCTGGTGATGAAATTTTACTTTCTTCCTTTAAATCTTCACAGCAGGGTGCTGTAAAGACAGCACGGCAGCTTGATGTTTCTGTCATACTGTTACACATATTAGCACGTGTTGTAGATTCTTTACTTTTCCTATTATATATTTCAGATAAACTACTTGTAATCAACATCAATTCTCTAATGGTCTGAGGGTTTGCGGGCTGAGCATAATGTTTTTTTTCTTGCTTAGGGCAACATTCTAAACTACAAGTTGTTGTACTTTTAGTAGAGTTCTGTCTATGTGTTTTTTGTTGTGAGCATTTCGGCAGCTCCTTCTTAGGTGATTTATGGTTTGCTGAATGATGACAACAATCACATTCACAACTATTTTTCTGAGTTTCTATTTTTTGCGTACATTTCTTTGGCTCATTTGCATTTCTAAGTGAATCATTCTCATTCGTTCTTGCACATTTATGGCACTCACTATTACTATGTTCAGAATATTTTTTGCGTAAATCCAACGCTATACCATTGTTTCTTACTGAACCATGTCCACAGTAATGACATTTTTTTTGTGCTTGTGATTTCGCTGTGCATTTCATTGGCTCATATTCATTAAGTTTTTTAAATTTATTACGCTCACAGTCATTTTGTTTGTGTAAATTTATCGGTAGTTCCAACACATACCCAGGTAGTTCTAATTTCTTTTTTGCTGAGTCACAACATCCATTTATATTTTTCTGTGCTTGTGGTGTCAGTGGTTCTAACACATAAGTATGTGATTTATTATTTGCTGACTCATAACAAGAACAACTATAAGCCTGTACTAGTGGTTTCGGTACCCATTTAACTTGGTCAAATGATTCGCTTCCATTTCTTTCTGAGCATTTATCGCACTGAGAAACATTTGATCTCTTTCGTGCCTCAAAGCCATTCATTTGTTTTGATTCATTTTTATTTGTCCTAGTACATTTATAGCACTCATTATCGCTATATTCAGATTTTTTTTTCTGTAGATCCAACACATACTTGGCTAAATTAACGGCATTTGATGAATCATCACAACTCTTATGCTGGCTATATTTCTTTGTTTGTGCGTTTGTTCGTCCATGTTCAGAATTAGGTGATTCGTATTCATTTCTGTTCATGCATTTGTCGCACTCAGGTAATCTTTTCGGTGACAACGTCACACAAACAAATGAATCAGATTTGATTTTTGCAGACTCATTAAACTTATGACTAGTACACTTCTGTGATTGCAGATTTTGCGAAAACTTTGTTAGATCATATACTATTCCAGGTAATTCATTTCCGTTACTATTTTTACATTCTTGTTGCTCAAAAACAGATGCAGGTGATTTATATTTTTTTTTTGCTGAAGTATGACAACATTCATGACTGTTTACCTCTGCATGTAGTTTCTGTATACATTCATTTAGCATACACGCATTTTTATTTGATTTCTTTTCATTTTTGCCTTTATAATCATTTTCTTTAGATAGCCCCAATATATACGCACAAGATTCACATTTGGGTGTTGCTGAAATTGGAAGTTCAAACCCACGTCTAGATGATTCAGATTTTTTTGTAGCTAACGAACTTCTCTCGGTACAATATTTTTGGAGTTCAAACACATGTCCAGGCGCCACAAGTTTACGTTTGCCGTCGCAGCACGTTTGAAACTTACTTTCGTACCCATCACCAATATCAGTCACAAGAGTAAAACTGATCGCGGTACCGCATCCCACCGAGCGGTTCTTATTTTTGTTATAAAATAGGCATGTTGCAGGTTCTAAACAGGTTTCACAAGAGCAAGCCTCAATATTATTTTTATTATTAAGATCCTGTCGCTTTCCTAAACAATTATCATTGTTGCACTGTGTACACGAACATGTGGTGTCCACAGGCTTACCTATTCGAGCGTAAATAAAATTTTGGGCCATAGTTCTTTTGAAACTTCTGTGCCTACACTTAGTATTTCTTATTTTTACTATTATGCGGAGTTACGTGTAGATAATATATAGTTCGATCGCTGCAACACGAGCTGGGTGCCTTTAAGACCTGAAATAGAAACAATTTCACTTTTCAATATCTGTCAAATATTGTAGATACCTAGCTTCCACAAGTCTGATAAAGCTTAGTGAAACAGTTGCAATCCAAAATTCCAACAGAGATGTCACCTCGGTTGGAGTCGGTTTGTGTGTTTGGATTGGATTAGGCGCACAATGCCACATTCGCAAAATGACATATTGACGCAAAATGCCACATTCGCAAAATGTTATATTCTCAAAATGTCATATTATCAAAATGCCATATCGCAAAACGCCACATTAGCAAAATGCCATCTTCGCAAAATGCCATATTCGCAAAATGACTTTTCGCAAAATGCCACTTTCGCATAATGCCAAAATGTTATTTCGAACTCAGTATTTTGTTTTTTTTTGGACGTTAGTATTTTTTTATGAAAAAAATTCCCACTGCAAGAAGTAAATAAATAATTTTAACAATTTTTTTATTTTAATTTACGTAAATCGCACATTATGCGATAATTATGATTTTTTTTTAAATGTGTCATTTTGATAATGTATCATTTTGCTAATGTGACATTTTGAGAAAAGTCATTTTGCGAATGTGGCATTTTGCTAGTGTAGACTGGCCTGTTGGTCTAGTAGTTAGTGGCCCTGACTGCTATGCCGGAGGTCGTGGGTTCGATGGATTAGGCGCACAATGCCACATTCGCAAAATGACATATTGACGCAAAATGCCACATTCGCAAAATGACATTTCGCAATATGCCACACTAGCAAAATGCCACATTAGCAAAATGCCACATTCGCAAAATGACTTTTCTCAAAATGTCACATTAGCAAAATACCACATTATCAAAATGACACATTCTCAAAATGACACATTTTTAAAAAAATCATAATTATCGCATAATGTGCGATTTACGTAAGTTAAAATTAAAAAAATGTTAAAATTACTTATTTACTTCTTGCAGTGGGCTTTTTTTTCATAAATACTTACTAACGTCCAAATAAAAAAAATACTGAGTTCGAAATGACATTTTGGCATTATGCGAAAGTGGCATTTTGCGAAAAGTCATTTTGCGAATGTGGCATTTTGCGAAGATGGCATTCTGCTAATGTGGCGTTTTGCGATATGGCATTTTGAGAATATGACATTTTGAGAATGTGACATTTTGCGAATGTGGCATTTTGCGTCAATATGTCATTTTGCGAATGTGGCATTGTGCGCCTAATCCGGTTCGATTCCCACCCAGGACAAATGTTTGTGTGATGAGCATGATCATTTGTTCTGTGTCGGGGTGTAATTTATCTATAATATGTATGTATTTAGAAATATATAAGTATGTTTATCAGTTGTCTAGTACCCATAATACAAGCTCTGCTTAGCTTGGGACTAGACGGCGTTGTGTGGTTGTTGTGGAATATATTTATTTATTTATATTGCGAAATGTCATTTTGCGAATGTGGCATTTTGCGTCAATATGTCATTTTGCGAATGTGGCATTGTGCGCCTAATCCTTTGGATTGTGTTGCTGCTACACGGATTTAATCCACGCGCCAACTTGTTCACCAATCTGTCACTGCGGTCGAAAACGCGCCCACCATCCAAGGACGTTGAAGATCATGGATTACATCTGCTGTCTACAAGGATTGAAACTAGCAAGGTTACCTCTGTTGGAACACTGGAACGCAACCGTCTTATCCATGTTAAAGCGCCTTCACACTAGCACGGTAATAATATCTACAGTAATCCATCTTCATACAAACGGACGAAACGCGAGCTATACCTACGCGCCTCGATCTCGCGGTGCGCTCGCGGTGCGCTCGTGGCCTCGTGGTGCAGACAGTCGCGACTGTGCCGCAGTGACGATCGGACGGTGTGTTGTTTTTTTTTAACAATAACCGCGCGATTTTTTCACAAAAAATAAGTTCAAGTACATATTTACAATTTAATATGACGAGTGGGATATATTGTGCTGTTTTTAGTTGCATGAATTCGTCAATAACGCATCCAGAGATAACTTTTTTTAGATTACCTGGAAACTCTGAAAGGTACTTACTAGTAGGTCTGTATGTCTTTTTAATGGATAAGTATTTACTTTTTGACACGAAAAAAAAAATTTTTTTGGATTACTTTATAAAGTGAATAGAGTAAAAGAAAGTGATTGACACGAGTAAAATAGTTCATGATTCATGGTACTAATATGGTAATACGGTAGGTACGCTTGTGTTAAAACCTCGGGGCATGTGTGTTTTGTTTTGTTACTTTGTATAATTCAAAGTAAAGTGGTATTTTATTATTAATAATACAAATAGTTGTTTATTGTACTCTGTGTATGAATAAGACTAGAAAAAATAAATTTGACCGTCTGTCTGTCACTAGATAGTTGAAATTTTTATTTTTTTTTTTCAAATTAAGTATTTCTGTTGTTGTTAAGAACATAAGCCACTAAAAACCGTTTTTAGGGTTCCGTAGCCAAATGGCAAAAAACGGAACAAAAAGAACAACACTCATTTTTATTGAAAACTTCCTATTCAACTCAAAATTTTATTTGTTTATAAATAAAAAAGTATAGGTATTTACTATCACAAAACTAAATGGAAAAACAAAGTAGGCAAATGTAATTAGAATGCTGGAGGCGGGCAGCCCTATCACATGTTTACGTACCGCGCGGCTGTAGGCATTTAATCCAAAAATACGGGCGAGACACATTACTGTATGTGATTTTTATACTGTGCCTGTACCAAGGCCCGGCGCGAGAGATCGCTGCCACCAAGCACCCCCACGAGGACACGGCGATGTCCAGCCCAGGCGGGGCACACCTCTACCGTATGCTCCACTGTGTCCTCTGGGCGGTCCACACAATGGTGACATCCGGGTGTTTCTTCTGCATGAATCCGGTGCAGGAATCACCCGAACTGACAATTACCGATGAGGACCTGCGTCATGCAGAAGGTAACGATGCCGTGTTCTCTTTCCAGCCATTCCTCAAAAAGGGGACTTACCGCCCTAAACATGGAATGCCCAGCACAAGGTTGCGACAATTACTGTCTCCATTCCTCAATGAATCTCGTGGTGGAATGGAGACAGCGAGATTTGGTCCTAACGGACATAAGGATTGATACATTCAGTCAAAAAAGTATCGGGAATGGATGATTTGTTTATGGTTCCAAATTCAAATCTTAGATTTTTCTTGTTGCTTTTTTTTGACATTCATTCATTCATTCATTTATTTTTTCATATATAACAATTTGCATTGTGTTTGAATTTTGTTGTACATTATTTAATTTATAACATCTAGAAAAAATTATAGATATGTTTTATATTTCAAAGAGTAAATTAACATTCAATAAACACTAAGTAAATCCTAAGTAATAAACACTAAACAATTAACAACATAAAAATCAATAAATAATAGTCAATAATCAATCAAATAATCAATATTCAATAAATAATAGTCAATAATCAATAATAAAAAATAAAAGATAAATAATACGATGTCAAAAAATAAAATTAAAAATTGTAAATAGTCATTATAATTATGAATTAAATGTAAATTTTATAAATCTCGAGAAGTCAATGCTTTGGATATATTTACGAAATTAAAAGTATGTCATAATTAAATGGTAGTTTGTACGAGGAAGTAAATTACTTAAATATAAAAACTATTTACCATCACTTTTCTCTAATTCAGACAAAGAATATAAACATTTATTTAACAGGAATGCTTTAAGTTTAACTTTGAAAAGAGTACCTTTATAAATCAATGACCTCAAGTCAGTAGGCAACCTATGCTACCTATGCTAGATTGGCACAACTGTTTTCCACTTTTGGCACGGAGTTTGAGTTGCATCGGTTAAGATATAACTAACAACAGCAAATATAGTGCTGTTTTTAGTTATATAATATCTAGTGTGTATTGCGAATTTCATAATGGACAAAAACATCGAACAAAGAGTTCGTCTTAAATTTTGCATCGATATTGGAACTTCGTGTTCGGAGTCGCTGAAAATGTTACAGAAGGCTTACGGTGAATCGACTTTATCAAAAACACGTGCTTATGAGTGGTACAAAGCATTCAAAAGCGGTCGAGATGTGATGGAAGATTTGCCTCGCTCTGGTAGGCCATCAACCTCTGCAACTGAAGTTAACATCGTAAAAGTGAAGGAAATAGTGACTAAAAATCCTCATTCAAGTTTGAGAGAGGTAGCCGCCGAACTTTCTGTATCTCACGAGTCGATCCGTACCATTTCAACTAATCATTTGGGTGTGAAACATGTTGCCGCTCGGCTAGTCCCAAAAGACCTGAATTTTCTCCAAAAGCGATTGAGTCGCTTGAGAGTCGCTGAGGACATGCTAGAACGAGTCAATTCCGACCCAACATTCATGAAACGCATTGTTACTGGCGACGAGACGTAGGTTTATGAGTTTAACATGCAAACAAGTCAACAAGCTTCGGAGTGGCGCCTTCCAACTGAACCAAAACCGAAAAAACCACGTCAAAGTCGATCAAAAGTCAAAGTCATGTTGACTGTTTTCTTTGACTATCGCGGTGTTGTGCACTCGGAATTCTTACCAGAAGGTCAAATGGTAAATAAAGAATATTATTTGAGCGTTATGCGGCATTTAAGAGAGCAAATTCGACGAAAAAAGCCAGATTTGTGGAAAGAAAATTCTTGGATTATGCACCAAGATAATGCGCTTTTGCACAAGGCTATCATTGTGAACAAATTTTTGACCAAATACGCAACAAATACCATCGAGCAGCCACCATATTCGCCTAGATATGGCTCCAACCGACTTCTATCTTTTTCCTAAACTCAAATTACCATATCGTGGCACCAGTTTTCAATCTGTAGAAGGCATAAAGGAGAATTCGCGGCGAGAACTGAACTCAATTTTGGAAACAGTGTTTAAAAAATGTTTTGATGATTGGATTATTCGTTGGCGTAAGTGTGTCGTTTTTGAAGGGGCATACTTTGAAGGTGATAAAATAAATTTGGATGAATAACAAAAATTTTGTGTATTGTTGATCTTTTCCCGGTACTTTCTTGACAGAGTAGTAAATACGAGGATAGATTGAAAAGTTCGCGGCCTCAGCAAGAAAACAATATAAAATATAAATAAAAGTATGTAATTTTATTTTTCCACGTAATCTCCGCTTAACTTAATGTACTTCTTCCATCTGGTTTCCAACGCCTGTATGCCAGTCATAAAAAAAGTTTCTTCAAGGCCTTCAAAAAAGTCACCCACCGCAGCTTCGACCTCCTCATTTGATGAAAATTTTTGACCTCCAAGGTGTTTTTTTAGGTTTGGGAATAAATGAAAGTCTGAAGGTGCCAAATCAGGGGAATAGGCGGGATGGGACAGTAATTCAAAGCCACAATCACGAATTTGAGCCATAGATTCAACAGACGTGTGAATGCATGCATTATCCTGATGGAACAACACTTTCTTGCTGAGTAATCCTGGCCTTTTCTCTTTGATTGTTTCACGTAAACGTCGTAAAAGGGTGCAGTAATAAGCCGAGTTTATAGTTTCACCTTTTGCAAGGTAGTCCACCATCTCCCCGTGGTCGTTTGTGGGGACTTCAACGCCTGGAATACGGCTTGGGGTTCCCGGCGCACGAACACACGGGGTCGGTTGGTGGAGGACTGGGCCTTGGAGCTGGGCCTGGTCGTCCTGAACCGGGGTTCTGTCCCCACGTTGGTGCGGAGGCGGGGTGAATCAGTGGTGGACCTTTCGTTCGCCAGCCCCGCTCTGTCGCCGCGTGTCGTCGACTGGCGCGTTATGGAGGAGGTGGAGACGTACTCCGACCACCGGTATATCCGGTTGGACGTCTCCGCCGAAACCTCGGCCGCGCCGGTCCGACAGAGCCCTTGCGGTCCGCGGTGGGCGCTTAAGCAGATGGACCGGGAGCTCCTCCTGGAAGCCGCGACGGTACAGGCCTGGGTGCAAGCACCGGACAGGCCTGTCGACATCGACGTCGAGGCGGAGTGGTTCCGGGAGGCCATGTCGCAAATTTGCGATGCGGCAATGCCCCGAGTCCGTCCAGGACGTGCTAAGCGCCAGGTGTACTGGTGGTCGCCGGAGATCGCTGCACTGCGCAACACGTGCAATCACGCGCGACGCCGGTACGCCAGATACTGCAGGCGCCGCATCCGCGCGCCGGATGCGGAGGCCAGAGAGGCGGAGTTGTACGAAGGTTACAGAGAGGCAAAACACACCCTCCGAGCGGAGATTAAGCGGGCCAAACTCGAGGCCCGCGACGTGTGGCTGGGGTCTCTGAACGCGGACCCGTGGGGGCGCCCGTACAAATTGGTACGGGAGAAACTGCGCCCCTGGGCTCCCCCGCTGACTCAGAGTCTCCGGCCCCAACTCGTGGAGGGTGTGGTGAGCGCTCTGTTCCCTGCGCGAGGGGAACACTCCCCCCCGCCCATGGCTCCGCCTCCGCCAGCGGTGTCTGACGCGGACCGCAATAGCGACGACGACGATAATGCTCCAGAGGTGACCGAGGCAGAGATGAGAGTGGCGGTGCAAAGGCTGAGTGCCAAGAACGCCGCCCCAGGACCCGATGGCTTGCCTGGGAAAGCCTGGGTCCTGGCCATGGAGGCTCTCGGGCCTCGACTGAGAGGGCTCTTCAGCGCATGCTTGGAGAGGGGCCAGTTCCCACTTCGCTGGAAGACGGGGAAACTGGTCCTCATCGCGAAGCCAGGGCGCCCTGCGGACTCTCCGTCCGCGTACCGGCCCATTGTGCTGCTCGACGAGGTGGGCAAGCTCTTTGAAAGAGTGATTGCGAGCCGCCTCGTCGCGCGCCTTTCACGGGTGGGGCCGGACCTTTCGGACGGACAGTTCGGCTTTCGCAGGATGCGCTCGACGGTGGACGCCATCATGCGCGTGCGAGCCCTCACGACGGGGGATGCGGTGTCCCAGGGTAGGCGTGTCGTGGCAGTGTCCTTGGACATTGCCAACGCTTTTAATTCCCTGCCCTGGAGTACGATCCGGAGGGCACTCCGGTACCACCGGGTGCCCGAATACCTCTGTCGAGTAGTCGAGGCCTACCTGTCGGACAGGTATATTGTCTACCCCGGTCACCAGGGAGACTGGAAACGTCGGGAGATGTCGTGCGGTGTTCCGCAGGGGTCGGTACTAGGGCCACCCTTGTGGAACATCGGGTACGATTACGTGCTGCGGGGCGACCTCCCTGACGGGGTCAGCGTGGTCTGCTACGCAGACGACACGCTGGTTCTAGCGCAGGGAGAGTCATACCGGGCGGCGGCCGCATTAGCGACACGCGGGGTTGCGATAGTCGTTGGTAGGATCCAGGAGTTGGGACTCGAGGTGGCGCTGCGCAAATCCGAGGCCATGTGTTTTCACGGTCGCGGCCGTCGGAACGCGCCACCGTCGGGTTCCCAACTAACGGTAGGAGGAGTTCGCATCGGCGTCGGGACATCGATGAGGTACCTGGGACTCATCCTCGACAGTCGATGGAATTTCGTGGAGCATTTCCGACGTCTGGCTCCCAAACTCAACCGGACTGGGGCCGCTCTCAAGCGGCTCCTGCCCAACCTTGGGGGTCCAGACGCCTCCTGCCGGAGGCTCTACGCGGGGATCGTTCGGTCCATGGCCCTCTACGGGGCGCCGGTGTGGGCGCCGTCGCTGCAAAAGCGACCGGCGGCCATTCTGAACGCCTGCCAGAGGGTCATGGCAATTCGGATGGTGCGGGGATACCGCACGATTTCCTGCGAAGCGGCGAGCCTTCTGGCTGGCCTACCACCGTGGGATCTGGAGGCAACAGTCCTTGCACACATGCACGACATGCGCGTGGAGATGCAACGCCGGGGTGAAAGTCCTCTGCCGCAACAGGTCACGGCATGGCGGACAGAGCTCCGGCGGGATCTCATGGTGGAATGGCGTCAGCGACTATCGCAACCCCGTCATGGGCACGCCACAATTATGGCGATAAGTCCCCTCTTTGAGGCGTGGCTGGAAAGACCTCACGGCGTCCTAACCTTCCGCATGACACAGGTCCTCACCGGAAATGGCAAGTTCGGGAGGTTCCTGTTCCGAATTAAAGCGGAAGTGACGCCCGGGTGTCGCCACTGTGCGGAACGCCCGGAGGACACGGTGGAGCACACAATCGCGGTGTGCCCTGCTTGGGCGGAGCATCGCCGTGCCCTCGTGGGGGTGATCGGCGGCGGAGACCTCTCGCGCCGGGCCTTGGTCGAGGCCATGGTCCGGAGCGAGGAGGAGTGGCAGGCGGTCGCCGACTTCTGCGAAGCAGTAATGCTCGCTAAGGAGGAGGCCGACCGCATCAGGCAACGGCGCTCTCGCCGCCGCCGCCGGGATTCCGATCCCGATTTCCAGCCACCGTAGGCGCGGGCTTGCGGACAGTGAGCAATGGGTAGCTCGCTGTCCGGCCGTCCGGTAACCGTCCGGACCAAGCCCAAGTCGTCGACGGCGCGCGCTGTTCCCGCGCGCCTCAAGGAGTTGTCAGCAACAGCAGGGGCCCAGCCGGGTCGAAGCCTACCGGGGCCAGGGTAATCCGAAAGGGCGCTCGAGCCCCGGTATCGAAGGCTTGAAGGAACGGGATGGGTTTTTTAGTCAGTAAGAGTCTGACACTATCTCCCGCTCCGCCCAAGAGCGGGGGTTGTCATAAGATGATTTTTCCCATCGAAAAAAAAAAAAAAAAAAAAAAAGGTAGTCCACCATGACACCCTTAGCATCCCAAAAAACTGACGCCATCACCTTTTTTTTTTTATGCTGGGAAAAAATCATGCATTGACATCCCCCGCCCTTGGATGGAGCGGGAGATAGTGTCAGACTCTTACTGACTAAAAGACCCACCCCGTTCCTTCTAGCCTTCATACCGGGGCTCGAGCGCCCTTTCGGATAACCCTGGCCCCAGTAGGCTTCGACCCGGCTGGGTCCCTGCTGTTGCTGACAACTCCTTGAGGCGTGCGGGAACAGTGCGCGCCATCGACGACTTGGGCTTGGTCCGGACAGTTACCGGACGGCCGGACAGTGAGCTACCCATTGCTCACTGTCCGCAAGCCCGCGTCTACGTTGGCCGGAAATCGGGATTAGAATCCCGGCGACCGGGACCATGGCCTCAACCAAGGCCCGGCGCGAGAGGTCTCCGCCGCTGATCGCCCCCACGAGGGCACGGCGATGCTCCGCCCAAGCAGGGCACACCTCGACTGTGTGCTCCACCGTGTCCTCCGGGCGTTCCGCACAGTGGCGACACCCGGGTGACGCCATCACCTTGCCAGCTGACAAAATTGCTTTGGCTTTTTTTGGAGTCGGTTCATCAGGTTTTTTCTACTGCTGTTTTGACACTGGGGTGTAGTGGTGTACCAGGTTTCATCCATTGTCACAAATCTGACCAAAAAATCTTGTGGATCAGCCTCAAATATTCCCAAACAGTCGCGAGAAATCGTGACCCTATTCGTTTTTGTTCAACTGAAAGCAATCGTGGTACCCACCGCGCAGAAACTTTAGAAAATCCAAGTTCCAAGGGTATGATGTTTTGTGTTCGTTCATACGAGATGCCAATAGTGTCTGCAATCTCCCTGATCCGATCTGCCAATATCAGATCACAGATTTTCCCGATGTTTTCTTCAGTCGTAGACGTCGTAGGCCAGCCGGGGCGAGGGTCATCTTCAATACTCTCTCGTCCGCGTTTAAATTCTGCAACCCACTTTTTCACAGTCGTATACGACGGAGCAGATTCCCCCAGTGTTGTTGACATATCTTAGTGAATTTCTTTTGGAGTTAGTTTTTTTTTTAAACAGGTATTTGATGACCGCACGTTGCTCAATTTTCTCCATTCTTTAAAAACGCTGCACTTAGGCTCACAAAATTCAGTCTAATTTAAAAACAGATAATGCTATTGCGATAGAATTTTACAATGTGACAACCAGAGAGTAAGTAAAGTCCCCTCTTTGAGGCGTGGCTGGAAAGACATCACGGCGTTCTTTACCTTCCGCATGACGCAGGTCCTCACCGGACACGGTTCGTTCGGGAGTTTCCTGCACCGGTGGGGGATGTCATTTGGATGATTTTTATCTACCAAAAAAAAAACCCTATCTGACCTACTACTATGTCCAGAGCAAGTTAGTGATGTATATGCCGTTGGTCTCGTGGTCGTGAGCGTGAGAGGTATTTATTTTTGATACCTAGGTCACACTTAGGCTCACGTTTGACCTCTATTTCACCCGATGGTAAGCGATAATGTGATCGACGATGGACTGCACTTGCTTAGAAGTAACCTATTCACTTTTGACTCGAGCACAAAATAGATAGGTACAGAAGTCAATCTATATACAAAGCGCGCTCGAGAATTGCATACATAGACACCGCTCGCAGACACGATATCTCGGCTCAATTCAGGTCATTTTGAGCGCGTATGCATCCGCTTGAGACACGCGTCTGTGAATTTTTGTAAAATAATGAAGCAAAAAAAAAGTTCTGTTTTTTTTGTGACTTAAGTTTCAAGTCTCCCCCTCAGGTGATACTTATTAAGTGAAGAGTAAAAGTAGAAAATTGCTCATCTTATTTATTGATAATTTTAGTCTATTTTATTTTATTGTTTTAGTATAATCGGTATATTATAAATATATTTGACGATGAACTAATCTAGAAATAAGAGTTACTAACAGATAATGTAGACCAAATGTTGTCTTCTACACAAATATTAAAAAGAGGAAAGTTTTTTTTATTTTTATGTTTTTTTGTTTGTAGGAGGTAAAAGTCTGAAAGTACTGGTCCGATTACTAAAATTTTATCACCGATAGAAAGCTGCTTTATTCCTGGTGCATTTCATATAACAAGTTCCGTCGCCGTAATGTTGGCTTCCCTGTCTGTCTAAAGAAAAAAGAAAATAAAAAAGAAAAGAGTTGCCTACTCTAGCAAAATTGTTGCACGAAATGCGACACGAAATCGATTTAAACGGTAGTCGCACCGTTTTATGGAGAATTATGAGAGGAATGGGATTTTAATTTAAAAAAAAACAGAAATAAAAGGGAGGTGTCAATGGACAGGTACGATATTGAGGCGTGGAGTTTTCGGTATTTAAAAGAATTGCAGGACAATCGAAACGGAGCCCAGCGTTGTATACTTTATTCAACACTAGTTTTTACAGTTTCCAAAAGAAAAGAAAAAAAACAAAATTACAAGACAATTATTAAGTAACGTAATATCAGTGAATCTCCCTAATATTAAGAAATTTCATTTCTAAAAATATAGCTACCTTGTTTTTCCGTATTTCCATTACGGCCGGCGAAGGAACTTGTTATGTGAAACCTGTGAAACGCACTGTAACATAGGCTATATTTTATATACGCGGACGAAGCCGCGGGCACAAGCTAGTTTAATGATAAATTAATATTTTACCTTCCTCATCCCATCACTTTCATTCCAAAAGGTATCATTATGTTAGATGGCATGATATTTATTCGTTCGTTTTATAAAATTTTATTTAAATATTTTATTACAAAAACATTTTTAATTACGACATCGTTGCAATTGACAATTTATTTTAAATTTTTTGACAACTGTCATATATTCTTCTTTCTTAATATTGTTCTTTTATGGCCGAAGTCATTGTAATCAACCCTTTTTAAGGCTTCTACAAAAGAGCGAAATAAAAGTAACGGTAAAAACACTCAAGCACACTGTCGTTGCACGCGGTTGGTTTAAGACCGGGCCTGAAACAGAAGGCTGTAGTTTTCGATGCAGTTTGTTGAGAGGAGATTCCTTTCTTTGGAGTCATCGTGGAACCGATAACGCATTGGGGAACTGAAGGAACACGGGCGGCTTTTACTCGGTAAAAGTCTAATACTACAAAAAAATAAACCGGCCAAATATGATTCGGACTAGCGCACAAAGGGTTCCGTATCATTATCTATACAAGCGCGTGCAAAGTCGCGCGGAGCCACCCCGCCTATACGCCAGTGACTGCAGGTCCCGTATGTAATCCACCCACTGGATCCGCATCCAGTGGGTGGATTACATACGGGACCAGGTGAGAGAAGCGGAGCTGTACGAGGGATACAGAGTTGTGAAGTGCACCGTCCGGGCGGAGATAAAACAGACCAAGTTGTATGCTCAAAACCCGGCGACTCATAAGAATGCCCCCACCAAGTGGTGCGGAATAAGTTCCGCCCTTGGGCCCAACCTGTGGTGTCAATGCTCCAGAGGTGACCGAGGTAGAGATGAGAGTGACGGTGCAAAAGCTGAACGCTAAAAATACCGCCCCACAATGTAGAGTCCGGCCGCCTGTCCGGTTGCCTGGGAAAGCTTGGGTCCTGGCCATGGAAGCTCTCGAGCCTCGACTAAGACTTATAAGGTCTTTTTAGCGCATACATGGAGAGGGGCAGTTTCCATTTCGTTGGGAGACGGGAAACTGGGACTGATCCTCAACGGGTACCCAGGGCGCCCTGTGAACTCACCGTCCGCATACCGGCTCATTGTGCTGCTCGATATGGCGAGCAAGTTCTATGAAAGAGTAATATCGGCGTACGACTACGTGCTATTGAACTACATCAGGCGGTGCTTGAACTAGCGACACGCGGGGTTGTGATAGTCGTATAAAGGATCCGGCAATTGGGACTCAAGGTGGCGCTGTACAAGTCCGAGATCATGTGTTTTCATGGCGTCATAATGAGAGCAGTGGTGGCCGAGTGGTAATGGTCCCGACTTACGATTTGTAGGTCGCGGGTTCAAACCCTGTCAGGCGTATTACTTTGTGTAATTTATTTCATTACCACTGCTCTCAAAACGGTGAAGGAAAACATCGTGAGGAAACCGGCATGTCCTAGAACCAAAAATTCGAAGACATGTGACATCCACCAACCCGCACTGGGCCCGCGTGGTGGATTACGGCCCATTCCCTCTCCTAGAGAGGAGGCCTGAGTCCCAGCAGTGGGAACATTAAAAAGGCTGATGATGATGATGATAATGCGCCATCACTGGGTTCCTAAATAATGCTGGAGGCGGGTTCACATCAGCATCGTGTCGACGATGAAGTACTTGAAACTCGTCCTCGACAGTCGGTGGAATTTCGAGAAGCACTTACGATATCTGGCTCCCAAACTGGCCCAACAGGGATGCCTCCTGCCGGGGCTCTACGTGGGGATCGTTCAGTCCATGGCCGTAGCCATGGTGTGGGTGCCGTCGCTGCGAAAGCGACGGCCAAGCTGAACGCGTCCCAGAGAGACGCGGCGAGGCTCTTTACTGGTCTGCTGCCATAAAAGTCCTTGAACGGATGACTAGTATGTAGGTAATGACCGCCCAGAGGACACAGTGGAGCATACGGTGGAGGTGTACTCCGCTTGGGAGGAGCTTTACCGTGTCCTTGTGTGGATGATTGGCGGCGACCACCTCTCGTGCCGAGCCCTAGGTACAGGCCATGGTCCAGAGCGACGAGGAATGGCAGGCGGTTGCCTCTGTCTGTAAACCACTAACGTTAGCAAAAGAGGCGGCCGCACGCTTCCAACCACGGTAGGCCTGGGCTTGCTGACGACGAGCAATGAGTAGTAGATACGCCGTCCGGCAATTCGGATCGTGTATAGAATACTGCTCTCATCTTTGGGATGGGTCTGCCAAGTATCAGCTTGATGCTCTGGAATCGATTGAGAAGCGAGCCAAGAGGATCATCGGTGATGATGCGCTTGTAGAGACAAAGCTCCAAAGCCTTGAGCATCGACGCCGAGTTGCTGGCCTGACGGTTTTCTATCGATTACACTTCGGTGAGTGTGCGTTGGAATTGCACAATTTAATTCCGCCAAGTCCGTTCCATCATCGGACCACTAGACGTACGGCGTTGCGCCATAGGTACATACATGGTGGATATTCCACCCATTCGTACAAAGCGTTTTGGAAACACATTCGTTATGCGTACAGATAAGGACTGGAATTTCCTGCAGGAGTCTGTGTTTCCTGATAGCTACAACCTAGGGGTCTTTAAGTCGAGAGTGAATAGGTTACTTCTAGGCAAGCGTGCTCCATCGTCGGCCACATCATCACTTACCATCAGGTGAGGTAGTGGTCAAACGCGAGCCTATCAATAATAAAAAAAAAATCGGATCGAGTCCAAGTCGTCGACGGCGCGTGGTGTTCGCGCGCCTCCAAGAGACGCCAGCAAGCAGATATTGATTTCATTTCTTTGTATTTACTAATCGATTACAGATTTATATGCTACTATAAAAGCCCTTTATTGGTAGGTATCTATATGTTAGTTTTACTAGTAAATCTTAGTATAAAAGGTGTAAGGGACAGCCCTAAAAATTTGTAGAAGGTTGTTCAGTTTCGTCTACTGAGCAAGCCCTTAAAGTTTGTGGAGGGCTGTCCCTTACACCTTGTATAGCAACGTGTGTAGAACTAGAAGGAGCTACCTGCTCAGCTGAGCTCAGATGCCTAGAAACCCTACCACGAGCTATTAACGCGATTCATTTGACGACCAAACCTGTACTGTGAAAGGGATGGAGTTATGTAGGGTATACAGCACCATCTTACTTTCTCGCGCGCACTCTTGACATTTTAACACGTCATGATAAGGTTCCAGGTGAAACAAAATTTAATTAGAATATTTTTTTCATAGCAAGCCTTTATATTACGGTATAATACTTATATAATTAATTAATACTCGTCAAGACGAATCATACGAGCCCAAACTCGATGGGGTTATGTCTTTTAACTCTTTGAATGTCGTAATTAGAGGCACAATAGAAAGACAATTACCTTATGTCGGACTGTGTAACTTAAGACATTCGAAAGGTTAACTACCAAGCTCCTATAGCCACCTTCCGGTTCCGGTCATAAAAATTTTGCATTTTCATCTGATTTACATATGCTTGCATTTCAGCTCAATCGGTAGCCGGAAAGTGGATCAAATTTAATTTGTAAGATTTGATTACAGACAAACATCGGGACAGGTGAAACTAAATAGAAGCTTGTAAAAAAAGCGAATTCGCGGGGCCCTAATGATGTACTGGATCTATGATAACTGATGCATATAATTTAGATAGGAGAGATTAATAAAATATCTACATAAAGAGATGGATAATGCGTTGCGTCAACCCCAAGTCAAATGGAACGAGAAGACGATGTTTATAAAGATTTGGGAGGATTCCTTTCTTTAATAAAAAAACGTTTCTCCACACTAGGAATTACTTCTGTATCATAGTCACGGGAGTGTTTTTGTTTTGTTATCTGTTATAAACTAGCACTTGACTGCGATCCCGCCTGATGGTAAGCAGTGATGCAATCGTTGATGGTGAGGCGCACTGTTCAAACATGTAAACTCACATATACACAAGACACCCAGACCCGGAACACCTATCTGTAGGCCATACAATTATTTGTTCCGTGCGGTAACCTAACCCGCAATATGTAGCGCAGCAACCAATCACTCAACCATGGCGCCAACCACAGAAAAGATGAAACAGGTTAGCAGGACCTTTTTTTTCGATGGGAAAAATCATCCTATGACAACCCCCGCTCTTGGGGGAGCGGGAGATAGTGTCAGACTCTTACTGACTAAAAAACCCATCCCGTTCCTTCAAGCCTTCATACCGGGGCTCGATCGCCATTTCGGATAACCCTGGCCCCAGTAGGCTTCGACCCGGCTGGGTCCCTGCTGTTGCTGACAACTCCTTGAGCGCGCGCCGACGACGACTTGGGCTTGGTCTGGACAGTTACCGGACGGTCGGACAGCGAGCTACCCATTGCTCACTGTCCGCCAGCCCGCGCCTTCGGTGGCTGGAAATCGGGATCGGAATCCCGGCGGTGGCGAGAGCGCCGTTGCCTGATGCGGAGGTTAGCAGGACCCGATCTAACTATTTATCTGCTTCGGGCAAAGATCATTTTCGCCGCCCTTTACATACACAAAACCATATAAGTCATGAGTCTAAGTCTTAAACATTTCCACTATCCAAGCTGAAGTAGGTTGGAAGGTGGCACATAAAATTCTCAACCTGACAACTTGTGCGTGGATGGCTAATGGCTAGTTGGAAGATAGGAACAAGTCAATTTTGCCGCCCCTCTTTTTTTGCCGCTCTGGGCAAATGCCCGGCTTGCCCTCCCTTTGATCGGACCCTGGAGGTTAGAAAGGAAATACTTTCCGATTTGTACTACAAGTGTCGCCGCTTACCTCCCACCCACTCCACTACAGGCAATAAACCAATACGAACGCGCATTACGCTCATAAGTCATAACAGACCACGCACACTTAGATTGCATGTTTGTTATTGGTTGTGTCAATTTAGGAGCATGATCATATTTCGAGGTATGCCTGGCCCACCCCACAAGGCCATTCTAACCCCTTTCATCTTTTGTGTCACCAACCATGCCGGCAGAATTAAAAAAGATTTATTTTTTTATTTTTTTTACCTTCTATCTGTATAAACATCGTCTACTCTCCTCTTTATTAACACTGAAATACACACTAAATATTTTTTGGTTATCTAAACTATAAGTCTACCTTCTCATTTTAACTTCATAAATATGTAACTAACAAAAATATAGGAGCCAACACTATTCGCCTAACTAAAATCTAATATTTAATGTCTAAAAACTCTCAAAAGAATAGCGCATCTGAACAATAAAACAACAGTTTAAATAATAATTTTAATCGATCAATGAATCATTTTCTAAATAAAATCATTTTCAATACATATACTAAAGAATATACCTAATGTATATAATTTTGTGAGTGACTCGATTGTTAATTAAACAAAACATTGATTCGTCATCGAATGATAATAATTATTTACACAAACAACACTTGCCTGCAATGAAACTAATTAAATTCGATTTCTTTTTAAATCTGCAAAATATCCGTCGACAATTTTGATTTTTTCCATATAAAATAACATACAGAAAATAAATAGGATCTAAATTAAATGTGTTATAAAACATAAATCTTCAGATCTGAAAATGTAGAACAACATATTCAATTTAATTTTGTTCTAGAAGAGCTCAGTAGTGTCGTTTTAAGTTTGATTGCATGCAAGTTTACATCAAAACACAATTGGCACAGAAACTGACAAAAATAAAATAAAACAAAATACGTCGGGAATTCATGCGTATTAAAAAGTTTACTTATTCGAATGTAGGTACACTTGTTCGATATGGTTCGCTTACGTTACTTCATTAAAATAGGAGTATTACTTTATTAGGATACAAATATATTTACAGTTCGTAAGTGGCTAACGGCTTAACTAATGAAGGCACCAGAGTGAGGTCGGTGGAGGTATTACACCTGGAACAGAGAAAACGACATAAGATATATTTAAAAAATTAAAGACTGACTAAAGATTATAAAAACATATTTGAGGATTCGCCTTACAGGTGAATACACACTTATTCGCTCTGAACGCGTCGAAGGAATCGAAAGAATTTTAGAATTCTTCATACTGGAGTCCTTCCGGATTCGGACGATTCGACGCAGTTAAGTCTACGGGGTTTCATAGAATTTCTTATAAAAAAAATTCAAATTCTTTTCTTTCGTTTCGTTCAACGCATTCGGTTCGGATAAGTGCGCGTTCATTTTAACTATCTCCACGAGAGTAAATCGCAGCGTCCGCGGCAATACTGTGTCGTCGCGTCGATGCAATAAGTTGCATTTATGAGCAAAACTTCAACGACACGCTGCCGGCTTGCGAGATCCGACGATAGAAGGGCGGATTCGTAGCGATAAACTCTTCGGGAAGGTAAGGCTTAAACTAACACTAGAATGTTATTATGAATAATGAATAAAAATCTTACATAAAATCGCACGTAATGACGTTGTTAGACATCCGTGCTCCAAACTATCGCATTGGTACCCAACGCACAAGATGGACAATTCTGAAAAAGAGAGCACACAGTCAAAAACTTACAAAACAAAAATCAAGACGGAATGTAAAGGGGTTTTTAATCACACCAATATAAAGACGAAAGTTTGTAAGTTGTATGTTTGTTAATTTAATTCCAACTTTACATAATATCAAAATTACAATCTGATTAAAGCCTGCCCTTTTTTTCGGAGGCAAGCATCGTTGCTCGACACTCTCGGGTATATAACATAGATCGCAATAGTAGTTAAAACCACTTGAATAGTAGAGGTTTTCTGATCGGTTTTGGCTGTCAAGAAAATCTCAACATTATTTGGTTTATTAGTCACTAATAAATTATAACCCAAGAAAGGTTGACTGGTAGAGAATGCCTTGTTGTGCTAAGTCCGCCTCCGTATGTACAGGTAAATAAATAAAAAGCAAAATAACATATTAAATACTTACAACAATACTTTCGATTGCATTCGCTAATTGCTCCTCCATGATTTTTACATCGCCATGATCCAGAACTTCCTGCAATTAAAATTGTACATGTTACATACGTGTGTTTAAACGAACAGGAACAAGTATTAGAACATGAACACGACTGCTTAAACCAGCAGTCGTGTTCCATAATATCCATTTTAAAATCGTCTCGTTTGGTGTCCAGACGTAAAGAATAGCACCATCACATCTCTCCCCCTGAACGTTCGTAGGGGGCGACTATTAAGGGACACACCAAATAATGGGCAGCAGCATTTTCTCTGCATTGCTATAACCACACTGCGATCACCAGTCCGCTTGCCAAGCATGACGGTTATGGCAAACCACTTTTTTTATGGTGGGAAAAAATCATGCATTGACATCCCCCGCCCTTGGGCGGAGCGGGAGATAGTGTCAGACTCTTACTGACTAAAAGACCCACCCCGTTCCTTTTAGCCTTCATACCGGGGCTCGAGCGCCCTTTCGGATAACCCTGGCCCCAGTAGGCATGGCAAACCCCTGCGCCCCTTCACATGAAAAGCACAACCAAGAAATGGCATCAGTAGGCACGGGTTTCTGTTTTATTTGAAAGATTTATCGTGGACCTGGAAGGCAAACGGCAACTGAAGGAAACAAGAGAATTTTGGTCCGTAAAAATGTAAAAATGTGACACCCCCTCTCCCAGACCGAGAGTATTCATTTGATGATTTGCCAATTTAAAAAAAAAGAGGTTGCTCATTACGGCATTTTGCACTGACTCACTAGCATGTTCCGTAAACGCACCGCTGCTTTGGTACTTTTAGTTACATGTGCAATTAAATCGATAGAAACAACATCGTCAAAAAGCGTTCACAGGTAGACAATATAGCGCACAACTGTATCGATACTCATCGCGTCCATATCAATACCGTCGCGCTTTAGTAGCGATACAACCTAAGCCGATACGGATTGTACCTAAAGCATCGTGGTGGGGGCAGCAAGTTCTGCGACAGCATCGCAACTGAATCGTTGCAAAATGTCGCTATAGGCCACCTGCCACCTCCTTTAGTAGTGCAGAAACAGTTTGATTGGGTGTTGTTTTTTAATTCACAGGATGACCGGTAGAGAATGTCATGTATAGAGAATGTTAAGTGCGCCTTTGTACCACTATTGTACCATCAAAGACACTTACGCCTGACCACCGCTAATTTTTGCTTTCACTCGAAACGAAAGCTTCAAAAGGTTTGTTTTGGCGTCGCGCCGTAGGATTCAGTGATCAGGCAGTATTGATCGCGATAGTATGTGTGACTTCTTCATGCTCAAACGACTGAACAAATTTAATGAACCTTTGTACATGGCCCTCTCCTCGGATAGCACATAGGATACTTTTATTCTGAGAGTATGTTCCCCTGGGGATCATTTTCTACAATCATGCAACAAAAATACAATTTTTAAGTGATCAGGCAGAAATGACCGCCATGGTTCGTGAAGTTTAAATAAGTGAGCAATTACCTCTTGACACATTTTGACGGCGGCGGCGAGGTCGGGTCGAGTGGCGGCGAGGCGCGCGGCGGCGCACGCGCAGCTCACGGAGGCCAGGCGCGCGGCGCCCGCCACCACGCCGGCATTGCCCGCGGCCGCTGCGGCTGTCGCTAGCCCGCCCGCGCCGTACGACATGGACGACGCAGCGCGCTGCCACTCCTTGTGAGCAACACCGGTTAAAATCATATCGTCATCATGAACAAAGTCGCTGATTCACCAAAGAGCTATGATTTTATGCCTCGCTAACAAACGATATTGCTCAAGTAATTTAAACGTCGATATTATACTTTTCAGCAGAACAAAGAACCAAAATAATGTAGACCGTACGCTAAACAGACGCATTGGATAGTTACGACGTTATGCTTTTAAGTAGGACATTTGAAGCAACTTATTTGAGCGCGGTATCAACTGTTTGAATACTGGCATGCTCAATTAAAATGCTAAAACTTGTTCGATCAACAAGAAGTTCTATGCTATGACGTAGAAAAATAAATCAGTAAATTTTTGGCCGAAGAAAAGATGGATGGATTGTGTAAGAAGTGATATGAAAGAAAAGGGAGTTAGTGATAGTTTGACGGGTGACAGGACAGAATGGAAGAAGAAAACGTGTTGCGCCGACCCCAAGTTATATGGGATAAGGGCAGGAAGAAGAAGAAGAAATTTTTGGGTCGAATGGTATTGTTTGCTAAACGATGTCGCTGCAGCCCTCCGAGTGTTTAGCGTCCTATTCGCCAGGGTCTTCTGTTCGCGACTAAATACTCCATCTCGTTTAGCTCTGAGCTGACGAAATGGAGTATTTGGTTGTGGATGTGCATTCTGGCGGAATAAACGCGAGAGTGCTTATTGGATCGGATATGTCTGACATAGGCGGTTAAGAAGTTAACTGACAATGAGACAAACCAACAACTCTACCGCTTCGCGCATCAAATTGTCGGTGAGAAAGGTCAGTACGCTCGTGTATATGCTAAAACGATGAGATTTTTAGTCTCTCTGGTGAATCAACGACTCTGGAATGAAATCTCCTAAAACGTCATCAGTCTCATACATTACAGTATTGCCGTGAACTAAGTGAAAAATTATCGAAATATAACTTAAAAAAATATCTCTGTGATGTTCACATCACACTGACGTTAGACGTCGCTGATAATGTTTAAAGGACACTCCAAAAAAATTTTTTTCTTTTCACCAAGTTCGAGCACCAAGTGCGCTCTGTGCATTCAAAAGTGCTCACTTTAACTCACTTGGAGCGTGCTATTCACGTGAAAGCCACTGTTATCGTTTGAAGGTAAAGCGGTAAATCACTCCAAAACACTGTAGCAGTCGCAGATTTGCGGAGCGATTTGATGCGTAGAGCACATTTAGTGTGCGAACTTAGTAGAACCACTTCAGCAATGATGTGATGATTTAATACTTTAGATTCGGAAATAGCTTTTTTACAAAGGCATCATGGTTTATTTAAAAAATATGAAATTGAAAACCATTGATCACTAACTTATTTCGAAAAATCATAATATCAATTATTATTTTTGTATAATAAATCCAAAACAATTTAAAAACTAGTGTGAAATAAAAAAACGAAGACTAAGAAGAATAAAAATGTAAATCAAATAATAAAAACCAGGTTACCACATCATTAAATTATATCGGCCAAAACCATTATTAGGTTGATATAATTTTTGATTAGTAAAATCAAACATTCATAATCTAATGCAGTTATAACTTTAGTCACAATGAATATTATATTAACGAAAACAAACCACTACCATACTGACCTCTGTATCAGTCTTAGCATCAGCGTCCCCTATAGACCTAACGAGCTCCTTCGAGATAGCCATTAAGAGGTAATTTGTAATTTTCGCTTTGGTTTCAGCAGTCACTTCTCTACTACTAATCAGGTTGATATCGTTGCACAGTCTAGTGAGGTCATCGTCCACGGTGTTGTGCACCCTCTCGAACAAGTCCTCGATGAGCTGGCCGACCAGCTGACTGCGCATCGACGGGCACGAGCAACGAGACTCCGACGTTATGTAACTCATACTGTGGTGCATTCTTCCGTAATCTGTCTTCTTTGGTACCGCTGTGTATACCGAATAGCCTTCGTCTATATATTCATTTCTATCTGGCTTTAGTTCAACGCGAGATGCGTGGAATGACTGTCTCATCGTTTCACTTCTCAATTCTTCTAGCTCCTCAGTTTTGATAGACAACTCGTGACTTAAAGTCTTTATCTTCTCATCACATTTCCTTTTGCATTGTGTTAAAGCTTTCTGCGTCAAAGCAAGCTGCTTTTCCAGAGATTCGACCTGAGAACACATGTCTTCTTAGAATTTCCTCGAAGGCTTCCATGCATATTTACACGTCACAGCCGGTACGGAACATGCACTGCCGTGTGCCGAGCGATCGGAACGATCAAGATAAATATCAAGCAAACATGTATATTGCGTTATATTAAAAAAGCGGTAAACATTGAAAGCGTTATAAAGTGCGTACCCAAAGCAACTACACATACAATTACTGAGCCATTATCTATTGTCTAAATAAATCAACAACATAAATATCAAATAAAGATCTACGGTATTAATATAGAAGATATCCCGCTCTCCAATGAATAATGTAAAGTTACCATCTCCTTATTAGATATTTTATTAATTTTATATCCAGTACAATACCTAGTAAAAACCTGACTAATATTTTCGTGTTTTCTTATATCTATCTCACTTACCTCCTCCTTCAATTCGCTATTTGTAACTTCTAAGTCTTGATTACATTTGTTGGCCCGGGTGAGTTCTTTTCTGATTGTTTCCAGGTCTCCCATGTAACAGATTTCTGTTCTCATAACTGTTTCCTTCTGGATCTTTACCTCAGTATCTAATTCTTTGTTTAATTTACGCAGTTGCTCTACCTCTTTCTGTAACCCAAATAGAAATAATGTACGCGATATTTGTAAAAACTTTTGAATCATTTGCTATTGGTTCGAAAAGAACAACTAAGATTTTAAGATTTTTTATCTGTCTTTAACAAAGGAGGTATAAGTGCTTCCTATCAATTAACCAAATAGAATCTGAACGTTACCCTAAACTTTTCATCGAGGGTCTTAAACGCTTCTTCTGTCTTCTTAGCTTCGTTTTCTGCCTTTTGTAAATCCTTTTGCAAAGTTTTGTTCTTATCCGACAGCACCTTGCTATCTCTATCAGCTTTCTCCAATGCTATACGCATCCCTGATTCAGACTCTCCTAATGTTCTTAACTTCTTCTTGAGTGGCTCCATGGTCTGCTTATATTGGTCACGCTCGCTCTCGAGTTTCTTTAACTGAAATAGATTTCAATAAATTACTTATACAGATTTGTACATTTTTAAACACTTCAAAGTAATTTTTATTTTTTACTTTTTGTAAGGTATCTATTCAAGCAGATTAAATTATCTTGGTTTCAGTTTTCGACCACACTATAATTACTATTCGCTGTAAATACACTAAGTTACTGACCAATCGAATCATGTAAATAATTTATCTTAGGCTGTTAATTAAAAACGTAAATATTTTCGTCCTCACCAATGCCTTGAGCTCCATCTCCATAGCCTGCGATTCCTGGATTTTTTTCTTATATCCTCCTTCCATTTCGGCCCACATGTCGTCAGCTTGCGTCAACATCTCCAGGTAGGCCGCCTCTCTTTTCTCCAACTCTGCTATTCTATTCTTTAATTCTTGTTCGCTGATCTGTAACGCCTTGATCTTCACATCCCATGTTGGGTCAGGCAGTTGCTGTGGGTCAGATAAGAGTTTATAGTCAATATTTGAACAAATTGGATACTACGCTTTCTTTTATTTTGGTATATTACACTGATGATTTATCCTGTTACATCCGTGTTACTTAAGGAAACGGTGAATATCAGACATGATATATCTTGAGATGCTTTTGATGTAGTTATTATTATCATCATAATTTATTTATTTATTTATGGCAGATACAGGATCTATGGCGTACTTAAAAGTATGTTAGTAAAAAATCTTCTAATCATATTATTGTTATTAGCACTTACAAAACTATGTTAGTAAGAATTAAAACAAATAAGATAAAATAAAACTAAGTAATTTATAAACCTAAACATATAAGTTTGCCCGGTTCGCGCTGCACCAGACCTAGAGATGTGTGACATGTCCGTGTATGTGTGTGTGTGTAGTAGTTATAAATATGTATATTCGTTTCGCCGATATGTTTGTTTACGAAGAAAATTACACTTTTTATAATGGATTAAGCACTAATCGCTTTTAGTAGAGGATACGGTTAAGAACTTCTTATTTTCTTAGGCAACCCACCCGCGTCATATTATTTAATACACTAAATTTATCATAAAATACGTTTCATCCAATAAACAGACCGGTGAAGGTCGTTCTTAATCGGATCTTAGACGATTTAGAATACATTGAAAATCTTATTTTATTTCACAAGCGTTGAAGGCATGCATATGTTCAATTATAGAAATCAGAAGTCGATCAAAATTTCATCATAAGAATCGTCATGGTTCTAGATTCGTGTTACATTGTTACAACGCTCTACTTCGCGCAAGTAAGTGATTGGATGAGTTTATGTTATAAAGAATGAATGTGTATGGTATTCAGGTAAAATGCGTTTCACTTATGAAGTTCCTTCGCCGTAATGTTGGCTGTTCTGTCTGTCTAAAGAAAAAAAGAAAATAAAAAAGAAAAGAGTTGCCTACTCTACCAAAATTGTTGCACGAAATGCGAAACTAAATCGATTTTAACGGTAGTCGCACCACTATAGGAAGAATTATGGGAGGAATGAGATTTTATAAAAAAAAAGCAGGTCTAAAAGGAAGTTGTTAATTAATGGAGAGGTACGATATTGTGGCGTGGCGTTTTCGGAATTTAAAAGAATTGCAGGACAATTGAACTGGAGCCCAGCGTTGTATACTTTATTCAAAAATAGTTTTTACAGTTCCCAAAGAAAAAAAAAAACAAAATTATAAGGCAATTGTTAAAAGAAACGAAATATCAGTTATGCTCCCTAATACTGAGTAATTTCATGGCTAAAAATATAGCAACACTGTTTTTCCGTATTTCCAATATTACTTCTTATAACTTCTTAGGTGAAACGCACTGTGGAACAAATTCCTGTCAATCTTATTGCCTTTGTTAGGTAAGTTAATAGTGTCATTGTAGGTCGACAGCTGCAGTTACCTCTGGCGTTGGCGAATTGCCGCTCGTGTGTATGAGCTCTAATGTAAATTCCAAGGGTTATATTTTAGCAATTGACTGACTGAGGCTTAAAAAGACCTTTCGAATACAATAGAAAGACAATGAGGGAGCGAACAAAACGAACGAGCGAAAAAAATTTCGCTTGGGGTTTAATTAATTAAAAGCTTTTTGTTTCATCCAACGCGATGTAATGGAATGATTTATAGAAAAGCAATGTAAAAAATGAGAAAGAATGCCAGAAGCTCTGTCGGCAGTCGATAATTCCGTCTCTCACTCGAATATTTCATAATATTTGTTTCATAAAATACGTGTTGTTTTTTAAACTTTAAAAGTTTTTGGAAATAAATCAGTTTTTCGAACTTGCAATTAAATGTGCAACGTGCAAACTTACTTTCCATAGATATATTTTCTTTACTTCTTTAAATTTATACGTATGTACATTGTGAAGGGCAAAATTCACACAAAAAAGCAGATTTTCAGAGGTCTTTATTAGATTAGTTTTAAACGAATTTAACTTTTGAATGAAATAAAAACAGATAATATCCACAATATATCTGAGTTTTATAACAAATACCTATGTTGAGCAAGATGAGTAATAGCTTCATTACCACGTAAGGGTTTTATGGAATTCTACATCAGGTTGGACGCTCTTATGATTCTCAAACAGATATTTAATATATAGATATATTGTTTTGTTGTCCTTAAATAGTATAATATAAATAGTAAAGAAAACATACCAGTCTCTTCGTCTCATCATCTTTGCTTTTTCCGAGTTCTAACTCTAAGTTCGCGATCCTTTCTTCAATCCTTTCCTTCTTAGCTTCTGCACCGCAGAGAGTGGCCTGTAACTGTCGCTTCGATGTCTCCAATTCTTCTTCCAATTGTTTTACTTTTGCTTCAAGCTTTCGTTTTAAATCTAGTGTTTGTTCTTCTACCTCTTTTTTCTCGCCTAATAACCTGGGAATATAAGAAAAAATAACATGTTAAAATTGTGATGGATTTTTCACTTCGGCACCTTTTGGGAGGCTTACCAATATTATGTGTATTTACGTACTTCTTCTTAAATAAATTAGTTGATACTGAGTTTTCCAACTGGTCTTAGTGATGCCGCAAATGGGCCATATACCACAACCACAAACGCCGCTACAAATAGCTAGAAGCGGCCACAAGCTATCTGTGGCTGGTGACTGCAACTTTTTTTAATACGCAGTATCATAATGGAATCTGACCAGCCACAAGCTGCGCCACAAGAAGCGAGAAACGGCGATTTGTGGCATGTGGCGGCGGTATAAAATGTATGAAGCCTACAAGAAATATGATGGTGGCGGCGTTTTGTGGTTGCGGCCGGTGGACCGTGTGTGGCGACCCTTAGCCGTTGTCCGTCTCTTCACGTGACCTTTTTTTTTTTTATTTAAATAAATAATGTGCCATTCGACGATGCGCTGCTGGCTGCCTTTTTGTCGCTTTCCCCATTGACAGGGGACAAAGTTTTCGATGCGCTACGAGCTCTTTCTGACAATATTGTAGCCCACGCAATAAAAAGTAAATGAGGCACAGGGGGATTGGAGCAAAAAATAGAGGCCTTTTGCACAGCAGTAGGCGAAGTCGAGCTGTAAATAGTGATATAGATGATAATTTTTTCTTAAATTATATAAAGCAGTGCTTGACTGCAATCCCATCTGATGGTAAGCAATGATGCAATCGTTGATGGAAATCACATTAGTTTATTCAGTACCTATTCAGTCTAGCCTTGAAGACACATATATTATAATCGGACGGGAAAACCGCGGCAGGCAAATTGTTCCAATCCTTCGATGTACGCACACACAGATACCGCTCACGGACACGATATCTCGGTCGCGTCTCGGCTCACTGGTCGAACAGTTCCGGCTCAAACGCTCATTAGTGTGCGTCCACCGAGCGAAAGTACAAAAAGTGAAGTAGGTACATACATAAGGTTGTCTTCTGTACCTATCTATTTTGTGGTAGAGGTGTTAACTGTTAACAATGTAAGAGTGGACACTCGCCATACGTCGGGTTGTCCGATGGTAGAAACGTGAGTGCGGAATGAAATCATGTAATTCCTGCGCACACTCTTCAAAATGCATCCTGTAAAATACCGATAAATACCGATAATATAGGTACTTACGCATTGACTTGCTTCTGTAGCGCCTCCTCTCTGGGCGAAGGTTGCCTCATGACGACTGCTGCAGGAGTATTAAAGAGGGCTAATGTTCCAGCCTTCCTGCTGCTTTCCATCTCAAGCTTCATCTGCTCCAAGAACGCGCGCTTGTTCTCGCTGTAGCCGCCCAAACGGCTCAAAAGGCACGTCTACAATCAAAATTTACAACAATGAAATGAAACTTCGTAGGCGGGAATTCGATTTTCGAATTGAAAGAAAGGAAGAAAGAAATATAATTTATTTGGCCCAAACACAATAATTAGATAACACAAATCAAAAATAAAATAAGCAAAAAAATATAGTTGTGTGCCTCACGCCTGCACCGAAAATAGGTCCAGTTCAGCATGAATGCCAGACAACTAGTGCCTGACGCTGGACTTAATTGAGAGTGAAATTACATGGACGTGTCACGTTGTGTAACTTGAGAGAGAAAGAAGATATCTCTGTCCTGCTCACACACTAAATCCAGCCCCCCTAGCCAAGTTACAACCGTATCGTGTCGAATTCCGTTCTCCAATCGGTAACGCTTCGGTGTCACCAATTGTAGATACGATATGGTTAGCCATGTTGACGCACCTGCGTCGGCCGCTCGTTCTACATTGTAGCGTTTGTGTATCAAAGGATGTAGCGTTAAACGTTGTAGAAATTCATTCTATCATTTTGAACGATGTGAACTTGGCTACGAGTTTTCTATTCGTTTGTTCCGACCACGCGACTTTACATTGAGATGACGTCAATCCCATACGTTTCATCACTTTTCGACAGCGTTAACGATTGCAGAATAACAAATTGGCTAAGCGTAACCTGCACGCTTAGCCAATTATCCTTAGAGCTAGAGCTACTCATAGGTACGATTAACGATTCTCATAATTTTATTAAGATCGTCCTTTTCGAAGTACAATTTCAAACAACCGCTCTTACGTGATTACGATGCTATTACACAGCTGTCTTGTGATTATTATCTAAGCTTCTGTAGAAATCAATGCACTAAGGACCATGCAAAAGATCGTCCCAAACCACCAACAGATTTCAAACGTATCTCAATTAATCCATCTTGACAGCATGATCGTTTTTGATTATGACGACATTACCGTAAGTCATGGGGATACCGCGCAATAAAATAATTCTTGAACACACTTTTTGGTACAGTTAATTGTAAAAAAAATGTACAGGAACACTATCTATAAAAAAAAACTATTGATAGTGAACTGCCGTTTGATGCACAGAAAAAAATAGTCTTATCTTCGGCGTTATCTTTCTTTTTTTGCATTGCCTCTTCATCAAATATCGCATTAGAATGCATTAGGTAAAGCAACAGCTATTAAACCACAGAAAAGATTAAAGAGGTTAGCAAGGAAATACTTTCCGATTTGTACTGTACTTTAAATCCACTACAGGCCATACACCAATACGAACGCGCACTACGCAAGTACGCAACTAACAGACCACGCTCACTTAGATCGCAAGTTTGCTATTGGTAGTTGAACTATGAGCATTGCTCTACTTTGTAGTACGCCTGCCCCGCCCACGAGGCCACTCTAACCTCTTTCATCAGTTCTATGTTTTAAACCATGCTCGATGTTTACGATAGGCGAGTAGAAAAGGACCCTCTTAAGGAGCGAAACAAAATACCTTTCCACCAAAGGATAAGTTGATACCCAGCGCTTGGATGACGTTCCATGCTATCAGTGCCGGCACCGCTTTCTCCAGTTTGCGCAACCGCGTCTGTAAATCTTTCTGGAAACCAAACGGGGAAAGTTAGAAATGTTCACTAACATTTTTCAGACAACTAAGGAGCCGAATTCCCTGCCGGGGTCTGTGTTTCCTTATAGATGCAACCTAGGGCTCTCTAAGGCCACGGATGCGTAGCTTCATCGACGCGATTCTGTCGACGAACCGGCAACGACACGATCTCATAGTTTTGTAAGGAAACGCAGGCGTTCACTAAATGAATAAGGACATATACGCGTCTTTGAAGCTATGCGTCCGTGGCTTTAGTCAACAGTGAATATGTTATTTTTTGTAAATATGCACGTGTTCCATCCACTACATCATTGCTTACAATCAGGTAAGATAATGGTGAAAAAAATAATAAAAGAGAAAATAATACATTAACGGATGATCAGCAATTCTGCAGTAACTTTATAATTTCAGTTTACATATCAAGAACCCCAAGTCGTTACTCCGATCTCTGATCTCACCTCGCCGTTGACGTTCTTTTCCAATCCATCGGTCTAACCGATTGGGGAGTGAAGGGTCGATAGATAGAGTACCTATTAATTTCTAAATATATATATATATTTTTTAAGTTACATATACTATTGCTTGACTGCCATTTCACCTGATGGTTAGCAATGACGCAATCGTTAATGTTTCCTAGCAGAATGCTTATAATGTAAAGAGAGCCTATTCACTCAGTATTCATCATAGTTTTCAAATCTGATTTTAATCACTGATATGGAAATCCGATGACGACGTCATAATGACTTTAGGTTTAAAGATTACTTTTCAATACATTTGCTCAGAAAGTGACTCTTATAGCTCTGCACTTAGGTATATAATGGCCCTTGTTACCAAACTGTGACATTTTGATTACCATTACGCACTAGTGCTATAATGTAATTAAAACCTTATTGTTCAACCTCTCCCCCGCCATAATTATATTACATGTATCGTATCAGGCTGGGCGCAGGTCGTCCCCCACGAGTCGCCGGACAACCCCCGTTTATTCATTTCAGTGAGTGTATTGAATGGTCAATAAAAAAAATATGGGCGCGCATATGAAAACAGATTTTTACTGCCAGAAAAGTTTACTAGTTTTATAGTTATTTTCTTCACAAGTGTATTGAAAAACGTCATATGATACACGTGAGTAATTAATGATTACCGTTCTCGGCTCTCTTAAGACCCTCGCCACGGCTCGGGTCTAAATACCGCCTCGTCGGTAATCACTAACATTACACACTTATATCATAATGTACTATTATCGTATCAGGATGGGCGCGCGTCGTCCCCCACGAGGAAAAGAAAAAAAATATATGGGCGCGCATATGAAAAAAGATTTTACCGCAACAAAAGTTTACTAGTTTTACAGTTATTTTCTTCACAAGTGCATTGTAAAACGTCGTATGATACACGTGAGTAATTAATGATTACCGTTCTCGGCTATCTTAAGACCCTCGCTATGGCTCGGGTCTAAATACCGCCTCGATGGTAATCATTAACATTACACACTTATATCATAATCATAATGTACTATTTTTATTGCTATCATAATTCCAATGCGAGCAAGAGACAGAGCTTTAGGCTCTAAAAGAGATAGCACCATCCTTTTTAATTGACACAATCGTTACGGCATTACAATACGCCCATAGTGAAAATAAAAATCATAACTCTTTTTTAGTATAGTCGGTTCATAAGAACTCACCTCTCTAGTCTTCAACGTTAGCTCCTTATTGGCCAATTCGTTTATCAGGCGCTCGGCCTGCGCCCGCGATAACTCACGTTGCTCCGTCATGTCTCTTAGTTGAGCTGAACAGAGCTCATAGTCCATCTCAAGCCTAGAAACAAAAAAAAAACAAATATACTTATTTTTTGTTTACTTAGTAAACCACCAACCAAGGGATAGTAAACCGGTTTGCGGAAGTCACACTGGACCCGAAGCCCACAATACTCTGTTCAAAATAACATTAGACATTTATAAAAACTTTTTATTACTGTTCGTTCAATCGATTTTGACTTTTATTACGTAGGTAGCATGACAAAATGGCGGCCGCTGTAAATAGTTGGTATTGTAACTACTTTTTTGCTTTTAATGCCAGCCTTATGCGTACGAAATAGAAGTTAAAATCGGTTGAACAGAAACTAAAAAAGGTTCGTTTAAATGTCTAATCTTAACGCGAATAGGGTATAGTGTACGAGAGAACACCAGGGTTGTTTTAGTCAGTTAATCTGACACCTCCACCTACCCCAGGGCGGAGGATATCCATGAAGATTTCCACACCGAAAAAAAAAACAAAATGAACCTAAGTAGGTACATCATTATAAAGAAAAAAAATTTGATCGAAAAGTTTTTAACAAAACAGACATGATGATTAAGAGCACGGCGACAGTTGAATTTTTCATACAAACGTAATACCACGCTCATTTGCAATTGGAGTATATTTCCAACATATTATGATGTTATTCGGTTATAGACGATACTTATCTAGGTTCCTACATCTTTCTTTTTTAAAAAAACTTGCCTAAAACGAAATTAAAGCGAATTATAATTCGCACTTTTTTACAACGTAAATGGCATGTTTTCATTTGGCTTTTCCTGTATTAAAAATAACAAAATGTCCAATATTCTCAATGTAGGAACACAGATTATATTATCAATTTACAAATGATAGAAAACAAATTGGAAAAACATTAAGTTTTCATTAATCTTTTTTGGTATTACGAAATACGTCCAATTTATCGCAAATTTCCAAGAGTTACTAGTGCTATCGCGGCAAGCGGGATGTCAGTGTCATTGTGTGCGTGCTGTCATTACTTCAGTTGCGTTCATAGGTCGAGTTATAAATTTTATTGTAATATTTTTGACACTATTGACTTAAATAAAATAGTACGTAAGCATTTAAAGTTTAATAAAAGGAATACAGAACTCTTGAGGACATGTCAGACTTTAGCTGACTAAAAGCGCCGTCAAAAACCCCTTAAAAAAAAGAGTAAAAAAAAAAGCGCCGTTGACGATTTGGGTTCGGTCCAGATGGTTACCGGATGGCTGGACGGCGATTCCAAGCCCAGGGTGGCTAGAAATCTGGGTCGAGATCCTGGCTGCTGGGGCGTCAGGGTATTCCCTCGTCCATGCGGCCGCCTTCTTCGCTAGCATTACTGTTTCGCAAAAGAGGGCTCGGCGCGAGAGGTCGTTGCCACCGATGGCCCCCACGAGAACGCGGCGGTGTTCCGCCTAAACGGGGCACATATGTACATCTCCACCGTATGCTCCACCGTATCCTTCAGACCGTCCACACAATGGTGATAACCAGGCGTTTCTTCCGCCTAAATCCGACGCAGGAGCCTCCCGTACTTGCCATGTCCGGTGAGTATTTGCGTTACGACAGTCGCTGAGATCCTGCCGGAACTGTCTGCCTTAGAGCGACTTGTCGTGGCAGCGGAATTTCGCCCCAGGGTTGCATCTCCACGTGTAAATCATGCTTATGCGTGCAAAGGACTGTTGCCTCCACATTCCATGGTAGCAAGCCTGCAGGAAACCATGCAGGTATATTGCAGAAAACCGTGCTTTGTCTTTGTACCATTAGGATGGCTATAACTCCCTGGCATGCGTTCAGCTTGGCAACTGATTACTTTCGCAGCGACGGCGCTCCATAAAGGGCCATGAACCGAACGATGCCTGCGTAGAGCCTCCAGCAGGAGGCGTCTGGACACCCCAGGTTGGACAGGAGCCGCTTGAGTGCTTCAGGCTAATCCAGTTTGAAAGAAAGAAAGAAAGAAAAATAATTTATTTGGTACAGCACAAGGCGCAACACAAAATAAACAATAAGTAACACGTTTGGGAACCAGACGTCGGAAGTGCTCCTCAAAATACCATCGACTGTCGAGGACGAGTCCCAGATACTTGTAAACTTTTATTGTAATTTGGGAAACCGGCGGTGGCTCGTTCCGAGGGCCATGAAAACACATGCTCTCGGACTTGTGCAGTGCCACCTCGAGTCCCAACTGCTGGATCCTCTTCACGACTGTTGCAACTCTGCGTTGCGGTTCAGGACAGGGAGCAGGGTTCTTGCAAGTGAGCCTGTGGCTAATTGGCAGCGGAGATGGGAGCAGGAAGAGAAGGCGATGGAACTTCATCGATTCCTCCCTGACGTGGCGGTTAGGCTCAAGGCAACTTGGGTCGAGCCGGACTACAAAGTCTTGCAGATCCTGACTGAATGGATATTTCTGGAAGAAACTGTATGATATGCGGTTATGTGAGGTTAGCGTGTGCTATTGCGGTGATGAGGACGAAAATTTTGATCACGTTCTGTGGCGATGCCCCCCTTATGACGAACAGCGACGAAATGTGATGGACGGGATCACTCGCTTGGATGAGAGACCGGCTTACTACTGCAATCTCATGGCCTCAAAAGAGTTCGAACACGAATGGCACAGACTAAGGAGTAAGCAAGCAGCGAACCCGTACTGTGTGTTTGTCTTACCCACGTGAGGGGGGACCGTTAGTACGCCGCCCCAGGATGGGGAGAAAGGCAACATGGGGACAAGACGAAGAAATTTGTAAAGGAGTCAAGAAGCGGCTGCGGTGATAGCGCGCTCATATTTATATGGGTGGGCTGTGTCCGCAGCCGTCTCATTTCGATTCGGCCCATATGACATGATGTCGGTGGGGCCAAGGCTGGTTGGAGGTTGTTGCAACCCTGCGTTCCGCTAGTTCGACCGCCGCCTGTTACGACTCTCCCTTCGTTAGGATCAGCGTGTCGTCTGTATAATAGACCACGCTGACCCCGTTGGGGAGGTCACATAGCACATAGTATGCAAATATGGCTACAAAAAACGGTGACATAAAAATATAAACTACACTACAACTAGTGGCGGAGCCATGAGCGGATGAGAATGCTCCCCTTTTGACGGGAATAGAGCGTTCATCACACCCTTCATAAACAGGGGCCGGTACTCTGTGTCAGCGGGGGAGCCCAGGTATGGAGCTTGTTACGCACCATTTCGTAGGGTCGTCCCCACGGGTCTCTGTCCAGAGTCCCCAGCTACACGTCGCGGGCCTCCAGTTTGACCAGCCATATCTCCGCTCTGAGGGTGCGCTTCGCTGTTCTTTATTCCTCGTACGCACCTGGTACGGGTGGAGCCGGATCTTGCGGATGGCCAGTTTGGCTTTTGCAGGGAGCGCTCTATTTGGACCCCGGTATCACCAGGTGCCGGTCTACCTCATTCGTGTGATCGAGGCCTACCTGAAGGACAGGTTCATTATCTGCCCCGCTCACCGTGGAGAATGGAAACGCTGAGAGATGTCGTGCGGTGTTCCCCAAGGATCGGTACCAAGATATGGGTCGGACTGTTTTTGGTACTTGTCCTCGACAGCCGTTGGAATTTCGAAGAACACTTCGGACGTCTGGCTCCCAAACTGGACCGGACTGGGGCTGCCCTGAAGCGGCTCCTACCCAACATAGAGGTCCTTAGCCCTTTGCTGGAGGCTCCACGCAGCATTGTTTGGTCCATGGCTCATTACGGAGCGCCGGTGTTGGCCCCATTGCTGTGAAAGCGACCGGGGGCAATGTTGAACGCATCCCAGAGGATCATGGCCATCCAAATGGTGCGGGGATACCGCACGTTCTCCAGCGAAGCGACGAGCCTCCTTGCTGGTCTGCCACCATGGGATCTAGAGGCAACAGTCCTTGCACGCATGCACAATTTGCGCATGGAGTTGCAACGCCGGGGTAAAAAACCACTGACGAAGGCGGTCAGAGTACCGGCGGGATCTCGGGGCAAGCCATAATTATGGCGATAAATCCAATCTTTGAGGAGTGGGTGAATAGACGTGGAAACATCCTCACCTTCCGCATGACGACACCTCACCTCGTGGTAAGTTCGGAAGAAACGCCTGGCTGTCATCATTGTGTAGACCGCCCGGAGGACAGGGTGGAGCATACGGCGATGGTATGCTCCACTCAGGCGGAGCACTGCCGCCGCGCTGTGTACTCGTGGGAGTGACCCTGGTACAAGCCATGGACCGGAATGTGTAGGAATGGCAGGTGGTCGGCTCCTTCTACGAAGCAGTTATGCTAGCAAAGGAGACAGTCGTACACGTGAGGGAACATCATTCCTCACGCCCCAGCCACCGGGATCCTGATCCCTTTTTCCAGTCACCGTAGGCGCAGGGTTGCGGACGGCGAGCAATTTGTATCTCTCCGTCCGGCCGTCCGGTAAGCGTCCGTACCGAGCTCGAGACGTCGATGTTGCATAGTGTTCCACTCGCATCTCGAGGACATGTCAGCAAAACCGTAGGGGCCCAGCAGGTTCGAAATCTACTGAGGCCAAGGGTTGAGCGAAAGAGAACATCGGGGCCTTGAAACGAAAGAACAGTTTTCATTTCCCTAAAAGTCTGACACTAAAAGAGCGGCAGAAGTCATTGAATAATTTCCCACCTATGAATGAAAAAAGCTCTCGCCTCCATAACATTTTCTGATTTGACCACAAGAAGACCACCTTGGGCACGCCACAATTATGGCAGTAAGTCCCCTCTTGGAGGCATGGCTGGAAAGACCTCACGGCGCGGGCGTCCTCACCTTCCGCATGATGGTTGGAGGTGGACGCAGGTTCTCACCGGACACGTAAGTTCGGTAGGTTCGGGCTGTACCGGATTCGTACGGAAGTGACGCCCGAGTGTCGCCACTGTGCGGAACGCCCGGAGGACACGGTGGAGCACGCAGTGGAAGTGTGCCGCTTAGGCAGAGCATCGCCTTGCCCTCGTGGAGGTGATCGGCGGCGGCGATCTCTCGTGCCAGACTGGTACAGGCCATGGTTCGGAGCGAAGAGGATCAGTGGCAGGCAGTCGCCTCCTTCTGCAAAGCAGTAATGCTAGCAAAGGAGGAGGCCGACCGTATCAGGCAACGGCGCTCACAGCCGCTGCCGGGATTCCGATCCCAATTTCCGGCCACCGTAGGCGCGGGCTTGCGGACGGCGAGCAATCGGTAGCTCGCTGTCCGACCGTCCGGTAACTGTCCGGATCGAGCCCAAGTCATCGACTGCGCGAACTGTTCCCGTGCGCCTCAAGGAGTTGTCAGCAACAGAAGGGGTCCAACCGGGTCGAAGCCTACTGGGGCCAGGGTTAGCTCCGAAAGGTAGCTCAGCCCCGGTACGAAAGACAACGAAGGAACAGGAGTGGGTTTTTAGTCAGTAAAAGTCTGACACTATCTCCCGCTCCACCCAAGGGCGGGGAATATCATTAGATGATTTTCCCACCGTAAAAAAAGACCACCTTTGTATGACATATCTGCTATTGTTATCATAATATGTTGAGATATTGGCGCGGTAATAAAATTTCCAAAAAACGCATTACTAGTTCGTACATTCACAAACAATTCCCGAAGTATTCGGCAAAAATAAAGCAAATAATGAATATACCTCATTTTACTAACAATAAATTGTAAGACGCTCACATACACACACACAGCTGCACTCCGTCACTTGTTTTTGTCAAACAGAGATAGCTATATTCCACGAACGAATTTTGAATACGCGTCAACTTGCAGTTGCGAGTGACATTCGCCGGCCTCTTAAGTACCTATATAGTATTTTTACCTATACCATTGAATAAAAAAATATGAAAATTATCAAGAAAATGATGATAATAAATTCTAGATGAGTGTTTTTAGGTGGGAAATCATCCAATGACTTCTTCCTCTTTAGGGCGAAGCGGGGCGTGTCAGACTTTTCCTTCTTTGTCTTGCGTCCCAGGACTCCGGGGTTTCCTTTCGGACCCCGGAGTCAGTCATGAATTCTAGATGAGTCAAAAACTGAACCCCTCGAGCGCCGATTGTACATACGTCTGTACAACTAGGATGTCCTTGAAAAACGCTTAATTTTCATTTTGTACACACGTTTGTACGATAGTTATTTGGCCGAAAATTTTGGTTTCTATGTATATTATTGGTTTTTCCTCGAAAAAATATTTTTTTTTTGCCTGTTTTCGTAAACAGTGCAATTTTCCGGGTCACGTGATCCCCTGGCGCTCGAGGGGATAAAGGTACCTATGTAAAAATGCGAAGTCAGTCATCAAAATGCTAAATAGAAAGACTGATAAGCAATGCAGGTATTACCGAGATAAAGAGTTTTTTTTTTTTATCACAAAGTAGGTCTGTTCTTGACCTTGATATCAAGAGCATTTCATTCAGTAAGTTGAAGCTAGTAGCGTAGTTAGGCATGGGCGAAGTGGGCTTACAGCCTCACAACCAAAGGGGCCCCTTTGGTTGTGAGGCTGTGAGCCCACCTTACACAAGCGAGGACTCTTTTTAAGAACGAGTTTTTTTTTATAATTGCTAGGCTCGCATTTGAGCACTGCTTCACCTGATGGTAAGCGACGATGTGGTCGAACACTAGGTTTATTGAATTTATAAAAGAAAAAGGCGGTGGTAAAAATCATCCAGATGACATTCCCCGCCCTTGGGCGGAGCGGGAGATAGTGTCAGACTTTTACTGACTAAAAAACCCGCCCAGGCTGATTACGTATAGAATAGCGCCGTTCCTTCGTTGTCTTTCATACCGGGGCCGAACCTTCCTTTCAGAAGCAGAGCCTTGGCCCCCTCCTGGGGCCCCGCGGTTGCTGACAACTCCTTGAGGCGCGCGGGAACAGTGCGACTTCGCCCCCTCTAAATAAGTCTACACTACGCCTCTGGATGGAGCTATAAACCTAGCTACACAATGCCGCTATGGTAATTTACTTAGTCAAGATCACGCTACTTACTGCTGCCAATGTAAACGGGTGTCATTTTCGATTTCTTCTAGTTCACAGCAATCTTCCTCTAATCTTTCGTACTTATCTTGTAGTTCGGATAGTTGCGATTCGAGTTCCTGTAAAATAACATTAAAATATTTTAGTACAAGTTTTATAACTTCATTTAAACAACAACATTAAAATGTTTTAGTATAAGTTTTATAGACTGTACATTGTAAGTATTCGCAAACTTTAAGGGCTTGCTCAGTAGACGAAACTGAACAATCTTCCACAAACTTTTTTTTCATAAACGAAAAGAAATCGACCTCTCTATTCAAACTGTCCAATCAAATCCACACTAATATAATAAAGAGGTAAAATTTGTTTTTTTTTTTTTTTTTTTGTTTCTAGGAGGTAATCTCTGGAAGTACTAGTCCGGTTGCTAAAATGTTTTCATTGATAGAAAGCTGAATTATTCCTGAGTGACATAGGCTATATTTTATGTACGCGGGCGAAGCTGCGGGCAAAAGCTAATTTATGATAATAATATCATAAATTAGCTAGTAAAAAAAAAATTTAAAAAATCAAAATTAAAATTAGTTAGAAAAAAAAACGGCCTCTCCCATATAAATGGGAGAGGCTGATTTTTTTTTCAGTTTCGTCTACTGAGCAAGCCCTTAAAGTTTGCGGAGACCGGTCGCTTTCACGATATCCTCTATGTGACGATACGACAGTAAATGAGAAGACCGTTATATTACTCATCATTATCTGCAATTTTACATTGCGAACAACTTTGAAGACTAGAAAAAAACGGCTTACAGTTTACATACATTTGTCTTTGCAAACTCGACAATTTGTACTAAACACCTGATTTTTTTTCTTTGCGATTTGCATCTAGTTAGACTTAAAGCAGACTTCAAGATAATTGGAAAAAGCCTATGATGATGACTGTGTTTGAATTTATATCTATAAACTATTAGGTCTCGTTTACCTGTATTCTATTTTCAAGAAGGAACTCTTTCTGCAATCTCTGTGCTAGCTTAGCCTCTTTAACGTCTTGTGCTGCTTCGTATATCGAGATCTTTCCCTCCAAAAACTTAAGCCTCCTCTCGTAATACTGCTTGTGCTTTTTTCCCAACTTCACACACCTGCACTCCAGGCCGTCTCCATCTTCTTTAGTACTTAATGTCCTATTTCTAACTCCTTGTCTCTCTAACTTCTCTCTTATACTATTCAGTCGTTGTATTTCAGTGTTTAGTTCACCACTACATTCAAAGCTGTCGTTGACGTCTGTTTGGGTACTCTTTGACTCTGTTTCGACACCTTCGAAGATGCCACTTTCTTGCAGAACATTACTAGGCTTCCGCTCTTCACTGCAAAGACTCTCCAAGGATTCGCATTTGTACCCTTTCTGTTGATATGGTGTTACTGTTGCGATGGCCTTTTGAGTTTTGTCAGTGTCTTGTTTGAATCTCAGGTCACATATTTTTCTCGGTTTTGCCTGTAAACAGCAGGAATTTGGAAATTAAGATCACGAAACCATGAATTTGTTGATGGCTGTCAATAGATGGGTTTTTTTTATAAATGTCAATGTTATATTTTTTCCTTTTTACTAATGAGTAAAGAAAAAGGTCCAAACTAACCTGAAAGCATTCATCTTCACTGACGGAACTGCTCAACGCTTGAAGGTTGTATAGCAGCATCAGAACTTGTTCCAAGCAGGCTCTGTCCTCCGCCGACGCCGCATTCAATATCATCTGTTCCAAGTGCTCTTTAACTGGGTTACTTTTGAGGGAATCATTGGTTGTTTCGGAGTTCTTGTCTAAAATGTCGGCTAGCACTTGGGCCCTGGCGAAGTCTTCCTTGAAGTCATCGTGCGGTGTGCCCAGGTGTCGGCGGGGGTTGCAGGGGCTGCTCGGGGCGTGGGGGGATTTGTATCCGGAATCCATTCGTTTGAGTTCGGGCGACGCGGAGTCCTTGATGCGGGAGCCTGGGGACACGCAGCCCGAATCTGAGTCGGTTAGGTTGTCCCTAGCACCCTGGAACAAAGAGAAGGAACTTAGATTCTAAAGAACGACATACCTGACTTCAATAATGATAAACATACAATTACACAATTATTTTCAGCTTAACAATCTTTGTGTAAAGTCACGAAAGTAAATACACACTACTGTCTGAAAGAAGGTTATACAGTATTACGTTACAAGTTTTTCGAAACACAACAATCACTTTACATCACATACGAATTATTATTTCGAGATAAAAATGAACGCCAGAAGTTGACCGTACTCTCTCATTAATTGGACCGTAGTGGGTCTGTTTAGGCAGCCAGTGGCTTAACGAGTGGCAGCAGTAGGCGTTGACAAATATACCTATGTAAAACGATTTTTTCTTTCTGATACAGATTAAGTATGCTGTAGAATGTTGCTACTATAATAGGCGGTCATTCGTGGAAACTTAATAATAAACTAACATGGAGTTATGGGACGAGTTTCGCTTCCTCTTGCGCTGGCATTTTGTTTGTTTCTGTTGCTATTTTTTTTTTGTCTTTGTGAATGCTTATTGTGCTTAGTCTGAAATATTCAAGTTATCTCCAAACAGGATGAATGAATGGAGTGTTTATTGGCGCCCGACATTTTTGTCAACATCCACAAAATCAACAAATAGTTCTGTTAACTAATGATCAATTTCGATCAATCAATTAGAAGTCGCAGTGTCTTCTAAATAAAAAAGAATTTTTCAATTGCTTCATGCCATCAAATTAGTTCCGCAGTAGCTACCATGTCTGAGATAACTACCGATGGCTAGCGATCTTCAAACATTGCGAGAGTAACCACCGGTTAAATTACACAAAGCGTAAAATTACTTCATAATTGCGGTAGTTATAATTGAGCTAACGAAGCCAAGAAGACATGTTTATTGTGACTTACTTACTAGCGTTATTGACGGTATATTAAATTAGTTTTGCGGACCGTATCAAGTTACAGACGGTATAACGGGGATCCACGCGATATATGATTTGGTCTTGCAACAAAGTCTTTACGAGTGAAACTCTCTACAGCACAGCCTTTACTGATTCTTGCAAAGAGAATTTATGAACTCATCTTGATAAGATTGGTCATGTTTTTTGTGAATCATGACAGACAATGTGACTGCTGCATACTAAGTCATGACATAGCTAAGTCTACACAGTACATTATAATAAACTGAAAGTTAAACCTAGATTTTTTGGTATACAAAACATAATTTAAATAACAATAAGTGTTAGTTAAACAATAAAATAAAAAAATACAGTTAGGTTTTGAGACGGTTTTTCAGAGCGAACTATATTGATTACAGGGAATACTTTATTAGAAAAAGAGTTTGATAAGTTAATATTGTGCGCGGCAAATTGTGTTCCAACCGATTGATTGCGGAGTCGGACACATCTTATGATATGTCATTGCATATCAACATTGCACAATAATTATGTGGATAACAGAGTTCATGCATAGGAGAACTCACCTCAAAGTTTTTTTTTTTTCGACCAAACTGGTCAAAAATGATATCTAGAGAGAGATCACAATAAAGGGTAAGATCCATAGATATAAATCTTTCATCTAGCAATACGTGTTCTGATAAATTAAAATTAATTATTTTCTAAAAAGCCAAGTACGTGAGAAATTAGATAGAATTATATAGATAGTTGTAACTGTCGATAAGGAACGATTATAATAACTTAATCGATAGCATCTTTCCTAGATGTATGTAGTACCAATCAATTCAATTCCAAGATAAAAAATCTCTTAACAAGATTTTAAAATGCATTATATGATTAACATCTTGATATGCGTGGGACTTAGACATAGAACAACCTCTAAAGTGCCCTGCCCAGGTACTGCGCATTTACTGTCCATTCCGCACATACTCGTTTACTTAATAAATACATAAGTCTACACATAAGCAGGTAAGTATATGTTTTATTTATCAACACCTGATATAAGGCTATGACTAACTGAATGAGGTAATCAGCCGCCAAGTGTCCCATAAACAGAGGTGTATCCGGCCACCATAGAAATAAGTAACAAAACCGTTAATAATGATCAATGGTGTTTCCGTTAACACCTTAAGTTATATTTGAAAGAACATAAGGCGTAGGCTACAACCGCCTGCTAAGCAAACTTTCAAGTATAGGTACCGGCACGAATCTTGAGCGCTCGACGTCAGAGTGGGGATCGCTTTGCGCATTCCATACATTGGCGAGCCAATCGTCGTCGTTGTTAGATACATGCAGCAAGCGCAGGGAACGAATGACGAGTGTCGTCTATGACATGAAAGCGCGGCGAGTCAATCACTGACACTCTCCGCCCCCGCGTCTCACTTCGTACCACTAAAGAGACCGAATATTTGACTTCTGCGCAACTTGAAACCAGCGCTTAAGATCCGTGCCGGTACCTATACGAATGCTGCTCATACTATCCAGGCGGGAAATCCATTTCTCATTACATATCTGGTTTAAGGACCAAGGTGGACCGATGACCTGGACCTAGACCATGACGTTTAAAGTAAGATTGTTTTAATCTTGTTTTAGTGTAGGTAAAAGACAGAGGTATATAAGGTTGTCTAGCGCCATCTCTTACTCACACTGAAACAAGATTAAAACAATCTTACTTTGAATGTCATGGTAACCACGATGGTAAGGGTTGCGGGAATCCGATTGATGCGAGACGCATAGGACCGTTCATTGTGGCGACACTTAGGGGAGGCCTATGTCCAACAGTGGACGTCTTTCGGCTGAAATGATGATGATGATCTAGTATAATTTTATTATTTACAGACTTTTTCTATTAATTTACTTAAGGGTATCCACGACAACACTGCCGATAAGCTGTAATGCAGTTTGGCAGAAGATTTATGTGAAACCCTCTATGTTTTCTGTTGAATAAACCATTAAAAAAAAGATAATTCATAGTTCGGTTTTTCGGGGTTTCGGGTTTGGGTTTGGGTTTCGGTTTTTTTTATTTATTTTTTTCTTATTATGGGTTATTTCATTTTAAATGCTCATTTCGTTCTTGGTCAACAAAAAAATGACCCACATTTGGCTAGACTTAGATAAGTTAACTAAGCTTACAGTGTAACCTGCGCTTAACATAACAACCACTTACTGTTGACCTCTTGCTTGTATGGAGAATGTGTGTAGCCTAAGGTCAAGGTTATCGGTAATCTATGTTACGTGAGAAAGTATCTTAGTCTGTGCTGTTGTACCTATGAATAATGGTGTTGGGTGATAACGGTTAATTGATTTACAATTATGAGTAGGTAGGGTTTTTAGTTGCTTTATGATTATTTCTGGTAATCAAAAGATGTCACAATCAAGACAAAATTGGTCAGTCAAAGAGTGAGTTAAAAAAAAATCGGTAAGTATTTGGTTTTTTCCTGGTTTTCAGCAAAGTTGTAAGTAACAATTTGTGGCAATGTTAGATAATATTATTATAGCCTCGATAGTTATTTAAGAGTAACTACTTAGAGAATTATGGATTATGTAGATATTATTATATGAAGGTATAATTTACACATGTATCTAACGACGTTTTTCAACCACTTACTCTTTTTTGAGTTTTTTTTCCTTTTTTTCACTCATTGTTTTCAATGAGTGACAAATTATTGTGAAAAATAAACCAACTGTTGACATTTTATACGCCTTCCTAGGAATTGTCCACCAGTCTGATTCAATAAAAATAATAAACTGTGGTGGAATCGAACGCCTCGCTTTTCTGCACTAGTGCGAAATACACTACCGAAAGCCGCGACTTTTAAGTATAAGTTATAGTAAGTGTGATAAAACATATTTTTTTCTAAGACGAGATCGAAAATATACCTATTGTTGAAATAATTGTTAACTTTTACACAGTATGACTTGAGTAATAACAAAACAAAACATTGCAAAGCAAAACGCATTAAGTAGTCATATCTACATACAATATCTCCGATAAAAAGGATACATAAAAAACATATAAAACACAGTATCTTTCAAATTACTGCTGATAAGATACTGGGAAAGATCACAAAATACAATGTCAATCCGATGATATTGTAAAAAAATGCTAACAAAAACACATTAAGCAAGAAATATTAATAAACAAAAAAAACACAAAGATACCTGATCGACGTGTGCGCCATTCATGTCTTCGCTTCTAAATTCAAATGAGCCTTCACCTTCACATGACGTTTAAACACACACAAAACATTCAAATCACGCGCGAAATTGACGTCACAGCGGAAAAACTAATGAAAATCACACACTTTATGGTTCTAAAGATGGTATTCACTCACGAGCTAAAAAATTAGAAACACTGGCACAATAAAAAAACACTGTTTTTTTTCTCCGTCTAAGATTTTTCAAAATAGTTATTAATTTTGTGTTCATTTTTAAAAATTACATTATAATTTTTTTTTTACTAGGAATAATTTTAGACGGAGATAAAAAAAGCCATGTAACTTTTTTTAAGGCTGTATATAAGTTTTATCCTGTACCTTATCGGGATGTGCGTCTTCTAACTCTAGCAGCCTGAACTCCATGAGCTCGAGCTGGTCGCGCGCGTCGCGCAGTGCGTCTGCTAGGCGCGTGCACTCTCGCGCGGCACTCGACGCGCGCTCCGCCGACGAACGGCATTGGCCGCATGACTGGAACGGGAGAGACCATCAGTTTTGAATACTTGGGACATTATTTTGCAAACATTGTTTTATTTAAGTATAGTAATAGTAACTAGATCTTGGCTATGCTTATCCAGCAGTTCAACATTTTGTATATTAATTTGGATCTACTTATAGTATTAAGAGGTCAAGTTTGTTTTTTTGTTTATAGGAGATAATCTTTGAAAATACTGGTCCGATTGTTATTTCTTTCTTTTTAATTCCTGAGTGACATAGGCTAAATTACATTTACGTGGGCAAAAGCTAGTCACTAATAAAAAGCTTTCGATCTTTATAAGTTTCATGTTAAAATATATCTTAGTTGAACCTCGAAATGAATCATAAATATTTCCAAAGCCAAACTTTTTTTGGTTGTAAAAAATAATCAACTTAATAAATGTCAAATAAAAATCTGTTGCTACAATATTAAAAAACAAGACACATAATAATCTTTCAATTTACTTCTTTGTTCAAACTATTAATATGATGTATATCCCATTATGTTGACCAGACAGGTGGACAATTGGACATTTCCACATGCAAACAGCCTAGATTTTATCGCTATGTCCAAATTGGGGCGATTTTGTGTATAGGATTAACAAATTATGAGCCTACACGTGCAACACCCACTCGAGTCGTGTCTATGGCGCAGTTCCACTAAAAAGGCAAGCCTCGCATGTCCAGCCATACAGTTAAACAAAATTAAATAATGTTGAAACTATTGCAAACATATTTCATTCAAAACCTTTTGTAATTCATGAAACGGAAAATAATTAAATGCTTTTAACCTACATCGTGCAACATATCAATTTCTAATTGTTGTTAAAACCTGTTTGTAATTCTATTAGTATTCTTGTCTACAAGAATTCTGTATTTATTTGATTGGGATTTAAATTACAATTTTATTATGTATCACCTTACTGTGGCCTCTTGTATGACAATTTAACTTGTTCTGCCTCTATCTATAAATTGCATTAGATATGCATTTAACATTACTATTTGCATGATAATAAAGTTGTGACGCTGAGAGAGTGGGATAATCCAAGTTTTAATGAAAACAAATATGTTAAATATGATTACATCGCCTTAACGTAACTGCTTCTCGATATTTTAGTCCGTTCTTTGCAATTATTTTTATGGTTCCGTACACAAAAAGTGCCAATAGGACCCTATTACTTAGCCTCAATTATACGTCCGTCCGTTTGTCTGTCTGTCGTTCCGTCAGCGGGCTTTATTTACCTTATAAACTGTATACGGTAGAGTCGAAATTTTCACAGAATGGTTTTTATCTATTGCCACTGCAACTAAAATAAAGCCAAAATTTAAAAGGGGTATCTATACAAAAAGCGTGATTTATTCAGCGTTTTTTTGCTCGATTTTACTAACATAGTTAAATATCGGAATCCTTGGTGTGCTAGGTCGACTTGGGTAGTTTTTCTCATGATTACAAAACCACAGGTATAATTGATGAATGGTAATGATATAATTATCATTGTTTACCATTTGCAGGTTATTTAAGGGTCCTGTCAGTTCAATTTTAAGGTGAAGGCACGTGAACACATTCGCAGGAAGTTGATGTAATCATCACAGCGTTAATTTGTTAGATTCGTTTCTCATAATAACATTGTTAATTTGTATGTATGTATCTAGGTTTATATTTATTTTTGTTATTTTATCACCCTATTTGTTTATCACTAAGTTGCACCTACCGTGTTAAGTTTCTGCACCACCCTAAGGTCGACTGGCAGAAAATGCCTAAGTTATTAAGTCCGCCTTTGTACAGTGTTTATGTGCATAAAGTTTTAAATACGAAGGATAGATGCCTCTTTTGACTATAGGTACTTAATGCACGATACCGAAGTCAAACGTCGTTTTAATTAAATACTCTTTGCCCCTTCGTACATAAGGCTACTCAAATCTTAGATACTCAACGATTTTAGTTTTCAAGCGACTGCCGCCGTACAAATCCATTGAAGCTCGTACACGAGTCGCGTCGGATGTACGGACCGTGCGCTACTCGATACTCGCGACTTGATACTAATGTGGTATACAACATTAGTATCGAAGATTTGTGTAGCCTTGTGTACGAAGGGGCTAACGCGATCCATTTGACGACCTATACTGAACTGTTAAAGGGATGGAGCTGTATAAGGTGTATAGCTTCATCCCTCTTTCTCGCTCGCACGATATTTGAACACTTTTGTAAGGCCCCTTTTGTAGGTCGCGGGTCCGAACTACACTCACGTTCACCACTGCTCTCAAAACGGTGAAGGAAAACATCGTGAGGAAACCTGCATGTCCTAGAACCAAAAACATTCACCAACCCGCACTGGGCCCGCGTGGTGGATTATGGCACATTCCCTCTCCTAGAGAGGAGGCCTGAGTCCCAGCAGTGGGAACATTAAAAAGGCTGATGATGATGATGATAATGTAAGGCCCCAGTGCTTAGTGTGCTGCAGGAACACTTGAAAGAATGACCGTGGCCCTAGAACAGCCAAAGCCCACCGCTTTAGTCAGTAAAAGACTGACACACCCTCTTTTTCCACCCTACAGAGAAAAAGTCATTAGATGATTTGAAGCCACAAACTAAAAACAACAGTGCTAAGTGGTTGTCCAAGTAACTTTGAAAAGCATCGTCACCCTAGTTAACATAGAAACACAATGCTATGACGCAAGATCCAAGCCAATAGTTTACTAGGTGACAAAATGTTTATACTGGCTGCAATACTATTTGACATTATACGCTGAGCTAAGCCATCCTCTCGTATGTCCCAAGGCCGATAAGCATTCTTTGAGATAGATGCATATACATTGGCGGAAAATGTTAGATACTTGACGCATAAATTGACACGATTATGAGTGGAACAATAAATATTGGCGTATTTAGGGTCTAGGGAACAATAGTTCATAGGGACCTGTACCTCTACCATGAGTTTAAAGCAATAGTATTCGTCGCTACTCGATATCGCCGCCGTAACTTTTTTGTATGGCAAATTTTGCAGCGCCTCTAGCGGTCACTTGCAGAACCAAAATCGGTAGTATCAGTAATCAAGTACAAAACGTATCGAGTAGGAACTCGCTAGCGACCAAAGTTTTTTGTACTTAGTTTCCTATAGAAATTGTAAACTATTCGAAACACGATTATTCGATATCGACTGCGGCAAGATGGTGTAGTTTTTCAATATTAACTCATGGTAAGGGTAGGTACTGGCCCCTTATGCTTATTTTAGTATTGTGGCGGCCATCATAGAATTTCGAATCGATAGTCGAACACCTTGGGGTGGGCGTTAAACCATATTGGAGCGGACACGTCCTACTCATCCCGTACACCCTGTATACGCCTCAGACGACAAACTATGGATAGCTCACCGTTTGGCCGTTCGGTAACCATCCGGGCCGAGATCAAGTCGTCGACGACGCATAATCATAGTGTCCCATGCGCAGCTCAAAGAGATATCAGCAAAACCATATGGACCCAGCAAGGCCGAAGCCTACCGAGGCTATGGGTCGTCCGAAAGGGAACCCCGGGGCCTTGGGACGCAAGCCAAAGAAGGAACATAGGATTGGGTTTTAGTCTGTAAAAGTCTGACACGCCCTCGCGCTCAACCTTAGAGTGGGAGAAGTCCCAATTTCAAGTCATGTTCCCCCAATTTGGTACGTATATTGTCTTGAACGTAGGTATTCATATTTGTATAAATTGGGAGCCCTAATTTAATTTGGAACATAGTCACTTTACATCAAAGGGTCTCAAATATGACTCAACTATTTCAATTTATCAATCCAATATTAGGAGCTTCAGGCGTTTGATTCTCGGTACTATTTATCTCAACATCTTCAGAATTATAGTTGCTCGCTTCCTATAAATATTTCTATTTCTATTTTTCTAACCTTTCTTAAAAGCCCATGAAAATTGTGTCCATTGTCCCGTTTTAAAAATGCGTAAGTACAGCCGATCCCGTAGGTATCTCATTCTTCTACTTTTCAATTCCATTGAACTTTCTTAAATCACTCGAAACCATAGGTGACCACGCTAAACACAGCATTCATAAGCAGCTCATTAATCAGTTGGCCTGCTGTTTAATTTACGCGTTACAAAACACTGATAGCGACACTAACTACTAGGTACACTGCAGATGTTATGTCTCTCCGACATAATCGTAGTTGCGTGCGAACTAATCATTTAGTAATGCGACTAAGTAATTGTAATATGTCTACAAAATACAGATAAAGGCCTTAAAGATTATAAACCCACGCATACGGAGACTAAATCTTAAACTTAATGACAAGTTGCAATCATTAGCAGAGCTGAAGATTGTTATGATATTGTCATCTTACTAATTTTTATGACATTATACAGGGTGTCTTTGACATCGACGCAAAAATGAATACCACGGATCCTGTATATGATTCTGGACCCCCCAGTGGTGGAATTTTTCGTCGGCTTTTTCCTAATTAAAAAAAATCTGTTCTTTTTTAATTTAAACTGTGTAAAATCACTATTCTAAACCACTCCGATATTTTTAGTAAAAACAAAAAAAAAATTGGATTAATATGAATTAATTAAAAAGTTTTCAGGGTAGATAAAACCGAGATTCTAATCAAGCCCGATGACATTTATAATTTTAAAAGTAATTCATTCATTAATTTTTTTTTTACTAAAAATGGTAAATTAAAAACGTATAATTATTAAAAAAATGGAAAAAAATAGACGAAAAATTCCACCACTGGGGAGTCCAGAATCATTTATGATTCATGGTATTCGTTCGTGCGTCGATGTCAAACACAGCCTGTATTATCGCTTCCCAGGTGGGTAAGAGGTCATCATTGGTCGAAAAGTGTCTTGCAACTGTAAGCACGTTTACATGTGACCCATGCCATTATCCCGTATCCAACCATTAGGGGCCAAGCAGGGCCAATGCCTACTAGGGCCATGGGAAAACTGAAGGACACTCGTGGTCCTAGAACGCAAAGGGCAGCTAAATGAACGTAGATGTGGCTTTGAATCGGTTAAAGTCTGACACGCCCTCCTACAGCTCCGTACTCCATTTACTACACACTAATTTATACCTACATATAATAATATACAAATATTTATTTATCTCACACCTAACAACTGATTAACATCCGTAGTTCATTTGAAAACCAGCGTCAGGCAACTGCTACGTAGTGGCGTGGCATCATGCTGAACTGAACCTATTTGGCGCATGCGTGGGACATACAATGTAGATATTAAATATTTTAAGTTTAAGATCCTATACTATAATAATTTTTATATCATTATGTGTACCTGTGTTCCAAATAAACGTATTTTCTTTTTTCTTTCTTTCTTACACCACGGAGAGAGCGAAAGAAGTCATTAGATGATTTCCCACCTCAAAAAATACCCTGCACCCAAGCAATTGATTCAAGAGAACGGGGACGCCAGCATCTCTCTTATAACATTATACAAGGTGCAGTTTTAAAACTGCACAATATTTCAGGAGGTTGTAATAAAACTCATAAATAATCATGTAAAAATACGAAACCTGGTCAATAATCAGTAATACTTGTTATTTAATTTTTTAATTACACTAAACTAAATCGATTGATCGATGGCCGCGGGGGCGTGGCTAGGGTGTGGCGTGCGGGATGATGATTGGATGATACATTATTTATGAAACTATCGTTGCGAGTTAGTGTGTGTGAAAACGCCCTTTACTGTTCCGTGTTTGTGTGTGTGAAAAAAAGCGCGGTTATAAAAAAAAAAAAAATACCTACTTATTTTATTATTGATTCGGGTCGAGAATCACTAACATAATTACCTCCTGAAATATTTTGCAGCTTCAAAACGACACCTTGTATTGCATAGTGGGTATAATACAAGTTCTTGTCAGTCTATTAAAATAACAAAATAATTTAACAAAATTAGGAAAATACATTTTTTCAATACACTTGCTCAGAAAGTGACTCTTATTGCACTGTACTTAGGTACATAATGGCCCTTGTTCAATCGCTCCCCCGCCATAATTTTAATACATTATCGCATCAGGCTGGGCGGTCCCCCTCGAGTCGCCGGTCAAACCCCGTTTATTCATTTCAGTGAGTGTATTGAAAGGTAAATAAAAAAAAAAATATGGGCGCGCATATGAAAACAGATTCTTTCCGCCACAAAAGTTTACTAGTTTAACAGTTGTTTTCTTCACAAGTGTATTGAAAAACGTCATATGATACACGTGAGTAATTAGTGATTACCGTTCTCGGATCTCTTAAGACCCTCGCCATGGCTCGGGTCTTAATACCGTCTCGACGGACATAATCACTAACATTACACACTTATATCATAATGTACTAAATATCTACGTTGTTATGTAATCCACGTCAAATTAAGTCTTCTGGTGTGGGCTTAATTGGGACGTTATAGCTATAATCGCCTTTTGTTAGGCTCAATGGTCGGCCACTTAGATTTCATCGATATTGATCATTAATCTAATTGATTTTATATAACTGTTGCTGGGGATTTTGCTTCCGTGAAGTCGTTTTATACGCGAAAATGTGATGAATAATGTAAACTCGTCACACATTTATTTTATCTTATTAAAATATTTTGAAGTAGGTATTGTAAAATCTTCACACTTGTTTTCTACGTACAGACTGCAGAAAAATCAATTAAAGAAATAAAAAAACTGGCCAAGTGCGAGTTGGACTCGCTCACGAAGGGTGTCGTACCGTCCTTAGGAAAATTCGGCAAAAAAATCGCGTTTGTTGTAGGTATGGGAGCCCCCTTTAAATATTAATTTTATTTTGTTTTTAGTATTTGTTGCTATTGCGGCAACAGAAACACATTGTGAAAATTTCAACTGTCTAGCTATCGCAGTTCTTGAGATACAGCCTGGTGACAGACAGACAGACAGCGAAGTCTTAGTAATAGGGTCTCGTTTTTACCCTTTGGATACGGAACCCAAAAAAAATATAATCTTTGTCTGATTGATCCCTTCTCGCAGAGAAGAAGACACATTTTGATCTATTCTCAAATCGCCCATTTGTGGGCGATTTGAGAATAGATCAAAATGTGTTTTGAAATCTTACATTGACCAGAATGGTTAGCAAACAGTTTCAGTGGGTTTTTAAACGTGGCTGAAAGATATTTAGCACTTACTTTAATAGGCAGTCATACAACTCATTGCTAATAAACATTAGTTGAATGATTTCATTCGACCTTCAGAGTTTAAATCAATATTAATCTTTGTAGAACTGTGACAGGAGGTGTCGGTGATATATTGCATTGAATTGTATTATTATCTCCAGCCACACCTATTAATATTATAATTAGCAGATCGGTTTAATGACCATATTCTATGCGATCCTGAAGAATATAATGTCCTTGCGTTTACTATCTATTTATAGTTTTAGATGTAATACCTATACCTAGCTATATTTATCAATATTTCAATTATATGTGTAGGTTTATTTGATACTTTAGTATATGACTTCAATACTCTTATTCTGGTTTTACACACTAGGTACCTACGTCTAAATTTCTTTTAATTACTTACTTCGCAGGTCTGGTGTTTTTTTATGGAAAGAATCTTCCACCATTTACACATAGTAATTTAGTAAATATTTATCAAATATGGGTTTCTTTTTGAAGTGAATAAATCATAAAATAACTTTTCTCGCTCTGGGTGGAGCGTGAGGGCGTGTGAGACTTTTACTGACTAAAACGTACCTAAGTTCCAGCACAAAATAGATAGGTACAGAAGACAATCTCATGTATGTACTTCACTTTTTATACCTACGCTCGCTGGACGCACACTAATGAGCGTTTGAGCCGGAACTGTTCGACGAGTGGTCCGAGGCACTCCGAGACATCGCGTCCGTGAGCGATGTCTATGTGTGCGTTGCTCGAGCGCGCTTTGTATGTAGATTGACTTCTGTACCTATCCATTTTGTGGTTCCAGTTTCCCTTTGCATTTCAGGGTCATCGTATCTCATTCAAACATTCCCGCGGCTCTAGCAGGCATCAGTTCTACTGGGTTCAAATTTGCTGTCTTCAGATGACGAGACTGCAGTTTTAACTGCTAAGGTAGGTGCCAGATAAACGTGGAATAACGGCCATTGACCCTCCTACATTTGTTGAAATTCTTATTTTGAAAAACAGAAACAAAGACATAAAGCTGTCTTGAATCTTTTGAATCGTGATCCGTTAATGATCTAGTAATGAAAAGCAATTCATTGTTTGTTTTTCGGGTACCCACGCAAAGATATTAGGAAAAGGTCAATGAATTTTATTCCACGGGCATCTTGCTCCTTCTATAACCATCGTTGCCTAAGCTTACAACATCATTATGTCGGAATAATACTTTAATTATTCAATAGACCAAACTGTCGACACAGAACCCAGTCCTCACAAACACAATCTAAAGACTTGTCTTAACGAATGTCCAAATATAAGCCGTGTAAAGTAGACCTAGTTTCTAAACTTCCTTAATAAGACCTAAAACTGTCTAATCTAACTAGCTATCTATTGAAATGTATTGGGATTACATAATCTATCTATATACAACATTTTTTTTAATTTATGCGAACCCTGAATATATTTTGTTCAGAATCTGTAACTAGTTTTTACACCATGTTATATTTTTTCTCAAAAATATTTAAAAAGGTCATAAGTTGGACACCACCGACACTAAGTACAACACAGGTCATAGCGGGCATTAGGTGCCAGCAAACAGCTGGGTGCAAGTGCAAAACCACCCCTCAGTCGCCTGGTTAGCCCGTATGTATTTTTGGTGACATAACAAGCTTTATAACTTTGTGATTTTTCATGATACAGTTATGAAATTTTGTGCATAATTCTTTACATAAAAATACTAGATATGTTTTTCGAGTTTCGCATATTATACTAAAATCAATGTTGTATAAAACCGAAATACTACTCATTGATTAATCACGAAATCTCAGAAACTGTAACACCTACAAACTTAAAGGCCAATAGGGTCCTTACAGGGTGTAGAAATCCGCTAAGAACGGATTTCCCGAAATTCATCCCCCAAGGGGTATAACGGGGATCCAAAGTATGTATGGAAAAGCCGACATTCACGCGGGCGAAGCCGCTGGCAGAAGCTAGTTGTGGATATAAGGAAGAATCTGTTTGGAAAGCAAGTTGCTTAGTGTAACAGCTACGAGTATGCGTTTTGCTACTTCATGCGGAATTAATGTTCCAAAGGTGATGATTAATGTCAATAAATCTAGCAGGTACTTGGTTACGTATTATGATGAAAAGTTTATTGTTTACTAGCTTCTGTCGGTGGCTTCGCTCGTGTGAAAGTAGAAAATTATCCCAAAAGAGCATTCACACAAAATAGATAGGTACAGAAGACAATCTCATGTATGTACTTCACTTTTTATACCTAAGCTCGGTGGACGCACACTAATGAGCGTTTGAGCCGGAACTGTTCGACGAGTGAGCCGAGACGCGACCGAGACATCGTGTCTGTGAACGGTGTCTATGTGTGCGTTGCTCGAGCGCGCTTTGTATGTAGATTGACTTCTGTACCGATCTATTTTGTGGCATACACTAGTCTTTTCCCAATCAGCTTTGGATCAGCCCCCAGTCTAATCGTATGCGGCTGAATACCCATGTTTTACATTTAGACTGCCTATCAAAACTCAACAACCATTACTGGGCAACACGATACTCCTTGGATAGACAGATGGTCAGATTTTCTGGCATCTATCTACAACGGCTGTCAAAGATCTACGAATAACCATCGGGATCAACGGCTTAATGTGCTTTCCGAGGCACGGGGTATCAGTAATGTTCTAGATAAACTTAGAAAGTACATAATATGTACTTTTCTAAGTCACCCAGGTACTTACCCAATTTCGAATCCACAACCTCGTCCATGAAAGGCGGGTTTCTTAACCAATGGGTAATGACGACACCCAGGAGATCATACACACAGGATAAAAAAGTAGCATATGTGCTATACCAGGACATGATCTATCCATGTGCCGAATTTCATGCAAGTCCGTGTAAGACGTTTGAGCATGGAAAAGTAACAAACATATACACGTACTGGCTTTATAATATGAGATTCTATGAGTGGTGCTTATGTAAACTAGAACAAGGATGCTTGAGAGCCGACGATAAAAGTCACAGTTGAAACCTTTACAACTTTGTTATGCAAATTGATAGTACGGCTTGGCAATAGAGCTATATTTGTCAATCTTTCTTTTAAGTTTTCGAAAGAAAACCTTCAAAAAACGGTACTTTGGGGATAAGTCCGGAGAGTTTAGGATTTTTACCTCACTAAAACCAACCCGGTGATCACCATCAGCACATGGAAGGGGCGTAGTTACCTACCTCTTAAAAGACCACTCCGGGACCCCTTCTGTGCAATGGCTGTTAGGGTATATCCCTGAAGAGACTGTTCAACGGTCTCCCCTGAGCCCCACTGTGCACGGCAGCATGTGATCACAGTGTCATCGCATAAAAAGAATAGCTTTCTCAATGCAAGACTAGAGTTTTCTGCAGAAGCCACTGCATTCAGTAGTTGTTACAGCAGCTTTGGAACGCAAAGGCGACCTAAAGGAATACAGGTGAGTTTAAGCCAGCAAAATTTTCTCATAAACTAGAGCGCCTTGCTATCAACGATTGCATCTCTGCTTACCATCAGGTGGGATCACATTCAAAAACTAGTTTATATTTATTTAAAAAATAATAGCTTGACATGCTACCTCGTTCCTCTCAGAGCTGAAGGAGTTATTTGAAGATTTTCTACCTCAAAAGAGGGCGTTATATTGAGGGATGGAACTAGGTAAGAAGTTGTTTCGGCAGTGCACTGTTGAATTTGTTTCATTTTGATTTTGGCATGAATCTACTGTGGTACTTGGGTAGTTGACAGCCAAAGATAACACAGCCAATATGAAAAAGATTACCAGTGTAGGTATATGAGAGCCGCCCTTTGCTGATAAATCTTAATTAATTTTTATATCGGATTTCCCCTATACCATAATAATATATTGCTTTTGACAGTTCCTAGGTCATGCCAGGGCCGATAGGTGACAGCTCCATGTAAAATACTGGTTTATTTAGCTGCATCCGTTTGGACCGGGATCCTGTTCCAACTTAGAAAAGGGTTACGCCGATTGATACTGACCCACATGTCGCTCAGCGGTTGGGGTGACAGCGAGGCGGGCGCAGACGACACCGCTGAATCCTCGTCCGACGGAGCCTCCTGCAAAAGAAACGATTTTACTTAATTTCCTTTGAATTGCCACAACTTTTCATATTCAGCCTAAATAACGTAAACATTGCTGGGACACAAGACACAATCATTGGGAGGGAGTGTCCCATAATTCACAGCTAGGACCTAGTGCAGGACATCGAATATTTTTAATTTCTAGGACATGTCGTTTTCTTCACCGTTTTGGGAGTAATGGTGTTAAAGGGTCAGCCTAAATTTAAACCAGCGATCCTGTTCTGTTTCAAAAGTTAATTATATGAGAAAATAGGACAATAGGAATTTGAAAGTCTGATCACCGTTAGTGTGTCTTGTTCATAAGGGCTACTTTTACTTTTTTCAGTCAAAGCAAAGCATCAAGGATTTATGGTAGGTAATAGGATATAAAACCAATCTCTAAATATGAATCAATGGGTAAGTCCACATACGATCGAGTCGTTGTTGTAGAATGTAGAATTTGACCTTTTTCAAAGCGTGCGTGATTTGTTAGAAGTTTATCTGCGAGCCTTTACAGTGATACGGGGCCTTACCATGACGTGTTAAAATGTCAATCGTGCGAGCGAGAAAGAGGGAGCTATACACCTTATACGGGGTTATTGGTAAAACACTGACAACCTCTCAGAACTATGTTACTGTAAGTACTAACATCATAAACAACAACTTTAGTTTTAGGACTTTTAAAAAAAAAACATATTTTAGTTCATCAGATTTTCATACAAAAATAAAAATATTTAAATTTAATGTTCTGAATCTTACGAAGTCTATGCCAAGCAAGCGATAGTACAATAAAGGAGGGGAGCGGGCTCGGACGGCGGGGGTGCTTGATGCGCTTGCGTCATACAGACGTAGGTAGGTAAAACAAAATACAGACTTCAAATGTGTTAGATAGGACAAAGAAATCTTGAAGGTTTGTTTTTAGTAAATGTATTATGTTTTGTAAAAAGTCATAGAACAAAAGTTGTTGTTTATGATGTTAGTAATACTGTCTTGCAAGGTTGTTGGTGTTATACAAATAACCCTGTATAGCTCCATCTCTTATTCATTAAACCCCGAGCGAACGCCGCCGTTCGCGCTGTCATTGTCTTTCTATTGTGTCTCTAATAGGCTAGTTGCCGTAAAAAATGTAATTAGTCCGTCTTTTAGATTATTCAAAAATAAGAGACACGTATTTTTTTATTTGTAAATTAAACCAAAAATGACAAAGATATAGCCTATTAAAGTTACGTGTGACGTCACGCCGTGCTACATTTTTTCGCACGGGGTGACGTCACACGAAACTTTAATAGGCTATATCTTAGTTATTTTTTGATTATTCGAAAAAAGAAAAAATACGTGTCAAATATTTTTTTACAATCTAAAATACGGACTAAATGAAATGTAATTATTTTGACCCTAGAAACTACCCTATTGACACGATTATAAGGCAGTTCAGTTTTGCCGTCAAATGGATCGCATTAAGAGCTCATGTTAGCACTGACGTTTATTACTAAACTAATTTTAATAAATTCTACAAGTAATACTAACCCTGTAAAAGGTTTCTTTCCGATGCTGTATGTCTGTTTTCAGATTCTCTCGGTTCGTCTTCCCTTTTTCCTGTAACAAGCAAAATACTTCAATTAATTTAATTGGTTTATGTTATAGTATGTAATTTTTGTTTTTATATGAAGTAAAAACTATTGTAGTTCATCATAGAGTTCTGTGAATGTATGCTTGAACTTTGAAAATTGAATCGTCATTGTCATCATAATCACTTTTGTCCTACTACGGCGTATAAAGTAAACTTATCTATGTCGGAAAAGCGTTTTGAAGAAGGAAATTTTTCAACACGCTTTAGCTACACTTTTTATGAGATTTCCGTGTTCTAATTTTCCCGTCAAGCTTTCAAAGAATGTCCCTTGAAGTCAATTAAGTCCCCCTCAATATTATCCTTCTCACAAGGTCAGAATACCTACACGTGCATGTAACTTGTCTATAAGCACGCAAGTAAAGCTACTTGTGTTTACTATAGTGACATACACGTACCAATCAGAACTTTTTATGGCGCTTCGGCACACCAGCAACTTACATACTTTTGTACAAATTACAAGCATGAGTATTTCAGCCTATAAACAACAAAGATTTGAATTCCCTAATCAGTAGTGTGTTCCAATGTCTTATTAGTCAGTTTTGTCTGAGTAGACAAAACTGACTAATAAGACATTTCCTCACCACAACCTTGCACACAACATGAATCAATTTTTTTTTTTACCGTTTTTAGGCTCGCACTTGATCTCTGTCTCACCTGACAGAAAGTGACAATGTGGTCGACGGTGGCGCACGATTACCTAGAACTAACCACACACACACTTACACATTCCCTGTAATACTCTATCTGTCAATAGCATAGCATAGTCGGCCTTATAATATTCCCACTGTCGGGACTCAGGCCTCCTCTCTAGGAGAGAGAATAGGTCATAATCCACCACGCGGGCCCAATGCGGGTTGGTGGACGTCACATATCTTCGAATTTTTGGTTCTCGGACATGCCGGTTTCCTCACGATGTTTTCCTTTACCGTTTTGAGAGCAGTGGTGATGAAATAAATTACACAAGGTAATGCGCCTGGCTGGGTCTGAACCCGCGACCTATAACTTGTAAGTCGGGGTCGTTTCCATTCGGCCACCGCTGTTCTCAATCTCTCACTGATCTCTATCTGTCAATGCAGGTTCCAAATCCTCTACATCACTCAGCAATCACCAGACACCGCCTGCGGCTGACATCAGTTGTTGACCATATCTCTGAGCGTCGGGTCGTGACCGGACCGGCAAAGCCGATACTGTTGCGACACAGCAATGAAAATAAAAGTGGTTACGATACGTATCGTGGGAGCCGAACTGTATAATTCAAATGACATGCCAACTAAGAAATGTTTAATGAGCGAGTTAGCCTTTGACTTACATTTGTATTGTGTCCGAGTTTGTTAGTTTTTTTAGTCTAAGCCGGTTATTAAGTAATTATGTGAATTGAGTAGTCAGTTGTAATCCAGGTTTTGTTACGACTGAAAGTAACCTTTCGAAATGTTAAATGTAATATTATGTATTTATATCTGACTAGCACCTATCAATATTTTAATATAAACTGCTGCCAGCAACTTCACTCGCATGATAGTAGAAAATGATCTTAAGGGAACAAACTCCTGGAATAAAAAGTATCATATGTCCCATTACAGATCTACCCGTGTACCAAAGTTCATTGAAATCCGTTTTGCCGTTCGAAATGAGTGTTACTACTACTTCATAGAAGTAACAGACACATACTAACAAACTTTCGTGTGAAACTTGAAATTTTTTTTTTTAGTTAGGTACCCTAAATACTGTAATACCAAACCTACATTTTGTTGGTATCTAAACCTAAACAATTATTAGATTTGTTGTTTATGGACTGTCTAAATCTCGATTTCATACGGTATGAAGATGTGCTACGGTGCCGCTACGAACACGACCATTGTTAGGCGCCTACTTGATTTCTAATAGCAAAGTTTTTGATACGCGTTGACTAAAAGTTTGTTGCAAGGCGTTTAGAACTTAACTTTTTAAAATGCTTTTTCTTTACCCTGTTCAACTTTTCCATCAAGTTTTCTCGATCGCATAAACTTATGGCATAATTTTCCACAAATGGCTGCTCAAGCCATAGGTAAGTGCGGATTATTTGAACTTTTGCACTTAACATTGGTACAACCACGGCTTGTTCAACCGGTTAACAGCAACCCTTTATTTCGTAGAAAGCTTAACACGATCTAGACATGTCTAGACAGCCTTTTTCATATTTATTATTCCCACGATAAAGAAAATATCGCTAATTATGGCAATTTAATACCTACCTGCTGAGATTGACAGACAGGAAAGAATTAACTTTTCAATCGTGTCAATTAGAGACGCAATAGAAAGACAATGACAGCGCGAACGCCGGCGTTCGCTTGGAGTTAATTCATTGTTAATGAATTAAATCGATAACAAATTAGTACGCTTGCAAAGTTGACCAATAGATGGCGTTACAAGGTACAAAAATATCAATTTATTTATCATACCAAGAAGTTCTACAGCTAAAACGAATCTTATAAATTATACGTTTGTACTAAAAAACACAACGCGCTTTAACGCTAATTTTCCGCGTTTTGTCGTGACAAAAACCGTAAAAATCATTTATGAGCAATGTCATCATGGTAACACCGTAAAATGTTAAAGCTTTTGCGTCAAAACGCTTGATTGGCAACTCGTGTAAATATGAGTAGATATTAGGAAATAGTTTGTGCTACTCTTACTGAGTCTTTATCAACAGTACCTAGGTACTATGAAAAAAGACGTGTTCAATTTAGCAGTAATTCGCTAGCACTCTAGGTGCTTGCAACCTGGCATCATTTCTTCTAGGTTAATGACGAGGGCATTTGAATTCAGTGCTGGAGGCACTGTTGTAGGACGCAGTGCCGTAACTAGGGCAGTGAAAGAGGTGCCCAGGCAAAGGGCGCAGTCCCTGGAGGGTCGCAAAATTTTTATGTCTTTGTAGGGTTCTGTACCTCAAAAGGAAAAACGGAACCCTTAATTTTAAAACAGTTACCGCTAACTGTTTTAAAAATCATTTGTAAGATTTGCCCTTAACACATGCAAACATTGCAAGTTGAATAGATGTTTCTAAAAACTATGTAGATATTTGTTCACTGTTTGTAAATTCAAATACTTTCCTATTCCAATAATCTCAAATCTAAAATAATAAGAAACTTACTCTACATCTGATTACCGCACTAATAATAATTGCTATTACGCTTCTCGATTCCCTTGGCGATCGTTACTATTCGATTAGCGAAAGTCGATGGAAAGTTGTGGAAGCTCATGTGATCATCTCTAGTTATTTGCTAGATCATGCTGCCCTGAATTCGATAGGGCTGTGATTCGACTGATTGATTATATCGATAAATTCTGATACCGTAACGATTTCATTTGATATAGAGGTTATTTATAAGTACTTTGAGTTGCTGTAAGTATCCACCGTCATCTATTCGAGTTGTCTATTTTCCTTATTACTTACGACAATTTTAAGTTATGTAGGTACCTGTATCTACTTCTTGCCAAGGATTTCAAAACCTAGATTTTGCAGTTTAACATTACATGCATGATGATGAGATTTGTATTTACAACATCAACCAAATCGAACTAACATTTGCCAAGATTTCTAGCCAAATTAAGTAAGTGGCTATACTTTACAAACTCCACAAGAATAATGAATGAGACTCGGCAGCAAATTCAGTCCATCAGACCTCACGTAGTACCGTAATCACTCATTTAATTCCTATGACCATCTGGAATTTGACTAAAACTTTCACTACATTGTTCTTAGTAATTAGCATACGTAATGAAAGCTGCGAAAGTCAAATATTGCTCCAACATAATCTAATAAATAGTGATGGGCCCTGCCTGATGACGCATGTCGATAATACCAAAAAACTGGTATCCGTGACCGGGTTACTTTTTATCATATTGATATTCACGCATGTATGACTTGCGTTTTCACTAATGACACTTTTGTACTATTTATTGAATAGTTCTTATAACGTTTTTAACTTTTACATAACTGTAAGTTTGATAAGTATGGCGATAGGAGCGGCTTAAGGCGCTTTTAAAAGTAAAATGATGAACTGCAGATCAAAGTTCATATCGATTGGTTCTGATAACGTCAATTTCGTTGAATATTGAATTAAAAAGGAAGTACTCACTTAGTTCAATGAGTAAGAAGTAGATTTAAGATCACCGGCCTACTCTTTAAAAAAATAAGAAATCCTCTCAATCAAGTGCAAGGCCTCATTTGAAAGAGTTACCGTGGCCCTAGGATGCGAAAAACAACTGAAGGTACACAGGTAGGTTCTAATCAGTAAAAGCGCGACACACCCTCTTCTAGCTCCACCAAGTAAGATGAGTTATTTAATGATTTCCCACCTCAAAACAAAACAAAAAAAGGATAAATGGATAGACATCAAAGTAAATACCGTTTCAAAATATTTCATTAATAACAATTTATAATCCTTATCTTTGTAAACTAGAAAGTATATTCTTTAACGTAAACGTCCCAAGCAAGTCTAAAAGTAATACAGTATCTGCATCCAAACTAGGAATTTCAGTCAAGAACCTAGTGACAAGGCACTTACATAGATCATTAAAAGCAACATTTATGGTTTAGAATGAGAAAACCATGAGTGTGTTAAAGTAGGATAGATTTGTTTTTACTATACATACTCCAACTATTTTCTGAAATATGAACTGATGAGGCTGTTATTGTTACGCCACAAGTTACAAGTTTACTTCAAAACCTTTATCATTATCGTGTTTGAATATATCAGAATTATAGGTACTAATATTTGCATTCAAATTGTTATTAATAACTATTGTAGCAGTGGTAACACAGTAAAGGTGTGCATATCCATCCTCTAAACTACTTCAATCTAGAATATTACCATATTTCATTAATTCTGCAATACCATCAATTTTGGATCTCAATAGTTTAAAATCTATTTCAAAACAATATCCCTGTTACAATGTCCAAATGTCCTTGTAAACTGTGACTGTCCCAAGCCATGGGCTATTTGCTCAAAGCCAGTTTGTTTGCTCCAGTTCCCATGCTCTAAAACCAAGTACTAACAGCTCGATAGCAAACTTTATAGACTGATTTACCGGTATATCGATTATGTTTGATGTTTCTTTGTTTAGCGTTAGTTTCATAACATTGTTAGAACAATGGAACACGTATTTGGAACTGGGCTGGTTCATTCAAGGACTTATGAAGTTATTATGATTGAATTGGATTGTTAATCAGTGATGCGTGTTAATAGATTAGGTATTAATAGCATTTAATGTGTAAATGGTTATTAAAAGTGAAAGGAACTACAAAATAGTATTTTGATTACAAAAGTATAGTATATATGATTAATAGTGACACTAAATAAACAGACTATTGTATTAAAATAAGCCCTCAAGAGACAGAAGAGCCGCCTAGTTTTGATACCACTGTATAGCATATGAAATCGAAGACGTTGAAGTTTGCTAGTTACACACTTACATTAAATTAAGAGAATGATAATAAGAAGGCAAAAATTATAACAATGGTTCAATCAATTCATAATTTAGTGTTTTTTAAAAAGTAAATAAAACTCTTACTTTTAACAAACACCTAGAGAACATACAAAAGGATGTCGTAAAATCTCAGTTTTGTTTACTTACAAAAAGTCCCATGTATTTTGGTCACGCATACATAGAAACGTGATTTGTATAACAAGTGGTAAATTTAACGTACTACAGTTACTTAACAGGCGGAAGAAGAGCTTCATAAAGTTAGGAGATAAATTATACTTTTTGGGTATAAGTTATAAAACGTACCTAACGTGGTATTAATATTTATAATTAATTTATAATTAATGCATGATGTTTATACAACGGAAAATAAACATCATGCGTTAATCATAGGTAATGCTTTTGGGATATGCACATGTATTTAGGGAACCTGATTCGATAAAGTACGAAATAAAAAAGCTTTAAATGAAATTGGACACAATTTTGAAGTAAACTAAAAGAAGATGGACAATATACAAGAAAATCAGGAAAGGGTTTAGTTGAATTCCGATATAGAAAACTATATGATAAATAAGAATTTATCATATAGTTGTTGTTAGTAAGACTATTCAATAAAACAGCAAACGTCAGACCAAATCAAACCGACTATTGATAACAAACGTGCTATTTACATCATTATCGTTATTCAATCAGAGCTTATAAATTAAAATTTCACTGGTTACCATAAAGTTGACAATGTAAATCGACGAATTAATACTTTAGACTGCACAAAACAAGTTCTTACTGATAATAAATCACATAACACGAAAAGCTGTAAATAACGCTATGTAACACAGACAGACACGATAATTCACGTTTATCGTAACTCGGTATAAATCCAGCACTATCGACGGGATCGATCTTGTAATAAATCGAAAGTTATCGATTAAGGCGCCGCACTAGTCGTGAGCAGGTCCTAGGCGCAGATTGCCATTTGATAGGTTTTGAGAGAAATTGAACGAGTTTTTCATGTGTTTTAATGGTAATTAGGACTTTTAAGTGTAAACACTCGAGACAATCAATTCGATCTTGGTAATATACTCTTATATTTCGTTTTTGGTGATCGAACCTTTAAAAGGCACTTTCGAGAAAAGGGCGATGCTTCTTGTATGTAAAGTTTATTACTTATGTTACACGGCCAGATAAAAAAGACTTTGAGTTAAGCTCGCCAATGCTGTATATGAACTCTGTTATCCACTTACATTATACCTAACTTGTTATGGTGTAGGTATAATTAAGAAGTAAAGAAAGTTGGAAGGCCAATATAGAACTTTGGTGATACGTGAGAAGATGGACTAAATCAGTATAATCCTATTCATACAGAATCATCATTCTTTTGATTTTCTGTTTTTCTTTTGGGTTGGAAATCATCACATAACTTCTCCCGCTTTTGAGGCAGTGAGAAGGAACGTCAGACTTTTATTGACTAAAACCCATCTGTGTTTCTTCTTTTGACGCTCCAGGAGCCTTAGTATGACATGTTAAAATGTCAGTCGTGCGAGCAAATCAGAGGGATGGAGCTGTGCACCTTATATAGCTCCATCCCTTTCACAATTCAGTTTAGGTCGTCAAATAGATCGCGTTAAGAGCTCGTGATAGCACTACAGTACCTACTTAGAAAGAGTTATCATCCTTTAATTTTTTTTTTGGTGGGAAATCGCAAAAAACTTTTCTAAGTTTTGGGCAGCTGAAAGGAGACCTAGACCGGGTTTCGGAACTGAGCGTTTTGAACATCTCAAACCATACTCAAGAGCCAAATTTTGACAGGTTTTCAAGCTAAAGCAGAGTTTGAGAAATACTCAACTTCAGAAATCGGGAGTTCGACTTTTATTGATTCCTTCCTCCCTCTAGCTTTCCTTTAGCCGTCCTTTTTTTGCCAGGTCCGCGGTATCTCTTTCGAACCAACTCATAAAGAGTCTCCTACCCATAACTTTAACCGTAAACCAAAAGAAAGATTCATGTAATGTAAATAGATAAAGACAAACACATGGGAAAGTATGACCTTAACTGTGGTGCGACCCTCCCGTTGTAGACTGTAATGACGGTCATTACCGAGGAATAACTTACTCGAGGTGCATGCTGCCTCGGTACTCAGTGGTGGGAGCTTAGGTGATGGCTCTAGGATCACAACCTCCATATAACGCCTCGAAGTGGAATATACAACATTTATTTTTAGTTTGGATGGATTCCAATAGCTTGTACACCATGTTATAATTTTTCCGAAAAATATTCAAAAAGATCTCAAGTTGGACATCACCGACACCAAGTAAAACACAGGTCGGATAGACTGTAAGCCGACCCCAAGAAAGTTGGGAAAAGATTAAAGAGATGGTAACATGGAGTAGGTAGATGGTTGGCAGCCTGTTTCTCTATCATACTATTTTCTATGCATTTTATTTTTTTAAGAAAACTTACATTTACTAATAGAGGATGATTACAATTTTAGTAAACTTCAGACTACCTACAAGTTATCATTTACACTATCTGTATGTTTATAAATGTTTTTTTTTGTTATTTATGACTATTAATAAGATTTTTTTTTAATAAGTATTTCTCAAAGCAACAGATCAATAAGTTAAACAACTGACATCTCAATTAAGTAGATAAAATTAATCGAGAACAGACAAAACGGTACGATCGTGATAACAAGTTTCATAAAAAGCTGGGTCGTCGCCGAAACCTTTGACATTCTGAGATGCGCTTGCACCGGCCGGCCCACTTTCACCACTTCACCACTGCATCCATATTCCGTACCGATTACATTCGATTATTCCATTAATCGATTATGCAATCGATTGGAAGCTCAATGTTTTACGATTGCCTTTAGCGATTGTGAAGGAATTTGTACCTAAACTGTTCGTGTAACACCTCAATGGTGGCAAAAAGCTCGTCATGATATTTTAAGTGGCTGTAAGTTGTCCAACAAGGTGCTTAAAGATTTTTTATGTCACATACAAAAGTAGTTCCACAGTATAACAAGTGCAGTTTTACAATATTCTGATCTGGTTCTGTAACCTGTACAGAGGACGTATTAAAGTTAAGAATTTGACCCCAATTTTACTCAGGATCACTACCACAGAAAAATACTAAGAAGAAACCGCATCAATTTGTAATCCCGATCAAAAAACACAACAAAAAAAAAACAATCAAAGCGTGGAACCGCTCTAATAGAAAGATGATACCCACCCAAACGACATCGATCCCACTATAAATCATCAGCCACAAAATAATACAGTTCTCATACAAATCACAATAAAAGTAGGTTCATAAACTTGTGACCCGCACATGTAGACGCTTTGGGAAAGTGGCCATAAGTGGGACGGACGATGGACCACTTCGCTACTCCCGTGTGGGTGGAACACCTGTACCATGAGATGACCATTCATATTTACAAGAGGTACTAGTAAGTACAATCTTTAAGTTTTTGTAATAAAGAACCTTGTAGTTTCTTAACGTTAGAAAACTTTCTATTTATACTAGTAGAGATACTTGGATGTACCCTTAGGATATTATCAAATTAATGCAAATATGTCGAATATTGATTTATCCTGAAATGTAAATGAAATTCGCTGTTTATGGAGATACCTTTACCGATACAAAATTTAAAGACACATATTTAGGTGTATAATCATGAATAACAGTAACTTTTGATAACCTATCACTTTGAATTTGTGTTTTTGGATGATTTTATGATTGTTTTTGAAAACTGAAGAACAAAAACTTTTGGATGTCTTATTCTCGGGTTTGTTTTTGTAGCTAAAGACCCTATTATTATAACAGTGTTTCATCCTTACAAAGGTGGTGGACCTAAACCGCATAATTATAAAGTCACTTAAAAGTAAAGATTGAATAACCGTTTTCAAGAATTTCTCTCGTCAATAACCACAGAAGCCTTGAAAGAGTAATTCTCTCAAGTCTTGCAGGTTATCCAACATTATCGCGATGGATTACAAAAAACCTGATGCATGTGAGAATGCAATCACTTCCGTTGGTACGTTTACTTCTTGTCGTGTGGTATGATGAGGCGTGACGAGTTTGATAAGAATCACCTTGAACGTACACATATGAGCCAAAGTTATTAATGTAATTAGCTGACCATGTGTGCGCAGATTATTAATGATGCCTAGATAGGTGTAATTGACTGCACTTGTAGGGATAAAATTAAATGAGAATATGTGAGCCATCAAGCACACAATGTCTAATTATTTTAAATATATAAGTAATTTTAAAATCTAGTGATTCCTGTTCCATAATCCGACTATTTAGAAATACGACTCTCACAACTCATTCAAAATTCACCGTCAAAACGGACTTGGACCCAAAAACATAGAAGTCCCTAAAAAATGGTGTAACATGATACCGAACATGACAAAAAACATCTAAAACATAGTTCACTGAATGAACCTCAAGAAAAAACCGGTTCTAAGGAATGAATGTAGACGACCGAAAAGGGATCACGACATAATTTTGGAGTTACCTGTTTCAAATACAACTACCACGCTTCTGCTTCTGATCATGTAGACTTTATTTTCTAGTTGCTAAGACTCCAATTGTTTAAATTTGACTTTCGAAGACATTTGTCAGCATAATATCCAATATTTTATGAATGAGTTGAATGTTAGGTGGAATTCATTTTATTCAATATGTTTTACGACTGGTCCATTAAGAAAATTTTGGTTTATACGCTTTTAATTCATTTTTTATGTCAAAATATTTTGCAGCAGTTACTTATTGTATATATTGTTTAGCCGTATGTAACAAATAAAATAAACATAAAATTCATCAATGCATTACAAAACAAAGCTCTATAATTTATACCTAATCAAAGTGCAAGTTTCCTTATAGTATTTTCCGCAATAATATTAAAAGTGGACAATAGATTTTAACAACCATAAGACATCACTAAGATTTCCTTATTGATACAAACATAAACTACACAACTTTTCTATGAAAGTTGTGGTGAAGGAAAATACGAAAGAATGATTATTTGATGACATAACTGCATGGATCGGTATATAGGTTCAAAGTAAACTTGTGGTCAGCTGAAGAATGTACAAAAGCCGAATAAAAGGTTAAATTTCACAATATCAGTAAGTCAATAAATAACTCGAAACGAGAAGAATTTTTACATAACAATGAAAATTACCAAAGAAACTTGACTAATCGCTTGCAGTTTTTTACTAGTAAAAAACATCTCACAAAGACACAACTCCTTGTTTTGTTGTAACATAGAGTTTGCTACTATAAGGATTTGGACAAATAGCTGACAAACACTCAGTTTGATGAACTTTAACTAAAAGCTCAACAAAAAATTAAATCCACCTGAAACTGTGTTAGTAAAATCTTTACCAGCAAAAAATATTTACACTTCGTGCTTTAGTAAGCACGAACAAAGATGGCAAAATAAAACTAAACTGGTGTAACCATAGCCAAGAATCTATAGATCAGGACGATGTCAATCTAGTGATAAATTAACCAAGCATAGAAGAGTCATGCATGAGTCCAGTAATATTTTGGAGGGTGAAAAAACTAATACGTTTAAGAATAATAAATCGAACAAGAGGGATGTTACTATTTTTTACCCACAATCGTTTGTCCACTTTTACTTACTGATTTTTTTAAGTTTCTTATTTTAATTTTTTCTATGTTAATGTTATTAGTTATTTAGCATGTCTACGATGACGACGCCACATATAAACAAAAACTGAAAATCCTGCAACATGGTGTTAGAGTTCTCCGTGTGATTAGTAAATACATATATGACAGCCTTAAATCAACTATAGGGTAGTTGCCCGGACCAGACCAAACAACCGTCTGGTTAGCGCTTTTCAATTTAGGGTGAGGTGGTGGTGAGAGAGGTCCCTTTTCAATGTAGATTTGCGAACTTTACACCATAGGGTCTAAACAGACGGACCGCATTTCAACTGCAATCCAACCGCAAATTGCAGTTTAAGTGCAGTTTGAATGCAGTTGACACGACTGCAATAGAACTGCAAACGCGACTGCAACAGAACTGCAAACCAAACGTGCAGTCCAATTGCAGTCGTGTGAACTGCACACCGACTGCATCCGAACTACACCATACACGGGAGGGCGGAGGGTGCGGGCGGGTGAGTTAAAAACACTTAAACTGCAATTTGCGGTTGGATTGCAGTTGAAATGCGGTCCGTCTGTTTAGACCCTTATTCTGCATATTACTAAAGTAAAATGCATAAATATTAGTAAAAATGCTTTTAAAAACTTACGTGACAGATTGAACGAAATACGCACTCTCTGTCTCCGTTGCATTTTATTATCCTGTTCGGTTATCAAGAGAAAGAAAAACGTCCCAAGTACCCACTGAAATATTGTAAAGTAATTCTCCAACATATCGATCAACACCTACCTTACATCGCATCGCATGCATCCAATTAGCACCTCCTACGATGCAAGTAACACGAATACAAAATCTTCTGTATGCGTGTTGAAACATATTTACAGGTTTCCTAGCTTGTTACGTCATTACAGTTAGCATCTAATATAAGAAATAATTTACCGTTCAAGTGTCCATATCGGTTATTGATTAGATTTCGTCAGAAAATTTGATAGGATAAACGAATATAACAAAAAATCTTAATTTAGTATGAAGGATGGAACAAGTGGCTGCATCTGATATACACAAATATTGTAAAGGTGAAAGCTTGCATTTATGTGTGTACATTGTGCTCATATAATAGAAGCGACAAGAAATATGTAACCAAGATATTTCTAACTCATCACGTAATTTAAAAGTGTCCATGGAGTTGTTGCACGTTCTTCTCCATAGAGATCTACGCTTTGGAACGTGCAATTTAGCTTCATTTTTTTATTGACAATTTAAAACTGCCTGTAAATGGTTTATTCGAAATATTATTTTTTGATTTGATATGTTTGTTACTCCTTCACGCTAACACAGCTAAATGAGTTTGGATGAATATTTGTACATAGGTAGACGGCGTAACTTGTTTTCTTCTATTTTCATGTCATTCAAAACCATTTCTCACACAATTTAAGCATTACTTTCTTTGGCGTCTCTCTCTGACTAGGTATCCCACATTTCTTTTCAATTAAAACAATTATTAAATATACTTAACTGGTGTTGTCCCTTATAAATAAAATTACGTACGTACATATAAAACACTTAAAAGAGAAAACAGACAGAAAAGCTCAAAGATGCTGCTTATTTCAAAGCAATTTCTATCAGTATACCTGCGAAAGAGAAGTTGGTTAGTTATATATCACAGTTACATTCATTTTTACTGTCGAACATGTGCAATGTGCACCGTGTATCTCCCACGAATTCAGGCGGAACATTCTTGGGGGATAATGCATAAATACTACAGTTTGTCAGGCGGATTGATGACAATTTGTTGAATATTTTTAGTTGCATTTAGATGCTGCTTTTGGGTCTTTCTATTTGTCTACATTATATTACAACATGTTGGTGATTCTTTTTGAATTATTATTTTAATTTTAAAAATATTCATTTCTAATGTTCATTGTCCAACGTATAATTTCGCCGAGGAAACACTGCTCCGCTATTGCATCTCTTTTTCCATCAATTAAACTGTTTTTTAATTGTTCTGGTTCTAGCAATGGCAACAACGTACTGCAAGAATTGGCGATGGAAGGCCTCCCACAAGGTGAAACAACAACCTGGCGAGGGTTGCAGGAATCCGATGGATGCGACACGCACTTGTGAAAGACGAAAGGTGAAAAACGTGTACTCCTGGATATAGGCACAAAATAGATAGGTACAGAAGACAATCTCATGTACATATGTACTTCATTTCTTATACCTACACTGGGTGGACGCACACTAATGAGCGTTTGAGCCGGAACTGTTCGACGTATGATCCGAGACTCGACCGAGACATCGTGTACGTGAGCGGTGTCTATGTGTGCGTTGCTCGAGCCCGCTTTGTATGTAGATTGGCTTCTGTACCTATCTATTTTGTAATATAGGTCTTGAATTTGACCTATGTCCAACCTGTTTTTATTGCATTTTCAAATGTCTAAATATCTTTATTGTGCCTAAATATCGGAAGTCGTGCCTGTACCAAAAACCGGATTTACTCTAGTGACAATAATTCGCTACTCGTCAGTCAGTTGAGAAGCAAAGGACATAACCCAATAGTCCACATCAGAACAAGTAAAACCTGATTGCAAGCAGGTACTCCCCGATCATTAAGGGTAAGTACTCAAGAGCGGAAACGTATGGACGTGTAAAAACTTGCCAGATGGAGATATCCGATGATCTGATACTGTTAATGGTTGGACTGTATGATACGTTGAAAATTTAGAGATTTAAAGGAGCAATGGGTTTTGGTAGATTTAGAAGATATGTGGAATAGGACTTTACAATCACTTACGTGATTGAAAAAATCTTCTCACTTCTTAATATTATAAATGTAAAAGTCAAAAGTAGAACAGATTTGCGTGATACTTGGTACTTGGACTATATCCAGATTATTCCAGATTTAGGACAAACGATCCTTTTCATCCTGGTTCCTGTGGGTTAACTTCCGATTGGCAAAAGTGGGCAGTAATTTATAAATGTTTACTTTAAGTGGACCTTATTCTATCAGTTTCTTTATAACCACAGGTTGTTACAACGCGGAAAATTACCAGCATTTAAAAAAACCAACTCCTTTTTTATTTGCTCTATACAGTTATTCAAAACGAGGCCTTCCAGTAAGTCACCATTATTTTCTGTATTTTCTTAGTATTGCTCAAATCTGTTGTTGGTAACTTCGCCTTATGGCGGGTGTACCGTTCGGCCGGACCGGTTCGGTCGGGACGGTACGGTCCGGTCCGTGATGGATCACTGCCGTGACGTCGTGCACCGTTCGAATGTCACACGTATAAAATCTGGGTGAATTGTAATTTTCCCGATCAAAAATTTCGTTTTTGCACTTGTTATATTTGAAGATTTTTCCCGCTTTCTACGTGGTTTGATTTACAAGGTTTCTTTTTTTTTCAACGGTCGGCTGCAAAACATCACATTTCATCTTTTGAAGAATAAATTACATTATACAAATTGATAGAATGACGTGCATTCCTGTTGGTGCTACATTACGACAAAAAATATAGGTACCACATTTTTTCTTGATTAAAAAATGAACTGAAACCAATCGCTGTCCAAACGTAAAAAAAAATCTTCATTATCAACTCACTTTAAGTTGATGAATATTACAAAATTCTAAGACAGTAGGTTATTAAGACACGAAAGAAATACAAACAGGAGAAACTTAAGCGTTGGCACGACCACGATGATTCACCAGTACTCGATTTGTCTATTCCCACGTCTCTATAGGCACAGTAAACCGTATATCAGTGATGGTAATGGCAATCCCAATTCAATATTGGCAGTACCTTTATGATGCAACCCTTAAGGTGAAGTTTTTTTATGTTTGTAAGAGGTAATCTCTGGAAGTACTGGTCCGATTGCAAAAATATTTTCATCGATAGAAAGCAGCTTTACTTATATTTTATGTACGCGGGCGAAGTTACAGGGAAAAACTAGTAATAGATTATATTGATGTATTGGAATGCTGGCTTTTATCATATGGAAGCTTATGAAAATGTGAATTTTATTTCATGTTAATCTGATGAGAAAAGGCTAGGCAGGCAGTACGCGATTTAAAAACTAGTTCAACCAATAAACGAATTATGATATTTATTAATATTTACAACATGTATCTGGAATGATACACAATTACACATACTTACATACCCTTATGATTAGAGTTACACCCATAATTTAAACACTAAAATACTTAAATTCACTTAGGTAGTGTTTTTTTAAGAAATTAGTTATCCTAATTGTAGGCAAACAATGTGGAAATTGGTATTGGTAGTACGCAGGCATACAAATACTCTAGCTATACAATAAAAATTTATGAAGCATTTATCAAAATAAAAGTTTTTTATTCTGAAATAATCGAGAATTATTATAAAGTGAAAAATTACAGTAGCCGATTCTGATAATACTGCTTTCAGGATGTGTGTTCGTTTGGGTGAAAATGAGCATTAAGCTGTTGAACACAATGGGCACATAAGTCACGTCTAAAAGGCAATATTAGAACTTAAACTTGCATCTTTGTGAACTAGGTCAAGTTCTACAGCGTCGCCTGTTGACACAGCACATGGTTTATATTCACAATAAATTTCTTGAAACAGCGCTTTGTAAACTCTACAGATTTCTACAAGCATTGTTGTCATCTCAGACCAAACGGGTTCCGCCAACTGTGACATATGAATAAAGATATCTATGGCTTCATTGGCTTCTAAATAATGGTGGAAATGCGATTTGCTTGCCTCTCAGGTATGATAATGTGCATAGTTGAGATATTTATGCGAATATTATGCGTTCTAATTAATCTTCTGTTGTTGTATTTGTAGTCGTTTGTTACAAATCTAGTACTAATATTATAAAGAGGAAAGACTTTTCTTTATGTATGTTAGCATTTTTGTTTTTAATTAATGAACTCAAAAACTACTTTACCGATTTTTAGAATTCTTTTACCGAGAGAATGCTACTTTATCACTGAGTGACATAAGGTAAGGATACAGCTTTTATTTACTTGTTTAAAAAAACCTACGTCTCCCTTGAAAATATAACAACCGATATTAGTAATACTGGGTTAAAAACATTCAATAGAGTCACCGCAGTTTTAGAGTACAAAGAGCAATTGAAGGAGCACGAGTAGGTTTGACAGTAAAGGTCACTCCCCCTCACAGTGGAAGAAATTATTTGATGATTTCTCAACCACAAAAGAACCATACACATCACTAAACGTCAATAGGATCACGTACGAAATAGTTGAAAAAAAAAACATTTCTAATGACGTTATGTAAGCTAATTTAAAGTTGATTCAGCATATTATGTGAACAATCGACTACTTTTTGAGTGTAAGTAGAAAGGAGGTCGACATAACTCCGATGACTAATACCAAATCAATCAATATATTTTCACTGTTTGTTTTTGGTAAATAGATAGAGTACTCGTAATTGTTATCTTTATAAACTAACTCGAAATATCTTGACTTGGCTTAGCTCACGAGGTTATCGACATAAGAGAGGATAGTCGTGACGGCCATTAATAGCCAAGAGTCTCGATCAACTTTTAGGAGGCTCTCGTTGGGTGAGCAAGGGCTCAATCTAGAAAGCATTACTCCTAGACACAGAGCGTATTAGCGTTAGGAGAATCTTCTCTCAGGAGCCCTGTACCCCTAGCCGAGTTGCTAATCTGCAATAGTTAACGCTTGTAGAAAGCTTCAAATGTACGGGAATGACGTCGTCTTAACGCTCAGTAACGTGGTCAGAACAAAAGAATTGGCGGCAAGGTCAACTCGAAGCGTTCGACGCAAGCGAAACGGTTGTAACTTGGCTAGGGGGGCTGGTTACTCGGTTATGTTAGGTTATGTTATGTTTGACTGTGGTTTCCGCACTTAGTCCTATGCAGACCATTGTATGTGAGCCATGGCGGCTATAACCTTTGGTGGAATTATTCCAACCAGCCCACCTCTCTCCAAAAGCAGATAGCTGGCTAGTTGAGACCCTGTTCCCGATACTAGTGAGTTATTATTTTTTATATGTAGTTTTTAATGTTCTCATAGAAATATTAAAAAATGTCAAAAAAGAGTTAGTTTGCAAAAGGTTATCTGTGGTAGGTACCTACTACTGATTTGATTACGGAAATTAAACAACTGCTACTTTTAATCCTGGAAACATACACGGTTCCTGTGGGAATCGCTTCAAAAAAGCGGAATATACTATGTATTTTCAGGGGGCGGAGCCGTGGGTGGCAGCTAGTGTTAAATAAATGAAAATAAAAGCTATTAAATGTTTGTTCACGGACTTTTTTGGTGATTAGTTCGCTCATGAATTGTATCCATTTGTCACGAGGAGCTATTTTTGTCGCGGTGACCTTTTTGTAACTTATAGCGTAATGCTTTTTGAATGTTCATTGAACTTCAGAAAAATATTTTCAGGATTCAGTTCATGATACAAAGTTATAAAAAACAGAAACGTGAGGTATTGGATTCAATTAAACTCAAAGTCAAGTATAAAAATAAATCTTTTCGTGTTTATCACAATCAAAAAAACATTAGCTAAGTGACTTGGTAGTGACCCTCACCTCATCGTTTTCCTCATCATCATCATTTCAACTGAAAGACGTCCACTGTTGGATATAGGCCTCCCCTAAGTGTCGCCATACGACTGGTCCTGTGCGTCGCGCATCTATCGGATTCCCGCGACCCTCATCAGGTCATCGGTCTACCTTGTGGGAGGCCTTCCAACATTGCGTCTTCTGGTATGAGGTCGCCACTCCAGAACCTTTCGTCCCCATTGACCTGTATTCTGCGAGCAATGTGCTTTGCCCGCTGCAACTTATAGTCCTTTGAACCATCTGGCCAAAATTATGTGGACGCACCTCTCGCATCCACCTAGGCGGCAGTACGCAAATCTGTGCATTTATTTGCGGCCAACAGCGCCCGAAAAGCGCGCGGCTGACCTTTAAATCCTTTTTCTTTGCGAAATATTGATTGATTTACATATGCAATGTTCACTTTGAAGAATATTTAACCACCAATTTTTATGTGTAAAAATGTTTCTAAAGATCCAAGCCGTTTCGAAGGAGTAGGGAAAAGTTGCGAAATTGCTAAATATTTTTTTAGACAAAAGTATTAATAGCACGACAAAATCAAATGTTGATAATGTTGTTCATGAATCTATAATAAACATATATTTATTTCAAACCTATTAACCTGGCCGTTACCGAAGAGTAGGCTTCAGAAAGTCACTGTTTTATGGCACTTTTCGGGCGCTTGGGCCTTAAGTTTGGCGATTCTTCGAGGTATGTCGGTAATCTTGAATCATTTTCCTACCCTTGAAGTATTCTTGTTCCATTTCATCCTGTCAACTGTTACGCTATCACCTCCCTCTTCTTTCATTTCATTCTTTACATAATCCATTCACCTTCTCTTTGCTCTCCTTCATTGTCTAAATTCTCTTACCTGCACTATTACATCGATATCAATTTAAAGTTCAACAATTCGGACGCACTTTATAATCGACTAACCGGTGTCCGATATATCGGACCATCACTCGCTCAGGACGGAACCGTTACATAAACTGCTCACGACTCGATTTGATATTGAATGGAATCGATTCAATACTCGTTTTTGTTCTATAAATTTTTAGTAACCTACTTCGAGGGCAAGTGTTTTACGTTGAGTTTACGAACTAGGATTAATATTTATCGACACACAATATCGTCAATGAAAATAAAAAAGGCGTAAGGTTTCGAAACCAAATCAAAGAATTGACAAGGACCAATGCAGACATAAAACCAATTAAGTGAATTATGAATGTGTGGCAATCATAAATATGATTAATAACTATTAATGAAGCTCAATAAAATAATTAAACTCTCATGAACTAGACGGACGGTTACGTTTAAAATGCGAAGTAATTGCTGAGCAATAAGACTACAACAAGTTTATAATTGCCAGCAATAAATACTAACCTACAAACAGCTGATCGGATACTCCACTTTTTTCCTACAGGTGTGTGCAAACCGGTTACGTAACTAGACTCGTAATTTGACAGCTGACACACTTGACACTTATGTCAATCGAGAGAGTGATTATCTATGCTCGTTTGCTTTTTTCGTCGTTATTTATCAAAGAGCACGACAATTTGCTACTGTCATTCTCTTCGATTAATTATAACGGTGAAATGTTTATGGTCAGTTAAAATGTCACATGTTATTTTCATATTGAGGTGTCAAATGAGACATAACAATTTACCTGATCAACTCGCAGTTTCCTGCCCAGCTCATTTGCTCCGCAGTCCATTCTTTGCGTCTGAAACAAAAAAGAGATATGTTAACTTAATTTTAATAAAAAAAGAAGATACGAGAATGGCTAACACAAAAGAATGCCTCCAAGACATATTTTTAAATTTTAGCAGAGCGATTAACTTTAGTTGGAGCCTCATCAAAATGCTTTTGGCTATTATCGTAAAAACATAGTTATAAAAGCTGACATTGTTACGATACAATGGAGATAACATTCATAGTGGTCATAAATCAAAATAAGAACTTGAATAATGCTACACAAAGATAACAGGAAAGCGATCGCCCTGCCTGCATCCATCCGCTGTTGAGAAGCTTACGCGATTCTGCATCCGTTGCCATCTGCCACCGTACTTCAGACTTAAGTACTCCGCAATACAATTCATAATGAGCACCATCATCATTTTGCAGACAACTTTATACTTTCACCAAAACATTCAACTATAACTCTTGTTTCATAAGCACTAGAAGTTGATCAAAATGTAAACGCGGGAGATAAGTATGGATGGAAAGCTCAGCTAATGATTAATGACAGCAATGTCGGGATGTTGCTAATCATGGCGGAGTGAGAATCTGCAGTCGGCCGGCGATACTATCTCTTTAATGGTGTGTTTATAGTTCCGGTGGTATTAAAAAAAGTAATGACAGTAACCTCTGACAACGGAGCGAAGGCGTCCTGTGGCCAGATGGACCAATGACGTAATTAAGACAATAAAAAAGGCAATAAAAATAAACTTAAGACCTTTGGCGATGTTTGCTTGATAGCTTTGAAGAGATCCGTGGCAATAATTATACCAGAGGTTAGGTCACAGAAACAAACCCAGCATTATAAGTGCAAGAGAATTATTTGTAAACGGACGGGGACTGACCTACTCCTAATGATTTATCAGTTACTTTAATACATAAAAAAACAGCATAAATCACACAGATCTAAGTCAGTGAATGGATTCAAAGGAATGCATAATCAGACTCCAAGGTCCGATCTAGTTATGAGAAACCACACCAGTTTCCATGAGGATACAACAAAAGATATACTTCGTGACTGTATAATATAGATCGTCGTGTCTAACAGCACTATTTAATTGCAGACAGGTATGAATTAGCAAGTTCTCTTGAGTGATGGCAGAGCACTTAAGGCTTGCTACCATTCTCTTTTAAAGTAGTCTTCTGAAGTATCACTGCAAATCGAGAATTCCATTCATATTTGTATTGAAGTTAAGGTAAACCTTGTTTTAATTAGGTCAATGATATATGTATAGTGTAAATTACTGTTATCTTTATCCACGACAAATAAAGCTACTGTTTGATAATTTACAAGTACACAGTAATTGTTATTACCTATTGTGACTCAATTATCTCGACTCTCACTGCTTGCGTGAGAAGAAAAGCAGTTCTTAAACTAACTCTACCTACATGTTTTCCTTTCTCATCGCGATCTACGATCGTTTCATCACTTTTCAATTCAGAAACTAGGTTAGTTGTATCTATTCTTAATTTTTTTTTTCTTGATTTATATTCAAAACAAAAGGATGAAATCATTCACATACATAAATCAGTCATGTTACTTTATTTGACCCTTGTCAAACTGACAGGCCGTAAATGGCGCCAACAGATTATTGTTCCCGCTAATTTGTGATTCGTCTCACGTTTTAACCCTGCCATTCTATCTGACAAAGGAATCTATCAGGTACAGCCAGTCTTTCGAGAATTAGTCATCAAAGTGCAACAAACCTGCAATTCGATTAGCGGTGGATAACCATTATTATTATTGTTATGAGCCAGTTGTATCGCATTGCAGGACATTATTATTATGTATTATTAAAGGGTAAAATATATTTTGTCTGATTTGGTTTTACAATGTAGTTTAAATTCAAAACTAATTTATACTTGAGGTTAAAACAACGTAAGAAAGCACTTACATGTACCAAAGAACATCTGTAATTTATATTTTCATTGATGTTTAAAACATGAATGCGATACAAATTGCATGCAATTTCTCTCCAAGTGATATGCGGTCATCATATTCTAAAACAATATAAATACCGTTATAAATTCTCTACTGTTTATAGATGCCATTCATGATTCATATTGCGCATTACATCAGGACCTAAAACATTATTTGAACAAACAAAAGTAACTCTATTTTTAACTTCAATCAATACTGATTTAAATGTTTAAAATTACAAAGTGCCTACTATGTTTGTAAAAGCGTACTTCAAATGATTTAGCCTCAACCAGCAACTGTCCAATTCTAGCTAATTAATTTCAACTAGCAAATCAAATGTTCGATCAACTGCAGGAAATATAATTCAATGGTCTATATTTTTTTCTAATTCCAACTTTTTTTTTTTTTTTTTTATGGTGGGAAAAAATCATGCATTGACATCCCCCGCCCTTGGGTGGAGCGGGAGATAGTGTCAGACTCTTACTGACTAAAAGACCCACCCCGTTCCTTCTAGCCTTCATACCGGGGCTCGAGCGCCCTTTCGGATAACCCTGGCCCCAGTAGGCTTCGACCCGGCTGGGTCCCTGCTGTTGCTGACAACTCCTTGAGGCGCGCGGGAACAGCGCGCGCCGTCGACGCCTTGGGCTTGGTCCGGACAGTTACCGGACGGCCGGACAGCGAGCTACCCATTGCTCACTGTCCGCAAGCCCGCGCCTACGGTGGCCGGAAATCGGGATCAGAATCCCGGCGGCGGCGGCGGCGGCGATAACGCCGTTGCCTGATGCGTTCGGCCTCCTCCTTTGCGAGCATTACTGCTTCGCAGAAGTCGGCGACCGCCTGCCACTCCTCCTCGCTCCGGACCATGGCCTCAACCAAGGCCCGGCGCGAGAGGTCTCCGCCGCCGATCGCCCCCACGAGGGCACGGCGATGCTCCGCCCAAGCAGGGCACACCTCGACTGTGTGCTCCACCGTGTCCTCCGGGCATTCCACACAGTGGCGACACCCGGGCGTCACTTCCGCACGAATCCGGTGCAGGAAACTCCCGAACGAACCATGTCCGGTAAGGACCTGCGTCATGCGGAAGGTAAGGACGCCGTGAGGTCTTTCCAGTCACGCCTCAAAGAGGGGACTTACCGCCACGATTGTGGCGTGCCCATTCTAATTCCAACTGAACGTTATACAAAAGACTGCGTATTGTTTATTTTTTTATCTGAGTCATCATTTAAAAAAGAAACAGTCGAACCTCTTCATTTCAGCCTCATTTCAGTGTCACTGTTTTTGTTTGTTACTTCTTTTTGATCTATTTTAAGTTTTTGAATACAAGCTTATATGCTAATTTCTATGAACTATAAAATGATTTTAATTACAAGTTTCGCGGTAGTAAATCTTTGGACTTGAAAAACGAAAAATAGTTCTTGGAACGAACCTATTTTTGGCGGCTCTATTGTTAATATTCGTTAAGGATTTCCAAGCACCAATATTATTAAAATGTCGTAATATTATAAGAACCTACACGTGGCTAATCATAATGTTTCGTCAATCGCGGAACCAACTGCGGTAGGTATCGAATTCATTTAGAAGTAGCATTATACAATAACATTAGAGTATTATATGTCAGTCGCAATAACAATTGGTGCATGACAGATAAACGTCAAGCCCGACCGCCATGAATACTTTACCTTTGCATAGAGAATTATTTCATTCAATTAGTAAAATTAATGTAGGCTTGCGTTATGACAGTTAACGATATTGAAAGTTATCTCTAAGTTATTTTTATGTTTTGTGCTTAACAAGGCTATTGAAAAATTCTTTTTATTTTTGATAACATTTTGTCATCGATCGCCTTAACATAGCCTTTAACACATTTAATGATCCTGTTACATCAACTTATTTCTATTCATCGTTCTTGTCGCGAAGTAATAAATATTATTTTTCTCACAATAATTTATAATTTTATTATGCAAACTTTTCAATGACTTAATACCAACGAGGTATAAACCTCCGACCTATTAAATGTTGAATGATTGGCAAACTTCCATCATTTATATCATGATACATAGATAATTCAAATTTTGCTGTCCACGTATAATTCTGATTGATTGTAGTTCGACCATATTACTACTTTAATCAAGCCTTGACATACAAGACACAAAAAGAAACATAGAATGCTTGGCAAAACATTATTAAGAATTTATGTTTATTTGTGAGTATATCGAAAATTATCACATTAGCGATGAAGTGTGAAATAGCAGAAGAGACTAAAATAGTAGAAAATGATAATGATGATGATCTTTTGTTGAGGAATCTGAAATAAGTTCGCTAGTTACTTCTGCATTGCAGCATTCATTTAGTTTATTTCATAATTGTTGTCCATATCTAAACTTAAACTGAATCCAATTTTCTGTCAAGATCAACTCACAGACAATAACAGCGAATAAATAATTGAGTAGTTTTAATGTTTTATACTTAGTTTGTAACGATTTGTTACAAACTAAGTATAAAACACAGATTGCGATTCGAAAGTCAAAGTTTTAACTGTTATCTATCACGCAACTATCGAAACGTTTCAAAAATACGCCTAAACATCTATATCTTTAAAGATTTGCAATATATAGACAGTAGTTATGGAATCCACTTAGAATTGGTTGTTAAGTAAGTTATGTAACTTAGCAGGCATTTCTATTCCGTTATGGGATTAGAACATTCTTCTATAATTGCTCGCTTTTTGCGATGGCGATAGAGATTCCGAAGCTGCGAACTTGCGAGGTCTCGATATTTGAGGCAAATAAAGCCACTTGGCTTGAATAGTAAGTGAAATGTTAGTTGCGATTCTTTATACAAAGCACAGTACATGTATCATATACTAAAGGTAGTTGCATCACTTTGCAGTTCTACCCATCTCCAAATATTAATGGGACTCTAGCAATAGATTTACTGTTTTATTCTTTCTCATGATTAATAATAATAATATATCGATTTTACAAATATTCCTAAATGGTTCCTTTTAAGTAAGTTGAAGCCTATTTTAGGAGACTTTAGGCGGTTGCTTTCATATCATCCCTTATTCATGTCTTTTGCTTAATGTCCCCCTTCTCTTCATTCATCGAGATATTCTATTTAACTACTACTACTATATTTACCACTACTGACTCTATACTTAAACAAAACGTTGTATCATTACAATATTTGTTTATGTCGCCACTTCCTGTCGTCACTATATTAACATAATTGTGTGCAACATGTATTCAGATCCATAAGGCGTCTTAGAAACCGCGCCCTTTTGATGCCCAAACTGGGCATAATTCATTCTTTTCACGTTCATGTTTCAGTAATCTTTAATCTTTGTGTACGACTATAATAATATCTTGTAAAAAGATTAGGTCACATAGCGCGGGAAGGGAAGTAAAACAAAAATGCAAATGGGTTTTTAAATTGAATAACGATAACACAGAAGAAATTAAAAATGACTAAAACATACATAAAATTGATTGGTTTATTTATTATAAATTCCTCTAATATAAATCCGTAACTTTAGTCCGAAAATTTTCGTATAGCCATGTCTAAAGTGTCATAAAGTATCACAGAACACGTGTCGTTTTTCCAATAAGGAAAAGAACGTAAACATTAACATATCAATGTAAACACACAACAAAGTCACACAGTTACATAAGAATTCATTGACCCTACCTTATCACATGTTACAAGTCCCTTTAAGTATCTCATTAATCCATTTAACATATTCGCTTCCGATCGTGACGTAATGATGAAAATTGTTGTGTAATGATGAAAGCGAGCCGCGCCCACTTGATAAAGATTGGACAGGTTTTTAAGTTCACAGGAAATTAAAATACTCCCTAATATGGTGGATGACGTGTGATGGTATGACGATAGTGCGATACTGTACTGCGGTGAAGTAATGGCTCATCGTTTTCAGTTTTATGAACATCAATCTTTGTAACCCTTAATTAACACTTTAGTTAATTCATCTATTTTTTTTGGAAACCTTATAGGAACGTTTTATTATCATCGTTAGCCTATGTGAATTGATGATTAATGATTAACTTTTCTAAATGCACACCTCTGAATTTGATCCTCAGAATTTGGTTTCACATTATGAGCTTTCTTATTATTATTGTTTCTTATTACATGAAATCAAAATTCCGTTATCCTATAATATGATCAAATTGACATATCGATATATAATGTATATTAAGTTCCGGTGCATCTATTCCAGTTCTTAAGTCTCTTTTGACCCACCCACTTACAGTGAATTATAAATATATTCGTTTATAAATAACTTTGTTACATAACATAACTCCAATATTTATGTAATTTATTCTATTTTAATAAATGTTCAGAATTAATGTGACCTGCCGTTACTTTGCTTACGACATCGGCATCACGGTTTATTTTTACAAATTGACTGTAAAAATTAGATTAATCGAATTAATCCAAATTTTTAGTGTAGTAATTACAATATTGTAAAAATGTAAAGAAATAAGGTCATCAGTCTAGTTACCACCACTCACAAGACTATTATACTATTTCTTCACGATTTTGTGCTTGGCGTTGATCAATGCTCTCTTAATTTGTGAGAAAAAATCTCCAAGTTTAATTAATTCTTTCTAATTTGGCAGACGTCAATTAGGCTGGAAAGTGGCAGAATGTTTTCGCTTTTAACTAACTGTTTCCTATAATTAATTTAATTAAAATCGCTATGGATTGCTTCGGCTAGGTCTTTGTGTTTCAATTATGTAGTTACAATCTGGGAGTATTTAAGCCAAGAGTGAATAGATTACTTTTAGGTAAGCGTGTGCTTACGTCGACTATATCTTTGCTTACCATCGAGTTTGATAGAGGTCAAGCGCGAGCTTATCAACAATAACAAAAGAACCTTTATTTTTAATTTTCTATTTACATTTTTTTTTTTTCTATATCTATGGTATCAGCTTGCTTTCCCGTATATCGTAATAGTTGTATCGTGTCCGTGTGTGTACGGTTACTTTCAATCTAAATAATTTCGTTCACGATACTCGATTCGCGACGTCCATAAAACAGGTGCTTTCATTTAAATTGTTATTGATGCTCTTCCGTCTTCGTTACGTAAAGTATATCATCAATATACATCAAACTTCATTTAATTAACATAAAAGTCCATCTATATCGCTATTTTATGGGTCATTTATATGAAATTTATGATAAATGATGGTCTTCGCCTTAATCCGCATAAAATTTACTATGTTCTTGTTCGGTTTGAGATGAAACAAAGTTACAAAACACGTATACATGTGTCGTAGTAGGTAATTTAACAAATTTACAATAATACTGATTTCGTTTATGAACATAACCAATTTCCACTTTATATTAAAATGTGCAATTCTAGCAACATGGCATAAATTACTGAATTCACCAACAAATAAACTCAAATGGTGAAGTACTAGAAGAATATACTGTAAAAAATAATTAAGAATGTCAGAATTCTCATTACGATCATAAATCTTCTATGAACGTAAAATAACTACACGCATATTTAATAACAAACTAGTCATAACAAGTAGTATACAATATGATTCATATGCAATCAATATGAAGGTTATTAATGAATTTATAAACGGAACTTATTTGAGGGCACTTGCACTAGTAAACAATGAGAATGCCAGTTAAAATTATAACAGCGAATTTAAATTGAATAAGTTTTCTTATGAATACAAAATGTAGCACAAATATTTAGTTTTGAATTATAATTCCAGTTAGGTTCCAACATTTGACCTATAGTCTTCCTTTCTATTAGTATATTCATATTAGCTTCAGTACCGTCATCTGCCAAATTATTTTCATTATCATCTATATTGTTTTCTGCAATTGTATTACTTTTTTCGTCAGCAACTTCGTCAAAATCTTTTCCCATATATTGAAATGTCGTTCACTATTCAGTTAGTGTCAGCAATATTAAAAAACAATCTCCATAAAAGAAGCCTCACACCGGGCGGAACGCAAGTGTGGGCGTTGCGTAGACCCGTACGTAATAAGTATGTAATACTGTGGTAATATTACAGAGTCGAGCTTTTTATCAACATACCCATATGCATAATATGGATAATATTAACGTCAGGTGTTGAGTAGTCTGGGTCGTGTGGTCTGGGTACGCTACAATCCCGGCAGTAAGGTCTTTTTGAGGAGTAGCTTCCGCCTGACACAAGTCCTCACCAGACATGGCCGGTTCGGAAAATTCCTGTTAGGAATTCAGGCCGAAGAAATGCCCAGGTCACCATTGTGCGAATAGGATACGGTGGAGCATACAATGGAAGTCTACTCTACTTTGGCTAGGCACCACTGAAGGCGTGTCCTCAAGGAGGCGATCGGCGTCGACCACCTCTGGCATCCGGCGGTGGTGCATCGGTAGCCGGATGCGAGAGGTTAGGCTAGAGGTGCGGCAATGTTTGAAAGCGTAATGGCTCTAAAACGCAAATGGCAACTAAAAGAAACAGGTGGGTTTAAGTCAGCAAAAGTCTGATATCAACTCTAAAAGCTCAAAAGCTCGCTTCAACCTAGAGCGGGAAGAGTCATTCAATGTTTTTCAATCGAAAAAGAGGTATTGATAAGTCACAGATGGTTGTTATTAACAAAGTCAAAAACCAAATATCTGCTGTACCTTGTGATTGTAGCAACAGTCCATTCTGATGAGAATTAATCTTACTTAAAGTAGAAAAAACGCAGTGACAGGTCCTAGAACCCTTTCTTACTTCCAGATATTTCAGCCGGAAAGCACAGGTCCACAGCTGACATTTAAAAACCAAATGGTATAATTAATCAACAACATGATTGATATAGAGTATTGACATTTAAAACCACAAAAGAAAGACGATGTCAAAAAAACTGAAGACGCCGCACTTGCCATAATGATACGAACTTATGCTCAAGATGGACAGCTGTCGATGAGTAATTGTTCGCAGGTGAAAGCACCATCCTTTACTGATGGCTACAGTATGTAAACTGGTAAGTCTAGTATTGTTTTGTTTCAAATAATTCTGAAAAACAACTTACCCGATAATTGGTTGTTGCAAATGCTCTTACGCAAGACGTACATACGCAGGTATGTGAGGACGTGACTGTTGGGTAATTAAGCTAATAGGTGCACATTTTTCTGTATTTTTTCTTTACTAGCGGTTAAGTGAAGGTTCGGCATTTTAATTCATTCTTTGTTTTTACTTTCGTATAGGTTTTAATTTAGAAGTATCTAACTGCTATTTTGTATCAAAATGTAGCAGAATCAAAATTAAAATATAACACAATATCTTTATTTACTAAAATCTTAAGAACAAAAGCTAGTTTACTCTGAAAGATAAAAGATAGTGATAATGAAATAACCAAACATAGAAACGATGACTATTGCATTATGTTTGCGAATGAAGTGGCGATAAAACCAATGTGTTCAAGCAACGTGACAAGACTTTATCCAAATCAGTCAAGGCAAGATGTAGCAATGGAAACAAAGAGGTTTTATTCCCAAAAATCTGTGCTAAGTTTGTCATTTGTCTTGCTTAATTACTTTGGCAGGTTTGTACTTGCTGTGTTAAGTGGGGCATGCATACGTTTAGTTTGGACAACATGTACCTAGTTTGAACTTGTCTGATTCTGAATTTGGATATGCCTTCCATTTATCTTGATGGTTTAAAAAGCTACAATAACCCAACATCACGAGTCAAGTTTTTATTGTCTTTTATACATAAATATGACATGAACTCTTTTATAGCTTCTTGCTCTATCTTGCAAATATGACATAAAAAATATTTTGCACAAAATATAGTAAATGTGATGTAATATTTAATAAAAAAAAAACCAACGATGAAAACCATTGGTACCGATACTAAGAAACATTAAAGTGTAGTTAGAGAGTGCAGCTGAAACACTTTCTAGACACAAACGAGCCTTTGCTTGTGGTGCTTACACCTCGACTGAATACAGTGATTAGAAGTCAGAGTCCGGCGAGGCATTAGTCTGAACATGGGTTACTTCATTTCACTTATTACCACTTATTAGTTCCTTTACAGCTCACTTACAATTTTCTAACGAAATACTTGGCTGTAATTTTCTTGTACCGTTTGTATGGTTACTGTGTCATTAGACTTAGGAGGAACGGTATTTTATTAATGAATGCTGACTTACAACTGAAAATAAAACAAAAATGATAAAAGCCAATTCTACAATTATAATTTGTTAACTGACATGGCTCACCTGGAAATATCTAAACCAACTATGAAGTTAGGTAGACCGCAGCAGGCAGCACTCAGTTAGATACTTCATTGAACCACAGTGCATTTACGGAATTATATCTCAGACAACGTATTACGGGAGTGTTGTATCTTAAAAAAAAAATTGTACGAGAGTGCTAACTCTGTCGATGTGACAAAATTTTGGTATCATCAATATGACGAAAAAGACTGTTGATAAAATGGTAACAGATAAAACCTAGGAAACACCCACAGGATTCAAACCAGTCGTAGATATAGATCTTGAATAATACAACTCAATTACAAAACCTGACTGATCGCTGGAAACAAAATAACGTAATAATCATCCCATATTGAGTTACGGGAAATTCTCAGTCGATAGCGGATCATCTGTCTCTTCCTTACTTGGATATCTCTACCTTTACGGTCATTAACGGTTCGTTCATTTATCGTGAATACCATTGGAACCAACACAGTTTAAATCGTCAGCACCATCTATAAATTATTCTAGTTTATCGGTTAATTTAGAATTGTAATTATCAGTGTGTTTTAGTTGAGTTATTAATAATTGTTCAGCGGAATTAAAATGCGCATGGGATTCATCTAGTTACCTGTTTTGAAAATTTGTTATGTCGTTTACTGGCTCAGTATTTAACGCACCATCAGCAACATATACATTAATATGAAACTGAAGTCTAACTTCTGCATTAGTCTGAAAAATATTAGATGGCACTTAAAAAACGCAATCATTTATTTATTTCCTTCTCTTCAAGCAACAATTCCCATAAATTCACCGTACGGTCACGACGCGAATATTGCTGTACATAATATGGACAATCAGCGATTCCATCCACAGCATGTGAACGTTACTACGTGTTGACATCTCTTTTCTGTTTCTGGTCACGTGTTCCACAACACTATATCAAGACCTCTTTTGCACAGAAGTCCTATACAATGTGAGATCATTTTATACTGGAAATGTAGTTTGATATAACCATTTTATGTCGTATGTACCTAGCCCACAATGTTTTGAGTTGAACGCTCCCCAGTGATGTTTGCAATTTTTTATTTTATTCTCATGACCGTTTCGGGTTTGCATTATATGCGATGAGCTAATCGGAATGTTGTTTGGTGTAGTGGATTAATAAGTAGGTATTGGTTTTCTAATCACGTTTATTTTTCTTGCTTCATTTTTGCATTGTTTACCTTCTCTGACCAATTTTCCGTCTTTGGGAATTGAGTTATTGCTGTCATATCCTTTTGTATTGTTACGATTCGTATCTGAATCACCCAAACAATTTTAAAGAGTGTTACAAATAACATGTTTATCAATAACAAATATCTCAATATAGTAAACACTAATATTATTGTCCCAATCACGTCTATTTTTTAAACAAACAACGGATTACCAATGAACAATAAGCACGTGTTAAAACAAAGAGCTGATGATACCGAAACAATTTTGAATAATTTTACTAGACTAGACACAGTGAATGTAAAACGACGAACCATTCATGAGAACTAGACAGTTACAAAACGATTGTTGAATGTTTAATGCCATATTTCAAAAGCTCTTTCGAATGGAAAATGTAGTTATTTTTAATGTTATCAGTGCTGTTAACCGATGTCTGTAGAATGGTTAATTATATTTAGTTTTTTGCTGTGAATATACTTGACGTATAATTAAAATACTTAGAGCTATATACGTTAATATGACTGTTATTTTCTGCACATAGCTAAATCTGAATGAAGAATGAATGAACCGTCCTCATTTCAAGTTTATTATAAATGCATGCGTAATTACCTATCTTATTTATAAATAGATAAATTTCTCATAAATGTATTCGCAAATACGCGGTCATCTTAATTTATTTTCACATACTGCAAGTTGGTTAACCTAGTTTTGGTTAATAATAATAATCTCATTAATTATTTCAAATTCAAATCACCACTTCTTTGGAAAGACCTCACGGCGTCCTTACCTTCCGCATGACGCAGGTCCTCACCGGACATGGTTCGTTCGGGAGTTTCCTGCACCGGATTCATGCGGAAGTGACGCCCGGGTGTCGCCACTGTGCGGAACGCCCGGAGGACACGGTGGAGCACACTGTCGAGGCGTGCCCTGCTTGGGCGGAGCATCGCCGTGCCCTCGTGGGGGCGATCGGCGGCGGAGACCTCTCGCGCCGGGCCCTGGTTGAGGCCATGGTCCGGAGCGAGGAGGAGTGGCAGGCGGTCGCCGACTTCTGCGAAGCAGTAATGCTCGCAAAGGAGGAGGCCGAACGCATCAGGCAACGGCGTTATCGCCGCCGCCGCCGCCGCCGGGATTCTGATCCCGATTTCCGGCCACCGTAGGCGCGAGCTTGCGGACAGTGAGCAATGGGTAGCTCGCTGTCCGGCCGTCCGGTAACTGTCCGGACCAAGCCCAAGTCGTCGACGGCGCGCACTGTTCCCGCGCGCCTCAAGGAGTTGTCAGCAACAGCAGGAACCCAGTCGGGTCGAAGCCTACTGGGGCCAGGGTTATCCGAAAGGGCGCTCGAGCCCCGGTATGAAGGCTAGAAGGAACGGGGTGGGTCTTTTAGTCAGTAAGAGTCTGACACTATCTCCCGCTCCGCCCAAGAGCGGGGGATGTCAATGCATGATTTTTTCCCACCATAAAAAAAATAAAAATAATAAAAATCACCACTTCTTACAAACAGTTTAGCAAAAAAAGAAGATCTTAATTCTAATACAAACGTTGTATGACTCTTAAGTAAGGCGTGATCATTTGAACTTGCCAACACTAATAACTTCGCCGAACGAGCGAAGAACAACAATGGGATCAATTAAGAGGCAGACGACCGTGCGACTGCCGCCTGATCGCACGACCGCCATTATGAACTGATAAGGATAGCAAAAACTAAAATGCCTAATGATTCCAACAATACCTTTGGAAATGCTCCAGAAATCGCTGAAAATTAAATTTAATCACTGAATTAAAAGTGAAAAAGAGCCTAGTTTAGACTGTCTTTCTGAAAATTGAAAAAGAATTTAGGCTAGGGATTAAAGAAATGGTCATCAAGTTGTTCTCTACAATGAATGAATCATTGTAATGGTCGTTAGAAACATTAAAAAAGAATAGTTGGTTGTTAAGCACTTATTATTTTTATCAAAAAATGCATCTGACGGTTTCGAAGAATGGCGAAAACTTTCGAATGACGTGATACAGACTTCGTGTGCAAAAATTAAATTATCTGTCTTGTGCGGATCAGAGTTTTTAAGATTTGACTAGACAATTCAGACTCGGTTGATTTTGAAAGATGCCGATCGGACTTTCTTCAGAAACTCTACAATATATAGATACTATATAATGACAGCATCAGCGGACAACATTGCCGTGGCCGAATTCTGGGCCAGGCAAGGAATTTAACTAGTTCTGCCATCGATACGATAAGAAGAAGAAGATACTATATATCAATGTTATTACACAAATACCTATCCGTTTCGTAAATCACGTACCTACTTTACTAAGGAAAAGAAAAACTTCATCCTGATTAAATTCTACTGTCTTAACGACAGTAGAATTTAATCAGGATGAAGTTTTTCTTCGATTGCCTGACAACTAACTGACTGTCTTTCTGACAATATTTATCTAAACTATTATTATTTAATCGGAACTTCATCCTAATTTACTTTGTTCGCTTTCTTCAGTCACATCTAATTACATATTTCTATCTTTTTCACCTCAAAAAGCCGCACTTAGATCTTACTTCCAACAAAAGCATTCCACCACTAATTAAAGAATACACGGCGTCTCATGAGCTATTTAGTTTTTAAGTCAGAACCGTCACAGTGCCACTAGTCAGAAAACTGTAAACACATCACAATTGTGCGAATGATGAACGAGCAATGAATATGGTCACTTACTTTCTAGGACAGTCGTGATTGCGAGACTACAATCAAGTCGGTAATTATCTGTATGAGAAAATGTTTTTTACATGTTATAGCATTTTATTGTTCTCGTGTACCTGGGACATAAGACTGGGTTAAGTCTATCTCAAAATGAACAGTTCTGTCATTATCTAAATTGAACGTAAGGACCACATTAGCTCGAATCATTTCATTGTTTCTAATGATATCCTCCGTACGCTCATTGAAGTCTTAATGTGTGGAAGGTCAAATGAAATTATGGTCATTGTAGAAAGATGTGTAATTTGTTCAATAATTGTTTATGACTTTCCTAACTTTCTTCTGAGTGAGTGCCTACGTCATTAACTTCTTGCTTAATAACTTTTCCTGTGGGCATCTCACGCACCACTCAGCTTTTACTTTCATTCAGTAGACTTGCATTATCTCATTTTTTATAATATGCTGTAACTACAATAACGTTTTTCTAACAAAATGAAAATAAATAGGTATCATGATATCTCTAAATATCAAAATTTTAAATAAACAATGTAACGCATAATTTCTTCATTTATCAACTGTAGACGATTTTAAAACTTGTAAAAACACAATATTAGCAAAAAGAAAACGACCTCTACTAGCTTTGTTGAATGCCCTGGCAAACAACGGAAATGTTAAAAAATATGTGGGAAAGAAGTATTAAAGTTAAGCATATAGAAAATACCAGTTTGACAAAATAAAGATCATGGTAAAATTAAACATTGAACTTAAAGTGTCGAAACTGCTGAATATTTAGGAAATCAATGAAGGGAAAGACGAAACTTAGTTATTGAAAAAGGTAATTAAAAAGCCAATCAGCGTTTTAAAACATCTGTTGCAAATTAATAACTCTAAAAGAAAAAGCCCTTCCGAAAAACACAATTTGTTGGATAACAAACATTACTTTCCATTAACTGTTCAATATTCATAGTTACCGACTTTCGCTGATAGCTTCTACCATGAAATAGTTGTAGACTCTGCAGAGGCCAGTGTGTACACAATGGGAAAGGGAACACACGTGGGAAGGGCAAATACATTCCGACGAGCTGGTAAACAAGTACTTCTTAACTACTTAGTATATAAGTGTCAACATTTTAGTAGAAGCGACATCATTAAGGACGAGTGAGAGTTGGGAGACTAGTTTTCAAGAAAACACTTTTTTGTTTTGATGTGATTCTTTAGTTTTCTATAGGTTATTGCAACTACCGTACCTTCTACGGCTTTTAGCTTTAGATCAAGGATGTGTGTCTAATAATATATCGTGTCATCATTATCTTGAACATCCATCTACTCTTTGCTAGGTACAACTAGTTTAAAGGATTTAAGCTTATTTCTCACTTGAATATGGCAACATGTTCAACCAAACTACACATCAAATTCTTCACCACAACTTAAATTAATCCCTATCAACCCAGTTTCCAAACTAGCTCTCAATACAATTTATCGCATGCGGTCACAAAGTACCTGGGCCTCAAGTCTGCTATTACAATAGTGTCATAATAGTCTATCATTGACTTCATAATTGTTGATTTTGACAAGTTTTCGTAATCTACTAATATAATGGCGCCATTATGACTTTCCGATGGTCAACCACTGACACTCCATTGAAAGAAATGGTATAGAATGGCAATCTTGTACACAATGATAAATGAATGTCTGAAGTATGCGGTAGTCTGGTAAAATTTTGACATTTTCTTTGATCAGTGTCCTACCATTAGAACATCATTGTGCGGTCAGTACTTTTAATAAGCTCGATATTGTCATTTTACCACAATTCTACAAGGTGTCGTTTTGAAGCTGCAAAATATTTCAGGAGGTAATTATGTTAGTGATTCTCGACCCGAATCAATAATAAAATAAGTATGTAATTTTTTTTTTTTTATAACCGCGCTTTTTTTCACACACACAAACACGGAACAATAAAGGGCGTTTTCACACACACTAACTCGCAACGATAGTTTCATAAATAATGTATCATCCAATCATCATCCCGCACGCCACACCCTAGCCACGCCCCCGCGGCCATCGATCAATCGATTTAGTTTAGTGTAATTAAAAAATTAAATAACAAGTATTACTGATTATTGACCAGGTATCGTTTTTTTATATGATTATTTATGAGTTTTATTACAACCTCCTGAAATATTGTGCAGTTTTAAAACTGCACCTTGTATAACGAGACCATTGACTGATCAATGATCGATCATTATGAATTAGCAAATTACGAACTTTTAGCAAAATGACAATGGGATCGTGTTGGAATGACGAATTTATAAAAATAGCAGACTTGGGCCCCAGTATACATGATCGTACATAAATCTCATGAACAATATGCAATTAGCTGGCAGATAGATCAGGTGTCCCGGCCACTTGCGCAAGCGCCGGTGAGCGGCTGCGGGTGAATGACAGCGGCGACCGCAGACCAATGATATAATGGTAATTGTACTTAACCTTATTGATAATATCAATGAGAATGAGATGTTGCCTATTGAAGTTTCAATTTTTTTAAAGTCAGTAATTGACTGACTTAGATTAGATAACAGAAAAATTGGGGATGGACTTAGATTCTTTACACAAAGCGGGGGAATAAAAAAGTCCTTTTCACGATTCAAAAACTTCAAGCAAAAACAAAAAATATGCAACCAAAGGCTATAAAATTAAAGCAAATGACTAATAAACCCTTGAGCATTGCAATCAAGAGAGAGTTTAATCTAGATCATTGTTAACAAAATGCAAAACAGTGTTATAAATCAAATATATAATAAACTAATTGCTTGAATGCGGACTATATCACGTCCCTCGGGGCGATCCCATTGTATAATAAATAATATTAATTCATTGTAACATGATTGTAAGCGATCGATCGTATGTGTTGGGCTTGGGGCTTCATTATACAACTTGCCAGCAAACTTTTTGTTACACAGTTACACAATAGTTGCTTCCTATTGGGCGTGTATTGATAACATTGGTTTGTTTTAACGGTTATTTTATTATTGTTTCATTCATTGTAACTTCTCATGTTTTAATTGATACGCTGTTTATTGTCAGTTGTTGTGATCTGAAAACTAGTAAAAATTGAAATTTATATAGATCTGAAAGACTAGGCCAGGCCTTGCAAGATCACTTTGTATTTACACTTGTACAGAGTGATTCTAGAAACATCATTATCATCATTTTCCTACCCTTATTCTTATATATTTTGAGCTATCGCAACGCATGTGGTTCTTCCACTTTCCTATTAGTCTTCAACTCAATACTCAACTCATTTCCGAACATCCTTCATAATATTCACTTCGTGTTTTCAATTTCTATGTGAGAACTACTAGTGAAGCTGGTTTTTGTATCCAAGGACCTTGTCATAAACAAAACAAACCAATTATCATTAATACAATTAAAACAAAACTTAGTATCTTTAGTACTCAAATAATTGCACAATACTACGTAAATTACAGGCCTTGTAACTCTGATTTCACATGCAGGCGGTTTCCAAACAGCAGTAAATAACAGGTGGTCTTATCAGCCGCATTGAAGGATAACTTTGTGTGTTACTGTCAAGTCCCCGAGAAATGTCTCAATTTACGACAGTGTATGTTGGGCAAGGCTATCATCATTTTTGGGTATATCATTACCCTTTTCCTGATTTCTCGTAAAAATTCATGCAGTATTTTGGATAAAAAATTATTCTTACTAAATTAAGACATATATGTAATAACTTTACTGTACTATCTATATATATTTTACTTTTGTATTCCTATTTTTTTATATATATATATAATTTGCTGGCGAATATCAAATTGTACAAACTGTATGCAATTGTCACCTTGTAAGTGACACATTTGCGGAGATTTAGAGCAATGTTGTACATTTCAATGTAAAATCTTTTGTAAATAATGTCGTTGGTGCACATAAAAATAAAAAAACAAAATAAGTCACAGTCTTCAGGATAACAGAGCCGATTGTAAAGATGATTAATTTATCGATGATATATTTTTTTTTCAATGCTTATCTACCCTTATCAACCAATCTCATGTTAAGAAGAAGCAGTAAACACCAAAGGCCAAATTAAACAAAGAACTTCACCATATAAACCTTCCCAAGCGACCGACGTCAGCACATCTAACCATATTAAAACCTCCCACATAACAACAATACAATTAACCTCACAATTATGACCTTTTATTAAATGAAAATACTAATACAAGAACATTTACATCACATGCATCCATTACTGAAGATGTTATCATCAACAAGTTACAAAGAAACTTGCGGAAATATTTAATTCCGACGCGTATTCTCATTAAGCTTAGGGTTACGCAACATTGTTCGTTAAACGCTTACAATTGAACTGCGACGGGTTCCATTTTCACACAATGTTACGTCTCCATAACTGACACCTGCTTCAGGTATTTTAAGTTTAATTGGAGAGATCAAGATATTTTTATTATCTTAAAATTTTTGAGAATCACTTCATGAAGTGTTTTATCAATCTCACGATTACAGAGAAGAGAATCTCACGGCTGCAATACTTCCTTACATCCTTACATATTATAAAACAATGACCCCTACCGCGTCTTTCTGTCTATTCGCGATAAATTCAGAATTTACTAAACGTATTTTCATTCGGTTTTCACCAATAGACAGAGTAATTGATGAGGAAAATTTAAATATATATAGGTAATAAAAGCTTACAAAAAGTCGAAAACAAAAAAATCTAACACCGTTTTAACGTAGACCCACTTCTAGTTTAAAATAAAAATGGAATTAAAAAACATACGCAGTTAAACTAAACTACTAGTTTCAAACCTTATAAAGCCTTAAGAAACCTTAAAATCAATACACATTACGAAGCAAAAGTGAGAATGTAACAACCGTCTCTCTTCCGCGATCAAAAAAACCAGCTCTACGTCGTCTTTCCCAGAGTTCTCCCATGTCTGTCCATATTAATGACAGGCCACCAAGCACCAGGATTGCTGCACTCTACGTAAAGTAATAGAATTTCACACAGTTTTTACTGCACCGCCGTATTATTAGGTGAGAATACAATAAAATTACATTGGCTGCCTAATTGAGCACCTATTGCTTTAGCTTCGTATTGGAATTGTTGTGTAGTATTTTTTTACATTTCATTCTTAGTAGTTGTATCTATACTTATATCTACATAGTTGTGTATCAAAATATTTTTCTGGTTTTGTAGCTTAACGTAATCAAAAGCTTTAATGTAAACGTCAATTTATACTAAAACTCTATATGCATCGTCTGGTGACATTAACAGAAAATCTTTACGTAAACGCAATCGAGTACGTTAAAAACTCGCGCTAGTTGAATGTTTAGTCAAGCATATCCATTCTTCTGCATCATTATTTATTCTAATTTATTTGTGGTTGGCACAGCTTGTCTCATCTTCTTCCTGTATTTACTGTCCCCTTCTTTCAAGCCATTTATCTATCGCCTCTTTGTTTTCTTGTACCGTTTCTCTGCATATTATTTATTAACTATTTTAATATTCAGAAACTTATAACCACAAACATGATGGATATAAAATATGTATAATATGAAATTCAAACCACATATTGCACAAAATTACCTCAAAACACGTTCTTGCTGCGACGAAAGTTGATCAACCCTTTACTGGTTTGGATCTTGCAACCAACTGATGTAGTAGTTTTACGTCGATAACGCAATTGCGTTTAACAAAAGTGTATTTTATTTGATCGTTGTTTAAAGCTTTATTAGCAAGAACGATATCATTATTAATAGTAAATATATTTTACTTTTTTGACATCTATTTACTCTACGTAAAAAAACTCTGCATCAACATTATAAGAATTATCGTTATTAGGACAAATATTTTGCTATTTAGACAAAAAAGTACTTTCAAATACTGAACAATTTGTAGCGAACTGAACCATACAAAATAACATTGTTCGTTTACAATTTCATAAGGAAACACCTATCGACACAGTGATATTTTACTGGCAGTTCATACATATTCAACAATTTATTCAGGCGTAGTTGTTCCGTTAATCATTCACCTACATATTTGAAGCATTCAGGCGTAAAAATCAGTCTAATTATATGGATCATCAATCACTATGTTGTTAATGATGGACAATATTGGAAAAGCAGCGTTACTTGAATGTCTTGTTTACGCTTGCATAGTCGGCCTTTAATGTTCCCACTGCTGGGACTCAGACCTTCTTTCTAGGAGAGGGAATGGGCCGTAATCCACCACGCGGGTCCAGTGCGGGTTGGTGGATGTCACATGTCTTCGAATTTTTGGTTCTAGGACATGCCGGTTTCCTCACGATGTTTTCCTTCACCGTTTTGAGAGCAGTGGCGATGAAATAAATTACACAAAATAACGCACAGGGCTGGGTTTGAACCCGCGAACTACAACTCGTAAGTCGGGACCGTTACCACTCGATTTGTTTACGCTATTCAAATAAAAATCATTGATTCTTCGAAGAGTTGTTGTGGTATTATTTCATTTCATTGGCTCAATACAAAATATGAATAACATACAAATTGAAAACGTGACAATGCATACCTAGAATAAAATTCATATGAAAATAAATTGTTACCTAATCCCTTACGTAACATGGCATTAGTAAATACGATTGAACTTATCGTAATGGTTGTTTGTCTGTTATAAGATTTTCACCGGCCGCTTCCGGTGGGCGCGACACTTTCGTTCACATTGTTATTCGACGTATGGCCAGTGCCGTACTTTCTTGGAACTATGCGTGGAGGTGTTTCAACTGTGAATGGATGTACCTAGTACTGAGACGTGTGATAAAAATAAACCAAGAGGAAGGTACTGGTGGTTTGGTATCTTTATAGTCAAGATGATATTCAAGAGTTTTTTTGTAGTATTCAAAATTCTTTTTAATAATTTAACTTATCAGAGAAATCTCTGCATATACACTACTTCTGCCTACAAAGTTATCATTAGCTCATTAAAATTAGTATAATTCATCATTACTTCAAGAATTGATGAAATGATAACTTACTTCATGAAATTTATTTATTTCTTTAGGCAAAATCCGTAATTAAAATATGACTATTATTTTCCGTCACAAGTTACAATCCATATTCTATCAAAGGATACACTTATAATATAACATTCTGCAGTCATATTCAAAGATTCACCTAAGCTAAATATATCGAGCTTAATTCGCTAACATGTCACCAACGGAAATACCATAACTGATGATGAAAATACCACAATACTTACACCAAGTTATTTCCGAGCTCAGACGCGACTCGGCGAAAATATCAGTTAAGTGAAGGAATGTCTTGGATGCTCGATTGTTCTGGATGTTGGCATTGGAAAACAAAGGGCAACAAATGAAGGGTGAGTTACAGTCAGTAAAAATCTGACTCTCCTTCTCGCTCCACCCTGAATGGAAGAAGATATTAGAAGAGATAAAAAAAACCGGCCAAGTGCGAGTCACACTCGCGTACGAAGGGTTCCGTACCGTCCGTAGCAAAAAACGGCAAAAAAATCACGTTTGTTGTATAGGAGCCCCATTTAAACATTTATTTTATTCTGTTTTTAATTTCAACTGTCTAGCTATCACGAGATACAGCCTGAGGACAGACGGACAGACAGACGGACGGACAGCGGAGTCTCAGTAACATGGTCCCGTTTTACTCTTTGGGTACGGAATCCTAAAACTTATGTGCCAGTTGTAAAGCTCTGTCTGTTTGATCCCCCACATAGCAACGCACGCATAAATCTACTAAAGCCAAAGTAAGACAAGGTGATAAATAATTGCTGACAGCAGTAATTCGCCTTTCGATCACGTACGAACTTCGTAACGAGCGACCAACTCGCATGATTCTGTCACGAGCCGATTCCGTTAATTGCTTCGAAACCTTTGTAAGGAATTCGGTGAACTAAATAGTAACTAGAAGGCTGGAATTGATGGCTCTGATACTTTCTGAAACGATGTCCTCGATTGTGTTGTTAGAAGGGATTGAGAGTTTGATAATGTTTAAGATCTTATAAAAGTTGTAGGATCAGCCGGCAGTTTTGACATAGTTAATCGCGTATCGACTGAATTATATCACTAAGGTTAAAGGTTAAGGGTATTAAAGTTGCTGTTATGCTGCGGTCTTCCCGTCCGATTATAATTTGGGTGTCTTCAAGGCTGAAGTGAATAGGCTCTTAATAAATCAATGCGCCTCACCATCAACGATTGCATCACTTCTTACCATCAGGTGGGAGCGCAGTCAAAGACTAGTTTATATCTGATAAAAAAAGAAAACTTAAATTAATTATTGTAAATAATTTTTCATACAAACTAACTATACTATCTAGATTTTTAATATTATCTACTTTACCGTTTGTAAAAATATAATTAACTTAAATTGTCAATATACTTGAGGATACAACAATTATTCAGCTTATTCAATAACTACAAGCTATAGATGTCAATTACACCAAGTTCAATATTCTTATTTCCATAAAACCTGTCTCGAATAACATGCACTTGTCGCAATCCAAATCAATTTGTTTGTAGACAAGACTGACGTAATCTATAACTGTTTATATTTCCACGAATCATACAAAGTCAATTTATTTGCAAGCCAACGGAATACATGACTGAATTTGCATTTAAACGTTGTTAACGCGAGTTTGCTTCCACGCTTACGTGAGAAAGATATGTTAAATGGAGTACTTTGAAATTCAGACTAGATTAATTTGACTACAATCAAAGTTTTATTTTGTGTAATTTAATTAATCATCACTGCTCTCAAAACGGTGAAGGAAAACATCGTGAGGAAACCGGCATATCCTAGAACCAAAAATTCGAAGACATGTGACATCCACCAAACCGCACTGGGTCCGCGTGGTGGATTACAGCCCATTCCCTCTCCTAAAGAGGAGGCCTGAGTCCCAACAGTGGGAACATTATAAAACCGACTATGCTATTTTATGTAAAGTTTTAAATCCAGCAATGTCTACAATGCCGGTCGATACAAATCTAGCACAGTTACAACAAGTATATTTAGATTTTCAGATCAAGATATTTTTTCTATAATTGTAAATACAGATTGAAAATCACTTGACAATAACATATAAAGCTTTATTGAGCCAATCCGAATCAAATTTTATTCTATCTAGCTAGTTATACAAAATATCGACCGCATTGTGCTGCAAAATAATTTCACACCTACTTAATTAAAATGGCATTAAAAATCTCTACCATGACGAGAAACCGTTTAAATACATATATAAATGAAATGTGTACTTAAATCTTATTTATTTACAATGCAAAGTTTCAACATCGTTCACTTTATTATCTCATTCAAGAGTTATTATAAAAAGAAGGGTTTGTTCCGAATGGGCACTAAACGTAGCAAAATGGTCGGTTTCGCAATTTACCTTCTGTGGTAACTTCGAAACCTTTCCCTAAAACCACAATTCGTTTATGGTAAATGAAACATCGACTATTTGTTCAAATACACAGGCCGATAATATAATTGGCGCATATAAACATGTTGTTTTTGTTAAGTAAGCTAGACTTCAGAAAACTGCTCCCCAACCAAATTAATTGTTAACATTGCGTTTCATTAAGAACGCACTATCGAATCTAAAAATTGGCGATGGTTTGAATGTGTTAATTTGTTGTTTTTCCTAATGGAATAAATACTTAAATAATTTTACTTAAATAAATTGTTAAAACTCATGCTTCCATACACATTTTGCGTAAAATGTGTAAAAACGAGATCTTAATTGAAATAGACTATTTTAACTAAAAATGTGAAGCTATGTGGGTACAAGCTGGGTTTGTAACGGTTAACTTAATTTCTTGAATAAGTGTTACCAGCGTAATATTTGAGCATTGAAAACATCAACAATGTTATTATTTTTTGCCAGTGATACCTATTTACTAAATTGAATAACTTTTTAAACAAATTATATAACATCGAAAAAACAGGTAATACCTTATTATATCATTTACAATAGCTATCATAGGATTATAACGAAGCGTTATAATAATATAAGTAATAATAACTTACAATAATACGTTTTAAAATTATATAAAAGGGAATGTAGGAGCGGAAGACAGTGTAGACAATGAAATGTCTGATGAAGTAGCTCCTGACGAAGAGAGTATACGAGACTATGAAGCTAATAATCATGACAAAGTTGACAAAATTATGAAATAACTGAGTAGTAGAGAATGACTGTTATTGAAAGTAAACGTAAGTTTTATTATGAAAATAACAAATAAAGCCGTACACGGGAAATTAAAATATAAACATGTAATAATCGCTTATGACCAACAACTGAACTTTGACATGAAATACACAATTTGGCTAATGAATTATCTAACACACTAGACAGATGCAGTAATTTCATGCCAAACAAATATGTATTAAGCAATCAACCCATTGAAAAATTCGTCAGTGAACATAGTTGGCATCGGTTGTTTGACCTTTCATTAAGAGTAGTTCTCAGTCTACACGATACATCCTCCAGATTGTATAAATAAGTAATTTCTCTTAAATGCTAACCTTGTAACATTTAAATTCCATACACACTTGTAAAATCACGTTACCATGAGCTTAGTCGTTTGTATTGGTCCAGTGCTAAGCTGCCAATATTGGTCGTGAATTGCTATTCTCACTGTGGGAATCAATAGTTTATGTGTTGCCATAATTAGCAAGTGGTTTACTTACGTGTTTATTTTTAAGTCTAGAGTTAAATCAAACCTATTTTAAGATTTTCTATTACAGATCAGATTTTGTTCTTGCACTGTCTCTTAGGCTATGATCATCAAATATTTAAAGGAAACAGTAACTCTTACTACACTGAATCCAAAGCATTATAATGTAATTTTTAACGACTCATTTATCATAACTGGTTTCAAAACTAGCATCGACCTCATAGTTACGAGTATCTTTATTAAGTACCAATTGCATAGATGCTAAAATATCAATAGGATTTCAAATAAGCGCAAAGGCTATAAAATTCACACCATCTTCACTAAAATGGTGCTGGTAATTTGATGCTACTTTCATATTAGTACCTCGTTTTCCAACACCCTAGTTACTTACGTAATGTTGAAATCTCGCACACTGTTCTCATTTTACCTGAAACAAAATGATAACGTTAAGTGTGAACAATGCAAAAGTATAACAATTGCGTACAATGGTTGCAGAGTGGGTAAATGTTTTTCCATAATGATAATGAAGAAGGCAGGATGTAAACATACGATATTAAAATCTCATCTAAGCCTTTTGTATTTACGTTTAGTTTTTGGAAGCTAGAAAAACGCAGTAACTATAAGTTTAATAATAACTTGACGAACACCTTAAGAAGCTCACGTTAGGTTAGACTGGATCATGGACATGATCAGAAAGCAATTCTTCTGGACACGTACAGTTAGGAAGTTCCTTTCTCCGGAGCCTCGACTGGCAGTAGCTTAGACCCTATTCCCAATACCGAAGGGATGCTATTTTTTTAATATACAACCTTTTTTTTAGTATATGCGAAACCTTTAACATCAATCTATGTACACAAAATCAAAATTGTTTTGGTTTTACCAAAAACACTAATTGAGGCATATTCTATAAAGAAAATTTGTTTAAAGGAGCTTTCAACGTCTAAGAGTATAACGTCAAAGATGGCACTAAAATGTCTTAATTTGCATTCTAACAAAGTTGAACATAAATCTATTAAGACTCAAATGGTTCCTAATGAAACATTAGAAACCAGCAACCAATCAAGCGACGTCCTGCGCGATGAATACTAACAGCTTTCGTAACCCATTGGAGCTCTGGATTGAACCTGCGTCGATGACAAATCAAAACGCTGACTTTACTATCATTGTGCTAACACAATACAACCACCTTTAGCAGTCAAACAATGCATATTCAAATAGTTACGTCTTGTTTAAATCAAAGGTGAGAGCGAGTTTAATAATGTTATGTTTTGGGTGCAAGTAATGTTTTTTTTTTATTATTGATAGGCTCGCGTTTAACCACTATCACACCTGATGGTAAGCGTGATGTAGCCGACGATGGAGGATGATGGAGTAACCTATTCACTCTTGACTAAAAAGTAAATTTGTAAAAAAAAGAACAAAAGTGAGTGTAACAAGGCTCTCTTTAATGATGATGTTTTTGACAAGCAATAGACATTGTTACCTACTAAGGTCACCATAAGTTTATGAGCTTTTTAATATATCTACATAATATCCTTTATGTACTTTTGTATTACATATATCAGCTTAAAGATCATATTTTAAAAATAAAAAAAAAACAAATACCAACAATCGCTCTTAGTTTTCATTTTGGACCATATTGTAGCACCATTGAGCGAATTGGCGGATGAATCACTGAAGTATGTGATGTGAACGTAGCATTAATCATGAATATGAAGATGGACACGCCGTTTATTATCGGTAAGACATCAATTAAAAAATTGGCAAAGAGTATCTCTCATTGTCAATACATATTTACACTCCCTTCTTTCAAATTGCTGTTTAATACTTTCTATCTTCTCGTTACTACCCTTATATTTAATGTGGGATTTATAAACAAAGCTAAACGAAGCTACTTTAGCGATGCCAGAATTTCATATATGTACTCTAGGAGGTTTCGTAAGAGGTAAAGCACACACCGCACCTAAAAGGCAACCTAGATACATAGATCAACGACTTAAGTAATAGTTGGGACCTAACTAATGTTTATATGCATATGAATACGCCAAATCACCTGCATCAAATTTAGGCTAGTCATAATATTAATGCGCATAGCAAAGCCAATAAAAGCGAAACGAAATGATGTCAATGATGATTGATAGGTAAATGAAAATAATGACTTAATGGTTACGTGAAATCGAATTCGTAAATGAGCTCACGTAACCTAGCTGAAACGATTTAAAGACAAAAGGCTTATTAAAAAGAATATCAAAGTAGACCAATATTCCCATTAGCTTAGTTAAGGAGATACACGTGTTTCAAAAGACCTTTCTAATATTCCATTTCTAGATCAAATCATTTCGACAACAATAGTAATATTGTTATTTCATCGCAACTAACTTGTCATTTCTCATAGTAGATGAATAGAACCTATTCAGAGTTCCTCTTCATGCATCGCCGATCACGACCAGGTCCTCTAACAATAGGCAGTAGACGCTACCGACCTCGTCAACGAGCCTTGACCGTCTATAAAGTATTATTTATTTATTTATTTATTTATTTATTCATTTATGTACACACAAACACCTTAAAATGAAATAGACAAATACAGATAAAAGAGTACAAAGGTACTGCTTATTTCAAATGAAATTTCTTCCAGCAGACCTGCGACAGGAGAGTTGGATGAGAGATGTAGACACAGTGTATACAAATGAGACAGAAAATAAAGAATATACTATATTACATATCTAAATTAACTTATATAATACATATATAAATATAAAAAAAAAACAGTAATTGAAACACAAAAAATAGATACAATACATAAATTAAATTACAAGTATATATATATCTATAAAAAAATAACTTTACGAGATGGTTGAGAGGTAATGATTTTTGACTAGCTTTTTGAAGATAGATATATTTTTAGCGTCACGGATGTTAGTATTCGTACAAACATCAGGAGATAAAAACATGAAAGCAATACAAATCGTCCCATCCTTAAAAATATTGCTGTAGTTATGGCTCGTATTAAAGTAATTATAAAGAACACAATAGTGCGCACGAATTTCACAATATCATCAATTCTGTGATTACGATGATTTTTTGTGGCTCGATTTCCATTACTATTAGTGTATGATTTACTACGGTGTACTTATAAAAGTAAATTGATTTCTTTCTCGAGGAAGTGGAAGCTTCCCACGGTGGTCGTCATGCGAGGACAGTTGCGGTTGTGGAGCTGTGTGTAAAAATCTCAGGTGTTTATGAATAAAAAGGCAATTCTTGAATAACTTTTTACCCCGAGAAAGACGAGGCTCCTATTTCCTTAACTGTAATAATAATAATTTTACTTTTACAATTTTATTAATATTTTAAAAAAGAAAAGACATGCCTATGTAAACTGTATACCAAGCTAATGCACTAATATTTGAACAGATGATACAACAACGTTATGTAAGAGAGGACTAACTATTAAAACACACAAAGCCTTGAAAGTGAACTCATAAATAATGTTTGCTTCCTTATAAGAATGCTACCTAATTTTAATTTATTTCCGGTTAATTTGAAAATTAAAGAAAAAATAGACGACCTTTTCACTATATGACTTCAGTATCATTTTAAATGGTAGCAATGTTCTTTTGTCCAACAACGCAATAAAATGCTTTATTAACGCAGTGATTATTTTGACCGTATTACTTTAGCGGTCATTGCGATGTTCCTATACTCATCAGATGATTTTACTGTCTTAGCTAATGTTATCATTAAACTATAAGCTATGATATTTATTCACTTATTGCTTGTCGTATGAATGGAAAAACATAGCCATTGATACCCAGACTAGGCCCATAAAACAACAGGAAAATCGAACTCAAATTGAAAATAATACTAATGTCAATAATGATGTTATCATCCTTTCACAACACAATCGCCATCGTATCGTCATATCAATTTCTAATCAAACATTTATCGATACTCCTTAGTATTCCATCGATGTCTGCATATATAAAAGGTAATCTAATAACATCGTTTGACCATACATAACTGAACATTACTGTCGTCTATCGCATATTTAATACAACAATGCATGTGGGACAGCGGCCGCTTTCATCGCCAGTGGCGCACGACTCAGCATCACCATTCTTGGCACAGCATTCGGGTGCCAGGGGTACGCTTTCGAATGTCTAAAGTTATGGTGACGATAAAAATGGTTGCTCTAATTTCATTAAAGCAAGTAGAACTTATCGATAATATAAGGTATCAGACCGTAGTACTAGACCACGAAATTTTTATCATACACATATCACAGTCAAAAGTACTTTCAAAAATAAATAGTTAGAACTGCTGACCGCGTAAGGAATAAGAGTGTGAAGACACTTTCTGTATTTATAATAATGACATAAATTCCGGTAGCCGTTTTCAAAAAACCATTAAAAAAAACTAAATGTGACCGAACATAGTACCCTGAGGGACACCGAAGCATATCTCCCGACGTAATCAGCCAGCACACCCACCAAGCTGCAAGCCCGATCATATCAGCCAGACGGATGTAATGCCCCATGCTAATTTAGCTTAACTTTAATCTTTATAGTACTCTACTACCAACTTCTATGTTTGGTGTTGTCGGTTGCGTGACTGAGATCGAATATAACGCATCATTTAAGCTTATTTTGTGTAGAATCTCTTTAATGACGCTATTAACTGTGGTTCGTAACGCAGATTTAGGGATATTTGTTGAAGTGAAAACTGTGTGGGCTGAAATGTCTCCATAACCTTTCATTAGTCTACTTAGAAACAAAGTAAAGCGGTTTTCTTGTGTAATTATTTACGTAATAATAAATTCTAAATCTATCTGACTTAATAGTATCAAACATGGAACCAAATTTATGTTCATACGTTCTAATGCCGTTTACCAAACCATTTATTTTAGGGTCAAGACCAAACTTCAATATTTAGTTAACAAGCTAACTTAAGTATAAAATCATGCAAAATTGAAATCCAATAATCAATTAGGTAGCGTCACAACAAATAAAACACTCTCGGGTAGCTGTGTCCAATTACCGGTTAAAGGTTACACGAGTACAAGATGCGCACGATTGACATTTCGAATCCGATTGCTTAAGACAACGCTCATAAAACTAGCGAATTACGAAGATTTAAAACTTGATCTAATACTTCAGTCGGAAAAACTACGTTACGTTCTAAAGTAACGGGCTTGTAGCCATCGATAACATTATGAATGAATGGCAATGGATTACTTAATGGTCTGACGTTTGAGCAATTTAAAGTGTTTGTATCATTTATCAGGCTGATCTTGGGCAGTCGTTTAATATTATATCTAATCGTATTAACGTCTTATGTTCTTAATTTAGTTAGTACTCGAATGAGTTAGCCTTATAACAATATTCCAAGCGATCTATTGACTACTTTACAAATGCTACAATATTTACGCTGATGACATTCCTATATTTATTCGTAAATTAGTCATTAGTCATCTTACTTACATACTTTAATACAATTAGTTCAATATTATGATAATATAATAAACTGTGTCGCGAATACAATGAACTACAAAATATAAAAGGCAAAGCTTAGAGATATCCACCTACACTGCTTTGACTCAGCTAAAAGCTATTGCAATATTTCAAAATGATGTTCCAATGTCACTTACTTTGTTTGTTTTATAAGTGGCAATTACAAAGCGTTTAATTGGTTTTATACATTACCAACTGCCTATGATACCTAACTAACACTACATTTTCTACAAATGCTAATACAAGTAACAATTTATACTAAGATAATATCAAAACATTTACAAATAATTCCTAGACTAGAAACCAGGCTGTATATCAAATTAACTCCATCATGCTACCGTACTTAACAAACTAATAAAACATACATTAAAAGGGATCCTGTAAACAGAATATGATTCCCGTAAATATGTCCAAAGTAATTGCAGACATTTAATAACACAAAGTGACTGGCAATATTCATTATAGATGATATCAAGTTGCCTTATAAGCGCAGCAGCTTATAAGGCGACCGGATCAGCCTCATCCTGATTGTTACTCTGCTTTGAAGATATAATCATTTATCATAGGTTTTTTTAGCACTGTGTTTTGATCTCATGTTCAGTAGGATTTTTCTAGACCAGCTAATTTTATTTGTCTAGTTCTATTCTTGTAACTGTCATGTTTTTTTTCTTTTTGTTACCTTTGCACCATTATTATTCGTATGTCAAGCTTGACCGTACACTATTCTAACTCGCAATTAAATTAAAATTTTATAAATTTTATTATTTATAAGATTAATAACAACAAAATATTGTTAACAAAATTACAACATTGGAAGTTGTTCAATAAAATTTTATAAAACATTTGAACTTCTAGTAACATTAAAATATTATGCCAAATCCAATACAACAAATGACGAACAATAATATTTATTTAAGCAAACGTTAACCCTTTGTGTCATTACTTAACTTCGCAAGCACGTCGCGTAGTACAAACTCCATTATCGAAACAAATAATAACCACAGAATTAATAAGTCTAACTTTAACTTAAAATATTGTTGTACTATTAATAGACTAAGACTAATAGACTAACTAATAGCAGCTACTGTTTACCTTTTTTTTAAATTTAATTAAGAATTATTTTTGAATTGCTTTGTCTTCAGTCTTTTCCAGACTGGTTTTGCCTTTACAAGTTTTATGAATTTTTATCTATATAACAAACACGTATCGTCTCATCGTCCTATGCAAATCATATCCTATCTGTTGATATATATGAAGTATATAGACCATCCAGACAACAAGTCCTTGTAAAGACATATTAACGCCACTGATGCTGCTATTGATGTGGACAAAAAAATAATTAAAAAGAGGTAGATATTTATCATCGGCTCAAAAAGAAAAAGACTAGGTAGGTAAACAAATGACATAACAGTGACATCAGTAAACGGGACACAATAGGCTTAGTTGGATGCCCACACGCCATAGTGCGTCACCCTGTAAATACAGGTCAAGAACGTAGACGACCCAGTAACAACAGCAATTTTGCATAAACTAAGAATATTTTCCAAGAGGACAACGTTGATTGAAACGTAGATAGTAATACTCGTATAAAAATATAACGAGTTTTTCTGTTTGAGATAAATAGAGGCAAAAAACCTATACAATATTTTGATAGACCTATATTTATTGAGCTTGAAATTCTGTTCTTAAACAGTTTCAATGTTTTTGGGGTTTCGTGAGAAGATTATACAACTAAGGGCCTCTACACAAAATGGTATATATTGTTTTAACCATTTTAAAATACTATGAGAAACATTTATTATGATTCGACTGTGAAATATGAAACCATGGCAAAAACTACATTAAAAGATATAATTAAGCATATAAAGATACTTGGCACAGCCTACTATCACCAAGCTCACGCTAAGAGCGACCGCACACGCCAACAACACAATAGCAGAACAAATTACTATTTTTAATTAACGTGAACTCCACCCTTGTCCTCTACTAAAACATAGTAATTATCAAGCTTTGTTATTTAGCCCATGCATGGTACAAATGAGGCGGCAGTCCTTGGCACAAATAATTAACTTACAGTTGATTATAATAACGGTATAAACAAGCTCACGATTTGATGAAAAACGTCATTATTGGCGCCAAGAAATTGTTGTCTGGTTAGATTGTTAGATCGATAATAGATTCTGAAGTTACGATCTAGAGATCAAGGGTTCATGACCTAATAAGTTTTGCAATGGATTTCTCTGAAAGGTTATTTTTTGAGACAATGGTATTCTTTACTTAAATGTTGCAAATATGTGAATTGCTTCAAGAGATGAAATGAATATTGGTTGTGAACACGATGAAGAAAGACTTTACAGGATACTCACTTATAACAAAGCTTAAGAAACCTCTATAGAAGATGGAATAGAGAGTAATACAAAAATGAATGCAGACAAAACAATTCCATTATGGAATTCTGAAGGTGAAAACAAATCTCTAAATTAAACAAGATTGCAATAGACAAATACCACGTAGCATCATTCAAGTAAGACGTTAGTAAACTACATATAATTTGAATGTCATTTTCACATTGAACGTCATAATGGTCTCATTTAGACATCACAATATGATTGTCTTTAGCTCACGCAACATAAGTTATGGTAGAGGTAGGCGTTGCATTTGGTACACACACTATTATTATTTCAATGATCTTTAAAACGCAGATAACTGACTGTAATTGCTTTAAAATCAAAATGTTTAGAGATTTATGCTTATTTAATGAATGTTCTGAATCCAAGACGAATTGCTTGCATACAATTAAGACCATTGGTGTACCTTGACAGTATAATTGGGCCTGAGAAAAACTTGATGTAATCCTCTTCCTAGTAAACCGATTGGCCTATTCTGCATTCAACAGAACTAGGGGATTGACCCTAGATTGGCAGCTCACTAACTTTTTACAGAATAGCACTGCTATTAAACATAAAGACGAGTATTTAGGTATACGTGTGTGTGTGTATGTTCGTAACTCTTTCATACCCAACCGACTGCACGGATTTGGATGCAGCACACGGGTAGATCATGTCTTGGAATAGCACACAGGATTCTTTTCATCCAGAGAAGAAGTCCCATTAGGATATTTTTCAACTTTCAACTTTCGGGCGAAGCCGCTAGCTGAAGTTAGTATAGCATAACTATATGAAAGGGTCATAATTTCATAACCGTAAACTATAAACTAATGAATATTAATGATGTGTAATATTACAAAACAAATAAAAAAAGCAATTTATTAATTCTCAAAGCACACTTACCTTAAGTTATTTGGTCGGCGTTACCGCAATGCATTTTTACGAATATTGCTCTCACCTGAAACAAGCAAAGGGACATTTTGTAACAAATTATTAACATTACAACACGAGCAATTAAGATAATTATGATAAATGCATCCACTTAAAGTCTATTATATCATTCCGTTGTGATACGACCACATGGTCAGGCAGGCCTTAAGGCCTTCTTATGTCATACGTCATAACGCGAACACAGATTTGTGTTCACGTTTGTTTATTTTTATTTGTGACTGACGTTTTGTTGATTAAAGATTGTGGTTGAGCACGTATGAAAGTAAGTGTAGTTAAAAGTAAGAGTATATAATCAAGAAAAGTATGCTTTATGCTGTCTGTCATAAACAGCCAGTCATTATGACGAATTTTTCCTCAATTTGTGTCCCTCAATTGTTAACTAAACAATTTGATATTTACTTAATCAATGACTTTACATGTCTAATTGATCCATTAATTAAATAAATATTATTTTACGAATGCTGCAAAAACTACGTTAGTCACGTCACGCCCATATTCCCACCCTAACCTCAATCTGTCAAAAGAACGAAAATGGCGCTCGCGTTGACAGTCGGGCTCGCAATTATGTACAATCTGTATAATTAGGTTTCGGTCCGTTTGTCCGTTCTTATAATTGTTCGCACACGTGAAACTTTCATAACCGTTCTGCTTTAATTGGCAAACTTTTTTCGGTTAGTTAGTAGCATTATTGCAGTCCGCGCTTGAATTGTTAAAGAAAACTCCGCGTGTTTCTACAAATTGTGTAATTTCTTTTTATGTGCACAGTGTTTTATTTGTCGTAACATTTTAACGCATAATAACAGATCTGATGAAGAAAATAATAAAATGCGAAATTGATATGCATGTTGAGAAAGTTATTGCTGTTACTTATATAAATTTTAAGGAAAATAATTTATAATCAGTGTGAATAAGTCAAGTTTTATAGAGAAATAGCCACAAAACCAAATACAACTAACTATAACTACATCGTCCATCCAGGAGGATTTCCAATCCCCAGCATTAACATGTGAAATCGCAAATCAATCACGCGCGTATCTTTATAAAGACGCGTTCACAATGTGGCTAAAATCTCAGCGATAACGCAACCTCGCATGACTGCACAATCTTCACGTTTCGTAACAGTGACGAGGCTATAAGTAATAAATCAAAATCGAACTTTCACAGGTCCTCAATAATGAGCGGATAACATGAGCATTCGCCATAACATGTGTGACGAGTGTTAAGATTGAATCATTCTATGGTTGAAAAGTTTATTACGATGATGCCACAAAACTCAGAAGATTAAATTCGCTTCCGCGTTTGTTGGTATGACAAAACTGTGCTTAATTTAATTATTTATTATAAGCAGTAGGTCACGGTTCACAATCTTTCCATAGTTTACAATCACGCGAGATAGATTATAATCTAACGGTATTTACGGTAGGCTTAAAGAAGGCTTAAAGTCACCCAAAGAGCAATGGAAAGGGCAACGCTTGGAGTTTCATTGCGTGATCGTGTCAAAAATGAAGATATCCGCAGGAAAACCAAAGTTGCCGACATAGCACGAAGTATCGCCTTTAAGTGGCAATGGGCAGGGCACATTGCTCGTAGAACAGATGGCCGTTGGGACCGAAAGGTTCTGGAGTGGCGACCGCGTACTGGAAAACGCAGCGGTTGAAGGGCCTCCTACAAGTTGGACCGATGACCTGGTGAAGGTTACGGGAATCCGATGGATGCGGGACGCACAGGATCGTGCATTGTGGCGACACTTGGGGGAGGCCTATGTCCAGCCGTGGAAGTCTGTCGGCTGAGATGATGTACGAGAAGCAATGCAAGTTTTGAAACAATATTCGAAACCAATATCGAAAGAAATAAGGACGTACAAAAATCTAGCTTGATTTATACAATTGCATCACGTAGTTACAAGTTAATATTTTTTACAACATCTACAGCAATTATAACGGTTATCTATTGATTTTATAAGTTTGAAATGTAACACAAAAAAGAAAGCTAGTCCAGCATACCTTTCGCAGCACGCCCTAACAAGAGTGGTATCAAACAAAAAGCCATTTGACCGAATAAGTAACTCATTGACTTGTCTTATCAGTTGGCTGATAGGAATCATGGCTACTTTCACTGATGCGAGCCTGAACCCTCGTGAAACGACTTTCCAAGTACTTTAAGTCACCGTATGTAAAGCTTGAACCGTTTGTTAGCTTATTTTATTGCTAGAAAGATGTTTCTCTTGGAAGTGACTGAAATTATACATGTTAAGAAACAATATGAAGCTAACTTATAAGTAAACCATGTACATTTATGTCTCCTATATTCAAAACGGCATGCATGAACTGCTGCGCTGAGTGATACGATTTCGATTCCTGCATTGAAAAAATGTTTTTAAAATCCACGGATAGGGTTGGGTTGAGAGTGTTCTAGGTTTTGATGTCTTGTGTATGTGAAATTAAATATTTGTGGACGCACTCACGATACGGCAGTTATTCCTAGTGTGGGCCTGTGGGGCAGTTTTTTTTTTAAATAAAATCATCTATCAAAACTTAAGTGTCCAATATTCCCATCCCAACTGTTCATAATTTACAACTCATGAAACATAATCAACCATAAGATAACCACATCACTTAAATAGAATACAAGCATAGCAAAAGATATGATTACGACCGTCTGTAATAAATGTTTGAAGTCAATGTCGACAGCCACTAGTCAGTCAGTCTTACTAGATCGGAACCGATCGATATCCGACATTGGAAAACTATAATTTATTGTTGGAAATTCTTAAAACACCATTTCACTGTAAACTTGAGATCACACTGGATTCAAATTACTAAACGATACATCTATATCTATAAGGAGGAAAAAAAAGCATTTATTGAGCATAAACTTTTGCACAAAATGTTAAACATACGGATAAAAGTGAATCATAGGAAACCCGAAATATAATAATCCTAAATATTGCTAAAATTAAAAAAAATGGTATAAACCAGGAGCCAAAAATTAAACTATTAAAAACATTACGCAGACATACAAACATAGGCACCGGAAAGTGGACACATTAATATTACAAATACAAAATATATCATTATGACCCGAATGTAAATGAAAATACTAACAAAGAAAATGTATCGATAAAGAAAGGGCATATCCATGAATGTCTACTAATGCGTCCAACGATTACTACGAGGAAATTGAAATCTACGTAATCAGTGCAATAGCTTAGTGAGATTTCAATATACCTGATACAAATACTGAACTAGCTAAACTACCTGTTCTGCTCCTATTAATTTCCTGCACCCATATTAGCCAACGCCCAGCACCTATGCGAGAGGCAAAAACCTCGTTAAAGAATTAGAAAGGAACTATTTTTAGTGATTTGGTGCGAAATAGTCTAGATACCTTTGATGGCAAAACGGCCAACGAGTTTCCCATTCCGAAAATAAGGCAGCTTAGACTTTGCTGATTTATTTATTTATTTTGGTTACTTCTATGTCTTCTGATGTGATTGTATGTTACTTTATTTATCTAAATGTGTAAATATATCCATTTTTAGTAAAATATGCACGATTATGAGTTTGTCCATCAATTCACATAACTCTTACAGAGCTATGAATGGATGAAATAAATAAACTATAAATATTCTGATTTAACCACCGTTCATTGTTAAAAGCCTCAACTCTGAGATGCTTGTCGATAAAACTAACCATTTTCAAATGCTAGCTTTTAGCATTAACAAGCTACTTAACCACTTTAGTGCCAAAACTGAGTTTAAAATTAACCCCATTTTCGTCGGAAACCTACAATCTGACGGAAAAGCGATAAAACGCACCTATATTTTAAATGTCAACTCAACACCTGTTTTAGACATAGCAATTTTATATTAAAATTGTTGCCAGTTAAGTTTTATACCTTTTAGTCAATACCTTATAAACATGTTAAAGACTATAATTTCTGACTTTGATTGCCTACATTTGTAAGACGTAACAAGACTTTTAGATTAGTAGAATGCATTCACATAACACCCAGAAATGTGTTTTATATTTTGTATTATGTTCAGCAATAAAGCTTTGGCTTCGAGACTAAAAGCTATATTTTATTTTTGGCCAATGCTGTCCTACATCTTGGCTAAATTCTCTAAAAGTATTGTTTGTGTTACTCTCTTTCCTAAAACGTCACTTAATTTTTTTTTTGAAGTCCGTTTGATTCGTCTGATACCGGTTTGTGGCTCGTACTGTCGCATTGACTAAGGGCACTAGTACTTAGTTCTTCGTGCGTACTACAGGCATATCCTGTCCTACACTGTTAAAGACAATCAGGGGCCTTACCATGACGCAATAAAATGTCGGGCATGTAATCGAGAAAAAGGGAATGAGATATACACCCTATCCAGTCCATCTCTTTAACAGTTCAGTTAAGGTCGTCAAATGGATTACGTTAATAGCTCATGGTAGAGCCTCAGCTTTTCTACAAACAAGTAAATAACTTCGTAGTCTTTTGCATCCATTGTAAACTGCGCCTTGCGTCTACTGATCGCTATCATTTATTTTGCTCCACATTGAGATGCACCGACGCCGACGCCTGCATCCTAGTTTTTATTCATCGAAAAGCGCGCGCTTTCTTTTTATTTTGCATCATAGATTTTCTCACTAGCCAGCGCTATCACACATTTATACCTATTGTGCGATGTAGAAAGAAGGAAAATATATATTCACAGCCCTGTATTTTGGGGAAACCCATGAGTGATATAATTGTGCAAACAGTTTGACACTAAAACAAAAATTTTAGAATTTCTGCAGTTATAATATAGCTGAATTGAAATTGTAAGTTGCTGAGAATTCGTGGTTAGAATAACAACAATAGCGCGGGTCGATTTCCTAGGTTGAATAACGCCGGTCATCTGTAGATGGGTGACCATTTTACCCTCCTCCGAACCTTGGAAAGCGCATTAAACCATTAGTACCGGCTACCATTGGTAGAGCTTTAACTATCGCTCCGGATAATCAGAAGCCAGGGTATCTAAATTAATTATTATTTCATTAATGATTAATGAGAATTCCAAAGCAGCAACTGAAATTTACCAAGATTCGTCGCAAACCAACAATAGTCTTTTCTCAAAACTATTTTTGTCGAACCTCAATAGAGTCACACGCAAGGCAACATCGCGGCAGACCAAGGCGAAGGTGGACAGATGAGTTTGATAACTACCAGAGGAACTGGCTCGCAATGGCCGAAGACATATATATATGTGTATACTAAGTATGTGGGAAAGGGAAAGGGAGGTCTTCGCCCAGTAGTGGGACATGAATTTGCCAACTAACTAACTCAATGGGATGCCAAGTGACGAAAACGCAAGAAGAAATGTTACCTAAATTGGTCGCGTCATTGTGTACGCAAAGCGAAAGCCCACCGCTGCCTATTTACATACGACATGGCCGTGGGCGAGCCTAAACTGATGTTAAAGGAACACTTACATAATAGTCTTAAGGTGAGTCTACGCTATAGGGCTATGCTCGGAGAATCCTTGCGTGATCACATCAGAAATTAAGATATCCGCAGGAGAACCAAGATTACAGACATAGCCCGAAGAATCGCCAAACTTAAGTGGCAGAGGACACATCAATGACAACCCCCGCTCTTGGGCGGAGCGGGAGATAGTGTCAGGCTCTTACTGACTAAAAACCCACCCCATTCCTTCAAGCCTTCACACCGGGGTTCGAGCAGTCTTTCGAAACTAACCTTGGCCCCGGTAGGCTTCGACCCATCTGGGCCCCTGCTGTTGCTGACAACTCCTTGAGGCGCGCGCGAACAGTGCGCGCCGTCGACGACTTGGGCTTGGTCCGGACAGTTACAGGACGGTCGGACAGCGAGCTACCCATTGCTCACTGTCCGCAAGCCCGCGCCCACAGTGGGCAGAGGACACATTGCACGCAAACAGATGGTTGATGGGGACGAACGGTTCTGGAATGGCGACCACATACCGAAAGACGCAGCGTTAGAAGGCCTCCCACAAAGTGGATCGATGACCTAGTGAGGGCCACGGGAATCCGATGGATGCGAGACGCACAGGACTGGTCATTATGGCGATACTTGGGGGAGGCCTATGTCCAACAGTGGACGTCTTTCGGCTGAAATGATGATGGTGATAACGCTCTAGCGTTATCACCATCATAATTTTTTGAGACCGAACCGAGCTCAAATTCGTGTTGTGTCAGCCGAGCACGAGCGACACTACACGAATTTGAACTCGGATCGTACTCGGCTCCTCTAGCATAGACCCACCTTTAAGGTAATAAAGCTGTTGTTATGTAGGAGCCTCGGAAACAATGGGCGGCGGCGGCGTAGGGCGCAGCATCCGAGCGCAGCAGAGGCGCGCCGACAATGTGCTCGTAACTTTGTATAGTTATTAGAACGTTCTATGGGTATTTAGATACATAGCTACATTAGGAACTTTATTTTTTATGTAAATACATATAAGGGTACGTAAAAGAACCTATGAGCTATGAGTATTCCAGGACACCATATTCCCGTATGCTAAATTTTATACGAATCCTTTCAGAGACAACTTTCTGATTATTGATAGGCTCGCGTTTAACCACTATCTCGTCTGATGGTAAGCGATGACGTGGTCGACGATGGAGCACGCTTGCCTAGATGTAACCTAATTATTCTTGACTTAAACAATCTTAGGTTGTAGCTATCAAGAAATACAGACTCCTACAAACAAACAATGTTACCTTTTTAACCATCGTTTTGTTGTGACAGTTTAAAAGAAACAGGATGCGATGAATTTAGGTCACTTTTATATGCATCAAAATATTGTTCACTTTCTCAGAACCTTAGTACCAAAACAGGACAACAGGTAGGAATTCCCGTTTAAATTATACCCAGGTCTAAATTCACAGGTAAGTTTAAAAACCTTAAACAAACGTAACCATAGACAACGACAAGAAGTATGTACCAGTATTTGTGTGACTAACTCCAAAGCATCAGTTCGATGGCACCATAAGAATTCTAAGAAAAAGCATACTCTTGCTAATGAGAACTGTAAACATGCAATAACACTCGTAAATAATACATTTTTCCAAGTACGATGAAACGTATGAACGAAATAGAATAACGAGTAAAGTATTCAGGTTTTTTGGTTATTCTACAGCAATATGTAGAATAACAAAAAAACCTGAATACTTTCCCAGCCCACCGTAAGCGCGAGCTTGCAGCCGACAAGTAATGTTAGATGACCAAATAAGATTAGTCGATGGCGCCTATTGTTCCACGCGGGCCTCAAAGAGATGTCAGCAAAACCGACGGGGGCAGCAGGACCGATGCCCGCTAGGGCCACGGGAAATTTCTGTGAACGGAACCCTTGGCTCTAGAACGCAAAGGGTACCTAACTAAAGAACACAGGTATGATTTTTAGTCAATAAAAAGTCTGACACGCTCTTTCACTTCACCGTAGAGCGAGAAAAGTCACTGGATGATAATCCCAACAAGTCCTAAAGTACGCAGTCTGCAGGATTGTTTCAAAAGGTTACCGCGTGCCTGGAACACAAAACGCAACTGAAGGAACACAGATGGGTTTTAGTCAGTAAAAGTCTGACACGTCCTCTCGATTCACCCAGAAGATAATTTCCCAATGCAAAAAAACACTAAGCCGCAAATGCATTGTCAACTGGTTTTCTTCACCAGTTCACCGGCTAGGCTTAAATCAGCTGTTCGCAAAAAAAGGTGCTACTACATTAGTTATAACTCAACTAAATACATGAATTAACAAATTCATGAACCATCAATTACATACTACTAACGATCACCGTAATAACATAGTACTAATGAGTAATGACGCAAAAAATCGACGCTTACGCATGATCGGGTAAACTGCGTGTCAGAGTAGCGAAATAACTGGACTTATCACTAATTATGTGCGCCTTATATGGTACACTAGTTAGGCTAATTTGGGCCAGCTTTAATGAGTAATTGACAGGTAACAAGCGTAGTGAACAGTAGCCATTTCACTGCAGCTTAAGGTATCTGAATTTAGAAATGGCAACTTACATAATCATTACATTTTAGCCTGAGATTAAATTCTGCTGCAACTTGTTCTTTCAAGGATCGCCACACTTAGGGTGTTTTTAATATGGTGCGATTTTGATCACGCATGCGGGACTGTCCCGCACGCGTAAACCCCGCAAACTACCTTTTCATACAAGTACGTATTTATTGTAATGGGAGGAATACGCACGCGGGATGCGCATTTGTCGTCCATTGTATACAACCACAATTTTCTGCATGCGGCGCAATTCCGCATGCGTGATGAAATCCGTACGATATTAAAAACACCCTTAAGTGGCAATGGGTACATTGCTCGTAGAACAGATAGATGGCGCTGAAGGCATCTGGAATGGCAACCGCGCACTGGAAGACGCGCATTGGTGGACCGATGATTTGGTAATGATTGCACAGGACCGTTCGTTATGGCGAAATTAATGGAAGGCCTATGTCTAACAATGAACGTCGTTCGGCTGCAATGATGAAGGAACAAGCACTAGAAAGACCACTCTTTGACTTACACAGACCATAAAGTTTAGATTTCCTCGTGTTGTTTTTTTTGACATTTAGTCAGAGGAACATTGAACGTGCCTAATTCGAAGCCAATAGGAAGCCTGTTTTCTTGCCAGGGTTGCGGAACGCAAAGGGTAACTAAACGAACATAGGTGGGGTTTAGTCAGTAAATTTTTAAACACTCCCACTCGCCCCGCCTACAGAAGTGCAAGAAGTTATTTGGTGATTTCCCACCCTCAAAAAATTGACCATTTTACATACGTTTACGGTAAATTTTTATTAAAGTTTGAAAAAATTAAACTACTTCAAAGAAATAATAAACAAATTAAACAATAACTTAAATAATTAAAAATAATATATACACTAAATGCCTAGCGAAATATGACGTCATAAAACTCCTCCGCATCGCTGTCGACTGGAAGTGTGCCCAAAAAGCTTTACGGTAAATTAACCCAAAATAAAACCTATATTTTGTTAAATACAGTGACCCTTCATTCATTGGTTGATATTTACCCTACCCTGATTTGCTGAAGGAAAGACCTCCTACCTCAAAGGGGCTCCTACCTATCTGGCTTCTAACACAAACCTAAACTTAGATCATTAACATACTAGCTCTGAGTCAGCGCAAGAAATTGTATGGTCCCGCCTACTAGTCGTACAAGCAAGACGACTCCATCATGATTTGTGGGTGTCGTGACTTCGGTAACAATAGGAATCTCTGATGTGCCGTCAAGCTTTGAGCCTACAACATCATGGTTGTAATTAGAAACCCATTATTATGTATTTCAAATAAGGAAGGACCAACCCTGTCAGTGGGCTTATTATGGCTTATCTGTAGGATGAGCAAAGGTATTCTACGTTATTCTATTATAAGCTCCTACTGTATTTTTATGATGTGCAATACATAATATAATAATTTGTAATGCAAATTATATAATAGTATGCATGTATTTGCATGCTATGATAGAAGCAAAACATGTATGCTCTAATAATTTCTGACAAAACATCTTTGCATGTTTTTTGCAAATAAAATTGATTGATTGAAAGAGTATATCAATTCTGTTTCAGATATCAGATTTTGATGAATATATTGTGCAAGATAATATGGAATTTTAGAGAGAAATATGAAGTTTAGAGAAAAGTTTTTTTTTATTTTTTGAAGTGGAAAATTCTTAATTGATTTTCCTTCTCTGAGTTGGAGTAAGGCGTGTCAAACTTTTACTGACTTACCCTACTGTTTGCTTCGTGTAGGTACGCGTTCACAGCTTACATACAAAGTTATGAAACTCTATCGACGAAGCGGCAAAGTCGTCGTGCCGTCTCGCGTCGTACGCGTGGATATTAAGCGGTGTCCTGCAGTTGCCCTTTGCATTCTAAAACCACGGTAAAAATTCCCGCGGCTACTCTTAAACTTTACTGTGTTATTTTTATCATGGTGTACACTAAACAGAGTAAGTAATATATTTATCTGTCTAAGTACAGTACTGAAACAATGCTACCATGAACGAAAACCAAATCCACAGCCCAAAGCGTGGGAGCTAATCACTCATCCATCACGCCAATTAATGAAAGTCAACAAACTTCCGTTCTCTACCGATACGGATCTATGACGCAACTTACTGCACTCGATCAATCGATTCTCGTACCACAGATAATCCCAGAACTTACCTGCAACAAAAAAAAAACAATAAACAATATGGCCGACTTTAATTTTCCCATCAGTGTTGCCAGATTAACGGTTATTATGACAAAAAAGAGTGCGGTAGACGCATCATTGTTCTCGCTGCTCTATTTACCCAATGAGACATACCGCTACTTACTGAGTATGAGAAAAAACGATTAGATGCCTTCGGAGATAGTAGGTACGCATCACTTTTAATAAGATCGCTTTTAAAAGAAAGATGAAGACCTTAAAATAATTGTTACTGTCGAATGGAAGAAAACTGGCTAAGTGTGAATAGGACCCGCAAACGAAGGGATCAGGGACAATAATAAAAACGCTGACGAAATAATGTTTCCCCTGTTTTAATTTTTAATTGAGAGCAGTGGTGGCCGAGTAGTAATGGCTCCGAATTACGATTTGTCGCGGGTTCAAACCCTGCCGGGCGCTTTTATTACTTTGTGTAATTTATTTAATTACCACTGCTCTCAAAACGGCATGTCCTAGAACCAAAAATTCGAAGACATGTGACATTCACCAACTCGCACTGGGCCCGCGTGGTGGATTACGGCCCATTCCCTTCTCCTAGAGAGGAAGCCTGAGTCCCAGCAGAGGGAACATTAAAAAGGCTGGTGATGATGATAAATTTTTAATTTTATTATCTGCTGTAGTGACAATAGAAAGACACATTTTGTGAAAATCTCTACTCTCTCTAACTCTTACGATTTATGAGATACAGACCGCTGATAGACGGAGAGACGGACAGCGGCGACTTAGTAATAGGGCCTTGTTGGCATCATGCGGTACGGAACCCTAAAAAATTATTAACCATTACTGTTACTTCACACGTTGAAGATTCTTACTGCATATTCAATGTTTCTCATGCTTATTCTGTAGGGTTTGAGCAGTTCTAAGTAAAGTTACACGATGCTACGACATAACGTGACTACCAATCACATCTATTTGTAGGAAGTAGTACTGAATCGTGATAATGTCACAATTCTAGATTCAAAGCGTTTAACTCAAATAAACCATTTATAGGCACTGTTGGATTGTCAACAAGTCAGTCAGAAAACTGCTAATGGCACATTCCAAAGCGGATGACTATGGAGACGAATGTGCAAGAAACTCCATAGACATTCTTTTCAAGTAATAATTCAGTATCAATTTTATTCAATAAATCCCACCCGTGTTCCATCAGTTAATAATTTTTTAATAATAATTTATTATTGATATAAGAATTTATAATTTATTCATAATAATTTATAATTTAATTTGTTTTCTGTGTTTCAGATGTACAGTGATTCTTTCGAATAATCTCGCAGCACAAACTCCTGTCAAGGAATAAATACCGGATAGATACATAAATCAATTAACATAATATGTAACTAATTTCACAAAACTAAACAATCATAACTATCCAAACCCAGTTTCATAATTTCTAAGTTACATTACATCACTATGCCATAATTCGTAGATCTAGTGACAAAAGTAAGATCGTTTGTCTATGGAACGGGATTTACATATTTGATGCTAGTGCGCTAAAGTAACACAATGTAAAAAGTATAGTAACTTAATAGAAAATTATGGTAACACCTTGCTACTGTGTCATAATTGTTCAATCTCATGAAGGCGCGTTGGACTTGGCCATAGATATAAGAAAGCTTAGACGCACAAGTATCTAAATCCACATTCTATCATTTTTTTTCTCATCATTCTAAATTTGTTTTATCCTATTTATTGCACTTCACAACAGTTTAATTGTATCAGTAAGTTTTTCTATATAGAATTTAATGAGGTGAATGAAAATCTCTAAAATTCTAACAACGCAATTTATGATTTAAGTCAAGAAGGATTTTGGCTTCTGAATTTGAAATAGGACCACATTATTCCACATTCCTGTGCTAATGAGAGTTTATATAATATAGACCTACAGTACTTGTCAGCAATTAATAAAAAATCTTCGTAAATTTAAAAATCGATGCACATCACGTCATCTATTGAAATTTATTTGAACTAAATTTTCTTCCGTTGAGATGAGATCCCGTGCTTTTCTACTACGATAGAACAGTTGCGCGTGCGCAGTGTGAAATTGAATTTAATTAGAAATGGTGAGCATATGCTAATGAGCTTTCTGGTTTAGCTGTTATGAGATTTCTTCTAAGGTAGTTGTTTGCGTGTTTTTGATTACATATGTAGTGTAATGATTGCAGTACAGACGTAAATATGACACATATAATTTTTTTAGAAAATAAAATGCCGCCATAGACTGCCTGCCACTCATTCGGAAGCCCTAAACAAAATTATATCATTATCTATTTTATCAGCGATAGCAGTTCTCAAAATGTAGAAAACATTTGAGATTGTGTTATGCTGCGGTAATATTAGGTAGTCAACTCCGATCATTTAGAACATATTTTGACAATAGCTATCTCTAATAGAACTGCACTCTATCAAAACACTCTTCGTCTCTAATGCTTAAGCTATCACCATCAGCCATATCAACATCCGTAAATGAATTTAAAAGATCTGAACTTGACAATGACCACCTATTATAAGTAGAACAATATGAAGGAAAAACAAACAATGAAAGAGAACTATACTATTGATGGTAAAAGATAAAAAAAATATAACCATGCTATACAAGTAGGTATAAAATACATATGCTATTTGTTAAAGAGGAAAATGAATACGGTATCGCTTTACGTTATACTCAAAAATAGAACAAACCGAATTGATACATTGATGATTATAAACGAATGTTTTTCAATAGACAAGTTTCAAATGGCGAATTAATTAAAGCTTTTAATAAATCAGTAACTAATGACATGGTAGAAGAAGTAATGAATATCATTGTTCAGTATTACGGTACCGTACGTGTCTCTATTTGGTGCCGCTAAGGATGCCATTTTAAAAAGAAAATCGTTGTCTATACTTTACGCTTTTTTGTAATCAACTTGACACTTAATAATTACATTTGTAACAGAGGGGAATCAAAGCAAGTAAACAGTAACCTGTGAAATAGATACCAAGACTATACAATTTTAATTAGGTACTCCAATTTATTATTCAGAACTGTACTTTTATTAATAAGAAATTAAGGATTTATCCAGCAATAATAACAAAACAAAAATATTACTAATTACTAGATTATTGTTATTAGTTTCTCATGTAATTTTTATTTTTGGTGTACAATAAAGAATATATCTATCTATATATAGAGCATCCTTCCAAACCATCAAAAGAGGTATCTATATAATATTGTTTATCGACAAACTTCTCTAAGCTAATTCAAAAGAATTCGCCATCGCAGCCCTAATCTCACAACATATTTTCACACCTCCAAGTAATCGACCGTAAAGCAAAAAATTGTCGGCTTCGTCGCCTGCGTCACTTAGAAAAAGTCGCACCTCTATTCAAGCATTTTTCTATGCCCGCGTAGGGCCGCACGCGCTAACGGAACCACGCATTAAGCTTAGTCACACTGCGCATCCGACACACCTCGTCTTGGCAGTTGGCGACCATCCGCGTTTGCTTCCACCGGATTCTTTAGAAAGTACTTTGGAGACTGCTGTACAGCTATGAATGAGCTAAGATAGTCTTGAAAGTAAAACTATATAAAAGAGAACAGACAATAAAATGCAAGCGTAGAAAGAAATAAATGTGTTGTCCAAAGTATGAAATAATGAAAATCCCAAATCAGTTTTTTGTTGAAGCCAAGGAGACCATATATGTCAGCTAATGAAACTACTGTAAAGGATGACTATAATTCAATAGTAGAAGCTACTACATCATATAACGGACGACTAGTAGAAATCAAAAACACACTAATATGAGTCACCACTAACTCTAGCTTTTAAAAATATCCTTATGTATTCAGGACAATCTCATCAACAAACAATCAATATTAATGATACCGTTAAAAGCCTCCTTCACACGAAGATAATACTCCCCACCAGTGTAAGGGGGTCAAAGAGTAAAAGTAAAATGACGTCTCCGAAGAGGTCACAGCGAACTGAGTTACGGGTCAATAATATCCAAATAAAACATAAAAGAATAATATCGTAATTGTAAAACTACGAGCGATTGAGAAAGAAACGTTGGAGGAGAGCCACAAAGTGAATAAAAACACCCAACAAAAGAAATTACTTGCATCTTTTTACATATACCTACTGCTTCAGGTAGCAGAGTTACATTGGAATTCGACAATGATAAACCATGTCGAAGTAAGAACGGTACGGTTAAAGTATTAAATATTTGAAAATTCGAGAATAAAGGCGGATTTACGCACTTTTTAAGTAATGTTTATCAATTTCTCTCTCTAAACCGCACAATTTTTTCCAATATCGAAAGTGCCATAAACAAAGCCACAGGCAATAACTTCAAAGCTATAAAATCGAACAATATATCAGTACATCAAGATGATCAAATAATAACAAACGGCACTACAGCACATGGGAGCGGAACGCAGATGCCATCAATTTTCTGAGTCATTAACCTTTTGTCGACATTGAAATAACGACCACATACAGAACAATCTGTGGGTCATAATATTATAGTCGTGAAACATTACGGTTTGTTAGAGAATCTTAGTTTTGTTGGTGCAATTGTTGCGTTACATGAAAAAAAAATTGGAATCGACACAGAAACCTCTGAAGTTACAAGATGAGCTAAAAAACAAAACCAATGTAGTAAATACAATAGCACCATCAATAACAACATGGATTTTTCTACGTAGAAGGAACACTAACCTTCCAAATACCCACATAAATTTGGATTTTAAGAACTCAATAAACATGTGCCAGGTCGCTGGTCCATGGACTATTAGCACCTTCAAACCAACCAGTTTCTTCTATATTGACTCTTACAACTTACGGAAGACGTAAAGCACTTGGTATTGGTACACGCATGTAAATTAAAAGTATGAAGCTTCTACCTACCGACTATGAAAGCTCTTAGGTCCTTTCCCTGTAAATGATAAGATTCATCTATCTTGTATAATATCTTAATCACTTCCTTGAGCACCAATGTAAAAAATGGATATTTTTTAACCTCTGGCCTTTGTGACACTATTGTATCGCCACTTAAACAAAAACATGATGGAACAACAGTAAACTTCGATAAAAATACATCATTAACCTATTTACCTACTTAAACAAAAAGTTCAAAAACGCGAATATATTTTGTAACCAATCCTAAAGCCGAAGGAGTCATAGCAACTGAATGCCTAACATTATTTATAGAGGATATTAAAACAGACAATGATTAAGTAACCAGGAATCTAGATGGCCAAATAAGACCACTTACAGCAAGTACTATTGAGCGAGAAGCAGACGTGTCGATCTAAAGTTGTGTAGTAAGTTTTTTGTGCGTACGGTCAGTCACCTCACCTCCTATTAATACTATTAAAAGACATAACAATTCTATCCTATGTATCTTATATAATACTGCTACCAGTCATTTGGTGAGGGAAGGAAAAAACGATTTTGCTATCGAACTTCAAGCTAAGAATGACTCACTTATTTGGTGTACTCGTGAGAAACACAATATCATCTTGTAACGGCTACCTTTAATCTTCAATACATTGAACATCAGTATACAATCGTACATCAAAAGTTTGATTGTAACGATAACCGTATTAGGTCCGAATGTTACAAAGGGCGGGACGGGTCGAGTCTATCGCGATTTATCAGATACAGCACCAATTCCTGGTTATTACTGAGATTTATAGCAGCATGCTCCATTGAAGCAACAATAGGCAAACCGGTAAGACGTCGGAATGGCGATCGATCATATTCCATTGTCGTGGAAGCTTACATATTTTACTAAAGGAGTAAAGCCAGTAACTAGGTAGTTATGTACCTACTTATAAGATACTAACCCCCAGATTTCTGATTTAACCAAACGGTTAAATATTTTTTAAACTCTACTTTAGCCTGAAACCCTGTCAAAATTTAGCATTTATATAGGGTTTGAGACAAATAACTCAATATATTCAATTTAGAAACCCGCTATATGCGTATAAAACGACTTGGTAGAACTGTACTGGTTAAAAAGAAAAGAAAAAAAAAACACAAAACAATACAGACTTGATTTGTTCGATATTTTAAAAAGGTCGAATTCTAATCGATCATCCTCTCACTGCCACCTGCTCACACTTTCACTAAGAAGCTCTACTTGTTGGTCATAAAGAACATTATTCAAGATTCGCTATAGAGATTGCGAATGTTTTGGTAATAGCTGTGGGCTTAGAACGCGGTCGAATTATAAACGAAAATGACTATCTATCGATCGGCTTGCTGCCTGTGCTTACAATAAAGCTTGTAAACCGATTAATTTCACCAATTATTTATTTTTTGTACCCGATACTACTGTTAATATACTCGTACGACGAGTGATTCACACAATTGCTAAGATTTACAGTTGTCTAAAGTTAAACAGATTTGTTTCAATGAATCCATAAATCAAACAACTTGCGTTATGTTATTAAAGTAAAGAAAACACATAAGGTACTTATACTGACAATAATGCTATCCCCGTGTGAACAAGGTCTGCAGTATTCTTATTGTTGCATAGAGTATCGATTTCAGATTGCAGTGGAATAGCCGCAATGATATTGGAGACCTTTCGTGATTCTCTACTAACTACAACAGTAGCTGATTGAAGCTACAAATTATCAAAAAAAGATTCGATTCTGTTAATTTCATTTCACGGTATGATTTAAATTGAATTTAAAAAACGTGTAGTCGTCATGACCTATTTATTAACCTTTAATTTCAGAATTCGGTGTTAAATAACAGGCTTCTCAAATTAATGTAACGTGTGTATTTTTTGTAAAGAGTTTATTTTTTACTTTTGGCTTTAATTCTTTATTGTACACCATGATAAATAACAAATAAGTGGATATCAGAGTTCATGTACAAAGGCGAGCTTAACTCAAAGTTGAGTTTTCTTCCAGCAAACCATTGGGTGGCTTTGTAATATTTTTTAGGTGGTAGTCGAATGTATTATTTTTTAGGAAATGACTCATGTTGAAAAACAAGCTACAATTGATTCTCGATTACATGGCATAATATTAGCTGTACAATATCGTCTGAAGGTGTATTTTACTTAGAATCATCAAGACATCTAACTAATTAATATTTAGATTCTGTTTCAACTCCTCCATCTAGAGGAGTATTTTATCTATATCTATAGACCGCTTGAAATACGTTGTGTTTCTGGATTGAGTAACTATAATAATCGTAATTAGTGAAATGTGCCATAAAACCATAGAATTAACAAAGTTTCCAAAATAATTTATAGGTAAAGGAGAAGTCTTTTCACAATATCAATCTAGAAAACTCTGACAAAAGCCCTATCAACCATTACCATCCACAAATATTCAATCAAATGCCAAAACGTCGATCTTATCCTGATCACACAAAATCATGTCCTTCTCAGTATGAACAACGTTTAAATATTCAAATAATATGACGTTCTACGAAGTGTCGGCTCCTTACATACTTACAGGAAACGCATCCGTCTCATTGTTACGATCGCTTAGTTTCTTGAACATATACATCGATGTTTATTAACTATTGTCGGTAATATATTTATAACACTAATAAATTGAACCATAAAGTTACACTTCTATAAGTTTACGTAACTGAAATTCAATTAAGAAGTTCAATTTAAGTTTTAATTCCGTTTTGAAGATTTCCATATATTTTTTGTAACTGTGTACCTTAATAGTATTTGATTAGTGATCTTCAGACACCCCAAAGACATGCTCTGATGTAGGTAATGTTGCTTTGAAATTATCGATATCTATATAAAACCTGGGCAAGTGCGAGTCGGACTCGCGTACTGAGGGTTTCGTACAAACTTACCTACGTAAATAATTCAATTCCGGAATCGAGTCTAGATTTTTTTTCCGAACTGCATTTTTTTGGGTGACGTTACAACATAATTTTCAGATTTTGGTTCCCTAGCGAACAAATGTGTCAAAGTATGTACCTAAACAGAGCTTAGGCATCCTTATCTTTAGATTGTGTTGACTTAGAAGTTTTATTTAAGAAGTATTTGGTATTAATCTTACCTCCACGCGTTCCTGACAAAAAGGGTCTTGACAGACGGACAACAAAATGGTGAAGATGAGGTTTACGTTTTTGCCGACTTAGGTATGGAACTTTAAAAAATGTAGATGCGAGATCATAAGCTATTTTACAACCAGTTAAATATCAACCAAGAAGCAGAGCTGTCGAATTAAAAGATATGAAATGGCCTGACAACATGTCAACCGAGATATAGCCAGGAATATTAACGATTTAAAAACCTGTCGTCTGAAAGCTAAACAAGTTTTAAAACAGTGTAATACTGCTGTTTAGCATGTATGATATCGTAAATAGATATTCATCTAGGTAAGCAAAAGTAATTTTCAAGAATAGAGTAAAATAACACCACTCCTATGTGTGGGAACCTCCGTGTATGGTAACATTTCCTCTGAGAATTGTATTATGATAACACAATGTTACAATACTGAAGTTTTGTTTAAAAACAAAGTAGCAATAATAAGTATGCATAAAGTAGATAGAGTAGATGCCGATGCCGATCAGAGACAAGTGTAAAATCAGTTGATTCAGAGATAGTCAAATCAAAATTGAACAAAGCATCTTAATTACATTAAAACCTATTCTATTCTGTAATACATTATCAAGATTAGCGTCACGTATCACCATATCTATGTACATGTAATACAAACGTCAAAGCCAAAGAAACAAGTTTTAATAATGACAGCTCATAATATTTACAGGAGTTACCTGATGAAATACCCGAGCTTAGACAAGTGGACAGGTTTAAAACATAACACGTATTGTATTCAAATGAACTTGATGATTTAGAGCAGTTCGTGAGTGTTACTTCATAAATCTTGTAACACCATACTCTCAAGGTCTTTGGAGGGTATGACAGGTCAAAATTTATGACCAATAACTTTTGGTAGATCAGTCAGGCTGAAATTTTATCTATATATTATTGTAAGCAATGCCATGTCAGATATAATAATGTTAAATAGGAAAATTGATTAGCTATCTACAAGCAATATTTCGCCATAAAAAGACAATAGAATTAATATTATACATGTAACTAAACGAAATGGAAATCTAAATGCTAATGGAAGCTGATAAACTGGAACGGAAAGCCTGGTATTATTATGCAGAATGTAATTCGAAAAAAACACACCTTCAGCCTCTTGTAGCCCCCGAACAATGAAAAATACATGCCAAATGAGTTTCAGAAAATCTTGTCGATAAAAAAAATACAATAGACAACCCTATAATTAAACAGTATGGGAAAAGCCATGACCATAACGTTGATATTGCAACAAGAAAGATTAATAATGCCAATTAAGTTGCGAAACTGTGCGGCGAATGATTGATATCATCTGGTCATTTGTAATCGCCTCAAGTATTGTCCGCTACCATATTTGAATAGGTCTGCAGGTGTTACTTGGCATTGCAAGCGTTAGGAGACCATGTGGGGTCCCCGTTTCATCATCAGTAGAGTCATCAGCGCTTTTATGTTTTCTAACCTTCGTATAGGCTACTACGATAGCCTGATGATTACTCATTCCTTATGAGAAACTGTTTTATTTCCTCGAAACGTTGCTGTTGGAAAATACTAATTTATTTTCCTCAATAAACTTATAAACATAGTGGGTTACAAAAGTAATAGATTCTATAATACTTATTGTTATACTTGGCTTCAATTGCAATCTATCCATTCGGCAAATAAGAATGGTTCTGTTTGCAGGATTTATTTGATGCAAAATAGTTTTTTTTTGTTTAATGAGTCACACATCCCATGATCCAGAAAAAAATACTAATGGAATTATTATCAAACTTTAATCACCACAGGCTTTGCGTTAAGTTTATACATAATATATTTTATCCAAAAATGTTAATGGGAAAGCCATAAAAGTAAAGTAACTGTTCGATACTCTTATCAAATCGTTACATTTTTCCATAACTTTTGACTACCATGTTTCAAGCCATAAGCACACCTAATGGTTGATGAGATTATCCTAAACATATCCTACCATTACCTTGTCTGGAGCAATATATTAGTTACAAAGAAAAAGTAAAATAATGTCTGTTACAAATAGTTCACTTTCTCTGAAAGCTGATATGCTCCGTTACTTTTAACCTAACTATTTGGAGTCTCACGTTGCATCATTCTTGGGTCATCTTTGTGAGAGACAATAATAATAATATGTATATAACGATGCAGTACGTTTCACCAATATTTTTGAAAGGTTCATTATACAAATTGTTTTCAATTTTACCCGACTACTCCAGAATGCTTATCGAAAGTATCATATATGTATGTCAATTTGTATGCACTCGCTGTAGCCTAAACAGGTAGTTAGATTTCAAAATGAAGTGTCATTGGATTGGGTTTGACTTTTGAAGTAGCATAAACTATATCATCATCATCTTTCTGCCCTTGTTCCATGTTTCTTGAGAACAGCACAACACTTTTTTTTCTTGCATTCTGTCCTATCAGCTGTCACGCTATCCCACCCTTTTCCTTCATAACACTTTTCTCACATACCTAATTCATATTTTCTTTGGCCTCCCCCTCCTCTCCATCCATTCACGTGTATATATTTATAATTCTTTTAGTAACAGCATATAAAAATAACTATATGGTATTGAGATTGTTCAAATTTTAATTTTCTCAAGATGACAATTCTCAATAACGTATTACACAATTTAAAATGGTCACAATCACCACTTTTACTACGGCATGAAGTCATTACTACGTAAGTGACATCACACTATTTGACAAAGTAAACAATACAAACAACACTTGTTAAAACATATTGTTCTCCGTTCCGTTTCACGCACATTTTTATGAAAGTGAAAGCATTATTAAGTGCTTAACAACACAACAAACGGATTTGTGCACGTAGATTGGAATGTGTAGATCAACTACTGGATCAAGGTTTGCAGCAAGGTGACCTATCAAAGAATTGTATAATTTATAAAGCAGTTAATTTAATGCAATCTGTATACCGTAGCTCTGATTAAGACATCAAGTTGAATATAGTTATTAGAAGGGTTTAATAGAACAGGAAATCTTATCAGTTTATTGCTATGACCTAAATCTTGTTAGATCGAATCAACCTTCAGGTATTATTTAATACGAATAATATTGTATAACAATATTATGGAATAATTTTTGGTTTAAATGACTTATCCTTAAATCATGAATATATTTCGTTGGCGGTTAAGATTGATTACACACTCAATTTTGTAGTTTCATTTTTGGTCCTTCGATCCCTGCCTGCCACAACTTGCAGCTTTACGACATGGTGAGCGCAATACATTACTTTGTGTAATTTATTCCATCACCACTGCTCTTAAAATGGTGAAGGAAAACATGTGACATCCACGAACCCGCACTGGGCGCGTGGTGGATTAAGGCCCATTCCCTCTCCTAGAGAGGAGGCCTGAGTCCCAACAGTGGGAACATTATAAGGCCGACTATGCTATGTTATGCTATGCTATGAGCGCAATGTTTGAGCTATTGACTTGTCCTTAGCGTGACGATGGTAAATCTAGTTTGTTTTTTCAAGCATTGACTGCTGTGCTGCATTTATTCGTATGGCCCTGCAGATAGTTATTTCGGATCTGGGTGTGGTGTGTATGTGAGGTTACATATTAGTTAATGTAACCACGATAAAGGAGTAATCCTAAGTCCAAGACAGCGTCTTTATTTGAGGTAACGACGTAAACGACGCAAATAGTTCCGTTAAATACACCCTTTTTTAAGTTCAGTACTGTACATCCAAAAGTTGTCCAGTAGATACCATACCGTACCGTTTTAAATATATAAAAATGTTATGTTAATATTTTATTGTACAATAAACCCCTAGCCAAGTTACAACCGTTTCGTTTCGATTCTGGTTCGTCAATCGCCTCTAGTTGACCACGCCTCCGAGTCCATTGTTTTAAAGTTATCTCAATGCTCAGTCACGTGATCAGAAAAAGAAATCGAAGGCGTGACCGACACGAGGCGGTCGACGAAAAAGAATCGAATTTGTAACTTGTCTAAGGGGTGCAGTTATTCCCTTTTAGACATAATAATTATCATCTTTCACATCCATCCATCCTTTCTCAGGTCTTACTGAAGTGATCCCATAAGAAGCTCCATAAAAACAGCTTCACTATTTACACTGACGGTTCTCAGAGAAAAGGGTTATTTACTTTGATTGCTATTCGTTAGTTCTGCACAGAGGAATCTTTTAAGTGTCGGTGAATCGATTTCGCAAACTCTTACCCATACGTTTTCCGTTTAATTACGTTGACAGGCGTATAAACGAGAAAGTGTTTATTTGTGTTTCCCATAGAACAGTTTCTCTCGGATATAAGTAGATGTAATCAATGCAAAATATATATATCCTCAAATTTATTTATTTATTTATTAGTACCTTCAACAGTACAGGCACTAGGAATTACAACACACTGTAACACTTACAAGACTATAGATTAAAATAAAAAAAAAAATATTATGAAACATTCTATGTTTTTGATTCATTGAATGAAATTTCATAAAAAAAAAAATGAATTAAAATTATAACAGTTATAATTATAACTGTTATAATTTTAATTCATTTTTTTTTTTTACACAAGAAACAAACAGAAGAATAAAATAAAAGAAAAAAAACATCGTCACTATACTGAAAGTGTTAAGCATAATAATTTGTATAATTGTAAAGACCCAGACGTTTATAGACTATCATAACATAATTATAAGTTATGGAAACTCAGACTATTGTTTAGAACTTATTAGGTATAATTTCTCATAACAACCTGTCACTCTTGTGAACTGCTGTTTTCTCATGATTTATGAGAAACTGCAGAACGTTTGAAAGATTTACTGTGGTCCAAGAACACAAAGAGCATATGAAGGAACATAGGTGAGTATTTTCCACATTAAAGCGGGAGAAGTAATTTGATGATTTCCCAACTCAAAACAAAAATTATTTATTTTATTTATATATTACTAATGTTTGGTTAGCAATAATTTTAACCAAACATTAGTAAATTATTAGACCATTTATGCATTTACGAAACCATCCTGCAATTTTCTTACTGCTGGGACCAACAACCGAGGCAGCCTCTCAGTGAATGAGACTGTAATCCTCCACGTGGGCCCTGTGCGGGTCTACGGGAATTTTCCAAAGAGTTACACAAGAAATCCAAAGAGCAACTAAATGAACACAGACGGGTTAAGTCAGTTAAAGTCTGACACTCTCTCTCGCTCCACCCAGAGAAGGAGGAATTATTTAATAACGACCTGAAAAAAAATAAGCCATTGTATGTGGGTGTGGGTGGAATATCACTGAACGTCTTCCAACTTTAACTCATAATTCCTTGGATAGAAAATTATGCTCTCAATAGAAAAGACATTGTTACTGCCATGAGGCTTCGATCTGGTCACATTCCGTCGAGGAAGTTTACGTTCCTCATGGGTATCACAGATTCACCTAATTGTGTAAAATGCGGAATAATTGAGGACGTACAACCTATTCTGGTGGAGTGTGAGCGGGGCGAACGCCTCAGAAGAAATATGTTTAGCACTTTAAATTTGTTAGATATCGGTTTTTGTAACAACATTTTAGCTAAGCCTACGTCAGACGAGGCAAGAGTTATAGACAACATTTATTACAATCATCTAAAATAAATCAAAACACAAAATTTGGCTATGATGGAGCGACATGGTCAAAATTGTGACAAATATCCTTAATAAAGATTGAAAAAAAAATACTGATAATAGTTATGTAACATTAAGTGACAACGTCTACATTAAAAAATAAACTGCCGATCAGAATTTAAACTTACAAAACCGTGAAATCAAATAACGTAATTTGTGATTCGCTTGTCGGTAAAACTATTTATTACATTTGAATTAGTTTCGGCTTGATAAGTTCATTGAACCCGAGTCATCGACCCGTTTTGATAAGAATCGGTTTTTAATCAATATTGCCTGCGGTAGTTCGTAGTTGTGTTTTGGTAAAGTTTATTATTTCTTTCCCTGCGACTTAACGCTTCAGCAACTTCTATGGGGAATTGTTTGTTCGATAACTTGATAACAACTTTAAATTGATAAAGTTAGATAAAGCTCTTTTCTTATCAATGACAATGAGGCTAGTAGATTATAATGGAAACGGAGGTCCCTTCTAAAAATAACGTAATATCTTATATACGCTTGAAAATTTAAAGACTTTTTATTTTTAAATGACTAATAGTAAAGCACGTGTAAGTATTTTACATTGGATAATATTTTACTTTGTATGATAGAGTGAATTCGTCCTCAGTTATCCTTTTTTGTCTTGATGAATTGTCTAAAAAAAGAAAAAAACTTCTTTTATATACAGGGTTATTTGTAAAACACCTTGCAGGACTGTATTACTAATATCTTTAACAAAAACTTTTATTCTATGACTTTTTACAAAACAATATATTTACCAAAAACAAACCTTCAAGATTTCGTGGTTCTAAGTTCTAACATATTTCAACTCTGTATTTTGCCTTCAACGCACCATCCCCACTCCCCTCCGCTATTGAAATTATTGCGTTGCATAGACTTAATAACATTTAGAACAATCAAATTTTTTTTTTTTATGGAAATCTGATAAACCAAAATATGAAAATTTTTAAAAAGTCATAGAACAAAAGTTGTTGTTTATGATGTTCTTGACATGGTCCTGAGATGTTGACAAATAACCCTGTATATTTTTGAAAAGTCTTTCTACGGTGATATCTGGTTGTCCAACAAAAAGGAAGCAAAGTTACCAAAAAAAAGTTAATAGCAATATAATCCTTTCTTTCATCCTTTAGAAGCGTCAAATTCTCTAGTAAAATATGTATATTGTAATATCGTCTATAACCACATAACTGAAATATCTGAAATCTTACAAAAACAAAGCAAGATGCAAATCATTTCCTTGTGTTAACCCAGAAATGAGTAAAATAGAGCATACTTTAACTATTTGAACCGAGGCTAGAGCCTTGAAGTAGCCCCGTTTATGAAGGGTATGTAAGTTTCTCAAATTAAATCGGAACAAAAACGTTTTAGTTCTTTTTTTTCCAACTCAGGTATACTGGAATTTCTTCCTGTATACCTGATACTGGAAAAATTCTTCAAAGATAAGCTTTACCTTTGTACCTATTTTTTTTTTTTTGTTTGTTTCTTCTTGTCTATTTATTAAATGTATGTTAATCGCCAGTAAAATTGTTGACACTTTAAGCTGCAGAGTAACTTTTTAACCGACTTCGAAAAGGAGGAGTTTCTATGTTCGTCTGAATGTTTTTTTTTAATTTTTATTTTTATGTATGTTCACCGATATCTCGGTCAATTGTGGACCGATTTCGAATATTTTTTGTTTAATTGAAAGGTTTTGCTTTCAAGTTGGTCCCATAGAAATATTGTTATGATCTGATCATGATCTTCGAAGATATGGAACAGAACTTCTTATAGAATCACAGCAGAACTGTGGTTACAAGTAAAGTTGCTTTGTTTATACGTATAATCGATGACTGACTGTCAGAAAAGAGAGCGGATGTATCAAACTGATCTGATAATGCAGCCAGAAGGAAAAAAATTAAATTAATGGAACCTAACCGTTTTGAGATGCACTGTGGCTATTAGTTATTTAAGTTTGTCTGAGGGGTACTTTTTGGTTGTAGTACCATAACTAAAAAGTGTAAAATAAATAACTTTTTACAAAAAAAAATATAACCGACTTCAGTGTTTTTTCCTTTCTCGGTAGGGAAAATCATGCAATGAAAACCCCCGCTCTTAAAAAACACTGAAAAGTATAAAATAACTGTAATTTCGGAAGTCGGTGTTAAATAACGAAGAGACCAAACTATTATAGAAACACCGACTTCCGAAATTAAAATTATTTTATAATTGTCAGTGTTTTTTAACATTGAAGTCGTTTATATTTTTTTTTGTAAAAAGTTTTTTTAATTCATTATCAATCTCTCAAGGGTAAAAACCGGCCAAGTGCGAGTCGGACTCGCCCATGGAGGGTTCCGTAGCAGCAAGTAACATAATATAAAAGTTCTTGTAGTTTGTTGTAACTTTGATCGATGTTTTAATAATAGTGTTTTTTTTTAGATTTATGACATATTAAAAAAACTACTTACTAGATCTCGTTCAAACCAATTTTCGTTGGTAGTTTACATGGTAATGTACATCATATATTTTTTTTAGTTTTATCATTCTCTTATTTTAGAAGTTACAGGGGGGGGGACACACATTTTACCACTTTGGAAGTGTCTCTCGCGTAAACTATTCAACTTAGAAAAAAATGATTTTAGAAACCTCAATATCATTTTTGAAGACCTATCCATAGATACCCCACACGTATGGGTTTGATGAAAAAAAAATTTTTGAGTTTCTAAGTATGGGGACCCCCAAAATTTATTGCTATTTTTCTATTTTTGTATGAAAATCTTAAAGCGGTTCACAGAATACATCTACTTACTAAGTTTCAACAGTATAGCTCTTATAGTTTCGGAAAAAAGTGACTGTGACATACGGACGGACAGACAGACAGACAGACAGACAGACAGACAGACATGACGAATCTATAAGGGTTCCGTTTTTTGCCATTTGGCTACGGAACCCTAAAAAGGTGAATGTTTACCTACAAATATATGTGTGTATGAGTTTTGTTACTCCTTCACGCTCAAAAGCTAGAACGGCTTATGAAAAAAAACTAATTCCACGAGAGCTATGTATATCGCTACCAGAATCGGTATAGCGATAAATAACTAAGCGACTTTTATTATGTCATCGTTTATGATCACATTAGGTATACCTAATAAAGAACTTAGTATAGGGTATACCCTGTACTAAGTTCTCCACTACGACTACTCCTATATCAATCTATACATTGAGGCTTATCTCAAGAACTGTCTCGTAGAAATTGGCCATCAGTCACTTGGACGACCTTTCTCCTATCGGTTAAGAGAATTTATTTCTCCAAAAGTCTGAAAGAACCTCGCAAAGGTTTCCATTTACAAATGAATTCGGCTAAATGGTTTCACTTTAAAGTACCTATTACATTTAATTGAATGAGGAATCAATGGGTGCTCCAATATAATGGAACTTCAGAGACGACAAAAGTTATATAAAAAACAAGTTAAGTTTTTACCGAGTGTTTCTTCTTTTTATTATTCTTTTTATTGTTTATCGGCCTTCGTGCGTCAGTAGAGCTGAAATCTGTGACTCGTGCTTGGTTTAGTTAATCTTATTGGTTATTTTTATGAGCCGACAATAGGAATTCTCTGGAACGTAAAAGACAACTGAAGGAACACAGGTGTAGTTTTAGTCAGTAAAATTCTGACACGCCTTCTTGCTCCACCCTTTAGCGACAGAAGTCATTAGATGATTTCCCGACTTAAAAAAAAACGTCAAATATATGATGAGGATGTAAAAGATTGCCTTGTGCGATAAGACCGCTCATTCTACACTTATTTTTATAAATACTTTTTCCTGTGTTTTTTTTATGAGATGATAAAGATCATAACAAATAAACAGCAACAATATTTTAAATACCTCTACTAGACTCATTGAATTGTTGGCTAAAATAAATCTAGTAAGACTTCGTATGTAATTAACAACCATGGAGTTCATTAAAGTTATGCACATTTCATAGTTAAACATTACGGTGAAGCATTTCTTTCGAGATGATCTTGAAATTATACATTTAGCAACTTTAAACTCATAAAAATTTGTTATGGTAATAAGTACGCGTACTTACTTGAAATTACACAGTACTTAAAAACTTAGGCAGTAGGCTCCGTGCCGTAATCATAAACATAGAACAAAACATATTAAACAACACCTTATTTACATAAGGTGTATGTTTCGTAATATCAATTTGTTAGCGCAAAATAAACATCTCAATGAAAGAGATGGTAATCAGTAGATCAATCTAACTCGTTACAACACCTTAATGGTCTAGTCTAGAAAAAAATCAATAAAAAGTCTGAGTCTAATTTTCTGATAGCTATAACCTGGATGTATTTTAGTCAAGAGTAAATAGGGTATTTCTAGATAAGCGTGATTAATTATTAAACACATCATCGCTTACCATCTGGTGAGATATTGATCAAACGCGAGTGTATCATAAATAAAAATTAAACATAATATTTTTCATTAAAAAGTTTTCTCATTTGTCTACGTAAAGAAAATAAGGCATTCAGTGGACACCACGAGAGGCAGACTCTTACCTACTTTTTCTTGGCATTAGAAATATTTTATTTTATATCTATTGATTTTCATTTATTAGCTCTCGTAGTGATTATCCATACCTACATATAAAACGTGAGTGTAGAGATTAAAAAACGGCTGTGCTCGGAGTTTCCTTCGATGATCGCACCAGGAATGAAGACATCCAGGAGAATCAAGGTTGCTGACATAGTCCGAAGAATCCCCAAACTTAAGTGGTGGCACAGTGCTCACAAAACAGATGATGGATGGGACCAAAAGAGGGTAGAGTCTGTCAGACTTTACCGATTAAAAGCACTTAAGTAGAACCACACTGTTCACACGTGTGCCATACACGCCGATCTGGGCGCGTCGGTCTCCATACATTTTTTATGGAAACTAGACTTGTAGAGCTACACTTGATACACGCCACGCGAGGCGTCGCGACGTCATTCTATGTACACATCAGGCGTGTTACACATGTGCGTCGGTCTAATGTAGTTAATACTAGCTTTAATGCTCCTTTGCTACTCGTCACTTCTACCTGGTACTGAGACAAGTTCGCATTTTCCACAATATATACATACAGCTCAACCTATTTCTGTATGCATTTCTACAAACCTACATGACTTGTAACTTATCTACTAATTCCAAATATTTTACTGAAGAAGAGTAGGTAATCGGTATTGGGAGTCTGTGGTCAATTGTACCCTCTCGATTTGGGCCCGCGAAATCACTCAACCTAGTCCTATTTTTGATTTGGACGACTGGACCCACTGCCCATTTTTATTATAAGTAGGTACAGTCACGGAAGAAAGTCGAATCTTTTAGTTTTATTTTTATGAAAATATGTTTAAACAATCACATAATATTATTTATATTACTGAAAATATATACCTTTTTTTTATTTATTCAATTACCTACGTATTTACACTTACGCACCACACTTATCTACAAACACAAAAACTAAATATTTTTTTACTTTTTATCGGTTTGTTTGAGAAGACACGGTAAGTACAAGTCTCAATAAATAACAACTTGTGCAAATCATATTATGCAGCTATTCGACTTATATATGCTAATTCATCGGATTACAACGGTTACTGGTTTTCAGGTTAAGTGGCTAATGAGTTGGCATTCATTGTCTGGTTTAACAAATCCGGTACAGCCGGTCGTACTGCCTAGTCATGGAACTATCGAGTATTTCGATGATTATTGACATGGAACTTTAAAAGCTTGTAGAATTTAGGTAAACACGTGAAGGATAGATAAATGTTAAGCCTAAGCAATTCTGCGAGATTGTTTGAAAGAGTCATCGTGGCATTGGAACGCAAGGAGCAGCCACAGTCTAACACTCCCTGTCGCTCCACTTAAAGCGCAAGGTAAAAGATGATGTCCCACCCGAATAAATAAACAGGCTCAACCAAGAAGGCACCTCAACCAACCAACTCTACACACATCACACTCAATTTACACCTGGAGTAGATTAGTACGTATGTTATTATTAACTATGATTCCATATGTATTGATTTTTTTTTTTTTTTTTTTTTTTTTTCGATGGGAAAAATCATCTTATGACAACCCCCGCTCTTGGGCGGAGCGGGAGATAGTGTCAGACTCTTACTGACTAAAAAACCCATCCCGTTCCTTCAAGCCTTCATACTGGGGCTCGAGCGCCCTTTCGGATTACCCTGGCCCCAGTAGGCTTCGACCCGGCTGGGCCCCTGCTGTTGCTGACAACTCCTTGAGACGCGCGGGAACAGCGCGCGCCGTCGACGACTTGGGCTTGGTCCGGACGGTTACCGGACGGCCGGACAGCGAGCTACCCATTGCTCACTGTCCGCAAGCCCGCGCCTACGGTGGCTGGAAATCGGGATCGGAATCCCGGCGGCGGCGGCGAGAGCGCCGTTGCCTGATGCGGTCGGCCTCCTCCTTAGCGAGCATTACTGCTTCGCAGAAGTCGGCGACCGCCTGCCACTCCTCCTCGCTCCGGACCATGGCCTCGACCAAGGCCCGGCGCGAGAGGTCTCCGCCGCCATATGTATTGATTTGAAAACCCCACAATCAATTAAAATTTATCAATATCAATATGGCTCCCATGGTAAAAAAGGCATGCCAAATTGCCAACAACACTGACATGCCCATAAATTCGAAAACATTTGAATCGATTACGATTTCACTTGCGTTTCCGATCGTTACTAATAAAGTTAAATTTCGATAATGGCAAGAAAGTTACCGCAGGCTTTCGCACACAGCTACCACAAATCAAATCAACACGAATTTGCATTCCCAATTCAATCAAAATTTACATCAGTGATAGGCTTTTACGTTGCAATTGAAGCAAATGGTGCGAGAAAATAATATATCAACAAAATATTTATAAGCAATAGTAAGACAATAAATTCACTTTCATTGCTTAGTGTATCAAATCATATTGAACTCATAGATACTGATATAAATTCCCATAACACAAGTATGTGTTTGATGTTGATGAGGATGCCATCTAGCCAATTTCGGCCACTGCAACCGCATTTCTTGACTCCTCATGGTGGTTGTGAGCTCACATCTACTTTTTCATGGGCTTTCATGAAACTCCGAGCACAGAGCTGACATGCCAGGACACCATTAAAGTTTGAAGTTATGAAAATGATAGCACAACTGCACAAGTCATTATCGCCACAAAATCTTCATAGGCAAAGTTATTCCTCTGTAGATTTAGTAAGTCATACAAGTCGCTATGAAAAAGTACCTACAAAGACAGCAGCTGCAGCAGCATCAAGCAAGCAAGCAAAGGCAACTACAGGAACATGGGTTGATGATTGACACGACCTATCGCTCCACCCAGATCTTCTTCTCAGTCGTACACTTCACCCACCGAAGGAGAAGTTAATTAATGATTACCCGCCTCAAAAATATAGTCAGCACCGTCAAAAGAATTTATATTTAAATTAAAATTCCTAAACTCGTTCACATTTCCCTTCCACGTCCACCATAATTGAAGGCTACGACTGCCACTTAAAGTTAGCTTTTCACCGGTACATATTCATTATCGTCTCTGATCATGTGACAAGATCTTCCGGAAAAGTTACACCTTGTTAGTCACGGCTCAGCGTTAACACCACAATGGTTGACCGAACTAATGAATGGAGAAGGCTACTTTCTTTGAAAACGTTTCAACTTTTAATTTGACGCCATGTGTAACTGTGTACGAGAAAATTCTATCATTGTTACGTTCACTTAAAAGTTTTCTCATTTCAGCATGGGCAGTTTTTTATTTCGATTTTAGGTATAAGAAAATTCGCCTGTTTCAGTTTCTGTTTCAAGTACAAATGCTTTTTTGCGCAAAATAATACGACGTCTTTCTATATTTGTAAGTATGAGCACAACATTTTGTATTAAATAACTAATACTACTGAAAATAACTCTCATTTTGAAAACAGCATCAAAATTGGTTATTTAATGATGGAACAACATCTCAAAGTTTGATATAAGGCAAAGTGGAGGCGTGGTGAGAACATCTCGTTATCTCTTTTGTACGGGCGTAATCTAATGGCGATGATGTCTCACATCAGTTTGCACTTTTTTTTCTGTTACTTGACAGTTTTCCATCAGTTTCAAAAGATTTTTAACCAACTAAATATTAATGTATTTTAAATTTTCAATGATGGATAAAGTTACTTTTCGATATAATCTATACATTTAACTTTGTAGAAGTTTTAAGTTGTGCGCGATCACGTAAAATGTATGAAATCGATGTAAGTAGATAACTTTTATACATTAAAATTGTGTGCAACTTGACATATTACTTAGGCTTTGTTTCATCGCAATCGGTAAACTATATCGAAAGATATACTACAATCATTGACTATTAGGCGGTATGAAGTTCGCGGGTCCGGTTAAAATTAGTTAACTACCCAAATATACCATGACAGCTACTGTTATCTTTAGCATCATCAGGACTAATTAAATCACTTACCTCCAATATACCACCAACTACCTACAACACCAAAAACAACTTCTTAACCTACTTCTTCACTCTCTAATATTTTGACAGCCAAAACAAAAAATTGTCAAATCACTTTCATTAAACTCAAATACATGAGATAAGTATCTGTCACAGTAACCAAGTGCCTATTCAGGTAGGTCATGGACATGGTTACTCGCTGCTTCGCTAGGAAAGTGTGTGTTTCAACCACGCGAACTTTCTTTGTCAATTAAGGTGTTTATGTATTGTATGTTGTATTCTGAGCTCGGCTGCGTAGAATTTTCATTTTCATCACGTTCTGCTTATATCCTGTTCTGAGATCCGCTTATGTGTTGGAAAATTTAGAGAAAAGCTACTCATTGAGTATTTAGCTATTTATTTTAATTCGGTGCATCATTTGTTGTAATTTATTTGCTTTGTGATTTGAAGTTTAATACTAGTTACTCCTTAGAACAGTCCTTTTCTTGTTGATTTATTCACAGTTTAGAATCGTTCATGGTACTGAACAATTTAAGTCATTAATTCAAATGTGTCCACTTATCATCAATTATTATAAAACTAGAAAGCAGAATTATCTTGTCATAATCGTTGCGAAAACACGATCGATCGATCTTATCTCCTAAACGAGGGAACCACACCTTACTAAATTATGAAAATAAGTCTTTAATTAGAATTAGCCCAACCCAGACTGTTGCAAAATTTTTTTGGTGAACTTTTAAGAACAAGAACGTTAAATTGATTAAAACCAACCACATAGGTACAAATATGGAAATTTTAATCTTTGGACAGCTTAGTAATAAAACATGAAAGCCATTTTACCTATATTATAACTTATACATACTCTTCACCTGTATCAATATTACAAATAACGTGATAAATCAAAACTCGTGAGTTACAAATCACCTCTGAACGTATGATTGGTCTGTTGTAACCTCACCTTATATTTTATTTGCCACCGCTTCATTTGAGAAATGTTTGTTTGCAGAAGTCTAGACTTAGCCTATTACCTATTACAAAACCTGACTAGGTCGAAACCTTTCGCGTTACATTGCAGAATATTTACTCTTCCTTTCGCTGGAAATAATAGTCAAATAGGTACTTAGTATTTTGAAATGACCTGAAAGATGCGAGAGTTAATACAAATTATATAATATTTATTGACCTTCACGCAAGTGCTTAGAAATAGACTTGAAGAATTACAGTTTATATCCCAAAATGTTGCAATAACTTCGATTTAAATTTAACACATATTATATTTAACTAATGTTAGTAAATGATAAGCTTTTTCCTCCCACCAACCTATCTAAAGCATTCAAAGCACGTATTAGGTATACATATAACTGACTGAAATATAAATTGTAAATAATATTATTATTTAATAAACACGTCATACAGGTATTTGTAATGTTATAATATAAAATAACTCTGGATAATAAACAAGAGTAGGCTTAAAAACCTGTGAATCATTGAAATAAAAATATACACCTACATATAAATTTACAAAAAAGGTGACTAACATCTATAGAGTTACAAAATTGGTATCACCTTGAGACGTGGTACTAGACACACCTAATTAAGTTATACAGAGTGATCTTCAAAATTCTTAACATCTCAAAGATGAAGTTATTTTAAAATAAACCATTAATAAACAAATCAGATCGAAGAAATCTAAGTATGCAATAGAGATGAACCAAAGAAACATCTACGCCTATCCAAATCATTAGATGCTTCGGTGATGTTTTTAATGGTGTAATAATATTTCCTAGCGAGGATATTAACCTACATGAGGTTCACTTAATTTTGAAATATTGAATTTTTTATTTGAATTCACATTTCACTAAAGAATGCAGCATTAAAATTCATAAATTCTGACATAACCGCTTTAGGTCTATACATTTACGAAGACTAAAATATCTGTTCGAAGAAATGTTATTAACTTCTGAAGGGTAAAAAGAAAGAGCAAATATACACCTGCGTGTTTAATACCAAGTCATTGTGGACAAGCACCTGCAGTATAAGTATCGATATTACGGTACCTATATGTAATGCCCTTTAAACATCCCTTTGTTTCATCTCGCACACCGGTCTTAATTAGTTCTCCAAAGAAATACAAAACATTGATGAGATAATAGACAACTGTTCAGAGTTCATTTGGTAAACTTTTTTATTATATTACTGTCTACTCCCATTATATACAGACACTATGGTCTCATTCCATTTGAAGCCAGCTAATTAAGTGTCAATTAAAATACCAATCTAAAAATATATTCCGTGACATCTGAATCTATTAAATAAGAGCACATAATCACGTCACAAGTTATTTATTATCCATTCGTGATCACGTAATTGATGGACGACGGTAGACTTGGTCTAGAAGTGACACATTCTTCATGATATCTTCATTAGATAATCGTATTACGAGTAGTAACACTTTTGATGGCGATATAACACTTACTCTGCTGTATCCGGTTAAACTGGACTAGAACCCGACCCAAACGTAATTTGTAAAAGGTTATTTCATGTAATGTTCAAAAGCAATTAGCCTAATGAAGTGAAGTATAGTAGTATACCAGTATAGTATTATAGAAGTATAAAAGCTGCTAAGCTTATATGCTTATAACAGAGTTCAGCCAAGCATCAAACGAACGATCATCTACAAAATGTTTAACAACAATAAATTGAAAATGAACATGAAAATAATTGCGTAGCGCCTATATCTAGCGATTTCTACACCGGCGCGGCGAACCAAGGCGAGGCTGAAACGTACGAGCGACGTAATGACACGCAACGCCACGAACTAGGGAAACTGATTACTGTACTGAGATTCCAGACTATATACTCGTATCAATAGATTGTGCATTGAGTTTGTAACCACTGAAAGAATGAAATATACAAGTGCATATGAAATATTGGTGCTAATAAAAGAAAAACCGTAGCCGAAACAAAAAGATAAAAACATTCGGCATAGATCATAAGCATTTCTTAAAACGAAAACCAAAAAAGCAACTATCAGCATCAGTTTCACAGTGTGAAAACGAAACATTTAACTAAAACCGCTTGTGCAATATTGATAAAAAAAAATCTATATAACTGAATATTGTACACCTGTTGATGTAAGAAGCATTTCTCAATGAAACTTAAATAACAAAAAAGCAAACCCAACTATAATCAATTACTGTGGAAACCCGTAACCAAACACCACGGGTGGTATTATTTGAGTAAAGCCTAGTTTCTTATACAAAAAATCAATGAATTGTCAGAGGCGAAATTCTAAATTCGAATTCTCTATAGACAATTTTGAATTCAGTGTTTAAGCTAATCATGTTTGTTTATTTTTTGTATAATTAAGGCCCAAAACGTTAAAGGAAAACTTCATGTCGGTTATGCAGCAGATAAAGGTTTAACACCATTTCAGGTTATTGCAGCTTCATGCAGATTACAAAGATACAGATAGTTTTGCTTACAGCAAACAAGCAAGCATGGAAAAAGCATTTATGCTACGCTGACTCCAAATAAATTGTTATAAGAGCAAGTTCATCATAATGATGATGATACATTATGAGGACGCAAAATACACGAAAGGCTTTAATATCATTAGTAAGTACCAGTTTTTCAAGGATATATTCAACCCATAATTTACCAACAGTTCTCAGATTAAAATGAAGTCAAAGAAGAAACTATTGACATTTACAGAGTCTTTATCAAAATAATTGGACATTCGTCTAAACAAGCTGACGTTAAATATAGTTATTTATATGACGCCAATCTATTCAGCTCACATACATCTCAGCTTAACAAGTCTGGTAGACGGGTCCCGCATAACGGCATATCGCAAGATGCGCCCGCGCTTGCAACTCATTGATTTCAATGGCCGATGGAATATAATGCACGCATTCAAAGCGCAAACAGACCCTTGATAAGTCTTTTATGGGAAATAAACAGGTGGATGATGGGAAATAAGTTGGCATTATCTATGCCAGAATTTGAATAAGTTTGAAGTAACAATATACCAATATAGTTTGAGAGGAAAGACGTGGAAAGGTAATATATTGTTAAATTGACTTTATGAAGTGCTTTACGAGATGGGATGATGGTGAGCAGATAATTACCCATTCATGGATTTTATGATAATGACTTTCTGAAACTTGTGAAGCATAATGGAGAGCGAAACGATTAATGTAGTTTTTCCCAACTTGAGAAGAAGAAGTAGGTACATTCATATGTATATAAAGTTTCAGAATCGTCCCGTTACAAATACTTGGAATTAACTGGAGCACCAACCGCATGGACAAGATTACGTTATCACTTTAACAAATCGGTTGCAATTTTGAAGCACTTACAATACCGAATGGGGCCACCAATACAGGACGTTTCAATTGAATAAATTTTTAAATAAACAAAACGATAATAATAATCTGAGTTATGAATCAGAGTAAAAATGAATTAAATTCTTTAAAACAATCAACAAGATTCCATGAGACTGATGCCTCTATTGAATGCAAATAAACAAACAATTAAAACAAGGGGGTAAATGATAATAAAAGAACAATATAGTAATGTTTGTGCTGCACGTCCGTTCTCTGGTGAACAATTGTAACTAGCCGAGGTCGCAGCATGTCGAGAAGCGAACGGTGAACGGTTGCGACCTTTGTTTTTACTAGCTACTTCGTACTATCATTGTTTATACACATATTACTGTTGTAAATACTCTGCATAACTCGTTACAATTAACGAATTATGGAATTCTACATGTAATAAGAAAAATTAAAAATTAGAACTTTTTGGAGCTTTTACTTCATCAGTAGTATTAGCAGAAATTAATGTTTGAGATAAGGTATACTGGTACATAATCCTAAGCACTTTAATGCTTCCTTTTTCTTCCAAAGCTGTCTTGTACTTCTAACAAACATTGCATTAACTTATTAACAGTTTTAGATGTCCTACATAAATGAATAAATTACACAATAAGCAACCTACATTTAACTGTGAATTATTGCTTACGTTACCATTGTTCAGAAGCCTCAAAATTGTAGGCACAGTACGTAGATGCCGCAAGCAACGGTCATTTACTTTGTAACACAAAATATCGGCACTGCAATGACCACGGTCATTGACATTCCCAAAACCGTACTCTCTGATGATGATATATTTGAAGAAAATCAAATTCATGCCGTAGATAGCGCTTTCTATTCCATGATGATTCTATTCGAGATCAATATGGTACAATTCTTTGCTCATTATTTACATTATCAACCAGCGCACGGCGCTTGTATTTGAAATTATTAATGATAGAAAACATCAATGTGTAATCAATGAATAATAACCACAGCTCGCGACGCGGTGGGTCCATAGAGTTCAGGTTGTAAGCAACCTTCTTTAGACGCCCGCCGCGCCGGCATCGGCACTGCATTTTTATCAGAGTCAACACTGTACACGGTAATTTTATCTTTTATTATCTCTACTACACGTTGTCTTGTGTTTATCAGTTATACAATACCTTATAAAAAGATTTTCTATGTTTAACGACTTTCACCTTGTGATTTTAGTGGTATATCTCAAATTGAGCGTTCGCATGCAGAACGCGACCATACCGATTCACATGAGAAATGTTAATTGAAATTGTTTGATGCCTCGTGATCATGTTTGAAAATGAAGTATTTTTTAATAAGTCGGCTGTAAAACTGATTCTCTTAACTCGCAAATGGTTTCCCATACATTAAGAATTACTATCATATCCTTTACACCTGACCAAGTTCTTCGATCAAGATTCCTCCTTTTCCGACAGTTATAACTTCATTAATTTTCGTATGCTCATTTTTGCCAGGTCTAGGAGCTATAAAATCAACAAGGTTTGGTACGTTTACGGATTTCCTAGTACCTAGTACAACAGATCCAAACATTTCGATTGTGGTTCGGTTTGAACTAACTAATGTATGGTCAGGCAACCGTGACTAGTAGTCAAAGCATTTCCTTTACTAGTTAAGTATTACGTCACGTTTCCTATAGTAATGTGAGCTAGTTTTTCTAATTTGAATCCGATTGTACTCTTTTTACAGAGATATATGAATGTGTATGTCACATTGATGCCAGTATTGAACAGCTTTTTTCTTTCTCTGTGTAGCTTGTCCGTACATCTGTCATCGAATTATGTTCCTTTTGTTCGACTCGGATCTAGAGAGTGCGTGCCAAACGTGATCTATCATCGTCTTCTGATGCTTAATAAATCATTATGCCATTTTAGTTTTATGTTTGCTTGTTGCATTTACATGATTGTTAATCGCAGGCCTATTGTTTGTGTTTATATAAATCATTTTGAGCTGAGATGTTTGATTTTATTATGGCGATACTCTACTTTTTCATCTTTTCGAATAATTTTAGTTTTGTTGACTTGTACCTAGTGTAGTAGTAGTCGATTATTTCGATACTACACGAACACACGAACGACGTTCTACGTTGAAGTTAGAAGAGAGCGCGCAAGTTAGTTGGCGCGTGGCAGAAATCGGAAACTAATCGTTCGCCGCCATCTTGACGTTTATGTCATGTGTCAAGAGAATGTGTTATGTTCTGTGTTTTTACAACAAATAAATAATCGTCATCATTATACCGAAAGTGACTAAAAGTGTTGGCTGTGATATTATCTTGGAAATCAAACGTGCTTTTTTAGAGGAATGAGAAAATATCGGGCCTACGGTACCATTTTCCAAAGTTCACTAATTTGTCAAATATTTTTTCGGGTGACCATAACAATAAAATTCCCCTACATATTGTTACCCGAGCGGTGCCTGGCAGGAAAACAGAGTTTGTTGCAAAAAAGACTGCTACTATGTATTTAAATTTTAATGACTATCATGACGATGTGAATTCTGCAAACTTCATGCGACGGGTGGAAGAAAAAATTGTGCCAAATCTACACTCAAAATCTAGTAGGAATAGAAATGCATTATATCCATTCTGATGCTGTGAGTGCTACTAGATATTCAAAAAAAAGATTTGCAAAGTTCTCATGACTTTTTTTTGTATTAATTATGCTAATGAAAATAACCTGTGATTCAATCTATTTGTTTACTTTCCTTTAGGTACTTAAATGAATGTATTTTATTTAACTAATCGACGGATCCCAAGAACATAATCGTATATGAAAAATTATCGATTTATGGTATGAGGTTGTGAAGTTAAAGGTAGTGTTTGATTATATATTTAAATAAGTAAAATAATATTAAACTAAAATAAAGTTGTGGTATATAGTTCTTAGTATGTACAATAGGAATACGTAATAAAATACATTTCGTTTTCATTTTCGATACAATTTTATTCTTGGGATCTGTCGTAATAAATTGTATCAATTATAATGAGTTACGAAAGATTGTTTTTAATTATATGAAGGGAAAAAAGATTAGTTAGGCTGGCAACATTAAGCACGCTCCCAGCTTACCAAGTTATCGTACGCTACCTCTAGTAGGCAATATTATGATAACGCTTTCAAAATTCGAAATTCCATTACGCGCAATTGTACAATGTCAATTGTAAATATCACGCGATAAACTACTCTTAATCAACTATAGCGTCATGCTATTTTACACAATACTAAGTTTTTTTATTTCCACCAACAAGACATAATTTCCCAAGATAAAACCTGAATAAAAATATTATACACCTTAATGTGTGTCGATAAAGTTATGAAAGCAATTATTTAAAGGCAGCCCGTGAGCCATGCGCGGACGCAAGTAGAAAGTTCTTTACAAGCCGACGTGAATGACAGTAATTTATTATAGCGAATTCTTACTATTGAATGATCGGACATTAATGTGCTACGGATATATTCTCAATTATTGTATTCAAAAGTATACCAATTGGAATTTAAAGGACCATATCGAGTATTCGTGGGAATCAAATAAAAGGCAATTTTCAGATCTATCATCAGCAATGGAAAAAAAGGAATAAGAAAGTAGTAGGCTCAGTGAGTATCCTTAGGGACAAGAAAAAAAAAATGTCACTTCATAAGTAGAGCTTAATAATGGTTCACCTCTGTTAACGAATAGGTAATCATTTGATTTATAGCTTGGAGCAGAAACAGTTATTCTAAAGGACATAACAACAAATAATGGGCAGGTGAATTGATGACCAAAGCGATTTGGCTGAACACAAATCGCTCTTCAAGATAATACCTATAACACTGTTCTTTGCCCTCCACGTCCGAGACACGATGTATGAAGAATTGAAATGCAAATGAAATAATTTCCCAATACAACTGTCTAAACATTTAAGAAGTCTGCCTACTATACTATACCATGACTGTGCTAGGAGTGTATGAAGAAAAAAGTCTTAGTATTGAAAAATATTAATACACCATTAAATCTTGATCGTTTTAATCCCATGTAGGGTCGATCCGGTACATGAAACACATCGATTTGTAAAGATAAAATTAAAAAATAAAGTAACTTTTTTTAAAAACTCGTATTAATTTACGCATGTACGAAATTAATTTCTTTAAGAAAACGTCAGCTGAGCGAGTTCAATGACCTGTAGGTAATTAGTACGCAACGCCGACTACTATTACTACGAGTATTAATACGAGTATTAAAAAAAAGTTACTTTATTTTTAATTTTATCTTTACAAATTGATAGTGTTTTAAGTACCGGATCAACCCTCCACGGGATTAAAACGATCAAAATTTAACGGGGTATACCTAAATCTCATGCCCAATACTTGCTAAAACGGGTTGCAACCGCGTATGATAACCGTAAAAGATCTATGTAACATTTTTCTTCATAATTAACTAGGTATCTACAATATCTGTGTCTTAATAATGTCTAGTATTCTAGTATTTATTTTTATCACCTTATTGTAAATATCTGCATTCTGAGCAAATAAATCAATATTCTAGTCTCGGGATATGAAATGCGGATGATTCGGTCACTATGCACGGTTAACACACGCTGGCAATATATTCTAGTGGGTATAGTAGCCCATTTCTCTTTCTTTCTGAGCTTGATACGATTCTAACAGGGTATGGAATAATACGACATAGTGGACTTATAATACAAGATTAAAAATACATTGTAAAGTATGTCTACAAGTGGTTACCTAGTGCATTGTTACAACTTGAATTGAACTAAAACTTATGATGACCTAAGTACCGGGGCAGAATCGAACATAAATTATTGTGACTCATTATAACGCGTCGGGCATTCCCAGTGGCAAAAAATACCTACAAAGTACAGAAACACTTTGTTTGATTTGTTTGACCCTTTAGATATAAAATAGAGCCTATAGTATTATAAGAGTTCAGAACAACTGACAACATAACCCATAATTAGGTATACGGTTAAGAAGTAACTACAGTTAGAAAGCAGTGGTTAGTAGCGAAAACCCACAAATACAAAACACATAATCGAGTTAAGGACGACCGACGTGTGTCGCACTTGTCATAATTATAATAAATAATACTTTAACGGTAATGAAACACGTATTTAACAATACTGCTGTAGCTAACCCAAATAATGACCAGCGTTTTATTAACATTCGTGCCAATAAGCAATCTTGGTGTAGTCAAGCGTTGAAGGTCTCAACACTAATGGTTATTAAAGCCACAGGTGACTTTAAAACTGAAATTATAATAATAATGTAGAAACATTACATGTTGAAGAAGGTGAAAATAAATTAACTTTCATATAATTTGCAGTCATTGCTATTATAATCGCAATCAGCTACATTACCTGCCGCAAAAAAAACCACTAATAACAAGTTTAATGTTATTTCAGGAAAGTTTAATGAAGAAATCGTTAAAAGTCGCATTTAGTTTAAAGCTTATAAACACTAATATATAAAAGAAACCGTTAAACTCGATAATAACATAGTTTTCCTGTCGTGTAAAACCGGTATTCCGCGATAACAAATACGATTAATTCTTGTTTTTCAGCTATTTCAATTGATTCGTTGCTTTCGACAATGATTGCTGTTATTACCGTTTGATAATTAACTCAATGTATGTCGAATGTTCTTCGCAAATAATCAGCGCTTACATTCACCACATATCCTAAATACTTTTACAATTCTCGTTTAATTTATTCATCATATTCAATGACCGATATTGTCTATCAACACAGAGAGGTTTAAAATATCATATTCCAACGTTTTACTGCTAATTACCATTTTCTATGCTAATATTGTGATATGTAGACAATTGTAACAGAATCTCTTAAAGATGGACTTTCTCCGGTTACCTACTAACTTCATAACAAGTTAAATATAATAAAACGGCCACTTACAGCGATAGAAAGTAAATCCGAAATACGAAGTCCACAGGTTAGATCACGACTCTACGTAGCACAGTCACAGAGTTATTATTAATTATAAATATAATAGCACTAATCACAAACGTCACACACTTTTGAAGCAAAAATTAAGCGCATAAAGCGTCACCGAACGTTATTTTTTAAACGGAACGCGGGACATCAAGTGACAGTTGTAGATTCAAGATGGCAGCAACGCGTGCGCACGCCGTCGCTACTCGGATCGGTCTGGCGACCCCGTCTGCACTTAACGCTCTACGATGCGCGACCACACGAATCCATGATAATGAGACGGTTTTTTATGACGATCCCGCATACTTCTAAGTGGTATATAACCCTTTGGAATAAAGTGAGTCGTGTGTGGCCCACTCACAAAGCACTTTAAGTACTGTTGACCAAATAACACGCTTTCGATGAACCTTCTCGATATTTATGAACTCTACAAATTAAACAAGAAGAGTTTTTGAGTTAAGAACTTTCAATACAAGGAAGTCCTTGCCCTCCAATCAAGTAATCCCTATCGCAACCTGTTTCTTTTTAAATGTGTTCAGGTAATACTCATCAGAAAAAGTAATGAAATCATCTGCATTATCATTATTATCTTTATCATTCATCTTACTATTGATTACTACTTTTATTCCCTGGGTAATGTTAGGTAGTCATGGTCACCCTACAGTCAGGGTTCAACCCTTTAATACAACTTCACTTGTCGCTTTTGTTTTACATACTTGCATAGAGAGGAGGGCTTCAGGCTTGCGGGAATTACAAATACATAATGACTGCTACATAAAGTAATAGGGAAAAGATATTATAAGATAAACAAAGCACAATTTCCGTATTCACAGTAATGAAGCCCGTTGTTTCATATAAAGTTACTGAATTAAAACAAAATGTAGACGAAGCAGTTATATCAAGTACCGCTCTATTTGCCGCGTTTGAATTAATTTTCAAGCGAAATAACGATGTGCCTACAATGAATATTTGTTGACGCAAATAGGCAAATTATAGCACTTTACTCAGTATAGCGCAGCTGATATGGTGGGTTTTTAGGTAATACCGACAAAATCATAGTATTTTCCTTTATTATCGCCATCAATTTATCCACCAATACCATCAAGCCTCCTGATAATTTTGATCCTCGAGCCTGTATCATCCATCGACTAATATTTTTACCAGCCATTGACGTTCTACCAAACCTAAGGATTTTGTAAGCTGTAAAGTCGGACCTCATATATATATCCGATACGCTATTCTATAACATTTCTATATAACTTTAAAATTAAAGGGATATGCTCCACTTTAAAATCGATTACAAGACCTTTAACAGCAAATTTTTAACATAACCGGAAAATTTGATGGCGTCCAACGGTACTAAACAAAAAAACGTTAATAACATAATAGAAGACCGATACGCAATAATAGATAACAGATGTAATGGTGTAATGGCCCTGTTCACGTTAAATTTAACTGTTTCGTTTTTTATGCGAAAAGACGCACGCGACAATGAACGAAGTTACTGTAACCTAAGGTACTGGATGTTGGAGATGATTGAACCGTTGGGTTCCGTATATCGTGGTCACTTTTGGACCATATCAATGGGACCTTGGAATGTAAGCGTTACAATCAGTCATATAAAAAACCTAATTAAAGAAGACTAAGTTGGAAAAGAATATGCAACTACTTAGATTCGTATGAAAACTTTCACATCCGGGGGAAATATAGACCACTTATGTTTAAAATAAACTACATTTACTGCAAGGTTTAAGATTAAGCCCGTTCTTATTTTTAGTACCTATGCATAACATATTTTTTGAATTTTTTTCCTCAAAGGTAATATTATTATAAAAGTTTAATTAATTTTGACTAAGATAATAAGTCAAAATAAACATTTACAAAACGTAATTATATTCTGTCTGTTTTAAAAAAGCAATAATCTCACACATTGAACAATAGGTTTTAAACATATTACTATTGATGGATCCGTATAAACACTCATACGTACCACTTTTCAAGACAAAGTAGAAACAAAAACGTTACGGACAAAACTGTAAAACACTTGTAATTGTTGTTAGAAATTAATAACGTTCTATCATTTCCTCTGCTATTTTAAAGCGGAACTTAAAAAACTCATATCTAAACTGTGAATCGAGTAGTTAAACTTTACGAGCAAGTAACAGCGTAAAGTTATACCGTGTAGATTACTGGGAATTATTACCATCTGTTACTATTGCTATCACCAGAAAACTAGCTGCTCTAGTAACGGAACAATAGGAGAAGAGAAGCAGATAAAAGGAAAAAGAGAGAAGAAACTTTGGGTGGGTAAGAATTTAGGAACATCACGCAAATAATTTATGTAGATTAGATACATACAAATAAAATTGACTTCTGATATTATGTTACAGTTATTAGTTCGGTAGTAGGTAGGTAGGCAATACGTTGGTTGAAAAAGATAACCACAAACTGAGTAGGTTAGCAGGAATCCAACTTTTGTGGTTTTACTATCAAGCAATGCTGATTGTATACCGCAAACGTGTTATAGATAAGTGAAGTGTAAAGTTAAAAACTTTTAAAAGTTGACGTTTGTGCATGATAAATATCAATTTCATGATATCATTGTACTTATAAACAAGACCACATTCACTTGTTATCTTTAAATAAATACTTAATACAAAATCGTTTTTTTACTAATTACAACAGTTTGGCGACTCTACATGGTTATCTAAAACCGTATATCCCAAAATAAGGCACATCTAAATTTTCTGCTAACAGCATAATCGAAAATATATATCACGTACCGAACTCTTAACATAGTGCATGTATTTATTTTTATTTATTTATTTATTTAACAATTCATGTACACACTTGACTTATATAAGAAAAGAGGACAGAAACAAAAAAATAGGTACATAGGTGATGTAGGATTATGAACGAAGTATGTGTAGTTAAAATATCATAGTATAAGTAAATAAATATTATAGTATTAAAATCACTTCAAAACACCAAAACCTCAAACCCTTACAACACAATATATTAACAAAAATAAATTCCGTAACTACAGTATCTTACAAACATCGCAATGACAATCCGAATTTACATCAAGCATTCGCAATAGATCGGCAGACTTAAACAAACAGAATTGCAAAACAATAAGTTGGGAAACAACAATAAATCTGCACATTACAACAGTTCAATAATTCAGAAGAGAACAACAAACTAGAACAAAGAGAACTGCAAATGCAAAAACAATTTTACTTAGAAATGCTATCTAAACTGCAAATCTGCCGTAGTACCAACCTAGTTCTTCGAAAAAAGACAACTTTGTGGTTATATACTCATAAACGCTTGAGATGATAAGATTTACATCGACACAGAATAACAGCGTGAGAAAACAAGTGATATGCAGCCAGGACTGCTTTAAAAATAACGTTAAACTTTCTGTTAAAGGGAAACAAATGTATGTAAAGTTCTCGAGGCTTAGAGTATTAGATTGTAAAATCAGGGCTAAGATTAAATTTCACAATACTTTTTACGACGCTACAGGCTAAGTTAAGATACAATCGTTGAAAAAACTTATATTAATGACACAATAATAAGAATAATTTTGATCAGACAACCAATTTAAGATCTTCAAATATTTCTGTCGCACTTCTTGGCCAGTTATGAAAAAATTGAAATATTTGTCAATCCAATGGATTGAATTTAACAATTTCTTTTTAGGTCTACTTGCTAGTTACCTACTACTCAAATAGTTTTCGTAGTCACCTTGAACAACATATCTTGATAGGACATCAAAAATACTTCAAAGAAAATAGTGATTCATAATTTGCACGGTCGACGATATTAAAATCAGAATAATAAGGAATAACTTTCCACAACAGTCTACATAAACTCCACTTATTACACTACCAGAACCAGGTTATTAAAGTAAAAATTCGGAAATTTCATACATTCCACCGGACATGAGTTAAAATATCGTTCGGCGGGCACTCCCAAGTAGCGCGGTTATCATTAGCCCTACGGCGCTCTCTCACGCTTTGGGGTGCCCTGGGTAGTGCGTTTACTTTTAATTTTATATTGGAATGTTTTAATAACAATAGCTTTAACAATTTAAGGGATTTTGTGTTATTACGATGCTCATATCTTTCATACATTATCTTCATCTTCCTTCTTACTTACATTTTACTAAAAATAAACCTCTATGAACTGGTATAAAATGCTCAAAGGTATTATTTAGTTTTCAATAATAAATTAGGTTTTTCGACCCTAAATTATTTTATATCATTATGTGTTTATCTTTATCTATAGCTAAGTTTAGTGCATACTAGAGTTGCGATTACATCGCTGACGATATTGCTATTACTATTCCGTAAGGAACTAAAGAGTACAGAGTATCTGTGTTTACAGAACAGGTTCAGTCTTCAGAAGTATAGCGTGCATTACCTTGTTATCCATTAACATCCTGATGATGATAAGAATCACAATTAAGCCCATATTTCTAATGGAAATGAGAAAGAGACACATAGATCAATCAACACCGACCCGCTTATAACACATCCCGACGAACGCCAAGGAACAAAATATATGATTAAGAAGGATCTTAAAATGAAGTACATTCCATCGAGGCAACGTATAGACGTCATTTCATTAATGTCACATAATGGTTATTATTATCGGCACTGATAGCGGAAAAAGCAACTCCACGTAAACTTAATACGAGTATTTTAGAGCTGACTGGCTCGCGGCTATCGCACCGAACTCAGTAGTTTCCCACGGGAATACTTTTAGAATTTGCAGGTTCAAATGCTCTTTTATAATAAACAACTGTGAAGTAAGTTAAAACAGTGGTGGCCCATGCTCAATAGCCCTGACTTTATTAAGTTTTCACAAAGTAATGTTTCCCGACGTTTCGTGGTATCCGAGGCGAATTTTAAATACGAGAGAACATCCACCAACCTACACTGCACTCACGCGGTGGATTACGGCCCTGTGCCATGGTATTGCTTCTTGTAAGTTAAACAGTAATTTCTCTCAGTATTTAAGTACGATCTCAAATTACATTCAGACATAAATCACACCAATATTATAAGGCAAAAGTTTGTGTGTATGTCTGTTACTTCTTCACGATCGAACGACAGAAAGGATTTGGATAAAAATTTTCACACAGGTAGACCATGTTCTGTAGCACACAGAATATCTACTATTACTCCCTTGAGTATGTAGTTTCATCGAGACATTTTTCTATAATCACACAGGCGAAACTGCTGGTTGTCTGAATATAAATCAAGATTCATGAAGCATAAGCTCTTCAGTTTAATATGCAAGATCTCAGAACTAATGGTACTATATCTCTTTTTAACTTCAGCGCAGTCTTATATTATCCTTGTTATTTTCTTTTACACTCAGTTCTTTGCATATTTACTCGTAACTATATTTCGAATCGTCATACAAGATGTCTACTGCAGCAACAACAAGTAACGTCATTAAAGTTTCAAGTTCAGTAGTGTTCCAAGAAAAGCCCTCAGGCTCGTTTGTAAGAATCATAAAATGCTCACAAGACATGAATAACAATTGCTTAGTACTGATAATATTCATTTTATTTTATTTAGTTACCGCCCTTACTTTGGGTCTTGTTTTATTTTACTTGTGAAATAATATATTTCTATATATTTTATTGTGCTTGAGTCGATGTACTTCTCGAAAACAGTATAACAGTTGATTATGTGAATAGGGGATAAACTAATGTCTTAAGTCGCGGGCGGCATGTTGAATTCCGAACGAAACAAAGTTTGCTAAGTGCTATTCCCGAACGCAGTAAGGGATTTATATTTAACTCCCGAGCACTTACATAATTTACTCTCGAACAAACTTTTTAAGGTTCTCTCAACCCTAAAAATGTTTTATTTCAGAATCTAAATTCTTTTGTCATCTTTCGATTTATTGTTTCACTTCGATTCGGCCAAAAGATTTTTATTTTATAACCACAGGTGTTTATTGCTTTGGAAATCTAACAGACAAATCAGTGAGAACCTATATCTCACGAGTATATTCGGCTCGGCTTCCAGTGCGACTGAATGTGAATTCAGATGACTGAATAATGGTGGCACCGTAGGCGCGAGCTTGCGGACAGTGAGCAATGGGTAGCTCGCTGTCCGGCCGTCTGGTAACTGTCCGGACCAAGCCCAAGTCGTCGACGGCGCAGTTCCCGCGCGCCTCAAGGATTTGTCAGCAACAGTAGGGACCCAGCCGGGTCGAAGCCTACTGGGGCCAGGGTTATCCAAAAGGGAACTCGAGCCCCGGCATGAAGGCTAGAAAGAACAAGGTCGGTCGTTTAGTCAGTAAGAGTCTGACACTATCTCCCGCTCCGCCCAAGAGCGGGGGTTGTCATTGGATGATTTTTCCCTCCATAAAAAAAGGTCCCAATCTCTCCTTCAACAATATTTGTATTTAAAATAAATTGAACATACCTGATCATTTTGTTGAATGCTTGTCGTCCGCGCTGCTTCTCGTTTCAGTTGTAGTATCACCCTCTCTTTCGATTTAATTTCCTCCAGCTGAGAACAAATTTCGAATAAATTAACACAGCATAATGGCACCCTATGTCTATGTCTGAGTATGGTTTCCGCACTTAGTCCTATGCGGTTGTACGCGGTTACTAATGGCACCCTTACAATGTTCCCACTGCTGGGACTCAGGCAGGTTCTCTAGGAAAGGGAATGGGCGGTAATTCACCACGCGGGCCCAGAGCGGATTGGTTCCTTCACCGTTTTGAGAGTAATAATTATGAAATAAATTACACAAAGTAAGGCTGGTATTGAACCCACGACCTACAAGGCCACAAGCCGTAAAATAAAACACTTATCGTATAAAATGGACTGTGGGATCGTGCGAAAGAGTTAATATGGCTCTAGAACACCATCGGCGACTAAAGGAACACAGGTGAGTTTTAGCCAGTAAAAGTCTGACACTCTCTCTCATTCCACCCAGTGCGGAAGAAGTTATTTGATTAATTCAAAAAATCGTATCGGTACGCAATATAGCTTATCGCATTATTAACGCCTGATGAAATAACATGAGCTCAGTTTATATACACACGTTGCTACTAAGTTTAGCCAAGGCGTGTCATAAGAAGCCCGTTTTACTACTACACATTTAGCAGTAAATAATTGGATTACGAACGTATTTGGATAATTGTGGAATCTAATTAGATTCCCCAAGGTTACTGAATATACTTATAGGTAAAATATAATATACTAGCTTTTGCCCACAGCTTCGTTCGCGTACATAAAATATAGCCTTATGTCACTCAGGAATAAAGCAGCTTTCAATCGGTGTAAAAATTTTAGCAATCAGACCAATACTTCCAGAGATTACCACCAACAAAAAAAAAATAAAAAAACAAACTTTACCTCTTTATTATATTAGTGTCGATAGATAATATAGTTTTTAAAACCCTTGTTACTAACAATCTATAATATAAAAATGAATCGCAAAATGTGTTGGTAAGCGCATAACTCAACAACGCCTGGACCGATTTCGCTAATTTTTTTTTTGTTGTGTTCGTTATTATGAGGAGAAGGTTCATAGGGAAAAAAAAATGAAAATTAGGGTAGTGTAGGGTAGAGTAGGGTAGTGTAGGGTAGTGTAGGGTAGAGTAAGGTAGATGAGGGTAGAGTAGAGTAGGGTAGGGTAGAGTAGGGTAGAGTAGGGTAGAGTAGGGTAGAGTAGGGTAGAGTAGAGTAGGGTAGGGTAGAGTAGGGTATAGTAGGCTGAAGTAGGGAAGAGCGGGAGCGAAGCCGCGCGGGCAAAAACTAGTACTAACATAGATTTTAAGACCTATAGTACTAACATTATCTGGACCTGGACATTATTTTTATCTGAATTATATTGTATTTTATACATAGTATGTATCTAATGTTATGACCAATTATAAAAAATCTAACAACCAAAATTAGAAACGATTTGTTATATTAATAAAGTCGTCTTTACAAATATGTAACACGGACGTAATTTAGGACAAGTTTAATAAAATATTATTATGTACTAGAAATGACATAAACGAACGCCTACAGACCTAAAATTAATCCTTAGAAGCGCAAATAAAAATAGATTTTAATTGTAAGGCGCAACGTCCAAAATCGTTTGCCGCTTTCTGAATCTAAATGCTAGATTAAAATAATCTGCGTACTACTGTATTATAAAAGGTCATTTTGATCTTTGAGAACAACGCATCGGTTGTGGGTTTTATCTAGATTCGTCTGAATAGCGAATGCAACTTTATTTAGGTGTTTTTATTTCAGAATAGAACCACTTACAAAGATTGTTTTCTTTGAAAAGCAAATAAAAGTTGTCTATCTGATGTATCAATTTAGGACTTCATTGTTTATATACCGCGCGCCTCAAGGAGTTGTCAGCAATAGCAGGGACTCAGCTGGGTCTAAGCCTACTGGGGCCAGGGTCTATTTCTGAAAGGGAGGCTCGGCCCCGGTATGAAAGGCAAGAAGGAACGGGGTTGGTTTTTTAGTCAGTAAGAGTCTGACAGTATCTCCCGCTCTGCTCAAGGGCAGGGGATTTCATTTGGATGATTTTTACGCACCAACAAAAAAGGCCAAGATTATTTATATTTGTAAAAATCTAGTCAATTGGATTTCCAATTATTACGAATTTTTTGCGATTCTTAGGCTAGCCATTATCTTGATTTGATAAAACTTAGTCAATTATTTCGTTGGCATGGTAACTTATGTATACACTTAATGATTTTATCAACAATTTACTCGCCGTTGTTCTTTATATAAAAACCAGACAAATATAATGAAATACTGTGCAGCCTACATAAAGAAACTGAACACAACTGACCGATATATTGATGACACGCCCATTGCTACGCTATTAATCCAATCAACAAATGTGTTATCATTCTCACACTCATTGTTAGCATTGATCACTAACTTAACTGCCTGTATAGCTAGCTGAGCTGCTTTGCAAGGCTGGATGTCTAAATAAAAAACTAAGGTTACATATATAAAATATGCTTTATTTAGAATAAAACCTAATATACGAAATTTTGAAGGTCGCAGTGCAGCAAGCCAATACAAGAAACTAAGTAATTTATAAGGCCTTACGACGAGCTTTTAACACTATCCATTTGACGACCTAAAATGAGCTGTGAAAGGGATAGAACTATAGGATGTATAACTTCATTCCTCTTTTTCGCTTGCATACCTGACTTTTTAACACGTTATTGTAAGCCCTCTGACGCTGACTCTCATGAGCTACACAGAGTCGGAGCTTCGAGATTGTTCGAAAGAGTAAACTGCAGCCCAGGAACGCAAAGGGCAATGGAAAGAATACAGATTGGTTTTACTCACAAAAAAATCAGCACGTAATGGAATGATAAAAAACTTTTAGCTAAATTGATAAGGGAAACTCTTCAGGTTTCTACCGCTCGCGCTAAGATAAACTACTAAGAATGGCTTTGGGAACAAAACATTCTAAAGGATAAAATAAATCCACCACCAATAAGGACTGCACTTCACTAGGTCGAGTGCAATGAAGTTGCAAATTGTCTGCCACGCATGATGATTATGTTTACTAGTGGCACTTTCCTGATGATAAATATAAATCTTTAAGGATAGCTCTGATTGCCTAATCCCCTACATCCAAAAGGGATGATGAAGGATAAACAGAAGATGATTGGACTGTGAGACTGATGACAGAAACAAAGAGTGCAGGTAACGTAATAGCTAACCAAACCTATGAGGTTAAAATTATAGAAAAAACAAATTAACATAGATAGGCAGATTAGGTCAATGTTGGACCAAATTAGCTTATACATACTCTAAAATCCACGATGAGCTCGTGGAGTTTTTGTAAATGGATAGATAGGTACAAGAGGTTGAAGCATCGTCAAACGGGACAATACTTCAAGTGTTGGAAATCACAACCCCCACTAATACGGCGCAAGGACGAGACAGATCAAGTAAGGGATTCCAACCTGCCAGGTCCTTGGCTCCAGCAGAAGTAAGTGGTAGGGTAGATTGATACTGACCAGTTTATGGCACTGTGCGCGTGCATCTCTCCGCGCAGCCTGTTCGAGCGCGCTGTGCTTCGCAGCCTGCGCGCGCAGCTCGGCCGCACGGGCGCACTCCGCCGCCTGCGCGACCTGGGAACATACGACACGTAATTAATACTGTGGTTTAAATTATCTCATCATCTTTACCTTTGTTTAGTTTAGAGTCCCCTGCTACACGTAGTATGATCGGTCCCCTAAAAAAAACACTTCGTATCCACAAAAGGCAAAAGTAATTTAGAGTATATGAAAACCTTATGAGAACCTTTTTACCCTTCACGACTTCGAAACTTTAATTACTAGCGGAAATTAAACAAAAAAAAAACATATAATCATTCCCTGTTAGTTAGCGAACAAAACATCAAATCGTTTTACACGCAAGAAACATCTGATAGTAAATATATTTTCTATAGTTGCTCGTTAAATAGTCAGTCGTTACAAAAATAAGACGAATAATTTAAAATAAATATGAAGGTACTACCAATCAAAAGAGTGAGGCTAAAGAAATGAAACGATAGTGAAAAATATTTCAAGCATGCACCAAAATGGCAACCTACATCGCTCAATTAGATAAGAGATCCCAATCAGACAGTTTATTACAGGGTGACGCACGAATTAATGACATAATGCATACTACGGGATTTAGATAGAAGCGAAAACCTTGCGAAATAATGAAAACTGTTCACAACAGTATCATTTTCTATACTAAAACTAATAACTAGCAGCTATCTACAAACGATCAACGACTTTCTCAAGAAACATAAAGTCGTTGCGCTAATTAAAATTATGACTACACATATTCCTCTAGTCAAGTACGCCTACTCCTCAGTTCGTGTCATAACTCCTTCAGTTAATGAGCAAACAACCCCAGCAGTACTTTTACGAAATCACGACACAATATTAAACGACAATATTTTCCAAGCCAGTAATTGACATGCTTCTATTAAACACACAATAGATGATGGCACATCCGCTAATGATTTAAAACGCCCGTTAATATGAAAATGGCCTTAAACTCTACAGTCTGTGTCCAGTCACCTTACAAAGCGAACGTTGAACATCCTAAAAATGTTAGTAATATTTTTAACTTTATTACTGTGCAATTCATCTCTTTGCTTCGATGAGACAAGCGTACTCTATCAAGAAGTGCAGGAATATCATAATGATACCTATCTGAAAGCAGTGTACGCCTACGAAGTAGTGAACATCATGTATAACTCTTTCCGTCAGTGGTACTTCACCATTACATTCTGTGAGTTTACTTATTTTGAAAACAGAATCTTGAAATACACGGAACAATTTGGTTATGGATACAACGTTATGCTTCTCAACGGATGTCCAAACTCAAACAACAGTTTCATAAGGCCTCGGTACAATAGTCACGGCGAGACAGCATACTTGGTGACATCTACCGATCTGTCCATCGACGTCAGTGATACTGCTATAACAGCACTGAAGAGGACCGGTCTATTCAAACCTAGGAGTTCTGTAATTTTTGTCATTAAGAATCCAGTAGAATTGGACAATTATTTTTACCACACACTAAATAGCCATTTTCAATTGCTATGGAGCAGCAGCCTATCAAACTCAGTATTAATTTTGAGAACCGACCGATTGAGAATGTACTCATATAACCCTTTCCTTCAAAAAGTGAATGAAATAACTGATGTTCAAGATGTCAGCAAATATCTCTCGAAGCAATACAATAACTTATACGGATATGGAGTGCGTTTAAGTGTCTTTAGAAAAATCTATGTATCTGACAAGACTGGACCAGTAAATTGTGATTCGTCGCTCGCTAAAACTGTTATAAAATTCTTAAATGCTACTTGCAATCCTCTGTCTCCAAGAGACGATAGTACAGTTGGTGACCTGCTAGACAACGGCACAGCCACAGGAGTCACTGCAGATCTAATAGATGGCTACTCAGACCTCGAACTAAGTTCACGAATCCTCAAGAACAGTTACTACGGATATATTGATACTACTTATCCCCTCAATCAAGATGAACTATGTTTCCTTGTCAAAAAATCAGATACGCAATCCACATTTAAGACAACGATTAATCTGATATCTATGGAAATGTTATTACTGTTTTTCTTTACATTTACCGTATTTATCACAGTAACAATTTGGGTAAGAAAAGTAGAAATAAATGTCCTGAACATAAACGACAGACAATCCACTGGAGCGACTCTTATAGACCTCATAAAATGTTTTATTAGACAGACTGTAGATTTTAACTTCATGGGACCAGTATTTAGGAGTCTGGTCTTGATGATTGTAGTGTACTCCTTGATCATCGACTGCGCCATTGATGTAAGCTTTTGCACATTCATATTCATTCCTACTAGACCGTCTTATACCTTTATTTGATAATATGTTTTTTTTTAGGGAATTATAACGTCTGCTATAACTTATCCGCGATACAAGCCAGACATTGAAACGATGGACGACTTAGCAACATCTAATTTGACTCTTGGAATTCACAACCGAGATGCCGGGATTTTTAACAACAGCCTGTCTTTAAGTTACTACACGTTGATAAAGAATCGAGTTGTTCCAGTTAACGACAAAAAAATTAAAGAAGTGTTAGATAAAAGGGAGTATCAATACGCAATGTTGTTAAGAAAATCTGATTCTCAATACATAGCAAGTAAACCAGCGAACATGCACAATGGGAAACCGCTTTTTTACACAATACCAGATTGTCCTTTGCCATGTTTTATTGTGTATGGGCTGCGATATGGAAGTCCATACCTCAATAGGCTGAACTATATAATACATCACTTGTTCCAAGCTGGTATCCTACAGTACTGGAGCAAGACAGAAGAATATAACGTAGACCGCAGTCGACTCAGTGCTATAGAAAATAAAGAGAGAAAGCCTTTGAACAGCACAAATCTGAAGGAAATTTTTTATATGTTAGCAATTGGAGAATTTATCAGCACCGTAGTATTTATCCTAGAAATACTGTTTCACAAGTTCGCTAGGAATAATATTATAATATAGTGTAAACTGTTTACCTTGAGTTTTTCTTGAAGACCCTTATTTGCTGACTTTAAAGACTGAATTTCTATCGTTAATTTCTTTAACTCTATTAATTTGTTTTCGTTGAACTGCACGTTGTCTGATGGTTTATCTGTTCTGGGGGTTCTTAGCTGTTTCTCTAGAAATTCTTCTTTCTTTCTGTGTTCAGTCTTTAAGTTTCTGAGTGTGCTCTCATTGCGGGCCTTAAGTGCTCGGACCTCGCTCCGCTCGATGTCGAGCGACTTCTTCAAGGTCGCGTTCTCAAGCCTTAACCTTTCGACGAGGCCTTTCATCTTGTTTAAGAATGCTTCGTCGACGGTACGCTTGTGTTCCTCGGCTGCTACGGCGGATATCTGACTGCTGGTGGTCGATGTGTCGGTGGACGCCATGTCGACGTCCCCGGCTTCGTTATCACAATTCGGGACTACGTCTCGACCGTCCGCGGTCTTTGGCCTCGTACTCTGATCGTACGGATCGCTTTGTTATCGTATTTCGTATCGATTCGTGCGGTTTCTCGATGCCGGGTGTGTTTCCAATTCTGAAATGCAAAACATGTAAATTGAAATACATATTTGGATCGGTGCCAAGATGAAGTTATTATTGTAAACTTGTGTTACGTTATTATTTCTATGTGAGATGCTATATTTAGTGGTTTTAATTCAGGGTATTTTGGCCTTTTCGTTGAACAAGTTTGGGAATCTGGTTACTGTCTGCTGTAATTAACAAAGAAAATTGAGCCATAAATCTTTTTGCTCGCACTTTCTTACAATGGTGAAATGAATTATTTTGTGCAAGTCTCCACGCTGCGTGGAAGTAGAACAGTGCGTGAACAACTATGTGGGACGATGGCCAGCTAGGAATTAAGTATACACTAGTCTTTTAATCTTCACCATGTTCTCATTAAACGTTTGCGTGACCGGTAATAATCTCAGTGTAAACAATGAAACTGCCTTTGTGTAGTACATTATTAGTTACATTGCGTTTGTTTAGAGCTTAAACAAAATTACTCGTGTGTTTTAGTAATTAGACCACGAGTTTGCATCGCACAGGATGACAGGATGGTTAGAAAACTGTTACATGAAACCAAATTTTTCTAAAATTATTTCACAGTACCTATTAATATGAGTCATACCAACTATAATAATCAAGAATTTCGAGCCACTACGAGCCCACAACAAATTATAACGTTAAAGCACTGAATTCTGAATTAAGTTGAAGCACGCTTGTTTAATAAAGGCCTAAATATCGGGAAACATCCATAGATATTCACATCAAAGAAAATCTTCAAAGAAAAGTTAAAAACAGAGTTTCAAAAGCAGTTGCAGAGTTTTTTCATGTGAAATGAAACTTGGTATAATTTTAATACAAATAAATAATGTTCTTCCCATTCCATGTTCCCGCCTGTCTGGCCAAAAGCGCTCGTGATAAGTGCGAAATAGAAATAGTAAGGCAATTTAAAGTAGGTCAGTCTGTCACTCGACACTATGACACAATTAGCTAATGGGAAAACAGCACGAACCAATAAGCAGGTAGCCGGGATACTAGGAACCGTTGACACCACCATTATAAATAGTCGCATTGCCCTTGAAAACGAAGATACGAGGCCAGACAGAAGCGCTCAGGTGGATGACATCAACCATGACAGAGACGACGAAAAAGTCTGTGAATTCCGGAAGAGACGGCAATGGAGTGAATTGATAGACAAAAAAATAAAAATGCTCAAACTCTTCACTTGAAAACTGAAAAATTTATCATGGAGAGGAACTTAGTTTTTGTTTTCCATCATGAAACAAGACGACCTATGGAGGGTTAGTGATTACTGATGATGACGATGCAGGTGAGCCTAATAATTATAACCTTACGACACTGACAGGAAGTGAGAGGTCGTCTGTTCTCGGAAACTTTAAAGATGCAGTAGGTACAGGTTTGAGCTAGATTACGCAAGACATATAAAGAGTTAATCTGTTGACATGTTGCAACTGGAATGATAACGTATGGGCATATGGTGTTATTGGTACAAATATAGAGCCTATTAAACGCCCTAGTCACGCAATCAATCCTAGTGGTAAATTTACTTACAAATCTCAGACCAACGAATTTATGAAGCACATGTTCACAACAAAAAATTAAGTACCTTTACATATAAAAATATACGGCTATTCACTGCTACTATACGAGTCAACAAACTCTGCAATCACTAAATAATATATTCAGAGCTAGCGTCACGGCGCGGGCGCATAACAGCGCAAATTAGGTCCAATTTAATAAGGAAACGCGCTCAAAGGACGCTTGCAATTGTAACAATTACCAGAGCAAATTGAACTCGATGACCTAGTATCTTTAGATGAGCGACTAGATTTACACGTTTACGGTGTGTAGGCAAGGCACGAATTAATGCGAGAAATTGCGCTTATAATTAAGTATGTACAGAGCACTCACTGTTTGTATGGTAGATAGAAATGAGAGAGGAGATGAGGTGAACGTAGATGATGATAATTTTGGGACAAGATGGAAAGATGGACGCAACGCGGGTTGGATTCCTGCATGGAAGGATCTAAGATATAGCCTACAGATACTGGTTCCTATTATTTCTTTTTTAAAGAAAATAATAATAAAAAATATAAAACTTTATAGTTTAGTTTCAGTCTGGAAAAACCAAAAAAATAATAGGTGTAGAGCACAATATACAGAAACAGAAAAATGTTATTCGAGTAGGAGAAGATAGGGGAAAATATGAAAATTAAGTAGTAAGAGTGGAATACTGAAATACACCATGAATCTTTCATTTGAATTAATCATCAATCTTTCAGTCTTGTGAACTTCGCAAATACTTCTGAGATTCAGATTCGATTACATCAGTATTTTAATAAGATTTGAGGTTGAAGTAGTCATCTCTCTCAAAATATCGCAGACACTCACTCATCTGTGAATCAGATCATTATTGTACTAGACTAGTACTAATCCTTCTTTTTGTCCGCTGATCTCTATCATTTATTTGCTTAGTATTATTCTTAATTCTTCTTCTTGTTTTTTATACCTTATCACAGCATCTATTTTGTATTATTTATCAATTTTCATATCCCTCTATCTTTTTAAAATATTTGCGAATATGAACATCTCTGTAGCTGTCTGTACATTTCTGATTGATATAATCTTTACGTTTTTCTGCTAAAATATGTAAAGCTACAATGAGGTCACCGCCATGTTAACGCCAACACCTACTGCTGACCCGATTCGGATAAATCGAGTATCTTCATCTAGGCGCTAATTTTAGAACTTTAAACATAAAAAGAGACCAATTTCAGATAATACATGTATTCAATGGATGAAACTTGGAATTACGAAAAACAGAATTTAAGATTTAATAGTTGGTGTTGTCTCAAAATTACTGGCAAGCTACGAAGTGCCAAGATCTTAAAATCGCAACTAAAAACAAACAGCTATTGCATATACTGTTTTAGTTGTAATGCTAATGACATGTCATCTCCAATGTTTATTATTATCTTAAATAAGGTTATTATCTTCAATATTCTGAAACTTTAAGTCTTCTCAGAGGCTATTAACTTTTTTAACAATCACATTATTAAAACTATAGGCACAATACAGACAGACAACATTAAGTATTTTATTGTATATGTTAAATATGGTGTGATAGACAATAACCATGTTTCGTATGACACAGCCGCAGAAGGAAGGTATAAAGCAATGCATGAAATATGTTGTGCTTTGTTTGTGCCTGGTCAGACGTAACCAATCAATTCTATCAATGGAACTTCGTATCGTAAATCTTTAGATCAAGCCCATAAAGGAAATGTAGTTGGTAAGATAAGTCGATTGACATCAGTTCCACGTACACTACAACTGCTATAGGATGGTACGGATGACAGCTGTCGGATTCATACAATGTAGCTACAGATCCTTTTCTCTCATCTTAAACATGCTTATTTTCTCTCATACAGCTACTAGATACTGTACGATATTCTCAGTTCCGTGTCTTGCAAACGAAACATTTGCGCCACCTCACACGATACAGTTACTCGAACGAATCTTATCTTACAAAACCATTGTTGGATCTTATTAGGTTTTAGAATAACTTTGTAACACACCAATGTATCCTAACAATCGACAGTAGTACAATATAACAAGGCGATACATTCTAATTTCTTTGCAGACGAGATTAGTAATAGTAACCAGAAATAATTGTCCATCAGTGAAAGTGCCTACCATTAGCACACTATTATTACCTACTGTATGGAATGTTTCTTACTCAAGCACCAGTACAGAATAAGTAATAGTAGTGCAACAGGAAAGTTTTATAACAAGCTTATTTCCCAGTAATATTATCCAACTTCGGCCCTTCTTCCGTTACCCAGCAACCGACGAAGCAAACATAAATATTTATATTTTTTTCTTGAAGCAAATCTTTACGGTCATTGAACCATTCTTTCCATATGCGTTTTTGGATCGACTGATTCAAAGAAGGCGTTATTTGTAACGGTTTTAGATAAGTAAATGATCGGTTTAGTGAATGAGAATAAAAAGAGTTTCTGGTAGGTGCAGGTGAGATTTTTCAAAAAAGACTAAAGCTACTGAGCTGTTTGCTGCAAACATCAATTCTGTGCCAAATCTGACCACAAACAGTAAGAAAAATAAAACATGAATACTTTTGTTTTGAGAGTACTTAGAATATTTAGTTTTGTTTATTTATTTTTTACAAACATTGGCTTTATTGTCATGTTTCCGGCAATAAAGCCAATGTTTTTTTATTCAGCCTAAGCCCGTATCGTACGGACATAAATCCGTATTTTCAGTTGCCAAAAAAACTATACACAACACTCGAATTAATTCAGAAATACAACATCGTCCTTCAAAGCTTTCGGCTTCTGCTAAATATTTATGGCGACGAGCCAAGTGTTTCACATCTGACATTCAACTGGACCGGAGACCATATCGCGTTCTGCGTCAATGATGCAAGGGCGTTGTATACAGAAACTAAACATACTGTGCCCAGTTTATCTTGATACTTGAGGGCGGCGCTACAGGCAGACTTAATGTCAATATCAGTACATTTATTTCAGTTTCCTTGTACACCGCCTGTCAGGATAAGCTGGCTCTCAGTACAGTATGTTGCTTCAACGCCTTTAACAAGATTTACGGTGAAGCCAACGACGCGACGTTTACGTTGTTTTTGAGATTTAACACATGATGCATCATTGAAAGAAACACTTGGATTTTTCATACTTTCTATGGACGACGCGCGAGATACATTTGTAGATAGATCTCTCTTTTTGCGCTAGTTACTACGTTAACAGAACGACTTAGCAATTCAAGTGTTGAACGCGTTCTTGTAATGTCTTAAGTCTCAACGTCTTAACATACTTAGGAATGACCAGTTAATTCAGCTTGCGTGCATAATTTTGTCTCCATATCTTTATAACTGACTGCATAATTACAATACATGTGCGTTAGTTGGAACTTTCAAATGGCGAATGTAAATCAAATTCCGGATATTGGTCTTGCTTAGCTCGTATTTTACTGTACTCGTAGTAAAAATTTGGACACTTTAAAATTGGTTTGTTTATTGTCTTTAGTCGTATTGGAAAAGTCGAGTTCGCGAGTGTCCTTGTCGAGGCTATACATAAATGTAAGACAACCAATTTAAAACGTTTTAAATAATATGTTGCCGATCCCAAGTAAATCGTTTTAAACTAAAAGCTTGCTTGAAAACTCGCTGACAAAAATAAAAGAACTGTGTTTTGTGTCACTTGCTGGTAAAATTGCCTCGCGCCACGAGTGACGACGTTAACGAGAGTGTGAGTTTGATTAAACTGAATCAAATTATTTATTTTATATCGTTTGAAAACAATGAAAAAAATGTTTACTTACCAACAAAGACTTTTTAATTTATCAATAGAGTTTTCATAACTTACTCGTACTTTGAAAATACCTAAGCTTGACAGGACGGACGAACCAACTAGAACTAAACCCGCTAAGTATGTACGTAAGTAAATCAATATCGGTATTTATCAGACATTTAAAAAATCTCTACACAGTTTACAGGTAGATGAAAAAAAACATACTCCGTTATATACAGACCTCCGTAGAATCAAGAAAATGTAGGTAAGTAGTTACAATTAAAAAAAACATAGTCATCGTTTAAAAGGTTTATTTCGGTTTTAAACGGTTTTTTGTTTTTCAATTTAAATGGACGAATTTGAAGGACGGATTGGTTTAATTGGTTTTGAACCAGCCTTGTATCTATAGTTGGTTGGGACTTTTTAATTACTAATCAGTCTGAAGCGTGAACATGCACTTTCTGTGCTCATTCAATTGTAGACCTCATTCGCGCTTTCAATGGTGAAATCAAGATCAAGAGCAGACTAATCATAAAACAAATTAATCTGACATTATGTGGTCATCTTCAAAACTGGTCTTTATTTTTGTCCAGAAATATTATAGATATAACTGCAGATTTCGCTGATCCTGTGTCACTTGATGTAATTACTTATCAAGTATCTATCGTAGGTAAGTACATGTATGTACTAAATAAATACGAGTAAATGAAGGAAAGGCCTATGTAGCGGCCCACGCTAACTGCTCTAAAAATTTATTTTTTATTTTACTAACGTACTATTTCCTATATCTATGTCAAAGAGAGAAAAAACAAAAGAAACAGCTCTACCACCCGCCGCAACCGGGATTCTGATCCCGATTTCCGGCCACCGTAGGCGCGGGCTTGCGGACAGTGAGCAATGGGTAGCTCACTGTCCGGCCGTCCGGTAACTGTCCGGACCAAGCCCAAGTCGTCGACGGCGCGCACTGTTCCCGCGCGCCTCTAGGAGTTGTCAGCAACAGCAGGGACCCAGCCGGGTCGAAGCCTATTGGGGCCAGGGTTATCCGAAAGGGCGCTCGAACCCCGGTATGAAGGCTAGAAGGAAGGGGGTGGGTCTTTTAGTCAGTAAAAGTCTGACACTATCTCCCGCTCCGCCCAAGAGCGGGGGATGTCAATGCATGATTTATTCCCACCATAAAAAAAAAATCTAACTTGCGCTTGATAAAGTTTGAGCAGCTGTTGCGGCCGCCAGTTGCCACAAGATAGAGCGATTGACTGCTGTTTCGATTCCCGCACGGAACAAATATTTGTATGACCGGGTCTGGGTGTCTTGTGTAAATGTATGATACATGTTTGTGAACGCATCCATGTTATAGGAGCCTAGGTTCGAAGTGTCAATATTTAAAAAAACCGGCCAAGAGCGTGTCGGGCCACGCTCAGTGTAGGGTTCCGTAGTTTCCCGTCCGTCACAATGAGTGTGTACTTATGAGATTAAAAAATGCTTGCATATACGATTATACTACAAACTTAGTCCAGAAATTATTTTGTAGAACCCTTTTGTCTTTTTTGTACAAAAACTGTTCTTTCCATCAAGTTCAAAATAATTTTCCTAGAAAGTCCTTATAAAGTTCTACTTTTCAGATTTTTTTCATATTTTCTAAACTTATGGTTCAAAAGTTAGAGGGGAGGGGACACATTGTTTTTTACTTTTGGAGCGATTATTTCCGAAATTAATGACATTTTCAAAAAAATGATTTTAGTAAACCCCTATTCATTTTTAAATACCTATCCAACAATAAATCACACGTTAGGGTTAAAATTAAAAAAAAAATCACTTCTCACTTTACATATAGGGGGGCTACCCTAATAAAACATTTTTTTCCAATTTTTATTTCACCACTTTGTTGGCGTGATTGATATACATATTGGTACCAAATTTCAGCTTCTAGTGCTAACGGTCACAGAGATTAAGCGAGGACGGACAGACAGACATGGCGAAACTATAAGGGTTCCTAGTTGACTACGGAACCCTAAAAAAAGATGGATTAAATATGATTGTGAGCAATGATATGAAAGAAAAGGGAGTCAGTGATAACATGTCGGTTGATAGGACGATATAGAAGAAGAAAACGTGTTGTATTAACCCTAAGTACCTATCATGGGGCAATGAGCGGAATTCCCTGCCGGAGTCTGTTTCCTGATAGCTGTAACCAAGGGGTTAAGTGGTCTTTAAGTCAAGAGAGACGCTTACCTATTCTAGAAGTAAACTATTCAAGTTTACTTCTAGGCGATGGGGCACGCTTTGCCCCATCGTCGACCACATCATCGCTTACCATCAGGTGAGATGGTGGTCAAACACGAGCCTTTGCATAATAGAAAAAAACAAAATACTGGAAGACGATGATAATGTCAGTTAATTTACTTATCATGTAATCTTAAATTTTAATGAATTTTTAAATTAACTTCGTTACCAGTTGCAACCATTTTAAAATATACTTCGTACGTCTATTTGAACCTTTCTCTTACGTATATTTATTTGCATTTTTAGCATATTCATTCCAGTGATGTAGGAACACAGATGAATGTGTTTCACGCGTAGTTTATTGCACACGAGCTTGTGTAATGAATCACAAAACTAAAACAGCAACGCAGCGTCATATCATTTGTAAAATTACACTAATTTCGACAAATTGTATTTGGAGGTATGTTTGGAGGTATGCGGAACAGAGAGTAAAGTCCCGCAAACCTCCGTTGAAAAGGGAGGATCCTCCGACCAGACAGGTGTTATAGTCTGGTGGGCGACTGCCCGATAGATGATTTCGGGCTGTCGTATACTATGTTCAAATCGCGCGGAGAACTGTGAATGCGCGATGCAGGATTTCGTACTTTCTTCGTAGTTCTTATGTGGCGCCATAGATGTCGCTAAACCTACGACGCCGACGTCAGTCGACTAGCTCTGTTCTAGATTCCTTTAGAGTGATAAAAATCTATATAGCACAGTCTATGGCCACATCACAGCTCTAAAGAAAATTGTAGAGACTATAGTAGACCCGAAATTGGTGGGACACCAAGCCATGCCATGAACAATAGTAATTTAACAATTTTGTTTTTATTATTTACCCAATTACTGGGCTTTTGCCCATGTATTTGTCATGTTTAATTATTTGGTATTGTGCGTTTTGTTAGCACAGAATCAACTTTTGTGCTTGTGTTCTTTAAACTTTTTTTAACCGTCTAAGTACGTCGGATATATCCGACAAACATCGCGTTTATTCCGCAAGAGTACATCCGCGACCAACTCCATCTCGTCAACTCTCTGTCTATGGGAATTGAAAAGTTAAATGAGATGGAATACCCAATTGGAAACACGATCCTGACGAATAGAGCGAAAACACTCGTCGGACAAATCCGACACGGGCGTTTAAAGAGCTATTTTTTTTTTTGCAATCTATTTTTTCACACTCTTTCGTAATGAAACAGGCCAGCTTCATACTTTTTTCAAAATCCCGAATAACTTCTGAGTAAGTACTCAACAACTGGGAGATCCCGTACACAGCTTTTTTTAGATAAAACGGCTCAGTTACAAAGTCAATGACCAGCGATAAGATCGGATCCGGACTGAAATGGGTTCCGGTCTGAACCAGGCCCGGCGCACCTCGAGAACTGGTCTACTTTACTTAATTATACCGATACCTGATCTAGTTACAGCGAGTTTAGTCATTTAGGAAGTACTCTTATTTCCTGGGACATTTTAATTTGAATGAAATTGGAAGTTTTGGAACAATTTAAAATTATCGTAGCATCGGTAGGCTGTGAAAGCAAAATCATTAAGAAAGAGAAAGGTATTTTTCTTTTATTTATTTAAATTTTCAACCTAACATTGCGTTGAGGCTCTAACGATCTAAACTGAACTGTTAATTGGATCGGATTGATGTACAGGGTGTATAGCTCCATCTCTTTTTCTAGCTGGCACGCCAGTCAAGGCCCCGATTACAGGTAAGGCCCCGACTAGCCATACGCTCGAACGTGCACTACCATTAGGTGAAGTTCTAGAATTGACGGCATGGTTGAGCGATGGGCTGCTGCCAAATCAAGAAAGTCATTGGCTACTGGGCTACGTGTTGCGAGTCCGATTCACAACAGAACACATTCGTATGACGTACATACAGATAGTGATTCTGAATCTGGGTGTCTTATGTATGTGAGTTTGCATTTTTGTAAACACACCCATGATACGGGATGAATAGGAGTTAATCCCGTATCCCGTGTGAAAAAAATTTGTGAAAAAAAATCTCAGAGTGTTTATTGTTTTACGAAATACCAAACTATGCACAATATAAGTGACGCAATTTATTTTCTCAGATAGTTACTGAAACACAAGAATTACGAAAAACTCGTTCATGTTACCTATTTCACAAGTCCAGTAAACGATATTGGTATCTAAAATTAAATTGTTATTGTACATTGGAAACTGTTTGACCTTTTTTTTTTATGGTGGGAAAAAATCATGCATTGACTCTTACTGACTAAAAGACCCACCCCGTTCCTTCTAGCCTTCATACCGGGGCTCGAGCACCCTTTCGGATAACCCTGGCCCCAGTAGGCTTCGACCCGGCTGGGTCCCTGCTGTTGCTGACAACTCCTTGAGACGCGCGGGAACAGTGCGCGCCGTCGACGACTTGGGCTAGGTCCGGACAGTTACCGGACGGCCGGACAGTGAGCTACCCATTGCTCACTGTCCGCAAGCCCGCGTCTACGTTGGCCGGAAATCGGGATCAGAATCCCGGCGACGGCGGCGGCGATAACGCCGTTGCCTGATGCGTTCGGCCTCCTCCTTTGCGAGCATTACTGCTTCGCAGAAGTCGGCGACCGCCTGCCACTCCTCCTCGCTCCGGACCATGGCCTCAACCAAGGCCCGGAAACTGTTTGACCTGACTAGATTCATATTTCTTTTTCGACATAGGAACTTAAATGAAGCTGGGGGCAGGACACTAGACGCCGTGATGATAGCTAGATGGAGTAAGGCGGTCACCGAGTGGCATCCATTAAGGATCTGAAGTAGAAATGTTAGTCATCCAGCGGCAGGATGGAACTTGAATGAGACTGGCACAGCGTGATGATTGGCATATGAAAGAGGTTATGCTTTGCAGCGAGTGAAGTCGGGCTACAGGTGATGGTGATGATAAACTCTTCTTCACAACTTTGAAAAATACTAGAAACTGGACAAGTTTCAGTTTAAGAACTCAATACCTATGAAGACCATGCATAGGCAGATATATTCGTAAAGTTGCATTATTGAGAAAAAGTGTACCTATGGCTCCTTTTTATTTATAATCATATACCAAAAATGATTAATGAGAAGAATTAAAAAGTACCTTTAAAATAGTTAAAAAATTCTTTTACGTGCCTCGTTCATATATCGATGGCTATTACTCTGTATCATATGATAAGTCTACTTAATTAACAATTAATGTTTATCTACTCTAATATAATAAAGAGGTAAGGTTTGTTTTTTTGTTTTTATGTTTTTTTGTTTGTAGGAGGTAATCTAAAAACTCTGGAAGTACTAGTCCGATTGCTAAAAATTTTTCATCGATAGAAAGCTGCTATATCCTTGAATGACATAGGCTATATTTTATGTACGTGGACGAAGTCGCGGGCGAAAGCTAGTATATTATAAAGTAGTAATAAAATAGCTTAAACTGAACAGAAAGTAGGTGTAAGTTAGTAAAATTTTAAGGCAGAATGTACTTGACAAAGTTTTCATTAATATTGTATCACCAAATTGTACCTTTCTATGTAAATAAATATTATCTATCTTAATAAGTATGGTTGTCTGTAAGAAATTGCCCTGTGCGATAAGATCACTCATTGTACACTTATTTTTTGTACTCTATAGAATATAATAAATAAGTATATAGGGATCTTCTAATTCTTAAATCCTGAAAACGTGTGTATCAGTGCCACGTGAAACCGTGATGTTGCTATTAGTATTCATATGGCTTCACAACGCTACACTGACAAGAAGCATACCGTGTTATCTCTATTTTCGCACTGATACGTCTCCAAAAAAAACATTGACATCACATTGTGCGACTTTGTCACGACACTGCGAACACGAGATCTAAGTGATTTTTTCTTGCATATAATAATTTATTTACACTACAGAATTATTAGTCCGAGTTCCCTACCACATTTTTCCCACTTGATTATTAACAAGCTAATTTTCCTTGAGTAGCTTCATTTTGATGAGACACCTAACAATTTCCTATACACAACTCTCGATTGTGGTAGCTAACAGAGATATCAAGGATTAAATATGTATAAAATGATGAATCTAAAAAATTTATTACTAACAGGTTTTTTTTTTTTGTTAAATCTCAAGATAATTATCTAAATTATTCGAAAAAGTATTTGTCCTACAAAATGAATGGTTTGATAAAAGAGTATAGTTTGACACAAGGTGTCTAGTCCCTTGAACATCTAACCGGAGTTAAATGCACACATACTCGTACACCTGCACTACCATGGAGCCCCGTTGAACTTTAAAACCATTTTCTTTCCTAAATATTGATTGATTTACATAATTGTTATGTACATTCTGAAGAACACTTAAACAGCAATATTTTTGTGTAAGCATATTTCTAAAGATCAAAGCCATTTGAAAGGAGTAGGGAAAACCAACAAAAAAAATATCATCTTGTTAATTTCTTTTTTTGGCAAAAGTATTAGTCATACGAAAAAATCACATCTTGATAATGTTCTACATGAATTATATAATAAACATATATTTTTTTCAAAACTATTGACCAAGCTATTACCGAGGAGTAGGCTTCAGAAAGTCACTGTTTTACGGCACTGCTCGGGTGCTAGGGTTCTTAAGAATAAACATGAACAAATGACACTACGCAGTGGCCTTCTCACCAGCTCAACTAGTATGTGCTGTAGGTACCTAATATTTAGTTTTCTTGCCTTGATACTAACCTACCATGAACCATGAAGGCCTCTTCAAATGCAACCCACAGATCCCACGCAGAAGATACGACCGTGGAGATAAGCTTAGTATCAAATCGCATAAGGAAAGTCTATAGACATAAACATAATTAGTTTTATAATGCTCCCACTGCTGGGGCTCAGACTTTAAATGGCTTAAGAGTCCCAACAATTAGCCGTTATTAGCTTTGCTGTGCCCGACAGGGTCCATATTGGTCTTAACTATATTTTTATACCATCTATATTATGTACATTTGGAATGCAATAAAGTATTGAGTATCTACTCCGTGAGCTAAAACCGGGTTGGTAGATGTCACATGTCTTCTAATTTTTGGTTATAGGATATGCCGTATGGTACATATGTTTCTGGAGACGAGTACATTGCTTTGGTGCACACCTAAAACGCAGATTCTGTGGGGCCGTGCCAGGCAAACGGACATCGGTTTCCTAACGATATTTTCCTTCACACTTTTGATGAAACAATTTACACAAATCAAGCTCTTAGAATTCATAGCATAATCAGCCTTCTGATGGGACTCAGGCCTCCTCTTTAGAAAAGTGAATGGGCCGTAATCCACCATGCGGGCTCGGTACGGGTTGGTGGACGTCACATGTCTTCGAATTTTTGGTTATAGGGCATGCTAGTTTCCTCACGATGTTTTCCTTTACCTTTTTTAGAGCAGTAGAAAGTGAAACAATTTATACGAATCAAGCGCCTGCTTTGGTTTAAATTTGAACCCATGACCTGCAACTCTGAACGGTGCAAGTAGGTGCATTGTATGCAAGAGTAGCAGGGTTCCCACTGGTTCCCACCTTGCTATGCACATTCCCATGCGAAGATGAATAGAAGCAACAAGTAATATGTAACCAAGCATTATATGTAACACATAATATGATTTAAAAGAGTGTCCATGGAGTTTCTCGCACGTTCTTCTCCATAAAGAACGCTTTGGAACGTGCAATTTAGCTTCACTTTTCTTGGACTAACCGACATTTGACTATTCAAAAGTGCCTGCAAATGGTCTTTTGAAATAAATGCTTTGACTTTGACTTTGACTTTAAAGCTGTATCACAAGCCACTCTTCTTATCCTGCTCTGTCTACCTAAATCATGCTACCAATGGATCTTTGCGCTGCTACCGAATGACGCCGTCGAAGTACGTAAGTTTTAAGCCTATTACAGAAGTTCTTTTAAGTAGAACTTGTGGACATGTACCATAGAAATATAATGATATGTACCCACTGTAATCCGAATCTGTGCAACATAGAGAAGTTTAATGCGCCCAAATAAAATTACACTTGGTAGATGGATTGAGGAAGTCACCAAATTTTATTGAATGCATTAGAGATCTCGTCTTTCAGCTGCCTTCCAGGGTTCTGGCATTGTTTGGAAAAGTCACAGCAGGCCTGGAACTCAAAGGGTGACTGGAAGAACACAGGTGTGTTTTAGTCAGTACAGTACTTAAAAGTCGGATATCTCCTCTTGCGCCACCGAGAGCGGTAGAAATTACTCGATGATATACCATCATAAAATTTTTTAAGTCATCTTTCAGCAGGACTTATAGAAAATTTTGAAGGTTGTATGGTCCTGTGATATCTGGCATGTAATTGACGTAGGCAATGAATTCACAACATTATCATCATCATTTCAGCCAGACGTCCACTGTCGGCCTCCCCCACGGCTATCTATGGCCTCCCCCAACGGCAGGTCCGTTGGGGGAGGCCATGCGTCTCGCATCCATCGGATTCCCGCACAATTTTATATTGGTGCAATTTATTGTGAATCTATTCAGCCAGAATAAACATGTTTTTTTATTAGCAACTAGCTTCTACCAGCGGCTTCGCCCGCGTAAATGTAGATTTCTCTATACAAACTTTAGTAACCCCTTTCATCCCGTTAGCGGCTGATTTTTGGAAAATCCATTCTTAGTGCTTACCTACATTATAAAAGGAAGCCTTGTGCAAAATTTCACGCTCCTAGTGCCATAAGTTTCAGCAGCTGACGTTGATATGTCAGTCAGTCAGTTTCTCCTTTTATATCCGTACTAGCTTTTGCCCGCGGCTTCGCCCGCGTACATAAAAGACCTTCCCTCTTTCTCCCCCTTTTCTCACTATATGTATATAGCCTATGTCCGTCTCCAGGGTCCAACTATCTCTGTACCAAAATTCATTAAAATCGGTTTTGCCATTCAGGCGTGAAGACGTAACAAACAAACAAACCAACTCACTTTCGCTTTTATAATATTAGTAAGGATATAGATATAGATGATGATTGCTATGATAAGTATAGTGATCTAAGATCCTATAGAAGAAATCTCTTCTCTCATCTGTTATTTGATTATGATAAGTTTTATGCTAAATAATGCGTTCATTAAGAGATTACGAATAAGTTGCCTAGTTAAATCTGGTGCCAATGATGTTAAACAATAAATTAATTTGTTGTTAAATTTTTGACATCAATTATTCCTCATTTGTTATTTGGGAAAGTCGAGCATCAGCTGAAAGAATGTGCTCCAAGGAACTGAAAAACTATAGTTGCCTCCTTTTTTTGGTGCAAATAGGAGGGTTGGCTCGCATAAAAATGAGTAAATGGTCATAATTTATTCTCATCTTTAATTTAATCGATTTTTTTTTTCGTGTTAATTAGTGTTTTTTACTCTAATAGAAGCTATTAGTAACGATAGAACTCATTTTGTAAGTATTTGGATAAAGTCGAAAATATAAAGTGATCACGATCTCAGACAAATTTTATTGTTTAACACCAGTAAATCTGGTGTTAAACAATCTTAATAAGCTAGGCAACCTATTCGGAATGTCTTAGGGTGAGTTGCACCATTTAACTATAACGATAACCAAACCTCAACCAGCCGTGAAACGGCCTCCTATTGGTCAATTCGACGATTGGACAACTGTTAACGGCTTTGTTATCGTTATAGTTAAATGGTGCAACTCACCCTTTAATAAACGCATTATCTAGCACATACATTTGACGTGTAAAAGTGTTTTTTAAACCTATTTGCATAATAAATATCATTTATCATTCATTTTATCATAATCGAATAACAAATGAGTGAAGAGATTTCTTCAATGGATCTCGTACCTACTATAATACTGTTTTGCGATAAGTAGTGATGATGATTGCTATGATTAGTATGGTTCACTTCCTTGTTGCTTATTTTCTTCGTTTAACCTTTCAATCGTGGAAATTACGATTATTCTGTCTTCACTTCCCTTGTTCTTGGGAAGGCGTCTAAAGTATTCTCATTTTAAACCGATTTTAGCGTCTCACACCAAATTAGAATAACGTAGCAGATGTTATTGTTCAATTCCACTTCAAGCCGTTGTCACGTTTCGTTTTCGTAGACAACTGGATTTTGTTTTATATTTAGATAAAACAGAAGTCTTTTGTCATCTCAACTTTGATACTGAAAAAAATTCTGACAAAATAGGTACTTTGACTTCGTAATACTCTAGAAATTCAGTATCTCGTATACAGGGTGTAAGGGACAGCCCTCACAAACTTGAAGGGCTTACTCAGTAGAGGAGATGCATGGAGAGCTGTCCCTTACACCCTGTACTACGCGTTCCAAAAGAGAATAGGACCGATTCCTATGTTTTGACGTCTCATCGTACTGTCAAATCGAAGAAATTTTGGCAAAATTGAAGGACTTAGAGATGAGTAAAATTAAAGAACTGGATTCTGATTAAACTTTTTTCGTTCCCAGTTCATAAATAAATTAAATTTTTCGTAAATTAATTAATATTTTAAAATTTCTTTCCTCAATTTGACAGTAAATCGTGACGTCACAACATGGCGGGCGATCCTATTCTCATTTGGAACGCATTGTACTTATCACTTTTATGTGACTTTGTCACTTCCAAACAAACTTTACACGGGGTCTGTGTTTCCTGGTAGCTACAACGTGGGGGTCTACGTTGACCCCATCTCCACTTTACATCAGAGGCCTTACCACGAGCTCTTAAACTGAACTGTTAAAGGGTTGGACCATATAGGGGTATAGCTACTTCCCTCTTTCTCGCTCGCTCGACTGTCATTTTAACACGTCATGGTAAGGCGCCAGATAGGATAGATGTTAATCACGAGCCTAACCATAGTAAAACACTGGGCACTGGGATCGGACTCGCGGCCGGAGGGTTCCGTACAAACGAATGTAAATAGTTCAATTCCCGAATCGAGTCTCGAAGATTTTTCCGTATTGAAATAAGTATTTTTTTCGTGACGTAACTAAAAATGTTCAGTTTTCAGATTTATTCCTATACTTGTACTATAAGACCTTGCTTCATGTCGAATTTCAGTGTTCTAGGTCAACGGGGTCCCTATGAATTTTGATCTCTTTGAGAGTGTCGAAATGTACGTTCTTTGCGACATAAACGGTCGTATCTTTTTTATTAGATACTTAGAAGTTTGATTGTTTTCACAGCTTCAAGGTATCGCAGACCGGACTAATGGTTTTAATTTCAACTGGTTACCTCCACGCGTTCCCGAGATAAAGGGTCTTGACAGACAAACAGACAGACAGACAGACCAACGGACGGACGGACGGACAACAAAGTGGTCTTATAAGGGTTCTGTTTATTCCATTTAAGGTATGGAAACCTAAAAACATAAGGTATAGTTATCGGCACGGATCTTGAGCGCTCGGTGTCAGAGTGGGGATCGCTTTGCGCATTCCATACATTGGCGAGCCAATCGTCGTCGTTGTTAAATACATGCAGCAACCGCAGGGAACGAATGATGAGTGACGTCTATGACACGATGACGCGGCGAGCCAATCACTGACATTCCCCGCCCCCACGTCTCACGTCGCACCACTAAAGAGACCGAATATTTGACTTCTGCGTAACTTGAAGCCAGCGCACAAGATCCGTGTCGATAGCTATAACTAAAATTTAAGAGTTCTGTTTATTTCATTTAAGGTACGGAGACCTAAAAACATAAAGATAAGGTAACTAAAATTTACTTAAAAGCGAATGGAACATTAATGTATCAACTGAAAATGTCTAGAAGAAAAGTCATTACTATTCCCTTTAAACGACAATATGTAGGTAATATCGATTAACACCGTGAAAAGAAACACGTCAGCATGTTGACATTGTAAGTTTTGAAACGCCTAGGGTGACCAAATAAAAGGCCGGGTGGGGTCGTTACCCTAGGGTTATAAATGTAATAAGACGTCACGCGATCACCCAATAGGTATGCCTTTCATTCAATCATACAACTTGTTTCGTCCAGACTGGCTGAATATTTGGTTCGTCCGAAACTAGCATTTTTGAGCTGAAGGTTGACATGAGACCCAAAAAAATTACTGTGCTTCTTCTGCGTGAATATTGAAGTCGGACAAAAAGTAACCATGTCCCTGAAATTTAAGCTTCCATCATACCAAATTTCATCAAAATCAATTCAATACTTTAACCTTGAAAGCATCAAAAGCAACAGGCAGAAAGGGTTACTTTCATATTTAAATAAAATATTAGTATGGATTTTATGAAAGTTAGGTCTGATTTATCAAATATTTTTGAGTTTAAAAAGAAAAATTTAAAACGAGACCGTGAATGTGAACGTGATTTTAACCGAAACTGAAAGGGAAGCTTATTTCAGTTTCAATCAAAATCGAAATTCATTCAAGCATTTGTTTCAGTTTCAGCTGAAAGTAATTTTCGAACACTTATTATAAGTCTAATTAACACAGTTCCAGCATATTTACTTGAATAGACTTAATTTTGGGTTCCTATATTAAGAGTTTGAGTTCAAAACTTGTGTAACTGTACATGAAAACCTGGTAAACTTCAGTTTTACATTGCTAACTCCAAATCCTATAATTCAGAAACCGAATGTTAAACTCGTTCCACTTCAGATGACGTATCATTGGTAATTAATCATTGAATCAGAAATAAGAATAAATACACCATTAAGTAAAGATCAACAGTTATGTTGCCGGTCTAATTGGATTACCGTTGAATGATTTTAAAAATCAACAAAGTAACAGCAATAATATCTCATCTCTGTTGATTTAACCAATGTATTTGCTCAGAGAGACGTTGATCTGATCATACCATCTACATGTCAATCATGTGCAAGTGCTGTTCCACGCAGTTCTTCGAATTGAATGAAAAATTCATGAACTATCATTTTATAATCATCAGCAATCATACTCGCCTACTGATTGATTATTGCTTTATGAATAACTGAATTAATATGAATACAAAATTTGTTACAGGTTTTTACACAATACTCGGTGATCTCATTACATATTTGTTTATTATTTGAATAGAAAAAAAAAAATACCTTATAAAAAGAATCCAAAAAACATATCCTTAAAAATGCACAAAAACATTTGTCACCCCGTTAGTCTGAAACACTACAATTTAAATTGAGAACATCGAATCAACGAATCGAATCGCGTTACGTCGTTTCCCGTTCGAAAAAAATAAAATTTAAAAAAAACAAAAATGGCGCGGTTTTTTGACGTGCGATTGTTTGGTTATGGTTACTTATAGTTTTAAATAGGCTTGTTTTGTTAGCCGTCGCGGGAAACGACAGGCGGACCGCGCGGAGTGGACGGCGAGACTGGCGGAACGTTTCAGTGGGCGGCCGCACCGCCCAGCCTGGGCCCGTCGCGAGTGACGCTGGCGCACGCGTCATGCAACAGTGAGGCATTCCCCCTTGATCCTTATTCCCAGTCTTACATCCTATAGTATATAGTTATACATAGGCTTGCATACCTACAGATTAGTAGAAAATTTCCCGCTAGTGAAACCCATTTCTTTTTATTTACCTAGTGAAAATTAAACGACAGATGAATTCCTTAAATTTTTCCCCACAACCACAGCATTGTGACTGTGAGAATATGAGAATAATAAGTAAGTATAAAGATAAATACATTATTTCACAATTCAAGCCATAAAAGTAAAAATCCATAGAAATTAGGTGTGCTCAAAGTTCCTCAAAGCCTCAAAAAGAAAAAACACGTGTTTCAAACTCAAAAACGATACCAACATCCAAAAAAAGGAACTAGGCTATCACTTTATTTTTTCTTTGGTACTTATTCATTACTAGCTTGTGCCCGCAGCTTCGCCCGCGTACTTAAAATATAGCCTATGTCACTCAGGAATAAAGCAGCTTTCTATCGGTGAAAAAATTTTAGCAATCGGACCAGTACTTCCAGAGATTACCTCCTACAAACAAAAAAATAAAACAAACTTTACCTCTTGTGTAGATGTAGATTATAATTTTTGTTAATAAGAATAATGATTTCTCGCTCCAGGTCGGAGCGAGAGGTGTCAGACTTTTACTGACTAAAACCACACCTATGTCAATAATAATAATGTTCCTTCTTTGGCTTTTCATTCCAGAATCTTGGGTTTCCATTTCGGAAGTAAACTTATGGCCCTCGTAGGATTCGACCCTGCTCATTCTTTTTGATACCTATAGCTGGTAAGAATAGCTATCAACCCAATGGTACTCAAGCAACCAACATAAATCCAGTTCACGCTCTCTCAAACAATAGCTCTGATAACTGAACACTTACTGACAATTGGTGATTTTCATCTAATCACCAATTGTAGCTTCAATTCAATGGATAGGCAGTCAATAATACATCGATACTTCGAGAGGTGCACCGTTGTTGATATGCCTATGTGTACACTAAGGTAAACTTTTTTTGTCAATCACTATAGTATTATAAAAGCGAAAGTGTATATTATAAAAACATTAGTATTAGTATAGTATATACAAAACCCGAAACACGTCACTAGTATTTTTATGTAAAGAATCTATGTACAAAATTTCAAAACTGTATCATGAAAAATCACAAAGTTATAAGCTTGTTATGTCAGCAAAAACACATATTAGTCACCATGCCATCCAGGCGACTGAAGGGTTGTTTTGCACTTGCACTCAGCTGTTTGCTGGCTCCTAATACCCGTCATGACCTGCCGTGACCTGTGTTGTAGGTACTTAGTGTCGGTGGTGTCCAACTTGTGACCTTTTTAAATATTTTTGAGAAAAAATATAACATGGTTTAAAAACTATTGGAATCCATTCAGTTACTGATGATTCTGAACGAACTATATATTCAGGATTCGGATAAACCAAAAGGTATGTTGTAAATATGTATAGGTGTTTGTTGCTCTTTCACACTCTAATGCCTTGATCACACGTACCGAGTAAAAGGGCGAGACAGTAAAATGTTGCTCGGCCGAGACAGTGATGTAAGCGAGTTGTAGAGATAAGCGCTTGGCCGAGCACTCGGCGCTGTGTTTACACGCACCGAGTACACTGTCTTGCCCGTTAACTCGGTACGTGTGATCAAGGCATAACTTCTAACGGATTTGGATGAAATTTGGCAGACAGGTGTAGACACTGTAGACCCTAGAAATAATGAGGTTACTTTTAGACATGATTCAAAATTCAATTTACTTTTTTTTTTCTTCAAAATTTAATAGTAGTTTATGTGACTAGGGGATAAAACAGTGTCTTTAAGTCGCGGGCGGCATGTTGAATTCCGAACGAAACGAAGGTTGCTGATTTTAATCCCGAACGATAGTGAGGGATTTATAAAATTAACTCCCGAGCATTGCGAGGGAGTTAATAAAGAAACCTGAGTGAAGTGAGGAATTTAAGCCGCCCAAGACAAAGACAGCTTTATCCCCGTGTTGCATACTCTACTTTTTACACCATCTGTGAGATAATTAAAAGACAATTTGGTCGACCAAATCATATATTAGAGAAATATAAGTATTATATTTACAAGTTCATCAAACAAACAAACAAAATTCACTACTCCAAGATTCTATAGTTTCAATTTTCTATAATGCTCCCGTGTCGTCAGTACGTACATTTTATTCTATTTTCTTTTTTGTTGTTAGTGGCCAGTTTGAATCATAGTGATTACATACTCTTTGGTTTGAATTTCGAGTCAACTTGTTCGATGCGCCTTCATTTTAATTCACAATGTTGACGATTCTTGATGCTCCAAATTCAAATCTCATTATTCCCTAGGGATCGGCCATACTGCATTATCTCCCTAGGCATATAATGACTTGCTTTAAGTGAGGTTTGTATGACGTGTAAAACGACATTATCGAGCAGGTGGTGTAAAAAATTTTTTTACACCACCTGCTCGATAATGTCGTTTTATACGTCATACAAACCTCACTTAAAGCAAGTCATTCTATCCCTAGGGAGATAATGCAGTATGGCCGATCCCTAGGGAATAATGAGATTTGAATTTGGAACATTAAAAATCGTCAACATTGTGAATTAAAATGTAGGCGCATCGAACAAATTGACTTGAAATTCAAACCAAAGAGTATGTAATCACTATGATTCAAACTGGCCACTAACAAAAAAAAAGAAAATAGAATAAAACGTGCGTACTGACGGGAGCGTTATAGAAAATTGAAACTATAGAATCTTGGAGTAGTGAATTTTGTTTGTTTGATGAACTTGTAAATACTCGTATAAAGTCTGTCTAATAAGTCAACCGACTTGAGAATTTTGTGTAATATTTAATCATTTAAAAAATACCTAAATTCGATATTTTTCATAAGGTTCTTCTGTTAGTAAACAATGATCTCTATCTCTTAATTAACCTTGATTATTGAACCCGTGTTGACTACATCAGATTGAATTAAATCCTGATAATTACCCAAGTCGTTTAACTTATTAGACCGACTCTAATACTTATATTTCTCTAGTATATGATTTGGTCGACCAAATTGTCTTTTAATTATCTCACAGATGGTGTAAAAACTAGAGTATGCAACACGGGGATAAAGCTGTCTTTGTCTTGGGCGGCTTGAATTCCTCACTTCACTCAGGTTTCTTTATTAACTCCCTCGCGATGCTCGGGAGTTAATTTTATAAATCCCTCACTGTCGTTCGGGATTAATATCAGCAACCTTCGTTTCGTTCGGAATTCAACATGCCGCCCGCGACTTAAAGACACTGCTTTATCCCCTAGTCACATAAACTACTATTATTTCACTTACCTAGAGCTACATGGGCAATTAAAAAACGTCAGAAGCTAGTGCACTCAATCTTCATAAGCGGGCTCCATATTCTACCACATCGTCACTTTCTATTAAGCGAGATAGTGGTCAAGTGTGAGCCGATCAACTAATGAAAAAAAAGCATGTTTTTCTACTGCAGGTAGGTTCTGCACCTCCGCCTAACGCTTTCGAACGATCCAGATATGATGTTATGTGTTATTAATATAAATTATGTGTTATGTAATCATATGTGTTATTAATGTATTAGCTGTAAGTTTTCTTAAAATTAATTTTAAAAAATATTGTTACATATACCGTGCTTCACTAAGAAAGATTTCCTTACTACCTAGACATACTACTACTACCTACGTAGGTATCTCCTGCTAGGGCTACAGGGCTAGATGGTTCCAAAGAGTTACCGTGGCGACCACAAAGGGCAACTCATGGAACACTGTGAGTTTTTAGTCAGCAAAAGTCTGACACTCCCTCACGCTCAGAGCGGGAGAAGTAAGAAAAAAAAGGAGGCAGGTATCTAACAGAATCAGCATTTTCAGCAGCTATAGGTAATTGGATATTTAAAAAAGTTAATTCAAGTCTAAAATCGCTTTACGAATCAATTACTCACCGAAGTCACAGATATACTTCTAGGTGTGAAATCGCAATTAAATGCTTATTTATACTTTATTATTGTTTTTTTTTTTTGTGGAAACTTGACTGGCAATCCTAATCACAGATTTTGTAGCGACTAACAGAATTTTCGATTCTACGAGTATTATTCTTTTTAAATGAAGAATTTATCGATTCTAAACTAAAATGCCTTTCCATAATTATATCGTTACTCGGCATTATTGAAAATAACTGTGAAAAGAAACTTCAAAGGCTTTCGAATCATGTCTCATATACTTATCTTCTCTTGGATAAGCTAGGCAGCGCGTATTTGCCGGGAGAGTACCTATGTATGTGTGCGGAAGTATATGGGGCTCTTAAAGTATGCAAACCAGAAAAACCCCTGTGAAGTGAACAGGGGCGCGGGCGCTATCAGATTCGTTAACATTTTTTTTTATTATTTTTAATAGGTTCGCGCTTGACCGCTATCTCACCTGATGGAAAGCGACGACGATGCGGTCGACGATGAAACGCGCTTACCTAGAAGAAACCTATTCACTCTCGACAAGTTGTAGCCATCAGGAAACTGACTCCGGCAAGGAATTCCACTCCTTAGCTGCACGCACAATGTGTTCCCAAAACGTATTGTACGTGTAGGTGGGATGTCCACCATGTACCGGTGGCGCATTGCCGTACGTCTGGTTGTCCGACGATGGAACCGAGACTGTTCCTCGTCTGTATTCGTTACAACCAGCCAATAAAGGCAAACCGGAGAAGAGGAACAAGAATCCTTATTATTAACAATACTGATGGTGGTTAGTGGCCCTGACTGCTATGGATGCCGGATGCCGGAGTTCGTGGGCTCGATTCCCGCCCAGGACAAATGTTTGTGTGTTGAGCACGATCATTTGTTCTGTGGCTGGATGTAATTTATCTATAATGTGTATGTATTTAGAAATATATAAGTATGTTTATCAGTTGTCTAGTACTCGTAACACAAGCTCTGCTTAGCTTGAGACTAGACGGCGGTGGTGTGATAGTTGTGGAATATTATATTATAAGTTATCGCTTACCTTATATCTCAACGTTTTCCAATTACACCATCGTTTTGCGAATACTCCAACAAAAAATAAACTGCTGTATCTGTCCATCGACCAAATTTCTCCTTACATAGAGACTATTAGTCTTATTATTATATTTTTTCACTCAACAAAACAAAAAGGTATACCTACACCGAAACATAACATTGAGATGTATGATATAATCTTGAGTGTACCTATCAGTTTATCTCACATACGAGTACCTACGTGGAAATCCACAGATGCACAATTTTGAGATAACTATCGAAGTGAAATGAATTTTTCCATTATTCCACTATCTATAGATGTAATATCATGAATCGTGTTCCATCAAAACCATTCAAAATCTTAAAAAGAAAAGAAGACAAAGTAGTAGTAAAGATATGCTTACTACTTTTTTCAAGAGGACCTCTACTCGACTCACCCTCGATTTCTGATATATGCATTTGAAGTTGAGTAAGTACCTATTTCTCAAACGCTTTATCCTGAAAACCTATAAAAAATGTGCAATAAAATAGGACAAAATGCCCAATTCAGAAACCGCCCTGTAGTCACTACGACGACAAGGGAAATTCTCACGGCAAATTAATGCCAATAAATAGTAAGCTTTAACAGTTAATTTGATGATTCGAGGTGGAGTCGAGTTAGAGACATGTCTTCGGAATATTGGGGTTAGGAACTCGTTTTCTAAGCGAACTGAATTTCTTCAACCGTCATCATTTTCCCAAACTAGTCGATGAACACTGTCAAACTCTACACTAATGCACTTTCAATATGCAAGTAATAAAAACTGCTGAGTATCACCAGAAATGTACTTACCTAAGAGCTACCTACGTAAAGTGTTACAGTTGTCTTGATACACGAACACATTTAGGAGCAAACACATCCTGATTCACTATGTTCACTGTAAAAAATTACACTAAAACCTATCAATAACTTAATAAAAAAAGTAATCAGTAAGTATAAAAAAGTGTGGCCGAGGCGTATTTTGTCCACTCCGTCACGCAAAAAAAATTATTAAGCTAAATATTATGAAAATCATCCTTTAATAATAGTAGATATGTATTTTACAAGATAATGAACTTAAAATAAAAGAAGACAAGCAATTTTCGGTAAAAACGAATAACGTCCCACCTGCTAACAGTGAGAAATTATAAATCCGAGCAGAAATCAAATAGAAATTAAACGTAATTGACTCATCGATTCGATGGCTTCGCAAATAAACTAGATGAACACTAAAACCCAATTAGATTCGTGCCTAATCGAATAAGAAATCAATTACAGACGTTCTTGTTTCGCTCACGCATAGCGCCGTACATTTTCATTGGTCCAACTACGCCCGATGAGCGAATTCAAAGCTATTGACCTAAAAATAACCCAGCATCGGCCAGAGAAAGAATTGTTTACTATACCATCTCTGTTCGCGGCTGAAGTTTTGACTTGAACTAGTATACGTACACAAATCTTACCAAAAACTTTTAAAAGTTTTTGTAGTGATGTGACGTTTTATCGATGAAATATCAAAGTTCTGTGCGATCTTATTTCAAAATGAGAAAGGATTGTAATCTAAACTTGTCAAACTTCTATCTTTTGCAGTCAGAGTGACACATTTCAATATATTTCCTTTATCAAATAATTATCTTCAGATCGCGAAAAACCTGTCTAAAAGTAGATATTAATAAGTGTGCACTCATCAAAAAGCAAAACAAACATTATAATCAACATAGTTGTTCTTCTCTCTTGATTTCCTCTCTACCTTTGTTGATAATAATGTTTGTTTTGCTTTAAAATTTTAACTATTAATAGTTTAAAACATTATAATCAAGAGCATAAACAATGTAACACGCGCCCTTACAAATGACCGAGTTTATTAATTATAATTATGGCGCAGTATCGGTTACACGATACGTTAACTATCTGTTTCATTAGATTGAAACATGCGGTCGCAGTCACCTTTGTTCTTGTATGAGTATGATGGACTAATTCTCTCGCATTTGTATCGAATATCTTTAAACCCTCGACATTGTTCAAAATAAGGTTACAAATAAATAAATAAAATATTTCTCACAATTACATCTTAGAAGGTTACAAGACTATTTCATGTAGCTTAGCCAAAATTTGTAAAAATGTGAAACGAGAAAAACTGCCGACAAAATGTTTTATAGTCAGGCAGAATTTTTGCAATGTTTAATGTAAAAGCAAATTTTGAATAGACTTAAAAAAAATCTACTTATTGTTTTTAATTCTAATTACTTCTATGAATTTCTTAGTTGATTGTTTCTTACTGAAAGACATGATTTCAGCCGAAAGACGTCCTCTACTGGATATAAGACCCCCCTCAAGTGTCTACACAATGGCCTGTCATGTGCCAGGTAATTGGTCCATCTTTTGGAAGGCCTTCCAACGTTGTATCCTCCATTAAGTGGTCGACATTCTAGAATCTTTCGGCCCCTTCAATCACAGCCACTTAAGTTTGGCGATTCTTCAAGCTGTGTCGATAACCTAGGTTCTCTGAGGTTGTCGAGTTTCAGTGCCATATAATACATCACCACAGGCATCTCGGTGCTGTCAGCATAGACTTTTGTCTTGAGACACTAGGATATAATATGTGAAACGAGGAGACCACGCAGCACAACGAATTCTGCCCAGCCGTGTCGTATTCGGCGGTTGACCTCTTTCTCGAAGTTCGACCTACCTAACTAGACCATTTGTCCCAGGTAACTGTAATCGTCTCTAACTTCTTTATAAAAATAAACTAGTGCGCCTCACCATCAACGATTGCATCCGTTACCTAGTGGTGATGCGTGTTTGATTAATAAACATCAAAACATTCAAAGGTTCAATATTAGTAGATATTAGTAAGAAGTAGGATAGCAGTCCTAAAGCACTCATTTTAATTTACTTTTAAAGTGAGAAATGGTGTTTTTTATACTCTACCATTTACGTGACATGAATTTATTCCAAGTAAGTTTTTCAATATAAGATATCCAATGAGCTAGATATTATATGTACATATTGCTTACAAACCCTCTGTATACAGAAAAAAAGATGATATAAATAACAGCAGAAAAAAAAACTATTTAAACCTAAATATTCTTGCCTCAAATTATCGATAAATTGTATCGATGAAGTGTCCATAACTCTTCACTAATCCCGATGGAAATCAAAAACAAACACTGAAGGGTTACTTGACAAACTTAACTAACATAGAAAAGAGGCTAAAATAGACCTTCATTCTATAGAAATACGGAAACAAAATAAGTGTGTAACATGTTTTACGTTAGATAGTTCCGTGAAAGTTCTTACAAACCAATTAGGGTTTTAATGTATAGAAGATATTAACCAGATAAAGGATAAAAGTTAACATAAACATATAGGTAGAGTACCCGCCTATAAATGGAAATGTTTTGAAAGGCCATGAAAACGTATTTAGCAGTTAACAAGTTCAACAGTAACAGTTTCAGAATTGTGAATAAACTACATTTATGTGTGAAGCCAGTGAAGCTTTAATCAAAAGTTTTCAGTTTGATAAATAAAGTGCGTTGGGGTAAGATCGGCATTGGGGTAAGAACGTATAAATATAAATTATACCACTTATTTAGCTTTATTTTTAATGCTAGTCATATAGCGTGCCGCGTCATTATGTTCCACCTTGCCCAGCAATGTGGCTGGCATTAAAAATAAAGCTAAATAAGTGGTATAATTGATTTATATGTTCTTACCCCAATGCCGATCTGCCCCCAACCTACCTTACATAATCAACTTCAAATTTATTAATTCAGAAATTGAGGGTAACATTTGTTTGTAAACAAAAGAATGGTTGTATTTGTTGTGCTTATTAGTAGGGCTTTCGAAATAATATTAGGTGTCTCGTAATTCAAAACATTACAAATTTTTGCTGACTAAAACCCCCAGTATTCCTTCAATTGCCGTCTCTTTTGTACAAACCGCAGCCCTGGCAGGCAACGGCTCAAATGGGCCTTCCATAGGCACAACACGCCGAGTCATACAGGGTTATTTGAAAAACACTAACAACCTTGCAGAACTGTCACTGTGTTACTAACATTATAAACAACAACTTTTGTTCTAAGGTATCTTTTCCTTTTTCTTTCTTTTTTATGTTTTTATGTTGGTAACATAGTTCTGGAGAGGTTAAATGCCAGTGTTTGACAAATAACCCTGTGTACAGAACGCCTGCCATGCGTGTGGTTAGCCAAAACTCATACAGTTTTACACGGTGTCCCGTTTGCAATCCGATCTGGCGTTTTATTCTCTAAGAAAACAGCCTTGAGCGCAGCGCTGGCCGCAGCGACGAAATCCAAATATTTACATTGGATTAGCAATCCAATGTGCTTATTCATTGGATTGTTAGTTCAATGTACTACGCTTTCGACTCGTCACTGCGGAAAGCACCGCTGCTTTGGCAAAACTGAGGTGAAGATTCGACTGTGCGTTTGGTAGGCCAATAACTGGCCCCGTCAAAATGCAACGACCAACCTGAGTTTGCAGTGGGTTAAGAGATTTCCAGATTGGCCACTGCAGTTGGTTTGGCCTTACGTGGTTGAAGTTGACCTCTACGGTCCGGACTAAGCGTTTTGCCTCGTCGTTTATACCGCGCACATCACAGAACAGGTGCATCTGTTCTGTGGCTAGGGTTTATGATTTCTCGGATTTTTCAATTTCTCGGGGCACGAGATTTCTCGAGGGTAATTTCTCGGGTCTTCTCAGGTTGTCGAGAATTTTTAATTAACATATTGTTTTGTAAATATTTTCAGTTCAAATAATGAAATATATCGTTACCTAAATTAGAAATATAGATCATAAAAAATATCTTCTTAAAAACTAACAAAGTATACAGCGATATGGAGGAATTCTGTTGGCTTTCGATAATTCTACGTTTCACCCGAATATTTCCGAAAAAGTTTTTGGAAAAAAATTTCATCATTCAGAATTTTAATTAAATGTGCACAGTTTCTGTTTGAGTTTCTTTTTTTTTTCAATTTATGAGTTCATTATAAAGCCCCGAAATTCACCGCAAAATATTATATTTTCAGAGGTCGTTACTGGATTAGACTTGCACTTTAAGATTTGATCTCTCTAAAAACACAAGAAAGAAAATCCACAAAATGTTTCCGAAACATCTACATAAAAATATATAAAAACGTCATTATCGCAAATTCACAATTACGTAAGAGCGGTTGCGGGAAGGACGCTTTTAAAAACAAACACTATAATTTCCGATCTGAACAAACTTAGATAGAGTCGAAACACGTCGTATCAACATGCGCAGTGCCCCACCGGACCGCACCACGCGTTTATAAACGAAACGGCAAAGGCAAAATAGTCATCTTTAACAATATTTTAGACACAAATGATTTCTCGAGTTCTCGACTTTTCTCAAGGCTCATTTCCCGGGAACAAAGACCAATGTTTTCCCGGGAAATCTCGGGGCGAGAATTCCCGGGAATGAACCCTATCTGTGACCCACTTCATAAAACTGGAACAATTTGCCTACTGCGGTCTTCCCGTCCGATTTTACATAATTTAGATGTGTTGGAGTGTATAGTTTCCTCATAAACTAGTGCGCCTCACCATCAACGATTGCATCACTGCTTACCATCAGGTGGGACCGCAGTCAAGCACTAGTTTATATTTAAAAAAAAAAGGTTCAAGTTTATCTAGAACTGTTCTAGGTATTGTAGGCACATTGTATCTGCAGTACTTTATCACAATAATCACTGGGACTATAATAATAATATGTTCCTGGTCTACTAAGGAAATAAGGTCAGCTACTGACGCAGGGACTGGCACCGTTTCAGGTAGTGATTTTGTTTCCTGTGCTAAACTACAGTTGCTTTGTGGATTCATGACATGGTTTAGTGGAACTAACCCCTAATGATTGAATTGACTTGAATTAAGAATCTAAAGTTTATTAGATATCCGCAGGAGAACTAAGGTTACCGACATAGCTCGAAGAATCGCCAACTTAATTATTTTTTTATTTTTTTTCTTTCTATTTATTTTTTTATTGTGAATAGTAATCTCATATTTAAATTGATATTATTTCTTTATTATTGTTCTGTACTTAAATTTTAATTACATCTAATTTTTAAACTAAAAAATACTAAGAATTTAGGTACGCATTTGTGAATGTTGTGCACGCCTGTAATTGGTTTGTTTGCACTGTACAATCTTCTGCATGTTCAACGGGAAAATATTGTAAACAAATTGTTGGTGTGCCTTAATAATAAAATAAAATAAAAAATGACAAAAAAAAAAAACTTAAGTGGCAATGGGCAGGCCACATTGCACGCAGTACAGATGGTCGATGAGGACGAAAGCGTTCTGGAGTGGCGAACGCGTACCGGAAGACGCAGCGTTGGAAGGCCTCCGACGAGGTGGACCGATGTCCTCGGGGTGCTATTCTCTAAGAAAACAGCCTTGAGCGCAGCGCTGGCCGCAGCGACGAGTCGAGAGCGAAGTACATTGGATTAACAACCTAATTTACCTTTACATTGGATTGTTAATTCAATGTACTGCGCTCTCGACTCGTCGCTGCGGCCAGCGCTGCGCTGAAAGCTGTTTTCTTAGAGAATAGCACCCCTGGTCAGCGTCGTGGTAATCCGATGGATGCGTGACGCACAGGACCGGTCGTTGTGGCGACGCTTGGAGGAGGCCTATGGCCAACAATGAATGTCTTTCGGCTGACTGAAATAATGATGATGATGAGATATCTATACTACTTAGCTGAAATTTGTGCCACCCGCCAAACAGTAAATTAATGTAGCATATCTTTCGATATAGTCAACCGATTGCGATGAAAGAAAGCCTGAATAATATATCAAGTTACACCCAATTTTAATGTATAAAAGTTATCTACATTGATTCCGTACATAAAAATTTTTAGTTTTATTATATGTACTTGACTGGTCTGTTGGTCTAGTGGTTAGTGACCCTGACTGCTACTCCGGCATAGCAGTCAGGGTCACTAACCACTAGACCAACAGACGTGTGCAGCCATTCACTATCGTGGTTACCATGACGTTCAAAGTAAGATTGTTTTAATCTTGTTTCCGTGGGTAAGAGATGGCGCTAGACAACCTGTCTCTTACCTTCACTGAAACAAGATTAAAACAATCTTACTAACAATTTTACTTTTTGACTGACCTGTCTCTAGTCTAGCGGTTAGTGACCCTGACTGCTATGCCGGAGGTCGTGGGTTCGATTCCCACCCAGGACAAATGTTTGTGTGATGAGCATAATCATTTGTTCTGTGTCTGGGTGTAATTTGTCTATAATATGTATGTATTTAGAAATATATAAGTATGTTTATCAGTTGTCCAGTACCCATAACACAAGTTCTGTTTAGCTTGGGACTAGACGGCGTTGTGTGATAGTTGTGGAATACCTACCTACCTACCTACCTACCTATAGATTTTTACGGTATTAATTTAGCTTGAAAAATGCCCAACTAAGGCAATTAGAGTGTTTCACTGCCGGATTGTTCAAAGGGTTACCGCAGCCGCGTAGAACGCAAAGGACAATTCACGCGTTTATAAAAACACGGTTTGATTTAATCAGTACCTACATAAAATTCTAACACTCTTTCTTACTCCATTCAGAGCGGAAAGAGTTATTCGACGGTTGCCCACTTAAAAAAAAAACTGAGCAAGTGCGAGTCGGACTCGCGCACTGAGGGTTTCGTGCAAACTATAATTCCCGAATGGAGCCTCGAAGATTTTTTCCGAATTGCAATTTTTTTTTTGTTTCGTATGTTACAACATGTTTGTATTTACTGTTTTCAGATTTATCCTATACCTGTCCCAAGACCTTGGTTTGTGTCAAATTTCAGGATTCTGGGTCAATGGGAAGTACTTACCCTATGAATTTCGATCCAAAATATGTAGGTATACGTTCTCTCTCGATACCTCCACGCGTTCTCGAGATAAAGGGTCTTGGCCTGTTTTTTATATTTCTATGGTCTTGACAGACAGACAGACAGTCGGACGGACGGACGGACAACAAAGTGATCCTATAAGGGTTCCGTTTTTTCCTTTTGAAGCACGGAACCCTAAAAAAATGTGTTTGACACATAATCGTTTGCCTAATTATTCTCAATTGAAAACCGCATAACATCATGCAAGTTCTTTTTTTAAAAAAACAAAAGAAGTGATTCACGACATTCACTAGCAAAAATTTCCTTTTTATTTTGTTTTAGGGACTGTAAACGTTAAATTGGATCGAAATAGAAGATTTGCTGCAATCGCTCCATGTTTTATAGCACATAAAATCTCTCATTTGTCCAAGTGGCCAGTTACTGGAATTTAAGCAGTTTATAACCCACTCTTCTTGACGAGAATAAATTGAAATTATCATTGGCCATTGACCCTTCAGTGTCATCAGACTTTTGCTAAGATTCATACATTTTATACTCAAGCTGATTAACCCGAATATTGCCCACATCCTTAGTAGGTAGGTACATAAAGTAGGTAGGTCCGTAAGTCCGGTCAGCAAAAAAAGTTGATCAGCAATTCAAGTTTTATAATTATTATGAACAAAACAAATTACCTACAATCTACCTCTGGTTGTGTTTCCACTTAGGTATTTCTTAAAAATTAAAGAGGAATCTTCGTGCAAAATTGGGGCGGGTCGCTAATTTATCCATAAAAATCTAAACTGACATATTTTAGAGGATTAACAGTCAGCTATTTAATTAATTACCATAGTAAAATCCTGGTAATGCAATACATTGAAACATTTTGTATTAATCAATCTAAATGGACTTTAAGTAACAGTCATTCCACTTTTAACCGACTTCAAAAAGGAGGAGGTTCTATTTTCGGCTGAATGTATTTTTTTTGCTAACTGTACCTGCAATTGTCTCTAGGTAAGTACCTAGACACAATTTTGCATGATTTGTTATAACTTTCGTTTTTTTTTTTTAAGGGAACTTATCCTTATGAATTAGCTCTAACTCTCTCTAACTAGCTAAATGGAAACAAGGAAAAAATAATTCAATAAATAAAATAAGAATTAAATGACTCATGTCATGGACCGTGTTCCTTGTTGTACATAAACCGCATTATTTGCCATAGAATACGTTTCGTTTCACGTTAAATAATTACTTTATTTTTATTTTTGAGCGTATGAAACGATGATGAAAAGTTGGTACCATTATTTAATAAGTAAGTAGATATTGCCGGTTTTTAATTTTATAAATTAAACGACTGGTTAAATAAGTAGGTATTATTTACATCCTTAATATATTTACGAGGAGATAGGTACCTACTCGTTAAAGTTTCTAAACAAAATCCGTAAAATGAAACCAGTCGTACTTCCTCCCCGTATAAGGACAGAAAACTGAAAATCTGAAGTGGCGGCCGCTGGCGCCATTTGACAAGAAAACAAACCAAGACACCGATATTAAAAGTTACTGTTACTTTTTAAGACAAAGTGTTTTATACAAAGTGATGTTAAAAAGCAACTAAAAAATAAATAAGTATTTAAGTATATTGAGATATAATCACCATGTTCACTACAAAACGCGGAGAACATAACGTGAAAAATAAAATTACAGCCCACGATATTGGAACCCCAACGGATATGAGACGGAACATACATGTCACTAAGAACCCAGAAACAGGCCGTCTAGAAGGTTTGCCAAAGTCTTGGGCCAAACTTTGGAACAAACTGTCGATGAACCAACAAAATGTAAACCCTGAGGGAGCCCAGCTAACCTCCCAGTTTTACACTGAATACGAGAAGCCACCAGAAGAGCCATCCAGTACATCCCTTAAAACTAAAATGGAGACTAAGGAACAAGAAGAAAAATAATTATAACCACGGACTGATTTTCGTCGAATCGAAGGTGTTAAATAAACGTAAATTGCAACTGTGTTCTTTTTTCATCCCTAAAAAAAATATGTTCCTGATTCAGGTAGTTTGACTATAGGAATGGATTTTGTGTTACCACCCAAAATAATTTCCCATTCGTCTGATGCGGAAAATGCTTTACCTTTAACCCGTTTGAACAAGTTACTTAGCCTAGGAACTCTGGTAGAGCCACCTACCCTCTTCTAGTTTTCCAAAATATTATTTAGGTATCGCTTTTTTCGCCTTTTAAAATTCCATCACCACCACCAGAAAATATAAAGGTAGGTACGGTCAGCAACGAAAGTAGAATAACAGTGCTTATTTAATTTATAATAAAATTATGCAAAACAGTGTTAACCCAACACTCGGCTCATAAAATTAACACATTTCATTTGAAACCAGTTAATAATACTTTAGGTAGGTATATGATTGACTAACTTTCCTTATTTCAAAAATATAGAATCAACAAGTCACGTTTGCTTAGTTTCTAATTTCTTACATAGTAAATTATCATCCACTATCAATCGTACTGTTATCGCAATATTCAAATGTCGCACAAGATTCAATATTAATACATACTCCTCAGTCCTCACGCCTTACGGATGGACAATGAATCATCCAAAATTCCTATTTATCAGCAGCGATACGCCAGGCCTACCAATGTGTAGGTGCACAAATATTACGCTTCTTTATACACAGTTGATAAATGAACATGAAATGAAATATTTTTTTTAATACGATAAAGTAATTAACTAAACGTAATTTAAAAGTTAAACAACTATTTCTTGTTTAACTATACTATTAATTACAAAAATAATCAAAAAAACTAAAACATTTTTACTCATTTTCCTCTTATTTTGCCTGTTTCAAATGCGTGTAATGGAACACCCAATATTTTCTCTCCATTTTTCTTCACGACGTTTGACAGATGATAAAGTGGCCGCCGTCCCAAGGATCCGTCCGTGTAAAAGCCACTCCTATCATAGTTAAATCTGAATTCCGCCTTTGCTAAAAAGTGTCTTACAAGCAATGTAGGTTTTGTGTCTCAGTTACGTGACAGTGATATGGCTTAAAAGATATTAGACAAACAGATATAAATCAAAATGAGTGGGCGATCTAGCCGTGGTGTGTTTGGGAAACTTTTTTCAAAAAAGCAATCCAGAGAAAGAGAAGAGCGAGTGACTGACATTGGTATGCCGACAGATGTGAAACAACATATTCATGTTAGTAAGAATTCGGAGACGGGCATGTTGGAAGGATTGCCAACGTCCTGGTTGAGATTGTTGAACACACAGATTACGCCTGCCGAGCAGAATGAGAACCCTGACGCGGCCATCCAGGCCGTCAAGTTCCACATGTACACAATTAAAAAGGAGAAGGCGCCTGACGAGCCGTTCAAGCCTTTCCTCACAGACGAGGCGATCACTGAGGAAAATAAGGAGATAGAGAAGTTGTTAGACCATAAGAACGCTCACCAGAGCCAAGACTCCGACCTGTCGATCGGCCAGAGCAGTGAGGAGGAAGTGAGTGCCAACGACATATACAATCAGAGACAGACCATGCCTGCTGCTCCTATAAAACATAGTTTAAAGAAGAAGGATGCTGTGATGGACTTGACAGCTGTGGTGGAAGACTTATCTCTAATTGGTAATGACCCTGAGGAGAGCCCGATACTCAGAAAGAAGGAGCTAAGATATGCAACACTCAATGACGAGGAAATTTATGAAGAGCTGAAGAGGATATGTAATAAGGATGATCCTTATGTACGGTTTGAGAGGATCAAGCAGTTGGGTGCTGGTGCTTCCGGTATGTTATCTTATTATTTACCAACAAATCTAATTAATACAACAATAGATATATTACTCAATGTGAACATCCCGTAAACATGCTTGTGGACAATTTTGATTCATTACGCCCCAAGCAAATGCTGGCATTCACTGTCTCGTTGTCTTTCTATTGTGACTCTGATTACGGTATTCGAAAGGTTAAAGAATGAATTTTGCAATATTCCCAAACAACGCACAAATAGTATATTGTAGTAAGTTGTTAGCACTCTAGGAAGATACTGATGACTATCTTATCACTTTAGGCTAACACTCATAAAAACTGATATGTATCCTAACTATATAAATAGCTATAATGCTATATGTATAATAAAGTGCTAATCACCACTAAGTTACTATGATCAGACCATACCACAATCTATCCGAGTTTGCTAACATCACCTTCAGATCACAAATGAGGTTAAGAACATTATACGGCTAAGCATTCAGTGACCAATTGACACTAACGTGTTAATTGGCCGGAGAATAAGTGGCAAATTGAGAAGATTTGCCCGTTTATACTGGACAACAAAGAAAATAATAGCTAAACAAGTCAATGTACTGTCTAAACATGCCAATTATGTTTTACAAAGCAATAGTTACCATTTCTCAATTTTCAAAACATATTCTCAATTCATATAACTAATGTTCAGGAAGCTAAGAAACATTCATGTTTATGTCCAAATCATTGTTTTACATAATGTTCTGTTATTTCTAAACAAAAGAAATTGCTGACATGTGTGTATCACATTGATCACGCTTCAAGGTCCATTAATTTGTAATTGAGGTTCCAGTTGTTAGTATTCTCTCAACATATACTTGCTGGCTTAACTTACCAACATTGGCCTTGATGTTTGCCAAGGAAGGCAGACGTGTATAATATAAACATTACTTGTTTTTATTTATTTATTTATGGTGCATTCACATGTTTGGCCAGCCTCGTCCAATTGCCATGAGTAAACCCCTTTGTACAATGGCGATTGGCTGCAGCCATGTTAACGTACCATTAAATGTAGCATGATATGGCGAAGGTTCTCATGAACCTTCAGAGGAAACACTAGAAATGTCTGCCAAATACCAGTGATTCTTATGGCGTTTTGAGATAAGGAGATAGGTGCTGGAGCAGTTAAACGCTCAAATAGTAGAAACAAGTCTACCAATAACTGGTCACATTTTAAGTCACTGGAATGTGTGAGATACAGAATTTTATTCCTAGATCGCCATCAGATACTCTTGCTTCAGCTGGATCTTAAGCCAGACAACCATAGAACCTGTTTGTGTAAATTCTTCAAATTCATCGACTGATAACTTGAATCTTACTCACTCACTTATTGAGAATCATTGTTTGTGTATATTATGTACAGGTCGCGCGGTGAATCAAGATCGCTCGGTGAAAGTAGTGGGGGCAATCGGCGCATGTGTACAATTGCGCACAGAAATTCTTAGTATGTTACGATTTTATTTTTAATTTCGTATGTTTGAACCTTAGTAACATATAATAACACTAGTTTTTGATTGTAATTTATCTTGTAAGTAAGTAGGTAAATTCAAAAAAAATTTTTTTTTTGAATAAAACATAAAATTAAAAAAAAAAATTTCGTTAGTTTCTTTCTTTAACGTAATAAATTCACGTCGTAAACCATTTTTCTGGCTAGCCGTTTTAAAACTTTATTTTTAACCATTTTTTTTTTACGACTACGTATTACTATTACGATAACACAAGCTGTACGCAACAGTACCCAAGTACAACAGTATCCAATGAGAGGCGAGAACGCAACGCGGGAATTGAAGAGCGACTCTATCTACCAATGACGTGTCGCCGTCGGCGCACACCCGCCCGTACGTCGCCAAATAGATCGTAGAATTGAATACTGCGCATGCCCCTTCCACTTTTGCCGAGCGATCTCGATTCATCGCGCGACCTGTAAATGTATATTGTGATAAAGGTTTGTTCTTTGCGAACAATTAATTTCAACTGCAACAATCTGCAATAAATCAGATTACATTTCATAACTATTTTTCCTCCTCTTTTTACTGCAATCTGTCCACAGTTAACAATCAACATATTTTAGTAAATAAATCAATTAGGCTTGCTGGGTATGCATACTGTGACACCTCCCTTAGTGTTAGCAATGTTGCCGATTACTATTGCTAGTCACTTATAAGCCTCTAAGACTGGATGCTTAACCTTTTAACCACCTACATACTAGCATTTATTCAGCTAGGGTCGCACATCCATGACCAAATATTTCCATCTCGTCAGCTCTTCTGTCACCACCTATGGAGATTGAAGAGCTAAACGAGACGGAATACCCAGTGGCAAACACACTACCCTTTTTTTTTTTTTTTATGGTGGGAAAAAATCATGCATTGACATCCCCTGCCCTTGGGTGGAGCGGGAGATAGTGTCAGACTCTTACTGACTAAAAGACCCACCCCGTTCCTTCTAGCCTTCATACCGGGGCTCGAGCGCCCTTTCGGATAACCCTGGCCCCAGTAGGCTTCGACCCGGCTGGGTCCCTGCTGTTGCTGACAACTCCTTGAGGCGCGCGGGAACAGTGCGCGCCGTCGACGCCTTGGGCTTGGTCCGGACAGTTACCGGACGGCCGGACAGCGAGCTACCCATTGCTCACTGTCCGCAAGCCCGCGAAACACACTACCCTGGCGAAAAGAACACGCAATTTTCGTCAGACTGATCCAACGCAAGAGTTTTAAAGGTTAACACTTTCAGGCCCCAGGCCATGCAATAACTCGTTTGTGTGCACACAACGCGCCTTCTAAGCTATTATACGTAGCTGTTTTTTTACTTGTGTTGTCATGCCCAGGACCTGAGTCCAAATCAAAAGACAAATCTTTAGATATTTCAATTATAGTATGACCCTTATTGGCCCGGCACTGAAAGTGTTATGTAGTATTCTTGAACTTTTATCTCCTACCAGCGGGAAACCCAGTGTGTGCTACTTTAAAAAAAAAAAAAAACATTTTGTTTGTTTGTTGAAAAAAAGGTTTTTTTATGCTTTGTTTTAATGGTTTAAACCATCATCACATTAGGTAACTTAATGAAACCAGTTTGGGGCTTAGTTGTTGGATGGTTTCAAAGTCTATAATTGACATTATACAGAAGTATTTTTATGTTTTATACTCCTATTTACAGATATATGATATAAACCTTAATCTCACAGCCAGTCAAATGTGATAAACTGGTCAGTAAAGTAATAAACATCCCATATTTCTATTAATAATGAAGATATCAACTGCTTGTGTGTAGTAGAAAATCTGCTGTAAAGTAATCTGCCAACAATATACAACCTTGTGAGGTCTTAACTAAGATTAATGCAACATTTAATGTCATACGAAATTTTTACATAACAACTATGACAACCAAGAATGTAACAATCTTATCTATTGACTACTTTCTGGATTGATTACAATATACATGTTGTTTGTAGATGACTAAAGTACCTATATTGTTTGTTTATATATTTTAATTTCATAGAATTATGTTTAAAATATTCAGGGCGGTATGGCCGGTAAAATTGGAAAAAAAATGGTTGCAAGTAAACCTATCAAACAAATGCTGTAGCTATAACAAGCAGAAAACGGAAACCGCACCCCTTTGACGTACCCTCACTCGTGCACTTAGCAAACTATTGCATGTCCTTTTAATTAACTAAGTGCAGACTCAAACGATGACGTATTGTATTTTGTTCACAGGTGTGGTGTTTGTAGCAATAGACAGTAGGGACAACTCTAAAGTTGCAATCAAGGACATAGACTTAACCAAACAGAGCAAGAAGGAACTAATACTCAACGAAATTAATGTGCTGAAGGGATTCAATCACAAGAATCTGGTGAATTTCCTCGACGCGTTCCTCAGTTACGACCACCTGTGGGTAGCCATGGAGCTGCTCGACGGAGGCTCCCTTAACTACGTCGTTACAGAAGTCGTCATGAAGGAAGGTCAGATCGCGGCCGTCTGTCGCGAGACTCTCCAAGCCATAGCATTCCTGCACTCCAAAGGTACAATACACAGAGATATTAAGTCTGACAATGTTCTACTTGGTATGGATGGCACTGTCAAAGTCACAGACTTTGGTTTCTGCGCCAACATTATAGGCGATGAAAAACGACAGACGATGGTCGGCACACCCTACTGGATGGCCCCGGAAGTGGTCACCAGGAAGCAGTATGGTAAGAAGGTTGACGTGTGGTCGTTAGGTATTATGGCGATTGAAATGATCGAGGGTGAGCCGCCCTACATGAAGGAGTCCCCGCTTCGGGCTCTATATCTAATTGCTGCTGTCGGGCGGCCTAAAATTCCTCGGTGGGAAAAATTATCAGTAGAATTCCAAGATTTCCTTGACAAATGTTTACAAGTGGACGTAGATTTACGAGCAGCGGCCGACGAGCTGCTGAGACATCCGTTCCTCGACTGTGCGATGGAGCTGAGGACCCTGACGCCGCTCATCAAGGCCGCGCAGAAGATCCACCACAAGAACCACGACTGAGACTGGTAATTGTCCCATTCCTCTTTAAGTCCACACGTATTTCACTTTTATAGCCTTATACAATTTTGTATGCTCTTTATGAATGTAATGACTGTAATGAGGTGCCAAGTTTTGCGTAGTGTTTTACAAGGTTATGACTGTAATGGACAATATTGAATCGCCGATATTATACAGGGCATTATTTGAGAAACGTTTGCTAAAGGATTTTAATCATAGAGTCGTGGAGGACGGAAAGCATTCTGTATTAGCATAAATGTTTATTCATAGAAAGAGATCTACATTTTTTGTTGTACGCATTTAGCATAAAATTGCAAGATATTAATTTGGACAGCGCGTTAGGCGTGTATAGCTTTTGTCTTATCAGTAGACTCGTATAGATACCGTATCTACAACTGATACAGATATTCACACATCACACTACAACTATTCCCTAATGAAATGATTGAGGGAAGAAATCAAATCTATAATTTTTGTACAAGAAAATGCCATAATTATTCAACATGAGTTGACTATTATACAAGTTAGGATATTCGGCTTAGAATTTAGTTACTTAATAAGAATGTAATCTGTCCAAAATTAAGTATTTTTTTTGTTATCTTAAGAATCAGATTTTGGTTATTTTTCGGACTGATATTGCCTAGAACTTGATTTTCGGGAAATTATGAAATTTTGTAATAAAATGCCATTCTTGACTCTGGCCACTGTATAGATATAATTTTAATCAATGAACAAAGAAACTAAATTCATTAAACATTTTTGTATGATGTATAAAATATAAGGCCATTATCACTTTTATTATATTGAAAACAACAGAAAATATTTTAATATGGTGTGATGGCCGCAATGTTTAGGTAGGTGAGCCCTTTTGATAACGTACGTGATTGGTGCACAGATAGGCTATTACCAAAAATGTACATAAACGAAATAACTTTTTTTAGCTAGTCGTAATCATTTGCATTGTTATTTTTGTAATTATATATTTTACCAGTTCCATCAAATGCAACAGTTTAGGAAGGCTGCAGTTTCACATTCCTTCGGATTTCTCTATTCCTTTTTACTTCTTATGAAAAATCTATTCCGTGGTAAGATTTATTCGTACCTATGTATGTTGTAATTTACCTTAGTATGTATACTTCTAACGACAAAAAAAATTAAGACTGTTTCACAGTGCTGCATTTTTTAAATAGTATTAGCCATTCCTTAGAAATTAATACAGTTATGAGCACTGAGTACCTATTACGTACTCTGCGTGTGTCGTATTTCCCAACACATACAAATATATACTCCTCCATCTAACGTTCATGATATATTCGTCATATTATTATATGTGTCATTGCCACGTTTAGACGTTAGATTGCGAGCGCCGAAATGATTTTTCAACAAAATCATTTCCGCGCAGTGCGAAGTGTGCTCAAAATATTATATTCGGGAATCTGGCGCTTCTTATAATAAATATGAACTCTATTTTGTTACTGTTACAGTGTATTTTGCTTTGTAGGAAAAATTCAGTGCCTGAATTTAAAAAATACATAGTCTGGTCATGGTAAATAAGGAAATGTTTTAGTGCTATAAATAATGTGTATTGCAAATAATATGTTGTAGTACTTCTACGTGGTATATTATAGGATAATTAGTTTTTGGCTTATTTGTATGGTGTTCAACGAATTGTTTTAAGCTGTTCTCTATAATATAGTAATGCGCCATTGGCCAGTTGTATACTCCTTATATAATATAATCAGTTTCATATTAAGCGTCCAATCTAAACGCACGCCTGAAGTTTTGCTCGTGCCCGCATGCGGTTCAATCACCTTAACACGGCTCGCATGCGTAACATTTTTGTTCGGTTAGCGGTTGCGGGTGTGTTTAGGAACCGCATGCGGTCACTGGTATACTCTGCTGTGGTTGACAACAGAGGGGTGTGTGTGTTGTAGATTCTTGCTTGCTCTACCCTACCGGTATGAAATTAATGGGTATGGCTGGTCTAACAATATTAGACGGCCCGAATGTATTTTAGAATTCCTTTGAGAGGTAACTTTTATTCTTACTATCCAGCTTTTATGATATTCTTTTAATTGTTGTCATATTTTCAAGAAAAATATACCTAAATAGTGCCTCTTATTATTAAGATGGAACCAAACCGTGTGTCATGTTTCCTATAATAAAATCGTTAAGTATACTCATAGGAATTTAATAAGATTTTATAATTAAGCGCAACAAGTCACAGTTTCAACTACTGGAGGTGATATTTAATGGACCATATAACAGCAAATTTCATGTCACTATTCGATATTTTTAATATAAAACAGTGCAATATACAAAGCTTCAAAACGCTGTTAAATAAAATGTATTTTGAGATTTTTTTAGTATTATATCAGTATCTTATGTTCTTTTTAAGTCTAAATGAAAATTACTTGAACCGTCATACATACTTGTGGGAGATATCAGTTTGTATATTTCTTCGCCATAAGTGCCTGCTTGATACAGCGATAGTTTAGATGCACTTTTGTAGAATAGAATTTAAGAATTTTCATCGACACAACGAAGTATCTTGTGAATGCTTTTCTGTGCGCTGAGTGCGAGTTGTTTTTACGTTAACGCGGTAAAAACGTTACTGCGTTCGGCTCTCTGATTGGTTAAGAGCTTGGAGCGGGCCAATCGGAGCGTCGAACGTCATAAACGTGTCGATCGGGTAAAGGGCCTATTTACACTACGCGTTATTCAGACAGTTTTAGCCTATGGTTCGACGTATCGCGTTGTGTAATAAGGGTACTATCTTACTAAGAAAAATAGGACGAGTCTGAATATCGTGTGCTAAATAACGCCTAGTGTAATAGGCCCTTTAATACAAAACAAACTCGCTCTAGGCACTCTGTATGAGATGTCCGTTGCTACTGTATGAAAGTGCTCAATGTAGCTGTTTTAATGTATTGACTGCACACAATACGTACAATACAGAAGCGAGTGTTCCCACATGTTCGCTACAGAGCGTCGCCCACTTATATCATCAAGGCTACATTGAGTTACTTAGTAAATCGAGATCATTCGCAAGCGAACTGACGCTTCCGACTATTGTACGGCACGATCACGCCACCGGTACCAGCACTTGGACATCTCGTATCGAAAAGCTAAATGTATTGACGCTAATACGCTATAATTTGTAAGTTTATATACACAGGACACTTTTTGAACATTTTATTAATATAATTTGCCTATTAAATTATTTTTCTAAAATACTCTGGACTTTTATTTATTTTTGGTACAGTTGCAATGTATTGCTAAACTCCTCTTTACATTAGCACTAATTGCTAAAAAAAAACTATAAATACTTAGTATCCTCGTCTACCATAAATTGATATTAAAAAAACCGGCCAAGAGCGTGTCGGGCCACGCTCAGTGTAGGGTTCCGTAGTTTCCCGTCCGACACAATAAGTGTACCCACTTATGAGTTTAAAAAAATGCTTGCATTTACGATTATACTACAAACTTAGTCCAGAATTTATTTATTAGAACCCTTTTGTCTTTTTTGTACAAAAACTGTTCTTTCCATAAAGTTCAAAATAATTTTCCTAGAAAGTCCTTATAAAGTTCTACGTTTCAGATTTTTTTCATATTTTCTAAACTTATGGTTCAAAAGTTAGAGGGGGGACACACACATTGTTTTTTACTTTTGGAGCGATTATTTCCGAAATTATTGACATTATCAAAAAATGATTTTAGCAAACCCCTACTTATTTTTAAATACCTATCCAACAATATATCACACGTTAGGGTTGAAATTAAAAAAAAAAACACTTCCCATTTTACATATAGGGGGGCTACCCTAATAAAACATTTTTTTCCAATTTTTATTTTGCCACTTTGTCGGCGTGATTGATATACATATTGGTACCAAATTTCAGCTTTCTAGTGTTAACGGTCGCAGAGATTAAGCGAGGACGGACAGACAGACATGGCGAAACTATAAGGGTTCCTAGTTGACTACGGAACCCTAAAAAGACGTTGTTGCCCCAAACTAGAAGTTTGTATCTCGCATAAAATACACCAGGCCCAGAATAACTATCTGAAGGGCATACAAATATTTGTCCTATGCGGGAATCGAACCCGCGACACAGCGCAGTAGCCAATCACTTAACCATAACATTTGTTATTTGAATCGATTAGTGGTAACAAGTAATAGTAATGATAATATTCCACAACTATCACACAACGTCGTCTAGTCTCAAGCTAAGCAGAGCTTGTGTTATGAGTACTAGACAACTGATAAACATACGTATATATTTCTAAATACATACATTTTATAGATAAATTACATCCAGACACAACAAATGATCATGCTCATCACACAAACATTTGTCCTGGGTGGGAATGAAACCCACGACCTCCGGCATAGCAGTCAGGGCCACTAACCACTAGACCAACAGGCCAGTCAACATTTCAGTCGTAATTTTCAGATACTTATGAAAGTAAACTCTATTATATAAATAATTATTTTAATTAACTTATTAATAAATAAATACAATTATTTTAAAAATGGAATCACTTTTTTAAAACCTTTTGCTATTGTTACACAATAATTATCAAGTTTTCATCAACTCCACGCATCAACTACATATCTTTTATCTTTCTGCATTTCAGATATCTTATTCTGGGCTTCTTCCACAGTCATGTTATGATGGTCCACAAAACATGTCATTAGTATTTCCTTTATCTCAGCAGCCATACTTTTTAAGTCGCCACAAATGTAGACAGCTGCGCCATCTTTGATTAGTTGAGTCACTTGTTTACCATTTTGAGTTATTGCATCCTGCAATAAGAATACAATAGATAATTAGATTTTTTTATTTGATGTGCTGGAACAAGGTTTAACATGCTTACCAAGACAAGACATCTATCATCATCTATCTACCTATCACAATGCCAAATTGAAAACTACAGGCTGCCACTAGTGCTAACGTAAAAGAAACAAAACTTTGCTTTGATTTTTCACTTTGATACCATATTATCGGCCTTTATCAAAGCATCGATTTTTTCGAATAACATTTAATTATAAATTGATATTGTTTTATTCTGCAAAAAATATTCAAATATCGAGAAAATGTCCTTTGAAATTTTGTTTCAATTCATTTTGAGTTTCTATTCACCCCATTTTACCCGGTAGGTACTGAGGATTTCCGATTAGCAATAGCTAATCGAAAAGAACAAATGTCTTTATGCAACCTGCCCCCCTAGCCAAGTTACAACCGTTTCGCTTGCGTCAAACGCTTCGAGATGGCCACGCGCCCAATTCTTTTGTTCTGACCACGTGACTGACGTCGGCTTTGAGATGACGTCATTCCCGTACATTTGAAGCTTTCGACAAGCGTTAAATATTGCAGATTCGCAACTTGGCTAGGGGTACTGGTATTCGAACCCTGTGACCCATGCTGAGCTATCCGCCTCTTTCTTCGAAGCAGTAATGCTAGCGACAGCAGCACACGTGAGGAAAGGACTATGTAACTCATAATATGTTTTAAAAAGAGTGCCCATGGAATTTCTTGCACATTCTTCTCTATAGAGATCTACGCTTTGGAACGTGCAATTTAGCTTCACTTTTCTTCGACTGACCAACATTTGACTATCCAAAAGTGCCTGCAAATGGTCTATTTGAAATAAATGTTTTTGACTTGACTTGACTTCCCCACGCCCCAGCCGACGGGATCCCGATCCCGATTTCCAGCCACTGTGGGCGTGGGCATGCGGACGACGACCAATAGGTAGCTCGCCGTCCGGTGGTCCGGTAAGTAAACGGACCGAGCCCGAGCCGTCGACGGCGCGTAGTGTTCCACGCCTCAGAGATGTCAATAAAACTATATGGGCCCAACAAGGCAGCAGGCTCCTGGGGCCACAGGTTGGCTCCCGAAAAGGAAAATCGCTACCCAGGAACACGAGGCAAAGAAGGAACACAGGAATAGGTTATACAAGTCTGACACTGCCCTGGAGCTGGACAAGTAATTTGATGATTCCCATCATAAAAAAAAATGCTAAGCTGTTGCCAATGTATTCAAATTTTAGAATGTCATTGGCTGTTGCGATAACAATAGTTGAGTATAACATACAAGTAAGAACTATACACACCTGAATATACTTAGTTTCATGACCTTCTACTCTTGAAAATGCTGTAAAAAGTTTGTTCAATATTCCTCTTGACAAGAATCCATTTATTTCTTCTTCATAAATGAAATCTAATTCAGGATTTCTGCACCCAAAGAACAACCAAACTTTGCCTAATTCTATATCTGGTTTGTTTTCCTTCAGGCATTCTCTTTCTTCTAGAAACCCTATAAATGGTGATACACCAGTACCGGGGCCAATGAGAATCAATGGAGTTTCTAAGTTTGCTGGCAGACAAAACATATTGACATTCTTTCTGAGGAAGATAGGAACCTTTTCTTTAGTATGTGTCTCACTTGATATAGTCAAGTTTTTGAATCCATTTTCTAATGATAAATCTTCATTCAAAATTAAACTTTCTAGCCAACCAGTTGTGAGTCCTTTTCGGTTATTATTTGTCTTCATCACCGAAAAACAGATCCTTATTACATTTTCATCTTTTATACCACTGTTCACAATAGAATAAGGCCTTGGGAGTAATCTTGGTAAGTGTGCTAGTAGAACTTCAACAGGAGGCTTACAAGACTTGAGGTTAGTGAATATATCCAGTATGCATATGTTTTTGTCTAAAATGTGTGTTGAATAACCAGATGTACCTTCCTTACTGCATAAGTATTCTAGTAACTTCCTTTCCTTGTCATTCTTAGTGTATTTAGATAAAGCTAGGAGAAATGCCTGAAAATAAACACAAAACATTGTTGGATTATGTTATACATAGTCAGAAGTATATTTGTGTACAGATCCACAATCTTATATGTAAATGTTATATATATTATCTGTAACTATAATGGCTAAAACACAAGACAAGATACTGCACAGTAGCAATTTCATATGACTGGGGTGAAGGGACCCTTTAATGCACAGCAAAAAGCAAACTTCAGAGTCACCATTAAGGCCTCTCAACCACGACTTTTTGTAGCTATGCTGTCGCGCGTTCGCATCGATACAGTCGCGATGCTGTTTGCCCACGCCTTCATCACGATTTACAGTTGCGATTGCGAAGCAAACGCGCTACTGTCGCGATGCGAACGCACTACTGTCGCGATGCGAACGCGCTACTGTCGCGATGCGAACGCGCTACTGTCGCGTTAGAATTTTTCACTCCTCACGTTTTCTCCCTGATGTCGTCTGTCACGGTCGCGTGCTTGCATCGCTACAGTCGCGATGCTGTAGCGCGTTGGTATCGCTTCTGTACCGCGTTGCAAATGCGACTAACGCGCGTTTGTAGCGTGTTCACAAAACGCGCAACAGTATCGCTACAAAAAGTCGCCATGGGTGAGGGGCCTAAATTAGAGTAGACCTGTAAATTGAATAAAATAAATACCTTTTTCAAGAGACTTCTGAGATCCACACAATGCGTCAATACATGCCTTAAAGTAGACTTCACAGGTACATGTGGAGGAATCTTACTTCCTTTTATACTACTATCTAAAGTTAAAGTGTAGGGCAGATCTGCTGTGTCGTCTAAATTGAGATGACTAATAATTACATCTACATCTGACTCAGCATTGTGGGGAATAACACCTATTGTGTCACCAGCTTTGAAGTTCAGATCCTGGAACAAATATTTTGTAGTATTAAAAGTAATTCACATCAGTGTTGTTTAAATGGCTATGGGATTGTTTTGTAAGTTTCTGTGGCTCTGAAAAACAAAGGGCACCTGAAAGATCATGGTTGGATTTTAATTCATTAAACCCCAAGCGAACGCCGGCATTCTCTTTCTTATTGTCTTTTTATTGTGTCTCTAATTATGGTATTTGAAAGGTTGAGCAATGAAAATCTGAACCTCCCTCAAACTTCTCCCAGAGTAAGAGGAGTTATTTAATGATTTTTCACACCAAAAAATAGTGATGTTTCAGTATATTGCAATATTATTCCATTTATTCATGTAAACTTTACACATAATGAAAATTTATGTTGTTATTGTTCCTACAGTATTTTCTTCTAGAGAGGAAGCCTAAGTCCCAGCAGTGGAAACAGTGTATGGCTGAATATGTATGTTATCTAGTTTTTGCCTGTACAGGAATATATTATTTTAATTCATTAAACCCCAAGCGTTCGCACACCTATTGTCTTTCTATTGTGTCTGTAATTTCCACGATTGAGAGGTTAAAGCAAAAATTCTAATCCTCTTTCATTCACACTGCAAGTACACTCATTGAGAGATCAGAGTAATGAGTAATCCACCATGTGCAGCCAGTGTAGATTGTTCAATATTGAGTTAATTACCATGTTAAATGAATTTGGTTGACTTGGACCATATCAGTAATACATACCTCAACATGAAAGCTTACTTCATAAACAGCCTTACAATCTCCTTCTAAAGCAGTCAGGCGCCTCCACCACAAGATCATAGCATTGTAAACTTCACTGCCAGCAAATGGTAAAGGTGGCCCCAGGCCATTATAATACGTGGTGCTGACCCTCTGACTGGTTTCTTTACTCTGTAACACCATTTAAAATCTATCATAAACATTTTTCTGTATTAAAAAGTATAAAAATATTTAAACACAAAGAAATAAAGTTCAATAAACTTACAACTTCAGTAAACCCGATTTTCAAAGGATTTTGCTTGAACGTCGGCAAGCTGAAAGATTCAGACTGAGGCAAAGTATCTATAATATCTTGAAAAACATTAAACACTACCATTTTGGAAAGAAATACATTAGTTAGTATTTAAAATTATTATATTGAATCTTCCAAGTACTTAACCTCAAAAAGATGACTAACCGACTAATGTCAAATTAAACAAATGTCAAACTTTGACTCGACTTTGACGCAATACGTTTCGTTACATTATATTTTATGGTTTCTAACCTATGGTTATCAAATCACACAAAGAGACTTGAGTTCAAGCTCATCATAATTATAGTAGAATAAATTGTTTATTGGAAAGCGATAATCACAGGAACTACGAATTCGAGCTGTAATATATATTTCTATAAACGCTACCCAAGAGAGCAAAGCAGTAACTATCGACCCAGGAGATTTTCTATCTTTCTTATTTATTATCACAGTAAAAATCTGTCTCGCTCCACCCAAAGTTGAAGAAATGATGAATTTTCAACCTCGAAAAAAAAAAATAGTCTACAAACGTCTCCGTACTTTGGCCCCTCCAGGTCTTGTTTAGGTGGGAAAAGTAGCCTGATCCAAGACCTCAGTCAGACTCAGAGCTGCGTTTTCTAGTGTCAGGTCAGATCAAAATATCGATTGGTTCCCTGGCATTATGTCATGTAACTATAATGTGAACCTATGAATCTTTTGTAACGGGCGTTTCGTTAAGTACAACATTAAATATACAAAGCATTCCTGTATGTGAATGAAAACTTTATTTTGTACAATTTCATATTTATGTTTTCAATTTTTTTTATGTTATTGTTTTTTCCCCGGTTCTTCCTCAACAATACGTTCATATTCTTCGCCTGCGAATAAAGAAAGAAAAAATATTAAAACAGTGGTCCTAGCTTTCAGCTTGATTCTTTAGACTCGAACCTAGCGATCTCCGGCCACGCACCGTAGATACGGGATTGCGGACGACGAACAATGGGTAGCTCGCTGAAGAGATCTAAGCAAAACCGTCGGTGTCAAACTGAAGGCCGATACCCACTAGGGCCACGGCGAATTTTTGAAAGGGATGTCGAGGACGGCGAGCTAGATATTTCGTAGAATAGCGACCGTATCCCAATCCCTCAAGCTCGGGATCATAGCCAGAACCAACGCCCAGCGCGAGAGATTGATGCCGCCTAACGCCTCCACGAGGACACGGCACCACCGTGTCACCACCTCTACCTAAGCGGAACACACCTCCAACACCGCCGCCGTATACTTTTCTGTCAGGGCCACCTCATGTGTCCGATTGGTTTTGAAAAAAAAGAAAAGTTTTGGTATCCGTAATCTAAACCTACACTAATATTATAAAGAGGGAAAATTTGTATTTTTGTGTGTGTGTATGTTTGTAATGTATAAACTCAAAAACTACTGTGCCGATTTCAAAAATTCCTTCACCATTGGAAAGCTACATTCACCCTGAATAGGCTATATTTATTGCCCGGGACCCAAAGTGGCCGACAGATAAAAAAAAGTAGGTATTGTCTAGATCTGTGGGCCGACGGAAGAAAGACACTTCGGCATTTAGGTATTAGTTCTAGTCGCAGCCACGCAGGCGCGACAATTAGTTGCTTTGTGGGACCTTTATCAACTTACTTTGTACAGGGTATCCTTGTTCTTCTGTCACGTTTTCTTCCAAACATTCTGGACAAACAGTAGATTCGCAAGGATTTTCAGTTGACGTCGGGAATGATGGCATCAGCTCTACTGGTGGGGGCTGAAAATGTTTTTTTTTTTTTAATAATATTACACAACGCCGTCTAGTCCCAAGCTAAGCAGAGCTTGTGTTATGAATACTAGTCAATGATAAACATACTCGAACTTATATATTTCGCATATTAGATAAATTACACCTAGACAAAGATCAAATGGTGCTGCTCATTGGCATGCTCATTACACAAACATTTGCCCTGTGTGGGAATCGTACCTACGACCTCCGGCATAGCAGTCAGGACCAACAGGCCAGTCAAAGCAGCACTTAGGATACGGGACTCGGCGGTAAAGTTTTGAACTTCAAATATTACCTCAAGCCTGTACAGGTAGGATAACCGACAAGGATCCCATGTAGTGCACAGAGTAGCGTTGTGCATCATGTCCTTACGAGGCTCATCGCCGAAGTAGTCAAATGTGATCACTATATTATTGTCAATTGCACAGTATTCCAGAAATTCGTCAACGGATACCTGTAAAAATTTATTTAAAAAAATGAGTAAGAGCTCATACACACGAGCTGCAGAGGTAACTGCAGCCGTCGCCATCGACCTATAGTGACACAAGTTGGAATGTCGACATCTGCCGACGATGCGTCAACAGCCGGCGCCGACGCGTCGACGGCTGCAGCTACTGTACTGTTGGTAACATACCACTAGTGTGTGAGTTGAATGAGCTCTTAGTAAGGTTGCATTTTATTTTCGACCTAGTAATCGCAGACTTCGACAAGAGCGTGCAGTTGTGGGTGTTATGGCATGCGCATTGCGCATGCAGTTGTGGGTATTGTGGCATGCAAAAAGAACTGTATTGTCTTATTAACTTACTTTAGTTTTATTTCCACAGTCCAAAGTTCCATTTTGGAAATAATTGTTTTCTCTCTCGCCGTTCCCTAAACAGAACATCCATCCTTCATGGAATGAGTACTCGATGGGAGCTACTTCAGCCTCAATGCAAGGATCCAAAGGGACTGGTATGGACGGTTTCCCAAAGGTGCACTTTCGTTCGTGCATATTCGCCTGCACTCGATAAGCGTCGAGATCCGGCTCCGATCCATGGGGGCATTTGTAGTAGTTACCTGTACCGTTACAAAACCATTGTTATGTATGGGCACATCTACATCTTTACCTGCATGCCCTAACACCTGAACTAAGAAGCCGTATCCATCACGACTGTCGGTGACGATAGTAGGCTATTATGTCTGCTTAATGCAATTTTTTAGTTATTCATAGAGTATTTTGCCTTACAGTGGCGGAAATACAGGGTGGCAAGTTAGGCAAAATGCTACGGGACCCGGTCCGGTGGGGCCACCAGTCCAAGCTCGCGGCCTAGCTGAGAAGAATTAACCCAATCTAATTTACAACAGTTTTTAAAATAAAATCAAACGAGACTATTTTTCCAGGGCCCTGTCTACTAAATTTGCCACGGACCTCAGTTGATATAGTTACGTAACTGTCGCCATAAATTTTTCCCTTTCAGCGATATTCCATAAACCCACCGTTTTGTATGATGTACACAGATTTCTTGTTGTTAGTGACGACGGTGCGGACAGTGAGGCCGTTGCCACCGCTCTTGATGTTCTCCATCAGCACCTCCTGCGCCGCGCGCTGTTCTCGAGACCACTTTGCAGCTTCCTCAGCTAGGATCTGTCGGCTTACCCTTCCTGGAGATTGCGTAGACTGAAAAAAATATTATACTTGCCTATTGATTGCCAATCTATTTTTCAAAACACTTACTCGAGAACCCACTTTTATCTTTACCGCTTTCAGGTACCTACGCAATTCACTGTTTTCTGCATAAGTGTGGAAAAGTGTGCGAGTTCGTCCCCGCCACAATTTATTGTATTTATCGTATTAGGCTGGGCGATCTCACAAGTCGCCCGTCAACGCCCGTTTATTGCTATTGACTTCATCTACAACCATTTGATGATTTCTAAAGGGCCTATTACACTACGCGTTATTCATTCAGCACGATATTCAGACTCGTCTTATTTTTCATTCATAGTCAGACCCTTATACTACACGACACGACGCGACATCGACTAAGACTGTCTGAATATCGAGAGCCTTAATTTAAAAAAAAAATTGGTAAAAAAGGATTGCCAGTAGTCGTTCTGGCCTTGCAGTTTAATAAGATAGGTGCAAACTTCTGGATTAGAATTCTTTAATTCCTACAAGGAAATACGAACCTGTGGTGGGTTCTCCATGATAATGTGTGGGCGACCGAGCGTGTGCTGCCACATCAGTTGCGCAGCTACTTTGAACTTAGAGCTGTGGTGAAGAGGCTGGATCTGTAGGATACCGTACCACGCCAGCTCTCTGTACACACTGTCTGGTAGGTAGCCCGTCTAAACAAGACATTATTGTTTTTATTATGAGAATAGAAGCAGCAGATTTTTCTTTGACATCTCCAAATCTAAACAACATTATTGGTAGTATAATTATGCGAAATCTGAATATAGTTCGTTCAGTCAGAATCAGTTGAATCGATTCCAATAATTTTACACCACGTTATATTTTTTCTCAAAAATATTTAAAAAAGGTCACAAGTTGGACCGTACCGACACTAAGTACAAAACAGGTCACGGCAAGTCATAGCGGGCATTAGGAGCCAGCGCAAAGCTAGGTGCGCCAACCATGTACCCATAGTATAACTTTGTAATTTTTCATAGTACAGATTCTTTAGGTAAATACTAGACAGGTGTTATAGGTTTCACATAATTATACTAAAAATAAGGTTGTATAAATGAAAAGAGCATGAAAAGGCTTCACTCGCTGACTCATAACGCCACCCGCCTAAAGACGTAGACGGGAATTAATAGGTTTTTTAGATTGATTTTTTTTTAAATGCACTCTATTGAAAAGGGGTTAAAAGTTTGTAAGTGAGCGAAGCCGCGGGTAAAAGTTAATCAGATCAGTACTTACAGGCATAAAGTCCATGTGCCACTGTAAACAATTTAAATTATGTTAAAATAACGAAAAAAAAAATATTTAAAACCTTTATTTTTACAAGAACAAGATATTTTTTTTTTCTTACTTCTTCCTCCTGTGCTTCCATACCACCCATTCTGTCTGCAAAGAAGAATAATCTACAATACTTATTATTTCCTCGCGGCTTGTACGATTTTTTTTTCAAAAAGGCTTTTTTTTTTTATGGTGGGAAAAAATCATGCATTGACATCCCCCGCCCTTGGGCGGAGCGGGAGATAGTGTCAGACTCTTACTGACTAAAAGACCCACCCCGTTCCTTCTAGCCTTCATACCGGGGCTCGAGCGCCCTTTCGGATAACCCTGGCCCCAGTAGGCTTCGACCCGGCTGGGTCCCTGCTGTTGCTGACAACTCCTTGAGGCGCGCGGGAACAGTGCGCGCCGTCGACGACTTGGGCTTGGTCCGGACAGTTACCGGACGGCCGGACAGCGAGCTACCCATTGCTCACTGTCCGCAAGCCCGCGCCTACGGTGGCCGGAAATCGGGATCAGAATCCCGGCGGCGGCGGCGGCGGCGATAACGCCGTTGCCTGATGCGTTCGGCCTCCTCCTTTGCGAGCATTACTGTTTCGCAGAAGTCGGCGACCGCCTGCCACTCCTCCTCGCTCCGGACCATGGCCTCAACCAGGGCCCGGCGCGAGAGGTCTCCGCCGCCGATCGCCCCCACGAGGGCACGGCGATGCTCCGCCCAAGCTTTTCAAAAAGGCTGCCAGGCTCAAAGTGATTGGGCTTGTCAAGTCAGACGCATGCACAGAGACCACTAAGCAAGCGTCGCCAAGTAGTGGGTTCTTGCAGAGGGAAAGAGCTGTCGAGAACGGTCTATACCAACCTAGACTAGTACTAGCTTGAGACGGCGTGGGAAAGAATGTCTGCAAGGACTTGGGGGAGGCCTTTGCCCATCAGTGGCACAATAAGGTCTAAAAAAAACATTTTCAGTTCTTATGATATTGAACTAAGTTAAGTGACACTTCATCTACTTACCTTCATCATCATCACTGGAAAAAACTACAGCAAGCTGTGAAAAAAATATATTTGTAAGTCGCGTTACGATCTACAGAACAGTGCTTGCCCAGGGGCATCAGTCTCCGCTTTCTTGAGTAATAAGACTAAATGGCATATCCAGCCTGTAATGTTCCCCTGTTGGGACTCCGGTTTCCTCGAGAGTGGAAACAAGCCGTTAATCCACCACGCGGACCCAGTGCAGGTTGGTGTAAGTCATATTAATAGGTCTTCTAAATTTTGGATGTCTCAAATGCCTTTTTCTTCACGATGTTTTCCTTCACTTCTTGAAAGCAGTCGTGATGACATAGATAAGTAAACTGTTTGTCTAGTTTTCTATTTGATTCGTAAGTCGGAATCAGGACCGTTATCACTGGGCCACTACTGTTCTCCCTGAGAACCTGAATGGAAAGATTTAATGGCAGTGGTAAATTGCTACCATTGCAGAGGCGAAACTCCACAGCGCATCATCTGTAATTTTAGGTATATTCCCAGTCACCAGGTGACACATCATCGTCATCTTCCACCAGCCTCTAGGTGACTATAGTAGGACTGGGCGATACAAATCGTATATAGTTACGAAATCTATATATCGGTACAATATCTAAAAATCGCTTACTGACGTATTTGAAAACTATATATTTCAATATCTAGATATTGACGTACCGCCCGAGCACTCGCATCGCGTCTATGACAATACCGGTACAAATATCTAAAAACCGCTGGCACGTCCGAAAACTATATATTACAAAATCTGATATTCACACCGGTCGGTCGCGCAGTACCCGATATCGCTCTACATCAGATTTCGGCCCAAGTGGCGCGTACGCGTAACTCGCGTGCGAGAGAGCGCGAGCGATATCAATTTGCAATAGTTAGAGCGGTATGGGTATGGCAATGTTACTTTAATTGCAAGTTGTACTTACAGTAAAAATAATAATATTATGATTTTGAATCTATTCATCATATTTTATGGACTATTTTAATGAGTTAGTTCCAATCTTAAAGTTATTAATTTAAAGTATAGTTTAGGTTAAGTATTTCAATTTATTTCTATTAAATAATGTACCTAGCCAGTCCTAAGCCTGGAGTAAGTGATGGAATTTTTTGTTTTTAGTGTTGTAGGTACCTAGGTACCTAAATTCTCACAAATATGAAATAAAAATTGAATAAGTAATACGACACCGTATCAATCTCACCACGATCAACACCGAGAAGGCAAATGATCTAAACCCAAACCCAACCTTGCAGGATCAGAGAAATATAAGTTCCTATTTATAATAAACAAACCTACAGACAGAACTGATTTTCATCCATAAGTCCAACACCGTCGCATTGAATCTCAACGACGCGGTATCGGATCAGGTTTGAAGATATTATATGTATGCCTAAAAAATGCGTACGCACAATATCTAGATATCCTACAATAGCGATTTTCATCGAATATCGTCGCAACCCAAAAACACCGTATCGGATTAGACAGTCACAATATCTAGTATATCAATATCTAGTTAGAGATTCACAATATCTAGATATTGAAATATATAGTTTCGAAATATGATATTGAAACTCGAAATCTGATTCAGATACGATACTCAGAAAAAGCGATACGACCCAGGCCTAGACTATAGGGAATTAAATCCCCAGTCGCACCTTACTATTGTCCCCACTTCAAATCGCTATACATTGCGGCGTGGATCGTTAACCCATCATCACTGTCTGTCTTACGACTGTAATGAGGAGGTTGGTGGTCAGACTTTTCCAATGTGGTTTTATTTGTAGATAAGTGATATTGTTAGAGACAAACAAACAAAATTTTCTTCCTTGTAGTTGCCACCGGGAAGTGAATGGGAACGTTATTTCCGATTGCCACCTGGTGCCAACCCATATGGGGACAACCCAAATGGGGGCGACTGGGAATATTTACACATACCTGTAGGACTAGAGCAAAAGCAAACGCTATGTAGTTCGCCATTCTTGACAAAAGTGAAACTAACGAGTTTTTCACACCTAACTTAATTGAGAGGTATATTTTTTAACGATTGTAATAAAATATGATTGGCTATTAATTTAAAGCATGAAATTGCTAGAAAGAGTGCAACAGTAACGTCGTTCCCTTTTTGTTAGTACTGTTAGCAGATGAGAAAAAAAAATCAAATACCTAGATTGAAAATTTCCAGTTCCACGGTAATCGGTGCCATGGGTCGGCTTTTGAAAAATTTACGCGTTTTCCTAGAACATAAAGGGCAACTGAAGCAACATAGGTGTGGTCTTAGTCAGTAAAAGTCTGACACGCAGTCCGTCCAAGCAGAGCCGGTTTATGCATGTCGGGGCCCCTAGGCAATGCACGTCTCGGCCCCCCCCCCTACCCTCTTCTAATTTCTTAAAATATTTTATTTCTAACACAAATTTATTCATAATTACGTTGTTTTTAGGGTTCCGTAGTCAACAAGATACATAGTTTCACCAAATCTGTCTGTCTGTCTGTCCGTCCGTCCGAGGATAATCTCAGTGACTCTTAGCTAGAAAGCTGAAATTTGAAAAGTAAAAAATGTGTCCCCCTCTAATTTTTGAACCATAAGTTTAGAAAATATGAAAAAATCTCAAAAGTAGAAGTTTATAAAATAAAGACTTTCTAGTAAAATTATTATGAACTTGACGTTTTGAACAGTTTTTGAAAAGTTGTACAAAATAATTTCTGAACTAAGTTTTTAATTTAATTATAAATATATAGTTAAATAATTTTTTTTAACTTAGTTTACATATTTTATTGTTTTTCTATGTAGTTGTTTGATTCAATTTTATATTATGAAAATTGATATAAACAAAATTATCAGCAAAAGCCAATGTATATGCTCTGCACTCACACGTTGCTAATGAAAGATTGGTATTAAATATCGGTATTTGCAACAACATTTTAGCTAAGCCTACGTCAGACGAGGCAAGAGTTTTATACAACATTTATTACAATCATCTAAAATAAATCAAAACACAAAATTTGGCTATGATGGAGCGACATGGTCAAAACTGTGACAAAGCTCCTTAATAAAGATTTAAAAGAAAATGAAAGATTGTGTTTTATTAAACTCCATCTGTTGACAGCTTTTCGCATAATCCAATGATAGGATTGCTAGATAAATGGCATGTCATCGAAAATTCAATTTTTTTTACTGTTTATGAAACATAGTCTATTTTTTTTTCCTAAAGCGCGGGGCCCTAGAACCTGGCGGGGCCCCTAGGCAGTTGCCTACATTGCTTTATGGATAAAACGGCCCTGCGTCCAAGAGCAGGAGAAGTCATTAAATGATTTCTCACCTTAAAAAGAACTTTAATGAGAACTAGTATTATAACCTCACAAACAAATCCATAAATAATATCCTTGCTTCATGAAAATCGAAATCCCTTAAAACTTCTTCAAGTGTTGCCACCTTGTAAGGGTGCGTTCTCAAACTACCATACGTTACCGTTATTATACCTAGTGTGCGTTCAAAAACACAATTTTATTGTGCCATTACTATCCCATTTGAGAACTAAAACCTCCACCAAGTCCTCGTAGACATTCTTAACCTACGTCAACTTGAACCAATCTTTGCGGTACGCGTCCAAGTACTCTCGGCCCCTCTTTCTGGGCCGGTTTCTGCAGGAATCCACTGCGCAAAAACTTGTCCAGCGATATGCATACGGTTGATACAGTTGAAGTGACCCGCTTCCCCCCTTCTTGTGAAATCAAGATATTTCTGTTTATTTTTTTGGTATCATTACATAGAACGGAACGTAAAACTTATATGTCCACAGATACAAAAAAGAGCTGTCAGTTTCGCATCAAACAATAAATCAGGGCGTAACGTTTTTAAAACCATTTTATGAATAAAAAAATAATTAAGTATATCGTATTAGCGAGTATAATTCGTAGATATGAATACACTCGACAAACAATTAGCAGACTTAAGAATATACGCGAACGAATTAGAGGCCAAACTACAAGATGATATTAACGCGGCGATGAAGAAACCATCTATTCCACCTAAAAAAAATAAGCCGCCTCTGCCTCAAATACCACAAAGTTGCATGGTAAAGTCTGCCTGCGAGCCGTCCTACTCCTCAAGACTCGAATATGGCAGCCGCACTAGTTCTACATATTCAAACTTAGTTCCTGTGAAGAGTTGCATCGTGAGGAACACAGCGAGAGTGCGGAGTGGTGATGTTCTGCTGTATAGTAATGTACTGCCTCCCGGGGGTACCAACCATGTCTACTCCAATATGATGATGCAGCGTAATGCCTACGGAGGCGACAGTATTTACGGAGATCGGGATACCAGGTCGGAGGTGTCTAGGATCAGTGATTTAGGTGCTCAATCGAATTACAGCGAGTTGCGACGACCTGGGTCTGCGTACCCTCCGTCCTCCGCGTCCGTTAATGCTCAGGACTTCTCTACTTACGGTGGATCACAAACCTCATCTACTTACGAGTCTCTGTATGAGCCTATCAACCCTAGACCATGCAGTCAGCTGTCTGGGACGTCGTTGTACGGTGGTTACGTGGGCACCACTGTCGAGCCTACTCCGGAGCCGGATGATGCGCTGTACTGTGGCAACTGTTACAAGTGTGGGGAGAAGATCATGGGTGAGACGACGGGCTGCACGGCCATGGAGAGGATCTATCATATAAAATGTTTCTGTTGTCATCATTGTGGAATTAATTTGCAAGTAAGATTCCGTGATTTATTCGAATTTTTTACAAAACTTGTTCCGAAGAAAATACATTTTTTTTTTACAAAAAATATTTTTTTATAAACAGCATTTCATCTACTAAGTATTCTTTTTATGCACACATAGTGTGCATGATAGCACACTTGCCTAATTAGCTCTAATTCATTAAACCCCAAGCAAACGTTCACTCTCTCATTGTTTTCCTATTGTGTTTCTAATTACAGTATTCCAAAGATTAATCTGCTTAAGTTATGTGTATTAAATCATTAAACCTTGGGATAAATGCCTGTGTTTGCTTTCTCATTGTTTTTCTATTGTGTTTATAATTAAACAGGGATTAAGCGACACTGGAGAGAATTTGAGAAAATAAACGCTGTGCATTATGGACAGCATTCATTATCTCAAGTTCTCTCTAGTGTTGCTTAATTCATACTTACATAACGCTGTCCAATTATGGTATTTGAAAGGTAAAACCCCAAGCAAATGCCGGCATTCACTCTCTCAATGTCTTTCTATTATGACTCTGATTACAGTATTCAGAAGGTTAAATAAAAAAATATGTAACTTTAAAACACTAAATATGGTCATCAAGATCACCTTTTATCGCATGATATATTTTACAGACTCTAATATAACTAATCTCCTACTATCTTGTTATACCAAATAAAGAATGTACTTCCTAAATATAGCCATGTCCTGTATCATTTTGTAGAGTTAGTCATAGTCTTGTCTGAGCCCAAATGACTCATCATTGTAGATTGCACACTTTCCTTTGTAATAATTGATATGGTGCCAAGACCATATCTTACTTAAACTAAGTAGCTACTGAATAATAATAATTAATTGTGCCCAAAAAATATTAATCATAAAGATTCCTGGTGTCTATTATACATATGTGTCTGGTGAATATGGGTAAGCATAGTCTGGACTCTTTTATGGAGTATCGACTTTATGGAGTTTCTTGTCGGTTCTTCTCCATAGGAAACAACCAATTGGAACTGTGTACTAGCTTCTGACATTTTATAAGTGCCCATGTAGGCCTATGTGAAATAAATATTCTTTTATAATCCAGTAATGGGGGTGTTAAAATCATGAAAACCTCAGATTACAGTTAATGTGGATTTAAAAAGCTAATAATTATGATATGTTTATCAATTAATAAAACAGTTAACATATTAAAAAATTGTGATAGTGATTGTGAAAACAAAATCATGATTACAATAATTCAACTAGTATCTCGGAAACTACTTGTCAATTTGAAATATTTTTTTTGTGCCACCCATTTACGGAGGGAGGCTATAAGCTATATAACAACAGAGTAATCCGATAGGGTTCCTTTGTTCCTTTTCAGGAACCCTAAAAAGTGAGTGAAACAGCAAGAGACAGCATGTTAGGCTGTTGAACAGTTTTTGTAAATCAAAATTATATCAAACTAAAAGATATAGACTAAGTAAAGCTCGTCTGTGTTCCTTCAGTTACCCTTTGCAATCCAGGGCTACAATAACTGTTCCCAATAATCCGGCAGCCTCGGCAGGCATAAGTACTATCTAAGCAAGAGCCTCAATACTGTATTTAATTTTTTTACTGTGTGTTTTTCTAGGGCCGTCCCTTCTATGCAGTGCAAGGGAAGGCACTGTGTGAAAGAGACTACTTGGATACCTTAGAGAAATGTTGTGTATGTGGAGACCCTATCCTGGACCGTATACTCCGGGCGACGGGCAAGCCCTACCACCCTCGCTGCTTCACTTGTGTTGTGTGCCAGAAGAGTCTTGACGGGATCCCATTCACTGTGGATGCTGTCAACCGTATACATTGTATTGAAGATTTTCATAAAAGGTAAGTTAGGAGAGAGTGATTATTTATTTATTATAATCTTTATTTTACACCACTTTTAAACAAAAATACAGGACAAACATTAAAAGAATAAGTGCACAATCAAAAAGGATTACCGCCCGTCTTATCGCACATTTATTATTATTATGATTATTTAGTGAAAACGACGATAGACAATAGATAGACAATAGTAATGCTGTCATAATAATATTCTTGTTTGTTACATAAATAAACCAAATCTGGTTTATAGCTTATAAACCAGATTTGGTTTATTTATGTAACAAGTTATGAATTGTGCTACAGGAGCCTATAATGAATAGTTTATTACTATGCTAGGGATTCTTTTCTAAGAGGTCAAGACCTAACATTTGAGGCTTTACACCATCATCATCTTATCAGCCGAAAGACGTCCACTGTTGGACATAGGCCTCCCCCAAGCGTCGCCACAACAACCGGTCCAGTGCGTCTAATTTTGCTTTTATTCCCAACAGATACGCGCCTCGTTGCGCGCGCTGCCGTGAGCCAATCGTGCCGGAAACCGGCGCGGAGGAAACGGTACGCATCGTAGCTCTAGACAAGAGCTTTCACGTGTCGTGCTACGCGTGTGAGGATTGCGGCACGTCGCTGTGCTCGCGGCAGGAGGGTCGCGGCTGCTACCCGCTCGACGACCACCTCTACTGTAGGGAGTGCAATGCCCGCCGCATACAGGACCTCTCCAGAAATATTAACTAACTTGACTAAGTATTTGTTGTGCCAATGGTCGTTTTCACATATCTTGGGACTGGTAGTGTCATACATTTTCTAACAAACGCTTTCAAATACTATCGTTGTCGTCATAGATATTGTCAACGACACGATAGACAGCGATATCGGCAGACAACAGTTACATACAGGCTGTCGGTCAATTTAATGTCGTCCCGACATCGATACGATATCGTATTCTTGTCGTTATCGTTAACGGCGAACTGATATTTTCATTTATCTGACGATATGGAGTTGATATTAACCAACAGCTTGTAAAATACATGTGCAGAGATGAGCAGAATTAAAGAAGTAAATTGTGAGTAAACTTTTTCGTTCATGATTCGTAAATAAATTCAATTTAAATAATTTTTTTGCTCACCATACCAGATTCCATTTAACAGCTATGACGTCGCAATATGGCATTAAGTTAATCCTATTCATATTTTGAGACCTAGACATGCCATCAAGCAGTTTTGAGTACAGTGGCGGATTGGGCCAGTGCGGGGCATGTAGCAAATTCGACCAGGGGGCCCCTTATTATAATAAACTAGTAAAACCTTGGTCAAGGTTATTCTTAACAGGGTCTTTTAAGGCGTATAGTCCCTTGAACCATCTGGCCGAAATTATGTGAACGCAACTCTCGCACTCGCCTAGGCGGCAGTACGCAAATCTGTGCATTTATTTGCGGCCAGCAGCGCCCGGAAAGCGCTTTAAATGCATTTTCTCTGCGAGATATTGATTGACTTACATATGCAATGTTCACTTTGAAGAATGAAACCACCAATTTTTATGTGTAAAAATGTTTCTAAAGGTCCAAGCCGTTTCGAAGGAGTAGGGAAAAGTTGCGAAAAGTTGCGAAATTGCTAAATATTTTTTTTTGACAAAAGTATTAATTGCACGAAAAAATCAAATGTTGATATTATTGTTCATGAATTTATAATAAACAATATTTTTTTCAAACCGATTGACCTGGCCGTTACGGGGGAGTAGGCCTCAGAAAATCACTGTTTTATGGCACTTTTCGGGCGCTTGGCCCTTAAGGTACCTACTAATCAAACTGCATTTTATGTGTGTGAGAAAGTTACAATGGACACCAAAACCCTGTGGATTTTAAGATGATGAATACTGGAAAAAATCCAGGAGATCTTCTATTTTGTAGACTTTTACTTGAAAGAAGTCTGTAGTAAATTGACTATCACATCCAGAGAAATCAGCTGTATTTGGATTTCATGTACATTGGTTAGGTTTTATTGGTTGAGACTGGTCATCTCTTGGCTGCCAGTGGCTTAATTCGGTTTCTATTTTTAATTACATTAAAAAAAAAAGAAAGAATAATAACTTATCATTATTACGTATCTACCTACATTGTGCTCACATATTAGAAGCGACAAGAAATATGTAACCAAGATTTATGTAACTCATAATATGTTTTAAAAAGAGTGTCCATGGAGTTTCTTGCACGTTCTTCTCCATAGAGACCTACGTTTTGGAACGTGCAATTTAGCTTCACTTTTCTTGGACTGACCGACATTTGACTATTCAAAAGTGCCTGCAAATGGTCTATTTGAAATAAATGATTTTGACTTTGACTTTTTATTTTTCCGTTTGTGTGCTCGAACGCGCGGGGTCCCCAAATGCGCGGGGCCTGTAGCATTTGCTACTCTTGCTACACAGCTAATCCTGCTTGAGTATCTAGTCGTACCAGCAAATTATATCTTTCTTGGGAAAATATATGAAACTACCAGCCCGCCGATATCGTGTCGTTATCGATAATCATCTAATATGAAAACAGCCATTGAATGATGGTATCGTCATTATTTCGCTAAAGTTTTTGAATATATGATTAAGGTTGATATTATTTATATTATCATCAGTTAAAGATGCACCTCGCTCATTATTTGGGTCAAATTTACGTTGATTAAGCCCACCCAGATGTAATTATTATAATTTGTACATAGTGTAAACGGAGATGTGAGTAGGTACTTAAATATGTATGAAACTTAGTGTAAGCGAACCATGAGATTTAAAAAGTATTGTTTGGGACATCAAGTTTTTTACGACTTTTGCCTTACATAATTATTAATAGACCGTTGGGAGAAAAACCTTAAGATGATAGTTACGCGCCCGAGCGTGACCTCTCGTTAGGTGGGGCTGAACTCAACATTTTTAGTTTATTTTGTTTTTTAGTGTACGGCAGCATTATAAAATCGAGGAAATGGTTTCCGCGGAAATCAAACCTCCCACTTTATTGATCTTAGTCAAGTTATTGCCTCAAAATCCACCTAATTCTGACTGTTCGTTCATATCTTTAACTATATTGCTAATCTTAAGCACTAAAGTGGAATATCTGGTTTCCGCGGAAAACAAAAGCTACAAATATTTAGTTCAGTACCATCTAGTGAAAATCTCCCGTACTATTCACCTTAAAAATCGATCTTTTTTGTAAAATTTGTATAAATATAAACAACCTACCTTTTGTTGCGTTGATGGTATTCTCTTCCAATAGTTAAACCAGAGATACACAAGGGGACAAATGCACTACGACATATGTAGGCGACATGTCAAGCGAAGCAGGGCGATTCCGCTTGACATATGTAGCGACATTGTGTGTTTTATGTCCTTAACGACGTCAGGCGAAGTCGTGAGACTTCGCGAAACTTCGCCTGACATATCTGGTGACATCGCGCCACATAATTACGTCCGTAGCGGCGTCAGGCGAAGTTATACGACTTCATGCATGTCCAGCGAATTCTGGTAACGTCGCATCACTTAATCCGACGGCACTGGCGACACGTGTCGCAGCCTCGCAGGACATTTGTCCCCTAGTGTTTTCCTAGCTTTATGACAGACAAATTAGTAAGACTCATTGGGTGTGTTAGCATGTTTAACAATTAAGGTTATTGATAAGACATTCCATATTGCATTTATTATATTATAAAAGGCTGTGTAGCTCTGACCATTCACGATTTATTATACAGTATTATTTTTAACGGTTTTGTGATTGTAAAATAAGTTATTTCAAACAAGTTATGTGGTATGATTGTTTTGTACCAAACATAATTAATAATTATACCTATTATTTACGCTTTGTACGCACTTGCACATATCTATGTATAAGTACGCACATTCCGGATTATTGGTGCGCAAGTGTGTGCAAGGCCGCATAAGTAGTGCCATGTCTATTTTGTAAAGTATTATAACTGTTAGGTTGTGTCTTTGTTATGTAGCGAATAAGCCATGTACTCTATTTACGACGTACTTAAATATAGTAAAAGCTAGGCAGCAGCTAGGTGATGCACATCATAATTATCTCGCAAAAAGAATCTCAGATAACTGGCCAATCATTTCAAAACTTCTCAAAAAGATGTACGCGATGTTGTCTACAATAGCGGTCAATCGTATTTCTATGCGGCCGTGTAAGGCTGCACAAAACCAGAGGAGCGGAGATTTTGTGCAATCTTATTGGTTAATATTTCTCCGCTCCGCAAACTCGCTCCGCTCCTGTGGACAGGCAGCCTAAGTGGCGGATTAACCATGTATCTAAACTACATGTTATCTTAAAAATACATACTCTTACATCTTTATTTTGTACAAAATATTTTATTTTATACATCTAAAAAGGCCTACGCAGGGGCCCCTTGGTCGAATTACTTACATGCCCCGCGCTGGCTTAATCCGCCTCTGCATGCATTCTCGTTCACTCGAATGCGTTGTTCATGCGATTTGATGAAGTAGGTAGGTACTCGGCGCGTGATTATAATGTAACCACAGCATTATTGTAAAAACTTAAAGATACGGAGTATGTATAGGATTGGGAGTTATCAATATTTTGTTGTTTGCTGTGTTTACCTCGAAATACAACAGGTTTATACGATTTTGTATTTTTATACACTTTGGAAAATGATGTGGGAAATCATCCAATGACTTCTCTAGCCCTCGGGGTTAGCGAGAGGGCGTGTCAAGCTTATAGTGACTAAAACCCACTCCTATGTTTCCTCGTAACCTTGCATTCCAGGGTTCCGGGTTTTACTTTCAGAAGAAAACCCGTGGCCTCAGTAGGCTTCAACCCTGCTTGTCCCTACGGTTATGACTTAGGCCCAGTTCGGACGGTGAGCTACCCATTGTTCGCCGTCCGCAAGCCCGCGCCTATGGTGGCTGGATTTTTTTATACACATTGCGTTGTAAACACCCGATCTTTTTTTATATAGATATACCATTTAAATCGATTTTGTACCAAGCGCATTAGATTGTCAATATACTGCCAATTACTCGAAGATTAACCTATAATGTTGAGTAGAATGAATTTTACATGTAGTTGAACTTTTAGGCATACTAGTCATCGTTTACTATTTGTATGCTGCTATATGTAGTGCAAAATAAAGTATACACTCAAAATGCATTTGTATTATTTCTTATCTTATTATACTTAAGTATTTAAAGTATCTGTTTATAATAAATTTTTTTTTACTATTGCAATTCATAAATTTTTTGTCTATCTATCGATTAGTTTCGACGTAATACCGAAACGGCTGAAACGATTTTGACAGGACTGTCACTGGTAGATGCCGAGTTATAAGGAGTTATTTGGGTATCTTTCATTTTAGAAAAAGAATTAGTGTTACTGCGCAAAAAACGAAATTGAAGTTGAACAAATGGCATTGTGTTGTTACAAGTCAGACGCGGACAAATTCGCGGGCACCACTTAGTTAACACATATACACCGCTAAATTTTAATCCCGTGGAGGGTCGATCCGGTTCATGAAACACTATCGATTTGTAAAGATGAAATTAAAAAATAAAGTACCTAAAACTCGTATTAATTTATGCATGTACGAAATTAATTTCTTTAAGAAAACGTCAGCTGAGCGAGTTCAATGACCTGTAGGTAATTGTCGGCGTTGCGTACAATCTACGAAGAAAGAAATTAATTTCGTACATGCGTTCTCTAAAAACCCAGTACAACTGAATCAAAATGATGGTCACATCGCTCAGCCACTTTGGTTCCGTCAAAAGTATGAAACAAGATATTAGTAATCGATGTTCAAAATTTAAAATTATGGCCGTGGTCGTAGTCAATACTCATTCAATCATAACTAATGATTGATTTATTTAGTTATGATCATGACGATTATTTTTTAGTCATAATTAAGTCAATCATGATCATGATCTAAATTAATCAACACTGGAATAGACTACAGTAATAAATAAAACAAAAGCGACTGTTTATTTAATTCTATATTTCTCAATTCGCTCTTTGGAACAGAGTCACCTTAAAAAAAAAACTTAAACTATTTTATTTAATTACAAATAACCAGAAGACTTTGGCTTCTCAAGAAAATCGAACAAACTTCATTAATATTTTACATTCACCTTCACAATATGTATGTATACAAACAATCAACCAAGCATATCTCTATACAACAGCATGCACTCCGATAAATTACAAGAATCGTATTATTATTTCAAATAAAGAGTTTCGTAATAGTTGGTGACAGAAAACTAAGTGATTTTTTTTTCCAAACCTTATATAAAAATTTAATACTCAGTCAATTTCCTGTCTCAAAGACCTAACTATGATATAAACAATCCATTTATCTTCTAGAATGTAAAGCAATGTATTTTTAAATGTGTGAACAAAAAAAAAAATGCGAATTTTAATTACCAATGGTAAATCGAACTAAAATTATTATTATTCATACAAGCAAACACAAGGGCTATTATTATTCTGAAACATCAAATTCGTACTCTTACAGAGATTCAAATAATTACTTTATAGCCAGTCTATTAGTTTCTAATCAGTGCCCTATTTAATAATAGTCAATATTTACAAGCGCTTGGCGGCAATCGGGCATTCATTTTAATGTCGAAAAGCTTACTTGAAACTTAAATGTAGCCAAATATTTTATGATGAACACATTAATCGTTCATAATATCTCTTTATTAGTACATAGCAGCATTCTGAACCCGCAATGCAAGCATACAGTTAAATTAAATTTAACATCCACATAAACAAATTGTTTGAACTGAAGGGAATGTAAAGGTGCTCACTTGCTAATTGAAACTGCATTAAGAAAGCTATTGCTTGTCTTTTAACAACAATTAAATATTATTAAAAATGTTTTCTGGCAACAATTGGAAATAACAGATAACTCATTCGAAGATCTATGTTTAGTTTTGAGAATCATATAGTAAAACACTGGTCATTATTCAGTAAGCAAGTGCATTTTGCTCATTTTTATGTTGTACAAATGGTGCTCTTATTAATAGCACATAATACATTATCATTTTATAAGGTATATCTTAAATGAACTTACTCCATCGTATTTCTAAGCGTTGTTTAAAGAATTTTGTATGTAGTAGCTTTATAGTATCATACGCGCAATGCTGTGTGAACACGAAATCATTTTTAAAAACTAAATTTTGAACCAAAAATTTACTAATTTTACGCCAATTGTTAATAACTTTAAACTTTACAAGTACATAATAAACTTAAATTTTAAATCACTTAAATGTTATCAACTATTGATCTGAACCGTAATATCCAGTTAATATCAATAATAAACCAGTTTAGTAAAACGACAATCACCGGTGACAACTTCCGTGTTTCCAAGATACTACTCTACAGTAAGTGAAAAAGTTATTATTATTTATAAGTGTTACTGTAAAAATGCTTGCTAACATCGATAGAATGATCACAAAATGTATTTGTTGCGCGAGTGGCCATAACTTAACACAAAGACAAACCACTGCTTGGCATAGTCTGGTCTGTATAGTCGCGACAGATAATAAAACTACATTTATTGTTAGGTAGGCGTTGGGCCTTTTAAAGCTCTTCTCTGCGTGGTCGGGATGGGCGTTCACCTGGCCGCGGGCTTGCGGCGCTCGGCGGCCGGCTCCCACTCGGCGTCGTCGGGGTCGTCGCCGTCGCACGCGCCCAGCTCGGGCGGCGACAGCGAGCTGGGCGACGAGCTGCGCGAGCGGGGGGACGCGGCCGTGGGCGACAGCGGCGGCGGCGACGCCAGGTAGAAGCCGTCGGGCATGGCCGCCAGCATGTGGCGGTACGTGTCGTCGCCCAGCGGGAACTGGCGCGGCGTGTACGGTCTCACTGTCTGGAGTAACATTCGCAGTTAACGTTAGTTGGGCAACTGAGTTAGTAATCGTGATTGTGCTATAATTGTTAGTCATTAATGCGAGAATAACTAAGCTAAAAAAAATGTCTGGAACGTCGTTGTACGGTAGTCACGTTGGTATCGGTACCACTGTCGAGCCTACTTTAAAATTTTATGATACATGTAGTATGCCAACTGCTACTGATGTGAGTAAAAAATTGTAAGTGAGACGACTAATTTTCTTTTTTGGTATTTGAAAGAATTGCAGGGCAATCGAAATGCCGAGCGTCCTATATTTTATTCAAAAGCAATTTTTTACAGTTCCCAAAAGAAAAAAATCAAAACAAAATTATAAAACAATTGTTTTAAGTAAAGAAATATCAGTTAATCTCCCTAATTTTAAATAATTTCGTTGTTCAATATATAGCAACACTGTTTTTCCGTATTGCCAACATTACGGCGAAGGAACTTCTAAATGAAACTCACTGTAAGTTTACTTTGGGCCGGGATGGTGGTTGGTTTTAGACAGACGGATGTTATGTGTTTGTGCGAGCATGTGTAGGTACTAGCCTCATGTTGGTCGTACTGTCGCGGCGGAGGCGGCGCGGGCGGCACGGGCGGCGCGGGCGCGAGCAGGTCGGGCGCCGCGTCGGGCGAGTGCGGCGCGCTGGCGTCGTGCGTGGAGCGTGTGATGTGTTTGTGCGAGCATGTGTAGGTACTAGCCTCATGTTGGTCGTACTGTCGCGGCGGAGGCGGCGCGGGCGGCACGGGCGGCGCGGGCGCGAGCAGATCGGGCGCCGCGTCGGGCGAGTGCGGCGCGCTGGCGTCGTGCGTGGAGCGTGTGATGTGTTTGTGCGAGCATGTGTAGGTACTAGCCTCATGTTGGTCGTACTGTCGCGGCGGAGGCGGCGCGGGCGGCACGGGCGGCGCGGGCGCGAGCAGGTCGGGCGCCGCGTCGGGCGAGTGCGGCGCGCTGGCGTCGTGCGTGGAGCGTGTGATGTGTTTGTGCGAGCATGTGTAGGTACTAGCCTCATGTTGGTCGTACTGTCGCGGCGGAGGCGGCGCGGGCGGCACGGGCGGCGCGGGCGCGAGCAGGTCGGGCGCCGCGTCGGGCGAGTGCGGCGCGCTGGCGTCGTGCGTGGAGCGTGTGATGTGTTTGTGCGAGCATGTGTAGGTACTAGCCTCATGTTGGTCGTACTGTCGCGGCGGAGGCGGCGCGGGCGGCACGGGCGGCGCGGGCGCGAGCAGGTCGGGCGCCGCGTCGGGCGAGTGCGGCGCGCTGGCGTCGTGCGTGGAGCGTGTGATGTGTTTGTGCGAGCATGTGTAGGTACTAGCCTCATGTTGGTCGTACTGTCGCGGCGGAGGCGGCGCGGGCGGCACGGGCGGCGCGGGCGCGAGCAGGTCGGGCGCCGCGTCGGGCGAGTGCGGCGCGCTGGCGTCGTGCGTGGAGCGTGTGATGTGTTTGTGCGAGCATGTGTAGGTACTAGCCTCATGTTGGTCGTACTGTCGCGGCGGAGGCGGCGCGGGCGGCACGGGCGGCGCGGGCGCGAGCAGGTCGGGCGCCGCGTCGGGCGAGTGCGGCGCGCTGGCGTCGTGCGTGGAGCGTGTGATGTGTTTGTGCGAGCATGTGTAGGTACTAGCCTCATGTTGGTCGTACTGTCGCGGCGGAGGCGGCGCGGGCGGCACGGGCGGCGCGGGCGCGAGCAGGTCGGGCGCCGCGTCGGGCGAGTGCGGCGCGCTGGCGTCGTGCGTGGAGCGTGTGATGTGTTTGTGCGAGCATGTGTAGGTACTAGCCTCATGTTGGTCGTACTGTCGCGGCGGAGGCGGCGCGGGCGGCACGGGCGGCGCGGGCGCGAGCAGGTCGGGCGCCGCGTCGGGCGAGTGCGGCGCGCTGGCGTCGTGCGTGGAGCGTGTGATGTGTTTGTGCGAGCATGTGTAGGTACTAGCCTCATGTTGGTCGTACTGTCGCGGCGGAGGCGGCGCGGGCGGCACGGGCGGCGCGGGCGCGAGCAGGTCGGGCGCCGCGTCGGGCGAGTGCGGCGCGCTGGCGTCGTGCGTGGAGCGTGTGATGTGTTTGTGCGAGCATGTGTAGGTACTAGCCTCATGTTGGTCGTACTGTCGCGGCGGAGGCGGCGCGGGCGGCACGGGCGACGCGGGCGCGAGCAGGTCGGGCGCCGCGTCGGGCGAGTGCGGCGCGCTGGCGTCGTGCGTGGAGCGTGTGATGTGTTTGTGCGAGCATGTGTAGGTACTAGCCTCATGTTGGTCGTACTGTCGCGGCGGAGGCGGCGCGGGCGGCACGGGCGGCGCGGGCGCGAGCAGGTCGGGCGCCGCGTCGGGCGAGTGCGGCGCGCTGGCGTCGTGCGTGGAGCGTGTGATGTGTTTGTGCGAGCATGTGTAGGTACTAGCCTCATGTTGGTCGTACTGTCGCGGCGGAGGCGGCGCGGGCGGCACGGGCGGCGCGGCCGCGAGCAGGTCGGGCGCCGCGTCGGGCGAGTGCGGCGCGCTGGCGTCGTGCGTGGAGCGTGTGATGTGTTTGTGCGAGCATGTGTAGGTACTAGCCTCATGTTGGTCGTACTGTCGCGGCGGAGGCGGCGCGGGCGGCACGGGCGGCGCGGGCGCGAGCAGGTCGGGCGCCGCGTCGGGCGAGTGCGGCGCGCTGGCGTCGTGCGTGGAGCGTGTGATGTGTTTGTGCGAGCATGTGTAGGTACTAGCCTCATGTTGGTCGTACTGTCGCGGCGGAGGCGGCGCGGGCGGCACGGGCGGCGCGGGCGCGAGCAGGTCGGGCGCCGCGTCGGGCGAGTGCGGCGCGCTGGCGTCGTGCGTGGAGCGTGTGATGTGTTTGTGCGAGCATGTGTAGGTACTAGCCTCATGTTGGTCGTACTGTCGCGGCGGAGGCGGCGCGGGCGGCACGGGCGGCGCGGGCGCGAGCAGGTCGGGCGCCGCGTCGGGCGAGTGCGGCGCGCTGGCGTCGTGCGTGGAGCGTGTGATGTGTTTGTGCGAGCATGTGTAGGTACTAGCCTCATGTTGGTCGTACTGTCGCGGCGGAGGCGGCGCGGGCGGCACGGGCGGCGCGGGCGCGAGCAGGTCGGGCGCCGCGTCGGGCGAGTGCGGCGCGCTGGCGTCGTGCGTGGAGCGTGTGATGTGTTTGTGCGAGCATGTGTAGGTACTAGCCTCATGTTGGTCGTACTGTCGCGGCGGAGGCGGCGCGGGCGGCACGGGCGGCGCGGGCGCGAGCAGGTCGGGCGCCGCGTCGGGCGAGTGCGGCGCGCTGGCGTCGTGCGTGGAGCGTGTGATGTGTTTGTGCGAGCATGTGTAGGTACTAGCCTCATGTTGGTCGTACTGTCGCGGCGGAGGCGGCGCGGGCGGCACGGGCGGCGCGGGCGCGAGCAGGTCGGGCGCCGCGTCGGGCGAGTGCGGCGCGCTGGCGTCGTGCGTGGAGCGTGTGATGTGTTTGTGCGAGCATGTGTAGGTACTAGCCTCATGTTGGTCGTACTGTCGCGGCGGAGGCGGCGCGGGCGGCACGGGCGGCGCGGGCGCGAGCAGGTCGGGCGCCGCGTCGGGCGAGTGCGGCGCGCTGGCGTCGTGCGTGGAGCGTGTGATGTGTTTGTGCGAGCATGTGTAGGTACTAGCCTCATGTTGGTCGTACTGTCGCGGCGGAGGCGGCGCGGGCGGCACGGGCGGCGCGGGCGCGAGCAGGTCGGGCGCCGCGTCGGGCGAGTGCGGCGCGCTGGCGTCGTGCGTGGAGCGCCGCGCGCGCCGCTTGCGCACATAGCGCGCTCGCTCGAGAGACTCGGCGCGCGTGTGGCGCAGTGACACCGCCATGTCCGACACGTCTTCCTCCTGTACCAATACATTAGAGTTTTTAACCTTCTGCTCAAAACAGCACACAGCACGGTGGTTCCGCCTTAGGTCATAAATGCAAAAATGTCATCATCAATTACTTCCATATAAATATGTCACACATTTTACCTACTTAACACTTATTTTTCTATCTCCGAAGTGAACACATCATTACGTTGCGCTCGCCTTATCAATAACTCACTAGCACTACTGTTTATACAACTGTGAATTCTCAGAATTGCATTGTCTTTGAGTAGTGTTTGTGAAATGGATTTCAAGGTATGTTTTGGGGGCCGAGTCACCCGCGTCCGTAGGAGAATACCCGAAGCTAGTCCCTACACGTGGTCCCCGGGTGGTGCTAATCGGGTGATACTAACTGGTGGTAGGTTTCTACCGTTGGCTTGCGACCACCCACTGAGCAAAGACATACCGCCAAACGGCCTGGCCGTGTACCGGTGTGATGCTCAGTGTAGCCAGTCCAGAGGAGTTGGGTCGAAATAGCTGTTCCAACGCAAGCAGACCAACCTGTCGCGTGCTAATATGGACGAATCGAGAGGCTAGTCGCGGAGGGTAGCGGGATCCGAGGCACGGTGCACCGCTGGCCGATCGCAGTTAGTTGGGGCCCTAAGTAATGTGCCAGCCACACATGAAAGGCTACCCCGCCAACTGGCGGAAAATCCGGGATTTTCGCGCCATCGTGCTGGTTGGCGACCAGACGAGAGGGCCCGATGGACATTTCTGGGGGGCTCGGGCGTCCCCGCAGTCTCCAGACTAGTCCCCCAATGATATCGTCCATTCAGTGCGTGCCTAAAGATTAGCTGTGTGGAACCTCATTTCGCTTCCTTCTCCTCTCCTACCTTCATTCAACTAAATAATGAAAAGGAATAGTAAAAGACAGGTTAAACAGCGGCTGCACTCTCTCTCACACAAAGTGCACCTCACTAACATACGAGGTTTGTACTCCAATCTCGACGCAGTCCACCATCAATCTGGAGACTGAAAAACCAGCTCTCTTTTTCCTTTCGGAGACGCGGATCAGAAGTCCGTCCGACGTGTCGTACCTTTCTTACCCAAGGTTTACCTTGGAGCACAATTTCAAACCACATGCGGGTGTATGTATGTACGCCCTGGCGGACACAGACGTAGATAAAATAATCTACGCTAGTGTCTACCGCTCGCACAGCGGAGATCAGGAGACGTCTGGGCTCACACAGTATCTAAGTGAGGCGGCGGATGCGGCTCAGCAGCGGTACCCTTCTGCCCAGCTGGTGTTACTGGGGGATTTTAACGCCCACCACCAACAGTGGCTTTTCCGTACCAGCCCCTGTGGTCTCTGGGCCCTGTGGTGATGGTCTGTACCATGCTGGTCGAGAGATGCAAAAGCTAGCGCTAGCATTAAATCTCACCCAACTGGTTCAGGGGGCAACGAGGGTGCCGCATTTGGATTCGCACACAGCCAATTGTTGTCAACAGAAGGTCCAACCTTCTGTTGACAACAGGTCCAGACCGCTACTCTGTGTCGATATGTGCGCCTTTAGGTAGTTCCGACTACTGTCTGATTAAGTCTGTGTCTATCTACTCCCCGCCCGATCCCAGCCCTAGGGGCACCCGGCGGATTTGGCGATACAGGTCAGCAGATTGGGATGGCTTGCGGTCTTTTTTCGCATGCTATCCTTGGCAGCCCACTTGCTTTTCTTCGGAAGATGCTTCGTCGTGCGCAGATGCCGTGACGGATGTGTTTGCGACAGGGGATAGAGTACTTCATTCCATTCTCTGACGTAGCAACGTCTGGCCAAGCTCATCCATGTTTTGGCACCGAGTGTGATCGCGCAGAAGCGCTTAAGCACGCGGCATATCGAGCTTGGGCCGACGCGCGTGTACGCAAAGCAAGCGGCGTGGCTCAAAAGAAGGCCTTTAACAGGGGTGGCAAGTCCTGCAAGGTGTTGCGGAGGTCTCGGTTTGATCACGTAAGCCGAATTTGGAACTTGCTTCATACCCCGCAGAATTGAATCGAACTTCTGCCGTCCCTCACTGCCACCACTGCTGAAGCCTGATGGGTCGCTGGCCCACACCGCTGAGGAGAAAGCTAATTTATTTGCCTCTCTTTTTGCGGAATCGTCACGCCTTGATTCTGATAACGCGCGGCCCCCTGCCTTTCTTGAGCGATGCAAGACGACTATGACATCCATAGGGTGCTGCGTAACCTAGACGTGAACAAAGCCAGCGGTCCTGGTGGGATACCAGCGGTTGTGCTTAAAGCTTGTGCGCCTGAATTGTCTCCGATCTTGACACGCCTATTTCGCCTCTCATATGAAACTGAAAAAGTGCCGATTGCTTTGAAGCAAGCTAACGAGCAGCCTGTGCCCAAGAAGGGTAGTCGAGCCCGGCAAACTACCGACCCATCTCTGTCACGTCCGTCCTCTGTTAAGAGTATGGAACGGGTGCTTGACAGGAAGCTTCTGGCATACCTAGAACCTAACGACATCCTCAGTGACCGGCAATACGGTTTTCGCCAAAACCGGTCTACTGTGGATCTTCTAGCGTATGCCACTCACATCTGGAGCGAGGCCATCGCGAAGCATGGGGAAGCGCTTGCCGTCTTCCTTGATATCTCAAAGGCTTTCGACTGGGTCTGGCACAAAAGCCTTATTGCTAAGCTTCCTTCCTTCGGTTTACCCGCTGGTCTGTGTGATTGGATCGTAGACTTCTTGAGGGATCGATCCATTCGAGTGGTTATTGATGGCTGCTCGTCCGGTCAAATGGATATTAATGCCGGGGTCCCTCAGGGGTCAGTGCTCTCGGCAACACTGTTTTTGCTGCACATAAATGATTTACTTAAACCCGGTATCTTTGGGTATGCAGATGACAGCACTGTTGCTGAGAGATATGTGTCTGGGTCACAGATCCAGTCATTCCGAGAGGCTATGGTTGAACGCTTGAACTCGTCCTTGAATGCGGTCTCTGATTTGGGCGACGCCAATCTGGTCAAGTTTAGTGTTGGGCAATGATAATAATCCGGTTAATATCATTTGGCTAATAATCGATTAAAACTCAGTTAGTAGCCATTAATAGCAATTATGGATGATAACCCTGCTGTTAATGTTATTTTAGTGATTGAAAATTTCCCTTCATGGTTTTCAGGCTTAGGACTGTCAGATTAGACTTCATTTTCATTATCTTCCTTTGTAGTAAATAAATGTGCAATTTAAAACTAATCTGGCCCATTTAAAAATATTATTTATTTATTTTATGATTATACACACAAACCAACAACACACGAAAAAGGACTTCTTCACCGAAACATATCAGTCGACGTACTGATTCCGGATTCGGTTGGCGTCGCTGTAGTGCAGTCCACGCATCTCGTTCTGGCACGAATAATATTAGCGCCAGAATGAGATAGCACGAGAAACGGGGTTGCGGGGATGCATGTTACCTACTAACTAACCGCTCTGGTATTTCCCATTGTTTATAATTTACCTACGTCGTATTCACAGAAAAGAGCTAATAAGTAACTTACTTATTGTACCTTATATTTAACCGTATCGGTTAAAATTTATTTGTAGGTATACATACACTTACATATTTAGCTCACTTTGTTAAATCAAATAAGTAATTAGGTAGATGGTTAAATCACAAAGCGATGTCTCAATAGTAAGTATATAATAAGTCAACAGTGAATAGGTTACTTCTAGGCAAGCAATTCTCCTTGGTTCATAATTAAAAAATAGCATAATATTAAGTAACGCGACCTGTGATAATAGAACAGCTTAATATTTTATATAGATATACAAAAATAATTGAAGTTAAAAAAAATCTCACAGAGAAAAGAACGTTGGCCAAATCGTACCTGATTGCGTCTCTATATGCCATATACATGGAGAAATCCACAATTTTTTACTGTTTTAGAAAAACCAAGAAATATCTCGCTATGAGGCCACCAAAAAGAGAAAACTTCTTTTTTTTCTGGTTTCTTCTTTACTTTAACTACTGTTGAAAATTATTTAGTTCTGATGTTCCGAACGCACCGGTAGCCGTTTCATTTTCATATTAAAATAATTTCATACATCATCATCATCATCTTCCTGCCCTAGTCCCGTTTTATTTGGGGTCGGCGCAACACGTTTTTTTCTTCCATTCTGTCCTGTCACTCGTCACGCTATCACTAACTCCCTTTTCTTTCATATCGCTTCTCACACAGTCCATCCATCTTTTCTTTGGAATAAAATAATTTCATACATAAAAGTAATAATGTTTATGGGGGTTTTTCTACGTTATTAGCATTAATTCAATTAATAATACATACATATACACATATTTACAAAAAATAATAATAATATAATATTATATTTACAAAAAATCAAACAAATCTTTTTTTTTATTTAGGTGGTTCGTGTCTAAAAAATAATAATAACAGTATGCGCGTTGTCAGTTTCAGGGTTTAGCACAGATACGTAAAATGGAACGTCAAATGTTATTGACGCCATCGATTGACTGATAACTGATAAATATTCGCGTTCATGTTTCCGCGACTCCGCGTTTGTTGCGAATTGTGTGATACGTACTGTGCGATTTTAGCTTTCGTATTGTTTTTTGACCCTGGCATTAGTACGGACTGATATCTACTGCTTGTGACGATTATACTGTGCTTTCGACTCCTGGATACCGATTTTTACTTTCGACTTGAAGAGATTGTTGTTGTTGTGTTGTTAGAAGAATCAATATGCAGATACCATAAGCAGCCACGCAATTGCTTTGTGTTAATTGCAATATACGCAACTCGCACTTCGTCGCCATCTCGTCTTTGAGCTTGACTCGAGAGTTATTTCCTTGATCTGCGAGTGGAATTCTTCAATAATAGTACGTATTTCTACATTTACCAAACTGATCTTACATTAATATTATCTTAAATCATATAAAGTAATTCTAAATCTTGTTTTAGATTACCGAAGAAGATTACTTAGGTGAAGCTTGTTATCAATTAGCATCGCAACATATAAACATAAGACTACCTAATGAACCTGGTGCTTCATCCTCCTATAGCCACATTCATGTTTGCATTCTTTGTGGAAGTTTTCTCCTAAGACGTAGACGTGATCTAATTGTGAGACAGAATGCGTCTCCATTACAACAAGCAATACCTAAAGCAATTCAAAATAGAATTGCCCCAGGACAGGTATTTATTCATTTATTGTTTTGTTTTTATTTTCTTTCTTGCCTCTAAAATTCTCACAAAATTCATCAGCAATTTGAAATTTTTTTGGTAACTACATTTATATTTGTATGGTTTTATAAGAAACAACTAGCCGTAACTTTTGTACAGTAAAAACAGATTTTCTGGTTGTTTCAGGCTGGTGCTTCAGACCATGTATGTCATCCTTGTTGGCTGAGACTTAAGAGATCTGTAATGTGGGACAATTATGAGCAGCAGGCACATCTTGAGCCACAGGCGGAACCTGAGCTACGGGCAGAGCCCGAGCTGAAAATGAGAACTGGTGACTCCGATGACCGCTTGTCACAGTTATTAATGGTCCCAAGGCGCATATTAGAAAGATGGATGAATAAGGTTAGGGAAATATTGGTGCAAGATTTTGTGCCCAGAAATCTTGGAATCGGACATATATCCCATGAGCAACTGTTGCAGCAGAACTTAATAATACCCAATGCAATTTATAACCAAAATAATGAAAATCCAATAATAATATGTGATGAGACTTATATTTATTTAAATAAAAGTTCGAACTATATGTTCCAAAAAGACACATACTCATTACATAACAATAGAAACTTATTAAAACCATTTCTACTGGTAGCACCTGATGGTTACATTGTAGACTGCTTTGGGCTATTGGGTGCTACACATGTTATGACGCTTGTGTGGCTTGGATGGGCTAGGAATCGACCAACAATATCAGCGCCAGCAGAATTCCTCGATGCTGTAGTTGTGAGAGAGTATGATGAATTTTTGCTGGGTTGCTTGGGTTTCAATTCCTTAGAAGCTAGACGGTCACGCGACCAGATGATTGTGGCATTCAAAATACTCAGGGAAATTATAGATGCTTCTGCCCTCCAAAACCTTATCTGTAACTTGTATTTGCCAAACAACTACAACCGTGGCAGGAAGCATCGGCTCCTGGCAGTTCCGACGTGTCGTACAGTTGCACACTCCAAATCGCTCATACGGCGGACACTCTGTGCTTAATGCTCTCCTTCACAAAAACACAGATTTTGATATGTTTGGGGAAGAATGGAACACGATACTGTCAGAATTTATCAAAATTCTGTGAGATGAATGCATGACTGTCCATATTTATTAAATAAGTAGGTATCTACCCAAGTCCAGCACGAAATAAATAACTTGTTTGTTTTAATTTTACTGTTTTATTATTGTTTTATATTTTACTAGCTTTTACCCGCGGCTTCGCCCGCGTCTCCCCTTTTCTTCCTTGTTTCTCCCCCTTTTCTCACTTTAAAAAAAATTAGCCTATGTCCGTCTCCAGGGTCCCAACTATCTCTGTACCAAAATTCATCAAAATCGGTTTTGCCATTTAGGCGTGAAGACGTAACAAACAAACAAACTCACTTTCGCTTTTATAATATTAGTAAAGATTGTTTCGTCTTTTTTTGCGTTGTCTGTGTATAAATGGTGTAATTGGCTACAGCCGTTCTATTTAAATTAAATAAATAAATTGTCTTTTTGTCAAGATTTAATTCTTTACTCACTCCCTAAGGTATTTTTTTGGTGCTTCCCTAATCTATACCATATTATGGTAAGTAAAAAGAAACGGGATCCCAAAAACTGAACATTATCAGTCAGTAAATCGACTTATTTGTTATTCTAACCTCAAAAAGTATTTTTGGCAATAAAAAAGTTTTGCGGCCATTTAGATATAATTTTCACATCGGATAGTGTTTACAACATAAAAACAATCTAATCTCACTGTAATTTATTTTAAGACGCGAAAAATAAAAGTCAGGTACAACTGCTATAGAAATTTGGCCGATGTTCTTTCACACTAGACGAACTATTTTGCATCGGGGCTCGTATACCCTACGTAGAGTAGGTAGTATACGACCAAACTTCACATAAACCATCTACTAAATAGTCCGAACAAAGTCTAAACATTTGGTTTGGATAGGTGAGCCTGTTCTTATGTTATAAAATAACAACGAAAAGTGGCATTGATTTTTATACAAGGTGTCGTTTTGAAGCTGCAAAATATTTCAGGAGGTAATTATGTTAGTGATTCTCGACCCGAATCAATAATAAAATAAGTAGGTAATTTTTTTTTTTTTTATAACCGCGCTTTTTTTCACACACACAAACACGGAACAATAAAGGTCGTTTTCACACACACTAACTCGCAACGATAGTTTCATAAATAATGTATCATCCAATCATCATCCCGCACGCCACACCCTAGCCACGCCCCCGCGGCCATCGATCAATCGATTTAGTTTAGAGTAATTAAAAAATTAAATAACAAGTATTACTGATTATTGACCAGGTATCGTTTTTTTATATGATTATTTATGAGTTTTATTACAACCTCCTGAAATATTGTGCAGTTTTAAAACTGCACCTTGTATATGTACTAGCTGTACCCGCGCGGCTTCGCTCCCGCTCTTCCCTACTTCAGCCTACTATACCCTACTACCCTAATTTTCATTTTTTTTAAACGGTTTTATTTAGCTCACCCCGTTTGTTTTATTTATTATTCTTGGGTCAAATTTAGTAATTCAAATTTCACCCTCTTCCTGTCAACCGATTAATCTGAAATTTTGTATACACTTTGGATTTTGGTGACAATACAATTATGTTTATTCATTATCATTATAAATTCAAGATGGCCGCCGCTACAAAATGGCGGATAATTTATGTTTTATTAATCCCATCAATATGGGTATCAAATGAAAGGGCTCAACAAGCAGAATACAATATACTATAAAAAATTGAAATCCAAGATGGCGGCCGCTACAAAATGGCGGATAACGTAGGTTTTTTCAATCCCATCAATATGGGTATCAAATGAAAGGGCTCAAAAAGCAGAATACAATATACTATAAAAAATTGAAATACAAGATGGCGGCCGCTACAAAATGGCGGATAACGTAGGTTTTATCGATCCCATCAATATGGGTATCAAATGAAAGTGCTCAACCAGTATAATACAATGTACTATATAAAATTAAAATCCAAGATGGCGGCCTCTACAAAATGGCGGATAACTTAGGTTTTATCAATCCCATCAACATGGGTATCAAATGAAAGGTCTCAACAAGTAGAATACAATTTACTATGCAAAATTGAAATCTAAGATGGCCGCCGCTACCAAATGGCTGATAACAATTTTTTATCAATCCCACCAATATGGGTATCAAATAAAAGGGCTTGACAAGAAGAATACAGTGCACTATACAACCTCAATATTTAAGATGGGCGCAGCCACCAAATGGCGTATAATAATAAGATTTAAATTTAGAAATTGAATCTGTAATTTAGGTATCTGATTAATCCAGCCTGAATCCACCACCCAAGTCAAGATTTTGTATCGTGTTGAGGACTGTGTGGCGTTAGGGTGGCTAAAAATGATACGTCGTTAGCGGTACACCACGTATAGAGGAGTTGGACTGCAATAAACTAACGGGCAAGAAACCTTGCAATAATGAAGCACTAAATGAATTAAACAGAATGCGAAATAAAAACTAAAAACTAGAAAATAAAAATAGGTAAAAAAACTTTTTAAGTTAAACGGTTTTATGTTAAACATACATTGCAATGTTTAAGATAAATGTACTAAAAACCAAAAAATAATAAAATAGATACAGTCGTGGGAATTATAAACATATGCATAGACTAGACTAAAATAAAACCGTGGGGCACGTCAATTGTCTACAATCGTTAAACATATGATAAAAGTACTACTCGCTCACCACTATGAAACCCTAAAACTCGCTTATAATCGAGCTTGCTAGCTTGTTTCCACATTCTAGCCCTACTTATCACACGTCCATCGTTGTCGGTTGAACAACTGCCTAATTATAGTGTAACATTACAAAACAAACATTTTAATCAACGATTGTAGACAATTGACGTGCCCCACGGTTTTATTTTAGTCTAGTCTATGCATATGTTTATAATTCCCACGACTGTATCTATTTTATTATTTTTTGGTTTTTAGTACATTTATCTTAAACATTGCAATGTATGTTTAACATAAAACCGTTTAACTTAAAAAGTTTTTTTACCTATTTTTTCCATAAGAACCTTCTCATAATAACGAACACAACAAAAAAAAAATTAGCGAAATCGGTCCAGGCGTTGTTGAGTTATGCGCTTACCAACACATTTTGCGATTCATTTTTATATTATAGATAATATATAAAAGAATACATATTTAATGATAACCCCTTGATGAACAGCGTTAATATCATATTCAGATGTATTTCCGAACGAGGGAGAATTTATCTCAAATGTTGACTATTTAAATTTATATTAAACAGTATATATTAGACAGTTTATTGTATATAATGTATTAAATTATGTAAATAAAACATTAATGTACATTAGTGAAGTATTTTTATTATTTACCCTTCAGGAAAAAAACAATCTATCAAATTTAACCTTTTCGACGCCCATCTATACCTCGAGCGCCGATTGTACATACGTCTGTACGAAACTTATTTGGCCGAAAATTTTGGTTTCTATATTATATTATTCCATATTTATTATATTATTTGTTTTTCCTAGAAAAATCCAAAAATTTTTTTTTTTATTGTTCGTTTACGTAAACACGACATTTTTCCGGGTCATTAAACCCTGGCGCTCGAGGGTGTATAATACGCGATGTGTCCTCCAGCGCCACGCAACAAATGTATAACGTATCTATAGTAAAACGTAGGGATGGGATTAATGTCCTATCGAAAAATAATATTATAAGTTGAAATTAATGTTTATTCACCAATTTACGAAGCTAAATAAAAACTGATACCGAATTTTCATATTTTGTTTTATTTCATAAAAAAATCAATATGAAAACCTGGATATATTTCCCATAATAAAAGAAAAGAATTGTAAATTTAATAGACGTGTGTTCTAGAAGGCACATCCCTATTTGTCTCCAAATGTAATCCTTCTACTTCATATCAAGTCGTTGGCGCTCGAGGCACGTCAAAATCCTTTCTGATATAAGGATGTCTAGATGTCTATGGTATTTTTCATTTTTATATTCACTGTGGTCGAATTACACGTGCATAACCTCAACCGATTCCTGCATAATTTATTTCGTTTACTTACAACGAATAGAACCAAATACAATCAATAGAAGCTAGATACGTGGTTTTCTACGTGTTTTTTTTTTTAATTAAAATGTAGGGTAAGTGACTGTTTTACGCAGATGTTACAGATCTTTTTTTTTAATGGTGTCGCAAAATACTAGCAATAATTTTTCTTGTTTTTAGAAACTAATAGAAAACGGAAGTACATTCCTGAAACGGAAGTTGACGACTTAACGGAATGTCAAGACGACGAACTATTTCAAAATTCTGATTCAGACTCCACACCTTGTAAAACTCGCAATAATTCGTTATATTCACCGTCACTCATTTTTTTGTAAGAACACGTGCGCCAACGCAAGATGTAAACATTGCACTACACTAAAATGCAGTCACTATGACCTTTAAACTCGTCCGCTTATGACGTCACAGATTTACTTTTATAGAAGTTCGTGGCGTTGTGCGCACTGACAACTAGCCACTTTGTAAGGATGGGTTTTTCAAACGGTGTTAATTATTCTTGATTAAGGTGAATAAAACGTAGTTTATAGTTTACAATATTTATTCACGTCATTTTCTTGCAATAGTAGTATTTATGATCGTTTCGATGAGATGAAATATAGCGAGGTCTTCATCGTGTCCCATCACTGGCTTACTTTATATTAAGTACTTAGCATTGGGGGCATTAAAATATTTTCTGGCGTTTTTGTTTCTATTGAATATAAAACAAACAAGAACTTATTATGTGTGAAAAAGTTAAAAATATGGCTTATAACAGGGCAATTTTCCATAAAAACAAAATAAAAGGTCTTGTAAAAGTCGTAAATTTATTTTATACTATTATTACTTCTAAACAAGTAGAGGCGCTGAGGGCACGAAAATCTCGAAGTTGTATACAAGTGATTGGCGTTCAAAAGGTTAATAAAGTAAGGTATTTATGACCGCGCTTGTAGGGCGCTTGGACCACCGTGCACAGCTACCTAAATATAATATTGTAAATTAATGAAAAGCTTATAATACTACTGAAACAACAAAATTTGTATAAAAACTGCTGTGCTGACTCAGTAAACATGTTTTAAAACTTTAAAAGGTTTAAACATAAAAAGTAATCTCTGAGAACACTAATGATAACGAAAATCATTTACTTAATAATAGCACCATTCTCCCGAAAAAAATAATAATAATATGTTTCTTTATAGGACTGGGCAGACAAAATCTTACCTCACTCTCATGACTCTCAATGGACATGCGGTTCGACTTGCCAACACCATTATTTAACGGCGTTTCTGGAATCTCTAAAACTCGCCATCTGAAATTAAATAATAATGCTGAGTCAACTAATGTTCAAATTGATATTGTATTCTAATCATTAATATTTTAATTTCGATGTAACAGTGATTGCCATAATTTTGATTTGAAAAAAAAAAAAAAAAAATTATAATATTAATGTTACCAATGTGGAATGTGATTTTATTTTTCTGGTTACTACACGGAACAGTAAAAACAGTGGAAGTAAATAGGCGTGGCACTGTCGCCGCTAGTAAGAATCGCGTTGCGCACTTGCTGTTCAAGCGCACTCATTCTCTAACTAGACTGCGCAACATAATAAATAACGAAAAATAATATTAAAATGCCTTATTGTCCGATACTGTACTTTAAAAACCATAGTCTGACTAAAAATCTAACTCATGGAGGTGTATCATACCACCGAAAAATATTATTTTCGGATTTATTTTAATACAATGAAAAAATTAAATTACGTGAAACATTGCGCAGGATATACAAACAAAACTAGTCTTAAGTCACATCAAAACAAAGTTGATTTTCTTTTCTCGGTTATTAGCTTTTCTGGAATATTCGTTAGTCTACTATACTTTTGACGCTATCCAAATAGTGCGTGACTTTATCGATAAAATCAATCGATATGTATAATATGTATTACATTGCCTTTTTAATATATATATTATAGTTTAATAGTTTTTGTAAGTAATATAATACAGATAATTATTAAATTAATAAATATAATAAAATAAAAATTGTGGTATGATATTTGTGATGTATTTTAAATAAATTTAGTTAAAGAGTTAGGAACAACATAGGGCGTTAGAATTATACTTAATATTCTTATGTTTAGCAGTGGGCGATGACGATAATTTCAGCTGAGATGATGATAATTGATGTACTATGCAAATAAATACCCTTTTTACTACGTTTAAAAATTGCCTTTAGATAGATAGATAGATAGATAAATTCTTTATTGTACACCAAAAATAAAGCAGTTACATAAGAAACTTAAAATTAATAGGGTGCCACAATGGGTGGTCTTATCGCTAAAAGCGATTTTTTAAAGACAACCTTTGGATGGATTTGACAGAGAAGGAGAAAAAGATACGCAGGTAGTTCGTGGTGTACTATTTACTTTAATTATAATAATTTCATAATTTTAATACTATCACACTATTGCATACAATTTTTTTTTGCATGATATGTTTTAAATACGTTTTCATACAATCGATACATATTTCGATCGAATAAGGTTACTTCCCTATCTGAGTAGCAGCGAGCGCATTCGCGTCAGTGATACGCCATTCAAATACCAATTTTATTTTTACGTAGTTACAGTTCATACTGAATATTATATACTGAACAATGCCATCTAGCGACGAGTGGCAGTACTTGGTAGTCAAAGATGTATTTCTTTCTTGTTTTTGTCAATTTGATTTATAGACTTTTGAAATTAAAGTTGCATTTCGTATAATTTTTTTTTTTGCATTTCGTCTACGCCCTGTTTTTGTTTTCAGCCAATCATATTTTTAGGTTTGCAGTAAGAGTAAATTGTAAATGTATGAGTTTGGCGACACCGGTTCTGGAACAAACATTTTCTCAAGCTACTTCCACTGTTTTTACTGTTCCGTGGGTTACTACTACACCAAGAATGTTTGTATAATTTGCATTTTTTTATTAGAATGATTTCTAAATTTAATCTATATCTTAAACTGTTCGACAAAAACGTAAATTAGTTAAAAAAATAAATAAATAAACTCGGAGGAGTTTTTTGACGATTTGTCATAAAAACAAAACTTTTTATTTAAATATAAACATACACAGACTGTTAAAATATTATCGCCTTTTTTATGGCAGACCCTTAAGACTGATAAAAACAACTGTCAGAGGTTAAAAATATACATAACAATAATATAATTTAAATTTCAAAAGATTTGATTTTAAAATTCAAATTATATTATTGTGCACACTACATATTATCTAGTACATATCTACAGTATCTAGTACATATCTAGTAGATTGTCCTGTCTAATATACTTTGTGAATAAATTACCCAGTAAATGGAAACAAGGACGAATGACTAATATAACAGTGCGTCGTAAGAAATATGCGGGTTTCGTGAGCAATATTGATCTATTTTGTGTAACCATAACACCATTTCACACAGAAAACCGGGATCCAATTATGAAAATTCTTCCTGTAATAGAAACTTTTTTTACACTCTTACTATGGCAGCGCCAATGCATATATACGCCAATACATATTTTTTAAACCTGCATCTGGCAATTTCTGGTTAGATACTACTTAAACTAATGTTAGTTTGCTGCGTTTTAGTCAAAAACCTGTGTGACCTCGCTTCACTTTGAGTGGTCGCATAAAAATTAAATTTTATTAAGAAACTGTTGTGGCTACTAGTCGCTAAAATAATGTAAGGAGCTCACATTGGCCCATTTGTGCAAATGATACTAGTATAGACATACATTTTCCAGCGGTCATTTGTCATATAGATGGTCATAAAAATACATGATGGTTATGTGAAACATAGGACCATAGTTCTAATACTTTTGTTAGGTAGTGATCAAGTTTTAGCTAAATTAAGGTATAACTACATTGCACATATGTGTGCCACGTACACCGATCTGGGTGCAGCGTTCTCTATACATTTTATATATGGAAACTTCACATGTAGAGCTACCCTAGATCCACGCCACGCGACGTCGTTCTACGTCTACGTACAAATCAGGCGTGGTTCACGTGTGTGTCGGTCTAATTTATTTATTTAAACTTCATGTACAGTAGTGGTACATAGGCGGACTTAATGCAACAATCCATTCTCTTCCAGTCAACCTTTGGGTTAATTTACATAGTTTCAGGTTGATGATATGTTCAGTACTAACTTGGGCGTGATGATCTCCTTGTAGGTGAGTATCTGCGGCCTCGTGTTGGCCGCGACGCTCTGCGGGATCACGATGTTGTCGATGTCGTAGGACTGGCGCCGCCACGAGCGGGACTCGGTGCTGGAGCGGCCGCGCGACCTGACAACCAACACATACTACATTCTTAGTGTCTGCTGGGCTACACTTGTAACGTAACATGCAACATGAAAGGAGCATTTCATAAGTATTGCCTTGATCACACGTACCGAGTAAAAAGGCGAGACAGTAAATGATAAATCTCTTGAATGATCTTAATTTTGCAAAAAGGTTAAAAAAAAACTCTTTTACAAATCAATTTTGTTTTCAGTAAGTTTAAACGAGATGAGGCCGTAAAATGGTTAAATAAAAGCCGAGACAGTGATGTAAGCGAGTAGCTGTTCATACATGCTTTGTTATTGACACAGTTCAGACCTGCCGAATGAGCGAGCGCGACAGTGCGGGTGCCGAGCTACTGTCTCGCCGCTTTGCTCGGCCGAGCACTCGGTACGTGTGATCAAGGCATATGAACGCAGAGCGAACACGAGCTCGGAAGTGCCTCTTCACACAGTTGCAACGCTCTGTACGATCGCGAGGCGACCACACTACTGGAATTCTGTTACATTGCATGTTACGTTGCAAGAGCCTGTACCTGGCGTAATTGTGACTATTATGTTTGTAAAGTCATTGATACTTGAAATAAATTATATTTTTATTATTATAAATCAATGTAAAGCACGACTATTGTTCCCTAAATTAATTATTTAAGACCGTCTCTTCCCTTTACATACCGCATGGGTGTTTTGTTGAATCTGCCAAGCCCAGCCGTGAAAAGGAGCGAAACACATTCATGTAAGTGTATTATTATGATAAAATTCTATAAGAAAATATAATAGAATAATAAACACAAAGCGCCTTCATATTCTTAGTAAGGTCAAGGTCAAGGAGTTTTTGTAATGATAACTCCCGTTAGTCGTACGTATAATTACCAGTTTTCACTTTTACAATGAAAGTGACTCACAAACCACTAGAACAAAGCTCACCTTTCATGGCCAGATGTTGAAGTTTCTTCATCTCTTTCTCTCTCTCTTATCTTTTTCGTGAGTGGCGGTCGACCTCTTTTCAATCCTGAAATAATTTATTGAAAATATAATATAACATAAACATAATTAGCCTATATGTTCCCATTGCTGTGACTCGAGCCTTTTCTCTAGAGGGAGTGGGTCGTAATCCATCAAGCGGATACATAATCACGTCTTCGAATTTTTGGTTTTGGGGCATGCATGAAATAAAATGACGTAAAGTGCCTGCTTGGGTTTGAATTCAACTTACAACTTGTAATTGGGGCTTTTACGTCACTGCTCCTCTATAAACTATATGCTTTGTATACCTATCATTATTTTACATTAAAAATAATGTATGTAAATAAAAATTTAACATTCTTTACATCAGTTGTATTAACATTCTATATCTGTTCAATCGATACTTAAATACCTTTAAATACCTTTTTATCAAGAAAAATTGGCAAATATTCGCAGGTTTCTTGTGAATTCGAATGCTAATGTCAAAATGTGCGAATATTCGCGCGAAAGTGAATACAAATTATTCGTTACATCACGAATGTGTACATTCATATTTTAATGGTAAACGAATGAATTAATAATTCATACGAATACATGGCTTAAAAAGACTTGGTATCCAAGACAAAAATATTATTAAAAAAAAAGTGACTTACTAGTAGGATGCCGTTTGAGGGGCTTAGGTGTGTGATGATGTGTGGAGTGGTGCTGCGGGGCGGTGGGGGCGGCGCGCTCGTTGGCGGCGCGGGGGGGCGCGCGGGGCGGGCGCGGCGCGCGGGGGCGGAACCACGGCCGGCTCGCCAGCGCCGCCATGTGCACCGACGCCGCCACGTCTGCAATTACACCACCAACCTTATCATTTCATCTAAACATACATCCAAAAACACAAAGGAAACATCTTGAAGAAATCAGCATTCCTAGCATTGTTTGCCCCAAACCGTAAAGGTGTTAACAACGTAAAGCTGGATACTCGCCATACGTCGGGCTGTCAGATGGTAGAAGTGATAGCGAAATCAAGTCATGTAATCCCTGAGCACACTCAAAATGCATGTTCTGAAATATCGAAAAGCAGACTAACAGGCCCTACGCCTGTACTCCAGGTTTTGTAGATTGGTGTTAACCAAATCTGGATCACCAATTAGCCTATTCGCACGCCCTTCTACGTCCAAAACTACACCATACCATTTAGCAGCACTAGCTCATATGTGGCTACTGTACTCCACACACGATAGGACCTTATATAACATTAGAAGCTGTCTCAGTGTGAAGTAGGGCCAAACCTTTGCAAAAATGCCGACTTTTCTAGCAGCTACCTTTGCTTTGGGCTCAATTAACTGCCCAAGGTTAACGTTAAGGCAGTTGGTGCACTGCACACTAAAGATACATTTTGAAAAGCAGGAGCCATGATGAATCGGTTACTTTTGATGGTGAACAGATACCCTTGTGGTTTTGCAACATTAAATAAGCGCGTTTCATTGTCGACCGCATCGTCTCTTTCCATCAGGTGAGATAGCGGTCAAGCGCGAACCCGTCAACAATAAAAAAAAAAATACCACCATTGACTTCGCCCTATTTGAAGACTTTCGTATAGCCTTTTTTTCAGACTGGATTAGCTTCTTACTAGCCTAAGCACTCGGCAGGTCTGCGACTATCTACAACTGCTATCATCTGTATATTCATAGATGCCAGGCATGCAGCATGAAGAGAGTTGCAGAGAGATCAGACTCCTGAGAAAATCCGTCGTCATGGGTTTCGATGAGCATCCATCGACAATAACTCGGAGAGACTGGTCACTTAAGAAGTCTTTTTCCCAAATTATTAGACCAGAAAAAATGGCAAGCTTACTCATAAGATTAGCGTCGTGCATTAACCTGTCGAAGGCTTTCGAGCCCTCTAAGGAACAATGCCAAGAATACCGGCTCAAGATACAAAAGCTTACCTAAGAAATCCTGGGTCCTGGTTTCAGAGGCTCACGAACCTCGACTAAGGGAGTTCCTAAGCGTACGCTTTAAGAGGGCCAAGTCACAGACAGGAAACTGGTCTTCACAAGGAAACCAATGCACCCTGCAGACTTTCTGTCCGTATACCGGTCCATTGTGATGCTCGACGAGATGGATAAGCTCTTTGAAAGAGTAATGCAGACCGCCTCGACGCGCAGCAGTGCAGGTGGGGCCGGATCTTGTGGACAGCTTGTTCGGCTTCTGAAGAGAACGCTCGAGCACTCACGACAAGGATGTGGTGTCCCAGGGTGGGGTCGTGTTCTCCTTGACAGTAGGTGAAATTTCGTGGAACATTTCCTACGTCGAACTCCCAGATTAGAGTAGGCCGGGGTTGCCGCTCAAGCGGTATTCCAATCTAGGGGGTCCAGATGCCTCCTGCCTGAAAGCAGCGCGGGCTGTACCTTTGATATCGCTGAGCACAGGATGGAAGCCGGGGTCCACGGCGGCGACGCGCAGGCGCGGCGCCAGCGCGCACAGCGGCGCGGCGGGCTGCGTGGGCTCCGCGCGCCCCGTGCACACCGCGCAGCTCTCCAAGCCCTGCGAGCAACTGCATCTGTACACACAAGTAGCACCATTATTATCTCGATCTCTCTCCACTCGTGTCGGATTGCTGTCCTATCGGGCTATGAGTAGTGGAAGAGAGGTTGCAGTTGTGTTTGCGCGCTATAATATCTATCAAAAAATACAGATAAACACAACCATTTTCTGTCTAAGAGGACTAAAAGTCAAGTTGTACAATGTACTCTGTTAGTATGTTGTACATGATCATAAAAGCAATAGCCCTGAATCTAAAACTGTAACAAAACAACTTCTCATCAATAGCATTTTATCCCTGAAAGTTAAGCAAAATCACAAACCTGATATCCGACGGCTTCGCAGCCTTTTGCGTGGCGATATGCAGGTTGTGCATCTGGAGTAGTTTCCTCTTCTTGAAGGTCTCTCGTCGCAGCGGACGGACGCGTGCGCACGTTTCGCGCGACGGATGATCGTCGGGTGGCTCGGCGCCCGGTAATGAGCCCTCGTAGGCCACCGGCTCACCCTCGAACTCCACGGGGCCTTTCGCATCGCGGATCTAAGACATAGTTTTAAGTCAACATAAGGAAGAAAAGGTACTGTGTCGGTCGTAAAGCGGTACTAGACAAAATTATTGTGCAACTAGCTGTGCCCGCGACTTCGTTCGCGTGGGTTACAGGATTTTGAATTTATTTTTTCTAAAATAAAAGTAGCCCATGTTACTCCTAATTACATCAGCTACCTGCCAAAAAAAGTCCCGTCAAAATCGGTCCAGCCATTTCAGAGATTAGCCCGGACAAACAGACAGACAAAAATTGTAAAAAATGTTATTTTGGTGTATGTGCCGTATATATATTCATATGCAAGTAGTAAAAAGCAGTTATTTCAATATTACAAACAGACACTCCAATTTTATTTATATGTATGTATAGAATATAGAAAATCTAAGTACCGTTTGACAGTTCTACACATTGATTGCTTGATTAAAAATTGTATAGGTACATCGGCGTTGTCAATTCGCAGTGTAATAGCGCTTGCCCTATATTTTGTGATTTTTGACAGTGCCCAACCGCATGTGGTGGCGCTTAAGTGTCCATAACATATTATAGGGTTTGGGTCCCGGGACGTTTCGTAATTTAGTTGTCTCGAGTCCCGGGACTTACCGTTCGAGACTCGAGACGAGACAAGATGGTAGAAATTGTTATGTAATCATAATTAATTTTCAAAAACTCGAAGGAGCCTGGCGTCATCTGCTAGTTTAGTGAATACTTGGACTACTATTGTATGAAAAAAAAACAAGAGCAACATTAAAAACGGGGTTTCAGTTTGAAGTAAACGGAAAACGTACAGAAAATTTTGGAACTACTGTATAAAGCTTTAAACACAATTAAAATGACACCCTGTTGAGTATCGAGTGTTCTTCTTGTCCGGTGACATTATTACCAAAATCAGAAACAGATTGTCCGACAAAGCTGTAGACAGTCTGATTTTTTTAAAAGCCTCTTTTATTAAATCGATAAAAAACCGGCCAAGAGCGTGTCGGGCCACGCTCAATGTAGGGTTCCGTAGTTTCCCGTCCGTCACAAAAAGTGTACCCATTTATGAGTTTAACCTTTTCGCCGCCAACGTACACAAAACGCAATGCCTCGCCGAGCGCCAAGCTATAAATGTATAACTAAATATACAGTAAACAGTAGTGATGGGGATATCGTCATATCGATGAATAAGATTTGTACGCGTAAAGTTAAGATTTAAAGTTGATTTTACGAATATAAATAAAAACTGATTAAATATTTCCAGATTTGTTTTATTTCACGGTATCCTTAATAAGAAAAAACAGTATAATTTATGAGTATCAAAGAAACTAATACATAACTCAATTAGAACTATAAGGAATGGGGTACATCTCTATTTGTTTCATGATCTCATTCTTTAACTTCATATCAAGTTATTGGCACTGAGGGCACGTTGAATTCGATTCTGATCAGGGATGGGGTCTATGGTCTTTCTTTCTTCTATTTTTGTTTATTCCTGTGTTTTTTTAATAACTTCAGTCAACGTTTTTTACCGTAGGTATCTAAGTAGCAGAATTTTGAATTGTTTTTAAAGTGTTTTTTGAAATGGAAAGTAAGTATATATTTAAATTCTGTCACGCTTGTAGCCGTGTACTTATCAAAGCATTGTTTTTAAGTGTTGTTTCTGTTCTTTTCTTAATTCATGTATCGGTAGCGTTTACCCATCTGCGCGCGGGGGACCCCGCGCACAGATTGCGTTTCTCTATTTACCCACGACGGAACGGAGCAGGTATATGCTACTCTTTGATGAATAAACATTATTATTATCATCCAGTTAGACATACCTCAGAATTATCTTCTGGTTCAATATTCTCCACAAAATACTCCGAGTCCGATTCCACACCTTGCAAAATTTTCAGAAGTTCGTCCGAATCAAGTTCTTCACTCATTTTTCTATTTGCAAGTGAAAGAAAGAAAGATGCGTGCGCGCGAATCAGATTTTGTGCTGCACTATGCCAAAGTGACCTTGACAGCTGCACGCCTATGACGTCACTGACCAACTTCTATAGTAGTTCGTGGCACTCGGTGGCGCACAGGGGCATAGACGACCAATTGTTTTGTAGAGATGGGAAAATAACTATCGACAAGAATTAGTAACAACTTTATAATTACGTATCGGCATCTACCTGAAGGTCGAAATTCATCTACTATCCTTTGTAATGAAGTAGATACCTAAGTTCATATTTTATTGACCTCAAAATGTTTTCGATATTCGTAACTTTCTGTATTTATAAATATTTCAATGGTGAAATCAACCTTTCACGGCACATCACTGGCCAACTTGATATGAAGTGATTGGCGTTCTGAGGAAAGTAACAAAATTCGGAGTTTCTGTTTTTGCCGATTTTAGGACAAACTAGGGCTTATTTTGTGTAGAAAAATAAAAAACAGAGTAGTAGACAGTGCTATCTTAAATAATAAAATGAAACAAAGCTTTTAATCTCAGTAAATTTATTTTAATAAGATAGTTAAAATGAACAACTTCTATAGAAGTTGTGGCGCTGGTGGCACGAAAATCCCGAACTTCTATAGAAGTGCTTGGCGGTGAAAAGGTTAAAAAAATGCTTGCTTATACGATTATACTACAAACTTAGTCCAGAAATTATTTTGTACAACCTTTTTGTCTTTTTTGTACAAAAACTGTTCTTTCCATCAAATTCAAAATGATTTTCCTAGAAAGTCCTTATAAAGTTCTACTTTTCAGATTTTTTTCATATTTTCTAAACTTATGGTTCAAAAGTTAGAGGGTTTTTTACTTTTGGAGCGATTATTTCCGAAATTATTGACATTGTCAAAAATTTGTCATTTGTCTTCCCACTTTACATATAGGGGGGCTGGCTACCCTAATAAAACATTTTTTTCCAATTTTTATTTTACCACTTTGTCGGCGTGATTGATATACATATATCGGTACCAAATTTCAGCTTTCTAGTGCTAACGGTCACAGAGATTAAGCGAGGACGGACAGACAGACATGGCGAAACTATAAGGGTTCCTAGTTGACTACGAAACCCTAAAAAAGCCTAATCAATGTGTTGTTGAGTATTTAAACAACTGATTTATAAGTCTGTTTTATATTTAAATTGAACACTCCGTTCACTATACCGCACTGAATCTGCAGCACTCGCGACCGTAGCAAGGATGGAGGAGAGGAACTGATTTAAATAAAATTCATCGCGAACCTAGTCAACTCGCGGAAAATCTTAACACCGAGGTATAGAAATCGACGCTCAACTAACAGCGCCATCTTTTAATAAAAAAAAACCAACAATTATTTCCAACATAAATTATTTAATTATGAAAGAATAAAAAATAAACAATAACAAAAAAAAATACAACAATATTGTTAATTCTCATATTCACATTTAATTTTCTGGTTAAATATGTAGACTTTTAAAATTCAGAAATTAACTCATTTAAAATTCTTTACATAAAGGTTACCACTCCTAAAAAATATAAACAAAAAAGATCTTAAAAGTCTCGATGTCCCGGGAATTTCCGGGATTTTGGTTGTAGGCTGAGTCGTGTCCCGGGACTTATAAATTGTCGGGAATTCCCAAACCCTAATATTATCCCTCTAATGCACCCAGGCGCTTGAAGTATGTTGTGATAATATAAAAAAAAAATAGTGTGAGTTACGCCTATATTTTATAAAAAAGTTTGAAACGTCGGTACTTCTTAGATTTGTTGTCATATAAATTTTAATTTATTGGCACTAAAAATCACAAAAGCTATTGGATTTTGTGGTATTTTGATTTGATAGTGATGTTTGCTAGCTAAAAAAACTAGCTTCAATACATCATTGTAAGTCCATGACCTTGAGTTTACGGAATGTTGTGCGCGCGTAAGTATAACTTGTTTGAACATGTTACTGTTTCTAGGTCAAATGACCCTCTCTATATTTATTACAACAATAATTCACAATACTGTTCTTTGACCTGTTTTAAAATAAACTGTCTCCTAATAGCATAAAATAATGATGGTAAGCAGTGATGCAATCGTTGGTGGTGAATCGCACTAGTTTATGAGCCTATTCACTTTAGGGTCTAAACAGACGGACTGCATTTCAACTGCAATCCAACTGCAAATTGCAGTTTGAATGCAGTTGACACGACTGCAATAGAACTGCAAACACAACTGCAATAGAACTGCAAACCAAACGTGCGGTCCGATTGCAGTCGTGTGAACTGCACACCGAAAAATTGTACACAAAAATTGCACCATGCGCGAGAGGGCGAAGCGTGCGGGTGGGTGGATATGATGCAGTTCGGATGCAGTCGGTGTGCAGTTCACACGACTGCAATCGGACCGCACGTTTGGTTTGCAGTTCTATTGCAGTCGTGTTAACTGCACTTAAACTGCAATTTGCAATTGGATTGCAGTTGACATGCGGTCCGTCTGTTTAGACCCTTAGCCTTGAAGACACCTGAATTATAATCGGATAGGAAGACCGCAGCAGGCACAAACATTGTTCCAATCTTTCGATGTACCTACGTAGTATAATCATTTGATTTTTAGGGTTCCGTAGCCAAATGGCAAAAAACGGAACCCTTATAGATTCGTCATGTCTGTCTGTCTGTCTGTCTGTCTGTCTGTCCGTCCGTATGTCACAGCCACTTTTTTCCGAAACTATAAGAGCTATACTGTTGAAACTTTGTAAGTAGATGTATTCTGTGAACCGCATTAAGATTTTCACACAAAAATAGAAAAAAAAGCAATAAATTTTGGGGGTCCCCATACTTAGAACTGAAACTCAAAAAATTTTTTTTCATCAAACCCATACGTGTGGGGTATCTATGGATAGGTCTTCAAAAATGATACTGAGGTTTCTAATATCATTTTTTTCTAAACTGAATAGTTTGCGCGAGAGACACTTCCAAAGTGGTAAAATGTGTGTGTCCCCCCCTCTAACTTCTAAAATAAGAGAATGATAAAACTAAGAAAAATATATGATGTACATTACTATAAAAACTGCCAACGAAAATTGGTTTGAACGAAATCTAGTAAGTAGTTTTTTTTTAATGCGTCATAAAACGAAAAAAATACAGTATTGTTAAATCATCGATCAAAGTTACAACACATTACAAGAACTTTTATATTATGTTACTTGCTGCTACGGAACCCTTCATGGGCGAGTCCGACTCGCACTTGGCCGGTTTTTTATTTATTATTGATAGGTTCGCGTTTGACCAGTATCTCACCTGGTAGTAAGCAACGAAGCTTGCTTGCTTAGAAGTAACCTATGCATGATTAAAGACCTTATTAATATTTGACAAGAAATATAATAATGTGTTCAGGGCATTGTTTAGGCTCCCTCGATGTTGAAGGGCATCCGACATGATTGCTGGCGCCAACGTAGAATACTTTTATCACGGTAATAATATCCTACAGTATTCCAACTTCATACAAACGGACGAAACGCGAGCTATACCTACGCGCCTACATTTCGCGGTGCGCTCATGGTGCAGACAGTCGCGACTGTGCCGCAGTGATGATCGCACGGTGTGTTGTTTTTTTAACAATAACCGCGCGATTTTTCACTAAAAATAAGTTCAAGTACATATTTACATATTTAATATGACGAGTAGGATATATTGTGCTGGTTTTGGTTGCATGAATTCGTTAATAACCCATCCAGAGATAACTTTTTTTAGATTACCTGGAAACTCGGAAAGTTATTTACTAGTAGGTAGGTACATAATGTGTGTCTTTTTAATGGATAAGTATTTCCTTTTACCTCCCGAAAAAAAAAAAGATTTCTTTATTAATAAATAAGAATATCGGTGTAATAGGCCCTTGAGGATGATTGGCTAGAGAGCCGATACTGTTCTGCTCAGTAGGTTCATTGAACTACATGTTTTGCGGGACAGGTGAGCCTACTGCACAGGGGTAGATGGTGTGTCTAATTTATATACAAGGTTACTCTTTAGTCGTTTTAATCCCGTGGAGGGTCGAACCGGTGCATGAAACACTATCGATTTGTAAAGATAAAATTAAAAAATAAAACACTTTTTTTTTAATAACTCGAACCAATTCTCGCATAAATGAATAAATAATGCAAACCATTAGTAGACACCATTCCACAATAACAATAATAATGCGTTCACCTAGTCAACGTGGACTCACTAAAAATAGCCAATCCTAGATCAAACACGCCTCCAAACCCTATTTGATTGGCCATGCGACGCGGCGCGCAAACCGTGCGCCCCGCCCTCCCCGCGCGCTAAGTGCATCGCGTGAGTGACACGTCATGAAATAATTCAGTTTCCCTCAAGACGTCATAGGTGTGGTGTCGTCGCGCGAAAATAATGGCGACTCGGAATTATGTGTATTCCAACCTGGAGTTGGTGACGAAATCGCGAGTCTTGTTGCTCCACGTTTTTACAGTGCCAAACCAGCTTTCTTTGTGTTAAACGTGCAAGATTATGTATCCAAAGGAATACTATGCTCTTGTGAAGTTTATCTAACCAGTGACGATTCGGAGGTGATTAGTTATTAGGTTTATAACAGCCCCTAAGACGACCCATTGACCCAGAACTCTTAAAACTTTGAACAATTTAACGTGTCGTTTAAGTGAACAATTTAAGTGTTAAATAAATAAAAATACAAAGGCGATTAGGTAAGTACCTAATAGGACTTTTTTTTAAATCATTGTAACAGAACTTTTTTTAAATCATTGTAATCAAAATTATTGATTCCACATTTTTAAATACGCCATAACTAGCAGGCCTGTAGAGATTTATTTTTACATGTAATGTAATTAATTACCTAACACTTTTAGCATAAGTAATTATTTTATTAGGTATGTCTTAGGCACAAAGCAGTTAAGTCCGCCCTAAGTCTGTAAAAGTATGAAGGAAATTTGGAATCATTTTATTTGTTTTACGCAAAGATCAGCTGAGCGAGTCAATGACCTTGCTTGAGCAGGCGACCGAGACGTAGGTACTATCTCGTGACGTTACCAATTGTTTCATGTATTTTGCGAGTATTACCTTATCACTTGCTGTTTTTTTTATTTTAAAAGTTACATCGCTCTACAAGCTTTGGATGAATAGTATTTTATAAGTGAAACCACCGGTTCAAAGGATTAAAACGATTAAAATTTAACAGTGTATATTACTGAATATTTACTAACATTAGTTTATAAGTTACTAACTATGTGCAGCCTGAATTAAAAGATTTTTTTTTTAGCGTGTGTGTGTCACCAAAATTATGAAGAAACATAAAGAATTGAACTAGAATATAAAGATTGTAGTATACAGAACCTACTTCTGTAGTTTCTGCTTATAACCATAGGCAAAAGGCGCGACTTTATATTTCAAAATCTCAGACCCTATTAGAAAAGCTTATGTACTTAATTACTAAAATATTTGTACCAAAAAGATTAGATACCTAGAAGTTAAAATGATTTTCACACAGCAAATAATTTTTACTAAATTGTAATTAAACCCAGTATAAGTACAATTTTTCCGTGTTTTGATAAACAGGTTAAGGTCTTGGGTCTAATTAATTACTCATATCACTATAAATTAAGCAGTTATGTAGCTTATCTGACGAGAGTTATATGTGTGAAAACCAGTCGTTGACCTCTCTATCTCCTGATTAGAGTCAGCTTTTTCAGTTCTAAATATGTTTAGATTGTGAACAACTCTGTTATGTGCTAGCAATATTACATAACTCTCACATTGCTGTTTATTTTTTTTTTTCTCTCCTCTTAAATCTGCAATCAGTGTTGGACACTATGAGCAAATTTGGTGAGTGCGCTATGTCAGTTTGAGTGCGTCCCCCATTGGGGACGTCTCCTCATCGTCTATCTATATAATGTCCTTTCGCTTGAGACGCTTTACGTAGCCACGCATCGTGAGCTGTGCTGCTAACGTATTCGGGTGCTTCTTTAGCTTCTCCCGGTATTTCAAGGTCACGTTTTGGATTTCCTCCTTTATTGTGGGCATTTTCAGATGTTCGTGAATTTCCTGATTGGTCACATACCATGGAACATTGCTGATCGTTCGGAGTATTATGTTTTGCATTCTCTGCAAGCATGAGATGGTAGAGTTGCAGGCACTACCCCAGAGTTGAATGCCATACATCCATACGGGCTTTAATACAGCTTTATAAATAAGTAACTTGTTGTCCATTGATAATTTGCTATTCCGACCCAGAAGCCAAAGAAGGTGCTTGTAACGTATGTTGAGTTCGTCTCTCTTTTTTTTTACGTGTTGTTTCCATGTCAGGCGCCGATCAAGGTGTAGACCAAGGTAACGGACACTGTTTTGGTGTGGTAAGGTGGTATCTTCTAGCTGAACAGGGGGGGCAATTACCCTTTCGCAATGTAAACGTAACTTGTACAGACTTTAATGCATTGACTCTAATTCGCCAGTCCTTTAACCATTTGGTGGTTTTATTTAATGCTGTCTGCAGGAGCTTTGTAGCAGCACTCGGATCCTTGTCGCTGGCTAAAATGGCAGTATCATCAGCAAACGTTGCAATTGTGGTGTTATCTGCTTCCGGTAAGTCAGCTGTGAATATAGTATACAGCACAGGTCCCAGAACGGATCCCTGAGGAACACCAGCACATATCTCAAACAACCTCGACATTGCATCTCCTTCCCTGACACGAAAGACCCGTTCGGTCAAGTATGAGACGAGAATCTGATGGCTGTTTATTTAAGCATAATTATTATTTGTTATTGTTGTCTTAAACTCAATAGGAAAAACAATTTCTTATAACTAATTACTACTTATACTATAGTTACTTAGTTTTGTAGGTTTCATTTAATTATTCTAATCAAATATACAAAAATCTGATGTCACAGGCAGTATTATTCAACTCAACTGAAAATACTTGACCAATTTTAATGTTTTTTTTTTTGTATAGTCTAAGAATAGGTTGTAGGCTATTTTCTACCCTCTGACAATTTTTTCTTTGTTAATTTATATGGCTGGAAAACGCCAGGTCAACTAGTATTTATATAAGGTGTAAAAAAATTACCTGCAAGAAAATTAACTACTTGTTTAGAATTATAAATAAAAAAGAATTGCGAAAAAAAGATTTCAAAATAACAACCCGTTTCAGAGTTAAGCAATATTTTCACTTCGCACAAAATTATTGAATATGCGCACTGTACACCGCACGCGCGCCGGCGACGGCGGCCTAAGCCTCCGCGACCGGCCGCCGCGCGCGCCGCTCTGCACGCGTGGGTCGTTCACCCCTGCAGTACGACACGCGACGGCGCAAATTTGAAACAGCTGATTCTAATTTTCCCATCACATTTCTCAGACTTTGGACTGGCAAATCATCGAACTACTAAATGACTGTTTAAATTAAGTTACGCCATAGTCTAATAACCGCTGGTAGACTCCTAGGATTGTTTGGACAGCAGGCACTCGTCGTTGCTCACCAAACAGTTCACGGTAACGGTTACGAGCCGCAGCTAAACTTTCACCAGTCGTAATGTAACACACTATCATATCCAAGTACTCTCGATTGGAATACGTAAAAGGCATTATTGAAGTATTCGCGAACGTACATATTTGCCGTAATAAATCAGGGAAATACACCCTAGTCGCGCGACGGATATCGGACGACTGAACGGGGCGCAAGCGGGCTGCGGGAGGGAATAGTAGCGGGCGGCGGGGGTACGACGCTCGCGCGCGGTATTGGAGCGAGCCGCTAGCGCAGCCCTGCGTACAGTGCACAAAAAAATATGACACTAAATTGTTTTATTAATGTGAAAATATAGAAAGTGCTCAAAAAAAAAATTTTTTTTTGTAATGTGTTTGTTTTTCGATGTCGAGTATGTGGACGAAGTTCTTGCAGTTAATTTTTTTACACCTTATATATGTAAATAAAAATTAATCGCCGTAGCATATATACGTGCATAACTTCCTAACGACCGCATCAAAATGGATTAATCTTTTTTTTGTTTATTTGTATAAAAGAGAAAAATTACTCCCTACAAAGCCGGGGTGGGGGCAGCTAGTTTCATATAAAGCAACTGTTATACAAAAACACCATCAGAAGCATAACAAATTAACAGCTGGTGAAAAGTAATACACCATACAGTTGACATCACGGATCTTGAACGCTCGGCGTCAGAGTGGGGATCGCTTTGCGCATTCAATACATTGGCGAGCCAATCGTCTTCGTTGTTAAATACATGCTGCAACACAGTGAACGAATCAGGAGTGACATCTAAGACGCGATGGCGCGGCCTGCCAATCACTGACACTCCCCGCCCCCGCGTCGCACTTCGCACCACTAAAGAGACCGAATATTTGACTTCTGCCCAAGTGTTAAAATCCATGATGGCAACTGTACAATAGAGTATCTTTCTGACCTGTTTATGTAGCTCATTATGCTGCCGGATCCTGTACTCCAATTCCTGCACTTGCGCCTGTAGCCAGCACCAACGCGACGCTACTGAGGCGCGTGTCCGCTGCCACAACCATAATGCACGTTTTTCACTGAAACAAGAATGGTTAGATTTGGTTAATTTAGTGGTACAAATTATAGAACTAAGCCTAAATGTACAGGTAATAATCAGCAAGCATGTATCACCTTTAGATTAAAAGATTCTAGTATTTATGGTCAACTACTGTTTTTATGCTGTACCAATCTGAAAGGTTGCAACAGTTTCTATTATCTTTAACCTTATAGGAATTGTAATTAGAGACACAATAGAAAAACAATGAGTGAATGCTGGCATTCACTTGGGGTTTAATGAATTAAAAATGGTATCATTATCATCATTTCATTAAACTAGAAAACATCTTTTCCCCAACTTGGGGAGAACTTCTAAGAGGAATTTTAATTTATTTAAAAAAAAATGGTCAGGATTCTAAAAACTACCTCCAGCTTGACAAATTATGTAGAAGTGTACAACAGAGTATACAAGTTTTCATAAGGTCATTGTTTTCTAGTTTTATCACCATTTTACAAGGTTTATCATTATAACAAAGACATTCTCAGAAATATCTGTGTATATTAAAAACTAAAGTGTGGAGATTCATGCAGATATGAGCTGCACTAATCATAAACTACAAAATAACCATTTAATCAAGTTATGAGAAAGACACTATGAAATAATTAGTATGTTGGTACAAGATATCTAATTTAAATACCACTTAATAAAGGAAATAATGTGTATAATGTTACAAAAATCAAACTTAAGCATGAACATATTTTAGAGCGAGGACTAGTTCTAAAATATGTTGTTTATGTAATGATTCTAAGAAATATTTATTAGGAGAATATAACTGTTCAAAAACTCCATAAATATAGCCACCTCTCTACCTCAATTTAGACCTACATTAATTAAAATATTAGATTTAAATTGTAACAAACAAGAAAACTATTTTTAAAATGCATAAATTCTAACAGGTTTTTTTTCTTCCATTTCAATAAGATAATCTAAAAATAAATTATTTGGCAACATAACTTTCTGTTTATTTACTAGAATAGATTCTTACAGGTCATCCACCCCACTACCTACCTATGAAATGTTTCATTCCTATTATGACACAGTTCCTGATATGAATCTGATAAATATTTGAATTGCCAATGATTATAAAATAGGACTTCAGTTAGGATGCTTCTTTGACTTGATTTAGTAACAAAATCTACAGTCTTCCCCTATTTGGTACGAGGTCTTGGAAAAGTGATGCAATATCTTAGAACTATGTGAAAATAAGGACTTCAATTGAATTATCTATTTAAACCATGTAATGCACATACCTAACATGTTTTGACAAATAAATGATTATGATAAACATTCAGAAGCAGTATTTGTATGATTTTCTTGTGTTTAAAGAAATTTACTGTCATAGAAGACTATACTCACATGAAAAACATGGTGTACTTAACCTTTCAATCGTGGAAATTACAGACACAATAGAAAGACAATAGGTGCACGAACGCCGGCGTTTGCTTGGGGTTTAATGAATTAATGTATGATCATGTTCTGACAAGTATTAACAAGAATATGATTATGGTTGAATTCTAAAGCTTTTTTATTGCCTGAATTCCCTGTTATCATTTTAAACAAATCAAACATTTAACAAGGATAAACAATAGCAGCTTCTGTATTTGTTACCTCTCAAGAGAAATTAGGAGTGTCACTCAAGCAATAAAGCCACATCCTGTCTGTGTGCACATTCAATTACTGTACAACTGTACAAAGTGTACCACACCATGGTCGGCAGAGGCTTAACATAGTGATCATTTATATCAAGATATACGGCATCATCCTGTTTTATTGTTATGGATACAAACCACTTGGTAAGAAGGTCATGTCTTGACATTAACATGTAGTCAAACTCCTACATTTACTCTTGGCTTATTTCAGTTTACTACACATTTGTAAGACCATTGATAAGTGAGACAACATAATAATCATAGCTAATGAATTAATAAAGAATAGTACTCACACTGGCATTTGCTGTTGTTGAGGATTGTTATATGTGACCGCCTCATCATTACTTTCAGCCCCAGATGATGACAAAGTGGCATCAGAGTCCAGCTCATGCTTTACCACTGACAGGTGTGAGCGTAGCGCTCCCGCAGTGTCTTCTAGGCCTGTCAGCGTGCCAGACGGTATGCCAATACTTGCTGATTTTGATGCATCTCCTTTGGATGTTCCAGGGTTGTAATATTTGGGGCCAACTACTGTTCTTGATGCTGCACTGGCCTGTAAGGTTGCAGTTGTCTCTACAGTCTTTAAAAATGTTTTCAAACCCATAGGTCGTCCACCACCAGTATCTCTCCGGGCACCCCGTGTACATTTCTCAAACGATTGAGCAGCTTCTTCAGAAACTTTCTTGCCAATAGCACGAGCCTGTAATATCCTTAACCTCCTCTGTAAGAATGAACATCTTCTTTCTAGTTTCACCTGAACTCCTTTTATCTTTTCTTCTATAGCATCGCCCTCTGAATCCACAGCTTCTGGTAACTCAAAACCAGAGAGAGGAAATATTGCCTCTGGGTCATCAGTGGTCAGTGTATCACCACCAGAAAGTGCATCATCCCCAGTTTCTAGAGTTTTTATATCTTGAAGAAAATCTCCTTGTTGGTCAAGGTCAGTGTTTCCCAGATCATTTAAAATCTGTTCCATTTCCTGTGAGTCCTTAGCAAGGCTGGGCTGGTTCTGGAGCCCCATGTCGTCTTCCTCCATGTGTGTCGCGAGGTTATCGACGGACGCGAGCGCCCGTCTCCGGTGGGACAGCGGCCTCTCTGTTTCTCCAAGCACAATAGAGTCGTGGATGTGCGGCTCTCGGGGTGCTATGGACAATGCTGGTGCCATGACCTGCACCTCGCCCGCCGCGGACGCTGGCGCGCTCGCCGCGTCAGGGCGGGCTTCTCCCACAGTCCATTTCGACCTTATGTAACACTAATAACGAGTTTACGACACTGGCACTGCACTCAATTTCACTAAAACACAACTCTTTGCCACCATTGTCCATGCAATCAGTCTCCAGCCGGCTCCTTAGAGAGCCGAAAAGAACGGTGGGCCGACAGCACCTCGGCGCGCTTCTGAAAACAACGTTTATGAAGGGTTATGAACCGGTTTTTTTCTATTCACACAACACATTGACATTGTTGACTAAATTATAATACGGGACGTGAAAAATCCAACACACAAAGCCGCATAATTCGAAATTTAACCCACGTGATAACGAAAAGAGTACACTAGCGGTCGCAGTTGCTTGTTTCTATACGATATGAAACAGGAAATGATACACTTCCAAAACACTTTCGGCGTACACTATTTTTGTAGGATAATGAGTTTATCTGCATTACACTAGTCTTTCACTGAATGCATAACATCTAAACAATGACAATGAAGATTTTTTTTAGTAATAATGGCGGAACCAGGCCAAAAAACACTAGCGAACTGGGTAGGTAAGGTACTCATATCCAGTGACGAAACGTTTTGCCGCACACGACTCGCGTTCGCGTATGGCGTAGAGTGAGTTGAGCAAAAGAGATAGCATAAGTGTCCTTGAAATAAGTACTTGCGCGGTAAAGTCAAATTAGTTTTCAAATTATAAACACATATTTTTTTCAAAACTAATTATTATATTAATAATTACAAGTTTAGATTACGTAAAAGTATATTTTGCGCTATGGCGTGCAACACATCAAAATTTAAAAGTATCCAAACGACTATCGGCATTGCCGCCACGCTATAAATCAATATAAAGTCCGTAAACTGAAATATCACCAGAACAGACGTCTATCAAGATTTCATAGTGCAACTCTAAGACCATTAAATGTAAATAGAATTAATTGTTACTAATAATATTAATACTTTACATAATAATCAAGCAACAACAATAAAAGTTGAGATTGTATTTCCGGTCGCATAGGAAAATCATTAATAGCGTTCCAGGTATTCAATGCTGCAGATTCTTTAGCTTATGAAAACGGTTCGTACCTATCACATGTAGGCCGAAAATGTTCTGATGAAATTATGATGTCACAATATTTCGCAATAGCTTGGTTGTATTAAACCCTACAGCATTGCCAGACAACAGCGTCAAGAATAAGTTATTTCGTACAATAAACTTGCAATAATTTATTTCTCTTTGATTTTAGGGCCTACGTTCCGTTTTACGTTTAATTTCTCCTAATAAAATAATAGAATGCATCGAAAAATCAAAATTGCCATTGAACCATTTATCTTGTGATTTGACCTAATCTAAGTAGGTACCTTTTAAATATTCTAGGGTTCTCCAAAACGAACGTGATGAAAGTTAATTTGTTTATTTTCGTTCCGAAATTAGCACTCTGTCCATCTGTCAAATGTCAAGATATTGTAGGTATGAATTGTATGGAATGGGCCATCATGGCTCTGGCCCACACTGCCCCACAGAATGGTTGAATGGGCGAAACCTTAAATATTGTATCTACATAACGTTTAAAATATAATATTAAAATATTTACTTATTAACTCAGACAATGCAAAGGGTTTTATTAAGCGCTTTGACTATGGCTACTAGGTTTCAGTTGGTACCTCATAGTTAATGTGGCACCAACACCAGTCCTTACAATCAACATAATAAAAGTATATGGTCTGTAGATCACTTGGTACAAAAAACTCAGATGAGATTTTATTGAAATTCATTTAATTTCAATCAAAGTGATTGTGATCTGTTGGTCATTTTTATCTTTTATGTATTCAAATTGAACCCCCAATAAGGTTTTAACAAAAAGTTAAAACAATCAGGATGATTGAAACAAAGACATGCTTACAATGATGAAACATTTGAGCAACAAGTAATTATAAAATAGCCTTAATTTTTTGGAATAAATGCAGCTTAAAATGTTTCCAACGTTACCCTCCACTAAGAATTACCTAAATATTATATTATTTAATCAATGTACACACTAATAGCTTTTAATTTTTTTTTGTACATTGTATCTAGTTCATAGGTATTTAATTTTAAAACAATAATTTTAAGTTAATTAAGGTGATGCATTACTCATTGTTTAATGGAAGGTTTTTGAATAAACATTGCTACAAAACTAGTCAATGTTAACCGGTTGTTTTATAAGAAAATAGTATGTAATCATCACTCAATTTGTAGTTTTTACTTATAGGATTCTTGAAACTCAGTGAACAGTAGGGAGCTAATTTATTTATTATTTCTTATATTTTTTATTCATATGCCCAAAAATACCTACAGCCATAAGAAATCAAGAAAATGCAATTTTAACTTCATACATAATCAGAAGTTTAAATACAAAGTAAAACCAAATTAATTTCTTACCTTAGATACAGTGAACATTGATGTAGCATGTTGTATTTCAATGTTGTGGTAAAACAACCCAAGTTTTCTCACCCACATTTTACAGCTACTTTACCCTATAATTGAAAGAAATTAAAGAACAAATTAAGTCCATACAATTTAAATAACAATTAATTCATAAAAATAATGCTTTCAGAGCTACATTTCACTACTGACAGTTGCCTGACATAGAAGTTGCAAAAAATAATGTCACTACATACTGTCAATAACATAAAAACAAAAATCTATTTTTGTACAAATGATAAAATGGACACATTTCACATTAGGTACTGCTAATTTTAACACTTATCACACCTAGTTTAGAAGTCCATTACACCTATATCTGCTAATGCAGTCTTGAAACCTACTTGACTATGTAGAGAGCTAAGAATGGTGAAATAAAAAAACACAAGTTTTATGCACTTGTTCCTTACTGTTACAAGCTACTTATGAATCAAACAAGGCCTATTATTTTCACAAAAAAATGCTCAGTATTTCACTATTTACATAATGTAACCCACAACATGAATACAGAGGAGAGAATGCCCTGATGTTCTCCTAGTGTCTATTCCATGGCTACTTATCTACCCTAGGTCCAGTAGTATTCCTAGCTAAGTTCAAATATTGATTGTTTTGATTAATATTGATTTCTCATTTAAATAAATATAAAAAATGATGTTTGGGACTCAGGTTGGGACGCGGTCAATATGCTGTCATATTCCTGTAAAAGAAGTAGATACTATAAATAAACAATACAATCTGTAGTGAAATAAACATGAAGATGTTTCATTTATTGCAATAATTCCAAACAATAGATGAAAGTATTTAATATTTTTATGTTGAACTATGAGATTATTGCGATACACAAAATGAAAATACAATATCAATCAAAATTCCAATCTATTTTTCTAAACCAAGCATATTATTGCATAGTTATCAAGTTTGTGATTTATTGTGACTAATTAAATGCTATTATCATAACTTGTAATGATGGTAAATAAAAAACCAAGTTATTCATTCCGGGTCTTGCAAAGCGTTCTAAGTTATTTAAATATTAAAGATTTCCTGAACCAATCTGATTTTTAATATTAAAAGATAGGTTCCATAACATAGTTTTTAGCTGTTATATCTATTTTATCAGTCTTTATTAGAATTATGTTTTACTGTATGATCCCATCATCCCATAACAGGTGGATTACAAGTAGGTACCTACCTAAATACCTATTGCACTCTATGCTCCCTAAGAAAAAAATATGATTTTAGGCATTTATTACATAGTTGTATGCTGAGATCGAGTTTCATTTAATGATCTAATGCTTTGGATTGACCAATTCAACAAAAAGACTTCAATAGTGAAGAGTGAAGATAGGTACCAAACCTCACTTACCTGAGACAAGGTTGGGGTTTAATTTTTAATGTGAATAATAAAGTGATTAATTGACATGCGCAGATTCAATAACTTTACAATAATTTTAAGCCAAGAAATAGTGTTAAGTACTTATATTAGCAATTTAAAAAGGAAAGAAAAAGGAAAATTAAGTTTCTGTAAAACTATTTCAATACATGAACTTGTTTAAAAGTAAAATCTTTTTTAAGTTACTAATAAAATAGGAAGAACAGCAGTGTACATTAAATTTTGGTTTTATTATTATTTTATTTATTTTGTACTCTTACCTTTTCACGCAACGACGTTCAGAAAGAGAATGAATGAGGGAAAGAGAAAACTGAAAAGTAGGTAGGTACTTATCAGTAAGATTGATGGAAAAGAACTTTGATGTGTTTTAAAATTTTATTTTGTTACTGAAATTGAGAACAAATTCTATATTTGTCCTATTTCCAGTCATAACACATAGGTAAGTATTTATTATTTCTTCAGTATGTACCCATAATTCTTTTCTAAATCCCTTCCGCAAAGTGTTAGAGCAACCGTTCGAAAACCTTGTTAAGTAGATTTTTTAATAATTCTTAAATTTGCACTAAATTAAAAATCTGAGCTTATTGGCAAAGTGAAAAGATTTATATTGTTATTAATACTTATTATGCATTTGTCTAATCATGAGCAATTTAGTTTTTGGTGGCGAGTTGTTGGTTTGGTTACGTTAGTTGGTTTTTTGTGATCATATTTTTGAGCGGACCTTTTATGCTATGTGACCTGTCAAAATTGTTCAACTGCCAAACTTCGGCGCGCACGACTTGGATGTGAAATTGATTAGATTTATTCCTGCAATTTAGTGCATAGTACTGTCCAAAATGTCTAAAAGTTATGATAGAAGTCACCAGCTGTATTCAACTCAGTTTACACCTCTGAAGAATAGAAGAAACAAACAGTTCTTACCAAGAGAAGACACGCTGAACCTGTCGCCGATATTGAATGAAACATCTATATTTAAAAATCTTAACGATACAAGTTTAAGGCAAGTCTTGGATGAATCCTCGATAATAGTCAATCCTGGAGTCAGCACTGAAGGTTTAAGCGAAGCTTTCTTTGAGATCATACAAACAAGTCGTCCTAGTGATGTATTAGACACATTAGCTAGGTTAGCACAAGTATGTTGTGATTCTTTAGAATTAGTTGAGCCTTGGAATAGATACAATGCTCAAAACTATTGGCTGGCTGAAGAGGCAAACACATGGAAGCTGCTGCACTGCCTATATGCTGATTCCATAACTGAACATCCTGAATCTTTGGATAGTTTAATCACTGAAACTACACTATCTCAGCAAACATTGGTTAGTGCTTTGTTTAGGAGTGATTCAGAACTGAGACTGCTACAACTGTTAGTCGACTGGTTGGAGGCAACCGCAGCTTACCAAGAGGAAGCAACAAAGACCTCGGCTCCAATAATCAGTAACAACATTCACTGGGGAAATACTTTGCACCAGTTGTTACTTGGGACTAGTTTGTTCAATAAAGAGAAGAGCAAAGCTATGGTCACTTGTATGGATCCTGATGCACCTAGGCGTCAAAAGAAAATACTCCATTCAGATGATCAAAAAGATGACAATGATTTGTGTAAAAGGATATTCACAGAAGTAAGGTGTGGCAAGTTTAAGGAAGCAGTTTCTTTATGTATAAGTGCTGGGCAGGCATGGCGAGGTGCCATTTTGCAGGGCTGGATGTTACTTCACTATTTGCCAAAAGAAGATCCCAATTCTGCTTTAGAAATAGCAGGTAATCCTTCAAGAGATCTGTGGAAATGGTGTTCATTGGGACTTACTAATAATACAGCTGAGAACATACACTATAGAGCTACTGTTGGAGTTCTGTGTGGTCATTTAGCCAGTACTCTTCCAGCTTGTCAAGGTAGTTGGGAAGACTTGCTTTGGGCTCATTTAAAAGCTCAAATAGAGGCAAGAGTTGATAAGTTTTTACATGAGCATCACGCTACTGTTGATGCTAATACTACACCATCTGATGTTCTAGAACTTCTACAGTCTGAACTTCAGTTAGAAGAACTGACTCTACAACAGATTTTCAGTGCTGTGAAGGCTTTGATGGATGGTAAAAAAGAATCATTGTACCAAACATGTCAGCGTCACCTGATGCTTGGTCATGTCAGAGCCATTATGCAAGATTCTTTACAATGGATTGAAAACGGTGATGACAGATTTGTTAGATTCTTGGCCCATCTTATCCTAATATTAAGACAAATGGGTAAAGATCCGCAGCACGACATTGGAGACAAAATTTTAGAAAAGTATGTCACAGATCTTGTTGGTAAATTAATTGATGGGTCAGTAGAATGCCCAGAACTTATAGCTTATTACACCTCAACTGTGCCAGTTGCCAGACAAATCATACTTTATGCAGAACTGATGGACCATATACACAAGAGTGAGTACAGAGAGGGAGTGGTCAAAGCAGGACTCAATGCTGGCATTGATGTTGCAGCATCAGCTAGAGTTGCCATCAAGAAAGCAATCACTGATATACAACAAGGCTACGGTAATTTGGATTTGACATTTACTCAGACCACAGCTGTTGAAAAGGATAAAACATTGATCCAGAAAGTTATTTCATCCCTTGAGTGGTTATCACTTATTTCAAACCAAGTCGAGGAAGCTCTGTGGCTAAGTAATGCTATGATTCGAACATTTATTTTCATTGGAAATACAGATGCTGCCTTAGCATGTGTTGTAAATGTAAACAAAATGTTCCCCGAGTTTATGAACAAAATATCTGAAAATTCTGCTGAATTGAGGGAACATCTGTGTCTGAAAGCATATCTGGAAGCACTAGAAGGTTTTGCTACTTGGTACAGACATTTCATAAGCGGTCAACCAAAAGATATAGAACCGCTTGCTCCTGATGCATCATTCTCTGATAAAGTACACCATGAACAGCGGTGTGCTCAAGTGGAACAACAAAAAGCCCGTTGGTTGAATGCTGTGCAACATCAAGCAAGACATACCAAAAATTTGCTGTACAATGTATTATTATTCCCTGGAGGATGGCTTCAAGATGAGAATGACAGTACTACCTCCCAAAAATTCAATGAAGATGAAAAGCAAGAAAGGACCAAACAGTTAGAGACACTGAGGCGTCTCTGTGTTCCAGAAATTGTTATTTTAATCCTAAAAATTTTACAAAGTAATGAAGACATTGAAAATCACAAGGAAGCTGTAAAACTGTCTGACCTGATTGCTGGGGAAAATAGATGTTTGTACAAAGTGTTTACTAAGAGCAAACTAATGGAGGTGTTGGAGAGGATCAAAGAGTCATCATTACTGCTAATAGAGAAAGGAAGAGATATGTTTGGATATGAAATAACAGAATAATAATGCATGTATTTTTTTTTCATTTTTAAAATAAATGTTTGTATGTATTAACAGTTTCGTCTTTATACACCTATGTAGGTACTTGTAGTAAAATAAAAATGAACAAAACAAATATTTACATGACATTAAACTACATGACTAGAGTACAGATACAGGATTTAAGTTTATCAAATCATTGCTAGATTCTGCTAGATCCGTGATGGACACTCTTCCCCTCTGTCTGATGAACTTGGCTACATCTTCTAGTTCTTTCTGTGAGATGTAAATGAACTTTCCCCTGTCGTCTATGACGCCAGTGAGTTCACCAGAAGCTTGCAAATCTGCTATCCTGTCAATGGCAGCTTGGGTCTTCAATTTGAAATGTGCAGCTAAATCTTCAAGTAGAACTACTTTCTGGGCCTGAAAATATTATGAGCAACATTTGTTATTTTTATTCAACTATGAAGACTACTCACAAGCTCTGCTTAGCTTGAGACTAGATGGCGTTGTGTGATAGTTGTGGAATATTATTATTATTAAATAAGTAAAATGATAACATAACGCCATTGCCCCATAAGTCTGCAACTAAGTGTCACAGCCAAAAATGTATTAAAACGAAAAAATGAAACTACCTACTAAACTAGCTTTACGCCTTAGAACTTAGCTTTTTTTTTATATCAACCAGTAACTTAATATAAAATTGCAAATAAGAATAGTCTTCCAAATCCATTGAAGTTAGACATCTTCGAAATCTAGTGGAAGGGGAAATAGTCTAGTAACAGAATATGGATGCAGAAACTAAAATGTGACATCACCACCCTGGTTTGATCTTTGCCGGAAGGTGCGCTACCCAACGCTCGATGAAAGCCCGCGCCTGTAGTGGCTGGAAATCGTCCTGCGACTTCCGACGATCGGGGTGTCCCCGTCTGGAGCAAGGGCATGAGGCCTGTCGCCGCCTCACTATTTCCTCCCACTAACCCCCTTGATTGCTCGCATTACCGCTTTGCAGAAGGAGGGAACTGCCTCTCATTCTCATTCATAAAAACACAATTCAACTTATACCTTTATGTAGTCAATGAAGTCCTTTAACAAGTTCTCTTTCTCCTGTTCATCATTCTCGTCGAAGCCTTCTCCTTCTACCGTGAAAGCCGCCTTCAGGGCTTCATACTCTTCCTGTTCTCGTTTCTTACGCTCTTCTTCTGCCTTCCGCTCGGCTTCTTCTCGCTGGCGTTCTTCTTCCTGAACGAGAAAGAAATAGTTGATATTTTAACAAGACTGCAAATTAAATAGATTTTATTAGCAACTAGCAGACTTAAATTAAGTAGGTACCCAGTTCCCTTTAAATAAAAGGAAAACCCGACTAAAGAGCTCCGCCTCATGGTATAGGCATGTAAGGAGGCGTAGCAAAGACCATGTGATAAAAAAAACCTTAATTCATTAACCCTAAACGAACGGAGTTCGCGCTGTTTATCTGAAGAAGTAGAGCTGCTACCGCTCGCCTTAGTGGCGGGCGGCCTCTACTTTTTCCTGGTAGTCTAACAACGAGAGAGACCTCAAGAAAGCCCAATTGCCAAAATGTCTAATAACAGACATACCGTCCTGGCACAGAATTGTGCGACCCAACCCCAGATAAAGGAAACAGAGACGGACAAAGAAGATTGATATAGATAGTGAATATTGTACTTTCATCATCATCATTTCAGCTGATATACGTCCACTGTTGGAAATAGGCCTCCCCCAAGTGTCGCCACAACGAGCGTTCCTGCGCGTCTCGCATCCATTGGTTTCCCGCAACCTTCACCAGGTCATCGGTCCACCTTGTAGGCCTTCCAACGCTGCGTTTTCATCAAGTACATAAATATATAAATATGTACTTTCATCAAGTACATATTTATTAAAATATTTACAGATGATGACTACTAGCTGGTGCCCTCGACTTTGACCGTGTTGAACCCGTAAAACAGTACAATGCCATTTGGACTGAATTTCAAGTTCTTGCACAGAACTTTAAATCTTTTTCTAAGATAAAGGTAGCCTAAGTTACTTCTTACAACATCCGCTATCTAATAGTGATAGTCTTTTCAAAATCGCTCCCACCGTTTCGGATATTAGCGGGAACAAACAAACAAAAATGTTTATGTGTACTTTCAAGAGCAGTTTGTAAAAAAAAATATTGATTATAATATGATGTCAAAATATCGTATCTAAGCTGTCCTCAACAAGGCCAGGTGTATTTTTTTCCATTTATAATGGGTGATTGTCAAACACCACACTATATTTTATATATATTATTACTCCATTACTACGTTGTTTAGGAGCAGTAGTGACCCAGTGTTAAAGACCCTGACTTAAGAGTTGTAGGTCGCGAGTTTAAACCCAGCATGGTGCATTACTTTTAGCTATTTATTTTATAACCACTGCTCTCAATGGTGAAAGAAAACATTGCAAGGAAACTGGTGTGTCCTAGAATAAAAGATTCAAAGATATGACACCCCATATGATGGATTACAGCCCATTCCCAGGAGTGGAGGCCTGCGTCCCAACAGTGGTAACATTATAAGGCTGATTATGCTACTATGTTTCGGACTATCAATTATGTGTTACTAATGGTTACATAAACCAAAGTAGTAGTGGTATCATACCTCCTGTTTCTCTTCAACCTTCTTCCTCTCTTGTTCTAACTCTTCATCTTTCTTCTTTTTAATCTCTCTCATTTGTTCTTCTGCTTCCCTAGCCTTCTTCTTTTCCATTTTGGCTTCTAGTTTTGCCCTTTTCTGTAAAAAAAATATGTTATTTAGAAGTAATATAGAACAAAAGTTAAATAAATAGAAAAATAATTTTGTCTTTTGTTGGCTAAATGCAACTTGAATGTCATATTTACCTTAGCACCCATCTTGTCATCAAAATCAACTTTGGCTGTCTCTTGTGCATTTTCTTCTTCAGCCTCTTCAGCTACATCTGGTTCTTCTTCAAGTGCCGCTGCTTGGTGACGAGCTGCTATTCAAAATAAAAAATATAAAATACCAACCATTCAAAACATCAAATACCACCTTAGATTATAATTTATTATTCTCTACTACAATAACGTTTGAAGTATTTATAAATGGCAGTAATATTACTTGATTTCCATTAGTGACCACTGTTTATCTTACCATTGGCTCTCATGCGAGCTCTTTGATTCCGAACTGCTTGCACTCTTCCAGGACCTCCATCTCTAGGGGCTACTGCTCTTGGCCTTGCTCCAGCTACAAGGTAATAAAATTAATGTAAACAACATAAGGTAGACTATTGGTGTACAATACGCATACAGTGTTGGGTCAATAGTAGTTTGGTTAAACAAGTCGAAACACCCCCATGGCTTCACTTACTTGAATTTGAAATATTTACCTTGGGGTTTGACTTGTGATCCAACCCTTACGAAAGCGATGGATAGCAAAACTATAACAACAGCGCTAATGATAGCAGCAATAATAAAGGGATCCATGGTTGCCCTAAAACTGAATGATGAATATATGCACCAAGAATTAACGCGTCTACGCGCTTTTTATCACATAAAATTGTATGTTATTGTATCGTTTGGCTGAAAATCAACTAAATTGTCTTTATTATTTCCAATTCCAACATGTTTCTATAAAGATCACAAAATTTCTGAACGACGTCACAAAGTAAGATGTCAAACAAAGTCAGTCAAGAAATCGCCAACTCGTCAGTCTGCCAGTCGTAGTTCAACATCAACAAAACTGAATCGGAACAGATCAACAGACCAAACACATTGTGTGTTTACTTTTAGCTAACTGTAATATTATAAATGATTAAATTTCATAAAGTTTTTACATATAAATTTGTAAATATAATACACTAAGTTTTATATGCTAACCCTTTTCGATATAAAATTATAGTTTGTCGGTTCGGTCGCTCCGTTTGATGCTAAATATATTGACGTTGACAGTGCTGGAACTTGACAAGTTGACGTTTTAAATTCGGTGACGTGTGTCATGTCATCCTAAGTTTTTTTGCCGATTCTTATAAGCTGGAAAAATGCAATTATTTAGAATATCGTCGCTATTTGCGCTTTTCCTCGCATTGGACGTGGCTTCAGCTTTATATTTCCACATAGCAGAAGCAGAGAGAAAATGTTTCATAGAAGAAATACCCGATGATACTACAGTTATAGGTAAAACTTCCTTGTTCACCTAAGTCTTGCATTTTTTATCACAATCGACCAGCAAGAAAGTAGTCTAATGCTGATGTTTGTTGTTTTTCAGTGAATTACAAAGTGGAGTTGTATGACCCAAGATCGGGAGGTTTTATGCCTTCGACCCCTGGCATAGGAATGCATGTGGAGGTTCGGGATCCCAACGACAAAGTGTTGATGTCTCGTGTGTACTCGTCTGAGGGCATGATATCGTTCACGTCGGTCACACCGGGAGAGCATGTCATCTGCATGTACTCCAACAGCACATCTTGGTTCAGTGGATCACAACTTAGAGTGAGTATTATGTTGAAAAAGAGAAAAGTGGACCAATTTGTGATGAAAAGTTCCTTCAATTTAATTTGAAAGTTACTATCATCTATTTATACCATTATCTTAGACACACTCCTAACAACATTGGAGTAATAACACTTGTGCAAACATTAAAATATAGCCTACTAAATATTTATTACAAAACCATTTTGTAAAAAATTGTAACATCTCAAACTTGTGTCTACATTGCTGGCAATTAAATAATTTTGATTTTATTATGTGGAATTTGGACAGTTCTTAACAGTCTACAAAAGTATCATATTTTTTACTTGCAATGTAAAGAAATGTGTCCAACAAGACAGAGTTGGCCAAACGTGTCATGATTTCTTATTCTCATAATTAAATTGTGTAACAGGTTCACCTGGACATTCAAGTTGGTGAGCATGCAGTAGACTACGCCAATGTAGCCCACAAGGACAAACTCACCGAACTGCAACTCAGGATTAGGCAACTACTCGACCAAGTACACCAGATCACCAAGGAACAGAGTTATCAAAGGGTTAGTTTAGACAACTACAGTATGACTGAAATATCATGACCTTCGAACAGTTGTCTAGTATTTCTTTTTAGAATCATATCATGAATGTGTATTTTTGGAACATGCAGTTTGGGATGCATAAGTTGACAAAGTCCATAATATTATTATTTTGACCATAGTGTGCTAACTGATTTTCTTTGCATTAGATAGTATAAAATGATGTTGCTTTCCATGTCCTGACTGTTTATCCGCTAATTCATCCCTGCGGCTGCAGTCTTCAGTACCTTATGCAATGAACGAGAGAGGTTTATGTACCTATATAATTTACAGTCATGCAAAGCCCAGTGAGGTACACTCAGTCCTCTGATTATGCATTTTACGTAGGGGTGGGGTTTTAATTTCTTTCATTGTAAATTGCTTTGTTGTGTTTCAGCATCGCGAGGAGCGTTTTAGGCAGACTTCAGAGAGCACGAACCAGCGTGTACTGTGGTGGAGTCTTCTCCAGACTGGTGTGCTTGTAGCTATCGGTTATTGGCAGATGAGACATCTCAAGAGCTTCTTTGAAGCCAAGAAATTAGTCTAAATTATCTCTAATAAATGTTTACTAAGTTTAATTTTGTCCAATTATTTTCGTAATTTCCTGAAACCTAATCATTATTTATGAATTCTGATGTTTTGAGCTTTGTAAATGATTTGTATTTTTCCAATAAAATAAAATTATTGTGAGAATATTTTATATTCAATTTTACTTATAACCTAGTAGTGTACAAAAGAGCACCATAATATATCATTTTATTCTTATTATAATATGTTAACACTTTCAGTGCCAATACCATACAATAATATTTGTGCAGAGTTGTTATTTATGCAGTTATTATTGACTTGTGTTCATGCTTACAAATACCGTAACGGATCTTGAGAGCTAGCTTCAAGTTCAAGTAGAAGTCAAATATTCGGTCTCTTTAGTGGTGCGAAATGAGACGCGGGGGCGGGGAGTGTCAGTGATTGGCTCGCCGCGCCATCCTGTCATAGATTTCGCTCGTAATTGGTTCCCTGCGTTTGCTGCATGTATCTAACAACGACGACGATTGACTCGTCAATGTATGGAATGCGCAAAGCGATCCCCACTCTGACGCCGAGCGCTCAATATTCGTGCCGGTAGTTGTAGTACCCAACTGTAGAACCCAAGTCTTGGTGTGCTTAAGATGGATAATTTACCAATTGTATGACTGGGGTGCCATATCCTTGGTACCAAAAGTGTTTACAAATAAATAGATATTTTTTTAAATAGTTTTCAACTTCTTAGGCCCCAGTGTATTTGGTACACCTCAGTACCAGTTAACTTATACCTTATTTTTACGTAATAAGACTTAAGTTAGTTGATATGAGGTGTACAGTATTCAGTACACTGGTGCCTGAAAGGTTAAAATTAGTCAAGGAATGTTAGGAAGGTAACCTGCCAGCGGTTGACCTATATCATAGTTCTATAAATCACTATTTTATACATATCTAACAAAACATAATATAATTTTCGGTATTGTACAGTAGCTTTCTGTATCATGCCAATTAATAAATGGGATTTAACCTTTCAATCGTGGAAATTACAGACACAATAGAAAGACTAGGTGCGCGAATGCCGGCGTTCGCTTGGGGTTTAATGAATTAACATAATATAGTTAATTTAAAAATTTCATTACACATCAATCTAAGTTCTCAACTTTAAAGACACTATCTAAATAATTTACAAAAAATGATGAATCTGCTTTCGGGAATGGAGATAACAAAGTGAAGTCTACCATGCTTAGCGTGCTTATTATTGTATCACATGTGCAGTAATATAAATGGGAGTCGATTTGAAGTTGTTCAGCTAGCTCCAGTTGATGGTTGTCCATTAGGTCTTCGTTTACAACAACCAATAGTGGTTTGTTTGCTTCTAAAGTTTCTAGACAGCTTCCAGCCCCAGCATGGCTTATAACCAAGTCTGCGCTCCTTATATCCTCACGAATGGAATCTTTAAACCTGTACATGTTTATTTTAACGTTCTCCTTTTCAATGATACCGGGTTCTGCACTGCTATTGCCGATTTGAAAAGTTATCTCTTTACAACCAATATTTTTCAATGCTGCAAGTACAGATTCAGTTAAAATATAGTCACAAAGTAAATCGAATCTTGTTGTGCCAACTGTTATGAATATTTTCTTATATTGGTTCGACATTTTACAAAAATAAACGAAAAAGTTTTTCGTAATACAATTGGTAAACAAATGTGTGACAGAAACCGCAAAGACAATCAGTGATCGGTGGACGGTGACAATTTGGAAACGTCATTGTCAAAATTGCCAAGTTGTTGCAATTATTGTTTTTTTTTAATCTATTTTGGAAGTCAACAATAAAGACTATAATTAATATGATTAATTCTCACTTTAGAAGCGAATTAACAAAATTGGCTAAGTTGGAAAAAAAATTGGCGTCGAAGTTCAATTTTATATGAGTTGCTCAATGCCAGGTACAGATCTGTGGCATCTATCTTCATAGTTCGGTCATTTCGTACAATTCGTACATCGAGAAAATGGAAGTATAAATAAATATGTAATACAAACAATATAACAGCAATCCTTGGCATTTTCATAAGTCGCATTTGCCTGACCCGTCCTTGTGTTTAATAATTGAGTTGATTGAGTAATTTTTCGACATTAAATATCTGTGTAAAGGTTTGAAACGAAGCCTCGCTAAGGTAAGAACGAAACATCGTCAAATATTATACTTTGACTGACTCTCTCTCTGACTATTTGTCATTGTCGTCAATATAGCCGGCCTATGAATGAATGCGTGAATGATTTTGTGTAGGGATAATCAGCTGTGTTTAGTAGTTTGCGAAATTCGGGTCGTTCGTCTGTTTCTGTTTATCTATTTACTTCGGAAGAGTTTACGTTATTTTAGGTTATGTAACTTTTTTACTTTAAAATTTATACATACTAAAATTGTTTTTTTTTAAGACGCCACCGACCCGACACGACTTTTGCAAAGCCGTTTTTAGTAAAGGCATCATTTTGAGTTTTTGCTGTCGTGACGTGAAAATTTTAAATCCAGCTACTTACCTATAGTTTTGCTTTTTGCTAAAGTCCTCGATAGTTTTGTTGATCTAGAGCAGCCTTTCCCAAAGTGGGCGATAACGCCCCCTTGTGGGCGCTGCAGGCCTAAAGGGGGTTGGTAAGAGACCCAGAAAAAAAATGGGGGCGTTGTGTAGAGGCTTCGGGGGGCGATTTGTAATTTCATCAACTTATATAACAGCATCAGATTCATCCTTCACATTAGTTTTTATATAAGAATCGATTGTTTGTTTTATTTTGAATAAAAGATACTCTGTCTGAATACTATAAAGTTGCATTTCAATAATTATTCTCATTGGCAGTTCAGCAGGTGTAGTCCGTAAGAGTTAACTTGAGACCTAAGCGCCGTAGAGTTAACTCTTGCGGATTATATCAAAAGTCTCTTTAAGAATGAATATTTAATATCTGCTAATATAGCTCACGACAATTAATTAATTTAATTTGAAGTTATAGTAGTTAAGTAGGTGAAAAAATGGGGGCGCTAAAAATTAATTTATTCTCAAAGTGGGCAGTAGACATAATAAGTTTGGGAACCCCTGATCTAGAGGTTTGTGGCTCTGACTACTATGCTGGAGGTTGTGGGTTCGATTCCCATCCGAGGGCGGATCCAGCTTTGGCGCCAGGGGGGGTCACATAGTCGTGTTTTGAGGGTGGGGGGGGGGGGGGTAAAAACATCCAAATGACTTGACCGCCCTTAGGCGGAGCGGAAGATAGTGTCAGACTCTTACTGACTAAAAATCCACCACGTTCCTTCTTGCCTTTCGTACGGGGGCCGAGCTTTCCTTTCGGATAACCCTGTAGCCCCAGTAGGCTTCGACCCGGCTGGGCCCCTGCTGTTACTGACAACTCCTTGAGGCATGCGAGAACAAAGCACGCCGTCGATGACTTGGGCTAGGTCCGGACAGTTACCGGACGGTCGGACAGCGAGCTACCCATTGCTCGCAGTCCGCAAGCCCACGCCTACGGTAGCCGGAAATCGGGATAAAATCCCGGCGGCGGCTGGGACACTTTGAGCGCTGTTGCCTGATGCGGTCGGCCTCCTCCTTTGCTAGCATTACACCATCGCAGAAGGAGGCGACAGCCATTTCTCCTCGCTCCGGACCATGGCCTGTACCAAGGCCCGGCGCGAGAGATCGCCGCTGTCGATCGCCCCCACGAGGCACGGCGATGCTCTGCCCAAGCGGGGCACACCTCCACTGTGTGCTCCACCGTGTCCACCGGGCGTTCCACACAGTGGCGACACCAGGGCGTCATTTCCGCTCGAATCCGGAACAGGAACTTCCCGAGCTTACCATGTCCGATGAGAACCTGCGTCATGCGTAAGGCGAGGACGCCATGAGGTCTTTCCAGCCACGCCTCAAAGAGGGAACTTAGCGCCATAATTGTGGCTTGCCCAGCATTGGGTTGCGATAGTCGCTGACGCCATTTCACCATGAGATCCCGCCGAAGCTCTGTCCGCGACCTGTTGCGGCAGCGGACTTTCACCCCGGCGTTGTATCTCCACGCGCAAATCGTGCATGTGTGTAAGGACTGTTGCCTCCAGATTCTATGGTAGCAGGCCAGCAAGGAGGCTCGCCGCTTGGTGGGAAACCGTACGGTATCCCCGCACCATCCAACATCCGTATTGCCATGACCCTCTGGCATGCTTTTAGCTGGGCCTTCGGTTGCTGACGCAGCGACGGCACCCACACTGGCGTCCCATATAGTCACACAAAGTTATTATTAAATTTTTATAATATAATAAATACAGGTAAAAAGTAGGTACCTACATAAAATTAATATAGTGCCAAAAAAAAAAAAATGTTTAACAATTTTAATTAGTGGTCCACCTACGTCCTGAACCTAGCCCAGGGGGGGTCATGACCCCCATGACCCCCCCCCCTGGATCCGCCCTTGTTCCCATCCAGGACAAATGTTTGTGTGACGATTGGTGGTATTTATGTATTTTAAGCTTAATCGTCATGCTTTATTGTGTAGCGAGCTAGTGTATGGATGTAGTTTGATTCGTCATTTAAGGGACTTTTATGGGCTGTTGGATGGCTGTTGATGAAAACGTTAGTATGGATTCCAGTACGACACTCTATGGAACTCCTGCTTTTCTGGGACAAAGTGCTTCTCCATTTTGTGCTACGATATGGCGTTGCTGTAGAAATGATTTTAGTATTCCGTCCAGGTGATCTGTTAGTGTTTTTTTAGGGTTCCGTAGTCAACTAGGAACCCTTATAGTTTCACCATATCTGTCTGTCCGTCTGTCTGTCCATCCTCGCTTAATCTCTGTGACCGTTAGCACTAGAAAGCTGAAATTTGGTACCAATATGTATATCAATCACGCCGACAAAGTGCTAAAATAAAAAAAGGAAAAAAAGAAAGAGTGGATGACCCAAAGCAGTGTGAGGTGACATCTTAGAAGACAATTGTTTGTGGATCGAAGTATTTTTTTGTGCGCATAACCTATTAATCCTGAGAGAACAACGGGAAAACTAAACAAAGAAGGCTTTTTGAATCTCAATTGTCCTGAATGCAGATGGATTTATTGAAACTATGTCAGAATTTTTTGAGCACGTTGTGAAAAAGTGGTAAAAGATTTCAATGACCATTCTCCCATTGAACTTATTTGGGATAAACTCGATAGAAAGGTGAAAAATCGATCTCCAATAAACTCATTTGTAATTAAACTATTAGAGACTTAATAGAATAAGTTAGATAAAAATATTAATTAAAATATTGAACCATTAATTATAGAATACCTAGAGCACGCGTTTATAATCAAAGAAAAATGTTAACACTTCAATGAAGCCAATTAATTTTCATATTTCACGTCAAATTTTCACTTTGTTCTAATTAGTTTGTAGTAGTGTTACTTTTTAATTTTTGATTATTTTAAAAAAATAGACGGCTTCTTACACTTACCTTTTTTTTAAATGGTAAGTTTTTTTCTCTAGCTATGTCTGTCCCCCATTTGTAAAGTGGGATATATTGTTGGATAGGTATTTAAAAATGAATAGGGGTTTACTAAAATCATTTTTGATAATGTCAATAATTTCGGAAATAATCGCTCCAAAAGTAAAAAACAATGTGTGTCCGGGGGACACACACATTGTTTTTTACTTTTGGAGCGACCCCAACTTTTGAACCATAACTTTAAGAAAATATGAAAAAAATCTGAAAAGTAGAACTTTATAAGGACTTTCTAGGAAAATCATTTTGAACTTGATGGAAAGAACAGTTTTTGTACAAAAAAGACAAAGAGGTTGTACAAAATAATTTCTGGACTAAGTTTGTAGTATAATCGTATATGCAAGCATTTTTTTTAACTTCGTTTACATATTTTATTATCCTGAACGTATCTTCTTTCAAACAAAAAAAGAATTATTAAAATCGGTTCTCGCAATCCAAAATTACCACCGAAAACTTCTGGTACCTATGTATTAATTAGTAACCCAATTCCCCGAGAGATAGCGCTGTACTTTGGGGTTAATCGCGTTCGCGCTATTAGGATTTTTCCTGAGTTGATGGGGTCGGGTAATATCGAATTGTTCGGTTGGTCTCTCCTTGACATTGGCGGTATTATCTTATAACTACATAAAACTTCTATCAGGAACATGCTAAGGCAATATAGAACAAAACTAAAATTCATTTTATTAACGCCATCTATCAATATGTTAAGGTAAAAACCAGTTCATAAATGGTTCGATAGATGGCGTTGCGTAATGACGTCATCTTTTTAAAAGTCAATGTTAAGATTTTCCGTGCTTTCATGACCTACCGTGGTAAAAAATCGTTGCTTCTTAAATATATTCGTAATTTTACGAGAGCACAATCGCTGAAATTTCTACTACTTGCATACTGTTTTAGTTATCACCGTCTTTTGTGGGCCCGTTTTTAGGGTTCCGTATTTATTAGAGTTCCATATTTAGGATGTTAACGTAACAAATAACCTTTTTTTAAACTCATAAGTGGGAACACTTATTGTGACGGACGGGAAACTATGGAACCCTACACTGAGCGTGGCCCGACACGCTCTTGGCCGGTTTTTTTTACTTCGTGTCACACGAGGTCAAACGCTTGAGATATGCCCAAGAATGCACTGGCGCTGTAAGATTTTGCCCTCCAGTGATTCCATGATCTTTCTTCCTGGGTCTGTGCTCTTGGTCGATAGTGGCATGTTAACTGCGGAACTGAAACTGATGGTGAGGAATAAATTCTTTTTCTTGAGTGTAGGTAGGAATCGTTGCAGCTGTAGATATTCGTATATTTTGGATACAGTATAAATATACGACTTCAGGTTGTTTACCTCGTTTCAGTAGCATTAGGTATAATTTCTGCGACCTTCCACTCTATTTGAGAGAACTGCAATATGGTCACGGACAATGCGTTCCAATTATGAATAGTATCGATGCCATGTTGTGACGTCAAAAAAAGTTTAATCAGAATCCAGTTCTTCAATTTGGCTCATCTCGAAGTTCTTCAATTTTTCCCAATTTCTTGCGATTTGACAGCATGACGTGACGTCACGTCACAACATGTCAATCGATCCTATTCTTATTTGGAACGCATTGTAAGTAAAGTTATGCCAGATTCAGGTACCTAGTTCTTTTATTTTACTTAAGGTTCGTTATAAGTTTGTATCCTGGTGACTTTTTGTTTTCGATTTTCTTATAATAATTCGAGGAATTTCTGTCTTTCTTTTAAAAAAATATTTCTTCTGTATTTTTATTTATAAACAAAAACGAATTATATGTATAGTCTGTATAATTTTGTGTATTATTTAATCATACTTAACTTAAATATACAAAGTACTTATATTCGATAATTTTTATAATGTTCTCCTATTAGTAAACAATGATAAAGATAAAAGTTATCACTGGTTCAATAATTAAGGTTGACTAAGAGAATTAACCTTAATTATTGAACCAGGTTGATTACATCAGATTTCATTTTACCTTAATAATTACCCAAGTCGTTTGACTTTTCAGACAGACTCTAGCAACTCTCACCATCTTAAGTTACTAAACAGAATTTCTTGCAGTTAAAAAATATCTTTGCTTTGTTTTTAATTTTTGAAATAAAACACAAATAATTATACTCTGTTATAAAAACAATATCTACCAAATAAAAAAAAATATATCTAGCTATCGTTTGACCGCGGTATTCGCAGCGCAGTGCACCAGATTCTCTGACGCCAGGCGGCGCGGAGGCGGCCTACTATGGTTTGTAAAATGTATACCAGCCCCCCCTAGCCAAGTTACAACCGCTTCTCTTGCGTCGAACGCTTCGAGTTCGCCACGCCCCCGATTCTACACGTGACTGAGCGTTGAGATGACGTTATTCCTGTACATTTGAAGTTTTCTTACGATTGCAGATTATCAACTTGGCTAGGGGTACTCGGTTACATGAGATCACTTCTGGACCACCATTAAGCTGGAACAAATCCGGGGCATCCTGGATGGATGGTAACTCTCGTTAAAAATGATATACTTTTGATGATGTTTTCTGTTTGTTTTAGACTACGGAAAACTACTCAATAGCCATGCAAAAATCAAAAGATATGAATCAGGAACAAACTATTCGACTAATACAGCAGTATGAAGAACAGAGATTGTTGTGGGATAAAAAACATCCACATCATTTATCGTCAGAAAAGCGAAAAGAAAGTTGGATGAAGATCGCTAGCGAATATAAATGGCCTGTTAGTGTTTTAAAGAAAAAAATGGCGTCATTGCTGGGTTCTCATCGTCGAGAGTTACATAGAGAGAAGAAAAGTCGTATGAGAGGTGCGATGATTACTTACTTTTATTTATAACTAGCTTCTGCCAGCGGCTTCAGCCGCGTGAAAGTAGAACATTTTTAGTCGGGCATAAAGTAGCATTTTACCGGTGAAACAATTTTTAATATTGATCCAATAGTTTTTGAGTTTATTCATTGCATAATAAGGTAAAACTATACTATACTGGACAGCAAAATAATGGTTTTCTTGGGTGGGAGGGGGGAGTAGGGGTGCCACTTGCCCCCGAACCCCCTCCCAAATCTAAGAAACGTATACTTTTAGAGATATTCAAGATTTAAATTTTGAGATTAGGAATAAAAAATCGTTCATTTTATGCATTTTTGGGGCAAATTCGGGGGTTTTAGGGGAGGGGATCCCCCTCAACCTCTCGGTTCATCCCCCCACAGTAGCAAATATATACTTTTAGGTAGGTACTTAAAAATGAAAAAAAAAAAAATACAAAAAAATGTTGTGACGAGGAGCGCATTGTATAAAAATATTTATGCACTAAAATATAGTTTATCTTCGTGGTTTTAAAAAAAAAATAACCACGAAGGTGATGGCGGGGACTGTTCACTCGCTCACTACACTAGACCCCGCCATCCCTTTCTAACCAAATCTATCCGAGTCGGGGTCCCCTATCTTCGGTAGGTATGCAAAGAAATCAATTTTATTATTTTTTACTAGAATTAAAACTAGATAATAAGAGGTTGGTAAATGTATCCTTGCTTACAGGCGCTAGCGCAAGTATTTTTGCGTTTTGCTTTTCGTAACAAAAAATGTTTTTTTTTTCTTTTTTTTTTTTTCAGAAATTGTTATTTTAGCATTGAGTAAGCTAAATTCACTTGATTATGTATAATTATGTAATTTTGCTACATTATTTATAATTTTAATTTAAGTAAATTGGTGTTTTTTTTTTTAATATTCCTTGTGGCTGTATGTACCTTTGTTATAAATGCTACAAACAAGGTAAAAAGTGAACGAAATCTGTCAAAATGGCGTCAAAATTACGAAAGTTTTTCGATTTTAAATTTTTTTTTTTCTCAAAAACTACACTCGAGAGCAAAAAAATCGCACATCATAACTCTTTATGTTTAGGCAGTTTTTGTCATGAATGTGAATAGTTATTGAAAACATGTCGTACACTAATTGAAAGCCTATTTAATTACCTTTCTTATGATATGAAATACAGTGTAAAAAAACATCCTTGAAAGGGTTTAGAGCACAAAATTCAACAAATGGGAAAAATTACCAAATTTCACTTAAAAAAGAATGAGAGTCAAACTTAAAATTCTTGGTCATCTTGTTTGTCAATAAAGTGTATTCCGTCCCTTAGCCTTATTTACAGCTGTTACTCGATTTTTCATCAACCGTATTAATTTTACCATTAAATCTTAGGGTATAACGTCCCACTTCTCGTCAACGACAAATTGAAGCTCATGGAGGCGTGGAGAGCCAGGCTTTTTGCACTAAGTCTTCTTTCAAGGTCATTCCAGATATGCTCAATTGGATTAAGACCAGAACTACGAGCCGGTCTCTCTATCGCAATGATTCCAACGACTTACATGTAGTCGCAAACTGTTCTACCGACGTGCGATCTAGTGTTGTTCTGCATTAAGGAAAAAAAATCCACCATAAGCCACACAAGTGGCTTCACATATTCTTCGAGCACTTTTTTGATGTATCATAAGGCCGTCAATCCTCTCGATATCAGGCCAGTAATGGCCCGGTGACGATTAAAATGTCAGTTTTAGTGTCCAACATTATGCCACCTCAATTCGCCTCCAAAACCCTCTTCTTCGCTTATGCAGCATTGTTAAAATTGCCCTGATAACCTTCTGTAGACCCTACAGCATCTATCATGGTCATCTAAGTCATTCTGCACTTATCAGAAAACACAACAGCCTGCCATTAGGGATACATCCAATTTAAGTGTTTCATGGCAAATTATTGCCAGGCTTGTCAGTGAGCTGTGGTCAATTTGGTACCATTTGCTGAGTGATGTGCAGTCAGGCCTGCTTCACCCAGTCTTTTCCTAATCGTCCACTGACTTATACTGACATTGCAAACTTCTTGAAACTTTTGTGTCAGTTCAATCGTGTTCAGTAGCCGATTTCTCAGAGTACTTGTTACAGAAAAGCGATAATCACGCCCTGATCCTATGCGCCACCGGCCATATCCTGGTCGCCGATTATACCCACGGGTCTCTTAAAACCTCTGGTATACTAGACGAACAGGAAAGCTGCTAAAATTTAGCTGTCGGGCGACTTCATTTTGATTATGGCCTGCTTTGGGCAAGGCAATAACTTGAACGGCTTCTGCGGGCGTGGTATCCATATTTTTCCAGTAAATCCGTCTGTTTCCAATAAAGACGTAATCACGTTAACGGAAACTGATTAAAACTCCAAAACAGCACCCTTTTTGTAGCTCCAGGTAAAGGTGTAAGTAGTGAAATCCAAATGGGTGAATTTAGGGAATTGGGTATACCGCTGGTTTTTGTGAGTTACGTGAAGGTCAATGATCTTAATTTTGTGTTTTTATAAAGCTAACTTTATATGCTTCAATTTTGCTCAATAATTTGTACTCCATATCTTTAGATTTAAGAAAAAAACAGTATTAACCGAAATTATAAGCCATGTGCGATTTTTTTGCTCTCAAGTGTATATGTTTCCTAACATTGAGGACTTTGCATAATTACTTTTTAGACATAAACCTCTTCAATAAAAAAATATGAACTTAAAACACGTTGTCGAGTATAGTACAGTTCAGAGTCTGTCTAAAAAGTCAAACGTCTTGGACAATTATTACTGTAAAATAAAATGAAATATGATTTAGTCAACACTGGTTCAATAATCAAGGTTGATTAAGACATCTTGATCATTGTTTACTAATCGAAGAACCTTATAAAAAGTATCGAATACTTGTAAGTGTTTTTTAAATTTTTAGACAGACTTATTAGTATTATTAAATACTTCTTCTTTTCGTGTCGATGTATATAGTCTGTCTAAAAAGTCAAACGACTTGGAATTTTGTATAATATTTAATCATTTAAAAAATACTTATATTTGACACTTTTTATAAGGTTCTTCTATTAGTAAACAATGAACAAGATATCCTAATCAATCTTGATTATTGGACCAGTGTTGACTACATCAGATTTCATTTTAATCTAATAATTACTCAAGTCGTTTGACTTTTTAAACAGACTCTACTCATACTTTTTCTCTGACCAGTATTTGGCAACATGTACAGCTCTGTTATTGGCCTCGTATAAATCCTGAAAAGTGCAGGTTGTTGTGCGGGACGGGCAGCATAACAGGTGACGCATGTCCTATGTTAGAGACGGGTCGAGTAATCTCTATTTGGCTATACAGTTTTTATCTTCCCCCTGGACGCGAACTTCAGTGGCCAACCTGCGTCCGCAGTCGGTTTAGAGATTTCCAGATTGGCCACTTTAGTTCGCGTCCACGGGAAGATGTTCTGATGAAGTGTAGATAAATATAGATACTGGTACCGTGGAACTAAAAACTACTTGGTTACTTAACAGTTCTTCTTATGTTTCAGCTGCTGCTACAGGAACTAAGTTTATCTACTCCTCAAAGTGGTTTGGCTACCCGCACTTTGCCTTTATGAGAAACAAAAACATGATCAAAGGTCACCAAACAAAACCGCTCGTACGTGTAAGTTATTTTTAATACCTTTCAAAGGTACAATATTTTTATTATATTTATTTTCGTCTTTATTTTTGAATTATCTTTATATTTTATTTTGAATCATAGTTTATTTATCGTTGTTTATTCAATCTTCATGCCACTAAAGGTACAAAAAAACCGGCCAAGAGCGTGTCGGGCCACGCTCAGTGTAGGGTTCCGTAGTTTCCCGTCCGTCACAATAAGTGTACCCACTTATGAGTGTAAAAAAAATGCTTGCATATACGATTATACTACAAACTGAGTCCAGAAATTATTTTGTAAGTACAACCTTTTTGTCTTTTTTGTACAAAAACTGTTCTTTCCATCAAGTTCAAAATGATTTTCCTAGAAAGTCCTTATAAAGTTCTACTTTTCAGATTTTTTTCATATTTTCTAAACTTATGGTTCAAAAGTTAGAGGGGGGGGGACACACTGTTTTTTACTTTTGGAGCGATTATTTCCGAAATTATTGACATTATCAAAAATGATTTTAGTAAACCCCTATTCATTTTTAAATACCTATCCAACAATATATCACACGATAGGGTTGAAAGTAAAAAAAAAAACACTTCCCACTTTACATATAGGGGGGCTACCCTAATAAAACATTTTTTTCCAATTTATATTTTACCACTTTGTCGGCGTGATTGATATACATAATGGTACCAAATTTCAGCTCTCTAGTGCTAACGGTCACAGAGATTTAGCGAGGTTAGACAGACGGACAGACAGACATGGCGAAACTATAAGGGTTCCTAGTTGACTACGGAACCCTAAAAACGGACATAAACCTTAGCTTTCTTCTTCGTAGTTATATCAGTTATGTTTTCGTTTTTTGACATATTATTTATTAGAACATTGGACAAGCTAACGATTCATTGAACTAGCTATGCATTTTGCAGAAACATGACTACTGTTTCTTATTATTGGTCTATTTATTTATTAAAACTTCATGCAACACAAAGGTACAGAGGCGGACTTAATGCCTTAGACATTATCTACTAGCCAAACAAGGGTGCCTAAGAGAATACATAATAGGCGCGAAATATTAATAAGAAAGCAAGGTCACCTACAAATGTATACACCGCTAAACTTTGACCGTTTTAATCACGTGAACCGAATCGACCCTCCACGGAATTAAAACGATTAAAATTTAGCGGTGTATATCCAATAGATAAAATAAACAAAAGTAATAAAATAAAAAATACTATAATAAATAGCTAGAACCATAGATATCCGTGGCTAGAACTATTTCTAGATTCGTACGTAGAACGACGTCGCGTGGCGTGAATCTACAAGTCTTGTTGCCATATAAAATGTATGGAGACCGACGCGCCCAGATCGGCGTGTGTGTCACACCACACGTTTGCGCAGTGTAGTTCTAGCTTAGGTATTTATTTTCGTTGTTTCGTTAAAGTAATATTAATCTTTGCAGGATGAAGGTCGGTTATCCTCTCAAGCAGCAAGGAGTCCAGAAGAATCTGAGGTGGAGGAAGAATATGAAGAGGAGCAGGAACATAATTCACTTGCTCGATCGCTTAAATTTCTACAAAATTCCTCTGATAACAATGATCCCTACATTACTTTTGGCAATTACATAGCCAGTGAACTAAGAAAATATGATCCTCGTACGTTGGCTTGTGTGAAGCATTCTATCCATAATGTTATCTTCCAAGCCGATTTGGGCAATATTCAAGTGCCTTTGGATAATTTAGCTCATCTTCCGTCGCAGTCGTCATCCTCATTTATTGCTGAGGATGTGCTAAAGTTTTCGCCAGCTTCTGACGCCTCCAGTGGGTAACATTGGGCCCCGAAAATAACGGGTCTGGTAGAAAAACTGCGATATCTCTCAAAGTTGTGTACTTATATCGCTCGTGTAAATATTATGTTATAAGAAAACTAGTAATAACTATTTAGAAAGAGTACATTTGTATAAGTTACAGCTTAAGTAACAGATTACTTATATGAATTAAGAAAAAAAAAAGGAATTCATCTTTTGTATTTGATAAATTGTTACACTTTTCATTTTCGATCAGGATTTTGTAATATGTCGGCTTACTACAAATTTTTTTTCATTTACATACTTAATAATAAATCTATCGAAATAAAAACTGTTTCTATTTTTTTAATTTTTTTTACTGCGGTAAGTCATCTGATCACTTCTCCCGTTCTAGGGCGCAGTAGTGACATTTTACCATCGTAATACCTATACATATAAACGCAATATTATTACTAACTTCTGCCAGCGGAAACACTCGCGTGGAATTAAGTTTCTCCATAAAAAATTCATTCCATTAGGGGGTCAGTTTTAGAAAATCCTATCTCATTCTTTGGGTACATCATAAAAGTAACCTCTGTGCAAACTTTCAAAGTTCTAAGTCTAAGAGTTTAGGCTGGGCGTTGACGAGGCCGTGAGTGAGTCAGGACTTTGCCTTTTACAGATGAACCTTCCAGGATAAATTCTTTAGGTGATGGTGGTGCTACAACCTAGGAGTCTTTAAGTCAAGAGTGAATAGGTTACTTCCAGGCTTGCGTGTTCCATCGTCGGCCACGTCATCGCTTACCATCAGGTGAGAGTGGTCAAACACGTCAAACACGAGCCTATCAATAACAAAAAGAAATTGCATCCCAATCAGTTGTATAGATTACAAGTCATACAAGCACGACGTGACGTCACGATTATATTTTACCCACCTTACACTATATATAAGTAGTAGGTCAATCAAAATGGGTCTTAGGATGACCTAATATGAAATTAGCGTCGAAAAAATTACGATAGCTACTCGTACTACGATAATTTACCAAAGTATATCGCGGCGCTCACGTAATTATAATGAATTTTTAACAAACTGCTGACCTTTTGGGAACGGATTCTTGGTATATAAAAGGTGTTTCTTTTATTATTATTGGATTTTGAATTCAACCTTGGCCACAAGGCCATAATTATGAAATCTACATTTCGAATTTTCTGAACAGAACTATCCGACATACATGTAAAGGTGCCTTACGCCAGATTTGACCATCTTCGCAGAGTGGTTGGTACCTATATGCTGAATGAGATATAAGTATTAGCCAAGGACCTAGATGACTGAAAGAACTGGAGAAGTCTATGTAATAAAGGACTGTCTGATGTTGATGAAAAAATGTGCCTGCTGAATTGTTCGAGAGAGTCACCGTGGCCCTGGATTGCAAAGTGTAATTGAAGGGACACGGGGTGGGGTAACTTACCTATCTAGTCAGTAAAAATCTGACACTTTCTCTGATATCATTCCACCCAGAGCGGAAGAAGTTATTGATGATTTCCTACACATCTTCAATTTCTCCTAGGTATCTAAACGTGTTGATCAGCTACCATCTTGTATCGAAATAACTTATTTAAATGAATCTATATATATAAAACTCTTCCGTTACTGAGTGACTGACAAACAACACACAGCCAAAACTACTGGCAGTAGAGAGCTGAAATTTGGCATGTGTAGTTGTTGGGAGGAGTAGGCTACCACTAAGAGAGAATTTTTGGAAATTCCCCCCCAAGGGGGAGAAAAGGGGGAAAAATTGCTTTTTTTTTTTATTTCTTAACGGATTCACTTAAAACTTTGTATGTAGGTTCCACCAGTGAAGCAAGAGAGCACTAAGAGAGGATTTTTGGAAATATCCCCCCTAGGGGGAGGAAAAGGGGGTAAATTAAAAAAAAAATATTTCTTAATGGATTCACTTGAAACTTTGTATGTAGGTTCCACCAGTGAAGCAAGTGCGCAATAAGATAGGATTTTTGGAAATTTCCCCCCTAAGGGGAGGAAAATCAATTTGCCCCCTTTTTTTTTTTTTTTTTTTTTATGGTGGGAAAAAATCATGCATTGACATCCCCCGCCCTTGGGCGGAGCGGGAGATAGTGTCAGACTCTTACTGACTAAAAGACCCACCCCGTTCCTTCTAGCCTTCATACCGGGGCTCGAGCCCCTTTCGGATAACCCTGGCCCCAGTAGGCTTCGACCCGGCTGGGTCCCTGCTGTTGCTGACAACTCCTTGAGGCGCGCGGGAACAGTGCGCGCCGTCGACGACTTGGGCTTGGTCCGGACAGTTACCGGACGGCCGGACAGTGAGCTACCCATTGCTCACTGTCCGCAAGCCCGCGTCTACGTTGGCCGGAAATCGGGATCAGAATCCCGGCGACGGCGGCGGCGATAACGCCGTTGCCTGATGCGTTCGGCCTCCTCCTTTGCGAGCATTACTGCTTCGCAGAAGTCGGCGACCGCCTGCCACTCCTCCTCGCTCCGGACCATGGCCTCAACCAAGGCCCGGCGCGAGAGGTTTCCGCCGCCGATCGCCCCCACGAGGGCACGGCGATGCTCCGCCCAAGCAGGGCACACCTCGACTGTGTGTTCCACCGTGTCCTCCGGGCGTTCCGCACAGTGGCGACACCCGGGCGTCACTTCCGCATGAATCGAGTGCAGGAATCTCCCGAACGAACCATGTCCGGTGAGTACCTGTGTCATGCGGAAGGTAAGGACGCCGTGAGGTCTTTCCAGCCACGCCTCAAAGAGGGGACTTACCGCCATGAATCAATTTGCCCCCCGTAAATTGAAATTTTTTATTTCTTTATAGATTCACTTGAAACTTTGTATGTAGCTTCCACCAGTGAAGCAAGTGCGCAATAAGAGAGGATTTTTGGAAATTTCCCCCCTAGGGGGAAAAAAATCAATTTGCCCCCGTAAATTGAATTTTTTTATTTCTTTATAGATTCACTTGAAACTTTGTATGTAGGTTCAACCAGTGAAGCAAGTGAGCATTAAGAGAGGATTTTTGGAAATTCCCACCAAGGGGGAGAAAAATCAATTTACCCCCCGTAAATTGAAAATTCAAACTAAACATCATGTGTAGGTAACATTAGTACACATACAGATTTAGACTTAATTAAATCTACCACTACTCCATGTTGTTACTGTCTACTAATGTTACACATGTTGTTACATTGAATTGTGTGTGTGTGTTGTGTAGTTAATTTAATTAAGTCTAAATCTGTATGTGTACTAATATTACAAAGAGAGACAATTTGATTTTTTAAATGTTTGTTTACAGACGTAATTGATAGACCATGGAAAAAGCGATAACTAAGCGAAAAACCCAAATTCTGCCGGAAGTCATTATTCCACGCGGACAAAGTCGCGGGCAAAAGCTAGTATCATATAAAACGTAAACTAAAAACTACTTAAGTATTACTACCTTACCTTTACACGCTAACATACCGCCTGTATATTCACTGAAGAACAAGTATTCTTCCACGAATCACGAAGCTTTCAATAGCCTACATTCGTGCACACCACATCAAAGGTTAACATGGAACATCTGCGTCCTGATTTCAGTTAATTACATCAGGCCCTTAATAATAACGGGAAAGTTCTGATTGGATATCAATAATTACATCTATTGCTTAACGAATTATGATTGGGATTTCATTTGGGAAGTGTAGAAAACGGACTGCACTCGTGTTGACCGAAAATGCAACTATGGTTACTTGGTTTAGTGTTTTGGTTAGCTCCAGTGTCCACGGAGGAGTTTCCATCGTTGATGACGGCAAACGCTTCAATTGGTAAGTCCATTATCTGTTAGATTTTTAGGCTTTAAAATTTTATTATTACTAGTCTTGAAAATCTGAATTGTGTTAATTCTCAAGAATGTTTTTGCTCTCAGTATTCTATTGACTTGCTTGTAATTGTTGTTTTAAACCAGTCATAAGCTGGAGAGAATTCTTTGAGCGTATGTTTAGGGAAAATGAAGAAAAGGAAGGAAGGAAATAGGGGGAAAAAACTTTACAAAAAAGTAGGTAGGTACTTAGTGAAAAGGCAGTAAACCCCAAACAAAATCAAGATAATGTAGGATGATTCTCATCCAAAAAAAAAGTATTTAAATGTAATTGATTTCCACTTAGTATCCTCATTTCAGCTGTAGTATTAGATCGGCAGTACTTAGGCGAAAAATATCAGACAATTCTAGACGAGCTAAAGGACTACATCAAGGAGTTGGCGAGGGTTGAGCTCAAACATGGCGGCGTCATCGTTCACTACTACTCCTGGACTGCTATCAGTCTCAAGAGAGGTATGTTGCTTATGAAAAGGAAAAATAATGAAAGGTATATAAAGGAAAGGTTGATAACTGAAAGAAAAACGTTACAGTTTACGGGTAGTATTGAAAATATAAGTTCTACTGGGTCATCGATGCCTGCATGTGCAACCACATGAACCGGTGACCTAGATAGGGTTAGTGGGACAAGTTGTCCTTTTTTCTAAAGCCTTAGTTTGCAATAAAAAAGGGAGTAGTTCACCTTGCTGTAGGAAACAACGAGTTTATAGTAAGAGTAGTTAGATTATTGGCGCCCAACATGGTACAAGCTAGCGAACCGACCTGGCTTCGCAAATTATATACACAAGTCTTCTTCGTTTATCTCTCTTTCTATCGGTAAAAACTATTTCAAAATAGAGATATATAGAACGACTATATTACTATGTAGATATGAATAACTTATTGGCGCCCAACAAAGTAAGACAACAGACTAAGGACATATATTTCGCCGAGATACCATGGCGGCGAAACCAGTCGCCGCTACAAAAAAATTTACACAGCTCTATAGAGAATACTCATCTGTTGTCCGTTTGGCTGCGCAACCAATTTGGTGGCGCGACCAGCTCGCACTTGTGGCGACTCTGGTGTCTGTATGGTGTCTACTTGTCTAGTTCGGTAGCTGGTGAAATATAGCCCTAATAGTCAACTGCTCGTCCTTAGTAAATAATTGAAGTTGTAAACTGTCACAACATAAAGGACGGTTTCCGTTGATTATCACTAATAAACCGTAATTTTTTTTTTGTGAAACGAATAGAGAATTAGAATTTATTCTATGGTTTATTAGTAGATATATCTATTCTATGGTCTATTAGTATATCAATTCTTGTATTTGCCTTTTTCTCACTCTTTTATTGCACCTACCACTACTTTTTCTCCGCACCACCCAAAGGTTGACTGGAAGAGAATGCCTAGGCATTAAGTCCGCCTCTGTACCCATGTGCATAAAGTGTTAAATAAACAAATAAATGGAGAGTTAAAAATACTCATGATTGTTGTAGGTTTTCTAGCTGTATTCAGTATAGCATCTTGCGAAGACACTTGGGAATTGTTTTCTCATACCGAAGAAGAAGAATTATTACTATTTGCTTTAACAGAAGTGGACTGTCCAAGATTACCCTCTCATTCTGCTATAACTGCTACTTTTGCTGATCCTGGTGAAGAATTGCCACAACTGCTTCTAGATTTGAGGACTTCGAACGCTTTTCAGTGGAAGTCGGCTATTATACTTCATGATGACACACTGAGTGAGTATTTTTTCTGAGCATGTTGCTGCCAATAGCTTAAATCAAAGCGTAATTAACCTTTTCACCGCCTATGTAAGGCGGCCACCGGTACATGGTAGACATCCCACCCATACGCACAAAGCGTTCTGGGAAGACATTTATAGTGCGTACAGCCAAGGAGTGAAATTCTCTGCCGGAATATGTGTTCTGATAGCTACAACTTAGGGGTGTTTAAGTCAAGCTCAAGAGTGAATAGATTACTTCTAGGCAAGCGTGTTCCATCGTCGACCACATCATCGCTTACCATTAGGTAAGATGGTGGCCAAACGCAAGCCTATCAATAATAATAAAAAAAACGTCGAATATATCAGACCAACACTTTCGCGTTTATTCCGCCAGGATCGCATATCCACGACTAAAATCTGCATCTCGTCAGCTCTTCCGTCACCTATGATCTTATAACCACAATCTGAAGCAAGGAGTTAAAGGTTAAATACTTTTAACCTTTTAAAGCCAACCGCTTTTTTTCGTCTTTTTTTATTCTTCTTTTTTTTAAAATGTTTTTTCTTTCTTTTATTCAGGTCGGGACATGGTTTCAAGAGTTGTGCAGTCCCTAACATTACAAATCGACGAGGAGAGTGCTTCGCCCGTTTCTGTCACAGTGTTCAAGATGAAACATGAGATCAACGAATACTTGAGAAGGAAAGAGATGCATAGAGTCTTGTCTAAACTACCTGTTCAGTATATAGGTAAAGAAGTTGGTAATTTTGGTAATTTTTAGGTTGATAATTTTAAGTTGGCAATTGTCATTGTGACCGAGGCGGAATCTGCCCGAGCCGCAGGCGAAGGTGTTATGGACTCTAGTGTGTATCAGACGACGTTTTTCAATACACTTACGATGATATAAATAAACAAGGATTGACCGGCGACCAAGTTGCGGGACGCACAGGATCGTGCATTGTGGTGACACTTGGGGGAGGCCTATGTCCAACAGTGGACGTCTACCGGCTGAAATGATGATGATGATAACTGGCGACTCGTAGGGGTCGCTTAGCGGTCAGCCTGATACGATAAAATGTAATAAATTTGGCGGGGGTGAGCTCGCGTACTTTTCCGCACTAATGCGGAAAACTTTAAATTACGCGCCTAAAAGCGGAAGGGATAATAAGAGCAAATACTCGCTCTCGAGTAAGCGTATTAAAAAATAATACTGATATGTGCTGTTTGTGGGCTCTTGATATGCTTAAAAACTATTTTTTCTAGTCTTAAATCACTGTCATCCAAAAGCAGAATTGTCTGTTTTTAATTAGTTTCTATTGCCTTTGTAATGTTTTTCATTGCTTGGACAGCATCCAAACGAGCACAACTGCCTTCTAAATTAACTTTCACAGAATATTTATGTAACTTTTGCTTGCCACGAGTTATCATTGCACTATTGCGGATTTTTAATAGGAATCATTGCTATCTGAGCTTTGGAGATAGTCGATTTTGTTAAATACATACCAGCACGCTTAGCCAAGTTGTTATTCTGCAATCGTTAACGCTGTCGAAAAGTGATAAAACGTATGGGAATGACGTCATCTCAACGTAAGGTCGTGTGGTCAGAACAAACGAATAGACAATTCGTAGCCAAGTTCACATCGTTCAAAATCGTTTCTACAATGTTTAACGCTACATCCTTTGTTATACAAACGCTACATTGTAGAACGAGCGGCCGACTCAGGCGCGTCAACATGGCTACCAACTTATCGTTTTCTACAATTGCTGTCCCCGAGGCGTTACCGATTAGAGAACGGATTCTGACACAAACTGGTTGTAACTTGGCTAGGGGGGCAGGGCCTCAAGTCTGCTATTACCTACTAGTGTCAGAATGGTCTATCATTGATTTCATAATTGTTGATTTTGACAAGTTTGGTAATCTACTAATATGAAAGAAAGAAAGAAAATCATTTTATTTGCCCGAAAAGGCGCAAACTTAAGACTAACATATTACATTTATAGGTACATTTTTATATTTATTATTTTACACATTTTTCATGACAAAATAACAATAAAAATTATAACTTTCCAATAGTCAACCACTGACACTCCATTGAAAGAAGTGGCATAGATTGGTAATCTCGTACATATTGATAACTGAATGTCTGATGTATGCGGTAATCTGCTAAAATTTTGACAGTTTCCTTGATCAGTGATCTACTATTAGAACGTCATTGTGCATTAATTGCATTTTAATAAGCTCGATATTGTCATTCTACCACAACTCTATTACTAGAGTCGAGACCATTGACTAATCAATGATCGATCATTATGAACTAGCAGAATACGAACTTTTAGCGAAATGACAATGGGATTGTGTTGGAATGACGAATTTATAAAAATAGTAGACTTGGGCCCCAGTTAGATGTAAGTCGCTTACTAAAGGGGTGACCAGACGGTTGCAAACTATATATATATGTGTTTGGGCTACATAGATGTAAACCACGCGCCAACACATTCGGTGGTTGGGAAAACGCGCGTCCCAACGAAGGGCATTGAAGGTCATGGATTACAATTGCTGTCTACACAGATTGAAACTAGGAAGATCACCTTGGTTGGAACGCTAGTTTGCAACCACTTAGTCACCCCCAGGGACTCAAACTGTAACCGTACTAATGTGTTTTAACACTGTTTTTTAAAACAGTTATAACAGAAAAACACTTTTAAATGTAACAGATACAATAATGTTACCAAATGAAACTGTAACCTTTTATATGTGTTAAGAAGTGCTACCGAATCAAACTGTAACCTGTTATATGTGTTAATAAGTGTTAATATGTGTAACTGAAATAATTGCACAGTACCATAAATAAGTAAATTGTAACTTTGGCAACGCTGCGTTTTCCTGTTACACTTATTAACACTGTTAACACTTTTATATTTGTTACAGATATGTTACGGTTACACTTTTTTAAGTGTTTTGGGTTAAGGTTTCACATTGAAAACACATATATAAGTGTTACATTTTTTATTCTGTTACACATTCAACATGTAACACTTATAATTCTGTAACCTTTATGAAGGTGTTTTTAAGTCCCTGGTCACCCCTTTAAACACGATCGATGGCTCTTATTAATCAAGTAATATATTTGGTAGGTGAAAATTTTATAGCAGTAGTGACATCAGATGTAATGACTGCAATGGCTGAGACCGCTCGAGATTTACTCATGTCTAACACAATGGCCCAGTGGCTCTACGTCATATCAGACACCAACGCGCAGAATGGGAACCTCAGCAGCCTTATCACTGATATGTATGAAGGGGAGAACGTTGCCTACATCTATAATAATACTGAAGATCATCCGGATTGTAAGGTAATATGAGACTAGGGTTTTGAAACTTGACAGATGCTTACCACATTAGTGTGCATGTGTTAGAAGTATGGAGTTAACTATATGGATATATATTTATATCTAACTACGTATCATACTAAAATGTCAAGATGAATAACGAGAATAACGATTATTTGCAGTGTATAGTCTGTCTAAAAAGTCAAACAACTTGGGAATTTTGTATAATATTTAATCATTTAAAAAGTACTTATATTCGTTACTTTTTATAATGTTCTTGTATTAGTTAACAATGATCAAGATCTCTTAATAAACCTTGATTATTGAACCAGCGCTGACTACATCAGAATCCATTTTATCCTAATAATTACCCAAGTCGTTTGACTTTTTAGACAGACTTTTAAACAATAAATCACTGGTGTGGCGAGAATGGACAACGAGAGAAATGAATATATTAGGGGAAGTTTGAAAATGGCGCCAGTGACTGAAAGGTTGAAAGGAAATCGTTTGTCTTGGTATGGTCATGTAAAGAGGAGAGATGAAAAACATGTTGCTAAAAGAGTTATAAATTTACATGTGCATAGTAAAGATTATAATAAAGATTTATTGTAATCATAAGGAATCTGCAATTTTTCAGTGACAGCTAAAAAAAAAAATTACCTGGTAGCCTAGTCTTAACCACCATTATGTATCGTAAAAAATCATCTAAGCGTTAAATGCATGTCAATTGAATGCTGGCTTTTACGGCTATTCTTAGGTACTATTTCTAGCTTATACTGTCCCACTTTTGGGCAAAGGCCTCTCTGTATTCCTTTCATTGTTGTCGGCTCTGAGCCACTTTTTGCCAATTCCTAAAGAAGCAATCTAAGGGCTACCAAAAAAAACGAGAGAAACGAGGCAAAAACGTGGTGTACACAGACCCTAAGCTAGGGAAAAAAAAAATCAATAAATTCATTAAAAATCACAATGCTTCACTGATCTCGAAACCACAAATAACCGAAATAGTTTGGCTGCCTACCATCAATCCAGGCTAGATTGACGTCGCGTTTCGCCTGTTAAATGCAATTGTTCGCCTATTTCGTTTAGCTCACCCAATTCCCGGAATGATTGTGTCTCTACCAGCCTGCATTGCGCTGTTTCGCGTTTTAGTTTGATTTCAGTTTGGAGTTTGGCTTTATTATTAGTTTGACAATTAACTAGATCTGGAATTTGATATGGTGCTCGAGTTTAGACATGATGTGTGAGAAGATATAATGTTATACGATATGGGTCGAAATATTTGCATTTATGACCTATGTTTGTTTCGGGTTTGAGTGATAATGGTCTACTACAAAGCGTTAAAAATAATATTGTGTTTTAGGGCCTGCGCACATTTGAGAGAAAATAGTCTTAGACAGATTTGTTTCGCATAGACGAGTCTGTCTTGCACTTGCAAAAGATATGACATCTACCAACTCCCACCAACACATACACATTAATTCTTCTAGAGAGAAGGCCTGAGTTCCAAGAGTGGGAATATTGTAAGGCTAATTATATACCCGTATGCTCATTATATAGTAGACCAGTAAATATCAACACAAAAATGGACAAACATCGCAAACGTTATAAAATTTCGCAGTTTTTCAAGCACCATGGAGGTAGCACAGGGTTTTCAGGATTGCAAACTTGAGTGTAGGTAAATTACTCAAAGAACCTAACAACATATAAAAAAATCATAGATACATGCGCGTTTGCGATGTTTGACGTCGATTTTGACTGGCCTGTTACTATACATATTATGACATATTTTTCAAAAGATTCCCAATATTCCTTTGACACACCCGAAGAGGCTACAGATTCTGCTAGCTTCTTAATTCTGGTAATGACTATAAAACTCTTTAATATTTCCAGAACGGAATAATTTGCTACAGCCAGGAGTTGATGGCTGCTTTTATATCAGCTTTGGACGCGGCTATCCAGGAAGAGTTCGATGTGGCTGCCCAGGTTTCAGACGAGGAGTGGGAGTCCATCAGACCGAACAAGATACAAAGACGAGACATGCTACTCAAACATATGCAGGTAAAAAAGGTCTTCTTGCAACACTTTTCGCTAACTATTAAAACCCTGTTTTGATGGTTTAGGTATATTTATAAGTCATACCCCGTTAAATTTTGATCGTTTTAATCCCGTGGGGAGTCGATCCGGTACATGAAACACTATCGATTTGTAAAGATAAAATTGAAAAATAAAGTACCTTTTTTTAAACTCGTATTAATTTACGCATGTGCGAAATTAATTTCTTTAAGAAAACGTCAGCTGAGCGAGTTCAATGATCTGTAAATAATTACGCAACGCCGACTACTACTTACAGGTCATTGAACTCGTTCAGCTGACGTTTGCCGTGAGTCACACAACAAAATGTTATGCTTCTTTTTTTCGTTTTGCCTAATATTGTGTTTGTGGCTTTTGCTGTTTTGCTGTAACAAATAAATTCTTTTTCTTTCTTAGTGGTTCATCTGATTAGCTCCATTTTTTTTTGAGGTGGAAAATCTTCAAGTAACTTTTCCCTCTCTGAGTGAAGTGAAAAGGGGTGTCAAACTTTTACCAATTAAACCTACCTGGGTTCCTTCAGTTTCCGAATTCCAGGCCGTGTTCTTTGCGTTCCAGGCCCGCAGTATCTCTTTCAAATCCAGCAACCCTGGCCATCGGCATTCGCTGGCCTCGTCAACCTTGCTGGCATTTCTTTAAAACGGGCGTCGAACACAAAGCTCCGCCGACCCATTTTTAGTCCTTATCGTACAGCGACCTGCCTATTGTTCCACAAGCCCGCACTTACAATGGCTGAGAATCACACTGCGCGACTCCCACCACCCAAGGCAACTCCTGTGGCGGATGGGGCGTCAGATTGCGTCTCCCTCACACTTTCTGCTTTTGTAGAAAGACGTGACTGCATGTCGTGCCCTCTCACTATGTACCATGGCCTGGACCGGGGCCAGATGGCCAGAGACCGCTTCCACCGATCTCCGTTGATAAAGCTTCTCCGTTTGTTTCGTCTTCTTCCGAGGAATCCCAAATAGAAACTCTGAAACAACCGTATCCGGTGAGGACCTGTGTCAGGTAGTGAGGACGCCCCGTGGCGCCTCAAAGACTTATCGCCGCGATTGTGGTGGGCCCATTAGATAAGCTCCTAGAGATTATTTCTGCTTGCAGGAGCTGCAGTCAGTAATCGTAGAGTTGTCTTGTTTATAAGACTACAAGATAGAATATTTTTAAAATAAAAATGGTAGGAAGGGTAAGGGGGAATTACTTTGAGCGTTTTCAACATTACATTCTTGGGAAGTTTGCAACTACCGGTTGGCAAACGCTGCTTTTTTTTATTATTATTCGTAAGCTCGTGTTTGACCACCACCTCAACTAATGGTAAGCGATGATGTGGTCGACGATGGAGCACGTTTGCCTAGAAGTAACCTATTCGACTTAAAGACCCCTACCAACCCGCATTGGGCTCACGTGATAGATTACGGTCCATTCCTTCTCCTAGAAAGGAGGCCTGAGTCCCAGCAGTGGGAACATTAAAAAGGGTGATGTTGATGATGATGATGAGACCCCTAAGTTTGGTAATAATATGTTGTGTCACAATAATGTCTTGCAGTGATGCAAATTTGATGATTAAGCAAAGTATTCGTCAGTATTAGGCTATATATTATTGTTCATATGTTATTTACTTTTTGTTTAATGAATTTTAGTTTATATATTATTAACATATAAGCACTTAAATAAGTTACCTGAGATACAGGTTTATATATACCTAGTTCAGGTAGAACGCAATTTTTGTAACTTTACCTCTAGTTTAAGTCCTTATTGTAGAAATATTTATGTAAATCAAACAATTCAATTCAATAAACATTAATAAGGTAATAGGTTTCTTGTTTTTTTCCACTAGCAACATATAGCAGTAAAGAGTCGTTGCGGTAACTGTTCGCGGTGGCGCGCTTTGTCGGCGGACACATGGGGTGCCACCTACCGGGGGCTCGCGGATGTTCCAGATCTAGCCAGCAGCAGTACTAACGTGACAACCACTGGAGTTATTGAAAAAATTAATTTGTTAAACGTAAGTACTAACTCGCATGTTCTAGAATTAAAATAGTACATTTTGATACATGTGCAGAAAGTTTGTCTATGTGACCGAGGCGTAATTCGCACGAGCCGTAGTGTGTTATGAAGCCGAGGGCTGCAGTGACGTATGTGTGTCAAACGACGTTTTTCAATAAAAGAAATGAATAATAGGCGCACACTAGGCGACACGCGACAGCGACAGCTCGGCGTCTAGTCGCGGCGACAAGTCGCCAAATTCAAACAACAACGTCTCGACAAGACGCGGCGATTAGGCGCAGCGACAAGTCACCTAGTTTACGATGGCTCTAAACGGTGGTAGACGAGCGAATTGTGGGGGTCGACGCGCGTGCAGCCTTATACGATAATTGTAATAAAATTGTGGCGGGGCGAGCATGCCCATTTTCTGCACTAGTGCGGAAGGTAAATTGCTGCTTAAAAGCGGTGGGATAAGAGCAGGTTTTCGAGTAAGTGTATTGAAAAAAAGATTTGTGAAGTACCATCCTACACGGGGCTCGCATGGTTGGTTACGGCCCAGTCTCTTTTACAGAGAGAAGAGTATTGTCCCAGCAGTGGGAACATTATAGGCTTTTTTAATTGATATAAACTAGTGCTTGACTGCAATCCCACCTGATGGTAATCAGTGATGCAATCGTAGATGATGAGGCGCACTAGTTTATTAATAGCCTATTCACTCTAGCCTTGAAGACACCTAAATTGCTAACCTATAATACTGGTTGGATTTAACTCTCTCTTTGCTTTTTAAGAAGATAGTCATGTAAATTAGACAGTGCCCGTAATGGCCTAGTAAGCAGCTGCTCTTTAAACGGACAAGAACCACTAAAGAGACCGAATATTGACTTCTGCGCAAGTGTTCAAGATCCGTGATGGCAACTGTAACCATCGATGAATAATATTATCGGCGAAACGTTTCATCGGCCAATTATTTTTTCGTTCAACTAACCGTCGGAGTAGAGTGTTATCGGAAAACCGTCCTTTCGGTGAGCGGTATTTCGGAATACCATACGGAGCTCAACTGAATCGAAAATATTAAAAAAGATCACACGTTGGAAACCACCAATTGCCTTAGCATGTTCCTGATAGAAGTTTTATGTAGTTATAAGATAATGCCGCCAATGCCGAGGAGAGACCAACCGAACAATTCGATAATACCCGACCCCATCAACTCAGGAAAAATCCTAACAGCGCGAACAAAGTGCAGCGCTATCTCTCGGGGAATTGGGTTACTAATTAATACATAGGTACCAGAAGAAGTTTTCGGTGGTAATTTTGGATTGCGAGAATCGATTTTAATAATTCTTTTTTTGTTTGAAAGAAGATACGTTCAGGATAATAAAATATGTAAACGAAGTTAAAAAAAATGCTTGCATATACGATTATACTACAAACTTAGTCCAGAAATTATTTTGTACAACCTTTTTGTCTTTTTTGACCAAAAATTTTCTTTCCATCAAGTTCAAAATGATTTTCCTAGAAAGTCCTTATAAAGTTCTACTTTTCAGATTTTTTTCATAGTTTCTAAACTTATGGTTCAAAAGTTAGAGGGGGGGACACATTGTTTTTTACTTTTGGAGCGATTATTTCCGAAATTATTAATATTATCAAAAAATGGTTTTAGTAAACCCCTATTCATTTTTAAATACCTATCCAACAATATATCACACGTTAGGGTTGAAATTAAAAAAAAAATCACTTCCCACTTTACATATAGGGGGGCTACCCTTTTTTTTTTTATGCTGGGAAAAAATCATGCATTGACATCCCTTGGGCGGAGCGGGAGATAGTGTCAGACTCTTACTGACTAAAAGACCCACCCCGTTCCTTCTAGCCTTCATACCGGGGCTCGAGCGCCCTTTCGGATAACCCTGGCCCCAGTAGGCTTCGACCCGGCTGGGTCCCTGCTGTTGCTGACAACTCCTTGAGCCGCGCGGGAACAGTGCGCGCCGTCGACGACTTGGACTTGGTCCGGACAGTTACCGGACGGCCGGACAGTGAGCTACCCATTGCTCACTGTCCTCAAGCCCGCGTCTACGTTGGCTGGAAATCGGGATCAGAATCCCGGCGACGGCGGCGGCGATAACGCCGTTGCCTGATGCGTTCGGCCTCCTCCTTTGCGAGCATTACTGCTTCGCAGTAGTCGGCGACCGCCTGCCACTCCTCCTCGCTCCAGACCATGGCCTCAACCAAGGCCCGGCGCGAGAGGTCTCCGCCGCCGATCGCCCCCACGAGGGCACGGCGATGCTCCACCCAAGCAGGGCACACCTCGACTGTGTGCTCCACCGTGTCCTCCGGGCGTTCCGCACAGTGGCGACACCCGGGCGTCACTTCCGCATGAACCGAGTGTAGGAAACTCCCGAACGAACCATGTCCGGTGAGTACCTGCGTCATGCGGAAGGTAAGGACGCCGTGAGGTCTTTCCAGCCACGCCTCAAAGAGGGGACTTACCGCCATAATTGTGGCGTGAGGCGTGAGGCTACCCTAATAAAACATTTTTTCACAATTTTTATTTTACCACTTTGTCGGCGTGATTGATATACATATTGGTACCAAATTTCAGCTTTCTAGTGCTAACAGTCACAGAGATTAAGCGAGGACAGACAGACAGACAGACGGACAGACAGACATGGCGAAACTATAAGGGTTCCTAGTTGACTACGGAACCCTAAAAAGACAGAAATTTGATACTTGATTAAATCTTAAATAGTAGGTACATAAAAGACAATTTATACTTTATATTAATTCCAGGATGTGTGAGTGCTTAGTTAACCTTTCAATCGTGGTAATTAGAGACACAATAGAAAGACAATAGGTGCGCGAACGCCGGCGTTCGTTTGGGGTTTAATGAATGTGTGATTTACTGTTAATGTAAGTGTGAGGGTGCAAATGTATGTGTGTGTATGTGAGAAAATGTGTGTGAAAATGACAACGGGATCGTGTTGGAATGACGAATTTATAAAAATAGCAGACTTAGTCCCCAGGTGTGTTATCCGTGTGCGTCGGTCTAATGTAGTTCTAGCTTTATCCGCTCTAATCATATATGCTTGTACTATAACAGCGAGAAGTGTTTTCTTTATGTACCATGTTTTGTAGGTTGGCTTCTGGCGTCCTATTGATGCCGTGAACTTCGAAGATGTTCTGTTTCCACACATACATCATGGATTTAGAGGGAAGGAGTTACCCATCATTACTTTTCATGTAAGTTTATACACCACTGTTTTTTAATTCATCATCATCATCATCATTTCAGTCGATATACTTACGTCCACTGTTGGACATAGGCTTCCCCCAAGCGTCGCCACAACGACCTTTCCTGTGCTTCTCGCATCCATCAGTTTCCCGCAACCTTCACCAGGTCATCGGCCCACCTTGTAGGAGGCCTTCCAACGCTGCGTCTTCCGGTACGCGGTCGTCACTCCAGAACCTTTCGGCCCCAACGGCCATCTGTTCTGCGAGCAATATGTCCATTGCTACTTAAGTTTGGCAATTCTTCGTGCTATGTCGGCAACCTTAGTTCTCCTGCTGTTGTAATTAGTACAGAAAAAATGGGGCTCTAACTTTACCCATACTTAACATTTTTGTGTAAATCGAAATCTCAATTTTTAAGAATTAAATTTACCAATTATGACAATTTTCATGGTCAACTACCATGAAAATTGTCATAATTGGTAAATTCATAATTGAATCAATCATTTATAACAATTGCTACTAGAAAATATGTAGGTACTACGCGCAGTGTTTTTTTTTTTCATTTTGATCGATATTCATTCATTCATTCAATAGCCAGTACAATATTTCCATACTTTGAGTGATATTTTGAATATAAACAAACACTAATAACTTTGCTGTTTATTTATTTATTTAAACTTCATACACACACAGCCGGACTTAATGCAACAAGGCATTCTCTACCAATCAAGCTTTGGGTTAAAAAAGACAACACTGTGGTACAATTACCGGCACGAATCTTGAGCGCTGACTTCAAGTTGCGCAGAAGTCAAATATTCGGTCTCTTTAGCGGTGCGAAGTGAGACGCGGGGGCGGGGAGTGTCAGTGATTGGCTCGCCGCGCCATCGCGTCATAGACGTCACTCATGATTCGTTCCCTTCGCTTGCTGCATGTACCTATCTAACAATGACGACGATTGGCTCGCCAATGTAGGGAATGCGCAAAACGATCCCCACTCTGACGCCGAGCGCTCAAGATCCGTGCCGGTAATTGTAGGATTAGGTTTGCAAAAAAAATATATATTGTTACGCCATTAAACGTGAACCCGCCATATCTCCGAGAATATAAAGAGTAGCACGTAATAATTAAAACGCATTGCTGTTCGAAAGGTCTAGAATGGTTGTGCGTACCCAGACTTAGAAAAATCTCGAAATATCCACAAAGTACTTACAAGTAGTAGTTAGGTATTTATAGGAAATGGTACTCTCCGACGTTAACAATAGAGTCGAAATTCGCATGAAAGTGACTCTTATTACCACGAGTAATAAAAATAATTTATGACTTCGAGAAGCGATTCAATTGTTCTGGAATTCTGGATCGTTCGTGGGAAGTCGGTATCTAGAATTTTCTTGGCTCCGCATATAAATACGAGCCCCCGGCCGGAAGCGAGTCAGTTGTGATTTCGACTGCGATCAAGAGCGAACTACCCTAGTACTTGAAGTGATTTTATCTAACGACCTAAGCGATAGTGTAACGGTACTCTAGTGTTAATTGCGATTCGGATTATTGTTGACTGGACTATTTTGTTATTGTTAGTGGTAAATAAAGTTCTCTCGTCAGTAAATCGGCATTTGATTACCCACGTACGTAACAACTGGTGTCAGAAGTGAAATGCCATTAACACCGAGGGACGACGAACAGCGACCACGAACAAGGAGGCAAATGGAGATGGATGCTGCGCGTCATCGTTTGGAGGAGGAAGATCAGGCTGGTATGGGAGCAACAGCAGCTGCTGAGGTGCCAACAGGACCATCCTCGGAATTGAACCTCGCTGCGGTGTTGGCCGCCATGCAAGCTAGTATGGAAGCTGTCCGCCGCGAACAGGAAGCCGCTCGCCGCGATCAGGAAGCCGCTCGCCGCGAACAGGAAGCCGCTCGCCGCGAACAGGAAGAAGCTCGCCGCGCACAGGAAGAAGCTCGCCGAGATCAAGAGGCTAAGCAGAACCTGATCCTCGAAAAAATTGATCACGGCCTCGTCACATTGGGTGAGAAAGTAAAGAATCTCACCTTAGAGGTCAAAGAGGTTTCCGCCCGAGCTGATAGCCTCGAAACAAGGATTGATGGCCACGAAGATCGCCTGCTGGACATCAACAAAAAAATTGTCAAGCTCGAAGCACGCGAACCCGTTACTGTTGGCTCACCATCGCACACCCACTGTGCATCAGCCGCAAAATTTGATGTGCCGCGTTTTGATGGCACGTCTTCCTGGACGGCATTCAAATACCAATTCGAAACATTGGTTAAGACGAACCGCTGGGATGATGAACAGTCTTTCGCGGCATTAACTTTGGCTCTACGAGGGGACGCCCTGCTGGTCCTAGAGAACCTTCCTGCGGACGGCAGGACATTGGAGCGTCTCATGGAGGGACTGGACACTCGTTATGGAGACAAGCACCTCGAGCACGTTTTCCGCGCTCAGTTACGCGAGAGAACGCAGAGGTCGAACGAGAGCCTCCAGCAATGGGGAGTCGAGGTTGAACGGCTGGTCCGGCGTGCGTACAGGTCGATGACACCAGAGACGGTGGAAGTTAATTTGGTGCAAGCATTCATCGACGGTCTACGGGATACAGAAGTAAGGGCTACGGTGCGACTCGGACACCACCAAACTCTGAAGAGTGCGATAGCTCACGCTTTGGAAGTAGAAGCCGTACGAAAAGATTCACGTACGCATAGAGTTAGGGAAGTGGTGGTCTCGCCTTCAGCGCGACCACGTCACCGAGAAGTGGTGGCTTTTTCTCCAGCACAGTCCCGCTATATTCCAACGTGTTACGGGTGCAGAGAAAAAGGGCACATTCGCAACGATTGTCCTAAGAAAAAGAGGGAAAGTGTGGACTCCGGAACTCAAGTCAACGAGAAGCCGATAAAACTTAATGTCGCCAGGGCCACAGCCCCAACCATCACCATCAATCAAGTTCACAACGGAAATAGTTTGATCATCGAAGGAACGCTGAATCATCGTGCCTGCAATTTTACCGTTGACACCGGGGCGTCGCGAACCATTGTAAGACCGGAGTTGCTGAAACGAACCATCTCATGGCAAAAAGAGTCTCCATCCTGCCGACTTCAGACAGCAACCGGCCAGTCAGTCTCCGTCCTCGGTGTTACAGAAACCGAGTTCAAAATCGGTGATCAAGTCTATATCCATCCTGCGTTAATTGCGAATATTACCGACGACTGCATACTGGGTCTCGACTTCTTGCGGAATAATCGATGTATTTTAGATATCGACAGGGGAGTATTGAAATTCCCAGATCAAGAAGTCTTCCTGCGGGGAATTAAGTCATGCAACCTCTATTGTTTAAATAATACTACACTGGCCCCGAGAACAGAAACCTTAGTCGAAGTAAAGTTTCCCAAGAAAATCAGGCAAACAAGATGTGTTTTGGTTGAAGATATTGGCCGGCACCCGGAGCTCATCACCGCGAGGACACTAGTTATGACGAAAGGGAAATCCAAGGTCAGGATTATGAACCTTGGGAAAGAAGAGGTCCAACTGAAGAAAAATAGTGTTGTTGGGAGATGTGAAGAAGTCAAGTATCTCCGTCAAATCAACACATCTCCAGCAAAGCAAGACACGACCAAAGTTGAAACGGAACACATCCAGCAACTTCTGGAAAATTCTAAGAGCAATTTATCGCCTTCGGAATTGCAGCAAGCCAGGGAATTTCTGCTACGGTTTCGAGATATCTTTGCAACGGGAAAAGACTGCGGGAGAACAGGTCTCGTCAAGCATGAGATAGATACAGGTGATGCTAGACCGATTAAACAGAGACCGCGCCGCATACCCTGGGCTAAGGAATCTGAGGTAGCAGAAATGGTAAAGGACATGGCTGATAGCGGAATAATTGAGCCTTCTACGAGTCCATGGTCTTCTCCAGTCGTTCTGGTGAAGAAGAAGGACGGCAGCACCAGATTTTGTGTGGACTACAGAATGCTGAATAATGTGACGAAGAAGGACAGTTATCCCTTACCAAGGATAGACGATACGCTGGATATGCTCAGTGGCATGAAGTGGTTTTCGACCATTGATTTGAAAAGTGGCTACTGGCAAGTGGAAATCAGCGAGAAAGATAAAGAAAAGACAGCGTTCAGTACGGGTATTGGCAGCGGCCTGTGGCAATTTAACGTCATGCCTTTTGGGTTATGCAACGCTCCAGCGACGTTTGAACGCCTCATGGAGAGAGTCATGGTGGGCCTTCTTGGTGACGTCTGTCTGGTATATTTGGATGACATCATTATAATGGGTCGCACTTTTAAGGAAAACCTGAGGAATATGGAGAAAGTGTTCACCAGGATACGAGGGGCTAACCTAAAACTAAGCCCAAAGAAGTGCGCCCTGTTCAAGAAGGAGGTCAGCTACCTAGGACATGTTATTTCCGCTGACGGGGTGAGAACCGACCCTGAGAAGATAAAGGCAGTCCAACAGTGGCCGGTTCCAAAGAACAAAACGGAAGTACGTGCATTTCTAGGGTTGTGCACATACTACAGGCGGTTTGTCAAGAATTTTTCGGACATTGCAAAACCTCTACATCAGCTGACTGAGGATAAACGAGATTTTATCTGGAACGACGACTGTGAGTCAGCATTCAACGAGCTAAAACAACGGTTATGTGAAGCGCCTATACTGGGGTATCCGAGCAGAGACGGAAGATTTGTCGTTGATACCGATGCCAGCAACACGGGAATTGGTGGAGTGTTGTCACAAGTGCAGGGCGACAGACAGGTCGTAATCGCTTACTTCAGTAAGGCACTTTCAAAGCCAGAAAGGAACTACTGCGTGACTCGACGAGAACTGCTGGCTGTGGTAAAAACCTTGCAGCATTTCCACAAGTACCTCATAGGAAGACAATTTACTTTGAGGACGGATCACGCTGCATTGAAATGGCTTCTACAATTTAAAAACCCTGAGGGCCAAGTTGCAAGATGGCTCGAGCAGCTGCAGGAGTTTAACTTTGTGACGGAACATCGTAGTGGAAAAGGGCATAACAATGCTGACGCCCTGTCGCGACGTCCATGTAATGATGACTGCAGACACTGCCAGCAGAATGAAGCCCGAGAACGCGTTAATTTAATTAGGGCTGAAGGCAACTTCAAGAAGTCTCAGGAAGAAGATGACGATATTCGACCTATACTGGACTGGAAGCGTAGCGGAACTAGGCCCCAGTGGAGTGAAGTATCGTCACACAGTCCCGTAACTAAGAGCTACTGGGCACAGTGGGACAGTTTAGTCCTAGAGAATGATGTGCTTTGTAGGAAATGGGAATCGAACGATGGCAAGGAGGTGACCACACAAGTTATAGTACCACGATGTGAAGTAGTCCCCCTGCTACAGAAATACACGATGGTGCTTCTGGAGGACACCTGGGCATCAAGAAAACTCTACTGAAAGTGAGACAGCGGTATTACTGGCTCAATTGTAGAGATGACATAGAGCAATGGTGTCGGAAATGTACAGCGTGCGCATCTGTGAAAGGACCACAGACTAGGAGCAGGGGCAGGCTTCAGCTGTACAATGTGGGAGCCCCATGGGAACGCATCGCTATCGACGTCGCTGGACCTTTTCCAGTTACCAATGACGGAAACAAGTACATAGTGGTGATCCAGGACTATTTCACAAAGTGGCCCGAAGTCTTCGCCATACCCAATCAGGAAGCGACGACAGTGGCGAAGAAGGTGGTCGAAGAAGTAGTATGTCGGTATGGCGCACCTTTGGAAATCCATTCCGATCAAGGCCGTAACTTCGAATCTGCGCTGTTCCAGGAAATGTGTACACTTCTGGGAATTTATAAGACACGCACAACACCTGCGCACCCTCAGTCGGACGGAATGGTGGAAAGGTTTAACCAAACCCTGGAGAATCACCTGGCTAAGGTTGTCGATGACCATCAGAAGGACTGGGACCGGTATATTCCACTATTTCTGATGTCTTATCGATCGGCAGTGCATGATAGCACGGGACATACCCCAGCAAGAGTGAATTTCGGCAGGGAGATGAGACTTCCAGTCGATGCCATAACTGGCGTGCCACCTGACAAGACTAAGCCAGTTACGGACTACGTAAGTGACCTTCAAGATCAATTGGACGAGGTGCATAAACGAGTTCGTGAGAATAGCATGAACACCAGCGTAAAAATGAAAACTAGATACGACCGTAATGCCAATGCCAAGGGATTTGAGGAAGGTACACTGGTCTGGCTCCACAACCCGCTTCGACGGAAAGGGAAGTCGCCGAAACTCCAAGCTCGATGGGAGGGACCTTACACCGTGTTAAAAAGGATTAATGACGTGACCTACCGCATCAAGAAAGGGCTAAGAGGGAAACCCAAGGTTGTCCATGTGGATAGATTGGCGCCGTATCACGGATCTAATAATGCTCGGGACGAGCATGACTAAGAGGGGGGCACTGTTACGCCATTAAACGTGAACCCGCCATATCTCCGAGAATATAAAGAGTAGCACGTAATAATTAAAACGCATTGCTGTTCGAAAGGTCTAGAATGGTTGTGCGTACCCAGACTTAGAAAAATCTCGAAACATCCACAAAGTACTTACAAGTAGTAGTTAGGTATTTATAGGAAATGGTACTCTCCGACGTTAACAATAGAGTCGAAATTCGCATGAAAGTGACTCTTATTACCACGAGTAATAAAAATAATTTATGACTTCGAGAAGCGATTCAATTGTTCTGGAATTCTGGATCGTTCGTGGGAAGTCGGTATCTAGAATTTTCTTGGCTCCGCATATAAATACGAGCCCCCGGCCGGAAGCGAGTCAGTTGTGATTTCGACTGCGATCAAGAGCGAACTACCCTAGTACTTGAAGTGATTTTATCTAACGACCTAAGCGATAGTGTAACGGTACTCTAGTGTTAATTGCGATTCGGATTATTGTTGACTGGACTATTTTGTTATTGTTAGTGGTAAATAAAGTTCTCTCGTCAGTAAATCGGCATTTGATTACCCACGTACGTAACAATATAAAATATTATTTACTTATTGAGAGTTAATTTAAATGATAACAAAGCCCTTTCTACCCCTCCCTTTAAGTATTTGTAAGTACTTATAAAAATTAATGGTGTACTTTAGCTACTAACTAGTAACTTACCTCAATAAAATCCAGCTGAAAACCGCAGTTTCGTAATTAACTCATCGAATGCCGTAATTAGAGACACAATAGAAAGACAATTGCTTATGTCGAACTGTGTAACTTAAGACATTCAAAAGGTTAATAATAATATTTTGTTACTATTTCAGAACCCGCCATGGACAATACTGCAGCGCAACGAATCTGGTGCCATTGTAAAATACAGTGGTCTTATATTTGATATCGTTAATCAGTTGGCGATTAATAAAAACTTCACGTAAGATACATTTATTACAGAATTTTTTTAACTATTACAATCTAACCCAAAAGACTAGCCGCCGGGATTCCGATCCCGATTTCCATCCACTGCCGTAAGCGCGGGCTTGCGGACAGCGAGCAATGGGTAGCTCGCTGTCCGACCGTCAGGTAACGGTCCGGACCGAGCCCAAGTCGTCGACGGCGCGCACTGCTCCCGTGTGCCTCAAGGAGCTGTCAGCAACAGCAGGGTCCCAGCTGGGTCGAAGCCTACTGGGGCCAGGGTTAATTGGAAAGATAGCTTAAGCCCAAGGCAAAGAAGGAACAGCAGTGGGTTTTTAGTCAGTAAGAGTCTGACACTATCTCCCGTTCCGCCCAAGAGCGGGGGTTGTCATTAGATGATTTTCCCATTACGAAAAAAAAAACCCAAAAGACTAATAATAACATTTGAATTGATACGTGTAAATTATGTTAAAACCAAGAATAGAAAAAAGTGTTATTTTTGATTGTTTACACTAATATTATGAACAGGTAAAGTTTGTTTTTTGTTTGTAGCAGGTAATCACTGAAAGTACTGCTCCGATTGCAAAATTTTCTTGACCGATAGAAAGCTGCTGTATTCCTGAGTGATATAGGATAAATATCTATGCGGGCGAAGCTGCGGGCCAAATCTAATAATGAATAAACTCAAAAATTACTGGACCGATTTAAAAATTATTTTTAATTGTTACTATTTTGGTGTACAATAAAGTCTATTCTATTATATTTTTTTAGTAGAATGCTATTTATTTTCTAAGATTACGTGGGCGCAGCCGCCGGGAGAAGCTAGTGCTAATAATATAATTCATTATATGTATGTACAGCTTTTATACACTAAATTTGAATATCACACTAACTCAAAAGACTTAAATCTCTTTTGTTTACGAATTAAGTAGATTAAAGAGAATTAGGATTAGGGGAGCAGTGGTGGCTGAGTGGTAACGGCCCCGATTTACGAGTTGTAGGTCACGGGTTCCAACCCAGCCAGGCGTATTACTTTGTGTAATTTATTTCATCACCACTGCTCTTAAAACCGTGAACGAAAACATCGTGAGGAAACCGGCATGTCCTAAAACGAAAAATTCGAAGACATGTGACATTTACTAACCCGCACTGGGCCCGCTTGGTGTATTACGGCCCATTCCCTCTCCTAGAGAGGAGGCCTGAGTCCCAGCAGTGGGAACATTAAAAGGCTGATTATGCTAAGAGAATTAAGCCTAGGCAGCTGTATTGCCTCAACGTGAAGTCTGTGTCCGTGAGCATCAATAAAAAAATGAAGATACGAGTAGGTACTTAAATAACATTAGGTAAATGTTCAAATGTTTCTTCTTTGTTTTCAGTATAAAAGTCATATTAGCTTCCATTTTGAAGAAAGGTTTGGCCAACGATACAATTGCCGATGTGAGTTTACGACCAATCATTTTGAATAGCCAGTAGCTAAATGGCTCAAGAACTGCTAATCTGTGGTTTTCTTTCAGACAATGCATGGCATGGACGCCAAGCTGACGATGATGGCCATTTCTAAAGGACAAGGAGCTTTGGCAGCTGCCTCTTTCACTGTTTTATCTGATCCTATGCCAGGTAAGAAAATATACCTTTATGATCTTTATTTAATTTTTTGAAATCTTAAATAGTAATGATTTCTCACAAAATGGCCTATTTGTCTATACGTCAGCTACTATGATTGTATTGATGTTTTTTACATCGAATCGACACGCTATTCATTTCCTAGACATAAAACTAAATTGTTTAAAAACTGCTAGCATCTGCGCATACGCAGGAGGTCTGTCGATACTTCTTGACTCTATTTCAAACTTTACATTTACCTTTCTATTCTTATCCCATGTTATTAGAGGTCGAAGTCACTGGCGTAGCAAAGAAACTAGAGAAAGGCTAGGCGGAGCAGTGTCCCGAGGCCCCAAGCTTGGAGGGGCCTCACCCCAAACAAGATTAACAATCCTTTTTGAACTAGAGAAAAATTCTCCCACCTTCGAAATGTACCTAAATAAAATAGGTTGCAACATTATTCATGGCAACTCCTTTTAATCAGTATGACACTCCCCCTCGCTCAACCTAGAGCAGAAGAAGTTATTTAATAATTTCGCACACAAAAAGGGGTCCCCAGATTTTTTGCCCCAGAGCCATAGGTCACCTACCTACGCTTCTGGTCGAATTGACACGTTTCGATCTTGCATTCCGTCAATAGTCGCTTTACTGAGTCTTCTTTAGGAACTATTACAAGCTTATTTTAGAATAGTAAGATGTTAGGCGACCTCGTACCGAAAAACGCAGCGTTGAAAGACTTCACACAAGGTGGACCTACGACCTGGTGAGAGTTGCGGGAATGCGGTGAATGCGAGACGCACAGGACGTTGTGGCGACGCTTGGCTCCCCCAAGCGTAGGCTTCCGCCATATCCAGCAGTGGACGCCTTTCGGCTGAAATGATGATGATGATGATGATGATGATGATGATGAAGGTGTTGAACGTTTCCCAGGTATAAACTACACGATGCCGGTGAGTATACAGTCGTATGCTTTCATGATCGCGCGCCCGAGGGAGCTCAGCAGAGCTTTGCTGTTTCTGCTACCGTTCACATCTGATGTAAGTTCATTAGTACTTTATTTAGAGTTGTCAAAAAATAAAAGACCCGTTTTGACAGGTGTATTTTGGCTATTACTAAAATAGCTACTTGGCCCATAGATTAAGTTTATTTATAAGTTGTGTTAATTTTTTGGTGTACAATAAAGTTTATTTTATTCTACTACTACACGGGATCCCTAATTGTTATTTTATCGTTTCTTTCAGTTTCGTTCTTAGTTACATTCTAGGGTTTTTTCAAATGTCAAAACAGTCTTTTCATTTTTTGACAAGTTTATATAACTTTAAATTACAGCGTAAGTTCTCAAACGGTATGTGGGTGACTCACATATATTTACACAGTATATTGCACTATACACGTACACAATAAATATATACTCACCTACAGGTACATTAAAAATTGACAAATTATATATTATGGGTATGTGGTTTGATGGTATGGGGTTTGATATTTTTTAAGTCCAAAGTAATTGGAATTTTTGAATACAGCTGTAGATAATGCCTACATAAATATGTATTGTTATGTTTTTGAAACGTATTTAAAAACATTCGATTGGGAAAAAACGAATTTTCTATATCAAACAAAAAAAAGAAGTAAAAAAAAAGTTTATATTATTTCTAACAACCGCGCTCATTTAAATATTCTGAAAGTCATAGCATGTCTTAGTTTCATCAATTCTCGGTACTATAATAATACACCAAGTTTCTGGAACGTAAATCATCGCAAGGAAAATGTGACAAAATAGTCATGAGCGAGTTTAACTGCTGTTTGGTCGAATGGATGATAAAAATCAAAAAGACAATCGAATTACTCACTCACATGATTTACTTTTAAATGTCGTTGTTGTTGATGTCGTCAATTTCATACCAAACATTAGAAGACTACTGAATCCAAGATGTGTGCTAATTTTTGTGCTGTAACGTGACTGCTGTCATAATTGTTCTGACATTAGCCTTACTCAGGAGTTTCTTGTTATCCAATTACTGGCTTATGGAGGTTAGATAGGCACCACCAAACACAACTTGGTTAGGAAAAGGCAAGTGGCTATTAATTTCCTACTTACTTTTCTTAAGCTCCTGTAAAACATAATACAAAAATAAGTATTCACGAACACTTATCTGCATTCGAACTGCAAAAGCAATCAGAAAAACTTTAATTTGGTAGTGCAATAATAAGCATTGAGTTAATTTTGTGGTCGAAAAAACGGGTTTCCGCACACCTATAATGGAAAATGTAAAATTTACCAAATAAAACCGATTGTGCGAATTCTCATCTGGTTACATAATGGTTAATACCCGGGTATCGCTGATTGCACATCACAGAACAAATGAACTCAGCCTACTTAAAAGTAGATTGGTAAAGATCCTGAGACAGGAGCCTGTTACAGTTACACTGGTCAGAGTGTCGAGTGCGAGTTGTGAGATGACAGCGAAACGTCGAGCGGTTTCACTGTCTTACAATTTTTAACTTTATCTTCATTATCTTAGTATTGCTTGAGAAACTTGAAATAGTCACGAGGCCGCCCGTGGCTCCGCGGGCACTCCGTCGACTCCCGTAGCTCAAGCGATACTAAATATTAGTTACCTAGTCTCCATTTGGATAATACAATTTCGTGTTTACTACGCGTATTTTATCGTTGTGAAAATCGCTTCAATTTTAAAGAGCATACAAAATGCTTTCTAAGATATAAAGAGAAGGCAGAGTAGGTTTATCGATTTCTTTGAATTTATTTCTGAGGGACTCGCGAGGACCCATTTTATAAATAGCCCGGATTGCTTTCTTTTGTAATATGAAAATTGAGTCTACATCAGCTGCAGATCCCCTCAGTAAAATGCCATAAGACATAATAATGTGGAAATAAGCATAGTAAATTAACCTAGCTGTGGCTATATCTGTCAATTGCCTTATTTTCTTACTGCATATGCAACTGAGATTAATCTTACCGAGAGAGTTCTAATATGAGCAGATTATAGTAATGAAGATAAAGTTTAAAATTATATGACACTGAAACTGCTCGACGCTTCGCTGCCATCTCGATATGAAATGAGCCTAACGCGATCGAAATGTTTACCGCGTTTTGTTCACTGATTGGATAAGAGCTCGGAGCGGACAAATCAGAGTACCGAACGTCATAAACATATCGATTGCGTTAACGTAAAAGAACTCACATTTGGCACATAGATCAAATGCGTTCCGCATCGGAGACCACAGTCTGTGACACCATCTACATTCACAACAAAGTTACTCGTCGAGGTTACGTGAAACTCTTGAAGACAAATGACACTAAGAGGAGGACTTAAAATAACTCCTCACAGGCCAAAGATTTACGAGACTGTCTCCAGAAAGTAGCTGTTAGTTGAAAAAAGAACAAAAAAAGTTTATTGGCACATACCTACCATCTTTTTCATGATCAAAAACTTATACTGACAACTTGCGTCATACCGGAGGCCAAAGGATATTGTTCTGGATAATGCTGGGACTCGTAGGCGAAACAGAGCCAAAAGACTAGTTTTGACTACTCAGAAAGCCATCTGGGGCCATGACGAGTGAAATTGTCAGTCGTGCGAGCGAAAAAGAGTGATAGAGCTGTTAGAGACCTATCTAAGGACTAGATTTAAAGACTGTGAACTGTAATTTAAAGGACTATAATTTCCGAATAGGCACAATTTACTGATTGGTAAATTTTTGGAGTGCACGCGCGTTACCTCGGTAGCAGAGTCAGTCAAGTCCCGCGCGCCACGCCTGTAATCGCTGCTGCTGTGCCGCGACAGTAGCCGAAGATTGCCGAGTGGAAAAGGGCGTCCGAACATTGTCCTCGGGTTGAAGCATTCAAGTGAGAGGAAGTGAGCAAACGTTGTCGCAGGCCCGCAGTACCGTTCCTCTTGTCGTCTTCAACTCCACAACCCGCGTGGTCCCGTCGCAGCCAGGGAAGACCTTGATGACAGAGCTATACATCCTATATAGCCTTTAACAGTTCAGTTTAGGTTGTAAGATGGATCGCGGTAGTAGTACTGCTGACATCCGGGAAGACTTGTGGTTGCTGAAAAGATGGAACTAAAGAGATTCAGGTTACGAAGCCTTATAGCTAAGCTGATGACCAAGTTTAGGTTAATAGGGGACGTGATGCAGGATGGAAAGTGGGATATGGTCTCGGAGAGACGCCACACAAACACTGAAGATTGTCTTTGCTGCGCCCAACCTGTGTGCTGAGTTTGTTATGACTGAAAGATGAGATTTTTTTTGGAAATGTTATCTTCTAAGTTGATCATGTCAATTGTTTGAATTTCCAAAAAGCAACTTTTCAAGTCAGATTATTATTATTTTTTGTAGACTTGGGTGTGCCTCGGTCTAGCTGTGATACTGATGGGGCCTACTCTATATATCATCCATAGACTAAGTCCTTATTACGAGGCCACGGAGATCACTCGACAAGGAGGACTGGCTACCATTCACAATTGTCTCTGGTATATCTATGGCGCTTTGTTGCAACAAGGTAAGAATATTGCTTTATTTTCAAAGTAAGCTTATATCTAATCTAGTAGGTAGTTTGTAGGTACGAATTTAGCTATATATATATATTATTATAGCTTAATAAAATGGTTTTGATGAATAACATATTTTTACATTCTACTTGCCCACCAGATTTAGTGGCTAATAATCAAGATATCATTCGTATACTATCAAGAATATTAAATTATTATTTACCTTTTTCGCGATTTGTAGTCTAAATTTCATTCTTAAAAAGCTTCCAATGGTTGCAATTTTCAACTTTCCCGATGGATGGTCCAAATAAAATCTTTCATACAAAAATCCACCTATCCGCCTTGGGCCCACTTTGTGTGTTATAACCCATTCCCTCTCCTAGAGAGGAGGCCTGAGTCCCAGCAGAGGGAACATTGTAAGGCTGATTACGTTATATTAAACTTTGTCCTGATAATCATGAAAACAAAAAAAAAACTTGAATTGGTGGAGACGTTCTCAAGTGACGCTGCTTATATATGTGACAATATATTTTTATTCACATTGATTGAAGAAAAAGTTGCTTTACGTCTAGTTTATGTTTTTTGCAAGGAAGACACTACAATACCCCATTACGTTGTTATAAATCTCTCGAGTCCCAGTTCAAAAGAAGAGCCAGACAGTTCAAACTAACTTAACCTTTTATCATTTGAGATTTATAATTTGTAGAACAAACGTAATGTTTCAAGGGGCTTTATCTAAAAAACTGAGTTGTGATGGAAATCTTAAAAATTCGTTTTGAGTTTGTAATGCGAAATAATAAAAACATAAAAAGAACTCAGATCATTTCAAAAGTTGGAAATTTCTTGAGTAGTATTTTTTTCTGATATCGAGTCAGGTTTCATTAGAAACGATGAAGACAGATTCTGTAGCTCTACATTTTTTTACGAACAAGACTCAAGTTTTTATTAATTACAAGAAAGTAATTCAATTTTTCTTTGTACATATTTCCTAAAGAAAATCCTTTTTCACAGAAATGTTACAGGCTTAAACTTACGAAAAAAATAATAGTGTAACCAAAAAATATTAAAAAAAAAAATTTTTTTCCTTTTGTCTTATATGGCTGTTGTATTTTTTTTCAGCTAAAATGGCCAGGTAATCATAAAACTGAAAAGAGGTTACATACTTTAGTACTTACTTACGTATCTAATATTTTTTTAGGTTTATTAAAAGGTAAAACGTTAGATACTTAATTAATATTACAAATTAAATTCTTTGTACATGGTTACTAGGTATGTTGGTATTATTAAAATATTGAATAAGAAAAATTAAATCTGATACCGGCCTATATCTTTGAAAAAATCTTAGAACGCGATTAAATAAATAAAAAGAAAAATGTGTTTTTTTTAATACATGGCGATCACTGTGTTTATCTATGGTGTTTAATCACCAACAGTGGCCAAGTATTTGACAAAAAGTCAGGAAAGAGGTCGAAAGTAGGTAGGTATCTTATAATAGAAAATAGTCTGTGTAAAAAGTCAAATAACTTGGGTATGTAGAGCGTAGACTAGCTCTACTCTCAAGATAAGTTGGCGCGTGGCCGAAATTGGAAATTAATCATTTGACGTTTGTGTCATGTATTAGGAGAATGTGTCGTGTTTTATTTTATTTTATTTTATTTTATTTATTAGGGAAAACAAACAATAACACATAGGGAATTACATAAAAGGCTTAACAATTATTTTACACTTGTGATATCAACAACGTTCTCCACATATAAACATAAGACATTTGGCAAGTTTGACAAGTGCTGTTATTTTTTAATTTTTTTTAAAGGAATGCGAAAAGTTACTTTAAATTACAATTGTGGTTCACAAAAAATAGAGCCGGCTTATTATTAATTATGTTGATTTTTTAACATGTTGAGTAACATTATTTTAAATTTTCTTTTAGGCTTAGAAAACAGATCTAGATCACTGAAATTTTTATTAAAATTGCTCGTAAGGCGATGAAGAGGGGCACGCAAGCCAGCATTTGTTCGACTTATACTAGTGGCAAATACAGGCCGTGCGCGCACCTCGCGTCCCTGGCATGTTCTGGGCACTACATAGCACAACTTGTTACTAATATTTAAACAATCATACCAGTTATTGCATAAGTCATACAGAAATGTAGTTTCAAGAAAAGTACGCCTTGTATTTAAAGAGAGCAGATTAAATTTTTTAAGCAATTCACTATAAGAGAGATAACAACTTTTAAAACAACGATAATGCACAGACTTCAAAAATTTTTTTTGTACACTTTCTATAGACTCAATATATTTGCTGTAGTAGGGATTCCACACGGGTGTTCTGTGTTTTTTATCGTTTCTAAAGTAAATAGTCGTTATTATTATACCAAAAGTGATTAAAAGTGCTAGCATGGATATTATCTTGAAAGTCAAACGTGTTGTGAAGAGAAATGAGAAAATATTGGGCCTACGGTACCATTTTGGTATTTGAATCTATACTCTACAAGAAAATATATAAGCAGTTACGTCGATGGTTCGCAGAAGAGCAACACGGATTTCTTCCAAATCGCTCAACTACATCTAACCTTCTTAACATTACCGCACTTCTTGCTAAAAATATGAACGACAGAAAGCAGGTCGACGTGGCTTACTTTGATTTTCAGAAGGCTTTTGACCGTGTGGACAATGATGTACTTTTGGGCAAATTGGCATTGGCTAATTTCTCTGTGTCATTGCTGAGATTATTTGCAAACTATCTGCATGGTCGGAAGCAATTTGTCACATATGAAGGAACAGATTCAAAGCCTTACTTTGTCACATCAGGCATCAGACAGGGAACCAACCTCGGGCCTTTGTTCTTTTTATTCGTGTTAAATGACCTACCCGCACATGTGGAACACTCAACAGTGTTGATGTACGCTGATGACGTCAAGGTGGCTCTTCCAATAGGTACCTCTAATGACACACACACTCTTCAACAAGACATAGACCACATTCATGCGTGGAGCGTTAAAAACAATCTCGCTCTCAATGCAAATAAATGTGCAGTTATGACTTATTCGCAAGCCACACATCCCATACACAACACATATTCTCTAAACAATGAGCCCTTGAAACGTGTTTCAGCCGTACGCGATCTGGGTACTAATTTTGATCCACACTTATCCTTTAACCAGCACATCATACAGATCTGTAACAAATCCCGCAAGAATTTAGGTTTTGTATTGCGCCAGGCAAAAATTTTCCACAATCGACAAGCTATAACTATATTGTACAATTCATATATCCGTGGTTTGCTGGAAACTAATAGTGCAATTTGGAACCCGCATGAAAAATGTTACACGCTGGTCATTGAACGAGTTCAGAAGTCCTTTGTCCGGTACCTCTACCTGAAATTATATGGTTACTACCCATATATGTACCCGACGCCGTTCGTGCTGGGTATGGTGTGTTCCCAAAGTTTGGAAGTTAGAAGAAATCTGTGTCTGGTTAAATATTTCATCCGCCTAATTCGTGGTTCTCACTTCAATTCTTCGTTGCTTGAGTACATCTCCTTTAGCATTCCACTTCCCATCAGGCATACACTACGCCCCCGTCATCGCTCTCTATTTTCCATACCACGAGCCTGTAACATAACCTGCAGAACCAGTCCCGTGTACCTAGCCCTAACCCACATCAACAACACGTTACTTTCTGACGCTGCTATGGACATCTTTGCAAGTGCTAAAATTGAACTTTTTAACGCTGCACCTCGTTACCTTGAGTCCATTGCCACTCCCAGCACAATATCTTGTGAAACTCAATAATATTTTTTTTTTTTTTTATGAAATTTTTGACGTATTATTGTTTTTTTTTTTTGACATTTTATTCTGACATTATTTTTATTATCTTTGACATGATTTTAATTATATTTTTTTTTTATGACATTGTTTCCATTATTATTCCTATTTTTTTTACATTACTTTCATTATTGTTATTATTTTTGACATTGTTTTCATAATTACTATTACTTTTATGTTTATTATGTTAATGTTTTTAAATTATTATTAATGTGGCCTATAATTTATATGTGTGGTGTTAAAATGTAAGTGTAAATTGGCAATAAATAAATAAATAAATAAAATAAATAAATTTTCCAAAATTAGACCCATTATACAAAATTTCCCTAAATATGCGTACCCCAGCGGTAGGTACCTAGCAAGTCAACAAATTTTGTTGAAAATGGACTGCTACTATGTACTTAAATCTTAATCAAGTGACTATCTCATGATAGTCACTTGATCGGTATGAATTCTGCATCATCATGCTTCATTCATGAAAGAATAAATAGTGCCAAATATAAAACAGAATTGTATTGTGGTAATGTATAATGCATCATACCACTGCACATAATTAAACAAAGGCCCTACAAGAGACAATACAAAAGCGCAATCGTTACTGTAATGCCAGAAGAATGACATGTATCTCTAAAAGAAAATAATTTTTTAGATCTGATAGGTTAATACATCTAAAATGGACAAATTAACAATGGACTTATCCGACTCTTCTGATAAAGACAAACGTAGAATTCTGGTGCTAAAAGTGCTAATTAATTTATTAAGACATTCAATAAAAGTTTTACAAAGTTCTCACGATTTTTTTTAATAATAAAGATAAAAATTAAATAAATAAATTCTTTAAATTACGCTGTGTTATGAAAGAGCGTTTTTAATCAAATTAAGGAAAATAGATTTGTTAGGCTGGCAACATTAAGCACGCCTCCAGCTACGCGTCAAGTTATCTTGCTCCCGCTCTAATTACCTATAAGGTTAAAATGAAATCTGATGCAGTCAACACTGGTTGGATAATCAAGGTTGATTAAGAGATCTTAATCATTGCTTACTAATAGAACCTCATAAAAAGTATCGAATATGAGTATTTTTTAAATAATTTAATATTATTAGGGGAAATAATATTAAAATATTCAATATTAAATACAAAAAATTTTCGTTTAGAACTTAGGTACCTATTTCAGTATCTTTAATAATATTCTTATTATAAAAGTAGGATACATTTGCAAAGATATAATAGTAATAAGTAAGTATAAAGTAATAATATAAATCTAGAATCGTAAGAGAAATCTGATTCTAAATATTCTTCCTCATAGTACCTAATTCCTCATCACTAGCCATATTACGATCAAGATTTGTTGTAGAACTATCATCATCTCAAGAAACAAGTGAATGACAACTAGAAGACGTGTTGCCAACCACAGACTTTTTATTTCGTTCAAAAATAAGTTGTTTGACTTTTTAGACAGACTATAACTGTTAGTTTTCTGATGTTAAATGTTCTTTTGCCTTACTTCTTTAGTCGAGAATGTCCCACTGGTGTGCAAAGGTTTTCCCCACATTCTATCTCACGCCATTATAAACCAGAGTCATCATTAAGTTTGAATCAACTTTTTATCTACCAGCAGCGACATAGAAACTAAAATACAAAATCCTGTATCGCGGTGTCATAGTTTTCTGACTTTCTGACTAACTATCGGGTAATTGCCCGGACTAGACACAATACACGTCTGGTCGAAGTTACATCCCGTTTCACATACCTCCCCAATTACATAAATACCCAATAAACACAATTACCTATCTACCTTTTTCCTCATTCAGGGGGCATGTACCTTCCTCGTGCGGACAGCGGCCGTTTGGTCGTAGGGACATGGTGGCTGGTCGTGCTGGTGGTCGTAACCACGTACTCTGGCAACCTGGTGGCCTTCCTCACGTTCCCGAAGCAGGAGGGTCCTGTGACAACAGTGGCTGAACTCCTGGAGAACAGAGCTACGTACACCTGGTCTATTACTAAGGGATCCTATATGGAGATGGAGCTGAAGGTAGGTTTATTTCGAACTTGTTTTTTTGGCTTACCTATTACTAACTTTTGTCCACGGCTTCACCCACGTACATTAAATAAGTCACTCAGGAATAAAGCAGCTTTCTATCGGTGAAAAAATTTTAGCAATCGGATCAGTACTTTCACAGATTACCTGCTACAAACAAAAAAAACAAACTTTACGTCTTTATAATATTAGAGTAGAAAACTTTATGCACTAGTAAAAACACAGTTCAAGGGTAGATTTAATGCTTTAGGTATTTTCTACCAATCGACCTTTGGGTGGTGCAGAAACAGGCAGGTGCAACTAAATAAAAAGACAAACCGAAAATAAATAAGTAGGACCTTATCATACTAGCGGATTGCGAACGTCCACAAAGCAGAGCGTGTGCGCAACGCATACGTTACGGACGCGCAACGGGTACCAGCAACGAGGTGCGGGTCCCCCGGCGTCTTCAAATTAAGAAAGCCAACTAGTGTCTCCTCGTTGGTTTTTTTTTAAAATTTATGTTATTAATTTGCCTTTTTTTCGTATGGACATTGTTATCATTTTTTTTTATTTTTTATTTTTATTACTATAATTATTTATTGACATTGTTATTATTAAATTGTTCATTGACATTATTATTGCTAAATTATTAATTGACATTTCTTTTCTTTTTTTGTGTAACTTTTTTTTTGACATTTCATTATTATTAGTCATTACTGTCCTAGTTTTGTTTTAAGTGCGTGTGTGATCATAGTTTCTAAGTTTAATATTCGTATACAATTAATTGTTCAAGAATAAATAAATAAATAAATCAATCAATCAATCAATCGGAATCCATTTTGTTACTGAGTGTATTGTACGTCGTTAAATTGCTACAAACACGCGTTGAAAACGTTGCGAATTGCCAAGGGTCCGCGACGTCTTCGCTGTGAAGCCGCGGCGTGTACGCTGCATACCCGCCCCGCTCCAGAGCCTCTCGCAAACCGCTAGTGTGATAAAGCCCTAATTATAAAGCGGTAAAGTTTGTTTTTGTTTGTTAGTAGGAGGTAATCTGTGAAAGTACTAGTCCGATTGCTTCAATTATTTCACCGATAGAAAGCTGCTTTATTCCTGAGTAACATAGGCTATATTTTATGTACGCGGGTGAAGCCGCGGGCAGACATATAAATAAGCAATTTTATTGAGAAAAAAAAAAACAGCCAATCAATGCTGTGATGAATCTACCAACTTCTACCAAAATTGGTGATCGATGATATCTAATCATCCCATCCTAATAACCAAAGGTGTGAAATAAACCAATAATAAAAAATTGGTTCTCATAATTAACATAATTAGGTAGGTATGTATAAATTCAAACGAGATAAAATACACCGGAAAGATACCATACTTGAATAATAAACAGGACCTATATATAGCTGGGTAGTAGAGGCCCAGCAGGGTCGAAGCGTACTGGGGCCAAGGGTTTGCTTTGAATAGAAAATTTGGTCCTGGTATAAAAGGCAACGAAGGAACAGAAGTGGGTTTTTAGTCAGTACCATTAGTCTGCCACACCCTCGCGCTCCGCCCTAGAGTTGGATGATAAAAAATAAATAAATACATAGCTGGGTGTAGGTATCCTGTCGGTTATTATCATTAAGCTGGCTGGCGGGGGGTGTATTATATATAGATATATAAAATATCATTGTTCTACCTCTTTTTAGGGTTCCGTAGCCAAATGGCAAAAAATGGAACCCTTATAGATTCGTCATGTCTGTCTGTCTGTCTGTCTGTCTGTCTGTCCGTCCGTATGTCACAGCCACTTTTTTCCGAAACTATAAGAGCGATACTGTTGAAACTTAGTAAGTAGATGTATTCTGTGAACCGCATTAAGATTTTCACACAAAAATAGAAAAAAGCAATAACTTTTGGGGGTCCCCATACTTAGAACTGAAACTCAAAAAATTTTTTTTCGTCAAACCCATACGTATGTGTATCTATGGATAGGTCTTCAAAAATGATATTGAGGTTTCTAGTATCATTTTTTTCTAACTTGAATAGTTTACGCGAGAGACACATCCAAAGTGGTAAAATGTGCCCCCCCCCCTGTAACTTCTAAAATAAGAGAATGATAAAACTAAAAAAAATATATGATGTACATTACCATGCAAACTACCAACGAAAATTGGTTTGAACGAGATCTACAGTCTGTCAAGAAAGTCATGAAAAGCAGGGAGGGCGCCACCATCATTAACATGGTATCCCAATAAACTTCGACTAAAAGATATTGATACTTTTATTTATAAAATAATAATTACCGATTTACGGTCCCTTTACTGCCGTGTAGGTACATTATTTTACCGATCTATCTGACACTCGTCTATCTATCTAATACATGCTTGCAAACGAGTTTTGACTTTCATTGGTAGTGGCTCCCTATAAATAAAAGTACTTACTCTGTCGTAGTGGCTAACAACATTTTTATTAGAACTAATTTTCATTCAAGTGACGTTTAATTTTACCTGATACATAATAGTTATAGTAGTTCTCATTTATTTATTAAAACTTTATCCAACACAAAAGTACAAAGGCGGAGTTAATGCCTTAGGCATTCTCTACCAGTCTGAATTTTGTTTTATAAACATTGCGACGAAACCAGACTTCTCTATTTGCTTATTAGGATAATTATATGTTTATCCTACGTACCTACACGCAAGAGTTTATCAAAACAGACATTCTTCTGGATATCTGGTTTTTTAGTCATAAGAATGTCTGGTTTGATCAACCCTTGTTTTCGTCCTTTCAGCTACTAGCATTTATGTACTTACTACAAAGTGCAAATCACGATGTTTTGCCTCTCTGCACTGCCGTCAGCATGGCGCTGAGTATCGATAGGTATGAGCTCATTGCAAAAATAAAAAGTTTATGAAATAAATCTTTATTAATCCGAATCCAAATAATCAGAGTCGAGGTATTCGACTCCAGAAATGTTGCCTGAAACTTCTTCAAAATGAAACCGGCCAACATCTGACTCGTAGTTTGTTTCGTAGGTCGGCCTTTCCTGTGTTTTCCAAGCGTTGAAAATTTACCTCCATTCTTCATGCCTTAGTCCACAATGCGCCGAACTGTACTTTCGGTAACACCTGAAGTCAATAAAGATATGTTAAATATACAAATACATTTATCATACCTAAATAAAAAACACCAAAATATCAAAACCGTTAAGTGGTAGTATAATAAATCGTAGGTAAATTTCATAACCTTAGCAAGACATAAACAATGTTAAAGATAAATAAATTGTACTTAAAAACAGAAGATTGTCAAAACATTATATTTCCGTTGGTGTGTTAAACTTTAGAATATATTTACGTACCGGTTAACTTTGCTGTTCGACCATAAACATCGTCTTTGTTCGTCCCAGCACTCCCACCTTGAATTTCGGCCATACACCCTTGAAAAACTTTAAATATAATTTGTCTCGCACCGCTCTTATAAACATTTCGATTCATTTTTTGTATCTTAACGCTTACACGATTTAAAATACTCGAAATAGCACCGAAATATTGTAAAAAATCAACCACACAGATACGACGTGACAGTTCAGGTACTCAGCTTAACAATTATTCAGTGTTGCCAGTATTAGCAAAAACAGTAGTTCCCAAAACATTCTTTTCATGACTTTCTTGACAGACTGTAGTAAGATTTTTTTTGAATACGTCTTAAATCTAAAAAAATACACTTTTATTAAAACATCGATCAAAGTTACAACAAACTACAAGAACTTTTATACTATGTTACTTGCTGCTACGGAAACCTCCATGGGCGAGTCCGACTCGCACTTGGCCGGTTTTTTGGCGATTGTTCTACCTCCTTAAGAAATATCATCGACTATATTAATACTAGTGTAACTATACAAGTAGATGCATAATGAAAAAAAGAATACTATTAGATTAGCGTATCGTAACGCTATCTAATAAACTTTGAATTAACCGAGAAATTATTTTATACAATTAATTTATTTATTTATTAGTTTTGGAATAATTTACATTTAATAATAAACTAACTATAATTACAGTAGAATAAAAAATAAATAAAAACCCTACGCTAATTACAACTAAAATCAAACTATAATATGGCGTCAAAAATCCACATTGCTGTCGACTGGTCGACTGGTCAAAAATCCACATTGCTGTCGACCAAATAACTGGCGGCATTGCCACGATGTATGGCAATGCTGTGGATAAGGATGCGATCCATCCGATCCAGCAAAGATACCATGGTTAGGACGTTGGACCCTTTAAAGGGGTGACCACTGACCAGACGGTTGCAAACTAACGCTTCAACCCCCTTGATTGGGAGGCGCGTTTTCCCAACCACCGAACGTGTTGGCGCGTGGTTTACATCCATGTGGACGCAACACAAATCAAACACATGAACCAACAGAGGTGACCTTGCTAGTTTCAATCCGTGTAGACAGCTGTTGTAATCCATGATCTATAACACCCTAGTGTGATAAATCAAACACTTCAGGATAAATTGTATAAATATTTTATTCACTTTGATCAACACAATTTCATACTTATCGTTCTATTAACAATCATTTACAAATACACAGTTTAGTCGGACATGTTTTCTGTTCAACGACTCAAAGCAGACCGACTGTCCAAAATGACAGTAACAAACTCAGTGTTTCCCTACCACAAACTTTCACAAACACTCGGTCGACTAACCGACCAATCAGAGCAAAGTAAAGAGTACGTAACGTCAATTGACTAACTAATATACATTAGAGTTTATCTAATAATTTACTGCAAGTAAATATTTCATTTTAACAATTATGATATATTTATACAAAACAAATCCATAAAGTCTAATATTATAAATTATTACTTAATATCTACAACGAATGTCTAAAGTTCATGTAACTACTAGCGCCATCTATCGCTTATCATTGGAAGTTGAACGATTTATGAATATTTTCTTTAAAAATCATTACATTCGGCCATCCGACATCGTGCGATCTCCTGACGCACGATTACAATTAAAATGATAGGATATTTTCATTAAAATTATGAAACTTAATTCCAGTTCTACAAGGAACTGAGTCTTACATTCATAATCATTACATTCGGCTTAGTCTTGATTATTTGCTTTATCGTCACGTCATATGTTTATAACATTCTCATCACGCGAAGAATAGAGTTTTTTTTTTGTCAAAGGCTTTTCTCTATATCCGAGTTTATATAAGGTCGGAAGAAAGTATGCTTCTAAATGTTATTCCTCAGTTTGCCAAAATCGGTAATTACAGTAATTTTATACTTAAAACTTTGTTTTTTTTCAATGGATCTATGGATTTTAAAATGAGGCAAATTCAATTTTACCCTCATAATTGCAATCAGATCTACTAATCTTTATTAAACCACTTATGCTGTAGGCTGTATCAAGGATTTTACTGATAACGAAAGTATCTTTTTGCTAGTCTAACCCAGATATTGGCGCTCACTTCATATCTTAAACTTTTTAACGTATTTTACTTCGTAATGTTTATCATTTAAAGGCACTCTGATCCTGGTAGTTTTGTGGCAGTCTGTCTAGTGGGACATTTAACAGAATTAATAACACGCCATAGGCATGTTTCCTTGGTGTTCGTCATAGGAATCATTTTATTTTGCTAGGGGATTTAAAATAGTGGTTATACATTTTAGCAAAACCGCGCTCAACCTTAGACAAGATACAGCGTTAAAAACAAGGTCAATACCATGACTATCGCAAAAGCTCTTGATAGTAGGGTATCTAAAAGAAATCCATGATTGCAGTATTATTCAAGTTAATAAAGTACTGTCAAATATGTTTTATAACCAACACTCAATTAGGTACTCAAAACCATTGGTCAATGTTAATTATGTGAGACTGTAAGCATAAAGTAAAATTGATCTGCTTTTTGTTCGAAAGTATTCTTCATTATTTACGCGCACTGAATTCACTTCATGTCATTAGGTTTTTCATCGGGTTCAGCTATAAGAATTTGAAATCTAGATCTTATTCATTTAATCCTAAGCAAATGCTGGCGCTTGCTCTCTCATTTTGTTTCTATTGTGTCTCTAGTCAAAGTATTCGAAAATTTGATATTTAGATCAATTCTCGTCTCAATACTATAAACAGAAACAGTATTCGTCTTAATTTCTGTGGGAAACATGATATTACGACTTAAGGTATCGACATACGCGTCCTAGATCTTACACTCTCAGTGGTTAAATGAAACTCACAAATCTGTAACCACCATGTTGCTACATGTTGTGTGGCGACTCGTTTAGTCAGAGTTCATTACTTTCATTATTTGAAAGCATAATATAAAACAGAAACTTAAGCATTTAGAATAAAAGTGATTCTTCTGCTAGAGGGTCTAAGGGCTTAATTGTACTAATATTATCTCTCAAATAATATTAGCAGCATATGTGCGTGATTTCGTACCAAGTAAAGGTTCTAATAATGAAGTTTGGATCGCACTGTTCGTCAAACTTTATTTTTATTTGAAACCTTGAAATTGGTCCTCTACTCTAGTGTATGGATTTTCAATCCATCTTCCCCTTAACCGAATAAATAACGATGTAATATTTAGCTCTATTTAAATCATTCATTGTATCATAATCATCTTAGGAACCGGCTTCGATTTCAGTCTGGACGACGAGAACTAGTTATGGTCATGTAATAGTATATATTTTATCCTACTTGTAAAATAAATATCATTGTGTTCTCTATCTATAGAATCAGTCTCTGCTACAGTATGCACACGTCACAGGAATTGAAAACGTGTAATAAATCCATTTCCTCGTCTACAATTTAATGGTTTGGCTCAATTCCTAATAGATTTATCATTAATCCCGTGTGTTTAAATTTCTATCTGCAGCTCTTTTACTTATATGTTATCCGTATATAAGCATTAATTTGTCGTAATAATATTCACATAAGTTACACCTTAATTCTTACTAGCTAACATTTCTGCTTGAAACCGACCATAATTCTGCTCATTAGATAAAATCATTTTAGTTTAGTTTACCACTTCGTCACTAAATGCTAACTTACAAAACTTGGCAAGGTTTCGTAAATTTTCTATTTTCTCTTGGTAAGACTAGCAAGTTTTTGAGACAAATTGTATAGTCAGTTTCTGATCCTACTTGCTTAACACAAATCAATTATAATTACTCTTTCTAATCAAACTTAAATACTCTCAAAATTTACAGTAGTGATAGAACTCCCGTATCACAAAGTTCCAATGGATATGTTCAAACCTCGATACTTGTAACGCTTTCCTCCTTGAAAATCATTAAACCACTCTCTTAGACCAACGTGGGGTACCTCTTCGCTTCTTGCATCGTGGTGGTGTCTTATTCCTTCCAAATCGTCTCTTTGCATCATTTTTCTTCAAGTCTGTACTGTTTGAACCAGGAACTATCTATTTGTTCAATAAGACTGGCAATTTTTCCTTCTGTAGTTCTATCGGAATCCAAGTCCTCAAAAATAAAAAAATCTGTGGTTAAAACATTTACAGGAAATAGTACTTGTATCGTTCATTTGAAATTCTTTTTTAAGAATCAAATCCCAGTGTTAAATTATACTTTCAATTCAATTTATGTATACCTATAATATCTTCAAAAACTATAACAGAATGTTCAAATCTCATCCAATAAACAGTTCAAATATGATATGAATAAACTTAATAAATTATTCAATTCATTTACAACATCTGCATTAAGCCAACGTAGTCAGACTAAAATCACATTAATAGGTAAATTCATACGTTACTTACGCTCTTGAGGATAATTTCGTCTGCACCGGGCACACTTAACCCGAATCTTAATTGGCTCATCTGGCCAAATCAAATGGCCCACTTGGCCTCAGATGGCCCACTTGGCCTCAAATGGCCCACTTGGCCTCAAATGGCCCACTTGGCCTCAAATGGCCCACTTGGCCTCAAATGGCGCACTTGGCCTCAAATGGCCCACTTGGCCTCAAATGGCCCACTTTGCTCCAAATGGCCCACTTGGCCTCAAATGGCCCACTTGGCCTCAAATGGCTCACTTGGCCTCAAATGGCCCACATGGCCTCAAATGGCCCACATGGCCTCAAATGGCCCACTTGGCCTCAAATGGGCTCGCTTAGCTTCATCAAAGGCATGCTTGCCTCATCCCTCATCAAGGCTCGCTTGGTCTTATTAATTCTCACTTGGCTTCGTCAAAGGCACGCTTAGCTTCATCAAAAGCACGCTTGGCTTCATCAAAGGCACGCTTAGCTTCATCAAAGGCACGCTTGGCTTCATCAAAGGCACGCATGGCTTCATCAAAGGCACGCTTGGCTTCATCAAAGGCACGCTTGGCTTCATCAAAGGTACACTTGGCTTCATCAAAGGTACACTTGGCGTCATCAAAGGTACACTTGGCTTCATTAAAGGCACGTTGGGCCTCATTAAAGTCACGTTTGGCCTCATCAAAGGCACGCTTGGCCTCATCAAAGACACTCTTGGCCTCATCAAAGCACTGAAATCAATTCAAAACATTTCAAATGAACCATCATTAAGGCTCGCTTGGTCTTATTAAGGCACGCTTGGCTTCATCAAAGGCACCCTTGTCTTCATCAAAGGCACGTTTGGCCTCATCAAAGGCACGTTTGGCCTCATCAAAATCACGCTTGGCCTCATCAAAGACACTCTTGGCCTCATCAAAGACACTCTTGGCCTCATCAAAGCGCTGAAATCAAATCAAAACATTTCTAATGAACCATTTACAGACTCTTAAATTGCCAAGAAGTCAGTAAGTCAGCAAATTGACGGTAATTACATATTCCAAAGTGTAGATCTCTATGGAGAAGAAATTCCATTTACAGCCTTTTAAATCGTGTTATACATATACAAACTCAGTTTTAACTTTGTTCTCTCAAATTCATTTATTGTTTGTCATAGGTGGAAATTTAGTTCATAAAACAACAGTACAAAATAAATATCATTTATCATTTAAGACTTATCATTTATCATCTATCATTAATCTTTTATCGTTTAACATTTATAAATAAATAAATTTATCATTTATCATTTACTATTTATCATTTATCGTTTATCGTTTAACATTTATAAATAAATAAATTTATCATTTATCACTGATCACTGACCACCTATCACTGATCGCTTATCACTGATCACTTATCACTGATCACTAATCACTGATCACTAATCACTGATCACTAATCACTGGTCACTAATCACTGGTCACTAATCACTGGTCACTAATCACTGGTCACTAATCACTGGTCTCTAATCACTGGTCACTAATCACTGGTCACTTATCACTGATCACTTATCACTAATTACTTATCACTTATCACTGATCACTTATCATTTGTCATTCATTAAATATCATTTATCATTATTCTGACATACTAATAAGGGGTACAACATGTTTTTACAACTATGCGTCGAAACGAAAGGGAAATTATCGTGCCACACAAAGTAATCCGAGGCAACAATAACAATTATCGCTTTGGGAAATAGGAAAATTTTACATATAAACTGTTTTTTTTTTTTTTAATCTATCACTATACGAATTCGATGAAATTAAATAAAGGAAAAGCACCCAATTTGAAATATAGAAACTAAAATGAATCACCAGCATTTAAGAGGTGTTTAGTCTTGTCAACGTTCGATTACGAATATGACGCGCATATCTGTACCACTCAGTTCACACATTTGAAGGGAATCGAATGATTCAATACACGAGCCTGTCACCATCAGTAAGAAATTTGGGTGAGTATGATACTGGTCTAAAATACTTGGCACACTTGGCTAAAAAAATAAATAAATCTCGAGCTCACTTAGCTTCAATTTAGGCACACATAACCTCTTGTCTGAAGTAACACTAGCACACATGGGAAAAAGAATAAAAAATATCTCGAGCTCATTTAGCTTCAATTTAGGCACACAACTTCTTGGCTTAAAGTAACACTTGCACACTTTGGTGACAAACAAAAAAAAAAAATATCTCGAGCTCACTTAGCTTCAATTTAGGCACACATAACCTCTTGTCTAAAATCACACTAGTACACTTGGAAAGACAAAAATATATTTCTCGAACTCATTTATCTTCAATTTAGGCACACATAACCTCTTCTTGTTATCACTGCACATATTTGTAGGCATATCCCACTTCTGAAATGTGATAAATCAAACACTTCAGGATAAATTGTATAAATATTTTATTCACTTTGATCAACACAATTTCATACTTATCGTTCTATTAACAATCATTTACAAATACACAGTTTAGTCGGACATGTTTTCTGTTCAACGACTCAAAGCAGACCGACTGTCCAAAATGACAGTAACAAACTCAGTGTTTCCCTACCACAAACTTTCACAAACACTCGGTCGACTAACCGACCAATCAGAGCAAAGTAAAGAGTACGTAACGTCAATTGACTAACTAATATACATTAGAGTTTATCTAATAATTTACTGCAAGTAAATATTTCATTTTAACAATTATGATATATTTATACAAAACAAATCCATAAAGTCTAATATTATAAATTATTACTTAATATCTACAACGAATGTCTAAAGTTCATGTAACTACTAGCGCCATCTATCGCTTATCATTGGAAGTTGAACGATTTATGAATATTTTCTTTAAAAATCATTACACTAGGTTGGGAGGCGCGTTTTCCCAACCACCGAACGTGTTGGCGCGTGGTTTACATCCATGTAGCCGCAACACAAACCAAACACATGAACCAACGTCCTAACAGAGGTGACCTTGCTAGATTCAATCCGTGTAGACAGCTGTTGTAATCTATGACAGATTTGCGAACGTGTTGACGTGTGGTTTACATCCATGTAGTCGCTATACAAACCAAACATACAAAGCAAGCTCCAACCAAGGTGACTTTGGTTGGAACGCTGACGCTTGGTTGATGGTGACCTTGCTAGCTGCAATCCGTGTTGACAGCAGTATCCATGACCTTCAACGCCCTTGGTTGGGAGGCGCGATTTCCCAACCACCGAACGTGAAACACATAAACCAAGGCGACCTTGGATGGAACACTAGTTTGCAATCTTGGACATAATGACGGGTATACCTACAACAGGCCGTTTATCATCGACTAGCTTCTGCCAGCGGCTTCGCTTGCGTAAAATTAGGTTTCCAAATAAACTTTGAACCCCGTTTTATCCCCTTAGGGAATTAACTTTGAAAAATCCTCTCTTAGAGCTCGCCTACGTCATAAAAGGAAACCTTGTGCAAACACACTCCTTTCAGTAGTTTCGGCTGTGCGTTTGTTGATATGTCAGTCAGTCAGTTTCCCCTTTAAATAACTAGCCGTCTCTTTCTCACACCGGATGATGGTTATTAGACATCATGGTAGGCTCAAATCCAGTTCCTTACGCTTTACGAATTTACTGTTACGTTTTATCAAAGTGATACTTCCTGCGTTTCAAGTTCTGAGGTCCTGGCCGTTAATCAGCCTATTTTTATATAAAAGTAGTAATGTGTTAATATCACGTTTTTAAGGTTCCGTACCTCGAAAGGAAAAATCGCATCCCTTATAGGATCACTTTGTTATCCGTCCGACCCTCAGTTTGTATGTCTGTCTGTCAAGACCCTTTATCTCGGGAATGCGAGGACGTAGATGCTCGATAGAGATACTCTTCGGTCCCGTGAAGCTGTGAAAAAATCAAACTTCTAAGTTAACGGTAAAAAAAGATAATATGGCCGTTTATCTCGCAAAAAACGTATATTTAGACACTCAAGGGAACCAAAATTCTAGAGTAGGTACTTCCCGTTGACCTAGAATCCTGAAATTTTGCATAAAGCAAGGTCTTGTTATTGTAACACAAGTATAGGAATAAATCTGAAAACAAAATGATTACGTCACAAATTTTTTTTTTGTAATTTGGAAAAACTTTGAGACTCCAATCAGGACGGAACCCTCAGGGCGCGAGTCCGACTCGCTCTTGCCCTAAATACTCAATTTTTTTTGGCTTGTATACTATGAGGATATCCTTTAATTAAGCCATATCTTCGTATATTAGTCATTTTTTTCCCATTAGCACTAGGCCTAATGAGAATTACACAATATCCACTAGGAAACAATTTGTTAATAATTAAAACAGCCACAACTTTGCCTACTCGAAAAAAAACCCGCCAAAAAGTCCATCACGTTTTTTATGTGTGATAGAAGGCCACAGATAAAAATAGGTTAAGAATCGACCTATCTAAAGTTGTCAAAAAATAAAAGGTACGTTTTGACATTTGATGTTTTTTTTTTATTTACGTTGTAGATTTACATTATGTAACTATTTTGTAATTACATTAAAACAGTTTATGTAATTAATTATTATTTTATTGTTTCTTTCAGTTCCAAGTTACATTCTAGGGTCTTTCTCAAATGTTAAAACAGGACTTTTATTTTTTAACAAGTTTAGTACAAAAAAACAAATGAACAGGTTTTCAGTTGCATCCTCTGTTATATTGCATTTGTATCATTCGTGGTTGTTATGGAGACTTTTTTACATACAAGCACTTTATTAATTTACGAAGTCTACGTACCTATTTGTTCCTACATTATTTAAGCCTTAGATCCATTAGAGGACAAAACGTCCCCACAACTTGGCGCGTAATGCTCAATCTAAATGAAGCTGCAACGTTGTTCAATGTCCCGCAACTTGTCTGCCAACTTTTTACAACGCAATCACATGTCCCTCGTACAAATACTAATCTCGTATTTGTTCGAGGAACCTCGTACATTTAGCAACCCTGCCTTAAGGCACGTTGTGTTAATGGTTTTTTTTATTTTATTTGGGAGTCTTCATATTTATTCCTACATTGTTTAAGCCTCAGATCTGTTAGGGGACAAAATGTCACTGAACACGACGCGCAACGCTCAATTTACGTGAAGCTGCAATTGCTTAATGTCACGTGAGCACGTTGCTCAATGTCCTGCAACTTGTCTCCCAATATTTTACAACGCACTTTCATCACGCGGACAGGACATGTTGCACAGTTTGAAAGCGTTGTCCCTTGTGTTTGTATCTGACGCTGTTTTCTTTTTTTTTTAATGACTACGTAGCACCTGTTTTCGAAAATATTAAACTGCTGTATACCTAGTCAATCATTCTTCCATTTAAATGCCTTCAATAGATAAAAGGTTGTCTTTCAAATAACACTTTTATCGATGAGGCCGCAATTTTTGTTACTCAACGATACATTTCGTTCATATTACTGTGTTTTCTGTATTTTAAATGGTATACATATATAAGAGAACTTATCTTAAACGGTCGTATTTTACCTCCTTTACTTTAAGGGGCCGGCGGAGGATGAATTTCCATACAAACGTAATACCACGCTCATTTGCAGTTGGAGCATATATACAACATATTATGATGATATTCGGTTAAAGACAATATTTATCTAGGTTCCTACGTCGAGAATATTAGAAATATTGTTATTTTTAATACAAGAAAAGCCAAATGTCATGTTTTGCCATTTACGCTATAAAAAAGTGCGAAATACAATTTGCTTAAACTTCTTTTTGTTTTTTAAAAAAAGAAAGACGTAGGAACCTAGATAAATATTGTCTATAACCAAATATCATCATAATATGTTGGAAATATGCTCCAACTGCAAATGAGCGTGGTATTACGTTTGTATGGAAATTCATCCTCCGCCGGCCCCTTGCCTACTGGGGCCAGGGTTAGCTCCGAAAGGGAAGTTCGGCCCCGGTATGAAAGGCAAGAAGGCACAGGGTGGGTTTTTTAGTCAGTAAGAGTCTGACGCTATCTCCCGCTCCGCCCAAGGGCGGGGGATGTCATTTGGATGATTTTTATCCACAAAAAAAAACATAATTAAGAGTAGGTAACCTACCTATCTAAAACGCTGCTCTGCTATCTCCCAATTTCCGAATTTGTAGTTGAAATTTTCAAACTCTCTATTTGTATGAAAACCTGATAAAAATAACGAAATAGCTTCTACCGCTCTAGGTAGAGTGAGAGGGAGTGTCAAGCTTTTACTGGCTAAAACCTGCCTGTTTTCCTTCATGGGTTGTTTGAAAGGGAACCCAGGGGTCGTGGAACTCAAGGCAAAGAAGGTACATAAGAGTGGGTTTTAGTCAGTAAAAGTCTGACACGTCCTCCCGCTCCGCCCTAGAGCGGGAGAAGTCATTGGATGATTTCTCATCTAAAAAAATCTTTTCCCCTTAGCCAAGTTGCTAATCTGCAATCGTTAACGCTAGTAGAAAGCTTCAAATGTACGGGAATGATGTCGTCTTATCGCTCAGTCACGTGGTCTGAACAAAAGAAAAGGGGGCGTGGCCAAGTCGAAGCGTTCGACGCGAACGAAATGGTTGTAACTTGCCTGTGTTCCTTCAGTTGCCTTCTAAGTTTTGAGGTTGCAGTGAGCCCGAAAATGGAAAAAAACCTTAAAGTAACGTATGACACTTACGTTTTTATCTTTATGCTTGTGTTATTCACTTTTGTTTCCAGAATTCAGATGAACCAAAGTACATAGCTTTGCTGAAAGGAGCAGAACTGGTCTCGGCGTCAGCTGGCATGTCAGGAACCATGGCATCGGGTATGAAACACTTATATAATTGCTGCTCTGCATGGTGTCTAATCCAATATTGATGCTACCTCGACCCAACAATTATAAATTCTGCTGACGCAAAATCATGTGTGTGTAATTAGAGTAAATACGAAATAAATTATTGTGACTTTTAGTGTTTAAGTAAACTAGGTATAAAACATAGTAAATATTGATTTTTTCCATTGTTTCGAGACTTTAAATGTTAAATATTGTTAATAATTTGATTGTTCTACAAAAACCATAGCGTAAGAACTCTACGCCTGTGATACAGGTTTATCCTAGTACAGGCACATAACATAGTTACACCTTTGTAATTATTACTAAGATTTTACCAAATAACTTTGAATAAATATACTTTGAATAAGTATTATTAGATTTCAGAGTTAAACTTTTTTTTGTTGTTTTTTTGCTTCATCTGGACTTCCTATTTGTATGTTGGTGTAGGGTCAGCCCTTCTCCAGCGCGTCCGGTTCAAGCGTCATGTCATCATTGACTGGAAGCTGCGGCTCAGCTACCTCATGAGGGCAGACCGGATGGAGTCTGACAACTGCGACTTTGCTTTGAGTATGTATTTAATAGTACAGTATAGTAGTAGTATTCAGGGAATCTGTTTATTGATCTGATCGGAAAAAATGCAAGATGCAAAGCACCACCTATTGTTTTAGGTGGAAAATTATCGAATGATTGCTGCCGCTCATGGGTCGAGTGAGAGGGCGTGTCAGACTTTTAATGACTTAAACTCATTCCTATGTTTCTTTCTTTTCCTTTGGATCCTAGGGTTCACTTTCAACCATTACTCATGGCCCCAGTTAGGCTTAGACCCTGCTAGGCCCCTACTAATATCTCCTTGAGGCGCGTGTGGAGTACTACGCGCCATCGACAACTCGTGCTCAGTCCGGACGGTTACTGGATGGCCGGTAAATCCACGCCTACTCACGGTCGCTGGAAATCGGGGTCAGAAAGCGAAGCACCACTTAAACTTTACTTAAAAAAAAAAAAACGTTGTACTCACATTACGAATTACTCTTATATCGTGGGTGTAGTGATTGTGAAAGCACCTGTATACTCACGAACACACTGGACCCAGCTACCTGGATGACCATAAACTCACTGATGGATACCATACCCTGATGGAATCTCCCCTTAGTCGTCATAACGACCAGTCCTCTGCGCCTCTCCTCCATCGGAACCTTTCAGCCTTTACTGATGACTATTTCATAATCATGGCTTTAAACCCTTCAGGCAGAGTTTTGTCCTATATATTTGTCATGTTCAGTTGTTTCTGTAATAAAGCAAGATGTTCATTAATGTCTAGCATACGAAGCGTCTTGCAAACATCTCACATGTATTTTACTAACAATGGAAATAATTTTCAGGCTCTGAAGAGTTTTTTCATGAGAAAGTTGCAATGATTGTGCCTGCAGGCAGCCCGTATCTTCCAGTCATTAATAAAGAGTAAGTAAATTGCAAGATAAATTTAAAAAAAAATAGATTTGTGATATTACAATTTTCAATTTAAGAAAATTTAATATAAATAAAGATCGTTATCCAATGGAGATATTGGCTTTTTTTTTAGTTTTAATTTCAAGTTTTGCTAATAGACTTTCATGATGATGAACACTGCACAGGGAACGAAACTATTTTTTTTTTGCTTAAATATCTACGATTTTCTATTTTAATAACCACACGCACCAGTCAGATAATGATGTAACCATCATTATTGTCACTATTCTGATCGACTGATTTCTTGACAATTCATTTGAAATAAATACTTTTGATTTTTATATTATTTGAAAAAAAAAATAGGGCCCAGAGTATCCTAATGGATGTAAATACGTTTTACGTGTATGGCTAATTCCATACACGTCTTGAAATATTCGTGATACTCCAGGGAAGGTTTATACGGTGAGAAAATATGGAAAGTTCATGAAAAAAAATCCGATTGCAACGCCATCTCTAATGTCTCAATATGTCATTTTAAAATGGATTCAACTGGTTCTGGTAATGCCAATAGATGGCGTTATCCTTTGACCGTTTAGCTAAAAGTTATTACAACACAAGTAAGGGCTTCTTCACATCACGCCCACAACCACACCACGTGGCCGGGCGTATACTTCGTATTGAAAATGAATACGACTATTCACACGTACCACATTTTGCAGTCGTTATTGACAGAGTGTGTGATACCGACCACATCGCAACCACAATGTAACCACCAGCGACACTGCGATCTAGTGGCCGACCACATCGACAACGTTGCGTCGACGCAACGACAGTGCGTAACCGTGTCTGCACAACGGCGACAACGCAACCACATCGACATTTTGTCGGTACCACAACGCAACTACAAAAAGCTGCAGCGACACTATTCACACGTAACCACTGCTTGACAGCATTTTGTCATTGCGGCGTGGTGTGGTTGGTACGTGTGAAGAAGCCCTAAGGAGGTTCACCGGGTCAGCTAGTTTGAAATAAATGGTTTGATTTGAGTTTTGCTATCATTGACAATTCCATGAAAATCGTGTCGACCGTTGAGCCGCAGAAACGGACAATGTTTTACACACAGTCATACGATTTTTGATAAAATTTAATTGAGATGGCACTATGTTGAAGAATATTTGCGACTGGCCTGTAGGTCTAGTGGTCAATGGCACTGACTAGGTACTATGCCTGAGATCGTGGGTCCGATTCACACCCAGGACAAATGTTTGTGTGATGAACACGATCATTTGTTCTGTGTATGGTCTGTCTGTGTCAGTGGTGTCAGTTGTCTAGTACTTATCACAAGCTCTGCTTAGCTTGGGACTAGGCGGCGTTGTATGATAGTTGAGGAATATTTATTATTAGCTTTTGCCCGCGGCTTCGCCCGCGTACATAAAAGACCTTCCCTCTTTCTCCCCCTTTTCTCACTTTTTTTACAAAAAAATTTGCCTATGTCCGTCTCCAGGGTCCCAACTATCTCTGTACCAAAATAATTAAAATAAAATAAAATAATCTTTAATTCGGATTAGTGACATCCATATGGGTTAGTAAACAACTCATCAAAATCGGTTTTGCCATTTAGGCGTGAAGACGAAACAAATAAACAAACTCACTTTCGCTTTTATAATATTAGTAAGGATTTCTTTCTTCTTCTTTTTAGACTTGACCGCATGCACAAGGCGGGTCTGATCATGCGCTGGCTGGACGCCTACCTTCCTAAGAAGGACCGGTGCTGGAAGACATCGTCCATGATGCAGGAGGTCAACAACCACACCGTCAACCTCAGCGACATGCAGGGCTCCTTCTTCGTCTTGTTCATGGGTAAATTTTAATGATAATATTGCTACTACGATAGCAGTGGTGGCCGAGCGATAACGGCCCCGACTTACGAGTTGTAGGTCGCGGGTTCAAACCCAGCCAGGCGCACTACTTTGTGTAATTTATTTCATCACCTCGGCTCTCAAAACGGTAAAGGAAAACATCGTGAGAAAACCGGCATGTCTTAGAACCAAAAATCCGAAGACCATGATATTCACCAACCCGCACTGGGCCCGCGTGATGGATTACGGCCCATTCCCTCTCTTAAAGAGGAGGCATGAGTCCCAACAGTGGAAACATTATAAGGCCGACTATGCTATGCTATTGCTGTTACACTTCATTGAATCGATCGATATCATCGATTACGTGATCGAATGATGATATCCGTAGGAGAGTCTAGGTTACCGCCATTGTCAGCAAAACAATAAAGGCCTAGCAGGGTCAAAGCCTACTGGGGCTATCTGACCCCCCTCTTCTCCTTCCTCTAGTGTATCTGAGGCCTATATGTCAAAAACTTGTCAAAATATAGCGTGATAAGTGGTGTTTTTCACAGTTTGAGACTTATACGACTTTAATTATAAAAGAGAGTCGTGCTTTAAATAAAAAAAGGGAATCAACTCTCCCATTGCAACTTGAATAACTTGAATTAATGTTTTAAGTGGGTACGAGTATTGGCTTCCTTCAAGGATTACATCATCATCATCATCTCAGCCGAAAGACGTCCACTGTTGGACATAGGCCTCCCCCAAGCGTCGCCACAACAACCCATCCTGCGTCTCTCGCATCTACCACCTTCCTGCGACTCTTACCACGTCGTCGGTCCACCTTGTGGGAGGTCTTTCAACGTTGCGTTTTCCGGTGCGCGTTCGCCACTCTGCCACACGAGAGACTAAAAAGTTCATAAACTACATTATAAAAGAACAAAAACTTTAGGCTGACATCAGACGGACTGCATCTCAGCGACCGCGCGTGGTCGAAATATTTAACTGCATGCAGTTGTAAGTTGCAGTCGAGTGAAGTCAATACTAACTGCATGCAGTCGTGCCTTCAACTTCGCGCGGTCGGCTACAGTTGTGTAGTGTCGCCGCATGCTGTCCACCGCCGTTCGCGTTCAGTTAGTGTGCAGTAATTAGTCAAGTGAAGTCGTGTCGAATGCACATTGGCATTATGCGATCAATTTCATCTTTATTTTGAGGTTATTAAAGATAAAATCTTACTCTTTGCTCCTGGGCTTGATACGTGGCGTCAACTGCGCAAAGGCAGATACGACTGTAGATAACTGCATGCAGTCGAATATGTCGATTACGCACGGTTGCTACGATGCAGTCCGTCTGATGGCAGCTTATTAATTAAAAAAATGTTCCCAAATACTTTATGGACGTTAACTGCAAAGGTGCAAATGTAAGTTGATAATCGCAACACAAACCGAATCCATTGACCTAGAATCATGAAGGTAAGTCAGATTTCATTACTGTAGGTCAATGGGAAGTAACATTTAATTTTGATTCCCTTGCCAGTATTAATTAAGATATGCCGCATTAACGGCAACTGCTTTTGGTTGCGTTTTGTTATAGAAATCTGTTCTTTTTAGGGTTCCGTAGTCAACTAGGAACCCTTATAGTTTCGCCATGTCTGTCTGTCCGTCTGTCTGTCTGTCTGTCCGTCCTCGCTTAATCTCTGTGACCGTTAGCACTAGAAAGCTGAAATTTGGTACCAATATGTATATCAATCACGCCGACAAAGTGGTAAAATAAAAATTGGAAAAAAATGTTTTATTAGGGTAGCCCCCCTATATGTAAAGTGAGAAGTGTTTTTTTTTTAAATTTCAACCCTAACGTGTGATATATTGTTGGATAGGTATTTAAAAATGAATAGGGGTTTACCAAAATTATTTTTTGATAATGTCAATAATTTCGGAAATAATCGCTCCAAAAGTAAAAAACAATGTGTCCCCCCCTCTAACTTTTGAACCATAAGTTTAGAAAATATAAAAAAAATTTGAAAAGTAGAACTTTATAAGGACTTTCTAGGAAAATTATTTTGAACTTGATGGAAAGAACAGTTTTTGTACAAAAAAGACAAAAGGTCTCTACAAAATAATTTCTGGACTAAGTTTGTAGTATAATCGTATATGCAAGCATTTTTTTAATCTCATAAGTGGGTACACTTATTGTGACGGACCGGAAAATACGGAACCCTACACTAAGCGTGGCCCGACACGCTCTTGGCCGGTTTTCATAACTATACGGGGATCGCAGACTTGCTTATGAGATATCTACGCTAATATTATAAAGAGGAGCAGTAGTGGCCGAGTGGTAAGGGCCCCGACTTACAAGTTGTAGGTCGCGGGTTCAAACCCAGCCAGGAGCATTACTTTGTGTAATTTATTTCAACACCACTGCTCTCAAAACGGTGAAGGAAAACATCGTGAGGAAACCGGCATGTCCTAGAACCAAAAATTCGAAGAAATGTGACATTCACCAACCCGCACTGGGCCCGCGTGGTGGATTACGGACCATTCCTTCGCCTAGAGAGGAGTCTTGAGTCCCAGCAGTGGGAACATTAAAAAGGCTGATGATGATGATGATAATAAAGAGGTAAACCTTGTTTTTTTGTTTGTAGGAGGAAACTTTGAAAGTACAGGTCCGATTGCTAAAATTTTTCCACCGATAGAAAGCTGCTTAATGCCTGAGTGACATCCACATCTACACTAATATAATAAAGAGGTAAGGTTTGTTTTTAAGCTATTGCATAGCTTCTATGGAGACCGAATCCAGAAATTCCGTAACGAAAATAACCTAACACCCCCCACTCATTTGTTTTTTGAGCGTGGTGACCGATAAGAAAACAAATGAGTGAACAATCAATCAAAATTCAATTCAATGTGTGAAAGTGTAACTTCAATTAATATCAAAGAAAAAAAAACAAAGGAAAAAAAATACTGCATAAATAAAATAAATAAATAATTATAATTGCATAAGTTGATAAAAATGCTATGCAATAGCTTAACCGCGGCAGTCCCCGAGTGCCACACGTCTTTTTTTGTTTGTTTGTAGGAGTTCAACTCTGAAAGTACTGGTCCGATTGCTATTTCATCAATAGAAAGCTGCTTTATTCCTGAGTGACATAGGCTATATTTTATATACGCGGGTGAAGCCACAAGCAAAAGCTAGTTAATTATAACTTGAGTGTGAGCTTCTTACTAGTTCTGACTTGAGCTTCACGAATAACAAAAAAGCTTGCACTAACTGGACGGGTCCACTCAAATCTGTGTGGTTCTTTCCTCAAAAGACCATCTCAGATACTAATCTCCACTGTTCTCATATGATTTAACCATTACACGTTTACTGGATGACTTTGAAAAGAAACATTGACCTCTGAGTTTGTTTTGGTGTTTCCTCTCAGGGTAGTCAGCTACGAAATACCGGTCTCATATAGTTTAAATTTTGCAAAAAAAAAAAATGACGCGTAAAAGTGTTATTTATAACCTATTGGTAAAATAAAAAAAAACCTTTATCTTTATCATTTACTTGACCTCTACGCGTTCCTGAGAAAAATTGCCTTGGCAGACAGACAATGTCGTGATCTTATAATATTTTTTTATTACTTTTTAGGAGGGTTTCATAACTCAAAAAAAATATAACTAAAAGTCTATTCAATACAACAGTAGCTAGATAGATATGACTAGCTTTTGTCCGCGGCTTCACCCGCATACATAACATATAGCTTATGTCACTCTGGAATAAAGCAGCTTTCTATCGGTGAAATAATTTTAGCAATCAGACCAGTACTTTCATAGATTACCTCCTACAAACAAAAAAGCGAAATATACCTCTTTCTAACATTAAGTGTATATAATGAGACACCCCGTGCCTCGGTCCTCATCACTTAAAGCCTTTGGTCCCGGTTGTCATTCGTAATCCTTTGACAGTTTTTTTTTTTGACATTTATTTTTTTATTCTATTCTATTCTATTCTATTCTATTCTATTCTATTCTATTCTATTCTATTCTATTCTATTCTATTCTATTCTATTCTATTCTATTCTATTCTATTCTATTCTATTCTATTCTATTCTATTCTATTCTATTCTATTCTATTCATCAGTCTTTCCAAGGAGTGTCGTGTTGCCGAGTAAGTTCATTGGGTTGTGGAGGTCTCAAAGACAGTCGGTCTATGTAAAACGGGTATTCAGCCGGTCAGACTGGGAGCCGAAACCAAACTAGTTGGGAGAAGACTGAAGACATGATGGCTATACTAGAGTCTGTCTAAAAAGTCAAACAACTTGGGTAATTATTAGGGTAAAATAAAATATGATGTAGTCAACGCTGGTTCAATAATTAAGGTTGATTAAGAGATCTTGATCATTGTAATTATTAGGGTAAAATGAAATATGATATAATCAACGCTGGTTCAATAATCAAGGTTGATTAAGAGATCTTGATCATTGTTTACTAATAGAAGAACCTTATAAAGAGTATGGAATATAAGTATTTTTTAAATGATTCAATATTATACAAAATTCCCAAGTCGTTTGAATTTTTAGACAGACTATATACAAATAAATTAGAAAATAAAACTAGAATATAATTCAAACAGAGATTCGTTTATGCAAGGCCTGTGTTTGCAAACCCAAAATCGTCCAATCACACATTGGCTACAACAGGAATGGATAGCCAGTGGCAACGGCCCCGACTCACATGTTGAAAATCTGATCATAGTCTACCCAAGGAGTATCGGGCTGCCCAGTAACTGGGTTATGGAGGTCTAAAAGGCAATCGCTTCATATAAAACACGGGTATTCATTTGCATCCGGTACTGGAAGCCGACCCCAAGTTAGTTGGAAAGGGCACGCCAGAATTGTGGCGGTAAGTCCCCTCTTTGAGGCGTGGCTGGAAAGACCCCACGGCGTCGTCACCGTCCGCATGACGCAGGTTCTCACCGGACATGGTCAGTTCGGGAAATTCCTGCACCGGGCGGTGAGCTATTGGTAGCTCGCCGACCGTCCTGTAACCATCCAAGTCATCGACGGCACGTAATGTTCCATGAGCGCCTAAAGGAAATATCAGCAAACAGTAGGGGATCAGGGTCGAAGCCTACTGGGGCCATGGGTTCGCTTCTAAAAGGAAAACCCTGGCCCTGGAATGCAAGGCTATGAAGGAACAAGGAATGGTATTTAGTCAATAAATGTCTGAGACGCTCTCTCGCTCCGCCCAAGGGCGAGAGACGTCATTAGATGATTTCTCATTTAAAAAAAAGTTGGGAAAAGACTAAGGGAAATAATTAGCAGATGACAGGTGATATTAATATAAATTTTGTGCTTTTCTCCTTACTCTCTTTTCTGGGTCCAAATCTTAACAACTATTTTTTAATAATTAGGTAATTATTATTCGGCTTCTGACCCTGGTGGGTGAAACACGCTCGAAGCACGCGCCCACCGTGTGACATAATACATTATGACGTCCAACACAGACAAAAAGTCAAATTATGTGAGTCCGTTCTATTAATGATACATTTGTAATATACCAGTTTGAGAACGGATTCAATGGTTTGTCTATCTAACGGAGTCTATGCAGATTTTTAATCATTTTAATAATATTAGGTTATGATGAGGATACCCCTTTTTACCCCTTTTTACATGGGTACTTATAAAACGTCAGAAACTAACGCACGGGTACAATGTGGGAGCCGCAGCCACAGTATTACAATATTCTCTTGTAATAACCGTGCCGCAGCCTAGTGTGCATCGGCAGTATGGGGCTCGCATTGCTCGAATTTATAGCACAGATTTCTTTCAAGTAGATGTATTCAACTGAAATAAGCCAACTTTACAAAAGAAGGCAAATGACTAGCAATTAATCTCCCATAATTTAATCTATTTCGTAAACTGCTTCTTCTAATTTTTATCCAAAATTAACTTCAAGCAAAATTGTACCTAACTACATTTTTGTTAATTTTCCTATTAGTCCGTTCGTATGTTATCCTAGTTATAAAGGGAAACCTGTTATTAGCTATAGTTTATTATAAGCACTTTCTCTGTAAAATACTTTGTGTATCGCTGTTGGTTACCCAAATAAAATAAAATAAAATTTATGACCGAACAGCCGGTTTCTGAACTCAGAATTTAGAGTTAGTGATAAATAATTTGGGTGTCTTCAAGGCTAGAGTGAATAGACTCTTAATAAACTAGTGCGCCTCACCATCAACGATTGCATCACTGCTTACCATCAGGTGGGATCGCAGTCAAGTAGGTACCTACTAGTTTATAACAAATAAAAAAAAAATGTTAAACTTCAAGTTTGAAAGCATGAGTACCTAAAGATTGACGTGTTCAACTTCAAATTCTCAATTCAGAAATCGGAGATACAGAGCTGAAACATAACACAAACTTACGAATCTAGCTCACTAGGTATTTACGGGTTACTATGTCAAAATCTGCCTATATAATCTATACATCTAGATACATCTTCTATACATCTATATCTATACATTCATATAAATAAAATTGGAGTGTCTGTTGGTAATATTGAGATAACTGCTTTTTACTACATGCATATGAATATATATACGGTACATACACCAAAATAACATTTTTTACAATTTTTGTCTGTCTATCTGTCTGTTTGTCCGGGCGAATCTCTGAAATGGCTGGACCAATTTTGACGGGACTTTTTTGGCAGGTAGCTGATGTAATAAGGAGTAACATAGGCAAACACTTTTATTTTAGAAAAAATAAATTCAAAATCCTGTAGTGCACGCGAACGAAGTCGCGGGCACAGCTAGTTATAATATTCGGCGGCGGACACCTCTCGCGCCGGGCCTTGGTCGTGGCCATGGTCCGGAGCGAGGAGGAGTGGCAGGCGGTCGCCGACTTCTGCGAAGCAGTAATGCTCGCTAAGGAGGAGGCCGACCGCATCAGGCAACGGCGCTCTCGCCGCCGCCGGGATTCCCATCCCGATTTCCAGCCACCGTACGCGCGGGCTTGCGGACAGTGAGCAATGGGTAGCTCGCTGTTCGGCCGTCCGGTAACTGTCCGGACCAAGCCCAAGTCGTCGACAGCGCGCGCTGTTCCCGCGCGCCTCAAGGAGTTGTCAGCAACAGCAGGGGCCCAGCCGGGTCGAAGCCTACTGGGGCCAGGGTTATCCGAAAGGGCGCTTGAGCCCCGGTATGAAGGCTTGAAGGAACGGGATGGGTTTTTTAGTCAGTAAGAGTCTGACACTATCTCCCGCTCCGCCCAAGAGCGCGGGTTGTCATAAGATGATTTTTCCCATCGAAAAAAAAAAGCTAGTTATAATATAAAAGGAGAAACTGATTAACATATTAACACACAGCCGAAACTACTGGGACTAGGAGCGTGAAATTTTGTACAAGGTTTCCTTTTATGACGTAGGTGAGCACTAAGAGAGGATTTCCAAAATGCACCCCTTAAGGGTGTTGTGCTCTGTAGCAACGCCACCGTATATTTTATTATTATGATAAACCCATCTTTATGTACGGCTGACGTACATAGCGTACACGCATTGTTTGTGAATGTACGCCTTTTAATTTAAAAGAAAAAAGTAAATTAATGTGGCGTTGCTGCGGAGAATTCTCACTAGCAACGCCACCTGTAATCAACATTTGTAGACACAATTTCAGCTATTTCTCCAAAGTTATGTAATGTACGAACGCTGTGTATTATGTACACGTGATAAGTATGAAAAAATATGTTAATTCTAAACTTTAATTCTAAACTCACTTATTGTCCCTTATAGTGCATTAAACTAAATGTATTTTAGCTAGCTACAGATTGGCAGGAAAATTTAACAAAACAGATTTCATTAATAGAAGTTTATTATTACGAGTATAACAATGGTTACAACAAAAAAATACCTATAAAATAAATAAAAAAAATTAAACAGAAAATACCTCTCAAAACAAGAAAAATCTGTAAAAAATTCATTACACTAGATTTACAGTGTATTTCAAGGGCGGATCCAGGGGGGGGGGGGGGTCATGGGGGTCATGACCCCCCTGGGCTAGATCCAGGACGTACATAGGTGGACCACTGATTAAAATTGTTAAACATAATGTTTTATATTTTTTTTTGGCACAATATAGATTTTATGTACCTACTTTTTACCTGTATTAATTATTATAAAAATTAAATAATAACTTCGTGTGACTTGACCACGACTATTGTGACGGGGCTGCTCTCAAGCGGCTCCTGCCCAACCTTGGGGTCCAGACGCCTCCTGCCGGAGGCTCTACGCGGGAATCATTCTGTCCATGGCCCTTTATTGGGCGCCAGTGTGGGCGTCGACGCTGCGTCACCAACCGAAGGCCCAGCCGAACGTATGCCAGGGGGTCATGGCAATACGGATGGTGGGGGATACCGTACGATTTCCCACGAAGCGGCAGCCTCCTTGCTGGCCTGCCACCTTGAGATCTGGAGGCTATGGGAGGATCTGGATTTGCGCGTGGAGATGCAATGCCAGGGCGAAAGTCCGCTGCCATGACAAGTCGCGGCATGGCGGACAGAGCTCCGGCGGGATCTCATGGTGAAATGGCGTCAGCGACTATCGCAACCCAATGCTGGGCAAGCCAATTATGGCGGTAAGTCCCCTCTTTGAGGCATGGTTGGCAAGACCTCATGGCGTCATCACCTTCCCCATGACGCAAGTTCTCACCGAACATGGTAAATTCGGGAGGTTCCTCTACCGGATTCGTGGCGGACGTGACGCCCGGGTGTCGCCATTGTGCAGAACGCCCGGAGACCTGCGAGCGGTTAATGTGTATTCTGCATACTGGAGTGCATTTTGGGCACGCTGACTCCTGTTGTAGGTATAGGACAACTATATCAATTATAATTGATAACCCTCTTGACTCAGGTATTTTAATGAGGTACTTAGTTATCCATTAATGCATGATCTAAGAAGAAAAAAGAAAGATCCGATAGAAGAAATCTCTTCTCTCATCTTTTATTTGATTATGATTAATATTATAGCGTAGGTATAATGCGTTCATTAAGACATTGCGAATAGGTTGCCTAGCTAAATCTGGTGCCAAACAAACAATATTGTTGTTACATTTTTGACATCAATTACCCCTCATTTGTTATTTGGGAAAGTCGAACATCAGCTGAAAGAATGTGCCCCAAGGAACTGAAAAACTATAGGTTCCTCCTTTTTTTTTGGTGCAAATAGGAGGGATTGCCTCGCATGAAGAAGCGAGTAAATGGCCATAATTTTCCCTCGTCTGTTATTTAATCGTTTTTTATTCATGTTAATAAGTGTTTTTTAGTCTAATAGAAGCTATTAGTAACGATAGATCTCAATTAGTAAGTATTTGGAAAAAGTCGAAAATATAAAATGTTTGCGGTCTCAGACAAATTTTATTGTTAACATCAGTGGCACTAGATTTAGCTAGGCAACCTTTTCGGAATGCCTTAATAAACGAACGCATTATCTAACACATAATATTTATCATAATCGAATAACTGATGAGTGAAGAGATTTCTTCGGGGATCTCGTACTATCAGGAGTAATAGTCCTCTTTCGTACAGGTATTACAAGTCTTTGAAAATGTCGGCTTTTCTCTACTTTAATAGCCATGTATACATCTGAATCTTCCTCGTGAATCACTCTGTCTAATGCTGAAAACCAAATGAAAATTCGATCAATAATTTTTGAGTTTATCGCTAACAGATAGACAGACATCTCTAACAGGTAGAGGATTTTTTTTTACAATCTACACTAATATTATAAAGAAATAAAGTTTTTATTATTTTTTTTTATTGGAGGAGGTAATCTCTAAAAGTACGGGTCCGTTTGCTAAACGTTTTTCACTGATAGAAACTTGTTTTGTTGAATGTACAACCATATGTAAATCTATCAACATTTCTCAAAGAACATGGATTTAAAGGTCAGCGGAGTTGTGTCGCATGTATGCGGGCGCAGGCGGCAATACGATTATGTGTGCATTTAACTCCGGCCATTTATGTTCAAGGGACGATAAGCTTTAAGAAAATTTAAATTTCGCTGTACGTCAGCGAAATACCCTCCTCCTTAACATTAGGTAGAAAAAATCTATCATTGTCTTTTTATCAATTATAGCACAAACACTTCATGAGGAAAAATGGTCTTAAATCTAGAAAAAGAAAATCTTTCTTTATTGATAGACCGCAAAGTTATGAGCATGAGGGCGACCAAGGTCCCTAAAGGCGATACATTTTCTCTATTTTATGGCGGTCACCTCTCACCTCTCTAATTTATTGAAGTCTCGAAGACTTATGTTAGGGTTTAGGTTCAATATGAGATTGTACGTTATCAACTTTACCTTTATTAAACCTATGTCAGATTTATTTACTTAGATAGGTCGGAAAAGGTATGGCTATATAAGCAGTGTATGGATTTGAATCGAGTGTCTTTTTGGGTTAAGGGCAGGCAACTCGACATACATTTTCTGATTTTCATACAACCGCTCTTTCATTAGATATTTTGGAAATACAGTATGTTGTGAATATTATCTGGCTTCTATTGCAATCAATTTTTAATATTCTATAAGACTAATCCAGTAAAGACCGCTGAAAATCTGCTATTTTGCATGAACTGCTGCTATTTGACACTTCATAATTTAGTCAAAAATTAAAAAAGTAAAAAAAAAAATAACATTTTTAATTTTTAAGGTTTTAAAAATAACACATACTTCTCGGATCAATTTTTGTGAAATATTCGAGTAAATCAAGAATTACCTGATGCTAGCAGAGTTTTCAGGTGTTATCTCTCTTTTTCACGTTGCCTTTTCGTCAAACATCGCGTTGGATTACGTTAGATGAAGCAACAAGCTTTTAAACCAAACAACCTGCTCGATGTTGACGATAGGCGAATGGAAGAGCCTTTTAAGAACGTCTCCCTATTATATATCCCTATTTTAATGCTAAATTTTGACAGGTTTTCAGGCTAGACTGGCTAGAGTTTGAGAAATACTCAACTTAAAAATACTTAAATCAGAAATCGGGGGTAAGAGTAGAGATCAATTTTTTTTTTGAGGCCGGGAAACCTTCGAAATTCAAAGATTCATAGCTCACCCTGTTGAGTGACTTTTTCATTAAAAAAGCCATTCATTAGGGTTAGGGTTAGATGACTTAAGAGAGTTGTATTGATAATTTTGACGATTAAAATTCTGTAAATAAATTCATATTACGGTCGCAAATCATAGCTTCTACTTAGATGCTGACAGTGACTGAAAATCTTAAGAAAACTTGAATTTCGCGATTTTGATAACGATGCCTTACAAACTGTCAAAATAATGCTTTGTCCTGAGTGACTGACGGATCTACGCGTAGCCTTAAACCGCTGATCGTAAAAACTTAGTAGGTATGTTCTTTGTATGACGTAGGCATCCGATGGATTTTTAGACATTACTTCCACGGGGTGAAAAAGGGAGGCGAAAAAAACCTACTTTCACGCAGGCGAAGCCGCTAGCAGAAGCTAGTTACTTATATAAGTACACAGATAGAAGTGTTCCTTCTAAGAAGGGAGACTGGTATCCCCACTTGTGCAAAACAACCCGTCAGTCACCTAGATGGCCCGGTGACAATGTATTTTTGCTGTGGTACAGTTATGTACATAAATTCTTTACATAGAAATACTGGACACGTGTTTCACATATATATCTACTAAAACTGGGCCTCAAGTCTGCTATTACAATAGTGTCAGAATGGTCTATCATTGATGTCATAATTGTCGATTTTGACAAGTTTGGTAATCTACTAATATAATGGCGTCATTATGACTTTCCAATGGCCAACCACTGACACTCCATTGAAAGAAGTGACATAGAATAGTAATCTCGTACATATTGACAAATGAATATTTGAAGTTTGCGGTAATCTGCTAAAACTTTGACAGTTTATTTGATCAGTGTTTTAACATTAGAACGTAATTGTGCAGTTATTGGTTTTAATATGCTCGAAATTATCATTCTACCACAATTCTATTACAAGACCATTGACCGATCAATGATCGATCATTGTGAATTAGCAGATTACAAACTTTTAGCAAAATGACAATTGGATCGTGTTGGAATGACGAATTTATAAAAATAGCAGACTTGGGGCCCTGATGTTGTGTGGTGTAGTCATCTGTAGCCGAATGAGGCAGAGAACCTAATTAATTTACCTTTTTTTTTGTACGGCAGGTTTCTTCTGTGCATCCACAGTGTTGCTGCTTGAATTTCTCTACAACAGGCGGAAACGCCGGGGCGACCAGACAGTCATTAAACCTTACATCGAATAAACTACTTATTTACATATCTACCATAATGATACAATTAGCATAACGCGCGGAAAACTACTCACGATTAAACTGCCTTATAATGTAATGATTTAATATAATTCGGACATATTGTAATTACCTATTTATTGCATATTTATGTAACTGCTGTTGGTATCTATATTTTTTTCTATATTAAAATATTTTAACAAACAACGACTATTTATTTTCAAGAATGTTGGGCTGTGAAAAAGACGGATGAAAAAAGATTGCATGTAGCGGAGATGAGAATGTTAAGATGGATGTGTGGTGTGACGAGAATGGATAAAGTGAGAAATGAGTATATTAGGGGAAGTTTGAAAGTGGCGCCAGTGACTGAAAGGAAATCGTTTCTCTTGGTATGGTCATGTAAAGAGGAGAGATGAAAAGCATGTTGCTAAAAGAGTTATGAATTTATATGTGGATGGATGGAGAGGGAGAGGGAGGCCAAAGAAAAGATGGATGGATTGTGTGAGAAGTGATATGAAAGAAAAGGGAGTTAGTGATAGCGTGACGAGTGACAGGACAGAATGGAAGAAAAAAACGTTTTACGCCGACCCCAAATAAAATGGGATAAGGGCAGGAAGAAGAAGTCTATTTATTTTCAAGAAATAATAAATTGAATTACTGTACCTACTACAAAACAAATAAAAATATACATACATACCCAGCTGTTAATATTGTTAGTACTATCAAAGACGCTTCCGCCTGACCATCGCTAAGTTCATTTTTGCTTGCACTCGAAACGAAAATTTCAAAGGGTTTTGGCGCCGCGCCGCAGGATTTAAGTGAAAATTTTTTTTAAGTGATCAGGCAGAAATTAGTGTGATGGTACAAATAGCTGCATCAATTGGGAACCCATCTCACATTAAACTACTTTAGACGTACACGGTATAAACGACGAAACGACACGCTTAGTTCGGACCGTTGAAGTTTCAACAACGTAAGGGTGGACACGGTTATCTACAACGAAAATCCTTTATTCTTTATTCTTTATTCTTTATTGTACACAAAAAAAAAAAATACAAAAAAAAACAAACAGGACATTAGATATGAGTACATAGGCGAGCTTAACCCACAACTGGGTTTTCTTACAGCAAACCATGTGATTTAAAATGAAATTTTGTGTTTGAGGAACCTTGTAAATGTACAACAAAAGGGGGAAAAAAAAAGACATATAAATTGAATTTAACATAAGACCAAAAATATACTAAACAGACATATACCGCACACTATACATATACATAATATATACAATAAATAAATACTTATATACATACATATTTTTAGGTCATGTTGACAGGAAATGTTCCTTAATTTTTCTCCTGAAAACTTCCAACGAAGGGATATTATGAATGAGGACTGGCTTTGGGCACGCCACAATTATGGCGGTAAGTCCCCTCTTTGAGGCGATGCTGGAAAGACCTCACGGCGTCATTACCTTCCGTATGACGGAGGTCCTCACCGGACATGGCACGTTCGAGAGGTTCCTGCACCGGATTCGTGCGGATGTGACGCCCGGGTGTCGCCACTGTGCGGAATGCCCGGAGGACACGGTGGAGCACACAGTCGAGGTGTGCAGACGTCATCTCAACGCTCAGTCACGTGATCGGAACAAAGAAACTGGAGGCGTGGTCAACTCGAGGCGTTCGACGTAAGAGAATCGAAACGAAACTATTGTAACTTGGCTAGGGGGGCTGTTGTGATGGTTACCAAACATCATGGATACAAGTGCTTGCATAAACACAGGCTAAATCACGCGCAATATGAACTTGTTTACGAAAACATCAATATTTAGGTTATTTTTTAAATTAATAATGGAGGGATTTTTACTCATGTGACATGTGTTGATTCTGAAAAGTGTAAACTTACTGGTTCCACAAGTAAGGCGGGTATGCAAATGGTTGTTTACAACGAAACGCTAACGTGACACCATGCACGAAACCTTCCACTGTTTGAGCTGATTATCCTACTAGCCAGTGTTTGTAGACTAAAAGTTTCCTTAATTTTATCTAACTAGGCTCAGAAATGAAGATATCCGCAGTAGAACCAAGGTTACCGACATAGCTCGAAGAATCGACAAACTTAAGTAGCAAAGGCAAGGCACATTGCTCGCAGAACAGATGGTCGATGGGGACGAAAGGTTATGGAGTAGCGAACGCGTACCTGAAGGCCTTCCACAAGATGGACCAATGACCTGGTCGGGATCGCGGGATTCCGATGGATGCGTGACACACAGGACCGGTCGTTGTGGTGACGCGGGAGGCCTATGTCCAACATTCTTTCGGCTGATATGATGATGATGAGGCTCATAACTAGGCTTCCATCCTTTTACAGGATACATTTTGAAAAGTGCGCGGGAATTGCATGACTTGATTCCGCCATCTCCTTTCTACCATCGGACATCCGGACATACGGCGAGTATCCACCCTTACGTTGTTGAATCTTCTACTGTTCTGAAAGCGTTACGCTTCGTGTCGTTCATACCGCGTACATCGAGCGACTGGAACAATTTGCTTGCTGCGGTCTTCCCGTCTAATTATAATTTAGGTGTCTTCAAGGCTACAGTGAATAGATTCTTAATAAACTAGAGCGCCTCACCATCAACTATTGCATCTCTGCTTACCATCAGATGGGATCACAGTCATGCACTGCTTTATATCTAGTAAATAAAAAAAAAGGCTTCGCCCCAAGGGTCGTTAGGTGATTTCCAGCCGACGACGAGCATGAGGAAGTTCGTAGGCGCCCGTCTGATAAGTACCAGGTCAGAGTCGAAGGCGCGTAGTGTTCTATGTGCACATCAAATGGATGTCTGCAAAACTGAAGGGGCCCAGCAGGGCTGATGCCTGTTAGGACTGCGGGAACTTTTGGAAGAGTAACCTCGAAAGTAAAGGGAAGGAAGGACACATGTGGGGTTTAGTTAGTAAAAGTCTGACAATCCAAATCCCGTGGCCCTAAACTCGATATAATGGAACCAAACACATCCTACTAATATTATAAATGCGAAAAGTATGTATGGATGTTTGATACTGTTTCACGCAAAAACTGCTGAATGAATTTCGATGAAACTTGGTACACGGGTAGACCATGTCCTGGAATGCACATAGGATACTTCTCATCCCGAGAGTGTGTTCCCTTGGGATATTTTTTTAGTATTACGCAGGCCAAGTCGCTGGCAGCACCTAGTTAAGACATATTTTTTACATAAAGTTTATGTTTATTGGTTGCATAACAATAAATGAAGAGCCGGAAATCATGCCCTTTGTGGTGGTAAGTTGTGGCGCAAATGAAGTGCAGAATAAATTACAAACTGTGCGAAGCACTTCAGCTTTTTGTGTAGTATTTATTTGTAAACTTTGAAAGCTTTTTTTTTATAAAAGTAGTCAAAATGTAGGACAAACAATTCTTGAGAACGAGAGAGAGTTGAATTGATGACGTTCTTAAAAAGTAAAAAAAATGTTCGGGGGATCCTTATATATTCCATCTTTTGCTAATATTTTCTGGAGTGTTGTGATAAGTACTTATGAAGAAGATGAAACTGAAATATGAATTAGGGAAAGAAGTACAGCATCAGACATGGTTAAGAAAGCTTTACTGACAGTCAAATTAACCGCGAAGTTAACTTGGTATGGCCCAAACACAAAACTGCGACAAGACGTCGCATAGTAAAAATCTAGAAGTTCGCATGATGCATTGCAAGAACTTGCGAATTGATTTGCATCGCGTATTGTATGGTCACCTAAACCGATGCTATGTCGCAAGTAATCGTATCGTAGCAATTCGCATCGCTAGATTCTACGAAGCGGTGTCGAATTGCATCGCAGTTTTGTGTAAGCCCTAAAGCTTTCCGTGAACACCCTATGTAATGTAGCAGTATTTAAGCTTTATACTAGACTTTAAATCTATCACACAAAAGATGGCAGCACGAGCTATACAAAATTAACGACCAGTTCACACTCGCTCATTGTCTGAAAACCTTATTTTCGAGGTGGGAATTCATCATTAATTCCCGCTTTGTATGGGGCGAGAGGGAGTGACGGACTTTTAGTATACAAAACCTACCAGTGTTCCTTCAGTAGCTCTTTGCAATCCAGGGCCACAGTAACTCTTTAAAACCCCGCAGTTTCCCGAAACACCTGGAAGCCTTTTGCCGTTGCCTAGCTGTGAGAGGACAGTCTATCAGTACAGTTGCCATAACGGATCTTGAGCGGTTGCGCAGAAGTCAAATATTTGGTCTCTTTAGTGGTGCGAAGTGAGACGCGGGGGCGGGGAGTGTCAGTGATTGGCTCGCCGCGCCATCGCGTCATAGACGTCACTCCTCATTCGTTCCCTGCGTTGCTGCATGTATCTAACAACGAAGACGATTGGCTCGCCAATGTATGGAATGCGCAAAGTGATCCCCAGTAATATGTAACCAAGCATTATATGTAACACATAATATGATTTAAAAGAGTGTCCATGGAGTTTCTTGCACGTTCTTCTCCATAGAGACCTACTCTTTGGAACGTGCAATTTAGCTTTAAATTTAGCTTCACTTTTCTTGGACTGACCGACATTTGACTATTCAAAAGTGCCTGTAAATGGTCTATTTGAAATAAATGTTTTGATTTGATTTGAGTCTGACGCCGAGCGCTCAAGATCCGTTGTGCCTACTGTAACCAGTAAGATATTCAATAAGATCCACAATACTGATCTTTGATCCCTGCATACCTTTACACGTGGTCGTTAGTATTCATGACATAAGAATAATAATCAAATCATAATAAATTATCGTATAGTTGAATATTGGCATGGTAACACCCATTACGAGAATCTGTTTCCTTGTTCATCTTACTAAAGCTTTACTGACTTTGTAAGTGGCAGTTGTAACCTAGAATAAATTATAGATGTAGTAAATACAGGACCTTACCTACGTATAGAGTCCATTTTTTGTTTTCGAACAAAACAAATTTGTCAGTTTCCAGTATTGGTCTTAGAGCTAACAAGTCGTACCTTTTGATTGTTTGAATTAAAATATTTTTTAATCCTACAAAAGATTAGTTTAAAAAAATGAAAATATTTAAATGCAAAAAAAGTTTAAAAAAGTGCAAAATAAAACTATCAAAAAAGCAAAATATTCCCTTTACAGTTGACTGCGGTTTTAAAATAATTGTTGACTGGCATAATGGTCTTTGATGGAATGAAGTTGTCAAGTAAGTACATTTTGTTACCTTGAGTACATTTATGGCATCCGCGAAATAAGTGGCGAAAACATGACGAAATCGACACCTCACAAAAAGAAAAAAAAAAGGTCGTAAAGCAGAAAGTGCATTTTTTTAGGAAAAGTTTTTTGTAATTGTTAATTATGTAAGTAATTTGTGGAAATCCTATTAACCGATGTATTTGCAGTAAACAATAATCAGTTTAAATCTATGTACCAGACACCGGAAGTAAAAATAAAAAATAGTATTTATATTACATATTTATTATACAAGATGACTCAAAATAGTAGATTATATGACTAGGGGATAAAGCAGTGTCTTTAAGTCGCAAGCGGAATGTTGAATTCCGAACGAAACGAAGGTTGCTAAGTTTCGCTAAGAACGTACCTAAGTGAGGGATTTATAAAATTAACTCCCGAGCACTGCGAGGGAGTTAATATGGGATATTTATCTTATTATTTTATTACTTATTTATATCGAATATTGATATAGGAAACCTGAGTGAAGTGAGGAATTCAAGCCGCCCAAGATAAAGACATCTTTATCCCCGTGTAGGATAGGTACTCTACTTTTTACACCACCAGTGAGATAATTAATAGATAATTTACTAAAACAAATTATATCACTTATTTTATCACTCGACATGTTTTTGAGATTGAGGCAAACCAAATTCACTACTTGATTCTATAGTTTTAATTTTCTATAACGCTCTTTATTTATTTTTTTTAAACTCGTCAGTCACATTTTATTTTGTTAGTGGCCAGTTTCAATTTTAATAAACTTGTTTGATGCACGTATATTTTAATTCTTTTTTTTTTTTCAAAATATATGACGACTTTCGAGGTGTCGTAACATAGGGAAAAATACATGAGTGTTAACTTATAGGTACAAATTTTTGAGTACCTACAAATTAAAGTGTACACCCATACATTTTATTCCTTGCAAGGGTCAACAGAGACATTCATTTCTTTGTGCTGTTTTAGTGGCGTTGGAAGGCTTCCTACAGGGAGGACCGACGACCTGATGAGGGCTGCGGTAATCCGACGGACGCGAGAAGCACAGGACCGGCCATTGTAGTGACAGTTGTGGAGGCCTACGGCCAACAGTCGACGTCTTTCGGCTGAATTGATGATGATAATGTTATTAAAACTCCATGTGAGGTAGACACTATACCTAACCAGGCACAAATAACTAGATCTAGACTCGCGCGACCTACTGTCAATGTTTTCACGGAAAAAACGTAATATAAAACTTTGACTGACTCATACAAAGCCTGGGAAGATACGCTCAGCCATCTGAGCTATCTTGATTGGTCATCATTATACCTACGAAGCAGACTAGCAGTTCTATGTTGTGAAGTGACAATTAGGTAAAGCTAGACCGACGCACTCGTGTATCACGTCTGATTTGTACGTAGAATGATGTCGCTTGGCGTGTACCAAGTGTAGCTCTACAAGTCTAGTTTCCATATACAATGTATGGAGACCGACGCGGATCGGCGTGTGTGGCACACGTGTGAGTAGTGTAGTTCTAGCTTTAGTTGTTCAAACAGCTGATAATGATAGCTTACTCCACTGTGGTTTTTAACTTTGAAGAATTTAAAGCTTAGCTCTATCTATTGTAGTGCTCGTAGTAGTGTACTCTATAGTGTATCTTTTTTGTAAGTTTTTTCTGTTCTACTTCGTGGTAAAGGCCTCCTTCACTCCTCTTTCGCGCGCCCAGGCTTCCTCTTACCAGTTCTGGCGGAATCTGTCTAGTTCTTTGCACCATCTCCTTCGTGGTCAGCCGCGACCCTGTCGCACTGTTTCTATTTTGAAACAACTGAAATGGGCTTTTTTTTTTTCGGTGGGGAAAATCATCCCATGACAACCCTCGCTCTTGGGCGGAGCGGGAGATAGTGTCAGACTCTTACTGACTAAAAAACCCACCCCATTTCTTCAAGCCTTCATACCGGGGCTCGAGTTCCCTTTCGGATAACCCTGGCCCCAGTAGGCTTCGACCCGGCTGGACCCCTGCTGTTGCTGACAACTCCTTGAGGCGCGCGGGAACAGTGCGCGCCGTCGACGACTTGGGCTTGGTCCGGACAGTTACCGGACGGCCGGACAGCGAGCTACCCATTGCTCACTGTCCGCCTACGGTAGCCGGAAATCGGGATCGGAATCCCGGCGGCGGCGGCGAGAGCGCCGTTGCCTAGTGCGGTCGGCCTCCTCCTTTGCGAGCATTACTGTTTCGCAAAAGTCGGCGACCGCCTCACACTCCTCCTCGCTCCGGACCATGGCCTCAACCAAGGCCCGGCGCGAGAGGTCTCCGCCACCGATCGCCCCCACGAGGGCACACCTCGACTGTGTGCTCCACCGAACTGAAATGGGCTGCCCTACAAACTTTAGGCCAAAGTAACAAAAAGTTGGTGGCCGGAAACAGTGTATTCTATTAGGAAAGAATATTAAAAAGCAAGTAGGTTAATCAAAGTAAAATGTAGGCTACCTAGCTGATTTTGATTGCTGAACCGATATTAAGTAGGTGATTTATCTACCAGCGCAATTTGTCGGTGAAGTCTACGTGACAGAATGGACGTCGTCAAGATGAATATTTAGTAGCAATTAGGTTTTATAAAAACAACAGTCTACATAGACAAGGAAGCTGAGACACTTCATCATCATCGTCATTTCAGCAGAAAGTCGTCCACTGCTGGGCATAGGGTAAGGACCTTAGCCTTTGTAGTACTAAGTAGGTACTAAGAAAATGTATCATGTCTACCTTTGGGAAATACAATGAAAACAAGCTTAAACTATATCCAACCAAGGAAATAAAAAACCGGCCAAGTGCGAGTCGGACTCGCCCATGGAGGGTTCCGTAGCAGCAAGTAAAATAATATAAAAGTTCTTGTAGTTCGTACTTTGATCGATGTTTTAATAATAATGTTTTTTTTTTAGATTTATGACGTATTAAAAAAAAAAACCACTTATTAGATCTCGTTCAAACCAATTTTCGTTGGTAGTTTGTATGGTAATGTACATCATATTTTTTTTAGTTTTGTCATTCTCTTATTTTAGAAGTTACGGGGGGGGGGGGGACACACACATTTTACCACTTTGGAAGTGTCTCTCGCGTAAACTATTCAATTTAGAAAAAAATGATATTAGAAACCTCAATATCATTTTAGAAGACCTATCCATAGATACCCCACACGTATTGGTTTGATGAAAAAAAATTTTTGAGTTTCAGTTCTAAGTATGGGGACCCCCAAAATTGATTGCTTTTTTTCTATTTTTGTGTGAAAATCTTAAAGCGGTTCACAGAATACATCTACTTACTAAGTTTCAACAGTATAGCTCTTATCGTTTCGGAAAAAAATGACTGTGACATACGGACGGACAGACAGACAGACATGACGAATCTATAAGGGTTCCGTTTTTTGCCATTTGGCTACGGAACCCTAAAAAAGCATTTCACCTTCAATATTATCTACCTGTACTGCATTTTTGCCTAAACCTGTATTACCCGAAATACAGGCGTGATGTTATGTGTAGGTATACACTATAAGCACCTAACGTCTGGTATACTAAACCTAGCGTTCACGCTTTACTTTCATCGCAGGCGCAAGGTTCGTGTCGCGGTCGTTGACACACCACCTAAACTTCACCGACAATCGGAAATAATGACAGTTCGAACATCAAAACTGGTTAAAAGCGGTTTCTAATGGAAAATACCGAAGGAATAGCAATAATATAGATTAAATAGGTGATCACGTATACTCGCATCGCGCACACCAAGCCAATGACGTGATCGCAGAACCGGTGTTCTACTCTCATACATAAATACTTGTTCCTCGATATAGAGTATCAGTTCAGTTTACGTCTCGTCAACGATCGGCCGCAAAATTTGATTTTCCGGAGTTTTATTTTAAATTTATTTAAAAATTATTAGGTGTCAATGACAAAAACGAAGAAAAAGTTCGCGATAACCGACAAATTTCTACCAAGGTTAGTAACTTAGATGTGTTAAGTTTAATCGTTGTAATTAACTAGATTGATATAATAATTAGATAAACTTTAGTAAGGGACACAATTTGTGCCTCGTTAATATTTTATTGAAGTTAAAGACATAAGTAAACACTAAATAAATATAATGCAGCACAGTGCAGTAAAAACATGAAACTACTCGTATTATGGAAAAACGCAAAGGCTGTTATTTTCAAAGTTAACAATGCGGAGAACTGTCGACATGTTTATTTATTCTAAACCAAACATTTAAACATGCATTTTGTTTCCAACATTGGGACTGATAAAATAAAGCCAGCTGTAAAAAGCCCGTATTTAGTGTTTTAGTTAGAAAGTTAAGTATTTGTAAAACCAGTTTCAATAGTGCTGTTTTCAAGCTTTAAAAACGTAAAGATGCAGTTTTGTGATGCAGCAGCAAAGAATGATTCAAAATATACTATTTTGGAGAAAGCAACTGAGCGAGATATGTTGAATGCTTTATGCATATTTATATAATTGGTTTGATTTGAGATTTGAACTCATTTCTAAAAGTATTCTTCGCAGAATGCCTTAGTGTAGCTTTGTGTTCGTCAGTGTTGTATGAATTATGCGAGTGACTGACTTATATATCTTTCTTAGACCCTTGAAAAACATGGTTAATATCTACTTTTTATTCTTCTATTTCTGCCTGTTTAAAGTTCAGTTTCATAAATGCGTAATTTTCCAACCTGTCGACAAGTTACTCCAGTTTGCTTATATGTTAATCAATTCATTTTTAGACGAAAACATCAGAAATGCCGAATGTCAGGGATCACAATTTGTGGAAAAACAAATAGAATAATAAAATTGAAATGCTGGTAACATAGGTTGGATATAGTAGAGCCTTGGATCAACTTGTTTTATTCTTATTTGTATAATTTGACGATTACTAACTTAATCTTATAATTTCAAGGAAACCCACATTTAAGTGAAGCTTATAAACTTAATAAAAATAGAAAAATATTTAAAAGCTTAATTTGTGCCTCTCTAAATATTAAAAAGATCTTAGAAAATGAAAGTCATACAAAAAAAAAAATATATTTCTTAATTTCAAATATTACCAAACACAAGAAACGATGCACTTAGTAACAGCAAATGCAACTTCGTTGTTATTCAGACCAGTTTTTCTTCAAACAACCCGTTTTTTTTGTGCAACCGAGTGCAACGTTCCATTTACCTTAACATAAATATTTATATGTACATGGACCCAATTGAAATGAAAAGGCATGACTGTTATTAAAAGTTGTTATGGTTGATTCTGGTGATTGTTAACATGTGTGGAAACTTAATGATCTGTGATTCCTCTTTTATAAATCATGGGTTATAAACTTGGACTGTAGGGTATCACACAAGGTTTCATCATGAGCCCTATTTAATTGTATTATTGTCTGAGTGTGAAATAAATTCAATATTGCAATGGTGTAATGATATAGCCTAAGCTATCGAGATTCTATATATAAATGCAAAAACTGAACTCAACAGCATAATTATAAATGCAGAATCTCAGACATCAAATGTCTACACGACTCCTGCGGTCACCGAAAAATGTTTTGAAACTACGGGTAAAAACACGTTCGAGTTACTGTAATCCTAACTAATATTATAAATGTGAAAGTGTGAATGTTTGGATGTTTGTTACTTAATCACGCAAAAACGGCTGAACGGATTTGGATGAAATTTGGCATGCATATAGCCTTTGACATGGAAAAGAACATAGGGTACTTTTTATCCCGGAAAAACTTCTTATTCCTACGGGAAAACACGTTTAAAGTGCGATAACCGAAGTACACGCGGACGAAGTCGCGGGCGGACAGCTAGTAATTGCATAATTTGAATGCTACTCTCTTATTAAAAAAAAATCAAGCCCTGACTTTCTTAAGTAAGTATGGTAAGCTTTGAAATCAAAGCTTAACAAACTTGTAAAATAAACACGTCCATAATTTACGAAACATTATCCTTGTTTCGTTATACAAAGAGCTATTTGCATAATCGGTCAATTTTCTTTGCCAAGAAAAGCCACACAAACAGTCTAGTAGAGAGTGTGTAACGCCGAGTGTGGGCCGAGATGAGAAAGCTCTTCAAAAGGGCTCGCCCTATGTACATACTAGCTAGTCTCACTACACCCTTTCAAAAGAGTTGGCTGCAGTTTCTTACGACATTGCAGTTTTGCATCATTGTTTGAAGCAAAATGATGTTGTAGATAGATAAAGAATTCTTAATTAACTTCTCAATTATTAATTAATAACTGAGAAGTCATGAGTTCATTTGATAATATACATTACTAGCTTCTGCCAGCGGCTTCGCACGCGTGGAATTAAGTTACTCCACATAAATTTAGGACCCCTGTTTTACCCCTTTAGGGGTGGAGTTTCATAAAATCCGTTCTCAGCGGATGTCTACACTCTATAAGTAACCTACCTGCCAAATTTTTAGTTTGTAGGTGTTATAGTTTCTGAGTTTTCGTGATTAATCAGTGAGTGGTATTTTGTTTTTATATTTAAGGATTATTGCTGGTTCGAGAATTCGGTTACAATAGAAATCATATTTTAGAAGTTTTATAACAAAATTTTGAGACAGACGACTAATTTTGTTAATTCTTGTTTAAAAAGCAAAGAAATACGATTTTTTTGGTTTCTTGGAAGAACGAAGTGATGGAATAAATTCAACGGACACCACAATTTGAGATACAAACTTGTTAAATTATTGAGCGTGAATAACCCAAAGACAAAGCTAAGTTTCTGCTTTCTACAGTGTTACATATGTACTATACGGAGTTGGCCGGAGATGTGGTCGGACCGGTTGTGTTTACTATGGGCTCAAGCATCACGCGGCCGCCGAGTGCTCGCCTGGTGTGTTCGGGTGCTCCTAACGAAGGTCCAACTGTTGCGGATTTAAAAATGACATTATTGAACTCGTTTTAGGTCCCCGGCTATACCGAAAAGGGTATTCTTGAAATGGCTTTCTGGTTTTCAAAATATGGAAAAAAAACCAGCGTAGGCTTTTTGTACAATATTTAAAAAACATTATTCTTTAAAATTTCGATAACGTGTAATAAAGAACTACTTGTTTTTTGTATATAATATAATAATCATTGCATAATACTAAACTGATATCTTATGTATTACCATAACAAAACTTAAATAAAAAAAAAATAGATGGAAACGAGCATAAACAGGTCCTAGGAACGTAATAACACGCAGTAATTTCTTTTGAATTCAATATAAATATATATAGATATATATTTATATCAAGAAACTTAACTCATTAGTATACAAAATCAGAGTAAACAATATGAAAATGAAGTCAAAGATGATACAAGGATCATGTATGTTGCATCATCCAGTCAATCTGGTATGGGAATGTTCGAGAACCGGTAAAATCTAGTTAATGTTAATTTTAATGCAGTTGTATATTATGCAAGGGTCGAGTTAAATGCAATAGAGGCAAACAGATAGGACCTATTCGTACCTGTGCGTGAAGGTCAAGACAAAACACGAGGCAAACAACCAGCAATAATAGATTATAAACTAGACGCCAGCCCTAATCTAATTTCCATACTTATAAATATGTATACAAGGGTTGATATTGTAGGCTTTTCAGATATCAAAAATAGATTTACAGTTCCCAGCTGTATTCTTTCTTCTTTGCTAACAAAAAGCACTTAGACTAGACTTACGAAGTAGATAATGTTAGTACTATAAGTGTGTAAAAGAAATATTGTCTAGGGAATTTGGTCTATTGTCAATTTGTTTTATGGGAATGGTTGCAAAACTTTACGTTATATCCCAAGTATTGTAGATAGACAACATATAAAAAATTAAAACAAATTTTTAAGGTTACAACCGTAACCTGAAAAGAACTCGATAGTTTTATAGATCAATTTGGGAATTTTTTTGTTCACTTTGGGAACTACAAGTAATTTTTTGTCATCGTTTACAGTATTAGGTGATAATTAGCACTAGTCTCTAAAGGAGAATTTATATTAATAATAATAATAATAAAATATTTATTTCGGACGAGGTCCATATGTTGTTAGTAACAATATATTAAGTTTGCATCTGAAGTTCTTGCAGCACTTAATTTCAAAGTTCTCAACAAAATCTTACTTTACGGGCACTTAGATACAAATCTTTAGCAGAATTGCTTTTTATTTTACCGCAACAACAAAAGTTTTAGTGCCCCTAAATGTTTTATAAGGTGACAACAGTAAGTTATATGAATTGCAAATTGTCAGAACTTTGGAAATAAGTCAGTGCTGAAATAAACGAGAGACGTTTTTAATTACCGATTGCAAAATTTTGTATAATTTTAAACAAAAATTTGATTAAGAATTCGCAGTGGAAAGATTTATTTAGAAACTTTCAATTTATGAGCAGGAAATTGAGCAACAGTGTTGTTGTAGTTCAAGAAATCGTTGCTATGATACTGTTTCATAATGCTCTTCGGCAATGTGTGGATTTCTTGTGTCTCCAAATTCATTACCACTGTAAACTGCAGAACTTGCCGCTACAATAATATGATGTGTCTGACTGCCTGGAATATAAAGCATTTATTTTTTCTCTGTCTAATATCATGAAGTAACCAGGTCCTTCTTTTGATTCCAGGCTCGCCAAAAACCTGTGCACCAGAAAAGGCAGTCGTCGGGCGAATACCGGTAACCGCCTGGAACACGCGGTCCTCACACACATACAGCACGTGCCGTAGATTCCCTCCGTCCCCGTCACCTTCATCTCATCGTCCATCTTCCCACCGGCTATCAGCTTAACAAGAGTGAAAGAGATTGATGCTAAGAACCATGGCTCGCGGAGACGAATGTAAAACCGCCAACAAAGCTAACTACGCGTGCAAGTCGTTCGACGTATCTGCTCCCATGCAGTAAGTATCTCTACACCAAATATTCTTATAAACCTGTAAAATTAAGGTCTTCTGAACTCAATTTACTTTGAGATAGATGACACTTCTTTTCTAGATTTATATTATCACTTTTCAGTGCAAAACGCTTACTGTTGATTAATAGTTGTAACACCAAATTTCAGACATGGCCAACATCGTGTTTTTTAAAACGAATTGAAATATTGGTCAAAAATTTAGCTCGAATTTATTATAACAGTAACTCTCTTGAATTTATTTCCTGAAAATGCAAATGACGATTTCTAATTGAATTTTCCGTTTGATTACAGAAAACCTTCTTACGAAGCGCCTAAATACCAGGCGCCTAAGAAGGCGGAGCAGAAGAAGGACTACGGAGCCTGGGGCGCCATCTACAAGGACAAGAAGACTTTCACAGACATGCACCTCTGCTGAACAACACCAGTCGGGTCACCGCCATTACTAACATCGTCACATAGTTTTAGAGCTAAGCTACCAAAAATGTAACGAAATAAATAATGTCAAATTCTCGAGTAATTGTGATTCTTTTGTGACGAACAGCTTTTTTTCATATTGTTTTCAACGTACATCGTTGCTTACTAACTAACATTATCATGTATCATTATTAACAGATTAAAAATCATCATCATCAGATCAGATTTTTTGTTGCGGACCTAAATCTAAAGAATATTGTCATCTGCTAGCATTGTATAATCGGGAATTAAAGTTATTTGCGTTGTTAAAATTTGAGCGATGGACGATTCGTGTTATTGGTGTGTGCTTGAAAATGAATAAAGATTTAAATTGGAATAAAGTTAATATTTATCTGTTTGTAATTTTATTTAGGCGTTTAGTTGCTATGATAAATAATAAACTCCATAGCAATATTACGACAGCAAACACAGGGCAATTACTGATAACATTAATATATCATAAAAGTTAGTTTACCAAACATAATCCGTAAAACAAATACACAAAGCGACCTAGATTGAAATGTAAAAAACGTCAAACTAGCGAGATTTATGTAGATTGTTCACAAAATAGTAAATACAACACAGATGGAAGTGAGTTCGGATTTGTTCTCGACTGACCAGAGTGTGGCGATACAATTGAAATGAAACTTTAGCAAAACTGTAATGAAAACTCAGCATTGTTTCGAGATTAAAGTTTCTGCTACGCTATGCTTAGCAAAATTAAAGCCAGCAAAATGTTCTTTGCAGAGTTTCCTTCCGTAAGTATAAGTAGTCGTGATAACTTTTATTCATTATATTCCCAAAAGGGCAACACATTTACTTATGCAATAGAGAGAAGTAGAGATAACGAATATCATTTGGAAAACGTTAAAACTGGACTGAATTTGGAAAGCTGCCAAAAGTTTGGCTAGGTAAGACTTCAGTTGCATAAGGTGGTAGAAAAATATTGAGACTAGTCTAGCAGCGCAGACCTGCATACTTAAATTGAATAACAATGGAAATGTTTTATTAAATATCGTCAATTAACTAACTAGATGGACGAAGAAAAAACAAGCCTTGAACAAGCCGGTTTGTATATTCAAGGTGAAAGTTGACAAAATTTGATTTGTAATGTACTCGATTTTGAAAACCAATAGAAAAGACAAATCATGACATCAAGATTATGTGAGGTATGATCACATATTTTTGAATATGGAAGACTATATTCTGGAAACTAAAAAAATAAAACAATCAAATGAAAAAGATCTTGCTATCCGCGAAGTTATAAGAACTACTACCGTTCTTTGTTTGAAACTAATTATTTCAATATTGCAGCTCCATTTGCAATAACAGAATGGTCATTTTAAAACGAGAAGTTGTTCACGACAATGGCTTTGGGAATTATTAAAATAAAGCGCTTTACAGTCGCTTCAAATTAAAGGGAATGTAACTGTATTGTCTGGGGACATGAGGACGTGTTCAAAGGCTGTTGTCCGCTGTGACCGCTGGATATTACCGAAAACGTGACGTTCCATTTTTAAAATTCATCTCTTTTCTGTTTTTTGAGTAACTGTGCGACAGAAAAATTGGGTAAACCTTTAAAATATTCCGGTAATCTTTACCTATACTATCTACGAGTAAATTAATATTATAAAAAGGAAACGTTTGTACTTTTGTATCTAATGAGTAAACTCATAAACAACTGTACCGATTTTAAAAGTTATTACTAAACTAGGTACTACTAAAATGCTTTTTTATCACTGAAAGACATAGGGACAGTTTTTTTGAAGTGAAAACTTCTTTAGCGGCGTTGAGCACTTTTTCTGTAATGGGTATAAAATCTTAAACTCGCGTCAGGACACGTGACCTGATCGAAAAAGCGTAAGACGGATGGAGAGTAGACAGCTATCCCTTATCGCGCGTTGTGAAAGGGGGCTAGACGGAAAAAATTCTCACGAAAAATTGTACCGACACTTTTACTGTCAAAATATAAATCCAAGATGGCGGCTGCAAGAAATTATCAACTTTTTCGTCATGGGTGTCGTTTTCATGGTTTTCGAGGGTGTTGAAACCGATGGTACTGTCAAAATATAAATCCAAGATGGCGGCTGCAAGAAATTATCAAATTTTTCGTCATGGGTGTCGTTTTCATGGTTTTCGAGGGTGTTGAAACCGATAGTACTGTCAAAATGTAAATCCAAGATGGCGGCTGCAAGAAATTATCAAATTTTCCGTCATGGGTGTCGTTTTCATGGTTTTCGAGGGCGTGGAAACCGATGGTACTGTCAAAATGTAAATCCAAGATGGCGGCTGCAAGAAATTATCAACTTTTTCATCATGGGTGTCGTTTTCATGGTTTTCGAGGGTTTTGAAACCGATGGTACTGTCAAAATATAAATCCAAGATGGCGGCTGCAAGAAATTATCAACTTTTTCGTCATGGGTGTCTTTTTCATGGTTTTCGAGGGTGTTGAAACCGATGGTACTGTCAAAATGTAAATCCAAGATGGCGGCTGCAAGAAATTATCAACTTTTTCATCATGGGTGTCGTTTTCATGGTTTTCGAGGGTGTTGAAACCGATGGTACTGTCAAAATATAAATCCAAGATGGCGGCTGCAAGAAATTATCAAATTTTTCGTCATGGGTGTCGTTTTCGTGGTTTTCGAGGGTGTTGAAACCGATAATACTGTCAAAATGTAAATCCAAGATGGCGGCTGCAAGAAATTATTAATTTTTCCGTCATGGGTGTCGTTTTCATGGTTTTCGAGGGTGTTGAAACCGATAGTACTGTCAAAATATAAATCCAAGATGGTGGCTGCAAGAAATTATCAAATTTTCCGTCATGGGTGTCGTTTTTATGGTTTTCGAGGGCGTGGAAACCGATGGTACTGTCAAAATGTAAATCCAAGATGGCGGCTGCAAGAAATTATCAACTTTTTCGCCATGGGTGTCGTTTTCGTGGTTTTCGAGGGTGTTGAAACCGATGGTACTGTCAAAATATAAATCCAAGATGGTGGCTGCAAGAAATTATCAAATTTTCCGTCATGGGTGTCGTTTTCATGGTTTTCGAGGGCGTGGAAACCGATGGTACTGTCAAAATGTAAATCCAAGATGGCGGCTGCAAGAAATTATCAACTTTTTCGTCATGGGTGTCGTTTTCGTGGTTTTCGAGGGTGTTGAAACCGATAGTACTGTCAAAATGTAAATCCAAGATGGCGGCTGCAAGAAATTATTAACTTTTCCGTCATGGGTGTCGTTTTCATGGTTTTTGAGGGTGTTGAAACCGATAGAACTGTCAAAATATAAATCCAAGATGGTGGCTGCAAGAAATTATCAAATTTTCCGTCATGGGTGTCGTTTTCATGGTTTTCGAGGGTGTTGAAACCGATGGTACTGTCAAAATATAAATCCAAGATGGTGGCTGCAAGAAATTATCAAATTTTCCGTCGTGGGTGTCGTTTTCATGGTTTTCGAGGGTGTTGAAACCGATAGTACTGTCAAAATATAAATCCAAGATGGCGGCTGCAAGAAATTATCAAATTTTCCGTCATGGGTGTCGTTTTCATGGTTTTCGAGGGTGTTGAAACCGATAGTACTGTCAAAATATAAATCCAAGATGGCGGCTGCAAGAAATTATCAAATTTTTCGTCATGGGTGTCGTTTTCATGGTTTTCGAGGGCGTGGAAATTGATGGTACTGTCAAAATGTAAATCCAAGATGGTGGCTGCAAGAAATTATCAACTTTTTCATCATGGGTGTCGTTTTCATGGTTTTCGAGGGTGTTGAAACCGATAGTACTGTCAAAATATAAATCCAAGATGGTGGCTGCAAGAAATTATCAAATTTTCCGTCATGGGTGTCGTTTTCATGGTTTTCGAGGGTGTTGAAACCGATAGTACTGTCAAAATATAAATCCAAGATGGCGGCTGCAAAAAATTATTAAATTTTTCGTCATGGGTGTCGTTTCTATGGTTTTCAAGGCTGTTGAAACCGATAGTATTGTCAAAATGTAAATCCAAGATGGCGGCTGCAAGAAATTATCAACTTTTTCCTCATGGGTGTCGTTTTCGTGGTTTTCGAGGGTGTTGAAACCGATAGTACTGTCAAAATTTAAATCTAAGATGGTGGCTGCAATGAATTATCAACTTTTTCGATATGGGTGTCTTTTTCATGGTTTTCGAGGTTGTTGAAGCCGATAGTGCTGTCAAAATGTAAATCTAAGATGGCGGATGTCAGAAATTATCAACTTTTTCGTCATGAGTGTCGTTTTCATGGTTTCGAAGATGTTGAAATAGTGCTGTCAAAATGTACATAAAATAGGATAGTATTTTGTAGTTATATTGTATTGGCTAGACGGAAAAAATTCTCACGACAAGTTGTAACGACACTTTTTCTATAGTAAGCTATTGTAAGCCGTGCGGCGTGCGCATGTTTCTCTGTCTTTCTCTCTTTCTCTCTCTTATAGAAAGCAAGCCAGAACGGAACTTTGTTCCATCCGGGTGTCCCTTGACACCTCAGTAGTTTTTCGGAGAGATAAACTTTTTAATGTAAAATAATTGTAATAGTTTTAAAGTGTTAAATTTTTAATGTAATATAAATTGTCATGTTTGTGTACGATAGCGCAATAAATGAATATTGTATTCTACCACATAAATGATAGTACTTTTATACTGATAAAGCAATTGGTGCAAAATTATTCCCACAACCATTCCAAAATATCAAACATGCTCAACGTTAATAATCAAGTTTTCACTTCTGCCGGCACTCCCGGAGTGCAACACGTCTTTTTTTTTAATTTATATTTTATCTAGTGCTTGACTGCGATCCCACCTATTTTCTACTATAACGCGGGCGAAGCCGATGGCAGAAGCTAGTAAATGAATATTTAGGTAGATTTAGTAAGTAAGTATAGTTATATAAACTAATAGATTACATCACCGTTTACAATCAGGTGTGTTCACAGTCAAACACTGCATTACATAATTAAAATTTTAAAAGAAGTTTTAATGCTATAAGGAAGAAAAAGAATGCAAAACAATACATAAATGATCTAGAAAAACCAGTCTTTAAATTGTTTTTCTCAATCAAAGATCATAATAAGCAGTTGTTTATTAAAATACCTGACGTCAATGAAATATTGAATAAATTAAACATGTTTACTATAACATTATGATTGTTAGTAACCCTATTGATGGCGCCTAAGATAACCTTATTATTTTAGTATTTCGTGTAAGTTATCGTTTGTAAGTTCTTTCATGAATTGTTATAAATGCTTATTTAAACGGATTTAGGGCATTCAAAATTTTAACCATGTTGGTTTTAAACTTAAATAGTTGAGTTACTAGGCAATATCATAAATCAATCGTTTCGTCATGACTAATTTAATCATGACTAAAAAAAGTAATCATAATCATGACCAAATCAATCAATCATTAGTTGTGATTGAATGATTAATAATTAAAGATAACCACGGTTATCACTTGAAACGAAAGATATCTTCTTGTTTCATACTTTTCAGATTGCGATTTTTTCGTATTTTGATTTCAGATTTTAAACTATTTTTTTTTGCATTTTTTTGGTTTTTAACGGTAAGCAAACATAAAATTTGTCATGAGAAATTTAGTCATGACCTTTGATTAATGGTTAAAACTAATCAGTCATGACTAATGAATTAATCAATCAAACTAAATTTTAGCCAACCTTGGTAGGAACTAAACACGACTAAACTTTGTTCACTACAATAAGTGTTCCGAATAAGCCGTTTGCAGAGATCAAGAACTACCTAAAATACTAAAGAGGATTTCCACTGTATGAGTGACCTTGATCTTTTTCATTGCTTGTGTCATGACCTAAAAAAAACATGTCATATGCTATTATTAGTACAAAAATATTCCTATTAAGATCGGAGACTGTACATTCGAAGTTGTGGACGATTACGTTTACCTGGGACAGACGGTCCAGTTGGGTAGGTCTAACTTCGAGAAAGAGGTCAACGGTCGAATCCGACTCGGCTGGGCGGCGTTCGGGAAGCTGCGCGGTCTCGTTCAATATACCACAGTGTCTCAAGACGAAAGTCTATGACCAGTGCGTGTTGCCAGTGATGACTTATGGCTCCAAAACTTGGTCACTTACAATGGGCCTCATAAGAAGACTCAAAGTCACCCAAAGGGCGATGGAAAGGGCTATGCTCGGAGTTTCCTTGCGTGATCACATCAGAAATGAAGATATCCGCAGGAGAACCAAGGTTACCGGCATAGCTCGAAGAATCGCCAAACTTAAGTGGCAATGGGCAGGGCACATTGCACGCAGAACAGATGGTCGATGGGGACGAAAGGTTCTGGAGTGGCGACCACGTACCGGAAGACGCAGCGTTGGACGGCCTCCAACAAGGTGGACCGATGACCTGGTCAGGGTCGCAGGAATCCGATGGATGCGTGACGCACAGGACCGGTTGTTGTGGCGACGCTTGGTGTAGGCCTATGTCCAACAGTGGACGGTCTTACGGCTGATATGATGATGATGATGATGAGTAGAAATTTTTTAAATAAAACGAGTTTGTATTAAAATTACAAAATACATATATGGTATTGATATGCGTTACTGCAACGTCATGTGGTTTTAGAGGTATGCGGAACAAGATATCCGCAGTTCTCTGTTGAAAGGGGAGGACCACTGACCAGAAGGGTTTTGTGCTTGGTCTGGGCAACTGCCCAATAGTTGATTTCGGAAAGATAAATTATTTATTTCCAAAGTTACAGAATAAAATCCAAGGCATTTTACAGTAGATTAAAAATCTAAATTTAATAAAACAAGACCATAATATACTAATTGCGTTGTCATACATAATGTTCCAATACGCATGTCAAATTTCATCCAAATCCGTTCAGCCGTTTTTGCGTGATTAGGTAAGTAACAAACATCCAAACATCCACACTTTCACATTTATAATATTAGTTAGGATAATGTACTCCAGTTTTGTGCAGTACGTAGTATGGCACCTCGCCCACGGCGACTTTTTGTAGCGATGCCGTCGCGCGTTCGCATCGATACAGTTGCGATGCTGTAGCGCGTTGGCATTTTTTCTATAGCGTTTGCAAATGTGACTAACGCGCGTTAGTAGCGATGTAGACACGATACGCACGCGAGTCAAACGCAGCCTGCAGATCTATAAACGCGCCGTCGACGCACGTTTCTAAAACGCACGTCAACGACTTTAAAAAATATGATTTGCACAGGCCTCTTAAGTTTGGCATTCTTCGGGCTATGTCAGTAACTTGGATTCTTCTGCGGATATATTTATTTTTGATTTGATCATGGAAGGAAACTCTTATCGTAACCCTTTCGGTGACTTTTTTGGTGACGAGTCCCAAATTCTTAGTTCTCATATAAATAATCTAACCATTACAATGTAGGTACTTTAAAATTGTATCTAATAATAAGACCTTAATAGTGATGAGTGTTTACATGCCTACGGAGAGGGCTGAAAATACAGTGGATTTTACGGAATGTCTGGGACTGGTGAGTGCTATAATAGACATTGAGGATGTTGAATCAGTGTTTGTCCTAGGTGATTTTAACTCCCACCCAAATGGACTGTTTTTCGGCGAGTTGACACAATTTTGTGCCGAGCATGAATTGGTTTGTGTAGATGTGGACAAGTTGGGTGTGGACTCAGGCTCCTACACTTTCATAAGTGACGCTCATGGGACGTCAAGCTGGTTAGACCATTGCTTAGTCACAAAGTCTGCATTTAATGCTGTCATTGATGTTCATATAAATTATGATATACTGTGGTCTGATCACTTTCCTCTACATTTGGAGTGTAAATTTGATGCCATTAATCCTGTATCGAACTTGTATGATGCCAATAAATGTGATGAAAATTGCGAAGTAAGGTGGGGTAACAGGAACTTGAATCAAACACAAGAATACAGGCAATATTGTCATGAGCAATTGAGATTGATTGATTTTCCTCATGATTTTATTGAGTGTGGGGACAAAGTATGTTGTAACCAAAATCATAAACATTTACTAGATGACATGTATTGTAATATAGTGACCGCTCTTCGTACATCTGCGCAGGCTACATGTCGAGGAAATAGGCAGCATAGAGGTAAGTGTATCATAGGCTGGAACAGACATGTGAGTGAAGCTCACGGGACGGCCAGGCTGAAGTTCCAGGACTGGGTTAATCATGGCAAGCCAAGAACAGGAAGAATATATGAAACAATGTGTGAAAGTAGAAAGATTTTTAAATCACGTTTGAAGTGGTGTCAAGATCATAAAGAACAAATAAAAATGGATAGGTTAGCGACACTGCGTACTGATAGGAATTTCTCTGCTTTTTGGAAAGATACTAGGAAACTGAACTGTAAGCCTGGCCTTCCTGTGAGTATTGAAGGTCATTCTGATCCTGGAAGCATAGCTGGTGTTTTTAAAGAGCGCTTCTTTGTGAGGTCACCACTGGGTTCGTCGAGGTCGATGCTCGGTGCTGGGACCCATGGCCATGGCGAGGGATTAACCCTTAAAATTTCAGCAAAAGTTGTGGGTCGAACAATTCGGCAAATGAAAAGAGGGAAGTCTCCTGGCCATGATGGTCTTAGCATTGAGCATCTGCAACATGCCGGGCCTCACATTGCACGAGTGCTAGCTATGTTTTATTCATTATGTTTAAGTCACTCCTACTTGCCAGAACATTTAATGAAGACGATTATAGTGCCCATAGTTAAAAATAAGACTGGAGACATCTCCGACAAACATAATTATAGGCCGATATCTTTAGCGACTGTGGTGGCTAAGGTGCTTGACAGTGTGCTGGACGCACAATTGGCCGAATCTATAGTTCTGCATGACAATCAATTTGGTTTTAGACCGCAGCTGTCAACAGAAAGTGCCATATTGTGCTTGAAGCATACTGTCAGGTACTACACCCACAGGGGCACACCTGTATATGCCTGTTTCCTCGATTTGAGCAAAGCTTTTGACTTGGTCTGTTATGACATTCTGTGGAGGAAGTTGCGGGAGGTAGGGTTACCACCTGAACTTGTAAATATCTTTAAGTACTGGTACAGCAATCAAAGTAATAGTGTGCGGTGGGCGGGCACCCTTTCTGATCCATATAAATTGGAATGTGGCGTGAGGCAGGGTGGTTTGAGCTCTCCCCGCCTTTTTAATTTGTACATAAATGCCCTGATCGAGGAGCTCAGCAGCACGCATGTCGGCTGTCATATAGATGGTGTATGTGTTAATAATCTTAGCTATGCGGACGACATGGTGTTGCTGAGCGCCTCGGTTTGTGGCATAAGAAAACTTTTGCAAATTTGTGAAACGTATGCAGGTAGTCACGGCCTAATGTATAATGTAAGGAAAAGTGAATATGTCGTTTTTAGGGCTGGTTCTAAGGGTCCTTCTAGTGTGCCCCCTATAACTCTGAATGGAGAGGAGTTGGGTAGGGTACAACAGTTCAGGTACCTTGGTCATCTAATTACCGAGGACCTTAAAGACGACATGGACATTGAACGTGAACGTAGGGCACTGTCCGTTAGGGCGAACATGATTGCTCGCAGGTTTGCGCGGTGTACCAGTGAGGTAAAAATTACACTTTTTAGAGCCTTCTGTGCCTCTTTTTACACCGGTAGCCTGTGGGCGGTCTATACTCAAAGAGCGTACAGTGCCCTACGGGTACAATATAATAATGCGCTTAGGACGATGTTGCGGCTGCCCCGTCACTGTAGTGCGTCTCGTATGTTTGCAGAGGCGCGCATCGATTGCTTCTACGCTGTTCTGCGCAAGCGATGCGCGTCAATGCTGAGCAGAGTGCGGGCTAGTCGTAACATCGTTTTAAGTATGATAGCCAGTAGAGTGGACTGCCTGTACATGAATCATTGTATTAATGCTCACATGAGTATTGATACCTCGATTCATGGGTCAGGCAGGGGGCGAGTAGTTTAAGCAATAAGTGATTAAATTAATACTAATACTAGTTTTAAGTTTTTTTTATACTACTAACATATTGGATCCTGGTTATCTTAAATAAACGTATTATTATTATTATTATTATTATTATTAAAAGATACTTTTACATGCTTTGATTTTTTTCTGTGTTTTTTCTAGTCAGAGTATATCGCTAAGAAACACTGACGTCGTCTAATAAAAATATTGACATAAAAGTGTTATTTGTAACAGGCTCACAAAGTAACCTATTATAATTTATTAGATCAAGGTTGCTCACTGGCGACTTCAGATCGTTAAGTCTTAGTTTCTAAACGTATTTTTCCTCATTTTCCGTGTGTTCAGTCATGTGATAGGACAGTAGGCACAACAGTAGGTAGACAATGACATCTTTGCGCCCTTGGGCGGGGCGGGAGATAGTGTCAGACTTTTAATGACTAAAAACCCACTCCTGTTCCATTGCCTTTCGTACCGGGGCCGAATCTTCCTTGCAGAAGCAGATCCTTGGCCCCAGGCAGCAGGCAGGATGATGATGATGCTGTCCTCATGTACGACGAAACCATCGATGGAGACACCTATTAGCTGTTTGTCAATTTGTCATAATAATTTCTTTTTCCAACATAAAATCTTATAGACATGCGTATTCCATTGTAGCAATCCCAGTCAGTGCCTAATGGTTATGATACCAGCTTACTGTGCCTGCTGGTGTATCTGTTGGAATGTTCATTGTTATGGCTAACAGACGCGTGTTACGTAGATGCGATTGTAGTAAACATTTACTATAGTTGGCGGTGATTGAAATAATTTCGGCAGCAGTCTTTTTTTTATTTTATTCTTAAATGGGGAATCGTCAAATAACTTCGCGCGCTCTGAGTGGAGCGAGAGGAAGTGTCAGAATTTTACTGATTAAAACCTACCCCTGTTCCTTCGGTTGTCCTTCGTAGGTTTAATGCTTTATGCACTCAATAGTAAAGAGGTGGACTGTAAAATGGCAAAAAATGCGGGAAGTGTGTTTTCATAATTTAATATCCCTTAAACTGTGTGATGATGAAACTGTGTGAAAAAAAACATGTTGCGCCGACCCCAATTGGTATCGGATAAGGGCAGGAAGAAGAAGAAGAATATCCCTTAAACTGTACTTTAAAGGTAATTTTGAAAGAACTAATAATGAAATTCTTTATAATTCACCTAGATACCTAGGTTGTGCCTAGTTTGCCGTCCACGCCCACTACTAATTTGTTCTCTGAACTCTTCTTAATTGTTTATTTTCCTTCTAAGCTTGTCATCATCACCAGTTTTTTCTCACAGTTTCACTTCAGTGGCCGTTTCACAGGTTATTTTTTTTTTTGCGATATAAAATGCCCAAAGACTTTCAACGACACTTAGGTATCTATCGAAAATTTTGTCATCACATAAATTAAGCTCAAGATTACCTTCCCTACAAAAAAAAAACAATCAATTTTAAAATACTAATCTGATACAGTCTGTCAAAACGTTTAGTATAGTGAATATATTTGACTGGCCTGTTGGTCTAGTGGTTAGTGACCCTGACTGCTATGCCGGAGGTCGTGGGTTCGATTCCCACCCAGGACAAATGTTTGTGTGATGAGCATAATCATTTGTTCTGTGTCTGGGTGTAATTTATCTATAATATGTATGTATTTAGAAATATATAAGTATGTTTATCAGTTGTCTAGTCCCCATAACACAAGCTCTGCTTAGCTTGGGACTAGACGGCGTTGTGTGATGGTTGTGGAATATTGTTATATTATATTTTTTGGTTTTGCTGTCGCACTTACCATATTATATTATGAAGTTAGTGTGTACTAATTTCTGCCAGCGGCTGCGCCTTGAAAGTAGAAAATATTTAGCCTACACATGTAACTCAGTAATAAAGTAGCATTCAACTGGTGAAATAATTTTTAAAAGTGGTCCAGTTGTTTTTGAGTTTAGGTACTTACCTATTTCATCATTACAAACAAGAACTCAAAAATTCAATTCTTTTCTTTTTGTAATATTAAGTAGGTATAGATTTTCCATCTTGGGAAATAATAGTACCTAACATGCATGTAACACTCATATCTATAAAGCAGTTTCGTTATTACTTTTGGGTACCATTATGCAAAGTCTACCGATTTTTGTAAATGCTTCCAAATCTCAGTTAATGCAGTGTCGAGGAAAATGTTAAAGTTAATTTTTCTATTCGATTATGTAACAACACAACTTCGAAAAGACAAAGAGAATCAACATGTTGTGTTGATTTGTCTTTTCGAAGTTGCAGTTGAATATGAAAAAAAAGCAACATATTATCAAATTAATCCTTTAATCGTATTGTCAATTTCAGTTTGGGTCCATCTAGGCCATTTTACAAGCTTTTATTTAGTTTCACCTGTCCCGGTGTTTTTTTGTCTGTAATCAAATCTTGCAAATGAAAGATCCACCTCCCGGTTACCGATTGAGCTGAAATTTTACATGCATGTGTAAATCAGATGACAATGCAGAATAACTATGAAATGGGGCTGGAAGGTGGCCATAGGAACTCAGATAACCCTATTGTGTTTGAGCTTTTTGGAAAGGTCTTGATTGATGAGTATTCATTAAGTATTTGGGTATATACCGTGCTAAAAAATCTTGCTATGAAAAAAATAGTAGTTTATGTGACTAGGGGATAAAGCATGTCTTTATGTAGCGGGCGGCATGTTGAATTCCGAATGATACGAAGGTTGCTGATTTTAATACCGAACGACAGTGAGGGACTTATAAAATTAACTCCCGAGCATTGCGAGGGAGTTAATAAAGAAACCAGAGTGAAGTGAGGAATTCAAGCCGCCCAAGACAAAGACAGCTTTATCCCCGTGTTGCATACTCTACTTTTTAGACCATCTGTGAGATAATTAAAAGACAATTTGGTCGACCAAATCATATATTAGATAAATATAAGTATTATATTTACAAGTTCATCAAACAAACAAAATTCACTACCTACTCCAAGATTCTATATTTTCAATTTTCTATAACGCTCCCGTCAGTGAGCACGTTTTATTCTATTTTCTTTTTTTGTTAATGGCCAGTTTGAATTTCGAGTCAACTTGTGCGATGCACGTACATTTTAATTCACAATGTTGACGATTTTTGGTGTTCCAATTTCAAATCTCATTATTCCCTAGGGATCGGCCATACTGCATTATCTCCCTAGGGATAGAATGACTTGCTTTAAGTGAGGTTTGTGTGACGTATATAACGACATTATCTAGCAGGTGGTGTAAAAAAGATTTTTTCATTACTCATACTCTGAAAGTAGGTCTGAAGTTGCCTGAGGAGCGGGCTGAAAGTGATACTTTTCATCCCTAGGGAGTTTTACTTTACAACTGACAGCTGTCAAATTATTAAAAAAAAACTAATTCTATCTTCACATTTCTATTGAACCGTGTTCCAATTTTCCATACAGCCAGTCAATCACAGCGCGATATAAAATTGAAATAACTTAAAGACAAGTATTAATTAAATAATGTTATATTTTAAATGATTTATTTGTTCAACTATTTCTTTAAAATACTTTATTTTTAAAAGATTACAATTAATTTCTAATTTTTCATTAATGAGGCTGAATAGCTGGCCGGCCGCAGAAAAAAAAACAAAATGGCGGGAAAGTGGCAATCAGTCGTTGGTTTTTTCGAGTTTTGTTTACATTTCCGTACAACAGAGATTTGTATTAACACGTTATGTTTATCAGATTAAAATAGTGATTTAACGCCTAATTTCATAAGAGAAGAGGCTAAAGCAGTAGTGGAATACCTTTTATCGCCTAAATCAGAAGAAAGATACCTACTTAAAATCATAGGTACGACGACTCAGGCTTTACAAACTTTTTACTTTATTTTTAGTTTCCTCGTATTCGTAATGAAAAGCACAGTGTTTACCTCGGGGTGAAAGTAACCCATTTAACCCCTCGAATTAGCGACCTCGCTTCGCTCGCCCGCTAACTCCTTCTCGGGACGAAATGAGTTACTTTCACCCCTAGTGTAACAATGTACTATTATTGAAAACTTGTTTCATTTTTACGTTTCGTGAAATAACTTTTCCTGGCTAAAACCCGCAGTATATGCCATCAAAACTTGCAACATGACCGTGTTACCTATGTTTACGAATTAATAAATGAATTGAATGCTCAAACTTCGGACCTATTTATGGACTCTATTAGCTACTGTTATCAAAAATCCGCAGCTACTCCGTTACATAACATTCAATTCCACACACAATCTGTCAAATTTCCTGCGCACGTTCGAATCTCCGGTGACGCATGGCTGTGAATGGGTCAGGAATGGCACTGAATGGCGGTGAATGGGCCAAGAATAGGCGCGAAATAACCCCGACATCGTTAACTTTATCTGTAGAAGGAACTGCTATAATAACTTGCGGTGACGTTAAACAGCCGTTTCGGCAGCGGTTGCTTCGTTCGATTAATTCCACGTTTAACTTTGTTAGCCAAGTTTTGGTTCGTAGTTCTTAGTCAGTGTTTCTAGACACGATCGAAGTTTAACTAGCCTGATTGATGATGAATCTCGACTTTTGGGAACTCTTTTTATTATGTGACTTCTTTTTACTGAATAGACGTGTGTTAGATCATTGTGTTAGAATAATTTTTTTTTTGACGTGTCAGAGTCACTGTAATTCGGCTGTTTTTAATTTGAGCAACTATTGCACACAAGGCATCAAAGTTAATGATACCTACGTACCTAATTAAATTACATTTTTTTTTTAATTACTCTGCTAGAAACTAATCCTGTCCCATGGGTGCGTCTACAAACATGTAAACTCACAAACATAAGACATCTGACATCACCCGGAACAAATTATCTGTCTAGGCCATACTATAAAATACATGTTTCAATCAATGGCTCCACCATTATATTTAACATTGCACTTACACTATGTTTATTAAAAGTATACAGTTTCAAGTTTTTGCTTTACTTTGACAAATTCATTTGTCGACAACGTCAGACCTGGCCAGTCAAATACGATAATGTCTACAAGGTTATTATTTAATAATATAATAATAACCTATGGCATAAGGTTAAGTGATATGCCTTACGTCTTATCCACCACTTATTCCTTAATTTTGTACGCCCTAAACTCCTGACGTTGGAAAACGGCCTGAAAGACTTCAATGAAGTGGTTGGAGACAACTTAGTCTGCAGGTCACGATTCTCAACAACGGCCAACACGAAAAGGATGAGTTCTTTGCAGTACGTGGCTGTACTTATTCCTTTATTTCTGTCGAGACTATGTACATTTCGTGCTTACAGATTTTTTTAAATCCTAATTCTTGACTTGTTCTTCGTCTGCTGTTTGCGCAGTTCAGTTTAGCTGTGTGCAGTGCAATTTAGCTTGACCTTTTTGTTTTTGACTGACCGACATTCTGACAATTCAAAAGTGCCTGTAATTGGTCTATTTGAAAAATAAACGTTCCTGATTTCTGATTTCATTGCGATTGATATGATAGATTGCGAAAAATTTTTGACTATTTGAAATTTGACTGGTGCGTGTGAGTAAGGCCCGGCGCCCACTATCGGTGGGCATCGGTGCGGCTCGGTACAGCTCGAGCGCTTTACGCCGGCTTCAGAGCTCCGTCGGGCGACTTCGGGCGGCCTCGGCAGCCGTAAGCATGGCTAAGGATGCCGAGGCGGTCTTCGGGTAGCTCGGGTGGCATTTTCGGATCAGACACGTCGCAGAACAGTCATTTCGATCACCGCACGCGCCTTCATTATCTTATCGTACAAGTAGACGCAAAATAACTTGGCAGTCCTGAACATAGGCTCTGCGAACTTCTGCGCATGTACATTCGTAAAGAAAACCGTTATTGGCATTTTTTTTTTAACCAAAATACTAATAAAAATGTCCTAATACTCTGTCTTAAGGCTCCAAGTTTCTCTTCTTCTTCAGCAAGATGAACAATAATATTTATAATTTTTTTTTTTTTTATAATATTCCACAACTATCACACAACGTTGTCTAGTCCCAAGATAAGCAGAGCTTGTGTTATGAGTACTAGACAACTGATAAACATACTTATATATTTCTAAATACATACATATTATAGATAAATTACACCCAGACACAGAACAAAATGATCATGTTCATCACATAAACATTTGTCCTGGGTGGGAATCGAACCCACGACGTTCGGCATAGCAGTCAGGGCCACTAACCACTATACCAACTGGCCAGTCATGCACAATGAGAACTAAGTCCCAATCCACCATTATAAATACACACACATAACTGTTTTCACGGAACGTTACGAGTGACTGCTCTGCGATGTTTCTGCAGCCAGAACTATTTTTAAGCTACCCAAAATCAGCTACGGCGTCCTTAGGCGTGTTTACGACTGCCGAGGCAGCTCTCAGGCGCCCAAAGCCGCCCGAAGTCGTCCGACGCAGCTCTAAGGCGCCCAAAGCCGCCCGAAGCCGGCGTAAAGCGCTCGAGCTCTACCGAGCCGCACCGATGCCCACCGATAGTGGGCGCCGGGCCTTAGGCTAGTCACGGGGAAACATAGGTCAGAACGACTCGTCCGTTAAAAGGAAGGTTTGGAATATATGGTAGTCCTCGTCGGGTGTACTATGCCGAATCGAATGCCAAATAATCGAACATCAATTAATCGCACACTTTAAATCGAACACCTAAATACTCGAACGTTCATAATATCGATTGGTTAATAAATCGAACACTCAATATGTTGAGTGTTCAAAATATCGAATGTTTGGTCGAGCGGCTAAGGCATCGCACAAACCCGTCGTAAACACCCGTTCTCGTCCCAGCTCAGAACACACGATGAGACGGTTTTACGAAGCACCAAATTTCACACGATTCCCAAATTTTTTTTGTGGAACAGACCATTAATCGACGCCATTAAAATTGCGGGGTATACATGTGTGCGTGTGTGTATTCGAATAACGGAATAACGTTTATAGAAACGTCCTTCCATATTCGAATGCGGGTAGTTCAGTCCCTTTATAAGTGCAGAAAAGGGATGGAAATAGAAATGCAACAAAAAGCCTAAAAATGAAACAAATGCGAAAAGAAACAGCATTAATCATTTTCTGTGAAACATGCGTGAGTGTCAGAATGGATACACCTGGGCTGCAGGACTGTTCGAAAGATTTATAGTGGCTCTAGAACGCAAAAGGGCTGCTGAAGAGCACAGGAGGGTTTTTGTTAGTAAAAGTCTGAAACTCTCTCGCTCCACCCAAAATAAGAGGAGTCACTTGATCATTTTCTACAAATAAAAAAGAATTGGCATGATAGTGAAAAAACACAGAAAGCTTGTGTTCCATTTTTATATAAAGATTTTTTTTTTTAAATATTCTTTTACAACCATAAACAAAAAAAAAAAAATTATTTAGCGACGTCCTGGCAGCTAACACAGACCGTGTTATAAAATTGACGTTAATCCTTAACACTCAGACACTACCTGTATATCACACGGCAGGAAAAGGTTATACATACAAAGCAGGAAAATTAATACCAGTTAAGGCAAATTAAAATTATTATGTCCCAAGAGGTTTCACGAAGATTTCCGCAAAATTTTACAATGAAAAGGCAGTTAGCTTAACGCAGTCTGTTTATTAACTCGGCAGTTAATTTGCGATGGTTTACAAAGTAACGAGTTATTCACAAACAAGGGTAGCTGAGTGTTTCTCGTATAAATGTACATGTTGACGTAAATTAAACTTATTCAGCGGAATCGCAAGCGTCTGTCAGAATCGCTTCATATTCAGGCAGCGAGTAACTTCCATCCGAAGTTTATGTCTGCCAAAATTAAGTCTATTGTTTTATATTTTGTTTACAGTCTTTTTTTATTGATATAAACTAGTGCTTGATTGCGATCCTACCTGATGGTAAGCAGTGATGCAATCGTTGATGGTGAGACGCATTAGTTTATTAAGAGCTTATTCTCTCTAGCCTTGAAGACACCTACATTATATTTGGACGGCAAGACCGTAGCAGGAAAACTATTCCAGTCTTGACGAGGCGAAACGTTAGATCCAGATCGTTGAGGTGTTAACAACGTAGGGGTACTCGCCGTATGTCGGGTTGTCCGATGGTAGACAGGTGATGGCGGAATCAAGTCATGTAATTCACGCTCACAGCGTTCAAAATGCATCCTGTTACAAAATTGACCGGAAACTGCCACTACGGCTATGGGAAGAAGTCTGTGGTCCTAGATCGCAAAGGACAACGGAAGGAACATAGGTGTGGTTTTAGTAGCAGTAAAAGTCTGTCGCGCCCTCCCACTCCACTCTAGAGCGAGAAAAATTAATGATTTCCTACTTCAAAAAAAAACCCTGCATGAATGTTTTCAGAAGAGTATAAGAGTTAGTATTTTTTTAAAGAAACTTTAAAACTCAAGAATTACCACTTTCAAAAGTTGAAACAAATTATTTTTTAAAGCGACTTCAGGAGTAGGTAGGTTATATTTTATGAAAAAAAAAAAAATCTGATTGCGCAATTTTACGAAGGCAAGAAAATAGAAACTAATTCTGTATCCCAGTGTATTTTGTTCATGAAATCGTATTTTAACGACAACACTGGCTCGCACGGCCGCGGCCGCTGAATTATTGAGAGTCTTCCCTTGTTCAGCCTTCAGATCTTCTGCTTAATTGAACAGCTACTATTGACTCGACCCCATCAACTTTTAGTATGATTACTTTCTGCTAGACCTTATCTCCGATATTTGTTCAAGCGCGCTATTTTTGGACTGTTTTTTTTTTTTTTTCTAATGACGTCTAAATCTGGTTTAGATATGCGAAGCTTAGGGTTGATGACACCAATAAAACTGCCACACAGATGACGTTAGCTGCAAGTGAGCTGTTATTCCACCTGCAACTTATTTCATATCAATTTTCACGGTGTGATTTTTAGAATAGCATTCAAACTGCGTTCAAGATCTGTCAATGAGGTTGTTCAGGAAAATTCAGACCACCAGTTGGCGCCACTGTCAATTATTAACTAATGTCATTAATATAAGCGTTTTGACGTGTGCCTGGACCTTACGGCTCTTTCTCAGAACCTCCCTCTTTAAATTAATGTTACTAAATATTACTGATACATACGGGTCTTGTTTAACTGTAAAAGTGCTGAGATAGCGTGAAAAAGTTGCGCTAGTTCTATAATTTTATTAATAAAATAGATTTCTGCGGTTACTGATGAAAAAAGGGATAGTATTCTTTTAGTTGTTGCTAGACTTACTTTTGAGCTCTGGTGGCCGAGTGGTAACGGCCCCGACTTACGAGTTGTAAGTCGCGGGTTCAAACCTAGCCAGGTGCATACTTTGTGCAATTTATTTCATCACCACTCTCTCAAAATGGTGAAGGAAAACATTGTGAGGAAACCGTCATTTCCTAGAACTAAAAATTCGAAGACACGCTCCAACCCGCACTGGGCCCGCGTGGTGGATTACGGCGCATTTCCTCTACTAGAGAGGAGGCCTGAGTCTCAGCATTGGGAACATTAAAAGGCGAATTATGTTAGGCTGGGAGATGTCACTATCTTGTCGATTATAAATATAAAAATGTATAAGTTTGCGCCTTTTCGGGCAAGTAAAATGTTTTTCTTTTTCTTTCCTTTTCTTTCTTCTTTCTTTTTTTCCCTGTTTCTTTTTCTTTATTCTTTTTTTCTTTCTTTTTTCATTTCTTTTGACTATTTTCTCACCAGGTAAGCTATGCTGTCTACGATGGAGCACGCTTGCTGAGTAACATTCTTGACTTAAATAACTCTCAGGTTGTAGCTGTCTGGAAACACAGCCTCCGGAGAATATCACTCCTTAGCTGTACGCCTAATGATAGTGTTCCCAAATCGTTTTGTGCGTATGGGTGAGATGGTGGTGCACCGCCGTTCATCATTTTAGTCGAAAGACATCCACTGTTGGACAAAGACCGATCCTGTGCGTCACGCATCCACCGCATTCCCGCAACTCTCACCAGATCGTCGGTCTACCTTGTGGGAGGTCTTCCAACCCTGTAGGTACGTCTGGATAGAATTAAATTGAATAATTTCGACGCATACTTCCCGAAATGCAACCGGTAGACAACCGACAAGTCTGCGCAACTTTGCGTCGATGCTCAAAATTTTGGACACATAATTTCCGGCGAACACTTTGGCTCTATTTGTGATTGACTCAAACGTTTCAACTCGCAGGTATCTGGCGGATGTCTACTGGGCCCATGGGTGCCTACTGGGCCCATGGGTGCCTTCTGAGGCCATGGGTTCCTAGTGGGGCCATGGGTTCCTACTGGGGCCATGGGTGCCTACTAGGGCCATGGGTTCCTAGTGGGGCCATGGGTTCCTACTGGGGCCATGGGTGCCTACTATGGCCATGGGTGCCTACTAGGGCCATGGGTTCCTAGTGGGGCCATGGGTTCCTAGTGGGGCTATGGGTTCCTACTGGGGCTATGGGTGCCTACTATGGCCATGGGTTCCTAGTGGGGCCATGGGCTCCTACTGGGGCCATGGGTGCCTACTATGGCCATGGGTGCCTACTAGGGCCATGGGTTCCTAGTGGGGCCATGGGTTCCTAGTGGGGCTATGGGTTCCTACTGGGGCTATGGGTGCCTACTAGGGCCATGGGTTCCTAGTGGGGCCATGGGTTCCTACTGGGGCCATGGGTGCCTACTATGGCCATGGGTGCCTACTAGGGCCATGGGTTCCTAGTGGGGCCATGGGTTCCTAGTGGGGCTATGGGTGTCTACTGAGGCCATGGGTTCCTACTGGGGCCAGGGTGCCTATTAAGGCCATTGTTGCCTACTGGGGCCACGGGTACCTAGTGGGGCCATGAGTTCCTACTGGGGCCATGGGTGCCTACTGAGGCCATGGGTGCCTACTGGGGCCATGGATTGTGTAAAAATGAACCCACCCGGGGTTCATTTTTGAACGAAGGCAAAAAGAAACACGACTGGGATTTTAGTCAGTAAAAGTCTGACTGTTTCCCGCTCCGCCCAAGAGCGAGAGATGTCTAACCTAAAAAAAAAGAAAGAATCTGGCAGATTCGTCACAAAGATCTCTCTGCTAGTAGATATGATTAATTCAACTTTTTTGATTAATTCAATTCACTGCGTGAGAAGCGTATTGAAAGAAAGTGGAAAATGGTATAGTGGGAGTTATAGAGTATCAGGGATGGAACTGATTTTAAGTTTTAAATATTCGAGGCTAAAATTATTTATTTACTTATTATTATTATGATTTATGTACACAAAAGTATTAAGTCCGCCCCTGTACTTTAATTAAATTAATATTTTCTAAGAAGTTACTAGTGTAGGTAAAAGCCTGAAAGTGTGCTTTGCGGATTTCGGGTCACTAGCACAAAATGTGAAACCGCGATATTTGAAGCAGAGTTAGTTAAGGCAAATTACATGCAACAATAAGTTGAAAAAAAGGTCCGTTGTTGAAATTCACCCATGCATTTGAATAAAAATTTAAGCAGAAATTGTTTCATAAACTAAAGAGAAAAAAAATACTAAAACGACTTTGAAACTGCACGTGCCGTCACTTGGGTGCTCCGCAGTCAACCCTGTGACCGCGACCGCTACCTTTGTTATTATTATTGTGCATGTGTCCGCATAGTGCAGTTCTCCCGGGCACGTGCTATCGACCGTAGTGCGGGACTTAGCACGCGGAACTGCGCGCGCACAGTACGGACCTCACCACGGGATTTGAAAAATGAATGGCTTTGGAACCCGCCAGTTTTCTTTTTTTAAATTTAATTCTAGAATACGAACTTAAAAAAAACAACAAAATAGTAGGTTCTTTAATAGGTGTTATAAATTGGGCCAACTTTATTTCAATGCAGCCGCAAATTCAATTTTCAGATAAAATTGGAATTACATTTATTGATAGCCTTTCTTCGTTCAGTTTGTGTGGATTTACATACTCGTACAATTGAGTAAAAGAGCCATAATATTTTACAAAATTATAATACCTGTTCAAAGTTTTATAAAAGTGCAGTTTTCATAATACCTAATTACTGCGCCTAAGATCGTAAACTGCTTACTGTTTCGCTTTTCACGTTGTTCCGAAGTTTCATGGAAGTAGAACTTTTTTGTGCTTATAATTAAACTGCGTCATTAGTAGCAGTCAGGTAGATATTAAGTTTAAACTATTTTAATTTAAGTCTATACCTACATAAAAAGATTTTTTTTTTATATTCCTCTATAAAAAATATAACTTTACTTGTAAACTGGTTAAAAGTTTCCGAAGAGCACAACTTAGTCATTTTCTTTGTTTAACTGGAAAGCGTCTAAAGTCATACGAAATTCACAAATATCTGAAACGTCTACTAGAGCGCGTGACAAATCGCGTGTCAAACACTAACTGGCGCGCGGATTTATCATTGAACAAACTCGAGCAGTTTACGCACTAAATTAATATTTCCCGGTAGCAAACGGGCAGCTTTATCGATAAGAGGCGACGCGGCTGCGGCACTCCGGTCGGTGGGCCGCCCGCACGGCAGACGTCGCATGGCCGACCGGAGCAAACACCGCGTTGCGCCCCTACCGGCGCCCACCAAGAAAGGATACGCTTACGTGCCGTGCCCCCGGTCCGAGGAAGTCGGGACCGAACTTGCTCTACAACTCCTCAGATCGACACCCTACCATCACGAGGAACCCGCAACTCCGAAGAAATCACCATCCGGTGAGTTTGACACTTGTGGCTGTTTACGAATTCCTTTGCAACTTTTTTTGGCGGGAAAAAGTTTTTACGTAACTTTTTAGGTTTAATTTATTGCTTCGATTTTTGAATGCGTTTTACACACGATGAAATTCGAACAGATTTTAATATTCCTACTTCCTGATGATAAAAAGATGTTTATAAAACTTATGAAAACTATTTATAAGACGTAGACTAAATAAAAAATAATTTCGGAATAACTGGTTATAAATTGAAACATTTCACGAGTTATGAATTAAAAAGCTGTCACACGAAGCTTAAATCCGCATCCGGAGCAATTTGTAAACTGTTAAACATCATGTTGACGAATTAAAATACATTTTAAGCGCCAGCTCATACCTCGTTTAATATTTTTTTATGACTCAAAAAATGTGTACATAATATACGTTTATTTAAAAAAAAATATTCGTAGAGGAAAAATAAGAAAAAGTATCTGAAAGGTACTATGTATCAACTTTAGTACCTAATGGGCCGAAATCGTTATACCCACAGTTAAGAGGACTACAAAAGCTAATCGCGAGTTTTATAATGCACAAAAGTATATGATCCACTGGAGTATACAGAATCAGAGAAATATAAATGTCACAAAATGCTAAAAAAATCACGAAGATATCTCTAAAAAATATTTTTGTCGACTAAAAACTAACTAATATACACGCAATCATTCTGATTATTTGTCAGAATATTCTACAACACAACATCTTAGTGTTACAGTGTTTTAATTTATGAACAAACTGTAGATTTTTAGTAAAACACGAAAATATTTCATATTTTCAGGTACTGTGTCTTTGTCTTTTTTTTTGTATACAGTCCGAGAGTGACCGCGATTTAAGTGCTCTAGTCCTCTTAAGAAAGTCCCACTACTATATTAGTATGACACGGTCTCAATTCATAATCCGTTTATAATTAGTACATTGACTGCATCGCGAGGTGTTGGCTCTGTCACAGCGTTCTACATAGCACTTGTATTAAGAGCATAATAACACGGGCTATTTATGAAACTCATTGATAAACTGTCGTTATGTTGGTGCCACCCGCCCTGTCCGTCAATGAAATTAACTGAGGAATATTGTGGAGGGTTTACAACGGTTAGTGGCACTATTTCGCAGTTAAAAGCCTACACAAGCAAAAACGCGGTCACTCTCAGACTGCATACAAAATAAAGAGATGCGTAAAGACACAATCCTTGCAAATACGAAAAACTCTACTGATTTAATTATAAAATTGAAACTTATATAACGATAAAACGTCACCGATGACCTGGTGAAGGTTGCGGGAAACCGATGGATGCGGGACGCACAGGAACGTTCGTTGTGGCGACGCTTGGGGGAGGCCTATGACCAACAGTGGAAGTGTATCTGCTGAAATGATGATGATGATGATGATGAACGATAAAACGTTACTTGTAGAATAAATCTTACAAGCCATCAGAACGATTACATGTATATTAGTCCAATTTTTAATTCACAAAAGGATTTTTTAAGAGGCTTATCGTGATTTTTTTTTTCTATTGTACGAGTACTAGATTAACTAATTATGTTTTGCTAATTCTAGCATAACACATATTTTTCTGATTCAGTTTGCTGCAGCGGATCATATATTTTTGCGCATTATAAATCACGATTAATTCCTATCGTCCTTTCTTGTAATACACTATTATACACTACTTGGACTAATATCTAATTTGAACTGAAATATCTACATTTGTAAGTTTACTATTTAAATAATTTGAGGTTCTTCTTGAAAACCTCTTTTCATCGGGTTTTCCTTTGTTATCTAACGATATATGACCTTCTTTTTATGATATCAAAGCTTCATAATATTTGCAATAAACTTCAAGAATTTACATAATTATACAAAAATAATCTTTGGATTTAGCTTCTATTCTGTCTTGAGCTGCCTTTTGTAGTATACAAAAATTACCCTCTACCCTAATATCCTTTCTTTGGTATTGTTCGTCAAGTCGTTGAGCTCCTTAGTAGCCCTAAGTTTGAGCTACACGAGCTAATCAGCATGGTTCTCATATTATTTGACCATTACATGTTTACTGTATGGACTATAAAAGAGACTTTGACCCCTTTTTTTCATGGTACGAGTAGTTAGCTACGAAACACCGGCCTCATCTAGTTAAAACTGACGAAAAAAATTGACATGTAAAAGTGTTTTTTTTTTAAACCTTTTGCAAAATAAATATCATTTATCATATTTTTTATACAATAAAAAAAATATCATAATTTTTGTATATTACAAAAGGAAGCCCAGCTGAAAATCCCGGGACACCGAAGTCAAACCATCTGCCGCAGAATCCAGGCTTACATTATTAACAGAACGATTGTCTCGATGTGGGAATGGATCCCGCGACCGTGACCTGTGACCGCAGGCTTCCAGTAACTGAGCCTTCCCCGCAACCGCGCCAATGGGATCGTCAATATTAAACGAAAAGTAGATTGGCTCGCTTTTTAATATTTTTTCGATTAATTTTAATGAGCGCAAAGATTTTGAATTCTCGTGAAGTAAAACCCACGTAAATATGTAATTAGTGTAAGCTTGATTTGTTATATTTGGTCATTTTTAAAGTTTGCCATTTCGGTTAACTGAAAGAATGTACGGTGGTGTATTAAAATATTTTTGCGGATGCCATCGCGTTTTATAAATAAGTATTTAACCTACAATTTCAAGTATGTTTTTTTTAGATTTTATAGGCTAATTATAAGTTCTTCTGTGAAACGAAGTGTTTACCCGAAAAGTTAAATGCCCAAATGAGGCCCGCAGTGGACAATATTATAGATTAGAGAAATAGTAGGTACTTCATGCATTAATTTTTCCTAAAAAAAATACCCGTTTGTTTAAATATTTCTTAAATAGTGGCATCAATTTGAATACCGAGTATTTTTAGATATCAAATACTATTAAACTTCCCTCAATTTTTTATATTAAATCCGATCCCGGCAGAAGTTGTCCTGCCTGAAAGCTGGATTTTCGTCGTCGAAACACGTTTGCAGCGCCACCTACCTGGTTCAATTGTATTTTTAAACCATCCAGGAACCCACTCAAATATTCATCCAAATCGGTCAGCCCTATTTGCACGTACTGAACATTTATATATACATTTTTTTTTTAGTTTATGAAGGTTTTTGGTTACGAAACCTGAACAGGGTTCGTTCAGAATCAGTAACTGAATGGATTCCAATAGTTTTTACACAATGTTATATTTTTTTCCCAAAAATATTTAAAAAGGTTACAAGTTGGATACCACTGATACTAGGTACAACACAGATGACGACAGGTCATACCGGGTATTAGGCGCCAGCGTACATCTGGGTGCGGGATCAAGACCAGCCCTCAGTCACCCGGATGGCCAGGTGACCAAGTATTTATGCAAACTTATAACTTTGTCATTTTTCAAGGTACAGTTATGAAATATTATTATTATTATATAATACATAGATTTTTTACATACGAGTAAAAATACTAGACAAGTGTTTCGGGTTTTGCATATACTAAAACAAATGTTGTATATGTATATAAAGATGTGATGTCGATTTTGGGCCTTCAACACTATGGAGACTAGGCATTCTCCTTTCACACAAATATCACACGGTACCTTTTTCAGATATTTAGACTCCAGTTCCTTATAGACACGTATTACCTGATACCAATTTATTGTTCTCCTATATTCGTACGTAAACAAGCAATCCCGGGGGGATAGAGCAGCTTAGTAGCTAGGTCGTGAGCTGGTAGGAACTGGCTTAGCAGGGATTATAGACTTAATCTCCTGTTAAGAAGCTATGATTGTGTCTAGCACTGCTTTGTTAGACAAATGGAATTGTATATGCTTTTTCAAGACTGAGTTAGTAAAATAAATAGAGAAATATCCGGCGCAGGTGCGGTTTCACATGAGTGCAGTTTAAGTGATGGTGAATTTTCCGAAGTGAAACGCCTGCGTGCGGTGTGATGCCACGGACAATCAGGACATCATGTATTAAGCGCTAATAAACTTTATCTTCAGATCAGACATCTATAGCATGAGTGAAACTTTCAAGTAAATTGGCACACTGATTGAGTTTTTGCATATAAACGAAATTCCATCAAAATTTCAAAAACTCCTTCTTAACGCTCGCCTATTTCATAGAAGAAAGCTTTGTTCAAAATTTGACGTCCCTAGTCCAAATAGTTTCGGCTATGCGTTGTTAAGTCAGTCAATTATGCCTTGATCACACGTACCGAGTAAACGGGCGAGACAGTGCTCTCGGCCGAGTACTCGGTACGTGTAAACACAGCCCCGAGTGCTCGGCCGAGCGCTTATCACTACAATTCGGTTACATCACTATCTCGGCCGAGCAACATTTTACTGTCTTGCCCTTTTACTCGGTACGAGTGATCAAGGCATTAGTTTCTCCTTTTATAGATTGATGGATCCAAAATCAATCTCATAGGTAGGGTATGGGTTACGGGATTGTTCAAAAGAGTTACCGCAGCTCTGGAATGCAAAGAGCATTTTAAGGAACACCGGTGTGTTTTAGTCAGTAAAATTCTGACACTACCTTTCGATTGACCCAAAGCGGGAGGATTTATATTTTTATATGTGGCTAGCTTCTGCCAGCGGCTTCGTCAGCTTTAAAGTGGGTTTCTCCATACAAATTTTGAACGTCCGTTTCATCCTTAGGGTTGACTTTTGAAAAATTCCGTCTTAGTGCTTACCTATGTTATGAAAGGAAATGTTGTGCAAAATTTTACACTCCTAGTCCCAGTGGTTTTTTTTTTTACGGTGGGAAAAATCATCCCCCCCATGACAACCCCCGCTCTTGGGCGGTCCGGGAGATAGTGTCAGACTCTTACTGACTAAACGACCCACCCTGTTCCTTCTAGCCTTCATACTGGGGCTCGAGTTCCCTTTCGCATAACCCTGGCCCCAGTAGCCTTCGACCCAGCTGGGTCCCTGCTGTTGCTGACAACTCCTTGAGGCGCGCGGGAACAGTGCGCGTCGTCGACGACTTGGGCTTGGTCCGGACAGTTACCGGACGGCCGGACAGCGAGCTACCCATTGCTCACTGTCCGCAAGCCCGCGCCTACGGTGGTCGGAAATCGGGATCAGAATCCCGGCGGCGGCGGCGGCGAGAACGCCGTTGCCTGATGCGGTCGGCCTCCTCCTTTGCGAGCATTACTGCGTCGCAGAAGTCGACGACAGCCTGCCACTCCTCCTCGCTCCGGACCATGGCCTCAACCCCAGTAGTTGTGACTGTGCGTTGACATGTCAGTCAGTCAGTTTCTGAACCACCAAAAAAATCAGGTAATTCAAAATCCACCTAAGAAAAAAATCAGGTAATTCAAAATCCACCTAAGAAAAAATCAGGTAATTCAAAATCCTTCCAATATTTTCCCAGTCCCTGAAAAAACTCTTTCAGGTACAAACATACGATTATTTCAACATACTTTTTCACGTCCATAAGGAGAACCTTATGAACGTGAAAAAGTAGTAAACTTCAAGAATCAAGTTCGAAATGTCGGTAGAGATATAATAAGGGGTATCTGCTGGCGAACATTATGGCGGCCAATAATGTTGCGGCTGAAATTATGGCGGCAACATTTGCAGGCTTATGAATGACTGCGGCTGCTCGCTGAATGTTACAAAATAAACAGAGAAGGGTGATATTAAAAGTGCGGTGTTTGTGCTTATTTCTGATGAGGAAGTAATGCTTTTGTATCTTTGTTGTGGTGAAGTGCAAGTTGTATGTTGACTTTATCTTGCCGAAAACTCTGGGTGCCTAAGAAATGCCTATCTCAGGCGTTATTAGGGTTCTGTACCTCAAAAGGAAAAACGGAACCCTTATAGGATCAATTTGTTGTCCGTCCGTCTGTCTGTCTGTCTGTCAAGTCCCATTATCTCGAGAACGCGTGAAGGTATCGAGTTAAAATTAAAACCATTTATTCAGGTCTGCAGTCCCTTCAAGCTGTGAAAAAATCAAACTTCTATGTTAACGAATAAAAAAGATGCGGCCGTTTATGTCGCAAAAAACGTATATTTTGATACTCTCAAAGATCGAAATTCATATGGTACTTCCCGCTGACCCAGAATCCTGAAATTTGGCACAAAGCAAGGTCTTATAACACAGGTATAGGAATCAATTTGAAATCAGTAAATTTGTTGTTACATAAGTCACGAAAAAATAAAATTGCTATTCGGAAAAATCTTCGAGATTCCATTCGGGAATTGTAGTTTGCACGGAACCCCCAGTGCGCGAGTCCGACTCGCACTTGCCCAGTTTTTTTTAGGAATAAAGCAGCTCTCTAAGAAAAAAAATTAGCAATTGGGCCAGTAGGTACTTTCAGATATTACCTCTTACAATAAAAACAAAATAAAAAAAAAAACAAACTTTACCTCTTTATAATATTAGGTTACCAAAAACTCTTTTTGAACATCTTTTCAGTTGAATTGAAGGCTTCTCCGAAGGAAAGAATTGGGACACGTCTGTTAGTTTAGTGCCGATACACTACACTAAAATGAAAAGCGATCTTTTCACTGCTGACGGAATATGTATAAACATTTGTTTACCTGTACCTCTACCATGAGTTTAAAGCAACTCGATACCGACTACGTAAATATTTTGTATGCCAAATTTTGGTTCCGTAAGTGACCACTAGAGGCGCTGTAAAATTTGCCATACAAAATATTTACGTAGCTAGTTGGTATCGTGTATCGACAAATACTATTGCTTTAAACTCATGGCGGAGGTACTGGTCTAGAAAACTGTACTACAACTAAGTACTCCATACTACGAAGTCAAAAAAGTTATCCATACAGCTATATTGTTCCTACCCTTATTGCAAAAACCAACTATCTGCATTTTCACCCAAATTAAGTTAATTATAGCTATCGATTCGTCTCATCAAGACGAATCTGCAAGTAAAACTGATGATTAGCTATGACACTTATTTATCAAGATGGCTTCGGCAAAAGGTAAATAATCTAAAGATTTGATCGAATATATATATAACTAGCGGCCCGTCCCGGCTTCGCCCAGGCAATAAATATAGCCACGTTACTCAGGGTGAATGTAGCTTTCCAATGGTGAAAGAATTTTTGAAATCGGTACAGTATTTTTTGAGTTTATTCATTACAAACATACACACAAAAATACAAACCATCTTTGTAATATTAGTGTAGATAATAATACAAAAATGCAGATAGTTGGTTTTTGCAGTAAGGATACAATATTTATAGTTGGAATATCACAATACTGCGGTAGATTGAATCCACGTGGGAACCAAACGGTACGTTTTGCCGCCATATGTGTCAGGTATGGATGCAGGTTCCTGTGCGACTATAAATTACGATAGGCCGAGATGATTGATTGTTACAGACACATTCGATTCTTTCATTGTATTCTAGCTTTTTATTATTATTATTATTGATAGGCTCGCGTTTAACTAACTATCTCATTTGATGGTAAGCAACGATGGAGCACGCTCGCCTAGAAGTAACCTATTCATTTTTTACTTTAAAAATACCACTAGGTTGTACCTTTAAGGAAACACAGACTCTCGGCAGGGAATTCCACTCCTTGCCTGTACGCATAAATATGTGTTTTAACTGATGTTTTGAAGATGCAAAGTGTTTTCGCAGCTCAAAACTCAGGGTTGCGTGATTTTTGGAAAGAATTATCGCGACCCTAGAAGGCAAAGAGCAACTGAAGAAACACGGGTGGGTTTCAGTCACCAAAGGCCCTCCCACTCCACCTAGAGTGGGAGGAGTTATTTGAGGTCGAAGCCTACTATCTGCGTCTGTTTCCGAAAGGGAGGCTCGGCCCTGGTATGAAAGACAAGAAGGAACGGGGTGAATTTTTTAGCCAGTAAAGTCTGACACTATCTCCCGCTCCGCCCAAGGGCGGGGTATGTCATTTGGATGATTTTTACCCACCAAAAAAGCCTCTAAAGGATTTCGAGACACAACCTCATGTCACCATCCAATCCAATATTCTTATATTCGACAATATAAAATATCTTAAAGTTGACCCCATATTCCCGCACCTTTCCTTAAAGTAGACAGTTCCAGTCAGTTAGGTGGGACAATTTGTACCCTTCTTACTTAAGTAAAGGACTCACTTTATTTGAGAGTAGGGTTCAATACCTGTCTTCTAACACCCAGCTTTGCTTCTGAAAGTTTATATAATGTCACGCCTGATTTTACAGAAAACGATGGGTGTAAGTGGATTGCTAAACTACCCAGGTACTCTATAGATAAGTTCGCAGGTGTTTGAAAACTAAGTCATCATTTCAGCCGATACACGTCCACTGTTGGACATAGGCCTCCCCCAAGCGTCGCCACATCGAACGCTCCTGTGCGTCCCGCATCCATCGGTTTCCTGCTACCTTCACCAGGTCGTCGGTCCACTTTGTAGGAGGCGTTCCAACACTGCGTTTTCCGGTACGCGGTCGCCATTCCAAAACCTTTCGGCCCCAACGGCCATCTGTTCTGCGAGCAATGTGCCCTGCCCATTGCCACTTAAGTTTGGCAATTCTTTGTGCTATGTCGGCAACCTTAGTTTTCCTGCGGATGTCTTCATTTTTTATTCGATCACGCAAGGAAACCCTGAGCATAACCCTTTCCATTGCTCTTTGGGTGACTTTAAGCCTTCTGATGAGTGAGAACTTACAAGTGGTAGATGGAAAGAAAGAACTTTCAAAACGCCTTGTGGACACTTTGCGTGACCTAAGAGCTGACTTTTACTTCGGACAAAGAATAAGCATTGCCATTCAGCGTGGCAATGCCGCCAGTCTTTTGGGTATGTTACCAGTCGACACCGATGCCGAGGAGTTTTTCAACGCCATAGTTTAGATTGCTTTTTTAGTTCTTTAAGGCTTTTATTTTGTAAGTTAGTTTTAATTAGGTTAAGAATATTAATGTATTTGTTAGTTCAATACTTAGATTAGTTAGTTAGATAGATGATGAGTTGGTATATAAGCGATGTGGCGCGAACTGAACAATTGATAATTATCAATTTACTGCGGTGGTCTATGTGACCAACCGCACATGGTTGCGGTTGGTCACATAGATTAGCGAAGCGAATCCGACGCAATCAGTTGGTTGTGAATCCTAACTAATATTATAAATGTGAAAGTGTGGATGTTTGGATGTTTGTTACTTAATCACGCAAAAACGACTGAACGGATTTTGATGAAATTTGGCATGCATATAGCCTTTGACATGGAAAAGAACATAGGCTACCTTTTATCCCGATTCCTTAAGTATCTAAGGCCACGCGGGCGAAGCCGCGGGCAAAAGCCAGTTGTTCTATATATATGACAACTAAAGTTGCGACTTCGCGCGCACGTAAGACAAAGCCGCCGCTTCGCATAGAAGATCTATCACATTGCATCGTAAGAGACGCCGCGTAAGAGATGGAAGTTTGAAGATTTTTCTAAATAATTGCACCTTTGGTATAAGGTGGACATTGGATGTCCTAAACGTACAAAAGGTTTTGGGAATACATGCATTGCAGGCACAGCTAAGGGGTTGAATTTCCTTGCTGGTCTGTGTTTCATGGTAGCTGCAACCAGGAGGTCTTTAAATCAAGAGTAAACGGATTATTGCTAGGCGAGTGCGCTCCACCATCGCTTACCATCTGGTGAGGTATTGGTAACACGCGAGTCTGACAATAATAGAAAGTAATAAATTCAAAATCATTTGATTTCACACTAGCTAACCCGTGCCCGCTACGCCGCGCATGAAATATTTTTGGAGTAAAAAACATTACTAATTCCAATTAAATATAGCCTATGTCACTTGGGAATAATGTCAGAATCGATTCATTAGTTCCGGAGATTACTTCCTACAAAAGAAATCACAAAGTTTACCTTTTTATGATATTAGTGTAGACTGTAGATAGGTTTACAGACTACTACTTAAAACACACTTAGTAATGTCAGAAGCTAGGACCCGGGTCCAATTAGTCGTTCGTTTCCTATGGAGAAGAACCGATAAAACTGATGGTTACTCTATAAAAAAAAGACGTGTGGCACTCGGGGACTGCCGCGGTAAAGCTATTGCATAGCATTTTTATCAACTTATGCAATTATAATTATGTATTTATTTCATTTATACAGTATTTTTTTTCCTTTGTTTTTTTTTCTTTGATATTAATTGAAGTTACACTTTCACACATTGAATTGAATTTTGATTGATTGTTCACTCATTTGTTTTCTTATCGGTCACCACGCTCAAAAAACAAATGAGTGGGGGGTGATAGGTTATTTTCATTACGGAATTTCTGGATTCGGTCTCCACGCTCAAGGCCCGCGATAGAAGCTATGCAATAGCTTAATAAACAATTTTACAACATTTTTATAGGTATGAGAGTACAGCGGTCAACATTACAAGTACTCAAACAAAAAATAAAGAACTCGAATACTGTGCTAAAAATACACTGTGCTAAAAATATCCGCAATGCGACCCATCTGGCACATCCCTCTTTTGTTAGGAAACCGAAACAGCCTGAATGTTTAATCACAGCTCATAAACATCAGGGATCCTTAGTCCGAAATTAATTAGCGCACATGAACTTTGTGCCTTAACACTTAGAAGATAAAGTTGGTTCTTCGTTGTATTGTTTTGGCAAAAACGCAAGACTTTATTGTTTAATCACTTTAAACTGTCTAATACTTGGTAATTAAATTTTAGTGCTTGTACTGAGACTAACGGGCTATTAATGACCTTGATTTACAATTAAGTTCTTAAATCTGATGTAATGATTCATGAGACTAAGGCAAAGCTTTGACGGAAAAGAAAACCATCGAATCGAGAGAAGAAGAAAATGATTTATGAGACTAAGGCCCGCCATACACGCTAGGTACCATACCTGACAGGTTTACCTGTACAGGTCAATCAATCAATCAATCAAAAATATTTTATTTCACATAGGCCTACATGGGCACTTATAAAACGTCAGAAGCTAGTGCACGGTTCCAAATTGGTCGTTTCCTATGGAGAAGAACCGGCAAGAAACTCCATGGTTACTCTTTTAAAAAAGTGGGTGTTTTTACAATATTGATATTATATTATGTAAGAACAGTGTAGACCAGTCAAATATTGTACACAAAAGCACAATAAAAAATTTCTCAGTAAAAAACAAAGTAAGTCGTAATAGGAAGTAGTCTAAGAGTTCGTGGAGTATACAGTGTTCTCACATTCACAATACAAAAAGAGGCTATATAAAAAAAATCTGGTATAATATAATGATTACAACTATCAATAAAATGTTAACAAAATAAATTACCAACGAATTTATGACAGTTGAAATATAAATAAAAAATAAAAATATTGCAAAAGCAATGTGTCAGAGAAAAAAAAAAAAAAAATATGTATATCTAATTATTAAAACAAAGGTGGAGCAGTTATAGACAAAATATTGATGATTTACCAGGGGGCCACATGTGCAGAGGTAGTCATTGCCAAACAAGCGTGTCTTCGACATAGTCTTTAACCTTGTAATATGCTTTTTCGGTTAGGACACGCTTGATATGAGATTTGAATTTTCCCTCACTAAGTTCTGTTACCGCCTTTGGCAGCTTATTATAAAAGCGAATGCTGTTTACTAAGAATGACTTGCTAGTCTTAGCTAGTCTCCATTTGGGTAAGACAATTTCGTGTTTGCTACGTGTATTTTTGTTGTGAAAATCGCTCCTAATTTTAAAGAGTCCTAAGTTTTTACGAACATACAAAATGCTTTCCAAGATGTAAAGAGAAGGTAGAGTAAGTATATCAATTTCTTTGAATTTATTTCTGAGGGACTCGCGAGGGCCCATTTTATAAATAGCCCGGATTGCTCTCTTTTGTAATATGAAAATTGAGTCTACGTCAGCTGCAGGTCCCCACAGTAAAATGCCATAAGACATAATACTGTGGAAATAAGCATAGTAAACTAACCTAGCTGTGGCTACATCTGTCAATTGCCTTATTTTTCTTACTGCATATGCAGCTGAGCTTAGTCTTCCCGAGAGAGTTCTAATATGAGTACCCCACTGCAGTTTAGAATCGATAGTTATACCCAAAAACACGGTTTCTGTAATAACATCCAGTTTTTTGCTGTCAAGAATTAGATTGACGTCAACTTGAGGGACATTTGGCAATGAAAACTTTATACATTTAGTTTTATTTGCATTTAATAAGAGATTATTAGCTGCAAACCATTTCGAAAGGACAGCCAGACTCTCGTTGACATGCAAGACATTCCCATCTTTTCTGTCTACTTTAAAAATAAGAGAGGTGTCATCAGCAAATAGAATTATATCGGATAAATTAGCCATCATGAAGGGAAGGTCATTAATATAAACTAAAAAAAGGAAAGGGCCTAGAATTGAACCTTGAGGCACGCCCATCTTTACTAAAGACCCCGAGGACGTCACCCCATTAATGGATACTTTTTGCTGCCTGTAAGATAAATAGGAAAAAACAAGATCAGCAGCTCGTCCACGAATTCCGTAATGATGTAATTTACAGATCAGAGTATTATGGTCAACACAGTCAAATGCTTTAGAGAGGTCACAGAATATGCCAATAGCATCCTGGGACCTCTCCCAGGATTCCAAAATGTGACTGATGAGTTTCACTCCTGCATCTGTTGTTGACCTTCCTTTCGTGAAACCAAACTGATGACTATGCAAAATCCCATTTGAATTAAAATGAGACAACATCTGGTCGAGCATGATCTTTTCATAGATTTTACTCAATGCTGGAAGCACAGATATTGGTCTATAATTAGAGGGATCACTCTTACTACCTGATTTAAAAATTGGTACTACTTTACTGTGTTTCATTAAATCAGGGAATGTACCACTGTCTAAACACTGATTAAATATGCCTGTTAGGACAGGAGCAATTGTTTCAATAATTTCTCCAAGAATCTTAACGGATATACCCCATAAGTCTTCAGTGTTTTTTATGTTAAGACTTTTGAATGCTTTTATTATTGTATCCACAGAAATACGCTTAAATTCAAAGTTTGGTATATCCTTAGTGAAATGTTCTTTTAAAAAAGATTCAGCTAACAAAGACGAAGAAGGGAGAGATTTCGTAACTTCTATTGGGATGTTGGTGAAAAAGTTTTCGAACGTCTCAGCTACTTTTGACCTATCCGAGATGATTTTATTATCAATTTTTAGTGAGAATTCATTCCGATCTCGTTGGCTTGTCTTTCCAGTTTCCTTGTTTATCACCTTCCAGACAGCTTTTATTTTATTATTAGAATTTCCAATTATCTTACTTATTGATTTAGATTTAGCTTGGGCACAGACTCTTTTGAATATCTTTGAATAGAGTCTAACATGGTTATGCAAATTAAGATCAGACGACAAGGATTTTTCATGATATAGCTGATATAAAGTGTCTCTGCTTTTTCTTATTCCAGCAGTAGCCCATTCATTAAATTTGGATTTATTACCGATTTGAACTTTTTTGACTGGACACGCCTTATTAAATTCTTGGCATACTGTAGAAAATAATGTTCCATAGTTTACATTGGGGTCTTGCGAATCAAAATTGGCTGTTGAGAGACTACTCACGACATTGTTATTAAAATTATTTAATTTATTTTTAGTAAGCGGTCTAAGCTCTGCAGTTGAATCTAATTGAAGCTTTTTGACTAATTCGAAAGATACAAGTTGACCACTATGGTCAGACCTCACGCCACTAATTATGGATGAGTCTTTTATAACACAATTAGTAAATATATTATCTATGCATGAAGCTGAGGTAGGTGTTTTTCTTGTTGCCTCATTAAAAATACATTTTAGATTAAAAGAACTAAACAAAGAGAGAAGTTTACATTTATCTGGTGAATTTACTAGTAAATTAATATTTAAGTCCCCACAAACGAAAACTAATTTGTTTTTAGGTGACCAGCTCCCCTAGCCAAGTTACAACCAGTTTGTGTCGAATTCCGTTCTCTAATCGGTAACGCCTCGGTGACAGCAATTATAGAAAACGATAAGTTGGTAGCCATGTTGACGCGCCTGAGTCGGCCGCTCGTTCTACAATGTAGCGTTTGTATAACAAAGGATGTAGCGTTAAACATTGTATAAAACGATTTTGAACGATGTGAACTTGGCTACGAATTGTCTATTCGTTTGTTCTGACCACTCGACTTTACGTTGAGATGATGTCATTCCCATACGTTTCATCACTTTTCGACAGCGTTAACGATTGCAGAATAACAACTTGGCTAAGCGTGCTGTACAGGTAAACCATAGAAGCTCACCTGATAGGCATAACTGTGCAGCCTGTGTGTGGCCCTAAAGTGTATGGCTATGAATGGTACCGTGAGATTAAGGGTCGGTACATATCTGACGGAAAATGCGTTGAGCGTATCATGGGTCGCATCAATTTGTATAAAAATCTATAAAACGCATCATCGGTTGAGTGTGAAAGACTGAATGTTTTATTAAATATTTGTCTGTTCTAGCTTTACGCGACCGATAATACGCGACGTCTTTTCCGTCAGATATGTACCGCCCCTAAATTTACTCTAGATTATTTTTTTTTACTTTTTATGCGACGATGGAGCACGCTTGCCTAGAAGGAACCTATTCACTCTTGACTTAAAGATTCTCAGGTTGTAGCTGTCAGGAAATACGGATTCTGGAAGGTAATCCCACTCCGAAACTTATCATACGAGTTTTTATTCATTTGTACTGGGTAGCAGGATTGTTAGAAAGAGTTACCGATGCCCAGGGCAACTGAAGGAAAACAGATGGGTTTTAGTCAGTAAAAGTCTGACACCCCCCCCTCATTAACCGAGAGTGGGAAAAGTTATTTGATCATTTAACACCTAAAGAAAAAACTTGTACTTTTTTCCAAATCGGATGCAAAAACACCGGTCGTTGAAAAGTCAGCAACAATACAAAATTAATCAGGTAAATTAGGGCTACTCTGGGATTGCAGTGTAAGCACACCCTGTGGATTTACCTCTCTACCTATATACGTACATATATCCATACCTACACAGGTAAAAGATAAGTTCCGACCTAACAAAGATACGAGACATTTTGCACGATAAAACAGATAACGTTGCGTTTCCTAACATTCAAAATAATATTGATGGTCTGAAGCACCGCAGCGGGTGAAGTGGCAGGCGGTCGCCACCTTCTGCGAAGCAGTAATGCTAGCAAAGGAGACTTCCGCACGTGCGAGGCAATGGCCCTCGCGCCACAGCCGTCGGGATTCCGATCTTGGCTTCCGGCCACCGTAGGCGCGGGCTTGCGGACGGCGAGCAATGGGTAGCTCGCCGTCCGACCGTCCGGTAACCGACCGGATCGAGCCCAAGTCGGCGACGGCGCGTAGTGTTCTACGCGCGCCTCGAGGAGTTGTCAGCAACCGTAGGGGTCCAGCAGGGTCGAAGCCTACTGGGGCCATGGGTGATGCGAAAGAGATCCCCGAGGCCCTGAAACGATGGCAAAGAAGGAACAGGAGTGAGTTTTTAGACAGTAAAAGTCTGACACGTCCTCGCACTCCGTCAAAGGGCGGGAAATGTCATTTTGATGATTTTCCCATCTAAAGAAAAAGCTCTGTAGAAGAATCGTAGCGTCACATCAAGCATAAGTAAGCGTAGACTGCAGCCTCGCTTTAATCGCGACTTTCCTTAAGAACTGACACATGAATAAGTGTCTCCCATTAAACTGACGCTAAGTAACCTTATAATCGAAGTGGATGCAATGAAATTCCCGAATAGAAGGAAATAGTGACAGAAATGCTGCGGATTCAGCTTGCTCGTAGCGGATTTTGGCGCAGTAATATCACAAGTATATGTACTGGGTTGGCGTGAAAATTGACACGGTTAACGATCACGTTCGGTTACGAAAAGGTTCTGTCGATTTGATTGGGAAACGTGATGTCCTGTATACATGGGTTACGAAAAAAGATTTTAAGTATTTGTTATTTTTTGTCGCTACGAGGTCTTTAAGTCAAGTTAATTTTAGGCAAGCGTGCTCCATCGTTGACCAGATCATCTCTTGTCAAAAGGTGAGATATTGGTCGATAGATAGATATGTATATTCTTTATTGTACCTACATCAAAATGCTTAAAATGCCAAGCCAAGCAAGATAAATACTACATTAGTACTATAAAAAGTTGATCTATTCAGTGATAGCTTAATTCAAAGTTTATTCAGAAAGGTCTGATGATTAATTGTACCCGGACATAATTAATAATAATAATATTCCACAACTATCACACAACGCCATCTAGTCTCAAGCTAAGCAGAGCTTGTGTTATGGGTACTAGACAACTGATAAACATACTTATATATTTAAAAATACATACATACTATAGATAAATTACACCCAGACAGAGAACAGATGATCATGCTCATCACACAAAGATTTGTCCTGGGTGGGAATCGAACCCACGACAATAGGTATCGCATCATGAAAATTTACCTCTAAAGTTGATATAAAAAAATTAAACATTAAGGCCACGTTCACACGGCGACCATTCGATTCGATTTTTTCACGTATACGGTTTTACCGTATACGATGCAATCGTTCACACGGCAACCATTCGATTCGATTTTTTCATGTATACGGTAAGCGAGTCGTGTGAACGAGACAACATGAACATAAGCGCCACTGCGTGTCGTATTCGATAAAATCGTTTCGAGACGCGGCGTTCCGGTGACAACTTCGCACGGTATACGTTAAAATATATTTCTCGAACACGGGATTTTCCCGTATGAACGCCGTGTAAACAATTTTTAAGTTTTCATATATATTCTGTTGTCACTACTCTATTCGATAAAATCTCGTATACGGTATACGGGAAAATAATCGCCGTGTGAACGTGGCCTAATGGTTTCTATCACTAGCTTCTACGACTTCATACGCGAGGAATTAGCACTATCACATTATAAATTACAACCTATATGATATTCTGAGTTAAAGCTATATTACTTTAAAGCTTCACCCAAATCCGTTCAGTTGTTTAAGGGCCTGTCCGCACAGCGATATTTCACCGCGTGGAAAATATTCGCTCGGATTTGACGCGGTGCGGTGCGGATGCACCAAATCTGCACCAAAGATGCACCAAATCTGCAAGAAATCACAGAATTGTTTATCGCGCGTTTTTTTATCGCCTGTGCGGAAACTTCCATAAGATTCAATGTGTTACAGAATAACGAAAAAAAACCGCGTGGTGAAATACCGCTGTGCGGACAGGCCCTTAGCGTGAATTAGTAATACACACACGTATAATACATAGACAAACTTTCACCTTCATAATGTTAGTGTAATATACTTTGCTAATATAGTCTGCTTACTTACTCGTAGCTAAAATTCGCAAGGATATCTAAAATAGCCTCAAACTGTGGACTAATAATCGTAAACGACGCTCCAATTGCTAATCCTGCAGCTCTGTTAACTAGGTACCAAGTTTTATATCTCTGTATTAATTGGCAGAAATTAACGCCAGTAGGAATCGTTGCACAGAATCCAATTTAGTGGAAATGGAAGTTTTTCTAAACATATTATACTTAGCACTTGATTATACATGTGTGACAAGTACTTTTAATCGTTGAATAACGAACTCTTTTTTGTAAACTTCATCCTACACTAAGTAATACTTCTGTACGAGTATTGTGGGTGCGAGATCCGGAACCACTATCAATGCATCATTTTTTTATTTGACACCTTTGTTGGTTTAAAAAAAAAATTCTTAGAACTCATCTTGTTAGAAGATAGTACCTCTGTATTCTTACACTTTTATACTTCTAGGTCGAGTTAGTCTGGGCGTTGATAGTTAGTGAATGAATGAATAAACTTCATGCAGTAGAATATAATGTTCACAGTTCCCTGCAGTGGTCGTAATCTTTTGAATTGAAACCTCTACCGTAAAGGCGCGCTTACACAGAGTCATTCTAATAGACTTGCTCACTTACTTAATTTTTTTTTTTTTTATGGTGGGAAAAATCATGCATTGACATCCCCCGCCCTTGGGCGGAGCGGGAGATAGTGTCAGACTCTTACTGACTAAAAGCCCCACCCCGTTTCTTCTAGCCTTCGTACCGGGGCTCGAGCGCCCTTTCGGATAAGCCTGGCCCCAGTAGGCTTCGACCCGGCTAGATCCCTGCTGTTGCTGACAACTCCTTGAGGCGCGCGGGAACAGCGCCGTCGACGACTTGGGCTTGGTCCGGACAGTTACCGGACGGCCGGACAGTGAGCTACCCATTGCTCACTGTCCGCAAGGCCGCGCCTACGTTGGCCGGAAATCGGGATCAGAATCCCGGCGGCGGCGGCGGCGATAACGCCGTTGCCTGATGCGTTCGGCCTAGCATTACTGCTTCGCAGAAGTCGGCGACCGCCTGCCACTCCTCCTCGCTCCGGACCATGGCCGCAACCAAGGCCCGGCGCGAGAGGTCTCCGCCGCCGATCGCCCCCACGAGGGCACGGCGATGCTCCGCCCAAGCAGGCAACACCTCGACTGTGTGCTCCACCGTGTCCTCCGGGCGTTCCGCACAGTGGCGATCACTTACTTACTGGCCTTACACGTGTAGTTTCTGCATTTTTATTTATTTACACACTAAAATAAATATTAGTGCACCGCCCCGGGGATCTCTTTCGCATCACCCAGCCCCAATAGGTTTTGACCCTGCTGGGTCCCTACGGAATAAAGACGCATTTGCTCATAAGCACGATGCGTTTACACAGGTCCAGTGACGGAGGTCTCTGACTAGAATTTCCGACAGGTAGGAAAATCATTTACCCGGGGTCAATTTCAAGCCAGCTCTGCCAGTCTAACTGGCGGCCAGTGCTAACTTCGTGTAGATCTGCCCTAAGTACCCGGCTTGTAAGAGGTCCTATATCCAATAGGAGACATTAACGGCCTGCTATATAGTATCGGCCGCTGCTGTCGCAGTAATGTATTGTTTCGCCTACTGTCGCAGTTTCATTAGGCGTGACGTCATCTAATCGCACGTTTGTAATGGCTTAAGTAAATTGATGTTGACAGTTAATAATATGTAAAAGGAGCTTTTAAAACCATTAATAGTCATTATCTTTATATTTCTTTCTTTTCATTGTTACTCTAATGATCTGGATGTAAACGAGAGAAATATGACATCCATCTTGGGTTTTTCCTAATGGTGCATCCGTAGCCTGATTCAAGTAAAATCAAACAAGCCAAATATCGTTGAAGTTTTATAGTCGTTCCATCGAAGTTCTATCCAAAAGCGGTATTCACGATCTATCGACTTATTTCCAGTTACATTAATAAGTATTCTACCAGGATAATATAACACAGATTTTTTTTTTAAATCTACGAATTTTAAACGACTTTAAAATCGGTGCCGTTCAAACTCGATTGATGGATGTGAATACGGAATTGGTCTAAACGACTATATCGTTACGGTTTTCATTACATGGATCGGGCTACAAGATCTGGTGAATACCGCTTGCGAACTGCGCGCGTGTATTTCATGTTCGTACGATGCGGGCGCGACGCAGGAGTTTCGTACGTGAATGAACCGGTGAACGTTTGTGAGTGTGTGTATATTATGTTTGTTACTTCTTCGTGCTCGAACGGCTTGGGCACGCTACAATTGTGGCGGTAAGTCCCCTCTTTGAGGCGTAGCTGGAAAGACCTCACGGCGTCCTCATCTTCCGCATGACGCAGGTTCTCACCGGACATGGTAAGTTCGGGAGGTACCTGCACCGGATTCGTGCGGAAGTGACGCCCAGGGTTCGCCACTATGTGGACCGCCCGAAGGACACGGTGGAGCATACGTTAGAGGTGTGCCCCGCCTGGGCAGAGCTCCGGCGTGTCCTCATGGGGGCGCTCGGCGGCAGCGATTTCTTGCGCCGGGCCTTGGTACCATGGTCTGGAACGAGGAGGAGTGGCAGGCGAATACTTCGAAGCAGTAATGCTAGCAAAGGAGGCGGCCGCACGCGCGTGGCAATGACCCTCGCGCCCCAGCCGCCAGTATTCCGATCCTGATTTCTGGCCACCATAGGCGCAGCCTTGCAGACGGCGAGCTACCCATTGCTCGCCGTCCGCAAGCTTGTCTGGTTTTAGTCAATAAAAGTCTGACACGCACTCGCGATTCAGAGCGGCAGAAGTCATTGGACGATTTGCATCTCCTGCTGAGCTGACCTATTTGGCACAGCCGTTAGACACATATTTGTTGTTTTTTTTCTTTTTTTTTTTAATTGATATAAACTAGTGCTTGACTGCGATCCCCCCTGATGGTAAACAGTGATGCAATCGTTGATGGTGAGGCGCACTAGTTTATTAAGAGCCTATTCACTCTTGCCTTAAAGACACCTAAATTATAATCAGACGGGAAGACCGCAGCAGGCAAATTGTTCCAGTCCCTCGATGTACGCGGTATGAACGACGAGGCGAAACGCTTAGTCCGGCCCGTAGAGGTTTCAACAACATAAGGGTGGATACTCGCCGTTCGTCGGCTTGTTTAAGTTATGTGCCAAATGAACATTTTTTCGTCTTTTCTTCCAAAAATCAAAATCGTCTCAAATGACAAACTCTGACCGATATAGAAGCGTAATCATTATTTGCTCCATAACTCTTGGGCGGTTGTTTCCACAAAAGAGTGATTTATCGCAAGCTACACCGCTTCCAGCACACAATATACTCCGTCTCTATTGTCGTCATCTATCATGTGTATCGGCTACTTGTAACAACTGCTATAATTAGTTTTCAATAGTTCTGTGCGCTGCTAACTTTACAGACTACATAATATTAGTTATCCTCTTTGAACTTTCGACTATTCTATAAGGTTGAATGTATGGTACTGAGGCACAAAGCGCGAATGAAGGAACACGGTCGGGTTTTAATCAGTAAAAGTCTGACACTCCCACTCGCTGCACCTAGAGCGCAAGAAGTTTTGTAATGATTTATTTATTTACAAGGACTTATAAAACGTTACAGACGATGTCCAAGGCAAGCATGATGATGATGAATCATCGTCATCATCATCATTTTAGCCGAAAAACGTCCACTGTTTGACATAGGCCTCACCCAAGTGTCGCCACAACGAACGGTCCTGTGCGTCTCGCGTCCATCGGACTCCCGCGACGCTCATCAGATCATCGGCCCTCCTAGGAGCCTTCCAACACTGTGTCTTACGGTGCGCGGTCGCTACTCCAGAACATTTCGGCCCCATCGACTACCTGTTCTGCGAGTTATGTGACCTGTCCACTACCTTGGTTCTCCCGCGGATATCTTCATTTCTTATGTGATCACGCATGAAAACTCCGAGCATAGCCCTCTCCGTTTGGATGACTTTATGCCTTCTGATGAAGCCACTGGTCCTTCAGTTGGCCTTTGCGTGCCGCGGCGATGGAGTCACCATCGCTCAATTCCGCAGTACTGCGATCCTCTCGATTTTTCTTCTACCTATTTATTACAGTAAGTTTGCCGACAAAGCACGAAGGATCGCCAAACTTAAAAGTGGCAATGGGAGGGCACATTGCTCTCAGAACAGATGGCCGAAAGGTTCTAGAGTGGCGATCGCGAATCGAAGACGTAGCGTCAGAAGGTCTCCTACAAGGTGGACCGATGACCTGGTAAAGGTTGCGGGAATTCGATGGCATCCATCGAATTCCCGCAACCTTTAAGGCATTGCGGCGACACATGGGGGAGGCCTATGTTCAACAGTAGATAATGATGATGATGATTTATTACAGCTTGGTGGTAAGACCTCTCAGCTATACCCGATGAACCACGTATTTGCTTATAGCTACATCACGATAACTCTATAACTGGAACCTTATAATCTCAGATTATTATATAAATAATACCGTCACGCTAGTCAACTAATCGTAATGTATTAACAGTCAGGTAGTTAGGTACAGTAATCTTCATTAGGTTATTTCCGTCAAGGTTTTAGTTATTGTTATTATTTTGTAATTATGGTGTTAGGGCAGGATCTCCATTTTTACACTTTTCCCGGTCTATTTTAGGTTAGTTTTTCAAAAATAAGTGTAGCTTGAGCTTGATTGTCCTGTAACTTTGGACCCCAAAGTCCTGAGATGTAGGGGTCCGGCAGGATTGAAGGCTACTGGGGCCATGGGTTCGGATCGCTTCTGAAATGAAAACCCGGGGTCTTGGAACGCAAGGTAAAGAAGGAACATAGGAGTGAGTTTTATGATTTCCCATCTAAAAAGGATCCTGAAATACAATATATCTAGCGCTAGATCTCTCTGTAATATAGCGCGTCAGTATTTATAAAATCATTCAATCATTTCAAAATAACTATTTCTGATGAGTTAATACTACATTATAATACTAGCTGCTCCTCCATAGTTTCACCAGCGTCTTTGGTTATTGTTCCACTCCTGAGGGAAGTAGCATGATAGTATTATTAGTAAATATTATAGCCTTCCTTGATAAATAATAGGCTATCGAACACTAACATAATTTCCCAATTCGAACCAGTGCAGTGCCTGGGTCCTAAGACTAGCGCGAACAAACTTTTCAACTTCATAATATGGATACGTTTGGTCCGAAATGCTGCCCAAGGGATACGGAGAATATTTCTCAAGCACCACATCTTAAAGCCGCCGTTATCTCAATAGTCACCAATCTAATTTAGTTTGTACCTAATAATGACAGAATGCCATGATTAATGTTCCATTTAATGAATGCATCATGCTTCCGTCACAATGTACTACAGTCTGGTCGCGTGCGGAAGTATGTAGGTTCATATAGCTGCTCATGCAGTGTCACTGCAATGCCGATCCTAGTAACGCAACAAGCTGTAATTATGGCAATTTATACAATTATTTACAAGGTGACAAGGTTACAAAATTGACTTTTTTTAAGCTATTGCATAGCTTCTATCGCGGGCCTTGAGTGTGGAGACCGAATCCAGAAATTCCGTAACGAAAATAACCTAACACCCCCCCCCACTCATTTGTTTTTTGAGCGTGGTGACCGATAAGAAAACAAATGAGTAAACAATCAATCAAAAGTCAATTCAATGTGTGAAAGTGTAACTTCAATTAATATCAAACAAAAAAAAAAGGAAAAGAAATACTGCATAAATAAAATAAATAAATAATTAAAATTGCATAAGTTGATAAAAATGCTATGCAATAGCTTTACCGCGGCAGTCCCCGAGTGCCACACGTCTTTTTTTAATTCTATTTTTATACCAATGTTTTCGTTGTGGAAGGTTTTATTTTTAAGGTTCTGTACCCAAAGGGTAAGGGGCTATTTCACCGAGACACCATGGCGGCGCACACACAAGAAAATGTATACAGCTTTATAGAGATTTAGATACTTACCTGGTGTTCGTGTGGTTGCGCAACTAATTTGGTGGCGCGATCGGCTCGGACGTGTGGCGACTCTAGTTTCTGTATGGTGTCTAGTTTGGTAGCTTGGTCCTATATTTCACCGGGACGTCACTAGGGTGTTTGTTTTTCTTTTGAACCGTGATAGTTAGACAGTTGAAATGTTCGCAGACGATGTATTTCGGTTGCCGCTACAAATACTAAACTAGATTTTTGTGATTGTTTATTTTTATTTTTTTTTGTTAATATATGTGCTTATAGTCTGTCTAAAATGTCAAATGACTTGGGAATTTTGTATAATATTTAATCATTTAAAAAATACTTATATTCGATACTTTTTATAAGGTTCTTCTATTAGTGAATAAAATCTCTTAATTAACCTTAATTATTGGACCAGTGTTGACTACATCAGATTTCATTTACCTTAATAATTGCCCAAGTCGTTTGACTTTTTAGACAGACTCTAGTTTTGTTATTTTATTGTGTACTAGCTTTTGCCCGCGCGGCTTCGCTCCCGCTCTTCCCTGCTCCACCCTACTCTACCCTACTATGCCCTACTCTACCCTACTCTATCCTACTCTACCCTACTCTACCCTACTCTACCCTACTCTACCCTACTCTACCCTACTCTACTCTATCCTACACTACCCTAATTTTCATTTTTTTTCCATAAGAACCTTCTCACAATAACGAATACTACAAAAAAAATTTAGCGAAATCGGTCCAGCCGTTCACGCGTGATGGCGCGACCAAGGTAATAGAGATTCATTTTTTGGGTTCCGTAGTCAACTAGGAACCCTTATAGTTTTGCCATGTCTGTCTGTCCGTCCTCGCTTAATCTCAGTGACCGTTAGCACTAGAAAGCTGAAATTTGGTACCAATACGTACATATATCAATCACGCCGACAAAGTGGTAAAATAAAATTGGAAAAAATGTTTTATTAGGGTAGCCCCCCTATATGTAAAGTGAAAAAAATCTGAAAAGTAGAACTTTATAAGGACTTTCTAGGAAAATCATTTTGAACTTGATGGAAAGAACAGTTTTTGTACAAAAAGACAAAAAGGTTGTACAAAATAATTTCTGGACTAAGTTTGTAGTATAATCGTATATGCAAGCATTTTTTTTTAACTTCGTTTACATATTTTATTATCCTGAACGTATCTTCTTTCAAACAAAAAAAGAATTATTAAAATCGGTTCTCGCAATAAAAAAATACCACCGAAAACTTCTTCTGGTACCTATGTATTGATTAGTAACCCAATTCCCCGAGAGATGGCGCTGTACTTTGGGCTATTTCGCGTTCGCGCTGTTAGGATTTTTTCTGAGTAGATGGGGTCGGGTATTATCTAATTGTTGGGTTGGTCTCTCCTTGGCATTGGCGGTATTATCTTATAACTACATAAAACTTCTATCAGGAACATGCTAAGGCAATTTAGAACAAAACTAAAATTCATTTTTTTAACGCCATCTATCAAAATGTTAAGGTAAAGACCAGTTCATAAATGGTTCGATAGATGGCGTTGCGTAATGACGTCATCTTTTTAAAAGTTGACGTTTTTCCGTGCTTTCAGGACCTATCGTGGTAAAAAATCGTTGCTTCTTAAATATATTCGTAATTTTACGAGTGCACAATCGCTGAAATTTCTACTACTTGCATACTGTTTTAGTTATCACCGTCCTTTGTGGGCCCGTTTTTAGGGTTCCGTATTTATTAGAGTTCCGTACTTAGTATGTCAACGTAACAAATAGCCTTTTTTAAAACTCATAAGTGGGAACACTTATTATGACGGACGGGAAACTACGGAACCCTACACTGAGCGTGGTCCGACACGCTCTTGGTCGGTTTTTATATATATAGATTTTCTATGTTGCATCAAATAATTGTTCTATCCATCTATCATTATGATATCTCTTGCATATATATATAGGTACTTAGCTTTTTCAAGATATATATATGTCGTGGATTGATGGCGTTATGGTGCGACGGACAGCGCCATCTAGTAAATCGTTTCGTTAACTAATAATATCGTCACCGGAAACGCAAGCGGCGCCCTACCGCTTGGACACGATCGTCGGTAGAAGGGATGCAGCGAGGGCTGGAGGGAAGACCGAGTGGTGCGACACTCTTCCTCGGACAGTCTTGGCATACGCTCAGTACCAACGCACGTGTTTGTTTCAAATTGTAAAAACCGTTAGTAAAAATAAAGTTATTGTCATTCAAACTATCTTTCGTTCGAGTACCCAAGTCAGAGCCCACATCTACCAAGAACCATGTCGGATCATGATGAAGACCCAATGTTTCGCATCTCGGCCACCCATGATGCGACATCAGAACTGGGATACACTCGAGCTGAAGAAGCCGAAGAAATATTGCAAAATGGAGCCATGACGTCACGGTGCGACGAGAATTTACTTCGCACGCTGCTGGCTGCTCAAAATCAGAATATGATGTCCCTGATAGAAGCCATCAAGGGCCCGGCAGGTACCAAGCATATTTCTTTGCCTGAATTTGACCCGGACAAGCCGGATGTAGACGCACGTGCCTGGTGTACTACAGCGGATCTGTGCCTATTGGAAGTACCGCTTCAAGGAAGTGCCCTGATCATCACCCTAAGCAAGGCTCTGAAAGGCAGTGCTTCACGTTGGCTGGCGCAAGTATCGTTTGCGGGCATGACATGGTGTGACTTCAAAAGCTTGTTTTTGTCCCGTTACGATTGCGTGGATACACCAGCTGCTACTCTTGTCAAGATGATGAGCAGCAAGCCTAAGGAAGGGGAATGCTATGCTGCGTACGCTGCCCGGTTATTGTCTACCCTCACATCACGCTGGCAAAACATGAGCGCTGAGCAGATAGCCATATCCACTGTGCTTGCTCATATGACGCAATTTGATGGGCGTATACAGAGATTGGCGTTCACTACCGAAGTAAGCAACAGAAACAAGCTGCAGTGTGAACTCCAAGCATTTTCGTTTTTGAAAAGAAAAGCTTCGATGGGAAACTCAACCGAGGGTACTCCAGACTTCAAGCGATCAAAGTTTCAGTCGACAACGCCGAAATGTCACAACTGCGGTAAAATAGGTCACCGTGCACCTGAATGCCGTTCCAGAAGTGAAGTGAAAAGCAAGGCGACCAATGCTGCCACTTCAGCGTCAAGTTCTCCAGGACCAAGGCAGCGTATGGACATCGTTTGTTTCCGATGCGGCAACGCCGGACATTTTGCTACGAAATGTCCACGAAGCAACAGCGGAGGCGCCGGCGCGGCAGGAAGCTCAAGTAGTTCTGGTGCAGCGCCTGCAGCAGCGGCGAGCAACGAGAGGCGCGTTGAAGTCTGCTATGTTAGCAATCCCAGCGGTACGCTGATGAACACTGGTGAGTCATATCCATTTTATTATGATTCTGGTGCCGAATGCTCTCTTATCAAAGATTGTGTTGCGTCAAAGCTTAGTGGCAAGCGTGTAAATAACATTGTAAATTTGACAGGTATCGGTCATGGTAGTGTGCAAAGTACCCTACAAATTTTATCTGAGGTTATAATTAACGATTTACGACTAGAGATATTATTTCATGTTGTTCCAAATAGTTGCCTTAAAAATGATATTTTAATTGGTCGTGAGATTTTAGATCAGGGATTTAACGTTAGTATGACGTCTGATAGTATTGTTTTGTGCCGTGATAAGATTGTCAAGTTATGTGACGTTTCAAATAAACTAGGAAACGATTCTAATTGTCAAATTGATTTTGACAAGGTTAATACCGACATTCCGTCAGAATTTCGTTCTCAATTAATTAATCTTTTGTCTGAATATTCTTCTTCGTTTTCTAGTGGTGTTTCTAGATCTCGAGTAACAACAGGACAGTTGCAAATCAGGCTTGTAGATCCTAGTCGTACAGTTAATCGTCGTCCTTATAGGCTTAGTGCTAGCGAGCGCGATGTTGTTATTGCTAAAGTTCGTGAGTTAGAGGAAGGAGGTATTATAAGGCCGAGTTGTTCACCTTTCTCTAGCCCAGTGTTGCTTGTTAAGAAGAAGGATGGTTCAGATCGCATGTGTGTCGACTACAGGGAGCTGAATGACAACACTGTATCGGATAGGTTCCCATTGCCGCTGATAGGTGATCTTGTTTCTAGGTTAGGTGGTGCTAAGTGGTTTACGTGCCTTGATATGTTATCAGGCTACCATCAGATCCCGGTACATCCTGAATCAATAGAGCGCACTGCATTCGTTACACCCGATGGTCAGTGGGAATATTTGACCATGCCGTTTGGTTTAAAAAATGCAAGCTCGGTTTATCAGCGTGCAGTGATGAATGCCTTAGGTGACCTTGTTTATAACTATGCAGTTACGTACGTCGATGACATTCTTATAATTGGATCATGTGTGGAGGACAGTTTAGTTCGTCTTCGCACTGTACTCGATAAACTAACAAAAGCTGGTTTTTCCCTGAACTTCGCTAAGTGTTCATTTCTTAAACGACGGGTTGAGTATTTAGGCTTTGTTGTTGAGGATGGTCAAATCAGACCTAACCCAAATAAAATTGCAGCTTTGTCTAGACTACCCCCACCTAAAACCATCACTCAGCTGAGACAGTTCATAGGGTTAGCCACTTATTTCAGACAATTTGTGCCACAATTCTCAAAAATAATGGCTCCTCTGTTTCGTTTAACAAGTGGCAAGAATAGGTCCATTAGTTGGGAACCCAGGCATGAGGACATTCGCCAGAAAATAATTTCTTATTTAACCAGTGAGCCAGTTCTAACGATCTTCGATCCCACGCACCCAATCGAGTTGCATACCGATGCCAGTGCTGAGGGATATGGTGCCATTTTTATTCAAAAGATTAATGGGAAACAACATGTAGTTGCTTACTATAGTCGTCGTACGTCTCCAGCAGAATCGAAGTATCATTCATTCGAGTTAGAAACGTTGGCAGTCTTTAATGCAATAAAGCATTTTCGACACTATTTATTAGGTCGTAAGTTTACAGTGGTGACAGACTGTAGTTCAGTTAAAGCCTCTAAAAATAAAACTGACTTGTCTCCACGAGTTCATCGCTGGTGGGCCTACATGCAATCATTTGAGTTTGATATTATTTATCGTGAAGGCAGTAGGATGAGTCACGTGGACTTTCTTTCTAGAAATCCTCTTCCAACACCTAAAGGAACTTTCGCCCGTGTAGAACAAAGGCGTGTCGATTTAGCTGAGCTGTCTAGTAACTGGTTGCAAGTTGAACAGGAAAAGGACGAAGAGATTAGCAGGATTGTGTCTGATCTCCGTAATGAAGTTGTTCCTGAGGAGACTCGCAAAACTTACGAAATTCGTAAAAATATCCTGTACCGTAAGATTCAGCGGAACGGTCGAACTCGTTGTCTGCCGATTGTACCGAGATCTCTTAGGTGGTCAGTAATCAATAACATCCATGAGTCTGTCATGCATTTGGGATGGCAGAAAACTCTCGAAAAGATTTACGAACACTATTGGTTTGAAGGCATGTCAAAATATGTAAGGAAATTTGTAGACAACTGTATCACTTGCAAAATAGCGAAGCCCCACTCTGGTAAAGTGCAAGCAGAACTTCACCCAATTCCCAAGTTCAATATTCCATGGCATACAATTCATATTGATGCTTCTGGTAAACTGTCTGGAAAGAACGATATCAAAGAGTACGTGTTTGTCATCATAGATGCTTTTACCAAATTTGTATTGCTCCGTCATTCGCTTAACATCGATACTAGCAGTAGTATTTGTGCTATTAAGTTCTGCATAGCGTTGTTTGGTGCGCCAAAACGCATAATAGCCGATCAAGGTCGTTGTTTTGCTAGCAAAGAATTTTCTAGTTTCTGTACTTCTAATAACATTGAGTTGCACTTGATAGCGACAGGAGGCAGTCGTGCAAACGGTCAGGTCGAAAGGGTAATGAGTACCCTTAAGAATATGTTGACAGCTGTAGAGACTAGTCGTGACCGCTCTTGGCAGGGCGCATTAGGAGAGGTTCAGTTAGCTATGAACTCTACTGTCAATAGGGTGACTAAATCTAGCCCTCTAGAGTTGATGATAGGAAGGGTAGCACGGCCGCTTAGTTTAGTGAGCGCTGATAATGATGTGTCAGTAGTTAATTTAGATGAGATCAGAGAGCAAGCGACTCAGAATATTGAAAAAAATGCAAATTATGATAAAAATCGATTCGATCAAAATAAGGCTCAGGTTGCTAAATTGGCTATTAATGATTATGTTTTGATTGAAAATGAGGAAAGAAATCAAACAAAATTAGATCCTAAGTTCAAAGGTCCATTTAAAATAATCGATGTGTTAGACGGGGATAGGTACCTACTAAAGGCACTTGACTCTAAGCGAACATACAAATACCCCCATGATCGTGTAAGGAAGATCCCCGATCACCAAGTTCCTCGAGAGTTAGATGTCATAGTTGATGACAGTGGTAGCGAGACCAACTCTGATTAAGTATTGCTTGTATACTCACACTCGAAACTTTAGACCGCACCTCATGAGTGGCATGTGGCGATGGGTCTGTAAAAAGTTGTTGGTGCAATTGCACTTTAGACCGCACCTCATGAGTAACATGTGGCGATGGGTCTACAAGAAGTCGTTGGTGCGATTTCACTCTGGACCGCACCTCATGAGTGTCATGTGGCGATGGGTCTGTAAGGAATCGTTGGTGCGATTCAGGTCAGTGTTGGTACACAGAAATAGTAAAAGTTCAATGAGTTGAGTATGCATAGCTAATTGGTAAAGAGACAGTATTGTTAGAATTACCTTGTTTAGTCATTTCAACTTGTTGATCGGATCTTTTCCAATGAATGTTATTGTGCAGGAAGCACTGTGTATGTAATCTTAATCATAAGGCATTTTAAGTTATGAAAGTTGATTATATTGTACTTAGATTTAAAAGGAATAAAGTACCAGTAAGAAACTCCTACCTTTGTTTCTATTGGCAGGATAGCCGAGCTAGTTTACTTTCTGAGCATATTTTGTCCACAGGTACTACACCCGAGGACGGGTGCTAGTCAGGGATGGCCGTGTCGTGGATTGATGGCGTTATGGTGCGACGGACAGCGCCATCTAGTAAATCGTTTCGTTAACTAATAATATCGTCACCGGAAACGCAAGCGGCGCCCTACCGCTTGGACACGATCGTCGGTAGAAGGGATGCAGCGAGGGCTGGAGGGAAGACCGAGTGGTGCGACACTCTTCCTCGGACAGTCTTGGCATACGCTCAGTACCAACGCACGTGTTTGTTTCAAATTGTAAAAACCGTTAGTAAAAATAAAGTTATTGTCATTCAAACTATCTTTCGTTCGAGTACCCAAGTCAGAGCCCACATCTACCAAGAACCATGTCGGATCATGATGAAGACCCAATGTTTCGCATCTCGGCCACCCATGATGCGACATATACATAGGGTAGTCTTCAACTATACATAGCAGTATTCCCCACAACGTGCCCACGTGATAATACACTTCCGTTTATATAACATTTAACATTTCACCCCATAATTATTTAGTGTAATTTTGTAACCACATTTGACAGTAACACACATCAGACAGACAATTACAACTTGTAACATGGTGTTAAGTAATACAAATACAAATCGTATAATGTAAGAATATCATAGACTTGGAACCAATATTTGTAGAAGTAGGCCATACAAATATTTGTATTTGTGCTGAGTCTGGCGCGACGCGACGCGCCTTTGGAGTCACAACTGGATTAGTTTGTAGAATAAAAAACCTTCTAGGTATTTCATTTTATTGAAAATATGGCCAGAATAAAAAAAATACTTGCTGGAGAGACAGTGTATATTGAATTTAGTCAAGAAATTATGACTAAACTACTGGTGATGATTTCATCACTTATCTGATAATAACTCCCGCTTTTGTGGTCCGATCGTGACCAAAGTAGTCTCAAAACACGGGCCATTGCGTCGCCTGTGCGCCCCGACCCTAAAAAAACTAACTAAAAACATTGCTGTCTGCCTATCAAATTGTCTACACTAAAATTATAAAGAGGAAATATTTATAAATTTATAATATTTTTAATTTATAAACTCAAAAACTACTGTGCCGATTTAAAAAATTCTTTCACCATTGGAAAGCTACATTCACCTTGAGTAACTTATGCTATATTTATTGCCCATGCAAAGCCGGGACGGGCCGCTAGTCTAGTGATAAATAGCTAAGTTTGTGTGTGTATGTTTGTACTAATTCATGCACGAATGGTAGTACAGATTTCGATGAAACTTGGCACAGCACATAGGATACTTTTATCTTGGAAGTATATATATAAAGAGCATTTTCGCTAATGAAAATATGTCAGTCTACAACTAGCTACTACAGGTATGTATACAAAACATTAGAATTAAATAAAAATAAGTTTTTGCATAACAATAAAATAAAAAAAATACAGGTAGGTTCTGGGTCGTTCTTCAAAGTGAACTTAACCATATTCATCTATTTATGTATATTTATGCTTGTTAATCATTTACGCACAAACGCCTGCAAGTAAATATTCACTCATCATTTAAATATCCCTAAGTTGTAGCAATCACTATATCAGTACAGTATAGAATACCTGGAAAACACAGCATTTTAGCTTTAGTAAAATCCATTTTATCAATAAAATTGCATGACACGACACTATGATTTATGTCACATAACTAATCACCCCACAGTGCTTCATTATCTACTTTCTGCAATACAGTCGTATCGATTGATTGAGCGGCCATGATTATTTAATGATGCATTCACTTCAATACCAAGGTCCTGTTCCTACTTTCCATCGTGTTAAGTGGGCATAGAGATCTAAGGTCTCGCCACCATAGACGTGGGCTTGCGGACGATGAGCTACCTATTGGTCGTCGTCGTCGGTCAGGGCCAGTATCCCTAGCCAAGTTGATAAAACAAATCAAATGTAAATCGAATGACATCATCTCAACGTTATATCACGTGATCAGAACAAATGAATAGAAAATTCGTAGCCAAGTTCACATCGCTCAAAATGATAGAATGAAATGTTATCGTTTCTACAATGTTCAACGCTACGTCCTTCGTTATACAAACGCTACATTGTAGAACGAGCGGCCGACTCAGGCGCGTCAACATGGCTATCAAGTTATCGTTTTCTACAATTGCTGACCACCGAGGCGTTATCGATTGGAGAACGGAATTCGACACGAATCGGTTGTAACTTGGTTAGGGGGGCTGGTCAGAGTCGGCTGAGCGCGTAGCCACAGTATTACTATATACCCTTGCGTAGCGTTTCACGCGCCCCTCAAAGAAATGTCAACAAAATTGAAGGAGCCCAGTACGCCCGAAGCCTGCTGACGCTGCGGGAACGTTTGAAAGATTGACGTGAGAACGCAAAGGGTGCCGAAAAATTTCACCACTGGGGGGGACCAGAAACACAAAACAGGTACTGAATTTATGGTTCACGATTATGACCGACCGACCGTACACCGAGTCCTGATAGACACAAACGAGTCTCAGGACTCGGTGTAAATCATCATCATCATCATCATTTCAGCCGAAACACGTCCACTGTTGGACATAGGCCTCCCCCAAGCGTCGCCACATCGAACGTTCCTGTGCGTCCCGCATCCATCGGTTTCCCGCTACCTTCACCAGGTCATCGGTCCACCTTGTAGGAGGCCTTCCAACACTGCATCTTCCGGTACGCGGTCGCCACTCCAAAACCTTTTGGCCCCAACGGCCGTCTGTTCTGCGAGCAATGTGCCCTGCCCATTGCCACTTAAGTTTGGCAATTCTTTGTGCTATGTCGGCAACCTTAGTTTTCCTGCGGATATTTTCATTTTTTATTCGATCTTTCTCTTTGGTTCGTTTGTTTCGGTGTAAATAGTAAACAGAAATATGCATAAACATCTTCATAACTGTTCTATACTTACGGATTAGGATTCTCGGTGTTTATATTTATGAATCTATGCGGTTACCCATCCGAACCGACCTCGGTTTTAAACTTGCAGGTTGATGATTTAGCTACGAGCTCAACTGCAGTATAAACTAAAGTATAAAGATTCAGGTGCGTTGTAAGACAAACAATAACTGATTGTCGAATCGTTCTGAAACTTGTTTGAAGTTCCTCGCCACAGCTCCACCTGGTCGCCACAAACTGGGGAACTTTCCCGACTGCGGAACTTCTACCAGACAAAACATATGTTTGGTGGTGAAATATGGGTTTTAGATTTCAACTCGGTTTCTATAATATTGGTGTTGATAATATTGGAACGGGGTTTTATTCAGAGAGAAGTTCAGTGGCCGTTTTACTTTTTAGGGTTCTGTACCCAAGGGTAAAAACGGGACCATTACTAAGACTTCGCTGTCTGTCTGTCTGTCCGTTTGTCTGTTACCAGGCTGTGTCTCAAGAACTACGATAGCTAGACAGTTGAAATTTTTACAAATTTATGTATTTCTGTTGCCGCTATAACAACAAATACTAAAAACAGAATAAAGTAAATAATTAAGGGGGGCTAAACAAACGCGATTTTTTTTGTCGTTTTTTTCTACGGACGGTATGGAACCCTGCGTGCGCGCGTCCGACTCGCGATGTAATGCAATATTGATGTAATTTTGTATGTCAAGTGTCTATTTATACTACACATATCTGAACAATACCTATGTGAAATCATTAAGAATATCCGTAAAATGGAGCCTAGAATGCAATCGTAGCATTGACTACCTCAGCAATGCTTGGCGAGAAGGCTGACTCGATCCATTTGCTGTAAGACCGTAAAAAATTGATGAGCTTCAAAATTTGGGCGATAACAAACAAAAAATTTTTTTTTATAATATACTAGCTTTTGCCCGCGGCTTCGCTCGCGTTAGTGCGGGGTTACAAAGAGACAAAAAGTAGCCTCTGTCACTCCGTCCCTTCAACTATCTCTACTTAAAAAATCACGACAATTCGTTGCTCCGTTTTGCCGTGAAAGACGGACAAACAGACACACACAAACACTTTCCCATTTATAATATTAGAATGGATAGAAACTCATAAGATACCTTTGACTAAAAAAGATTATTACTCTCATGTAATCAGTAGTTCTCGCCACCGTAGACATGGGCTTGCGGACGATGAGCTACCCATTGGTCGTCGTCGTCGGTCAGGACGTACTCCTAGCCAAGTTGATTAAACAAATCAAATGTGAATCGAATGGCATCATCTCAACGTTAAATCACGTGATCAGAACAAATGAATAGAAAATTCGTTTGGTTTATTCAAAAGGTTCAGCACCTAACATGAACCTTGAAACCGCCAATGTATCCATAAAATCTATATATAATAAATCTGTAGAAGATTTTAGTTGTGCGCGCATCACGTAAAATGTACGAAATCGATGTAGATAACTTTTATACGTTAAAATTGTGTGTAACTCAATATATTACTTAGCTTTTGCTTCATCGCAATCGGTTGACTATATCGAAAGATATACTACGTTCATTGACTGTTAGGCGGTACGAAGTTCGCTGGGGCAGCTAGTTCTAAGTTTTGAACTTTTTTGATATACAACAAAGTAAATAAAAATTCTGTGGCTGGACTTATTTTCTTATTATATAAAATTCTCGTGTCACAATGTTCGTTCCCGTACTCCTCCGAAACGGCTTGACCGATTCTCATTAAATTTTATGAGCATATTGAGTAGGTCTGAGAATCAGCCAACATCTATTTTTCATACCCCTTAGTGATAAGGGTTGTCCACCCTTAACATTTTTCTTTAATGGCAAAACAACGTTTGCAGGGTCAGCTAGTTTCTCTTAAAATTTTGATTTCCTAATATTTTTATATATACAAAAACTTTCACTAACTAATCACTTTTTTTTATATGTCTGAGGAAGCTATAATCAACCCTCAACATCTTGGGGGAAAACAGAAACCTTGACTTGCATAAAAAAAATGGTGGCTTGTTGTTATTTAGAGCAGGTTTGCAGTACACAATTTATTATTAAACTAGACATTTGTTAACTAAATACTTTTTTTGGATTTAATTGAATTTTATTTCAATTAAAGTTCCTATACAAAGCATTTTGGCTGACTATACTTTAGATCCTTGAATTTCTTTTAGTATTAGTTGGAGCAATGGTATCCATTTGAAATAGGCAATTAACACGGGTTCAAACAAATACCAGTGGTATTAGATGAGTGGTATTAAAAAGGAACAAATCAAAATAATTGCCGTCACAACTAGGGTTGCGAGATTGATCGAAAGAGTTACCGTGGCACTGGAACGCTAAGGGCAACTGAAGGAGTACAGGTGGGTGTTTGGTCAATAAAAGTCTGACACTCCCTCTCGTTCCACTTTGAAGAGTTCCACATTAACTTCTTCCTCCCCAGCCGTTTTCATTTATTTAATTCCTCCAACCATTTGATGGCGTCCTGAACTTTATCACTATGCATGTACAAGGCGTACTGTAAACTTCGCAATTGGCCCACTTTGCTTTATTTGTTTTGAAGCAAACTTGGTAGAGACAGCGCCATGATACTTTTTAAAGCTTGTTACCGAACAAATTTTACTGTAAATTGGCGTAAACACGTTCCAATCTTTTGTCGTTTGAGTCATGTCATAAGGCGAGTGGGGAAGTTCAAGGACAGTTTTTTGACATTTGTTTTTAGTACTTTTTAGGGTGCCGTTGGACCCTATTACTCGTAATAAATCTCCGCTGTCCGTCTGTCTGTTTGATATAACAGCTTATCTAAGTTCGGAACTATCATGAAGAGCCAATGAATGTGATCGCTGTGGCCGAAATCAACTAGATAGTTTCACCATCATCATCTTCTTCTATCTATCTATACATATTATAAATCTGTAGATATATTTAGTTGTGCGTGAATCACGTACAGCATAGCATAGCATAGTCGGCCTTATAATGTTCCCACTGTTGGGACTCAAGCCTCTTCTATATGAGGGAATGTGCTGTAGTCCACCACGCGGCCCAGTGCGGGTTGGTGGATGTCACATGCCTTCAAATTTTTCGTTCTAGACGAATTACGTAAAATGTACGAAATCCGTTTAGATAACTTTTATATTTTATAATTGTGTGTAACGAACAAATATATACATATATATTATTAATATATTATTATTTATTATTTATATATTTGGGGGAGGCTATGTCCAACAATGGACGTCTATCGGCTGAAATGATGATGATGATGATGATGAACTAATATATTACTTAGTCTTAGTTTCATCGCAATCGATTGATTATATCGAAAGATATACTGCATTCATTGACTGTTAGGCGATACGAAGTTCACCGGGTCAGTTAGTATTCAATAAGCTTAACAACAAAATCGGTAAAGAAAGCCTGGTCTAACTTAAGTAAAAATATTAGGGTGTTAACGGATCTATATCAGCACAATTTAACATTTCAAATTGGACAGTCAATCTTCTTTTTCAAACCCAACTCAAGGTAAAACGGTACAAGACAATAATGTGCTAGGCAGAGCTAGCAACAGTTTATAAATAGTGTCAGCTACCTGCGACCAGCTGGCCGCCCAGCACCGCTGTATATCACTCTAGTTTTTATACAACACGTTTCAACGTTTTTGCACGCGGAAAGCGTGAAGGTTGCGATAAAACAAGTGCTCTTGGCCTTTTTGGATTGCAAAACTTACGAATTTACTTTCATAAATATGGGATTGTACTATAATAATAATAATTGGTACCATGTTCCATTAGAAGGGTATTTCTTCAGTTTCGACATTATTTGCGCAATTTTGGTAAGAATATCTCAATTTCATTTTTTTTTTAATTTGATAGGTTTATGATATTTGGCATTATTTTATTTATTAAATAAGTGAAAGGCACGCTTATACATCAAACATTGAAAGAGTTATTGCCACTTAAAATACGTGACAAGCTACGGTAATGAACGCCACCCTTGGTAATGAAATTTTAGGTATACGGTGATGAAATATAGAGGCAAGGTAATGATACAAAATGATGTGATATTAAAAAAAAAACAAAGATGTTGTAGATTATAATTTATTAAAAATCAACTTAACAAAATAGGTACCTAATTAATAGTTCTTCCATAATTGAAGTTTTGGTAACAATCAGCCTTCCAATGTCTTAGTAAACTAATCCGATTTGGATATTCGGACTGCAAAATACACAAGTAATATAAAAAGCAGTCACTAAATAACAAATAATAAATAAATTCAGATTCCTAAAAATTTTAAATTAGAAAATATGAATCAGACTTTCTCAATGAGTACAACCAATGCAAATAAAATATATAAAAAATCAACAAGATAAATTATTTTAAACATAATAATATATGTAATCATAAAGTACTTTTTTATATTGTTTTTGTTTTAAGTGTTTATTTTTTTTGTTTATATTTCTCTTTTTTTTTTGTTGTTTTTTTTTTATTTGTTTTTGTTCTTTTGTTTTTTTTTGTATTTATTTTTTATATATGCGAATTTACAAGACAACTTTTTACTTTATTCCTGCTACATTTTTTGCCGGTTTTTTTTCCTACTCTTTTTCCTCTATAATTGCTTTTGTCTTGATGTTGATTCTCAATAATATTTTCTTTATTTTCTCTCTTTTCTATATCAGTGTCTGGATAGTCCTCAAATTTACCGAAATCAGATATAAATTCCTCAAATTTATCACAATATGTCTTACTTTCAGAACCAACAAAAGTTGAGTTCTGCCAATCGCCAAGTTTTCTAATGTTAGATAAAAAGTGCACCTTTTCTGGTGATTTAAATTCTTTTGATGTGCAAGGCATAGCAGGAAATATTATTATGTCACTAGCTAGTCCTTCCTGTTTTATTATGTTTGAATGCAACTTCTTACTGCGTTGACGCGGGTATGTGGTTCGTATGAGTTCTGGACTATAACTGCCTGATTGTACATCATAGATTTTAGGTTCATCAAAAGTTGGTGCTTCATAGGTTTCCGGAATGGGAACCGGTATGGGTAAATTATCTTCAAGGGTTGGTTCTTTGCAATATTGGGAAATCACTTTTTCGAGGCTGTGAATACCGAGACTGTAATGTTGACACATTTCCTCCTGACATTTGAAACAGCTTCGGCTACGCATCTCTAAATGATCTCTTGAGCCACACCTCCAAATGACCTGGTGAACGGCCATAGTTCCTTTAAAAGATGGAATGCAATTAGGCATCATGGCTTGCTTTTCATCTATGTCTGCATTTGTGATCTCCACAATTTTGATATTTGGCAGGTTTGCTCTTGTAATTTCAACAAATTTGGAAAATGTCCCGACGTCTGTCCCTGTGTTGACAATTCTATCGGCGGTCCTTTTGACTGCCGCTCCTAGGCCATCTGGAGCACCTTTTCCGTGACCCACTTCCATGTAATTCCAGGTTAACTTACGAAGTGCTAAAAACTGTTTTTCCAATTGAGTCAAAATATAAAACATGTTTCGGTTCCTGTATTGACTGCTGGGGCTATCGCTATAAAAGTGTAGGGTATCAATAAAAGGTGATATTTCGGAAATTTGGCTCAAAATCGGGCCCATTGTGCCCAAATTGCAACGGCTGTGTGTTTCAAATTGTCGGATACGGTGCAAACTGAGTGAGTTTTTAACTGGGACGTTTCGAAGTCTTACAGTGTGAATAGACACTTCCTTTCTACTGCCGCCAAAATGAAAAGACTGAATCTCCGTGTGATGTTTAAGAGCGTAGTTTTCGCTAAAATCTAAATGTACCACAGCTTCGTTTATCTGAATACTATTTTTTAGTTCTTTTAGAGTTTTATTTTGCACAACAACAGTAGCGCAATGCGGCAAAATTTTTTTAATATGATTTTCAAATTTATGAATAACATCTAAAGGTGGTGCATAATTTTCAGTTTTAGCCCAAAGAATGTTATGTTTTACTTTTCCATCCTTTTCATAGGTGTTAGAAGTCTTACGCCATTCAAAATATTTGATGTGTATATCGTTACTAAATTCTAAATATTCAACAACCTTTGGTTCAAAATTAGAACATTTACGATCCAAGCATGCCTCGTTATATCTATTACAACAAAGGATGTTTAAAAGATCATGATTTGTTTTAATATTTATGATTTCTGCCTTATTTAGAGCCTTTATTAGTAACTCTGAATTGCAGTGATAAATACATTCGCATGTGTTTCTATTTGGTTTGGGAAATAACACCCAAAATGGCCTTAATTTACAGAAGAACGTGTAAGACACAGACTTTATAAGAGTATCATTTAAGTACCTTTTTTGTTTTCTGTTTTTCTTTCTCGTGATGTATTCTTTTTTGCCTGGTGCTACTCTTGTGTTCTCGTCTGCATTATAAAAGCACTTAACTTTTTTAACAACATCTTTTTCTTTTTTTTTTTGTTAAAATTATATTGGATCTTTTTTTGCCTATTTTTCTAGTCGGTAGTTTTTCATTATTCCTTGTATTCATTGTATTGTCTTTTATCTTCTCTTTGTATATGTTTAAAAGTCTCTTCAATTTCTTGTTTTCTTTTTTTATGTTGCAGAGCTCATTTTTCATTTTTTTCATATCCCTATCTCTTTGATAACGTATATGTCTTATTGTTGCTCTTAACTTAAAAGGTTTATCAGTTTCGTTGGTCCCAGTTTCTTTTACAGAATTTGATGAAATTGATTCTTCAAGCGGATTATTATCATCAAGAGGCTCGTCTTGTGATGTTTCAATGTCCAGAAGTTCAACATTTTCAATTTCTTTTTCTTTTCTTTTTTTTTGTATATATTTCTTGCTGTTAACTCTCCATCTTTTACGTCTTTCTCTTTGAGCACGTGGTGTTAAATCTTTAATGTCAAGTTTTTTTTTTCAGATTTTCTTTTTAAGTAGGTACCTTGCTTTTTCCTTTTCTTTTTCAATATTATATAATTCTTCATTATTTTTTAAAGCAGCGTAGCGTTTCCGCTTAGCCAGTCTTCTTCTCGCTAAAATTTCCTCTTTCGTCTTAAATTGAAATAGAAAGCATTTATTAAGCAACAATGTCAATAGCCTATATCCTAAAATGTACTTAAAAAATAAATAAACAGAAGTTGATTCATTACCGTAATTTTCCATTCATTACCGTAACCTCAAAAAGGTTACGGTAAACGACTGTAATGAAGGACACGGTAATGAATAATATGCACTTTTAGGTTATTATATATTTTTCTATAAACTTTACTTAACATCTACACATTCATAAATGAAATTGACACAGAACTTAATGAATTGATGTAACAACTGAATACCAAGTTTATTTACGTATCAAGATGTAAGTGGACTTGTAATGAAACACAAAATGGACTAAACACTGTAATACTCACATCGATCGCAATTTTTGGCGCAAAATCTTGCGCACGTCCTTCCCTTGTTACGTTTGCCGGTCGACTGAAGAACGGGGGGGGCTGCCGCTCGCTACATGGCGGCGTGATCAAAGGTTTTTGTCGCGTAAAATGGAAAACTCGTCATGGTTTTGGTAATGAATTTTTTCCTGTTACAAAACTTTAAAAACACATTTGTTCCTTATTTAATCATAAAACTACGTTTTAGTTTGTTATCAAGTAACAAATGACAATTAAGTTATTCGACACATTCGCCAAACTTACGATATTTGTGCTAAATTTACAAGTATACTAAAAAATATAATGAAGTCTAGCATTGGAACAGGCCCCTGTAATGAGTTTTGTTGTTATTTACATTTTTTCTAAATATGTTCCACATAAAAAAATACAAAAAAAAATCAAGCATTCATTAAAAATCGTAGGTATACATGCGTAATAAATTCAAATTAATATATCTATATTAATTTGAATTTATTACGCAGTGGAACTTGTGAATTTGGTACATTTTGAATATTTACCCAGAAGCAGCTAAAAGGGCCTCTGCGAGTTGGTTTCGGCTCCTCGTATGCCTTCCAAAGGTCCAGGACCTCATGGTCCTGAGATAAATAAATGTATAAAAATAATAATAATCCTTTATTATCAGGCATCTAGGGCCCATAGATAAAATACAAAAATAATCTTACAAAATAATAAACTAATACATAAAAAGATACTATAACTAATCATTATTAAACAATAAACTATTGCACACGAAGTGACGGCGTCGTGTTCCGCTGCGAGGTCGGTATCCTTCCACGAAATCGTCGATACACGACACCCTTCAGCCAAAACTCTCCTTTGAGGAAGGTGTCCACATGATGAGTCGGCACCAGGACCACAAACGTCTTGAAATTACTGTTATGGCTCGGCTCCAGCTGCTCAACTCTCAAAGTCCAGTTCGTCTTGACTACTCCAGGGCAAATGGCCGCCTATCTATGTATTTTATGATTATTTTTTGAAAATTTGGACTCGTCCATCATTATCATGAATCATTTCAGCCGAAAGACATCCACTGTTGGACATAGGCCTCCCCCAAGTGTCACTATGACGTTTAGTTCTCTGTGCGTCTCGCATCCATCGGATTCCCGCCACCCTCTCCAGGCCATCGGCCCACCTTGTGAGAGGCTTTCCACGCTGCATGTTCCGGAACGTGGTTGTCACTCCAAAATCTTTCATCCCTATTGACCATCTGTTCTGCGAGCAATGCTCTGCCTACTAACATTTAAGTTTGGCGATTCTTCGAGCTATGTCGATAACCTTGGTTCTCCTGCGGATATCTTCATTTCTGATGTGATCATGCAAGAAAACTCTGATCATAGTCCTTTTCATTGGTCTTGGGTGTCGTTCGTTTTCTTATGAGTGACAACGTTTTAGAACCATATGTCATCATCACTGGACTGGACTCATCTCAATGGACGAGAAGGAAAGAGAAGACTCAGAAAGAGATGACCTGGACCCAGTTATTATTATTATATATTCTTTGTTGTACACCACATATACAAAAAAATACAGGACAAACATTTTTAAAAATAAGTGCAAAAAAAATAAATACAGGACAAACATTTTTAAATTGGCGGTCTTATCGCACAAGGCAATTTCTTCCAGACAACCTTTGGATGGACTGAAAGAAAGGAGAAAGATTTAGGGCTGTCAGTGTACAAAATCAAAAACCATACTGATAAGAAATAACAACACACATGCACACATTACAAAATATACTAAGTTCTTCTCTTTCTGAGTCTTCCTCATGCAATTGACATCACCCCCGACGATGTGATCGATGATGAAGCACGCTTGCCTAGAAGTAACCAGATTCTACTTGTAACTTAAAGATCCCTAGATTGCATCAATATTACCATAACGACAACAGGTACTTCATTCAGCCTTGTTATATTCAATTTCAGTAAAATACAAACAAATAAAATCCTAAAGACCTTTCTTCTTCACGTTCCCAACAAAAAACAAAAAGGAAACACCGTGCAAACATACCTAATTTGGACGATATTGCGTTTCCGTCGTTCGGTGGAAACAAGTGGGGAAGTCGACACGTGCGGCCGATTGGATCCTGTAGGTTTTCCGCAATAAAAGCGGCGGGAATGACGCCATGACAGTTATGACTGACATACGTCACGCGCGGTGTCGCGCGGGAAATATAAATAGGTCTTTGATTTCCTTTGGAAGACTTGTTTCAATGTATTCACATCGATTTCAAATCCTATGCCTCCAACGTATCAGGCTCCTGCTGATCCTGGATCTTTTCCCATCAATTTTTTCTACAAGCAGCAACTTTTCCAGGTTATCACCTCTATTTCTGGCAATGTGGCCAAAGAAATCAAAGATTCTTCTTTGGCATATGGTGGTGAGTCTCATGGAGACTCGAGTTCGACTACTATGAAGTTGTTGATCCGATGCTCTGTCCAGTGGATTCCGAGCCACTCCCTCCAACACCACATCTCAAAAGCATCAAGCGTCAGCGTCAGATAGTAATTACTACATAGTAATTTAGGTTTAAAGATATTTATTTCTCAATATTAATTTTCCTTCAAATTATTTTGTATTGTGATTGAAAGTGTTTTAGGTAATTAAGGTGCTAGGAAGTTTTTTTTTGAGTCCAGGAGAGTAGGTAATAAAGATAAAGGACCCATTAATAGTTATTTTGACGACACTTACTCGTACTCTAAGTCGACCACAAAACAAACAGCAATCTTCGATTGACGAAGAAGGCTCGAAAAATTTTAGTTCCCTTCTTTAAAACGGATAAACGAGAACCGAAACACGGTTTACTTTGGAGTTACTTTTGTAGTTTGCGGAATAATTTTCAACGTTCACGGGGTTTTTTTTTGGTGGGTAAAAATCATTCAGATGACATCCCCCGCCCTTGGGCGGAGCGGAAGATAGTGTCAGACTCTTACTGACTAAAAAATACACCCCGTTCCTTATCGTCTTTCATAACGGGGTCGAGCTAATAATTTCCTACCTAAAAAAAATCTTAAAGGAACTCTAAGAAACTGTAACAGACTTTCAAAACTTAACACAGGTTAAATGTACAAGCCAACTATCTGTGACCTCGACCTACCTTGCACCTGCAAAGCAAATGATTATAGTAGCCCACATAACAGAATGGTCTTGCGTGCTCTGTTTAGCGTGAAACCAAAGACTTTGATCAACACGACATGGCTTCTTTTACGAGAACGAATTCGACGACATATGTCTTTCCGCAACCCTTTTTATGCTTTTAATTTGAATGTCGTTTTTATTATAGGGACATGTGATTTGATATGTTTTTGGCATGAAGATACGAATGGAACAAATCTATACTAATATTATAAAGATGTAAATGTGATGTTTGTTTTTTTTTTGTTTGTAGGAGGTAATCTCTGAAAGTACTGGTCCGATTGCTTAAATTTTTTCACCGATAGAATGCTGCTTTATTCCTGAGTGACATAGGCTATATTTTATGTATACGCAGGCGAAGCTGCGGTCAAAACCTAGTATGAAATATACTCGTATAATTGGTTTTAGGAGCTTGGATACTGACGATTTTCATGAGTTCGATAAGAGCTATTCTAAACCCAAATATTATTATACAAAACATAATTAATGTTATATAGTAAGTGAGTTTCTTTAAAGAGCTGGGGAGGATCGAATGACACATTTGTTCCATCTGTATGCAAAATAAGCGCTTTAGACGTGGAGTTTCGGACATGAGCTCGACATACAATACAATAAATACAACACAACAAAACGACAGCACGGTTGGGTTCGATTCCCGCACGGAACAAATATTTGTATGGCCTACAGATAGGTGTTTCGGTGTTTGTAACTTTACATGTTTGTGAACGCACCTACAATATAGGAGTAATTCCTAGTGTGGGGTAACATTAATAACAAAACACAACACAATACAATACAACACAACACGACACAACACAACACAATACAATACAACACAATAGGTATCTACCTAGTAAAATTGAAAGTAACTGTGCCTGTCTGTTGTGTTGGAAAGTACTTCTCCTTGGGATAATAATTGTCGACGTTTATGCAGGCGGAGCCGCAGGTAGAATCTTGTCTATAATATAAAAATGAATCGCAAAATGTGTTGGTAAGCGCATAACTCAACAACGCCTGGACCGATTTCGCAAATTTTTTTTTGTTGTGTTCGTTATTATGAGGAGAAGGTTCTTATGGAAAAAAAAATGAAAATTAGGGTAGTGTAGGGTAGAGTAGGGTAGTGTAGGGTAGTGTAGGGTAGAGTAAGGTAGAGGAGGGTAGAGTAGGGTAGAGTAGAGTAGGGTAGGGTAGAGTAGGGTAGAGTAGGGTAGAGTAGGGTAGAGTAGGGTAGAGTAGGGTAGAGTAGGGTAGAGTAGGGTAGAGTAGGGTAGAGTAGGGTAGAGTAAGGTAGAGTAGGGTAGAGTAGAGTAGGGTAGGGTAGAGTAGGGTAGAGTAGGGTAGAGTATGGTAGAGTAGAGTAGAGTAGGGTAGAGTAGGGTAGAGTAGGGTATAGTAGGCTGAAGTAGGGAAGAGCGGGAGCGAAGCCGCGCGGGTACAGCTAGTTATAATATAATTAAACCAGCTTGCTACTGTCGCACTGCAGGGTTAAGGCATCTTTTCAGGGACGGCACTAGCACTAATAACTACACTTGGTGTGTACTGCAAAAATAGCATAGCATAGCATATTCCCACTGTTGGGACTCAAGCCTCCTCTCTAGGAGAGGGAATGGGCCGTAATCCACCACGCGGGCCCAGTGCGGGTTGGTGAATGTCACATGTCTTCGAATTTTTTGGTTCTAGGACATGTCGGTTTCCTCACGATGTTTTCCTTCACCGTTTTGAGAGCAGTGGCAACAATAGCGTATTGTATTTAAATTAAGAATATTATTCTAAATAAGAACAACGAGCTGAAAATAGTACATTTTGATACAAGTGCAAAAAGTTGGTCATTGCGACCGAGGCGGTGTTTGCACGAGCCGTACGCGAGTGTGTTATGTAGCCGAGGGCTGCAGTGACTTCGCACGTATATAAAAAGACGTTTTCCAATACACTTACGACTCGTGGGGGTTGACGCACGCCCAGCTTGATACGGTGAATGTAATAAAATTATGGCGGGGAGAAAACGCGCACTTTTCTGCACTAGTGCGGAAAACAATAGATTGTTTTCCGCACTAGTGCAGAAAAGTGCGCGTTATATATTTCTCCGAAATGAAGAACAAAATAATGACCTAGATAGAATAAAGATTAAGAACAAAATAATGACCTAGATAGAATAAAGATAGGCACTAGCATAAAATGGGAGTCTCATCTATAGGAAAGAAAGGAGGTACTTAAAAGAGACAGTATGCGGAATGAAAGAGCGAGAACTGACATGAAAGGGTAGTGATCTTTTAATAGACTCCAATTATGTTGAAGTTAGCTAGCAAAAACGAGTCGGACTCGCGCACCGAGGGTTCCATAGATTACCTATGTAAATAGTTCAATTCCCGAATCGAGTCTCGAAGATATTTCCGCATCGCAAAAAGTAATTTTCTTTTGACATAACTACTTACAGTTTTCAGATATTTTCCTTCACTATATATTGCTATAAGACTTGTTTCTTGCCACAAATTACAGTTTTTAAACATTTTCCTTCCTCTGAGCTGTAAGACCCTGCCTCATGCTGAATTTTAGGATTCTAGGGCAACGGGAAGTATCTTATAGGTTTTGATTTCCTAGCGAATGTCAAAATATGCGCCTAAACGAAACATAAACGGCCTTGTGTTTAGATAGCGTGACTTAGGAATCTGTATTTTTTTTAGCATTTTTTTGAAGTTTTATTGCTTATCTCCGCGCCAAACGTGTTTGGAAATGGGTCCACAGAAAAAAGTCTAAACACTACCTAACCTGAGGATCGAACTCAGAACACATGAGAGACAATCACACTAATTACTATAGGTACTCTATCTGTTTGGGTAGTTAACTAAACATAAATAATCTTGATATGTCCTTTTATTTAAAATCATCATCATCATCATCATCATCATATCAGCCGAAAGACGTCCACATATGTTGGACATAGGCCTCCCTCAAGCGTCGCTACAACGACCGGTCCTGTGCATCACGCATCCATCGGATTCCCGCGGCTCTGACCAGGTCATCGGTCCACCTTGTTGGAGGCCGTCCAACGCTGCGTCTTCCGCAAACCGTTATTTAAAATAAATCGTATAAAATACACACAAAGATTATTTCTTCTTTTTCTTCTTCATACGTATTTTTTTATTTGTTAGCTTTAAAGTTCCACTTGTTCTTGAGAATTTAAAATTGTTGTGTCTTGTAGCAGAAGTGAAGTAAAAAGGGTCTTGACAGACAGACAGACTGAAAACAAAGTTATCCCATATGGTTTCAGTTTTTGCCAATTCAGCAAAGTATTTTTAGGGTTCCGTATTAATAAGAAGGTGTAAGTTTTCCCTATTTAATAGCAGGGAGTAAAGTGTTCGTGCTAGAATACAAAAGTGAGCATTACCAAAAAGAAAAACAATTTTAAAACCGTTTTTGGCTTTGTATCTAAAGAATTGGTTTAATATTTACATAATATACTTTCTGCAGCAGTCTGCACTGTATATTCCAGAGAGAAATATCTAAGTAACAGTGTTCTTAAGGCTTCTTAGAAATAGTCCAAACATAAGTTGTTGTTTATTCTGAAAGGGATAGTTATTTAGTAAAGGAGTGTTAAACTTTGGTTGTAAATAATTTGATCACGTTTTCTACCAAGACAGGTTCTGTTTAAAGCAGTAAACTTTTGACTTGCCTGATTGACCGATAGAGTTATCGCGATCCTGGAACACAAAGGCTAACCCGAACCCACCTCGGGCTGGACGGTGAGCAATGGGTAGCTCGCCGTCAGACCGTCCGGTAACCGTCCTGACCGAGCCCAGTAGCCTGATTCACGTAAAATCAAACAAGCCAAATATCGTTGAAGTTTTATAGTCGTTCGATCGAAGTCCTATCCAAAAGCGGTATTCACGATCTATCAACTTATTTTCAGTTACATTAATAAGTATTCTACCAGGATACTGTAACACAGATTTTTTTTTAAATCAAAGAATTTCAAACTACTTTAAAATCGGTATCGTTCAAACTCGATTGATGGATGTGAATACGGAACGGGTCTAAACGACTAAATCGCTACTAGAGTAAGATCCCAGGACCACCAGACATCACGTATTTTCTGACGAACGAAATGTGGACGATTGAGTACTGTTAGTATGTACTAAGAACGCATGCCTACCTGCTAGCTTGCTTAGACGGCCAATTTTCAGGTATCAGGTAATCAAGGTACATAAAATTATTACTTACCTCACGTAAATTCTCAAAGCTGATTTTTACGTATTTTGTAGGCAATATCTTTAAAATCAAGTCGCCAATACTCCCAGACACATTCCGTCGGCCGTATTGTTTAACAGACGCTTTAAAGCTCCCAAAAAAATGATGTAACTTCACGTATTTTTTAAGGCTGATTTTTTACGTATGTTGTAGGCAATATCCTTAAAATCAAGTTATCAATACTCCCAGAAACATTCCGTCGGCCGTATTGCTTAACAGACGCTTTAAAGCTCCCAAAAAAATGACATAACTTCACGTAAATTCTCATGCTTGAGCATTAAAGCGTCTGTTAAGCAATATGGCCGACGGAATGTGTCTGGGAGTATTGGCGACTTGATTTTAAAGATATTGCCTTATTTTACAGCCTCTATGTTACATTAAAAAGATTGCAAAGAAATTAATGGTTCTAGACAAGTACGATTTATAGCACAGGAGCGAGATATATATGAAAAGCTGATTTTTGTGACCTCTGAGCTTGAATATCGATATCGCAATAAAAATTCATTACTCTAGTCAAAACAAACGAAAGCATGTAAAAGCCTGATATAAAACCGAACAGTCTTCAAATTTTCTAATATCTAAGCTGCACCTTCCTAATACAGTATCTAGAAGGAATCCCCTCACCGTGATGCTAAGAGCCTCCGGAGGCTTAACGAGCTTAGTTCAGCTTTCAAACAATATGACCTACTGAAATATAGCACAGAATTTACGAGCTGCGACTACGTTAGTTATTCGACGCGTTTTTATATGCATTATAGTACATTTTTGTTGGAAAACCATTTGTTTGCACTGTGTTGTGTGTGTATTGCTTTGTTTTGTTTTGTTTTATTGCATGACTGAAGCTTACGCTTTAAGAGCACGGCGACAGATGAATTTTTCATACAAACGTAATACCACGCTCATTTGCAATTGGAGCATATTTCCAACATATTATGATCTTATTCGGTTATAGACGATATTTACCTAGGTTCCTACATCTTTCTTTTTTAAAAAAACTTGCATAAAACGAAAAAGCGAATTATAATTCGCACTTTTTTACAACGTTAATGGCATGTTTTCATTAGGCTTTTCCTATATTAAAAATAACAATATGTCCAATATTCTCAATGTAGGAACACAGATTATATTATCAATTTACAAATGATAGAAAACAAATTGGAAAAACATTAAGTTTTCATTCATAATTTTTGGTATTACGAAACACGTCCAATTTATCGCAAATTTCCAAGAGTTTACTAGTGCTATCGCGGCAAGCGGGATGTCAGTGTCATTGTGTGCGTGCTGTCATTACTTCAGTTGCGTTCATAGGTCGAGTTTTATTGTAATATTTTTGACACTATTGACTTAAATAAAATAGTACGTAAGCATATAAAGTTAATTAAAAGGAATACAGAACTCTTGAGGACATGTCAGACTTTAGCTGACTAAAAGCGCCATCAAAAACCCCTTAAAAAAAAAGAGTAAAAAAGAAAGCGCCGTTGACGATTTGGGTTCGGTCCAGATGGTTACGGGATGGCTGGACGGCGATTCCAAGCCCAGGGTGGCTAGAAATCTGAGTCGAGATTCTGGCTGCTGGGGCGTCAGGGTATTCCCTCGTCCATGCGGCCGCCTTCTTCGCTAGCATTACTGTTTCGTAGAAAGAGGGCTCGGCGCGAGAGGTCGTTGCCACCGATGGCTCCCACGAGGACGCGGCGGTGTTCCGCCTAAACGGGGCGCATATGTACATCTCTGCCGTATGCTCCACCGTATCCTTCAGACCGTCCACACAATGGTGATAACCAGGCGTTTCTTCCGCCTAAATCCGACGCAGGTGCCTCCCGTACTTGCCATGTCCGGTGAGGATTTGCGTAACGACAGTCGCTGAGATCCTGCCGGAACTGTCTGCCATACAGCGACTTGTCGTGGCAGCGGAATTTCACCCCGGGGTTACATCTCCACGTGTAAATCATGCATATGCGTGCAAAGGACTGTTGCCTCCACATTCCATGGTAGCAGGCCTGCAGGAAACCGTGCGGATATATTGCAGGAAACCGTGCTTTGTCTTTGTACCATTAGGATGGCTAAAACTCCCTGGCATGCGTTCAGCTTGGCAACTGATCACTTTCGCAGCGACGGCGCTCCATAAAGGGCCATGGACCGAGCGATGCCTGCGTAGAGCCTCCAGCAGGAGGCTTCTGGACACCCCAGGTTGGACAGGAGCCGGTTGAGTGCTCCAGTCTAATCCAGTTTGAAAGAAAGAAAGAAAGAAAAATAATTTATTTGGTACAGCACAAGGCGCAACACAAAATAAACAATAAGTAACACGTTTGGGAACCAGACGTCGGAAGTGCTCCTCAAAATACCATCGGCTGTCGAGGACGAGTCCCAGATACTTGTAAACTTTTATTGTAATTTAGGAAACCGGCGGTGGCTCGTTCCGAGGGCCATGAAAACACATGCTCTCGGACTTGTGCAGTGCCACCTCGAGTCCCAACTACTGGATCCTCTTTATGACTCCATCGCCTTCTCTTCACGCAGAGTTGCAACAACTCTGCGTGAAGATGCGCGATGGAACTTCATCGATTCCTCCCTGACGTGCCGGTTAGGCTCAAGGCAACTTGGGTCGAGCCGGACTACAAAGTCTCGCAGATCCTGACTGGCCATGGATATTTCTGGAAGAAACTGTATGATATGCGGTTATGTGAGGTTAGCGTGTGCTATTGCGGTGATGAGGACGAAAATTTTGATCACGTTCTGTGGCGATGCCCCCCTTATACATATATATCTTTCGTCGCTGTGACGAACAGCGACGAAAAATATATATGTAGATGATGGACGGGATCACTTGCTTGGATGTGAGACCGGCTTACTACTGCAATCTCATGGCCTCAAAAGAGTTCGAACACGAATGGCAGACTAAGGAGTAAGCAGGCAGCGAACCCGTACTGTGTGTTTGTCTTACCCACGTGAGGGGGGACCGTTAGTATGCCGCCCCAGGATGGGGAGAAAGGCAACATGGGGACAAGACGAGGAAATTTGTAAAGGAGTCAAGAAGCGGCTGCGATGATAGCGCGCTCATATTTATATGGGTGGGCTGTGTCCGCAGCCGTCTCATTTCGATTCGGCCCATATGACATGATGTCGGTGGGGCCAAGGCTGGTTGGAGGGTGTTGCAACCCTGCGTTCCGCTAGTTCGACCGCCGCCTGGTACGACTCTTCCTTTGTTAGGATCAGCGTGTCGTCTGTATAATAGACCACGCTGACCCCGTTGAGGAGGTCGCATAGCACATAGTATGCAAATATAGCTACAAAAAACGGTGACATAAAAATATAAACAACACTACAACTAGTGGCGGAGCCATGGGCGGATGAGAATGCTCCCCTTTTGACGGGAATAGAGCGTTCATCACACCCTTCATAAACAGGGGCCACTACTCTGTGTCAGCGGGGGAGCCCAGGTACGGAGCTTGTTGAGCACCATTTCGTAGGGTCGTCCCCACGGGTCTCTGTTCAGAGTCCCCAGCTACACGTCACGGGCCTCCAGTTTGGCCAGCCGTATCTCCGCTCTGAGGGTGCGCTTCGCTATTCTTTATTCCTCGTACGCACCTGGTACGGGTGGAGCCGGATCTTGCGGATGGCCAGTTTGGCTTTTGCAGGGAGCGCTCTAGTTGGACCCCGGTATCACCAGGTGCCGGTCTACCTCATTCGTGTGATCGAGGCTAACCTGAAGGACAGGTTCATTATCTGCCCCGCTCGCCGTGGAGAATGGAAACGCCGAGAGATGTCGTGCGGTGCTCCCCAGGGATCGGCACCAAGATATGGGTCGGAATGTTTTTGGGACTTGTCCTCGATATCCGTTGGAATTTCGAAGAACACTTCCGACGTCTGGCTCCCAAACTGGACCGGACTGGGGCTGCCCTGAAGCGGCTCCTACCCAACATACAGGTCCTTAGCCCTTTGCCGGAGGCTCCACGCAGCATTGTTTGGTCCATGGCCCATTACGGAGCGCCGGTGTTGGCCCCATTGCTGTGAAAGCGACCGGGGGCAAAGCTGAACGCATCCCAGAGGATCATGGCCATCCAATGGTGCGGGGATACCGCACGTTCTCCAGCGAAGCGACGAGCCTCCTTGCTAGTCTGCCACCATGGGATCTAGAAGCAACAGTCCTTGCACGCATGCACAATTTGCGCATGGAGTTGCAACGCCGGGGTAAAAAACCACTGACGAAGGCGGTCAGATTACCGGCGGGATCTCGGGGCAAGCCATAATTATGGCGATAAATCCAATCTTTGAGGAGTGGGTGAATAGACGTGGAAACATCCTCACCTTCCGAGTGACGACACCTCACCTCGTGGTAAGTTCGGAAGAAACGCCTGGCTGTCATCATTGTGTAGACCGCCCAGAGGATACGGTGGAGCATACGGCGATGGTATGCTCCACTCAGGAGGAGCACTGCCGCCGCGCCGTGTCCTCGTGGGAGTGACCCTGGTACAAGCCATGGTCCGGAATGTGTAGGAATGGCAGGTGGTCGGCTCCTTCTACGAAGCAGTTATGCTAGCAAATGAGACAGTCGTACACGTGAGGGAACATCATTCCTCACGCCCCAGCCACCGGGATCCTGATTCCTTTTTCCAGTCACCGTAGGCGCAGGATTGCGGACGGTGAGCAATTTATATCTCTCCGTCCGGCCGTCTGGTAAGCGTCCGTACCGAGCCCGAGACGTCGATGTTGCATAGTGTTCCACTCGCGTCTCGAGGACATGTCAGCAAAACCGTAAGGGCCCAGCAGGTTCGAAGTCTACTGAGGCCAAGGGTTGAGCGAAAGAGAACATCGGGGCCTTGAAACGAAATAACAGTTTTCATTTCCCTAAAAGTCTGACACTAAAAGAGCGGCAGAAGTCATTGAATAATTTCCCACCTATGAAAAAAAAAGCTCTCGCCTCCATAACATTTTCTGATTTGACCACAAGAAGACCACCTTGGGCACGCCACAATTATGGCAGTAAGTCCCCTCTTGGAGGCATGGCTGGAAAGACCTCACGGCTCGGGCGTCCTCACCTTCCGCATGACGCAGGTTCTCACCGGACACGTAAGTTCGGTAGGTTGGGGCTGTACCGGATTCGTACGGAAGTGACGCCCGAGTGTCGCCACTGTGCGGAACGCCCGGAGGACACGGTGGAGCACGCAGTGGAGGTGTGCCGCTTAGGCGGAGCATCGCCTTGCCCTCGTGGAGGTGATCGGCGGCGGCGATCTCTCGTGCCAGACTTTGGTACAGGCCATGGTTCGGAGCGAGGAGGATCAGTGGCAGGCAGTCGCCTCCTTCTGCAAAGCAGTAATACTAGCAAAGGAAGAGGCCGACCGTATCAGGCAACGGTGCTCACAGCTGCTGCCGGGATTACGATCCCGATTTCCGGCCACCGTAGGCGCGGGCTTGCGGACGGCGAGCAATCGGTAGCTCGCTGTCCGACCGTCCGGTAACTGTCCGGATCGAGCCCAAGTCATCGACTGCGCGAACTGTTCCCATGCGCCTCAAAGAGTTGTCAGCAACAGAAGGGGTCCAACCGGGTCGAAGCCTACTGGGGCCAGGGTTAGCTCCGAAAGGTAGCTCAGCCCCGGTACGAAAGGCAACGAAGGAACAGGTGTGGGTTTTTAGTCAGTAAAAGTGTGACACCATCTCCCGCTCCACCCAAGAGCGGGGGATGTCATTAGATGATTTTCCCACCGTAAAAAAAGACCACCTTTGTATGACATATCTGCTATTGTTATAATATGTTGAGATATTGGCGCGGTAATAAAATTTCCAAAAAACGCATTACTAGTTCGTACATTCACAAACAATTACCGAAGTGTTCGGCAAAAATAAAGCAAATAATGAATATACCTCATTTTACTAACAATAAATTGTAAGACGCTCACATACACACACAAAGCTGCATCAATCCGTCACTTGTTTTTGTCAAACAGAGATAGCTATATTCCGCGAACGAATTTTGAATACGCGTCAACTTGCAGTAACGAGTGACATTCGCCGGCCTCTTAACTGTTTGTTGTATGTGGGATGTAGTTGTTTGCAGGCACTATTGTTGTTCAGCGTAGCATCCGCTACGCTTGGTTCGCGTAGCATCGCCTACGGTCGGTAGTCGTAGCACTCTCTACGGTTGGCTGGCGTAGCAACCGCTACGGTTTTTTTTCCTGGGAAGCATTAACTTTTTTGATGATATTTTTTTTTTTTAGCGTCGCCTTTTCTGTCCCTCTGCTGACTGTGCAGACTTCTTCCCACTCATTTCATCCTCAAAATTAATATTCATCATCATCATTTTAACCGCCTCAATGAAAGGTCCTGTGCAACTTGCGTCCATAGGATTCACGCGACCCTCACCAGGCCTCCCAACGCTGTGTATTCCGATATGCGGTCGCCACTACAGAACAAATTAGTACTTAATTGTATAACGTTACGTAAGACGTTGGTATCTCACAAAGCACCACGGGTCTAATACCCGAACTTATTTTTACGGCAAGATATAAAACGTAAGTTATAGTATATAATATGCTAAACCTGATTATAATTTGTTCAGTATCTGTAACTGAATCGATTCCAATTATTTTTACACCATGTTATACGCAAAATATGAAAAAAAGGTCACAAGTTGGACATCATCGACAATAAGTACAAAACAGGTCACGGTAGATCATAGCGGGCAGTAGGTACCAGCGCACAGCTGGTTGCGGGAGCAAAACAACCCCTCAGTCGCCCAGATGGCCCAGTGACTATGTATTTGTGCGGACAACCAGATAACATAACAAGCTTATAACTTTGTGATTTTTCATGATACTGTTATGAAATGTTGTACATACATTCTTTACATAAAAATACTACACATGTGTTTCTGGTTTCCCATTATATACTAAAACTAATCTAGTATACAAGGTAGTGAGTATGTGTAGGTACCTCCAAAGGCATTCTTGACTGTACGTACCGCATGAAATCTTGAAGAATCTTCATAACCATTCCCTTCTTTACTTCATCAGACATTGAAGGATAAATATAAATGATACAAAGGCATGAAGCCTTGAGGCGGCATGACGGTGAGACACGAGGGCTTATGCATATACATGACATTCAAATGTGGAGAAGGCTTATTCAACGCGATCTATAAAAAACTCATATCAGGCGACATAAAAATTGTTTTCTGCACGGATACGTTGCTTTAGTGAAACCTATTACTAGCTACTACTAGCTTTTGTTAGCGGTTTTGCTCTCGCGGAAGTAGAAAAATATTCCCAAGGAACAAACCCCCGGGGATAAAAAGTATTTAATGTTCTATTCCAAGACATGGCCAACCTCTCTCTCCTGGACACGAGTTGCCATGATCAACCTGGAAAACTAAACAGACTCCGCACCCAGGTTGGGCGCAGCAAAGACAATCTCCACAGGTGGAAGTTCTCGGATGGTTCCGATCTTCAGTGTTTGTGCGGCGTCTCTCCGCAGACCATGTCCCACCTTCCGTCCTGCGTCACGTGCCCTGTTGCCTGCTCACGTAGGGACCTAATGACAGCATCAGCGGACGGCATTGCCGTGGCCGAATTCTGGGCCAGGCAAGGAATTTAACTAGTTTTGCCATCGATACGATAAGAAGAAGAAGATGGTCAACCCCTGTACTATGTTTCATCGAAATCCATTCAGTTATTCGAGCGTAAAGAAGTAACAAACATACACACAGACACAAACTTTCACCTTATAATTCATCATCATCATCATATCAGCCAAAAGACGTCCACTGTTGGACATAGGCCCCAAGCGTCGCCACAACGACCGGTCCTGTGCGTCACGCGTCCATCGGATTCCCACAACCCTGACCAGGTCATCGGTCCACCTTGTTGGAGGCCTTCCAACCTTAACCAACTAACCAACCTTATAATAGTGTGATTCTTACTCTTCGGAAGACACTGCCCCAGCTAGCACGAAGGGATACTGTATGACTACTCTAAGAAAAAAGACGGGTTGCACTCCGGGAGTGCCGGCAGAAGTGAAAACTTGATTATTAACGTTGAGCATGTTTGATATTTTGGAATGGTTAGGGAATAATTTTGCACCAATTGCTTTATCAGTATAAAAGTACTATCATTTATGTGGTAGAATACAATATTCATTTATTGCGCTATCGTACACAAACATGACAATTTATATTACATTAAAAATTTAACACTTTAAAACTATTACAATTATTTTACATTAAAAAGTTTATCTCTCCGAAAAACTACTGAGGTGTCAAGGGACACCCGGATGGAACGAAGTTCCGTTCTGGCTTGCTTTCTATAAGAGAGAGAAAGAGAGAAAGACAGAGAAACATGCGCACGCCGCACGGCTTACAATAGCTTACTATAGAAAAAGTGTCGTTACAACTTTTCGTGAGAATTTTTTCCGTCTAGCCAATACAATATAACTAAAAAATACTATCCTATTTTATGTACATTTTGACAGCACTATTTCAACATCTTCGAAACCATGAAAACGACACTCATGACGAAAAAGTTGATAATTTCTGACATCCGCCATCTTAGATTTACATTTTGACAGCACTATCGGCTTCAACAACCTCGAAAACCATGAAAAAGACACCCATATCGAAAAAGTTGATAATTTATTGCAGCCACCATCTTAGATTTAAATTTTGACAGTACTATCGGTTTCAACACCCTCGAAAACCACGAAAACGACACCCATGAGGAAAAAGTTGATAATTTCTTGCAGCCGCCATCTTGGATTTACATTTTGACAATACTATCGGTTTCAACAGCCTTGAAAACCATGAAAACGACACCCATGACGGAAAATTTGATAATTTCTTGCAGCCACCATCTTGGATTTATATTTTGACAGTTCTATCGGTTTCAACACCCTCGAAAACCATGAAAACGACACCCATGACGGAAAAGTTAATAATTTCTTGCAGCCGCCATCTTGGATTTACATTTTGACAGTACTATCGGTTTCAACACCCTCGAAAACCACGAAAACGACACCCATGACTAAAAAGTTGATAATTTCTTGCAGCCGCCATCTTGGATTTACATTTTGACAGTACCATCGGTTTCCACGCCCTCGAAAACCATGAAAACGACATCCATGACGGAAAATTTGATAATTTCTTGCAGCCACCATCTTGGATTTATATTTTGACAGTACCATCGGTTTCAACACCCTCGAAAACCACGAAAACGACACCCATGGCGAAAAAGTTGATAATTTCTTGCAGCCGCCATCTTGGATTTACATTTTGACAGTACCATCGGTTTCCACGCCCTCGAAAACCATGAAAACGACACCCATGACGGAAAATTTGATAATTTCTTGCAGCCACCATCTTGGATTTATATTTTGACAGTACTATCGGTTTCAACACCCTCGAAAACCATGAAAACGACACCCATGACGGAAAAATTAATAATTTCTTGCAACCGCCATCTTGGATTTACATTTTGACAGTATTATCGGTTTCAACACCCTCGAAAACCACGAAAACGACACCCATGACGAAAAATTTGATAATTTCTTGCAGCCGCCATCTTGGATTTATATTTTGACAGTACCATCGGTTTCAACGCCCTCGAAAACCATGAAAACGACACCCATGACGAAAAAGTTGATAATTTCTAGCAGCCGCCATCTTGGATTTATATTTTGACAGTACCATCGGTTTCAACACCCTCGAAAACCATGAAAACGACACCCATGACGAAAAAGTTGATAATTTCTTGCAGCCGCCATCTTGGATTTACATTTTGACAGTACCATCGGTTTCAACACCCTCGAAAACCATGAAAAAGACACCCATGACGAAAAAGTTGATAATTTCTTGCAGCCGCCATCTTGGATTTATATTTTGACAGTACCATCGGTTTCAACACCCTCGAAAACCATGAAAACGACACCCATGATGAAAAAGTTGATAATTTCTTGCAGCCGCCATCTTGGATTTACATTTTGACAGTACCATCGGTTTCCACGCCCTCGAAAACCATGAAAACGACACCCATGACGGAAAATTTGATAATTTCTTGCAGCCGCCATCTTGGATTTACATTTTGACAGTACTATCGGTTTCAACACCCTCGAAAACCATGAAAATAATTTCTTGCAGCCGCCATCTTGGATTTATATTTTGACAGTACCATCGGTTTCAACACCCTCGAAAACCATGAAAACGACACCCATGACGAAAAAGTTGATAATTTCTTGCAGCCGCCATCTTGGATTTATATTTTGACAGTAAAAGTGTCGGTACAATTTTTCGTGAGAATTTTTTCCGTCTAGCCCCCTTTCACAACGCGCGATAAGGGATAGCTGTCTACTCTCCATCCGTCTTACGCTTTTTCGATCAGGTCACGTGTCCTGACGCGAGTTTAAGATTTTATACCCATTACAGAAAAAGTGCTCAACGCCGCTAAAGAAGTTTTCACTTCAAAACACTGAAACAAACTCAGCGTTCAAAGTCCATACTGTAAACATGTTATGGTCAAATCATATGAGAATCATACAGATTAGTGTCTGAGAACGTTTTTTGAAAAAAGAACCACACAGATTAAAGCCTATTTTTTATGGCACGCTGAGACTAGAGTCGTTCTAATAAGTTAAACGACTTAGGTAATTATTAGGATTTAATGAAATCTGGTTTAGTCAACACGGGTTCAATAATTAAGGTTGATTAAGAGATAGAGATCATTGTTTACTAACAGAAGAACCTTATGAAAAGTATCCATTATAAGTATTTTTTAAATGATTAAATATTATACAAAATTCCCAAGTCAGTTGACTTATTAGACAGACTATATAACCTTAATTTTCGCCGTAGTTTGTAGAGATAGAACTGAAGTTTCTGAACTGTCATCGCTGACAACACTGCAGCTATAAAGAAAAACCAGGTGTAGAACTTCTGCACTAGTTCATAGAGTGTTATATTTTAAATTTAGCATATTCGGAACAAGCACTCGTCCCAGGGGCGATCTCCGTGTTCTAATGATTCATGTCTCCCTGGAGCAGGGCAGAAACGTTCTTGCCAACATTCGACGCTTTATAAATATTTTCTGCCGTCATTTTTATCGTCTCGTGAGAGATTTTTTGTGTTGAAGGATGTCAATTTGTGTTTATTGAAGAAATTGCGGGTTTCGCTGTTTTTAGTCTAGACTTTGCTGTTTTTATCGTGTATTTTCTTTTAACTTTTAATCTTAGAGTGATAGCACTATGAACAGTAATACGAGTATTTATTTCTGAGGGCGGCAAAATTCCGCACTCAGGAACAAATGTAACTATTTTCAAAACTCATCATCATCACTTCAGCCGAAAGACGTCTACTGGACATAGGCCTCCTCCAAGGACATAGGTCTCCTCAATTTTCAAAACTATTCAAGATTAATTTAAGTTGACGACGTGATGTAATCATTACGTCTGTAGTCAATGGGTAAGGCAGACTTATATCTGTAGTATGATCACATTTCGTCAATTATATTTAAGTTCTAAATATAATTGCGCGCCTATTGCTTATAACCAGAAACATATCCAAATTCTGGATTGCGACTTTGAAATTCCAGAAGAAAACTCCCAACCACTATCATCTTCCCAGCCGATTATGAGGCAAACTCAAATTCGAGTAATGTGGACGGACTCTAGAAGAGCCGAGCACAGGCGACACAATACGAATTTGAGCTTGGGTTGTATTCCGCTCATCCTCTGCTCTTCTCCTCTGGCGTAGACCCACCTTGAGCCTCCACTGTTCGTCTGTCAGTCTATCGGTGAGCTACATTCCAAGAACTGTAACATGGAGACAGGTGTATTAACAGATTGTATATTTCCATAGCTGCTATTACAACCATTATAAAAAATCGTAGAGAACCGTTCGTATACGAATTTAATTCACACAACCGGTTTTTAATACCTCTGCAATTATTCCGCAATACAACTGCGACGAAGTTCATGAAACGCTCTCTGATTACATTATTTTCATTCATTGCTCCAACCCACTGGAATGAATCAGCAATCAAAAAGTCTTGCGAGTCAATTAACTCGGTCCCGGAATGAATGAACAATAATTAATCAACGCTCCCCAAAGCCAAGTGCACGCTTTGTATACAGTTGATGCTGAACGGGGTTGCACCACAGATGTTATGGAGGTGCGATACTAATTCCGAAAGCTCGGAACCTTGCTTTTTTATGGTGGGATATCATCTAATGACTTCTTCCTCTCAAAAGTGGAGCGAAGGCGTAGACTCCGGGGCCCATGGCCCCAGTAGGCTTCAGAACTGCTAAGCCAATTTTTTTATTTTGTTGGGTAAAATTCATCTAATGACATCTCCCGCCCTTGGGTAGAGCGAGAGCTATCTCCCGCTACGACTGACTATATGTCAGACTTTAACTGACTAAAAAACTCATCCTGTTCCTTCTTAGCCCTTCACACCGAGGTCGGACCTTCCTTTTAGAAGCCGGTCCAAGGCCCAAGTAGGCTTCGGCCCTGCTGGGCGCCTACGGTTTGCTGAAAACTCCTTAAGGCGCACGGGAACAGAACACGCCCTGCTGGGCCCTTACGGTTATGCTGACATTTCTTTGAGGCGCGCGTGGAACATTACGCACCGACGACGACTTGGGCTCACTCTGGACGGTTACCAAACGTCGGTCGGCGAGCTCGCGATACTCATTGCTCGTTGTCCGCAAGTCCACGCCTACGTGGTTGCTGGAAATCGGGATCAGAGTCCCGGCGGCTGAGTCGTGAGGAAGTCCGTTCCCTCAGGCATTCGGCCGCCTCCTTCGCTATTACTGCTTGCTTTGGATCATGGCCTGTACCAGGTCTCGGCTCGAGAGGTCGTTGCCGCCAATCGCCCCCATGAGGACAGGGCGGTGGAGCACCGCCCTGTCCTCGTGGGGCAATGGTGACACCCGGGCGTTTCTTCTGCATGAATCCGGTGCATGAGCTCCACAACTTACCGTATCCGGTGAGGACCTGCGCCATGTGGAAGGTGAGGACGCCGAGACGTTTTTTCAGCCACACCTCTAAGAGGGGATTTACGCCATAAAAGTTCGGCATCTACGAATGATCTTGCACCTTCGATTCTAATAAATTTTAATCGGAACTTATATCAGAGGTACAATTAAGTTTATACTTACTTATCGCGCGGGGAACTTCCTTCTCCCTGTGCCTTCGAGTGAGTTCTTTCTGCATTTATACTTATTCGAGTTTTAGATTAGTTTTACTACTGTTTCATTTGATGCTTCTGCATCCACTTCTACCTGCCAATTCCGGCAAACCAAAAAAACTCCGCTTCCAAATTCGGTTCTGATAAAACTACTTCCTTCACATCCCTAGCTTGCACAACAATTGCATTACATACATTTTCATTTTGACAGTTTAGCATTATTCATTGCGGTATTTTTGTGGTTGAGCAAACGAGTTTTCCAATTAGGTGAAGCAATGGATGGCGGTATTGTCAAAAGAGGTTTATTATTTCGAATGTGGTATGCCATTAGAGCGCTATATACGTGCGGACATGGCATTGTTAGACTGTGGACGGACTTTAAAATAGAATTGGATATAGACGTTACATAGTTCTGTGTTGTGGACGATGAAAAGATAGAAATGCTAGGTTTTAGGTATTGACATGACAAAGGGAATGAAATAAAATTATATGGTTTTTTATTTTGTAGCTGGAGAAAGATTTTACCTTAGTTTATTAAACCCCAAGCGAATGCCGGCTTCGCGCATCTATTGTCTTATTATTGTGTCTCAAATTGACGGTATCTGAAAGGTCTTTTTGATTATTTTTAAGGTTTAATAAAAACATGCGATCCAGCCGTTTTGGCGATAATCCGAAACATACAGACAGACAAGTCGACATACAGATGAAAAATAGAAATATTTAATTTTTGTCATGGGTGGCGACGAATATAGTCTGAAAAAAATGTTTAGTTACGGTCGCAAATCATATTTTAATGAACATAGAAGCTGACATTGACTAGCCTAATGAAAAAAAAATCGAAAAAAATCTGAAGTGTGTGGGTTACCCTAAGGGCGCGACCAGTCGCAGTCGTCGCTACCAACAAAATGTATACAGCTCTATAGAGAGTTACTCACCTGGTGTCCGTTTGGTTGCGCAAGCAATTTGGTGGCGCGACCAGCTCGGACGTGTGGCGACTCTGGTGTGTGTATGGTGTCTAGGTATATATAGGCTATATAAATATAGCCCTAAACTATCAAACTTAGGGCTATATTTCACCGAGATACCATAGCTGGACGACCAGTGGCGCCACCATGGTGTCCCGGTCCCTGCTTGGACGGAGCATCGCCGTGCCCTCGTGGGGGCGATCGGCGGCGGAGACCTTTCGCGCCGGGCCTTGGTTGAGGCCATGGTCCGGAGCGAGGAGGAGTGGCAGGCGGTCGCCGACTTCTGCGAAGCAGTAATGCTCGCAAAGGAGGAGGCCGAACGCATCAGGCAACGGCGTTATCGCCGCCGCCGCCGCCGCCGGGATTCTGATCCCGATTTCCGGCCACCGTAGGCGCGGGCTTGCGGACAGTGAGCAATGGGTAGCTCGCTGTCCGGCCGTCCGGTAACTGTCCGAAACAAGCCCAAGTCGTCGACGGCGCGCACTGTTCCCGCGCGCCTCAAGGAGTTGTCAGCAACAGCAGGGACCCAGCTGGGTCGAAGCCTACTGGGGCCAGGGTTATCCGAAAGGGCGCTCGAGCCCCGGTATGAAGTCTAGAAGGAACGGGATGGGTCTTTTAGTCAGTAAGAGTCTGACACTATCTCCCGTTCCACCCAAGAGCGGGGGATGTCATTGCATGATTTTTTCCCACCATAAAAAAAAAAAGTGGTGTCCCGGTGAAATATAGACCTTAAGCATTCACTTTAACCGGAACCTGTTAATTTTATCGATTTATATAAAATATCCCCCACAGTAGCAGAGAAAACTCTTGATAAACACGTTCGCGAAAATAAGACCTAAACTCATGAATAATTTAGCCTTTTTTATACCAGCTACCCATAAACGGTTATTCATCCTTTTTACAATACGGATAGGAGTTCCTACCATGAGTTTTGACGACCTAAACTGAACTGTTCAAGGGATGGAGCGATGTAGGGTGTATTGTATAGCTTTATCTCTCTTTCTCGCTTGCACGCCTGACATTTTAACACGTCATGGTAAGGCCTTAGGATTAAAAAAAAACAAAATAACACGTCACAAGACTTCCTTGAGAGACTCAACATCATCATCAACATTTCAGCCGATAGACGTCCACTGTTGGACATAGGCCTCCCCCAAGCGTCGCCACAATGAACGATCCTGTGCTCCGATTCCCGCAACCTTTACCAGGTCATCGGTTCACCTTTATTTATTTCTTTATTTTATACTTCATGCCCATAAAAGTACAGAGGCGGACTTAATGCCTTAGCTATTTTCTTCCAGTCAACCTTTGGGTGATGCAGAGAAAAATAGTGGTAGGTGCAATAAAAGAAAGAGATAAGGTGACCTTTGTTGGAGGCCTTCCAACGCTGCGTCTTCCGGTACGCAAGCCACTCCAGAACCTTTCGACGCCAACGACCATCTGTTCTGCGTGCCCTACCATTTCCACTTAAGTTTGGCGATTCTTCGTCGTTTAGTTTTGAGGGACTTGCAACAAAGATTTTACGTTACACCCTTAACGAGAGTGGAGTAGTTAAAAGTTTATACTATAAAACGCTGTATTAGGTCACTAGCTGTCCCCCCCGGTTTCACCCGTCTTTAGTTCCTGCTCCGCTCCCGTCTATGGCTTTTCTGGATAAATGGGTTATTCCTGAGATGAGAGCGTTCAAACAGACATGCAAACTCGCCCCAACTTTGCACGGGTGTTACAAATCTGTTGAATTTACAGTTTTTCTCAACTGTAATTTGCACGTATTATCCCCCCAAAACTTCCTCATGAATTATTTTGTCCACTGGTTTTTCTTTTTCTTTTTTCGGTGGCTAAAAATCATCCAAATGACATCCCCACCCTTGAGCGGAGCCGGAGATGGTGTCAGACTCTTACTGACTAAAAAACCCACCCCGTTCCTTCTTGCCTTTCATACCGGGGCCGAGCCTCCCTTTCAGAAACTGACCCTGGCCCCAGTAGGCTTCGACCCAGCTGGCCCTCTACGATTGCTGCCAACTCCTTGAGGCGCGCGGGAACAGTGCGCGCCGTCGACGACTTGGGCTCGGTCCGGACAGTTACCGGACGGTCGGACAGCGAGCTACCCATTGCTCGCCGACCGCAAGCCCGCGCCTACGGTGGCCGGAAATCGGGATCGGAATCCCGGCTGCGGCTGAGGCGTGAGCGCCGTTGCCTGATGCGGTCGGCCTCTTCCTTTGATAGCATTACTGCTTCGCAGAAGGAGGCGACCGCCTGCTACTCCTCCTCGCTCCGCACCATTATTTTGACCACTGATGAAAACTGTATGAAAATTCGTTCGGTAGTTTTTGAGTTAATCGCATTCATACAGACAGACTGACGCTTCAATTTCCGGGCACCGTAAGCGTGGGCTGCAAACAGCAGTGGGTAGTGTCCGATGAAGGATCCCGTTACAGAACGCCATTCCATTTCACGCCGTGTAATAAATGTCCAAAAATATGTAATTAATACCGTGAAAATTAAACCACATTCAGGTCCGATCATGAATCCCGGTTTTATTATCCTGTGACCTCTACTGCGGTTTTCCCGGGAACACACTTTTTTATTCACGATGCAGACGGGGAGGATTGCGGAAATGTCGGTACTTTTCTCGCCCGTGGCAAGACTAGTTACTTAGTCATAAGGACCGATTTCGGGAGCGGTAGGGTTAAGTCTCATGTGTTTTCTGGTAGCCGTCTGATTACATTTTTCAGTGGCTTAAATTAGTTTTTTTTGGTACGGTTTTGTTTAGGTATTTTTCTATTTATTCCTGTTTTACTGAAGGAGTTTTGTGTTACCCAATAGGAAATATGCATGCAATTTTACAAATAAAATTAACAAATTGAAAGAATTTTCAAAATATCTTCATCAATAACGAAGTTATAAAGCTTCAAAGCTACTATATTACAAAGAAAACTAAATCCGAAAACAACTTCTTGGCGAGAGATACATATATTTGTTTATAATTGTTATATCTCGTTTGATTTCTTACCAATTTTGTTATAGTTTCCACAGTTAGTATTCTATTTTTGTGTATTTATTGATCAACAGGTAAATATATTGTTTATACGTAGGTATTATTTATTATTGGGTTGTGAAGGTCAGATAGGCAATAGCTTCACGTAAAGTCGAAGGCATAATTGGTGCAGGGGTTGAGTGATTGGCTGCTGCCCAATTTCCGCTCAGAAGAAGCTGTAAAATAAATAAATCCATCCTAATTAAACTTTTATGTTTGCCTCGCGACTTTTCATAACGATGTGTTTTCAAAATATTGGTCTAGTTAATCAAAAACTCTAGGCATATTTGACCAATCGTTCAAACTTCAACTACTCTCTTGAACTTATTACCCGTTTTAAATTCAGTTTAAACCGTGGTCTGGACTGAACATTCCATAAATCTCTTGCTTGTTTTCAAAATATTCAAAGCGAATTTCAAATTCACTTTTAAATTGGCTTTTAAAAGCTCGAGTAGCCAGTGCAGTGTAAAATTTGCATTGAGATATATGTTTGGGTACCCATATACTACATACATACATTACATACACATATACACAGCAGTACTGATACATAAAGCACTAGTACAATTTTGAGGTCAAAGACGTACACGACGCGCGCGTAGACGTGGCTATGCGCTACCGGTACATGGTGGATATCCCACCTACACGTACAAAACGTTTTGGGAACACATTCATTGTGCGTGCGGCTAGGGAGTGGAATTCCTTACCGGAGTCTGTGTTCCCTGATAGCTACAACCCGGAAATCTTTAAGTCGAGAATGAATAGGTTTCTTCTAGGTAAGCGCGTTCCATCGTCGACCGCATCGTCGCTTTCCATCTCACCTATAGCGGTTAAGCGCGAACATATCAAAATAACTAAAAAAAAAATATTCGTTTATTTATGTACACACACAAACACTTCCGAAAAATATCAAATACAGAAGAGCATCAAGGTGCTGCTTATTTCAAAAGAATTTTCTTTCAGCAGACGGAAAAGTAGGGAGAAATTGTAAAAATATTGTCTATATACAGATTAAAACTTGAAATTAAATTCGGAACTACTACTTAAAGTCCTCTCTCAACCGAGACCTGAGTCTGGTCTTAGGTATTTATTAGATATTGCGTTTTCCTAATTATTATGACTTAATAATTATCTAGTATTTATTTGTTTGGCATATATTACGTGTATTTCCTTTATTATAAATACCTAATATTAATTCTATTTCAAATATCTATTATTATTTATTTATTGTGCAGACCTACCATAGTGTAGACTTTTAAACCTAAAGGTAGACTGGTAGAGAATTGTTGTATTAAATCCACTTATTTACCACCACTGTTTAAGAAATTTAAATAAAATAGACTATAATAATTTAACTAAATCATAAATAAAATGTCAATATACAATATATTCGACTAAGGGTTTGGAAAGCTTTATGAAAATCATCGGAAGAATGAAGCAAAAAAAAATCCTGTGAGAATTTTGTGTTGCAGCAGATGATTCAAATGCATTAAACTCGTTAAAAAATTAAAGGTCCGTTTTGACAATTGAGAAAGACAGGATATAACTTTAAAATCCAGACAAAAATGTCAAACATAGTAACATTAAAACTTCCTTAAACTACCCACAAAAAGAAAAAAAAATGCTGAAGACCATAAAAACATTCCGTCCAGCCTATTTTCAGATTTCAACACAAGAATTCCATTACAAACTTCAAGCCGTGTTGACAATCCGAGGCAAGGTACATGAAAGTATAACTCAGCACGACCCGGCTGTGCAGAGAAATGTAATCAAAGTGCAAGCCCATACGTCAAGCTGTCAACGAAACTGGAGTATATAGAACTATTGCTCTTTCTTGTGGAGAAATGTTTACAGAAGTGAAATTGGTTTTGATATATGATAATTTTATTTAGTTAGTTGATATGGTTGGTAGGCTTTATCAGTACTAAGCTTGTTTGAAGGGTACGCTATAGTAAGCTAGTTACTTAGTAATGTAGTAATTTGCCATTTAAACTCGTTCAAAAATAAAATGCACGTTTGGACTTGGAACGAAACTGAAGGAAACAATAAAATTATAATTCGGGGTCCCGTGTAGTAGTAGCTATTTTAGTAGTAGCTACTAATGTCAAACATAGTAACATTTAAACTTGCTCAAACTATCCATAAGAGAAAAAGAAATGCTGATAAAGACCAAGAAAACATTCTGTCCAGCCTATTTTCAGATTTCAACACAAGAATTCCATTACAAACTTCAAGCCGTGTTGACAATCCGAGGCTAGAAGGTACATGAAAGTATAACTCGGCGCGACCTGGCTGTGCAGAGATATGTGATCAAAGTGCAAGCCCATACGTCAAGCTGTCAACGCAGCTGGAGTTTACTGGACTTTCTTGTTTAGAAATGTTTACAGAAGTGAAATTGGTTTGGTGATATGATGTTTTTGTGGTATCTAATTTTATTTAGTTAGTTTTTGGTAGGTAGGTTTTATCAGTACTAAGCTAGTTTGAAGGGTATGCTATAGTATGCTAGTCACTTAATACTTTGTTAAGTCTTTTGCATTTTTTAAATTTACAATTTCAGTTTTGTATTTATTTAGCATTTGTATCTTACATCGACTTAATCGTCGGCATAGATTTATTTCTCTCGCTCTAAGGTGGAGCAAGAGGGCATGTCAAAGTTTAAAGGTGGAACTACATTAGGGACTATTTAAACAATTTATTTTATATAGCAACTAGGCTTGTAGAGCTACATTACATCCACGCCACGCGACGCGACGCGCTTCGTACAAATCAGGTGTGGCCGAAATGTGTGTCGGTCTAATGTAGTTCCTGCTTTAATGACTCAACCGTTGGTTTTGGTTTCCTTTTCAGGAATTATATGCGGCATAATAACTGTTTCTGAATACCTGTGTATATTTTGTTTTTAATTTCAACTCGATACTTCCACGCGTTCCCGAGATAAAGGGTCTTGGGTAGTCTTGACAGACAGACAGACGTTTTTTCCTTTCGAGTTACGGAACCCTAGAAAATTCTTCCTTCCTTACTATACCAATAATACAAGTATAGATACTACTGCATTATTTTTTATCTCTCAAGAGTAACCGTTTTCAATCCACCAGAGAGATTTTTCGCAGTTACTATGATCCTACCAAATCTAATCTATCCGATTCCATTTTTATGGGTTCGTGGAAGTTCAGGGGCGGATGCTGATGTGATAATGTAATAAAGATGTTTACGTTTTTATACCGAGATATCTTTGTCTATCAAAATTGGCTGGAGAGTTTCATCGAAGATCCGAATATAATATGAACCACGAGAATATTTAAGGAATAATTCTAGATCTTATCACTTTTTCTGTACAAGTAAGTAAAGTAGATATTGTCAATTAGGGATCAGAATCGGAACCGTGATCGGAGGGTAAAAGCTTTGAAACACTACTGAAACTAATAAAAAAATCGAATTTTGAAACGAAGAGCGAATTCACAATATTTTAAATTTGACACAAACCAAACAAAAATGAAAGAGTAATGAACAGAAGGCATGGGCGGAGAGAGTTTTCTGCGCGACAAGTACGAGTATATATATATAGGTAACGTTGTTCCTCCAATATGAATTCCGATTAAAAATCGCAACCGAAATCGTAATCAAAGTTTCGAACATTCAGAATCGCAATCGAAGTTTCGAACATTCAGAATCGCAATCGAACCTCTGTAACATTTCAGGTGTAACATCACCAGATTTCCGATTCTAGTCCCTGTTATTTAGAGTCGACGCAACATGTTTCTTTCTTTCTTTATTTCTCCCTTATCTATGGTCATACTTTCATGCGATGGTGTTATTTAACAACCTTGCAGGACTGTATTACTGATATCATAAACAACAATTTTTTTTATTAGACTTTTTTTACTAAAAACAAAATTTCAAGAATTCGTTGTTCTAACACATTTCAACTCTGTATTTTGCTATACCTACCTAAGTCTATATGACGCAACGCAAGCGCACCCAGCACCCCCGCCCCGGTATGAAGACTTGAAGGAACGGGATGGGTTTTTAGTCAGTAAGAGTCTGACACTATCTCCCGCTCCGCCCAAGAGCGGGGGTTGTCATTGGATGATTTTTTCCCACCATAAAAAAAAAACCCCGCAGCCCAATCCCCGCTCCCCTCCACTAATGTACTATCCACTCGCTTGTTTCGCATAGACTTCCTATTATTTAGAATGTTCAATTTTAATATATTTATTTGTGTATAAAAATCTGATGAACTAAACTATGATATTTTTTTTAAAGTCATAGTACAATTCAGCCAACAAAACGTCAAGAAGTAACAAACATCCAGACAGAAATACAAACTTGCATTTACATAATATTAGTGTGATATCTTATACGTGTGTGTGTTATTATATTCAACACTTAAGCTAGAGCTACATTAGATCTACGCCACGCGACGCCATCTGACGTCGTTCTACGTACAAATCAGGCGTGTCACACGTGTGCGTCGGTCTAATGTACTTCTAGCTTTATTTGCCTTTTTATTGAAGTCGGGATCAGCTAAGATCGAGCTGTACTCATATGAATATGTTTGATAATAATAATAACAATAAATAGTGTCGGACCAATGTTGGATCGCAGATGGCATTCATTCGGTTATTATCATTCAGGGACTCGTTCGTTCAATTAATTTGTAAGTATGTCTGCGGTATACTGCGGTGTTGCTGTGATTTTATTTGGATAATATAGAAAGTAATTACTCTTGTGGGAATACGAAAACGCGAAATTTTTGGTATATTAAAGCCGATTCATACCGAAGGCAACTTTCAACTCGCGATGCGGCGTGGCTGTTATAGTATCGCCCCATTCGCATCTTGTCAGCGATCGTGCAGGTGCACAGGCCGCTTGCGGTATATTTTCGATTTTTCGTGGTTTCTTCAGAAGTAAATGCCATAATAACCAATTCCATAATTTCAACTCCAAAAAATACCAGTTCCAGTTTCCTTGCTGAATGAAGAAGCTAATTTAATTGAGTCAAGTCCCTGTGTGGTTGCTAGTGGCAGCTTGCGGCCTGCTCTACCGGCCTCATTGCGTCGCTATTGGCCGCTACAATTCCGGTATGAATCGGCCCTAATACCAAAGTAGTGTAGTGAAACGGCCCTTAAAAGTCAAACTAGCTAGTAAAACTTTACAGACTAATAGTGAACATTACAATTAATGTAAAACCTAAAGCAGAAAATCAAACAATTTTAACTTTCTAAAACGATGCTCGTATAAGTTCAAGTGGTTACTTGGCCTTTTGATGACAGTTAAAAAAATCAAGTTTAATACTAATTATATTAGCATACCCAGGTTATATCGTTTCTTGTGCTGGAGCACGGGATTTTTTTATTATTGTTAGACTCGCACTTGACCCCTATCTCTTAAATGGTCGATGATAGAACTTGGTCGCTTAAGTAACATATTCACACTCATATAGATAGGTGCTTCCAGGTTATAGTTATTGGAAACACAAATCCAGCAAGGATTTCCAGTCCTTGTATAGCACACTGAAGAATAGGGTAGAATAGAATAGAATAGAATAGAATAGAATAGAATAGAATAGAATAGAATAGAATAGAATAGAATAGAATAGAATAGAATAGAATAGAATAGAATAGAATAGAATAGAATAGAATAAATGCTATTCTATTCTATATAGAATAGAATAGCATTTATTCGGCGCAAGCAACACATAGGATAGTTTCCAGGGTCAAAATAATTACATTTTATTTAGTCCGTATTTTAGATTGTAAAAAAATATTGGACACGTACTTTTACTTTTTTCGATTAAACAAAAAATAACGCAAATGAAGCACGGCGTGACGTTACACGTAACTTTAATGGGCTATATCTTTGTCATTTTTGGTTTAATTTACAAATAAAAAATACGTGTCCCTTATTTTTGAATAATCTAAAAGACGAACTTATTACATTTTTTACGGCAACTAGCTTATTCCCCAAATTGATTTGAGCGTAATAATGTGGTCGACGATAAAGCACGATCGCCTAGAAGTAGGCTATTATAGGATAGGCACTTTCGACTTGAAGACTCCAAGGCTGTAGCTATCAGGAAACCAGGGGCTTTCTTATGGTGTTTGCTTTCGCTAGTTTCCGAGTTGTGTTGTTGTTTGTGTTTCTGTGAAATTGTTACCACATATTTTGGTGTACATCATCATCAGCTTTTTTAATGTTCCCACTGCTGGGACTCAGGCCTCCTCTCTTGGAGAGGGAACGAGCTGTAATACACCACGCGGGCCCAGTGCGGGTTGGTGAATGTCACATGTCTTCGAATTTTTGGTTCTAGGACATGCCGGTTTCCTCACGATGTTTTCCTTCACTGTTTTAAGAGCAGTGGTAATGAAATAAATTACGCAAAGTAATGCGCCTGGCAGGGTTTGAGCCCGCGACCTACAACTCGTAAGTCGGAACCATTAACACACAACCACCACTGTTTTCAATTTAGGTGTACAATAAAGTTTAATTCAACAAATAAATTACTCAGTGACTATCAGGGTTCAAACCTACGATCTTGGACTCGCAATATTAAAAGCAGAAGCTATATACTTAAAACGATTTCACATTTAAAATAATCCAAAACTAAGCAGTCTTGGTAATAAATTGTAATATGACGTCATAACTCGCTGAAAATGGTTGCTCGGAGGCTTTAACGGCATTCATATTCAGTTAATATCACATTAAAATTTAAAATTATATCGCGAGGAGGATTTCTTCGTTTTCAACAAGAATTATGAGGTTGTATGGATAATATTTTATGTTTATTGCAAGTGTAGGAAGCGTGAGATTGCTCTGCGGCAAAAGTAATATAGCGGTCGGGTAATAGCGGTTGGGAATTGATTTTTAGTATCCTGAAGCGTGCATTTTATCCCCGAACGTACTCTGTAACTCGGTAACACGAAATCCTTTAGTAAGACTGACGTCAAATTTTCTGGCATGCATCTTTTTTTCTGACTGCCTCTCCCTTACGCTTTCCGCCACTTCCTTTGCTCGCATTACTGCTTCGCTGAAGGTGGTGACTGCTTCCCATACCCTCACACTTTATCCCATAGTCAGGATATTATATCCACCCAAATGGTACCTAAGTGTGGCAGACCTGAAACAACCCTTGAAAATAAGGATGCTGACGTGGCGCATGTCAAATCACTCCTCAAAAAGGAGACTTGTCGCCGCGATTGTGGCTTCATTACGACAGTCAAAGATCAACAGGGCCTTGGCCGTCCCTCAAAAGCACTTTTAGCCACTGGGCTAACATAAGTACTGGCTGGAAAAACATAAGTACTTGGAACTTTATCTTTTGCACTATGTAATGAAAGTTATTTTACAGTGTGTTCTTAACTTTATAAACATAGTCTTTCAACAAATTTGAAACTCGCGAGTGCACCATTCGTTTATATTAATGTTGGCGTGTTTAGAATTCACCGTGAGTTAGTGAGGTAATAAAGATAATGATTTCCCGTAGTTTGGCAAATGTCCCGCTCTTGCACATCACTAGACTACTTCAGTAAATCGTTTGATATTTTGCGACTATTATACGAGTCTTTCAAATAAAAGAGGTTCACAGTTTAAATGGATAATTCTGTCGATGTCGTAAAAATCGATCGACAATAACTACAGTACTGTTATGTTTCATGGTCCTTGTCTGGTACTGAGGTAACAATCTATTAATAATTTTGAGGTTTTTCATCAAGAGTTTTTATTTTAAACCTTTGACATTTGTAGTATTCTGATTGAAGCTATTTTTTTTTTAAATATTTAAATTTATTATGTATATATTTTCTCACAATAGTATAGTTTAAAATAAATATACATTTGCAAAAAAAACCCTAATAGTAAAAAAAAAATATAAATAATTTGACATTTATTTCTTTATATTTTTTTAAATTTTGCAATGTAATGTTAATAATTATGTATGTAATGACTATAACATTTGTACACCTTATTAGGTAATAATACAGTGTTTCTCTGTATTTATTTGTAACATCTGTCTACCTGTATTATGCAAATAAATGATTTGATTTGATTTGAGTGCTCAAACTTTTAGATCAACAAAAAATAACCACTTCGGCTCGGTTTTTATCAAATTCTTTTTGTAACAATTTTGGATGATGACGAGAATGGAAGACCATTCTTAACCAATTTCCTCGTCCTTCTGCGCAGTAATCGACTGTGATTTGTCGGAATAGACTCTTACTAGATTACTAGGGAGGGTCCTCTTGACAATTCCTATAGGTAATGTATTGCTAGCTTAATAGGCTGACGGTTTGTCGTGTCTGTGCTATAAAAAATTCATTTAGAGTCAGCGTCACGATTTTAATTTCATAAAATATATCAACAACAGCCCGGGTATACTAATTTGTACGGAAGAATGAGCAGGACAGATCAAAGTGACAGTTAGAAGATGGTGAACCTGTGATAAAAAAATCTCATTGTCATACCTATGTCATTTTATAATTAATTTTACATTAGGCCAAGTAAGTCATTCTGCAGTGAAAGTAATTACTATGGTGATACTTACAGCCATACCAAGTCCGAAATAGATGATATGATTTGGCTTATTGCGACACCGTTCGTTCGATACTAAACCGATATCCTGTCAGACTAGATAAGATCCGGTTTTATCTGCATATAGGGATCTAGCTTTATTTTGTGTTACATATTAGTTATTTTATACTTACGGTGGTAGATTTTAAACTTTTGTTGGTTCAGAAAAATACTGTTATCTATTGTAGTCCTTTAACCTTATGAACGCTAACGAGCGACAAAAAGATGTGCTACTATATCTAATCACATCATAATCTGATATAGGTAAAAACATTATTGAATAAAAAAAAATGTTTTTTCTTATATCACACATTTGTGTGTCCGGAACGTGGATCTACGCGAGACACAATAACTTTTTAATTGTGTCTCTTATTACGGCATACGAAAGGTTAATTAAAATGAACCAAAATTAAGCTTGGTCTGTGTAGTTATTTATTGGCAAAAAAAGGCTTGGCGGAGAGAGCATAATTACTTCCCATTCACTGCGCTTGGCGTTTAAAAGGTTAAAGAATTTAATGTAAAAATGATTATATTGAGTGGTTTCACAGCTCAATTTAAGGTAGAACTACACTGCACGTGTGCCACACACACCTATCTGGGCGCGTCGGTCTTCATACATTTTAAATAGAAACTAGACTTGTAGAGCTACACTTGATCCACGCCACGCGACGTCGTACTACGTACAAATCAGGCGTGCTACACCTGCGTGCCGGTCTAATGTAGTACTAGCTTTAACCTTGCCAAGTTTATATTTTCACTGATTGACATATGTACGTGTAGACATATGTATGTCAATCACTGATTGCTTCCGACGACACTAACGTAATTTGAATCGATTGAGTGAAGTTTTCTAAGGATCGAGATCCACATAACAGATGAATAATGTTCATTCATAACCCATTACCAAAATTAAGGTCAATACTTCAAAATGGAGCGCGTCCTTGCCATACTAGAAATCAATTTTTAAGAGACCTAAAGCCAAGTGCAGGAATCAATACAGTCCCATATTTTATTCAGTGAGACATTTACTAAAGGCGCACGGGGAAATGTGCACATTTACTAGCAATCGTGTATGTTGGGAGCTAGCATTTTTGTTATAGAAAGCCTTGACATAGCGTGGAATATTCTAAATACAAAAGAAAGAAAAGAAATTATAATTTAGGTGTCTTCAAGGCTAGAGTGAATAGGCTCTTAATAAACTAGTGCGCCTCACCATCAACGATTGCATCACTGCTTACCATCAGGTGGGATCGCAGTCAAACACTGGTAATATATAATAAAAAAAAAAACAAGAAAAGTTTTTTAAAGATGCTAATATTCATCGTTATCATCATCATGTGTCAGATGTCATTAAAAACGAATAATCATTTGGTTTGTTTCCAAGTAGGCCCTTTTGGCATTTCTTTCAAGATGATATGTTTTTAGGAGTACTTATGTGTTGTATATTTGATCCAGTTTTCCAGTGCAGAGAAGCTTTTCAAAGCATTCTAAGCCAATGGCGACTAGCGTCGGCATCCCTAGTAGTTCTATATTCAAATGTTTGTTTGAACGGAGAACAAAAGGACATTGCTAGTGTTCCAAATTCAAAACTTCCGGAGTACAGTTGCTTTCTGAAACCCGCTACGAATCCTCGTTAGCATTTTCACATACACTTCCAAGTAAAGCAGACACTTTTAGGCTATTGTTTTAATTTTTTTTTCACTGCTTTCACACAACGCCGTCTAGTCCCAAGCTAAGCAGAGCTTGAGTAATGAGTACTAGACAACTGATAAACATACTTCTATATTTCTAAATACATACATATTATAGACAAATTACACCCAGACACAGAACAAATGATCATGCTCATCACACAAACATTTCTGTCCTGGGTGGGAATCGAACTCACGACCACCGCATAGCAGTCAAGGTCACTAACCTAGTGGTTTAGGACCAGTAGGCAAGTCAGGCCAGTCATATTCCATCGATCATGTTGCATGTGGTTTCAATTAAGCTGTAGACACGAACGTCATCAATTTGAAAAAAGATGTCGTTATTTTGCGTTTTATTTTATCAAACAAAAGGTTTGAAAATAATGGTTTTACACCAATATTATGGGATAAAAATGATTTACTACTGGTGTAACGCCGACGTTACAGCGGGGAAGATTTACAGCCTCCCCGCCTCGGTTCCGATGTAGCTATTGTTTGTGTTAGCTGTACTGAAGAGAAATACTATTGGCCTTACTTATTTGGGTCCTTGAGTTGTGGGTGAACCGAATTCTAAGTAGAGTAGTATTTTTTTTATAACCACTTTTTCCACGTTTATTGTTCGTTTTTTTCGCCATTCAATTAGGTTAGGTACAAGAAAACTACAATTTAAGTAAATCGGTTAATCACTCTAAAATAGGGTAGTGTCCAGGGTCAAAATAATTACATTTTATTTAGTCCGTATTTTAGATTATAAAAAAATATTGGACATGTATTTTTTCTTTTTTCGATTAAACAAAAAATAACAAAGATATAGCCCATTAAAGTTACGTGTAACGTCACCCCGTGCGAAAAAATGCAGCACGGCGTGACGTCACAAGTAACTTTAATGGGTTATATCTTTGTCATTTTTGTTTTAATTTATAAATAAAACAATACGTGTCCCTTATTTTTGATTATGTAATCTAAAAGATGGACTAATTACATTTTTTACGGCAACTAGCCTATTGTATCTACTCATTGTTAACACAATGTAAGCGTAATACCAGGATTTTGCTAAGTTCGGATAATGGACTCACCTAAGAATATATGCCACTAAACCTGAGTGTGAGCGGAAGATAAGGGTCATAATAACTAATTATATCTAGCAAATTAGGATCGTGTTCATTGTTATAGGTAACTATTTCACTCACTCTAATTAATTGGTCAATAATGTACTCAAGCATTTTCTTAGGTGTTGTTATAGTTTACATAAAATGATTTATATCTCATTACACGTGGGTAGTTATTAAGTGGAAACAGTGGTACTTTATTATTGTCTCATAGCTTCAAGATATAGGTTATAAGGTATGGCTGGTATAGGTTTATTATTGTTTTATAACAATCTTTGATATCTCTTGGTTTTTACTAATGAGCTGATATCTTATTTTAATGTAACTATTTATGTAAAAATATTCAGAATTGAATTGTTAATTGACGCAATAAAGTACTCTACGTAAATTGAAGGAATTCATGAATACCAAGAGATACTCCAGTCTCATTTCTTCTGTCTATTTCAATACTACAAAGTCTTAGCAAATACTCGGCCTGATTCACTTTAATTGATTCAAATGAATATTTGAAGGCTACAGTCGTAACAGTGAGACGGAAGTTCCGTACCAGGCACAGGCGAGCTAAGGCAATACAGCTACAATGCCGTTGTCATTAAATATACAAATTCGTTAACGTAAAAGTTTCCTTATTTACGCAATGCGTAAGAATCGCGCAGAGGTTAGATCCCAGTTGGGCGCCAACAAGCGAGTGGCAGTCCCATGTTGGGCGCCCAACGAGAGGAAGTGCGAATGCGCTAAGTTATTCATCATGTTATGCAATACTCCGCACCAAAAGTTGACTTTGACTCGAGAGTTGCTGTCGACGAGAAAATAATTCGCTTATAAAATGGTAGGAGGTGGGGAGTAGCTGAGATATTTACATTCAAATGAAGCTTCACTTTTGTTACCATTTACTTTTTTTTCTATTTCACTACTTGTTGCCAGATAGGTTTTTAAATCTGTACCTATTTACATTTTTATGACAATGGTCTTTACTATTAGGCTCATTTAAAGTTCTTGTTAGGAATGCTTAATTTGAAGATAAAATTGTTTCTGATTTTCAATCTACCCACAGATCGGTAAACACTGCTGCCATTATTTCAAGCAAAGTTTTACAAGCTATTAGAGAGGGAAGAAAAGCAACAGGTCGGCAAATTACAGTAGTTTATAGCACGTTCGCTAATGGCTCACGTAGACTTATTGTTTTTTTACGAGCCCCCGTTTAGGTTGTAACTAGCTAGACGATCGTCAAATTGGCGCACCTAGACCTGGTTTATGGTTGTAGTATTGCTTGGTTAATTCGTAATAATAAAATATTGTATCGAATGAAATATCTTAAAATAGGTATTTAGTGAAAAGAGCAAGAGATTGATATTTGATAGAGATTCTGGTTCAAAATTAAAAATATTTATCTAACAGAGAGAGCATTTTATAGGTTAAACTCAAGTACATGATACATGTATAAAAGCCGATTTCGAAGATTCTTGTGTGATAGGGGCGGGCCTATATTTACTCGTACAAAAAATAAAAAACAAAATTTAAAGAAACGAATCAAATAGTAAATAACTAATTGGGTAAAAAAATAGTATCGTTTACCCAGTAACAGGTTTGTAAAAGTAGGAGATACATCTGCATTCGGTTAGGCTGGACGCCGATCCAATATATTTGGGAAAGGCTTTACGATTTACAGTCTGCCTAGCTTTGTTTCAATCATGTTGAGATGGCTTTCAATGTAACCGAAAGTAACTGGATAGTAGTATTTTACATGAAGAAAAAGGGGGGAGTCCTTGGCAAGACTTAACCTAGGAGATCAACTCGTGCGGTTGATATTTGTTTTGGCCACGAACTCCTCCATTGACTGGAAAATAGAGAGAGAATATGGCTCACTTACTAGTTGAGCTACTTAGTAGTCCTAAGTTTGAGCTACACGAGTACTGACGAATACTAGCACTAACTGGACAGGGCCACTCAAATCTGTATGGTTCTTTCTTCAAAAGACACATGATTCTCTCATATGAGTTCTCATATGATTTGATCATTTCATATTTACCTTATGGACTGTATGGAATGTAAAAAGATTCCTGAGTTAGTTTCTTCTCTGGGTAGTCAGCTAGGAAACACCGACCTATCTAGTTTAAACTGGCGAAAGAAAATTGACGTGTAAAAGTGTTTTTTTTAAACCTATTTACAAAATAAATATCATTTATCATTTACTCATTTCACTTTAACAGGATTCTTGATAAATTAATTGACGATAGTAAACTGAAACGGGTTTATTATTGGGTTAATGTTTCTTTCACGTGGTGCTATAAAGAACAATAATTGCAGAAATAAATTGACTTGTATAAACTGGTATGTTTTACTGGCCTTGTGTGCAAGAGTCATAAGGTAGGTCGATATATTTCACTACAACCAACTTGTTTTTGTTTAAAATGCTCTATATATGTTTATTTTCAATTTGTATGCAAATGAACATTTATTCGAAGAATCGTTTATTAAATACTTAGGTAGCTAGTTGCACCATAGTTCGTTAGAGCCACCAGACACCCAATCAGCACCACCTCACCTCGAGCGGTTAGTATTTTTTGTAGAGTAAAGGGCCTAGTGCACTACGCGTTATTCAGCACATGATATTCTGACTCATTTTATTTTTCATTCATAGTAAGACAGTCTTATCCTTATTACACTATGCGACACGACGCGCGATGCGACATCGACAGACTGTCTGAATATCGAGTAGTGTTTTAAGCCCTTAAGGCCCAAGCGCCCGAAAAGTGCCATAAAACAGTGACTTTCTGAAGCCTACTCCTCGGTAACGGCCAGGTTAATAGGTTTGAAAAAAATATATGTTTATTATAGATTCATGAACAACATTATCAACATTTGATTTTTTCGTGCTATTAATACTTTTGTCTAAAAAAAATATTTAGCGATTTCGCAACTTTTCCATATTCCTTCAAAACGGCTTGGATCTTTAGAATAATTTTTACACATAAAAATTGGTGGTTAAATATTATTCAAAGTGAATATTGCATAAGTAAATCAATCAATATTTCGCAAAGAAAATGGATTTAAAGGTCAGCCGCGCGCTTCTCGAGCGCTGTTGGCCGCAAATAAATGCACAGATTTGCGTACTGTCACCTAGGCGGGTGCGAGAGGTGCGTCCATATAATTTTGGCCAGATGGTTCAAGGAACTATAAGCCTTAACTATTGACATCTACATCCTCTCCGGAGCGCCTCACCCACGGGCTGACTACGCGTGGACAGTGAGTGGAGCACGCGGTAGTCACCCATTGCTCGCACGCTTGCGCATTTTATAATGCATTATTAAATGCATTTAAGCCAATTTAAGCATAGTCGAAAACAGATTTTTTTTATGTGTGATGGGCAAATAATGCGTCTTATCAACCCTCCTCCTCTGGCACACAGGTACGTCATATCCTAGAATAGGACATATTATACTTTTTATCCCGGAAGTATGTTCGTTTGGGATATTTTATTACTTTCACACGGGCGAATTCACTGGCAGAAACTACTTTAATATAGGTAATTATTAGACTACGGGTTTTTTTTTCCGTATTTAGATTTATTGATAAAGTTTGATTTTAGAATGTGCGTGGATGGGTTAATTCTGGTACATGTAACTGCTATATCTATACTATACAAAAAAAGTCAGTCGACAGTAATAATAAAATAATAATAATACAACTACAACAACAATTACACAACAACAACAATTGTTATTCTACAACTGTCACACAACGCCATCTAGTCTCAAGCTAAGCAGAGCTTGTGTTATGAGTACTAGACAACTGATAAACATACTTATATATTTCTAAATACATACATACTATAGATAAATTACACCCAGACACAGAACAAATGATCATGCTCATCACAAAGATTTGTCCTAGGTGGGAATCGAACCCACGACCTCCGGCATAGCAGTCAGGGTCACTAACCACTAGACCAACAGGCCTGTCAAACGAGTATCACCAGTTGCCCAGTAACTGGGTTGTGGATTTCTGATACAGCCGCATTCGGTTAGACCCTAAGCTAATTGGGAAAAGGCTAGGATAATGATTATACTATACTAATAAATTAAAAAAAAAAAAAACTAGCAGATAATTTAAACAGAAATTCATTTATTCAAGGCCTGTGTTTGCAAATCCAATATCGTCCAATCACACATTGGCTACAGCTGGAATAATAGTTTCATAGATCCCGATACCCCGGAGGAAGACATCAGCTCCAAGACGTTCGTCGTGCTCATGCAGTCCTGGTACTGTATTGGACATCGGCGAGAAGCCCAGGGCGGGAACACCGAGCTCTCGTATGTACCGGCTGTCGGTACCTCCCGGGAAAACGCAGGGCTTCAGTGTGATTTTACTGCAAAGAGAAACATAATTAAAAACAAAATAATACCTAGCTATAGTAAGTGAATCTTTCTTTTCTACACTGATAAAGAGAAAATCAAACTTTACGATTTTTTGTTTTTTTGTTTGTAGGAGGTAATCTCTGGAAGTACTGGTCCGATTGCTAAAATTTTTTCACCGATAGAAAGCTGCTTTATTCCTGAGTGACTTAGGCTATATGTTATGTATGCGGGCGATGCTACGGGCAAAAGCTAGTTTATGATAAGATCATAAAATAACTCCTCCCGTTCTAGGTGGAGCGAGAGGGTGTGTCAGATTTAAAGATTTCCCATCATCATCATTTCAGCCGATATACGTCCACTGTTGGATATGGGCCTCCCCCAAGCGTCGCCACAGCGAATGTTCCTGTGCGTCTCGCATCCATCGGTTTCCCGCAACCTTTACCAGGTCATCGGTCCATCTTGTAGGAGGCCTTCCAACGCTGTCTTCCGGTACGCGGTCGCCACTCCAGAAACTTTCGGCCCCAACGGCCATCTGTTCTGTGAGCATCTGTTCTGCTATGTGTTTTGGTTTTTTTTTTTAATTTTGGTGTGTTTTCGTCAAGGTACAGATTTACAGAATACATCTAAATGAAAACTTGACCACATTTGATCTAAAAAAAAATTGACAACACAATAATGTTATTAATTAGTTCTCATTTATTACCGAAACATTCTAGACGCTTAATTAGGCAGTTGGAATTTGATTAATGTCACGACGCTGGAATTTAGGTTTTATTCTACGGTCTAGTCCCAAGCTAAGCAGAGCTTGTCTTATGAGTACTAGACAACTAATAAACATACTTATATATTTCTTAATACATACTATATATTATAGATAACTTACACCCAGACACAGAACCAATGATCGTACTTATCGCACAAATATTATTGTCCTGGGTGGGAATCGTACCCCTGACCTCCGGCATAGCAGTCTGGCATTCCCTCTCGCTCCACCCCAGAGCGGGAGCAGCCATTTGATGAATCCACTGAAAAAGAATACTCACAGTTGTTCAGCAGCAGCCTTGAAAGCAACCCAGTAAGCGTTGGTATCGTCCAGCTTGGTAGGCTCCACATAGGCGTCTTTCTGACTAAACTCAAGGGTCACCCCGTCACCAGCTTCAGCACACCAGCTTCTTATCTAGAAGCACAATAAAGATATTAATAATTTACCCACCTTATGGGTCAGATTTTACTCTTTTTAAACCTCTGGAAAACCACAAATATAAAATAGAACACCATGCAAAATAATTTTATTAAATTGATTAATATAACCAACAGCCGCCGCGCTGGACAAAACTTAAAACAGGATATAAATTAGTTGCCTCGATAAAAAAAAAAACGCGAATCTGCTCTAACTTACGATTTCAAACGTAATTAGGTCACGGAAATATTTAAAAGTTACAAAAAAGGAATAAATCTTGTTTTTTGAGGTAGACTTGGGCGGAGTTCATACGAAATACTCAGTGACTACAACCTTCTCTTAGGAGAATTTTAATTTCTCGGTCATTGGCTACCTATAAAGGTTACACATATTATAAACTAGCTTTTGCCCGCGGCTTCGCTCGCGTTAAATTTGGGGTAACACGGTTCCCCTTACAAAAAGTAGCCTATGTCACTCTTCATCCCTTCAACTATCTCCACTTAAAAAATCACGTCAATTCGTTGCTCCGTTTTGCCGTGAAAGACGGAAAAACAGACACACACCTACACTTTCCCATTTATAAAATTATAGTATATAGTATGGATAGAAAAGTTATTATTCGAAGGTACTAATTATACCTATTTTCGAAGTCCGTGGATCTAGTAATATTGTATTGCTTAAACTTGACTTGAGGGAAACAAATCGAGAAACTCGGCGGTGAACAAGAATCTTAACCATTAGACCCTTTGATTATTCAGATTGTAGGTACAAAACATCTCAACCCTTATCGAACATTCAATGGGCCCTAATTAGCAACTCGATTGGCAGAACTTGCTTTTATATTGAGAAACTTTCATATTTGTAGACTGCAGGGCTGTAGCTAAAGTCGAATTTTAGGTAGGGCAGCATTGGATACAGATAAGGGTAAGGAAGTAAAAAAATTATCAAAATTGATCTGCCCTCGAAGCACGGGCACATAAATCAATCACTAGTGATGACTGATCAGTGATGTACATTCAATAATCAAGCCAAAGCTAAAGCTATTCGTAGACAAAAAAAAATCTGTGACAGAGTATGAGCATGGATCATGGATATTAAATCCTCAATTATGAAGAACAAGTGAACCATCTTGGTTGAACTTCCGGATTTGGATGTAGAAATCCACTTCTGAGTGAGATTGAGGTAGGGCATTGTGATTTTAAAGTATTGAGGCAAAGGCATTGCCCCACAATGCCCCTTTCCTAGCTACGGCCGTGGTAGACTGGAGACCGCAACATCGTCCAGACTCGTGAAACAGCACAATTTCATTTGGTCGCAATTTCAAGATTTTTTTTTTTTCAATTTTTTGTGCGTTCCAGCAGCTGTTATTCACATTCGACACTTTCACAGAAAACTGACTCCGCAAATTAGTGTAATAACATTATTCGTAATTAGTTAAATCAATATCGTTATATATAATCAACACATAAAAATACGTCTGTTTAGTCTCGATTAAGAAGCAGACGTGTTTTTATGCATCGTCTAACGAATATAAAAAATCTATTATTATAATATTAAAAAAATCTATATATAATGTATATTAGGTTCACTATGTTAATAATACTTTTTAATCACCGTGTCACGTTCTTTTGGGAAGTTCATCGCCTATACCGCGAGCTTAGACGATAGAAAAATAAATATTTTGAGTTTTGTCTTTTCGCGATACAATATCAATGTTTATAGTTTTGTACCTAGGAGACTGGGTCTAGGTCGATTGGTTTATGTGTGTCTTATTAACTCACTCGTGGGAAATCTAGCAGCTTTAAACTTTTCATTACAACATAAAAGCGAAGTTAGTCTTGTGTGGTGCGCAACAAATAAAATAAGGATGGAAAGTACTGTGAAAGGATGTTTTAGAGGTTAGTTTGTTGTACTTGTGAAGCCAATCGTAAGGGGTTGGGAAGTTATTGCGTCCTTCAAATTAGACTAACTAAAAAACGGTTTAATAAAATACTTTTTTTTTCTTTTTAAGCTATTGCATAGCTTCTATCGCGGGCCTTGAGCGTGGAGACCGAATCCAGAAATTCCGTAACGAAAATAACCTAACACCCCCCACTCATTTGTTTTTTGAGCGTGGTGACCGATAAGAAAACAAATGAGTGAAAGCAGCTGTTGGTGTTTTGGATGGGCGGGGTTAAGCAGCTGTTAGCGAGGTCTGGTTTTTGATGGAAGAGGTTAAGCAGCTGTTGGCGAGGTCTGGTTTTGGATGGAAGAGGTTAAGCAGCTGTTGGCGAGGTCTAGTTTTGGATGGGTGGGGTTAAGCAGCTGTTGGCGAGGTCTGGTTTTGGATGGGTGGGGTTAAGCAGCTGTTGGCGAGGTCTGGTTTTGGATGGGTGGCGTTAAGCAGCTGTTGGCGGGATCTATTGCATAAGTTGATAAACAATGCTATGCAAGATGAGCTCGAGCGGTCAAAGTAATCTCATCTAGGCAGCTATTAAATAACATTATTTTTAGTTTAAGCAAAATCTGAATATAGTTTGTTCAGACTCAGTCACTGAATGGATTCCAATAATTTTTATACCATATTATTTTTTTTTTCCAAAAATATTTAACCTTTCAAATACCGTCAATTAGAGACACAATAGAAAGACAATGACAGCGCGAACACCGGCGTTCGCTTTGAGTTTAATGAATACCAACGGTCACAAATTGGACACCACCGACACTAAGTACAACACAGGTCACGGGAGATCATAGCCGACATTAGGGGCCAGCAAACAGCTGGGTGCAAGTGAGAAATCAACCCCTCAGTCGCCTGGATGGCCAAGCGGCCATGTATTTGTGCGGACCACCAGATAACATAACAAGCTAGCACGTTATGAAATGTTTTAAATAGATTTTGTACAGAAAAATATTAGACACTAAAACTAATCTACATTAATATAATAAAGAGGTAAAGTTTGTTTGTTTATTTTTTTTTTGTGCAAAAACTTTTTTACTGATAGAAAGCTGCTTTATTCCTAAGTGACATAAGCTATATTATCTAATATGTAGGTATAGATTAGTGACGTAACGAATATTCGCATTCGCATTCGCGCAAATATTCGCTCATTTTGACATTCGCATTCGAATTCACAAGAAACACTCGAATATTTGGCAATTTTTCTTAACAAACAAAAAGGTACTTAAGTATTGATTGAACGGATATAGAATGATAATACAACTGATGTGAAGAATTTTAAATTTCAACGAATATTCGCGAACAATATTCGCAAATATTATTCGCCAACGCGAATATAATATTATTTGCGAATATTGATCGCAAATATTCGTCAAAATTTAACATTTTTTACATCAGTCTGTTGTACCTATTAAATTAACATTCTATATCCGTTCAATCAATACCTTATTATTACCTTTTTGTTTGTTAAAAAACATTACCATGTTTCTTGTGAATTCTGCGAATATTCGCGAATGTGAATGCGAATATTCATTACGTCACTAGTATAGATATGCTAGCAAAGCCGCGGGCACAAGCTAGTATTAGGTATAGCTAAGCTAGTATATATAGATTTGTATTTTGTACATACCTGACTCTCAAACTGTGTCTGATCAACAGTCTGAGCGATGCGGATGTCAAAAGTTGCGGTCAACTTTTCCGGGACCACATTGTGTTGGATTCCACCCTGTGAATAAAACAGTGGCTGGGATGAATCAGAATGTGAATGAAAAGTTACGAAACATTCGCTCATTAAGCTTCTGAAATTGCGGGTTTACGAAGTTGTGTTTTTTCCCTTTATAATTTTTGTCTCTTTATTTTTCATAGATGTTATTGCACATACACAAAAAAGTAGAAAAAAAAAGTAAAAAAATACAGATAGTAAGTAATCTGTAATGTTGCTTTTATGATTTGGTCCGTTTCCACAGTGCAGTACTGTGGCTGCGCAAGACCTGTATCTTGTAAGCATTATTGCCAGCGATTTGTCACGACCGACATACCATTTATAAGAATTTGAGTTTGAAGAAGAAGAAGTTTAGTACCTATTAGGGCCGACTTTATCTTCTTAAATAAATAGTTTCCTCAAAGAATTTTATTTTAATTATGACCCGCATGAAAATGAAAGTGATAAAGTTTTCGTAAATCAAAATATTTTACAACAAAAAAAAATATATTTATAAGGGACTGATTTGGAAGCATAACCAATAAATAAAAAAAAATAAAAAATACAGTTCCAAAATTGACCGAGAAATCCTTGAACATACATAAATAAAATACATTCAGCCGAACATTATAATCCCTGTAGCTCTTTTGCGTTTGGTTCTATAGTAAGCAACTAAACTTACAGACAGCATAGTTAGATTGACGGTAGTGACGTCACCAATCGTCAAGTTAGGGTTGTCAGCTAATTGTTTTTTCGACGCCTTACGCAGATCCATTAATTTGTCGATAATGTATCGTAACTGAAACAAAAAAAAATCATCTGTAAAATGTTTAATTATTTTAATTACATAAACAATTCCAAGGTATTTTAGGGTTCTGTACCCAGCGGTAAAAATAGGATCTTATTAGGTACTAAGAGTTTACTGTCTGTCTGTCTGTTTTTCACCAGGCTGTATCTCATGAACCAGGATAACCGACGGTTGAAATTATCTTAAGAAAAAAATATTAAAAATATAATCTCCCATAAAAAAAACGTGAAATTTGAACAAACATCAGGACAGGTGAAACTAAAAAAGAAGTTATAAGTAGTATCTAATGTTGTAAAGATTACTCGAGCCCGACTCGCACTTGACTGAATTTTTCATTCACACAAAATTTAGTAATTTAGTAGCCGTGACGTCATAACATACACACATCATCATTATATCAACCGAAAGACGTCCACTGTTGGACATAGGCCTTCCCCAAGCGTCGCCATAACGACCGGTTCTATGCGTCACGCATCCAAACACACATGCTCAACAATAATTATGACGTCACAGCGTGTGTATCTGTAATTTATAAACTTAACTAGTTTAAAAAAACAAAAGATTAGGCTATGCAAAAGTAGGAAAGGCAACAAATTTTCATTTCTATAACAAAAAATTAAAAAGTATTTGTCAGAAGTGGGATTCGAACCCACGCCCACAGAAGTGGACTGCGACCTGAACGCAGCGCCTTAGACCGCTCGGCCATCCTGACATGTTGAAAGCGTTCCAAATATCGGATCATATTAACAAACGATGTACATTATGAATTAACAATTTAAAATAAACTTTTTTTTTTGAAATAATGATAGCTGTCATTATACGATGTTGCAATAATTTCTGCTTATTGACATATTATATTATACACCCCAACTTTTTAATTAGTACACAAAAAAATGGGGCTGTATCTGTACCCGTTACTGATCATATTTTTGTATTCAAAAGTAGAAAAAACCAAAATCCTAAAATTTACCACGAAAAGGTAAATTCATCATAGATTCAATCATACATAACAATTGCTAGTAGAAAATACTGCGGGAAGTGTTTTTCCATTTTAATCGTCATTTATTCATTCATAATCAATAGCCTGCACAATATTTCCATAAATTGAGAGACATTTTGGGATAAACACAAACGCTAATAACTTTGCTGTTTATGAATATTATTTATTGAGATTTTACTTAAATAATAACAAGACCTTTTCTAATAAGCCCTTTAAGTATTTGTACCTACTAATTAAAAATTAGTGGTGTATATTATAGGTTAAACTATAAATATACAAGAAAAACTTAATTTTCAGTGGCTAATGATTGGTAAAACTGTAATCACCAACACGATTACCAAGGGTGGTGATTATGGTGATTATCACACTGGAACATCTAAAACTCAAATCATATGAAATTATTTATCAAATCAGTTTACAAATCATGAAATAGTTTGTCAAACCAGTTTAAAAATCATATGAAATGATTTGTCAAATTGACATAGAAAGTCAACTTGCACTACCATTTACAATTATTAAATCGGGAAAAGGATATCTAATGCTTTTCATTTAAAAAAATTAACACCTCTCTCTGCTCGAAGGTAAAAAAATCACTTATGGACTTTTTCGCAACCAAGCCAGCGTACGGAAGTATGATATGGCACGAGTAACTATTGTCTTCCAATATCTTCAAAGATTAAAACTATTCTGGCCATTGGCCATTTAAAACATATTGAAAAACAACAGGGATCTCCAAACTTTGGTCATAATTATGTATAGGTAATGAACCTATGGCCAAAGTTTGGAGACCCCTGCTTTAGATAAGCGTAATATTAATTTTAATTAAAAGTCGTAGTCTGTTTTTCCTGATCTCTACAAGCAAGTTCCATCGTCGCCCACATCATCGCTTACCATCAAGTGAAATAATGGTCAAGTGCGAGCCTATAAATAAAACTAAAAATAAAAAAGCAAGTTTTCTTACTTATTATTCAAAAGTAGGGATAATTATTCATTTGTTTTCACGAACCATTTATTTTTTAAAGCGGTCAGTCTTTTGTTCTTGTTAAAGATGATAAATAGTTAGCTACCTATTATACATTTTAATTATTTGTTTTGATACCTACGAGTATAACAGTACGAGTGAAATATCTTGACTGTTCCGAATTTTGCGCTGCAATAACTTTTAAGAATCATAAATAAGACGGATGCGTTTATTTTGTGATGTGGGAAAATATCTAATGACTTCAAATCAGACTTTTACTGACTAAAACCACAAGGATACAGGTACAGCAAGGATACAATTGTTTTAGTCAGTAAGTCGGCAACTGAAGGCAGTTGCCCTTTGAGTTTTATAACCACGGGTTTTCCTTTCAAATACCTACTTTAGCAGATAGCGTATGGCGTATTTTTTCGATTAAGCGCTTTCAGAACACCAAAGATTAAAGATATGCTATAAATTTACGAGATTCGAGACAGTCTGAAGTTTGAAGAATTATATTTGATTAGAAATCTCAGAATTCATTTCGCTTTGAAGGAGAAAAACTATTTATCAAACCAGTAATAGCTTTTCCTGTAATTCCGATAATTTCTCGGTCTCAAGCAGAGCACGTTTCGATTCAGTTTGTAAGTTTCTGAAACTACTTAGGTCTCGATAATTAATTTATTGAACAAAATGAGATAGCTGGTAGAGTGGTTGCTGTCTTGTAATACTGCAGTAGCGGGGAGATAGGACTTACGCAGTAAGTGTTACTGCAAACAACTGCAGTTTCATTTCTTTAATAGCAAGAGTTTTGCCGCAATCAGAAGAGTGCTTTTTTACTGTTGATAGGCTTGCGTTTGACCACTATCTCACCTAATGGAATGCGACGATGTAGTTGATAGAGCACGCTTGCCGAGAAGTTCTTTCGTTCTTTTTGTGGATTTTAAGTAATTTTTCAGGTAACACGGACACTGAATATGCATTCTGTTTGGTATGGTTAACAGTTCTTCTTCTTCTTCTTTTTCCTGCCCTTATCCCATATTACTTGGGGTCGGCGCAACATGTTTTTTTCTTCCATTCTGTCCTGTCACCCGTCAAACTATCACTAACTCCCTTTTCTTTCATATCACTCCTCACACAATCCATCCATCTTTTCTTCGGCCTTTCTCTCTCTCTCCATCCATATACCTACATGTATACTCAGAACTATTTTAGTAATATGCGCTTCGTCTCTCCTCTTCACATGACCATACCAAGACAACCGATTACCTTTCAACTTTTCAGTCACTGGCGCCACTTTAAAACTTCCTCTAATATACTTATTTCTCACTTTATCCACTCTCGTCACACCACACATCCATCTCAACATTCTCATCTCCGCTACATGCAATCTTTTTTCATCTTTCTTTTTCTCATCCCAACATTCTGATCCATACAGTATGACAGGTCTTATGACGGACTTGTAAATTTTACCCTTCAACTTGAGGGGCATGCGTGGGTCGCAAATTGTTCCTGTGACCTGTCGCCATTTCATCCATCCTGCGTTGATTCGACGTATACGTCTCGGTCTACCTCACCATCCCCTTGGACGATATGGTTAACAGTTATACAACATTATTTTTAGTACGAGTATATGCGAAACCTAAATATAATTTGTTCTGAATCAGTGTCATCAGGCGCCAGCAAACAGCTGAGTGCAAGTGCAAAACAACCCCTCAGCCGCTTGTATACCTGAGGCATTTACCTCTAACATTTTTAGCATCTTTAAGTATGTTGCACAGATCAGGGGGATATAGGCGTACTGGTAATGTGTATGGTGCTGAAGGTAAAGGCCGCTTGCTTTCAACCCGGTGGTCCAATACTCCCTGTATTGGACCACCGGGTTGAAAGCAATGTTGGCAATGTTGACTAACTAAGACAGAGACAATTGGAGCTGGAAAATGAGAAGACTCAACCTCAAATACCAGGAAAGGAAGAAGAAGAAATAACCGCTAATGTATGGAAGCCTGTACAAGATATCTGCACTAATATTATAAGCTAACTTTTGCTCGAGGCGTCGCCCGCGTACATAAAATATAGCCAATGCCACTCAGAAATAACAGCTTTCTATCGGTGATAAAATTTTAGCAATCGGACAAGTACTTCCAGAGAATACCTCCTAACTCCTAAAACAAAACAAAAATACTTTAACTCTTTATAATATAAGTTTAAGTAAAGAAGTAAAGTTTTTTTTAATGTTTTTTGTTTGTTTGTTTGTAGGAGATAATTTCTGAAAATATTGGTCCGATTGCGACATTTTTTTTACCGGTAGAAAGCTGCTTAATTCCTGAGTGACAGGCAATATTTTACGTACGCGGGCGAAGTCGCGAGTAAAAGCTAGTAAAAAAACGAATGAAACTTTCAATAAAAAGGCACTTTTAAAACTAGTATCAAACGTTGTCAGTTGACGTTTCCAATTTTCCTTGCAGTGGAAGGCAATGCCGAAAACACTGCATTTCATATAAAGTGTACACTGTACAGTACACTGTTCAGACGATATTAAGTGAAATGTTCTACAAGTCATAAGTTTTTACAGCTACTGTACTGTTGTAATAAGATATAAAATGTTTTACGATAGAGAATGTGGTTGAGTCTGTCATGAGATGGTTATTACTGCATCAGTTTAAATTGTAGCACAATTTTAACTTGTAGAACTTTTGCCCACAGCTCTTTGATCATAGTATTAGAGAAAATTAAGCCATATAGTTCCTTGAAAATCTGGCCGGAATTAAATGGACACAACACTCATACCTGCCTAGGCGGCAGTACGAGTATCTGCATTTAATTCCGGCTAGTTGCGCCCGAATACAGCCCCGCTGACCTTTGAATCCATTTTCTTTGATAAATATCCATATGTTATGTTAATTTGAAGAAAATTTAACCACCAATATTTATGTGTATAAAAATTTCTGAAGATCCAAGCCGTTTCGGAGTAGAGAAAAGTTGCGAAATTGCTAAATATTTTTTATTGACAAAAGTGTCGATCACACGAAAAAGTCAATAGTTGATGATGTTGTTCATGAATCTATTATTAAACATTTTTTTTCAGAACTATTAAATTAACGTGTTCGTTACCGAGGAGTAGGCTTCAGAAAGTTACTGTTTTAGGGCACTGCTCGGGCACTTGGGCCTTCAAAACTCAGATACATTAGGGGACTTGGTAATAATATGACGCGCAACGCTGTCAAACCCTTTTCATCTATGTAAGTTTCATCATCATCATATCAGCCAAAAGACGTCCACTTTTGGACATAGGCCTCCCCCAAGCGTCGCCACAACGACCGGTTCTTTGCGTCACGCATCCATCGGATTCCCGCGACCCTGACCAGGTCATCGGTTCACCTTGTTAGAGGTCTTCCAACGCTGCGTCTTCCGGCATTTCCGGTTTTTTAGCATTAGTAGAGTGTAACTGACACACATTTGACAACTGAATGTACAGGGAGGTATCTCTTGGCTGTTTTGCGCACATTTTTTTTGTACTTGACTGTACCATGGCTCCGAGCTTTCGAGATTTTCTCCCCGAGTTGCCAAGCTTATTATAAAAAGTTCAAAAGACAAAGTATTCATATGAGTTAAGTTATCAAAGCTCCCGAGAACACTTTGAGACTTTACTTAGACTCACTCAAGTTATTCTTTCTTTCTTTAAGCGGGCTTAAGTTTGTGTAGATTACGCCTGGCAGAATGAGGTTTAATGTCACAGACGAAGAAAATTTATGTTTCTTTGTTAGTTATTAATGTTAAGTCTTTAAAACCACATTAAAAGTTTTGAATGTTAGGTAGAATAATGCTGGCATTCTGATGCCTTGTGAAATCTTACTTTCTAGTATTTTCTTAATGTATTATAGTAACTTCTGCAGTAATGTGTGTGTAGTTTATGGATAGCTTAGTTATAACAAACAATCGTTTCAGTCGAAAAAAGTTTATAGCTGGACATAGACCTCCCCCAAGTGTCATCACACTGGATCATTCCACAATCATCGTCCATTATTATCTCCATTAGGAATTAAAGAGGGATTCAATGTCAATACTCATTGTCAGTATCAGTCAATAATGAGGGTTGCTTTTAGAAAATTATTATTTAAATATCATATTCTAGATACCTATTAAAAAAAGTATATAGTATCATCATCAACATCATTTCAGCCGATATACGTCCACTGTTGGACATAGGCCTCTCCAAGTGTCGCCACAATGAACGATCCTGTGCGTTACGTATCCATCGGCCTCCCGCAACCCTCACCAGGCCATCGGTTTACCTTGTAGGAGGCCTTCCCACACTGCGTCTTCCGGTACGCGGTCGCCATCCAGAACCTTTCGTCCCGAACAGCCATTTGTTCTGCGAGCAATTTGCCCTGCCCATTGCCACTTAAGTGTGGCAATTCTTCGTGCTATGTCGGTATAGATATAGTATACTTTTAGCAAAATATCCCGTCAGCGGATAATTTTGCTATAATTTTCATGGTCACGGCTTTGGTCGTGTGAGCTTCCACGTCTGTTTGGACTGCGGGAATGTCGAAAGAGTCACCGTGGTCTTGTAACGCAAAAGCAGCTAAAGAAATCCAGATGAGTTTTACCCAGTAAAAGTCTGACATTCCATTTCAAAACACAAAAGACGTTGCGTGAACTTAAAGTAAGCAGTTATCATCATCATCATCAGCCTTTTTAATGTTCCCACTGCTGGGTACCTCCCGTAATCCAACACGCGGGCCCAGTGAGGGTTGGTGAATGTCACATGTCTTCGAATTTTTAGTTCATGGACATGCCGGTTTCCTCACGATGTTTTCCTTCACCGTTTTGAGAGCAGTGGTGATGAAATAAATTACACAAAGTAATGCGCCTGGCTGGGTTCGAACCCGCGACCTACAACTCGTCAGTCGGGGCCATGACCACTCGGCCACCACTGCTTAGTGAGAGAGCATCTAATGGCACAGATTATTAAATCATTTAGTTATGTTTTTACTGTAAGGGTGAGTTGCACCATTTAACTATAAGGATAACAAAGCCGTTAACAGTTGTCAAATCGTCGAATTGACCAATAGGCGGCCGTTTCACGGCTGGTTATGGTTTGGTTATCGTTATAGTTAAATGGTGCAACTCACCCTTAGTCTTTTACACAACAGCAGTAATACAGTTAGTGTAGTTTGTCTATAGTTACACATACTACGTTTCAGGTCATTAACTTTAACAAATGGTCGCCCGAATGTAAATAGCTAGGATATATTTAAAGCGCAGCCATTTTGGGTAATTATGGGGAGTTTAAAGTTTGCAAGTGATAACAAAGACAGTTATTTATATTTTCTTTTTGTGATATTAACCTACTTACATACCTATTCCGTAAACATATACATAGAATGGCATTGAAAGCAAAAAAGTGGTTACAATACCAACTATTTACTGCGGCCGCCATTTGTCGTTTTGCTTACGCAATAAAAGTCAAAATCGGTTGAACAGACAGTAAAAAAGGTTTGTTTAAATGTTTAATTTTCCTGCGAATGGAGTACAGTTTTCATTAGTGAGAATGACCTTCATACTGATGAGAATAAAATTGTTTCAGAAGTCGAAGCTGTAGAGTAATCTTTCAGGAACGCTTGTAATCTCAATTAAGTAGAACTTAACATAACTATCAAAACATTATATTTAATTTAATTATTTTTTTAACCCTTACTTCTTCTTCAAGAAAAAGAAGAAGTAAGGGTCAAAAAACCTTACTTCTTCTTTTTCTTGAAGAAGAAGTAAGGGTCAAAAAAATAATTAAATTAAATATAATGTTTTGATAGTTATGTTTAGAGTTGTTAGAGAAACGTATGCGCTGGTTCGGACATGTCATGAAGCGATCCCAGAAAGAAAAAAGGGAGAGGGCGCCCTCTAGCTACGTGGTGGACAACCGTGTCCAAAGAACTGGAACGGGTTCAGCTGAACGCACACACAACCCAGGATAGACTATCCTGGCGCCTAAAGACGAGGAGCAAGGAAGAAGAAGAAGATGTTTAGAGCTCATTTGTAGAAATGTAATCAAGTATTTTTATAAGTTGAGATCGTTCAATGTCCACACTTCTTTACATGTTATATAACGAAGTCACTCACCGCGTCTGTCTGTCTGTATGAACGCAATTAAATTAAAAAAATACGGAATGAATTTTCGTGCGGTTTTTACTGTAGACAGTAATTAAGAAGAGAAAGTTTTAAGTGTATTATTATATATGCACAATTTATAGTAAACAAAAACCGAGAATTTCGAATATTTTTAACCCTAGTTTGAAGCTAGAGCAGTTGGGAGACTGGAGCCCTTTTTTCGTCTTAACAGAACGGATAGACCATTTCCTAGAATAGTATAAAGGGCTTTTGATACCTACCAGAAGTATACTTACCCCCTTGGAATAAAATCTATATAGCACACGGGCGAAACCGCTAGCATCAGTACTTTAACGGCCCGTTCACGACCTTGCCGCTGTGAGCGGTAAGCGCCGGCTAAGCGCCGGGCAGCGAGCGGTTAGAACAAATGTATGAAAATGTTTGAAGCATGCTACGAGACGCCTCTCATAGCGCCACGCTAAGCTTACGGATGCCGCACCGCTCACCGCGCCGCGCCTTTTTTTCTAGGGATGCAGCTGTTGAAGCTTGCACCGGGCGTATAAAAAGCTAGTTACGCCACTGGCTGGCAGAAGCTAGAAGACTTTATAGTCTACTAGCTTCCTAGCTGCTTTAAAGTGTCTTATCCTGTAAAGTATTAACTTAACAGGATGTAAGACAGTTTAAGACCGTCATCAGTGAACATAATTTTGTCCTAATAAGACGCAACTAAGTCGCACTAAGACAATCTGATTAAAGTTTAAACTTAACGCCTGCATTTATACGATTATGAGCTTTGACGACGACTTCAGTGCTCCTGGAATGTGCTGTAAGTTTTAATAGCTGAGATAATAACAATCTGCTTAGCTTTTTCTCAACTGCATTGGAGTTGGCTTCCAGACTGGAAGCCAACTCCAAGTACCAGTGGCGGTTCTCTCAAGTACCAGTATTTTACATGGAACATTTTTTTTTTGAGCTGGTTAATTTTCAAACATCTTATCTTGCCCTGAGTGCAGAGAGGGAGTGTCAGATTCTTACTGACTAAGACCCACCTGTGTTCTTTCAGTTACTAGTTCTAGGGCCGCGATGACTCTTTCGAACGATCCCGCACCCTAAAGTTCAAATACTTTCTTGACTTCCAGAATCTAGTAACTAGACGATACGACATCTCATGGCAAGGTTTTTTTTAGTGGAAAATCATCAAATAACGTCTCCCGCTCTGGAAGGAGCTTGACTGATTTTGACTGTTGATTTTGTCAGAGTTTGACTGATTAAAACACAGACTGGTTTCTGATTTTGTGGCTTCTAACCACCCGTAACGACTGTCAATGTTGTTCAAATGGCTTAACGTTCTCTCTGATGTTATTCTTAATTTAAAAACCGGCCAAGTGCGAGTCGGACTCGCCCATGGAGGGTTCCGTAGCAGCAAGTAACATAATATAAAAGTTCTTGTAGTTCATTCCTTTGATCGATGTTTTAATAATAGTGTACTTTTTAGATTTATGACGTATTAAAAAAAAAAAACTTACTAGATCTCTTTCAAACCAATTTTCGTTGGTAGTTTACATGGTAATGTACATCACATATTTTTTTTAGTTTTATCATTCTCTTATTTTAGAAGTTACAGGGGGGGCACACATTTTACCACTTTGGAAGTGTCTCTCGCGTGAACTATTCAATTTAGAAAAAAATTATAATAAAAACCTCAATATCATTTTTGAAGACCTATCCATAGATACCCCGCACATATGGGTTAGATGAAAAAAAAATTTTTGAGTTTCAGTTCTAAGTATGGGGACCCCCAAAATTTATTTCTTTTTTTCTATTTTTGTGTGAAAATCTTAAAGCGGTTCACAGAATACACCTACTTACTAAGTTTCAACAGTATAGCTCTTATTGTTTCGGAAAAAAGTGGCTGTGACATACGGACGAACAGACAAACAGACAGACAGACATGACGAATCTATAAGGGTTCCGTTTTTTGCCATTTGGCTACGGAACCCTAAAAACGGAAAAAAAGACTTATAGCTGTCTTGAAACGACATCTATCGCGATCCTTTACATGTTCTGGTAATGAAAAACAGTTAATTGAGTTCATTGATGATTTTACGGGTCCCTACGTAGATATATTAGGAAAAGGTCGATATACTTTATTGCAAGTTTTTCTGGTGCCATCTAAGCAGGAGTATATGGGAATATATTAGTAAGATATACTCATAACGTGCGTTAATTTCGTAAATATGTAATCGGACGTCTATTAGCTAGACTAATGGAAGTCCTGTTGGAGATCTCCGTTAATTTATTTATCGGGCTATTGTCTTTATTGGTCAAGGTCTTTCAATTACTACCTAAGGAATTTAGGGCTTCTTAGTGTTACATCTCAACTGTTATTGAGCATTTATATAAACTACAGTAGTGTAGTTTAAGTAATATAAAATTAGGATATATTAATAGTCCTGAGTCCCAGCTTCTATGTTATGTTATATTTTGGTAACAGTATCAAGATTGCTTATATGCTTCATTAGATACGAAAACTGGTGGAAGTTTGATTTTTCTCTACTCCAAGAGATAACAGATCTGAGTATTTGATATTAATTTCACTTTGATACTTCCACGTGTTCCTGAGAAAAATGGTTTTGACTAACAGATAGACGGACAACAAAGTGATCCCATAAGGGTTCCATTTTACTACTACTATACCACTCTCTCTCTCTACTTTACTATAATTTTGGTTATTATTATAGTAGGTATGTCTTCTACGCCAGAACAATTGCCAATGTAGCGATACACACTAAAAATGTACTTCCTAGTTGAATTTCATGGCTGAACGATGGACCACCATAATACAGGCCCTCGGCCTAGTTTGGTGGTTATCATCAGATGTACTGTGAAACATTGTAGGTACTTGTTAAATGTGACTCTTTAACCACAATATGTAAATTGTGTCAAATAAACGTTTTTTTTTTTGCTGACTGAACCCTAAAAACGGAATAAAAATATTAATACCAACCGACAATACCGAGCTTTTCATTGGATTGAAAAGTGCCCTTAGCCTCTTGGCTCTGTACGGGTACGAGCATAGAAATATTCTGATATCTATGGGCACGGCTATGGAGTCATGTAAGATGACAAAGTTCAATAATAAGCAGTAGACCAACCTACAGTTCTACCACGATCTCTTAACGCAATCTATTTTACGACCTAAACTAAACTGTTAAAGGGATGGACCTATATAGGGTGTAAAAGAGATGGAACTATACACGTTCCATCTCTTTTTCTCGCTCGCACGACAGGCATTGAACATGATTATGTTTATTTATTAAATATAGAGTGCGTAAGAGAATCCTTTAGAACACTCTAAAATAATCATATGACATGTCCCGAATGTTGGCGACACAGGCCATTAAAATTTCACACAGGACCCTCCACAAACATACTCTAATATGCTTGGATATGAATATTGATGAAGACGCAAACATATTCATCAGGCTTCTTGCCTTTCGCCAATTATATACACCGCTAAATTTTAATCGTTTTAATCCGGTAGAGGGTCGATCCGGTACATGAAACACTATCGATTTGTAAAGATAAAATTAAAAAATAAAGTACCTCTTTTTCAAAACTCGTTTTAATTTACGCATGTACGAAATTAGTATCTTTAAGAAAACGTCAGCTGAGCGAGTTCAATGACCTGTAGTTAATAGTCGGCGTTGCGTACAAAGTACCTACAGGTCATTGAACTCGCTCAGCTGACTTTAGTAGTTAAATGTGCATTTTCTTTGCGAAATATTAATTGATTTACATATATGCTATGTTCATTTTGAAAAACACTTAACCAGCACTTTTTTTGTGTATACGTATTTCTAAAGATCAACGCCGTTTGAAAGGAGTAGGGAAAACCAGCGAAAAATCATGTTGATAAATATTTTTCTTTAGACAAAAAAATTAATCGCACGAAAAAATTAAACGTTGATAATGTTTTACATGAATTTATGATATCTAAACATTTTTTTTTTTTCAAATCTATTAAGGGCCAAGCGCCCGAAAAGTGCCATAGAACAGTGATTTTCTAAAGCCTACTCCTCCGTAACGGCTAGGTCAATTGGTTTGAAAAAAATATATGTTTATTATAGATTCATGAACAATAATATCAACATTTGATTTTTTCGTGCAATTAATACTTTTGTAAAAAAAAAAATTAGCAATTTCGCAACTTTTCCCTACTCCTTCGAAACGGCTTGGACCTTTAGAAATATTTTTACACATAAAAATTGGTGGTTAAATATTCTTCAAAGTGAACATTGCATATGTAAATCAATCAATATCTCGCAGAGAAAATTGATTTAAAGCGCTTTCCGGGCGCTGCTGGCCGCAAATAAATGCACAGATTTGCGTACTGCCGCCTAGGCGAGTGCGAGAGTTGCGTTCACATAATTTCGGCCAGATGGTTCAAGGAACTATACGCCTTAAGCCAGCCGTTATTGAGGAGTAGGCTTCAGAAAGTCACTGTTTTAAAGCACTGCTCGGGCGCTGGGGCCTTAAAAACAGTAATTTTTATTTTTTATGTCTATTATCTAATGCGGAAATATATTTCCTAAGTACTTATTATCAAAACATAATGTAAAACATATTATGTTACTTGACCAAGATTTATATTAGTGGCAACATTAAGAGTTTAGTTTAGCCAAAAATCTATGAAGTCAAGCCAGCAAAAAAAAGTAGGCCATAATTATTGACTATCATCGTTAAAAATCTAGTCAATTCAGTTTCGAATTATGACGATATTTTTGCACTGCCTAAACTGGCTATTAGTGTGATTTGATAATACTTAGTAAATTATCTCGCAACTATATATCATGGTGATATATGTAGACATAATAATTACATTAACAATTTCCTCGCCGTTTATTCTTTGTGTTGCGTGAAGATTACTTAAATAAATGTCTAAGTTTTCTACTCAATGAACAATTTCGTCCGTTCAACATTTACATAGATGTAAGATATCTCTCACAAATTCACAGATTTAAAAACTTCGACTCTGAGACGAATGTTCTTAATAAATGGCAAGTTTTATCCTCAAGACTCGGAGAACGGTCATTTATCGTCGGGATCCAACTGTATTAGAGGAATATATCTGTCCGTTTACAATCGATTTTTGAGTGTGAAGAGACGTTTGAAATTCTAGACTGATATATTTCAGGATCTGTGTGTCCTTTTTCTAGTTGTCAGGAGTAGTATGTTCTTGTATTTTTAGTATAGGAGTTGGAGCTAATTTTTAAGTAAAACCCGTGTACTTAAAAATAATATATGTTATTCAGGAATAAAGCAGCTTTCTATCGGTGAAATTTTACCAATCGGACCAAAAAGCTGGCCATACGCAACACGTTGTGACCAACAAACATGTTTTCATTCCAATCCACTCCCAAACACGGTCAAATCTGTTTGATCTAATCGGTAGCGTCATACCGATTGGACGATAGGTTTGACCGTGTATGGCCGGCATTACAAAATCATATTTTGAATTATGCACAAAAAATCAGCAATTTCAACAGTGTGAACATCGCTGAACTGAAAGTATTTAAAATTAAACATTTCAATACTTTCATTGTACAGCGTAAGAAAACCAGCAAGTCCTAGAACCAAAAATTAGAAGATATGTAACATCCACCAATACGCACTGGGTCCGGCGTGGTCCGAGTCCCAGCAGTGGGAATATTATAAGGCTGATTATTCTTATGCTTATGCTAATACCTGTATGTTGCTTTACCAACACTACTATACATGTTTCAAATCCAGTTAATTGTCCACAACTAAAACTATTTAGGGTCGGACCACACGATGCGTTGCGGCCGCACCGCAAATATTTCGACGAATCGGCGCGGGCGGGCTGTACGAGCGGGGTAGCGTCAATCGTGTGCTTGCTGATTCGTTGAAATATTTGCGGTGCGGCGCCGCAACGCATCGTGTGGTCCGGCACTAAGTATCCGGATTAAAGTTGGTGACTATTTATCTAATGGGACGATTCAAACAAGTGCCATCTCATAAAAATCATCCCACATCATTCCAATCGTCATTATTTACAACACCTAAAGTAAGCTTACTATCAAAATGCATCATTATTCTCAGTTAATGAACAGACAGTATTAGCTGGCTGGCAGGCAGCCAACCATGCTCATATTCATGCCAACTCCATTATTTGAAACATCATTATAGTACAAAGTTTTACACCTAATCTACAGTATTGAAATCTTTTTCTTGAATTATTGTTGTGTTGTATCTCAGAGAACAATGAGGTCCTAGTGGTAATGGCCCCGACCATAGAAATATAAAAAACATCTCTAACTCCTTTCTTTTATCTATGGCCCCGACTTACAACTACGAGAACAAAACTAGAGTGACTCACGATGTTTTCCTTCACGATTTTAGGAGCTGTATGTGTAGCTCCTAAAATTGTGAAGGAAATCATCGTGAGTAAACCAGCATAAATTGGCATAACAACAGCACCTAGAACCAAAATTTCGAAGACGTATTGACATCCACCAGTCCTTATTGGGCGGGCTTGCGGACAGTGAGCAATGGGTAGCTCGCTGTCCGGCCGCCCGGTAACTGTCCGAACCAAGCCCAAGTCGTCGACGGCGCGCACTGTTCCCGCGCGCTTCAAGGAGTTGTCAGCAACAGCAGGGACCCAGCCGGGCCGAAGCCTACTGGGGCCAGGGTTATCCGAAAGGGCGCTCGAGCCCCGGTATGAAGGCTAGAAGGAACGGGGTGGGTCTTTTAGTCAGTAAGAGTCTGGCACTATCTCCCGCTTCGCCCAAGAGCGGGGGTTGTCATTGGATGTTTTTTTCCCACCACAAAAAAAAAAAGTCCTTTTTGGGCCCGCGTGATAGATTAAGGCCCATTCCTCCTAGAGAAGAAAGCTAAATCCTAACAGTACGAATATTATAAGACTGATTATGCTTATAATGGTACAGCTAAGGAGTGGATTCCCAGCCGTATTCTGTGTTTTCTGATAGCTCGCGCAGTAAATGTGTTCCCAAAACGTTATGTACGTATAAGTAAGATATCCATCGTTTTTTACTCAGATCTGGAACTGACTGAACTGCCTTTCATTCAAGACCTTTGCCAGGTTATTTGAGCATGTGATCCAGGCAGAATTTCTAGCTAAGTTCGACAATGAAGGTGAAAACATCAGCGTAGCCTGCGAAAATAAAATTTTCTTAGGTTTTTGCACATTGCAGATCAGAGTTGTTGCATATTGATTAGAATATGATTGAGGACCGTAATACGAATTTATTTAGGGAATTATAATCGTCAATACAACTCTTTAAGTTCGTCTTACCTTATTGAATGACTTTTTCATAAAATAGCCATTCAACAGTGTGCAAAATAAAATAAAATAAAACTCTAGAAAATTTTAATTTCCCGGGCTTCTTTTGGTGCCCTTAAAAAGGCACATCTATTCTAACAATTTCGTGAAGTAAAGGTCTGTGACACGAGATTTCCATTTGGTGAGTTCTGATATAGTCGATGTTTATGTTAGGTGTCAATCTACTCGTATCTTGACTGATTGATGGCTGGGATAAATTGTTTAAATGGAAATACCTGTAGTCTATTGTTGGTTATATAAATGTTTCGGTTTCAATTAAAAGTTATTTGAAAAACCCTTACTAATGTTATGAGTTTTTGGATTAATTGTGCTCTTGACTGAGCGAATTTTTGCTAAGGTACAGACCACCTTTCGTGTGCTTCAACTTAGGTGATAATATTATGCAAAAATATAATAAATTAAGTCGTAGCTATGGGAGCCTCACCCATTTATTAATGAACAATGACGAATGAGAGAAAGATAAAGTTTAAAATTTAAAATTACGACAGGAAGAATTGCGAGAACTGGTCCAATGAAGTTGGAGGTAGCAAGAAAAAAAAATCGCAGTTAAGGGGCCTTTTTAGGATCGCACATATCGCAGGGGTCGGTACTAGGGCCACCCTTGTGGAACATCGGGTACGACTACGTGCTGCGCGGCGACTTCCCTGACGGGGTCAGAGTGGTTTGCTACGCAGACGACACGCTGGTTCTAGCGCAGGGAGAGTCGTACAGGGCGGCGGTCGCTCTAGCGACACGCGGGGTTGCGATGGTCGTTGATAGGATCCAGGAATTGGGACTCGAGGTGGCGCTTCACAAATCCGAGGCGATGTGTTTTCACGGTCGCCGCTCTCGGAACGCGCCACCATTGAGTTCCCAACTAACGGTAGGAGGAGTTCACATCGGTGTCGGGTCGACAATGAAGTACCTGGGACTCGTCCTCGACAGCCGGTGGAATTTCGTGGAGCATTTCGGACGTCTGGCTCCCAAACGCAATCGGGCTGGGGCTGCGCTCAAGCGGCTCCTGCCCAACCTTGAGGGTCCAGATGCCTCCTGCCGGAGGCTCTACGCGGGTATCGTTCGGTCCATGGCCCTCTACGGGGCGCCGGTGGGGGCGCCGTCGCTGAAAAAGCGACCGGCGGCCATGCTGAACGCCTGCCAGAGGGTCATGGCAATAAGGATGGTGCGGGGATACTGCACGGTCTCCCGCGAAGCGGCGAGCCTTCTGGCTGGCCTACCACCGTGGGATCTGGAGGCAACAGTCCTTGCACACATGCACGATATGCGCGTGGAGATGCAACGCCGGGGTGAAAGTCCGCTGCCGTGACAGGTCGCGGCATGGCGGACAGAGCTCCGGCGGGATCTCATGGTGAAATGGCGTCAACGACTATCGTAACCCAGTGCTGGGCACGCCACAATCATGGCGGTAAGTCCCCTCTTTGAGGCGTGGCTGGAAAGACTTCACGGCGTCCTTACCTTCCGCATGACGCAGGTACTCACCGGACATGGTTCGTTCGAGAGTTTCCTGCACGGGATTCATGCGGAAGTGACGCCCGGGTGTCGCCACTGTGCGGAACGCCCGGAGGACACGGTGGAACACACAGTCGAGGTGTGCCCTGCTTGGGCGGAGCATCGCCGTGCCCTCGTGGGGGCGATCGGCGGCGGAGACCTCTCGCGCCGGGCCTTGGTTGAGGCCATGGTCCGGAGCGAGGAGGAGTGGCAGGCGGTCGCCGACTTCTGCGAAGCAGTAATGCTCGCAAAGGAGGACGCCGAACGCATCAGGCAACGGCGTTATCGCCGCCGCCGCCGCCGGGATTCTGATCCCGATTTCCGGCCAACGTAGGCGCGGGCTTGCGGACAGTGAGCAATGGGTAGCTCACTGTCCGGCCGTCCGGTAACTGTCCGGACCAAGCCCAAGTCGTCGACGGTGCGCACTGTTCCCGCCAACAACACAAGTTGTCGACAACAGCAGGGACCCAGCCGGGTCGAAGCCTACTGGGGCCAGGGTTATCCGAAAGGGCGCTCGAGCCCCGGTATGAAGGCTAGAAGGAACGGGATGGGTCTTTTAGTCAGTAAGAGTCTGAAACTATGTCCCGCTCCACCCAAGGGCGGGGGATGTCAATGCTTGATTTTTTCCCACCATAAAAAAAAAAAAAAAAACTACTGAGGTGTCAAGGGACACCCGGATGGAACGAAGTTCCGTTCTGGCTTGCTTTCTATAAGAGAGAGAGAGAGAGACAGACAGAGAAACATGCGCACGCCGCACGGCTTACAATAGCTTACTATGGCAAAAACTGTCGTTACAACTTTTCGTGAGAATTTTTTCCGCCTAGCCAATACAATATAACTAAAAAATACTATCCTATTTTATGTACATTTTGACAGCACTATTTCAACATCTTCGAAACCATGAAAACGACGACACTCATGACTCATGACTATAATTTCTGACAGCCGCCATCTTAGATTTACATTTTGACAGCACTATCGGCTTCAACAACCTTGAAAACCATGAAAAAGATACCCATATCGAAAAAATTGATAATTTATTGCAGACGCCATCTTGGATTTACATTTTGACAGTACAATCGGTTTCAACACCCTCGAAAACCACGAAAACGACACCCATGACGAAAAATTTGATAATTTCTTGCAGCCGCCATCTTGGATTTATATTTTGACAGTACCATCGGTTTCAACACCCTCGAAAACCATGAAAACGACACCCATGACGAAAAAGTTGATAATTTCTTGCAGCCGCCATCTTGGATTTACATTTTGACAGTACCATCGGTTTCAACACCCTCGAAAACCATGAAAACGACACCCATGACGAAAAATTTGATAATTTCTCTCAGCCGCCATCTTGGATTTATATTTTGACAGTACCATCGGTTTCAACACCCTCGAAAACCATGAAAACGACACCCATGACGAAAAAGTTGATAATTTCTTGCAGCCGCCATCTTGGATTTATATTTTGACAGTAAAAGTGTCGGTACAATTTTTCGTGAGAATTTTTTCCGTCTAGCCCCCTTTCACAACGCGCGATAAGGAACTTCGTTCCAAAAGGATCGCACATATTATAATTTTAGCTGAGCTATTTATATTTTTTTCAAACTATTGAACCTTTGAACCTTAAAAGGTTCAATTGGCGTACTATGTAGTTTGAAATTCCCTTACAGGTTGGTTGGCAACGATGTTCAGGTAAAACTTCTACCTGTCCCTGCTTACATAAAGTCAAACTAGAACTACATTAGACCGACGCAAACGTGTAACAAGCCAGATTTGTACTTAGAACGACGTCACATGTCGTCGCGTGGCGTGGATCAAGTGTAGCTCTACAGGTCTAGTTTCCATATAACATGTACGGAGACCAACGCGCCCAGATCGGCGTGTGTGGCACGTGTGCAGTATAGTTCTAGCTTCATTCAAAGTTGAGCTAATAGTAACGAGTATAATAGTTTCTGACCTTTTCGCCGCTGTTATCAGGCAGCAACATGGAGCCGTGTCCAGACTTGCCGGGGCAGTTGACCGTCATATCTGTAACAATGCAATTTGCTTGATTCATCATCATCGACACGGAATGATAAATTGAATAAAAACATTATTTGCTCTGTGCACAACAGCTACTTAAAGAACGATTTTATAGCTGCTGCGAAGAAATGCAAAAAACTGTATGCTGGTGATTTGGGCTTACAGGGCAGTAACAGGGTGTACATCAACGACCATCTGACACTTGAAAATAAAGTCTTACTTAATAGAACCAAGGCTCAAGCCAAAGAGCGTGGCTTCGAACATGTTTGGGTTAGAGGTTGCAAAATATTTATACGGAAAAACACCACATCTCCGAAACACTGCATCAAAACAGAGCAGGATTTAAAAAAGTTTTTATTTTAATCAAAACCACTTATCGTACATGCAAGTTGTTTATTCTAATTAAAAAAGTTTGTTCACTTAGCATTGTGTACACATTATTGTTAATCGTGAACTCGTTAGATTTAAGTTTGAGAAACACAGGTACGTATTTTTTGCATGCATTCCATTCTCGGCCGCCTTTTGTTCTCTTATCGCTTGGTGTCGGCTATTCATTCGGCTCGTTAGGCTTTGCTTATTGCCATTTTATACTCTATGCTTGTGCAGTTAGAGGTGAGAAGTGCTTACACATGAAATTAATTACTCATACCTTACACAATTTTAAAACTAAATTTTTCTACACTTTGTATACGATTTCTTGCGCTTATTCTATCCAATTTTATTTATTTATAATATTTTTCGCTTTATTTTGCCACTATGTTTTGCTATTTACTCCAGATTTTAATACCTATAGCTCTTACTTATTATTGGCACTAGATCTGAGTGTACCTTATATCTTTTCAATCATTTTTCTGACGTTACGAATAATTAATAATGGCACCTATTAGCATTTTCTACCAAAATGTTCGGGGGTTGCGGACGAAGACATCGGTTTTTTATGGAAATGTTTGTATGAATTCTTTTGATGTCATTTGTCTGACGGAAACATGGCTTATTGATGGTATATCTGACAGCGAATTATTTGATGATAGATATTTTGTATGGAGACGAGATCGGAATTACTTGCACACTAAACAAACTATGGGTGGGGGGGTTTTAATAGCCGTGCGTAGGGAACTTGTTGCGGATACCCGCGGCGAATGGTGCTCGTCTGCCGAAGATCTGTGGGTTACCTTAACTTTACACCAAAAGAAACCTAAACTAACTTATAAAATACATTTATGTGTTGTGTATATATGCACTCAGCAATCTGGCAACTCGTTAATGATACAACTTAATAATTTTTCTAGTAATTTAACTGACATTGTTTTTAAACACCCTGCGGATAAGTTTTTGGTGATCGGGGACTTTAATCAACCGAATATTGATTGGCACGCTGCGGCAGACGGTGATCATCTGTGTCCTGGTAATTTGCATGGTCCCATACAAACCGGCTTTTGTGATACTCTCACCGCTTGCAATTTGCTACAGTACAATTCACATCGTAATGTAAACAATAGGATTCTTGATCTCGTCTTTTCTAACAGTGAAGTAGATGTCACTTGTAGCCTGGATCCCCTTGTACGCGAAGACCCTCATCATAAAGCGCTCTGCATCTCTGCCGACTTCGTTCAACTTCACCAGCTGCATTCTCGGCCTAGAGTTAAGTTTTTGTATGCTCAGGCAAATTATGATGCCATAATGGAAGAAATGATGGCAATTGACTGGCCTTTACAGCTGAATAGTAGGTCTCTTGAGGAAGCTGTTAAATTCTTTTATGACACTATTTACTTTCTTCATAATACACATATTCCATCCAAAAGTATCACTCCAAAGGGTAAGTATCCTCCTTGGTACAAGAGTGCTCTTATTAAAATAATTAAAGAAAAGTCAAAATTTCACGCAAAATTTAAAACTTATGGAAATCTCTCAGACTACCATTCTTTTGTTACCTTACGTCAACGAGCTAAAGATCTGGAGAAGGAAATGTGCGATGAGTATATTGCAAATATCGAGTTAGCCATTTCTAAGAATCCTAGAGCTTTTTGGCAATATGTAAAATCCAAACGACAAACCAACTGTTACCCATCAGTGTTTAAATTTGATGAAGTGTCTTCTGGCAGTGGAGAGGAGATCTGTAATATGTTTGGTAGCTACTTCCTTTCGAACTTTCAAGAGCAACGTGACGCGAATGATTTCTTAGGCACTGCGAGGATGGATCAACTAGATCAGTCTACTGGTCTTGTATCAGACATTAGCACTATCAATGTGCGAGAAGAGGAGGTATTTCGGTTGTTAAAGCAAATTGATATTAACAAATCCGCTGGCCCCGATAATATTTCGCCTATTTTTATAGCCAAATGTGCCAAGTGTCTGTCCATTCCATTAACATTATTGTTTAAACGGTCATTCGACTTAGGAGTGGTGCCTACTATCTGGAAGTCGGCGTATATAACGCCGATTCATAAAAAAGGACCTAAAGACAACGTAGTTAACTATAGACCGATCTCAAAACTCTGCGTGTTCGCTAAAATTATGGAGAAAATCGTACACGTGCAACTTTCCTCTGCACTTAAATTAAGTTTCTCCGAACATCAACATGGATTTTTAAAAGGTCGTTCCACCACCTCCAATCTTGTGGTCTGTAGTGACTTCATATCTGAGCATATGTCTAAGCGGTCTCAAGTCGACGTTATATACACTGACTACAGCAAGTGCTTTGATCGAATAGATCATGCGCTTCTAATGCGCAAACTGTTAGACATTGGTGTGAGGGGCAGTCTGTACAGATGGTTTGTATCATATGTAGAAAACAGATGCCAGACTGTAGTTCTCAACGGCTATGCCTCGAGAGCGATGTACATTCCTTCGGGAGTCCCCCAAGGATCCTTATTGGGACCCCTGTTATTCAATATCTTTGTAAATGATATCGCCTCATGTTTCCTACATTCAAAAATATTATTGTATGCGGATGACATGAAAATCTTGAGTCAAGTTTCGACAATCGAAGACGCGCATCTATTACAAGAGGATCTGGACCGTTTCCATAATTACTGCTACAGAAATAGGTTGGATTTAAATATTTCCAAATGTTACGTATGTACGTATACTCGTAAGCCAAACCCTATTATGTACGATTATAAATTTTCGAATACAACAATTGCCAGAGTGAGCGTAATTAGGGATCTTGGGGTAATTTTTGACTCAAAACTTTTGTTTGACGCGCACATCGAGAATGTGGTCAACAAAGCCTCTAAAGCGTTAGGCTTCATTTTTAGGGTATCCTCTGAGTTTAAGAACATCAAAACCATGAAAATCCTCTACTGTGCCTTTGTCCGCAGCCATCTAGAATATGCTTCTCAAATTTGGAATCCAAATTACAATGTTTATATTAAACGCCTTGAAGGCATACAAAAGCGATTTTTAAGGTACATTCAATACCGAGCAAATTGTTATCTTCCGAACTATAATAGCCGATGCAAGAAATTTCATATTCTTCCTTTACATGAACGAAGAAAAATTGCTGACCTTGCCTACCTGTTCAATATAATGAACGGGTCTATTGATGTACCTGAGCTGGTGGCCAAGGTTGGACTGCGTGCACCGTCTGTGTTTCTTCGGAGACCTGATCTTCTACATGTACCTATCGTGAAAACTGTCTATAGACAGAACTCGTACATTCAAAGAGTATGTCGAAAGTTCAACTCAATGTGCCGGGATGTCGAGCTTGATTTGTTCACAAATAGTGTCAAAAAACTTAAAAAAATGTTAAGCAACTTTTTCTTTGAAGCTTGATTGTGTTTTGTGATGTATCGTATCTTTGTTTCTTTTTGTCTAATATTTCTATGTTTATTGCTCACGCTTTTATACCGTTTCTTAATTTTATTTATAAGTTTATATATGTGGAAACTTGTAATTGGCCTTCTTCTGTATATTATAATGTTTTTACTGTACTGTATTAGCTGTAAGTTTTCTTAAAATCAATAAAATAAAATAAAAATAAAATAAAATATCAGCCGAAACACGTCCACTGTTGGACATAGGCCTCCTCCAAGCTTCGCCACAACGACCGGTCCTGTGCGTCACGCATCCATCGGATTCCCGCGACCCTGATCAGGTCATCGGTCCACTCGGCTCGGGTTTGATTAGTGCGCTTAACCATTAAGGATTACCTACATCCTCCTGCTTCTGCACCTGCTTTTTTTTAATGGAAAATCATCAAATGACTTCTCCTGCTCTGGTTGAAGCGATAGGGCATATCAGACTTTTACTGACTAAAACCACACCCATGGTCCTTAAGTTGCCCTTTGTGTTCTAGGGTTTCCTTTTTAGAAATTCTCCGCGGTCCTAGCGGGCATCGGCTCTGCTGGTTCGCTGCTTGATGATACTACTATTATTAAAAAAAACAGGGTTCCGCATCAGAAATTAAAATAATTGTAAGCGTACGCGACAGATACCGATGAAATTACGGGTAACAGCTAGTATTTGCCAGTTTTTTGTCGAACTGGAATTGAAAATAGTACGGACGAACCTATCTCGATGGTCATCATCTAAAGTAGTAAACTTAATTTAGATCGATTGCAATTACCGGAACGGATCTTGAGCGCTGGCTTTAAGTTGCGCAGAAGTCAAATATTCGGTCTCTTTAGTGGTGCGAAGTGAGACGCGGGGGCGGGGAATGTCAGTGATTGGCTCGCCACGCCATCGTGCCATAGACGTCACTCGTGATTCGTTCCCTGCGCTGCTGCATGTATCTAACAACGACGACGATTGGCTCGCCAATGTATGGAATGCGCAAAGCGATCCCCACTCTGACGCCGAGCGCTCAAGATCCCTGCCGATATTTGTAGGTACTGTTCAGTTTACTTCAGGTTCTTTTTATGATTCCTACTACTATTACTTATTCAGAATAAATCTGAAAGCAGTTACTAATATACATAAATCATATTATCAGCACCTGGGCTGGGCACACGCAAGCTGACAGACCACAAGACAAGGGTCGAAATGTAATTATGGGAGGATTACCTCGCCCTTTAACATTATAATCTTTGCGTCCAACTCAGGGGCCATTTTATTTAATGTGATATCGCTACGTGCGTGGGATAAGTGTAATTGCCTAGCCAAATGTACCGTTTTTATATTCACGCATTTTTGATGCGTTACTTCTAGGCCACAACAGCAGGTTTGCGGACGGTGAGCAATGAGTGGCTCACCGTCCGATCGTCCGGTAACCGTCCGGACAGACCCCAAGTCGTCGACGGCGCATAGTGTTTCACGCGCGCCTCAAGAAGATGTCAGCAAACGGTAGGTGTCCAGCAGGGTCTAAGCCTACTGGGGCCATGAGTTCGTTTCTGAAGGGAAAACCCGGCCCTGAAATACAAGGCAACGAAGGAACTAGGAGTGGGTTTTAGTCAGTAAAAGTCTGACACGCCCTCCTGCTCCGACCAAGAGAGATGTCAATGAATGATTTCCCTCCTAAAAAAAATCAAAACCTCTGAGCCACGATAATATTTAAGATGCATGTAATGAGACTGAATTATTTATTTAAATCGAATTGGCGCATATTTTTCAAATTAAAAATACTGTCATCATCATCATTATTTCAGTCGAAAGACGTCTACTGTTGGACTAAGGCCTCCCCCAAGTATCGCCAGTCGCCACAATGAACGGTCCTGTGCATCTCGTATCCATCAGATTTCCATAGCCCTTATCAGTATATCGGTAAAAATACTGTGATGTTACAATGTTGCAAGGAACAAAAAATAGAATGCTTTTTTATTACGATTAATCGGACCGAGAATGATGATGATACTACAGTTTACTACAGGATCGTGTTTATATTACTGTTAGCGTGGTCAATTAGAAACCGTCATTTCACTGACATTACGTAACCCTTCAAACAAAAAAAAGCTGTATCAAAATCGGTTATTTTTTTTGAGAGCAACAATGCCACGGACAGACACACAGACACTTTATAACACCCCTTTTTTCCGTTGGGGGTTAAAAAGAACATTAAAAACTTACGCCAAATATTCCTCTCTCCGTAGTAGAGCAAGAACTCTTCAGTAGCGCTGGCCAGGCCTTCATCCAGCGCAAACCCGACGTTCAGAGCTTTGAAGGCGTCGGTCTTCACGAACTCAGCCATCCCTGTTCTTCCACCAATCTCCTCGTCTGATGATAAAATAGGAAATATTAGAAAAGACGCTGAATTTTACTTCTTTTTTCTGGCACGACAGTCAATATTTTTAATATTGCCAATATTTTGACACTTTCACAGGGTTGCCTGACACTTAGGCTCACTGGTCACTTAGGTTGCGTATTTTGTGGTACAGTGAACAGGATCAATTCGAAGATCTCAAGATTTTTTTTTAATAATAAGTAATCATGGTGAGCTTGTTTTCAAGGAATGAGTATATTAAGTTTTAGTTTCCTACCATATCTACTGTATCTCATTCATACTGCGAAAAATTATTTCTAAAAATTCTGTATATTAATGGTGAAAGGATTTTAAAAAATCGGTCCACTACATACATTCAATCATTCTTTTATTCATATATAACAATTTGCATTGTGTTTGAATTTTGTTGTACATTAATTAATTTATAACATCTAGAAAAAAATTATATGTTTTAAATTTCAAAGAGTAAATTAACATTCAATAAACACTAAGTAAATCCTGAGTAATAAACACTAAACAATTAACAACATAAAAATCAATAAATAAGTCTTTAAGTTTATTAATTATTAACAGAAATATAAATCTACTTTCCTCTTTGTAATTTTAGTACAGAAAAAGGATTTTAAAATTATTTAGTACTCTTGTAGTAGTTATGATATGAGTTTCTTACCAACACTATGTAGATTTCAATAATTTCCAATCTAAGAACAACAAGATTATCATTTAAACATTTCTACAAAGGGACAGTATCCCTTCGAAATCATATCCAACTATTTCCTTCGTTGTTTTTCAGCAGCTATTAAAAAAAAAGTGCATCGTCAACATGATTGGGCTAATAAGGGCGCTCGATAGATCGCTAACTCACTACTTGAGGCTAGAGAGACTGTAGACCTAGATACAATACAAGATACGACCTCTTGTTTGTCTTGTTAAGAACCGCCAAAGGGAACAAGTTTTTATAACAAGGTATGTTTTTGTATAATGTAAACCAGGCATATGGTGTAATGTGCCCCACCAAAACTAAGACATGCATGCTTATTTGAGCCAATCTGGATAATTTATTAGTATAACGGTGATGTTTATGTAATTTTAAATACCTACATGTCTTAATTTTGTAAGTATCTTATTTATAATTTATAATATTTTTAATAATCATACGTTCCCCAGTCGGTAACGTGGGGCGCGTTACCGACTGGGGCACGTATGATTTTCGTGACGCGTGAAATAAAAACTGTTAAACGGTAGGGGAAAAGCCAATGACTATACAATCACAAGTCAACTTATAATAAAAATAGATTTTTCCAATATATAATTGGGAAACGCCATGATCAGACTAAAAACAATTCAGTTTAGGACGAAACAATCCTTCAATTTCTAAATAATTAACAAACAGCGAAGAATGGATTCCAAACTAAATTGTTGAAGTTACAAAAAAGCTTTGATGATTTCCTAATTGTGAAGCTTTGCGCTTGACTAAATAAAGGACAATTTGGAAACGTAATAGACTATTTAGAAATAAACGATGCCACATTTCCTTTGAAACCTAACTTTATTTTCAAGCAATAGATGCAAAGTGACTCTTCTTAATTCTTTATTGTACACAATAACAACATAGTACACGGTGATACAGACAGTTCATCTACAAAGGCGAGCTTAACTCAGCAATGCGTTTTCTGCCAGCAAACCTTTGAGTTATAGAGAGAGAACATATTCGAGAGTAGAACTCTTTTTAACCTCAGGGATGTGCCCTAACATGCTTCGTACAGAGGGTGTTCCGAGGTGGTCTTTTAAGAGGTCACAAGGCTCTCCTCTGCTGATGGTGATCACCGGGGCGGTGTTAGTGAGGTAAAAATCCCAAAAACAAGGCTCCCCCCGAAAACAAAACAAAAATGGCTCTTTTCAAAACCTTTTTTATTGAACCATCATTTTGTATCAAAACCATAATTTCACCTTCGAAGACCCGATACTGTCTATTAAAGTCACTACAACCTTTTACCAAAAAAAGAGTCTAAATCTGTTCAGTTCACTATAATCGTCATCATCATCTTTTTGCATCTGACTTGAGTCCACTGAATGCGGAAAATACGAGCAGATGTTGCAAAATGGTTTGAAAAGAGTTGGTGCGACCAAAGGCCTTTCCTTTGGTCGCACCTTGCTTTCCATCGCGCTATACTTGGAGTTCCCATGCGTAATCGAATCAGGAATGAAGGTATCTGCAGGAGAACCAATACTACCGACACAGCCCGAAGAATCGCTAAATTCTAGTGGCAGTTAGCAGGGAATATTGCTCGCAGAATTGATGGTCGATGAAGCCGAAAGGTTCTGGGGTAGTGACCGCATACAAGCCTATCAAATTGTTGACCTATGACCTAGTGAGGGTCGCGGGAACCCGATGGATGCAAGACGCACAGGACAGGTCGTTGTAGCGATAGTTAAGAGAGGCCTATGTCCAACTGTGGTCTTCTTCGCTGAAATGATGAATCGCAAAAGCAAAGGGCCAGTGAAGAAATATGCGTGGATCTCAATCCGTAAGTTTGACACTTCGCTCCATCCAAAGTGGGAAAAGTCATTTGATGACTTTCCACCCAAAGAAAGAACGGGCAGGCCAAGGTAGTGATGCTTGAGGGAGGCCTGTGTCCAACAGTGGACGTTTTTTCTTCTGAAATGATGAAGAAACTGACCTGGTACAAAAGACAGATGCAGAGTCCTCTTCAACCGGAGGCCTTTTTCCTTAATCCTCTTCACAGCCTCAATGTACTGCACGGCTACTGACTTCATGTCCTGAACTCCGCGCCCGTAGATGACGCCATCCTTCAAATGAGCTTCGAAAGGGGGATGGGTCCAACTTTTCTGGAAATAGAAGTACAAGATTAGTTGTAATAAATCGGTTACTACAGTAGTTTTATGCAAAATCAGTTGGTAAATTATAAATAATTTTGCAAATATGCTATATATTATAAACACACACACATTTAGATGTTGCGGAACAAAGTATAAGGCTTCGCAAACCTCTGTTGAAAAGGGAGGATCTTCCAACCAGACGGAATTTATGTCTGATCCAGGCAACTGCCCAATAGTTGATTTCGGATTTTTGTGTATGTTCTAATCTAGCAAAGACCTCAATTACTACGATGCAGGATTTTTTAGTTTAGTTCCTATGTTGCAAAATAGATGTCGCTACAATTCCACTCATTCAGAGCTCACATACCTATAGTAATTATATTACCTAGCCAATGCGATCACGAGTGACTCTCGCCATTACGTCTCACATTCAGTCCCAGTACCAATAAATCAAGTTCTCTCTAACAGAAAAACCTAATTACTCTTCTGCAGTTAACTGTCGTTAGTGGTTAGAAGCTCTGCTAGTTACGAGCTAGAGCGGTTACTAGAAATAGACGCTATTGCCTTTATCCAGACCATAGAAATATAAAAAACAGACCCAGACATATGACAATACTTACGATAAAAGATTCGATTAAGAGCCTATAAAGAGGTAAAAAGTTATTTTGGATGATGATAATGATGATGTAGGTGTAGTGTATTGGCTGTGAGGGTAGTCTCATTACATTTTGACTATTTGTGACGTAATGAATTTGACACGAGGCATTAGCCATCCGGTGGTTGACTGGAGTAGTTGGGTAGTGCGAATATATGAGTGTCACACTGTTGGTGAGCCGTAAATCCTTCCTAAACGCAACACAATACAGTAGGTATGGATAAATGGCAAAACAAACTTCTACAAACTATAGAATACGAATAAAATCAGAACCTTTAAATTATTCACTGTACAATCATTCGTAAAATTCGATGTGGCTAATTTGCCGGATGGTTGGCATCGCAGACAAAATCGGAATGACACTAACCGCCCATACTATAAATGGGTCAAAGCCTCAAAGGCCGCATTTCATAAAAACGTACCTTAAAGAGAATATTGTCTATGTATCGTAAGTATAAGTAATTATTCTCTCTCTGCTTTTACCCCATGTTACTTAGGGACATTTTTTTCTTCCATTCAGTCCTGTCAATTGACACGATACCTACCAATGACTTTCTTCTCATTGATATCACTTCACACACTATCCATCGATCCTTTCTTTGGGATATTTTTAACTGTAAGTACATAAAAAATCTTGTTCTCTTCACCAAAAATACTAATAATCATACTAATATAATAAAGAGGTTAAGTTTGTTCTTATGTTTTTTTGTTTGTAGGAGATAATCTCTGCAGGTACTGGTCCTATTACTAAATTTTCTTCACCGATAGAAAGCTGCTTTATTCTGACGTTGACTGTTGACGTTAAAGTGGGAAAAGACAACTCTTTCCCAACCAAAATATTATTTGTTGATTTCCCACCGGAAATACCCTCTTCCGCTGTAGGTGGAACGACAGGGAGGATCAAACTTTTACTGATAAAACCCTACCTGTGTTCTTTCAGTTACCTTTTGCGTTCCAGGAACATGGTAACTCTTTTGAACGATCTAGCAGCCCAAAATTACCAAATTACCGCCAGTAGAATTCAGTTTTTTTTTTCCCACAACTATCACACAACTCCGTCTAGTCTCAAGCGAAGCAGAGCTTGTGTAACACAACAACTGATAAACATATTTATATATTTCTACATACATATTATATTAAAGATAAATTACACTCAGACACAGAACAAATGATCATGCTCATCACACAAACATTTGTCCTGGTTGGGAGTCGAACCCACGAACTCAGCATAGCAGTCAGGGCCACTATTCACTAGACCAGCAGGTCAGTCGAAGTTGTATTTACGTTAACGCGTTCGACACATTTACTGAGTGCTTAGGGCCTGCGTTCACTTGAAACAAGACTGTCTTAGACAGACTTGTCTATGACGTCGCAGACTTGTCTACAACAGGCCAATCAGATTGTCTACTAAAAGATACTTATAGGGTCGACCAGAACTGACTCTTACAATCAAATATTATGGTAAACTGTATATTCTTATGCTGTCTATTGATCAAACAAACCAGTTATCCCCAAACAACTGCTAGTTTCGATACGAACAATGTTGCCTATTTGTAAAACTGTTAACACGAACTGGCGAGTGAATAGAATAGTAGAATACTATAATATTTCGGTCATGTCTCCCAAGTTCACAAACACACGTTATAGAAATGTCGGTAAAGGAATTGTTAGTGATGAGGAGTTGGAGACAAGGAATTTGAGGAGCTTGAGGATGAGGGGAAATGACAACCACACCATGCAATTGACAACAGAAAAAGTATTTTGTTTTGGTTTCGCACCTCCACCGACTTTTGCTAGCGACGACGTAATAGCTTATGCTAATAAAGTTATATCAGAGGGTTGTTGTTTATTTTCTGTTCTTTATCCTGTTGATACTAAGGTATTGAACGTGGGCACACTTTAAAATAGACTACGTACATACACTCAGCCTTTTTTTTTAATTTTCCCATTGTTGGGACTCAGGCCTCCTCTCTAGGTCCGGTATGGGTCGTGATCCACCACGCGGGCCCAGTGCGGGTTCGTGGATGTCACCTGTCTTCAAATTTTTGGTTCTAGGACTTGCCGGTTTCCTCACAATGTTATCCTTCTCCGTTTTGAGAGCAGTGGTGGTGAAATAAATTACACAAAGTAATACGCCTGGCTGGGTTTGATCCCGCAACCAACAACTTGTAAGTCGGGGCCGTTGCCACTCGGCCACTCTGCTCGCAAAATAGACGTATGACTATTATGTCACCTTTTTAAGGTTCCGTACCTCAATCGGTAAAAACGAAACCCTAACTTTTGTTGTCCGTCTGTCAATCATCTAATATATAATCTGATTCATTTGAGAGTGTCGAAAATATTTTTTTTGCGTCTTAAACGACCGTAGGTATATATTTTTTTCCTTAACTCAGATGTTTGATTCTTTTACAGCATCAAGGGGCCGCAGACTTGAGTATATGCTTTTAATTTCCACTCGATACCACCACGCGTTCCTGAGATAAAGGGTCTTGACAGACAGACGGACAGCGAAGTGATCCTATAAGTGTCCCGTCTTTTCTTTTTAAGATACGAAACCCTAAAAAGCAACCAATGAACATACAAAGAATTGAGATTTTTATTTATTGTATTATTTAGGTGGTACAGTCGACAGCACGTTTGTATTAAAAGAACCAGTATAAGCTGGCCTCAAATTACTTTGAAACTCCATACTACACTAGGCTAGCTTAAGGCCTCTTACCACTACCGTGTGCAGACTAGAATCAGCAATGAGCTATAAAAACTCATAGTTTAAGTTAGAAAAACCTAGACTTACTTGAACTTTTGAAACTAGGTCACTTTAAATTAAATTTCAAACTGTGCTGGTAACTTTAGCGCCTGGAGTATCTAAATCTTTCAGGAAGTGCATTCATTAAGAATGTATCCCGTAGCGGATCGGTGAGCATCGAAAACAGGCGCAGGCGGCAAGTAGGCATTCATTTTGAGAAATTAAACAAAACAGTTTCAAGGCAAATAAATGGTGAGCATCACGGAACAGTAAAATAACTGCTTTTTACTACATGCATATGAATAATAAACGGTACATACACCAAAATAACATTTTTTACAATTTTTGTCTGTCTGTCTGTTTGTCCGGGCTAATCTCTGAAATGGCTAGACCGATTTTGACGGGACTTTTTTTGGCAGGTAGCTGATGTAATAAGGAGTAACATAGGCTACTTTTATTTTAGAAAACATAAATTCAAAATCCTGTAGTCCACGCGAACGAAGTCCCCGCGACACAGCTAGTTGTATAATAGGATTGTCAAGCTAATCTACGAGTACGAGTACGAGTATATAATATTGTTATTTTTAAGCTATTGCATAGCTTCTATCGCGGGCCTTGAGCGTGGAGACCGAATCCAGAAATTCCGTAACGAAAATAACCTAACACCCCCCACTCATTTGTTTTTTGAACGTGGTGACCGATAAGAAAACAAATGAGTGAACAATCAATCAAAATTCAATTCAATGTGTGAAAGTGTAACTTCAATTAATATCAAAGAAAAAAAAAACAAAGGAAAAAAATACTGCATAAATAAAATAAATAAATAATTATAATTGCATAAGTTGATAAAAATGCTATGCAATAGCTTTACCGCGGCAGTCCCCGAGTGCCACACGTCTTTTTTTTGTTTGCATACACTAGTCCCACGAACTACTGATTCTTTGTATGTACCCATTTTATCAAGGAAGGCTATATAACATCACGCTGCGACCTAGAGAAGTGGAGTAGTGATGGTGGCAAAACTATTACTATCACTTGGGTTCGTCGGCTTGTTTATACATACTCGCAATTGGCCGTCATCCTTATGTCGCGCTTAAAGACGACGGCCAGTTATTGCGAGTCTTATAGGTATGCAATTTAGCTTCACTTTTCTTGGACTGACCGACATTTGACTATTCAAAAGTGCCTGCAAATGGTCTTTTTGAAATAAAAGATTTTGATTTGAGGTAGTTTACCTATTGCGGTTCATGGGATAAAGCCCGCTGAAATAGAGACGGACGGGAGGACGGACGGAACGGCTGCTTAATTGTAGGGTTCTACTGTTACTATTCTGGTCACGAACTCGCGAATGTAGCTAGCTGTCCGGCGAAGGCCAAGCCCGAGTCGATGGCATGTTAAGTTCACGTGCAGCCCTAAGAGTTGTCAGCAAAATAGACGGGGCCTTCTAGGGGACCGATGCCTGCTCGGGTTCCGGGAATGTTAGTAAGAGTTATTGTGGCCCTAGAACACAAAAGGTAACTGAAGGAACAAAGGTAGATTTCTAGTCGGTAAAAGTTTGTCATTCCTTTTCGCTCCACTCAGAGCGGGAATAAACAAAAAAATAAAATTCCGGTACTGACACATACGAAATAACTACATGGAATCACTATTGACCACCCACCTCAAACACTGGAACCACATCCATGTGCGAGTTAAGCAGCACACTGGTCAGGCTCGGTTCCAGACCTTCCCAGGTCATCACCAGGACTGGCTTCTTCGGCAGGGGCTCGTACACTTGGACTGGGAGCCCCAAGTCTGCGGCCTGGCCACGGAGGTACGTGATGCATTCATCTGGAATCCAAAACAATATATCAATCGATTTTTATAGAAGTAGGAGAGATATTGCACCGAACTAAGTTAAGAGCGTCGAACCCGAGATACATTTCCACCTAACCGCTCTTACGTGATTATGACATTATGAAACATTTTTTTCTAGAAAGAATTTGTGAATATTATCTAGGTTTAAATTGAAATCAAAACATGTCCACTAAACTATACCAGTAAAGACCTCTGAAATTCTGCTATTTTGCGTGTACATTAGCTCTTCAAAATGTACTCATTATAATTATATTAAAAATCTATATCATTGCATATTTTTTTTTAACTTTTGAGGTTTTTAAAATAACAAGGATTTCCTGGAATAAGTTTTATGATTTTTTATTTTCGAGTAAATGGCGATATTACCGAATGCCAACATACGTTGGATTGTGTTTAATGAAACAACAAGCTTTTTTATTGTGGATAGGCTCGCACATGACCACTATCTCATCTGATGGAAAGTGACAATTGACCGACGATGGAGTGCGCTTTCCTATATTTAATGTATTCACTCTTGACTTAAAGATCGTCAGGTTGTAGTTACCAGGAAATACAGACACACAGCTTTTAAACCATGTTCACGTAGATGATAGACGAATCGGAGAGGGTCCTCTTAAATTCGGATATACAAGGTGTAAGGGACAGCCCTCCACAAACTTCAAAGGCTTGCGCAGTAGATGAAACTGAACAACCTTCCACAAAAATTTTTTCCAGGAAACAAAAAAAAAATTAGCCTCACCATACAAACTGTCCAATCAAGTTTATAATTTTGTATGGCGAGACGGATTTTTTTTTTCCGTTTCCTGAAAAAATTTTTTTTTGGAATGTGGTTCAGTTTCGTCTACTGAGCAAGCCCTTAAAGTTTGTGGAGGGCTGTTCCTTACACCTTGTATAAAATTGTCAAATACTAAGAGGCCCGTTTGGACATTTGTATTTTGACTACCTAGGGGCTTGTCTGGTGTAGTGTAGCTACTGCTAAAATAGCTACTACTACACTGGACCCTTATTATTTTATTGTTTCTTTCAGTTTCGTTCCAAGTTACATTATATGGTATTAACGGGCCTTATAATTTTTAACGAGTTTACTTGTCATTTTATTTATTTATGTCATCATCATCATCATCATTTCAGCCGACAGACGTCCACTGCTGGACATAGGCCTCCCCCAAGCGTCGCCACAACGAACGATCATGTGCGTCCCGCATCCATCGGATTCCCGCTACCTTCACCAGGTCGTCAGTCCACCTTTTAGGAGGCCTTCCAACGCTGAGTTTTCCGGTACGCGGTCGCCACTCCAGAACCTTTCGGCCCCAACGGCCATCTGTTCTGCGAGCAATGTGCCCTGCCCATTGCCACTTAAGTTTGGCGATTCTTTGTGCTATGTCGGCAACCTTGGTTCTCCTGCATTTATTTATGTGAAGTGTGATTAATTACTGAAAGCCTTAGCCATTGTCTACCGTTAACAAGGGTGGTGAAGAGAATGAAATTGCTGTTGGAACTAAGAAGTACCTAAATAAACTATTTCCAGTTTCAATAGTCCACTTCAACATCAATGTTATCGAGAAGTTTGATATTATTTGTTTCAATATTAAGTGGACCTAACCGAGTTTGTGTTTGATTTTATACGAGTAACTTTTGATTATTGAAACTAGTTTCATAAAATTAACCCGTTGTGTGTCTAAACGAGACACAATGGCTTTTTAATTGTGTCTCTAATTAAGGCACACGAGAGGTTAAAAAGCCTTGAGCACAGGCGTAGGGTAGCCAGCCTTTCAGTGTTTTACAGCATGCACTTTGAAGAGTGTGCACAGGAATTGCATGACTTGATTCCACCATCACAATCCTACCATCGGACAACCCGACGTACGGCGAATATCTATCCTTACATTGTTGAAACCTCTACGATCCGGACTAAGCGTTTCGCCTCGTCATTTATACCGCGTATATCAAAGGACTGGAATAATTTGCCTGCTGCGGTCTTCCCTTCCGATTATAATTTAGGTGTCTTCAAGGCTAGAGTGAATAGGCTCTTAATAAACTAGTGCACCTCACCATCAGAGATAGCATCACTGCTTACCATCAGGTGGGATCGCAGTCAAGCACTAGTTTATATCAATTAAAAAAAAAACATAGGCGTCAAAATATTACAGATACAGTTTAAATAGATTTAGGTGCTGCTTTTACTGACGAAAAAGCGACTCTCTTTCTATATTTTTTTTGTCTATAAATAAAAATAGAAAAAAATATTATTCTCAGTAGAAAAGCCTCCCATAACGTTGACCAATGACCTGCAGGCTTATACTCCAAACTGGTGAGGATTGCGACAATTGGGGGAGGCTTATGTCCAGCAGTGGACGTCTTTCGGCCGAAGTGATGATGATGATGATGATTCTCAGTAACCGAGGTTTTTCAATGCAAAAGTGTTTGAAACTTTTTTTTGTATTTAAAATAAACCAGTGCGATCCCACCTGATGGTAAGCGGTGATGCAAACGTGTGAGGCGCACTAGTTTATTAAGAGCCTATTCACTCTAGCCTTGAAGACACCCAATTTATAATCAGATGGGAAAACCGCAGTAGGTAAAGTTGTTGTAATATTATCAGTAGCTGAGGTTTCTCACGTATCCAGGGCTACAAAACCAGCCTATATAATTCATAAACACCGCGCAATTCCTTGTACATCCAGAAACAAATTAAATTATCTTTTTACTGCAATACACGGGAACATGAATGCCTCTGCAGAGGTGGCGCGGCGGTCTAAAAACAGCTCGCGAGCGCTATTCTGCCCTCACAAGCACAAAAGTGGTATCTCGGTTTTTTTTTAATTTTTTTTTTTGTTTTTTTTTTTTCTGTATCAATGCCTAAAACGGTTGGCATCATATGGTCTACTTGAAAAACCCGTATCTTTATTGTAACATTGAAAAATAAAAAACAATCCCTACTTATTAATATTGCGAAAGTAACCCTATTTGTTTGTTACGTGTTCACACCTAGGCCTTCTCAGATACACTGATCTTAATAGAATTTAAGTTTGGACATGGAAAAAGACTTAAAACACTTTTTGTCAATAACAGCAAGCGGGTGAAGAAGCCACAGGCAGAAGCTTTTATTTAGTCATCATTATCTCCACCTTTTCCTAACTAGCTTAGGGGGATACGGCTAAATACCCATATTTTACATGGAGCGTCTGCTTATCAGACCCCCACAGGTTACAATCCAGTTACTGGGCATCAAGATACTCTATAAAATAATGGTCAGAAGCTTTTGTTTAGTACTAGCTTTTGCCTGCGGCTTCGCCCGCATACATAAAATATAGCCTATGTCACTCAAAAAATTTAGCAATCGGATCAGCTCTTTCAGAAATTACCTCCTACAAACAAAAAAAAAAACTTTACCTCTTTATAATATTAGTTTATACGTCACAAACATGACGTGACGGCAAATTATAGTTCTTTACAAAAATATTTTTTGCTCGAAACTCACTATTTTTGAGTTACCGCTGTTTGGCATATGAGGGAAGTATTGTATACTGTGCCGTAATGCCTCCGCTGGTGGTCTGTCCCCACCTTTTGACGTGGCTTTACACATATAACGCGCGCAAATACTTACAGTATTTGTACGGAATAAAAGCGATATTGGGACAATATGAGATTGGGCTTTGCTATATTAAAATCGTATTGAGATTGCTGCGGTAAGGGTTATTTTGGATACGATACTTAAATGCTAATTGTTCGGAAATATATTTATAAAAATAAATTAGAAATCTAAGGGGATGCTTTTTAATTAGATCTATATTATACTTATGTATTTTTTATTTCAATAATATATTTTTAATTACCTATTTATTTTTTAATTAGGTATTTATTTATATTCTACTCACATAATAGAAGTAGAAGCGAAAGAACCAACATTTTTGTAACTCCTAAGTGGCCATGGAGTTTCTTGCACGTTCTTCTCCATAGAGATGTACTTTTGTTATTTTTCTCTTTGTATTTGTAACCGTTATACTGAGTCTGTCCTGTATAAAAGTTTTTCTATTCTTCTAAGTATTCTATTCAATTCATTTTTTTTTGAAGCACGAGTGCTTCAAATCAGAGTTCAATTGTTTCAAATGAAATGAAGTAATTATTTTTGACAAAGAAATAGAGAGGGAATGGGTATTTAATTAATAATAATATTTTAATCTTAATTTTCGTAGTTCTATAGGTAAGCCTAGGCTGGATATTTATAATGCTTAATTAACCTTTCAATCGTGGAAATTACAGACACAATAGAAAGACAATAGGTGCGCGAACGCCGGCGTTCGCTTGGGGTTTAATGAATAGGAGTAAAACAGACAGAACGATGTCATTAATCACAAGTAGTTTATATTGTACCGTTTGCTGCATAATGACGTTTGTGGAAAAATTAAAACATTTTCCTGCACAAATTACGTGAACATTTCGCTGTAGTAATTTAATCATAGTAATATTATTATAAAGCCAAACTGTTTGTTTGATAAGGGATAGAGCTTAACATTATTTTTTTATATTTAGTTTTAAATGCGAATCTTGAATATAGTTTATTTAGAATCAGTTACTAAATCGATCCCAATAATTTTTACACTGTTATATTTTGCTACAAAAATATTTTAAAAAACTCAGAAGTTGGACACCACCGAAACTAAGTACAACATAGGTCACTGCAGGTCATAGCGGGCATTAGGTCCAGCAAACAGCACACTTGCACCCAGGCAAGTGCAAAACAACCCCTCAGTCGCCTGGATGGCTCGGTGACTATGTATTTTTACTGACATAACTAGCTTATAACTCGTGTGATTTTTCATGACACAATTATGAAATTCTGTAACATAAAAATACTAGAATACACCTAACTACTACAAAAGTTTCGCCTTGGGGTTTGCCAGAGAGCTATGGAGCGCAGCATTCTGGGCGTAAAAAGAACAGACCGGAACGACACGTTGCGCTCCATAACGGGTATCATAGACGTGGGCCAAAAGGCTGCCAGGCTTAAATGGGACTGGGCGGGTCATTTCAGCCACATGCATAGGGACCGTTGGGCGAGCGTCGCCACACAGTGGGCCTACTGAAGGAAAGCGCCGTCGATGTCGGCCTAGAAAGAGGTGGCGGGATGATCTGGACGCGTACCGCGAGGACTGGTTTGAGACGGTGCAGGAGAAGAAAGTTTGAAAGGACTTGGGGGAGGCATTTGCCCAGCAGTGGGACAACAACAGCTAGAAAAAAAAAATACTAGACACGTGTTTCGGGTTCCGTATATACTAAAATTAATATTGTATAGGGTGTATCTCTCTTTCTCGCTCGCACGCTTGACATTTTAACAAGTCATGTTAAGGCCTCACTAGTCGTTTCTGAAAACACTGCTAACAGGATTTACAACACGATCTTTTTACAAAACGTTGGTTAGCCCATTTAGAATAATGACAAAATATTCAATTTCCAAAGTAGATAAGGCCCCTAACAATTGGGCCCTAGTATCATAAAGATACCCGCCTAGACCACCGCATATTACAGACAAGTTATGTAGCAAGAAAGGAAAGCCATTACACCGACAAGAGCTATGGAATTATTCGAAGGAGTTACCGTGGCTACAAAATAGCTATAGCTACAGAAGACAATCTCAAGTATGTACATCACTTTTTATACCTACGCTCGGTGTACGCACACTAATGAGCGTTTGAGAACTGTGCGACGAGCGGGCTCAGACGCTCCGAGATATCGTGTCCGTGAGCGGTGTCTATGTGTGCATTGCTCGAGCGTGCTTTGTATGTAGATTGACTTCTGTACCTATCTATTTTGTGCCGTGGCCCTGGAACGAAAAAGTAGGCCAGTGAAGGACACAGGTGGGTATGGAACACAAAAGGCCACTGAAAGCCTTAGAATTCAGCTAACTACAATTACCGGCACGGATCTTGAGCGCTGGCTTCAATTTGCGCAGAAGTCAAATATTCGGTCTCTTTAATCGTGCGAAGTGAGACGCGGGGGCGGAGAGTGTCAGTGATTGGCTTCCCTGCGCTGCTGCATGTATCTAACAACGACGCCGATTGGCTCGCCAATGTATGGAATGCGTAAAGCGATCCCCACTCTGACGCCGAGCGCTCAAGATCCGTGCCGGTAATTGTACATTAGACCGACGCACACGTGTAACACGTCAGATTTGCATGTAAAACAACGTCGCGTGGCGTGGATCAAGTGTAGCTCTACTAGTCTAGTTTCCATATAAAATGTACGGAGACCGACGCGCTCAAGTCCGCATGTGTGGCACACGTGTGAGCAGTGTAGTTCTACCTTTAGTCAATGATACTCTCGCACACTCGAGCAGTGGCAGCTTAGTCGTTACGGCCTCAACCTACGAGTTGTAGGTCGCGGGTTGAAGCCCAGCCAGGCGCATTACTTTGAGTAATTTATTTTCATCATCACTACTCTCTCAAAACGGTGAAGGAAAACATCGTGAGGGAACTGGTATGTCCTACAACCAAAAATTCGGAGACATGTGACAACCCGCACTGGGCCTGCGTTACGGCCCTGTCCTTCTCATATCGTGATTAGTGGGAACATTATGAGGCTGATTATGTTATTAGGTACTGTGACACTCCCTCTCACTGATTCTAGAGCGGGGTGGATTATGTCGGACACGGCTTCGGACGTCATACGTAAAACTGTTTACGGGGCCCAGTGCCTAGTGCGAGTTTGGTTTACCTTAAGGCTTATAGTCCCTTGAAGCATCTGGCCGAAATTAAATGGACACAACACTGTTTTTTAAACAAAAAAGCCCACAAAAGAAAAAAATCAAATGTTGATAATGTTGCTCATGTCGTGTCAATCTATAATTAACATTTTTTTTTTTCAAACCTGACCGTTACCGAGGAGTAGGCTTCAGAAAGTCCCGGGCCTTGGTTGAGGTCAAGGTCCGGAGCGAGGAAGAGTGGCAGGCGGTCGCCGACTTCTGCGAAGCAGTAATGCTCGCAAAGGAGGAGGCCGCCGTCGCCGCCGGGATTCTGATCCCGATTTCCGGCCACCGTAGGCGCAGGTTTGCGGACAGTGAGCAATGGGTAGCTCTCTGTCCGGCCGTCCGGTAACTGTCCGGACCAAGCCCAAGTCGTCGACGGCGCGCACTGTTCCCTCCGCCTCAAGGAGTTGCCAGCAACAGCAGGGACCCAGCCGGGTCGAAGCCTACTGGGGACAGGGTTATCCGAAAGGGAGCTCGAGCCCCGGTATGAAGGCTAGAAGGAACGGGGTGGGTCTTTTAGTCAGTAAGAGTCTGACACTATCTCCCGCTCCGCCCAAGAGCGGGGAATGTCATTGGATGATTTTTTCCCACCTTAAAAAAAAGGCTTCAGAAAGTCACTGTTTTATGGCACTTTTCGGGCGCTTGGGCCTTAACGCGATTGACACGTTTATGACATTCGGCGCTCCGATTGGTCCGCTCCCCGCTCTTAACCAATCAGATTCATCAATCAGGACGTTGACGTAAAAACAACTCGCACTTATTTTATTTAGCTTGCCGGCCTAAACCACTAATACAATAAAATACGTACCATAATTAACATTGGGGTGGACACTACGGATCCTCAGGTAAGTCCGTAGATTATTCAATGACGGATTCGATTCGTAATCACTCGACATTTTCCGGAAAACGTTCCGATTTTATTCTTTAAATTAGAAGTTTTTTTTCGGTAGCGTGTGACAGTTACTTACTACAATGCTACTGGCTCTTTTATACAGAATTTATCGTAATGTATTGTACTTTGAGTAACCGCAAATATTATTATCATTTTGGGTATCGGGGAGGCTGGGGGAAAATAGGACACCAACCATTTTATTTTATAGGTTACAAATAATTAAGTATACCTCTTATTTTAGGTTACGATGGGCCTGACATACTCTTTGAGATTAAAGTCCCTAAAAAATATAGAGAAAAAAAAAGTTAAAAAAAAAAAAAATTTAAAAAAACCTTGACACAAACACAATATAATAAAGAGGCAAAGTTTGTTTTTTTGTTTGTAGGAGGTAATCTCCGGACATACTGGTCCGATTGCTAAAATTTTTCCAGGGTAATTAAAATAAAATGTTGTCTAATTAATTTATTATACTAATAGGCACTGCACACATTTTCCTAATTTTATAAAAAAATATGACAACATTAAAAGAATAATGCCCATTTTAGTACAGAGCTATTTCCCAGTCCCCAGCCACAATATCCAGAACGCATATTTAAGTCATATGATAGGTTTTTATTTGTATTTTTTAAATTCCTAGATTTAACGTCATATAAAACAAGGGTTTAAAAGTTATTAGACGATATATGTGATACAATGTTAGCTTTTTACTGATTTTTCATACATCTTTTAATATTCAAGCAACTTTACTATTAGTTATTCATTAAAATATCTACATTGTTAGGAAATAATAATAAGTTTAAATAATAACATGGTCACGGTCAATAACTACATAGTCTTTTGAGTTATATCTTCAATACATAACTCAAAAGACTCTGTATACGAGCAACAAGCATTAATTAAAAATAATTATGAAAGAACTGAAATGTAATCAGTAAAATATCCTATTTTTATATTTTTATTTTATTTATTATTTATTTATATATACTTTATTGCACATCAAGATTATGAATTAACAAAAGGAAACCATATAATCAAAAACACACAATTGGCGGCCTTATCGCACTAGGCGATTTCTTCCAGGCAACCTTGAATGGACAGGGATTGCCTGGACACAAAATGGGGTTGCACTTAGTGCAAATATAAAAGTAAGAAAACTTAATAAATACTTAATACTAAAATAGATACACAAATACATACATACAAAATATATATAAGCAAGAGAGTTAGTGAAGAACGAAGACAAGATCACAGAGTCAAGTAATGATCCTTCACAAGCCCTTTAAATGCAGGCAGTGTTTGTGCACGCTTTATTTCCACAGGCAATGCATTCCATAGACGAGCGGCCTGAACAGTAAATGACTTGTCCAGGAAAGTACTTGAATGCATTGGCATTTTAAGTTTCAAGTTATCCGATGACCTAAGAACTTTCATGTGGGAGTCACAAAGGAATTGAAACCGTTCTTTGAGGTAACGAGGGGTAAAAGGGGAAAAGAGCACATTAAACAAAAGAGAAAGAATATGAGCATTACGGCGAAGGCGAATTGGCAACCACTTGAGTTTAACGCGAAATTCAGAAACATGGTCATATTTACGCAAACCGAATATGAACCTTATACAAAAGTTTTGAAGTCGCTCAAGTTTATCCAGTTGCACTTCAGTGAGGTCAAGATAGCTGGCATCAGCATAATCAAGGATGGGTAAAAGAAGAGATTGTGCAAGCGTGATCTTGGTGGCAATCGGCAGAAAATGCCGTAGTCTTCTCAACGAACCAGCAGATGCGAACAACTTGCGGCTAACTTCCTGTAGCTGGGCAGTCCAAGAAAAATTCTTGTCAATGAATATCCCCAAGTTCTTGACTTTCTCACTAAAGGGAATTACTGAGTTGTCAAAAGAAACTTGGGGAAGAGTCGTCCAGTCGATCTTTGAGACCATTCTAGAACTGCCCACCACTATAACCTGCGTCTTCACAGGGTTCACCGTGAGTCCGTATCTCTTGCTCCAGTCGCATATACGAGCCAGATCAAGGTTAACGGTCGAGATAGCCTCAGACAATTTCCCAAGAGGTGCCCGTGAATTATTATATTTATTATCGAGTTCTTTATAAGATTTCAAATTAACATCATAATTATCTAGGATAGTTAAGTAGTTTACTGTTTCTGCATTTTCTGGATAAAAAACAGGCATGATTATTTCAAAGTGCGCTAAATAAAATTTTAATAATAATTTTTTATTTATTATACGATTGACGATTTTATTAATGGCGGTTCGCTGATTGATTGACCTATACGGTTACTCTGTTTGTCATTATTATTGTGATCATGGTTGACTTAATTTTTCCGTTTGACATTATAATTATACTCTTATTTAATTTTATAATAGTATGACCTTTATAAATGAATATACTTTTTTTAATTCCAAAAATTGCAAAAAATGTATGTCCAAACGCATAATATGGAATATTTTTTTTATAAAAAACAACTATGCATTATACTTACCCATATTTGTAAAATAATATCTAAATTATTATGATTACCTATTAAGATGGTTGGTATCTATTTTTTAATTAGTACAAAAAGATGGGGTTCCATTCGTACCCGTTACTTATTAATATTTGTGTAGTCAAAAGAAAAAAAAATGAAATCCAAAAATTTTTTCACGAAGTCATAATTTGTAAATTGATAATTGAATCAATTACTAGCTACTAGAAAATACTACGCGCCGTGTTGTTCAATTGTTTTTCATTTATAATCAATATGCTGTGCAATATTTCCCTAAATTGAGTGAGATTTTGGGATATAAACAAAGTCTAATAACTTGCTCTTTATGAATATTATTTATTGAGACATCAGTTAAATAATAACGAGACCTTTTCTATTAAGTATTTGTACTAATTTAACATTAGTGGTGTAGGTGTTTTCTATTTTAATTCAATGTTTATTTATTTTAATGACATGATAATAATAGAACTAAACTATTAAACTATCAGATGTAATATTTGACGCCAGCAAAATAAGTCAGGATGGCCGAGCGGTCTAAGGCGCTGCGTTCAGGTCGCAGTCCACTTCTGTGGGCGTGGGTTCGAATCCCACTTCTGACAAAAACTTTTTACATATACATACGTATCACGAATACCAACACAAATAAAAAGTACACAAAATAAATAACAATCTAGGGAAATAATGTATGTTTTGTTCTTAATTGATATTTATTAGGTTTATTTTTTATTTTTTACACACATAACAACTTGTACTTATGTTTTTGATTGATCTTATCTATATTTTTTTGACAATCATTTTACTAACAGAAATGTTTAATTTTGACAAAATTTAAAAATATTCATTTACGTGTTTTTACAGTAATAAATTAATTACCTAATTGCATACAAATGCCAATATAGTACCAGTGTCTAAACTTTTAGAAGTACATTTATTTATTTAAATTTCATGAAACAAAATATGAATTTCACACAAATTAAATTTAGGTATAATGAATTTTATTTCTCATAAGCATAATTAAATTGAGATACAAAGAGCTTACTTACATTGTAGTTGTTGTAAAAATTATTGCACTTCTTTAATTCTTCCGGTAAATCATGAAATATTAAATTAATATTCATTCATAAACGATGGCCAAATAGGTCACACCTTCCCAAACACAACATAATATCTAGTGCCCACAACCGCATAATATACCTACGTACACGTAAGACAGGAAACAAGTAGGTACCAGCGAACTGATTGTAATTACTGACCTACATATCTATGGAAAATAACAATAATAGTAGTTAATATAGATATGACCAGAGGGTTTAGTCAAGTTGACAATTTAAAAACAAACGTTAACGCTACTAGAAAACTTCAGATGTATGTTTAACGTCATCCCAACGCTCAGTCACGTGGTCAGAACAATTAGAACAAAGGAATCGGAGGCGTACCGATTCGAGGCGATCGACGAAAGAGAATCGAAACGAAACGGTCGTAACTTAGCTAGGCCTAACCTGTAGCCTGATTCACGTTAAATCAAACAAGCCAAATATCGTCGAAGTTTTATACTCTTTCGATCGAAGTCCTATCCAAAAGCGGTATTCACGATCTATCGACTTATTTCCAGTTATATTAATAAGTATTCTACCCGTATAATGTAATACAGATTTTTTTTAAATCGACGAATATCAAACGACTCTAAAATCGGTGTCGTTCAAACTCGATTGATGGATGTGAATACGAAAATGGTTTCCATATAAAATGTATGGGCACCGACGCGCCCAGATCGGCGTGTATGGCACACGTGTGCCTTTACTCTGTAAATGTCCGAAGTTTGGAAGCTGGCGGTGTGACACCCCCGTGCCTCGGAAAGCACGTAAAGCCGTTGGTCCTGCGCCTGATCTCTCTCCAGTCGTGTCGGATTGCCGTCCCATCGGATTATGAGAATAAAGGAACTCAGAGAGCACTTGTGTTTGCGCACGCGCTTGTCATCATCATCAGCCTTTTTAATGTTCACACTGCTGGGACTCAGGCCTCCTCTCTGGGAGAGGGAATGGACCGTAATCTACCACGCGGGCCCAGTGCGGGTTGGTAAATGTAACATGTCTTCGATTTTTTGGTTCTAGAACGCACTTGTGCACCATAATATCTCCTGAGGTCTTGGCTAATCTCTGTGGAGATTGGTCAGCGTGATTGCAATTTGGTCGGGAGGCTTACTTAGCATTAGGCTGAAACGCTAACTAAAAAGTCTCTCTAAACCTGCGGTATTACACCTATTTACATTAATAATTGAATCTACATAATTATAATTAAATTATTATTATTATTTGACATGATTATTTTTCACATTTATGGTTATTATTTTTCATCATTACTTATATTGACATTTATTTAATTCATAATACAATTTATACTTAATAATAGCAGCATGACCATAATCAATACATTATTTTAAATTACTTTATATGTACTTGCACACCGAAATTGAAGGTAGAATAAGAGATAAATTTTTCAATTTTCTGTACCTTATTTAGGTACGCAAATATTTTTATATAATAATAATAATAATAAAATAATAATATTCCACAACTATCACACAAAGCCCAAGTCCCAAGCTAACCAGAGCTTGTGTTATGAGTACTAGACAACTGATAAACATACTTATATATTTCTAAATACATACATATTATAGATGAATTACACCCAGACACAGAACAAATGATCACGCTCATCACACAAACATTTGTCCTGGGTGGAAATCGAAACCACGACCTCCGGCATAGCAGTCAGGGTCACTAACCACTAGACCAACAGGCCAGTCAAGATCCGCCATATGACCCACACTATTCCTGGATCGTGGGTGCATTATTCCAAATCGAATATTCATTGCCACTGCTCGACCTATTAATTCACCAATGAGTCAATTATTTGACCATATTATATCCCAAAGCTGAGAATAATTATAAATAAATAATTTCTACCAACAGCGATACAATTAAATATGAAATTCATTCATTCATTCATACCGCGCGTAGAGCAATTTATCAACCTTATCACTGAGCATGTACTAACATAGTATAATGTATTGTAAGTACAGTCACCAGCATAAATAGATACCGTACACTTACACAACGTTAAAAACACGCACATTTTCCGTGTAGTAAATTGTAGTTTACTTCGTGATTCCGGTTTAATCTTTGTGTGGCTTTTCTACTGGTTCTAGAATGTCGACCAGGTACCGGAAGACACAGCGTTAGAAGGCCTCCCACAAGGTGGACCGATGACCTGGTGAGGGTTAAGTGAATCCAATGGATGTGAGACGCACAGGACCGGTTATTATGGCAACACTTGGGGGAGGTCTATGTCCAACTGTACACTAATATTATAAACAAGTAGGTAATGTTTTTATTATTGTTTGTAGAAAGTAGACAGATAGATTTACTATAAATCGTAAAAAAATACAGTTGGAGCGTAAAATTATTATCTATTGAACTATTGAACCAATTTTGATAATTTTTGCTCGTGTGAAAAGGACAGAGTCTTAATTCATTAAACCCCAAGCGAACGCCAGCGATCGCTGTCTAATTGTCGTTATATTGTGTCTCTAATTACGGCATTCTAAAGGTAATAAATAGGTAATAATGTTTTTTACGCCAAAATTGTTTGACGCCTAGTAAATCGGACACGAGTCAGCTACTGTCACACATTTATGTTCGTGAGTGTACATCGCAGAACGTTGTGTGAAGGAAGAGGGTTATCTATTATGTCTTATCTCTTGCTGTATGTGACACTGGCTAGTTTTCTTTTATATTCTGACTCTTCATAGAAAATAAGTGTCAGCAACGTTACAAGGTTGTAGTGTAGAGTAGTGTCAGGGTTAAACGTCACTTGCACCGTTGTACGTCATTGGGGCCATGGGTTTATTTTCGAAACGGAAACCCTTGGTCCTGGAACGCAAAGGGGAAAGAAGGAACATAGGTATGGTTTAGTCAGTAAAAGTCTGACACACTGTCCCACTTCGCCCTAGAGCGGGAATGGATGATTTCACCAACTTAAAAAAAAAAAAAACGTATGTTACAAAATAGAGCTGTGGTGGCCGAATGGTAACGGCCCCGACTTACGAGTTGTAGGTCGCGGGTTCGAACCCAGCCATTACTTTGTGTAATTTATTTCATCACCACTGCTCTCAAAACGGTGAAGGAAAACATCGTGAGGAAACCGGCATATCCTAGAACCAAAAAATCGAAGACATGTGACATTCACCAACCCGCACTGGGCCCGCGTGGTGGATTACGGTCCACCACCTGCTTTGAGTCTTAGCAGTGGGAACATTAAAAAAAGCTGATGATGATGATGATGTTATAAAATGTCAAGAGGACCTTTTTCTTTGTAGTGGCAAATCATTAAATCTTTTCCTGCTTTGGGTGGAATGAAAGAGCGCATCAGGGTTAACTTAACTATAACTTACCTGGATTTCACAGTAACTCTTTTGAACCATCCCGCAGGCCATAACAAGAGGATCTTGAGTGAAAGTGTCTAAGTACTCTTTAACTTTTCAATTGTGTCAATCAGAGACACAATAGAAAGGCAATGACAGCGCGAACACCGGCGTTCGCTTGGAGTTTAAATTTAATTAATTGTGGTCTCGGAGTTTTTGGCAAATTATCGATTCTTATCAGATGAATGTAATATTTTTGTTGCTTTGCACCTCAAATTTTTACACATACCTATGTATATTAGGTCTTTTATTCTTTACTGGTAAGTATTGTCAGAAGTGGTAAAAAATTAATTTGCCTGATTTTACTTGAATTATTGATTTCTTACACGAAGGTAGGTACTAACTTAATAATAAATGTTCAAAGTAAGTGCTAGGTGGTACCAATGCACCGTTTAACTTCCATGCAATAACTATTATTTAACTAGTTAAATTACTGCCATAACTTTGTGAATCAAGGATTTCGCCAAAACACGTCATTTTAAAACTGTGGAATCATAAAACCGTTATTTTGTTTCGAATGTGTTCCAAATATGAATGTTTCGTGACTACCCGCGGTTTGCAGCACGCGACTTGAGATGTTAAATAATCGTAAAAGTTCTTGACTGAGGTTATGTTTCTTAACCCGATTGTTAACGTTATTTATTTTTATAAGTCTGCTAAAGTTACAGTAATTGTGTAACTGCGTGCGTTGACCTTAACGTAGTTGCGTTCTGGGCCTTGAAAACTGTGTTCTAATTAGATTTCTGAAAAAAAAAAATGTAGATATTTGAATATTTGTAATGATAAATTATTTACTTTTACAAATCAATTTAACCTAGATGAGGCCAGTACACGGTGTTTCTTCTCATCAGTTCTTTTGTAGTCCCTACAAACAAACCTAATAATGGTTAAATAATATGAGAACCATGCAGAATAGTGTCAGATGACCTACAGATTTGAGTGGGCCTGTACTGTACAAGCCCACTCAAATCTGTAGCAAATGCTTGCATTGACTGTACAGGCTGTACAGTCAATGCAAGCATTTACCAGCAGGTATTCGTGTAGCCTGTAGCTCAACTCAAGAATACTAAGCAATATTTGGGTAGGCCGCAAAAAATACTGAAATTGCCAGACATAATTAGGTTAAAATAAATATTGGTAGATATTAAAGTCATGTTTGACACGGTCATAGCTCCAAATACCCATTGAGACACTGGCTCGCAATTTTTAAATGAACTGTGCAATGTTTTGGACGCTACGATTTATAAAGATGTTCATTTGCGTAGCTCAACAACAGTCCTATAAGATTTTTAATTACTCAAAAACACGTGTCATTGCGAATTTAAAACAATTTACTTACCAACTTCTTACCACGCCATCTACCGGTAGATTCTAACACCAACACAAGCAACAAGTGGCCTGGAACTTCATGAAAAGCTCCGTTTTTCAGGGTCGCTTTCAGTTTAATGTTGCTACAGTTCCAGTGTAGATGGCGCTACTACAACCATGTCCGATACGCGTCGCATCGCGTAGGTCAACGAATTGCAATTCCCAGTAAGTTGCTGACTAAGTGACAAGATTGCCCATAGATGGCAGTGTTGGTTCCCAACTTAAGATTTAAAAAACCACACGTTTAAACAGACTGATAATATATTTTAACTTTACTTTTTTTTTGTGGTGAAATGATAAATTAACTGCTTCCGCTCTGAGTGACAAAAGTGAGATATAATAAGACGTGGTTTTTTTTGACGCACTCGTTTGTTGAATTATTATTTTATTATCTTAGGAGCTTAAATACATTTATTTACTTGTTTATCTAGCTATAGGTATGTAGGTATATTAAGATCATGTTACGGAAATAAAATATCAATAAAATCGAGATATTTTTAACTGCGCATCATAGTACATTATGATATAAGTATGTAATGTTACCGTTCTCGGCTCTTAAGACCCTCGCCATGGCTCGGGTCTTAATACTGCCTCGATGGTAATCACTAATTATTCACGTATATCATATGACGTTTTTCAATACACTTGTGAAGAAAATAACTGTAAAACTAGTAAACTTTTGTGGCGGTAAAAATCTGTTTTCATATGCGCGCCCATATTTTTTTTTTATTTACCTTTCAATACACTCACTAAAATGAATACACGGGGGTTGATCGGCGACTCGAGACGACCTGCGCCCAGCCTGATACGATAATGTATTAAAATTATGGCGGGGGAGCGGTTGAACAATAAGGTTTTAACTACATACATCATAGCACTTGTGCGTAATGGTAATCAAAATGTCACAGTTTGGTAACAAGGGCCATTATGTACCTAAGTGCAGTGCAATAAAAGCCACTTTCTGAGCAAGTTTTCTGTATTGAAAAAAAAATTATTCTTTACAAAAAAATACTGGCTAAATCCCACTTGTTTTTCTTCAGTTGCACTTAGCGTTCCAGGACCACGATTTCAAATAATCCGGCAGCCTCCAAACTTACCATTATCTAACTACAAAGTTATTTTATCAAACTAATAACTTATTTCTCATTAATTAAACGTCCAATAACTATCAATGATACGATAGCCTTTATTAGTGTGGCCACATAGTGTAACTGGACTAGAAAATTGGCTCAGCCTCATTAGCATTAGCGCTAAATCAGCCAAAATGTGCAATCTGCCAGAACACGCTCCACACGTATCTAATGGTTATTAGATATTTAGATTTAATGTTGAGTTTACAATTTAATTTAATGAATACGATTTAAATTAAACTTAATTAACACATTTTATTATTTGTAATTTATTTTACTGTTTTTTTTAGAATAATTATATTTTCTTAGGCACTTGGAAAGTCTTTTCTCGCCTAAAAAAAAGGTACTCGGAAAGTCGGGTTTCTTGAAAGAAACCCTGACCCAAGCTTGCTGACCAATAGGAACATGGAACAAGGTATTTCTATTGGTTCATTAACGTGAGTCGGTAAACATAAAAAGTGGACATAGCAATATATAGATTATGCTAATCAACCTTTTAATGTTCCCACTGCTGGGACCCAAACCTCCTCCCTATGAGAGGGAATGGGCCGTAATCCACACCACGCGAACCCAGTATCTACGTGTTGATGAAATGGATGATGGTCTTCGAATTTTTGGTTCTAGGACATGATGGTTTCCTAACGATATTTTCCTTCACCGTTTTGAGAACAGTGATGAAATAAATTACACAAAGTAATGCTTGAGTTACACAAAGTCTGATTGGGTTTGAACCAACGACCTACAACTCGTAAGTCGGGGCGGTTACCATTGGGCCACCACTGCTCCCAAGACAAGTCAGTCTGCTCCCAAGTGGGCGTAGACTCACAATAAAATAACCAACGGGCAGAATGAAAGAAAGAAAATGTTTTGGAAACACATTCATTGTGTGTACAGCTAAGGAGTGAAATTCCCTGACGAAGTCAGTGTTTCCTAATAGCTACACCCTAGGGTATTGCCCAATACTCGCGAGGGCTTAAGTTAAGAGTGAATAGTTTACCTACTTCTTGGCAAGCGTGTTCCATTGTCGACTATATCATCACTTACCATTGGGTGAGACCGTGGTCAAACGGGAGCCTTTCAATAAAAATGTTTTTACTTCTGGGTCTAAACAGACGGACCGCATCTCAACTGCAATCCAACTGCAAATTGCAGTTTAAGTGCAGTTTGAATGCAGTTGACACGACTGAAACTGAACTGAAAACTGCAAACCAAACGTGCGGTCCGATTGCAGTCGTGTAAACTGCACACCGACTGCATCCGAACTGCATCATACCCACCCGCCCGCACGCTCCGCCCTCTCGCGCATGGTGCAGTTCGGATGCAGTCGGTGTGCAGTTCACACGACTGCAATCGGGCCGCACGTTTGGTTTGCTGTCGTGTTTGCAGTTCTATTGCAGTCGTGTCAACTGCATTCAAACTGCACTTAAACTGCAATTTGCAGTTGGATTGCAGTTGAAATGCGGTCCGTCTGTTTAGACCCGTAGCCTTTGAAGTAAAAACATAGAAGTTTCTTGTTCCAAACAAAGCACTACGTATTGACCATATATATTACCTTAAGCAAGTTGGCTTATGAATTTGCGTGCCTAATTCCTATAATTTAAGCCAGACCTAAGTAGGAAAGGTTCCGAGAAAGCAATAGCTCACACGTGGCTGGTTAGTTATCGAATGTTCAGTACTAGGAAATATAGAGAACATTTGATATTTATAAACGTACGACAAATGCCTATGCATAGAAGGTTGGTCAGCAATGGAGCATGTGTCGTGGCCAGATATCAAAAATTTATCACTTCATGAAATGGCCAAGTAAAACTAACCAGACTGTCTTAAACGTTAAAGTTTGATGATATTTCAATCCTCGTTTGGCCTACTTTCTTTAGACCTTTTATTATCATAGAAATCCTACATCAATGATATGGCCAGTTCATTTCTAAGATCTGGCAAACAAAGCCGTAGCTAGGGGGGGGGGGGGGGTCATTGTGGGGCAATGCCCTACCTTGAAATCACAAATGCCTGACTCTCACTCAGACGTGGATCTGTACATCCAAATCTGGAAGTTCAACCATCTTGTTCACTTGTTCTTCGTCATTGAGGATTTAATACCCATGATCTATGCTCATGCTTTGCCACAGATTTTTTTTATCTACGAATAGCTTTGGCTTTGGCTTGATTATTGAATGTACATCACTGATCTAGAGGTCAGTGAAATACATAGTGATTGATTTAGGAGCCTGTGCTTCGAGGGCAGATCAATTATGATATTTTTTTTACATCCGCCTCACCTGTAACTAATACTGCCCTACCTCGAATTTAATACTAGCTACAGCCCTGCTGGCAACTAGTAATTAATTCAACGAGATAGTCACTGAAAGGTCCTGGATACACCCCTGCCTGAACACAACACTGCTTGATAACAGTTAGGCAGTGTTTTTAGGTCTAAGTTAGTAATAACAACAGCAGCTTGATGTCTTGATTTGTGCACATGGATGTCTTACTTAAGAAATACCACTAAGCTGCCACTGTTGAAATTAATCAGCTCAGCCTATCGCAGTCCACAGCTGGACAAACACCTCCCCAAAGCTGCTCCACAACTCTTGTTTTCCACCTTCCGTATCCTGTATCTCAAACACTTGAGAGTAATAATCATTAGCAGGTCAGACGGCCGTCCGGCCAGTCGACGCGACGGCGGGTTGTACTCCAAGCGCTCCTTAAACAGATGTCAGTAAACCATAGAGGGCGATGGCTACTGGGTTTCTGAAAGGAATCCTGTGGTCCTGGAACGTAAAGTCTGACAAGCCCCGCCGTCTCCTACTACTCCGCTCTAGAGCAGGGAAAGTCATCAGTAGCCTGATTCACGTAACGATATCGTAGCGATTTAGTCGTTTAGACCATTTCCGTATTCACATCCATCAATCGAGTTTGCACGACACCGATTTTAAAGTCGTTTGCAATTCGTCGATTAAAAAAAAATCTGTATTAAATTATCCTGGTAGAATACTTATTATTGTAACTGGAAATAAGTTGATAGATCGTGAATACCGCTTTTGGATAGGACTTCGATCGAACGACTATCTTCAATAATATTTGGCTTGTTTGATTTTACGTGAATCAGGCTACAGGTGAGTTCCCACCTTTAAAAAGATAGCTAGTAGATATTTTACTAATGAGCAGTCTGTAAAACAGAACTCTCAATGAACAGCAACTGTTTCCATAAATTATTAAGCACTTAGGTACCTTTCAACGTTCGTTCGTACCATAAAAACCATCCCTGATCTCGTCGATACAAGATTGACAATCCATTAAATATTATGATTCTGTTGGAAATGTGTTCTTAACTGGTGCTTCACAAACGAGCGTCGAACACAATAGTCTTGTTGGCACTACATTCGAGATGGCGCCTGGAGCATTCTACGGATCGCGTACACCTGATACGTCACGTCAGCTGACCTTTATTTTATTTATTTCGTTTATTTTATTTTATTTATTTATTTTATTTATTTTATTTATTTTATTTATTTTATTTATTTTATTTATTTTATTTATTTTATTTATTTTATTTATTTTATTTATTTTATTTATTTTATTTATTTTATTTATTTTATTTATTTTATTTATTTTATTTATTTTATTTATTTTATTTATTTTATTTATTTTATTTATTTTATTTATTTTATTTATTTTATTTATTTTATTTATTTTATTTATTTTATTTAGGATCCTAACTTGTGTACCTACCTCCTTTGTTGGATATCACTGGTTGAAAGGGCCAGGGGATTGTTCGAAAAAGTTACCGTGGGCGTGGAATGCAAAGAGCTACTGAAGGAACATAGGTGGGTTTTAAGTCAGTAAAAGTCAGACTCTCCCTTTCGCTTCAATGCACACAAAACGGGTGGAGTCATAAGACGAGTACCTAACAAAAAAAAAAACACAGATTCCGCACCCAGGTTGGGCGAAAGACAATCTCCACAGGTGAGGCGTCTCGGATGGTTCCGATCTTCAGTGTTTGTGCGGCGTCTCTCCGCAGACCATGTCTCACCTTCCGTCCTGCATCACGTGCCCTGTTGCCTGCTCACGTTGGGACCTAATGACAGCATCAGCGGATTGCATTGCCGTGGCCGAATTCTGGGCCAGGCAATGAATTTAACTAATTTTGCCATCGATACGATAAGAAGAAGAAGAATAATAAAAAAATGCCTTTCTGAAATCGTCGATGTCAGAAGTAATTCGCATTCAATATAATTAGGTGTAGTGTAGTCAAGCCCGTTGACGTACCACGAGTATGTCCTATGAATATAAATATAAATTTTGTTTCAGCGTCGGTAAGAGAAGGCGCTAGACAACCTGTATAGCTCTGTCTCTTACCCACACTGGAATAACAATAAAACAATCTTACTTTGAACGTCATGATAACCACGCAGATGTCGGCAATATGGATTAGGTGTACGCATGTCTCGCAGTACAACTCGTCGCCAGCGTGGGCCACACGATCTAAAGGTCGCATGTAAATTGCACTTCCTAGAAAGCATAATCTGAATATGGAGACGTTATTTACTCATTTTATTTTATCTGAAATACAAGCTCCTAACTTAGCTAAGGAGTCAGGGTTTCTCTTATTTGTAAACCAGAGATGTGCCAACAAAGAAAATAAACTAATTTGTTTATTTCTTTGTATAAGTAACACAAACAAAAATCTACTTATGTCCGTAAAAAATTTTGTAACCATCGAACCAATATGCATCGAGGATGAGGATATCCGCAGAAGAACCAAGGTTACCGACATAGCACGAAGAATCGCCAAACTTAAGTGGCAATGGGCAGGGCACATTGCTCGCAGAACAGATGGCCGTTGGGGCCGAAAGGTTCTGGAGTGGCGACCACGTACCGGAAGACGTAGCGTTGGAAGGCCTCCTACAAGGTGGACCGATGACCTGGTAAGGGTTGCGGGAATCCGATGGATGCGAGACGCACAGGACCGCTCATTGTGGCGACACTTGGGGGTGGCCTATGTCCAACTGTGGACGTCTTTCGGCTGACATGATGATGATGAACCAATATGCCTCAAACAGGTTTTTTTTTTAATTGCTCGCGTTTGACCACTATCTCACTTGATGGTAAGCGATGATGTGGCCGACGATAGCACGCTTGCCTAGAACTAACCTATTCACTCTTGGCTTATAGACCCTTAGGTAGTAGCTATCAGGAAAGGTTTCATTAGAAAGGCAATTATGCGAAAATAGTTTTGTTCAGACCATTAAAACACACATTAAGACTTACCTGCTCACTGATCACCCTGACAAAAAAAGTCACTTGATGATTTTTCACCTTCAAAAAAAATCGTGGATATGTTCACAAAAATGTAAGCTCACAAACACCTTAAAAAAAAAAAAGACGTGTGGCACTCGGGGACTGCCGCGGTAAAGCTATTGCATAGCATTTTTATCAACTTATGCAATTATAATTATTTATTTATTTTATTTATGCAGTATTTTTTTTCCTTTGTTTTTTTTTCTTTGATATTAATTGAAGTTACACTTTGACACATTGAATTGAATTTTGATTGATTGTTCACTCATTTATTTTCTTATCGGTCACCACGCTCAAAAAACAAATGAGTCGGTGTTAGGTTATTTTCGTTACGGAATTTTGGATTCGGTCTCCACGCTCAAGGCCCGCGATAGAAGCTATTCAATAGCTTAAAAAAAAAAACTGTTGTATCAGGAAACACAGACTCAGACAGAGAATTCCACGGCTTACCTGTAATGTATTCCCAAAACGTTTCGTGCGTATGGGTGGGATGCCCACCACGTAGCGTCGGCACACAGCCTTATCTCTTTTAAGATACTCGTCATTACAATTATTAGCTCCATTCGAGCCATCTTTTTTACACAGTTACTCCATCCAATGGTTGACGTATCATCATCATTATTTCAGCCGAAAGACGTCTACTGTTGGACATAGGCCTCCCCCAAGCGTCGCCACAACGACCGATCCTGTGCGTTTCGCATCCACCACTTTCCCGCGACTCTCGCCAGCAGTGCTATTCTCTAAGAAAACAGCCTTGAGCGCAGGGCTGGTTGCAGCGACGTAATCCAAATGGGGTACGATCAAAGATACTTCCGCCTGACCACCGGTAAGTTCTTTTTTGTTTGCATTCGAAACGAAAACTTTAAAGGGTTTGGTTTGGCGCCACGCTGCAGGATTATCTGAATTTTTCTTAAAGTGAGAAGGCAGGGCATATGACCGCGATGGTACATTGATTCAGGAACAATGCAATGTACATATTTGGATTTCATCGCTGCGGTCAGCGCTGCGCTCAAAGTGGTTTTCTTAGAGAATAGCACTGCAGGTCATCGGTCCACCTTGTGTGAGGCCTTCCAACGCTGCCTTTTCCAGTGCGCGGTCGCCACTCTTCACCTTTCGGGCCCATCGACCATCCATTGATGTATGGATTGAATTGCCCTCACTGAAATACTGAAGATATTTCCAATTTGCTCAGCAGAGGCCATCAATGAAATTGATGATCGAGGCTCTGTTTCTGCTTACTAATTAGATAGTATTCATTCTTTTGCTGACATCGCTTGCAGATAAATACTAGTGAGGATTGCTTATACTTAGACAATCATGACATGTCAAAGAGAGACAATTTATTAGATTTTAGCTGGATAGCATTATGTGCTTACTAAATTGACTGCATTTATTTTACTGATATCTCGAGCACACATTAGTGAACGTTGCTCACTTAAGAGCGCCCAGCCCAAGATATAGCATAATCAGCCTTTTAATGTTCCCACTGCTGAGACTCAGGCCTCCTCTCTGGGACAGGGAATGCGGGTTGGTGAATGTCACACGTCTTTGAATTTTTGGTTCTAGGACATGCCGGTTTTCTCACCATGTTTTGAGAGCAGTAGTGATGCAATAAATTACACAAAGTAATGCTGGCTGGCTGGGTTTGCTACAATTCGTAAGGCGAGGCCATTACCACTCGGCCACCACTGCTCTCAAATATATATTTATGTAATCCAGTAAAGAACTTTGGCCCTTTATAATGTGAAATATATGTGAAAATATGTTTAAACAAACCTTGCACATTTAATCGAGATTATGAATGACATACATATATAGGTACTTTTCTAAAAGCCTTTACTTTTAAGTATTAGTATTTTTAAATAACCCGAATTTCCTAAAACAAAGTTTATAAAGGCATTATCTCTCTTTTTCTACGGTGCCTCTTTACCAAACATAGCATTGGATGAAACAAGCTTTTAAGCCATGCTTACGTTGATGGCAGACGAATTGAGAAGGCCCCTCTTATCCTTAAATGCGTAAGAGAGACGAATCATAAGATTTTAGGGAGTCCCGCTTACTCAGCAGCATTACAGAGTGATGGCGTCAGCAAATTCGGTTCAAGATAGGCATCTCCCCTCAACAGTCGTATAGCCATCTCCCCCCTACACAGTCGTCACGTAATGTCAAGAAATGTCAGAAGTTAGAACTACCCACACACCTCGAACTTACATATTAATAATGGCATCATTAAGAGTTTATTTTTCTGTACACGCATACTAAGATATTCAGATTGAGATAAGAAACGTGTGTAGCTGTTAAATAAAGCAATCTGGTTATATGGACTTTTTCCAGATGTTTGGAAATGTTAAGAAAATATTTGCTTGAAGCAAACACACTCAACAAAAATCGGATATATTTTATGTATGTCTGTGTGTGTTTGTTACCTCTTCAATTTCGAACGGATTTGGATGAAAGGCACACGGGTAGATGGTGTCATGGAATAGGACTTTTTATCCCTTTAGTATTTAGGTAAATTTGTATTTGTGTGCGTATGTTTGCAATGAATAAACTCAAAAACTACTGTGCCGATTTCAAAAATTCTTTCACCATTGGAAAGCTACATTCACCCTGAGTAACATAGGCTATATTTATTGCCCGTGTGAAGCCGGGACGGGCCGCTAATTATATATAATTAATCTTTATGTACTAGTAAACACTGTACAAATGCGAACTTAATGCCTTGGGCATTTTCCACCAGTCGACCTTTGGCTCATGCAGAAACATAACATGGTAGGTGCAACTTAATGCAAATAGAGTACTAATACGCAACGCAACGCTGGCGAAGCTGCAGGAAAAACAGTCTTTAGTATATACGACAGACAGACAGATTAAGTAATTGATACTGGTCATTTATTTAGTTTGAAAACTATAATGATTTATAAAGATCACCGATACACATTTAAAGTTTGCTTCAATGAAACAAACACGCCTTACAAAAGTAAACTGTTTGACAAGTTCCCCGTAATATATTTATAAAAGTACATGCTTATTCTCTCAGGGGATCAAACGAGACCAAACACACACAGAACTTGTATTTACAACAAAAGGACCGGAGATACAAATAAAACACCTTTCTCTTAGTTGCGAAGGATTCGCCCTAAAACCATTTAATCTGGAAAGTAGGGCCAAATAAAGTCTGGCCATTTGAGTACGAATGAGATAAGGTTAGCAATTTATAGACACAAATATAAACAGTTACTGTCGCCTTAATAATATTAGTGTAAAGCTATTGGCGTGGATCTAGTGTAGCTCTACAAGTCTAGTTTCCATGTAAAATGTATGGAGACTGACGCGCCCAGTAGCCTGATTCACGTAAAATCAAACAAGCCAAATATCGTTGAATTTTTATAGTCGTTCGATCGAAGTCCTATCCAAAATCGGCATTCACGTGTTCCTTTATTTGGGATTGGATAGAACGACAACTCAACTGCCCCCCTAGCCAAGTTACATTGTGTCGAATTCCGTTCTATAATCGGTAACGCCTCGGTGACAGCAATTGTAGAAAACGATAAGTCTACAATGTAGCATTTGTATAACAAAGGATGTAGCGTTAAACATTGTAGAAACGATTTTGAACGATGTGAAGTTGGCTACGAATTGTCTATTCGTTTGTTCTGACCACGCGACTTTACGTTGAGATGACGTCATTCCCATACGTTTCATCACTTTTCGACAGCGTTAACGATTGCAGAATAACAACTTGGCTAAGCGTGCTGGCTCGAAACTAAACGATCTATCAACGACTTATTTCCAGTTACATTAATAAGTAATCTACCAGGATAATGAAATACAGATTTTTTTATTTTTAAATCGACTCTTCTACAGAACGACTTTAAAATCGGTACCGTTCAAACTCGATTGATGGATGTGAATACGGATTACCGACCATTAGGTCTAAACGACTAAATCGCTACGATATCGTTACGGTTTTGATTACGTGAATCGGGCTACTAATCGGCGTACGTGGCACACGTGTGCACTGTGTAGTTTCTACCTTTATAATATTCATTGCAGCAGGTATTAAATCTTTTTCTTAGCGTATCGATGGCAAAATTAGTTAAATTCCTTGCCTAGCCCAGAATTCAGCCACGGCAATGCTGTCCCCTGATGATGTCATTAGGTCCCTACGTCAACAGATAACAGGGCAAGTGATGCAGAACGGAAGGTGGGACATGGTCTGCGGAGAGACGCCGCACAAATATTGAAGATCGAATCCATCCCGGTATTAAATGGGATATTATCAAGTAACTTCTCCCATCCTCAGTGGGTGAGAGGGTGTCCAGACATACACTGACTAAATCTCACCTGTGTTTCTTCAGTTGCCCTTTGCGCTCCAGAATCGCACTGAATCTTTCGAGCATTTTCATCGCCCAGTGCACTGGCACGTGGTTCTAGCAGCTATTGTTCACAAAAAAATTAAACACAGACATAATTTGTTTAGGTGACCCAGAGACACAGATACACAAAAATTTCGATGCAACACATGAAAGAACGAACATAACACTTCTGTAATCGTTTGATATTTTAAACCACACAAGACATCAAAGCCCTAAATATTGTTTTAAAATTATTTGAGATCAAAACCCGTGGTGGTACATTGACACGCATAGTATAGTCGTTGATCCAGTGCTGACCAACATGAGTCCCCTTATTTTGAAGATAGGAAAGCGTCGAATATCTCCTCTCGCTCTGGGTAGACCGAGAGGTGTCAGGCTTTTACAGACTAAAACTCACCCGTGTTCCTTCAGTTGCTTTTTAAGTTAGGTTAGGTTAGGTTAGGGCCGCGGTGTCTTCATCTGCAATTGAGTGTTTCCGTTTGAAGTTTTTCAGCAGGAGCCTCTCCAGAAGCTGGATTTGTGCCCATAGTCAGTGATCGAAATATACGTACTAAAGCATACTTCTGCCTAAGCCATACACTGGTACGATGTTACATTAATATTATTCAGTCACCCTAGCTTCAAAACTTGAAATTATCGGTTTTTCTCCGCTACATGTTGTCAATGAATTGACTGGCCTGTTGGTGTGGTGGTTAGTGGGACTGACTGTTATACCGGAGGTCATGAGTTCGATTCCCACCCTGGACAAATGTTTGTGTGATGAAAATGATCATTTGTTCTGTGTATGGGTGTAATTTATCTATAATATGTATTTATTTAGAAATATATAAGTATGTTTATCAGTTGTCTAGTACTCATAACACAAGCTCTGCTTAGCTTGAGACTAGACGGCGTTGTGTGATAGTTGTGGAATATTATATTATATTATATTATATTATATTATATTATATTATATTATATTATATTATATTATATTATATTATATTATATTATATTATATTATATTATATTATATTATATTATATTATATTATATTATATTATATTATATTATATTATATTATATTATATTATATTATATTATATTATATTATATTATATTATATTATATTATATTATATTATATTATATAATACCAATCTATCTATTGGATAAATTCGTATGAAAATCCATTCAGTAGTTTTTGAGTTTATCTCAAACAAACGGGCAGATGCGATGGGAAACTTTGTTTTATAATTAGATCGTTTCTGGGCTCTCTGTAAGTAATTTTGCTCTGCTATTCCTCGCCTGATACATAGAATTTCCTAGTTCAGGCACGTAAGACTCAGAATTAAGATTTACATAATTTAATCCTGTAAAGAATTTTGAATAAATATTATTATTAAATATATTTTTATCTTTCTTTTTATTTTTTAAACATAATTTATACATTTTTAAAAACGTTTATAAATAGTAGTACGCCAGAATCGGTAGCAGGGTCCAAGCTACCGGTGATTAGGACTTCAGAGACAGGAACCTCCTCACAATGCGAGCCGTATCAAGGATCCGCGCCTTCTGTATCAGGCTCTTGATCCAGCCACGCAACGACAGCTTCCATTAATTTTATTTAATGTGTAATACGTCGTCTAATTAATACTTCTAGTCCCTTACCCCACATCACACAGATAGCTAGGGATCAGTTTATTGTTCTTTAACCACAGCTGTATTATCTCCTTATACTCACAGCTGCTTTTATGAGAACTTGTGATTATTTTCTAAATGACAGAAAACACTGACGTTTATCGCTTAAATGCATTTTCTATGCATTTTCTTTTTACTGTTGAAAGGCTCACGCTTGACCACTATCTCACCTGATGGAAAGCGACCATGTGGTTGATTATTGATGCGTTTATTTATTTACATACTAGCTTTTGACCGAGGCTTCGCCCGCGTACATAAAGTACCATCCCTCTTTCTCCCCCTTTTCTCAATTTTTTATAAAAAAAATTAGCCTATGTCCGTCTCCAGGGTCCCAACTATCTCTGTACCAAAATTTTTCAAAATCGGTTTTGCCATTTAGGCGTGAAGACGTAACAAACAAACAAACTCGCTTTCGCTTTTATAATATTAGTAAGGATAAGGAAAAGGCTTTCCTTGTTTTTCCATATGTTTTCGTTCTTTTTTATGTAATCGATTCTGTTCTGTTTTGTTTGTTTTAGCATAATACGAGCAGCATAATCAGCCTTATAATGTTCCCACTGCTCGGACTCAGGCCTATCAGGTCTCTCTAGGAGAGGGAATGAGCTGTAATCCACTACGTAGGCCCGGTACGTTTCGGTAGATGTCACATCTCTTTGAATGTTTTGATTATGGGACATGCCGTTTTTTCACGATGTTTATTTTCACAGTTTTGAGAGCAGTGCTGATGAAATAAATTACGCCAAGTAATACGCCTGGCTGGGTTTCAAGCCGTGACCTACAACTCGCAGGTCGAGACTTACCCCTCGGCCACCACTGCTGTCTGTTCTGCACAGACAAAATTCAAAATTCTATGTAGAAATCTACGTAAGTCTGTACTGTGTAGACGCACCATTATCTACCTATACAATATTAGTTTTAGTATATGTAAAACCCGAAACACGTGTCTAGTATTTTTATGTAAAGAATCTACGTACAAAATTTCAAAACTGTATCTTGAAAAATTCAAATTCAAATTCAAAATCATTTATTTCAAATAGACCATTTGCAGGCACTTTTGAATAGTCAAATGTCGGTCAGTCCAAGAAATGTGAAGCTAAATTGCACGTTTTTTTTTTTTTTTTCGATGGGACTACTGACTAAAAAACCCATCCCGTTCCTTCAAGCCTTCATACCGGGGCTCGAGCGCCCTTTCGGATAACCCTGGCCCCAGTAGGCTTCGACCCGGCTGGGCCCCTGCTGTTGCTGACAACTCCTTGGAGGAGGAAGGCGCACGGGAAAAGCGCGCGCCGTCGACGACTTGGGCTTGGTCTGGACAGTTACCGGACGGCCGGACAGCGAGCTACCCATTGCTCACTGTCCGCAAGCCTGCGCCTACGGTGGCTGGAAATCGGGATCGGAATCCCGGCGGCGGCGAGAGCGCCGTTGCCTGATCCGGTCGGCCTCCTCCTTAGCGAGCATTACTGCTTCGCAGAAGTCGGCGACCGCCTGCCACTCCTCCTCGCTCCGGACCATGGCCTCGACCAAGGCCCGGCGCGAGAGGTCTCCGCCGCCGATCACCCCCACGAGGGCACGGCGATGCTCCGCCCAAGCAGGGCACACCGCGATTGTGTGCTCCACCGTGTCCTCCGGGCGTTCCGCACAGTGGCGACACCCGGGCGTCACTTTCGCTTTGATTCGGAACAGGAACCTCCCGAACTTGCCATTTCCGGTGAGGACCTGTGTCATGCGGAAGGTAAGGACGCCGTGAGGTCTTTCCAGCCACGCCTCAAAGAGGGGACTTGAGAAGATACCGCGTAGCTTCCCGAACGCTGCCCAACCGAGTTGGATTCGACGGTTGACCTCTTTCTCGAAGTTAGACCTACCCAACTGGACTGTCTGTCCGAGGTAGACGTAATCGTCCACAACTTCGAGTGTAAAGTCTCCGACCTTGATAGGAGTGGGCGCTACATGGTTGTTAATCATGATTTTGGTTTTATCCATGTTCATTTTAAGACCCACTCTTAGAGAAGCTCTACTGAGGTCATTGAGCATTGTGCTGAGCTCCTCCATAGTCTCCGCCATGACTACTATGTCGTCGGCAAACCGAAGGTGAGTGATGTACTCGCCATTGACATTAATGCCTAGTCCACTCCAGTCCAGAACCTTGAAGACATCCTCCATTGCGGCCGTGAACAGTTTCGGAGAGATGACATCTCCCTGCCTCACACCTCGCTGCAGGAGGATAGGTTTCGAGGTCTGGTCCTGGAGTCGGACTGACATGGTGGCGTTTTCGTACAAACACCTCAGCACTTCGATGTACCGATAGTCAATTTGGCACCTTTGGAGAGATTGCAGCACTGCCCAAGTCTCGATCGAATCAAAAACTTTCTCGTAGTCCACAAACGCTAGGCAGAGAGGCAGGTTATAGTCCTCGGTCTTCTGTATGACCTGCCGTAGCGTATGTATGTGGTCTACGGTGCTGAAACCTTTTCGGAATCCGGCTTGTTCGGGAGACTGGAAGTCGTCAAACCTGCGCGCAAGACGGTTCGTGATGACCCTGGAAAACAGCTTGTAGACATGGCTCAGAAGTGAGATGGGCCTGTAATTCTTCAGCAGGGTTTTATCACCCTTCTTAAAGAAGAGTACCACCACACTTCTGCTCCATGCCTGTGGCGTTTTTCTCTCGAGTATGACGGAATCGAACAACTTCTGAAGGGCCTTTAGGAAAACCGGTTTCCACCCGCCTTCAGGAGCTCAGCCGTAATTCCGTCCTCACCCGACGCCTTGTTGTTCTTCAGCTGCTTCAGAGCCATCCTAATCTCGTACAGGCTGACGTCCGGGATATCTTCAGTGTAGTGTCGAGTCAATCTAGCTCTTGGGTCGTTTGCCAGATTTGTATCGGGTTTGGAGATTGACGTGTATAACTGTCCATAAAATGCCTCGATCTCTCCCAGAAGCTCCGATTTGGCGGATATGACTCTGCCATATTCGGTCTTCAGTTTCGTGAGTTGGCTCTGCCCAATAGACAGATCCCGTGCAAAAAACTTTGGAGCCCTTATTCCGCTCAATCGCGTCCTTAATCCTCTCGGTATTAAATCGGCGAAGGTCGCGTTTCAGAGACTTCGAGATCTGTTTATTGAGCTGCCGGTACGTGCACGCATTATCTGAAGACTGCAAAGTCATTTCACGCCTCTTCTTCATGAGCTCGAGAGTTTGATCCGTGAGCCTCTTGGTCTTACTTGTACGGGTCTTAAAAAACTGAGACCCGACTGTATGGACAGCTTCCACGAACCCATCATTATAATTGTCCACGGAGCTTCCTAGGCACTCGAAACGGTTTTGAAGTTCGAGCTGAAAGCTCTCGGAGTTTTGGATCTGGATCTGCGTAAGACGGAGCGTAGACTTCATCAGTCGAGATCTTTCAAGCTTGACATTGATATTCAATGTGCCTCTTACCATACGGTGATCACTCCCGGTTTTCACCGCATTGATCACAGAGACATCATTGAATATTTGCTTCTTCGTCGACATGATGAAGTCAATCTCATTTTTAGTTATACTATCAGGGCTTTGCCAGGTCCACTTCCTGTGCTTACGCTTTCTGAAGAAGGAGTTCATCATGTAGAGGCCCTCCTTCTCCATAAAACTAGCCAGTAGGTGTCCCCGGCGGTTCCGATGACCAAATCCAAATTGTCCCACTCGCAGCTCATCACCGTCTCGTTTGCCCAGTTTCGCATTAAAGTCCCCCATGACAACGGTGAAGTGAGTCTCAGAATCATGCATGGCTCTGGATATATCCTCATACATAGACTCCACTTCGTCATCGGGGTGTGTCGAGGTCGGGGCGTAAACCTGTATGACCTTCAGCGAATATCTTGATGAATCATATTATGTGTTACATATAATATGTAAATATTTTATCATTTATTCATTATTACAAAATCACAAAGTTATAAGCTTGTTATATTACCTGGTGGTCCGCACAATTACATGGTCACAGGGCTATGCAGATGACTGAGGGGTTGTTTTGTTTTCGCACCCGGCTGTGTGGTAGCGCCTAATGCTCGCTACGATCTGTCGCGACTTGTGTTGTACTTACGGCGATGGTATTCAACTTATGACCTTTTTTAAATATTTTGAGAAAAAATATAACACGGTGTAAAATTATTGGAATCGATTAGGTTAGGTACTAATTCTGAACAAAGTATATTCTGGTTTTGCATATACAAAAAAAATGCTGTATAATTATTTTCATGTTACGGTAGATTTTACCACTATAATAAAGCTTGAATGTTCAGCAATCAAAACAAACCATCGACGATAATTACAAGTAAAAAGCTGAACTGAAACAAATTAATACCTCTTCTATTGTTTTTAATAATGGTGGTTAGTTATTCTAATAACTACTTTCCCTGGTCACATTACCTACGGCGGATCTATTGTTATTTCAATTTCAATCAGAAATAGTTAAACAGAACTTTTAATGATCAAGAGTGGTGAAGCCAAGTCTTGAATAGGTTGCTTCTAGGTAAGCGTGCTCCATCGTCGGCCACATCTTCGCTTACCATCTGGTGAGATGGTGGTCAAAGACAAGCCTATCCATAATAAAAACCACTAATCATCTGGGCACATTTCCGTCGTGCCTAGACGACAGCGATTTGAAGGAGAGCCTCGACGCTTTCTGAATAGCGGATAAGATAAAGATATTTTTCTAGTAATTTTACATTAGGTGTTGTATTTGTACTAGATAACATTGTGTATGAAGTAAAATCAAAAATTACAAAAAAAAATTAATAAGTTTTATTACTTAAATTCAGTACCGTGTGTTGCGAGATATTATTTTCAAAATTGGCTTCAAATGATTTAATTTGGGACTTGATATAGAAAAAACTAAAAATCTTATTAACTCAAACACTACTGAAAGTCGATAGAACATTTGGTGGCTTAATATTGGTTGCATTTTAAACCTACTATGACGTCAAATGATAGTGCTTATCACACAAACATTTGTCCTGGGTGGGAATCGGACCCACGATCTCCGGCATACAGCAGGCAGTCAGGGTCACTAACAATTATACCAACAGGCCAGTCAAAGGCAGAAGCAACAGCAGAAGTTACCAGTAAACCTGTATATAGATTTAAAAACAAATACGTGTGTAAAGGGTATAATTTATAAACGTTAACTCGACAACTGTTATAACTAAAGTACTATTCATCAGTGTATCAGTCGATCTGGATCAGTAAACACGGCGCAATCAATATCGCTACAATTACCACTAATGACAGTTGACAGTTCCTGTTTGTGTTTTTACGTTATCAGTATATTATATACATCAGTTTGAATATAAAATAACTCATTAATCTAGTGGGCAAACCAACTTGAAGTTTGATTACACTTGAATTACACGTTTGGAGGTATGCGGAACAGAGAGTAAAGTCCCACATACCTCTATTGGAAAGGGAGGATCCTTCGACCAGACGGGTGTTATGTCTGGTGGGCAACTGCCCGATAGATGATTTCGGGCTGTCGTATATATTCAAATCGCGCGAATAACTTTGACCATGAGGTGTTAAAATATCAGTGGTGCGAGCGAGAAAGAAGGATGGAGCTATACACCCTATACGTATACACCCCTACTTTTTAATTAGTACACAAAAAAATGGGGCTCTATCTGTACCCGTCACTGATCATATTTTTGTAGTCAAAAGTAGAAAAAACTGAAATCCTAAAATTGACCACGAAAAGGTAAATTCATCATAGAATCAATCAAACATAACAATTGCTAGTAGAAAATACTGCGGGCAGTGTTTTTCCTTAATAATTGTCACTTATTCATTCATTAATCAATAGCCTGCACAATATTTCCATTAATTTAGTGACCTTTTGGGACATAAACCAACGCTAATAACTTTGCTGTTTATGAATATTTTTTATTGAGATTTTACTTATAAAATAACAAGGGCTTTTCTAATAAGCCCTTTAAGTTTTTGTACTAATTAAAAAATAGTGGTGTATAGCTCCATCCCTTTCACAGTTCAGTTTAGGTCGTTAAATGGATCGCGTTAAGTAGGTACCCTTTTTTTGTGAGTTTTGTTGATATTTATTTGTATGTCGTTTTTTTTTTCGATGGGAAAAATCATCCAATGACAGCCCCCGCTCTTGTGCGGTGCGGGAGATAGTGTCAGACTCTTACTGACTAAAAAACCCATCCCGTTCCTTCAAGCCTTCATACCGGGACTCGAGCGCCATTCGGATAACCCTGGCCCCAGTAGGCTTCGACCCGGCTGGGCCCCTGCAGCGAGTCCCCGGACAGCGAGCTTACCCATTGCTCACTGTCCGCAAACCCAATTTGTATGGCGTCAAGTTTGCTATCAGACATGTTTAGGCGCTAAACATTGCTGAAAAGTCTAAAATGTAAGGTTTGTATAAACACTTGTCCCTTGTGGCTCACAGCACAAGAAATTAAATTAATTACCGAAACTTCACAAATGTAGCTAGTATATTAATTATACTTACCAATATTTTCTAACGATAAACCAAAAATTTTAAAAATTTATGTTACAGTTGACCATGGCGCTCAATGGCGGCTTGTCACTAAGACTTTTGGAATTTTAGTAAGCCATGATTATTTAATATCCTAAAAATATCTAGTCAATTCAGACCATTTTTTGCGAAACTTTGAAAAGGCACTGGTCATATTTATTTATTAACTTTAAATCAATTTAACTTATTACATACACAACTAAAAACTATAATTACAGTAAATTAAAAAAATAATAATAATAAAACCCTACGCTAATTACAACTAACTAAAATCAAACTAAAATATGGCGTCAAAAAACTCTTCCACATCGCTGTCCACTGGTAATGTGCCCAAAAGGCTGGCGGCATTGCCACGCTGTATGGCAATGCTTATCCTCTGTCCGAGGTAAAAGCCAGCCCTTGGGTCACGCGAAGTGTCAACTAGACGTTTCGATAGATCTTTAAACAACTTGTGAGCACTCGGACCCCACGATCCAAGAGTTTCAACCCCAAACGGTTCGAAAATATAACTTCCAACAAGGTTGTTATATTTCCGCCGCTTGAGGTTCTCCGCAGCCGCAGCGGCAGCACCAGCACGACACGACGAGCTAGGAAGATGTGAAGGCGCAAGAGTATCGACACAAGTAGCGTCCCATACTAAAGGCCTTCCCATCTTCCAAGGGAATAACGACATGCCGTCCGGTCTCTTGCCATCGTCGCGTGCCAGGCCATGGGGTTCCAATACGGCTGGAACGCCGACGGTGACAAGAGCGCGTCTGATTATATCGTTGATATTCGCGTGTCGCGCTATGCGACCCGCACTACGGCTGCATGACAGACCGTGGTGTCCGAGGCTGTTGACGACTTCGCCACAGTGGCAGCGATGAGGAGAACAGCATGGAGCACCTACACGTAAGGCAACAGCGAGGCGGAAAGTGTTATCATCGAGCAAGGTGCCAATATTCGACGACGGTAGTGCGTGAAGCCAGAGACCCGACTCCCACTCTCCCACAGCCAGCAGGCGCGCTCGCTCTGCAGGAGCAGTAAATGTTGCAATCAGGTTTTCCTGAACTACTTTGCAGAGCGGCTCATCCCACCGTCTTTGGGATGATGGTTCGTCGGGCGGATTAGAATTCGGGCAAGCGAGTCTCCAGGCATCTATAGCCTCGATGAAGCACGGCACATTGAAATCATTCAGTAATGGAGATAGAATATTCCTGATTAATTTCTCAGTGCCGTGAACCGAGGATATAAAGGCTGGTAAGCTAATACTCGAAATTTTGCGGACGCCGAGGCCACCCATACGGATAGGAAGAGTAGCCTGAGCCCAAGCTCGGTCATCCATGGCTACGTTTAAAATTGATGTCAGAGTATGCCGAATAATTTGGTCCATTTTTTCCAAAAGCTGGGGGTGTTTCCATAAATGAGAAGCGCGAAGGAAATAAATTAATTTAGGGCCGAAACAGCAGAAACGAATTATAGTGATGGCCGAATGCATGTTCAATTGGAGTAATCTTTTCGAAACATCATTAAAATTTTGAATTTTTTCCTCGACAAGGCACTTAGTTTTATCAAATAAAACTTAGTAAATTAATTCGTTGGTATCTATCATGATGACATATTATGTAGATGCTAATAATTTCATCAACAATTTCCTCGCTGTTCTTTAAACTTGTGTAAAGACCACTCACTGGCCTCTTCACACACAGTAGCGACATAAATCTACTACGAGATACTTCACACTCGTTTACAATCCCGCAGTACGTTAATTCGTTGTAAAACAACTGTAAACTTGTGACAAAATAGCTGGAGACGTTTTATTTCACTCGTTGTCATGTACCTACCTACTTCAACTAGGTTTGTTAGGTGTGTGTTTCTAATGCTCAAGTCCCACTGGTGCTGAGTCGAATCGCGAAATTTTTCGGCTATAGCGTAGCATAGCGTAAGCATAGCATAGCATAGTCAGCCTTTTAATGTTCCCATTGCTGGGACTCAGGCCTCCTCTTTCTAGGAGAGGGAATGGGCCGTAATCCACCACGCGGGCTTCATGTCTTCGAATCTTTGGTTCTAGGACATATCTTCACGATGTTTTCCTTCCCCGTTTTAAGAGCAGTGGTGATGAAATAAATTACACAAAGTGATGCGCCTGGCTGGGTTTGAACCCGCGACCTACAACTCGTAAGTCGGGGCCGTTACCATTAAGCCATCACTGCTCTCGACTATAGCATATTCGTCTCTATCCACCCGTTTTTAAAGTACTTTCCGTTTTGCAAGTATTCAAAATCTCGCAGAAACCTGCGATGCGAATTGCTACGATGCGATTTCGTGCGCCAAAGCATCGGCTTTGGTTCAGGTAACCGTACAAGTACAACATGCGAATCAATTCGCAATTCGCTTTTTTCTTTTAAGTGGGAAATCATCCAATAACATCTCCCGCCCTTTGGCAGAGGGAGAGGGCGTGTCAGACTTTCAGACTAAAAGTCACTCCTGTACCGTCTTTGCCTTCGTTCCAGGGCCTCGGGGTTCACTTTAGCCTAACCCATGGCCCCAGTAGGCTTTGACCCTGCTGGGCCCCTACGGTTTGCTGACATCTCCTTCAGGCGCGCGTAGAACACTACGTGCCGTCGATGACTTGGGCTCGGTCCGAACGGTTACCGAACAGTCGGACGGCGAGCTACCCATTTCTCCGTCCGGAAGACCGCGCCTACGGTGGCTGGAAATCAGGGACGGCATCCCGACGGCTGGGGCGTGAGGGTAGTTCCTTCGCACGTGAGGCCTTTGCTAGCATTACTGCTTCGCAGAAGGAGGCGATAAAGTGAAGTAGCAGCGCAGTTTTGTATTTGGGCCCTTATACGAGTATATCAAAGGTAAAGCCTTCCCTCGTACCAATTCACACGCTTCTTCACCAACCTCCTTACAGAGGCGTAATTTTAAGCTTAATTTTTTAATAAACCTGATACACAAACATAGACCTAATTATGCCTGAAAGTGCGCCCTTGAAGTGCTCACCTAACGAACTGGGTTACGTTACGTTCACAAAATATTTATGAGAGAGAAAATTTAATGAAACATACATCGATAACTTGTTTTTATAGAGTTTTCTGAAAGGCGGTTCGTAAACAGAAACAAACTATTTCTATAAAAAAGAGGTAAAACTGTTTGTTCTTAAAAGGTTCTTTGGAAATAGAAGATAATGTAAAAAAAAAAAAAAAAATTTTCATTAGAAGTGCACGGAAGGGAGCCTTATAAAACAAATTATCTTTTTCTCACACCGAATCGTAAAGATTTTAAAACGTCATGTTAAGGGAGGGTATGAAAAAATAAGGGGTCTGGGTAGTGGGATTGTTCGGAAAAATTACCGAGGCTCTAGAACGCAATGGGTAAGTGAAGGAACACAGGTGGATTTTAATCTGTTAAAGTCTGACATTCTCGCTCCACCAACAGCAGAAGAAGATTTTTGATGATTTACCACTTCAAAATAAGATGCACCTGACACCCTCATTGAATTGCAAATTTTGACCTCTGTCTGTAATCAGTAATCACCTGATTCAATCGTGAAAACTATTTCATCTGACACTTAGCTCTGACAGAAAGATAACTAGATTATTTAGTGTGTGTAAGGGCTATATTTCACCAGGACACCCACCATGGCGGCGCGACCGGTTACTCTGCCATGGTGTCCGAGTAGAGATATAGCACTAAACTACCAAACTAGACACCATACAGACACCAGAGTCACCACATGTCCGAGCTGGTCGCGTCACCGAACTGGTTGCGCAACCAAACGGAAACTAGCCCCCCTAGCCAAGTTACAACCGTTTCGCTTGCGCCGAACGCTTCGAGTTGACCTTGCCGCCAATTCTTTTGTTCTGACCACGTGACTGAGCGTTAAGGAGACGTCATTCCCGTACATCTGAAGCTTTCTACAAGCGTTAACTATTGCAGATTAGTAACTTGGCTAGGGGTACAGGTGAGTAACTCTCTATAGAGCTGTATACATTTTGTTGGTGGCGGCAACTGGTCGTGCCACCATGGTGTCCCGGTGAAATATAGCCCTCTAACACTGATATATCACAGTCATAGACTACTTTTAATCCCAAAAATAAGGACAATTTCTTAGGTTACATCATAGGATCAAGCACGAGAGTAAATATTAATCATTTCCCTCTATACTTACGTAATGTACGATCAATTTATTTTAAGGACTCTTGTTCACACATATTATCTTGGGAAAAGGTCTTATCTTAAAGCTGCACTCGTGCTGAAATGTTCATGATAAATAACTAGCTGTGCCCGCGGCTGTGGTTGGTGAAAATTTTTTTCTGTAAAAACTAAAATTTAAGTTACATGAAGTTGTTTTCCATGTCTTTCGTCGTATACACTTGCATTTCTCATGATAGTAAAGAAAGCACGAACTCTCTTTTAACTATCTATTATTAGTTGTGTCTTTTATCCCATTATATTATTATAGTTAGCCCATATTGTCCCACCGCTGGGCAAAGGCCTGCCTCCATTCTTTCCAACGATCACGGTTCCTCGCCTTCTCATACCACTTCTTAAGGAAGCTGTCCAGGTCGTCCCGCCATCTCCTTCCTGGTTTGCCGCGGCCCCACGTCGCTGTGTCCGGGCACCAATCCTGCATTTTACAGGCTTACAGCTCGTTAGACAAGCGGAAGACATGTCCTGATTGGGCACGCCATAATCATGGCGGTAAGTCCCCTCTTTGAGGCGTGGCTGGAAAGACCTCACGGCGTCCTTACCTTCCGCATGACGCAGGTCCTCACCGGACATGGTTCGTTCGGGAGGTTCCTGTTCCAAATTAAAGCGGAAGTGACGCCCAGGTGTCGCCATTGTGCGGAATGCCCGGAGGACACGGTGGAGCACACAGTCGAGGTGTGCCCCGCTTGGGCGGAGCATCGCCGTGCTCTCGTGGGGGCAATCGGCGGCGGAGACCTCTCGCGCCGGGCCTTGGTCGAGGCCATGGTCCGGAGCGAGGAGGAGTGGCAGGCGGTCGCCGACTTCTGCGAAGCAGTAATGCTCGCAAAGGAGGAGGCCGAACGCATCAGGCAACGGCGTTATCGCCGCCGCCGCCGGCGCCGGGATACTGATCCCGATTTCCGGCCACCGTAGGCGCGGGCTTGCGGACAGTAAGCAATGGGTAGCTCACTGTCCGGCTGTCCGGTAACTGTCCGGACCAAGCCCAAGTCGTCGACGGCGCGCGCTGTTCCCGCGCAATTAAAAAGCAAAAAAGACATGTCCTGATACCCAGTCCTATTGAAGCTAGGCAGCTTTTTGAGCTACGTCAATGATTTGCGTTTTGGAGCGCAGTGTTGTGTTTCGAATATGGTGTGTTAATTTAACACCTAGTATGCTGCGCTTTATTGCACGCTGGCAAACCTTGAGTTTGGACTTTTTGATGTTAGTCAAAGACCAAGTCAGTGCACCATAGGTCAGAATGGAGAGAATATATGCATGTTCATCAGCTTACGCTTCAGTCACAGGGGCCTTTGCCCTTAAATAGTTCCTTCATGGACCAATACGTCTTCCAGGAATTTTCAATTCAGCGCGCTTTATCCCAACATAGTTGAAATAAGGCTAGGCATAAAAATGATATCACCTTATAAAATGCTCCATTGCAATATTTATACCTACCAGAAAAAATTGAAAGCTGTACCTTGGAAATGCTGATAGACCCGTTAAACAAAAGGTCTTAACAACTTTAACATTATACGGGGAGCCGACAAAGTGTGTCGCTTTACAAACGGGGTCATTAGAAACCTATAAAAACATGGCACCTTTCAGCGAATGAGGTTACAACAACGGTAGGACCTACTTATATCGTTTGATCTCCAGACGATGTCTAGCCGAATAAATTGGAACATTATACTGCCCCATAGAACACGGAAGACTATGTCGCCAGCGACGAAAGGGACGCCACTTTGAAAGAAAGAGAAAAAAAATATTTGGAATTCGCATAGCAATATAAAAAATAATCCAGTACTAATCATATTATATACTTTTTTTTCTGACATATCAGTATTTAAACCATAAAATCAGTTCGTGATGTCGCATAACTGAAACGTGGTCACTCAAAATCCTCCTAATCAGAAGGTACCGACATACTCCAATCACCAATCACCAAACTATTGTACTTTGTAAAAGTTGGTCACGCCCTCTCGCTCCACCTAGAGCTGAAGTTATTTGATGATTTCCCATTTAAAATACAAGGTGCCAGGTCCTGATACAGTACAAACAGCGCTTTTCAGTTAGACAGATCGAAGTAGACAGTTTATTTTATTCATCATACGAGTACATTCATTAAAATTGTGTTCAAATGTACCAGCCAGCTTAATTTTGATATAAAACTAACAAAGTAATTGGAGGTATACAAGTGGATTTGGTCTGTAAAAGTCTGACACTCTGTAGAAGTTTTTTAAAGATCACCAACATCAAACAAAAACATTCCGGCTGCCTTGGCCATTGACAGAATTGACACAGCCATTAATATATTATGAGTAAACGGTGACCCTCAGTGACCTGATTGGTTTGTATGGAAAATTCCGACAGTGAGTAGCAGTAGCCACAGAGATGTCTAAGCGCTCCGTGTTCTACTTTCTAACCCCAAATTTGTATGAGCCAAGAATGTGCTGTTGAATAACTTTGTAAAGGGTGTAAAGAAATTACTTCCATTTGAACGATTTTTTTTTTGGCTTCGAATTATTCGTGCAATTTTTCCTTCTGGCCCTTTCCACTCTGTGGTTTTTGCTGTCCACCTAGGTACCATCTTTGTACCGTGATACGTGGCCCGCCCATTGATTGATTGATTTTTCAAGTTCTTTATTTAATATGATTACAATAACTGCTTACAAATGATCTTATTCTAAATGTAGACAAATCTTATTTTATTTCGTTACACAGGCTAGGTATCGCCTTTATAAACATTAAAACATTCTGTTACTAAATATTAATTTACATTGTTATAAACTTACATTTGGCTATAATTGAGTTAATGGTATGTAGGTCTTAGACTGGACCCACATAATATTTAAAATGTTTTGGGTTTCAATACTATTATTGAGTTATTAAAATTTGCTAGTATCAAACAATCTAAGGTAAGTAGCGGGTAGTTCCGCAAAAATATCTAAACCGGCCGCGCGAGCAGCGTCGTCCAGTAAGCGAGCTATCGTCATGATACGTCACGGAGGATATAGTGATGGGGCAGTCGATATCGATTGTACGTGCGGGCATATGATAACGTACTGAGTCTGCTTTTACCTATTGCTGAAATTAAGCTATTGCTGTGTGATGGATTTTTATGCAAATAAAATTTACGCGAGGTTTTTAAAATGAAGTCTTTTATGAGAGGATACTTCAGTCGGTTGTGTAATTTTTTAAGGTTAGTTCGAAAAGGTGTGTTATATGATATTTTTAGGGCTTTATTTTGAATAGTTTGAAGTTTATTATACTTATTATCTGTTATACTAGACCAAACAGGAGCAGCGTAAGTTAAGCATGGTCTAATCAATGTAGAATAAATACGTAATTTGGTTGAGGAACTGAGAATAGATTTTCGATTTAAAATAGGTTTTAGTGAGTTGATGGCCTTTACACCTTTGCTTATAATAAGTTCTGTGTTTTTGTTCCAGTTAAGTGTTTTGTCAAATATTATACCTAGGTATTTAACTGAAGCACGCCAAGTTATTTGAAAGCCATCAATAGTCACAACTTTTGTAGGAACTGTGCGTTTTCTAGTAAACAGAATGCCTTCTGTTTTTGTCGAATTCAGTTTAAGTTTCCAGTTTCTAAAGTAAGAGCTGAGTAGTTCCAGTGAATATTGTAGCCGTCCAGTGATAACATCAATGTCTTTGTCTGTCGTGAATGTAGCCGTATCGTCAGCATAAATGGCAAGTTGTGTGTGGGCTTGTTTAGGAATATCATTCAGGTACAGTACGAAGCCGTATGGACCTACAAGCGAGCCCTGGGGAATACCGGCTGGGATTATCTTAGGTACAGAGTGGTCATTTCCTACATATACGGAGAAAGATCGATCGCGCAAGTAATTCTGGACGAGTTTTACTAGACAGAGAGGTACTTTATATCTAATTAATTTATGCAGTAGGCCATCGTGCCAAACAGAGTCAAAAGCTTTTTCTATGTCTAATAAAATCATTCCAGTGGAAAGGCCGCGGTTTAACCCATGCGCTATGTGTTCCGCCACTCTGGCTAATTGTTGTGTGGTCGAATGTGAGCTACGGAAACCAAATTGCTCGGGGATCAATAAATGCGCAGTCGCTTTGGTGAGGCGGGATAAGATGATTGCTTCAAGAAGCTTTCCTAAACTAGGCAATAGACTGATTGGTCGATAGCTTGTTGGTATAGACTCGTCCTTCCCGGGCTTTTTGATAGCTATAATCTTAGCGTGTTTCAGTATACTCGGGAAGTAAGCAGAACGTAAACAGCCGTTAAACACTTTGGTCAAATAAACTATTGCTTTTTGAGGGAGGTTTTTCAATAAACCATTTCCTAGGCCATCAAAACCAGGAGCTTTGTTTGATTTTAGTTTTCCTAATAGTTTGCGGATTTCATTCGGCCTGATGAGAGATGGGTACTCGTGCATCTGGTAGGAGTCCAGAATCCTAATCGATTCCTTGACTGCCTCCTCAGTGCCAGGATCACTGACCCAATGTTTCGTTAAGTTCATATTTTCTAAAAAGGCATTTGCTAGAGCTTCACATTGTTCAGATGCTGAAGAGGTGGTGATGTTATTTGTCGTTTTTAGAGGGGGTATTGAGATGGGCTGGCGGTTTAATGATTTGACCACTCTCCATAAATCTGTAGTAGGATTGGTTACTCTCATTAATTTATTGTTCCAAATATTGTCGTTTAGTGCTTGGGTCTTTGATTTGATAGATTTCTGCATGTGGTTGACTTCTGAGAATAGCTGACGACGTTCAAATGGACGGTATTCTACTAGAGCCAATTTCCGAAGCCGATTTTTTATTTTTATTTGTGATCTAATCCGTCGCGGAAGTTTGGGACTACCATCGCTCGTTACTTTGGGAACAGTTTTATCTCTTGCTTTGAAGATTGATTGGGTTAGGTGATCTATGGCATCGTCTATTTCTTGCGGAGTATTAAAAGTGTTTCGGGTTAAGATTATAGAGTCATTCAAGTGAGCTCTATAACCTTTCCAATCCGCTTTTGAATAGTTGAAAATGAGGCGAGTTTGTCTGTTAACTGTCCCACTAACAGTGAAGTAAACAGGTAAATGGTTAGAAGAGAGGCCAGTTATTACCTGAGGCTCTGACAGATGGTAGACAGAATTAGTTAGTAGAATATCGGGTGTTGATGGTTTATGCGTACTGTGGTAGTGGACTAAAGTGGGAGATGAAGGCGCAAGGATGTCATATTCATTGTGTATCATGTGGTCAAAGAGTACCTCGCCGTGAGTGTTGGAGTGAGAGCAATACCAGTAGAGGTGTTTAGTGTTAAGATCGCCCATTATTAAGGTTTTTGGGTGAACATTAATTATTGTGTCTAGGTCTGTCGGTAGTAATGATAAGTTAGGTGATTGATAAGCTGAAATGATAGCAATTTTTTGGTTTGATACGGCTATTTGTATTCCAACACATTCCATGTTTTGAGTGAGAGGTATGTTAAGAAAGTTGTGTTCTATGTCCGACTTGACTAAGATGGCGACTCCCTGTCCGTGGCCATCAGGCTTCTTATCGCGGCGGTAACAAGAAAAGCCAGGAGTATGTAATTTGCTTTGGGGGGATATTCGAGTCTCGGACAAAGCTACGATATCAATAGAAAGCTCGCTTACCAGATCCAGCAGTTCCGCGATTTTTGAGCGAATGCCATCGGCATTCCAGTAGAGAATGCGTATGTTTTGTGTTTCAGACATATTGACCAAGATGTGTTAAAATGAGAATAACTTTATCCATCATACTGGTGCATCCTATAAATTGACTTTTGATCGTCTTTATCGTCATCAATATGGCTAGCATGTCGGATGTCGCTGCATCTTGAGTGTTATCTGTGACGGTAACTTTTTGAGTGTTGGCAGAAGCAACGAGGTTCCAGGGTCGCTCATCAACCATATTAGTTTTAACTGGTATTTTCATGGTCCTGGTGGATTTGAGTTGTTCTTGGCGTTCACGAAGGACCTTTAAATAGTTTTCGCGCTCTTTGCATTGACGAAAGTTTGCAGGATGATTTCCACCACAGTTACAACACTTGGCTGGTTGATCTCGAGTCTTCTTTGGGCAATCTGCGGTTCGGTGAGGATCAGTACACTTCACACAGCGAGGTGCCAAGTTGCAGTTGGTGGACGAGTGGCCAAATCCTTGGCATCTGTAACACTGGGTTCCGTAACGATTGTTGCTTCTGTATTTTCGGATTTGCACAACCGTGTTACAAAGGAGCCTAATCTGTCGAAATTTACCAAAATCGGCACCAGGTGGCAATTGTACCAGAAAAGGAGGACAGAAGGAAGATTTTTCTGCAGGCACTTTCATTTTTCGAATAATCACGTTTTCGAACCCAAGCGAGGAAATTTCAGCCGAAAGTACATCCTCGACGTAACCCGGAAGACCAAAAATTACGGCTTTGAATATCTTCTCATCCTTACGCGAGTAGGTGTGGAAGGCAATGTCTTCGACTCGTAGACCATCCTTTATAGCTTGATGGCTTTCGGGCGTATGGCATATAACAGCTACTCGGTTATTACGTCTGTACTGCAGGTGAAAATTTTTAGAGTACGACGTTATAGTGGTTCTGATGAATTCATGTGTCCAGGTGGGTTCTATCTCTAAAACTATGGGTGGAATGCGGGTGGTTTTTCGGACGACGGCATCACAGAGTTTTGCGCTGGAGGTAGAAGCGAATGTTTGGCTGCCAGATAAATTGCCAAAACTGTTGAATGTCTTAATTGGCTCAGCTGGGCGTTGTTCGGCTTGGTGCGCAGTTCTTTTAGGTATTTTCCATTCACTGGTTTTAATGGGGCCTTCGAGAGGGCGTTTACCAATAGAATTGGAGCGTATTAGAAAACGGTCCATATCGACAATTTTCTATCGAGCGTATTCCCATCACTATTAGCGATGTGAAGTTATTGGGTGGGAGTTATAGAAGACGTGCGACTAACGCTAGCGCGCGCGCCGAACTGCTATTGCTATTTCAATTTAAGGGCTTGCGTGAGGGCATCAGTTACACGGATATAAAACATAATATAACGTAAGCATAAGCATAATCAGCTTTTTAATGTTCACACTGCTGGGACTCAGGTGTCCTCTCTAAACTGTAATCTACCACGCGGACCCAGTGCGGGTTGGTGAATATCACATGTCTTCGAATTTTTGGTTCTAGGACATGTCGGTTTCCTCACAATGTTTTCCTTCATCGTTTAAAAGCAGTGGTGATGAAATAAATTACACAAAGTATGCGCCTGACTGGGTTTAACCATTAACACTCCGCCGCCGCTGCTCACATTTGGCAACAAATGTATCTAGTCAGCTTCCTCGGCAAGCTTCGCATAGGTAATCAATACTACTAAAAAAAAATCTCAGCTCCATTTTCCTGAAATCACGCCTGTTTCAATGATTACATATTGTCCATTTGTGTAGACACTTGAGATACGAAACTACACCAATTTTATATCACAATATCCATTAAGAATCAATTTGCGGAAAATTAAACAAACACTGGTAGAACTTCAATAAAAAAAATGGCGCCAATAAAAAGAACCAGTTGTATTGTAACGCCCACAGTGCGTGAGGTAACCAAAAATTTGGCACATAGCTACATTTTTGAAGAAGTTCGGCATTGTAGACAAGCCAAACTGAAATCGACCGAATTTACTTTATGGACTGTTATAATTTAAGTTAGCCAATTACGGCAATTAACAGGAGTTTGATTGGCTGTTAGCAAATTGTTCGTTAAGAGTAAGTCTGTGAGTGACACCACACCTTACTCGGTTACCGAGATTATTTAAAGTTATTAACGAAGATTTTTTTTCTTTGTTTACCTCAATAGTTAACTGTGAGACAATTAAATAACAATTAAGCAATTTGAACGGTGCTGCAACAGGAGAGCAGTGGTGGCCGAGTGGTAGCAGCCCCGACTTACGAATTGTAGGTCGCGGGTTCAAACCCGGCCAGGCGCATTACTTTGTGTAATTTATTTCATCGCCACTGCTCTCAAAACGGTGAAGGAAAACATCTTGAGGAAACTGGCATGTCCTAGAATTTAAAAAAATCGAAGACATGTGACATCCACCAACCCGCACTGGGCCCGCGTGGTGGATTAAGACATTTACGGCCTATTCCCTCTCTTAGAGAGGAGGCCTGAGTAACAACAGTAGAAATAATAAGGCCGACTATGCTATGCTATGCTAATTTGTACGAATAAGGCCAGGTTCTACTTACTTATTTTGAACTATTTTAAACCTAAACACCATAAAAAAATATATTAGGTAAAATTGAATAGATGACCAACCGCCGACCAAAAATAAAAACATGATGAAAAATTAGTTGGCTCGATAAAAAAAATCGCGAATCTGACCCTAACTTACGATTTCAAACCTGTATTACGTCACGGGAATATTTGAAAGCTACAAAAAATAATAAAGCTTGTTTTTAAACGGGCCTCGCGATAATTAAAATCTTGAATAGTTATTGTTTTTTATATAAAAATAAAACTGTAGTTACGGGGACGCAAAATCTACTCTACGGTTTGCGGACATATTGGTCCGGACGATTACCGGACGGCATCGGAAAATGTTTGCGATATGGAATGATTGATCAAGATGAGACCAATGTATTAGATAGTTACTGTAATTTTTCGATGAATTTGGATATTTTGTATTTTTTTTTTACGTGAATCATTGCGATATTTTGCTGGTTACTACTCTGCTGGGTGCGGATCCTCAAGTTCTTTGGGCATATCACCCGTAATGAGGACTCGATGGAACGTTTGGTGGTGCAAGGGAAAGTCAAAGGCAAAAGATCTCGTGGACGCTCTCCAACACGATGGACGGACCTTATCAAAACCGTGACACACTACAGGGTAAATGAAGGCTCCCAAGCCGCCGAACACAGAGCTGCATGACGTCGTATCGCGAGACAGGCGGTGGTGCGGGACTCGACCGGAGACATGACCACGACCACTCTGTCAAGAGTGTACGACTACGAAGATTCTGCTGGGTGCGGAGACGAATCCAACAAAGTAAAGATCATTAAAATCAGTCCAGCCGTTCTTGAATTATAAATGGTGTGGATACATGACTTTGTTTTGTGATATAAATATGTGCTAGATATAATATATGAGTCGGCAGTTAAATTGGTTAGCTAAATGATAAGTTGGCTCCGGCGAACGCACCCACCAACGGCGATTCGTAGTCGTTTGCCAGATCCATAAAGTGTTATTGTTTTGTTTAATAATACTCGGAGCTTTTGTTAGGAAGTTGTAAATAGAGTGTTGTTTCCTTGGTTTTAAATAGATATACAAGATTATTTAATCATATTCTTGGTAGTGTAGGTACAGGTATTACATTTATTATTTAACTTTGTACTTATACATTTATTAATTACTAACTCAATTTTTTTTTTGCCAAAACTTTCCTAGCACGGTCACGGTAAGGTAATCCGACGGTTGATGGGCTCGAAAGGTTCTGGAGTGGCGACCGTGCACCGAAAAACGTAGCATTAGAAAACCGATGACCTAGCTGGTGAGAGTCGTGGAAATGCGATGGACGCGAGACACTCAGGACCGTTCGCTGTGGCGACACTTGGGGGAGGCACACACAACACACACAGCAGAGGATGTCTTTCGGCTGAAATGATGATGACAGTCATGATATGGTAGGTTGGATGTTATTGGTCAAGTCTTGTATTCGTCAAATTTGACATAAGGTCACTGCTCTAGTTCGTCAAATAACAGACTATTTGACGGACTAGAGCAGTGACCCTATGTCAAATTATGAAAACATGCGTTTTGAATTTACATAAATTGCTTGTAGGAACTTGCAAAAAGAAAAGATGCCTGCTGTTGGTTCTTATTTCCATCATTAAAATGTAGTAAATAGAAATATATAATAAGTTCTTACAAATAATACAATCCGTTATAATTCTACGAGTTTGTTAGAATGTTTTCAATCAGCGTTAAATCGGTAATAAATTTTCAACCAAAACAAATAACCATCCTTCAGCATTTACGTCAAGATAATATATTTCCCACGTTAAGTAAACCGTGTGTAAGGTCATGGCCTCTATATAGGCCTGAAAGCGACACAAATTGTGTCACCTTCCTCCACGTGAACTATTCATACGCCCGTGACGGTACTCACGAGAATAACAAATGTTTCTTGATGACTGATATTTGACACACTCAATACTGAGCGGAAGAAATAAAATTGTGTGCACGTGTTTGCATTCATTAGGTTTGTGTAAACTAATTGTCTTTTCAGAATACTTTCTTGTAAATTATTTCACCACTTGTGCGTTTTACGTTTAATATCAGCGCATTCGTATAAACACACACGCGCGTTGATAGCGATACAGACGCGATACTCACGCGAGTCAGACGCAGCTTTTATATATAGGTGTTATATATATTATTATGATAAATATAAATAGATGCATTGTCTGATGATATATAATTATAAATAGGTGCACCGTCTCGACACATTTCGTTTGGTTCGTTTAAAAAACGTGGTGTGCACAGGTACTTTATCTATTCAAATGACACTTCGATCGATCTCATCGACGTTACACACGAGAATAACGAAAGAGTTTATGGAATAGAATTAATTAATCGTACGTGTATACCAAAATAGTAAAGAAACTTTTACACAAACTTAAATCTATGGATACAGTGGCTGTCTTATCGCTGACAGCGCATTTCTATTTAAAATTATAAAACATTAAAGAGAAGAAATAAAAATGTGTACCTACTTACACGTTTTTGGGTACTTTAAGAGTGTTTTTGTAGGTTTATAAATTAATTATCTTTTTATAACTGTTTCATGAAAATGTAGATAGATGGCAAAGGAGAGGGAGGTAAAAGAAAAAATGAATGAATTGTGTGAGGAGTCAGTGAGTGCATGCGGTTGACAGGACCGACACGGGACAAGAGCAAGAAAATGATGAACTGTATCTTGAAAATTATCAGACCTCTTTTAGGTTCACAGTGCACTTTATTTCACACTAGTGCGTGTCACTTTTTATAGCTACTGATTTTGTCTTTGCCAGTCTGAACTGTACAAGCTTTTAAATTCAGCACATTTATAAGGCCTATTATTTTCTAGAATAATATAAACTGTGTATATAGAGATAAAGTCTGTCTAATAAGTTAAACGACTTGGGTAGGTAATTATTAGGATTTAATGAAATCTGATGTAGACAACACGGGTTCAATAATCAAGGTTGATTAAGAGATAGAGATCATTGTTTACTAACAGAAGAACCTTATAAAAAGTACCGAATATAAGTATTTTTTAAATGATTAATTAATTATTATACAAAATTACAAATTTCAAGTCGGTCGATTTATTAGACAGACTATAATGTAGGGGAGAGTAGGATATATTGTACCATTTTTCAGTCTCGGCAAAATATCTCGTTGTTATATTAATTAATACAAACTATTTATCCAATACCACATAGTTTAGGATCTCGTTTATCTTATACCGCAAAGTCAACTCTATACTGTTTACCAATTTATCAAAATACGCGTTTTTCTAAAAGCTTTACATTGGAACAATTTACCCGACTAGTCGGTTTAATTGTACCATAGGTCTCGTAAATTGTACCAAGAAAATTTAATAGAGCTTAAGTCATAATAAATGATTGATTACTTAATGAAATTATTTAAATTTAATAATACATAATATATTCATCATGATAATATTTTAATTAAGTACAATACTATAGAAAATGTGCTAACAAAAAATAAATAAATATTTCTTCAATACGTAACATTTATGTATGAAAAAAATGAACAAAAGACCTATCAAAAACTAAACGTTAGTTTTTTATTTAAAAAACGAACTGTATATAAACTGGACAATGTTTAACTAGCATATTTTCCAATTCCAAATTAAAAGTATAGTTAATTAGTTTGCAAAATTATTCCTTTTTCTGGCATGAAGTAGAATAGGTTTTGGGATAAAATATCTTGCAGATCTTTGGTTTAATCTCATTTACTTCTTTTCTAAAGCTAATAATAAAGCCCTTTCCAAGTACTCCTTATTCCATCCACAATATTTTCTTTGAATACCGTCCATCTAGAAAAATAAACATGCATCTGGCTGGGTAAATTGTACCAGTACAATTAAGGCAACTGCTGGTGGTACGTTTTGTCAAACTAGAAGATTTGAAAAATAAACTTTTGCCACAAAATATTCTTAAAACCTAACAATTAATTACTTTATAGTATGAAAGATGATTAGAGACCTGTTCAACAAAAAAATACAATAAAACGCTAAGTTACCTTTTCACAGAGTAATGTTCTTAGGCACACGCTTCAAAACTTTCATCAATCATTAACGAAAACGTTTTAATTCTCTCAAAATAAATGCACTAGCCGGACGTCACTACAAAAAGAAAAGTAGTTGAGGGCGCTGTCAGGGCTTGGTTTTGTATGATCAGAAAAGAAAAATATTGACATTTAGTAGGAAATTTTGAAGTGGTACAATTTATCAAGCAGTACAATATGTCCGACTCTCCCCTATCACCATTTTTTAAGCACGAACTATTCATAAGACGTGACGTTACATTTGAGAAAAACATTTTTTGATGACTGATATTTGACACTAGTGTGTAGGTACTGAAAATATAAATGAAAATACATACATACAGAATCCTGAAATTTGGCACAAAGCAAGGTCTTATAGCACAGATATAGGAATAAATCAGAAAACAGTAAATTTGTTGTTACCTACGTTTATTTAGTTAATTGTAGTTTGCACGGAACCCTCAGTGCGCGAGTCCGACTCACACTTGCCTGGTTTTTTAAACCCAACATCCAACTTTACAGGTAAGATACTGGATTAACTAAAAGCTATCTTAAAACTCTTCATCCATAATAAATCCTCACAAACTCGTACAGTTTCAATGTAATAACAACCTAGGAACTGCATGTAGGACAAACTTGTCTAGTAATGTTTTATGACGTCGCGTCGCCGGGAAACGGCTCGGTTGCGCTTTTAGCGACAACATCGTCTCTTACTCTTTATCGCTCAAATAAACACGTTTAGGGTGCGCATTCACTGAAGCGGGGCTGGATGGAGTAGAGCGGAGAAGAGTAGCGAAAAGTGACAAGCCATTGATGTGGAGCGAGGCTGAGTGGACTTGACCAACTCTCCGCTTCGCACTCTCCGCTCGATTTCTTTCTGTCCATCCAGGGGCCAGTTTTTTATTTATTTAACTATTTATATCGTCATCATCATCATCATTTCAGCCAACTTTTTATATGCACATATAAAATAAAAGATAAGAAGAAAGAAACAGATAAATAGGTACAAAGGTGATTGAAGGATTGTCTATATCACCGTGTGCTATGTTACGTTTTTGTGTACAATGAAGAATTAAAAAGATAGTATTCATGGTAATTTGTTACATTTGAAAGTCCTCTCAGTTCTACCCAACTCCACTTACACTGTTTCAAATGCGGAATCGAAATTCCGAGCACTGTGATTGGCCAATTCACAGTCCGCTCTGTTCGACTCCACTCAACCACTAAGGAAGCTCCACTCAAAGGGTTGAGCTATCTTAGATTCTGGCGCACCAAATCGCACATACTAAAGTTTCCTTTTCTGTCACTTAGAACCGTCATTTAATAAAGCAAGAAATAGAGTAGAATGTGATCGCATGCGGCCGAATCTATGAGATGTTCGGCAGCATGCTCTAAGTGATACGAAAGCATAGCAGCATAGAAAAATGCAATTTGATGTGACCAGATGTAGCTCAACCCTAAATTTGAAGAGCGAGATATTTTCGTCACTCTATCAATCAAATGTTTGGTGGTGGAAAACTTAACTGAGTAGATTAATAGTGCAGCGGCAACACTTACATTATACGTTAGTAAATCTTATATCATTTACTGTATGATTTTTGGTGTTATCAGTTTACTGATTCTTGTTAAAATATAATAGCGTACTAAAGTCTATCAGTTGAGAGTAGTAGTAGTATAAAAGTTGTATAATATGTGCAAGATTGAAAGGCGCTATCAAAATGTATGGGATTGACAAGCTTTACCAAAATGTATGGAATTGACAAGCGTTACCAAAATGTATGGAATTTACAAGCGGTACCAAAATGTATGGGTTTGACAAGTACCATAACATATAGGATTGATAGCACTACCAAAATGCATGGATTGACACGCGCTATCAAAATGTATGGAATTGACAAGCACTACCAAAATACATGGATTGTCATGCGCTACTCAAATGCATGGATTGACTAAATGACACAGAGACGTTTTGGTACCTAGCTCTTGTCAATCCCATACATTTTGAACTTTTATTGAATATCATCACAACTGGAACGTCACTTTATCTAAAGCCCAAGAAATAGGCACGCTATTTAGCTAAAAGAGTGCTCTCGGTAATGTGAATTCTAACAACAAATCATTGCAATATCACTTATCTATTAATAGAAATCAATTTAAGATATCTATTAGGTAGGTACGTGATACCCCAATATAATTACGTGGTCTGTCTGCTGTCCCCAGTGTAATTGAATTGAATATTAATCCGTCCCTGTACTATATACGGTCCCTGCACCATATTAGCTAAATTAGCATTTAAATCACGGAGTGCCTAGGGCTTGTACTGACAGGAGCTTAGTCCTACTATATGGGTTTTATTGCATTAAACACTAATTCAATAATTATATATACAAGGTGTAAGGGACAGCCCTCAACAAATTTTAAGGGCTTGCTCGGTAGACGAAACTGAACAACCTTCCACAAATTTTTTTTTCAGGAAACGAAAAAAAAATCCGCCTCACCATAGAAAATTATAAACTTGATTGGACAGTTTGTGTGGAGAAGCCGAATTTTTTTTTCGTTTGCTGAAAAAAATTTTTGTGGAAGGTTGTTCAGTTTCGTCTACTGAGCAAGCCCTTAAAGTTTATGGAGGGCTGTCCCTTACACCTTGTATAGGGTGACTGGTAATAAGTGTATGATACTTAAACACGTGATTGTGCTCATGATAATCAACAACTTTTACTATGGGAACAAACATGAAATTGCAAAAAAAAATCAGCTGTTCAGTACATTTATGTTTGCCTAATGTACTGAACAGCTGATAGTTTTTTCGCGATTTCGGCTTTGCTCCCATAATAAAAATTGTTTATTATCATGAGTACAATCACGTGTTTGAGTATCGTACACTAATTGCCAGTCACCCTATATATTTCAAATAGCGGTACCGGCAGTCATTGTGCTCCCCGAAAGCTGGCATTTCGTCAGAAATTAAAATTAATACCCGGTTATAGCGCCACCTTCCGGGCTCAATTGTATTTTCAAACCATCCTCACTCATGTAACACAAAAAGTTTCGTTCAAAACGGTCAAGCTACTTAGGAGGTAGGAGTTAGGTGACAAACACACATACACAAGATTTATGTATATAAATGCTAGACGAGTGGGGTGTGCTCAGTGGGTAAGGCACCCGCCTCTCATGCATGAGGTTGCGGGTTCAAAACCAGGCAACTACCAATGTGACTTTTCAATTCAAATGTAGATTTCTAAGTTTATCTAGGATATTATTGACACCCTGGGTCTCGGAAAGCACGTAAAGCCGATTTATGACAGTCGTTATAGGTAGTTTATCCATGGAGTATCATGTTGCCCAGTTACTGGGTTGTGGAGATCTGATACCCAATCGCCCCATGTAAAATGCTGGTGTGCAGCCGCATCCAGTTAAACTGGAATCTGACCCCAACACAGTTGCGCGGGCTTGCGGATAGCGACCAATGGGTAGCTGTCCGACCATCCGGTAACTGTCCGGACCAAGCCCAAGTCGTCGACAGCGCGCACTGTTCCGGTGCGCCTCAAGGAGTTGTCAGCAACAGCAGGGGCCCAGCCGGGTCGAAGCCTAATGGGGTCAGGGTTAACCGAAAGGGAACTCGAGCTCCGGTATGAAGGCTAGAAGGAACGGGGTGGGTTTTTTAGTCAGTAGAGTCTGAACACTATCTCCTGCGCCGCCCAAGAGCGGGGGTTGTCATTGGATGATTTTCCCCACCATAAAAAAAACCAACACAGTTGGAAAAAGGCTAGGGAAATGATGATCTAGGCGAGTAAGATTAGAATCAAAATATCTTTTAGGTGCAAATGTTTAAGTATATCGTAAAACAGAATAATGACAAGTACCGTAATACCATTTCATCTTCATTATAGTGCCAAGTAATAAATGTGGCATATTACATTACACCATTAATTATAACACATTATAAATATTCGATAGAAGCAACATGAAAACGCGCAGAAATAGCTTTACAAACTATTCAAATGCACACTTCAAAGTTTTCAATGTTTTAATTGCTTCACGGTTGGACGCTAAACGGCGCGTTTTGTTTTTAAACACCATCTTTATTTTAAACGTGGTCGTCGGATAAATAAAACACGTCTTGTCAAAAAAGTATTTTCATCAATCAATAGTTCATCAAGCTTTTCATTTTCACGCCGAACATTCAACAGCTTGAAAAAAGAAACCCTTTTATTTCGAACGAAAACTAAACTAGCGTCAAAGCTGTCGACTTGAAGTCACAGTTTCGCTTCATCACCGGTTGAAGTCGAACCCTGACCCCATTGTACTGAACGTTATCAAGATTCAAATCATCGATAATACGCCAGTGACCAAGGAGTAAAATATTCGTCGGGCGCGCGGCAAAATCCTCAGTCGGCATAACGACCGCGTACCGTGAGCACCATCGCGTATCATTAAAAAAAAACACGATAGTGTCCGAACATTAAAAATGAAATAAACACTACTTGGAAAAAAAAAACAAAAAAATTGTCAGTGACGTATTGTGTTCTAATTTTGAATTTTACGCGCCGAACGCGATGCGGCCAGAAAATCGCGCGGCGCAGACTTGCATGATAGTTTGTTGACAGTTATAAATAAAAATAATTTAAGTGTTAAAATAAGTGTTCATTGTTAGTGTATAATTAGTGTTGCGTAGTGTGTAGTTAAGTGCTCAAAAGTGTAAATAATATGGTAAGGTAAAAAAAATGCGAGGTGAATGAGACAACTTTAAAAAAAATCGAAAGATAAATCAACAACGTCTGCTGATTTATGGTTTCTAATTTACATTTTTAGGGATAACTTTTAGTGGCAAAGGCAAGAAGCCAAACAAACAAGATCCAAATCAAATAGCTATTAAAGTCGTAGTATCGATTATTTTAATTGGCTCGTTCAATGTCACTTTTACTATGAACACATCCATCGCGTGTTACTTATGAAGACACAAATTTCCAAGAAACTAATACACATAACTACCACTTTCGTCGTTTAATGTCAAATAAACTAAAACGAATCACTTACAAATACAGGTGATGGATTTTTTTTGTTAGTCATTTTATGGTCGGTCTGTATCTATAAAACTTTTAAGTAGTTTATTTCAAACATTCTAATTGGATGAGTTGGGAAAAGTTTTTCTTGACCATTAGGAACGAAATTTAAATTTCGAACACAAACACAATCATTTTCATTCTTTTTTTTTCAGCAAAATTCCTAAAGGACTGGATTCCTAATACCTATATTATTTTCGCCCTATAATCTATTTTACGTGCATAAAAAGTAAATGAATAATACGTTATAATTATTTATGTTTGTGCATTTTACCCTATTTTTACTGCCTATTATGTATTAAAAATCTATTGCAAACCTATTGTAGATAAAATGTTTACTAACAAAAAAAACTGACCATTAATTTCTAATTAAAATCAGGTGACGTCTTACAAAATTAAAATACTAAAAAGAAAAGCCATACCACTAAAAATCTTTCCCTGCCGCGTCTCATCGTTCAAAATATAAATTGAGCGAATATATTTCTAACACCTGTAATTGGGTGCGCGGTCTCACACACGTTCTCATATCTTGCTATCTATTTTGTAGGTTTCAGCCAACTGGGGTCTATTCCTGTCGCGAATAAATTCGGAAACAAATGCACGCTGACTAACGTTTGGCGGCACAAACTATTAGTTTCATTTAAACGTTATAAACCCACGGACAAAGGGAACTAAGTTTTCTTTTTAAACAAATTGATAGTACCAACTAGAGATGTGCCGTAGCCGGCAATATAATATTGCCGTCAGTATTCATACATCGGGCAATATTCCCACTTCACGGCAATATTACCTGCAAAATGCGAAACATTTCCACAACTGAACCTAGGCGTCATATTGATCTGGAGGCCCTACCATGAACTCTTAGCGCGATCCATTTCACGACCAAAACTGAACTGTTTCTGAAAGGGATTGATCTATCCCTAAAATTTTAACACGTCATGATAAAGCGCCAAGCTCGCGGTTCTCGCATTCAGCAAACTTACCAGCACTCACCAAGCCAATGCTTTTTATTTAGGGGATATCTCATGACTTCTCGTGCTCTAGGGCGGAGTGAAAGGGCATGTCAGACTTTTACTAACTAAAACCACACCTATTTTCGTTCAGTTGCCCTTTACTTTCTATGACCACGGGTATCATAGTCCTTCTTCTTCCCATTGACCAAGCCAACGCTGCATCTTTCGTCAGAAACTATTTATTATAAGTAGTGATGTGGATACATACCTATTTATAATTTGTACACATATCTATGATGGTAGACCTGCGACGATTTTCGGTAGCTGATGTATCGACCGAGGACTGAGCTTGATTAGGTACGGTTAGATATAGCTATGGCTACCATTGAACTACTTTAGGATAATGATGTCGAAGAGATAAAGGCAAACCGAGTAACACTATCATGTAGTTGACATTTTCAGTTTGACAAGCCGGTCAACTGTTGACCGGCTTGTCAGACTTAGTCGGGGAAAATCCTGGTTGTCCAGTTGGACAACCAGGTCAGAATTTCAGATTTTCGGGAACCTGTTAAAATGTCAAAGATTATAAAATAACAATCGGGAACAATATTTTAAAGTGTTTTCTGAACCACGGCAGTCTTGGTATATCTACAAAAAGACTAAGATAAGAGTACGCGAATCAAAACTTAATGAACAATTGCTTGGCAAAGTTTGACTGGCCTGTTAGTCTAGTGGTTAGTGGCCCTGACTGCAATGTCAGTGGTCGTGGGTTCGATTCCCACCCAAGACAAATGTTTGTGTGCTGAGCATGATAATTTATTCGGTTTCTGGGTGTAATTTATCTATAATACGTATGTATTTAGAAATATATAAGTATGTTTATCAGTTGTCTAGTACTCATAACACAAGCTCTGCTTAGCTTGGGACTAGAAGGCGTTGTGTGATAGTTGTAGAATATGTTATTATAATCTAACCTTCCCCTCTCTCAAATAATTAACCAATTCTTTGTCTTTAAAATAGGCAATGTATGAGTGTGGTACGGTAGTCCCATGAATTCTCAATAGAGTCACGATTACAAATCAATAAATACTAGGAAAATTTGACCGCCATTGAAAAGTTAGATAACCTTTCACTTTTGAATTTTGAATGAAAAGATAATTTGGTCTATTACACTATTACCCGATGGATGCGAGACGCACGGGACGGCTCATTGTGCCGACGCTTGAGGGAGGCCTATGTCCAACAGTGGACGTCTTTCGGCGGAAATGATGATGATGATGAATACACTATTAACAAAAGTCCATGGGGTGTCCGAAAGGGAAACCCGGGGTCCTGGGAAGCAAGGCAAATTAGGGGTTTTAGTCAGTAAAAGTCTGACACACCCTGCCGCTTAGCCTAGAGCGAGAGAAGTCAATGGATGATTTAAACCCACCAAAAAAGATGTACAAACCTACTAACAAAACTAACGACATGAGTGTAAAGTCTGAAATAAACTTATTAATATTACAAAGTATACTAGATTTGGAAGTTTTTTAAAAAGCAAAAAGAATACCAACGTAACCTTGAACCCTTAGAACCTTCAAGTCAAAAGGCCAGGTAACCTTATTAAAAACGCATAATGTCATCAAATATTTTCACTACCTACAATACGCGACCAAAGAGAAAACCTTTGTAATTTACTTCAAGATTTCAATCAGGCCTTTGACCCGACCTGAATGACATCACACGCGGTCACAAAAGCAAACAATAGAAAAATAAAAAGCTGGGCAAGTGCGAGTCGGACTCGCGCACTGAGGGTTCCGTGCAAACTACAATTCTCGAATGGAGTCTCAAAGGTTTAAAAAATGTATTTTTTTTTGTGACGTAGGTAACAACAAATTTTGCTGTTTTCAGATTTATTCCTATACCTGTGCTATAAGACCTTTCTTTGTGCCAAATTTCAGGATTCTGGGTCAACGGGAAGTACCCTATGAACTTCGATCTTGGAGAGTATCGAAATATACGTTTTTTTTGTGACATAAACGACCGTATCTTTTTTTTCCGTTAACTTAGAAGTTTGTTTTTTTTTCACAGCTTGAAGGGACCATAGACCTGAGTATATGGTTTTAATTTCAACTCGATACCTCCACGCGTTCTCGAGATAAAGGGTCTTGACAGACAGACGGACGGACAACAAAGTGATCCTATAAGGGTTGTGTTTTTTCCTTTTGAGGTATGGAACCCTAAAAATACATTATTTATATAAAAATACAATTTCTCTATAAAATATTCAAGATACGTAAAGTGTAACAAAAGGTTGGAACTATTCGTGGCGCCTTTCTTTCTTTCTTTTCGTAACAAAGCAAGGACAAACAGACATATTGTCTGTTCCGGTGCTACACTCGAAATAACAGCTTCGTGTAAACTGGTGTTTCCGTTTTACAAAAGTAGTTTCTGATATTAATTACCTATTTTAAGTACCGGGTAAAATGGGGTGAATAGAGACAAAATTTTAAAGGGTATTTTCTCGATATTTGTTTTTTTTTAACTATATCAATTTATTAGATAATAAATTGTTGTTCTAAAAAATCGATGCTTTGTAATAGGCCGATATTATGGTATCAAAGTGAAAAACCAAACCAAAGTTTTGTCTCTATTCACCCCCATGTCTCTATTCACCCCGTTTTACGGTGTCTTTGTTTTCATAGAGTAGAACATTATCTACAGTAATATTATAAAGAGATAAAGTTTGTTTTTTTGTTTGTAGGTGGTAATCACTGAAATTACTGGCCCGATTGCTGAAATTATTTCACCGATAGAAAGCTGCTTTATTCTTGAGTGACATAGGCGATATTTTATGCACCTACGCGGGTGAAGTCGCAGGCAAATCCTAGTAAATTATACAACTCTGATAAGAAATACACAATTAGTTAATTTTATTCCATTTGTTGCAGAACTTTGTGTCGTGATGGCCCAATAGTTAAGTCACCGAAAAAGTAATTAAATGAATTTTTAATTCATATGTACTATTCTAAGATTGTTTAGGACATTATTCAATTCAATTATTTATTGGTTATAGATCTTAAAAATAGTTTAACAAGTGCAAATGGACCCTGTCGGGCACAGCAATTTTATAGAGTTAAGTAGTTGGAATTACATATTTAAAAGTTAAAACTTTGAGAAAAAAAATCTGATTTACAAATCAAATATATAAAAAGTCAATAAAATGGTCAAAGTAAGGTAAAAGTCAATAAAATAATAAATAGTAAATGTACGTGAAGCCGATGGTCCCGGTTGTTATGACTACCTGTAACAACTGTTAAAGATCTACGTCTTTAACAGTTGTTACAGGTGGTCAGACGTCAGAAAGTCTGAACACCCGTCTATCCAAGGAGGATCGTGTTGCCCAGTAACTGGGTTGTAGAGGCAGTAGCTCTATGTAAAGACTGAAAGCCTACCCTAAGCTACTTGGGAATAGGCTAGGGAGATAATGATTTATTGCCGAACTTTCACTATTTAACTCATCATGTCATAATGACCCGATTTATAATATCACTAGCACTTTGAAACGTAGGTACGTTTCCACGTTAGAACTCCTATAGTGAAAAAAACAGTTTTTTTATTATTAGATGTCATGGTTATGAATATAGCGATATTACAGATAAATATACCACAAGGAAACAAATAAATAACTAATTTCGACAAAAGAATTACGCACCTTTTACATAAGGTTATTTAACTTATAATTCCATGTCAATCCGAAGATATAACAGTTCAAAGTAACCCGATTATAATTTCACAATTTCATAGGTAACCATTAGGTAAGTATTTCATTGACCTAATATTTTTTTTTTTAAGAATGTTATGCTTATGGATTTTATGCTTAGGTAGTTTTTTTATGTATTATATACCTATCAATAAAAGGTAACTTATACAAAAAATAAGTGCTCCTTCTAAATGTAATCATCAATCAATCAATTAATACAGAATGCCGGCACTTAATTCCATGTCCAGAGAGGTCAACTTTGAGAAATTTCTGACCATCTGGCTGGTCAACAACTTTAAGAAGTTTGAAGGGAGTTTTTCTCCGAATTATTTATTAAGTTGGTTCACACAAAGAGTAGAGAGTACCTAACCCTGTTCGCATTGTTGATGAATTTCATTCGCTTCATTGAGTTTCTGTTAAAGGCCCTGATGAAGCTAATACAAAACTTTGCTTCAGCAAAAGGATGCCCAATCAAACTTGTTAACTGGCGATCAGAATAACTATTTTTCTTTTTTTGGTTTATTTTATTTTATTTATTTCGCTCAATAACCATTTTCTACATGTGTGCAAAGATATGGGATACATCAAATAAACTTATAAAATACTGGCTTTTGACCGTAGCTTCGCCGCACAAAAAATATAGCTTCTGTGCTACCATTTTACCATTTAGAATGTTACCATTTTTGAATTCGTAAAATAAAAATCATCATCTTCATGCCCTAAGGTTGTCACTTAAATTGTCTTGTCATTTGACGATTTATTCTTCTATGCTGTCCTGTCAGTCGTCACGCCCCTTTTATTTCATATCACTCATCATACAATCCATCCATTGCCTTCTTTTTGTTCTGGCCTCCTCCGTCCATCCACATTCGTAAAATAAAAGTAAATTAGTAAAAAAGTTAGTGGATCTTCAAACAGGATGTTGGTCATTAAGTGGCCTGATAAATTAAATGGTAGCCTAACTGTAAAGCGAAAACAAGCGTGAGGCATGCGAAGCTATGGCGTCGCCGATTAGATCGCCCTCAGTTGTAAATAAGTAAAGTAGATAACAGAAATGCTTATCCTGAAGAACGCTGTTAGGTACTGCCTTCAGGTAGCCATAATTCGTGACATCAGACGGTGTTATTTGCCAGATAGTGTTAGTTTTTATGGCAAACAAAAATGTCACAGGTCAATTTGAAATAGTTTTTAAGACCTTAAGGAGGTCATGCTCATTTTAAGCGCGCAGTCGCGTAGTCGCATTTGTGACTACGACTAGATTGATAAAGAAACACATGGTTTTCATGCTGTTACCAAAGAAAACATACACGATTCAGAATTAACAAAAAAAAAATTCTTTATAAAAAAAGAGAAAATACGACGGTTATTCATCACTCAGTCGAGACTTCAATTTAAAAGCAAATACATTTGATTTTCTCCTTAATATTTAATAAACTACTATATCAAATATTTAGATAGTCTCGAAGTAAATTATGTAGTAATTACGTTATATTTACTTTAGAGACAAAGCAATTAAAAATCTTTGAGAGATTGAAAGTTGGCTGTGTTTTTACAAGCGTTTACTACTATGACAGAATGACAAATTGAAAGTCTTTTAGATGGAAAGCCCATTACAAGACCTTTAATTTATTACTTTTTTTACGTGTCAAATCGTTAAATTACTTCTCCCCTTTCGAGTGAGGGAGTATCAGATATTTATGCTAGAACTACACAGCGCACACGTGTGCTACACACGCCTATCTGGGCGGGTTGGTCTCCATACATTTTATACTAGCTTTTGCTCCGGCTTCGACCGCATACATAAAATATAGCTTATGTCACTCAAGAATAAAGCATCTTTCTATCGGTGAGAATTCTCAATCAGACCAGTACTTTTAAAGATTACATCCTACAAACAAAAAAACTGGGCAAGTGTCGGACTCGCGTACTGAGGGTTCCGTGCAAACTACAATTCCCGAATGGAATCCCGAAGATTTTTCCGGATTGCAATTTTTTTTTTGTGAAGTAGTAGGTAACAACAAATATCCTGTTTTCAGATTTATTCCTATACCTGCGCTATAAAACCTGTGTGTATAAGACCTTGCGTTGTGCCAAATTTCAGGATTCTGGGTCAACGTGAAGTACCCCATGAATTTCGATGTTTAAAAGTATCAAAATATACGTTTTTTTGCAACTTAAACGACCGTATCTTTTTTATTCGTTAACTTAGAAGTTAGATTTTTTTTACAGCTTGAAGGGACCGCAGACCTGAGTATGTGGTTTTAATTTCAACTCGATATATTCAGGCGTAAAGGGTCTTGACAGACAGACAGACCGACAAACGGACGGACGGACAACAAAGTGATCCTATAAGGGTTCCGTTTTTTCCTTTTGAGGTACGGAACACTAAAAACTTTAAAAAAAAACTTTACCTCTTTATAATATTAGTTTAGAAAACCTGTGGTGGAAACTAGACTTGTAGAGCTCATCCACGCCACGCGACGACGTTCTATGTACAAATCAGGCGTGTTACATGTGTGCGTCGGTCGGTAATGTGGTTCTAGCTTTACTGACTAAAACCCACAGTGGTCCTTCAGTTGCCCTTTGTCCCGGTAACTCTTTGTAGCACTAGCAAGTAAATGTATCTAGCCTGGGGACCTTACCATGACGTGTTAAAATGTCAGTCGTGCGATCGAGAAAGAGGGAGCTATATGCCTTATACAGCGCCATTTTACAGTTCAGTTTAGATCGTAAAATAGAACACGTTATGAGTTCGTGGTAGGGCCTCTAAAGTTTTGTATTTTTTAATGAAAATTGCTTGATTATTTTTATTCGTTCATTAACAAAACAATATTTTAACATGACAAGTGCTGAAAGCGTAGATACTCAATTACAACACCCTTTATCGAAATATATAAAAAAAGATTTGTTTTTTTTTTAAGATTAATGGGTTTGGCAGATCTTATTCCAGATATATAGTGCGTTGCCCTTTATATACTTCGAAATGGTGATCACATATCATCATAACCTTTGAAAAACTAACGGGTAAATAATAAGAACCGTACAGCCCGATGTTTTCTATTTAACTGCAAGTTTAGTTAATGATACCATTTTTTTAAGGTGAGAAATCATCTAATGGCATCTCTCGATCTTGGGCGGAGCGGGAGGGCGTGTCAGACTTTTACTGACTAAAATCCACTCCTGTTCCTTCTTTGCACTTTGCACAACCTATGGCCCCAGTAGGCTTCGACCCTGCGGGGCCCCAGCGGTTGCTCACAACTCCTTGAGGCGCGCGGAAACAATACGCGCTGTCGACGACTTGGGCTCGGTCCTGATGGTTATCAGACGCTCGGACGGCGAGCTATCCATTGCTCACCGTCCGCTATTTATACGTAGATACTAAAGAGTAGGTATTTATTATTTTATAATGTCAAAATATGCTAGTAAGCAGAAAAATGTTAAACAACACGACAAAGTGTATCCTCTGAGACAGTTACTGGGTTATAGACGTTAGATATCCAGTCTAGTACATCCGGTAAGACAGGAAGCTAGCTCTAACAAAGTTAGGAAAAGTCTGACCATTTTTAGGGTTTCGTACCTGTCTGTCAAGACCACAGAACAAAAGAATGTAGATTATTCCTGTGTTCTGTGGTCAAGACCCTTTATCTTGGGAATGCGTGGATGTATCGAGTTGAAATGAAAACTATATACTCAGGTCGGTGGTCCCTTGACGCTGTGAAAAAATCAAACTTCTGAGTTAACAAAAATACGACCGTTTATATTGCAAAAAATGTATTTCGATACCCTCAAGAAATAGAAATCCATAGGGTAAATACTTCACGTTGACTCAGAAACCAGAAATATGACATAAACAAGGTCTTATAGCAAAAGTACAGGAATAAATCTAACAACAGTAATTTTTTACAACACAAAACAAAAACTTTTTTGCGATTAAGAAAAATCTTCTACGTCCATTTGAAAATTGAACTATTTACTTAGGTAAGTTTGTACGGAACCCTCAGTGCGCGAGTCCGACTCGCACTCGCCCAGTTTTTATTTATCATCATAACCTTTACATAAGTATGTTCTCCTAGTAGTCATAAATGACTACGAGTAAGTATAGTTTGGTTCACGGACTCTTAGGCTGCTATCCCACTGGCGTTTTACAAGCGTTGGCGTCTCTCCAACGTCTGCGCAGCGCCATCGTTGCGCAGACGCGACGTTGTCGTCGCGTCGTCGCGTGGCAAGCATTAACGTTCGCTGAACGCGACGTTAACGTCGCGCACATGTTACTATTTGAGGCGTACAATCAGAAACATAATGGATTCCGACGAGGAAACACTACTGTTGGCTTTACTACTTCGATGAAAATTACGTAAAAGAAAAAGAAAATGTCGTCGTCAATTTTGGGAAAACCATTTATGGTTCAATCAATCACAAGAAAGTGAATATGTACTCTATGCACTGTACTCTAGAATAGAATAGAATAGGATAAACTTTATTGTACACCAAAAAAAAAACTTCAAACTAAAGAATCGGAATTTTATAAACATTTGCGAATGGAGACTAGATTTGACGATCTTTTAGAAGTGATTCAAAGTAACTTACAATATTTAGACACTAATCTTAGAGTTTCAGCATCACCAAAAATGAGGCTGGTTATAACTCTGAGGTATGTAAGAAAAATAATACATTTAACGGCGTGATTGTACCTGTTGCCAACAAACACGGCGTTAACGTTTCGAGGTCGCAAGGCGAACGCTTGCCGCTAGAGACTCGCGACGTCAACGTCGCGTCTGCGCAGCGTTGGTGCTGCGTAGACGTTGGAGAGACGCCAACGCTCGTAAAACGCCAGTGGGATAGCGGCCTTACCAAAGCCACATTCGCCCTTTACGCCTAAATGATATAAATGTAGTATGTAATGTTCTTAGTGAATTAGTGAGCCCATAAGTGCTTTAGCGACCCATCCTGGTAAATATAATTATGTATTAATATCCTCCTTTGATATATATATGTACCTACTAAATACTCTGGAGTATTAATATAGTGTTCGAGCCTAAAATTGACAATGTCTTCTTATATTGTCGTGTCGTAAAGTGCTAATTATGAAATTAAAAGTGCCTTACGGACTTGAGACAGAGTGACGCGGTCGTCACTGGATCACAAAGGGCTACTCAAGGAACACAGGTAGGTTTTAGTCAGTAAAAGTCAGATACTCCCTCTCGCTCTTTTTTTGTGGTTGGAAATCGTCGAATGACTTCACGCGCTCTAGCGTGTAGTGGGAAGCTGTTTCAGACTTTTACTGACTAAAACGCCACCTATGCTCCTTCAGTTGCCTTTGCGTTCTAGTACGAGTATCCAACACTTACCTACCTATAACACACACTTTTTTGATAGATGGATGCTATTGTAAACATCGCCTATTAGCTGATTGTTGTTAAGACCCCTTGTTATGGAACAATTTCATAAATTAAACTACTAGAAGAAAAATAATAAATCCCATTTAGTTCTAAAATGTCTACACTATTACTCACATCTATCAATTCAAATCGTACCTAAAATTAATATGAGGAGTTCTAGAAACTACGTAATTTAGATTCGAAACTTAGTTTCTCATTAGACCGCATCCATTTCTATTCCTGCTAACCGTTGGTGGCCATTGAAATCTCAAAATTCGAAAATTGAAATTCGAATTTTGTGATTCGAATTTCAATTTTGTTTTCGTTGTTTCAAAAACCGAATCTCAAAATTCGAAATTTGAAATTGGAACCACAAACCTTGTTTCAAAAACCAGCCAGTCGTTAGAGAGGTGCATCTCTACTTTATGGTTAGGACATCGATTGATTTGGAGAACTTGTTAATTGGCAGCGGGCTGCTCGTCATGTCATTGAAATTCAAACTCACGATACAATTGAATCTTTGACATCTGTCAAACTTAGTTCAGAAGATAGTTGCGTAGCTTGTTGTTATGGATGTTTAGATTAATGATACTAGTCCTTGAGCACAGAGAGAAAATGCCTCAAAACTTTAGATTTTAATTAACTTTTAAATCTACACTTTCATCATGCTAGGTAAGTGCGCCAAATATCGACCCTTTATGAAGTTTTTGGCGGGATTTCTTCGGCTGTTTTAATTATTCGTAAATTGATTCCTAATGGATATTTTTTGCCACTTAAAATAGTTTAGTATCTCAAGTGTCTGGGCAATTGGGCAATATGTGGTATCATTGAAACAGAAGTTGAGAATATTATTGTAGTGATTGGCTAAGTTTGCCGAGAAGGGTAACTTGATACATTTGCTGCCAAATACTAGATACAAAAACATTACAATGTTTACATCCATATTTTAATGGTAAACAAATGAACTAGTCATATGAAGACATGGCTAAAAGGACTTAGTATCCAAGCCGAAAACATTAAGGGCCAAGCGCCCGAAAAGTGCCATAAAACAGTGATTTTCTGAGGCCTACTCCTCCGAAACGGCTAGGTCAATTGGTTTGAAAAAAATATATGTTTATTATAGATTCATGAACAATAATATCAACATTTGATTTTTTCGTGCAATAAATACTTTTGTCAAAAAAAAATATTTAGCAATTTCGCAACTTTTCGCAACTTTTCCCTACTCCTTCGAAACGGCTTGGACCTTTAGAAACATTTTTACACATAAAAATTGGTGGTTAAATATTCTTCAAAGTGAACATTGCATATGTAAGTAAATCAATCAATATCTCTAATGGATTTAAAGCGCTTTCCGGGCGCTGCTGGCCGCAAATAAATGCACAGATTTGCGTACTGCCGCCTAGGCGAGTGCGCGAGTTGCGTTCACATACTTTCGGCCAGATGGTTCAAGGAACTATACGCCTTAACAAAAAAAAAATCCGCTATTAAAAAACATTTTTGGGCTACCAATTTAATCCGCTCGGAGATATTAAGATAAGAAAAAAAGAAATACGGAACGATGTATTTAGTTAGACCTAGTGGTTTGGTAAATATTTTCACTAGCGCAATGTTTCTCTTGCTGTTTTTGTAAAATATCAAATAAGGTGACAAATTTTTGATTTTTGTTCTCAAAACTAATTTTATTTCCATCCACAAATCAACTTTTTTTTTATGGTGGGAAAAAACAGCATAAAGTTGGAACCACATTAGACCGACACTCACGTGGACCACGCCTGATTTGTACGTAGAACAACGTCACGTGGCGTGGATCTACTGTAGCTCTACAAGTCTAGATTCCATATAAAATGTATGGAGACCGACACGCCCAGATCGGCGTGTGTGGCACACGTGTGTGCAGTGTAGTCTTACCTTGAAGGTAGAATAGCTTGGGAAACTGAGTAAATGGGTTTAGTACCTATCTACTTATAGCAGAGAACCAGGGTTTATAACCATAACGTTGGGAAAAAATCTGGTACTTCAAACAAAAACGATAACTTAACTGACAAGCATCTCTTATTACTATTTTACAATATTATTATATTATTATTATTATATCTAGCCCATACTGTCCCACTGCTGGGCAAAGGCCTCCCTCCACTCCTTCCAATGTTCCCGGTTTTGAGCCACCTCTTTCCCAAGGAAGACATCCAAGTCGTCTCGCCATCTCCTTCTTGGCCTGCCGCGGCCCCGTCGTGCAATTTCAAGGTACCAATTTTGCGTTTTACTGGCCCACCGCTCGATAGGCATGCGGCAGACATGTCCAGCCCAGTCCCACCTAAGTTAGGCAGCCTGCTGAACTACGTCAACGATTTGCATTTTTATGTAATATTTTACAATATTGCATTATTAATGACTTCAATACAATACTATTAAGCCCCAGTGCAATGCCTGTCAAGTACCGTTATTACATCCGTCATTGTCCTCCACTCACCGCCGCCATCTATTGTTGTCGTCTGCGGCACTCGAGCCGGGAAAGAGAACAGAACCATGTACGGTTGACGACTGTACAATACCTGCATACCTATTCGTTTAATAGTTTTTTCTTTGAATGTCGTTTACTGGGACGTAGCCTGGAAAAGAGGACTAACACAGAATTTTACTTTCAATAATGATCATCATCATCATCATCATTTCAGTCGAAAGACGTCCACTGTTGGGCAATAATAATACTACTATAAAGTTTCATTAAACCGAACACCTTTCACGCTGTCTTTGTCTTTCTATTGTCTCTAATAGGCTAGTTGCAGTAAAAAAATGTAATTAGTCCGTCTTTTAGATTTTTCAAAAAAAAGGGACACGTATTTTTTTATTTGTAAATTGAACCAAAATGACAAAGATATAGCCTATTAGGGTGACAAATCAACATCGAGCTATGCTGCGCTGTACTGCGCTGTGCTATGTTTGGTCAACTCGCTCGTCTAATATTTCAATGAGGATACAAACAAACCGTGCTGTGCTGCGCTGTGTGAGGCTACGCTCTGTTTAAAAACGCAGCAGTCTCGAGCGAGGCGCGCTACCCGCCGTGCTGAGCCGCGCTGTGCCGAACTGTGCTATGTTTTTATGGAGCTCTGCCATGCTGCGCTGTGTCGAGCTGTGCTAGGTTTTTCAAACATGGTGCACGCTGCCTGCCTCTCCATCGCACTCAGACGTCTCTCTCACTCTCGTACTCCCATCTCGCTCGCACTAGTGTATGCGCGCACAAACAAATAAGAACGATCGAGTTTCATCTTCATCGGATTCAACTATGTCGTAATGTTTACGTTTTTTTTTTAAATAAAGTCATTTTTTACGAGATAAACGACTACACGAGCTGCTGATTACTTTTAATACTGAGCTAAGCAAAGCGCAGCACAGCTTGATGTTGATTGTTAAAAAAACGTAGCTTATGAAACACAGCACAGCACAGCGCAGTACAGCGCAGCATAGCTCGATGTTGATTTGTCACCCTTAAAGTTACGTGTGACGTCACGCCGTGCTACATTTTTTCGCACGGGGTGACGTCATACGTCACTAATGGGCTATATCTTTTTTATTTTTTGTTTAATCGAAAAAAGAAAAAATTTAATCATACAATTAATCAAGTGTTACGTGTAGCATGAAAACCTGCCAAGTTCAAATTTAACGATGATCAGGCTGTTGATGAAGATGATTATGATCGATTTTAAAGTTCATCTAAACTTAGCATTGGATTGGATTTTAACCCTTTTTTAGGCGAACAATTAGCCGATAGGAACTTGGCCCCCTTTGTGGGATTATATTATACGGTCTACATAGGTACAACCCGAGCGCATTACCATGGCAACTGTCTCGAAAACAGTTGCCACATTGAATGCTCGAAAATCATTTCGACAACCGACTTCGAAAAGGAGGAAGTTCTATCTATGTTCTGCTGAATGTGTTTTTTTTTATGTATGTTCACCGATATCTCGGTCAATTGTGGACCGATTTTGAAAATTCTTTTTTGATTGAATGTTTATGCTTTCAAGTGGTCCCATAGAAATATTGTTATGATCTGATCATGAACTTCGAAGATTTGGAACAGAACTCCTCATAAAATCACAGTAGAACTGTGGTTACAAGTAAAGTTGCTTTGTTTATACGTGTAGTCGATGACTGACTGTCAGAAAAGGGGGGGCGGGATGTATTCAACTGATCTGATGATGAAGCCAGAAGGAAAAAAAATCAATTAATGTAATCTAACCGTGTATGGGATTATTAGAATCGTTATGACTGTTATGAGATGCACTGTGGCTATGAGTTATTTAAGTTTATCTGAGGGGTACTTTTTAGTGGTGGTACCATAACTAAGAAGTGTAAAATAAAAAACTTTTTACAAAAAAAAATATAACCGACTTCAATGTTAAAAAACCGGCCAAGTGCGAGTCGGACTCGCCCATGAAGGGTTCCGTAGCAGCAAGTAACATAATATAAAAGTTCTTGTAGTTCGTTGTAACTTTGATCGATGTTTTAATAATAGTGTATTTTTTATTTATTTATGACGTATTAAAAAAAACTACTTACTAGATCTCGTTCAAACCAATTTTCGTTGGCGGTTTGCATGGTAATGTACATCATATATTTTTTTAGTTTTATCATTCTCTTATTTTAGAAGTTACAGGACATTATACAACAATTGCAATTTTATTTAAAACTAACTGTGCCCGCGACTTCGTTCGCGTGGACTACGGGATTTTGAATTTTTTTTCTTCTAAAATAAAAGTAGCCTATGTTACTCCTTATTACATCAGCTACCTGCCAAAAAAACCCCGTCAAAATCGGTCCAGCCATTTCAGAGAGAGAAAAAAAATTAGTCGGTATCGCGTAGTGTAATAAGGGTCATGCAGACTGTCTTACTCGAAATGAACAACAAGACGAGTCTGAAAATCGTGTGCTTAATAACGCGTAGTGTAATAGACACTTTTGACCGCCCATTGTTACTCTCGCTTAGTTTCAAGCTCCTAATGTATTTTTTTACGCCGCGCCGTGCTGCATTTTTTCGCACGGGGTGTCGTCACACGTAACTTTAATGGGCTATATCTTTGTTATTTTTTGTTTAATCGAAAAAAGAAAAAATACGTGTCCAATATTTTTTTATAATCTAAAATACGGACTAAATAAAATGTAATTATTTTGGCCCTGGAAACTACCCTATTGTTGATGGTGAAGAGCACTACTTTTTTGAGACCCTATTCACTCTAGCCTTGAATTATAATCGGACGGGAAGATCCAGCAGGCAATTTTTTTTTTCTTTCTTGTCAAGTGAATTAGGAATCTCCACTTCAGCGTCAGATTTATTATTGCTACACTATTCACTCAATATTAGCTCGTAGGTCACGCAAAACTACTAAAGTAATCGCTTCCGCGGACAGGTGCCACAGAACAGCACGCAGTGAACTTAGTGCAATGTGAAGTGTTACTAACATAATCCTAAGTCTTATTTACTAACAACAAGTTGTATTTACTCTATATATATGTTAGTCTGTAAGGTATATATCTATGGGCCAAGATGCCTGATAATAAATGATTTATTATTATTTATTCTTATTATTAAAATTATTGACCCAGATAAAGTACGTTGTTTTTCCAGAGCAAGGACCATCAAGTTATTCAAGTTAGCTTTGTCTACTAATGCTCTCATTTCGAGAGACGTCCTTATTAGTAATGTATAACGGCGTATCTGCAATACCGTCAGTATGTATACTGACTAGCTAATGTAAACCGTGTCTTATTTAACGGAATCCTCCGCCTTTTTGTTAAATTAATTTAAATTTTAACACAATAACTATAATTTTATTTTAATGCAATGGTGTAATGTATAATGTAATTTATATTTCTATGTAATTTGGAAATGATTTTCTAAAATTAAATAGTTATTTTTATTTAACCACATCACCTTGTTGGAGGCCTTCCAACACTGCGTCTTCCGGTACGTGTCGCCACTCCAGGGTCGCGGGAATCCGATGGATGCGTGACGTACAGGACCGGTCGTTGTGGTGACGCTCGGGGGAGGCCTATGTCCAACAGTGGACGTCTTTCGGCTGATATGATGATGATGAACCACATCATGCCTTTTTTGAGGTGGTAAATCATCCAATGACTTCTCGCGGTCTAGAGTGGAGTGGGTGGGCATGTCAGACATTTACTGACTAACACCCACTCCTATGGGAACTTATGAAGCAAAGTAGGAATAGTTTGCCTTGCATTCGAGGACGAACCGTATACACCCAGCAGAGTCGAACCCCACTGGGGTCGTGGGTTAGCTTCTGAAAGGAAAACCCAGGCTCCTAGAATGCGGGCTTGTGGACAGTGAGCAATAGGTAGCTCGCTGTCCGACTGTCCGGTAACTGTCCGGACCAAGCCCAAGTAGTCGACGGCGCGCAATGTTCCCTCGCGACTCAAGGAGTTGTCAGCAACAGTAGGGGCCCAGCCGGGTCGAAGCCTGCTTGGGCCAGGGTTATCCGAAAGGGAACTCGAGCCCCGGTATGAAGGCTTGAGTCTGACACTATCTCCCGGTCCGCCCAACCGCAAAGAAGGATTGGGTTTTAGTCAGTAGAAGTCTCACACGCCCTCCCGCTCCGCTCTAGTGCGAGAGAAGTCATTGGACGATTTCCCACATAAAAAAATATCTCAACGCTTAGCTGTCATTTGCTAGTAATGTGTGTTTAGCTAATTACTTTATACGAATTTTATCTATATAATAAATTACATCTAGTAAAACATGATAACATTTTATTACTTGGAGTGAGAGATGGATTTAAACTCATTACCCACTTTTATAAGATTTATGTCAGCTGACAGATGACTAGCGTTTTCTTTTAATGTTGCTCTAATTCCTCTGATCCTCCGTCGTGGGTGCGATTATATAACTACGCAAAGTATTACACGCTCAACACTCAGACTTTAGGAAAAATAAACATCTTTCTCTTCTTTTTCCTTTCATTTTTAGGGTTCCTCAAACAAAAAAAAAACGGAGCCCTTTTAGGATCACTTTGTTGCCTGTCTGTTTGTCTGTCAAGACCCTTTAGCATGGGAACGCGTGTTAATCTGATAAACATAACGTGTTAATACAAATCTCTGTTGTACGGAAATGTAAACAAAACTCCAAAAACCGACGACTGATTGCCACTGTCCCGCCATTTTGTTTTTTTTTTTCTGCGGCCGGCCATCTGGCAGGCTGAATACAGCCTCATTAATGAAAAATTAGAAAGTAATTGTAATCTTTTAAAAATAAAGTATTTTAAAGAAATTATTGAACAAATAAATCACGTAAAATATGACATTATTTAATTAATACTTGTCTTTAAGTGATTTCAATTTAATATCGCGCTGTGATTGACTGGCTGAATGGAAAATTGGAACATGGTTCAATAGAAATGTGAAGATAGAACTATTTTTTTTTTTTAATAATTTGACAGCTGTCAGTTGTAAAGTAAAACTCCCTAGGGATGAAAAGTATCACTTTCAGCCCGCTCCTCAGGCAACTTCAGACCTACTTTCAGAGTATGAGTAATGAAAAGATATTTTTTTACTAGCACATGGGCAAAGTCACTCTCACTCAAGTAGCTAATCTTCTACACTAATATAATAAAGAGGTAAAGTTTGTTTTTTGTTTATTTGTTTGTAGGAGGTAATCTCTGGAAGTACTGTACCCCTAGCCAAGTTGCTAATCTGCAATCGTTAACGCTAGTAGAATGCTTCAAATATACGAGAATGACGTCATCTCAACGCTCTGTCACGGACCGGTGTCATAACAAAAGAAATAGGTGCGTGGCCAACTCGAAGCGTTCGGCTGGTCCGATTGCTAAATTTTTTTCACCGATAGAAAGCTGCTTTATTCCTGAGTGATATAGGCTATATTTTATATACGCGGGCGAAGCTGCGGGCAAACACTAGTGATTAATAAATAACGTGTATTTATATACCTATCATTAAAGTTACCTTACTATAAAATAGTGTATCTTTCATCAGAACTAAAAGCAATATAAAGCTCGTTTCAAAGTCTACCATCAGGACGCAAAGACCACTGGAATCGCACAAAGCACTGAGACGTGACTGTCGTGATGGGAAACTGTAAGGGTTACTGCACACGTGCGATTAAAAGTCGCAACGAAATGTTTTGCTCTTGCAAAAGAAGGTTATAAATCACGACGAAAAAATGTTCAATCTTATTGTTGTTTTTTTATTATTATTAGTTAGTTTAGGCTTGAGTTTGTTCACTAACTACTTAATCTGTTAGTAAGCGATGATTTCGTTGACTTTGGAACACGCTTGCCTCATGACTTAAAAAGGTATCCCTAGGTCGGAGGTATTCTTGACTTAAATCCCTGGGTTAAAGCTATCAGGAAACAGACTTCTATACGAAATTTCACCTCTTACCTGCACGGATGAGTAATACCTAATTATTTTTTTTTTTTGTGAGAATGATTGTAATGGCTTGTTAAATGTGGCAAGTGGCAAATATTTATTTTGTATACAAGGCTCTAATTATATCCTTTTTAAATCAAGCAAGCGTTCTCAGCTTTTATCTTGGTATACGGTTTACTGTTTCTAAAACTAAAGATATGGAACACTTTAATTGTCGTCTAAATTAATTTAAACCCGTGCGTTTTCGATGGATGTTGGTTTCATATATGATACATTAATATTATCTAACTTTCTGCCTGCTTTTACTCTTATTATTTTTATATTGTAAAAGTTAATTTACTCCATTTTCATTAATTTTTGCATGCTCACACATCGGTAATATTCATCTTTATTTTCATTTCTTTTATTCTACACCTTACATCTTCAAAAATATCGTACGTTTTCTAAAAAGTCGCCAGTCTGTACAGCGTGTGGCATCCCCGCCTCCCACAATACGACAGCGTTCGGATATCCTGATTGCGTACTTTACCCACAGTATCGGCACGTATCGCGGCGTAGCCCGTACCAAGGGAAACTATACGACACATATACGACGCGAAAAATACGATAAATGTTTTATTACTATTACCAGAGCTGTTTTACCGATATGCTTCGGATTTTCGTTTTTGTGTGAGTAGGAATATACTACACTACAATATAAAATACAAAATTATGCACCACAATTTGGCAATTACGGATTGTCCTACAATATTGAAGTTACTGAAATATTTTCTCAAATGTCTTGAATAGGCTCTTAATAAACTGGTGTATGCACCTCATCAATCAACGATTGCATCACTACTTACCATCAGGTGAGATCGCAATCAAGCACTAGTATATTAAATAACAATTAAAAAAAAACATGTATTGCAAAATTTTATCAGCTGTCTTTGAAACAGCTTATTATAGATACATTAGTAACAATTTTCACCCAAAAAATCTAAGTGCGAGTCAGACTCACGCATCGAGGGTTCTGTACAAACTTACATATGTAAATAATTCGATCCTCGAATCGATTCTCGAAGATTTTACCGTATCGCAAAAAAGAGTAACACTTTTTTTATTTAACTTTAAATCGTCAGGTTTAAGATTACGGGATTTTAGAGTGGGAATTATCAACTCTATGTTAATTACTTCCACAATCTAAAATATAATAAATTCTTCTCCATGAATATACTCTACCTATATACCTCTACTTATGTGAGATAACTACAAACGAAATGATTATGTTTCCAAGTCTCTACCTGATTGTACCCTAAAAACCTACTTTACAAAAAACCCTTACTTTTTAGGCCATGTGACGAATGGTCAACCTTTTTGTACAAGGATAAATAAACATAAATAACGTTGGCGACAGCGAGCAGCGATATGAGTTGATGATGATTGATGAAGATGACTCCTGAACCGTCCTGAAAGATTGCCCACACTTGCAATTAGGATAAGATTAGGAGCCAGGCTTCACCGCCTCTGACATTTAAACGGTCGGTTGGAAAAGTTGATATTTTTCTTTTATTTTTAGTGTTCCGTACTTAACCTTTCAATCGTGTCAATTAGAGACAAAATAGAAAGACAATAGCAGCGCGAACGCCGGCGTTCGCTTGGGGTTTAATGAATTTAAAAGTAAAAACGGACCCTATTACTACTATTATACTATGCTATCACCAGTGTGTATCTCATGTACCGTGATAGCTAAGACAGGTAAAATTTTCACAGATGATGTATTTGTATTGTCGCTATAAAAACAAATAATAAAAACTGAAAAAAGGTTATAATATTTTAGGGTGAGTTGCACCATTAAACTATAACGATAACCAAACCTTAACCAGCCGTGAAACGGCCGCCTATTGGTCAATTCGACGATTTGACAACTGTTAACGGCTTTGTTATCGTTATAGTTAAATGGTGCAACTCACCCATAGTGTCTAAGTTGTATATAATGGTTCAACTCGCGCTTAGCAGTTTTTTTTTAAATCTAATACCTATTTGTAATCACTGTAGGTAACAGAAATGAGATAAGTGTTTCATTTTAATTATTTAGGTCCAATCCAGACTACGATTTCCCTAGAGGCTATTTTTGAATTTGCTTTCATCTGCCAACAGTACTTTGTTTAAGAACCTATCTACCTTGAAAATAATTAGGTAATTATTATCTTTCTTTGAGTATAAAAAAGCAATTTTTAAACCTGTAAAAGTTACACAGTTCAAATCTCAACTAAACTCAAAGTATTTACCTATTTCAATTTACTTTTTTTACTTTGTGTTTGTAACCGATATGTGGTCTGTCCCGAATAAAAGTATTCCTATCATATTAGAATTAAACCATTCACAGGCTCTTTTATATTTTAACCACAGAAAAGATGTAAGACGCTAGAATGGCCTTGTGGGCGGGGCAAGCCTGCCTCAAAATATGCTCATGCTCATAATTGACACAACCAATAGCAAACTTACGATCTAAGTGTGCGTGGTCTGTTAGTTGCGTAATGCGCGTTCGTATTGGTTTATGCCTGTAGTGGAGTTAAAGGGTGTGACACAAGCGGCGACACTCATTGTAGTTTCCTTTCTTACCTCTTTCATCTTTTCTGTGATTTTAATGGAGCCGGTCAGTTAGTATGAAAGTTTGAAGCTATTTGTATGCCCCAAAACGTAAAGCTCTATGGAAAAGAACCCGCAAGAAATTCTATGAATACTCTTTTAGAATAAGCGAGAGTTTTCGGATTTATTCGAGAGAAATTCAGTGGCGGTTAAATAATAGAAAGACAATATCCAATAGGAATCAATTTGCGAATAATTAATATCCGCTAATTGATTCCTTATGTAAAATTGGTGTCTGCAGGAAAATATGTGGAATCACAGAAACAGGAGCGATCTCGTTAAAATGGAGCTGAGAATTGTATTGTAGCGTTGACTACCTCAGCAAACGCCAAGAAAGCTGACTCGATACATTTGCTGCCAAATGCTACAAAAACATTTCTAATAACGCAGAATAATCCGTATTCTAATATCAATAAGAAAGACATTACCTTTTAAATCTTATCACGAAATAAAACATGGACGTAAGGTAATATGGTCCAAAGACCATACAGCCATACAGCCAATGACCATACAGCCTCGTTGACTATAGCCTTTTGTTAAAATAATTAAAAAAAATAGCTAAGATGTTCACAATCAAACAATCGAATTTCTTCACGGAACGCTCTCTAAATTAGACAACATCACTATAAACCTTTTTTTTTATGGTGGGAAAATCATCCAATGACAACCCCCGCTCTTGGGTGGAACGGGAGATAGTGTCAGACTCTTACTGACTAAACGACCTACCCTGTTCTTTGTAGCCTTCATACCGGGGCTCGAGTTCCCTTTCGGATAACCCTGACCCCAGTAGGCTTCGACCCGGCTGGGTCCCTATTTTTGCTGACAACTCCTTGAGGCGTGCGGGAACAGTGCGCGCCGTCGACAACTCGGGCTTGGTCCGGACAGTTAGCGGACGGCCGGACAGCGAGCTACCCATTGCTTAGGTAGGATCCAGGAGTTGGGACTCGAGGTGGCGCTATACAAATCCGAGACTATCACTTTAAACCTGGTATTTGAGAAACTGAGTTAACCAACTGCTTCCATCGGATTAGCTCGACGAGTTTTCTCGTGTCCTACTCGCGACGGGGTACTCCATCTCATTTAGTTCTTCAATACCCATAAGTGACAGTAGAACTGACGAGATGGAGTATACAAGGTGTCGTTTTGAAGCTGCAAAATATTTCAGGAGGTAATTATGTTAGAGATTCTCGACCCGAATCAATAATAAAATAAGTAGGTAATTTTTTTTTTTTATATAACCGCGCTTTTTTTCACACACACAAACTCGGAACAATAAAGGGCGTTTTCACACACACTAACTCACAACGATAGTTTCATAAATAATGTATCATCCAATCATCATCCCGCACGCCACACCCTAGCCACGCCCCCGCGGCCATCGATCAATCGATTTAGTTTAGTGTAATTAAAAAATTAAATAACAAGTATTACTGATTATTGACCAGGTATCGTTTTTTTATATGATTATTTATGAGTTTTATTACAACCTCCTGAAATATTGTGCAGTTTTAAAACTGCACCTTGTATATAGGGTGACTGGCAATTAGTGTACGATACTTAAACACGTGATTGTGCTCATGATAACCAACAATTTTTAATAAGGAGCAAAGCCGAAATGGCGAAAAAAATATCAGCTGTTCAGTACATTAGGCAAACATAAATGTACTGAACAGCTGATTTTTTTTCGCGATTTCAGGTTTGTTCCCATAGTAAAAGTTGTTGGTTATCATGAGCACAATCACTTGTTTAAGTATCGTACACTAATTACCAGTCACCCTATATACGGATGTGTAAATGAAAAACCTCTATAAGTGATAAAAATCATAGGTCCCTTAAGCTCCCTATTATCCAAGTTCCATATTACATGATGTAATCGTAGTGGACACTAACTGGGTTAAGCATTTACAACCGGAGCCAAATCACTGCTGCAACTACATTTGGCATAAGATGTAACACGAAAAGTAGATAAAATTGCACTTGTGTGTGGCAGGTTACCAACCACGGAATGGCTTACACACAATAGGTATGGCAATAACTGGCTTTGCTTGAATACGTCGCTTGAACAGTTAATGTATTGAGCGCTTGTGGGATTTCAAAAAACTATAATAATTATTTTAGGCCTAGCTTTCTCCCGCGTTTTCATCTTTGGTTACTGCCCCTCTCCTGTAGAATGTAAAGTGATGTTATATAGCCTATAGCCTCCCTAGACGTATGGGCGATCACTAATTTTTTAATTCGAACTAGTAGTTCTTGAGATTAGCGTATTCAAACAAACTTAATTATTATTGTTAATGAATTATGAAGGTCAGAGAGTCAGTAAGTTAAAGTTTTTTTTTACGCGGGATATCATCAAATAACTACTCCTGCTGCAGCAGCAGAGAGTGCCAGACGTTTACTAATTCAAACCCACAGTGCTCCTTTATTTACCCTTTTTGCCAGCGCAACAGAACCATCCTCAGACTTGGCAGGCATCGACTGCAACTTAACTAACTCCGTCAAGTTTACTGACAACTCTTTAAAGCGGGCGTGGAACAGAACGCCCCGTTGACCTGGACTTGGCTGCGTTTACCATACCGGACGGCCGGACGACGAGCCACCCAATGCTCGCTAATAGGATATTAAACTGCAGGATAAACTAGAAGCTGACCTCTACATACTTTAGAAAAGACTACCTTTAACGACTTAACACTCACGAATCTTTCTTTCTTATCTTACCCATACATTCAGGATTTTTTTCTTCTTGTTCTTCCCAAAATTGATAATACCACAGCATGGAGGGTTACTTAGCAACTTCAATGATGCTACTTTTTTTGGCCAGGAAATCTTCAAATCACTTTTTCGCTTTGGGTGGAGCGAGAGAGAATGTCAGAATTTTATTGACAAAAACCATTCTAGGGTCACAGTGACTCTTTCGAAGAATGCCGCAGCAAAGTAATGCTACTTGAAGTGACTTCTCTCATACCAAGTTCGTTACGACAACTACCACCTACATTTCCATCAATCCATATATCAAGTAGGTAAATAAACAGGTAGCTATAGTATACTCGTACCCCAGCAGTTTTCAATAATAGAGTTCCTAAGTTAACATTTCAAAACGTCAGCTTCTCAACTTGTAATGGGGTTGTTATTGTAAACACGTTGAAGGCCGCCATCGAGCTATGCTTCACAAATGGCGTTCCTCTTAGGAAAACAACCAGATTTACATAAGTGCCTTTGTAACAGGGAATATGCATTTATTAGTTTTCTATTCAATAGTTCACATCATTCTATATAATAGTTAAAATAAAACAACATCTAAAAAGTATTTTTTTTTAAAAAAACACCCAACTGTTACGGGGAATTTAAATGCCCGCAATTTTGGCTCGATTGGTCGATGGTTGGTTGTCATAAACTTTGACGTCATAATATTAATCATGCATACTAATATAAAGTAGGTACATATGTATAATATATTTATTTATTAGACTTAGCTATGATGATTTAGATTGTGCATCGGATCCTACCCTCAAATATGTTAGCATAATTTATTAGCCTTTTAATGTTCCCACTGCAGGCCTCATCTCTAGGAGAGGGAATGGGCCGTAATCTACCACGCGGGCTCAGTGCGGGTTGATGAAGGTCACATGTCTTCGAATTCTTGGTTCTAGGACATGCCGGTTTCTTCACGATGTTTTTCTTCACCGTTTTGAAAGCAGTGGTGATGAAATAAATTACACAAAGTAATGCACCTGGGTGGGTTTAAACCCGCGACCTGCAACTCGTAAGTCGGGGCCGTTACTACTCGGCCAACACTGCTCACTCAAATATGTCATCTCTCTATAACTCAAAGGTTTGCTGGGAGAAAACTCATTGTTGAGTTAAGCTCACCTTTATACATGAACTGTCAAAGCTCCATGTACTATGTTGTTTTTGTGTACAATAAAGAATTAAGAATTGAATTTACCACCTTTATTTTGCAGTTTTTGAACATTAATTTCACGCTCAAAATAAAATTATAATCAAAAATATTAATGGGAGCTTCATTATGAAGTAATTCCTATTCCTTCAAGGGCTTCACCATTACACAGTAGCTATCAGGCTTTTATTCCCTGAAGAATTTGTAGTTGAGTTCTGTTCGTGCGTAATATTCGGTTTAAAATTATATTAGGTGATTTAGGTAATAATTTAGGTTTGAACTGAAATTAATTATCTCTATAATTAAGGGATACCTATTATAAAGGTTTTGCTTATTTCCTTGCTAACCAACCTCAACGATTTTTTTTTTTAAATAAAACTAATGAAAACTCAACTCAACAACTAATAAATAAATCCTAATCTACTATATAAAAATAAGTCGGGTTTTCCTTCCTGACGCTATAACTCCAGAACGCACGAACCAATTTCCACGGTTTTGCATTCGTTGGAAAGGTCTCGGGCTCCGTGAGGTTTATTAGAGTAGGGTAGAGTAGGGTAGAGTAGGGTAGAGTATTATAAATGTGAAAGTGTGTACGTTTGGATGTTTGTTACTTAATCACACAAAAACGGTTGAACGGATTTGGATGAAATTTGGCATGCATATAGCCTTTGACATAGAAAAGAGCAAAAGCTAGTAAGTAATAAATAAAACTGTCTATTTTGAAAAAAAAAAAATGAGACAGACATCTGTTGGCGGTCAAGCATATATTGAGTATTTTAGTATCACACGTGTCTACACAACTGGACTATAAGTGGAATCATTGAATCAGCTGCGATTTCGGTAATGTGGAGTTGAAAATTTATTGTTTACCAACGTATTTTAGCTTGCCAAGAAGGCTGATTTGCGTACTCCACCGGCTACCGTCGAAAACAACACAAAAAAAAAATGCAACCTCATCCTAATATAATATAATTCCATAACTATCATACAACGCCGTCTAGTCCCAAGCTAAGTAGAGCTTGTATTATTAGTACTAGACAACTGATAAACCTACTTACATACATATGTTAAATACATACGAGTACATAGGTACGGTATGAGTATTATAGATAAATTATACCCAGACACAGAACAAAATGATTGTGCTCATCACACAAACATTTGTCCTGGGTGAGAATCGAACCCACGACCTCCGGCATAGGAGTCAGGGCCACTAACAACTAGACCAGGAGGCCAGTCAAAAAAAAAAAATTAAAGCATAATTACTGTATTATGTAATCCGAAACTAAATACTTTCAAAACTACAGCATGGCTAAATACATATAAGCGTGCAAAGCCAAAAGGTTATAGGTACGAGTAACTACGTCTGCAGCTCGCAGCAAAACTAGCGACTGCTTTATCCGCTTAGTGGAAAATAGTATCAGAAGAAAAGTAGGCTCCTAGTTATTAAGTTCTCGTCGGGATTACTTTTTGTGAGCTGGTACAAGATTACGGTCACCATGGCCTCGCGCGGACTATGAGTAGCTATATGAGTTATGATGAAACAAATTGTGAGTAGCGTCACGCCCTATCAGAATACCCGCGCTACGTCATTTATTTTTTATTTTGAATTTGGCAGCATATAGTGCAATGTCCCTCTCTGCGTCTCTCTGTGATGAACGCGATAAACACAAAAATTACTGAACGAATTTCCATGTAATTTTCACCAATAGACTGATTTGATTGATTTATTTATGAGGAAGTTTTATATGTACAATACATGCATATGTAGTAGAGTCAAACCGTGAATTTCAATTATTTGTATCACCTGTGCAAAGCGGGTGCGAATCGCTAGCTAGAAATAAATAAAAAATATAAATGAGTAAATTTAAATTGAAAAAAAAAATCTCTTGGTAACTAATTTGTTATAATAAGATTATAAGACTTAACTTGTCTAGATTCACATTAAAACCACTGAACGATAAATTTACGTCAAGAGATCAAAAATTTTGGCTGTGGGAATATTTGAGAGAGAGACTGCAGCCCTGAATCGTAAGTGCAACTGATATCTCGACTTGAAAAAAAAAAAAGATAAAGTATTTTTTTTCAAGGCCTCAAAACATATAAAAACATATAACCCCCTCCTTATTAAAGTCGATAGAAACAAACAAAAGTCTCATTATCAAACAACAATATTTAAACCAGGGCCGAGTCTCCACAAGGTTGAACGCATGGCGACCGTAGCTGCCGTAGCGGTGGTATTTGACGGACCGGCGGCGGCAGATCAAAGGGGAACCTTGACAAATAGCGGCAACCTTTCTATCGTGTGCGGAACGCTAAATGGTTAAGTATTAAAACCGCACCTTTCTCGTGGCCTGCTTTATGTTGCCAAGCCTTGGTTTTTTGTTAATTAGGGAAATTATATCGCATGTGAAGCTGATTTTAAATCTAAATTTTTTGTTTAATATTATTCTGATTGGTCAGAATAACCAAAAACCTGCGGCCGTATTATGACATCTTAAAACCATCATGTTTTCTGTGTGAGAAAAGGATAGTGCTATTCGTCCTGTACAGCTCCGTCTCTTTTTCACACCGAAAACATGATGGTTTTAAGAGGTCATAATACGGCCCCTGTGGCTAAATTGGTTTATTTGTCCACTGCAGTTTTACCCAAGTCTTTGGCGACTACTCCGCTCCCATAGGTTATATACACTGTAACAGTCTATCTAACACGTACCTTCAGGAAGTTGGCTATGCCAGTCAGATTTTTTTCCAATCCGATTAGTAGTTCCAAAACTCGGCGGCGCGTTCCATTCCACGTGCGCCTCAAAGAGATGTCAGCATGATTTACACATTTTTTACATTTTAATATCTGATAGGGCTGTAAAATGGTTCAAGAGAGTCACCGCGGTTCTAAAACGAAAAAGGCAACTGAAGGAATACAGGTTTTTAGTCAACAAAAGTCTGACACTACCTTTTGCTCAGCCCCGTGCAAAAGAAGTAAGTCGATAATCCTCAAAAAAAAATCTCGAGTCATATATAATTATGAACTTACGAGTATGTAAGTACGTATGATATTTCAAGTCAAACTAATAGAGAAGAACCTTTATAACGCATGACATTTAATAAAATACCACCCACACGCATGATTTTAAAACGTTTAGGGGACAGTTATTAATGTTTTCTTTTTTTTTCTGTTAGTCATTGTCAAACTTCGAAGGATTCCGTTTTTCTAAATAAGGTAAAATTTATTAATGGAAAAACTCCTTAACTAACTTATAAGTATGGCTTCAACTTTAATTTAGATGTTCGGAACTTTGATAAAAAAAAAACGATTGATTTATTTTGTGCCTTATATTTTTGTGGACACATTTTGTAACACAAGTGCCTACTAACAACAAAAGTTTAATTAGCCATTGGCTCGTGGTATTACATTTGACTTAAAGAGAACCTAAGTAGCTAAATTCAGGATAAGTAGGAACCGTAATAAGTCCAGTTGCGTTTACTAGAATCATTAGTTAGGGATTCGGGTTTATAAAATAAACAACCAAATTATCAATATGTAGGCACAACTTAAGAATAACGTCTAGTCGTTCCTTGGGACGGATCGGGACTGCTCACAACGTCACACATCAGTTGGTCTACATTTAATGTTTAAATCACATCTCTTCTCACGGGTGCGCACGAATTCAACAGTATGCCAGGACTGATAGTAGAGGTTTTTTTAGAGTCTAGCAAAATGAGTTCATGAGAGGCTTATGTGACTCTCTGAGGGCCATTTTAAATGTATTAACGTAAGGTGGATGCTCCAAGGTAACCCACGAAATTTAAACTTTTCATCAAATAGCTATCTATTAGGGTTAGCTTGAACTAAGAGAGTTGTGTTGATGATTTGAATGATTCCTGAAATAAATACGTGTTTTAGCTGGCTTTCGCCTTAATTAAAACCTAAATTAATATTAACCTGCAGGCTCTACATAGGCTGGCACTAAATCCACTCCTCCTCATGTCTGCCGGTCGGTCTCTACTACAGCACCATTTTAAAAGTCACTATTTCTGTATTTAACATCTCTCTGGCGTTAATTAGTACTGCTAACTGCTGCCATTACACAACCCGTCACACATTTTATATGACCCCTGGGGGTCATAATAAAACCAATGTGAGGGAGCTAAATAATACATAAGCGAACATTGTTTTACCGTTGCTACGCAAATCAGTTAGCACAGTGACAAATTTGTTATTCCAAAAAAAAAAAACCTAAAGAGGAAGAGTTTGAAAAGTTCTCCCGTTGGAATGATTTTGACTCTTGTTTCAAATAACCAAAGTAACGTAACTATCTCGGAATTTTCGAGTATTAAATCACGATACTAACACACAAGCATCACAATGCACCGAAGCGATATTAAACAAAATCAACAGGAGCATTCATCAGGATCGAGTGTGTAAAATAGTTTTCATCTTTCTTTCTTTTTTCGACCGACAGGATCGTTATCAGAAAATGATGATGATAATATTAAATAGCGTGTTTCTAAATTGCAATTATTGAAGGGGTCAATATTATATGCAGGGGCCAAATTCCCACCTTCGTCTCTAGGATACTCCACTTATTCACTCACATCACTCTATTTAATATCTCTTGCACTTTCCAAGAAAATCTTGGCGGTGCAAACTGACACTGAGCACACCACCTGCAGTCACAAAGTGAAATTTATTTATAAATAACTTCCAGTCTCTCCACTCAACTAAGTATGATTGAAAATGACTTTGAAGTACGTTTCCAGTATTTATTTATATTTCGTGAGTTGTTTCCCAAGGGTCTTTGAAAAAATGAGACTTGATTGTTGCCGGCATGGCGATCAATCAACTTCAATGAAAGTATGAAGACAGTAGGTATTGTGTATTAAGACAGGTTATGTACGGCAGGTTTTATTATATTTGATTTGACGTCTTTATTACCTACGTCTGTTTATTTATTTTGTTGTGTTTGTTAAGGCATTTTTGATGACGTAGTTTAATGGCAGTTGGCTAATTTTTTTTTATTGTGTGCCTGTTGTATTCCACTTCGATTTCCGGTTACCGTAGGCGAGGGTTGCGGACTGCGAGCAATGGGTAGCTCGTTGTCCAACCATCCGGCGCTGGGCCGTTGCACGCACGCCCGAAAGAGTTGTCAGCAATCGTAGGACGTCGACCCAGCAGGGTTGAAGCCTACTGGGGCCATGAGTGATGCGCAAGAGATCTCCGAGGCCCTGGAATAATGGCAAAGAAGGAACAGGAGTGGTTTTTAGTCAGTAAAAGTCAGACATTATCTTCCGCTCTGCCCTAGAGCAGATGTCATTGGATTTTTCCACCTAAAAAAAAATGTCAAAGCTATACTTTCCATTCTTTCATGCTTCTCTGTCTTTAGCATCATCTAGCCTTCTTTAAGTAGGAGTTCAACTCGTCACGCCATCTCCTTCTGAGCCTACCGTGTCGATGGCTCCTACTATTCGGGATCCAGCCAATAGGCAACCAATTTACCCAATTTTGTTGCGGCATGCGGCCTGCCCATCCATTTTAATTCGGTGGTTGAGCTGCCTACGTTTGGGATCTTCGTTTTAGAACGAAGTATAGTTATTTTATGGGTCCGTGATTTTGACCTCGAGAATACTTCGTTCCATTGCCCGCTGACAGATCCCGAGTGCCGTATTTTGACATTTCGTTAATAATAATAATAATAAAGAAATATTTAAAAATGTGATAAATATGTATGTAAAATAAATGAATGGAATAATAATATAATAATAATGTAATAATAATGTTTATTGAATTGAATTGTTTGATTTACATAAATATTTCTACAATAACTAGAGCTAAAGTAACAAAATTGCGTTCGACCTTAACTGGGTATATAAACCTGTATGTATATAAACCTATAAATTATCATCTTTAATCTCAAGTAATAATATTGTTTATTTTCTCTCACAATGACAGCCTTTCTACCCTTGTTTTTATAGGTAAGTAATCAAAATTGTGTACAGTATTTTAAATATCTCATTACAAAGTCACCTTAGATTTAGAAAAGCCGCAATTCTTAATTTTCCAAACCGTATTTTAAAATGTTTGACTTCGTTTACCAAAACATTGAAAGAAATATATAATATTATTTTCACGAAATCTTTATACATTTCACAGTCGTTCAATTAAGAATTGACGTCACTAAACCTGGCGATTCGTGTGGAAACCAAAATAACAATGTCACATACAAAAATAACAATAATACCGGAGCAGATTTAAATACGGAACGTTGAAATCCGTTCCTCAGTATTTTATATTGTCATGAAACGAGCTCAAAATACGTTTTATAAATTCATCGGTGATATTTTGTATGCTGTATTTCTTAAAATTGAAATGGGTCAGGAAAGATTGTTGTTTACTTGACTCATAATGTGTTTTTATGTGACTTATGTTTGAAGATATAAAACTGGTTGGTTGGTTTAGTGCGATAAGGCCAATTGTGTGTTTTTTATTATATTTCCTTTTTGTTAATTCATAATCGTGATGTGCAATAAAGTATATATAAATAAATAAATAAATAATTGTCATTCTGCTTAAAATAAATGACAGCGCTTGATCGCTGCGTATTTGGGTTTTATTTTTCTTTATTTCTTTTCTTTTTCTGATAATAATAATAGCTTGTGCCAGCGGTTTAGGTCGCGTGAAAATATATATAGGCTATGATACTGTAACGCAGCTCAGCTCGTCGGTAGGCTCGTATAGGGATTCATCTATGAAATCAAACACTTCGGGCGGCGCACTCTTATACTTTTACTTATTTGAACGCCTTCATGCTTTCCTTACAAAAATTACTTCAACACTGAAAAGACAACACACATTCTTTTTTCTACCAACTTTCAAACCTATTCTAGAACAGCATAATCCATCAAATTTTACAAGCCAGTTCGTTGGTAACATAAAAAAGCAACTCATGCGATCTCCTTTCGATATCACAATACTCAGTGATAAATTTATCATTCTACTGGCTACAGAATTTTTAAAATCGGACCAGTCGTTTTCATGTTAATTCCTTACATATTAAAATATAAATCTTTCCTACTGCCCCGTACTAGCAACTACTCCTGTATCGTGAGTGCGTTAACTAACATGTAAACTCCAATCACACGACACCCAGACTGGGAACAACTATTTGTAGGCCATAGAATCAATTTTTTTTCGTGCGGGAATTGAACCAGCGACCTGCAGCGCTACAGACAATTATCCAACCACTGCACCAACAACGCCGCGTTCTTACTCCTACACCTGTCTGTTTTTTTTTTCACAAAGTTTCAGAAAGTTATCTACTTAAATTAAAAACACACAATAAGCAATATTACAACCTTTAACAAAGTCAGAGATAAACAAAAAGCTATCTATATTTTATCGAAGTTAACAAGAAAAGCTCTTCATCCATTTATGAAATTCTCAAACTTATTACTGGCTAAGTTATATTACTGGGTCTAAACAGATATCCTTCGTTGCGTGAAATTGATATTGCCCGCGGTTTCATTTTATGCCAGTTATGCGAACACATTTTATGCCCGTTAAGCGAGTAGTGACCCATTGTCCTACGTGGGCTATAAACGTGAATAAACGTCGCGACGCGATAAAGTTAAAGGTAAGAACTGCTCACACGCGTGCCACGTACGCCGATCTGTAGCCTAATTCACGTAAAATCAAACAAGCCAAATACCGTTGGAGTTTTATAGTCGTTCGATCGAAGTCCTATCCAAAAGCGGTATTTACGATCTATCGACTTATTTCCAGTTACATTAATAAGTATTCTACTAGGATAATCTAATACAGATTTTTTTTTAAATCGACGAATTTCAAACGACTTTAAAATCGGTGTCGTTCAAACTCGATTGATGGATGTGAATACGGAAATGGTGTAAACGACTAAATCGCTACGATATCGTGACGGTTTTCATTACGTGAATCGGGCTACTGGGCGCGTCGGTCTCCATACATTTTATATGGAAACTAGACTTGTAGAGCTACATTAGATCCTTGGCATGCGATGCCACACGACGTCGTTCTGCGTACAAATCAGTGGTCCATGTGTGCGTCGGTCTAATGTAGTTCTTCATAGTAGGTTTTCACGGTCTTGCAGAATTATTCGAAAGAATTTCTACAGGCCTGAATCGCAAAAGGAACACAGGTGGGTTTTAGTCAGTAAAAGTCTGACACTTCAAAAAAGGACCTTTTTTGAGGACTGAATCTGCCCCTGCCAGAAACTGAATTTATTTCTTGTTCATATGCCCGCATCTTCTCTATCCTCCGTAAGCCACCTTAAACTCAGCTGATGGAAAACGATGTTGTGGTTGACATTGGGGCGCCCTTGGATTAAAGCTTCTTCAACTACGCAACACGCTTTTTTCTTGCATTCTGTCCTGTCACCCGTCACGCTATCACTAACTTCCTTTTCGTTCATATCGTTCGCGATAATGTTTTACATAAAACACAAAAACAACATGACAAATAAAATTGTTCAATTACATAATTTACAAAGCATCACACTTTCTTCAAAACAATATTAAAACCCGTAACTCAATTAGGCTTACAAGTATAATTATTTTATTTCACGAACTTACAAAAGTCAAATTACAGAAATAGTTACGCATGCTTGGAAGGAATAAAGTCGTGTCCATGGCTTGGCCTTGACCCTGGGCTAATGGCCTTGCCGTATCTCACATGGGCCAAAGTGAGCCCTACGGTAATGGTCATGGGAACCGGTAAAACGGAGATCTACTTATGGCGGAAAGAATTTATTGTTGAGTGAATTTAGGCTATTATTAGTACGCGGGGGAAAACGCGGGCAAAAGCTAGTGTTATATATTATCCAATTAATGGTTTTATTATGCAATTTTAATAATTTGTTTTTTTTTTTACTTTTAAAGTTCTGCTCTTTGTCTAGCTTATATTAATATTGGGATTGGCGCTGATAGCCAAAATACAGGCCTTTGTTTAGTTCGGCTACAGATCTCAAATTCTTTTGTATTAAAATAATATGGCCTACAACTTGGCCTTCGCACTACCGTGCGCTTAGAACCTGTTGCAACACTGTAAATTAATTTAAATGAACTTATTATTATTTTCATAAAGAGTAAAGATTTTTATTTCTGGATTTGTGTTTCTAATGAATAAACTCAAAACCTACTGCACCATTTTTTAAAATTCTTTTACCAATAAAATGCAACTTTAATTAGTAACATTGGCTATCTATTCTATACTTTCACACGGGCTAAGCCGCTGGCAGAGCTGGTTAGTTTGACAATATGACAAAACGTTACACTTTTTACACGGAAAATCAATGATATTCCTCTGTTCTATTTTGAACTAAATAAAAAAAATATCGTGTTTTTTTTTTAAAAAAATCAGCACAATTTGCTGACAAATTGTCAAGCATGATGTTGGCCGAATTGCCGACAGCAACGACCGGCCTTTTAAAAAACAAAAATCAGTACAATTTGTTGTCAAGTTGTCCAGCAAGAAGGCTGAATTACTGACAGCAAATCGGGTCACTTGACATGCGTTTAATTTGGACAGGTTGTTGATTTTCGCTATAAAAATCGGGTGTGTGTTTGTAAATCAGTGTTCTTTCTAATGGATTACACGGTTATAAATGAATTATCTATTCATCTAATCAGTTCGTAATGTCAGTACTGGGCGAAAGCCCCGGTTTTTCACACTGTGTCTACACAGTCATTTAGGATTAAGCCCTTCTCTTGGTCTCTCGCCCAGCATTTAATGAGACCCACTAAGTGGCTCTTTTAACTCGCAGTTCATCGGATATGCGGCAGATATATCCGGCCTCATCCCACTTAAAAAAAAATACATTCAAACATACAACCTCCTTCTTTTTAAAGTCGGTTAAAAAGCACCTTTCGGGATAACATGTGTGCACACAGTACTTTTGTTGTTTGTTTTTTAAACGGTTTGAATTTCGAACCCCCAGGATACTGTACCATAGTTATCGCAAGTTATAAATGACTAGTTTTTCCCTTACGTACATAAAATGTGTCCTATGTCACTCAGGAAAAACACAGTTTTCAATCGGTGGCTAAATAGCAATCGGATCAGCTTAACCTCTTTATAATATTAGAGTAGAAGTGAAGATGATAACTTTAAAATATTTTCACAAATCTAAATCGTAAACATACTATGGAGAGAACTATACTCAACACATATATTGTGTTGAGTATAGTTCTCTCCATAGTTAATTTATTTGTATACTCGTAGAAGGTTCATTATTTATTGAGCAATATAGAGAACTATGGTTGCACATTGACATTATGTTATACTCGTATTTAATGAGTTGAAGATATTGGAGACAGGAATGCGACGGTCATTTCATATGAGTTCAGTGCATCCTGTTTTGACCGAACTAATCCAATGACAGTAAATAACAGTTTTCAAGGAAACTATTGTTACCTTACTTTTTTATTTGAAAACACAAAAAAACATGAAAGAAAAATGATGTTCAGTAGAGTATTTTCAAAGTTTCGATTGAAAAAAAAAAGATATTTTCTACACTTGGTAGTAAAAATTCATAACTTGATCTTAAAGACGCAGCGTTGGAGGGCCTACTACAAGGTGCACCGATGACCTAGTGAAGGTTGCGGGAATCCGATGGATGCGGGACGCACAGGATCGTTCATTGTGGCGACACTTGGGGGAGGCCTATGTCCAACAGTGGACGTCTATCGGCTGAAATGATGATGATGATGATACAAGCTCTCTTATTTCATGATCTACACGGAATGAAATTGTAGGTATACGGGGAAATGCTTAAATTTATTAATAAATTGAATATAAAAAATACCGGCTAAATGTGAGTCAGACTCACGCACGAAGGGTTCCGTATAATAAATCGAAAAATCACCTGTTGTGTGTACCTAACCTATTTTATTATTTGTTACATACTCAACTGAAAAATTCATCTGTCTACCTATTACGATTCAAGAGATACAGCCCGCTGATAGATAGACGTACGTGATAGATGGCCCGCGGCGGTTCAGTGATAGGGTTCCATTGATTACTCTTCGGGTACGAAACCCAGTGTAGCATAGCATAGGTAGTCGGCCTTATAATTTTTTCACTGCTGGGACTCAGCCCTCCTCTCTAGGAGAGGGAATGGGCCATAATCCACCACGCGGGCCCAGTGCGGGTTGGTGGATGTCACATGTCTTCGAATTTTTGGTTCTAGGACATATCGGTTTCCTCACGATGTTTTCCTTCACCGTTTTGATAGCAGTGGTGATGAAATAAATTACACAAAATAATGCGCCTGGCTGGGTTTGAACCCGCAAATACAACTCGTAAATCGGGGGCGTTACGGCTCGCGGCCACCACTCCTCTCTACTCGAAACCCGGTAACTATAACTATTCATCTATATATCTCATCTTCATCTACGAGTATATAAGGTTATGTTATGGAGCTGTTTTGAAGTATGAGGCCCAAAACTTCGAAGGTCGCAATCAAAACAAAGCAAAGAAAATTAAAGTTACTATATGTTTACGTAAACGTGTTACTATACTACTCGTAACTACCGTAATAAACAATAAGGGGCCTATCTCACTATTTTGTTTTCGCAATAGACAACGTAGAGATGTGGCGAGCCAATTTCTCTACCATAGACATAAAAATTTAGCTTAGACAGACTGTCGCCTGACCACGTATATTTCTTTTAATAGAAGGAAAAACTAAGGATACTAATATTTTTTTTTTAAATAAGCAGTTACTTTTCACTTCTATTTATTACATAACATAACTCATATCTGTTGCTCTTGTTATTTTTATTTTTGTTAAAGTGGAAGCGCGCAAAGTCATTAAATGACTTCTCGTGCTTTAGGATGGAGCGAAAGGGCGTATTAGATTTATCTACACTAATATTATAAAGAGGAAAAGTTTGTTTTTTTTTGTTTGTAGGAGGTAATCTCTGAAAGTACTGGTCCGATTGCTGAAATTTTTGAAAGCTGCTTTATTCCTGAGTGACATAGGCTGTATTTTATATACGCGAGCGAAGCTGCGGGCAAAAGCTAGTACTGAATAAAACCTACTTGTGCTTTTCAGGTGCCCTTAGCGTTCCAGGGCATTGGTAACTGTTTCAAAAACCGTGGCTTTATTATTGTTGTCCTGTGTGTATAAAAATAATAAATTAAATACGAAATGATTATATGAAAACCCTTGTCAAAAAGATTGAGATAAGATGATACATTTATTGATAAATTGTGATCACCAATCATTTATATTCTATATACTTCCTTTTGGTATAGGGTCCAGTACTACTGCTAAGTATTCTGTACATGAGACAGAAAGGGAACCCTTATAGGATCACTTTGCTGCCCGCCTGTCTATCAAGACCCTTTTTGTTAGGAACACGTGGAGTTATAAAGCTGAAATTAATATCAAATGCTGAGACGTGCTATCACTTGGAGCAGGGAAAAAATCAAAATAAGTTGTCCGTTTATGGAACATGTTTAGCAAGAAACAATGCCATGTGCTATAGTGCGTTTCACGTAAGAATTCTCTTCGCCATAATGTTGGCTCCCCTGTCTGTCTAAAGAGGGGAAAAAAAGAGTTGCCTACTCTAGCAAAATTTTTTGGTTCGATTTTAATGGTAGTCGCGACACTTTATGGAGAATTATGAGGAAAATGGCGTCAATGGAGAGGTACGAAATGGAGCCCAGCGTTGTATACTTACTTTATTCAAAAATAGTGTTCACAGTTTCCAAAAGAAAAAAGACACAATTATAAGGCAATTGTTAAAAGTTTCGTAATATCAATTAATCTCCCTAATATTAAGCAATTTAATTACTAAAAATATAGCAACACTATTTTCAAGTATTGCCAACATTGCGGCGAAGGGAATTCTCATGTGAAACTGTGTGAAACGCAATATAGCACAAATATAGCAAACCTTTATGTAGTCACATCACAAAATAATGAGATATTTTTTGCGATTTGCTAGAATGTTGGATTGTTCAAAAGTGTTACCGTAGCCCTGGAACGCAAATGGCAACTGACAACGACAACAGACGACACACAGGTAAGTTAGGTTTTAGTCAGTAAAAGTCTGACACGCCCTCTCGCTCCACCCAGATCGAGAGAAGTTATTTCATGATTTTCCACCTTAAAAAAAAAAGTTAATATTTAATGCATTAAAATAATGAGTATACCTATTATAAAACCTTGAAAATCAATACTAACAATGTTTTCAACGTCCAATACAATACTATGAATGGTAATTCACTCGTTAGACAGACTAGACTTAAGGCCATAAAGACAGCCAGGCATTATGTCTTGTTCGTCTCGTAAAACATTCGTCCTTGAGTAGTCACAATCTCCTAACTCTACTTTATGGTTCTTATCTGCGACAGATTCGTCTATGGATCTAATAATGACATATGTATTTGGCTTATGGTTTGATTTATAATGTTTTACTTACGTAAGTTATGATGTTATTAATCAATACTTGTTAGAAGTTATATTTCCTTGCGAAGTTTTTGTTTAGTAATAAATTACTGATTTATATACTGCGGAAAGTCAAATGAAAGTGGTAGTTCGCCTCTGGGGCCTTAAACCATTCCACCTAAAAAAATGCAGAGAAAGAGAGCAGTAATGACCGAATGCTAACGGCCCTGACTTACGAATTGTAGGTCGGGTTCAATCCCAGCCAGGGACATTACTTTGTGTAATTTATTTTCATCACCATTGCTCTCAAAACGGTGAAGGAAAACATCGTGAAGAAACCAGCATGTCCTACAACAAAACAAAAACTACTGAGGTGTCAAGGGACACCCGGATGGAACGAATAAAAAGTAACATTGTCTGTCACACGTTTGCGCCAAAAAAGGTCCAGTTCAGCGAAATGCCAGACAACTACGAGGTAGTTTGTCTGACGCTGGTTTTCAACTGAACCTTATTTGGAGTGAACAGATAAAACAGATTTTGACAGCACTATCGGCTTCAACAACCTCGAAAACCATGAAAAAGACACCCATATCGAAAAAGTTGATAATTTATTGCAGCCGCCATCTTAGATTTACATTTTGACAGTACAATCGGTTTCAAAACCCTAGAAAACCACGAAAACGACACCCAAGACGAAAAAGTTGATAATTTCTTGCAGCCGCCATCTTGGATTTACATTTTGACAATACTATCGGTTTCAACACCCTTGAAAACCATGAAAACGACACCCATGACGAAAAATTTAATAATTTTTTGCAGCCGCCATCTTGGATTTATATTTTGACAGTACTATCGGTTTCAACACCCTCGAAAACCATGAAAACGACACCCATGACGGAAAAGTTAATAATTTCTTGCAGCCGCCATCTTGGATTTACATTTTGACAGTACTATCGGTTTCAACACCCTCGAAAACCATGAAAACGACACCCATGACGAAAAATTTGATAATTTCTTGCAGCCGCCATCTTGGATTTATATTTTGACAGTACCATCGGTTTCAACACCCTCGAAAACCACGAAAACGACACCCATGACGAAAAAGTTGATAATTTCTTGCAGCCGCCATCTTGGATTTATATTTTGACAGTACTATCGGTTTCAACACCCTCGAAAACCATGAAAACGACACCCATGACGGAAAAGTTAATAATTTCTTGCAGCCGCCATCTTGGATTTATATTTTGACAGTACTATCGGTTTCAACACCCTCGAAAACCATGAAAACGACACCCATGACGGAAAAGTTAACAATTTCGTGCAGCCGCCATCTTGGATTTACATTTTGACAGTACTATCGGTTTCAACACCCTCGAAAACCATGAAAACGACACCCATGACGAAAAAGTTGATAATTTCTTGCAGCCGCCATCTTGGATTTACATTTTGACAATACTATCGGTTTCAACACCCTCGAAAACCATGAAAACGACACCCATGACGAAAAAGTTGATAATTTCTTGCAGCCGCCATCTTGGATTTACATTTTGACAGTACCATCGGTTTCAACACCCTCGAAAATCATGAAAACGACACCCATGACGAAAAAGTTGATAATTTCTTGCAGCCGCCATCTTGGATTTACATTTTGACAGTACTATCGGTTTCAACACCTTCGGAAATCATGAAAACGACACCCATGACGAAAAATTTTATAATTTCTTGCAGCCGCCATCTTGGATTTATATTTTGACAGTACCATCGGTTTCAACACCCTCGAAAACCATGAAAACGACACCCATGACGAAAAAGTTGATAATTTCTTGCAGCCGCCATCTTGGATTTATATTTTGACAATACTATCGGTTTAAACCATAAGTGACAAAAGAACAGATGAGATGGAGTATTTGGTCGTGAGTGTGCGACCGTGGCGGAATAATCGCGAGAGTGTTTGTCGGATATATTCGACATAGGTCGTTAAAAGGTTAAGAGATTCCGACGATGTAAATCACCGGTAGAATGTTACTATTTCTAGTAACCTTTTTTTAACTTAACCTTTTTCTAACTAAATATTAGAAGCGACAAGAAATATGTAACCAAGATCTATGTAACTCATAATATGTTTTAAAATGCACGTTCTTCTCCATAGAGACCTACGTTTTGGAACGTGCAATTTAGCTTCAGTTTTCTTGGACTGACCGACATTTGACTATTCAAAAGTGCCTGCAAATGGTCTATTTGAAATAAATGATTTTGATTTTGATTTTTAAGGAGTAAGAGAACGTGTCAGACTATAACTGACTAAAACCTACCTGTGTTCCTTCAGTTGCTTTTTACGTTTCAGAGTCGCGGTAACTCTTACGAACAACTCATTATTTATGATTTACTACACACTAATTTATACCTACATATAATAATATACATATATTTATTTATCTCACATCTAAGATTGACATCCGTAGACTCATAGCAAGGTTCAGTTGAAAACCAGCGTCAGGCAGCTGCTACGTAGTGGCCTGGCATGATGCTAAACTGGACCTATTTGGCGCAGCCGTGAGACATACCATGTAGATATATTTAATATCCCATACTATAATAAATTTTTATATCATTGTGTGTACCTGTGTGCCAAATAAAGGTATTTTCTTTCTTTCTTTCTTTTCTTTCTAACTCCGCAACCCTGTCTAGAGCCCCTAGAGTCAAATATAATACCTATTTAATACGTTTGTTCAAAATTCTGTGTTTACTCACTGTCTTACGCATTCTGTGCTTACCACGTTGACACACGTGGGCACATAAAATATGGCCATCGACGCCGCCAAAATGAATCATAATGCTGGTACAGAAATAATTAAGAAGCAAATAAAACGACCATTTGCTTCTTAACGTTTAATTAATTCATTATTCATTTTAATTTGAAGTGTTTTAATATTTTGTGCTCTCATACCTATTTATACCTATTGTTCGAGGAGTCTCTTGCTTCCTTACCGATGCTTCGCCATAGGAAACAGCCAATTTGAACTGTGCACTAGCTTATCTGTCATTTTATAAATGTCCATGTAGGTCTATGTGAAATAAATCATTTGGTTTTATAATATAACATAATATAATATTCCACAACTATCACACAACGCCGTCTAGTCCCAAGCTAAGCAGAGCTTGTGTTATGAGTACTAGACAACTGATAACATACTTATATATTTCTAAATACATACATATTATAGTTAAATTACACCCAGACACAGAACAAATGAACATGCTCATCACATAAACATTTGTCCTGGGTGGAAATCGAACCCACGACCTGCGGTATAGCAGTCAGGGTCACTAACCACTAGACCAACAGGCCAGTCAAAAAGTCAGTTTTTAGATAGAATATTTTTTGATATCTTATTTCATGTGTAAATTTTTCATTATATTCTTATAGTAGAGGATACGGTTAAGAACGACCTTCACCGGTTTGTTTAATGGATGAAACGTATTTTATGATAAATTTAGTATATTAAATAATATAACGCGGGTGGGTGGGTTGCCTGAGAAATTCCTGGCCAGAATTTTTTTTTTTTTTTTTGTAAAATTCAACGGGGTGTTTAACGAATAAATTTAATACTAACCAAAAGTGTGAAGCCTTTAGAACATAAGAATGTTGGGTTGCCTATTTGTTTTCTGGCATAACTATGGGTTGCCAGCTATAAACAGGTATGTATAAACAGGTGTGTTTATTATGATATACAACAAATTCTATATCAAAATTAACGCTGTTTCATTACGAATACGATGTTATAGTGTTGTCTGCAAAAAATCTTGTATGAATAACGGTTGTGCATTTTTCTAAAAAAAAAGTTAGTTTTCAATTTTTTATTAATAATAGTTTGGCCAGGAATTTCTTATATTATTTAATACACTAAATTTATCATAAAATACGTTTCATCCATTAAACAGACCGGTGAAGGTCGTTCTTAATCGGATCTTAGACTATTATTGTTTGTATCTATGTATCGTAGTTAGAACATTGTCGCTACTTTTATGTATAATGTACCTATCTCTTTTTTTTGTTAGATGGCTAATCATCCAGTGAATTCTCCTGCTCTATGGCGGAACGTGCGTGTCAGACTTTTACTGATTAAAACCCACTCTTATGTTATTTTTTTGCCGTGCCTTACAGGATCCCGGGTTATCCTTTCAGTAGTGAACCCATGGCCTTAGTAGACTTCGACCCTGCTGGGTCCCTACGGTTTTGCTCCTTGAGGCGTACACGGAACCCTACGCGCCGTCGACAACTCACATACTATTTTTAAAATGGGAAGAGTTTTTCGGAAAGTGATAAATTTATTTATCATTAAATTTAATTTGATGATGATCGAATAGGACCATAAAAAATGTTAGTAATTTTACAATTGCATTTAAAGTAATAAATAGATAAATTACTAATATTATTATAAATCACAAACTGCATCGCTTTTTTTTAATTGATATAAACTAGTGCTTGACTGCGATCCCACCTGATGGTTAGCAGTGATGCAATCTCTGATGGTGAGGCGCACTAGTTTATTGAGAGCCTATTCACTCTAGCCTTGGAGACACCCAAATTATTATCGGACGGGAAGACAGCAGCAGGCAAATTGTTCCAGTCCTTCGAAACGCTTAGTCCGGACCGCAGAGGTTTCAACAACGTATGAGTGGATACTCGTCATACGTTGAGTTGTCCGACGACGGTAGAATTGAGCGAATTAAGTCGTGTAATTCCTGCACATACTCTCCAAAATCCCTTTTTTTTAAAACAAAAGTTTTCTTTGCTTAATTCCATAGCGCTCTAAAAATACAACCGTTTAAATCTCCCACTTCAAAATCCGACAATTCCACAAATTAACCACTGCCAGCCTTCATAAGGGACATATCACTTTTTACCTCGTCTATTAATCTGCCGCTGGCATCTGTCCAGCTACAATACGTTAAGGCCCTAACTCCCGAAAAGTACCATAAATAGTGATTTTCTGAAGCCAACTCTTATTTATTTACTTATTCTTCATGCACACAAGAGTACAGAGGCGGGCTTAATGCCTTAACTCTTTGAATGTCGTAATTAGAGACACAATAGAAAGACAATTACCTTATGTCGGACTGTGTAACTTAAGACATTCGAAAGGTTAAAGCATTTTCTACCAGTCAACCTTTGGGTGATACTGAAACAAATTGTGTGTAAGTGCAATATTAAACATTACATATTATAAAATTCCAACAAATACAAATAACCTATAAAATACAAATACACTATATACTTCTGAACTCCTAAGTCAATAGGTTTGAAAAAAAATGTTTTAGGGTAAAACTATATTGCGCACACGTGTGCCACACACGCCGATCTGGGCGCGTCAATCTCCATACATTTTATAAGGAAATTAGACTTGTAGAGCTAGTCTTTGATCCACGCCACGCAACGTCAACGCGTCACGCGATGTCGTTTACGTACAAATCAGGCATGTAGGTACGCGTTTGCGTCAATCTAATGTAGTTCTAACTTTATTATAGATTCATGTACAACATTATCAACATGATATAATTTTTTCATAAGACAAATATTTTTGCCAAAAAAGAAATTTTAACAACATGATATTTTTTCGCTTGTTTTTCCTACTCCTTTCAAACGGCTTTGATCTTTAGAAATATGTTTACTAAAAAAATGCTGCCTTGAACTAACCAATTCACTCTTGACTTAAAGACCTCTAGGTAGTAACTATCAGGAAACACCTCCGGCAGGGAATGAATGTGTTCCCTAATGGCGTTTAACTCCGCCCAGATTTTCCAGGGACTATACGCTTTAAACCGGTGGACAATTACTACGAACCTCTTATATACCTCTCTCTGTCACTTTCCTATTGGTAGACAAAGAGGGGATACTCTTCGCGGGAATGTAATAAACGTACACATGTCGACAACGCGTCTAAATTGATGAAAGCAGTCCAGATGGCTAATGCTCGCGGCTGTGTGAGATACATATGAAATAATAGAGTTTAATTTCATGAAAATAAACGGTTTTATTTATACAGGAAGTATTTTAGATTCATTGCTCTGGCTGATGATCTTTCGACCTAGTTAAAATTATAAAGTCATACCTACTGGAGCATTTTGTTTTCAGGGGAAATGAATAAATACAGTGCATACAGCAAATATGCGCAGCAAAGACAATCTCCACAGATGGGGGTTCTCGGATGGTTCCGATCTTCAGTGTTTGTGCGGCGTCTCTCCGCAGACCATGTCCCACCTTCCGTCCTGCGTCACGTGCCCTGTTGCCTGCTCACGTAGGGACCTAATGACAGCATCAGCGTGGCTGGATTCTGGGTCAGGCAAGGAATTTAACTAATTTTGCCATCGATACGCTAAGAAGAAGGGGAAATTAACAAAAGTTTAGGTACTTATTCTACAGTGAGAGATACCTACTTCTGTTTTAATACGACTATATATTGTTATATGTATTATTCTCTAATTGATTGCTAATACAGTAGTTAATTTAGGTAATCGAGTAGAAAGTTTTAATATGAACGACTGAAAAATTGTCCCACATATTTACTTAAACGATGAAATATCTACCTTTAAAAATAGTTGAAATAAATGAATTAGATGCTTTCGGAATGAATAGCAAGCACAGAATTATTAATTACCTATATTTGTGCAGTATGAACGCGACGCGGCCGAAGTCGCAGACAACAACTAGTTTAAAAATAAAATCAATCACACTTCAAATAATTTACATTTAAAAAAAAATACAATAAAAGGCACGTGACATGGATACAACTACAGAGTCACAGACACGCCAAAGATCGCGTGACAGTCGATAGCCCGCTGTTCAATGAGTGGCGCCCAACGTGGGACACCGTGCTACCGTAAACATAGCCAAGGTTGTCGCTATTACGTGTAAATATGCCCATTATTTATTGATGCTAACTACGAACCGGCTAAAGGGGTGAAACGCACATGACTTGAAAGTCTTTATTTTATGCTAAAAGAGTAAAACTTACCAAGAGGCTGGTTCGAGATAGTTCAGGAATAAAATAGAGAAGGTTAAGAACTTAGGGGTATGGATAGACAAACATCTTTCTTGGGGTCCCCAATTACAAGAGGTAAGTCGAAAAATATTTGCTTCTGCCAAGTCCCTGAGACGGTTGCGTAACTTTCTGTCCACTGCCACTAAAATTGCATTAGCTCATTCCCTCTTACTCCCTATCCTTGACTACGCTGATGTCAGTTATCTCGATCTTACTGAGGCACAACTTGATAAACTTGAGCGACTTCAAAATGTTTGTATACGATTTATATTTGGCTTGCGCAAGTATGATCACATATCCGATTTTCGTATAAAATTCAAGTGGCTTCCAATACGTCTTCGCCGGAACGTACACATCTTGTCTCTGCTCTACAGTGTTCTGTTCAATCCTAAAACCCCCGCTTATCTTAAAGAACGTTTCAAGTTCCTTCATGACACACATAATAGATATCTTAGGTCATCAGAAAACTTGGGGTTAGAGATGCCAAGTCATTCCACCAACTTTTATGATAAGTCGTTTACAGTTCAGGCTGTGCGGTTGTGGAATGCTTTGCCCGTCTCGGTAAGGCAAGCTAAAACACTCACAATTTTTAAAAATGAGGTTACTGATCACTACCTTTCCTCCTGAACGTTGTCATTATGTACAGTAATTCTCTGCTTTCATTTAATTGTATAAGTATATATATATATATATATATATATATATATATTGTATATTGTTTTGTAATTTATGTAATTTATTAGTTTATGTATTGTGTATATATGTAGATAGTACACCATCAACTACCTGAGTATCTTTTTCTCCTTCTCTGTCAAATCCATCCAAAGATTGTCTGTAAAAGATCGCTTTTAGTGATAAGACCGCCCTTTGTGACACCCTATAAATTTTAAGTTTCTCATGTAATTTTTATTTTTGGTGTACAATAAAGAATCTATATAGATACAGCAAAAAAAAAAATAGCAAAGGGGCTTCCCCTTTGCTCAGTGGAACAAAATTGATAAGCTGAACAATACACTCTGGTAAAGATCCGCACACCTCCGATAAAAAGGGAGAATCCTCTGACCAAACGGGTGTTATGTCTAGTCCAGGCAACTGCCCGATAATTGATTTCGGACGGTTGCGTTCTAATCTTGATGCAGGATTTCGAATTTTTTGTTTCTATAATAGCAACATAAAAGTCGCTACAATTGGCTTAATTAAAAATACACGATAAACATTTTACTTTGTTTTACACAATTTTACTTTGTTGTAAATCAAAAAAGTAACACAACTTATACATAAACTTAAATCTATAGCCACAATGGCGGTCTTATAGCTTTTTTTTTATGGTGGGAAAAATCATCCATTGACATCCCCCGCCCCTGGGCGGAGCGGGAGATAGTGTCAGACTCTTACTGACTAAAAGACCCACCCCGTTCCTTCTAGCCTTCATACCGGGGCTCGAGCGCCCTTTCGGATAACCCTGGCCCCAGTAGGCTTCGACCCGGCTGGGTCCCTGCTGTTGCTGACAACTCCTTGAGGCGCGCGGGAACAGTGCGCGCCGTCGACGACTTGGGCTTGGTCCGGACAGTTACCGGACGGCCGGACAGCGAGCTACCCATTGCTCACTGTCCGCAAGCCCGCGCCTACGGTGGCCGGAAATCGGGATCAGAATCCCGGCGGCGGCGGCGGCGGCGAGAACGCCGTTGCCTGATGCTGACAGCTACCATTCCCTACAAAACTATATTCTGGCAACGTCAACTAGCGCATACGCTTGGTAATCAAGCCTCGTTTATTTGATAAGAAGATTTTTCTTTAAAGTGATAGGAGGGTAGTTGTGAGGTAATCCCTGGCCAAGAAATAAGTTTCAGTATTGCCTTTCGATCAAGAATCAGTATTGTCATTCAACATGGCAATGCTGCCAGCCTTTTGGGGACATCTCACTCTCAGAAATAATTCAAATCCATTTGATAGTTTTGCCAGCAAACTTACTTTCGTATTTATATTAGCGAAGGGAAGCCATACATGTTTGACCGCCATTAGACTTAGGGTAAGTAGGGTGGAGCAGTTTTATTATTTTGTTAATTAGCTCATAACCGTTCCCTAGTAATAAACCTTTTGTATCTTAATGCCGCTAATATTTTCTTTCCTGGTTCATTTATTGTGACTAAATAACGTCCGCTATGACATCAGTGATTGGAGTAGGTAGAACTATTTTGGTTCCATGACCCAAAACGTTGGGCGATCGACGGCAGCGATCTTTGGCGCAAGGCCTTGGTACAGACCATGGTACGGAACGAGGAGGAGTGGCAGGCGGTCGCCTCCTGCGAAGCAATAATGCTAGCAAACGAGGCGGCCGCACACGCGAAGGCACGACGTCGTCCCCGATTTCCGACCAACGTAGCCGCGGGCTTGCGGACGGCAATCAATGCTGAGAGATCGTAGCTCGCTGTCCGGCCGTCCGGTAACTGACCGGACCAAGCCCAAGTCGTCGACGGCCTGCGCTGTTCCCGCGCGCCTCAAGGAGTTGTCAGCAACAGCAGGGGCCCAGCCGGGTCGAAGCCTACTGGGGCCAGGGTTATCCCAAAAGGGCGCTCGAGCCCCGGTATGAAGGCTTGAAGGAACGGGATGGGTCTTTTAGTCAGTAAGAGTCTGACACTATCTCCCGCTCCACCCAAGAGCGGGGGTTGTCATTGGATTATTTTTCCCAACGAAAAAAAAACAATTGAGCAATGGGTAGCCCGCCGTCCGACGGTCCGGTAACTGCCTGGACTAAGGCCAAGTCGTCGAGGGCGCGTAGTGTACCACGCGCGTAAACTGTAGGGGTTCAGCAGGGCCGAAGCACCTGCTGTTTTCTCTTTTCCACCCTTGGTTGACTGGTAGAGAATGCTTAAGGCATGTACCTTTGTGTTGCATGAACTTTTAATAAATCCTACTAATATTATAAACGCGAAAGTAAGTATATGATATAAAGATGTTTGTTACTCCTTAACGCAAAAACTTCTGAATAGATTTCGATGAAACTTGGTATACGGGTAGTCCATGTCATGGGATACTTTTTGTTCAGGGAGTATGTTATCTTGGGATAACTTTCTATTATCACGCGGGCGAAGCCGCTGGCAGAAGCTAAAATATAATTGTTTTCAATAGGAATATCATTTTCTGTCAGTTCAACCCTAGTTAAAAATCACACTACGTAAATTATTTATTTATTGAATGTTCGTTTAACTGGTAAATGTAGGAAATAGCAACAAAACAACTATCAAGCGATTTAACCTTTCGAATACCCCAAGCGAACGCCGGATTCGCTCTCTCATTATCTTTCTATCGAGAGCGAATGCCGCCGGCGTTCGCTTGGGGTATAATGAATTACCTAATGATACAATTGCCATGTAATTTCTTCCCCCTTAATGAACTAATAGAGAATGTCTAAGGAAGGAATTCAGTCCGCATTTGTACCTTTGTGCATAAAGTTTGACGAAATAAACAAATGTCTCATACCCAGTTATAATAGAATATAAATAATGAATCGATTCACGGAAATGTTAGTAATTTTATCGATGGTTTTACTCACTGGGCATTTTTTTTTTGGATGTGTAAATCATCCAATGACATCCTCCGCTCTTGGGCCAAGTGTGAATGTATATTAGACTTTTACTGACTAAAAACCAGTTCCTGTTCCTTCGTTGCCTTTCTTACCAGGGCTGAGTTTTCCTTTTAGAAGCAAACCCTTGGTCCTAGTAGGCTTCGACCCTGCTGGGCCCCTACGGTTTTCTGACGTCTCCTTAAGGCGCGCGTGAAGTAGTACGCGCCTTCGATGACTAGGACTCAGTCAGGATGGTTAACGGACGGTTGGACGGTGAGCTACCGATTGCTAAGCCCGCGCCTACGGTGGCTGGAAATCCGGATCGGGATCCCAGCTGCTGGGGCGAGAAGGCTGCTCCCTCGCGCGTTCACGTGCGACCTCCTCCTTTGCTAGCATTACTGCTTCGTAGAAGGAGGTGACCACTCACAATACATGGCACTGATTTATTTATCAAGGAACTATACAGAGCAGAACATGATTAGGTAAACAAAGAAATTATACTTTCAAATACTTTCAAAGTACTCTCAAAGTATACTGTTATGCGGGTAACACTGAACATATACCTCGAAAACAGAAATAATTTCACCATTATCAATGTTTTCATCTCAGTCCGAGTAGTTTCGAATCGGGTTAATGTTCTGGTAACATTTAAGCCAAAAACAGAAGATCCAAATAACCCAGTTAAAATACCAGATAGAAGTATTTGGCAAGGTGAAGTAAATGCTGTAAGTGATATTACTAAACGACAGGTCGATATGAGTCTCGTGGGCAGTAACGAGGCGTCAGTTCGTGGAACGTTGGATGTCATCCAAGTTACGACTCGTGAACCAAGAGACAATCCGAAGGTGGGATTTGCGTGTTGAAAACAACGAAATTATTAAAAAAATATTATGACTGAAAAACATGTTGGTAGATAAAACAACAAACACCTAGAGTCTGTCTAATAAGTTAAACGACTTGGGTAATTATTAGGATTTAATGAAATCTGATGTAGTCAACACGGGATCAATAATCAAGGTTGATTAAGAGATAGAGATCATTGTTTACTAACAGAAGAACTTTATAAAAACTATCGAACATAAGTATTTTTTAAATGAATAAATATTATACAAAATTCCCAAGTCAGTTGACTTATTAGACAGACTATAACAAGTTTATGTAAATAATGGAAGTATTGAATGTATTTACAGGGTTATATGGAAACACACCGGCAACCTCTCAGGACAATCAATGTTATTAGTATCATAAACAACAACTTTTGTGCTATGACTTTTAAAAATGTATCATATTTTTTTTCATCAGATTTTCATACAAAAAAAAAAAATAAGTAAATTAAACGTTTTAAATATCACGAAGCCTATGCGAAGCAAGCGATAGTACAATAGCGGAGGGGAGCGTGGATCGGAAGGCGGGGGTGCTTGATGCGCTTGCGTCGCGACATATGGACGTAGGTGGTATAGTAAAATACAGAGTTTAAATGTGTTAGATAGAACAACGAAATCTGGGAAAAATTAATTATGTTTTGTAAAAGTTGTTGTTTATGATGTTAGTAATACAGTCCTGCAAGGTTGTTAGTGTTTTACAAATAACCCTTTTTTTATGGTGGGAAAAAATCATCCAATGACAACCCCCGCTCTTGGGCGGAGCGGGAGATAGTATCAGACTCTTACTGACTAAAAGACCCACCCCGTTCCTTCTAGCCTTCATACCGGGGCTCGAGCTCCTTTTCGGATAACCCTGGCCCCAGTAGGCTTCACAAATAACCCTGTATGCGAGAACGTGGTTTCTAAATATTAGAGTACAAATCAGTACAACGTTAAACAGTCTTTATTTTAATATTCAATTCACATAGATTTCTGTAAAAGTTATTATTCTCTCTCAAACTTGACGCAATACGTGATCGAAATTGAAAATAAGCAGAAATCAATTTAACGTAAGGTACCTTTCTTTTAAAGACTAGTTTAAAAGAAACATCGTGCTGAACGAAAAATTGTTTTATATTTATGAAGCTGCTGTTTTATATTTATGAAGCTGCTGTTTTATATTTATGAAGCTGCTGTTTTATAGAGTACAGAACAAATAATAAGAAATATTTAAATAGGACTTAGGCCTGTCCATGGACGCATAGCTTGATAGCTCACAGCTTAAGGCGTATAGTCCCTTGAACCATCTGGCCGAAATTATGTGAACGCAACTCTCGCACTCGCCTAGGCGGCAGTACGCAAATCTGTGCATTTATTTGCGGCCAGCAGCGCCCGGAAAGCGCTTTAAATCCATTTTCTCTGCGAGATATTGATTGATTTACATATGCAATGTTAACTTTGAAGGATATTTAACCACCAATTTTTATGTGTAAAAATGTTTCTAAAGGTCCAAGCCGTTTCGAAGGAGTAGGGAAAAGTTGCGAAATTGCAAAATATTTTTGTTTTGACAAAAGTATTAATTGCACGAAAAAATCAAATGTTGATATTATTGTTCATGAATCTATAATAAACATATATATTTTTCAAACCAATTGACCTAGCCGTTACGGAGGAGTAGGCCTCAGAAAATCACTGTTTTATGGCACTTTTCGGGCGCTTGGCCCTTAAGTTTATTATGTATATATTTTGCTGCTTTAAGTTGTAAATAACTAAAATTAAAAAAATACTACCTGTAATAAAAATAGTTAGTGATAGTTTGACGGGTGACAGGACAGAATGGAAGAAAAAAACGTGTTGCGCCGACCCCAAGTAATATGGGATAAGGGCAGGAAAAAGACTACCTGTAATAAAAATGACTTGAATGAACTTTCTTTATTACTCTATGTCTTAATGCACAATAATCTTATAATTTAAATAAAAAGCTCACAGCTTAGATTCAAAACTACGAAACTCTGTCGTCGAAGCGGTAATGACGCGACGGCACGAACTTGCAGCGTCGTATCAAGCGTATAATGACGAATACGCGTCTATGAAGCTACGCGTCCGTGGAGAATAGGCCTTAGTCATTAGCCGGAATTAGTAGAAGTCATCATAATCATTTCCGCTGAAAGACATCCACTGTTGGACATAGGCCTTCCCCAAGCGTAACCACAACGTCGGATTCTATGCGTCTCGCATCCACGGCATTCCAGCGACTCTCATCAGGTCGTCGGTCCACCTTGTGTGAGGTCTTCTAACGCCGCGTTTTCATGTGTACGATCACCACTCTGGAACCTTTTGGCACCATTGACCGTGATCCGTTCTACGAGCAATGCCCACTGCCACTTAAGTTTGGCGATTCTACGGGCTAAGTCGAAGAAGTATTTTCTGAAATTACGAGATATTATAAAAAAAATCTTAAGTCAGCAACCGAGCCAGTAGACGAAAATATATTTCGCAAAGTCGGCTTCAGAAATCTAAATGAGATAACGAGAACAATTCATAAAACAGATTCCAATGATAAAGAGCTTAAGATTTCAACAGATTCAGAATCCACTTTATACAATCATACCTCTAAAGATAAAGTAATATAACAGAATAGTTCAGAAGGTCTATTCAATACAACGAATATGAAAAGGGGACACGCGCATATAGATTCGTCAAAGTAAAGTCAGCCTATATAACTAAGTCTGTCAGTATTTTCACTGCGGAAACATACTGAACGGACCTTGCTTGCATTTAGCCTCCCATAGTTTAACTATAGCCAAAGTGGGAACGACGGTGTCCATAGATAGAAAGACCCCAGACAACACACAGACAAATCCCAGAGCTGTCTTCTGTGAGTTAGTAGATGTCACATGTTTTCGTATTTTCAGTTCTAGCATTATTTAGTCCAGCCCAGAGTTGTCAAGACTGCAGGTTCTGCACTGTTCTCATAACGGCGAAGGAAAAATTTCTTCATTGTCATAAGAGAGAGATGGTTTAAAAAAAATGCTAAGCGAAGTACCTGCATAAATCAAATGGCTACCCACTACTCTCAACGCTCTTCTTAGATACATGCCATGCTGTGATGCCATGTATAACGAGATTCTCTTTAAAAAAAATGCGTGTTGCTTTACGTTAAGCATATCTATGTGAACGTGCGAATTTTTTCGCTTATTGGATGGATCGGAACTTCTGTACTATTCTGTTCTCAGTAAACTCTGAATAAAACGATTTCTAAATGTCTTTGTGGCCAAATCACTTGGTAAGCGATCATCATTACAATAGATACTGGCGATGGATCGTGAAGGTTGGACTTGTTTGAATAAATGATAAATGATAAATGATAAATGATATTTATTTTGTAAATAGGTTTAAAAAACACTTTTACACGTCAATTTTTTTTTTTTCGTCATTTTATTCTAGATGAGGCCGGTGTTTCCTATCTGACTACCCTGAGAAGAAACACCGAAACAAACTCAGGGGAATAGTAGAGCCCCGCTTACGCCAGAAACAACAATGAGTGGGCTAGCAAAATAGATTACGGATTATTTCTTTTTTGTGAGCCAGCCTAGTTTTTCTTTTGACAGCTGTATGGTTGATGAGGAATAATTTTTTTTGTTGACTTTCTGATGTTAATGTCGTCTAGCGTTATATACTTCAGTCTGTAACAAATCAACAGTATTAAACTGTTGATTTAAATGTTTGCCTCATTGATCTAGTGGTAGCAAGTCCTGGGCTCGACTCCTTAGACGAGCAAAGTGTCTCTGTTAAATTTTTCGAATTAAAATTTCTCAGTAGTTACTATACCGGAGTCTGGATTAGTATTCGATTGATTGCAATATACTCGCTTCCTATTCGGACGTCTTTGTGTCGACACCGTCACCGGCCCATGCTGAAAACCAGCGCTGTGAACTCGTCCCATTTTGCATGTAGTTACGGCATTTTTGCGTTCGACCGTTTTGCGCGGACGTCGCGCATATTTTTCTAAAAGAATGTTTATAATTTGTAAGTTAGCACTAAGACGTCGCGTCATTTCCCGCAAATAAAATGTTTTTCTTTCTTTCTGTGCCATAACACTTGGGTTAATTCTCCACGGTAGACCACTAAATTTAGATTTTCGAATGATTTTGCAAATTACATCATAGTATCGGATAGTATGATTACAAAAAATATATTAGCGGTGACGATATGTACCTATATATCTACACAACTATACTCATTAAAACCATCATCATAAATAACTCGCTAACGTAGAGAAAAAAAAAACGTCAAGTTTTTTTATTAAAATGACACATTTTATATATACATATCATTACCGTAAATATATATTAACCTTACTATTCTGAAATTGAACTGCAAATTGTATAAAACGTACCCTGGAACATTTACCTTAAATATAACGTACTTTAGGTACACTTCTGGCTAATCTTTCAGGTATTACGTGTTGCCACTGCCAGCGGTGTCTGACGCGGACCGCAACAGCGACGACGACGACGATGCTCCAGAGGTGACCGAGGTAGAGATGAGAGTGGCGGTGCGAAGGCTGAGTGCCAAAAACACCGCCCCAGGACCCGACGGCTTGCCTGGAAAGGCCTGGGTCCTGGCCATGGAGGCTCTCGGGCCTCGACTGAGAGGGCTCTTCAGCGCATGCCTGGAGAGGGGCCAGTTCCCACTTTGCTGGAAGACGGGGAAACTGGTCCTCATAGCGAAGCCAGGGCGCCCTGCGGACTCTCCGTCCGCGTACCGGCCCATTGTGCTGCTCGACGAGGTAGGCAAGCTCTTTGAGAGAGTCATTGCAAACCGCCTCGTCGGGCGCCTAACACGAGTGGGGCCGGACCTTTCGGACGGACAGTTCGGCTTTCGCAGGATGCGCTCTACGGTGGACGCCATCATGCGCGTGCGAGCCCTCACGACGGGGGCTGCGGTGTCCCGGGGCAGGTGTGTCGTGGCAGTGTCCTTGGACATTGCCAACGCGTTCAATTCCCTGCCCTGGAGTACGATCCGGAGGGCACTCCGGTACCACCGGGTGCCCGAATACCTCTGTCGAGTGGTCGAGGCCTATCTGTCGGAGAGATTTATAGTCTACCCCGGTCACCAGGGAGACTGGAAACGTCGAGAGATGTCGTGCGGTGTTCCGCAGGGGTCGGTACTAGGGCCACCCTTGTGGAACATCGGGTACGACTACGTGCTGCGCGGCGACTTCCCTGACGGGGTCAGCGTGGTTTGCTACGCAGACGACACGCTGGTTCTAGCGCAGGGAGAGTCGTACCAGGCGGCGGTCGCTCTAGCGACACACGGGGTTGCGATGGTCGTTGATAGGATCCAGGAGTTGGGACTCGAGGTGGCGCTTCACAAATCCGAGGCTATGTGTTTTCACGGTCGCCGCCCTCGGAACGCGCCGCCATTGAGTTCCCAACTAACGGTAGGAGGAGTTCACATCGGTGTCGGGTCGACGATGAAGTACCTGGGACTCGTCCTCGACAGCCGGTGGAATTTCGTGGAGCATTTCCGACGTCTGGCTCCCAAACTCAACCGGACTGGGGCTGCGCTCAAGCGGCTCCTGCCCAACCTTGGGGGTCCAGATGCCTCCTGCCGGAGGCTCTACGCGGGGATCGTTCGGTCTATGGCCCTCTACGGGGCGCCGGTGTGGGCGCCGTCGCTGAAAAAGCAACCGGCGTCCATGCTGAACGCCTGCCAGAGGGTCATGGCAATAAGAATGGTGCGGGGATACTGCACGGTTTCCCGCGAAGCGGCGAGCCTTCTGGCTGGCCTACCACCGTGGGATCTGGAGGCAACAGTCCTTGCACACATGCACGATATGCGCGTGGAGATGCAACGCCGGGGTGAAAGTCCGCTGCCGCGACAGGTCACGGCATGGCGGACAGAGCTCCGGCGGGATCTCATGGTGAAATGGCGTCAGCGACTATCGCAACCCCGTCATGGGCACGCCACAATCATGGCGGTAAGTCCCCTCTTTGAGGCGTGGCTGGAAAGACCTCACGGCGTCCTTACCTTCCGCATGACGCAGGTCCTCACCGGACATGGTTCGTTCGGGAGTTTCCTGCACCGGATTCGTGCGGAAGTGACGCCCGGGTGTCGTCACTGTGCGGAATGCCCGGAGGACACGGTGGAGCACACAGTCGAGGTGTGCCCTGCTTGGGCGGAGCATCGCCGTGCCCTCGTGGGGGCGATCGGCGGCGGAGACCTCTCGCGCCGGGCCTTGGTTGAAGCCATGGTCCGGAGCGAGGAGGAGTGGCAGGCGGTCACCGACTTCTGCGAAGCAGTAATGCTCGCAAAGGAGGAGGCCGAACGCATCAGGCAACGGCGTTATCGCCGCCGCCGCCGCCGCCGGGATTCTGATCCCGATTTCCGGCCACCGTAGGCGCGGGCTTGCGGACAGTGAGCAATGGGTAGCTCGCTGTCCGGCCGTCCGGTAACTGTCCGGACCAAGCCCAAGTCGTCGACGGCGCGCACTGTTCCCGCGCGCCTCAAGGAGTTGTCAGCAACAGCAGGGACCCAGCCGGGTCGAAGCCTACTGGGGCCATGGTTATCCGAAAGGGCACTCGAGCCCCGGTGTGAAGGCTAGAAGGAACGGGGTGGGTCTTTTAGTCAGTAAGAGTCTGACACTATCTCCCGCTCCGCCCAAGAGCGGGGGATGTCAATGCATGATTTTTTCCCACCATAAAAAAAAAAAAAAAAAAAAAAAAAAAAAAAAAAAAAAAAAGGTATTACGTGTTGATACAAATATTCTATACCAAACGTACAAAGCATTTTGGGAACACACATTCATTATGCGTACAGCTAAGGAGTGGAATTCCCTGCTGGAGTCCTGTTTATCCTGATAACAATAAAGTCAAAGTAAAAGTCAATATATATTATTTCACATAGGCCCCCTATAAGGGCACTTATAAAACGTCAGAAGCTAGTGCACGGTTCCAAATTGGTCGTTTCCTGTGAAGAAGAACCGGCAAGAAACTCCATGGTTACTCTTTTAAAAAAAGTGGTTGTATAACCTAGGGGTCTTTAATAAGAGTGAATAAGTTGCTTCTAGGCAGCGTGCTCTATCGTCAGCCATAACATCGCTTACCATCGGGTGAGATAGTGGTCAAACGCGATCACGCCATAATAAAAAATATTAGTCAAATCATCCATATTTTATACGACTTTAGAAACACCGTTTTCTGTATTCGATCCTTGACCCAACCGCCTAACGAGCACCTCTTCAGGTGTTGGTCGAGATTGACTACATTAAAGCTTGTTTAAAAATATATGACGTCATCTGCGTCCATTTTCTTTTCTTCTTTAGATTCCAACTTCTTCTACCGATCCCCAAAATTAAATTCTATCTAAATTTTTTGACCGAAACTTGCGATTTCATTATAAGTTTCGAAGATTTAGGGAACTTCGCTTTTTACTTTGTTACGGTGAACCGAGATCAAGTAATCGAGATCTTGTCTGTGATAGATTATATCTATGTTAAGCACGTACTGGGCTTTAAATTGAAAAACCCTATTTTTGCGATAACTAAAGAGATATTTATAGCAAGGTTTAAAAATAACACGCAGTTTTGAAGTAATGACAGGGAGTTGTAATATCTAGGTAAAATTAATTTTAACAATCGTAAACTGAAACGCGCTCGAGAAATTTTTGATAAATCACAAATTAAACTTCATCATCATCATTCATCATTTCAGCCGATACACGTCCACTGTTGGACATAGGCCTCCCCCAAGCGTCGCCACATCGAACGTTCCTGTGCGTCCCGCATCCATCGGTTTCCCGCTACCTTCACCAGGTCGTCAGTCCACCTTGTAGGAGGCCTTCCAACACTGCGTCTTCCGGTACGCGGTCGCCACTCCAAAACCTTTCGGCCCCAACGGCCATCTGTTCTGCGAGCAATGTGCCCTGCCCAAGTTAAGTTTGGCAATTCTTTGTGCTATGTCGGCAACCTTAGTTTTCCTGCGGATATCTTCATTTTTTATTCGATCACGATCAAATTAAACTTGCTGTTCATAAATTCATTCAATCAATCACAGAAGATTTTAAATCATGTTGTTCTAGGAACTAAACCTAACTTACTATCATTATCATTTCATCCGAAAAACGTCCATGGCTGGATATAGGCTTCCCCCAATTATTACCACAGAAACCGATCCTGTGAGTCTTGCTTCTATCGGATTCCCACGACCCTTAACAGGTCATTGATCTAACTTGTGGCAAACCTTTCATCGCTATGTATTCCGGTACGCGATCACCAGTCCAGAACTTTTCGTCCCCATCAACCATCAATCTGCGAGCAATGTGCCCTGCCCACTACCACTTAAGTTTGGCGATTTTTAGGCCAAAATGTGGTGATTTTTATAAAAGCTATACGAAGTCGACACCTAAAAAATATAAATATGAATAGTGAGTGTAAGAAACAAGTGATTCCTTGACTAGAGTTACACAAAGCTCAAGCGCATCATTGACACTGCCCAAAAAACGCATAAACAACAAAACTATCTATACTATCACAGAGATTATTAACGGAATACAATAAAGACATTTTTTTTTCATTTATTATAAGACTAAGCCAGGGTTACATGTCTAAATATCAAAGTTTTTCAAACGGGGCATGTTTTATTTATCAACCTTATCTATTTCCGCGTAATTTTCCACGTTTTAGTAGGGTAATAATCGACTTGACCTTTTCATAGTACATTTCACCACGATGACCCAAATTCAAACTACCCCAATCAGTATAAAATACGAATAAAAAAATATAGAGAAAACATAACACTATTTTTATGTGCAGTAGTGTAATTTTGGACTGTACAGACTTTTTACCTCGTATCGTCCAAACAGCTAGTTATATTTCAATAGTTAGAATATCGTTAGATTCGCCAAAAAAAACCAAGTCTCCAAATGTTTTTTAAAAAGAAAATAAAAATGGCATTTTGATAACGACAAAAAGTCGTTATCAAAAGGCCAAAAGAGGAGATAACAAAAATTTTATTAATATATAACTCATATTTTTCTATATAATTATAAAATATTAATTCAAGTTTTGGTTTTATATTTATGGAACTTCAGCTTTATCCTTTCAATCGTGAGAATTACAGACAGTAAAAAGACAATAGGTGCGCGAACGTCGGCGTTCGCTTGGGGTTTAATGAATTAATGTAGGTACTTATATACTATGTTGACATGCTCTAGTTTCGCTATACGAGTAAACTTTTCAGTAAGTATTTTACTAGTCGAACGTAGAGGGACTAACCGCACTGATTTTGTTATAATTGAAATTTTGTAGGCTTACGTGAAATAAAATATTTTGTATTGAATTAACTACATACCCCAAGTAGAAAAAATAAATAAAATGCTATCAGTCGCGTAAAACTCAAGAAAAAGTAACGATAACAGGTTTTTCCGAAAAACAATGATGTTATTTAGTATGACAAAAATGTCCATAGACGATTATACGCTGATTAGTGTGTTTGTTTTTCTTCCAACCCGACTGTTGACCATGAATGGACTTTATCTTTGTTTCTGAGAGATTTACGCTGAGCAATAACCTAGCTATCGCTTATGGGGGCGATTGGGGTTTCGCTTTTATGACCCCATAAGAAATTATGATCAAAACAATCATATAATATCTATAGAAAAGGTAAAATACTGATTCATCAACGCCCAGCCTAAACCCTTGACCAAGAACACTTGTTTGTTGTGCAAACTTGTGCAAACTTTGCTTATTGTGCAAACCTACCACAGTGTTGTCTTTTTTAACCCAAAGGTTGACTGGTAGAGAATGCCTTGTGGCATTAAGTCCGCCTATGTACCACTATTGTACATGAAGTTTAAATAAATAAATAAAACACTGAAATAATAATATCTATAATATTTACAACGAATAAGAAAGGATTTTCCAAAATTCACGACCAAGGGGATGAAACCCCAAAGTTTGCATGAAGAAACCTACTTCACATTACCAGGTGACTAGCTTATTTTTATAACTATAGCCACAGGGATACAGGATCAACCGCGTGAGTGAGAGATTTACTGAAGCCCAGGAACGCCTAGAGCTATGGGTCGACTTCTTGAAGGGGGAATCGTAATTCTGGGACGCAAAAGGCAACTGAAGGAACATTGCTGTGGTTTTAGTTATTAAAACTCTGACACGCCCTCGCGCTCTCTTCTAGAGTAGGAGAAGTGATTAAATGATTACCCATCATATAAAAAGCCCTGGAACGCAAGGGGCAATTGAAAGAATACTGGTAGACCTTGATCTTAATGAAAAAATAATTCTTTAAACTTATAAAAATCTGACAGTCCCTCTCGCTTCACCCAGAGTACAGATACCGGCACGGATCTTGAGCGCTGGCTTCAAGTTGCGCGGAAGTCAAATATTCGGTCTCTTTAGTGGTACAAAGTGAGACGCGGGGGCGGGGAGTGTCAGTGATTGGCTCGCCGCGCCATCGTGTCATAGACGTCAGTCGTGATTCGTTCCATGCGCTTGCTGCATGTATCTAACAACGACGACGATTGGCTCGCCAATGTATGGAATGCGCAAAGCTATCCCCACTCTGAGGCCGAGCGCTCAAGATTCGTGCCGGTACCAATAGAAGGAGTTATTCGATGATTACCCATTAAAATAAAAAATAAAAAACATAACCTATAGGTATCACTGATGTCCTTCAAACGCTGATTTCATACGAGAGAATCACCAACACATAGTTTACATGTCATCATTTATGTAAAACAGTTTACACATAATATTATTAAACGCGTTAGACACCGATGTTTAGCGTGTACATTACCTCCCCTCGGGGTTTCCCTGCCGGATATCCGACATAGTTACTTTAAGCTTTATTCCACCCTTTATTTTATAGAATTAGATTATGTGTTTTTTTACGGTTACTTCCTACTTTAATCGAGAAGAATGGTTTATTATTTTTAGGACATGTTTCACAATACCCGAATAGCCACTACTTCCTGAATAAATTCAAAAATGGAACAGAATTTCTATGAAATTATCTGCCGAGTATGTTAACGGAAACTTAATCATAAGTAGTGAAAGCTCTTAATCTATATATACACCGTTAAATTTTGATCATTTTAATCTCGTGATGGGTCGATCCGGTACATGAAACACTATCGATTTGTAAAAATAAAATTAAAAAATAAAGTACCTACCTTTTTTTCAAAACTCGTATTAATTTACGCATATACAAAAATAATTTCTTAAAGAAAACGTCAGCTGAGCGAGTCCAATGACCTGTAGGTAGTTTGTACGCAACGCCGACTACTAACGATCAAAATTTAGCGGTGTATAAAAGGAGAAATTGACTGACTGACATATCAACACACAGCCGCAACTACTGGCACTAGGAGCGTGAAATTTTGCACAAGGCTACCTTTTATGATATAGGCGCGCACTAAGAGAGGATTTCCCAAAACTGGGGATGAAACTGGGGTCCAAAGTTTGTATGAAAAAATTACTGGCAGAAGTTAGTTCGTTATAAGTGTATTATTTTAACTACCTCATTGATCTGAAGCGTGACTGCTGAGCGTGACATCCAGGAGCGAGAATAAAGTGCGGGGTTTAATCATCAAGAATAATTTAGCAGCCCGAAGTTCTCAAAACGGTGAAGGAAAACATCGTGAGGAAACCAGCTTGTCCTAGAACCAAAAATTCGAAGACATGTGACATGCAACAACCCGCACTGCGCCCGCGTGGCGGATTACAGCCCATTCTCTCTCCTAGAGATTTTCATCCCGGGATTATGTACCCTTAGGACAAACTCATACTTTCACGCGGGCAAAGCCGCTGGCAGCAACTAGTTATTTTATGAAATTAAAGAATTTTTCGGACACCACAAAACTCCCTCACCTACAAAATAATTTATGAAGAATGTCTAAACCCGAAAAGGAATACCACGTATTTTCTTGTTGCTGAAAATTTAAATTACTTGTTTCTATTATGTTAAGAATTTCTCGTTTTGATGCTATTTATTTACGTAAGTAAAACGGTTTTGATTAAATAAGGTTCTTTAGGCAAATTCTTGAGCGTAAGGTAAACCAAGATATGCAGAAAGCCTAAGGTCATCGCAGGAATCGTCCAGGGCGTCAGGACTCACAGGACGATTTCTAGCCACAATAAGCGCAGGCTTGCGGACGACGAACGATAGGTAGCTCGTCGTCCGATAAGGACCAAGCCCGGGTCGACGGTGCATTGTGTTCCACGTGCGCTTCAACAGCAGCTTCGAGCTTTGCTGTCAGCATAATTGATGGGGTCACAGGGAGCCGCTAGAGCCGATGCAATCTTTGCGAAATTGCGATCTAACATGCCACCGCCAAATATAACTTGGAGGTGCATTACAAAGTCATATAATTTAAAAATTAGTGATAAGTATTGACAGTATGTATTCTTCCCAAATATGGTTGGTTGGATTCATGTTGGTTTTCAAATTATCTTTAATAATTTTAGATAGGAAAAGGCTAGAAAAATGAAGCCCCTCGTTATAAAAAAAAAACAATATAACCTACCTGAACTATCTTTAAGTCATGACTGAATATACGAGTATTACTTCTAGACAAGCATTCTCCATCATCGACCACGTCATCGTTTACCATCAGATGGGATAAATGGCCAAACTCGGGCCTATCTATAATAAAAAAAGATCAGATTCTAAAAAAACATCAAACCGAAATCTTATCACCAAATTCTATTCATAATCTGAGAAAGCTACCAAATCTCCGTAAAAAAAAGCGTTCCCAAACCCAGTCTCCTATTTTTAGAATCATATGGTCAGCTTCGCAAGGTTCGAACAATTTTACGGTTACTAAGACTCGTACCAAGGTTGACCCCTCCCTTTAGGGCTACCCCAAGGTCACGCACTTCAGGCTACTTGGCATATCAACCCACCACTTAAATCCCAACCTTATCACTAACCACCAAAGTTCAAATTTCGACACCGAAAATCTGACACAGTGGACTACTTTCTTAAACACACCTGGCTGATTAAAAATTGAGCTTTGGCGTGCAGGATTAAGGTTGAAATTGGAATGGTGAAGAGGGTGAGGTTGATTACTATCAATCAAAATGATGACGTAACAGAAATAAAGTGTGTTGATGTTTCTGTTCGCGTTTTGTTTACAGGTGTACATTTGCGTTTCTATGATGAAGTTAGCAATATTTTAAATGGGGTGGCTATAAAACAGGCTTCTTTTTAATATCATTATTCGCCCCCAAAAATGTATGTTGCCATCTATATTACTAAGTCAGCCACAATTAACGAGCATCTAAATAATACTATCTTAGCCCCTAGTTATCTTCTATGTAAACCACTCTAAATACAACTCAGCATGATGGTTATTTTTTAGCATCTAAATTTGTAACATGCATTCTAACAGTAAACTTCTAAAATACTATTAAATGACCTCAAAAAATATATTTATTTAGCTTCTAATTTTATGACTCAGTATAAAATGTAACTCATCCCATATTAATTGATCGTCAAATTTATCTAATATTATCATCAAGTATTATATAGTAAGCTATGAGAAATAATAAGTTCAGCCACAGAATTTTTATTTGGCCTCGTCATCAACCTTCTTTTTTTATAATATTAGAGTACGTATAAAAAAGAACCAACTCCACAGAAGCCCACACCAACAAAAGCCGATAAAGGGCACGTCAGCCCACCGATTCTCGCAGTTAACTCGGGCACCACAGACCACATTAAGAGTGCCTTCCTCGAGTACGTTGCAATTGTGAGAGCGACCAGAGAAGTTAATCTCATGACATGCAAAAAGATCCATCTGATCTTCCAAAGAGAAACAGAGGGCTTACTGAAGGTACTGCTCGAGGAGGCAGAGGCGGCGGTGTACGACAACACCAATTCTCAAGTCATCAAAGGGGAAATGGCGGGGTCGTACATGGCAGCATACAGTGCAAAGTGCGGTTTTGTTGCCTTGGATGTGGAGGAAACGGAGCGCTCAGGCAAAATCAAAAAGCAAAAAGGCTATGGAATCAATTTTGAAATAAATTTTATTATTATTATTATTATTAAAATAAAATTTAAAACACCGGAAGATGACCCGATAGTGGTTACCACCAAATGTACCAAAATCATGCTAGACGATAAGATTCTTGAAATGGCACAGTCCATCGCAGGAACTTCGGATACTTTAGCATCGCAGGAATGTTGGGCCGTACCCACTATCAAGTGGATAAATGGAGTACCGGGTTGTGGCAAAACAACCTGGGTGGTAAAGCACTTCGACGAGGAGAAGGACGTCGTTGCCACCACGACGGCTGAAGCTGCCAGAGATCTAAGAGAAAAGCTTGTGCGCCGCTTGGGAGACCGAGTAAAGTCAAAGGTGCGCACTATGGCCTCAATCTTAGTCAACGGGTTCAGGAGCCACCAGAAATGCTATCATCTAACGGTAGATGAGGCTCTTATGAACCACTTTGGGGCCATAGTTATGGCAGTAAAGTTGTCTGGAGCAAGCGAGCTTGTTCTCGTCGGAGACATAAACCAGCTTCCATTTTTGGACAGAGAAAACCTATTCGAACTAAGGTATACCCGTCCAAACCTGGTGGCTGGCATCACCCAGGAGCTACTTTGCACACATCGCAACCCAATGGATGTGGCGTTTACACTGAGTGAGATATACTCAGGTATATACTCCTCCAAGTCGTCGCTGTCGCGGGTCCACTCCCTGCAAGTGAAGGGTTATACAGGAGCGCAAATTTCGAGCACTACCCGTAACATTCTATTCCTGGTTCATACGCAAGAAGAGAAAACTTCTCTTATCAGCCAGGGATATGGGTCCGGTGAAGGGTCGCAAATTTTAACCATACACGAAGCTCAGGGGCTGACCTACGACAGTGTTATCATCATCAATACAAAATCCAGGAGGCTTCAAATCCACGACAGTATCTCCCACGCGGTGGTGGCGGTGTCGAGACATACTGTTAGCTGTGTCTATTACTCCGATGACACCGATGACGCCACGGGTCGCCTTGCAAGGAGAGCGATGGAGGCGTCGACAAAAGCGGTCGTTGATTACAATTTAAAGACGGCCATGCAGCATCGAGACTCAGCCGTTGTAGATGCTCTGCTCGGGCTAGCGAAATCCCTGATCAAAAGACCCCAATAATAACCACTAACAAGACCCCATCCAACTCTTATTCGGATTCCTATCCACTCAGTAAGCCCTGCAAACACAAATAGAAATGTAAAACTTCATGGCAGCGCGAGTTGACAAACTGTTCCGTCGAGGGTAACGTAGCGCGTCTGGTCACAGAGCTCCCTAAGATATAGTTGAGTTAAACGATGCGGATGCGTTCATCGTGTCCGTGAACAGATGCGATCGATTGAAACTGGTCGGCTCGCGCTGCCATGAGGTTCTAGTTTATAGTTTAAATAGTATAAGTGGCTACCAATGTGGTGTGTTTCTATTAAGCAGTACATGGCTATGTGATATTTGGTGGAAATACGCAGCCTTGGTATAATTAAGTATATGATAAATAATGGATAAAAATTGTAATGCCTGTGAAATAATAATAAAAAAACAACAAAAAAAAATACAAAAACAAAAAAAAATGCCTAAAATATATATAAATAAGAAAAAAAAAGAAAAAAAAAAAAAAAAAATAAAGATGGACTCACCTAAGCATAAGATTTAGATTACTTGTATTGGAGCGCCTTCACGCTAGCGTTTGTCAGGCGTGAGCGTTCGATGGGCGTATGCGCTGCGCTGGCGTCGCGTTGTTGCGGCGTTCAATCGGTCCTGAGGAAGCGTCGCAACGGCTAGACGCCTGCGTCGCTGCGTGTGCGTATGTCGAGCGCCTGCGTTGGTGTTCACTGGTGTGAAGGCGCTCCTTTTCATCAATTATTGAAAAAGCAACAAATAAAGAGTTTGCACTTATAATATTTTTAGATTATTTTATATAGAAATAATTATAGAAGTAGACTAAGCAAGTACAACGTAGTGGAAAAAGTAAAAAAAAAAGCATAAATAAAAAACAAGTAAGTATAAATAATAAAATGTGTATCCGATACGGGAGCACCACGACTGCAATGAAAAATATTATTGTTAACAAATAATTAAACTTTTCTAACAAAGACGCGGACCACCATGTCTGCGGTGTAACCTTAACATAAAAAAAAAAAAACCTAACCTAACCTAACTCAACCTAACCTATTTCACCCAGTGCAAAGAGCAATCAAAATACAATCTACCTGCGACTACAATAATAGACAATGGTAAATACATTTTTACGAGAGATTGTATGTATGATTCGTTATTTTGAACACGTCGGTAGGTACATAAATCGAATGGTGCTCTCTGATTGGTGCAAATGGCCGGTCGCTGTCATCTAGCGTACTCTCGCCAAATCGTACAGTGGCCCTTTTCACGATAAAAGAATATGATCTATTATTTTAGATGCTGAGAAAATATGTATGATGTTTTAAATTGAAGTTTCAATTGTATCATTTTGAGGAGCCATTTTTGAAGCTGTAAAACTTAAAATGGTGATAAGTTGTAAAATCTGTGGCTGAGTTAGTAAATTACGTGGCAATTTATAAATCAGAAAGACAGGTCACAATAATTGGTGATCTTTACTTGACGCTTTGTATAGAATATTTAGTTGGCGTTGTAAAAAAGACGAATTAGTTTATTAGAGGCTATGTCATTTTCCCGTTGCTTAGTTATGAAATTAGAAGTTTAATCACGTGTCCAATAAATATTTTTTTGGCTAGACTTATAATTTCCCTTTTAAATGTTATGATGATTCAATCTATTTAATTTTGTCGCGCCTCAAGGAGTTGTCAGCAACAGCAGGGGCCAAGCCGTGTCGAAGCCTACTGGGGCCAGGGTTATCCGAAAGGGCGCTCGAGCCCCGGTTTGAAGGCTTGAAGGAACGGGATGGGTTTTTTAGTCAGTAAGAGTCTGACACTATCTCCCGCTCCGCCCAAGAGCGGGGGTTGTCATTGGACGATTTTTCCCACCGAAAAAAAATACATTCCTACATATCATCGATAAATTACACCCAGACACAGAACAAATGATCATGCTCATCACACAAACATTTGCCCTGGGTGGGAATCGAACCCACGACCTCCGGCACAGCAATCAGGATCACTACCCACTAGACCAACAGGCCAGTCAAAAAAATTAACTATATTTAAGACTGAGGAAAAATTCATCGCAATACAATTTAATTTTAATCATTTTAATTTTGTGATTTTTTTTTGTGATGTTCATCTGACATTGCTGTAATTATAATATAATCTATAAAATTTAAGTAGTGTTGCCGAGCGTCCCGATTCACGCGGGGCGTTCCGATTTTCAGTGGTCTAGCGACGCGTTCCAATTTGCGCCTGATCGGGACGCTAAATGTGCCGACTAATCAATAAATTTATTAAAAGCCATCATTATTACCATACATTAACATGTATGGAAATAAATGAATAAATAAATAAAACCAAAATAAAATACAGCATGGTCGCAAGTCTCGTAAAAATAATTTCGTAGCAGTGCTACGCTTCGTAGAAGGCTCTACGGCTACGAGACTACGACGTAGCACCACTCGTAGCAAAGATAAAATTTCACATTTTCTACCGTCATATTATTCTATTTATATTCATTTATTAGCTTCCACAATGTATGTGAGATGGTCACAACAGGCTTAGAGCTATGAATCATTGTAGACGCTGTTAGAGCACAGCAACATACTTGTAAGTATTCAAAAATTAATACATACATACTTAGTAGAAACATTCAGATTGAATGTTTAAATGAATTAAAATACGAAAAAATAAATAAAAAATAGATTAAACAAGCTATTAGTGAGAGCTATTAGTGTGTGTTTAGTTTTATAGATTACTAGCTGTCCGCCCGCGACTTCGTCCGCGTGTACTTCGGTTATCGCACTCTAAACGTGTTTTCCCGTAGGAATAAGATGTTTTTCTGGGATAAAAAGTAGCCTATGTTCTTTTCCATGTCAAAGGCTATATGCATGCCAAATTTCATCCAAATCCGTTCAGCCGTTTTTGCGTGATTAAGTAACAAACATCCAAACATCCACACTTTCACATTTATAATATTAGTTAGGATGTGGTTACATTTTTATTTTTTCTGTTGTTGTTTGTCCTGTGCGAGTCACAAATAATTGTTTTCTTTATTTAATTTCTATTCTTCTACGTAATATTAATCATTATAGTGTTTGTTCCATTCGCTTCGCAATCGCGTTCGCTTTGAATCGCTTGCGTGGGTCCACGCGTTAGTGCGGGTAATACCTTCACTCTTTCGCAGAACCGTCATAAAACTGACATATTTTTTAACTACCCTACATATAATACAATGCTATAAAAGAGAGCTAACTACAATGCGTATATTCTACATTTTACAACTAAAAATAGTATGTAATTGATGTTAGTTACACATGCGACTCGAATATTAACATATCACGGAGCAAATGTGACCACACCCGAATTCAGCCGTATTTTCAATTGTAATAATTATATTTTTAGGAAACTCATGTTTTTCTGTAATTCATAAATGTAGGCGGAGACCTTGTATTATGGGAGTTGAATAAAATATCGGTATTTCTTTTACGTTCATATTTAATGATGAATAATAAATTTATTGTGGGGTTTAATTTTTATGTGTGTTGATAGTTTCCTTCCGATTTTATTATTTACTAGCTCTGCCCGCGACTTCGTTCGCGTGGACTACAGGATTTTGAATTTATTTTTTCTAAAATAAAAGTAGCCTATGTTACTCCTTATTACATCAGCTACCTGCCAAAAAAAGTCCCGTCAAAATCAGTCCAGCCTTTTCAGAGATTAGCCTGGACAAACAGACAGACAGATAAAAATAAAAAATAAAATATTTTGGTATACGTTCCGTATATATATTCATATGCATGTAGTAAGAAAGCAGTTATTTCAATATTACAAACAGACACTCCAATTTTATTTATATGTTAGATGTATTAGTATTAAAGCGTCAACAAAGACTAGTATTTTTATGTGTGTTGATATTATTCGATTCCGATTTATTTATAAAGTAGTATATTAAAGTTTCAACAGAGAGTTCCACTTCGTAGATATGTACCCTTCTACGGATCGTAACATTCATGTGTAGAATTTTTATTAGTGCAGTTAAAGTCAAATCGATAGTAATAAAATAATAAAATAGCTACCGGTATGGCTTTAATTATATTGTGTATCAAGAGCTCGCTAGTCACACGATGGAAAATGAAAGAGCCATAAAACTCCGCTCTAAATCACTCTTTTTTGGGGTGGGTCAAATAATTCTTCTTGCTCAGAGTGGACCGAAAGCAAGACTCTTTGCGTACAACTAATCCAGTCAAGACTTCTGAAAAGTCTGCTATTATTCGTGAACTATAGCCCTTCATAATTTACTCACTTAACATTTCATAGAAATCTTGCACATTTAATCGAGACTCAATCAATCAAAATGATAAAAAAAGACGTGTGGCACTCGGGGACTGCCGCGGTAAAGCTATTGCATAGCATTTTTTATCAACTTATGCAATAGACCTCGCCAACAGCTGCTTAACCCCACCCATCCAAAACCAGACCTCGCCAACAGCTGCTTAACCCCACCCATCCAAAACCAGACCTCGCTAACAGCTGCTTAACCCCACCCATTCAAAATGAGACCTTGCCAACAGCTGCTTATCCCCACCCATCCAATACCAGACCTCGCCAACAGCTGCTTAACCTCTTCCATCCAAAACCAGACCTCGCCAACAGCTGCTTAACCTCTTCCATCAAAAACCAGACCTCGCTAACAGCTGCTTAACCCCACCCATCCAAAACGCCGACAGCTGCTTTCACTCATTTGTTTTCTTATCGGTCACCACGCTCAAAAAACAAATGAGTGGGGGGTGTTAGGTTATTTTCGTTACGGAATTTCTGGATTCGGTCTCCACGCTCAAGGCCCGCGATAGAAGCTATGCAATAGCTTAAAAGTATTTCAAAAATCTTTTAACATTTAAAAAAATATACATATTTCCTGAAACAAGTTTTGTGAAATATTTGAGTAAATTATGGAATTAACGAATCCAAACCGAGTTTTCTGGCGTTATTTGTTTTTTCGCGTCACATCAAACGTTAGATTACGTTGGATGAAACAACTAGCTTAGAAACCATTCTCACTTAACAAGTGGGGAAGGGCTCTGTTAAAAAAAAAATAGTTAGTCTATGGCGTACTGTTAAACACAAGAATTACTCATAGTTCACAGTTTTCCCCAAGTCAAACTCGCAGAGCCAACTAGTACGAAATACTTACGATACAGCAGAATGCCAGTCACGTCGCGTAAATTAGCGGCATGCGTGTTTGGCGGCGAGCCAGTACAGTAACCATACAGCTTGTAACGGTTAACTGGCTACGGATCTTAGTTTGATGAAACCTGATGAAGCCATGATTGACCACGCTCTGGACAAAGTGACTTGCTGTCAGCGATAACTATTGAGAAAAAACTTCAGTGTTTGTTAAAGAAATTAGCGAGCCACCCCAACATCGCTTGAGTGTTACCGTTACCTTTGATATTCTCGTTTTTTCCCACAGAAAAGATGAACGAGATGAAATACTATCCGATTTGTACTACAGGCAATAAATCAATACGAACGCACATTACGCAACTAACAAATCACGCACACTCAGATCGCAAGTCTGCTATTGGTAGTTGAACTATGAGCATTGCCCTACTTTGTGTCATGCCTGCCCTGCCCACAAGGCCATTCTAACCTCTTTCATCATTCTGTGGTTTTTCCTTACTTTCCTTATAAATCACCGGTGAAAACCGTATGAAAATCCATTCAGTGCTTTTTTAGTTCATCGCGAACCAGAGGCGTAGCGTGGATTAATTCAGATGTGGGCGAAGGCACATCAGCGAGGCCTCAGGTATAAAGGGCAAGAAGGAACGGGGTGGGTTTTTTAGTCAGTAAGAGTCTGACACTTTCTCCCGCTCCACCCAAGGGCGGGGGATGTCATTAGGATAAATTTTGCCAACCAAAAAAAAAACGTCAGCGAGGCCTTTTTCTTTCATAAATTCGAAAGCGAGACAGCGATTGTTGCAACTCAGTGTTCGGTAACATCGTCTCTGACCATTAGTTGAAATAGTGTTTTTTTTTTAATGTTAATTTTGAGATTGTTTAAGGTGAAATAGTGGTCAAACGCAAGCCTTTCAATTATAAAAACAGCTCGTTCATTTTTTTTTTTATTTATTTATCATTTATACAAAGATTAGGTACAGGATTATTTAGGTTAAATAACAACCAAAAAACCACTAAGGTTTAAACTTGTGCTATCATGACAAATTGAGTTTTCAATTTTATATGTGTGCGTTATTGTCGATATTAAAAAGCATATCTTAAAAAGCCCTCGCTTGTGCGAGGCCCCTTTGTGTGCTAGGGCCCACTTTGCCTACGCTACTGCCGCGAACAGACCGGCTGACGATGGGGTGGCTTTATTTCATATTATGTGTATTATGTATACGCGGGTATAATAATGAGGGAATGGAAAGGGCTATGCTCGGGATTTCCTTGCGTGATCGAATCAAATATGAAGATATCCGCAGGAAAACTAAGTTTGCCGACATAGCACGAAGAATTACCAAACGGTGGCAATGGGCAGGGCAAATTGCTCGCAGAACAGATGGCCGTTGGAGCCGAAAGGTTCTGGAGTGGCGACCGCGTAACGAAAGACGCAGCGTTGGAAGGCCTCCTACGAGGTGGACTGATGACCTGGTGACGGTTGCGGGAAACCGATGGATACGAGACGCACAGGAACGTTCGTTGTGGCGACGCTTGGGGAAGGCCTATGTCCAACAGTGCTCGGCTGAAATGATGATGATGATGATGATGGGTATAATGATTTAACACGCACGTTTATTTAGTATTGCGTATTTTAAACTTACTGCTTTTTTTTTCGATGGGAAAAATCATCCTATGACAACCCCCGCTCTTGGGCGGAGCGGGAGATAGTGTCAGACTCTTACTGACTAAAAAACCCATCCCGTTCCTTCAAGCCTTCATACCGGGGCTTGAGCGCCCTTTCAGATAACCCTGGCCCCAGTAGGCTTCGACCCGGATGGGCCTCTACTGTTGCTGACAACTCCTTGAGGCGCGCGGGAACAGCGCGCGCCGTCGGCGACTTGGGCTTGGTCCGGTTAGTTACCGGACGGCCCGACAGCGAGCTACCCATTGCTCACTGAACTTACTGCTTATGAACTCACGGTGTTCCGCCGGCATTTCGAGAATTTTCTTTTATGAACCCATGCGGTATTATGCGGAAGGACAACACAACGTGTGTTTATGTGTTACGAAATAACTATGCTTCTATTGTTCATTGTTAAAAGTATGTTAGTTATGTCATAACATAACATAGGATAGGAACACAAACGAACCAGTCTTTTAACTATGCATCCATTTTGCTTTTTATGAGATATCTACTTGTTATGACAGATATATTTTCGTGTAGGAGGTATCCTTCAGTTATTGTTTTGATTAGCTTATTTTTATGTGTTTTGCACCTCGAGTGATTCATGAGGAAGGTTTAGGTATTATACCTAGTAGAGAAAAAAGTAGGCCAGTGCGAGTCCGACGCGCGCACTAAGGATTCCGTACAACTTCATCTATTTAAATACATAGTTCAATTCCCGAACGGAGTCTCGAAGATTTTTCTGAATCACAAAAAACATTACGTAAAACCAAATTTACAGTTTTCAGATTTATTGGTGTACCTGTGCTAAAAGATCTTGCTTTATGCCATCTTTTAGAATTCTGAGTCAACGGGAAGTTCCCTATGAATTTTGATCCCCTTGAGAATGTCGAAATTATATACGTTTTTTGCGATATAATCAGCCATATCTTTTTTTTTTTCGTTAACTTAGAAGATTGATTTTTTCGCAGTTTCAAGGGACTGCAGATCTGAGTAGGTACCTATATGGTTTTAATTTCAACTTAATCCCTCTACCCGTTCCCGATATAAAGGGTTTTGACAGACACAAACGGACAACAAAGTGTTCCTATAAGGGTTCTGTTCTTACCATTTGAGGAACGGAACCCTAAAAACCCAGAATTTCAAAGATTTGTAACACTCGTGCGAAGGAGGGACAGGTCGCGAGTTATGTGTATCTTTGATTCAAACCCTGATCTCCGCGCTCATAAATCCGAGCTCTTACCCGCCGGTCTATTGTCACCAGATTGGCAGCCAGCCAGCTCTTGTCGACACTGATATGCGTTCTGGTGCAACGTTAACTATTACTACGACAAGTAACCGTATCATATTGTGCTTGTATGTTGGTGTGTATGTATTTCTACGATGATATTGTGTTAACTCGACTTTTGTATTGCAGTAAAGATTTTGAGAACATTAGCTTAAAATGCCTGAAAGGTGAAGTTATCATTTTGTTGTTCATCATAGAATTTCGAATCGGTTACCTGACTTCCCGGGGTGAGGGCTAGACCCTGCTGAAGTAAACACGAATCCCTCACCCCCCCCCCATGCCCCACCCCCTAAATACTAATAAACAGTTATGTAGAATTGATTAAAACAAACTTTATTGTAAGTACACTAAAAAAACACTAAAACTTTTACACAAACTTAAATTGACGGTTACAGTAACCTCTTGCATATGGAAGCTATGGGACACATGGACGTAGATCTGTATCTACGTCGTTCATAGATGAGACTATACTAGCTCCTGCCAAGCGTCTTCGCCCGCGTGTAAGTACAAAATTATCACAAGACTTACTCTTGGTTTAAAAAGTATCCCTCTGCTATTCCTGGGGCCTAAGTCTGCTATTTTTATAAAGTCGTCATTCTAACACGATCCCATTGTCATTTTGCTAAAAGTTTGTAATCTGCTAATTCATAATGATCGATCATTGATCGGTCAATGGTCTTGTAATAGAATTGTGGTAGAATGACAATATTGAGCTTATTAAAAGCACTAATTGCGCAATGACGTCGTAATGGTAGGTCACTGATCAAAGGAACTGTCAAAATTTTTGCAGATTACTTACCGCATACGTCAGATATCATTATGTACGAGATTACCATTCCATGCCATTTCTTATCGGAAAGTCATAATGACGCCATTATATTAGTAGATTACCAAAACTTGTCAAAATCAACAATTATGAAATCAATGATAGACCATTCTGACACTATTGTAATAGCAGACTTGAAGCCCAGGACCCATGCACCATATTTCATCCAAATCCGTGCAGTCATTTAAACATGAAGAACTAACACTGGATTGCATTGCTGAGGATTAAACTTAGATTTAATTTTTACAAAATTACCAATTTAGAAAACTGCTGATATTTTCCAATGGGAACCGGCTTTTAAAAATGGGAAATACTAGTTTCACGGAGGCGGTGCCACGGGCAGCAGCTAGTCATTAATATTATTTACATAGATATGTGCTAGGTTTTGTGCGGCATCGCTTCGAAGACCTATCCCAAAAAAAACATCCATTATTGGGAATAAAAAATACGGTCTAACCCATGGCCTTCTTAGACTGTATAACTAATCTAAGTCTAGACGTGAAAGAAGCCGCTCCGAAAGTACTTCAAGAGGTTTTCTTTTACAAATGTGCATAAATTACTTACCATAACAAATTAATGACTCTAACTTTAACTTCTTAAAATTGTTTGACAGTTTTATCTCAAGAATTACCTCAGTCATTTAGGTAAGCACATTTTTATTACCAAGACCCGCGACTAAAGTCTAAAGTCTATCAAATTAAAACGTATGAAAACCAACATCATTAAACTCTTTAGAAGCTGTGTTATGAAATGCAATCTAAAGTTTTCCTCATTAATATCAATCCAGAAATAATTAACGTGTTAAATGAGGGCGTCTAATTTCTGCAGAACGACGCCGACGCCACGGAATGCTGCAGAGTTCGCGCTTTTTCATGCACACTTCTACTTTGAATACTTACTCAAAGCTTGGGCAACTGATTTACCTAGATGTGGAAAATTCTTGTAATACTTTAGATAATTATTAATTTACTAATACTTCATTGAATACAAACGTACAAAGACGACGCATTCTCTACCAGTCAACCAGTGTGGTAAATATTTCCATTTTTTTTGCTAGCTTTTTTTCCGTGAGTTCACACCCGTAGACTATGCACAACAACTGTGTATTTTCCGTGAATTTACTCCCGTGGACTATGCACAACAACTGTACATTTTCCGTGTGTTCACTCCCGTGAACTATGCACCACAACTGTATATTTTCCGTGAGTTCACTCCCGTGGACTATGCACAACAACTGTGTATTTTCCGTGAGTTCACTCCCGTGGACTATGCACAACAACTGTGTATTTTCCGTGACTTCACTCCCGTGGACTAAGCACGACAACTGTGTATTTTCCGTGACTTCACTCCCGTGGACTATGCACAACAACTGTACATTTTCCGTGAGTTCACTCCCGTGCACAAGCACTGTCCATTTTCCGTAATTTCGCTTTCGTACACTACGCACAAAAACTGCTCAGTATTTTCTAAGATAAGTAGCCTGTGATATTCAACAATAAAATATCTTTCTGAATTTTTGGTATCATTTTAATATTTTGTGTTTCCAAAGATGATTTCTTTATTGGCATATTAATGTTTATTGTGCCGTGAGATAGGTACCTTCTTTATCTAAAGAAACTTTCACATGAGGCCTGGCCTTTGGGGGAAATAACTTGAGACTATGATCACCATCCTGAAATTCCCTCTATGCTATAGTTAGGGCACTTTCCTGGAGAGGCTTTTACATGCTTAGTTTTTTTGCTGATAAAAAACGCCATGACCAATACTCTTGATTTCAGCTAAACTTCATTGTCTCTTGTTATATCGCCTGAAATGTGACCATTCTAGTAAAAAGGACACGGGCTCCAGAATGCGTATGCCTCCAAAATACAAAGTGTTATAGGATATAATTAAAGTAATAGCGAGTAGTGAGTAGGTACCTTAGTGTAACTCACACAAAATCACACAATGTAATCCTTTCAAACCATCTGTCTGGGTCCTCTGAAATATATGAAAAGTTTTAGTTATTCGTAACAACACATGGTACATCAACGAATCCGTTATATAAAAAGTTTGAGATTATCCTTGGACTTGTTCAATGTACAGACAGACTACAATTTTCATAATGTGTTTAGTTTCGTTTATTCGTCACTCACTCAACTTGACACGGATGTTACAAGTCATTCAACAATACGAAGTTAGGGCAAAATTTAAATAACGGAAGATTATATTCAAGTAACCTGGATACTATTCACTTATTTTGTGAATTAATAAATCGTAATGTCGAATGAAAATATAAGCTCTTACAATATTTAAATCAACTCTTGAATTTTTATAGTTCCGTATCCGAAGGCCGCCAACGGAACCCTATTACTAAGCGTCCGCTGTCTATCCGTCGGTCACCGGGCTGTATCTCATAAACCGTGAGAGGTAGAGAATTGAAATTTTCACAGAATGTGTATTTCTGTTGCCGTTACAATAACAAACTTTCCCTTTAACTTTTAAATAAAATTAAATATTAAAGGGGGTTGCCATACAAGAAACTTTATTGTATGGATTTTTAATACGAATATTTTAGTACGGAACCCTTCGTGTGCGTGTTCGACTCGCATTTGGCCAATTTTTCGTTAATCATTTCAAAAGGGTTAAACATTTGGAATCCTTCATTTTCATAATGATTTTAACCTCATTGACCTTACTTTTAACTTATAATCGGATCACTTGAGAACCTTTTAAAGTCTATAAACTTTGCAATAACTCACCTAAAACTTTACTTTTCTTATCCTTTGAAGCTTATTAATAGCATTTGAAAATTTTCACCCAACGTAAAGTAACTCAATAGAATATTTATTAACTTACCCACTCTATATTCAAAAATCCATAATATTATATTTACCCGCGACTTCGCTTGCGTGAAAGTAAAATAAATATCCCAGGAGTACATACTCCCGGGATAAAAAGATAAAAATAAAACATATTCTATGTTCTATTTCAAGATATGGTCTACCCGTGTGAAAATATCATTTTTTTTATTATTATTATTGATAGGCTTGCGTTTGGCCACTATCTCACCTGATGTTAAGTGATGATGTGGCTGAAGATGAAGCACGTTTGCCTAGAAGTAACCTATTCATTCTTGACTTAAAGACCCTTAGGTTGTAGCTATCAGGAAACACAGACTCCGGCAGGGAATTCCACTCCTTAGCTGTACGCATAATGAATGTGTTTCCAAAACTCTTTGTACGAATGGGTGGGATATCCACCATGTACCGATGGCGCAACGCCGTACGTCTAGTGGTCCGATGATGGAACGGACTTGGCGGAATTAATTCATTTAAACCAATTCAGACGTTCGAACTTTAAGAAGTGACAAACACACACACCCACAAACTTTTGTCTTTACAGTATTAAAGTGCGATTCATAATTTTATTATAAAATTATTATAATTTTATTGTCAAAGCTGGTTAAGTCTTCGGTGGAGCAGCGGCTGACTAAAATCTATTTATTAAATTAATTAAAATTAAATCGCAAAAAACTGAGGTATTTTTGTATAGATATTTAGTTAACCTTATGAGCGCTACAGTCATATATCATGCATGCATGACAAAGTAATATACTTAGGATAGGACTATTGTATAGCTGGTGTTACGATTACGATGGAGCAGCATTGAGCTGGCTGCTGGTCGTGCGCTGCCACATATAAACACACACCAACATGTACACACCAATGGTATCCCTATCGGTCGTACTCTGCGATTCTTACAAAGCAAATTAAGAGGGTATCTCGGTGACGTCTAGAGTAAGTCAGTCAGCTGTGCCATATTGTGTTGCTTGTACCTACTTGCTTGTTTTAAATGATTTTGTCGTGCCCTGTTATATTCTACCATAGTATTATTACGTAATGTTGTAAGCCTATTGTGTATCTTATTGTAACTGTACTATAGGGAGTATTGCATGCTTCGTCATTAGACGACCACAGTTAAACTATAAGTTTTAAATCTCATGTAAGTGAACGATGTAATATGTTCTTATGAGAAGTAAAGATTCTTTAAACCTAACCTAATATGTGTCTAGCACGCCACGATCATAACTACATGACAGACTTAAACTATGACCAATCTTATAAGAATTTTTAATACGGACCGACCTAACGGATAACAGAAATCCTATAAGCGTCCCCCGCACACGGGCCTCAAAAAACGCCGCCACAAAAAAACGCTAGAAGCGGCCACAAAAAAAAGCTAGAAGCGGCCGCAAAAACCAGCTGAAGCGCGCGACACCTTGTATCTGGAGAAGCTTGAAGCCGCTTCAAGCGTTTTTTTGTGGCGGCACTGCCGCACACGAGCCACAAAAAAAGGCCGCTTCAAAAAGAAGCTTGAAGCGGCGTTTTTTTGTGGCCTGTGTGCGGGGACAGTAATGGTTCTGTTTTTGCCGACTGAGATATTGAACCTCAAAAAAGGATTATCTAGGTACTCGTTCAAATCAAAACAAGCCGGCTATAACTGTAAACCAACTTAGTAATATTATAAAGTAAGGTTTTTTCAATTTAGTAAAGTAGCATATAAGTAAGAGAGTATAAGTAGTATATGACCGCATTAAATTGATTTATCGCAAGCAAATCTAGGATTTTACGATTTTAAGACTTGAGTTTGAGTAATCAAGTGGTAGTAACTAACATACATTGTTATCTTGCATGTGCACGCGACCGCGACGTCTAATAAGGGATTTATGATTATTGATGGCTCTTTGACTACTAAGTACACACAGTAGGTACACGTCATGATATCCTAGCAGCTATTTGGAGATTATGGTAGGTTAACATCTACAGTCGCAATCGACTCAACCCTTCGATTTATCACTCCAACAATATAATTAATTAATTATTGATTTAAAAAACATTCTTATATTATAGGATAGTATCTTTTATCTTTTACTTTCATTTTTATTTTATTTAAGTAATCGTATTTTGATTTAAGTAATCTAAGTTAATTTAATCTAGGATTTTAATTTTGAATTTATGTAATGTAATTAATTTCAGGATATTTAATCATCTACACTTATAAACAACTTAATAACTATAATTGCAGTAAATTAAAAAATAAATAAATAATAAAACCCTACGCTAAAATACACTAACTAAAATATGGCGTCAAAAAACTCTTCCACATCGCTGTCGACTGGTAATGTGCCCAAAAGACTGGCGGCATTACCACGCTGTATGGCAATGCTTATCCTCTTTGTTATCTTATCTTATCTTATTTTAAAATATATATATCTTATCTTATTTGAAATTAATTCGTAATTTTGTATCAATTTCAATTCTATTTTAATTTGTTTGACATAAGTATTGTAATAAAGTTTAATTTTGACATTACTTTTATTTTATTTAACATTTTCATAATAATTTAAAGCCATGTTCACTCATTTATGCATAAGCTGTGATTGAGTATAATTGAGTGTTCATTATAGGACCAGCCCCCCTAGCCAAGTTACAACCGTTTCGCTTGCGCCGAACGCTTCGAGTTGCCAATTCTTTGGTTCTGACCACGTGACTGAGCTTTAAGACGACGTCATTCCCGTACATTTGAAGCTTTCTACAAGCGTTAACTATTGCAGATTGCAACTTGGCTAGGGTCACGTGTACCAATTTCTATTTCTAAGTTTTTTTTATATTGTAACACTCGTTGGTGATCCTTCTAGAAATAAATCCTTAACTACGTGGGCTTTCAGACGATGAGCAATGGGTACTGGTAGCCCGGATAGTGATCAAACGCAAGCCTTTGGACTTGCGTTTCATCACAGGGTCAGAGTTAGTGATGCAAGAGACTCAGTCGTTTAAGGCCTTTAAAAAGGACTCGACTACATTTTAAGCGACTCTAGTCTGGAAAGAAGACTACAGTCTCCAGTCTTTATTAATAAGACTTGAAACTCTCAAGTCTTTTAACTAAAGGACTAAAAGGCTTAAACGACTCGAGTCGTTTATAAGACTTAAACGACTCGAGTCGTTTATAAGGCTTAAACGACTTGAGTCGTTTATCAACGGACTCGCGCCTGAGTCGTGCTTCATATTCAATACAGCTCAAACTGTTTAAAATCTGATTGGGTAGGTAATAAACAATGTCTAAATTAAAACAATGAAGTGAGTACAAAATTAAACTTTTATTGAAACCGTTAGGTATTTTACAAGCTTTTATTAACACGCTTTTATTAGCTTCACCTGCATGTTTATTTGTTTGTATGTAATCAATGCCTTTGAGCTCGATTTTGCTCAACTTTGGGTGATCAGATTTTCTTTAAACTTTGCACACCCATCAGACTGATGACAATGCAATAATCCTTTATCCTTTGACCTTGACCTCAAGGGCAATGACCTTTACTTCAAGATCATATGTATAAAATTTTGGAAATCGCCTGGGACACCTAAAGGTTTACTACCTACTTTGACCTCAAGGTCAATGACCTTGACCCCAAGATCAAATGTATAAAATGTTGGGAAACGCTTGAGACACCCAAAGGCCAGACCTTGACCCCAGGGTCAAATGTATAAAATGTTAGAAAACGGCAGGGACACCATAGGGCATGACCTTGACACGGTGACTATTCACTAAAAATTGAAAAATAAATATAGTTTTAAAAAACTAATACACATATAGTTTTGAAAACGTTTCATAGCCTATCAAACTAAAAAGTGTAGTGTTTATTAGTTTTTTTTTAAACTATATTTTTTTTAGTTTCACCTGTCCCGACGTTTGTCTGTAATCAAATCTTATAATTTAAAGACCCACGTAAATCAGATGACAATGCAAAATTATTATAACATGGAGCTGATCTGATGATGGAACCGGAAGGTGGCTATAGGAGCTTGGTAAATCAAAAATCAAATCAATAATAAAAATAAAAAATTATTTCACATAGGTCTACATGGGCACATATAAAACGTCAGAAGCTAGTGCACGATTCCAAATTGGTCGTTTCTTAGGGAGAAGAACCGGCAAGAAATTCCATGGTTACTCTTTTAAAAAAAGTGGTTGGTATTACAATATTGATAGATATTATGTAAGAACAGTGTAGACTAGTCAAATATTGTACACAAAAGCACAATAAAAATTATCTCAGTAAAAAACAAAGTACAAGGTCGCGCGGTGAATTAAGATCGCTCGGCAAAAGTGGAAGGGGCATGCGCAGTATTCAATTCTAAGGTCTATTTGGCGACGTGCGGGCGGGTGTGCGCCGACGGCGACACGTCATTGGTAGATAGAGTCGCTCTTCAATTCCCGCGTTGCGTTCTCGCGTCTCATTGGATACTGTTGCGTACAGCTTGTGTTATCGTATTAGTAATACGTAGTCGTAAAAAAAAAAAATGGTTAAAAATAAAGTTTTAAAACGGCAAGCCAGAAAAATGGTTTACGACGTGAATTGTTACGAAAGAAACTAACGAAAAATTTTTTTTTTATTTTAATTTTAAACATTTTAATTTTTCTGAATTTACCTACTTACAAGATAAATTACAAGCAAAAACTAGTGTCATTATAAGTTATATTAATAAGGTTCAAACAAGCGAAATTAAAAAATAAAATCCTAACATACTAAGAATTTTTGTGCGCAATTGTACACATGCGCCGATTGCCCCCACTACTTTCACCGAGCGATCCTAATTCACCGCGCGACCTGTACGTCGTAATAGAAAGTAGTCTAAGAGTTCGTGGAGTAGTGTTCTCACATTCACATTACAAAAAGAGGCTAGGTATATAAAAAAAAACCGGCCAAGTGCGAGTCGGACTCGCCTATAAAGGGTTCCGTAGAGCAGCCTTGCTGCTAGCAAGTCACGTAATATAAAAGTTCTTGTAGTTCGTTGAACTTTGATCGATGTTTTAATAATAGTGTATTTTTTTTAGATTTATGACGTATTAAAAAAAAAACTACTTATTAGATCTCGTTGAAACCAATTTTCGTTGGTAGTTTATGGTAATGTACACCATATATTTTTTTTAGTTTTATCATTCTCTTATTTTAGAAGTTACGAGGGGGGGGACACACATTTTACCACTTTGGAAGTGTCTCTCGCGTAAACTATTCAATTTAGAAAAAAATGAGGCTACAAACCTAAATATCATTTTTGAAGACCTATCCATAGATACCTCACACGTATGGGTTTGATGAAAAAAAATTTTTTGAGTTTCAGTACCAAACCAGTTGTTTAATTATTATTAAAACTACTTATTTATTATTATTAATCTAGATGAAGATCATTCTATCATTTCTATCCCATGTTGATATGAACATATTTTTTTTCAGTTTTTATTTAATGTTATTTTTTAAACAGACGAGATTTTTTTTTTAATTTGTATTTGTTTTATACTGCTCTTTTTCATAACTCATACTAAACCTTCGTCTTCATGGCCCGAGTAGCATCCCCAGATCGTAAAAGGAACCACCATATTTGACTGTTGGCACCAGACTATGATATTATTACCGTGACCAGACACTGTTATTATTTTTTTATGGTGCTGTTTGGCGTCTATTCTGCTTGCTGGTAACGATGATGAAATTATTCTCACCAGAAGTGGTAGCCTCGTACCTACTATTTTGTTAGTGACAAACATGTTTACAAGTCGTCCCAATTTTTTGGCTGGTAAGTGTAACTTGCCGACATTTTTCTTTGAGTCGCGCCGCCAAAGGGATGTCGGCGAGTTAAAAAGGTAGCCGGCTCTTTGTCGGCGTTATGCGGTGCGTTTGACAGTAAGTAAGCACGTGCGTGTTGTCCCCGGCAAGTGAACTCTAGTGAATCAGCTGAGCGGGTGACCTTTTCGAGTTTTATTTACATTGCGCTTTTTAGTGTAATTAGTTAATTAATTAATTAAATTAGTTAACTAAAAGTTTCTTTGGATTAGATTAGAATAACGATTTTGAAAAGTCATAAGTGAAAAAAAAAACAGCATATTTTTGTTTAATGATGATTTCGATTTTTAACCCAACTACGGCAAAGCCAAAGGAAGGTTATGATTTTGACAAGCTATGTATGTATGTTTATGTGTGTGTGTTCATCTGTTCTCTCATAGCTCCGAATCTACTTATCGGAACTCGATAAATGGGGTAGGTACCCTTAGAACAAGCTTAATCGTCCGCTGAACATAGGCTACGTGACGTGTCACAAAACTCAATTTATTTATTTATTATTTATTTATTTTCAAGAACTTGTACCTATAACATTACAGGCAATGTCTAAAACGTTGTACAATAGGCAAAAAATACAAAAAATAAACATAATTATATTTTCTTTTTTCATTCAATGTGGCACCCTCTAGCGGGCAAAAAGTCATATGTTAAAAAAAACGCTAAGGTAAATAAAGCCTTTGAAATGATATCAAACACGGTGTATTTACACGGTGTTTGATATCATTTCAAAGGGTTTCACTTGTACTAATCAAAATTCAATGTGGCGCCCTAAGCAGTCAAAAAATTCGATGTCAATAATACCAAAATACCTACTTAATTTAGTAATTTTGTTTACTTCAACATCCTGAAAATTTTTCGTAGTCGAGTTTTTTAACAACACAATATTAAACTAAGCAGTAAAAACAGTGAAATATATGAACTTGCGTTTTGTCATAAATTACTCATTATAAATAATACTGTGCACAGAATTTATTCGTATTCTGTAACCACTATATTACAAACACAAATATTTTCTTGAAGATCGCGAAAATAGGAAGCTCCTATATAGTTGCGTTTCTCTAGTTTCATTACAAGACTCCCGACTCGCGAGTCGTTTAAGGCTTGAGTCCTTTAAGTCCTTTAAGGCTTTTAGTTGTATTAACCTTTTTACGTTACGACTTAGCTTTTTAGATCTGAGGTTAAAGGACTGCGACTCAAATTAGTCTTTAGTTTAAGCCTTAAGACTCCAAGACTTGAGGGTTAAAAGACTAATTTAGTCGTGAGTCATTTAAGTCGTCAAAAATAAGTCTAGTCTCGTGTTATAAGACTTAAACGACTGAGTCTCTTGCATCACTAGTCAGAGTCCTTTTTTTACGTGGAAAATCATCTAATGTATAGGCACGGAATAGGCTAGTTGCCGTAATAAATGTAATTAACTAGTCCGTCTTTTAGATTATTCAAAAATAAGGGACACGTATTTTTTTATTTGTAAATTAAATCAAAAAAAAAAAAAAAAAAAAAAAAAAAAATCAAAAATGACAAAGATATAGGTCATTAAAGTTACGTGTAACGTCACGCCGTGCTGCATTTTTTCGCACGGGGTGACGTCACACGTAACTTTAATGGACTATATCTTTGTTATTTTTGGTTTAATCAAAAAAAGAAAAAATACGTGTCCAATATTTTTTTATAATCTAAAATACGGACTAAATAAAATGTAATTATTTTGACCCTTGAAACTACCCTATTGTAAAAATAAATACTAAGGTTGGCAGCAAATAAACGTGGAATAACGGCCATTGACCCTTTCAATTTCAAAAACGGAAATTAAAGACAAAATTGTCTTGAATCGACATCCACACCTCATTAATGGTTTTTCTGGTACTTTCGATAGAATGAGATATTAGAAAAAGGTCGATGTACTTTATTTTAAGTTTATCTGGCCATTGTATGGACCGATGAGCTGGTCAGGATCGCGGGAATCTGATGGATGCGTGACGCACAGGGCCGGTCGTTGTGGTGACGCTTGGGGGAGGCCTATGTCCAACAGTGGACGTCTTTCAGCTGATATGATGATGATGGCACCTTGTATACCTAGTTCTAATTTAATCACAAATGAAAAATCTGCCTTAGTTAATCAACGAACAGTTAATAAGACCGTGTAACATGGATTGAGTAATCCATTTTGATGTCAATCTTTCTAAGTACGATCGTTTGTAACAAGCTTACAGATGTAGATTAAGGCATTTATAAAGTGGGTTAACTACTTCACAAATTGCTTTAAAATTATGTCTTTCAATGTCATACCTAAATTAGAAATTAAATTGAATCTTCATTTGTAAATAATTCATTCTTTATAATAATTGTATTGTTTTAAAGCTTTAATTGTTTTATTTTAAGGTTTTAATTGTATTATTTTATATTGTTCTTACTAGCGGGCCCAGCAGACGTTATCCTGCCTGAAAGATTGGTTGTCATAAAAAAATTAGGTTTTCATTTTTTTTTACAAATTATACATCCGGTTGGTCAACCGGGTGTATATTTTGTATTTTCAAACCATCCAGGGACCCACTCAAATATACACACAAAATTTTATACAAATCGGTCAAGCCGTTTAGGAGAGGTTAGGTGACAAACACACATAAATAAGAATTATATATAAAGAGTAATTGCCATAAAATTAATGGAATTGTATTTTTTTAAATATGAATAATTTATTCTTTTTATATCACAGAACAAAATTCAAAGTCAAAGTACTTTATTTGCCAAACGAACTTCAAATGTACACCGTTATTGTCACGTACATCAGACCACATAAATATATGAAGATTTTTTTTTTAATCTTTACTAATAGTAATATTATTAAAAGATTTGTATTTTTGAAGATTTCTACTTTATTACAGAGTGCCATCATAAGCTATATTTCCTAATTTCACGACCGAAGACACTGACAGACGCTAGTGTTAAATGTAGTACTAGCGGCAGTAGATATTCGCTGAATAAATAAATGTTGTTATTTTAATAGTTAATTTTTCACTACTTGAATTATTAAGGTGTAAAAAACCGATTGAAAAGCAATCAATCACTGCTAAGTAATACAAGCTTGTTGCTAGTTAATAGAAAGGCTCCTATTACTACCAACCGTGTAGAAATTGGCCCCGAGCGATCTGATTAGATCAATTTATCTAAGTCGACCGGACCGAGCCCAGTCGTCAACAGCGCGTAGTGATCCACGCGTTCCTCAAAGAGATGTCAGCAAACCGTAGGAGCCCAGCAGGGTCGATGCCCGCTAGGACAGCGGGGATTTTCTGAAAAGGAAACCCGTAGTCATAGAACGCAAAGGGCAACTGATGCACACGGGTGTGGTTTTAGTCAGTAATAGTCTGACACGCCTTCCTGCTCCGCCCAGAGCGGGAGAAGTCACTGGGTGATAACCCACCTTAAAAATAAACCCAAGATACTTAAAGGAGTAATTCCTAATGTGTGTCAAGGAGAAACTCTAACTCGGTAACTGTTTTTCCAAGAGGAAGTAAAGATCGTGTGATGCATAATTTTCCGCCCTATATATTTTTTACAAATATGAAATTAATTTTATAAACACGCAAGAAAATAATAGACGTTTAGTTCGTACCTCAAAAGACCATCTGAGACACTAAGTAAATATCTACATCATTTATGATGATTGTTTGATGTATGGACTTTAAAATAGACTTTGACCTCTAAGTTTGTTTCTTCTCGGGGTAGTCAACTAGTTAGCACTGGCCTCGTCTAGTTTGAATGATGACGACCCAGTCAAAAATGTACGTGTAGGTAATTTAAAGTGTTTTTAAAACCTATTTGCAAATTAAATAATATATCACATAAACATAAAAAATCACACTAAATCCATTACAAGTTGTAGCAAACAGTTAATAGCAACCACTTGTTCGAAACAAATCTACTAACAACTACTTTAAAACTAACAAATCAATGATTACTACCGATACGAACCACCACTCACTGCCAAGTCTCGAGATAAAACATCCTGATGTTTATGTACTACGTGTACTATCAATTTAGTGTTTATGGCTCGTCTTACAAGCTACCAGCGGCTCGTCGGCCGTTACTCGATGCTTTTACTGGTTTATGAGACAAACTCTCGTATCCTGTCTTTATGAGAGTGGCTACATGGCTACGCACTGATTTTTGGTAAAAAAAATATATATAAAAAAACATTGTACACATAAACATGTAGATAGATCATTGATAACTGTAAATTGTAAAAACAAAAAACTATTCATATATTGCTAAGTTATGGAAGAGCGGAGTCTCCTAATACAGGCATTATTTACCTAAAAGGACGCTCCAATCACAATCTATTGTTAAAAAAATTTGGTTCGGAAATAAAACATTTTTTTTTTTTATTGTTCCATACAAATTTTGTGGGTCCTTTTCCAATCGCCTATCGTCAACATCGAGCATGTTTTAAAAGCTTGTTACTTCATCTAACGCAATCCAACGCGATGTTTGATGAAGAAGCAATGTAAAAAAGAGAGATTACGCCTGAAAACTCTGTTGGCATTCGGTTATTCCGTGATTTAGGGTAGACCGGGGACAATTGAAACAATTTTACTTAAACCGTGTGCAGTGACTTATCTATTGTACCTACATCCCTCTTATTTATACCGCTGAAAGGGTCGTTATCTAGTTCCTAAATTAAACATAATCTATATCTCTATTTCAAATAGTTAACCTACAATCACCTATTTAAGAAGACCGGGCGCAGTGGTTCTATTGACCCCACCCTAAGGACGGTTGAAACAGTATGTAGGGATAATTGAAACACTGGAAATATTTTATGAACTACTGGAGCTTTTTAATCAATCTTAACAAGTTAACATGCCACTAAATTGTTTATTGAGATCGTGATAAATCCGTCATCGTAACATAAATATTTCAAAAATTATACATGCAAAAACTTTTTCAGTTTAAACAACTCAAAATATATCTTATTTAAATAATTTAAGTGCTCTAATCTGTGCTATTGAATACTATTTCACATTATTAAAAGACTTAATATCTTATTATGCTTATAATAGCACTTACATGGGGGAGAAAACAAAGTATTCCAGTCTCATACAAAACAGCCTGTTTCAATCTTAACAATGTTTCAATCATGACAATGTTTCAAGCATAAAAATGTTTCAATCATAACCATCGTTTATTGACCCGTATAGGTTTAACTATTCATGTGAAATTTAATTTCAAAGGAGATCAATCAACATCATTCAAGATCAATCAATCGATTTACCGAATAGCAATTCCTCATATATTATGTTATTATTATTATAATGAAAAAATATAGATCTAACTTAATGTCATGGGTTCAATTTTAGGGTCGTCAGAGTTATCGAGTTGCCCATCAGATGTAATTTTAACTAATAGGTAACCCAACCCCAACATAAAATAACCATTTAAACCACTTTTTACTTGTAACCATTAGGTATTTTAATTTTATAATACCTAGCGATTGTGAGTAAAAAGTGGTTTTAAATGATTATTTTCTTTCATCGTAATACTGTTATTTTTTTTAATTCTGTCCGTTTTTATATTTTTTTATGATTGATATTTTAATAAACACAACCTTTTTCTGTGCAGTAGGATAAAAACGTGGAATATGTGGGGACGTTTGAAACGTTTCAAACGTCCACAGATAAGTTGTTTCAAATGTACCCATGTCACTTCTTCTAATTCAATACTCAATATTTTGGTATATATTGACTTATACATTAATTACCAGTAATAAACACAATCTTAAATAGATAAACAATACCCTAAAATAAGGAAAATTGCCAAAAAAACAAGACTTAAATATGAAAACAACAAAAGTTAAAGATCCGGAATATTTACTTTTTGGCACGAAATTCGTCGAAGCGTCCTGTGCACGACTGTGTCGCTCGCTGGCTCGAGCCATGTTAAACATAAAACCGAACATAACCGACGATGCAACCAACGACGCGTCACAAGCGTAGGTATTATAGTTTACGAGAAATTGAAGTTGTTGCAATCATGACCTGTTTCAATTGTCCCCGGTCTACCCTACTCGAATATTTCACAAAACTTGTCCCAGAAAATACTTGTTTTTTTATTAAACCCCTAAAAACCTTTAAAAGTTTTTCAGAAAAATTATCGTCATTCAGAATCTCGATTAAATGTGCAAGGCTTCTATTGTACAACAACACACAACCCACTTTCCTCTCCTCCCCTCTGTAAATGCCTTTGCACACACTACAATTTTATTTCAGATTACAATCAAAATGCAGTTACTGTTCGCCAAAGTACCTTTATAATTTATAAAACAACTCGTCATAAAAACACGAAAATTGCGAGTTCCAACTAAAATTGCCGCAACATTTCATTTAAAATCCAGGTCATATTTCTTGCCATCTTTTTCTCCGGCGTCCAAAGACAGTTAGAGCTCAATTTCATAGCAAATGTTCGGCTGCCTGGACGATGCACTTAGCCTTATTGGCTCGCAAGCCGTTAAATGGCCGACACTCAGAAATCAATTAAGATAGAGCCATCTGTTTGGTTTCTGGGTAGATTTATGACCTTCGTTTATGTAGTTTGTAGTGAGCAACTTCGTTTTTAAAGCTCAAAGCTCCGTTAGATTCAATATGTTACGCTCTAGAGAGGAATTGAATGAAGTAACAAAGCCCTGTTTCTTGTCCAGGCAATTACTGTCCATTCCAGGTTGCCTGGAAGAGATCGCGGAATGCGATAAAGCCACCCATTGTATGTATGTGTTTTAGTTTCCTTTTTATGTGTAATGGTAATAAATAAATAACATAGATATCTACAGAGTAGGTAATCATATAGAGCAGTCATAGCAGTGGTGGCCTAGTGGTAATGACGCCGATTTATGAATTATTATGTTCAATCTCGCAATCCGGTGCATTACTTTGAGTAATTTATTCCATCACCACTGCTCTCAAATCGGTAAGGGAGAACATCGTGAGGAAACATGGGCATATCCTAGAACAAAAAGATAAAGATAAAGATATATTTATTGCGTAACTGTGTACATTAAGATCGTATTTATAAACATTACATTTTTAGTTTCAACAGTCTACCCAAGTCGGATATGCAATAGTATTGATGGAAGTTAGGCATTAACAAATTTATTTTTATCAAAAAAAAAAAAAAGTATATACACATAAATATTATTTTTTGTCAAAAAACTCATGCAGATTATAAAATACATTGTCAATCAAAAAATTTTTCAATTTATTTTTAAACATATTTCCATTTAATTGCTTAATGGCTGGCGGTAACTGGTTGTACACACGGATAGCAGTAACATAGGTACTTTTGTAATACATCATATTATTGATAACTGGTAAATGAATGTCATATTTATATTGTTTCCGAATGTTTCTTTTAGAATTTGATTTGAAATTAAAATATTGCAAATTGTTTTTAACAAATAAACATAATTCAAGTATAAAAATACCAGTCAGCGTCAGGAAACCCTCCGTTCAAGTTCAAAAAAAGAATCAAAGACATTGGAAATCCACAAAACCGCACTGGACGCGCGTGTTTGAAAACGGTCCATCAAGAGGGGATGTACACTATTCCAGCTATTTCATTTTAAAGTCTCAATAGTTGAGACATTATAAGGTTGTTTACATATGGTTTGTTTTCACATAGTCATCGTGTGCCAAAAGATGGACCATCTCTTATGCCTCTTCCCTCCCCTACGAATAAGGAATAATCCAACCTACCTCCGTTACCTAATCTTATTTTCGATACTTTGATTTACGATTCCTTTCCTTGTTTTTTTCATAACTCTTTGAGCATGTCTGACATGTTTTTAGGATACACATAAATCAGATAAATACGTGTAATGAAATTAACGGCAAAAATTTAGCAGATATAAGAATCATAAAGCGACCTTTACGACGTCCCGACAAAGGCGACCGTAATCTTTACTGGCGCCACCAAATTGACCAATAAACTCACCGCGACTGAGGAAGTCTCAGAGAATCCACTTTAATTCAATCACATACTAGCCTTTATGAGCACTAAACAAGCTGGTCGCAATGTCGTTGTGCTCATCGTCATTTCAACCGAAAGACGTCCACTACTGGACATTGACCTCCCCCAAGTGTTGCAATAATGACCGATCGTACGCATCTCATATTCATCGGATCCCCGCGACCCTCACCAGGTTTCTGTCCACCTTGGCCTTGTTGGCCTTCCAAAACTGCGTCTTCCGGTACGTGGTCGCCACTCCAAAACCTTTCGGCCCCATTGAATATCTATTCTACGAACAATGTCCTGCCTATTGTAATCAAGGACAGCTTAATCTGAACAGTTGTGATTTTTTTCTCTAACAGCCATTTTGAAAAATCTACCTACGGTCAAAAAAAATCGTAGATTTTCCTGGACATTAAATACGGTAACAGGGATCTAATATCCACTTATCAGAGCGGCAGGATTTCCGATTTCCGGCCACCGTAGGCGCGGGCTTGCGGACAGTGAGCAATGGGTAGCTCGCTGTCCGGCCGTCCGGTAACTGTCCGGACCAAGTCCAAGTCGTCGACGGCGCGCACTGCTCCCGCGCGCCTCAAGGAGTTGTCAGCAACAGCAGAGGCCCAGCCGGGTAGAAGCCTACTGCGGCCAGGGTTATCCGAAAGGGAACTCGAGCCCCGGTATGAAGGCTTGAAGGAACGGGGTGGGTTTTTTAGCAAGAGTCCCTCTTGATCCAGTCGGGAGAAGTCAATAGATAATTTCCTGGAAGTAAAAACCTGACATCCGCAATCAGTGTTTGTATAAACGTAACCTAAGTAGTCAAATGGATGATCTTAGTCTCTTATTACTAATCAGATTTTCGCAGTCTAAAAGCCAGGTGCTCTGCCTGGTGATGCCTAGTAGCTAGCCATCCCCTTGTCCCAACCGAACCCGAGTAATTGACGAATCGTAGAGGCCTAGCAGGGCCGATGCTCTCTTAGGTGACGGGGCATTTCTGAAAAGGAAACCTTTGAGCCCAGAACGCAATGTTGAAGTCTGACGCGCGCTCTCGCCCCACCCTAGAGCAGGAGAAGTCATTGCCCATTAGATGACCCTTCATAAACCAGTAAAGAATGGTCGTTTTAGTATATGCTATTATCTAAATGTTACCTCATCCCGTCACGCGTAACTTACTTGCGGCAGAGGACAACTTGATATTTACTGGGACCAAATATGGCGCGGGTAAATTATTTAGGTAACTTTCTTGGCGTCGCAAGAATACTAATATTATGTGGCGAGTATTGATTGAATAGAGAAACAATTTTTGGGTTCCGAAAGGTTTTAAACTTGATTATTTTCTCCCTATAGCATATAAATTAGAATAGAATAGGTAGAATATCGTTTATTTAATAAAAATGGCACATTTAAATTAAAATACTTAAAAATAATTATATCGCGTATGCGTTACAATTGTTTTTAAAAGTATTACTTTTATGGGGCAGGCGATGCTTACCTATATGAAGCTAACCTACGAAATAGTTTATTTTTTTATATTATTCAGTACTAGCTTTTGCCCGCGACTTCGCTCGCGTGCTTACAATATAGCCTATGTCACTCAGGAATAAAGCAGCTTTCTATCGGTGAAAAAATTTTAGTAATCGGACCAAAAGATTACACAAACAAAAAAAACAAATTTTATCTCTTTATTATATTAGTATAGACATACAATTAATGGCTTCATCATCATTAGCCTTTTTTAATGTTCCCACTGCTGGGACTCAGGCCTCCTTTAATGGCTTATTGGCCAATAAAATAAATAAAACATTACTTCTGTTTAGCGACCGATGGCGCTCGTCGTCTTTTGTCTTGTCGTCCAATGTTTTAAGACTCATGACATCGAGATAATTGATTCTTGATGGCAACTAGGCCATAAACTGGGTTTTAGTCAATAAAAGTCTGATAAGTACACCCTCTCGTTCCAACCTAGAGCGAGAGCATTGAATGATTTCAAACCTCAAAAAATGAAATATTACACTGTAAAGGTGATAAGTACGATTTTTACCAATAGGAGGAAGAGTAATAGGGAAAAGTTTATAGGTATATAATATAGCACTCTTGCAAAGCCGGAGCGGATCAATATATAGTAAACTCTAAAGCACGGCTTTCTTCTTAGTATAGATAGTAAAGATGGCCTTATAATAGTTCCCACTGTTGGGATTCATGCCTCCTCCCTAAGAGAGGGAATGGGCCGCACGCGGGCCCAGAGCGGGTCACATGTCTTCGAATTTTTGGTTCTAGGACATGCCATGAGAGCAGTGGTGATGAAATAAATTATACCAAGTGCGCCTGGCTGAGTTTGAACCCGCGAGCTACTCGTAAGTCGGGGCCGTTACCATTTGGCCACTCCTGCTCTTTAATCCACATCATCTGCATTTCTTTCTTCTTAAATCTGCATTAATTCCTCACGTCACGACCACAGTGTACGTCATGGCACCATATGTTACAGATAATGTAAATAGAACAGAATGTCGCAGCGCATTATCCGAATATCCATCATCAGTCCGCTATAAACTTCAACATTCTATAGTTCATGTTTACATTTCACAGTAAACCTGCAGTCGATTTGGCACGATGACGAATGTCGCAAATATCTCAGAAAGCGAATATGTTTTGCAACTATTCCAATACTTTGATCTTTTGGAACAAAAAGCAGGTACACTTGGCACACCATGCAGACCGAATCTAGACTAATTACCTATCTGTCTAGTATCTTAGAACTACTAACCAAGATTTTATGGAGAAATAAATGTCTTTTAAAAGATCAATGCTGAATGTGAACCTCACATGGCCGATAGGGCTTCGGAAACGTTTAAAAGAGTGATCGTTACTCTAGAATACAAAAGGCAACTGAAAAACTGAAAGTAGGCTTTATTTACTTATTAAGTAGACACCTCAACGACTTATTCACTAAGACATACACTAACAGAAGACACAAAAAGTTTTAGGCATAGTGAATTTGTCACTTACAGAGGTGCACAGTACTGACAAAAAACATTTAACAATTAATTACAATAAGTACAAGCCAAAATATATGTTACTTTAAAAGCACGAACTAGGGTAAATCTTAAAATTTTCCAGTAAAACCTTAGATTTGCCAATTTTTAATAGTAAATACCCATAAAAATTTGCGATTCGAACTTTTACCACCATTAACTTGGTAAATCTTAGGATTTACATTAAGGCCCAAGCGCCCGAAAAGTGCCATAAAACAGTAACTTTCTGAAGCCTACTCCTCGGTAACGGCCAGGTTAATAGGTTTGAAAAAAATATATGTTTATTATAGATTCATGAACAACATTATCAACATTTGATTTTTTCGTGCTATTAATACTTTTGTCTAAAAAAAATATTTAGCAATTTCGCAACTTTTCCCTACTCCTTCGAAACGGCTTGGATCTTTAGAAACATTTTTACACATAAAAATTGGTAGTTAAATATTCTTCAAAGTGAACATTGCATATATAAATCAATCAATATTTCGCAAAGAAAATGGATTTAAAGGTCAGCCGCGCGCTCTCCGGGCGCTGTTGGCCTCAAATATATGCACAGATTTGCGTACTGCCGCCTAGGTGGGTGCGAGAGGTGCGTCCACATAATTTTGGCCAGTTGGTTCAAGGGACTATAAGCCTTAAAGGCACGGTAAATGTTGAAAAAAATTATGTCATAACATGTAAAGCGCATCGACTCAAACTAAAAAATAAACAGTCCTGACGGCAGCGCCCATGTATGTACACATTCTTCAACACGGAAAACATCACGAAATTCCGGGAATTCTACACAAAATATATTAAAACTTAAGCGAATTTCTGAAGATCATAAAAATATTTGGCCGCTACGTGCTTCCACTGTCATCGAGCAATTTTATTGGTTTACCTACTCTCGTAGATTGATAGGAAGTCGTTTGCATAAAAGCTAAGGAATTCATCTTTGGATAGGTACTCATAATTCATATCATCTAACATAATGATAATATCAGTAAATACTTAAATCTTACAGCCGTTCCATAATTTCGGTTGAAAACTAAGGAAAAGGTCCAAACTAAAGGAGGTGGTAAGGAATCCTAAGGGTGAGTTGCACCATTTAACTATATCTAACGATAACAAAGCCGTTAACAGTTGTCAAATCGTCGAATTGACCAATAGGCGGCCGTTTCACGGCTGGTTATGGTTTGGTTATCGTTATAGTTAAATGGTGCAACTCACCCTTAACGTTACAACCATTTATTGATTTAAAAAAATGTCCGGTATTTTCTGTAACTAGTGTAATCAATGGAGAATCGATTCATCTTGGTTTATTCTTTTCTGGGAATTACCGACCTTGATAACTCAAAAATAAGCTCCCCATAATATAAATTTCTCCTGTATCGTGGGTGCGTTCAAAAACTTGTAAATTCACAAACACATGATACTCAGTCCAGGAAAAACTGTTTGCAAGCCTTACTAATTTTATATTTATATTTATTAATATTTATTACGCGCGGGAGTCGAACCCGCGACAGTAAATGTTAGTTCAACGTTAATGTTTTAATTGAAATATGTGAAAACTAAAAAGTAATGAATTATTGAAATTAAAAAGAGATATAAGGTTAAAATTAAAACAAGTCTTGTCAATGTATAAACTTACAAAAACAAGACACGATAGTGAAAATAACATAAACCAACATATTTCTAGATCAAAACGCTTGAACAAAAATACATAAGAGAGCTATATAATATTCATAATATAAGCCCCGAATAAGCCGCTTGCCTTAATCGGCTTAAAAGACACGAAATAGAACACAATGATCAAATATAGCGAAGTAAACAAAAACGTAACAATACGTCGACGAAAGGATTACTGAAATCGATGAAATATCCTGAACAATTCATACAGACGAAAAAACTCGAGAAGTTTTCACCTAATGGCTCTCACAGACAGGCGATCGGTGACGGCAATGCGACAAAGCGACAACGCGTTTTCATAGAAACTCTTCTATCTTGACTTTGACTGCACCTCGGAACAGATATTTTTATGTATCTGATCCGTGGACTGCACGGTTGGCACAGTGGTGGAGCGATTAGCTGTTGCGCTGCTTGTTGCGGTTTCGATTCCCGCACTTTAGGACCATGATTTCCCTTTCAGGAATTACCTAAAGGTGGACCAATGTCTTTGTTTTATTGTGGAACAGAAACTGAATAAAATTAGTATTGGTACTGTGGTGGTTTTAGGCAGGGCATAAACGTGTGTCTTGTGTTAGATACAAGCTACCGATGAATATTTGATTTCTATACAACCAGTATGAAATCATTTACTCCCTGCGCATACGTAAACACTTTTTGTGTCCACTTGCTTCCATTTAACACATACTCATGACGATCAAAAAGTGTTCGGTGTCTGTAACTGAAAAGAAAACTAAAAGTGTCTACATTTGCGTAACGCATTAGATAAAACAAAAGGCGATCCTTGATCTCAGAACACTACTTATAAAACTAAATCCGCCTATCAGCTTGACAGCCGTCCTAAACTCATCTGACTTAAAAAAAAACATACTCTCTTAAAAAAAAGTGTAGTCGTATTGTCGCGTCGGGCCTGTCTGCGGTAGCCTTAACTCATAAAGGATTACCGAGAAGTTGTTAGGTTAGGCCTTCTATCAACTGATGTTCATTATAGTAATACGATTCGTAGTAAATTGAAGTGACATTATCAAAGAAATGGGTAAACATAGAGCGGTTAGCAAATTACTGTCTGGTTTTATATTACGACAAGCCAGTGTCTGGTTTTATATTGCCAGCGGCTTCGCCTGCGTGAAAGTAGGAAATTGTCCCAAGGAACAAACTTCCGGGATAAAACTATGTGCAATAATAATAATATTCTACAACTATCACACAACGCCATCTAGTTTCAAGCTAAGTAGAGCTTGTGTTATGAGCACAACTGATAAATATACTTCTATATATTTCTAAATAGACACATATAATAGATAAATTACACCCAGACACAGAACAAATGATCGTGCTTAAAACACAAACATTTTTCTTGGGTGGGAATCGAACCCACGACCTCCGGCATTGCAGTCAGGACCACTGACCACTAGACCAACAGGCCAGTCAATTCCAGGACATGGTCTACTCGCGTGCTAATTTTCATCCAGTCGCTCAAGCGTGAAGAAGTAACAAACACACAAACTCACAGCTTTGTGTCATAGTGTGATTGGTATGACACGTTGACTTACAAAAACGTAGGTGTACCATGATATAGCTCTGGGGTGGCCAACCAGTCGATCGCGATCGACTGGTCAATCTCGGCAAGCGTGTTTACTTTTAGGTCAAAAGACTATGTCGAGATGCGGCAACTATTATCCGCCGCTACATTCGCCCTGAAACTTCTTGTTAGTCAAAAAATAACCACACTTATGTTGTTGAAATTTTTGAGTTCACTCTTTTTATTCCTATTGTTGATTCTCAGAGTCCTACCAGTAAACAGTAGATCGCGGGTGGAGTCAAGTTGGCCACCCCTGATATAGCTTATTCAGCCTTATAATGTTACAACTGTTGGGACTCAGGATGGCAGAGAATGGCTACGATTACAGAAATGTAGTTACTTTCGCAAATTTATTTTGGCAAGAACTACGACTAGTTTTCCCGCAATTTCGCCACCGTAACCTACAGATCATATTATCCAGATGCACTATGCAGATTTTTTTTATGGTGGGAAAAATCATCCAATGACAACCCCCGCTCTTGGGCGGAGCGGGAGATAGTGCCAGACTCTTACTAACTAAAAGACCTACCCCGTTCCTTCTAGCCTTCATACCGGGGCTCGAGCTGTCTTTCGAAACTAACCCTGGCCCCAGTAGGCTTCCACCCAGCTGGGTCCTTGCTGTTGCTGACAACTCTTTGAGGCGCGCGGGAACAGTGCGCGCCGTTGACGACTTAAACTTGGTCCGGACAGTTACCGGACGGTGTAGAAAATTATGCCAAAGACACATACTTCCGGGATAAAAACTATTGGTAGGCTTGCATTAGACCACTATCTCACCGACGTGTGGACTTGATGATGTGGTCGACGGGAGTATGGTTGCCTAGAATAGTAATTTTTGTCATTTTTATTTTATTATAGACTACATTTTTTGACTTAGGTCTGGCCGTTATCGGACGGCGAGCATCCCATTGCTCGTCCTCCACAGGCCCACATCTACGATGGTTGGGAACCGCCCTGCGACTGCCGCCGACTCCCAACAGTCCCAACAAGGGGACGCGACGACAGATAATATATATTGTACTTCAGTGTAGGTAGATAAATAACCAATATCGAAGATCCACTTTTACCACAGAATAAGTAAGTACAAGCGTTTACTAGCATCGTGTCCACCCGTGTCTCAGCAAAATAACAGCATCGTTTGCTATTATGTACATCAATTGTCGAGTCTATAAAGTTACAAACTCTTTCCCGTTTGCTTTTAGAGCTCTTTTGATCTCAACAGTTAATCTGTTATGCATTCATTCTCAAGCGAAAAGAATTCATCAAGCCTTCCCGCCAACACAAATAGCATGTTAATGACTCTTTCCTTTGTGAACCGAAAACAAAGAAATTGATTACATATTCCATTCTAATAAGTTCTTTTGTAACTATTGAAGAGGAAAACGCAATTGTTTCTAAGCTTTCAGACGTTATGGCATAATCAGCCTTAAGTATAATGTTCCCACTGCTGGAACACTGGCCTCCTCTCTTTGAGAGGTAAGCTTTAATCCACCTGCTGATGTATCATGTCTTCGGATTTTTTATTCTAGGACACGCCGGTTTCCTCACGATGTTTTCCTTCACCGTTACATAAAACAAAATTTTGTTTGATGTAATGTTTGGCCTAAATACTTTGTTACCGGAGTTACGTATGTTTAGCATGTAGCTAGCTATTGGACTAAGTCCAACGGAAGTAAATAAACTCAAACGATGGAAACAGATGATGACAGTTAACTCTTCAATAACAAAGCTTTAGTACTCAACAATGTTTTGAACATAACATGGCTGTTTCACTCCAGTAACCACAAAAAGAATCTCGAAAACTTTACCAACGGGTCTCCAGAACTCCATTCACCTCGCATTAGTTAATCCTACCATGCGACCGTTCATTTTAAAGCGGAAATAAAACAAACTAAAACAAGCCGAGCCAAACAGGAGATGTTTGAATATAGCCGGGTTTAATCTTGGCGTGGTACAGTGAACTAATTACTGTGAGAGACTCAGCGTGAGAGCGGTGTGCACGCATACGGCGACCCACTAGTGCGACAGAGACGGAAGTGGGCAGTTTTCCAAGATGAATTTGATGTTTCGGAAGAACTTCAGCGGGGAGAAGACCCTCTCGTCTAGCGGGGGTGGGGGGGGCAAAGCGCGGGGCGCGCTCGGTGCAGGGCGGAACGCGAAGCGGCGCGACCGCGAGCGATACTCCTGCATGGAGGAACACCACTACAAGACCCACATATTCTTCTCCGCGGCACCACGGGCTAGTGCGCAATACAACGACCTCACAGGTAAACGACGTACGTGATCAGTGACAGTGAAATTATCGGATACTTTATTGTGTTTGTGTCTAAACTTTCTAAACAACTACTCAAAGTTTTAGTGCCGATTTTTTCAAAAACGGGTCCTAAAGTATTGTGGAGCTTGCAGTGACCTCGTTTGTTTCTGTTCAAAACATACGACATGAAACGCCGTCGCAACTATAAATAAATTCTTTGACAGGTGACGCAGTGTTTAGATACGAGTTCCTTACACATGCTTACTATTAGCAGCAGTTAACACCGTAACAAGTGCTTTACATGTAAACAAAGCTTGCCGAAGTTCGGTAAGCTGTAGTGGTACCGGATGAAACTGGTGTAAGTCGGTTGAAACCGGTTCAGTTTTGGCGCTAAACACCAAACATCCCGAGGTTACTTCCCGCGTAAGTGTTATGACACGCATATTATACAATATTTATAATTGGCACGATTTAATCGACTATGTCTATGACTAACCTTCTGAGGGATATATCATTTTAATATCTGTTCGAAGTTCATCAGTTAAATGTCTAAACGTAAAGGTACAAATTCTTGTTTTGTTTCTAACTTACCTTGTTTGTGTTTAGACTTTGTAGTAGGCATATCTTCCTTGATATTAGAAATAGATTAATTATCAATAGCAACTGTACATATAAGTCAAAGTAGGTGAGTATGTCTTTTCGAAGTTGTATCTATATTTTACTTACTAAAACTGTAGGGTACGCTTAGAACTCGTGTCTCTGTTTTTGTAAATAACAGATTTTTCTAAGTTATCAATGAATTTAGCAGCGAACTGGCGAATTATATAAACTGTTTTTTTTTACAAAACTTACTGTGTTTTTATTTTCTCTTTCTTTTAGGACTTTTTAATGGCTCGCGCAGACTTGAATGTGGGCTTGCATAATTAGTATTGGATTAAATTTTTTTACTTGTGTTAATTAAAATCGAGAACTCCAGTATTAAAAATTGCAATGAATCCCGTATACAAGAGTTATACTAGATGTAAGATAACCAAATCAAAATGTTTTTAGACTGCTAAAATAATGAATGTATCATCATTTTTGGATCTGCCTTCCAGTCTGGTCCAGTAGAACCACATTTTAAATATTTAGTGGATACATTAAGAGTGATTGCTGTTAGCACTGCTGCAGACCTTAGCGGGCCCACAATACAATAATAAATACTCACGTGTATCAAAAAAGGTTAAATACACACGAGAAAAAAAGTTTATTTTGTTTTTAACATTTGTGGGCTTTCCCTCTAAAAATCAAGGGCAAAATAAAAATCCTCATGCCATAGTCAAAGGCCTTTCGCCCTTTTATATTTTTGTGAGCTACTCGGCAAGCAGCCTATTATTTATTAAATATTTAATCAATTCGGTAGGCTGGCTTTTACGCACAAGTGCGGATATAAAAACAAATATTACGCACTGCTTATGAAATACATTGAGAGAAAGGAGCCAGTTTTCGAGAATGTTGAATAGATTTTATTCTAGGTCCAAACCTGACCCAACCTTCAAACTCATCAAATTCTTAAAAAACTAACATAGGCAATATCGTCCTGTCCAGAACGATGCGGGCCTGTACTAGGCGGTGGCACGGGGCCGGAGCCCGAGCCACCGCAGCCGCTGGTGACGAGGGAGCCTTCGGTGTCGCTGCTGCGCTGGGACCGGGGCCCCGCCACCACCACCGCCGTCCCCACCACGGACCACCGGCGCCGCACCGAGCCTGTGTCGCTGGCCACGCTACAGAAAGACTGCTTCGTTATTCCTGCGCACGCACTTGATCGGTTCTTACCGGATGGAGTGCCGGTTAGTATTTGATCTTCGGGCATCTTCGACTGGTTCCGCCATCACCCAGTAGGGCCTGAACAATTTCATATCTCATTCTATCGGCTAGTTGTAGCTTAGGGCTACATACAGACCGACAAACGCTAAGCTTCGCTGATTTCTATTAGCCACAAACAACTGCCACGTTTAATTGACCGTCGGCGTCGTCACTAGCTAGGGTCTGAATAATCTCATATCTCATTCTGTCGGCCTGTGTGTAGCTCTAAGCTTCACTGATATCTATTAGCCACAAACAACTGCCTCGTTTAATTGACCGCCGTCGCTTGCTAGGTTTTGAACAATTTAATATCTCATTTTGTCGGTTTGTATACAATGTAGCTCTAAGCTTCTCAGATGTCTATTAGCCACAAACAATTGCCATGTTTAATTGACCCCCCTGGGGTCCCCACTGATTCTGACCAATCTCATTCTTTCGGCTTATGTGTAGCTCTAGTTCTGATAGAGAACTTTTGTTAACCTATAGGTCCCGGTCGAACAGGAAAATATACCTAACTAATTTATTTCTTAGCTTTGTTCAAAAGACTTCACCGAATTGGTAAAGTTTGATAACATTTGATTAGATTGCTCGTTCTAGTAAATTATCTAGCAGTCAATTTTCCTGCAAATATTTGTAACTAATTTTTATTCTTCTTTCATCCATTATCGAAAACACTCTGTAGAATTTGTAATCAAAAATATTGTTTAAAACAAAAATCCAAAAAAACTGCTAACTTTCTACAACTACAACGCTTAAGACAGAATAATTTATCATAATTAACGCTGATACAGCGACCGCCATTTACATAGTTGATAGCTTCGCTTAAGCGCCCAAGAATTAGAAGCGGCCTAGACGAGAAAATACTTCTTGTGGACAGCGACAAATTGTGGCAAATTTTTTGTATTGTCTCGACGAAGTTAAGAATTTCGTAAGCCAAGCTTGACGAAACGAATTGTGCTGATTAAAAAAAAAATCTTTTATTAGTGATGATTATTTTCTCCGTTCCAGCTCCCAGTTCCGCCTCCAACGCCAGAAAAAGGAATGACAACAAAGACTGCACAAAACTCCCTTAGCATCCTTGAAATAGCCGACCCCAAACTTTGTATATTGGCCCATCTCATGAGCCCCTTGGAACCAATAGAGCCAATACTGGAATCCCCGCTTGCCAAACCTTTGCTAAGACAGAGAGCTGCGGCTGCCGAGCTGCTGAATGAAGTGGCGGTGGCCAACACAGCTGTTGGAGGGATGTTATTGGCGAATATGGAAAAGAATGCGGAATTCCCTTTCATATCATACTATGTGATAAATACGACACAGACGGACCCATTGCTTTTCTACAATAACATGAGATGTGCGTCGTTGAACAAGTTCGACCCGAAGACGATACGTTACTCGGCGGCGCACACATTGGACCTGTACAGTGAGGTGGCCATGATCTGCAGACCCCCGTTCAATGACTTGGCGGGTGGACCGAAGAAGTCGCACACGTCTACTACTGGATTCATCATTAGTGTTTATAAGGTATCGTAATTAGATTTTGTTAATTTAATTTTATCATCTACTAACTGCTACTATTAGCTTCGCTCGCGCGTTTGTTAAAAATTTCCCAAGGGAAAATAAAAACACCAAATAGTGTCCTGTGTACTATTCCAATTTCCAGGACATGAGTTACCCGTGTACCTAGTTTCATCGAAACAAAAGCTTTCGCCTTTATAGTATCAATTGATTTCGCAAAGTTTAAAGTTTTTGACTTGCGTTTGACCACTATAGTGATGTAACGAATATTCGCATTCGCATTCGCACGAATATTCGCACATTTTGATATTCGCATTCGAATTCACAAGAAACGTGCGGATATTTGTCATCCTACATTCGTGCAATCAATACTTAAATACCTTTTTGTTTATAAAAAAAAAATTACAAATATTCGCATGTTTTTTGTGAATTCTGCGAATATTCGCGTATGCGAATGCGAATATTCGTTACATCACTAGACCACTATTTCAGCTGATGGTAAGCGATCGCACGACTAACATTTTAACACGGCATAGTAAGGCCCCAGGCTTGTCAGGGGCCAACCCCCTCCCCCCCTCGTAAAAGATTACCCTAGATACGCCAATACTGTCCATTCCTAAAAGTTTATTGACACAAAATGTTTTAACTTTTACAGGTATTCGAAGGCGACGATGGCGAGCGCTTCGAAAGGAACTGGCTGTACTGGACTGGAGCCCGAATGCTGTACCGACACCTACCTCACACGGTGGGCATGAGGAAGATAGCGTTACACAAGTCAGTGGCCTCTCACGGCGACAAGATGTACCTGCTGGTGTGCGAGTGTGCCAACCTCATGGATGACCTGTCGGGAGCTGCCATGCTCGTCACAGCTCTAAGGGCCCGCCTGTGCGGGTACACGGGCCTTTACAGGCCTATACAGACTTTCTAGTAGAGGGACGTTGGCCTTGACGGCCTTGAGTGTGTTGTACTTTAATTTTGCGGACATCGATAGGTTAGAATAGGTTAGGAGTGTTGGGAAATGGATTTGGGTAGGCCAAGGAGAATTTTCGGAGAATTTCCTTACGGCCTGTTCACGGCTTCGGTCTAAGCGACGAGCGGTGCGGCACCGGTAAGCGTACGCGTGGCGCTACGAGCGTTTATCTCGTGGCGTGCTTCAAACATTTTTCATAATTTTGATCTTACCGCTCACCGCCCTACGCTTAGTTCCCGCTCACACCAGAAAGGTCGTGAACGAGCCGTTACTGCATAGAGGTGGTTGAAAGCGGTAAACTCCTCAAATTCATCATCCAACCTAGGATTGGATCTTTATTAAGTTGATCTACAGATGTCTTGACAAAATTGGTCATAAACAGCACACGTTGTAAACATAACGGACCAAAGTATTAATAATACATTTAAGACTATCTTAAATGGTGTACAATGTTTGACTGGGTACAGGCGAGTCGAGCCGAAGTGTTCTTGATCTAGATGTAAGAGATTTGAATATAAACGAGTGATTTTCTTCTGTAGACGCCATTTTTCTCAACCTTTCACTATACTTTTGATATGATCTACTAGGAGACAAATTACCACACTCTGACAGTCGTCTAGATAAAAATCTATGATAAATTATACCTACATGACTTGACAATATTTTGTTACATTTGGGTGAAGTCTTCCATATACGGTGCGTACCCAAATATTAGGTATATGTTTGATTAATACCGAGGTTTAGCTCAAAAATCCCCTTTTCTATTTTTGCCTAAAATCTTTGAAAGAAATAATTATTTTTCGATTTCCCAATTTTTCTGACATATCTCGAGATACATATCATTACTCTCACAAGATGTTCAATAAACAATATTGCCTAATAGCCATTTGCCTCCTCCAACTCACCGTTTAATTCTTACTTAATTAAAAACAAAAAGTTATGAATTTCACAAAACTGTTAAATAGTTCGCCTTAAATAAACCTGTTGCTAAAATTAGAAACGCACAATAATAGAATATAATATATAATACAGAAATTTTTTCAGTATAATAAAAAGTAATAATATGTACTTTTGCTTTTTATTTTTTTTATTTTTAAAAGCAACATTTTTTTTAAATTAAATATTTATTGTACTCAAACACGTAGGTGACTATTCTATTCTCATCTAAATAGTTTAAAGTACGAAGATCTTAAGACGAGTGGCCAAAACCGCGTCAGAAAAATATTGTAGTTTATTGTTCTTAAACTCTATGAAAATAATATTAGCTATTTATTATTAATAACGTAAGCTTGGTGCACCAATTAAGCTAGGTTTAGACTATGACACAATTTCATAAATTTAATGCGTGGTCTCATAAATTCTTAAGAGGGCAAAACAAAGTGGTCGGATGATCAACGGGGCTGAACGGCAGAACCATTCACCCCCGTCGATCATCCTGATGGACCGAGGTCATCGGGACCTGGTGAAGGCCACAACTTTCAGATGGATACAACAGGCTCAGGCCCGGTCGATGTGGTGACACTTGGGAGGAATTATAATCACGTTTGAATTTCTCAAAGACGTAATTCAGTCTACGGGCACAAAATAGATAGGTACAGAAGACAATCTCATGTATGTACTTCACTTTTTATACCTACGCTCGGTGGACGCACACTAATGAGCGTTTGAGCCGGAACTGTTCGACGAGTGGTCCGAAAAGCGACCGAGATATCGTGTCCGTGAGCGGTGTCTATGTGTGCGTTGCTCGAGCGCGCTTTGTATGTAGATTGACTTCTGTACCTATCTATTTTGTGCTACGGGCTACTGGGAAAACATCAATAATTTTTGTTAAATTATCGTGTCATTGTATAAACCATGCTTAGTTTTAATTAATATAGATACTCCATGGTATACTGTCATTACCTTCTACATTATTTTACTACACAGATCAAAACTTCACTGTTTCAAAATATATATTTGTAATAACATAATTTATATGACCAAAAAGCCTACCTGATATTGTGATTCATTAAAATAATAAATTAAGATTACATGCACAGAGTTTAAGCATAGATATTGGCTTGAGAAGCATCAATATGTATCATAAGGTTTTATTAGAAAATAAATATCTTGTAATTAATTTATGATTTTTAATATATAAACATTTATATTAAGTTCTAATAAATATTTATTAGAAATTTGAAGCTGGTTGTATATTAATTATTTATTTTATCAGAATAAACAAAAATTTCTAAATAGTTCAAGCAAATTTAACATATTATATTCTATCTTTTTTTACGTTGTTTTTAGTCGATACCCTGATTATTTTCAATTATTTTGTCATGGTGCTAAGCATAGTCAATTTGTAGTTAGCATTATTAAACAAAGCTTGCAAGTTTGGTCTTGAATTATAAATAACACTTCAATAACCTGTTTTTGCTTTAGAACTAAGTTTATTAAATTTATAAACCTTATAGGTACTTAATTACCTATAGATTTTGCCAACTTAATAATTATGCAAATAAATATTTTTAAATAAAATACTAAAACATTTCGATAACACCAATTCATTAGATATATCTCATTTTAGCGTACTATAGTTAGAATTAAATGCAATTTTATAAGGCTTAATAAAGTTATATTAATAAGATTTAATAGATTTACTATAAGGAGTTGACATGTTCGGGTTGTGTGGTACCAAAAATCTAACTTTTGCAATTAATAAATTGTTCTTAGTACAAGAGGTGAGATGATAAATTATTGAACCAAATTGTCCTAATGATATTTTTCACAATCTAAGCTTGTTTATTTTTGTAATTTCTTAGAAAAGCCTCTAGCTTCACAAAACTAATCCCCTCAAACTTACAAATTAATATTACTATGATATCTTGTTTAATTGATAAATATGTACCTACCTGCCTATAAACCCACTTTTGAAATAGTTTATTAGTTCTAATTTTACACACGAGCTCGTTTAGAAAAATCGTATCCAATAAAATAAGTTCTTAGTTTTTTTTTTCATGTTCCCGAAAAAATACCTTGCTGCTAGCCGAAAAATATATATTTATTACCTAGGTACAATTTGGCTTGCTAAAGGTGAATCAATCCCAATATAAAAATTGGCTTCACTGTATCTAAGAAATGTTCAAATTCAAATATGTTTAAAATGATTGTATTATTGAATAAAAGCAATTTAAAATATTACTGTTTGGCTTAAAAAGCTAGTTATGAGAGTGCAGGCTAAGCTCTGTAGGATGTATAGAGAATTTAATTAATATTTCAATTATTTTTATAATAAAAAATGTAATTAAATATTGTGTTTTTTTCCTGTTCATTAAACCCCAAGCAAACGCGTTCGCGCACCTATTGTCTTTCTATTGTGTCTGTAATTTCCACGACTGAAAGGTCAATTCCTAAAGAATTATGATTGACTAGCTGCTGCCAGCGACTTTGTCCGGGTCATAGTAGAAAATTATGCCAAAGGACCATATAGGATAAAAACCATGTGCTATTTCAATATCTGGTCTACCAGTGTACCAAAGTTCAGCCTTTAAAACTTGAAGAAGTACAACACATTAAAATTCTACATCGACACGACTACATGCACACCGTTAAAGTTGAACTAGCGACATTGGGTAGATAATAATCAGTTTTCCACTACGGGGACACACGCGCATAAGACGCCGCGCGAGCGTCAACGCGGGCGGACGCTTAAGGCGATTAACACACGGCACCGCGCCCCGCCGCGGTTGGCGGTGAAGCGGATCTCATGTTAAATTGATCACTTAGAAATCCGTTGATACCTTACACACGTACACCGCCCGACCGCGCGGTCGAGCCACGGTCGAGCGGTGAAAACAGTGGAAGAAGTAAGTAGGCGTGGCACTATCGCCGCTAGTAAGAATCGCGTTGCGCACTTGCTGTTCAAGCGCTCTCATTCTCTAACTAGACTGCGCAACATAATAATTAACGAAAAATAATATTAAAATGCCTTATTGTCCCATACTGTACTTTAAAAACCATAGTCTGACTAAAAATCTAAATCATGGAGGTGTATCATACCACCGAAAAGTATTATTTTCGGATTTATTTTAATAAAATGAAAAAATAAAATTACGTGAAACATTGCGCAGGATATACAAACAAAACTAGTCCTTAGTTACATCACTACAAAGTTGATTTTCTTTTCTCGGTTATTAGCTTTTCTGGAATATTCGCTAGTCTACCTATACTTTTGACGCTATCCAAATAGTGCGTGACTTTATCGATAAAATCAATCGATATGTATAATATGTATTACATTGCCTTTTTAAAATATATATTATAGTTTAATAGTTTTTGTAAGTAATATAATACAGATAATTATTAAAATAATAAATATAACAAAATAAAAATTGTGGTATAAATTAATAAATATAACAAAATATATTTGTGATGTATTTTAAATAAATTTAGTTAAAGAGTTAGGAACAACATAGGGCGTTTGAATTATACTTAATATTCTTATGTTTAGCAGTGGGCGATGACGATGATTTCAGCTGAGATGATGATAATTGATGTACTATGCAAATAAATACCCTTTTAACTACGTTTAAAAATTGCCTTTAATCATATTAATTTCATAATTTTAAACTATCACACTATCGCATACAATTTTTTTTACATGATATGTTTTAAATACGTTTTCATACAATCGATACATATTTCGATCGAATAAGGTCACTTCCCTATCTGAGTAGCAGCGAGCGCATTCGCGTCAGTGATACACCATTCAAATACCAATCTTATAACCACGTTTTTACAGTTCATACTGAATATTATATACTGAACAATGCCATCTAGCGACGAGTGGCAGTACTTGGTAGTCATAGATGTATTTCTTTCTTGTTTTGTCAATTTGATTTATAGTGATTTGAAATTAAAGTTGCATTTCGTATAATTTTTTTTTTGCATTTCGTCTACGCCCTGTTTTTGTTTTCAGCCAATCATATTTTTAGGTTTGCAGTAAGAGTAAATTGTAAATGTATGAGTTTGGCGACACCGGTTCTGGAACAAACATTTTCTCAAGCTACTTCCACTGTTTTTACTGTTCCGTGGTGCTCTCGCAACCACCGCCCCTCCGCGCTGATTTCCGCGCGGTGGAGTGGCGCCTTATACACGGGGCGCCGCATAACCGCGTGGATTTTTGTGGGTGCAGGACGTGTTACCATTTATCTTTGCTAACAAATAATCAAATAAAGAAGTGGACATTCGTGTATGTATGGTTAAAAAAAATATCTTCGTGTTTTCTCAAACTTTTGTAGAATAACATGAACGTCCCATTTAGAGTTCTGCTACGTAAAAATGGATGAACCCAATAACTTCTTATTTTTTTCTTTCTACGCCATAAAAGCCAGATGCTACCACTTCAGAGTCCATTTTCGCCAGTGTCTGTGATAAAACTGGTCAAAATCGCGTTAAATCCATCCGCGCGGTTGGGCGCGTAAACCGCCTAACCGCGCGGAGCACCCACGGAACAGTAAAAACAGTGGAAGTAACTTGAGAAAATATTTGTTCCAGAACCGGTGTCGCCAAACTCATACATTTACAATTTACTCTTACTGCAAACCTAAAAACATGATTGGCTGAAAACAAAAACAGGGCGTAGATGAAATGCAAAAAAAAATTTACACGAAATGCAACTTTAATTTCAAAAGCCTATAAATCAAATTGACAAAAACAAGAAAGAAATACATCTTTGACTACCAAGTACTGCCACTCGTCGCTAGATGGCCTTGTTCAGTATATAATATTCAGTATGAACTCTAATTACGTAAAAATAAGATTGGTATTTGAATGGCGTATCACTGACGCAAATGCGCTCGCTGCTACTCAAATAGGGAAGTAACCTTATTCGATCGAAATATGTATCGATTGTATGAAAACGTATTTAAAACATATCATGCAAAAAAAAATTGTATGCGATAGTGTGATAGTATTAAAATTATGAAATTAATATGATTAAAGGCAATTTTTAAACGTAGTAAAAAGGGTATTTATTTGCATAGTACATCAATTATCATCATCTCAGCTGAAATCATCGTCATCGCCCACTGCTAAACATAAGAATATTAAGTATAATTCAAACGCCTTATGTTGTTCCTAACTCTTAACTAAATTTATTTAAAATACGTCACAAATATCATACCACAATTTTTATTTTATTATATTTATTAATTTAATAATTATCTGTATTATATTATTCACAAAACTATTAAACTATAATATATATTTTAAAAGGCAATGTAATACATATTATACATATCGATTGATTTTATCGATAAAGTCACGCACTATTTGGATAGCGTCAAAAGTATAGGTAGACTAACGAATATTCCAGAAAAGCTAATAACCGAGAAAAGAAAATCAACTTTGTAGTGATGTAACTAAGGACTAGTTTTGTTTGTATATCCTGCGCAATGTTTCACGTAATTTTATTTTTTCATTTTATTAAAATAAATCCGAAAATAATACTTTTCGGTGGTATGATACACCTCCATGAGTTAGATTTTTAGTCAGACTATGGTTTTTAAAGTACAGTATGGGACAATAAGGCATTTTAATATTATTTTTCGTTAATTATTATGTTGCGCAGTCTAGTTAGAGAATGAGGGCGCTTGAACAGCAAGTGCGCAACGCGATTCTTACTAGCGGCGACAGTGCCACGCCTACTTACTTCTTCCACTGTTTTTACTGTTCCGTGGGAGCACCGCTAAGAAATCCGCTTCACCGCCACCGCCCTCCGCGGCGGTGCGCGGTGCCGTGTGTTAATCGCCTAACGCAGCGTTGGACCTTAGGTTTCTCAATTTTCTTTTAATAATAATAGGCTTTTATATTAAAGAATAAAAAGAGGCCATTATAAATAACAGATATAGAAAGCTATATCTGTTATTTTTTTTTTTTATATTGGATAGGCTCGCGTTTGACCACAATCTCACCTGATGGTAAGCGATGATATTATTTATTATGCACACCTACCACAGTGTTGTATTTTTAACCTAAAGGAATCAGATAATGTCTTGTGTCTCCAATGTACATGAAATTTGAATAAATAAATAAATTAGGTCTCTTTCCTTCTTATCTTTTTCTTCTTTTATAAAATATCTCTTAATTTAGCATGCCTTCTAGAAAAGGCCTTCTCTAGCTGTTTTCTCTGTAGGTACTCTATCACGAGTCGCTCTCCTCTAGTTGGGACCCGCTGTCAGTTTCAACTCATCCACCTATCTCAACAGTTGTTTCTTTAAACTTTCTTTTATTGAAAGTTTAGAATATCCACTATTATTCAAGACCTTAAAATTGAGAAAAAAAAATACATTTTTTTAATTTTGCGTGACAGAGTGGACAAAATACGCCTTTGTCACTCTTTTTTGTTCTGATCGATTGTCAGTAAAAAAGAACGTGCCATCCATCGAAACGCACTGAGACTGGGTGTTCGAATATTATCCCACGCACCCACCCACTCCCACAGAAAAGGCCTGTGACCCAGCAGTGGGAACTTTATATTTTGATTTTGCTTCTATAGGTTTACCAATCTGAAATGATGCTTAAGGCTGCGCGTGGGAGTTGTTCATCCGTTAACGCAGCCTCCTACGTAAAGCAATCCAACGCGATTCATGCGAATTGAAGGCGGTGTCTATTCCTAACTACACGCGAAGTCACCACTTTTGCTGCCTTTTAAATATAAAACGAGTCACCGCACCGAAAATATCAAATTAACAAATTGCGTCCGCTTCGCTTTACTCGACGCCGCACCGCACCCATATGTGTTTGATGACGTAAGACGCGACGTTTGTTTTATTCGCGCCGCATCGCTTCGCGTTCGAGTAGCTAAATTGAACGTCGACACCCTCCCGCAATTTCCAGTCATTCAGGCACCATCTCAGTTAAACAGCAGGTTGATTGAAAATTCTAACTTAAGTATTCCGTTTATTTCCTTGAAAGGCCATGCACCTTCTCAATTAACAGTAAGTAGACCGGACCACACAAAAAACAAAACGAAAGACAAGCACATGTCGTACCAAAATAATACAGCGAAGTCGAATTTTGAATTTCTAGTTACTATATGGCATCATAGATGTCGCTATGCACTGATAAAATGCCTTAGCATCACTTTAGCATTAAGTATTCTCTATCCACCACCAAGGCGAGCAAAAAAGAGGCACGACCATACTTTTGTCGAAACAGTTCCGACCCTCTACTTATTGTGCTCGGGCAGACAGGAAAGGCGGGCGAGGGGCGAACGCGGCGCTGTAAAATCAAACAAGAACTTCTTTGGAGTGTTCATAGTGGGCACGTGAGCGTGGGAAGCGGCGCGGGCTACTCATCGCGCGACGCGCGCGGGCAACTCACACCATGCCTCGTGAGGCCACTTGTATGAAACAAGTGGTCCAACTGCGAACGTTGTTAATTGTTATGATGGATCCACTCGGACAGGCAGAACGCGCCCGTTCTCGCATTCGCACCGCTCCCTGTATAAGTACCGGCACGAATCTTGAGCGCTGACCTTCACTTGCGCAGAAGTCAAATATCGGGCCTATTTAGTGGTATAAAATGAGACGCGGGGGTAGGGAATGTCAGCGATTGGCTCGCCGCGCTATCGTGTCATAGACGTCACTCGTGATTCGTTCCCTGCGCTTACTGCATATATCTAATAACGACGACGATTGGCTCGCCAATGTATGGAATGCGCAAAGCGATCCCCACTCTGACGCTGAGCGCTCAAGATTCGTGCCGGTACCTATACCACGCTGCCAGTCTAGCTGAGCACATTCAGTCATAGTGTTTTCAGAATGCTGAATTGGAATTGGAACTGACGCGCACTCTTACTGCAATTGGAACTGTAAATGAAAATTGCTGCAATTGGAACTGACGCACACTCTTGCTGCAATTGGAACTGTAAATGAAAATTGCTGCAATTGGAACTGACGCGCACTCTTGCTGCAATTGGAACTGTAAATGAAAATTGCTGCAATTGGAACTGACGCGCACTCTTGCTGCAATTGGAACTGACGCGAACTCTTGCTAGAAGTGAGGTAGTCTAATATCACTTTGTGTTGGTAATATTTAGAAAAAGTTTACAGAATTACAAAATAATACCAAAGAAACTTCATAGTTAACTGTTAACTTTTTTATTAACAAAAATTATGTACTTAATACTTTATACATCCAATAAAATTAAAACAAACTATTTCCCACTAGATAATTAAAACACTAGTGTACATACATCAGTAACCCTTGTGACCACGAAACCTTCTTCTGTTGTCCAACTGGAAAGAGAAATAAAATTTATTGATAATAAATTAATAAAGCATGATAAAGCTTTGTTTTATTATTGACCCAGCCCATGACTCTGTCCCTTAAATTAAAACACCCCAAAAACAAGTAAAAAATTTGAAAAAAGATATTGGATCAGTCAATGTATTTTTACGCTTTTTTACTTATCTATACATCTATACTTTATATATATAGCTTTTTACTACATGCATATGAATATATATACGGTACATACACCAAAATAACATTTTTTACAATTTTTGTCTGTCTGTTTGTCCAGGCTAATTTCTGAAATGGCTGGACCGATTTTGACAGGACTTTTTTTCGCAGGTAGCTGATGTAATAAGGAGGAACATAGGCTACTTTTATTTTAGAAATAAAAATAATTCAAAATCCTGTACTTAGTCCATGCGAACAAAGTCGCGAGCACAGCTAGTTGGAAAATATGCTTGTGTTTGACCAGTATCTGACCAGATGGTAAGTTGCAACAAATAATAAAAAAGAATTAGCACTGGACAGACTAGAGTGGAAACAGCTGATACTGTGACCACATTTTGATCAACCTTTTGAATAGAGAATTTAGACGTTAATTAGAGACACTAATATGGAGTTTGATTCATTAGACCCCAAGCAAATACCAGCATTCGCTCATCTATCGTCTTACTACTGTGTCTCGAATTGACAGTATCTGAAAGGTTAATGAATTAATCATTTACTAAATGAAATGAATATGTGAAGGGAAAGGATAACCATCCTCTTTCAGACTGAATTTTGAAATAAAAAAGTTACTTACAAGTGATCTTTTACATTCAAAGAAGGTTTGCCTAAGTTGCGCACACTCCAGCGGTACTACTCCATCACGAAGACATTCTCTGGGTGTTTTCTTTTCCTGGAATACAACCAAAACACTCACTCTAGATCTGTTTTATAATTTTTAATTATTTATTAACATAGGATTAGGAATGACACCCAATAATGAATGTTATACTGGTTAAAAGAAATTCCAAGTAATAAAACACAGATTGTACATTAACAAATTACGCTTGGGATCAGACATATTTGTACCATAGAGGTTACACAAACATAAGTTAGAATAGTAATATTTGAAGATATGGAGTTCACTAATCACTAACAAGTTTTTCATTGCAATATTGTTGAGGTCGTAAAATTTTAAAATCCAAATAAAGAATGCTAAATAATATTGTCTTTTTATAATTTTATGTAATTGCAAGGCAAAAACTAAATAACCCAGAAAAATATTTTGAATGAAAACTAACCTTTTTGCAGCAGTCACTTGCAAGTAAACATATCTTGAGATCAGCTCTGATACCTGCACATGGTGACTTGTCCGCTAGCCCAATTTCATCAGGCGCAAAAGTAACCATTTTTATTTCAAATAATGGATTATTTCACTAAAAAATAGTAAAAGATTTTCTTAAGTTTATCAATACCTTGTTGACATTATTCGAAAACAGTGACATTGACATCTGATAATAAATGTTTTTCCATTTTATATTTTTGCCAGCTTACATAATCCGTTTTTATTTATAATTCTAGTGGTCGTGTTATCACATTACTTTAGATTTACTTTCTCAATTTTGTTTATATAAAATAAGATTCATTTACTCAAAGAAATATTTATTTCTATCTATAAAGATAGCAAAAATAGTCACTAAATCTAGGAAGTTTGGAACGTTAACTTGTTTTTCCTTTGTTTCTGTCAGCATAAATTATATCTGTCAGTGTCAGTCAGTTTTATCAGCTGTTGTTGTGTGATCGCGAGTTTACTGCCCGTTGCCCCTATAATCCCTATTGTCAATGAACTTAAAGTTCAATAAACAAACATGAGGAAATTGTTCCCTGTAATCTCAAGAAGACTATCGCACGTGTGCAGTTTGAAACCGTACAAAGAGACGAAATGGTTGATGCCGAATGGAAATCCGACTGGTGCATATATTTACAACTGTGTCGCAGATCAGAAAGTTCCGATAATACTGAATGACCCTCACATCGCCACCTGGTATTCTTGCGGGCCCACAGTCTACGACTCCGCTCACATTGGCCACGCGAGCTGCTACGTCAAGCTGGACATTATTCAACGAATTATAAAGTCATTTTTAGACATAAAACTCGTGACGGCAATGGGTATTACAGATATCGATGACAAAATCATTAAAAAAGGTTTCGAAACTAAGACGCACTTTCAAAATGTCGCAAAACAATATGAACATGAGTTTTGGTTGGATATGGCCTCCCTCAACATTGAAAAACCTATGATCGTAACTAGAGTTTCAGACCACATCCACTCAATTGAAAGTTTCGTACAGAAACTAATTGATACAGGAATGGCTTATGTTACATTAGATGGATCAGTTTATTTTGACACCCCCAAGTTCCCTTCTTACGGCAAACTACAAAAACCTCAACTTGAAGGTGAAGCAGCAAATGAAGAGAAAAGACACAAAACAGATTTTGCTCTTTGGAAAGGTTACAAGCCTGGAGAGCCTTCATGGGACGTGGCTTGGGGTAAAGGTAGGCCTGGGTGGCACATAGAGTGCTCTGCCATGGTCAGTAAATTGTTTGGATCTCAAATAGACTTCCATGCGGGAGGTATTGATCTTCAGTTCCCCCACCATGAGAATGAAGAAGCTCAGTCCTGTGCTTACCATAACACAAGACAGTGGGCCAACTATTGGATCCATGTTGGTCATCTACATGTGAAGGGAGACAGCAAAATGTCCAAATCACTCCAGAACACCATATCAATACCAGACCTACTGAAAAATCACAGTGCTGACGTGTTCAGGATGGCTTGCCTCACATCAAGTTACCGCTACCCAATGGAATACAGCCATGAAGTAATGAAAACAGCTGAAGAGGTTCTAAATAAATTCAAATTTTTCCTCAAAGATGCATTTGTTTATGTCAATAATAATGCAGTGAGTAATGGAGATTACAAAGATAAGATATTGTATGATTTACAGAAAATTGAGGAGGCTAATATTGAGGCTTTGAAGAATGATTTTAACACTGCAGTTTGTATCAACAATTTGCTCAGTTTAGTCAGTAAAGCTAATAAACTTATAAGGTTGGATACATCGGAATACTATCCTGTACCTATTGTTTTAATAGTAGAGTATATAACTGGAATGTTGACTACATTTGGACTGAAGCTGCAAGACTCGGCTCAAGACAATGTATTATCAAGCTCTTTGATAGACACTCTGGTAGAATTCAGGCATACAGTGAGATTGAATGCTTTATCTAGAAAAGATAAAGAGATATTACAAGCATGTGATATTATTAGAGATAAAATGAAGAAAATTAAACTACAAATAAATGACAGCAATAAGACATCTTCTTGGGTGTCCACTCAGTAGGTTTTGTTTGTTAAGTTTTGTATATGCTTTGAGGAGACTATTATTTTTACTAATATATGGCAATAAAATCAATATTCTTAATAAAATTTGTCTTCACTGTTCACACCTCATTCAATGCCTCTACAGAGTAGTTGAATAGCATAATGTATGAGTATGACCATTAACTTACTAGTAGTATTTGACTTGTTGAACAGATGTTCAATGGGCCGAAAAGTTCTGCAGGCAGAAGTGACGATCGAGTACCAGTAGATGCATCATTAGTAAACCTCCTGCCCTGTTGAGGGTCTTTGTGGCGAGACGTACGGGACCGGTCGTTGTGGCGAGACGCACGGGACCGGTCGTTGTGCCGAGACGCACGGGACCGGTCGTTGTGGCGAGACGCATGGGACCGGTCATTGTGGCGAGACGCACGGGACTGATTGTTGTGGCAACACGCACAGGACCGGTCGTTGTGGCGAGCCGCACGGGACCGGTCGTTGTGGCGAGACGCACGGGACCGGTCGTTGTGGCGAGACGCACGGGACCGGTCGTTGTGGCGAGACACACGGGACCGGTCGTTGTGGCGAGACGCACGGGACCAGTCGTTGTGGCGAGACACACGGGACCGGTCGTTGTGGCGAGACGCACGGGACCGGTCGTTGTGGCGAGACGCACGGGACCAGTCGTTGTGGCGAGACGCACGGGACCGGTCGTTATGGCGAGACGCACGGGACCGGTCGTTGTGGCGAGACGCACGGGACCGATCGTTGTGGCGAGACGCACGGGACCGGTCATTGTGGCGAGACGCACGGGACTGATCGTTCTGGCGACACGCACGGGACTGATCGTTGTGGCGAGACGCACGGGACTGATCGTTGTGGCGAGACGCACGGGACTGATCGTTGTGGCGAGACGCACGGGACCGGTCGTTGTGGCGAGACGCACGGGACCGGTCATTGTGGCGAGACGCACGGGACTGATCGTTCTGGCGACACGCACGGGACTGATCGTTGTGGCGAGACGCACGGGACTGATCGTTGTGGCGAGACGCACGGGACTGGTCGTTGTGGCGAGATGCACAGGATCGGTCGTTGTGGCGAGACGCACAGGATCGGTCGTCGTGACGACGCTTAGGGGTCTTTGTCCAACAGTGGACGTGTTTCAGCTGAAATTAAAGATCTAAAACAAGTGTGATAATTATTAAAGAAAACAATACTAAAACGCCTCGATAAAACTCTTATCAATCATGGAATTTTATTACTGGCTTTACTTATCACTCAAATCAATAACATTGTAACAGTTTCTGGGCAAAAATGACCGTAGGTACCTGTATATTTTTGTCCCACTAATATTACAAAGGCGAAAGTATATATTAAAATAAAACCTAGTCTTCACTAGGAAGTACCTACTCTTGTATCTTGAGTGCGTTCACAAACGTGTACTCAAATAAACAAAACACCCGGCCGGAACACTTGTCTGCAGGCCATACAAATGTTTGTTTCGTGCGGGAATCGAACCCGCGATACGCAACGCAGCAGCCAACCGCTGCCAACCGTGCCGTCAAGTTGGTAGTATGTGTTTGTTACTCCTTCCCACACAAACGGCTCTACAGATTTGCATGAATTTATGCAAACGGATAGACTATATTCAGGAATATCACCTAAGGTACTTCTTATTCCGTGAGACACATTGTTAGTTGTCTTTTTTTATAATCATTAGTGTGTATCTACGAGTTTTCTTTCTTTCTTTTCCGGGAGTAGGTATATTCCCTGGTATAATTTTAAACTTTTACGCGAGAGAACCCGCTGAAAGAAACTAGCTACGAGTATTTTATGTTACTTATAAAAAAGTTCAAATAAAAGTATGTAAACACTGTTCATTCAAGTATTTATTTTCATAATTTACTTACATTCAAGTCCATTGACTAGACTATGATGAAATGAGATTTCTGGGGTCTACAACAGTCATAAGTATATAAACTAAAAATAAAACGTTCCTTTATGGCAAGTATGATAATATAATTGTTCAGGGTTAACATTTTGTGTCATATATCTAGTTATTTTGGATAGATAATTTCGTCGTCACGTTTGAAACGAGTATGCACGTCAGTTGAAATGTACTGAGTGTCTAGACAGTGCCACATCAAACCAGCATGCGGCCGGTAGCAAATTCTACTAAGAGCTCGATCATACACACAAGCAGCATGTTTCCAACGGCCGCGGCAGAGAGAACTGCAGACCATCGACACTTCGACGGCAGCCTTTGACCTGTAGTGACAGTTGACACTAATGACTGTTGCCGCTGATCTTCAACTCGAATGTCGAAGTGTCGACGGTATATATGTATGCAGTTATCTCCGCCGTTGGTAAAAAGCTAGAACTACATTAGACCGACGCACACGCGTAACACGCCTGAAGTGTACGTAGAACGACGTCGCGTGGCGTGTATCAAGTGCACCTCTACAAGTCTAGTTTCTATAAAATATGTATGAAGACCGACGCACTCAGATCGGCGTGTGTGGCACACGTGTGAGCAGTGTAGTGTGTTCTACCTTTATGCTGCTCGTTTGTTTGAGCTCTAAGGGGGGCCCTAAATCTTTATAAATGATAACGAATTAAATCTTATTTCTGAGATAAGCCACAGGGCCCGAGTCCGTAAGCAGTTACCTACATTGTATTTGTCAAGAATCCGATTGGTTACATTTCATATGGTACAAGTATCGTGACAACTTCTTGTACATACAAGCGGGGCCCCCAATGCGCGCGACCCATAACATTTGCTACTGTTGCTACGTGGCTAATCCAGCACAGTGCCTAGTGCGAGTTGTTGTGACGTTAATGCGATCGAAACGTTTACCGCGTTTTGCTCTCTGATTAGTTAATAGTAGGGGTGTTAAAGAAATTCCGTATCTGGATACGGTAAAAGGAATACCTACCGGTATCGAATACGGTTACGGATATGAAATTATTTCGGATTATACGCTAGTTTCGGATACGGATCTTAGAATTTTAAAGCTATACAAGTAAAATACAAATACTAAGATTTGACTTTTATTTCTAATCTAGATAATTTTTTGGTTGGCCGGTCAAAACAAACAAATCCTACCGTAACCAGGAAGTCTAAATGACACCCGCCATTTGGCATTTGTCACCGTTAAGCGCTTGGAGCGGGCTAATCGGAGCGCAGAACGTCATAAAAGTTTTGATCGCGTTACCATAAAATCTGCTCGCACTAGGCCCACAGCACATTCCTACCGATCGTCTCACATTAACGAAGATTAGACAAAACGCGATGCGAAATACATAGAGTAACTGTTATTATTATGATATGCAAAGCGAATATATTTTTAAGCCCAATTTATCACTTACGCAGGGGCGTAGCTATCACCCGTATCAAAGGTACGGGGCCCCCTGTCCACAGGGGCCCCGACATGTGCAAAATTTCGTAAGACGTTACCACTGGCGCGATCAGTGTTAGTAGGTTTAATGAAATAAAAAAAGGAAGAACCTTCAATAATTTTTGATATAGGATCAAGCTATGCCACTACGCTTACGTAGGACGCGGGCTAAGGTCTAAACATTGTAATGGCCTAGAAACCATCAGTCTTATAATAATTTTACATTCAATGCTATGTAAGTGTTAGTTTGTTCAAAAACCGAATCCTTATCATAATGAGCGCCGTTCTAAACAAATATTAAGTACAATTGACACAACAATGAGATATTCAACAAAATACAGCTTTCTAGTGTGGCGAGCTTCGTTGTATTGACTTCGCAAGCGGTTTGACATGGAATGTATTAAATAGTTGACTGGTTTTTACCCGGTTCCTATAATGAAAAACTTCGTAGTTTTATTTACCAACCATAACGTGTAAAAATGTCTAACTTTTAACAGTGCCCTGGAAGAACTTAAGTTGTAGTTTGTGTTGATGTTTTAGAGCCCTCACCTACGCCGACTTTTTGCAGCGATGCTGTCGCGCGTTCTCATCGAAACAGTCGTGATGCTGTAGCGCGTTCGCATCTTTTCTATAGCGCTTGCAAATGCGACTAACGCACGTTAGTAAACGACACGTACGCACGCTATAAAAAGTCACCGTGGGGCCCTCCCCCCCCCTTAATTTAACAGTGCTCTGGAAGTATTTTTATTTTTTTATCAACAGATTATGCTAATGAATGGAAGACTGTTCTAAAACAATAAAATTAATCAACACAACTGAGAGGGTCAATAAAATAACGATTAGCTCGTCATTAGAATCCGGGCAGTCGTTTACAAATGATGAAAAAAACAATTTAACAATCTACTTCCTAATTCTACTTTGGCTATATCACTATTGAGTATCTAACACCTCAATAATGCACACAAAAACGCAAACAAACGGAGCTTGCCACACTGACTTTATGAAACAAATTTTGTGCGCGGGATACGTTTACCTTAGGATTAAAATGGCTTATCTTAATTGGGAACAGGATGCAACGAACCGTTTTTATCTTGTATCATATTTTCAGCTTTATAAACCTTCCAGGCGACGAGGTAGTCGCGTACCATTTTGAATAATGTGTAGTAATTTATGAATAGCAGTATGACTATCGCTAGGAAGTTGTGCCATTGTATCGAACTGAACAATAGGCATAGTTGGAGTACGATGAGGGATAGTTGTAGACACAGCATCCCGCATAGTAGGAGCGAAGGGTTCGCAAACACCGTCTGTGGGTAAGAGAAAAAAAAATTGTTATACATATTGTTTACGTTTGAAAACAGTCTCCTGTGCTACAGTTTTCTGTCTACGCATACAATCGTCTTCTGTCTATGTATGTAACAGTCTTCAGTCTAATGCAACAGTCTTGTCTACGCATGCAACGGTTTTTTGTCTACGTATGCAACAGTCTTACGTCTACGTAACCAACAGTCTTCTGTCTACGTAAGCAACAGTCTTCTGTCTACGTAAAGTCTTCCGTCTATGCATGCAACAGTCTTGTCTACGTATGCAACAGTCTTCTGTATAAATATGAAACAGTATACTATTTACGTATGAAACAGTCTTCTATCTACGTAAGCAAGTCTTTTATCTACGTAGGCGACAGTATTCTGTCTAGGTATGAAACAGTCATCTGTCTACATATGAAAAAGTCTTGTCTACGTGTGCAACAGTCTTCTGTCTAAATATGAAACAGTATACTGTTTACGTATGAAACAGTCTTCTATCTACGTAAGCAACAGTCTTTTATCTACGTAGGCGACAGTATTCTGTCTAGGTATGAAACAGTCATCTGTCTACATATGAAAAAGTCTTGTCTACGTATGCAACAGTCTTCTGTCTACGTAAGCAACAGTCTTCTGTCTACGTAAAGTCTTCCGTCTATGCATGCAACAGTCTTGTCTACGTATGCAACAGTCTTCTGTCTACATATGAAACAGTATACTGTTCACGTATGAAACAGTCTTCTATCTACGTAAGCAACAGTCTTCTATCTACGTAAGCAACAGTCTTTTGTCTACGTAGGCGACAGTATTCTGTCTAGGTATGAAACAGTCATCTGTCTACGTATGAAAAAGTCTTGTCTACGTATGAAACAGTCTTCTGTCTACGTATACAACAGTCTTCTGTCTATGCTACCAATTGTCTGCTGTGTGCTGTGTGTATGTGTTTACTCACATGGAACCTGCAGTGCACGACCGAAGCAGGGTCGGCTGCGACGGTGGGCGTGCTGGCGATGTACACGCGGCCGCCGTGCGTCACGCGCGCGCCTCGCGACCACATGCGGTTGGCGCACCACGGTAGGACTTCGTTACCTTCTGTACGTTATAAAAGATTATGTTAGTAAATGTGGTTTAACTATACAAGGCGCCAGATAAACTTAAAATAAAGTACATTGACCTTTTCCAATGAAGGTACCCGAAAAACCATCAATGAACTGTTTTTCAGAAAAGATCACGATAGATGTCAATTCATGTCTTTAATTCCGTTTTTGAAATTAAGAATGTCAATAAATTTAGGAGGGTCAATGACCGTTATTGCACGTTTATTTGGCGCCTAATGGACAGTTGAGTAGTTGGCGGTGCAATATTTTATTTTACGGTGTCAAGCTACTATTTAATCTTTTCATCTGTCATGTAGTTGTGACAGTGGCGTGCTGAACACATAATTTAGTAATAAGAAACCTCAGTATAGATTTGGAATAGTCTGTAAGGATATCGCTGGTAATAAAAATAGATAAATTATGACTGGTCAGTAGAACGACAAATAGAAAGCACTAAGACCTACAAAGTGCACAGTTACGAAGATTCGTTTATACCGCGTACGTTGAAAGACTGGAACAACCTGCCTGTTGCGGTCTTCCAGTCCGTTTATAATTTGAGTGTCTTCAAGGCTAGAGTGAATAGGCTCATAAACTAGTGCATCTCACCATCAAAGATTGCATCACTGCTTACCATCAGGTGCGATCGCAGTCAAGCACTACTTTATATCAGATAAAAAAATGAATAGTCTATAAGGACATTGATGGTCCAACAAAAATAAATAAATTATGCCTGTTCAAAAGGTTAAGTACGACAGATAGAAACACTAGAACCTACCAAGTGTACTTAAATGAAGAATCAGTCACCTGTACAAGAGTTAGTGTCGGCCTTCCACCGGCCGAGATGCAGCGCGGCGCGGTGCGGCACGTCGCAGTACGTCGCGCTCACCAGCTGACTGACGTAGCGCGCGAACAGGCCCGCCCAGACGAACGCAGTCTGTTGCGATGCCGCATAAACCTCATAGTAGAGATACGACTGCAAAAATGAAATGTAAATATGTTACTTCAAAATCTTATTTATTTATTTTAAAATATAAGTTTACAGTAGTCAAAAACCTTAAAGACTAATAAATAAAACGAACAACCTACACAAATATATAAACTAAAAAACAACTTGAAAATGAATATATAAATTTACAAATTTGGTATGGCTTATCATGGAAGATATCCAGGTCTATGTGCTGAGTGAGCAAAGACTTGAGCAGTGTAATTGTTCGTGCTGTGGCGCTGCAGCGGCTCGACGTGTGCGCACTTCCGGTGGCGCAGTAAACCGGAATCACCTCCTACCAGGAATCAACTCGGCACACCCGCTCTAGCGCAGTTGGATTATCTATCCGCCTTGTTTTTCAAGAGACGGTGGCAAGTATAACGCACTAACACCGTCTCTTGATAAACAAGAGTAATAGTAATTTTCGCCTGAGTTCTAAAGTGTTAAGTCCCACCATCCCCGTAACAAACATGTGGCATTACATCTGTATCAAGGGTAGACAGAGTGTCAAAGTGAATATTATGATGGTCTCTAAAAAGCGACCCACTTGCAAATATATTCGTTGTAATATACAAAATTAATATTGATAAATTCCTGTTCGTGAACTCTGTGGAAGAACACTGCTTGTCCTTTTAAAATATTAAAGCTTTCTTACAAGCAAAAGTAGCTAGTTGTTGTTTTTATTTTCTTTACTCTTTTTAGTACTTACACACAATTTTAAACAAAGAATAAAAATATGACTATTGATGTAAATAAGCAAGCTTAACCCACAACTGGGATTTCTAACCACAAACCATATAAAAGAGAGACACTTTTTTACCAAAATGGTAATTACCTATATTTTTACGCGTTAATTTAAACTAATTAAATAAGCTGTTTTCTTGTTGACTAAAAACAAACTAACACCTTTAATCGTACATAACAATAACACATTCTCACCTGAGCAAAACAACACGGTATAAAGCTCGAGTAGTAAGCGCCCACAACGGAATTGAAGATAATCTTCTTCATCCTCACGTTGAAGTCTTGCCTCAACGCCTCCACCTCCGTGCGGATCTGAGCCGCGTCGTGCGTGCAGCAGTGGAGAGGAGGGTCCCCGTTGTTCAGCTCCAAGAACGGGCCGGCGTGGAAGCCGAAAAGGAGGAAGTATATGACGGCACTAAAAAAAAGTCATAATCATTTCCTGCCAGCATTGATAGACGCAAGTTTGACCACTGTAGCATAGTCGGCCTTATAATGTTCCCACTGTTGGGACTCAGACCTCTCTAGAAAAGGGAATGGGCCGTAATCCACCTCGCGGGCCCAGTACGGGTTGGTGGATGTCACATGTCATGTCTTCGAATCTTTGGTTCCAGGACATGCCGGTTTCCTCACGATGTTTTCCTTCACCGCTTTGAGAGCAGTAGTGATGAAATAAATAACACAAAGTAACGCGCCTGTCTGGGTTTGAACACGCGACCTACAACTCGTAAGTCGGGGCCGTTATCACTCGACCACCACTGCTTTCTACACGGTTGACCACTATATCGCCTGATAAGCGATAACACATCATCGCTCGCTGGTCGACGTTAGAGCATGCTTGCCTAAAAGTAACGTTTTCACTTTTTACCCTAAACCTAAATACCATAATGCTGAAAATATATCCATGTTTTTGTTTTATGTGTTAACATTTAGCAAAAATAATAACAAGTAATCCAATCCACAATTTTATTCGATTAACCACCTCCAATTGTGTTCATGTAAAATTACTTACATAACGTACCATATACGTTAACACATCAGTTTTACAATATTCCCACAGCTGGGACTCAGGCCTCCTCTCTTGTACAGGGAATGGCCCAAAATTCAGCATTCGGGCACAGTGGGAATTGGTGGATGTCACATGTTATCGAATTTTTGGTTTTTGGACATTATTCACGATATTATTTGGTTTATTCACGATATTTTCCTTCACCATTTTTGAGAGCAGCCGGTGATAAAATAGTTTACACAAAGTAATGCGCCTGGCTGGGTTTGAACCCGCGAAATACTTATTACTTACAAACATAAAATAAACTACTATAACTATGATTATTTATACTTATTATAAAAACAGACATTTTGCAAAATGAACTACCTAAGTAATATTGAATGTATTACTTGAATAGCTATTTTGAAGTCGTGTAGAAGGCACTATAAGGGATTTTTTTTTTTTATCATAATAATCGAAAGAAAATTAGAGATATGAAATAAGTTAAAGGCTAGATACTTACGGATAGCACAAGTAGAATATTTTCACTAGAGGATACTTGAGTACTATTAAGTATGTGCACCAAGAGAGAAAACTAAGTACCGCGCCGCATATGAGCATCCTGAAAAATATGTTTGCATGATTTATTGATGTAATCTACAATTTCTTTTCTATCATACACAATACATTTTTTTTTCTTGTGGTACAGGGAGTCTTAAATTAAATGTCAAGCGTGCGAGCGAGAAAGTGGGAAGGAGCTATACACTTATACAGCTCCATCCCTGTAACAGTTCAGTTTAGATCGTAAAATGGATCGCGTTAAGAGCTCGTGGTAGGACTAAGTTCTAAACTGTTTTAAAATTCAGCCATTTTTTTATTATTGATAGGCTCGCGTTTGACCACTATCTCACTTGATGGTGAGCATAGCCGACGATGGAGCACTTTTGCAGTTTAAAAGTGTCCGTAACACAGGTGTACTCTCTGTTCCTTCACTCTCATAGCTAGATTAGTTGCCAATTTAACACAATCATTTATGTGCTAAGTACAAAGCTGTACCTCAGAGGTAAACAATAGTAACTCCACTTTTTTGAAAATAAGTTTTTTTGCTCTGTTAAAATCTTAAGAACCAGTTCTACGTAATGGTATAGGGCATCAAGTCCTACTATATCTAGGAAGAGAAATATCCAATCGAATATGACAAAAACATATCGGGTATGGGACTTAAAATGATGATAAGATTGTTTACTCCTCAGCTTTACGCGCACTTAATTTTGTTCTAAACTTTATTGTAATTATGTGTAATACATAATAATTCCATCTAATAATTATAAAAAATACAATTGAGTTTGTTTCAATATCTTTAAAGCAACTATGTCAAAATACATTTAAAGTTTCTATCCGCGCGTTTTTGCCTTACCTGTAAAATTTACTTTTTGGCACTTACTGTTGTTTACCTCTGAGGTACAGAAAGGTACATTTATGTATTTTAGTTAAATATTTCCTAGATTTACTTCATACCTGGCAGCATAAGTAGCATGCGGCATCAGTTTGGGCGCGAGTAAACCCCTGAGTACAGCGAGGCTGAGACTAAGCAGTAATTTGCGGAAAATTATTACCACTATAAACAACACCAAGTGGGGGTCAATCAGGTAGAAGTTCTGTAAACAGAAAAAATATATATACAGCACTTTTAGGAGTAAAATAGCATAGCATTAGTGTCAATTTTGGTATCAACTACAGACGAAACTGACAGCCGAACATTCGGTTATGATTTCGGCTCAATCGTATTTCGACCATAATGAAAATATGTTATTTAAGGGCCAAGCGCCCGAAAAGTGCCATAAAACAGTGATTTTCTGAGGCCTACTCCTCCGTAACGGCTTGGTCAATTGGTTTGAAAAAAAAATATGTTTATTAAAGATTCATGAACAATAATATCAACATTTGATTTTTTCGTGCAATTAATACTTTTGTAAAAAAAAATATTTAGCAATTTCGCTACTTTTCGCAACTTTTCCCTACTCCTTCGAAACGGCTTGGACCTTTAGAAACATTTTTACACATAAAAATTGGTGGTTAAATATTCTTCAAAGTGAACATTGCATATGTAAATCAATCATAAATGCACAGATTTGCGTACTGCCGCCTAGGCGAGTGCGAGAGTTGTGTTCACATAATTTCGGTCAGATGGTTCAAGGGACTATACGCCTTAACATGGAATAACAAAAAGCAGCGCGGCATGCCGTCACGCGGCGCTGTGGCTAATTTGTAGGCGCCTTTATCTACACTAATATAATAAAGAGGTAAAATTTGTTTTTTTATTTTTTGTTTGTAATCTCTGGAAGTGCTGGTCCGAAAAAATTTTTCACCAATAGAAAGCTGCTTCATTCCTGAGTACATAGGCTATATTTTATCTATGCGGGCAAAAGCTAGTACAATATACAAGTAATACTAGTGCGCTTCACCATCAACGTTGGCATCACTGCTTACCACCAGGTGGGATTAAGAAGGCAGTCAAGCAGTAGATTACGTCATAAAAAAAATATCCTTAACTGAAAATCGTACATAATTATGAAACATACTACCTATTGATGTCGATAAAGGACGTTCTATTCTAGTCCACCCATGGTTTAGCCTTGAGATACTTATCACAATGTCGATAGAGTCTGAAATTGTTTGTTATTCACTTTATCGCATCAAATAATCTGTCTGTGAATGAGTCCTAGGGAATGAATCACTAGTAACTGAACACAAAAATCCAGGAAGTTTACAGACCTACAGATCACTTTTTTTATTTAAATTAGTTGCAATCCCACCACCACGATGATTAGCAGTGATGCAATTGTTGATGGCGGTTCTCATTAGTTTATTAAAAGCTTATTCACTCTAGGCCTGCAAAGACCTAAGTTATAATCGGACAGGAAGACCTCTGCAGGCAAATTGTTCCACAAACATACAATAATTCGTTTGTATATCCATAACCTATCTTCTGTGTTGTTATAATACATAATATAACTATAATTATTGACTTGTTTACATTTCCAGGACTCGACTAGTGAGTTCATACTTAGATTATAAAATTATTGTCATTCCCCCGGTTTCAGGTCCTTGGCACAGAAAGAAACAAAATACAAATGCGGCAAATATCTGAATGAATTTGCTCAACAATATGATTCCAATTAACTATTTTCCATAGCTTCCTATGACTCTTTCAGATATTTGAGGAATCCTACAACCTTAGAAAAAAGAATTAAATATGTCCAAAATTATGTACTCTATTCTTATCTTTCATAAAAAAAAGTTTGCCTCACACTATGAATTACCAGAACAACTCTACTCCAATTATAATATATAATAATAATATATTCCACAACTATCACCCAACGCCGTCTAGTCCCAAGCTAAGCAGAGCTTGTGTTATGGGTACTAGACAACTGATAAACATACCTACTTATATATTTCTAAATACATACATATTATAGATAAATTACAACTATCTGTAAGTTGTTAAAATATTTGTTATGTATGGGAATCAAACCTACGACATGTAGTGCAACAGACAATCAGTCAACTGCTACATCAACAGAGCCATTAAAATCCCTACTCTTTAAAATTATTAATAACTAGCTTTTGCCCGCGGCTTCGGCCGCGTGGCATTAGGTACTTAAGGAATCGGGATAAAAGGTAGCCTATGTTCTTTTCCATGTCAAAGGCTATATGCATGCCAAATTTCATTCAAATCCGTTCAGCCGTTTTTGCGTGATTAAGTAACAAACATCCAAACATCCACACTTTCACATTTATAATATTAGTTAGGATGTGTAATTCCATAGATAATAAATCTATGTGTCAGTAATACGAAATAATACGAATGTGTTTGTTACACTGCACGCATGCTGTGCGTGTGTGCGTTTTATTAAAATCTGAAAATTTGTGCTAAATTGAGTGCCAGGTGCTGTATGTTCAATTTCAGTGTTGGCCTTGTAAAAATAGTGCCAAATCTAGCACTTAAAGTGCTAAGTTTACACCACTGGGGTAAACATCCCTCCCGCACGCGCACCCGGCCTTGGCGACGCTCACTTCGCAACGGGCCGTGCAGCAGAAATCGTAATATTTTAATTTCGCCATAACTTCAAAACCAAATGTCCAATTTTAATCATTCAAAGACCAAATATTATCTAAATAAACTGTACTTAATGATGAAATAATTTATTTTGATAAGGATTAATAGCATGAGTAAAATAAATGCGTTTAAATGTAGTCCAAAAAAAATTCTAGATTTTTAAATAAAAAAATGGTCGTTGTGCCTCACTCGACATAGATAGGTATAGTGTGTCGCGGACTTTTTTGTAGATATTTATAAGATCTACAATTAATTAGAACATTTTATGGTTCTATCTTTTATAGTTTAGGCAGCGTACGCAAAATAAGTAACTTTTCTGGTTGATTTTTTACACCTTGTGTCCGAAAAAACCAAATATCTTACGGAACCCTACTTTTTTCCAAAATAAAATTTAGTCTATGTTACTCGTGGATAATGTAGCTTTCGAATCGTGAAAGAATTTTTAAAAACGGTCCAGTAGTTTTTGAGCCTATTCATTACAACCAAACAAACAAAGTTTTCCTCTTTATAATATTATTATTATATTATTAATAATTATAATTTTGAATGCTAAGTAAATTTACAATCTTTATATAATGTATAATTGTTGTCTCTTGTCGCCTAACTCAAAAACTGCTTGACTGATTTAAAAGTAATTTTGTGTATGTATTTCAGTGGGTCCCTGGATGGTTCAAAAATATAATTGGACCCGGTAGGTGATGCTGCAATTGGTTTCCTAATATTTTATTCTGATAATATGCCTGAATTCGGGCAGGACCATGTCTGCTGGTACTGCTAGTATATTTATATACCTTTGTATTGTTGCAAATTTAATGTAGTTTTCGTTTTTTGACACCTGGCAGTGAACATTTACAAATGCCAATTTGATTTCCTAGCAACATGTACTTAATAAAATAAACTATAACATAAGGAATATCACTAAGGAGGAAAACTGTACTATTAATATGAGTTCACAAAACCACATCTTTACTGGCTTGTTTAAAATTATCTTAAAAAGTAACTAAATAAAGATAGTTCACAAGATAAACTTACCATAGCCTGGTTTGTGTAAGAATGTGGTAACCACCAGGCAGTCCTGTACAGATTCAGAAACTGTAGGCCAGTGGCCACCAAAGTGAAAACAAATGTCATGGCTTCAAAGAGAAGAGTTCCGTCCTGCGGTATGTACGGGAATGGTATGTGTTTAGGAGCCACTGGCCCATCGGCAAGCTTCATGTCTGTGAGGCCTACGCTTGAGATAGTGGCAGGTGGGGTGCGTGCAGGACGTCCCAACCGCTTCCCGTTACCATTCATTTCTTCATCTGGTACTGGGAATGATCCCTGAAATATTATATTAGTATGTTGTTTTATTACTAAATTTCCTCGCACTATTAATGAAATTCATATTGTTAGATTACAAGGAAGATTATGCATATGTCAGAAAAAAATTCAAGTTACAGATTAATCAATTGATCAATATAACATACTGGCATTAAACCAGATTCCATAATATTCAGCATGCAATTTGCTTTTTTATATTTTTTACAAGATTTACAATTAATTAATTGAAAGTTGTAATGCAGATGAGAACCATAATGGTACCTTCTTATTTACACCAGAAGCCTTTTTTGATCCCGGTGGCATCATTTTACAGGCTAGAGGCGGCAGGGGCCGCTTAATAAGCGGGTCTTTAATGATTTTTCGCCGCCTGGAGACGGCTGTAGACGAAGTATTGCTAACTTGGGAGTTCGCCCAACGTCTCGCCAGGAGTATGGTCAGGCAGGCAACGACCGCTGGTAAGAAGAACACGACAAAAGGCCCACTTTCATTTTCCGTACAACTCATCACTCACATGTTAAAATGTTTTATAAATTGTCACAATATTGTTTTATTTCGATTATTTTCGATAAACAACACACAGCGCGACCGACGAATACAACAGATGTCAAAGTATCTTTTTTTTGCCCTCGTTTTCCTGACCAAAGTCAAGCCATTCAGCCAAGTTTCAGTCAGCAAGAGTTGTAAGATTTTCTACGCCTACATTGCTTTTGAACAATTTAGTTCCCCATCTTTGATCTGAAATATCAAATATTCAAATAATCAAACCGAAAAAGATAATAAAATCTTTCAAAAATATTCACAGTTCAGAGCAAAAGGCCGAGAATTCCAAGCAATATATTTCGCTTTGACGTTTGCTTTATCTGTTAGTCTTGTGCCTGCTCGGTCATTTTAAAGATCGCTCCGAACTAGTTCAGTTCGCTTAGTGAACTAGTTCATTCTATTAGTTCTATTAGCTCTATTCAATCACCTATCGGTATAGAGTTTAGATAACGTTTAGATAGGCCTAACCAGTCGAACGAACTATGTACTTATTCAGTTGTTTTTTTGAACGACATAGACATTCGATCTTTTTATCTTTATCATTTAGATTTTTCTAAAAGAGCATTATTATTATTTTAAGTCAGTAGCTTAGCTCTGTGCTAGTAATATAAAGTATAGCTCTTTGTGAGTACGTTAATGCACTAAAGTCCTTTTCGTAAAAATTGTGGCTTAACTCCATTGGCTTCCAAGGCGACGATATTGAACAATACCGAAATTCGGATAACACACACAATAATCTTGTCAATATGTACTTTATTGACAATATCATTGTACGTGTTTGGGTAGCCTAAAAGATCTACTTGCCTTTCTTTCATTCAATCGTCGTAGCGCGTGCGCTCGTTCGGAGTTTCTTCGCCACGCGAACTAAAAGACCGACTGACTGATTAGCAATCTGTGGTCGGACGTCGGAAACATTTCTTTTCATTCCTCAATCTACCTACTTTAAATTCACATTCGCGCGCGAACTAAAAGACCGACTGACTGATTAACAACTTATGTTCGGAAACATTTCTTTTCGTTCAGTAAGAAGATACGGTTCCTATTAGTTCATCGTTCGCGAACTACACAAGACTAATCTGTATTTTGACGCGATCAATCGATTTGCCAATTTTATTTTTCAATGTCTCAATGTGAGTGAATGATCATGAATGATGTCCTGCCGGCTTTTGCTTACATCCAAGTTAATGTAAAATGTTACTTGAAATATCCAAAAAGTCCATAGAAAAGTTGCAGTTATGTCCTTTGCTATACTTTGCTCATTCGTTTTAACATTTTATGTCGTCATATGGTTCTTTGACTCTTTTTTCAAGGTATTATTTTATTTTGTTAATTGTTATGAAATAAATTATATTATGTATTGTGTTTGTTGATAAATGATTTCTTTCATTATTTCAGAGTTGTATGCACTATCCGTATTATGCATTCTTGGAAGGGACTGGACTAAAGATAGGAATACTAAACTTCACATGGACAACAACTGCTTTCAACAGGTTTCTCTACAGATGGAGTAAAAACTTGAGTCGTGTTCTACGAAAATGGTATACATGCGGCTACATATTCACTATTTGGATATTCCTACCGTTCGCTCTGTGGACTCTCCTTACGTTCATATTCGAACATTTTTATGAAACCATTCAGATCAGCAGCAATGTGCCAGAAGTCAAGGCCATGCTACCTGGCGTCAACATTCCAGCCTCAGATTTCTGGGTGTACTTCATAGCCATAGGATTCAGTACTGTTTTTCATGAATTGGGCCATGCATTAGCTGCAGCTCAAGAAGATGTGCAACTAATATCTGTGGGTGTATATGTGTTTACTATAATACCAGTAGCATTTGTGCAGATGAATTCTGATCAGTTAAATAGTTTGGCAGTCACTAAGAGATTGAGAATATTCTGTGCGGGGATCTGGCACAATGTTGCCACTGCATTTATTGCCTTACTACTGTTTTTTTCAGCTCCCATTTTGTTTAACATAGCATATGAAACTGGAATTGGTGTTAAAATAACAGATTTCACAGAGGACTCTCCACTGAAAGATATCAGAGGGTTGGAGAGAGGTGATGTAATTACAGCTATAACTAGTTGTGATATCAAAACTGCTAAAGATTGGAACTACTGCCTCCATATGGCCCATGATCGGTTTGGAATTTGCACCAGTGCAGAATATGTAGCTCAAAATGATGAAATCATGATGGAAACAATAAAAGAGAATGATGTTGTTGAATGTTGCCGTAAAGATGACTTGTACAGCTTTTGCTTTGAATACATGGAGCCCAAAGTGGTTGCTGACTCATTACTGCCTGGCCAGTTTTCCTGTCTAAAACCAAGAGACATGGTCAAAGACAAATTCACGAAATGCACAGAAACTGGTGGGTACTCTTGTCCAAGAGGGATGCACTGCTTGAAGCCTTCATTGAACAATCACACACATTTGATAATCATTGAAAGAAAAGATAAAAATGCTGTGCTATATTTAGGTTTACCGTATGACTTACACAAAACAGTGTTCATTGACCAGTATTTCCCAAGATTAGGACTGTTCTCATTCTTTTCACCTTCACAGTTTGAGAAACTGTTAAGATACATATTCATGTTTTCAATGGGCATTGGGTTTTTGAATGTGATGCCTTGTTACGGTGTGGATGGTCATCACATAACAAGAAGTTTGATACAAATATTAGCTAAATATCTGAACAAAAATGGTGATTTTGTTACATTCTTTACAGTATTTACATTAGTGGTTGGCACCGGGGTGACAGTGCCTATCTTGTTTTATTTATTCTACAAAGCAATTTATACAGGTGTATAGCTTCTGCATCTATTTTGTTTCAAAAGCTAATATTTGCTTTGACAATGTAAAGTCTGATATTCCCTGTGTATGTTTAAGTACATAAGAGGAAAAGATGCACATGCTAATGCTTAGCATACAAGTAGATCATGTTTTTACGTTTTGTAATACATTGTGTAGTTGGAATGCCAGGCAGCAGCCAAGCTGGACTTAGCATATAGGCCAAAGGGCCAAGGGTGCAAGCTTCAAATGTTTGACAAAAAATGGACACCTGGCAATCCTAATGGTGTTTTTAATATCAAGCGTTTTGGTCACGGATGCGGGATTGCTCAGCACGCGTAACCATGTGGGAAGCGATTTTTTGCATTTTGAAATTTTTTTTATGCATCGCAATCCCGCATGAGTGAAAGTGATGAAATCCGCATGTTATTAAAAACACCCTATTTGTAGTGGCCATTAGGTTTCTTAGATATATTTTAAAGTAATTGACTAGACTTCAGGGTGTTCACTTTCTGGAAAGTCAGGGATGCTAGGGTAGTCAGGGAAAGTTAGTGAAATCGAGGGGCCACCAAGAAAGTCATTGAAAATTTTAAATATTATACTGTTTCAAAACCTAGTGATTATAAAATGAGAATGAGTTAGTCATTTGACTAGGAGCATAAATAAATTAAACCAAAAAAGCTTGAAATTAAAGTCTAACAATTGCAGAATTAAATTTTGATTTAAGACTGTCAGGAAAATAAGAAAAATGATAAAGGAAAGTCAGGAAATTTTCTTAGACATTAGCTGTGGACACCCTGTCAATAAATATTGTATTTATATGGTCACAAAATAATGATTTTGTAAATAGTTAAATTACTATGAAAGACTAGTAGAATCATACCGCAATTTAGTTCTACTTCATCAGAATGTTTTCTTTATTAACATGTACTAAATAAAATTTTGTATTTACAATTTGATTTTTTTATTTTTCATAAATATGTAACATTGCCTTTATTTTGGCTGGTAACAAGAGAATATTCATATATAAATAGCACATTTATTTAATTCATGAATCCCCAAGCAAACACCGGCGTTCTCTATATAATTGATGGTATTCGAAAGGTTAAGTTTGATGCTATTCTTTACAGTAATTTTTATTTTTGTACATAAAATGACATAAACTTATCAACAATTTTATTGTACTCTACACTGCTGGGTACCTAATTGGCAAACTGTTCTAACTTAATTTTAACTGTAATAAAAATAATCTAATACTCATTGTTCCTCAACTTTTGCTCAAAGACAAGGATTTTTTCAAATCATTCAATGATTTCTTTCCATGATGGAGCATTGCTTTGATAGCGGTTTCATCAGTATGATGCATGTTGTTCCTGAAGTCTGCTCTAGCCCATTCCCTTAGATCGGCTTTTGTCGTTTGATCTTGAACTTGCTTGAGAGTTCGAAAAATCTCCCTATAGAGCTTTAACACTTCTTGACGCAGGAGAAACTGGAAAATGAAAAAATTAAAGAGTTAGATGCCAGATTATCCCATGGAAAATAGTGAAGTAAATTCTGGTGAATTAGTTGCAAGGTATAATTATGGAAATGAGCTTCTTACAAAGAACTTAATTTTAAGAAGTGGTAGGTTGTCAGATGGCTAATTTATACTTACAGGAAAACCATCTGTTATTGATTTCACATGAATACTCGTAAGAATTGTTTATTAGTCTCATTTAAAAACTTATTACCTGTTTCAAGCTCAAAGTAGTCTTCGGTAACTTGGAAGACATTCTTTTGCTGATTTTATTGAATTAGTATATTATTTAAAACATACTCCTATTTAAACAATACTCAATCTTACATCATTTTCATTTACCGCATATATATTTCGATCGTTTTGTTGCATAAAATAACAACCTAAAAATCGTCTCAGCTGTTTTTGACAAATCTCAATTTGACAGTAGAACGATTCATGACAATGACAAATCTGTTTATGAAGTTAGTTCTAATTAAAAACCGAGAAAAATAAACTTCTATTCATTAAACCCCAAGCGAACGCCGACGTTCGCGCACCCATTGTCTTTCTAATGTGTGTATTGTCTGTGCGATAAAAGAACCGTCGTGGCGTAAAGTGAAAACAACATTAAAGATTTTAAGTAGCAACCCAACCCAGCCATCCGTCAAATGCCAAACGTCATATTATTTTGACACCGGTTTGTTTTTCTATGTTATTTTAATGTGATTTTTAATTAAAATCTTCAGAAATGTGATAAAAAATTTCACTGAGCTGCAAGGGAAATAACATTTAACATATTACAGTTTTGCCAAAGATAACAAATGGCAAATCACACCATTATTGATCAAAACAAAGTCACGAACTTGGGAAACATTGGTTTACTGTTTTTTTGGTACGTAACACTTTTATTTTAATGTTTTTAGACTTCCTAGGGAAACTCCTGTCCCTGTTATCTCCAAAAATGAATAAATTAAACGGAAATTCATTTAAACATGACGATATTTGTTTATTTTTTTTTGGTCAATATTTTCGATGGCTAGTATAAAGAGTATTGATACTTTAAAATTATAATGCGTTTCGACTAACTTAGCATATTTCTTTTCAGGCTTGAGAGTAAGGATACAGTAACTAAAATAAAAAAGGTCAAGTGCGAGTCGGACTCGCGCACTGAGGATTCTGTACAAAACCTATGAAACCAATTCCCGAATTGAGTTACGAAGATTTTTCCGAATTGCAAACATTTTTTTTTTTGTGGCGTGTCTACAAATTTACAATTTTCTGATTTTTCCCTGTACTTGTTCTATGAGACCTTGATTTATGCCAAATTTCAGGATTCTAAGTCAACGGGATTCACCCTATGAACTTTGATTCCCTTGAGTATCGAAATATACGTTTTTTTGCGACATAAACCGCCGTATCTTTTTTTTTCGGATTTTTTCACAACTTCAAAAGACCGCAGACTTGAGTGTATGGTTTTAATTTTAACTCGATACCTCCAAGCGTTCTCGAGTTAAAGGGTCTTATTAACAGATAAACAGACGGACAACCAAGTGATCCCAAGGATCTTATATACGAGATGGTCCCTTACAGGCTAAATAGATTTTTTAGATTAGACAACAAGAAAGTGGTAGTGTGTCCCATTTTTACCTTTATATTTAACTAGGGTAAACATAAACTTGCTGTTAGCTACAATATTCCAGTCAGTGATAATAGACCGATCCCAGTCAAAGTGATAGAACCATTTTCGTTGGAACTGGGTAAGTGGTCGTTGGTGGAACCTACCTATTTTCCTCTACCGGTTCGTGTTTGCATTTAAATGTTCATCATCATTACAATCGAAAGACGTCCACTGTTCGATATAAGCCACCCCTAGGTGTCGCCACAATTAACGGTTTTTTACTCATTATGCAAAAACCTATAAACGGCTGAATTTAATGATAAACGTTGCAATAATATAGCTTATAACCTATATTTTTGCTAAGTTTCATCACGTGAGCAAGTTCATTAAATAGGCTACTAATATTATAAATGCGAAAGTTTGTGAAGATGGATGGAGGTACTCGTATGTATGGATGTGTCGCGCAAAAACTACTAGACAGATGAACTTAAACATAAACATTGCAATAATATAGCACATAAGCTATAACTTTGCAGTTTCATTAGGTGAGCAAATTCAGCCAATAGGATAATTTTTATTATAGAGTGAAGCCGCTGGAAGAAGCTAGTCTAACATAGTTTCAAAATATCAAGATTCAACAGTCGCACTATAATGACGTCACAATGTTGCTTACATAACAAAAACGATAATTATCTACAGCAGCGCCCTCAAATCCCACGATGGTTTACTTTCCGCACAGACTCTAATTCTCACGATTGAAAGGTTAAGGAAATTAACTGATATTTCGTTACATACTGTTAACAATTGCCTAATAATTTACATTTTTTTTTTCTTTGGGAAACTGTAATAGTAGTTTATGTGACCAGGGGATAAAGCAGTGTCTTTAAGTCGCGGGCGGCATGTTGAATTCCGAACGAAACAAAGGTTGCTGATTTTTGGTTACCCCAAGCGTTCGCTCTCTCATTGTCTTTCTATTGTCTCTAATTACGGTATTCGAAAAGTTAATTGGTTTCTACTTTTGTAAAAATGTATTGAGTAAACAAGTTCTATGGCAAGGCACTTATAGAATTGCCGCACTTAGGTAACTAATACCCACAATGACTCAGTTTACTCACTGATCTGATCATCATTTCAGCGGATATACGTTCCTCCCCCAAGTGTCGCCACAATAAACGATCCTGTGCGTCTCGCATCCATCGATTTCCCGCAACCTTCACCAGGTCATCGGTTCACCTTGTAGGAGGCCTTCCAATGCTGTATCTTCTGGTACGCGGTCGCCACTCCAGCACCTTTCGGCCCCAACGGCCATCTGTTCTGCGAGCAATGGGCCCTGCCCACCATTGCCACTTAAGTAAGGCAATTCTTCGTGCTATGTCGGCAACCTTAGTTCTCCTGCGGATATCTTCATTTTTGATTCGATCACGCAAGGAAACTTGAAGTTAATCTCAGTTAGTTTAACGGACTTGCATAAAAGCACACAGGTAGACTGACTCCTGCCCCCCTAGCCAAGTTACAACCGTTTCTCTTGCGTTGAACGCCACGAGTTGGCCACGCCTCCGATTCTTTTGTTCGGGCCACGTGACTAAGCGTTGAGATGACGTCTTTCCCGTACATTTGAACTTTGGGAGCATTCAAGTATTACGTAACACAATTTGGGGGGAGGGGGGGTCTTGTAAATGTTACGGTGCGTTACAAGGGCGGGAGGGGGAGTATTTAAACAACGCGTTACGTAACATTTTTTTATTTTAATAAAAAAGCTAGGGAATTAGAGTCTTATGCTTCCAAATCAGCAACCCTTTTCGTTTACGGGGAAATCCTCAATAGTATTGTACGTTACTTTTATTTTTAAGCTATTGCATAGCTTCTATCGCGGGCCTTGAGCGTGGGGACCGAATCCAGAAATTCCGTAACGAAAATAACCTAACACCCCCCCCACTCATTTGTTTTTTGAGCGTGGTGACCGATAAGAAAACAAATGAGTGAACAATTAATTAAAATTAATTGCTAGGAAATAATAAACAAATTAAACAATAACTTAAATAATTAAAAATAATATATACACTAAATGCCTAGTTAAATATGACGTCATAAAACTCCTCCGCATCGCTGTCGACTGGAAGTGTGCCCAAAAGGCTGGCGGCATTGCCACGTTGTATGGCAATGCTTATTCTCTGACCGAGGTAGAAGCCAGCCCTTGGGTCACGCGAAGCGTCAATTAAGCGTTTCGCTAATTCTTTAAAAAGCATATGAGCACTCGGACCCCACGGCCCAAGAGTTTCAACCCCAAACGGCTCAAAAATATAACTGCCGACGAGGCTGTTATATTTCCGCCGCTTGAGGTTCTCTGCAGCCGTCGCGGCAGCACCAGCACAGCACGATGAGCTAGGAAGATGGGATGGCGCAAGAGTATCGACACAGGTAGCGTCCCACACTAAAGGCCTACCCATCTTCCAAGGAAATAAAGACATACCGTCTGGTCTCTTACCATCGTCGCGTGCCAGGCCATGAGGTTCCAAAACAGCCGGAACGCCGACGGTGACAAGGGCTCGTCGGATGATGTCGTTAATGTTCGCGTGCCGCGCTATGCGTCCCGCACTTCGACTGCATGACAGGCCGTGGTGACCGAGGCTGTTGACAACTTCGCCACAGTGGCAGCGATGAGGAGAACAACAAGGAGCACCTAGACGTAGGGCAACAGCTAAGCGGAAAGTAGTATCGTCGAACAAGGTGCCAATATTCGACGACGGCAGTGCGTGAAGCCAAAGACCTGACTCCCAATTTCCCACAGCCAGCAGGCGCGCACGCTCCGCAGCAGTAGCAGATGTTACGATTAGGTTTTCCTGAACTACTTTGCAGAGCGGCTCATCCCACCGTCTCTGGGAAGCCGGGTTGTTAGGTGGATTTGTATTCGGGCAAGCGATTCTCCAGGCATCCAAAGCCTCGGCGAAACACGGCACTTCTAAAGGAATCAGTGTAGAAGTTAGGATGTTCCTGATTAATTTATCAGTGCCGTGGACCGAAGATATGAATGCCGGTAAACTAATACTGGTAATTTTGCGGACGCCGAGGCCTCCCATACGGATGGGAAGAGTAACTTGAGCCCAAGCTCGATCGTCCAAGGTCATATTTAAAATTAAAGTTAGGGTGTGCCGGATAATTTGGTCCATTTTTTCCAAAAGGTGAGGGTGCTTCCATAAGTGGGAAGCACGAAGGAAATATATTAATTTAGGACCAAAACAACAATAACGGATTAGGGTAATGGCCGAATGCATATTAATTTCGAGCAATCTTTCCGAAACATCATTGAAATTTTTAATTTTTTCCTCCACAAAACTGGGAAAGGAATCCTCAAAAATTGGAGACCCAAGGAGGCGAAGAGAACTTTTGTCGATAATTTTGATTGCAGGAGCTATCGCATTGAATTTTGAATAAGTCAGATTTTTGTCAATACTTTCAGATAGGAATAACTCACACTTAGAAAAGTTGAGTTCTAGTCCAATAGAAGAAAGTTGTTTTTTTAAGAATTGTAGATCGTTGAAAACGGTGTCTATATCGCCTCCTAAGGTCCCATCATCGAGATACCACACATTAAATTTGGAATTTAGTTTTCGAATTATTGGGTGTATAGCTAAGCTAAAGATCACTGGCCCGAGGGGGTCACCTTGTTGACAGCCAACAGCGGATTCCAAAACTTTGTCACGAAACAGTAATTTCGATGGTTGTCTATAACATTGCCAGAGAAAACTAAAAATTTGAGGTATTTCTTTTTTAGCTTCTGACAACAAGGTGTCCCTATTAACAGAATTAAATGCATTTTTTATGTCAACCTTAAGAATAGCCTCTCCTTTGCCTGAATTTAGATAGGTCGACAACGCGTGTACGGCAGCCTCACAGCCCCCTTTGGAGCCGTAGCCAAGCTGCAGGGGCTGAAATTTTTCCGAAACCACCTCACCATAGAATTTGCAACAAATCTTGGCTGCCATACGACGGTAGGTGGTACCCACGGCAATGGGACGAACTCCGCCATCTTTCTTGCGCAGGGCACATAAGTTAGCCCCGTATAAGACGTCGATGACGGTTTCGCTCACATTGCCAGAGAGCATTAGGTTAATCAGGGCCGTAAGCTCCCTCAAGAGCAACTCACCAGCTTCCCCGGCGCCTGAACTGATAAGGTCCTTAAGGTGCTGAGGACTGAGGCCATCGAGGCCGCCAGCAGAGCCACTCCGGAAAGAGCAAACGGCTGTGACCACCTCTCGACCTGTAATGGTGAGGGTGTGAATGTCCGGAACAGGGGGGTCGGGAAATGAAAGGCCATCCGCTGGTGCAGGGTGTTTTCTCTCCAGATCTGCGAGAGTATCTGAAGAACACGCTGCCACCACGTCACTACTGAATAGGATCCTGGCTGCTCCGCTAATGTCACCTTCCCCCAGCTTTGTTTCTACCAGATGAGATATCCCTTTTGAAGAGATAATTCTCTGAAACGGTAATTTTGAATCTAAATCACAGGCCGAAACATTACAGTTTTCTTTGATTTGTGCAGTTAAAGTCTTTTTTGTCGCCAAATTTTTTTGAACGTGTAAAACTCTGTAGGGGAAGGTGAGCAGATGTTCCCAAGCACTTTGCGAGTTCTCCCGTACGGCTAGGCGAATGCAACCTGCTAGGTGCTGGGCCACAAGAGCTCTAGCGCCGCGGGGAACTCGCTTTAGAACTGGGCAAGAATTTTTGAATTTTGAAAGAGTTTTCCAAAGCGGATCTAATGATGAAGTATTAGGTGAGGGAGATGGTGTAACTACAGGGTCTGAAGTGAGTGCATGTTGGGGTTTATGAACAATCAATTAAAATTCAATTCAATGTGTGAAAGTGTAACTTCAATTAATATCAAAGAAAAAAAAACAAAGGAAAAAATACTGCATAAATAAAATAAATAAATAATTATAATTGCATAAGTTGATAAAAATGCTATGCAATAGCTTTACCGCGGCAGTCCCCGAGTGCCACACGTCTTTTTGTTTCTTAAGTTGGCAAACCTTTCGTTAACATAATTGAGACTATAGTGGTCACTTAATTGTTACGTAACCTTTAGGGAGGGGGATGAAGGGGTACAGAAAAACGTTACGGTGCGTTACATAGGGGGGACGGAGGATCTAAAATCTTCAAAAATTACGTAATATTTGAACGCTCCCTTTTCTACTAGCGTTAACAATTGCAGACCAACCACCAACCAACCAACTTGGCTAGGGGTACTGGAATACTTTTTAAGTATCCCGGGACTAGGTTCCCTCAGGTTATTTTTTTTACTTTTTTACTTTCACACGGGCGAAGACTCCGACAGAAGCTGAAGTCTAGATTTTGCAGTTACCTATTAAAAAAAACTAAATATTTACTTTGAGAGCAGTGGTGGCCGAGTGGTAACGGCTTCGATTTACGTGTTGAGTTGTAGGTCGCGGGTTCGAACCCAGCCAGGCGCATTACTTTGTGTAATTTATTTCATCATGACTGCTCTCAAAACAGCGAAGGAGAACATCGTGAGGAAACCGGCATGACCTAGAACCAACAATTCGAAGACGTGAAATGTCACACGGGTACAGTGCGGGTTGGTGAATGCACTAAACCAAAAAGAGGAGGCCTGAGTCCCAGCTGTGGGAACATTGAAAGGCTGATTATGCTATGCTAACGATTTTACTACTTTTTAGTACATAAACTTAATACTGAGCTCGAAGTAAGTTTTTTTTTCAGGGCTGATTTACATTGAACTGTTGTTACTTTTTGTTAGCAAAAGTAGTGAATTAGTAATAAATCATTAAATTATCTTCGTGGAAATTACTCATCAAAGCGATGTTTATTACGGAACACAACAATATCATTAACAAAAGAGAGGGGTCGCTTTGCATGAAGCTTGAAAGTGGACGAAAGTTAACCGCCCATGCGCTGTGTCCGGCTGGTAAGCTCCGCCCTAGGTCTCACAGTTCGCGGGAAAACGAGCTTTTTTCACGGCGCTCAACAAAGCCACCAATCATGGCCGGCCTCAGTCGCGCTGCGATCGCCGCGCGGAGTGCACGTATCGTAACACGCACACTACCACGCGCATAATATAATGTTTACGCGAACGCTAAAGTTCAACAAGAAAAACTTTTAAAAAATTCTGTAAATACTTTTCTCGTGTTATTCTCCTTACGTAATAAGTATAGTGATCCTGTATTATCTAAGATGGACAGTAAAACACCCCCCAATTCCTCGTCACCACCAAGGGCTCAAGTGAAAAAAGAAAATGAAGAAGAAATCAAGGTAAGGTTCAGTTACAAATATTTTTGCCGACATTGACGCGGGTTTCCGTTGGAAAACCATCATCGTGTTACGGTTTCGTCTTATTGGCAAGCGGCCTGTTTCAGCCGGTCTCGTAATAGGAGACGACCGAATCGTATTTTTAAATTCGATATTTATTCATCTTGATCTGAGAGGGGACCTCCACAAAGGTTCGAGACTCGGGGTTACGCCGAATAAATTATTCGGTGTTATATTTCGATATTAATTACATTTTGCGATACACAATAAAACGCGTGTAATATCACGTTTTCGAGGCCTTTTCCAGCCATTAAAGTGTGTAACGCGATATCCGAAGCGCGCTCGGATCGCTGTAACCAGAGTCGCTGGATGTTTTGATAATAGATATAGGCGGCGCTGCTGTGTTGGTGTGTACCGACTGGCAGCACGGTACGTGTGTGTGTGCGGGGTAATTTTAGACGTTCCTTTGCTCAAAACGTAACTCGAGACCGTCCCAGGCCACAAGCCGACGCTTCAATTTATTGTTTTCATCTGTTTATCGTAATTGTGGACGTATGGTAGCGTCGCCTGTGCGCGTTATTGTCGCCGATGGGCGCCCGCCCCCGTGGATTCGCGCGCTTTTATTTTGGCGCCACGGAAATAGTTTGACATGTCAATAACCCCATTGGCGGTGTCCACGCGTCGATGACGTCACAGGACACACGCGGCGATTTGTAACTAAAATTTGAGGTCGATTTAATTTATTGCATTAGTCGCCTCCCCGTCCTACTTACAATGGTATATTTTTTTGTATTTTTAGTTTTTATTACACAGATCAAAATAGTGGAGACTACATTTGCATTATTTTTATGTCGTCTGAGTAGCGCAATACAAGAACTGTAATGAACGGTGCTAAACAGTTTTACTAGCACTTAGTTGCGATATTACAAGAGCGTTCCTACCAGTTGTAAATTAAATGAACACCAAATGATAGGTCTTGCAACATAAAATCATTGAATGGTAGCAATAAACTGAATATAACGATCTGATAAGTTGTAAGTGCCCTCAACCCGTTATTACGGAGCCATAAATAGCAAAATGCATTTCACTTGTGAATATGAATCAAGGTACACATTGTTAGGTGTTCAAGTAGCCACCGTTTATCTTTATTTATGCACTGAAGAAAAAATCACCTGTAAACATTTTGTTTGTTTCTTTTGATGCTATTTTGCAGATACGTGATCAAATTTGGCATGTACTAAGACCACAGACTAATACTGCAAATCTTTGCTTCAAACTTATAACCTGTAGATAGGTAAATACATTTTAGGTCGTAAAAGATTTTCTGTCCTGTAATTTTAAAAAGCTGTTCTGACGTTCTATCCATATCGCATGATCAATTTGTCAGGTCATTCGACGTGGAGGCTATCGTATTTAGATAAGTATTGTTAACTGAGTTAACGATGTTGGGGGTATTGCCGATTAGAATGATATTTGTATCATCAATCTTTGAAGAAACCGCGCAACAATGCTAGCAGCAAGTTTTTGTCTCCATAGCAAAAAGAAAAAATCTTAGAAACTAGATACACACATAAGCTTTCGAAACACAGTTGGATTCGCCGGGTTTGGTTTTTCATTTTTTCTACAGAGCCTTTCAGATTGGTATCATGTCATCCATATATCGTGATTTAAACCTTTTATTCAAAACGCCACAGATATCAGCACAGTTTTCTATCTAAATGCAAATGACAAATGTAAAATGCATTGCTCTATTACATTATATCGTGCGTCGAACTGCAATCGACCGTGTCATGTCAGGTTGTAATGGATGCGATGGAAATTGACGGAAATGCCTCTGGAAAAATGAAGGAAACACGCGATGAAGACAGACCGACACGCAGAATAAAAACTTGTTGGCTGAAACTATCAGTTTTAAATCTAGAAGATATTCTTTTGTGTGAGACATCATTAAACAACTTGTCCTACTCTGGGTGGATCGAGAGGGATTGCCAAACTTGCACTAACTAAGACATGCCTGTTTCTTGAATTGCCTTTTGCGTTCCAGGATTGAGATAATTCTCTGTCGACCAGTTCTTTTTGTCTTGTAGTAGCTCCATCCTACATTTAGCCTAATTTAAAATTAGGAAAGTGTAATAGGTCGTGTATGTAGGGTAGGAAAGGAGATGAGATATATCATGTGAAGAGGCCTACACTTTTATTGTGTTTGGGATAGGTCAAGGATACGTCATTTGGCAAGATTACTTTTCAACGAGCCCACAGTCAGTTAAGAGATGTTCAGATTGGCCATGTGTAGTTCGTGTCCAGGTGGTAGATGTTCTGCCGGAGTGTAAAATGTGAAGGAGTGGATAAATACTACTTATGTCTCGTCTTCGTCTTATACCGAATGAAGCTTGCTTTGCTGGATGAACGCAACTGCTAGTTGTGTTAATCCCGTAAAATGTATATCTTTTGCAAAATAACGGTGTTTTCATATCACTTAGAACGCTTTCTATGTGATATGTTAATCCGTCCATCTAGTAAATCTGATTATTAATCCTCACTTACAACTGCTGGCTATTATTATTATTTTTGTTTTGCGATTACATTACAGATTAGATATTTGTTTGAAATATTTACTCCGAACCTGGAACGCAAAGGTCAACTGAAAGAACACACGTGGGTTTTAGTCAGTAAAAAGCTTATACTCCTTCTCACTTTATACAGGGCCCAAAAAAGGACATTGATGCAAATTTTTAATATAAATTCTATAATTATGTGTAAAAATTGTTATTTGGCCCAGTCTGCTGAAAAATATTATAATGGGGCTTACATCTGCGAAAGCATGAAATAGTTTTTTTTTTTAGGCACTTGTCTTTTTAAATTTGTTACAAATAGATTATTGCACAAGTCTCAAAAGTGAATCATTGCTTCATACATTAAGCGAATGTAATAAACACTTTAAAATAACAATGTCTAAGCGAAAATTAAACAAGTTAATCATTAAATCCGACTCACAGTCATGACACGTTGCCCTAGAATCTTTTCCGCACAACACTTACGAAATGTCAGATCATAAATATTGCACTTGCAACAAATGCGCGTACGCACTTTATTGGGCCAAGGTCGTGGGCGCAGATTTTTATTTGGTACTTTATTCTTGTGCCTTTAAGGTTTATAATTGAGTAGTATGTTTATATTCCAACTAACATTGTCGGTATCATATCTTATTTATGTAGTGCATGTGCATTTAGTAACGTATCGTTTGATATAGTGGTCATTTAGTCAGAGAGGTTAGTCGTACCACGGTCAGGGAAGTATTTTTGATGATGCATAAGCTCGATGATACAAAGACCGTGACTGTAGGCCACCTATAAACCTAATTGAGGATATAAATGTATTGCATTACAGACTAAATGTGTGCAAAGCTGTTTTTACACGTGCCGTTTTTAATTCAATAATGATTTGTGGCTTTGGAGTTGTTTTGTCTGTCTTTGGTTTTTTAGGATTTTTTTTCAACACGTTCATATACCTACTAGATAACATAAACACAATTTAATAACGATAACATTTTAATGACAAGTTCCTACTTATTATTTGGAATTACTATAACATTAGTCAAATAGGTACATAAGAAATGAATTATCCCGGCGAAATCTTGAATTGTGGCTACCCCTACATTAACTTTATATTACTCTAACGTATTTTTGTCAAACAAAAAACCAATCTACCTATATTTTTATCACAGAGGTCGTTGCCAGCAATTGACGATTCTGTTTATTTTTATTTGTGAGAGAAAACGGTTTTCGAATGACAATAAAAAAAAAACTTTAAAAAGTTTTTGCCTCACCCCTCGAGCGCCGATTGTAATACCTACATATCACTTGAATGACCTAGAAAAACGCTTAATTGTCGTTTTGTACACACGTTTGTACGTGGTGGCCCAAAATTTTGGTTTCTTTCTATTTCTACGGTATTTCGTAGAAAAATCCAGAAATAGTTTTTTTTCTTGCTTGGTGATTTATGTAAAAACACGCAATTATGTAGTAATAATACCCCGGGACGACCAATATACTTACTCAGCCGATACTTAATATCCCGAAATCTTCCTGACCATGAATGATAGTAGTCAAGACCTTCCGTCACAAACTGTCAAATGGTGACTTCAACTTTTGGTATATCATCCATTTTACAATGTCCTCATTCTTAATGCATAACCTTTAAAGCTGACCGAATGACGTCAACCGCGATAATATAATAATTACAAGAACATAAAGTAACGAACAAACATGGAAAGTCAACACGGGTGTGATGGGACTGACACACGATAGCTTGTCGTAACCGACACCGCGATGCGATGCCTCTGCATTGTACATCTTTCATAGAATAATGCGAGCCGCGCGCTGCAGAGGGCTAGGTGCGGCTTAAGGGCAGTGCAGAAATACGGAACCGTATGAATATATCGACTCATCAACCCTATTTAGGACCTAGTATACACAGAATAATCATAACATAGAATAATCAGCCTTTTGAATGTTCCCACTGCTGGGAATCAGGCCGCCTCTCTAGGAGAGGGAAAGGGACGTAATCTACCACGCGGACCAAGTGCAGGTTGGTGAATTTTTGGTTCTAGGATATGCCGGTTTCCTCACGATGTTTTCCTTCACCGTTTTAAACCACGGGCCCTTATTAATATATCGACCCTTTTTAGGGCCTAATTTAGGTGTCTTCAAGGCTAGAGTGAATAAGCTCTTAATAAACTAATGCGCTTGACAATTATCGATTGTATCACTGCTTACTTACCATTAAGTGGGAAGTCAAGCAAAAGTTTAGGTATATAATTTTTTTTTTTAAAGCGTCGTAAGCAAAAAAGGCATACTGTCCGTTTTTTGCAGTGATGGGTTTTTTCAGATTCAGATTTATTTATTGATTTGTAGATATATTTAGTTGCCTTTTGCATTCCCGGATCTTCAATGTGCCATCATGACTTCTTGTACTGTACCTACAAAATTGCCAGTGTTTTTCTCTAATAATTTCTCAGCTTAAAGTGGAATAATTCATTCTTGGGATTAGTTTTCATCTTGTTACATCAAATATTAATGGACTTTTTACAATTGTTAAAGGTCTTGGGGCACCCCAACTCACATAGGTTAGATTAGAAGAAAATGACGGGGTCTAGTGAGGGAGCAAAGCGAGCTGACACAGACCCCGCCATCCTCTTTGTAGTATTTTTTTTTAATTACACAGAAGAGTATATTTTAGTGCACAAAGGCATATTTTGTAGTAGAAAACGAGAATAAGTTGTGGGCTAGTTAAATATGTACCCTTTAATTAATTAACACGCCAAAATCAATGCCATATCTGCATCCCATCCATAATCTTTGTGAAAAAGGGGGTGAATAAACACCACCTCGCGGCACGGGAGGCGTGCGTGCGCGTATCAAGTGTTCGTCCACCATCAGCTCTAGCAAACCAGCACACACCATACGCCTTAATCACCATGCAATAAAGACGAAAATGCTTCGAAACAGCGATACATCATAACTGTGGAGGGGTAAAGTCCGATAAATCTAGCTCAGAGCTTGGATTTCTGAATGTTGGTCTTATCTGTTTTATCCTATGTGATGTATTCTGTATGGAGTGCGTGGTTTGAAATATTAATAACTAAAAAAACAAAGGCTTAACACCATCTTAAAACACAATGTTGAACCTAACTTTTTTTTGGGATAATTGTTGTATGTAGATAGTAGCCCAGTGCTAACGGCCCCAACTTACGAGTCGTATTAGTATTTTTATCGCGGGTTCAAACTTAGCCAGTCGCTTTATTTTGTGTAATTAATTTCATCATCACGCCTCGCAAAACAGTGAAGGAAATCATCGCGACGAAACCACTACCTACCTATGTCTTAAAACCAAAAATTCGGAGTCCACCAACCCTCACTGGGTCCGTGTGATGGATCACGGCTCAGTCCCTATCATAGAGAGGAGGCCTGAGTCCCAGCAGTGCGAATATTATAAGGCTGACTATGCTTATTGTTATGGGTGTCTGGACACATAGGGCACTAAGTACGCACGCGTGACGCAGGTGCGTTCACGAATATGACTGTGAACTCATATCACAAAACACCTAGAACCGAAACAACTTCCAATACGTCACAAAAAAATTGGTGCGGGAATCGAATACACAACACGTAGCGCGGCAGCCAATCGCTCAACCACTGCACCAAACGTATATATAGGTCTAATATACTAGCGGCCCGTCCCGGCTTCGCACGGGCAATAAATATAGCTTATGTTACTCAGGGTGAATGTAGCTTTCCAATGGTGTAAGAATTTTAGAAATCGGCACAGTAGTTTTTGAGTTTATTCGTTACATACAAAAATACAAATCTTTCCGCTTTATAATATTAGTAAAGATTATATTACTATTTTTTTCTCAATCATGTTAAAAGGACTAAATGTAACAAACATAATTTAAAAAAAAATTATGAGAACATTGCAGGCCATTCTTAAAACATTTCAAATCACGAACATTCTTTTTGACATTCTAATTTTAGGGTTACCATGATTTCATAGTTTATGAGACTCACCATTACAACGTTTACAGACTTAAAGCTAATAAATCACGATTTGTAGTATAAATAAAGCATGTAAAACATTCATATAGATGTTTATTTAACATCGGGTGACATAAAAACTGCGCCGTATTAAGTTACCGAGATATTCGAGTCGCTTGGATTGGATGTGAAATTCTCAAAACATTTAATATTTATTTGTTTACTTACATGAAATAAAATTTAAGTTCAATAATCATTTAAAATAAAATAAAGAACGCTGAGATTTTTTTGGGATTTAATTAGTGCCATTTGAGCTTTTTGGAAATAATTGTTAAGTATTACAGATTTTCGCCGAACTGATATTCTCGATAGGTATTTTATTTTTGATAAACGTTTTCTTTTTTTTATCTTTATGAAGTAACGATACATTAAACACCCTTTACTTAGAAATATGTAATATAATATAGTTGGATGATGTGTCTACTAAATTTGGACGAGTCGCTTTTAGTCGAGTGTCGTTTTACAACCGCTTCTCATATAACTACTTGACCGGACACTACTGTACATTAGTGACGTTCACACTGCACATTTTTTAAATGCTCGAGCTTGTTTTTAGTTTGTTACACGAAAAAAAGGCACATAGATACTTTCGAATTGTGGAAAATTTTGTGGAAATTATGTAAAAAGTATGTGTATGTATGTTTATGAAAAGGTTAGTTATTTGACAGCAGACACGCATGCCAATCGTTATTAAAGTATTATTTTTATTTACTGGATTATTTTTGTTGAATTGCCCACGATACAGGAATTATTCCTGTATCGTGGGCAGGGTGCGTTCACAAACATATAAATTCACATATACAAGACCACATGAGTAGATAAAGGCACTCGACCCAGAACAACTATGTACAGACTGTACTAAATTTTTTTGTCGTGCGGGAATAGAACCTGCCACACGCAGCGCAGTAGCCAATCGGTCAATTACTGCGCCAACCACGTTAACGATTATGGTGCTGGGTGAGTTCTACTTTAATAGTGATTTCTTAAATAAATGTTTGTATAAATTACTATATCATTTTATTGTGAACACAGCGTGTAAGTAATAATTTGTTCATATAGATAAATTAAAACATTCCATTCTTGCTTTTCATACTCATATCAAAAGAACGAATAAGAAAATCAAAGTCACCTTAAAATATAGGCAGTTACTATGTTGTAAGCTTAGTTTTATAAGTTTTCTTTTAAAATATTCGTACAGACTTGAGAAATAATTTAAAAAGCGATAAAAACGAAAAAATAAACATCGATATTACTTACTCCAAAACCCCGTTAAAAACTGTGCAAAAAATATTCTCAGAAAAGCTGAATAATTTTCCTTAGCAGAAGGGCCGTAATATTTTTTTCAATAACTATTAAGTTTCACAAAATTAAAACGAAATATTATTATGATATCGATGAGGTATAATTAAAATATTTTTAATTATATAATTTGAGAACATCGGCGAAGGTTTCAATCGCTCGTTTTAATTATTGTAAGTTCTCGTCTCGACACCCGACGCCCGGTATCGTCGTTAATTTTAGTGTAATAAGAGACGCCGTGTGCCTCCGCTCGTTGTTCGGCGCCGTGCTATGCGAAAAATAACAATAACAGTTTTTTAAATAATGGGAAAATATGTATATTCTTTAGTTTTCATCAGAAGAAATTGATACAGTGTTCATTTATTTAATAACGTACATTGGAGAAAAAGCTTTTGTTCCTCATATTTTGCTTTTTTATGCTTCATTTTAATGCGAAAAGTATGACTTATCATTTGATGGAAACTGAAGAGATTTAACGGAAAACTTTTCATAGAATCAGCCAATCACAAACACAAACAGGATTCAATAAAATACTCAATTATTTACTCCACAACATTGAAAATCCAGTAAATCCTGTTTTGCGGCACAAAACAGTGCGTGAGCGGAACCCTAAGCGCAGTTGTTGAACATGATCCCGTATAATTAATGCTCGTCTCAGCTAAACCGGCCCTGGCGTCATTTGACTCCATTTTGCGTCACAAGCCCGGCCCGTCAGGCTGACGTTAATTTTCGTGAAACACGAACCGTCTGGCTTTACTACTTTTTACATCTATAAATCTATGATGTGTGTATGGTGTATTGGTTGTCTGTTTGTGTCTAATAGCGGCTAGCCTTGGGGTGATGGGCTAGATAAAAGGGATCATTTTGACAGCTCAATACAAAGGATAACTGAGCTTACGTCATCTACTTAAATATCAAGGTGGTACAAGTATCTAAGACAACAATTTCTGTGATACATTTCACATCTAGTGGTTAGTTACCCTGACTGCTATACCAGAGGTCGTGGGTTCGATTCCCACCCAGGAAAAATGTTTGTGTGATGAGCATGATCATTTGTACTGTGTCTGGGTGTAATTTATCTATAATATGTATGTATTTAGAAATATATAAGTATGTTTATCAGTTGTCTAGTACTCATAACACAAGCTCTGCTTAGCTTTAGACTAGACGGCGTTGTGTGATAGTTGTGGAATATTATATTATATATTATATTATATCTGAATAAAGGGACAAAGTTTTATTTAACACAATATTTACACCAGAAACCCCAACTCAACTTCAATCCTTAAATCATAAATGTCAAATACACATAAAATTAAAAAAAAAAACATTCGAAATTCGAATTCCGAAATCGTTAACTTACATTTTTTCGGTCACTTAAAGACACAGTGTCGACGTCCATGTTGTCATATTGTAAGATGACACCGAATGCCGCCACTTAATACCGTCGCATCGCAGTAATATCTTGTAATCAGACACCACCGACTGGCCGCTTTTTTTCTCGCCTGTCAAGAATGTTTGTTGGAATCCTTTGCCAATTTTGAAAATAAACTTGGAGTCACCCTTTACTTTAATTGCCTTTACATTATATCACATTTTTAACTTTGTAAATTGAAAAGTAATTATTTGTTAGTTACTTGGACAAGTATTTCATTTTTGCCACACTTGTTTTGTATTACATTTTTTTCCTGTCATTTAAAAGCCCAAAGTAGCTCAATAAACTCAATGTTTCAGTAAATTGTTATAAATATGAAATTTTGTTACTTTTTTTTTACCCACTTTACTATTTTCAATCCACTTTTTTATTGTAGTCTTGAGTGCAATCTTCATCGGTCTACCTAACCTACACTGACTGTCCTCTCATACCAAACCTAATCAACCATTTTATTTAAAGAGTAACTTGCCGGTTTTTATCCATATGAAACGACCAATTGGAACAGTGCATTAATTAAGCCATATGAACTTATGTGAAATAAAAAATATTTAGAATCATTACAAATTCTGAAAGCCCTCTTTTATAAGGGCTGCCCAAACTAATCTGACCGCAATCTCCACATTATTACATTGAAATCCAAATACAACGATGTGTGAATTACCAATACCTAGTAGCTATAATTTCCAACATCTGATATAACAGCGTACCTAATAGCATCGCAAATCCTAAATTCGGCAAACTAGTCGCAAATAACAATTCGAGCGTGTATTATGCAGTGATTAATACAGTCTGCTTCGGACCCCTTGTTGTGCATGAACGATGAGGGAGGGAGTTGTGATATTATGTTCAATAGTGCTGTCTGCCTGATGTGGATGTATTACATTCTAATTAAGTTCGAAGCGGACATCATGTACACACATGAGTATTGCAGATAGATATGTGAACCTCGTTAAAAATGTAACGAATCTATCGTTACATTTTTAACGAGGTATATAATAGTTATGAGTTACTAACAGAGGGATGGACCAATTTCAAATCCAGTGAAATAAAAAAAAAGCTTATTCCCAAAATAATAAAATTAGTCGTTATCAATGTGCTTTTATGATGCTGTGCTTTAATGTGCTGACTCTACAAATTATTGTAAAAAAAAAGTAATTGAAAATTAAACAAATAAGTATGTCCGTCACCTATAGTTCGAGTATGTCACCCTATCTAAGCGCACGGCCGTGCGCAGGCCAAGTTCCAGCAACAAGCCGCGCGCATGCCGTGCACTATTTTTTTATTTACAAGTGCAGTTAGGAGTTTTTGGCGGGATTTTGTACAATGAAGTTCTGTCATGGCTGATTTTTGTTCGCAAATTGATTTTCTGTCGATATTGTGATGTAAAATTAGTTTAGTTTTGTATTTCAAGTGCCTAGTGTGCCTAATGTTTTTGCAGTATTTGGCCGTAAAAAAAAATACTTTTACAATAACATTCTCAGCTCCATTTTACCGAGATCGCGCCTGTTTCTATTTATCCACATATTGTCCAGTTGCACAGACACTTAAAATACAAAACTACTCCAATTTTACATCACAATATCCACCAGGAATTCACTTGCAAATTTATACAAGTACCAGCACGAATCTTGAGCGCTCGGCGTCAGAGTGGGGATCGCTTTGCGCATTCCATACATTGGCGAGCCAATCATCGTCGTTGTTAGATACATGCAGCAAGCGCAGGGAACGAATCACGAGTGACGTCTATGACACGATGGCGCGGCGAGCCAATCACTGACACTCCCCGCCCCCGCGTCTCGCTTCATACCACTAAGGAGACCGAATATTTGACTTCTGCGCAACTTGAAGCCAGCGCTCAAGATCCGTGCCGGTATCTTTACCTAATTAAAGCAAACACTGAACTTCACTCGAAGAAACCCTCCGCCAAAAAAGTCGAATCGTTCCTAAAAAAACATTAGGCAAGCGCGTTCGATTCATTGCTATTAATCTCAATAAATAATTCTATACTTAGTTCAGTTAGCCGTCTGCATAATTTCTCAGTAAAACTCTATGATATTCGTCAAACATATCGGGTGGCATTATAAACATACAAGTTAATTAATACGGCATGCGGCATTTCATTTCGCGTACCATATTGTATGACAAAGAAAATATGTACCTTGTTATGCACTTATCTTTGATACCCGTGCGAATTACTAAAGCTCATTTAGGTAATGGAATTTTTAATTGTAGGATGGAAAAGCTAAAAGCTAAATAGTCTTCAGCCTTGGTACCTATGTTGTGAAACGCTATTTTTCACATACTTTTTAGGGTTCCGTACCCAAAGGGTAAAAACGAGACCCTATTACAAGACTCCGCTGTCTGTCCGTCTATCACCAAGCTGTATCTAAAGAACCGCGATAGCTGGACAGCTGAAACTTTTACAAATTATGTATTATTGTTGCTGCTGTAACAACAAATACTAAAAATAAAATAAAATAAATATTTAAGAAGAGCTCCCATACAACAAACGCGATTTTTTTGCCAAATTTTCCGAAGGTCGGTATGGAACCCTTCGTGCGCGAGTCCAACTCGCACTTGGCCAGTTTTTAGTTTTAAATGTCTTGAAAAGAGACTACTACTGAAAGGATGAATAATATATTAATACAGTTGCCATCACGGATCTTGAACGCTCGGTGTCAGAATGGGGATCGCTTTGCGCATTCCATACATTGGCGAGCCAATCGTCTTTGTTGTTAGATACATGCAGCAACGCAGTGAACGAATGAGGAGTGACGTCTATGACGCGATGGCGCGGCCAACCAATCACTGACACTCCCCGCCCCCGCGTCGCACTTCGCACCACTAAAGAGACCGAATATTTGACTTCTGCGCAAGTGTTCAAGATCCGTGATGGCAACTGTACTTATATATAGGTACAATACATACAGATTTTCGTGTATATTAATCACATAACGATAAAAGCGGACGTTTGTGTATGTGTTTGTTACTTATTCACGCTCGAACGGCTGAATGAATTTTGATGGTACACAAGTAGGACGTGTCCAGCACATGGGGTTTTATTCTGGTAGACTTCCCTCGGAATAATTTGCCACTTTCACGAGGGTGAAGCCGCTGGCCGAAGCTAGTGAAAAATATAAGCCTGCTACGACGACACCAAATAAATTGACTGGCTTGTTGGTCTAGTGGTTAGTGGCCCTGACTGCTATGCCGGAGGTCGTGGGTTTGATTCCCAGCCAGGACAAATGTTTGTGTGTTGAGCACGATCATTTGTTCTGTGTCTGGGTGTAATTTGTCTATAATATATGTATGTATTTAGAAATATATAAGTATGTTTATCAGTTGTCTAGGACTCATATCACAAGCTCTGCTTAGCTTGGGACAGACGGCGTTGTGTGATAGTTGTGGAATATTATTATTATTATTAAATTGTTGAAAAAATGAATGATGACGATGAATTTTCAATGTATCAACACAAAAGTTAAGTATTTCCAAATTTTATCATTTAAGTATTTATTTCATAAAACATCACTATTAAACAGACATTCAAAACAGGCACACGTCGCACTTAGGTAACCTCTTGTAATGAGTGAAATCATCGCAGATGTTATAAACACAACACCGCCGTACATTATTTACGTACCGTGAAACTTGTCGCTTACGCCACAACGCACACACGCAACACAAGCTTACAGCTTCTTTGAAAGCCCTCGTTATCGTCATCAGTCGTCATGTGATTGTGGTGAAAATTAAAATAAAGCGAATGCGCGTCATTTAGGGAGAAGTTTTTTTGATGTTGGCAACATTGCGTAATCCTGTTTTGTTTTGGCACCGGGTATTATTGTGGTTGTTATGATTCAATAAAGTAAATAACCATGTTTTTTTAAGAGAACAGTTTCAATAAAGCAAATACATCAGGAAGAGTAATAATATTTAATTAGTAATTACTACAAGCATATCCAGAACATAAAAAAATATAAAATTATATAGGTAATATAAAAGTCATAGTTCATATTAGGTCGTTAACAAAAACCAAACCGACGTACGACGAGTATCCACCCTTACGTTGTTGAAACTTTTACGGTCAGGACTAAGCGTTTCACTTCGCCGTTTATACCGCATACATCGAAGGACTGGAACAATTTGCCTGCTGAGGTCTTCCCGTCCGATAATAATTTAGATTTCTTCAAGCCTCAAGGCTAGAGTGAATAGGCACTTATTAAACTAGTGCGCCTCACCATCAATGATTGCATCACTGCTTACCATCAGGTGGGATCGCAATCAAGCACTGGTTACCTACAACAAAAGAAGGTGAAGACCTGCTGTACCGACTACCACAAATAATGTGGTATAAAGACCTAAGGATAATTATGATGACGATATGCAATGACAATGAACAGCACTTTTCAACCATTTAAATTATTACTCGATAGCTCTACTAGAGACCATCATGTCATTATATTACCAATGAGCATTAACTTGCAATTTAACACCATTCTTGGCTATTTATTACATCGTTGCAAAAATATAATGCCCAAGTAGGTATGTAGGACATAACGCACATGTGCATAAATTACAGATTACTGAACACGTTTAGAGACTGACTGACATTATTTCAGTATGTAGTTAGGGTTTCAAATAAAAATAATTTATGACTCAGATTAAAAGACAGACATTGAACATGACGAATAAACGATATTATCTTTGCCCGATAGGAAGTATTCAAGGCTTTGAAGCACGCACTGGTTTTTTGTCATGAGAGGCCGACTAAGGCTTTATAGTCCCTTGAACCATCTGGCCGAAATTAAATGGTCACTACTCTCGTACCCGTCTAGGCGACAGTACGACTATCTGCGTATTTGTTTGCGGCCAGCTGCTTTTTAGCTATTTGCTTGCATGTGATCAGTTTAATTATTTTTTACAATCTTTATCAGAAAAAGCTGCCATGTTTTACTATTGTATATAATAAAAAAATATTTTCTGAGCGCGACACGAGACACTACTTGTCCGGATCGGAAACAGTACTGTTATGGACGAGTATCTCCGGTCTCGTATCTCTGTCTCCTGTTCCGGTCTCAGGTGCGAATTAGAGCCCATACAAAGTCTAAAAAACAAGTACCGGTCGCAGTCTCGTGTCTCGAGTCTCGGTCCCCAGTCGCAGTTGCGGTGCCAAACGCGCCTTTAGACGAATCACAAATAAACGCATTTTAGGTGATGCGATTGGCTGACAATTAAATCAGTTAAATTAATCACAGTTATGGATAGCTAACGTCTTGAAACTGGACATTAAGATTCCTTAGAAAGACAAACAAAACAAACACTAAGGAGGATAAGGCTTATGGCTAAAGCTTTTACTACACTTCAATAGCTTTTATTAAATGAAATGAAATATGAGGAAAAATAGAAGTAATTAAAAAACATAGCTATATTTATCGGAATGTTTATAAGCCGCAAAGAAAACAAAGACAAACATTTTTTGCTAAATACCTTTGTATTTCAATCAATACATGTCTTTTTATTGGATGACGATATGGCTATATAAATATTTATTACCACTAGTGATTGCAGAAATATTTTCAGGGGGTGCATCTTCAGTACCTACAGCGCCTCCTACAATGTAAACTTGAGAATTAATGAAGAAGATTGCAAGAGCTAATGAATTGAGCTCGAAAATTTTAGCATATATTAAAAGCATAATATTCTAAGCTTTTTAAGCTTTCTTTTAATATATATTATTTTTATTTTGGATTTCTTTATATTAAATACAAAAACCAGGGTGGTACAAGTGAATACCCAAATTGTATCCCTATTTCAGTGCACATAAATGAAGACCAATATTAAATATTGCCATCACTAATAACCGCAGATAAAAAAATCACAAGTCTATCTAAAACTCACACTGCATGGTATTCAACTGTTTTCTTTTCATCTCATTAATTATTTCTATTTTCCCCTTATTAAACTATTTTTTTTGTTTTGTTTTAGTTGCCGAATAATAATAAGGTACGTTAATTTATTTCTCTTACTTCAAAGGGTTGAAACGAGCAGCCACATTGCAGGTATTAAGGCTACATGAAACGGTATTATTAATAAAAACTATAAGTAAGTAAGAAACTCTAAACTAGTCCCAGCAGTAATTAAACAAATTATGTCACAATTAGAACTCTGTATTCAAAAGCATTATTTTACAAAGGAGCGTTCAGAATGCGCAGCTCGCGAGCTACGCCCGGTGTTGCCAGCTTAAACGAGTTTTCCCCGAAAGTGTGGCGTTCCGTTCTCGCATGACCAAAACAGTCGGGTGCCATACTCTCGGGTTGCCAGAAGAGCATTGCACAGCAACCCGACACTCTCTTTGTTTCGTACCCAGACGTTATAATGAGAAACATGTGAAACATAATCGATCTAGGGATATTGGAGACGTAATACTACGCCGTTGCTTTTGTTCGACACGTTCGTGTTCGCGCTTTGTGTTCTCTACTGCGATGATAGGGTTTTATTTTGAGTCGCTGTGGGAAACTATTCGGTGCATGCGAGTCATGCTACTGACGATGTATCGAGTGAAGGATTATAAATCGTGTAACGTAAGAACTTTCTATTCACGGCGGGAGTAATGAAATTACGTCTTGGCGACTTGGGCAATCATTCAGCGAGGTATTTTGAAATTGAAACTCATTTACGACTTGTTTCATTGTTGTCGCATTTTGAACGAGGGTTTGGGAGATGTTTGCTTACAATATTTTTTTATAAAAAAACACTGAAGGCCGAACCTTGGAGAGTCTGTGTAAAGGCAGATCCAAAACAAAATTATCCGAAATTTTTACTCTCCTAACGTACTAATCAGAGTCAAATAAAATTAACCAGCATGCTCCGCATAAATAATGGGTATTTATAATAAGTATTTAATAAATGACGATACACATTAAAAAACGAAACTAAGCTTTTAAATGCAAGCAATTACTGCTCTAATAGCAGACGTCGACCCCGTAGTCAGTTTTATATATAAAATAATTTTAATCTGATAATTTACATTTTTGCAAGCCGTAAACCGTAACGTCTTTTGATAGCCAGAACAAATTCCCGCCTCTATAAATTCCCCCAGCACTTGCAGTGCTTACGCATACTTAGATGGTCAAATTTAGAATACGGGCGTGTTCTATTCCCGTTCAAAACGGCAAAAGTACCAACATTGCCAACTGCGTGAAACCGAGCGGGGACTGCGGGGAGGTCTACTGCAACAAGCAACACTAGAATATGGCGGATTAGGTTACGCGCCAATACAGCGGTGATCCTTACAAATTGTATGTTTTAAAATGAATCAAATGCAATGAATCGGTTTCCTATTTTAATTGAGGATATTATAAACTCTGTCCGGATGTAATTATGCCGTCGTTATCTGAAAAAAAAAGATTCCGAAAAATTTTTAGTTGTGCCCTTTTTAATAAAGGCGACAGATTTTTCTTTTTGCTTTTTGGTCTGATAGATAAAATTGTATTCTCCAGTGATATTCTAATAAATAATAATTTAATATAATATCATTGGTATTTTCCCAATTCAGACGTTTGAGTTTAGATCACAGTACTATACTAAAACTTTTAACATATCCCATTTAATAATAAAAACGAGCTTTGGTGGCCTAATGATCGTTCAAACCCAGGCAGGCGCGTTACTTTGTTTAATTTACTTTATCTGCACAGGTCGGTCAAAACACCGCGAGGAAACCGGCATATCCCAGAATCAAACTTCAAAGGCATTTGTGAGTTGTGACATCCACAAACCCGCTCTGGGTCCGCGTGGTGGATAACAGCCGATTACCTCTCGTATGGCCTGTGTCCCAACAGTGGAAATGTTATAAGACTGATTAAGCTTATCAGCTTAAAAGGAGACATGGACTGACCCAACGCACAGTCGAAACTACTGAGACAATGACCTAGACCATGACGTTTAAAGGAAGATTGTTTTAATCTTCTTTCAGTGTGGGTAAGAGACAGAGCTATACAGGTTGTCTAGCGCTATCTCTTACCTACACTGAAACAAGATTAAAACAATCTTACTTTGAACGTCATGGTAACCCCATAGGAGTGTAAAATTTTGCACAAGGTTTTTTTTCATCGTAGGCGTGCACTTACAATTTTCTAAAATTCATCCCCTGAAATGTTGAAACGGAGGTCTAAAGTTTTTATGGAGAAACCTACTTTCTCATGAGCAAATCACTGACAGAAACTAGTGCTAATTAAAACAAATAAGGTACTGTTACTATAGAATAATCGTCATCCTACTGCCCTCGATATTTATTGCTAGGGATCGGCGTAACACTTTTTATTCTTTCACACTCCTGTCAGTCGTCACTCCGTCATTTACTCCCTTTCTTTTCATGTCATTCTTAACCCTGTTTTTCTTTGGCCATTATCTCTGTCTATTAAACATTATTTTTAGTATATAATGCGAAACTTGAATGAATATAGTTTGTTAGGAATCAATAACTCAATCGATTCCAATAATTTTTACAACATGATATATTTTTTCTCAAAAATATTAAAGTTATAAAAGGTTAAAGTTGGACACCACCAACACTTAGTACAGCACAGATCGCGGCAAGTCATAACGGGCATTAGGTGCTAACAAACAGCTGGGTGCAAGAGCAAAACAATCCCTTAGTCGCCTGGATGGCTCGGTGACTATGTATTTTTGCTGACATAATAAGCTTGTAACTTTGTGATTTGAGATTATACAGTTATGTTTGTACATAGATTCTTTACATTAAAATACTAAAGACGTGCTTCGGATTTCACAAATTCATGAACTAATGTTATTTATGAAACGTGATATACATCACTTTTTAAGGTAGTAACCTAGATTATCTTAATAATTATGTAGTAAGCATAGCTTGCTTTGCCTGGAGATAGAGAAAAGACAATTATGTTGCAATTAGGCTGAATAGGAGCCTAATTATTTCACTAAATGGCCATGACGTGAACTTAGCCGAATTCTATTTGTTTTATCTAGATCTACACTTGAGGGCAAGGGCATAATCTGCTGATTTAATTCATTAAACCCCAAGCGAACGCCGGCGTCCGCTCTCTCATTGTCTTACCTACTATTGTGTCTCTAATTACGCTATCGTCGGCAAATTCTTTCCAGAAGTGATTGAGGGAAATCCCGTAACTTGAAACTTGTAACAAAGTTGTAGAACCAGCTCAACTAACCAAATAACGGCATGGTTTGACGATATACCCGATGTGTACCTGGTAGGGAATGCAAACCGGTTAACCCGATAACCGAAAAACCGGTTTTTCGGCATATTTTTAATGACTAAAATAACCGGTTTTTTTTTTCAAGTAACCGGTTTTTTCGAGATTTTTTTTCCTTTCAAATTACACTATTTTTAAGCAAACATAGTTTTAAAACGCTCTTGAGGCTTGATATCAGTCGTAGGTTTGCTTATGAATATTTATGTACCATAGTGATAGCTACACGCATTGTACAGTTCTAGTGACACGCGGGGTTGCGATAGTCGTTGGTAGGATCCAGGAGTTGGGACTCGAGGTGGCGCTACACAAATCCTATGTGCTTTCACGGCCTTCGGAACGCGCCACCATCAGGTTCCCAATTAACGGTAGGAGGAGTTCACATCACAACGATGAAGTACCTGGGACTCGTCCTCGACAGCCAGTGGAATTTCGAGGAGCATTTCCGACGTCTGGCTCCCAAACTCAACCGGACGGGGGCTGCACTCAAGCGGCTCCTGCCCAACCTTGGGAGTCCAGATGCCTCCTGCCGGAAGCTCTATGCGGGAATCGTTCGGTCCATGGCCCTCTACGGGGGCCGGTGTGGGCACCGTCGCTGCAAACGCGATCGGCGGCCATGCTGAACGCCTACCAGAGGGTCATGGCAATACGGATGGTGCGGGGATACCGCACGGTTTCCCGCGAAGCCTTCTTGCTGGCCTACAACCGTGGGATCTAGAGGCAACAGTCCTTGCACACATGCACGATAGATGCGCGTGGAGATGCAACGCCGGGGTGAAAGTTCGCTACCGCGACAGGTCACGGCATGACGGACAGAGCTCCGGCAGGATCTTACGGTAAAATGGCGTCAGCGACTATCGCAACCCAGTGCTGGGCACGCCACAATTATGGCAGTAAGTCCCCTCTTTGAGGCGTGGCTGGAAAGACCTCACGGCGTCCTTACCTTCCGCATGACGCAGGTCCTCACCGGACATGGCACGTTCGGGAGGTACCTGTTCCGGATTAAAGCGGAAGTGACGCCCGGGTGTCGCCATTGTGCGGAATGCCCGGAGGACATGGTGGAGCACACAGTCGAGGTGTGCCCTGCTTGGGCGGAGCATCGCCGTGCCCTCGTGGGGGCGATCGGCGGCGGAGACCTTTCGCGCCGGGCCTTGGTTGAGGCCATGGTGCGGAGCGAGGAGGAGTGGCAGTGGAGTGGCTTCCGACTTCTGCGAAGCAGTAATGCTCGCAAAAGAGGCGGCCGACCGCATCAGGCAACGGCGCTCTCGCCGCCGCCGCCGGGATTCCGATCCCGATTTCCGGCCACCGTAGGCGCGGGCTTGCGGACAGTGAGCAATGGGTCGCTTTCCGGCCGTCCGGTAACTGTCCGGACCAAGCCCAAGTCGTCGACAGCGCGCACTGTTCCCGCGCGCCTCAAGGAGTTGTCAGCAACAGCAGGGACCCAGGCGGGTCGAAGCATACTGGGGCCAGGGTTATTCGAAAGGGAACTCGAGCCACGGTATGAAGGCTAGAAGGAACGGGGTGGGTCTTTTAGTCAGTAAGAGTCTGACACTATCTCCCACTCCGCCCAAGAGCGGGGGTTGTCATTGGATGATTTTTCCCACCATAAAAAAAGACCTCAACCCGTGAACTACAAATTGAGATCTATATTAGAGAGCATGGGCTGCATGTAACAATAATTCAAAATCCTTAAAAATTCTTTACGATCAGCAGTGGACAACTTTCCAATGATCACCATGCGTAAACAGATGACACGTGGCCTAAACGCTTAAAAGCCTGTGTTAAGGTTAATCTACACTAATACTAATACTCGTATAATAAAGAGGTAAAGTTTTTTTTTTTGTTTTTGTTTTTTTTGTTTGTTTTTATGTTTTTTTGTTTGTAGGAGGTAACCTCTGGAAGTACTGGTCCTATTGCTAAATTTTTTTCACCGATAGAAACCTGCTTTGTTCCCGAGTGACATAGGCTATATTTTATGTACGCGGGCGAAGCCACGGACAAAAGCTAGTGGTGGATATTTTGAGTAGAAGTATTTGGTTTAGTTAGGAAGTGTTTCCAGAATTATCTTGATACAGTTGCAACTAAATATCTGCTTCAGAGATTACACAAAAACATGCGGAAACACACGTTTAAATTATTATAAGCGCTAAAAAGTAATTTTCTCTAAGTGTCAGTTAGAAGGTATTGGTACTTCACCGTCGATATATTAACTTTTAGCTTGAGATTCTCTACGTATGACATCATTCTGAGACATTCGTTTTTATGAAGTTGAGATTTTTAACAGGATTTTTATTAGGTATACAATATATTTTTTAATAGATAAGTTCCAAGATAAGTTTTAAAATATTTATTTAGAATTTCACAAGCAAAAAAAATTAAAATTTTCACTTAAAAATAAATTTCAAAAAAACTATTTTTAAAACCGGTTACCCGGTTAACCGGTTTTTTTTTTAGAAAAACCGAAAAAAAAACCGGTTTGTAATTTTGGCGGTTTTTGCATTCCCTAGTACCTGGTACCAAACTGCCATTAGGGTTGCTATCTTATTTTCACCCCTAGTTTTTATTTAGTACAAAAAGAAATGGGGCTCTATCCGTACCCATTACTGATCATATTTTTGTAGTCAAAAGTAAAAAAAAAAAAACAAATCTCAAAATTGTCCTCGAAAATACTACGCGTAGTGTTTATAACCATATTTTCATAAATTATAATAATAATAATATAATATAATATAATATAATATAATATAATATAATATAATATAATATAATATAATATAATATAATATAATATAATATAATATAATATAATATAATATAATATAATATAATATAATATAATATAATATAATATAATATAATATAATATAATATAATATAATATAATATAATATAATATAATATAATATAATATAATATAATATAATATAATATAATATAATATAATATAATATAATATAATATAATATAATATAATATAATATAATATAATATAATATAATATAATATAATATAATATAATATAATATAATATAATATAATATAATATAATATAATATAATATAATATAATATAATATAATATAATATAATATAATATAATATAATATAATATAATATAATATAATATAATATAATATAATATAATATAATATAATATAATATAATATAATATAATATAATATAATATAATATAATATAATATAATATAATATAATATAATATAATATAATATAATATAATATAATATAATATAATATAATATAATATAATATAATATAATATAATATAATATAATATAATATAATATAATAAAATATAATATAATATAATATTCCACAACTATCACACAAGCTCTGCTTAGCTTGAGACTAGACGGCGCGCCCTCTAGTCTCAAGCTAAGCAGAGCTTGTGTTATGAGTACTAGACAACTGATAAACATACTTATATGTTTCTAAATACATACATATTATAGGTAAATTACACCCAGACACAGAACAAGTGATCGTGCTCATCACACAAACTTTTGTCCTGGGTGGGAATCGAACCCACGACCTCCGGCATAGCAGTCAGGGCTACTAACCACTAGACCAACAGGCCAATTGAGTGACTTTTTGGTATATAAACCAACGTTAATAACTTTGCTGTTTATGAATATTACTTACTTAAACTTTACTGAAATAACAACAAGACCTTTTATAATAATTTTGCCCTTTAAGTATTTTTTTTTTTTTTTAATATTACACAACTATCACACAGCGCTGTCTGGTCCCAAGCTAAGCAGAGCTTGGTAATACAAATGTTCATATTTGTATTTGTACCATAGATATAAGGGAAATGAAGAAGAAATTCTTAGAAAAAAAGAATATCTACCAACCGTATCTTAATAATCTTAACCGTATCTTAATAACCGTATCTTAGTAATCTTACTTTTTGCGAAACATTTTTCTGTTTTTCAATTTTTTTTTTATAATAACCATACGACAGTTTCAATAAAGCCTATAATATTCTTTTACCACTAGGTACTTTGCAATTTATGACAGAGAAGACAAAATATATTAAAACCACATAATCGAGCTTGCTCCTTACCAGACGAGCGGACGATGAACTACCCATTGCTCATCGTCCACAAACCTGCGTCGGAAATCGCCCTTCATTTCAAGGCTGCGATAATTCAACAACATATCTTCAATTAGAAAATTCAGTGTCCAAAAACCAATCCTAACTCTCACTAATTCTCACAAATCATCTCACCATGGCCATTCTAAATGAACATGCTAGTTCACGTGACGTTCATATTTGTTTCCACGTACATTAGCACGGCGATCGTTTTACACGGCATTAGGTAAATTATAAGCTCCACTAGTTGTTGCAACTCGATATGTTTGCAGTCGGTGCCGTCTCGGCTTCACCCTCGTCACAGAGCAGCGGAATACAGTAGGACCACAAGTTTAATTATACGGTTTATACTCCATCTGTTTAGGTAGTTAACTAAACGTAAACAATCTTGATATGTCTTTTTATTTAAAATAAATCGTAACAAAGATATACAAAGACTATTTAAATTTAGTGAATTATAATGCGTTCCAAGTGAGAATAGGATCGCCCGCCATGTTGTGATTGTGACGTCACGATTTACTGTCAAATCAAGGCAATAAATTTTTAAACATTAATTAATTTACGAAATGTGAACGAAAAAAGTTTAATCATCCAAGAATCCAGTTCTTCAATTTTACTCATCTCTAAGTTCTTCAATTTTGCCAAAATTTCTTCGATTTGACAGTACGACGAGACGTCAAAACATAAGAATCGGTCCTATTCTCATTTGGAACGCGTAGTACCTAGCATCGGTTTACGTAAATACCTAATTTTAAACATTTCTAGATAAAATTTTTAGAATTTTTTTTAGATAATACCTAGACATGCCTAAAAAGATGGAGTATAGGTTTTTTAAGCTAGAACTACATTAGACCGACGCATACGTGACTGTGACACGCCTGATTAGTACGTAGAACGACGTCGCGTGGCGTGGAGCAAGTGTAGCTCTACAAGTCTAGTTTCCATATAAAATGTAAGAAAACAGCTGTCTGCCTTGAGCGCAGAGCTGGCCGCAGCGACGAAATCCAAATAGGTACATTGGATTATCAATTCAATTTACCTATATATTGGATTGTTAATTCAAAGTACTGTGCTCTCGACTCGTCGTTGCGGTCAGCGCTGCGCTCAAGGCTGTTTTCTTAAAGAATAGCACCGCGAATCGGCGTACGTGTCATACGTGTGAGCAGCATAGTTTTATCTTTACGCGCGTGGTCCTCGCAAAGGGCAACTGAGCTGTAGTGCTACCACCGCGATCCATTTTACGACCTAAACTGAACTGTTAAAGGGATAGATCTATATAGGGTGTATAGCTCCATCGCTCTTTCTTGCTCGAACGACTGACATTTTAACACGTCATGGTAAGTCCCCTCAACTTTTTCAGTTTATGCAATTCGTATGACGAGCTTTTTCGAAGTGGGAATTCATCCAATGATTTCTCTCGCTCGACTTTAACTGATTAAAACCACACCTATGTCCTTCAGTTGCCCTTTGCCACGACCACGGGCTTCCTTTCCAGAAATTCCCATCCCTATGATTGGCTGTGAGAACATTCGTGAAAATAACCGTGGCCATCGCAAAGGACTGTTGAATGAACACTGTGGGCTAAAACCCACAGTGTAAATCAAAGGCTGACACTCCCTTTCACTTCATCTAGCACATCATCATCGTCGGCTCTGATCCCTATTTCCGGCCACCGTAGGCGCGGGCTTGCGGACAGTGAGCAATGGGTAGCTCGCTGTCCGGCCGTCCGGTAACTGTCCGGACCAAGCCCAAGTCGTCGACGGCGCGCACTGTTCCCGCGCGCCTCAAGGAGTTGTCAGCAACAGCAGGGACCCAGCCGGGTCGAAGCCTACTGGGGCCAGGGTTATCCGAAAGGGCGCTCGAGCCCCGGTATGAAGGCTAGAAGGAACGGGGTGGGTCTTAGTCAGTAAGAGTCTGACTATCTCCCGCTCCGCCCAAGAGCGGGGGATGTCATTGCATGATTTTTTCCCACCATAAAAAAAAAAATCGTCGTCGGCTACATCATCGCTTTCCATCAGGGGAGATAGTGGTCAAACGCAAGCTTATCGATAATAATAAAAAAAAACTAAAGGTAGATGTGATTGGTTTATTGTTGTAGGACTGTTTTGCACTGTGGTAGAAGCATAGATCCGTGGGTAGAAGGCATTAGCTGATTTAGATTATCTGATCATTTTAATTAGATATCGACGGTTGAAAGGCAAAATGATGTAAGCGACATTGAGTAAACTTTATAAAAAAGTGTTTTAAAGTTAAAATTTTGAGTTTACTTTTGTAAAGTTTACTTTATGCCGCTTAGATCATTTTGCCTTTCAACCATCGATATTTACTAATTAACATCGTAGTCAATGCTGATACCTACACTACACAAATTTAAATCTACAAGGCATTCAGCCTTGGGGCTAAATTGTCAGCATTATTTATTTACTTACTAGCTTTTGCCTGCGGCTTCACCCGCGTACATAATATATAGCCTTTGTCACTCAGGAATAAGGCAGCTTTCCATCGGTGAAATAATTAATTTCAGCAATCAGACCAGTATTTTCAGAGATTTCCTCCTACAAACAAAAGACACAAAAAAAGCAAACAATTTACCTCTTTATAATATTAGTGTACGAGTAGAAGTATAGATTTAATCTTCATGCAACACAAAAGTACAAAGGCGGACTAGTGCTATAGGCATTACCTATGATATGTTATGTTAATTTTTCGTTAAATATTTATCCAGGAAAGCTATAATTTGATGATAGGTATATCTCGAGCTTGGTATACAAACAAATTGATGACACGGGGACACAGTAGTTGAACGATTGGTTGCTGCGCTACGTGTCCCAAGTTTGATTCCCGCACGGAACAAATATTTGTATGGCCAACAAATAGTTGTTTCGGGTGTGGGTGAGTTTATATTTATTTATTACTAGCTGTGCCCGCGACTCGTTCGCGTGGACTACAGGATTTTGAATTTATTTTTTCTAAAATAAAAGTAGCCTATGTTACTCCTTATTACATCAGCTACCTGCCAAAAAAAGTCCCGTCAAAATCGGTCCAGCCATTTCAGAGATTAGCCCGGAAAAACAGACAGACAGACAGACAAAAATGGTAAAAACATGTTATTTTGGTGTATATACATGTAGTAAAAATGCAGTTATTTCAATATTACAAACAGACACTCCAATTTTATTTATATGTATGTATAGATGTATAGATTTATATGTTTGTGAATGCATTCACGATACAGGAGTCCTAGTGTGGAGCGACGTAATTAAAAAAAAAAACTTGATACATTCTCATGAATGACGTAAACTTAAAAACTTAAGAGAAAACATACCTACAATTGAGCGATGTAATTAAAAAAAAACTTGATAGGTGCCTACCTAGGTATTCATGAGACTCATAAGAACTTATGAGAAGGTAAACATACAAAGTACAATTCACGAATGATGGCGGGCGTGAAGTTTGCGCAGAAGGCTGCGCAGTGACGTGTTTTAGGAACCAAATTGCGACGTGCGCGAGGCAGGGATATGCTAGGGATTGACTCTATTTAAACACAATCGTTCCTTTGTTCAATCAAAAATCATAATCGATTTTTATCGATTTGCAATTTATTGATTTTTGTTTATATAAGATACTGAACGAAATAGATTTAAAAACTTATTAAACATTGTCGTTAGTAAATGAGATTTCAAACTTTAATTAAAAAAGAAAAATAGTAACATATCATTTTCTTAGTTCAAAGACATAATTTAGTTAAATATCAGTTATTTATTAACTACTACTTCAATAACTACTGTTCGAGAGTAATTTAAACCAAGTATAAAATTGATTATAAATATATTTTTATAATTCAATTTTAATCGATTCGAAAAAAAATCGACTAAACAACATCCTCGGAAATGCATATTGGACATCCCTTTTTGTTGACATCGTATATCTTCGTGCATATTCGGCAACTCTCGGTACGCGATCATGTGTCTCAGTCACACGTTAGCATTGGTGTCGAGTTCGTGTTGTTATCTCTCTCTAGAGTACGGACAGTTACAAAAGTTTTCGATAATTTGTTGTTTATTATTTTGTCGAGAGATGAGTGAATCCTTAATTTATTACGTTATTTTTATAGCTTTCTGTCTCATAGCGTTTTGATATTACTTTTATTTGTACTTGGTTCCTGCATAAGGATTTTTTTATTCGTATTTCGGTTTAAAATAAAATGAATGACAATAACAGTTTTTTCTATGAGTGTACATGCGCGAAAGTTCGCAAAGGCTAACTTCAGGGCCGCCATCATTCGTGAATTGTACTATACCTACCAATTATAATTATGTACTTACAAACGTTCCCAATACTTGTTAATAAAATTATTTTTAGGGTCGTATTAGATATTTTCGGTAATCAATACACCATAAAACATAACATTACGATATAAAAGTCATAACACAGTTTTAAAATTAATGAGTGCTCAAGTTTCACGCATAATCAGCTACTGAATGATAACTGGTTAACTGTCATTTACAGATACATTAGTCATTACACTCCTTTTTTATTTTATTAATTACAGTGTATGTTTTTACGACCACATTTTTGACACTTCATAATTTACACTCGAAGTTTTTTTCTTCAAGCTGTTTATATTTTGTTAAAAAAACCGGCCAAGTGCGAGTCGGACTCGCCCATGGAGGGTTCCGTAGCAGCAAGTAACATAATATAAAAGTTCTTGTAGTTCGTTGTAACTTTGATCGATGTTTTAATAATAGTGTATTTTTTTAGATTTATGACGTATTAAAAAAAACTACTTACTAGATCTCGTTCAAACCAATTTTCGTTGGTAGTTTACATGGTAATGTACATCATATATTTTTTTTAGTTTTATCACTCTTATTTTAGAAGTTAGAGGGGGGGGGGGACACACATTTTACCACTTTGGAAGTGTCTCTCGGGTAAACTATTCAATTTAGAAAAAAAAGATTTTAGAAACCTCAATATCATTTTTGAAGACCTATCCATAGATACCCCACATGTATGGGTTTGATGAAAAAAAAATTTTTGAATTTCAGTTCTAAGTATAGGGACCCTCAAAATTTATTGCTTTTTTTCTATTTTTGTGTAAAAATCTTAAAGCGGTTCACAGATTACATCTACTTACTAAGTTTCAACAGTACCTATAGCTTTTATAGTTTCGGAAAAAAGTGGCTGTGACATACGGACGGACAGACAGACAGACAGACAGACAGACATGACGAATCTATAAGGGTTCCGTTTTTTGCCATTTGGCTACGGAACCCTAAAAAGGAGCATTGTATCTGTTTCATATTATTTGTCTTTTTTAAGGTGAACCTAATAAATAAAAATACTATAGAACCTAAATGGTGCCAACAGTTTCAACGCGAGATATTTGCCAACCTATCCTTATTTTTATTCATAATCTGTCAAAAACAAAACTCTCTAAGTCGACCTTTTATATTTGCAGGATTTACTAAATTTCAATATTTTTTTTAAGAACAATTATTTGTTTTTTCTCAACATTAAGGATAGGTTTACAAATATTTCGCAGTGAAACGTCTATTAAATAGGTTCTTTATTTATTTTTTTGTGTAATTCAGTGCGGTGTTCTTTTTAGTTTGAAAACTGTAACTTTTTATGTGTTTCTTAACAAATTCAAAATCTTTTTATTTCACATAGGCCTGCATGAGCATAACTGGGCGTTTATAAACCGTCAGAAGCTAGTGCACGGTTCCAATTGGTCTTTTCCTATGGAGAAGAACCGGCAAGAAATTTCATCGTTAATACATTAGGGTTGATACTTATGTAAAGACGATAATCGACACTACTCGCTACTTCTAACTAAAATAAACCAACCCACAAACGAGTGATTTACGTAATAAGATATCCTCTACATTGATATTAATGATTATTCTGTTATTTACGTAAACATTGTACATTGAAACTAATCCAAGATCACTTTTCCTGATGTGTGGGACACGCGCAAGTGACGTTGAACATTTATTTATGTCAGATTCAAGTTTCTTGGTGACTCCACGCACATTGCTATTCGATTTCGTATTTACGTATTCTATTTTAATACGTTTTTGCTTCCTTGTTCCCTAAATATATAATTTGAAACGCAATTAAAATGTTTCAAATTATATATTTAGGAAACAGAAAATATTAATAGAGTAACTAAAAGCTTCTTTAGAAACCTTCATAATCATAAATATGAAGATGTTTAAATCAGAGATGTTATAAATATGAACTTTTGTATCTGGATACGGATACAGATATGAAATTATTTCGGATTATCCGCTAATTCCGGATAGTTTCGGTTACTGGTACAAGAATTTAAAAAATATATAATTAAAATATAAATAGCAAACTTTTCAAGTCTAGATTATCATTTTGGCCGGGCAATACAAACAAAAACCTGTCGAAAGCTGTAATTTTTAGAATCCACCTTTATCCAAAATTATCCGAAACTTTTATATCGGTTTCGGATATTAATTTATTTCAGATATCCGATAGTTTCGGATACGATGAGGGAGCTCCAAACTTCCCTGGTTGAAAACTCGAAGTTAATAAAAAAATATTTGAGTTTGATCCGTCCTTTTCTCGTTTTGCGACGTTCTTAAATGTCTCTTTAGTGAAAATTACCATCACAGATCGAATTTCGTTTTTATTTTTAATCAAATATTTATAACGGTTCCTGTTTGATTTTATCCGATATGCATCGAAACTTTATACCATTATTATAAACAGCTCTTTCATTTTGATCATAAATATCAGATTTCTTAACTTATAAATGGAATTTTACTTTTATTCGTGTTGGATGTAAATGCAGTTTGAATATACAGGATGTATTAACCTGAAACAACGATACACTTATTTGAAATGGTATTAAAAATGTTGGTAGCCATTTTAAATCCTGCACCCGTTCGTTTACGCATTCGTGTGAGTGTGAAGACTCAAATAAAAATATATCTCGAAAAAGTATTCTTCAAGAAAAACATAGTCGATCCTTTTTTCTTTTGGAATTTATTGAATTTTACCTTACTCGTATATGTTACAAGCCAACTGTGTTACAAGAGCGTTGCCATGCTTCCGGATAAAGCCGGACAGGGTCAGGCTAGTTGCGTATCCGGATAAATTAGGCGGAATCCGGCCCGTCCGGTTTTGTTAGGTTTTTTAAATTAGACATTTTTTTTAGATTTGTCAGTCTTCTACTTTATATTGTATCGCTAGCGTGGACTAGCATTTATAGCACCAATTTTATTTAATTTAACTGGAATTTAAAAAATATGTTATTAGCGAAAAAAGTCGAGTTTGATTTAAAAAAAAATGTCGGCCATTTTAGTCAAATATCTGGCTAAATTGACTGGTCCGGCTTTTCATTTTGAAGACCTAGCAACCCTAGCTATAAACATTTAATCCTCTTTTCATTCAACTTCTATTAATTTTGTCCCTCATCATGTGGGATTTTAAAATAAATCAGCAAAATAGGTTTACGTATCTGCTAAAGACACCCCTACCTAGGCCTATGCTTCGGGTTATATAAATGTGTTGATATATACAAGGTATAAGGGACAGCCTTCCACAAACTTTAAGGGCTTGCTCAGTAGACGAAACTGAACAACCTTCAACAAAAATTTTTTTCAGGAAACGAAAAAAAAATTTGGCCTCTCCATACAAACTATCCAATCAAGTTTATAATTTTGTATGGGGAGGCGGATTTTTTTTTCCGTTTCCTGAAAAAAATTTTTGTGCATGGTTGTTCAGTTTCGTCTACTGAGCCAAGTTACCTATAAGGGAACCGCACTTAAATATTTAATTTATTCAGTTTTTAAATACAAAATACAGCATTTGTAAAAATGTCAACTGTCTAGCTTTCCCGGTTCATGCGATACAGCCTGGTGACAGACAGACATACAGCGGAGTCTTAGCAATAGGGTTCATTTTTACTCTTTGAGTACGGAACCCTAAAAACCATAAACAATCACGCTAACAAAAACGCGGTTTATAGTGTTTTGAGTACTGTATAAAGTTAGTCTGTGACGCCACTCCTCCCTAATGAGTGACGTACGGAGGATCTCACCACGATAGTGATTGCGTGGGTTTGATTAGCTCTTTTGTGCTCTGACACCCTGGTCACTGGGTCAAGGAATTAATGGCTTAATACGAAAATAACTGATACATACCTACGTATTGCTTTTTGTTTAGGGTTGAACATGATCAATATGTGCGAAAAATAAAGAGGTGTTGGGTTTCAATTGCGGATTAATCAGCAGAATTATTGTATTTGCTTATATTGACTTAATTACTCGCTATGTAGAGTAGGTCACAAGTCAGCAAGCTTCTTCATAGTCATTGTGCCTGATTTTGACATAGGTACTTGATAGTTGTATCTAAAACTACTTATCGGGCTTCACACTGAGTAGTAATTTTGGATGTTTGCTGCTTAAATGCCCAGTTGGCTAGTACCCGAATGGGTAGGCGCTCGTGTACAGGCTTAGCGTATACTAATATGCTAAGTAGAGATGTGCCGAATATTGCCACCAATATTCATTCTTCGGGCAATATTTCCACTTCACGGAATCTCTAATGTTAAGCCTTTGCGCGAGTATGTGTAGCATGTGGCCACATGCCACAGCCACAAACGCCGCCACGAGAAGCTAGAAACGGCCACAAAGGAAGCTGAAGCGCGACAGCCACTTGTAGCCGGTTTAAATAGGCGAATTGCGTGCGGCGGGGTTTTGTATCGGTGTTTAGTGGCCAGTGCGAGCCAGAAGAATCAAGCGGCGGTGATTTGTAGCGTGCGGCGGCCACCGCTGTCAGGCGTGTCATCGTGTGCGGCGAGTATTTATTAAACGTATGAAAACTACGGGAAATAATAAGTCGGTGGCGGCGTTTTGTGGTTGTGGCCGTTGGCCCGTGTGAGGACCCTTAGTTGAATAGGAACCGGCGCAGCGTGGAGTTCCGCTTCGCAAACTGCGTAGCAGTTGCGTAGGCGCTTACGTAGAATACTCGTAGCACAACAGCCGCGTAGGCAGGCTGCGTAGCGCAGTGAACGCGTAGGCAACATACGTACGTAGGCGTAGCAGTCGAGATGGCAACCGCGCATGGCATCGTAGCGTTATAGCCGCGTAGGGTCACGCGTAGAAGTGGCGTAGCGTAGTACCAGAGTAGTGTAGCAGTCGCTTAGAGGCCTCGTAGAGACTACTTATTATGATTCATTATGAACTTGTGATCTTTTTTATCTTGATGAGTAGGTACCTAGTTTAAAAGCCAGAGTTTATAAAAACAACCAATCTGTAATTCAATACGAAGCGCACAGCTAATTATTACTGTGAGATACTTCATCGGGGTCAGCTTTCACGCTAACTAATGGAATTCTTGGTATCAAATGAGAATACGGGAGAAAACTGGAGTGAATAATCAACACTAGATTTGCTTACATTCCCAGAATTTTCCATGGAATTCACTGTTACGTGCCTTTCTTGAAAAGAGACATGATCCTCTGTGACGTTTCGATACAGATATCTTTGTTACACTGTGGAAATCTGGTCTTAATTTCGATTCCAGGGTCGTAGCTTAGCTTATTCTCCATCTGGTTTTTTTAATAGCAGTTCGGAATTTAGATTTGATGCTTTCTGTCTTCATTCATATGAAAAAAAAAACAGATTACAAAGTTTCAAAGACTACAGGCGTAATGTTATGAAAACTTGTAGAGTAAGTATTATTTTCTCAGTCGATTTGTATATTATTTCCAAACTCTAGCGTCCTAACTTCTGTTTAAAAAACAGGGTAGGGGCGAGCTTAACACAACTTTATGATAAACTCGTTTTTATACATCAACTCTGTTTCCATTTGAATTATAAGTTGTTATAGTGTACAATAATGAATTAAAAATTTAAAAAACGTTCCTCCCCTTTACAGTAGGCACTCTTTTACGAACGAGTTATTAATTGCTTGCCCATCCGCAAACCTGCGCCCACGGAGGCCGGGAGTTGCCCTGCTATTTCCAATGTTCGGGGCAGGGAGTCAGCTTCGATTTCAGCAGGGACATCTGAAGATCCTCTCTCACACGTTTCCAGCCACCTGTTTCTCGCTTTACTTACCAGAAGGAAGTGGCCGCTTCCCATTCCCTCTCGTATCAGACCATGGCCTAAAACAAGGTCGGACACGGTGGTGCCCGAGCGGGGCAGATTTCCATCGTATGTTTCTTCTTGTCCTCTGGGTGATCCGCACAATAGTGATACTGGAGCGTTTCTCCCGCCAAATGTCGAAACAGGTACCTCCCGCGATTGCGGTATGCTTAGCGCTGGGTTGCGGTTGCGATAATAGGTACAACCTGGGGATCTTGAAGTCTAAGGCAGTAGTCCGACCGCCGACGATGAACGAGAAACGAGTAGAACTAGTAACTATAATCGAGTTGGCGATCAGCGGAAAGCGAGTGTGTAGTTTCGATAGTTTTGTCGCCGGGCTATCAGCGATGGCGCTCTGTAAAGAAATGATCAAGCGAGCGAGCATCGCTGAACGAGTATCGCTGAGCGAGTTTATTTTTGTTTTTCGTCGCTCAGCGTCAAAACTAGTAAAGCGAGTCGTCGCCGGCATGCGGCAGTGTGAACAGCCAGAGCAACTTTTACTATATGCATCTCTTTCGTTTACACGGAATGTACATTTATTGTGCGATTTTTGAGAGAGAAAATCGCCGATAGTTAGTCGTTTTCTCGCCGGCGGTCGGACCACTGTCTTAGAGTGAATAGGTTACTTCTAGGCAAGTATGCGCCATTGTTGACCACAACGTCGCTTTTCATCAGGTGAGATAGTGGTCAAGTGCGAGCTTATTAATAGTAAAAAAAACGCTGTCTCCATACCGCAGTCTGCGGCATCTTTCTCGATTACCTAATTCTGCAGCTCACCTTGTAGGTAGGCCTAACTGTGTATTATCATAAAACGCATCATTATCGTAAGATTTTGGCAAAGTAGAACTATGGGTGGATGACCACCCACAGTTCTACTTTGCCAAAATCTTGGCATAGGCTTTTCTTTTCTTGTGCTAATTTCCACGCTCCTGTCCTACTGTCATCTTGTTTCTCCACGCGATGGCAACCATGTCTTTTTAAACCAATCTCGCTGCCGAATGATCATGTTGAAAAAATAATCTTGGAAAAAATGCAAATTTTATCAACCTTAGGTACCAACCCATAAAGCTAAATGTCTCAAAAACAAAAAGAAAGTACTCGCAACGCTAAGTCATATGTTATGCTGTCAGTAATTTTAAAATAAAACTTTGTATTCAACGGACATTGTAATATCGTAAATATTAAGTTTCAAATACTCAATGAACGATTAAATAGCCGACGTAAAACGACAATTTTCTCTTTAATATTTTACTAAGCTTACAGTTAGGGACGGCACAAGCGAGGAGGCAAGACGATCTATCTATTTATATTATTCTTACTATCTATTTGTTGATCAATAATCGATTAACAAATAACTTACCTATACAAACATAAAGCTTAAATTAAAAATTTGCTAATCATCCAACCCAAATTTACCCCCTACACACACTTCCCTCAATAACTTTTACATAATTATGCCGATTTTTATTTACCATAAACTTCTGTAATTTTCATCTTATACCCATCAATTTGATACCGACTTAGCCATCTTTATTAGGTTGTTCATTTCTATTTTCATAACTTTTCAGTCACTGGCGCCACTTTCAAACCTCCTCTAATGTAGTTATGTCTCACTTTATGTATTCTCGGCAGACCAGACATTCATCAATATTCTCACATCCGCTACATGTAACCCTGCTATGACAACAGTCTTCAAATTGAGGTCATCCATCCATCCTGAGTTGATCCAGTGAGTTATGTCTCGATCTACTCCAGCATCCCCTTGGACAAGTAACCCGAGGTACTGAAAGCCGGAAAGTTCTCTCTGTTGTTCTGTATTGTTTTAACTCTATATTTTAACTCACTAAAACTCTGGTCTGCCACCACACATCTAATCTGCTCTGGACCTCTAGTCCAAGCATCATAGAAAATCTTTTAATAAAAAACTGCATTCAAATTGGTTCACCAGCTATGATGGCACAGACAGACACATACGTAGGGTTGCCAGATATTGAAACCGAATAGCTGGACAGACTATCCTATTTAATCGGATATTTGGTCAAAAAATATTTTTTAGTTTAACATGACTTTATAATAACAATAGAATCATTTTAAATTCTAATGAAAAAACAATAAAATTAAGTGATATAATTGCTAGACTAATTGCATGTCCGCTCTGCTTGTGCTAGCGAGACAAGGTAAGGCAAAACTCAAATGACAAGTCTTTGTTTAGACTTGTCATTTGAGTTTTGCCAAATTTAAAAAGCTTAACAAAAGCCACTCCAGACCAGACTCCGCCTAATTTGGCCGGACACGCTAAAAAGCTTGACTGTGTCCGGTTGTATCCGGACGCCTGGCAATGCTACACATACACATAGAGGTCAAACTTGTATTGTCTGTGCGATAAAAGAACCGTCGTGGCGTAAAGTGAAAACAACATTAAAGATTTTAAGTAGCAACCCAACCCAGCCATCCGTCAAATGCCAAACGTCATAGTATGTTGACAGAAAGTTTGTTTACTATGTTATTTTATTGTGATTTTTAATTGAAATCTTCAGAAATGTGATAAAAAATTTCACTGAGCTGCAAGGGAAATAATTTTTAATATATTACAGTTTTGCCAAAGATAACAAATGGCAAATCACACCATTATTGATCAAAACAAAGTCACAAACTTGGGAAACATTGGTATGCTGTGTTTTTGGTACGTAACACTTTTATTTTAATGTTTTTAGACTTCCTAGGTGAACTCCTGTCCCTGTTATCTCCAAATATATATAAATTAAACGGAAATTCATTTAAACATGACGATATTTGTTTATTTTGTTTTGGTCAATATTTTCGATGGCTAGTATAAAGAGTATTGATACTTTAAATTTATAATGCATTTCGACTAACTTAGAATATTTCTTTTCAGGCTTGAGTAAGGATACAGTAACTAATAAAAAAGGGCAAGTGCGAGTCGGACTCGCGCACTGAAGATTTTGTACAAATTTACCTATGAAATCAATTCCCGAATTGAGTTACGAAGATTTTTCCAAATTGCAAACAATTTTTTTTTGTGGCGGATCTATCAATTTTTAATTTTCAGATTTTTCCCTGTACTTGTTCTACGAGACCTTGATTTATGCCAAATTTCAGAATTCTAGGTCAACGCGATTCACCCTATGAACTTTGATTCCCTTGAGTATCGAAATATATGTTTTTTTGCGACATAAACAGCCGTATCTTTTTTTTTTCGTTAACTCAGAAGTTTTTCACAACTTCAAAAGACCGCAGACTTCAGTGTATGGTTTTAATTTTAACTCGATACCTCCAAGCGTTCTCGAGTTATAGGGTCTTAACAAATAAACAGACGGACAACCAAGTGATCCTAAGGAGCTTATATGCGAGATGGTCCCTTATAGGCTAAATAGATTTTTTACAAAGCAACATTACAAATTCTGAAATGTACTTTATTTTCATAGTCATTAAGTTCATATTTTTCATTCATTAGCAAAAGGGAAAAATGTACTGAGGAAGACAACGAGAAAGTGGTAGTGTGTCCCAATTTTACCTTTATGTTTAAATAGGGTAAACATAAACTTGCTGCTAGCTACAATATTCCAGTCAGTGACAATAGACCGATCCAAGTCAAAGTGATACAACCATTTTCGTTGGAACTGGGTAAGTGGTCGTTGGTGGAACCTACCTAGATAGGCAGTACAGCAGTTTCTTCACGCTATTTTCCTATACCGATTCGTGTTTGCATTTAAATGTTCATCATCATTACAATCGAAAGACGTCCACTGTTCGACATAGGCCTCCCCCAGGTGTCGCCACAATTAACGGCATTACGCAAAAACTTATAAACGGATGAATTTAATGATAAACGTTAACGTATAGCTTATAACCTATATTTTTGCTAAGTTCAATAGGCTACTAATATTATAAATGCGAAAGTTTGTGAAGATGGATGGAGGTACTCGTATGTATGGATGTGTCGAGGAAAAACTACTAGACAGATGAACCTAATCATAAACATTGCAATAATATAGCACATAAGCTATAACTTTGCAGTTTCACTAGGTGAGCAAATTCAGCCAATAGGATAATTTTTATTATAGGGTGAAGCCGCTGGAAGAAGCTAGTCTAACATAGTTTCGAAATATCAAAATTTAACAGTCGCACTATAATGACGTCACAATGTTGCTTACATAACAAAAACGATATTTATCTACAGCAGCGCCCTCAAATCCCACGATGGTTTACTTTCCGCACAGACTCTAACACCCCTCTTTTTACGTAGGGTTTTAAAAAACACACCTCTTTTAAAAGTAAACAATTAAGAGTCAATAAAGAGTAGAGAAAACGCAAGATCCTTGAAAAGTAGCACAGGAGCTTCAATTACATAAACTGACATAAAGAAACAAGATACACGAAGTTCTCGACTCCCACATGAGAAAACCTGCTATATTTCCAGGAAAAACTTGTCCTATTTTCAAAACACTCTTCAAAAGTAACTTACGTGCACAAGTTTGAATTTCAAACGCAATATACTATGCTCAAAGACTGCAACAGTTTAAACAGAGCGGGCGTCAAGTTTTCTGTACTGGCAACACCGTGCGTAGGTCGCCGCGTCTCGGATTACGAACGCTCCTAAATTTACCTTAGCCAAGCTACTGCCATTAAAAGCATTTATGTTATATTGGATATCACAATATTATCGGGAGTTGAGTTACTATCGCGCTTTGACCGCTCATGGCTTTGTTGCTCGCCTTTTGTGACTTGTCTAGGTAAACCTGTGTTGTGACAGACAAGGTCGAAAATCTAGGTTGTCGCTGCCAGTAAGAAGGGTTTTGTGTTTCTAGTTGTTTACAAACTCAAAACTCTTCTAACAACTAATACCCTTCTTGATCTTCTAAGAATTTTCTTAATTTTTTTTTGTTCATAGTGAATTAGTGATTATTGGGTATTTGTATTACTGCAGTTACCCAATAATACACTACATAATAGCAAACTTGAGAAGATGTTTAACTTGCTGGTACATTTTTATTTTTACCTCCTGTTATAGTTAACACCAAGCGTTTTCTAGGCCTTATTAGACCTTATTTTCGATATTTGCCGACTTCTTTATGAAGAACTTCTTACGTTCTTGGATTTTCCTACAAATAAAACGCGTAATATTTTTGTAATCTACGCGGACACCGCTGTTCGCTTGGTGTTTAATGGAATGGCGCTTAAATCACGGGCGGCCACCGCGTTCGTTTGGGTTTTGACCAGGGAGAGCACACTTCTTCATTTTTTGAAGTTCAATCATATCTGTCTTAATCTGAAATGTATTTTAAATTGTATCTTGCTGTACATGGCTTAGCACTTATACCTGGGAAAAATTCGCCATCGCGCCAACAATTTGAGTTGACAGCAAGTGCAAGGCTGACATCGATCAGTCTATTTCAGCAATTAATCAAAATCAATCGAACTAGATCAACAATGAAAAAACTGAGATTCAATGACCTAAATAAACATTTAAATATCGAATTGATTTGTATGGCCAACCGCACGACAAGCTTGAAACTTGAACTGAGGGAAAAAGGCGCTTGAAATCAAATAAGGAATTGTTATCTTGAACGTGTTGCTGACTGTGTCACAAATCCGCAGATTGGACTGTGGTGTATGAACGCTGCGATACAAATATTGGACAGGTATAGATTATGATTTTCCAGTGGTTGTAGGTAATACCTAACAGCCTACTTAAAAATCTCGGACAAGAGTTCCAAGAACCGCAATCACCATAATATTTTAGTTAAGCGAAGTTTGTAGCAAGTAGATAACTGTAAGAAAGCATATCTATGTAGTTTCGAAGCCTGGAAAAAGGTCGAGTTACAAATTCTGCAACTTACAACATAAATTATTTACCTAACTAATTAAAGTTGCTCACCTTCTTGCTTAAGGTGTAAAGTGTAAACGCTCGATTAGCCCGCGAAATTCAAAATTTCTTTAATTTTTTGGCATTTTGTAGTTCAGTGTTAAGTTGTATGTTGTTGTTGTTGGCTATTTCCTGAAAAATCATTCAATAGGGTTTTTGTAGGTGGGAAATCATCCAATGATTTCTCACGCACTTAGGTGGAGCGCGAGGGCGTGTCAGACTTATACTGACTAAAACCGAATCCTGTTCCTTCTTTGTCTTCATTCCAGGGCCCCGGGGTTCTCTTTCGCACAACCCATGGCCCCAGTAGGCTTCGACCCTACTGGGCCCCTACGGTTTGCTGACATCTCTTTGAGGCGCGCATGAAATACTACGCGCCGTCGACGACTCGAGCTCGGGCCGGACGGTTACCGGACAGCCGGATGGCGAGCTACCCATTGCTTGCCGTCCGCAAGCTCATGCCTACAGTGACTGAAAATCGGGGTCGGAATCTCGGCGGCTGGGGCGTGAGGGCCGTTCCCTCAATAGGGTAAGACGAAATAAGAGGGTTGTATTGATGATTTTAAGTATTATAATTCCGTAAATAATATTATACGTATTACGACCACCAATAATGTTATAATCAATATACAATTTAACGCTAACCTGCAAAATGCATAAAACTTTTAAAAAAAAAATTTGGGCTACTTTTGAGCTTGCCCTTTATTTAAACTAACTTAAATTTGCATCAAATATCGAAACTCGTTACCAACATTGCATTTAAACCAACATTAATTAATCGACCGGACAGTAAAGTTTGCGCGCCTCATTAATATTTCGTAGTATAGACACAATATATTCGTAGTTTCGGTAACATAAATGTTGAATAATGGCGTCCGTCCATTCACTCGTTCCTTGCTGCACGTTAGCTTGGGTGCGTTCAGTTCAGCGTATCGTATTTTCACCGGTGATAATTATTACGCAACAGAACACTGGCAACACTCACGCCGGCCGTAAATTGAAACGCGAAAGCTCACGTACGAGGGAGTGTGGTTAGATCATTATTAGAAACGCGATTTATTGATTTAATCACGAATTTGATTCTGTTTACTTGTTTATGTTTAGATTAATAACAAAGGATTTGTGTTAGAACTTTAATGGTAAACTCATTAGCAAATAAGTTTGTTGATCTAGATTAGATATCTGGCTTAATTGGGAAACTAAAAACTATTGTATAACTTTTTTTAAATTTTGCTAAAATATCTCAGCCCCATTTTACATTGATTTTACTAACTAAAATGATAAACCCATATAAAAGAAAACTAGAGCGATTCATAAAGAACCGTAATTAAGCGGTACAACTTTTTAGTCATCTCCAATGGTGGTACAGATAAGGATTGTATGATCGCTATATCTAGTCGATTTAAAATACAATAGTTGTTATTAACTTTACTGAACACAGGAAATAAAATCATATTGTAGATAAATTGCCTACCTACCTACATTACGCAGAAGATAATTTCCGAACACTCATGAAAATGATTGCCCGCCAACATTCTTTCAATTCTGAAAGGTATTTTTTTTTTTTTTTTATTGTTGATAGGTTCGCGCTTGACCGCTATCTCACCTGATGGAAAGCGACGATGCGGTCGACGATGGAACGCGCTTACCTAAAAGAAACGCGCGCGTATCTAATGATTTTTTTATGCAACCTGCTCGATAATGCCCTTTTATATGTCATAAAAGATAGAACCCTCACCTAAAGCAAATCATTCTGTCCCAAAGGATGTAATACAGTTTGGGCGTTCCCTATGGTATAATGAGATTGGTATTTGAAATGACATAATCTGCAAAAAATCTTACTAAATAAGTGAATTAATAAAATACTTATAATTCTCCAATATGTAATTTGTTTCAGTATTTTGCTGTAAACAGTAGAGTAGGTACCTATAGGTACAACAACACGGATATGGAGCTGAATTTGTCTTGGGCTGCTTGAATTCCTCATTTCACTCTGGTTTCTACATTAACTCCTTCGCAGTTCTCGGAACTTAATTATATAAATAGATACCTACTTACCTCACTAATATTACCGTAGTTCGGGATTAAATCTTAGCAACTTTTGTTTCGTTTGGAATTCAACATGCCGCGCGCGACTTTATGACACTGCTTTATGCCCTAGTCACATAATTTAAGTGCTATTCAATTTTTAAGTAAATAGTCCGTAAACTTATTGAATCAATGCGTTCCTAGTGTTCTTACCAAATAGAATTAAACCATAGTCATTGATTCCTACCTACTGTTTAAATCAAGGAGCAACGGCCTTACCATGATGAGAAAGAGGGATGAGCGGCTTACCATCAGGTGAGATTGTGGTCAAACACGAGCCTATCTGTGGTATACACATTAAATGTAGGATAGGTCAAGCAGGACGTCACGTTAGAAGTGCTCCCACCGGGGTCTCGACTAGACGTCACGTCACTCCTTGACTTTGCCTACTTACTGACAATTTGGTTGTTTCATTTACTATAAACCTAAATCCCTAACAAGTGATTTTAGTGAACACCACATTGGCGACGAGTAAAAGCGCAGTAAGTAAAGTGATCTTAACTCAAATAATGTACTACTTACGGATATTGGTCAGCAACAAAATTAATTTTTACAGCAGTGTTTAAAAAAAAAAAAAAAAATAAGTGACCGATACCTGAGTGAAATTCTGTAAATATTTCATATATCAGCAAGAAAAGTATAATTTTACAGCACAAAGTGCTTTGAAAGAAAAAATAAAAATAAGTGACCGTTTTCTACATTAAATTGAAATTCAGTAAGTGTTAGTTTCATAGAAATGTCCATATTTCGGTCGTTATTTAGCTATGTATGAGCGATCTGCGTCAGTGATTAGCTGAGAGATGCGCAATATAAATCGGTGAAATCATTTCGTCATTTAGTACATAAACGGTACCGTATACTATATCGGAATGTGATTAGGGCATACAAAATGTCCCTACATTTCGAAAATAAATAAAAATTCCAAATACAATGTTTGTTGACCAAATTCGTTTGTGGCTACATAATATCGAAATAAAAGTGCCAACGAGAGTCGTTAAATGATCAGTACCAACGAGTGTTCGTTAAATGATCGAAACAAAATAAAAATATTCGATCAAAATTTCCAGCGATAACACGTTTACTTATAGATGCTAATTTTATCGAAAGATATTATTAGATCCCAAAATGAAATGTGCCAACGTGATTATCGTCAAGTACCAGTTTTAACGCCAATTACCACTTCGATACTTCGAAGCAATATGATGCCTGGCTAGGTATCACTGTATAGTTAAAACTAAATAAGTGTCATAAAATCCTTAAGGCTAATTAAATAAAATACATTTTGCACTGGCTTTATCCATCAAACAAAGAATTTGTCACACGCGTTATAACGCCCCGATGTGGTTGGTTCTACAATCTCTATTTCAAGTGGCCGTTTTGCTGAGTAGCATGGCGCGGCACTCCGGCGCAGGTACCTATTAATGGACCCTTGTGCGACTTGCTAGCTAAAGTTTGTTTATTTAAATGTTATAGGAACAGTGCCCATAGAGCTCTTATCTTAGCTGGCTACAATCAATTCAGGGTTATAAATAAATTAACGATGTGTTGTGTACCTATATTATTCTTGCATTTTAGTTGAAAACAAGAATAAGATGAGAAAAAAAAAAACTTATTTGAATTGTGAGTACAATTCTTGATTCTAGTTCAAATATGGTTTGAATTGTAGATTTAGTTCTGGATTCAATTCCCTAAAGAATATGGAAGATTATCACAATGAAAAATCATAACCCTTTAAAAACAGCAGTCCCGCCATTGAGCTAATCCACGATAGCCAGAGTCAAAGTGCAATAAGTACCTGCCATAATGGAGTTGACACTAAACAAAAAACTGTTGCCCATGCGGCAATTAAAATCACAAACGTGATAAAAGTACCTTTCCTGTAAATCTATTGCTAACGTGTTTTCAAATTATATTTCCAGAAACACTGCAAAACAAGGACAAATAAGAAAAAAAGGCACTAACCTCGTGTCAAATAATAACAATGAGTTGTAATCACAAAAGTGATTACTTAAAGTTCGAGCAATTGATGAAAATTCAGTTAATGCCCTATAATTAATGCAAATGGCATAAATAGGTTTTTTGAGTATTATTTGCAGAATAACGCGAAACGAGAGTCAATAAAAGAGAAAATTCTGCCTCTCGTCAAATGATAACAATAAAGTAAAAATATTAAAAAACAAAGTACTAAACAAAACATCTAGCACTTATATGGTAGGTAGGTTCACACCTACTTATCTAATTTGCCACGTTGCGTCGATGAAAATTTAACACGTAATAAAGTGCAAGAGTTATTTGATATACAGAAAAAAAAAATAGCTCTAAAGTATTACTAGCAAAGCCTATGGTCACAAAATGTTTTAAGAAACCTATTATAAAAATTTAAAAAAGGCTTTGATCTGAATTCAATTGCCAACTTAAAGATCTTTATTGATAAAAAAAAAAAAAAAAAGTCCAACGGCTATTTGATTCCTAATAGCATAAAAAATAATAGCAAAAAGACGAGCTAGACAAACTGTATAGGACCTGGCTTGTAAATAAAACAATATTTCATCTTTTGGGTACCTCTGGTGATCCCGGATGCCTGATGATCAATAATATTATACTAAAATATCAATGCTGATGATGGTATACGTATTTATCTGCAGATACGTGAGACCTAGATAAATATAATAAGTACTAGCGTAGTATTACTTAAAACGCTATGTACATGTTTTAAATCAAAGTTCATGAATAGTTAAGAAGTCAATCAGTAAATGCTATACATAAAAAAAAAGTCGAAAAAGATATCTACAGTACCATAGGGAAGAAACTCTATGTACAATTGTACATGTTTCAAATCAAAGTTCATAAATACTTAAGAAGTCAATCAGTAAATGCTATACATTCAACTAAAAATAAAAAAAAGTTGAAAAAGATATAGTACCATAGCAAAGGAATTGTTGACTTTACTTACAACATAGTGATATAACATAAAAAAAGACTGGAAGAAATAAACACTCGCAGCACTTTTAAGTTAATTTGTGATGCGTTGTTAAATAATTTCCAGAAACCCGTAAGTATTTAAACAACTATAAAGTTACAATAAACAAAAATGAAATATTTTATATCGATTGAAACTTCAGTGCCATCAGGTTTCAAACTAGTTAATAATAAGTCAGTCTGACTTTCACATGGAAATGTTGATGAAATTCAATGTTTTCTGGATCAATTTCATTGAATAATTTAACTACAACTTTCAACCCTAAAAATCAATGGGTTTAAAAAAAAATATCCCTTGGCTATAATGACAAGAGATCTTACAATCGTACCCAACTAGAACTAACTATAGTTCTGTTAACTTTGGAGACAGAATCTGACAGATGTAAAAAAATTAACTCTGTCAGACTAAAACAAAGTATAGTCCGTGTATCTAATTGAATTCATGAATTGATTTGAATTCAATACAAATTTGCATTTTGAACAAACAAGAAGCTCTACGGACACTTGGATCAATAAATAATTACTTATATCGATAATGCATACATTTAAAATATCCGTATTAAAAATACAAATACAAATAATGAAAACCAATCATGGCAATTACAAAATGACAAACCTAATTGCGAGATGACCTGTCCTAACTATGACTCGTGTACTAACACAATTCAGCTCAACTCTTCTGAAGGAAACCGAGTCATCATCAGCAAAATATGTGAGCATGCATGACATTCTAACTGCCAGAGCACATCAAGTCAAAGGCCAGCCAGTAATACTAATTGATGTACCTAGTACTCATTTATTTCGAAATCCAACTAACTAATAGAAAAAAAAAACTAATAAAGCTTAGGTCATATACTGATTCCTTAGCCACAGGAACAAAAACCTAAGAACTAGAAAAAAAAAAAAAAAAAAAAAAAATAGGCACAAACATAAGTTCATTGAATATTAAATTTAGGCTAAAATCGAAACCAAATAACAAAATTGCGTCATATTAAGGTAAAAGAAACCAATTGCTGATTCTTATAACTCACAAGTGGAATCGTAAAACTTCTAAATAGAACAAAATACCTAATAGAGTTAAAATGTATTGTATTTCGAAGGCGCAAATCTTAAATTGGCTTACAGATGTTGTTCTGAGTCTGAGAGTCATGTGCATGGAAATTTACATTTCTGTAAACACACAATACAAGAGTAACTCATAATGTGGAGCAAAGAAAAAAAAAAAAAAAAGAACATCTGATAACGGTAGTCAATCTGTAATCAAGGTTGTACAGTATTAAACGAGAAATAATTAATAAGTACCTACTGAATTCCGAATCCGGAATTAAAAAACAGTCAAAGCAAAAATAGATGGACATCAGACCTTAAGAAATATCCAAGTCGAGATATTAAAGAAGCCCACAAGTAAATTAATCGATTTATGTTACCTTTGTACCATACTTCCAAAATAAGCAGTTAGGCACAAAAAAAAATAATAATCAAAACATAAAAATAAAACAACGATACGCCTCACCCCTTCGGAACTGGACAAAAGAACATGAGGAACATCAGACTAATAGAGACCACCATAAGACCACCGAGTATGAAGCATCACCTTCAATTTAAATCAATTTAAAGCATATAGAAAGTAGGAAGCATTGGATACGCTTCTTCAAAAATTAAATAATAATACTACATTATTAAAGGCTTATTTGTAAGCCTAATACAAATGCTAAATGTACTCAAATCTGTGTGGTTCTTTATTCAAAAGATCATCTCAGACACTACAAAACTGTGTAGATACACAGTTCTAATGATTAGATCATTACATTACAGTGGATTTTGAAAGAGACTTTGACCTCTGAGTTTGTTTCTGTGTTTCTTCTCAGAGCAGTCAGCTAGGAAACACAGGCCTCATCTAGAAAAAAAACAAAATAAAAAAAAAAATCGAGTAAAAGTAAAAAAATAAATGCAAAATAAATATCTTCATTTTGAAATTTTTCAATTTGGGTCTATAAAAAAAAAAAAAATTGAATATTGTTGTTTTAGAACTTCTCAAATTGTGTTTAACTACAAAACATAGTAAAATGTGTTAAACGCAATTCATTTCAAAATCTAAATATTATAATTGCACTTAAAATCTAAATAATTTTATAAAAAGGAAGACATGTGGGATACACATTAAAAATCCTAAATATATAAATGTACTTCAAAAAAACAAACTAGCGATTTTCGTAAATTATAATCTAAGTGTGATAAATATTGTAATATAATTATTGTACTTCAAAAACCAAACTAGCGATTTTTGTAAATTATAATCTAAGTGCTAAATATTGTAACTATGCTTGAAATGTAAATCATTTTATAAAAAGGAAGAGATGTGGTATACACATTAAATGTAGGATAGGTCAAGCAGGACGTCACGTTAGAAGTGCTCCCACCGGGGTCTCGACTAGACGTCACGTCACTCCTTGACTTTGCCTACTTACTGACAATTTGGTTGTTTCATTTACTATAAACCTAAATCCCTAACAAGTGATTTTAGTGAACACCACATTAAAAAAAAAACATCCTACATACCTCTATCACTTAAAACAGTTCAGTTTGGGTCGTCACATGGGTCGTAGTAGGGCCTCTGATTTCTTTGTTTGTTGAGTTTAGAAGACGCATGTTCACGTTACTGTTTTGGTGTACAATAAAGTACCTACTGTGGTACCTATCTTATTATTCTATTCAATGACAGTAAGACACTTTGTCTAGAGGTGCTCGACTCACCGGAGAAACAGAAAGTAAGTACCCCAGCTACCCGGGTAATAACTTGCCGACGATTAGGTAAAGCGTTATCTTGTAGGATCAGATGTAACCGGACCTCCATGGGAAGCGGTAAATAGTTTCATTACGCGACGACTGCTGGACTTACACAATCGAGTTTTAGTGGATAAGCGTGGGTTTGTATTGAGATTTAAGTTGTGATTTATTCTTTACTCTCTCCCTTCCGCTAGCGGCGTGAAAGTAGAAAATTATCTCAAGAAAACTCGTTCCTGGAATTAGAAATATCCCAAGTCATATTCCAGGAAATGATCTATCCGTGTGCCAAATTTCATCCATATCCGTTCAGCTGTTTCAGTGTGAATAAGTAGCAAAGTAAGACTTTTCTATAGATTTTATGGATGTATAGATTAAGTTCATTCATTAGGTAAATTATTCAAGCTAAATAAATAATGACAAAATGTCTACGAAGTACCTACTTACTACGAAAATGATTAGTTTCATTGATTTCGCTCTTTTAGCACCTACATTTAGATTCCTTAAAATAAGGAATCTTTTGTTTACGCACTCCGTAAACAAAAGATTTTTTTTTTTTTTTTTTATAATGGATAGGCTCGCGTTTGACCACAATCTCACCTGATGGTAAGCGATGATGTGGCCGACGATGGAGCACGCTTGCCTAGAAGCAATCTATTCACTCTCGACTTAAAGACCCCTAGGTTATAGCTATCAGGAAACACAGACTCCGGCAGGGAATTCCATTCCTTAGCTGTACGCATAATGAATGTACTCGCAAAACGCTTTGTACGTATAGGTGGATTCCGCGGAATCTTGGAAGCCTTAGGTTGGATGTTGATGTTACACTTTCACAGTCATTATACCCTATTCGCGTTAAGATTAGACATTTAAAGAAGCCTTTTTTACTGTCTGTTCAACCGATATTACTTTCTATTGCGTAGGCTTACAGATGGCATTAAAAGCAAAAAAGTGGTTACAATACCAACTATTTACTGCAGCCGTAATTTCGTAATAAAAGTCAAAATCAGTAGAACGGAAAGTAGGTAGTAAAAAAGGTTTTCATAAATGTCTAATGTTATTTTGAACAGAGTATAATGCTTTCAAATCGAAATAACTATTAAAGTTTCCCGATGCCATTTTTCGTTAATACCGACCCCATCAAGCAGTGTAAACACTATCAAGTCTACCAACATAAACATTTCCATCCATCCTAGATTTCTTTCTGTAACTAGAGCCCAATTATCTTGGCCGGCGACTGGTCATCTTCTCCTCTGAAATATTATAGCCGCCTGCCCAGGACGCTACCAACGCTACGCTGTCACTAAGCTTTGCAAGATCAGATTAATTAAAAGCAGGTTATTTTGATACTCGTGTGTCAAAGGGATATGGTTTCAGCGTAATGAAGGCATCTTCATACGCTTTGAATGTTGCCGATTTGTTGTGGCTAACGAGCTTCGGTTTTGTACGATATCATTTGTGCGGAGGGGACAGTGGGAGTGTGGGAGCTACCTAGTGGTGCTTTGACGTTGGCGAAAGAGGGATATTGCATCGATTTCCTACAGCATGTTCTAGGAAACATACTGTGTACTTGAAGAGGGATTGATGAACTTACCAGCAGGTTGCTGATAATACCTTCAACGCGCGCCTCAAAGAAATGTCAGCAAAATTGTAGGGGTCAGTTAGGCCTGACAGGGCAACCCTCGCAATAAAAGGCAACTGAAGGAGCACTGTGGATGTTAGTCAGTAAAAGTCTACCAGTAAGGGGCGGGAGAAGCAAGAGAAGTTATTTAGTGAATTCCCAAAAAAAAGCTTTATAAAGGTTGCTCTGGTGCCCATACCAGCGGTTTCAAACAGAAAGTTATGAAAGATAACTGAATTGCTTTGCCGACAATAACAGACATGTACAGTATTGATCAACCAAATATAGTTTCAGGAGTATTTAAAGTATAGAGTGTTACGTTACTTAATAATGCTATCAAGACTAAGTCCTAGCCTTGATGATAGCAGTCGATAAGATACCTACTCGGTAACAGATTTTTCTAGCAAAAAAAATTGAAAAGTTGTCCTAAGTATAAGATAGACGTATAATACGAGTATACATCCTGGGGATCTTTAAATCTAAATAAAGGGTTACTTATAGGCAATTTTTAAATGTGTCATAATCATATACGCGCGTAGTAATTTCGTAGCTAAGTCTACGAGTAATGCAGGGTTACTTCTAGGCAAGTTTTGAATGTGACATAATCACGTACGCGCGTAGTAATTTCGTAGCAAAGTCAGTAATGGGGGGTTACTTCTAGGCAATTTTTAAATGTGACATAATCATGAAGGTACGCGCGTAGTAATTTCGTAGCAAAGTCTACGAGTAAGGCGGGGTTACTTCTAGGTAATTTTTGAAAGTGACATAATCATGAAGGAACGCGCGTAGTAATTTCGTAGCAAAGTCTACGAGTAAGGTGGGGTTACTTTTAGGCAATTTTTAAATGTGACATAATCATGAAGGTACGCGCGTAGTAATTTCGTAGCAAAGTCTACGAGTAAGGTGGGGTTACTTCTAGGCAATTTTTAAATGTGACATAATGACGTACGCGCGTAGTAATTTCGTAGCAAAGTCTACGAGTAATGCAGGGTTACTTCTAGGCAATTTTTAAATGTGACATAATCATGAAGGTACGCGCGTAGTAATTTCGTAGCAAAGTCTACGTGTAAGGCGGGGTTACTTCTAGGCAATTTTTGAAAGTGACATAATCACGTACGCGCGTAGTAATTTCGTAGCATAGTCTACGAGTAATGCAGGGTTACTTCTAGGCAATTTTTAAATGTGACATAATCACGTACGCGCGTAGTAATTTCGTAGCAAAGTAATGCGAGGTGACCACAATTCTCATCTGCTGCGAATTCATAAAACAAGTGCTCGATGTATATTAATCACTAGCTTTTGCCCGCAGCTTCGCCCGCGTACATAAAATATAGCCTATGTCACTTAGGAGTAAAACAGCTTTCTATCGGTGAAAAAATTTTAGCAATCGGACCAGTACTTCCAGAGATTACCTCCTTTAAATAAAAAAAAACAAACTTTACCTCTTTATTATATTAAGTGTAGATAATGGCCGGACCAACTCTTGTATTCGAATAATTCTACAACATATTATATGGGGAATTATAGCGTACAGCGCGCTGTACGCTTTAGTATTATATTGTGCCTATCCTGAAATATTTTTTTTACATTATGATGTTTATCGATGTCTGCTAACTGTCCTGCTGAATTATATTTGTTATTCTAAACATTTCAATGTAGTTACTAATTAAAAAACCGGCCAAGTGCGAGTCGGACTCGCCCATGAAGGGTTCCGTAGCAGCAAGTAACATAATATAAAAGTTCTTGTAGTTCGTTGAAACTTTGATCGATGTTTTAATAATAGTATATTTTTTTTAGATTTATGACATATTAAAAGAAACTACTTACTAGATCTCGTTCAAACCAATTTTCGTTGGCGGTTTGCATGGTAATGTACATCATATTTTTTTTAGTTTTATTATTCTCTTATTTTAGAAGTTACAGAGGACACACACACATTTTACCACTTTGGAAGTGTCTCTCGCGCAAACTATTCAGTTTAGAAAAAAAAAAATTAGAAACCTCATCATATAATTTTTGAAGACCTATCCATAGATACCCCACACGTACGGGTTTGATGAAAAAAAAATTTTTGAGTTTCAGTTCTATGTATGGGGAAACCCATTTTTTTTTCTATTTTTGTGTGAAAATCTTAATGCGGTTTACAGAATACATCTACTCACTAAGTTTCATCAGTACTTATAGCTTTATAGTTTCGGAAAAAAGTGGCTGTGACATACGGACGGACAGACAGACAGACATGACGAATCTATAAGGATTCCGTTTTTTGCAATTTGGCTACAGAACCCTAAAAAGAAAGAAAACATGTTTATTTGGCACACCATTATTCATGAACCAACAAGTAATTACAAACTTAAACAGAAAAAAAATATGGCTCTACACTGCACGTACGTAACTATAGCCCGTGCTATATTGTATGTAATACGGTGCTATAGGTTGCTTTTTTTTTTTTTTTGTGTTTTTATGACCTGGTCACTTGGACCTTTAAGTCAAGCTATAGGTTGCTATAGGTATATAGCTATAGGTACCTTAAGGGCCTAATACACTACGCGTTATTCAGCACACGATATTCAGACTCGTATTATTTTCATTCATAGTAAGACAGTCTGACTCTTATTACACTGCGCGACACGACGCGACATCGACTAAGACTGTCTGAATATCGAGACCCTTTAGCATTCCTTCAGCGTTCGTTTGTATCTAATGAAAACTGACGTTGAAGGTAACTACATCTACCGCTGCCAAATCATTACAGTTGATAAATGACATCTTTTTACCCGACTACGGCGAAGCTTAAAGAAGGGTTATGATCGATTTGTTAATTAAGGTACGTTTTTTTGGTTTTCATTACTCATGAATCTTGCAACAGATGGAACTCCACACACAAAAATGGAAACTATTTTGTTTTTTTTGACTTATTATATTTTTTTTAGAACTTTGATTATGAAAAAGGTTTGTTGCAAATGCAATAAAAAGAATATGGACCATTAACCTTTCGTATGCCGTAATTAGAGACACAATTAAAAAGTTATTGTGTCTCGCGTGGATCCACGTTCCGGACACACAAAGGGTTAATGTTTAAATATGAACCATTGTTACATAAAAAGAATTATAATCTTAAAAAATTGAAGTTTAGATTACAATTTTGTTTAGACTGAAAATTATTTTTTAATGATTTTTGGTGTACAATCAAGTTTTATTTTATTCTATTCTATTCTTGTTAAAAGATCGTTTTCACTCTAAAGGCGGGAAATTCAATAATTGAAACGTGACGCCATTTGTGACGTCAAAGTCTATGAAAACAAACCGCATCTTTAAAACAAAAGTAGCACTATATTGAACTTCTGTTTTTATTGCCATTTTTTGGTAAACCTTTAACTTTTCAATCTGATTATCATTTTCTCTCTCTGATTGTCAAAGTCTTTGTTCCAATTATTGTTAACGTTCCTAGTTCATTGATTCGCACACTGAAAACTTTATGACTGCTGAAAAATTGCCTTTTTAGTATAAGGCCACTTTTTTTTTAAAGGTTCGAAACGTCAATCATCGATACTTTTAGTTCCAATGTTCTAACCACTCCACTGAATAGGTAGATTATTTTTGTTGTCATCGAATTAGAAACAAATAATACCGAGAAACATCTACTTCCGAAAGTTATTTTGATCCTTTCAATTTATTTTTTTTTTAAATGAAGTCGGTATTTTTTAATATTTTTTTTAAGTAGTTTTTATTTTTTTTTTGACGTATGAGTATTTTTTTACTATTACATACCTAACGATGTCAACTACAAAAAAAAAAACATGTACATTAGAGTCTGTCTAATAAGTTAAACGACTTGGGTAATTATTAGGATTTAATGAAATCTGATGTAGTCAACACGGGTTCAATAATCAAGGTTGATTAAGAGATAGAGATCATTGTTTACTAACAGAAGAACCTTATGAAAAGTATCGAATATAAGTATTTTTTAAATGATTAAATATTATACAAAATTCCCAAGTCGGTTGACTTATTAGACAGACTATAGTCGACTCAATCTGCACGTAGCCTAATTAACGAGCAATGCTGGCATAAAACAATCAGAAAACGCGCTCTTTTTTTTTCATAAACATTTTTTTAGTGACACAGATACCTCTTGAATTACGTGTTGTTAAAACTGGACGGTTTGTATATCCATAAGAATTTATTGCTGCGATCGCGGCCAGTAATGTTGACGGTAAAGAGGTCATCAACGACAGCATTTATTTTAAATAAATCGTGTTTTTTTAAAGCTTTGATATCAAAAATAGCCGCTATATTTAACGATATACTGTCATTATGTTCCAAAAATTACATCAGATGTTCGTATTAAATTAAAGGGTTTGCTCCCGATTCGGATGATTAAAAGTAGCGATTTGTTAGTCGATAGTAGTGGGTATTACTGATGAAATTAACAAAATGTGAATTGTTTCTTTTTATCTTCGTTTTTTAAGGCTGTGAAAATAATTTTTATAAGTATTTATTAACGATTAATGTGAACACACACACACGAAAGGGTCTTTTTTTATCAATCACTAATAAATGACATAGGTAATCACCAAATAGCTTTTCCCACTCTTGGTAGAGGGAGATGGAGGATCAGACTTTTACAGACTAAAACCCACCTGTGTTCCTTCAGTTACCCTTTGCTTTTCAGGGCTACAGTAACTCTTCCAAATCAATCCGCAGTCCTATTTCTAAAAGTAATGACTATTCTGCACTACTGCTTAACCATTTAGGAAAAAAGATATTGTTTTATCTACTTACACTAATAGAATAAAGAGGTAAAGTTTGTTTTTTGTTTGTAGGAGGTAATCTCTGGAAGTACTGGTCTGATTGCTAAAATACTTTCACCAATAGAAAGCTGCTTTATTCCTGAGTGACATAGGCATATATAGTAGTAATATAAATTTTATGTATGCGGGCAAAAGCCTAATTTCGTTATAAAAGGAGAAACTGCCTTTTTTTTATGGTGGGAAAAAATCATGCATTGACATCCGCCGCTCTTGTGCGGAGCGGGAGATAGTGTCAGACTCTTACTGACTAAAAGACCCACCCTGTTCCTTCTAGCCTTCATACCGGAGCTCGAGCGCCCTTTCGGATAACCCTGGCTCCAGTAGGCTTCGACCCGGCTGGGTCCCTGCTGTTGCTGACAACTCCTTGAGGCGCACGGGAACAGTGCGCGCCGTCGACAACTTGGGCTTGGTCCGGACAGTTACCGGACGGCCGGACAGCGAGCTACCCATTGCTCACTGTCCGCAAGCCCGCGCCTACGGTGGCCGGAAATCGGGATCCCCGGCGGCGGCGGCGGCGGCGGCGACGATAACGCCGTTGCCTGATGCGTTCGGCCTCCTCCTTTGCGAGCATTACTGCTTCGCAGAAGTCGGCGACCGCCTGCCACTCCTCCTCGCTCCAGACCATAGCCTCAACCAAGGCCCGGCGCGAAGGAGAAACTGCCTGACATATCAACGTACAGCCGTAGGAGTTTGAAATTTTGTACAAGGTATATTTTTATGACGTAGGTAAGCAATAAGACTGGCAATATTTTGGTGTACAATAAAGTTTATTCTATTCTATTCTATTAAGACAGGATTTTTCAACGGGGATCCAAACTCTTTGTGAAGTAACCTTCTTTCACGCCGTCGAAGCCGCTGAAAAAGACTAGTTTTACTTCATAATACAGCGGTTAACTTCTCTGTCTCAAACAAGTTCATTATTTTTCCAGGATTTCGCAGAGACGGCGATGAATGAGCTGCTAGGCTGGTACGGGTACGAAAGGCTGGAGTTGCGGAGATGGGCGGCATCTCGAGCGCGAGACGCTTCCAGTCCAGAGCAGGCCAGCGACCAGAAAAATAAAGGTTTGTACCTACTCTATACATTTTTTTTTGTGAGACAATTATTGATTGTCTATTGCTGAACATAGACAAAGAAGATTTTTCAACATTTTGATATAAGTGGAGGGTATAAGTCTCTACGATACCGCTCTTGACTCTTCGATATACGTATGGAGGAATATCATAAAAGTTAAAGTGATGAAGCAGGGTCACGACCGTCACAATTGAGGAATACGACGCAAGGAAAGTTTTGTCATTACGACTGAGGCAGCATTCAGCGTATGAGGTGTTATGGAGCCGAGGGATACAGTGACCAATTTCCACGTGCATCAAACGACGTTTTTCAATACATTTACGAAGTCGGGGTCGCTTAACACACAGCCTGATACGATAAATGCAATAAAATTGTGGCGGGGGCGAGCACGTGCAATTTTCCGCACTAGTGCGAAAAACTGTAAATTACGTGCCTTAAAGTGCGGTTTTCGAGCAAGTGTATTGAAGATTAATTGGCGGGATAGGGGTTTTTTACTGATTATTTCGGAAGATACCAGACTCGTTTATACATATTATGTTTTATGATCATGTCATTGCATTTGCCAGCGTAGTGCTGATTGCAGTTTAATGTTAGGTACCTATTACGGACAAAAAATACATCATCATTCTACAAATCTGTGTCGCACTCTGCTTGATATTACGTAAGTTTTAAAAAAGTCGCCCCCACACCATAAGCCGCGACATGGAGCGCAGTAGCCAATCGCTGAACCACTGCACCAATTATATGGCCAAACTAATTGAGAAGAACAAATCGTACCAAACAAAACTTCTTCGAAAAATACGAATTAATTGCCCCCTTAAATCAGAGTAATAAACTGGATTACTACAACAAACTATCAGTTCCCCTGGTTGCAATTACAGTTTATTATATTATCGCAATAGAATCATATATTATTACATTTCTTAGAACGGGAACCCTCTTCCTATAGCAGCTGTAGTTCTACGAATAGATGTGTTTCCGAACGCAACCCCCGCGCGCTTTCACGATAAAAATGGCGGCAAAACTCTGCGTGATGCCACAGATAATATCTAATCTAATTCTTTTATTATTCGAGTTAATAAACTCATTTTCTCGGAATTCCAGTTTAGGAGGTGTGATATGAATATTATTTCGATAAGTTTTAACAGTAGGTAGCGTTACCACGAAATACGATAAAGATCGCTGAGCAAGAAATAGACGGAATACTGAAAGCTTTGTACGTATTATAGGCACATACGTCGAAGTTAGCAAACGAACATTATTTACAAATTTGATACCGCAAAGCCGGTTTACTATTCCTAATGAACGGCCCGCGAATACGTAGTATAAACAGGTACCTATGTAGGTGTGCCGCAAGTGAAAATGTAGAACTTTGTGGTTAAATTGTGATGATTAGGAATGTATAACGTTACAATATAATGTTACATAGACTGCTAAACACACGCGTCAATTTAGAACGAGAACTATTTCGTCTCACGCGGAGATATTTTTGGAAATTTAGTCTTAGTAGGTACAATAGAAGTTTAATTAATACCTGAAGTACTAAGAACGTAGGGCTATATGCTATGATTTTGATACTCAATATAGGCAAATCAGTACCTACCAAGGTACCTACTTAGTTTATTTTTATTAGTAGGTAGATAACTCCTATTAGGATAACCCAGAAGGAAGTAACTTATGAAAATTCATTATCTATGCAAATCGATCACTATCTAATAAATCTATCCAATTTGGAACCGTAAACTAGCTTCTGATGTTTTATATACCTACGTGCCCATGTAGGCCTATGTGAAATAAAATATTTTGACTTTGACTTTGAATAAAGAACTAATCGATGATTGACCCATAAAATTCAAATGATTTTTTATTTCACTTAGGCCTAGGCTTTTATAAAACGCTAGAAACCATAGTACGGTTCCAACTGTTCGTTTCCTATGAAGAAAAAACAGTAAGAAGCACGGTTACATAAACATGGTTAAAAGTGTCCTTTTCGAGACACTTTCATACAACCACCCTTACGTGATTACGATGTTAATACACGTCTTTCTCTAGACATTTTGGTTATATAGCTATTTTGTGGACATTATCTAGACTTCTAGAGAAATCAAAACGTAAAACTGTAAAACTAATCTAGTAAAGACCTCTGAAAATCTTGGAACATGTTTTGTGAAACATTCGAGTAAATTACGGAATTCCCGAATCCCAACAGAGTTTTCATGCGTTATCTCTCTTTTTTTACATTGCCTCTTCATCAAACATCGCGTTGGATTGCGTTAGATGAAGCAACAAGCTTTTAACCTTCGTAAGGTCTTCGGGTCAATTTCGATCATGCTCGATGTTGATGATAGGCGAGTGGAAAAGGATCCTCATAATGCATGCTTTCTTTAAAAAAAAAAAGATTGGTTTTAATACAATATTTCCGTTTTACAATATTAATGGGCAAAAGACGACAGTGAAGATCAGTTAGCACAGGTAATATAAAAAGTAGAATAATCTATGAATCCAGTCTACAGAGTTCTCACATTCACCTTTAAATTGATCAATGAGCAGACTGCCTTCTGTCTATTAGAAGAGATAATTGCCCTATTGGCTTGTGTCAATTTATTGTTAGAGGTAGATAAAGGTACCTAGCTAACACATACCGGGAGAAATCTTAATGATCATTGACCATAATGAGTCTCTATTTCACGGAAATCAAAGTAAAATCATTAGTTTTCCGTTTCACAATGATTGTAAGGTTTTGAAAAAACGGTAAGTAATTAATATGGTCTATAAAGTATAACGAGCTATCATTTACTCGCCCTGTATAAGGTTTTAAACGAATCGCAGTAATGAGAAAGCCAGTGTACAGTTACGCGCGTTTTTTTCTCTATTCAATATCATTCGCAAATTAATTGGAGATGGATACCCGAGTCGAGCTTACAGTTCCCAGAAAAGCATGTTTTATTATTCCAACAAAATGATATTCAGTGTTGCAATTTTTTATTTCAATTAGCCGGTTTTTTTTCAGTATTATTTTGCCTGAAAGCCTTTTTCTTTTTTCACTACTAATAATATTATATTATTTATATTTCGTTTTCAGGAAAGGTAATTATGCGAGTACGTGCATATTTTATTACAGACAGACACAATGGTTGTTTTAAATAATGATCTTAAATTTTATTTTTCATATATTTTTTGCGTTGAACGTCAAGCGCCTGTGCTGGTTGTGCTGCAACTTTTTTTGTTTATGCAATTGGTGTCCGTATGATAAAATATTCGTGTATCCAATGTATCAAACGGAAGATAATGTCATTGACCTTGTAGTTATATAGGTATTTATGATAATAGCAATACATTTACTATCACTTAGTATCTACAAATTACCTTGTTTATCAACTTGTTAGGAGATTGTTTGAAACAGTAACCGCACGCTCGAACGCAAAGGGCAACTGAAGAAACACGGGTAGGTTTTGTCAGTAAAAGTCTGACATTCCCTTTCTCTCCTCTTATTAGTGCCCAAGTAGTAGAATTAATCTATTTCCCTCACAAATGATATTTTTTTCCGTGTGGATGATCCTTGATAATTGACTATCTATCCAGGATTAAACAGTTTAACTACCTAGGTAATGTGTTCGATTTCCTAAGTCAGGTAAGTTATTAGGTCGACGACCACTGCTTCATACATAAGAAACGCATAAAAAGTTTCGCTGTGTTAACTGCGTGGTACGTGTTTGCCAAGCAACGCACTCGAGCATACGATTAGCCATGGGTTACTCTGAAGCGGTGTCTTTTTAGGGTTCCGTACAAGTTCCCAAGGGTAAAAACGGGACCCTATTGCTAAGACTCCGCTTTCCGTCTGTCTGTCAACAAACTGTAGGTAGGTATCTCATGAACCGTCATATATAAATTTTCTTAGGTAATGTTTTCTGTTGCCGCTATAACAACAAAATTAATACTAAAAACCAGAATACATAACATAAATATTTAAGTGGGGCCCATAAAATAAACATGATTTTTTTTGCTTACCATCAGGCGGGATCGCAGTCAAGTACTAGTTTATTATTGAAAGAAGGAAGTTCCAAAGCCACCATTGCCAATGCGCGACACGTTTTCTTGCATAATTCTTATAATCCCTTTCCATCTTTTCCAGCCGACGAATGCTCGTGGTGCAACAAGAGCCTGCCCACGGAAGGCTCAGCGCTCCAGCATGCGGGGGCCACGTTCTGCTCAGAGCTCTGCTTCAGCCAGTCTCGTCGGGCCAACTTTAAACGAGCCAAGACCTGCGACTGGTGCCGCCATGTGCGACATACCGTCGCTTATGTGGACTTTCAGGTGAGGATCGAACTTTTCTATTTTAAGGCCTCTACACACCAATGCCGCCGGCGCCGGCGGTTTTACTCGGTGGCAAAACCCGCAAGGCTTGTTTTGCGTCTACCGCACCGGGGCTAGTCTGCGAGTAATAACCCGCCGGATGAAACCGCCGGGCCGGCTTTGTTGTGTGATGGGCCCCTACGGTTTTGCAAACATCTCTTTGGGATGCGCGTAGAAGACTATGTGCTGTCTACTATACGGTTCGGTCTGTACGGCTACCCATTGCTCGTCGTTAAGTCCACGCCTACGGTGGGCTGCGGTGACACTTTCGAACTATTCCGCATCCTACGAATGTGTAGCTTACAAGAAGATTTTCTTCTAAAGATTTAGAAGAAGAGAGGAAAGGAAACTGCCTAGAATTAGAAATTGTTCGCTATATTTCCCATGTTGACACCTAATAGCGTGTTTTTCTTGAACGTCCTTCAGATGAGATATGAAGGCTTTTCCATAATCTTGACCTTTAGATTTGAAGATTTGAGCGCCAGTGTAAAATATTTGAATTCAATATAAAAACTACTTTTTAAGCGACTTAAAAAAGGAGGAGGTTATTAGTGTAAAATAAAGAAAAGTTAGAACTAAGTTGCATGCGATGAGAACTTACTTTACTTATAGGTACCTACGCTAGCTGTAGGTTCTGAAAAAGATCTGGTGCCTAGTGGTGGTTCTGCTATAATCACCGTCATATAATAGAGGCCGACTTCTAACGCAGGAATCAAACCATTTTAAAGCGACCATTAAGTAGGTACATTATCCAAATAGCGGAACACCTAATTTAGTGCATTATAGGAGCAAATGTGACTAAGCTCAAACGGTCACTCTAGATTGCATCATTAACTGCTCTTACACGATACAAATTTACTTTCATTTGTTCCGTGCTAGCTCACGAAGGGCTCTGCAAATTAGAAAATAAAATGATAGTCCAGATAAAAGGCATGGTCTACCATAAGACGTGATTTTACCATTTCTCTTACCGAAAGGCCAGGTGACATTTAGATTGGCAGTGCCTCATGCCAACTTCCTTCGAAATCTATTTTTGCGTTACTATTAACGCATCAAGCTGTTCAGATTTGAATAAACTTCTTAAAACAATGTGCAAAATGTAATAAAATAACCTTTCAAATTCCAGGATGGTGCCACACAACTACAGTTCTGCTCTGACAAATGCCTGAACCAGTACAAGATGCACATCTTCTGCCGGGAGACGCAAGCGCACCTCGATCTCAACCCGCATTTAGTCAATGCGTCATCATCATCCAACCTCATCACTCCGGAACTCTGGCTGAAAAACTGCAAAAGCAGATCTGCATCACCAAATTCCGAACGATCAGGTTCACCCAACCCAGACAACCTGCCTAACAAACCAGCAAACACAGAAAAGACTGAAGCTCAAAAGACCAACAGATCTCCGCTTCCCCTGATAACGATCGCACCAACGGCAAAGCTGATGAAGCAAAAACGACCTTCAGATGAATCAATACAAGTACAGAAGTCACCAGAAACAAAAAAAGATATTAGGAACACAAAAATGAATCTACGGAAACGAAGAACGTCGAAGTGTTCGGCTACAGTGACGTCGCAGACTGTACGGCAGCGGACGTCGACCCCGAAAGCGCAGGATCTTCGGATGTGCAGTCCGTCTGACGGATCGTCGCCAGCCTCTACTGTCGGCAACGCTCTACACTCGCCGCCTCACCAGATGAACCCCCACCCGCCACCGCCGCCGTTTCCTCCTAATCCGATGTTCAGCATGCCTCCACCAATGTTCTTGGACAATCATGATTTGAGGCATCCGCATAATATATTCCCACCGCGACTGAACTTTATGCCTCGACCAGGGTTTCCTATGGAGCGACCTCGACTACCCGGCCTCCCACCACCGCTAAACTTCCCCACGCCCATCGGCCAGGCTCCACCGGTCACAGTATTAGTCCCCTACCCTGTTATCTTACCCATACCGCTCCCCATTCCTATTCCTATACCATTTTCGGCATTCGTCCAGGCGCACTGTGCGAATAAAGTGAAAACTGAAGCCAAACCCGATACAGGAGATGTAGAAGGACCTTTAGACTTTACAATGAACAGTGATAAAAACAAAAGAGATGAGGAAGTCATGGGTTGTAGTAGCGAGCAGAGTTGTGAGACTGCGTTAGATAAGAATCCAGTTTCTGAACAATCCAACGAGAGAGTAGAGGAAGATAAAGTGGAAACTGACAGTAACGAGACTGGGAATCCGGAGCAGACTTTGCCTAAATTCAAGATAACTAGATTGGGGAATAAAATGGCGAAAATAGTCACTAAGAGCAGGGAGCCATCAGAATCCACACGACCGCTGAGGAAACGGCGGAGACTGGTCGAGGTGACTACTGACGACGAAGCGCTCATTCCAAAGACAAGAAAAATAGTTGAAGTTTAAACTTAGAGTCCAAATAATCTCATTATTCTCTGATACATATCACAAACGCATGATAATCCGAACAGAGTTCATTATTCTTTCAGGTTGCTAGTCTTTAGTTTTAAGATGCAGTAAATTTTTATGTCTTAGGTTTTAGGGCGCACTGTAAATGTGATATTAGTAACTTATTACTTCAATGTATGTAAAATAAACAAAAAAATATTACTACTCTATCACATAGTTTTATTTTTCAGCTATAAAATAGTGCTCTGTGGTTTTATTAATCTGCAATAAGTATTGATAAGTAGCTAATCCCGAAAGTGAAATTATTCAATAACATTCTTATCGTGTATGACATGTTTGAAATTGATGGATGAGGCTTTCATCATATAGATAGTGTTGAATAACAACAAACATTTGAAAACATAGGTTCAAACATTGTAGCGACTTTTGTTTACTGACGCACAAGATAAGACGCAATATACGTAGGTAAACCTAACATATCTACCATAGATACCCACTAAGGAAATGAGGTAGCAACATAGTATCAACTTCTGCGTCCAAACTACCCACCGCATTTTAAAAAGCTTAAAAGATTGAGCTTTTGATGGCGTCAATGTTGATTGTGCTCAGAAAGATATAGAATTATCAAATGGGACTTCATTAACTTACGTATCGTAGATCAGTAATATATGCATGCACGTTTGTAGCTAGGTATTTTGGATCATGTCGTCATTTCAGACAATCTGAAAAACAGATGTTTAGCTTCAATTCACTGAAAAACAATGAATCATTCATGAATGTAGATTCAGGTGTAAATAACATGATGAAACCCATGTGTGGCATAGATGGAAATAAAAGAAACCGTAAAATTCATAGGCGTTTAATGTCTTGACTTGAAAATCATCGCTAAAAACCAATCATGGAAAATATTGATTGCTATACTTTAACATGTTCTTACTAACTAACGGCTAGGGCACACAGAGTGGACTGTACGCATCTACATTCAGAAATTTGTACATTTTTGAGATCCAATTATAATTTACATTACATCATTAACATTATTGCATTCTATAAAATTATCTTCAAATAATTAAAGCATCTTCGGATGATCCACATTAAATGCTTCATAACAATTAAAGGCAATACTGGCATTATTTCTCTGATACCTCAGAGTGAACTGGGCATGGAATAATTGGAACTTTAGCGATTGTCAACAGGGAAAAACTATATCGCCGCGCTCGACCTAACCCGTCGCATCCAGGGGCACATATGAGTAGACCTATATAAATGTTACAACTAAATAAGCAAAGTTGATTTAGTTAATCTGTATATATTTCACTACATTTAACCCTATTTATATTAGTGTACTCATGCGAGACCAGCAAGACTTACAGGCCAGATGCAGTAACATCCCGAAAAAGTACTTTGGCCAATACATTCTAAGTTTGACTAGAATGCTTTCGTAAGTATACAAATTTTCGACTTTACCGCAATCTGAGCTTTGTAATATTATAAAATCTACTAAAAAAATGGTAAATGCTTCACTGTTGTTTGTTGTTATACAAATCCCAGAGTGTAATAGCACCATCAAGTCCACCGGCCGCCATGATGTTTGCTTTCCAGAATGAGACTTTCTCAGAAGAATATACCACATCTTGAATGGCTTTATTGTGCTCTGTCAGCACGACCAGAGGTCGGAGAGAGTACCAAGAAAAGATGCGAATATGGCTGTCCCAACCCCCGGTGACAAACACCTTACCATCGGCCCGTGACTGAACTTTATTTATACCTGGGTTTTTAATTGTTATATCCATCTTGTGGGCCAAGCTTAAGTCTTTTCTCCCTATACTAAAGATCTGTATCACATCAGAGGTATTTCCAATTATGCCCCTTTGCTGCTCCAGGTGGAAATCAACTGACATCGGACACTCAATGGTCTTCAGTTTGCTGATACATTGACTAGTGTTGAGATCCCACAGGAGGAGCCATCCTGCTTCATAGCCAGCCAGCAGGCAGGGCCGGTCACAAGGAAATTCAATAAATTTCAAGCACATCGGATCTCCGAGCTTAAGAGATGTGTCCATAGACTCCAGACATCCTACTTTCTCTCCAGAAAAGTTGTAAATGTGAATTTTTGATTCCTTTTCAGGTACATAGAGTGTTTCGAGTTTTGTGTTGGCAGCAAAACGGCAGAAACCAGGGTAATCAATGTCAATGAGAGCGTCTTCCTCATACCCGCTGTTTGTTAAACTAAATATTTTGAACTTGCCACCCTTCTCCTGAGTGATGAGGTGATTGTCGGTGTGGATGAGGTGAAGAATGGGAGCTTGACCAACTTGAATCTTTTGTTGCACACGATTTGTCTGAAATTGAAACAAATTGTCTATTTAAACAGTATGTGCTTCTAAATGAACAAAGGATGCACTATTTTTACAAGATTTATCAAAAAGTTTAGCTTAAATCAAGGTAATATGACATAAAATCATTTTAAAATCAGGTTTTTTTATCTACCTTCATTAGACTAAAGTTAAAACAGACTTAAGGTCAAAGCACACTTAAACGACTCCGCTCCCACCCGGTAAAAAGAATATCATTCAAATATGGGCTTTAAATATTGCTCTTAAGATATATTTTACAATGACATCATAAATTAGCAGACAGCTCGCTGTCAGCGAGCTTACCGCCGTCAGACTGCTCGGTAGTTGACGCCTCGCTGGCCGCACGTTGTAGACGAGCGGTCGCCGCGGTGTCCGCGCGCTCACTGCTAGCAGTCGCCGCGCCGTCGCCGCTCATTCGGTCAGTATCTACACAAAAGCGAGAGCTGTCGGCGGGAGGACTGCTGGGTGCCTGCTAGCTGTCGCCGCGTGGACTGCTGGTTGCCTGCTAGCCGTCGCCGCGTGGACTGCGAGCAGTCGTCTTATTTTAGGGCGGTGTTGGGTGGGAGTGGTGTTGGAGCAGAGTCGTTTATGTGTGCTATGACCTTTAGGCTCCTATACACTAGTGATAAGTAATATAAAATATTACAGTAAAGGAGTGAAAATATACAGCATATTATAATACCGAGCATATAGACATTCAGCGACCCAATAAAATAGTATAATGCGTGTGTTTTGATTTGGCAGACGATCTGCTCAATTCTAGGTCGCGAATCGAGGGTAGTAAACAAAAATGTTGCGCACTAAATAGAAGCCATAGGACACGTCATTAACGCCTTCGACGCAGTTGTAACGCTCAATAATATGTTTGGAATATATACGTGATCTTACCTGAAGGTTGTATGCATAAACATAGCCGTTTTTTGAGCCGGCTAGTAACCTCTCGAGACCACCAGGCAAAAAGCTGAATGCCAACGAGTAAACAGGAACGTTATCCACATTCCTGATCGTACAAACGGGGTCTGGAGGTAACAGGGCCATCTCTGGTCAAGCTCGGAACGAAATTGTTTGTCGGAATTAGTAAAATAAAATAATAACAAAATTAATCAAGCCATCAGAAACTCAACCACAACTACGCACAACACAAAACTGACAGAAAAACAAAAAAGTTCACATCGTTACAATCTGTTGCGTTCGAAACTAAGTTTTGTCAAAGATAAAGAAGTAAACAACAAAAAAAAAATTTTTTCAGAATATTATTTGCTTATTAAATGATAGTTAAAATTTGATTATAATTCAAAATGTATGTTATTATCCTGGAAAAAGTCATTTCGTTGATAAAATTACAACTTTTATTTTCAGTTTCAACCAGTATTTGAACACATTCGCTTTCAAAAAAACTTTATGTCACCATTTATAACCTGTGGTCAAAATACGGGACGGTTTCGTAGGGATGTTAGCGTTTCGATTAAAATCGATTGTGAGATAAAGAAATCTTGTAAACTGCTCACCACCTATTATAGTCACGAGTATTCTGGACTGACAGAAACAGATTTCTATGTCCGTTTCTGTTAAGGCCGCATGATCTGAGATCCTTGAGTTATAGGATCACCTATATGACTGCTGCCTCATAGATGTCATGATGATCTAAATTGATAGACACCATTATAAAAAGGTAGGCTGAATAGAATAAGAACCCAGTAGCAAATGATAGGGAAGGTGTTTTCAAGAGGCACGCTGAAATACAAGCACATTATATAGTGATACCCACATAGGTTTAGCTTTTTTATTTCTTGTTATGAGCAGAGATGATACCCATGATAATACACAATACAATAGAAAGAAATGTATATAGATGGAGGGCAAGTGAGATTAAGAGGGTGGCCAAAGATAAAGTGGATGAATTGTGTGATGGAGGAGTGATATAAAAGAATAGAAATTCAGTGATATGGCGAGACAGTTAACAGAACAAATCAGAAGAAAAACATACCTAATGTACCTAAAGTAACATGGGCCCGAGACCACTAAGTTTCATGAGACAAGAGCAGGAAAATAATTGTGATTAACAAGCTATCAGCTATCTTGATCTCACCCAGGACCAATTGGATAAGCTTGAGCGACTTCAAAATCTTTGTATCAGGTTCATATTTGGCTTGCGCAAGTATGACCACGTTTCTGAATTTCGTACTAAGCTCAAATGGCTTCCTATTCGCCTTCGCCGGAACGCCCATATACTTTCTTTGCTTTATAATGTGCTATTTAATCCTTGTACCCCGTTTTATCTTAAAGAACGTTTTCAGTTCCTTAGTGACACACATAGTAGGTCCTTGAGATCATCGGAGAACCTAAAATTAAGTATTCGCACGCATTCCACTACCTTCGTTGACAAATCTTTCACAATTCAAGCTGCACGTTTGTGGAATGCGTTACCCTTAGAAGTAAGGCGTGCTCAAACGCTACCAACATTTAAAAAGATGGTGAAGGAGCATTACCTTTCTCTTTGATATATTTTTCTTCTCCTGATTCAACTATATATTTGATATTTATTAGTATATTTTTTTTTTAGTATTGTATGTATGTATTTGTGTTAATGTATCTTGTTAGTATTATATCTGATGTTTGTACACTGACAACCCTTAATCTATCTCCTTTCTCTCAGTCCATCCAAAGGTTGTCTGTAAGAGATCGCCCTGTGCGATAAGACCGCCCATTGTGCACTTATTCTTTTAAATGTTTGTCCTGTATTTTTGTTTATTTGGTGTACAATAAAGATTATAATAAATAAATAAATAAACAAGTGTAACAACAAGTGGTTTTATTTATCTGAAGTCATCGACTGAAAAAAAAAAAAAATTACCACGTCACAGTCACAGTCAATAACGGAGAAACTATTGAGACACTTTTACTTAACTATAGTTGTGTTTCCTTTATTTGTTAGACCTTCTTGGTAGCAGCAGTAGATATAAAAACGTTATTATAACAATATTAAATAATTCCTTTACCAACACGCAAAGCAAAACATTTCATAATTTTAATTGTGTTTCGTATTATCGATTGCTTTTATATCAATTAAAGTCTTAATTTTGTTCAAGTTGATTTTCCCGAGGAGATAATCGATTGAAAGCCCAACACTAGTACTCTTCCAGCAGCCTGTCAATCACTTCATTGCGTCAGTTTCTCTTCGCAAGCAGTATTATCGTGTTTTATACTTTGATGGATTTTTGAATGAGAATTAATTGATCTTACCTAATAATGGGTGCCATACATAAATTAAGGAGATTAATTTAATCCTCGAAATCACAAATGGCTGCGGAGTCGCTTTTGAAAACGGGCAAGCATTCAAAGTATACATCGTATAGAAAAATCTTGTATCATAGGTTCTTCGTCGGCCTACTCTTGTTTATAGTGGTATCTTTAGTGTTTACTGTGGTGTTTAACGCGTTGTCCGGTAGTTCACCTCGGATAGATGTGTATCAAGCTGTGAATTTGGATTCGACAAGTGTTGAAGTGGTGAAACTCAGCAGCAGTGCACTGGAAGCGCATCCTCGCGTGGCCAACTGCACTTACTGGGACTGCGTCGATGTGTACAGATGCGGGAAAGGCGGACACAACAAGATAACAATATACATATATCCATTAAAAGACTATCAGACTGAAAATGGGAATTCTATATCACAATTTTCTAAAGAATTTTATATGATATTAGATACTATAAAACGTAGTAAATATTATACGCCGAACCCGGAGGAGGCGTGCCTGCTGGTGCCTAGCATAGATACCCTGAACCAACACAGTTTCTCAAGTAAACATGTCTCCCAAGTGCTGCAGTCTCTGCCACAGTAAGTTTCAATAGATAAGCTTGTCTATTTATATTAGAAACAAGCTCTTGTTCAGCTCTATTTATAAACAAGGAGGTTAAAAGGCACCATTTATTATGTAGTTATCTTATTAATTATCCTTGTATTCAATAGTTACACTAGCATAACTATAACTTGCTGTAGAAGTTTGTAGATAGTTTCGTAAAGTATTATTTTTTAATTAAAAAAAAATGATAATAGGTACAGCTCTAATAAGTTGTAAAACTCTGCTTAAATGCGAGTATATAAATGTAGTAAAAATCTGGTATAGTAATGATTTTGTAAGTCAACCAAACAAAAACATGAAAGGCTATAAAAGGCTTAAAATAACTAAAAAGGTTAATGTTTGTGAGGAAACTGACTAATTTATGTAGCTTTGCATTAACTAGATTCAATTTTTTTTTGCTTGAATATAAAAAATTACAAAAAAAAATCAGTGTGATAAAAACATTATTGGTTGTAATTACGACTTACAAAAATCTTCCTAGTTATGAAAACATGTGTCATGCATCAACTTTATACTAATCTGCAATTTCTTAATGAAATAAACATTGTAACTAATGAATGCGTTTTATTCAACAGTTGGATCCACGGTGAAAACCACCTCATATTTAACATGCTGCCTGGCTCGGCACCAAACTACAACACCGTCGTGGACCTCAACACCAGCAGAGCCATTATAGCAGGAGCTGGTTTCAACACCTGGACTTTCAGACACAATTTTGATGTTTCAATACCCGTATACAGTTCCGTTGCTGAAACAATTGACAGCACGCAACCGGATCAAAAGAAGTACCTTATTATATCAACACAGCTCAATATACCAGACAATTATTTAGAAGAATTACAGAATATTGCGTCTTCGTCCAATGATCTGTTGTTATTGGGCAGGTGTAAGACTGAAAAAACAGATTACAGCAAAAGATGTGAATACACAACGGGTAGACAGTTTGACTACCCAAACGTATTGAAGAACGGAATGTTCTGTTTAGTTGTAAGAAGTGCAAGATTAATGCAAGCTGATCTGATGGATGTTTTAGCTTCTCAGTGTATACCGATAGTGATAGCGGATTCCATAGTGATGCCGTTTAATTCCCATGTAGATTGGAATAAACTAGCTGTGTTCATACCGGAGGATAATATAAAGAATTTGGTTAAAATAGTGCATTCAGTGAGTAAGGAGCGACGAGGGGAGTTGTTCTGGCAGCTGAGATGGGCGTTTGATAGATATTTTGCTAGTATAGAGAAGATAACATTGACTGCTTTAGAGATTATTAATGAGAAAGTGTTTGCATTGGCCGCCAGGACGTATGAAGAGTGGAATATGCCCGAACATTTGGTAAGAATACATTTTTATTACTAGCTGCTGTCAGCTGCTTCATCTGCGAAAATTATCCTAAGTTAACATACTTCTGGGATAAAAAGTATTCTATGTGCTATTCTAAGACATGGTCTACCCATGTACCAAATTTCATCGAAATCCATTTAGTGGTTTTTGCGTGAAAGAGTAACAAACATCCATACATACAAACTTTCGCGATTATAATATTAATAGGAATTTTTACTACCTTCCTCCATTCAAAACTCCATTATGGTAATTGTTAGATTGTAGTGATGGGGAGTAAACTCTACCTGTATTATGTGTGACTCATAGAATGAGTTTGCAACATTGAGTAGCGAATTTAAATGCCCTTTTGCAGTGAGTCGTGTGTTATTAAAGAATCATTAGATAAGACGTGATATGTCATAATATTCTAGTAGCGTTTACTGGTGAAAGAACCATTTTACTACTGTTTTTAACACGCTTATATTAGCTTCACCTGTATGTTTGTAACCAACGCCTTTGAGTTCGATTTTGACCAACTTTGGGCGATCAGATTTTCTTCAAATTTTGCACACTCATCAAAGACTGATGACAATACAATAATCCGTTTTTTTTAGTGAAAAATAAAAATATAGTTTAAAAAAACTAAAAAAACACGCTCTCATAGCATATCAAACTAAAAAGTGTAAAATAATTTTCAATGTAGGTAGAAAATAATAATACATAATGAACGAAAAATATTAATATCATTGTGAAAAAAGCGTGGGGCGCTCGATTTATGAAAAATATAGCACAAAGCTCCCCACGCTTTTAAACTATATTTTTTGTATTTATTTTTTTGGGGTGGGGTGGGCAGATCGTACTATGCGTTCCAAATGAGAATAGGATCAAATGCCATTTTGTGACGTCACGTCGTACTGTCAAATCGAAGAAATTTTGGCAAAATTGAAGTACTCAGAGATGAGTAAAATTGAAGAACTGGATTCTGAATAAACTTTTTTGTTCACAGTTCGTAAATAAAATAAATTTTTCGTAAATTAATTAAAGTTTAATGTTTCCTCGGTTTGACAGTAAATCGTGACATCACAACATGGCAATCGATCCTATTCTCATTTGGAACGCATTGTACCTTGTAATTCGTCCCGCTCTGGGTGGAAAGAGAGGGAATGTCATACTTTTACTGAGTAAAACCCACCCGTGTTCAGTAGTCCTTTGCATGCCAGGGCCGCGGTACGTTTTTCGAACTATCCCGCGACTCATTTACGATGTTGCGAATTCGATTTGATCCTTTGTTTGCATGCACAGCATAGTAACACTAAAAGCGGGTCTTATCCTGATGCTTTACGGACTGGTCACGACTTCGGTATTAGCGCGAGCGGCGCGGCGAGCGGTGCGGCATCGGCAAGCGGTCGCGGGGCGCTATGAGCGGCGTGTCGCGTAGCGGAAGTAGTGTTTTCGGCACCAATTTATTCGAATATTCGAAAATCAAAACTATCGAGAATTTGCAATCCCTAGTCTTAACCCAAAGGTTGATTGGTGGGGAATACCTTACTTATTGCATTAACCAGAAATCGGATTCTGAGTTAATTCATTAACCTTTCGAATATCGTAATTAGAGACACTACAGAAAGACAATGAGAGAGCGAACGCCGGCGTTCGCTTGGGTTCGTGGTTTAATGAATTAAACTCTAATTACGGTGTCTCTAATTACGGTTTTCGAAATGTTAAGCATTTTTTTTCAGCTATAAACAGCCTGAAACCCTGTCTAAATCTGACATTCAAGTAGGGTTTGACACGTTAACTCAAAAGACCGCAATCGGTTCAATAACCATATAAAAAAAAAAAAAAAACTATTCAGTTACCCCGCCTTAAGTCCGCCTATATATTATCAGTACCACTATTGTACATAAAGTTAAAATCTACACTAAAAAAATAAAAATATGGTTTAAAACAACTAAAAAAACACGCTTTGTGCCATATTTTTCGTAAATCGAGCACCCCACGCTTTTTCACAATGAGATTAATATTTTTCGTTCATTATTATTATTTTCTACCCATATTGAAAATTATTTTACACTTTTTAGTTTGATATGCTATGAAAGCGTGTTTTTTTAGTTGTTTTAAACTATATTTTTATTTTTGACTAAAAAGAACGGATTATGGTATTGTCATCAGTCTGATGGGTGTGCAAAGTTTGAAGAAAATCTGATAGCTCAAAGTAGGCCAAAATCGAGCTCAAAGGCGTTGGTTACTAAAATACAGGTGAAGCTAATATAAGCGTGTTAATATAATAAAGACGTAAAGTTTTTTTTTTTTTGTTTTTACGTTTTTTTGTTTGTAGGAGGTAATCTCTGGAAGTACTGGTCCGATTGCTAAAATTTTTTCACCGATAGAAAGCTGCTTTATTCCTGAGTGACATATATATCGGGCGAAGTTGCGGACAAAAGCTAGTAAATTAATAAAAGTTGTAAATTATGACGTAGGTTTCCAGTCAGAATTAAACACGAAGTGCTGCGTGCCCCATTTAATTTAATTTTTATTACCTATTTGCTTTTATAGCGACATTGAAATACACTCGGTGATATTCTCAACTGTCCTATTATGGTCCATGAGAATGAGATACAGCCCGCTGACAGGGTTCCGTTGGTTACACTTCGGGTAGGTACGGTACTCTACAAAGATTGGTACAGATGATTCTACAAATCTGATCTTTCATGACTATTAAATGACATTTCAGTCTAAAGACGTCCATCCAGTGTTGGTACGTCCAACAGTGGACGTCTTGAGGCTGAAATCCCCCAAGCGTCGTCACAACGACCGGTCCTGTGCTCTCGCAAATCAAAAATCAAAAGCATTTATTTCTAATAGACCATTTGCAGGCACTTTTGAATAGTCAAATGTCGGTCAGTCCAAAAAAAGGTGAAGCTAAATTGCCCGTTCCAAAGAGTAGATCTCTATGGAGAAGATCGTGCAAGAAACTCCGTGGATATTCTTTTAATCATCTATTCGATTCCCGCGACCCTGACCAGGTCTTCGGTCCACTTTATTATTATTATTACTTTGTGGGAGGCCTTCCAACGCTGCGTCCGGTACGCGGTCGCCACTCTAGAACCTTTCGTCCCCATCGAACATCTGTTCTGCGAGCAATGTGCCCTGCCCATTGCCATTTAAGTTTGGCGATTCTTCGAGCTATGTCGGTAACTTAACCAAGTGCGAATGCATTAAAAAAAACTTGAAAAAAAAATGGATTCTTTCAACTAATTGTAAATCATAAAATGGTTACATTCCTCATCTGACAATATTAATACCGTTACCGAAACAAAATAAGAATCTAGATTTCCAGAAAAAAAAAAACTATTTTTGATACCCATAAAATCGAATCGTCGACTAATCGATCTCAGATCGCCATCTCTAGTCAAATAAATGCGAGAAACGTGCGGTTTCGCCCTGCGATGTTTATTCACGCTTTGCTGGCGTAAGTCTCGAAAGCTACTGGCAACCGTTAGTTTTCTATTTAAACCTGCACCAGTCACTATCATCCCCCAGCGACTTTGTGGCCGCCCAACCAACCGCACGAACCTGTGGCCTTGTGGCTTTTCAAATAAACCCACCCAGCCGCGACTGCATGCGGGCACGGAAAATTATCTCACCGTAAACCTACGCTCAAAAATATGCGGTTTTAAACCTATATACAGCATTGGTTTTATTCGTAGTAATACGAAACCCGAAACAAGTGTCTAGTATTTTAATGTAAATAATATATGTATAAAATTTCATCAAAAATCAATACTCAACACTCAATTCTTTATTGCATTCCACAATATAGACTTAGGTGGTAAACATTTGCCAAAAGAAACAGGTTATAAGCTTGTTATGCTACCTGGATGTCGGCACAAATACATGGTCACCGGGCCATCCTAGTGACTGAGGGGTTGTTTTGCTCCCGCACCCAGTTGTGCATTTGGGCCTAATACCCGCTATGACCTGCCGTGACCTGAGTTGTACTTAGTATCGATGGCATCCAACTTGTGACCTTGTTTAAATATTTTTGGGAAAAAATATAACATGCCTGTGTACATCGGCTGTCTTACTATTTATAATTTGTAAAGTTATGTACAATGAAGAATGTAAGAATGGTATAAAAATGATTGGAATCGATTCAGATATTGATTCTGAACAAATTATATTCAGGTTTCGCATATACCAAAAATAATGTTGTATACTACAAAAAAAGCACCGCACTGCAGCACAGCTGCACTGCTGCGCTGCTGTACTGTGCAGCTGTACGGTTGTTTTTTTTTTATAGTCTGAGCTAGTCTGTCTAAAAAGTCAACCGACTTGGGAATTTAGTATAATATTTCATTATTTAAAAAATACTTATATACGATACTTTTTATAAGGTTCTTCTAGTAGTAAACAATGATCAATATCACTTAGTCAACCTTGATTATTGAACCAGCGTTGACTACATCAGATTTCATTTTACTCTAATAATTACACAAGTCGGTTGACTTATTAGACAGACTCTACTTACTACATAGTCCAGGGAAAGTTTTCAAAAAAAAACTTAATGTTAAAAGCCATTACCGAATATTAAAAAACTATAGGCCCTAAGCTAAGAGATGACTGCGCAAAAACTTTCCGCTCCAATCCGTTCGCGATCGACGCACTGAAAAAAGAATCGCCGAGTCAGCTCTACTTCAATCTGTTACCTTTCTCAGATAGCACAGTATTCAATAAGTTTCAATGATGAATTTCGACAATGCTATTATTCCATTTTTATTGCCAGACTAAACGTCAGATTCCATTTATTAACCTATTCATTTCTATAGTTTTTTAGTATCTAAATGTAGAACATAATGGACCGTTAATTTCGCTCATTTATAAACAAGTTATAAAGAACAAAAATACTTTCTACATAATGTTTTTAAATTATACATTTTCTTCAAAGAGAGTCTCTAATAGTGTTTTTATCAACAACGTTTTGTGTACGAGATACCTTTCTGCCAGTCGACTTTTACATTACGTAAAAATAGCTTTACAATATGCATCGCACGTGGCTTGTGACGTCATATGTAAATGCATACAAGTCTGAAGGGGAGGAATGCAATCATCGTGATGTTCGTATCAAGTAAAGTTTCGATCAAAGACCGCAAATTCTCTTGCTTAAAGTACGACGTCTTCATATGTGACACTGATTGGATTGACAAGATTTGCTCTAATATGGATGCTCTACGATATTATGTAGATGCTACCATGTAGTTTTGTTCAAAGAGATACCGTGGAGAATACCAGTATTTGATGAACCTGCTCGAAATTCAAATTCTAGCGGGGCAATCGAGATTTTTACGGTTACGTTATCTATCTAGCTAACAACACACATAAAAGAGGGCAAACCTGGCGCGGAGCCGAGGCAAAATCTAGTCAAATACATGAATATTCAATATTTGCTTTTACGGCATACCTTTTATTCGTACTTTTAAATCCTTGAAAAAGGTCAAACGTCAACTAATTTGCATAGTGTGTGCTACGGACAGCTTTAATCTCACTTCAATTAAAATTTCTTTCAAGTTATTCGGAGCTTGAAATAAAGCCGTTAATTTTTCGCGAAAATAAAGCAAATTGTGTTTGAAATATGCCACTTTAGGTGCGGTGAAAGGTTCAGCTTCAAAAGAATAAAAACCGAATGAATATTTTACTTAATATGTACGAGTTGTTGAACATTAAAGTACCTAATAATATGCCACAGTTGGGTTATTCCAGACTTTATCTTCACTCGCATCGATCAAAGATATAACAACTGTACTATTAATGTTTCCGATCGACAAACAACGTCAATAAAATCAAAGGGATGACGTTTATGGGTCACATTCCGAAGCGTATGTCAATTTAGAGTGTTCTATTGACGTTTCATACATTGATTGTCATCTTGTCTATGGACTAGTTGCTCGTTAGCAATTGCACGAACACTTCAATATGTTTTTTTTTCGTAGCTACGGTCAAGTTGCCAATTTGTTTACCAAGTTTTGGAAACTAAGCTAGCTTCGACGTTCTGTCAAAACTTTCTACGTACCTATTCCTCTTTCTCCTTACTTTTTTTGTACGTTACTGGTCCTTTTCTAACCGTTGCACAGACATTGAACGTATGCTTATAACTAGATATATCTAGTTATATAACTACGTCGTATGTACGAGTAATTGCATATCATTATTTGGCTCGACAATATTATTATGCATCCTCTCGTAAGATTCATCTCCATATTGCAACTTGCGAGACATTTTAAATCTGGTTTATGCGACCTTATTAATCTCGTCATGATAAATAAAGTAAGTTTTAAGACGTAAGTTTATGGCTGTATCGTCCCCATTCTGAAGAAGGCAGTCACGTAAAACTGCACCCATAATTTGTAGCGGCTCTTGGAATACGTGTTTTTTGTTTTCGTACCGTACTTCGTAAGCTCAGAACCATTCATCTTCGTCATACACTACGTAAAGCGAAACTATTTTCTTTCTCTGAAGTTCTGTACTATGTCTTTCAAAAACCGCTGACGATATAACATTCGGACGTTCAGAGATCCTGCAATTTTAACTTTATAAAATTCTTTGTAAAAGGTATTCTTTAATACTGATTCCATTATTCAAATTATTTCACCGACAGAAATCTACACTGTCTCCGAGGGCCATAACTTCACAATATGGACCAGTTTTTGTCGTAACAAAATGCACCTAGCTCCTGCGTGATAGGTCATGGGTGCGAAGCAAATAGAAAATTACAGAAAATTTATAATACTGGCAGTATTGTATCTATTGGTCCTTCTGTACCAATTTCTCTTAGTCCGCGATCTCTATGGAGGTTAAATGCAGGTATCAGTTGTAGGCCCCGTTAAAACCTGTTTCTGATGAGACTGATCGGAATTATAATAAACAGGTCAATGTATGCTGACTCAGGCCTACCCCGAGGACGAACGGACTTGGACCTCCGTGTTTCCTCCTTTTTGTTGCAGTTAGTAATTTATAAATTTTAAAAGTGTTAGTAATAATTAAGTAATGCGACACGATTTAGGGTTGCCCGTTTACCTATTTGACTAAATTTAGAGGTATTTGGCATTAAGAGCTTCGGTCTTTGAGAAATCAACATTACCTCATCCATTATCAATCTTATACCTACGATACGACTGATTTTCGATACAGTCATAATATTTCTTGTATTGATTGAGAATAATAAAACTTTACTTTGAAAAGTATAACGTATGTGAATTCCTTGGAATTCCTAGTATTTTTAGTATCAGAACTCGAAAGGATATATTCACGAAATACGACAACGCCGGAAATTTCATGTGACAGGGTCTGGAAAACCGGATAAGGACGAATCACAGACTGAGCATTGGTCGAAAGTTCGAAAGCGCAGGCTGGAGTTGCCAGCCCTAGGCTGCGCGAAATAATTTTTAGTGGACTGTTAACTTTTAGCGGGAAAAGTTGTTTAATTGCTTTTAACATTAACGTATAGTAGAAACAATTGTATAAAAGCTTAGCAGCTTAATTAAGTTATTTTAGCCGCTATTCGTCGTTGGGAAACGTGTTATTTAACATTTTCAAACTTCGAATTAAGGCCAATTATGTCAGAAGTAATGTAATTATGGTGTTTCCATTTATTCTGTTTTTAGACGAAGAAATGACGAACAATTAAGGGAATTAGGTTGCCTTTGTAAGTTCGCTATTCTGTTTAAATGGCCGAATGAAAGTGATAGACTTTGTGTTTAAATGGTTTTCTCGTGGAAGTCAAAATTTCTTAGAATGTAGCGTTTTTGAACGATGTCTAGTGTTTCAAACTTCAAGCTGCAGATACAGTTTCTGACCTAGATTTCATATCAGGCTTGTATGAAACTTAATTAAACACTAGACGATCGAAGCCGCTCGTAAAAGCTGGTTTAAGCAGCATTCCGATCTAAACAAGGAATGCAGGAATCGCAAGTGCAATTGTACCTCCCAGTTATTAGAGATGAGTCACTAGGAATGAACTTTAAATGCCTCTATAAAATCGACTCACGCGCTGTTGCTAGCTAAAGGTTTCCTTCTATGTTCCGGTAGTAAAACCGCCGTCCCTGTTTTATTTCTTTGTGACATCAGGTTCTACTAAAGTTCTCGTTCACAAAATCTCTTATTTAAATTCATATATCCCGGCTTGACGACAAAACGGTGAATTATGTTGGACAAAATCACGAGTCACTACACCGCCACAAATATTTGCTTGGCCAATAGACATTTGTTTCGAGTCTGTCTGTGTGCTTAGCGGACCACGAAAAAGGCAAGTGGATTTGATTCTGAATAAGAATGAGTTTCCCGATCCGCAGCTTTATTTGCCTCCAAACGAGTAGCAAAATGAAAAAGTAATGTAAAATGTATAACTTCAAGCTGAAAATGGAGCAATAAGTTGTATCATGTTCGGGCTCATATGGCAGTACTGGCTGTGTTTTATTAAAACATGTGGACTATCTAAGTCTGTATTGCAGCCTGTAGTGCTGCCAGATGTGCCCACTTCCGCGGGATGTCACGATTTTCTATGATTCAACACCATTCAATGTTATATCAAAGGATTTCTTTTGCATAATATTCCCATTGGAGCGAATGGGCGACATGTGTAAAAGAGGTTTTCTCTAACAAATTTTCGAAGTTTTTGGCCGTGTTTTTTTATTAGCATAAGAAATGTCCCCAATAAATTGGGTCAAAAGGTACGACATACCCTTGACGCCCTTCTAGTCCTCGAGTCTCCGTCACGTATCGGAAATCAGTCAAAGAGACGACGTACGGCGATGTGCCTAAATATATGCCCACCTTTATCGCAAGAAATGTTTTTCAGGGAAAAAAAACTGTGGTCTTTTAATTTTCCAAATAGCTTTTTGCTTGTTTTAAAAAGTTTGCGACTCGTTTCCTGAATAATGTAACGTAGCTGAGGGAGGCGCCGAGATTCAGGCTTTTATCGCAATGACTAACACTCGAATAAGGAAAAATCCTTAACGAGACGGAGTTTATTTTGCAAAGGAATATAATAAGCGTTACGATGCCTATTGTCTGCACTTGTGTTCACTACAATAGTATGGTGGTTGAATGGCTTTAGTAGGGAACTGTTATAAAAATCACATCACACTAATATTATCAAGGTCAAAGTTTGTGTGTGTATGTCTGTAATTGCTTCACGCTTTTGGCACACGGGTAGATCATATCCTGGAATAGAACATAAGACACTTTTTTATCCTAGAAGTATGTACCTCTGGGACTATTTTCTATTTTCACGCACCAAAGAAGCCAAAGCAAAAAAGAAAATCCGTATGTAGAATTAAATTAGACAAATTATGGTAATTACAAAATAGGTCCAGTAGTTTTCACACAATAATGCCTATTCTTAACTGTAAATGTTTATATTATCTGGATTCGACTGATATATTTACTGACTTTACGAGCCACGAAACGATCTTAATGTGTGTAAAGAACTATTACACGTTATTACGACAACGATCGATCTTCGCTCGAGCCATTAAGTCCCGGGAGCCTCTAGATAAACATCATATAAACAAACTCGCAATCCTCTTTACAATATTGGCAATAGATACCATGAGACATCCAGCGAGTTAGTTCAGGGACATTGTCGTTTGTATGTCGTGTGCTAAGCTCCTTTATCCTCCACGATCCTGTATTGAGTCGGCCTCACGTTCACGTTCTATGAGTATGAGTATCTATAGCTGTATAGTGTATACTCTCCGGGGCCTCACAGAATAGCACACATTATTAGCCATCAGTAGCCCTATCATCTGCTGTGAACGACAGCGCAATTTCCTCGTTTTTATTCAGTCAGACTCGCGCATCGGTTCCATTTTGTACGCAGTTCCTTGCTTTCAGTTATTCATTTCGACGTAGGCTGCGATTAAAAATCGCTATGGAATTCCAATTTTCATGTGAGCACTGAAATGTCGAAAGTGGGATAGCCCGCTTGGAAGCTGAATTTGGAATTGTGTTTAATGGCGAAAGGCGCGCTTTTACCTACTACTTATTACGGATTGGACGTGTATTATGGTACATTTCGGCCTCCTATAGATCTCTTCATAATGGTTCTTTGTTATAAATAAATAATTGTATTAGTGAACCCTTGGATATTCGATCTTTTTAGGGACCCGGCCAGATGGTACAGAGTGATCGAGTGGGAAATTATGGAGTCCGTATAGCAGTGTAATGTTTTAGTAAATTCTATGTGAACCCGTTTCGTTAACCCTGCTAACTTTTATACCCTTCGTGAAGAAATTTTTACGTCTACTTTAGACACGACATTTTATGATCCTTAAACCCTAATACGTCTTTATCTTGGCGCAGTACGGTCCAGTGAACCCTCTCTTCTTGCCGGTGACCGCGTCCAAAGCTGCCGGCTTCACCGCGGTCATACTGACGTACGACCGGGTGGACAGCCTGTTCGCGCTGGTCACGAAGCTGGTGCGGACGCCCAGTTTAGCCAAGATACTAGTCGTCTGGAACAACCAGAAGAAAGCGCCGCCTCCTTGTGAGTATTTCCTTTGTTAATTAGTCATCTTTTTTCTATGAAAGGACCAACAAGATCCGGATATCAAAGACTGTTTGTAATTAGTATATCATTCTTAAATTTTATCTTTAACTAAGTAAAAGGATCAACACGCTTTGGACGACGAAGATGGTTAGACAGCCATCAACTTCTCAATCCCCGGGCTTACGGGGTCTTACCCCGATGCTGTTTAATGTCAAGATTTTATGTATATTGAAGTGAAGTGGATCTGGTCTAGCGTCTTCATAAAAATTAATAAGTTTGCTAATAAACCGTGTTCATTTGAGTGCTTCTATGCAGATATGCAGATTAATTCGAAGAAACTTCACACCTGTTGTTTATGTAAATAAAATACACGGTTAATTAAGTTTTTACGATCCTTTATCAGAGTTTTTTTATTTGAGGCCACTTTTGAAAGCCGAACCGATACGCACAAAACGTTTTGTTCATGATTTAGTTCTGAAAGGAATTCCCTGATATCAGCTAGCAGAACCAGGGTTCTTTAAGTCAAGAGTGAGTTGGTATCTTCCAGGCAAGTAAGGATCTGTCATTCACATTATCGCTAACGATCAAGGGCCTTTTAAAAGGGTAAAGCATGCGATCGAGAAAGAGGGATGGAGCGTTACGCCTTATATAGCTCCATCCATCCCTTTAACAGTTCAGTTTAGGTCGTGAAATGGATCACGTTTAGAGCTCGTGGTAGGGCCTTAGGTCAGATAGTGTTCAAACGCAAAACTATCAATAAAAATAAACCTCTTTCCAGTAGTAATGTTGGCAAGGTTGTCTCAAATGTCACTCTGAGAATACGCTACTCATTTGTTTTTTGTGATCATTCAGAACTCAGCCCAGATTAAGCAATCGACGTAGACGATCCTGATCCTTGAACACTAAACTAGTCACGACGGATATAACGCTTTGTCTGTCATTGTTCTCGTCACCAGGAGCGTGATTTACTTCATTTAGCTCAGTTTTAACTTTACGACCGTTGTTTACGGTGTCATTCAGAGTTTTTAGGTGTTATTCGTAACAAAGTTGTATTATGTTTTATTGCTGTTGTTTTCGTAATGATATTTGTAGGGTTCACGCGATCTGACTAACCCCTTGTTGAAATTCTATCCATTTAATATTTTGTCGTCGTGTGCTTGCAAATTGTTCATATTTCGGTCGCCAAACGCTTTTGGCTTTAATAATCCTTGTCTAGTTGAGCCTTTAGAAATGTTGGCTTGATACTATGAATCAGGAATGTTATAGATATGATATTTCGGATCTGGATATGAATAAAGGAATAATATTCCGGTTTTGGATATGATAATGTAGGTTGACTGGTAGAGAATGCCTAAAGCATGAAGTCCACCTTTGTACTTTTTTTTACCAAAGAAAAAGAAATTATCCGAAACTAGCTAAGTTTCGGATAGTTTCGGTTACGGACTACTTTTTTTATTATTAGTAAAATCTAGCCTATACTATCCCACTACTGGGCAAAAGCCTCCATTCTTTCCTTTGGATTTGAGCCACTTGCCAATTCCAAAGGAAGACATCTACGAGTAAGTCGTTCGTAATTTTTAAATAAAATAATACTAGAGACTTTGACTAAAAAGTCAAACGACTTGGATTATTAGGGCAAAATGAAATCTGATTTAATCAACACTGGTTCAATAATCAAAGTTGATTAAGAGATCTTGATCATTGTTTACTAATAGAAGAACCTTATAAAAAGTATCGAATATAAGTATTTTTTAAATAATTAAATATTAAATACTAGAGTCTGTCTAAAAACTCAAACGACTTGGATTATTAGGGCAAAATGAAATCTGATGTAGTCAACACTTGCACTGGTTCAATAATTAAGGTTGATTAAGAGATCTTGATCATTGTTTACTAATAGAAGAACCTTATAAAAAGTATCGAATATTATAAGTTTTTTTTTTTAATAATTAAATATTGTACAAAATACTCAAGTCCCAAGTATGTAGCAAGATTCGATGTTTATTTCTAGTCTAGATTATCATTTGTTTGGTCGGCCAAAACAAAGAAGAAACCTGTCGTAATTTGTCACTAGACTTGCCGTTATCCGAAACTTTTATATCGGTTTTGTTTACAGTTACGGGTAATCTTTTACTTCGGATTTCTGATAGTTTCTGTTACCCACGGTTACGAAGCCCTTACCTAAATTTAGGTCGTTATACATTACAACCCAATGTACTAAAAATAGTCGCAAGTAATTACGACCTAGGGCTTTTTTCTTTCGTCTTTAATGCTTTTGGCTAAATTCTTTTAAGTGGTATTTCCTGTACATAAAGCTATTTGATGTAAGAAAAATTCATATTTACATTTCTTTGCTCTGGGCACAATCAAAATCTTCGGTCTACTAATAATCGTTTTCTACGATGTCTCTCACACCGCTCTGGACTTGTCCACTCTTCCTTTTTCGTCCAGGCGATATCTCTTTGGAATGCGCTCCCTCTGAATATCAGATGGCAACGAGCCGATTTTCCTTTAAGGTGAAGGCACGTGAGCATTTTCGCAAGATGTTGGTAGAATCATCACAGCACTGATTGGTTGGATTTGTTTTTTCACTACAGCATTATTTATTTATATGTATGTATTTAAGTATTTATTTACTATTGTATTTGTTTCTTTTCTGTTTGTCTATTTATTAAGTTGCACCTGCCATGTTATGTTTCTGCACCAGCCTAAGGTCGACTGGCAGATAAAACCTCTAAGGCATTAAGTCCGCCTTTGTACAGTTTTTTGTGAACAAAGATTTAATAAGTAAATAAATATATTGAAACTAACTTTTGCCCGCGGCTTCACCCACGTACATAAAATATAACCTATGTCACTCAGGAATAAAGCAGCTTTCTATTGGTGAAAACATTTTAGCAATCAGACCAGTACTAGCAGAGATTACCTTCTACAAACAAAAAAAAACAAACTTTACCTCTTTATTACATTAGTGTACTTAGATAACAAAATCGGTAAGTAAATATTTTTTTAGATTGTTTAAATCAAAATGACGTTACCAAAAATCATGTCATAATTTTAGGTCGCTGAGCTGTAATTTTATGATTTTAAAAAGTATCTTGGGCTTGAATGTCTAAATATACTTGTTATTAAATTAGATCGTTGGTCCTTACGAGGATATAGTATTCCTGCTATCAACAGCCCAACACGTATGCAGAAGTATGTAGGTACATGTTTTTACTCAGTTTACGCCATTTTGGTCACCGTCCACCTTCCTTAAAACAACTCGTCTGGTTCTGCTCATTATAGGAAGTGCACTAACTGTGCTTGGCCTCGAAGCCTTCTTGAAGCTGAGTTGCCGTTTAAAACATAATAAAATGTTTTGTATATTTTATATCTTCTTTCTGTCATCCCCATAACTTTTTTTTTTGTAATAGGCTCGCGTTTGACCACTATCTCACCTGATGGTAAGCGATTATGTGGTGTAGCAATCTATTCATTCAGACCCCTAGGTTATAGCTGTCAGGAAACACAGACTCCGGCAGGGAATTCCACTCCTTAGCTGTACGCATAATGAATGTGTTCCCAAAACGCTTCATACGTATGGCAGGCATGTCCACCATGTACTGGTGGCGCAACGGCGTACGTCTTGTGGTCCGATGACGGGACGGACTTGGTAGAATTAAATTGTAATTAACTAGCTTCTGCCAGGGGCTTTGTCTGCATGAAATAAGATTTCTCCATACAAGTTTTGGACCCCCGTTTCATACCTTTAGGAGGTAAATTTCGGAAAATCCTCTCTTAGCTAGCCTACGTCATAAAAGGAAACGTGGTGCACCATGACGGTGCGTCCAGTTGCGCCAAACTACTAAGCTTGACACCATACAGACACCAGAGTCGCCACACGTCCGAGCTGGTAGCGCCACCAAATTGGTTGCGCAACCAAACGAGAGCTGCATACATTTTGTTGGTAGCGGCGACTGGTCGCCGCCATGGTGTTTCGGTGAAATATAGTCCTTTTTTTTTTTTTTTTCTTCTTTGGCAACTGAGCCGGTGTCGACTATTCTGCCAATGTCATGTGGTAACGGTAGCACCCGACGTGAGGTGAACCGTCGAACTTTGCACTTTGTGGTAGATCTACAACGTTAGTGGCTGGCTACATTTTAATGTTGTTATCGTTAATAAATTTTGATAGAATTTGGACAAGTTTAGGGGAGAAAATATAGTCCTTAATCGCGGTAGTTTCGGTTGTGCGGTGATATGTCAGTCAGTCAGGTTTTCCTTTTTTAACACGCTTATATTAGCTTCACCTGTATGTTTGTAACCAACGCCTTTGAGCTCGATTTTGACCAACTTTGGGCGATCAGATTTTCTTCAAACTTTGCACACCCATCAAAGACTGATGACAATACAATAATCCGTTTTTTTTATTGAAAAATAAAAATATTATTATTATTATTTTCTACCTATATTGAAAATTATTTTACACTTTTTAGTTTGATATGCTATGTATGAAAGCGTGTTTTTTTAATTTTTACTAAATTTTTTTAAATATCATAAACATTACTGAGGTAGCTCAAGTTATCATCTGTGCCCTGTTTTTATTATTATAATTCTTGACCTCTTTGGTCTGATATTTTCGTTTTATCTCATAAATATATTTTTTTTACAATGTGTCTTAAATTAGCGTTTACTGTCCTCGTTAAATTCTTGTCTAACAATATTACTTTTCATTATAACTGCTTCGTCTGTAATACCTACTTGAAATTGATTTATTTATTAAAACGCTGTTAGGTAGATCCGCTTATTAATATTTCTAGGTATAAATTTTAATAATAACGGGAAGTGTTCTTGAAAAACTAAGAAAGCATAATACCTTAATTGTTTTATTTCACGTTAATTGTACAGCTTTTTAACTGGTATTTAATTGTTCTACAGTATAGCTTTTTAATGTTTGCAAATCTAGGACGAATCTACGTTGCAATAAGTCCTATTTTCAAATGTATTTTGCCAGTGTATTTCGAAGCTTCAATTTCTGAAATGCTTTTCCATTCGAAGCCGTATTGAGCAAGTATTAATCCTTAACGGCACGGTCAATGAGCCTCTTACAACTTCTTAATTATCTTTATAGCCTATAGTAGCCATAATGTGTGGTCTTCAGCTTCGATCTGGGATCGAGTGAATCCCGTGGGCTTTTTTGGGAGCCAGTGTGTTCGATAAAATAATGGGATAATACTGTGAATATAAGATGAGATAGGATAGTACAGCGGTTTCTTCAAATAGCCGTTGGAGTACCTATGCGAGTCCCTTAACAGCAACCTCTCGGGTAAAAGGAAAACGCTTGTAAAGTCTCGGCCTTTATTAAGTTTTTTATATTCACGTCTCTTGGGACCTGGCGAGAAATATAAAAGGAACAATTCCCTCCAGGATTCACCTTTACCTACTACATGATCAGATTAAATTCATAGAACATAAAAAAAAAGAAAAAGCTTTTGAATTATTTATACTGACAGTAATAAAAAACTCATTGTCTATGGACACGTGCAAATCAGTTGATAAACCAGATATCAATACGCATGCAGTGTAACAAAGAATTGAGAGTAAATATATGAATACAATCCATTTCCAACCATAAAAACTGCTGTTTAAAGTTCATTTTAATCGGTTTTCTTCTAAGAGAATCTTTAGCGTTTCACGTGCAATCGATTTTGAACTTAAGGATGATGAATATAGAGTTAATTCTGTTTTGTAGTAGTAGTTAGATCTGCATTATTTAATGTATATGGGTGCCAATAGTACGTTAACGCGCTCTGATTTTTCTCAATTATGGCACGTTTATTTTCACTTTCTTTTACGTTTTAAAAGGTTTATTATACAAAAGTTCTGGTTTCTTATTTTGCTCTGAAGTTCTTTAGTTTACGAGTCGAGTTTTCATTTCAAAAGAAGCCTGTTTTTTTTTCCTATTTTCTTTTAATCTAGTATTTTCTACCTTATTTTAGAATGAGCTTTTCACGAAACCCATTCGTTTGAACGGGCTTCTGAATCTAAGAAATAAATCGGTCGCGATTTATTTCTTAGTTGGTAAGGTTCGTATTTTGCTGTCATCGGGAACAACAAGACTTATGGGTTCTGTACATGATAGTTTGCTATTGGTAGTTGATCTATGAGCATTTCCCTATTTTGTAGCATGCCTGCCCTGCCCACAGGGCCATTCTAACCACTTTCATTTGTTCTGTGGTTAAAACAAAAGAGAGCACGGTTCATGCCATCCGCTCTGGAGCACTTGACTTCGATCCCACCTGATGGTAAGCAGTGATGCAATCGTTGATGGTGAGGCGCGCTAGTTTATTAAGAGCCTATTTACTCTAGCCTTTTTTTTTTCGATGGGAAAAATCCTATGACAACCCCCGCTCTTGGGCGGAGCGGGAGATAGTGTCAGACTCTTACTGACTAAAAAACACATCCCGTTCCTTCAAGCCTTCATACCGGGGCTCGAGCGCCCTTTCGGATAACTCTGGCCCCAGTAGGTTTCGACCCGGCTGGGCCCCTGCTGTTGCTGACAACTCCTTGAGGCGCGCAGGAACAGCGCGCGCCGTCGGTGACTTGGGCTTGGTCCGGACAGTTACCGGACGGCCGGACAGCGAGCTACCCATTGCTCACTGTCCGCAAGCCTACGCCTACGGTGGCTGGAAATCGGGATCGAAATCCCGGCGGCGGCGAGAGCGCCGTTGCCTGATGCGATCGGACTCCTCCTTAGCGAGCATTACTGCTTCGCAGAAGTCGGCGACCGCCTGCCACTCCTCCTCGCTCCGGACCATGGCCTCAACCAAGGCCCGGCGATTTACTCTAGCCTTGAAGACGCTTAAATCATAATCCTGAAACCTTATAAGATCACTTTGTTGTCCGTATGTCTGTCTGTCAAGACCCTTTATCTCAAGAACGCGTGGAGGTATTAAATAAAACCATATACTCAGGTTTGCCGTCCCTTGAAGCTGTGAAAAAAAACAATTTCTGAGTTAAGGAAAAAAAAGAGTTTATATCGCAAAAAAGTGTATTTCGACATTCTCAAGGGAATGAAAATTCAAAAGGGATCCTGAAATTTGATATGAAGCTACGTCTCATTGCACAAGTATAGGAAAAAATCTCAAAACTGTAAATTTGTATTCACATCACAATTTTAATTTTTTGCCTTTCGGAAAAATCTTCGTAACTGAATTCGGGAATTGAACTGTTTTCATAGGTGAGTTTGTATGGAACCCTCAGTGCGCGAGTCGGACTCTTACTTGCCCAGTTCTTTTTTTTTTAATTGATATAAACTAGTACTTGACTGCGATCCCACTTGATGGTAAGCAGTGATGCAATCTCTTGTAATAATAGTTGTATAACCGCGTAATTTTTGTTGCAGCATCCGAATGGCCAGTGATAAACAAGCCGCTGAAAGTGATACGAACCAAAGAGAACAAGTTATCAAATAGATTCTTCCCGTACGACGAGATTGAGACTGAATGTCAATTGACCATTGACGACGATATCGTTATGCTGACGCCTGATGAGTTGGAGTTTGGGTGAGTTACTTCTTTATTTATTTATTTACCCCGCCCGCGTCGGAATGGTTTTTGCGTCTTATTCTCCAAGGGCTTATGTGTGCGACTGGGCACTCCATCTATCTCCATTTCTCTCTTTAATAGCCATAAGTGACAGAAGAGCTGACAAGATGGAGTATTTGGTCATGGATGTGCGACACTTTCGGAATAAATGCAAGAGTTTTTGTCGGATATATATACAAGGTGTAAGGGACAGCCCTCCACAAACTTTAAGGGCTTGCTCAGTAGACGAAACTGAACAACCTACCATAAATATTTTTTTCAGGAAACGAAAAAAAAACATCGGCCTCGCCATACACATTGTCCAATCAAGTTTATCATTTTGTATGTTGAGGCTGATTTTCTTTTTCGTTTCCTGAAAAAAAATCTTGTGGAAGGTAGTTCAGTTTCGTCTACTGAGCAAGCCCTTAAAGTTTGTGTAGAGCTGTCCCTTACACCTTGTATGTAAGTTTACAGTACAGGACCAAAACACTTTTATAACAAACTTTTTAGATTTATTTATGTGGTACTATTAACAAAAGATTTAAAAAATAATATATAGGTAGGTATATTTACAAATTGGCTTCCCATAGAAGATATCCGGATCTATGTGCTTCACTATTTAAATCTTCAATCTTTATCAGAATTTTTGTTTTATCCCGCCAGTACCTTTTTATTGTTCCCACTGCTGGGAATCAGACCAGGAGGAATGGTACTGTTATCCACCACGCGGGCCCAGTGCGGATTGGTGGTCAAGTCACATGTCTACGACATGTGTTCTAAGACATCCCGGTTTCTTCACGATGTTTTCCTTCACCGTTTTGAGAGCAGCGGTGTTGAAATAAATTACATAAAGTTATGTAATTTATTTCAAACCTGGTTGGGTTTAAACTCGCGACCTACAACTCGTAAATCGGGGTCGTTACCCCACTGGGTACCACTTGACTACTCTCCTTGAACTGCCAAGTATCTATGAATTAAAAATCATATCTTAACGTCACATAAATTCTGCATCGCGCTTGTAAAGTTACGAGTTATTCGCGCAACTATGTATTATAGCATACATCGACTAGTGCAAAAGAAAAACAAGATGATATTCAAATAAAAAAAAACTGGGAAAGCAAACGAGTCGGACTCACGCACGAAATATTTCGTACTGGCTAATTAATAATTAAGGCTAATTTTAGTCTTGAAATATTCGTGGAAGTCAAGAGAAGGTTTAAACGGTGAGAAAATCGGGAAAAAAACACGAAAAAAAAGATTCGAATACAACGCCATCTGTAATTAAAATGTCATTTTGAAAAGAAGTATGCTGGTTCTGGTAATGCCTGTAGATGATGTTATCCTTCGACAGTTTAGCTAAAAAGACTAGAAGTTTGCCAGATCAGTTAGTCTATAATATAAAAATGAATCGCTAAATGTGTTGCTAAGCGCAAATCTCAAGAACAGCTGAACTGATTTCGTCAATTCTTTTTTGTTGTTTGTTATTGTGAGGAAAAGGTTCTTATGGAATGAAAATTAACAAAAAAAGAAGAAAATTAGGGTTGTGTAGGGTAGGGTAGGGTAGTGTAGGGTCGTGTAGGGTAGGGTAGAGTTGACAGCTTAGCTAAATGTTCGCCGGGTCAGCTAGTATTATAACTATTTATTAATGTCGAGCAAAAAACGGCAAAAAATCACGTTTGTTGCGTGTGACCTCCAGCTCCAATTACTTAAATATTTATTTTATTCAGTTTTGTTGTTACAGCGGCAACAGAAATACATCATCTGTAAACAATTTTCTAGCTGTCACGATTCATGAGATACAGGCTGGTGACAGATAGACGGACAGTGGAGCCTTACCAATATGGTGTCGTTTTTACCATTTGGGTACGGAACCTTAAAAATGGTCCGCCATATTAAATTTGTTCTGACTTAGTAGTTTTTTTCGTATTTTTCTCCGCAAAACCTTTTCATGGGAGTGCATAAAAAAATAAAAACCCACCATCTTCAGGAGTCCGCCATATTGAATTTAGAATGACGTCACTTAGTTAAGCATGCATTGTCATCAAAATTGAACATGTCTGAAAAATTTCAGCTCAATCGGTTAGGGGTAACTTTTTTAAAATTCTTTAGCAAGATTATACTTAAACAATATAATGTAAACATACAACATTACAAGTTAAATAAAAGGTTGTAAAAATATCTATTATTTTTGGAATATCATGATAATTTAGAAAGAAAAAAAGAAAGAAAACATGTTTATTCTGCCTGTTCTTTTTTTTTACTTACTGTTTTTTTTTTGTAATGGATTGTGCGTCTATCACAATCCATTACAAAAAAAACGTATGGCACTCGGGGACTGCCGCGGTAAAGCTATTACATAGCATTTTTATCAACTTATGCAATTATAATTATTTTTTTATTTTATTTATGCAGTATTTTTTTCCTTTGTTTTTTTTCTTTGATATTAATTGAAGTTACACTTTCACACATTAAATTGAATTTTGATTGATTGTTCACTCATTAATGTTTTCTTATCGGTCACCACGCTCAAAAAACAAATGAGTAGGGGGTGTTAGGTTATTTTCGTTACGGAATTTCTGGATTCGGTCTCCACGCTCAAGGCCCGCGATAGAAGCTATGCAATAGCTTAAAAAAAAAAACAGTTTCCCCGCCAGGCCATGTGTGATAATGTATAAATAACTTTTCACTTGAATATTTCGAAAATATATGAACTACTACTAGTGGCTTCGCCGGCGTGATGGTAGAATATTTTTTTGTATATTCGGCGCTCAAGGGGTTAATATAGTTCGCGCCATACTTCGAAGTAGGTACACAGACTCGGGTAAAATGTCATGCTTTTTGAGTACAGACTTTGACGCTTGAGCAGTTTCCAAGTAGATAATTTTCAGCATAATATTGTAATATAAAGAGTTATGAAATGTCCTGAAACACCAGATGTCACCAACATTGTACTCGGATGTCGTGAGCCGACAACTTGAAATGCTCGTTTTGTTAATTACTACATACAGTATCAAGAAGGAACTGGAAAAATAATTTTCAGTGCGCTACGGCCAACATTTTTTTGCATTTTTTTTTGTACCTCCACGTTCATGTGAGAATTTATCTGCACGGAATTTCTTTTCGCCGCGGGTTTAATGTAGTTCTATACAAATAATCATATTCCGTGCGTAGGATAAAAGGCTTTATTTGTTTTCCGAGCACACAATTCTTGTAAAGGACTTGCAAAAATTAAATTAGCTTCAGGCTACGCAACTTCAAAAGGCTGAACATAATAAATAGATTTTGACTGTTCATATTTGTCGTTAAGCCCACATTCGTAAAGGTCGTTTGCACAGGATTCCATCGGGAGTCTGTTCATTTAGGAAAATTTTTAGAAAATAAAAATGTAACGGTATTTGAAATTTCAGCTAGTCTGAGAATAATCACATAAGTAGTTAATATCAACTTAATCTCTCACAGTCACTTGTTAGTAAAAACTGGGCAAGTGCGAATTGGACTCGTACAGGAAGGGTTCCGTACTACTACAATATTAAAATCGAGCAAAATAACTGGCCAAGTGCGAGTTGGTCTCGCGCACGGAGAGCTCCGTGCCGTCCTTAGGAAAATTCGGCTAAAAAATCGCATTTGTTGTATGGGAGCCCCTCTTAAATATTGGGGCCAGGGTTATCCGTAAGGGCGCTCGAGCCCCGGTATGAAGGCTTGAAGGAACAGGATGGGTTTTTTAGTCAGTAAGAGTCTGACACTATCTCCCGCTCCGCCCAAGAGCGGGGGTTGTCATTGGATGATTTTTCCCATCGAAAAAAAAAGCCCCTCTTAAATATTTATTTTATTCTGTTTTTAGTATTTGTTGTTTGTAGCGGCGCTAGAAATGGAACCCTAAAAATGGCTTATAGTTTATTTCTGTACCTATGTTCCTTCAGTTGCTCTTTTTGTTCCTGGGCCACGGTAATTCTTTCAATCCTGTTACAGTTTTGTTAGAGATTAATTTAACCCAACGTGGTTCTAGTGTAAGGGCGTTTTTAATATCGTGCGGATTTAATCACGCATGCGGATTTGCTCTGCATATCCTCCAAATGTCTTTTTCATACAAGTATTTGTTGTAATAAGGGTAATAAGCATGCGGCACTCCTGCGGGGCGGGGCAATCCCGCATGCGTAATGAAATCCGCATGACATTAAAAACACCCTAAGAGAGAAATGGAGCATACCTAAAGGACTCTGCTTCTTTCACAATTGACTCATGATTCAAAATGCTGTTGTCCATCTGCACTTTGATTGCGTAACTTGCGTAACACTATGAATATTTCTTTCGATGTGCTCTACTAAACGAAGACGTGCGAGTTGAACTCGTAAATCATCAACAGTTATTTAGGCCGCGACCTAAACGCCGAAACGACAAGCGTCTTGTGACAGGGTCTGTGGAACGAATGAAACAAGTGGTTTAAGCTGGGACTACATTAGACCGACGAAGCACACGAGTAATACGCCTAATTTGTACATAGAACAACGTCGCGTGGCGTGTATTAAGTGTAGCTCTACAAGTCTAGTTTCCATATAAAATGTATGGAGACCAACGCGCCTAGATCGATGTGTGTGGTACACGTGTGCGCATTGTAGTGTTACCTTTAGAGTAGAGGTGTTACGGAGGCTCGATTCAGTTCCCGAAAGGTCGGAACTTTCGACTGATTTTGTACTTTCGAATCTGAAGTAGCGAAATTTTACTTGTCGCGTGAGAAACCTCCCTTCTCCCGTGCCTTCTGTCGATTACTCTTTCACTTGTTGTTTTGTTTCGTACTTGAAATGTTGTGACTGCTCTTCAATCATACTTATCCGAGTTTTTGTTTAGTTTTAGTGGCCTTTCATTTGACGCTTCTGCTTCCGCCCCTGCCTATGATTTCGGTTCTTAATTCGGTCCCGATAGAACCAAATCCGTTACATCCCTATTTTAGAGCGTACTACAACTTTTCCGACCTGCAAGATGGTTTGACGCGTATTAGGGTCGGTTCACATTGAGATGCGACGCGACCATTGAAGAGTCCTGTTGTACGGGGCCACAATACACATTGCTTCTACGGTGCCAGGCGAAAACGCAAGGCGCATAATGAGCGGAGCGGGCGCAGCATTGCTGCGTCTGTTCCATATTTGAATTTACTCACTGAAATGTGTAACTTTTCGTGTAGTAAAAGTGAGAGTGATTTGGTGCGGGAATAAGTTAAATTAATTAGTAATTGACAACAGAGCGACACGACTTTTTAACGGGAGCGAGAGGCGACCGTTTGATTATATGAGTTGCCATTGACGCGTCCTGGGGCTTCACCCATGACGTGTTAAAATATCAGGCGTGTGAGTGAGCAAAAAGGGATAGAGCTATACAGCCTACATCCCTTTAACAGATCAGTTTAGGTCGTCAAATGGATTGCGTTAAGATCTCGTGGCTCGCCTCTGATATGGTGGCATGATGTCGCGCACGAGTCGCTTGACGCAAATCGCGTCGCTCGGCATCGTAACCTGCGCCTTAGCTGATAGTTTGTTCCACATTATTTGATCTGTGCTGCCATTTTACTATGTTAGGCCAGTAGTCCAGAGCGTTTTATTCCGCTTTAAACTCACTATATATTTTTGAGTTGGCCTTTGAAGAACAAAACAAACAAAAACTAGAATTAGGACGGCGGTTTGGGAAGGCCTGGATTGTTTAGGAAATACTAGCAGCAGTGAATTTGCCCGCATTGGAGTATTCAGAATTCGTCAAGCGTGTAAATTTAGTCGAGGTTTTTGGTGTTATTATTAAATTGGACTTGGTATGGCCGGCTATTTAGCGAAGTGAAGACTAAGTGTAAATAAAAATAAATTCTCAAAAATTAGCATTGCCAAATTACTATACTCCATCTGTTTAGGTGGAAGAATAATAGGTGTTATCTTGTCCCATACAAATCCTCGATCGACTTAGATCTTTGTTGGATTGAAAAAATTTACTTCTTGCAAAAAGTATGTTTTATTTAATTATGACATTGTAATTAAATAAATCACATATTTTGCAAGAAGTAGGTAATTTTTTTTTTAATCATAAAACTTCAAAAATCATAATCTCAAGTGGTTTTGTGTCAAGCTATTTGGACTCCTAAATATTCATTTATTTTCATATGATATCCATTCATTCACCATGAAAAGTAGTTTTAGTTTTTAGTAGTTTAGTAGTTTTGTGTATGTTAATGATGATGATAATGATTACTTATGTGATTTATTTTATTCAAATTTTTTTTCTTTATGTTGTATTGTAACTTAATAATAACTCTCTGCACGTATTGGTTTCGACTGTTAGTGCAGAGAGTACCTGTAATAGAAATAAATAAATAAATAAATAAAGCTAGTTTTCTCTTACTGTTTTATATAATGCTTAGAATTTGTTTTAATCTGTGTTTTTAAACATGTGATAAAAAAACAATTTAAATTCAAACTGTTTTAAACATGCCAACCCTGTATATCATACTATATGCAATGACATGTGATAAAAAAACAATTTAAATTCAAACTGTTTTAAACATGCCAACCCTGTATATCATACTATGTGCAATGAATTACACTTATAAAGTATCAGTATTTTTTTCTCCAGCGACATTTACGTCAGCGACGTTTTCAGTAACAAAAACCGTTTACATGCAACACTAATTGCTGATGTGGAACTGTACAAACAATATCTGTTACTACTGTTATTAATGTTTTAATCAAAGAAACAGAGTGGTTGGACATTTCACTAACTTTCCTTCATTTATTGTTGGCCTGCCCTGCTGTAAATTTCAAGTACAATTGCCATCACGGATCTTGAGCGGTTGCGCAGAAGTCAAATATTCGGTCTCTTTAGTGGTGCGAAGTGAGACGCAGGGGCGGGGAATGTCAGTGATTGGCTCGCCGCGCCATCGCGTCATAGACGTCACTCCTAATTCGTTCCCAGCGTTGCTGCACGTATCTAACAACGAAGACGATTGGCTCGCCAATGTATGGAATGCGCAAAGCGATCCCCACTCTGACGCCGAGCGCTCAAGATCCGTTTTGGCAACTGTATTTAACATCTTTTTATATAATTATGGTTCTTTACGTTTGTATGTCACCTAACTCCTAACCTCCTAACAATCTGTGTTTTTTTTTAGTGCAAAATAAAAAAATAGTTTAAAAAAACTAAAAAAACACGCTTTCATAGCATATCAAACTAAAAAGTGTAAAATAATTTTCAATATAGGTAGAAAATAATAATAATGAACGAAAAATATTAATATCATTGTGAAAAAAGCGTGGGGTGCTCGATTTACAAATAATATGTCACAAAGCGCCCCACGCTTTTTTCCCAAAGATATTAATATTTTTCGTTCATTATTATTATTTTCTACCTATATTGAAAATTATTTTACACTTTTTAGTTTGATATGCTATGAAAGCGTGTTTTTTTTAGTTTTTTTAAACTATGTTTTTATTTTTCACTAAAAAAAAAAACGGATTATTGTATTGTCATCAGTCTTTGATGAGTGTGCAAAGTTTGCAGAAAATCAGATCGTCCAAAGTTGGTCAAAATCGAGCTCAAAGGCGTTGGTTACAAACATACAGGTGAAGCTAATATAAGCGTGTTAAAAAGTCGATGATTGAGCGCAGAACATTGATGCGTGATCGTCCCCGCACTAGGATGTTTGACATTCGAACAGATAATTGCGCGTTTGAATAGTTTGGAGTTGTAACTAAATGTATTATTTTTGTATAAGTTTTGTTACTTTTTGGTGTACAATAAAGTTTATTCTATTCAATGGGTTATAATTACGTTTATCTCTATTAATATACATATGAACTACAGTTTTACCTCCAAAGTTTTAACCTAGAATAAGTTCCACGAACCGCAATGAATTTCACATTGATATCCATTCCATCACGAAATTCGATGAAATAATAACCCTTTCGATGCTAATGTAAATGAAACAAAAACACAAAATGATAATTGCTCAGTTTGCAGTATAGGTACGTTCACTGAACATTTGGGAAAACACAGCGGCAATAATTACTCTAGCACCAAATGGGTGCACTGGGGGAATTGTATTTTTTACAAACAAAAACGCTTCTGAACCGAGTCCCTACCACGAGCTCTTAATGCCATACATTTGACGACCTAAACTGGACTGTTGATATAGAATCGTTTATATCTACCTTTGCTTATAAGTTAGTACTTAAGTATTTAATTAGCAAATTGACATACAGTATTTACATGCAATAAATATTAAAATATTTTATTTAAATGAATAAATGAACTTTATGGACCACGTTATTTTTTATACATAGGTACATAATTAAAAATGAGATGATTTCAATATTTACTATTTTATATAGGTGTCAAAATGCAATACCCTTTGTACAATTTTATAATGTATGTGTGTGTAAACAAAAATAATAAAATAAATTAATAAATAAGTCAAAATGTCATTAAGCAATATTCTAATAATGTCAATATTTATTACTAGCTTTTTCCCGCAGCTTCGCCCGCGTACATAAAATAGCCTATGTCACTCAGTAATAAAGCAACTTTCTATCGGTGAAACATTATTATTATTATCTTTATTGTACACCACATAAACAAAAATACAGGACAAACAACATAACATAACAACAACATAACATAACATAGGTGTAACATTTTTTGGGATTTGACCAATTCTTTCAGAGATAACCTCATACAAACAAAAAAAAACGTAAAAAATAATATATAAATATTAGTGTAGGCTAGTACAGGGGCTATATTATAGGGATGGACTTAAATAGGGTGTGTAGCTCCATCCCTCATTCTCGCTCGCTCGCTTGACATTTAAAAACGTCATGGTAAGACTTTGAGTGATGTGTTGTGACGGTTTCAATCAAAATTTATTGTCAGTGTAAAAACTAGAGTGTCATCCGAATCGTGTTATCGCGTATAACACGAGCAGTTAAGATTTGTGCACGATTGAAAGCAAATGAATTATAGTGTGCGATCACGGCATATCATGCGTCACTTTAGGGTTGCCTCAGAACTTTTATTTCTACACAAATCTATTAAAGAAAAGAAAGAAAGAAAAACATATCTATTATGTGTGTGTGTATAGTGTATTATATATCTATTATGTATATCTAAACAAAAATGAAGTATCTACTACACTACAATATTATAAAGAGGTTAAAGTTTATTTTTTGTTTGTTGGAGGTAATCTCTGAAAGTATTGGTCTGATTGCTAATTTTTTTTAACCAATAGAAAGCTGCTTTATTCCTCACTGACATAGGCTATATTTTATGTGTAAGTTTGTAATATGAGTTCCTACCTCTTCTCCTACTTAATTTACTGATGCTTCATTCAATATGAAATATCTATTATTTATTTATTGTGCACACTTACCACAGTGTTGTCTTTTTAGGGTTCCGTACCTCAAAAGGGAAAAACGGAACCCTTATAGGATCACTTTGTTGTCCGTCCGTCTGTTTGTCTGTCTGTTAAGACACTTTATCTCGAGAACGCATGAACGTATCGAGTTGAAATTAAAACCATATACTCAAGTCTGAGGTCCCTTCAAGCTGTGAAAAAATCAAACTTCTAAGTTAACGAATAAAAAAGATAGGGCCGTTTATGTCGCAAAAAAACGTAAATTTTTATACTCTCAAAAATCAAAATTCATGCTTCCCGTTGACCTAGAATCCTGAAATTTTGCACAAAGCAAGATCTTATAGCACAGGTATAGGAAAAAATCTGAAAACAGTAAATTTGTTGTAACCTTGGTCAGTAAAAAAAAAATTGCAATTAGGAAAAATCTTCGAGACTCCATTAGGTAATTGTAGTTTGCACGGAATCCTCAGTGCGCGAGTCCGACTCGCACTTGCCCAGTTTTTTAACCCTGAGTTTGACTGGTAGAGAATGCCTTGTTGCATTAAGATCAGTTTGCACCACTTCTGTATATGAAGTTTAAATAAATAATAAATGTAGGTGTATTATTCGATACCTATAAAAGAAGTTCCAATTTTTCCTTGTCTGTCTGTGTCTTGTATATTCCAGCTAATCTCCGAAACTGCTTGACCGATTTTGACGGGATTTTCACTGGAAGGTAGCTGATGTCATAGAAATAATTTAGGCTACTTTTATTTAAGGAAAAGAATTAAGTTTCTGCCAAAAAAACTTATTTAAAGTGGAACTAAATGACATTGTGCTGTTTTACGAGTTTGGCGTCGACGAAATCACGGTCACATATTATGGCGTTCAGAACGTAATCTTTCATATCTTATCATTAAAAAAATATTCGATATACATAAGTCTCACTAAAGTCAAGTCAAATTTTGTACTTACATATTATTTATTTTAACCAAAAACCGACACTTTTCATGGCCATCCAATTCATGAGTAATATAACGTATAGAGCCGTAACAATCTGTAAATATTATATCATTACACTATATGTATAGGACGTTTCCTTTATATACTCCACTGACTATGTGATTACTGTAATTAAAAGCACGTTCGGCGCAGTGGTTAGCGGTTATGCTGCTGTACTCCGAGTAGCAAGTTCATTTCTCGCACCGAACATCTATTTGCATGGCCTATTGATAGTTGTTCAGGGTGTGTGAGTTCATATGTTTATGAACGCATCCACGATGTATGGGTAATTCATTGTATTTTTTTTTAAGTTTGAAATCATCCAACGGTTTTTCTCGCTCTTTGATGGAACGAGAGGGCGTTACCTGTGTCTTTCAGTTGCGTACTAGAACCTCGGGTTTCCTTTTTTTTGTTGACATGTTTACCTAGAAGTAACCTATTCACTCTTGACTTAAAGATTCTCGGGTTGTAGCCATCAGGAAACACAGACCCCGGCAGGGAATTCAGCTTAGCTGTACCTTTCACCTTCTGTGCCTTTTCAGAAATGCCTCGAGTCCTTAGCGGGAATCAGTTCTATTGGGCCCCTAGTGGGGGCAACGTATTTTCCGTAGCGTTTGTCTGTCTGTTCGCTCACGAAACTCAAAAACTACTGAACGGATTTCCATGCCGTTTTCTGCAATAGACAAAGTGATTTATGACGAAGACATAGATAAATATTTATTTTGCAAATATGGGTAGCTAAATGTCATGGTCATACAAAATAACAAATATAGAGAATAGCCATATTTTGCCAAAAAACACAAGACATGCAAAAGTACAAAGTTTACTCCACACAATTATACAAGTAGAAATCTTTAAAAAAATAAATAATTAATTACTATTCAATTAATGTATATTAAAGTAGAATAAACACCGGTTCGAAGTCGGCGTCAGTCGTTAGTTTATTTATATGACAACCCTGTCCGTCTTAAATTATTGTAGCACTTTCATTGGCGTTAAGTCGCGGTGGGCGGCATGACCGATTAGATAGTCTCAAGTCAATTACTACACTTGTTTGGAAAACACTGCATATCAAGCTGACGAGTTACTGACGATTTGGACACAATATATTCGAACACAGTGTCCGAATCAACACATTATTTTCTATATTTTTCACTGATGATTCGGACACCACTTTTATTGAAGCTAATTTGTACAATCAGATAAAAAAAAAGTCGTAAAATCTACACTTATAATATTATAAAGAGGTAAAGTTTTTTTGTTTGTAGGAGGTAATCTCTGAAAGTACTCGTAAATGTTAGCAATTCACCGATAGAAAGCCGCTTTATTCCTGAGTGACAGGCTATATTTTATGAACGCGGGTGAACCCGCGGGCAAAATCTAGTATAATAACGAATATTACCCTAAGTTGTCGCCTTAAATTCATCCTAAAATAGTTTTTAGGATGAATTTATTTTACTATACTAAACAGTGTGTGTCCGAATCGTCAGTGAAAAAATTATTGAAATAAAAATCAATGTGTCAATTCGGACACTGTCCGAATAATAGTAATTTATAGTAATAATTATAATTTAACGTAACTTATTTCTGCTCTATCATTATTGAAAAAGCCTTATAATTTTATACTGTGTCTGAATTGTCAGTAAGTCAAACTGACTACTATCGCACTAGTACAATAGAGGAGAAAGTTTCGCAGAGATAGCAGCCGTCTATCCCTGTTGGTATCTTGACAGGTGTTGTTCGGGTAAACTCGGAAAGCCGCGGGGCCTAGGAGCCTGCCTACTTGTAGGAAATGTACTGGCCTTATTAGCGGGTGTCCTTCAAAAAGGTCGGGTGTGTAAGCACGTGTAAAAACGTGGACGAAGCAGGTGGCGTTGTTGCCATCTACTTAATACCTTTTTCCGTTATACTGAGACAATTAGTGGTGTTCTGTCTATGTTAGTAGGTGCGTTGCGTTTTTCTGTAAATCAATTTTTTGTAACAGGAGTTCGGAATTTGGCCCAATAGTTGGCAGTTGACTGGAACATTTGTTTGTAACTCAAGTGCCTCTCTGAAAAAATGTTCTAGCATTTTGAAATTTTTTTGTTTCTATTTAACCGATTTCAAAAAGGAAAAGGTTCTGTGTTCAGGTGTTTGCCTTGTTTTTTTAAGTATGTTCATCGCTTTCTCGTTTAAATTGGTGACTGAATTGTTTTTTTTTTAATTTATAGCAAATTAAAAAAAAACCTAATCGGTTCGGCTCAGAAAAACCTAATGTTTGCTGGGCAGGACATGTCTGCCGCATACCTGACGAGCTGTGGGCCTGTAAAATTCAGGATTGGTGCCCAGACACAGCGACACCGGGCTGCGGTAAACCACGAAGGATGCGGCAGGACGACCTAGATCTTAAAAATTTGAAAGACGAACTCAAAAATCGTGATCGTAGGAAACAATGACGGGAGGTTTTTGCTCAGCAGTGGGATAATACGGGCCAGTAATAATAATAATAATAATAAATGGACGAAGTTATCATGACGAATAACTACCGGAGATTTATTGTGAAGGACGGCACGGTTGACATCTGTCGGGCATGTCACCGACCGGGTGAATCAATCCGCCACATTATCTCTGGTTGTTCTCGTCTAGCTAACGAGGAATACTTGCATAGACACAACCTTGTAGCCAGGATTATCCATCAACAACTTGCTCTGAAGTACTCTCTTGTGGAATCGGAGGTGCCATACTACAGGTATGTGCCCGACCCAGTTCTCGATAATGGCGATATCACGTTATACTGAAATCGGTCGATCATCACTGACAGGACTATTGTAGCCAATAAGCCTGATATAGTGGTGGTGGACCGAAGAGAGAGGCGTGCAATGATTGTTGACATATCCGTTCCGCATGACGAGAACCTCGTGAAAGCCGAGAAAGATAAACAAATCAAGTATATCGACTTGGCTCGCGAGGTTGTCGACATGTGGGAAGTGGACTCGGCGATCATTGTACCGATAGTTGTGTCAGCTAATGGCTTAATAGCCAAGAGCCTCGACCAACACCTTAGGATGTTCTCGTTAGGCGACTGGATCAAGGGCTTGATTCAGAGAGCGGTACTTCTGGACACGGCTCGTATTGTTAGGAGGTTCCTTTCTTTGGAGCCCTGACCGCCGGTAGCTTGGACCCTGTTCCCGAGACCGGTGGGACACTATTTTTTATATTTTTAAATGTTTTTTTTTTTATTTTTATTTAAATATTTAAAAATATAACTTATATGTTTAATGTAATGAATAAACGAATATAATAATAAAATATAGAAAGAGTGAGTCTTCTGCAATCCGTCGTATCTTCTTTGCCAAGATATATTTTTTTAATGTGAAGGGTTTACGAGTACACTTTATTTCAAATAGCTGTCTTTAGATATCTAAGTCTATTTGAAATCAGTTTCGTAGACACAGCCTTTGATTAAGATAATCTTCTTATTAGCTCTCCACAAACACAAGTGTCTTAAGAACAATTCCATTGAAAATATTTTCAGTACAATATCTTAGTTGTCCATAATTCACGTAACTTATTTCTGCGCAATTCATTATTGAAAAAGCCTAAAAGTTTATTTTTGAAATCTTAATTAATAAATGTAATTAGTAAAATTGTTTCTTTTTGAAAGGTTATCTTTTTCTTTTCCTTCTTGGGTCCTATTCTTCAATACTGAAGGTCGTGACCTTCCATGCTTCATCACTTTCACTCACATGATATTCCTCCATCTGTTTCTGTCTCTGGCGATGTGGGATATTGTACCTGTACCGTGGAGTCAAGCGTGGTGCGGATCTGGTTGGACCAACGTCTTGGGCTGAGTCCACGAGGCCTTTTCCCATCTACTTTCCCGGTCACAATGAGCGTTTTGAGTTTGCCACCATCTTTTCTGAAGACACTTGTCGTCAAAGTGTCTTCGAAAGATTCTGCAATACTTCACTTTCTGACGTTTCGCACACGTCATGTTCGGACACAGTGTCCCAATTGACACTTTAATTTCAATATTTTTTTGGTGACGATTTAGACACCGATGAAAATAAAACTGTTTTGTACAGTCAGATAAAAAAAGTTTTGTTTCATAAATATTAATTTACATTACCTAATCTAATTAAGTCAATTAAGTTAGAAATATCTCGTCGACAATCACATTGATTGATTTAACTAATTAACTTGTCTATAAATATAAAAATGAATGTCATTAGACATAACCAAGGGAAACTCGGATTCGGCATTCGGCACGTGAACATAAATACAATATACGCTCACAAAGCCCATAACCATCCATCCATAAGATAGCGCCATTTTTTCTGTGGTTTTAAGATGGCTTAAACTCACGTTAAGATAGTTCAGATAGGTAATGATTTTTTACTTCATTTTATTTTTTTATACTTTTGTATCTGACTGTACTAAACAGATTCATGATAGTGTCCGAATCGTCACTGAAAAAAAAAATAAAGAGATGTTTCAGACATAGTGTCCCAAAATGACGTGTCCTCCGAAACGTCAGGAAGCCTAGACGACAACCATGCCACCAACCATTTTGATTTCTCGCAATATGTTTGTTTTTTTCTTCTGTTCAGTCGGGTATCATCAAATAACACCTCCCGCTCCGAGTGAAGAAAGAGGGAGTGTCGGACTTTTATTGGCTAAAACCCACCCGTGTTCTTTCTCGCCGCCGCCGGGATTCCGATCCCGATTTCCGGCCACCGTAGACGCGGGCTTGCAAACGGCGAGCAATGGGTAGTTCGCTGTCCGTTCGTCCGGTAATTGTCCGGACCGAGCCCAAGTCGTAGACGGCGCGCACTGTTCCCGCGCGCCTCAAGCAGTTGTCAGCAACAGCAGGGGCCCAGCTGGGTCGAAGCCTACTGGAGCCAGGGTTAGTTTTGAGAGATAGCTCAGCCCCGGTATGAAGGCACGAAGGAACGTGGTGGGTTTTTAGTCAGTAAGAGTCTGACACTATCTCCCGCTCCGCCCAAGAGCGGGGGATGTCATCAGATGATTTTCCCACCATAAAAAAATAAATAAAAAAACCGTGTTCTTTCAGGTAACTCTTTTGAACAATTCTTCACCCTTAGCAAGTAAAAACTATGTTATCACTGGAACTACTGTTCCGATTAAAAAAAAAAACATTCACTGATACAAATCTACACTATCAGATACCCACACGCTACTTTTTATCACGGTTAACTACTCGCCTGTTTGATTCTCTGTAGTACTACGGGAGTTTGAAATTAGGTCCGACGTTTGGCAGTAGTCTGCCATATTGGATCTCAAGTGTCTCGTTTGCAAGAAGGTACGTCGACCAATCATTACATTGTCTATTTTTACTAGGCTTCGAAGCTGAGGCTGGTCGCTAGTATTATACTAATTATATAATGTAATAAATTGATGAATTATTAAAAGTTTATTTTGTTATTTTTACACCATTTAAATAAAAGTTTAAAAAAATGTTTTTTTAATATTAATTTATTGCTGGTAACGGTTTCTTCCAACCTTAGGCTAAGTAAACTCTTTTTCTACGAACTTACTTTTTTTTAATGTGGGTAACCTCAAAACCATTGGAGATAGAATATCTCTTAGATAAACATAGACCACTGAATAAGTCCACGTCAAATTAGTTTCGTAGACGAAGCCCTTGATTGACATTATCTTATTGGCTCTCGGAGACACAATACCTTTTGATATGGTTTAACAATAATTTATCTATGTAGAGTTTCAGCTCATTTTGGTTGATCGTTAATTCATTTATGTCTATATTATTTGCTAGCTGAAAACGGGCTTATTTTTGAATGCCATTTTATACACGCTACACTCTTTCTATATCTTTAACTAGCCTGTTGGTTAAGTGGTTAGTGGCCCTGACTGCGATGCCAGAGGTCGTGGGTTCGATTCCTACCCAGGACAAATGTTTGTGTGATGAGCATGATCATTTGCTCTGTGTCTGGGTGTAATTTATCTATAATATGTATGTATTTAGAAACATATAAATATGTTTATCAGTTGTCTAGTACCCATAACACAAGCTCTACTTAGCTTGGGACTACTCAGTTTTGTGTGTGATAGTTTTGGAATATTATGTTATTATATATTATATTCAGATTTTTTCATTTTATCATTCTTCTCAGTTTTGGATAAATATTGATCAATCCTGTCGTAGCGATCCGGCTGGTCCCGCCATCTCCGCCTGGGTCTACTGTCGCCGTAAATTTTTCAGGACCCCCAGTGTGATTAATAATTAATATGGGTTTGATTAATAAGCCCATGAACCGTTAAACATATTTCTTTCTTGAGGTGAAAATTTTTCAAATAATTCTTTCGCTTTTTGTGAAGTGAGAGGGTTAAACTTTTTCTGACCAAAACCTATGTTTCTTCAGGTGTTTTTAATATTGTGCGGTTTTGATCACGCATGCAGGATTGCCTCTCACGTAATACTCGAGTGCGCGGGACGCGTCCCGCGTGTACGCACGCGGGACGCGTTTTTTGCATTTTGAAATTTTCTGCAAAATTCAAAAGTTTTTACTTCACATAGGCCTACATGGGCACTTATAAAACGTCTGAAGCTAGTGCACGGTTCCAAATCGGTCGTTTCCTATGGAGAAGAACCGGCAAGAAACTCCATGGTTACTCTTTTAAAAAAAGTTTGTTTTGACAATATTTCCATATCAGGAGAAAGTGGTCACTCTTCGTACGCGGGGCACATACGTACAGTCGTACGTGTTCATGCGAACGATATTAAAAAGATCCTTTGGGCTGCAGTTACTCTTGTAAACGATCATGCATTCTATACTTATGATTTGTGATCTGTCTAGTAGACTATAAAAAGACGAGTTGTAGCACATAGAAATTTTGGTGGGTTAAAGCCATTGCCTTAACTCTCCTTAGTCATATTTGCTCTTCAGTCGATTGATTGGGTTTCGTATTAGAAGCATACTAGTCAATGGGTTGGGTTGGAGCTTTAATCGTTCAGTGTAATTATCTGTGCATTGTTTGGCTCCTTCAATGAGGGTTTTCATATTTAGGTACTCATGTATATCAGTGTTATGTGCGTAAAACATGTATACCTTCTTGGTAATGTTCTTTACAGTCAGGTGTATAGTAGTCGCAACCGGCGTTACCGTCTATGAAGGCGAATAATGCACAACGTATTGTAAGAATCAGCAGTGGCTCCGGAATTGGTCGAAATAGTCTCGGCCTTAGAACGCAAAGGGCAACAGAAGGGTACAACAGTAAATACCTGATACTCCCCCTCGCTCCTTATAGTAGTAGATAGAAGAATTAATCTCTCTCCTATACACCACTAATTTTAATTAGTACAAATACATAAAGGGCTTATTAGAAAAGCCCTTGTTATTATTTAAGTAAAGTCTCAATAAATAATATTCATAAACAGCAAAGTTATTAGCGTTTGTGTTTATCCCAAAATGTCTCTCAATTTATGGAAATATTGTGCAGGCTATTGATTATGAATGAATAAATGACGATTAAAATGGAAAAACACTGCCCGCAGTATTTTCTACTAGCAATTGTTATGTATGATTGAATCTATGATGAATTTACCTTTCGTGGTCAATTTTAGGATTAGGACAGATACAGCCACATTTTTTTTGTGTACTAATTAAAAAGTAGAGGTGTATAGCCAGCCGCCGCCACAGGAGACGTTCCGAGCTTCGGGAGTTGAAGAACGATCCCCGGGCATTGTTGGCGCGGACTTGCGGACGACAAGCAATGTTTAGCTGAACGTCCTGTCGTCCGGTAAAGACCGAGCTGAACTCGTCGACGGCGTCTAGTGTTTCACGACGCCTCAAAGAGATGTCAGCAAAACTACAGGGGCATAGCAGAGTCGATGACCGCTAGGGCTACGGGGAATTTCTGGAAAGACCTTTTAACCTTTAGTGCCTTAGAACGCAAAGGGCAAAGGGCAAAAGTCAGACACGTCCTCTCATTCAGCAGTCACTAGATGGCTTCCAATAAAAAAAAAGATTCATCTTCGTAATATTGCGGCCTAAAAATTGATTATTCACTTCACGTTCATAATGTATGAGTATTAATTTTCTAGAGCGTAATATAGGAATATGAGCATTTAAAGGAATTATGATGAGGTCATTGACTTATCGTTATCAGTGCAATAATCTGGAGATAGCGGTGAGTAATGTTTAGGATTTCCGACGCGCAAACGTTACCTATGTAGATAGGTACCTACCTATGTCTAATGACGTAGGGGCGTGTTATCGTGTGTCTGATTGTAAATCTATAGGCTATCTGATGAGATACTTACTGGCGAACTTATTGTCGGTAGCCGTCTGAAGTTCGTATCTAGGTTTATTTTTGAGGGGTACTTGGGGGACTTACCATGACGTGTTAAAGTGTCAGTCGTGCGAGAGAGAAAGTGGATTGGAGCTATAACAGTTCAGTTTAGGTCATCATTCATCATTATTTCAGCCGATAGATGTCCACTGTTGGACATAGGCCTCTCCCAAGTATCGCCACAATTCCGCGTACCGGAAGACGCAGCGTTGGAAGGCCGCCTACAAAAATGGACCGATGACCTGGTGAAGGTTGCGGGAATCCGATGGCTGCGGGACGCGCAGGATCGTTCACTGTGGCGACACTTGGGGAAGGCCAACAGTGGACGTCTATCGGCTGAAAGTATGATGATGATGATGATTTATTGTAATGCGTGGAATAAGCACGTAGGATGCGGGGCGTGATATCGGGCAGTAGCCCTGCATACGGAGCAATTCCGCGTGCGCACCATATAATTTTTTTTTAATTATTATTGATAGGCTGGCGTTTGACCACCATCTCACCTGATAGTAAGCGATGATGTGGTCGACGATGGAGCAGACGACGTGACAGAAGAAAAATTTAGAAAATGGAAAAAAAAAGAAAAATCTTTTAATCCAAAAGTTAAGCAAACCGTAACAGATCCGGCGGTATAGTAGTAACAGGACATATAAATCTAAATCGAAAAAAACCTTTTTGCCCAGATAATGGCACACTATAAGCTATTTTTACGTAAACCCGTTTCCTATAATGGTATTGAATAACACGCTTGACGGACTCAATAAGGATCTGGTTCTTTATTGAGATTGTCCATGGGAGGATATACTTATAATCTGATGAGTTTTACGAATTGTAAAGAAAAATGTTTGTTAACCAATCATGATTCAGGGCTCAACGGTTCGACTTCTCGCGTTTGCCCCCTAGTTCAGGCCATGGTATGGGGCGGGAGGGGATAGGAAGCAGTTACCTCCTTCTGCGAAGCAGTATTACAAACTTAGTAGGTAGCTGAAACCAAGAGAGAGAAGAGAGGGAGCCGTAAGGCGATTCCCGGCCACCGATGGCACAGGCTTGCAGACGGCGAGCACTGGGTAGCTTGCTCTATCCGTGTCCTAAGTTTCATTAAAATCCATTCGATCAGCCATTGATGCCGCTTTTTTTGAGGTGGAAGTGAAGCGAGATGGAGTGTCAGGCTTTTACTGACTAAAATCCACCCATGTTCTTCAGTTGTCCTTTGGGTTCCAGGGCTAGGTGACGCTTTCGGACCACTCTTCTACTCTTGTCCCATATTACTCTATTTCGTTGTAACACGTTTACTCGTTATCTTCTTCAATTCTCCGTTTGTCAACCGTCACGTTATCTTTGACCCCTTTTATGCCATTCCTCACACAAACCATGTTTTTTTTTCTGGTCCTCTTCTCACACTCCATCTATCTATACACAACGTTATGTAATTAAAACTATTGCAACATACTGATTTAACAGATCACGACCGTGGATACACAATAGAGAACAATTCAAGACAACGTTGATTTTAACTGACAACTTTAATCGTTTAATAAATAAAACCATCTAACGCACTATCACAGTAGGTCACCGTCTAGAACTATTATCACTTATCAAGTTATCACACAAGGGACTTATCTCCAGACGTAAAGACGTTAACGTCACGTACCTATATAGTCTAAGGGGCGCAACTTAATTAACAAAACTTTTCTCTTTATTATTTTCCTTGACGGCTTCGACTGAGTGAAAAAGTTTTCGAATCAAATTATATTTAATACAGTAAATTCTAGGAATGGACATTTTTCCACTGCTTATTTCTGAGATTTTAAATGGCTATTGTAAAAATACGTTTATTTTCTACGAATATAAATAGTATTTATTATGAAAAACGGAAGTGTCTAAATTCTAGAATTGTTTATCTTAATGTCATTGGTTTCTTTTATGCAATAGAGATTGTTTGAAGACTCTCTAGACATGAAAGTAGAACAAAAAGTCTATTTTGCAATAAAATAACATTGGTCGAGATAACTCTCGCTCACGTGAAAGTTGTAAGCATTCATGGTTATAAATTAAATGAATAATTTCAATATATTGTTAAACAAATCTTCGGTAAACAAAAGAGCAAAATCAGTAATCGATTGATCAATTTATAAACCCCTATCGTGGAAAAGCATACTCGTATTGTGTTATGACTGAGATTGTCGCCGTGGATATCTAAGAATTCTCTTCATATGATGCAAGATTCTTCTTACATAAACGAATACATGTCCAGTGGATTCTGAACTTTCCGCAAACTAACAAAGAGTCGTCTACAATTAACTAGACCCCCAAATGTCAATTATATTACCTCTTTGAACCCGATAAACTTGATAATAATATATTACAGTACGTGTAAAGCTCGGGGACGACTTTGGATGCCAATCGGTCATTAAATCAGCCGAGCGGATAATATGGGTGTTATGTTGTCAATGATGAATAGACATGTCAATCGACGAAGGGACGTACAAATTAGGCGGATAATTCAACCTTTTGAGTCGAGGGCTCAAGGCAAGGTACGAGAAATTATTTACATTACAGAACGTACGATGTATGATCGATTCTAGCACATTCGGTGTAAAAAAATACCATGACGCTTTATTTTTCGTCGAATATTGACGTACGGACAGATTTATTATCTGATTTAATGTGAGAGGGGTATCCAATCGATACAGATGTCTGTACAAGACACTGGCGAGATTGCCTATGTAAAGTTTCACAGAAATTTCAAGCGTCCTAATTGATGCTAAAATAAATGTGGGTAGGGTTTTATATCAAGGCAGGGCTGTTTGAAGCACTTTATTAGCAAAATGTGCTACCCACAGCGAACTTTACCCGTGCCTAGTTACCTTTCCCTTGGCTGTACCGTGAATGTAAGCATCTTTACCGCGACGCAAGTCATCCGGCAAACTTAGGAGTTATGTAATAATGTCATATAACCTTCGCAGGGTGTCTATACTACAACCCTTTCTCTAAGAGACGCTTCCCCTCGCGTGGAATGTTAAGTAGATGAAGTATTTCCGTATTTTTGCTTTTCTTCTTTATTGTGTTACTTTTGTTTAGATGAAATTCTTCCTGGCAATTTCACTCTTGAGGGTGAGAAATGTATTCGTTGTATTTACTGTTCAAGGGCTTCTTTTTCTTGTCAATATGCCAAAGTAAGTGTTTGAGTGTTACGGCTCTGAGTATACTCAACAGTATCAACAATAGATTGCCATGTTTAGGGTTCTGTAGTCCAAACAAGAGATTCTTATAATTTCGCTATGTTCGTCTGTCTGTCCGTCCGCGGCTTAGCTGAGAGACTTATAATACTAGAAAGCTGTAGTTTTGCATAAATATACAGTAAACCCAGAGTAAGTCTAGCAGTCCATTTTTATTCGTAAAGTGGGGATGATATTTTTTCACATCCATTCCATAGTGTGAGGTATCGTTGGGTAGGTCTTGAAAAACACCGAGGTGGTGTAAAGATTTTTTATCGATCCAAATTAAACCGTTTATTAAGATTTTTAAGTGCTAATATTTGTTTTCAGTCAAGTGTATCCTTGTGGGATACACTTACGCTGATCTGTTGACTTGAATATTCATGATGGTTGTACATATGTAGAGAAGGATAAGTATCACGGCTAAATTAGCACTGTTAATTTATGAGTAAAAACCGTGTTGCGCCGACCCCAAATAAGACGGGACAAGGACAGGAAGATGATGATGATGATGAATCGCTTAACCTAGAAAATGTCGAATGTGACTTGGAAAAAAACGTACAAAATCCTTAGAAAAAAAAAAACTACTAAGGTGAAGTTCTTAAGGGTGATTTTGCTGGAGTTGAGTACGAGTATCTTTAGAAGAATACAATCTGACGATAACACAAGGTTATATATCACGGAAATGTCCCAACAGCATCGCAGTAAGCTTTGAAAATAATTTATTATCGCATAAGCGCCTGTGCATAATATTTGTATATTTTAACAAGACTATCTCGGTAACGATAATACTGAAATATTCAGATTGATATGTTACGCTGGTTAACAATTTTTTTGACTTGATGTTACACGTGGTGGTAATCTAATAGGTAATTTTCTCTCTAACTTACCTTGTGAAGTTTAATTTTATAACTCCTTTAGTTACAGTTTTTAACGTTATTTATTATTTATTTATTCGTTATTCAACGTTAACTCAATAAAAAATTATATATTTACCCAAAGGGCAATAGAAAGGGCTGGAAGGGCGAGACGCACAGGGCCGGTCGTTATGGCGACGCTTGGGGGTGGCCTATGTCCAACAGAGGATGTATTTCGGCTGAAATGATGATGATGATGATGATGAATAAAAGAATAGAATAGAAAAACTTTTATTCAGTACAGACACAGCACAACGGTCACACAACAACTACACAAAACCCCATCTAGTACCAAACTAAGCAGAGCGTGTGCTATGAGTGTAATAAACATGAAGCCTTCTAAGTATGCGTATTGTCACGGGCCACTACGGAACCCACTGCGCGTGACTCGCCACGCACTTGGCCGTTTTTTTTTTTAAATTGTATCATTGACGGAATTTGCAAGGGATCGTCTTCTTTTTCATTGTATATTTGTGCCTTTAAGTAGTATTATGTATTGCGAATTTCTTTTCATAATACCTTACCTATTATTCTCCATTTTCTCCACTTCTTTTTTTTTAATGATATAAGTGCTTGACTGCGATCCCAGGTGATGGTAAGCAGTGATGCAATCGTTGATGGTGAATCGCACTAGTTTATTAAGAGCCTGTTCGCTCTAGCCTTGTTATTTTTCTTTTTGTTATTTTTTTTTGTCGTATACGTCATACTTGAACTCATTTTCTTATCTAACGTTTAAAGGTCTACCACTAATAGCGTGTATCTATCAGTCGTATTGTATAGCATAATTAGCCGTTTTAGTGTTTCCACTGCTGGGACTCAGGCCTTCTCTCTAGGAAAGGGGCCGTAATCCACCACGCGGGCCCAGTGCGGGTTGGTGGATGTCACATGTCTTCGAATTTTTGGTTCTAGGACATGCCGATTTCCTCACATGTTTTCCTTCACCGTTTTGAGAGCAGTGGTGATGAAATCAATTACACAAAGTAATGGGCCTGGGTTTGAACCCGTGACTTACAACTCGTAAGTCGGGGCCGTTACCACTCGGCCACCACTCTCAAGTCGTATTGTGTTTTCTAACAAATAAGAAAATGATATTTCATCCAGAGGGCTCTCATTGTTCAGTAGAGACTTCATTTATTTTAATGTTAGACTGTCACACGCAGCGTTTGTTAGCAAAATATGGCATTAGTAAGTCTTTCTTGCAATAGACGACCATAATAAAATACTTTTGTATTTAATCAGAAAATTAGTCTAGGCCAGTCTTGTAATTTTTAGGGTTCCGTATCCAAAAGGTGGCAAAAGGCTATTTTCCTACAAAGTGGACCGATGACCTGGTAAGGGTTGCAGGAATCCGATGGGTGCGAGATGCACAGGACCGTGCATTGTGGCGACACTTAGGGGAGGCCTACGTCCAACAGTGGACGTCTTTCGGCTGAAATGATGATGATGATGATGATCCAAAAGGTAAAACCGAACCCTACTATAAACTGAAAAAAAAAAACCCTATTACTAAGCCTCCGTTATCCGTCTGTCTGTCCAGCTGTATCTCGTGAACTGTGATAGTTAGACAGTTAAAATTTTCCCAGACGGTGTAACGGGCCCTATTGTTTACCACATCATCGCTTACCATCACATGAGATGGTGACAATTACGAGCCTATCAATAACAAAAGAAAGATTTCTTTTCTGCTGCCATTTTCTTTTGTTATAATAAGTAGTATAATTGTTTGGTTTTCAGTTTCGACGTGTGGCGCGAGTTCCCCGACCGGATAGTGGGGTTTCCGTCCAGACTACACGTTTGGGATAACACCACCAGCTCGTGGCGATATCACAGCGAGTGGACGAACCAGATCTCCATGGTGAGTACCTACTTATACCTATATGTTTTATTCGGAGATTAAGAGGAACCATGGCGTTTCTTGCCGGTTCTTCTCCACAGGATACGATCTATTGGAACCGCAGGCTTATATACACTAATATTATAAAGAACTAAAGTTTGTTTTTTGTTTGTAGGAGGTAATCTCAAAAGGTACTGGTCTTATTGCTGAAATTTTTTCACCGATGCTTATGCCGATGCATGCGCTGGCGGCATAAATTACCATATCGACGCGATGGTAGAAATACAATGCATTATTGGATTTCAAACTTTCGGCTGCTGAGCCGCTCCCCCCAAGAGTCGCCACAACGACCGGTCCTATGCGTCTTGCATCCATCGGATTCCCACAATCCTCACCAGGTCAACCGTCCATCTTGTGGGATGCCTTCGAATCGTCAACACTCCAGAAATTTTCGGCCCCATCGACCATCTGCTCTGCGAGCGATGTGCCCTGCCTACTGTCGCTTCGGACTATGTCAGTCCTTGATTCTCGTGCGGATATCTTCATTTCTGAAACTACAAGCACAGCCCCTTTTATTGCTATTTCGGTGATTTTCAGCCTCCTGATGTGGTCCATTGTGAACGACTACGTTTCAGAGCCATAATTATGTCATTACACACACACGCACAAACTTGTATAAGTAAAGCGTATCATCTCATAATGTCCACTTCTCAAAGTGTCAACGGATGCAAAATGTCCAGTTCTCATAATGTCAACTTCTTAGAATGTCAACTTCTCATAATGACGATTTCCCAAAATGACAACTTCGCATAAGGTCAACTTCACTTAATGACAACTCCACGTAGTTTCTACTTTACAACTTAATAAAAATACGATAGGATGATACCCGTCTATGGCGCCCATAACACTTGACATACATAACACATGACATACATTTTCATACATTAGCGCATTACAATGCATGAAACTTACGTCAAAGCAATTATCCATCAAACTGCATATTGCAATGCAAATATTATTCAACGAAGTAGAGAATAATTTCGAAATTACAATATCATTCACAAAATAGCAACAGTCATAAACAAAATACAGCTTTAAACACTATCAATACGCATGTTTATGAGGCCGGCTAATTACCAAAAACTGGAGTATTAATCAGACGAGTTTAATTAAAAAATAACATTCATAATGAGTAGGTATTCATTATCAGTGCGGTGATATTTTAAATTATTGTATATGGTATACAAATGGTTTATGTAGAGAGTTATCGCCGGTAATCTGTTTTCAGTTATCAATCGTGACCTGGATTGTGGAGCAGGAATTGTTAGCTATGTTTTTACTACTTTTTTGACCTGCTTATAATATGTTTTTATTCGATTTTAATCTAGGAATATTTTATGGTAGCTGAAAACGTTTTATTGTATTGCATACAATCTCACTTTGTGATCGTCGTGACTCGTTTAGTGTTCAAGGATTAGGATCGTCTACGTCGACTGCTTAATCTGGGCTGAGTTCTGAATGATCACAAAAAACAAATGAGTAGCGTATTCTCATAAAGACATTTGAGACAATCTTGCCAACGTTATTACTGGAAAGAGCTTTTAAATTTTTGTTTTTCATTGATAGTATTACGTTTATTGCAAAAAGAGTTCTGAGTATACATGTAGATGGATGGAGAGGGAGAGGAAGGCCGAAGAAAAGATGGATTGTGTGAGGATTGATATGAAAGAAAAGAGAGTTAGTGATAGTGTGACGGGTGACAGGACAGAATGGAAGAAAAAAAAACATGTAACGCCGACCTCAAGCAATATGGGATAAAGGCAGGAAGAAGAAGAAGATTGATAGTGTTGCGTTTGAATTTGAACACTATCTGGCCTAAGGCCATACCACAAGTACTTAACGCGATCCATTTTACGATCAAAACTGAACTGATAAAGGGATTTTTTTCTATATAGGGTGTTAACTCCATCTTTTCTTTCTCACTCGCACCACTGACATTTTAACACATAAGGCCCCAGCGTATAATAAGTTTTCATTAATTTTTAATCTAGAGATATTTTATGTTGGCTGAAAACGTTATTTATTAAACCGCACACAATCGTACTTTGTGAAATAACTTGAAATTGCACTCTAAGTCCGTCCTCGAACCAAAAGAAATATTATACTTAATGTATTTTATTTATTTGCTAGCTGACCCGCCGAACTTTGTACCGCCTAATAGACAATGAATGTACTATATCTTTCGATGTAGTCAACCAATTGCGATGAAACAAAGCCTAATGGATCAAATTACACAAAATGTTAATGTATAAAAGTTGTCTACATTGATTTCGTACATTTTACATGATGTGCGTACAAAAAAAAACTTCTAGGTAAATATAGGAATAAATCTGAAAACAGTAGATTGTTGTTAACTACGTCACAAAAAAAATAATACTTTATTGCAATTCGGAAAAATCTTGAAGACTCCATTCGAGAATTGTAGTTTGCACGAAACCCTCAGTGCGCCAGTACGACTCGCACTTGCCCAGTTTTTTTTAATATTATATATGGATCCGATCGATTCGTGTGTAGGTACGATTCACATTTGGTCAGTTTTTAATAATATAAGTAAATTTTCAGTATCGAAGAATTTTAAATCCAAGACAAATGTAAACTGACAGTAATCAGCTGCTCCTTAAGATCCAGTCCCCAGCAAACATCCAATTGTCTCAATCAGAACTGCATATAAATATTTATTTGAGCAATGAGCATTGTTATGGCCACTTACCAATGAATGAATGTAGCAATTTCGTGGACTTCACCAGGGGTCAGTCACTATCTTGTATACTATTTGATGTACCAATTTATTTTGTCTCGTGTATGTTTTTCCAACGAGCAATAGAGCGCAGCATTCTGGGTGTCAAAAGAGCTGACAGAATGAGGAACAACACCCTGATCTTAAAGACGGGGATCATAGATGTATGAAAAAGGCTGTTAGGCTAAAGGCGGGTCTTATCATCCGCATGCAAGGGCCTCAAGGAAGATGTCAGCAAGCCGTAGGGGTCCAGCAGGATAGGAGCCTACCGGGGCCAAGGATTTGCTTCTTCGTATGACAGGCAACGAAGAAACAGGAGTGAGGAGAGAGGAGCGCTCGCGTGAAAGTAGAAAAAAAATTCCTAAGGAAACATACTCCAGAGATAAAAAGTACCCTATGAGCTATTTCTAGGCATCGTCTGCCGTTGTGCCATTGTGTAAATTTCATCAAAATTCCTCCAGAAGTTTCAGCATGAAAGAGTAACAAAAATTCGCACATACTCATTGACTTTCGTCTCCATTATATTAATGTGATCATGCTTATTTGTTTGTTGTGTTTATTTCATTTAATAACTTCAAAAAAAAAAAAAAACTCATTTAGACAGATTTTTTTTTTCATTCTTACAGGCCTGTTGGTCTAGTGGTTAGTGGCCCTGACTGCTATGCCGGAGGTCGTGGGTTTAATTCCGATACAGGACAAATGTTTATGTGATGAGCATGACCATTTGATTTGTGTCTGGGTGTTATTTATATATATATTATATGTATGTATTTAGAAATATATATGTATGTTTATCAGTTGTCTAGTACCCATACCACAAACTCTGCTTAGCTTGGGACTAGACGGCGTTGTGTGATAGTTGTGGAATATTATTTTAAAAACGAAAATTTTCGAATTTCTTGTATTTTTTTTCTTCTAAAAAGTTTTAAATTACAACGCCTATTGTTTCCATTACCGCATAAAGTGAGTTTAGCTGTTGCACAAGCTTAGATAGAAGATTGTGCACTTAGCTAGGAATCACGATATATTATGTTATTTATCGGTTTTCTCGCCTTTGGATACTTCATTAACCCATGTAAATGCGCCCTGAAACCTTGAAGAGCGGAGCGACATCACCATATTGAACGTTTATTCCATGCAAATTAAGATTTTAAAAGGCATTGATGAATACTAAACCCTTTTGCTCTGTCTCTTTGTCTCATCATCTTCACCATCATCTTTTCAGCTTCTCATATCTATTAATATTGTGTTGAGACAATATTATAAACTCAGTCTTTTTTTTTAATTGATTTTTGTTTGCCGATTCTTCTCCATAGGCAACGATTACTAGGTACTGTGCACTAGCATCTGACGTATTACAAGTGCCCATGTAGACCTATGTTGTTGAAACTAATATTGAGTTGCGTTGAGTCGGAAGACATCTATAGCTGGAGGCCTCCCTCAAGTGTCGCCACAATGGCAGGTCCTATCTTGCATCTATCGAATTTCCGCGAACCTTATCAGGTCGTTGGTCCACCTTGCGAGAGGCCACGCCAACGCGAACGCTGCGTCTTCTGGTACATGGTCGTAACCTCCAAAATCTTTTGGCCCTATCGGTGCCTACATATTAAAAACAAAGTGATCCTATAAGGATTTCATTTTTTTTCTTCTTAGTCACGAAACCCTAAAAACACATAAACTTTCGCCGTAAGGTATAATTAATGTTCCGAAAAAAAAAGGTCAACAATTTTCTGAACTGTCGAAAACAGACTTATAAAAAAACGATTGAATAGAAAGCAAATAGTATCAAAAATAATGATGACTGAGTGAATTAGGTACATGACCCACTGCCCAGCTTTGCGACCTTCGCGTTATTGTTACAACGAGACGGAGTGACCGGACACCGGATGATGAAGCTACGCTGACATACATACGGTTGGATGCGTGCTTACTTTAGTTGGATTATCCTCCTTTTCATTTTGTCTTTCCTCTCGATTTTTGCAAATTTTGATCAAGCCTGTTGATAGGCATCCAGATCTTTGCCTGGGTCTATTGTCGCCGTACATTTTCAAGGACCTCCAGCACCTAAATAGATAGGTACAGAAGTCAATCTACATACAAAGCGCGCTCGAGCAACGCACACAAAGACACCGCTCACGGCAACGATATCTCGGAGAGTCTCGGACCACTCGTTGAACAGTTCCGGCTCAAACGCTCATTAAGCCGCATTTTCACTAGGGGACATTTGTTCCGCGACTCTGTCGCGCGACACGAAATTCACGTGTCCCGCGCGGTGTCGCCCGACGTCGCGCACTCCCGCGGGATTTTTACGGGTCGCGCAACTTGTCGCTAGACGATGCTCTGCGAGCGTCGACACGCGCGATTTGCGTTTATTAAACTTGAACTTTCCCTTTGTAGCAAATATTCTCGGGCCCACCACCTCTTTTTTTTACGTTTTGCTATTGTCTTCCGAATAATTATGTAAGCTGCACTGAACAACACTACCTCCTCGGGCGACATACCTACTGATCACGACTGGCCAATGTGAACAAGGGAAATGTCGAGCGACATTGTCCCACAAAGTTGCAGAGACATACCACGTGAATGTTGGGCGATATGTCTCCGCGACATGTCGCACGCTTAATAATAAACCGGAATAATGCAAAAAATCACTTTTTTGGGAAATGGCAATCAAAGTTTTGAGTGTCGACCTAGTTGAAAACATTTTGATGGTTTTCACGTATTTATAGTGTTATTTTTATTTTCTTGGTGTTACATTGTAGAGGGATGTATAGTGAATATAACTGTCATAATAGTTTAATTATAACATTTATATGAAATAAATAAACGAAGTTTATTTTCTAGCCTTTCGACTTATGTCAGTTTAGTATAAAAAATGTTGATCAATTTTAAAATTTCTTGCAAACTAATATTTAATAATTCAGTTTAGTATTAAAATTGCTGATCAATTCTAAAATTTCTTGCAAACTATTATTTAATAATTCAGTTTACTATTAATAAATAATATAATTTATTTAAATGTATAATACTTATTGCAGTTTAAAGTAAAACAGAAATACAATATGTTATGTTATTTTCTTAACGTAAAATAACTCGTAATATTTGTAGGAACTCATAATCATGTTTTGTACTTAGTAATTAACGTATTTTTTTAACAATCACAAAATAGTAATTAAAGCTTCATAGTCATCACAAAATGCTTAAGAGCTCTCTAGCTTTACGTAATTATGCTAAAGAAATAAACATTGTAATACCAAAGAACCGTTTTAAATTGTTGTTAAAATCTCTTCCTTCATTAGCGTATGGGTGGTTTTATTAGTTAGTGTATTAAATTATTATTTTTGTTTTTCTTGAGTATTGTGTAAATATATATATTTATATATTTTTTTTATTATTTTATTATATAAGTAGTATTTTGCAACTTTGATGGATGGTAATTTTGATGATGACTTCTTCTCTTGTTCTTCCTCTTCTAGCAGCTTTCTTAGTGCGGCGAGTAGTTCTTCCTCTCCATTGAATCTGGGTGATCAGATTTCTTCCCTGTTTTCTCGCTATCCCAATAACCTTAATATAGCCCAAATCAATGCTCAGAGTGTCCCTAGCCATTACTCTGATCTTCTGGCATCCATTAACTGTGCACATTTAGATGCTTTACTGATCTCTGACTCTTTCCTGAAACCGTCTCTTTTATCAGTTCACTATTCCCTTCCGGGCTATGATCTTGTCCGCAGCGACAGAACGGGGAAGGGTGGTGGTGGTGTTGCCATGTATTCGCGTGCTGGTATTCCTTTTAAAATTATCAGTGCGTCACCATCTTCTTACTCGGGGTCAGCAGAGCATCTTTTCTTAGAAATTTCTCTACATAATGTTAAAATGCTTCTTGGAGTAATTTATAGTCCTAACCTCAGTATCGATTACTTTGATTCTTTCGATACACTGTTAAACAATTTCTGTCCCACCTATGATCACGTGGTCTTGATGGGTGATTTTAACAAGTGTCTTCTTAAAAATGACTCTCGTTCTCACAAACTTCAATCTCTCATAACTTCTTTTAACCTCAGCATTCTGCCTCTCTCTGCTACTCATCATTTTTCCAATTGCGCCCCTTCTCTTTTAGATCTTATGATTGTTTCTAATACTAATAACGTATCTATCCACGGCCCGCTCACCGCTTGTTTTTCCTACCACGACTTAATCTTTTTTTCCGTCCTCCTAAGCGCAAGCCGCATTATATTTTCCTTCGGAACTACAAGGGCATGGATCTGGAGGCATCACTGCGTGATGCTGTAGGCATTACTGCGTGATGCTGTAGGCATTGACTGGACTGATATTTTCCATAGTTCATCTGTCGACGATATGGTAAATATTTTAAACAATAAAATACTAAGTCTTTATGATCAACATGCCCCGATACGTCGAGTTAGAGTTCGATATGTCCCTGCTCTCTGGCTCACTCAAGCCTTTAAGGATTTGATGGCAATTAGAGACCGAGCCAAAAGGAGGTTGAAGCGCTGTCCTTCCGAGCGTAACCAGAGCTTATTTAAGGAACTGCGTAATCGCTGCAGTCGTATGTGTAGAGATGCAAAGAGACGCTACTTCCATAATTCTCTTGACAACCGGAACTCTTCCGAAGTGTGGAAGTTTTTGAAAACTGTCGACATTGGTAAGTCCCCTAACGTTTCCAGCAAAGATATTGACGTGTATGCTCTTAACCAACATTACTCACTTCCCCTTGTAACTATAGATCCACACGTCAAATCAGCTACTCTTAATAAGTTGTCTGGTCTGCCATTGCCACAGTGTTCTTCTTTTGAATTTAGTTCTGTGAGTGAAAAAGAAAATCCATTCTTGCTATCTCCTCTTCCGCAGTTGGCAATGATGGCATTTGCTCAAGAATGATTTCCCCTACCGCAATACTTCCCGTCTTAACCCACATTTTTAACTTCTCCTTATTTTCTTGCGCTGTTCCCGATGCCTGGAAACAAGTCCACATCATTCCGTTACCCAAAATCCCTAACCCGGTCTCGCTGACTGATTTCAGACCAATTTCTATCCTTCCGTATCTCTCTAAAGTTCTTGAGCACATTGTCCATCAGCAACTCTCTCTCTTCCTCTCTAGTAATGATCTTCTTAGCCCTTTCCAATCCGGTTTTCGGCCTGGTCATAGCACTGTCACTGCCCTTTTAAAGGTTACTGATGACATCTGCTTGGCCATGGACCACAAATCTCTTACGTTACTTGTTCTTCTTGATTTCAGCAGTGCCTTCAACTCTGTTGACTTCGATATCCTTCTTGGGATACTAAAATCTCTTAATTTCTCCTCTTCCACTGTTAATTGGTTTCATTCCTATCTTAATGCCCGCTCGCAGCGGGTACGCCTTGATGAGTCTTCATCGGATTGGTGCTATCTTGCTGCGGGTGTGCCTCAGGGTGGTGTTCTCTCACCTCTCCTCTTTTCTTTTTTTATCAACTCTGTCACTAGACTCGTTTCCTCTTACTTCCATCTCTATGCAGACGACCTGCAGCTGTACCGTCACTTTCGTGTGAAAGATGCTGAAGCCGCTGTGTCCGCTGTGAACAGTGACCTGAAGCTGATAGGGGAGTGGTCGCGGTCCTTTTTGTTTGCAAATTAACCCCAAGAAATCCCAGGCTTTGGTTATTGGTGGCAGATATAATATGCGGAACAAGCTGGAGATTACATTGCTCTCTCCACTCTGGTTAAATGGAGTTTAGATAGACTATGTTAAGACGGCTAAAAACCTTGGGGTGATCATGGACTCGAATTTATCGTAGACTGCCCATGTCGCTGAAGTCAGTCGCAAAGTGCACTACACGTTTCACTCCTTAAAATGTCTTCAGAGCTTTTTGCCCTTGAAGACCAAACACTGATTCAGCCCATCATTGACTACGCTGATGCCTGTTATTTGGATGCCACCGAGGAGCTTTTAAATAAACTTGAGCGTTTGCAAAATATCTGTATTCGTTTTGTTTTCAACCTTAAAAAGTATTGTAAAAGTATCATGTCTCAGGCTTTCGCAAGGTACTCACTCGGATATTATATCTGCTATTTAACATCCTTTTCAACCCTAAAACTCCCTCTTACCTGCGGGAACGTTTATCCTACTCTCGTCCTTCTGATGCACCTTGCAGGTCGCATTTTAAGAATCTCCTTAAATCCTCTCCCCACTCCTCCGATTTCTATTCCTATTCCTTCACTTCGCACGCAGTACGGTTGTGGAATTCACTTCCGCCCGACATCAGGGGCTGCCAAACTCTTGCTGTTTTTTAAAGAAGAGTAAAAGAGCACTATCTTCCTATTTCGTCATAATTGCATATACTAATATGTATTATTTTATTTTAGGTATTATTTAGTTTGTATTTGTGTGTTATTTATTTTAGTATGTGTATGTTTATAATTATAGCAGTATATTATGTATCTTTAATTATTATTATTTTTTATACTATTTCATTGTTAACTTTGTATTTTGTGTGTACTCATTTTCCTTTTACTTTTACACACGGTATATTTCTCTTTTTTCTTCAACTTACCTGTCGCAGGTATACTGGAAGAGATTTCATTAGAAATAAGCATCACCTTTGTACTATTTTTTCAGTTTCCTTCCTCTTTTCTTGTATTTCCATGTGTGTAAATAAATAGTTAAATAAATCTTTAAGATTAAAACTATGGAAATAGAAATTTAATACTTTTTATTAATAGGTATTTAAAATAAATTGAAAGGACATTTTGTGATAAACTGCAGCAATTACTAAAGCACTATTAGATTTTAGGATCACTTAAAACGTAAACCGAAATAAACACAAGTATTTTTTAAATCTATCAATAGTCTTAGTAATAAAGTGAAACAAAATGGATTGCTTCGGAAATAAAAGTAATCATTTTATACTAAACTGCACTAATATGCAATCTTTCATATTTTTACAACTTTAATTTTATGATAAACTGCAACAAGTCTAAGTAGTGTATGCAGTACTGTAACACCGTTTTCAACTAAAGTGAAATAAAACGAAATTATGCTAGTTTAGAAAAAAAATTGAATTACAGTAGTCTTACCTGCGTTTGTAAAGAAACTGAATGATTACACTTTACTCCACTGTAGACGCAAAACAACGACACCTATCTCACATCACGGCTATCGCATTTCTGAATGATTCTCTGTCGCATGAAATACATTGACGCGTGCTTTTGTAGAAAAGAGAAGGGTGATCTAATAATCGAGCATTTTTGTTTGTTTCGCATGGTGGGATTTTACCTATAGATACTTCTATCGGAGTTAATTCGTTTTATGAAGAAAAGTAGAAATCCTTAATTTTTGACTTATTCCGGTTTATTATTAAGCGTGCGATGTGTCCTAGTGAAAACGCGGCTTTAGTGTGCGTCCACCGAGCGTAGGTATAAAAAGTGAAGTACATACATGAGATTGTCTTCTGTACCTATCTCTTTTGTGCCTCCAGTGTGTTTATTAAGCTCATGCACCGTTTGACATACATTACATATACAATGTTATTTGTAAAACATTAACAACCATGCAGGACTGTATTACCAACATCATAAACAACAACTTTTTAACCGACTTCTAAAAAAGGAGGAGGTTCTCAATTCGGATGTTTGTATTTTTTTTTTTTTTTTATGTATTTTCGGGCATAACTTCGTCGCTTGCCAACCGATTTGAAAAATTCTTTTCTTGTTGGAAAGAGAAAACTTCCCAAATGGTCCCATAGTCACCAAGTCGGGATCTGATGATGGAATCTTGTCGAAATCGAGGGAACTCCTCAAATATTATAGGCAACCATTTAGTTCTTTTGATATTTTCATCAAAGGCTTAAAAAGCATTTACAGTTCAAAACAAAAACACTAAAACTATCAAAATAATTTTAATTTCGGAAGACGGTGTTTCTCGATATTGTTTGTTCCTTATTTAATACCGACTTCCAAAATTAAAGTTATTTTGATGGTTTTAGTGTTTTGTTTTGTGAAGTCGGTTATTTTTTTTTTTGGTAAAATTTTTTTTTTGTTATATGACTTTTTACAAAACATAATTCATTAACCAAAGACAAACCTTCAAGATTTCGTTGTCCTATCTAACACATTTCAACTCTGTATTATTATGCTATACCCGCCTTGTATGAAAATCTGATAAACTAAAATATGATACATTTTTAAAAGTCGTAGAACAAAAGTTGTTGTTTATGATGTTAGGAATACAGTTCTGAGAGGTTGCCAGTGTTTCACAAATAACCCTGTATTTTTGTTCATCAAATAACTTCTCCCGCTCTTGGGTAGAGCGAGAAGGGCGTGTTAGACTTTAACTAACTAAAACCTGCTTGAGTTCTTTAGTTGCCCTTTGCGTTCCAGGGACACGGGAACTCTTTCGACCAGTCCCTTAGCCTGACATCTCTTTGAGGTGTTCGTGAAACGCAACGCGCTTTCGACTCGGGTTTGGTCCTAAACTTATGGCCGCATTGCTTGCAGTCCGTAAGCCCGCATACAACATCTTTATTATTATTATAGCTAACCTATATTATCCCACTGCTCGGCAAAGGCCCCCTCCATTCTTTCCGATGATCACGGTTCCTTGCTTTCTCATTGCAATTCTTAAGGAAGCCATCCAGGTCGTCACGCCATCTCCTTAGTAGTCTGCCTCGGCCCCGCGTCGCTGTGTCCGGGCACCAATCCTGCGTATTACAGGCCCACAGCTCGTTAGATGTGCGGCAGACATGTCCTGCCCAGTCCCATTTAAGTTGGGCAGCCTTCCCATTTAGGTAGGACAACATCTTTAACACAACATTCTTCTTCTAAGAAATCATGTCAAAAAAATAAAATAAAAAAAATGACACTTCAGGCAGTTATCGAGAATTCTGGGATAAAAACTAAATGGTGTGAAGGTTTCCCGATACAAAGATTAAATTGATGTTGATAAATGATCTACTAAATCTGTTGTTTGCAAGTTTAGGCGATGCGAGAAGTAGTGATGACAGAACTACTGAAGCGAACATGCTGATCGTTGAATGATCATTCGCAGTAGTGAGGAAACGCGAAATATTTTCAATCTAAAACGAAAGATATTTGCACGCCATGAGAAACGGCAGACATGCCATGAGCCACTTTTATTTAATCTTTCGAATATCTTACAATAGAAAGACAATGAGAGAGTGAACACCGGCGTTCGCTTGGGGTTTAAAATGAATTAAGATCTGGCATGCATATATTAATTCTGTATGCATACACCACATGTTTGAGCAAATATTTTTTTTTATTCTTATGCTAATAGTTACTAACACGGAATAAAGAAAAGTAGAGGAAGTGCCCCTCGGATATCGCGCGCGTGTCAACATTAGGTCGAGATGCGCAACATTTAGCTTATTCGCCGTCAGACACTTGTCGCGATTGGTTCTCTCAGAAATACGCGAAATATTAGAAATTATGCCTGGTTTTTCGGTTTTGAACTGCAAAAACGAAAGCAGAAAAAAAAATGTATCTTGTGGAGGTGTATCGTATCATCGTTAAGTACTAAACTTTGTTAATTTTTAATAAAATTGATTTTAAATGACAATACCACATTTTATGACTTTAATGCAAACTATAAACAACCTTATAGTCATAATAACAAAGTCTAAATACACTTGGCCGTCATCTACAAAATCATAACATAAATTCTAGTAACTTCGACGCTACTCAATTAGGGATGGGACACATCCGTAAAGTAGGTCGGTATCGATATTTTTTATTTATTTCTAATTATTTATTTCATGGCTGGCACCATCATTCAGAAAATTTGTGTCGGACTTTTCATGTGTATAATTTATAAATATTTAACTGAGATTGCACATAAATCACGAGGTTTTAACAACACGTAACCTGCATCCGTCCGAAATAGGTGCGGGTTGCTAATCACTTTCTTTACTTCTTCACGCTTGAAAGGCTGAATATTACATAATATTAACCGTAATACATTAACTTCACAAAACAAATATAGATATTTGAACGATAAAGCAATACCTATCGTCCGTTTTTTAATTAAAGACTACGATTTGACAATACGAATGTTGCATGTTTTTTCCATTTCATAAATAGTGAGGTACCGCAACCGGTACTGACCAAAAATCCGAAAAATATTCGTAAAAATCGTAAAAATAATTTCATTTTAAATTTATGTAACTAATTGTGGTCAGGTTTTGTATTTTTCATATTAAATAATATTATCTATACTTATAATTAATCTGTAGAAGTGAAAATTCTGTACATTGAAAATATCAAAAAAATAAATGGCAGGGGGTGTTACTAGACCGACACCGAACACAAAAAGGTGATTAAATAAATTTTTGTCTGTCTGTCTGTTTGCTCAGGCATCACACAAAAACTACCGGTTCGATTACGATGAAACTTGGTATAATTATTCTTTAATATCCTGGGCACCACACTGAGTACTTTTTATCCCGGAAAAGTATATACAATAAAAACCAACTTAATTTTGTGGTTCGATCCCTAGACCCGATTACTGTACCAACCGCAAATAATAGGTTTGTGGTAGGTTTTTTTTTTCGATGGGAAAATCATCCAGTGACAACCCCCGATCTTGGGCGGAGCGGGAGATAGTGTCAGACTCTAACTGACTAAAAAACCCATCCCGTTCCTTCAAGCCTTCATACCGGGGCTCGAGCGCCCTTTCAGAAAACCCTGGCCACAGTAGGCTTCGACCCGTTTGGGCCCCTGCTGTTGTTGACAACTCCTTGAGGCGCGCGGAAACAGCGCGCGCCGTCGACGACTTGGGTGTGGTCCGGACAGTTACCGGACGGCCGGACAGCGAGCTACCCATTGCTCACTGTCCGCAAGCCCGCGCCTACGGTGGCTGGTCACGGCTAAGATCCATTATTCTAATATTAGAAATGGGAAAGTGTGTGTGTGTGTCTGTTTGTCCGTCTTTCACGGCAAAACGACTACGAATCGACGTGATTTTTTAAGTGGATAGTTGAAGGGCTGGGGAGTGACATACGCTACTTTTTGTCTCTTTCTAACCCCCCACAGTAAGGGGAACCGTGTTACCTCGAATTTAACGCGAGCGAAGCTGCGGGCAAAAGCTAGTTAATAAATAATAATATTGTTAAAATATATCTAAGTCCTCTTCGTGTACTATTTTCGCGCGGATCTCTTAAAAATTGTAGCAATAAAAACGAATTTTGTGTCGGTTTCTTACAATGCAGACATTTGTATATAAAGCTTGACGCAATGATGGAAAACTTTTTTAATTCTAAAGCATAAACTGCGACTGTCTCGTCCCGCTCTTAGAAACGAGATATAAAATTGATAAATAATCAGATAGGTTGCAGTAAACAGAAATGTTGGTGGGTTAAAGCCACTGCCTAAACTCTCCTTAGTCATACAGCACATTTGCCCTTTTCAGTCGATTGATTGGGTTTCGTATTAGAAGCATGCTTGTCAATGGGTTCGATGGAGCTTTAATCGTTTAGTGTAGTTGTATTTTGACTTCTTCAACGACAGTCTTAATATACACCGTTAAATTTTAATCGTTTTAATCCCGTGGAGGATCGATCCGGTACATGAAACACTATCGATTTGTAAAGATAAAATTAAAAAAATAAAGTACTTTTTTTCAAAACTCGTATTAATTTACGCATGTACGAAATTTTTAAGAAAACGTCAGCTGAGCGAGTCCTGTAGATAGTTTGTACGCAACGCTGACTACGATCCACCATGGACAGACACCAGAAACGACCTGTTGCGTTATAGGCGATTATCATACTGCCACGCAACACGCTGCATGTTGCGTGTTAAGGCACCTACGCGCGTACTTGCAGGAGTGCAGATCTGCATCATCGTGCTGGTTTTTTACGCACTCGCAGGCTGCAGGTGACCACAGCTCGCGCGATTCTACTAGTTCCTCGCCATTGCAACGGGAGCCGCAAACAACCGCGCATACCGCGGCCGTAAAACACGTCGTAAAATGTGCATGAATTTTTTATATATATCTTTACTATTCTACAGAACACAGACATGGGTTAAAATCGCTTAGCCTAAGTAAAAGGCCGAGTGTTAAAAAATATGGTAACATTTTTAATTATTTTAGTTTTCAATTCATATTAGACTCTACTATAAATAAATACTACAGTATCTTTGTCCAGTTTTCCATAAAGGTTCTATTGTTAAAAAAACCGGTATGAAAAATCGAATTTGGAGACATCACTTTTACTAAAAATCAGGCAACATATTTCTAGAATTTGACATTTGCACTTGTCAAATTATCGTCTTTAATGAAAAAATGAACAATACCTACTAAGAACATTTTAATTTTTTCAAAAAAAAAAAAATTTCAAAGTCAGTCCACAATTAGCCGAGATATTGGTGAACAAAACATACATTAAGCCGAACATAGAATCTTCTCCTTTTCGAATTCGGTTAAAAATAAGATTACCCCCCTACATACAAATACCTCTAACATTGATATTTTAAAGATAATCAACCTTATCCATTATTAAGCATTTGTATGTTGTTAAAAAAAGAAAAAAACGTGTTGCGCCGACCCCAAATAAAATGGGACAAGGGCAGGAAGAAGAAGAAGAAGAAGATGTTGTTAACAAATTATTACATTGCTTACCTGAATAAATTACGTAACATCAATATTAAAATATCGATATATGTCTACATCTCTAAATGAGTAGCAAAAGTGATTACATGTGCAGGTGAATATGGCATCTATTTCAAAGTTCCTAGAGTTCTGAATAGAATGACAAATGATGAATTGGTTACAGCGCCATCTAGCGTGGAGTAGTTGAACTCGTTGTAAATTGGTTATAAGACGAAAAACATCTTTATTGTTTGTGTCATGTCAAATAATAACAACTTTCAGTTGTTGTAATAAGACTTAATTTATCAAAGCAATAAGAAGATGATTAGTAAAAGTTGCGTTTTTAATTTGTAGCCAATCATATTACTGTTTTTTATGTGTGTAATGGACAATTTAATATACAAATGTGTGAGTTTGGCGACACTAGTTCCCGTGCTTTGCCAGGATAGGGGCACTTCTACCTGTATTTTCTGTTCTGTGGTTACTAAAGATGAAATATTTCTATTTTAGTTTGTAATGAACTTAAAAAACTGTTAGACCAGTTTAAACATTCTTTCACTAGTAGAATGCTACTTTATTATCGAGTGACGAAGGCGAGTGACATAGTGTACATATTTTCTACTTTTATGCGGGCGAATCCACTGATAGAATCTAGTGTTTGGTACAATTAATTTTACTTAAGGTGTCTAATAAAATGTAAGCTAAGAGACCAGAGCATAGATAAATATTTCAGTTCGAACCTTTTTTCTTATATAGTTTTTCATTTTTCATTGCCGAAATTAAAGAATACGGAAGACAAAGTCAACCTGACATCACTGTCATCCAGAATTTCAAACAAAACAGGCAACCGTCCCGAAATTTTATAGAAATAACATCAAATACAAAAAAAAAAACTACACAAATGGAAGATTTTTTCAACAAACTCCAAAAAGACGGAAAAAATAGTGTCGATAATTTAGTTAAATGGATGAGTGAGGCAAGCATAATCGAGGTAGATTCAACTAAAGACAGTAACTACATTGATTCGAAGGGTTCAAATAATGAAAAGTTGGATGACCTCGAGACGCATTTTCGAACACTTTTCGGCGAGTCTCGAGCTGAGGATACAGTACCTCTAGAAGAGTTTAAAAATGTTCTCACGAAGATTGCTCAAGATCAGAAGAAGGGGATCGATGAGTTAACTCAGCAGCTCGCTAAAGATGGACCGAAGGTGATCAAAGCTGCACTTGCAGGCGCCAGCGCTTTCAAGAAGGAACTCATGAAAGATGACTGAATTGCTGTGCTGATAATAACAGACATGTAGTATTGATCAACAATATATACTTACTCGTTTTATTTGATGCTATTTATTTCCATTACCTGTAGCCACTGGTAGGTACTGTCTTGGAAAACGATTACAAAAAAATATTTTTTTAATTTATCAATCATTTTTTGAGGTGGGAAGTCATAAAATAAAGACTCTCGCTCTAGGGTGCAGCGAGATGGCGTGTCAGGGATTTTACTGATTTAAACCAACGAGCGTCCGCCATTAGCCTCTTGCGTTCTAAAGCCGCGGTCGCAAGCAGGCTTCGGTTCTACTGGGCCCCTTCATTTGGCGCGTAGACTCGGGCCTTATCCTAATGGTACATCCAGATCTAGCGGAGGCCCGCGTGCATTTCACTCACAGATAAAAATGCAATGTGTGCAGAAATGCACACGCGTAGTTCGCAAGCACATTCACCAGATCAGGACACACCATAACCTTGCTGTATGCCGATGATAATGTGCTAGTTGTTGAGAGTGGCCTACAGGTCTACAGCAGATTGGTGGAGCTGGCACATACTGAAGAGTGTTGGCCTAAAATTGAGCAGAACCAAGACTGAGTACTTATTCTGCAATTTCGGCACTCTCTGCAGTCTTGTAGTCCTTAGCTCTCGCCGGTACGCCCATACCGATCTGCTCCGACTTTCGGTACCTCGGGTCGCTTGTCCAAAGGGATGGCGAGGTCGACCGGGACGTAATATCAATATAATACATATCAGTTTAACTCTATAGTTAAAACGAATGCCTTGACAGGAAATCTTATTTACATCGGATCAACTCAAAATTGTTCCTGCTCCTGATCAGACGATAGCCAATTTATTAGAGCGCCCAAAATGTCCCTACACCTGCATTTTGGAAGACCTAAAAACGTTGCTATAAACGTGGCAACCTACTGGGCCCAAAAAGCTTGCGAAAAAAAAACCATCGATTCAAGAAGAAGACGACCTCAAAATTGGCATGTGTAGATGAAAAACCTAAACAATTTACATATACTTTACTAGCTTTTGCCTGCGCGGTTTCGCCCCGCTCCTCCCTGCTCCACCCTACTCTACCCTACTCTGCCCTATCCTACACTACCCTAATTTTCATTTTATTTTTCCATAAGAACCTTCTCACAATTACTACACAACAAAAAAAGAATTAGCGAAATCGGTCCAGCTGTTCACGCGTGATGGCGTGACCAAAGAAATAGGGATTCGTTTTTATAATAGATCGCACATCACGATAATAAATTTACAAAAAGAAACCATATAATGAAAACGCACAATTGGCAATTTCTTCCAAGCATCGTATCGCATTATCGTAAACTTTAAAGTAGCTTTTCTACAAGTTAACATATTTTAACCCGTTTTTCTCGAGGAATCTTCCTTCAGATAACTTTAAAAGCGCCCAAAATAGTACAAAAATTAAGTCAGTCTATCAAAATAGACCCGTCTTAACTACCACAGTTCCATTAGAAACACAAAGCTTTTAACGCCATCAATTTAGACACATACATAAATTAATGAGTGCTCACACTTCGCCTGATTGTGATTTACGAGACGACTGAACGTACAGTAGGCCGCACGTTAGTAGTAATGCTAGACCTTAATAAACCAAAACACGGCTAAGAAAAGAAATACCAAGTTTTGTAACGATTAAAAGGTATGTTAATGGTTTTAGAACACTACGTTTTTTTTTTTTTTCACAATTATCACACAACGCCGTCTAGTCCTAAGCTAAGCAGAGCTTGTGTTATGGGTACTAGACAACTGATAAACATACTTATATATTTCTAAATACATACATATTATAGATAAATTACACCCAGACACAGAACAAATGATTATTATTATTATTATTATTTAGAAGATAAGGGGCTATGCATCACCCATAGTGTAGGGGATGTAGTCACTGCGACCTAAAAGATCTATTGTGACTCGCCACCTTGGCTCATCACACAAACATTTATCCTGGGTGGGAATCGAACCCACGACCTCCGGCATAGCAGTCAGGGTCACTAACCACTACACCAACAGGCCAGTCAGCCAGTTTTTAATTGTGACTCTCGATCCCCGAGCGAAGGCCGGCGTTCGATCTCTCATTGTCTTTCTTCTGTCTCTAATTATGGTATTCGAAAATCTCATACGAATCTATGTTGGCACTAGTGACTAAAACGTTGAAAGGGGATCAATTGTCTTGGTATGGCCATCTAGAGAGAAGGGATGAAACGAATGTTTATTTATTTATTTATTCATGTACACACAAACACTTAAAAACGAAAAGAACAACGTTAAAAAAATACAAAGGACCTGCTTATTTCTAACGATATTTCTTCCAGCAGACCTGCGACAGGACAGTTAGATAAGATATGTAGACACAGTGTGTATAAATTAAAAAAAAAAAAAAATATATAATTAAATAGACTATATTATTCAAATTAAATCTCATAATACATACATATACTCTTATAACAATAACAATAAATAAATGTACACAAGAATAGATACAATACATAAATTATAAAAATATCTGAGACGCGCGTGGAACCCCACGCGCCGTTGACGACTCGAAGATCCAGTATAAGCTGGCCTCGTATTCTGAAGAAACTTCGTAGTACGCGAAGCCAACAGTATGTCAGTGTTACATGTGGACGATTGTACTGTATGTGTGTTGAGTTCAACGAGACAATTGAGTCAAGTTTGATTTTCTGAGAGTTGAAACCCAATTGTGACAAGGAATATTAATTAACAGGATTTTTTTGGGTAAAATTAATTTTAGTCTTAAATGTTGTTTTCGGGATATTGATGCTTTATCGATCTTCTTCTTCTTCTTCTTCGTGCCCTTATCCCATATTACTTGGGGTCAGCGCAACAGGTTTTTTTCTTCTATTCTGTCCTGTCACCCATCACACTATCACTAACTCCCTTTCCTTTCATATCACTCCTCACACAATCCATCCATCTTTTCGTTGGCTCCCTCTCCCTCTCCATCCATCTACATGTATACTCAGAACTCTTTGAGTAACATGCGTTTCATCCCTCCTTTTCACATGACCATACCAAGACAGCCGATTTCCTCTCAACTTTTCAGTCACGGGCACTTTAGAACTTCCCCTAATATACTCATTTCTCACTTAATCCTTTCTCGTCACACCACAAATCCATATCAACGTTCTGTTTTTTTTATTTCAGTGAATAATTGCTTACTTTCAGAGATTACATCCCACATACAAATCAAACGGGCAATTTAGCTTTTTTACAAGCTTTTATTTAGCTTCACCTGTCCCGATGTTTGTATGTAATCAAATCTTGCAAATTAAATTTGATCCACTTCCCGGCTACCGATTGAGCTGAAATTTTTCATGCATGTTTAAATCAGATGACAATGCAAAATTATTATGACATGGAACTGGTTGAGCAAACAAAATAGGAGTTAGCGTCACTCCCAGCGCATCAAGATTATTTGAATAATAATATGTCCTTCTTGTGTTAACAAGATATGAATATGAATAAAAACCGTATATCAAAATATTGGTAATTAAATTATCTTTAAATTTGTGAAATTTTCATAAAAAATACACCCAACATAACTTTGAAAATAATCACACACAACACAAGTTCTATAAAAAAAATGTATTTTTTTTATTTGTTATAAACTAGTGCTTGACTGCGATCCCACCTGATGGTAAGTAGCGATGCAATCTTTGATGGTGAGGCGCACTGGTTTATTAAGAGCCTATTCACTCTACCCTTGAAGACACCCAAATTATAATCGTAAATATTCGTATTTCAAATTATTAGGCAAATATGTAGTATAAACACACAACAACAACAAAACATTCAACACAATATAACATAACATTTTTTTTAAACATACGGACTAGCCGTGTTTAGACGTGATATTGGATTTAAAATATCATCTTATCTGTCCCTTAATCGTAATTGTTCCACTTTGATGTAAACAAATACAACCGAGGACTCGAGGACGGAGAATACGACGAAAATCAGGCCACATAGTAAACATGGCAAACAATAGTTGTAACGAGTCCCCCCAGACAAAGTCAAATTAAGAACTTGCGAAAGTGACAGAGCTGCTCAAAGCGAAAAGTTGAGATGTTACCCTCGGCAAAGTTCTATTTGAATTGGACCCGATTCTTAATTTTGAAACTTTTTTATTCAAATGTTCTTCGCACCGGTGACGGTAACCCTGGCTAAATGAGAGCAATTTATTTTAGGTACCTACTTTATTTGGAAAAAAGAAAAAAATGCCAGTATCGGGTAGACATGTTGAAAAATGTGCTTATGTCCATCAATCTGGATAGCCTGTGCCCATAGACTAATAAATATATATAAAATGAGAGGCTTTCTCCCAGCTATGTTATTAGGATCAGCAGTACCTATACGAGTATATCGATAGGCTCAGCATACAATCTAACCTTTTTTTTTGAGGTTCCATCAGGGATGTTAAATTTCGAATCTGGATACTGTTACGAATATAAAATTATTGCGGTTTAATCCGCTAGTTTTCAATAGTTGCGGTATAATGTGAGTCAAATATTTTTTTTTAATTTTTTTTTATCTGTTTTAAACTAGTACTTGAATGCGATCCCGCCTGATGGTAAGCAGTGATGCAATCGTTGATGGTGAGGCGCCATAGTTTTTAAGAGCCTATTCACTCTAGCCTTGAAGACACCTTAATTATAATTACTCTAGCGTGTTTCACTTCACCACCGTAGAGCATCACTGCTTACCTACCATCAGGTGATATCGCAGACAAGCATTCTAGATCTCGATCGCAGTCAGTCATATCATTAAAAAAAAATACAAATAGCAAGATTTTATTTTTAGTCTAAATTATGATTGCTTGGCCGTGTAAAAAAACAAAACCCTTTCGTAACCTGCCATTTAGACTCCGCCTTAATAAATCTGAAACATATATATCGTTATCGGTTACGGTAACGGATATTTTTTTATTTCGGACTAGCTTTTGCCGGCGTACTCATAATAAAGGCACTCTCAGGAATAAAGCAGCTTATTATCGGTGAAAAAAATTTAGCAGTCGGACCAACCCCCCTAGCCAAGTTACAACCGTATCGTGTCGAATTCCGTTCTCCAATCGGTAACGCTTCGGTGTCAGCAATTGTAGAAAACGATAAGTGGGTAGCCATGTTAACGCGCCTGAGTCGACCGCTCGTTCTACAATGTAGCGTTTGTTTATCAATGGATGTAGCGTCAAACGTTGTAGAAATTCATTCTGTCATTTTAAACGATGTGAACTTGGCTAATTTTCTATTAGTTTGTTCCGACCACGTGAATTAACGATGAGATGATGTCATTCCCATACATTTGATTACTTTTCGACTAGCGTTAACGATTGCAGATTATCAACTTGGCTAGGGGTGCTGTACTTTCAGAGACTACAGAGAAACAAAAACAAACTTTACCTCTTTATAATATTAGTGTAAATATCCGATAGTTTCGCTTACGGTTACGGAGCTCCATAACACCATCATCATCATCATCAGCCTTTTTGATGTTCCCATTGCTGGGACTCAGGCCTCTTCTCTAGTAGAGGATATGGACCGTAATCCACCACGTCGGTTTCCTCACGATGTTTTCCTACAGCGTTTTAAGAGCAGTGGTGATGAAATAAATTACACAAAGTATTGCGCCCGGCTGGGTTCGAACCAGCGACCTACAACTCGTAAATCAGGGCCATTACCATTCGGCCACCACTGCTCTATAACATGCCTGGTGGGAATTCATCAAACAACTCAGTGGTGTCAGACTTTAGCTGACTAAAATCCACCTGTGTTCCTTCAGTTGCCATGGCAACTGTCGAACAATCTCGATGCCTTATGTCATGACCACAAAATAGATAGGTACAGAAGACAATCTCATGTATGTACTTCACTTTTTATACCTAGGCTCGGTGGACGCACACTAATGAGCGTTTGAGCCGGAACTGTTCAACGAGTGAGCCGAGACGCGACCGAGACATCGTGTCCGTGAGCGGTGTCTATGTGTGCGTTGCTCGAGCGCGCTTTGTATGTAGATTGACTTCTGTACCTATGTATTTTGTGTCATGACTAAGAAATAAAAATGATGCCGAGACAAATATAGAAGTTTACAAGTTGAGTTCTGCGAAGAAACTGATTCGGAGGAAATGTTTATTACATTAGATTGGATGTCGTCCAGTTTTTAAGATTATGACTCCCAATTTGTTTGGCTGTTCTCCTTTTAGTGTAATTTGTAATTTTGTATAATAGGTGTTATTTTTATTTTGTTATGTAGCGTCACACATACTCGTAAGATGTACGGCATTGGATGCTTTTAAAAATGCAGTTTACGTCATAATGAGTTTGTTTCTGTGTTTCTTCTCAGAGTAGTCAGCTAGGAAACACCGTCCTCATCTAGTTTAAACCGACGAAAAAAAAAAAATAACTTGTAAAAGTGTTTTTTTGAACCTATTTGCAAAATAAATATCATTTAAAAGGACTTTTTTAAGCTCACCGCTCTAGGGTGGATCGGAATGGTGTGTCAGACTTTTACTGACTAAAACCGCGTTCTAGGACCACGGGTTTCCTTTTCAGAAAATCCTCGTGGCTCTTAACAGGCATCAGCCCTGCTGGGCCCCCACGAATGACACCCCTTTGAGGAGCGCGTGGGACACTACGCGTTATCGACAACTTGGGTTCGGTCCGGACGATTACCGTCGTCCACAAGCCCGCGACTACCGTAGCTGGTAAACAGGGCTTAGGACGTCAAGACTACTCCTCAAACGTTAAAAAGATTTATCTAGTGATGGATTATGCCGTTGTCAACCTGGGGGAACCATTTATCAAATAGGAACCCAGCACCTAGAAATCTAGAAACCCAACCCAACACCACGCAGGATATTTAACTTTGCACGGGTGAGCGAAAAGAGCTCCATAATTTTAAGTACAGAAATAGGACTTACTTTATTGACTTTGCAGACAATGACATGAAAAAAAACATCCTGTAGCCGGTTGCATGAGTGAACAAAGCGAACTCTTTAATTTTTTGCATCCCAGTATTTTATGCTTTACTACAAAGCAAGAAAAACGTTCAGCCGTTCTTTTTGTTTTGATGGGAAATCATCAAATAACTCCTTTCGCTCTGGGTGGAGCGAGAGTTAGTATTAGACTTTCATTGCCCAAAACCTGGGCCCCTTCAATTGTCCTTTGCGATCCAGGATCGTGGAAACAACAATCCTGGAGCTCTGAACCTTCAAGTATCCTGATATACAAATTACATTGTTTTTTTATTAATAGGCTCGCGTTGGTGTGGTGGCCGACGATGGAGCACGCTTACCTAGAAGTAACCTATTCACTCTTGACTAAAAGACCCCTAGGTTGTAGCTATCAAGAAACACGACTCCGGCAGAAAATTCCACTCTTTAGCTGTGTGCTGGCACAATTGGTTTTCAAAACGGTTTGTATGTGTAGATGGGATGTATATAGATTTTTTTTATTGGTAAATAAAAATCATCCAACTGACATCCCCCGCCCTTGGGCGAAGCGAGAGATAGTGTCAGACTCTTTCTGACTAAAAAACCCACCCCGGTACCTTTCGGAGCTAACCCTGGCCTCAGTAGGCTTCGACCCAGCTGGGCCCCTACTGTTGCTGACAACTCCTTGAGGCGCGCGGGAACAGTGCGCGCCGTCGACGACATGGGCTTGGTCCGGACAGTTAGGGCGTCATGGACTTATCATGTTTCCATATCCAATATAAAAAACTTCGGTCTAAAATAATCCCATCCTTCAAGGTACGAAGACCTAGTAAGGGTTGCGGGAATCTGATGGATGCGAGCCGCATAGGACCGTTCATTGTGGCGACACTTAGGGAAGCTCTATGTCTCTCTTTCGGAGCTAACCCTGGCCTCAGTAGGCTTCGACCCAGCTGGGCCCCTACTGTTGCTGACAACTCCTTGAGGCGCGCGGGAACAGTGCGCGCCGTCGACGATTTGAGCTCGGTCCAGACAGTTACTGGAGGGTCGGACAGCGAGCTACCCATTGCTCGCCGTCCGCAAGCGGATAAGTATAGATGATACACCGGTGCCGCAACATCTTATGTCTGGAGGTTATATTGCCAATATTAAGACCTAACCCCTCTCAATTCCAGGTGCTGACGGGCGCCGCGTTCCACCACAAGATCTGGTCGTGGTACTACACGTACAAGATGCCGGCGGAGATCAGGTCCTGGGTGGACGACAACTTCAACTGCGAGGACATCGCGATGAACTTCCTAGTCGCTAACGTCACTAGGAAGGCGCCTATCAAGGTACGTTATCTATCTTATAGGAAAGAGAGTTTCCAGTAACAGTAAAGATAAATGAATAAATAAATAACAAATTACCTACGTTACTCTACGACAGACTTAAGCCAGGGCCAGCTCTAAGGGGGGCAAACCGGGCATTTGCCCAGAGCGGCAAAAAATGAGAGGCGGCAGAATCGACTTATTTCTATCAACCTAGCCATTAGCCATCCACAACCAAGTTGGCAGATAGAGAATTTTATGTGCCACCATCCAACCTACTTCTGAGCTTTAACCACTAACAACTCTTATAAGAAAATGTTATTTTTCTTATTTATTCACTTGCCGCTAAGCACAGACTTTTACTTTTTTGATATGACGATGGTAAAAATGTTAATGTATTATTTGTTTGTTCCTACATTGGGTGGACAGATAGTGTCGAATAAATATATTTTCTTTAGAAGAAAGAAAGAAAAAGCGTTTATTTGCGGCAAACATGGCGCACACCTTTAAATAAAAACAAAATAACAAAGTCGACAAAGGTAGCACGTAAGTAGGTTATGCGTCACATCCGCGCAAAACGGCTGGTGCTCAGCAAAATGCTGGGGCTCGTGTAGGACAGAGCCACAGCGCTGATTTTCAGCACCAGCCGCCGTCGACGGTGACACGTTGATCTTTCTTTCTTTCCTTTCTTTAACTTACTATTAAAGGTCTACTACACGTCCAGTTCGCCATTTTTTTTTTAAACTAAATCTTTTTGATGTACAACTTTCCTTGTTGCAGTAACCGGTAGGTAAATTGTTGCGTACACTGGGCGATGTGTTACTAGCCAGCTATTTCCTAGCTGGGAAGGCGTGTATCAAGGCTGTTCAGATTATTCCATTGGTGGCAAGACATGTACTTGTGAAGTAAGATCTATGCGACCGCTCATCCATCATACAGAATGATTAATGTTAGATCGATCCGGTTTTTAAACTGTATAATCGTTTCAATCTGTGGGCTTGATCTCCAGGCGTGGTAAAGTGTTATTTAATAACTGTCTTCTGCAAGCGGATTCGCCTGCATTAAAATCGGAAATTATAGCAAGAGATAAAAAGTATAGGCATGGTCTACCCTTATGCCAAATTTCATCCAAATCCGTTCAGCTGTTAAGGCGTGAACAGGTTGCAAACAGACAGACAGATGGAGTTATTTTAGCATTTATTATAGTAGTCGTAGTAGTAGAAATCAATCAATTCACATTTGTATAACATGAATTAATTTAGATTGAAGTATATTAGGTGACAACTACACTGTTGCAATTTTTATGACTTTTCTTTTTATCTTTTTAGGGTTCCGTAGCCAAATGGCAAAAAACGGAACCCTTATAGATTCGTCATGTCTGTCTGTCTGTCTGTCTGTCTGTCCGTCCGTCCGTCCGTATGTCACAGCCACTTTTTTCCGAAACTATAAGAGCTATACTGTTGAAACTTAGTAAGTAGATGTATTCTGTGAACCGCTTTAAGATTTTTGCACAAAAATAGAAAAAGAGCAATAAATTTTGGGGGTCCCCCCATACTTAGAACTGAAACTCCAAAAAATTTTTTTCATCACACCCATACGTGTGGGGTATCTATGTATAGGTCTTCAAAAATGATATTGAGGTTTCTAATATCATTTTTTTCTAAATTGAATAGTTTACGCGAGAGACACTTCCAAAGTGGCAAAATGTGTGTGTCCCCCCTGTAACTTCTAAAATAAGAGAATGATAAAACTAAAAAAAATATATGATGTACATAACCATGTAAACTACCAACGAAAATTGGTTTGAACGAGATCTAGTAAGTAGTTTTTTTTTAATACGTCTTAAATCTAAAAAAATACATTATTATTAAAACATCGATCAAAGTTACAACGAACTACAAGAACTTTTATATTATGTTACTTGCTGCAACGGAACCCTCCATGGGCGAGTCCGACTCGCACTTGGCCGGTTTTTATTATTGATAGGCTCGCGCTTCACCACTATCTTACCTGATGGTAAGCAATGATGTCGTCAGCGTTGGAGCACACCTATCAAGAAGTAACCTATTCACACTCGACTTAATATCCCTAGCTAGTTTTTTTTTAAATCTGATATAAACTAGTACTTGACTGCGATCCCACCTGATGGTAAGCAGTGATGCAATCGTTGATGGTGAGGCGCACTAGTTTATTAAGAGTCTATTCACTCTAGCGTTGAAGACACCAGATTGTAGCTATCAGGAAACACAAACTCCAGCAGGGAATTTCACTCCTTAGCCGCCCAATGAATGTGTTCTGAAAATGTTTAGTCACTATGGGTGGGAGTTTACCATGTATCGGTGGCGATCATAAACAATTGTTTACTCAAGCTTACACGTTTTCAAATTCCAGGTGACACCCCGAAAAAAGTTCAAATGTCCCGAATGCACGAACACAGAGATGTTATCAGCCGACGCTCGCCACATGTCGCAGCGGTCCTCCTGCATCGCGCGCTTCGCCGAGGTGTACGGCCACATGGCGCTGCAGCCGGTCGAGTTCCGAGCTGACCCGCTGCAGTACCGCGAGACGGGGGCCGGGGTGCCCCATGCTTACCCTGAGATAGGATCGCTGTAAGGTAAGGTGAGAGGGGCCCTCTTGATTTTGGTGAAGATAGGTTACAATGTCAAAGGCAATATTTGCGTTAATTTTCTATAGGTACACTTTAATTACTGTACCTTTGAAGCATTGGTTTCCCATGTAATTTGGTAGTTGGTACACACCAATGCAAAAGTGCCTGTCCAGGCAATTTTGCAGGCGTGTGTACATATAAAATAGGAATAACACCACATCTTTTCTGTTGGGAGTTAAAATACCATAGCAAACGTGTTCCTGCTCTGACATTCTGTTTTCTGACAAGGAGATAAAGTCTGGGTATTCTAGGTGTTTTTTGAATGCGATAACGCATAGCGACATGATAATGTAAATACAGGATAGAACCTGGAACGCAATGGAACACGGGTGGGTATTAGTCAGTAAAAGTCTGACATTCCCCTCTCGCTCTACTTAGACGACTTTCCTATAATATGTTTATGGAACATCCATATTTGCTAATAATTTGTAAACAGTTATGATCGTTTCACATTTCCTTACATTATGACAGGTCATTGATTATCGCCAAGATGAGATAGCAACGAATGTGCTCAATGTTTGAGTAAGAAGATTGACTGTTTTATTAAGAGGAGGAAACTATCAAATGACTGCTTCCGCTCTGGGAGCAAGAGGCGGTGTCAGACTGGCCTGTTGGTCTAGTGGTTAGTGGCGCTGACTGCTACGACGGAGGTCGTGGGTTCGATTCCCACCCAGGACAAATGTTTGTGCAATGAGCACGATCATTTGTTCTGTCTGGGTGTAATTTATCTATAATATGTATGTATTTAGAAATATATAAGTATGTTTATCAGTTGTCTAGTACTCATAACACAAGCTCTGCTTAGCTTAAGACTAGACGGCGTTGTGTGATAGCTGTGGAAAAAAAAACTTTTACTGACTAAAACCCACCTGTGTTCCTTCAGTTGCTCTTTTCGTTTCAAACCGCAGTGACACTTTCGAATAAAGCTAGAATTACATTAGACCGATGTCACGCCACGTGTGACACGCCTGGTTTGTACGTAGAACGACGTCGCGTGGCGTGGATCTAGTGTAGCTCTACAAGTCTAGTTTCCATATAAAATGTATGGAGACCGACGCGCCCTGATAGGTGTGTGTGGCACACGTGTGAGCAGTGTAATGTAGTCTACCTTAATGCTGCTAGAATTTACCTTCAAATATGCTTAATAACCAAATCAATTTTATTTATAAGGAGAGTATTAAGAGGGCCCCAAACGTTAGATTTAAAGGAAAGTAGGTGGTACGGACAATAACAAATTGAATGAAGGCTGTAAGAGAAATAAAAAAAAATGGGATTTCGTCCCCAATACCAGGGTATGTAGAGATAAACTGCCATTATTTCATTAAACTCCCCGATACATCCCTATTTGTACATTTACGTTAGAAAATCTATAAGTACGAAGTAATAAATAATAAGGAATATACTTACATGAAAAAATATTAGTTAACGAACCAGTTTATTAATAAAAAATATACAAAAAATAACAGCCCCGACACACGTTGTCTTGTTCGAAAACTGATTTTACGTTAGAAAAATAAATTGAGAACCTGCTTGCAGCGCCACTTATCGGGTTCAATTGTGGTTTCCAACCATTCAACTGAATTATACACACAAAATTTTATTCATATCGATCAAGCCGTTTTGGAGGAATTATGTGACAAATACATGTACAGAAGAATTATAAATATCTATACTAAAATAGAATATTGCTTGTGAAAATAATAAAACTGGAAAGATTTATACCAAAACTGGTAAGAAATCAAACGAGAGATAACAATTTTAAACAAATATGGATGTCTCTCTCGCCAAGACGACGTTTTCTATGGCGGCCGTAAAGGGTATCATGACATTTGACGTCAAAGACTATGTTGGACTTCTCTTTAATTATAGCAGCTTTCAAGCTTTATAACTTCGTTGCTCATGAAGATATTTCTTTTTTAAATTTGTTTACTAAAACGGAAAGCAGCAACTTTATTTTTTAATGAAAATATAGACATTGCAGGTGGACCAAAATTACCAACCTTTGGACACCCTATATACCTAGACTGTGTAGTTTTAGGAACCTACTTGAATAACCAAATAAAATACTAACTTCCGCCAATGGCTTCGCCGAGCAGTTAGATAGCCTATGTCACTCAGTGAAATAGTAGCATGGTTGACTGGTAAACGAATTATTGAAATTGTTCCATTACTTGTCGAGTTTATTCATTACACACAAAAAGAAAATGTTTCCTCTTTATAATATTACTTTAGATTTATTTTGTGTGTGACAATCACGTTCATTAGACTTTTAAATTAATTATAAAATAGGAAAAAAGTTGAACAAAAATACTCAATTAACCAAATCTAATTAGTGAACAAAACAATTAGTTATTGTTTTAATATTAATTTCAATTATTTTTAATTGGCTTGACTTGTATTGTAATAGGCATTATAAACTTATTTGGCTTTACAAAAAATGTTACGTAACGAGATAGATTTTCTAACGTAAATGTACAGTCAGCCCGACAAATATCTACTCGATCGAGTTCATGTTTTTCGTGGTCGAAAATCCCTTATCCTTATTTTAAGGATTTGCGTTGTGAGCTTACTAATGCCTTCGGATTATTTTGACGTTATACAATGTCAAATTATAGAGTAACGGATATAGTTTATGGTTTATTTATTGTTTGTATTCAACGAGCTTTTATTGGTGTGCATATCTCTAAAGGATTTTTTGAATTCGTTTTATTTTTTTCTCCTCTTAACATTTAAACGCCTGCGTCGGGTATATCCGACAAACACTCTCGCGTTTATTCCGTCAGTGTCGCATATTTACGACCAAATACTCCATCTCGTCAGCTTCTATCACTTAGGGAATTGAAGAGCTAAACGAGATGAAGTTCCCAGTCGGAAATATACAACCCTGGCAATAGGATACGAAAAAACTCGTCGGATATTTACGGCGCGGGCGGTTAAAAGTTTAAAAATGTGTATCGATTTAAAAAAAAATTGTTTATCGTACAATTTTTTCACTATAAAATTTTCAAATCATGACTGACATGACGTTTACATTTATTTTTTTACTTTTTAAAATTTTGTTTTTATTTTCTATAAAAACGAATTAAAACAACACTGTAGAGATATAGAACGCTCGAGCTTTTAAAAAACACGGTCCCTGACATAAATGCGTCTAAATAACTCAGACATATCCACTTACAGTACATTTGATAATATTGTGTGTTTATTTCAAATGATTTCAAATCTTATGACCGATATTTATGGATACGATTGTACTTTTATATTAAATTAATATTGAATTTATTTTTATTAATATTGACCTTTATTGGTCCTAATTGTCAGAATAGGTATTTTTATCTTATAGGACATTTTTTGTGGTATCACCAATAAATACAGTTATAATTTTTATATCGAAGTCATAAATGAGCTCTCTAATTAAATAAGGATTATTCGTATAATACGAATTGAACAAAATATGACTTGTTAAGTATGCCCTAATTTTTATCGTTCACCAAAATTTTACAATAATTTCTACAAGTAAATTTATCTATACAGGGTCGCATCCATAAATATTGGTTTTAAAGGTAACCTCGTAACTTGCCATTCCTTTAAACAGTATAAAAATAATTTTGTCTATGACAATAAGTTTGTAAGTAGTTAATAAAAATCTCCAATTGGTTTCAAGTCAATTCTTACTATTTAATATTAAATGTATTTTTCTAGATGTCTGCCAAAATTGTGTGTAATTTTAATCGAATAAAACATAGTACAGTCAGACAAATTGGTTTGTGTCTGAAAAAAAAAATGTTTTTATTTTTTATTTTGTATAAAATTTTAAAATGTCTGGTCTTATTTCCCATATATCCCCAATTTTGGCAAACAACTCGAATAAAAAAATAAATGTTTAAATGTAATGCCATCTGTCCTTAGATGAAGTAAAGAAATGATATTCTAAAGAGTTAGTGAAGGTAAAAATAGTAATATATAGATGTATAGCGAAATAGTCCATCTTAACATATCGGTGCTTGCGCGAAGAAGTAATGTAATTCCTAATAATTTTAAATTGTGTAGATATTATTATTATATATATGTAAGAAACGCACGATATATAAGTAGTGAGATATAAATAGTTTTAGTGTATAATTTATGCGAATATATGTGTATTTTATTATATTTTTTTTGTATTTACCGCTTTTTGGTTAGGGCGTAAAACGAGACCCTAGCTATTAGTAATGAAACCAGGTTCATTGGTTCTGATCAGCACATTTTTAAAGCTATTTTGTATAGTTATCAAATTTGAGAGCATTTTACGTCTTGCCCATAAGATGTCGTGCAGAAATTAGTTGAAAATTTAGAATTTTCAACGTTAATTTGTTAACAATAACAATATCATTGTAAGTAGAATCAAAATGTCTTGTCTTTTGATATTGGGAAGGAATTTAATTGTCTTAGCTGTGGAGACGGGTTAGTTAACTTTAAATAAAATTTGAGCCAGTGCTTTTACTGCCAAAAACTGTAATTTTTATGTTGTTGACGATTTCTGGGTATTGCCAACTTATTCCGAATAGTATCAACAATGATTGGTGACGTTAACAATTCAACCAATCTTTTATTTGTATTTCCACTGAATATTTTATTAAAAAATATTTTAATCTATATTTTATGTGTGACCATTGTAACAAAATAAGTAATTCTACCATTTTTATTTTTAAATGAAAACTAAGTTTTCGTAAAAAAAAGCAATAGTAAGTACATAATTATTAAAAAAAAAATATTTTAATACAATATCAAATTATAATTTGTAATGTATAATTTTTCATAATGAAATCATGATGTTATGATTTATATTTCTTATATAAACTATCTGTACAAAAAAAAATCATAATTATTTCGAACACAATTATTTTTAGTAACAGTTTATTATTTATAAGTTTTTTTAATTTTTATTTATAAAGTGTTTGTGTAACATTTCGTGAAATATCGATCAATGTTTAAAATATATTAAAAAAAAATAATAATTTCGAACAGACTGAATTACAAGCTGCTAGTGTTGTAGCTGTTTATTAAATATAAATACATTTTAGGTGTTTTCTTTTAAATGTTAGCCAAAGACCTAAACGACTAGTCGCAGAGATGTATTTATAATTTTCGCATTTAATTATTTAAGTGAATGGTCTATATATTGTCGTGTTGTGTTGTTACCAAAACTGTCAAGTGTCAGACTGATATGTTTTATGTCATAGGAGTTGTGCTAGATGCTAGGTAGTTGGTGATTAGGGGGTAACGCTACGCTGATTTGGAATGACATTGACGAAAACAACGTTACCCTACTATATTTTACCTTTAAAAATATATTTATTTTTCATCTGTGACATTGTAAGTATAAATAAATTGAGGCAGCCACAATAAGTTACAGGAGTACTTGTGTTGGGGCTGGCGCGGACTTCCCTTATCAGCTAGCTGAACAATGTTCATGTTATCCTTATGTAACCTTTTAACCCTTTAAACGCTTACGTCGGATTTATCCGACGAGTGTTTTCATGTCTCTACCGATTAAGACATCACAAGAGTGTTTACAACTGGGCACTCCATCTCCTTTAGCTCTACAATCCCCATAGGTGACAGAAGGAGCTGACGAGATGGAGTATTTGGTCGTGGTGCGACCCCGGCGAAATTAAAGCGAGAGTGCTTGTCGAATATATCCGACGTAAGGTTAAAAGTTAATGGTTTTAAAGGACCGGTGAATTCGGCCAATACTTGTAAAATTACATTCAATGACAGATTCATTGATATTGTAATAACGCATTGCATGTCATTTGCATTAGTTAGCCCTTTCCGTTGATACATTTTCCTATTATTATTTCTTACCTTTTCTTCCAAAGTTTTGGTCAATGTCAATTCTAACTAGCCTCTAATGCAAATTGTAGAATGAATAGATTGGCCTACATGAGTGTGACAAATTAAGATGAAATATAATAATAATACTTATTATTTAATGAGAACATCAGTCAATTACCTATTTACATCTATGGTAAACTTCAGCCATTGATATGAATAGGTGTTTGATATCATTAGTAACTTAGCTGTTATTATTATTTCATTTTTATTAATTTTGTTTAAAAAAAAATACGATAATTTCATATCTCGCAGGTCCCAAGTACAGTTGTGTATAAAAACCTTAGTAATTTAAATTCTACTGAGGTAAAGAAATCTAGCAGTTTTAGAAAGAATGGTATTTAGAAGAGTTAAGAGATAATTAAAAATACAAAGTTGTACATATTTTATTGTTGTGTTTCCGACTTTTATATTAATTTTATAACCTGTGGGATTCGTATTATCGAAACTGAAGCAGCTATTTTTATAAATCGCTTTAGTTTATGTACGTACTGTTTAGATTATAAGCAATAATTATTTTATTTGTTACGAATGTACTGTGAATACTTACTGTAAATATATGTATGTTGAGTTTATGGATACATGCATAATTATATATAAAAGTGTGAATGATTTGGGTTAAGTGCAGAAGTGAAAGTATTTTAACTTTTTATCTTAACTCTGCTTTACAATTGTGAAGACTGCAGATAAGAATTCATTAAACCTTTAACCGCCTGTGTCGGTTATATCAGACAAAACGAGCCAATCAATAAAAAAAAAACACTCTCGTGTTTATTACGCTAATGTTGCACTTTCACGACCAAATACTCCATCTCATCAACACTTCAATACTGATTAAAGAGCTAAACGAGATGGAGTTCCCAGTCGCAAACACGACCCTGGCGAATAGAAACGAAAACTTGTCGGATTAATCCGACGCGGGCGGTCAAAGGGTTAATAAATCATTAATAATTTTGCCTTGAATACAATAAGATATTAATACATACATTTCACATTAGAACAAAACAATTTTATTAAAGATTCCCAAATAATAAAAGTTTTATAAATACAAAAAGATTTTAATGTTAAATTTAAACCCTTAATATTTATGCACGTGAGTGTACCTACCTACCAATGATTTTGTCCATACGATGTTTGTTGACATTTTTGTAATAACTGTGTAGATAAATAAATGTTTTAGAATAATATAAGTACTTAATAGATTAATTTGTTGCGATCATGTACAGCATGTAAATAATACACATATACTGTGAATAAAAGGAGACATATCAATTTGTACATTATGTTTTATTTTACCTTACTTTGGACTTGTTTTCCTTCGTATAGTCTGAAATGGGAGACAAGCCTTATGCAGCTCGTTCTTAGAAGTATTTCGAGCAGTTATTGGCTTGGAAATATTAATTGCCGTACTAATCATATCGGAAATTACCGATTATGGTCTCTATGAATAGTGCTGTTCCGGTTTCTCTCGGGATTTTAAACCAATTCAATTCTTTTTATTTCACTTTTATTAAAACGTTAAAATTGGCCGTCTTCTATGGATAAGTTTTTTGCTGGTTAGCAAGAAACTCTTTAAAAAATAATGACTGCTTTCAAACGATGTGATGATGGTGAGTGGTGATGAAATAAATTACACAAAGTACCTAATGCGCCTGGCTAGGATTGAACCCGTGACCTACAACTCGAAAGTCAGAGAGAGAGAGAGAGATCAGGCGCAGGACCAACGAGGCAGTTGATTTCACATGTCTACATGGGCCTTTATAATGCGTAAAAAGCTTGTGTAAAGTTCCAATACCAATTGATTTTAGACATCGATTAAGTAATACATGGTACGGAAACTCGGACTTAAATGGATTGAAAGTCTGAAATCGCTTTGAACAAGAGTAGGTACTGATTACCATAAAACGGGGTGAATAGAGACTTAGGGGTGAATATAGACTTAGGGGTGAATAGAGACAAAACTTTGGTTTGGTTTTTCACTTTGATAACATAATATCGACCTCTAACAAAGCATCGATTTTTTAGAATAACAATTCATTATTAAATTGATATAGTTCAATGCTGCAAAAAATATTCAAATATCGAGAAAATACCCTTTAAAGTTTTGTCTCTATTCACCCCTAAGTCTCTATTCACCCCATTTTACTGTATCACCTGTACTTTTTTAAATTATAGGCTTGCGCTTGATCACTATCTCACCTGATGGAAAGCGACGATGTAATCCCATTCCCCATGCCCTCTTGACTTAAAGACCCCCAGTCTGTAGCTATCAGGAAAGACTCCGGCAGGGAGTTCCACTCCTCAGCTGTGCGCTCTATAAGAGGACTCTGCTCTTCAGAACAGTAAGTATTGTAAGACGGGATCGTTTGACGAAATGGCTAGTGTAATGGTTGAGCAATTGGCTGCCATGTTTATTTATTTATTTATTTAGGATCGCCAACATTACAGGCACTGGGAATTTACATAATCATTTTATATAACTATTCAAGTGCTGTAACTCTTACAGACAATCACTACATTAATAAAGAACATTATATTTTAAAACACATAAACATATAAAATCAGTAAATAAGTTCATTTTCAATTGTATAATACATCAAGGAGAAAATTAATAATTAATAAAAATAAAAATTATTTCAGCAATAATAACAACACAAAAACACAGAACAAGAAATATAAATTTGATAATTAGGTACATTACAATAGAGAAATACATGAATGTCAAATTGGATTAAATAATTGAACTATTGAATGTTAGAATTAAATTAGGTTAGTAGCATTAAATTAAATAGGAATACAATAAAAAAAAATTGTTGTGCTGCGTATCGCGGATTCGATTCCCGCACGGTACACATTTGTGTGGTCTATAGATAAGTGTTCTGGGTCTGTGTATCTTATGTATGTGAACTCTCCCACGATACAGCAGTTATTCCTAACGTTTGGACAACGAGAAATGCTAACTCATCAACTGCTTTTCCAAGAGGCAGCAATGACCGGACGGTGCATTATTGGTGCTAGAACGCAAAGGGTAACTGAAGGACATAGGTGGTGGTCAGTAAAAGTCGGTCACGCCCTACCGTATCATCCACTTCGAAAAAAGAAAAAAAAAAGCACGATACAAGTTATTCCTAAAGACTAACTTTTTTTTTAACTTCTCTACCACACCCCACTGCTAACACAACAATGTTCTACAAAGAGGAATCTTAGACAAAAAGTCCACAGTGCAAAGACTACCTACTACCCAGCAGCCAGCCCATATTTCTTCCAGCTCAATAATTTAAATTAGGCTCCAATTTTCTTTATAAACAAAACAAAACTTAAAAGTCCTGCCGTGCGTGCGACAAAATGTTAAGTAAGGTTCCGCATACAATATTACAGTTTTCTTGTTGCAACACTTATTTAGGTAGTTGTCTGGGTAATTCAGAAACATGTCAAAGGTAAAGTTTAGGTTCAAAGGTTTCAGATAAATTATTAGATGGCTGGTGAGGGTCGTAAAAATTCGATGGATACGAGACGCACAGAACCAGTCATTGCGGCGACACTTGGGGAGGCCTAAATATTATACTGCATAATGTTGGCAGTGGGTGTCTTTTTTTATAATATAAACTAGTGCTTGACTGCGATCCCACCTGATGGTAAGCAGTGATGCAATCATTGATGGTAAAACGGACTTGTTTATTAGGAGCTTATCCAGCTGTAAAACTTCAAGTCTGCAGGCCTTGAAGTCTTACAGCTGAAATGGTGGTGATGATGATGATTTGGTAACGCAAATGTCAAAACTTGTTCATCTTAAGTACTATAAAGATAAATCTCCTATTATGATACCTACAATCTTCACATGTTGAGAGAGAATGTTCAAAAAAGGTAAATGGTTTGTGTGAGAAATAACTTGAAAGAAAAGGGAGATAATGCTGGCGTAACAGTAAACAATGAAGAATAGGAGAAGAAGCGCTGTTGCGCCGGCCTCAAGCAATAGGTATACTTAAATATGGCAGGAGCAATATTTTTGTTAGATGATGAATACATGTTTGAAACTTCATGAATGGCTTCCTTTGAGCGAGTCTACCACACTTTGTATCCAGGGGATTTCTGAAAATTAAACCCATTGTCTCAGAACACAAAGGGCAACTGAAGGACATTGGTGTGGTTTTAGTCAGTAACAACTCTAACACGGCCTCATATTCCACCTTGGAGCAGGAGAAGTCATTGGATAATAAAACACTTTGTAGCGACGACTTTTTTCGAAAGTCCTGCTTTTTCAAGGAGATTGTTGAAAAGGGTTTCTTTGAGAAAATTTCTACGGGACCCTAAAAAATAAATGAAAAAAAAATCTTATAAAATCCGCAGCGGGTAGTACCGTCGACAGAAGAATGGAATTCGAAGAACACGGGATTTAGCGTCGGGATGCGCGAGGCATGCGGGCGAATAGTTACAGGCATCGCGGTAATTTTATGTGCCGCGCCGTAATTCAAGGGGCCAACAGTTTGTTGCTATTGTTGTGAATACGTTTCACGGGTGAGAACGGTAGAATGTTGTGTTAGTGAATGATAGTTTCGATTGTAGGCAGGGAGCTCAGGTACATTTTTTCCACTAGAAACACTACTGAAATGCTTTTTAACACGCTTATATTAGCTTCACCTGTATGTTTGTAACCAACGCCTTTGAGCTCGATTTTGACCAACTTTGGGCGATCAGATTTTCTTCAAACTTTGCACACTCATCAAAGACTGATGACAATACAATAATCCGTTTTTTTTTTTAGTGAAAAATAAAAATATAGTTTAAAAAAACTAAAAAAACACGCTTTCATAGCATATCAAACTAAAAAGTGTAAAATAATTTTCAATATAGGTAGAAAATAATATTGAACGAAAAATATTAATATCTTTGGGAAAAAAGCGTGGGGCGCTTTGTGACATATTATTCGTAAATCGAGCACCCCACGCTTTTTTCACAAAGATATTAATATTTTTCGTTCATTATTATTATTTTCTACCTATATTGAAAATTATTTTACACTTTTTAGTTTGATATGCTATGAAAGCGTGTTTTTTTAGTTTTTATAAACTATATTTTTATTATCGCTAGAGAGAGACACTATCCGGCGCTCCATAAGTCCGTAAGTGAAGTGTGACTAACCTAGTCCTAAGTCTTATTTATTTTTTATACGTTAGTCTGTCTTTTTTTTAAGTGGGAAATCATACAATGACTTCTTCCGCACTAGGGCGGAGCCCAAGGACATATCATACTTTTATTGACTAAAACCCATTCCTATGTTTCTTCTCTATCTTGCGTTCCAGGGCTCTGTGCTTCCTTTTCGGTAGTGAGCCCATGGCGCCAGCACTGCTTGGCCGCTACGGTTTTGCTGGCATTTCTTTGAGGCGTGCGCGGAATACTACACGCCATCGACGACTCGGGCTCGGTCCGGACGATTAGGTAGGGTAGACCGGGGACAATTGAAACAATTTTACTTAAACCGTGAGCAGTGACTTATCTATTGTACCTACATCCCTCTTATTTATACCGCTGAAAGGGTCGTTATCTAGTTCCTAAATTAAACATAATCTGTATCTCTATTTCAAATAGTTAACCTACAATCACCTATTTAAGAAGACCGGGCGCAGTGGTTCTATTGACCCCACCCTAAGGACGGTTGAAACAGTATGTAGGGATAATTGAAACACTGGAAATATTTTATGAACTACTGGAGCTTTTTAATCAATCTTAACAACTTAACATGCCACTAAATTGTTTATTGAGATCGTGATAAATCCGTCATCGTAACATAAATATTTCAAAAATTATACATGCAAAAACTTTTTCAGTATAAACAACTCAAAATATATCTTATTTAAATAATTTAAGTGCTCTAATCTGTGCTATTGAATACTATTTCACATTATTAAAAGACTTAATATCTTATTATGCTTATAATAGCACTTACATGGGGGAGAAAACAAAGTATTCCAGTCTCATACAAAACAGCCTGTTTCAATCTTAACAATGTTTCAATCATGACAATGTTTCAAGCATAAAAATGTTTCAATCATAACCATCGTTTATTGACCCGTATAGGTTTACTCTTCTTGTGAAATTTAATTTCAAAGGAGATCAATCAACATCATTCAAGATCAATCAATCGATTTACCGAATAGCAATTCCTCATATATTATGTTATTATTATTATAATGAAAAAATATAGATCAAACTTAATGTCATGGGTTCAATTTTAGGGTCGTCAGAGTTATCGAGTTGCCCATCAGATGTAATTTTAACTAATAGGTAACCCAACCCCAACATAAAATAACCATTTAATCCACTTTTTACTTGTAACCATTAGGTATTTTAATTTTATAATACCTAGTGATTGTGAGTAAAAAGTGGTTTTAAATGATTATTTTCTTTCATCGTAATACTGTTATTTTTTTTAATTCTGTGCGTTTTTATATTTTTTTGTAATTGATATTTTAATAAACACAACCTTTTTCTGTGCAGTCGGATAAAAACGTGGAATATGTGGGGACGTTTGAAACGTTTCAAACGTCCACAGATAAGTCGTTTCAAATGTACCCATGTCACATCTTCTAATTCAATACTCAATATTTTGGTATATATTGACTTAAACATTAATTACCAGTAATAAACACAATCTTAAATAGATAAACAATACCCCAAAATAAGGAAAATTGCCAAAAAAACAAGACTTAAATATGAAAACAACAAAAGTTAAAGATCCGGAATATTTACTTTTTGGCACGAAATTCGTCGAAGCGTCCTGTGCATGACTGTGTCGCTCGCTGGCTCGAGCCATTTTAAACATAAAACCGAACATAGCCGACGATGCAACCAACGACGCGTCACAAGCGTAGGTATTATAGTTTACGAGAAATTGAAGTTGTTGCAATCATGACCTGTTTCAATTGTCCCCGGTCTACCCTACTGGACGGCCGGACGACGAGCTACCCATTGCTCTCCATACGCAAGCCTACGCCTACGGTGACCGAAAATCTGGATCGGGATCCCGACGGCTGAGGCGTAAAGGCCGACCCTTTATTCATTTCTTCGTGTTTTGAAAAAAGTCGTTTGATGCACGTGCAAATTTGTCACATCCTCCCTCGGCTCCATAACACACTCGCGTACGGCTCGTGCGAATTCCGCCTCGGACGCATTGACAAACTTTCTGCACTTGTATCAAAATTTACTATTTGAGTTTTCATTTCAGAATCTGCCGTTACGGCTACTTTATAGTACGGTTATTTATTAGTCATTTCTTATTTTCACCACAGAGTAGGTATCACTCTCCGGCATCATGCCACTATAGGTATCGTATTATATTTGTATTATATTTTCATTCTCTTATTATAGAAAATTAACAGACCACATTATCTATCTATGCACGTTCATACATAGGTATATGTAAACCATTGTTTACAGGGTTTTTCATATTACGTCACCGCGTAAATCCTTCCTCAAAAGGGCTCATCTAGGATCGAGATGCTCCTTAATTGGCGCATTAAACCATAGTCAATTAAATAGGAACGGATCGAGCCATACCGAAACAAAGTTAGTATAATAAATCGAACAAATCCGAACTTAACATTCACGGAGTGCGAAACAAACGGATTCTATTAGGCGGAACCGATGCGATCTGTGTGTGAACAAAGCTGCACGTCCTCCATATATCCGCGCTAGTTTACTTACGAGTCCGCTAAACGCATTGTCAGCCCCATCGATATATTTAAAGTGCTGGCCGCAAATCGATGCGCGCCTTTGTAGCCCCCGACAAGTCTCGCATTGTACGCACCAGAGCGGAGGTGTTAATGTCAGACCCCACAAATATGTAGCAAGTGGCAAACAAAGCAAAACGCGTAACTACACGCCACCCGAGGCTGCCCGCGATTTATTTCGCGCGTTACACCAACCGAACAATTTTAATTAGTATGGCTTCGGTTTAATGAATAGAGACATAAAGTACGATGCTGGATTCCAAGAGTTTCGATACCCCATTGGAGCGTTCCTCAATAATTGGCTACTAGATGACGATATTCGTGCGATGTTCGGCATCCGTTCTGTTAGACATTGTTTCGGTAAAGGCCGACTTGTGGCAAGTTATGGGGACCACGTACGGAGAAGCCGTGCGCGGTGGCTGTGTGCGACCATAATAAGGTGCCTTCCATAAAGTCGCATCGTAATGAGGTTCTTAATTTTACTGTAGCGGTAATAGACAGCTGATTAACATTTTTTTATAATGGGCTTGTTAATAAATTGTGAAGGGAGACAGTAGTTTGTGGAAGAAAGCACCTTTAATTTTCAACTGGAGTTGAAATGAACTCTTCATTCATTATGACAAACATATACCATATCACCGACTATAGAGCATAGAGATGGTGCGTAAGCCAAGAGTGAATAGGTTACTCCTAAGCAAACGGCGACTACATCATCAGTTATCCTGCAGAAGACTGAGCAGTAGAATTATCCTCAGTCATTTATATTTTGTGATGGGACGGCACAGAGAGAGATAGAGCATTCATGGTGGATTTATGTAATTGTTTTCAATGGGAAACATCATCATCGGCAGCCTTTTTAATGTTCCCACTGCTGGGACTCAGGCCTCCTCTCTAGGAGAGGGAATGGGCCGTTATCCACCACGCGGGCCCAGTGCGGGCTGGTGAATGTCACATGTCTTTGATTTTTTGGTTCTAGGACATCCCGGTTTCTCGATACTCAGATTCCATTGGGTTGATATCCTAGTACTTAGAGTTTATTATAAGCCAAATATAAACAATCAATGTGATGTATTACATTGGCACGCGCTACCAAATGATATCTCATTGGATGACATCACTCATAGATAATGTACCAGTATTATAAGTGTGACTAACTTACCTACGGACCGGTTGAAGGTTCCGTAGCCAAATGGCAAAAAACGGAACCCTTATAGATTCGTCATGTCTGTCTGTCTGTCTGTCTGTCTGTCTGTCCGTCCGTATGTCACAGCCACTTTTTTCCGAAACTATAAGAGCTATACTGTTGAAACTTTGTAAGTAGATGTATTCTGTGAACCGCATTAAGATTTTCACACAAAAATAGAAAAAAAGCAATAAATTTTGGGGGTCCCCATACTTAGAACTGAAACTCAAAAATTTTTTTTTCATCAAACCCATACGTGTGGGGTATCTATGGATAGGTCTTCAAAAATGATACTGAGGTTTCTAATATCATTTTTTTCTAAACTGAATAGTTTGCGCGAGAGACACTTCCAAAGTGGTAAAATGTGTGTCCCCCCCCCTCTAACTTCTAAAATAAGAGAATGATAAAACTAAAAAAAATATATGATGTACATTACTATAAAAACTACCAACGAAAATTGGTTTGAACGAGATCTAGTAAGTAGTTTTTTTTTAATACGTCATAAATCGAAAAAAATTCACTATTATTAAAACATCTATCAAAGTTACAACAAACTACAAGAACTTTTATATTATGTTACTTGCTGCTACGGAACCCTTCATGGGCGAGTCCGACTCGCACTTGGCCGGTTTTATTTGAGGTCGGCGCAACACGTTTTTTTCTTCCATTCTGTCCTGTCACTCGTCACGCAATCACTAACTCCCTTTTCTTTCATATCACTTCTCAAACAATCCATTATTTTTTTTTTTTTTAATAGGAAACATGAAAGTCTAAATATAAATAATTGTGTGGTTTTAAACTTTTTGTGAAGTTTTACTAAGAATTGCAGTTAAAAGAGGTACACGATTATGTACATAGTATTTAATTAACCACTCTTACATTTATTGAGATTAATATAACCCCTGACGATTAATCGTAAATAAACATAGAGAAAAAAATATATGTAGGTAGGTACCAATTCTTTGAATGATATTTTTAATACCTCTATGACAGGTCAGGATGGCCGAGCGGTCTAAGGCGCTGCGTTCAGGTCGCAGTCCACTTCTGTGGGCGTGGGTTCGAATCCCACTTCTGACAAATATTTTTTGGAATGTTTAATATTTGTTTCATATGCTAGATTGACTCATGTATTTTTCAGGTTGGAAACCAAATGCTTATTAGTTTTAAATTAACAAAGCGTATTTTTTATCAAGATAAAACAACATTAATGACAGCTACGGGCATCGATCTTAATGGTTAAGAATATTTGCCGAGGCCAGCCCGTGGATGGGTAATCAACCATTACATGACAAAGACCTACCATATCTCAGAAAGCGTGTTGAGTTGAACCTTAGGTCCCAGCCCCAGCTGTCATTTTTAGGCCTTTGACAGCTGTAATGGTTAGTCAGAAGTTTGAAAGTCTAACCAGTCTTGCCAAGGGGTATATCGTCACCCAATAACTAGGTTGTGGAGGTCTCGCTTCTCGGGAGCGGGAGAAGTCATTCGATGATTTCGAAACCAAAAAAAATTGAGAGTTACATTATTATTGAGATGAGTAGAAAAAAGAAGTATCGCAAGAAGTCTCATTTAAAATAACCAAAATCTTGCATTTAGGCCAACACCACCCAGCAAATAACACCCTGACTCATCATCATTGATCGTTGGGATTTCCAGTCCAAAAATGTTTAATTTCCTATTTAAATTGCGTATCTGGCCAAATGGGGTTTCCTTAACGCATTGCAAGTATCAGATCAGAAAACATTTATCTAAATTGCTAAAAAAAACACAACATGTAAAACAACTTTTTACAAAAAAAAAAATAACCAACTTCACTAAAAAAAAAAAAAAACTAAAACCATCAAAATAATTTTAATTTCGGAAGTCGGTGTTTCTCGATATTGTTTGTTCCTTATTTAACACCGACTTCCGAAATTCCTTTCCTCCTTTTTTAGAAGTCGGTTAAAAATAAATAGGTACAGTTATTTAAAAAAAGATAGTTTGTCAGAAGTGGGATTCGAACCCACGCCCACAGAAGTGGACTGCGACCTGAACGCAGCGCCTTAGACCGCTCGGCCATCCTGACTTGTGGAGATGTAGCAAATAAAATCATTCCGAAAAATATCTTACATACTCGTAGTAGGCGTTAGATAATCTAAAAGAAGAAAATGACTGACTGACATATCAACACAGCCGAAACCACTGGGACTAGAAGCGTGAAATTTTGCACAAGGCTTCCTTTTATGACGTATTCGAGCACTAAGAAAGGAATTTTCCAAATTTCATCCCCCAAAGAGAGGAAAAGGGGGGTCCAAAGTTTGTTTGAAGAAACCTAGTATCATGCGGGCGAAGCCGCTGACAGGAGCTAATCCTAACTAATATTATAAATGTGAAAGTGTGGATGTTTGGATGTTTGTTACTTAATCACGCAAAAACGGCTGAACGGATTTGGATGAAATTTGGCATGCATATAGCCTTTGACATGGAAAAGAACATAGGCTACTTTTTATCCCGGAAAAACATCTTATTCCTACGGGAAAACACGTTAAGAGTGCGATAACCGAAGTACACGCGGACGAAGTCGCGGGCGCACAGCTAGTTTGAATAAAGTACGTTGACCTTTTCCTAATATCTCTGCTTATGCTCCCGAAAAATGAACAACGAACTGTTTTACATAAGAAAATAAAGAGGATCACGATAGACTAGCAAATGAAAGTGTATTCAATACTTATTAAGAAAATTAAATTTTCAAATTTTATTTCACTGTTTGTCTATCTGTTTGTTCGGGCGAATCTCCAAAACGGCTGTACCGATTTTGATGGGAATTTTACTGGTTAATAGGTAGCTGATGTTTTAAGAAGTACTTTTAATTTAAAACAAGAACTAGTGCCGAAAATAAAACTTTGAAATTGAGACCAAATAAATGGCATTGAGCTGTTTCACGAGGCCGATGCGCAGATGAAGTCGTGGGTATCCGCTAGTCAATTTTAATAGACGATATCAAAGTCTAGTCCAATGACTCTTGTGTCTAAAAATAAATTGTAAACAATTGCCGTAAAATGCTTAAAATAGAACATTTATTTGGCAGTCGGTATACAATACGACGTGATAGTTCCTATTAGTATATTAGTTATTTGGATTATTTTAATTACAAGTTGCTATTTCCTGCATTAAACTTTATGTTTATCCTGTTGGTGACTGATGATATAGGCCTTTTCGTTTATCGATTTCCTTTTTGTGATTTATCCTCTAAATGTCAGTTCCTACTAGGGTTGCCACTTTTTTTGGGAGAACAATAGTACATTTCATAAATCGCTGCAAACAAGTTCAGGAAAAAAATAGTACACCTTTATTATTGAATTAGCTGAACCAGCTAACTTCGTGCCGCCGAACAGTTAAATGATGTAGTATATCTTTCTATATAGTCAACCGATTGCGATGAAACAAAGCCTAAGTAATATATCAAATTACACACGTTATGTATATTGATTTCGTACAATTATGTGATGCGCTAAAAAGAGGTGGCGAGCGAGACGATCTAGATGCCTACTGCAAGGACTGGTTCGAGGTGGCTCAAGAAAAGAGTACCTGAAGATGTTGGAGAAAGCCTTTGCCCAGCAGTGGGACAGTATAGACTTAAAAAAAAAACGTGATGCATGCACAACTAAAAACTTCTGCAGATTTTTTTTTTCATTTTAGATGGCTGCCGAAGCGTATACTTTTATGATCCTGCCAGAGCCTCGATGTTGTTCGAAAGAGGTACCGTGACCCTGAAATCCAAAGGGTTACTGAAGGAACACAGATGTGTTTTTCTCCGTAAAAGTCTGATAGTCCCTCTCATCTCGTCCAGAGTGGGTAAAGTTATTTGATGAAATTCCATTATAAAATAAAATATGACCTTGATGTGAATTAATGTTACTTGCTAGTCTAAAATGTGCAAGGGAAAGTCGAGGGCAAAAGATCTCGTGGACCAACACGGTGGACGGACCTCATCAAAACGGTGACACACTGCAGCGTAAATGAAGGCTCCCAAGCCTCCAAGAGAGGCGGTGGTGCGGGACTCGACCGAGACATGACCACGACCACTCTGTCAAGAGTGCACGACTAAGAAGAAGCTAGCTTAAAATATCTGACCATTTAAATGTGACAATTTTAGTCGAAAGTTTTGTTCTAGAACCACATCATATGTAAACGGACGTCAACGACGACGGCAGCTTTATACTCATCATCTACGACCTGGCTTAGCGTCATTCATGTTTGCAGGTATGCGGAACAGAGAGTAAAGTCCGACCTACCACCGTTAAAAAGGCAGGATCTTCCGACCAGACGGGTGTTATGTCTGGTGGGCAACTGCCCGATAGATGATTTCGGGCTGTTCTATATGTTCAAATTACGCGGAGGAACATAGGCAGGGCGCAAACGTGTGTCTTGTGTCAGATACAAGCTACCGATGAATATTTGATTTTTATAGAACCAGTATGAAATCATCCACTCCCTGCGCATACGTAAACACTTTTAGTGTCCAGTTGCTTCCACTTAACACATACTCATGACGATCAAAAAGTGTTCGGTGCGGGTAACTGGAACAAAAAGTGTCTCCGTTTACGCATGCAGGATTAGTTCTTATGCGACGTCATAGATGTCGCTGTGTTCCTTTGGGATCATTTTCCAATACAACGCTGGTAAAACCCCTGGCAGAAAAAAAGAAAAAAAAAATATTTGCCGGAAAGGCCAAAAAGTATTTACAAATTATACTTTTAAAGAAAATGAATGCGCCAATTCCGAGCAAAACGGACGAACGCTCAGCATAATGCCGAGACCACAACGCTAAAAGCAGCAACTTCTGTACAACATACCTGCCATCGATTAACAGTCTTCTGTTTCCAAACGTGGACTGCGACTACTTTACTTCTCATCATCATCATTTCAGCTGAAAGACGTCTACTACTGGACATAAGCCTCCTCCAAGTGTCACCAAAACGAACCGTTCTATGCGTCTCGCATCCATCGGATTCCTGCCCGGTCCCTCTAGTAGGAGGCCTACCTACGCTGTGTCCGGTACGCGGTCAGCTCTCCAGAACCTTTCGGCCCCATCGGCCTTCTGTTCGGCGAGCAATGTACCCTGCGCACTGCCACTTAGGTTTGTCGATTCTTCGGGATATGGCAGACGCTACGGTTTTTTTTTAATTTGATATAAATTAGTGCTTGACTGCGATCCCACCTGATGGTAAGCAGTGATGCAGTCGTTGAGGGTGAAGCGCAATATTTTATTAGGAGCCTATTCACTCCAGACACCCAAATTATAATCGGATGGGAAGACCGCAGCAGGTAAATAATTGGTCTAGTTCTTTGATGTACGCCGTACGGGTATAAAAGACGAGGCGAAACGCTTGTTCCCGACCGTAGAGGTTTCAACAACGTAAGGGTGGATATGGATACTCGCCGTACAATTACCGGAATGGATCTTGAGCGCTCGACGCCAGAGTGGGGATCGCTTTGCGCATTCCATACATTGGCGAGCCAATCGTCTTCGTTGTTAGATACATGCAGCAACGCAGGGAACGAATCAAGAGTGACGTCAATGACACGATGGCGCGGCGAGCGAATCACTGACACTGCCCGCCCCCGCGTCTCACTTCGCACCACTAAAGATACCGAATATTTGATTTCTGCGCAACTTGAAGCCAGCGCTCAAGATCCGTGCCGGTAATTGTACGTCGGGTTTACAACTGTTCCCGCGCGCCTCAAGGAGTTGTCTGCTCCCGCGCGCCTCAAAAAAAAAACGTCGGGTTTACTTTTTATTGATTCGAATTGGCTTTATGAAATGTTGTATTTGTGACATAAGTATTTGCTTTGTATTACCTAAAAATAGAGCTCTACAAACTCTTATATGTAAGTAACATTATTGGCTGGCTGGGCCACTCCCTGACTGCTATGCCGGAGGTCCTGGGTTCGATCCCCACCCAGAAAAAATGTTTGTGTGATGAGCATGATCATTTGTTCTGTGTCTGGGTGTAATTTATCTATATATGTATGTATTTAGAAATATATAAGTACGTTTATCAGTTGCCTAGTACTCATAACACAAGCTCTGCTTAGCTTGGGACTAGACGGCGTTGTGTTATAGTTGTGGTATATTATTGAATTATAATTAATGGGTTTGTTACCCGCATAAAAATTATTCAACATTTATTATCTTCAAACATAAATCTTCTATCAACAAGACATAAAAACTAGCAACACAATATACTTTAATATAAATAATAAATTCATTGATTAGCTGCATAAGGCTGCACACATAAGAACAATGCCAATAGGTACATATTAGCATGTATTGACGCAAAGATTTACATTATATACAACGCCATATGTCGCGCCGTGAATCAAGCGCAGGTCATCGACACATACTTCTATGACTGACAGCTACCCTGAGTAGGGTGACCACTATATTCGGTTCCATTTTTGTGAATCCTAAAGATGCACTAAACAGAAATATCAAAGAACAAAATACCTTATTCGATTTTTTATTTGAATCTTAATAACACACTAAACAAAAATATCACATAACCAAACGCAGAGAATAGAGAGGTATACAAAAATTAATTAATGTAGTTTCTTTGAAAATACCCAAAACATTAGTGACTAAATAAATAATTTATGAGAACTTAGCAAATCTGATGCAATGATTCGTTTTAAATTGTAGTAAATAATTAAGTTTACAACACCTCCTCTAAAACCCTGAATCATAATCATCCGTCCTACGTGTACCTACGTGTGTGTCAAAACCTGTTTAACGGTTTGTGGGTGAAGATTACTTAACAAAATGTACTGAACAGCTGATTTCAGTGATCGTACCATAATTATTTTTATTTCATTTTATTTATTTGGGACAAAAAACAGTTATAGGTACAATACAGAATCAATTTACAGTAGTTTTATCAGAGAAGTAAAAAAAAGTATAACCCTCACCATTGTCCACGGAATAATACGTGAAGTAGGAATTAGTTCTACATAATGATAAATATAAACACCCTGTATAGTATGTAAACGCGACGTAGATTCCTCTCTCGTACTATATTTTTTCGGTGCTCGTCAGGATTAATAATGATCTCACTATATTTTAAAACACTAAAATGCCATCTAATAAGTCCATAGTGTACTCCAAATGATTGAGTACTAATCTAAAGTACGAACTACGTATTAAAAAACCTTACCTACGACACTAGCTGCATAGTACCCAATAAGCCCAGTTCTTACTTATTAAAATAATCATTTGTACTGCTCCCAATTTGGAAATGAAAATTACTGTTAATATTTTAATAAACTCTGTATATGGTAATTTACAGTTAATTATTAGAACTCACGGGATGATAAATTAGTTTACCTTTTTGTTAGTAGTATAAAAGCTTATTCTCTCTGTCATTCTCTTTCTCATTTATTATTTCTCTTTAAACCAACTTCCGAAAAAAGAAGGAGGTTGACAAGTCGACTATATTTTTTTTTCTTGGGAATTTCGTATAATATTTAATTATTTAAAAAATACCTATATTCGATAATTTATATAAAGTTCTTCTGTTAGTAAATAGTGATCTCAATCTCTTATTCAACCTTGATTATTGAACCAGAGTTTTTCCCCTGAGTTTGTTTCGGTGTTTCTTCTCAGGGTAGTCAGTTAGGAAACACCGGCCTCATCTAGCATTAATTGACAAAAAAAAAAAAAATTGCCGTGTAAAAGTGTTTTTATAAAACCTACTTGCAAAATAAAGATCATTTATCATTTACCAGTGTTGAGTACATCAGATTTAATTAAATCCTAATAATTACCCAAGTCGCTTGACTTTTTAGACAAACTCTAGATTGTAAACTCTCGGTATACCTATTTATTACTAGCTTTTGGCCGCAGCTTCGCTACACATAAAATATAGCCTATGTCACTCAGGAATGAAGCAACTTTCTATCGGTGAAAAAATTTAGCGATCGGACCAGAACTTGCAGAGATTACCTCTTACAAACAAAAAAAAAATAGAAAACAAACTTTACCTCTTTATTATATTAGTGTAGTTAGTACATTTCAAATACCTACATTATAATTCGATTGTTTCCAATTTATTATATTGGTGTCTTTTTTTTTTAATTGACATAATTGTGCTTGACTGCGGTTCCACCCGATGGCAAGCAGTGATGCAATTTCTGATGAGGAGAAATAATTTATTTTATATTTATTATTTAAACTTATGGTTTTTTCAATGATCGGTGATAAATATAATTATTACTTATAATTTATTTTCAATTGAAGTCACAAGACGAGTAGAGTCACAGTATATATTCATCCATTGGAAGTATAACCTGATTTGACATGGTAATTTCCAGTCAGGATGGCCGAGCGGTCTAAGGCGCTGCGTTCAGGTCGCAGTCCACTTCTGTGGGCGTGGGTTCGAATCCCACTTCTGACAACTGTTTTTTTTTTTGTGGCACCATTATTTATCATCGTTTTCCCGATGTAAAACCAAGCCTAGAAGTGGTGCCTGATTAAATTATACTTTTGGTAGTTTTTGACAGGTTAGAGTAGTCTCCTTTGGCCTGCAATGAGGGTTTCCTAAAGTAACGTTCGCCAGGTGGTAGCACTGAGTCGTTAGGTCCAAGCACTTGTCAAAACGTTTATGTTAATGACATTAGTTAAATTGACGTCAACGTCACGTATACTTTTTCAAAAGTAGAAGAACTTTCGGCTAAGTGGCGCCAAATGGTGGTGTGCATTTTCCTGAAAAACCTCATTGGGTCATCAAACAAGACTTTGAATAAGTATAATATGATTATTATATATTATTATTATAAGTACAATATTTTATAATTTAAAATTTTATTTTATTAACCATTGTAAGTAATGTATTTTATTAATAAATTTAAAATTTTTACATTTTCATGGTTTTTTTTTGACATTTTAATTTATTGACCATTTAAGTATTTACTTTATTCTTTTCTTCGTATTTTCAAGTTTCATTGAAAATTGTATGAGCTGATTTTAATTTTCATTAAGTACTAGTATACGGAAAGTTTAGTATTATATATTTTTATACTTACGAACTAATATAGAAATATAGCTACTTACAAAAAATATTGTGGAACATTTTTGTCATAAGTACTATTAATAAATTATAAATTTATAAACACAATATCTTATTTCATATCTGGCGGCATGTCCTGACTATGAAGCCGTTACCTAGAATCAGGGTTCGCCGATATATATCAATCAATTCAACTCAATTGATTTTTTTCCTGTCTTCTGAATTAAAAATTTTGGAGTTCGATAATATAACCCTGGCAACAAGTAGCTAGCGAAAAACTAGAATTCATAATAATTTAGATTGTTTTCCAAAATGGCAACCTCATTTAAAGTTAAAAATCCCCTTTAACTTACCAGTACGGCTAGTTTTTATTGAAATATATCCCATAATGTTTATTTTGCGAGTAGTACAGCTGCAGCTCCGATAATACAATAATAGGTATAGCTACTTGTTTTTTGTGTTCATTAAAAAATTATTTCTCAAATAAACACTAATTCTTTGGTTACTTACTTTTTTAAATATAAAAGGTGCTAATTTGAGACTTATATTATTTTACCAATTCCTTTCACATTTTTAAGTGTTTAATCCCCTTACAGAAGCCCTTCTTAGCCTGGATATGTATCCGATATATATCGGAAAAGTATATATATAAAAAATCAAATTTTTGATATTTATTATAATAATCGGATTTTTTTTAACCCTGCCTAGAATAAAATACCTAGTGGAGCTACGCCTGTTTTTTGGTGGATAGGTAATCATCGAATGACTTCTTGCGCTCTGGGTGGAGCATGGGAGGGAATGTCAGACTTTTACTGACTAAAACCCTCCTGTGTTCCTTCAGATGCCCTTTTGAGGCTTAGAGCCGTGGAGACTCTTCGAACAATCTTGTAGCTGTTATGCCACGCCTAATACCTATAGATTATTTTAATAGTTATTGGCTAGTTTGTTGAGTAGAAGAAGTAATATCTGTAAGCGCTAATTCTCCAGTTTAAATTGCCCTTTGATCCAGAAAATTCGAAAATATAATATGTATGACTAGCTGGCCCGGCAAACTTCATATCGCCTAATAGTCAATGAAGGTCAATGTAGTATATTTTTCGATATAGTCAACCGATTGCGATGACGGTTAGGTAATCTTTGAAAGTACTGGTGCGATTGCTAGAATTTTTTCATCTGTATAAAGTTGCTTTATTCCTGAGTGACATAGGGTATATTTTATGTACGCGGGCGAAGCTAGTTCTTTATATATAAAGAACTACATCATTAATGGAACCTCAGAAATTTCATCTTCCTAGATAAAAGGATTTGGGCTGGGCGTTTATGAAGTTAGTGAGCGAGTCACGGGTTTGCCCTTACATAAACTAAACAGTTAATTAAATATGCCTTATAAAACAATTAAACCAGAAAATATCCTGTTTTCTCGCTGAAACTCATGCAGTCACTACCACGTGTGGCATATTGAATGGCGTTGCGTCAACATGTCCATCCCTGGCGCGAATGGTCGCCAGTTTTGGCAAGGAATGCGGCTGCCTCGTCCCTCGGTCCTCGGCCACTCGTTTGTTTAGAAAGTTGAGCGTGAACTGGCCAGTGTGTGATGGGGGAAACAGCTGATTGCAGGTTTGTAGGGTCACTATACATATAGAGCGGACTTTATAAACCAGTGCTTGACTGCGATCCCACCTGATGGTAAGCAGTGATGCAATCGTTGACGGTGAATCGCACTGAGCCTATTCACTCTAGCCTTGAATAAACCTAAAGTATGCACAGCAGACAAATTGTTCCAATCCTTCGATGTACGTAATGTAGAGTGAGCATTATCGCCACAAAATTTAATTGAAGAAGAATTCCACTCCTTAGCTGTACGCATAATGAATGTGTTTCCAAAACGCTTTGTACGAATGGGTAGGATATCCAACATGTACCGATGGTGCAACGCCGTACGTCTAGTGGTCCGATAATGGAACGGACTTGGTGGAATCAAATTGTGCAATTTCAACGCACACTCCCCGAAATGTAATCGATAGAAAACCGTCAGGCCAGCAACTCTGCGTCGAAGTTCAAGGTTTTGAAGCTTTGATTCAATCACCGATGATCCTCTTGGCTCGCTTCTCAATCGACTCCAGAGCATCAAGCTGATACTTGGCAGACCCATCCCAAAGATGAGAGCAGTACTCCATACACATATATTGGAATAGGTTGAGGAGCTGTTCCGGCGTGAAGTACCGCCCCACCTTAGCTAAGATCCCCAGTTTATTGGCAGCCTATTGTGCTTTTGCCTCGATGTAAGAGCCGAAATTGAGGGTAGACGATAACGTTACCCCAAGAAGCTAAAGGCTGTCGGTTATCGGCACGGTTACACCCCGGAAAGATCCGTTTGACGGAAAAAAGACACGCCTGGGTTTTATTAGCATTGAACTTTACCAGGTTGGCATAGCCCCAATCGGATACTGCCTCCAAGGACAAGTTGAAGCGCTCAACCATAGCTTCCCTCAAAGACTGGATCTGTGACCCACTAGTACGTGCATCGGACACGTAACTCTCAGCAACAGTGCTGTCGTCTGCATATCCAAAGACACCGAGTTTAATTAGGTCGTTTATGTGCAACAAGAACAGTGTTGCAGAGAGCACCAACCCCCTGAGGGACCCCGGCATTAATATCCATATGACCGGACGAGCAGCCATCAATAACTACTCGGATGGATCGCCCCCTCAAGTAGTCTGCGATCCAGTCACACAGACCAGTGGGCAGACCGAAGGAATGAAGCTTAGCAATAAGGTTATCATGCCAGACCCTGTCGAAAGCCTTCGAGATATCAAGGGAGACTGCAAATGCTTCCCCATACTTCTCGATGGCCTCGCTCCAGATGTGAATGGCATACGCTAGAAGATCCCCAGTTGACCGATTTCAGCGAAAGCCGTATTGGCGATCACTGAGGATGTCATTAGAATAGCTTCCAGGTATGCTAGGAGCTTATTATTGATCACTCGTTCCATACACTTACAGACAATGGTCATCACCGAGATTGGTCTGTAATTAGCAGGGTTAGCCCTACTGCCCTTCTTGGGTACGGGTTGCACGCTAGCTTGCCTCCAAGCCATCGGTACATACTACGCCAATTTAAGCCATGACTTAAATTTGTTTAATGTAACAGCAGATTTGGCGAGTTAGTAGGCTTAAGAAAACGGGAGTGAGTGCTACATGGATGTTTACCATGACTTTGGTTTTGGCCATGTTCATTTTAAGTCGCACTCTTTTGGAAGCTCTACTAAGGTCATTGAGCATTGTACTGAGCTCTATGCTGAGCTGCTAAGCTGAGCATGACTACTATGTCGCCGGCAAACCGAAGGTGTGTACTATGTACTATATGTACTTGCCTAATATCCTGATAACCTAACCTTGAAGACATCCTCCATAGCGGCCGTGGACAGTTTCGGAGAAATGACGTCTGCCTGCCTCACACCTCGCTGCAAGAGGATAAGTTTTGATTTCTGGCTTTGAAGTCGGACTGACTTGGGGGGGTTTTGTACAAACTGGCACCATACAAGATACATAATGACATAGTCAATCTGGCACCGTTGGAGAGACTGCACTACAGCCCAGGTCTCAACCGAATCAAAGGCTTTCTCGTATCCACAAACGCTTAGCAGAGAGGCTGATTATACTCCTCAGTCTTCTGAATAAATTGCCGCAGCGTATGTATGTAGTCCACGGAACTAAAGCCTTTTCGGAATCCGGCTTGTTCGGGAGGCTGGAAGTAGTCGAACCTGCGCGCGAGACGGTTCGTGATGACTCTGGAAACGATGATAATCTCGAGGATGATAATATTGTTATAGCGAAACTTGAACACGCCATATCTTCGATGAAATCAAGAGCTCTTGTAAGAGTGGTTGATAGTTTGAAGCTAAAACAATTAAAACGCATTGCTGTGCGAAGCTTCTAGAATGGAAGTACGTACAGAGGCCTGGCAAGTTCTAGAAAGGGTCGCCATAAGTACCTACCACTATTACACATCGGACATGAAATCTTTTTTATTACATAGCCTAGGTCCTGCTTTGAATCACATGGTGAGACCGAAAAAATGTAACTTTAATGTCATACTATAAAATAAAAGTAGCCTATGTTAAACCTTATTACATCAGCGACCTGCCAAAAAAAGTCCCGTCAAAATCGGTCCAGCCATTTCAGAGATTAGCTCGGACAAACACACAGACAGACAAAAATATAGATGTATAGAAGACCTTTTTTTTTGAATGCCTAAATAGAGTGGATCTTTTCAAACTGTACTTATTTCTGATTATGACGCCTCCTTCAGTCGCAAAGAATTACCATTTGATGAAAGTGAAAGAAAAAAACGGTAAATAGTAGCTGGAATTTTAGCCCACTGTGCAGCTTACATATGGTCAGGTCGAAAAAAGCATAATTTAAGTTTAAAAATAAAAAAAAAACCAAAAATTTGGGTGTTTATCGGGTATTTTCCCCAAAACACCCAAATTTTTTCCCACTTGGGAATAAACCCGGGTGGGTGGATTGCCGATCTCTAGCTGTATCTACTTATTAAGGACGTGAATTATTCCAGTTACTTGTTAAATTAGTTACACATTAATTAAAATATTAAATTAAATATGAGTTCACACTTTATTCGCTATCGCAATTTAATTAATTATTGCAGTTTCCTTAGCTACAGGAAGATCAAATTTCAACTCGTCAGGTCACTGACATTACGTCATATTCATATAGTCACGGAGGAACAGCGGAAGGAAATACCTAAATTTAGGATCTCCTCATTAAATAATTATATAGTACTTCTCACTAATATTATAAAGAGGGAAAATTTGTATTTTTGTGTGTAGTTTTGTAATGAATAAACTCAAAAACTAGGTACTGTGCCGATTTCAAAAATTCTTTCACCATTGGAAAGCTACATTCACCGCGAGTAACATAGGCTATATTTATTGCCCGTGCGAAGCCGGGACGGGCCGCTAGTATATTAATAAAAATGCTTTTTATTTAACCAATTTATAATTTTTTAATTGAGGAAATGTAAGTTCAAATTGTCGATCGAAGTAGTTGAATACAAAAAATGCAACGTACTTCGTACCTGCTTTAGATTTTTTTTTAAGTTCTTTAGTTCTTTAAGGCTTTTATTTTGCAAGTAAGTTTTAATTAGTTATACTTCTAGTTTTAAATAGTTAAGTGTTTTTTTTTTGTGTTCTATCTACGTATATTAAAATAAAAATCAACTAACTCAAGCTCTAACTTTTTGTATTAATTAATTCTAATAGGGATTTAATTCATACAAAATAACTTACCTAAATAGAAATAATAAACAAATTAAACAATAACTTAAATAATTAAAAATAATATATACACTAAATGCCTAGCTAAATATGACGTATGATTCTAATTGTATTTTTTCCAAACAAATTCAAATATTCAATTTAATTTAATTATTTTATTCAATTTAAATATGTATAGAGCGAGAAAGAGGGATGGAGCTATACATAGGTACATAGTTCCGTCTTTTAACAATTCGCTTTAGGTCGTAAAATGAATCGCGTTAAGAACTTGCGGTGAGGCCTCTGTAGCCTGATTCACGTAAAATCAAACAAGCCAAATATCGTTGAAGTTTTATAGTCGTTCGATCGAAGTCCTATCCAAAAGCGGTATTCTCGATCTATCGAGTTATTTCCAGTTACATTAATAAGTATTCTAACAGGATAAACTAATTCAGAGTTTTTTTTAAATCGACGAATTTCAAACGGCTTTAAAATCGGTGTCGTTCAAACTCGATTGATGGATGTGAATACGGAAATGGTTTAAACGACTAAATCGCTACGATATCGTTACGGTTTGCATTACGTGAATCGGGCTACAGGTCCCGTGTTATTTGGGGTCGGCGCAATACGTTTTTTTCTTCCATTATATTCCGTCACCTGTAACGCTATCACTAACTTCCTTTTCTTTGATATCCTAAATGACTATTTCAAGAAAAAATAAAGAATTTAGCTCCAAAAACCTGTCATTTTATTCTTTTATTACTAGCTTTTGCCCACGGCTTCGCCCGCGTACATAAAATATAGGTAGCTTAAATCACTCAGAAATAAAGCAGCTTTCTGTCGGTGAAAATTGAAAATTTTAGCAATCGGACCAGTAGGTACTGAAAGATTACTACGTCAGCAGAGCGAGTCCAATGACTTGTAGGTAGTTTGTACGCAACACCGACAACTACCTACGGGTCATTGGATTCGCTCAGCTGACGTTTTCTTAAAGAAATTAATTTCGTACATGCGTAAATTAATACGAGTTTTGAAAAAAAGGTACTTTATTTTTTAATTTTATCTTTACAAATCGATAGTGTTTCATGTACCGGATCGACCCTCCACGGGATTAAAACGATTAAAATTTAACGGTGTATGTATCAGAATGTATGTATCAGTGTATAGTGTAAGATGAATCAGCAGTCGGATAAAAACGTAATATTACATCATTCATATTACAGAAAGCTTGCATTATTAATTAGGTAAATTATAAACCTTTCAGTACTAAGTTTGCGGTTTTAATTCCTAAATATAAATTACATATTACATCACTAATTAGATGTGGTAAAACTAGGGAATGCAAACCGGTTAACCCGAAAACCGAAAAACCGGTTTTTCGGCATATTTTTAATGACTAAAATAACCGGTTTTTTTTCAAGTAACCGTTTTTTTCGAGTTTTTTTTTTCCTTTCAAATTACACTATTTTTAAGCAAACATAATTTTAAAACGCTCTTGAGGCTTGATATCAGTCGTAGGTTTGCTTATGAATATTTATGTACCATAGTGATAGCTACACCAATTGTACAGTTCTAAAGACACGCGGGGTTGCGATAGTCGTTGGTAGGATCCAGGAGTTGGGACTCGAGGTGGCGCTACACAAATCCTATGTGCGTTCACGGCCCTCGGAACGCGCCACCATCAGGTTCCCAACTAACGGTAGGAGGAGTTCACATCACAACGATGAAGTACCTGGGACTCGTCCTCGACAGCCAGTGGAATTTCGAGGAGCATTTCCGACGTCTGGCTCCCAAGCTCAACCGGACGGGGGCTGCACTCGAGCTGCTCCTGCCCAACCTTGGGAATCCAGATGCCTACTGCCGGAAGCTCTATGCGGGAATCGTTCGGTCCATGGCCCTCTACGGGGGCCGGTGTGGGCGCCGTCGCTGCAAACGCGACCGGCGGCCATGCTGAACGCCTGCCAGAGGGTCATGGCAATACGGATGGTGCGGGGATACCGCACGGTTTCCCGCGAAGCGGCGAGCCTTCTTGCTGGCCTACCACCGTGGGATCTGGAGGCAACAGTCCTTGCACACATGCACGATAGATGCGCGTGGAGATGAAACGCCGGGGTGAAAGTTCGCTACCGCGACAGGTCACGGCATGACGGACAGAGCTCCGGCAGGATCTCACGGTGAAATGGCGTCAGCGACTATCGCAACCCAGTGCTGGGCACGCCACAATTATGGCAGTAAGTCCCCTCTTTGAGGCGTGGCTGGAAAGACCTCACGGCGTCCTTACCTTCCGCATGACGCAGGTCCTCACCGGACATGGCATGTTCGGGAGGTACCTGTTCCGAATTAAAGCGGAAGTGACGCCCGTGTGTCGCCATTGTGCGGAATGCCCGGAGGACACGGTGGAGCACACAGTCGAGGTGTGCCCTGCTTGGGCGGAGCATCGCTGTGCCCTCGTGGGGGCGATCGGCGGCGGAGACCTTTCGCGCCAGGCCTTGGTTGAGGCCATGGTCCGGAGCGAGGAGGAGTGGCAGTGGGGTGGCTTCCGACTTCTGCGAAGCAGTAATGCTCGCAAAAGAGGCGGCCGACCGCATCAGGCAACGGCGCTCTCGCCGCCGCTGCCGGGATTCCGATCTCGATTTCCGGCCACCCTAGGCGCGGTTTAAGTCGTCGACAGCGCGCACTGTTCCCGCGCGCTTCAAGGAGTTGTCAGCAACAGCAGGGACCCAGGCAGGTCGAAGCATACTGGGGCCAGGGTTATTCGAAAGGGAACTCGAGCCACGGTATGAAGGCTAGAAGGAACGGGGTGGGTCTTTTAGTCAGTAAGAGTCTGACACTATCTCCATCCTTAAAAATTCTTTACGATCAGCAGTGGACAACTTTCCAATGATCACCATGCGTAAACAGATGGCACGTGGCCTAAACGCTTAAAAGCCTGTGTTAAGGTTAATTTACTAATACTCTAATAATTTACTAATACTCGTATAATAAAGAGGTAAAGTTTTTTTTTTTTGTATTTGTTTTTTTTGGTTGTTTTTATGTTTTTTTGTTTGTAGGAGGTAACCTCTGGAAGTACTGGTCCTATTGCTAAATTTTTTTCACCGATAGAAACCTGTTTTGTTCCCGAGTGACATAGGCTACACACCACTAGCACACCACTAGCTTTTGCCCACGGGCGAAGCCGCGGGGAAAAGCTAGTGGTGGATATTTTGAGTAGAAGTATTTGGTTTAGTTAGGAAGTGTTTCCAGAATTATCTTGATACAGTTGCAACTAAATATCTGCTTCAGGGATTACACAAAAACATGCGGAAACACACGTTTAAATTATTATAAGCGCTAAAAAGTAATTTTCTCTTCAAGTGTCAGTTAGAAGGTATTGGTACTTCACCGTCGATATATTAAGTTTTAGCTTAGATTCTCTACGTATGACATCATTCTGAGACATTCGTTTTTATGAAGTTGAGATTTTTAACAGGATTCATATTAGGTAAACAATATATTTTTTAATAGATAAGTTCCAAGATAAGTTTTAAAATATTTATTTAGAATTTTACAAGCAAAAAAAATTAAAATTTTCACTTAAAAATAAATTGAAAAAAAAACTATTTTTAAAACCGGTTACCCGGTTAACCGGTTTTTTTTTTAGAAAAACCGAAAAAAAAACCGGTTTGTAATTTTGGCGGTTTTTGCATTCCCTAGGTAAAACACACAAGCTTAAAATGAATTGTGTCCAATAGCGTCACAATCGTATGTCGACGTCATTGAGTTATCGCTAGAACGCTGAGCGACGAATTACGCGTTTGGTCACTACCCGTAATTAGTTGCTACGTGCATCCGAATCATTTTCCTTAAAGTAGAACTTGGGAACAGAACCATTGCCTATTATGAGTACTTACTTCCTCAAATAATTTGTTAAATTAATTAATTAATTAGAACCTTTGGTTTGGTACGTGACGATGGGAAGAGACCAGATGGTATGACGTTGGTACCGTGGAAGGTGGGTAGGCCTCTGGTGTGGGACGAAACCCGTGTCGACACCCTTGCGCCATCTCATATTCCAAGTACGGCAGGCTGTGCTGGCGCTGCCGCTGCTGCTGCTGAGACCCTTAAACGGCACAAATACTGTAACCTTATTGGTAATTACAGTTTTGAGCCGTTTGGGGTCGAAACACTTGGTTCATGGGGTCCTAGTGCGCGTCTCCTTTTCAAGGAAATTTCACGCCGACTGATCGACACTTCACGTGACCAGAGGGCTGGCTCGATCTTCGCTCAAAGAATTAGCATTGCCATTCAACGTAGCAATGCTGCCAGTCTTCTGGGCACATTTCCGGATGACAGCGATGTGGAGGAGTACTTTGACGCCTGAGCGTACTTTGTCATTTTTTATTATATTTATATACTTAGTTAGGTTTTAGTATAAATAGTTTATTTAGTATTTAAGTTTTTTATGTACATATGTATTCAAATAATTTGTATAAATAAATTCATCTCCATTAATTAATTCTTGGCATTTATTTATTTAAATTTAATTCCATGAATCAAAGGACATTCCGAGTAGATTGGGGATAAATGCAACGCGTTGTATTCGTCTGACGCCCTAGTGAAGTGTTCACTAGAAAAGTTCATATAGATTATCAAATGCTTGTTAAAATATCCGCAAGAGAACCAGGGTGGCTGACATAGCACGAAGAATCGCGAAACTTAAGTGGCAATGGGCAGGGCACATTGTTCGCAGAACAGATGGCCGTTGAGGCCGAGAGGTTCTGGAATGGCGACCGCGTACCGGTAGACGCAGCGTTGGAAGATCACCCACAAGTTGGACCGATGATCTGGTGAAGGTTGCGGGAATCCGATGAATCGTTCATTGTGGCGACACTTGGGGGAGGCCTATGTACAACAGTAGACGTCTATCGGTTGATATGATGAGACAAGGTTATATTTCGGATCGGGTTTATTGTATTTTTTTTTGGTTCTTTGAAAACCTTTCCCCACATTAGACTGACTCCTGCTCCAAAAAACATCTGTAGGCTATACAACTATTTGTTCCGAGTGGGAACCGAACCTGCGACACACAGCATAGCAGTCAATCGGTCAACCTCTGTATCCCTAGTCAAGTTGCTAATCTGTAACGCTAGTAGAAAGCTTCAAAAGTACGGGAATGACGTCATCTCAACGCTCAGTCATGTGATCAGAACAAAAGAATTGGCGGCGCGGCCAACTCGAAGCGTTCGGCGCAAGCGAAACGGTAGTAACTCGGCTAGGGGGCTGTTCCAACCGTGCCTTCAATCCGTCGTCGTCGAAATGATACCTATACCTAATTTCACAATAATTACAATGGGGAAAAAAAATCTGTGGCATTTATTTTGTCAATAGTTTTTCTAAATACTTGTATTAGACATACACTGTATGCATTCACTTATTTTGGATTGACTCTGGTTCTTGAGATAAACAAAACACAAGAAATCCACGAAAGATTACAAAATGTCTAAATGATTAAGTATTTTATTTAGACATTTCATAATCTCGCAAACTTATTTTTGAAAAACGAAAGAGACGTTCTTTTCAAATATTTAGGGCTTACTGACCCGGCGAATTTGGTACCACATAACAGTCAAAGAATGTACCTAGTATATCTTTCGATATAGTCAACCGATTGCGATGAAACAAAACCGAAGTAATAGATCAAAATACACACAATTTTAATGATAAAGTTAATCTACCCTGATTTCGTATATTTTACGTGATACGCGCACAACTAAAAACTTCCACAGATTTTTTTTTTATTATAGATATGTAGGTATATGAATATGTAGATACTTGACATACTTAAAATCACCTTTTTTATTTAACGATAAAATAATATCGACCATAAACCAATAAAGAAGTATAAATAACAGAACACAAAGAAATATTCCTTCCACTAAAATTGTTTATGGAAAACTAGGTCCCGATCCAACGGGATTTGACAGTATCGGATATCCGGCCATTAGACAATGCAGCCGTAGTCATACGCGAGTTTACTATTCATGTCATAGACAATAGTCATAATGTTTACGGATATATGTATTTATGTCTTACTTGCCATTGGTCACGTAACCTAGTCCTTATTTTATAACAGTTAATTAATTTATTTATTATTTGGGAAATAACGCTAGATTTTACATTATTATATTGTGTTATTCCCATGTTTAAATGACTAGGGTTAAAGTTCAGTCGGAAAATCTGATGCCAACTATCAGTGTTGCCAATTTATAGTTACATATAGTTTCTATCTCTCTCCTAGTGACGAAGCCTGAATCCCAGCAGTGGGAACAGTAAAAGGCTGATTATGGTATATAGTTTTTCACAGAATTCAATTCGGCCATGTCCGAAGTGGTCGCGGGTTCAAACCCAGTTAGGTGCATCACCCTATGTACATAGTCTATTTCATCACCACTGATCCCAAAATGGTGAAGAAAAACAGCGTGAAGAAACTTAAGACATGTGACATGATCATAGAACTTATATCTATGGACATAATCTACCAATCCGAACGTGTACCACATTGTGGATTACAGCCCATTCCCTCTCCTAGAAAGAAGACCAGAGTCCTAGCATTGCGAACACTATAAGGCTCATGATGCTATAATATACTTGTGCAGAATTCAATCTCATCGGATATTAGGTAGGCACCCAAGTCCCTACGTAGGAAAATTTACAATGCAAAAATAAGTGCGCAAACACAAGTGCACTCTCTGTTCCTATTGCTATTCAGCTAATCGATTTCCTCTAAATTTTCCGGCATACTTTACTCAATGATATCAAAAGTTTGACCTTAGTAACGACCTAAGTATATAACTACGTATGTTACCTTAGCTAATCTCGAGGATAATGTGAGTTAAGTAATCTAAATGAGTAATTCCCGGAATATCGTAGGTAACGGAACAATTAATTGGTTTAATTTAATTAATTGGTGCTACAATTTTATTAATTTCATCGGTAGTTACCGGAGGAAACTGTACTCATAATAGTTATCAACCAAACTATTAATATTTAGTGTGTGTATGTTTCTTACCTCTATACTCTCGAACGGCTGAACGCATCTGGCTTGCATCAAAATTATGCAAAGTTAAATTACGTAAAGCGGAAAATATTTCATTTACTTTAACGTATAAAAAAAACGTAAACGTATTAAAAAGCAGTTATTTCAATATTACAAACAGACACTCCAATTTTATTTATATGTATAGATGTATAGATTAGTGTAGATTTATAGAAAATATGAGGATCTTAACCCCATCATCGTCATCATCATTTCAGCCAAAAGACATCCAGGACATAGGCCTTTCCCCAAGCGTCGCCATAACGACCGGTCCTGTGCGACTCGCACCCATCGGAGTACCGAAGAATCGCAGCAGTAGTGGGACGAAAGGATCTGGAGTGGCGACCGCGTGCCGGAAGATAAAGAGTTAGAAACCCTCCCACAAGGTGGACCGATGACCTGGTCAGGGTGCAGGTAGATCCTCATACTTCCTACAAATCAGCACGCTTAGCCAAGTTGTTATTCTGTAATCGTTAACGCTGTCGAAAAGTGATGAAACGTATGGGAATGACGTCATCTCAACGTAAAGTTGCGTGGTCAGAACAAACGAATAGACAATTCGTAGCCAAGTTCACATCGTTCAAAATCGTTTCTACAATGTTTAACGCTACATCCTTTGTTATACAAACGCTACATTGTAGAACGAGCGGCCGACTCAGACGCGTCAACATGGCTACCAACTTATCGTTTTCTACAATTGCTGTCACCGAGGCGTTACCGATTAGAGAACGGAATTCGATTGTAACTTGGCTAGGGGGGCAGGCCTATAAATACGGCCAAATTTTGTGTAAAATTTTTTAGATTTTTATTTCACTCAGTTCATTTTAATATAAGGAGAAGAACAAAGTAAAAGAAATATTTTCCGCTTTAAGTAATTTAACTTTGCATAATTTTGATGCAAGCCAGATGCGTTCAGCCGTTCGAGAGTATAGAGGTAAGAAACATACACACACTAAATATTAAAAGTTTGGTTGATAACGATTACGAGTACAGTTTCCTCCGGGAACTACCGATGATATTAATAAAATTGTAGCACCAATAAATTAAATTAAACCAATCAATTCTTCCGTTACCTACGATATTCCGGGAATTACTCATTTAGATTACTTAACTCACATTATCCTCGAGATTAGCTAAGGTAACATACGTAGTTATATACTTAGGTCGTTACTAAGGTCAAACTTTTGATAATTCATTCATTAATGAAGTATGACGGAAACATTGAGAGGAAATCGATTAGCTTCATATGGGCATGTGATAAGAAGAGATAAAACACATGTAAAACAGTTATGAAGTGTGGAGAAGGAGAGAGAGGTTAATGAAAACATGAATAAGAATGAAAAAGGAGTTTTTTATAATTGTTCATTGGCTTGCGCTTGACCGCTATCTCTCCTGATGGAAAGCGATGATGCCGTCGGACGATGGAGCGCTCTTACCTAGAAGTAACCTGTTCACTCTAGACTTGATGGTTGACTGGACGGAGAATGGAAGAGGTAAACATGATGTACCGGTTCCAAGCGCCTAAACATGGGTCTGAGGCATCGCCCGCCACAGAGTGCATCAGTCACAGATTTTGTTGAATTTTCGTGAGGATATAGTCCGGGCATTGAATTATTTGTTTATAACTTTTTGAGGAAAACCAAGAGGATTTTTTTTTTGTTACTACATACTTAGTAAAATTTCGAGACTACTATAATTCTCACGACAATTCAATAAAATCGGTGACTAACACAGTCAGTGGTGGGTGCAACAATTTATTTATTTATGTATAAGTATGTTTGTCCTGACATCGGAACACCTTACAGCAATTACAGCAATGGAGCAAAATTAGAACAACTATAACTGCACTTTTCTGTAATTAGCCGTGTTTATTTACGCATGGTATAACCGTGGCATTACCCGTACTTAAAATAATGTACTTAGAACCAATTTCGTAATACGAGAAATGAAAACTTTTAAAAATATACAAAAATCATACTGTTAAATACTATGAAACTTTCTATTCATTATATACACATATACTTAAATAGGATATGGGTAGTTGACTCCATGTACACTAATATAATAAAGAGGTAAAGTTTTTTTTTATGTTTTTTTTTTGTTTGTAGGAGGTTATCTCTGGAAGTACTGGTCCGATTGCGATAATTTTTTCACCGATAGAAAGCTGGTTTATTCCTGACTGACATATGCTATATTTTATACAGGCGGGCGAAGCCGCTGGCAAAAGCTAGTGTTTTGTATTTTTACTGTCAAAAAGTAAAGTTATCCAAAATCGCAATTAAAAAGAAATTTTGCGAATTCGTTAAATATTAATCAGGTTAGAAACCTTTCAAATCCGTAGGAAGGGGAAACTGTCAAATAACTGTATAGGGAAAACGTACGTACGTACGTGTGTGTACGTACTGAAATGTGACGTCACCGCCGTCAGGTTACGTGTGCTCAAGAGATAGCGAGATATTCCCACCATGGCTCCATTCTTCCCAAACCAATATAGGGAATGTTAGTTACTGCTTCATTTAATAACTAATTTTGATTTTGTTTTTAGAAAAAGATTTCTTTTTAGTGTTATTTGGTGTTTTGTATAAAATATTGAATCTTGACTTAAGACGTAAGTTCCTGTGTCCCCTAGATGGGGCAAAGGGCGTCCACAGTTCGCCGCCATGCCGTTCGGTCCTGAGCTTCGCGTTTTATTTCGCTCCAGGTTTTCCCTGTTTTTCGCCTCTGCGCCAGGTCCTCGGCGATCACGTTTACGGTTTCCTTTTGGGTTCCAGTCTAGGGCTTGCCTTTGTATATGTTCAGGATCCCTTCGGAGCATGTGGCCAATCCAGTACCATTTGCAGCGTTTGATCTCTTGGTCGATCGAGGTTTCACCGCAGCGTCCCCACATATCTACGAGTAAATTGGAGATTTTCTCGGGTCACTAAATACCGATAATACGGTGAAGACAGCGATTAATAACGACCTGTAGTTTATGCGAGATGTTTTTCATCATGCATTTCATGTAATACTCCAGCTAGAACTACTTTAGACCGACGACGTTTGCGTCGGTTTAATGTAGTTCTAGCTGGAGTAACACTCCTGATTTGTACGTAGAACGATGTCGCGTGGCGTGGCGCAAGTGTAGCTCTACAAGTCTAGTTTCCATATAAAATGTATGGAGACTGACGCGCTCAGAGCAGCGTGTATAGCACAAGTGTACGCAGTGTAGTTCCCACTTCAATGTGTTCAAACCGTAGTGTATAAAAATGCACAGGTAAATAAAATACCCAATTACTTGATTATAAATACAACAGTAAAATATAATACTTAAAAAACTTTTCCAATGTCACTGGGTTTACTGAACTCTGACTAAGCATAATAAAATACACTTAAAAAGGCGAAACATGGCAATATGGCGGAAAGTGGGCGGCCAGTTGTGACTGTGGAGGAAATGTACAAATTTCTGCTAACAACGCCATAAATGCGTCTAATTTTAATTTTGGACATTAGGCCGCTCGGTCAGAAAACGCATATTTTATGTTTGTATCGTTTGGAAAATAAACCCCATGTTAGGAAAGTTTAGTGTACCTTCTAAGGCTGCGAGATTCGTTGAAAGTGTTACCACCCGGTAAATGAAACGTCAGAGTTGCTTTGGCAGTAAAAGTTTGGTCACACCGTCTCCTATTCCAGCCAGTGCGGAAGAAGTCGTTTTGAAGTTTTCTCATTTAAGTCTACTTTCATGATTATCTATGTATAAGTAGGTAGACTGTTCATAAAATCCCTAGTATATACCAATCCAGTAGATTGGTACTACTTTAAAAAAATAAATTGAAATTGGGATATTTTTATTTTTTGGGTTCTGACTTATTTGCACGATTATTTTAAAGAGTTAAAGCGCCTATTACATGTGTTATTCAGCACACGATATACAGACTGTCTTATTTTTCATTCCGAGTAAAACAGTTTGACCCTTATTACACTACGCTATATAGACTAACTGACTGTTTGAATATCGAGTGTTATAATAGGCGCTTAAGTTAGAACTACACTGCGCACGTTGCCACGTACGCCGATCTGGGCGCGTCGGTCTCCATACAATAGGCTAGTTGCCGTAAAAAATGTAATTAGTTCGTCTTTTAGATTATTCAAAAAAAGGGACACGTATTTTTTTATTTGTAATCTTTGCCCGCGGCTTCGCCCGCGTGGCATTAGGTACTTAAGGAATCGGGATAAAGGTAGCCTATGTTCTTTTCCATGTCAAAGGCTATATGCATGCCAAATTTCATCCAAATCCGTTCAGCCGTTTTTGCGTGATTAAAACAAACATCCAAACATCCACACTTTCACATTTATAATATTAGTTAGGATTAAACCAAAAATTACAAAGATATAGCCCATTTTAAAGTTACGGCTAAATACTGTGTCCCAAAATACAAGCGAAAGCTTAGTTTGGGAACCAGTATCTGCAACTTCTGATATTACTGTATCTGTTTTACTGGACATAGAATATTGTGAATGCTTATTTTTGGTATCGATAAACAATTTTTTTTTTTTCATACAGAATGTTTTGTCAATGGACCTGCCTATTCATTAATCATCGCAATAGTACATTTTAATTTGTAACATGTATCGAGCGACGTTTTTCAATACACACAATAAATAAAAGGGGGCTGCCCGGCGACTAGCGTGGGTTACTTGGTAGTCAGCTTGATAAGATCAATGTAATAAATTCTGGCGAAGGCGAGTTGTCACACTTTTCCGCACTAGTGCGTAAAACAGTAAATTGCGTGCCTAAAAGCGGTAGGGATTTAGAGCAGCTTTGGCTTTATATATTACCCTACAAAACTGTTTCACGTCTGTTACGTCACAAGTTCAGTTAAAAACCAGCGTCAGGAACTAGTGGTCTAGTATTTATGCTGAACTGAACCTTTGGTGTAGTCGGAATGCATACTATTTTATTTTTGCTTTTTTAGTATCCTATTTTATTTTTTTATTTTACTAAGTATACAGTTTCATCTCTTTAAAATTTCGTTTAGGTCGTAAAATGGACCATGTTATGAGCTCATGGTAACACTAGAGTACCTACTTTGCAAGAGCTAGGTAGGTTTTAAATTAGGTACCTATTTATCATGAGACTATTGCAACACCTGCAATATTGATTGCATTGAATATTTATAATAATATTGATCATTCATCACGTATGATGTAGGTACTTACCCAACTTATGTATTACTAAGGTATCGATAATAAACTAATATAGATTCAGGGTTATTAGTAGGTAAAACACTGACAACCTCTCAGGGTTAACATCATAAACAACAAAATTTGCTCTATGACTTTTAAAAAAAATATCATAATTTAGTACAATTGCCAAAACGGATCTTGAACGCTCGGCGTCAGAGTGGGGATCGCTTTGCACATTCCATACATTGGCGAGCCAATCGTCTCCGTTGTTAGATACATGCAGCAGCGCAGGGAACGAATGAAGAGTGACGTCTATGACGCGATGGCGCGGCGAGCCAATCACTGACACTCCCCGCCCCCGCGTCTCACTTCGCACCACTAAAGAGACCGAATATTTGACTTCTGCGCAACCGTTCAAGATCCGTGATGGCAATTGTACATCAGATTTTCATACAAGCATAAAAATATTTAAATTGAACATTCTTAATTCTTTATCGTACACAAAGACATAGTATAACGTATGGAGATACAGACAGTTCACGTACAAAGGCGAGCTAAAACGAACAAATCGACTGGTCTGTTGGTCTAGTAGTTAGTGGCCCTGACTGCTATGCCGGAGGTCTTGGGTTCGATTCTTACCCAGGACAAATGTTTGTGTGATGAGCATGATCATTTGTTCTGTGTCTGGGTGTAATTTATCTATAATAATATGTATATATTTAGAAACATATTGTGTTTGTGTGATAGTTGTGGAATATTATTATATAAGTATGTTTATCAGCTGTCTAGTACTCATAACACAAGCTCTGCTTAGCGTGGGACTAGGAGACGGCGGCGTTGTGTGATAGTTGTGGAATATTATATTATAAATAGGAAGATAGTACGAACGATAGTACAATAACGGAGGGGAGCAGGGATTGGGCGGCAGGGGTGCTTGATGCGCTTGCGTCACGTCATACACGTAGGTAGGTAAAACACAGAGTTGAAATGTGTTAGATAGAACAACGAAATCTTGAAGCTTTGTTTTTGGTAAATGATTTATGTTTTGTAAAAAGTCATAGAACAAAAGTTGTTGTTTATGATGTTACAGTAAAGTACTGTAGTATACAGTCCTGCAAGGTTGTTAGTGTTTTACCAATAACCCTATTTTCTCTACGTAGATAGGTTATCGATACTCTTTTCTCTAGGTAGATAGGTTTATCGATACTCTTTCCTCTAGGTAGATAGGTTATCGATACTCTTTTCTCTAGGTAGACAGGTTATCGATACTCTTTTCTCTAGGTAGATAGGTTATCGATACTCTTTTCTCTAGGGAGATAGGTTATCGATACTCTTTTCTCTAGGGAGATAGGTTATCGATACTCTTTTCTCTAGGTAGACAGGTTATCGATACTCTTTTCTCTAGGTAGATAGGTTATCGATACTCTTTTCTCTAGGTAGATAGGTTATCGATACTCTTTTCTCTAGGTAGATAGGTTTATCGATACTCTTTCCTCTAGGTAGATAGGTTATCGATACTCTTTTCTCTAGGTAGACAGGTTATCGATACTCTTTTCTCTAGGTAGATAGGTTATCGATACTCTTTTCTCTAGGTAGATAGGTTATCGATACTCTTACCGAAGGTACAGCACAAATCGAATAGACTATGAGTACCTACGTAAAGTGTATCTACCTATGTTAGATATAGGTACTTAGGCACTTTATTAACATTGTTCTCACAATTATGTGAGAACAATGTAAATAAACTTCTCCTTATCTTGTCGCTACTATTAAGTAGCGACAAGAAACATGTAAACAAATAATATTTGTAATACCAGGAAGATTAAAAATAGTCCATGGAGTTGCACATTCTTCTCCATAGATATCTACGTTTTGGAACGTGCAATCTGCATCATTTTTATGAGTGACTGATTTTTTGACAATTCAAAGGTGCCTAAATGGTTTTTTTTTAAATAAATAAGTAGGTACTTTGTAGTACCAAAAGACTCAAAAACATGTGATATTCACCAACCCGCACTGGGCCTGTGGTTGATTACGGTCCATTCCCTCTCCTAGAGAAGAGGCCCGAGTCCCAGCAGTGGTAACATTAAAAAGGCTGATTATGATACCTAAATACTTTTAATCTTTCCACTTGATTTTTAGCTTACCTAACAAGCCGTGTGCAAAATTTAAATAATTCCTAACCACTAAAAAGATTAAAAAGGTTGGAAAGCTTTCTGATTTGTACTACAACGAGTGTCGCCGCTTGTCTCACACCCTTCAACTCGACTACAGGCAATAAACCATTACGAACGCGCATTCACAATTAACCGACCACGCACACTTAGATCGCAGGTTTGCTATTGGTAGTTGAATTATGAGCATTGCCCTACTTTGTGGCACTCCTGCCTCGCCCACAAGGCCATTCTAAGACTAACCTCTTTCATCTGTTCTGTGTTCCAAACAAGCATCTCTCATCTAAGTAACCCCTCACCATCATCATTTCAAAAACGTTTACAGTTGGATCAGTAGCGTAACTAGCATTTTTTACGCCCGGTGCGAGCTTCTAGAAAAAAGTGCAATATGAACATAAAGGACTATTAGATATTTTTGCGCTCCTCCAGGGACTGCGCCCTGGGCACCGCTGGCAACGCCCTATTTACGGCACTGAGTTGGATATATGCCTTTCAAGAGTCACTACAACGACCGGCTCGCGACCCTCACTAGGTCATCGGTCCACCTCGTGAGTGGCCTTCCAACCTTTAAAATTATCTAATCCCTAAATGGAATGGTGTTATAAAAGAGTTAAGTCTGTGTATTGTTTGTCTATGAATTTTGATTTTGATTCAAGGATATTTTCGTGAATCCCAAGATCTTACATTTCCATTTTTTACAAATTCATCCTAGATTAGCTTGTGGCAGTGGCTTTACCTGCGTGAAAGTATGAAATATGTATAATAATATATATTTTCTATAGTAAATGTATTACGGATATAATGCCCATGTCATGAGTGACAGAATAAGATAGCATTATTTCACCAGTACCTATTTTTTAAATCAGTCCAGTAGCTTTGGAGTTTATTCATAACAAACAAAAATACAAATCTTGTCTTTTTATTAATATTACTTTAAAATAAATCCAGAAAAAAAAACCGATTGCAAAATGAATGGAAAAAAAATAACAAAAACATTTACCGCTTAGTTTATTGATTGTTGTAGAAAAAAACAAAGGGAGTGTTAGGTAAGTACCTCGCTAAATAGGTGTGCACTTATTATTTAGTCACTACTTGGAATTAAATGACTTATTACCTACATATTTTTGGCAAGTAGGTAGGTAAGTACCTTAGGTACTACCTACATGCCGAATCCAGTTGTTCGTATTCCGTGTAAGTTTACGTTTTAGCTTTTTCATAAATGTCATATCCGTTTACTTTAAACTTTCGACAGTTTTCGATTACCTATTTCTTTTAAATTGTAATTTTATCTGAAACTGTCACTGTATCTATCAATTATGCTGATAAGTTAGTTTTAATATTTCTCATGTAGGTAACTAAGTGAATTTTTACATTTCATACGGGAAATAAAGCTTTGTATAGATCACCGTAGTGTAAAACTGCACTCGTGCTAAATAATTTAAATTAAAAAAGCTCTGGTGGTTCTCGGTATTATTTAAATATCTAGGTAGGGCGAAGTGGGGCAGATTTATACAAGGGGCACCGTCATACACTAGAAATATCTGTTGTTAGGCGCACATCAATTGAACGACTTATACGTGTATGCGTAGCTTATATAAATGTGTGTTGGCTCATGGAGTTTGACAGCAGTCGGTGTGAAAAGCGCTACGGGGTGGCATGGAAAGTGATTCGGCCACGCCTAATTAATTTTGTAAACTCACTTTGTACATCTTTTTATTGATAAAAGCCGTTTTCTAGATTAATCAGTACTATTTTATTTAAAAGATAATAGGGTCAAGTTCGTGAATTGATATGTGAATAATTATATATATGATTGGTTTTTTTTTAGGAATATTTTTATTTCATTATCTTATGATGGGGTAGGTTCATACAGCAACAAGCGGGGTACATTCATACTGTATAAATGTACTGTCTATATGAATGATTATTAGTACTGCTACTAAAGAGATTTTTCAGTACTGATATGACTGATCAGAAAGACTATTAGGTTAACTAAGTTCGTTCAGTGCCATAAAAAGACAAACTACCTACATTTATGTTATTCTCTTTTTTACTTAGTATTATTTGACTATCACTCTAATAATATGTACCCATAGTTTATAATTGCTTTTATTTTCAAAAACGTTGTATTTTGGCATTTTAATTTTGATAAATAATTAAACATTTCACGCTCCATTTATTGTACTTTTTCATATGTATGAATCTGCCCCATAGCCTGTATGAAAGTGCCCCGCATGTGGGGTACATTCATACATTTTTAATTTTTTGTTTTATCTTTTATAGAAAACCGCACAAGTGTATTTACTACAATCACATATTTTTAATATAAAGTCAGATAGTAAGACTATTAGTTTTTGATGAATCGATACAGATATTGATAACAGAGAAAATTCTATATGACAAAATATAAAAACTGTATGAGGCTGCCCCACCTTCCCCTACATACCTACTTATCTTTTGGATTCATAGCAATAGAAACACATATGACTGAGTAAATTGGTTATAAAAAGCCTAAGTTTAAAACTTGATAATTACAAATAAGAACGAGCTAGGTACAGAGCTACTTACGTGTACGAAACATACATATTAAGTAAATGTAATGAGCCATGGGTAGGTAGGTATGTATCATTCAATACCTAGCTGACGTGACAAAGTTTTTAATTATTAGACGTGAAAATCGCCAGGTGCGAGTAGGAGGGATTTCAGTGGCCCCCATTTGACCGTCGATTGCCATATTTGGCACGGCTCGCGTCTAAATATGGCTCTGGCACTGCCCACCGCCCCGCCGCTCGCCCGAGCGCTCCACTTCCGACTCTATTATTTCTATTTACGAAATAAACTCAAAATAAAAGCTCTATTTTAATACGGATTTCGGGCACTGAAACGTTCGCGGGTTCCCGGCGAACGTTCGCTTTTCCTACGGATGTGTCGGGTTACGGTCGCGCTTAGCGTTTCCGTCCCCCTCGAAAGATATTGCACGCACCGTGCGAGACAGAGACAGCTAGAGGTCGAGGTGCGCGGGACGCAGCCGTGCGAAGTCAGTCGCGGTCGGAGCGGCCGACTCGTCAGTCCCGCCCTCGGCTTTTTCGCGTTTTCGGTTTGAACTTAGTCTCCGTTCGTCGTTCGGACGGTGAGGTGTGTATAGCGCGTCTGCGCACCGGTTACTGTGGCGTACTGCGAGGTTATAATGGACGCGCCCGGCGGAGCGCGGGAGCCCCGCTTCGGGTCGCCGTATGGTATGGGACTCCTCGGCGAGATGCCGGACATGTACGGGTCTGGCCGGCCGCCCAGCGCGCTCGGCGGCGGGCTACGGCCCGGCATGCAGCCGTGCCCCATGCCGCGCGCCGGCGTCAAGAGACCCTCGGACCAGTGCTATGACGAGCGGCCCCCTCAGAACGTCGGGCTGGACCACTGCCCCATGCCTGACATAGCAGATGACGGCTATGCATCACTCCAACCCAAGAAGTCGCCACCTTCTAATGGCAAAAAGACCAAGGGTCGTGTGAAGATCAAAATGGAATACATTGACAACAAACTGCGACGGTACACGACATTCTCCAAACGGAAGACTGGGATAATGAAGAAGGTGGGTGTGTGAGACCGGTTTTGGCAATATTCCATATGGGTCGTCAGGGAGCGCTGGCTGCTTGTAACCAGCATGAGTGTCAGAGTGCATTACAATGTATAAGTTCACGGCAAGCATGAGTGAACCGAGCCATGTCTGTGCCTCTGTCCTGCCCAACTGATGAGAAATATTGTGTTTTAAGTTTTGTTTATGTGCGGAGTTGCCTATCTAAAATCTAATTTTCTAAAATGATTCAATAATCCAATTTGTAATCTCTGATGGTTATTGTCATTTTTTGTAAGTATATGGAGTAAATTGTTATAATTTCACACAAATAATGTGTTTTATAACATTCAGTATTATGCCTGTGTACTAATTTCACTTGAGTTCCTTGACAACTTGGTGATAATTAATATCCACATAAATAAAAGATTACACCATTAATAAATATCAGTGCTAATTTAAGTATTCAATATTTTAGTTAAAACTGAGTATTAAAATCCAAAAATCTAATTTGTTTGGTGATGAATTTGTGCAAGTGTAAACAGTGAGATGTCAATGTTGAATGTTCAGAAATCTTCTAAAAACCAGAAGTAATGGTAATAAAATTCAACACAGCACTGACAGCTACGACCAAATTGCTGTTTAAAGGTAAAATAATTGTTTAAACTAGCTGAAAAACATAAAAATCTCTCATTGTTTTGGGCGTAGAGGTTATGATTTTCCCAACATCCAAAAATCATGGAATATTGCTGAAAACTTGTCCAGATGCTATTTTTCTGCCAGTATATGACAATTTTTCGTTTGTCGGGCCCGTAAACTCGTGTTTTATGTTTATTTACAGTGTTTTTGTGAACATTTGTGATCAAAGTTTTGACAGATGTCAGTTGTTGCAAGGTTATGTTTCGTGAGTATTTATAGTTATTAGCCTGTTTATCGTTACCATACGACGTAAAATTTTATATATTTCTACATAAACTGCAAGATAATAGTTGCTCTGTGTCATAAAAGGGTATATTTTTAGTCTAAACTTTCTGTAAATAGAAGAAAAGACAGCTGTCATAATTAACTTATATGTCGCATCAAGAGATGGCGCTACGGGTATTATTTTGCGCATGAATTTTCATTGACAGCACTTAGAACGTAATTTTGATGATATATTTTTTTGATACTTGATTATTTTTTATTAAACTATTTACAAGAGCCAAGCGATCAAGCGAGTTGCGAAATGTTCGTGAGGAAGTTAGTCTTGATAGTTGCGTATGATAATAATATTTATAATCATCTGCATATAAATATTTATTTAACGGCAATCTTGTTACCATACTAATTATTGTATAAATATAATTGTATTAATTCTATTTAAGTATGTTAATATTTTCCAATTCGATTAGGATTCGTTTCTATATCGCATCCTATTGGACGGACGCCCCGCAGTGTCCCGGATTACGCCTGGACTACTTGCATGCATTTGGCGACTATTACCCGGTGTTCCAACGGCCGACGTCAAGATATTAAACGGAATAAGCAGTGCTTTATTTTGCATAAATATTGTGGCGCGCCTCTCGAAATGATCTAGCCAATAACACGTGTGATTAACGATTTAAAAATATATCTTAATCTACTTTTATAGGGACCTTTTACGGGTGTTGTGCTTTTGAATTCTCTCGCAACTTCTTTATTGCCATTAAAAAAATCTTTTTGCTACAACTGCTAGAGGCGATGTTATGGTTTTATTAAAAATATGTTACCAAAGTCAATCATTTAATTTGTTGCCTCAACAAGGCTCAAATTAAAATTGTAATATTTAACTAGTGATTTTAAATGCGAAACAAAGTGAAACACGACATAATAAAAAGATAACTCACCCAGAGCGAGGAGGCGACAGTTTTTTTACTGTTGTCATAAAAATAAGTAGATAGGGACGTACGTCTACGTATCGTCTTATTAATTCGAAAACGTGTTTTGACTAGGTGTAAATAAATTGTCAGTTGTTTCGAACAGTTAACTACTTAAATTTATTTACCGGTTATTTTACACACTAGGTAGGTCTTAAAAAAAAAAACAAAGGTTTAGTTACATTTACTGTCAAATTGTAATATTCTACTCTTTTGAAAAAGGTTGGCAATGTTTTAATCTTGCAAAATAAAAAAAGTCGCCTCATCGCATGATATTTGAGTTGTGACGTTATGCAAAGCTAAGTAAACTTGTTGAAATACCTACTGTGGTTATGGTTTTATGCTATTTTGTAAAATTATTTTATTGTGCCTTTTAGATAACTATGGGTAAAACTTCATCTACACTTGCCCGAATACAGAAAATAAAAAGAATTAATAACTCAATTTGATTTTCATACTAGATCGAGCAGTATTGAAAGGGAATCCTATCTTGTTTATCTAGAATACGCGTTACGAATATAAACGAAGGAATAGATCAATTAGTATAATTAGTGCGCACAGGAGGAATATAAATGATACGTAGCTAGTTGCCTTTGTAAAAAAGCCTTATATTGATGGCGGACTTTTCAATATAAATCCAATCTTACAAGGTAAGAAACTCTAATAAAAATACCACTTTTCTATATATAAAAGCGAAATACCTCTCACTGATTAATTCATTAACCTTTCAGATACCGTCAATTTGAGACACAATAGTAAGACATTAGATGCGAATTGACGGTATCTTAAAGGTGTCGCGAAATCTCAGAAACTATAACGCATAGAAACTTAAAATTTGGCAGGTAGGTTCTTTATAGGGTGTAGACATCAGCTAAGAACGGATTTCATGAAACTCCACCTCTAAGGGGGTAAAACGGGGTCCAAAGTTTGTATCAAGAAACCAAATTTCACGCGGGCAAAGCCGCTGGCAGAAGCTAGTTTTCTATATTCCTCAACGAAATACCGAACGGTAGCTTCATTAAGCGGCAAGACATTGTCAATCTATGCGTGTAGAAACGTCTGATCCGGCCGTGTAGTGATGTCCGTCAAAATCCTCCATTGAACTGTGATGCAAATGGTGAGCGATGGCGAAGGCATGCGCTAATGCAGGAACTGGACAGGTTTCGGTTTGCATGTTAGGAGAAAAAATCTTTCATGCTTAACTTGGTTTTAACTTTTTTTCTGTCTTTCAAGAATAGGGACTACAATTTTCAGTTTAGGAGTTTCATTCAATTTATAAAATCAATTTTTATCATAAAGTTAAATCTGAATTTCAATGAAAGAGTTCCAAAACAACAATAAAGCATACTTCTGTCAAAACCTACACTCTCAAATCCAGCATGGTTTTGTGTTTACATAACAATGTTAGAAAAAATATTTTAATAAGTAGGTAGCATTATGCCAGAAAAAAGATGTCTTGATGATAATGAAAAAAGCTCTAGAACAGATAGATTTTTTATATTGTTACAAAATCTTAACAATTTTCGGTATAAAAGGCTCTGCTGAATCGCCTCAATCTTGCACCGCATCGGGGTCGCGCGCACGCAAGCGATCCTGTCGCGCAGCGGGTATCAAAGTCGCCGGCGTGCCCTGTTGTTACTTGTTAGGCGTGCGCCCGCGCATCCGCCCTCGTTATGCGATGTAATGCCCCTTAAAACGTGCAGCCTTACTTGCCTTTGCAATTAAACGTGCTTTACTGAATGACAGCGTTTAAGAATTTAAGCAGATGAGTTTTAGGGCTAAATTAGATGCTTTAGGTCTCTGCAAATTGCGGTCGCCTTGCCGACCGACCAAAATTTTACTTTAATTAAATATAATGCCAGATTAAATTGCGCAGAACCATCCAAGCTTAATTTTCTACTTACGTTAAGCCATAGTCTGAAATTTGGGGGTTTTGGGGTTTTGTTGGGGATCCATAAATATTTCAAATGACAGTTATATTCAAATTTATTTCTAAGGTAACCATTAAATGGCTATCTCAAATTTTCCTTTTTTTCTGGATTTCAAAAGGGGTCTGACCACATAAATAACTAATATGTACATATCTTAAGCTAATCAATGTAAAGGCTTGCTCATCAATTCGGTGCACCTATCACCTCGTGCAACCGGGACTTTAATTGCGACGCCCCAGGGGCCGTCAGGCCGACACGACGGCATTTTGTTGTCGGCATGCCGTTGTATTGTGCCGACTTTGTCATGAAAATTGCCGACAATATGTTGTTTAGAATCTAACCGCCCAGCCGACTAGCAACTCGCTGTTATTGTTAAAAGCATCACTGTGTTCAAACGTAATCCATTAAATAAACATTGACTCATTTCTACTTAGATTACCGAGCTAGCGTAATTTCCGCTATTTATGGAAACTTTTAACTTAAATTTAGAAGTGTTCGCGAAATCTAAATACATATCATCATAACTCATAAAACTATAACAAAATAAATAACCAGGATAGCTTTTAGCAAGGATGATATTGCAGTGCATTTATAAATCAAAACGTGCTCTTCTAGAAATGATAATAGCCCTCATTGTTTAGCGCGTTCTTCCAATGCAAGAATAAATTATACAGTCCGATATAGGCGTTCCGATATAGTCCTTAAAGAGGACATTTTAATAAATTTAAAATAACGATTATCGTTGTCTGGCGGAGTCGTGATTTCGTTAGGTTCGTGGTTGGGTCTAGGGCCGGAATAAGTCGTCACGAACGATTACTAAATTAATTAGGACCTAGCTCGGATGTAGATTGCGCTTGAGATTATTTTCCCACACGACTTGACGACGTTTAGATCTTGAGATTTTGTGAAGTATTGTTTAATGTTAGTACATGGACGTAGATATCTGTTAATTGTGTGGCGACAGCTTCTGGTATGGCTGAAATAGTTTTGACAAAAATTTTGTGTTTGATAAAATGTTTGTAATTCTTGCGTAGATTCTTGTCGGGGCTATTAAGACCATTAATATTTTCGCGAACTATTCGCGCAGCCGTGAGAGGGACAGGCGTTACTGAAATGAAACAATTATATATTGCGCCTACACTAATTACGGCGGCGCGGCGCGGGCGCGCATCTGCGACCCATATCTCACGGCCCGCAACCGTTTTGTAATGCTAATGCCGGTGCGACCTGTGTGGCGGGCTTTTGTGTTTTGGTGGGTTCTTAAACGTTCCCAAATTAGATGGGGTAATTGTGAGCCGAATAAAAACAGAAGCCTTGATTCAGGCGAAGATTAATTTCTATAAATGTTTGTTGTGTGGTAGAATAAAAGGCTATTGTTGATCTTTTGTGGAATTCGAAACTGTGGTTTACAAAACCTATTGGGTATTGGGTTACTTCTGGAGTCCTGAATTAATTTGTTTACCAATCCTTGGATAAAATATCTCTAATAGATGTCGGGTTTTGGTATTTCAATGATGCTTATTGGCGTTATTGTACGCTTGTTGCAGGTACCTAGCGCATCTATCTGTCAATCGGTGTTGTTTATGCATGACATCACTCAAAAATACGTTTTTTTGCACTACCGAATCACTTAGTTTTCCAGTTGCAACATTACCTACTAATTTTATTTATTGTTTACATAGATACCGAAGTCTATATGGTTTCATTAGCATGTTTCCTGCGAATATAGATTCATCACGAATTTCTAATTATGTATCTACTCACGAATAAATAAAGTAGCTTAATTATTTGTGCAACAATGATTAAGAGTGTAATTTTTCGGGTAATTTTAAATCTACATCTTTACAGATCTTTACAGTAAGAATTTTGAATAAATCAAATTTATTATTTATTAACTTTACAAAACATACAAGCATTCGAATTATTATTTCTCTGAACAATAAGATAACCACAATCAAAATTCACAGCAACGATCAAGAACGTAAATCTCGATTCTTTAAATTATAAGTCGATTATAATCCGACTCCAGTCCATACTGCCCGTGCGGACGAAATGAAAGCGCCAAATATGGACTCAAAAATACCAGGAGCGCATTAAGAATGAAGAGGTTGCTCATTCCCGTCCGTTCGACACCGTGTGCCATCTTGCGATAAATTGTATCACTATCAACTAACAAAATATTAGGCAGGTGGCGCTTTTATCGTAGTTATGTTAGAATTTGAAAATAAATATAGGATTTTATTAACACAATAAAATAGAAGTACATATTTGCAAGTTTAAAATGTATTTATTCCAGGAATAAAGTTTTTGCTAAAAAAGTTTTGTGGGGGAAAATAATACATTAGAAGTAAACAGCAAACAATGACGGGTTTTTGCTCGATCCTAGTCAGCATGGGCGCCCCCTGCCATATTACGGTTCGTTAGCACCAAGCGCGACCGCGTAACCAACTCACTTACCAGGCGTCCACGACTACGAGAGAGGTTGTCAAACGCGTCCATATTATAATGGTCCCAAGTTAACTAACGCGTTACTCCCTTTTAGCTAGGAAACGAGTGTCGAGCGGGGGACGGGGTGGATCAATAGCGATTGGGCGGTGGAAAGGGAATGTCTGGCGCGTCGGCCCGCCTCCCAACGACACCTAGCGTGAACGCCTTGTTGTTATGCGCGCCTAGTACTCGGGGGGCATTGCGATGCCTTGCTAAGTTCTGCCACCAGTTGATTGATTCTGATGAAACTTTGCGCTTTATTCATAAAGTTAAAATTTTTTGGTCATGTAGGTATAAAGTTATTTTACTAACAGCGCTCGAACTTTGAAGTTAAGAAAAAAACAAACAGTTTAAATGATATTCCCACATTTTTTTTCAATTGCCTATAAAAATATTGTGTGGAATATAATTTCGGGTAAAAGGCCATCGGCACTTCGCTGTAATCGCGCATCCTAATGGTATAATTATGGAAGACATCTTTGCATAAGTGGCACCAATTCCGTGAAGAACGCGGGTTATGTTAGTATTCATGTTAGATGGCAATTGTCTTTGGTTTATTGACCAGAATAGACCAGAGTTGAGTCTCTGGTCTATTCTGTAGCCTCACAGAAAATAAAAAGGCTGACCAAGCAGCGTTAAGACACAAGATCTTGATAGACAGTAAATGTGAGGTATTGAGAATTGAACGCACAGCGTACAGACGTCGATTCAATAAAAATCAACTGCAATAATTTTGATAAGCAAATCACTATGAAATTCAAACCATAACCACTAACCGAAGTAGAAATTGTTATTGTAACTGGGGGCGACATCTGTCGGCATGTTGTGCCGACTAATAGTTGGTCTTATCGGTCGGCATAGTTCGTTAGTAGTCGGGCACACATCAAAGGGTTTTTCGAGACTCACGACTGAAATGATCACGATGCGAGTTTTCGAGAAAACCAAGAACTATGTGCACGAATATGTGGTAAGTTTTGTCATTAATGTCGGTCAAGATGTTAAAACAAGCGATTGTATTCAATTCACATAGAATAATCGCATTGTTAGATTTTGGAAATGTCCAAGATTTTATGAGTTGGTTGAAATACTTACCATATAACGTAGTGAGATTGATGATAAAACGCCATCAAATTATACTGCACATTAAACAGATTAATAGAAAGTTTATTTAACTTACTTAGCTTTTGTGCGCAGCTTCGCCTGCGTACACATAATATAGCTTATGTCATTCAGGAATAAAGCAGTTTTCTATTGGTGTAAAAATTTTAGCAATCAGACCAGTACTTTCAGAGATTACCTCTTACAAACAAAAAAAACAAACTTTACCTCTTTATAATATTAGTGTAGATTATCTGTTCTCCCATTCCCATCGCCAAAGGATCTTGCTCTACTTTACTTATCAAAGCAATTTTGAAGACATCTGAATCGAAGTTGTGAAAGTATACGGTTCTATTTGATCGTGATAGGTTAGTCGTGTTCCCCTCGGCACTTCATTCCTTCCAATTTTCGCTATGATCTGTCTCTAGTTTCGTCATTGATTTTTTACTATGCATATTCGAAGCTGCGGCAGACCACGAAGTAGATGACATGGCGAGCTGGAGATGTTCCTGAAGAATTGGAAAAAAACAACAAATTGTGACCATTGAATGGAATGGAGGCAGGCCTTTTAGGCAGGAAATTACGGGTTGATAAAAATAATCATTAACCTTTCGAATAATGTAATTAGAGGCACAATAGAAAGACAACGAGAGAGCCGGTATTCGCTTGGGGTTTAATGAATTACAATAATCATATATTTTACTTTTTTCGTTTCAAGGTATTGTCATTCAATAAATTCAAACAATTGGCAAACAAAAATCAGTAAGATCAAAAAGTACGTTTCACTATCGTTTGTTTATTTATTTGATATTAAACTAGTAATTGAATGTGATCCCACTTGATGGTAAGCAGTGATGGAATCGTTGATGGTAAGGCGCACTAGTTTATTAAAAGAGCCTATTCACTCTAGACTTGAAGATACTTAAATTACAAAGAAATTATTTATGTGAAGAAAACTGTCTATTTTGAAATTAAATTCGTGACTCAAACAGTTGTTAATGAAATTCTCTATGTTAATCAGAATGATGACACAGTGACGGGTATTTTTAATTTGTCACAAGAAGTAATCTATTAATAATATAATTTTCCTATTATATGGTAATACGTGACTTGAAAATTACGACGACTGACGTACAATGACCACAATAGTCCATTATTGTTGTTTATGTTTTTCAGTACGATATCTATCTCCACTAAGTAGTCAATATGTCCTCGTTTTAATTCTAAAAATTATAATCCTATTACAAATTCGTTTTGTAAATTCTTCAACCATTTTAACCTTCGTCAGAGGAATTTTAAAAAACTGTTTTGAATTACTCTTCATAATTGAAAGCATTTTATATATCTCAAGGCGCCAAACACAATGTAAGAAATACTCCACAAAGTGGTAAATAAGTGTTTCTTTTAACAGTTTTAACCAAATGAATATTTAATAACAGTGAAGAGTACTTGTTGCAATTTGTCAAGAGCTAATTGAAAAGTTAAGGTGTTTAAACTCTGTACAGGTGTGAAGCGATACAAACAGCTAAAAATTAATTTATAGTGCTTCTTTTTCTTGGTACAATTTGTTATCTTCTGTAATCTGTTTTACTTGAAAAATTTTTCTCTTAGAATCTTATTTTTATGGACTTATATTTGTATTAGTCTGGTATTAAAAGTTAAAAAGCTGTAAATTTGTTAGCCGCATATTTCATTATCGATTACGCAGAAATTTTTCTCTGCAGCAATACAATTTAACAAGTACAAAACAAATAATAGCTAATCATTCCTGCGATGCCAGTTGATTAGTCCATAAGATATCATCAGGTCGTGACTGAAGTACTAAAAGATGAAGTATTGTTTCCTGTCGATTGTATTTTTAAGCGTGGCACAATGGCCGCGATATCGTATTACACTTGCAGATAGATCCAGTCATTATCGCGTGTAATGAGCGCCCTGTGGACAAACAAACTGACTACGACCAAGTTAAAAGCAATAGCGACGTTTAAAAAGCGCTCAAGCTTAATCTAAACAAAAAAGCTATTAAAAATAATTTTATTTCAGAAAAATACTTATACTGAAAAACAGTTTAGCTAAATAATAAGTGGTAAGTAAATTTAGAAAAGGAGTTTCGTTAATACCTCTACTGACGAAAAACATTGTATCATAAGCACCAGCATCTTTCATAATAATGAATATTCTTAAAATATGTAATAGATATGTATTGTTCTCTGGAATTGCAGTTCCTTCTGGACTTAGTCGCTGGCTACAATCAAGTGTCGCTGACTAGATGATGCTGTGATTGAAGTGGATGGTGTTAGTTTAAAAAAGTTTTTTTTTATAATAGAGAAATCGTTTTGAATAGCGACCAAAGCATAAGTAAATAAATTCTTGAAAGCTAGAGGCTATCATTTAATAATCCGATGGTTTAAGGATACGATTATATGGATGATATGATTTTAAATAGCATTCCGTGAATATGACTGTAGCTTCTGCTGTGGGTAACAAACGCTTTACATTAAAACCTCAAAACGACAATGAATAAAAAACAAATCCAGTTTTCGTTTCGCTCAACAAAACGGTTGTTCCAAAGCTTTCGGTTGAAAGGAACGGAATACGAAAATTTTAGATTAGTTTTCGCGTTTCAGCTCTAACTTTGAACGTAAAACAATGCAAAAAGTTATTTTGTTATGGTTAAGTTACTTTGTGTTTTAATTTTTAATTAAGGTGATTTAGTACTTTGTCTTTGTTGGAATTTCTACTAAGTTTCACTTTACAAAGTTCCGTTATTTTGGAGTTTAAGTTTATATTCTTGTGCCTTACATACCAGTGACTAAGGATTTAGTATGTTGGCCAACTCGGTTTTTCAAAGAGATGTAGATTGCATGGGATATATTGATAACCGTGCTTTGCATATTTTGTAAATCATCACTATAAATTAACTATAGTGTAAAAATTTTATTATAGTCCCTGAGACGAAGACTGTTGACATATATTTCAGGTATTTCTTTTGAAGCTTATGCGTATCTTTGTTATTTGAGGGTCAAATAATACATGCTTTCTCCAAAAGGGTGATTCTTTGAAACCGAGAGGGTCTCATTCGTCTGGCCTAGTTTTTCCTTTACAATTTGATATTGAAGTCATATTAGTTTTCCCCGATCACTAAATGTATTAAAGGCATTTGCGCCCAGTTACGACACAAAATAGATAGGTACGAAAGCTAAGCTAAATGAATGAGACGTTCTCCCGGTTTCAAAGAATCGCCCAAAAGTGAATTGGAAGATCTTTGAATATTTTTTGTCGACAATAGCGTACTGACTAAAATATTTAGGTTGCTTGCCACCAACCTACATATATTTCTGTTAAAATATGCATCAGTCTAAATGTAAAGCGTTTGCAATAGATAGAGCCTTTGTGCCCTTACCTAACTCAAGTTGACTGGTCTATGTTTATAGAGCAAGAAATGTAAAATGTTGGTGGTGTATATCAGACAGTTTCTAAGTAGTATTTATTGATCGGTGCTAGAATGTTATAAAACGTCATATTTATTGATCTATAATATTAGTATCATATTCTGCATTGTTGCTAATAAACTAGATTATGTTAATCTCTAATGAAGAACCTGCGAGGTTAATCATAATTTATTTAACTTGAATTATCATGATTCATGTATCCATAATATATTTATTTTTAAATGATTATCTTGCGTAAATATTATCCAATTAAAATAAAGTACTAAATTCGAATTTCCATACCTAAAATAATTGTTAATAAATATCGTCTAATGCAAATGTGTTGGCCACCCTACACAGCAACACCTGCGCGGTAACGATGCGTCCGCGCAACTGGTTCGACCGAAATAGTTCTTCAGGTGTCCCATCTAAACATGCCGCGATGGTCACCGTAATAAATTGTGATTGTTTACTAAATGTACCCCTATTTGTAAACGTCTTATTGCGTTGTGCAAAGATAATTATTTACTTGCAATTTGTTGGCCGGTAATTTGTTGAAATTGAGCTGTTTATTTTTTTTATTTATTATTTTAACGGTGACATGGTAACTCCATTCGCACGGCTGCGATCTTCTGTTCAAGATTATTTTTTAATTGACATAGTTAATTTTCTTATGATGTGTCGGAGCAGTTGAGAATTCTTTTTTCAATCAAATTTTCCATTTCTAACTTGATAAATATGTTTCTAAAACTGATACTTATCTTTATATTTTCTAAGTTCAGTTTATATCAAATTCATGTTTGGTAATACATTATTTACATAGTTAAGCGAGTTTGGGGCTGTGGAACGGTTACTTCTCTCCGACGTCAGATGTTATCGTCCGCCTGAGTCGCGTAAAAAAAACCGAATGAGATCTGTGGCTACCATAGAGATCGACGATATCTGTCGTTCTGTCAAAATTTCCGAACGCGCCAAGCCAGCAGGACTCCATCCATAATGTATCGGCCTCGGGAATTTCATACATAAAACATTAACGAGTAAGGTTTTTATTTGATTGCGGTTGGAGAGCACGACCACATGCTTTTTTACCCGATCAATTAAAAAAATCGCCAAACATCCAGATTTTGGTGGGAAACCTTACGTTTTGCCGTCGTTTTCATGAAATTGAACAATACTAAAGCTTTTTACCCGCAAATCTTATTTCGATGGAATTCAAATTATTTAAGAAAACTGGATCTTGTCGCGCGCCACGGCGGGTTTCAGAAACGATGTCGTTTTTGCCAGGTAACCTCGATCGATAAATTGAAGGGTGACTGACAGCTTCAGCTCTAGAACTTTTGCCGAGTTTATCGAACAGAAAACTTTACGGTTTGAGCTTTTAAAGTTGTGCGTGTAAAATACTATAAGGCAAATCGTCCGGTTGAAGGTATCGAGTGCGCCCATCGGCGTCAGTGTTGCGGCTACCGCCCACGCGAGTGGTCGTGCAGTGGCAAACCACAAAATCACATCGTCGTCACGTGCGCGCCCACGTGACGCCTACCGTCGCATAACATTGCGAAAAAAACTAAATCTCTTAACGTAACTCCAGCTATAACCTTGAGATTTAATGCCTTCGTTAAATTGCTGCATGTGGGCTAGTTAGGACGTCTCATAAGTTCCATTCTGATTCTTTTGTTCATTGTATTCAAAGGAATTTAAGGCTTTTGAATTTTCCTACGAAGAGAATTAAGCGCATAACAATGGCAAACCATTTCCAATATCAATTTTCTCTTTTAAATGTCTTATTAAGGGAAGAAAAAAGGTATCGTCTGTTTATACTCGTTTCTAAAAAGTAGAAAAAAGCTTATGGTGACGTGCACGTCCAGGGGTGAACCATTCGGATAATCTCAATAATTCTCGTGTCGCGTGTTAGCCGTTAATTAAGCTATTTGTCAGGTAGCGGGTCAATTTACATTTCTCCGGGAGTCTCGGGGATTCTCTCGGCTCGGGAGCTTCGCAACGACGTATTATTATCCTTTTAGGGAGGGCGGCATCCTCACACAGGCGCTTGGCGTCCTCCGAACCTTTTATTGGGACCACCTGTGTTTGTTTGCATGGACGTATGAATTGTCCAGTAAATAAGGTTAGCGGAATATTTGCCCGTAGCTGCCTTAATGCTATTTAGTGGCACTGCGGTTCATTTGCATAAGGCTGAGACAGAAATTAGCATTTAACACGGGGTGCATTCTTCGCGATCTAAATCTTCGATTGCATTGAATCGACGTTCCGTTCCGAATTAGAAATTCTATCGGGCATCTTAACAAACGGAACGAGATCATCCACATAAAGCTCTGAGCGATAGCAAATACATTAACATGGAAGCCATCGGTCGCTGGTACACGTTGTCGTACAGAAGTATAAAAATGTCTCGCACGCAACACAATTCATGGGAACTCGTTCTGGGCTCCGACAGGCCATCAAGTTAGTTCAGATCGCAGGTGAAATGTATTGACAACTGGTCTTCCTTGATGCGTATCGGCGTGATGGTATCGTGCTGGCGGCGCTTCAGTCGGCTCCGGCTCCTGTTACCCTCGGACCCGTTGCATTGTGGAGATCACAGATAAAGCTTGTTTATTTAGCGCTAAAATTTATTCAGCCATGAGAGGCCATTAAGAAAAGAATTATTAACAGTTGGACAGGTTTACGTTCATAAGCTCGGGTAATAGCGTGTTGAGTTATGTTTGTTTTTTCGCGTGTTCCAGTAATGAATTGAATGTTAATACATTTAATAAATTCATCTCGTATATCTACACAATGTATGACGTCGACTACATTGGTTGCAGCGGCGCGCACTCGATATAATTGGACTAAGATTAGTGCTTGTGCTATATATAAATGAAGTTCATAAATCAAGGTCGTGTTAGCTTCTACAAAATTACATAGTACACGAACAACATTCGATAAATGGTAATAATCAAACAGGAAACTTATGGAAGTGTATTGCGCGACACAATAAATTAAGGACACGAACCGTCTACCATTCATAAAGCAATCTCGCATGTTTATGAATGAAACTGGCAACGAGACTATGAACGTGTAATTACCGACGCCATTGCCGTCGATATCGACGCCCGACACATTTGCATACGGCTCTAGGCTCAATCTTAATATCTATAGAACACCCAACCTGCTTATATTGATTCAAGGATTACCCATTGTTCTGTGGATTGTGTATTGTTACCTATAGCTCCTATTGTCGCTTGAGATTTGGTCGTTTAATTGAATCTTCCTTATATTGTTCGTCGGATAATAGTGTTCAAATTGTTCAGTGGCTTTTGGTATCTCTTTAACAAGCTCGCTCGGCTTTGTCTCTGAATACTCTGCAATAACTTAATAAGAAAACCAGGCCTTTGCTCAGCAGTAGGATAACGCAGGATAAGTTAAAAAAAAATTTTACATCGTCTCGTTAACGGAATGTGTCGACAAGTAAAGAGACAGTCTTCACCGGTCGGTGTACAATTTCATTTAACCGGTCATCTTCAATAGCGGTTGTAGATTATCTCTGGCGTTCGAGTCCCGGTGACAAATTGAAACGTTGCGTTATTGGAAATTTTTGCACGGTCTCGGTATTAATCTTGATCGCAATAGTCCCCGCACTACCCGAGTTACACCGCCGATATCACACCGGTTCTCTGTAATCGGTAATTATTGTTTAAGCGTCGTTTAAACTAATCGCCGTAGACGCCGCTGAACCGCCGTCGAGTGCCACTTTGACGCCGTTCAACGTGCAATCTCTTGCTTGAGCTGAATGACAATTTCAATATTGCCGATACAGATTTTTGCTTAATGAACAAGACTAACAACATTCACTTTGTAATTACCGTGATACGTTTTCATTAACAGCTGATTTAAGCTTGCTTTGCGCAATTTGCTCCTGTTATTTAGGTCTTTTTTCTCTGTTTTTATTTTATTTACGAATGTGTCATTTGTGGGATGAAGAAGTAAACTTGAAATGATTGTGGCATGCGACAATTGTACGGTTTCATGACTCATTTATTTGCTGCAAAGATATTCAGAAATCTTATTGTAGCCCTGTTATCTTAAATGGCATATTCTCTATATGCGTAGGTTTTCGTATCCGAATCCTTCTCTGTTGCATCTCCAATGTAATTTACATACTGTACCGCTATTCAAGGAAACATCCGAACGACTGGTTTGTTCTGAATCATTACTTTTTTAGTAATCAAGTTTTCGGTCACATCTGACGGTCTCTCAATACAAACAAACCGAAATTGTTCTCACATAGTTATAATTGAAGTAGCTTTAAACGATTTCTGTATGTTTACTTACATCTTCGACATAGTTGTCGGTTAACAAATTGGAATTGGCGTGCTTAGCAGTACACAAGTAGTCTTAATCGTGATTAAACGTGTGGCTCCCGATTGGATTGCAGTGAGAGATAATGAAGCTCGAAACTTTCACTTTCCGATCATTACGGCGCTGGCGCTGATTACACTGAACTCTGAATTGGCAACCCCCTACAGATCCTCATGATTTATTATTATGTCCTGTACCAGAATACGAATCATCCTTTTATATTATTGATTGTATGGTCGCTTATTAGTGTCATATAACTGACCGCTTGTTAATGTTTTTGCTGGAACTTTACAGAGGCTAAAGCTCTTGCGGTACAATTCAATGAATCTTTAATGGTTGAACTTTTAGAAAAACGAGCATCTAAGAAGCAAAACTTGATTACTTTCATCGCTAGCTCGATGTCAACTTGCATAACTGTGATCCCGTCAGAGGTGATTCAACTCTACGTCCTTAGTGCAATGGTATCATCCTTGCCATAAAGGGTGTACGATGACGTAGTGCTGCAGACAAATACAGCCACGTGGAGTGGTACGCTTCGGTAGGCAAAAGACGAACACGGCCCGTTTAAACCTTTTACGACTAATCCAGTCGAGTGCTGCCCACAAATGGCAACCTGGCCTTTCATAACCTGTTTTTGGGGTTTCCTTAGCCCCTTGTTAAGGCTACGTTATTTTTTATTATAGAAACGCACGTGGCGTGTGACGTACCTGTACCGTTAACAGATTGACGCGTTTTTTTTCAAAGCTTTTTGTTGTATTTGAAAGCGGGTCTTATCAATCCTCACGCGACGTTCGAATCTTATCATTCTTCTTTTATATTTTCGCGTTCTATTTGTTGTGGTTGCATGTTCGTTCATATTGCCTTTTTAGTTCATGATTTCTTTTTTTAGTGTTGGTTGTTAGTGATACTGTCGAAAATGTCAGTTCTGCACGATGATGTGGATACTGAAGACATCGAATGCTCATTAATATGAATTATGGAACTCTTTTATATAGTTTTTGTTGATAGCATTGGCGATTCTGACTGCTTTCTCTAACTAACGATTCAGAAACTTCCTTCCTGTCTTAAAATTATAAGATTCCTACAAAAAGAAAATACGGACATTCTCAACCTCCCATACCTTTTAACTACCGTCTCTATTATATTCAAGTTATCCACAGTTTCCTGTAAACTAATTAAAGTTAATGTTCAGCGTTTAGCCTTGCTGTCAGTTGAACCTGTCGGCTACTTCATTTCCATATGAATTGCCGTCTAGCCACCGTCAGATGATAATAGGTTAACACCTTAGGCTATAGTGAAAGTGGATCGGTACAGGCTCGTGTGGTTATCGGGAATTCATGGAATTTTATAGACTGGGCAAAAGTGGGCTGAGTATTGGACCTTGGTGAACACTGAATATTCTATCGAAGTTATTAAGGTTGATGATGACGTTTTTGTGTTATCATTCCTGTTTTGTTATTAATGAATTAGAAAATTAATTATCGTTGAAAGTCTGTAAAAACAAAACAAGTTTCGTAGAATTTTACCGGTTTTTCAGCGTACAGCTTGATGTATTGTTGATAAATTAAAGAATGGTAATAAGTTTAATCAGTAAAATGCCTTGCATCTGTTTGATTTATTCTTCGATACCATCTTCTTTCTATTTATCTTTTTTCTCATCACCATTTTCTTTTTTTTTTTTGTCACCTTTTGTTAGGGTTGACACAAAGTAATGTAATAAAAAACTGTATCGAATGCTCCGCGCGGTAATATTTGTCAGCTTACGTAACTTACTTTCTTAATTGCTATCTGATCAGTTTCTTCTTTCTCTTTTTTGATGTATTTATTTAATTTTCATACAATATCATCAGTTTCATTTACCAATTAACCTAGGCTCAGTTTCTACATTTCTTTAAGTTTTTATGTCCTATTTGAATTTTTAATCATGAGTAACGATGTAAACGGTCAATGTGTTAGATCTTTACTTTGTGAGTTCCAGGCAATGTTAACATATTGCTAGTTTTAACACTATTTGCATTGCATTATCGCAAGCTGCATCTGTCTTTCCACTTTCAGTTAAAATTATTGATACTTCCAACTGGAATCTTTAACTTTTTCTGCAAAAATGTCAATATCAGCCTCGTAGCTATAAAGTTGTTAAACCAAAATTGCACAGTGATCCAACGGAATGGACAAAATTGCATTAACCAATAAAATTAAAATGTCATAAAACGACGATTGAAGACCAAAAATCGACACAAGAATCACAGGGTATTCGTAATATTACGTTATTATTAGTCAGTTATTGCGAGTTTTATGTGTATTCTGGTTTCTTATTTCCGAGAAATGTTACTTTTAGTGTGACGGGCGGTTTTACCGACGCTGATTTTAACAAGAGTGGCTTGCAATTAAGGACTGTTTACCGGGCATTAATTTTTGGCAATAAAAGAGGAGCACGCATGAAATGATCGGTACGCATGCGCGCTCGGATGCTCCGTGGGAACAGCGGCCGCTTTGTACTCCATTGTAGTCGCAATTAGCTGGTTTTTTGGCCCACGTTGTCGCAGGTCGCACTTGTCACAGTAATGTCGTATCGTTATGTCCCGGCCCGAATGCTTTCTCCGGTTAATTCGTGAATTTACCACAACTCTTACATCGGCGTAGGGTTTTTTATTATAAGGGACAGGGACAAAAATTCGTGAAGATCAAATGTGATTTTTTGCAATTCATTTGTTGTTATTCACGTGTGAACGGTTTGACTGACGTTTTTCATCGTCCGTTGTCCGTTTTGAATTTCTTTTGTGTTTTTTTTTCTTTATGTCAAATTGACCTTTCATTTTTTGGTCCTTTACTTTTCCTTATAGTGGACAAGTCGCATCTCCGCTTAAATAGTGTCACAACTCAAAATATGAAATTATTGCGAATAAGGCGTTTAAAATGTATCAATTCAAGGATGCTTCACCATAAAAATACTTCGAAAATCTATGGGAAAATAATTGAATTACGTAAATTACACTATCTGAGTTTTAAGTATGATGAATATTGTGAAAATCATAGTAGTTCAAAAAAACTAAGTTAAGTTATGGTTTGACATGAATTAAACCGACTTCACAAATTCTAACAGTTTTATCTGTCATTTGATAAACGGCAGCAATAAGCTGTTTACTAAACAACTCCATTTCTCCGAAATATTTGGTAAACACGTAATCGTTTGGCCACTTAAATTCACCTATCCGCCGCTATCACAGAATCTCTGAACTTTCATATTTTTTAAAGTATTTCATAAGTCGCCGGCACGACATCTTTCCCAGCGTTTACCGGACGATTATCTTGTTTATAGAGCTATTAGTTGGCGTGCTATCGGATTCTGTATCTGATCTCGGCAAAAAGTGTAGTTTTCATCGCCCAGAGTTGGGGCGACAGCTAGGATAGTGCACCGCGAAATTCTAGGGCTGTCACGGCACCGGATTATAATTTCATTTCATTTTATGTGAAGTACTATTTGAACTAACTTTTATACGAGAAGTTTTTTGACGCCATGTTTTAGTTTGTTTTAATTATTTTTTTGGTTTTACTGTTAATTACAGTAAAACCAAAAAAATAATTAACAACAACTTAACTATAATTAGTTAAGTTGTTTTACCTATACCTTAAATATTTATTGGAATACTAAAAGAAAACTTTTTGGTATGTGTAGTTTTTGTTACGACGTTGGAGATGACGCATTAAACATAAGCTCTTATCTAGGTCAAAGAAGTCCACTACTGGATATAATCCTCGCCTAATGTCACCACAATGACCTGTTCTGTGCGCCTCGTATCCATCGGATTCCCGTGACTCTCATCAGATCTTTGGTCCACCTTGAGGGAGATTTATTATTTCAACGCTGTGCCTTCTGGTACGCGGTTAACGCGGTCGCTACTCCAGAACCTTTCGGTCCCATCGACCATCTGTTCTTCGTGATTTAGTTACTACCTCTTAAGTTTGGCGGTGCTTCGGTCTATGGAGACAACCTTTGTTCTCCTGTGCGTGTCTTATCAAATCTTATGTAGGTGTAATAATCTATTTAAAGTTGGAAAGAAGTAGCAGTAGCTTTATTATTTGATGAGATTATAAAAATAAAACTTAATTATCAAACGCTTCATGCATATTTACTGCTTTTAATATCGACACTTATCACTTCCATCTCAAAAACTATCGCAAAGCCTCATTAAGATAAAGTAATAACTATTATAATAGAAAAAAAACTTCATATCTCGTTATGATAAGTGGCAAACGTAATCATCATTTACTTAGCCGGATTGCTGCGCGTTCGTAATGACCGACTTTATTATACACATCAGATCCGAAGGTGTGGACTAGACTTAAATGAGTTGCACAGTTAAATCGTTAGCTTTAGGATATGAAAGTTGAGGAAGTTGGACAGTTTTTGAGCATGTTCTTTTATTGTCTGAGCATTTAAAGATGGGTTTTATGACGTCTGTCAAAATAGGTCTGTAGTGATAAACACATCAAGTTCAACTATATCTTTCGAAGAATTTCAGGTCTTCAGTTACTGTCCCTTTTCATTTAATGTATTAATAATATGTACACCAGCTGCTTTTGCAATTAGTTTAGATATTGGCAGAATAGTCTACATCGCCTCTACTTGCCATTAACAAAAAATAGTATTCTAATCTCTATAATAAAATCAATCTTACGGTCTATAGTGCAATATCAATTGTTTGAATTTCTGATCGACCACTATTGTGGTCGCCACTGTCACTCACGCCCTATCCTAATATCTTCTTTGATTGATTAGTGCCTTTGATTGAGTTGAGTGTACGTGTCACACAAATCCACACAAAATGCGCAGACTATATCTGTAAGTACAGTGTATTTAAGGCGCTTCGCAGCAAAAATAGTGGTTTATTCTCTAGATCTCTATGGTGCTCCAGTCAATTGATCGGCTTAGAACTGGAGTGCTCTTTGTCCAACCTTAGATGCGAGTCTTGAAAGCTATCGTTGTTAGAATTCTTTTGTAGTACTTATTTTTGACAAGTGTAATTTGTACAGTGTGTTTTTCTGTGTGAATGAAAACTTGACAAAGTGAGCTTCAGTCACCGCAGTTCTGTAACTAGGTGGTTAGTCAGTAAAGTGACTCACTTTCGCTCCACCCAGAGCGGGAAAAGTTATTTGATTATTACACGTCTTTAAAATAAAAAACTTGAAGTAATCGTGAAATCAGTTGTCATTAAAGCTGATACTAGGCATTGACAGCTTTGTTCAAGCTCTCTTTTACAGAATAGGTGAGAGGCCCTAGCACGAGCTATTAACGCGATCCATTTGACGACCCAAACTGAGCTGTAACGGCCTGTTTATAACTTCCGTTTTAGCGGTGAGCGGGGTGGGATCAGCAAGCGGGCGTGTGGCGCTATGTACGGCGTGTCGTGGCGTGCTTCAAACATTTTCATACTTTTGATCTTACCGCTCGCCGCCCCGCGCTTAGCTACCGGTCACAGCAGTGAGGTCATGGACGGGCCGTTAAAGGGATGGACCTATATAGGGTGTATAGCTCCATCCTCTTTTATCGCTTGCACGCTTGACATTTTAACACGACAAGTTAAGGTAGCTCACTGTCCGGCCGTCCGGTAACTGTCCGGACCAAGCCCAAGTCGTCGACGGCGCGCACTGTTCCCGCGCGCCTCAAGGAGTTGTCAGCAACAGCAGGGACCCAGCCGGGTCGAAGCCTACTAGGGCCAGGGTTATCCGAAAGGGCGCTCGAGCTCCGGTATGAAGGCTAGAAGGAACGGGATGGGTCTTTTAGTCAGTAAGAGTCTGACACTATCTCCCGCTCCGCCCAAGAGCGGGGGATGTCAATGCATGATTCTTTCCCACCATAAAAAAAAGGTGGAATTTTGAATCAAGTAACTCATTTCTGGTTTTGTTAGTTCTGTTCCCAATTCCAAGAGATCCAATTCCATCGTCTTTACGCGATGTCCTTCTGAAGTTACTGAATATAACCATACATTTTTATTTGCCGTTCCAGTGTCCGTGTAACCATACATTTTTATGACCTCAGTATAATGTTGACATTCACACCTTCATTGACTCTTTAAAGTTTGTATCTTATGCATTGTATTAAACAATTCTACGCGAGGATTCTCGAATTTACTTCGGACAGGTGGTTTCGTTGTTGTAAAGTAAAATAAAAAAATGTTTTGTGTCAAAAGTTTAAAGCTCAATGCTATTTTTGGGTGTTATTTAACTGTTCTTCAATTTATTCCGGTTTTCTACTACAAAATATGCCTTTATTCCACCAAAAATACTATTTGTGCACTATAATATGCTCCTCTGGGTGGTTTAAAAAAAACTACAAAGAGGACAGCGGGGTCTGTTCGCCCGTTCCGCTCGCCCCTTAGACTCTGTCATCCTCTTCTAACTTACCATGTCCGAACCGGGATGCCCTAAGTCACTTAATAATAGTAAAAAGTTCGTTAATATTTGGTGTAAAATTTGTATTTTTAGTGAAGAAAAAGATTTTTGATGCACAATTAAAAATATTCCTTAACTTAGCTTACTTTTTTTTATTATGCATAAGGCTTGCGTTTGACCAGTATACTTTGCGTAGTTCTGTATTTAACCTTTTGAGTACCGTAATTAGAGACACAATAGAAAGACAATGGGGTTTAATGAATTAAAGCCTAAACGATCATAATATTCGATATCTGAATTAGGTACTGTATTTCCAAATCCTTCACTCACTCACACTCACAGTGAAAAAACATTGTAAGATTTGATCCCACACAGTTATATCCACCTCCTAAATCGTCGTTATTTTACTATGTTGATATTGTTCGAGACGACGTCCCTAACTCCTCACGAACTATTTATACGGCCAATTGTTTGGACAGGTTGCTAAACCATCGCCTACGCACGCGTAATACGCAGGATAAGTGTTCCCTTCAGTCCTAAATTAGCGAGAAAACAATGGAACATGGAATGGCGGAACGGGACTCATCGCTTTCTTTTAATAGCCTTCCTTCCTATAAAATCGTACGTTAATTTTCAGTTGTCAATTAACGAGCACACTCGCTCCCACCCGCTCCCACATTAAGTATCAACTTTGACAAGCTAATTGGCTTTCGATTTTCGAATTTACCTTCGGAAACTTTCGGCTGTATTCGGGCCTATGTCTCGTGCGCACCGGTTTTGCGGATTTTAGTTGCACCTTACTACAATCACTTGTGACTTAACTGGAGCACTTATCCGGATGGTTTTTTGCAATATCACGATCGGTTTGTATAAAACGTTATGAACGGATCTGTCAATCTTACTAATACTGGCTCTTTTTAATTTAAGGATTATGTTGCGTCATTGAGGTTTGGCTTTTAAGGGATTATAGTGAAAGTCGTTAATGTGTGTTAATAGAATGTTAGGGCATTTAACTGTCGTAAATCTGTTGACAGTGATGTGATCATCAAGTGCCGTCAACAATATCTATGAATAATGGATCTACTTTCTTTTTGGGTTTTATGACTGTTATTTGATATGTTTTTTTATCATTGATAGGCTCGCCTTTGACTACTATCTTATCTGATGGTGAACGACGATGTGGTAGACGATGGAGCTCGCTAGCCTAGAAGTAACGTACTCACTCTTGACTGAAAGACCTCCAGTTTGTAGCTATCAGAAACCAGACTCATAGGATGATGCGGGTGACAGCTGTCGGATTCATTAATGTAGCTACCTATCCTTTTCTCTCATCTTAAAGATGCATATTTTTGTTCTGCTGTCATCTTATCCATGCTATGTAAAAAAGACCTTAGCTGTACGCGCAATTAATGGATAGCAAATTAAGAGCTAAGGTAGAACTACACTGCTCACACGTGTGACACACACCGATCTGGGCGCGTCGGTCTCCATACATTTTATATGGACACTAGACTGATTAAGCTACACTTGATCCACGCTACGCGACGTCGTTCAACGTACGAATCAGGCGTGTTACACGTGTGCGTCGGTCTAATGTAGTTCTTGCTTTGAAAATATTTTCGATTAAATATTAAATATTTTCGAGTAAATATTAATTATTTTCGTCCGTGCCAGCCCTATCACGGGTCACCGTTGGAGTCAAACAGGGGTTAACCAATTGTTTGCCGGCTAATCATGTTTCGAACTAAGCTATTGGCTTAAACTTCGACAGCGTAATTTGAACTTAACTGTAAAATTGACGTGATAAACTTATTGAGAGACTATTTGTTTTTGTAAACAATGGAAAAGTGATTGAGATTTTCACAGGGAATGATTTTTATTGAGATTTACTTGATCGTTTATTGATACGATCTGTTGAAATGAATTGGATGACTGATTAAGAAGATTTACTCGTATTTGAATAGTTAGAAATCCATATATCCAATTTAGTATAGTAGATAAGAAGAAATTTATTAAAGAAGGATCGTATCATTACGTAATTCTTTTCTCTGATTAAGCTAAACAGACCAACGTTTATTTGGAAAAATATCCGGCCTAGCACGAGTTGGACTTGCGCACGTCCGTAGCAATAAACGGCAAAAAAAATCACGTTTGTTGGATTAAGAGCCACCTTAAATATTTATTTTATTATGTTTTTTAATATTTTTTGTTATAGCGGTAACAGAAATATGTCATCTGTGAAAATTCTAACTGTCTATCACGACTTATGAAATATGCCTTGGATCACACGTACCGAGTAAACGGGCGAAACAGTGCTCTCGGCTGAGTACTCGGTACGTGTAAACACAGCGCCCAGTGCTCGGCCGAACGCTTATTTTTACAACTCGCTTACATCACTGTCTCGGCCGAGCAACATTTTACTGTCTCGCCCATTTACTCGGTACGTGTGATCAAGGCAATACAGTCAGACGACAGACGTGTCCGTCTCTCGTCTGACGGGCGGACGGACAGCGGAGTCTTAATATTGGTTCCTATAGAACTTTTATAAAAACGGGCTTGACCCATCTTATATGAATCTTAAGTTCGACAACGAAGAAAAAGTTAAAAAAATTTCATACATAATATTGTCAAGGTCGGATCAGTCAAAAATATGAAATTATTTGCGCGGCACAAAGCGTGGATCTTTACGGAGAAGAACGTATATGAAACTTCACGGATATATTTAAATCAATAAATAGTTATAAAAATTATGGTTAAGTACATCGTTAACGTCTAAATTATATCTACATATGTGAGAAAGATGTAGAAAGATATGCACGTTAAAAGCGTTTGAACTAAAAAAATAAACGTAGAATAAATAATTAAAACAAGTCGTGGCAGTTGAGAGACGACCAGTCCCAACTGACGGCGCCTGTTGACTGATATGATGCATGTGCTAGCACCATTCAGCTCAATAATTTTGAAGGGAACGGAATGATCCAGCACATGCGCCACCATCAGCAAGACTGCAGTGGCCAATTTGGAAGTCTCTAAACCAACTGCGAACCCAGGTTGGCCGCTGTAAAAACAATTTGACCAAATGGGGCTTCCTTGACCCATCTCTAATACAGTGCCAGTGTGGAGCCATTGCGCAGGACATGCGTCATCTGCTGTGCTGCCCGTCCTGCAAAACCACCTGCACTTTTCAGGATCTATGCGCAGGGTGTTTTTCTCTTTAGCTCCACCCAAAGCAGGAGTCTTACCATGACGTGTTGGAGGAGAAAGCGGGATGGAACTATACGTCTTAAGGTAGCCATACACGCTGAATAGGTGACACGTTCGCCTATTCAGTTGAGTTATTATTAAACTGGAGCGTGTATGTTGCACGCCTGTGCAGGTTTCCATACAACCTGACAGGTATAACTGTGCAGGCTAACCTGTCAGGTATACCCTAGCGTGTATACACGTGTGTACACGCTAGGGTTTAAAGCTCCATCTTTTTAACAGTTTAGTGTTGGTTGTCAAATGGATCGCGTTAGCTTTTGGTAGGGTCTCAGCTGACGTTCTTTGATTTATTTATTTATTTTACTATTTATGTCCACATAAAAATAACAGAAAAAGATAATACATAAGAGACATTAGTACAAAGGTACTGCTTATTTCCGAAGAAATTTCTTCCAGCAGACCTGCGGAAGGAGAAATCAAAAAGAAATGTAGACCATAGTGTGTAGGAAGCAAAAGAAGAATGTGTGAAGTCTTAATCTAAAGTATAATATAAATAAATATTAAAAAAAAAAACTTCTACTATAGTCTGTCTAAAAAGTCAAACGACTTGGAATTTTTTTTTAAGAATAAGAATAAGAATGATTTATTTGTAAACATAGGTGTGTGAGGTGTTACAGGTAGGTAGATCCTTCATGTTTTGCCCAGAGGCGTACAAATATATATTAAACATTGTCCGTTTTCATTTAACTTTTGAGATCAAATAAACTTTAACATTATTTACAAATTTTTTAAACGAATAAAAAAATCTGTTAGAACGTACAATACTTTTTTATAAGATTCTATCGGTAAACAATGATCATCTCTTTGCAACCTTGATTGTTCAACCTAAGTTGACTACATCAGATTTCAAGAATTTGATTATTTGATTAGATTACCCATAGCTTGAATTTTTAGACAGACTGTATAAATATATATCATACATAATACATACAATATATAAATAAATATCACAGTTGAGAGGAAAAATAGTGCTTTTGATGATATTGATGATACAAGAACTAAAAAAGTATACAAGACACGCAGAGGAGTATTTTGATGATATCCCATCTCGAAAAATGGACTCACTTTAAAAATTAAATGGTTATAAAGTAATCAAGGTCAAATAATTGGTTTTTATATACATATAAAGTTATGATAAAAGTAGATACAGTGACTTTGGCACGGTTGAATAAATTGCGATCAAATTGAGCTCCATATCGATTTGACCGAATTAATATTTATTTTCGATTTTATCAATGTTAATTCGCTTAGCTCCACTGCAGTAGCGAAAATTTATGTCCACATGAAAACGATCATAAAATTCAATTGCGACCATAAAGTCGGATCTTTTAATGCAACCCGTTTGTATCGATAATCGTTTTTATATTACGGTGGTTTTGATATTATTTACCTGATAACGAAAAATAGATTGAACACTGTATGTCTTGATGGCGTGTAGTGTTCCATGCGTGCTTCAAGATGTCAGCAAAACCGAAGGAGCCCAGCAGGGTTGAAGCCTACTGGGGCCGTGGGTTGTCCGAAAGACAACCCTGGGGTTCTGGAACAAAGGAGTGGGATTTAGTTAGTAAAAGTCTGACACGCCCCGCGCTCCGCCCAAGAGCGGGTGAAGTCATAGGTTAATTTCCCACCTAAAAGAAAAATGTATGTTTCAAGTGAAAATTATTGTGCTATTTCCATAGAAGAATTTATGCAGGTTTATAGGTATGCAGCTCGAAGTGTTAAGTCCTGTACATGCATTTAAAAGGGAGGTTCCAGACAGGTGTGTCTAGTCTGGGCAACTGCCCGATAGTTGATTTCAAATAATATTTTATCTAATCGCGCGGAAATCTTTAATACCATGATGCAAGATTTTGGATTTAAGTTCTTATGTGGCGTCACAGATGTCGCTACAGAGACACGTAGTATTCGCGCGACTGTTGCGCATGAAGTTTTGGGTTCGATTTCCTGGTCGTGTAAAAAGTGTTATTGGGTTTTTCTAAGTAGAATTTCTCTGTAGTAGCCCGGTGTTTGGAAGTTGGTGGTGTGACACCCCCGTGCCTCGGAAAGCACGTAAAGCTGTTGGTCCTGCGCCTGATCTTTCTCCGGTCGTGTCAGATTGCCGTCCTATTGGACTATAAGAATAAAAGAACAGAGAATGCACCTTTGTTTGCGCACATACTTGTGCACTTTTTAATATCTCCCCAGTAGGTACTTGGCTAATCTGTGTTGAGTTGGCCCTCTGTGATCAAAATTCGGTCGGGAGACTACAATTTAGTGATTTGATTCATGATTTCTTTAGAAATGAAATATTCGTAATATTCAGATCCCTTTCAATCACCAATGTACCGTCAGACGTCTCATATTATTCCTGATTAATGACGTAAAATAACGTAAAAACATGATTCTCCATATTCAAAAGACCGATTTTTCAAGACTGACCTCAGTACCAATAATTTCAAGTCCACTGAAATTTCACTGAAGCCTCATTAATCATGTATAACAACTAACCTCATTAAAGGTGCATTTGTAATTGTCAATTTCGGCAGTGTCTTATACCCGTACCAACTAAACTGTGCTGTCAGTAAGAACCATACTCTTCAGTTTATAAGAATCATTTTACAGTGACCCAGTTTCGAAATTAAGGGTGTCGATGTCAAAGATGCAAGCAGTAGGTTCGCTAATTACAGCTTTATCATCAATCACTTCAATGAATGGAGAAGGGAAGTGCAAGTTTCGAGAAAAGAGCGATCACTCAGCTCTTTGTGATTTAAATAGAATCTTAAAGCAATGAGGGTTAAGTTGAGAATTCTAAATCACAGGATTCAATTAACTACAGCTTTGGTTGTCAGAGCCCATTTCAGAGGCTTATTGTCATTGTAATGATACTGTCCAAGTCCATTGATTCTCTTTGATATTTTGAAACATTGGAGCTTGATGTGGAACAAGGATGGACTTTAAGGGATATTGATACGATTTTATCGTTTTTTAAACTTTTTATTTGACGCTTACTCCTTTTTCATTGTCAATCTTGATTCCAATCTCAATGCTCTTTGAACTTCGCTTACTTTTGTTACAATATATCATTGGCTATTGTACTATTGAAATGTTTATATAGCGTGAAAGTAGAACATGAGCTTTAAAACTAGATTTGGGACAACGAAACTGACAAACTTATATTAAAACAGCTAAAATAAACAAAGGTACCAAATACGTTTGTAATAAAATTCAAAATCCGATACAAAACCAAGTAGTAAATAAAATGGTTTACAAATAAAACCGTTACCACGTAACCGATAATTCTAGTGGGCGAGAAATACCGCAGACCGATATTATGCAATAGAAAAACCAAATGAGACATCAAACAATCAATTTGCATCGGAACCTGACAGAAATCCTTCACACAATCCTCTATTTCTATCGTACTAAGGCACACAGTATAGTTAACATCAATTTGAGAGATGAACAACGCGAGCTACCTGACTTTTGTCAATTGTCCGTGTCAAATTGCTGTTTTGACAACATATTGTCACACAGCTCTTAATGCTGAGCCATTGGGGTCGAAATTAGAATGTGCCATTGGTAAATAAACGGTGGTGTAAGTAGGTGTGGGTGGATGGGCGCCAGTGGGTGTGATAATTCGTCTTGCATACACAAAGAGTGCCGTGAGAGAGTGATATGCTCCCGAAAACGAACGTGTAGTGGTTTACATACGAATTAGAGGCGTGGGAGAGGTGAAAGGTCGACGGGGAAACTTTTAGGAGCCGATAACTCTGGCCAAGTAAACTTTAAAGCACCGAGCGCCAAATTGGCTCGAGTAGAACTCTCTTATCGTCTTGTTGACGAAACAAACAGTTTTTCCGCCTTAATGGGACAACAGACTTAACAGTTCTATGAGAAAGTGGGTAATGATAAAAGTTGCGTTTTCAAAACGGTCTAGCTAAAGTCTTTCAAGGCTTGCTTCATAGGTTTGGTTTTAGGTCAAGCTAAGAATTTAGATTTTCTAAATGCTTCAAGATTAGTTGACCGAGATTTCGTAAACCCTTTTGTATGTTGTGTTAACTTGGAGGCTTTAGTTAGTTTTGGATCAAAATATGCCAAGACTTTCCGATAATACTGTAATTTTCATAAGCTTATTGAGCACAAATGTTCACAAACTGTTGGTAATGCATTTAGTTTTGCTAATATAAACATCTTAACGGATTTGTTTCTTTTTTCCAGGCATACGAGCTGTCAACCCTGACGGGGACACAAGTAATGTTGCTAGTCGCATCAGAAACCGGCCACGTGTATACCTTCGCGACACGGAAACTGCAGCCGATGATCACGTCAGACTCCGGCAAACGGCTGATCCAGACGTGCCTGAACTCGCCCGACCCGCCCACCACCAGCGAGCAACGCATGGCCGCCACGGGCTACGAGGAAACAGAGCTCACGTATAACGTAGTAGACGAGGATATGAAGGTGAGGCAATTGGCGTACGCGGGTTCCGCGCAGTACCCGCTCGAGCACCACCCGGGGCTGGCGCCGTCGCCGCTGCAGCAGTACCACCAGCACCCGCCCTGCCCCTCGCCGCTGCCCCTCGGCTCCCTGGGTCAGCCGTATTCGCACGCGCACCTCTCACACCCGCACATGTCCCATCACCCACAACGGTAGTTCAGATGGCACTTAGACTAAATCCCCGACATCGACGCGCCCCCGCGGCAGTTACGACTGTTTAACGAGATAGTCACTCTCTAGATTAGCTTTTTTTAGATAAGAGAAAGAATAATATACAAGCAATAAACTGTTTTGTTAATATATTTGTAAATATTTTGACGAGTAGATTGTTTTCGCTGATCACTTCTCCCCAGGTTTGAGTTACGGACGTGTTTATGAAAGTTTTGTTTTTGCGTAATATAATAAAAATGTTCAGTGTGTGCTGATGAGCGAACGTCTCATAACCGATTGCGAATCAAGATTGACGTATTCATTCAGATCGTTGAAGATAACAAGAGCCGTGGACGCAAGAAATGAATTATCACGTGGTGGAATTTTACGCTTCCGTTGACGGGACTTCATCATTTATCACGATTATTTTCTCAGTTATTTTCATGTTGCTTATAAATAGATTTCTGTAATGTACACCTTACAATTTCACCAAGGCTGGAGCTTAGAATTCAATTAAACTAAGATGATTCAATTACATTCTATCGAAAAATCCTATCAATGAAATTGATGATCTCAGACGCAAAGATGTCGAAATGGATAGCTCGGTGTTCGGTAGCGAAATAATCTGATTTAAAATCGGTTTATAATTAACGCCGGGAACCGGTTTATCATTTAGAGTCAGAGTGACGACTCGGAAGTGGGAGCGGTCGCGCTACTATTGATTAATTATTGTGAATGAATCGGCCTTTCATTCTAGCTCTTTGTAAAGTTCACGTATTCGGAACGGCGCCTAATAGTATTGATTATAGACCAAATCGTAGAGAGACGCCTTAACGACCATTCTATTAGCATACCTACGTTGTAAAGTTAAATGCGGCCAAAGAAAAATGAACTGAAAGACTAGACTGTAAAAGTATCGTTGGCGGTGAATATTTATGAAATACCAAAGAAAAGCAACAAAAAACTAATAACAAAGTAGGTAGCAGGTGTTATTTGTAACTAGAGACAGTTTCCAATTATCAAGGGAGCGCGCTGTCGCCTCAGGTTCTAAGTCCAGCCGGGCCGTGATCCGGATTATCAAGAAACTTAATTGAAAATTACTTTCGGTGGTACTGCCAGTGATTATTATAAATTCTCCTGTCAAACTCGACGCCGGCCGTCGAGCTACGGGGAAAATCAATCCCGAGTAACGCAGTAGCTTTCTCGCGCCGCCTCGTATGTAAACAGGTCAGCGATGTGCGCATCGCCACATCCACACGTGGACTATATTCAATTCCGATAACTATCGCGCATAATTGTGTTCCGTATCGTCTTGTTCGCGCCAACGGTTAATCAATGGAGCTCGCGATTGATCAAATACAACCAAATACGGAGCGTTCGACGCGTCGATTCATTGAGCTGCTCGGATTCGATTCGATTCATCCATTAAGCGCTGAACACACCTTGCGCCGCTAATCGGACACTATTTATTCATCGATTTGTACCCAGTAGCTGGACTCGCGGCCGTCGCGTCGATTGCACCCGACGATTAATTCTCGTACCTGATTTGCATATCGTTTTAATTTCGAACCCATCCGGCGCCCACTGAGCCTTCGCCCCCGACCTCGAATATCGCTTGTCAGCTCCGATATGTTGAAATCGATTACGTCGATTCGTTCGTTTCGCGGGCGGATCGATAAAAATCTCTCGTCTTCAGGTGGGTCGTTCTCACCGAGTCCACGTTTGACGTACGGAAATAATACGTCCGGACTGATACCGATCATTATTGTTCGCGCATCATCGATAAGTCGAATCGATTGAAATATTCACGCGGTAATTACGATTCCCAGAGATAAGCAGGTCCCGCGACGAGCGCGCTTGAGATCTCTATCGCGCACTGTTCTATTCGCTGTGCATGTTTTCATGACTTTGTTATGTGTTAGACATACCGTATCTCGATTTATGTGTCTTAATATTCAAAGGCGGCATTTTTCTCTCCCGCTAGGAACGGTTTCACCTGTCATCACTGTGAAGTCGTTTACATAAATATAATTCTTTACGTATTCTCGGCGTGTAATATGCGTGGTGTGTCTGTTCCGTGAATATAAACGGTATTAGCTGGGCGAGTGTTTGGCGTAACGCTGCTCGTAGGATGCAGATGCTCTTGTGCATGAATTAGCGGTATAAATGTGGAAGTCGGTCAGTGCCCTCGCTCGCCGTATCCCCTAATCGAGAATACGCATGTTTCGTAATATCTCGCGAACTCTTGAGTTTTCGCTTTCGGCGCGCGCGTGCTTCGTAACATTCCAGCGACGATGGTTTCTTTCCGTTTCGCATCACGTTCGCATCTCCCGGCTGGTAAAAAACCGTAGTAGCGACTATGGCAGATGTCGACACGAATCGTAAATTGTTGATGTTTTTTAGTGGTACGAGTTTTGTAGAGTGAGGCTTAGGGCGCGTTTCCTTGGCGGCAGTGAGTCACGCCGGCATAACATATTCCGCGCGCGGCGCCCAGACGCGTGGCGTGATGGCGTCTATTCTCCACATCGCTCGGTAATCGCTCGTTAGGCGTCTCGCACCTCGCTTTATTAACTTATCAATACTATTGTTTTGATAAACGCTCGGGACGCAATTTCTGTTGACTCATCGTATTGTACCGGCTAATGTGCCTACATAATTGTCTGAGTGTAAGCCGATTGGTCGCTTTGTGCAACTCAAAGGCAACAATAAAGCTAATTTGACTAATAGGTGCCTTGTAATCATCGCCGCGTGTGGCTCTAGGATTACACGATTGCGTCGCCGACTTTCTTCACTGTATCGCCGGTTAATGAACGTCGTTCTGCCCTATTGTTTCAGTTTCAGCTTTATTTGTTCTTTTGTCCGAGCCGGTTTGATTATCCTCCCGGAGACATATTTGTGTGTAAATTTTAAGGAAGCGGCGCCCACAATACTGTCGGGTCCCGTGTCCCTGTTGGTGCGACCGTTAATTTATTATTCCTCGCGTGAACGCATCGCTGGTTCAATATTTTAAAAATTATTTAATGTTTGCGAAATTCACGTTAAATGATCGCTTCTCCCCTGTAATTAACGTGGTGCCGCCGACCACCCGGGCGCAAGATCGATGGACTTACAGTCGATCAGCCATAAGGCTAATATTCGTAAACCGCCTTTGCCGTGTCCCCGCGCACCGGACAAATGAAGAGATCCGTCCAGCGGCCGAACGGGAGGCTTCGCAATTTGGTGAAATTTCGACAAGAGCAATGACCGTAATAAATACCATTTGCGCCGTCATTTAGGTAATGGATCGTTGTATTAATCTGCGAGGAAAGTCGCCCGTCATCGGAAGGGTTCCGTCGCGTCTAATGTACTGCGAGCTTCCAGTCCCCGCTGGGGAGCGTCGCTTGCTTAAGATTTGGGAGTGCGTTATTTCGAGAGCCTCGAGCTTCTGGTTCAGTTATCCACATTCGCGGTACGTATATTTTAGGAGTTGCGTTGGGCGCACTCCGTGCACTATTACGGCAGCCTGCGCCCGCGCCGCTCTGTTGCATAATTCAGACACGAGCCCCGCCGTTTGCATTCCGATACTTGATATGTGCTTTCACATGTATTTATGGACAAGATTTTGTGTCTCCGTAATGTTTGGCGAATAAATAAATTGTGTTTAAGGCATAAATACAATGGGCGAGCCGGCGGCTCCCCTCGTTACGTCGGCGAATGTAAAGTCCGAGTAGCTTCTTGTGTTGTCGACATGTCAGCCGCTGAGATATATCCGCGGGTCGCTTGATGCTCGCTTATTTCGTTGTTTAGGTGCTTCGTTACACCGCGGTTTATGTCGGCGCTTACAAATTGGCGAGCGGGACGCTCCGCGCAGGGCGTCACAAATCCTCCGACGAAATTATGCCCCGACGTTTACATTGTACATCATTCTCGTGTGGCGACGTACCACTGACACGTTTATTAATTCCGCTCTCACATTTATTATCTCCACAACAAATAACCTGCTCGTTTTGACGGGCGCCATTGCGATAAATAATCAGTTCCCTTAGGCTTACCAACAGCGGTGACACTAAATCCTTAAAGCTACGTACTATATGTCAGGTAAACATTCTAGTGGCCGGTGCCAGCTAATCCGAAGTCAACGTCATTATCTAGGAGCTGCATCGGATCTAACAATTCCGCTCACATCTCACTTACCGCAATTCTAATGATTTGCGGCGGAGGTCCCCCTTTGTATGCGTTGGACGCGGTCATTCGTATGCACGCGGCTGCGCGGCTATCCCGGCCGCATCTCCGCGCGCTTCCGCGAGACGCTCCGATTGCTCTAATTGAAATTTATCCGTGCTCCCAGAACGCGCCCCGATTACCTCTGCCTAGCTTTTTAATTCCTCCCGATTAATGAGTGCAGACCGCATTGTCTTTCTGTTATGTATGCGTCCGATTATGCGATCTCGTTTACTGGATTGACGCGGGACGCGCCTCATCCATTATAGATTTAGCCGGGAGTGTATCGTCCGACTGGATATGCCAGACGTCTGTGTCATTTCGATAATTGGACCCTCGATTATATGCCACTTGCGCAATTTACAAACATCTGTGCTAGATCCTTTGATTGGCAGCTATTGCGTCATCTGGATTTATACAAGTCCAATTAAGTGTTTTGTTTTTAATTAAATACAATGTACTGTGGCTGGCTGGCCGCATTTGTGAGCTTAGTCGTTCATTGGCCCAGCGGAATTAGAAGCAAAGCCTGAACAATTCTCGTTCACGTCACCGATGATGTTTGAAGCGAACGGTCGGACGTAACGTATCGAGATCCGACTCGATTAATTCGACGAATCTGAGTCGGCCCACTTCCTAAAACTAGACTGGGAGACGCAGATGGTTAAAATTAGGCCCGCGCCGAGAATAGCGTAAACTGCGAGCGCGCCGCGTCACCGCGCGAGCCGACCTGCTTTAGATATTGTGTTACACTACATCAAATCAAATCGATTCTGCTCCTCAGCCATCACTCCCACTGTATTTACTACACACATGATTTAAACCATGAATCATACCAACGAAATCGTTGCGAGAATTCCGCGTTTTTAAGCAGACCGCATATTAAGAAATAGGTGAAGACAATTGGGTTCCTGAAATAGTTAAACTGTGTACAAACTGATGCCGATGTGTGTATGAAGGTCATTAAACTGATTGAAATTGAAAATAATCCGGACACGCTGAACAAACAACACAGTCCTATCCACGTGGTCGGACAAAAATAAGTTTGGTTATTTCGAATGTTTGACGGGCCGTGTTTCACACAATGAGATGATCAGAATCATCAGGTGGTTTAACAATTGCAATGACTCAAAATATTCGCCTTAGATCATCGGTCATAGCTCTTTATCGTAACATGACAGCATTTTTTTTTTGTATTTATTGTTCAAACAATGTTTCCTCCTGTTATTGAAAGAACACAGCTTATCGGTCAAGCTTTTGTATCGCGATCTGTGCGCCGTTTCGGCTGCATCACTGGCGAGCTAATATCTGTAGCGTGTAGTACATCTCTGGTTTGTCTAGTAATGTCTTCACTAGTGGTCATCTTGAAATGGTATTGGATATGGCGCGGGGCGATGGTTCCGCGTCCATAAATTCAAACTAGCGTCCCAGTTGAGGTTCGACCGTTACCGCGTGGGAAATGATTGGGTCCCGGCCTCGGTCGGTAAGGCTTTGTTAGGACGATTGTCCACTGGAGTGGTGTAGATGGTCCGATAGGCTGTGTATAGTGCGCCTTCGCCCGCGGTGACAGCTACGTGGGAACGTCCACCGGGATTGTGTGTAAACACCATAGTTATTTGGATGCAATTGTCATTTTTGTTTTTGAAGATTTATGCTGGCAATTTTATGACCTGTTGTTGTTGTTGAACATTCAACTGTCGACGTTCTAAGGCTTTTGATTAAGTGTGTTGGTATGTTTTTGTGTCAACTTTTATTTATCATTCTTCAGTCCAAGTAGGTACTAACGGTTGATCTGCTAAAGGCAAACGATTTCAATTTTCAATGCCATGTGCGGCATCAGATACAGTCTCGTATTTTCCATACATATTGTTATATTCTCCTTACTACGAACACTTGCACACACAGAGTGGAATTGTACTTCCAGTTATAATGTATTCAACACGCGTCCGGCGCTAACTCGACGGCCATTCAGTACTGAAAACAAATCCTTAGCTTTTGTGACCGCCGATCCATCATAACACTTTTTCTATAGGCCAGTATCATCGAGCTTTACACAAACAAAACCCTTTCAAATGCAAATTGTCAGTACGTGCGGATTAGTTCCGTTCTCACTCGTGGGAAATGTCCTAAACATATAACAAGAACCTTTCAAAAGAGACTAATTGTCGCTTTAAACATTAACCTTATAAGGCCACCTACATAAACGGTGATATAATCGACGTATTGGCTCATGGTTGCATTAGAATGAGGCGTAGGCGACGTCCTTCCACCGCGAGCGTCGATCGTGTAATGCCCGCGTTTGCTTTGCTACACATACGGGCGCGTGCACTCCTGCGCATGATTTATGTATGACCACTGCAGTTGGTTCATTTAACTAGATATGTTCCGGAATTATTGTGTTGCGGACAACTATCGTACCGTTGCGATCGTGTCGTGAATCTCAACTTGTTGATGCGCCTAGAGCGAAGGTGATTTTCCACCATGCTGCATGTGTTATCTAGCTCGTTTGTGTTTTCATCTTTTACCGAAATGAGGCTGAATTTAAAGTTACTTGTTTCATACATATCTCTTTCTTTAAATAAAATCGTTCCAAATTAATTAAGTCGTCAGGAGACCTGATATAAAAACTTCGTATCGAAGCCTTGTTTTTAGTTTTCTTAATGCGTAATCAATGCCTGTCACTGTCTCCTTAATCAGTCCAGTTACCGAAATTACCTTCATTAACAAAACAGGGCCTTTCTATATTAAAAAAAACTGTATCAAAAAACCTGTTATCGTTTTTTTCTCTAGAATCGAATGTTCTTTTTAAAATCTGTAGCAAATTAAATTGGTTACGTTCAAAAGGAAAGTAAAAATTTTGAAACCTGAATAAATAACTGCATGTGATTGTCTGGTTTGCAGTTTTCACAAACTTTAATATTTTTTTAAATAGAGGTCTTTATGTTCTAATATGGACTGTTCAAATTCGATTATAGAGTGGTCTTATAGGTTTGGCTTCTCCAATTTGACGGGTGTTAGTGGATACAATGTGGGGACAGATGTAGGAAGTGTCGGATGCCGTTCATAGTTCAGTGTTCTTGATGCAGGCTCTGTTCCAAAGATTGGATCGTAAAATCGTGGCGATGTTCTCTCCGTGGCTTTCGATACAGTAGAACAAGGTGTAAGAAAACAGCGGATGACATACTCAATAGAAGCTTTTTCGCTGTTGTTTAGATGGCAAATATAAAGTGAGTCGTAGAATAATAAAAGATTAAAAATATGTTAATTAGCTTAGTAACCGGTTGTTTGAGTCAACAGAAAATAAATTATTCAATCTAGATTAATTCAAAGGTAAAGTAGATAGAAGATGTTGATGACGCCAGAAAAAGTCGTTTTAAAATTTTTCAATTTTTTTCCTGATAGCTACAACCTAGGTAAGTTGCAGCTAACAGGAAACACAAACTTTAGCATAGTTCCACTTTGTGTAATCTTTACGAAGATATCTAAATTTTGTTTGTGTAATATAGCAGTCCTTTTCTCACAGGCCTGAGTCCCAGCAGTGCGAACATTATAAGGCTGATTATGCTTATGCTAAATGTCGTCCATAAGTCTGTAGTTTGTGGAGGCACCTTTAAAGAAAGAACCTTTTAGTGTCTTGTGTTAGTCGTGAGAGGAAATAGTCCATCTCTTACAACTTGTACCACAATTTAATAGTAGATAAACCGATGAAATCGCGTTAGATTCGCCGCTGATCCCGCAAATTTGACGCAAAAACGACAGACACCGGCCAATTTTATTGCTATAAGTAATCTTTTTGTCTGCCTGCGCTTTAGTGTGACTGTAAAACTGTCGGCGATTACTCCAAGCTTTTCCTAAAAGTAATTTAGCGTTTAGCAATTTATCTTCTGTTGCAACCTTTTCATTTCGATATCTAAGACCGATATATTGTGTTACTGACACGCGTGCACACACATAATGCTTGGTAATATAACTTTTATTATGTTATGTCGATAAAAGACTCACTATTATATTTTAACTTCAAAATACTTCTATATTACTAGATTTTCTGATCCATTCAATGTTCTCAATGTTTACGAGCACCTTTTATGTCACAAGTTACTTGCACGCGCCAAGGTAGGCGCTGCTTTTACCTCGCTGTGTTACTTTTAATATCTCATTATTTAAAAAAAGTTTCAGGTTTGCGAAATGTTGGCTAACTGTATCAAATTAATGTGTGTGTATGTAATTGAGCCTCGGTGGCCTGCAAGCCGGTTGATCGATAACACGCCTGTTTATTTGAACCGTATCAATTCCGGTGCGATTCGCCGTAAAACCAATATTTATTTAAAAAAAATATATGTATAAGAGCATTCACGACGAAACGTGACTTGAATATTGTAATTTTTGCAATAAGCACTCGCACGATAATGACCATATTTTTCTCAATGAAAGGCATGCGTAGCTATGTTAACTTTACATTTCAAGATCCGATCGGTTGCATCACAATCTGCACCGAAAGTGGTCGTAAACTGACGAGCCTTGACAGCCTAGTATCGGGTTTTGTGATCTGTGACATTGCGGAATTGTCTATCTGGCGTCCTTTTCGCTCTAAGTCGTGTTAATTGTTGTTAGATAAGGATGCAAAGTCTCCACGTTGACGCTCTCACTTCCGCCCGCCCACGAGCGCGCGCCGCAACCTACGCGACCTAACTTACTTTTTAAATCGCAAGCCGGTGGTCTCGTCGCCACAATTGTTAGTGACTGTTGCCAGATTTAAATCAAATTGTATTCGAATGTTAAAATTTGAATTTTTAAAAGTTTTTCGCCTTCGGTTGTGCGTGACGTCACATTGAGTAGGAGGTGCGCGCGATAAAAAGCGTCCGCGGTACTCGGCGTTACACAACCTTTCGAAATGGCCATCCTCCTTAAATTATGACTTAATTCTGTTCTCTCTTTTGTGCTGTTATACGATATGTTTTGTAATAACGGTACTGCAATATCTACTTTGTGATACGGAATATCACTATTGCTCTCAGCTTTATAGTTACGGATGTTGTAAAATTCTACATTAAGTCCTGTCCCAATATGAATTTCAAAAGTTTGGCAGGGGTAATAACTCGGTTAACGATTTCTGTTTTTAGTTTATATGCTCGAGATTCAACGGTTGAACATTTTTATTAAATAAGATCAATTCTTAGTAAATTATCCTTCCCAGCTCAAGTCTATGATAATCGAATAAAGTTAGTAGCAAATGTTCTCGGAGACGTAATACACGGTCCGTAACTCAGTTCCTCGCAGATCGAATCATACAAATCAACAAGTCATTAACATAAAACCATCATAAATAGTTGATATATCAAAACGGAATGACGCATAGAATGTAGCGAGACAAGAGGAAAGACAAACAAACAAACTTACGTGACTCGCTTTACCAAATCACACGAGACGCGAGGCTTAGCATAATAAAACGTTTATGTTCGCTATGTACATTTTGTTCATATATTTTTGCGTTATTTTAACTGTAAGGAAGGTACGGAAACGCGGAAATAAATTTTGCATCTCGCTCAAGTAGGTAAGTACAATCAAACTCAAAAATAAGTGAGATGCAAGATTTAAATCTGTGATGCAAGTCGATTACTGTAAGTTTTACTCTAATGCATTTTACTCATTAATTCTCAGGCCATTAAACGAGTGCCATCCTCTTTATAGATTTAAGTCCAACGATTACTGAATTTGAATGCATCGAATTAATTTTAAGGATTTATTATTCTGTTTCAAAATCCCGTTCCCTTAACTTTGGTGCTAAATGTTGGTCCTGCTGCAGCGACTTCGGATACATTCATGGGTGATCTCTTAAAAATTGTTTCATAATAATTTTAATGGTAAAAATCTAATATATATTTTTATAATGTAGTTAGTTAGTGACGAGTCCTTAAGGACCGAGTCCTGTTATTGATACCTGTATGTACGTAACATTCCCAGTGTGCGCTTCAGTGTATATTTTTAACAATGTTTGTGATCCATCCAGAGTAACGAGCTTAATATAAGGCATGATGTGTGTTTGAGCGACTTTTGGAACATTTGGCCGATGCTTTGTTACAATATTTTTGTACTTCGTGATATCTGAGTTCGCGTGGGCGACGGCACACGACAGCCAGTCACCGGTGATCAAATAAAGTGGTTTTAGAATGAATATTAAATTAACAATCAAGCTAGTTTGCACAGACTTCGTAATGATCAATCTTACCATTTATTTCTGAACATAATGATTTAGTTGCTATAATACTTATTTATTTTTATTTAGTTTTTAAATTATTCTCAGTCATATTTTAATGAAGCATCAGCCAATTTATAGTTCAATTTTACTAGTATCCAAAATTTTTATAAACGGCTAAGTTATAGTAATAAGTAATAAAGTGCTAGTAAAATTGGATCTCGCGATTTTGACGTTGATACAATAATAATAATAAATTAATATATTAAGTGTTAAGTAACGTATGTATCCTAACAAGTGATGCGGTTGTACACTCAGCCACATACATAGCTGAATTGGCGTAATCTTGCAAATATTCGAAAGTACTTAAAAAAAAAACGTTTAATGCAAGTTCGTCAATATTTTTAAAAGTTTGTTGTTGCTGACTGTACTTATGAAGACTTATCGAAGTGTCTTATTAGTGCCTTATGAACGACCAAGTGAGAAGCCGAAGAATGTACTTAAAATTAAACTTAATGACTGTTTCTCAGTATTATATTACGGAATCTCTGATTGTTAGGCCTCTGAAACTGTGGTCGCGATATTTGAATTATTGGTACTTAATTATTTTTGAAGCACTAAGTTAACCAGACGCTAGTCTAGAAGTTTTGTAAGAGATGTCAAGATTTCTGATTATTTAAACATTAATACTGACAATGATAGTTCAAATATAGAGACGTGTTGACACTTCACTTGTGTTTTCCATCATGAAATCAGATCAGTATTCTGTCTGAAATATTATTAGCCTTAATGTGAAGGCGCTTGATAAGTAAAAAGCGATTCATTCCCTTATTCATCATTTCAGAACAAAAGAAAAAGTGCTATTACTGTTGAATGATACCTTAATTTAGTTCCGACATCTTGTTCTCGGCTCTCCCGACAAGCGAAGTGTCAATCATGAAATTAGGCACGCCGTTGACAGAAACATTAGCCGAACACCGAAAAAAAAAAGACAAAAAAGATCGAAAACATATATTTAAATATGAAATTAAGTTTTTCGACGGGCGCTCATTGCTTTCCAAGACGATTATTCATGTTTCGCTGATAAATGTGCGACGTGCAATAATTCCATTCTCGTTTAAGAGGTTGTTCGTGTTAAGGTCTTTACACACACGCGGTAGCTACGTGTATATTTTTGTATAAAATTTATAGCTGTCATTATAATATTTATAGTACATTTTTGACGTGCGACTTTATTGTAGTCCGCGTGTGTGTAATCGCCTCTTATACTTTATTGTAACGATGAGTACAGAAAATTGTTTGCAAGCTGTAAATGAAAATTAATTACAGACTCATGGGGAAGTGCACATTCGACTTCATAAATTATTTATGTACTCAGTATTAAGCTGTCACAAAAATTTACAATACCCATTAAAAACTTAATGTTGAAAATGTTAATTAATTCATTTACACTTTAGACATATATTTCCGTCGGTTTCTGCAACGTATAAATAATATTACTCAGTGTTATGACAATATTTCTGGGATATTACTCCAATGGTTGTGAAATGGCCGACTGTAATTCAAGTAGAAAGAAAATTACTCGATGATTAAGTTTTTATACTATGAGGTCACGCAGGGAGGTGTCTTGTGCCCCCTCGTGACGCGAATGACAATGTGATAGAAACAATACCTAAAGACGCTAGATCATTGTTACTGTAAAATACATTTTTTTTTTTGTAAATATGTACAATAAATAACATAATAAGCGAGGTCTTGTAATACTAGATGCAATGTTGTACAAGTTTTTTCTATTTAAATATTTTTTGAAAGATTTAATCTACTCTATTTTTAATAAACTTATTTTATCGTTTCGAGTAATTTATATAATGTGGTTGTACAATGTCGTTGATGAAATCGGAAGAGACATTACAAAAAAAATATATATAAAAAAATAATAAAACGTTAAAAAATCTTATCAGGTTTTGTATTGTGACTAAGATCTTCCTTCCTCCCCATCCACGTTCGGATAATCCCCGGGAACTTGGTCCTCTGTGATGTCCTGTGCCGGAACTTGAAGTTTCACCAGCGAAAAGAAAAACTTTTGAAACTTGAGTAAGTAAACTTATCTTTCCTTTTTAAACCCAACATGGTAGAACTTTAACAACGGCACCGTCAATCGGAAAATGTAAATAGGGGCGGCGGCTAAGGGGCCCCAATTAGGGTACAACACTATTTTATCGACATTCGGCACATCATTTAAAGGCCTAAAGTGATGTGTACGCATTCGATTGAATTTTGTTGCACTTTAATTCTAGTCGCCGCCAAACGGACCATAAGGATCAACCTCCCTTCGCGATTCAATATTAACTTTATTGCGAACATTGTCGTAAAACATCCAATTTGACGTTTTTAATTACGTTACAATATTAATATCGGTGTTTTAAAGGGGTGTGTCCGATAGTGTTTGGATTTTATCGATGCTAAAGTCCGACCGAATCGAGATGCTTGCTTGTGCATGCGTGCGATTACGAAAGCGTTGCATATTCGATTCGGTCGGCTGATAGTTTTTACTTTGCCGAAGTCAAAAGCTGTATTGCTGTCCCCGTAATTACTTTCGCCGTTCAGACGCGAATATTACAATCATAAACATGCAATAATTGCTCAATGATCCACCTTTGGGTTTGTGAACACCGGCCGTGGAAAGGCGTTTCGGACAGCTTTCTTTTGCCTTCGACAATGTTACGTTTTAATTCTAGAATTTAAGATTGGCCAATCTTTTGCGTCTTGTGAACATTGAAGAAAGAAAACTGAAGACTGCAGTAAGGTACGTGGTTATTCCTATTATTTACTAGATTTAACTTTAATTTATTAACGACTAACATTTTATAATTGCATTGTGTGTGTATTTTGATGTGCTTTTCAGGTATGCTTTACAGGTATCAATAGTTTTGTGTTTACAGAATTTAAAATTTTATGTTTCCATTTAGATTTTTCTTCAATTTTTTCCACAAAGAAGTATGTTTTGTTTAGTAAAAAAACAACAGTGGATCATAAAAAATCCAAACTTTCGTTTTAATAGGTTATGTGCTGATTCATAAATCAGACTTCCAAAACACCATAAACTTTCAACTCTCAGCGTACAAGATAAACAACACGAAACATATTAGTTTTTTTCGCTTTCTCGCCGACGTATTGTAAGTCATGGCTTTATGCACGTTTTTGCATAAAGTAACACCTTATTTTTCCACATTCATTAAATAATATATTAAACTGGACACCAATATTATCTGTGAGGGGTCAGGACTTAATGCATCCGTTTAAAATATTGTGACGTACCATGAATAATCTTTAGTACGTGCCTCGCTTACTGCACTTACAACCATTTTCATTTGAACCTACACTTTCGTCTTAAGTTTCACCGTCTTCAAGAAACTCTTATTTTTGAGCGAGGGTAGGTGTATCTTTTTATGCTGGTCGAGTAATTTCACAAGTTGATCGTCATTTCAATGGGGTAAATTTATAGAGGAGTCTAGTGTCGTTCGTCTGTTGGCAGACTTTATTTGACCGTCAATCTGCTTGTCCAAATGATTGTAGTATGGAGATTATCCAGCTTATAATAGTACAATGGGCGATTGAGACCGTGCGTATTGGTAATTGTGTGTGGTCTCTGATAATTATTAGTTTGATATGTTAATATGTCAAGTTCATAATAGATCGGTTTGCTATTGTCATGGTACAAAAAATTAGGAAGCTTTCTACTTCAAGTTCAAACATTTTCTCGTTGACAGTATGTTACCATAACTGCTAAATTTGTTATTTAGGTTATTCAACACTTATTTGGTAGTAAACTAGACGTAAATAGATTACCAAGTATAAAAAGCGCATCTTATAGTTGTAAAACTTTTCTCTACTATGAACTAAAATTTCTTGTCTCAAAAATTTCAGGATATATCACAGCTCGGTGCTCTTACTTCCTTATGGGACATCACAACTTTACCCATCACGCTAAGTTTACGCACTACTACTTATTTTTGCTAAGTTTCTGTCGATACCGTCGACGTACAACTTTGGAACTTATCTGAACAACAGTTTTCATTGATTCATTTTCTCGTAAGCTTCATAACTTGATTGTTTGGAGTGATAACAATTTGTTTTATTGTTTTCTTCGGAATTGGTAGATTAGAAGTTGGGAACTTAGGGGCAGTTTTTATTTATGAAGCCATAAAGTTAGGCAATCTATATCTAACATTTTGACATCAGCAAAATGTTTTATGAACACATTAAACGTGTTGCTACAACAATATGAAACAGCTTTTTCTCAGAAATCTCATGTACATCAGCAATTATCATCATCTGAGGAATCTTATGTAGATTATTATATATCTTATGTAGTTTGCAAATAATATAATTTTGATATCAACAACATGTTTTATGAACTCATGTTTCTGAAACAATGTTAAACAACTTTTCCTGAGGAATTACACAGCTGATGTATGAATGATATCTAATTCAATTAAACGTGTAGATCCCGTAAATTATTCTGTAGAAATTTCTACTTACGATTTCATGCAAGAAAAAAAAAAGAATCCATTTCAGTTTCACAGACAAATGTCCATTGCGTTGTAACGCTCGATATGTGTTGCGTTATGTTGATGTATGACTGTTGATTGTCACATTATGTAGATGGGTGGTCAGTGAGAGCCGTGATAGACGTGCCTACTGTCATTGTCGAGATTCCTACTTAATTATATGTAGGCATTTGAAGAAGAGTTGGTCGGTAGCAGTATTTGAGCGCACCGGACGCATCTCTGGTCTGCTTTTGTTTTTTTCAGCTTTGAATGGTTTATCCTTTTAGCCAGTGTCAAGTCTAGAAAGTACAGAAAGAAGTTTTTGATACAAAATACAGTCTTTTAGTTTTACATTAGAATATGTATGCAATACCTTCTTTCATTCTAATGTTATTGCAGTATTTGGCAGCAAATGTATCGACATTTGCTGAAAAAACTGCAAAAACATCGGCAGCCTTTTCGACAATCGTCTTCTAAGCTCCATTCAAGACTGTTTCAATGTTTCCATATATTATCTAGCTGTGTAGACACTTGAGATTAAAATTGTACTTATTTTACATGACAATATCCACTAGAACTCAATTTACAAATGATTAAAACAGCTACTGAATTTCACTCGAAAAAAATCTGCAAAAATCACCCTGTGGTCTTCTAATCTAGAACTACGGGATAAAGAGAGTTGACTGTTTTTATATTTTCTCGTATATGTTTAACTGACTGTACTAACAACCTTTCAAATTTTATAAAATAGTCCAGTTACTGAACAGTCATTGAAGCAAACAATAACGATGGTATGAAAATTGTAGTAGGGGTTGATCCCATTGACAATAGTGATAAATACTAAATCATCGCTGGTTGTACTTGGGTAACTTCAAATACAAATGGAGATAACTCTGAATCGACAGCACTATCATCTAACCCAGAAGAACTTCTCGACAACATTTCGGAGATCAAACCCAACTTTCCATTTACAACCTGTGTCCCGTTCCTGTCGCATCGAACTGGCACACGAGGACGCCAGCGATAAGGCGGACACGTTATATTAATGCAAATTGCCGAGCGAGCCACCAACCCGGTGTTATCGAGCATTTTTATACGCGCCAACAGAAATACCACAGTCCACGATGCCATTACTTGGATGCGTTCCGTTGCGTTCACATGCGTGAGAATGATTATATTTAATACTCTTATTGTGTTGTTTACAAATCGATTTCTTTGGTCAATGTTAAGGGATGAAAAAGGTTGAGTTACTGACGGCGTGACAGAGTTATGGTTATGAGTTCCGATGGTTGTTCATGTTTTGTTGGGGGTTGATTAACTTTTTACTGGATTGCGAGTTTGGTCTTGCACCTTTCTTCTTCTTAATCACACTGGTCCAATTAATGCCAAACAACATCAAAAGCTGTTAATCTATTTAATATTTCCAAGAAATCTACGTCGCTAAAAACTTGATTTACCAAACAACGTTGAGACTCAGAGATTCCAACACTGCATAAATAACAACAAACAGCACAGCGCTTGCAAGATTACAATTTTTGAAACACACCAAGAATTTTTGGGTGCGCCACCCAGCTATTAGTCATTAAACATAATTAATACGTATTATAGAAGTGATATTTGTATCAATTTTGTATACTTTCTATCAACCCACGCAATAGAGAATAGCTATTTACCTGTTTGAGACCAAGAATAGAGATTAATTTGTGTAGATATTCCGATATCCAATATTGTCGGAGAGAATGGGAGCTTAGGAAGGATTGAGCTTAGGGTCAGGCTATTGTAAGTTTGCCAGTTAAACGGGTGACCTAAATCCGTTACATGCAAGCTTGTCTGGAGGTAGGTCAAGTAATCGATTAGTCTATCGGCTAAGACTGTTAAGTGGCAGTGATTGTCCAGTCACTGTGAATGGCTCTAATTAAGCAGCTAGCAGAACATATGTTCGTTTTGTAACTTGTCTAGCATAGTCGAACAGATGGTCTTTGATTGAAAGTCAGGAGTAAATGAAAACATAAAAATATAACTTATGTGCTTATGAATGAAGCGAACGCTTTTTCTCCAGTCTCTCCAATTATTGAAGATGAAGAATTATTATTCTATTTTTTTATTCTGCATCATCACCTGCATCAGTGCTTCGGTCTTCATAAAGCCGGTCCTATCAGATATCAACTGATGCTTTAGTGTTTACACTGTTTTTTCTTCGCTTGGATGAATTATTGGTCATTAAAACTTATATTATGTGCTAACTACTGTCATCATTAGGTACTAACTGTCCGAGGTTTGTATTCGCAGAAAAAGCTGTTAGTGTCTCGTGGTCTTAGCACGAAGATTGTGAGGCTCGAAACGACGGACGGAAACATAAATCCGAAGAAGTACCAGTAGAGTACTGAGACGTTGAGAATTTACTCTCCCAATTCTTTACAAATTACATCTGATTCATTCGCCATGAATTCCGTTGAACTTTTAACAAAAAGTCATCTTATTTTAAACAAAAACGATCGGGGCGTTACTTGGTCAACTTGACCCTACAAACACATAGCAATTTTGGAAAGTACCCTCAAAAAATCAATGCCTTTTATCTTGCATTTTCAATTACCGTCAGAGGACTTGGATTTCAATTATATGGTGGGGAAATTGTCGGTTGGAACCATCATTTTAAATGTTAAGCGTTGTGTAGTCGTATTTGCTGTGCGGCGCAGAAATCACATGGCTTATGGGAGTCGGGGTTTTACAGTAAATTATCATTTTTGCTCGTTCACGCAACATTGGGCTGTCGGAATTGCGTAAGTTGATGTTTTTTGTGAGCGCGTGTTATTGTGTGAAGAGTCAGGGCACTTGTTTTATTTTCTTTTTATTACACAACGGTAAGAGTGATGCTTTTTGTCTTTCGTTTATGAGTATCATTCGTGCGGATTTGAGAGTAAAATACTGAATTAGCTTTTAGTAGTCTCCATATTTGTTTATGATGAATAAAATGGAACCTTTCACGGAGGTTTTGAGTGATTCAAGTTACAATCTCTGAATAGGGACGGTAAAAGCTTTCTCGCAGTTAAGAAACTGTTGTCTGTGTGTGTAACTCTTGATTTCTGATTAGGAATTTTGAAGTTGAGTATTTTACAAGCTTTACTTTAGGGCGAAACTTAAATTAATAAAATTAACAAAACGTTGTTCGGTACATTTGGACAAGTACAATAATAAATAGACGATCTTGCATTACGTAAGAGCCTTAGGTGTTAGGATTTTTATAAATTCCCTGGATCCTAAACTAGGATTCCCTGTGTCGTGGGATTCAGTCTCTTGCCGCACCTTCTTCTTTCGTGTCGATCGGACTCAAATTTGGTCCGCGGCTAGATATTCTAGCCTCCTGGACAGTTCTGTCGTTAGCCTCGTATACAAGTATTTATTTATTTATTTATTCATGTACACACAAACACTTAAAAACGAAAAGAACAATGTTAAAAAAATACAAAGGACCTGCTTATTTCTAACGATATTTCTTCCAGCAGACCTGCGACAGGACAGTTAGATGAGATATGTAGACATAGTGTGTATAAATTAAGAAAACAAACAAAATATATAATTAAATAGACTATATTATTTAAATTAAATCTCATAATACATACATATATAACAATAACAGTAAATAAATGTGCACAAGAATAGATACAATACATAAATTATAAAAATACATATATTTATGATAATATCTGTAATAAATATCTTTACGAGATGGTAGAGAGGTAGTGTTCCTTGACTAGCTTTTTGAAGACAGATATATTTTTAGCGTCTCGGATCTTAGCTGGAAGTGAGTTCCATAGTCGTACTGCATGAAAATAGAAGGAGTTGGAATAAAAATGGGTTTAATGTTTGATAAGTAAAGTTAAGTATTATATACCAACAGACATAAATTACATAGCATAGCATAGCATGGAGGGAATGGGCTGTAATCCACCACGCGGGCCCAGTGCGGGTTGGTGGATGTCACGTAAATTTTTTTGGTTTTAGGATTTGCCGGTTTCCTCACGACGTTTTCCTTCACCGTTTTGAGAGCAGTGGTGATGAAATAAATTACACAAAGTAATGCGCCTGGCTGGGTTTGAACCCGCGCCTTCAACTCGCAATTCGGGGCCGTTACCACTCGGCCACAAATCTAATTCAAGAAATAGTTTTTGATAATTGGCATTAAAGTAGGGCTTTACACGTCTAAATCCAAATTCAAAATTCAGGATCCGGTCAGTATCAACCTAATTTAAAGGACAGATTGTAACATCTCACTTACAGTAAATGAATACAGCACATGTGTTTAAAATACCTATTCAAGGAGTCACTAATTGCATTCTTTAGAGTAGTTACCCTAAATAAAAGACTACTAATTCATCGTTAGACATTCAGGCACTTTCGCCAAGGAAATGATTTAACTGTAGCCACGTTGGAGGTAGGGTTGCCAACAAGAAGTAGTGAAGAATTAAAAAAAAAAATTGCCATTAAACAAAATTACAATCATCATTATTTCAGTCGAAAGACTGTTGGACATAGGCCTCCTCAAAGTGTCGCCACAACGAACGCTCCTGTACGTCTCGTATCCATGGAATTCAGTCTACCTTGTGGAAGGCCTTCCAACGCTGCGTCTCCCAGTAGGTACGTCGTCACCACTCCTGGGACTTTCGGCCCCAACGGCCATTTGTTCTGCGAGCAATGTGAAATTACAATACTATTATTAAAATAAAATAAATATTATTAAAAAATAAATAAAATAAATATTATTAAAAAAAAAAATGAAATGATGATACAATAGCAAAAAACAATGAAAAAAAAAATACAGGACTTAGCGAAGTTGATAATCTACAATCGTTAACGCCAGTACAAAACTTCAAATATAATTATGGGAATTACATCATCTCAACGTTAAGTCACGTGGTCACAAGAGAAAAAAGAAATCGGATTCGTTACCGACTGTAGAAATAGATTAGAAGCGAAACGGTCGTGACTTGGCTAGGCCTGCAGTTTTGTCATTTATAAAACCTTTGATTGAGTAGAAATATTTGTCCAGTAACGGTTTTGCGTACGTTGGAGTTAGGGTTGCAAATTTTTTTTTAGAAGAAATAAGGTAGGTAACCCAATTTCAAAAAGAGTCAACGAAGAGTAAAGCTGAAGAAAATTTTTATTTCTTTACACACCTTTACTTTTAAATTTTCTTGTTTTTTTTTCCTTTTTGTGAAACAAAGATTTCGTTAACTTTAAAACGATTATACGACTGTACGATCAGCTTCGAGTCCAACTGGATAGCCGCATCCGGTTGGACTGGAACGTCCGTGTTTTACATGGGGCTAGTCTACCAGACCTCCACAACCCAGTTACTGGGCAACATGATACTCCTTGGATAGGCTGATAGCCAGACTTTCTGGCGTCGGACTACTTTGTGTGTATAAAGTATACTTGTACCTATAATGTATAAAGTGTACTTTTGCAAAATATACCGCTTTACAATACTCTTAATTTAGAGTACGATTGACAACACAAATTAGAGTGACACAGCTCAGTAACTTAGTAGGATAATTTGTCTATTCTATTAAGGCAAGCTTATTTAGGGCAATAAATGCCGATGACATAAGTCCTTAAAGCTGGGTCTCCTTGGTACATTAACCATTTGGAACACTCCAATGTTTTACGAGATACTTCCAGATCCGCGAAAACAAAACACCGATTGAATTACGAAAAAAATTAAGGTCAATTATTTTTAAATCTCAAGACTCATGCGCAGACGTTAGTAGGTCGAGCAAAAGAAGATTTTAAGGGGACTATAGGAGCTTATCGCGAGTTTTATAATGCGCAAAAGTAGAATTATCCATTGTAGTAAACAGAATCAGAAAAATGTATGTTATTTTTCAAGATAGATGCTAGATAGATAGTGTTTAAAACATCACGGAGATACTTCGTAAAATTACTTTTATCGATTAAAAACCGGAGTAATAATATACATGTAAATATTCTGATTGTTTGTCAGATTGTTCTACAAGCAACGTTTTACCATTAAATTATATTTTTTTTTAATTTTTTAACCAAATCTGTAGAGTTTTAGTAAATTGCTAAACTCTTTCTTTCTTTTCTTCTTCTTTCTCTTATTTCTTTTTTTTATTATTGATAAGCTCGCGTTTGACCACCATCTCACCTTATGGTAAGCGAGGGTGCGGTCGACGATGGAGCACGCTTGTCTAGAAGTAACCTTCACTCTTGACTTAAAGACCCCTAAGTTGTAGCTATCAGGAAACACAAACTCCGGCAGGGAATTCCGCTTAATTCTTCTTCTTAAATTGTACTTCATATTATTATTTGCAAGCATTGTGTCTTTGCGCATCTCTCTTGTATGCAATCCGAGAATGGCCGCACTTTAGACGCTACAGTCCTCTTAACACGAACCAAGGAGAATGAAATAACCAAAACAAGTTTGTCATCAGAGGGAAGATTTTCAATAATTACGTACAACATTAAGGCAGTAGTTTCATTAAGCCGCTGACATAATCGAGTGAAATTAAAACGTTGGACATCAATTCCCATGTTAATACGTATTTAGTAAGAAATTGGATTTTCGATGGTGACATAAATATGGGAAATTATGCTTTAATGGGAAGGGATTATGTCGTGTTTTGCGATAAATTTGAGTGTAGCGGTAAGGTGGTTTGGGACCGTGTTATTAGGTCGGTGGGACATTATTAAAGGTCAGGGAAGTAGGTAAAAGGAGATTCGGTAATTCTTTCGTTAATAAAGCTCTGTTGCCACTGTTGCTATTGCACTGTTGCCTGGAAGAAATCGTCTAGTGCGATAAGGCCGCCAATTGTGTGTTTTTTATTATATGGTTTCCTTTTTGTTAATTTATAATCTTGATGTGCAATAAAGTATATATAAATAAATATAAGGGTGAGATGATCTGTTTTAAGTCAAGAGTGAATAGGTTACTTCTAGGCAAGCGTGCTCCATCGTCGACCACATCATCGCTTATCATCAGGTGGGTTGGTGGTCAAACGTGAGCCAATCATTAATGAAAAAGGTGAAAGTTGGTGTGTAGCTTTGTTATTTCTTCACGCTCGAACGGCTGAACGAATTTGGATGAAATGTGGCACACAGGTAGACCATGTTTTGGAATAGAACTTAGGACTTTTTATCCCAGGAGTATGTTCCCTTGGGATTATTTATTACTTTCACCTTTCACGCGAGCGAAGCCACTGGCATCGGCTAGTAGAATTATAAATACTTTGTTTGCCAAAAATGTGATGCTGAGATATGAAGCATTTTTTTTTTGTACATAGGTATAGGGTGACTGGCAATTAGTGTACGATACTTAAACACGTGATTGTGCTCATGAAAACAAAATTTAAGTATCGTACACTAATTACCAGTCACTCTATATAATCCTGGTAAATTTTACCGTAGTCCTATGGCTTGCGACATTATTTTTTTTTATTTTGGGTAGGATTGCGTTTGACCACTATCACACGCGTGAGCGATAATGGGGTCGACGATGGAGTACGCTTGCCTCTACAGAACCTTTTCACTCTTGGGTTTTTGTCATGCGACTCCGGCAGGGTATTCCACTTCTTAGCTGTAAGTAACGCAACAGAACCTACTATGTCTGTACTTCAGACATCTGCTATATTTTTTTTTTTCGTTTATTTGTTTATAAAATACAAGTAATAGGTACAATTCAGATGATGCAAATCATAAACTCATTAGAGTTTTACCGTGCATCATAATCATCGACACAAAAAAAAAAACTTTGCTTAACTAAAACACAACAAAAATATCACATTCCAGACCACATAATTATATCCGAAGAGGGTATAATTAAAATAAGACGCCAAAATTGTCGATATGATCTAGAATAGTAACCAACAACATTTGACCGTGGCTCTAGGGTCGAGAAATGTGAAAAGGAATCTATAAATTTGATGACCATAGGAACCATCACCCACAGTCCAACACCTAAAGATTGATAGCCAAAATTATACAGTCAAGGCGACGCGTTTTAAATACAAAATAACGTACAAGTAAGCACATAACAATTTCGGTGTTACCAGGAACACTGCAAAACAATTTGTTTGATGATAATATTCGGGCGTTAATTCGAGGCCCGTCGTCGATAAGATTGACGGGGCGCAGCATGGCGACGCGTAATAAAAATGTACAGGGAATTCTTTTTTCGAAATTTGTTTTTTTTGCAGATGCGCCTTGGTCAGTTGAATTAGTACATAGTCCTTTCAGCTTCCTGTTTTTTGTAAAATGGATAGATAATTCCATTATGTGTATCATGTTAAGGAATGTGAATGATTATAATCATGTCAGCTGAAAGACGTCCACTGTTGGACATAGGCCTTCCCAGGTGTCGCCACAATGAACGGTCCTGTGCGTCTCGCATCTGATTGTAGTTCAGTGAATGATTGTATAAGTTGGTATATTATTGTGGTCTCGTGTTTTCAAGCGTGAAAGCAGAGTTTGCGGTTTGATTCCCGGGATTTTTCCTCTAGCAGCCCGGGACATCCCCGTGCTTTGTAAAATACATTAAGCCATTGGTTTTGCGTCCGATCATATCGGATTGATGAGAGTAATGGAACAAAGAGTACACCTGTGTTTGCACAATCTCTTGGCTAAGGTTGAGACTGGCTACCGTAATTGAAATTCAGTCGGGAGGATTACAAGTAAGCTGTCTGAAAAAGAAACACTGCTATATCATATGTCTAAGTTTGAATAGTAGAACTCATCTACACTAATGTTATAGAGAGGTAAAATTTTTGTTTACTCCGGTAATCTCTGAAAATACCTACTGGTCTGATTGCTAAAATTTTTTTACCGATAGAAAGCTGGTCTATTCCTGAATGACATAGGCTATATTTTGTGTACCTTCGCGGGCGAAATTGCGGGCAAAAGCTAGTTTTATGTCAATGACCGTTGCAGTAACCATCACAGCGTACTTAAATCCAAGTGTATTACTGCTGCAAGCTGGACCCTCGGGCAGTCGTTTGCCTGACCTCAATGATCTAGAATTCTAGGCGTTATTAAGTATGGAGCTATTAAATTACACTATCTATAACATAATAGCGCTCGTATAATAATCTGGATCTATAAACTTAGTGAGGACACAATCTACAATAATCATCATCTTCCAGAACCTTTCGTCCTCATTGACCAGCTGATTAGATCAGAAGCTGAGAGATCATCAAATAACTTCTCCCGCTCGAGGTGGAGCGACAGTAAAACCTACCTGTGTTCCTTCAGCTGCCCTTTACGTACCCTGGCCTCGGTAACTCTTCAGAACATTTCCGCAGCCCGTCAAAAATAGACCCTAAAGAATAATTGAATAAAAATCACTCTGTCGTTATAATCACGCGACTGTAAGCCTATTATCGTCAACGATACCCGGGGGTCCATTTCACAGCTTGGCCATCTCATTCACGGACTAAGGGCCGTCGCACACAGGCCACCGGCAACAACCACTAATTGCCGTCACTGGCATATTTCCTACCTATAGTTATCATACATTTTATATGGATTCGCTGCACACGGTTGACGCCGGTGGCCGTCACACGCTGCTCGCTTCTTGTGGCCCGCACTGGCCATTAAACGCCGATACCACAAAATAGATAGGTACAGAAGTCAATCTCATGTATGTACTTCACTTTTTATACCTACGCTAGGCGATCGCGCTAGGGTCAGCGTGTTGCGCTGAACTGTACGAGTACGACCGGGCGATTGAACCGAGATTTCGTGTCCGTGAGCGTTGTCTATGTGTGCGTTGCTTGAACGCGCTTTATAAGTAGATTTTCTTCTGTACCTATATATTTTGTGTCGATACAAATCGTCGTCACACGCCACTCGCGCATTTAAACCTTCTTCATCAGAGTCCATTATGATACTGCGCGTATCGGATAAAAAAAGTAGAGGCCACCGGTCACAAGTGACTGCTGCGCGCTTCAACTTCCTTTGTGGCCGTTTTTAGCTTCTCGTGGCGGCGTTTGTAGTTGTGGCGTGTGGCCCTTGTGCGGCGACGCTAATAGTACTTTAAATTATTTCACTTAAATATCAGCATCATCACCATTCACCTGTACATCATTAAATAGGTGCATTAGCCCTGCACTGCTCCAAGCCACCATTCATATCTATTAAAAAATTAAATTTAAAGACCAGAGAAGTGCTTAGCCATTTGTATGAAACATTTATGTTAGACTAGCTTCTGTAAACGGGTTCGCCCGCGTGCATGTAGGTCTTTTTAGGGTTCCGTAGTCAACTAGGAACCCTTACAGTTTCGCCATGTCTGTCTGTCCGTCTGTCTGTCTGTCTGTCTGTCCGTCTGTCTGTCCGTCTGTCCGTCTGTCCGTCCTCGCTTTATCTCTGTGATCGTTAGCACTAGAAAGCTAAAATTTGGTACCAATATGTATATCAATCACGCCGACAAAGTGGTAAAATAAAAATTGGAAAAAAATGTTTTATTAGGGTAGCCCCCTTATATGTAAATTGGGAAGTGATTTTTTTTTTAATTTCAACCCTAACGTATGATATATTGTTGGATAGTTATTTAAAAATGAATAGGGGTTTACTAAAATCATTTTTTGATAATGTCAATAATTTCGGAAATAATCGCTCCAAAAGTAAAAAACAATGTGTGGGCCCTCTAACTTTTGAACCATAAGTTTAGAAAATATGAAAAAAATCTGAAAAGTAGAACTTTATAAGGACTTTCTAGGAAAATCATTTTGAACTTGATGGAAAGAACAGTTTTTGTACAAAAAAGACAAAAAGCTTGTACAAAATAATTTCTGGACTAAGTTTGTAGTATAATCGTATAGGCAAGCATTTTTTTAAACTCATAAATGGGTACACTTATTGTGACGGACGGGAAGGTACGGAACCGGATACGGACCTCTAGGTTGCAGCTATCGGAAAAACAAAGAGATCAGAGAATTCCACTCTTTAGCTGTAGGTCCGCATAAAGTTTCCTAAATAAGAAATAAGGTTTCTTCATTCAAAATTTCGACGCCCGTTTCATCCGATTAATTCTGAAATATCCTTTCTTATTCTTTGTAAACATCATAAAAGGTACCTCTGTACAACATTTAGCGTTCTGGGATCAAGGGTTTGGGAGTGTGAGATGATTAGTGAGTGAGTGAGTCTGGACTTTACCTTTTATATACTTACAGACTAGCTTTTACCACCGGCTTCTCCTGTGTGAAAGTAGAAAACTATCACAAGAGATTGTATAAGCGGAATAAAATAGTATTCTATCTGCTTTTATGGGACATGGAGCTGCGTGCTAAATTTCATCTCATACACACACACTCATACAAACACACATACTTTCATCTTTATAATATTGCTGTGATGTTCAGAGATCTAAGTTTTGATCAGATACGATAACGTGGGAATGATGCCTGAAGCTACGTGTATTAAAAATGCATCTTGAAAGGTAATGGCAGCTTGCAAATTTGTAGTCGAGGGAGTTTAATAGATACAAGTTTTCAATATACAAGGTGTAAGTGACAGCCCTCCACAAACTTTAAGGGCTTGCTCAGTAGACGAAACTGAACAACCTTCCACAAGATTGTTTTTCAGGAAACGAAAAAAAAATCGACCATGCCATGTCTAATCAAGTTTATCATTTTGTATGGTGAGGCTGATTTTTTTTTTTCGTTTCCTGAAAAAAAATCTTGTGGAAGGTTGTTCAGTTTCGTCTACTGAGCAAGCCCTTAAAGTTTGTGGAGGGCTGTCCCTTACACCTTGTATATATAAAATTTTTTTTCATAGCAAGCTTTTATAGCACGGTATAGCATAGTCGGCCTTATAATGTTCCCACTGCTGAGACTCAGGCCCAGTGCAGGTTGGTGGATGTCATATGTCTTTGAATTTTTGGTTCTAGGACATGCCGGTTTCCCCACGATGTTTTCCTTCACGGTTTAGAGAGCAGTGGTGATGAAATAAATTACACAAAGTAATGCGCCTGGCTGGGTTTGAACCCGCGACCTACGACTCGTAAGTCAGGGCCGTTACCACTCGGCCACCACTGCTCTAGCACGGTATGAACCTATATAATTAATACTCATAGACAAAATTCCAAATAGTTCAAACACGATAGGGATATTGCGCTTCTTACCGAGTTTTTCCACCATTTTCTAGCTCCATCATCAGACTCTGGTTGCCATCTAGCACCAACCAAAGTAATCGTCAAGACGTATCAAACGAGTCTAAACTCGGTGGGTCTGTGTCGTTCAACTACCGAGTACCTAAGGCCACCTTCCGGTTCCATCATCAGCTCAGCTCCATGTAATAATAACTTTGCATTGTCATCTGATATACACATGCATGCAAAATTTCAGTTCAATTGATAACCGGGAAGTGGATAAAATTTAATTTGCAAGATTTGATTACAGATAAACATTGGGACAGGTGAAACTAAATAAAAACTTATAAAATGAAGGAAAAGAAAATGGAATGTGTAATTTATTACATGTTTGTCTAAAAGGTATTTTAAACACAAGGTGTGTTTAAAGTATGGATAACTAAATCTCTATGTTCAGTTTATCCATGGCAACATCTTTGTATGAAGAACTTGGAGGTATCCATGCTATAATTATATAGTACTACGTATAATTATATAGTAAGTAAAAAAAAAAAACTAAATATAACTGTATCAATAATATTACAAAGGCGAAAGGTTGTGAGTGTGTGTGGATTTTGATACTTATCCACGTTCAAATGGCTGTATGTTGTATACAGGTAGACTAACTATGTACTATAAAAGCATATATAGGATACTTTTTATCCCGGGAATATGTTTTCTTAGGATAATTTTCTACAATAACGCAAGCGATAAAAAAAGGCCAAAAGAAATTACACACTTCCTTTGCCATAGTAAAACCGATTCGATATAAATCTATTAGTTTTGCTGACCCAATGATTTCTCTCCCCTCCAGCCCACCCAAAAAAAGGCATTGTTATACACTGCTAAATTTTGATCGTTTTAATCCCGTGGAGGGTCGATCCGGTACACGAAACACTATCGATTTGTAAAGATAAAATTAAAAACTTTACCTACAAATCATTGGACTCGCTCAGCTGACGTATTCTTAAAGAAATTAATTTCGTACATGCGTAAATTAATACGAGTTTTGAAAAAAAGGTACTTTATTTTTTAATTTTATCTTTACAAATCGATAGTGTTTCATGTACCGGATCGACCCTCCACGGGATTAAAACGATCAAAATTTAAGGGTGTATAATAAAGCAGAAAACCTCCAATATTCAAAGTAACAGTTAACCTATAACGATCGGGATATTTCACATCAATTTAGCTATCAGATTCAATAAATAGAGGCACAGCTTACAGCGGGGACTCCCATCATTCTCGATGTATCGAATTTAACACAATAATCGTCGATCATCGCTATCAACTGATTAAAATTGCGGGTCAGACGTTGTTGAACTCGCAACGTTGTGCCTGAGTTTTATAGCTAGCCGGATCTGGTTTGGAGAAAGATTGTCCTGAGATTCGAAGGGGTTTAAGGGTATTTTATTGATAACGTGCGGATTTCATCACGCATGCGGGTTTACTCAGCACGCGTAATCGCCGCAAATGTTCTATTCATATAAGTATTTATTGTAATGCGTGTAACACGCACGCGGGATCATCACTATCATCATCATCAGCCTTTCGTTAATGTTCCCACTGCTGGGACTCAAGCCTCCTCTCTAGGAGAGGGAAGAGAGGAGGCCACGCGGGCCCAGTGCGGGTTTGGTGACTGTCAAATGTCTTCGAATTTTTGGTTCTAGGACATGCCGGTTTCCTCACGACGTTTTTCTTTACCTTTTTGAGAGCAGTGGTAATGAAATAAATTACACAAAGTAATACGCCTGGCCATTACCACTCGGCCACCACTGCTGGATGCGGCGTGTGATATCGGACAGCAGCCCCGCATGCGGAATCGCTCCGCATGCGTGATGAAATCCGCACGATATTAAAAATACCCTTTAGGTAAAATTTAGGTAGAGTTGAGTAGTGTCATTCAGTGATTGACAATAATTTTTTTTTTGAGATGCAAAGTCATTATATTTGATGATTCTTGAGACTTCTCGCGCTATGTTAGGACCTAGACGTACTGTCAGACTTTTACAGAAAAATACCCACCTTAGTTCCTTCAGTTGCCATTGCCTTTCAGGTTTGATTCCGCGTCTTAGAATTCGTAAATCGAGGTGGTTACTGTGCCGACCTCAGGGATATGAGTTGGAGAATGATTTGTTAATTGAAACTCAAACAAAATCTTGGAAAAAGACACCATTTAAATCTAATTTTAATTCCACAAATTCCTATCACGTAATTTAATCTAAATTAGTATGAAAAGGTCCTTATCGTCAACAATTTATTACGTGTCGCGAACGCATCTTTTAACACGGAAGTGTTGGCGAAAAAATTGTGCTTTTAGGTGCGTTTCGTGGTACCCCATCAATTTCACGGAGCTACCCGATTTTTCTGCGAGCGTTGATTGAATCATGCAAATTAGTTTTAACACGTTTTTATAAAAAGTTGGGGAAGTTTGCGATGTTATCTAAAAGTATTTTTTTGGGGTTCTGCACCAAAAGGGTAAAACAGGACGCTGTTATTAAGACTCCGCTGTACGTACAGACGTACTTACGTCTGTCTGTCGGTCCATCTGTAACCAGGCTGTATCTCATGAACCGTAATAGCTAAACAGTTGAAATTTTCTCAGATAATTTACTTTTGTTGCCGCTATAACTACAAAAAAAAACATATTCAATATTTAACTGGTGCTCTCATACTAAAGTGATTTTTTTGTCGTGTTTTTGCTGTGAACGGTACGGAACCCTTCGTGCGCGAATTCGACTCGCACTTGCCCAGTTTTTTTTAAATATAAAGCTGGTGTTTGACAGCAGAATCTGCAATAAAGTATCTGGACCAGCTGTTCCTTTTGAAACGAATGGGAAGAACGAACATTACAAAAACGAAAGTTTTTATACGTATGTCTGTTTGTTACTCCTTTACGCTCAAACGGCTGAATGGATTTGGATGATATTTGGCACACGGATAGGCCATATCCTAGAATAGGACTTTGGATACTTTTTATCTTGGGCGTATCTTCCCTTGAGATAATTTTCTACTTCCTTGCAGGCGAAGTTGCTGTGTGCTAGTGTTAAATATGAACAAGAGTAGATAAAAGAAACCAGACGTGAGAATAGTTAAATGATTGGTTTGAAAGATGACACGGTTCAGAAAGAATTAAGTCGAATCCTAGTCTCACTAATGAAAGCTAAATGAAAATTACTACTTACCCTTACACTTTTTTTTTCTTGACTCCTCGGACAGATTTTAAAACTCAGGCCGATGCGCTAATTGATGTTGGCCAGAGGAACAAAATGCACTGTGTGTTCATTCATTATCTTAGAGGACATTGCCAATCTTTGTATGGAAGTTGGACCAAGTGCCAACTGTAACAGAGACATTTGTAATACATGATTGAAAAGAGTATCCATGGAGTTTCTTTCACATTCTTCTCCTTAGAGGTCTACGCTTTGGAATGTGCAATAAGCATCTTTTTTCTGATTGACTGACTTTTTGACATTGCAAAAGTGGCTGTAAATAATTTATTTGAAATATAAAATGCTTTGAATCTTTGTATCTCTTTGAAATTTCCATACAAAGCTTGCCATTCAGATAAGGGCAGGAAGATGATGACGTTTTAGTGAAGTTATATGAGTCAAAGTATTAACAGTTAACTCCAAGTTAGGTACTTAGTGAAGTCGTATCAAAGTGCCAAAAGTTAAGGGAGTAAGGAGTAAAGTTTGGTGATTGCACTAATTGCCGATTAACTCGACTTGATACGCTTTTGAAACTGTTCTTGGTTTACGTCGTTTGTTTGCAAAGTGCTTAGTCCAATTAATATCAAAGCCACTCTGAAAGAAGAGATAATATGTATGAAGTCACATGGAACAGTAGTCTCGTTATCATCGTACTAATTCTTCTTATTGTTTTCGAATCTATGTTAAACTTACACAGTAAATGACTACGTTAACTGCAACATCGGTGACATTCATTAAACCCTCCATAATGCAGCCTTAATTCTAATAAAAATGCCTTATGATACGTGTAGCATTCGTTGATAGTTCTTAAATTATTAATTATAATATTTTTTCCCTGGAATTAAGGTCGAATTCAAATTCTGTTTCCTGCTGACTTAGGGACCTAATGACTGAATACTTCTGTATTTACCTGCTGACATAATATATTTTATATATCAAAGACTTTATATATTAAGTTAGTTATGTTGATAACCCAGTGGCTTCGTCTGCCTCCCGGAATAAAAAAAATATCTTATGTGCTATTCTAAGACATGGTCTACCAGTGTTGTTTAAATCCATTCTGCTGTTCGAGCGTGAAGGAGTAACAAGGTACACACAAACGCACTTCTTCCCTTCTTCTTAGTGTATCGATGGCAAAACCAGTTAAATTCCTTGCCTGGCTCAGAATTCGGCCACGACAATGCCGTCTGCTGATGCTGTCATTAGGTCCCTACGTGAGCAAGAAACAGAATTTGAATTCGACCTTAATTCCACTTATTTTTTAACATGATGACACCTTTTCCAGTCCCGATTAAAAAATGATGATAATGATGAATTTATTCTTCAAAATGACTTCGTCGTGCCTCATAAACAATTACAGTTCTGCCCATCAGCCATAATTTTGCGTATTTATCATATTCATCATCGACCTGTCGCCATCATGTAGGAGACCGTTAACAGGTGCCTCTAGCTATGACTAGTGAATGCACTTCGATAAGAATAAATCGATTGTTGGCGGGTATTTCTACTTTCAGAGGGATTAATCACAAATACTAAAAAACCGGTTAAATCTGACGTCGACGTCGGACTTGCGCACCGATGGTTCCGTGCTAACTTATGTAAGTAGTTCGATTCCCGAAGATTTTACAGTATAAGTAGTTTTCAGACTTTGTCCTTTACATGTGCTTTTTTTTAGGCGGGAAATGATTCAATGACTTATCCCGCTCTAGGGAACTCGGGCGTGTCAGACTTTTACTGACTTAGACCGCCGCTTTTTGCCAAATTTTAGGATTCTGTGTCAATATTAATCCATTAAACCTCAAGCGAACGCCTGCGCCCGCGCCCGCGCACGCGCCCGCGCTCGCGCTCGCGCCCGCTTTCTCTCTCTCATTGTGTCTCTAATTAGGGTATTCGAAAGGTTTACCCTATAGGTTTATGATTTCCTCGAGAGTTACAAAATAGACGCCTGAACGGAGTATGAACGACCTTATTTTTAGATTACGTCGACTTAAAAGTTTTTTTTTTTACTGTTAAGGATGGTTGCAGACTTGAGTATTTGATACTAATTTCAGACTAAGCATCTCTGAAAAAAAGCGTTTTGACAGACACACAATAAAGTGATCCTATAAGGGTTCTGTTTTTACGGATTTAGGTAGGAAACCCTAAAATTCGAAAAAAACGTTTTGGGAACACATTTATTGTGCGTTCAGCCAAGGAGTGGAATTCCCTGCCGGAGTCTGTGTTTCCTGATAGCTACAACTTAGGTGTCTTTAAGTCAAGAGTGAATAGGTTACTTCTAGGCAAGCGTGCTCCATCGTCGACTACATCATTGCTTACCATCAGGTGTGATGGTGGCGAGCCTATCAATAATAAAAAAAAAATATTGACTACATTACTACATAATTACTACCTTGTCAATTGTTATCACACTTTATTAAATTAAAAAGTTAGGTCTCAATATTTGCGACAATAGTCGTATTCATTACGTGCATAATATTATGTGAGTGCTCATAAAATGACTTTTTTGAGGTGGGACATTATCATTTGACATTTTCAACTTTGAGTGGAGTGACTTGATGACAGACTTTTATGTTGTCAGACCATTACCAGTTAAAACCTGTATGCATTCCAGGACCCTGGTAACTCATACAAACAATCCCGCAGAAAGTAAAATGACTCTTAAACGATTATATCGATATTAATTGCTGTTAAAAATGTCGAGATAAAACTGTTACGTTACTGCGAGCATATCGATAAGATAAAAATCGATTGTTGATCCGATTGTATCGATATGAATCGTTGTTAAAATGTCAAAATTAATGCGAGAATAGTTCAAAGCTTGCTGATTAATGATGAAACTTTAGATAATGTTGATCGGCTTAAAGATTATTGTAGATAGGGAGTTGTAGGAGAACGTTTTAGTTTAGCATTTAGTTAATTGACATAATTAAAAGAAGGTAATTAAACGTCGCTCTTTCTTTGATACTGATAATGTCAATAATGTCAACGTACAATTTCTGCAGTATTCAAATTTTTTATCGTATGCTACTGACCAGTACGATTACCATATCCTATATTAGCTACATTCCTCGACATAAGAAAAGTTTTGCGTACTTCGTTAGTAAAAACTTAATCATTTGTCGTTAAACATAATGACCCCATCTTTCCTAATACGAACAAGAATAAGTAATTGCGAAAAACTGCCGTTATTTGTAATTATTTATTCTTCTTAAAGGACAGTTTTTTTAATCGATTCTAAAAAAATATCGATAATAGTCAATTCTATCTGCATATGTATGCACTATTGGATGGTGGAGTGTTTCAATGTGTGTGTATGTTGGTTTCATATAGTTTAGACTTGTAAGTGTTGAAGGCATTTTTATTGTAAACGATAATCGTTTTTGTGTGGACTCTGACGGGATGATTACATTTTTTCATTCATTTTTGACATTTAATTTGGAGAATGTACGCTCTTTTATTGTTTGTGTCGTGATAGACGAGTTTGATCCTTGCTATGCTTATTTTAAGGTTATTTTTTGAATCTTGATAGGTTTTTGGCTGGTGTCGGTTGAAAACGCTTTCATCGATACGTCAATCGCAATTTTTTGTTGTGGAAAGTTATTGATTATTATCGCTAATTTTCGGTTATGGTTTCCATCAGGGATATTGTCACTTTTTCACCGGCCATTTAGTTTTCTTCACATTAAGGGTTATAGAGTTTTGTCCTGAAGAATTTTAAGAGGTAATCAAGAAATAGTTTCAATATATATGATTTCATTACCGTTATTAATATTTTTTATTTTTTTATCTTTTATAAACTAGTACTTGACTGCGATCCCGCCTGATGGTAAGCAGTGATGCAATCGTTGATGGTGAGGCGCACTAGTTTATTACTGAAAAAATATACAATTGGATCGACGTTTATTCCTCTAGGTCGAGGAGATACACGAACAAACAAATAAAACCTGCTAGAGATTACTCACAAGGTAAGGTAACGCACAGGACCGGTCATTGTGACGACGCTTGGGGGAGGCCTATGTCCAACAGTGGACGTCTTTCGGCTGATATGATGGTGATGATGATGAAGGTAATGAACATGAAATGAAATTCCAAATTGGAATCCAAATAAAAATATAAAAAACATGATCATCGTTGGGTGCCATCCAGACTAACTGGATGCGGCTGAATACTTGTGATTTATATGGAGCAGCTGCCTATCAGTAGCCCGATTCACGTAATGAAAACCGTAACGATATCGTAGCGATTTAGTCGTTTAGACTATTTCCGTATTCACATCCATCAATCGAGTTTGAACGACACCGATTTTATAGTTGTTTGAAATTCGTCGATTTAAAAAAACATCTGTATTACATTATTCTGGTAGAATACTTATTAATGTAACTGGAAATAAGTCGATAGATCGTGAATACCGCTTTTGGATAGGACTTCGATCGAACGTCTATAAAACTTCAACGATATTTGGCTTGTTTGATTTTACGTGAATCAGGCTACTGAACTCCACAACCCGGTTGCTGGGAAACACGATACTTCTTGGATACACTGTCAAAGATCTACGAATGAAAACCGTGACCAACACCTGTATTTATAAACAAGTAAAAGTAACTACTTAAGTAACGATTTGTATTTAGTTAAGAAATTGCTTGAAGTTAGAACTGCCAACAAACAACACCTACCACCTAACGCCGAGTGTTACTTGACCAAAATGTATGCCAGTGCAGAAGTTTAAAAAAACGCTTAATGAGTTATTACTAGAAAAATGTTATTACACTCTAGGTGAATTTCTTAATGACGAATCTCTGTGACTTTACAATATTGACATTTTTACCTATACTTACTTGACATTTAAAAAATATTTTTGACTTAATTTATTTTTAATATTAGTCTTCTGAACTGACTATACTTTTTGACATGGAATGAAATTTATTATGAATATTAAAAAAAATTGCTAGCATAATAATATTGTGATGAATTTATATTTTAATTTAGTAGCATATTTTTTTTTCTCCTTAATAATTTAATATATAATAATAATATAATAATAATAATATAATATTCCACAACTATCACACAACGCCGTCTAGTCCCAAGCTAAGCAGAGCTTGTGTTATGGGTACTAGACAACTGATAAACATACTTATATATTTCTAAATACATACATATTATAGATTACACCCTGACACAGAAAAAATGATTATGCTCATCACACAAACATTAGTCCTGGGTGGGAATCGAACCCACGACCTCCGGCATAGCAGTCAGGGCCACTAACCACTAGACCAACAGGCCAGTCAAAGTTATTAAAATAAAATTTGTATGTCAATTGACAAAACATAGCATACTACCTAATTTTTAAGATCTTGTATTTAATTATCACCTATGTTTACGAATAAAAGATTCTGATTCTGATTATTTCAAGTAAATAACGTGTTTTTTTTTTTTAATTAAAAATTCTAACTTTAAGTAAGTAATAACTTCTTTATAAATACGAGTGTGACAGCTATACGTGCTTGCCAAGGCACGGGGTGTCAGTAATGTTATAGATAAACTTAGAAAATTAGTCATTGGTGCGGTAAATTATTTCAATCCTTCGATTTATGTGGTATAAAAGACGCGCGACGAGTCGAAACGCTTAGTCCGTACCGTACATATAACGTGAAATCGCGCTAAAACATGATGAGCGACTCTAGTCTCTTAGGGCAGTCGTCGCCTACAATATCAAGAACCATGACACTAGACACTACCAAAGGACACCAACATAATAAAACTAACTTCGCTACCAACATTACAAATCACAGACAGACCTACGCTATCAACACAGATTGACATTGACCCAAATCAACCTTGTAGAAAATCAGATGTTATGCCACGTGGAAAATACCAAAAAAATAACAAATATACATATAATACCGACCTTTGTAACCGTGTAGGTATAGCCTGACATATAACGCAATTTATAATGAATATTATAGAATGTATCGATCGTCATGTCGTGGATTTGGCGTAGGCGATACACTTAATTGACTGTTCGTTTGGTTTGGTGCAAGTTGCGAAAGGAGGCGGTTTGGGTTAGAGGTTGGTGATGACGTCATTGGTAGACACATTAAAGTAACAAGGATCCTTTGACCCTCGAATGATACTGATAAGGCAGCGCCGTTTGTATACTTATTTGCGAAATTGCTCGTGGAAACAATATAATTTGTCGGATCAGACGCCCTACCACGAGCTTTTAACGCGATCCATTTGACGACCTAAACTAAACTGATAAAAGGATGGAGCTGTTCCTCTTTCTCGCTCGCACGCCTGACATTTTAACACGTCACGGTAAAGCCTCTGTGGCCTTTTGAGGGTTTCTTTTGAGTCCTAAAAAGTGTGATACTTCGGTAATCATTAAGTATCTAGGTTAATGTGATATTTGGATTTCATGTCTGTAAACATCACGTAGCACATATTCGGCCCCTAAAGAATTACCAATCCTAAAGTTAACATACTAAGTGTAACAGTTATTTAGTGAATGGTGACATAAATGACAATGTGCTATTCCAGGATATATGTACACAGTCAGTAAGACAGGGTCTTATCATGTACCAGGTTTCATTCAAATCTATTCAGCATTTCAGCCGTTGGAGCGTGAAAGAGCAACAAACAAAAGTGCCACACACATTTTCTTCTTTACTAGCTGCTGCCATTGGCTTCGTCCGCGTGAAAATAAGAAAATCAACCCAAAGGACATTTCCGGCATAACAAAGCATCTTAAATGCTATTCCAGGACATAATCTATCCGTGTCTCAAACACCTAAATCTGCTCAGCCGCTTGAACATAAAGAAGTTTTTTTTTATTGTGGATAGGTTTGTGCTTGACCGCCATCTCGCCTGATGGAAAGAGACGATGCGGTCGACGATGGAGCGCGCTTACCTAGAAGTAACCTTTTCACTCATGACTTAGATTCCCGGGATACAATTCAATTTCTTCACTTGATTCTTGAAGTAACCAAAAATCCATTTTTCACCTTTATAATGTTAGTGATTTGAGCTTCTTGGGGTTACGTACGTTATCATCTACTCTCAATTTCGGCTCATACATCGATGTAAAGGCTCAACTGGCTGCCCAAAAATTAGGGGATCTTAGCAAGGGTGAGACGGTAATTCACGCCGGAACAGCTGCTCAATCTTTATCAAGCCCAAGTTCGATCGTGTATGGAGTACTGTTCTCATCTTTGGGATGGATCTGCCAAATACCAGCTTGATGCGCTGGAGTCGATTGAGAGGCGAGCCAAGAGAATCATCGGCAATGATGCACTTGTAGAGTCGAAGCTCCAAAGCCTTGAGCATCGCCGCCGAGTTGCTAGCCTGTCGGTTTTCTATCGTTTACATTTCGGGGAGTGTGCACTGGAATTGCACAATCTAATTCCGCCAAGTCCGTTCCATCATCGGACCACACGACGTACAGCGTTGCGCCACCGATACATAGTAGACATCCCACCCATACGCACAAAGCGTTTTGGGAACACATTTATTGTGCGTACAGCCAAGGAGTGGAATTCCCTGCCGGAATCTGTGTTTACTGATGGTTACAACCCGGGAATCTTTAAGTCAAGAGTGAATAGGTTTCTTCTAGGCCAGCGTGCTTCATGGTCGACTACATCATCGCTTACCATCATGTGAGATGGTGGTCAAACGCAAGCCTATCAATAATAAAAAAAAATGTTTTCTAATACTAATTAGTCAGCTATTGCCGCAGTCTCTCGTAACTTGGACCACCCAATCCTTGACGCCGCCCGCTAGCTGTGGGCGACACAAAAAGGTGCCGCGCTACAAATATTGTTGTTCTAACAATTTCGCTAACACACCATATACACAGCTTTGGACATTTGTCATATATATAATTAATACTACAATAAATAATGATTAACTTACCTTTATGATAGTTTCGACTTTTTCGTTCTTCTTGATACATTTCACCGTTAAGTTTCTGAAAAGGGTATTTGTGTCGACATTTTGAGTCATGCTTACATCACTAGCTTTTGCACACGGCTCCGTTTGGACGTTAACCCTATTTTTACTATGTAAACATGCTACCAAGACAATAAAAGATTCATTCAGTCGTTAGAAAAGCTGTATGGCCATATTAAGGCGGTTTTGTCCATATAAATTGTGTTAAAGAGTGAGAAAAGATAACAATTAATTTGTGAGGTTATATATTTTATTTCCTTGTTTTTCGGTTGTTTATTGCGCTCTTTCTGTTTCTAATTAGCTTCAGTAAAATAGTATAATATTCTATTATAACCGACCAATAGTTGAAGTTTTATAAGTGCCCGTATAGGCCTATGTGAAATAAAATAATAATAAAAATAAACTTATTGATAAACTTAGAACTAAATATGTACATTCTAGAGTTACACAGCGACATGTTTACTTAGACCAGTTAGTGGGTGCACTACTGCTCTTCTAGATAGGTTGCGAGGTAACCTGTGTTTAAAAGATATAAATAAATATAAAAACTTACACATCTTTTTCACAGTAGGCATGTAGATTCTATTATATACTAGCTTCTATCAAAATCATCATTATTACATTCGAAAGACGCCAACTGCTGGACCTAAGCATCTCCCGAGTGTAGCCACATAACGAACGTCTCGCATCCATTTCATTCCTGTTACTCTCACCAGGTTATCGGTCCACTTTGTAGGAGGCCCACGGATATCGAGGCCTAAAGCTTTCCGGTGGGCTGTCACCACTCTCGAATCTTTCGTCCCCATCGACCATCTGTTCTGCGAGAAATTCGCCCTGCCCACTGCCACTTCAGTATTGCGATTCATGGGGCTATGTCGATAATGAACATAGAACCTGAATGTAAGTCAAATAAGTTTACAAAATGTAATAGGTACTTAGCACAGTAAATATTTATGTCAAAAATTTGTAATAATAAAAAAACTTGTCAAATTGTAAAATAAAACTAATTTACAATGTAAAATTGTAACAACTAAACTTTAATGTCAAAATTAATGAAAAAAAAATAAATAAAAAGCACAATTGAAAAAAAAACAAAAGAAAAATGAAAAAAGAAAAATAAAACAAAAATTACAATAGTTATAAAAATTAAAGCGTACCTACTGGAGCAGGTCAATCCCAAGCCTTTTCGTCCTCAACATAGTCCTTTACAGTGTAAGTTTTTGCTTGTTTCACGTTGAATCGAGGATTTAGGTACAATAGGTAGCCTTTTTTTGCTATATCTTTACATATTACAAAACAAAGTCCCACACCGCGTTTGCCTGTCTTTATGAACACGATAAACTCAAAAACAACTGACTGGATTTTGGTGCAGTGTTCACCAATAGGCAGAGTGATTCATGAGGAAGCTTCAGGTGAATAATACATGCATAAATATTGTGAAGACAAAAGCCGAGAATTTTATAGATTTCTAATACCCATGCAAATCTGAAGCGGGTCGCTCATCTTCATCATAATCATCATTTCAGCCAAAAGACGGCTACTGTTGGACATAGTCCTCCCCAAGTGTCGCCACAGCGACCGATCCTGTGCGTCTCGCATCCACCGCTTGCGTAAGCGGGTCGCTAGCTCGAAATAATAATTGTTGAATACGCATAAACTGTTCGCAAGACAGCATAAGGAAGAACGATCAGCTCCTCTCAACTCGACTGTAAACTATAAACAAACAGATCAATAGCAAGCCCATCCCATCCCCATAATTCTACAAAATCCATATTTATCCAGCACAATCAAATTATTTATGATCCTTCATCAGGTTTTCGCCGAAATGCTCAGAACTGCTGAATATAATCTTATCTCCGATCGGGAATCTTGACCATCACCCGTCTGTCACCAATAAACATGTCATGGCGTTGACGTATCGGAATAAAGTGAGCAATGGGCACAATGGCATAATTTGACGAGGAATCAAAATATGAGCGGTTGTGGGGAAGGGCGGTACACACACTGGTAGGTTTTGTAAGACGCTTCATAGGGAAACGTGACTTTTTCAGTCACTACTACTAATTAAGACCTAGAAGATTTTTTTTTTTCGATGGGTAAAAATCATCCAAATGACATCCCCCGCCCTTGGGCGGAACGGGAGGTAGTGTCAGACTCTTACTGACTAAAAAACCCACCCTGTTCCTTTGTGTCTTCATACCGGGGCTGATCTATAGACCTTTCGAAATTAACCCTGGCCCCAGTAGGCTTCGACCGAGCTTGGCCCCTGCTGAAGACCTTTAAAACAAAATGTACTGTGATACAATTACACTAACCTCTACACGTTAGTATCGCTAGATTCGACTCATATTTTCTTTCTTTTTCCGACAATCATTCACGTTTTGTCCACCAGGGTCGCTCATCCAAGACCAAATACTTTCTCGTCAGCTCTTGTGTCACCTATGACGATTGATGAACTAAACTAGATGGAGAACCCAATTGCAATCACACGACTGGCGATATGGACACCAAAACACTCGTGATTTGTGATGCAGATATTAAATAAAAGTTCTTAGTTTCATTCATCAAGTCAAGAGTGAATAGGTTGCTTCTAGGTAAGCGCGTTCCGTCATCGGCCGCATCGTCGCTTTCCATCAGGGGCCTAAGTCTGCTATTTTTATAAATTCGTCATTCCAACACGATCCTATTGTCATTTTACTAAAAGTTTGTAATCTGCTAATTCATAATGATCGATCATTGATCGGTCAATGGTCTTGTAATAGAATTGTGGTAGTATGACAATATCGAGCTTATTAAAAGCACAAATTGCACAATAGCGTCGTAATGGTAGGTCACTGATCAAAGGAACCGTCAAAATTTTTGCAGATTACCGCATACGTCAGATATTCATTTGTCATTATGTACGAGATTACCATTCTATGCCATTTCTTTTAATAGAGTGTCAGTGGTTGACCATCGGAAAGTCATAATGATGCCATTATATAAGTAGATTACCAAAACTTGTCAAAATGAACAATTATGAAATCAATGATAGATCATTCTGTCACTATTGTAATAGCAGATTTGAGGCTCTGGTGAGATGGCGGTTAAGCGCAAACCTATCAACAATAAAAAAAATGCAGTGTTCATCGTTGTGAGAATACAAAATAGATTAACCAATGCCACAGTATTTAATTACAATACATGGTACAAATAGTTAACCAGATAACAATATGTAAAATACCGGCTGGTCGGGCTTCAAGATTTCATACCAAGATAAAAAACACAGCAATACTCATTTGTAGTACAAATGGTCGTATTGTTTGGAAATAAAAACAAAAAAGCATTTACTTCATATTTTATTGTTATGACCAGTCTCATTAGCGCAGGTTTGCAAACATTTTAACTGCCCGTTAAATAGCTTATGACTGTTGATTCGATCTTTATGCATTTTATCTTTGATTAATCATAAAGCCTATGTTTTTAACTGGCTTTTTGAATTATCTGGAACCTTTTTTACAGCTGGTTGTAACAGCAGAGGTCATATTACAAGCTCTTGTTGCGATTCATTTGACGACCTGAACTGAACTGTTAAAGGAGTGGAGCTATATAGTGTAAGGCTCCAAATTGAGACTTGAGCCTCATGGTTTTTTCTACAAAAACTCTTTTTTAAGTGCGGTATCGTCAAATAACTTTTTCCGCTTTGACTGCAGCAAAATAGCTTGTCAGACTGTTACTGACTAAAACTCAGCTGTGTTCCTTCAGTTGCTTTTTGAGTTCCAGGGCCACGATAACTCTTGCGAACAAATCCAAATTCTATAATACTTTCGAAATATTATGATGTCAAGAAAGGAGGGTCCTCGTACTGTTATTTGTCAACAAATGATTCCATTTAGTCGCCATCATCATCATTATCATATCTGCTGAAGATCGATACTGCTGGGTTAAGGAGTAACAGAAGGGTCGTCACATATACCTAAGCATCTCGCATGAAAGAAAAAAAGATTTTGTTGGAAGTCGAGCATTCGTTTCAAGTATATCAAGTCAGCCTGTCTGTTACAATGTTACATGATAATAAGTTATCACTGTCCAATTAAATATAAGAAAAGTGTCCTATATAGTGACGTGGCTCGCTGGGGCTGATGCTTGCCAGGGTTGTGGGATTGATTCTTTTACCTACTAAAACCCACCAGAAATCCTTCTCGTTCAGTGAACCTTTACGCTCCTGGACCCTGTAACTCTTTCGATCAATACACTTTCGTAGCAAATCCCATTCTGCAATCTAGATCCTTAATAGCAATTTTTTCTCATTAGAAAGAAGAGATCGTTAAGGTGAGCAAACCAGTTTTATACCTGCAGAAACGTCTTGACTTACAAAATCCGAATTATTTCCAATCGATTTGATCTCAATTCGATGTATGCCAACATTGCGATAATTCGATTTTATAACATCATTAGAACTGCCTTAACATTTAAAGAATTGTAATCGCCGCTCATTATTACTTAATAAAACGTAACTGTGTGGATGCAGCACCGGGCCCATGTAATAAAGATCTAAGGAACCTCCCATGAGCTGATCCAGCCAAGATAACACTCTTCAGATCATCACTACAGATAAGCGCAGAGATTTGAAAGTATAAAATGTTTGGACAGCTCTCGTATAAAATCTTTCACGTTCGTAGACGCACGAATATGACGTCATTGCACAACGATCAGAAATCAACCTTCACTAACGATTACAAAGCTCATTTTTGACTGTACAGCCATCATACACCGAGTAATGCCCTTAACTGAAGAACAATCAGAAATACATCTTAAATCTTCAGTTGCAAAGATGAGATTCCTGTGGGATATCTTTATCTGGCTCCATCGCTTGACTTTCGCACGATTGATCGATAGTATTTTTTGCGGTCGCCTTTATTTATAAAACAATCGAACATTCGATAAATGCTCGCCCCTACCAGTGGTAATGGTTCCACGAAAGAAAATTACAAATGGTAAAAAGATGATGTGCTAAATACTTTGGTCGTAAACTTTCTGCGGTGTCGTCAACCCACTTGCAATGTGTGGTGACTGAGACAAAAGGCATGCGCTCTCCAGGAACTCAGCTGTGCTTGACTAGGAACATATTTGTAGGTTAGCTTATGTTCTCTCTTTCCTCAGTTCTTGAATCAACATTTAAAGAAATAGATAGGACTATGCTCGGAGTTTGATTGCGCAGTGAAGATGATTAAAAATTGTTCTGGACATTGTATCGCTAAACTTAAGTGGCAATGAAGTACAAAACAGAGGATCGATGTATCCGAATGGTTCTGAAGTGGCGACTAGGTACCGGAAGACGCACCACTAGAAGGTCTCCCATAAGCTGAATCGACAACGTGGTGAGGGTCGCGTGAATCCTCTGGATGCGAGACGTATAGGACCGATGATTGTGGTGATACTTGGGTTTGGCTTTTAACTGAAATGATGAACATCTAGAGTGAATCCAAGTCCTTCTACAAAAGTTGTCCTTTCTAGTCAAGAAACTGCCATCAAGGAAGTTTATTTCAAAGGAGTATTAGGCAGTAAATTAAAAAAATCATCATCATTTCAGCCGAACGACGCCAACTGTTGGACATAGGGCTTGCCCAAGTGTCCCCATAATGACCGGTCCTGTGCGTCTCGCATCCACCGGATTCTTGACCCTCGCCATGTCATCTGTTCACCTTGTGGGTGACCAAAAAAAAATCCATTTGACAAAATCTGTTAGCGACGATCCTAGCTCTTCTTCTTACCTGAGATAAAATTTACTAGTAGTAACGATTGTTTCTTTTTATTATTGACAGGCTCGTATTTGACTGCTCTCTCACCTGATGGTAAGCGATGATATGGTCGACGATGGAGCACGATTGTCTAGTAGTAACCTATTCACTGTTGACTTAAATACCAGATAAATGTCGAATTGAAATAAGTAATGAAATCTTATGATTGACTTGCGCTATACAAATGTCGCGTTGTCAATTCTTTGTATTCTGACTGTTTCTTAAGTCTGATAGAATGTAATTTTCTCTAGAACCTCTTTTTCTGAGATGGGAAATCAGTAAAATTACTTCTCTCACTCTGAGTAGAGTAATATGGGAGTATCAGACTTTTACTGATCACAACCCATCTGTGTTTTTTCACCAATCTCACTGCTTTGGGACATCAAACATCTTGATACACCAATCACTATTTTTTATTATTATTGATAAGCTCGCGCCACTATCTCACTTGACGGTAAGCGATGATACGGTCGACGATGGAGCATGCTTAGTTAGAAATAACCCCTTGATTATAGCTATCAGGAAACACAGACTTCTACAGGGTATCCATCAGGCGTTCCAAGGCTGCGGTGACAGCCACAGCGCTGGAAGTCTAGATCTTCTTGATGGCCAATCTAATAAACAATACTCCAGTAATTACAAACGATACCCTATCGAGAACTCACAGTACCTCATCGAGGGTCCGTTTCCCAGTTCAGCAAGGTCGCAAGGAATCCGCTTGCTTGTCGTAGGTAATTGTCATTTCATTACAGAAGTATTCACTCAGGTTGTAACGCAAGTATTTGGGCCCAGTTTTTGGCTCGTAACGAAATTACCGATAATCGGACCAATCGATTCCTGATCGATGTTGTATTGTATCGATTTTTGTGTGCGATCAACCGGTTGTTAATTTTGAGGGGACAGCTGATTGTAGTACGGTAGTAGTAATATCCTATTTGAAGGCAGAAATTGTTTTTATTGGTTCTGGGCAAAAAGTGTCAGGTGTGTGTTTCTTTTTTTGCAGTTGTACAAGAAGCATTTCTGTTGGTTTCGTAAGCGATGAGTCATAGCTTGCAAATGTATGTATTTTTATATGTGCGTTTAATGTACTTACTACATTTTTCCGGGTTTTCGTGGGTGTTTGTCAAGAAGGTGTATTTTCGGATAAAAGTAGTCTTTGGCATGTACTTATTGTAACATAGGCATCGATGCACGCACACACAGCAAGTTAGTGATGATATTAAGATTGCTAAAATAATTCTTGATGATTATAAATTCTGAACATATTGCTTTCATGATGTGCGTTTATTAATATGTTAAATGTTGAATGTGGCTAGAAATTCTAAAACTTGTGCGGTCTTCAAAGTATAATAAAATTATTTTCATTTACAAATTCTTTGAAAGATCCATCCATCGCAAACATTTTACATTTTTCAATTGCGACTCGTTTTATTTGAATAAAATTACTGAATTGCTAAGTTTCCAGTTCAGCAAGGAACTCGCTGAAAAGCTTTCAAGAAAATTGTCTTTTTAAGACCTCGACGAAATTGAAGAAGTTTCCATGAGACACTGTTATTGCTTTTGCCTTGCATTTTTCTGGAATTGTGAAGGATACTCGTCCTAATGATGTTAATAAATGGAGTACTTTAGAAAGAAAACTGGCTTTGGAGTTCTATTTTTAGAACCACATATTTTTGAGTTAAGTATTGTATTTAGAGAGCAGTGGTGGCCGGTAACAGCCCCGACTTACTAGTTGTAGTTTCCGGGTTCAAACCTAGCCAGGCGCATTACTTTGTGTAATTAATTTCATCGCCACTGCTCTCAAAGCGGTGAAATAAAACATCGTGAGGAAACCGGAACCAAAAATTCGAAGACATGTGACATCCTCCAACACGCACTAGGCCCGCGTGGTGGATTACGGCCCGTTCCTTCTCCTCGAGGAGAGGCCTAATTCCCAGCAGTGGGAACATTATGAGGCTGATTATATACAAGGCTGTTTATTCTGCTTTTGCTGTTGGCTTACCTTTTTTTCGCATTGCCCTGCTGGGCCTCTACAGTTTTGCTAATGAATCACTATGCGCCGTCAACGACTCGGGCTCATTCCTTACCGCATGGCCGGACAGTGGCGCTACCCATTGCTTTTCGTTCGCGCCTGAGGTGGCTGAGGATCCTCCCTCTCCTGTGGCGGCGACTGGGACGTGATTGAGGCCGTGTATTGGATAGCTTTTTTTCCTAGCTGTTACTATCCCACAGCTGGGCAAAGAAATCCCCCAAATCCTTCCAGACATTCTTCACTCGCGCCCACCCCGTCTCGAACCAATCCTCGTGATACGCGTCCAGATTATTTCGCCACCTCGTTTTGGGGCGAACCAACGAAAAGGAACAAACTTCGTGGCGACACTTGCCCAGCGGTCATTGTTCATGCGGCTGACGTGACCCTACCAATTTTAAAAATAAGTTGAAGACTAACTAATTAGCAGGTACTACATCCACTAGTTAAATGCATATAAGCACCAAATTTTATGGGCCATCCTCTTTTTGGGGGATAAATCATCTAATTACTACTTCCATTCTGGGTTTTGGTGAGAGGTAACTTATGACTTGTACTGTCTAACACCTCATCTGTGTTTCTTTATGTATCCTTTGCGTTCCAAGTGCGTGGTTACCCGAGAGCCGACCCCTAAGTCTACCATCGAGGAATGAAGAAGATCGATCGATCAAACTGTTTGCTTACTCCAACTGTCATTGGTTGGCAAAACGATGGCCATTTCTCTAAGTTGATTGAGCGGTACCTGCCTACTATGGAAGTAAGACACACTAGTAGTCGCCGACCAAAAATTGATGCAGATCTCGCGTGAGAGCTTTGAGAAAAATATTTTTATAGCGCGAAGCATCTTCAGATAGCAAAGAGCGCACCGCTCCGTTATGTCTTATGGCTGCAAAAAACCACAACAAATTTAAAATATGACTTATTAAAATAACCAATAACAATATGTTACTGCCTCATCATATAAGCCATAACATAATTTGAACATCGATCGTAATCAGCAAGCATCTAACATTTTTTTTCCGCAACCATTTCTTTCATTTCGTTCTAGAGCTTAGTACACGGGCACCGTCATTCAATCATTCAGCCAATAAATATTTCGCCTCATGTTTTCATAATAAATACACATTTCACTTGTGTAATGTAACATTATGACATGGCGTAGTAATAAAAAGTTTAAACGATGTTCGTTGACTACTGAAGATACGGTATTGATGCGAACGCTATTCGTCTTTCGGCTTGACGAAAGGGATGGCCTTATAGTTGCTTAGTTTACCGATGGAAAAAATACATACAGTGTAAACTCACAAAATTGTAACTAAATCTTTGTTGATGGTAGTGACCGACTGCGGTTTTCCTGTGAGGAAATCAGTCGAGTCGAAACTCATATTAAGACAGTTGACTCAATTTTTATCCAAAATCACAAATACTTACGTAGAAAGATTTTTTTCTAATCCCTTCAAAATTAAAGTAAGTAAAAAATCTCAAATCTGGTGGAAGGGGAAACTGTCAAGTAACAGAATAAGGATGCAAGTGCTGAAATGTGACGTCACTGCTATTAGGTAAGTTACGTGTGTACAAAAGAGATAGCGAGATATTAACACTATGTAGTCTTCCTCATACCAATATGTGAAAAATGTTAATTGCTGCTTCATTTAATAACCAATTTTGATATTGTTTTCATTAATAGATGTATTTTTAGTACTATTTTGTTGTTTACTTCAAAAAATAAACGAGCAAATATTGGTTTATTGTGGTAATGTACAGAACTTTGGACATTTCTATATTATCTAAACTATAAAATAATAATAATATTCCACAACTATGACACAATGCCATCTAGTCCCAAGCTAAGCAGAGCTTGTGTTATGAGTACTAGACAACTGATAAACATACTTATATATTTCTAAATATATACATATCATAGATAAATTACACCCAGACACAGAAAAAATGTTGTGCACTCACACAAACATTTGTCCTGGGTGGGAATCGAACCCACGACCTCTGTTATAGCAGTCAGGGCCACTAACCACTAGACCAACAGGCCAGTCAAAACTATGACTGACAAAAATTGCGATTTCAGTTGTACGTATATATTTCTGCCTAATGATTTAGGATAACAACATGACTGAGTTGATTAAGATTAAGAAGCACATTACAAGACAAGAAGAAGCATTGTATGCTAATATTTCGGGCATACTTCAATAAATAGGCTTTGTTACAGACATTCTTAGTATGACAAAAACTATGCTGAAACTTGCTAAAAGTTACAATTGGATTTGCAATTACTTTTAAATATGTTATCTAACAAGGATCTGTTTCGGAAATGAAGATTCGGCCTCGCTCAGTACGAAAGGCAACTAAAGAACATAAATGGGTTTTTAGTCAGTCAAAGCCTGACACTATGTCATAGGATGATTTTCCTACCTAAAAAAAATCTAACAAGGGCTTTACCATGACGTGTTAAAATGTCAAGCGTGCGAGCGAGAAAGAGGGATAGAGCTATACACTAGTATACATCCTATAGAGCTCCGTTCGTTTAACAGTTCAGCTTAGGTTGTCAAATAGATCGCGTTAAAAGCTCGTGGTACGGTCGCCAAATTGACGTCTTTAAACTTAAAACTCTACCTTAAATCTCAATTTCCGTCAGAACCCTGCCCTTGGGACATCCCTATACGAGAGATTCATTTGTCAATGACAGGAGCATATTATGTAACTGGTTGTCAGTGAAACAACTGACAACGCAACTGTCAGGGCACACTGACAATGGCGATTCAGTCAGCAATCGTAAAAACTTCAGGTTCTGTAAGTACTAAGATGTTTTGATGGTCATGTTTCGTGTTATCGTATCTTTGATTACAATTTCCATCTAGGAAAGGGTTCGCTTCTTATTAGTCTTTTTTAAAGTGAAAGTGACTGTTTCAGGGTAGCCCGCAACATTCAAATGTCTCATCATCATTATTACCATTACAGCCAAAAGATGCCCACTACTGGATATAAGCCTCCCCCAAGTGTCGCGACAACGATCCGTCCAGTGTGTATCGCATCCATCGGATTCACGCGACCCCATTCACCTCGTGGGAGACCTTCCAACGCTGCGTCTTCCGGTGTGCGGTTGCCATTCCAGTGTTTTCGGCCCCATCGACCATCTCTTCTGCGAGCAGTAGGCCCTGCCCACTGCCTCTTGTCGTGAGCGAAATGTCTTGTACTCTTTTTCTGGCTTAGGGAGTCAAAGGTCAAGGAAATGAGGGTCATTTGATAAAAAAGTGATCAAAGAAACTCATCCCCTTGGTAAATGATAAATGATATTTATTTTGTAAATAGGTTTAAAAAACACTTACACGTCAATTTTTTTTTTTTCGTCAGTTTAAGCTAGATGAGGCCGGTGTTTCCTATCTGACTACCCTGAGAAGAAACACTGAAACAAACTCAGGGGTCAAAGTCTCTTTTAAAGTCCATACAGTAAATATGTAATGGTCAAATCATATGAGAACCATGCAGATGGTGGACATCACAATCACATACTAATATTTCAAAGGCGAAAGATAGAGAGGGTGTGTTTGTTACTCCTTCAAGCTTAAACGGCTGAAGGGATTTGGATGAAATTTGGCACACGGGTAAACCGTAACCTGGAAAAGCGCTTCTGGTACTTTTTTATCCTGGAAGTATGAAGAAGATAGTTATTTATTGGTAAAGGTTTTATAACACTATACTTCTCAGTAGCTAGCATGATATAGCATAATCAGCCTTTTTATGTTCCCACTGCTGGGACTCAGACCTCCTCTCTAGGAGACGGTATGGACCGTAATCCACCACGCGGGCCCAGTGCAGGTTGGTGAATATCACATATCTTCGAATTTTTGGTTCTAGGACATGCCGGTTTCTTCACGATGTTTACCTTAACCGTTTTGAGAGCAATGGTGGTGAAATAAATTACACAAATGGGCCTGGCTGGGTTTGAAGCTGCGACCTATAATTCGTAAGTTAGAGCCGTTACCACTCGGCCATTACTGCTCACTGTGTGTATACATTAACTTAATAATTCTCCAACCATTCGTCAGTGTCACATGCCAGACATCACTTCTTGGCAAAAATTAATTTATGCCAAATGCGACAACTGTCATTAGACCAGCACAACTAGTTTTCCTAATGACGACATTTGTCACTAGTTTCAATTCCGTCATTGCGGTTTTGTATGATGTATGGGCGTCATACAACTCATACATAATTAGGGGATATGCGTAATCATTTTATGGTCTACATTTGTAGGGAAAGACCCTAAATGCAAAAGTGAAGTTTAATTTTATAATACACTAATAACCCGCCCCGGTTTTGCGCGGGTGCAAATTAGATAATTCAACCTTCTTCGTTTGTTACTCCAAATATCACATTCGTTAAGTGTTTTTTTGGTGAGACGGATATTTTTTTTTGTAGGTGGAAAAATCATCCAATGGGAAAAACATGTCCTCTTTGGCGCTCTTTGGCGGAGAGGGAGATTATTATATTATTATTATACCTAGCCCATACTGTCCCACTGCTAGGCAAAGGCCTCGCACTCCTTCCAATGTTTCCGGTTTTGAGCCACCTCTTTCTAATTCCCAAGGAAGACATCCAAGTCGTCCCGCCATCTCCTTCTTGGTCTGCCGCGACCAAGAGGGAGATAGTCAGACTTTTACTGACTAAAACCCACTCCTTTTCCTTCGTTGCCTTTCGTACCGGGGCCGAATCTACATTTCAAAATAGACCCTTTGCCCCAGTAGGCTTCGACCCTGCTGGGCCCTTACGGCTTGCTGGCAACACCTTGAAGCGCGTGGAACAATACGCGCCGTCGACGTCTTGGGCTCGGTCCGAACGGTTACTAGACGATCGGACGGCGAGCTGCCCATCGCTCGCCGTCCGCAAGCCTACGGTGACCAGAAATCGAGATCGGAATCCCAGTGGCGGCTGGGGCGTGAAGACCGTTGCCTCACGCGTGCGGTCTCCTCCTATGCTATGCATTACTGCTCGCTTCGGACAATGGCCTGTACCAAGGCCCGGCGCGAGAGATCGTTACAGCCAATAAGTTGCCGTAAGCCGTTAAGCCACGAAGACACGGTGGTGCTCTGCCACCTTATCAAGGGAACGCGAGAAGGTATCAAGTTGAAATTAAAATCATATACTTAGGTCTGCAGTCCCTTGGAGCTGTGAAAACAAATAAAATTTCTAAGTTAACGAAAAAAAAAAAGATACGGCCGTTTATGTCTCAAAAAATGACTATTCCGACACTCTCAAAGGAATCAAAATTCGCGTTGACCTGGTATACTGAAAGACATGAAGCAAGGTCTCATAGCACAAATATAGGAAAAACTCTGAAAACTGTAAACTTGTAAATAGTTACGTCACAAAAGAAGATTTTTGCGATTCATCAGAGAACTCCGATAATCAAATCGGGAATTGAACTGTTTTCATGGGGAAATTTGTACGGAACCCCCAGTGCGCGAGTCCGACTTGCACTGGCCCGGTTTTTTTCATTGATATGGCAGCCATACGCCTCTGTTACGTGGTTTAAAAGGAGTTAGCGGACAAACAGACAGATTCGAAAAGCACATTTCATCGGAAAACTGTAACTGATGCTATAATATTATTGTTACGGCTTATGTGAAATATAATTTTCAGCAAGCACAAGAACCATGTATTCTTTTATTCTTTATTGCACGTAACTTTTACAAAATATCCACAGTATCACAGCCGATGTACACAGGCGACCTTTACCCAAAATTGGGTTTACTTACAAAAAACCTAAATATCTCTACAAGAAATTTAATATTATGAGGATAACTGAACCAAATGCACAACAAAAACTAAGTTAACATAGATGAAATCAAACATAACTAAAATAACCTACACGGATACCAACCACAACCAACCACCAACCAACCAACCATTTAGGATTAATGCAAAGAGATTGTTTTAATAAAAAACATTGCATCACGGGTGCATTTCACATACACGTAACACGCGTCTCCCAGACCGGATACACCTGAGTGTAAGTCATACAAATATTTATTACGTGCAGGAATCGAACCCGCGATACGCAGCTTGTCGTTGGCTTCTTGACTTTCAGTGTACTTTACTGCTGACTACCCTCATAACTACCCTCATAAAAAAAAACTCTATACCCGCGGGAAACGATGGTCTACCTAGCCTATTCTAACCGCATTCCAGCATACCTGCAGCTAGCATATTAAAAAAATATATAGCTTTTCATTAGTCGAACTAATTACAATAGTACTCCGTTCCACTACTCAAGTACCTAACTCATTTAAACCCAACGACATTCCTAAAATATTACAGATACCCTCATTTCATTAATAAATTATGTTAATTGAATATTATTAAATAATAACACGGTCGATAAAGACAAAACGCCAAAAGCAATTAACTGGAACTTAACAAAAGTGTTAATAACATAGGCTTTTTACAGCGGCGTGGCTCGCTTATTAAAAATAAAGCTAATTTTACGCGAATTATAAAGCGCTTGAATGTGATCCAGCGTTTCGCTACATATCAATTACTTGAAAGTTAGCATAAAATGCGTATTAGTTATTGTGGCAAGCGTAAAACTGAGGTCTATTGATGATCTTATTTTTTCTTGAATTATTTTAACTAAGCAGGTGAGTGTAAAACTTTTATCTATAATTATAAAAACCGGCCAAGTGCGAGTCGAACTCGCCCATGAAGGGTTCCGTAGCAGCAAGTGACATAATATAAAAGTTCTTGTAGTTCGTTGTAACTTTGATCGATGTTTTAATAATAGTGTATTTTTTTAGATTTATGACGTATTAAAAAAAAACTACTTACTAGATCTCGTTCAAACCAATTTTCGTTGGCAGTTTGTATGGTAATGTACATCATATATTTTTTTTAGTTTTATCATTCTCTTATTTTAGAAGTTAGAGGGCACACACATTTTATCACTTTGGAAGTGTCTCTCGCGCAAACTATTCAATTTAGAAAAAAATTATGTTAGAAACCTCACTATCATTTTTGAAGACCTATCCACACGCCACACGTCTGGGTTTATGAAAAAAAAAATTTGAGTTTCAGTTCTAAGTATGGGGACCCCCAAAATTTATTGCTTTTTTTTATTTTGGTGTGAAAATCTTAATGCCGTTTACAGAATACATCTACTTAGACAGACAGACAGACAGACATGACGAATCTATAAGTATATATAGCTAATATGTGGAAAATGTTGTTGTTATTACATTGATTTGGTTTTGTATACATATTTGATAAGTGAATATATAATGTAATATCGGTTTTTTTCCCAAATAAAATAAAATAAGGGTTCCGTTTTTTGCCATTTGGCTACGGAACCCTAAAAAGGAGAAACTGACTGACTGACAAATCCACGCACAGCAAAACTACTGGGACTAGGTGTGTACAATTTTGCACAGGGTTTCCTCTTATAACGTAGGCGAGCATATTTTTATATATGAGAGGATTTTTCAAAATTAACCCCTTAAGGGGATAAACCAGGAACCCGAAGTTAGTGGGAAAAATCTACTTTCATGGAAACGAAGCCGCTGGCAGAAGCTAGTTAATTCATATAGCTATAGCTATTATTCTAAGTTTATTTATTATCAATATTTTAAACTAAACAACCAATAACACTAAAAATAAATGTTTTTCTAAGAACAGCATCGATAATTATTTTTAAATGAAGCAGCAATTAACATTTTAAATATTGATATGAGGATGAATGGGGATGTGGTGGGGACATCTGACTATTTCTTTTGTTTTTAACCTGCAAGCGTTGACATCACATTTCACTGTCTGCATCCTTATTCTTTTACTTATCTGTTTCCCCTTCCACAGGTTTCTAACTTACTTAGAACTTTAGATTTAGATAAAGTTACGTTTGATACAAAAAATAGGTAATAAAAAAAATGAGTCGATTGCCTAATTGTATATCCTTTCATGTTACTTCCATTTCTTTTACATAAGTTTATGGTCAAAGTGTTTAGACTCACTAGCCGTGCCAGTAATAGTTGTGTCGCTGTTTACAGCTCATAATTCCGATACTGGAGTTTTCTAACATAGAAATACACTAAATCAAGCCCAGGCAGTCGAGGACTTCTGGCTAGCTGCTTGTCACCAGCAGACCGATGAGTCAATTATAAACCCTTTTTAGGGCCAATGAACGCGCCTTATTGATTGAAACCCCACTTTCCTACGGAATTTGAACCTTCATAAAGTGCGTCAACAGAGCAGGAAAACGTATCACATCAAGCATCGATACAATGCCAATAAATCATGTTATGACTTAGAGTCCAATTTAGCCCAAGAAAGTCTAATCCGAGCCGCCGTAACTCAGCTTTCTAGGACTCACTTATTCAATTTACGTTCTACGCCGGACAAGAGTTGGAACAATAAGCGGGAGCTACATGGGCGAGCACTACCGACCATTACGTATTCCGACCACGATCCTATCTCAACCTGAACGCGCAAGCTTACACGACCGTTCCTACCCAACGAACAACTTTCAACGATGCTTTACTCTCGAACCAAGTTAAATCAACTGAGGTTTATGCAGCAATGGTTGGAGAGCAAGGCGATTTTTGGTGTTGTATTTTCGCACAACAGCCTCCGCGAAAACGCACTAAGCAAACGTCATTGGCTGATAATTGTCGCTCCCCGGCGCGGCGCCCTTATCGCCCTAGATAACCACGCTTCCATCTTATTGTCCATTTGTTAAGATACCACAATGCACTCGGAATATTACTAATTAGGCTCTGTTTATGAGCCTACCGGCCATTGTTGAAAGAATGAGATAGTTATCTGTTTGTTGTCTGCAAATGAGATTTGCGATGCCGCTTTGTCGGTTGGCAAAATTGTATGAGCTTTGTTTCATCTGAAATATTATCTGTAAACCAGTGTGGTGGACATTGTTTTTGTGGCAGTTAGCAAGGGGCCGTACATTCAGGTTGCGCTATCTGATGGCTTAAGCTAAGGTTTCGTTATGTGCTTGTGGTGCAGTTATGTTTCGAGTTTTTCGGGATGTGACCCTTGCTACGAGAATTGCACCGGTATCGTGCACTGGAATGCAATGAAATGCATTGTCTGTTGCAATGCTTCTGTCATATTGTTCATCAATGGCTCTGTCACTGCGGTGGAATTTCCTGATAGCTATACTTCTAGGTAAGTTTGCTCTCCATCGTCGACCATATCGTCCCTTACTAGCAGGTAGGTTAATGGTTAAACGCGACCAAATCAATAATAATAAAGAAAAGAAAAAAACTGCTTTTTTAATGAGTAATTCAATATTGTCTTCTACAGTTCTGCTATATACAGTCTTTTCCAGGCGATTCTTTTTATTTTATTTCTGACATATCTTTCTGTTGATGTATTTATTATATCTCTGCCTCCACTCCAATTACTTTAACAATATCGGCGATGAAATGAGCCAATTGGTCTTAAGAATTTATTGCATTTCAGACGCTATTTCTGCAGAAGATTTACGGTTTAACACTTCGAGTACCCGCAAATAAAAAAGTGCATAAAAATTCAATATACTCGTAATGACTATTGAAATATTCACACGGGGATCGTAAAATTCAATTGTGGGGGTGTAAATGTACAATGAAGTTGAAAACTTTAAAATACACACCGTTTTATACTTCGGTTGAAATACGGCTTCTTCTGATAGTAGCGTTTGTTGGCCAAACTTGCGCAAACGTTTGGTCAAACTTAAGTTATTAGGTGGTGAAACTTGAATGAAGATTAGCAGTAGGTATGGCTATTTGTGGTTACCTATAGATTTAATTGAGGTTATTTCCTTTGTAACATGCTTTTAGAGACAGCCTAAGTCTCAAATTTTATAATCTAATTCCATAATATTTAATTTATATATATTTAATTTTTTCCTTTGAATAGAATCTTTCTTTGATTTCAGTGTTCTTTAAACCTCATAAATTAATAATTGCCGGCTTATTTTCCTTTCTTCAAAATTTATTCTTCTCGCCTGACAGGATATTGTATCTCGAAGCGTTAAAAAATAAAATCTATCATCTACCCAGAACAAAATCATAAATGTAAAGGCTCCGCAAACATTTGTTCAAACGCCCGAGCTCGAAGGGCTGGCGCAAACAAACCAATATTGGTTTTGTCGAAAAAACACGTCGGTGAATTTTACGTCGCGCTGTCTTGTCGCTAGATAAAATCGCATTTCGCGTTTATTGCACAATGAATTGTAGCGTTTTATGTTAATAACCAGCTCATGTGGGCCGAGAATGTCGAAATACTGACTAATCTGGCCGTGGGTTGCCAGCGGAAAAAATGGCAATTTTAAATTATACACGCTACCCACATCGACCTGTACGATATAAGTTCTTTATTAAACACTCCTAGATTTTTAATTACTTAATTATTTATATAAGTTTGTCCTGTTCGTCGCCTACAATTTTATGTTAATTTTGTTTGTCTAAATAATAGTTGTGTTATGAGTGTTAATGTATTTTGCCCATAATTAGCTTCTTTTTAGGCAATCAGTATTTAGCAGTTTTGTTGCCATATCTCATGTGACTGATTAAGTTGTTTTTGGACTCCTGAACCATTTGTCTAGTGAACTGATGTTCTTTATAAGGAAGCCTACATGATCATCGATAGTCAGCGCAAAATTATGAGTCTCATCTTTTTAACAGCAGTTACTGTCGCTTCTTTTAAATAAAAAATGTGCCTTAGAAGTCTCTTTGAATTAATTGCGTTGTAACGACAACATAGAGCCTTAAAATTGTTTGAAGATTTATAGATTCGATGAACGGTTTCATTTCTCTCTTTTAATTAAATCATGTCCTTTATGTGCTCCTTATTTTGTCTCCACTATTGATATGTCTAATTTATAATAAAAAACTTTTTACATTTTTTTTTTATTTTACACTTTTTATTTATGGTACCACCACTAAAAAGTACCTCTCAGCCAAACTTAAATACCTTATAGCCAGAGAGCATCTCATAACGATTGTAATAGTCCCAAACACGGTTAGATTACACTAATTAACCTTCTGGCTTCATCATCAGATCAGTCCGATACATCCCCTCCCCCTTTTCCTTCAGCTAGTCATCTACTACACGTTTAAACAAAGCAATTTTACTTGTTACGTGAGTTCGCGTGTGTTCTGTGCCATATCTTCGAAGTTCATGATCAGATCATAAAAATATTGCAATGGGACCAACTTGGAAGCATAACCTTTCAATCAAAAAGAGAACTTTCAAAATCGGTCCACAATTGACCGAGATATCGGTGAACATACATAAAAAAAAATACATTCAGCCGAACATAGAACCTCCTCCTTTTCGAAGTCTGGTAAAAAATCGTGTGTGTTTGCAAACTTCTCCGAAATGGCTTGACCGATTTTGACGAACCTTTTTGTGTATATTTGGTAGGTTTGTGAATAAGTCGTATACCTACTATTTTTATACCCCTAGCAGCAATTATTTTTATTACCTGAATAACCTAACTGTAGTAAGTTTGCAACTGTTTACCTGCAATTCATTGATGAAGCTAATCTCGATTGAATAAATAGGATGGGCAGAGTAGATTATCTGTCATTTCAGCCGATACACGTCCACTGTTGGACATAGGCCTCCCTCATTATAGATTTTTTAACCTTAGTTGTGAAGGCCTAACAGTCGCTCCATGTAAAACATAGATATTCAATAGGTAGGAAAAGGTTAGGAAGATGATGAAGATGACTTTGTTTGAATTTTCTTTCGAATTAGTACCTAATCTATATATGTATATAAAAATCAATGCCACTTTTCGTTGTAATTGTATAACTCAAGAACGGGCTCACCTATCCAAACCAAATGTTTAGGCTTTGTTCGTACTATTTAGTAGATGGTTTATGTGGCACAAAATCGGTCGAGCAGTTCTTCATTTATCACATTTTTTGTAACAAATGAAGTAAGGTAGAGTAGGGTAGAATAGGGTAAAGTAGGGTAGAGTAGAGTAGGGTAGGGTAGAATAGGGTATAGTAGGGTGGAGTAGCGGCGCGGGCAAAAGCTAGTATCATATAAAATGTTTCTTTACCGTTTCTTCCTAACAAACCGCTCTAAAATACCAATACATGGAAAGTGATACGAGAATCAGAATCGATTACGGGTATCGAGGTGAAATCACTAGTGTAGCCACCACCCACGTCCTCGGCGTCCTCTTATTAAGATCTTATTTTGTTTCCGAAGCAATTGATGAAAGTTGTTTGTCCTGCGAATGTATGTTATTGGTGAGGTATATAAGAGCCAATATGTTTGATGAGGGAGGATTTGCTGAATTGATCTGTGTGTGGATCTGGACAGAGATTTATGAGGTTATTAGTGGAAGTAGTTGATGGTAATGAACGATCGAAAGTATTGATAGAACTGGCTTTATTTAGTTTTTGTCCGGTTTTTAGGGTTTCGTACTTCAAAAGGAAAAATGCGGAACCCTTATAGGATCACTTTGTTGTCCGTCCGTCTGTCTGTCAAGACCATTTATCTCGAGAACGCGTGGAGATATCGAGTTGAAATTAAAACCATATACTCAGGTCTCCGGTCCTTTCAAGCTGCAAAAAAAAACAAATTTCTAAGTTAACGAATAAAAAAGATATGGCCGTTTATGTCGCAAAAAAACGTATATTTTGATACTCTCAAAGATCGAAATTTATAGGGTACTTCCCGTCGACCAAAGATCCTGAAATTTGGCACAAAGCAAGATTTTATAGCACAGGTATAGGAAAAATATTGAAAACAGTAAATTTGTTACTACCTAAGTCACAAAAAAGTTGCAATTCGGAAAAATCTTCGAGACTCCATTCGGGAATTGTAGTTTGCACGGAACCCTCAGTGCGCGAGTCCGACTCGCACTTGCCCAGTTTTTCTTTAAGGGTCGGAAATTATGAAGCAACTGGATAGAGCGAGAGGAAATGTGAGACCTATTGACTGAACCCTTTGCGCTCCAAAGCCGTAGTAACTCTTTCAAACACCCGCTTTTGTTGAAAATCCCATTCTGCAATCAAGATCCTAAGGTAATAGCTATTTTTCGTCGATCACAAAGAAGAGTTTGATAAGGCGGGTCATAAAAATCGATTGAGACGTTCCGGAGGATTTCGATAACAAACACTGTCGTTCGAGATTTTTATATCCATAACATAAATATACTTAATATAAATTATAAAATAATTTATTTATAAAATATTCGTACCGCCTAATAGTTATGTTGTGATACCTTTTAGCTAAGCTGTCAACTCTACCCTACTCTACTCTACCCTACTATACCCTACTCTACCCTACTATACCCTACTATACCCTACTCTACCCTTCTCTACCCTTCTCTACCCTACTTTACACTACACTACCCTAATTTTCATTTTTTTTCTCCTTACGATAACGAACACACACAATCAGTCCAACCGTTCACGCGTCATGGCATGACCAAGGTAATAGAGATTCATTTTTATATATAGATTTATAAATCTGTGGAAGTTTTTAGCTGTGCGAGCATAACGTAAAATGTACGAAATCGAGGTAGATAACTTTTAAACATTCAAATTGTGTGACTTGATATATTACTTAGGCTTTGTTTCATCGCAATCGGTTGACTATATCGAAAGATATACTACATTGATTGTTAGGTGGTATGAAGTTCGCCGGGTGAGCTAGTAATCATTAAATTAATGGATTAGTTAAGGCTGAACTAGTCGCGGGCTCGAACTCTCTGATGGACTAGCCCAAAAATCGCGCTGTCTCATATGCCATTGTGTTCGACAGAGATAGTATCATTGATGAGTAGTTACACGCTAGTCTATATGCACAACGTATTGTCACCATTCCGAACTGAAACGATATTAGACGGTGCTTAAAAACTTACAATTATTGCTTTGGTAAATCCAGTATTGTGAAAAAACCATTGCATAAATCAATTAAATATAATTTTTATTAAACTCTTCGGTAATTGAGCTTTGTCGGTAGTGACTTTGTTTTGAAAATTGTACACGGTTTTGTTACGTTTTAGCACTCAAAGTTGCGTTAAATTTATAAAAAATACGCATTTTTTATTTTCTGTTTTCGGAAAAAAAAAATCGAAATCATATTTAATTTTGTATGTGCATATGACAAACTGTGGAGTGGAAAAAATATCGACTACCTTAAGACAAGAGTTCATGTTGTAGAGAACACGAACTAAGTACAAAGTTGTTGAAAACCGACAACAATAAGCGACAACCCTCAACAAAGTCCTTTTTATCACAGCCATGAAATGATAGTCATTTATTTAGTAGATACCTGCTTTCACAGTTAACTACATTATCGTTTTATGTCAATACGCAACATAACCACCGCATATTGGAACCGCATCCACTTTGGTGGGCAAATATTGAGTTTTACACCCCACACCGGTCCCCATAAAATTGTAAGTTAATATTATTTGACGTTTATGGCGTTGGTGACGTCATTATATTTTGATTTCGTTGAGATTATTGAAAAGGATGTCGCCTTTTAGTCTGGAGGTGCTTCGTGTTCCAGGAATTTGTAGTTTAACGGTTTGGGAATACGTAGTTAAGGAGGTGTCTATTGACCGATATTTTTTTTTTTAACAAAAAGGTAAACTGATTCGGACCAAAATCTCTGGGCTCCCAATTTTTTTCACTTGTTGAAATAGTGGGTTGTGCAGTGACTGAAAAGTTAAAATGCAATTGTTTGTCTTGGTACGGTTATGTGAAAAGGATCCCTGAAACGCTTGTTGAAAAAAAGAGTCATGAGTATTCATGTGGATGGATTGAGAGGAAGTGGGAAGGCCAATGAAAAGATGGATGGATTGTGTGAGGAGTGATATGAAGGAAAAGAGAGTTAGTGAGAGCGTGACGGGTGGCAGGATAGAATAGAAGAAATAAAAAAACGTGTTGCGCCGACGTTTAATAACATGAGACAAGGGCAGGAAGATGATAATATATTTTGACTGGCCTGTTGGTCTCGTGATTAGTGGCACTGACTGCTGTGCTGGAGGTCGTGGGTTCGATTCCCACCCGGGACAAATGTTTGTGTGATGAACATGATCGTTTTTTCTGTGTCTGGGTGTAATTTATCTATAATATGTATGTATTTGGAAATGTATAAGTATTGTTATCAGTTGTTTAGTACTCATAATAGAATACTTAGCTTGGGACTAGACAGCGTTGTGTGTGATCGTTGTGGGAAAAAAAATGATGAAAATTGTGGGCTCACAATGTGGAAAATTTTGGATTAAAAAATATTTTACCTTTACCAATCCAGATTATAATACCAGCTCTGTTTTGTTAAGGGATAGTCTAATTTAATAGCTCAATAATAACGCCTAGAATTCTAGATCACTGAGGCCAGGCAAACGACTCCTCGGGGCTCCAGCTCGCAGCGGTAATATACTTGGACTTAAGTGCGCTCTGATGGCGACTGCAACGGTCATTGATATAAAATGACTTCCACTATTCAAATTTGATTTATATTTAGTAGTTGTGGTTTTCCTAGCAGGCTACGTGTGGTAATAGAACCCTGCCGAACGAATTTCCATCACGGTGTCTTAACAAAAATTGTTTATTTATTTATTTACTTTAACATACAGTGTGTACAAAGCCAGATGCACTCTCTGGTCCTTTACTCTTATAGTCTTTTATAGTGGGAAAAAATCATCCAATGACAACTCCCGCTCTTGGGCGGAGCGGGAGATAGTGTCAGACTCTTACCGACTAAAAGACCCACCCCGTTCCTTCTAGCCTTCATACCGGGGCTCGAGCTGTCTTTCGAAACTAACCCTGGCCCCAGTAGGCTTCAGCCCAGATGGGTCCTTGAGGCGCACGTGAACAATGCGCGCCGTCGACGACTTGGGCTTGGTCCAGACAGTTACCGGACGGCCGGACAGCGAGCTACCCATTGCTCACTGTCCGCAAGCCCTACTCTATAGCGACAAACCGATAAGGCCGGAGAGAGATCAAGCGCAGGATCCAGCTTTACGTACTTTCTGAGGCACGAGGGTGTCACACCACCAACTTCCAAACTTCGGGCTGCTAAAGAGTAGGTAATTCTTTGCTGCTGCTCCAATAATATGTTTTGACCGACCCGGGCGTCGAACCGGGGACCCGAAGCTTGTGGGACTTGAGATGTGTTTATTACGACAAAGATTGTTTTTTGTTTTATCTTGCCTGGAAATATATAGGTCCTTCATAACATTTTAGGGTGAGTTGCACCATTTAACTATAACGATAACCAAATCATAACCAGCCGTGAAACGGCCGCCTATTCGTCAATTCGACGATTTGACAACTGTTAACGGATTTGTTATCGTTAAAGTGCAACAAATGGTGCAACTCACCCTTAGAAAGTAAGACGTCAGGAAATAGATTTAATAGACTTAGTCCTAGCATTAACTTACATAATAGATAGATAGATAAAACATTTATATATAAAAGGCAATATACAAAAGCACAATAAAATTACAATTATAAAACTAAGCACATAAATTAACAAAAAATTACGTCTTCATCCCTTTTCTAATACCATTGCAAGTTCCATGGAACCCACTGGCTGACCAGATACAAAAAACACATATCTGAAAAAAATGAATATCAACTTTGTTTCCAATGTCTTTAAATAAGTGTGCCATACAAAATAAAACAAAAAGAAAAATCAATAACGCTACCTGCGCGTCGCATGGGCGTTTCGCAGTTCCGATAAGTAGAAAGCTGCGCCTGCGCAGGTCGTGGCGATTGAATCAATCACGGCGATATCTTCGCGAGCTTGTGTTGACAAAACAATATGTCTTAACATGTTATTATGTGTCGACATGAAAAAATATGTCGCATTAACTCAATACATTTCAATGCTCAAAATATTTGTGACTCGATTTCGTATCGATTAATCAAAGAATCGATTTTAAAGGTCAAGTATTTCGAAGAAGAAGAAGATTCCGTGAAGCGAACTTGAAATCGATAAAAGAAAAGATTAGATTTTTTTTCCTGCAGAATATTTTTTAGCAACCATATTTTTATTTAAAAACGGTCAAAGCACCAATTTCCCACAAGCATTTTTTTTATATGAACGTGTATACCATAGTGATTACCTACTCACCAGTCATGCCACACATGTGTACTGGAGGATCCTCTGCACCGAGGACCGTGTACCTGTATGGTATATATGGATATTTTGAAACTTTTTGGTTCTTTAGGAAGAATCGCCGTCCCTACTTTCAACCATCATGAAGACCGGCCGAAATCGATCGAATCGGGATTACATCATCACCATTTTTATTACAAGCTTTTATTTAGTTTCACCTGTCCCGATTTTTGTCTGTAATCAAATCTTGCAAATTAAATTTGATCCACTTCCCGGCTACAGATTGAGCTGAAATTTGGCACGCATATGTAAATCAGATGACAATGCAAAATTATTATGACGTGGAGCTGATCTGATGATGAAATCGGAAGGTGGTCCTAGGAATTTGGTAGATACGACTCAACCCCATCGAGTTTGGGCTCGTACGATTCGTTTTGATGAGTATTATACAGATTTATTGCGCTATGAAGCTTGCTATGAAAAAAATGATTTTCATTGAAAACTTGTTTATTGAAATACAGATTTCTGGTTAAATTAAATCAAACAACTGCTAGTACTAAACCATGGCTTGCACACTTGTACCGCATTCATATTAACGATCTCCATAATAACCAGTTCCTCTTGCTTCCACAATATGCGCGTTCAAGTGACAGAATCCATGTTTTCCTATCTCATTACATATTTATGTAGTTGTAAAGTCTCTGTGCATACATTATTTGTAATTATTTAATTGCCTCTAAGTGTGGTTCATTCATTATGTGTATCTGTAGCGTAAACAACATGGTAGGTATATGTAGTGTTGATTTTGTCACCCGGAACTAGAGGATCGAAGAGGCCGTAGGGGCCCAGCGGGGTCGAAGCCTATTGGGGCCAGGGTTATCCGAAAGGGAAGCTCGGCCCTGGTACGAAAGGCAAGAAGGAACGGGGTGGTTCTTTTAGTCAATAAGAGTCTGACACTATCTCCCGCTCCGCCCAAGGGCGAGGGATGTCATTTGGATGATTCTTACCCACCAAAAAAAAAGGACTGAAAAGGCCCAGCGGGCAGATGCCCTTGGGGAATTTATGAAAAGCAAACTTGCGGCCCTAAAACGCAAAAGGCAACTTAAGGGCCAAGCGCCCGAAAAGTGCCATAAAACAGTGATTTTCTGAGGCCTACTTCTCGGTAACGGCAAGGTTAATAGGTTTGAAAAAAATATATGTTTATTATAGATTCACGAACAACATTATCAACATTTGATTTTTTTGTGCAATTAATACTTTTGTCAAAAAAAAATTATTAGCAATTTCGCAACTTTTCGCAACTTTTCTCTACTCCTTCGAAACGGCTTGAACCTTTAGAAACATTTTTACACATAAAAATTGGTGGTTAAATATTCTTCAAAGTGAACATTGCATATGTAAATCAATCAATGTCTCGCAGAGAAAATGGATTTAAAGCGCTTTCCGGGCGCTGCTGGCCGCAAATAAATGCACAGATTTGCGTACTGCCGCCTAGGCGAGTGCGAGAGTTGCGTTCACATAATTTCGGCCAGATGGTTCAAGGGACTATACGCCTTAAAGATAAAGGTATGGTTTTGGTAAGTTAAAATCTGACACACCCTCTCGCTTCATCCACGAGCGGAAGAAGTCATTAGATGATTTCCCACCTCGATAAAAGAGTCTAATAGTAAAGAAAGTATGTTTTAGTAGTCACATTTTGACCCTAAGATTTTAGAATGATAAAAATTATATTTAAGTACCATTTTATTTTGAAGTTGAGAAATAAATTAAGACACTGTAGAGGCTACAATTTTAAAATTTATCGTATATGAAACGCATTTCATTAAAAGATTAATGAGTATACATGTGGATGGGTGGAGAGAGAGAGGGAGGCCAAAGAAAAGATGGATGGATTGTGTGAAGAGTGATATGAAAGAAAAGGAAGTTAGTGATAGCATGACGGGTGACAGGATAGAATGGAAGAAAAAAACGTGTTGCGCCGACCCCAAATAACACACAAGGGCAGGAAGATGATGTTCGTAAACTAGCCTCTGCTAGTAGCTTCGCTTGCGTGAATATCCCTAGGGAATATAATCCCGGGATAAAAATCTTACCAAAAAATAATCTAACCATGTACCAGATTGCATCGAAATCCGTTGAGCCGTTTGAACATAGCATACACATACGTACAAACGTTCGCCATTATAATATTAGTGTGATACGTTACCTAAGTTTATCTTGAATACCTGCTTAACACGATCAACTTCACATTTCCAATTGAAATTTACTAATCACTTAGTCAAATCTAACGGTAATCTAGTCTTATCAGGTATTTTATGGCGTCCAGATTGCCATTCAGCACCTACATACACTAATCGCTTATCATTGATAATCATTTAGTAGATAGTGAACTCACCTGGGTTGTCAGGTTGCTCAACCAGATCAAGAGCCAATCAGAGAGAAGCCTGCATCATGTCTGGATCCTTACCATGATGCATTGAAATTTCAGGCGTGCGAGCGAAAAAGAGGGATGGAATTATACACTCTATACAATGTGTTGTTTTTTATGTCCCATAACTCAAGGTTTATATTCTACTAGCTTTTTCCCGCGACTTCGTCCGCGTACATAAAATATAGCCATATGTCACTCCGGAATAAAGCAGCTTTCTATCGGTAAAAAAATTTTAGCAATCGAACCAGTACCTACTTCCAGAGATTACCTCCTACAAACAAAAAAACTGGGCAAGTGCGAGTCGGACTCGCGCACTGAGGGTTCCGTGCAAACTACAATTCTCGAATGGAATCTCGAAGATTTTTTCGAATTGCAAAAAGTTTATTTTTTTTGTGACTTAGGTCTAGGTATCTTAGGTAGGTTGACTGCTTTCAATTTTTTTTTCCTATACCTATGCTATAAAACCTTGCTTTGTGTCAAATTTCAGGATTCTGGGTCAACGGGAAGTACCCTATGAATTTCGACCTTTGAGAGTATCAAAATATACGTTTTTTGCGATATAAACGGACGTATCTTTTTTATTCGTTAACTTAGAAGTATGATTTTTTCACAGCTTGAACGGACCGCAGACTTGAGTATATGGTTTTAATTTCAACTCGATACCTCTACGCGTTCTTGAGATAAAGGGTCTTGAAAGACAGACAGACAGACGGACAGGCAACAAATTGATCCTATAAGAGTTCCGTTTTTTTCCTTTTGAGGTACGGAACCCTAAAAACAAATAAATAAAAAAAAAACTTTACTTCATTTGGTGTAGATAAAGAAAAATAATACTAAAAAAAAATACTACTATCTTAGAATATGTGGTCCAAAAGGCATGGTTTCGAAGATATCATCAATCATAATTAATTTAGACAAATCTATAACTTTTGTGACGTTGCCAGTCATCAATGAAATCCAAAGTAGTTTGCAAATAAACAAATGACATTACATAATTTACGATATCATACTTCACGTAAAAGTGATAAATAATCGTGAATTTATCGAATTATTTTGTATTAAAAATTAAAACAAAAAATAAATTATACATCATCGAAAAACAATTTTATATGCTAAATTCTTTGATCTCGTTCATATCCTATTTATGGGATATAAAAATAAAACACGTTGTATAGCATCCCTTTAACAGTTCAGTTTAGGTCGTAAAATGGATCGCGTTGAGAGCTCGTGGTAGGGCCTCAGGTCAGCCAATGTGACGTGTCTAGCAAGCGTAACGGTATCTTAGTGGAGTATATTTAATGGTTATCATGCTGTAGAGGTCGGATGGCAGTAGGTCCATGGAAAATACTATAACTGCTTCTGAGTTAGGCCTAGTGGCCACGGTCGCGTAGCTTCATAGACGCGTATTCGTCACTATACGCTTGGTGTGCGCCTGCTCACACTTACGTACAAAATTATGAAACTCGACCAGTGCCGTTGCGTGTGATGCCGTGTCGTTACATCTTCATCAACAGTTTCATATTGAAGGAACACTGTAGGTTTTGTCAGTAAAAATCTGCCTTTCCCTTCGCTCCACCCAGAGCGTGACGACTCGTTTGATAATTTTCTACCAAAAAAGCATGTTATAATAATATGTGTATTATTATTAAACTAGGTGAGCCTATACGTACACCTCTCATACACTTATCTTTTTTACTTCTCATTTTCTTACTTTTTTTCCTTCTCATATTATGTAATTTATGTAAATGTACCTAATAAAGTGTATGAATTTAAATATAGAGTGTATTAATATTGAAGTGTATACATTCATTTACCTCTGATACATTTTATCAGATGGCATTGCATGATACAGCTCATTTTTTTCTTGGGAATTTGTTTAAATAACTTCTGCTCTGGGTGGAGTGGGAGCGAATATCAGACTTATTGGCTAAAATCCACTGTGTTCCTTCAATTGCCCTTTGTTGCCTTTGTTCCTTCGAAGAATTTGCAGTCCATTCCATGATAGACCTACTTCCTGTTACTTAACAAAAAAAAAACCAAACGTTTAAACAAATGACTCGGAAAAACAGACAGCTGTTAAGTTTTTCTCACAAGTTACCATGAAAATGTATATTGAATTCAATTATACAAATATTATTGGTTACTTTTTTATCAACTAACCTTTTATTCCTCGTCACATGTCCAGTGGATGAATATATTAGTAGTAGTGAAGTGACAGGTCGATAGTATCAGCTGTGCCCCCCTACTGATATAGCGCAATAACTCACGATAAGGTTGCGTCTCTACTGACGCGGAGCTGAGCGGTGTAAAGAGGAGCGGACTGTGAATTGGTCATATTTTGGACGTGGCGCATATTTTTCATAGAAAATGTTTTTAACCTGTAAATTAGTCCTAAGATTGCGTCTTTTCTGTTTTTCTTTCTTTCTTTGCCAATCACATTCCTCGAAATCTCCACTTCGCATCTATGGAAGCAGTGTAAGTGCAGCTGAGCGGACTCTTAAAACAAATGAACACGTAGACCCGAGTCAAACAGAACAGAGTCGAACGGGGAGCACGAATCGGAGGGTAAATGATAAATAATTTTTATTTTGCAAAGAGGTTTTAAAAAACACTTTTACACGTCAACGTTTACGTCAGTAGAAACTAAATGAGGCTGGTGTTTCCTAGCTGACTACCCTGAGAAGAAACACCGAAACAAACTCAGGGATCTGTCTTGTTTAAAGTCATACAGCAATTAATATGTGATGTCCAAATCAAGTGAGAACCATCCAGAGTAGTGTCCGAGATGGTCTTTTGAAGAAAGAACCATACATATTTGAGTAGACTTGGTAAAGGTAGCTTTTCACTTGCGCTTAACCTCTCGAATGCCGTAAGTAGACACAATTAAAAAGCCATTGTGTCTCGCGTAGATCTGCGTTCCAGCAGTCAACGGGTTAATACAGTCGCACCTTTATAGTCATCCATCTCACAAACAACTGATACTAATGAATTTTTACTGTCATTTGAATAGGAATTGTTGACTACAAATTGTTAGTAGTAAAATAAACTTAATTGCATCTTGTATAGGATAAAAGGTTTAGCTACTTTTGTCACACTTATTTATTTGGTCATTAACGTTATTTTATTAAGTTTATTTAAATTCTTCTTAGTGATAATATTGACGGACATCATTCATTAGATAGCCTTTGAAAAATGTCAATGTTATAAAGTTTTCTGCTTTGTTAACTATATGCAAAAAGTTAAGCCATTTTATGTTCTAATATCGAATACCTAATACTCGTATAAGCTACTATAAAAATAATTAAAATTCGTTTATAGGAATAAAATAAATGTGCATGTTTTTAAAGCATATCCTTCATCATCATCATGCAAATTTTTCATCATTTCAGCCGAAAGACGACCACTGCCGGACATAGGCCTCCCCTAAGTGTCGCCATAACGAACAGTCCTATGTGTCTCCCATCGTCACTCTAGAACCTCAGCATATTTTTTATGACCTTAAACCACCTTCATATTTCTATTGAAACCGGTTTCGGGACACATCGCTTAAATGGTTTCAAAGTCTTTGAAATGAACATAGGTAGGTAGAAATATTTTACTTGTAGAGAAATCCTCACTTAAGATAAACATTTTACATAATGATTTTTTTTTAATCAAGTATGGTACAAAGTCAACATTTTAAAACTGAAAACCGCTCAAATTAAAATTCACAACCACTTCGAAAGTAGTTAGCCCTTCAGAACTGAGCCACATTAAAAAATACACGATACTCTTCATCGCCCCATCCCTAGTCCTTATTTAATTAGTAGCTTACACAATCAACTTTCCACAGTTTCACGGAAATAAGATTTCATGGCTAATTATCACTTTTGTGCGTAATATTTTTCCCGCCGACACTATACGTGTCAACGCCATAACTCACGGGTTAATAACACGCCGGCGGTCCGTCCACATTATTCTTACGCGAAGATGCGCAAGAGTGCGATTTTTCAATGTTTGGTCCAAGTTTTGTGAATAGGCGGGCGAGCTGCGAAAAGATGCGAATCTTGCAAGTGTGCTCCAGCGTGGGCTGCGGGCCTGTGGCACTGTACGATAAAGTTACCGTGACTCTGAAACGCAAAGTGCAACTGAAGGAACACAGGTAGGTTTTAGTCAGTAAAAGTCTGACATCTGTGTTCCGATCAGAGCGGAAGGAGTTAATTATGATTTCCTACTTCAAAATAAACGTGCTCTATCGTTGATTACATCGTCACTTATCATCTGGCGAAACCATCAAGTGGTCAAAAAGTTTTGTTTATATTTGGCTCGTTATTAAAAAGTTTAGGTAGGTATTAAAGATTAATTGATTTTAAAATAGCAACAAAATAAAACAAATTTCTTAATAGTCATGGGCTTTTCCAACAGCTAGACTTGACCCACTGCTCTTTTCGGCGAATGATAAATTATGTTGATGAGATGATAAATAAATATATTGTGTAAAAGCACATACTATTTCAACACGTGTGGTTTAACCAAAATCTGTTTTACCACACGTATTTTAATTAAAATAATTTATTTGAGTAACAGTACCATGTATCATATTTGAGACGAAATTATTTCCTTAAATTATTTCCTTCGAGGAACAGTCACCGCTACAGGCCGTCGCTCACACCGCAGTGTAACGCAACCGTTCATTAACGTACGCGTTTCGGATAATTATGTACTGATAAACCAAGCAAATTGTTCGCGAATTATCTTCTCGGGGCGTGTGTGATGAATATCATCTTGTGTCCCAAAAAATGCTTTTTTCACTGACAAACTGTCACTGTAATTGCGTAGTGTTAATTATACAGTTATTTTGAAAGTTTTATGATGTATTCAATTTGTGCATCATTACGATCGGAGCATGCGAACACCATGACATTAAACTTATAATTGGTAGAAATTATTACCGAGTATTTATAATAGCCTTTGTTAAGTTGTATTGCAGATTCGCTGCGGGCCTACACAATTTGAAAGCGCCATCGCTTCCGAGTAAATTAATACTTGCATGTAACTTCACGTTTACCGTTCTGTAAATAAAACCTTAAAATCATTCAAACTTTGATTTAACAGAAGGATGTCCGAATGATTTCAATCGGCAATTTAATTTAACACGACTGTTTTTACATTAACTTTTATTACATTGAACGACACGGTGGAGATAATAAATTCAATCTTGGTAATAACCGTACAATGTGACAGAAACTAAATATAAAAATTTGTGATCGATACATGTACCAATAAAATCTTTTTCGCGAAACTGCAAGTAATGGCGGCCCAGCGTCAAATTACGCGTCAATCATCGACTACTCGTCTCGGAAGCAATTATAGTGACACGTTAAAAATCAGGTCGATAAATCTGTACGTACTTAACAAACGTAAACGTGGCTTATTCCCTGATATTAAAGTTGAAAATGACTTTAGCATTGTCCACAGCCTCGAGTTGTTTGCCCGAAAATCATGATCTGATGTTCTTTATGTCCTCTGTTTACTTTAAACCAGCCCACGTTAATTATCGGATCCAATTTAATTTTATGCACTCTCCAGTTTTTGTCTCTTTCTGTCTTCGTTAGTTAGAGTGAGAGGTGTGTTGAGGTGATACATTTAAATCGACAATGTAAAATTTTACGATATAATCGCAGTGAATTCGAGCAGGTTCACTACGGTGTGATACGAAGCGTGAACTGTTCTTGGGTAGAAGTAATTTTGGTTTCTGTTGCAGAACTTTAGGGATGGCCTAAAACAGATATAGGTATTTTAAATTCGTATCGTATTTATTTCAGTAGGTTACCGTATCCGTTATCTACTCGGAAAGTTAAAAGTTCTGCAGGAAATGATTTTGAAACATAAGAACTAGTGGCATTCTAATGTGTGCATTTAAATGCATCGGTTATCTTACCCCTTAGAAAAGGCCCCGGAATAATAAGTACAGTAAATAACCCACTCTAAAGCACACTGGAGGCAGTTGTGCTACCATTTTGTCATAGACTACCTGACCCCCGCGGTTTCACCCGCGTCTTTGGTTACTGTTCTACTCGTATTGGTCGTAGCGTGATGTCATACATTTATACCTATATGTTATATTGCCTACCTTCCTCGATAAATGGGCTATCAAACATTAAAAAAAAAGTCGACCCATTAGCTCCTTTTTTTTAACGAGATTAGCGCGTTCAACCAAACAAACAGTCTATTCATCTTTATAGTAATAATAATGACTTGCTGCTATCATCGGCTTCGCCCGCGTGATAATATAAAAAAATCTCCCAAGGGAACATATTGCCGAGATAAAAAGTCCTATGTGGTATTCCAGAAGATGGTGTGCCAAATTTCATTCAAATTCATTCATACGTTTGAGCGTGATAAAGTAACAAACATACATACACACAAACTTCCGTCTTTACAATATTAGTGCGATATTAATTTTACTATAGCTTTATATAAGTTTAGTAACGACTAGCCACCTTTCCATTACTATTTAACTCTTTTAAGGCAACACAATTTACTCTAAAATTACTGCTACCCTATCCATTGTTACCACTACCCTAGTTCCACACAATCTATTATTCACCCAAGAATTATCCTCGTTGAAAATACTATTAAATCAAGAGTACAAGCGAATCCGTGTAAAATGGTAGTAATAAATAACAATACAATATTTAGGTGTAGTTACAAATCGTGTCGCTGTGTCGTCCGACGCTTTGTCGTGGTCGCGTCGTGTCGCGTCGCTTTGTTGCGTGTGTATAGCGGCACTTATGATGATAAATGTACGCGGACATATTGTGTGCGCGCTGTGTGGCTTGGCTGCTTTTGAGTGCGTACTGTACGCATAGAAATTTGACAACTAGGTTTTGTCGTGGGTTTGGTTGTGGGTTTTTTTAAGCTGTTGGTGTTTTTTTTTTGAGATTTATGTCTCAGACCTGCTCAATAGTATTTTTTTTTTTAATTTAGGAAAATATTCCAGTGTGCATAAAGTTTCGATGTGTCAGCGTTGATACCTAATGTATATCTTCTTATTTCCTAGTAGTCTCAAGCAGCAACATGACTTACCAGTTTAATATTAATCAGAAATTTAGAGGGAACCAAAATACCAGCTGGATGCACTAGAGTCTATTGAAAAGCGTGCCAAGAAGATCATAGGCAATGATGCTCTTGTGAAGTCAAAACTCCAAAGTCTTGAGCATCGACGCCGAGTTGCTAGCCTGTCTGTTTTCTATCGTTTACACTTCGGGGAGTGTGCACTAGAGTTACACAACTTAATTCCGCCAAGTCCGTTCCATCATCGAACCATAAGACGTACGGCGTTGCGCCACCGGTACATGGTGGACATCCCACCTATACGTACAAAGCGTTTTAGGAGTACATTCATTATACGTACAGCTAAGGAATGGAATTCCCTGCCGGAGTCTGTGTTTCCTGATAGCTATAACCTAGGGGTCTTTAAGTCAAGAGTGAATAGATTGCTTCTAGGCAAGCGGGTTCCATCGTCGGCCACATCATCGCTTACCATCAGGTGAGATTGTGGTCAAACGCGAGCCTACCCATTATAAAAAAAAAACCTTTTACAGTTGCTATGCTTGGTGTTGTTTAGTACCTACCATAGTTATCATATTCGTCCGATGATAGTGAATCCATTTTGTCCTTGTCCTATGGTACGATACTCCCTTAAATTGCTCTCCTTTTTAGATGGAAAATTATCAAAAGTTCTTCCCCTCTGAGTGAAGCGGGAGGGTCAGACATTTACTGATTAAACTCGTTAAAAAATAAAAGGCCCGTTTTGGCATTTGAGAAAGACCTTAGAATGTAACTTGGAACGAAACTGAAAGAAACAATAAAATAATAAAGGTCCAGTGTAGTAGTAACTAGTTATTTTAGTGGTAGCTACACTACACCAGACAGGCCGCTAGGTAGTCAAAATACAAATGTCAAAACGGGCCTTTTATTTTTTGACAACTTTTAGCCGGGTTTGAATTCGAAAACATGTGACATGTACCCGATGGTTGTCACATGTCTTCGATTTTTTTTGATTTTGGTCATGTAGTTTAGAGAGTTGTGATGAAATAAATAAATTACACAAAGTTATGCGCTTGGAAATTATGACGTACAGTTGGTACGTCATAATCGGGCCGTTAGGTATCATTGGGCTACCACTACCCTAGACTTTGATAAAGTAAAGATCATCATCATCATCATCATATCAGCCGATAGAAGTCCACCGTTGGACTTAGGCCTCCCCCAAGTGTCGCCACATTGAACGATCCTGCGCGTCCCGCAACTTTCACCAGGTCATCGGTCCACCTTGTATTCGTAGGAGGCCTACTAACACTACGTCTTCCGGTACGCGATCGCAACTCCAGAACCTTTCGACCCCTACGGCCATCTGTTCTGCGAGCAATGTGCCCTGCCCATTGCCACTTAAGTTTGGCGATTCTTCGTGCTATGTCGGTAACCTTGGTTCTCCTGCGGATATTTTCAAAGTAAAGATACTAACCTTAATAATGAAGTATAGATAATGTATTGTATAGATTAGAATTTATGATAGTTGTTTACTAGGCAGAGTGCACGTGACAGGTTCATGAATGACATTCGAGCTTCGTTAATGCCATCTAGCCTATGAATGAGTGTGGAAACAAAGAATTCTAAGACAAAGGGAATTTGCAATTGCAATTATTTTAATGTATCACTATGTTAAATAGATTGATTTATCTGATTCTATGTTGAACTTACACATAAGGGAAAAATAATTGATAACTTTTTTTTATAATCAGCATTTTCACACTCAGTACTGACTTGTTTAAATACCGGAAACTTATCTACTGTAATTGTTTTAAATACTTTTACCCTTATCCCTACCGCTTTTAGGCACTAGTGCAGAAATAGGCACGTGCCCCGCTACAGTTTTATTACATTTATCGTATCACGCTGGGTGTTAAAAGCAACCCCTACGAGTCGCGCGTCAACCCTCGTTCATTTACGTTGTATTGAAAAACGTCGTTTGATACATGTGAAAATTACTTAGCATATATGCAGCCCTCGGCTCCATAACACCTTCGCCTATGGCTCTGGCGAATACTACCTCGGTCGTAATGACAAACATTCTCCACTTTTATCAAAATATATTAAGTAGGTATGTATATTTATAGTGTATAATTTTTTTTTTGGCTATCTTGTCTCTACTATATTATAATCCCTGCATAGTGAGAATTCTGGCTCTTGTGATAGGTACAGGAACTTTTAGTAACTAGAGTTAGGGCAACACTTATGTTTGTATTTAAAATGATTTCAATAAATTATTATTTTATTCGCTAGTTCATCGAATCGTAAAAAAAAAACGTATTCTAAATTTGAAAATGTTCTAAATGTTTATGCGAACGGTACCTACGTCACGTGTGAATGGTTATTTTTTTAAAGTAACAGTGGACAATATGTTTTGGAGGTGACCAGACTTTGTCCGAAATGCGTCCATCATTCGACCTAAAGGATGATGTTATGCAATATTACGACAGTCATTTTATACACTAAATTATAAAGAGGTAAAGTTTGTTTTAAGCTATTGCATAGCTTCTATCGCGGGCCTTGAGCGTGGAGACCGAATCCAGAAATTCCGTAACGAAAATAACCTAACACCCCCCACTCATTTGTTTTTTGAGCGTGGTGACTGATAAGAAAACAAATGAGTGAACAATCAATCAAAATTCAATTCAATGTGTGAAAGTGTAACTTCAATTAATATCAAAGAAAAAAAAAAATAAAGGAAAATAATACTGCATAAATAAAATAAATAAATAATTATAATTGCATAAGTTGATAAAAATTCTATGCAATAGCTTTACCGCGGCAGTCCCCGAGTGCCACACGTCTTTTTTTTTGTTATTTTTTTTTTGTAGGGTATGTAATCCCTGAAAATACTGGTCCGATTGCTAAAATAATTTCACCGCTAGAAAGCTGCTTTATTACTGAATGACTTTTTTTTTAGGTGGAAATATCATTCATTGACATTCCCCGCTGGCGGGGCGGGAGATAGTGTCAGACTTTTACTAACCAAAGATCCGCTCCTGTTCCTGCGTTGCCTTTCGTACCTTGGCCCCAGTAGGCTTCGACCCTGCTGGGCCCCTATGGTTTGTTGACAATTCCATGATACGCCCGTGGAACTGTACGGACAGTCGACGTCTTCGTTCTGAGTAAGTTTTAATCTTATTTCAGTGTGGGTAAGAGATGACGCTAGACAATCTGTATAGCTCTGTCTCTTACCCACCCTGGAATGAGAATAAAACAATCTTACTTAGAACGACGTGGTAACCCCAATAGGCTATATTTTATGTACGCGGGCAAAACTGCAGGCAAAAACTAGTATTTCATACTTTCGACAAGCAGCTGGTTATTATATAATAGGTATCTTGAAGCTTTTTATTTGATCACTAATTATTATTATTATTATTCTATTAGCCGGAAACGGAAACAGCTACTTTAATAATTCATCCCACCTAGAAGTGCATAAAGCAATTTATTTACAGTAATCTACGATGCATGTTATTTTGTATTACTTATGATATCCTGTACGAGTCTTATTATATTATTACGTTATATAAATAGTCTCGTTGAAGATAAGGTAGATAAATTATATTAGAGCGTTAGGTAAGCTTTGGAAGATGTATATATATATATTTTTTTTCCTTTTATAATAGAATAGTTTAGAATAGAATAGATCTCTATTTGCAAAGAAAGTAGGTACTTACAGTTTACAGACTTTGACAAGTTTGATGATCTATACTAACTACCTTAACTAAGGCATGCAATACACAGTTACAATAATAGTATGCTTAGAGTACTAAAACACACATTAAAACAGACAAATTCAAGTTTATCTATTACCTACAATTATCCAAATCAATATAAGTTTATCATGTCTAAATGAAACAATTAATTTTGAGTCAAAAATACAAAAAAAATAATCGTCTGTAATCAGTAATCGGTTACCTACTTCATATATTTATAATAATTGACTTATTATATAAATAACTAGTTTTTGTCCGTGACTTTACCCGCGTACATAAAATATAGCCTATGTCACTCAAAATAAAGCAGCTTACTATTGGTGAAAAAATCTCAGCAATCTGACCAGTGCTTTCAGAGATTACCTCCTACAAACAAAAAAAAAAAAACAAAACCTTAAACTTTACCTCTTTATAATATTAGTGTAGATAATTAACTAATTATACAAATGGTTGTGTTCGATATAATTCTCAATCTAACATACACCTGTCTCAATACTTTAGCACATAAATTTGTTCCGTAACAAATTCTCCATGAGTTAATAGATTTTATGCAGATATATTCAAATTGCCCGCAAGTGCTTGTTGCGACGTTTAACACATGTCCTGCGCTTGCGACTCTAAGCATTTTACGGACACGCCCTCTTTACGGTAAAAAATGTCGGTAAATTGCATGTTTTCATACTGTATGAGTGTATAAATATTGATGAGTCAGGCTTTACTATTGCGATTTAAGGACGCAGTAATACTTGGTTGTATTCGATATTTTGATACAAACTCGTGGTTACCCAAAAACCTCAAATACTTAAAATAAGCAAAACCTATAACTTCTTTGTGCCCGCAGCACGTTTAAAAAGCAGATGATACAAATATGTTATGGATATGAAATATCGGATCTCGATACGGGTTTCATATGTTAGAATTTTTAAATTAATAATGTTTTTTTTCTTTCTTAAAGCCAAATACAATTTGTCCATCTCAAACATAGAAACAATGAGGCAGGCACAATACAGCGCTATGCAATAGTTGAGACAAAGTGAACGTCTGTGTCTGCTAGTTTAAACAGTGTTACAGACACAGTTTTAAAAGTTAAATAAAAATAGCAAGCCTTAACTTTTAATTCTAGTCTAGATTATCATTTTGTGGACGGGTAAAACAAACAAAACCTATTGTAACCTACCATTTACTCGAAACTTTTCTTCATCGAAACTTTTATTTCCATTTCGGATATTTTTTTAATTCGGATTTCCGATAGTTTCAGTTACGATTATGGAGCTCCATAATAATATTAATATTTGCTCCTGTAACCTAAAATACTGATTCTGATTTAGATTTATATTTTACGTACCTATCAAATCTTAGCGACTAGTCGCTCTCTCTCTCATGTTAAAGTCGCAAGTGTGCAGTAGTGCTTCGATTTCTATTTCAATATTCAGTTGATGCTAATCGATGCTGTTAAGTACTTAATATCGATATTATTACTATTCAATATACATGTGATCAGTAATTGTATCAATCAACGATTGGTTCATTATACGATAGCATAATTTGATATCGATTAGTATAAAGAAATGAAATAATTGAAACTATGTTTGTGATTTTATTGAGTTAATGTGCGTCTAGTTAGCATGTATACGGACTGTAGTTTACATAAATTGTTTTTTTTCCTTCATCGTGTTCTAGAAGGTCTAGTAGTCATGGCTAGACTATTACTAGGACTCAATTTACTAATGTTGTATCGTTTTAATCACAGAACAGATGAAAGAGGTTAGAATGACCTTGTGGGTGGGGCAGGCGCCACAAAGTAGGGCAATGCTCATAGTTCAACTACCAATAGCAGACTTGCGATCTAAGAGCGCGTAGTCTGTTAGTTGCGTAATGCGCGTTCGTATTGGTTTATTGCCTGAAGTGGAGGTAAAAGGTGTGAGACAAGCGGTGACACTCGTAGTACAAATTGGAAAGTATTTCCTTTCTAACAACCTCTTTCACGTTTTCTGTGGTTTTAATGCTCTTGTTCAGAAAATGAGCCACACATTGGAGTGCCTCAAAATGCCCATACACCTGCACTTTGGAGATACCACCGATGCTGTAGTGAATGTAGCCACCTGCTGGGCTCAAAAAGTTTAACAAGTTTATCATCGCTTCGAAAAGATGAAGGAATTTTTTTAAATATTTATTTATTTTGCACACGTACAGTTGCCATCACGGATCTTGAACGCTCGGCGTCAGAGTGGGGATCGCTTTGCGCATTCCATACATTGGCGAGCCAATCGTCTTCGTTGTTAGCAACATGCAGCAACGCAGTGAACGAATGAGGAGGGACGACTATGACGCGATGGCGTGGCCAGCCGATCACTAACACTCCCCGCCCCCGCACTTCGCACCACTAAAGAGACCGAATATTTGACTTCTGCGCAAGTGTTTAAGATCCGTGATGGCAACTGTACCATTTTGTTGCCTTTTTTAACCCAAAGGTTGACTGGTAGAGAACGCCTTGTTGCATTAAATCCGCCTATGTACCACTACTGTACATGAAGTTTAAATAAGTAAATATGATATTAGTGGTCATATTCCTTTTCCCTAATATCTCTTTATAGTTGAACCTAGACATTAAACTATGTAAGGTTTTCATTAGTTACAAATATATAAAAAAAAAAACAAGCTAAAGATGACGGTGAATGTCGAGTAAGGTTTATGTTTTGCCATTTTTGCAATTAATAATGTCAGTAAATGTAAGAAGGTAGTTGACGTCGCTACAAGTGGTGGAAAAATGCAACAGATATGCCTAAATGCATTTCTACGACAAATAAACATGTCTGAACGTCATTCTTTCATGAGTCATCCGAAAATTAAACTGTCACTTCGTCCACACTGACAGATGCGCCATTGGCTTAAACTAAACAGTTTAATCGAACGCATACATGTGCAAGGTTCCAGCCATAAATGTCAGGTTAACAACTCATTACCTACCAATCCCCACGTCCTTCAAAGAACTATCCCTTAGGCAGTAATTTATATTTATTAACGAACTGATAGACCTTATGTTTATTATAAACATACTAAGGCGTTCCCGCTTTTTTATTTTATTTTGAGTCCAAATTCACAAAAGTTTGATTTTCTTATTTTAAATCTCATGTGTTTTTTTTTGTCAATTAATGACCGAAATGAAACACTAAAGTGACAGTTTTTTTTAATTGATTATTTTCATTTTAAGAACGTCTCAAACCCTAAATGCCTTTTGACAGGTCTTCAGGCTAAAGTAGAGTTTGAGAACACTTCAAATTTTTTATTCAGAAACCGGGGAAGAATCTTCAATTAAGTTAAGACACTATCGTTTGAGGATTTGGGTATGAAATAAAAATATTTATCGACCTAACCTCTATGTCTATGACTTGCTGTCCCTGGTTTCACCCTCGTCTTAAGTTACTGCTGCAGTTCTGTAGGTCATAGCGTGATGTTATATAATCTATAGATAATATTCGCCATGAACCTTTCGTGTAGAAAGACTTTTTCAAACCGACTAGTACCTATTTTTTTTTAATTCCAGAAATTAGTTCGTTTAAACAAACAATAAAACTCTTCAGTTTTATTAATTTGGTCATTATAGATATACCTATTTTTATAAATGTTTTTACTTTGTGTATTCATATGAATTTCTTGTATTTTCAGGTCAGTTTGCAACTTTATTCGCAGTCAAAGGTCGGTTAGCATGAGTGTGTGCTTTGTGTGTTGTTTCTTTAGTTATATTGTACTGCTAAGATTATGGATTATATTGATGGAGACCACGGTAAAATTGCAACTTTAAGATGTTACGTTTTGTTTAAGTGTTAAACACATAAAACATACATGTAGGGTGGAAGAATTCGTGGAATGGCAAAAAGAAACACCTTTTATAATATTTTTGTAAACTTGTTTTTTTCTCGACGTTCACAACTCCACGTGTTAACAATTTTTTTTTTTATCTATGTGCCTTGCATTCGTTCGGGAACATTTTTTATTGACGTAATATGCATCCATTAAGAAAAAAAAAGCGGTTTAGAAATAGCGCAATCGACTAAATTTATTAAAATTATTATAATATTTTTGTGGCCTCATACGTAGTCATATAATTGATAGCCGCGCATCCTAAATGTGGTAAAAAAATGTATAATTAATAACTATTGATCTACTATCTGGAATAATGAGAAAATTAAGTAACAATCATAATTTAAGGCCTGAAATTTTAATCATATGCAATTAGATAGGTTTCTTTTTTAAGAAATTAGGTAGTTGTCCTAATTGCATGCAAATCATGTGAGCGTCGACGCACTACATTGGTAGCACATCAATATGGGTATCTACGCACGCACACATAAACACTCCAAGTAACGCAATCAAGATTTATTAAAATAGGTAATATTTTTATTTTAAATAATTTTTTTAGTAACCGATTTTAACAATACTACCTGTAGGATTTGCGTAAATTATCTTACTTACATGTTGTATAGAGAGTTAAACAAATGTATTTATCAAACATAAGACATTCTTGAAATCTCTTGTGCTAATCGGAATATAATATTCATAAAATATTCCTAAAATTTACGTCGTGGTTCTCTACTGCATGCCGCGGTCGTTGTGACACAATTCCTTGGGCTCGGTTCACGATTCGCCCTCTTTTCACCCACACAATCCTGCCAGCACATTTAACTGCTGTTTTGGAAGTTGTGGCCAACATAACGTTTTTAACTTCATTGTGCTAAAAAATAAAACCAATTGAAATGAACATTTTAATTAGCCAGTTTGAAAAGATAAATGTTTTAATATTTAAGCTTACCTACTTAGTTAAGTTTCTAGAGTTTTTATAAGTAAAGCATAATCACAATTAGTATTATAATGTCGTGATGGACCAGTGCTCAAGCTACCCGCTCTTTGTAAAACACAGATATCCAGCCGCATTTAGATAAATTTGAGGCCGACCCGAAGCTACATTGGAAAACGCTAGGGAAGATGATGAGCCTTATATTTTTCCCACTGCTTGGACTCTGGCTTCCTCTCGAGGTCATGACCACGCGGCCCTGCTGGTTGTTTATAAGAAGTAAAATACTTTCTTTTATTTTTTTTTATTGATATAAACCAGTGCTTGATTGCGATGCCACCTGATGGTAAGCAGTGATTCAATCATTGATGGTGAATCGCACTAGTTTATTAAGAGCCTATTCACTCTAGCCTTGAAGACACCTAAATTGTAATTCCATTCTCAATTACTACTATACTTACTATAAGCTTGTTATTCAAAAGTTTCTCACACCCATTTTTAACAGATCTTCTACACTAACCATACTAAGCGATCTCATTCAAAAACAATGTGACCAACATTCGAACAATGTGGTCGACTCATATAATTTCTACAAACAGTATCACACACACTATTTTCTCATGTCCCTCGGCCTATTTCCCTCCAATTAGGATAAAATGGCGGGTATTTAAAATGCGCCACTAATGGCGGCGCCTGCGCTTGCGCAGATCAAGGCCCGCAATTACATCGTTATCTGGGTCGCGTCGACGACGTGTGCCAGAGTGATTTACTGCGCTTAAACTATTATGCGACTCGGTTTTGGAGAAATGGGTGGGCTAAAATGTGGATTTAAATGGATGGAATTAATTGGGAGTCTTTGGTTCTTCTTTTCTCATGTAGACTTAACAGGAAATGCAATTTGAAAGGTTTCTCTCTCCTTGCGTCGTACTCCTCAATACTGAGGGTCGTGACCGATGCTTCATCACTTTCTTTTGAACGATATTCCTCCATCTGTTTCTGGCACTGGCGGTGTGAAGGGCATTGTATAGAGTCAAAAGCGGTGCGGATCTGGTCAGACCAACGTATTGGGCTGCGTTCACGAGGCCTTTTCCCATCCACTTTACCGGTCACGATGAGCCTTTCGAGTTTGTCACCATATTTCCTTGCAATGTGACCGAAGTATTGTAGAAACTTGTGTAGACACTGACGAAAACCGCGAGTAGATTTTGAGTTCTCGCAATATAGATACGTTGCTCCGAAATGCTGAAAGATTTACGAAAACCGCGAGTAGATTTTGAGTTCTCGCAATATAGATACGTTGCTCCGAAATGCTGAAAGATTTAGCAAAGTTCCGTTCAAACCCAATGTCAAGCAATTAGATACTACACTACATTCGATATAGGACAGTGCGGGTGACAGCTGTCAGATTCATAAAATGTAGCTATCTATCCTTTTCTCTCATCTAAAAATGTATAGTTGCGTCCTGCTGTCATCCTGCCCATGCTATGTGCAAAAGACCTTACGTAGTTGTCTGGTATTTGTGCTGAACTAGTCCTATTTAGTGCAGCCGTGAGACACACAAAGTCAGTGTTCTTTTTTAACCTTAAGTTTCTACATGTCATTTCTACACTGTTTGCCAAATAAAATGTATTCTTTCTTTCTTTCAATTCTTTAACTTTACTTACGGTGGAAGGTGCTTGAAACCAAGTCAAGTATGATCACTTATGAAGGCTCTTTTGTTGCACTGCTGTAGTAAAATGTCTGTACACTTTAGGGCAGTACCTCACTGGAACGCCACAACGGCGTAGTCAGGTCATGACGTCAACAAAATATATGGTTGACTGCGTGATCAACAGTGGCCAAATGAGGCACACACCAAAGAGCTGCACGTATCCTTGTCTGCGCCAACAGACATCTTTACTAAGACGTCTCAGTAAAGCACGGGTCTTATTTCCTGTTCACAACTTCGGCCTGAGTGGCGCGACGAGCGGTGCGGTAAGCGAGCGCGCGGCGCTTTGAGCGGCGTCTCGTTAGTGCTTCAAAAAATTTTTTACTTTAGTTTTTTTTTTAATTGAGATGAACTAGTGTTTGACTGCGATCCCACTTGATGGTGAGGCGCACTAGTTTATTAAGAGCCTGTTCTTATCACTCGCCGTCCCGCACTTAGCTGCCGCTCACAGCGGCAAGGTCGTGAATGGACTTATACAGTTAAGTCGAGAAAACTGACTCAAGCTTAAGATAGAAGAGATTTACATGAGTTCAGAGTTCAGTGATATTAAAATTTTGTCGGTTCAGTAGAAAGCTTTGCAGTAAGATAACACTAGCTTCAGACAGCGGCTTCGCCCGCGTAAATATAGGTTTCTTCATACAAGTTTTGGACACCCATTTAATACTCTTAGGGGTGGAGTTTCGTAAAATTCGTTCTTAGCGGATGTCTACACGCTATAAGGAACCCACCTGCCAAAAAGAAAGTTTGATAGTTTCTGAGGTTTTGTGATTAAGGCCCAAGCGCCCGAAAAGTGCAATAAAACAGTGACTTTCTGAAGCCTACTTCTCGGTAACGGCAAGGTTAATAGGTTTGAAAAAAATATATGTTTATTATAGATTCACGAACAACATTATCAACGTTTGATTTTTTTGTGCTATGAATACTTTTGTCTAAAAAAATATTTAGCAATTTCGCAACTTTTCGCAACTTTTCCCTACTCCTTCGAAACGGCTTAGATCTTTAGAATCATTTTTACACATAAAAATTGGTGGTTAAATATAATTCAAAGTGAACATTGCATATGTAAATCAATCAATATTTCGCAAAGAAAATGGATTCAAAGGTCAGCCGCGCGCTTTCCGGGCGCTGTTGGCCGCAAATAAATGCACAGATTTGCGTACTGCCGCCTAGGCGGGTGCGAGAGGTGCGTCCACATAATTTTGGCCACATGGTTCAAGGGACTATAAGCCTTAATCAGTGACTGGTATTTCGCTTTTCTAAATAGTTGAACTCTGTAACTAAAAGTTAACCGTTCAAAGAAATATCTACATCCAAATATTTCTGTAAACGGTTGTCTTATTATCAGAATTAGATGAATTTTATTCGTCATTGGATCTTATGAGAACCAGGTTACAAATGACATCACTGTGACCAGTCAACTGCCTCCCATGCAATCTTAGCTAATTCATATTGATTATCACAAACATACCTTGCGTGTAGGATGCAGACTGACATGGTTGGAACACCTTATTTAATCATAAAGGCAATAACCCTAATTTGTTCCCCGAAAATTTCTGGATTATATATTAATTCCATTATTTCTGACACTCAGCTTAATTTTTTTCAATAAATCTGGACTTAAAGCCGATAAAAATCATATGCGAACTACTTAAGCGTGTTCATCTGATATTTTCGTGACTGACTTCAATAAAACAAGGTATATACTGATTGAAGTTACTTTATTAACTTTATGCGCCATGTTTATTGATGATGGGGACGATTAATAAATGGTATGGCCGAATTATACATGGTATGAATTGAATTTTATAGCGCATGTAAAGTTTTATTGAAGCGATTTTGTTTAAGTGATGTATCGAGTTGATTTTGTCTTTTAAGAGGGTAATGTAAACGCTTTTGATGATAAAAGAGAAAGCATTATTCTTGTAGATCACAATGGAGTAGGTATTTTTTTTGTTTTTTTCTGCGAATAAAAATCATCCAGATGACATCTCCCGCCCTCAGACGGAGCGAGAGACATTTTCAGACTTTTACTGGCTAAAAAACCCATCCCGTTCCTTCGTTGCCTTTCATACCAGTACCTCTAGCCAAGTTGCTAATCTGCAATCGTTAACGCTAGTAGAAAGCATCAAATGTACGGGAATGAAGTCATCTCAACGCTCAGTCACGTGGTCAGAACAAAAGAATTGGCGGCGTGGCCAACTCGAAGCGTTCGGCGCAAGCGAAACGGTTGTGACTTGGCTAGGACGGCTGGCCCGAGCCTTCCTTTCAGAAGATAATAGAGTTGGTTGTGTTATGTTCTCTGATTTAGGTGGAACATCCCGCGAAACAGCAGATTATTTATATATAGCGCACTATGATAATAATGTTCAGTTAGACAATGTAATAAAACAAACAAAATCTTATTATTATCCGCTTTGAGTGGTACGCAATTATAACGTATAATAACAATATTCATAATCGTAAAATTATCCAGTCGGATATAAATTTCAACACTATTGGGTAGACTTTTTTAATGTTGTTAGGAAAAACAAACAATTGTTATAAAAGTAAGTCCAGTGTGAGGATTCCGCACAATTCATATTTTTAACTATATGTTACCTACTTTAGTGTCATGGACTTCAGACTGGTTTTTCTGTAATCTATAAGCAATAAACTATAAGTATAAGATAGGTATTTTAAGATTCCTGCTTAGATCCCCTAGATTAAGGAAAATATAAAACTGATTTTAACTAACTGTTTTAAATCAACACAAAGCTTTAAGTATATCAACGACAATATTTTAGATCTGTGCGATTTTTTGTATTCTATTAGATACTTACTAATAAATATTTTAAACAGTTTTCTTGTTTTTTTTCCCCTTCTACTTCCTTACTATCCTCTAATAAGACTAGATTACTATTGCATGCGATTTTAACCTTCCTAATCAATCTTCCTGACAAATAATATTATAATTATCATGTCAGTTGTAATATTTTGACGTGATTGCTACGACGTAGCACGCACGTAGACAATTGCTACGAAAACTCTCGTCTACGGATTTCGTCTGCGTTCACAAATAAAAATACGAGTAGGTACCTACACAGAAGTCATTTTTTTTTTTTAATTTTGTGATGTGTTTGGTATTTCATTACTAATGTTTTCACACTAGCGTAGTCATTATATTTGTTGAGAGTTAAAATAAAATTTAAAAAACTCACGACTCAAAATTGTAATGTAAAGAACGCCCCTTAACCTTTGTAAGTGGAGGACTTTTAAAAAGTTACACAGATTTTAATTTATCATACAATTTTGTAATGTACATTTAAGGCCTACTAACCACGGACGCGTAGCTTCATAGACGCGTATTCATCATTATATGCTTGGTGTACGCCTGCGTGAAGCTTACATACGAAACTATGACCTTCATAGACACTTGATACTTCATAGACGCGACACGATGGCACCACGCTGTCGCTTGATCGACAGAGCTTCATAGTTTTGTATGTAAGCTTCACGCAGGCGTACACCATTATAATGACTACGCGTCTATAAAGCCACACGTCCGTGGACAATAGGCCTATTATACCTTGTGAAAATGGCCTTTAGCACCGTTGTTTAAAAAATACAACCTTTGCTATTAGCACATGAGTTTTATAAAACTTAACTCTTAAATTCTAACTTTGGATGGATCGCTTTCTAACAATAACTCCTCTTTTTAACAGTGCCTAGTGCGAATTGTTTTTGCGTTAACGCTATCAACACGTTTATGACGTTCGGCGCTCCGATTGGCCCGCTCCGAGCTCTTAACCAATCAGATTCAAACGCGGTAAACATTTCGATTGCGTCAACTTAAAAACAACTCGCACTCGGCGTACATAATAATGATCTAATTAATAACAGGACTTTCTGATTTTCTTTTGCTTGTCTAACTATTAACATTACTCTCTATTTTCCCCAACAGGACCTGGAATCTACGATTAAGAAGAAAATTACTAAGGTAAGTACTTCATATGTTTCTAATAAAGCAAATATCTATAACTTACAGACTAAACTTGAATTTTTTGGATGGCTATCAAAACTGCCCTTTCATTAATTACTTTTCGAAGTAAATCTCATTATACATCATTGGTTTAAGTATATGCAAAACCCGAAACAAGTTTTTAGTATTTTTATGTAAAGAATCTATGTAAAAAACTTCATAACTGTATCATGAAAAATCACCAAGTTATAAGCTTGTAATGTCAGCAAAAATATAGGGTGACTGGTAATTAGTGTTCGATACTTAAACACGTGATTGTGCTCATGATAACCAACAACTTTTACTATGGGAACAAACCTGAAATCGCGAAAAAAATTAGCTGTTAGTACATTTATGTTTGCCTAATGTACTGAACAGCTGATATTTTTTTCGCGATTTCGGCTTTGCTCCCATAGTAAAAATTGTTTGTTATCATGAGCACAATCACGTGTTTAAGTATCGTACACTAATTGACAGTCACCCTATATATATGTATAGTCACCTGGCCGTCCAGGCGACTGAGGGGTTGTTTTGCACTTGCATCCAGCTGTTTGCTGGCGCCTAATTTCCACTAGGACCTGCTGTGACCTTTGTTGTACTTAGTGTGTAGGTGGTGTCCAACTTGTGACCTTTTTAAATACTTTTGGGAAAAAATATAATATGGTGTAAAAACTATTAGAATCTATTCAATTACTGATTCTGAACAAGGTTTCACAGAAATTTAAAATTATGTTGTAATTATGTAATATACTGGTGTTATTAGCAAGTTAAATCATGATTTTATCACACAATAAATATTCAGTACAAATATTTTAATAATGCTTAATGAAAATGATATCGTTATTTTTTATCAGCATACCTGTTTAATGAGGTAGGTACTATTACCGAGCCTAGTTTGTGAATCACACTTGTTTACATTCTTACTCTAAGAAATGACATCACGGACGAGAAAAATATACCTAAGCTTATTTTCTACAAACAGATGGTCATACTCGGTAGCTGAAAGCCGCCGCATATGGAGTTTTTAAACGCACGATTGTCTTATTTTTCGCTTAACTTCATGCAACACGGACGCACAAAGGTGGACTTAATGCCATAGGTACCCTCTACCAGTCAACCAACGGAGGTAGAAAGAATAAACGACAGTTGCATAAAAAAACCAGTAAAACGATAAAAATGGGTACACATGCATAGGTAGGTATGGTAAAAATAAATATCTATGTGCATTGTATACAAAAATATACTTATAAGGTAGTAGCTTCTACCAGCCACTTCACCCACATGAAAATAGATTTCTCCATACTAACTTAAGACTCCCGTTTCATACTACAAGAGGTGAATTTTGGAAAATCCTTTCTTAGTATTCCTATACATTATATAAAAGCTTCTGCCAGTGGCTTCGCCCGCGTGATAGTCAGTTTCTCCATATAAAATTTGGACCCCCGTTTCATCCCCTTCGGGGTGAAGTTTCGTTAAATCCGTCCTTAGCAAATATCTACACCCTATAAGGAACCTACCTGCCAAATTTTAAGTTTGTAGGTGTTATAGTTTCTGAGAGTTCGTGATTAATCAGCGAGTAGTATATCGCTTTTAAAAACATATATAGAAGATTGCTCATGTCTGTGTGTGTAATTCAACTGGCATGCAAGTAGCATTTCACTGTGATTTATGAGGTCTTGTAATTTAATTATTTTTATAACCTTGCGTAATTAAAGGTGGAACTCAGTAGGAGCTTCAATTAATTTATGTAGGTACATGACGTGTGTCAAGCTGCGCCGGCGATTTTTTTATTAATCGAATATTTTATTGGTTTATTGCTTTGCAATTAATGAAATAATATTTGTCCACGATTATTTTATTAAAATAATCACAGTAAGGTTTTTGATACCAAACACTCAAATATCTTCAAGATCTTTTTAGGGTTCCGTACCTCAAAAGGAAAAAATGGAACCCTCATAGGATTACTTTGTTGTCCGTCCGTCCGTCTGTCTGTCAAGACTTTATCTCGAGAACGCGTGGAGGTATCGAGTTGAAATTAAAACTGTATACTCAGGTCTGCGGTCCTTTCAAGCTGTGAAAAAATCAAACTTCTAAGTTAACGAATAAAAAAGATACGGCCGATTATGTTGCAAAAAACGTATATTTTGATACTCTCAAAGATCGAAATTCATAGAGTACTTCCCGTTGACCCAGAATCCTGAAATTTGGCTTAAAGCAAGGTCTTACAGCGCAGATATAGGAAAAAATCTGAAAACAATAAATTTGTGGTTACCTACGTCACAAAAAAAACTTTTTGCAATTCGGAAAAATTTAATTCGGTACTCCATTCGGGAATTGTAGTTTACACAGAACCCTCAGTGCGCGAGTCCGACTCGCACTTGCCCAGTTCTTTTTTAATTTTTTGAGGTGAGAAATCCTCTAATGACTTCCCACGCTCTATAATGAATTGAGAAAGCGTGTCAAACTTTTACTAATACCCTCCAATGTTCTTTCATTTGTCCTTACCGTTCTAGGGCCACTGTAACTCTTTCAAATGTTCCCAGAAAAGTAGGTAACATGTCTGTGCTATGAACTACAAAATAGATAGGTACAGAAGTCAATCTACATACAAAGCGCGCTCGAGCAACACACACTTAAACACCGCTCACGGACACGATGTCTCGGTCGCGTCTCGGATCACTCGTCGAACAGTTCCGGCTCAAGCGCTCATTAGTGTGCGTCCACTGAGCGTAGGTATAAATAGTGAAGTACATACATGAGATTGTCTTCTGTACCTATCCATTTTGTGTATGAACGTTCGACTTCTTGACTCGCTTGTGTTGACCTAAACCCAATCCATTGCTTACCAGCAGGCGTTATCGTAGTCAAAAGTTAGCTCAGAAAATTTCAGTTTCATCGGATGCAGCAGAATTACCAATAATTTAACACTAATATGACACGCGTGTCTGTGTAATATAAAAACAAGGTATTAGCCACGTTTGGTTAGATTGGAGGCGGACCCCAGCTGATTGTGAAAAGGCTATGATAACGACGAGGGTCCTGTGATTTTTGAGATCATTAACCTTTCAATCGTGGAAATTACAGACACAATAGAAAGACAATAGGTGCGCAAACGCCAGCGTTCGCTTGGGGTTTAATTAATTAATTACAAACATAATAATATTAGTACAGAATTTAAGACAGAGCATGTAACTTCTAAAGCCCAGTAATTAGATAATACGATACCCTTTGGCAAGACTGGTGTCAGATTTTTCTGGTTTCTGTCTATTCGTAACAACTGTCTAAGATTTAAAAACAGCTGGCTTCATCATCATCATCATTTCAGCCGAAAGACGTCCGCTGTTGGACATAGGCCTCCCCCAAGCGTCGCCACATCGAGCGCTCCTCTGCGTCACGCATCTATCGGGTTCCCACGATTCTGACCTGTTCATCGGTACGCTATTGCCACTCCAGAGTCTTTCGTCACCATCGACCATCTGTTCTGCGTGCAATGTGCCCTGCCCATTGCCACTTAAGTTTTGCGATTCTTCGAGTGGTGATGTAGGCAAATTATGAAAAAAAAAATAGATTCGAAGGCACACAGATGATAGATGTATAACAACTAGCGCCAATACAGCCCCTAGCGGTGCATAGAGTAACATAAAAAGTAACACTACTGGCCACCAGAGGTCGTAAAACTGACAGTTGGTGTGACCATATTAGAAAAAATATTGGAAATTGGTAACAATTTTATTGTACTTTGAAACCATCACAACAAAAACGTCAGTTGGTGTGACCATACTCGAAAAATAGTTAGAAATTGGTAATAATTTTATTAAACTTTGAAACCATCACAAAAAGCGACATGGCTTCGAGAAATAAAACTATTAATAAGAGTGGCCAGAAAGAGCCTTTATTAGTTACTTGCTACAATTGCAAAAATCGAGTTGAACACAGAAGTACCTTGTTATGCTCCATATGTAAAAACCACTTTGAATTTGATTGTGCTGGTTATCCTGAAAAAGTCTACCGCTTAAAAAGTTTGGAAGAGAGGAAAAAATTAAAATGGGAATGTAAAACATGCACCAAGAATGCGAAGCTGCAGAACACACCCAGCTCTGTTATATCGAATGTGACAACAAGAAAAAAGCGATCATCTCCTAAATCATGCATAGCTGCTATTTCTAACGCCCCTGAGGAGACTACGCCCTGGGCTACCCCAAAAAGTACGAACTCTGAACCATACGACTCGCATATACTCACTATAGATCATACGTCTGATGACGGTGCGTTCTCCGATAAAACATTGTCGCGTAGTATGGACTACACGGAAATCGACTATATCAATGCCCAAGAGTTTAAAGATACAATTGATCTACTTCAGACGCAACTTTGCAGTTCCCAAAATGAACTTGAAAATGTCATTCTCGAAAACAACGAACTTCGTAAACAAAATGATAAATTACTTAAAGATAATGCAACTTTGAAAGGATTCCTGAGCCTACCACAACAGAGAGAAAATAGAAGTGTAGATTTGGTAAACACAAGAAATGTGCATTCATCCTCTTTCTTGCACTCAGATATGCTAGCCTTCTCTACGCCACCTAGATATGCAGCTTCAAGTAAAATCAATACAAAATCACAACTTTATTGCAATATCTCGCACTTACAAAAAGATATCGCAGATCTGGAGGATCAGTTAAAACAAGCCGGAAATGAAATAGTAAACCTTAAGGACCAAATTTTAAATCTTGAGAAGAAAGTAAAGGGAAATGAAATGAAAGAAAAGCATAGGGTAGAAAACTCATTGGATGCTCTGAAGGAAAATTGCGTGCACAAAATATATATTTGTGGCACACAACAATGCGTTGGACTTTCTTCAGCATTGATACGATCACGAGAGGATACACCTTACGTTAACTATACTATCACGTCTGAAACAAAACCGTACGCGCTTACCAGTGATGTCTTTAAGAGCTGTCAAAACATTAAGTTATCGTGCAATGACAAGCTCATAATCTGTGTGGGTGAAAATGACTATGACATAAAGATTTTGTCTTCTCAACTTCGACAACTTCTCAGTAAATTCCTTAATAATAATGTCATTGTTCTGAGTCTACTGAAGAATATGTATATAAATGTAAATGACTTAAACAAAACTATACGCAATATTTGCAATGAGTACAAAAAATCTAGTTTTGTTGATTCTAGTAATAATTTGTTTAATACCTGTAAATTTATTAATTATGTTATTGACTATGACGACTATGAGAAAAAATATTTAAATGTTAAAGCACTAAAGAAATTAATATTGCGTAACCAGCAAAATCTCAAAAAATCTGTCAATAAATGTGAAGTCTATCGTAAAGGAACAATCCCATATTACTTTGCAAAAATACAGTCTGAACACGGTGCCACAAATGAACCCAGCATTGAAAATCCTACTTCTACAAAAATAGGTACTATACCTTACTATTTTAAGACTGAAGGCAGAAATAAGCTTTTTCGTTAAAAACAGTGGTAAGTCACAGATGTTTAAAATATTCCACCAAAATATCGCTAGCATTTTATCAAAACAAGAAATCTTAGAACTAACGTTGCTAGAATTACGAGATGCGCATGATGAACCCGATATTTTATGTTTTTCTGAAACTTTTATGCGAGCCGGAAGCGAAAAATTTTTGAAATTAAATAACTACTCCTTGGCAAGTGCGTTTAGTAGAGACCAACAGAGAGGAGGAACCTGTATACTCGTTAAAAGGGGAATTACTTATAATGAGCTTACTTGCGTTAAAAAATATTCGACGCTTAAGTCTTTCGAGGCCTGTGGCATTGAAATTCCATTGCATAAATTATTAATAGTATGTGTTTATAGAACACCAACATCTGACCCTAACATATTTCTTGATAAATTTGACCTATTGATTGGGGAGTTAATCAAGAAATATGGAACAAGTGTCAACATAGTTATTGCAGGTGACTTTAATATAAATAATCTCAAACCAGGGAAAGTCACTACCTATCTAACAGATTTATGTAATACGTACAAGTTGCAACTTCACATTAATGTCCCCACTCGGAAAGACTCGTGCATAGACCACATAATAAGTAACATCAAGACTACATCTTCTAAAGTCTTACCTCTTCACTTGTCAGACCATGATACAGCACAACTGTTAGAATTTCCGGTAAAAGAGCAAAGTTCAAAATGCAAACCATACTTTATTTTTAAGAAAGATTACTGCCGTGAGAATATAAATAAATTTAAAGAATGCCTCTCAAGTATTTCTTGGTCAGATGTCAACTTAGAAACTGACACAAATAAGGCGTTTAATCAATTTCACGATTTTTTATGTTTGTTATATAACTTATGCTTTCCAAAAATAAAAATAAAGATTAAAAATTCTAATGCATTTAAACATAAATGGATCAGTAAAGGTCTTAGAAATAGTTGCAAAACTAAAAGATTTTTACGATACAACTATTACAAGAACAAAATTTTATCACACAAAATAAGATATAAACAATATTCAAATATTTTGAAAAAGTGTATTGTTAAATCGAAAATGAACTCAAACATCAATTTTATAAAAAATAGCAAAAATAAATGCAGAGCAACGTGGTCAGTTATTAATCATGAATTTGGGAATGCGAAATCTGGTATTAATAATATTTCTGAAATACAATTAGATAAGCAAGTTTTGACAAACCCTACTGACATAGCCAATGCTTTTAATAATTACTTTATTGACTCGACTAATACTTTGACATCCAATAATCAACATTATTATAATGACACTAATTTTAAGTCAATTCCTAACTCCATATTTCTTAGCCCCATGACTGAAGATGAAGTCAAAAAGGAAATAATGGAGTTAAACAATACTAACTCTGAAGGTTATGATGGAATAAACACAAAAATAATTAAAGCGTGCAGTACAGAACTGATTCCCATTTTGACATATTTAATTAATCTCTCGTTTTCGTCAGGTATATTTCCTGATGCCCTGAAATTATCAGTCGTTAAGCCGTTGTACAAAAAACAAGATAAAAAGGACGTCAAAAATTATCGCCCGATTACTCTTATTCCCATATTGTCAAAGGTTTTCGAGAAATGTATGCTCAAGAGACTTGTCGACTTTTGTAGCAAATTTAAAATTATAGCAAACGAACAATTTGGATTCCAAAAGCAAAAGTCAACCACACAAGCAATATTTACTCTTGTGAGCAATATCCTGAGTAATTTAAATAAAAATAAATTAACAACAGGTCTGTTTTTTGACCTATCTCAAGCTTTTGATTTTGTAGCGCATGACGTATTATTAAAAAAGTTGGAAAACCTGGGAATAAGAGGAGTTGCACTGCAGTGGATTTCGTCTTACATAAGTGATCGAAAACAATACGTTGTTATAGACAATGTAAATGAAGACTTACTAACTTCCCATTGCTCTGACTCTAGGATAAATAAATGTGGCGTCCCTCAGGGAAGTGTACTAGGTCCCATATTGTTTTTATTATATGTAAATGACATACCACTGGTGTCCAATCATAAAATTATATTATTTGCAGATGACATTTCAATTATTATTTTTTTATAAAAAATCGATTTCTGACCATGAATTAGATATTAATAATACTATTGACAAAATTTTACAATGGCTACAGAATAATAAATTAAAAATCAATTTAGATAAATCAAATTATATTCAATTTAATAAATCAAAGCATGCCAAATACAATTTTAAACTTAATGTTGACAGACTCAAACAAGTAGCACAAACCAAATTCTTGGGTGTGCTCATAGATCAAGATTTGAACTGGAAAGGACATTTAGATGATTTATGCAATAGGATTAATAAATTTACTTACGCCCTCAGACAAGTAAAGAACGTAACAAACGTAAAAACGGCAATTACTACATACCATGCATATGTCGAATCGATCTTAAGTTACGGCCTTGTTATTTGGGGGAACAGTACGGATAAAGACAGAGCATTCATTGCACAAAAGAAGTGCATTAGGACCATATGCGGTCTTCGTCCTGACGAATCCTGTCGGTCATTTTTTAAAAAACTAGGTTTATTACCACTTCCTGCACTTTACATATACGCAACCTGTAACTTTGTCTACAGTAATAAGGGATTGTTCAAGAAAGCTTATGAAGTAATCTCTCGTCCAAGGGATCCACACAGACTTGTAAGAGATGATATTCCTAAATCAGCCAAGTATGCTAAAAGCTGCCTTGTGATGTGTGTACGGATTTACAACAAAATCCCTAAAGAATTAAAATGTATAAATAATGCAAATTCATTTAAAAACAAATTGTATAAATGGCTGAATGGACATAATTTCTATGACATTAATGATTTCTTTGACATAAAATTATAATATTGTATCCATCTATTTAACTGAATTAACTGTACCTATATTTACTGTTGTTTTGACCAAAAAATTTTTGCATGCAATTGACACTTATTCTGTGTAGCTAAACATGTGGACATTGTATTTAAATAAGACTAACACCATTATACCATGTTTAAGGCAAATAAAGACTTATCTTATCTTATCTATCTTATCTTATCACAAAAATACGCAGAAAACCTGCAACATAGGACTTTAAGTAAATATTCCACGATTGTAGATTTAGTTGAGGAGGTAAATGACCTATTACCATAGCTTATCTGCTCTCGAAATTAGCCTGAACAAATAGTCCGATAGTAAACCAGTTCTGAACTACGAGACAAGGACAACTTTATAGACTTTGTGATATATTTACATAAAACTTATCGAGTGACAGTTTTATAAAATACTAGCTTTTTCTTGCGGCTTTGCCCGCGTACATAAAATATAGCCTGTCACTCAGGAATAAAGCAGCTTTCCATCGGTGAAAACATTTTAGCAATCGGACCACTACTTTCAGAGATTACCTTCTACAAACAAAAAAACAAACTTTACCTCTTTATTACCGCTAATCTATACTAATGTTTAGATTAGCGGTCTCTACAAACGTTGTTCTGTCCAAAAGTTGATAAATTGACAGAAAAAAATAATTAGAATCCGATTGCAGCGCCACCTACAGTTGCCATCACGGATCTTGAACACTAGCGCAGAAGTCAAATATTCGGTCTCTTTAGTGGTGCGAAGTGAGACGCGGGGTCGGGAAGTGTCATTGATTGACTCGCCGCGCCATCGCGTTATAGATGTCACTCCTCAGGAAAATCCTCACTATTCCTCAGGAAAATTGACGCTCAGTCATGTGGTCTCTCAGGAAAATCGAAACGAAGCGGTCGTAACTTGGTTAGGGGGCAGGTAGTTCAGAAATTTATGGGGCTTCTGTACGTGTGTTTGTCACCTAATTCCTGCTAAACGGGGGCTGTAGTTAAAAGAATAGGAATGGTTCATCGTAGAGCCAATTGGAATTTTCATTAATAATAATTACAATAATATTTTTTATATCAATCACAATTGGATCATACAATGCAATAAATTTAATTAAAAATCTATAGACACTAATATTATAAACAGGTAAAGTTTATTTTTATGTTTTTTGTTTGTAGTAGCTAATCTCCGATTGCTAAAATTTCACCGTTAGAAAGTTGCTTTATTCCTGAGTGATATAGGCATAATATATTTTATGTACTTATGTGGGTGAAAACTCAGGCAAAAGCTAGTTAAAAATTAAATTAATATATTAAAAAAAAAATAATGATCACTTACTTCGAAATAAATTTTTATTTTAAAAGCGTTTGGTTATTTTTTACAGATTTTTTTTATTATAGCGATAAGACCTGTTTTTGTTTAGGTACTTATTGTTATTATCAACATTTTCATATTTTACACAGCTTCACGTTGAGGTAGGTTTATCAAACAACATATATTATATTATGTTAAAAATAGAACAATGTTTATATCGTGACGTCACAGTTGTATGTCACGTCAGAGAAACAATCGTCGCGCGCCGCTTTGATGTCGATAATTGAGAGTTATTGCTGCGCGCGCGCATGGTAGCCTGTATCGCGCCGATTCGCGCCTATTTCGCTTTATAACGCGTGTTGGGATCTTGAATTAGCGATTTCTGATGCATTTATGCACCTTTAGCATATTATGTGCATAAACAGTTTTATGCATCTAATCGTTAATTACTATCCTTGTTTTTAATTTCCAATGGCAATGAGTAACCGAGATTTATTTACATCCATTGTCATGAAGCCTTTATATAAATTCTCCTGCTCTAGGTGGAGCAAGAGGGAGGGTTCCTTCAGTAACCTTTACATTCCAGGCCCTCGATGACTTCAAACTTTCAAACAATTCCACAGCTTATGTCTAAAAACTTCAAATTTGTTTTGTATCCCCCAGAAAACGGAAGATATATAGTGAAGCCCATGTCGCCACAAGGCAACTATCCTATATCGCAGTATTAGAATTCGCGGTGAAATTAAAACACACAACAGTCCGAAATCAACTATCGGGCAGGCGCCTGGATCAGACACAACAATGTACAAAGGTTCGAAGTTGATAGACCTGTAATCCACCACATGAGCCCGGTGCAGAATTGTAGAATTTGTACCTATCACAGTTCGTTCAAACTGTTTTGCTGTACGCAATTATTCAGCACCTCCAATTAAGCAATCAATTATGCAGACCCCTATTCATCGCGTTCCCCGCTCCGCTCATCCCCCCGCTGTTTCAAGGACCACTCCCTCGTTTCTTCACCATGGAGGGATAGCGACGTTACGTCATTCCAGCAATTTATGACAATGTTAATGTACTTTACGACTGTTCACAGTACACAGGGATTTTGACTTATCGAGGCTTTGCGAGCCTTACAGGCTTCGCATTTAGTTTTAGTACTATTTATCGTTGGCTGGTGTTCGTTATTTGCTACTGTTTCTCTTAGTTTTGGGGATTATTGAGCTGAGAGTAAATCAAGTTTAATCCGTCTTTGATAGTTCTGTGTTTTGTTGCTAATGATAATTCTGTGGTTGTGGGTTTGTCCTACCCACTCGTAAATATAGAGGGAGAGGGAGGTCAGAGAAAATATGAGGGGATTGTGTGAGGAGTGATATGAAAGAACAGAGTCAGTGATATCGTGATTGGTAGGATAAGATAAGTCCTCCTAAGAACCTGCTGGATATAGTCCAAAATGCATGTTCTCAATCAAAAACTCACTGCACATATTCGTCAATTTAATAAATTGACAGCTTTTTTAAAAGCTCTGAAATATCCGGCAGTAAATTCGGCGTGCGGTGAGAGAAGAGACTGTCACTGTGGCATGCCGTTTCTTGAGTGCTGACAATTTACAACAACCATACTAACATAAACAAAGAAACACAAACAAAAAAAAAAAGAAATACGATTTTCAAACAAAAAACTAATTGAACAAACAATTATAAACAAAACATCCAGCATCACTAATCAAATAAATACTTATTTTTTTTATTAATAGTTTTCTAAGGTATCCGGCCGTTTTCCCGTATGTCCGACGCGCTACGAGATAATTGTCACCGTGGCGTGCCGTGCCGTGAGTCCTGACAATTTGTTTCGCGTGTTGACACTACAGGGTACACCGCACGCTCAAACAAGGTTGGTTCGCATTGTTTAAAACGATACGTTTTGAATGACGGATAACTTGTGGTGGTACATATTTTCATCTCCCCTTGTTTAAATAGTGGATTGGTCTTGTAGAGTGTAGTTAGTACTGCAGGACCACGAGCTCTCAACACGATCCAGTTTACGACCTAAACTGAACTATTAAAGGAATGGAACTATACAGGGTGTATAGCTCCGTCCCTCACTCTCGCTCGCACGACTGACATTTTAACACGTCATGGTAAGTCCTTTTTTTGTTTTCTTGTCATTTTTGACGTTTTCTCGCATGTCCGAAGTGTGACGAGGTAATTGTCACCGAGGTGTACTGTACGTGTATTTGTTGTCGCATGTTGACGACCTGAAGGCTACACTGTACGCTCGAGTTAATCCACATTGTACGTTTTAAAGAATGTACACTGTAATTTTATTAAAGTGTTCGTCACTCTCGTTTAAATTATCTTACTAAATGAGATATCATTCATTTAAGTATTCCTTGTAACTTGTTTTTTTTTTCGGTGGGTAAAAATCATCCAGATGACATTTCCCGCCCTTGGACGGAGCGGCAGATAGTCTCAGGCTTTTACTGACTAAAAAACCCACCCCGTTCCTTCCTTGCCTTTCATACCGGGGCCGAGCATCCCTTTCAGATACAGACCCATAGCCTCAGTAGGCTTCGACCCTACTGGGCCCCTACGGTAACTAGGCAGTCTCTCTAAGAATCACATACAAAGTCTCATGTCCCGTCCTACAGTGGAAACACCCTACCTAGTTACCACCTGTACCAGTGTATAATTCTAAAATGGCGCCTACGGCTGTCCGCGTCATCGTTTGTATGAGGAGCAGAGTTTATTGCGGCCTTATTTGGCTAGCTTTCGGACAATCATTGCTGAAGTAAAACAAACTATAGTTATTGACTTATTTAGGATTAGTGTGATAAAAGAGTATCCGTATTTAATTATTAGTGCTTACCATGGCTTCGCATAAATGCATTTTACGTATATATTACTAGCTGCTATCAGCGATTTCGCACGAGTGTAAATAGAAAATTGTCCCCAAGCTTAAAAGGTAACTTGAAAGCAAAACTAATCGGATATTCAAAATAAAAAATATCCGTAACCGGAACCAATAAATGTTTCAAATATCGGCGGAGTCTAAATTATAGTTTTCGACAGGTTTTTAACAAGCTTTTATTAGCTTCACTTGTACCTATGTATGTAAGAAAATCTTGGAATCTTAATTTGACCCACTACTTCCCGGTCTACGAAAAAAAATAGTCACGTGACTCAAATCCAATATGGCGGACGTCCAAGATGGCAGATTAGCTATTTGAAATGCACCGTGATATAGGTATTAAATTTAGTGCGTGCTAAACGCGTGTTTTTTAGTGTTTTAAATTATTTTTATGTTTATTATCTAATGCGGAAATGTATTTCCTAAGAATTTATTAGATATTTGTTCTACTCGGTCAAACAAATGATAGATTATTTAGTAGTAGTATATGCCCATATCCAAATGCGTCTCCAGATCCGGAATTTCATATCCATAAAATCTTTGTTACCCAGGTCCCTTTTCAAAGTTTATATACCGGTAAGAAATATTTTATAATAACTTTACCAGTTTGTAAGTAATTTTATTGACAGAATTACACAGTTCATAATATACATAACGATATTTCTTTTATTGCCACCTGGCTGTCATAAAAGGCAAAAACAGATATATTTTATTAAATTATGTTAAAAACGACTTTTACATAGTTTTCTTGTATGTCAAGATGGCTGCTATTTTTTGAAGTTAAATAAAAACTGATGCATGCAAGCATGTAAGAAATGAAGACAAAAAATTGTGCATTTTTACATGAATTTTATTTGTATACGTTGTTTGTTTCTTTTTTAAAGTTATATTTAGGTTTTAAAGAAAAAAAAATAGATTGGTATTGAACTAATGTTTCAGCTACTTAACAAGTCAAATTGACTAGGTTTTTCACCCATTTTTTTAATTTTATACCTATAAAAAACAAAAACAAACTCGTGTACCTAATACCCTGCTTTAAACACAAAAGCTTTCCTAGCGCTTTACGTTATTAAATTATTTTTATGAAATCTTGAGGACTTACTCGTCTCGACTCGTCCACTGTTGGACATAGGCCTCCCCCAAGCGTCGCCACATCGAACGTTCCTGTGCGTCCCGCATCCATCGGTTTCCCGCTACCTTCACCAGGTCATCGGTCCACCTTGTAGGAGGCCTTCCAACGCTGCGTCTTATGGTACGCGGTCGCCAATCCAGAACCTTTCGGCCCCAACGGCCATCTGTTCTGCGAGCAATGTGCCCTGCCCATAACCACTTGATTTAATATGTATTCATTTGATATAAAAGCAAGTCCTATCGCTGTTTTAATATCGTGAGAAAATCTGCCCAAAACATCCGCATGTCTAGCGCTTAAATCCCGAAATCCTCTACCACAGAGCTACCGACCTACATTAAATCTTAATGTGTTCATAGAAATTAATTAGTGAGCACATTTCTTGCTAAGCGTATTATTTCGCTTGTCACCGACCGTTACAAGCAACCAGTCCGTAGATGCATCTTTATAATTAATCTCATCACTTTTAACACAAACTTAACCAAACATCTCATCAACAGCCATGAAAACGAAATCCAACTCTATGACAATAAACATAAAAACCATAATCTCCCTTTTCTGCTGTATTACTAAGTTAGGGATGACATTTACAATTTTTTTCTTTGCATATCACGTCAATCTTAATATGAAAGTTGTAAGGTTGAAAATTATAGTTGTTTTAAAATGTTATTCTTGTTTAATTTTTATAGATTACAACGATAGAGGAGTCGTAACGTAAATTGTCTGGTTTTAAATGTAAATATGGGTGTGTTACGGTAATGTACGTAATTTAGACATTGCGTGAGTGTCGGAACGAAGTAAATAGTTTTATTATCGTTGTAATATTCCTATAAAGGAAGTTTGATTATTTATATATTTGTTTTTGAACTACGACTATGGTCGGTATTTATTATTAGGTAAGTATAGTTGTTAAAAAAAAAAAAACAACTGAATACCATTTTGATTCTCTTTCCGTGAACAGATCCCAAAAAAATATTTTTATTCTTTTTTATTTTAAATAATTATTAGGGATGGGCCGAAATTCGTTTCACATTCTTTTTAACCGAATTTCGGTGGCTTGAACCGAACTTCGACATTCGGCCGACTTTCGGTTCAAATGCCGAACATTCGGTCTAAGATAAGATCTAACTAACTCATCTATTTAAAAAAAACGGAAACTAAACCAGTAAAATTAATAATCAAAGCAGTCATTTATTATCTAATCTTTGTAATTAGTTAACACTAGATAATCTTTTTTATAAAATCAAATTAACTTTTAATTATTATTAATAAAGAAAATATAATCAATATTATTCTTTTTTATACATATTATAACATATTTTTAAATATTCTTTAAAAAACAATAAAAAAAAAAATTAAAATTATTATTATTATTAACGAAATGGATCTCTTGACACTTGACATTGAAATAATTAGTTCGCGTGTTGTGTCGTGAAGATGACGTAGTCGGTAATGACAAAGAGCCGGCTGGGGTTGCGGGAGGTGCGGGTGGGGCGAAACCGCGTAAGCGAGTTGAGACTTGTCCTAACTTCCTGACCTATCGCTCCCTAGAAAGCGCGCCAAAAATAACCGAAGTTCGGCCGAATTTTGGCCGAACTTGTTATAAAAAAAAAAAACCGAATACCACTTTCATAAACTTCCCGAGAACAGATTTAAAATGTTCTAATGAAACATTAGCTGTTTCTGTGTCCATATGTTGGTCGTGGTCGGTTATTGTTGTGGGGTTGCCTTTGGCTACCTCACAACGAGTACCTACGAACTTGGGGGGTGACCGGATGTGGTCTTACAGTTATAAGCGAAATTCACGAGAATCCACTGCCGATACGCAGTTTGGCAGATATTATATTGATATTATCAATGTAACAAATTAATAAAATGAAATAAAATAGAAAATATATAGATTTAAATTAAAGTAAAACACAATAAAATTAAAATTAAATGAAATCTAATTATTTAGTCCTTTTATAGTAGCATAGCGTAACATAGTCGGCCTTTTATTGTTCCCACTGCTGAGGCTCAGGCCTCCTCTTTAGGAGGGGGAATGGGCTGTAATCCACCACATGGGCCCAGTGCGGGTTGGTGGATGTCACATGTCTTCGAATTTTTGGTTTTAGGACATGCCGATTTCCTCACAATGTTTTCCTTCACCGTTTTGAGAGCAGTGGTAATGAAATAAATTACACAAAGTAATGCGGCTGGCTGGGTTTGTCCTTTTATAGTCTCTCCCGATTCCAAACTTCCCCCGCAACGCATCTAAACCTTTTTAAATTTCACACATACAGACGAGAAGACGAGCAGATTTCGTCATAACGATATCATCTCAGAAAGTATGCGATGCTACTTTCGCGAAACTATAATGCATAAGTTAAGAGATAACGTGTTAAAATAAGTGACGTTGAGTTGATATTATCGGTGTAAACTGGCGTATTGTATTACATGTGGCAACAATCAATATGGCAGGTGCTAATGTTGGCTGGTCATGCTAAAGTGGTAAATCAAATTTAAAGGGACGATTGGGGAGATATCAGGAACTGTTATTACCAGTATGCTGGGTTTCTGTGTTTTTTTTGGTGGGTAATGGGTTAAGTTTTTATGTCAGAGGCTTAATTTGTTGCAGAATTGATATTTTGCCTCTTATTGTTCTTCTTAGCGTATCGATGGCAAAACTAGTTAAATTCCTTGCCTGGCCCAGAATTCGGCCACAACAATGCCGTCCGCTGATGCTGTCATTAGTCTGTATTAGTCGGAAGGTGGGACATTGTATGCAGAGAGACGCCGCCGACCATGAATATCGACCATGTATGGACTCTTGCTGTTGTCTTATCTCATCTTCTTTTATTATCATTTCAACTGGAAGACGTCCACTGTTAGACATAGGCCTTCCCAAAGTGTCGCTATATCGGTAATCTTGTTGTTGTTTAATTTTCTGTGAAATTGTTAGGTATATTTTGGTGTACAATAAAGTTTGTTCTATTCTTGGTTCTCCGGCGGATATTTTCATTTCTGATGTGATCACGCAAGTAAACTTTCGCTCTCCTAGAGAGGAGCCCTGGGTCCTAGCAGCGGGAACATTAAAAAAGGCTGATGATGATGGTGAAGTAAACTCTGAGCATAGCCCTTTCCATTACCCTTTAAACCTTTTCGTTTTTTTAACATTTTGGAGCCATATGTCATCACTGGCAACATGCACTGGTCATAGACTTTCGTCACTGGTAGATTGATAGTTGTATTATAGAAATTATCTAGTAAGTGAGGGGTAGTGGTAGTCCACTGGTAACGGCTCCAATTTGCTTGGGTTCAAAACTCAGAGAAACTGCATCACCACTGCTCTCAGAACGGTGCCAGGATACATCGTTAGGAACCAGCATGCCCTTTCTTTTCGTTCTGGCTTCCAAAAGTAGCATGAAGGGAAGAAAACTAAGGCTTGGATAAGCATTTGTATTTTTACAAAATAACTTTACGCTTGTTGACTCTTTTGTTTTGAAGTAGACAATCTACAAATGAATTTTGCTCTGTGTCTGACTTTTACTGACTAAAATCCATCTGTGTTCTACAGTTACCCTATGCGTTCTAGGGTTCGGTCCACAGTTACTCTAACTGGCATGTCTTAGAACCAAAAATTCAAAGACGGATGTCACATGCATCCACCAACCCGCAGTCGGCCGGCGTGATTGATTACGGCCCATTCCTTATCAGAGAGATTCTCTCTATGATAGAGAATGGGCCGTCTCAGCATTAACAAAATCATCATCGAACCATCCACATTTTTTGTGTTATTGTGATGGAATCGTTCTTTTTGTTTTATTACAACTTTAAGCGATATTTAAAAGGCGTTGTACGATACAAAGGCGGACTACCAAGGGTAAATGTCGTGGTAAGAATTGCCCAATAGAGGTCTCAGATAATTAATTTGCCCCATACCTTTTACCCTTAACGACACCTCGGAACAAAACAATTCCGACTTGATTTTCAAAATTGAATTTTTATGCAAATTTGTGACAAAAATGTAAAGGAATTTGCTTTGTAGCCCGCCCGGTGGTTGTAGCTATTCCACGCTAGCTGGTACCAGCGGTTTCGCCTGCATTAAAGTGGAAAATTGACTCAAGAGAACATAGTCTATGCTATACTAGGACATGATCTACCTGTGCGCCAAATTTCATCCCTTTCCACTCACAAACTTCCGCCTTAAGGGGATGCATCTCGACATATGTACATTTTCACTGTTTTTCATACAACCGCTCTTACGCGATTATGACGTTATTACACATTTTTCATTAGAAAATTTAGAAACACAGTATCTGGTGGATATTATATAGGCTTCTATGGAAATTAATTTATAAATTTGTGTAAAACTAATCCAGTTAAGACCTCTGAAAATCTGCTATTTTCCACATTTCATAATTTACTCAAACATGAAAAAAGTCAAAAAACTGCAACACACTATTCTAGCAAATTTTATCAAGATTCTAGATAATGACAATGTTTTTCAAAAACTTTTAAGGGTTTAAAAAAAACACGTATTTCCTGGAACAAGTTTTACAAAATATTCGAGTAAATCAAGGAATTACCGAATGCTAACAGAGTTGCCTTTTCATCAAACATCACGTTGGATTGCGTTAGATGAAGCAATAAGCTTTTAAAGCATGGTCGATGTTTACGATAGGCGAGTGGAAAAGCAGCCTCTTAACAACACTACTAGCCTCTTCCAGCGGCATCGCTTGCGTGATAGACGAAAATTTACCCAAGGGAATATACTCTATACTATGTGCTTTACTAGGACATGGTCTACTCGTATGCCAAATGTTTTCTGAATACGATAAGCCGTTTGAGAGTAACGAAGCAACAAACAGACACACTCACAAACTCCTGTCTTTATAATATTACTAGCTTCTGCCAGCAGCTTCACCCGCGTGAAAGCAGAAAATTGTCCCAAGAGAACATACTTGGGATAAAGAGGATGGTCACATCACATGGTCTACCCGTGAGCTAAATTTCATCCAAATCCAGTTCGGCCGTTAGAGCGTAAATAAGTAATAAACATACAAACACAACGGCTTTATTATATTAGTGTGTAGTGATAATTTTGCCTAAACGTTTCATATATTGCGTGATACCTTTATAATTTTGTTTTGATGGTATTCTCAGCATTTGATATAATCTGATTTGGGTTTCGATGATTTTGCTGGCACTTTTGAATTGTATTCTCGAATAAATCGTAAAAATTTCAGTTTTTTTTTTAGTGGAGATTCCAGTAGGTAGATATACAAATAGCCTACAGTCGTCATTGTTTGGTTGTTGCGTTTTTTTTTTTGAACAACTTCTTCAGCTCCGGGTGGAGCAGGAATGAAAATCAGTAAAAGTCTCACTCTCCTTTTTTCATATCTAAATTCACACCTAAACGGTTCTTTGTTATTAGCCTTTTGTTGTATGTGTGTTTATTTCTACATATTTAAAACATTTACGATAACACGATGATATCCTACCTAAAAAGAAACCTGTTACTTTTTTTATCAAAACATATTCAATTGAAAGTTAATGTTAATACATTGAAAGGTGACTCCTACAAAGTATAAAACAGCCAGACGTAACAACACTACCTATCCCCTGACACTGACACATTAAAGAATTTAATTAATGTCAACCATCTAATAGTGCACACATTAATGTATCGTACACAGATCAAGTAAATTATAAACTATTAATAAACACCTGGGTATAACCACCTTATTCAACAGAACACCCTGAGGCTACAAGCTAAAACAGTGGCACCCAACATTTCTTTGCCCTTTTTTTGAGGTGAGAAATTGGATAACCCTTCCAGCTCTGGGTGAAGCGAGAGGAGTGTCAGACTTTTACTGACTGACCTTTTGACCCGTTACAGTTATAAAAAAGAAAAATGTGTTCACCACGCCACAGTCACGACTACATGACAGACTTTACCGCTTATAAAACTGATGAAAAAAGTAATGTTTTTTATTATTCGTATTTTTAAAGGATGAAACCGCCGTGACCGTTAGCGCTGAGAGCACGCTTACCTATGCTCTTTTGACGGTCAAAAGGTTAAAACTTACTTGTGTTCCTTCAGTTGCCTTTTGCGTTGGACATTCCTGCAGCAACGTTTGTTCGACCTGGGACCACTTTGTTGTTATCAGGCCTGAGGCCCTACCACAAGCTCCTAACAGAATCCTTTAAATTACCTAAACTGAACTGTTAAAGGTATGGAGCTTTATGTGTAGCTCCATTTACTCGCTCGTTCGCACACATGACATTTTAACACGTCATGGTAAGGCCCCAGCTGCGAATGTTTTCTGTATGAGAAAATGATAGTACTATTCGTTGTGTAAATCTCAGTCTCTCTCTTACACTGGAATTGTGCTGACTTTGAGATGTCATACAAGGGCCTCAAATAAAATCTTAACTGTAATCTTATAGTCCGTTACCAAATCTGTTGTTCGCTCATTGTTACACCTATTCATTTTAATCTCCTACAGCATTGCATTATGGGGTGCAATATAGAGTATAGAACTCTTTATCTATAAAAAAAAATATTCGGTTTGTTCTAATTTGAGGTTCTAGTTAATATTCTTGTTATTTTGCGGCCCATAATTTTGCTTCTGTGCACCACTGACAGCCCACAGACAACTGGTTGAGAACCAATGAGCTAGAGGCAGATGGACAAGACTCCTATCTCAACCCTCATCAGGTATCATTACAACGGAAAGGCGTGCGAAAACATAGTTTGTATGCAAAACTCAATTATTTTTAAAGATCGACTTGAAATTGCTTGTTGAAAACTACAGGATGATTCGCGATCCTAGGGATTGATAAAAGATCTCGATGTTTTTATTAAGGCTAATAGTCCCATGAATATTTGACCGGAATTAAGTGGACACAACACTCGTACCTGCTTAGGCGGCAGTACGAATATCTCTGCATTTAATTGCGGCCAGCTGCTTTCTTAGCGAAATATTTATTGATTTACATATGCTATGTTCACTTTGAAAAATATTTAACCAAACATTGTTATGTGTAAAATATTTCTAAAGATCCACGCCGTTTCGAAGGAGTGCGAAATTGCTATTTTTTTTTTTAATTATTAATCGCACTAAAAATCAATAGTTGATAATGTTGAGGAGTAGGCTTCAGAAAGTCTCGGGCGCTGGGGCCTTAATGCTCGTTTGTATGTGGGAATTGATGTCTCTTGTTGGAGATAGGGGGGGTGGATGCTAAGATCTTCTTTGTCATTGTCACTGCAGAATGCGTGGGGTCCTGTAGTAAATTGATTGGTAGCAGTTCATTGTTTTACTAATTGTAGGATAGGTAGTTAGTTATACTCTTTATTGTTCGTCTTAAAAAATACAGTAGGAGTATAAAATAATAGGGTGCAACAATACACGGTCTTGTAAAAAAACGACCTTTGGATGGATATGATAGAGGAGGAAAAAAGATCATTTCATTTCATTTATTCTTACATAGTTTTCATTGTTTATAATCCAGGCATATCATTATTTGTACATGTAAGTAACATTCAAATATTTATTTATTTAACCTTATGAACAGTAGTCGTACATAGGCGGACTTAATGCAACAAGGCATTCTCTTCCAGTAAACTTTTAGGTTAAAAAAGAAATATAGTGTCAGAAGCTTTATTGAATACCGGCAAATTATTACATTATATAATTTCAAATGATTAAAAAGAAAAAAATATATAATTCATTTATTATTGTGTGTTCATTTATAAGAGGTATCTTAGAGATTCCTGGCTAGATTTGTCTATTTTATAGCAAAAAAAATATATTATAAGTATTTATTTCAAGATTAACCTGTAAAATAAAAGAGTACTTAAGTACCTAGTCCTTTACTACTTTCTGATTTTTTTCGCAAATAAAGATTTTGTACAAGCTAGGGAAAAGTGAAGAAAAGGCGCTAAAATAAGTAAATATTTGTTGGCTACTGATTTGGAAATATATTTTGTTATATTTTTCTTACGCACAATTTGTTTTTCTGGATGCAATTCCGACTCGTTCATGCAAATCTTCATCTATTTTAAGCAGAACATTTCAATAGTATAATTGCTCGTTGAAAACTCTAGATCGATAAGCGATCGTGTCGATCGATAGTGATGTTGACGCTTTTATTATCGATACCTAGCGATATGTTGACAACTGTCTTTTGTAATCGGAATTAACATCTAGAAATTTACTGTTGATTAAAATGTTGAAGGAATTGAGACGTATTTTGCTGATAATACTGGCTTTTGATATTTTTTTTGTAGATATACAACTTGTAACTGGAATAGTGGACACCCATATAAACCCTAATTATAAAATTTTACTACAATCATAATTCAAGTGATGAATTATGCATGTAGCTACATGCATTTAAGTAACCTTTCAGGACTTGAATTATGATTGTAGTAAAATTTTATAATTAGGGTTTATATGGGTGTCCAGGTGGTGTAGGTAGTGTGTAGGTAGTATTTCTTTTTAATTTTAACCCTGGTACCTATCTAATGAGAATAAGTGACAGTCCAAATTGTACAGAATGCACCATTTGTTGGTGGAATACGTCAGGACACGAGCTGCTAGAGAGGTGCTGATGAATACTTTTAAAATTAATTTAATTGGTGTTGGTGTTATTCAAAGTATACTGTCCGAACCCCTCTCTAACGCAGCCATCGCTGTTTATAAAATAGTGAGTAAGGTTGTGAGCCCTCATAGTTGATAAAGCTTGACTTGTATTAGGTTACGATGTACGTATGGTCGTACTGTGACCAAAAGTCCCTAAATTTATAAGACTAAAAAAAAAACCCTAATTCTAGGCAAATAATAAGTGAATGGACACACTATGTTGGTAGCGCACCGGTATCGATAGCTACACACGCACACACAAACACGCTAGTGATGTACTTAAGATTTATCAAAATAGGTAATGTTTTTAACCTAAAATGATTTTCGATTTTCTTTAAATAGGCTATATCGTGTCTCACTGCTGGGCAAAGACTTTCTCTTTCTCCTTTTAAACCTCTCTGCCTAGGACAATTTTATTATTGTTGTACATTATTATTTGAGGATAAAAAATACCTATGTTAAAAATAGCTGAAATCGAAAATCGGCTACTGAATAGTCGATTCTGATTTCTGAACATACTACTTTCACCATGTCCATTTCTAATGTTACAAGTCGCATAAAACATTTTTCTATTCTCTGCCCATAAAAATCTAAGTGTAGGCGATATAAACACGATTGACGACACCAAGATTATAAAACCAAAGCGCGAAACATCACGTCTCCTACTGTCATATCATCCACCATATTTAGAAAAAAACAATTACAGCCTTTTGAAAGCACCAATCATCATTATGATACCGTTCGCTTTCCTAAAACGCAGGGATGGCTTCGATAAACGCTTTTTTTCTCAAGACTGCATGCGCCCGCCCGCTAATTTGCGTCTATATCGTAAACTTCGCGTAGCGTTTAACCTGCGCCGTGCGAGTGGCGACAGAAATGTCGACACATTACCGACGACCTAACGAGCCGACTCGCTACCAGTGACGTGACTTGTTATCGATAAAAAGTGCGCTATGAATATGAATTTATTTCGACGCTTCTGAAATATAATCGGCTGCTATCTTGATGTACAATGTGAATTATTAAACTGCACAGCATGGTTTCGCACGCTACATTTTTATAATTTGCTGTTTGTGTCTTGAAGGTAGATTTGTTCTTGTATATGTTGTGGAGGAACAAAGAAAATATGAAAGCTTGAAAGAGACGATGTAGCCACAAAGGCTGCATCGTCTCTTTCAAGCTTTTGTTTGTAAAATATCACAGAACGTTATTACGTATACAAAATCTACGTATATAAAATGTGGGGTATGCAATATAAAACATGACATTGTATACCCCACATTTTATAATTATTTTTTTGCGTAATAAACAGCAGTCTCTTTACTGAACATTTTGCAATAACATAATATTCCTTAAATTTTCAAGTTTACATTTTAATTCATTTGTCAATATCGATGTGGTATGGCACTACCTAACTATTACCTCGAGATGGTTTCCAACATGAACTAATGGCTATAATAAACACTATCCACTATATAATAAAGCTCATAAAATATTTTTGACATAAAAAACATGGTGAAATATTTTAAAATGACATACAACATAGACCGGTCCACCTATCGTTTCAAGTTGTTAAAATAAACAAAACTTGGTGTACATCGGTCGCTAACAAATCGGCTTGTTATCAGCCGATCGGTGGCTATAAGTCGTGGCGTCGCATCGATAAATATCGATATAAAGTATCGACACCAGTCACTGACGACACGCGAACTCGCACAACACTAATTCACAGGTTGACACGCGACTGTCAGGTTGTACTCGCGATATCATAGTACTTATGTTTGTGTGCTTTTAGTACGGGAGCTGTCTTAGTACTGGGTAGCATTTTATGCAGATGAGCTTACAAATTTAAAAAATAAAGAAGACCAAGCAATAACTTTGAGAAACTAGGATAATAAACATGTAAGTACTATTAGCTGTTACCAGCAACTGCGCCCGCATGATTGTAGGAAATTATACTAAGGGATCGTGATCTCGGGATAAAAAGTTATATCAAATAAAAATCCTATCCGTGCGCCAAGTCTCATCGGAATCCGTTCAACCGTTCGAGTGTGAAGAAGTAACAAACATACAAACAAACTTTTGTTTTATTATTATTATGGATAGGCTCGCATTCGACCATTATTACACCTGATGGTAAGCAATGATGTGGCCGACGATGGAGCACGCTTGCTTAGAAGTAACCTAATTACTCTTGCTTTTTGTTATATTATTGTGATTGATTCGAAGCCATCAAACCTTGAGCTACTTTTATAGATTAGAGAAAAACAAGCTCTTGGACCTTCTTCTTAAATCTTTTGTCTAAATCAAATAGTCTTAAGGTAGAACTACACTGCTCACGCGTGTGCCACACACGTCGATCTGGGAGCGTCGGTCTCCATACATTTTAAGTACAATTACCGGCACGGATCTTGAGCGCTGGCTTCAAGTTGCGCAGAAGTCAAATATTCGGTCACTTTAGTGGTGCGAAGTGAGATGCGGGGGCGGGGAGTGTCAGTGATTGGCTCGCCGCGCCATCGTGTCATAGACGTCACTCGTGATTCGTTCCCTGTGCTTGCTGCATGTATCTAACAACGACGACGATTGGCTCGCCAATGTATGAAATGCGCAAAGCGATCCCCACTCTGACGCCGATCGCTCAAGATCCGTTTCGGCAATTGTATATGGAAACTAGACTTGTAGAGCTACACTTGATCCACGCCACGCGACGTCGTTCTACGTACAAATCAGGCGTGATACACGCGTGCGTCGGTCTAATGTAGTTCTAACTTTATAACTCATATCCCGTTGAATGGTTTTGGAGCTTGTCATCAATGCAAATCATTGTGGTTTATAACAAAACGTGATTACGATATTTTTAGCCAATCGATGGTCATTCTTTTGCAACAATAGTGAAACTTGGTGAGTCATAAATACTAAACTGTGTCCAACTCAGGTGGTACTATGACACATGGCTTTTGATGGTCAAATGTTAATTTGTTAAAATTCTAAACCAGCAAGCAAGGACATTAATTGTGTTTCTGAGTTTTTCTGATAGCTAGACATTGGGGATCATTAAGTCAAGAGTAAATAGGTTTCTCCATCCTCGCTTTCCATCAGGTGAGATTTTGGTCAAGCGCGAACCTCTCCTCTTCTTCTTCCTGCCCTTGTCTCGTTTTATTTGGGGTCGGCGTAACACGTTTTTTTCTTCCATTCTGTCCTGTCACTCGTCACGCTATCACTAACTCCCTTTTCTTTCATATCACTTCTTACACAATCCATCCATCTTTTCTTTGGCCTCCCTCTCCCTCTCTATCCATCCACATGTAAATTCATAACTCTTAGCAACATGCTTTTCACCTCTTCTATTTACATGACCATACCAAGACAAACGATTTCCTTTCAACCTTTCAGTCACTGGCGCCACTTTCAAACTTCCCCTAATATACTCATTTCTCACTTTATGCAATCTCGCCACACCACAAATACATCTTAACATTCTCATCTCTGCTACATGCAATCTCAAGCGCGAACCTATCAACAATAAAAAAAACATTCTACGTTTCCGGTGAGAAGTCGTCAAATGACTGACACTCTGGGTGAAGCGAAAGAGTGTGTCTAACACACTCTTATGTTACTAAAACCTATCTGGGTTCCTTCTGTTGCCCTTTGCGTTCCAGGGCCGCGTTTACTTCTTCAAATAATCCTGTAGCCTTGGTAGGCTACATTCTGGTTCTTGAGTCGGTTTCCATTTTTCTGAGCATGTTGGATAAGTTTAAGGCTAGTTACTTCAATATTTCTGGTTACTTAAGTATTTTTTACCCAGTTCAATCTTGATACTATTCAAGTAACATAATTTATTCAAGCAATTTCTTAACATTTATAATAAAAAATATATATATATAAATAAAATAGCAGTATTTAATAGGTCTTTATGTTTTAAAAATTAGGTTTTTTAGTCGTCTTTCTCAGATTTTGCTTTAGCCTAAAAACCTGTCAAAAGGCAGTAAATTAATTCGAGACGTTAATAACCGCAGTACTCAATTCAGAACTTAGCCCTGAGTTTTTAACTGGTAGATAATGCATATAATTTGGGTTACAACATTACTTACTATGTTAAGTATGCTACTAACGCCAAACCATTTAACACCTTCGACAAACTAAACCAACACTCTTTGTTAACTAGGAGAAGTTTCATTACAATAGGAAACCAAGACCTGACCCCCGACCTCTCGATCGCCATTCAACACTACATCACCACTTAAAGACTTCTCACAGAAGCCTAGAATTGTAAAGCTTCGCAGTCAAAAGTAAACGTGGTCTTATTACATACGAACCCTTAGGACCGATCACTCTTGCCTCGGAGGTGTCTCGGAGATCCCAGTAGTACCGCTTGCAACTACCGTTCAGTGACGTCATGAGACAGAGACAAACATACATCGTTCTTAGAAGACAGAAAAGGACAGAGACAAGATAAAAACAACATACCAAATACGGCGATCACATGTGACTAAATATCCCTATAAGTGACGATACCAAGTACTTATTGGAACGAAATTTTCGCAGTTTTATCGTTTTATGTATAGAATTTATTTTACAGTACGATGGCGGCGATTTTTCGCAATGCGTTGCGCAGGAGTGGATGTTTTCGACACATGTGGTTTGCGAGTGTGTGCGTAAGAAGATGTACTGCGTATGTTGTTTCTCCGTTAGAGGTTTTTTCGTGTGGAAAACCTACGGGCCAGGTTTTCTAGCGGTGATCTTGTTATTGTCACAATGTGGTGTTGATGCCTTCACACTTCCTACCAGTCTTTAATTTAGAAAACCCTTAGAGTTACGAGTAAGCAAACGCTTGCATTAATAACTTTAGAGCATCGTTTAATACGTACTTTCTGCATTTACTGAATATTTTCTTTGGACTTATTATTCTTTTATGTACAAGAGTCTATAACTGTGACATGATTTTTGACCATGTTTATCGTATCGTATGATCTTTAAAAAAAAAACTGACCTCTGCGTTTGTGTCGGTGTTTCTTCTCAAGGTAGTCAGCTAGGAGGCACTGGCTTTGTCTAGTTCATAGTGACGAAAAAAAATTGCTAAATATTTTATTTTATTGGCTCGCGTTTGACCATTATCACACTTGATGGTAAGCGATGATGTGGTGGACGATGGAGCACGCTTGCGTAGAAGTAACCTATTCACTCTTGGCTCAAACCAAGACTTGATTTGACCCCAAGGGCAGGCTATCAGGAAACTCAAACTCCGGCAGTGACTTCCACTCCTTAGCTGTACGTGCAACAAATGTATTCCCAAAAGGTTTTGTGCGTTTTTATAAAGAGTCCGACTTTCTTTGTTCAATTCAATATGGTAAGTAAGGTGGTCGTTCCATTTGCTCCTAGATCATAGGAGCCAATGATTGAAACGATATTCTCAGGAAAGCTCAAGGTTATGAGACTAACATAGTTATTGGAATATGCATCTATGTTACCGTGACAAATTCTAATTAATTCAGTGTGAACCCTGGCACCTGTTGCCTCGTTACTCTGAACTTGTACTTCATGCCATGTTATCTTACTTATTAGTTTAGCCTCAGTTTTTGATCGTGTTGCATATTTATTGTTTGTAGGACTTTCATCTGTAACTAAATTGGTTAGGTTTTTAACTAATATAGTTACAGATGAAAGTCCATGAAGTGATTGTATAAGGTTTAAATGTATAAGTGATTGTTATGTTAAATAAGTACAAACTTACATACCTGTGGTTTGTGCCTATTTTATGGATTTCAACAATAGATAGTTCAAATCACACTTTAAGAAAATAGAACTTTTTTTGACGCGACTAAATGGACTACGTATTTAAAAAAACATTGCCCCCAGATTAGGAATTAGTCCTGTATACTATACTTATTTACTGGTCCATTTTTAGAGTAAGTCTGTTCAAAAGTTTTTCTCGTAGATATCGCTGCCAGCAATAAGACCGCCATTTTTCCCATAGATTTAAGTTTGTGTAACATTACATTCTTTGTGCCATGAATACACAAAGAATTGCCAAACTTAAGTGACAATGGGCAGAGCATATTGCTCGCAGAACAGATGGCCGTTGGGGCCGAAAGGTTCTGGAGTGGCGACCGCGTACCGGAAGACGCAGCATTGAGGCCTTCTACAAGGTGGACCGATGACCTGGTGAAGGTTGCGGGAAACCGATGGATGCGGGGCGCACAAGAACGTTCGTTGTGGCGACGCTTGGGGGAGGCCTATGTCCAACAGTGGACGTGTATCGGCTGAAATGAAGAACATAACATTGTTTTCTATTTATTTTAGTGTACTATAAATTTTATTCTATTATACTTTATTCTGAATATCAAAACTCATCTAACTTAATAACCCCTCTTAAAGTATCTATAACAATCGAATATTGCGTATACAAAGTCGAACTCCCAACCTTAACGAAGTTATTACGAACTTAGTTAACACCTCTTATCTCATACAATCTAACTTGCGAAGTTCAAAAGCGTTGAACATCTTAATAATAATGATCTTCTACAAGTTATAATTGCAGTAGTTCAGTACAAACAAACAGGCGGTTATCTCAAACTATTATCTCAGTTTACAGTCATAAATTGAGATTTTAAATGTTGGGCGTAAGATACACTGGCGGGTTGGTTATGTGGTTAGTCGAGTGTTGTGTTGGTTACCAACATTTGTGTTGAAAACCAACAAGGTTTTAGCACGTGACACGGAAGTTTGATTGAAATATTACAAGTATATAGATTAAGTTCAAAAGCGCCGAACATCTTAATAATAATGATCTTCAACACAAGTTATAAGTGCAGTAGTTCAGTACAAACAAACAGGCGGTTGTCTCAAACTATTATCTCAGTTTATAGTCATAAATTGAGATTTTAAATGTTGTGCAGAAGATATACTGGCGGGTTGGTTGTGTGGTGAGTCAGTGTTATTATGTTGGTTACCAACATTTGTGTTGAAAACCAACAAGGTTTTAGCACGTGACACGGAAGTTTGATTGAAATATTACAAGTAGGTATACAAGGTGCAGTTTTAAAACTGCACAATATTTCAGGAGGTTGTAATAAAACTCATAAATAATCATGTAAAAATACGAAACCTGGTCAATAATCAGTAATACTTGTTATTTAATTTTTTAATTACACTAAACTAAATCGATTGATCGATGGCCGCGGGGGCGTGGCTAGGGTGTGGCGTGCGGGATGATGATTGGATGATACATTATTTATGAAACTATCGTTGCGAGTTAGTGTGTGTGAAAACGCCCTTTATTGTTCCGTGTTTGTGTGTGTGAAAAAAAGCGGGGTTATAAAAAAAAAAAAAAAATTACCTACTTATTTTATTATTGATTCGGGTCGAGAATCACTAACATAATTACCTCCTGAAATATTTTGCAGCTTCAAAACGACACCTTGTATAGATTAAGTTCAAAAGCGCCGAACATCTTAATAATAATGTAATGATCTTCAACACAACTTATAATTGTAGTAGTTCTCTACAAACAAACAGCCGGTTATCTCAAACTATTATCTCGGTATATAGTCATAAATTGAGATTTTAAATGTTGGGCGCAAGATACACTGGCGGGTTGGTTATGTGGTGAGTCGAGTGTTGTTATGTTGGTTACCAACATTTGTGTTGAAAACCAACATGTGGTTTTAGCACGTGACACGGAAGTTTGATTGAAATGTTAAAGTTTGTAAATTATATATTATCTACAGAGATCGGGATAGTTAGAGTATATTTGTCCAAAATTCGTGAAAGTGAGTAACATGGAGTTGATAATACCTCCTCTGGACTACCGAAATCATAAAGATGACGATTAAATCCCGAGATTTGGATAGGCAAATGAGAAAGAACACGGGTAGGTGTTAGTCAGTAAAAGTCTGACACATCCTTTCGCTCCACACTAGATTAGGAGAAGTCCTTTGTCGTAGGTATTTCCCTCCCCAAAGAAAAAGGGAACTAGAAACTACAGAATGCCGCCTGGTATAAATTGATCCTATCATACCCATTTTGCGTAAAATTGTCGATTTTTCTTTTAATTTTTTCAAAAATAAAAGTTAACCCAACCATACCGACTCACTTTGTTGTCATTATCAGTTAAACACCATCGTCTTTAAAATGCATACTAATTGGGTTAATACGTTCAGAAAACTACAAGCATAAACAATCGCAATATATTAGTCAGCTGCTTCATATCCATATCAAACTGACAACATAAAGCTCCAAACTTATTGTTATGTTGCCAACATAAAGTTGTAAGTGTACACCCGGCCTTATGCCCTAGGCGCCGTGGAGACCGTATCTTTTAGATCTACGCGCATGCGTACTAACATTAGCACTGTTTATTACTTAGCTCACCGATATCATACTTAGATTTCACTTAGCACTTTAGACTGACAAGCAAATACTCACCTTCTGTTTGAAAACAGAAGGTTAAAAATTCTTTGACTTCTATTAAAACGTTTAAACATTTTGGCTATCACGCTGAAGCCTATTGATTTAAACAGATAGGGTAAAATTACTTTTGTCTCTTTTCCTCGCATTAATATCAGATACGTGTATCTCTTTCTTCTTAGGAAATCTATTTGCAATGTTCGGATATCTAGGCTCAAATCTTAGTGTCCAAATGTGATTTATTGGTACAAATATGTGAAGGCTAGCGTTTGAATTGCGTTAAAGATCTTTTCTGTTTCGCGGTAAATTGTTTTATTATCAGCTTTTATGTCGAGTGAATTTTACGTGGAAATATTTGTTTGAGCGTTGGATAAAATCATTACGCGATAGCTTGCAGTCTTGGTTCCTGACATTGCTTTATAATCTTGCGCTGCCGAGGTGTCCCGGTGAAATATAGCCCTAAGCTACCAAACTAGACACCATACTGATAACAAAATTTTTCGTATATGCGATAAGTAGAGTTACGGATTTTTTTTTTAATAGGGCTAAACTTTGACCCCTATTAGATCTTTGATACCAGGCGGATCTACCACCATATCTTTGATACCAGGCGGTTCTACCACCATATCTTTGATACCAGGCGGTTCTACCACCATATCTTTGATACCAGGCGGTTCTACCACCATATCTTTGATACCAGGTGGTTCTACCACCATATCTTTGATACCAGGCGGGTCTACTACCATATCTTTGATACCAGGCGGTTCTACCACCATATCTTTGGTTATGCAGCGTTGGAAGTCCTCTCACGAGGCAGACCGATGATCAGGTGAGGGTAGCGAGAATGCGATGGATGCGAGACGTGTAGGACCGATCGTTGTGGCAACGCCTATGTCCAACAGTGGACGTCTTTCGGCTGATAACATGATGATGATGAACAATTTTAAGAAGCGTAATTTTAGGCAAACTTTTTTTTCGAAGAAAATTTCTTAAGAGACTCCGCTCTGGATGGATAGACAGGGAGTGTCGAACTTTTGCTGAATTAATCAAACAGGGCTCCTTCACTTGCTCTTTGAGGTCCAGGGCCACACCGGCAACTCTTTCAAATAATTCCGTAGGAGTTAGGAAATAATACCTAAAAATATTACTCGTAATAAGTATCTCTATCGTCCACAATTGTATTTTGCAAAACCTTCATTACTCTGATTAACTATTTGGCCTCCGAAATCTAAAAACTTTTCTAACTCTAATTCCGCATGAACACCATGTTGAAATTAAGCATCAAATCTTAAAATATATTTATTTACATTTAGCATCATCTTATTGCCATTGGCTTCAGCCATGTGAAAGTAGAAAATTATAAGTGCTATTCCAAGATATGGTCTACTCTTATGCCAAATTTCATTCAAACCTGTTCAACTGTTTGAGCGTGAAAGAGTAACAAACATACACGAACAACTTCAAGTTCTCAGTTCAGGAATCAGAGATACATCTTTATGTATATTGTCACCAACATCCGTCTCTACGTAATCGCCTTCCTCCCATTTATCAGCTTCATCATACTCGTCAAGTTCCAGATCAAAATCTGCCCTTGCATCCCCCAATCAGCGTCAGAAAACTAGACCAGTCCAGTTGTATCAATATTGATATTAATAACCAGTGAATAGCAGAGCCGTAATTAGGGCAGTGGCAGCGGTGCTCGCACACAGGGCGAAGGCCCTGGAGGGGCGCAATCATGTTTGGAAGTTAGTAGCTTGTATCCAATACCTGTTTTTAGGGTTCCGTAGCCAAATGGCAAAAAAACGGAACCCTTATAGATTCGTCATGTCTGTCTGTCTGTCTGTCTGTCTGTCCGTATGTCACAGCCATTTTTTTCCGAAACTATAAGAGCTATTCTGTTGAAACTTAGTAAGTAGATGTATTCTGTGAACCGCATTAAGATTTTCACACAAAAATAGAAAAAAAAGCAATAAATTTTGGGGGCCCCCATACTTAGAACTGAAACTCAAATTTTTTTTTTTCATCAAACCAATACTTGTGGGTTATCTATGGATAGGTCTTCAAAAGTGATATTGAGGTTTCTAACATAATTTTTTTCTAAATTGAATAATTTACGCGAGAGACACCTCCAAAGTGGTAAAATGTGTGTGTCCCCCCTGTAACTTCTAAAATAAGAGAATGACAAAACTAAAAAAAATATATGATGTAGATTACCATGCAAACTACCAACGAAAATTGGTTTGAACGAGATCTAATTAGTAGTTTTTTTTTAATACGTCATAAATCATACAATACTTTTTTATTGAAACATCGATCAAAGTTAAAACGAACTACAAGAAATTTTACATTATGCTACTTGCTGCTACGGAACCCTCCATGGGTGAGTCCGACTCGCACTTGGCCGGTTTTTTATCGTGTAAAGTGTCTAATATCTAGAGTTTTAGATACGGCAACCCTGGTAGAGACCAGGATTGCGGATTCTGTAGATGCTCAGAGCTTAATCAATCATAGGAGGTAAATAGTGGGTGGTGTGTTTATGTTACTTATTTTTCTTTTCACACCACTGTCGACTGGTAATTTGCCCAAAAGGCTGATGGCATTGACACGCTGTATGGCAATGCTTATCTTCTATCCAAGGTAAAAGCCAGCCCTTGGGTCACGCGAAGCGTCAACAAGGCATTTCGACAGATCTTTAGGTGTTTTTTTGACACCATATTTTACTTTATTCTTGGTTAGTTTTAATTAGTTTAGGGATTTTATTTTTAGGTTTAACTGATGTTATGTGTTAGTTAGAAATATTTTTAAATGTAAATTATACGTTTATAGCCTTCATTAAAATCTTCAAAAGCTTTTGTTTTTATTGTTCAAGCCGGGTACGATTAAAACTTTTTTTTTATGGGGGCTTGTTATAGAAGTTCGCACCAGGCGTTTAAAAGTCTAGTTACGGCACTGGTGAATAGGAACAGATTGACGTGCTACCAAACCCGTTCAGCTATCTCTCAATCGAAGACAGGTGGCGAAGTTAGGTTCCAAGGATACAGCGGCCTGTAGGTTGCTTTTATTATGTACCTACAGTCGGTGAGACTAGAGAAAAGTTGACAGTACAATTGGCGCAGTGGTTGAGCTATTGGCTGCTGCGCTGCGTGTCGCGGGTTCGATTCCCGCACGGTATGAATATTTGTATGGCCCTACAGATAGTTGGTCCGGGTGTCCGAGTTGTTCCGAGTGTCTTGTAAATAATGTGAGTTTACAAGTTGGTTAACGTAATACAGGAGTAATTTCTATGGTACCTAGGAACACGTTTTTATTAAGGGATTAAATTCTTTTTTTTTAATTAGTGTTATGTTGTGTGTTTTTGTGTATAGTAGTGTTGGTTGGGTGTGAGTTGGTGTTTGCCTTGTTCAAAAATTATCGTCTTTTGACGATTTTTTTTCTGATGTAAACTTGTAGGTGTGTCATACTATACCCGCTGAATTATAATTAAGCAGAATGAAAGTTGTGCTCTGATTGACGATTTTGGAGAAAGGGACAAAACTGACAGTTTTTATGAGGACTTTTTAAAATCTGTCAATTAACCAACGTTGTGTTGCAATCGTAAGCATTTTCCTGTTGGATAAATTAAGTAACTAAATTCTGATAATTGGAACGTCATTTTTTTTTGTAAGTCTGCGCTTTCCTATTCCTTAAAAATATAGCTTTTTTTAATTAGAATGACTATGAAATGAACGACTAAAATAACTAATTCTCTAAAGATATCAAGAGATTTCTCACATCCTTCAAAATCTTGTTTTAAACTACTAAAATTCTTATATCTAAACTAAATAAAAATCTCCTGTCATAGTATTTGTTATTTACGATTGTTATTTTTTTTTTTGGTAGGTCTGAGAATAAGTCGTACTTTTAATTCATTAAACCCCAAGCGAACGCCGGCGTTCGCGCACCTATTGTCTTTCTATTGTGTCTGTAATTTCCACTATTGAATGGACTATATTTATATACAGAACAGCGTTTGCCGTGAAACTGAACCGACTTTGTAAATAGTGCATTATTCATTTTTATATCTTTAAAAAATAAGTTTGTAAAAGCCGTTAGCGGTTTAATGTGTAACGTGCTGGGTCAGAGATCAGAGCTGGAAGAACAACGCTTTCCTATGGCCCGCAAGGGCTGTAAGATCAGATCTTAACAATGACATGCACTTTGCAAATATCTGTTCACATTTTTTTTTAATGCTTTTTTTTAATTTGAAGATTTTGCAGGCCCTATCCAAGATTCAAATATTTCAGCAGATTTGGGTTGTTCCAAACACTTTAATGAATTTTATCTATTCTATTAAAGCCACAAAAAGTCGAGCACGCCATCGCTTAACATCAGATATCATTATGTCATCGAGCCTATAAAATCATCACAGCCATCATTTTTCTGCCCTTGTCCCATTTTATTTAATGAGCATGTTTTTTCCCCCATTCCCAATAATCGTATAAAATAAACCTGGAGATTAAACACAAGACTCCATGATTGGTACATGCGCTTGCGACCACTAGGCCAACAAGAAGTAAATAAATAACATCCGCGAAAAAACAGCAAAAAAAAAAAATATTGCATTACGCATCTCATAATCTTTTACGCAACGTCAAAAGACAGTCACGTACGTAGGCTGATATGTACGAATGTCCAGTGACCCCTTGGCGGAAAGATATCGATAAATGGGGCACGCGCGACCGAGATAACGCGAGGCGGACGGGGCGCGCCGTGACGTCACTTCCTTGTCGGCGCGTGCGCCGCTCTACTAAATGTTACGTACAAGTTATGAGCGCAAGAGGGGTTTAGGGAGATGGTGTTTGGGTTCTGATTTGATAGCCGTTGAACTGACCTATGACCTATTTGATCATTAATTTGACGTCTTCATGTTTTGTTTATCTTAGAGAAAATTTGAACCAGAACATTAAATTTAAATAGCGTTTCATCATCATCATTTCAGCCGAAAGACATCCACTGTTGGACATAGGCCTCCCCCAAGCGTCGCCACAACGACCGATCCTGTGCGTCTCGCATCTACTGCATTCCCGCGATCCGCGAATAGCGTTTATTTTTGTTTAAATCTTTTTAAACAAAAGTAACGCGGGAAGCTTTATAGAAAATTCTTATCTGTAACTCCTAAAAAAGTTTTGCAAGTTCTTTGAGACCAGAGCGCACTAACGAAACTCAAAAAAAAGCTCTTTCATTCCATAAAATGTGACTAGAAAAATTAAGAAAAACAAAATATCCAGAATAAATCGTGGGGTTTACGTTTAATTCAAAGTCAAAATATTTTATTTCACATAGGCCTACATGGGCACTTATAAAACGTCAGAAGCTAGTGCACTTCATTTTAACCTTCATGCATTGCACAGCTAGCGCTTAACAACAGCTAGAATACAATTTTAATTGTTACGTTTTTACTTGTTCCTACAACTAGAGAATCAGAAATTAAAAGCCTACTTCCTCAAAACCTCATTCTTCACTCATCACTTGCACCACACTATCAACGCGAGGCCGCACCGCTTCCGTCAGAGTACCAAACACTAGCACACCACCCTCCAACCCTATCTTCTAGAATATAAAGGCCATTATTGAACAGCAAAGTAGGAATCTTAAGATGGTAAGAGGTTTTTTGAGCGGCGTCGTTTAAAAGAGTTCAACGGGGTGCTTGAGGATGTCCGTTTGGATCTTAGACTAGAATCTAAGTAAACTTAGCTGGGTTGAAGTATTACACATAGGCACAGTTTGTGTTAATTTTCTAGGTTAATTGTTTTTTTTTTAGCTGGGAATATCATTAAGGACATCTCCCGCCTTTGGGCAGAGCGAGAGGGCGTGTCAGACTTTTACTGACTAAAAACTTACTTCTGTTCCTTCTTTGCCTTCGTTCCAGGGCCCCGGGGTTCTCTTTCGCGTCACCCATGGCCCCAGTAGGCTTTGACCTTGCGGGGCCTCTACGGTGGCCAACATCTGTTGAGAGTTGATTGGGTATGAGGTTCAGTTTAGATAGAGATTTTGGAGGTTTATAGTAATAAGAAGCGACCAATCGAAGAATCGGTTTCGAACGAAAACACGCCGAATATTCGGCTACCCGATTATTCTGATCTACGCTTTGAAACGTGCAATTTAGCTTCACAATTTTTTTCACTGAACGACATTTTGACAATTCTAAAGTGCCTGTAATTGGTCTATTTGAAATAAACGTTGCTGATTTCTGATTCGGTGTACTTTTTGGGAAAAATATTCTTCTTTCCTACCTAGTAATAGATCTGACGACCTACAATTAAAATGAAACAACTACAATTTTGATTGTGTAATAACCTGTCCCCGTAGGATGCAAAAATACCCAATTGTATGAAGTGATAGATGATTATTGAACTTTTAATTAAAATTTAGATAGATACGAGGTATAAATCATTTATGCAACGTATAACATAATCAAGTCACACAGTGGGTTCCTACAGAAGGAAAGCGCCGTCGAGGCCGGCTTAGAGGTGGTGGATTTGGATGCGTACCGCGAGGTCTGGTTGGAGACGGCGCGGGAGGAGAAAGTTTAGAAGGACTTGGAGAGGCTTTTGCCCAACCGTGGGACAGTAAGGGTTAGTAAAAAATATACAATCAAAGTACGAGTAGTATGTTCAAAATCGGCTACTGAAACGATTTCAGTTAAGTATTTTTAATTAGGTAATTTTTTAACCCAAAATATTTTTTGATTTATTTTAGGATAAAAAATTTAGCTTTCTGTAAATCTTGATTGCGTCACTAGTATTTGTGTGTGTGTGCGCGTAGATACCAATACCTGGTAAAAATGTGGAGTGTCGATTCCCATAGTATTTTCCTACAGTTAGGAAAACTAATTTCTTAAAAAACACAGTACCTAAGTGCATTTAAGTATTTCTTTGCTTCGATTATGATTGTATGGTCTTCTGATTGGGGTGTATAAGGGTGTGCATTATTCCAGTTACATGTTCTATAAATAGAACCTGGCATTTCAGTTTGAAGTTAAAATTTTCTTCGTGTAATCAAAAGTTAAGCCATTTCAATCTCAAACGTTTTTCCAACCAGAAACAGATTGGATTACATGTACAACGGAAAATTGGATATTGACCCAATATTGATGGATTGGAGTGCAAACTTGTATTTTTTGTCTACGTCCAAATAGTGAGTGGTATTGGAAAAATTGGGAATCGGAACTATTGTGTGCAGAAGTGAGATTAGGTTACCAGATGAAAAAATCAAAAGTCTGGAGACAAGGCTCGATTTGTATTGAAAAATCCTGAGATTTTTTGCAGTTTCAGAATTTTTTCACAATGTGGATCTATCTCATGCGTTGCACATTGCACTCAAAGTGGTGGGGGTGACAGCGGAACCTCTCTTTACCAAAGGAAAATTAAGTTTAGTTTATTTAACTTTTTATAATAACTTCCCATTCTGTGTAACACAGATTGCCCAGTTACAGAAAATTAGAAGAAAAAATAATAATAATTTGTTTAAGCTTGTTTATTAACTTTTAAATGTACCTGAGCTGTATTTTATTAAAAATTCTAAAAATCCTGACATTTCCTGAGATTTGCAAGATCCAGCCGCAATCCTGAAAAGATTCCAAAAATCCCGAAATCTCAGGACAAATCCTAAGATATGGCAACCCGTGATTAGGTACTACTATTTGGTAATTACAGTAGATATGTTTTTGCTCGTTTGAAGCAGTAATAAGCATAAAAGCATAAGCATAATCAGCCTTATAATGTACCCACGGCTGGGACTCAGTCCTAGTCGGATTGATGGAAGTCACAAGTCTTTGAATTTTAAGTTTTAGGACATGCCGGTTTCCTTACAATATATTCCTTTACCGTTTTTAGAGTAATGGTGATGAAATAAATTAGGTACACAAAGTAATGCACCTGGCTGGGTATGAACCCGTGACCACTTGTAAGTCGGGGCCGTTGCAATTGGTCCAGCCATTCTTGACCTTAAATATTATAATAACAATAATATTTTATTTGCTAAAAACATGGTATACAAGATGGTAATATGAATACACTGGTAGTTCTACAAGTTTTGCTTCATGAATATAAGCGTGCAAATTTACATACATGACAACAGCATACAACCACTGTCATCGTCCGTTTATCAGCTCTAAAAACTCCATGACACTTTAAAAACTATTAGCAGATAACCATTTATATATTTGGAATACCTATATAGAAGATTTGGACTTATTGTGAAGTTGTCACAACACTGATTCTTCACAATCTTTCGAGCACGCTCCATCGTCGGCCACATCATCGCTTACTATCAGGTGAGATAGTGATCAAACGCGAGCCTATCAATAATAAAAAAAAATCTTTCGAGAAAGTGTTTTCATCATATTTTGCTGTAACACTTTGCCACAGAATCCATATTATTTACGTAGAGTTCATATTTATGAGTGACCGCCCAACGGTTGATGGTGCTTCAATTAAAGCGTGGGATATACTGGCCAATTCGGCTGGTGCATTAAAAATCAATTATGGTGTTCGCCTGCGGCCTCCTGTGTTCGTGATTAATATTGATATGAAAATATACTACCTACTGTGACCTCTTTGACCAACAGTTTGGTTTGCTAGAGCTTTTAAACCATGGTCGAAAGTTTCATGCAATATAGCAACATCTATGTAAAGTTAAAAGGAAACTCGTGGACCTAGAACGCATAGGGCAACTGAAAGACACAGTTGTGTTTTTAGTTAGTAAAAGTCTGACACACCTTCTCGCTCCACACTAAAAAAAACTCATTGGATGATTTCATACATTTATTTATTTTGGCAATTTATATATTGAATACCTTTAAAAAATCGTTCAAATTCACGTTGTAGTCTTGTGTCACTAAAGATTAAAGGTGCCAAAATACAAATAGTTTGTAATAAACACGTAAAGTTTTTCGCCAATTTAAACAAGATAATACCGGTGTTTCCTAGTTATCTATCTTGAGAGGAAACACTGAAACAAACTCAGAGGTCAGTCTTTTTAATTGTCTATAAAGTAAACCTAAGAGGCCCATGCTGATTTAATGTCTGAAATGGTCTTTTGATGAAAGAACCTACACAGATTTAAGATTTAATGGACCTGCCCAGGCAATGCAAAAATTAGCCAGTGTTCGTGTAGTTCAAAGGAGCTTAACAAGTCAACGAATTACACCAAAGAAAGGACATTTGGGTAGGCCACGTAAAGTACCTACTCACACTGTCACAGTAGATATTTTACAGGAATTTCAGCTACTTGAGACGGATTACAAGATTTTTGAAAATAAGCCAAATGCCATTTCTATTTATTTATTAAATCGCTAAACATTGTTGAACCATAAAATAAACGATTTTGAGTTGGTAACAACTTCTTACAACCTCCCCTTATTGAAGTCGGTTAAAAATAGGCTACAAACTGATTGGATACTATGATGAAAGCAAATCAAATAGGTAGCTTTTTGTTACTTATTTTTATTATTTTCTGTGTGATAAACGAAAAGTAACTCTCTCTTCAAGTCAGAATTTTTTCTCCTAAACTAATTTAAATTCCGTGATTTTAGAAAGAGCAAAAAGTTCTTTCTTTAGTCCTGCATCATTTGCATGTGTAACCTGTATTGCTATGTGTCAGATTTCGGCACGTGTATCAAGTAACGCTGGGTAGGCATACAGTTTGCTTCATCGGGTTGCGATCTGTTCTCAGAATGTTGATGACGCTCCAGATTTTAGTGATATATCATCGGCTTAGGGGTGCTCAACATTCTCCTCATTCTTATACATAAATAAATGCATATCGTTTCTTGTCCTACATTTATAAAAGAAGAGAATGGTCATCAGTTGAAAAGATATTTTGAAGCTAGAATGTTTCTAGAGAAAGTAATAAGTAGATAGATAATCTTTTACTTATCTACAACTATGAACAACTGCTCTACAAGTTAAAAACCAACGCTGGGTATCTGACGCCTAGCTAATGAAGCGATGGGAACCCTTTCGGTACGGGCTCGCTCCACCAAAATTTTGTTGTATCGTTCTGTACTTTTCTTTTCTTTTACGTTTGCCACCATGGTGCTGTGTTTATTTTTATTATATTCTATTATAAAGAGGTGGCAAAATCTAGACAAATGACTAGTTTGAGAAGGCGCGGGAGAAGAATGACTGGAAGGACTTGGGAATGGTTTTTGTCTAGCTGTGGGACAGTGATGGCTAGGGAAAAAGCGATTCTATTAGGGACAAGAATTTGTGTACTAATTAACGTATGAAAGTGTTATATCCGTGTGTGTGGTATAAGCACACCTTTACAAGAGAAAACGGCACAACTTCTTCCTTACGTAAGAGGATTATCTCAGTAAAAAAGCGTATAATTTAATCTTGTTTTATTTAAGAGTCGAATCTTTGTAAAATGTTGACAATCTCGCATGGATCCGCACAAATCTGAGCCGTGTCTGATTGTATTACAATCAGCGGTCATTATTTTAAACATTTGCATTGACAGGTCAAAGTACGAAGCGTCCATCTTGAATGATCTTGATACTTTCACTAACAGGATGTAGGTACCTTGAATTTGTTTTTTTTTTTTTATGAAGTAACGTTGAATCTCCATGTCAAAACATTGTTCTTGTCATTCATGCACCTCCAAATTACATACCCTTTTTCAGGTAGATATAGGAATAATTTTTAAATTGCGACTATAGTTTTTTTTATCTTGAATCGAAGTGAACACATAAGAAACGCAAGAAATTATGTAATTTATTTATGAATGAATAAAAATTCCAAGACATTATAAGAAAACTCGCATTACACATCAAGCTTGTAGACACGTTGTGGTCCAAAGACTTTTTATGACCACACAGCTACAAAACGCTCTTCAAATCAGCAAAAAATAAACAAAGAAAACAAAAACAATATAAAATAAATTACTGTATGTTCTTACTACGGTTTTTCATCGATAACAATTTACTACATGCAGTTGACATCTTGCGGGACACGAGTATTCGTGCAAACTTCAAACTGTCATCGAATGTTTAGTTTTTAAAAGACCAGTAAAAAGAGAATTGCGCTGCCATACCAATTCGAGCTATCGGCATTAAGTTTTGACAGGTGACACAATTCTCCACGTCCAATGCACATCGACTGCCGACTTTCCAAATGGAAACAGGCAGCATTTAAAATTGAATATCTTTATTTCTATAAAGAAATTTGCATTCATTCGTCCCCCTATCTTGTTTCACCACGTTTAACGTAATAGTCCATGTAATGAAATCTAATCAACTCTATGTAAATTTTATTCGCTTTGAGTCTGGAAGACATTTAATTATATCGCATTGGTGAATAAAAAAATGATTCGTCAAATCGAGTTTGGCGGCTGTGAGTGCCGGCTTTTTGCCGGGACTCAATGTTAATTTTATGAAGTTTAATTAAAATTGTATTAACAATTCATGAGGCCGCGGGGAGCCTTTCGTTAAACTTACTGGCTTTAATTTATCCGCGAGGCCGGTGTGAGATCCCAAGTCTTGCTGGCCGGGGATCAATTAGACAGTTAGCAGGAGAATGGGAATGTCTAAGTCTAACGAGACTCGCATTTTTCTCGATTTCTGAAGTAAACGATATATTAATGGTTTTTATATCATCGATATCAACAACGGTAAGCGGGAATTCTTGCTTGCGTGAATTCTTCTTCATTTCTGTAAGTAATATTTATCATTTCAATTGTTTTTTTTTTTTTTGTAATACCCCGTAGTGTCAAGACTGCTATGTCACAGTAGGACAGATGCCTTGTATTCGCAATTTTTTGTACAACAATTCTTAAAGCAGTTATTGCTCTTGGGATGTATCATACTTGAATTCGCAAAAATAAAAAGAAATCTACTTAAAACAATTGCCGCATTGTTACGCTCAATCAACGGAGTACATTATCGAAATTAAAATAATTACGGAAGTTTTTCTGTTTGTCGAAACAATGCGAACCACTTGAGCTTTTAACCATGACGTACTCTTTTATTGTTAAATTATTTTAACTGTTATTGCAATGTGAATATTTATTCAAACTTGGATTTTTTCTTAATTTAATCGGATTAGATGCGAGAAAGACCGAAAAGGAGGCAGGTGTCGTCAACATTTCGGGAAAATAAAATTTGAATTCAATGTGTCGTGATGATGTAAATTCTACATTCTGAATTCAAATGTTACCAAGTTAAATATTCATTTGGTAACGAGACGAGGAGCTTTAATGCTTATTACTTTGGTACACAATGGTTCATGATTATTTCAGACATTTTTGATGATGATAATATGTATTTTTTATGTCAATTACATTTATTTTTACGAGTATATTGCATTATAGCTCGTAATTCTTACAATACCTTTTGATAATAATCTATAATACAAAAATAAAAATGTCCGTATCGTGTCCACATCGTATTTAAAACTGACAATAATCGCTGACAGTAGCTGTCAAAAAATTGTCCAACGTCGTGACAGATTGTCAACTCATCGCCAATCTACTAGAGCCACAGGTTGACAACAGTACGTCGAATACTACATCGGTTTAATTAATTCTGTATGTGACATGGTCCCCTACCTTGAGCCGTATTGCCGTAGTGTTGGTATCGCGTGTGTTGGCAACACGCAACACGTTGGTACAACTGGGATGCAACTGTTAGGACTAAAGTTAGGTTAGTAGGTTAGGAAGTGGACAGCAGATCTAGCTATCTAGTTTATGGTGTGTCGAGAGATGGGCATAGTTTACGTACCTATTTGGTTTTGGATGCGTCATATATTATGTTAATGATTTATTCTAGCTAGACAATAAAATGTTTATGACTCCTGGTTTTTATAAACTATGTATGGCTAATATTTAATAAATCAATACTTTTTGATTAAGTATATCGTTTGTTGCCAATTAAACGGCGAAAATTCTTGCATTTTGAATTGATCCTCGTCAGCATAAACTCAATCTTCCTTAACGATACATATTACCATAACGTACTGGTCGTATTTAGTACCTCATCTCACAAAACCAATGAGAATTAACGTTCTACCAATTTGCAGACAATGAGTCAACTAGCAACATGGATATACTAGCCTCGATGCACCTGTTGAGCGCGCTCAGTAATGAATGTGTTTCAATCATAAGGGCATACTTAGCGCATCTAGCAGACGATGATTTGTGATCGGTGATGTATGTGATGATTATAATAAATTCCTGTAATGGCCAGCTGCGAATTGTTGGTTTTTTAGGGGTCGGTTTGGACAGGGATGTTGTGTACTATCAATATGGAAGAAAGAATACTGTGAAATGATCTAAGGATCTGTAGAATTACGATGAAAACGTTAAGTTTTTGACGACTGGTCTTGAGGTCTAGTCCAAACTAAATAGCCTGTTTTCCTACTTCTACTGCAAGACAAAGCCCTCTCTTTCACTTGTCCACACAATTCAGTTTTTCTCTAGTGCAGGCTAATCTTTTTTGGTCTTGACATAACACAGAAATAGTTGTTTCATAGATTACAGTAGAAGCTTTCAGCGCTTTAAAAACTTGTTACGCTTGATTATTACGTTTGCCTCTAACATCAAGGTGTCTTCAAGGCTAGAGTGAATAAGTTCTTAATAAACTAGTGCGCCTCACCATCAACGATTGCATCACTGCTTACCATCAGGTGGGATCGCAGTCAAGCGATAGTTTATATCAATTAAAAAAAAATACCTAGCATGGAAGTTATTCTCGTTCGTAGAGTCATGATACTGCAAAAAGACCCTGGAATAGATTAATTTTTCTACGTGCTGACTTTCAAAAGCCAAGGAAACACAAAACAAGATTTAGATAATAATTCATTCATATTGTTATGTGCTTATTGACCCTCAGGATCTGACAAACAGCTTCAATGTGACAAGGCGATAATTATTTTTCGAAAGGACATGAATAATAGTAGTATGAGTGTTCATCAAGTCGTTGAGCTCCTTAGTAATCTTGTGGGCTTTTTTTTTATGGTGGGAAAAAATCATCCAATGACAACCCCCGCTCTTGGGCGGAGCGGGAGATAGTGTCAGACTCTTACTGACTAAAGGATCCACCCCGTTCCTTCTAGCCTTCATACCGGGGCTCGAGCGCCCTTTCGGATAACCCTGGCCCCAGTAGGCTTCGACCCGGCTGGGTCCCTGCTGTTGCTGACAACTCCTTAAGGCGCGCGGGAACAGTGCGCGCCGTCGACGACTTGGGCTTGGTCCGGACAGTTACCGGACGGCCGGACAGTGAGCTACCCATTGCTCACTGTCCGCAAGCCCGCAATCTTGTGGGCTGCGTTGAGCTATACGAATTCAGCAGACTACACCCTGTGTTATTTTAGTCGTTTCAATTCATCCTAAGGTTGTCTGGTAGACATCGCTGTTAGCGATAAGACTGCCATTGTACCCATATATTTAAGTTTATGTATAAGCTATGTTACTTTTTGGTGTACAATAAAGTTTATTCTATTCTATTTTATTCTGTTCTATTCTGTTCTATTCTTTTCTATTCTTTTCTATTCTGTTCTATTCTATTCTATTAACAAGTGAACTGAGATGATAAGTCTACTCAAATCTATGTGGTTTTTTCCTCAAAAGACCATCTCTAGCACTAATCTGTGTGGTTCTCATATGATTTAACCATTTATGATGGGGAAAAATGTTTTACTGTATGGATTTCAAAAGAGACTTTGACCTCTGACATATAGATAAGAGAATACAAAGGTGTAGTTATTTCAAAATTAAAATTGGCTAATTATCCTCATCTGGTTTTGAGGAAAATATTGACGTGTAAAAGTGTTATTTATAACCTATTTACAAAATAAATAAATATATCATTATTTTATATTTCTGTCTGCAGAAGCGCTTTAACTGAAAAGTCCGATTCACACATAGTCGCTAATAATTCTATATATATTTTCGAGATAGACATAAATGGAGTCGCATGATTGGGAAAGCCGACAAAACACGTAAATACAAAGAAAATACTTAAACTAACTTAAAATATTTAAACTAACTATAAATGTTCGGATTGACTCTAATTAACCTAACTTCGTTCGTCCTAAACTACCGGACTTTTTTCCTCATTTATGAAAACTCCTAAATAACCCATAATTATCTCGATAGACAATGGAGAACTTTCTTGAAATGATCAGAACTCATACATACCACTGTATATATCTACATTATTACCCGTACGAAGAACTTTTCCATTTCACAAACTTTAGAACTCGATACGAGATAAAAGCATCGCCCCACGCGAAAGTTTACTTTTAATACACCGATATTTTTACACTGTGGTGTATTTCAGTTAATAAACTGTGCTGTCAGTGAGTGAAAGTCGTCAGATTTATACCGTACGTGTTGTGCTCATCCTTATGTAACTACAGCAGTAGGTTAATGGAATTTATTAACATATATCTCGCGTCTAGGGCGTGCGGGCTAGCTTTAATTTTGATGGCAGTACTTTTGCGTGTTGGTACCTAATTCTGTATGTAAACTAGGGTACTTAGGTTAAGGAAGGTTTGAATAAAAATGCGAAAGTTGATAATAATACCTAACATTAAGTTATACGTCCTTTTTTTTGAGGCAGAAAATTAAAGAAAAAGAATGGGAAGGTATGATTCTTATTCGACGGATGGACGACGAGTTGCTCATTTCTCGTCGTCCACAAGCCTGCGCCTACAGTAGCTGAGGATCGTCCTGCGACTCTCTTTTTTTAAGGTGGAAAAATCATCGAATGACATACCGCGCTCTTGGGCGGAGCGGGAGATAGTGTCAGACTTTTACTGACTAAAAACTCACTCCAGTTCCTTCGTTGCCTTTCGTACCGGAGCAGAATCTTTCTTTCAGAAACAGATCCTTAACCCCAGTAGGCTTCGACCCTGCTGGGCCCCTAGGGGTGCGATTCCTGTCGCCCATGGTGTCTCCTGTGGCTGTGATTGAGGTTTAAAGATGTCCGTTCCGTCACGTTTCCTAATGTGGAGCAACGCTCTTTTTAATGAGATGAATACAGATATTTCTTCTCTTTTTCTTCATAGATAAAACCGGGTCATAACACAGCTTTCTTTACCAATTAAACACACTATAGTTCAGCTGAACCTAACTGTATCCAAACAAAAAACTCGCCACCAAATAAGTCATCAATTGAGATAAACATAACGTACAATGACGAAACAAAAACATGTAGTACGTGATGAGCGTGTAAACATCACGCTGAGTCAGCGGGTTCCCGGTAGAGAGGCTAGTGTCCCGCGGTATTAGCACGTCGGTATGTAGCAAGGTTTCCATTGTGTGAAGTATTGTCAAGGTTCTGTTCTAGGTTCGTTTCAGGGTGAAAGGTGTCGATTTCTGTGACACGTCATCTCTCATCTGATAGAATTGTTTTTTTTGTATCTTTAAGTATATTTGTATCTTCCTACGATAATTAAGATAACTCTATATACAAGGCGTAGTTTTGAATCTGCACATAATTTCAAAAAGTAATTAATGTTCTCTATTCTCGACTCGAATCAACAATAAAACGGATAGGTATTTTTTTTAAATTTTATTCATAGTTACGGAATATAAGCCCTCCAAGTGTCAATGCTAGTGCCACAAAGACCGATCCTGTGCGTCTCTCTACGTGATCACCACTCCAGAATTTTTCTGTCCCATCGGCCATCTGATCTGCGAGCAATGTGCTCTGTCCATTGCCACTTAAATTTGGTAATTCTTCGGGCTATATCAGTAACTTTAGTTCTCCTGCTGATATCTTCATTCCTAATGCGATAACGGTACGGAACATCTAGCATAGCTCATTATTGCCCTTTGGGTGAAGCCTTCTGATGAGGCCCGTTTCAAAGCCATATCGTCGCTTAAGGCTCAAGCGCCCGAAAAGTGCCATAAAACAGTGACTTTCTGAAGCCTACTCCCCGGTAACAGCTAGGTTTATAGATTTGAAAAAAATATATAATATGTTTATTATAGATTCATGAACAACATTATCAACATTAGATTATTTCGTGCTATTATTACTTTTGTCTAAAAAAAAAATATTTAGCAATTTCGCAACTTTTCGCAACTTTTTTCCTACTCCTTCGAAACGGCTTGGATCTTTAGAAACATTTACACATAAAAATTGGTGGTTAAATATTCTTCAATGTGAACATAGCACATATAAATCAATCAATAATTCGCAAAGAAAATGGATTTAAAGGACAGCCGCGGGCTTTTCGAGCGCTGCTGGCCGCAAATATGCGTACTGCCGCCTAGGCGGGTGCGAGAGTTGCGTCCATTTAATTTCGGCCAGATGGTTCAAGGGACTATAAGCCTTAAGTTCTAACACCACGTACGACAAAATCGGGAGCTTTTCACCAGACCAAATTATTATCTGCTTGTAATTCAATTTTTACAAACTAATACTGAGTTACGCGCTATTACCCTATGGTAAAAGGTTTGCTGTAGATTTTCTATTCCACACTGACATACTTATTGTTTTCGATGTTAAATAACAAGTCATTGTTTCAAATCCTCGTGTTTGATTCGTCAAACCCTGCGCTCGTTTGATTTCTTATCGATAGACATGAATAACGTATTTTGACAAAAAAATTACTACATAGTGGTGCTAGAACATAAACGACGCTATGTTATTAGGAAGTAGTAGTCGACCTGGGAAGATGTGGCGAGACGACCTAGATGCCTACCGTAAGGATTGGTTCGAGGTGACTCAAGAAAAGAATACCTGGAAAAAGTTGGAGTAGGCCCAGCAGTGGGACAGTATAGGCTATTAAAAAAAAATATATTACTGGCAATACAAAACCCATTTTTATTCCAACTCCTTTTCTTTTCATGCAGTACGACTGTGGAACTCACTCCCAGCAACAATCCGTGACGCTAAAAACATTTCCGTTTTCAAAAAGCTAATCAAAGAACATTACCTCTCTACTATCTCGTAAAGTTATATATTTTATATGTATTATTATAATTTTTGTATGTTTGTGTTATTTATGTGTAAAGTTATATACTGTTATTGATATATTTATATGTACTTATTTATGATTTTAATTTTAATCCATTTTAACTTTTATGAATTTCTCGTATTTAAACACACTGTGTCTACATTTCTCATCCAACTCTCCTGTCGCAGGTCTGCTGGAAGAAATTTCGTTGAAATAAGCCGCACCTTTGTACTCTTTTATCTGTATTTGTTCTTCTCTTTTTAAGTATTTGTGTGTACATAAATTAATTAATAAATAAACAATTTTGTTTTTTAAGCTATTGCATGGCTTCTATCGCGGGCCTTGAGCGTGGAGACCGAATCCAGAAATTCCGTAACGAAAATAACCTAACACCCCCCACTCATTTGTTTTTTGAGCGTGGTGACCGATAAGAAAACAAATGAGTGAACAATCAATCAAAATTCAATTCAATGTGTGAAAGTGTAACTTCAATTAATATCGAAGAAAAAAAAACAAAGGAAAAAAAATACTGCATAAATAAAATAAATAAATAATTATAATTGCATAAGTTGATAAAAATGCTATGCAATAGCTTTACCGCGGCAGTCCCCGAGTGCCACACGTCTTTTTTTTTTTGTGAATTTACTTAAAAGATTTGCTCGTTTCATCATCACTTTTGTAACGCAGTCTGTTCTTCCATTTCATTCATGAGTTATTTAGTTTATCTCGTCTTAGCTGCGAACATCTATAGGACTATACACAAATGACTCCCACGGTATCGATATCGTAAGATTGAAAGATGTATGGCGATAATATCCCAACGGCGACGCTATTGACTTGCCATCAAAAGGTCGCGGGATCAAATCTTAACCCGTTGGTAAACTACGTTGTGGACTCATGCTTAAATCAGAAGCATTGGCTTAGCTAGTGAGGTTAGGTTAGGTTTGAATTATTAAGAACTAGATTCTGCCAGTGGGTTTGCTCGCGTGAAAGTAGAAAATTTGTCCCAAGGGAATATAAACTTTCTTCTCTTAAAGGAGAGAAGGCCTGAGCCCTGAGTTATACGATTTAAGACAAAATACTCCTGGGATAAAAAATTGCTATTTCAGAACTTGGTCTACTCGTGTTGAAAATTTCACCGAAATCCGTTTAGCCGTTTGATTGTGAAAGAGTACCAAACATACGCATACACATTTCGACGACACGATTGGCGCAACTGCGCCGAGGGCAAAAGCTATTAATTAATAATTATTATAAAATAAACACAAACGTTCGCCTTTATAATATTAGTGTGATAGTAGTAGGTACTTAGGTACTGACCTACAAAGTTTTTATTTTTGCTTTCGTAATGATTCGTCTCATCAACATCCTCCTGACCTACTTCTCATTTCATTCGGACGTGAGCGCAGCACGTCTTATTTTTCCATGAATCTCTATAACCCAACCTTATTAATAGTACTAATTAAAGTACAGTTATATTATTTTTAATTTTTTTTATAAATCGCTGTCACTTTTCGCCACGGCGACTTTTTGCAGCGATACTTTCGCGCGTTCGTACCTATCAATACAGTCGCGATGCTGTACTGTAGCGTGTGTCAGCATCTTTTCTATAGCGCTTGCAATAGCGACTAACGCGCGTTAGTAGCGATGCTGTCGAGCGCTTACGAAATGCGCGATACCATCGCTACAAAAAGACTAGGACACTGGTTTTTCTTCCAAACACAATTTATCTTTTAATTGTTATAGATTTTCTTGCCTGATTGGTTTTTACCTCAACCACAAACCGTTACCTTAGTATCCTTCTAAAAAGTTAAAGAAAATAAGGTAACTCAATTTCCATGGGTGTCTGACGCCCAGAAATTGCTGAGTTGGTTTTCCGTAGGTACTCTTTTTTATTATTTCGTGTTGTTGTCGATGTACTGCATTTCCGGATAAATTCTATTCTATTCTAGAATGCTATTTATACTAAGGTAGCTAAGGGACAATTTTTTTTTATGCTTAGACTCGCTTTTGACTACTATCTCACCTGATGGTAAGCGATGATGTGAGCGACGTTTATTTAGAAGTAACCTGCCCCCCTAGCCAAGTTACAACCGTTTCGCTTACGTCGAACGCTTCGAGTTGGCCGCGTCGCCGAATCTATTGTTCTGACCACGCGAGTGAGCGTTGAGATGACGTCATTCCCTTACATTTGAAGCTTTCTACAAGCGTTAACTATTGCAGATTAGCTACTTGGCTAGGGGTACAGGTCATTCTTGACTTAAACACCCCAGGTTATAGCTATCAGGAAACACAGACTTTGGCAGCGAATTCCATTCCTTAGCTCTACACATAGTGTGTTCCCAAAACGCTTTGTACGTATGGGTACGAGTGCGATGTTCACCATGAACCCATGGCGCAACTCCGTACGTCTATTTTAATGACCAGTATTGATTATAAATACAGTCTATCTGATGGCTAGCTCCCTTTGGCCTGCGATGAGTAAAAGGTAAAGTTAACGATGTTATAATATTATCAGTTATAGCAATCTGTGAGATGTGTGTGCTTACTGGTGGGATACCAGGAGATGGTGACATGGTTTGTTAGTTTTGTAGTAAGTTAAAATTACGACATGGGGACGAAAGGTTCTGGAGTGGAGACCACGTACTAAAAGATGCAGCGTTGGAAGGCCGACAACAAGGTGGACCGATGACCTGGTGAAAGTTGCGGGAAACCGATGGATGCGAGATGCACAGGAACGTTAATTGTGGCGACGCTTGGGGGAGGCTTATGCCCAACAGTGGACGTATATCGGCTGAATTGATGATGATGATGATTAGGTAAATCACTAGGTGCTACCAGCGGCTTCGCCCGCGCTCACAAGGAAACATACTCTTGGGATAAAAAGTATCCTATGTGACATTCCAGGGTGACAAGTTTCATCGAAATCCGTTCCGCCGTTTAAGCGTGAAGAGGTAACAAATTTACACACTCACAAACTTTCGCCTTATATTAGAGTGTAATAAGGTAGTCCTAGAATGCAAAAGGCAACTGGAGCAACATAGGTATAGTTTTAGCCAGTATAAGTCTGACGCGTCCTCCCTCTCCGCCCTAGACCTAATGAAGTTATTAGATCACTTCCCACCTTAAAAAGAAGGGCTACTTTCTGGATTCTTTCGCACAATTCCAAAGAAAGCAGGTTACACCTATAATATTCATCATCATTTCAGCCCAAGACGTCCACTGTTGGACATAGGCCTCCCCCAAGGAGTCGGAGCCTTAGCAACTGGTCCTATAACATTGCAACAACAAATTCTAATACGAAAATTGAGTTTATTAAACGAAACATTTTAAACACCATAATATAAGGACCTCAAAACGTCCAAAACATCTGGCCCTCACAATATAATGCCAAACGTCGATCGACCTACATCCTCCATCTTGGATCTAAAACGATAATTTACCGATGACGTCACAAGTATTGTGTGACAAAAGCTAACTGAAGGCGAACATGTTCCTGCGTTTGATAAGTTTGAGTGAAACGGACAGTGTGACCTTTGGTTCTGTAGCGCTGGGTCCAGTTAGAGTCAGCCGAAGTATAATGTTACTGGATTTAAGTTTGTAGATTATAGAGCGCGTTTAGAAAAGTATTCAGTGCTTATACATTTTCGACATGCGTACCGGAAAACGCAGCGTTGGAAGGCCTCCTGAAAGGTGGACCGATGACCTAGTGAAGGTTGCGGGAATCCGTTGGATGCGGGACGCACAGAATCGTTCATTATGACGACACTTGGAGGAGGCCTATGTCCAACAGTGGCTGTCTAATCGGATCCTTTTATTTCGGAAGTGTTATTTGAGGTTTCACTTTTCGGAATCATGTAACGCACCCCTACATAAGATCATAATAAAAACTTATTCTACGCTAGTCTTAAAACGTCTAAAAAACTGAGCTCATTTTAATTCAAGATTTGTCGATCTTTGCAGTAAGTCTGGTTTTTTCTTCATCAGCATCATTTCAGCCGAACGACGTCCAGTGCTAGACATAGGCGTCTCCCAAGTGTCACCCCCACGAACGGTCCTGAACGTCTCGTATCCAACACATTCCCGCGACTCTCAGGTCTTCGGTCACTTTATGGGAGGCCTTCTAACGCTGCGTCTTCCGGTGCTCAGCAGTCACCACTCCAAAACCTTTCGACCCTTTCGACCATCTTTTGTATGAAGAACGTATCGACAAATAGATACGTTGTCATCTTAATACCCTTATGTTGTGGTCTAAAATTATTTAACAAAGGTACATAAGTCGTGATGCGTAGGAGTTAAGTAGAGTTAATGTATCTTTGTTTTAGGTCACAACGGTTAAGTTGGGGTCAGACATAAAATTACTAGAGTTTGCATCTTTAAACGACTGACAAAAAAAAAAGAAAAAGTTACTAAAAAAATTGTTCGTAAGAAAAAAATGCAACCAAGATTTATTTTTCCAAGTTTTTTTTTTTTTAATTATTGGTGGGCTTGCGCTTGACAACTATCTCCCTGCTGTTAAGCGATGATATGTCCACGAGGAAGCACGCTTGCCTGAAAGTAAGCTTTTCCATATATTGACGCTATCAGGAAACAGACTCCGGCAGAGACTTTTGCTCCTTAGCTGTAGTGTTTTTTTTTATTATTGAAAGGCTCGCGTTTGACCACTATCTCACCTGATGGAAAGCGATGATGTAGTTGACGATGGAGCACGCTTGCCTAGAAGCGACCTATTCACTCTTGACTTAAAGACCCCTAGGTTGTAGGTATCAGGAAACACAGACTTCGGCAGGGACTCTTACTCCTTAGCTGTAGTGTGCTAAGTTCTAGTAAATTCAAGCACAAGGAAGGCAGGCAGGCCTAAGGCTGGAGGATAGTTTGGCCCTAGAATGTAAGGGGGAACTGAAGGAACACAAGAGAGTTCTGTCGGTAATAATAACATTATTATTAAAAAATAATCAACTGCGTAGTAATTATAGTTAACCAATGTATGCGCCAATACCATATAATTGAGTCCAAAGCCAAGGTAGCTGCTAGGAAACTAGGCGTTCTTGCAGAGGTCCGGCGGTACTTTATACCGGGACAGCTTTTAATGTTATACAAAGCACAGGTCCGTTCGTGTGTGGAGTACTGCAGTCACATATGGGCTGGTGCTGCAAAATGCCACCTGGCAGCTTTGGACTTGACGGAAAGGCGTGCAAAGAAGCTAATTGGTGATCCAGATTTGGTTAAGTCCAACCTTCAAAGCCTTGAGCACAGGCGTAGGGTAGCTAGCCTTTCGGTGTTCTACAAGATGCATTTTGGAGAGTGTGCGCAGGAATTGCATGACTTGATTCCGCCATCGCAATTCTACCATCGGACAACCCGACGTACGGCGAATATTCACCCTCACGTTGTTGAAACCTCTACGGTCCGGACTAAGCGTTTCGCCTCGTCGTTTATACCGCGTACGTCGAAGGACTGGAACAGTTTTTTTTTTTTTTTTTTTTTTTTATCTGTTATAAACTAGTACTTGACTGCGATCCCGCCTGATGGTAAGCAGTGATGCAATCGTTGATGGTGAGGCGCACTAGTTTATTAAGAGCCTATTCACTCTAGCCTTGAAGACACCCAAATTATAATCAGACGGAAAGACCGCAGCAGGCAAACTGTTCCAGTCCTTCGAAGTTCGCGGTATAAATGACGAGGCGAAACGCTTAGTCCGGACCGTAGATGTTTCAACAACGTAAGGGTGGATACTCGCCGTGCGTCGGTTTGTCCGATGGTAGAAATGAGATGGCGGAATCAAGTCATGCAATTCCTGCGCACACTCTCCAAAATGCAATCTGTAAAACACCGAAAGGCTGGCTACCCTACGCCTGTGATCAAGGCTTTGAAGATTGGACTTAACCAAATCTGGATCACCAATCAGCCTCTTCGCACGCCTTTCCACCGAGTCCAAAGCAGCCAGGTGGCACTTTGCAGCACCAGCCCATATGTGGCTGCAGTACTCCACACACGATCGGACCTGTGCTTTGTATAACATTAAAAGCTGTCTCGGTGTGAAGTACCGCCGGACTTTTGCGAGAACGCCTAGTTTCCTAGCAGCCACTTTGGCTTTGGACTCAATGAACCGCCCAAAATTGAGGTCGGAGGAAATTTCGACACCCAAGAGCTGAAGGCGGTCGGTACAATCCAATGATACATTCTGAAAAGTAGGAGCCGAGGTGAACGGGCTCCTTTTGGCGGTGAACAGACACGCCTGTGTTTTGGCGGCGTTGAATCCCGCCAGATTGGTTTCGCCCCACTTGGAGACTGCCTGAAGCGAGATATTCGTACGCTCTACCATAGCCTCTCGTTCGGACCGGATTTGCTCTTTACTAGCCCGAGCATCTGGCAGGTATCTCTCTACAACTGTGCTATCATCTGCATACCCATAGATACCGGGCATCAGCAGATCATTAATATGCAACAGGAAAAGAGTTGCAGAGAGCACTGACCCCTGAGGAACTCCGGCATTAGTCGTCATGGGCTCTGATGAGCATCCATCGACAACAACTCGAAGAGACCGTTCTCTCAGGAAGTCTTTTACCCAGTTAATCAGACCAGGAGAAATGCCGTATGCTGGAAGCTTACTCAAGAGGCTAGCATGCCATACCCTGTCGAAGGCCTTCGAGACGTCTAAGGAGACAGCAATTGCTTCCCCATTCTTCTCGAGGGCCTCACCCCACAAGTGGGTGGCATACACTAGTAGGTCCCCAGTAGATCGATTGCGGCGAAACCCATACTGTCGGTCACTGAGGAGATCGTTACCTTCTAGGTATGCCATGAGGCGCGAGTTCAATACACGCTCCATAATCTTGCAGAGTATGGAGGTTACTGAAATCGGCCGATAGTTGGTAGGATCGGCACGACTGCCCTTTTTGGGCACGGGTTGCACGTTGGCAAGCTTCCAGGACTTGGGCACTATTCCAGTCCTAAACGAGAGGCGATACAAGCGTGTCAATACAGGAGACAACTCGGGCGCACAAGCCTTGAGAACAATCGCTGGTATACCATCGGGTCCACTCCAGTTTGCCTGCTGCGGTCTTCCCGTCCGATTATAATTTGGGTGTCTTCAAGGCTAGAGTAGCTCTTAATAAACTAGTGCGCCTCACCATCAAAGATTGCATCGCTGCTTACCATCAGGTGGGATCGCAGTCAGCACTGGATTATATCAATTAAAATAAAATACCAATATCACGCATTAGCGTGATATTGGTAGCGTAACATTTAATTATTAAATTAAATGTGAAAGTTTGTAAGTGTGTATGTTTGTTACTTCTTCACGCTCGAACAGCTGAACGAATTCGGATAAAATTTGACTTACGGGTAGATCAAGTCCTGGAATAGCACTTTGGATACTTTTTATCTTTGGAATATATTCCCTTAGGTTAAAATTCTAATTAAAAAAAAATACATGCAAGAACATTAGTCAATTGATAAAAACGTACTTCTTTTTTAAAAGCATCTCTCAGCAAAGCATCTCGATAACCAAGTTAATTATCCAAGAACTAATGACTTAACTAGCCATCAGTATCATAATTAACTTACTCAATCAGACGCTAAGTAGTCAGATTACAATCTGACTGATTACTGATTAAGCAGAAGGAACAAACCGAGTCTTAATCAATTAATTAGCGAATAAATCTCGCCGCCAAATAAGCTTAATTTCTTGTATTAAAAGTTTATCAGTGGACGCTGTATCTTGCCCTTGCGCAGCGAATTGTTAGTAGCACAAGATAGTATAAGAACAGAAGGTTGGATTATTAGAATACACGATTTCCATCAAAAACGTATGTAAATGTGAGAATAAGAGCCAAGTTCTCTTTGTGAAATGAGGCAACAATTATTTTTTTTCTTATAATAATAATTTCCACAACTATCACAAAACGCCGTCTAGTCTTAAGCTAAGCCGAGCTTGTGTTATGAGTACTAGACAACTGATAAACATACTTATATATTTCTAAATACACACTTAAAATAGATAAATAACACCCAGACACAGAACAAATGATCGTGCTCATCGAGCAAACATTTGTCCTGGGTGGGAATCAAAACCACGACCTCTGGCAAAGCAGCCAAAGCCACTATTAGACCAACAGGCCAGTCAACATTAATTTTAGTTTAAGCGAAACTCGAAACATATGTCTAGTATTTATATGTATGTAAAGAATCTATGTACACAATTTCATAACTGTATCATGAAAAATCACAAAATTGTAAGATTGTTACGTCAGCAAAAATACATAGTCACCGGGCCATCCAGGCGACGGAGGAGTGGTTTTGCATTTGCACCCAGTTGTTTGCTGGCGCCTAATTCCCGCTTTAACCTGCCGTGACCGACCTGTATTGTACTTAGTGTCGGTGTATGAACATTTTAAATATTTTTGGGAATAAATATACCATGGTGTAAAAACTATTGGAATCCATTCAGTTACTGATTTTGAACGAACTATAAAAAATTTGTTGTATATTATTCTTGTGTTCTTTATTGTATACAACAATGATTCAGACAAAAATAGGACAGGTAATGTCTGACGAGCAGTCAGGCAGTATTTTTTATTATTATTATTGATAGGTTTGCGCTTGACCACTGCCTCACCTTATGGTAAGTGATGAAGTGAATCTCATTAGGGCACCCTTGCACCAAACCTATTCACTCTTGACTTAAAGACCCCTAAATTGTAGCTATCAGGAAACAAAAACACAACACTCCATCAGGGAATTTCACTCCTTAGCTGTACGCACAATGAATTTGTTCCCAATACGTTTTGTGCGTATGGGTGGGATGTCCATGTGCTGGTGGCGCATCGCCGTACGTCTGGTGGTCCGGTAAAAAAACGGGCTTGGTGGAATTAAGTTATGCAATTCCGACGCACACTCCTCGAAATGTAAATTATAGAAAACCGACAGGCCAGCAACTCGCGCCGATGCTCAAGGCTTTAGGGTCAGCGCAGACAGAGAGGAATAATTCTCGCGCTGTCTCGGGCATTTTCTGACGGATGGCGTATGTCGAAGATACGTTTCCCGCGTATCCTCGAGGACGCGCGAGCATTTTTTGTCAGGTTTAAGCAAATATGTACTTTATTTTAATGAATTTAAAGTTGATTTTCGGGTGCCTTAATAAAATCCCCTTTTTTTTTTTTTTTTTTTTTTTTTTTTTTATGGTGGAAAAAAATCATGCATTGACATCCCCCGCCCTTGGGCGGAGCGGGAGATAGTGTCAGACTCTTACTGACTAAAAGACCCACCCCGTTCCTTCTAGCCTTCATACCGGGGCTCGAGCGCCCTTTCGGATAACCCTGGCCCCAGTAGGCTTCGACCCGGCTGGGTCCCTGCTGTTGCTGACAACTCCTTGAGGCGCGCGGGAACAGTGCGCGCCGTCGACGACTTGGGCTAGGTCCGGACAGTTACCGGACGGCCGGACAGTGAGCTACCCATTGCTCACTGTCCGCAAGCCCGCGTCTACGTTGGCCGGAAATCGGGATCAGAATCCCGGCGACGGCGGCGGCGATAACGCCGTTGCCTGATGAAATAAAATCCCCTCCGCTGCGCTGCTCTCTGTCTGCGCTGCCGCTGACCTTTATAGTTTTGACTCGACAAATGCATCGTTACCGATGATCTTGTCTCGCTATTCAGTCGAGTCCAGGGCATCAAACTTAGTCTGGTGATAAAACGATAAACTTCTTTTTAATCAAGTGGGTCTTCTGCTATGGCTACGCTTGCGCCGTATGATTCACCGGTTGCCGGTCAAGGGTACGTCAGTCCGCGTTAATTTTAACATTACGCTCTTTATGCAAAAGGTTGCGCAAATTGCGCGACTCCTTTTGTTGTAATCTTTTGTTTTTGAGGACATGCATTGTGTTCTAGATTTCTTATTTTTTTGTGTTGTTTAAAAGACATATAATGTAGGTAGGTTCTTTAAGTATAGCGCACCGTTTTAGGATGTAGATTGTAGAGGATATTTTCTGAGCCATCATCATCAATTCAGCTGAAATAGGTCCATTGTTGAACATGAAGCGTTGCCACAAAGACCTGTCCTATGTGTCTCGCATCCATCAGATTCCCGCGATCCTCACCATGTCATTTGACCACCTTATGATATCTCTTGTTGTGTGTCCTTCACAGTCCTTCCAACAACAAGCCTACTGCTACAAAAGTTTGAAGAGTCTACCGAATATATCGGCAATGTTGTGTATGTTTTGAACGAAAGTTCTCAATTTTAAACCGGAGCTTGTCTTTTGGAAAACAAAAGCTAAGATCAGGATCATTTACGGACCTTTTCGTGGATATAATGGATATAATGGATATAATTTAGCGTGATCACTAAATTTACCCACTGTTACCTACACAAAACAGCATGGTAGGCAAACGACCAAGAGGCCGCAGCCCAAAAAGATGGGCAGATCAGGTCCGCTCCACACAGGACACTCTTTTCAATTGTACGCCGCACTCTATGACGCCAAGATGGCATGAACATCACGAACCGACCTCTTAATTGAACTTCACGACCCTCAGTAAAGAGGAATACGTTTTGAGTAGGAGGAGGAAGACGACACAAAAACAATGTCTCTTTTAACATTGTAACAAAGCAAGAATCGCAAACGCAGCATTTAAAATACACGTGCCAGACCAACTTTGACCACTTCGACACAAACTAGTCGACACTTTGACCCGTCGGCGTACACGTGCAAAACTCGAGCTACGGACAAAGTAAATTGTACTAAAGTACATTTTATTATTTCTTAGGAAGTAGAACCTCAGGATTTTTGTTGCCACCACGACAAAGGAGTTACGGAACAAGTTTTCCTAACAAGGGAAATAATCCTTGAGGACCGGTTGCAAAGAAAATGGGGTTTTCTATTTTGTCTCGCTTTTTGTTGTCGTGACGCGGTAACGCTGAAATGATACGGGTTTATTTTAATGGGATGATATTTCTTGCATTTTCTTTTCTGAAAACAGTAAAATTGTTTGTTAATATTGGTATTTTTACTGTGAAACCGTACCTTAGATAATTTCGTGATTGTGTACTGTTGCCCAGTAACTGTACTGTGGAGGTCTGATAGGCAGTCGCTCCATGTAAAACACAAGTATTCAGCCGCATCCGGTTAGACTTGAAGCTGACCCTAAGATAGTTGGGAAAAAGGTTATGGAGATAATGATAAAGTTTCGTGTTCATTTCATCTCTAATGTTAAGCAACACATGTCGGTTTGCAGATGGGTACCCATCTCAACCTGCCGATATACTTCCATGTCTTTGAAAGCTCGTTAAGCTGTTGGAATAGTTGTGTGTGCATTACACTATCACACTAAGCATATAAAGGCAAAAGATTATTAGTGTATGTGTGTTTGATTGTTACTTCTTCACGCTCGAACCGCTGAACAGATTTCCATAAATCTTGGTATACACATAGCGCATAGGTTAATTTTTATCCTGCAAGTTGGTTTCCTTGGGATAATTTTCTACTATGACGTGGGCAAAGTCGCTAACAACAGCTAGTATTATCATCATCACCCTAGCTTTCTCCCCACTAGCTTGAGGTAGGTTTCCAGTCTAATTGGATGTGGCAGCTAATATCAAATTAATTAATTAATAATTAAATTTTTAGCTCATATCAATTGGGCACATTATCACTTGACACTCTTAAGTGTAATTATTACCTTTTTGTTCTACACCAACAATTTACCTTAAACCATTTTTCCTTCGCAACATTTTCGCTACGAACATGACTTAGCCCCTCTCCTACCAATTACGTTCCCAGTAAAATTAACAAAAGAAAAAGAGAATTACAGGTGCTAATACTAAAAACAATCATCTTCAAGCTCAAAGAGGCTTACAGTGTAAAACAATTACTTCTCGTTTGCCACTTAAGTTGGTTTAACTTACAATTAGCGTATAACGTGGTGGCTGGGGTGCATGGCAGAAGAGATGCACGGTTGGTAATGGATTAGTGGAAAGGTTACTCAGCTTATGGTCCTATTTGGCGCAGGCGTGAGACACATAATGTTAGTTTTCTTTTTAAGCTATTGCATAGCTTCTATCGCGGGCCTTGAGCGTGGAGACCGAATCCAGAAATTCCGTGACGAAAATAACCTAACACCCCCCACTCATTTGTTTTTTGAGCGTGGTGACCGATAAAAAAACAAATGAGTGAACAATCAATCAAAATTCAATTCAATGTGTGAAAGTGTAACTTCAATTAATATCAAAGAAAAAAAAACAAAGAAAAAAAAAATACTGCATAAATAAAATAAATAAATAATTATAATTGCATAAGTTGATAAAAATGCTATGCAATAGCTTTACCGCGGCAGTCCCCGAGTGCCACACGTCTTTTTTTTTTAAATCTTAAATGTTTTTTCTGCATTGTGTATATGAAATATTATACTTGTTTCTTTCTTTAAAATCTTATAAGTCTTAGTTCTTTCTAAATTCACAAGTTCTAAGTTATCCATACCTTTCTTGTTTATTGTTAGTTTAGTATATAATAAAAATTAATCATCATATCTCATTGACTATTTTGAGATTTTTTTTCAGAACTTCAATACTTTAGATAGAGACCTAATAATCTCACGTTGTACAGTGATTAAATGCGGTATTTTGTACTAAAATATATCGAACTAATTAATAGATACTTTACTCATCAATCAATTAGCGGAGTCTATTGCAAAAGCAGCCTTATTAATTTTATATTTGAAAAAGTTACCATAAACCTGGAATGCAAAGGGTAACTGAAGTAGTCGGTAAGAGCTTGACACGTACAACACTCCCTCTCGCTCCACCCAGAGCGCAATAAGTTATTTAATGTTTTCCCACCTCTAAAAACAAATAATTTAGAAGCCTTATTAATCTGCAAACTTTATCAGACCTTCAGCTTGCGCAGTTCCTAGCCACCCTCTACCAAGTCCGCTCCGTCTCCCAACTTGCACCCTCATCTTTACCGAGCAACATAAGCCTGGGTTTGTAGCACTTGGTTCCCATGCCCCGCCCACCGCCTGGCGTTTAGTACTCTCCGTTTAATTAGTGATAACTGGGTAGCAGCCAATCACCACCAGTGTTTGTACTTCACTTACTTTTCAGTGGTATCATGCCTACTGGTAGGTTTGTTCTTTTTTTAACCGACTTCGAAAAGAAGGAGGTTACTGTAAATAATAAGGGGACTCCGTTAAAATATAAATGATTAATCTTTGTAATTTTTTTTTTAATAAAGTTTAATGATTTAAAAGTAGTTTAACTTTTATTTTTATTTTTTATTTATTTTATTTATTTAACCAGAACGACAGAATGCCAATTACACTGATTACAAAAGGTATAAATTATGTAAAACCTAATAAAAGTTTTTGACTAATCATAGTGAGTGGACATCTCACCCATTTATTGTACCTACAGCTAAGGAGTGGAATTCCTTGCCGGAGTCTGTGTTTCTTGATATACAACCTAGGGCTCTTTAAATCAAGAGTGAATAGAATACTTTTAGGCAAGCGTGCTCTATCGTCGACCACATCATTAAGCGACGATGTGGTCGACGATAGAGCATGCCATCAGGTGATTTAGTTGTCAAACTCGAGCCTATCAATAATTAAAAAAAAAGACGTGTGGCACTCGGGGACTGCCGCGGTAAAGCTATTGCATAGCATCACTCATTTGTTTTCTTATCGGTCACCAGGCTCAAAACAAATGAGTGGGGGGTGTTATGTTATTTTCGTTACGGAATTTCTGGATTTGGTCTCCACGCTCAAGGCCCGCGATAGAAGCTATGCAATAGCTTAAAAAGTAATTTTATGGTCAAAAGTACTCGTACATACTTTAAGAAAAACTTTTTTACAATCAAAACTAGTTTTGAATAAAGGTTTAGGATTCAGAAAGTGGTGTAAGAAATACATAGCTACTGTGCACCTAAAAGTAACAAATATATATATAAAACACGCATGGAAATAAACGAAAATGACCTATTACAATTCAAATTCTATTACATAAGAGTTGCAAAACAATAACAATGACACTCAAACAATCAATGGTCCCAAACTTAAACGACCAACACTCACTAAAGTTCAATCGAACTATAAATCTTCAAATGTTAAGTCGGTCTGAGCTGGTCTATCTGATTGACAAATGTATGGACACGCGAACAATGTATGTGGTTGTATGGACGAACAATTGCGGTGTTTACAATGCTCAATAGACGATTAGATTGTGTATGACTTGAGAATATAATGTGTGATTGCTACTGGTATTTTTGAAGTGATTATGATCGATTTGTATGTGGAAGGTCTCATTGACTTATTAAATTAAATGTTTGATTACTTTTAGCGTTCCGTACCCAAAGGGTAAAGCGTGAACCTATTAATAAGACTCTGCTGTCCGTCTGTTTGTCTGTCACCAGGCTGTATCTCATAATCCGTGATAGCTAGACAGAAACTAAAAACAAAATAAACTAAATACTTTAGTAGGGCTACCATACAAACAACAGTTTTTTTTTTTGCCGTTTTTTGCTACGGACGGTACGGAACCCTTCGTGCGCGAGTACGACTCGCACTTGGCGGTTTTTTAACTAGCTTTAGTTTCTAATAGTGTTTAGAAGTTAGTTATAAATGATTAAGATTGATAAACGTCATCATGATCATAATTTACACTCCTGGACATAGGCCTCCCTCAAGTGTCACAACAATAACCGGTCCTGTGCGTTTCGCATCCGTCGGATTCCCATTGTTCTTACAAGGTCGTCGTTCCACACTGTGGGAAGCCTTCGCTGCGTCTTCCAGTACGTGGTCGCTACTATAGAACCTTTTGGCCCCATCATCCATCTGTACTGCGAGGAAAATGCCCTGTCCACTGCTACTTAAGTTTGACGATTCTTCTGGTTATATCGGTAACCTATGTGGAATGAAAATACCAGGTTATTTATTCAAATCATACTCAGTCTAGTAAACTGAGCGCCTCCTTCTTCTATGTGGTGGGTCATCGTCATTTTCTCAGCCGAATGACGTTGAATGTTATCGACCAAGTATCGTCTGGTGAACCTACTCCATCGGCTACTGATCCTACGTGATGCATGGCCTATGTATTGCTTCCTCACCCAACAAGCACGTTTGTGATACCTCTTGAAAGTTAGGAGATGCTGGGTCTAAGGCATAGTGGTGTTTTTTTCATCGTCGATGGATCGGGCTTGGTCCTTATAGAACGAGCGGACGGCGAGATATCCATTGCTCGTCGTTTGCAAGCCCGCACCTTCGGTGGACGGAGCTCGCTCTGTAATTCCCGTCGCCTGGGGCGTTTTCTGTCACGGTGGCTGGAGCGTAGGGATATACGTTCTCTCACTCTTGTGGCAACCTCCTTCGCTAGTATTACTAGGATGCAACCGCATTTTCTCTCGCTCCGGACCATTGCCTGAACCACGGTCTGGCACGAGAAGCCATCGCCGCTGATCGCCTCCACTAAGTCATGGCAGCACTCTGTCCGTCAAATTAGGATTTAATGGTCTTCTGCGAAATTTTAATTAAATCATGCTGAATGATAAATGATATTTATTTTGCAAATAGGTTTTAAAAACACTTTTATACGTCATTTTCTAGATGAGGTCGGTGTTTCCTAGCTGACCAAACAAACTCAGGAGAATGACAGAACTAAAAGAATATAGGAGGCTGTCCAGTAACATGTCACTATGCCATGCTCTCTCATGGTCTTTAACCCGACACTTACAATCCTCATTAGATGATATCGTCCGTAAAATTAATGTTAGCTCGTTCAACAGGCATTGTTGGACACGCAGGAGTTGCATGAGGGCGTTACTGATCGTTATCCAGTTGTATTGTTAATTTTTTATTCAGTTAAATGGGTACCGACTTGTCTTTTTTTATGTAGTTGTAGTTTTAATAAGAATTAATGGGGTAGTTACTTACATGTAAATGACTGAAATCAAATTCTAGATAAAAAAAAAACAACTTATAGATAACATGCTTAGCTGCATACTAGCTGATTTGGCAAACGTTGTTTTCCATATAATTAGAGATAATATAGGCTATCTATATTACTATAGATAGCCTATATTATCTCACTGCTATGCAAAAGGCCTCACTCCATTCATTCCATTGATCAGGGTTCCTTGCTTTCTCATTCCGATTTTTAAAAAAGCCATTCAGGTCGTCTCGCTTTTTTTCGTGGTCTGCCATATAAATTAACAAAGAAAAATAGGGCCAGAGGTAGGAGGATAAAAATATACTATTAATAACGTAACCTAATCTCTGACTTAATTACACAAAAAAAAAAAAACATAAAAATCAGTCAAGCCTTTTCGGACGAGTTCGATAGCAAAGACGTGACGTGACACGAGATTTTTATACACTCATCATCATCATCAGCCTTTTTAATGTTCCCACAGCTGGGACTCGGGCTTCCTCTCTAGGAGGGAATGGGCCGTAATCCACCACGTGGGCCCAGTGCGGGTGGGTGAATGTCACATGTCTTCGAATTTTTGGTTCTAGGACATACCGGTTTCCTCACGATGTTTTCTTTCACCGTTTTGAGAGCAGTGGTGATGAAATAAATACACAAAGTAATGCGCCTGGCTGGGTTCGAACCCGCGACCTACAACTCGTAAGTCGGGGCCATTATCACTCGGCCACCACTGCTCACTGCACACTAGAAGAAGATAAAGTCAAAGGCTGTTTATCTATGTATTGTTACGTACGTGGGTAATCAAATGCCGATTTACTAAGAGACAACTTTATTCACCACTAACAATAACAAAATAGTCCAGTCAACAATAATCCGAATCGCAATTAACACTAGAGTACCGTTACACTATCGCTTAGGTCGTTAGATAAAATCACTTCAAGTACTAGGGTAGTTCGCTCTTGATCGCAGTCGAAATCACAACTGACTCGCTTCCGGCCGGGGGCACGTATTTATATGCGGAGCCAAGAAAATTCTAGATACCGACGTCCCACGAACGATCCAGAATTCCAGAACAATTGAATCGCTTCTCGAAGTCATAAATCATTTTTATTGCTCGTGGTAATAAGAGTCACTTTCATGCGAATTTCGACTCTATTGTTAACGTCGGAGAGTATCATTTCCCTTATTCTAGATAAGTGCCTACCCACTAGTTTGTAGGTACCTTGTGGATGTTTCGAGATTTTTCTAAGTCTGGCTTCGCACAATCATTCTAGATCTTTCGAACAGCAATGCGTTTTAATTATTAAGTGCTACTCTTTATTTTCTCGGAGATATGGCGTAACAGTGCCCCCCTCTTAGTCATGCTCGTCCCGAGCATTATTAGATCCGTGATACGGCGCCAATCTATCCACATGGACAACCTTGGGTTTGCCTCTTAGCCCTTTCTTGATGCGGTAGGTCACGTCATTAATCCTCTTTAACACGGTGTAAGGTCCCTCCCATCGAGCTTGGAGTTTCGGCGACTTCCCTTTCCGTCGAAGCGGGTTGTGGAGCCAGACCAGTGTACCTTCCTCAAATCCCTTGGCATTGGCATTACGGTCGTATCTAGTTTTCATTTTTACGCTGGTGTTCATGCTATTCTCACGAACTCGTTTATGCACTTCGTCCAATTGATCTTGAAGGTCACTTACGTAGTCCGTAACTGGCTTAGTCTTGTCAGGTGGCACGCCAGTTATGGCATCGACTGGAAGTCTCATCTCCCTGCCAAAATTCACTCTTGCTGGAGTATGTCCCGTGCTATCATGCACTGCCGATCGGTAAGACATCAGAAATAGTGGAATATACCGGTCCCAGTCCTTCTGATGGTCATCGACAACCTTAGCCAGGTGATTCTCCAGGGTTTGGTTAAACCTTTCCACCATTCCGTCCGACTGAGGGTGCGCAGGTGTGGTGCGTGTCTTATAAATTCCCAGAAGTGTACACATTTCCTGGAACAGCGCAGATTCGAAGTTACGGCCTTGATCGGAATGGATTTCCAAAGGTGCGCCATACCGACATACTACTTCTTCGACCACCTTCTTCGCCACTGTCGTCGCTTCCTGATTGGGTATGGCGAAGACTTCGGGCCACTTTGTGAAATAGTCCTGGATCACCACTATGTACTTGTTTCCGTCATTTGTAACTGGAAAAGGTCCAGCGACGTCGATAGCGATGCGTTCCCATGGGGCTCCCACATTGTACAGCTGAAGCCTGCCCCTGCTCCTAGTCTGTGGTCCTTTCACAGATGCGCACGCTGTACATTTCCGACACCATTGCTCTATGTCATCTCTACAATTGAGCCAGTAATACCGCTGTCTCACTTTCAGTAGAGTTTTCTTGATGCCCAGGTGTCCTCCAGAAGCACCATCGTGTATTTCCTGTAGCAGGGGGACTACTTCACATCGTGGTACTATCACTTGTGTGGTCACCTCCTTGCCATCGTTCGATTCCCATTTCCTACAAAGCACATCATTTTCTAGGACTAAACTGTCCCACTGTACCCAGTAGCTCTTAGTTACGGGACTGTGTGACGACACTTCACTCCACTGAGGCTTAGTTCCGCTACGCTTCCAGTCCAGTATAGGTCGAATATCGTCATCTTCTTCCTGGGACTTCTTGAAGTTGCCTTCAGTCCTAATTAAATTAACGTGTTCTCGGGCTTCATTCTGCTGGCAGTGTCTGCAGTCATCATTACATGGACGTCGCGACAGGGCGTCAGCATTGTTATGCCCTTTTCCACTACGATGTTCCGTCACAAAGTTAAACTCCTGCAGCTGCTCGAGCCATCTTGCAACTTGGCCCTCAGGGTTTTTAAATTGTAGAAGCCATTTCAATGCAGCGTGATCCGTCCTCAATGTAAATTGTCTTCCTATGAGGTACTTGTGGAAATGCTGCAAGGTTTTTACCACAGCCAGCAGTTCTCGTCGAGTCACGCAGTAGTTCCTTTCTGGCTTTGAAAGTGCCTTACTGAAGTAAGCGATTACGACCTGTCTGTCGCCCTGCACTTGTGACAACACTCCACCAATTCCCGTGTTGCTGGCATCGGTATCAACGACAAATCTTCCGTCTCTGCTCGGATACCCCAGTATAGGCGCTTCACATAGCCGTTGCTTTAGCTCGTCGAATGCTGACTCACAGTTCTTGCCCCAAATAAAATCTCGTTTATCCTCAGTCAGCTGATGTAAAGGTTTTGCAATGTCCGAAAAATTCTTGACAAACCGCCTGTAGTATGTGCACAACCCTAGAAATGCACGTACTTCAGTTTTGTTCTTTGGAACCGGCCACTGTCGGACTGCCTTTATCTTCTCAGGGTCGGTTCTCACCCCGTCGGCGGAAATAACATGTCCTAGGTAGCTGACCTCCTTCTTGAACAGGGCACACTTCTTTGGGCTTAGTTTTAAGTTAGCCCCTCGTATCCTGGTGAACACTTTCTCCATATTCCTCAGGTTTTCCTTAAATGTGCGACCCATTATAATGACATCATCCAAATATACCAGACAGACGTCACCAAGAAGGCCCACCATGACTCTCTCCATGAGGCGTTCAAACGTCGCTGGAGCGTTGCATAACCCAAACGGCATGACGTTAAATTGCCACAGGCCGCTGCCAATGCCCGTACTGAACGCTGTCTTTTCTTTATCTTTCTCGCTGATTTCCACTTGCCAGTAGCCACTTTTCAAATCAATGGTCGAAAACCACTTCATGCCACTGAGCATATCCAGCGTATCGTCTATCCTTGGTAAGGGATAACTGTCCTTCTTCGTCACATTATTCAGCATTCTGTAGTCCACACAAAATCTGGTGCTGCCGTCCTTCTTCTTCACTAGAACGACTGGAGAAGACCATGGACTCGTAGAAGGCTCAATTATTCCGCTATCAGCCATGTCTTTTACCATTTCTGCTACCTCAGATTCCTTAGCCCAGGGTATGCGGCGCGGTCTCTGTTTAATCGGTCTAGCATCACCTGTATCTATCTCATGCTTGACGAGACCTGTTCTCCCGCAGTCTTTTCCCGTTGCAAAGATATCTCGAAACCGTAGCAGAAATTCCCTGGCTTGCTGCAATTCCGAAGGCGATAAATTGCTCTTAGAATTTTCCAGAAGTTGCTGGATGTGTTCCGTTTCAACTTTGGTCGTGTCTTGCTTTGCTGGAGATGTGTTGATTTGACGGAGATACTTGACTTCTTCACATCTCCCAACAACACTATTTTTCTTCAGTTGGACCTCTTCTTTCCCAAGGTTCACAATCCTGACCTTGGATTTCCCTTTCGTCATAACTAATGTCCTCGCAGTGATGATCTCCGGGTGCCGGCCAGTATCCTCTACCAAAACACATCTTGTTTGCCTGATTTTCTTGGGAAACTTTACTTCGACTAAGGTTTCTGTTCTCGGAGCCAGTGTAGTATTCTTTAAACAGTAGAGGTTGCATGAGTGAATTCCTCGCAGGAAGACTTCTTGATCTGGGAATTTCAATACTCCCCTGTCGATATCTAAAATACATCGGTTATTCCGCAAGAAGTCGAGACCCAGTATGCAATCGTCGGTAATATTCGCAATTAACGCAGGATGGATATACACTTGATCACCGATTTTGAACTCAATTTCTGTATCACCGAGGACGGAGACTGACTGGCCGGTTGCTGTCTGAAGTCGGCAGGTTGGAGACTCTCTTTGCCATGAGATGGTTCGTTTCAGCAACTCCGGCCTTACAATGGTTCGCGACGCCCCGGTGTCAACGGTAAAATTGCAGGCACGATGATTCAGCGTTCCTTCGATGATCAAACTATTTCCGTTGTGAACTTGATTGATGGTGATGGTTGGGGCTGTGGCCCTGGCGACATTAAATTTTATCGGCTCCTCGTTGACTTGAGTTCCGGAGTCCACACTTTCCCTCTTTTTCTTAGGACAATCGGTGCGAATGTGCCCTTTTTCTCTGCACCCGTAACACGTTGGAATATAGCGGGACTGTGCTGGAGAAAAAGCCACCACTTCTCGGTGACGTGGTCGCGCTGAAGGCGAGACCACCACTTCCCTAACTCTATGCGTACGTGAATGTTGTCGTACGGCTTCTACTTCCAGAGCGTGAGCCATCGCACTTTTTAGAGTTTGGTGGTGTCCGAGTCGCACCGTAGCCCTGACTTCAGGATCCCGTAGACCGTCGATGAATGCTTGCACCAGATTAACTTCCACCGTCTCTGGTGTCATCGACCTGTACGCACGCCGGACCAGCCGTTCAACCTCAACTCCCCATTGCTGCAGGCTCTCGTTCGACCTCTGCGTTCTCTCGCGAAGCTGCGCGCGGAAAACGTGCTCGAGGTGCTTGTCTCCATAGCGAGTGTCTAATCCCTCCATGAGACGCTCCAACGTCCTGCTGTTCGGAGGAAGGTTCTCTAGGACCAGCAGAGCGTCCCCTCGTAGAGCCAAAGTTAATGCCGCAAAAGACTGCTTATCATCCCAGCGGTTTGTTTCGACCAATGTCTCGAATTGGTACTTAAATGCCGTCCAGGAAGACGTGCCATCAAAACGCGGCACATCAAATTTTGCGGCGGATGCACAGGGAGTGTGCGACGGTGAGCCGACAACAACGGGTTCGCGTGCTTCGAGCTTGACGATTTTTTTGTTGATGTCCAGCAGGCGATCTTCGTGGCCATCAATTCTTGTTTCGAGGCTATCGGCTCGGGCGGAAACCTCCTTGACCTCCAAGGTGAGATTCTTTACCTTCTCGCCCAACGTGACGAGGCCGTGGTCGATTTTATCGAGGATCAGGTTCTGCTTAGCCTCCTGATCGCGGCGAGCGGCTTCCTGTTCGCGGCGAGCTTCTTCCTGGTTCGCTGCGATTAGGTCCTGAAGCTTACGCTGGTTGGCCTCTTGTTCGCGGCGAGCGGCTTCCTGGTCGCGGCGGACAGCTTCCATACTAGCTTGCATGGCGGCCAACACCGCAGCGAGGTTCAATTCCGAGGATGGTCCTGTTGGCGCCTCAGCAGCTTCTGTTGCTACCATACCAGCCTGATCTTCCTCCTCCATACGATGACGCGCAGCATCCATCTCCATTTGCCTTCTTGTTCGTGGTCGCTGTTCGTCGTCCCTCTGTAGTAATGGCATCCCACTTCTGACACCAGTTGTTACGTACGTGGGTAATCAAATGCCGATTTACTAAGAGACAACTTTATTCACCACTAACAATAACAAAATAGTCCAGTCAACAATAATCCGAATCGCAATTAACACTAGAGTACCGTTACACTATCGCTTAGGTCGTTAGATAAAATCACTTCAAGTACTAGGGTAGTTCGCTCTTGATCGCAGTCGAAATCACAACTGACTCGCTTCCGGCCGGGGGCACGTATTTATATGCGGAGCCAAGAAAATTCTAGATACCGACGTCCCACGAACGATCCAGAATTCCAGAACAATTGAATCGCTTCTCGAAGTCATAAATCATTTTTATTGCTCGTGGTAATAAGAGTCACTTTCATGCGAATTTCGACTCTATTGTTAACGTCGGAGAGTATCATTTCCCTTATTCTAGATAAGTGCCTACCCACTAGTTTGTAGGTACCTTGTGGATGTTTCGAGATTTTTCTAAGTCTGGCTTCGCACAATCATTCTAGATCTTTCGAACAGCAATGCGTTTTAATTATTAAGTGCTACTCTTTATTTTCTCGGAGATATGGCGTAACAGTATATTTAAAACGAGAAACTGACTGACTGACATATCAACGCACAGTTGAAACTATTTTGATTAGGAGCGTGAAATTTTACCTAAGGCTTTTTTTACCTAAGGCTTTTTTTACCTGAGGCTTTTTTTACCTGAGGCTTTTTTTATGACGTAGGCGACCACTAAGAGAGGATTTTTTTAAATTCACCACCTAAAGGTATTAAACGGGAGTTCAAAGTTTGTATGATGAAACCTATTCCATGCGGGCGAAGCCGCTGGCAGAGGCTAGTTTGCAATAAATGGGATAAAATAGATATCAGTGCTTTCAAAATAAACATTGCAAAATCACCATGTCATCCATCATTCAATTTTATAGCGTAACAAACAACAATTTAAATCAACTTTTTATCTTAAATTTCATCATTCAAAATTTATAACTGTGCAATAAATTTTCTCTAACATGTGATCTACACATAATCTAGTTGAAACAGTACTAAAAAAGTTAAGTAAAATCTTGGGCCGAGTCCCGCCTACAGTGCGTTTATAACCAACTCTAATATGACGTAATTTATTAAGCCACTGTAAGCCCTTATCTGGGATACCCTTTGTTGCCATAGCAACGTATAAATATCGTACATGAATTAGTTAATATGAACGGGAAGATGGATTGAGGCTGTGTGAATGGACTTTGTTGTGTATTGTGCCTTGTGGAGCGGTTATTTTCTAAGTGATTTGATTGTTTGTTCGATTTTGAGGTGTTTTTACTAGCAAAAGTCTATGAAAGAGAAAGTAGCATTAATTAATCAAGTCTAATGAGAAACAATTAACCGTATATTGATTTGAGTCTTCCAAGAGTCTGATATTAAAGTTTGTAATGGTTGACTGCGATCCCTCTTGATCGTAAGCAGTGATGCCATCTTGATGATGAAGCGCACGTTTATTAAGAGCCTATTCACTCTGGCCTTAAAATCACTTAAATTATAATAGGACGGGAAGATCGCAGCAGGCAAATTGTTCCAGACCTTCGATATACATGGTATAAACGACTCGGTGAAATGCTTAGTCCGGATCGTAGATGTGTTAACAATGTAAGGATGGATACTCGCCGTACGTCGAATTGTCCAATGGTAGAAATCAAGCAAGGTGATGGCGGAATCAGGTCATGCAATTTCAGCGCGCACTTTATAAAATGCATCCTGTAAAAAGCCGAAGGGTGGGCTACTCTACGCCTGTGCTCAAGGCTTTGAAGATTAAACTTCACCAAGTCTGGATCACCAATTAGTCTCTTCACATGCTCTTCCAGCCCATTCCGCCAGTATCAAGTCACGCAATTCCCGTGCTCACTCTCAAAAATGTATCTTTCTTCTGCTTAGCGTATCGATGGCAAAACTATTTAAATACCTTGCCTGGCTGAGAATTCGGCCACGGCAATGCCGTCCGCTGATGCTGTCATTAGCTCCCTACGTCAGCAGGTAACAGGGCACGTGATGCAGGACGAAAGGTGGGACATGTTTCTTTTAAAATACCGAAATAAATCTATAATCCTGCTAGTAATCCCAAAATTGCCTCATTATTTGTATAGCCGTGTGGTTAAGCCTTTTAAAAACGAAAGCAAAATCTTAACCCATTTGATTCATTGCTATGTAAATAAGTAATTTGATGGTCAAACAATAAAACAGACGACGCAGTCGGGGTCAGGAGGCAGACTTTTGATTTATCACAAAAACAGCAATTTAAACTTGGGACCTTTTTGCGTGACACTCCCACGCTCCTCCCACACCTCACTTTGTGTTATTAACAATGTCGAAAACCTGCTTGGAGATTTGAATTTGTTTTGCAGTTAGTTTTTTTTTTTCCTGTGTTTCTGACTGTTTTTATTTCCGGCGAGTGGTTTTTAAGACATTTGTGCCAGTATTTTTTTCTGAGTTTTTTTTTATAGGCTTCCCTTGGACCACTGTCTCACCTATTGGTGAGCGAACGTTGAGATTTACAAAAAAAAATAGCTACTTTTCGATTTCCTTATTTGAAAATACTTTTTTTTGCCTGAGTTTGTTTATGTTGCACTTTGTAATTAGCTAGCTTTTTTTTGGGTGAGATTGTTTTTACTAATTTATTAAGAGCCTTTTCACTCTAGTCTTCAAGACACCTAAATTATAATCGGAGAGAACGCAGCAGGTAAATTGTTCCAGTCCTTCGATGCACGTGGTATAAACGACGAGCCCAAACGCTTACTCTTAGTCCTGACCGTAAAGGTTTCATGATTTTTCAATAGATAACGAGACGTAACACCATTGTTGGAACACTATTGTTTTTAATAGTATTTGTAGGTACTATCACTTGCAAAAGTCCATAAGAATTCTTAAAACTTATTCGTTTGACGTTTAGTTTGACTTACGACCTTTTATTTTCAAGTTTCGCCAACAAATGATTGAAATTCACAATTTCATCAACTTATCATAAGTCAAGATGGCCCAGTGGTATAGGCACACAGATTGAAGCGCAAATCAGCGTGCCGCAAGTTCAAATCCCACGCAATTATTGACTTTTTGTAAGTTCTTACCCGATTGGAAGTTATGTATTTGCATTGCATATATTAAATTATTCTTTAACTTGTTCACACATTTCTTAGAGTTAGAAAGGTAGATCACAAAAAAACTAAATAAAGAATTAGATTTCTGCGAGGTAGACATGAGTTTTAACTTAACCGAAATGAACTGTCGTTTGGTTGTAGTTGTTGGTTAGTGACGTGAGGTTGACAGTATTGTAATATTCGCAAAATGCAGGCTAATATTAGTATTGAAGTGAGGGCGACTATCATTGGGCTGCATAAAAGTGGTCTTAACAAAACACAAATATCTGAAGAAACCGGACTGAATGTGAGTATAATAGCTATTAATGAATTGTAACTTTATTACAAATTAATCTTCTAATTAAAACGTATGCCATTTATGAATCCATTCATCGTATCTTTATGAGGTTTAAAAGAGAAATACGTAAATCGTTGGGTTTATTGGATTGGTTATTGGATTAATAAATGCAGTTTTATTTTAAAATTATATTCAATAATTATGATTATTAACATTTTATATAATGAAAATGAAGTGAAGTAGGTATAGCTGCCTAATATATATATTTTTTTTATTTTAGAAAAATACTGTAAATCTTTGGCTAAAAAGATATGAGGAAGAAGGTAGCCTTGCTAGTCGAAAGAGAAGTGGGAGATCGAAGCTTATTAGCGAGGCGCAGCGACGACATATGGTGGACGTATACGAAACGAATGGTTCCGCACCAACGAGACATTTTGCGGAATTATATGACACCTCGATGGATACTGTTCGCCGTGCACTTCACGCTGAAGGCGTGCATCACAGAAAACCTGCTAAAAAGCCGTACTTGACAGAGAGGCACAAACAAGAACGATTACGTTTCGCACTAAATATTTAATGTTAACTAAACTAAATGGCCTACCATTTTATTTTAACATATCTGTGATTATTCGTTAACAAACACTGTATTATATTGTGTTTACTTTCGTTTAAAACAGCTATATCTTTTAACTTGTGCCATCGCCTCATCTTACGAATGCAGTGAACTCGCTATCAATTTTGTTGACAATAATCATGAGTCTATTTCGTTTTTTATTCTTCTACCCGCACTGTTTTAACATAATACTATAGTTCAATTTATTTTTCTCATCTAATTGACGATTATCTTGTGAGAACTAAAGTTCTTTTAACAGAAATTGAGGTTTGGTTTCAATCTTCTTTTCGTCAAGAAAATGAACAATTAAGCTATGACCTCAATACATTCATTGTGACGTTACACAAAAATAAAATGTTTACAAAGTTCAAATCATATATCACTTTTCAATAAATAACTGGATATAAACAATTACCTATATTTTATTTTATTAAAATTTGAATATCCGTTCATTGTTACGTTATTCATATTATGAATGGTCTAAGTGGGTATACTTCCAACAAACAATCTTAGGCGTAACATAGATAACGGTTACAAGATAACTTTTTGTCTAGGTAACAATTCGACGTCACAATTCTCATAAATGTTTAATTTGTAAATATAAAGAATAAACATTTTTATTAAACACGTCTTTTTATTTCCACCTTATAACATCGAAAAGATGTAACAACTAAATAATTGCAAATTACGAATGTGATTCTTCTTGTGGTTAATAGATCACATTCGTAATTTGCAACTATTTAGTGCAAAAAATGCAATAGTATTTTTCATAGAAATAAAAAAAAAACAACTATATCAATATAGATTGGGAATTTTCAAAGTAAGAAATAACTGCAACGGACCGACCATGATTTGAACTCGGGTTACGTGATTTGCGAATCCAACACTTAGTTCACACGGCTACCAGTACATGACGTATTTGCACGAATTTTATCAATGCTACCATATAGCTCAGTGCGACGACAGTTCCTTAGTGTGTGTTATCTGTGGAATGTGGATACTCATACATGCGCACACATACGCACGGAGTATCGCGCTCGCTCGGTTCGTAGCAATGTAATCTTTAGCGTTCCTATGGACTTTTGCGGCCTTACTGTACCTATGTATGCGATACCACTATTGAAAAAATCAGTCCTTAATCGTTAGAACTAACTTGTTTATCGATCACTCTAACAGACTTCAAACTATTCCCTCACCCTACACTCAAACTAAAAAACGACGTAACAGCAAAACCTAAAACATTCACTTCACATTTACATCTATTACAAGGAAAACACAAGAAAAAACATCAAAACGGCCGGCTCACAATAAGAAACGAGATTAATGCGATACAAAACGCTCATGCTCGATGCTATCACAGTTTGTCCCGCACAGTATTCGTTGCAGGATGTAAACAGCTGTCTTGTCGTCGCCGTAGCATTGTGCTGTCATAATAATTATGTATCGCAAAGCGTTAAATATCGCATCGGATTTTGCAGTTGCTACTTTGTGCTTGAGGAGCGTGTTTGCTTTTGTTTTTCGGATTGTGGGAGTTGCTTTTGTGAACTTTGATCTGTTTACGAAATGTACTCGTAGATGTGTGTGTATGATTATTTTTTTATTGTTGATAGGTTTGCGCTTGACCGCTATCTCACATGATGGAAAGCGACGATGTGTCGACGATGGAGCGCGCTTACCCAGAAGTAACCTATTCACTCTTGACCTAAAGATTCCCAGCTTCCTACCCTTGACCCAAGTAACATGAAATCACGTTCTTCCACGCGATCTTGTTAGCCTCGCTCTCCGATCCTCCTGATTCGATATACATAAGTACCTAACTTTAAAGCGCTGCGTGAAAGTATGCAAAACTGATAGTCGATGGGGCCTAAAGGTTCTGGAGTAGGGATAGCATTCCGGAAGACGCAGTGTTGGAAAGCCTCCTACAAGGTGGACTGATGACCTGGTGTCATCGGTCCATCTTTGGGGAGGCCTATGTTCAACAGTGGAAATCTTTCGGCTGAAATGATGAAGATAATGCGTGAAAGTAGAAATTTATCCCAAGGGACACATATACTCCTGTGACACGACCTTCCTATCCACCAAATTACATCCAAATTCGTTCAGTCGTTTGTAACAAACATACGCACACCTACATACAAACAGTAAAAATTAGTCTTTATAATATTAGTTTGACTGTTATTTATATTAAACCCGACTACGTCCATATATCATACAAAATAAAAATATTTTCCTTTTTTTTTTGCATTAGACCGATGCATACGTGGACCACGCTTGATTTGTACGTAGAACGACGTCGCGTGGCGTGGATCTCGTGTAGCTCTACAAGTCTAGTTTCCATATAAAATGTATGGAGACTGACGCTCCCATATCAGTGTGTATGTACAGTGTAGTATTAGTTTTATTCATCTTAGGTATACTTAAGATGATGTGTTGGTTACTTTTTCACGCTCGAACGGCTGAACGGATTTCGATGAAACTTGGTACACGGGTAGATCATGTCCTAGAATAGCACATAGGATTATATCGGGAGTATGTTCCCTTGGGATAGTTTTTTACTATCACACAGATTAAGGCGCTGGCAGCAGCTAGTAGATACATATTTGAAGAAGCTAACTTCCTGTGCCGACTTCAAATAAATTGAGATAAGAACCGGAAGATAATGATGATAGTAAACCTTCTAAAACCTGAGGATGAAAAAGAAAGACAACAAAGTTAATTTGTGAATCGCACAATACAGTCAATTATGATCCAAAAAAATAAGACATATAATTATTTACAAAGAAAAGCTGTGTGCCGGTGCCAAAAAAACTTTTTTTTCAGCTCAGGTTTCAACAGCATATGCTGCAATGGACGGTGAGCAATCGGTAACTCGTCGTCCGGGTGTCCGGTAACCGTCCAAACCGAGGTCGAGTCATCGGCGGCGCGTAGTGTTTAACGCGCGCCTCAAGCAGATGTTAACAAAACCATAGGGACCCAGCAGGGTCAAAGCCTACTGGGGCCATGGTTTGTGAGCAAGAGAAACCCGGGGCACTGGAACGAAGGCAAAGAAGGAACTTAGCAGTGGGCTTTAGTTAGTATAAGTCTGACACGCCATCTCGCTCCGCCAAAGAACGAGAAAAGTCGTTGGATAAATTGGATATTTAAAAAAAGTAGGATTGTAGAGGAGATATGACATCCTTAATGATGTCTGTTAAGGGGCCGGCGGAGGATGAATTTCCATACAAACGTAATACCACGCTCATTTGCAGTTGGTGCATATTTCCCACATATTATGATGATATTCGGTTATAGACAATATTTATCTAGGTTCCTACGTCGAGAATATTAGAAATATTGGCTGGGCTAATAGATTTCAATTTTTTTTTTATCATCAAATATCAGATTCATGTACAACTTTATCAAAATAGGTTTTTTCCGTGCGATTAATACTTTTGTCTAAAAAAAAAAAAATTTGACAGCATAATATTTTTTCGCTTGTTTTCCCTACTCTTTTCAAACGGCTTTGAGCTTTAGACATATGTTTATACAAAAACATAGCTGGTCAAATTTTCTTCAGAATGTACATAGCATATGTAAATCAATCAATATAGCTGGTTAACTGTTAAAAAAATGCTGGTTAAGTGTTCATCAGAATATACATAGCATATGTAAATCAAACAGTACTTCGCAAAGAAAATGTGATGAAGATGTTCAAGGGACTACGCGCCTTAAAAAGAAATCAAAGCTTTTTTTTGTTCACTACGAAATCATTCTGCACTGGTAAATTAACTTTATTAAAATCTATGCAAATTCACGGTTATTAAGACCTTGGAATCGAAGCGGAAAGAATCAAATGAAAACAATTTAGCTAGCGGTGGGTTTCGAATTAAATGAACGAAATCAATTATGTTATCTTTAGATTTGAATTTAATTATGTCAATTAATTGTCGTTGATTATTTCATTTTGGTTTAGTTAAGTTTTAGCTTCATTAGTTCAATTATTTTGTTTGATAGCATTCGCTTATTAGGCGTAATAGAGAGTGATCATATTCTGTTGCTTTTTTCTAATTCTATAACTACCTTTGTTTGATGACGATACTTTACTTTTTTGTGGGGTAAATCGTCAGATTACTTCTCTCGCTCTAGGTGGAGCGAGAGGCAGTGTCACTCTTTTACTGATTAAAACTCGCCCGCTTTTCTTCAGTTTCCCTTTCCGTTTTAGCACGGCAGTGACTCTTTCGAATAATCCCGCAGTTCTTGATGAATAACTTGTAGTCTAAAACATTTCAAATTGATTTTGTCTTTTATAATTATTTCAAGTTCGCTACGATATCTTGGTGACTAAGTAGAAACTCGCTTATTTTTACTAGTCTGCGCCAGGTATACTAAAACTGTTAAAAATATAATTGGTCGGTTTTTAGCTACAAAATGATGATGTGAATATTTTTTTCGCGACTTTCATGTAGGGTTTCAAAGTAAAGAACTTGAAGATTTCAAAAACTCACTATGTTAGTTGGTAGATAGTAAAAATGTTGAAATAGTCGCAAAAAAAAAACGATAAAAATTTTCAAAACTTAAAGCAGTCTGATGCAGTCGATGGCATCAAATCTATGATTCAACTAAAATAAATTTCATCAGTCAACTTTTTTTATATACTCGATGAAGCTTCAAAATAAAATATGAGAACAACATTTTGTTCCCCTTATGCAGATGCGATAATTACCGTATCAGTTGCTTATCTTTCTGCATTCTCAGTCTTGTAAACTAATTGAAACTGTTTAATTAGCATAGATAGAAGTGGCAAGGTTGGCCTTCGATTTTTGTTATCTTTTGTTACATCTTGAAGAATAATTTGCTTAACTAGAGCTTTATTGGTTATGTCCAATGGTGGGTTGAGCTTGATATTTTTTTTCTTAGGTTTTTTGTACTTTACCTAATCATGGTTTTTGTTTGTTTTCGTTAGTGCTCAGTGATTTTTTGTAATTTGTTATGCGTCTGTTCAGGCACAATTCAAATAGTTTCTTTCTTCTTTCTTTGTATGTTGGTAATCCTCATCAGTAAGACAACAACCTAGGTCTTCAAGTCAAAAATGAATAGGTCATTTTTAGGCAAGCGTGCTCCTTCGTCGACCACATCATCGCTTATCATCTGCCCCCCTAGCCAAGTAACAACAGTTTCGCTTGCGTCGAACGCTTCGAGTTGGCCACGCCACCAATTCTTTTGTTCTGACCACGTGAATGAGCGTTGAGATGACGTCATTCCCGTACATTTGAAGTTGTCTACTAGCGTTAACGATTGCACATTATCAACTTGGGGGTTACAGGTGAGATAGTAGTCGGTGATGAAGCACGCTTATAACCTTGATGGGTTACCTACGCAATATTCTCTTAAATTTCGTAATACGTTTTGTGATTCGTCATTACTGTAACAGAAAAACCATTCCCCGTCTACATTGACGGTTGTATCACTGAGTCAAGTCGCCGCCTTGCGCCAGTTCATACAATATCTCAGAGTCAATATTTGACATCCGCGGCGTCTTCCCGCCACACATCCTCGGTTACTCATGTTGGTACTCCGTCACTATGTATCATTTTAGCCTTCGGGCCTTTTTGGGACCTTGAACTTTGACGATTATTCTTTTTTTACCTTTGGACGTGGGTGTCGGGTATGTGCAAGTTATAACTGTTGATGTTTATTTTGATGATTTTTTTGTTATGTTCTTCTTATTAAAACTGAGTTGATATTTTTTTAGAAGAGTATACAATTATGGGTTTAGATGAAGAGCTTGTGGCAAAAGTTACAACAATTGGTCAAGTCGATCTCCAACGTTAAGCAATATCTGCCGAAGTCGGCCTATAGATGGGTAATCATCTTAACGTCTCAAGATTCGCCCGTGCCACGGAAAGTAGGTAAAGTCGTTGGTCCCGGCTGCCATTTGTAGACCTTTGACGTCGGTCCTGCATCACAACTCCCAGCGTTATCAACTTCTGGTGAAAGCGCCTATCTGAGTATCTTGTTAATTGTCCAGGACGTGGTCTATCCTTGTGCCAAATTTCATCCAAACTCATTCGGCTATTCGAGCGTGAAGCCAATTCGTCTTTTTTTTACTTTTTTATTATTGTTACGTTTGCGTTTGTTTGTATCTTAACTGATGGTAAGCAATGATCTGGCCAACGATGGAGCACGCTTGACTAGAAGTAACCCATTCACTCTTGACTTAAAGACCCTTAGGTTGTAGCTAACACAGATTCCGGCAGGGAATTCAAACTTCTTAGCTGTACGTATGGGTAAATGGTGTCAGTGTGATGTTATACATTTAAAGTTTCTTTTTTAACCAAATATTAAACAATTATTTCACTCCTCCAATTCGTCGTTGCTGCATCACAACTCCCAGCGCTATCAGCACCCGGTGAAAGCGCCTATCTGAGTATCTTGGTCGTGGTCGCGCGCTCGTGCGATGCGCGGTAAAGGCGCCGCGCGTTTGTGTGTACCGACGCGCCGCCGCGGTGTGTGAGTACTGTTTGATGTTCCTGGTGATTATGGGTTTAGAATGAAGGTGGAATTTTGAGAAGTTTTTTGTTTGAATGGAGAATTAGTTGTGTAGTCTTTTATTTTTAGTGGTTAAAAATCATCCAAATGACATCCGCCGCCCTTGGGCGGAGCGGGAGATAGTGTCAGACTCTTACTGACTAATAAACCCACCCCGTTCTTTCTTGCCTTTCGTACCGGGGTGGAGCTTCCCTTTCGGAAAACCCTGTCCCCAGTAGGCTTCGACCCGGCTGAGCCCCTGCTGCTGCTGACAACTCTTTGAGGTGCGCGGGAACAGTGCGCGCCGTCGACGAGTTGTGTAGTCTTGAGTTTTGTAGTTACACTAGAACGTATCTCACGTCTATCCAGGGTTAGATCAAGTATGATCCGGGAAATCTGTACATCTATATCTATACATAACTATACATTTATACATATAAATAAAATTGGAGTGTCTGTTTGTAATATTGAAATAACTGCTTTTTACTACATAAATATGAATATATAAACGGTACATACACCAAAATAACATTTTTTACAATTTTTGTCTGTCTGTTTGTCCGGGCTAATCTCTGAAATGGCTGGACCGATTTTGACGGGACTTTTTTTGTGCAGGTAGCTGCGTATAAGCGCATTCCATACATTGGCGAGCCAATCGTCTTTGTTGTTAGATACATGCAGCAACGCAGGGAACGAATTAGGAGTGACGTCTATGACGCGATGGCGCGGCGAGCCAATCACTGACACTCCCAGCCCCCACGTCTCACTTCGCACCACTAAAGAGACCGAATATTTGACTTCTGCGCAACCGCTCAAGATCCGTGATGGCAACTGTACGAATGACAAACGGGGCCAAAGGTATGCTTTTAGAGGCATCTCTGTCATCGTGTCTCGCGTCATCTGCCAGACATACCTACGTTGAAAAAGCAAAAGCAAGGATCATAGACGATGAAAATGATTTTTAATTTTTTAAAAGAAGTCACTATTATCTGCAGTCGAATATGGTTCATATTAGGAAGTATTCCTGTTTTGGCATCAATAGGTATATTAACTTGGTGGCGAATGTGAATCGAACATTGGTACCGAAAGAGGAATACCTTTGGTGCCGAAAAAATTGATACCGAAAGACGAATACTTCTATATTAGAAAATCTTTTTCTAGATGATGATATAATAATACAGCACAAGTTTTACTTACGGTGCAGGCAAATATCATAGTACTGAGTTGCATTTTATTCGCATTCAGATAAAGCTATTGATAGCTGATGTTAGCTTAGTGACGAATGTGAATCGAACATTGGTACCGAAAGAGGAATACATTTGGTGCCAAAAAAATTGATGCCGAAAGACGAATATATATTAGGTATATATTAGAAAATCTTTTTCTAGATGATGATAAAAAATACAGCACAAGTTTTACTTACGGTGCAGGCAAATATCATAGTACTGAGTTGCATTCAGATAAAGCTTCATTACGACCAGTAATTCAATAAGATAATGAACTCAACTACTAAAGATAACTTACAAATCGAATCTCAAATACAAATAGAGGGTATTTGCCTGCGATTCTTTACCATATACATGGTCGTACACCATTCGCCACCCAGCCTAGCTACCGCGAGGACAATTTATTAAGCCTGCCACCGACCGCCCACCGATTCAACCGGGAATCGAACCCGCACCCCGCAATTAAACGACGCCTCGGGACCTCTCGGTCATCCGATACTATCTGTATGACCCGGCGCCGCCTGCGGAGATCTCCTTTACTTTTCGTTTGTTGGATGAAACATCCTTTCTCGTATACCGCTTCACTTAAATTTCAACCTTATTTTGCAAGTTATTAGACTCAATTTCATGGTAATTCTTTGTGTTTTTCACCGTCATTCAAAATTTAACTCTATTTGTTCGGTTTTAGGGTTTTATTTCCTGTGTATTATGTATTAAGTGACGTTATTATGTAGTATATTTGTTTGGTAACTATCACGAGCGTCGTGACCCCGTCCAGTGGTCATAGTTGAGTCCACGCTAAAATATGGACTTTTGGAAATCCGTTCGGACCTATAAAGTTCAGTTTTAGGATGCCTATATACTTCTTAGATTTATTGTTGTCTTCGGGTTGAAAGCTGTTTGTCTAAGTAGTTAACCCATGGAATGTCAACTACGCAATATTACGTAGCTGGTAATGATAGCAAATGCCGACTATGTATTATTACGTAGGTTTTCTTTACAAAATAAGGTAAGCTATCTAGATATGTGATACAACTTAGTTAATATTTTCACCTCCTCAATATAACTTTTATAAAACGAAGGAGACTGGTCTCTACGACACAGAGGATCCTAGTGTGGGACTAGGGCCATATTTTGTGAAACATTTTTTCTGAACAATAAATATTATTAGATAAAATAAATGTTAGGGGTCCCTAACCCAGCAATAAATATTGCATACTACGGCATCCTTCTGCAAATTGGTATGTGTGGTACCAACTACGAAATATTACGTAGCAAGCCATTTATATGGCGGCCAATGATGAGTCAGCATTCAATGGGTTCATGAGTTTGACTACTGGAATATGATAGGAATGATTCGATTCAGTCGATGGAGAAGATTTATTACTAGCTTTTGTCAACTGCTTGGCCCACATGATATTAGAAAATTGACCCAAGGTGGTATATAATTTAAAAAAAGCTAATTAAAAACTCCATGCATAGGTAATAAATAAGTATTCTTTTGTGACATAAACATGACAAAAGTTCACACACAACACAAAAAAAAAGTGACACTAGCTTCTGCCAGCGGCTTCGTCCGCGTGGAAATAGGCTTTTCTGTACTAACTTTGGATCCCCGTTTCATCTCCTTAGGGTAGTTTCGTAAAATGCGTTCTTAGCAGATGTCAAAACCCTATAATGAACCTACCTGCCAAATTTTAAGTTTGTAGGTATTATAGTTTCTGAAAAACCAAATGCTTGAATAAAACAAATGCTATTTTCTTCATAAGCAAAATTGTAATGAAACTGATTAAGTACTCGCAATGACCATTATTCGACCACAGCGCATTCCGCAGTCGGCTTCAAATAAAGATATTATCCGTTTCAAGGAACTGCGATGCAAATACGACCATCTTAATTTACAAAAACAACATCGCCCACCGAAGCTAATCTCGTTTATTATAAAACAATAGAAAGGTTTTCATAAGCATCCCATTTCTTACACAAAATGACTCATCCAGTACTCTAACTTTGCATAAATATGTCCTTTTAATTATATACTATCGTATCAACTTAAACACTCAAACAAAAATCAACCTTAAAACCTCCACGCACGTTTAATTTTCAAATCAACAACACACACTTCGATACGTCATTTTTCATAACGTAGTAAATGCAAAATCTGAAAATCAATTTTGAACTTAAAGGTTTAAGAGTAAAGTTGAAAGTACAATGCGTGTAGGTGTCGTTTTTGTAAGTGCATTGATTCAAACAGCTAGTTTTGACTCCCGGGGTGGCTTGTACATTGTAGGCGCGCGTGACACTGCTCTATTTACGACTGAGTTGCTCGCACGGACCCATAAAGGTGTACCACGGTTCATAAGAAGAGGATTATTGAAGGTATTTTTTTAAGGAGTTTTTAACAACAAATTAACTAGATCTTCGTTTGAAACTAAATTTTGGACAAATTGATCGGAATGGTTAGAGATCAGCCAGTAGCCTGATTCACGTAAAATCAAATAAGCCAAATATCGTTGAAGTTTTATAGTCGTTCGATTGAAGTCCTATACCAAAGCGGTATTCACGATCTATCGACTTATTTCCAGTTACATTAATAATTATTCTATCAGGATAATGTAATACAGATTTTTTTTTAAATCGACGAATTTCAGACGACTTTAAAATCGGTGTCGTTCAAACTCGATTGATGAACGTGAATACGGAAATAGTCTAAACGACTAAATCGCTACGATATCGTTACGGTTTTCATTACGTGAATCGGGCTACAGGTCCCTAACCATTTCGATCTTCTCATCCATACAATTTATCTTAAGAAACTGATTTACCCTCCTCTCCCTCATGCTACCAATGAATATAGTACGTCATATAAATACAAATCGTCTTAATTCTCCTCTCACAATCATATTAACAACCTTATCTCTTTACAACTATTTACATATAATAGTGTGGGGGGTAGGTTACTTTAAAATAAGGCTTCGACTTGTCTTTTGAATACACTGGATTCGGTCGTGTTGGTCTTATATTTTACACCTGAAGAATACCAGATTTGCCTCCGCAGGGGTAATTTCCCCATGTTTGGGACCATGGGTCTAGACTTTAGACACAACCCGAAAAAGCCGCATGCTTTTTTTTTAATTTCAACTCTTTTATTTGTCTAAAAAAGCACTATTTTCATGTTGACCAATATTTAAGCATTTTACGTTACAAAACTTCATCGATAAAACAAATATGACAGCGAGAAAGTTTGCTCACTTTGACTACTATAATTCGCGGTTCCTTTTTCAAGAGAACAGGTTCTCAGCACCCTGAGGGGATGCCAAGAATCTGTCACTACTTACTCATTATTACGATGTTCCATGTCCAAAAAGTAGCTTGCTTCAAGCGTCCATACATATTGGTACACCTGGTTTTATCTGTAAAGGGATGGATATTAAAACGAGCAGTAGTCGTAATCATAATAAAGTCATGTTTCGTGTTTATTGCCACCGCAAATAATGCATTACGGCTTATTTTTATTCGTAATCTGATGCAAATGGCTCCAGCAAATTGCATAATTAAAGCTTGATGAAAGTTTTTAGCTTTAAGTGTTTCTAGTTATGAGGAGATGGATAGATTACGCTATTATCTATTTTATTTACCACTTTCATGCACATTCCGTAAGTTTTCTAATGAAAATTGAATGACCATGAAAGTGGAATGGTTTACATCTACTATTCCATACTCAGTGTGGCCGATGCTGTCATGGATTGTTTGAAGGAAACGCCAAAGGCAACGCATGCAAAGTATACTGGTGGGGTTTTTAGTTAGTAAAAGTCTGACACTCCCCATTGCTGCTCCCAGAGCGGGAGAAGTGTAAAACCTAAAAAAAGTGCTACACTTAGCGTAATTATGTAACAGAAAAATATTTGAAGATGGTGGTCAAGTCGTAGAGTCAGATAAAGTGTTTAGGTTATCTTAAATTTCCTAGAGTAACCTTGTTATTTTATTGTTTCTTAGGGTGGCAAATCATCAATTTTTCACGTTCCGCTTGGAGCGAAAGGAAGTGGCAGACTTTTGCTGACTAAAATCGTTCCTTTAATTGACCTTTGCGGTGACTTTTTCAAACTTGAGATTTCAAATTGAGAGCCAGGGAGCGGCCTGGCTCTCAATAGCATCCTGGACTCTGGAGTAGTACACGGTTAATGGCAATAGTCCCATCTCCATTACGTGTGTGCGATTATGGGTATTGTTTTTTTTTTGTAATGTAGTTTCACCTCTGCCTAGGTCCTTGGAAAATACTAGCGTTATGTTATACTCGTCTTATAAAATTCCTGAAAAATTGTTATGATATAAACCAAAACTATTTTGTTCTGTATAGGTGCAATTCTTTGTACTAACTTTATTCTCGTAAGTACCTATTATATTCGTGTACCGCGTCACACTTAAGCTTAGCTCATAGTAAGGGCAATGCAGTAGTATTGTGTGCCATGTCCACACTATTAACGGCCGATTTATATGCCCTTAGCAGTCGCCCTCGAAGATTTTGAATAATTACAAAAGATGCGCGCGCCATTACGATTTATGTACACGTTGGCGCGCCGTCTTATTGGCTAATTCAAGTGTCCGTTACGTTTGAATTTTGAAATTGGTTTATAAAGATTTCAGATGGGTTTGTGATTTGTTGATTTATGGTTTGTTCGAGATAAAATGTGCATAATACTTTCCAATACTGTAGTTTTTTGTCATAAAAAGTAATACTACTGTCAGGGTCTCTCTAATTGTTTCCACACTGCGCAAAAAAGTCAAATATTTTTAGTATTATATTGTTAGCATCATTGTCGTCATCATTATCTCAGCGGAAAAATGTCCACTGTTAGAAATAGTCCTTCCCCAACGTCCGGCCCGTTTGTACGTCTTACATCCTTCGAATTCCCTCTACCCTTACCAGGTCATCGGTCCACCTTGTAGGCCTTCCAACCCTGCGTCTTCCTGTACGAGGCCGCCACTCCAGAACATCACCCACACACACTCTCATTGTTAAAGGGCTACAAATTAAATCTAAAACATTACTATTGACTTTTTTGTTAGCCTGTTCTGTCCCACTCCTGAATAATGGCTTCTCTCAACTCCTTACGCCTTTTGCGGGTCCGTACTTCCTCTTGCCACTTTCGCGGGCCCGAGCTTCCTCTTGTGAAATGTGCCTAGTTCATCCCGCCATCTCCTTCGTGATCTGCGCCGTCGCACTGTTTCGGAGCACAAACTTTGGCCTACAGTTTGTTGGGCATGCGGTAGACATGTCTTTGTCCAGTCCCTTTTCAATTGGGCAGCCTTTTGAGCCACATCAACTATGCTGCTTTTGTGTCTGGAACTCGATCCGTTAATTGACTTACAAACTGAGATTTTTTGACGCTTGATTTTCAGTCTATATAAAAACTTAGCTCTACACTTTTCAGGTTGCGAATCGTGATCATTACAAGTCCATTTCAGTCTCTCTCCAACCTTCGCCTACTTTAACCGGTCATTACCAGTATTCAGGTCGCCAGCCGCTAGGAGACAACCAAATTACATATCTCAAAAAAAATCACTTACGTCTTAATTCTGCGGCACCGATAATACGATTTTAATTTCAAGTAAAATATCGAATTAAATGCTCATCCATTTTAATAATTTTTTCAAGCAAAAAAGGCTTCAATAGATGATGAATTTTACGAAGAAAAACCAATCTTATGTCTTTGGAATAAGGGTGTTTGAAGGTGAAAACTGTCTTTTGTTTTATGGTGAGGTTTCGATGGTGGTCCCGCGACAGGTTTGTGACGTAACAAGAAAGTTCACGTATTTGAGAACGTATTGGTTAACTTAATTACTATAAAAGTAAGAAAAAAAAAACAAAATTATGCGGGTAGGTGCTTACTTATTTTATCAAGTAAATGACTTAAGTATGGACTCTTAATGCATTCATCGTTAAGCATTTAATTGTAATTGAATAATTTTTAATTTTACATATTTGAGGAATCATGCAACTTCGATGTAATTGCTAGGTATGGTTCGGGCTTGTTACAATTTTGATTTACTGTTTAAGTATGTATGTTCCGTATTCGCAAAATGACCCGTTACCGCAATGAATCCAATATTAATTTTTAATGTGTGTGTTGAACCAGAAAGCAGTTTTTCATTCTTAAAAAAAAAATGGAGATCTGACTAGTTCCAACCACTTTTGACTGGCCTACCAATAGTAGCAAAAATCTGCGTGATTTTTTAAATCACATTTCATCCAATGCATCGTCAAAAAATATGTACGAGACCAACCAAAATGCATGGATTTTTTTTTCTTTTTAAAAATTAAACATTGCCTGACATTAGGAATTACGTTTGTATCGTGGGTGCAAATCACAAACGTGTAAACTCACTTATACAAGACACTTAGATCCGGGATAACTATCTGCAATAACCATACAATTTTTGTTCCATGCGGGAATCGAAATCTCAGCACGCACTACGGCAACCAATCACTCCAACACTGCAGTAACTATTTATGCCATCGGATTAGGTCAGCTTTTAATTCAAAATGAGTTCTCTAGTCTAAATTAACACTTCAAGAAATTCAATTCAAAAACTCTTTAGCAACCTTTACGGATAGATCGTACCTCCATTACGATTAGACAAAACAGCAGTAACATCTGTGAATGCCATTCAATCCTCCAATTTACTAGGTAACCCACCATTAAGTTGCCCTCTTACGCCGCCTGCATCCAGTAGCGAAAACACTTGGGTTTTACAACATCGTATAGCACCCGACAAAGTAATGCTGTACTGCCGTCTGAAGATTAAAGGGCGCATCTGCATTTTTATGCAAAGCTAGCGATCCGCCCAGACTTCGCAACCTGCACTTTAATTTACGGAAGATTTACTAAAAAAAAGTCATGCAAATCTAGACACGACAGTCTTTTTTTCTCTGTTTAAAAAAAAAGTTGTCATAAACGTTGTTCAGAACCATAGTGGGGGAGGCCTATATCCAACAGTAGACATCTATCGGCTGAAATGATGACGATAATGATGAACCATGGGTAAGTTAAAAAAATAATTTTGACAAATTAAAGAAGCGAAACATTTCATCATTATCATGGTATGAAGGCTTGAAGGAACGGGATGGGTTTTTTAGTCAGTAAGAGTCTGACACTATCTCCCGCTCCGCCTAAGAGCGGGGGTTGTCATAAGATGACTTTTCCCATCGAAAAAAAAAAAATCATTATCATCATAATTTAAGCCGAAAGATGTCCACTGTTAAATATCCCTCAAGTGACGCCAAAACTAGTTAAGTCGAAATAAAAAAAAAAAAATAGACATTCAGAAATCTACTCGTCCATAGGTACAACTTGACCTGCAAAATGCAAAAGAACTTAGGAAAATTTGAATTTCGAGGACTACCCTAGTTTTTTTTAATACTTTTTCACATAAAAAATTCAGTTCTTTTATTTTCTCCATTTTGTGTTTTGTTAAGATGTGCTCTTTTTCCATAAGGCGGCAGGCAGTATACTAATTCCGATTTAACGCGAACCAATCCACGATAGGAGATGGCTTCCGTACTTTCGATTTTATTGCTTTTGGATTAGATTCTCTGGTTATAGGGTACCTGCAATAAGCCTGAACTGCTGTAAAGATTAAATAGAAAAAAAAAATGGATAAATTTTCACTGGCCTTACTAGTGGTAACCGTCAATTACTACTGGTCTGAGTACCAAATGATTAATTTTCTCTCTATTCAACTCAGAAACAACACAACAGCAACACAAGCAGATATCATAGTTCCAAGTGGTCTGACACTATCTTCCGCTCCGCCCAAGAGCGGGGGATGTCATATGGATGATTTTTATCCACAGAAAAAAAAAAAACTTGTTTTAAAAAATGACAATTTTAAGGACCTATTAAGCCCTGTTTTCAATAGTCCTGGAATGTTATTGTAAAATAATCAATTAAATTCATGTCATCAAACAACCTTTACCGTATTAATATAGGTACCTTGTAGACTATAAATATAGATTCTGGCTACCTCAACGGTCAATTAGGTCTTAATAACCATGAATACACCGTCAACACCACATACCAACGCTTCCAAATGAAACTCACTCACCAAGAAAAAGCCCGCTAACCCTTTTAAAATTCATAAAACGAACACTCTACGGCATCCTCGATACACGTCCAAACCTTTCACAGAAGAAAAACCAATTAAAAATAAGGACAATTAGTAAATCATTGGCTGTTTTTGCTGCAAAGCTGAGCCGTTAAAATTCGCACCTCGGTTCTGTAGGTTCGTCGGAAACTCTTGAAACTTAACGATCCATTGATTCGGATAAAGTTGTTGTCGAAAAACCGCGTAAGTGGGGCCTGCCACTATTGTGGCAGCCACAATGGGCTGTTACGCGTAATGTGGACTGTCCACTAGCCCGAGGTGAGATGTGACGACGAATTTATGGCTTGGATTTCGTAGTGTTTAAGATGTGTAATACTTGTGAAATTGGTGTACAGATTTTTAAGATAAAGTCGAAAAAAGTATCGTAGTTTAAGAATTATTCTCTCTGTATAAAATATCTATTAAATGTCATTCAAACATACGAAATAATTTGACTTTATTTATAGACATAGGTACTTGTCTTTGACCCCTAACGCACCTGTTGGTAGGCGATGATATACTTAGTTGACGTTTAGCACGCTTGCCTAAAACTAACCTATTCACTCATGACTTAAAAACTGAAGGTTGTAGCTATTAGGAATTTCACAGCTGTACGCACAAGAAATACTTTGGTTTCAAGTCTTGTCATCACTACATAAAAAAACTTGAAATCCATCAGCGCAAACTATACATAGGAACTTTATGGCAGTGAATTCCACATCTTAGCCGTACGCGCAAGAATAATTTTGATTTAAAATCTACTCTACCTAGAATAAAGGAACTTCAAATCTATCAGCGGAAACTATTCAAACTTTGACTAGATATACAGAACTCGAAACAGACAAGAAAAATTTAGCGTAGACCAAACGTACCAACAAAATCTAAAATAGACTATCGCTCAGTGTGTACGGTCAACAAGATCGATGGTTCGAAAATTGATTAGCCGACAAAAAGCAGGCGACAATCGACTCCGGCCGCACGTGTATGTGGCAGCGACAAAAAAAACGCAACGCGACGCGACACTACGCGCGGATTTCCGAAACGGAATGCAAAAAAACACAGACCGGAAAAAAATGGCGAATGATTTTCCAAAGAATTTATAAGCGCAAAAAGTGTGGATTGTTCTATGGTTCGCGCAACTTGAAATATGTTTTACGGTTGCTTTTTCTGATATATCAAAATGTTGAGTTTGAAACTTTTATCTGTAACACATACAATCTTCTCTGTGACAGAACCCTGTCTGGATGTCTTAAGTCTTCGAATTTATGTTCTAGGACATGCCGATTTCCTCACAATGTTTTCCCTAACCGTTTTGATAGCAGAGCTGATGAAAAAAATCACACAGAGTAATGACTTGGACTGGATTTATTTAATTAGCACATATGTATTCACCTGACTGTGTTTGAACCCGTGACCTACAAGTCGTAGGCCGCGGGTTTAAACCCAGCAATTGTGATGATACACAGCCCTAATCTATTTTGGTACTGCTACAAATTTAACCATATCGAAACTACTATTTCTCAAACAATTTCAGGTTGTTGCTAATCGTATAACTTCTACATAAGCAGTGTACCTATGTGTTAAAACAATTAAACTCAAAATGGATCAGACGAAGCCAGTGCCTTTTACGTCGAGGTCCCGGGTTCGAGCCCCGTATCGGGAAAATATTTGACCTACAGATTTGTAGCGAGTCCGGATGTTTGTGTACGTGATTTGTTTGTATGGAGGATTTTATAGGGTTGTGGTTAAGCATTTTATTTTATTTATATGTACCTTTTTCATCTGTCTGTCTTTATGATGATACTCATTATCTAGAGGAGAACTTTTGGTCTTGTTATGCCATAACAGTTTTATTTATTTAAACTATATGTAGGTATAGTAATGGATGTACCATGGCGGACTGCGTGCAACAAGGCATTCTTACCAGTCATCCTTTTTGTGGTTGATAACTTCGCACTTTAAATCTGATGGAAAGGCCCTGGTTTAGGCCATGGTCCGAAGCGAGGAGGATTGGCAAGCGGTCGCATATATATATATTTTAAATTATTATGCATAGTCACGCATTTGATCACTATCTCACCTGATGGAAAATGACGATGAGGTCGACGATGGAGCACGCATGCCCAGAGGTAACCTATTCACTCTTGGCTTAAATAACTCTAGGTTGTTGCTATTAGGAAACAGAAACTAGGTACTTACGGCATGGAAGTCCACTCCTTAGCTGTATGCACAATGAATGTGTTCCCAAATAGTTTTGTGCATGGAATGAATTTTTGGGTTAAAAAAGACTACAACTACTACTATGAAAAATTGTTTTAGTAGTTAGTAGTAGGTCTAATCTAACGGTTGAAGAGTCGACTGTCGACTAAGAGTTTTTCAACCCAAATCAACTTGTGCAGAACGCCCGGAGGACACAGTGGAGCACACAGTCGAGGTGTGCCCCGCTTGGGCGGAGCATCGCCGTGCCCTCGGGGGGGTGATCGGCGGCGGTAATCTCTTTCGCCTCCTTCCGCGAAGCAGTAATGCTAGCAAAGGAGGAGGCCGACCGTATCAGGCAACGGCGCTCATAGCGCCCCATCCGCCGCCGGGATTCCGATCCCGATTTCCGGCCACCGTAGGCGCGGGTTTGCCGACGGCGAGCAATGGGTAGCTCGCTGTCCGACTGTCCGGTAACTGTCCGGACCGAGGCCAAGTCGTCGACGGCGCGCACTGTTCCCGCACGCCTTAAGGAGTTGTCAGCAATAACAAAGACCCAGCTAGATCGAAGCCTACTGGGGCCAGGTTTAGCTCCGAAAGGTAGCTCGGCCCCGGTACGAATGGCAACGAAGGAACAGTATCTCCTGCTCCGCCCAAAAGCGGGGGATGTCATTAGATGATTTTCCCACCGTAAAAAAAACCCGAATCAACTCTTTTTAGGAAGTAGCTTTGTGAAACAAAGTTTTGAATTGTAGTAGTACATTCAAATAGCACAAAGCCCCTGTGATCTGTGAATAAATACATGGTACTAATCTTAACGTCTAACGGTGTTCAGACCTACAATCCTTATCACCACGCTACAGCATCGTTTCGAATGGCGTGTAGTGAAACGTGTCGAGATTACGAAACACTAGTCTGCATAATTAGATCGGTTTACCTGCTTGTCGCTTAGGAGCATCGCAGTCTGACGGTTCGGTTGAACGAGTGGGGTGAAATGAGACGAGGGGGTAATGTGACTTAGTGATATTGTGTGGTAAAAGGATGATGTTGTCTCGTGCTTATAAGTTATCATAGTATTCGGAGGCTTTGCGGACGACAAGCATGAGTTAGCTCGCCGTCAGGTAAAGATCCCGGAGAAGCCCGGGTCTACGATGTGAGTTTTAATGGGGCCAGTTAAGGCTGATGCCTGCTAGGACTGCGGGTTGTTTAAAAAGGTTACTGTAACCCTCGTAAAAAGGGCAACTGAAGGAACACTGTGGGTTTTAGTCAGTAATATAATAATCTGACTCTCCCTCACTTAGGTGTGCAGCAAGAGAAGTCATTTGATATTTTTTCACGTGAATAAAAAGACGTCTATAGACGTAAAATTAATTATAAAATGTTTTGCTTACTATAAGTACCTTAGTACCATCATTGGGGAGGTACAATATATTTCCAAAATAAATAAAGAAACATATATGTAATTATACTAGATTTCAGAATTTCATTAATCTAACTTATTATTTGCCTTTTACACATTAAAAAAAAATGTTATCATAATAATTTCAGCCGAAAAACGTACCCTTTTAGACATAGGCCCAAGCAAGGCATATTCTCTCAAGCGTCGCCACAACGACCGGTCCTGTGCATCCCGAATCCATTGGATTCCCGTGAATCTCACCAGGTTCGCCAAACTTAGGTATGAGGCAGTGGGCTAAGCAAATTTTTCGAAGATGCTATAGCATCTTTTTGGCCTCAACGACCATAATCGCTAAGATGGTCAGTGAGGCCAAAAAGTTTTGAACTGGCAACCGCGTACCGAAAGGTACAGCTTATAAGTGAGTCCAGTAAAGTCTTGAACGTCTCAACGAGAATCGACTATCATATTTACAACGGTATCAGCCAATCCACATAAGGGCCAAGGAAACCGCTTATGTCAATCGTTCCGGTAGACAGGTAACACAGCATAGAAGCACATTTGTACGTGTTAGAAATAAAATAGATACAGCTAGAAACAAAAAGCATTCGTGGTGGACGTAGGCATCGTAAGGGCGAGTACACACTGTCGCGATATCGATCATCGAGCGACGCTCCCACGCTGTCGCGCGACAAAAACCCGCGCTCATTAGAATGCAGCGCGCGACAGACGCGCGTCGCCGCGGCCGCCAGACAATTGCGCTTTTTGACCGCGCACCGCCATCGCGTATACGAAATTCGAATTATTTTTAAATGAATTGTTTTCAAAAGTGTACGTACCGCGTTTTTTGTTGCTGTTTAATGATATTGTGGCGGAATAGCTGTGAGGTGACAATGGGCAGTTACGTAACTCGAAGAAGTTGAGCATTGACAGCCGATATGGTAGAGAATGTATTTGAGCGGTGGGTTGGCACCCGAAAACGTAATCTAGATTGAAACGACCTGATTAGTGTCATGGTCAAGTTTTTTTTTTTGTTAAGTATAGTAATCTATGCTTAACTTATAATAGTGTTCGATGTCTGGGCTTGATGAGTTTTCTAATTGGAAGAATTTGAGCTATATTTGAGCATTAGGAATTGCATGTAGATAATCTCACGTACACAACCCTAAACAACAATCTCTCGACCGTTCAGGAATCGAACCTGTGACACCCAACACAACAGCCAATCTCTCACCCACTGCGCCAAAACGTGCCGTCAGCTAATTTGTTGATTGAGATCTTAACAACAGACACATCAGTTCAAATCAAATAGGAAACATTTGAACATCACATTATTGTTCTCTAGTCTTTCTGTCTTTGAAAACAGGAAAATACACATATCGCTGAAAACGAGTTCCTTCACTAGTACACATAAACCTAATTACACAATTTGCATCCTCAAAGTATAGTCAACAAAAAACATTTCCTATATCTCCGATCAAGTTGCAGCAGTAATAGGCGAATCCGGCCCCTGTGCCGGTATGCCAGTGGCCCATCCGGCAGAGTAATGGCCCAGACCGGGGGGCGCCGAGGTTCGCAGAATCGTACGGGAGACATCCTATTAGAAATTATTATGGATGACTGACTTGCGTGTGGTGAGTGATAGTGTAATAGGGTAGTGTCCAGGGTCAAAATAATTACATTTTATTTAGTCCGTATTTTAGATTATAAAAAAATATTGGACACGTATTTTTTCTTTTTTCGATTAAACAAAAAATAACAAAGATATAGCCCATTAAAATTACGTGTGACGTCACCCCGTGCAAAAAAATGTAGCACAGCGTGACGTTACACGTAACTTTAATGGGCTATATCTTTGTCATTTTTGGTTTAAATTACAAATAAAAAAATACGTGTCCCTTATTTTTGAATAATCTAAAAGACGGACTAATTACATTTTTTACGGCCACTAGCCTATTATATAGCCGCTTATGAATTTATGTGTATGATGATATATTGTTTATGCTGCCATCAGCATACAAATATGTATGAAAAACATTGTATATCATCATCATCATTTCAGCCGATAGACGTCCACTGTTGGATATAGGTCACCCCCAAGTGTCATCACGATGAACGATCCTGTGCGTCCCGCATCGGATTCCCGCAACCTTCACCAGGTCATCGGTTCACCTTGTAGGAGGCCTTCCAACGCTGCGTCTTCCGGTACTCGGCGCCACTCCAGATTAAGACCAAAGATCCAGATCTTCAAATCATCGGTCCACCTAGTGGGAGGCCTTTCAATGCTGGGTCTTCGCCGTGTTGGTGCCACTCTAGCTTTCGGCCCCAACGGCCATCGGTTCTGCGAGCAATGTGCCCTGCCCATTGCCACTAAAGTTTGGCGATTCTTCGTGCTATGTCGGCAATCTTGGTTCTCCTGCGGATATCTTCATTTTTGATTTGATCACGCAAGGAAACTCCGAGCATATGTTACATAGCTACTAAGTACCTAATGTATACAGTGCCCTCTCTTAGAGACGAGGTCTGAGTCCCAGCAATATTCCCACTATATTTTAAGGCCGATTATGCTTATGTATGCAATGATATGTGAGCAAAGATTTGATTTTGTATGGTTTTACTTTATTCAACAAAACATCCTTATTAAGAAACTGGATTCAAGAGTAGTAGTTGGGGGTTTTCTCTGTAAAATAGTTATTCATGAATTTTGCCTTCCCATTTAACTAAAGTCTCTATCCTCCGAGCGTAACTATTACATGAGGAAACAAAAAAAGACGTGTGGCACGGGGACTGCCGCGGTAAATCTATTGCATAGCATTTTTATCAACTTATGCAATTATAATTATTTATTTATTTTATTTATGCAGTATTTTTTTCCTTTGTTTTTTTTTTCTTTGATATTTTTTGAAGTTACACTTTCACACATTGAATTGAATTTTGATTGATTGTTCACTCATTTGTTTTCTTATCGGTCACCACGCTCAAAAAACAAATAAGTGGGGGGTGTTAGGTTATTTTCGTTACGGAATTTCTGGATTCGGTCTCCACGCTCAAGGCCCGCGATAGAAGCTATGCAATAGCTTAAAAAAATGACTTGGGGCTTATATCTGGTGAGTAAGGTGAATGATCAAGCAGTTCAAACCGAACTTTGTAGATTTTCGTCCTGGCAACCACTGAGATATGAGACGGCGTGTTGTCTTGGTTAATAAGGATTGTCTTTTGTACATCTCACATCGACTCACTGAAATAACTGTCAAATAACAAACGCGTGTCCAAAATGGCTGATATTTTGGCGAGTAACAGTCAAAAGATGCACAACTGCATTCACTAGCTTTTATTGACGCACCCATCAATTTTGTGCCACAAAATAGATGGGTACAAAAGACAGTCTACACACAAAGCACGCTCGAGCAACGCACACATAGACACCGCTCACGGATACGACAATATCTCGGCTCAATGACTCGTTCGCACTTTTACAGTTCGGCGCAACGCGCTGACCCTAGCGTGATCGCCTAGCGTAGGTATAAAAAGTGAAGTACATACATGAGATTGACTTCCGTACCTACCTATTTTGTGCTGATTCCTTCACAATGAGGTCGGAAATTTTTCGGACCACCACGTTTGTGGGGCGCCTACCAAAAGCAGATTGATTGCTTGAATACGTAGTAAAAATGAATACACTTATATTCTATCAGCTTATCGTGTCATCATCATCATCATCAGCATTTTTTAATGTTCCTACTGCTGAGACTCAGGCCTTTTTTTTATGGTGGGAAAGAAATCATCCGATGACATCTCCCGCTCTTGGGCGGAGCGGGAGATAGTGTCAGACTCTTACTGACTAAAAGACCCACCCCGTTCTTTCTAGCCTTCATACCGGGGCTCGGGCGCCCTTTCGGATAACCCTGGCCCCAGTAGACTTCGACCCGGCTGGGTCCCTGCTGTTGCTGACAACTCCTTGAGGCGCGCGGGAACAGTGCGCGCCATCTACGACTTGGGCTTGGTTCGGACAGTTACCGGACGGCCGGACAGCGAGCTACCCATTGCTCACTGTCCGCAAGCCCGCGCCTACGGTGGCCGGAAATCGGGATCAGAATCCCGGCGGCGGCGGCGAGGACGCCGTTGCCTGATGCGTTCGGCCTCCTCCTTTGTGAGCATTACTGCTTCGCAGAAGTCGGCGACCGCCTGCCACTCCTCCTCGCTCTGGACCATGGCCTCAACCAAGGCTGGGACTTAGGCCTCCTCTCAAGGAGAGGGAATCGAAACGCGAATTTTTGGTTCTAGAACATGCCGGTTTCCTCACTTATCGTGTAGCTATAATCTATCAGCTTAACCTGTACGAGAGTTGAATGCAATAAACATTTATAGGTGCAAAGCTCATCAAATATAAATCCTTGCCGTGAGAACAACACCGATACCGTTAATTCCTAGTATCACACACTTAATGTTTAATTACTAGATCCCAATGCCGATCATTTGAAATGTTCTCTTTTATGTGAGGGACAGATATCTTCCTCGTATGGTCATAGATCAGTTAGGCATAGTTTATGATGTTTTACAAGTAGATAATGGTGTTTCAAGTTATATGACATCGCGTGCCCAGTTTATTACAGTTCCTTGAAACGTTAGGAGGTTTGATTGATCGAGAATTTGTTTTAGACGTTCAAACATATTTGCTGGGATTAATAATAAATCGGTTTCTTTATGAGTGTTTAAGATTGAGTAGTAAACTATAAAATGGCTGTAATGTTTTGTTTTGAAGTACGTTGAAATGGATATAGTCTTGTGGTACGATATCACGCTTGTTGTCGTGAACCGTATTAAGTTAGAGAGGTGTAGCACTATTCCATTTTCATAGTTCTGTTTCAGACCTAAATAGTACCGGGCCTTGGTTGAGGCCATGGTCCGGAGCGAGGAGGAGTGGCAGGCGGTCGCCGACTTCTGCGAAGCAGTAATGCTCGCAAAGGAGGAGGCCATACGCATCAGGCAACGGCGTTCTCGCCGCCGCCGCCGCCGGGATTCTGATCCCGATTTCCGGCCACCGTAGGCGCGGGCTTGCGGACAGTGAGCAATGGGTAGCTCACTGTCCGGCCGTCCAGTAACTGGCCGGACCAAGCCCAAGTCGTCGACGGCGCGCACTGTTCCCGCGCGCCTCAAGGAGTTTAGGAGTTGTCAGCAACAGCAGGGACCCAGCCGACTCGAAGTCTACTGGGGCCAGGGTTATCCAAAAGGGAGCTCGAGCCCCGGTATGAAGACTAGAAGGAACAGGGTGGGTCTTTTAGTCAGTAAGAGTCTGACACTATCTCCCGCTCCGCCCAAGAGCGGGGGTTGTCATTGGATGATTTTTTCCCACCATAAAAAAAAACCTAAATAGTAAAGTTTTTTACTTTTGATAGACTCACCGATTAACTTGACCGAAATAGTCTCGGTCGACGAAAGAGCACCCTTACCCAGACTAAAATGATTAGATAAAAAAATGAAGCTAAATTGCACGTTCCAAAGCGTAGCCTGAACTTAAGAAGATGTTACGGCTGCGTCAGCAAATGCTGTTTCCGTGGTTGGATCCTGGATCAATCATATTTAATATTCAAAAACGAAAGATGTAGAATTAAAAGTTCGTTCATCCTACTTAGGCACATTACTCTCTCATCTCAACAAACCAACACATCTGTAAATCCTTCAGCTTTGCACTCTTGTCAAAGTCAGCCAACATTCCACCACGTGCAAACTTTTTGTGCCTAAGAGCGATGAGTCAAATCATTTCGTTAGTAACTTAGTACCGATCCTTTACTTACGCCATTACGCTAGATATAAACACATTAAAATCGTTTCAGTGTAGGTAAGGTATACCTAGACTGAGATACCTTTTTTCCTTGAAGAGATGACATTCTTATGTCTGTAAGCTCTATCTTATTTTTTATTTTGATATTCCAGTGTGCTTGAGGATCGATACAATCAGTCTTCTAAAATTACACAGTGTCTCTTACATATAGTAGAATCCAAAAAGCTCTGCTACATGTAAAAAACATTATGATTTTTTAAATAAATGCATGCATCTGTTTCCTAAATTTCATTGTGCGTGCAACTAAGGAGTGGATTATCCTTTTGGATTCGGTATTTCTTTATAGCTACAACCTAGGGCTATTAAATTCATAATATCTCATAAACACGTACATGATATTGCCCTTCATTCCTAAATTAATTTAAAGGAAAAATCAAAATCCGAACCACCAGTAAAGCTTTAATAGAGCCCTGTTCTCCTATAATACCATTTACTATAATTCAGAAATAATAATTAATTTGATTAAATACCGGTCAATGCGAGTCGAACGCGCGCACTCCCGAGTTCCGCAAAAACTTTATTATGTCGGTAGTTCGATTTCCGAATCGAGTCTTGAAGTTTATTCTGATCGCAAAATATTAGTTATTTTATTGTATAATTACAAGTTAACGGTTTTCCGGCTTTTCTTTTAATTTTGATATGAGAAGTTGCTTCTTGCTAAATTTCAGAACTTTAGAAAAACTAAAATAGGAAGTACCATATAGATCTTGATTTCATAGCGATTAGAGTCTGTCTAAAAAGTCAAACGACTTGGGTAATTATTAAAGTAAAACGAAATCTGATGTAGTCAACACTGGTTCATTAATTAAGGTTCATTAAAAGATCTTGATCATTGTTTACTAGAAAAACCTTATAAAAAGTATTGAATATAAGTATTTTTGAAATGATTTAATATTACCTACACAAAATTCCCAAGTCGCTTGACTTTTTAGACAGACTATATCAAAATATGCACTACAAACATAGCTTGTATGGCCTTATCTTTAGATTGCATTGACTAAGAAGCTTCAAGGGGTAGTAGACCCGTGTTTGATCATTCATTTCAGCTTACTTAATTGATACTTATACCTCTACGCGTTCCTAAGAGAAAAGGTTTTCACAGACGATGGACAACAGAGTGATCCTATATAAGGGTTCCGTTTTTTCCTTTTGAGGTACGGAACCCTAAAAAAGCAAGTAAAATAAAACAATAAAATAATCAGTAGTGGTCGGCGATCGCGCGTGGTCGTCCAGTCGTGTCCTTTGTTATGATTGCTTTTTATTCGAGCGCATCTTTTTGTTAGCTGCGATGCACCTACTGTGTAATGATTATGTACACGTACTGAGCGCAGATTCACTTCGATATGGATTTAATAAATGCTATTATGATGACAACTCTCCTCATTTATAAGAATTTGTGCTCAATATATTGGCAACAATTTTTTTTTAGGATGGGAAATAATCTACCCTAAAATTAAAAAAAAGGTAAAATTTGCTTTTTGTTTGGAGGGGGTAATCACTAAAAGTACTTGTCCGGTTGCTAATTTTTTTTTTCACTTTAGAAAGCTACTTTCTTGAGTGACATTGGCTATATTTTATGTACGTGGGCAAAACCGCGGGCAAAAGCTAGTAATAAATAATAATAATGTTCCAAAACTTACACAAAACGCTATCTAGTCCCAAAGTCCCTTGTGCTGAGTACTAGACAACTGATAAACATACTTATTATTATTATTATGAACCCATTGTGTTCCACTGCAGGGCAAAGGACTCCCTTCCGTTATTCCACTCTTTTCTGTCCTTAGCCACTTCTGGCCAATCCTTAAGGTAGGAGTCCAAATCGTCACGCCATCTCCTTCTGGGCCTACCGCGTCGCCGACTCCTGCTGTTCGGAGTCCAGTCAGTAGTTGCTTTCGCCCAATTTTGTTGCGACATGCGGCAGATGTGACCTGCCCAGTTCCATTTTAATTTGGCGGCTGAGTCACCTACGTCTGCGATTTGTGTTTTAGAACGAAGTATACTGTTCCTTATGCGATCTGTTCTTTTGAACCCGAGAATACTTCGTTCCATTGCTATTAAATACATGCATTTATTATTAAATGCATAAATTATTGCAATAGAACAAATGATCGTGCTAATCACACAAACATTTTTCTTGAGTGGGAATCAACCCCACGACCTCTGGCATAGCAGTCAGGGCCACTGACCACTAGACCAACGTGCCAGTCAAATTTCCGCTCTTAGCGTCAGACTTTTACGGTCTAAAATTACACCTGTTTCCTTCTGTTGCCCTTTGCGTTTTAGGACCACGGGTTTCTTTTTCAGAAATTCCCCGCGGCCCTATCGGGCACCAGCTCTGCTGGGCCCCTACGGTTTACTGAGTCCTCGGTTATATGGTAACTACATAACATAACATTGCATAGCCTCTGAATGTTTCTATGTTTCAAAATAAAACTCACGTTAGAACAACTAATAACGTTTTACAATTATATTTTAATGTTTTATAGAAATCCTAAAACTTCTCGTTTCTTAGTAAAAATAGCATGGGTACAAAAAAAAAATTACTGCATACCCAACTGAAAATGAATGAAACATTCTCATGACATCAACGGTCCGCCATATTGAGTTTCCTTCGACGTTGTGTGGCCTAGATCCATCACCTTTTCTTTAGATTTGTTATGGAAGAGTTGCAAAGAAAATTCTTTCGTTTTTTACCTTTTTTGCTGGTCTGTGGAAATTATCGAAACGATATAAAAGGTGTCTCATCTTTTGCCTAAAATGATGATGTTTTTAAAAAGTATACGAATACCTATAACTAGGTGATTAAAGGCCTTTCTAGATAAAATAATATTAAAGGAGTTTATTTACTCCAGATATTAAAGAGCGTAGATCAAAATCTCATCACAATGAGCAAAAAGTAAAAACTTTGGGAACAAGTAATTTCACCGTACCTAGTTATTTTTAAATATTTTTTAAATATATTGAAAGAGCGCAAGAAAACTAATTAAGATGCAATCTTAATCAGGTTTCTCACACAAAGTCAAATTCTCTAAAATGGTCTTTACTCCCTTTGTAGCAAAAAGAGTCGATATTATGCATACTTACTATGAAAAAATGAAAAAAAAAAAAAAACTCATTCATAAAGGGAAAAGAGGAGAAAGAAGGCCTAAGGATATAAATTAATTAGCCAACAAATTCATCTTCCTATGCAAAAAATGATAAACACACTCATATTATGATCCGCTTCCATATTAAAATAAACAAATTTCCGCACGAGTTAATTTAATTGTTAAAATATTTCCATTGTACAAAGTAAATTGTCCACACCCGTCATGTGTTTACATAATTCCGTGAACGTTCCTGCCTTTTATTTATGAAAAGTCCGGTTTTCAGCATGTTTGCTGAAATTAACTCTGAATAAATATTAACATTTGTGTGTGTAGGCACTTTTCATAGCAGGTTGTTCGTCATTATTTTATGGTTTATCTGTTTTTTTTTGCTGGTTTTCAGACGATTCGGGCTTAAAACCGGGCAATCACCAATGTGAATATTTCAATTCATACATACAAATGTACTTTTTATAAGTCTATCTAGAACTTTGCTGACATCCTGTGCCTCGGAAAGCATTGTAATTGCCGGCAAGAAACTCCATAGTTACTTTTTTTAAATAACTATTGATTTTACAATATTTCCATATTAAATATTATCAATAGGTATGAGAAAGCACAATCACAAAATAGATAGGTACAGAAGTCAATCTACATACAAACCGCGCTCGAGCAACGCACACATAGACATCGCTCACGGACACGACATCTCGGAGCGTCTCGGCCCGCTCGTCGAACAGTTCCGGCTCAAACGCTCATTAGTGTGCGTCCACCGAGCGTAGGTGTAAAAAAAGAAGTACATACACACATGAGATTGTCTTCTGTACCTATTTATTTTGTGGCACAGTGTAGACCGATCAACATTGTACCCAAAAGCATATTAAAAATAACAATAATTAAAAAATATAATTCAAAACTAAAGCATCATATTTACAAACTTAAAAGCTCTAGTCACGCTCTACACATATTTTCCGTTTTAATATGTGACATTATCTATACTCAGTGCCGTAACTAGGGCATTGCCAACGGTGCCCAGGCACAGGGCGCAGACTCTGATGGGGCGCAGAAATGATCAAATTAAGTTTTGTATCATTTAGTTCATCAGAAGGAGGTTACTATCTCTCATTCTCTCTCGCTCCGTACCATGATCTGCACCAGGGTCGGATGCTCAGGTCACCACTGTCGATTGAACCCATGAAGACGCGGGCGGTGGAGCTCCACCTCAAGTTTCAACAAGTGCTCCGGTCAATCGTAACAATGATTACACCCGAGCATTTTTACCCGCCGAATTCGAAACATGTACCTCCCGAAACACTCAGTCCGGTGAGGACCTACGTCAGGCGGATTAAACTTACTCAGCGCGGACTGTTTTTAGGGGTGCAGTTACAAAAACTGGCACCGGGTGTAGAAAAAGTTAATTACGGCACTGCCTATGCATATTGTTTCGTATCCAAAATACCTAAATCAAATTTCTTATCACTACCGAAACATCCCTTAATTAATAATCGTTATCTAAACGAGACACATTCGTTTGCTATCGGTACAAATTAATTAATACAGTATTTACGTGAGTCCCTTGTCGTGTTTAAAGGCAACCCGCCCCGCAGATCATGCCTTAAGGCTAACATTGTTGCGATCATTCCATTTTGTTATTATTGTTAAGTAACATATAGGAATATTGGTTACCATGGCTTTGTTGTAACAAAGTGTAATTTTGTATTGATTTTGATCACACTGTAATGAAATAGCTAGTTCTACTAATTAGTAATTGCCGCGGCGATTAGTGAGGTCAAGACAACCAGAGTGGTCTGACTGTAATTTTTTTCAACACTGAACTCATTCAAATAAAATCAGTATTGAAAGAACTTCTCTCGCTCTAAGCTGGACTTTTACTGACTAATATCCACCTGTGACCTTCAGTTGTCCTTTGCGTCCTCGGAACTGCAGCCTACCCTAAGACTAACAAAATTCTATTCAACGATTTATCATTTATTTTTACTACCATATTTTTTAATTTATTTATTGCATAGCTTTAAATATGTTATAGAATGTACTGGTAAATGGGAAAAGATACTGGCTCGTGTAACACGGTTTGCTATCTAACCAAAGATCCAGGTCTTCAAATCATCGGTCCAACTAGTGGAAGGCCTTTCAATGCTTCGTCTTCCGGCATCCTCCATATCCCCATCAACCATCTGTTTTGCGAGCAATGTGCCCTACCCATTGCCACTTAAGTTTGGCGATTCTTCGCGCTATGTCGGTAACCTTGGTTCTCCTAAAGATATATTCATTGCTGATGCGATCACGCAAAGAAACTCCAAGGAAACCTTATCTATTGTCCTCTGAGTGACTTTGAGTCTTCTGATGAGGCTCATCGAAAGCGACCGTGTTTCTCGAATTCGTTCTTCTTCTTCTCTGTCGGTATCACTCTTAACAGAGTGGTCGTGGTCATCACTTCAGGTGTTGGTGGCTAGCTTCACAACGCGCCGCCACTCCTCTCTGATGGCCGATCACTGATCACCGAGCCAATTCGTTGCTTCCATTTAATTTCCTCCAAAGCAAGCTTGTCCTTAACAAGTATCAAAATCGTTATCTGTATCTGCACACGAGTTATCTGCTGAATATTAATAATGAGCTTCATTGTATTGTATTATTCCGGTTCGATCTGTACTTTCGGCTATTCTTCGATTTCCCCTCGGTTACCGACGCTACTTGTTTCATTACGATTCGGGGATTTCTTTTACCTTTTATTATGTATGATTGTACCATTTTTTAAGATTTCTTGATCTGGTTCTGTACTTGATGGTATAAGTGAAATTATATTAACTAGCTTCTGTCAGTGATTTTGCCTGAGTAAAAGTAGAAATTATATGTCTATGTCACTCATTGATTAAGTAGCATTCTACTAGTGAAATAATTTTAAATTTCAGTCTAGTAGTTTTTCAGTTTATTCAATATAGTCTGTCTAATAAGTCAACCGACTTGGGAATTTTGTATAATATTTAATCATTTAAAAAATACTTATATTCGATACTTTTGATAAGGTTCTTCTGTTAGTAAACAATGATCTCTATCTCTTAATCAACCTTGATTATTGAACCCGTGTTGACTACATCAGATTTCATTAAATCCTAATAATTACCCAAGTCGTTTAACTTATTAGACAGACTCTACAAACAAAATATTAAAAAAAAAAATTTTTTAACAAGCCTTTTTTTGGAGAAAGAAAAAAAACATGTTTGTTTGACATACAACTTAAATTAAACATTTTTATGTTTAATTACTAACGTATTTTTTATTTTTTTCAAAAAATATTCTTTTAAGTTATTTCGGAAGTTGTATAAAAAAATACTCCGCCATCATCAGCAGTTCGCCATACTGGATTTAAAATGACGTCACCGAGCGAACTAACCATGCATTGTCATTCAAATTGTAAATGTCTGCAAAATTTTAATTAATTTGAAGGAGTACGCTTGCCTAGAAGTAACCTATTCACTCTTGACCTAAAAACCCGAAACTTGCAGCTATCAGAAAACATAGACTCCGGCAGGGAATCCCACTCCTTGGCTATACGCGCAATAAATGTGTTCCCAAAACGATTTGTGCGTATGAATGGGATGTCTACCATGTACCGGTGGCGCAACGCCGTAAATCTGAAGATGTAAGGATGCTGAAAGTTTCCTTATAAAAATACTTTGTTATTTTTTACTACAGTTTCTACCTACTACTATTATTCGCAGAAGGCTTGATGTATTCATTCAAAGCGTGCGAGCCCCTGGCAGGTAGTTTTGCATAAATCTTGTCTACCAAGTTAACCTGGCGGTACTGTTGAGCGCCGGTCAAGAGTGTAGATAGTATGCTTGAGGCAGTACTAGAAACTGATGTGCGAATTGGTGTTGAAATGCTGTTATCGTCTCTCTTTGTATTACCATCGATTTTCAGGAATTTATTCCTTGACATTGACAGGCGTTTTACTGGCTTCTTTTGAAATTAGCATAAGTCTAATGATGACCTGGTTCAGGTAACGGGAAGACATTGGCAGCCAGTAGCATCGGAGCAGTTAATCTTGGAAGGCTTGGTAGAAACCAATTTATTTATTTACTTTAAGATAATCATATTAAGCAGCCGATTCATGTTCAAAACACAGTTAGTTAATTGGGAAAAAGCTAAGGATATGATAATGGCTATAACATAATTTAACCAAAAGCTACATTTGTTAAAGACATGTTTTTGACATGAAGTATGAACAAAATAACAGTGAAATATAACTACACAGCACTCATCCACACACTTCACTTTTTTTTATGTGTTTAGAAAGCGAGTAAAAAGAATTTTGTTGATGTAATTTCCGAGGACATCAATGGCTTTTGATCAGCTCTTAATAAATGAGTGCGCTTCACCATCAACGATTGTATCACTGCTTACTATCAGGTGGCATCGCATTCAAGCACTGTTTGTCGTGTTAAAAAAGCCAATAAATTAATTACAAATTAAGTAAATTTAAACACCAAAGTCTAACCCTCACTCTAGATCCACCCAAAGTGGGAGTCATTTGATCATATTCCTTAAAAACTAAAGTCTATCTGGCAAAAAAATAAACTCTATCTGGCATAAAAAATAAAGCCTATCTGGCGTAAAAATTAAAGCCTATCTGGCATAAAAAATAAAGCATATCTGGCATAAAAAATAAAAGCTATCTGCCAAAAAAAAACACCACGTAGCTAAAAACTGATCGTGCCGTGATGGCCATTGCTGCACAGATCCTTTGCCAATATTTTATTGATCTTTATTGCTTATAGGCAGTAGGTCCCACGACAATTATACAAAAACAAGGAATATGCAAAAAATGCTTCGATTGACTAAGAGACAATGTTTATAGCTTGCGTGTCACAAAGTAGAGCAAATAAATATCAATTACTGCGTTTAATTTGGTTGTTTTTGCGTTGGCATTTTGGTGCAAGTTATGGGAATAACGCGACATAAACATGAGATTTTGACATACATGTCAAAAGGCGGAGACCTCTCGCGCCGGGCCTTGGTCGAGGCCGAGTGGCAGGCGGTCGCCGACTTCTGCGAAGCAGTAATGCTCGCTAAGGAGGAGGCCGACCGCATCAGGCAACGGCGCTCTCGCCGCCGCCGCCGGGTTTCTGATCCCGATTTCCGGCCACCGTAGGCGCGGGCTTGCGGACAGTGAGCAATGGGTAGCTCGCTGTCCGGCCGTCCGGTAACTGTCCGAACCAAGCCCAAGTCGTCGACGGCGCGCACTGTTCCCGCGCACCTCAAGGAGTCGTCAGCAACAGCAGGGACCCAGCCGGGTCGAAGCCTACTGGGGCCAGGGTTATCCGAAAGAGAGCTCGAGCTCCGGTATGAAGGCTAGAAGGAACGGGGTGGGTCTTTTAGTCAGTAAGAGTCTGACACTATCTCCCGCTCCGCCTAAGAGCGTGGGTTGTCATTGGATGATTTTTTCCCACCATAAAAAAGGGCATATGGGCGTGGTTATAGACAACATAAACCTATGAGAAAATGAAATCGCTCTAACTCCCACATTGGACCACCATAAACCGGCGCAGTGGTCACTCGAAAGTAGTTTTGTTAACAATTAATGCCCTTTAATTAACAAAAAAAGGTACATTTAAACTGTATCAAAATCTCGGCTAATGAATATTGAGAGGCGTGCTACCGCCACTGTTCGAAAGCGCGGAACTTATTGTGATGGTGCGTTGCAGAAGTTCAAGTCTGTAATGCTCTTTAGTAGTCAAATCCTGCCCTTTTATTTTTAAAATAAGAATGGAGTTATTATTTGCTGTATGCACTGTTTTTGTGATATCCTTTAGACAAACAGACGTGTCAAAATATGATCATACTTTTTTTTTTTTTTCGATGGGAAAAATCATCCTATGACAACCCCCGCTCTTGGGTGGAGCGGGAGATAGTGTCAGACTCTTACTGACTAAAAAACCCATCCCGTTCCTTCAAGCCTTCATACCGGGGCTCGAGCGCCCTTTCGGATAACCCTGGCCCCAGTAGGCTTCGACCCGGCTGGGCCCCTGCTGTTGCTGACAACTCCTTGAGGCGCGCGGGAACAGCGCGCGCCGTCGACTACTTGGGTTTGGTCCGGACAGTTACCGGACGGCCGGACAGCGAGCTACCCATTGCTCACTGTCCGCAAGCCCGCGCCTACGGTGGAATATGATCATGCTCATAATTAACACAACTAATAGCAAACTTGCGATCTAAGTGTACGTGGTCTGTTAGTTGAGTAATGCGCGTTCGTATTGGTTTATTGCCTGTAGTGGAGTTAAAGGGTGGGAGACAAGCGGCGACACTCGTTGCAGTACAAATCGGAAAGCTTTTCTCACCTCTTTCATCTTTTATTTATTTATATACACTTTATTTACTTACAAAAAGGAAACCTTTGCTGTACTTTTGATTGAATACTAGCGCCTTAGTACAATTTAATATCGTTTGACAAGATCATCGATCTTTAATTGAGTTGTGATCGTTGATTGAAATTAATTAACGACTAAATAAATCGATTAATAAGAGTTACGGAACTACGGATAACAGTTGACTAAATTGTTTTGTTTTGATATGCTAAAAATAGACATAATAACTGTTTTCTTGTATCCAGACACAAGATAACATAGATAATAGAGCAATCTATACCTAGGCGAAAAAATTAAAATACCACAATAAGAAAATCAACTGCTCAATACATTTTTGTCCGCAATTTTTTTTTTAATTGATATAAACTAGTGCTTGACTGCGATCCAACCTGATGGTAAGCAGTGATGTAATCTCTGATGTTGGGCGCACTAGTTTATTAAGAGCCTATTCACTCTAGCCTTGAAGATACCCAAATAATAATGACTCGATCAAATGTATGGAGAAGTTGATTTTTTTTTTTAATTTTTGGCTGGTTTGATCTTATTCGAATGTATGGACGAGACAAAATCATTTAGCCTTGGGTCAACCACAAAAATTAAAATGGTGGTGGTGGCTGTATATACAAAAAAAAACTTTTTACAACAAAAAAATATAACCGACTTCAATGTTAAAAAAAACACTGAAAAGTATAAAATAACTTTAATTTCGGAAGTCGGTTTCTGTAATAGTTTTGTCTCTTCGTTATTTAACACCGACTTCCGAAATTAAAGTTATTTTATACTTTTCAGTGTTTTTTAACATTGAAGTCGGTTAATTTTTTTTTTATTTTACACTTTTTAGTTATGGTACCACCACTAAAAAGTAAAATAACTTATAGCCACAGTGCATCTCATAACGATTCTAATAATCCCAAACACGGTAAGATTACATTAATTTATTTTTTTTCCTTCTGGCTTATCATCAGATCAGTTGAATACAACCCCCCCCCCCCCCCTTTTCTGACAGTCAGTCATCGACTACACGTATAAACAAAGCAACTTTACTTGTAACCACAGTTCTGCTGTGATTCTATGAGTTCTGTTCCATATCTTCGAAGTTCACGATCAGATCATAACAATATTTCTATGGGACCAATTTGGAAGCATAACCTTACAATCAAAAAAAGAATTTTCAAAATCAGTCTACAATTGACCGAGATATCGGTGAACATACATAAAAAAAAACAAACATTCAGCCGAACATAGAACTTCCTCCTTTTCGAAGTCGGTTAAAAAGAGAAGGCCTGACTCCCTGATCCATCAATACCTAGCCTAAACCCTTAAACCTAGAAAGCCGAGTTTTGTCGACGTAATGGATTAAACAGCATTAGAAGGCTTCCCAAGGTAAACCAACAACCTGGAGAAGGTTGTGGGAGTCTGGTGGATGCGAGACGCACGGGACCTATCATTGCTCAATCTTCATTTGGTTACGAGTGTGCCCAGCAGTGGACATCTTTCAGCTGAAATGATGATGATGACTAGATTCTGATGGTTTTATAAGTGGCCATGTATCGACCTACAGAGAGATCAATATTATTGAATTGAATTATTTTATCTTTTTGCCCTTATCCCGTTTTAATTGGGGTCGGTGCGACATGCTTTGTTTTTCCATTCTGTCTGTCACCCGCCACACTTTTGAATTGGTCGATAATCCAAAAACTTTTAAAAACGAAACTACTGACACTCTTCTGTCGTTATCAAAGTGGACAGTCGATTTTGATCTCAGAGATTGATAAATAAATTGTGACAGATATTACAGATACAAGCAACAAGTAACCTTTATGACAATCATTTTAGTTACTTTCGAAATGACGAAAATTTACATATTAAAAAAATATAATATATTATATAATTATGTAAGAAAACTCGCGCGACTTGCAAAGTACATAACGGTATTTGAGACTATATTTTAGTTTAATGATTGGACTTGTTTTCAAAATAAAGGTACCTTATAAAAAGCTTTCTTTGTAAACAATTATCCCACTAAAAACATACCTGTTAAAAGGGGGCCAAGTTACTATCGGCTAATTGTTCACCTAAAAAGAGTTGAAATCCAATCCAATGCCAAGTTTAGATGCACTTTAAAATCGATCATAATCATCTTCATCAACAGCCTGATCATCGTTAAATTTGAACTTGGCAGGTTTTCATGCTACACGTAACACTTGATTAATTCTATTATTAAATTTATTATTTATATAATTAAATTAACCTGCCAAGTTCAAGTTTAGTGAGTCAGTGCCAAAATTAGCTATTTTCGCAGGGTCATATTTCAGGATCTACTGAAGCTATATTTATGAAATTTGGCATACTGCTTTAGTACTAGTATATGATAACGTAGGTACAATTTTATCTCTGTACTTGCAATAGACACTAAACTACAGGGGGGTCAAAAGTGGGCCGAAACGGTTCGTGTAAATAGTGCACGGCATGAGCGCGGCCTATTGCTGGAACTTGGCCTGCGCACGGCCGTGCGCTTAGATCTGACGATTTCTTCATCATTTTCCTGCAGTTAATGACAGTATGTAGGTATTTATTTAATACTTCATGCACTTGCACTTACACTTTGTGAATAGAGGCGGACTTAATGCCTTAGGCATACCTATTTAGTTTTTGACACAGAATAACGTCATATAATATGTGAAAAGTATAAAAGTCGTTTATAAAATATAATTTTCTTAACTCCCTGAACAATTACCAGGAAAATCTCTGTTGAACAGATTTATATTTTTTATTTTTTATTCTAAGCTAACCATAATAATTATATTATTTTCTCAAGACGCCATTTATCTCTCTAAGAAAAGAAATTTACCTTAAAAACCTTTCAAATTTCTTCGTAAAGATATTTCCCCAAGGTACCCAATTAAACTAAAAGCAGTTAGCATAATTGGCAGCAGTTCATCACACAGGTCACCGACAGATGTGGGGGTCAGATTTGAACTCCCGACCTCGACGGCTGGACGCCGACTGACGCCGACTGATCGTATGTTAGGTAACTGACCACTGTTTGGATGTAAAGGGAATCTAAATCGCTAATGATGACGTTGAGTCGGTAACCCTTTGAAATATTTACAATGGGGTATATAAATATTTATTTCCATTTTACAAGTCTTTACATGTTTAAAACGCAGTGGTGACTCAGTGATCATCAAGTGCGATAGTCAAGCGGGAGTCTAACAAAAATAAAAAACTGAGCAAGTGCGAGTCGGACTCGCGTGCAATGGGTTCTGTACGGTCCGTAGCAAAAAACGGCATAGAAATCTTTTTTGTTGTATGAGACCCTACTTAAATGTTTATCTTATTTTGTTTTAAGTATCCGTTGTTATAGCGGCGACAGAAATACATTATCTATGAAAAGTTTCAACCGTCTAGCTGTCATGGTTCTTAAAATAGAGGTTGCCTGGTGACAGGCAGGCAAAAAGCGGAGTGATAGCAATAGGTCTCGTTTTCACCCTAAACCCCAAAACATGGTAAAGGTCCCGACTTATGAATAATGTGGTCGATTCAAACCGAACCAGGCGCATTACCTTGTGTAATTTATTTCATCATCACTGCTCTCAATACTATGAAGAAAAACTTCGTGAGGAAACCAGCATATCCTAGAATCAAGAATTCGAAGACATGTGACATCGACCAACCCGCACTGGGCCCGCGTGGTGGATTACGGTCCATTCCCTCTCCTAGAGTGGAGGCCTGAGTCCCAGTACATAATAAAGTTGATTATGCATGTACATATAGTTTGATCTCTAATTTTACTCTAAAACTCAAAATTATTTTATTTCTTGTAAGCACTCATAAACATCAGAAAGTAGTGCACGATTTCAATTAGTCGTTACCTATGGAGAAGAACCGGCAATAAACTCCATGGTTACTCTTAAAAAAAATGATTCAAAAAAATGATGAAACAAAAAATGACAAAGATATAGCCCATTAAAGTTACGTGTGACGTCACGCCGTGCTGCATTTTTTCGCACGGGGTGACGTCACACGTAAGTTTAATGGGCTATATCTTTGTTATTTTTTGTTTAATCGAAAAAAGAAAAAATACGTGTCCAAAATTTTTTTATAATCTAAAATACGGACTAAATAAAATGTAATTATTTTGACCCTGGACACTACCCTATTGTCATATAATTAAAAGAAGGAATTGGAAGAAAATAGGATTGGAAGAGATTTCTTTAGAAATAATCATCACCTTTGTACTATTCTTCTGTTTCCTTTATCTGTTCTTTTATTATTGTGTGTACATAAATTAATAGAAATTGAATTTCTTTCGTGATATTTGCAACCTAGGGCTCTATAAATCAAGAGTAAATATGTAGGTTACTTTTAGGCAAGCTTGTTTGTGAGATAATGGTCAAGCGCAAATCTCTCAATAAAAATAAAACAAAAAGTTTAAGACAATTTCTACGATACAGTTTTCCCACCACCATTTCCAAGATCCCGTTAGGAACTACTCATTGACAAATAGTTTTCGATATCTGACCGTCAATTCTGGATCGGAGCAGGAATCGAACCCGCTATCTGTGAGTTAGGAGCGAGAATAATTTGGTTAGTGTCGGGGGTCACGGTACATTTTTAGCGAAACGATAACGCGCGTGGTGGCCTAGGGCGGCGTAGTGATGTGCTGAAGTTCGATGGAGTTGTCGATAGACTGGGTGTGTTAAAATCTTTTGGCTGTTTTTAGGGTCCAAAATATTGGGTATCTTTTAAATCTACATCAGTTTTTAGCTCCTTGGCTCTCCAACTTAGTTAGTTGGAGAGGTTAGATTCATGAAATCGTTCAATGAATCAATCAGCTCGCAGCTATGGGCTTGTTGGATTTAGTTTTTGCTAATATACCAAGTAATTTTAATTATTAATACTACTTATATAATAAAACACAAGACCAGTCATTGTAGCGACACTTGAGAGAAGACTAAGTCCAGCTGTGAACGTTTTTCGGTTGGATATTTTAATTATGATAATTTACTTTACATTTTTATGATACTAAACTATTTAATGATACAGAAATACTGTCAATTTGTTCAAACACCTTTTTTTATCTATTTTTTTATGGTGGGGAAAATCATCCGATGACAACCCCCGCTCTTGGGTGGAGCGGGAGATAGTGTCAGACTCTTACTGACTAAAAACACACCCCGTTCCTTCATGCCTTCATACCGGGCCTCGAGTTCTCTTTCGGATAACCCTGGCCCCAGTAGGCTTATTCAAACACCTGCAAATAAACAAAGAAAACTTAGACCTACAACACAAAAACACATCTCACGACAACCGCCTTCAGTAAAATGTTTATCTTTCTTTTTCCTTCTCAATATGTATCGATATCGACATGGTGCATCACTGGTACAACTATGACGCGCGTAAATCGATGCGCGTGCGCGCCGCTGGGCGACGCGGGCTCGTAATTCGCGCCGCCCCCTCCTTGTTGCGCAGGATTCGAACCCAGACTACTTATCTATACACTTTACTATGTTACTTACTTGACTGAGAAATTGGAACTGACGAGTACGATTGTTTACGAAATTGTGAGCTGTTTGGGCCTCATATTTCACATATTTCGATTTTATGATCATTGAATTCAAACAGTTTATTGTATCTAGCTCAATCGTATTAGATTTCTGAATGAGAAATCAAATGCTGCATAAAGCTACATTAGACCGACGCACACGTGTAACAGACCTGTACCCCTAGCCAAGTTGCTAATCTGCAATAGTTAACGCTTGTAGAAAGCTTCAAATGTATGGGAATGACGTCGTCTTAACGCTCAGTCACGTGGTCAGAATAAAAGAATTGGCGGCAAGGTCAACTCGAAGCGTTCGGCGCAAGCGAAACTTTTGTAACTTGGCTAGGGGGGCTGATTAGTACGTAGAACGACGTCGCGTGGCTTGGATCAAGTGTAGCTCTACAAGTGTAGTTTCTATATTAAATGTATGGAGCCCGAAACGCCCAGATTGGCGTGTGTGGCACACGTGAGCGCAGTGTAGTTCTAGCTTAAATACCTTTCAGTGGTGACGGCAAAGTTGGCGCTGTTGTTGAGCGATTGATTGCTACGCTGCGTATCGTAGTTTCGGTTCTTGCACAGAGTAAATATTTGTATGGCTTACTGATAGTTGTTCCAAGTCTGTGTTGTCTTGTGTATGTTGGTTTACTTGTCCAGTTTACTCCTGTATCGTGGTTGCAGTAATTCCTGGTGTACAGCAAAGTTACAAAAAAGGAAAAAAAACTAATTGGGCCATGGACAACAGAAAACCTAAAGGTGTAAACCTTTAGAAGATTAGATTAATATTAATATTAATTAAATATTGATTAATTTAATGTTTATTAGTATATTTTTTTGTAATGTATGTATGTATTTGTGTTGCTATTTCATATTTGTATTATTCTGATGTACACTGACAGCCCTATATCTTTCTACTCTCTTTCAGTCCATCCAAAGGTTGTCTGTAAGAGATCGCCCTGTGCGATAAGGCCGCCCATTGTACACTTATTTTGAATAATGTTTGTCCTGTATCATTTTTGTTCATGCGGTGTACAATAAAGAATATAATAAATAAATAAATAAATTAAAGCTTTTTGGGTATTTCTTATATACACCGCTAAATTTAAATCGTTTTAATCCTGTGGAGGGTCGATCCGGCACATGAAACACTATCAATTTGTAAAGATAAAATTAAAAAATAAAGTACCTTTTTTTCAAAACTCGTATTAATTTACGCATGTACGAAATTAATTTCTTTAAGAAAACGTCAGCTGAGCGAGTTCAATAACCTGTAGTTAATAGTCGGCGTTGCGTACAAAGTACCTACAGGTCATTGAACTCGCTCAGCTGACTTTTTCTTAAAGAAATTAATTTTTTAATTAACAGTTACTTCACGAATACAGTTCCAAAAAAACTTTTCTCCAAAACTAAGAAGCATAAATTAAAACCAAAACCCCTTTTAATCCGCATACTCCTTAAGTTAGCTTAAGCAACAATATAGCATTATATTTTCAAGCACGTCTCATTGTCCAGCACGCCTTCACTACGCCCTTAAGAAAAAAACAAAAAAAAAAACAAAAAAGTCCGCATATGATTATAGCGAGCAATATCCGAAAAGATTACGATCTTATCTTTAGATCGAGACATGAAGCGCATCTTGAGACGTTTACACCTTTCGACTTTTTCAGTAAATAAAAAAAAAACGATAAAAATGCCCCTTTCACTAATGTAGGTCTGAATTAAGACTGCAAATGTAGGTCAGAACCAAAAAAAATTTTATTTTCATTTTGACATCTTGGCACCTGTCACTACATATTAAAGCAATGTGTTTTTTTAATGAAATAAACCAGCGCTTGACTGATTCAAATATAACGTTCGTTTATAGGTTTTTCATAATGATTCTTTGTAGTAGTTTATGTTATGAGACCACATCATATTTTGGTCTTGAATTTTTAAGTTTTTAAAAATAAATTGTAAAGGCTGCCAGCGGCTTCACGCGCGTGATAATAGATAATCATCACAAGAAAACATGCTTCCTGGATAAAGAGTATCCTATGTGCTATTTCAGGATATGGCCTACCCATTTACCAAGTTTCATCGAAATTAATTCAGCCGTTCGAGCGTAAAGAAGTAACAAACATACTCATAAACTTTCGCCTATCAGAGTGATGAAGAAATTTACAGTTTCAGTTTACTCGAGTCGTGTCGGATGCAAATCGAATCACGTTGTGTAAACGTCACCTTATTAATGCGCCCCTCTGTAATCTGTCTTGTGAAATCCCGCATTGTGTCCACTTTCTTCTGGTCGTTTGCGAAACACCAGCGCCGGGGCCGACGACCATCTTTTGCAGAACAACAAAGTATACTGACGAAAAATTCTTTACCGACACTTAGCGAAAATTTAATTACCGCATTCGTTTGTTCCAATCAAAATTGGATTGTAATCTTTTTCAATTAAGTTTAAGCATAGCATAGTCAGTCTTTTAATGTTCCCACCGCTGGGACTCAGGTCTCCTCTCTAAGAAAGAGAATGGGACAGTAAATACACCACGCGGACAAAGTGCGGGTTGAAGGATATCACATATCTTCGAATTTTTGTTCTAGAGGACTTGCCGGTTTGCTCACGATGTTTTCCTTCACCGTTTTGAGAGCATTGGTGATGAAATAAATTGAATAAAGTACTCTTACTTTATTTTAAAAGTTTCAATAAGATCTCTAACTTATTTAATTGTCTATGCCTCAGGCTGTATAAAAACTTTGACAATATTGTCTCCTTCGTTCAATTAAAGCGGGCTCAGAAAGAGATTGCCGAAGAATTTCGCGCGAGCCGGCGCGCCGGCCGCGGTCCTCCCGTCTTGTCAATAAACTCCATATAAATTGCCTTCCGAAGTGAATTTGAATATAATAGCCTCTATCCTACGAAGCCTTTTTACCCCCTTTCCTTGAAGTCGCAATCTTTGTACGATTATATTGTAAGCAAATTATCTGTTCGGATCTGGCAAACGGATTGAACTTGCAAAAAGTTTTTCCTTGATATTTTATTTTGTTTATTAATTTTTTGTTTAGTCAATGGGTATTATTTCAATCGATATTTGAGAATTTATGTAAAAAGAACCGCTGTTTTTTCAACTTTTTGAGTCTTGCAATAATATTTTGTATAAATAGTTAGTTAAAAATAAAATAGTCTTCAGATAATATACAATTTTATTTGAAGAGTTTCTTCGACGCCATTATTTTGACAGAACAGTTATATCACTTGGAGTTTTATCATTATTTATTTAGTTAGTAAACGTAGTGAGATCATTATGTGGTGGCAGATTATGTTAATTTGTGGTAATGATATAATTATATCGTTAATAGTTGCAACAAAATAAGATGTAGATTGTTAGGAGACCCACCAATATTTGTTGTTACAGCGGCAATAGAAATACTATGCGTTGTAAATAAGAATAGAATCGATTGACATGTTGTGACGTCACGTCGTATTGTCAAATCGAAGAAATTGGGAAGGGTGAGCAAAACAAGTGTTTAAAATTTAATTTATTTACGAACCGTGAACAAAAAAGTTTAATCAGAATCCAGTTCTTCAATTTTGCTCAGCTCTGCGTCACTGTGTGAAATGTCTGAGTAGTGGCAAATGGAAAAAGAAAGCAAATTGTTCCTAATAATGAAAATAAGAAAGAAAATAGTTTTTTTTTTTAAACTAACTATTATATTTAGGTTATTTATATTAAACGATATTGTACCTGCGAGTATATTTGATAACAAACGTATACCAATTTGACTTTCATCGTAACTCAGTAACTTATCTCCTTACAACAACTGAAAATCAACAATACATCACAATAAAACGAAAAGCGCTCACTTTGAAGAGTCTCGCCTGAAGGCAGATTCGAATTTAAATAACCAATTACTGTGTACTGTGCCCATTGATTTATTGGTTAATTTACTTGAACACAGATTGTGTGGCGAAATTAAAAGTCGCCGGCAACTTTGAGTTTCGGCACCTCGACGAGCCGACACATCACTTGTTCGTGAATATTTTGTTTGGTAAACGTCAACACTTCGGGTAAAGAGATAATAAAAAGGTTGATATAAATGGTGTGAAGGTGATTTTGTTTGCGGTTTTTTGACGGCACGGTTTTTTTAAGCTATTGCATAGCTTCTATCGCGGGCCTTGAGCGTGGAGACCGAATCCAGAAATTCCGTAACGAAAATAACCTAACACCCCCCACTCATTTGTTTTTTGAGCGTGGTGACCGATAAGAAAACAAATGAGTGAACAATCAATCAAAATTCAATTCAATGTCTGAAAATGTAACTTCAATTAATATCAAAGAAAAAACACAAAGGAAAAAAAAAATACTGCATAAATAAAATAAATAAATAATTATAATTGCATAAGTTGATAAAAATGCTATGCAATAGCTTTACCGCGGCAGTCCCCGAGTGCCACACGTCTTTTTTTTTTCGTTGGGTAAAAATCATCCAGATGACATTCCCCGCCCTTGGGCAGAGCGGGAGATAGTTTCAGAGAAAAAATACCTACCTCGTTCCTTCGTTGTCTTTCATACCGGGGCCGAGCCTCCCTTGCACCATTCGTATTACCATGACCCTCTGTTGACGGCACGGTTGGTTGAGCGATTGGATGTTGTGCTGTTTGGATTGCCGCACGGAATAAATATTTGTGTGCAACACTATGACTTACAGTTAGTTGTTTCGGGTCTGAGTGTCTTTATTATGTCCAGATGTGAAATCATCCAACTTCTCCCGCTTTAGGGTGGAGCGGGATTCAGTGTTTGGCTTTTACTGAGTAAAACCCACCACCGCGACCATGATTATTCTTTTCATACGTTTTCCCAAGGCCTCAGTGAGCTTTAACCCTGCTGGGCCCCTACGAGACCCCTGTCAAGGCTGCATAGCATAGCATAGTCGGCCGTATAATGTTCCCACTGTTGGGACTCAGGCCTCCTCTCTAGGAGGGGGAATGGGCCGAAAACCATTACGCGGGCCCAGTTCCGGTTGATGGATGTCACGTCTTCAAATTTTTGTTCTAGGACGTGCCGGTTTCCTCTTGATGTTTTCCTTCACCGTTTTGAGAGCAGTAGTGATTAAATAAATTACACAAAGTAATGCGCCTGGCTGGGTTTGAACCCGCGATCTACAAGTCGGGGCCGTTACCACTCGGCCACCACTGCTCTGGTCAAGGCTGCGAATTGTTTAAAGGACCGTTACCCTCGCAAAGAAGGCAACTGAAGGAACACACGTTTAAGTTAAACACGACGGAGGAACGGAGGATGAGCTCAAACTGACTGCGGGCTTCAATTGGAGGAGAGTGGCTCGTCATACAGTACATTGGAAGCAGCTGGAGAAGGCCTTTGCAAGGAGGCACACTGAATTAAGAGATAGAATTTAAGGGAAGAAAAAGATAAGAAAGTTAATTAACTCAAAATAATAAGGCTATTATTATTATTTTATGTGTCAAAAATATCTCGGAACCCTGAGGTCCTGGTCCTTTGGAAGGCGTACGAGGAGCTGAAACCAACTCGCAGTGGCCCTTTAGACACTTTTAATAGAACGTGGGAGCAACCGACGATATCCCTGTATGCGCTATACTTGTGCACCCAAGGATAATCCCCGGTTGGTGAAAAACTATTGCGACTTACGGAACACAAAGAAAACGGCTATGGTTTTTGGAGTCTTAAATGGACTGGTTACCAGGAGCTATATTAAGACTATGGCCCCTGCCCGAACAATGTTATTTATATCCATCGATAAAAAGGCAGGGGATGACTTGCACACTCAACAAATTATAATAGGCTAGTTGCCGCAAAAACTGTAATTAGTCCGTCTTTTAGATTATTCAAAATTAAGGACACGTATTTTTTTTTTCTAAATTAAACAAAAAATGACAAACATATAGCCCATTAAAATTACGTGTAACGTCACGCCGTGCTACATTTTTTCGCACGGGGTGACGTCACACGTAACTTTAATGAGCTATATCTTTGTTATTTTTTGTTTAAACGAAAAAAGAAAAAATACGTGTCCAATATTTTTTTATAATCTAAAATACGGACTAAATAAAATGTAATTATTTTGATCCTGGAAACTACCCTATTATTATAAGTGTAACACTCCCACCCGATGTACCCAAAGCGGGAGAAGTTATTTGATGATTTCGCACATAAAAAAAGGATTGCCTCGTTAAAGGCCTAGTTCTCTATACCATTTAAGTGTATCTACACAGTAGGTACAGCAGAGTAATCGGAAAATAGTGGGTGTACGACTTCTATCTTGTTCCCTCGGGGAGTAAGGCGTTTCATTTGAATTACGATGTAAGAATTAACTCGTATATTATTGAAATTAGCTCAGGAGTTTATTCCGAACTAGCTTTTGCTCGCGACTTCGCCTGCGTACATGAAATATAGCCTATATCACTCAAGAATAAAGCAGCGGTTTATCGGTGAAAAAAAATTAGCAATCGGATTGTACTGGTGCGATTGCTAAATTTTGTTCAGATATTTGTTTCCAGAGATTACCTCCTACAAACAAAAAAACATAAAAACGATAAAACAAACTTTACCTCTTTATTATATTAGTGCAGATAGTTGAGGTTGAATTGAGACACTTTTCAAAAATAGGTTTAGGAGACACTTTTCTAACAATTCGGGACTTGCAATTGAAAACAATTCGGTGATGGTCCAAAATGGACCACGTTCCGAGTAGAAAAAGCTTTACCTCTTTATTATATTAGTGTAGATTTATTCTATGCGAGACTATTTGATAATATTTGAACCAACCAGTATGGACTTTAATTCATTAAACCCCAAGCGAACACCGGTGTTCGCTCTCTGTCTTTCTATTGTGCCTCTCTAATTACGGCAGTTGAAAGGTTAAAAGAGACTTTGACCCCTGAGTTTGTTTCGGTGTTTCTTCTCAGGGTAGTCAGATAGGAAACACCAGCTTCATCTAGTTTAAATTGACGATAAATTTACGTGTAAAAGCGTTTTTTAAAACCTATTTGCAAAATAAATATCATTAAGCAATGTTTAAAGAAAGTAAGAAACAGCAGCACATTTGCTTTCACGTTTCATTAAACATATAGGCAAAATGTGTTGCTTGTTTGTCTTAGAAAAATATTACAAACAAAATTAATAGGTACGTTTAATTCAGAAGGAAAAAATCTCTTTCTTACAAAAAAGCTAAAACCCTAAATTAAATTCGCCTGCGTACATCATCTGTCCCATTTTTTATTATTTGTAAAAGTTGTTTACAGTAAAGAATAAGAAACTCGATTACGATGATGAAATTTTGTATATTTTTAACTAGCTTTGCCTCGCGATTTCGCCCGCGTACATAATATAACCTATGTCACTCAGGAATAAAAGAGCTTTCTATCGGTGCAAACATTTTTGCAATCGGACCAGTAAGTACCTACTGGTTAGAGATTACCCCCTACAAACAAAAAAACAAACTTTACCTCTTTATTAGATAGTTTAATAAACCCTTGAGGTTGAATTGAGGCACTTTTTAAAAATAGGTAGGTATAATACTTTGAACAACCGAACATTAGCCTAACAATTCGGGACTCACAATTGAAAACAATTCGGTGATGGTCCAAAATGGACCACGTTCCGAATCCACCTTTCGCTCCAATTCCCCCAACACCGATACTACAGCACAAAGCTAAGTTTCTAAATCATGTGCTGGGTGGGGACCGTAAGATAAAGTGCAGCATGAGTGTGGATGAATGGGTCGCCACGGGGCGCGCTCCGGACCCTGGCCGGACCACACAGCCTCGCCTAGGACACCCGGGAGGAGCGCTAATCGATGCTGCTTGCACGACCTCGTAGGTACATGTGGGAATTGAGCTTTGGGATTTGTGGAGCATGACGAGTTCAATTACCTAAGTATGGTGACATAGAATAGAAAAAACTTTATTGTCCACCAAAATAGTAACAATTTCACAGAGATTTTAATCTATGGGTACAGTGACGGTCTTATAGCTGACAGCAAAATCTACCAGCCAACCTTGGGATGGACTCTAAGAACTCAAACTAAAAATAGGTGTAGTCAGCGGTGTACTGCAAGCAATATTAATCAACAAAATACCAAATCCTACATACAACAAAAAATAAATGACAGATATGCCAAAAGATACACGAAATTAATATCGTATGCTTAAATCAAAAACATATAATTCAAATAAATAACAAATCAGTTTATTTGAAAATATATAAAAATGAATCCCTATTTCCTTGGTCACGCCATCACGCGTGAACGGCTGGACCGATTTCGCTAATTCTTTTTTGTTGTGTTCGTTATTGTGAGGAGAAGGTTCTTATGGGAAAAAAAAATGAAAATTAGGGTAGTCTAGGGTAGAGTAGAGTAGGGTACTGAAGGGTAGTGTAAGGTAGAGTAGGGTAGAGTAAGATAGTGTAGGGTAGAGTAAGGTAGAGTAGAGTACAGTAGGGTAGAGAAGGGTAGAGTAGGGTATAATAGGGTGGAGTAGGGAAGAGTGGGAGTGAAGTCGCGCGGGCAATAGCTAGTTTGAAATAGAAGCTTTGATTGATTGATTCATTTATTTTAGCAGATATGCAGAGTGTAAGAGACAACCCTCCACAAACACTAAGTGCTTGTTCAGTAGACGATACTGAATAACTTTCCACAAGACTTTTTCAAGAAACGAAAAAACAAGTCAGCCTTACCATACAAAATTAAAAACTTGATTGGACAGTTGGAGAGGGCGATTTTGTTTTTTCGTTTTCGGAATAAAAAATCTTGTGGAAGGTGGTTCAGTTTATTCTACTGAGCAAGCACTTAAACGTCCTGTATGAATGAATTTTAAAGAAAAAAATCTTATCTAAGACTATTCCTCGAATCCGATATCAATACCAGATATTTGTGATCTAAAATTGCAATTCCAGTTTCCAATAACGAAGGGTCTTTACTTATATTATACCTAAAGATGATAGATTACGAGGAAGAGTATAAATTTAAAAAATAATTAGGTATTGGTAACAGGGAAGTGATAAGGCCAAATCATAAGATTTAGCGATTTGAAGATGAAAAAAAGTTATTTAAAAACTAGCTTTTACCCACAGCTTCGCTCGTGTACATAAAGTATAGCCTATGTTACTCAAGAATAAAGCAGCTTTCTAACGGTGAAAAAATTTTAGCAATCGGACCGGTACTTCCAGAGATTACCTCCTAAAAACAAAAAAAAAAACAAAAAAAAGACGTGTGGCACTCGGGGACTGCCGCGGTAAAGCTATTGCATAGCATTTTTTATCAACTTATGCAATAGACTTCGCCAACAGCTGCTTAACCCCACCCATCCAAAACCAGACCTCGCCAACAGCTGCTTAACCCCACCCATCCAAAACTAGACCTCGCCAACAGCTGCTTAACCCCACCCATCCAAAACCAGACCTCGCTAACAGCTGCTTAACCCCACCTATCCAAAATAAGACCTTGCCAACAGCTGCTTATCCCCACCCATCCAATACCAGACCTCGCCAACAGCTGCTTAACCTCTTCCATCCAAAACCAGACCTCGCCAACAGCTGCTTAACCTCTTCCATCAAAAACCAGACCTCGCTAACAGCTGCTTAACCCCACCCATCCAAAACGCCGACAGCTGCTTTCAATCATTTGTTTTCTTATCGGTCACCACGCTCAAAAAACAAATGAGTGGGGGGTGTTAGGTTATTTTCGTTACGGAATTTCTGCATTCGGTCTCCACGCTCAAGGCCCGCGATAGAAGCTATGCAATAGCTTAAAAAACAAATTGTACCTCTTTATTATATCAGTATAGATAGTGCTATTAAATAATTTTGTTAAGAAAACACACGTCACGCTAAAACCTTTCATTAATCACACTAATATTATAAAGATGAAAGTTTGTGTGCGTTTGTTTGTTTGTCACTTATTCGCGCTCGAACGGATAAACAGATTTCAATGAAACTTGACACACGAGTAGACTGTGTCCTGGAATAGCACATAGGATACTTTTCTACTATCATCCGAAGGCGCAGGCAGCAGCTAGTCAATTTAAAAAAAAAAAAACATTACCAGCCCCCCTGGCTAAGTTACAACTGTTTCTCTTGCGTCAAACGCCTCGAGTTAGCCACGCCATCGATTCTTTTGTTCTGACCACGTGACTGGGCGTTAAGATGTCGTCATTCCCGTGTGTTTGAAGTCTTCTACTAGCGTTAACGATTGCAGATTATCATATTGGCTAGAGGTACTGGACTCTCTTTTTAGCAATAGGTATTTATGGAAAACTATACATTCTTATTTGGCTATGGATATAAAGCTCAGTCTCTTTCATCGATCTCTATAGAAAATAACAAACGCACGAGATCGATGTCATCATCATCATCATTATTTCAGCCGAAAGACGTCCACTGTTGGACATAGGCCTCCCCCAAGTGTCGCAACACTGTGCGGTCCTGTGCGTCTCGCATCCATCGGATTCCCGCAACCCTTACCAGGTTATCTGCCCACCTTGTAGGAGACCTTCCAACGCTACGTCTTCCAGTACGTGGTCGCCATTCCAGAACCTGATGTATCATTCCTCAATCGCACTTCTCATGAAACCCGTTTCAACCTCCAGCTTGCACCACAAACCCGTCTGTTATCGGACGCGATCGTATTGCGTAAATTTGTCGGTTAATTACGCGATTCCTTACGCAACACTAAAATGCTACCGTTTTAATTGAACTTAAAAAAAACTTTAATTGCTACTGCGAGTTTAATTTTTCCGAACGCCGTGAGTAAATCAGGCTGGAGTTACTTTCATTTATCGTAAATCGACGATTTTATGATGTTTTTAAAAATCGATATGTTTATAAATAAGAATGTGGAAGTAGAAGTTTGTTGGAAAATAAAAGAGTCTATATTGCTATTTTATTTGAAAAGCTGTTTCGTAAAAATTTTTCGAGATTGAATGTATGTGCATATATCCGTGCTACAGAAGATTTGATTGTTTAGTAAGATCTTGGCAACTTCTTTTGCACTATGTTTACTGATTCAGTTCAAATGCAAAACTTTTCATTCGTCATTCAATCTATCATTTGCGTGTAAACTACCTCAATGATAGTGTACTAAAACTTACAAGAATCTACAGTTGAGCGATCTTAGCCAGCACAAACTAATTTCACTTGTATATTGACTACACTGTGCTCAGCAGATTTAAAACAAAAACTGTGTATGTGTTCACAAAGCGTTTTGGGAACACATTCATTATGCGTACAGCTTAAGGGTAGAATCCCCTGACGGAGTCTGTATTTCCTGATAGCTATAACCTTAGAGGTTCTTAAGTCGAAGCAGTAATGCTCGCAAAGTAGGAGGCCGACCGCATCAGGCAACGGCGTTCTCGCCGCCCGCCGCCGCCGGGATTCTGATCCTGATTTCTGGCCACCGTAGGCGCGGGTTTGCGGACAGTGAGCAATGGGTAACTCGCTGTCCGGCCGTCCGGTAACTGTCCGGACCAAGCCCAAGTCGTCGACGGCACGCACTGTTCCTGCGTTCCTCAAGGAGTTGTCAGCAACAGTAGGGACCCAGCCGGGTCGAAGCCTACTGGGGCCAGGGTTATCCGAAAGGGAACTCGAGCCCCGGTATGAAGGCTAGAAGGAACAGGGTGGGTATGTTTTTAAGTCAAGTGTAAATAGGTTACTTCTAGGCAATCGAGCTACATCGTCAATCGTTTACCATCAGGTGAGAAAGTGGTAAAAAGCAAGCCATAAAAAAAAATAGTAGGCAAACCATGTAACAAAACTTAGCATGAAATATCCCTTTTAAAGTGGCGATAATATAGTAATTATTCGTTTAATAACTTTGAGCAGTAAAATCAGAATACAGTTAATTTTTATTAGGCAACAAAATATGCAATCATATGCAACGAAGAGTATTTAAAATTAAAATTTAGTTAACGATAAAAATAATTTACGGCGTTGAGAATTATGTAAAAACTTTTATTTGACATTAAAGAATGCTATTTTATTGGGCATTAAAATATTTAATTGTAAAAGTAATTAATGAGAGCAAATTTTGCGACACGCTACTAAACCGAATCTTGGAAACAGATGGACTTGATTGGAGAAAGCTGTAAATATTAAAGTTCTGGGAAATCATCAAATAGCTTCTCTCGCTCTGAGTGCAGCGAAAGAGAGTGTCAGACTTTTACTGATTATTATCCACCCGTGTTCCTTTAGGTGCCCTTTGAGCTCTACGGCCGGTGACATTTTCAAATAATCATGTATGTCATACGTGTACTGTCCTTTAAGCCATGTCTTCATATATAAATAGTTCATTTGTTTACCATTAAAATATGTCCTTTTTTTAAGTGCTGATCCAGTCATCTTGCCTCGTAAATATATGGATGGATAGAAAATGGAGAAATCATAGAACAACGGCCCTTACACATATCTACAGAATATGTTTAGATAGAACGTCATTATGCAGTCTCAGTAACTTCAAATGGTTTTGGATATTGATGACGAGGCGGTATGGTTTAAGACTAGCCTGACCAATAAGGGCGAAGAAAAAAAAAATACTTATAACGAAACGCAGAACTTGAAAAAATCTAAGATAAAATAGCAATGCCAATCTAAATTGGCTTATATTTGTTTACAGTTAGATTTATTTTTCTAATAACAACACAGAAACTCTGAACTACCACATAAAAACGGAGTCCAATACATCAAATAGAAGCACCCAACAATGGTCTCCCATACATCAATGTCAATAAACAAATTAAACGTTTAAGCGCCCGTTACACGTCATACGTCACTCGCGACTCGACCGTCAAATATAATTTGCTCTTAATTTCGCGCCATTGCAATTTTGAGTTGGACACAATTTATTTTCAATATTTTTTCATTGACGATTCGGACACCAACCAATTTATTGAAGATATGTAGTCCATTCAGATAAAAAAGTCTTAATATACAAAATAAAATAAAATGTTACCCGAAGTTACCGCCTTAAATCTAGCGTAAAATAGTTTTGGTAAAGCTTTTTTTTCCAATCTACAATAATAATATAAAAAGGTAAAGCCGATAGAAAGCTGCTTTATTCCTGAGTGACATAGGCTATTTTGTGTACGCAGTTTCGCCCGCGGGGAAAGCTAGTATATTATATTTTAAAACTCTATTTGACTGTACTAAACAGTGTATGTCCAAATAGTAAGTAAAAAAAAAAGTGTTGATCTGGACACTGTGTCCGAATCGACACTAAGTCAAACATAATTTCCTCTTAATTTCGCACCATTGCAATTTTGTTTCGAATTTTGAATTTCGAAAATGGCCGCCGATGCGCGACACGATCAACATTGTCGCGGTTTGCCAACCTGTCAGTGTTTATCGGGTAGCGAAATTTAATAAAAAATGCTTTTGGATACGGGTTTGTTCGTTTTTGAGGTTATGGACAGTGTTCACTTTTAAAATGGACAACATACTATGCACTTCATGGCTTTTTAAAATACTATCAGCTTGTAGGTATATGGTAGGTAATTATTTAAGGGCTATACTTGGAGTTTCCTTGCGTGATCACATCAGAAATGAAGATATCCGCAGGAGAACTAAGGTTACCGACATAACTCGAAGAATTGCCAAACTTAAGTGGCAGTGGGCAGGGCACTTGCTCGCAGAACAGATGGTCGATGGGGACGGAAGGTCAAAAAGGGGAAGACGCTGCATTGAAAGGCCTCCCACAAGGTGGACCGATGACCTGGTGACGGTCGCAGAAATCCGATGGGTGCGAGATGCTTGGGGAAGGCCTATGTCCAACAGTGGACGCTGAAATAATGACATATCTCACGGCCCTTCGCCAGCACATTCCATTATCCCTTACCTCCATGTTATGCAGTCATTCCTCCGAAAGCAGACCACAATTGCATAAGTAATTAGAGGCACGTATCATAACAATCGTAAGTTCTACGATTACAGTCATAGAACACGGAATAGACGCGCTGGCAGCGACTCTTCTTGTGTACAGAATAAATTTTATTGTTAAAAGAAAGTAAGAATGAAAAACACGTTTATTTGGCACACAAATACACACAATGAATACAAATACACATAACATTTACAAAGAAACTTAAATATATCAACAAAGTGTGTCTCACGGTTGCGCCAAATACGTTCAGTTCAGCATATTGCCTCTACGAAAAAATACTAAAATAGTTATAAAATTACTAGCCGACACGACAAAGGTTGTCCGGTGTTCTGTTCATAAATTATTAAAGAAATAAATGAGGGAGGAGGGAAATATGTATATAGCTTGTGATCTATTCTCAGACTTACCAAATTACCTATATACAAAAAAAATCATGAAAATTTTTCAAGCTGTTTCGGAGGAGTTCGATAACAAACAATGTGTCACGCCTCCTCCTTAGGTTATTTGGGCCTAGTTGATGGCAATGTTAAGTGCAGCATCGGTAGAATTCATGAAGTCCTTAAGATGTATGAGCACTTAAGAGACTCCAACGTATGGCCCATGTTCTGAAAAAAGTATTTGTCGGTGATCTTGTTGTTGTTCTGTAACCCAAAAAAAGCCGTTGATCATGATTCTGAGGAGAGCCATTTGGGTTTGCAATCATAATGAAAAGATACTGACTGTAGACGCCATTTCTTTTTCTTCAACTGGCTGACCAAATTACCTCAGCCCAAAAATTCGCTACTTCTTCGGCTTCAACAGTGGCTGCGTAAGATCTTTTAGGCTGTATGATTTGGGGCACAGAGAGCTGGATAAGGGTTGGAACATAACCATTAGGTACTTATAATATTCGTGCCTGCATAATGTGTACTGAGTTAAGTTTCAGCAGCCAGAGTCTTAAAGTGTCATAGGCCGTCAATTCTGGGAGAATAGGGTGACAGTTGCCTTAGTCTGGCTCAAATACATTTTCTTTCTTTCTTCTATCTTCCTTTCTTCTTCTCTTACTTTCTTCTTATCTTTCTTTCTTTCCTTGTTTCTTTTTCTATATCTAGCAGCTCTAGCAGTAACCACAGAAGCGCTTCGCTGCTCTGTGCTACAGTTCTCCCGCGCAATCTGGATCAATTTAGCGTGACGTCATCGTGCGCGTGCGATTACCGTGTGTCACAATACGCTGAGTCATGTAATTGTTTCAGGTCACCGCTGTTTTAGTAATCTGCGCTTTTACTGAGACTAGAGGACACCTGTGGCTTTCGTCATTGTGCTTTTTGATGTTGGTGTTGTGAGTAAAGGTCTGGCTTGCATGCAAGAATTGCTCGAAAGACGGCTTATGACTTACTGCGGCTCTGGAACGTAAAACAAACGCTCTCTGTATTTTGTACTGTGTCACACGGAATCTTTAATCAGTCTATACTGCTAATTAGTCTTGGGCCATGACGATACAGACTGTGCCTAGCTTGGGGCCCACGGCCACCTGTAATGTGTTTTTTTTTTCATCATCAGCCTTTTTAATGTTCCCACTGCTGGGACTCAGGCCTCCTCTCTAGGAGAGGGAATGAGCCGTAATCCACTACGCGGGCCCTGTGCGGGTTGCTGGATGTCACAAGTCTTCGAATTTTTGGTTCTAGGACAAGCCGGTTTCCTCACGATGTTTTCACCGTTTTGAGAGCAGTAGTGATGAAATAAAATACACAAAGTAATGGTCCTGGCTGGGTTCGAACCCGCGACCTACAACTCGTAAGTCGGGGCCGCATGTGTCGGTGAGTGCATTCACGCAGGTACGCACTCAACGCAATTCGAGACTCAGTGTGCCATATCTTGCGTGTCGCCCCGCACCCACGCGCGTAAATGCGTTTTTCTCCGCATTAAGGCGCGTGATCTGCATGAACGCCCGTGGATGCATTTTCAGTGTGTTGGACTGTGCGTGTTTTCTAAACAAACGAAGATACATACAAGCAACGTTTAACGTTAAGACACGCATTCACGCGCTACGCTGCGTGGTACGTGGCAGTGTGATAACTGCCTTATACAAATGAAGTCAGCGTCAAAGTTACTACTAACAGACATACCAATTTTATTAAGCTAAGTTGTAATGATAGTGATCTTACTGTAGCGTGGGCAGATCTAACTTGTTGATTTAAATATTTACTGCTAAAAACATTAAGTAGGTGAACCGAAAATGGTAAAGACGAGGTAGTAATATATCGATTGTTTGAAGAGCTCCTTTTTAAATTAGCGGCAGGTGATCTTTGTGGAACAAAGCAATTGGATATCGTAATGTTGATGCATGGTTATGTAGAAGGGACTAAAGGCCCTTTGTAGTAAAAGCTATTGCTTATGTTATGCTAAATGTTAATGTACTAATTCTCATTATGTTAACATTAAGACATCTGAAAAAGTACTTAGGTAGGTACTTATTATGGCAATCGGACCAGTACTTTCAGAGATAGATACTTAGTTAATCTCTACTCTCTTACAAACCATATAACAAAGAAACAAACTTTACCTCTTTATAATATTAAGTATAGAGTAAATATAATTAAACAAAAATACTATTATTTCAATATAAAATAAAACATTTAAAAATATAAAAAAATAGTTGCCCACCGGTATCGGAAACAGGGTCCAAGCTACCGGCCGTCAGGGCTCCAGAGAAAGGAAATTATTATTATTATTATTTAGGCACCCTAAATGTGCCTAAATTTAGTTATGGCTGTTAACACTGTCATCAAACTTCTACAGTTAAAATTCAGCTGTCACACCAATTAATATTTTAACTACTGTATCGGCGTTTCCCTCTTATCACAGACACTTTATCTTTTTATCTGATGGTGGTGAAATAAAATTTTTTAAAGTATGCCGAATACTTTGTATGAAACATATTGTTACCTTTAATTCAAGTCCGCCTCTCTTCCAATTTAATTGACACAGTTGGAGCAGTAGTTGAGCGATGGACTGTCGCGCTGCGTGTCGAGGTTCCGATTCCCACACGGAACAAAATATAATTATATTTATATTGTCTACAAATAATTGTTCTGGGACTGAGTGTCTTGTGTATGTGAATTTAAAAGTTTGTGGATGAGCTCAGGAGTAATTCTTAAAAATAACGGGCGGATCTCTTTAACTACGAGTTAATTTTACTCATCAGACTGAAAGAGAAACTTATACTCGTATTATACAAACTTAAATTATGTATCAACACCAGCCCCCCAAGCCAAGTTACAACCGTTTGGCTTGCGCCGAACGCTTCGAGTAAGCTGCGCCGCCAATTCTTTTGTTCTGACCAAGTGACTGAGCGTTAAGATGACGTCATTCCCGTACATTTGAAGCTTTCTGCAAGCATTAACGATTGCAGATTAGCAACTTGGCTAAGGGTACAGGTCATTTTTTTTGTTAGCTTGTTTTGTCCCAGTCCTGGGCAAAGGCCTCCCGGGATTCCCTCCTTCCATCTTTTGCGGGCTCACGCTTCCTCTTGCCAGTTCTGGAGGAATTTGTCTAGTTCGTTGCGCCATCTTTTTCATGGTCTGCCGCGACCCCTTCGCATAGGTACTAAGTTTAAAATCTAAAACTGATGAATTACCAGTGAACATTACCACCAATGTTTTCTAGGCTACTAACTGTCCCAAGCAGTCTAGCTCCTGACAGACCTGAGATCCTTTATCTCCACGACACGAAAGATCTCAAGTCAAGTGTTGTTCTGCTTTAGGAAGTCATTTGTGACGTCCCTCGTGTTATTGGCCGGCACACGCCTGTAGAATTCTGTTTAGCGACCACCAGGGGAGATGTGGCGTATTCTGGAGAAGGGACTGTCTTAAGTCAGTATTGGTTTTCTTATTTTGTGGGCTAGCTACACAGGAATACACTAAAGCCATAGAATTGTGGTTGTCTACTCATACGACAATTTATACTCATATCATGTCCTAATTTTGCTGTGGCATCATCTGATGTGTTTACTGAATTTTTTTTTCAGTTTTTCTCTTTTTTGATACTTTTTTAGGACCATAACAACAAAAGCTTTATCGATTAAATAATTATGCTAATTTCCAATGTACCTACATGATAATTATCTGCCTGTTCTCTGATATACATTTTTTTTTATCGTGGGAAAAATCATCCAATGACAACCCCCGCTCTTGGGCGGAGCGGGAGATAATGTCAGACTCTTACTGACACAACCCCGTTCCTTCTAGCCTTCATACCGGGGCTTGAGTTCTCTTTCGGATAACCCTGGCCCCAGTAGGCTTCGACCCAGCTGGGCCCCTGCTGTTGCTGACAACTCCTTGAGGCGCGCGGGAACATTGCGCGCCGTCGACGACTTGGGCTTGGTCCGGACAGTTACCGGACGGCCGGGCAGCGAGCTACCCATTGCTCACTGTCCGCAAGCCCGCGCCTACGGTGGCCGGAAATCGGGACCGGAATCCCGGCGGCGGCGGCGGCGGCGAGAGCGCCGTTGCCTGATGCGGTCGATCTCCTCCTTTGCGAGCATTACTGCTTCGCAGAAGTCGGCGGCAGCCTGCTACTCCTCGTCGCTCCGGACCATGGCCTCAACCAAGGCCCGACGTTTCTAATAAACATGACATTTGTTGAAAGTTTATCCATCTATAAAACGAGTACCAACAAAACGAACTTATTCGTAAATAGCTTTGTTTCTTTTTTTTCGAAGTTAGATAGCTAATGCCTTCTCCCGCTTTACTGTGGAGAGCGTGTCAGAATTTTACTGCTTAAGACCTACCTGTGTTCCTTGATTGGCCTTTTGCGTTTGAGGGTCACGGTAACTCTTTCAGACGTTCGCACAGGTCCCTCTGAACATTAGCGATCTAATTTCATAATTCTATTTTCTAAAAGAAAACAGTTCAAACAGAAAATCTTTATCAAAACCGTCACGATACAGCATCGACCCTCCAGAATAGTTCCTCGTACACAATCTGCCACAGCGGGGGATCGAACCAGCGCTATGCGTAATGCATGCGATATTTTTTATATAAATATGGTATTAAACATGAGTCCGAGGTTTTTCTCTGCATTTTCATTAGTAACTTGCTCGCTAATATAAATCAGTTTTGTGATGAAATGCCGGTGCTTGGAAAGTCATGAATCTGTATTACAATTATTTTACAAAATTGCATTAAGTATAATGATTTAAAAGTTTTAATAAGTACGATAATTATGTTTTTAAAACGGTTTTGAAAAACATCGTGAGGAAACCGGAACACGAGCAAAAATTCAAAGAATTTTGACATCCACCAATCAACCCGTACTGCCTGCGTGGTGGATTACGGTCCATATCCTGATATAGAGCGGAGTCCTGAGTTCCATCAGTGGGGGCATTATATAGCTGACCTCTGCTAGAGGGGCCAAGTGCAGGTTATTTTATTTTTATTCATTTCTCTCATACATTTTTAACATTTGTTTAAATGTTTTTAGCTCGCCAAACTTTAGTGAGTGTCACCTAATTATCTTTGAATATTTTATTCTAGGAAATGCCAGTTTTCTCACGTTTTCCGTAATTGTTTTGAGAGTAGCGATGCTGAAATAAATTATACAAAGTAATGCGCTTCACTTGCTTTGAACCCAAGACTTGTAAGTTGTGGACGTTAAGGATATTATCAAAATTATTATAGAAAATTGATAGATATTTTCGTCCCAAACTTAATTTAATGCCGACGTATTTACTTGTAACTCAGTTGTCTTTCAAAAACAAACAATAACCCTTCCAAATCCACATACACAAATTAAAATCCTCACACATGATTTAAAATTGAACCCCATCGCTATCTACTAATCTAATTTAGACGAAAATAGCGTAACACGGTAGTATTTCATCGATAGTGCACATAATCGATTAATTTAGTATCGATACAATCGGATCGCGCTGGCGAGATATTTCGCTAATCGAAATCAATTAATCTAGAGCAGTCATTTCCAAAGTGTTCTAACCTAGACCCCCAGGGGTCCACATAGACTGCAAAGAATACATAACACAGTAAAATAAAATAAGGAATACGTTTGTGGTAAGTACGGGTCTACAAGACCAAAACAGTAAGGTCTACATATACAGAAAAATTCTCCAAGGGGTTCATAAGTCAAAAAGTTTGAGAATCTCTGATCTAGACTTTGCCTCGACTCGGAGCGGGTAATAGTTGTAATTATTAACAGTTTTGATACGCAATGAGATTATGGATATCTCGGTATTTCGATTTTTAGTGTTTGAGAGAGGTGTTAGGCAAGAAACTGAGATTTCTCTGGAATGTTCATTATCGCAATACTGGACTCAGTTCTGATAAATCACTTTAATTGAATTAGCTTTTAAACAAGTTTATGTGATTTCCTGGATTACAGTATGCTGAGTTACTGCGGCCCTGGGATTCAAAGAGCAATTGAAAGATCTTGCATGAGTTTTAGTCTGTAAAAGTCTGACATTCCATCTTGCTCCACTCTGAGCGAAAGAAGCTATTTGTTAACTTCCTATCCAAAAATGGGTACAAGGTACTGGTTAACTGATGCAGCACACGGTGGAGGAGTGCCCCGCATGGGCAAAGAGAGGGCCGCCGTGTCCTCGTTGCGGAGACCTCTGGCACCCGGACCTGATTCAGGCCATGGTTCGGAGCGAGAGGAAATGTGAAGTAATCGCCTCTTTCTGCGAAGCAATAATGCTAGCGAAGAAGATGGCTGTGACCATGAGGGAACGGACATTCTCACGCCCCTGCTGCCATCGCAGGCCAACGTAGCCACAGGCTTGTGGAGGGCGGGTAATGGGTAGTTCGCTGTCCGGTCGTCCGGTAAGGACAGAGCCCGACTCATCGAGGGCGCGTAGACGCGCGCCTCAAAGGGATGTTATATAAACCGTACGGGCCCAGCAGGGCCGATGCCCGCTAGGGCTATGGGGATTTTTGAAAGAGATTTCGTGGTCCTGCAACGGAAAGGGCAACTGAAAGATATAAGTAGGTGGGTTTTAGTCGGCGGTAGAACGGGAGAAATCATGTGATGATTTTACATCCCAAAACAAAAGTTGTTGGTTAAGAAATTTTAAACGAGAGGATGCAACAAACCGTTCTAGGAGATGAAAATTGTCTCTTTAAATATACTTAATCACTATCGACTTGTATTTACCAGGTAGGTAGTACATCTCTTATAAATTATTTAATGATATATTATTGCACAATAAATTTTACGAGGTTTTATTTAATTGTATACTAGTGTGGCCGCGAAAATAGCGCAATAAAATGGAAAAATCCATTATCGACCCCACCTTTGCACTTGTGTTAGAAATCTTATAAACCCCTATTTTTTAATTAGTAAAAAAAAATGGGGTTCTATCCTTACCTGATATTTGAGTAGTCAAAAGAAAAGAAAAAACGAAATTCAAAACTGTGAACAAAAATTTGTCATAATTAGTAAATTCATAATTGAATTAATCATTGCTAGAAGAAATTAGTACACGCAATGTTTTTCTATTTTGATCGCTATTCATTCTTTCATAATCAATAGCCTGTACAATATTTCTATAAATTGAGCGACATTTTGGGATCATCATCAGCCTTTTTAATGTTCCCACTGCTGGGACTCAGGCCTCCTCTCTAGGAGAGTGAATGGGCCAAAATCCACCACGCGGGCCCAGTGCGGATTGGTGAATGTCACATGTCTTCGAATTTTTGGTTCTAGGACATGCCGGTTTCCTCACGATGTTTTCCTACAGCGTTTTGAGAGCAGTAGTGATGGAACAAATTACACAAAGTAATACGCCTGGCTGGGTTTGAACTTGTGACCTACAACTCGTAAGTCGGAGCCATTACCACTCGGCCACCACTGCTCACACATTTTGGGATATAAACTGATAACTTTGCTGTTTATGAATATTATTTATTGAGACTTAAAAAAATAACAAGACCTTTTTTAATTAGCCATTTATGTATTTGTAGATACTTAAAAAAATGTGGAGTAAATTGTCCGTTGTTCTTTACCAGAACATGTATGTTTTATAGATTTAAACTTTCCTTATGAATCACTCTGTTTAATGATGCAAAATAAAAATCCGTTCTGTAGTTTTTGGTTTATCACGAACAGACAGACAGACAGGTACAATACGGTGTTTTACATTATGTAATGTAAGGATTGTAGTCACTATATTTTGCACACGTATGACCGTATCCTAAACTCATAAATTAATAACCTTAGTTAGTTCGTTAATACATGTTACTTCGAACCAAATTATGCAAATGAATTAATACGCAGCTAGATTAGTAGTCAGTGAATTAATAGAACTTCCAAAAGCGATAAGTGTACCTAATGCAGTCAGCCCTGTTATCAACCTTGCTCAATTAACCGTTTAACTACGATATTTAAGAGGATGCTCAAAGGTAGCCCGTAAAATTAAAATGTTCTTATTTTTTGCATTTTAGCCTTCTTTGCATCTTACCCCATTGAATCGCTATTTCATTAAAAGTCATACACACAAACAGGTAAGAAGAACTAGAAGAGTTTATTTAGGAGGGAAATCATCCAATGACGTCTCAGCGGGAGGGCGTGTCAGACTTTTACGAACGTCAGACTTTAACGAAGGCAAAAGGAACAGGAGTAGGTAAAAACCTACTCCTGTTCCTTTTGCCTTCGTTCCAGGGTCCCGATGTACACTTTCGCAGAAGCCATGGCCCCAGTAGGCTTCGACCCTGCTGGGCCCCTACGGTTTGCTGATATCTCTTTGAGGCGCTCGTGGAACAGTGCGCGTCGTTCGGTCGACAACTCGAGCTCAATGTAAATTGAAATGATAAATAGTATTTTCATTTTACATATTTCGCCTCCTTTTTAGCGCAAAGCATGCATATTTTGAAATTGCTAATAGAGTCTGTCTAATAAGTTAAACGACTTGGGTAATTATTAGGATTTAATGAAATCTGATGTAGTCAACACGGGTTCAATAATCAAGGTTGATTAAGAGATAGAGATCATTGTTTACTAACAGAAGAACCTTATAAAAAGTACTGAATATTTGTATTTTTTAAATGATTAAATATTATACAAAATTCCCAAGTCGGTTGACTTATTAGACAGACTATATAATTCAATGTCTAGTTATGATCATTCTCATGGGTCTGATCGTGAGAACGATCATAACTAATCGAAACAGCAAAATACTTGAAGAAACATCGTTTCCCTACATGCAACTTCGATCAATATTCTTCATACCTCTCACCATCCTCAATTCGTCTACAATCTCTATTTTTATAGCCACACCAGATGATATACTCGCCTATTACCTCGTCAAAATGCAAGCTCTCGGCGACGTGAAAATGACACGATTTACGAGCTTTAACACGGCACAGCGTAAAAAATGGAATTGCACGCGCGTGACACCTCTGAGATTTGTGACACTTGTGACGTGACACTTTGCTGGTGCTTGTAAGCTAATGTACTGCGTGTTGGAGTTCGGTGTTTGCCGTGGAGTGATGTACATTACATACGAGTGTTTATTTGCGTGTATTTTTAAAAAGCAATGGATGTGTTCTTGCTTATTTTTTTTTATTGAAATATACTAGTTGAGCGCGAGGCCGGCCTAGAAAGAGGTGGCGGGAGGGGATTTGAATACGTACCGCGAGTTAGATACGGTTCAGGAGTAGAAAGTTTAGTTGCCCAGCTGTGGGACAGCAATAGCTAGTTAAAAAAAAAAAACCGGCCAAGTGCGAGTCGGACTCGCCCATGAAGGGTTCCGTAGCAGCAAGTAACATAATATAAAAGTTCTTGTAGTTCGTTGTAACTTTGATCGATGTTTTAGTAATAGTGTATTTTTTTTATTTTTTTTATGACGTATTAAAAAAAAACTACTCACTAGATCTCGTTCAAACCAATTTTCGTTGGCAGTTTGTATGGTAATGTATGTCATATATTTTTTTTAGTTTTATCATTCTCTTATTTTAGAAGTTAGAGGCGGGGGGGACACACATTTTACCATTTTGGAAGTGTCTCTCGCGCAAACTATTCAGTTTAGAAAAAAATGATATTAGAAACCTCAATATCATTTTTGAAGTCCTATCCATAGATACCCCCACACGTATGGGTTTGATGAAAAAAAAATTTTTGAGTTTCAGTTCTAAGTATGGGGACCCCTAAAATTTATTGCTGTTTTTCTATTTTTGTGTGAAAATCTTAATGCGGTTCACAGAATACATCTACTTACTAAGTTTCAACAGTATAGCTCTTATAGTTTCGGAAAAAAGTGGCTGTGACATACGGACGGACAGACAGACAGACATGACGAATCTATAAGGGTTCCGTTTTTTGCCATTTGGCTACGGAACCCTAAAAACACTACATAGTTCTTAACTGCGGCAACGATCCTACCTGCTCGCAGTATTCATTTTTTTTTAAATTGATATAAACCTAGTGCTTGACTGCAATCCCACCTAATGGTAAGCAGTGATGCAATCGTTGATGGTGAGGTGCACTAGTTTATTAGGAGCCTATTCACTGTAGCCTTGAAGACACCTGAATTATAATCGGACGGGAAGCCCGCAGCAGGCAAATGGGTCCAGTCCTTCGAAGTACGCGGTATAAATGGCGAAGCGAAACGCTTGACCGTAGATCACATACCTCTGTTAAAAACGGAGGATCCTCTGACCAGACTTGGAACGTGTCTGGTCCAGGCAACAGGCCGATGATTGTGATCGAGTTGCTGTATATGCGCGGAGAACTTTGTTTGCACGATGAGTATTTGTGTGACGTTAAACCTTCGTGTAGTTCGTATGTGGGGGCATAGACAACGCTGCATACGTACACTACATTGATCTCGTGATCGCAAGTAGGAGTGCCGATCGTGGGGTCTTGGGTTCGATTCCCGGGTCGAGTAAAAAGTATTACTGAGTTTTTACAGACTTTTATCGACTAGAAACCTAGTCCTGTTCCTTCGTTGCCTTTCATAGCAGGGCCAAGTCTTCCTTTCAGAGGCAGACTTTTGGCCCCAGTTGGCCTCGACACTGCTGGGCCCCTACGGTTTGCTGACATCTCCTTGAGGTGCGATTAAGCTCGCCTTTGTCCATGAATTGTTAAATCACTGTGTGCTTTGTAATATTCTTGTATACAATAAAGAATTAAATTAAGATTAACAAAGTAAAACGTATCAATCTGCACTAAAATTATAAAGAGGTAAAGTTTGTTTTTGTTTGTAGGAGGTAATCTCTGAAAGTACTGGTTCGATTGCGAATTTTTTCACCGTGACATAGGCTATATTATATGTACCTACGCGGGCAAAACGGCGGGCAAAAGCTAGTCGTTAATAATTTAATGATCAACCAATAATCTATATATATAAAAATGAATCCCTGTTTCCTTGGTCACGACATCACGCGTGAATGGCTGGACCAATTTCGCTAATTCTTTTTTTGTTGTGTTCGTTATTGTGAGGAGAAGGTTCTTATGGGAAAAAAATATTAAGGTACTGTAGGGTAGGGTAGAGTAGAGTAGGGTAGTGTAGGGTAGAGTAAGGTAGAGTCGGGTAGAGTAGGGTGGAGCAGGGAAGAGCGGGAGCCAAGCCGCGTGGGCAAAATCTAGTTAGTTTATAAATTACTACCTTAAAGTAAATAACGACAGCAGCCTTTTAAAACTAAACCAAAATAACCGACTTGAAAATGTTTCATTCATCTCATTGAGAGATCACATCCTCTACTTTAACATTCATCATATCGATTAACGTAACAAATAAAACGAAATCGGTAATTACAGGAGATATCGATCAATCGTCAAATAGTTCGGATCGATGGATAGTTCGAATCAATTACTCGGTAATGATCGTTGGTAGTGTAATCATCTTTTCTTATTTGTCATTCAACGAAATTGTTGCATGTGTGGTACAGGTAATGAGCGGTTAGCGAGAATATCTGAAGTTCCAGACAAACGCTACCGACGTTAAAAAAAATGGTGAAGGAGCATGACATTACCGATTACTTTATTACATCTCTTTTCTTAATAAAGTATATTTGATATTTAGTAGTATATCATTTTGTATTGTATTTTAATGTATTGTATTTTATTTTACATTATTTATGTTGCTGTACACTTACAGCCCTAAATCGTTCCGTTCCTTACGTTTATATTTTAGTAATCTTTTTGTTTCGTCCATCCAAAGGTAGTGTGTAAAAGATTGCCGTGTGGGATAAGACTGCCTATTATACACTTATTTTTAAAAAACAATAAAGTATATAATAATAAGTCATGAATTAGCTTTGGTTCTTCGTACGCCTTCCAAAGTCCAAGACCAAAGCGTTTTTTTTATGGCTAATGAGCCGGTTTCGACTGTACTGTCAGTGTCACGTTGAGGACCTAAGGGTTCTGAGATATACTAACCTATAATAATTGTAAGTGACATTTTATTACAACAAACAACAAATATTTTTGTACAGAGCGGGACACGAACCCACGACACGCACAGCAGCAGCCAACCGCTCAACCACTGTGCTGACTGTGCCTTCAAAACGCTTTCTCTTATAACTTGGCCAGCACTCATCACATATTGACTCCGTAATAGATTTAAACAAACATTCCTATTACGATCGTCTCTCAAACCGGACTGGACAAAAAATATCATCATTACACTTATATAAAGAGCAGGTGATAATTTTAGTAATAACTATGTTTAGCACCTATGGTGATGATAGGTCATTTTGGATTAGGGTACCGGAGAGATTATAAGATAATCTCTCCGGTCCACATAGGATCCAAAATATACACAGCTAAATTTTAATCGTTTTAATCCCGTGGAGGGTCGATCCATAAGTAATAGTCGGCCTTGCGTACAAACTACCTGAAGGCCATTGAACTCGCTCAGCTGACGTTTTCTTAAAGAAATTAATTTCGTATATGCGTAAATTAATACGAGTTTTGAAAAAAAAGTACTTTATTTTTTAATTTTATCTTTACAAATCGATAGTGTTTCGTGTACCGGATCGACCCTCCACGGGATTAAAACTATTAAAATTTAACGGCGTATTTGTAAAGAATTTGGTAGATTTATTATCAGACAGATATTTGAACCTACGTCTTATTCTGACGTTTTTATAAAAAGAGTTCTAATTATACTATATAAACATGTAAATAAAATTGAAGTAGGTATCTGTTTGTAATACAAAAATAACTTGTAACTTAATGCATATTATGAATGTCTGTCCCAAGTAATCTATGAAACGACAGGAACCGGGTCGATTTTTTTTTAAATAGCTCGTTTATTGAGAAGGCTTTTGGAAGTGAAGTATTATTTAAAGACGCGGGTTATACTGCGGGGGACAGCTACTGTGAAATAAAAAATAAACATTTAAAGATATCTGTAGCCTGATTCACGTAAAATCAAACAAGCCAAATATCGTTGAAGTTTTATAGTCGTTCGATCGAAATCCTATTCAAAAGCGGTATTCACGATCTATCGACTTATTTCCAGTTAGATTATTAAGTATTCTACCAGGATTAATGTAATACCGATTTTTTTTTTAATCGAAGAATTTCAAACGACTTTAAAATCGGTGTCGTTCAAACTCGATTGATGGATGTGAATACGGAAATGGTCTAACTAAACGACTAAATCACTACGATATCGTTACGGTTTTCATTACGTGAATCGGGCCACTGGTGTTAATATGGTTAGTAGTTATGGCTTCATTTGTTTTTTTTTTAAGAATTATTTTTTCCAATACACGCGTCTTTTATGGATCTTAATGCCCAGAAAAAAAAGTGAATGATGAAGAAAAACACGCTCTATCTATAAGAGGAAAAGTTGTTTATTGAGTACCGTTAGTAAGTATGTAAAAAAGTTTCAGGGTGGCTGGGAAACAGTTACTCTTGGGTTCCCTAATGATTGTCTAAAAACGTTTCGCTAAACGATTGAAAAACTGCAATATAAGTTACATATTTTGAAATAATACCACAGGAAAAAAAAAAAAAAAAACGATAAAGCAAACATGACGTATACACATGACGTACATTTTGATATAAGTGTGTAATGTTGTCGAAGCGGTATTTAGACCCGAGCCATGGCGAGGGTCTTAAGAGAGTCGAGAACGGTAATCATTAGTTACTCACGTATATCATACGACATTTTTCAATACACTTGTGAAGAAAATAACTGTAAAACTAGTAAACTTTTGTGGTGGTAAAAATTTATATTCATATTTGCGCCCATTTTTATTTCTTTTCCTGGTGGGGAACACGCGCCCATCATGAAACGATAAATGTAATTAAATTATGGCGGTGGAGAGGTTGAACAAAAAGGTTTTAACTACATTATAGCACTAGTGCGTAATGGTAATCAAAATGTCACAGTTTGGTAACAAGTGCGATTATATACCTAAGTGCAGTGCAATAAGAGTCACTTTATGAGCAACTGTATTGGGAAAAAAAAATTTATCTATTACCTACACATAGTACACATCTATCACAAAAAAAGGGAACATTTATGTGTCTTTATAGTTTAATCAGTTAATACAACTTTTTAAATTACTTTCCTATAAAAATATTATTTAGAAACTATTACCTACTAAATTAAAAGACGCTTCGCTCTTTGAAAGTAAACAGTGACAGTTTTTTCTTTGAATCCCTTTACATTACACATAAGGACATAAATATATGGACACGATATGATAGATGGAACGTGTTGGTTACTTTTCTTGTGCTGCTTCTTGGTCGTAAGTGTAACACGTTGCTATGCGATATCTGTATGCTTATTAAAATGTAGTGGCAGTGTAAAGAGATCATTATAATGTCAACGCTGGGAGCAGTACACTTATTAACTGTATATTTTATAGACTACTAGCTTCGCCCGCGCACATAAAATATGTCACACGGGAATGAAGCAGCTTTCTATCGGTGAAAAAATTTTCGAAATTGGACCAGTACTTTCAGAGATTACTTCCTACAAATAAAAAAACAAACTTCACCTCTTTCTTATATAAATAAATAAAACTAAGAGGTAAAGTTATTTTTTTTTTTGTTTGTAGGAAGTAATCTCTGAAAGCACTGTTTCGATTGCTAAATATTTTTCACCAATAGAAAGCTGATTTATTCCTGAGTGGCATAAGCTATGTATGTACGCGATCGAAGTCGCGGGCAAAAGCTAGTTATGTCATAAACAAAATACACGTAAATATTTATAAAAATAACAAGTGTAAAGCGGGAACTACATTAGAGCGACGCACACGGGGGCCACGCTTGATTTGTACGTAGAGTGGCGTCGCGTGGCGTGGATCTAATGTAGTTCTACAAGTCTAGTTGCCATATAAAATGTATGGAGACCGACGCGCCCAGATCGGCGTACGTGGCTCACGTATGCTCAATGTAGTTCTACCTTAAATGTACGGAATCCGTTGCTTATACACCAGTCGCGCTTGACCAACTTTTTGTTGCTCACTTTCAAGAAGACGCTCCTAAAAAGAAAGTATACCCAAGTGAAAAAAGACAAGTTATGAGATCGCCCCGGGCGCACGACGGGACTCGGAAACAAAATGCTCCATTCATAATTATCGACCTCTGTTGTAGTGTTGTCATTATATCGATAACGACAGTTATGAACTTAATGCGTATCATCACGTTGAATGACTTTTTTTGAATATTGATGTGGGGTACTGGGTGAGTGATATGAATGAGTGGTCAGATTTGTTTTTTTAAAAGCTATAAAAGAACTATACATAAAAATATCATAATAACGAGTGAAATATCGAGTGATTGCAACTATATAAATAATATTTTCCTTGTATTATATCCAATGAAATTATTTAATTAAGTAACAATTACAATAGCAACGATTTCAATAGTAAAATATGTCTTTTGTTTTTGCAGATTTATCCACTATGTGTTGTGTCTATTAAATTTAACATCTAAATAAAATCCGACTGATATTCAGATTTTATTTCTAAAAACCGCATTGCTAAAATGTGTCGATAAGTTCGCATCCCTATTCGCAATTACGGCTGGCGAGCGTGACGTTTACTTAGCGCTCACATCAAACGCGCCGCACCGACCGCCGCCACTCGCCAAAATTTACTTAATCGAACACAATTCTGGCGCACTTTGCACGCGACGCGAATAGTGTGCATTTTTCGGCTAAATTCGGAGAATTTCGGAATTGTTCGGGGTTTTGGTAAAGCGTTATCGCGATTAAATCAGTTTTAATGAAGGTGTGAGGTTGGAAACAATTGAACGTTATGCCCTGATGTTTAAATTAACTAAACATTCTTCGAATATTCGATATAATCGGGATACTATTTTTATGGTATATTTAGAAGAGAGTAAAAAAAAAAAAATAAACGAGTCAGAGCTAAAAAATGGTAATAGATTGGATTAATAAAAGGGTATCATTAATTTTGATGTACAATAGATACACAACATTATTTTTATGACTTTTAGTGGGTTTTTATAATTCAATGCTTTTAGTATATGCGTAACTTGAATATTCAAGTTACGCATATTATATACTAAAAGTTTATTCAGAATCAGTAACTGAATCGATTCCAATAATTTTTATACCATGTTATATTTTTACCTAAAAATATTTAAAAAAAAAGTTGGACACCACCGATACTAAGTACAAAACAGGTCACGGCATGTCATGAGCATGAGACGGCAGAGCACAACTAGGTGCGGAAGCAAAACAACCCCTCAGTTGCTCGGGTAGCCCGGTGACCATGTATTTATGTCGCCAACCAGGTATCATAACTGGCTTATAACTTTGTGATTTTATATAACACAGTTTTGTAATTTTGTACATAGTATCTTTACATAAAAAGTGTCTCAGGTTTCGTTTATACTAAAAATAAGATTGTATAAGGCAGCCAAGTGTCTTTCCTAAACATTATAGACAGTACCTAAGTTTTGACTTTTTAATAATATAATATTTTTATTTCCAGGTAAGTCATCAACACAATACACCTCCCATCGCCCAGGTAAGGCAATTCTTTTCCATACAAACAATTATCGTAACTTTTACATAAAAGTCATTTAATATCGCATACAAAGCGAAATGTAATCGAAACGTTTAATGAAAGGCTCGTACGCCGTTCGTTAGTACGCATGCGCGTCGACATGGTGCGATTTATCGACGCGCCGCACAGCGACAAAGTAATCGATATCGACATGCTAAATCATAACAGTATGGTGCGCAACACTAGTGAACGAAAATGGCGAATATTATTTCGTTAAGTTTTAATTTTATGTGATAATTATATTGATGAAGCTTCTATAATTTATGATTGCTGTTTGATAACAAATTGATTGCTGGTCAGAGGTTAATATTGCACGTTATTTAGTTATTTTAACGTGTTGACGTTTGTTAGTGTATACAGTGTACTCGTATATGCAGTAGAATAAAAGTAAATATGACTAGCCAGTTCAGATGAACAGGCACTTTTTTACATATTTACTTTTTACAGGTAGATAGCTAGTCGTTAGTCCCACCTAGGACAAATGAATGTGTGATGACTGATGAGCACGATCATTTGTTCTATGTCTGGGTGTAATTTATCTATAATATTGTGTATGTATTTAGAGATACGTAAGTTTGTTCATCGTTGTCTAGTACTCATAGTACAAGCACTGCTTAGTGTGAGACTACATGGCATTTATGATGGATGGTAGTTTATTAAAAGCATTCACTCTAACCTTGAAAACATCTAAATTATATATAATTAAACTTGAAGACTGCACCAGGAAAATGGTTCCAATTAAAGATGTGCCGAATATTCGTTTTACATTCGGTATTATTCGGCAGAATTTTGAGGTACATATTCGTATTCGGCCAAAGACGGATGAAAAAAGATTGCATGTAACAGAGATGAGAATGTTAAGATGGATGTGTGGTGTGACGAGAATGGATAAAGTGAGAAATGAGTATATTAGGGGAAGTTTGAAAGTGGCGCCAGTGACTGAAAGGTTGAAAGGAAATCGTTTGTCTTGATATGGTCATGTAAAAAGGAGAGATGAAAAGCATGTTGCTAAAAGAGTTATGAATTTACACGTGGATGGGTGGAGAGGGAGAGGGAGGCCAAAGAAAAGATGGATGGATTGTGTAAGAAGTGATATGAAAGAAAAGGGAGTTAGTGATAGCGTGACGAGTAACAGGACAGAATGGAAGAAAAAAACGTGTTGCGCTGACCCCAAATAAAACGGGACAAGGGCAGGAAGAAGAAGAAGATTCGTATTCGGCCAAATCAATCCCAGGAAGAAATCCCATATTCTGACATTACTACAACAACAAACTATTATAGTCGGTTTGGTAAGAACTTAACCGAATATTATTCGCTGTTTGGTTTTTCGGTGAAACCAGTATTTGGTGTATGACTCTAGTTCCAGTCCATCGATTCGGTCTGATACAATACCTAGTTAGTTAAGCTTTCACTTAAAAAAAGTGGTTTTTGTTTCACAGTTTATTGACTTCCTTATATCCTTAGAAAAGTAGATACCTACTTATTAATTTGTCGATATCTTATTCATATTCCTACGTAAGCCTTTCATTCACAAGTCCATACTTGATCGCTTCGTCTGACCATACTAGCGATCTTTACGACCGTTTCTCATATGCGTAGGCGCCGCTTTTAAACTCGCCATTTAAAAAAACGCTCTATGAACTGAAAAATAAAGTTTGTTTTTGGTTAAAGTATTTTTTTGTGGTAACAAAAGTAAGAGTTTAAGACTTTTTATGTATTGTAATGACACTTGTTTACAGAGCATGTAAATATGATGGAAATTAAACGTACTATGGTTTGTCGTGTTTTCTTTAAGTAGTTGTAAAACTGCAGATAATTGGGAGATAAAATGCCTTGGACCTTAATTACATGATCATTTAACATTGTATAAGTCCAGTCTTGGTTTATTATGTGCCTGTTAATGGGCTAGTATTTCTTGTCTGAGTTCCATCAATTCTTACTTAATTTAATTTTAGGATAGTCTTTCCCTAGGGTAACGGGTTTATCGAAAGATTCACAATAGTCCTGGAACGCAAAGGGCAACTGACTGACTGTAATATAGATGGGTTTAGTCAGTTAAAGTGTGAAACTCCCTCTCGCTCTACTTAATTAACTTTGTCTATATAACCGTAACCTTTTAATAAAGGACTGTTTATGCTCACTATACAATTTCAGAAGCCCTACCAGGAGCTTTTAAAGCGGAACATATAACGACCTAATCTGAACTGTAAAAGGGATGGAGCAATATAGGGTGTATAGTTCCATCCCTCTTTCTCGCTCGCACGCCTGACATTTTAACATGTCATGGTAAGGTCCGTCATAAATACTATACGTGCGGTCTTTAATTGGCTTCAGATGTCGTCTGTAGTATTTTTTTTATAAGCTGCAAGTCCTTCATGCTGTACCTAATAAAAAAAACTGGGCAAGTGCGAATCGGACTCGCGCACTGAGGGTTCTATGCAAACTACAATTCCCGAATGGAGTCTCGAAGATTTTTTCGAATTGCAATTTTTTTTTTTGTGACTTGTTAACAACAAATTCACTGTGCTATAAGACCTTGCTTTGTGCCAAATTTCAGGATTCTAGGTCAACGGGAAGTACCCTATGAATTTCGATCTTTGAGAATATCAAAATACAAGTTTTTTTTTTGCGACATAAACAGCCTTATCTTTTTTATTCGTAAACTTAGAAGTTTGATTTTTTCACAGCTTGAAGGGACCGCAGACTTGAGTATAGGTTAGGTATAATTTCAACTCGATATATCCACGCGTTTTTGAGATAAAGGGTCTTGACAGACAGACAGACGGACGGACAACAAAGTGATCCTATAGGTGTTCCGTTTTTTCCTTTTGAGGTACGGAACCCTAAAAATCATCATCACCATTTCAGCCGAAAGATGTCCACTGTTGGACATAGGCCTCCCCCAAGCGTTGCCACGACAATGGATCCTATGCGTCTCGCATCCACCGCATTCTTGCGACTCTCACTAGGTCGTCGCTCCACCTTTTGGGAGGTCTTCCAATGCTGCGTTTTCCAGTGCGCACTTTAAAACCTTTTAGCCCCATCGACCTTCCGTTCTACGAGCAATGTGCCCTGCCCACTGCCACTTTAGTTTGGCGATTCTCCGGGCTATGTCGGCATGTATGTTAATAAATAAATAAACAAATAAAACCAAATCTCCAAGATTCATACGCCCAGAGATACGATACGCTATCTCCAGCGTTCTTTACCGTCCGGAAAACGGTTACTCAGCCACTTAACCGCACAATTAAAACGCACTAAGTTATCACCACCTAGCACTACACAAGATAATGGGGGAATAGAAAGCAAATAGAAATATTGCATAGCGTTTAATCGCGCGAGCGCAGAGCGGCAAGCTTCTGCATCTTAGTTCGCAAAGGTGCCGCGAGATGCCGCCACCAACGCCGATTAGATGCGTATGCGCAAGATTTACTGCCGGGGTGTGTACTATCGCGCACAATAAATTAGAAATTCGTTAGATAGAGACGTCCCGTGTTGCGAATTCCAATTATTCTGTGCTTTGGTTTAACTATGTCTGTACTTTTTTTTTAATGCGTCGCATTGTTACTGGTGTGTTTGATGGGGAATACCAGATTTGAGATTTTTAGGGTTCCTTACCACAAAAAGAAAAACGGATCCCTTAAAGGATTTTTTTTTGGTGGGTAATAATGACATCCCCTGCCCTTGAGCGGAGCGGGAGATAGTGTCAGACTCTTACTGACAAAAAACCTACCCTGTTTCTTCTTGCCTTTCATAATGGGGCCGAGGAATTACATTGTCCGTCTGTCTGTCTGTCTGTTAAGACCCTTCATCTCGGTAACGTCTAGGTATCAAGTTGAAATTAAAATCATTTATTGAAGTTTGCGGTCCCTGGACGCTGTGAAAAAATCAACCTACAAAACCGACGTACAAAGGTCGAAAATTCTTGTCTCAATTCTCCCTAACAAATAAAATTCAATTGGAAAACTTTAAGTAATTAAATAGTTAAGAACAAAAACAACGGTTACCTCATTTCATTTACTTACTGAAGACTCGCTTGAAGAATTTTATTATTATCATTAAAAGAAAAGAAAAGATAACTTTCTGGTTTAGTCTAGGAAGCTGTTAGTTTTGATGGGAAATTCAGAAGTTTTATTGGAGTCTCTATTTATTACGTAAAGCCCGTTTTAGATTTTATTTTACGTAGCCAACTATGTCTGTACTAATTTTTTTTTTATAGTTTGAAAAAATCATCCAATGACATCCCCCGCTCTTGGGCGGAGCGGGAGATAGTGTCAGACTCTTACTGACTAAAAGACCCACCCCGTTCCTTCTAGTCTTCATACCGGGGCTCGAGCTCCCTTTCGGATAACCCTGGCCCCAGTAGGCTTCGACCCGGCTGGGTCCCTGCTGTTGCTGACAACTCCTTGAGGCGCGCGGGAACAGTGCGCGCCGTCGACGACTTGGGCTTGGTCCGGACAGTTACCGGACGGCCGAACAGCGAGCTACGCATTGCTCACTGTCCGCAAGCCCGCGCCTACGGTGGCCGATGTCTGTTCTAAATGAAAGTATCGTATAAAAAGAAAAAAAAATTGCTTTCAAGTACTTTAAAAAATTTGATCTGTAAAAATCTCAAGTAATTGTATTTGTTATCGAACTTCTTCGAAACCTATTTTTATGCAATTCACTGGCCTGATGGTCTAGCGGTTAGTAGTTAATGGAATTTAGAAAAATGTGTAAGTAAGTATGGTTCCGAAACGTAGTCACTCACAATGGACCTCATCAGAAAGTTTAAAGTCATCCAAACGGGAATTGGAAAAGGCTATGCTCTGAGTTTCCTTGAATAAAGATATCCGCAGGAGAAGGGCAAACCGTGTCCTGGAATAATTTTAACAGTAGTAGGTTTATATGATTACCAGTGGCATATTCACATATTCCTTTTCCACTGTGGTTACACTGTTGGATAAAGAAATATGGCGTTTCGAAGTCGAATGGTGAAAATATGAATGTCGTAATGTATGGAAAATTGACCTAAAATCCTACTATGCGAAAGTTTATATGTGTGCATGTATAATAATAATAATAATAACCACCGGTAGCGTGGACCCTGCTCCCGACACCGGCAAACCACTGTTTTTTTTAATATTTTTATTGTGTTTTTATTTTATGTTTTTTTTTTTTAATATATATAAATGAAAATTATATGTAATATAAAAAATAAAGGAAATAATAATAATAACATTCCACAACTATCACACAACGCCGTCTAGTCTCAAGCTAAGCAGAGCTTGTGTTATGAGTACTAGACAACTGATAAACATGCTTATAGAAGGTGCAGTTTTAAAACTGCACAATATTTCAGGAGGTTGTAATAAAACTCATAAATAATCATGTAAAAAAACGATACCTGCTCAATAATCAGTAATACTTGTTATTTAATTTTTTAATTACACTAAACTAAATCGATTGATCGATGGCCGCGGGGGCGTGGCTAGGGTGTGGCGTGCGGGATGATGATTGGATGATACATTATTTATGAAACTATCGTTGCGAGTTAGTGTGTGTGAAAACGCCCTTTATTGTTCCGTGTTTGTGTGTGTGAAAAAAAGCGCGGTAATAAAAAATAAAAAAATTACCTACTTATTTTATTATTGGTTCGGGTCGAGAATCACTAACATAATTACCTCCTGAAATATTTTGCAGCTTCAAAACGACACCTTGTATATTTCTAAATACATACATGTTATCGATAAATTACACCCAGACACAAAACAAATGATCATGCTCATCACACAAACATTTGTCCTGGGTGGGAATCGAACCCACGACCTCCGGCATAGCAGTCAGGGTCACTAACCACTAGACCAACAGGCCAGTCAATGGATGTTTGTTAATCTTTCACGCAAAAACTGCTGAATGGATCTCTATGAAACTTGGTACACGGGTAGACTATATCCTAGAATAGCATATAGGATACTTTTAATCCTTGGAGTTTGTTCCCTAGGGATCATTTTCTACTATCACGTGGGCGAAGTCGCTGGCAGCAGCTAGTAATAATAATATACAATAGGGACTACCCTGGACACTAGTCCAGGGTCAAAATAATTACATTTTATTTAGTCCGTATTTTAGATTATAAAAAAATATTGGTTACGTATTTTTTCGATTAAACAAAAAATAACAAAGGTACCCTTTTTTTTTTTTATGGTGGGTAAAAATCATGCATTGACATCCCCCGCCCTTGGGCGGAGCGGGAGATAGTGTCAGACTCTTACTGACTAAAAGACCCACCCCGTTCTCAGTATCATTTTTGAAGACCTATCCATAAATATCCCACACGAATGGGTTTGATGAAAAAAAAAATTTTGAGTTTCAGTTCTATTTATGGGGACCCCCAAAATTTATTGCTTTTTTTCTATTTTTGTGTGAAAATCTTAATGCGGTTCACAGAATACATCTACTTACAAAGTTTCAACAGTATAGCTCTTATAGTTTCGGAAAAAAGTGGCTGTGACATACGGACGGACAGACAGACAGACAGACAGACAGACATGACGAATCTATAAGGGTTCCGTTTTTTGCCATTTGGCTACGGAACCCTAAAAAATACGTGTCCCTTATTTTTGAATAATCTAAAAGACGGACTAATTACATTTTTTACGGCCACTAGCCTATTATCTATGAAAAGTGAGGCCGGGTCAAGATGCCAAAGTGGTGTCAATTTGATCTTTGTTATAATTCTTTGACTACAGCGCCAGTTTCAAGGCATTTTAAAGAAAACGATAGATACTGAATGAATTATCAGGTCACAAACAAATCATATGATATTAAAATGAACCTATCAGTATCATAGTTATTTAATAAATTCGAAAAAAATTTAGTCAAGTTGCCACATTTGAAGGTACATAAGATACTTTTTGTCCTAGAAGTATTTTCCTGTGCGTATTCGCTAGTAGAAGCTAGTCTTCATCATCATCTTCTTGCCCTTGTCCCGTTTTATTTGGGGTCGGCGCAACACGTTTTTTTCTTCCATTCTGTCCTGTCACTCGTCTCCCTATCACTAACTCCCTTTTCTTTCATATCACTCCTCACACAATCCATCCATCTTTTCTTTCTTTGGCCTCCCTCTCCCTCGCCATCCATTCACATGTAAACTCATAACTCTTTTAGCAACATGCGTTTCATTCCTCCTATTTAAATGACCATACCAAGACAAACGATTTCCTTGCTAATAGAAGCTATAATAATAATAATATAATTTTTTATGTTATTTTTTGAAGAAATTTTTAAAAATATGTATAAAATAACAAATGAATGGAATAATATAATAATAATAATATTCCACAACTATCACACAACGCCGTCTAGTCCCAATTTAAGCAGAGCTTGTGTTATGGGTACTAGACAACTGATAAACATACTTATATATTTCTAAATACATACACATTATAGATAAATTACACCCAGACACAGAACGTTCATCATACAAACATTTGTCCTGGGTGGGAATCGAACCCACGACCTCCGGCATAGCAGTCAGGGTCACTAACCACTAGACCAACAGGCCAGTCAAGAAGCTAGTATGTAACATAATTGAGAAAAGCGAAGAAAACAACAATTAACAGATAGTTTTAACTTTTAACAAGCACTTATTCACTTACCAAAACTCCCGAATTCCGCACTTTATAGCTACTTAACTTTAGCAGTATACCCGTATTTGTTGGCCAAGTAATTACTCGGCATCAAATTGTAAAGAACTTTGCCGTAAAATAAACACAAGTCAAGTTTAATTGGGGAACTTTGATTGGGATAACTTGAACTCTCTTTTGATGATCTTTGTGTTCGGAGAATTATGAGTTCTCGCTAATTAGCAGTTTGAGAGGAATGTTTTGGTGGGATGAATTAGATGGCGTTTCTATTTATTTTTTAATTTAGGACCTAGACGGAATATTACCTAGATTACACTAGAAATAACTTATGTACCTATCATAGATGCATTTATGTAAACTCACTTAAACCTAGCCCCGGAACAGCTATCTGTAGGTTATACAAATATTTGTTCCGTTCGAGAATCGAACCCGCGACACGCAGCGCAGTAGCCAGTCACTGTGCCAGTCTTGCCTTCAAATATAAAAAAATTATAAAAATCAAATATAAAAACTGTTCTTATAAAATAAAAATGTGCTTCAATATAAATAACAATGTTTTATTCCTACTGCTGTTTTATCGCATAGCGATAACCTCGTCGTATTCTGAATATCAATTCTGGTACAATATCTATTATTTCCGAAAATTAAAAAGCAATATTTCAGCAAGTCGCAAAAATAGTTGTTTTCCAAAACTCAATTTCGACGCCAACCCAAAGTTTATTATAGCAATAACGTCAGATATAAACATACAAACGTGGTCCATTTATTATATTGACGCAGCATCCCGCCTGAGATGTAGACCAGGCACGGTAGAGTCACTGAGACATAACTTTGTTCCTAAGTTACTCTTAGTTTGAACTTGTAAGTTTACCCATTAACTTTATAATCGGCTGTTTCCCTGAGTTCCCTGATCATCTGGGTGAAATGTAGACTGTTTGAGGTATATAATGTAAAGATCAGATTCAGATATTTTTATTTGTAGAACATAGATAGGTAAACAAAATTACAGATATGATGTCAATATAAAATGAACACTAGGTATGTCATGCCGTCAACGGCGTACAAACAAATAAAAACAAATATTTACATTACATTAGAAAAATAACAATAAAAAATAACAAAACATTCAAAATTTATTTATTTATTACATCTTGGAGGACTTACAGCTTAACAAAATTAACTAAAAATAAAATACAATATAAAAGCATCATTATTAAAATCAAGATGAGTTGGGGATTTAGGGGTGTATTAATTTTAATTTTATTTACTTATGTTATTTTGAATTTTAAATCGGTCTCTACATCTGTATTCCTTGATAGCTACAACCTAGGGGTCTTTAAGTCAAAAGTGAATAGGTTACTTCTAAGCAAGCGTGCTCTATCGTCGGCCACATCATCGCTTACCATCAGGTGAGATAGTGGTCAAACACGAGTGTAGCGATAACAAAAAAAAACACAGATAAAGTAATATTTTATTGTAATCTCCTCGTAAACATACTTTAGATTCAAGATCAATGTTCAAGCAAAAAACTAAAAACTTAAGCGATAATTCACTGAAAAAGAAAAACTCTCAGGAATCCAGTATAATCATAGTATCGTCTATAATCATTTATACCAAGTTTTCTTACAATCTGACCATAAAATGGAACCTAAGTTATGGAAAACGTGAAATTAATTTCTCAAGAAAAACTACAGCTCGTATCATTTATCAAAGTGGCATGAATTTCAAACAATCGCAGCATCCAGCTCAAAAACCCAGTTCATCATTATCCCTAATTGACGTTCCCTCGAACAATGTCACCAGGCCTAGTGAGGTGACCAGCAAAAACTGTAATCTATCGATTCTTTCGTCGCACGTAGCCGCTTTTTATTTCCGAACGCATGCCGATCTCCGCCGAGCTCAAATTGCGCACCAATTATAATATCGACCTTATGTACAGCACTATAGTTTCTTAAAAAAATCCATCTCTTTCAGTCCCACGCCATAAGGTCGCTGCGTTTCGTTTTATTTTCTGTAATAGTTTTATACGCACTTTACTGCAAAAACGGCATCATGAATTAATCATGAGGATCGACAAATAGTGTGTGCAAAGGTCGGTAGCTTCATTATGCTGGTTGAACTGTGTGTAGATGTGAGTATTTAGGTATCGAATAGTTGGATGAGTTTAGGATTTAGTAAGTTTTTCGGTAAAGTTTTGAGTCGAGTGTTGGTGGCTGTCGAGTCAGGCTCACGCTGGAGAGCGCGCGGCGGAGTGACATGGAGACGTGGTCGCGCGCGGCGTCACACCCCGCTCCGCCTTCGCCCCGCCCACCGCAGTGTTGCCAACTTCACGCCGGTCCGGGAAAGTGGGAAACTCGCAGGCAAGTGGGGCTAAGGTGCTATGGTCGCCGTGGTGGGGTGCCGGCTGGCGAGTGTCGACGTGCTGCCGCATTTGTCAATGCCCAACATTTTGATCGATCACGCTCCAGCGACGTGCTTCGATATTCTCAGAGACAAACATTTTTCTGCTCCGTAATGTATTGTTTTTTTGCGCCTGATGATATCGTTAGTTTTAATTCTCTTGCATACTATTGTATATTTTAGCAGTAACAGAAACTATAAGCCTTAATTAAATCATCATTTAGCTGTAGATGTCGAGTAATAAAACGCAGAAACCAGTAAGGAAATTGTGAAATTGTTTGTGCCTTGCGAGACGCTTAAACTTTTCGTAATCTGCACAAATTGCACCGTGCTCCATTCTTAATAGAGAATTCCCACAATAAGTACGTATTCCTGAATAATGAAAACGATAAATTCGTTTTTTAAATATTTTTTGTTGGAATCACACTAATATTATAAAAAGTGAAAGATGGTGACCGTGTGTGTATGTTTGTAACTCTTTCAGGCTCGAATGGCTTAATGGATTTCGGTAAAACTTGGCACACAGGTAGACCATGTTTTGAAATGGCACTGTATGTTCCCTTGGGATAATTTTGTACTAACACACGGGCGAAACCGTTGACAGTAGCTAGTAGATTAATAATGCACGGGACCGGTCGTTGTGGCGACACTTGAGGAAGGCCTTTCGACTGAAATGATGTAGAGATCAATAAAGTGACCTCTTTCTAAAATCGCGAATCATACAACAATCTGTCTACTAAATTGAAACTCAAGTACTTAATATAAAGTAACATTTACTCGTAGAACTGATGGAAACTTTTGGACTGTGATTAAAGTTACTTCTTGGACTTAAAGGGATTGTCTGAACGAGTAACCACGGTCCTGCAGAGAAGACCTGCTGAGAAGCCACTTGTCAAGTGCCGTGACAGGCAATGTGTACAGTCTTGACTATGTATTTTTTTTTTTCAGTGATTTTAACGTATGTCTGGCAATTTGAGTATTTTCAGCGGCCTACACAAATATCCTTTCGTTAGTATTATATAAGTTGAGCTCCTTAATAGTCCTGAGTTAAACTTTACTTTACTGACAAATACTTGCACTGACTTGACATATACATTCAAATCTGTATAGTTCTTTCCTTAAAAGACCATCTCAGACCATGGTTCTGATATAATTTGACCATATTTACTGCATAGACTTTAAAAGAGACTTTGACCACTGAGTTGGTTTCCGTGTTTCTAAGGCCAGCCAGGAATTTTTTTTCCTTAGTAGGCCGGTGCAAACACAACTTGATGAAGTGGTTTTGTAAGACCCATCGGATACTCAATGGGTGCGGTATCCCTGCTCAAAATATGAGCCACATATTAGAGTCTCCTAAGTGCTCATACACAAGCACTATGGAGGATTTAATGAGTGGCACCAATGCTGCTATTAACGCAGCCACCTACTGGCGCAAAATACAGGGCTGAGCAAAGTTGATAATCTACAATCGTTAACGCTAGTAGAAAACTGTAAATGTATGGGAATGATGTCATCTCAACGCTGTCACGTGGTCAGAACAAAGGAATAAGCACGCTTAGCGAAGTTGTTATTCTGCAATCGTTAACGCTGTCGAAAAGTGATGAAGCGTATGGGAATGACGTCATCTCAACGTAAAGTCGCGTGGTCGGAACAAATGAATAGAAAATTTGTAGCCAAGTTCACATCGATCAAAATGATAGAATGAATTTCTACAACGTTTAACGCTACATCTTTTGATAAACAAACGCTACATTGTAGAACGAGCGGCCGACGCAGGTGCGTCAACATGGCTACCCACTTATCGTTTTCTACAATTGCTGACACCGAAGCGTAACCGATTGGAGAACGGAATTCGATACGATACGGTTGTAACTTGGCTAGGGGGGCAGATGCGTTGCCGACTCGAGGCGATTGACGAAAGAGATTCGAAACGAAGCGGTCGCAATTTGGCTAGCCCTGCAGTTAAAGAGTTTGCCATCGATTCGAAAATAAAAAGATCTTTTCAAAAGCATTGGGTATGCAGTAAGTCTTTCCACACCAATAATTCAGGGATGGTATTGTAACGGTCGTCCGTATCGTATTTCCTTGTTTGTAGAACATGCAAATATTCGTAATATAAGTCTGTAAACATGACAGTGACAACGGAGACCACATCGATCATATTCGCGATGCAGTACATCAGATTGTACATAATTTTGTTTAGAAATGTTGACATGAATGCATGGAGACAGATTGTAGCTTGCTATTTGTATAGTCAAGCGACTTTATAAAGTTTAAGTTTCGTAAAATATAAAATTGTAGAGATTTTTTTTATTTTTTTTTTTATTGAATCGCGTTTGACCACCATCTCACCTGATAGTAAGCGAAGATGTGGTCGACGATAAAGCTCGCTTGCCTAGAAGTAACCTATTTACTGTTGACTTAAAGACCTCTAAGACAAGTAAGTTTGGAGGATTATTCAAAGTTATTTAAGTTAGCTTTCACTTTTGTTAAATTGACCCTTCAATTATGAAAGTGTCCTTCAGCTGCTCTTCGCGTTCTAGGGCCGCGATGACTCTTTTGATCAGTGCTGCATCCTTGGCAGGTCTAAACCTACTACTTCATGTCAAATGCATCTATCTAGAGCATAGGCCCTAGTGGATCCCATCAATTAAGATGAATGTGTAAATGTTTTTTTTTTTTTTAATGGTTCCTAAATTCAAACGAACGAACGAACCGATCCTGAAATTATTATTAGTATACTATATGTACCAGCTGTGGGACTATCGCTACTGATGTGCGGAAACCAAGAGACTTCTGTATTGTGTATAATACAGTACACTATTAATAAAACCTTCTTCCATTTAAGGCGATCATCTCGCATACTTAATAAATATCTCTATAAAATGTGATAAATAAGATGTATGAAAGATTGTTTCAAAGTGTGCAAAAGATAATTAATAAACTTCATAGAGACATACAAATAATAACTACATAGCTACAGTACCTAAACGCTACAATTAGCGCAATTTGAGAATCTTCTAAAATCTACCTATATAGGGTGACTGGCAATTAGCGTACGATACTTAAACACGTGATTGTGCTCATAATAACAAACAATTTTTATTATGGGAGCAAAGCCGAAATCGCGAAAAAAAAATATCAGCTGTTCAGTACATTAGGCAAACATAAATGTACTGAACAGCTGACTTTTTTTCGCGATTTCAGGTTTATTCCCATAGTAAAAGTTGTTTATTATCATGAGCAAAATCACGTGTTTAAGTATCGTACACTAGGGTACTAGAGTAGGGTAGAGTAGGGTATAGTGGGGTGGAGTAGGGAAGAGCGGAAGCGAAGCCACGCGGGCAAAAGCTAGAATATAAGTAGTCAAAAAACTAAGAATGCAGGACCATTTTCCATCCAGTAGCTAAAATGCAAGCAAAGACCATTACTCCTCAACATATTCCATATATTTTCATGACCATATTTCAATATGGATGGCTCGCATGAATTTCAAACGTTATTATGTAAAGATGTGTCTATCTTTGCATCGCATCGGCAAGATTTCCCGGGAGTCTGCGAATCTTGTTTTCCTGTACGACGTAGGATATCATCATGCTTGTAATCTCTTTGGGGTGGACTAGGGTAGTTAGGTTGATGTCCGAGGTGCTCATAAAAGGGTATTAGGTGAGACTGTTATATACATTTTGTGCGTGGTTTATGGTAAAGGGTGAGGTTGATAAACTTGTGGGAGTCGTATTGTGTGTGTAAGTAAATAATAAGTAGGATGTCGTCATGAATTGATGTTTGTTTTGTTTATTATTGACTTGCTTTTGCCCGTAGTTTCGCCCGCGTATATATAAATAACTAATGTTCACCATCAACGATTACGTCACTGCTTACCATCAGATGGGATCGCATTCAAGCTCTGGTTTATATTACGTACTAGCTTTTACTTGCAGCTTCGCCCGCGTACATAAAATATAGCCTATGTCACTCAGGAATAAAGCAGCTTTCTATCGGTGAAAATTTTAGCAATCAGACCAGCACTATCGCAAAGGAGGAGGCCGAACGCATCAGGCAACGGTGTTCTCGCCGCCGCCGCCGCCGCCGGGATTCTAATCCTGGTTTCCGGCCACCGTAGGCGCGGGCTTGCGGACAGTGAGCAATGGGTAGCTCGCTGTCCGGCCGTCCGGTAACTGTCCGGACCAAGCCCAAGGCGTCGACGGCGCGCACTGTTCCCGCGCGCCTCAAAGAGTTGTCAGCAACAGCAGGGACCCAGCCGGGTCGAAGCCTACTGGGGTCAGGGTTATCCGAAAGGGAGAGCTTGAGCCCCGGTATGAAGGCTAGAAGGAACGGGGTGGGTCTTCTAGTCAGTAAGAGTCTGACACTATCTCCCGCTCCGCCCAAGAGTGGGGGTTGTCATTGGATGATTTTTTCCCACCATAAAAAAAGCACCATCAGAGATTACCTTCTATAAACAAAAAACAAACTTTACCTCTTTATAATATAAAAAAGTATAGATTGATAGGCTCGCATATGACTAGGTACTGTCACACTTGATGGTAAGTCGTGATGTGGTCGACGATGGAGCACGCCTACATAGACGTAACCTATTCACTCTTGACTTAAAGACCCTTAGGCTCAAGCTATGAGGAAACACAGACTCTGGCAGGGAATTCCACTCCTTAGCTGTACGTACAATGGAGTTACTGATAGCGTGACGAGTGACAGGACAGAATAGAAGAAAAAAACGTGTTGCGCCGACCCCAAATAAAACGGGACAAGGCAGGAAGAAGAAGAAGAAACTGTACGTACAATGAATGTGTTCCCAGGGATGTCCACCATGTATCGGTATCGCAATGTTTCTCAAAATCAAATTAAATCAGCAGAAAATTGCAAATACACTTAAGATTACTACATAACGTCCATTTTCTATTATCGGTCGTCCATGGCAAGATAATTAAGTTTAATTTTTTTTTTAATTGTGGATAGGTTCGCGCTTGACCGCTATCTCACCTGATGGAAAGCGACGATGCGGTCGACGATGGAACGCGCTTACCTAGAAGAAACCTATTCACTCTCGACTTAAAGATTCCGTAATATGCAGTTTTTATTCACTCCCGTTCGTTGCTGATTATAATATCAACTTTTATTTTCATTGTAGTTTTCGCCTAGAGTACCTAATATTTTTTTTTTTAATATACTTTCTCGAAAACTCGTTCCGTTTTTATGCATCAGCCCCCCTAGCCAAGTTACAACCGTATCGTGTCGAATTCCGTTCTCCAATCGGTAACGCTTCGGTGTCAGCAGTTGTAGAAAACGATAAGTGGGTAGCCATGTTGACGCACCTGCGTCGGCCGCTCGTTCTACAATGTAGCGTTTGTTTATCAAAGGATGTAGCGTGAAACGTTGTAGAAATTCATTCTATCATTTTGAACGATGTGAATTTGGCTACGAATTTTATATTCGTTTGTTCCGACCACGCGACTTTACGTTGAGATGATGTCATTCCCATACGTTTCATCACTTTTCTACAGCGTTAACGATTGCAGAATAACAACTTGGCTAAGCGTGCAGGATCTTTCATGGTATCAGGCTGGGGGCTAAGCGGCTCCTATGAATATCTTTGTAATGAACAACGTCGTTAGATACACGTGGAAATATTTCACTGCAGCACTCGGCTCCATAACACTCTCACCTACAGCTCGGGCGAATTCCGCCTCGGTCGCAATGACAAACTTTCTGCACTTTGATCAAAATGTAAGAGTACTATTATTTCGATATAGCATAGCATAATCACCGTTATAATGTTCCCACTGCTGGGACTCAGGCCTCCTCTGTAGGAGAGTGATTGGGCCGTAATCCACCACGCGAGCCCAGTGCGGGTTGGTGGATGTCATGTCTTTGAATTTTTGGTTCTAAGACATGCCGGTTTCCTCGCGATGTTTTCCTTCACCGTTTTGAGAGCAGTGATAAATAAATTTTAATTATTTCGATATATTTTCACAAAAAATCCCAATCTTTAAGGCACAACTAAAGACAGTAACTAGCAGAACCACATAGTATTGAAGGAGTACATATGTATGCGCATCACAAAGCAATCACTGCTAGACCACTAATTATTCCACAACCGGACTTCCTAGCCAGAATAATGGGTCGTCTCTTTGTTAGCTGATACTGCGTATAGTCGGCATAATAGTTCCCATTGCACCGGAGGCATGATTGGATGGCGTCGGATCTAGGTATTTGCTTGTTGATGAATATTCGACAATCCTAGATTGATTGGAATTCATTGGAAATATCAGTTGCAATGGCTTTAGAGAGCTGTTAGGTGAAGTTGATTTATTGGTTGATTGTTTTAGCTTAACGGTTTTTGGGAATACATTCATTTTGCGCACAGCTAGTGCGTCTCACCATCAACGATTGCATCACTGCTTACCATCAGGTGGGATCGCAGTCAAGTACTAGTTTATAACAGATAAAAAAAAGCTAAGGAGTAGAAATCCCTAACGAGGTCTGTGTTTCTTAATATGGGCTATATCTTTGTTATTTTTTTGTTTAATCGAAAAAAGAAAAAAATACGTATCCGATATTTTTTTATAATCTAAAATACGGACTAAATTAAATGTAATTATTTTGACTCTGGAAACTACCCTATTCTAATATCCAAAATTCTAAGAAATGTGGGGACTGACAAGATTACGGCCCGGACCTCTTGACAGAAAGGACGGCTGTGTCCCAGCAGTGGGAATACTAAAAGCTGATAATCTTAGTTTATGCGTTAGTTCAAATTATGGGTAAGTAATATTGTGTTCATTTGCCACTTACATAAGTCCCGAAGGACCAATTTTGCCAAACTAAGTTACGTTATGGTTCTAAGTTGTTTCATAATTACGTATGTGTACATGGTATGAGCAGTGATGTCCAGTGGTTACGGCCTCGACTTAGGAGTTGTATGTCGTGGGTTTGAACTCAGTCAGGTGATTTGCTTTTTATAATTTACTTCATCACAAAAGCTCTTAAAATTGGTATGCCCTGGAACCAAAAATTTCTGTACTAGGCATTGTTGATTACGGTCATTCTTTCTCAATGTGGGGAAAAATATAATATTGATTGTAGTTCCTGTAGATGTTCTCGATAAGTATGTGTATCTATCTTTTTCTTCTTCTTCTTCTTTTCTTTTTTTAACCATCACACAACGCCCGCGCCGTCTAGTCCCGAGCTAAGCAGAGCTGGTGTTATGAGTACTAGACAACTGATAAACATATATTTCTAAATACATACATATTATAGATAAATTACACCTAGACACAGAACAAATGATCATGCTAATCACATAAACATTTGTCCTGGGTGGGAATTGAACCCACGACCTCCGGCATAGCAGCCAGGGCCACTAACCACTAGACCAACAGGCCAGACTATCTATTAAAGACATAGGCCCCACACACACACGACTACGCTTCAGAAATGTATATTGTCAATAATAATAAAGCAATTATTTTAATTTCAGTAATTCATTACTTATAATTTTTCATAATAATTTTTAATTACAATAATATCCTTTTTAGTTTTAAAATCAAATATTTCTATTTAAATTTTTAATGATAATGATTTCAAAACAATTTTTATGCAAGTTTAGTTGCATACACCAAATGTTTGGGAGAAGATACTAACCCTGATTTCTGAGCTTTAGAGGTTGAGTATTTCCTAAATTATACATTAACCTGAAAACCTGTCAAAATTTGATACTTAAGTAGGATTTGTGACGTTCTTAATTAATTAAATCCCTAGCAAAGGCCGGCTACGCTCCCACATTGTCTTTCTATTGTGTCTCTAATTACGATTTGTTCCGTTTTAGTACCACTCAACTAATACCACTGGTATTTGTTTGAACCCGAGTTAATTGTCTATTCCGAATGGATACCATTGCTCCAACTAATACTAAAACAAATTCAAGGATCTAAAGTACAGTCAGCGAAAATTCTTTGTTTAAGATCTTTGATTGAAATAAAATCCATACAAAACGTATTTATTTAACAAATGTCTAGTTTAATGAAAGTTGTGTACTGCAAACCTGCTCTAAATAACAACACCACCATTTTTTTTTATGCAAGTCAAGGTTTCTGTTTTCCCCCAAGATGTTGAGGTTGATTATAGCTTCCTCAGACATATCCATATGTGATTAGTTAGTGAAAGTTTTTATATTACGATCGTATAAAAATATTAGGAAACCAAAATTTTATTAGGTTTGACTTGAGCTGACTGTACTAAATTCAAGTCACTGGTATGGGTTCGTACATTAAATTAAATTATTTAAAGAGTGGTCTCCGTTCAGAATAGGTAATAAAATTGCGTTCAAATAAATACCAGTGGTATTAGATGAGTGGTACTAAATCAGAACAAATCCTAATTACGGTATTCGAAAGTTTAACTCAAAACAATCGAGAAACCTACCTTGATAACAAACCAACCTGTAACACAAGGGTCCCACCTGGCACAAGACTCCCAAACCAGCCGTATATCCATCAAAACCCATCCACATCCGCACCTCATAACCACAAAGCAACAGATATCAATCTAAACAGTAGTAAGTACAAACAAAAGGACAATATATTAACAGACTGGCACGAGAGCTCTTTACAGCCGTATCCAAGAGAAAGTGCCCTCAAAAACGGCTAACAATTAATCTAAACATCACTTTGTAACCATTGTAGATTCGTAAGTGGTCCTTTCAAACACAGTAGCTCCCATAAAAGGTGACATCGTGGAGATTTGGACAGAAACCTCAGATTTAATTGTTGTTTTCTATTTTTGGGGTCTAGGAGACGAATATGTCCTTTTTCGGGGTATGAGTCGATCGCCCACACGGCTGTGATGTTATACGATTGAATGGACTTAGATATTGTCGTGATGTTGCTTTGTTTACGTTTTTTGTGATAATTAGGTAAGTTCCTGTGTTGATTTTTACTGAACTAGCTCTTACCTGCGACTTCGCCCGCGTTCATAAATAATGCTAATAATGCTAATACGCTTCACCATCAACGATTGCGTCACTGCTTACCGCTTGACAGACCTGTTGGTCTAGCGGTTAGTGACCCTGTCTGCTGTGCCAGAGGTTGTGGGTTCGATTCCCACCCAGGACAAATGTTTGTGTGATGAGCACGATCATTTGTTCTGTGTCTGGGTGTAATTTATCCATAATATGTATGTATTTAGAAATATATAAGTATGTTTATCAGTTGTCTAGTACCCATAACACAAGCTCTGCTTAGCTCGGGACTAGACGGCGCTGTGTGATAGTTGTGGAATATTATATATTATTATATATACCATCACAAGGGATCGCAGTCAAACTCTGGTTTATATTACGTATTAGCTTTTGCTCGCAGCTTCGCCCGTGTAGATAAAATATAGCCTATGTCACTCAGGAATAAAGCAGCTTTCTAACTGTGAAAAAATTATCGCAATCGGACCAGTACTTCCAGAGATTACCTCCTAAAAACAAAAAAAACATAAAAACAAAATGAACAAACTTTACCTCTTTATTATATTAGTGTAGATTTATCATTGTCTTCGACCTCAAGTGTCGCCATAATGACTGGTCCTCTGCTCTCGCATCAATCAGAATCCCGCCAAGTCCTCTCCCAAGTCTTTGGTCCACCTAGTGGGACGCCTTTCAACGCTGCATCTTTCGGTACTACGGAATCTTTCAGCCCCATCCACCATCTATTCTGCGAGTAATTTATCCTGTCTGCTGCCACATATTAAGGTACATCCCCACCGGGAGCATTCGCGTGTACAGTAACGTTACAGATTTGAGCATTACATAAGTGAAGGAGGAGAACCGACCAGTACAATGCGCACCTTGTAATAATAGGTACAATGTGTAATAACTTGATACAACTTGTATTGTAACATCACTTTGCCATACATCAATCCACTTCCTCTGATATTATGGAATCAACTAAAAGCTAATGCTTAAAGTCGAATCTGTAACGTTACATTAGGCATAGCGCGCACTGGTGACTTTTGTCACAGTGACAATAATTTTTCTATCAATTTTTTGTAACTGTCACGTCACCAAGTGCGCGCACTATATGTTGGGTTCATAAGCACGGTGACTTTTTTGTCAAAAGTCACGATGACAAAAGTCACCAATGCGCCCTTTGGCTTACACGCGAATGCTCTTCAGTACCTCTACCATGAGTTTAAAGCAATAGTATTTGTCGATACTCGATACCGACTACGTAAATATTTTGTACTAGCTTTTGCCCGCGCGGCTTCGCTCCCGCTCTTCCCTACTTCAGCCTACTATACCCTACTCTACCCTACTATACCCTACTCTACCCTACTCTACCCTACTCTGCCCTACTCTACCCTACTCTACCCTACTCTACCCTACCCTACTCTACTCTATTCTACCCCACTCTACCCTACTCTACCCTACTCTACCATACCCTACTCTACTCTACTCTACCCCACTCTACCCTACTCTACCCTACTCTACCCTACCCTACTCTACTCTACCCTACTCTACTCTACCCTACTCTACCTTTACTCTAAAAAATTAGCGAAATCGGTCCAGGCGTTGTTGAGTTATGCGCTTACCAATACATTTTGCGATTCATTTTTATATTAAAGATGGCAAATTTTGGTTCCGTAAGTGACCGCTAGGGGCGCTGTAGAATTTGCCATACAAAATATTTACGTAGTCGGTATCGAGTATCAACAAATACTATTGCTTTAAACTCATGGTAGAGGTACTGTTAAGTAGGTACTATTGTAATGTAATGCTAAAAGTCGAATCTATAATGTTACATTACACGCGAATGCTCCCGGTGAGGGAGCACCTATAGACAATAATTAACACTAAAATTGAAACTAAACTGTCTTCTGTCTAATGTCTATGGTGTTGACAGATCCGGTTCACATATGGCCCGACACAGATTGGTTTATTTTATTGTTGCGTCTATTTGGGCAAAATAAACATGTTTTCTTTCAAAGAATAATTTATTTTTTGAAACATCAATTTTGATAATTGGTTAGTAAATTAAGCATCAATTAGGTTTTTAAATATTGGTAAGTATGAGGAAAAGTGGGAGCATGGTGGGAACATATTTATTTCTTTTGTCCGTGTTTCTTTTGTACTTTTACAACCCGAGAATCTTTTTTTTTTTAATTTATTTATGATTATGATGATGAAACCAACAGCATCTTATACAGGATTTTTGGAATCTTCAAGTCAAGAGTGAATAGGTACTTCCAGGTAAGCGCGTTCCATCGTCGACCACGTCGTCGCTTTCCATCAGTTGAGATTGCGGTCAAGCGCGAACCTATTATATTATTATTATATATGATTTTATTTATTATTATATATGAGTTTGTTTCGGTGTTTCTTCTCAGGGTAGCCAGATAGGAAACACCGGCCTCATCTAGCATAAATTGACGAAAAAAAAAATTGACGTGTAAAAGTGTTTTTTAAACCTATTTGCAAAATAAATATCATTTTATCAACAATAAAAAAAAACTTAACGGTGACGTCACATTATAGTTTGTGCATTTTTTCCTTTTACGTCACTGTTTCCCCTTCCACAGGATTTGAAGGGTTTCTAAGTACAGTTTGATCGAATTTCAACATTTCTTTCTATTGGTTACTAGCTTTTGCCCGCGCGGCTTCGCTCCCACTCTTCCCTGCTTCAACCTACTATACCCTACTCTACCCTTCTCTACCCTACTCTGCCCTACTCTACCCTACTATACCCTACTACCCTACGCTATCCTTCTCTACCCTACTCTACCCTACTCTACTCTACACTAAACTTAGAGTATTTTCATTGTTTTTTTCCATAAGAACCTTCTTCTCACAATAACGAACACAACAAAAACAGAATAAGCGAAATCGGTCCAGCCGTTCATGCGTGATGGCGTGACCAAGGAAATAGGGATTCATTTATAGATTTTGGTTAAGTAAAGTTACGTTTTTATAGAAATTACAGTTTTCACCATTAGATAATTCATGTGGAATATATTTAAATCTATAGATATAAAAGCGAAATACCACGCACTGACTAATCACGATATATCAGAAACTATAACACCTACAAATTTAAAATTTGGCAGGTAGCGTCCTTATAGGGTGTAAACATTTGCTAAGGACGGATTTTTCGAAGTTCACCCCTTAAGGAGACGAAACGGGGGTCCAAAGTTTGTATGGAGAAATCGAATTTCTCGCTGGCGACGCCGCTCGCAGAAGCTAGTATAGTATAATCTCGAAAGATATCGGTATGCCAAATCTTTATGGAAACTCTTATAAGGCATCTACAGAAGATATTTATAGTGGTATGCGTACGACTAAATATCTTCGTGATATCCATCTGAAAGGATATACAGATACGATACCGTTTTAATAAATATTACATCAATAAACTAACCAGTTCTAATTACTCTAATTAGTTGAACCGAACTAGAAACCATAAATATCCATGAAAGGGAATCCTACATTCACATCCCTACTCCATCTACGCGACCATAGAGAATGAAGAATGAAGTTGTTAACTCTATAAACTTTATGATTTATTAACATATATACTGTACACCTGTGATATCAATATACTCGATAAAAACAATTAATAATCGCCACGCGTTAATCAGGCTTGTTTTAAAATCATTAATACCATGTTTAGACATAGAAACTAAATCACTTAAAACGACCTTAATCGATTGTAAATCTTAATTTGTACAACTTAAAGATTGATATCGTTTGGAGTCGATATTTCATTATTGGGAGTTCGAAAGGCAATTTGAAAATGGAATCTGCTTATAAGGTAGTAAGGTTGGTATTGGTCGGTTGGGGGGTGACGTCATCGACTCCTGCGCATCCCACACAGTACAGACTCTCATTCACAATCTGGTTAAACAGATGATTTATTCATCACGACACATGATAATAGTCGTGATCCAGATTGCTAAATGGTGGCCTTTGATTGTACTGAGCTTTAGTTACTGATTTTCCTATTTATATGTGGGTACTTTGATTTAGTTTGAGCTTGGATTACTATTTCGTAATAGTGCTTTACTTATGAGTGTGTAAATAAATCTGTACGAATATTATGAAACGCAAGCAATTTTTTTTATACTCGGGTTGGAAAAAATCATTCAGTATGGATTAGCCAGGTTCAACTCAACTCAAAGTTATTTATTTTACTAAGGTCTACATGGGCACTTATAAAACTTCAGAAGCTAGCGCACGATTCCAAATCATCCAGAGGGTCATCGTGGAGAAGAAGCGGCAAGAAATTCCGTGTTTACTCTTTAAAAAATATTGATTCTACAATATTTTCATATTACAATGTTAATATTTTATTAAACAACACAAATGGAAACGGTGGACAACCTAACTAAAGATACGAGCGTTACTGAGTTTGGGAGTGATTGACTCAATTCTTGAAACCTAACAATTTATGTGGAGCTATCTTATAATTACGTATTTTTCATTTTTGTACTGTTTAAAAGAATATTTTCTCTTATTCCTGTCTTCTATTTATAATTAAGACACGGATGTCGATGCTGCATTAGTTAAAAAGTGATGTGATAAGACACGGATGGCGATGCTGCATTAGTTAAAAAGTGATGTGATAAGACACGGATGGCAATGCTGCATTAGTTAAAAAGTGATGTGATAAGACACGGATGGCGATGCTGCATTAGTTAAAAAGTGATGTGATAAGACACGGATGGCGATGCAGCATTAGTTAAAAAGTGATGTGATAAGACACGGATGGCGATGCTGCATTAGTTAAATAGTGATGTGATAAGGCTTTTATTTTGAGGTTGGAAATCATCGAATGCCTTCTCTCGCTCTGTAGAGCGAAAGGGCGTGTCAGACTTTTAATGACTTAAATCACACCTATGTTCTTTTAGTTCTTCTTTTTAAATTCATCTTTTCAAAAGTTTCACCATGACCTTAGCAGGCATCAGCTCTACCGGACTCCTGAGGTTATGTTGACATCTCTTTGAGATGCGCGAGGAACGCTACGCGCCGTTGACGGCTCGGTAGATGTAATAAGTACAACTGGGTTAATTTCTAGCACGACAAAAATTATATTTGTATGGCTTATAGATAGTCGTTTTGGGCCTGGGTATCTTGTGCTTGTAATTTTACATGTTTGTGAACGCACCACTGGGGTAATTCTTATTGTGGCATAACTCAAGTGAGACATTAGTACTTAAGTTGCAAAGTAAAATTTCACTTATTTCATTCAAATAAACTAGTGTGCCTCACCATCAACGATTGCATCACTGCTTACCATCAAGCGGGATCGCAGTCAAGTACTAGTTTATAACAGATAAAAAAGACGTGTGGCACTCGGGGACTGCCGCGGTAAAGCTATTGCATAGCATTTTTATTAACTTATGCAATTATAATTATTTATTTATTTTATTTATGCAGTATTTTTTTTCCTTGTTTTTTTTTTCTTTGATATTAATTGAAGTTACACTTTCACACATTGAATTGAATTTTGATTGATTGTTCACTCATTTGTTTTCTCATCGGACACCACGCTCAAAAAACAAATGAGTGGGGGGTGTTAGGTTATTTTCGTTACGGAATTTCTGGATTCGGTCTCCACGCTCAAGGCCCGCGATAGAAGCTATGCAATAGCTTAAAAAAAAAAAGAGGGCATTGACCTCCCCCAAGTGTCGCCTATGAGGCCTAAGTCTAAAAAGTGGAAGTCTTTCGGCTGAAATGATGATGATGATGATTGAAGATACTTCCAAAAATTCTTCCAAACCACCTATTCATAATCCCCCCTTTTAATAGCTCAGCTGGGAAAATATAGACTCATGTACTCAGGTGTTGCCTTCCGCGTAGGTCGTGAGTTCGTTCCCGACCCCGCTGAACCGTTGTGAACCTGCTCTGGGCACGGCCACATTTATCTTTGTTCAGTAACAGGGATATTATTTATGCTTCGTGATTTGCTCCATTCTGTGGTAGGGAAAAAAATAGATTTATGATAATGACAGAGGAATTGAGCGGTGTAATGTCTTGCTGGTCTGCCCTTCTGGTAGTCTTGATGAGTTTATTTGATTTAAATTGTAATTAAGACTTGTTCTGAAATAGTGGACCTTAAGGGTGTAAACATAAAGAAACAGGTTACCGGTACAGGCAAGTCTGTACGGGTCGGTACCGATCGGTACAGGTATAATTCTCCCGTGTGTTCTTATGCGCTCATTTATAAAGAAATAGGTTTATACCTGTCGGTACCGACTGCCTTTAAGCGTCAGCCAGTGTAGTGTTTTACTTATACCTACAGATTTACCTGTTCCTTTATGTAGTTTTACCGGTCCCCATCTGTACCGACCCGTACCGACTTGTCGGGACCGAAAAACCTGTGTCATTATGTTTGCACCCTAGTACCGGTTGCAGACCGGCTAAGCTAAGTTAGTTCAGCTTAGCTCGCATAGCTGACGCAGTTTTTCAAGCTACGCATCGGCATACACAACTAACTCAGTTTCGCTTATTTCAGTTAGCTCACAAAGCTTAGTTCGCATAGCTTGCGGTCTGCACACAAGTATGGAAAACTGCGTCGGCTATGCGAGCTAAGCTAAACTAACTTAGCTTAGTTTTCGGTCTGCAACCGGCATAAAGCCTGCTATACACGCTATACCTGACAAGTTTGCCTGTAAAGTTGAGTTGTACAGGTAAACCGGAGCGTGTATGTTGAACAACTGTGCGGGTTTCCATATAAGCATACCTGACAGGTATACCTGTGCAGGTAAACCGGTCAGGTATAGACTAGCGTGTAGAAAACCATGTAGCACTCACTACAATCAAGATCGGAGACTCTACACTCGAAGTTGTGGACGATTACGTTTACCTGGGATAGGCGATCCAGTTGGGTATATAACTTCGAGAAACAGGTCAATCGTCCGATTCGACTGGGCAAAACAGGGCAATCGTCCGATTCGACTGGGCGAAACAGGTCAATTGTCCGATCCGACTGGGCGAAACAGGGCAATCGTCCAATTCGACTGGGCGAAACAGGTCAATCGTCCGATTCGACTGGGCGAAACAGGTCAATTGTCCGATCCGACTGGCCGAAACAGGGCAATCGTCCGATCCGACTAGGCGAAACAGGGCAATCGTCCGATTCGACTGGGCAGCATTTGGGAAGTCACTGCTCAGAATTTTCTTGTCCGAAATAGCACAGCTCAAGACGAAAGTGAAATAATAACCACAAGAATTATTCTAGGATAAAAAATTTGCTATTTTGATAAATCTCGATTGTATCTCTAGCATATTTTGTGTGGGCGTACATCGATCGCCATATTAATAGCCTTAAAAATAGGAAAACTAATTTCCTAAAAAACACTGACTTAGTGCAATTAAGAACAATTTTAGTGCTTAGATTATGACGTAGGCAGGTACCTTAATTTTCTAATTAGGGTGTATATGGATTTGCATTAATCAAAAAAAATTACCTACTAAATGGTTTACAATTTTCCATAGTATCAGATTCATGACTATACAAAAGTTCTCAAAACCACGTCACCGTGGCGCTAAACCATAAAAATTAATCAGTGTCAATGTCCTCACAAGAAAAACGTAATATCCTGCGAATCGAAATACTCGTAGCTATTAAAAAAATGCACAATGAGTAGTTCCCGGTTTCCGTGCAGACGCTACTTCCGCCTAAATCGGGTCATTGACACGCACATAAAAAAAATTTAGAAATGCAGGACCATCGCCGAATTACGATTTTTCAAACAGCTGTAGGATGTGTGTCCGTTTGTTAATTTTTTTTAGGACAATTGGGACGTTAAGGGCTTTGACTTTGGGCAATTATATGAGGTGAAAAGAGCATTGATGTGTTAAGTTTTAGAGAAAATTATTTGAATTATTCAGCATGAGTAAACAAAGAATAACTCTTTATTACGACAGCAAAATTGAAAGTGAACTACTGAACAGAGTAACAGATTTTTTGAGGTGTGAAAATCTTCCAATGACTCCTTCCGCTCTAGGGTTTTACTGACTAAGACCAAACGTGTTCGCGTTCTAGGACTCTGAAAGGGTCCTTTCCAGAAATTCCTACCGGGAACAAAAATGCGTGCATCTAAAGAAAAAATAAACAATATTACAAAGCTTAATTTGACATGACTGTCTGTCCATTTTAGTTATGTTAAGTATCTATTACAAAATTCTTGTTATAATATAAAACTGTCTCTATTACATCTCTCATCCAACTCTCCTGTCGCAGGTCTGCTGGAAGAAATTTCATTTGATATCAGCAGTACCTTTGTGCTTTTCTATCTATTTTTGTTCTTTTATTTTTTAAGTGTTTGTGTGTACATAAATAAATAATAATAAATAAGGCACTCCCTCGACGAAAGAAATCATGGACACTCGAACGTCACCGAAACTTGGCGGAAATGACCGAACGTGTCGCCGAAGCACGTCACACATGTTCCTAAACTTAATTACTTTTATATAAAATATGGTTACGTTACTTTTGTGATCTAAACTAACACCAGAAACAACGTGAAACTAGGAAACTGCGTGAAACTAGGAAATTGTCCCAAGGGGACTTACTCCTGAGAAAAAGTATTATATGTGCTATTCCAGGAAACCCGTACACCATATTTCATCCAAATCTGTTTCATATGTTGGAGCGTGACCTTTGCTAGCGATGCCAACTCTTTAAAGTCGAATGACCCTAAGAAGCTCGTACCATATATTAACAGCTGCTTACATTAATTTTTAGGGACGAGATTCTCATGGTCATTAATTCGAAAAATAACGGAAGTATATAAAAAACTATTTTTATTATTCAGTTTTGTATACACAATGTCACAGAAACAGTGTTGTGAATAAAAAGTATAGAAATCTTGTGGCTAGCATTTGAATTCTTTACACCACTTTATCTTGATGGCCTACGCTCCGAGACTCATATAATTATATACAAAAAAAAAAAAACATTTATTTCAGTTACAACCTCTTAAAAAAAATACAAAATTTAATAAATTAAAATGATTACAAAATAAATTAATCACTGTACAAAAAAATTAAATAGGACTGAAACAGTATTATCAATATTTTACACCGGCTATCTGATCTTCACAACCCAGTATCTAGTTATACTTTGATTCTATCTGTAGACTTTCGACAAAATAATAAAAGTCAGACTTTTGAGAACAAAAAGTGGACTGCCATGCCGGAGTCTGTGTCCGATAGCCGCAGCATGGGTATTTTAAGGGAAAATTGAATAGGTTACTTCCAGGCATTGAATAGGTTTGCTCTATCATTGACCATCAAGTGAGAGAATGATCAAGCGTGACCCATCAAGAATCGTAATAAAATATATCATATTCTTAGCGTTCCACAGTATCACTCACTGCCTTATTAAATTCTGAAGGTGCCACATCACGTGCCATCGTCACCATGTCACGTCCCGGGTTGTCCTAATTGCCTCACCGCACCGTGCATAGTGAATGCACTCCCTAAAATTATGACCGTTTTATATTTATTTTATTTCCTGGCGCCAGCGGTCTGTTCCTTTTGGGCATTAGAGGTTTGACATAACTCTTTTCGAATTTGGAACTAAGCAAAGAAAATATTTTTGAAATAAGAATGTTGAAGGTTTTTTTTTTAAATGAGGTAAGCAGTGACGGAATCGTTGATGGTGAGGCACTAGTTTATTAAGAACCTATTCACTCCAGCTTTGAAGACACCTAAATTATAACCGGACGGGAAGACCTTGATTGAGAAGTGTTAACAATATAAAGATTCAGCGTACGTCGGGTTGTCCGATGGAAGAAAGGTGAAGCGAAACCTAATTTAGCCCTCTCAAAAATGATGAGGAAACTGGCATGTTCTAGAGCAAAGAAATAAGAAGATATCCGCCAACCAGCACTGGGCTCGCCTGGGAGATTTTGGCCCATTCCCTCTCCTAGAGAGTAGACTTCTGGCCCAGAAGTGAGAACATAAGAATAATTGTGTATGTATGTATGTTTGTACTTTACTCCGAAAACGTATGTAACCAAAGCTACCTTTGGCGAGGAGTTCACACGATCTTAATTAATTCTCAATTCAGAAACCGGAAGTATAAGTATGTATGTATAACATACCTAAAACATTTTCTTGGCTTTTTTGAGGTGGTAAAAAAATCAAATAACTTTTCCCACTCTAGCTGGAGCGAGAGAGCGTCAGGCTTTTACTGATTAAAACCCACCTGTGTTCCTTCAGCTCCAACTCTTTCCAACATTCCCGCAGCCTAAAGCTTTTCAACATGGAGATAAGATCATCAAAATGCACATAGCCAGATGTTGCCAGTCACAAATTTTCGCCTCCCGTCAATGCATAAAAGAATGGTTACCATAAATAATGCATTATCCTATATTCCTAACTTGAATCGAGCCGACGGACTCATAAAATAATATTTTGCAGACTTTGTCTATTGTTTAACCTAACTTATATCTATGCTAGTGTCGTTCAGATCTATTACATGTACCGAAATAGAGCTATTGTCAATGTAGGACACGTCTCAAAACTATTATGTCATCAATGTATACTCAGTACTTCCTTTACATGAAAAAGTCACAAAACAATCTATAAATCAATGCTTTAATTTACATAAACAAACCTTATTGCTTTCAAAATAAGAGTGAAAGTCGTATTGTATAAGGTTTAGTAATGTGTAAGTTTAAAATTGCCATTAGGAAAGTTCACACAAGACGTCCGGTGTGATTTTGTATGCGGAGGACATTGGCAACGAGGAAGTTAAAGGTGTCTGCACTTTTGACAACTTTATACTTTGAAATCACATATTATCCAACTGGACTTATTGTTATATTGTACCTATAGATTTATACGTACATCCGGATTGATATCAGCCAATCAAAAAACCGAAAGATGACTAAGTTGAAGACTTTTGTTGCAATACCTCTGACGGCTTACAAAATATTGACCTAAAAGATCAGGATTTGGGTTGTGGAGGAAATATAGGTAGTCATCATCATCATCATCATCTTCATTTCATCCGAAAGGCGTTCAACGTTAGACATAAGCCTACCGAAAAATGACTAAGTTGAAGACATCAGATTCAGTACCTTTGACTACTTACAAAATATTGACCTAAAAGATCAGGATTTGGGTTGTGGAGGACATATAGGTAGTTATCATCACATCATTTTAGCTGAAAGACGTCTATTGTTAGATATAGGCCTCCTCCAAGTGACGCCACAACGACCGGTCCTGTGCGTCTCGCATCTATCGGATTCCCGCGACCCTCATCAAGCTATCGACCTTGTGGGAGGTCTTCCAACGCGTCTTCCGGTACGTGGTCGCCACTCCAGGACTTTTCGTCCCCGTCGACCATCTGTTCTGCGAGTAACGTATTCTGTTCACTCCATCTAAAATGCTAGAATACAGCATTATCAAGTAAGGCTGGTTTAGAGTCTAGTCAACTGGACCCTCTTTTTTTTTGGTGGGGAAAATCACCCAATGACAACCCCCGCTCTTAGGTGGAGCGGGAGATAGTGTCAGACTCTTACTGACTAAAAGACCCACCCCGTTCCTTCTAGCCTTCATACCGGGGCTCGAGTTGTCTTTCGAAACTAACCCTGGCCCCAGTAGGCCGAAGCCTACAGCAACAGCAGGGGCCCAGCCGGGTCGAAACCCGGCTGGGCCCCTGCTGTTGCTGACAACTCCTTGAGGCGCGCGGGAACAGTGCACGCCGTCGACCACTTTGGCTCGGTTCGGACAGTTACCTGACGGCCGGACAGCGAGCTACCCATTGCTCACTGTTCGCAAGCCCGCGCAACTGGACCCCCTGGAAATGGGTGACATGCCCAAAACTGGTGTCTGACGCCACCGGCTCCGACCTAGTGGAAGAGGTGGCGAGATGATCTAGACGCTGACCGCAACGGCTGGTTCAAAGTGGCTCGAGAACAGAACACCTGGAATCATTTGGAGGAGGCTTTTACCCAAGAGTCGGAAGTATAGGACATGTAGTTTTTAATATTATTCATAGACTTGCGCTGGACCAGTATCTCGCCTGATGGTAAGCAATGATGTGGTTGACAATTAAACACGCTTACCTAGAAGTAACCTATTCACTCTTGACTTAAAGGCCCGTAGTTTGTAGCTATCAGGAAACACAGACTTCAGCAAAGAATTCCGCTCCTTAGTTGTACGCACAAGGAATGTGATCTCAAAACATTTTGTACGTATGGGTGGGATTGATTCAGCCGAGTTTCCTTAGCCAGGAAGTCGACTCCTAAATAGGTAGGAACGGTTAACCCTTGGGCTTAGATTTTGGTAATTTGATGGGCTTGTGGTTAAGCGGGCACAAGCCGACGGATCTGCGAGGTTTGACAACGTGCTCTAACGGTTACATCTTGAATAAGTGACTGTATTTTACATCAGAGCTTTGGAAGTTACCTGTGCCACGACCAGGTAAAGCTCTCGGTCCTAATAGCCAGGACTATCATACAAATCATTATTTATTTTATTTATTCTTTATGCACTCAAGAGTACAGAGGCGGACTTAATACCTTAAGGCATTATTAAGAGAGATTCTTGTAATGAGGTCTGATTAACGAAAAAAGGGTAAGCAATTGCGTTGCGTTAAAGGAGCTCACCCACGTTCCAATTTTTTTTTTCGGCACTTTTTTTTTTTCAAATGTCATCCAGATGACATCTCCGCCTTTAGGCGAAGCGGAAGATAGTGTCAGGCTCTTACTGACTAAAAAACCCACCCCGTTCCTTCGTTGCCTTTCATTCCGGGGCCGAGCCTTCCTTTCAGAAGCAGATCCTTGGGCCCAGTAGGCCCCTATGCTTGCTGACAACTCCTTGAGGCGCGCGGGAACAGTGCGCGCCGTCGATGACTTGGGCTCGGTCCGGACAGTTACCAGACGGTCGGACAGCAAGCAAATCATAATTTTCCGGCACTTTCGAATTTGGACGAAAATGGGTGATCGTTTCAGAGACTTGGAAATGCGTCGAGTTGTTCGGAATATTAGCAAACAATTGTCAATTGACTATTTGCTGATATTCCCTCAGAAAAAATTGATAAAGACAGTCTTTATTATTAATTGTGATTGAAATTAGTGCTATTTACCCAATAAATCCGCCATACAATCTTTAAAACCTTTTAAATAGTTTTATGGGAGGTAGTTCTGAAAACAACGTTTATTATTTACTTAGGTTAATATTCGTGTTAACTTTCAAGTATATTGGTACACAGAGAGAGATTTTGCATACAAACGAGATTCCCCTATTTGACCCCAATAAAGATTGAATTTTCAAAAACCCCTTCTTAGTACCTACCAACTTGCCCACATTATTAAAGGACACCAATATTCATTCCAATTTTTTTTTCTTTCTAATTTTTGTTTCAAGGCCCAGTAATTTTGGCGGTGCCTTGATATGTCAGTCAGTCATTTTCTCCTGTTTAGGGTTCCGTATCCAAAAGGTTAAAACGGGACACTATTATTAAGTCCACTGTTCGTCTGTCTGTCACCTTGCTGTATCTCATGACCTGTGATAGCTAGTCAGTTTTTTTTTCGTGTTTTTCCAGTTGAAATTTTCACAGATAATGTATTCCTGTTGCCGCTATAACGTCAATTAGGCACTAAAAACTGAATTAAACATGTAAAAAAAGTTGTATAGATCTGGATTGAAAGAAAAAAAGTGCCTTGATGGCCGATTCGCACTTGGCCTGTTAAGTATATAATATAAATATTTATTGATAAACGGGATAGATAATAAATATTTTTCCTTGCATACCTTATTCCTTAATGGCGTGACTAGAATTAAAGGAAAAAGTAAATGAATAAAAAAAGTAATACGTTACAGAATCAGACCAATATGGTCAAAAAAGGTAATTAACAAATTGGCACGGAAGATCACTAATAATAGTGGGTTTTCTCTGACCGCTAACAGGATATTGATAGCCATAAGTTTTGATTAAAAGTATCGGGAATAAAATATTTAAACTGAAATGAAATAAATAATTACCTTCCTTCTGAAAATTATCGTAGGTTACTAAGGTAAAAAATATCTACCTATATATTTATACTAGCTTTTGCCTGCAGCTTTGCCCACGTTCGTAAATAAATTATAGTCTATGTCACTCAGGAACAAATCAGCTTTATATCGGTTTAAAAATTTTAGCAATCGGACCAGTATTTTCAGAGATTACCTCTTACAAACAAAAAAATAAAAAAAAAACTTTACATCTTTAATATTTAGTGTAGATATAGTAATTAATATATACGAGTAGATTGCATTGCTTTTAATAAGTTGGGTTTGAATTTTGTTATCTGTACAATTAAAGTAATAATATTGTGATGTGTGCGTGTATTCTTTATTGACATAACAGGTTGTTACAACTCATGAAGCACAGAACATTTGGCTGAAATTAAATGGACACAACAATCGTACCCGCCTAGGCGGCAGTACGCGTATCTGTGCATTTAATTGTGGCCAGCTACGCCCGGATAGAGCTCCGCTGGCCTTTTAATCCATTTTATTTGCGAAATATTGATTGATTTACGTATACTATGTTCACTTTGAAGAATATTTAACAACCATTTTTTATGTGTTAAAATGTTTGTATAGAACCAAGGAGTTTCGAAGGAGTAGGGAAAAGTTGCGAAATTGCTAAATACTTACCCACAAAACCCACAAATTGAAGTTTTGTATAAGCTGTATTACTTTTTGGTGTACAATAAAGTCTATTCTATTCTATTCTATTCTATTCTACTTTTTTTACATAAAAGTATTAATCGCGGAAAAAAATCAATAATTGATAATGCTTATTTATTATTTATTTATTATTATTTATTTATTTTACTATTTATGTACACACAAAAATAACAGTAAAAGATAATACATAAGAGACATTAGTACAAAGGTACTGCTTATTTCCAAAGAAATCTCTTCCAGCAGACCTGCGGAAGGAGAAATCAAAAAGAAATGTAGACCATAGTGTGAAATGTTGTTCATGATAATAAACATGTATTTTTTTCAAAACTATTATCCTGGGCGTTACCAAGGAGTAGGCTTCAGTAGCCTGATGCACATAAAATCAAACAAGCCAAATATCGTTGAAGTTTTATAGTCGTTCGATCGAAGTCCTATCCAAAAGCGGTATTCACGATCTATCGACTTATTTCCAGTTACAATAGTAAGTTTTCTACCAGGATAAAGTAATACACATTTTTTTTTTAATCGACGAATTTCAATCGACTATAGAATCGGTGTCGTTCAAACACGATTGATTGATGTGAATACGGAAATGGTCTAAACGACTAAATCGCTACGATATCGTTACGGTTTTCATTACGTGAATCGGGCTACTGGTAGTAACTGTTTTATGGCTTTTTTCAGTCGATAACGGCCTTAAGCGCATCGATGACGTGTACGAGTACGTGATTAAGCCAACAGCCACAAGACTGCACGTGCATACTTCATACAAGTCACGTGAGCCTTATTAAAATTAGTTTTACAGTAGGTATAATGCACAAGGAAAACTTGCTTACCTACTACGAAAATTCTACATAAAATTATATAAATTCAGTTAATTAATTTTATCAGTCATGTTGTAAAGTTAAATGCTAGGGGCTTGTTAAATATTTTAAGAGTTACACAATTAAGGTTATCAATACTAGGTAGGTAATACAGTAATTTGTAACATAGTAACAATGAAAAATTGAGTTTTAGTTAAGTGAATAATGTTTCCTTATTAATATTTAAATTTGTACGAAAGATACACGGACCAAGCTGTTGCTGCTTGCTGTTTGAAAAGAAAGAAAAATTAGCTAAACTATCGGTTACAACCTAGGGGTCTTTAAGTAGCTGCCGCCGCCGCCGCCGGGATTCTGATCCCGATTTCCGGCCACCGTAGGCGCGGGCTTGCGGACAGTGAGCAATGGGCAGCTCGCTGTCCGGCCGTCCGGTAACTGTCCGGACCAAGCCCAAGTCGCCAACGGCGCGCACTGTTCCCGCGCGCCTCAAGGAGTTGTCAGCAACAGCAGGGACCCAGCCGGGTCGAAGCCTACTGGGGCCAGGGTTATCCGAAAGGGAGCTCGAGCCCCGGTATGAAGGCTTGAAGGAACGGGTTAGTGTTTTTTAGTCAGTAAAAGTCTGACACTATCTCCCGCTCCGCCCAAGAGCGGGGGTTGTCATGGCATGATTTTCCCTACCAAAAAAAAGACAAGCGTGCTCCATCGTCGGCCGCATCATCGCTTACCATCAGGTGAGATAGTGGTCAAACGCGAGCCTATCAATAATAAAAAAGAAAAAAAATAAGGAATAATATTTCATTTGGCACACACAGAAGTAGACAGATATAGTTGGATAGCAGGTGCTTTTCAAATGAGATCATATTCACCCATGTATCTTAAGAGGGCCCGTCCCAACTCGTCTATCATTAATATGAGCATAGTTTAAAAGCTTGTTTCTTCGTCCAATGCAATCCAACGAAATGTTTGACGAAGAGGCAACGCGAAAAAAGAAAGATAACGCCTGAAAACTCGGTGGTCATTTGGTCATTCCGACATTTACTCGAATATTACACAAAACGAACAGAAAACATTCTAAAATACCTACTTATTATTTTTTTAAATCCTTAAAAGTTTTTGAAAAAAATTTCGTCATTTAGAATCTAGAATTTAATCTGGTAAGGTTTCTGTAGTTATATTTTCTTTACTTTTTATAATTATTAGTACATTCATCATTACAGCCGATAGACGTACACTGTTGGACATCAGACAGGCCTCCCCCAAGTGTCACCACAATGATCGATCCTGTGCGTCCCGCATCTATCGGATTCCCGCAACCTTCACCCGGTCATCGGTCCATCTTGTAGGAGGCCTTCCGCGCTGCGTCTTCCGGTACGCAGTCGCCACTCCAGAACCTTTCGGCCCCAACGGCCATCTGTTCTACGAGCAATGTGCCCCGCCCATTGCCACTTGAGTTTGGCGATTCTTCTTGCTATGTCAGCAACCTTGGTTCTCCTGCGGATATCTTCATTTTTGATTCGATCACGCAAGGAAACTCCGAGCATAGCCCTTTCCATTACAGTACAGTACTTTATTAGTACATTACGAAGGGCCAAAGTTAACGCAAAATAGCAGATTTTCAGAGGTTTTTTACAGGATTAGTTTTTACGCTAAATAATTTGATTTCAATAGAAACCTAGCTAATATCCAATAGTTATCTGTCATCATCATCATTTCAGCCGAAAAACATCCACTGTTGGACCCCCAAGCGTTGCTGCAACGACTGATCCTGTGCGTCTGTGCGCTAGCACTAGCCTTGACTTATTGGTCTGAGGTCCAAGGTTCAATTCCCACGTCAGGCACTGCTATATGCTAAAATAACAGATGATACAGAAGAGTTACCAAAATACCTATGAAAAATAATACCAAAAAAAATATGGATCAATATTCGAGACATGGCGCGTCTATAACTTCCGGTGCGAACGTTCCAATCGGAAGTGACGCCCGTCCAAAGATTAACACCCGCCAAATATTGCGTTTAAAAAGTTCACTCACACGCGATGTGTCGTAAATGTGCAATTTGAATTGAACTCACCGCTTGAATGATAAGTAGGAATGTAAAATACTTTGTATCCATGCACGCTTTCGTGGTATTAATCCTGGCAGACAGAAATCGTAGAAGTTTTCCATTATTTAGATTTCTAGACGTAACAGCAACACGCTTCAATCAATCTACTCAGTTATATTTTGCAACTATATTAGAGTCAGCATCTTTTTTTTTTTAATGAGTAAAAATCATCCATTTGACATCCCCGCCCTTGGGCGAAGCGAGAGATAGTGTCAGACCCTTACTGACTAAAAAACCCACCACGTTAATTCGTTACCTTTCATACCGAGGCTGAGCCTCCCTTTTGGAAACAGACCCTTGGCCCCGGTAGGCTTTGACCCGTTTTTAAGATTTACGACCTCTTCGGACCAGAAACGCGAACTGTGGAGGAAAAGATATCCCACTCCCCCAAACTTCATCTCTCCAACAGAATATCTGCCACCGGGACACGAACTGCAGTGGCCAATCTGGAAATCTCTGAACCGACTGCGGACTCAGGTTGGCCGCTACAGAGATAATCTGGTCAAACGAGGAATCCTTGACCCATCACAAATACAGTACCAGTGTGGAGTCCCTTCCCAGGATATGCGTTACGTCCTTTCCTGCCCAGCTTGTACAACTACCTGCACCTTTTACTACTTATGCGAGGCCAATGATAGAGCAGTCCAGGTTGCTAAATATTGGTCGGTCCAAAGAGTCAGATCGACAAGAAAGATGAAGTAGAAGCATATCGCCTAACCGTGTGCAGTTAAATATCAGTATTTTGCATGGTGCGGCAAAACAAAACTATTAACTAATTATAACTTAGGTGTCTTAAGGCAAGAGTGAATAGGCTCTTAAAATAAACTAGTGCGCCTCACCATCAACGATTGCATCAGTGATTACCATCAGGTGGGATTGCAGTCAAGCACTAGTATAGATCAATTATTAAAAAAAAAAGATACCCTTTGGCAAGACTGATGTCACGTTCTTATTTATTCATCTCCATACTTTTTTGCATTCTTTTGACTTCTAACTGTAAAAAACCTATAATTATGACAACAAGGACTTAGGTATCCATTCTCCATAATTGACATGTGTTCTTACACATCAATTAGGGATGGGCACGCCACAATAATGGCGGTAAGTCCCCCCTTTAAGGAGTGTTGTCGATGGTGCGTAGTGTCAGTGCAGATGTCAGCAAAACCGTATGGGCCCAGCTGGGTTATGTCTGGAACGCAAAGGGCAACTAAAGAAACATAGTTAGGTTTTAGCCCGTAAAAGCCTGACACGCCCTCTTGCTCCACCTTAGAGCGTGAGAAGTAATTAGATGATTTCCCGTCTCCGAAAAAAAACACGTCAATTAGAGATAAATTGATGACAGCTCCACCGTCTACGGGTAAGCTACTTTAACAGTTCATTAAAAAGGTTCCCTATACTGTAATCACCATGCTAAATATGGGCATTCACCATCGATAATAATTGTTTATCTATTTATTTTTTTATCAGCCGCTGAGGTCTTTTGACATTTTGCGCATCATATATTTAATTGGGCGCCAAAATGCGAGGCAGGTGTCATGTCGCTCAAAAGTTAGCGTGGAGTGGAGTCTGACAGGACGCGGGTCGTTGCATCAGGGGTCCAATCTACCCCCCGTGGTCACTGAACGGGTTAAAAGCCAAAATTAACATAACCTTACATAAGACATTCTTTAGAGTAAAATTTAATTATTTCACAGGAGTAATGATTGTTAATTGATTTTTTTTATTCGCACGGCTCGGATGTCAGAAGGAATTTTTAAAGGCTTGCCTAATGACGGATAAACTAATTGAGAAACTGGAATGTTGGTGTCGGAATCTGTACTAGGTTTAATTTTATGCATTTGATTGCGAAAATCATAACACGTTTTTGAAAGATAGATTCCTATAGTTTTCGAGTGATTAATAATTAAATCTGCTACTTTGCTGATTAATGTTGGATGTGAACATAAATATACTATTTCCATTCATTTCTATCCTCAATTTTTTATTATTATTTTTATACAGTTATTATCATTATTGATAGGCGCGCGCCTCAAGGAGTTGTCAGCAACAGTAGGGACCCAGCCGGGTCGAAGCCTACTGGGGCCAGGATTATCCGAAAGGGAACTCGAGCCCCGGTATGAAGGCTAAAAGGAACAGGGTGGGTCGTTTAGTCAGTAAGAGTCTGACACTATCTCCCGCACCACCCAAGAGCGGGGGTTGTCATTGGATGATTTTTCCCACCATAAAAAAAAAGAAATCATTATTAATAGGCTCACGTTTGACCATTATCTGCTAGTTTGGCCCGCACGCATAAACCCCGCTAATGTCCGTTTCATACGAGTATTTGTTGTAATGCGTGGAATACGCACGAGGGACGCGTTTTTCTGCATTTTGAAATTTTCTGCATGCGTGACACCCTAAGAGGTTTTTTTTAGGTTGGAAAATCATCCAATCACATCCTCCGCTCTTGGGCGGAGTGGAAGTTAGTATCAGACTTTTACTGATCCACTGCTATTCCTTCTTTGCTATTGTTCCATTGCCCCGGGGATCTCTTACGCATCGCCCATGGCCCCAGTAGGCTTCGAAACTTGTTTTTATCAATCATTTCACAATCAGCCTGTACAACTCAATTAGGAAACGCAGAAAAACCAATTAATACATCTTTCTATCGCTAATGAAACCTCATGATTACAAACATGAGACATTTAGAGCGGTGTCATTGTGTCTTATATGTTACATTTGACATTTATATATAGATCGAACAGTGTCCTGCCACTCTGTTTGTCCGTCACTACATAATTGCTACATCTAATTGTGGGGTAGGTACTATCGGTTATGGTACCGCTTTTCTGACCAAACCTGGCATTGCACTAAATAGTGTCTACTAACCCTTTTTATGTAACTAATTAGTGGTCGTAATGACTATTAACAATTTAAGATCAATTTATGCATGAGTTAATTAGAATAATTAGCTATGTGTGGCATTTTGTTTCAACTTTGTTGCATTTTGTTTGTGGTCACGGCATTATGCTTAACGTTCGGCCATTTTGCACGGACGTGGCACATATTTTTTCTATAGAGTGTTTATAATTTGTAAGTTAGTTCTAAGATTCCGTAATTTCCCGTACATTTATTAATTTACTTATTTAAACTTCATGTACAGAAGTGGTACATAGGCTGACTTAAAGCAACAAGGCATTCTCTCCCAGCCAACATAAAAAAAATGTAAAAAAAAAAGATAAAAGTTTTTCTAATTAGTGCTTGACTGCGACTTCTTTCTTTTCTTTCTTTCAACTGAATTATGCTTTTATTCGGTGATTTGGCTTAGATGACAAACTGTAATATTATTGAGGTAAAGAGTAGGTAACCGTGATTTAAAAATTGAAAAAAAAAATGTAAATTAAGTAAAAACAATATCTTTATATATCGGTCTGGTTCGACTGACAGACAGTGGAGTCTTAGCCCTAGGTCCCATTTTTACCCTTGAGGATTTTTTTATGGTGTTAAAATCATCCTATGACAACCCCCGCTCTTGGGCGGAGCGGGAGATAGTGTCAGATTCTTACTGACTAAAAGCCCACCCCGTTCCTTCTAGCCTTCATACCGGAGCTCGAGTTCCATTTCGGATAACCCTGGTCCCAGTAGGCTTCGACCCGGCTGGGCCCCTACTGTTGCTGACAACTCCTTGAGGCGCGCGGGAACAGTGCGCGCCGTCGACGACTTGGGCTTGGTCCGGACAGTTACCGGATGGCCGGACAGTGAGCTACCCATTGCTCCGCAAGCCCGCACCTACGGTAGCTGGAAATCGGGATCGGAATCCCGGCCGCGGCGGCGAGAGCGCCGTTGCCTGATGCGGTCGGCCTCCTCCTTTGCGAGCATTACTGCTTCGCAGAAGTCGGTGACCGCCTGCCACTCCTCCTCGCTCTGGACCATGGCCTCAACCAAGGCCCGGCGCGAGAGGTCTCTGCCGCCGATCGCCCCCACGAGGGCACAGCGATGCTCCGCATAATTAGGGCACACCTCGACTACCATTTGAGGATGGAACCCTAAAAATCAATTTGTTACAAACATTGAAAAAATCGAAATTGAATTGAATTGTTGAGTTTAATTATACAAAAGTAATTTGTTGCAAATACATAATACAAATTCCATTTCAGTAATTTCAGAACCGATTTTCCAATCCCCACATGAATGAACTAAAGTACGATGTATGAAACTTAGGTCATGTTTCAGCGGAACTTTGAAACTCGCATTAAAATGACGAACGATCACATTAAGGTGTTTCCTTTCGCCTTTTCTACATACTAAATTATACTTTGTCATCATCTAGAATAATTTGTAGCGTTTGTTGTTCTAAAATACTTTAGTTATGTCCGGTTAGTTTATTTTAAACAATATTAATTGTATTGTGAAATACGAGTATTGTCAAAGATTTACAAAATGATCACACTGTTCACGGTAATATTATAAAGTTGAAAGTTGGTGTGTAAGTTTGTTAATTTGTTACATATTAACGCTCGAACGGCTGAACGGATTTTGATGAAACTTGTTACACAGGTAGACCATGTCTTTGTATATAATACAAACTACTGACAGTGACTTAACCCGCGTGTTAGGTGATACTTATCCTAAGAGTAAATATTCACGGGTTAAAAATTCAAACAAAGTAAATATTTGTGTAATTTTTTTTTAAATGTCAAATTGTAAAATAAAAGTAACCCTTGTGTCAAATTGTAAAAATTAATAAAAAAAAAACACAATCCACACTAATATAATAAAGAGGTAATAAACACTAACATAATTTTTTCACCAATAAAAAACTGCTTTATTCCTGAGTGTCATAGGTTATATTGTATGTATGCGAGCGAAGCTGCAAGCAAAAGCTAATAAAAACAAAAAAAAAAAAACAAAAAAGTAAAAACAAAATAAAAACAAAAAAAAACTACAACAATTGTAATGCGACGTGCGTACTGGAGCAGGTTAATCCTAAGCCTTTTTTTCAAGTCCTCAAGATGACTTTACAGTGTAAAAAAACTTTTGACATAGTTCTGGCAAATAATAATCATTCCTTTCAGTAACAGATCTGAGAAAGACCTGGCCTTAAACAAAAATATCATAACACATTAACAGCCCACGGCCCATCGAATTGTGTCACCGTCCCCTTTATTTATCACCTTGATTAAGTAATTATGTAATTAAAAGACATCGTTGGTACACTTTATTCAGTTTTAAAGAGTCTTGACATAATGCCGCCATCAGTAATTTTATTTGGGGGAATACTCGAAATGTCTTCCTGTTTCGGTTGAAGAATGTGAGATATCCGTTTAATTGTTTATTAAAATAACTTGGTTCTTGCCAGATTTATCGTCGGTTCAAATGAGTTTAACTGTGTGTTTTAACTGTCGGGATGAAAAGAAAGAAAGAAAGAAAGAAAAACAGTTTATTTACGCGTTAAAGACGCAATCTTAAAAGTAGGTAACATAACAAAACATCAATAATAATTAATAGGGAGGATATGCGTCTCCTCCGCGCAAAACGGCCGAACGCTCAGCATAAAGCTGCGGCCTCACGCATAATGCGTTGAGCTCACGGCGCTGGTTTTCAGCGTGGGCCGGTCGCTGTGTCGACATAAAGACGCTGGAACGGTGCAGTAAATAAAAGTAACTAAAAATAAGTATAGAAAACTAATAAATATAAATAAAATAAATAGATAAGGTGACAAATACAATTTTATAAAGTGGCAACACCACGATGCACCCATAGCTCAATTTGTGCAACTTGTCTTAGTAATCTGTGGTAATTTCATACACTATGGCAAATACACGAATACGTGATTGGACGAATTGGACGCGACCGTGATGTTGTTGACGTCAAAAAGGATATGACTGCATGGTGACGACAAGTAAAGTAAATGGTTTTTGAAATTCATCATAGTTCAAATACTTGTTCCTGATGTTGCAAATAGTGGGATGTTGACGGGTTGTTTGCATGGCATGTTGTTAAGGCGAGATGGTGCGTTTTGGAAAATTAATAGGGACTTTGCAAGCATTTTTTTTCTATTTGCTAAATTAAATACACTTTAACACAAAAAAAAACTTCAACTACAATTAAGTTATAAAGCTTCGAAGCTGCTCTTACTTAGAAGTTCGACATGGTCTTTGACGCCAAAGTCCATGGACACCCGTCGGTACGGCCGCCATAGCTAAACGGCGGGTATTAACAACAAAGAAAAAGAAAAAAAGAAAAGAAAGAAAAATAATTTATTTGGTACATCATAAGGCCTAAACACAATACAACAAAGAGTTTCACAATTAGTATTTTTTTTTGTTATACTGGTTAGTTAACAAATATTTTTTTATGCGTATTACCTATTCTACTATAGAAATATGCCAAAGGTTTTGATTAGTCATAGATCTAGGCGTGTCCTGTGCATTGATCATCGCCTGAACAGTTGAATCACACTTAATATTATTAAAGCGAAAGTTTGTATGTATGTATGTATGTATGTACCTATGTATGTTTTGTTACTCCTTCAGGCTTTTAAACGGTTGAAGGGATTCGAAAGAGCATGGTTAGGACCCTTTAGTCCTGGTAGTGCATTACCCTTGGGATAATTTTCTACTTTCACGCGGGTGAACCAGCTGGCAATAACTAGTAATATTGCCGAGAATTAGGCGGAAGTTGGTATGTATGTGTGTATCTTTGACACTCCTTCACTCTCAAATGACTGAACGGATTTAAATGAAATTTTGCACACGGGTAGACCATGTCCTGGAATAGGACATAGGATACTTTTTATCCCTGAAATATTTTATTTTAGAATAATTTTCTACAATAATGCAGGTGAAGCTGCTGGCAAGAGCTAGTAATAATATAATTTGTAATGTAAATGTAAGAGCCTTCGTATAGTGTTCCGACTAATTTATTTGTTGCCAAAACAATAGGCTAATATTATCAGCCAATCAACACGGAAATTTATTATTCACGCTTCACGGGTCATCAATTTTGCAATAGGTACTGTACAGGCATATTAATTTGTTTAGTTCCTGAAAATCTCACATGGCGCTGTACTGTTACAATGAACATCATCATTGTCATTTTAGGCGAAAGAAGTCCACTGTTGAACATAGGCGTCCCCCAAGTGTCGCCATAACGACCGGTCCTCTGCGTCTTGCATCTATCGGATTCCCGCGACTCTCACCAGGTCATCGGTCCACCTTGTTGGAGGCCTTCCACCGTTGCGTCAACAATTATTAAATTAGGAAGCTGTATTTCGGCAGTGACCGTTCGCACTTGGCCTTGGTTTTCAGACCATGTTTCGAAGCGAGATGGGAAGCAGTCACTTTCATCTGCGATAATGCAAGCGAAGGAAGTGGTGGAGAGCGAGAGGGAGTGGTAGTCCTCACGCTACAGCTGCTACAAGAAGCGCTCCCGGCGTCGGCTGTCTAAGGGCGATTTCCAGCCATCGTAAGTGCGGGCTTATGGAGAGCTTACAATGGGACCAAGGACCAAGCCAAGATCGATGGCGAGTTATGTTCCATGTGTGCCTCAAATAACTGTCAGCAAAATTGGCGGGACCTGCTAGGGTCGATGCCTACCATGGCAACTGGAGTTAAAGTATGGAACTCGTCGCTTACCCAGAGCGGTTCCTCCCACTTTAGTTAGGTAAGCATTGATGATTTCCCAGGCAGATCCAACAGAAAGTCATAACCATTGTCTAAGGTGGTAGAGAAAATGAATGATATTTCCCTCTAGATAGATTTTGTCCAGCAGTAGCCCACCTGACTTTGACAGCTACCTACGAACCACAGACGTCATACACCATCTTAATATGCAAGCACCATTGATTAGTGGATAATGCAACATAAATGTCATTGTTATACCTCTTTGTATGCCGCACGTGACCGCCATGGTAAAGTCTTAGGGTCAGAACACACTGAGACGCGACGCTGTGGGCTTCTTAACCGGCTTAAATTATTTTTTTGATCGAAAGGAGTATTCTTTTGTGAGTAGTTGATACCTTAGAAATATTGTTATGATCTATTGACGAACTTCGAAGATATGCTCCTCATAGGATCATAGCACAAGTCCTGTAACAAGTAAAGTTACTTTGAATACATTGTGTAGTCGATTATTGACTGAAGAAAAAAGGGGAGTGGGTACACCTTGTACCTTACTTGAACTTGCACACTATTTGAATTTCGTCGAGGACTACCTACCACAACTAAAAAGGTTTTTTTAAATAACGATACGGTAACAACTCCACCTAGCCTTCTCTAGACTGTAATGGGGTCGACTTCCAGTCTAACGGAATGAGAATTTCCGAATGAAAAGATGAGAATGAATAGGATACTTCCAGGCAAGAGTGTTCATCACTATTTCAGCCATTGTTGAACATAGGGGTCCCCCAAATGTCACGAAGGAGCAGGAGTTGGTTTTTAGTCAGTAAAAGTCTGACACTATCTCCCGCTCCGCCCAAGAGCGGGGGATGTCATTAGATGATTTTCCCACCGAAAAAAAAAAAACAAAAAGATCTGCTTTGTTTGTCTTATATCCAACGGGTTTACGCAAACCTCTCCAAGTCATTGGTCCACCTTGTGGGAGGTCTTCCAATTAATAATAAAAAAAATACATTACACCGATCGTTTCCGAAATTTAAAATTTCTTCGAGTTTCACTGGAATATATGCACCTTTTTGTACACAATACGGTTTTATATCGTATCGCTATCCCTGTGTAGGTTGACCCTTATCAAAACATTAGCAATTTGATATTAGTCACACAATCAAGGACATACTGAATACTTTTATATAGTTATCATGTCCATTTCTTGGAAATATGTCGTTATATAGCGTTGATTCGACGTATGGGACAAATTCGGGGAAATTGGATAGTAGTGAAGTAAAAGTGTATGTAAGCTTGCTTTGAAAGTGATAGTGAAATAAAGTGTATACCTATGTCAACAGTGGTAAGGGCGATGGTCAGTTAGTTCAATGTTAAATGTTAATTAATACTTGCTTTTTTTTTAGGGTTTAATTGGACACTATTACTAAGACTCTGCTGTTAGTCCGTCTGTCTGTCCGTCTGTCACCTGGCTGTATCTCATGAACCATGACAGTTACGTAGTTGAAATTTTTGATGATGATATATTTCTGTTTCCGCTATAACAATAAATACTAAAAACATAGTAAAATAAATATTTAAGAGGGCTTTTTAGGGTTCCGTAGCCAAATGGCAAAAAACGGAACCCTTATAGATTCGTCATGTCTGTCTGTCTGTCTGTCGGTCTGTCTGTCTGTCTGTCTGTCTGTCTGTCCGTCCGTATGTCACAGCCACTTTTTTCCGAAACTATAAGAGCTATACTGTTGAAACTTCGTAAGTAGATGTATTCTGTGAACCGCTTTAAGATTTTTACACAAAAATAGAAAAAAAGCAATAAATTTTGGGGGTCCCCATACTTAGAACTGAAAGTCAAAAATTTTTTTTTCGTCAAACCCATACGTGTGGTGTATCTATGGATAGGTCTTTAAAAATGGTATTGAGGTTTCTAACATCATTTTTTTCTAAATTGAATAGTTTACGTGAGAGACACTTCCAAAGTGGTAAAATGTGTGTCCCCCCCCCCTGTAACTTCTAAAATAAGAGAATGATAAAACTAAAAAAAATATATGATGTACATTACCATGTAAACTACCAACGAAAATTGGTTTGAACGAGATCTAGTAAGTAGTTTTTTTAATACGTCATAAATCTAAAAAAAATACACTATTATTAAAACATCGATCAAAGTTACAACGAACTACAAGGACTTTTATATTATGTTACTTGCTGCTACGGAACCCTCCATGGGCGAGTCCGACTCGCACTTGGCCGGTTTTTTCCCTTTGGATTCTAAAACTATCATAAATGATGACGGGTATGGTTATCTTCACTGTTGGCTTAGTGGTCGAAAGTGTTAGGTACGGTATTCTTTTGAAGGCGGCAAAACATCAAATGACTTCTGCCGCTCAAAGGTCCCTAAGGCTAGGGTTCCCTATAGCGGGATAAGTCCAGTCAGGAGTGTCAGACTTTTACTGACTAAAACGCACCTGTGACTTTCAGTTACCCTTTAAGTTCTAGAGCCAAGGTAAACTATTTTGAAAATTCATTAGATAAATGATACTTTTTATCCCGGGAGTTCCCTTAGCAGTGCCGTAACTAGCCTTTTATACGCCCGGTGTGCCCCTAGGAAAAAGTACAACACAAACAAAAGGGACAAGATATAAAATGTTTACGCCCCTCGAGGGACTGCGCCCTGTGCCTGGGCACCGCTTGCACCGCCCTAGTTACGGCACTGACCTTAGTATAGTTATTTACTTTCACACGGGTGAATTCGCCGACAGAAGTAAGTGATAAATCGGTAAATTTAACCAATAATACAACTAAATATTCTTTAACAATCAAGAAGTATCTATCAAAGACTAGTAAACAAGGTGATTCCGAAGCCCAAACACTAATTAATTATTTAAAGGAGATCAAGTTGACGAGTGGGCACAATTTATTAGCCGATTGTCACCATGAATTATTATTATCGAAAAATAAATGACTAGATTCGATTTTAAAACAGATTTCCGGTAAATTTGGTCACCCTATTCGCTCTAGTAATCTCAAGAAGATATGAAATACAAAGGGCTTAGATAAGTTGATAATCTATAATCGTTAACGCTAGTAGTAAACTTTTAATGAATGGGAATGACGACATCTTAACGTTGAGTCACGTGATCAGAATAAAGGAATCGTAGACATTATCGACTGTAGAAAGAGATTCCAAATGCCCAAATTAGACACTGGCTAAATACAAAAATCAAGCGAAGCAATAGAAAACCAAACGAGCAATCGTTTACTTTCACACCGATCACTATCACACCAATACATAAAGACGTCATAATATCTTAACCAACTTTTAAACCTTAAAAACACATTTAATCCATTTGAAACCACTATATTACTATAATTTTCTTGTCATAATCAGCGTCGACGATTGCACACGGTACGACTGTACAAAAAACCAATTGATTTTCAACCTTATCTACTTAAGTTTAGGCTTCAATTAGCTTGAGGAGTTTTAGAATAAAATCATTTCTGTCCAGTCCTTAAAAGGCCACTATAAAATTGAGGTTACATTTTATTTCTATTTTCTTTCTCGCTCTAGCGCTTGTGTTTTATATGGCTGTCTCTTTCTACCATATCTAATTTGTATTATTATTAATTTGTATGCCTATGTATGTTTTATTGATGAAATGGTATACAATGTTGTATTGAAATTATTGTTTTTTTTTTATGTTAGTTTTGTGTCTTTGAGTTTATTTTGTAAATATCTTTATTTATGTTGATATAGAACTATTAATAAGTAGGTAATTTGCTAGAAGATGCAATAAGAGCGTTTTCCGTTCCTTTATTCTTTAATTAGTTATGTAATAAGTCGCCTTAGTTATTCGGAGTCGCAGGGCAATATCCGGTTATCGTAGACGCGGGTTTGCTTACGGCGAGCAATGGGTAGCTCGTCCGCTCCTCGGATAAGGACCTGGCCCAAATCGACAGAGTGTAGTATGCCACGAACACACGCCTCAAAGAGAAGTATCAGAAAAACTGAAGGGGCCCAGGAGAGCTAAGTCACTAGATGATTTTCCACCCCAAAAAAAGGTTAAGTAGAACTAGAGTTTGTAGTTTTTAAACTGATTTGAGAGCCGCCACTAAAAGATTTTTTGACCGCCCCGTCAAAATTTAAAATGTTTTTATTTCATACAGGCCTACAATGGGCACTTATAAAACGTCAGAAGCTAGTGCACGGTTCCAAATTGGTCGTTTCTCATGCAGAAGAACCGTTAACAAACTCCATCGTCAAAAAAGCAAAAGTGTGTTCTAGGCGTAAACGGTTCTGTTATTAAATCTGTCGCGTAGTCGTGACTATGGCGTGCTGGACACATCAATTTTTTTGTATGGGTTTAAATATAGGTTTGTAACTGACAACTATCTCACCTAATGGTCTAAGCATCAGTTTGTATAACTGTTGAACATTTAAAAAATGTTTCTTCGGTGTCTTATTGATTCACTTAAAATTACATTTGTGGTTTACCTATTTAAATTACATGTCATAATTATTAACTGTGTTAATTACAATTATTCACCTTATAACTAAACCAATGAATCATTTACGTACGTAATCACACTAATAATTTTAGGGGAATTATAAGACGAGTGAATAAAAAAAAACTTTGCGACTGATGATGAGATACTGTTTTAATAACTTGAGCGGTACGAATTTGAGTAAGTGACAAATTAACTAAACTAACGACAAATATTTATCCATAATAAAATCCAGAACGAGTTTACTAAAAGTGGGTTAAATTGAAATTCTAGCTAAGAGACTAAATTAGTAAGTGAGCGACTAAATTACTAAGTGAGCGACTAGAAATAAAATTGAGGTTTTACATAACAAACTACTAAAAAAATCACTTTAATCACTGCAACTGTATTGTATGTCTGTACTCTTTTTTTTTCTTATTTTTTATGTTGTTGTATATTGTGTTGCTTGCGCCGAATAAATGCTATTCTATTCTATTCTATTCTATTCTATTCTATTCTATTCTATTCTTTAAGACTTGTTTTTATCATTGTTTAATTATTATTTAGTCGCAAGCAAATTCATCATTTTGAATTGAATAAAATAGGTTAGGTTAGAACTGTGACCAAACTACGTCTAAGATGCTCGCAGATTATATTTCACCAATTTCTAATTATCCGGGTTTTCGCAATATCCCAATTATCAAATTACCTTGTGACATACCTACATAATGTCCTAAATATCGATATTTATGTAATATCGATATTTAGGTCATTCGAAACACTTCATCTACACTCTATATATAATATAATAAAGAGGTAAAGTTTGTTTTTTTTTTTTGTTTGTAGGAGGTAATCTCTGGAAGTACTGGTCCGATTGCTAAAATTTTTTCACCGATAGAAAGCTGCTTTATTTCTGAGTGACATAGGCTATATTTTATGTACGCGGGCGAAGCTGGGAGCAAAAACTATTGATAAATAAAGTTCTCTAACAGGAATGAGGAATGAGTTTTATTAGATTGAAATTATGAGGTAAACGGATATTTTATTAGAAAACGAAACCGCAGAGAATTGATTAAGTAATTTAATTACTTGTAAATTACGAGGCAAAATGTTGCTATGTGTAATTTTTGATATTAAAAACCTGTAAGAAGGATAATAATTTGTGAGTAGACTCTTCCGTGAAACTTGGCCATGCTTAAATGAAAATGTTTTATCGGTGAAGTTTTCCTAGCCTTTAGTTAAAAAGAAATGTAACCAAAGATGACGTTCTGCAAAAGTTGAACTTTTCCAGAATCTGTCTTTTATGGCCATATTATTTTTAATTCAGGCTAACAATAGTCTTTAGTAGAAGGATTAAAGTCATCTCAGAGTTTTCTAGCGTGATCAAATTAGGTAAGTATGAAGATATCCGCAAGAGAACCAAAGCTACTGACATAGCTTGAATAATCGCCTAACTTAAGCAGCTTTGTTTAAGCTCGCAGAACAGATGGTCGATGGGACCAAAAGGTTCTAAAGTGGTGACGCAGCGTTGGTTGGCCTCCCACTAGATGGACCGACGATCTAGTGAGGGTTACGGGATTCCAATGGATGCGAGAAAAAGGCTCTCTCAAAACCTTACATTTTGACTTGTCTACTATCGTTATCACAAACACACATAATCAGCCTTATAATGTGCCCACTGCTGGGACTCAAGGCCTCTCTAGGAGAAGGAATGGCCCGTAATCCACCACACGGATCCAATGCGGGTTGATAGTACTATGTAGACAGATAGGTAATCAATCATTACAGTTTGTTAAACAAGTATGAATCGGACTCAAGCGCCGAGGGTTCAGTACCTAGACTTAAGTTTGTAATCATAAAAAAAAAAATTGTAATGTACATAACCACTTTATGGTTTTCGAATTTTATTCTTTAGTTGCGCTTCACATATAGCTTTTTGTCTTTCTAGATATTATAGCTTTTTATTGATTTGATGTAAACGAAAATTCACTTATTTAGGTTTTTGAGGAGGGAAGTCAATAAATATTTTTTCTCGTTCTAGGGTAGAGCGAGGGTACATGTCAGACTTTTACTGAATAGAACCCACTTATACTCTAAAGTTTCTTTTTGCGTTCTAGGGTCACGTTCACTCTTTGAAACGTTTTCGCAATAAGTTTCCTATAGGTTTTGATTCCCTTACAAGCATCAAAATGTGTGCCATAAACGGCCTTGCGTTAATTTGACTTGGAACTCTGATTTTCACTGCTTCAATGGTAAGCAGGCTTATATATTCGATATATTAAATTCAGCGTAATACCTGCATACGTTCCTGAGAAAAAGAATGCCTAAAGGTACACAATACACACGTATGCCACGTACGCCGATCTGGGCGCGTCAGTCTCCATATATTTCATATGGCAACTAGACTTGTAAAGCTACACTAGATCCACGCCACGCGACCTCGTTCTACGTACAAATCAGCCGTAGTCCACGTGCGCGTCGGTCTAATGTAGTTCTAGCTTAAGGCATTAAGACTTGTATCTTAATGTTTCATCAAGTTTTAAAAATATAACCAAAAATGTCCTCTAAGGTTTTCAGAAAAATTTATAAATAAAATAATTCTACAAGGTTTGCGTTTTTGCCGCCTGAAGTACGGAACCCTAAAAAAGAAAATAACCTCATAGGTTCGTAATAGAGAGATTCTGTTCAACAAAAACTGACAAGCACTTAGCTACTTAACACCAGCGCAAACAAAAACACGGCTATCCGATTACTAGAGCTTTCATCATAATTACTATTTCACTATCGCTACACAGCGGACAGGACGTGTGAAATTATTATAATGAGACGACTAAATCATCTCGTGTAGGGTGACCATGAAAGATGAAAAAGAAAGGATTCATTTGCACCAAGTATGACGTAAGATCGGTCGTTGTGGCGACGCTTGGGGAAGACCTATGTCCTCGTGAACGTGTTTCGGCTGAAATGATGATGATGATAACGTAAGAATGCCAGTTTAGACGTATACAGAACAGGGTTTAAAGTCCCACAGACCTCCATTAAAAAGGAGGATTCTCCGACTGGACGGGTGTTGTGTCTCGTCCAAGCAACTGTCCGATAGTTGATTTCGGACTGTTTTTTGTTTTTGTGTTTTAATTATGCGAAGAACTCTAATACCGTGACGCAGAATTTTGTAGTTTATTCTTTTTTTTGAACACTCATGGAAGAGATTTCTTTAGAAATAAGCATGACATTTGTAAAATATTTTTAACAACGATACGTTCATCATCAAAATGCGAATTAATGATCTTTACACAACTATTTTATTTAACGCTAAATAACATTTTTTTGCTCATCTCATAGGTATTTTAAAATAGATTCTACAGTTTCAGTCATATTCTTATAGTGCGTCCTTTTTTATGGCACATTTGTTGTTCGTTATTTCTCAGCGAATTTTGCTTCTGCCTGCAGTTGAAAATTATCGGAAGGTACCATATTCCCGGATGCAAATTATTCTATGACTTATTACCTACAGAGGATGATCTACCCGTGTGCCAAGTTTTATCAAAATCAGTTTACTAATTACGTCGTGAAAAGGCAACAGACATACATACAGTTACTTTCACTTAAATAATATTAGTACGAATCGAGTTTCTACACTTTCTATTTGAAATTAGAACCATCACAATGCATGTGCCTAAAAATAAATCCCTGCATATTAAAAAAAGACTTATCCTTTGAAATCCGATCGTGTGGTTGACGGAACATCAGTCACTCTCTCATATTAGTTCCCCTTTAATGAACGGTTTTAAGATGGCGCGATACGCAATCAGTGGAGATCTTTTATTTGATTATTTTTTTTTAGATCTTGCCACTGTTGCTTTTATTTTAGTTGCCAGTTATTAATATTGTGATGAAAGGCTTTTATCTATTGTGGGTTTTGTACGCATGTTCGACGCAGTGAATGATTAATGTTATTATGTAAATGTTTACTAAATATAACTACATGTGTGAAATGTTTATTTTAGGTCAAACTTATGTGATTAACAATCATTTTGAATATGTCGCAGAAAGTTATTCTGCTATAAAAATTATGTTTTTTAAACCTGATTATGGGGACCTAAGAACAGGTTTACAAAAATAATCATGACCTAAAAAATAATTAATCTATCTATCTAACCCGCAACATATAAAAGAAGCAAAAAAATATTAAAAAAACGAAGACGAAGTGACGAAAGTCTGTGAATATTAAAATACAAACATAAAGAATTATAAAAATATGTACAAACAAATACAGGTAGCAATCGATCCGATTGTGAAACCACTACCGCAGAAGCAGTGAATAAAGTGTAAGGGAAGCTGAACACAACACGAAAGACGCAAATAAAAGAATTCCCAAACATGAGAATTTAAGGACATTAATACAGGCATTGTCAAATGGAAGTCACAAAAAGAATATTTAGGAGCATCACATTATACAATTTAACGTTTGAGAGTATCCAAAGTTCCTTGCTGCAACCGATGTCCGACATTCGAATTGTATTAATTCGATTTAAAGGGACCCAATTGCTGTGTTACTCGATATTTAGATCTGTGTAAGGCGTTTGATTGCGTAGACATCACACGAATTTGTGGTACGCAAAATTCATTTTAGGTTTTACGAGAAGTCAATTAAAATCAAAGAAAGAATAGTTTATTTATTTACAAATATTTCTTTGTTTTGGATATTATTACATGCTGTTGGTAATGGTCAGTTCTTAATCCTGTTGTATTGGTAAGAGTAATGAAAGTTCTTTGGATGTTAGTAAATTTGTCTTATTCTTTAGCGTTCTAAAACTTTATTGCAAAGATATTTGTTCATATATTTATTTTACGTATTAAGATGTTTTACTAGATAAACAACAATAGTATTTTGTTGAATATTGCGATTCCGATTCGTAGATTGATGTTTTATGATCACATCAAAACAGAACTTGAAGATTACCGAGAACATTTACACAATCTCTAGAACGTGTTTCTGGAAAGTTATTGAAAAAAATTAAACATGGCGACTGCACCATTCTTTCGTCAATTCATTCATTCCCTTCAAATTCTCTTCACAAACATTCTTATAAATTCGGTTCATTTTTATCGAAATAAATCGATTTTCTTTCCGCTCTCGTTTCGAGAATCGCGGCATCGCCCGTCATTTCGGATTCGTGCATAAGTAGACAAGTTTGGACATGTCTACAAAAACCCGGGACATGTCTTGGACCGTGTTAGAACCGTGTTCGGGACATTTGCTGTGCAGTTTTTGTGCATATTGTAAACCTGTGTTTCGCTTGTTAGACTCACTCTGGCATTTTTGGGCCATTTTGTGGTAACAGCTTGAATTAAATTATCTATTTTTACTTGGATATTTTCGTAAAGCGTTTGTTGTGCGTCTGACTGGTGTACCAATGGTTTCATTAGCGCGCGTAAACGTATAATTCAGGGGTTTAAGGGTTTAATTTCAATGCCGGTATGTACAGTTTTTAGTGGAAGCAAAAGGTGGAGCATAAGTTTTGGAGTATTTACGAACATAAATATTTACCAGACGATCTGAATTGCAGAGATTTTGAGCAAAAGTTGGTCCGCTCTGGCATCAGCATTGTTCGAAGCAATTATTGTGCGAAATAATTTATGTAATGTGTTATAGTAATTGCTGATAATATCTAGGAATATAATGCTATTCAATGTCAAACTAAACGGACGGTTTGCTATACCCAGCCACTAGCAGTCATAAGGAATTGTGTTTCTGTTTCATCCTTTTTTAAATTGGAAATCATCAAGTGATATGTCAGCCTTTGAAGACTAAAACCAACCTGTGTTCTTTTAGTTACTCCTTGCGTTCCATTTCTTACTACAGCGCAATGTTTTATTCTGTTATATGACGAACACTCCGTAAAGCGAGTGACATTTAATACTACCAGAATGACAACATCAAGAGAACAACTCGTAATTGACTGCAATTTTCACAGCACCCATATTTCAAGCGACAGGAAAAAAATTCAATCAATCACATTTACTTCTTCAAAGTAACGGTATATGGCGTGACTATTTACGAAGAAAATACAGTTATTAAAGCCATTTATCACCTACAAACTATCTGCCTTAAATAGGCAGGTAATAGGCAATGTGCGTGCTTCTGTTAGTCGGTGGGGTCGTGTCTGGTTTGACAGCGCCCTTATAGAGGCTCTCATTAGTCCGCAAATTACCTTTAATTTAATATTGTATTAAAGGTGCGTACTTTTTAGGGTTTTGTACCTCAAAAAGAAAAACGGAACCTTATAGGATCACTTTGTCGTCCGTCCGTCCGTCTGGCTGTCTGTCAAGACCCTTTATCTTGAGAACGCGTGAAAGTATCGAGTTTAAATTAAAACCAGATACTCGGGTCTACGGTTCCTTGAAGCTGTGAAAAAATCAAACTTCTGAGTTAAAGAAAAAAAAAAAGATATGGCCGTTTATGTCGCAAAAAACGTGTATTTTGACACTCTCAAGGGACTCACAATTCGTAGGGCCCTTTGACTTAGAATCCTGAAATTTGAAAAGTCTCATAGTAAAAGCATAGGAAAAAATCTGAAAACTGTAAATTTCTAGTTACGTCACAAAAAAATACTTATTGCTATTCGGTAAAATCTTCGTAACTCACTTCAGGAATTTAACTGTTTTCAGAGGTAAGTTTGTACGGAACTCTCAATGCGATGGTCCGACTCGCAGTTGTCCAATTTTAAGCTATTGCATAGCTTCTATCGCGGGCCTTGAGCGTGGAGACCGAATCCAGAAATTCCGTAACGCAAATAACCTAACACCCCCCACTCATTTGTTTTGAGCGTGGTGACCGATAAGAAAACAAATGAGTGATGCTATGCAATAGCTTTACCGCGGCAGTCCCCGAGTGCCACACGTCTTTTTTTTTATTATTACTAAGCTCGTGCGTGACTACTATTTCACTTGAAGGTAAGTGATGATATAGTCGACATGGTGAAGCACGCTTGCCTAGAAACCTATTCACTTTTGACTTAAAGACGTAAGCTGTAGCTATCAGGAAACAGGCTGCGACAGGGATTTCCACTATTTAGCTGTACGCACAATGAATGTGTTCTAACATATATATTATTATAAAGAGGGAAAATTTGTATTTTTGTGTTTGTGTATGTTTGTAATAAATAAACTCAAAAACTACTGTGCCGATTTCAAAAATTTTTTCACCATTATAAAGCTACGTTCACCCTGAGCCTATAATTATTGCCTGAGCGAAGCCGGGACGGGCCGCTAGTCATAAATATATATTACTAGCTGTCCGCCCGCGACTTCGTCCGCGTGTACTTCGGTTATCGCACTCTAAACGTGTTTTCCCGCAGGAATAAAATGTTTTTCCGGGATAAAAAGTAGCCTATGTTCTTTTCCATGTTAAAGGCTATATGCATGCCAAATTTCATCCAAATCCGTTTAGCCGTTTTTGTGTGATTAAGTAACAAACATCCAAACATCCAAATATCCAAACATCCACACTTTCACATTTATAATATTAGTTAGGAATTTAGGATTAATACTTACGAAGAAATAAATAAATGGGGGTTGACCAGCGACTCGTGGGTGTTGCTTGGCGATTAGCCTTATACGATAAATACAATAAATTGTGGAGGGAGTGAGCTCGTGCATTTTTCCGCACTAGTGCGGAAAACAATGGATTATGTGTCTAAGAGCGGAAAGGATAGCAGTGGGTTTTCGAGTAGGTAAGTGTATTGTAAAAATCTTTCTTTATAAAATGGCCAGGTTCATTACAAATAGTACAAGCTATAGAACATCACGCTACAACCTCCTGAACTCTCTTAAATATTTATTTTATTCTGTTTTTTACAAGTTTACAAGCTTTTATTTAGTTTCACCTGTCCCGATGTTTGTCTGTCATCAAATCTTGCAAATTAAATTTGACCCACTTCCCGGTTACCGATTGGGCTGAAATTTTGCATGCATGTGTAAATCAGAAGACAATGCAAAATCATTATAACGTGGAGCTGATCTGATGATGCAACTGGAAGGTGGCTATAGGAACTTGGTAGTTAAACGACACAACCCCATCAAGTTTGGGCTCGTATGATTCGTCTTGACGAGCATTAATTATATAGGTATAACGAGCTATTAAAGCTTGCTATGAAAAAAATATTTTTATAACATCTTGTTTAGTATTTGTTGTTTGAATTTTGACTATCTAACTATCACAGTTCATGAGATACAGATGGACAGATAGACAGACAATCGGACGGACGGCGGAGTCTTAGGGTGAGTTGCACCATTTAACTATAACGATAACAAAGCCGTTAACAGTTGTCAAATCGTCGAATTGACCAATAGGCGGCCGTTTCACGGCTGGTTATGGTTTGGTTATCGTTATAGTTAAATAGTGCAACTCACCCTTAGTAATAGAGTCCCGCTTTACCGTTTGGGTACGAAACCATAAAAAAGATGGTAAAACCAGGGTAAACGGTAAAATTTCAACAAACTCAGTTTTCTTGCAGTCGCTGTACGAGCTTCGCGTTTTAATAAATCTGATTATAAAGCAAACCAGTGCTAGAAATGTTATACAGAACCCTACACTTTGCACTTTATTTCGTTTTAATTTGATGACAGCAAACGAGAAATCTTAAGAAACTAAATTTAAATTAGACTCCGTTAAGAAGTGGTTGAGGAAGAAACAATATTTCATTTGAATTTGAATTTAGTTGAAGTCATATCTCATATATATTTATATATATCATTCCTTGAGGTTTTTGAAACCTATGTTTCGGGAATTCTTAATATTATTCAAAAAAAAAAAAAACAACCATATCATCGAAGACATGTGACATCCACCAAACCGCTTTAGGCCCACGTAGTCAGTTAAGGCCCACTCCCTCTCCTAGAGAAGAGACCCAGCAGTGATTATAATTTTAATGAGGATGATAATGTTAATGATGATGATAATGATAATGAATATGTGATTTATTTTATTCTTATTTTTTTTTTTGTTGTATTTTAACATAATAATGACTCTCTGCACGTATTGGTCTCGACTGTTAGTGCAGAGAGTACCTGTAATAGAAATAAATAAATAAATTATAAGGCCGAATATTAAATTATAATTTGGGTCTCTTCAAGGCTAGAGTGAATTGCAGGGACCCAGCCGGGTCGAAGCCTACTGGGGCCAGGGTTATCCGAAAGGGACCTCGAGCCCCGGTATGAAGGCTAGAAGGAAAGGGGTGGGTCTTTTAGCCAGTAAGAGTCTGACACTATCTCCCGCTCCGCCCAAGAGCGGGGGTTGTCATTGGATGACTTTTCCCACCATCAGGTCGGATCGCAGTCAAGCACTAGTTTATATCAATAAAAAAAATGTTTGATATAATATGCTACCCATTGTTTTGGCCATTTACTGAATTTAAAAATATACAAACACTCACTTTTTTTTCTACAGTATTTGGCAGCAAATGAATCGAAACATTCTGCCTCATGCTTCGCTAAGGCAGTCTATATCAATAAAGTCCACAGCTCCGTTTTACTGAAATAACGCATGTTTCAATGATTCTAAATATTGTCAAATTGGATAGACAAAACTGCACCAATTTTACTTCTCAATATCCAATAGGAGTCAATTTGTGAATAATTAAAACAGCTACAGAACTTCACTCGAAAAAATCACACTAAAAAAAAGAAACTGGCAGGTTCTTAATTCAAATTTTATTATAGAATTTGAATTTCGAATCTGCTAATCTGTTTAAACATAGTTAACGAGTTTTATAAATACGGGGTTATGTTAAATGTAATGTAACTTTTTAATGAAATTAAAATAATTCCTGTTGTTTAAAACTAAAACATTTTACAAACTCCCACAAACTAAACACGTTTGCAGTAAACCTTCCTGTTTTACCAAAAAGTTAATGCAAATTCAGCGAGTTGAATACTGAGACCACCAAAGTTTCCCTAATACGTCCAACTTTTATCCAATTTCCTTACAAAAACCGGATAAAATCGCTTATAACTTGTTGTTTATTCATTGAAAACTGATTAAACAATACGAAACTTCTCCATTTGTCGTCACAGCGTCACCCCCACTGTGAACGACGAGGGAGGTCGGTAGAAAGAAAAAAAAAACGGAAAATTTATTAGTACAAAATCCTTTTATTTTCAACAATTAATTGGAGATATCGGTCGCGACGAAATCATTTCGCTTTGACAGGTCCTAAGCCAATTATTTGGATGTTTTTTTCTACAAACATAATTTTTACTTGCTCCAGTTCCCTGTTACGTTCCGATAAGGTTCAATTTCAATGATAGTTCTTTATGGGTAAACGTAGATGTAATTTTGTTTTATAAAAAGCGAATCGGTAAGTTTTTGTGGTGAAATGAGTAGGACGAGACCACACAAGATGAGTTCGAAATGTCCGGTGAATCTGTCATGCGTCTTAACTTTCCATCTACAGCACGACACGATATCAAAGTGTCGACGAAAAATCTCGTAAGTTATTTAAAAATCATTAATAAATCAAATAGCTCACAATACTTTTCTATTTAAAACTAACTATACAACATCAGTTTTACTATATGCGAAACCCGAAAACTGTATCATGAAAAATTACAAAGTTATAAGCTTGTTATGTGACCTGGTTGTCCGCAAAAATACACGATCACCGGGCCAATCATGCGTTTGAGGTGTTGTTTTGCTCCCGCACCCAGCTGAGCAGCTGGTTCCCAATGCCCGTTATGACCTGCCATGATCCATGTTGTACTTAGTGTCGGTGGTGTCCAATTTGTGTCTTATATTGTGTCAATACCAAAAATAATGTTGTATACATAGGTATGGTGTATAAAATGTCCATCGATCTAATACTATAAGATTTTAATTATAACTCGATCATTTTCATACAACACTCTAGCGATTGTATCTAATAACAATGTCTATAAACAAAACTAAAGTTTACGTAACTTTTGCAACCTCTACATTATGTCAACGTGCCGACATGGGAGAAATGTATGTATAATTAATATTTTTTGCATCGCCGGCGCTCATGAAAGCTCGACAAAATACTAAATACGTCACAATTGAAGGGAATACGCCTTTTCTCTTGTTTGTGAGAACAAAAAGTATTGTTGAGAAGATGTATGTATGGTCTGAATCAGTTGATCAACTGTGTTTTTATGCAAAATGAAGATATCGTAAATCGGGGTCTAGAAAAACCTTTTTGTTTGCAGAATCGCCTCTTATTAGTTGTTTGCCACAGTAATGATATAACTTTAGTATAGATCTGCGGTGTGTCGAGATGGATAAATTGAAAAATGAGTATATTAGAGGAAGTTTGAAAGTGGCGCCAGTGACTGAAAAGTTGAAAGGGAATCGTTTGTCTTGGTATGGCCGCGTGAAGAGGAGGGATGTAGTGCATGTTAATAAAAGAGTTATGAGTATACATGTGAATGGATGGAGAGGGAGATGGTCAAAGAAAATATGGATGGATTGTGTGAGGAGTGATATGAAAGAAAAGGAAGTCAGTGATAGCGTGACGGGTGACAGGACAGAATGAAAAAAAAATACGTGTTGCATCGACCACAAATAATATGGGATAACGGCAAGATGATGATGAGTAACAATGTATATACCTTTTCACAATTTAGTGTTTCAAGAGAATTATTGCTTATGACTATAGAATAGAATATAATAAATTCCTTTTTGTACACCAAAATCACATATTCACACTTGTACCACTCAATATACAATCTACTAATATAATATCTACTAAATAGATGTTTGTGTGATGAGCGTAATCATTTGATTTGTGTCTGGGTGTAACCTATACTCCGCTAAATTTTAATCGTTTTAATCCTAATGACCTGTAGGTAGTTTGTACGCAACGCCGACAATTACCTACAGGTCATTGAACTCGCTCAGCTGTCGTTTTCTTAAAGAAATTAATTTCGTACATGCGTAAATTAATACGAGTTTTGAAAAAAGGTACTTTATTTTTTAATTTTATCTTTACATCGATAGTGTTTCGTGTACCGGATCGACCCTCCACGGGATAAAATCCTATATATTTATCAGTTGTCTAGTACTCATATCGTAAGCTCTGCTTAGTTTGGGACTAGATGGCGTTGTGTGAAAGTTGTAGAATATTATTAATATTCCATTTATTTATTTACAATTCAGACTTATTATTATTTTTTTATAATTGTTAAATAAATCAGCAAACATAGAAACAAGATCCCAGCTATCGGTTATCAGGTTATTATTGTAATTATTTAACGATTATTTTCAGTCATTAACCCATAGAAACATTAGTGAATTTTATTAAATTGTTACAGCACATAATATAAATATTTATTATTATTAGTAAGATCCAAATAAATCCCTAGTAAGCAGGAATTTTGATTTAGTGGAAAAAAGTATCCCTTCCTCAGCAGACAAGGTTCCCCTAATAACTGGAACAACAAAATTCGAGATAAAGCCCCCACAAAAACCCTCATTGAATTCCGCCCAGAATTCGTAATACAGTAACAACAAAAACATTTTCCCGTATAATTGATATTGTCCCTTTCCATCTCTCACTATTTCATAACGTCACAATACAATTTAATTCAATTAAAACCATTTCTGTCCACTTCTCCGTAACTCATAACTGTCGCGTATTTACAACATACAATATTTCCTCGCGTAACATAAATTATTATATAAAAAAATCCTATACGAACTCAGACAGCACAATGAAGCTTTCCCTCATATGTTTTTTAGTTTCCAAATAACGTCTTAATGAGACAGGATGATGTGTGACCCGACGTTTGGTTATGATTGAATTCTGTATAAAACTGAGAAAAAATAATCATATTGTATACGGTGGTATAAATCAATATGATTCGGTGACGTCTGCTATGATTCATTGGCTTAATGTTTTAATAGGGGTTGGTAAATACGCGGCCGTTGTGATTCTCAATTGAATTATACTTTGTTGATACTTCCAGCCCAGAATACAAATACATAAACATATTTATATACTCGCAATATAAGTTAGTTACTAAATCCAGCTATAATTTTGTAAAAAAACGTTGACAATATCAAAAAACCTTCCGCAAAAAACTACTTAAAAGTTCGAAACAAATCACTTTTAGCAGTCTGATGAACTTGCTGGAATTTATTTTAGTTCAATCATACATTTGACGTCATCATTTTAGTGGGTAATACTTTTGAATTGTATCGTCGAGCACTTAAAAAAAAAATGTAAACATCTAATTTGGAGCCGAAAATCAGGTATTTTTTTTTAAATAATTTTGATATCCTCAATATCACTCTGACAATTGAGGCAAATCAAGTAACACCTTCCAAGCTAAAATGCAAAAAGTTGTATAGGCTATAGAGCATTTCAAAAAAATATACATACTTATACTCGAAAAACATAACCTTCCTTTTGGCGCAGTTGGGTAAAAAAACAGTCTTTTTCCTGCCCTTATCCCATATTACTTAGGGGCGGGGCAACACGTTTTCTTCTTCCATTCTGTCCTGTCACCCGTCAAACTATCACTAACTCCCTTTTCTTTCATATCACTTCTCACATAATCCATCCATCTTTTTTTCGGCCTTCCTCTCCCTCTCCATCCATCTACATGTATACTCAGAACTCTTTTAGTAATATGCGCTTCGTAACTTCATATTATTCTAGACTGCCGATAAAAAAACCAACGGTCCACCGAACATAAACAACAAATCGCAGTGTACACAAAAAACAAAACAAGCAATATCTATAGAATTTACAATCTATTTACAGGAAGAAATTACAAGTTCTCAGCTCATAACTCTAGAAAAGGACTTTCTAAATGTTAGTAACAAGTGCAAACCCGTGACAGGACTTGAAAAAACAACTAACTCTACATCCATTGAAGATTTTCTATAGACAGCTTTAAAACAATTCGCGTAAAACTGTCAATGGATAGGGTGGACAGCGATGAGAGCTGTGGGACATTTGATCCTATGTTTATGACTGCGCCTTTGCTCTGCAGGACACAAAAGCTGGCATTCGAAAAACAAGAGCTATATGTACGGTGACCATGGGTTTTGTAGGACGTATATATTTAAAATGGAGGTTTAGGCTAGTCGTTGAGTACCTGTTTGTTTGTCTGTTACACTTTACCTAGACGAGATTGTTCAAAATAGTCACCGCGGCGTATAAAAAAGCTATATGCAGTGCCTCCTTTTTCTATTCTTGAGGTGGGAAATCATCCAGTGACATCATTCGCTCTTGGATAAAGCGAAAGGGTGTGTTAGACTTTTACTGACTAAAATCCTGTGTCCTCCAGTTGGCGTTGGCTTTCTATGACCACGATATCCCTTTAGAAATTCTCCGTGGCCTTAGCGGGCATCGGCCCTGTTGGTCACCTTTGATTTTGCTGATAGCTCTTTGAGGCAGGCGTGAAAGACTACGCGCCATCGACGACTTGGGCTCGGTTCTTACCGAACAGCCGGACAGCGAGCTACCCTCTACTCCGTATAAAAGCAGTACATCAACAACTATTTGTATGTAGTTTTAAAAGTTTCAAAAACACCTGTAGTAAAAAAAATCTATGCCCACCAAATTTTTTTTTTGTGGTGAGAAATTATCACACAACTTCCCCCGCTGTGTGTGAGTGTGAGACTTTCACAGACTAAACCCCACCTGTATTCCTTCAGTCGGCCTTTGCATTCCACGGTCCTGGTAATTCTCTTGAACGTTCGCGACGCAATCTTTGCCAACCTTATGAAGTTTTATTTCATAAACCATATACTTATACCAAATATCTCATAAACCTCAAGACGTCTGGTCACAACAGAGGTCAAGAGGTGAAGTCGGTAGCAGAGATGATACGATCCGATACGCCAAGCTAAAGGTCACGGCTCCCGTATTGAGGGGTATTGTCTGATATGTGGCCGTGTGGCTGCCGTGCCCACCATTTTTAATGGCTGACGAAGAATGTTGTAACGCGTGTTCTATGGCTTAGAATGTGATTCAAGGGGCATTTGACATGCTATGTTCTTAAAGCAGTTTGTAGTTCTGTTAGTTGATCATGTTGAGAAGTCTATTTATATGTTTCTACCCATTTTTAGGGTTCTGTACCTCAAAAGGAAAAAACTGAACCCTTGTAGGATCACTTTGTTATCCACTATCCTGTCTGTCTGTCAAGACCCTTTATCTCGAGAACGCGTGGAGATATCGAGTTGAAATTAAAAACTTAAACTCAGGTTTGCGGTCCCTTCAAGCTGTAAAAAAAATTAAACTTCTAATTTAACGAAAAAAAAATGTACGGCCGTTTATGTCGCAAAAAAACGTACATGCGAGTTCCGTTGACCCAGAACCCTAAAATTTGGCACAAAGCAAGGTCTTATAGCACAGGTATAAGGAAAAATCTGAAAACAATAAATTTGTGTTAATTATGTCACAAAAAAAAAAAAATTTGCAATTCGGAAAAATCTTCGAGATTCCATTCGGGAATTGTAGTTTGCACGGAACCCTCAGTGCGCGAGTCCGACTCGCACTTGCCCAGTTTTTTTTATAATAAGTGGACCCTCAGAAAGCGCCTGGACTTTTAAGTATAAGGCCAGGGATTATTACCCCACTATAACTAGGAGTTCCAGTGGTAATATCTCTGACTTAAAGTTGTATATACATCGCGGGCTCAAAACCAGCCAAACGCATTACTTTGAGTAATTCATTTCATCACCACAGTTCTCAAAACACTAAAAGAAAACATAGTGAGGAAAACGGTATGTCTAAGAACCAACAATTTGAAGACATGTGTCATCCGTCAATCTGTATACCGCTCGCGTGGTGGATTTCAGCCCAGTCCCTCTCCCAGAGATCTCCCAGAGAGGTGGCCCAAGTCTAAGCAGTACTGTGTCCGTCCGTATACTGTTTCCGTATGAGGAATCCAGGAACACCAGTGGATCACCATGAAGTCTTTTAAAAGACTACTTAAAACCCCCGCTTTTCAATGCCTGATAGACACATCTTTGATGAGTCTAGCATCTGATTTACATACATTAGCACATTTGATTTCCTTTACAAAAAGTGGCTCAAATTATGTTGATTATCTACGAGTACATCAAAACAATTTATCAAAAATTAATTTGCTCTTTTTCTTATATTTCTTCCTTTCAAAGTTGACAGTTGAACGTATGCAGGCTTTAAAAATACACAGTCAAGAAGTTTGATTCCATTATTTTGCCGTTTTGTAAAATCAGAAATAAAACATCTTAGAATAAACCCTATTTCGTTATTCCATCTAGTTCAAATTCAAATAAAGAACGATGAATACAAGATGGCCGACATAAAACATGAAAAAGGCGAAAATAAAGAAAAGAAAATGTTAGAAACATTAAAATTCAAAGCAAATAGGAAGGTTATCATAACAAAATCGCGAATAAAGAATTCTTTGGAATATGGGACATCAAAACGTTATGACAGAAAACGATTTTTGTCGGCGCCTATAAAAGCGACTTCGCTAATAATAACATAAGGTTCCTTTTGTGTCTGTCTGTTGACTGTAATTTACATGTTCGGATTGAATTTCATTTCCTTACTATTTTTAGTGCACAGCAAAATAATAATGTAATTATGACTTTAACTTTTTTAAATGCAAATTATAATATTTTTAATGGTCGTTTTGTTCACCATTCAGAAATTTCATTATTCCTTTTTATTAAGAGGGATACTCAGAGGTATCCTGCAAAATTATTTCTAAACATTTTTGCATTTTTAATTACAGAGATAAGTTATATTGATTTAAAACAACTCGCACACTTACTCACTCACACACTTGGCTTTTTCGTGAGATAGCCATTGAATAAGATGGATGGATTGTGTGTGAAGTGGTATGAAAGAAAAGGGAGTAAGTGATAGCGTGACGATGGATAGATATAACGGAAGAAAAAAACGTGTAACGCCGACCCTAAGTAATATGCAAAAATTTTAGAAATCGGGACAGTACTTTCAGAGATACAAACAAAAAACGTAGATTAGTGTAAATTAACATACAACTTGAATATCGCAGGTTATTCGCGAATATCATAAATGTAAGTTTTCGTAGCATAAAAGCATTTGTAATTAAATATCTGGCAGAAATATATAGACAGAATGAAGACTCATATGGTGGATTTAAGATGTTTATAACATATCTAGGTAGACAAAAAAATTGAGAACCTTCGTGCTCATTGTCCTAACATGGTTTGGACGTATCATAATAGAATAATTCAAAGAAGAGAAGCCAGGTTTCGATCCTAGTTCAAAAATTATCTTTAGTCTAAATCCCAGAAATGTCGCCACAAAAATGATATCGGACAACATCAAACATTTAAAAGACTCGAAAATAAATAATTTATCAAATCGAATCGATTCACGTATTAATTCGAATATTTAATATCGATCATCAATCATAACCCTCATGCTCGGTGGACATTATCACAAAAGTGCATCGCCGAAGAATCGAACCCCATACCTTTGTGTTTCTTGTCAACTCCGAACAACAATTAACTATTGTTTATTGTATTTCAATACGAATTGTATTGAATTGGAATCGCAAAAAGGGTATTTTATACGATACTTAAATAAATTTATTTCTGTGGGAGTAGATAAATTTTTCGTTTACCGAAAGGCTTTGGTAGCTTGGTACACGGCCTATTTTATCGTTCATAAAACGTATAAAGTAATCATCATTATTTTTCTTGAGGATTGTGTACAAGTAATTATGAGAAAGACGGCTGTTAAGAATCTGGCTGTCTTCAGAACGTCCACGCTTACGATCATCGTCGTCTGCACTCATCTCCTTACTTAACTACTTATCTTTTTACTTTGTTTTTGAAGTGGAAAATCATCCAAAGACTTCTTCCGCTCTAAAGTGGATCGAGAGGCCGTGTTAGATTGAACCAAAACTTATCTATCGTATCTTTCCGGTGCCCTTTGAACTAGGATAGGGCGGACGACAAGCTACCCATCGTTCGTCATTCGCAAGCCCGCGGGACCCGCGGGTACGAAGGCCGGGGACCGCGCTGCGAATCTCGCTGTCCGGGCCGTCACTTCTGGCGGCGGTTGGGTGGCGACGATTTTTTTTTAAGCTATTGCATAGCTTCTATCGCGAGCCTTGAGCGTGGAGACCGAATCAAGAAATTCCGTAACGAAAATAACCTAACACCCCCCACTCATTTGTTTTTTGAGCGTGGTGACCGATAAGAAAACAAATGAGTGAACAATACAATCAATTAAAATTCAATTCAATGTGTGAAAGTGTAACTTCAATATCAAAGAAAAAAAAAACAAAGGAAAAAATACTGCATAAATATAATAAATAAATAATTATAATTGCATAAGTTGATAAAAATGCTATGCAATAGCTTTACCGCTGCAGTCCCCGAGTGCCACACGTCTGTTTTTATTGTTGGTAGGCTCCCGCTTGACCACTATCTCATTTGATGAAAAGCGACGATGTAATAGAAGTAACCTATTCACTCTTGACTTAAAGATAGGTAGAAGGTTAGCTATCTGAAAACGCAGACTCCGGCAGAGAATTCCATTCTGCAAAATGAATGTTGTTCCAAAAACGTAGGTATAGATGGTATGTCTAACATTTACCGGTGGTGCATCGCCGGTCAATCTCTCACGTTTGCGGCTGTCTCTTTTGCTAGAATTACTACTTCGCAGAAGGTGACTCCCTCTTGCTCCGAACCATGGCTTGAACCGGGGCCTGGCGTGAGAGTTTGCCGCAACCAAACGCACTTTTCTATCTACATTTTCTTTCATTATGTATAATGGTTGGAATAAGCAGAGTAATTATTGACATAAAGTTCGTGAAAGTAAGTAACATAGAGTTGATAACACCTCCCTTATAATCTCGGAATCATAAACGTAAGAATTATTTCTTCGGTTTTATGAAATCGCGAAGTACTTATTGTGCTTTGATTAAATATTTTTGGATTAAATTTTTATATTGAAATGTCTTATCTTATGTTTTTGAAGTTTTATATTTTTTTATCTAATAGTTCTAGTACGCTACTTTAAGATATAAAAAGATTCTCCAATACAATAATTTAGTTCAAATTCTCAGATCCCGGGATTCAATCGTCCAGTTTATGATTCTGTAATTTTAGGGAGGTATTAGAATAGCATAGAACAGAAGATACACAACACACATCAAACATCAAAGGAGAACAGAAGGTGCATCAAAATAGTAACAACTTAACGCTTACCGCGCCCGCGTATTTAACTTATGTTATTAACAAACGTACCTTCTCATCTACACTTGCCATTATAGTATTAGTGTGATGTATTATACCCCAATAAAATACCGAGTCCATTCAATTCGTACAAAAATAAGTTTAAATAAACTTAAATACATTCACTCTGTCACATTAAGGGTTATAATAAACACAAAAATATTCTATCAGATACCTCCGCGGCAAAACCTCGGGTTTGTTATAACAAATAAATTCTTCTATGCGTCCACTGTTTAGATCATTATACAATTCTGGTATGTCCGCTGAATCATATTTAGTTTTTTGTAGACGCCAAATGATACTTGTTATATCTTTTGGCGCTTTGTTCGATGAGTAGTATATGTAAGTTTTGGAGAAGCTTACCGGATACATTGTTGCACGTATCTTTAGTTTAGAGACCGATCGAAACATGACATACAGCCGAAACGATATTATAATAAAACTGGTAAAAAATAAAAATATTTTTTTATGAATATAATTTTCATAAAAAAAAACTGAATAATCTATTATGTCAACGATTATATAAAATTATAACATACACATGTGTGTTATAGTTTTTGTTAAACTCGCTTACTAACTTCGTTTTTTACTCTCTATATCCGTACATAGAGAGTTTTGTAACTATAATGAAGTTTATTCTATTGTATTTTATAGACGAACGAGTTCATAATCACAACCAACAACTCATAGAGCCAAATTTTCGGCCCACTTTTGCCCGAAACCGAAAGTTTACCTGATACCAGTTTCTTTGGTCGGTCTCTACTTAATTTATTACTACAGGAGGGTTGATTTAAATTTGTTAATCTATTAAACAGCGCACAATTCTAAGTGTTCAGATAGATTAATGTGTATGATTCCATGATTTTAGTGGAGATATTATCAACTCTATGTTACTTCCACGAGCTTTAGGTTAATATACTGTACCTATTCCTAGCTCTGGAAAAAAGTCACCATCCCCTGCTTTTTTTTTGCTACCGGTGTCGGTCTGTTTATTTGCTAACTCCTCCTAAACTACGCAACAGATCTTGATGCGTTTTATACTAAAAGAGCCAGCAATATACATATATAACTGTTCAAAGCCGGGGCGGGTCACTATTGACTTATCAACCTAATCAAATCTGCTTGAAGAACAAGGCACAATCACGTGCTTTGAAATGCAAAATCAGGCTCACAAAGCTTCTGAATTTGACCCTTATACTGTGTAAACATTCTCAAGTCCATCGTATCTAAGGTGCATTTATGATATGAGTTTTTGCGAGATACACGGACTCAGGCGCCGGCTGTTATGGCACCGTGTTATTCGCTCGCTAGTTCAATAACAATTTATTAATAATCCCCTTTTTGTTCCAACCCTCGGACATAAATATGTCATTATTCGCACTGCTCAATTAGGGAACCCTTAAATTTTTTTTCAGATTTAAATTTTTTTTTCAAAAGATGAATTTGAGATGTTATGAATATTACATTGATTTGAGTTTGGATTTGTGGCCAGTTCTGATGGCATGAATATTTGTGTAGGTTATGCTCGTTGATATCTTTTGTTCGGCTGAGCTGGTTTTTAAATGTGGGTCGACTATGCACTATAAATTTACCCATAAAAAAGAATGTTCCTTATTACTGCAAGCAATTTTTTTTTTTTAGTTTTGATAAACAAACAAGAAATATTTTTTAAAATATCTTCATCAACTACGAAGTTATTAAGCTCCAAAGGTGCTAATATGAAAAAAGTCCAATATAGACTTGAACTTTGAAATTCATCATGTTCATACGGCCTAAAAATTGTAATATCTGGTTTGTTTTTCTACCAATTTTTTCTATTGTTTTCACTGTTAATTTTTTATTTTTGTATTCATACTTAGATAGCAAATGTTTTTACAAGCTTTTATTTAGTTTCACCTGTCCCGATGTTTGTCTGTCATCAAATCTTGCAAAGTAAATTTGATCCACTTCCCGGTTACCGATTGAGCTGAAATTTTGCAATATAAATCAGATGACAATATAAAATCATTATGCTGATCTGATGATGCAACTGGAAGGTGGCTATAGGAACTTGGTACTTAAACGACACAACCCCATCAAGTTTGGGCTCGTATGATTCGTCTTGTCGAGTATTAATTATATAGGTATACCGAGCTATAAAAGCTTTCTTTTTGGCCAAATTTGTTATCTAATAATATTTGATGATTGTGTATATGAATAATTTTCTAATGTTATCCTTTATTTTGTTACAGGTAAGAAATGAGCTTGCACCTACGAAATCGTCGTGTGATACGGTACGAGATTAATTTTTGTATTTTTTAATTTTACATTTACAACAAATAAAACAATTTTTTTTTTTTGAAGAAAGCTTCAAAAATGGTTAATAAATTAATCACCAGTTAGCATTTCAAATATTGTAATGAGAGAGAGCGAGGTAGAGAGGGCGAGTTGGGAACATTTCGCTATCTCCTTCGACGTCATATTTCAGTTTGTGCATTTTTTGTCTTTAATTGACAGTTTCTGCACCAGATTTGAAAATGAAATGTTGAGATGAACGGTTTCTCTTCTTCGCGGATCGTCTGATAGTTTGGTTACGGCTTTTGCGAGACTTCTCCATCTCTCTATATCCGTGGCATTGCATCTGCATTCAATAAGGGAACACTTAGATGATGATTTGATGATGTCTGTCCATCTGTCCAGCTACCAGCTGATCGACCACGAGAACGTTGGTCCTCTACTCTACCCTGTACCACTAAACGTTCTAAAGAGCTTTCATTACGGATGTATGTCCAAACATTTTGAAGATTCGCAGTTGCACAATCTATAAAGGTCTTTGTTGGATGCGAAGTTCTAAAAAGGAAAGAGAGGTTTCTAAGTTACTTATTTTGAACTGATTTGAATAAATTATTTCTATTTATTTGAGATTATTTATAAGGCTTTAATACAAATTATAAAATGAAACAACTCAAGTATTTCCCAATCGTATTTTCGACGTGCTTAATTTTTTGTGTCATCAAAACTTTGAATCAGTTGAAGGAAATCAAGGTGAAAGATTTTGAGAACGAATATTAAAGATTCACTCATTACTGATTTGATTATTCAGATACTTGCTGTTTTGCATAAACGATGACACCGTTTCGAGTTTTAACAGTCAGTGAACTTAAAAATAACCGAAGTTTATAAAGCTTCAACAATATGCATCCGATTCACAACAAAAAGTTCCCTTAATCTGCTATCCAATATTTCAGTTTCACATCTACCAACATTCATCGTGAGTCCGCATTCACACCGACACACCGCGCGCCCCGGCCGCCCATTACATCGCGCCGAACATTACGAAAATTATCATTTGTGATAACGCGAGACATCCTCTCTTTAATAGCCACAAGCCAAACAGTTAATTTTTAAAAACCGACGATACTTATAACTCATTCGCAAGGCGTTATTTTTCGTGCGTTTATCTGTGAATCTGCGGCGTAACAAGCGTGATTAATTTACCGTGTGATCTTTAGTACCGACCCATCTGCCTTCGGGCGGCGGCCATTTAAAATTTACCGTTTTCCTTTGCGAATGTTTATTTGCCGCGTTTTTGAGAGAGGTTTAAGTACGATGTAACAGTTTCCATTTTAATGGTTACAATTATTATTGATGCTCCTGCCCGAGATGTACATAAACTGCTTTTAGTGAGAATGTTGCACTTTTTTAGTTTTGTTACCAGTAATTTATTTCGATGTAATTACTAATTAGTTCGTTTAATGACGGCTAATAGAAATATCGGATAGTTGAGTAATTTTATTCGTTTATAATTTTATCTTCAACTGTATTTGTACACATGTCATTGAAGAAAGAAATAGATAATTTTAAGATAAATTGATATATACTTTTTAACAAGTAAAAACTGTCCTACTTCTTTGTCAACTTGAAGTCGATATTATTTACTTTAAAATTAAATTGCTCATAAAAAGGTATTGCAGACCAAAAGTGGTGATCGAATTCACATGTTTTATTTTAAATTCGTAATTCACTCAAAAAATATAAAATGAGTGACAAACCCGTTGGGTGTGCACAAAAATCTTATGATTATAAAAGACAAAAATGAGTAGAACAGACGTCTGCATGTCATGAAAGTCAGATTACCCAAAAGAAATGTTCCACTCCAACAATCCTTAGAACATTTCAGTATTCATTTTATGCATAGAATCATTTTGAAAGTAAAAACGAAACACTACTCCTTTGGGAATATATTGATATTGATTTGATTTAAATCAGACTTGAATAATACGAAACATTATTGTGAAGAAACATAAGTTATCCATCAGCAACCGATAATGACTACTTTTTTGTCAGTAATCTCTTTAATAATACCATATTTCGAAAACACGTTATAGAAATCATGAATCAAAAATTTCACAAAGTATTTATAGGCTTTTTATCTTTTTATATATTTTTTAATAAATCAGTTTGCAACTGTCAATACATTTATTGTACACAAAATACTGTCTAGTCTATTTTCCAAAACTATAATTACGAGGTGATCATGCGTGGGCGTTTAGTTAATTAATAGTTTCATTATTTAATTCTCACTTCATCACTTTAACAGAACGTCTCCCTTCCTGGACGAGAACTGCAGTGGCCAATCTGGAAATATAACCGGCTGACCCAGGTTGGTCGCTGCAAAAACAATCTTGCCAAATGGGGCTCCCTCTTCCTATCTCTAACACAAGACCTGCGTTATCTGCTATGCTGCTCATCCTGCATATCCACCGAACTTTTCAGGATTTTTACAAAGCCAATAACTGAGCTGTACAGTACAGGATGCTAGAAAAAAAATTGAGCCCATTGACACGAAAAGAAGAAGATGAAGATGGTTAATAAATATAGTAGTTTGGGATCTGTAAAAATATGTGCGTTGTAAATTACACTCAAAGAAACATGATAATTACTGCATTGAAATAAACGAAAAGCATCACCAAGTAACAAATCATTAAAACAACCTAAGATTAATTTGTCACTTCATTTTCATATCACAATCTCCCAAATAAAACTACAAGAACCCGATCCAACACTACGGGCTATGCAAATCGCTCGATATCGCAACCGTCAACAATAATTAAGCCTGCAAACCGCCTCGATACATATAATCGATTAAACACACATGATTATAATCGTCGAATCGATCATCGTACGATTTGAGGTCGGCGCGAGTGGGCTGTCAGAGAATTGCACCTTCATTACTATACAGGAGCGGGTAGCAAATCAAGTAGACAGACAGACGGACAGACGATCTCTGGATACAATAAGATATTTACAAGCGCTTGCGAACGAGTCGATATACGAGTATGCATTGTTGCAACGTTGATCGAAATGTGTGCGGGATTGTAGGGTAATTTTTGTTTTGACAATACAAATGCGTTTTATATCGTTATATCGGTTTGTGGGTTTGTATTTACATGTAGTGTTTCGCAATTGTTAATTTCATGTGTTTTATGATTGGTGTCAATATGATCACTTGAGCCTTTAGGAACTCCTATTATCTTTTCAGTATTATATAGTGTACTTTGAGGGTTTATAATAATATGTAGTTGTTGTGGTGTCTCGAAATTTTTGATATGATTGGTTTTGTAATTGGTGTCAATACAAATATAATTATGAACCTTTAAGAACTCCAAATATTTCTTCCACTTAATAACCTATGACATTGTTAGCTGATTTGGTCAACAGACACTTTCTGATCTTATCAATAAGATTAATATTTTTTATATCTTTTACTTTTTACAAAATGCTCTCACTATAGCAGTGACAATCTTTGAGTTAATCTAGTTCACATACACACTTGAACGTCCAAATATCATGATGTCCATGTCAAAGATCAAACTTCAATCAAGTCTATCATGTGACAGTGTCGTACAACACACAGACTGTCCAGTAAACCCCACAGCCGATATCATTAGAAATCATTAAAATCAATTCACGTGCACTATAGACCACTTTTTTTGAGTCACGATCGCTCTTAATGATGCACTATTTTCGAATAAATCGTGTTAGCTACGCTAAGAATCTATCGCGGCCTCCCGTGTTGGTCAGCCCTTATATACTTTAAATTTATTTCTGTTAAAGCCATTTTTATATCGTTGCCTTCGCATATATTGAGAGTATTAAGTTGTAAATTAATGACGTTAACGAATATATTTTTCAGTTTTTGTGCGATGTTTCTAGCAGTTCAGAAATTTCCAAGCATCTTCATAATACCATTTCAATTGGCATTCTTCTATTTTAAAATGAACTATTTCATAACTGTTATCTTCCATCTGTTTATTAGTAATATAAATTAATAACATCGCATTAATAGCGAGCTCATAATGCAGCAAATATGAAGACATTAATTAGACTATCACTATTATTGCAACTGTCATTTAACTTACCGCTCGCTTAAAGGTGAACCATATTACAATTGAATTTATATCATTAAGTTCTTGTTTTATTGCGAATATCAACTCTAGGACTTGGATTTTAGGTCGTGAGTCGTTTGTTGATTACGTAACTTTTAGGTTGTTACGGTATTGTTCGCAAAGAACCGTAGCATAGCAGGGTGATCCGAAGTGCTGCCCATGTAGGGTAGTCGCGCGCTCAGCGCGTGGCAACGAAACTTCTTCAAACTTTTTAAAAGGTTAATTGCACGCGAAAAACTGACTGCACCACTCCTGGAATCCTACTGTGTAAGGCCACCACCAAGGTTTTCTGTATACCCATGAATATTGATAGGAGCCAAAATTGTTTAGATTTTTATGTTTTTCCTTCGAAATCTGGTTAGTCTGTGGGTGTTCACATTTTTTGATGTGACGTGTTTATTGGTGTAAAAAGTGGAGTGGAGTCGTTGGCAGTTTTATTTTCTACCGGAGCGCTATTGTTCTGTGCGGTAATTGAATTATATCTGTTTCTGGAAAAGATTTAAGTCTTGGCTGTTCGGTTTTTATTTGCGTTTTAAAAGCTAAGTACTTCTTCGTAATCGTAATGAGGAGTTGTACCTATCTGGCTCGCCACTTTGTCTTCCACATGGTATAAATAATTACGTGTAAAAGCTCAAACCCAATTATTTAAGTTGAACTTACTTCTATCATATAATTGGCGATGATACACTCGTCGAGTCGAGGCTTCAAAGTCTTGAGCATCGACGCAGAGTTGCTAGCCTGTCGGTTTTCTACCGGTTGCATTTCGGGGAGTGTGCATCGGAATTGCATAACCTAATTCAACCTAGCCCGTTCCATCATCGGACTACCAGACGTACGGCTATGCGCCACCGGTATATGGTGGATATCCCACCTACACGCACAAAACGTTTTGGGAACACATTCATTGTGCGTGCGGCTGGGGAGTGGAATTCCTTGCCGGAGTCTGTGTTTCCTGATAGCTACAACCCGGGAATCTTTAAGTCGAGAGTGAATAGGTTTCTTTTAAGTAAGCGCGTTCCATCGTCGACCGCATCGTCGCTTTCCATCAGGTGAGATAGCGGTCAAGCGCGAACCTATCAACAATAAAAAAAAAATCACTTGTGGAGTTGAAGTGCTTAGTTAAATAAGTTAACTTAAATACCGTTACACTGACCTGTGCTTGGTTTATAATCTACGCTCATATGTTTATATTATGTTGATGGTCTTGCTTGTCGTCACTTTAAAGTAAAAAACTTTACAACTCTACTCTTTAAAGAAAATCTTTACAGAAAGGAGAAAAGCTATGCCCAGTGAAATATTATAATTATTTTATAATAATATTATTACACAGCTTATACAATGTTTAACTGGAATAATGTACGCCCCAATTAGATAAAATAAAGATAAATAAAAAAAAGACGTGTGGCACTCGGGGACTGCCGCGGTAAAGCTATTGCTTAGCATTTTTATCAACTTATGCAATTATAATTATTTATTTATTTTATTTACGCAGTATTTTTTTCCTTTGTTTTTTTTTCTTTGATATTAATTGAAGTTACACTTTCACACATCGATATAGATTTTTTTTTATCGATCAAGGAATGTTTGGTAAATTCAGAAGCCGATTTTAAACATACTACTTTCAGGATGTGCGTTTCTTATGTTACATGTTGTATATAATAATAATAAATAATATTCCACAACTATTATACAACGCCGTCTTGTCCCAAGCTAAGCAGAGCTTGTGTTATGGCGTAATTACACCCAGACATAGAACAAATGATCATGCTCATCACACAAACATTTGTCCAAGGTGGGAATCGAACCTACGACCTCCGGCATAGCAGTCAGGGTCACTAACCACTAGACCAACAGGCCAGTTGCCTATATGTCGTTTATTTGTGTATTTCTTTTGAGCCGGTATACCATATGGTATTTTCAATTATTTAATGGTATGTCTTTATAGGCATTCCATTAAATAATCGAAAATGAAGACGATCTGACCATAATATTTTTTTTTTACTATTCGTAGAAGATCAAATAGCGACGGAGGAATTGTGTGAAAGATTATATGGCAATTTAAATTAAAAAAAAAAACACAAATTCTGCATCGATTAAAAATTTAGTTAAATTTAGTTTTTGACGGAACTTTTTCGAATGAAATCCTAGTGAACATATATATCGACAGTTGAAAGGCAAAATGGTGTAAGGGACATTGAGTAAACTTTACAAAAATGTGATTAAAAGTTAAAATTTTAAGTTCACTTTTGTAAAGTTCACTTTTTGTCGCTTAGATAAATTTGCCTTTCAACCGTCGATATATAAAATTAGTGTACTTTTACATCTCAAGTGTTTAGGTACACACCTAAACAATATATAGAATCATTGAAACAGGCTAGATATTGGTAATATAGAGTTGAAAATTTTATTATAATATTCAATACCTCAGCGAAGCTTGCAGAGAAAGCTGACTAGATCCATTTGCTGTCAAATAATGCAAAAATATTAGAATGTGTTACATCTGCAAACAAATTGACAATATTTAATTTTCTACCGTTTAATTTAAAATTACCGAATTAAAAATTCTACCGTCTAAATGTACAATGAGCGAAGCAAAAGAAAGAAAAAAACATTGAGATAAGGACAGGCGCAGCTAATGTAAGTTTATAAATTCCATGCAATTTAAAAAATCAGTCATCAAAGCGATAAGAGTTAACTTTAAATTTCGACAATAATGTAATCTTTTACAACAATAAGGTAGGTACCAGATAACCGTGGAATAATGGTCATTGACCCTCCTTCATTTGTTGACATTGTTAACTTCAAAAATGGAAATAAACATCGACATGTATCGTGATCCTTTACATGATCTAGTAATGAAAAGCAATTCATTGCTTGTATTTCGGGTAACTACGCAGAGATATTAGGAAAAGGTCAATGTACTTTATTCCACGGATATCTGGCGTCTTCTTCTTATTAAGGGTGAGTTGCACCATTTAACTATAACGATAACAAAGCCCTTAACAGTTGTCAAATCGTCGAATTGACCAATAGGCGGCCGTTTCACGGCTGGTTATTGTTTGGTTATCGTTATAGTTAAATGGTGCAACTCACCCTAACTACAAGTAATGCTTTAGCAATAAATCAATACAAAAATAACGACTTGTAATATACTGATATAGTTCCTGCTTTTTTTACCGCCGTTTAATATGATTTCCATGAGCAAGGAGAGCACAATTAAGCAGATCTAACAAGTGGACAATCAATGAGGTTTTTATTCAACGATGACCATATTAGAACCACCACATAACCAGGAAGGCCTGATGTAAACATAACTCTTTAAATATGTAGCGTCAATCGAGGGTTATAAAAAATATCTTGTTAGGTATGATCTATATGGGTGTGTAACTACAATGTAACTGTTATTGTGGGCTTTAGGACGGTTTGATTGTGATAGGCTTTTGTTAATAAACACCAAACATAATCAGCCATTTATAATGTAGAACACATACATTACATACATTACATACATTACATACATTACATACATTACATACATTACATACATTACATACATTACATACATTACATACATTACATACATTACACACATTACATACATTTGTACTGCTAGAACTTAGGTCTCCTATTTAAAAGAGGGAATGGGCCGTAATCCACCACGCGGGCCCAGTGTGGGTTGTTGTATTGGTTTATTTTTTGTTCCAGGACATGCCAGTTACCTCGCGATGTTTTCCTTCATCGTTTTAAGAACAATGAAGGAAAAAGTCGCGAGGAAACTCCACCGAGAGTTATTATAAAATTTCACACTTCAAAAAATAAAATTGTTTAACTACAATAACTAACTCATTGTGGGTACAGTTAAAAAGTGGACCCAGGAGTCTTTAAGTCATGAGTGAAGAGTTAATAGGTTACTTCTAGGTAATCGTGGGCCATTTCCATCCTCATCATCACTTATCTTACTAAATGTCACGGCTGTTTATTAAATAAAAAACTACTGAGGTGTCTAGGGACACCCGGATGGAACGAAGTTCCGTTCTGGCTTGCTTTCTATAAGAGAGAGACAGACAGAGAAACATGCGCACGCCGCACGGCTTACAATAGCTTACTATAGAAAAAGTGTCGTTACAACTTTTCGTGAGAATTTTTTCCGTCTAGCCAATACAATATAACTAAAAAATACTATCCTATTTTATGTACATTTTGACAGCACTATTTCAACATCTTCGAAACCATGAAAACGACACTCATGACGAAAAAGTTGATAATTTCTGACAGCCGCCATCTTAGATTTACATTTTGACAGCACTATCGGCTTCAACAACCTCGAAAACCATGAAAAAGACACCCACATCGAAAAAGTTGATAATTTATTGCAGCCACCATCTTAGATTTACATTTTGACAGTACTATCGGTTTCAACACCCTCGAAAACCACGAAAACGACACCCATGAGGAAAAAGTTGATAATTTCTTGCAGCCGCCATCTTGGATTTACATTTTGACAATACTATCGGTTTCAACAGCCTTGAAAACCATGAAAACGACACCCATGACGAAAAATTTAATAATTTTTTGCAGCCGCCATCTTGGATTTATATTTTGACAGTACTACCGGTTTCAACACCCTCGAAAACCATGAAAACGACACCCATGACGGAAAATTTGATAATTTCTTGCAGCCACCATCTTGGATTTATATTTTGACAGTACTATCGGTTTCAACACCCTCGAAAACCATGAAAACGACACCCATGACGAAAAAGTTGATAATTTCTTGCAGCCGCCATCTTGGATTTATATTTTGACAGTACCATCGGTTTCAACACCCTCGAAAACCATGAAAACGACACCCATGACGAAAAAGTTGATAATTTCTTGCAGCCGCCATCTTGGATTTACATTTTGACAGTACCATCGGTTTCAACACCCTTGAAAACCATGAAAACGACACCCATGACGAAAAAGTTGATAATTTCTTGCAGCCGCCACCTTGGATTTATATTTTGACAGTACCATCGGTTTCAACACCCTCGAAAACCATGAAAACGACACCCATGACGAAAAATTTGATAATTTCTTGCAGCCGCCATCTTGGATTTATATTTTGACAGTACCATCGGTTTCAACACCCTCAAAAACCATGAAAACGACACCCATGACGAAAAAGTTGATAATTTCTTGCAGCCGCCATCTTGGATTTATATTTTGACAGTAAAAGTGTCAGTACAATTTTTCGTGAGAATTTTTTCCGTCTAGCCCCCTTTCACAACGCGCGATAAGGAACTTCGTTCCAAAAAGAAGCCGAAATATCTCCGACTCCTAAAATCTTTAAGAGCTCGGGAATTCGACAATAATTTTGACTGAACTGCACAACCAACTCTTTCTCTATGCTATGTTCTGTTGTTGCTTTTATGTACAAATAAACATATAATGTAAGTTACTATCAGATATATACATATATTACTACCACTAAGTTGTAATTTAAACAAAACTCTGGTAGACTAATGTAACCTTGCAGCCCATGAAAAGTCCAAGCGATACCTGAACGGCAGGGGACCTACTGCATGGCAGAAGTGTGATTTTAGCCGGCAGGAGTCCGGTACTGCCCAGACTGCCTTCATTGTAGGGCAGTCTGGGCGTCCATGAGGATTTCCCACTTCAGCCAGCAAAAAAAAAAAACTTACTATCAAGTCAGATAGAAGTCAAGCGCGAGCCTGTCAATGGTAAAAAAAAACACAAATTCCTTCAACAAAACTGAACGGCTACGCGACGGTATGAATAGATATTCATACCATTCGCTAGTGTAATCCAACCTTGGAAGTGCATAATTAAATCAGTGTTAGGCCAGTACACATTGCCACCTTGCTAGTTAGAGCTATGTCTCTAGAACATAATATATGTCGGCTCTTGTCGACACTTGGCAGGTGTTAAATTAATTGCTATTTCAATTGATAAGGCTTTATTGTTCGCATTTGCCTTTTTGGTTGAGTTCTTTGCAGTGATTTACTTCAGGTCGGCAGGTAATAGATTGTTGTACGGGCATTTAAGGTGTTACCATACCAATGAAAACAAATTACTAAGGCATATAATACCGGTAGTGAGTCGTCGTACATGTAATGGTCTTATGATGGAAAGGGCAAGGCGGAATTAGACTTTTCGATTCCGACGCACACTCCTCGAGTTGTAACCAATAAAACCGACCGACTATAGAAGGTTAAAGCCAGATAAATGTAAGTCGAAGCCCACTGGGGTCATGGGTGAAGCGAAAGAGATCCCAGGGCCCTGGAACAATGGCAAAGAAGGAACAGTAGTGACTTTTTAGACAGTAAAAGTCCTAATACGCCCTCGCGTTCCGCCCAAACAAGGGCGAGAAATGTCATTTAGATAATTTTTGCTCCTAAAAGAAAAGTACGAGAGAGGTTATTTGATGGTATACAAATAACTTCTCTTGCTTCTTCACTTTGATACACAATTAATAAAAGGTTTTTTTTTAATTAAAAAAAATACCTTTTCTCTCTCAATCAATTTCAATAACAGTCACATCAATAACTTCGCGCGTAATTCAATTAAAAATTGAATATCACAATTCGATGTACATTACAAAACGTGAAACACAAAAGAGAATTCAATTAATATTAACTGAAATTGATATCAGAGAAGCATTTTGCTGTACGAATTATCGGTAAATCATTAAAGTCGCCGAGACTCATTAACTTAAATATTTTTCAGTTACTTTTGTCAGCGGTTCTGCCTGCATGAAAGCGACACAACCAACAGGTTGGGTTTCAAAGTTAAAGTTCGCGAAACATTGCAGCGTTTTGTTTAAATGTTTTCGGGTATTTTATATATCCATCCGAGTATGTAACACTTATTTTTTAATGAGTACAAATACTTAAATGGCATATTAGAAAAGGTCTTGTTACTATTTAAGTAAAGTCTCAATAAATAATATTCATAAACAACAAAGTCAAAGCATTTGTTTATATCTCACAATGTCACTCAATTTATCGAAATATTGTACAGGTTATTGATTATTATGAATAAATTAATGACGATCAAAATGGAAAAACCACTGCGCTTAGTATTTTCTAGTAGCAATTAGTAATCATTGATTCGAATTTAACAATAATGACAAATTTTTTGTGGACACATTCGGGATTTTATTTTCGTTTTTCCTTTTGACTACAAAAATAGAACCCCCACCCCAAACCCCAAAATTTTTTTATTTAGGTACTAATTAAAAGATAGGGGTGTATCTATATCTACACCGTTAAATTTTAATCGTTTTAATCCCGTGGAGGGTCGATCCAGTACATGAAACACTATCAATTTGTAAAGATAAAATAAAAAAAAAGTACCTTTTTTTCAAAACTCGTATTAATTTACTCATGTACGAAACTAATTTCTTTAAGAAAACGTCAGGTGACCTGTAGGTAATAGTCGGCGTTGCGTACAAACTACCTACAGGTCATTGAACTCGCTCAGCTGACGTTTACCCTACAACTTTCAAATGGTTTTGATCTTTACTGCGACTGACAGGCAGACTGACAGACGGACGGAAAACAAAGTGATCTTATAAGGGTTCCGTTTTTTCCTTTTGAGATACGGAACCCTAAAAAAAACATCTGAACTAATCATACGAGTACTATACTATTTTCACGATAATAACTTTACATTCATACAGGTTTTTTTTAACACTCATTAGTTATTACTAGCTACCTTCCAACTAATACAGCACCTTCATCACTAACCTGCACACTGCATGTTCCTAACTAAGACGGTAAACCGGATTTTAAAATTAAAACCTTTCAGCACTTTTAGTCCAACGAAATCATTTCGAGGCATCAGCCGTCTGTATGTGCTAAGCATAAACCATAAAACCGGTCCTCCAAAGATTGTGTAGCATTCATAGCTTAGCATAGCAAACGATAGCGTAGGCTAACTTAGCTCTGAAGTCCTTTTGCTAGGTACTCGACAAGATTGTTTGTCAGAGTCACGGCTTTGAAACGCAAAAGCATTGACGTAGCTATCAATGTAAGTGAAGCTCGAAGGGGGGGAGCAAACCTGATCAGAGCCTGAACCTGAACCTGAGCGAAAAATTCTCCCACCTTCAAAATTTAAATAAGTTGTAAATCAATGTCAAAAACTTGTAAAAATATTTGGGAAGAATTTTACTGTTTTTAACAGAAAGAAATGTGAGCGTTACTAATAAACACGAGAATTACTCATCTGAGGGCTGTGGGATTGTTCGAAAGAGTTTCCACGGCTCTGAAACACAAAGGATTACTGAAGGAATATCGGCCCTCACGCTCCACTCAGAGCAAAAGAAGTTATTTGATGATTTCTCACGTAAAAAGGGGGACCAGAGATTTTTTTTTGCACCAAAGTCGTTTTTCATCGAGCTACGTCACTACGCAAAGTGTACCTGATGGATCACGGGTGGATTTACGGGTGATTATTTACGTTACTCGACGTCGATTTCCACGTCACGGGACCGTAACGTGGACTTCCACGTCACGACACCGTGACGTGGCACGTTGCGTCGTCGTAACGTGTTTATGTGTTTGAGCTCTTACCCGATAATAGGCTAGTTGCCGTAAAAAATGTAATTAGTCCGTCTTTTAGATTATTCAAAAATAAGGGACACGTATTTTTTATTTGTAAATTAAACCAAAAATGGCAAAGATATAGCCCATTAAAGTTACGTGTAACGTCACGCCGTGCTACATTTTTACGCACGGGGTGACGTCACACGTAACTTTAATGGGCTATATCTTTGTTATTTTTTGTTTAATCGAAAAAAGAAAAAATACGTATCCAATATTTTTTTAATAATCTAAAATACGGACTAAATAAAATGTAATTATTTTGACCCTGGAAAATACCCTATTTCCTACTATCAAAATAAAATAGCAAAGCTTGAACTAACTAGCTTAGCTCTCTGTCTACAATCGGCTTTATATCGTTAATTCTAAGCTATAAATCTATTTTTTCTGGCACCCCAGGGGTCCAGACACACTGGGTTGATAATCGTCACCATTGAATTGTAGATCGAAGTTATTCATTAGTGGCTGTTTGTTTTTATAATTTTCACCCGGTGTGAGACGGACAAAGAGATGCTTGGCATCCTTGGAATAGTTTATAAGAGAATTTTCTTTATGTTATTTTGAAAGGAATTAATTAATAGAGTCCGACTAACGAAAGCGTGACCTGAGAAAAGGAGGTTAAAACCAAAAATTTTGAATGTGGTATTATTGAAATAGTAGGAGAAAAAAGTTTTGATACTTGAGTATTTGTTGTATTTATGACAATTGTACAAGGTGCAGTTTTAAAGGTGCAAAAAAATTCAGGAGGTAATTATGTTAGTGATTCTCGACCCGAATCAATAATAAAATGAGTAGGTATTTTTTTTCTTATATATGGAAATCGGTATGTGTGAACTACCTTTTTTATAAACTCTGCTAGTCTGATACCTCTCTTATAACCGCGCTTTCACACACACAAACGCACCATTATTCAAACCGCGCTTTCACACACATACACGCAACGTAAAGCACCAATAATCTCCCGCACGACACACCCTAGCCACGCCCCCGCGCCATCGATCAATCGATCATGTTTAGTGTAACTGACGTCGCCGACGTGTGCATACACGCGCTTGCAATATTCGCTCACAGCGCCTTCGGTTAACGGTTGCGGTATCTAGTGATGAAAGATGACAGACCAATACTCCAATGTAGAGTTGGTGGAGATAGTCCGCTTGTATGCTATCAGTGGAAACATCGTAACGTCCATCTCAAAGGGTAATACTGGCTGCTACGCAAAGACTCCGCGAGTTTCGACGATTCGGCGTTCCCCGGCTTGCTGACGGTCGCGGCAACGAAGGCCTGCTTGTCGCCTTGCAGGAAAATATCCTGGAATACTTCAAGCGAGAGCCACGGGCCAGCACGCGGGATGCTGGTCTACGGTTTGGTTTCCTCACTACGGTCGGCAAGTACGTTACGTGAAAAGGTGATCACTAGTGATTAGTGCTTTCGACACTTTAAAACGAATGTGTTTGTGCTACGAAATTAAAAGAAAATCAGCAACGTCGTGCTAGACTGCTGTCTGTTTGAACAACACCTCCAGGTAACATAAGTACCTGCTTAGGTATTTATTTTATTTTATTAGTAAGTACATAAAAAGTCATTTGTAAATACGTTGTTAGCCGAATCAATTTGATTAGTGTAAATAAATTGATTTAAAAAATTTAACTACGGTAAAAATACCTACCTAACAGGCAAGATAAATCACTTAAAAACCTACCTATCTACGTAACTAGCACAAATTATCTTGAAGTGTTTTTTGTCGGTCCTCAGCCCATTAAAAAGTACGAAGGGAAATTTCACATCCACCAATTTAATCTACAAATAAAAACGAAATTATTACGGAAAACTGACCTTGAGAATGACATTACCTACAGACTGCGTCTGGTAGGTACGTTCATGTACCACTGCGTATCTAAATCTCGAGCGCGCGCGCTCCATGATACCTACGGACGGAGGCACGGACGTGATAAGGTTTATTGATCTCGGCCAACATTTTATTCATCAGCTGATACGTAAGTACCTATCGACGCGACGTCAACGTGACTTTTAAAAGATTTTCACATTGTGATGATGCTTAAAAGCGAGTAATTAAATAGCGAAATTTAAGACATTAATGTACATTATGATCATCGAATTCGATCTACATCTAAGGTTAAATTATTCATTTCGTAAAATAAGTGGGCGGAGCCTCGTACAGGTTGATGCACTCACACACACAGTGACACGGCGTGCGATAAATCGCAACGGGTGATTCTGTATTTTTTTAAGAAGTTTATTTAGAGAGTTATTCTGAAAAACGGTTAAAATTAAAAAAAAAAAAAACAAGTTTTACTGATTATTGACCAGGTATCGTATTTTTATATGATTATTTATGAGTTTTATTACAACCTCCTGAAATATTGTGCAGTTTTAAAACTGCACCTTGTATAATAGTTGTATAGGAACTTAAATTTTAGTCAAAAAGGTGTGTGTAGACTTAAGCTAAACCTACACTACACCGACGCACACGTGTGAGACGTCTCAGACGTGTGCGGCAGGTGTGCACACTACACCGACGCAATGTGTAACACGTGTGATGCGCACCTTTGATTTCATCGGAGGATTAAAAACAGATCAAGTTCGCTTTTTCATTTACCATCGAAGACACTTCCGCCTGACCACCACGATCAGACGCGTGGATAGCCCCGCCCACCTTCCTCTAAAATTTCTGGGACCGACGTGTCCGCATCGCGGACGTAGCGTTGCATGGCGTGGCGTGGATCAAGTGTAGCTTTAGCAGTCTATTTTCCATATGAAATGTATGGAGACCGACGCTCCCAGATCGGCGTGTGTAGCACACGTGTGAGCAGTGTAGTTCTACCTTTAATTATTGGTGGGTGTATGGTAAAGGTCAATAACACACAAAATGTTAGTTATTATTCTAAATTATTTTATTTTATCTGTTCTCTCAAATGTCGCTACATAATATTCAAATAATACTCTTTATTTACCATTTCATTCGACTCGTGAGACACAGAAAGTTCAGCAGCTATCTTTTCAAACTTGAACTAGGACTTCAGTCACTATTTCCTTCACTTTCGCGATTTTAACTTCAGTTGAAGACTTTGATGCACTACCAGACAGAGTAAGGCAAATCTTTCATTACATCTCAACCGATTTTTGAACGCATTCTACCACTCATTAGCATGTGTTTTTGATTAAGTCGATTCACCAAAAGTCTTCTTTGTTCGATGTTTTTGTCAATTATGAAATTCGCAATATGCCAGATTATCTAAAAATATAAGAAAAAAATTATTATATCGTAAATATATCTAATAATATTTGTCAACAAGGATCAAGATTATAACGTCATACTAACTTAAAAATTCAGAAATCCTAAATAAACATTGTTAGTTTTTATTGAAAACAGCTACTTTCTCTTCTTGTTTTTGTTTGAATTTATTTACCATAGTGTGTAGCAGTTTTCGCACTTTACTGTTTATTGTTTTTCCTATAATTAAGCAATTATTTTTGAAAAATAAATTTCTGTTTCCAAAAACTGACAATTGCAACCATAGACTTTGACGTAATTTTTTCGGCAAAACAATGTTGCCAATTTAATTTAAAAAAAAAACTCCAGGTTACGCTTTCAGTAGACGCACTCTAGATGCTTTGTCGTGTAATCCCTTATTTGAAAAGCTGTAGTATTAATGTAGTCCTCTAATAAATAAAAATCTTGTATCATAGTGGTACCGAACATCTTCGAAACGGGTTGATGGATTTTTTAATGATTTTTTTTGTGTTCTTATATTTGATAGGTTTGAGATCAGCTCGTAGGCTATTTTTTACCCTACTACCCCCACTCCACATTTTTTTCTTTGATAATATACTTAGCAGAACAACGTTTGTCGAGTCAGCTAGTATAAAAACTTCATAAAGGAAATAATGAAATTCTCCTCAGAAATAAGGTAAATCATTAGGTACCAATTAATTTAGGTAGTGGGTAGTAATCCTGCAATAGTATTGAATGTGCATGTGGATTAATGGATGAAGATAGAGAGGAAGGCGAAAGAAAAGATGGATACATTGTCTGAGTTAATTAATATTTATTCAACTTTTTTATTTACATTATGTTCATTACTTTCTCAATCTATTGTAAAGTTTCTAGAAAAAACCGTGCATATGTTTTAAAGTCCTATCCTTCTGGTAATAAAATCGATTCGAATCGACCAAGGTGACTTATGTTATTTGGTCTAAACTTTGAATATAATAAACTAGCTTTTTCCCGCGACTTCGTCCGCGTACATAAGATACAACAGCCTATGTCACTCCGGAATAAAGGAGCTTTCTATCGGTAAAACTATTTTAGCAATCGAACCAGTACTTTCAAAGATTACCTCCTACAAACAAAAAAAAAGACGTGTGGCACTCGGGGACTGCCGCGGTAAAGCTGCAGCATAGCATTTTTATCAACTTGTGCAATTATAATTATTTATTTATTTTATTTATGCAGTATTTTTTTCCTTTGTTTTTTTTTTCTTTGATATTAATTGAAGTTACACTTTCACACATTGAATTGAATTTTGATTGATTGTTCACTCATTTGTTTTCTTATCGGTCACCACGCTCAAAAAACAAATGAGTGGGGGGTGTTAGGTTATTTTCGTTACGGAATTTCTGGATTCGGTCTCCACGCTCAAGGCCCGCGATAGAAGCTATGCAATAGCTTAAAAAAAACATAAAACAAACTTTACCTCTTTATTATATTAGTGTAGACAGCCTGAGGCTCCTTGAGTCAAGAGTGAATAGATTACTTCTAGGCAAACGCGGCTCCATCGCCGACCACATAGTCGGTTTTTATCAGATAAGATAGCAGCTAAGCGCGAGCCTGTCAACAATAAAAAAAAAGAATACCAAATACAAACAACAACCGATAATTCTAGAACTTATAAAGTTTTTTCACATCTCATCCACCTTACAATCAACCCATCCACCTTTCACAAAATCTACATCCCCCTCCCTCCCTTTCTGAAAAGGATATCAGGGATAAGTAAAATTCCAAATGAATACATTCCAGCACGCGCCGAAAGTCTTGCGATACGTTTCGTGGGCTGCGCATGCGCATAAACCTGACGAGCGCACGTCGGCAAACAGTATCTGAACTGTATATCTATGTTCGAGGTGCACGGGGGTATTCCGGAGTGTAGATATGAAGAGAGATTGGGTTTAAAGTTCAATAAATGATGCGATTGATTCCGAATCGATTGCGATTGGAAATGCCTTGATTTCTACTTGCCAGTAAGTATTTTTACACGTACTGGAAAACTCTCTTATCCCTACCGCTTTTAGGCACGCAATTAACTGCTTTCCACACTAGTGTGGAAAAGTGCTGTTACTCGCCCCCGCCACAATTTATTGTATTTATCGTATCAGGCTGGGCGCTAAGCTACCCTTCACGGGTAGCACGTAAATCCCCGTTTATTAATTTCTGCCTAAGTGTATTGAAAAACGTCATTAGATACATGTGGAACTTTTTCACTGCAGCACTCGGCTACATAATACCCTCACTTACGTCTCGGGCCAATTCCTCCTCGGTCGCAAAGACAAATTTTCTCCAGTTGTATCAAAACTGTACTACTGTCGTCCTCTTACGTCTTGCTCTAAACAGAAGTAATTCTTTAGACTTCGGTATTCTCATTACAAAGCTTTGGCATCACTCCGTTAATTCCATCGATCTTCAGAATAAGTCCATCATGATTGGTGAACAAATATTTCAGCTGCGACATATTTGTGCCGCCACCAAAACAATTTGTTCTCGTTTTTAGTTCAAACGGAATCGTTTGCAGAACTTATAAATTGTATACTTTTTAGTGATCTGATAACGTAAATTAAATGGTTACTTTTAAAATTGCTACCGTTGGGAGTTCGAGCTAAGTAGAATATTTTTTTTAGACAAAAATAGTAATCGCACGAAAAAATCAAATGTTGATAATGTTGTTCATGAATCTATAATAAACGTATATTTTTTTCAAACCTATTAGCCTGGCTGTTACCGAGGAGTAGGCTCCAGAAAGTCACTGTTTTAAGGCACTTTTCGGGCGCTCGGGCCTTAAAGGAAAATCGGCTAGTCAAAGGTAATCGGCGGCTTTTGTTACTTACTAAGGTATATAGGTGAGCAATAGTTGCCCAATAGTAACGGTCCCGACTTACGAGTTATAGGCTGCGAGTCCAAACCCCGAAAGACGCATTACTTTGTCTAGGTAATTCATTTCATCACCACTGCTCTCAAAACGGTGAAAGAAAACACTGAGAAAACTGGCATGTCCAAAAATTTGAAGACATGTGGCATCCACCAACCTGCACTGAGCCCGCATGATGGATTACGGACTATTTCCTCTCCTAGAGAGAAGGTCTGAGTCCCAGCATTGAGAACATTATAAGGCTGATTATGTTAAGGAATATTGGACGACAATGACAAAAGAAAATTGTGTCCTTTTGACCGCTACAGTACAGAAAGCTTAGTTGAGCTCGACACTTTTTAAAGAAAATTGTCTGCAGAGAAAATCTATTTTGTATTTTATTCTATACATTTTATTCCACTACTTGGAATGAAATTCAGTGTGTCTGATACCCTCGAAGTACAATCTCAAATCTCAATAAGATTTCAGATTGCAAATTCTATTCTTGGTTAGATTTCGTTACGTTATTTTGTCTCGTGAACTTTGCAACCGTTTTATCTATAAATTCTAGTGTTTTTCACAATATGCTAAGAATTGATATTGCCAACGGTCCACTCTTCACTAGAAGAAATCTATTTATTCGAGTCCTGACTACTTCCAGGTTATAACTATGGAGAAACAAACATAATTATGGATCCAAACAAGTGGCATTTCCTTTCAACAAGTTTTCTATTTTTATTAACTACTTTCAACGCATTTGATATAAGCTTTTTATAATCCGTTCTTTTCAGTACAAGTGGTCCTTCGAGCCGGATACGTTGGCTGACTGAATGTTCTCTACCTAGGCCTTCTGGGGATTTTTCGATATTGTAGTGAGTAGAATTCATAATATCAGTAGCGCATTCTTAACTTTTCATCGTCTACCTTGACTATCTGGCTAGGAGTTTGACTTTACATCTGTGACTGAAAAAAAAAACAATTCCAAAAATAGGTGTTCTAAACTCTAACAGCACATCCTTGATCGGCCTCCACAGTCGTTCGCGACAGCCCTCATCCTGGCATCCCCGTACGTTGCGTACGCACTCGTAGCGTAGATTTTTTGCTGCGCGCGCGACTGGACTCGAATATAAAGCCGATGCGAACTTCCCCCGCCTTTTATGGCCAGGCCCTTAGTCCGGATTCCACCGGGGGACGTGTCCACACAATAAAAAGATTTATATTTATTTATCGGATAAATAAGAGGACGATCGGACCGCGCGTTCCTTGAAAGTGTTTTAAATTAGTATTTCTTCCGTGCCGCGTGCTATGTGCGGTTAAATTGGGCGGCTTTTTTGGTGTATGGTTTAGCGTAAGTGTAGTACTGACATTCAAAGTGGTGCTAAGTTTTTATTAGATTATACTACCTTATGAGAAGCTGACTGTGAGATTATCCTGAGACTATTCTGAATATACTGAATTTTTGGTACAGCCGGGAGTTTTATAATTATATTGTTTTGTACCTAAATGTTGTGAATGTGCGTTGTGTTGTGCCAAATAAATTCTTGGCCTCCTGAAATCCTGTCTTTCTTTCCTTACTTTTTTCTCAATTATTTATTTATCGTTTATTTCATGCATAGAAACTTTATCGAATTAAATTAAATTATTAGGTATAACAAAATAGATAAAAGTAAGAGCATTGAGCAAGATAGAGGTAGATCACGCCAATTTGCGTCGTGAGCCAACTAGAGTCGAAAAAAAAAGAACTAGAGTCGCTAAACACATTCCGAAGAAAATTCATAGTCACAAAGTTTGGTACAATGCAAGGTAGTCTCAGTTGCTGGCGCCGAAATCTATGGTGAAAAGATCATACAGCCAATCAAAGGATTGTTTTTTTTTCAAAGCAGTTCAATATATTCCGGGCGTTTCGATCCATGTTTCTCCGTAACCAAGACCATATACTACAGAACGTTTTTTAGCATAAAGATTAATAATTAAATTCACAAGAAAATTAATTGATTTAATTAATTTATCGTAGTTTACTTCACATTAAAGCCACGGCCCTATTTGTACACTCCATATTTCTTGTACTTGGCAGGAATAATTATAAAAACTTACATCTTATAATTTTTAATATTCCATACACTTTATAGATCATACTTACTCATATCGATAAAATCTGAAAAAAAGATTATCGATTATTACACGCTAGTTCTTCATAATTTAATATCAATTATAGATCTATCCACGTTCTATGTATAGAAATGCGTGGTTCTAACATACCAATGTTTTATAGTACGGCTATCCTAGTAGGGATAGGGAAGAATAGGTGAGAGTATCGATAGAATATCGATATCATGTTATCGACAAACATCGCAACACGAAAAGCGGTACGGGGTATGAATCTGCAATTTTCTTTAAACTAGGCATCTTACATTATTGGGTTATCAAAGACAAAAATTAAGAAAAGTAATTACGTTTTTTTTTCTTATAGCTAAGTGATATTTATTTTACAAATAGGTTTAAAAACAGTTTTACACGCCATTTTTTTTTTCATCAGTTTAAACTAGATTTGGTCGGTGTTTTCTAGCTGACTACCCTGAGACGAAACACCGAAACAAACTCAGGGGTCATATAAATCCATACATTAAATATGTAATGGGTCAAATCACATGAGAACCTTGCAGATTTGTCTGAGATGGTCTTTTGAAGAAAGAACTATACAGATTTGATTGGACTAGTCCAGTCAGTGCGAGCATTTGTCGGTATTCGCAAAGCTATGGCACTCTAAAAGGACACGTCAAAAATTACATATACTTACCCTACAAAATATCCCTATGGTCTATTCACACAAAATAGCGACTATGATGCAACCAGTCGCATCTCTACGCATCCAAGAAAAACTACCTCGAAGCCCGTAGCGTATAGTTCCCAGCCACTGTTCCGGGTTTTATTCCTCGTAGCACGTGGGAAAATCGTGTCTATAAATCAGCGCCTATATTTTTTACTTGAAACTCCTTTAAAATCATCAGGAGTTATTAGTTGTTGACATTTTTTTCGGTCGCAATCGTCCAGCCGGTTGCCGTTGCGAAGTACATGATAGTATTAATTAGGGATAGTGGTTTGTTCGGTATGTATTGTTTTTTAGTTGTATTGGATTCTTTCGTTCTATTCGGTTATTTGTTAGTTAGGAGTAGTTATTATATATGAAAAAATGTTTGTTATTAGATAATTAGTTTATCAATAAATACAAAAAAAATATATAATATTCCACACACCACACACAGCGCCATCTAGTCTCAAACCAAGCAGAGCTTGTGCTGTGAGTACTAGACAACTGATAAAAATAATTTTGTTTTTAAATACATGTACATTTTATAAATCACTAGTTCGAGATTAATTTTAATAGGTTTTTTAAATTTCATTTTTATTGTTAACTAGCTTTTGCCCGCAGCTTCGCTCCCGCTCTACCCTACTCCACCCTACTATACCTTACTCTACCTATTCTACCCTACTCTACCCTACTCTACTCTACTCTACCTTACTCTACCCTACTCTACCCTAGTCTACCCTACTCTACCCTACTCTACTCTTCTCTACCTTACTCTACCCTACTCTACCCTAGTCTACCCTACTCTACCCTATTCTACCCTACTCTACCCTGCTCTACTCTACTCTACCCCACACTACCCTACACTCTCCTACTCTCCCCTACTCTGCACTACACTACCTTATTTTTTTTTTTTTTACCATAAGAACCTTCTGCTCACAATAACAAACACAACAAAAAAAGAATTATCGAAATCGGTCCAGCTGTTCTCGAGATTTACGCTTAGCAACACATTTAGCTATTCATTTTTATATTATAGATTGTATTTATACTTCATTTTTCATAAGAATTACCATTCCCTTACATGAGAAAAATTAAAATTAACTTACTACTACTTCAATAGCTAAGAACATAAATAAACACACACGGAATATGAACAACTGAAAGCTGCATGCACTAAGGTACGCTCTCTATTAAACTTTTTACTAAATTATTTAAATGAAATAAAAAAAGTTTCATATTTGGGAGATTTATAAATTAATAAGCCAGTTGATACTAGTTAATATTCTCAAACTGATACACGTTTATGGAAAATTCGATCAAAATTTATTTAAAAAAATAAGTTTTTACTGTACAAGTTTTTTTTTAATATTTTGTCAGTTCAGTTGGTGATTGATTGGCATACTTTATTTTATAGCCTGATAAAAGGTAACACTCGCTTTTGAGATTAAAAAATTAAACTTCAGTTTCATAAAACCTAATATTTTTTACGTTATCAAAATTTTATTGAGAGGTTTTTGATACGCTTGTCTTATTTGTACCTACAAGCGAATATGAGCTTTAAGATCGATTTACAAATGAACAAAATGTGTTAAAAACATGGTACTTTATGAAAAAAAAACTTGAAAACAGTATTTTTTATCTCTCTTTTATTTAAATAAAAATAAGATACAAGTACCCATCTGAATTTCACCTAGCATAAAATAAATTAAAAACAACAATGTATCAAAAGATAAATACATTATTACTGTATTTCTCGTCCATTAAACACACATTAATCAAGTGAATACAACTTAATTAATTATACATTCACAACTTTTTATTCTGATTTACATTAAAGTGACGTCAGAAAGCTCAGTCCTTTGTCTCAAAATGTAAACAAACCCGGATGACGTCACATGTTGTGTATGTCCAAGTATTTAATAAACATGAGTGACCATAGCGTTCCCAGGGACCAGAGGTTACGGCGACATTTTTTTTTAATTATACTTTTATGGCATTTGACAGATGACGTTTAGTGTCGAATGTGATTGATTTTTTTCGTTCTACTTTAGAATTTTCAACTTTATGTTTGATAGAGTAAGGTTTAAATTTGGCTGCTATGATGTGTAGCCAATAATAGGTATGCTCCATTTTTGAACATGAATGCATTATAATTTGGTACTATTTTGGAAATGATTCATTTGAAGAATGGTTGTCCTTTACGAAGATTGCGTCAGTGAGTGCATTGGAGTGATTGAGGTCGGTCGTTTGTAGAGGTTCATTTCCTGGTGACTTCGTGACCTGCCTTTTTACTTATGAGATTTTTTCTCACACTCAAAACCTGTAAAGCTTAGCTTACATGGTGCAGTTTTGGAGCACAAAAATGGAGTAACCTAAAAAGTTATCCCTAAGTTTTCGAAAATTTCTATATGTCCGTTGAACACCAAAAAGGTATCACACAGCTCAGGTCTCCAAAGCACAGGTTCTACCTAGTTTGGGGACCACCATTCATGTGGAATTTTAAAATAGTTTAACAATATTAATGATTATAGTAATAGTTTTAAGGTATTATTTTTTATTGTAACAATGAACAATAAACATTATTCTTATTCTTAATTTTGAAAACATAATTTATTTTCTTTAGCTTTTTAAAGGTTATTGCCGCCATTTTGCAAAAAATACCTACCGAAACCTATAAGACTTTACCGAAACTTTAATTAAATGTGAAATAATTCCTACTAAAATATTAGCGGTACGTCAATGACTTTCCTTGCAATAGCAAAGTTATTCCTGTTTTGCATAATCCTTGCGACGAGAAACTTCGGAGACATGTTGTACTTGGACAAAAAGTTAGTTGTGAACTGAAAACAATTAATAAGCCTCGGGACTTGGAATCATGCTCCGTGTCAAAACCTTTCGCGTGCCATTTAGGATGGAGCCACTAAACCAGCGGGCGAGAAAATAAAAAATAAAAACATTTTTAATTTAAAGAACTGGCAAGAAACTCCATGGTTACTAGGTATAAGGGCTCCCATTTGGTGCGTGCAACATTGAGATGCACACCGCACTATGTATTTTATCTGCGATCTTATTTCAAGTACCCACCCCATAAGTGTCACTTTATAAATCTTGTTTTTTTTTTGTTTTTTATTATATCATTATTTTATTTTTGTGTGTAATTTGTTTTGTAAAAATTTTGTTATTTGTTTTTATTTTTTTGTAATTTAGTTATGCTTTTGTGTGCATTTTGTGTTGCAACAAATATTTTTTTTATCTATCTACTTATAAAAAAATATATTGAAGTCACAATATTTGCATATTACAATATAAATAGGTTGGTATGATAGGACTTTCTAGACCGGTCCACATTATACCCAAAACCACAATAATATTACAATAAACTTTTCGAATTACTAACAAACAATCAATCTGTCGTGTACTTTTTTGTTACTTGTTATTCAAAATTCATTTAGGTATAAGTGTGATTTTTGGTACATTTTATAATGAGATCTTTATATTTAATAAATTAGTTCCAAGTGTACTCGTCTTGTTTAATTTTATAACCCAGTTGATTACGATACTTACAGTAAGCAACTATTTTTTGGTTTTATATTGCTAATATTTCATATTCTATGGCATGTAAATTGATATTGATCAAAGGTATTTTATAACACTTATATCGTGGCCTTTCCGATTTTACGTTGTAAAAATTATCAAAAAAAATGTCAAAGGCTCGCTTAAATATTTGAACATAGTTACGTAACTGTGTAGAGCGCAGCCGAAATCTAGTTAAAAAATAACTCAATTTTGTCGCTTCCTGTTGAAAAATGTTGGCATGAAAAAATTGTTTACCGTAAACCGCTATGTTGCACAAATTATTAAGAAAAATACACAACTACTTCCCGGTATTTTTTGTTCAACACTCAATGCTCATAAATGTATAGAAATGGACTTACTGCCCCCGCACACGGGCCACAAAATAAAGCCGCTTTAAGCTTCTTTTTGAGGCGGCCTTTTTTTGCGGCTCGTGTGCGGCGGTGCCGCCCCAAAAAAACGCTTGAAGCGGCTTCAAGCTTCGTCGGACACAAGGTGTCGTCCGCTTCAGCTGTTTTTTGCCGCCGCTTCTAGCCTTTTTTGTGGCCGCTTCTAGCGTTGTTTTGTGGCGGCTTTTTTGTGACCCGTGTGTGGGTACGCTTAATGTCATAGGGATTTTCTATAATGCTAATATTTTTGATCGATTAACTAGAACAGTTACAATATTGAGATGTAAATAAGATAATATCTTACTAAGATGTTATCTGAAAAGCTGTATCTCTAACGGCTCCTTCACGACTTTGCTGCTGTGAGCTAAGCGCGGAGCGGCGAGCGACAAGAACAAAATTATGAAAATGTTTGGAGCACGTCACGAGACTCCGCTCACAGCGCCGCGCGGACGCTTACCGATGCGGCCCCGCTCGCCGCGCCACTAGCGGCTAAAACTGAAGTCGTGAACAGCCCGTACAGTGGAATTGCCTGTCGAGCTGTGGGCTAAATATTCATTTTCTTTCTTTCGTGCTTAGCAACTGGGTTTTGGAGATCTGGTAGGCAGTCGCTCCATGTAAAACACGGGTATTCAGCCGCATCTGGTTAAACTGAAAGCAGACCCCTAGTTGGGACTGTCCGGCCGTCCGGTAACTGTCCGGACCAAGCCCAAGTCGTCGACGGCGCGCGCTGTTCCTGCGCGCCTCAAGGAGTTGTCAGCAACAGCAGGGGCCCAGCCGGGTCGAAGCCTACTGGGGCCAGGGTTGTCCGAAAGGGAGCTCGAGCCCCGGTATGAAGGCTTGAAGGAACGGGATGGGTTTTATAGTCAGTAAGAGTCTGACACTATCTCCCGCTCCGCTCAAGAGCGGGGATTGTCATTGGATGATTTTTCCAATAGACAAAAAAACGCCTATTTGGGAAAAGTCTACAGAAATGATAATTAACCCTTTAACCGCCCGCGTCGGATTTTTCCGACGAGTGTTTTCGCGTTCTATTCGCCAGGGTCGTGTGTTTGCGACTGAATACTCCATCTCGATTAGCTCTTCAATCCCTATAGATGACAGAAGAGCTGGCGAGATGGAGTATTTGGCCGTTAATGTGCGGCCCGGACGTAATAAACGCATTAAAATGTTAATGCTTTTTAAGCTATTGCATAGCTTCTATCGCGGGCCTTGAGCGTAGAGACCGAATCCAGAAATTCCGTAACGAAAATAACCTAACACCCCCCACTCATTTGTTTTTTGAGCGTGGTGACCGATAAGAAAACAAATGAGTGGACAATCAATCAAAATTCAATTCAATGTGTGAAAGTGTAACTTCAATTAATATCAAAGAAAAAAAATACTGCATAAATAAAATAAATAAATAATTATAATTGCATAAGTTGATAAAAATGCTATGCAATAGCTTTACCGCGGCAGTCCCCGAGTGCGACACGTCTTTTTTTCTTAAATCTGTTTTTTTTCTTGACCAGCCAGTTTTACGTCTGACCAGCTGTACATTCCCGCCAATCTTCCACCGCTGCTCTCATGGCCCCACCGTTAATGTTTACTCAGAGGCGGGGCAGTCCACCCTCCTCATCTATATGCTAATGCTGCAATAACCGCTGCAGCCTCGATGACGCCTCGCCAACTATTTACAACCTATATTCGAGAGATATAATCGATACAGACTTCTTTAAGTCGATTGTTGAGGTATGGTGATGTGGAGACAGTATGCTTGACCCTAGGCTTTCAACATACTCACCGTAGGCGTGGGCTTGCGGACCAGGAGCAATGGGTAGCTCGCCGTCCAGACCGAGCTCGGGTCTTCGAAGGCGAGTAGTATTCCACGCGCGCTTCAAATATACCTACTTCAGTAAAACCTTAAGGGCCCAACAGGATTGAAGCCTACTGGGGCCGTGGGTTGCCTTCCGAAACGGAAATCCGGGGTCCTGAAACGTAAAGAAAGAACATAGGTTTGGTCACAGAACAGAAGAATACAGAATGATTCCTGTCTTCCGTGGGTTTGGTTTTAGTCTGTAAAAGTCTGAAACGCCCTCCTACCCCGCTCTAGAGCGGGATAGGTCGTTGGATGATATCCCACCGTAAAATAATACACATAATTTACATAATGTACAATTACCGGAACGGATCTTGAGCGCTCGGCGTCAGAGTGGGGATCGCTTTGCGCATTCCATACTATGGCGAGCCAAATCGTCTTCGTTGTTAGATACATGCAGCAACGCAGGGAACGAATCAGGAGTGACGTCTATGACACGATGGCGCGGCGAGCCAATCTCGCCAATCGAGACCGAATATTTGACTTCTGCGCAACTTGAAGCCAGCGCTCAAGATCCGTGCCGGTAATTGTAAGCTCACTTCTCTTCTCTTCTTGGCGTTTGAAAGAGCTCCCGTGGCCTTAAAACGCAAAAGGCAAATGAAAAAAACAGGTTGGTTTTCGGCAGTACTGTCTTACATGCTTTCTCGCACCAGCCTTATATGGGAGAAGTCAGTTAAAAAAAGACTCTCTTCTGCAGTTTCGTGAGCACTTTTCTTCTAATAACTTGTACTAGTTTCGCAGGAAGGTTAAACAGGAAAATATTATTGAAACGTTTCATAACAAATAGGTACTTAACAGATTCACTCCATCACTCTTCAACAACTCCTTATAGGTAGATTAGGTATTAGTTTTCAGAAAATTCCATCAAGTTCTACATGAGGATTTAGAAAAAAATCATATTGAAAGAAAGAAAAGTATTTATTTTGACGCAAAAAAAAATGTAGACAACAAAAACTTAAGACAAACACAAAACAAAATAAAAAACTTTTTATAAAAAAAAATAAAACCGACTTCACTAAAAAAACACTAAAACTATCAAAATAATTTTAATTTCGGAAGTCGGTGTTTTTCGTTATTGTTTGTTCCTTATTTAACACCGACTTCCGAAATTAAAATTATTTTGATAGTTTTAGTGTTTTTTTAGTGAAGTCGGTTTTATTTTTTTTTTATAAAAAGTTTTTTATTTCATACTTTTTAGTTGCAATACACTTACAGCCAGAGTACTTTTTCTCATGTCAATTCCAATTAACTCAAACCCTGCTAGAATACATCATTTTCATATGAAGTTCCCGTGTCTACCTTCCACCTTCCGGCTCCATCATCAGATCACTTCGATAGTACCTTATAGCCAAAGTGCATCTCATGACATTTCTAATAAGCCAAACACGGGTAGGTTACATTGATTAATTACGGAGTTCCGGTGCCTATCTTCCAGCTCCATCACTATCATCAGGTTCCTTCGATGATACCATTTTCAACATAACTATTCAGAACTATTCATTTATTTGTATTGTCATAGTCGCTTAACTATGTTCATTGTGATATTTGTTTGAGTATGAAGTTCCGTTGGCAATTTCTGGTCTTCTTAACCAGTTCCACCTCATCAAATGTCACTTTTTGACTGTAAATGCTTAATTCCTTGATGAAAATATCAAAATGACTATATAGTTGCCTATAATATTTGAGGAGTTCCCTCGATTTATCCAAGATTCTATCATCAGATCCCGACTTGGTGACTATGGGACCATTTGGGAAGTATACCCTTTCCAACAAAAAAAGAATTTTTCAAATCGGTCGGCAAGCGACGAAGTTATGCCTACCTCCTTCTTTTTTAGAAGTCGGTTAAAAATAAAAAGTAACATTGTCTGTCACACGTTTGCGCCAAAAAAAGCTGCTTTTCTTCTTCTTTTCGTGTCGATGTTCTGAAATTAGATTTTTTCTGACCGATATTTGGCAACCAGTACAGCTTTATTGTTGGCCTCGTATAGATCCTGAAAATGCAGGTGGTTATGCATCACGGGCAGTGTGAAAATGACACCCGGGGTCCAGGGATGGAGGAAAAAAAGGAACAGGAGTAAGTTTTTAGTCAGTAAAAGTCTGACACTATCTCCCGCTCCGACCAAGAGCGAGGGATGATGTCATTAGATGTTTTTTTTTATAGATATAAACTAGTGCTTGACTGCGATCCCACGTGGTGGTAAGCAGTGATGCAATCTCTGATGGTGAGGCGCACTAGTTTATTAAGAGCCTCGTCATTCTAACCTATATTCACACTCATAAATCCCACCTACAAAAAAAAGGTGGTTATGCAGGATGGGCAGCATAGCAGGTGGCGCATGCTGCTTTTGAAACTTACAAATATGTAGATATCCACTACCACGTCTAAATTGCAATGAGGAAAGCCACCATCTTTAATGTTACAAGCTCAATTTCCAAGATAAGCATAACCTTAAAAGCCTTCAGAATATTTCATAGGCAACGCTAAGCACCGCTTACTTACGTACATTTTACAGTAAACGCAGAGAATGGACTGAGCTTTCCCTGTCCAGTTATGAAGTGGATACTTGTAGAAAACTGTTAAATTGATCGCCAGGTTAGTTGTTGCATTTTTCTAAACAGCACACTGTCAGTCTCAAATTTTTCACCACGGCTTACAGTAACGAGTCAGGTGTAAGCTGCGCAGTTAATTTTTCTGCAGAGCGATTAAGTCTATGAGGGCAATTACTCAGTCCATTCTATACTAGTGTCGCAAAGAAGTATCGTATTACCCAGTTACAAGATTGTATAGGTCAGATAAGCAGTAGCTCCATGTAAAATACTAGAACTCTGTTGCATCCGGTTATACTAGTGGCTGGCCATAACGTAATTGGGAAAAGGTTACGCAGGTATATTTTTTTATTTGTTTATAAGTTTGCGCTTGGCCACTATATCATCTGATGGAAAGCAACGATGTGGTCGACGATGGAACACGCTTGCCTAGAAGTAACCCATTCACTCTTGATTTAAAAATCCCCGGTTTTAGCAATCAGGAAACACAGATTCCTGTAGGGAATCCCACTCCTTAGCTGTACGAACAATGAATGTGTTCCCAAAACGTTTTGTGCGTATGTGTTGGATGTCTACTGGTAGCGCATAGCCGTAGATACTGCTCAGTCCATTCTATATGTCTACGCATATTACAGTAGCCAGGCTAAAGTTCCTATTTTATCTGTGGCAGGGCCAAACGTTACTAGCGCCACGCCTCCATTAAATAATAACCAGTGCGGACGGCCCGCGAACTAAGTTAGTGATATTAAAATGTAAAGATTACTAGTGATTGCATGCGGTTTCGTACGCGCTATTACATACATTGTATGGGCAGTTTGAAATGGGTTATTAAATGGATTAACACCGACAAATGGGCTTTGGTTGGAATTGTAACCACTGAGAAATGGCCATGTTATTGCTTTATGTAAAAACTTCCCTGGAAGAGGTTGGATATTAAAGTATTTGCAAGCTCTAAGTCTTTAGCTTTATAGGTACCATCGCGGATATTTATGCACGACCACTAAAAAAAAAAAAAAATTCGCGCGAATCCTGCGGCGAGGCACTAAACCAAACTTTTTTAAGTTTTCTTTTCGAGTGCAAGCAAAAATGAACTTAGTGGTGGTCACGCGGAAGTGTATTTGATTTGAAGTTACCTGTTGATTTGAGAAATAAAATGAATCGGAGGTCGAAGATGTGTTAATAACGTCCAGGATGAAATCGCCTAGATGCATTTTGGCGCCGAAGGTGTCTTTTTGGGTTTTTGATCAAAAGTTGTAATGGCAATACTGATGTTTAATACTTCATATCTAACGATACCTACAAAAGCACATTCATCCAATTTCATTCCCCATTGAATTATGTACAGTCCAAGAGATGTACCCATATATATATATAGATGTAGTCATGATGCAGCTCATCGGATAATACGATCCATTAAAATAACACGTAGCGGCTGGACCGATATTGATTTACATCAGCGAACACTGTGGATGCTGTAGCGATACAGTTTTAATTGTGTAGACCTGGTATTTTATTGGGGGCATAAATAAATAGGAGATCTCATAGATAAAGATTTAATTATATCAGGAACTGGGTAGATAATAATTAATCTAAGTGTGCCCCCGCACACGGGCTACAAAAACGAGCCGCTACAAAAAAAAAGCTAGAAGCGGCCACAATAAAAAGCTAAAGCGCGCGACAGTGTGGCCGGAGAAGCTAGAAGCGGCTGCTAGCTTTTTTTGTAGCGGCATTGCCGCACACGGGCCACAAAAAAGGCCGCCACAAAAAGAAGTTAGAAGCGGCTTTTTTTGTGGCTTGTGTGCGGGAACACTAAGATCTTTTAATGTCTTTTATTTTAGTGCAGTAAAACTCTGACGCGCCCTTTCGTTTCACCGTAAGTGCGAGATGTCATTTGATGAATAATCATATCTAAAAAAAATTGGTACATATTTATTTATTTATTTATTTAGTACATGGAGGACTTACAGCTAATAAAACCAGACAAAAAAAAAGGAATCCATAATCACTAGAAAGCCAATTACAAGTCCTCACGTGTAGACATTATAGTATACATTAAATATGGTGTGAGCACAGAAACAAAAAGCTGCGCTTCTTAGTTAAGTAGGATACAGCAAAAGTCCTTAGCTTGCACTTAAAAAACTAATTAAAAACTATTAAACCATTAGGTTTAATAGTTTAATACAATATTTATTATATATTTTACAATATAACTTTAATTTCGGAAGTCGGTGTTAAATAACAATGGGACAAAACTATTATAGAAACGCCGAATTCCGAAATTAAAGTTATTTTGTACTTTTCAGCGAACAATGAAGTCGGTTATATTTTTTTTTTTGTAAAAAGTTTTTTATCTTTCATAACACTCCTCACAAAATCTCTCCACCCTTTCTTTGTCCTCACTCTCCCTGTCCATCTATCCACTTGTGTACCCATAACTCTATCAGTAACATGCGTTTCATCCCTTCTCTTCACATGACTACCAAGATAAACGATTCCTTACTATGCACTCTTCTTCTGAGTCGGTACACTCTTGCCAGCGTGGTCGTGGTTATCACTGTGAATCACTATGAGTGATCATCTTTACAATGCTGCGCCATTCATCGCGGACTGCAGCTTTCCGGGTACATTCATAAACCGAGCACTTAGTTGCGGCCTTAATCTGGTCTGTCCATCTCATTGTTGATCTACAACGTGGCTTGGTGCCCTCAACTTTGCCCTGCATTACGAAACGCTCCATGGACTCATTACTACGACGCGTTACATGGCCGAAGGAGGTCAAAATGCGCGACTGCATTATTGATGATAGGCGCTGTTTGATACCGAGTACTTTTAATATGGAATCATTCGTACGAAACTCTGTCCACGAAACTCCTAGCATCCGTCTCCAACGCGTCAATTATGCACTACAAACACTTATAAAGTCGATGATACAAAATCTACGAAACCATTGTCATCAATGCTTATGACCGTCAAAGTTCGTCCACGATTCATATCAAGCTCTTCGCGTCAATGATTTAGCATTAGAAGTGTGGGCCTCGGGCCGCCGGCCTATCACGACAGCGCCTATCTGACATCCGGCAGACACGAGCGAGATCCAGACTCATATTTAAATGTTCTGGACAAGTGTGAGAGCGGTGTGTGAGTAGTGTTCCGTACAGGTCTTGAAAAAGGTAAAGGTATTTTAGCTATAGGTACCGGCACGAATCTTGAGCGCTCGGTGTCAGAGTGGTGATCGCTTTGCGCATTCCATACATTAGCGAGCCAATCGTCGTCGTTGTTAGATACATGCAGCAAGCGCAGGGAACGAATCACGAGTGACGTCTATGACATGATGGCGCGGCGAGCCTATCACTGAAACTCCCCGCCCCCGCGACTCACGTCATACCACTAAAGAGAACCGATATTTGACTTCTGTGCAACTTGAAGCCAGCGCCAGCTAAAATACCTTTACCTTTTTCAAGACCTGTATAGAACACTACTCACACTCCGCTCTCACACTTGTCCAGAACATTTAAATATGAGTCTGGATATCGTATGGCTACATTCAGCACATAACATACTCAGCACAGTCATGTCACAATAGCTTTGAAGCCATCATTCGGCTTCGAAGCTATTGTGACATGTGCTGAGTTTTTGTGACATGTGCCATTTGCTTCATAGGACTAGGCCATTACGTGTTACCATGCCGCTTAAAACTTTTTAGTATCAACTACCTGGAGCCCCTGGAGGGGGGTATTTTTGGCGGGATTTTATGGAGGGAGGGGTTCAGTGACTGTTTTATTCTCTCGCAGATTAGTTTCTAGCGGATATTGTGATGGAAAATCGGTGAATTTTACAAGCTTCACGGAAATATTAAAAAATAAATAAAATAAAATACATTTATTTTGGACTAAAAATAATGTCCATAGAATTATTAGTTAGAAAGGTTTTAAAATCTATGTTAGTATTGTTAGTAACAATGGTCTTAAAACTATGTTAGTATTACTTTTTTACATTCGTGGTTTCAAAAATTCATATTAATGTCAACAATGTCAAAAATTTCAAATGTCATGGAATAAAATAAAACGAAACACAAACAGAAAAGAATACAAAGCGTCACTTTACATGCAGATGGATAACCCTCCCCAGCACTGCAGACTCCGGCCTTTCTGATATCATCTTTAGGATTCCGTTGGCGCTCCCCCGAATCCTATGCATCAACGATGCTGCTTTTTTACGCATTATGGCATAAAAGTCGTCGACCCTAGCGCCAGCAAACATCCCTGAAGCGCTGCAGAAACGTGGGAGCCCCACCAGAACCCTAAGACGTTGTTATATTGAACGCGAAGAGCGTTGTAGGCCCGTTGCGAGTAGTTGGTCCACAGAGCACTGGTGTAAAAGCTTTGGCAGTAGGCCCTGTACAGTATCACTTTTACGTCTACTGTACACCTTGCAAATCTATGAACCAAGATATTAGCACGCACCGACAATGCCCTTCGCTCCCGCTCGATATCTGTGTCGTCATTTAGGGTCTCAGTTACTATGTGTCCTAGGTACCTACTTAAATTGAGAGACACGCTCTAGAGGCACTCCGTTCAGAGTGACGGAAGGAACATGTCCCGGTGATTTATTCTTACCTCTTATTACCATAAATACACTTTTATTCTCGTTATACTTCAGACCATGCGCTTCAGCGTATGACTTACAGATATCGAGCAATTTTCTTAACCCACTAAGCGACGGACTCAGTAACACCATATCATCAGCGTAACTGATGTTGTTCACGCAAACATCATCTACATGACAGCCCACATGACTGCTACTGAGTCCCTCAATCAGCTGATTAAGGTAGAAGTTGAATAATCTTGGAGAGGAAAGGCCACCCTGCCTGACACCACATTCAAGTGTATACTCGTTCGAAAACACATTACCCCATTTTACACGATTTTTCTGATTGTTGTACCAGAAAGACAAGATGTTAATAAGTTCAGGGGTAACCCCCACCTCCAAGTTTACTCCAAAGCCTGTCGTAATCCACTAAGTCGAAAGCCTTAGACAAATCCAGGAAACAAGCATAGACGTGTTTTTCTGTTAACATAGTAGTTTACAATATGCTTCAGTGTCAAAATAGCAAAGTCGGTGGATAAGTTCTCACGGAAACCAAACTGCGCATCGTGAAGCTGAATATGCGTGCTGAGTTGAGCATCAACTAGACTGTCAAAAACCTTCGCAATCACAGTCGCCAGAGATATCGGTCTATATATTGCCATGAAGTGGGAATATTGGTGGGAATATCTTTCTTTTCTAAATATATGGCTGGGAATATTGCCCGATGTGTGAACATTGGTGGCAATATTGCCAGCAATATTCCCATATTGCCAGCAACTCTAGTTTCACCTGTCCCGTTGTGTTTTTGTCTGTAATCAAATCTTGCAAATTTTTGATCTACTTCTCAGCTATCGATTGAGCTGAAATTTTGCTTGCATGTGTAAATCAGTCGAAGTTATTATGATATGGTGCTGGGTGGAGAATTAGAAGGTGGCATTAAAAAACTCAGATAAACCCTATCTTGTTTGAGCTTTTTTTGAATGTATTGATGTTGAATGTTAGGTTAGGTTAGGTTATAATTTATTAATACCTATTAACACTCAAGTGTTCATGGTTATTGATAAATTATTAAACATATACCGCGCTATAAAATCTTGCTATGAAAAAAAAATATTTTCATTTAAAACTTGTCACGAAAATTTGTACATTTAATATTAAATGCCAAAAAACATACTGGCTCGAGACAACTACCCATTACGTCCTTCTCTAACTTGCTATTTTGCTCACGGAACTCTAAAGTCAATTTGTTCACACTATCGCGAGAAAATGATTTATGTCTTTAAGCAATCAGATCTAGAAAATAAAACATAGTCCCTAGCTTCGTATCATTAAGAACTAGTTGTAGTTAGAGCTGCCAATGTCTTAATAACTTTTGTCAACTTGTACCCTTAATTTAAAATACCAGAAGTTGCACAATGCTTTCCAAATGAGAATAAGATCACCCGCCATGTTGTGACGTCACGATTTACTGTCAAATCGAGTAAAGAAATTTTTAAACATTAATTAATTTACGAAAAATTTAATTTATTTATGAACTGTGAACGAAAAAAGTTTAATCTGAACCCAGTTCTTCAATTTTACTCATCTCTAAATTCTTCAATTTTGCCAAAATTTCTTCGATTTGACAGTGCGACGAGACGTCAAAACATAGGAATCGGTCCTATTCTCATTTGGAACGCGTAGTAAATGGAATCTCTCGATGATACTCAAAGTAGAACTATATTACACACACGTGTGCCACACACGCCGATCTGGGCGCGTCGGTCTCCGTACATTTTATATGGAAACTAGACTTGTAGAGCTACAATAGATCCACGCCACGCGTCGTCGTTCTTCGTCAAATCAGGCGTGTTACACGTGTGCGACGGTCTAATGTAGTTCTAGCCTTAGTGTGATAGTATCAATGGGCAACTGAAGGAGAACATGTGTATTGTAGTTAGTAAAAGTCTGACACTCGTTCTTGCTACACCCAGAGTCTAGGCTTATTTCATCTATGGGAATGTTTGAAAGTCCGTGGCATTGGAATGCAATGGGTAGGTAACCAAAAGATACAGGCGAGTTGGTAGAACTACATCGCGCACACGTGGGCCACGTTCACCGATCTGGGCGCGTCGGTCTCCATACATTTTATATGGCAACTGGACTTGCAGAGCTACATTAGTTCCACGCCACGCGACGCCACACAACGCGCGGCTACTTAGGGTCTACAGACGGACTGCATTTCAACTGTAATCCAACTACAAATTGCAGTTTAGGTGCAGTTGACACGACTGCAATAGAACTGCAAACACGACTGCAATAGAACTGCAAACCAAACGTGCGGTCCGATTGCAGTCGTGTGAACTGCACACCAAATGCATCCGAAGTGCATCATACCCACCCGCCCGCACGCTCCGCCCTCCCGCGCATGGTGCAGTTCGGATGCAGTCGGTGTGCAGTTCACACGACTACAATCGGACCTCACGTTTGGTTTGCAGTTCTATTGCAGTCGTGTTTGAAGTTCTATTGCAGTCGTGTCAACTGCATTCAAACTGCACTTAAACTGCAATTTGCAGTAGCATTGCTGTTGAAACGCGGTCCGTCTGTTTAGACCCTTAGGTACATTGTACAAATCAAGCGCGGTCCACGTGTGCGTCGGCCTAGTATAATTTCTCACTTTAGTTAGTAAATGTCTGATACTCCCTTTCGTTTCACCCTAGAAAGGGAGAAGTCATTTGTTGTTATCCTACCTACCTCAAAAAAGCATCTTTTTTTTAAATTGATATAAACTAGTGCTTGACTGCGATCCCATCTGATGGTAAGCAATGATGCAATCGTTGACAGTGTCATTTCATACTAAGTCATTCCAGATTTGCCTATCTGTAGTTATAAACTGGTTTTCATGCAGTTTTTACCAATAGACAGAATGATTTATGAGGAAGGTTTAGGTGTTCAATACACGCACATTATAATTGAGAAAAGTAGAGAATTTATAAGATTTCTGACACCCGTGTGAAACTGGGGCACTTCGTGAGTTATGTAATAATAAAATTGCTCTCAACGTACCCGGACCGAAAGGCCAGTTACCATGTCAGCATTTTCTGACATCGCTGGTTTTCAGCACAAATCCTAACAGCTCAAGTACATATATTAAGAACCAGCTTTTGCCCGTGACTTCGTTCTTGTAGAAGTCAAAAATGGTTCCAATAGGATTATTAATTGATTTTTTAAATTTCATTAAAATACGTGATTCGTCTTCCGTCAATTTTGTTAAGAGGCTTTTTTTCCAGTCGCCTATAGTCAACATCGAGCATGGCTTGAAAGCTTGTTACTTCATCTAAGGGTTTAAAAAAAAAGATGTATTTCCTGGAGCAAGTTTTGTGAAATTTTGGAGTAAATAACGAAATTACCGAATGCCAACAGAGTTTTCAGGCGTTATTTCTCATTTTTCACATTGCTTCTTCGTCAAACATCGCGTTGGATTGCGTTAGATGAAGTAAGAAGCTTTTAAACCATGCTCGATGTTGACGATAGGCGAATGGAAAAGGAGCCTCTTAAGCCTCAGATACAAAAGGGGACAAGATGTCCCCCAATATGACGCGTAACACTCAATCTACGTGACACTGCAACGTTGCCCGGTGTCCCGAAACTTGCCCCCAACATTTCATGACGCATAGACGCGGGACATGTTGTTGGACAATTTGACAGCGTTGCGCGTTATGTTAGGGGACATTTTGTCCCCCTAAGCCTTTGACTTATCTTTTAATTCTAAAGACACTGTTGACACCGTTCAAAGTGCCATTACAAAACAAAAATAACACATTAAAATGTACCAAAACAGCTGTTAAAAGACACAGATTAATTACGTCTCAGTTCCAAGCCCCGTTACGTTTTGTGCTAGCGTATAGCGGGCGGTGACACACGTGACCGTTTTCTTAAACCTGTGACCCGGCTCCGTGTGTGGTCCAATCGTTGATCTTACGCTTCTCAGTATTGATGGGTGATTGGTGAGCGTTTAATGTGAGGGGCACATGAGAGGCGACTAGTGTGGACGCACGGTGGCTACTGTTTAAATGACCAATTTGAATTTGGAATAGGTATGGTAGTGATGTTCAATTCTTTTGGTTTATCCAAAACAATTGAAGTTTGCTTAAATTGCTGAATGTCTATTTTTTTTTTTCAATTTCTATTTTAAAATTAGTGGTGGCCGAGTCAACTCATAATATGATTTAAAAGACTGTCCATGGCATTTCTTGCACGTTCTTCTCCATAGAGTTTTACGCTTTGGAACGTGCAATTTAGCGTCACTATTTTTGACTGACAGACATTTTTACAATTCAAAAGTGCCTGTAAATGGTCAGCTTAAAATAAACGTTTCTGATTTCTGAATAATGCTTTTTATTGTTCAATACACTCGTAGAGTATGTCTAATAAGTTAAACGACTTGGGTAATTATTAGGATTTAATGAAATCTGATGTAGTCAATACGGGTTCAATAATCAGTTGATTAAGAGATAGAGATCATTGTTTATTTATTAATAGAAGAACCATAAAAAAAGTATCGAATATAAGTATTTTTTAAATAATTAAATATTATACAAAATTCCCAAGTCGGTTGACTTATTAGACAGACTCTATTCAGTCCTATAAACAATATGTGACAAAATAAATGCACATCCCGAAAATAGTATGTTTAGATGTGTTTTGTTTGTTTTTGTTTTGTATGTTCAGTTAATTTTAAAATAGATATTTTTTTGTTTATTATTTTAGGACAAAAAATAACCTATTTTGATACTAGAGTGTTACGGCGCGCGCTGTTCCCGCGCGCCTCAAGGAGTTGTCAGCAACAGCAGGGGCCCAGCCGGGTCCAAGCCTACGGGGGCCAGGGTTATCCGAAAGGGCGCTCGAGCCCCGGTATGAAGGCTTGAAGGAACGGGATGGGTTTTTAGTCAGTAAGAGTCTGACACTATCTCCCGCTCCGCCCAAGAGCTTAATGATTAATGATTTAATGATGAGTTTAATGGAAGAACACTGTAGACTCCACGAATTCTTAGATTACTTCATATTATGACTCACTTTTTTTAAATTATTATTTTTATTGTGCTTTTGAGTACAATCTAAACCGGTTTACACTGTTCTTAAATAATACCTTTTAATACTGTTATATGGAAATATTGTAAGTACAACCATTTTTTTAAAAGAGTAACCATGGAGTTTCTTGCCGGTTCTTCTCCATAGGAAACCACCAATTTGGAACCGTGCACTAGCTTCTGACGTTTTATAAGTGCCCATGTAGGCCTATGTGAAATAAAAAACTTTTTGACTTTTGACTTTTTTTGAGCGGGGGTTGTCATTGGATGATTTTTCCCATCGACAAAAAAAAAAGATACTAGAGTGTTTGTGTGTGCATGCATAGATACCAATACCGACACGCTATCTGTAAAGTACGTCGATTTCCATATTATATATAATTATATATTTAAGTATCAACAATTTGCATAACTAATTTGTGCAAAAAAAAAACTACCTAATACCTAAAAAAAATACCTGTATTTAAGTAAAATTCCAGTGCTTGAATTTGAAATTTTACTTAGAAAGTTAAAGCTACAATCATAATTACACCTATTATGATTGTAACTTAATTTTCTAATTGGAGTGTATTTACATAAGTGTGCATTATTCTAATTATATGTTGAATAAATAAATGGTAGTTTTAATAGAATTACGAATGAATAGTTCATATTACTTTGCTTTTGATAAAAATATTGGAAATTGTTTAAGATTTTATGAATACAACGGTTTCATTCAGAAAAAAGTGTTTGTTTCTCTTAATCACTTAAAAGTGGGATTGTTTATTAATCAATAAAACCATAACTATTGTAACTACTTGTATACATCTAAACTAATAAATATTATAGCTTATGAGATATTTAAACAAGCTAAAAACAATATTAAAAGTACCATCAAAGACATTGCCGCCTGACTACCGCTAAGTTCATTTTTGCTTTGGCGCCGCGCCGGAGGATTCATGCGAGATTTTTTTAAGTGATCAGTCAGAAATGGCCGCGATGGTACAAATGTATAGAAAAATAACTTTTTGAGCATTAAAAAAAAATTCATAATCACTTATTTCACCTACACGGATGTAAGGCCATATCGTTAAGATCTTCTTCGAATCTAAGCCAATTTCAACGATCTACAGATCAAAACAGCAACAAATTGATGAGCGTAACGTCTGTGATGGTGTTCGTACGGAGATCGCAAGACGCCCGCGGGTTGCGCCGGCGCAGCTCCCACGTGCCGCCATGCTGTAATGTAGGTAACTGGCAAACTGGCTGGGGAAATATTTTATTTGTTTTAAGTAAAAAAAAGTTACCTAACTCCAAGGTAATCCACGATACAAGGTAATCAAGTATTGAACGACTGTTCATGAAATAGCCATTCATGAGGGTTTCATGAAATATGTAATTATGGTTTTAACAGTTATAATTCCTTACTTAATTTCACTGATCTGCAAAATGCAAACAAAAAAAAAACTTAAGAAAATTTGAATTTTACAGACTCACCTTAACGCTGAAAGCATCAATACTTTGCATTAGAATGTCATTGTCTGTTGAAAACTCAAACATGATTTTATGGTCATTTTAAACAGATTCTAATCATCAAGTCAGATAGTGTAGTAAAATTCTGCAATATTTTTTGGAATAGTTAAAATCCCAACGATGTCCTTGAAAAAAACTGCCATTTGCGTTTCAGGTAACTTTTTAAACAATTGGCACGGCTCTAGCGGGGCTATAGTCACAAAATAGATAGGTACAGAAGGCAATCTACATACAAAGCGCGCTCGAGCAACGCACACATAGACACCGCTCACGGACACGATATCTCGGCTCAATCGCCCGGTCGCTCTCGTACAGTTCGGCACAACGCGCTGACGTGTGCGCGATCGCCTAGCGTAGGTATAAAAAGTGAAGTACAAACATGAGATTGATTGATTTATTCAAGAAACAATTAACATTGTATGCGAATATTAAATACTTAAAAACCATTAAAAATTACCAGATATTTTGTGCTATAGTATTCAGCCCAAAAAATCTCTATCAACCAGTCTAAGCAGTATTTTTCTTTGATAGTGATAGATTCTATTATATAGCTATTGCATAGCTTCTATCGCGGGCCTTGAGCGTGGAGACCGAATCCAGAAATTCCGTAACGAAAATAACCTAACACCCCCCACTCATTTGTTTTGAGCGTGGTGACCGATAAGAAAACAAATGAGTGAACAATCAATCAAAATTCAATTCAATGTGTGAAAGTGTAACTTCAATTAATATCAAAGAAAAAAAAAACAAAGGAAAAAAAATACTGCATAAATAAAATAAATAAATAATTATAATTGCATAAGTTGATAAAAATGCTATGCAATAGCTTTACCGCGGCAGTCCCCGAGTGCCACACGTCTTTTTTTTTTTGTTGGAGGTAATCTCAGGAAGTACTGGTCCGATTGCTAAAATTCTTACACCAATAGAAAGCTGCTTTATTCCTGAGTGACATAGGCTATATTTTATGTAGGTACGCGGGTGAAGCTGCGGGCAAAAGCTAGTCGACTGATATTCAGGGCTTCACTCCCAACCTAATTCAATCCTAACTCACAAGGATCTTTTGCACAAGCCATGCAGTTTAACGTCGTTATTGGAATATTATTACAGTTTTTCAAACTGTGTCTCGAGGTTTTATAAAAAAACCTGGAACATTTAGACCAAAAGTTGTTTGATAGATATCGCCGATACAGCTCTTATTATTTTTTATTATTGATAGGCTTGCGTTTGGCCACCATCTCACCTGATGGTAAGCGATGATGTAATCTATGGAGGTTTAAGTGACCGCAGTGACTGAAGAAGCTTCAAGGGACCGCAAACTTGAGTATATGGTTTTTTAGGGTTCCGTACCTCAAAAGGAAAAACTGAACCCTTACCTATAGGATCACTTTGTTGTCCGTCCGTCTGTCTGTCTGTCTGTCAAGACCCTTTATCTTGAGAACGTGTGGAGGTATCGTGTTGAAATTAAAACCATACACTCAAGTCTGCGGTCCCTTCAGCTGTCAAAATCATGTGGCAAAATCAAACTTCTAAGTTAAGGAATAAAAAAGATACGGCCGTTTATGTCGCAAAAAAACGTTATTTTGATACTCTCAAAGATCGAAATTCATAGGGTACTTCCCGTTGATCCAGAATCCTGAAATTTGGCACAAAGCAAGGTCTTATAGCACAGGTATAGGAAAAAATCTGAAAACAGTAAATTTGTTGTTACCTACGTCACAAAAAAATAAATTATCGAGACTCCATTCGAGAATTGTAGTTTGCACGGAACCCTCAGTGCGGGATACCGACTCGCACTTGCCCAGTTTTTTATTTTAACTGGATACCTCTACGCATTCTCGAGATAAAGTGTCTTGACTGACGGACAACAAAGTGATCCTATAAGGGTTCCGTTTTTAGGGTTCCGTAGCCAAATGGCAAAAACCCTTATAGATTCGTCATGTCTGTCTGTCTGTCTGTCTGTCTGTCTGTCCGTCCGTATGTCACAGCCACTTTTTTCCGAAAATATAAGAGCTATACTGTTGAAACTTAGTAAGTAGATGTATTCTGTAAACCGCATTAAGATTTTCACATAAAAATAGAAAAAAAGCTATAACTTTTGGGGGTCCCCATACTTAGAACTGAAACTCAAAATATTTTTTTTCGTCAAACCCATACGTGTGGGATATCTATGGATAGGTCTTCAAAAATGATATTGAGGTTTCTAATATCATTTCTTTCTAACTTGAATAGTTTACGCGAGAGACACTTCCAAAGTGGTAAAATAACTTTTTGCCCGCGAAGACGAAGACTATGCTTGTGCAAACTTTGATTTTCCCTATAGTCGACTATGGTGACGTGTGCTGCTTTGACCTGAACGCGGTGTTGCTGGATAAACTAGACAGGCTCCTCAACAACTGCATTCGGTTCATATTTAACCTTAGAAAATATGACCATATTTCTACTTATAGATCTGAACTTAAATGGATGCCAATTCGCCAGAGAAGAAATGTGCGCGCACTGACTACACTTTTCTCTCTGCTCAACTCTCCCACGCCTCCATCCTATCTCATAACTCACTTTCAATTTCTTTGTTCTTCACACGCAAGGAATCTGCGTTCTTCAAACAATCTCCTTCTGCTCTGTCCTTCTCATACTTCTGATTTTGTTCATTCTTCCTTCTATATACAGTCCATCCTTCTGTGGAATGCGCTTCCTCTCGATATCAGGACGGCCGAAAGTCGGTATGCATTTAAGCGGAAGTTGCGGAATCATTTTCTACACCAATAGCAGAATCGTCTCAAAACTTCTGTCCTTACTTTATATAAATATATATATGTAGTATATATATTATATTAAATATATATGTATGTGTATTTTATCTATAATTATGTATAATTTTTACTCTTGTTTCAATACCAAAATTTTCTTTTTGTGCGCCTACCATATTGTCTCTTCACCACCCTAGGTTGACTGGTAGAGAATGCCTAAGGCATTAAGTCCGCCTATGTACTTTGTGTTGCATGAAGAATAAATAAATAAATAAAATAAATAAATAAATAAAATTTGTGTCCCCCCCTCCTCTAACTTCTAAAATAAGAGAATGATAAAACTAAAAAAAATATATGATGTTCATTATCATACAAACTACCAACGAAAATTGGTTTGAACGAGATCTAGTAAGCAGTTTTTTTTTAATACGTCATAAATCTAAAAAAAATACACTATTATTAAAACATCGATCAAAGTTACAACGAACTAGAAGGACTTTTATATTATGTTACTTGCTGCTACGGAACCCTCCATGGGCGAGTCCGACTCGCACTTGGCCAGTTTTTAGTTTAGTTTAGAACAGCCACATGTTTTAGATTTCTCCATTTACTCTGGAACCTTGACAAGGTGTCGTTGTATCACAGACAACGAGTGCTGCTGGTTACTATAGCCCTAGATCGCAAAAAGTAATTGATTGACACTGTAGACTCCACGAATTCTTAGATTACTACATATTTTGACTCACTTCTTTTAAATGATTATTTTTATTGTGCTTTTACACTGTTCTTAAATAATACCTATTAATACTGTAAAATGGAAATATTGTAAGTACAACCATTTTTTTTAGAAGAGTAACCATGGAGTTTCTTGCCGGTTCTTTTCCATAGGAAACGACCAATTTCGAACCGTGCACTAGCTTCTGACGTTTTATAAATGCCCATGTAGGCTTATGTGAAATAAAAAACTTTTGACTTTGACTTTGCCTTTGATGATTTCCCACCTCAAAAAACTTATGACGTTTGTTTTTTTTTTAGGGTTCCGTGCAATAAGGAAAAAGGAAGAGGTTACAGAAAAGGAAAAGGAAAAAAGAACCCATACGAGTTTCGTTTTTTACTTTTCGGAATCTTAAAAAAAAACAAGCGGAGGTTTAGAGGTTTTTTGAGTTCGTAAATCTTGAGTTACGGCACACTAAAAAAAAAAACAAACGTCAGAGGTTTTTTGAGGTGGGAAATCATCAATTTATTACTTTATGCGATCTAAGGCTATAGTAACCAGCAATGGTCTTTCGAACAATGGACAGTACTAGTTGTCTATCATTATTGCTGATACAACGGCACCTTATCCGCACTGTTCCCGCGCGCCTCAAGAGTTTGTCAGCAACAGCAGGGACCCAGCTGGGTCGAAGCCTACTGGGGCCAAGGTTAGTTTCGAAAGACAGCTCGAGCCTCGGTATGAAGGCTAGAAGGAACGGGGTGGATCTTTTAGTCAGTAAGAGTCTGATACTATCTCCCGCTCCGTCTAAGAGCGGGGGATGTCATTGGATGATTTTTTCCCACCATAAAAAAGGCCAGAGAGTAAAAAAAGCGATATTAAAGCGAAACTGTTCTAAATTAAAAAAAAAAATCATAAAACATTTTTTTTGTCTATAAGCGTTTACTTAGACCTGCCGTCGCCGAATCGAAACCAGACAAAAGGTGATTTAGAAATAAATTTCCAAATTCACAGATCTATTTTTTTATTCCAATTTTCCATGCACAGTACGCGTCTACCGTCAGCTCTCGCGTCGCTCGGGGCAGGCACGACACGCCGATCGGATCGCCTCCGCCCGTCATTTGCGTTAGACGATGTTTGCAGCATCGATTTGAATTCGTCACGTTCGGACGCAATACCGACGTGGTGCAAATTTTCGAGGCGGTGCCCGAAACGCTTCGGTGTGAAGCCTGTGTGAACTGTGTGTTAAGGCTTTTGTGGTTATACAGCGGGGTTTTTATTGGAACTTAAGTTTTGGCTGTGTTTCTTGCTAGAATTGGTTTTTTTACCGTTTATAGGCTCGCGCTTCATCACCAGCCTTTTTAATGTTCCCACTGTTGGGACTCAAGCCTCCTCTCTAGGAGAGGGAATGGGCCGTAATCCACCATGCGGGCTCAGTGCATGTTGCTGAATGTCACGTGTTCGAATTTTTGGTTCTAGGACATGTCGGTTTCTTCACGATGTTTTCCTTCACCGTTTTGAGAGCAGTGGTGATGAATAAATTACAGAAAGATATGCGCCTGGCTGGTCTTCAAAAATGATATTGAGGTTTCTAATATCATTTCTTTCTAACTTGAATAGTTTACGCGAGAGACACTTCCAAAGTGGTAAAATAACTTTTTGCCCGCGAAGACGAAGACTATGCTTGTGCAAACTTTGATTTTCCCTATAGTCGACTATGGTGACGTGTGCTGCTTTGACCTGAACGCGGTGTTGCTGGATAAACTAGACAGGCTCCTCAACAACTGCATTCGGTTCATATTTAACCTTAGAAAATATGACCATATTTCTACTTATAGATCTGAACTTAAATGGATGCCAATTCGCCAGAGAAGAAATGTGCGCGCACTGACTACACTTTTCTCTCTGCTCAACTCTCCCACGCCTCCATCCTATCTCATAACTCACTTTCAATTTCTTTGTTCTTCACACGCAAGGAATCTGCGTTCTTCAAACAATCTCCTTCTGCTCTGTCCTTCTCATACTTCTGATTTTGTTCATTCTTCCTTCTATATACAGTCCATCCTTCTGTGGAATGCGCTTCCTCTCGATATCAGGACGGCCGAAAGTCGGTATGCATTTAAGCGGAAGTTGCGGAATCATTTTCTACACCAATAGCAGAATCGTCTCAAAACTTCTGTCCTTACTTTATATAAATATATATATGTAGTATATATATTATATTAAATATATATGTATGTGTATTTTATCTATAATTATGTATAATTTTTACTCTTGTTTCAATACCAAAATTTTCTTTTTGTGCGCCTACCATATTGTCTCTTCACCACCCTAGGTTGACTGGTAGAGAATGCCTAAGGCATTAAGTCCGCCTATGTACTTTGTGTTGCATGAAGAATAAATAAATAAATAAAATAAATAAATAAATAAAATTTGTGTCCCCCCCTCCTCTAACTTCTAAAATAAGAGAATGATAAAACTAAAAAAAATATATGATGTTCATTATCATACAAACTACCAACGAAAATTGGTTTGAACGAGATCTAGTAAGCAGTTTTTTTTTAATACGTCATAAATCTAAAAAAAATACACTATTATTAAAACATCGATCAAAGTTACAACGAACTAGAAGGACTTTTATATTATGTTACTTGCTGCTACGGAACCCTCCATGGGCGAGTCCGACTCGCACTTGGCCAGTTTTTAGTTTAGTTTAGAACAGCCACATGTTTTAGATTTCTCCATTTACTCTGGAACCTTGACAAGGTGTCGTTGTATCACAGACAACGAGTGCTGCTGGTTACTATAGCCCTAGATCGCAAAAAGTAATTGATTGACACTGTAGACTCCACGAATTCTTAGATTACTACATATTTTGACTCACTTCTTTTAAATGATTATTTTTATTGTGCTTTTACACTGTTCTTAAATAATACCTATTAATACTGTAAAATGGAAATATTGTAAGTACAACCATTTTTTTTAGAAGAGTAACCATGGAGTTTCTTGCCGGTTCTTTTCCATAGGAAACGACCAATTTCGAACCGTGCACTAGCTTCTGACGTTTTATAAATGCCCATGTAGGCTTATGTGAAATAAAAAACTTTTGACTTTGACTTTGCCTTTGATGATTTCCCACCTCAAAAAACTTATGACGTTTGTTTTTTTTTTAGGGTTCCGTGCAATAAGGAAAAAGGAAGAGGTTACAGAAAAGGAAAAGGAAAAAAGAACCCATACGAGTTTCGTTTTTTACTTTTCGGAATCTTAAAAAAAAACAAGCGGAGGTTTAGAGGTTTTTTGAGTTCGTAAATCTTGAGTTACGGCACACTAAAAAAAAAAACAAACGTCAGAGGTTTTTTGAGGTGGGAAATCATCAATTTATTACTTTATGCGATCTAAGGCTATAGTAACCAGCAATGGTCTTTCGAACAATGGACAGTACTAGTTGTCTATCATTATTGCTGATACAACGGCACCTTATCCGCACTGTTCCCGCGCGCCTCAAGAGTTTGTCAGCAACAGCAGGGACCCAGCTGGGTCGAAGCCTACTGGGGCCAAGGTTAGTTTCGAAAGACAGCTCGAGCCTCGGTATGAAGGCTAGAAGGAACGGGGTGGATCTTTTAGTCAGTAAGAGTCTGATACTATCTCCCGCTCCGTCTAAGAGCGGGGGATGTCATTGGATGATTTTTTCCCACCATAAAAAAGGCCAGAGAGTAAAAAAAGCGATATTAAAGCGAAACTGTTCTAAATTAAAAAAAAAAATCATAAAACATTTTTTTTGTCTATAAGCGTTTACTTAGACCTGCCGTCGCCGAATCGAAACCAGACAAAAGGTGATTTAGAAATAAATTTCCAAATTCACAGATCTATTTTTTTATTCCAATTTTCCATGCACAGTACGCGTCTACCGTCAGCTCTCGCGTCGCTCGGGGCAGGCACGACACGCCGATCGGATCGCCTCCGCCCGTCATTTGCGTTAGACGATGTTTGCAGCATCGATTTGAATTCGTCACGTTCGGACGCAATACCGACGTGGTGCAAATTTTCGAGGCGGTGCCCGAAACGCTTCGGTGTGAAGCCTGTGTGAACTGTGTGTTAAGGCTTTTGTGGTTATACAGCGGGGTTTTTATTGGAACTTAAGTTTTGGCTGTGTTTCTTGCTAGAATTGGTTTTTTTACCGTTTATAGGCTCGCGCTTCATCACCAGCCTTTTTAATGTTCCCACTGTTGGGACTCAAGCCTCCTCTCTAGGAGAGGGAATGGGCCGTAATCCACCATGCGGGCTCAGTGCATGTTGCTGAATGTCACGTGTTCGAATTTTTGGTTCTAGGACATGTCGGTTTCTTCACGATGTTTTCCTTCACCGTTTTGAGAGCAGTGGTGATGAATAAATTACAGAAAGATATGCGCCTGGCTGGGTTCGAACCCGCAACCTAAGCTACAACTCGTAAGTCGGGGCCGTTACCACTCGGCCACCACTGCTCTCGCGCTTGCCCTAACCTATTCACTCATACCGAGGTAACACATCCACTCTTGACTTATAGATACCCAGGTTACAGCTGTCAGAAAACGTAAACTCCATCAGGGAACTCCACTCCTTAGCTGTACGCACAATGAATGTTTTCCCAAAAAGTTTTGTGCATGTGGGTCGGATTATCATCGTCCTGCCCTTGTCTCATTCCTCTTTGGGTCGCTGCAATCCCATTTTTCTTCTTCTTTTCTGTTCTATCAATCGTCACGCTATGACTGACACCCTTTTCTTTCATTTTTCTTAATTGTTTACTAATTCATATGCATGCCACTGTTTCGTTTTTTCTATTAAAATAGTCTACTATTATTATTTTATCGGGTGTAAATAAATTTTCTGAACGGTTCTAATTTCGAATTAGAACTTTTTGATATCCTTTCTTACACTTCAGATTTTAATTGGGAACTGAAATAACTGTTAATTCTTTATTGTGCACAAAAACATAACATAACATATGGAGATGCAGACAGTTCACGTACAAAGGCGAGCTTAACTCAGCTATGAGTTATCTCCCAGTAAACCTTTGAGTTACAGAGAGAGAGAACATATTCGAGGGTAGGATCCAATCTATAATATAAAAATGAATCGCAAAATGTGTTGGTAAGCGCATAACTCAACAACGCCTGGACCGATTTCGCTAATTTTTTTTTTGTTGTGTTCGTTATTATGAGGAGAAGGTTTTTATGGAAAAAAAAATGAAAATTAGGGTAGTGTAGGGTAGAGTAGGGTAGTGTAGGGTAGTGTAGGGTAGAGTAAGGTAGAGGAGGGTAGAGTAGGGTAGAGTAGGGTAGAGTAGGGTAGAGTAGGGTAGAGTAGGGTAGAGTAGGGTAGAGTAGGGTAGAGTAGGGTAGAGTAGAGTAGAGTAGGGTAGGGTAGAGTAGGGTATAGTAGGCTGAAGTAGGGAAGAGCGGGAGCGAAGCCGCGCGGGCAAAAGCTAGTCTATAATATAAAAATGAATCGCAAAATGTGTTGGTAAGCGCATAACTCAACAACGCCTGGACCGATTTCGCTAATTTTTTTTTGTTGTGTTCGTTATTATGAGGAGAAGGTTCTTATGGAAAAAACAATGAAAATTAGGGTAGTGTAGGGTAGAGTAGGGTAGTGTAGGGTAGAGTAAGGTAGAGTAGGGTAGAGTAGGGTAGAGTAGGGTAGAGTAGGGTAGAGTAGGGTATAGTAGGGTAGAGTACGGTAGAGTAGGGTATAGTAGGGTGGAGCAAGAAAAAGAGGGAGCGAAGCCGCGCGGGCAAAAGCTAGTGCACAATATAATCCTACATAACTAAGTCTAATATATAATTATATTATACATACTAATACATACTATATATACTAATATTATGTCAATAATGAAAGGAATCTTAATTTACAATACTTAAATGGAAACAGTCAGCAGCCATTCCGTACAAAGACATTGCTAAAGTTGGGCCAAGTGCGACTTGAAGTGAACTTTGAGGAACCAGCTGCAGCTTAGAACTGAATACTAGAATGTTGTGCTGTGCAATATTCTAAGAAAGCAGGTGTTACTACGTCTATTACTCATTTGTCCCCATCGCATGTACCTATGCTTTGTATTACAAATTGTGGTCCAAATATGTTTGCGTTTATGAATAAGGTACTAAGGTATATAATTATATATATAATAGGTAATTTTTTATTTTATTGTTTGTAACTATTACAGGTTAATTTAAAAAAATGTCTTGATTTTGTGCCAATTATAGGTATTTTTGTAGTGATATAAACTAGTGGTTGTCTGCGATCCCACTTGATGGTAAGAAGTGATGCCATTGTTGATAGTGACTAGCATTTGTTAATTAACCTATTCATTCTAGCCTTGAAGATATCCTAATTATGATCGGACGAAAAGACGTCAAGTAGTCAGGTTTGGGAGCACCCTAAAGGCTTTTTAAAAATAAAAATAATTACTTAATTAATTATATTTAATTGAGACATATTCGGATGCAAATCACGAACTGCTCTAATAGCTTATTAAACATTATTATGTTTAAAAGTGCAAGCTCAGCGATCGCACAAATTCAAAAGTGCTTATATACACAGTATCTGTAAGGGCTGGAGTTCTATATTTCCTTTTTATTTTTTCTGAAAATCTCACTTTCTAAGTTCTTTCCAAGTTGAAATAAAAAATAACAAATTCTTTCTAAGTTCGTTTTCCTCACTATTTAGTACAGCGCAAATAGATAATTTTAAAATAAACATTATAAGTTTACATGACATAAAGACTACCAAACTGGTTTACTTAGTGCAGTAGAGTGTAACTGTACTCCGTGATTATTATGTAAATGGTTTCTTGTCATACATAAAAGACAAGCTTTTATAAATTAATACAGCGATATCTCTGTGTTAACTTTAAACGAGGAGATTACGTTAATTTTCTGATCGGTGGGTACTTAGAGAAAACTGTGATGAATCTATACAGTTTGCAAGGGATCAATCATCATCATCATCATCACTTCAGCCGAAAGAGGTCCACTATGTCTAAATAGGGTTCCCCAAGTCCATACACACACACACACACACAGTTCCGTGCATCTCGAATCCATCGAATTCTCGTAACCCTTATCGGATCAACGGTCCACCTTGAAGGATCAATCGTGGAGATTATTTTTGACCGAAGTTTTTATCTCAGATGGAAACATCATAGCCCTTGCGGCCTCTTGAGTGTCGGGAGTCATAGAGTGATCCTGTACTACCGTAGGCATGGACTTGCGGACGATGAGCAATAATAGCTCGAAGTTCAGCTGTCCGGTACGGAACGAGCCTGAGTCGTCGAAGTATTCCTCTTTCGGCACCAATTTTTTTGGCACCAATGATTTCAGCACCAAAGCTGTTCCTTTTTCGGTACCAATAAGTATGGTAGCTTGGTGGCCAATGTGGATCTAACATTTAGCTTTGATACCGAAACCATTGGTGCTGAAAAAATTGGTACTTAAGAATACTTCGAGTCGTCGACAGCGCGTAGTGTTTAACACACGCCTTAAAGATATATCAGCAAATCTTCCAGACAGGGGTGGGGATGGGCCGGAATCCAGCACGCGAGCCCAGAGCACATTGATGAATGTCGGTTTTTTTTTTCTAGGACATGCTCCTTTCCCTCGTGATGTTTTTCTTTTAATTATACAAAGTAATGCATCTGATGCATGTCCTAACAACCTGTAAGCTAGAACCGGCCGTTACCAGTAGGCCACCGCTGCTTAATTCTTCAGTTTCACTTTTCGACTTAAGGTTAAACATTCTTCCTGAAAACCTAAATCCGTAAAATACTTCCGGCATTGTATCACACACCCTGTATGTAACCGTGGGCGTTTTGCTTGTAGGTCTGCAAGTACCGCATCGGTGCACCAATATCGCTCCGATAGATGCACCAGTGAGCAGTGATGCCGGTGAATCGCTGTTGTAAAGTACAACTGAAAATTATGATGTAGTCATCTGACGAAATGTTTGATCAGTTTTCAACTTTCTTATGTTAAAATCTTCGGTACATCTATGTATTGCACAATTATACTCTTTAAAGTAACTTAGGGAAGAGGTAAAATGTGCCATTTTTAAAAAAAAACTTGACCTGGTCTCTTAGAGAGTTATGATGTTGGTTTTAATGAGTATAATTTTGTAAATACATAAATGTCGTAACTGCAAATGGGTATAAGTTTTGTTACCCTACTATCCGATACTGAGCTGGAAGATGCACAAAACATTTTATTTTTATTAAGGGTTAGCTCACATTTGACCACTATCTCACCTGATGGTAAGCGATGATGTAGCGGATCACTAGCTTTTGACGTTTTATAAGTGCCCATGTATGTAAGCCTATGTGAAATAAAAGATTTTGAATTTTTGAAGACGCACGTTTGTCTAGAAGTAATCTATTCACTTTTGACTTAAAAAACCCTAAGTAGCTATTAGAAAACACGGACTTCGGCAAGCAATCCCACATATTATAGTGTTCCGCCCCTTAAAGTAGCGCAACGCCGTACGTCTAGTGAGAACTTACGAACATTTGGACTACGCGGGTTACCCACCATAGACACAAAATAGATAGGTACAGAAGTAAATGTACATACAAAGCGTGCTCGAGCAACGCACACATAGACACCGCTCACGGACACGATGTCTCGGTCGCGTCTCGGCTCACTCGTCGAACAGTTCCGGCTCAAACGCTCATTAGTGTGCGTCCACCAAGCATAGGTATAAAAAGTGAGATTGTCTTCAGTCTGTACCTATCTATTTTGTGCCATAGATTAATACATAGCTAAGTAGGCATGTAGTTTGGTAATTATTGTAACACTTTCACCGATTACAGTGCAAACTTAAACTTAGGCAACAAATGAGAAAACTGGTTCAGTGTTAAACAGCCACCATTGTTTACCTTAATTTAATTACCGAGTAACAAAACTAGTCTTTGGACTCAAGCGAAAATTCGCTAGCACCTTTGCTTGCGTGAAAGTTAAATATATAATTATGTATAAGTAGTGTTGTGTGTTAGTGTATGGTTTTATGTGTATGTGTGTGTGTATTATTATGTATGTAAATCAGTGATAAGAAAGAATCCTATTTGACTGGCCTGTTGGTCTAGTGGTTAGTGACCCTGACTGCTATGCCGGAGGTCGTGGGTTCAAATGTTTATGTGATGAGCATAATCATTTGTTCTGTGTCTGGGTGTAATTTATCTATAATATGTATGTATTTAGAAATATATAAGTATGTTTAACAGTTGTCTAGTAGCCATAACACAAGCTCTGCTTAGCTTGGGACTTGATGGCGTTGTGTGATAGTTGTGGAATATTAGATATTACTGGTGAAAAAAATTTTCAAAACCAGTTCAGTAGTTTCAGAGATATTAGTATAGATTTAACATAAATTCATAATAATATAACAATTATGGTAATCATTATAATGTGGTATTTTAATTTCATAATATTAATCCATTCGGTAGCCCTTATATTCATTTTTAGTATTCGATCATCTTTATCGCTAACTAGCTTTTGCCCGTAGCTTCGCCCGCATAAGTAAAATAAAGCAGCTTTCTATTGGTGAAGAAGTTTTAGCAATCGGACCAATACTTTCAGAGAATACCTCTTTTTTTTCGATGGGAAAAATCATCCAATGACAACCCCCGCTCTTGGGCGGAGCGGGAGATAGTGTCAGACTCTTACTGACTAAAAAACCCATCCAGTTCCTTCAAGCCTTCATACCGGGGCTCGAGCGCCCTTTCGGATAACCCTGGCTCCAGTAGGCTTCGACCCGATACCTCTCAACTTTCAACTCAACTTTCTCAACTTTACCTCTTACCGCTAATGTCACTTTGTCTAGAGCTTTTTCTATAACGTCTGATAGCTAAAACCTGGGGGTATTTAAAGCCTATGGGACACCATGAAGGCACCTCCATAGTCGCACAGCCAAAAAAACAAAAATTGTCGATAACCACGGCCTGAACGAGGACCCAGCGCGAGAGGTCGTCAAACATTGTTTTTATTTATTTCTTTCAACTCGATACTGCTGCAATAGACTAATGACAGACTTTCAGGCGTCGAACTACCTGTAAGACTGTCAAAAATCTACAAATAACAACCGGGACCGGGCCTTTACGTACTTTTTGGTATTTGAAACGTTTATTTTAAACAGATCATTTACAGGCATTTTTTAATGGTGACAAAGTTGGTAAAAATAACTAAATAGCCGATTCATGGGGTGTCAGTATCATCCTAAAATCATTGCATTTTCGTCAGTTTAAACTAGATGAGGCCGGTGTTTCCTAGCTGACTACCCTGAGAAGAAACACCGAAACAAACTCAGGGATCAAAGTCTCTTTTAAAGTCCATACAGCAAACATGTAATGGTCAAATCATATGAGAACCATCTTGAATGCCTTAACCACTAGTCCAAACCAACAAATTAAAATATTCTTGCGATAGGAAATGTCTGCAGTTTAGCTATGATCTACATGCACCGCGGAAATACCGGTGTGGTCTCCAAACATCCTACACACACAATACCACATCCGCAATAATGCAAAAAGATCGGCAAATCTCGATGGTGTGCGATAAGGAGACAACAATGACCAGCGACCACCATTAGCAGCCATTACGTAACGCATATTAAGTGCGCTTTCATCTCGCCGCCTATTGTGCACTGTGACCGTCGCGACTTCCGTGTGCCTTGTACGAAACGGCCGGCTGAGGGAATGGGGTAAGTCTAGAATCGGGATTTTCGAGACAAAGATCGAGTCAAGTAGGTAACAATTTCCTTTCTCTAAAATAGTATTTTTGGACTAATATGTGAATTATAATGGGCTACTTTAAAAAAATCAACACTTTTTGGGTCTTTGTGTTTAACATCATAACATAATAATTATATGCGTAATACAGTCTCTGATAAATTAGCATTTTAACTACTGGTAAAAAATTATGCGATTAGTTCAGTAGTTTTTGAGTTTCCTTCGGTATGAACAAACATTCAACCGTATAAAAATATAAGTCTCTTTGTAATATTAGCCTATATTGATGCCATTATGCTGCTCGTTTGAAAAAGGGGCTATTGATTTTGATTTTATCCTTGTCAATAGAGTTTGACATTTCCTATTTTTTCTTGATATAAACTAATGCTTGATCTGCGATACCACCTGATGGTAAGTAGCGATGCAATCTTTGATGGTGAGGCGCACTAGTTTATTAAGAGCCTATTCACTCTAGCCTTGAAGACACCCAAATTATAATCGGACGGGATTATCCTATTTTTTTTAATTTCTTTAAGTCAAAGGTGAATAGGTTATTTCTAGTTGAGTGTGATTCACTGTCGACTACATCATCGCTTACCAACAGGTGAGATAGTGGTCAAGCGTGAGTTTATCAAAATTATTTTTTTTTTTACTGAGTAAAACATATACAACATAAGCTTAGCCATAAACATTAATAATATTGCGCCCTTAGGTGGATAACCAAATTACCAGAATTACAGAACTGTATCAATAGATCAACAGTAATCAAACAAACTCAATAAAAAACAAACACCTCAGCAACTTTGAACCCAAACGTGGCCGTAACATAAAACAAAATGCAGACCCGAAATAAAATAACCATATAAACGAAATAACGATCGGAAAAGCCAATAACATTGAAGAAGTGAACCACACTTACTTTTATACCAATCCCTGGAGTTCTAATATACATCAATAAATATAATTGATGTGTCTGTTTGTAATATCAAAATAAAAATAAAAAAAAACATTTCATGCAAACGAAAGTATATTCGATACCTACAACAAAAATGCAATTTTTGTCTTTTGCCTTTCGGTCTTTTTGTTTTGGTTAATCTCCGAAACGACTGGGCCGATTTTGACGGCACTTTCACTAGTGGACGGCTGATATTATAAGAAGTAACTTTTATAAGATAATTTTATTTTGGATAAAAAAGAATAATAAAAAAACGTCTTGAACTTGTATTTCGAGTCTGATGCCGATAAACTCGCGCGCATCAAGTAGTACCTAATATCATAAAAATCTGTGTGTTTACATGTTTTTTAATCAATCAAACCTCAACCTCTGCACATACAAGTATAACAAGAAAGACAGATGGAAAGAAGAAGGCTGGAAAGTGGTTGATAGTGGTCAAATACTAGCCTAGATATAAAAATAAAAAGAATTTTACGCAGGCAAAACCCCTGGTGTAAACGAGTGTAGCATAAAGCTAGGGCTGCGGAACCACTGGGGCGGATGGACGTAAAGTTTGGGCAGTAAAAACGTCGGAATACAGACTGAGGATTAAGGCAATTTAGTCAATTACTGGAGCCATGATGGTAAGTAAAAGAAGGTGTTTACAAGCGTTTTCATTTGGTTTAGTATGTAAGGGCATTTTTTAACAAAAACTGGGCAAGTGCGAGTTGGACTCACGCACTAAGGGTTCCGTACAAACTTACCTATGTAAAAAGTTCAATTCCCAAATGGAGTCTCAAAGATTTTTCCGAATCACAAAAAAATCTTTTTTTTTTGTGAATTTTGATTCCGTAGAGAGTGACGAAATGTACGTTTTTTTTTTTTTGTGAAATAAAAGGCCTTATCTTTCTTTTTCGTTAACTTAAATGTTTATTTTTACAGCTTCAAGAAACCGTAGACCTGAGTATATGGTTTTAATTTCAACTCGATACCTCCACGCGTTCCCTAGATAAAGGGTCTTGACAGACAGACAGATAGACGGACGGACAATAAAGTGATCCTATAAGGGTTCCGTTTTTCTCATATTCGGAACCCTAAAAAATGAACGCAAACAACATAATTCAATTCATGATACTTTATAATTATCATACTAGCTTTTGCCCGCAGTTTCGCCTGCGTACATAAAATATAGCCTTTGACACTCAGGAATAAAGCAGCTTTCTATCAGTAAAAAAACTTTAGCAATCGGATCAGTACTTTCATAGATTACTTCCTACAAACAAACAAAAACAAAGTTTACCTCTATAAAGTATTAGTGTAGATGTACAGTCTGTCTAAAAAGTCAAACGACCTGGGAATTTTGTATAATATTTAATAATTAAAAAAATACTTATATTCGATACTTTTTATAAGGCTCTTTTATTAGTAAAGAATGTACAAGATCTCTTAATCAACCTTAATTATTGGACCAGTGTTGACTACACCAGATTTCATTTTACCCTAATAATTACTCAAGTCGTTTGACTTTTTACACAGACTCTAGATCGGTTTATATGGACACTTATAAAATGTCAGAAGCTAATACATAGTTCTGATTGGTAGTTTCCTCTACAGAAGAATAATAAATCTTCTCGGTTCAGTAATGTCACGATCCACTATTTCCTATCGATAGAACGTTGATTTTTGCAGTTGTTGGGATAGCCTATGTTTAGTAGTGAACGACCTAAAGGAGAATTTCCCTTTAAAGTTGAAACGTATAATTCTTTTTCAAATTCTCTACGCTTTCTTTGTTGGAGTTAATTATGTAAATTCAGATAGATACTTTGTTGGTTACGATTTTATTATTTTATCCAAACGTTACTTCTTAAAATAGCTGACACGACAGACGTTATCCTGTCTTAACCCGTTGTATGCCTAAACGTGGATCCACGCGAGACACAATGGCTTTTTAATTGTGTCTCTAATTACGGCATACGAGAGGTTAAGGCCCAAGTGCCCTAGCAGTGCTATAAAACAGTGACTTTCTGAAGCCTACTCCTAGGTAACGGGCAGATTGATAGGTTAGAAAAAAATATATGTTTATTATAGAGTCATGAACAACATTATCCGCTATTGATTTTTTCGTGCGATTAAAATTTTGTCTAAAAAAAAATATTTTGCAATTTCGCAACTTTTCTCTACTCCCTCGAAACGGCTTGGATTTTTAGAAATATTTTTATATATAAAAAATGGTACTTAAATATTTTTTAAAGTGAATACAGCACATGTAAATCAATCAATATTTCGCATAGAAAATGGATATAAAGGTCAGTGGGGCTCTATACGGGCGCAAGTGGCCGCAATTAAATGCACAAATACTCGTACTGCCGCCTAGACGGGTACGAGTGAATTTAAGCCATAACTATTAACCGTCAAACGCGCAAACTGTGAAACGCGCGAACTGACAAACGCATAAAGGTTAAATTGTCGTAATTTTCTGCTATTTTCCAATTTCCTGAGCAATGTTTTTAACTTTTGCTTTCCATAAAAATCTACAAAATATTACAAAACTTAAAATAAAAATGAAAAAAATCGTTTAAATCGTCCTCTAGTTATGACGTGAACAAAAGAAATAGGGAGTCATTTTTGTATATCGCTTGCCACGCTTAAAATTTGGTACTAACATAATGATATACAGTTCGATTAAAAAATGAAAACAGAGCAATGCCTTTAAGATAATTATAGAGTATAGACTAATACATACTAATAATAAAATAAAACTACCGTTTACTTATAAAAATATTTGTCGGTATAAGGTTTTATTCGCTTCTCCTAAATAATTAAGTTTTCAGAATTAGTACATTATTCTTCCGGGTAAGCGATATATTTGTTATAGCCATAACTTAGAATTGGCCATTCTGTGATGTAGTCAGCTATTTTACATTCTGGTTGGTCACTTTGGGTTTGAAGATATCTCATAAAAGACATTAAGTCACTTACTTGAGAATATTTTTTCCTTATACTGAATTAATTTATATATATAACAAGGGGTAGCACTTCATAAAATGGCACCCTCGAAACAAACTTAACCTCGACCATATATCTTGAAATTGCCAATTTTACTACTTATATACCTAGCTACGACATATAGAATAATGTTATAAACTTCATGCAAAACAAAAACATAAAAATCCACAATTTCAAATAAACGGTAACAATTTCGCTGAACTCATTAAGCGGGGGTATTCAACCCTATCGCCTGACCACTGAGGTGTTGAAACAAGCGCGAACACAAAACAAACAGGCGTTCATTGCTGGTTGTTCGTAACACAAAGGAGTTTTCATTGTGTACCGACGCATCAATGGACCGTGCCATTTCAAAAGCAACACTCATTTTTATCGCAGTTTCTATCGTTTCGTGAATTTTTAATGATTCGTGGGTACTGTAGGGATTTTAGAAGAAATGATTCTTATTTACATTTATTGGGAAAGAATTTATGTTTTAGTCATTGTTTTTTTTTCTTTTTTATGGTCATTAGGATAAGTATGAAGTGGTCAAATAAAAAGCGTAGCGCAAAAAAGAGGGCCTACAGCGTTGTATATTTTTTTAGAAAATTTATAAACACCCTTCGTCAAAGTCTTGTGCTCACAAGACTTAAAAAAAATCTATGTGACTTAAAAGTCTAAAAGACATGTGCCTAATTTTTCTTATCATGGACCTAACGACCAGGTAGATAAACTACGATTTTATATAGGTTGGCAGAGCTTTTAGGGTGAAAAATCATCCAGTGACTTCTTCCGCTCGATGTTGGAACGAGAGAGCGTGTCAGTCTTTAACCGACCAAAACTTTTACAAAGACACAGTGTGTATCTTTCGCAAAGGGCAACTCTTTGCGTTCTAGGACTACAAACGTCCTTTTCAAGAAATTCCCCGTGGTCCCAGCGGGCATCGGCCTCTTCGAAGCGCAAGTGAAACACTATGCGCCGTTGACAACTCGGGATTGGTCCTTACCAGCGGGTGGACGGTGAGATACCCATTGATCGTCGTCCGCCACCTCGTACCTACTGTGGCCGAGGATTGCCAAACAACTCCCGTGCCCTCACAGCTACAGCTGTCTACATCGTTAGCATTACTGCTTCGCAGAAGGAAGCAATCGTCAAACTCTTTTAAATTAGAAAAAAAGTACTTACCCTTTCGCGCAAAAAACGCAAAGTATTACGATGTTCTAAAAAAAGCGTAGGGTGCTCGATTTACGAAAAATATGGCACAAAGCGCCCCACGCTGTTTTCACAATGATATTAATATTTTTCGTTCATTATTATTATTTTCTACCTAAGTATATTGAAAATTATTTTTTTAAAACTATATTTTTATTTTTCACTAAAAAAACGGATTATTGTATTGTCATCAGTCTTGAGGTGTGCAAAGTTTGAAGAAAATCTGATCGCCCAAAGTTAGCCAAAATCGAGCTCAAAGGCGTTGGTTACAAACATACAAGTGAAGCTAATATAAGCGTGTTAATAAAAAAAAAATAAAAAAAAATTAACAACACTAAAAAATCTCAAAACTTCACATACCCCACTTTGCCTTCCAGCGCACGCTCCCGTTCTGTTACAATTTAAATCCAAAATAGGGTCTAGCTTGTTATTATGTTATTAACATTAGAAATTACGACATCTCTTTGTACTGTAATCGGTAGAGCTTGCCTTTGTATCAGCTCCATAGCATGTTACTTCATCTGATTCACATTATATCTATGCTAATTTAGAAATAGGTTACTGTCTTGTGTATACCTAAAGAATAGTGTGACATTTTTGTTAGGCGGAATAGTCATCCAATGACATCTTAGGCGGAGCGGCAGATAGGGTTAGACTTTTACTGACTAAAAACCCACTCCTGTTCCTTCTTTGCCACTATTCCAGGGCCCCGGGGATCTCTTGCGCATCACCCACGGCCCCAGTAGGTTTCGACTGTGATAGGCCCTACGGTTGCCGACAACTCCTTGAGGCGCGCGTACCTAAAGAATAGTATCTGGACTTTTTTGGAGACGGTCGAAAATGAACTAGCTGCTGCTGAAACTAGAAAATGGTCCCAAGGAAACATTCCCGGGATAAAAAGTATTCTATATGCTATTCCACGACATGATCTATCCGTGTGCCAAATATCATCCTAATTCGTTCAACCGTTCCAGCGTTAACAAGTAACAAACACTCAGTCACAAACTTTGAACAGTGAAACTGATGGTTGTGAGACGCACAGAATCGCTCCTTGTGGCGACACTTGTGTACGGCAGTGGACGTCTTTCGGCCGAAATGATGACGATGACGAGATGAAGGGGTCTAGGATTTTTTAACAGTCATTGAGGCTTGTCATTTTTCTATTCAGTCTCCCTAATAACCAAGTTTAAAGTGATGTCTTTACAGAGGGGATCCCGTGAAGAATATCGAATGTTTACAAACAAACTTTTCGCGACAATGACTGACCTGTTGGTCTAGTGGTTAGTGACCCTGACTGCTATGCCGGAGGTCGTGGGTTCGATTCCCACCCAGAACAAATGTTTGTGTGATGAGCATGATCATTTGTTCTGTGTCAGGGTGTAATTTATCTAAAATATGTATTTATTTAGAAATATTTAAGTATTTTTATCAGTTGTCTAGTACTCATACACACAAGCTCTGCTTAGCTTGGGACTAGATGGCGTTGTGTGATAGTTGTGGAATATTATTATTATTATAATGTGTGCGGAGCAATTTTTAAAGTGCTATTAATTGTTTCATTTAAAATCCCAATTATACTTAGAGGTGTCTCAGTTACTGAGGTTTATTAATATACATTTATTTTAACACTTTATTTACAGAAGTGGTGCCTACACAATCTGATAAAGCATTCTCTATCAATCATGTCATGTCATCAATGATGTCAATCTTACGCGTAAAAAGGGGTACACTGTAGTTCTCTAGTTGCTTTGTGATGCACAATAATCTGCACTAACTTCAAAAACAGTGGGAAAACATGAACGATATCAAAGCTATCTCTGTATCTCTGAACGAAGGCACCGTCGAATTAGAAATCTTCTTCCCGCTCCTCATTCACGCGCAGTCTACCGTAGCAACTCTTACTTGATTCGCACTTAACAACTTAGTTATGCGTGCCAAATAAAATATTTTCTTTCTTTCTTTTTTTAAGTCAAAGAACGTACCTCAGTTGATCTCTTCACATGTGGAGACTTGTTAATGGCTCATCGTGATCTACCTTATCGTTATATTTTGTTAGCTGCCACCCAAATAAAATAAAATAAAATAAAATAAAGTATTTTCAGATATTAGGTATGTTTACACTTTCGAACCGGTATCATCCTGTAAAACTGCCATTTCTAAACATGGGCTGCGACAATCCCATTCTACATAACGTGCAATGCACGACCATCGGAAATATTGTCATAATGAAACCATATGGCAACTATGCACTGACAATCATTATTGGGTAGCAAAACAGTAAACTTTCCTCTAGGTTTTTTTGGCCTATACCTTTGCACGCTGGCGCAATGGTTGAGCGATTGGCTGCTTTGTAGCTGCAGTTCAATTCCCGCACGGAACTTATATTTGTATGGTTTTTGTAGGCCAGTATTTGTATAATTATTCCGGGTCTGGGAGTTTTGTGTATTTGACGTTACATGTTTTTGAACGCACCCATGATCCAGGATGTACGCTAAGGCCATGGGGAATTTCTGAAAGGGAAACCTGGTCAGCTTTAGAGAGCATAAGTGTGACCCACGCTCTCACTCCACCCTAGAGTGGAAAAAGTCATTAGATGATTTTTCGCCTCCCAAAAAAAACCCCACGATTCAAATGTACATAATTCCTAGTGACAGGCACCGTTTAAAAAAAAACGCTTACTACATGCTCTATTCTCGAGCTATAAGTTAATACCGACGATATATTAATGTTGAATTAAATAAAAATATATCCATATATTTCTTACCGACTTACTTCGACATTTTAATTGCTTACCCTCATTAATTCCGACTCCAATCAGGGACCATCAACCTCCAACACATCCCCTCTGACACACTCGATATCCGCCCCTAAATCCGACATCACAATGAAAATAACTCGAAAGTTATTTTCCATTATTATTTTCCTTTTCAACCCAAATAATATGAGGAGTACATGTATAAAAATATAATCTAGAAGGGACGGGGGATGACAGTGACAGCGTATGTGGAGGAGCCCGTGTCACTAAAAGTAACACGGAACGTTTTTCAGCCCTGCTGGGGCGCGAATGACAGTAAAATAATAAACAACTTGTGCTTTCTATTTTATTTGTTTGTCCTCCAGTGCCGGACTAAGGCGGGGCCTGTAACAAATTCTGCCAAGGGGCCCGACAGAATATTTGTAAAATAAAAGTGAATTAAAATCCTTTCGTATTTTTCTCACAGGCCGCAGAGATTTTAGGTAGCGATAGCTCTATAGGTAGTTGCGGATAATTAAAATCAATTAGATTTTTTATGGTATAGGTATCCGTGACTTGTATCCTGGTGGAACTGGTAAAGGTGAAATTGCCTCTCATACATTAGGTTGCGGGTTAAAAACCAGGCAAAAACCTACCAGTGTGAATTTTTCAATTTATATGTAATTTCTAAGTTTTCTAGGGCATTACAGACATCCCGTGCCTCGGAAAGCACCTAAAACTATTGGTCTCGGTTGTCATTTGTAGATCAGCAGCGCAGATAGCAGGGCCTCCCGATACGCGGGGCCCGCAGCATTTGCTACCCTTGTTATAAGACCAGTCCGGCACTGTGGGTCACGTTGGAAGTAGTTCCATCTGTTAATGGATTGTTTATCTGATTGATAGTTTGTTATTTTCTTTGTAAAGGTGTCGTTAAAGATTAAGAGATCGATTAGTGATAACTATAAGTTAGTTTTTACAGAAAATGAGTTTCTGCTCTCAAAAACGTTAAAGGAAAACTTTGTGACGAAATCGGCATGTCCTAGAATTAAAAATTCGTACTCACATCCAGTGGCATAACTATAGGATGGCAAGGCTGGCAAAATGCCATGGGCCCTAGGGCCGATGGGGCCCCCGGTCTTAGAGGCCGCGAGCTCAGAAGAAGTAACCCAAAATATATTTAAAAAAATATTAAAATGAAATCACTAATGAATTTGCCACGGGCCTCAGATGATATAGTTACGCCACAGCTCACATCCACAACATGATGATGTCATCACGTCACACATCCATCAACCGCTATTGAGACCGGGTGGTATATTTCCGCCCATTTCCTCTCCTAGAGGGGAGGCCTGAAACCTAGCAGTGGGATTATTATAAAGCTGTTTGTGCTTATCATGCTACAAACAGGTAATTAGGTTGAGCGATTATCTGCCGCGCTGCGTGTCGCAATTTCGATTCCCGCACGGAACAAACATTGATTTGACCCATATCCAGTTGATTCAGGTTTGGGCATCTTGTGTATTTAAGTTTAAGTTTAGTTTTAAATTTGTGAAAGCACCTACGATGTAAAAGTAATTCCTAGTTTTAAATCGTTCATTTTAATATGCTAGTGGGTATTCTTGAAGCTACAAAAGTTGGGCGTGAACACTTGTTAGCCAGATACCTAAGGGCTTCAAATTCAGGAAGACACTAAGAAGCATTTTAATTAATCATCATCATCATTACAACCGAAAGACGTCCACCTCCCCCAAGTGCCGTCACAACAAACGTTTCTGTGCATCTCGCATCCATCGAAATCAGATCGTCGGTCCAACTTGTGAGAGGCCTTCCAACGCTGCATCTTCTGTTACGCGGTCGCTACTCTAGAACCTTTGCCCCCATCGACCATCTTTCTGCAAGGGGCCCAGCCGGGTCGAAGCCTACTGGGGCCAGGGTTATCCGAAAGGGCGCTCGAGCCCCGGTATGAAGGCTAGAAGGAACGGGATGGGTTTTTTAGTCAGTAAGAGTCTGACACTATCTCCCGCTCCGCCCAAGAGCGGGGGTTGTCAAAGGATGATTTTTCCCATCGAAAAAAAAAAACATCTTTCTGCAAGCAATGTGCCACTTAAGTTTGGAGATTCTTTCGCTATATCGGTAACCTTAGTACTCGTGCGGATATTATATTCATTGCTGATGCGATCACGCCAGGAAAATGCAAACATAGACCTTTCTATAGCCCCTTGGGTGACTTTAAAACTTTTGATGAGGCCCATTTTCAATCATTTTAATATTCTATTTTTACATACAGAAACTTTACTTGAAAAACATCCTCCAACTAAAAATAATCGAATCTCCATTTAAAAAAATGACAAAAAACTCAAGTAATTGGCACCTCAGCTCGTTTAAAATTCAGGTGTACCGTGTCAGCCGTTATCTGCGTCGCGCGGAATCGAACCCGCGTACAATGGACATGCGTCAACACCTCTGGGACAGACACGCTTCGATGGTTTGCTCCTATTTGTCTTTTAGTTACGTTTTATGTACTTCATGTACTTGTTAAGGAGAGTTTCTCTGTAGTGATAGAGATGGAGTTAGATATATTAAAACGGACCTATCAACAGGCATATAGTAATTAGACATCTTTCTTATATCCTTTATTGTACCAACCTTTATAAAACAATCAAAATGGGACAGCTGATATACACGTACACAAACAAGATTTACCCACAATTGAGTTTTCTTATATAAATGAGAGATACATTTTTTACATGAGGATGACTGTAAATGCTCAAAAGAAATACATTACACTAGATAAAAGGTTGCCGACGTAGCTCGAAGAATTGCCAAACTTAAGTGGCAATGGGCAGGGTACATTGCACGCAGAACAGATGGTCGATGGTGACGAAAGGTTCTGGAGTGGCGACCACGTACCGGAAGACGCAGCGTTGGACGGCCTCCAACAAGGTGGACCGATGACCTGGTCAGGGTCGCGGGAATCCGATGGATGCGTGATGCACAGGACCGGTCGTTGTGGCGACGCTTGGGGGAGGCCTATGTCCAACAGTGGACGTCTTTTGGCTGATATGATGATGATGGTGATGAGATAGATCACAATTTTTCTTCCTGTAGTCTCATTATCTCAGCTGTGCCCTTTGTATTATTGGTGAAATGATAGTGATAGGTTCTGTTGCTCTGGAAAGCAAAAGGCAACTGAAAAATCACGTGAGGGTTAGGTAGTGAAAGACTGAGACTGCCTCACAGTGCGAATGAAACCGTAAGACGATTCCACAACTCAAAAAAAAAAACATGTGTCTGATGGACCTTCCTGACTCTGCCACGACCTGATTGACTCTTTTGTACTCTCGCAGCAGTACCTACTTATGCAGCAGATAAACAGCAATGATTCCTTGTGTTTTTTTACTGTAGTTGTTGTATGGTTTTGCGATAGACTGTGCCTATTGATGAAAAATATTCAGACTATATTTTTGCGAACTCGACGAGTCTACCAAAATTCGTTGAAATATTTTTAATCTTACAAAATCCAGTATTTCCCTACACCACCACTACCCAAGGTCCTGTAAAGCACAAATCTCCACCTCGTTATTCAGATCACTATCAGTGCTACACTTCAGGCACAAACTGGACGCCGTGTAAGTTAAATTCTCTACACAGAGTATGGAACACCGAACCGGCAGTAATCCTACTGATTGGACATAATCTACTCTCAAAGCAGTGAAGGAAAACATCGTCGGGATACCAGCATGTCTTGGAACCAAAAATCCGAAGATATATGACATCCAATTCGAGTAGTAACGGGACTTAAAAGTTGTAGGTCGCGGTCTCAAACCTAGCCAGGCGCATTATCTGTAATTAATTTCATCACCACTACTCTCAAAACGGGGAAGAAAAACATCGTGAGGAAATCGACATGTCCTGGAACCAAAAATTAGAAGATATGTGACATCCACCAATTCGCACTCGGCTCGCGTGGTGGATTACGGCTCATTCCCTCTTCTAGAGAGGAGGCCTGAGTCCCAGCTGTGGTACTGTAATAAGACTGCTTTTGATAGACACAATCAACCTTTGTACTCTTCTTTCTGTATTTTTTAATTCCATTTTTAATTGTTTTGTTTGTACATAAATAAATAAAAAATTACAAATTAATCTACCCAGCATTAGCTAAACTACTATGTTAGTATCAGCCATTCTAATTGAACGCAGCTAAATATCAGTATTTTACATGAACCAACTGCCTATCTGTCCTTCAGCGTGCTAATAGGTAATACGAGTATCATATTACCTATTGGCAAGACTAGTAGCAAGATTGTTCTCACTGTCATAACCAATGCTGTAGCTTTTTCATAGTTACAAACATCTAGTTTCACTAACCTGTTCACAGAAGACCCGATTTAAGACTATTAAAGAGTGGAAAAGACTCAGGAAATGCAATAGCCCGATCCCTTAACTTTGGCCCTAACCCTTAAAAAGATCTTACCCTTAATACTACAGCCCTAAGCTGTAAGATTGATTAAAAGAGTTACCGCGGGCCTTTTTGGTGAGTTATCAAATAACTTATAATGGTGGAAATTTATAATGGTGGAATCTGGTTTTATATGGGTTTAATATTACTTAATACGATTTCTTACATACACCTAAAATATTGTAATTATGAAATATTATTTGAAAGCACTTTGCTTATTGTACTTATTACTGTTAATTGTTCATAATATGTTCTTAGACTTCAATTCTGTATTTTTTTTATAATTTTTTTTTTTTTGCTTTGTAGTAGGTATAAGATTCATGTATATTAAATTCACACAAGTATTATTATCATAAATTTTCGATACAATGTAAAAAATGTTTAACGCATGTTGCTAAAAAAGTTATGAGTTTACATGTGGATGGATGGAAGGGAAGAGGGAGGCCAAAGAAGAGATGGATGGATTGTGTGAGAAGCGATATGAAAGAAAAGGGAGTTAATGATAGCGTAACGAGTGACAGGACAGAATGGAAGAAAAAAACGTATTGCGCCGACCCCAAATAAAACGGCAATAGAGCAGGAAGATGATGAGATGATGATGTGTAAAAATTGTTAATGAAATAAATCAATCAAAAACTTCTCCCTCACCGACAGGGAGTGTCCAACTTGTATTCATTCAGAAGTCTTTTGCGTTTCAAGGCCTCGGTAACTATTTCGTATTATCCCGCAGCTTTGGTAATGTTTCGATACTCTATGGTCTAAACCTACGGAACCAAGGCTCAATGCTGCGGATTAGACCAACTCTGACTTAGTTAGTCCTGTTGCTCGGAATACGTTTTGTAGGTTAATCAGATTATTTGTCGCCAGGTGTACGGTGTGGCAGGTTTGTGTTACAATTAGCTAGATTGGGACTGTATTTGTGTTGACTGAGTGTTGACAAATTTATCTACCTGATTTCGTGTCTTTCAGACGGTGGATAGGGTTTTGGAGACATTTTCTGGTTGGTGCGTACAGCTAATGAGTGGAATTATCTGCCAGAGTCGTGTGTTTTTTGATAGCTACAACCTCTCTCTGGGTCTTTAAGTCAAGAGTGAATGGGTTACTTTTAAGCAAGCGTGCTCCACCGTCTAAGTGGTCAAGCGTGAACCTATCAATAAAAAAAGAGTCTACCTTATCAGTTTAAAAATAGTTATGCAGGATAAGCATTGCAACAATGGTTTTTTGTTCAATATTATTGTTTGATTGTTGTGTAAACAATTGTTGGTTAACCATATTAATAAATTATGTTTGTTTATAATTTATTTTTTTCCCTCAGATTTCAGTGCTCAAGTAAGTACAGCATGATCTTTCAACTATTCAAACGCAACTTTTCCTGATAGATTTCCTAAAGTAACGAAATCCAAAAATAGTTGTCCTAAATGATAATATTATTTTGCAAATAGGTTTAAAAAAATACTACATGCCAATTTTTTTCATCAGTTTTAACTAGATGAAAACGGTGTTTTCTAGCTAACTACCCTAAGAATACTCTTGTCTGTAAGATTTTCAAAAAAAGCACAAAAAAAAGCTTAACTACCATCCAACCACGTCTACCACGTAAACGCGCACTTTAAAACATCTACTGCGACTCAGGCCTCTTCTCTCTAGAAGCCCATGAGCCGTAATCCAACACTTCAAAACATCTTCTTCTTCTTCTTCCTGCCCTAATCCCATATTACTTGGGGTCAAGTTGTACCCATGACCCGAGGTAGCGAAAGGCGGAACAGATCGGTAAAGCTACGAGTAAAGGCACAGGATTGGAAATACCGCTGAAATCGCAGAACAAGTACTCCGTTTTGGGTTTTACTCAATTTCAGATCAACACTTTCCAGTCTGTGCCACCACACCTCCAATCTGTTCTGGACCTCTAGGCCACTCTCGGCAACCACCACTTCAAAACATCTACATGTAATAATATGTAGATATTTTATTACCAAGACCATCTCCACTTTTCACGATCAATAACTTCAGCCTCGTCTCCCAGACGAACGACAGTGTGTATGGACGTAACACATACACGCTCTTTACCAATTGTGCCTCGGCGGCTACATTAGCGCGATTGACGCGAACATGCCCCTTGTTACTGCACTATCGAGATGCGTATCAAACGCCTTTGGGCTACTGTTTTCGTATCTTCGTTGCGGAGTTAAAGTTTTGATGGATGTGGCTCTGAATTTAAACGAGAAGTTTAGGAGGCGCTACTTGCAAATGACTTGGGCATCTGAACAAGTGGATAGGGACAGAACAATATAAGCTTAATTGCTATTTGGGGAAGTATATTTATTTTATTATCTATTAAATCATTAATATACACACACATCAAACTAACAGTGTAGACTTAGGGGCGAACGTTTGTATTTATGTGTCTGTGTATGTTTTTATTCCTTCGCGTTCAAGGCTTTGGATCAAACTTAGCATAGTATCCAAGCCGTTTAGCTAGTCCACCCTTATTATTATTATTATTTAGAAGATAAGGGGCTATGCATCACCCATAGTGTAGGGGATGTAGTCACTGCGACCTAAAAGATCTATTGTGACTCGCCACCTTGTTAGAGTAACTCTTTTAGCCCGGAGGCTTCCAAGAAATTTAGAATACTCCTAGCTTTTAGAGTTTTAATCTCCGGGCGAATAATGTGTCGGCCCAGATGGACACTGCGTTTGTGGATAAGGGGCCCGCATTCACACAAAAGGTGCTTAGGCGTCTCCCTCTCCTGATTGCAGTATTGGCAAACATCAGTGTCACTCAGTTTCATGTGAAATTGGTGCCTGTTTAGTTTGCAGTGGCCGGTTAAGGCGCGGGCTATCGCACAAATGTTCGTCCTGCTAAGCTCAACAAGCTCGGCAGTTCGTTTTTGTGAGTAGCCTTCTATAAGAGATTTGGCGTGTAGCAGACCTGGTTGTACCAACCAGTGCTTTTTAGTCCACTCTTATGCTAAGTCTTCTATACTTTTTGTCCTGTGCATATGGTCCCTTAGGATAAGTTTCTTTTTCCACGAGGTCGAAGTGAAAGTGTATTACTTTACTATTATTTTTCTGAAAATTGTCTACCTATGTAACAAATTACATTCAAATCTGTCTAGCCGTTTGAGAGTTCGCCTTTATAATATTAATAGTGTGACTGGTCTGTGTGTCAGCAAAAATAAGGTACGCACATAAAAACCAATCAATCACGAGTCCCGTCCCATCCAGCAGACCAATATCTCTGTGACCGCTTCTCGGGTGTAAATGGGTGCATAATAAGCGACCATTCAAAATCAACCAGACGCATTCCGGCCGGTATAATAGGAATTCTTTACTATACACATGTTTGTTAGGTCGTATATGTGTCCGACATTTGTATGGGGTCCTTGAATAATGATTTACAATGTATTCGGTGGAAATAACGTGGAGCTTTTCGTTGTTATCCGAAGATTTTTATCTGTTCAGTCCTGTTTGCGGTATGAAAATCTGGTTTTGAGTTTTTTTTTTAGTAAAAAAGATGATGTGGCTGTATTGAGGTTGTTAGTTAATTGGTTTATTGTTAGGCTATGAGCAAACTAGCGCTAGGTTAGAGTTTAAGTACCATTTTTTTACGAGGTTGCAAATCATCATATAACGTCACGTCCGCGCGAACGAGCGAAGAGGGTGTGTCAGAAGATCAAATTTTCAGTTTATGCGAAAACTGAATACCTATGGTTTGTTCAGAATCAGTAACTTAATGGATTCTAATAGTTTTTACACCATGTTATATTTTTCCCAAAAGACACCACTGACATTTAAGTATAACACAGGTCACGGCAGGTCATAGCGGGCATGAGGTGCTAGCAAGCAGCTGGGTGCAAGTGCAAAACCACCCCTCAGTCGCCTGGATGGCCCGGTGACCATGTATTTTTGCTGACGTAACAAGCGTATAGCTTTGTGATTTTTCATGATACAATTATGAAATTTTGTACATAGATTCTTTACATAAAAATACTAGTCACGTGTTTCGAGTTTTGCATATAGTACCTACTATAACTAAGGTTCTATATATTTTTTAATCCTTAGAGTTCCTACTTCTTGCATCGTATTCCTCAATGCTAAGCATCAATCATCATCGAGGGTCGTGGCCTCCCGGCCCTGCTTCATCACCTACATTGAATTGAATTGGTTTTATCGACTTTGATTGTAATTTTAATTTATTTAATTTGATTTTAATTTATTTTAATTAATTAATCGTTGGAAGGAGTGGAGGCCTTTGCCCAGCAGTGGGACAGTGTTGGCTAACAAAAAAAAAATAATAATTTATCACTGAAAATAAAGTAACATTATAAAGATTTTATTTTATAGTAACATTCACTAAGCGTACAATCCGCCTGCTGCGGTCTTCCCGGCCGATTATAATAAGCCTGTTACTAGCTCATAAACTAGTGCGCTAATCATAAACTAGTGCGCCTCACCATCAGAGATTGCATCACTGCTTACCATCAGGTGGGATCGCAGTTAAGCACTAGATTTTATCAATTAAAAAAAAAGTAGTGGAATTCCCTGCTGGAGTTGGTGTTTCTTGATAGCTACAAGCTAGGGGTCTTTCAGTCAAGAGTGAATAGGTTACTTCTAAGCAAACGTGCTCTATCGTCGGCCACATCATCGCTTACCATCAGGGCCCCAAGTCTGCTATTTTTATAAATTCGTCATTCCAACACGATCCCATTGTCATTTTGCTAAAAGTTTGTAATCTGCTAATTCATAATGATCGATCATTGATCGGTCAATGGTCTTGTAATAGAATTGTGGTAGACTGACAATACTGAGCTTAATAAAAGCACTAGGTCACTGATCAAAGAAACTGTCAAAATGTTTGCAGATTACCGTATACGTCAGATATTCAAGGATATTCAAGGAGATTACCATTCTATGCAATTTCTTTCAATGGAGTGTCAGTGGTTGAACATCGGAAAGTCATAATGACGCCATTATATTAGTAGATTACCAAAACTTGTAAAAATCAACAAGTATGAAATCAATGATAGACGATGCTGACACTATTGTAATAGCAGACTTGAGGCCCAGGTGAGTGGTCCAACGCCAGCCTATGCATAATAAAAAAGAAATATCTGTAGTAAACCTCAAATTATTCCATTCATCTTTTTCACATTAAACATTCTACCATACAAACTTTTCCAATAATTATCTTGAACACGATAAATAACGTGTTTAAAGTGACACAAAAATCATAGTGTAGTACAAATTCATGTTATTACGAGCATCTGTATCGTATCGCGCGATCGATGTATCGAACACGATCGATGGCGATACGATCGATCGATTGTGTCGGTACGGTGTGCTCTCGTTTCGGCATTTCTGCATTTCGTCTTCAGGCTTTTGGATATTTTACTTAAACATAAAAAGCAACTTAATTTAAGCAAAGCGTGATTATTTATTTATTTCTTCATTTTACTTAAATTGCTTATAACAAGCAACTTCTCAGCACTTTATTTTGTGGGAATTTAATTAGGCTGAGTCGTCACACTCGGCTGTGTAACGCTCGTTCGGGAAATCGGCCTGAGTCTCAGCAGTGGGAACATTAAAAAGGCTGATAATGATGATGATATATAAATTACATCCAGACACAAATGAATGATCGTGCTCATCACACAAACATGTGTCTTGGCTGGGAATCGAACCCACGACCTCCAGCATAGCAGTCACGGTCACTAACCACAAGATCAACAGGCCAGTCAAAAATGTGAGTAGTCATAATTTACATGAGTTATGAATGTTCACGTCACTATCAATGACTAGCCAATGTACAGCATTTGGCTGTTCATTGGCAACAATTATTGGAGTAATATGTTCAACATAGCGTTCAGGGCCACTAACTATTAGACCAACAGGCCAGTTACATATAGTTCTAGACGTAATATGGCTGCCTATGATAAAACCAACAATGCTCCTTTGAAAAATTTTGATTTCGCAATGGACTATTACAATTTGCGTAGACTTGGTCTGTTTTTCATTCAATCTCAGTTGAATCCAATTCATCATGACGTCACACCGCCTTCTCAGAAACCCATAGTTGGTATTTATTGGATAGGAAACGTATCGACTGACGCAAGTTCTGAAAAATATTTACAAAATTAAGAATATGTTTGTGTCTGCACACTGGAATAGCTGCTTTTTGATTATTTGGTACGGCAGATATTTACACGCATTTTTTTTATTATTATGTTGGTTTCATAGCTAAGAAAGTTTTTTATTGCAAAATATGGTCAGAAATCATGGCTAATCAGGTATTTTACGTTCACTTTATCTCAATTAAGAGGTTCCTTCCCGACCTGTCTATCGTCAAACTGAGCGTGGTTTAATAGCTTGTTGGTTCATCAAATGCAATCCAACGCAATGTGTGATAAAGAGCCAACTTTAGGCGATACGAAGTTGATTGGGTCAGCTAGTTGATAAATAAAACACAATCGAAGCGATATTTTTCTGTCACTGATTTATACCAGTTTCGAGTACACCAGTTCTGAAAATATCTAACATATATACGTCATAATGACGTAAGTTCACGCTCAAAATATTTACGTTACCCCAATCAAAATGCACATGACGGTAGTGAACCACGGATCACTTGCGCATACGCACCTGTGGATCCAATATGGCGGTAATGCCGATTTTCGTTCGAACTGCAATATACTTGGGGTGATTTATAACATGTTTCTTGCTCACGCCTACAGTCGGTAGTTATTCCATGAAAGATTTGGTTGAATATTTGACTGAAAAGAGTTTATATTGATTTTTTTTTTTTATTAAATTGATTGGAGAGGAAAATAAGACGTATATTTTTAATTTTAATAGTTTAAGATAACAATTTACATGCCAGACATATAGGCAAAAGAACCAAAAATTCGCCATTTTTAGGGTTCCGTTTCCTAGGGTTCATTATGTTGTCGGTCTGTCTACAAAACCCTTTAATACTCAAAGTCTGCGGTCCATTGAAACTGTGAATAAGTCAAACTTCTAAGTTAACATAAAAAAAAGATACAGCCGTTTATGTCGCCAAAAACGTATATTTGGACACTCTTGAGGGAATCAAAATTCATAGGGTTCTTCACTTCTGGTTGACCCAGAATCCTAAAATTTGGCATGTACCAAGGTTTTATTGCACAGGTATAGGAATAAATTTGAAAACAGTTTATTATAACGTCACAAAAAAAAGTTGCGATTCGGAAAAATCTGCGAGACTCCATTCATCATCATCATCATCATTTCAGCCGATAGACGTCCACTGTTGGACATAGGCCTCCCCCAAGAGATTCCATTCGGAATTTAACTATTTAGGTACATATTATCCAATAGTTTAGGTACTTAACTAAACGTAAACAATCTTGATACTTAAGTCTTTATATTTAAAAAAAAAAATCTAAACGACGTTTATTTAAATTTAGTTAATTACCTAACATCGGTTTAGGTAGGTACCTAAACTACTTGTATACAATTTTTGACAAAATTTTTAGATAAAAGACTGTCAATAAGATTGTTTAAATTTTGTTAAATATCTAAACAAATGGAGTATAGGTAATTGTGTACGGAACCCTCAGTGCGCGAATCCGAATCGCACTTGCCCAGCTTTTTTCACCCACTCCTTAAAGAGGGGACTACAAAGTAAGGGTGAGTTTCTTACAATTTCCCGTTCACTAAATCCTAAAATCTTTACCCCAGACGACATTGTGTGCTGAACTGTACTCGGACGTAAATCGATCCTCAACCACAGAATAGATAGGTGCAGAAGTCAATCTACATACAAAGCACGCTCGAGTAACGCACACATAGACACCGCTCACGGATACGATATCTCGGCTCAATCGCCCAGTCGCACTCGTATAGTTTGGCGCAACACGCTGACCCTAGCGCGATCGCCTAGCGTAGGTATAAAAAGTGAGGTACTTACATGAGATTTACTTCTGTACCTATCTATTTTGTGCCTCAACGTTGGCGACGGATTCCTTGCAAATATTGGGCTTTTATTTGATCCTATGTTCAAATATCACGCCCAGACTTTTGTCAAGTAGGCAGCTTGCTTTGAAACCCTTGAGCTAAGTATTTCCGCAAAATATTACTGTGCAAGATGAAAAGTGCATTTTATGAAAATCGTTTCTTCTTGTGGTGTCGTGAAAATGTGAAATAATAAAATCGATTTCCTATTTTTAAAATATAATAGTATGTATTTTACTGTAGTCTGTCTAAAAAGTCTTACGACTTGGGAATTTTATACAATATTAAAAAACGTAAGTATTTTGAAAGAACCTACAAGAACCTTATAAAAAGTATCAAATATAATTTTACTTTACTTAATAATAATATAATAATAAATAATAATAATAATATAATAATAAATAATAATAATAATATAATAATATAATTTTATTTTACTTTTTATAAGGTTCTTCTATTAGTAAACTATGATCAAGACCTCTTAATCAATCTTGACTATTGAACCAGCGTTAACTACCTCAGATTTCATTTGGCCCTAATAATTACCCAAATCGTTTGACTTTTTAGGCAGACTCTCAATTTTTTTTCATTAATTTGTTGTATTGAGATTCATGCTCAACACCGATTGTTTGAAACTTTGCTGTACCTTTAAAAAAAGAAAAAAAAACTCGTCAAGTGCGAGTCAGACTCACGACGCACTGAGAGTTCTGTACAAACTTTCCTATGTAAATAGTTCAATTCCCGAATGGAGTCTTGAAGATTTTTTCGAATCGCACTTACCCAGTTTTTTCTTTTTGTGATAAGGAACCCTAAAAACAGCATAATTCACCAGTTTAATTACGAATGTGCTTTAATCTTAATTATAATTACTTTGAACTGTAATTACCTGATACCAATCTGATTTTTCTTAGGAACACAATTCATGGTGTTCATGACCGGGTTTTAGTGATTCATAATATTTTGGTACCTGTATCTGATTATGTCAGATATTTCTAAGAAATCTGCAAAGATTTGAATAATAAATATCTATATAATTTTTTCAATAAAAAAAAAATATTATGCACCGCTAAACTTTAATCGTTTTAATCCTGTGGAGGCTCGATCTAGTACATGAAACACTATTGATTTGTAAAGATAAAATTAAAAAATAAAGTACCGTTTTTCAAAACTCGTATTAATTTACGCATGTACGAAATTAATTTCTTTAAGAAAACTTCAGCTGAGCGAGTTCAATGACCTGTAGGTAGTTTGTACGCAACGCCGACTATTACTTACAGGTCATTGAACTCGCTAAGTATATCATAATTAAATAATGATTGAAAAACGCAAATCATTGATGTAGCTCAAAAGGTTGCCCAACTTAAATGGGACTGGGCAGGACGTGTCTGCCGCATGTCTAACGAGCTGTGGGCCCGCAAAACACAGGAACAGAGCCCGGACATAGCGCTGAGGGGCCGCGGCAGACCACGAAGGAGATGGCGGGACGACCAGGGCCTCAAGTCTGCTAATACAAAAGTGTCAGAGTGGTCTATCATTGATGTCCTGATTATCGATTTTGACAAGTTTGGTAATCTACTAATATAATGGCGTCATTATGACTTTCCAATGGTCAACCACTGACACTTCATTGAATGAAGTGGCATAGAATAGTAATCTCGTAAGTATTGACAAATGAATATTTTACGTATGCGGTAATCTGCTAAAACTTTGACAGTTTATTTTATCAGTGTTCTACCATTAGAACATTATTGTGCAGTTATTGGTTTAAATATGCTCGATATTATCATTCTACCACAACTCTATTATGATACCATTGACCGATCAATGATTGATCATTATGAATTAGCAGATTATGAACTTTTAGCAAAATGACAATGGGATCGTGTTGGAATGACAAATTTATAAAAATAGCAGACTTGGGCCCCTAGATGGCTTCTTTAAGAATTGGAACAAGGAACCGTGATCGTTGGAAAAAATGGAAGGAGGCCATTGCCCAGCCGTGGGACAAGACGAGCTAGCTATAAAATACTAATTGCTAGCCCGTCCGCCATATTAAATAAAAATACCGCCCACAGTTTCCATAGAGCAAGCTTTCATTCTGTTAACTAACATCTAAGTGAACAACACAGTAATAGTTAATTTACAGTTAGCACAATAATGAGGTAACTGTAGCATTGTGACGTCACAAGCTGGTAAACAAACTGTAGCGGCCAAAAACGGCGCAGCGCACCGACCGATTGTAACAGCGGACACTTAATGCCACCCTGCTGTACCGACAGCAGAATAATCCTAGTGATATTATAATTTTAAAATAAAAAAGACGTGTGGCACTCGGGGACTGCCGCGGTAAAGTTATTGCATAGCATTTTTATCAACTTATGCAATTATAATTATTTATTTATACAGTATTTCTATTCCTTTGTATTTTTTTCTTTGATATTAATTGAAGTTACACTTTCACACATTGAATTGAATTTTGATTGATTGTTCACTCATTTGTTTTCTTATCGGTCACCACGCTCAAAAAACAAATGAGTGGGGTGTTAGGTTATTTTCGTTACGGAATTTCTGGATTCGGTCTCCACGCTCAAGGCCCGCGATAGAAGCAATGCAATAGCTTAATAATAATTTTAGCCTGATGGCTAAAAGCCTCGACGTCTGAAGCGACGAAGCTGTCGTTGTGGTGTTGGGTCAAGGGCCTGATACAGAAAGCAGTGCTCCTAGATATTGCTCCCATTGTGAGGAGGTTTCTGTCTCTAGGGCTCTAACCACCGGTGGCTTGGACACTGCTTCCGACACCGGCGGGCTCCTATTTTTTTATATTTTTAATGTTTTTTTTTTATTTAGTTTTCTAAGAAATATTTAAAAATGAAAACAATAGGTTAAGAAGACAAATAAAGGAAATAATAATAATCATCTTTATTTAATCTTTTATACGATATACTTAGTTATAAATAATATACCCACAAGTAAATCTTAAACAAATAACTTATGTCCAATAATGTCCATATGGACGTCTTTCGGCTGGCATCATGATGAGCATCTTGTACACATTCGGCCAAATCTTCGAATGAATTGAACAGTGCCCTTTGTAGGCTTAATTTTGATCATTTTAATATTTAACTGACATTGTAATTTATGACATTTTGAACTAGTGTAAAATATTTTTTTTTTTGTAATTGGATTTAATATGCAATATAATATATGGAAACTATAAATATTTTGTGAATTTTGAACTAACATAGATAGACATAAGTGTTACTAACATACAATGTGGATCAAAAGTTGTCTTTTTAAATAAATTATTATTATTATATTACTATTAATTAATATCGTATACTCGAAGTTTCCTTGTGTGATCAAATTTTATTGTGCTCACTCTTTTACCACTTGGTTCTTTTATTATTTTTTTAGGGGATTATTAAGTGGGAAATGGGGGTCGCGTTTGATCACTATTTCACATTATTATATGGCCGACTAAAAGTAACTTATTTGCTCTTAACGTAAAGACCCCCTGGTTGTAGCTATCTGGGAATACAGACTTCAAAAACACAAATAGACACTAAAGTAAAAATGTTATTCTAACAATGCCAACAAAACGTCTTACAATACGAACAAGAAAAAAGCTTCCATGAACAATAAATTAATCTTTGTTTTTTTTTCCTGACTGTACTAGACTTATCAGATGCACAGAAGAAAGCCGAATGCGTTAAACGGTAGTTAGTTAAGCACAATTATTATTATTTAGTGCGTCGGCGAATAAAGGCTACGCCCACGCGAGCTAGCCGTGGAAGAACTGTGTGGATACGCCAATATTGTCATGGACGTTATACACAATCCAGTTTGCCGTCGAGTTTGCAGCGCATTAGATGCGGCGTTCAAAGTAAGATTGTTTTATTGTTATTCCAGTGTGGGTAAGAGACAGAGTTATAAAAGTTGTCTAGCGCCATCTCTTACCCACACTAGAATAAGAATGAAACAATCTTACTTTAAACGTCATGGTAACCCACATGATCATGTGTGGCAATCAGTCAAATCAAATCAAATCAATCAAATCAAAGCATTTATTTCAAGTAGACTATTTACAGGCACTTTTGAATAGTCAAATGTCGGTCAGTCCAAGAAAAGTGAAGCTAAATTGCACGTTCCAAAGAGTAGGTCTCTACGGAGAAGAACGTGCAAGAAACTCCATGGACACTCTTTTAAATCATATTATGTGTTACATAATGCTTGGTTACATATTACTTGTTGCTTCTATCATGTGAGCACAATGTCGATAATGAAATAAAAATGTAAAATAATTAAAAGATAGAAACTGAATTAAGCCACTGGCAGCTAAGAGATGACCAGTCCCATCTGACGGCACCCGTTCACGAGCATGACGCGTGCATCAGCCCCACTCAGCTCAACCATTTTGAAGGGAACTGAACGACCCAATAACACGTGCCACCAACAGACACACAACGTGACATTTGAGTGAGCATGACAAACTCTCAACTGCCATGCTCGTAATGTCAAAAAAAAAAAAGTTGTAACCTAATAAAAATGCTCCATGGTGCTTCACATTCACAAACGTGAAAAAAGTGCTTCTACATTATACAATGCAATTGTGTCTTTCAAATTAAAAAAATAATAATATTAGTTTCCAACTAATCAACTAATTAGTACGCCCTAGTGGTAGTGGAGCTGGACCAGCATTGAGCCAAGCATTTTTATCTTGAATATAATCCTCCAACTTATAATATGCTTGCCTGCATCTACGCAAGTAGTAGTATGCTGCAAACTTACCGGTAAACTGGATCATGTGTGGCGTCCATTAAAATAGAATGATTTGTGTTGTTATGGCGATGCGACACTGGTATATAGTAGACGTCTCACCCATACGTACAACTACCAATATATACTTACCGCAATATCGCCCCCGTGAAATTAATACTTCCCACTTTACGAGGCGATTCCTATACAAAAATAAGTTTTTTTTTTTTTAATTTTTCAACTGTTTTTATTTTTCTTTTAAATCAATTCTGCCTGCTATTACCGAATTAAAGACTAGATTACACTAACAACAATTGATTTTTACATATATGTAAATATCTGTAATAACTGTCAAAAACCTACAAAGAAAATACAAAAACGACCATTTGTTAATCCTCATTATCTGCTGATAAAAAACAGAATATAATAGAATAGAATTACTTTTATTCGGGACAAACACGGCACAACGGTAATAGCCTGTTCATCTGTTTTAAACCGACTTCAAAAAGAAAGAGGTTCTATGTTCGGCCGAATGTATTTTTTTTCCACACCTACTTCCAAAATTTTGCACTTTACAGTATTTTTTTTACATTGAAGTTGGTTTATTTATTATTATTTATTTGTTACACTATTGCACACCTTAGCTTATTACAGGACATTCGGTTCGGTTCGGTTTGGTCTATTCGATTCGGTTTCAGTCCGTTCTTTTTCGACCAACATTATTTTCCGCCTTATCCCCTCTAATCTTTCATCAACAGCAAGCACGATGCTATCTTGACCGCGTCCGCGTCCCTGGAAATCATCCTATGTAGGTATTTATTAACAATTGTACTGCTTTGATGGGACGATACCAACTAATTACTGCTGTGATTTATCTGGTGACGTCATATCGCCTTATGTGTATGTAGTGACGTCGATGTGTGTGCGCGCAGGGTAACAATGGCCTATTGGCCAACCAACGTTGGACCAATGTTTGGGTCTATTGTATTTGATTTCGGTTGAGTTTTGATGACTAGACTACAATTGCTATAGGATGGTGTGGGTGACAGCTGTCGGATTCATACAATGTAGCTACTTATACTTTTCTCTCATCTTAAAGTTGCATTTTCGTCCTGCCGTCATCTATGCTATGTAAAAAAGACCTCAAATAAAAGTGTTATGGTGCGTCAAGCCTCCGCTGCCCGTCCGTCTGTCCGTCTGTTTGTTTGTCCTTCTGTCAGCGGACTGTATCTCAATAACAGCGCTGCCAGTCTAGCCAAGCACTTATAGATAAATAGTTGAAATTTCTACGTGTTATGTGAATTTCAATTGCCGCTACAACAACAAATAATAAAATTAAAATACAGTCAAATATTAAAGGGGGTTTCCGAACGTTATTTTGTCCGCATTTTTTTGCTCGATTTTAATTTTGTACTAAACCCTTCGGTGCGAGTCCAATTAGCATATGACCAGTTTTTTTTTTTTGAGTTGCGTAAATATACATTGACTTCTCCCGGTCTAGGCGCTTCTCTTCTTCGCCCGTTCCAGGTGCCCCAATCGTATACATGGTATCGAACATTCACTGACTTAGGCGAACATTACACGGTAGGTTTTGCTGTCAGTTTTGCCACAGTGAAAGTTTTGATTGACGTAAAACCTACCGTCTAATGCGATGTTTGACGTTTTTAGTACTGATTGACGAAAACCATAATTCATGATTAATAGAATTGATTGATACTTGCATGACTGTGTAATGGATCGCCTAAACCCACTTGTGTCCCAACAGCAACAATCCGGCCACCAGTCTACACTTACCAAAGTCTGCAGTCTTAAAATCCCACTTTTGAAAGCGAAACCCTAACCTTCATATAACTTTTCTCCTTATAACGCGCACTCTAAATCCGGCACAGGTGCTCCAAAACTGTGCACTTACCGCGTTTTAGCGCAACCGTGTAAACCGTCTTCTGGTGCTAGTTACCGCGTTATATCGCGTGGCTGACGATCGTGCTAAGTGGAATGGGGCTTGAAAGTGAAGCAAAATGTGTGTTGGAGGGCTTTATAATATCTGTGTTGAAAAGTTTTAGTAAAGCGTGGGTGGAGATTGCTACCGAGATAAAATAAAAGACTACACTGTCTGGCCTGTTGGTATAGTGGTTAGTGACCCTGACTGCTAAACCGGAGGTCGTGGGTTCAATTCCCACCTAAGACAAATGTTTGGGTGATGAGCATGATCATTTGTCCTGTAATTTATCTATAATATGTTTGTATTTAGTTAGTACTCATAACACAAGCTCTGCTTAGCTTGATTAGACGGGGTTGTGTGATAGTTGTAGAAAAAAAATACTATGATTTTTAATTATACTCTGTTCAAAATTACATTAGAAATTTATGAAAACCTTTTATTACCGTCTGTTCAACCGATTTTGACTTTTATTAGGTTGACAAATGGCGGTTGCAGTAGATAGTTGGTATTGTTACCACTTTTTTGCTCTTAATGTCATCCTTATAAAAACAAAATAAAATAATCTTCAATTCGGATAAGTGACATCCATTCAGGTTAGTAAATAATATAGAAAAAATGTAAACGTATGTTAGTAAACTTACCTAACTAACCTAATGTAACTGCGGAGAATCGTACCTCCGGAGATGGAGTTGCTAACCCGCACTCTGCAGAGCAAAGAGGCAGATTCCCGTCTGACGATGGCGTGAAATCCATCGACGTTAGCCTCTGCGAACATACTTGATGCGCTGCAGAAACGGGGCAGCAAAGTCAAAGTCAAAAGTCAAAGTCAAAAGTCAAAGTCAAAATCATTTATTTCAAATAGACCATTTGCAGGCACTTTTTAAAAGTCAAATGTCGGTCAGTCCAAGAAAAGTGAAGCTAAATTGCGCGTTCCAAAGCGTAGGTCTCTATGGAGAAGAACGTGCAAGAAACTCCATGGACACTCTTTTTAAAACATATTATGAGTTACATAGATCTTGGTAACATATTTCTTGTCGCTTCTAATACTCCATCAACATCCTGAACCCGTAATCATATTGGACCCCTAAGGCGCTGATAGTCCGCTGTCTATAGTTGGTCCACAGGCTGCACGTGCAAAATACTTATGGCCTACAAAATAGAAGTTAAAATCGGTTGAACAGACAGTAAAAAAAGTTTCTTTAAATTTCTAATTTTAATGTGAACAGGGTATAGATGGGCTGAAGTGACAGCAGGGGACAATGCACTGCGATCGATGAAAAACGCCCTGAGGCGGCTCTGCCATGATAAAGAAATAGAGCTATTTAGGTTTTATAACTCCATTCCTTCCATTCTGGTGATACTTGGGAGAAGCCTGTCTATTCTGGTCATCGGTCCACTTTGTAGGAGGCCATCCAACGCTGCGTCATCCTTTAGGCTATAGCTTTTTAGGGTTATTTAGAGTAACTGTGTGGTGTATGTAATATGAATATTAAATTGTTGTATATGCAAAAGATATTTCGGTAAGTGGTATACAATTAGTCAAGTGCAATTTTTTCGACGATCAATCTCATGATAAGGAGCTGTGACTTTCTTTCACTCGGGAACCGGACCCTGGGCAGCTGATTCTGTAATCAATATGCAGATTACAATGTCCAACAATGATAGCATATCGGCACCTACTTGTCGCTTGACAAATGTCTGATTTACAATCAATATTACCACCTGAAAGTGCATTCTGTTTTAAAGCGCGAAAGGTCATAACGACAAAGAGAAACCTGTGGTGTATAAAAATTGGTCAAGTGTGAGTCGTACTCATGCAAACTAACCTATGCAAACATTTCGATTCTTGAATCAAGTCTCGAAAAAGTCCGAATCGCAAAAATAAATAATCGTTTTGTAGCTTAAATTTTTTTTTTCCACGAGAAGTACTCCATAGATTTTGATTTCTTTGCGAATTTCAAATATGCGCCTTAAAAGGAGTTTTAACGGCCTTATCTTTAGAATATTTTAAATTAGAAGTTTGATTTTTTTTTGCTCCAAGGGTTAGCAGATTTGAGTAGTTACTTATTTGATATAATTTCAACTTAATACCGCCATGCATTCCTGCAAAAAGAAAGGGTTTTGACAGACATTAACACGGGCAACAAAGTAGGATCAGAAGGGTTCTGTTTTGTGCCGATTGATGTCCACCTCCAAACTCGAGTCGTATTTCTCGTTACTGATTACCTTCTACCTACAGTTACCTTCTTACTGAAGGTGTCTCGTCATCTGTAACTGTTCTTGGCGCCGATTGACGAACACACACAACAACAAGAATTAACAACAACAACAACAACAAACAACAACAACAACAACAAACAACAAGAATTAAGGTTCCATGAAAGAAAAACCTCTTGAAATTGTGTCCAATGGGCATTGTCCTATTTTAGGATTCAGACAATGTCGCTAACACCAGCTAACTAAATAAAAAAATACTCTTACTAACTCCCAAATTCTTCTTCGTAGGACGAACCAGCATCATCAGGCGATAGCGGAGACGAAAGTGGCAGTGAACCGGAGTCGCCAAGTGAGAAGCTCTTGCAGGTCCACAAACAAGAGTGGACGTGCGATACTAATGAGCGAGAAGGCAAACAGAGGTAAAACTTCACTATTATCAGCTTACAGCAGTCCAAAGCTGGCCCTCTCTAATCGCACACGACGAGACACAACACCTGATTGAAAGATTCTCCCTTTTCAACGAAGGTATGTGGAATTTTGCACTCAACAGATTGCGGAACACCGCTTACCTTTAAACTGGTGTCGCTGAAGTTTCACCAGTGGGTTACCAGTTTTAGCTCGCTGTCCGGCCGTCCGGTAACTGTCCAGACCAAGCCCAAGTCGTCGACGGCGCGCACTGTTCCCGCGCGCTTCAAGGAGTTGTCAGCAACAGTAGGGACCCAGCTGGGTCGAAGCCTACTGGGGCCAGGGTTAGTTTCGAAAGACAGCTCGAGCCCCGGTATGAAGGCTAGAAGGAACGGGGTGGGTCTTTTAGTCAGTAAGTGTCTGACACTATCTCCCGCTCCGCCCAAGAGCGGGGGATGTCATTGGATGATTTTTTCCCACCATAAAAAAAAGTGGGTTACCAGTTTTTTAAAGGTAAGCAGAACGGGATGTAAAGTCCCACACACGCCATTAACCTTTTAACTAATATCCTACGTAGGCGACTAGTATATATCCACTAACATTCTCATGTTTATTTCGCCAGAGTCTCACATCCGCGACCAAATACTCCATCTCGGCAGTTCTCTGTCACTTATGCGGATTTGAGAGGGGGTTTGAAGACCCTTAAAAGGAGTCTTGGCAATTCTCATCCAGATGCTACCAACCACCCTGCGGAAGTTGGTCAATCTCAATGAAGGTTACAAGTTTAAAACTGTGCCCATTTTTGTGTCTTATTTTAGATATGAGATACCAGTGAACATTTTATTGTAAGGTGGATATTCCAAGGTAACCCGCGAAACTCAAAATTTTCGAAAAATCCTACACTTGGTGGAAACCAGAATCATCTCAATCCATGGTGCACATGCAAGTGTGTGCGTTTATGTCTGAAACTACAGAGCTATAGAAGATTAATCATCTAAACTAAAACTTAACCAAAATCAAATTTATCATTTCAGAGAATCCCACAACGAACCACAAGCGTCAACTTCCTCAACTACCCAAGAAGCGGACAGCAGCAAACCTTGCCCATCCCTGCCCAAACTCCTGCCCAAGATTGAGATGCCCGGAGGAGCCATGCTGTACCACTCCGGAGTTCTAGCTGGGCTGGACGGCATCGGCAGTAATCTTGGACTGGGAAACTTGGCTATGGGATATCCTCATGGTTTTATACTGGGTCTTGCTAATCAGGGTCAGGAAGGCGGTGAGTATAAGATACTAGCATAAGCAAAGCTTAATCAGCCTTTTAATGTTTTCACTGTTGGGACATCAGCCTCCTCTCTAAGAGAAGGAACGGGCCATAATCCACCACGCGGACCCAGTACGGGTTAGTAGATGTCACATGATTTTCAGTTCTTGAACATCCGGTACCTTCATGATGGCTACAGCTTAGAAGTAATACTGGTTTCTAGGAATTTGATGTAGACAGTAGCATTCCAGAACCTTGCGGCTTCATTGACTTATCTGTTCTGCGAGCAATGTGCCCTGCATACTGCCACTTAAGTTTGGCGATTCTTTGGGCTATGTCGGTAAGCTTGGTTCTCCTGCCGATATTTTCATTCCTGATTTGATCACGTAAGGAAACTCCGGGCATAATCTAAACATGACAGGGTGGATGTCACATCTCTTCGAATTTTTGGTCCAGGGACATGCCGGTTTCCTCATGATATTTTCCTTCATTGCTTTTGAGAGCCGTAGCGATGAAGTTAATTCTACCTGGGTTTGGACCCGGAACGTGCGACTCGAGAATCGGGGCTGTTACCACTGAGCTACTTGTTTCGCCTTTGTTTTTGATCAACTAAAATCCAAAAGCCAAAATGGTCATGTGCGATCGACATCATCACCTTCCTACCCTGGTATATCACTTAGGAGTCCGTGCAACACGTTTATTTCTTCCATTTTATCATGTCAGCAGTCACGCTATCACTGCGTCTTTTTTACATATCACTCCTCACATAAAGAATCCATCTTTGGCCTCTCTCTCCCTCTCTCTCCATTCACATGTATATTCACAGCCGTTTTTTTTTAAATTGATATTAACTAGTGCTTGACTGCGATCCCACCTAATGGTAAACATTGATGCAATCTCTGATGGTGAGGTTTCACTATTCACGTAAAACCTAACACAAGCAAAGGGCTGACCATTTGCTACTACTACTCCTGTACCTGCCCCGATCCTCTTCTGTACCTGAGTATACTAGATTAGGAAACATATCTACTGTTACTTATTTTTAAAATAACCCTTACATATTTTCCTTCATCGTAGCTTCATCATCAAACCAGCCGCAGTTCATCACCATCCCGCTCTCGATGGCTATGGCAGCGGCAGCGGGTGGACCATCATCCACAGTCACCAACGGCTGCGGCGCCAGCGCCTCTAGCGACGACAGCAGTGAACTACAAGACTTGAGCACCGGCAGAAAGTGACGCGGGAACTACGGTAAGACGGTGTAACAGTAAGGACCTGTGTTGTATAGTCATGGATTATCATAATATTTAACAGCAGCTAAATTCCGCCTAGCCCGTGTCAATTCATCATCAGACCACCAGACGTATGGCGATACGCCACCGGCACATTGTGGATATCCCACCTATACGCGCAAAACGTTTTGAAAACACATTCATTGTGCGTACAGCTAAGAAGTGACATTTCCTGCCGGAGTCTGTGTTTCCGAATGGCTACAACATAGTGGTCTTTAAGTTAAGAGTGAACAGGTCTTCTAGACAAGCGTGCTCCACCGTCAACACATCATCGCCAATTTACAAGGTGGATTGGTGATCTGGTTAGAGCCGTGGAAAACTTTTACGAGACCGGTAAACGTGGTAACTTTTACGAGGACGGTTATCGTGGTGACAGTTGGGAGAGATCTACGTCCAGCTGTGGATGTCTTAATGGTGAATGATGATCATTCTGCTAACGACTTCGTTCATATGAAAGTAAAAAATACCTGAAGGGCACATGCTTCCAAGACAAAACGTACCGTGTGTCCCACTACAAGATATGTTTCCCTTGTGCCCGATTTTATTCAAATTTATTCAATCGTTTGAGCGAGAAGAAAGAAAACAAAGATACATAAAAAACGATACTTAGGCTTACGGCCCACAAACGCGTAGCTTCCTAAACGCGTATTCGTCATTATACGCTTGGTGTACGGCTGCGTGAACCTTGCCACAGTATTAATATCCATACAGTAATCCATTTTCATACAAACGGACGAAAATGTCTTTTTGATGGATAAGTATTTCCTTTTATGCCCCGAAAAAAAAAAGATTTCTGTATTAATAAATAAAGTGAATAGAGTAAAGGGAAGTGATTGACACGAGTGAAATAGGTAGTTATAGGCGGTTCATGAATCATGATACGGTAGGTACGCTTGTGTTAAAACCTCAGGGCATGTGTGTTTTGTTTTGTTGGTTTGTATAATTCAAAGTAAAGTGGTATTTTATTATTATCTAATATTTTTTTAGTTATTTATTGTACTGTGTGTATGAATAAGACTAGAAAAAATAAATTTGGCCGTCTGTCTGCCACTAGATAGTTGAAATTTTCTCAAATTAAGTATTTCTGTTACTGCCACGAGAACATATACCACTAAAAACCGTTTTTAGGGTTCCGTAGCCAAATGGCAAAAAACGGAACAAAAAACAACACGCATTTTTATTGAAAACTTCCTATTCAATTCACAAAGTATTTTATTTGTTTATATAAAAAAGAATATTTACAATCACAAAACTAAATGGAAAAACAAAGTAGGCAAATGTACCTAATTAAAATGCTGGAGGCGGGCAGCATATCGCATGTTTACGTACCGCGCGGCTGTAGGCATTTATTTCAAAAATACGGGCGAGACACATTACTGTATGGATATTAATACTGTGACCTTGCATACAAAACTATGAAACTCTCTCGACGCATCGGCAACGGCACGACGCACACTGGGACCCGTCCATACAACGCAATGCTCAAAACTCGATTTTTAAAGTGAGGATATTTAAAAAAAATAAACTATGTAAGGGTAGACTTAAGAATGTGTTACATCATTTCTACAAATACTAAATCAGTAACTGCTGTCTGCTGTCCAGTACATCAGCTGAAAGCTTACTTTATACCCATATTATATCCGATAGCGTTCGTGAGTTTGTAGAGAATTATAAAAAAATTAATTTCTGCAAGTAATAGTCACATTTAATTGAAGTGCATCATGACTGCAACTAAGCAAGGTATGGTTATTCTAATATTGTTTTTATGAACCTTGCCGATTAGTTTTTTGGTTTAATGACTAATTATATGTGATAGTATGATTTTTTATGTACTGAATCAAACATTTTTATTTTTTTCCTTTTTGCGCAAAGTTCTATTTTTGAAATATTTTTTACAATATCTACGAGGTGTTGATAAGTAACGAACTGAAGAGATTAGCAATAGAACTTTGCGCATTTTCCAGATAAAAAAAGTTTTCTTGCGCACAAATTTTTGTTAGGCGTTATGATGTTATTATAGCAACCAAACAAGAACCGGGACCGTTGGTATGATGTCTAAAGTAGGTTTCTAGGTCTATAAACTTCTTTCCCACAGATTTAAAGCTACTTTGCTGTATAATCTCACATAAGTTTGCATTTTCCAAGGTGAAGTATGATGGATAAACTTTCTTCTGAAATGTAATGAAATAAAGTTGTCTACATCAAAAACAAAAATCAAAAGTAGGTGCGACAGACACGATTTATAACTGTTTTCTTCAAAACATATCTTATTTATTAAAATTAATTGCTAGGGACTGAATACTTTGGTTTTATAGTAACATCATAACGCCTAACAAAAATTTGTGCGCAAGAAAACTTTTTTTATCTGGAAAATGCGCAAAGTTCTATTGCTAATCTCTTCAGTTCGTTACTTATCAACACCTCGTAGATATTGTAAAAAATATTTCAAAAATAGAACTTTGCGCAAAAAGGAAAAAATTAAAAATGTTTGATTCAGTACATAAAAAATCATACTATCACATATGATTAGTCATTAAACCAAAAATACTAATCGGCAAGGTTCATAAAAACAATATTAGAATAACCATACCTTGCTTAGTTGCAGTCATGATGCACTTCAATTAAATGTGACGATTACTTGCAGAAATAAATGTTTTAAAATTCTCTACAAACTCACGAACGCTATCGGATAATTATTGATATGGGTATAAAGTAAACTTTGAGCTGATGCACTGGACAGCAGATAGCAGTTACTGATTTAGTATTTGTACAAATGATGTAACACATCCTTAACTCTACTCTTACATAGTTTATTTTTTGAAATACCTTCATTTTGAAAATCGAGTTTTGAGCATTGCGTTGTATGGACGGGTCCCAGTGTGCGACGCTGCTTATGCGTCTATGAAGCTACGCGTCCGTTAACAGTGTATTTTTTTTCCATAATCAAATTTAAATGCTTCTTTTGTTTCAGAATCGCCGCGAAAATGCTGAAGATCGTTATGTATCAATATAATCTTATATATATAAAAAAAAAACGTTACAAAATTATGTACCAAAGTTAATACTTGGACTTCTAGTAATAACAAACTATCTAGAACTGTTTGTAGGTAGGTAGAATTAATCAAAAATATATCACAGTGTATTACATACATGTCATTAGGTTTTTTCCATCGTAAGGCTTTGTTCAGATTGTAAACGAGTAGCGACCATGCAGAACTTTTGATAACAAAACGGAAAATGTTGTTGTTGCTGTTAAAACCATATCATAATAATAAAAAAACGCGTATATATAAGCTAGCCAATTTTAAACTTAATGGTAACGATATATCCCGTTGGCACTGGTATATCTATCGACTTAAGTACGTAATATATCGATGGGTATAGCCAATTTGACGCACTCACCTAAGTAAGTCATATCAATTGGGTTGCTTTGTATTTCTATTTAAATTTCTAAATTAATCACAGATTTGAAATATTCCTATCAAATTCGCAAGCAAAGTCCTATAAATGCGAAAAACCCGACAAAATTGAAATGAAAACTTTACGAAACAATTTTGTAAGTGCCTCACCTATATTTATACGGCATTTTTTTTCGTTCCTCCTATCTTGTTTTAGTTTCCGAGTTCTGCAAAGCAAGTTTACTTAACTTTATGAGGTTCTTGTCATGTGGAATGGCACTGTTTACTCTCCCCTTCGACACTCGTTTGCCATTTCGACTTGGTCTGTTTATAAAATAAAATGGTGATGGAAATCTTAAATTTAGTCACATGTTATAAGCCTTGCAATGCATGTCCTTGCCAATAAAGTCACTTGCAATTTTTAAATAAATAAAGTGTTTATAAATAGTGACTATGACTACGAGTAAAAATTGTATCGTATTATATCAAAAACCTTAATTTATTATATTTAAGTATGTAGATATTAATATTGTTTGTATAAAAAATAACAAAACACATGCGTATTTTTGTACCAAACATTAATACTTCTTATAAAACTGAATACTAAAGGTTTTAGAGTAACATTGATACACTCGTTTAAAACGCATTTTAAATATAATGTGAGTTCTACCGTATTTTAGTTTTATTTTCATTTGTTTAATTTTTAGTTTTAATTAAATTTAAACGGAAGCGGGTAGATTTAATTGAAGTCATTGAGCTGTGCTTTGGATTAGGTAGCCTTGGAATAATCTGTAAGCTTACCTAAATAATAACGTAAAGCAATATTATGATTAGTTTCTGCTTTTATATTATTGGTATAATCAGTAGTTTGTAGGTATTGTGTTTAAAGTGCTTAATAGTCCAAATGCTGAAGTCACGGCAAACGTAATATAATTTTAGTTGAGCAAAAAATATATTTATAGTAAGGTACAATTTACCCGCTACCGCTACCTCTTAAGCGTCCGCTGTCGGTAGGACTGCGGTCCTATCGTCGTCACTATTATTGAAGCATTTATTATTCTTTTGTTTATTTTACAGTATTTTAGTTTTTTTTCTGTTCTCTTATCAATTAGATCACAGGAAAACTGTATTGTAGATTAGACCCGTATTTCTATCTTTGTGTTTTTTTTTTAAATGCAAGACTACTGGTGCAAGATTCAATTTGTGAGACTGACAAAAATGTCCTGAAGCGATTTAGTATTATACATGATCACAGTATTATACACAAGCTAGTCAAGTTTATAGAAACAACTATCTTGCACTTATGGTCTTGCATCGTCTTGCCAGGTGTGAATAATCTTTTTTTTGTGCAAAATATTCTTGCATCGTTTTTGCCTAGTACTTATACATTTGATTTTTTCGAGATAATTCGAATCCATCGCCGCCACTCAAGTATCGAACTTAACTGTGTGTATTTAAAGGTAATTTTTATATGGCAATTTATATTAAAAAGGCCCTAAATATGTATAGGTTGCAGAGGAATTTGAACTTTAACATGAACGACATAGAGTGTATTATTTCAAAATTAGACTATTATCTCAAACTGATAATTCAAATATAGTAAGTAATGTAGATTATTATTTTTGTTGAATTCAGATTTTGTCTGTTTTCTCTGTATTATCCTGTGGTCTAATTTCGTACATCGATCAAGTCAATAACAATGGTGTAACTGATTTTTTCTTATTGTTATAAATGTTCCTTTCGTTTCGATTTTTGTAATAAAAGTAACTAAAAATTATTGTGTTTTGTTATTTAAGACCTGCAGTATCCTATCTCCTTTTATTTATGAGTTAAATATTTTATGTTTCCGACCATACTTAGTAAGATACAAAAATAACGCGCTGTACAAAAAATGCACGGAAGAGAAGAAGGAGAAGAAGAAGAAGAAGTGCTACTGAGGTGTTAACACGAGCTCGTATAACGCTCCATTTGAAGACCTAAACTGAATTGTTAAAGTCCCTCTTTCTCACTCGCACGTTTGACATTTAAACACGTCATGGCTGGCATGGCAGGGAACCTAGTACCTACATGAAAGGGCATTTTTCCCATGCTAGAAAAGCATAAGCTGATGGACATGTGTCCTCTCCATCCTTGGTCTTTGACTAACATTCTAAAGTCCAAACTCAAGGTTTCACCGCAGGCGCGGGCTTGCGTACGCCAAACAATGGGTTGCTCGCTGTCCGACCGTCCGGTAATGGTCCAGACCGAGGCTCAAGGCGTTGACGGCCTAAATTTTTGCTAGAATGTGACGATCTTAACGTATTTAAAAAGCAATTGCACAATTTACTGCTAAATAAGAGTTATTACACAGTGAATGAGTACCTGTTAGACAGGAATTTATGTGTACAATAATGACAAGGGTTACTTCTTTCTAAGTCCGACTTACTTTACTTAATCTACTTATTGTATTTATTTTGAGTTTGTTTTTATTTTGTATTGACATTATTTGTTTGACTATATTAATTTTATTTTGTTTTTTGTTGACATTATTATGAGTAGGTGTTAATCTCTGACATATATTAAGTATCCATAATGTTTAATTAATTACAATTTATTACAATTTTGCATGCCTAATTTGGTAAAACACAGTTTGCTGAGCATTCACATGACATCCAGATAGTCTAAGATCCGATTAAGAACGACCTTCACCGGTCTGTTTAATGGATGAAACGTATTTTATTATAAATTTAGTGTATTAAATAATATAACGCGGGTGGGTTGCCTAAGAAATTCCTGGCCAGACTATTATTAATTAAAAATTGAAAATTTATTTTATTTTTGGAAAAATGCACAACCGTTATCCATACCAGATTTTTTTGCAGACAACACTATTACATCGTATTCGTAATGAAACAGCGTTTATTTTGATATAGAATTTGTTGTATACAAAAAAAAACACACTTGTTTATGCATACCTGTTTATACCTGGCAACCCATAGCTATGCCAGGAAACATATAGGCAACCCAACATTTTTATGTTCTAAAGGCTGCACTCTTTCGGTTAGTATTAAATTTATTCGTTAAACACACCGGTGCAAATTACAAAAAAAAAAAAAATTGTTTGGCCAGGAATTTCTCAGGCAACCCACCCGCGTTATATTATTTAATATACTAAATTTATCATAAAATAGGTTTCATCCATTAAACAAACCGGTGAAGGTCGTTCTTAACCGTATCCTGTACTAAGAAATGTATAATTGATTGTACTGTGTTCTGCAATAAAGATTTTGACTTTGACTTTGACTTTGCGCGTACTGTTCCCTCAAGGAGTTGTCAGAAACCGTAGAGGCCCAGCAAGGTCAAAACCTACTGGGACCAAACGTCTGCTTATGAAAGGCTCGACCCTGCTATGAAAGGCAACGAAGGAATGGGGTTGGTTTTTTAGTCAGTAAAAGTCTGACACTATCTCCCGCTCCGCCCAAGGGCGGGGGGATGTCATCGGGATGATTTTACCCATCGAAAAAAAAAACTCAAGGTTTGGCGGCGTGCTAGAGCGCAGTATAATATGTGTTAAATTAACGGACCACGTTCGAATTACTATACTGAGCTCCTAAACGCAAATCGTTGATATAACTCAAAAAGCTGCCCAACTTAAATGTGATGGCACATAAAACACAGGATTGGTGCCCAGACAACGACACGGGGTCGCAGCAGACCACAAAGGAGAAGCCAGGATTACCTGGATGTCTTCTTTGGAAAATAGAAGGAGGAAAAAGAAAGAAAGAAAGAAAACATGTTTATTCTGCCCGAATAGACGCACAATTCGTTACAAAAATATATAAAGAAAAAAAACTAACAATAGTTTCTCCGCCAGCCATGCCCATGTGTGTTTATGGCTAACTCTACTGCACCAAACGCCATAGACAACACAGTTGTCTGGGTTATCTGTTGCAACAAGTGCTCTTTAATATGTGTGACCAAAGAGTAGATTGATCGTTGAAAGAAATGGCGGGAGGTGTTTGACCAGGAGTGGGACAATACGGGCTAGTAGTAGTAGTAACAGTGTCGCAAGTGCGATTGCTGAGCGTGGGGTTCGGTTCCCAGTAGCCCGATTCACGTAATGAAAACCGTAACGGCATCGTAGCAATTTAGTCGTTTAGACCATTACCGTATTCACATACATCAATCGAGTTTGAACAACACCAATTTTAAAGTCGTTCGAAATACGTCGATTTAAAAAAAAAACCTGTATTACATTATCCTGGTAGAATACTTATTAATGTAACTGGAAATAAGTCGATAGATCGTGAATACCGCTTTTGGGTAGGACTTCGATCGAACGACTATAAAACTTCAACGATATTTGGCTTGTTTGATTTTACGTAAATCAGGCTACGGTCGGGCAAAAAGTGATATTGTGTTGGAAACATAGGAATTATTTTATAGCTGAACAGAGTTTGGAAGTTGGTGGTATGACACCCCCGTGCCTTGAAATGCGTGTCAAGCCATTGATCCTGCGCCTGATCTCTCTCCAGTCGTATCAGATTGCCATCCCATTGGACCATGAGAGTAAAAGAATAGAGAATGCTCCTATGTTTGTGCACACACTTGTGCACTATCTCCTGCGTAATTTTTTTTTTCCGCAACTATCACACAGCGCCGTCTAGTCCCAAGCTAAGCAGAGCTTGTGTTATGAGTACTAAACAACTGATAAACATACTTATATATTTCTAAATACATACATATTATAGATAAATTACACCCAGACACAGAACAAATGATCGTGCCCATCACACAAACATTTGTCCTGGGTGGGAATCGAACCCACGACCTCCGGCTTAGCAGTCAGGGTCACTAACCACTAGACCAACAGACCTGTCAAAATTAGACATCCTACATTATTGTAGCAACTAAAATACACAGTTGAGGATTTGGTTAGTACAAGTCTGACACATTTTCTCATTCTACCCTAGAACGGACGAAGTCATTAAATGATATCCCACATTAAAAAAAAGGAAACTTGATAACTACTAGTCAATGGAAGTTGTAGTATAGTATATTCAGCAACTGCTGCCAGGGGCATCGCCCCCATGATAGAAGAACCTTAATCTGGGTGCTATTTCAGGACATGGACTACCAAGTTGTACCAAGTTTCATAGAAATTCGTTCAGCCGTTCTAGCATGAAGATATCAAACGTATATACGCACGTACAAACTTTCGCTTTTACAATATTAGTGTAAAAAACACTTAACTAATTTTATTATAAGTGCCTAATTAAAAAAAAATATGATAATGTGCTCTAAGACTGGCGGCTTTGTCAATTTGTCAGACTGCATGGCATTATGGCAAGGTAAAACCTAGCCCACAGGTCATTTAATTTTACCTATCAACTTAACACGTTACGTATGTGATCAATAGCGAAGTTATCCGAGAACACGTTTAAATCTATTACTTTCCTATTTGGACAAGGACAACTTACACGAGAATTTATTTTAAGCGTAACTGTATGAAAATATCAGTGAAACCATAAACAAAGTCCGCCATGACACCAATTCAAATATTTAACCAATACAATAAAATTGAAAGACAATTAACTCCACGAAAAAAACGTTAATCATAGCCAATCCACCATTACGAAAAAAAAACCGAACATAAAATATAATAGCGAATGAACTCGCAAAAACTTCCATGGTAATGAAAAAACTTAAAGAAACCAGTTATAAAAGACCTCTGGATCAGTACTGGAACGTCGAAATTCATCGACCATGACAATATGGATTCGCAATCAGGTATCAAGTAATATTGGTGATGATATTTGGCGTAGTTATATAGCATCGACAATTATTATTCGGTATTTAATAACATAGCAAGTGAATGCTGATTGGTTGGCTGACAGCCAATCAGCTTGTTCGATTTGCAATGAATATGCTGTTCAATACTTTGAAATAGTGGAGACGCGAAAAAAAATACAAACTTCTATTTTTAAATGTATTTTTATTGTTGGTAACCCGTTTCGAGATGTCAGTTGCATACTAGAAAAAGGTTTTATTAATATTTTGTAGGCATTCGCTAATGTTGTGAATTAATAATTTTATTGGCATACCTGTGTGAGTTTTTCTCTGCAAAGTCTGCAAGATTCATAAAGATGTTGAAGTTATTTATAATAATATTAATTTATAATAATTATTTATTTCTCAATATTAATCAACAAAGTTTGAACACCAATAATAAATGCTAAAATATGGACAATTATTAAACCCTGACTTCCAGGCCCCTCTTCCCCACTGGGCACACTGGGCACTTGCCTAGGGCCCCGTGATCGGATGGGCCCCGTACTCAACCTACTCGATTACCAAACGAAAACCGATAGCTACTCTACTCTCGCCAAAAAATCAGGCATTATTTTTAAGTTGAATAACGATTTGGCTCAACTCGAATCTAGAAAAATCCTCTTAAATCAGCATACAAGAACAAATCCTGGTTGCTGGATACTTAGTATGGATTACATTATACTTATTATCTATTCATCATAATACTTATCTATGAACTTCTAACAAAATAGTGCTTTATTATGATTATAGGGGCCCCATTATCCTAAAGTGCCCAGGGCCGCTAATAGGTGAAAGACGGTCCTGCTGACTTCTAAACTAGGTTTATGTACCTGTACTTTAGAAGCCAAAAATTCAAAGACATGTGACGTTCACCAATCCGCACTGGGGCCGCGTGGTGGATTCTGGCGCATTCCCTCTCCTAGAGAGGAGGCTTGAGTCCCTACTGTGGGAACATTAAAAAGGATGCTGATGACTTTAGAAGCCAGTGAACATCCGAATTTGATACGGTATATAAGCATTATGTGTTGTACGTAGATAAGTTTGAACTATTGATTAATGATAAAAATAAAACTTACAGTCTTAACAGGCAGTAGTCTCATATAGGAGCAGCTATATTGGCCAAAAAAGCCGATTGAGTAGAGTATAGAACAGTCAAGGAGATCTCTCTCCATAAAAATGTCACCGAGAAGTCGATACTATCCGGAGTGTCATAATCAGCACGCCTAGCCAAGTTGTTATTCTGCAATCGTTAACGCTGTCGAAAAGTGATGAAACGTGTGGGAATGACGTCATCTCAACGTAAAGTCGCGTGGTCGGAACAAACGAATAGAAAGTTCGTAGCCAAGTTCACATCGTTCAAAATGATAGAATGAATTTCTACAACGTTTAACGCTACATCCTTTGATAAACAAACGCTACATTGTAGAACGAGCGGCCGACTCAGGCGCGTCAACATGGCTAGCCACTTATCGTTTTCTACAATTGCTGACCCCGAAGCGTTTCCGATTGGAGAACGGAATTCGACACGATACGGTTGTAACTTGGCTAGGGGGGCAGTTCTCCATCTAGGTACTCGTACTTACTGCTATTTGATTTCTTTGTCAAAAATCAAATTGTTCTAAAATGTTTACAAGAGACATATTTTTGGAGTTTGTTTTCCCAATCATAGTAACTTTTCATGGAGGCGATCGTCAGCAGCGACCTCTCACATCAGTCATCACATAAATCATGGTTCGGAGCAAGAAGGAACGGAAAGCGGTCACCTCCTTCCCAAGTCCAAGAGATGTTACCAAAACTGTAGGAGGTAGGAGCCTAGCAGGGCTGATGTCCGCTAGGGCTGCGAGAAGGTTTGAAAGAGTTACTGCGTCCCTGGAAAATAAAAGGCAACTGGAGGAACCACAGGGTTTTAGTTAATAAAAGTTTAACACCCTCACACCCCACCCAGAATAGTTGTATTTATTTGATAAGTTCCCGTTTAAAATTAAAAAAATACCTAATCTATAAAAAACTAAACTAATAAAACACGTCTCCGTGCCATTTGTGTGCGCATTTGACAAGCTCCTAACATGGCCAGCATTACATATTCAAGTGTAGACGATGGCTGGCCACTACGAACATGTGCGCCTTGTTAATCACTGGGCGACCAATGAACTGAGCTCTTTACTTGGCTAAGTATTGATATGTTACTTTGTAACTAATTTGTAGATGTAAGTTATTGAATTATGTTGGAAATTCTTGAGTATACAGTACACAAATTCAATAACATTTAAGCATAATTTGCTTCATAATGTTCCTATAGCTGGAACCTTTTCTACCAGGTTGTGTGGTTGTCTTCCAGGTTGGTGAGCGTCAAATGTCTTCGAAGTTTTGATATAGAACCAAAACTTATAAATGAATATTATACAGAGCAGGAGCAGTGGTTGCAGAGTGGTAACGGCCCCGACTTGCGAGTTTGTAGGTCGCGGGTTCGAACCCAGCCAGGCGCATTACATTTTGTAATTTATTTCATCACCACTGCTCTCAAAACGGTGAAGAAAGACATCGTGAGGAAAATGGCATGTCCTAGAAACAAAAATTCGAAGAGATGTGTCATTCACCAACCCGCACTGGGCCCGCGTGGTGGATTACGGCCTATTTCCTCTCCTAGAGAGGCTTGATTCTCAGCAGTGGGAACATTAAAAAAGGCTGATGATGATGATGAATAAAATACCTATTTTGTTGATGAAAATAATGTGTCACTTACTCAGGATAGAGAAGGTTCCAACTTTAGATTTGAACCTATTGAAATTCAAAATTTATCGAGACCACTTATTTTTTATTTTTTTTTTCGATTGGAAAAATCATCCAATGACAACCCCCGCTCTTGGGCGGCGCGGGAGATAGTGTCAGACTCATACTGACTACAAAACCCATCCCGTTCGTTCAAGCCTTCATACCGGGGCTCGAGCGCCCTTTCGGATAACCCTGGCCCCAGTAGGCTTCGACCCCGCTGGGCCCCTGCTGTTGCTGACAACTCCTTGATGCGCGCGGCGTCGACGACTTGGGCTTGGTCCGGACAGTTACCGGACGGCCGGACAGCGAGTTACCCATTGCTCACTGTCCGCAAGCCCGCGCCTACGGTGGCTGTAATAAATTTTCATAAGCGAGTATGTCAATTGCAAGGTATAGCTAAAATTTCGTAATGGGTAACTGACCTCTTTTTTTAGTTTCCTGCGTGACACTTGCCCTGGGTGACGCGAGAGGGGCGTCACCCAGAGCAAGAGAAGTCATTTGACGGTTCACACACAAAAAAAAAAAACAATGAATTCACTTAATTAGTGTCGCCCTCACAAGTTTTCACTTAAAAACGGACACTTATTACTTTCCCAACAAATTATTCCAGTAACAGACAAAATAAATTGCGAAAACGCAAAGAATAGCAAATAAAAGTCGCCTTAGCACTAATTGAACGTCGAACTTCGCCATTGTCATTAGTAACTTTAGCGTTAGACTTTACCATCGGTATTTTTAAATGGGCAAACGGTTCCGGGGGAAAATGTACAGCGAAACATCGCTTCCACGTTCCAGAGAGAGGCAAATAAAAAATGTTTCAGCTGCCGGAACACTTGCAAAGTCGGCTAGAGTATTGAAAGAGGTGAATATTGGTGTGGACGTGAAATCACTTGTACAGAAAACTAATAGTATGATGATTTATTTTAAATTACAAACTTTATTCTCTATTTGGCGCCGCCGTGAGACACACATTGTCAGTTGTCTCTTTTTTTTATGTAATCATTAGTGTCTACATGTTGTTACAACATTGTGTGTATCTACGAGTGTGTATGCCAAATAAAATAGCTTTCTTTCTTTCTTTATTGTACACCTCAAGAGCAATGGAAAGGAATGAAGATATCCGCAGAAGAACCAAGGTTACCGACATAGCACGAAGAATCGCAAAACTTAAGTGGCAATGGCAGGGCAGGGCACGCTGCTCGCAGAACAGATGGCCGTTGGGGCCGAAAGGTTCTGAAATGGCGACCACGTGCCGGAAGACGTAGCATTAGAAGGCCGCCTACAAGGTGGACCGATGACCTGGTAAGGGTTGCGGGAATCCGATGTATGCGAGACGCACAGGACCGTTCATTGTGGCGATACTTGGGGGAGGCCTACGTCCAACAGATGAAATGATTGTACACCTCATAAGTTCCTTAGGTAATTTAGTCTAAATAATACGGTTATATGGCTTACTCGATGTTAACAAACGCGATGATGAATGCTCATGGCCTTGCAATTACCGACTGCTTCTATATTATGATTAAAACCAGCTAAATTCAGATAGAATCCATACAATAAAAGGCCACTTTTCCAATTACACCCTTACAATTTACCGAGTAGCGTAACACTTATTTATATGTATTACATACAAGAATTAGGTTTGCAAACTACAGTGACGGACCGTTGATACTAGATAGCCGTGTGTGGAACGTTCAGTTGCCAGCAATGCATTAGTAATACGATACTTACACAGGTTTACATCGGCATACTCGTATGTTGATGGCTGATAGATCGGTTACATTTTGTGTTTGAGTAGATTGTGGTAGAAGCTGAAATCCCGGTTTTTGTTGTCTACAATACAGTTCTTAGCTCGAAAGCTGCAAGATTCCAAATTCAAAATCAGTATTTTGAATTTGGAATCTATTTGGAATTGTTTGAAAGCTGCAAGATTCCAAATTCAACATCGGTATTTTGAATTTGGAATCTATTTAGTATCGTTTCAAAGCTCTAAGATTCCAAATTCAAAATCGGTATTCTGAATTTGAAATCTATTCGGAATCGTTATACCTGGATTTCGATCGGTACCCGGGTATAACCACAAATTTTGCCAAATAAAAGAAAAAAAAACTACAAATATACTTTTGGCAATGAGCAAAAAACTGAAAAGTTTTATGAGCAAAGGTTTTGGAGCTGTTGAGTAGTTAGAACATTGAGTATATTAGAGAAAGTTTGAAAGTGGCGCCAGTGAGTGAAAAGTTGAAAAGGAATTTTTTGTCTTGGTATGAACATGTAAAGAGGAAGGATGTAATGTAATGCATGATACTAAGAGAGAAAAGCAGACATGAGTATACATGTGGATGGATGAAGAGGGAAAGGAAAGCCAAAGGAAAGATGGATGTATTTTGTGAGAAATTATATAAAAGAAAAATAAGTTAGTGATAGCATGACGGGTGACAGGACAGAATGAAAGAAAAGAACGTGTTGCGCCGACCCCAATTAAAACGGGACAAGAGCAAAAAGATGATGGGTAGTTAAAACATTTACATAAATTGGTATAGAAACCTACGATGAAGAAAATTATTTTTTCACAGAAACGTGCGGAGGTATTACAATAAAATTCATTTCAAGTACCATTGAAATAGTGAAAATTTCAAACTTTTATGATGCCAACCTAAAGATGAGGTTATTTAAATATTCCGGGTACATTTGACACTGACAGGGAACGACACGAAGGGTCAGTAATGTCCTAGATAAACTTAGAAAGGTATCTATATATGAATAGAAAAACTGGGCAAGTGCGAGTCGGACTCGCACACTGAGGGTTCCGTGCAAACTACAATTCCCGAATGGAGTCTCGAAGATTTCGCCGAATTGCAAAAAAAAATCTTATTTTGTGACCTAAGTAAAAAAAATTTACGGTTTTCAGATTTTTTCCTATACCTGTGTTATTAGACCTTGCTTTGTGCATTTCACGATTCTGGGTCAACGGGAAGTACCCTATGAATTTCGATCTTTGAGAGTATCAAAATATACGTTTTTTTGCGACATAAACGGCCGTATCATTTTATTCGTGATTTTTTCACAGCTTGAAGGGACCGCAGACCTGAGTATATGGTTTTAATATCGACTCGATACGTCCACGCGTTCTCGAGATAAAGGATCTTGACAGACAGACAGACGGACGAACAACAAAGTTATTCTATAAGGGTTCCGTTTTTTCCTTTTGAGGTACGGAACCCTAAAAATTCACATTGGTAATTGCCCATATATATTAAGAATCACAATGTAGAAATCTCAATTAAAATAAGAAACGTTAATGCATAATTTAGCTCAGTTGAAACCAATCACATCTCAGAACTCAGAACAACTAGCAGGTACAAGAACAATGTCCAAACTCGTGCAGTCTGCAACAACAGCGGATTCAAATCATAAAGTTATGACAAGTAGCTAGTCTACCGTTTACAAACACAACAACTCGTAGCCTTTCGCTTTGCTAATTTAGCTTCTCACTAGAAAGCTTGCAAACAGACAAGAAGACATGTTGACAGATAGGTTTGAGTTTTGTGATGTGTTGAGAATAAACTTGATCCTTTTGTTTTGAAGTGGGATATCATTAAATGACTGCTCCTGCTTTACGGTGGAGCGAAAAGGCGTATCAGACTTTCCCCACCCACCAGTATTCTTTAGTTTTGGGCGGAGCATCGCCGTGCCCTCGTGGGGGCGATCGGCGGCGGAGACTTCTCGCGCCAGGCTTTGGTTGAGGCCATGAGTGCCATGATGGAGTGGCAGGCGATCGCCGATTTCTGCGAAGCAGTAATGCTCGCAAAGGAGGAGGCCGACCGCATCAAGCAACGGCGTTCTCGCCGCCGCCGCCGGGATTCTGATCCCGATTTCCGGCCACCGTAGGCGCGGGCTTGCGGACAGTCGTAGATGTAACTGTCCGGACCAAGTCCAAGTCGTCGACGGCGCGCACTGTTCCCGCGCGCCTCAAGGAGTTGTCAGCAACAGTAGGGACCCAGCCGGGTCGAAGCCTACTGGGGCCAGGGTTATCTGAAAGGGAACTCGAGCCCCGGTATGAAGGCTAGAAGGAACAGGGTAGGTCGTTTAGTCACTAAGAGTCTGACACTATCTCCCGCTCCGCCCAAGAGGGTTGTCATTGAATGATTTTTCCCACCATAAAAAAAGTATTCTTTAGTTGCCCTTTGCTGTCCAGGACTATGGTAACTCTTTCAAAATTTCCCATGTACTAGAATTCTACTACATCACTGAGTGTTATAGGCTACATATTTTCTATTTTAACGTGGACGAAGAGCTGCTGGTAGTAACTAGTCTACACTAATATTATAAAGAGGTAAAGTCTTTTTTTAAGCTATTGCATAGCTTCTATCGCGGGCCTTGAGCGTGGAGACCGAATCCAGAAATTCCGTAACGAAAATAACCTAACACCCCCCACTCATTTGTTTTTTGAGCGTGGTGACCGATAAGAAAACAAATGAGTGAACAATCAATCAAAATTCAATTCAATGTGTGAAAGTGTAACTTCAATTAATATCAAAGAAAAAAAAACAAAGGAAAAAAAATACTGCATAAATAAAATAAATAAATAATTATAATTGCATAAGTTGATAAAAATGCTATGCAATAGCTTTACCGCGGCAGTCCCCGAGTGCCACACGTCTTTTTTTTTATGTAGGAGGTAATCTCTGTAAGTTGTATTAGTCCGATTGCGAAAATTTTTCACCGATAGAAAGCTGCTTTATTTGTAAATGACATAGGCTATATTTTATGATTAGGACATAAAAACTCGACGCCTGAGTGTACTTTGTGTTTTTGTATTTTATTTATGTACGTTATTTATATACGTACGATGTGTGTACGTTGTTTATTTAGGCTTTAGTATAAATAGTTTAAGTTTTTTTTTAATGTACATATGTAAATTATATCTTATTTAAATAAAAGCCCGTTTTAAGTACGATATAAAATAAAATATCATAGAAGGCTATTCCCTTGGGATACCTTTTTTTTGGTGGGAAATCATCTAATGACATCTCCCACCCTTGGGTGGAGTAGCAGGTCGTGTCAGATTTATACTGACTAAAATCCACTCCTGTTTCTTCTTTGCCTTCGATCCAGGGCCCCGCAGTTCTCTTTCGCGTCACCTATGCCCCCAATTATATTCGACTTTCATGCAAGCGAAGTCTCTAGCAAAAGCTAGATATAAATAAATGATTAGATACAAGTAATTATTATAAACAAAGAAACATAAAGAATCCTAGCACATTGTCAAGACACCTCTCGCAAGGAGAGCCAGTTCAACACACTAAGGTTTGTTGAAATTAAAATATTTTTCCTGTACGCGACCATCTTGACCAGTTCCTTGTAGGAATTGTTGTCTTTGTTTACGGAAAATTATTATAATCCTATGCCACAAAATAGACAGGTACAGAAGTTAATCTCATGCATGCACTTCACTTTTTATACCTACGCTAGGCGATCGCACACACGGACGCGCGTTGCGCCGAATTGTATGAGCGCGACCGGGCGATTGAGCCGAGATATCGTGTCCGTGAGCGGTGCCTATGGCCCGTATTAATAAACGTTCCTCAGCCCAAGATCTTATACTTGAGACCAAGCTTGAGGTCTTGATCGTATTAATAAACGAGATTCACAAGCTTAAGCTCAAGCTCAAGTTCGAGCTCAAGCTCAGCTTAGGTTTACGACATCAGCCGAGTGTTGTCTGATTAATAAACGAAACTCGAAACTTAAATTTATAACAATCTCTGTACTTGAGCTGCCAGATCATGAGTGTAGACCGACCGGGACTTGAGCTCGTGATTATCATAGCGCGAAACGTAGGGTTTGTAAATATTTTGAGTCAAAATTTAATAAATTATTACTATAAAATATAGTAAGTACTATTATGCTATTTTATGGCCTTTGCAATATCGTTTATCGAAAATCCTTTTGAATTGCCAAGTAAATATTACAAAAAAAGATTCAGATTTGTTCAAGTTTCGGTATTTTATATTCCCATTAAAAGGAATTTTATTTTAAACTTCGATCAATGTGATTTAAAATTCTACGTAAGCTCAGCTTGAGTACAGCGCATTGAGGAGCTGATCTTGGTAAATGAGATTCTGTACTCATGTATTTATTAATTAGCAATGATCTTGAGCTTCTGACATCGTATAATCGGGGATCAAATGATATCGCACTTGAGGACGGAGTTGAGCATCGTTTATTAATACGGGCCTATGTGTGCGTTGCTCGAGCGCGCTTTGTATGTAGATTGTCTTCTGTATCTATCTATTTTTTGCCTATGCCCTATATGGAGATTTATTTTTTTCTATGTTTTCATATTTATATACAACAATAGTTTTACTATTGCGAAAACTGAAACACGTGTTTAGTATTTTTATATAAAGAATCTATGTACGAAATTTCATAACTGTATCATGAAAAATCACAAAGTTATAAGCTTGTTATGTCAGCAAAATACATAGTCACCGGACCATCCAGGTGACTGAGGGGTTGTTTTGCGCTTGCACCCAACTGTTTGCTGGCGCCTAATACTATCTTTGATCTTCCGTGACCTGTGTTGTACTTAGTGCCGGTGGTATCCGAGTAGTGACCTTTTTAAATATTTTTGGGAAAAAATATAACATGGTGTAAAAACTATTGGAATCCATTCAGTTACTGATTTCGAACAAACTATAATTTTTAAAAGCCAAAAAGAAAAATAGGTAGGAAGGGTAGGGTAAGTGGGTAGCGTAGGGTAGGGTAAGTGGGTAGCATAGGGTAGGGTAAGTAGATAGGTAACGTGGGGTAGGTAGGTAAGTAGGTAGGGTAGGGAAGATGCTCAGTTGACGGGAGCGAAGCCGCGAGTAAAAGCTAATGTTGTATATAAAAGCGAAATACCACTCACTGATTAATCACGAAATCTCAGAAAATATAACACCTACAAACTCAAAATTTGGCAGGTAGGTTCCTTATAGGGTGTAAATATCCGTTAAGAACGGATTTTCCGAAATTCACTCCCTAAAGGGGTGTAACGGGGGTCCAAAGTTTGTATGGAGAAACTGACTTTCAGGCGGGCGAAGCCGCTGGCAGAAGCTAGTCTTTATATAAGACTAGCTTTTGCCCGCAGTTTCGCCCGCGTACATAAAGTATAGCCTATGTCACTCAGGAATAAAGCAGCTTTCTATCGGTGAAAAAATTTTCGCAATCGGACCAGTACTTTTTTTTTTATCTGTTACAAACTAGTACTTGACTGCGATCCCGCCTGATGGTAAGCAGTGATGCAATACTTTCAGAGATTACCTCCTACAAACAAAAAAAAAATAAAAAACAAACTTTACATCTTTATTACGTAGTACGTGGTTAGTGACCCTGACTGCTATGCCGGAGGTCGTGGGTTCGATTCCCACCCAGGACAAATGTTTGTTTGATGAGCACGATCATTTGTTCTGTGTCTGGGTGTAATTTATCTATAATATGTATGTATTTAGAAATATATAAGTATGTTTATCAGTTGTCTAGTACCCATAACACAAGCTCTGCTTAGCTTGGGACTAGACGGCGCTGTGTGATAGTTGTGGAATATTATTAATATTATTAAAAAAATTAGTGTAGATTTTTGGCGGGATTTTTCCCAGAGAAGTTTAGCGACTGTTTTAATAACTCACAAATTGGTCCCTAGTGGATATTGCGTTGTATTATATTTTGTTTTGTTTCGTCTGTACCTAAGGAATACCGGCCTCATGTAGTAATTAACGTTAATATACTTTTTCACAATCGAGTTTTTCAAATAACTTCGTCGTTTAAAATATAAACCTTTTTGTATTATCACTAGCAAAAGTTGCACTGTTTACTTCTAAATTAGAGCAATTTTTTTTTTATGTGTGATCCAATGACATCTTCCACTCTTGGGCACAGCGGAATTGTGTGTCAGACTTTTATTGATTAACTCATAGAATGCCGTAATTAGAGACACAATAGAAAGACAATTGCTTATGTCGAACTGGGTAACTTAAGACATTCAAAAGGTTAAGTCCCTAAACCTGTTCCTTTTTTGCTTTTCCTTCCAGGGCGGTTTTTTATTCGATACACTTACGAAGAAATGAATAAACGGGGTTTGACCGGCGACTCGTGGGGGTCCACGCACTTTTCTACACGTGCGGGAAACAGTATATTGCGTTCCTAAATGTGGTGGGATAGATATAGATATAGATACATATCGACATATTCATACTAGACTCTACTCATCCTCATATGTAAATGCCAAACAATAATCTAATATATGACAGGATCCTAGAAGTAAATAACGGGATTTACAGCCGACTTGATCGTACGGAGGACGTAAAGCGTAATATTCTATGATTACGATTTTGTTTGTCACCTACTGACACAGAATGTGAAGAAGTAGGAAGACGAAAATATTTTTTATGTAGGTCGTAAGGAGAATGTTCAGGGCGCGATCTAATGGGGGGGCGAGCCCGGCATGTGCCCATAGCGGCAAAAAGTGAGGGGCGGCAAAATTGACTTAGTCCTATCTTCCAACCTAGCCATTAGCCATCCACACCCAAGTTGGCAGGCTAAGAATTTTATGTAAGTACTAGCTTCCAACATTCTGCAGGTTGGATAGTGGAAATATTTAAGACTTAAGACTCATCATGACTTATATGGTTTTGTGTATGTAAAGGCCGGCGAAAATTATCTTTTCCCGGAGCGAAATAGCTAGATTGGACCCTGAATGTGTTACATTAATCCGAAAAATGAAACATCGAAAAACATGTCCCCGTAGGTTTACTAATCCGAAACACGTGACAACAAAGCGAAAAACTTAACACCGTAGCCATGCCACAAAATAGATAGTTACAAAAGACAATCTCATGTATGTACTTCACTTTTTATACTTACACTCGGTGGACGCACACTAATGAGCGTTTAAGCCGGAACTGTTCGACGAGTGGGCCGAGACGCGACTGAGATATCGTGTCCGTGAGCGGTGTCTATGTGTGCGTCCCTCGAGCGCACTTTGTATGTAGATTGACTTCTGTACCTATCTATTTTGTGGCCATGCGATCTCGAATAACATGATTCATAAAAATGTAATATCGAATAACACGTCCCCGTAACTTTGCTAATAAGAAACACTTAACAACGAATCCACTCTACCACAAAAAACCAGACGCCGTAGTCATGTGATGTCAAATAACCAAATCTTTAAAGCATTATTTCGAATCATTTCAATTAAATAAATTACACAAAGTGTTTGCCTCGCTGGGTTTAAACCCCCCGCAGCAACTTCAATTATTATCTGCAACCGATTTCTTCTAAAACTTGTACCTATATTTTATGAAAGAAAATAAAAAAAATATTTTCCTCAACTGAAACCACCCCCAAGCCACAAGGTGCCTCCTACAAGGTGGACCGATGACCTGGTGAAGGTTGCGGGAGTCCGATGGATGCGAGACGCACAGGAGCGCGCATTTTGGTGACACTTGGGGGAGGCCTATGTCCAACAGTGGACGTCTATCGGCTGAAATGATGATGATGAAACCGCATTGAATAACTTCCTGTATAAGTATGTATACCTGCACATAACTTCACGAAAAATTTTCCTGTTATCAACGGACAAAAAACTCGTTATATTTAAGATTCAATGTTGCCAGCGCATGAATATTTTGCTAATGCTCATTATTCTAATAAACGTAACCCATAATTGGAAATCGCACGTCATTTTTGGTTAGGGTGACCATATTAATAAAAAACAAATGACTGTAGTATTTGCATTGTGTCTAAAGTGAATAGATAATCATGCTAATGTAATGATGAATGAAAATCTGTAAGTACTTAAAGTGTCAGCGTTAAGCCATAATTTAGATTTGCAAATTAGCATATTTAGAGGGTTAATCTATATTAAAAGTAACGTCTGACTAGTGTGTAGCGCAATTGTGTTAATACCGGAAAAAAATATGCTAATTTAAGACACTAAATAATTAGTCACCAAACGATAAACCAATTTTGATTTGCCCTGGGTTTGATTTACGCAGGGATGCATAATATAAAAAAAAAATGACTACAGCGACGCACCATGATTATTTATACCGGTCCCTAAGAACTTCGTTAAAGCTGAGAATCCAACTAAGTATCTTAATTTGGCTGGCAAAATGGTCGACATGTGAGAAGTGGCAACAATAGTCATAGTGACGACCAATGGCTTAATATCCAAGAGCCTCTAGGCGAGAGAAGGCAATTGGGTCAACGCTTGAAGCAGAAACCTGCACACGGTGCTTAAGGATGTTCCTCTCTCCAAAGCCCAGACCACCGGTAGCTTGAACCCTGTTACCAATGCTGGCAGGTTATATATTTTTTAATATTTAAAAATGGAAATTATTTATTTATAATAGAAAGTAACAAAATATTTAATATCTTATTTGATGGTAAGAGATGATTTGGCTGCAATAAGAGATAGAAATAATTTTAATAATTTATAGAATAGAATAGAATATCTTTTCTACTTTAAGTTGAATAAAAAATTACGATGCCGTTAATGTCAGTTTTTTGACTTAACAATTAATATAATTTACTGTTGTATTCTGGAAATATTCTCATAGGTACTCAAACTATCTACCAACTTGCTTATTTTTGGAAAATCGTTATTTATTTATTTTTTACAAACTAAAAAAAATACCAAATCCTCCAAAAATAATGGTTACAATAACAACACATCGCTATGAGCAAGCACGCGCCCGCCTAAATCGTCCGTCCGGTCTCAATATGGCGACCCATCGGTGTTCAACTCACGCGCATAACCGCCTGAAGGACGGTTTTCACGTGGAAATAGCATTGTTTGTATGATTGTGTGTGTGTGTGTGGATGTTCGTAGATGTGTGTGTGAAGAACAAAGAATATCTGTATATAGCTGTTTTTTTTTGTATGAAGATTTTCGTGAGGGAAAATCTTTGAGACAGCGAATTTCTGTTTTGGTACCTATTCATGTCTCTGTAGTTTGATTTGCTTGTGATAAGATACTACTAGATGTCTGCGAGTTATAATTTTCACAGGGAAAGATTTGAAATGTCTTTTTTTTTCGGGAATATATTTAAATACAATTTTTAATTCAACGAATCATATGTGTTTTATAATGTACTAGCTTTTGCCCGCGCGGCTTCGCTCCCGCTCTTCCTTACTCCACCCTACTATACCCTACTCTACCCTACCAAACTTCACATTACAATGAAAAGTGGCATTGATTTTTATTTATATAGATTATACATATAATGACTGTCTTTAAGTATTGCAACATCTAAAATGTATCAAAACCTTTAAATTCCCAGTGCTTTTAATGTTGACAACCCTAATAATTAAATAAATCAATAAATAAGTAAATAACCCTTGACACTTGCGTTTTTCTTCAGTACTTACAACACACATTTGAAATCTATCATTTATGATATTAATTTTTTTTATCAGATCTAATGGTATCCAAGACTGCTAATTGATAGAGAAGCTAAAGAACCAGGGTATGGCTGTATTTTTAATTATCATCACTCAACGATGCCCTTTTAAAGCACGCAAACGTTATATCAATTTAAAATGATAATTTTCACTTTCTTTGCCGGTTTTCTCATCGAGAATAGATTGGCCATCCTTTCCATTAATTAGTAGTAACTGTCCGAAGAAATACCAGTAATTAATACTCTAATTAATTAATACGGAAGCAGCACCTGACACATATTTTAACACGGCTATACAAAACCTTAATTATAATTTCGCAACTATGCGACTTTTTTTCGGAGGTTAAAAATGAGTGCCTTTGGCTCACACACCCGGCTTTTGAGCACAAAGTAAACTTTAATTATGCGACATGTTCTGTGTTTTATGTCGGCCATTTTGTATTCGTGTATGGTTTGAATTTGGAATTTTATATTTTTTTTTAGGTGGGAAATCGTCCAATGACTTCTCCCGCCCGTGGATGGTGCGGGAGAGCCTGTCAGACTTTTATTGGCGGTGCTGGAGGGCGTTACAGACTTTTACTGACTAAAATCTACACCTACGTTCCTTTTTTGCCTTGCGTTTTACGGCCTCGGGGTTCTTTTTCACCTTACCCATGGATTTTATTGAATATACCGTTGGTTGTACAGTTGCCACAACGTATCTTGAGCGCTCGGCGTCAGAGTGGGGATCGCTTTGCGTATTCCATACATTGGCGAGCCAATCGTCTTCGTTGTTAGACACATGCTGCAACGCAGTGAACGAATCAGGAGTGACGTCAATGACGCGATGGCGCGGCGAGCCAGTCACTGACACTGGGCCACCGCGTCTCACTTCGCACCACTAAAGAGACCGAATATTTGACTTCTGCCAACCGCTCAAGATACGTTGTGGCAACTGTATGGGGATTGAAGAGCTAAACGAGAGGGGAGTATTCAGTCGCAAACTGAAAAAAATGGAAAGGGTTAAAAAATATTCAGGCTATGTTTGGTAAAAACAATGAGTTATTTAAATATTTTATTTAGTTTCATCTGTCTCGATGTTTTCTGTATCTTACAAACAGTAAATCAAATCTTGCAAAATGAATTTGATCCACTTCCCGATTATATATCGATTGAGCTGAAATTTTGATGCATAGTGTAAATCAGATGACAATGAAAAAATTATTATGACATGAAGCTGATCTGATGATGGAGCAGGAAGATTGCGATAGGAACTCGGTAGTTAAACGACACAACCCCATTGGGTATGAGCACGTATCATTCGTTTTGACGAGTACTTTGGTGCTAGATGGTAACTAGGGTCTGATGATGGAGCTGCAAGATTACCATAGGAACTTGGTAATAAGCGCAATAAGATTATATGCAAGAGCTTTTTGGATTGGTCTTGAGTATTAATTATACAACATTATTTTAAGTATAAGCGAAACCTTAATATAGCTTGTTCAGAATCAGTAACTGTATCGATTCCAATATTTTTTTGCACCATACATTATACAAGGTGTACGGGACAGTCCTCCACAAACTTTAAGGGCTTGCTCAGTAGACGAAACTGAACAACCTTCCACAAGATTTTTTTTTAGGAAACAAAAAATTAAAGATTTTTTTTCAGGAAACGAAAAAAAAATCGGCCGCGCCATACAAATTGTCTAATCAAGTTTATTTTGTATGGTATGGCTGATTTTTTTTTTCGTTTCCTGAAAAAAAATCTTGAGGAAGGTGGTTCAGTTTCGTCCACTGAGCAAGCCCTTAAAGTTTGTGGAGGGCTGTCCTTTACACCTTGTATAGGGTGACTGGTAATTAGTGACCGATACCTTTCAATCGTGGAAATTACAGACACAATAGAAAGACAATAGGTGCGCGAACGCCGGCGTTCGCTTGGGGTTTAATGAATTAAACACGTGATTGTACTCATGATTACAAACAACTTTTCCAAAGAAACTTTTCTATCATACTAATTTTTTTTTGTCATGGAAAATGTTTGTGTATTTTCCGGAAAGTAAAGTTTTTCTTTCTTTTTTTCTCTTCATCGGTTTTATGACAATAACAAAACAGCTGATTGAAAGTCGCTTGCGCGCGCCTGCGACTGTTCAACTGATAGCCGCGTTTTGTCATTGTGATAAGTTTTATCACAATAAAAAACACGAATGAGTAAAAAAAAAGATTCTTTGGGAATGTTGTTTGTAATCATGAATAGAATCACGTGTTTTTTCCCAAAATAATATAAAAAAGTCACAAGTTTGACACCTCCGACAATAAATACATCACAAGTCAAGGCAGGTCATAGCGGGCATTAAACGCCAGCGCACACTGGTTGGCTAAATCGCCCGGGTGGCCCAGTGGCCATGTATTTATGTCGTCAACCAGGTACCATAACTGGCTATAACTTTGTGATTTTTCATAACAATTGTAGATAGTAGTCCTTAGCGAGAGAGGCGAGTGAGGCTCCCGTGATGTGTCTCCATTGGTCCCAGTTGACGACGTCTCGAGAACTCTGGACTATGGAGGTTTGTGTTGCAGCTCTGATGAGGTCTGTCCAACGCGTAAGCGAGCGCCCGCGTGACCGCTTCCCCTCCACTTGTCCCTGGACAACGAGTCGCTCCATGGAGTGTTCGTTGCGAACAACGTGACCAAAATATTTGAGGATTCGTACTTGCACAGTCGACGATAAGATCCGTTTGATGTTTAGCTCCTCCAGAATCGAAACTTTAATCCTAACTGCTGTCCAAGGGATCCGCAGCAGTCGCCGCCAGCACCACATTTCGAGTGCATCGATTGCGATGCGTCGGTCTTTGAGGCGAACCGTCCACGTTTCTGCGCCATAAAGAAATATTGGAAAGACTAAGCTTCTCATGAGGCGATAGATAAATAGATCGATAGATAATAATAAAAAGAGACGATAGATATAATACAGGTATAGGTAAATACCGCGCGGTACAAGCTTCCTATGAAAACAATATTTTCATAGAAGACTTCTTTTAGTAATTGAAGTCAGCTTGTAGAAATCCACAGCTGGAAATGGGCCTCTACAAAGTGGAAAGACAAACAAAACAAGAGTTCTAATGGCTAACCGCTTATTAAATTGAGAATTCCGAGTTAAGAACTTGTCAAGGAGTTTGTTTGGCTGTTTTAATTATTCGCAAAATTAATTATATAAAATTGGTACACACAAAAAATGGCGGTAAATTGGTGGTAACATTAAAAAGGCTGATGATGATTTTTGGAGGCGAGTTTTGTTTCTCTATTAGGTACCTAAACAATAGAACAATGTGTGGAATCATGAAAACGTGTGTGGTCTCGGTAAAATGGTGCTGAGAATTTTATTGTAGACTACCTTAGTGAAGCTGTGAAGTAAGCTGACTCAATTGCTGCCAAATATTTTAAAAATATTCTATGAATGTGCTGTATCCGTATTTTAATGAAAAACAAAGTGACTGTATACAAGGTGTAAGGGACAGCCCTCCACAAACTTATGTGCTTGCTCAGTAGACGAAACTGAACAACCTTCCACAAATATTTTTTCAGGAAACGAAAAAAAAAAATCGGCCTCGCCATACAAATTGTCCAATCAAGTTTATCATTTTGTATGGTGAGGCTGATTTTTTTTGGTTTCCTGAAAAAACATTTTGTGGAAGGTTGTTCAGTTTTGTCTACTGAGCAAGCCTTTAAAGTTTGTGGAGGGCTGTCCCTAACACCTTTTATAGTATATCAAAAATTAAAATACTTTCTAAATGCCCAAAGCTTGCGAAGTCAAAAAAAAAAAATACAAACTCTACTGTATTGATAAATGTTGTCAATTTTTTATGCTAAAATTCATCGTTCGTCAAGTTCAAGTCTATCTCCGGAATAAGAATTCCGGAGATAGTTTTCATAATCAAGAATTGTTGAGAGTCTCATGTGTCAATGCATTAAGATACCTAGTTAATTTGTTATAATGAACGAGGATACTTGGCTAAACGTAGCCAACGTATGGAAAACAATAATTTATTTGATTTATAAACTTAAGAGCGTCCTTCTTGAACCTTTAATCTTTCGAATACCGTCAATTAGAGACACAATAGAAAGACAATGACAGCGCGAACGCGTTCGCTTGGAGTTTAAAGGTAAGCGTCCACAGGCCCGCATCGCACGTACCGGACGCATCGCATCAAACGTATTAATTAGACTGCGTCCACTGTATCGGCAGCGATCGGATTGCCGACGCGAGTATCAGCAATCGGATTGTCGATGCCACCTTCATTCAGATTTTGGTAGTGATCATACGTGCGGAAAGTGATTTTGGTAGTGATCATACGTGCGGAAAGTGTTTGTGAGAATGGAGGAAAGCGATGAAGAAGTCGTTATTCCTTATTTATTAGCAGAAGAGGAAGAACAAGAAAAAAAAACTATAAAAAGGAAGCATAGCGTCCACTGATCGGCATTCCGTATGACGTCATCGGTACGCATCGCATGTAGGCATTGCCGATGAGCGGTCCGTACGGTGCTGATCAGTGGACGCTGTTGTATGAGTTTTTTATATAAGGCAAACTAAAATCCGTTACGTGCGATGCGTCGGATACGTGCGATGCGTCGGATACGTGCGATACGTCGGTTACGTGCGATGCGTCGGATACGTGCGATGCGTCGGATACGTGCGATGCGTCGGATACGTGCGATGCGTCGGATACGTGCAATGCAACGGATACGTGCGATGCGGGCCTGTGGACGCTTACCTTTATGAAACTATGCTTAGGTTGATGATAGACAGGTCAGGAACTAGCGTCCACTGAACGGGAACTAGTTCCCGACCTGTCTTATAGTTGTGTCTTATAGGCCAAATATGAACGTTGTGCGTACAAAATTTAAATGCCCAGTTTATCCAGTTTTTTCAAAGTCCAAGTTTATCCAGTTTATCCATTTTAAAGTCCCAGCAGTGAGAACATTATGAGGCTGATTTGCTAAAAAAGTAATTTAGAAGTAGTACTTTGTCTCCGGTCCTATATCCTTTTTATATTCACAAGCACTGTCACCACCTCAAATATTGTCTAAGTCACATGACAGAGTATCAATTTGATTATATTCATCTATATCTTACGGTAGTAAGCTCAGTGTACATGATAGTATGTTTCAGTTGAAACGACACATAATAAACATGAGTACACACGAGCACAGGACTGCTATTTGTAGTATGTTGACGAGGCAGTGTACACCCGCAGTTATGACGATGGTACCGCTAACTAATGCTACGTTTAAATGCTATCTATCCAAGTTCGTATTACGTGTAGAGATTTTTATTACTGGCTAAAGACAAGGCAGGGAAGCGTCTTATTAAGTTAGATGGAAAGTGGAGATGTCTGCAGGGGAATCAAAGTTATCGACATAGCTCAAGTATCGCCAAACTTTAGTGATAGTGGTCAGGGTAGGTACATTGCTTGCAGAACTGACGTTTGATGGGGCCGAAAAGTTCTGGAGTGGTGACTGTATTAGGAAAGATGCAATGTTGGTAGGTTTCCCATAAGGTGGATCGAACGACTCTTGGTTAGCGCTTTGCCCAATAGCAGATATCTTTTGGCTGAAATAACAATGATAATGAAAGTAGGTGCTTGTGTAAATGTTTAAAGACAATATTTTCTATCCCTAGACGTTGGTTTGAGTAGTTAGACTGTTTAGGACAGTCATTCGGACTTGCAATGTAGCAGTACAAAACATGATTGGAAAATAATGAAACTACAATGTTTCAGTAATTAATCCTTGACACTCAAGGCAATAGCAACTGTCAATCACCGACGGCTATCGAACGTAATAGAGCACCTACCTTAATAAGGCGAGTACAGGACCGGGAGTAAAAAAGTCTAAAATTATGAGATGGGACGATCGTGTTACGAGAGGACGCAAAAAGTGCGGTTGGCACACACGCATCGTACGAGACGAAAGGATCTGGTTGTACGGAGTATGGGATTTAGAGGGTACGGGGTGATGTCGGATCGGACACGTGTCGTTGAGGACTTGATCCTTTAGACTGTTTAAAAAAAGAATCTGAAAAACAAGATGGCGGATTTTGAACCGAGAAAGAGTGAAGATTGAAGCTAGAATTATATTAGATCGACATACACGTGTACCACGCCTGATTTGTATGTAAAACGACGTCGCGTGGCGTTGATCTGGTGTAGCTCTACAAGTGTAGTTTCTATATGAAATGTATGGACTCCGATGCACCTAGATCGCATACGTGGCACCTTTAATTGCTAGAAAATGGTTAAACGGTTGACGGTTTCGAGCGTAAATGAAGACCTTTAAAAATATCAATTTGATACTCTTGAAAATTTTCGGAGAAAACATAGTTTGTTTAAAAGAAAAATTCTGAACTTTTTCGATTATTTGTTGTTTGTTTCTCATTACACAAGAAGTCGTGTCGTGAGTATAAAGAGAGTTTATCAATTGTCGATAAGTAGCAGTGTGTACCTGGTATAGAGGGCGTAGTGCTGTCTCCCGTCGACATCGACCGCTGCACACTAGGTGATTTTTGGAAAATACTGAAAATTCCGATTGAATTGTTTTCATTACGACGTCAGAAATAGTAAGTTGTAGGTAGAAGATGTATAGCTTATTTAATATTAAAAACCTTCTGTTTTATTTTATAATCAAAAGCGCCCAAAAATGAATTCAAATCACTAATATAAATCTAATCATGTAAGTGTCGAAATATTTCATCAAAATGATAATAAAAGTTTTTCTTGTCAATGTCATTTACAGAACAAAACCCAGTACCAAAACAATTCAACGAAAAATGCTCCCCTGTGCGCCCGACCACGCACGTAGCTTATGATATTCAGCGTACGCGCAGCCCACAAAAAGCGGACGCAGCCATCTTAGCGGCGCGCGCGCACAACGCGGTTATTACGGGAAATCTTATGTTAATTACAATTATGTACTCCAAGCCCAGCGTCACATACGATACGGAGCAAAAACTCCGATCCTATACAATTTTAATGCGCTCACTGGAATTTACGGGAGATTCCACGTGGGGAGCGAAAAAACCATGTGTTGTGGAGCGTGTGTCTCGAATTTTGATTCTGTTTGCTTCTAGCGACGCGACTTGTTTCTGGTTTCAGGCTTACGGGTTATGCCGCTAAGGGGGGAGGGGGGGTAAGACACTAATTAGTTATTTTTGGGGCACGAGGAAGATTTTGGGTTTACGAACGGGAAAAAACTGTTGATGATTTCTTTTAAGGTCGAAGTCAGATCCTCTGTTACATTTTAAAGGAGACAATTAGAGGTTTTAACACACTTTTAATTTCAGATATTTGTATGCAGTGACTATTTGCAAGTCCATTTGAGGCTAGGTTAATTAGACATTACATATTCTTTGAATTAATTTCATCGTTCTAACATGTTGGATGGAACAGCATAATTGATTGTAATTAGAAAATTGTCGTACTGACAAAAAGTTTATTAGCATATTTTATTGTAGTTACTTATTATACATGGTGCATTAAAACAAGTGGTTCTAAAGGGGTGGAGTTTTAATACCACCTGCCCTATTTCTGTCCCAACCCACACGATTTGTCGTCTCAGTAAATATTTATTTTATATACTAGTTAAGAATTATCCCAGCTTGAATACAGCTACAAAAACGACGCATTCTTTCATGTTGTAGTGATGTTATCGGTAACACTAATGAATAGGCTCTTTAAGTTTACTTTTTCTTAAGTTTAAGTGAATGATATTAATCGGTATAACATTCATTGGAAGCTAGTAAAATATGAATTGAAATATTTTGATGATTTTAAGTGGGAATGAAAAATTACGCAGCTGTATATTTTCCAAGTATATTTCACAGAGAACTGATGGTTTAATTATAAAAAACTTTTCACAAAAAAAAATTAATAAGTATTATTTTGTACTTTTCAGTATTTTTTAACATTGAAGTTGGTTTAATTTTTTTTGGTAAAAAGTTTTATATTTTTCACTTTTTAGTTATGGTACCACCACTAAAAAGTACCACTCAGCCAAACTTAAATACCTTATAGCCAGAGTGCATCTCGTAACGATTCTAATAATCCCAAACATGGTTAGATTACATTAATTTACCTTCCGGCTTCATAACCAGATCATTTCGATACATCCCCCCTGCCCTCCCTTTTCTTTCAGTCAGTCATCGACTACACGTATAAACAAAGCATTTTACTTGTTATCTACAACAATTCTGCTGTGATCCTATGAGGAGTTCTGTTCCATATCTTCGAAGTTCATAATCAGATCATAACAAAATTTCTATGGGACCAATTTGGAAGCATAACCTTTCAATCAAAAAAATCATTTTCGAAATCGGTCCACAACTGACCGAGATATCGGTGAACATACATAAAAAAACATACATTCAGCCGAACATAGAACCTCCTCCTTTTCGAAGTCGGTTAAAAAGGGTAGGTATGTATACTTTTTGGAACTATGTTTAATTAGTTCTTTATTATCACATTCATACCATATAAAGGGTGGTTCTAAGGGGTTTATTTCTCGCTAGACATTTCTAAAACAATAAAAAATGCAATTGTTACATTTTATTGTTTGAAATTATTTTTTGTTTTATGTTTAATGATAATTATTTAACACATCTATAAGGTTGCTTGCCATTCCTGGATGGACAATGACAGTTGTCTGAAGGGACTTTGGTTCTTTGAAGTCTAAGAAGTTAAAAGTCCGTTATTATAAAATAAAAGACACTATACATATATAAAAGGAGAATTGACTGCCATATCAACCCACAGTCAAAACTACTGGGACTAGCAGCGTAAAATTTTGCACAAGACTTCCTTTGATGTAGGCAAGTATTAAAAGAGGATTTTTCAAAATTCACCACTGAAGGGATGAAGTCAGGTTTGTATGGAGAAACCCAGTTTCGAGTCTTCCCCACTGACAAAAGTTACTACTTTATAATTGCTTTATTGGTTGCAACGATCATTATTTCATTTTTCTCTTCTAGCATACCTGCGAAAGGAAAATTGGAGAAAAAAGAGATGTACACAGTGTGTAAATGATTTTTATAACAATGCAAAATTTAGTCGAGCACCGCCACCGACAGAATTAGCCGACGGAAAATTGTGACTAGGGTAAAAAGTAAATACAGTAAGCATATTACTCGTATGACAGACTGGTGTCTAAATTAGGCTTAGGGTCTGTATTTTAGGACACCAGGACTCCATCCTTAGATTTTATTAACATTTTTATATACCTAATGCTCTAACAGACAGTGGTCGCAACGGTCGCAATTATCTATTTATATTATACTAGCTTTTGCCCGCGGCTTCGCTCGTGTACATAAAATATAGCCTATGTCACTCAGGAATAAAGCAGCTTTCTGTCGGTGAAAAATTTTAGCAATCGGACCAGTACTTTCAGAGATTACCTCCTACGAACAAAAAACATACAAACAAAAAAACAAACTAACTCTTTACTAAATTGGTGTAGATTTATTTACTCGTAATAAATCTGTAGAAGTTTATAGTTGTGTGCGCATCACGTAAAATGTACCAAATCTATGTAGGTAAATAACTTTTATACATTAAAATTGTGTGTACATAACTTGACATATTACTTAGGCTTTGTTTTATCGCAATCGGTTGACTATACCGAAAGACACACTACATTCATTGACTGATAGGCGGTACGAAGTTCGCCGGGTCAGCTAGTTTATAATATTTACGTTGCAAATTCTATGCAGTGTTAGTATGGTTAGTATACACCGCTAAATTTTAATCGTTTTAATCCCGTGGAGGGTCGATCCGGTACATGAAACACTATCGATTTGTAAAGATGAAATTTAAAAAAAAAGTACCTTTTTTTCAAAACTCGTGTTAATTTACGCGTGTACGAAATTAATTTCTTTAAGAAAACGTTAGCTGATCTGAGGAGCTGAGGGATCGACCCTCCACGGGATTAAAACGATTAAAATTTAACGGTGTATACATATATATATATACTAGAATGCAAAAAGCCATTGTTCCTTACACAGACAGGTTTTTATAGGTAAAAGTCGAACACTCTCTTTCGCTCTACCCAGAGCGGGAACACATCCCAACAGTGGACGTATTTCGGCTGAAATGATGATGATGATGATTTTTTTGGCAACCTCAGATCCTGCTTCAAGGACCACTGTCATTTTGATTATTGATGAATTTATCCTACAACATTAATACTTCATCATCATTCATTTAACTTCTTAAAAAGGTATCTGTGTCAAGCGCCGTCACCGCCACAAAGTCTGTCCTCTCAGTCCACAACATCCGACCAGCTGCCCGTGCGATTAGCAGGCGCCGCACACGGCCCGCACCCGGCCCGTGCGTCCCCGCGCGTCCACGTATGGCGAAAGAGGCGCTCAGCTTAGTTTACTTTCGTCGCCTGCGTCCGCCGGATGCGGACCGTTCGATGCATGCGGATGGTTCTGGTCTGGTTGGCGGTTTGAGTGTTGGGGAATAGGTTATTTATAACTATGAGATGGGAAATTTTAGTTTTTCCCAATGATGTCGAAACCGAATAATAAGCGCTTAACTAAGAATGTATTTTGAAAAAGATTCAGAATTCAGAAATCAGAAACATTTATTTCAAATAAACATTGGTATATTTGAAATAAATGTTTACAATGGTTACAGGCACTTTTTCTTGGTTGGTCTATGGATCAGTGAGAACTTTAAGATACCGAAAATCCTTCATAATTCAGAGAGGAAGTTAAGCCGTTGGTTTCGGGTCCTTTGTAGACTTTTCTCAGTCGTTCAGGCATTAATTCTGACAAAGGGTATCGTTTTACCCAATTTCTGGGTTGGTAAGTTCAGATAAGCAGTCACTTCGTGTAAAATACTGGTATTTACCTGCTGAAAATGTTAGGTAGATTGATTGTTTGGACATATCCATTTACTTTCATTAACAATGATAAGACCACTTTAATCTTTAACTAGAATTGTAATAGAATTTGTAGTAGTTTATGTAACGGAGCGTTTAGAATTTTAAATAAATGTTACAGAGTCTAAATCATTAAACACGTGTGTGTACAAAAATTAAACCAGACCATAGAGAGAGTAAATAGTGCGGGTTTTGCCTGCCTTTTGTATTTTTTACATTAAGAAAAAGAGCAAATTTTATAGGTACTATCAAAGACACATCCGCCTGACCACCGTTAAGTTCATTTTTGCTTGCACTCGAAACGAAAACTTCAAAGGGTTTGGTTGGGCGCCGCGCCGCAGGATTCAAGCGAAATTTTTTTTAAGTGGTCAGGCAGAAATGACCGCGATAGTAGGTACATTGATGTTTGATTTTGATATCATTCATTACCCAATGGACAGAGATGGAGAAGTCTCGCAAAAGCCGCAACCAACCCACCAGACGATCCATGACCACGACCACTCCGCCAGGAATGTACGACTCAGAAGAAGACCCAATAAACAGTAGTCCAAATAGGACCGACCCTAATAGAGCGCGTGCTCAAATCAAGATGGCGGTATTGTTATGCAATTGGCGCGAAAGTAACTGTCAACTACCTTCCTGTGCCACCGGATATTGAAATAAATAAGTTTTAGTGCAATTACCGTGCCAATCACGCGTCCCGGCGTGACCAAGAATATTTGATTGACATTGAAAATTTATATCATTTGATATTTGGTATGAAAGTACTATTAGAGTCTGATGGGGTTTTAAGTAGGCTGTTTCTTTGTTGATTAGTTTATAGATGGGTAGGACCTACTTTTTTTCTTTTTAGATGGTAAATCGTGAAATAACTTGTTCCGCTCTGGATGGAGCAAAAGAGAGTCAGACTTTTACAGACTAAAATCTACCTGCATTTCTTCAGTTCAAGTAAAGTCTTTTTATGAATATAAAACTAATAGGCTGTGTCTTCTTCATCATCATCATCATTTCAGCCGAAACACATCCACTGTTGGACATAGGCCTCCCCCAAGTGTCGCCACAATGAGCGATCCTGTACGTCTCGCATCCATCGGATTCCCGCAACCCTTACCATGTCATCGGTCCACCTTGTAGGAGGCCTTCCAACGTTACGTCTTCCGGTACGTGGTCGCCATTCCAGAACCTTTCGGCCCCAACGGCCATCTGTTCTGCGAGCAATGTGCCCTGTCCATTGCCACTTAAGTTTGGCGATTCTCTTCTTATGAATATAAAACTAATAGGATCTGTACTAATAAATAAATGTTAGTAATCCATACAAGATTTTTTTTTATGAAAAGGAGTTTAAATAATTATGTTTTATTTTACTTTCGTATTAATTTATTGTTTAACGATATTGTTATATAAATTTTGTATTTTTTTTTTAAGTACCTATAAATCATTGCAATAAATGATTTACGCCAAAAGCAGTGGTGGCCCAATGGTAATGACCCCGACTTACGAGTTGTAGGTCGCGAGTTCAAACCCAGCCAGGCCTTACCTTATGTAATTTACCACTGCTCTCAAAAACCGTGATGGAAAACTTCGAGAGAATACCAGCTATGTCGTTGGCCGGGATATATCCTAGATCCAAATATTCACCAATTCACCGCACTGGTGGTTTACGGCCTCTTCCCTCTCCTAGCTTCTTTTTTTTTTTTTTTTTTTTTTTTTTTTTTTTTTTTTTTTTTTTTTTTTTTTATAATGGATAGGCTCGCGTTTGACCACAATCTCACCTGATGGTAAGCGATGATGTGGCCGACGATGGAGCACGCTTGCCTAGAAGCAATCTATTCACTCTTGACTTAATTGCTGATTATGTTAATATAATAATAATATAATATTCCACAACTAGTCTTCTAGTCCCAAGCTAAGCAGAGCTTGTGTTATGGGTACTAGACAACTGATAAACATACTTATATATTTCTAAATACATATATATTATAGATAAATTACACCCAGACACAGAACAAATGATTATGCTCATCACATAAACATTTGTCCTGGGTGGGAATCGAACCCACGACCTCCGGCATAGCAGTCAGGGTCTCTAACCACTAGACCAACAGACCAGTCTGTTAAATGGGGAATGTTATGTTTGTTAAGATTTAAACTACAAGGTGTTCTGGAAGACCACTAAGGTGATGGAGAAATAGGAATAAAAAAATCAATTTGCATGTTTTAAGCACTTAGAAACTCATTTGTTCACAATATAAACTCTCGCCAAAGAGAACTATGAAGTCATTTCGCAGTCAAAGAAACAGTTTCCGTTCAGAGTGAATCATTTGCATATTTTCTGTTTCATGGAAACTTCATAGCTTTATGTTATTAGATTTCCAAGTAATTTAAGAAAAGACTATTTATTTAACTTATTACATACACAACTAAAAACTATAATTACAGTAAATTAAAATAATAATAATAATAAAACCCTACGCTAATTACAACTAACTAAAATCAAACTAAAATATGGCGTCAAAAAACTCTTCCACATCGCTGTCGACTGGTAATGTGCCCAAAAGGCTGGCGGCATTGCCACGCTGTATGGCGCTTGAGGTTCTCCGCAGCCGCAGCGGCAGCACCAGCACGACACGACGAGCTAGGAAGATGTGAAGGCGCAAGAGTATCGACACAAGTAAAAAAAAAAAGACTGCAAGAGGAGTATGTATGCACATGTTTACGTAAATAAGAAAATAAATTATGTAGGAATATTTTCTTTGCGAGTTTGTTCGAAAGAGTCTCTGCGAGTTCTATAACGCAAAAGGCAACTTAAGAAACACGTGTGGCCTTTAGTCAGTAAAAGTCTGACACTTCCTCTTGCTCTATCCTAGAACGGGAGAAGTTATTGGATGACTGGACCTTAATCTCTGGGAGTACTTGTCCGATTGCTAAAATTTTTTCACTAATAGAAAGCTGTTTTATTCCTGAGTGTATGTGGCTGTTACGCGGGCGACGCTGCGGGCCAAAGCTAGTATAACATAATCGACCTTATAATGTCACTGCTAAGATCCAGGCCTCCTGTCTACCCGGGTGTCGCCACTGTGCGGAACGCCCGGAGGACACGGTGGAGCACACAATCGCGGTGTGTCCTGCTTGGGCAGAGCATCGCCGTGCCCTCGTGGGGGTGATCGGCGGCGGAGACTTCTCGCGCCGGGCCTTGGTCGAGGCCATGGTCCGGAGCGAGGAGGAGTGGCAGGCGGTCGCCGACTTCTGCGAAGCAGTAATGCTCGCAAAGGAGGAGGCCGAACGCATCAGGCAACGGCGTTATCGCCGCCGCCGCCGCCGGGATTCTGATCCCGATTTCCGGCCAACGTAGGCGCGGGCTTGCGGTCAGTGAGCAATGGGTAGCTCACTGTCCGGCCGTCCGGTAACTGTCCGGACCAAGCCCAAGTCGTCGACGGCGCGCACTGTTCCCGCGCGCCTCAAGGAGTTGTCAGTAACAGCAGGGACCCAGCCGGGTCGAAGCCTACTGGGGCCAGGGTTATCTGAAAGGGCGCTCGAGCCCCGGTATGAAGGCTAGAAGGAACGGGGTGGGTCTTTTAGTCAGTAAGAGTCTGACACTATCTCCCGCTCCGCCCAAGGGCGGGGGATGTCAATGCATGATTTTTCCCACCATAAAAAAAAGGCCTCCTGTGTAGGAAAGGGAATGGGATGTAATCCACCACTCGGGGCTAGTGCGGGTTATCACATGTCTTCGAATTCTTTACTCTAGGACATACCAATTTCCTCAAGATGTTTTGCTTCTCCATTTTGAAAGCAGTGGTGATAAAATAAATTACGCATAGTAATGTATTCTTATATAAATAGGTGGTAGTTATAGGTCGCGGGTTCAAACCCTGCCAGGCGCATTACTTTGTGTAATTTATTTCATCACCACTGCTCTCAATACGGTGAAGGAAAACATCGTGAGAAAACCGACATGCCCTAGAACCAAAAATTCGAAGACAAGTCATTCACCAACCCGCACTGAGCCAGCGTGGTGGATTACGTCCCATTCCCTCTCCTAGAGAGGAGGCCTAAGTCCCAGCAGTGGGAACATTAAAAAGGCTGATGATGATGATGATGATGACATGGTTTCCACTCGGTTATCACTGCTCCGAAAAAATAAACCTTCAGGTATATTGAAAAATGGTATTTCGATTAGTATTTTTTTACAGTTTTGAGAAGGAAACAAACGTAAATTATTTAATGTCGTCATTTTTCATGATTCTATTTATTTGTGGAAAGATTTTAAAAGATTCATGGCGACAATCTAATGAAAGGTTTTGAATGACCCAAAGGGATAATTCCTTGCTCGCCAGGAATGACATAAATCGATGACGTCACCGGGAAAACGGAAAGCACTGCTGTTTAACCTATCATCTTGAAATACATTTGAGAAAAGAAATGGAAGGCTTAAAAAAAATGTGAAGTTTATGTATTTTTTTTTGTGTAGGTATATTTTTCATCTATGTATACACCACTAATATTTCATCAGGTCAAATACTTGAAACGCTTCTTAGAAAAAGTCTTGTTATTATCATAATAAATATAAAATATTAATAAACAGCGTACAATATTTCCATAAATTGAGTGACATTTAGGGATACAAACAAACGCTAATAACTTAATTAGCGTTTGTTTGTATCCCTAAATGTCACTCAATTTATGGAAATATTGTACGCTATTGATTATGAATGAATAAATGACGATCGATACTAATTAAATAATAGGGGTGTATCGTATTTGTTCTAATTATGTTTGATTAATATTTGCTAGCAATGCACTGCAGGCTTACCCCCTTTTTTATTTAGTTTAAGGTCTTATAGTCCGTCCTAAGATTATCTTCTAGATATCGCTGTCAGCAATAAGACCGATATTGTACCCACAGATTTAAGTTTCTGTGATTTTTTTACTATTTTGGTGTAATAATCTTAGAAGGAAACAAAAGACTGTCTACATAAAAATTTCAAAAAGGGCTATTCCAGAACGCTTGTGAAATTGAACTGGTCTTTAGGCTTTACCACGAGCTTTGATAGCGACCCATTTCACGATCTAAACTGAACTTTTAAAGAGATTGAGCTAATTGGGTATATAGCACCATCCCTTTTTCCCGCTTGCTAGACTGACATTTTACACGCAAGTCCCCTGAACTGTACATGAAACAATCTAGCCAAAATCTTTAATTGACGAAAAACCATAAATATTATGTCTTGGATAGACCACGTGACATTTAGGAGGCTCCTGTACATTTCATACATTTTTAACATTTCGTAAATCTTTACCCCTATATTATTGAGTAGGTAAGGCAGGACGCAAACTTGTGTCGTGTATCGGATACAAGCTACCCTGAGTTTGTTTCGGTGTTTCTTCTCAGGGTATTCAGCTAGGAAAAACAGGCCTCATCTAGCTTAAACTGACGAAAAAAAAATTTGACGTGTAAAAGTGTTTTTAAACCTATTTGCAAAATAAGTATCATTTATCAATATTTGATTTCTATACAACCAGGATAAAATTATCCACTCCCTGCGCATACTTCATTTTTTGGGTTTAATTTCTTCCACTTAACACATAGATACTCATGACGATCAAAAAGTGTTCGGTGTTGGTAACTGAAAAAATAATAAAAGGTAACTAAACGTGTCTATATTTGCGCAGCGCCTAATTATTAAAAAAAAAAATCGAATGTATTATAGTATATTATATTGTAAAATTAACTCTATTATGATATATTATGACCGAGGTTAGTTTAGTTTTGAGGTGGCCATTTCATGTAGAGGTCAAACGTTATGTAAAATGGCCGACTATATCATGAAATTACGAATTCTACGATATGGCTTACAACATAAATAATACACTCAGTCACCTACCGTCGGCGAGTGTCATCATTAGGCCTACTTCGTTTAAACCACCTGAATGTCAATAGAATAAATTGTGTATTATTGATTAATTGTTATATAATTAATTTATTCAATGAAAGGTTGGAATCTTTCACTAAATAGCACTCATTGTAGGATCCGCCTTCTCAAATTTTGACGTTTACGCTTAATCGGTTTATAAAAGTAAACGTATTACTATCCGAAATGTGTTTCTTAAATATATTGTTTATTTTCAGCAAAATAATCTAATAATTTAAAAATTTCGTGTCACTGTGTTTTTTACCGAACTCCTCCGAAACGACTTGACTGATTTCTGTGTATATATGTTTTTGTTAGGTCTGAAAAAAGATTGTAGGCTATTTTTTACACTCCTAAGCTACTCTCATCCTCCATTTTTTCTTTATATGTAACGTTTCCCAGTTCAGTTACTTATAAAATAAATTTCTAGGTATCTTTATTTTTCAGACTTTATTTGTCTAGATAATTTGACTAAAGTTCAGAATGACGCCTCAAAAACGTAAATTAATATGATATTGAAAATCGACAACTTTGGAGTGTGAAGTTTTTTTATCAACAAACTAAATTTTATCAGTAGGTAGTCATACTAAAGTGTGAAATAATATATAATTTTCAAGGACAAGGTGATTGAAATCTGTGAGATGGTGGTCAAACGCGAATCTATCAATAATAAAAAAAAGTAATTTTTTTTATGTTTTTTTTTTCGAAAATTCTGTTGTGGCGAGCGCCTACCGGAAGACGCAGCGTTGGAAGCGAGACAAGGTGGCAAGGTGACCTGGTGAGGGCCGCGGGAATCCGATAGATGCGTGACGCACAGGACCAGTCGTTGTGGTGATGCTTGTTGTTGTCCAAGACAGAACGTCTTTCGAATTGATGAGTTTTTTTTTATTAATGCTTTAAAAGAACCAATTAGATCTAACATTAGAGCTGATAATTATTATTTGATGTTTTTTATTGTTTTCGTAAATATTTCCTAACATTATTGTTACTTACACATAGGTACATATATAAACAATCCAATTATTTATTAAAATAACTTGACCACTTTCATGACAAAATAACCAATATTATAAATGAATATTGACTTTCGTCGCCACATTTTTGGCGGCCGCACGCCCGAGGAATCGGCTCTCACGCCCATCCGCCGGGATCCCGATTCTGTTTTCCAGCCACCGCAGGTGCGGGCTTGTGGACGACGAGCAAAGGACAGCTCGCAGTCCGACCGTCCAGTCCAGTAACCGTCCGGACCGAGCCCAAGTCGTTGATAGCGTGCAGTGTGTTCCACGCGCGCCTCAGGGAGATGTCAGCAAAACCGTAGCCCAGCAGGTGCTGGAATTCCAGACAACGAAGGAACACAGGAATGGGTTTTAGTCAGTAAAAATCTGACACGCCCTCTCGGTCCGCCCCAGGGCGGGAGAAGTCATTGGATGATTTTCCACCTAAAAAAAAGTGTTATAATATTTTTGCATCGCATGGACTTTGCTGAACAGAAAAGGGCCTACAAACAAATGCAAAAAATTTCTACATAAAAGAACATTTAGCCATACAGATGTCTTTTATAGGTGATAACTTTATTGTAGGGGTAGTTTGTGTCCATAAATAAAGTAAAATGAGAATGGATGGGAAGGGGGACAAGATAAGATGGATGGATTATAAGAAGACTCCAAAATATTTTTTTTTAATCACAAAGTCTATATGTGTTCTTAAAATAAAGTCAATTCTACCACCAAGAACCACGAATTGATTTTTTTATTTGAAGAATTTATATTATGTCAATTTGACATTTTCATTTGGCATGCCAATTTTAAAATTGACATCGCAGATATAAATGTTTCTTCCGTTGGATAAACTGATGCTATTTATTTTAGAAATAAAAAAAGTCAATAAATGGCAAAAAAAACTGTTTTACAAAAAAATGGCATTTAGTTATGCAATCACTGACTCCCTTTTCTGGACAGGACAAATTAGGAGAAAAAGAAATCCTATTATAAATTGAAAACTTAAATTTTAACGTTTGGGGTTGAAACAGAAATAAATTCATGAAATGTTCTGGATATCAGCAGTCAACTAGCCACTCCACACGAGATCAAAGAGCTGGATTTTTCTTTTTCTTACAAATCAGCACTTTTCGCATTGGCAGCTATGTGGATATTTTTTTTGATGCCCAATGAATTCTTTTTATACGCGTTTGTACATATACTTACTATTATTTAGTATTTTATAAGTATGTAAATAGAGATATTCCGTCATGATACAATGGCAAGTTCCTTCTCCAAAACTTGATGTATTTCTCTACCTGCAAAATGTGGCAGTAGGTTACCTTTATCGTCAGCAAATACAACTAAAGGCGCCATTGATACTCCAGTTCCAGTACTCCGTACAAGACCAACAGACCACTTAAGTAACTAGTCACTAAAACAAACAAACTTTCTCATAGGAACATTTGGACAGACCCATATACTCCACACTTAGCGCTTACCATAAAAATGTAAAGACAAAAAAACGTGTTTGCCAGAGTTCAGGCCAGTTCATTCATAATATGATGTAACAGAACCTTCCATTGGAGACCGCAGACCAAAAGGAAACCCACTGCGCTAAAAAGAGCATCTTTAGCGATCACTTTAGGTCCCTGCCTTAACGAGATGGATGACTAAATATGCTGCGCTAGTGCTGTGCTACTGAGCGTTTTTTCGATTGTTTTTTTTTTTATAGCGATGGAATTGTGTGCGAATTTCAAATTTCGAATCTCAAATCTTTGTTGTAATTCGTATTGTACATTTACAAGTAGTAAAAATATTATAAAATGGGTACAATTTTGTTGAATGACCTTGTCGGGCTGAGTAAAGTTTTAAATACCTATGTAGTAGGAGAGAGGAAGAACGTTTAAATAATATTCCTTTCTAAGTAGATACTAAAATAAGTATCAATAGTTATTTTTTTCCTTTATGATATTAAAATGTCGTATTTATTGTTATTGCTTAGGTATTTATTCATTCACTTAAATGCTTTGAATTGCAATTAGCAATTTTATTAAAATTTATACCTTATAATTTATATTTCGAAATACAACACAGAAATATTAAGATTATACCTATACAACGTAGTATTTTAAAGTTTAAAAATCTCGCTAGGATTCATATCTAATATATTTGCTCAAAACTTTTCTGAAATTGATCTGTGTACGAAAAAAACCCACAAGATATATTTATATTAGGTATACAATTGGAAACTTCAATTATATCTTTTTACCTTAATTAAGAGTAAGACATCCAATTCACACAATTTAAACGAAACCGGTGTTTTGTAAAGTTGGTGCAATACGTTATTTAGTGCACATTAATAAATCGTTGCTTGGACTATGAAATACTAATGTTGCGTCAACTTATCGTAACACATACAACATAAAATATCTTTACTCACGTTTTGTGAAGTGCGTGGTAACTGTTGATAACATTGTTGCGGAATTGTAAAATAAGGAAAAGATACTACGGTCCTGTACCCCTAGGCAAGTTGATAATCTGCAATCTTTAACGCTATTAGAAAACTTCAAATATACAGGAATTATGTCATCTCAACTTTCAGTCACGTGGTCAGAACAAAAGAATCGGAGGCGTGACCATATCGAGGCGTTCGACGCAAGAGAAACGGTTGTAACTTGGCTAGGGGGGCTGGAACGTAAAGGGTAACTGTAGAAACATAGATGAGTTACGTTTTCTGTTCTCTTTTCTTTCTACCTGTCTGCTAAAATGCCCATTTAAAATGGGGGAATTATTAAATAATTCATGCCTAAAAAGTTTTGATAGAACTCATTAGCAAAAATAGTAATCGATCAAATTCGATATTTCTTTGCATCATAATTGTATTGATCGTCTTAAAATATGTCTCTATGCCATCGATGTTATCGATCGACATTTCGACACACGCACTCAAACACAGCCCATCACTAGTCGTTACTCAGTTACTGGAGTAAGTCAGCGACTCCGTTCCCTTGGTTATGGATTGGATCCAAAATTATGGTTCGTTACTAGTATGGAAAAGCACGTGGTGTCTCTTGGGTATGTCTGGTCTTTTCTTACATTGTCTGTTGGCTAGGAACTCAGTAACTGAGTCATATGAAGTGCGAAATTAAAAGTGCTTCCCTTTAAAGTGTTGAGTTCGTTTGGAGATGTTTACATATCTCTTTTGGATCGAACTTCCTTTTGTTGAGCTGTTTTTATTATTTATATGGCGAACTGGATGAATACTTTCGGTTGTAGTAATAGTGCGTGACGTAGTTGTTGTTAGGTGTTATTGGAAAACTGTATCTTGTAATACTCCGGGCGCTTTTAACATGCACTTGATACACTAGCATACAAACGCACGGCAGACAGATACGTTTTCAATATAGGCGCTTGTTGTTGGACTGCTAACGTACTGCAACCGGCCGGCTGCAGCACGGTCAACGTGCGGCAGCGATCCGACATGAAACGTCTGAATTGAAAGCGCCTTTAAAATCCACATTGTCAACAGCGAATAGACCAACGCATTTATATACCTACTAACTTCTGCCAGCGTCTTCGCCCGCTTGTAACACGAGTCAGGGTCTCACTGTATTTGTACATGTTTTTTTATGCTAATGAAAAATATCTTATCTTATCTTATCTTATCTTATCTTATCTTATCTTATCTTATCTTATCTTATCTTATCTTATCTTATCTTATCTTATCTTATCTTATTTTATCTTGTAAGTAAGGTTTCTCCATACAAACTTTGGGACCCTGTTTTATCCCCTTAAGGGGGTGAATTTTGGAAAATCGTATAGTACTCGCCCACGTCATAAAAGTACACTTCAAGCAAGATTTTCCGCTCCTAAGCCCTGTAGTATCAGCTGTGCGTTGGTATGTCAGTCAGTCAGTCAGTTTCTCCTCTTATATATTTATGGATGACGTGAAACTTGTCAACCTTTACACCCACATGACCTTTTTTTTTTGTTTATGGTGGGAAAAAATCATGCATTGACATCCCCCGCCCTTGGGCGGAGCGGGAGATAGTGTCAGACTCTTACTGACTAAAAAATCCACCCCGTTCCTTCTAGCCTTCATACCGGGGCTCGAGCGCCCTTTCGGATAACCCTGGCCCCAGTAGGCTTCGACCCGGCTGGGTCCCTGCTGTTGCTGACAACTCCTTGAGGCGAGCGGGAGCAGTGCGCGCCGTCGACGACTTGGGCTTGGTCCGGACAGTTACCGGACGGCCGGACAGTGGGCTAACACCCACTTGACCTAATGGTGCTAATTAGTTACATTGATATTCTTTAGAATTCTACGCAGTCCGCTAACAATGACAAACGATACCAGATATATGTATAGAGTCTTATCAGGAAGAACGTTCGTAACTGACAGTTTACGTTTTTTGCAATAATGGGTATTTTCTTGACTAATTTGAAAATATTTATGTATTGTTCTATTTTTTTTTTAATTTCCTGTTTTATAACTTTTATTTTTAATATTGCAATCAATGTAAACAAATCATATTAAGTATAATAGGAAACTGTCTCCTGAGATACAGGTTAACTATCTAGTTCAGGAGTACTTCGACGGGTACAAAGTAAAAAATATATCTCCAATTTTTCGATTTTCTGATAGTTAGTAATAATAAGTGAATATAAGCAATTATTTAGTAATTTTCTTTTTTTCAAAAACATAATGAAAAAAAGAACTAATATTTCTTCATTGTTGACACTTGAAAGACCATTTGCCATGTCTTAGAATATATTTTTTTAGTAAGTTACTGCAACTATCACAAAATCACAAAATTGTAGATGGCTTTTTTTACTTTGCACCCGTCGACTTGTTTGTTAATAAATGGTGATTATTATTATTATATAACTATTGACATCATACATAAATAATTTTTAATCAGGAAAGAGAAGTCCTCTTCCTGCAAAAATTGTAAACTGTCGCTGACTGATCTTCCTAAAAAAACTCTATGTTGTTAGTGGCATAATCAGCTTTATAATATTTCCGCTGCTAGAAGTCAGGCCTCTTCTCTTTCTTCTTTGAAAATGAAAATGCATTTCTTTGTAGCACACACTTGTCAAAAACCCTGTTGTGGCATCCCTCTTAACAAAACTTTAAATAAATGTTTCGTTTGGAACTCTCACTTATATTAAGCTGATTCATTCATTGTTTTTGTTTTTTCACAGAATAGTTAATTACTTAGTCGCCAGTCGCTGTGATTCATGAATATCTGATAGCGGACTTTTCCGAACCATCTATTGTTATTAGTGTGTTAGTACTAAATAAAAAAAAAGGTTAAGGTTACATAGGCATTTTATCTACTAAAAAATGGGTTAAATGCCGCTGGAATTATTCCATTTGTGTGGTGGAGGTTAAGAGGGTCGTAGATTGAGGAAATGGCGGTACAAACACTGAATTCGTTTTAATACGTTACACACTCAAAGTAATAGTTACTTTTCTTTCACCCTTATTGTCAACATAGTGGCAGAGCCGGGTTAAGGGCTATATTTCACTGGGATACCATGACGGCGCGACTATTTACGCTGCCATGGTGTCCCGGTGAAATAGAGAACTAAGCACCATTTGACAGGCCTGTTGGTCTAGTGGTTAGTGACCCTGACTGCTATGCCGGAGGTCGTGGGTTCGATTCCCACCCAGGACAAATGTTTGTGTGATCAGCACGATCATTTGTTCTGTGTCTGGGTGTAACTTATCTAGAATATGTCTGTATTTAGAAATATATAAGTATGTTTATCAGTTGTCTAGTACCCATAACACAAGCTCTGCTTAGCTTGGGTCTAGACGGCGCTGTGTGATAGTTGTGGAATATTATTATTATTTTCATTTATTCACACACACACACATTACATATAAATTACATTTTTAAATATTTATTATTATTACTATTATACAGACAACAGAGTCGCCACACATCCGAGCTGGTCGCGCCACCAAATTGGTTGCGCAACCAAACAGACACCAGGTGAGTAACTCTCTATATAGAGCTGTATACATTTTGTTGGTAGCGGCGACTGGTCGCGCTGTCATGGTGAAAAGTAGCAAATGCTACGGGTCTTGTGCTTGGACTTACAAAAACAAATCAAAATACGTACCTAATATGTATGATTTGACCATAACATGTTTGCAGTATTTTTTTTTGTTCTCTCTGAATTTGTGTCGGTGTTTCTTTAACTAGGAAACACCGGCCTTTCGTTTAAATTGAATTTTAAAAGTGTTTTTTTAAAACCTATTTGCAAAATTAATATCATATTGATAATTTTTAGGAAGAATACAAAACGCAAACTGCTGCTCATGCTAGCAGTATTTTTTTCTAATAAAAAAAAATTTTTATAATTTAATATCTTTGTCTTTGTCTTTGTGATCTTGTCTTCGTTCTTCACTAAATCTCTTGCTTATATATATTTTGTATGTATGTATTTGTGTATCTATTTTAGTATTAAGTACCTATTTATTAAGTTTTCTTACTTTTATATTTGCGCTAAGTACAACCCCATTTTGTGTCCAGGCAATCCCTGTCCATTCAAGGTTGCCTGGAAGAAATCGCCTAGTGCGATAAGGCCGCCAATTGTGTGTTTTTTATTATATGGTTTCCTTTTGTTAATTTATAATCTTGATGTGCAATAAAGTATATATAAATAAATCTTTAAAAAAAAATAAGACTTGCTTTCTGTACCTTACAGCTTTAGGTCGAGCGGGGTAAAGTATCAGATTCTTTCTGACTAAAACCCACCTGTATTCCTATAGTCTGTTTAAAAAGTCAAACGACTTGGGAATTTTGTATAATATTCAATACTTTTTATAAGATTCTTCTATTAGTAAACAATGATCTGGATCTCTTAATCAACCTTGATTATTTATCTAGTGTTGATTACTTCGGATATTTCATTTTATCCTAATAATTACAAGTTGTTTGACTTTTTAGACAGACTCTATCTGTAATTTCACATGACAGACATGTTTATTCGTTAACCAATTCATGGATTTTATGAGTCATTTTCTATTGCATTGAAGTTATAGCGTGTACTATCATAGTGCATATGAAATTGCATCGCATGTGACGTGTCTATAAAGACACTAATCGATATAGTGACGAACGCTTCGTGATAACTCTATTGTTTTACTTGAAAATGTGACAAAACAGTTTGTCATGGTCATGGGCCGACAACATCTATGTAGCTAATGGAGTTTCCATACGTGATCGCATCAGAAATGAAGAACCAATATTTAAAGAAGTTCTTTTGTGCGGAGCTTCACCCGCGTACTTAAAATATAGCCTATGTCACTCAGGAATAAAGCAGCTATCAATCGGTGAAAAAATTTTAACTATCGAATTAGTACTTTCTGAGACCACCTAGTACAAAAAAAAAAAAAAAATTAGTGTAGACATAGCTTGAAGAATCGTCTAACTTAAGTGGATATTGTTCGCAGAAAGGTTTTAGAGTGGCGATTGCGTACCGAAAGACCCAGTGTTGGAAAGTTTCATAAGGTGGATCGATGACCTGGTAAGAGTGTCGGAAATTCGATGGATGCGACACGCACAGGACAGGTCGTTGTGGCGACATTTGGGGACGGCCTATGTCCAACAGTGGACGTCTTTCAGCTGGAATGAATAATGATGAATGCAATGTGGGTCCCGTAAAAATGTTCAATATCGCGACACTGAGGCGAAGATGGTGGGATGGCCTTGTCCCCTTCAGACAGGACTGATCGACACTTTACCTAAACAAAAGGGAATGGATCGAATAAAAAGAAGAAATAGAAGCCTTGCAGTGGGAGAACAAAGACTGAAAAATATTGCAATCAAAACTTAAAAAAAAAATACACAATACGCGCATATACAATATATTATCTAATACAAAGTCATTCCTGTTTTTCCCGAAGAGGAAAGCAGGGACTTAAGGGACTGAAGAAACACTTTTTATTCGGAAGGTTTTAGTCAGTAAAAACCTGACACTCCTCACTCCACCCAGAGTGGGAGGTTAAGTTGAAAAGAACGGTCACACTTTTAACTTAGACTGCACTTAAAACTCAAGTCAATTTTTCCAAAAACAATCACAAACATCCTTGGGATGACATAACACTTTAAAACTTCACAATTTGGTCACCAATTCGCGTCACCAAATACGTCACGGTATATTTGAGGACACAATTTGTGGTACCATAAATGGGCCTGCACCTTTTTGAGGTGTACCACTAATTTCACTAACAATAATTATGTCTAGTTTAGGTGTATGTTTGTTTGTTGTGTGGTTGACATGGAGTATTTAAGTTATATGTTTGAATAGGTAGCTATGTGTACCTGATATTTGTGTTATTGTGGTAGTAGGAACCGAACTATCTAGTATAATCAATGCCGTTTCATTTTTTCGTATGTTTTAGACGGTTTCATACCTCAAAAGAAAAAATGGAATCCTCATAGGATCACTTTATTGTCCGTCTGTTAAGACCCTTTATCTTGAGCAGCGTACAAACATTGCGAGGCGTGCGCCGCGAATGCTTCGTCAGGCTTGCCTCAACTTGAGGCATACGACGGTAAATTTATGCGTGCGTCCCAAAGGACACATGCTCAGTAGAAAACGCAAACCACACCTGTCCGTCCACACGGAGCGCACGGCTCGTACTAAGGCGGCGATCGCAACGATCGTACGACGCGAATGCTCACTATGAGCACGCTCGTCCACACAGCCCGAGGCATGCGAGACGAACCATTCGCTACGCACGCCTCGCGATGTCTGTACGTGGCTTTAGGAATGCGAGGAGGTATCGAGTTGAAAAAAAAACCATATACTCAGGTCTCCCTGCCTGGTGGTCTTGAAGCTGTGAAAAAATTAAACTTGTAAGTTAGAAAAAGAGAAAGAAAGAAAGAAAAAGTGTTTATTCGCGTCAAACAAGTTATCGAAAACAAAAGATACGGCCGTTTGTATAACAAAAAAAAAAACTATTTCGACACTCCCAAGGAAATCAAAATTCATAGGGTACTTCCCGGTCATATAAGTCATATAGCACAGGTCTATAATTAAATCTGAAAACAGTAAATTTGTTGTTACGTCACAAAAAAAACTTTTTTTCCAATTGGGAAAAATCTTTGAGACTCCATTCGGGAATTGACCTATGTACGAGCCAATAATGCTCATACAGCAAATTACGTTTTACATAATAAACGATATACTTTTAATTATTCGTAAATACATCTCCGTCACGCGGTAATGTGTTTGCAAATTACTATTGTATTTACCAATAAACATTTTAACTTGTTAATAAGTGGTTTGGTGTTACTCCTTACAACCACTGGAGAACAACTACTGGAGGATCTTCAACGGCGAAATACTCCAACAATCTAGATACTCGTTTTTACATAGGTAAGTTTATATGGAAGTCTCAGTCAAGACTCGCACTTGCCCAGATTGTTTTTCTTAGAATATTCTTTTTTCGCAAGAATTTATTGTGTTCTGCGATGCAAGAACTTTTAATTTAATTCTTGACCATCTGCCCTTGTCCCGTTTTATTTAGGCTCGGCGCAACACGTTTTTTCTTCCATTCTGTCCTGTCACGCTATCACTAACATAGGCTTGGGTTGTTAAATATACAAAATTATGGCCAGAATTATGTTTTAGAACTTTCTGAGTTCAAATCAACAACAACACAACACTTTCCGTGTCTTCAAGGCTAGAACTAGTGCGAACCACTATCAACGATTGCATCACTGCTTACCATCAGGTGAGGTCGTGGTCAAGCACTAATAAACATAGTTTAAAAAAATATTGGCGACCGAAGTAAACCTATTTACAAAAAAAAAAATATAACGATAAAGTAGCACGCAAAAGCAAAGCCGTACGAAAATACCATAAAAGCTTAGTCGAGAAAATCATTTCCAATATCTTAGTGAAATCTAACAAAAAAGTACAAAAATCCGTTAGTCTGATCTCAACCCGGTGTCAAAAACCGATATCGGACAAAAACCGTTATTTACCGATCTAATTTTCCAAAAAAAGCGGTTTTCTCCTTCCATGCGATGTAGAAAACAGTCGTAAATTACCGAAAAAGGGTATCCGCGCCCATTGTTGGAAGCCCAATCAGTAAATGACTACATAGTAATACTGTTTTGGTTATTTTAACGGGTTCTTTATGAAAGTTTGTGAGGTAGACCGCACAGTTGTCGGTATAGAAACACCTATTTAGTATTTGTGAATTTTAACCGAGTCACAATTTCCTTTTGTTAATTTCCTTAACATTTTATAACATTCAAAAGGTCTGCTTTGCAATTATAGACATGTGGTGACGACGGCTCGCGCCGAGTCTTAGTTCAGGCCATGGTCTGGAGCAAGAGGGCAGAGAGGCAGTCGCCTACTTTTGTAAAACAGTAATGCTAGCGATGGAGATGGCCGAAGCATGCGGGGCACGAATATCCTCACGCCCGAGTTGCCGCGATTGGAGATGCCCCGGGCGTCGGAAGTAGCGGGAAGAGCTATCATTATTGCGAGCTTGCGAACGATGAGCAATAGGTAGCTCCCCGTCCGGTCGTCTGGTAAGGACCAAGTCCGAGTCGTCGACGACGGGTAAAAAAAGCCACGATAGACATACCCATATTGTAACTTAGTAAGTTTCTATTTCTACTTAACTAACCGTTGATGACATAACATCAGAAATAGCAATAGAATACCAAATAAGGCTATTTGGACTTACGATTATTATAATGTTCTCATTACTTTTGGTAGTGAGCCATAACTGAAGTATATACATTTTTGTTATCTAAGAAATGAGCATCTATTTTGCTCGTAATAGCAGAATAGGGGATACAGTAACTCTATCCTTAATGATACAGTGTGCCTTACTCCATAGAGGTAATTATGCTGTACTTTGTTCCACTGAAGGTAGAACTACACTGCTCACACGTGTGCTACACATGCGGATCTGGCCGCGTCGGTCTCCATACATTTTATATGGAAACTAGACTTGTAGAGCTACACTAGATCCACGCTACGCGACGCAACGCAACGCGCCGCTACATGTAAATCAGGCGTGGTCCACGTGTGCTTCGGTCTAGTGTAGTTCTCGCTTGAATGTAGAACTACGTTGGGCACACATGGCCCACGCCACGCGATGTCGTTCTACGTACAAGTCAGGCGTGTTACACGTGTGCCTCGCTTCTTTTCGGATCGATTTGACACAATAGGGGTATTTAAGTGAAGAGTGAACTTGTCGTTGGCGTTGTTAAATGCAAGTCTACCAATAATAAGAAAAAAATATGTCCGACCAGGTGGTAGCTACCTGACACATTCATGAAGGGCGCGCTGAGATGTGCTTTTGTGAACGAGTTTTCTTCTGTGAAAAAGAAATTTCAGCAAAGGAGGCGGCTGAAAACTTGAAGCGCAGACCAAACTCACGTGTGGCCTTTGTCGGTTATGCCCAGGACTCAGGCCAGGAGGAGTTCCGGTCACTGCAGGATGAGCACGTGGAAGGTGAGCAATGGCTAGCTGGCCGTCAGCCATCTGGTAAGACCCAAACATGGGTCTACGGCGTGAAGTGTTCCACGCGAGCTTCAACGAGATGTCAACAAGATTGACGAAGCAAGTTAAAGCCGATGCCTGATAGTGCGGATTATTCAAATGAATTACAGTGACCCTTAGGTTATTACTAAAACTATCGAGCCAGTTTACCAGCCTTTTCAGAATTCACTTTGTAGTTGCTCTAAAATATACCAATCTTACATAACGGGTTTAGTATTTTTATAGTTGACTTAATATACAACCCCACACCAGTGCCCTACACAACCATACTTGATACTATCCATACAAGCGCATAACCGTCAGCAAAAGTGGTCAATAAGACTGTGCACCGATTAAAAATCAGTAATGAATACTTTTTCTAACCTCATTAAACTTCCTTTATATAATCAACCGCAATCCTAATACTGCAGTCCTTCAAATAAACTTTGAAGAGTCCTTCGTACCCTGGCTTCGAGCTGCACTATCTCAAAGTACTAGGACTACAGGAGTTTGTAGGAGATGCCAAAGCCAAACATACCAATTATGAAACTTCTGGCTCCCAAGCTCCCAACTCTCTAAAGAGTTGACCAGCTATTAAGAGCGATGAGAATTTCAGTGTAAAATATTATTAATATTATCTACTAGCTTTTGCCCGTGGCAAAAGCTATGTCAAATATAGACTATGTCACTCAGGTGCTAAAATTTTTGCAATCGGACCAGCACTTCCAGAGATTACTTCCTACAGACAAAAAAACATACTTTATCTCTTTATTATATTAGTGTAGATAATACAAAATTTACAATACTAAAGGAGAAACCAGACTGACTGACATATTTGTAACTGTAAGTATAGCAAGTAACTAATAAATAAATAAATAATATCACCGCAGTCGAAATTATGGGGTCTAGGAATGTAAAATTTTGTACAAGGCTGCCTTTTATGACGTACGTAGGCATTAAGAAAGGGTTTTTGGAAATTGGGTAATTGGACTTTTGAGGCGATGAAAAAGACTTTACCTTGAGAAAGAAAGAAAAAATATATTTGTGACTCGCACATGATAATAAACAAAACAAAATACATTATTGCAACTTAAAGATATCCACTGTTACACAGAGGCCTAATCATATACTAGCTAAAATATTAAAAACTGGGCAAGTGTGAGTCGGACTCGCGCACTGAGAGTTCCGTACAAACTTACCTATGTAAGTACCTAAATAGTTCAATTCCCGAATGAGTCTCGAAGATTTATCCAAAGTGCAAAAAGGTTTTTTATTTTGGGACGTAGGTAACAATTTGAGATTTATTCCTATACCTGTGCTATAAGACCTTGCTTTCTGCAAAATTTCAGGGTTTTAGGTCAACGGGAAGCACCTTAAGAATGGAATGAATTTTGATTCCCTTGAAATACACGTTAATTGCGACCTATACGGCCATATTTTTCTTTTTTCGTCAACTCAGAAGTTTGATTTTTTTTTCACAACTTTATGGGACCGCAGACCTGAGTATATGGCTTTATTTTCAACTTTAAACCTTCACGCGTTGCCGAGATAAAGCGTCTTGAAAGACAGATAGACTGACAACAAAGTGAACCTATAATGGTTCCGTGTTCTTATTGGTTAATAAGCTATATATATAAGGTCAAAGTATCAAGATTTTAATGTACTAGGAGACTTGATCGTTGGCACCTTAAAGTTCCCACATAAATCCACTAACAAAATATTAAAACAAACAGATAATTCGTGACTTCACCCTATTATTGTCGCCGATTCACCGTTTTGCATTAGTATTAATAGGCCGTTGACCCCTCGTTTATGCCCACAACCGAGCTCTTTACCCCAATCTCTTCCTTTTTCGACAACGCGTGGTACGATGTTTGCGAATCCGATTTAGCGAATCGAGTAAACGAGTTTGGATTGGAATCGATTAGATCCGATCGAATACACTATTGGTTTGCGTTATCCCAGTTTTAGTTTTGATAGTCTTTTTTGTGAATCGGTTCTTTAAAAACTGTGAGCTTTTTTTTGTGGACCATTTTACAAACACGATGGAAAATTTACTATTAAAAGTTGCACCTACTGTGTTATGTTTCTGCACCACTCTAAGGTCGACTGGTAGAAAATGCCTAAGGCATTAAGTCCACCTTTGTACAGTGTTTACTAGTGCATAAAGCTTTAATAAATAAATCTGATTAAATAATAAATACACACCTATGTATAAATCTAGATAATATTGTAAATATTACAGAAATTCCAAGAGAAGTCAATCCTACAACCGAACGAACAATAATTATTGGGCAGGGCACATTGCTCGTAGAACAGATGGTTGATGGGGCCGAAAGATTCAGGAGTGGTGGCGACCGCGCACCGAAAGACACAGCGTTGGAACCTAGATTTCCATAAAGCAGATCGATAACCTGGTGAGGGCTTGTTATGACCTTATAGTCCTCTTCAAGGCTATCGCCAGAAGACTGGCAGCAACCAAGCCCAGGATCAACGCTCAGAAGACTGGCAGCATTGCCAAGCTAGTAACTAACTAACTTACATAGTCAATATATAGTTTGACTATGTAAATTAGTTAGTTACTATTTTGGTAATATACCGAAATCCGAATGAATCAATATCTTAGATTTGCCTCACAATCATACTTTCCACGTATCTAATCTTAAAATCCACGAGATTATTGGTGATTGAGATAAGAGTGAGAAGTATTTAATAGGTCTACACTGGGGCCCCTTGGTCGATTTACTACAGGCCCCGCTCTGGCTTAATCCGCCACTGTCTAGTATAGTTCTCGCCTAATTCTTCATGAAATGTACGAGCCAGCCTGCTCACGCAAAGTGTTCAACCCTGTGTGAACCCTGATGGTTCAAAAATTCCTTGAAAAGGAGCCGCGCACTTGTTAATAATTTATTTGTGTTACTACCTAGATGAACTTATAACGCCGAGTTCGTTTACCGACTTCCACAGTTCAGTGTACCTAAAATTTAACAGTTAGGATGTCTACACTTGCCTAGGTAACTAAAAAACCAACCACTTTGGTACCTAGATATTATTATGTTCAGGGTCATGACAGTTCACTCCAGTTCATCGGCCCCATCTATGCTGAAAAGCTTTTCAAAAGTCGATACCTAATAGCATTGTAAATATTTCAAAATTGATCGTTAAAGGAAAGTCTGGCCTAATATAGGTTTTTAGGTTATTTTTTATTACTTTACTATAGAGATTAGGTTGTAAAAGTAATGTAGAACTGCAAGACTACTTTTACACGTGTGCCACCAGGGCGCGGGCTTGCGGACAGTGAGCAATGGGTAGCTCGCTGTCCGGCTGTCTGGTAACTGTCCGGACCAAGCTCAAGTCGTCGACGGCGCGCACTGTTCCCGCACGTCTCAAGGAGTTGTCAGCAACAGCAGGGACCCAGCCGGGTCGAAGCCTACTGGGGCCAAGGTTATCCGAAAGGGAACTCGAGCCCCGGTATGAAGGCTAGAAGGAACGGGGTGGGTGTTTTAGTCAGTAAGAGTCTGACACTATCCCCCGCTCGGGGGTTGTCAATGGATGATTTTTTCCCACCATAAAAAAAAGGGCCCGATCTAGCTATTTAGCCGCTCCGGGCAAAGATAATTTTCTCCACTCCGGGCAAAGATAATTTTCTCCACTCCGAGCAAAGATAATTTTCTCCACTCCGAGTAAAGATAATTTTATCCACTCCACGCAAAGATAATTTTCTCCACTCCGAGCAAAGATAATTTTATCCACTCCGAGTAAAGATAATTTTATCCACTCCACGCAAAGATAATTTTCTCCACTCCGAGCAAAGATAATTTTATCCACTCCGAGTAAAGATAATTTTATCCACTCCACGCAAAGATAATTTTCTCCACTCCGAGCAAAGATAATTTTCTCCACTCCGGGCAAAGATAATTTTCTCCACTCCGAGCAAAGATAATTTTCTCCACTCCGAGTAAAGATAATTTTATCCACTCCACGCAAAGATAATTTTCTCCACTCCGAGCAAAGATAATTTTATCCACTCCGAGTAAAGATAATTTTATCCACTCCATGCAAAGATAATTTTCTCCACTCCGAGCAAAGATAATTTTATCCACTCCGAGTAAAGATAATTTTATCCACTCCACGCAAAGATAATTTTCTCCACTCCGAGCAAAGATAATTTTATCCACTCCGAGTAAAGATAATTTTATCCACTCCACGCAAAGATAATTTTCTCCACTCCGAGCAAAGATAATTTTCTCCACTCCGAGCAAAGATAATTTTCGCCGCCCATTACATACACAAAACCATATAAGTCATGAGTCTTAAGTCTTAAATATTTCCACTATCCAACCTGAATTAGATTGGAAGGTGACACATAAAATTCTCAACGTGCCAACTTGGGTGTGGATGGCTAATGGCTAGGTTGGAAGATAGGAATAAGTTAATTTTGCCGCCCCTCATTTTTTACCGCTCTGGGCAAATGCCCGGCTTGCCCCCCCCCCCCTCCCCCCTTAGATCCGGCCCTATGCGCCACACACGCCGGTCTGGGCGCTTCGGTCTCCACACATTTTATATGGCAACTAGACTTGTAGAGCTACACTAGATCCACGCCACGCGACGTCGTTTTACGTACAAATCAAGCGTGTTACACGTGAGCGTGGGTCTAATGTAGTTCTAGCTTTAACATTTCAAGCATAGGGTTGTGGTTTCGTTTCTGAAAGTTACACTGAACCTAGCTAGGTATACCATTTCTGGCCACGGAAGGCGCGGGTTTGCGGGTGAGCAATCGGTAGCTCGCCACGCGGCACGCGCCGCGCCACGCGTGGTTCCAAGGGATGTCAGCTAAATTGACGGAGCTAAGGGCCGATGCCTACCAGGGCAGCTGATTGTTCCGTTGCCCTAAAACGCAAGGGTAACTGAAGGAACCCGCGTGGGTACTGGCTAACTAAAAACTGTAGGTACTGACTAAAATTAGTAAAATTCTGATACTCTCAGAGTAGGAGAAATTATTTCATTTCCTATCCTCAAAAAAGGAGTATTTTTCAAATTTTAAAAAATTTCCGCAATATGATCTTGTAATTGCTTTGATAGATAAATAATAATTTATTGCATTGCTGTATAATTTATGACAAGTGTCTTCAAAATTATTTAGCCAAATGCAAGAGGTATATAACAGGCAATTTAGTTATTTTAATATTCTAAGCTACTTAATTAATAAGCGTAAGTGGCTATATGAAAATTATTAAAACCTCAAAGACCAGAAGAAACACGAGCAAGATTTTTTCCTAACTTGACAAATTAAAACATCATAGATCCTACTTACATACCTAGTGATAAATTCCTAATATCTATATAATAAGTTTAAAATAAAAAGTTTTTAAGTAATGTTAAATAGAACTCGGTTGTTTTAATCAAATATTTTTATCGACGAATATTGATACAAGTAACGCCATCTATCAACGTTTAGAAAGGATAAAGATGAATCGATCGATGAACGTAAGCAGCCGGTTATTGAATGATTCATTCAAGCTAATAATGTGTTTAGTTCCGACGTTTTACAACAGATGGCGTTGTATCACAATAATAATAGAATTAAAAGAATTAATAGTATTAGTGCAACAAATAAAATAAATATAGGTACCTAGGTTTTATGAATCAATCTTTATCGAAACCATTAAATTTTAATCGCTCTTACATAATGCATTTGGACCGCTATAGCAATTGTTATCTATTTTTGGCACAAAATTTTTTTTTTTTACCAAGGAAAGATGTCATTTCTCCAAAATACACGTAATATCAGAAAGAAGAGAAAATCACTATTAAAATCGCGCTAGGACGACGAACGGTGATGTGATAGAGATTTTTGTGACCTGATATACCTGATGACCTCTTCGCCACACAAGAACTGACAAGTTTAAGAGTTTTGTTTCACAGAACCGATAGATGGAGCACCTCATTAAAATATTTAAAAAAAAATGCGAAAAAAAAATAACCGACTTCAATAAAAATAAACCTAAAACGATCTAAATAACTTTAATTTCGGAAATCGGTGTTTCTCGGTATTATGTGTTTCTTATCTTAAGAAAAAAAAAATCCAATTAGTAATAATTTTTTTTAAATCGACATATTTTACCCCTGCTACCTCTGTTAGCTACCTCGTCAAAATGAAGCTACTCTCGCAAAATTAGCTTGTCCATGAGTCCTGGAATATTTAGAAACTTTGAAATCAATAAAGACATCTATAGCTCCTTGGCTTGGGTGGCGCAGCGCTTGAGCGATTGGCTGCTGCGTTGAGGGTCCTGAGTTCAATTCCCACACAGAACCAATATTTGTATGGCCTACTGTTATTTATTCTAGACTAGGATGGCTTGTGTGTGTGTGTGTTTGTGAATGCACCCTCGATACAAGAGTAATTATCGAAACCTAGTGTGGCGTAAAAAAAAATTAATGTTATGTTTAACTGTATATAAGTTAATTTAGTATATTCTTAATTTTCTGATTACACATCTCTCTTCCAACTCTCCTGTCGCAGGTCTACTGGAAGAAATTTCATTTGAAATAAGCAGTACCTTTGTACTCTTATTTCTGTTTTTGTCTATTTCATTTTTAAGTGTTTGTGTGTGTACATAAATGAATAAATAAATAAACTGCAAATCCTGTCATTCATAAAAACCTTAGTCCATACCAATCGAAAGCCAATAGCATTTTTCAAACAACAAAAAAACAATTTCAGTACTGAATGTTATTCATGTTAGGCCTTTGACGTCCATTCCGGTTCAAACTGGGTCAGATCGGGAAAAATCCGGATTTAACCAGATTGAATTCAGATAAAAGTGAGCTATGCGCATATTGGATAAAACGCATACCATTTCTGTAACAGAATTATGAGGGGTTATGGATTTCTCGCTTAGTGGAGAATATTTTTAAGCGCTTCTATCACGATCTATCTTCCAACATATACTTATATTCCAACTTATATGGGGGTCTCTTTTTTTTAGGTGGGAAAATCTTCCAATGACATCTCCCGCTCTTGAGCGGAGCGGGAGGGTGGGTCAGACTTTTACCGACTAAGAACCCACCTGTTCCTCCTTTGCCATCGTCCAAGGGCCGTTCGCAAGCCTTTGTTTACGTTAACCGAAAATTGTGATCGTGATCCTGGTTGGAGCGTGAGGATCGTCCCCCTTGCGACAAAAAATAAATCGAAACTCCTTTTAATAGTCACTTTACGTAATCTGATGCAGTTGATGGCGTCAAATCTATTATTAAACTATAGTACTACCAACTGCATAACATTGCTTAGCCTGGCGACTGTCGCTCTTTTATTGTGAATATATCAAAAAAAAAAAAAAAAATTATAATATTATATTATAAAGGGATGGTTGTACTTGGTCAGACCATCGATGTGAACTATGACCCCAAGGACGTTTACTATCGACCTTGCCAGTAACCTTCAGTTACTGTAGGTTATGTCCGTCTTGACTCGTTTAAAAGCTGATTTAATTTTTTTTATTTATTATTTATTTATTTGTTACTAGCTTCTGCCCGCGGCTTTGCCCGCGTGGCATTAGGTACTTAAGGAATCGGGATAAAAGGTAGCCTATGTTCTTTTCCATGTCAAAGGCTATATGCATGCCAAATTTCATCCAAATCCGTTCAGCCGTTTTTGCGTGATTAAGTAACAAACATCCAAACATCCACACTTTCACATTTATAATATTAGTTAGGATTTATTTATCTTTATTGTACACCAGATAAACAAAAATACAGGACAAACATTTAAAAAAATAAGTGTACAATGAGCGGTCTTATTGTAGAGGACGATCTCTTACAGACAACCTTTGGATGGACTAAAAGAAACGAGATAGATTTAGGTTTATCAGTGTACAAATATCAGAAATAATACTAATAAGATACATTAACACAAATACATACATACAATACAAAAAAATATAGGTACTAATAAATATCAAATAACATATTATTTTAATAACATATTTTAATCAGTTCTAAGAGAAATTTTTACTTTAATATATTAAAAAAAATCAAAACTTACACCCTGCAATCGGTAAAAAAAAACACTCAACTTGAATCGCGACACACCCACGGGGGCTGACAACCATATAATTATTAAAATCGATTGGAAATTATCGACATGCATACCACGACCAACAAATCTTGATCCTTGGCTATACCGTTATTCGGTTGCAGTCGGATTTGTGTTTCGAGCTTTGGGGCTCATTGTCATTGGTCTATAGAATAATTTGAGGCTATGGGGGTGAGTGTGGGCTGTCTGTGTTGGGGCAATCAATGGTAGGTGTTGGTGATTGTTCACCCCGATGAGTGACAAGCTTTCTGAGGTGGCGTGGAGTCGATGTTTTTTTTTTGTTTTGGTTTCGAATGACTAGAGGACTAATGTTATAAATCAGAAACGTTTATTTGAAATAGATCAATTACAGGCACTTTTGAATTGTCAGAATCTCGATCATTCAAAAACAAAAAAGTAAAGCTAAATTGCACGTTCCAAAGCGTAGATCTCTATGGAGAAGAACGTGCAAGAAACTCCATGGACACCCTTTTTAAATCATGTTATGAGTTACATAAATCTTGGTTACATATTTCTTGTCGCTTCTAATATTTGAGCACAATGTAGATAAGTAATAATAATGTATAATAAAAAATAAAAAAATAGAAACTGAATTAAGCCATTGGCAGCTAAAAGATGACCAATCTCAACCGATAGCACCCGTTCACGATTTAGTCATTAACCTAGAGATGCTACTAAAACTCAACTGGCACCAATACGTTTTTTATTTTACGTTTAAATTTTTTCAAATGGCTTTTGTCACTCTGGTTGTAGCAAGAGGGACTGTCAGATTTTTTCTGACTGATACCTGTGTTTCTTTAGATGCCCTTTGCGGTGCAAGGCCACGATAACTCTTTCGAACAATCTCCCTAATAATTTCGCAACGCTGCCTACTGTATTATAACACTAGCAGGTAGTATCGATACATGTTGCTCATAAGATCATCCAGGCGTTGGTGGTTGGTCATTTTGAACATAAGTTACATCTAAGAACAGCGTATTGAGTTGTAGTAAGTAATGTTTTATATGTTACATTTCTAGAGTAATTTAAAACCTTAAATTCTTTATATGAAACAGTAAAATATCTTTGGCAAATTTTCGCTTGTGGATATGACTCAATGTCAATCAGGAGCATTTTGTTTCAATATATTCAATTTATTTACGAAGCTCTAGAGAAATACAAAATTTATTCGCCTCTTGTTCGTAATATGCTTAAATAAATTCAGTGAATTAATAAATTAATTATTTTACCTTTCCAGTCCCCACCACAAACATTATCGGATTGATTAATATTTTATTCAGAGAAAATTAAGTTTGTAACAAACAGTAGGTAGTTTTTATAAATGATTGATGAAAAGCAGTGTTAATAAATAAAACTGTATTATTACACCGTTACTGTTACAAAGAACTGTGGTTTTATAAAATATAATAATATCATTATTCTACAGCCAATATGAAACAGTGATTTTTGAGGTTTTCATGTTTAATAATGCAAACATAAAATGTAAATGTGTATGTTGTGTGTGTATATGTGTACTTTAAAAATAAACATTAGATCGATCACGATCAATTTGAAAATTGTAACACAATTTCGTGAAAGTATTTTTCAGGAAACTTTAGATGTATAGCCACTGAAATTCTAAATGTGATGGAATTGTTCTACATATTCGAACTAAAGAGGCCTCAAATACCTAAAACAAATCCTCTGTGGTCATATTATCTGTTACATTTTAAAAATATGTTGTAGACTTGTGTTTTTTGTTCAAACGGACGTCAGTTCCCAATAGCCAGCGTTTATAACGTGAATGTGAATGTCAGCATAGCGGTTATAATTAATTATAAATAATAAAATATGTAATAAAATTCGTGACAGGAAAAATAATTAATATTAATAAAACGGCTGATCTGGCACAGCTTTTTCAAACGCCTACCAAATATCAAATACCTATTAATAAAATAAAGAAAAGAAAAAAAGTCTAAAGAATGAACAACTAATATAGAAAAATACAAGCCGTGTCATGTCTAAAACATGACCTATACCATCGACTCTATAGTTTCCTTTATCTAAAACGTAAAAGGGGTTCGAGCGAGCGCCAGTGGCGATGGTAATTTCTATGTAAGCATTGTTACAGTCCTGAAACTGAGCCCAACTATACGACTTGATACTTGACACACATAACAACACACGCTGACTACAGTGATTCGTTTGCGTACGTAATTTTCCCAACGGGTCATACTCCAGGGATAACAACGTACCCCATGTACTTTTCCAAGTTCTAATCTATCTCTATACCTACCATAAATTATAAAAATATATTTTAGTGGTTTGGGCGTAAAACCATAGTAAACAACACACAAACAGATTTACGTTGGATAGATTTGTTCAGTTTTGATTAACTTTGTTTGTTCGTCCGTAATGTATCGCTTTCATTCCAGGACCCCGGGGTTCTCTTTGGCACAATTCGTGGCTCCAGTGATTTAATTTAGATGTGAATAAAACAAAGCTCTGATATTTTGTGATTAATAATGTTTTGTGACTTTTTATTAAAAGCTAAGGTCTTACCTTAGCATCTTAAGACAAAAATGCAATACGGTTATCAAATAATATTACTGAGCTTTAGCAAAATTTAGTTTGTTTTGACGATTTAGTGTTTCTATTAAGTCTAACAAAAATAAAAATCTAATTTTCTAATCACAAAGTATCAAGACATTTCAGTCGTAGTATCTAACTACGTATATTGGAAAAAGTGTGGTAGTGAGAATAAAATTTGTATTAATCGTGTCTGATAGTAGTGCCGACGATGCGGCCGCGGTCGCACGGGTCGCCCGTTCGAGTCCCGGTTGATGTACACCGAAACTAGGTTAACAATTAAGTTGACATATGTATATGTTTGATATTAGTCAAAGTGCAGTGAAAATAGAACAGTGATAGCTTATTTTAGTTATTGAGGTAATGTAGTTTGTGTATTAACGTTGGATTTTTATAGCTATACACAAACTTGACCTCAGTAAAAGTTGACAATAACTTTGATACTTGAAGTAAGTATATTTACTAAAGTGCTTCAAACTGATAATCATCATATAAATTACTTTATAATTCTAGGTCGTATATATATGTCACTAGAAAAGACGTAGTTTTCCCAAGTGGCATAAATATTTAAAATATACACGTAAAGGAAATATGTTTGGTATAGTCTGAAAAGCTTTAAGAGGACTATAGGTCTTAATCGTGAGTTATATAATGTTCAAAAACATTAGCTGATGCATGTGTATAAAATACTTTGGAAACATTTAGTCAGTCCAACCGATTTTTAATTAAGCTTATTGTTCAGCTTTCACAACACTTTCCGGGAGACTGTTTTTCGGGATGCTGTTACGTTTCGGTTAGGTAGGAATGGCTTCAAAGGCTTCTTTCTGGATGCATTTCTTGAGGGATCATCTTGAGGGAGCATCTTGAGGGAATGATCCACAGTAAACAGAATCCGAAAAATATATGTTCCCGCGCCATGTTGACCGCGCTTTAAGTCATGTAGTCCTCTTAAGACTATTTCAAATATATTTCCTCTGGGACCTACGGAGAGAGGACAAGCAACTAAATCAGGAGTTTTTCACTTGAAATAAGATAACTAACAAAATCAACCAATTATGCTGGATATATGGCTCAGTTTGAGTGAAAATGGAGACTCTTAGTGAAATATAAAGTTTTTAAAGTTACAAAAAAAAGTATTTGAATTAGTGAGAGTTTTGAATCGTAATATGAAATTAAAGACATTTTCACGACTGTGTTTTTTTTTATAAACATTCGTAAAACTATGGAGATAGAGATTTTCGAGGCAATAAGTAACTGAGTTGACAATTCCTTGCCACTGTAATCACGGGCTTGCGGGCGACAAGCAATGGGTAGCTCGCCGTCCACCCGAGTCGATGTTGCGTAGTAGTCCAAACACGCCTCAAAGTGACGTCGGAAACCGTAAGGGTCCAGAAGGGAATTTTCGATAGGTTTTAAGGAATAAAAGTCTGACTTTCCCTCTCGCTCCACCCTAGAATGGGAGAGGTAATTTGATTATATATTAGAAATACTAACTGATTGTTTAACATCATTGCTCACTTCAAAAGGCGAACGAATTCCAAATTCAAACGAATAAAAAAGGCAACACGCAACTGGCCACAAAGATTTGATTTAAAAAATCCTCCCCATTTTTTTTAATGCAAAGGTAACGAGGCCATACAGCCATTTATGGCTCGAGGCACCAACCGGCGGGATATAATCAGGAAATATTGCCGGCAATCCATCGCGTTTCCCATCCCGTCGCGATCGGGGTAAATAGCAACACCGGAGCAACGGTGTTACTAGATTGAAAAATTGCTAAGCATCCGTTGAACGTCCGCCATATTGATTTATTTTTGTTTTTTTTTTCACTTAACGGGTGATGAGATTTATGTTTTTTTTTCACTTTAAAAGGTTACTGGCCGGTAATACTTTGAGGTGAATTTTCATTGCTTAAAATAATAGGATACCCTTTTCAGGATTGTATCTAATTTCAAATTCGGATTTGCAAGGTTTATTTGAAGTTTGCGGTTTCGGAATTCTGAGAAAATATTATTAGAGTTCTCTCTTGTATTTTTCGCTGCAATGTACATACATTTATTTTCCAACCCCTTTTCAGAGAAAATTCTTTGAATTCGTTGGTTTAGGAAAGAAAAAAATGGAGTTAAATTGCAGCATGCTTCGCTCACACATTAATCATCATCATCATCGTTTCAACGAGAACAGTGGTGGCCGAGGGGTAGTGGCCCCGACTTACGAGTAATAATAGGTCGCGGGTTCAAACCCAGCCAGGCGCATTATTTTGTGTAATTTATTCATCATCACTGCTCTCAAAAACGGTGAAGAAAAACATCGTGAGGAAACCGGCATGTCCTAGAACCAAAAATTCGAAGACATGTGACATCCACTAACCCGCACTGGGCCCGTGTGGTGGATTACGGCCCATTTCCTCTCCTAGAGAGGAGGCCTGAGTCCCAGCAGTGGGAACATTAAAAGGCTGATTATGCTTATAATCATCATTGCAGCCGAAAGTGGCCCACTGTTGGATATAGGCCTCCCCCAAATGTCGCCACAATGAACGATCCTGTGCGTCTCGCATCCATCGGATTCCCGCACTCTTTACCAAGTCATCGGTCCATCTTGTAGGAGGCCTTCCAACGCTGCATCTTCCGGTACGCGGTCGCCACTCCAGAACCTTTCGACCTCAGTGGCCATCTATTCTGCGTGAAATGTGCCCTTGCCACTTAAGTTTAGCGATTCTTCGTGCTATGTCGACAACCTTGGCTCTCCTGCGGAAATCTTCAGCAGCATGCTTCGCTCACACATTAACAACTTATTATTGTCTACCAATTATTTTTCCATTTCCTCAAGAACACCAGTCCCGACCTTTGATGTTGCAAAAAAATCGATAAGTTCAATAGAAAAAATTAAAGCCGGCAGTTTCCTCAATGTCAAGCAACGCATAATTGTGGGAAAACAGCAGATTTTGCTAATCTATGCCTACCGATGACGTGGGATTATGATAGTTTGATTGGTGCGTAAGTCAAAAGGTACTATATAATAATGCCATGCATGCTGCCATGTTTTTCTCTTTACCACCCTTGGTTGACTGGTAGAAAATGCCATACTCCATTCGTTTAGGTACTTAACTAATATAACCAATATTGACGTCTTTTATCTAAAAATATAGAGCCAGGCAGACAGGGTTCTCCCAGGAAGAGATACAGTCAGTTAATAGTAAAAATGAATATGTATAAAGCTTTTTTTCTTCATCGCCGTGCCCTCGTGGAGACCTCTCGCGCCGGGCCTTGGTTCAGGCCATGGTCCGGAGCGAGGAGAAGTGGCAGGCTGGTCGCCTCCTTCCGCGAAGCAGTAGTGCTAGCAAAGGAGGAGGTCGACCGCATCAGGCAACTGCCCTCTCGCCGCTGCCGGGATTCCGATCCCGATTTCCGGCCACCGTAGGCGCGGGCTTGCGGACGACCAGCTATGGGTAGCTCGCTGTCCGAACGTCCAGTAACTGTCCGGACCGAGCCTAAGTCGTCGGCAGCGCGCACTATTCCCAGGCGCCACAAGGAGTTGTTAGCAACAGTAGGGGCCCAGCTGGGTCGAAACTACTAGGGCCAAGGTTAGTTTCGAGAGGTTTTATTAATGGAATCAATGCAATGATTTCATATGTTTAAGCATTTTGGATTTAAGTTATGTTATATCATGTTTTAGTATACATTCTTGATTGCATTAATACTTAAAAAGGCGTCTATAGTCTGCAAAAGTGTTATTATTTGAAGACTGAATTGTGACTTGTAGTTTTACAATTATGTTTATATTTTTTATATCAATAAAGAATTTTATAAATCAAAATCAAAATCAGTTTCGAGAGGTAGCTCAGCCCCGGTATGAAGGCATGAAGGAACGGGGTAAGTTTTTAGTCAATAAAAGTCTGACACTATCTCCCGCTCCACCCAAGAGCGGGGAATGTTATTGGATGATTTTCCCACCGAAGAAAAAAGCTAAAGCCAAAATATAAAATAATAATAGCTTGAGATCTAGATCTTCAGGATTGTTTGAAACAGTTACCGTGACCGTGGAACGCAGAAGGAAACTAAAGGAACATAGACGCGTTTTAGTCAGTAAAAGTCTGTCACTCCCTCTCACTCTACCCAGAGCGGGAAGGAGTAATTTGATGATTATCCAACACAAAAAATAACTTAGGAATATTGACAGTCTGATCGGTGGATTGAGTGATTGATTTCTGAAATAGTCGGGTGCAGGCTTCCAGTTGGATAGTTAGGGCCGAAAGGTTCTGGAGTGGTGACCGCGTACCGGTAGACGCAGCGATGGAAGGCCTCCTACAAGGTGGACCGATGACCTGGTGAAGGTTGCGGGAAACCGATGGATGGGAGACGTACAGGATTGTTCATTGTGGCGACACTTGAGGGAGTCCTATGTCCAGCAGTAGACTTATATCGGCTGAAATGATGATGATGATGATGATGAGGGTTCCAGTTTGCAGTAGGGTTCATGGTGGACATTCCAACCACACGCTCAAAACGCTTTGCGAACACATTATTTTATTATGCGTAAAGCTACGGAAGGCTTTTATTTCCTCCCGGAGTCTGTGTTTTCTGATAGCAACTATCTGGGTGTTTTTAAGTCAAGAGCGAATAAGTTACTCCTATGCAACGCCGCCACAAAAAAACGTTAGAAGCGGCCGCAAAAAACAGTTGAAGCGCGTAACTCCTCTTGTGTCCGGTGAAGCTTGAAGCGTTTTTTTATGGCGGCACCGCCGCACACGAGCCACAAATGGCCGCCTCAAAATGAAGCTTGAAGCGGCGTTTTTTTGAAGCCCGTGTGCGGGGGCAGTAAGGATCGGGATGTGTCTGACAAGACATTTTATACGTTCCTTTTTTAATAAGTTGGTTTTACTTAGAAAACAGCTATGAACAGTCTGCTCTAAAGCAAAAAGCAATCCATCATTTATTCATTGAATTTTCGTATTATTATTTTTGGTTTACGCTCTTCCAGTTGAAGTACAAATAAAAAAGAAAAATGTTAATAATAATCCCTTTTCCGTACCCTTCAAATATTTACAATAGATTTGTTCAAGGAAAGAGGGCGAGAGAGCAAGAACGCGAAAGACATTAAATTAATTTGAATATTTCGTGACGAAATAATTCCTCTTCTGGAACAATCCAGTTCCCTTCCTATTCAGTATTCGTTCTATAATAATAATCAATCCACGAGATTACATTTACTCCGTCACAATCGTGGGAAATGGCTTCAATCCCAAAACAAACGGTTTAGTGAAACTAATGAGCGCGCATTTAATTCCAAGCTTCAAATCGGATTAGTGTTTCGACCTCAGCCACTGTGGAGGAAGATACAGAAGTCTTATTTGAAAATATTATGAAATAACCTGTTGAATTTGGTGGAATCTATCTAGTTTCCACCAAACCCCGTCGCACTGTTTCAGGGCACCAACTTTCTGCTACTTTGGCCCACAGTTTGTCGGGCATGCGGCAGACGTGTCCTGCCCAGTCCCACTTCAGTTTGGCAGCCTTTTGAGCCGCATCAAGTATTTTGGTTTTGGATCGCAATAGAAGAAGTCCGGGCGCGCGAAAGATGGAAGGAGTGGAGGGTGGCCTTTGCCCAGGAGTAGGACAGAACAGGCTAACAACAACAACAACCTGATAGATAGTAACAACATGGTCACGCTTGACCACTATCTCACCTGATGGAAAGAGACAATGTGGTAACGATGACACTATTAGGAAACACAAACCCCGGCAGGGAATTTCACTTCTTAGGGTCTAAACAGACGGACTGTATTTCAACTGTAATCCAAATGCAAATTGCAGTTTAAATGCAGTTTGAATGCAGTTGACACGACTGCAAAAGAACTGCAAACACGACTGCAATAGAACTGCATACCAAACGTGCGGTCCGATTGCAGTCGGTGTGCAGTTCACACGACTGCAATCAACACAACACACACACAATTTATGAATTGAATTGGTGATATTTTAAAATAAAAATTTATTTATTTTTAAAATAGTTGAAATCGATTCAGTAGCTGACTCTAAATATACTACATTCAAGACGTGCCTTTACTATGTCATATTATGTCATACGTTGTATAAGGTGATATGTTTGTGTGAATATATGATTTAAAAATTTTGGAGCTCCTTTACAAACATTGTCGATGAAATGAATTTTGCAATATTAATGTATTTTTTCGTCGTTCGTATGTATGAAGTACTAGAACAATTTGCCTACTGCGGTCTTTCCATCCGATTATAATTTAGGTAACTTCAAGGTTAGAGTGAATAGACTTTTAATAAATTAGTGCGCCTCACCATCAACGATTGCATCATTGTTTATCATCAGGGGATCGTAGTCAAGTACTAGATTATATAATTAAAAAAAAAATGAAAGAATTGTTCCTTAATTTTAAAATCTTTACAGTTCGATCTTTTTCAGTAAGCTTAAAATAAACTTACAAACAAGAAAGCATTTAAAAACTTCCTAAGCTATGGCGACTACGCATTCGTAGCACTTGCTACGCCGTAGCACCAATCCTTCTGCACTAATTTTTTCTTCATATCCTAAGCGTGTCTTTAAGTAGCCGCGGCCTTTTAAATGATAAATGACCACCTTTTATCAAGCAAGACAGTGTGGGGTTATCAGAAATCCCTCGAAAAGGGGAGGGAATCTAATTTGATTGCTATGCTAGGTTAATGGAATCGATTTAAATGGCAATGAGGTTATTAGGTGGCCTTTGGCTAACAATTATTTAGTGTGTAAATGTCGGGTCGATGGACGAGGTTGAAGCGTTTGACAGGATGTAGCATAGTTAATGTGTAATAGACAGGCCTCTTTCGATAGGGTACTGAAATTACAGGTTAGTTTTATTTTTCACACGCACAGACATGTAAAAACTAGCCTTTGGACTAGGGCAGACGTTACCAGATTGTTCAAAAGAGTCATTGCGACTCTGGCCTGGAACATTACAGGCAGCTGAAAGAATAAGGGTGGCTTTAGCCAGTAAAGGTCTGATACTCCCGCTCGTTTTATCCAGAGCGGAAAAACTCTTGATGATACACACACTAGTATGTAAGTATTGTACTACATACAATACTTACATACTTTATTTACTTAGTAAAAGTAAAAGGCACTATCCCTTTCGCTTCACTCAAAGCGGGAGAAGACATTGGATGACTTCCGATCTCAAAAGAAAATCTCTCTTTCTCCTTTTACTGAGGAGATGCATATTTTCCAGCAGTGAAAATATTGAAGACTACTTATGTTTTGCTTTCTGGTTTACTGCCTAACAACCACTTTGATATATTGATTAGTCATTAAATTTCAACTAGTGTAATTATTCATCAGTGCCCAAAATAGGCATACCCAGCACTAAGTACTTTTGTTTTCAATAATTTTCTCTTCATATGCGACCTATAGTTGGTTGTGAAGGTCGAATATCAATCAATCCCTGACTTACTCCCTATTTGGGATACTTAAGCCCTTCTGAAACTGTAACAACATTTTAGGCGACTTTGTGTCATTTCTGGCGTTAGGCCCGCAGTCAGTAGGTTGTTCTAGATGCTTCGCCTCCAGGTTGTGGGTGGCCGGTGAAGGTCAAATATCGAACGATTTTTTTTGTTATGATGGTGAATCATCACTTATCTTCTTTTGTTCTGGGTAGAATATGAGAGGCAGGAGTGTCAGAATTTTACTTACTAAGCACACCCGCTTTCCTTCAGTTACTGTTTGCGTTTCAGAGCCACGTGATTCTTTCAAACCGTCCTACAATCCTAACAGACGTTGAGCTTATTGAGCCCCGTTAATTATGCTAGAAAGATCTTTTTGGGTCAGGTGTTTATCGTTCTGCGACTTCTGCTGCCGCGACTACCTTGGCGTCCAGTACATGAGGATTGCATCTCCCTCACGCTTTCCCGCCTCTTTCGCATCCATTACTACTTCACCGATGGAAGTTATGGCTTCCCATACCCTCTCACTCCGTACTATAATCTCTATTACGAACACACAGACTTGTCAGTTCTCATTTTAGTGTATCGTTACGTTATTCAAAAGTGTGGAATGACTGGAAGCCAACTCTAACATATTTAGGAAAAGGCTGGGCAGATATCTGCTTTAACAGATTTCAAAGAAACTTTCATAAACATAACTTACCCATCCACTTGCCACTCACAAATAAAATTAAACCTTACAGCCGACACTTAAAACTCAAAATGGGTTGCGGGTCCTCAAGCACAGCTGTTCCAGTGGCTGAGGAGGCCACTAACGGTGCGCTGAAGACATCCAATGGAGCTGGACTGAAGGGGCATCACCACGATGACCCTGACGACTTGCCCACTGTGGTGTTGCCGGACACACCCGTAATACCTAAACCACGTGAGTTAAGATCAGTTAACAAATGTCATTTCAGCTAAAAGATGTCCACTGCTGGACATACAGGTCTCCCCTGAGTGCACCACATCGACTGGTCCTTTGCATTTCGCATCCAGTGAAGACCTCACGCCACCTTGTGGGATGCCTTCCAGCGCTGCGTCTAGCATTCGTAGGGATGGCGATTCTTCTAGAAGATCGATTATATCGCAGTAGCCACATTGTAGTACTGTATTCGTACGGGTTATAGCATGGCAATGAGGTGGATGTAAGACGCACAGGACCGCCCAGTGGACGTACTTCGACTGAAATGATGATGATGATGAATGATGGTACCACGGCTTAAACTCATCAACTTACTCGTACGAACTTGTACCGATAGAAAAATGTAAGCAATTTGGTTTTTACAGTTCGTTTCTCATCATTCTCTGATTTTTTGTCTCTTGCAGAAAAATATAAAAAAATACTCACTTTATATTATTCCCAGCAGTAGCCTTCGAGATCCCAGTGGAAGAGTTCGACGGCACCAAGCGCACTTCGACCCCTCCTCCTCATCTACAGAGGCTGCTGCAGCCAGTACAACCAGACATCAGCCTGCCTGACATTGAGGAGAAGCTGGCTGAGGCTGAGCAAAGGAGACAATCTGTAAGCACAGATTTTTAAGGTTTCAACTCGTAAGGAATTAGCGATCAGGAATCTAATTGATTTCTGCTTGCTAATTGCATGTAATATAGTCGGCGTCGTGTTGCGCAACTTTTTGGCCTTAAGTCCTCTTTTAAGGTCTGTAGTTGCTGGCTTTTTTTTCTGGTGGGCAAATCATTCAATGACATCCCCCGCTCTTGGGCGGAGCGGTATCAAACTTTTACTGACTAAAAACCCACTCCTGTTCCTTCTTTCCCTTCGTCCCAATGCACACACACTCCCCGTCACACCTTCACACTACCCGTGGTCCGTAGCTGGTGGGTTAGAACTCGTACCACGAACAACTTGAACTTGACTTGCGGTCTTCCCGTCCGATTATAATTTAGGTGTCTTCAAGGCTAGAGTGAATACGCTCTTAATGAACTAGTGCGCCTCGCCATCAACGATTGCATCACTACTTACGATCAGGTGGAATCGCAGTCAGCAAAAAAAAAGTTGATGCCGTGGCGTGTTTCCAACATGAACCAAGTTACCAAGTTGTTCAAGTTTGGCCAAGAGGAAAGATGACATGCCTAAAGAGATTTATTGTGTTTACTACTTAACTAAATTCTGTAAATCATCTTTCAGATACTACAGGCAAGGGCAGCATCAGCTCAGAAGAGGGCGCAGAAGGTGATCAAGAACGTGCAGGACATGGGCAGGCTGGACACAGAACATGTCAGTATAAAAAGTTTCATCATCAGCATGTCAGCCGAAGGACGTCCACTGTTGGACATAGGCCTCCCCCATGTGTGGCTACAACGAACGGGCCTGTGCGTCTCGCATCCACCACATTCCCTTGACTCTCACCAGGTCAAGTTTGTGGGATGCCTTCCAATACTGCGTTGTATAAAAAGAGTGACTCGATTATTATTTTTTTAAGCTTTATTATTATTTCAGCGGAAAGACTAAACATAAGTCTCCCCCAAATCTTGCATGCATTGGATTCCCGGGACATCTACTTCTTCGTTCCCTGGTTTTATAGTGTACCATAAAGAGTACCATATAAAAATCAATGCCACTTTTCATGTAATTTTATAACTCAAGAATGGGCTCACCTATCCAAAGCAAATGTTTAGGCTTTGTTCGGACTATTTAGTAGTTGGTTTATGTGAAGTTTGGTAGGGTAGAGTAGGGTATAGTAGGGTAGAGTAGTGTAGAGTAGAGTAGTGTAGAGTAATGTAAAGTAGGGTAGAGTAGTGTAGAGTAGGATAGGGTAGGGTAGAGTAGGGTATAGTAAAGTAGAGTAGGGTGGAGTAGGGTACTTATAGTAGGGTGGAGTAGGGAAGAGCGGGAGCAAAGCCGCGCGGGCAAAAGCTAGTACAGCATAATTTTTAGTGTGTATTATTTTTATTTTTTTTTTGAATTTTTAGTATGTTTATTTTTTGTATTAATATATTATGCAAAACCTGAATATAGTTTGTTCAAAATCGGTAAATTAATGGATTCCGATAGTTTTTACACCATGACAAATTTTTTTTTCAAAAATTAAAAAAACAAGTTACAATTTGGACACCAACGACACTAATTACAACACAGGTCACGGTAGGTCATAGTGGGCATTAAACGCCAGCAAACAGCTGAGTGCAAGTGCAAAACAACCCCTCAGTCACCTGTATAGCCCGAGACTATGTATTTTTGCTGACATAACAAGCTTATAACTTTGGATTTTTCATGAGACAGTTATGAAATTTTGTACATAGATTCTTTACATAAAATACTAGACATGTGTTTTGATTTTCGCATATACTATAACTAATGTATCTATCCATTTATCTGACCAGCCCCCCTAGCCAACTTACAACCGTTTCGCTTGCGTCGAACGCTTCGAGGAGACCTTGCCGCCAATTCTTTTGTTCTGACCGTGTGACTGAGCGTTAAGCCGACGTCATTCCCGTACATTTGAAACTTTCTACAAGCGTTAACTATTGCAGATTAGCAACTTGGCTAGGGGTACAGTTCGTCGATCCACTTTGAGGTTGGCTTGTAGGGTTGACTACCTAACTGTCCCCACACACGGGCCTCAAAAAAACGCCGCCACAAAAAAAAACATTAGAAGCGGCTACAAAAAAAGCTGGAAGCGGCCGCAAAAAACAACTGAAGCGCGCGACTCCTTGTGTCCGGAGAAGCTTGAAGCCGCTTGAAGCGTTTTTTTGTGGCGGCAACGCCGCACATGAGCCTTTTTTGTGGCAAAACGCCGCCTCAAAATGAAGCTTGAAGCGGTGTTTTTTTGAAGCCCGTGTGCGGGGACAGTTAGTCAACCCTAGAGAGCACCTAAAATATTAAGGGTGAGTTGCACCATTTAACTATAACGATAACCAAACCATAACCAACCGTAAAACGGCCGCCTATTGATCAATTCTACGATTTGACAACTGTTAACGGCTTTGTTATCGTTATAGTTAAATGGTGCAACTCACCCTTAGTCCGCATTTGCACGTATATGTTGCACGAAGTTTAAACAAATGAGTCACAACTATTAAATAAACATTTAATCTCATATATTTCAATTTACAGGAACATACGGAACCCATGAAGCATGTGACGAATAGCTTGACAATCCCACCGGAGCCTGGCGTGTGTGAAGATAAGAATATTTGATAGAATAATTCGTAAATCCTAAGTCGACGATAGCTATGCTTTACGATTGCAATAAACACAAAGTAAAGAGAATAATTACACCTAAAGGATATTAGTAGCCGAGATTAAAGTAGAGAAAGAGATTTTAAATATGAAAGAAAGGGCAAGACCATCGCCGATCATATCATAGCTTACCAGCAGGCATAGTCAATTTGCGACCGTTTCGTTTCAATTGGCCACGCCTCCAATTCCTTTGTTCTGCCGTGACTGAGCATTGTGATAATGTCGATCCCATATAATTGAAGTTGAAGTGAAGTTACTAGCGTTTACGATTGTAGATTATCAAGTTGGCTAAACTGTAAGCAGGTTAGATACTAGTAGCGATCAAACGCGAGTCTACCAGAATAATTTATCTAATCAAATTCTAAAACCTTGGTCAAATCTTAGAATAAGCTAGTTGACGTAAAAAATGTAATTAGTCCGTCTTTTAGATTATTCAAAAATAAGGGACACGTATTTTTTGATTTGTAAATTAAACCAAAAATTACAAAGATATAGCCCATTAAAGATTCGTGTAACGTCACGTCGTGCAGCATGTTTTTGCACGGGGTGACGTCACACGTAAATTTAATAGGCTATATCTTTGTTATTTTTTGTTTAATCGAAAAAAGAAAAAATACGTGTCTAATATTTTTTTATAATCTAAAATACGGACTAAATAAAATGTAATTATTTTGACCCTGGAAACTACCCTATCACATGAAACATGCTCCATGAAGCATAAAAATTACTAGAACAATATAAGCCTTTCGACTGTTCGGAACATTTCCAAAAAAACATATTAAAATTGTGAGGGAATGAACTATTTAGTTCAAACAGAGGCCTTTTTTAGAGTGAACCACAGCCCACAGCAGCTAACCTAACCATCACGTGACTGAGCGTTGAGATGACGTCAGGACAAAGGAATCGAAGGCGTGGCCAACTTGACGGGTTTGACGCAAGAGAATCGAAACGAAACGGTCGTAATTTGACAAGAGGGGCTGCTGTTCACTTGGTAGTCGAAAGGATACTTATGTCTACTTATATCTTTAGATTTCACAACAAATTGAATGGAACATGGCAAAAGGGTTCCAAAACACAAATCGTAGACGTAGGTGACTCAGCCGCCAAATTAAAATGGAACTGGGCAGGTCACATCTGCCGCATGTTGCAACAAAATTGGGCGAAAGCAACTACTAACTGGACTCCGAACAGCAGGAGTCGACGACGCAGCAGGCCCAGAAAGAAGGAGATGGCGTGACGATTTGGACTCCTACCTTACGGATTGGCCAGAAATAGCCAAGGGCAGAAAAGAGTGGAATAACGGAAGGGAGGCCTTTGCCCTGCAGTGGGACACAATGGGCTCATGATAATAATAATAATAAAAGGGTTCATAAGTTCCTATATTTCTCGGTCAAACACTCTCGTAAAACATAGATATCGTAACTAAACACACACTTTACTTCGTCAATTTGCATAAAAGCTCTCTTACTGCGAACTAAGGGGACTTTCGTGCAATTTGCGTAGGAGAAAATGTTTTCTGCAAATGTTATTGATTTTTGCCAATTATTAATTGATTTTGTTAGTTAATAAATGTTTTATTTGGTGTTATATAATACATAATTATAATATTATATGATATAGTATATACGACTGTTTGAATAGTAGATAGAAAATAAATTAGAATTTTAGGCGCTGCACAAACGTAGACACTTTTTGTGCCAGTTACTGTCGATAACACTTTTTGTTCGTCGTGAATTTGTGGTAAGTGGAAGCAACAGGACATAAAAAATGTTTACGTATGCGCAGGTAGTGGATGATTTCATACTGGTTCTATAGAAATCTAATATTCATCGGTAGCTTGTATCTGACACAAGACATACGTTTGCGCCTTGCCTTAGTGTATTTTGTAAGAGCTAAAAGATTTATTATTTTTGCTTAAGAAATCTTAAAATTTTATTGATATTAAGGAGCGATAGTAAAACTTGAGAAAGTAATTAACTGGTTTTTTTTTTTACTTTGATTTGTGACATCATAAAAAAACTCCTCTAAATCAGGGTGGCGGGAGAGTATCAGACTTATACTGAATAAAACCTATCTGTGTTCCTTCAGTTGCTCTTTGCGTCACAGGGTTATCGTAACCCTCATGAAACATTTCAAAATCCCACTTGACAGGTATTCATGTAACTATTTTGAATTTGACTTGTGTGCTTTTCTTCACTCACTTATAATATAATATAACTAATATTCCAACAACTATCACACAACGCCGTCTAGTCCCAAGCTAAGCAGGGCGCCAAGTCTGCTATTTTTATAAATTCGTCATTCTAACACGATCCCATTGTCATTTTGCTAAAAGTTTGTAATCTGCTAATTCATAATGATTGATCATTAATCGGTCAATGGTCTTGTAATAGAATTGTGGTAGAATGATAATTTCGAGCATATTAAAACCAATAACTGCACAATAACGTTTTAATGGCAAAACACTGATCAAATAAACTGTCAAATTTTTAACAGATTACCGCAAACGTCAAATATTCATTTGTCAATTTGTACGAGATTACCATTCTATGTCACTTCTTTCAATGGAGTGTCAGTGGTTGACCATTGGAAAGTCATAATGACGCCATTATATTAGTAGATTACCAAACTTGTCAAAATCGACAATTATGACATCAATGATAGACCATTCTGACACTATTGTAATAGCAGACTTGAGGCCCTGAGCTTGTGTTAGAGTACTAGACAACTGATAAACATACTTACTTATATATTTCTAAATACATACATATTAAACATAAATTACACCCAGACACAGAACAAATGATCATGCTCATCACACAAACATTTAGGGGGAATCGAACCCACGACTTCCGGCATAGCAGTCAGGGCCACTAACCACTAGACCAACAGGGCAATCATGTTTTTTATAATTGCCCTTTTAGACTGGGCCTTGAACCTAAAACGTTGAAAATTTTAAAACACAGAGTATCCTTTTATGACGTATAAATCTCTAAAGTACAGGTCGGATTGCTAAAATTTCTTCACCGATAGAAAGCTGCTTTATTCCTGGGTGATACAGGTTAACTATATTTTATTTATGTACGCGGACGAAGTTGCGGGCAAGAGCTAGTCTTAAATAAACCCATTGTATTAAATCAACACCACCACCTCAGTTTAAAAGGTTTAAACAAAATGAAACTGACGGACCATAAAAATAGCAATATCGCTAGAATAGGTAATATTCAAAAGTAATAAAGAATATTCATAGACATTTTTGCGATTACTAGAAATATAACGATCTCATATTTTATACGAGCAATTTCATCCCGATAGCCTTTAAAAAGTGCATAAAAATCCTTTAGAAAGCGTAATTTTGCTGAACGCAAAGTGCCACCGGTTAGGTTAGGGTTGTCACTCACCGACTCAATAGATTTTGAAGTAAATTCCCAAACGCAGCTCAACAAAAAATTCAATTCAGTCAGTATTTTTTTATTATTATTAATGATAGGCTTGCATTTGACCACCATCTCACGTGATGGTAAGCGATGATGTGGTCGACGATGAAGCACGCTTGCCTAGAAGAAACCTATACACTCTCGACATAAAGACTCTTAAGTCGTAGCGATCAGGAAACACAGATTCCGGCAGGGAATTCCACTCCTTGGCTGTACGCAGAATAAATGTGTTCGCAAAACGTTTTGTGCGTATGGGTGGGATGTCTACCATGTACCGGTGGCGCAATGCTGTACCTCGTGTGGTCCGGTGATGGAACGGACTTGGCGGAATTAGATTGTGCAATTCCAGTGCACACTCCCCGAAATGTAAACGATAGAAAACCGACAGACTAGTGTCAAGTAGTAACACCGTTTTCTTTCATCGTCATCATCATTTCATCCGAAAGACGTCCACTGTGGGACATAGGCCTCCCCCGAGTGTCGCTACAACGAACGCCCTATGCGTTTTTTTAACTATCAGATTCCCGTGACCCTCACTAGTTCATCGGTCCACCTTGTAGGAGGCCCTCCAACGCTGCGTCTCCCGTTACGCGGTCACCACTCCAGAATCTGCCCCAACGGCCATGTGTTCTGCAAGCAATGTGCCCTGCCCACTAGCACTTAAGTTTGGCGATTCTTTGAGTTATGACGGTAGACCAGGGTTACCGTCATCCAACATATATATATCTTCATGCCAGATTCGATCACGCAAGGAAACTCCGCGCCTTTCTTATTGCCCTTTGGGTGACTTTAAGATTTCTTTAGAGAATTATAGTCTTTAAAATTATACTCAGTCAGTACTTACAAACCTCCATAAAAGACATTTAAAAGTATTTTAATTTCTCAGGCTACCCTTGGGCATGCCAAATTCACATGTAATCACATCACTTAATCTTGCTGGAGAATAGTGACATAAGTTTAATTAAGAATGTTAATTCATCATTCGATTTTTGTTGCTAATGCTATCGTATCGACTTATGGTAATCAGTAGTGTAAAACTGGGATAGATGTCTTTCTATATCACTCAGTACAAAAAGCAATAAAATACTATTGTTTGTAAAACTGGCTGGTGCTTTGATGTATTTCCTAAAAATTTAAGTAAATTAAAAAACAAAATTTAATATTTCTGCAGTTGATAAGTATCGAGCTCTGCGGCGTAAGTTACATTGGTCCTTCGAGCCGAATAGATTTAAGATTTTTTGAGTTCTCACGCGGCCGGTTCCGCCTTGCATCACTGCTATACTAAAATTGCGATTTTTGCTAACCTCTACATTTTATGACACGTCTTATCATCCATATAGTGTATAGTTGTATGATCAATGTAAACATCGTTTGGGATAGATGCCCCAAGAGACAGGACCTCTACTTTGCAAAACATTTCATCACACTCTGTTGACATGCGTTAACTCAGTAGCAGTTGGAGAGATTCTCGATAAGTTCATAAAACCTAGAGTCACAATCGGGGCACCAATACCCTCTTTTCTGAGATGGAAAATCATCAAACGACGTCTTCCACTCTAGGCTGGAGTGCGACGGACTAAAACCACCTTTGTTTCTTCATTTGCCCAGGCACCCTTAAGCCTCGATCTCGGGATATTGTTTTACCGAAAATAATTAGACAGGTTCTTAATTTAACAACTGCAAAACATTGAAAGACTAAAGATTGGTTGCAACCGCCGTTTCTTTTTAAAAGGTATTGGAATATAACATATAAACATGTATATCTAGTATAAGTTAAATAGTAATACCTATGTATATTCGTGCAATATGTCAACTTTCACGTGATACTTTGTGATTTTCAATTAAATAATTTTATTATACTTATTTGTTTATTTTAATCTTGCCCTTTTAAATCTGTATTATCCTAACTAATATTATAAATGTGAAAGTGTGGATGTTTAGATGTTTGTTACTTAATCACCCAAAAATGGCTGAACGGATTTGGATGAAATTTGGCATGCATATAGCCTTTGACATGGAAAAGAACTACTACTTTTACTTTAACTAGGCTACTTTTTATCCCGGAAAAACATCTTATTCCTACGGGAAAATACGTTTAGAGTGCGATAACCGAAGTACACGCGGACAAAGTCGCGGGCGAACAGCTAGTATCTTGATAAATGGAATCATACTTCATCGTCATCATTTCAGCTGAAAAATGCATAGTATCGGACATAGTCCTCCTCAAATGTCATCACAGTACTGTCCGTTTTGTATTCCATCAGATTCCCGCAACTTTCAACAGGTCGTAGGGAGGCCCAGCCCCGGTATGAAAGCCAAAAAGGAACGAGGTAGGTTTTTAGTCAATAAGAGTCTGACACTATTTCTCGCTCCGCCCAAGAGCAGGGAATGTAATTTCGATGATTTCTTGAATGAAAAAAAAACCAGGACCTCAAGTCTGCTATTACAATAGTGTCAGAATGATCTATCAAAGGATCTATCATTGATGTCATAATATCGATTTTGACAAGTTTGGTACTCTACTAATATAATGGCGTCATTATGACTTTCCAATGGTCAACCACTGACACTCCATTGAAAGAAGTGGCATAGAATAGTAATCTCGTACATATTGACAAATGAATATTTGACGTATAGACCAGGGTCGATAATTTTTAAAACCAAAAAAAAATAATAGTAGGATGAAACCCATTAGAAAAGGAGGAGAATATTATAAAAATGAAAGGAAAAATAATTTACGGGCGATCTGAGGTCGGGAAGGGGATGGGGGTGAGTTTTTAAGGGTAAAAAACGGTTTTTCTCGATTTCCGGCAAAACTAAAAGTTCTGTGGAAAAAAGTCAAATGGCAAAGTTGTAGGTAATAAAAAGATCTAAAACTTTTGTATTTACACTTTTTTCACATAACCTCAAAATTTATGTGAAAAATTCAAAAAACCAAGTTTTTGGTTTTTTATTTTTATCTTTTTAAAAAATAATTTTTTTTTCACGAAATTTGGTGAAAACTTACCTTTTTATGTCCCAAATACGCTGTAATTTATTTGATAAGAAATATTTATTTTTTCACCTTATTTTGAATTAATATCGAAAAAGCACCCTAATTTTCAATCGAAAAATCACCCGTCAAAATATCAGCTTTTTTCAAAAAGTTGGTATGTTTTCTGTTCGTTGAAATCTCTACTTTCCGATGGTGAAAAAAAAATATAAGTGTTACCATAGTAAATCTTCTCTGAAAATGCAAAAAATCGAAAAAAACTCGAATTCGAAATTTTTTTTCAATTATTATATACAATTTTGAGCTATTTATTAAAATTTACACTTTAATTACTCGAAAAACGTAAGATTACATATTACATTGATAAAAAAAAAATGCAAATCAAAATATACAACTATAATTAACAAACAAATAAGTTAATAAAATTAATATTCAATAAGACATCTACAATATTTGGAGAAAGTAGTCGAATCTTATTTAAATTATATGCGTAGATGCCTATTTATAACTATTTTTAGATAACTTATATACCTGAGTGACCTACGAAAAATTTTAGCCCATCAAAAGGTATTTCATTGAGAAGTGAGGAAGGGGCTAGGCGGGTCTGGGTCTTACTACGTACATACCTACTATTTCTTAGCAGCTGTAACAACCGTTAGCCTAGCCAGTACCTATTCGAAATACAGTACAGTATACAACATCGTTTATAAAAATACACGTGCACGCTGAGTTTCTTTAATATAATAATTGTGACAAGTTTACTTAAAAAAAACTAACAAGATTAAAAAATAATAATCTCCTTTATTTTGCACAAACAAATTTAGTTACTCCCATGAAAAAAAAAATATTCAAAATACAAAAAAAAAAATATATTAAAAATCTATAATATAAATGCTTGTTGCCTCAACATTTCTATTCAATGGGGTGTAGCTCATGTGATATCGACAGGAGATCGCATGAGTTGCTTTTTTTATGTAACCAACGAACTGGCTTTCTTTATTTCGAAGGATTCTGCTGTTCTAGAATAGGTTTGAAAATTGGTAAAAAAAAGAATGTGTGTTGTTTTTTCAGTGTTGAAGTAATTTTTGTAAGGAAAGCATGAATTCGTTTAAATAACTAAAAAATATAAGAGTGCGCCGCTCGAAGTGTTTGATTTGATAGAAGAATCCCTATACGAGCCTACCGACGAGCTGAGCTGCGTTACAATATCGTTCTTAAAAAAATATCAGATTTAGTAGTTTCTGCCAATGGGGCTCACTGAAGTGAAGGATGGTTTCTCCATACAAACTTTTAAACTTCCTTTTTATCCTCTTAGGGGGTTAATGAAAATGCTTTCTTATTCTTTGTTTACATCAGACAAGGAACCTCTGAGCAAAATTTCAGTTTTCTAGGTCCAAGGGCTTGGGCTGGGCGTTAATGAATCTGTGAGTAACTCAGAACTTTGCCTTTTATATGTACAGATTATTTATATATCTACTGATACAATAAAATAGTTGTTTTTAAAACATAATTTCATTAACAATTTTTAATTACTGACTAGCTTTTGTCTGCGGCTTCGGTCCCGTTCTACCTTACTCCACCCTACTATACATTACTCTACCCTATTTTACCCTAATCTACCGTACTCCACCCTATTTTACCCTACTCTACCGTACTCCACCCTACTATACCTTACTCTACCCTATTCTACCCTACACTACCCTACTCTACCCTACTCTGCCCTACTCTATCCTACACTACCCTAAACTACCCTATTCTACCCTACACTACCCTACTCTACCCTACTCTGCCCTACTCTACCCTACACTACCCTACAATAATAATATGGTGTTGTTTGCTGACGACACTTCTTTGATTTTTAAGATAAATAGAAGGACTAATAATCTTGACGATGAAAATAACGCTTTATTGCAGGTCCAAAACTGGTTCACTGCTAATAATCTAGTTCTAAATGGGAAAAAAACTAAATGCATAAGATTTTCCTTACCAAATGTCATAAGTAGTGATTGCGACATAGTATTGAACAATGAGAAACTAGAATTTGTTGATAAAACAGTTTTCTTGGGGATTACGCTTGACTCTAGGCTACAATGGGGTCCTCACTTAACATCTCTTGCAGGACGGCTTAGCTCGGCTGCATATGCTGTTAGAAAAATCCGCCAATTTACGGATGTTGATACCGCTAGACTAGTCTATTTTAGTTATTTTCATAGTGTCATGTCGTACGGTATCTTACTATGGGGACGGGCTGCAGACATCGAGTCAATCTTTATATTACAGAAAAGAGCCATCAGAGCTATTTACAATCTCCGCCGGTGCGATTCTTTAAGGGAACTGTTTAAAGATATTAACATAATGACGGTACCTTGTCAATATATCTATGAAAACATCATGTATGTTAGAAAAAATCTTCATCTTTTTAGCAAAAGAGGCGATAGACATAATTATGTTACAAGAAATAGGGATCAATTAGTTCAACCAGGTTTCAGACTGGCTAAAGTGGCCTCTTCTTTCATGGGGTACTGTTTGAAATGTTATAATAAAATACCACCCCAAATATTAGAACTCAATGAAACGAAATTTAAATCTTGTATTAAACGCACACTATGCAGGCAAGCATATTATAAGTTGGAGGATTATATTCAAGATAAAAATGCTTGGCTCAATGCTGGTCCAGCTCCACTACCACTAGGGCGTACTAATTAGTTGATTAGTTGGAAACTAATATTATTATTTTTAATTTGAAAGACACAATTGCATTGTATAATGTAGAAGCACTTTTTCCAAGTTTGTGAATGTGAAGCACCATGGAGCATTTTTATTAGGTTACAACTTCTTTTTTGACATTACGAGCATGGCAGTTGAGAGTTTGTCATGCTCACTCAAATGTCTCGCTGTTGGTGGCACGTGTTATTGGGTCGTTCAGTTCCCTTCAAAATGGTTGAGCTGAGTGGGGCTGATGCACGCGTCATGCTCGTGAACGGGTGCCGTCAGATGGGACTGGTCATCTCTTAGCTGCCAGTGGCTTAATTCAGTTTCTATCTTTTAATTATTTTACATTTTTTATTTCATTATCGACATTGTGCTCACATGATAGAAGCAACAAGTAATATGTAACCAAGCATTATATGTAACACATAATATGATTTAAAAGAGTGTCCATGGAGTTTCTTGCACGTTCTTCTCCATAGAGACCTACTCTTTGGAACGTGCAATTTAGCTTCACTTTTCTTGGACTGACCGACATTTGACTATTCAAAAGTGCCTGTAAATGGTCTATTTGAAATAAATGTTTTGATTTTGATTTTGATTTTGATTTTGAATACCCTACTCTACCCTACACTACCCTAATTTTCGTTTTTTTTTTTCATAAGATCTTTCTCCTCATAGTAACGAACACAACCAAAACAAGAATTAGCGAAATCGGTCCAGCTGTTCTCGAAATTTGCGCTTAGCAACACGTTTAGCGATTCGTTTTTATATTATAGAAGAGAAAACCAAAGAGAAAAGAGAGCGAAGGTCGTGGGCATCTGATGGATGCGAGACGAGGACTGGTCGTTATGGCAACACTTGGGAGAGGCCTATGTCCAATAGTGGACGTCTTTCAACGGAAATGGTGAAGAGAAAACCCATTCCTGTAAAAAACGCAAATTGTCGCATAAGATTTCTTCCTGGAAAGGATCTATAAAAAAAGGAAGTGAATCACATCCCTTTTATACCCATAAATATAACATAATGAGTATTAAGATAATTAAATAAAGTTTAAATCAGGAAGGTTTATATGTTAATTCAAAAAGATATACATACTTTTAATACACCGTCCCTTGACCCCCTTTCCGCTCAACATTTCCACCCCAAACCACAAAATAGATAGATACAGAAGTCAATCTACATACAAAGCGCGCTCGAGCAACGCACACGTACACACCGCTCACGGACACGATATCTCAGAGCGCCTCGGCCCGCTCGTCAAACAGTTCCGGCTCAAACGCTCATTAGTATGCGTCCACTGAGCGTAGGTATAAAAAGTGAAGTACATACATGAGATTGTCTTCTGTATCTATCTATTTTGTGCCCAAACCTAGCGCAATGAATTATAAATTCAACCCTCACGTGAAAACAATTTACCCGCGCATGCATATCTCGGGACTAGAGCACTTACACAAAACTTTATCATTCGCACGTTTTTGCTAGAAAATAGGAGATGAAACGGAGATGAAGTGGATTGCTATTCCACATTTTGGTAATCTTTGTGCTCAATAGTTTTTTTTTTTATGTAGGAAAATCATCTAATGACATCCCCTGCTCTTGGGCGGAGCTGAAGATATTGTCAGATTTTTACTGACTAAAAACCCACTCCTGTTCCTTCTTTGCCTTCGTTCCCGGGGCCTCTGGGATTTTGCATTACCCATGGCCCCAGTATGCTTCGACCCTGCTGGGCCTTAATGGTTGCGGACACCTCCTTGAGGCGCCCGTGGAACACTACGCGCCGTCGACGACTTGGGCTCGGTCCGGACGGTTACTAGACGGTTGGACGGCGAGCTACCCATTGCTCGCCGCCCGCGCCTGCGGTAGCCGGAAATCGGGATCGGTATCCCGGCGGCTCGAGCACAAGGACCATTGCCTCGCGCGTACGGCCGCCTCCTTTGCTAGCACTACTGCTTTGCAGATTGTGTTCAATAGTTGAGGTTTTAAGGGGTGATGATGATGGTTCCAGTTGCCCAATTGTTAGGATGAATAAGATAATAAATTCGCATTTTATTTCAGCCCTTAAATGTCTACTTTCTGATAAAATAAATCGTAATAACTACAAAATGATTCATAATAGCTGCTTTCAAGAACCAGTTTCAAGTGAAGAAAAGTTTGTCATTATGACCGAGGCAAAGTGTTACGGAGCTGAGTGCTGCAGTGACAAGTTTCCACGTGTAGCAAAACGACCTTTTTCAATACACTTACGAAGAATTAAATAAACGGGGTTTTGGGGGGGGGGATCATCCCAATGACATCCCCCGCCCTTGGGCGGAGCGGGAGATAGTATCAGACTCTTACTGACTAAAAAACCTTACCTCGTTCCTTCTTGCCGATCATACCGGGCCGAGCTACCTTTCGTAGCTAACCCTGGCCCCAGTAGTCTTCGACCCAGCTGGGTCTTTATAGCTGCTGACACTGAAATAAACAGGGGTTGACCGGTGACTCATGGGGGTCGCTGAGCATCCAGCCTGATAAGATAAATACCAAACCGCCATTTACAGATTATAATAAATACAAACACTATTAAAATTTATGTTGTTGTACACTGACAACCCCAAATCTTTTCTTCTCGTTCAGTCCATCCAAAGGTTGTCTGGTAGAAATTGCCCTGTGCAATAAGACCGCCTATTGTACACTTTTTCTTTTTGTAAATGTTTGTTCTTTAATGAGCTAAGGTGTGCAATAAAGTAATAAAAAAATAAATTATATTTGTGACTTTTTAGGCGCCAAATTGGAAACCAGAACCAAACTCATTTCTAACTTCCCAGACAACCATTGTCACTTCGACTAATATACTCAACTATTCTAAAACATATTATTACACGTCAGTACATGGCCTACTCTGCTGAGATAAATCTCTTAGTTACCGTACATGACAGGCGGGTGAGGTTGCGCACATAGATTATAGAATGAACCAGAAGGCGCAAGTGCGCTAAGAAAACAAATCTTCAATTTAGATGATTTCTTTTAGGTAACTGTCCCCGTACACGGGCTTCTAAAAAGCGCCGCTTGAAGCTTCATTTTGAGGCGGCCTTTTTTTGTGGCTCGTGTGCGGCGGTGCCGCCACAAAAAAAAGCTTGAAGCGGCTTCAAGCTTCACCGGACACAAGAGGTGTAGCGCGCTTCGCACGTGTAGCGTTTTTTTGTGGCGGCGTTTTTTGAAGCCCGTGTGCGGGGACAGTTAGTGTTCAAACCTGCATTCTGATGGACTCTTAGGAAAAGAAAATATTTAATATTTTAAAATGATGTCGACTCATTGGGAACTAATGTTTGAACTTTCATTTTTCGAGAACAATACACTTGTGGACCTTTGGGAACAACCTTTGCATTTTTATCCAAATAAATAATTTATTGAATAGTGAATTCTCTCTTTCTTTCGAAAAATTCCGTTCTTCTAGAGGACATCAGCCTTAGTAGGCCCTAACGGTCTTGCTTACATCTCTTTGTAGTGCATGTCATGATCACTACGCGTCGTCGGCATTGGCGACTCCGCCTCAGTGCTAACTACGTACTAACGAAAGGCCGAACGGCGAGCTACCCATTACTCGTCGTCTGCAAACCCGCTTGCTTGCTTGTGCTTTGTATAGGGACGCAGTGGACAGCATGAAATTATAAGTATATGCGCCTTCTGTATTTCTCAATACTCTGTGGTCACTGCATGTAGTAATTAGTTCCCAGGGAGTGCTGCCTTCCCTTGGTACTGCTATAACGACTTAATTGCTTGCTACCCTCGTGGGATTTATGTGGCGATGACTTGAGAAAGATGGTATCTTGTGCACTGTTGCAGACTTGGTGTCACTCATAGTATGAAGGTAGTCACCGTTAAAAGCCTTTAGATTCTTCTCCATAGATATCTACGCTTTGGAATGTGCGATTGACATAAATAGGGTTCCGTACCTCAAAAGGAAAAAACGGAATCCTTTTAGGATCAGTTTGTTGTCCGTCCGTCTTTTTTTTTTCTTTTTATGGTGGGAAATAATCATGCATTGACATCCCCCGCCCTTGGGCGGAGCGGGAGATGGTGTCAGACTCTTACTGACTAAAAGACACACCCCGTTCCTTCTAGCCTTCATACCGGGGCTCGAGCGCCCTTTCGGATAACCCTGGCCCCAGTAGGCTTCGACCCGGCTGGTTCCTGCTGTTGCTGACAACTCCTTGAGGCGCGCGGGAACAGTGCGCGCCGTCGACGACTTGGGCTTGGTCCGGACAGTTACCGGACGGCCGGACAGTGAGCTACCCATTGCTCACTGTCCGCAAGCCCGCGTCTACGTTGGCCGGAAATCGGGATCAGAATCCCGGCGACGGCGGCGGCGATAACGCCGTTGCCTGATGCGTTCGGCCTCCTCCTTTGCGAGCATTACTGCTTCGCAGAAGTCGGCGACCGCCTGCCACTCCTCCTCGCTCCGGACCATGGCCTCAACCAAGGCCCGGCGCGAGAGGTCTCCGCCGCCGATCGCCCCCACGAGGGCACGGCGATGCTCCGCCCAAGCAGGGCACACCTCGACTGTGTGCTCCACCGTGTCCTCCGGGCGTTCCGCACAGTGGCGACACCCGGGCGTCACTTCCGCATGTCCGTCCGTCTGTCTGTCTGTCTGTCGGTCAATACACTTTTTCTCAGGTACGCATGAAGATATCGAATTGAAATTAAAACCATATACTCGTATCTACTCAGGTCTGCGATCCCTAGAAGTTGTGAAAACATTAAACTTCGGAGTGAACGAAAAAAGATAACTACGACGGTTCATGTCGCAAAAACGTGTATTTCGACGCTCTCAAGAAAATCTAAATTCATAAGGTATATAGTTGTGGAAAAAAAAAGTTTTTTCCACAACTATCACACAGCGCCGTCTAGTCCCAAGCTAAGCAGACCAGAAAGTCAACAAGTCAGTTAATCAGAAAAAAAACCGGGCAAGTGCGAGTCGGACTCGCGCTTTGACTGTTCCGTACAAACTTACCTATGAAACTATGAAAACAGTTCAATACCCGTATAGAGTTACGAAGATTTTTCAGAAACACAGTTTTTTTTTTTGTGACGTAATAACACATTGACAGTTTTCTGACTTTTTCCTACACAAGACTTGCTATGAGACCTTGCTTCACGCCAAATTTCAGGATTCTAAGTCAACGGGAAGTGGGTGTAATTTATCTATAATATGTATGTATTTAGAAATATATAAGTGTGTTTATCAGTTGTCTAGTACTCATAACACAAGCTCTGCGTAGCTTGGGACTAGACGGCGTTGTAAGATAGTTGTGGAATGTTGTTTATGTTGCCACTATGAGGCTAGCAACTGTCAAAGTGGCGCTCTCATCGATTTGTCCCAAAACAAAGACATTTTGTATTGAAATTAGAAGTAAAAACTGGTTTTTATAAAATGCTACTCTCCAGTTTCTAAAGGACTATAAAATTAAAAAACTGTGGCTTAAATCAATTGGTCGTGTAAATTTAATTCTTCCTTTAGATTTTTAACTGACCACATCGAATACATACCGACTAGACAACGTTATTTATCAAACTCGAAAGAAATAACTTCAATATAGCAACCAGAAATTTAATAACATAAAAAATTCTAGCATCAAATCACAACATAACCTCAACAACTATAGAAAACGGACAGACCTGTGAGATAGACCTATGCAGGCGCCATCTACAATCAGCTTTCACTTGCCAGCCCCATTGCTGCAGAACAACATTTGTTGGGTCCGTAGTATTAATATAGAAATGAACTGAAAGTTCTCGATTTAAGGGAAACACGCTGAAACAATCAATCAACCGACGTCATAACCTCTCCCTCCCGTCTTAACTGATCACCACAAATCGCATGCAAGACCACGTCTCGACAACCCCACCTGCAATCGTTCCCACGCTTCAAATAACATCAATTTTATCAAAACTCCATTTGAAAGTATTTTTATTTGCTTCTCCTCAGTAATCATGCGAAATGGAAGCGGTAAGGGATCGTTCTTAGTGGACGTGGTTCCGTACAAATTAATTGATAACTTGATAACGTACAAAAATCCGTTCAGAAATTTTATGTGTAGTTCATAAATTCTGCAATACTTTTTTTAAATAATATTTCACAACTATCTATATACAACGCCGTCTAGTCTTAAGCTAAGCAGAGCTTGTGTTATGAGTGCTACACAACTGACAAACATAGGTACCTACATAATTTTTTCTTAAATACATTCATATACAAGGTGCAGTTTTAAAACTGCACAATATTTCAGGAGGTTGTAATAAAACTCATAAATAATCATATAAAAAAACGATACCTGGTCAATAATCAGTAATACTTGTTATTTAATTTTTTAATTACACTAAACTAAATCGATTGATCGATGGCCGCGGGGGCGTGGCTAGGGTGTGGCGTGCGGGATGATGATTGGATGATACATTATTTATGAAACTATCGTTGCGAGTTAGTGTGTGTGAAAACGCCCTTTATTGTTCCGTGTTTGTGTGTTTGAAAAAAAGCGCGGTTATAAAAAAAAAAAATTACCTACTTATTTTATTATTGATTCGGGTCGAGAATCACTAACATAATTACCTCCTGAAATATTTTGCAGCTTCAAAACGACACCTTGTATAGATATATTACACCCAGATGCAGAACAAATAATCATGCTCGTTACACAAACATTTGTCCTGGATGGGTATCGAACCCACGATCTCTGGCATAGACGGATGACGGATAGACGGCATAAACTTTGGTCACTTTGCAAGAAAATAATATTTATATATATAGAGAAATATCATACGAGTGAAAGTAATGAAGCTGAGAAGTCGCGACCCTTAGCATTAAGGCATACGACGCAAGGAGGACGACTCATGGATGTTTACCTTCACAGTTTTGAGGTTTCTTCCCAACTGTGAAGTAATAAATTACACAAAATAAAGTGCCTGCCTCGGTTTAAATCTGCGACGTTTAACTCGTAAGTCGAGGCATTTACCACCATATTCTTGATTGCCATAATTTTACATTTTTCTTCACAGGGTAGGTGCACAGAAGATCGATCGCTATGAGGCCAAAAAAAAAATGAAAATCCTTAAAAGCGTCGACGACCATCTCCGAATTCCTCTCCTCCCTTTTTACTCACTCGAAAACCCGCACCGATACCGGTTTTAGACACAGATTTGTCTTGTTTTCCGTACTAATGCGTAAAAGTGCGCATACTCATCCCCGACCCGCAATTGATTGTATTTATTGCATCAGGCTGGGCACTAAGCCACCCCCACGAGTCGCGCGTCTACCTTCATTTATTTATTTCTTCGTAAGTGCATTGAAAACCGTCGACATGGAAATGTGTCACTGCAGCAATCAGCTCCATAACACCCTCCCCTGCGGTACGGGCGAATTTTGCCTTGGTTGCAATAACAATCTTTCTCCACTTGTGTCTAAATGTATTATTATGACGGTTCCGTAGTAAATTAATAGTTACGTTCAACGAAATGGCTCGGAAATTATATGTAACTGGTACTACAATACTGTTGCTAATTGTTGTATATCGCATGTTGTAAAATATGGGCGTTGGCGAGGTTGCATTGTTTAGTGCTGATAGAAAACGGTGTCGGTTTCCGATTTGGTGGAATCAAGAATTGATGAGCTTACATACTTTAAAAGACCGACCATGGGAGTCGGACTCGCGCACGAAGGCACAAAATACTCGTAGATAGGTACAATCTCATGTATGTACTTCACTTTTTGTACCTACGCTCGGTGGACGCACACTAATGAGCGTTTGAGCCGGAACTGTTCGACGAGTGATCCGAGACATCGTGTCTGTGAGCGGTGTCGATGTGTGCGTTGCTCGAGCGCTCTTTGTATGTAGATTGACTTCTGTACCTATTTATTTTATGATGAAGGGTTACATATCGTCCACAGCAAATCACTCAGGAATAAAGCAGCTTTCCATTGGTGAAAAAAATTTAGCAATCGGACCAGTACTTCCAGAGATTACCTTCTACAAACAAAAGAAACAAACTTTAGTTCTTTATTAAATTAGTGTAGATGTTAAATATTTTTTGAAATTTTCGATACAGAAAAATATGCAATTACCGAAACGGATCTTGAGCGCTCGACGTCAGAGTGAGGATCGCTTTGCGGATTCCATACATTGGCAAGCCAATCGTCATCGTTGTTAGATACATGCAGCAACGCAGGGAACGAATCACGAGTGACGTCTGTGACACGATGGCGCAGTGAGCCAATCACTGACACTCTCCGCCCCCCGCGTCTCACTTCACACCACTAACGAGACCGAATATTTGACTTCTGCGCAACTTGAAGCCAGCGCTTAAGATCCGTGCCGGTAATTATACATTTAGATGTTGCAGAAATCTGTACACAATAGATTAAACTTTGATCCTCAAAAATGCGAACAAACCCGCTAGGACCAGCTAGTGATAAAATAATATGCAATAGGTACTTACTGCATCCACGTACAACTTAATTACCTCATAAGCAGTTAATAAGAGTATCCTAATTGTATCATGTATCCGCTTATGCGACACTGGAGATAAACTAATGACCACGATCCCCGACGCGGGGCAGACTCTAACGATCCCATCACGGCATTATGGGACACATCCGACGTACTTTAGTTTATCATTTTATGTAATTAACGAGACGTTCATTTTGGTTAATGAATTAGTTGCTTTACTTTTTTTAAGCTATTGCATAGCTTCTATCGCGGGCCTTGAGCGTGGAGACCGAATCCAGAAATTCCGTAACGAAAATAATCTAACACCACTCATTTGTTTTTTGAGCGTGGTGACCGATAAGAAAACAAATGAGTGAACAATCAATCAAAATTCAATTCAATGTGTGAAAGTGTAACTTCAATTAATATCAAAGAAAAAAAAAAACACAGGAAAAAAAATACTGCATAAATAAAATAAATAAATAATTATAATTGCGTAAGTTGATAAAAATGCTATGCAATAGCTTTACCGCGGCAGTCCCCGAGTGCCACACGTCTTTTTTTTTTGTCTATCCTATGATATCGGCCTCCAACAAGGTGGACCGACGACCTGGGGCCCAAGTCTGCTATTTTTATAAATTCGTCATTCCTACACGATCACATTGTCATTTTGCTAAAAGTTCGTAATCTGCTAATTCCTAATGATCGATCATTGATCGGTCAGTGGTATCGTAATAGAGTTGTGGTAGAATGATAATATCGAGCATATTAAAACCAATAACTGAACAATAATGTTCTAATGGTAGAACACTGATCAAATAAACTGTCAAAGTTTTAGCAGATTACAGCATACGTCAAATATTCATTTGTCAATATGTACGAGATTACTATTCTTATTCTATGCCACTTCTTTCAATGGAGTGTCAGTGGTTGACCATTGGAAAGTCATAATGACGCCATTATATTAGTAGATTACCAAACTTGTCAAAATCGACAATTATGACATTATGACAATGATAGATCATTCTGACACTATTGTAATAGTAGACTTGAGGCCCTGGTCAGGGTCGCGGAAATTCGATGGATGCGTGACGCACAAGACCGGTCGTTGTGGAGACGCTTGGGGGAGGCCTATGTCCAACAGTGGATGTCTTTCGGCTGATATGATAATGATGATGATATCTCCCAGCCTTGGGCGGGGCGAAAGGGCGAGTCAGACTTTTACTGACTCCTAGTTCCTTCGTTGGATTTCATTCCAGGGCCGGGTTTTCCTTTCAGAAGTGAACCCATGGCCCCAGTAGGCTTCAAACCTGCTGAGCTCCTACGGTTTGCTGACATCTCTTTAAGGCGCACGGCGCTTTGAGTCGTCGACGACTTGGACTCGGTCCGGATGGCTACAGGACGATCGGATAGCGAGCTACTCATTGCTCGCCGTCCGCAAGCCCCAGTTGCTTTACTTGTGGTTAGAATTAAGAGAATTATACTAGACTAAGCTGCTGTCAGTGTTTTCATCCGCGTGAAAGTAGAAAATAGTCCAAAGGGCACATACTCCCAAGATAAAACATATTCTAAATGCTATTCCAAACGGCTGAACGGACTTGAATGAAAATTTACATATAAGTAGACCATGTCTTGAAATAGGGGATATATGTCCCCGATATCCGATAGTATGTTTCCTTTTTTTGAAGTGGAAAATCATACAATGACGTCTCCTTCTCTAGGGTGGAGCGGGTGTACACGTCAGACTTTTACTGACTAAAATCACACCTGTATACAAGGTGTAAGGGACAGCCCTCCACAAACTTTAAGGGCTTGCTCAGTAGACGAAACTGAACAACCTACCATAAATTTTTTTTCAGGAAACGAAAAAAAAAAATCCGCCTCACCATACCAAATTATTAACTTGATTGGACAGTTTGTATGGAGAAGCTGAATTTTTTTTTCGTTTCCTGAAAAAAAATTGTATGGTGGGATGTTCAGTTTTGTCTACTGAGCAAGCCCTTAAAGTTTGTGGAAAGCTGTCCCTTACACCATTTATATCAGCCGTCCTCTGTGTTCCAAGACCACGGCTTCCCTTTAGAATTCCTCATGGCCCTAGCTGGCATTTTTCCTTTTTGGTGGCTAAAAATCATCCAGATGACATCCACCATCCTTAGGGCAGAGTGGGAGATAGTGTCAAAGTCTTACTGACAAAAAACCCACCTCGTTCGTTCGTTGCCTTTCGTACCGGAACCGAATCTTCCTATCAGTACCTCTACCATGAGTTTAAAGCAATAGTATTTGTCGATACTCGATACCGACTACGTAAATATTTTGTATGGCAAATTTTGGTTCCGTAAGTGACCGCTTGAGGCGCTGTATTTGCCATACAAAATATTTACGTAGTCCGTATCGAGTATCGACAAATACTATTGCTTTAAACTCACGGTAGAGATATAGAAAAACCCTACGGTTTTGTACTTTCCCTTGGGATAATTTTTTCCTACCACGCAGGTGAAGTCACCGGTAGCAACTAGTAAAAATATAAGTTAGATAAACAAGACCCTCACAAAATCGTCGTGAACCGAGAGCCCCTGATGGCGCTACGGTAATTAAAACTTTCCGGAACAATCTCAATTTATTTTGGAAACGAAAAACAATGTTGGGTTTATTATAATATTCTCTTCCTGAAATAGCGGAGCAAATTAAGCGGAGAAGAAATAATTATAATGGGACCAAATAATAAGCCACCTTATTAAATATTCTTATTTGGACAGAAAAGCTTTCGGTAATTATAAACGTGACATAATTGGTAAAACAATATGGAGTTTCAGAAGTTCAGCCTTGTAGATAATACGGCAAATCTGTCACTCATGTCAGTGAGACAGTCTCTCTCTCTATCCCCATACGCCAAGAGGATAGCTGATGATCAAAGAGAAGCTATACCCTGTTCAAAATAACATGAGACATTTATGAAAACTTTTTATTACTGTCCGTTCAATCGATTTTGAGTTTTATTACGTTGGCTGCATGACAAATATCGGCTGCAGTAAATATTTGGTATTGTAACCCCTTTTTTGCTTTTAATTCCATCCTTATGCTTATGAAATAGAAGTTAAAATCAGTTGGACCGACAGTAAAAAAAGGTTTCTAATCGTAACATGAATAGGGTATAGTAGAAGTAGGTATGAAATATGGGAAAAGTATCAAAGTAAAAGTGTTTATTTCAGTTATACACATTTACAGGCATTTTTTTATTGTCAAGAAGTAAGTCAGTCAAAAAATTGATGCTAATTGCACATTTCAAAACCTTGATCTTTATGAAGAAGAATGTGCAAGAAACTCCATAGACGACTTTGCTTTTCAGGACCGCGATAACTCTTTCAAATAATCCCGTAATCTTAGGGTTTATTCGTTCGCCGATTAAGTTATTTAACTTAACCATAATCACGGAACTAAAAGTTAAATAAAAACCTCAAACAAAAAGTGCAAAGATTAAGAAAATAAAAAATCAAATTCGAATGTTCCAGAATCTTTGTTAACGTTTGAACAAAACTGTAAAAGAAAAAAAAAGAAACAAAAACAAGAAAGCGAAATGTATGAGAAAAACAAAAGAAAACTATAGTAGCCAAGAATCATTCGTGAAACAAAGAAAGAAGGAGCAACTGCGCAAAAAGTGTATGTTTTAAAGCAAAGCGGATCTAGCCGGTAAGAAGCGGTCATAACTAGAATTGAAAACTGATTATTGCATTTGCTATTCGTTTGTAGGATTATCCGGGTATGTTGATGGAGTTCATTTAGTGGGCGGTTTTGGGTAGGCGTCTACTACCCGTGCAATCATTTAATCCTATTTTGGGATTTCAAATTCATTGAAAACAGAATCTATAACATGTTTCTATGTATTGATATGTTGTTGGAAAATCATTACAAACTTGGTAAACTAAATATGGAGGTGTACAATACAGTTCTTTTTTAATTGATATAAACTAGTGCTTGACTGTGATCTCACCTGATGGTAAGCAGTAAAGCAGTGATACAATCACACACACACACACATAACGACACAACTATCACAATGTTTTAAAAGGTTTCCTACCACTGAAAAAGGCCCTTGTTTCAAACAGTTTATTGAATATTAACACTATTCAATTCATGTTTTATCCCTGTACCTATACCTATAATATATTTTTTTCTCCTATAAAAGCTGTGGAATATTATTAATATTATAAGAATACTTTAAACTATTTACTTATAGCCTGAAATTCAAAGGAACAACATACATAATTTAATAGCAAACATACTGTACAACGATACGCAGCATAGCACAAAATGTTTTCCGAACCGTTTGCATAAACAAAACGAATGCAGTTTAAAATTCGAGCTGGATCCAGTTACGTACGGTTATGACTGGTTATAACCGGATATAACCGAATATATCCGGATATTTTAATGCCAATGTTATGTTAATCTGGTTAGCGGTACATGGAGAGTTTAAATATTATTGTTTCATGGTTGAAATTTGTCACGGCGGTAGCGCTGGAATTTATTTGTGTTGGTTTATAACAATTTTGATCTATTTTATTGCTGTTGGTGGTTGGGAATTGCTGTCGGTTCTTCTATTAATAAAGTTTACGTAACAACATGCCGACTATTGACATAGCAAAAACATAATTGAGTCAAAAGTTTAAATACAAATTCCTCTTGTTTAACGTGACCACGTAATAATAGGAATGTTAGCTTTATTGTTAAATTATTAGTTTACCTTGTATCGATAGATGGCGTTGTACCGTTTTCTACATCGCGGTGTTAAGATTTTCGCCCGACACTACATTTAACCCCTATGTATTTTTTTTAGGTGGGACAATCATTCAATGATATTTCGCGCTCTTGGACGGAGCGGAAGATAGTGTCAGACTTTTACTGACTGAAAACCCATTTCTGTTCCTTCTTTGCCTCTCGTACCGGGGCCGAATCTTCCTTTCAGAAACAGCCCCCTAGCCAAGTTACAACCGTTTCGCTTGCGTCAAACGCTTCGAGTTGGCCGCGCCGCCATTTCTTTTGTTCTGAACACGTGACTGAGCGTTGAGATGACGTCTTTCCCGTACATTTGAAGCTTTCTACTAGCGTTAACTATTGCAGATTAGCAACTTGGCTAGGGGGCAGATCCTTGGCCCCAGTAGGCTTTTTTTTTTGGTGGGGAAATCATCTTATGACAACCCCCGCTCTTGGGCGGATCGGGAGATAGTGTCAGACTCTTACTGACTAAAAGACCTACCCTGTTCCTTCTAGCCTTCATACCGGGGCTCGAGTTTCCTTTCGGATAACCCTGGCCCCAGTAGGCTTCGACCCAGCTGGGCCCCTGCTGTTGCTGACGACTCCTTGAGGCGCGCGGGAACAGTGCGCGCCGTCGACGATTTGGGCTTGGTCCGGACAGTTACCGGATGGTCAAATAGCGAGCTATCCATTGCTCATTGTCCGCAAGCCCGCGCCTACGGTGGCTGGAAATGGAATCCCGGCGGCAGCGAGAGCGCCGTTGGCTGATGCGGTCGGCCGCCTCCTTTGGCCCCAGTAGGCTTCAACCCTGTAGGGCCTACGGTTTGCTGACAACTCCTTGAGGCGCACGTAGAACTATATGCGCCGTTGACGTCTTACGTACTTGTGAAAACTCTCTTTATACGAAAATATCAAGTTGGAAAAGGGTTACAATCTTTTATTTTTTGTGGGACTGCTCTGGTTACATTCGAAGCCGTGTGCAAACCCTGGCTGGTCATCAGCAGGTCAAACACCTCTACAGGTTACTGAGAAGGAATTTAGGTGTCTTCATGGTAAGAGTGAATAGACTCTTAATAAACTAAAGCGCTTCATCAAAGATTACATCAGTGCTTAAAAGAATTCTAAAGTTGTCTCTGGAAAACAAACGCCTAACTACAAGTGTGCAATAAAACCAGTTTGCTGCTCCACAGCGTATCACGATTTTGATGCCTTCGCAAAGCAAATAAGCAATTAAGTGTTGTGTACGGTCTACAAAAAAAAAATCCGGCTCTGGGCGTCTTGTCTATATTGTAGATAAGTCTAAATGTTTCTGAAGACACTAATAATATACAGCACGCTTAGCCAAGTTGTTATTCTGTAATCGTTAACGCTGTCGAAAAGTGATGAAACGTATGGGAATGACGTCATCTCAACGTATAGTCGCGTGGTCAGAACAAACGAATAGACAATTCGTAGCCAAGTTCACATCGTTCAAAATCGTTTCTACAATGTTTAACGCTACATCCTTTGTTATACAAACGCTACATTGTAGATCGAGCGGCCGACTCAGGCGCGTCAACATGGCTACCAACTTATCGTTTTCTACAATTGCTGTCACCGAGACGTTTCCGATAAGAGAACGGAATTCGACACAAACTGGTTGTAACTTGGCTAGGGGGGCAGGAAAAATTGTTAGTGTGCAGCAAGTCCGGGGGGAAATAGAGGAATCAATTCCTCTTTGGAACCAGTATTAAAAATCTACCTGTAGGAGAAGGTTGTGAAGTTCATACTCCTAGAAAATACACACAATGTATTCAGTAATATGTAGGATATAAACCGAGGTTGTTGAACAAAGAAGCCATATGTAAATGAACTAATTCAAATGCCAATACGAAAATTAATTGTTCTATAATTATCTAATTATTGCTAGTCCACTAGCGCACTAAATATTTCATGAACTTAGGAATAACTTTCATGCATCGCCGGTTAGTAGGTATTAACGTTTTCCAGCAAGTCATGTTTTTTACACTGTGTCTTTAATAGCAGTAGATATTTGGAGTATCAATAACACAGGTTTTTTTGGTGTACAAATTCGGTTCTGTTAGTAGGTTGCAGCGAATTGGCCGAGTTAGTAAAAATGCTGAAAAAATTAACACTTATGTCATACATCATGGCACAGTTGGGAGAGTAGCTGTGCGATTGGCTACTGCGCTAGGGGTCGCATGTTCGATTCCCAAACGGAACACCTCTAATTCGATGTGAAAAGCAAATTAGTTGACGACACAAAAGTTGCTCATGTGTGCTATCTCTAAAGCGCATTAGTCATTATACGTTTGGCGTACGACTACGTGTAACATTAAATTCGCAAAACCCCAACCGATTTTTCAATTGACCTAATTATGTAAGAATAAAAAATATTTAAAGGTTTTATATGCAGTTTTAGTTCGTTTAAAATGTGTATCTACGTTGAAGAACCTCTATTATCCCGCGTATGAGCGAATTTGATTGAACTACAACCATTTGTGATTGTTTACCTATTGGGGCTGGTTTGCGCACGTGATAGCTTGACTTATTAAAGACAGGGCAACATTCATAATGAACATTTTTTTGAAAAATGTAACCAATATTAAAATTCTCCGCTGCCGCTGCGGCTGCGGAGAACCTCAAGCGGCGGAAATATAACAACCTTGTTGGAAGTTATATTTTCGAACCGTTTGGGGTTGAAACTCTTGGATCGTGGGGTCCGAGTGCTCACAAGTTGTTTAAAGATCTATCGAAACGTCTAGTTGACACTTCGCGTGACCCAAGGGCTGGCTTTTACCTCGGACAGAGGATAAGCATTGCCATACAGCGTGGCAATGCCGCCAGCCTTTTGGGCACATTACCAGTCGACAGTGATGTGGAAGAGTTTTTTGACGCCATATTTTAATTTGATTTTGGTTAGTTGTAATTAGCGTAGGGTATTATTATTATTATTTTTTTTAATTTACTGTAATTATAGTTTTTAGTTGTGTATGTAATAAGTTAAATTGATTTAAAGTGTATTAATTAAATAAAATTAAATAAGTAAGTACTAAAAAAAAAAAAAAAACCTATATTAAAAAGTGGTTCAATAGATTCTGCTCGGTATTCTGATCAAACTTCGAGTATTTTCAGGTTTGTAAAATACTAACAACCTTGCAAGATTGTATTACTAACATCATAAACAACATCTTTTGTTCTATGACTTTTTACAAAACGATAACACATTTACCAAAAACAAACCTTCAAGATTTCGTTGTTCTATCTAACACATTTCAATTCTGTATTTTGCTGTATCTACTTATGGCTCCCGTGCACTGTTCTCGTAATAATAATAAGTAGGCTTCCGAAACATTGTCATTACACTTAGCAAGAATTCACACCATTTCCGTGTACTCGACATTAGAGAGGGTGCTAGTGCTTTACAAATAACCCTATGTACAGTTATTGTTTATTTTCAGGAAATCCTTAAAATTAATATATTTGCATCTGTCGTTTTCATATCAAAACTAGCTTTTGCCCGCGGCTTCGCCCGCGTGGCATTAGGTACTTAAGGAATCGGGATAAAAGGTAGCCTATGTTCTTTTCCATGTCAAAGGCTATATGCATGCCAAATTTCATCCAAATCCGTTCAGCCGTTTTTGCGTGATTAAGTAACAGACATCCAAACATCCACACTTTCACAATTATAATATTATGTAGTTAGGATTTTCGCATAAATTCGCACCTATTTCGTAAATACGAAAATTTCGTAGTTCTACTTATGACGCGTCCTATGTTCGAGACACACTGTGAAGTCAGACAACCTATTAATCTTTTACCATAGTTAGTATGTGCAATCTCCGTCCAGGTCGTGCCGACATGAGATAAGAACGTTTCTGAAGTCGATTTATTACAATTTTAATGTTTCATGGGGGTCTGCAATCAATACAGAACTAATCGAATGTAACAAAGGACTTAGTTTTAATGTAATTGGATTATATTAATAAATAAATTGGTGGATTCTGAGTTACCGTGTCACTAGTACGTTGTGCATGGCTCCGAAACGTTCACAATGGGCCTCATCATAAGGCTAAAAGTCACAAAAAGGGCAATAGAAAGGGCTATGCACGGGGTTTCCTTGCGTGATCCAATCAGAAATGAGGATATCCGCAGGAGAACTAAGGTTGCCGACATAGCACGAACAATCGCCAAACTTAAGTGGCAATGGGCAGGGCACGTTGCTCGCAGAACAAATGGCCGTTTGGGCCGAAAGGTTCTAGAGAGGCAACTGCGTACCGGAAGACGCAGCGTTGGAAGGCCTCCTACAATTTGGACCGATGACCTGGTGAAGGTTGCGGGAATCCGATAGATGCGAGACGCACAGGATCGTTCATTGTGGCGACACTTGGGGGAGGCCTTGTCCAACAGTGGACGTAAATCGGCTGAAATGGTGATGATGGATATGTTGTGCTCAACCCAGAAAATGAACATGGCACCTAGTACTAATCAATCTATCATCACAGGACTGTTATATATATTCATGGTGATAAGTCCTCTCTTTGTGCGGTGCCTGGAGAAACGTCACAGCATCCTCACTCTGCGCATGACGCAGGTCCTCACCGGACATGACATGTTCGGGAAGTTCCTGCACCTGATTCGTGCGAAAGAAACGCCTGGGTGTCGCCATTGTTAAGACCCGGCCCACCTTAAAAAAACACAGGACTGTTGATGCCATAAGCTAGATATAGTGGTGATAGACCGATTAGCGCGCCGCCTAATGATAGTCAATGTCACAATCCCTCATGACGAGAACCTCGCCAAAGCTGTGAAAGCCATGAACGATTACGTCATTGCTTACCATTAGGTGGGATCGCAGTCAAGTAGGTACTAGTTTATATCATATCATTTAAAAAAATATATAGTTAATTGTGGAAGTCTAAATATTTTTCGGTAGGTGCGAGCTTGTGGACGGTGAACAATGGGTAGCTCACCGTCCGACCGTCCTGTAACCGTTCGGACCAAGCCCAAGTCGTCGACGGTGCGTATTGTTTCACGCGCGCCTCAAGGAGATGTCAGCAAACCGTAGGAGCTCAGCAGGGTTGAAGCCTACTGGGGCCATGGTGTGTAAGTGAAATCTGGGGCCCTGAGACGAAGGCAAAGAAGGAACAGGAGTGGATTTTTAGTCTAACACTCTGATACACCCTCTTGCGCCCAAGAGCGGGAGATGTCATTGGATGATTTTCTCAAATAAAAAAAAGTCTAGACATTTTAATAAGTCAAATAATTAGCAATAACTTTCCCTCAATTTACAGACCTGATTCATTTCGACAGTAATTTGAAGTTAACAACGAAAATAATGCAAAAGGTGCGAACACAAAATTACATAATTTATTGGTTTGCATCCTTTGAGCAAACACGTTAATGTATTAATAGTTTTTTAAACTAATGTGTGCCAAACGCGTAAGTAATTTGGTAATAATTGCCGGAGGAAACAATAAAGCATTAACGGAATCAGTGTGCGATATGATATGCAAAGTGTTTTAACTTTAAATGCGCACGCGATCTATTGTTCTGCCTTTGAAAACTGAATACAGCATGATTTATTCAAATATATCGTCCATGATCTTTGTATGATCAGTGGAGGTTGAAAACTGTATATTGCAAATGATGCATTGCATGGCCCGTTGGCCTATTGGTTAGTGGCCCAGACTGCAATGCCGGAGGTCGTGGGTTCGATTCCCACCCATGACAAATATTTGTGTGATGAGCATGATCATTTGTTCTGTGTCTGAGTGTAATTTTTTTGTTTTTTTTTTTGAGTTTGTCAGTTGTCTAGTGCTCATAACACAAACTCTGCTTAGCTTGGGACAAAACAACGTTGTGTGATAGTTGTGGAACTAAAAAATAAAAAAAAACGTTTACCTTCCTAATTTATATTAGGTCCACCAATCCAGCACCGTAGATGTCTGGATTTGCATAGCATCACGGTATGCTGAGCAATGACCTATTCATGCTAAGATGCTATCCACTGCCACATAAAGGTGATTCTTTGGGCAATGTCAGCAACTTTTGTTCTTCTGTAGATATCTTCATTTCTGATGCGATCACGTAAAGGAACTCGGAGTAGAAAGAGAAAGAGTTACCGCGTTTTAATTTTGTTTATGTAATTTATGCCTAAGTTAATGTCAACAACAGTTCCATAGCACCATACATTTAGTCTTAAAATACCCATAAACTTACAATTTCAGACGTAGGAACTCGTTAACAGGCATGCAACCAGTTCCTGGATAGTGCACCCTGGCATGTGGCCAGAACACTGTTACCAAGATATAGAAGGCATTACATAAACTTAGAATATTATGGCCGCATGCACTTCCGTAATGCTAATGGCACTTAACACCTATTTGGAATGCATTTTGTTTATTATTTTAAAAAGATGTACAGGTTTTTGAAGTGAAAACTTCTTTAGCGGCGTTGAGCACTTTTTCTGTAATGGGTATAAAATCTTAAACTCGCGTCAGGACACGTGACCTGATCGAAAAAGCGTAAGACGGATGGAGAGTAGACAGCTATCCTTTATCGCGCGTTGTGAAAGGGGGCTAGACGGAAAACATTCTCACGAAAAATTGTACCGACACTTTTACTGTCAAAATATAAATCCAAGATGGCGGCTGCAATAAATTATCAACTTTTTCGTCATGGGTGTCGTTTTCATGGTTTTCGAGGGTGTTGAAACCGATGGTACTGTCAAAATATAAATCCAAGATGGCGGCTGCAAGAAATTATCAAATTTTCCGTCATGGGTGTCGTTTTCATGGTTTTCGAGGGTGTTGAAACCGATAGTACTGTCAAAATGTAAATCCAAGATGGCGGCTGCAAGAAATTATCAAATTTTCCGTCATGGGTGTCGTTTTCATGGTTTTCGAGGGCGTGGAAACCGATGGTACTGTCAAAATGTAAATCCAAGATGGCGGCTGCAAGAAATTATCAACTTTTTCATCATGGGTGTCGTTTTCATGGTTTTCGAGGGTGTTGAAACCGATGGTACTGTCAAAATATAAATCCAAGATGGCGGCTGCTAGAAATTATCAACTTTTTCGTCATGGGTGTCGTTTTCATGGTTTTCGAGGGCGTTGAAACCGATGGTACTGTCAAAATATAAATCCAAGATGGCGGCTGCAAGAAATTATCAAATTTTTCGTCATGGGTGTCGTTTTCGTGGTTTTCGAGGGTGTTGAAACCGATAATACTGTCAAAATGTAAATCCAAGATGGCGGCTGCAAGAAATTATTAATTTTTCCGTCATGGGTGTCGTTTTCATGGTTTTCGAGGGTGTTGAAACCGATAGTACTGTCAAAATATAAATCCAAGATGGTGGCTGCAAGAAATTATCAAATTTTCCGTCATGGGTGTCGTTTTCATGGTTTTCGAGGGCGTGGAAACCGATGGTACTGTCAAAATGTAAATCCAAGATGGCGGCTGCAAGAAATTATCAACTTTTTCGCCATGGGTGTCGTTTTCGTGGTTTTCGAGGGTGTTGAAACCGATGGTACTGTCAAAATATAAATCCAAGATGGTGGCTGCAAGAAATTATCAAATTTTCCGTCATGGGTGTCGTTTTCATGGTTTTCGAGGGCGTGGAAACCGATAGTATTGTCAAAATGTAAATCCAAGATGGCGGCTGCAAGAAATTATCAACTTTTTCGTCATGGGTGTCGTTTTCGTGGTTTTCGAGGGTGTTGAAACCGATAGTACTGTCAAAATGTAAATCCAAGATGGCGGCTGCAAGAAATTATCAACTTTTTCGCCATGGGTGTCGTTTTCGTGGTTTTCGAGGGTGTTGAAACCGATGGTACTGTCAAAATATAAATCCAAGATGGTGGCTGCAAGAAATTATCAAATTTTCCGTCATGGGTGTCGTTTTCATGATTTTCGAGGGCGTGGAAACCGATGGTACTGTCAAAATGTAAATCCAAGATGGCGGCTGCAAGAAATTATCAACTTTTTCGTCATGGGTGTCGTTTTCGTGGTTTTCGAGGGTGTTGAAACCGATAGTACTGTCAAAATGTAAATCCAAGATGGCGGCTGCAAGAAATTATTAACTTTTCCGTCATGGGTGTCGTTTTCATGGTTTTCGAGGGTGTTGAAACCGATAGTACTGTCAAAATGTAAATCCAAGATGGCGGCTGCAAGAAATTATCAAATTTTCCGTCATGGGTGTCGTTTTCGTGGTTTTTGAGGGTGTTGAAACCGATGGTACTGTCAAAATATAAATCCAAGATGGTGGCTGCAAGAAATTATCAAATTTTCCGTCATGGGTGTCGTTTTCATGGTTTTCGAGGGCGTGGAAACCGATAGTACTGTCAAAATGTAAATCCAAGATGGCGGCTGCAAGAAATTATCAACTTTTTCGTCATGGGTGTCGTTTTCGTGGTTTTCGAGGGTGTTGAAACCGATAGTACTGTCAAAGTGTAAATCCAAGATGGCGGCTGCAAGAAATTATCAAATTTTTCGTCATGGGTGTCGTTTTCATGGTTTTCGAGGGCGTGGAAATCGATGGTACTGTCAAAATGTAAATCCAAGATGGCGGCTGCAAGAAATTATCAACTTTTTCGTCATGGGTGTCGTTTTCGTGGTTTTCGAGGGTGTTGAAACCGATAGTACTGTCAAAATATAAATCCAAGATGGCGGCTGCAAGAAATTATCAAATTTTTCGTCATGGGTGTCGTTTTCATGGTTTTCGAGGGCGTGGAAATCGATGGTACTGTCAAAATGTAAATCCAAGATGGCGGCTGCAAGAAATTATCAACTTTTTCGTCATGGGTGTCGTTTTCGTGGTTTTCGAGGGTGTTGAAACCGATAGTACTGTCAAAATGTAAATCCAAGGTGGCGGCTGCAAGAAATTGTTAACTTTTCCGTCATGGGTGTCGTTTTCATGGTTTTCGAGGGTGTTGAAACCGATAGTATTGTCAAAATGTAAATCCAAGATGGCGGCTGCAAGAAATTATCAACTTTTTCCTCATGGGTGTCCTTTTCGTAGTTTTCGAGGGTGTTGAAACCGATAGTACTGTCAAAATTTAAATCTAAGATGGTGGCTGCAATAAATTATCAACTTTTTCGATATGGGTGTCTTTTTCATGGTTTTCGAGGTTGTTGAATCCGATAGTGCTGTCAAAATGTAAATCTAAGATGGCGGATGTCAGAAATTATCAACTTTTTCGTCATGGGTGTCGTTTTCATGGTTTCGAAGATGTTGAAATAGTGCTGTCAAAATGTACATAAAATAGGATAGTATTTTTTAGTTATATTGTATTGGCTAGACGGAAAAAATTCTCACGAAAAGTTGTAACGACACTTTTTCTATAGTAATTAGCTATTGTAAGCCGTGCGGCGTGCGCATGTTTCTCTGTCTTTCTCTCTTTCTCTCTCTTATAGAAAGCAAGCCAGAACGGAACTTCGTTCCATCCGGGTGTCCCTTGACACCTCAGTAGTTTTTCGGAGAGATAAACTTTTTAATGTAAAATAATTGTAATAATTTTAAAGTGTTAAATTTTTAATGTAATATAAATTGTCATGTTTGTGTACGATAGCGCAATAAATGAATATTGTATTCTACCACATAAATGATAGTACTTTTATACTGATAAAGCAATTGGTGCAAAATTATTCCCTAACCATTCCAAAATATCAAACATGCTCAACGTTAATAATCAAGTTTTCACTTCTGCCGGCACTCCCGGAGTGCAACCCGTCTTTTTTTTTTTGAGACTGGAAATTACCATAATAGGTATGAAAATGCCAATTTTTAAAACGAATTGCGTTGAAGAGTGAATCTTTGGATTGACATCTAAGTTCAAATAATAATTTAGTAATATTTCTGAACAACCTGGCAACCCTAATAATGAGCAACAATGTTATAACATAGCGCAACATATCGCTATAATCAAAACCTAACAATTTTCAATTTGTAGAGTTCATATTTTTAACTTAGTTTATGGGTAGGTACTCAACAGCCCCCTGTGCAGAGCATGCTTAGAAGGGGAGGAGACAATTGCGCATGTGCTCCTAGACTGCACAGGTGTCACTGAAATACGCACACGAACCATAGGATCCCCGAATTCCCTTATAGATGCCCTGAAAAACCTGAGAGGCCTAATCTGCTTTTGAAGAGAGGTGGGCTGGTTGGAATAAGCCCACCCAAGGTTATGGCCGCTATGGCCCACGTACTATGGTCCGCATAGGACTAAGTGCGGAAACCATACTCAGATATAGACATAGACATGGGTACTCAAACTGCTCTGACCTCCAATGATTGAAAGAGTGCGCTAACTTAAAACACCATCTAGCTATACTTTGTATTTTTTTTTATCAATATCTATACACATAAAAGGAGAACCTGACTGACCAAAATACCAACGCACAGCCGAAAGTTCTGGGTTTCTTTTTATAACGTTGGCGAGCGCTAAGGGACGATTTCCTAAAATTCACACCCTGATAAACCATTATTATTGTAAGGGAAAAATCTACTTTCACGCGAGCGAAGCCTTATATCTGTTAGCCTAAATATACAAGGTGTAAGGGACAGCCCTCCACAAACTTTAAGGGCTTGCTCAGTCGACGATACTGAACAACATTCCACAAAATTTTTTTTCAGGAAACGAAAAAAAAATTCGGGCTCTCCATACAAACTGTCCAATCAAGTTTATAATTTTGTATGGTGAGTCAGATTTTTTTTTCGTTTCATGAAAAAAATTTTTGTGTAATGTTGTTCAGTATCGTCTACTGAGCAAGCCCTTAAAGTTTGTGGAGGGCTGTCCCTTACACCTTGTATAAATAAATACATTGTAAATAATATCAAGTCAATAATAATAGGCAAGGCACATTGCACGCAGAACAGATAGTCGAAGGGTACGAAAGGTTCTGGAGTAGCGAGCGCGTACCCGAAGACGCAGCGTTGGAAGGCCTACAAGGTGGACCGATGACCTGGTCAGGATCGCGGGAATCCGATGAACACAAAACGCACAGGACCGGTCGTTGTAGCGAAGTTTGTGGAGGCCTATATCCAACAGTGGACGTCTTATGGCAGAAATAATGATGATGATACAAGTATTTTCGAATATTCATTTAATTACAGGTAATCCAAAAACGTATGCTATTTTAAAACATTGAAACAGTAAATCCACGCAGGTTATCGCAATAAATCGAAATAAATCAAAATACTAAAGGCTATGATGGAGCGACATAGTCAATATTGTGACAAAGCACCTTAATAAAGATTTTAAAAAAAGCAAAGGTAAAACATCGAATATTACTGTAATTTCATCATCACCTTATACCGCTCCATTTTTAGACACTAAACTTCTGACAGGTGGGCGAGGATTGTCACGCACCGGACGCCTGAAGGAGGTCGACCGCGACGATAGTGATGTGACGATCCGATCATGTTCGTGGGGCAAACATGGCCAGAGATCGCCCTAGATAAAAAAGTTCGGAAGGAGAAACGGGAGGCCTTTGCCCAACAGTGGGACACAATAGCCCGTAAAAGGGCTCCCTCACCGAAAACATTCGCGTGTAATGTAACGTTACAGATTTGAACATTACATCAGTTAAGGAGAAGAACCGATCATTACTATGCACACTTTCACCTTGTAGTAATACAAAACGGGTATACATCAGTGAAGAAGGAGAACCGAGCATTACAATGCGCACCTTGTAATGATACAATGTGTATTAACTTGATGCAACTTGTAACATCAATTCGCTTTACATCAATCCGCTTCGTCTGAATATTACATTACACGCGAATGCTCGACAGTCAAGGAGGTACTATTATAATGTATTGCTCAAAGACGAATCTATAATGTTACATTACACGCGAATACTCGTTAGTCAGAGAGGTACTATTGTAATGTAATGCTCAAAGTCGAATCTACAATGTTACATTACACGCGAATGCTCGTCAGTCAGGGAGGTACTATTGTAATGTAATGCTCAAAGTTGAATCTATAATGTTACATTACACGCGAATGCTCGTCAGTCAGGGAGGTATTATTGTAATGTAATGCTCAAAGTAGCATCTATAATGTTACATTACACGCGAATGTTCCCGGTGACCCGCACCTTTAAAAAACTTCTAATAGGGAGTATTAGAAGTTTTTTTTTGGGGTCAATCTAAAAAAAACCATCTTCCCTATAACATGGTGCTTGGTTTATTAAATCATAGTTACACGAAACTCACCAGGAAAAACTCTAACTCCATTTCCTCTATAACTTCTTATCTTTGAAGTAACGATCGTCAAAGTGATGGATCGGTCGCCCTTTGTGCCGCGAGCTTCGATTCCCGCTCCAAACAAATATTTGTTATAGCTACAGGGGGTTCTAGAGGCCTTCTATGACGTGTCAATAAGTGATGAAGCTATACTCTATACAATAAGAAACCAGAATATAGTTTGTTCAGAATCAGAAACGGAATCGATTCCAATAATTTTTACACCGTCCCAAAAATCAAAGTCAAAGTCAAAATATTTTTATTTCACCTAGGCCTACATGGGCACTAATAAAACGTCAGAAGCTAGTGCACGGTTCCAAATTGGTCGTTTCCTATGGAGAAGAACCGGTAAGAAACTCCATGGTTACTCTTTTTAAAAAGTGGTTGATATTACAATATAGATAGATATTAATATTTAACAAAGGTCACAAATTGGACACTACCAATACTATACAACACAGGTCATAGCAGGTATTAGGCGCCTGTGCACAGCTGGGTTCTGGAGTAAAACAACCCCTCAGTCACCCGGATGGCCCGGTGACCATGTATTTGTGCGGACAGCCCGGTAACATAACGAGCTTATAACTTTGTTATTTTTCATGATAGAATTATGATACATAGAGTCTTTACATAATGATACTAGACATGTGTTTCGGATTTCGCATACTAAAATTAATGTCGTATAATGGTCGTAAAATGGATAGCGTAAAGAGCTCATGGTAAGGCCTTTAGTATTTATTCGTTTCTTTTGTTGGCTTGCTGCAGGATTGTGTACCTAATGCCCCCTAAGATACATGATGCCCTGGTACCTCAGTGTGGGGTGTGAACTGTTCACCTTTTCCGTTTACTTCGGGTAAGCAGATAAAGATTGAAACTGTAATGACTTGTTTGTCCAACTGAAGATAGAAAAGAATAGAATTAACTTTATTGTACACCAGAATAGTAATAATTTTACAAAGACTTTATGGGTACAACGGCGGTCTTATCGCTGAGTTCAAACTTATTTAAAAACCGGCCAAGAGCGTGTCGGGCCACGCTCAGTGTAGAGTTCCGTAGTTTCCCGTCCGTCACAATAAGTGTACCCACTTATGAGTTAAAAAAAATGCTTGCATATACGATTATACTACAAACTTAGTCCAGAAATTATTTTAGAGTACCTTTTTGTCTTTTTGTACAAAAAGAGTTCGTTCCATCAAGTTCAAAATGATTTTCCTAAAAAGTCCTTATAAAGTTCTACTTTTCAGATTTTTTTCATATTTTCTCAACTTATGGTTCAAAAGTTAGAGGGGGGGGACACATTGTTTTTTACTTTTGGAGCGATTATTTCCGAAATTATTGACATTATCAAAAAATGATTTTAGGAAACCCCTATTCATTTTTAAATACCTATCCAACGATATATCACACGTTAGGGTTGAAATAAAAAAAAAATCACTTCCCACTTTACAATATAGGGGGGCTACCCTAATAAAACATTTTCCATTTTTATTTTACCACTTTGTCGGCGTGATTGATATACATATTGGTACCAAATTTCAGCTTTCTAGTGCTCACGGTCACAGAGATTAAGCGAGGACGGACAGACAGACAGACAGACAGACGGACAGACAGACATGGTAAAACTATAAGGGTTCCTTGTTGACTACGGAACCCTAAAAAAAAAACTCAAAAGGATTTTTTTTAATTTTGTTAACTTACTGTTCCCTATTTTATCATTTTATATTAAAATAGTGAACAGTGGTGACCCAATGGTGACGGCTCCGACTTACGAGTCGTGGGCTCAAACCCAGCTAGGCACATTACGTTGTGACGTCCACCAATCAGCACTGGCCCTGCATCATGGATTATGGGTAAGGGTCGAGGCCTGAATCCCGGTCGTGAGAATATTAAAAAGTTGAATTTGCCAAGCTATATGTTAAAAAGGCTTTAAGCAGGGAATGTCGTTAGGAGGTGCAATTGACTTTATTTTCGCAAATTATTTCAAACCTTCAATAAGTAAATCTTCTCAAAAGCACACATCCCCGATGACAAAGATATTATATTGCCGTTTAAAACACTAAGGTATATAATGCAATCACAAAGCCCACGACGGTGAAGTGCCAATAACTCCTAACTATAGAAGTCAAAAATAAATCTTTTAGTTTCATAGATTATAGATTAGATTTGTTTAGTTTTGCCATCGACACGCTAAGAAGAAGAAGAAGAAGAAGATACATAAGATATAGCCTATGTCACTCAGGAATAAAGCAGCTTTCTATCGGTGAAAATTTTTTAGCAATCGGACCAGTACTTCCAGATATTACCTCCTACAAACAAAAAAACAAACTTTACCACTTTATTATATTAGTGTAGGTTACAACGCTACAGATACAATTAAAAGAATTAAATAAACAACAGATTAAAAAGATGTCAAAAACTTGATGAAAAATTTCATAAGAAATAAAAAAAATTATACCTAATTCATTTATTGAGAATAATAGTAACTTTTTTTTAATATTCTTATGCAGCATTGAAGTGGATGGAAAACTGACCAGATCCGCACCGCTCTTGACTCTACGATATATAATATATGTACAATGCCCTTCACACCACCAGAGACAGAAGCAGATGGAAGAATATCACAAAATTTTAAGTGATAAAGCACGGTCAACAAGGTCACGACCCTCAGCATTGAAGAATACGACGGAAGGAGGAGGATGCAGCATAATATAGTTTATGATAGCTTAGAGTATCTCAGAACAGCAGGCAATACCATAAATTAACACATTAGTTTGGTTAGATGTTTCTACAATTTAAATTGATGCAGTAGCAACTAAATACACCTCTAATTTTTAATTAGTACAAATACTAAAAGGCTTATTAGAAAATCCCTTGTTATTATTTAAGTAAAATCTCAATAAATAATATTCATAAACAGCAAAGTTATTAGCGTTTGTGTTTATCCCAAAATGTCTCTCAATTTATGGAAATATTGTGCAGACTATTGATTATGAATGAATAAATGACGATTAAAATGGAAAAACACTTCCCGCAGTATTTTCTACTAGCAATTGTTATGCATGATTGGATCTCTGATGAATTTACCTTTTCGTGGTCAATTTTAGGATTTCGGTTTTTTCTACTTTTGAATACAAAAATATGATCAGTAACAGGTACAGATACAGCCCCATTTTTTTGTGTACTAATTAAAAAGTAGGGGTGTATACGCTTCAACGATTTCACTAAAACATGCGGAAAGATACATTCAAATTATAGCTTAGCATAAGCATAATATCATTTAATGTTCTCACTGCTGGGACTCAGGCCTCCTCTCTACGAGAAGGGCCGTAATCCACCACGTCGGCAATGTGCGAATTGGTGAATGTTACATGTCTTCGAATTTTTGAATCTAGGACATGCCGTTTTCTCACTTTGTTTTTATTCATCAAAAAGTAACTTTCTCGAAAATTTTCAGTTATTGGTACTGCACTGTCGATAATCAAATCTACCAAGTATGAACCAAACAAACAATATGTAAGTAGATTTCCAAAATTATTCAACCCGACCTATTTGTAGGCAGCACAAACCTTCCGCAAACCCAACAAACAATCGAAAACCCTTTCAATGAGGATATAGGATAATGAATTCATCGTCCCCAATCAAGCAAGGATGCCTGATGCTAATGGCTGACGAAACGCGAGTGCGTGCGAAGACAGGCGGCATCCGCTGTGTTTCAGACGCGACCGGATACCTAGTAACCAGTATAAAACGGTGGCCTACTGCTGGAGCAGGTACACTTCGTCTGAGGTCTCCAACCACGATGAACACCTACATAGCTGTAAGTTTATTTCAATATTATCTTTTCTCAATTATTACGTGTGTATGGATTTCGGCGTGGGTGCAGGCTTGCGGACGATAAACTATGGGTAATTTGCCATCCTATAGGGACCAGCCCCCCTAGCCAAGTTAAAACCGTTTCGCTTGCGCCGAACGCTTCGAGTTGACCTTGCCGCCAATTCTTTTGTTCTGACCACGTGACTGAGCGTTGAGGCGACGTCATTCCCGTACATTTGAAGCTTTCTACAAGCGTTAACTATTGCAGATTAGCAACTTGGCTAGGGGTACAGGGCCGGAGCAATGCGTTGAGGTAACCCTGCAATTTAAAGGGCAACTTAAGGAAGGAGAGTTTTAGTCAGTAAAAGTCTGACACTTCCTCTCGCTCCAGCCAGAACGGGAGAAGGTGCTTGGTCCCATCCCAAAAAAAATGCAGTTGAATTCATGTATGGCATTAGATATTTTGAGGATCATGTTTCTTTGTGATCAAGAAGTTATCCTGATTGCGAATGATAATTGGAAATTAAGTAATACAGGAAGAGTAAGGAACGAAGTGTTGGAAGGTCTCCTACGAGGTGAACTGATGACCTGGCGAGGGTCGCGGGAATCCGATGAATGCGGGACATACCTACAGGATCAGTCGTTATGGCAAAACTTGGGGAGGCCTATGTCAACAAGTGTGAACAGTATCTTTCGGATGAAATTATAAAGTAAAAATATAGAGTGGCAAAAAATATTGTGTAGTTAAAATTAATACTTCAACTAAGTTAAGAATTATTCGAGTAAAGCGAAATATACAGTTTCATTAGTATTTGATGAACCGAGACGTGTGTTCAGTTTGTAAATTGCACATTAAAACGTAATATTTCAGAGTGATTTATCGTTCGTTGTTTATTGATTTTCATTTGCAATGTTTTTCTTTATTGAGTCTTCTTTTACATCGTTTTCTTTTGCAGTTGGCTTGCCTCCTGGCTGTTGCTCACGGCAGCGCCATCGGCGGATATGGTGGCTACGGTAAGTAACATGTGAGGTAGTGGTAGGGCAAGTCTGGCTTTTTGAATTGTATTGCTCGTACGTCCCTGGCAACATTTATCAAATTTTGTCGGTATTTAACTGCAAAATATGTTAATCATGATCTAAAATGCCCTTCAAAATTAATTAGTAAAATTATTTAAGTCCCGCAAGCTTCTTTTGATAAGCGAGGATCTTCCGACCAGGTGGTGTTGTGTCTGTCCAAAACTTTGAAATTTTTAAGCATTTTGTAACCCATATTGTGAATTTCGATTTTTGTCATGCTCGTGAAACTGGTCATCTCTTAGCTGCTAGTGGCTAAAATCAATTTCTGTTTCTTTACTAGTTTATTTATTTTTATTACTCATCTATATTGTGCTCACATAATAGAAGCGACAAGAAATATGTAACCAAGATTTATGTGATTATGAATATGATTTAAAAGAATGTCCATGGAGTTTCTTGCACGTTCTTCTCCATAGAGATCTACGCTTTGGAACGCGTAATTTAGCTTCACCTTTTTCTGACTGCCCGACATTTTGACAATTCAAAAGTGCCTGTAATAGGTCTTTTTGAAACAAAGATTCTGAAAAAAAATCCTTTCTATTTTCAGGCCTAGGCTACGGCGGATACGGCGGCGCCTACTTGGCTCCTGCAGCGATATCCACAGCTAATGTTGTCAAGGCCGCTCCGATCCCCATCATTAGGACCGCTGCCGTCGCTCCCATTGTCACCGCTCCTGTACTCCGCACCGTTAACATTGGCTATGGCCTCGGAGGTTACGGACTTGGCGGTTACGGACTTGGCGGTTACGGACTTGGCGGCTACGGACACGGTGGCGGATATGGATGGGGCGGACTTGGCTGGGGCGGTGTCGGCGGCTGGGGCGGAGCCGGCAGTTGGGGTGGTTGGGGCGCCGGTCTTGGCAAACACTACGGCTAAACTCCTAGACGAAGTTCTCTCTTTCTCAAAATTAAGTCTTCCTTGATCGGCTTTGCACAGTAATAAAGCATTCACTCCTAAGTTTTGATTTTTTATTGGCTATAGAACAGTTCTGTGAGTATTGTTCTAAGTTTTGCTCTGTCGTCCTCTTGCTTTTTTTAATCTAATCGATTCGAGGTTGGCGTAAGAGCTGTACTTACACATTTCTCCGTGATTTCATTTTAAAAACAATAAAAACCTTATGTATTTTAAAATCTATTGTTGGTATTTTCACTGGTTTACCTCTCACTGTGCTTAAATCAGCAATCATAATATACTCAAATATATATATGTTTCATTCCAAATGAACCATGGATGATAAACCTCTGTCATACGGCAAAATCATTTTGGAAAAGTATGGATGCCCCCAGATAATTTTTAGAATAGTTGTAATTAATTTACAACAAAACAAATCACATTAAGTTTTATAAAACTGTAAACATTAAAAAAATATTGTGGTAAAGAACTACGCTAATAAAATATTTTTTCTTAATCTTAAAATAAATCAAGTCAATATTTTGATGACACATCATGGCCACACCATTTTTTTTATTAGCATAATCATATTATTACCGTGATAAAAGCCAAGCTCCTGGAAAATTTGAAAGTGACCATAGTCCAAGAGCACACGAACGCGAACGTAGACATTCGTCAATAAAGTCAGCTTAGGGTCTGTCCGCTCAGCGATATTTCACCGCGCGGTTTTTTTTCGTTATTCTGTAACACATTGAATCTTATGGAAGTTCCCGCACAGGCGATAAAAAAAAACGCGCGATAAAAAATTCTGTGATTTCTTGCAGATTCGACGCGGTGCGGTGCGGAATTAAATCCGCGCGGTGAAATATCGCTGTGCGGACAGGTCCTTAAAGAGAGAGAACTGATAAATGATATGATATTTATTTTGTAAATAGGTTTATAAAAGACTTTTACACGTCAATTTTTTTTCGTCAGTTTTTTCTAGATGAGGCCAGTGTTTCCTATCTGACTACCCTGAGAAGAAACACCGAAACGTTCACCATCCCTGTTTTAAACAATACTAATTACAAAACATGTACATGGAACGTGCTCCAGTAATGAGGACACACAAATAATAGTCTGTTATCTCGGAGCTCAACGAATGGGCAATCCGTTCGCTCATTAATTACTGCAAGTGAACACCCCTTCGCGTTCTGTGGAACAATGTTATATGACAAGACTTGTGGAAGTTCGCTTTAACAAAGTACAATTTCATATAGAGATTGTTGATCTTGTGTTGTGATGGCACAATGTTTAACGCTCCTTCTTCTCATGAATGAGGTTTTGGGTTCTGGTTGGGACTGGCCTGTTGGTCTAGTGGTTAGTGGCCCTGACTGCTATGCCGGAGGTCGTGGGTTCGACTTCCACCCAGGACAAATGTTTATGTGATGAGCATGATCATTTGTTCTGTGTCTGGGTGTAATTTATCTATAATATGTATAAATATATACGTATGTTTATCAGCTGTCTAGTACTCATAACACGAGCAGAGCTTGCTTGGCTTGGGACTAGACGGAATTGTGTGATAGTTGTGGAATATTAGTATTAGTATTAGTTCGAAACCGGGCAAGCGGGAATGTGAATTTTTCAATTCATTCAATGTGACACGATTCTAAAAGGGGAAGAAAGTGTAACGGTTTACGATTTTGTTAAGGTCAAAGTCGTGGCAGTTGGCGCGGCAAGCGGGGCGGTAACGGTAAGCGGCGCGTCTCACAGCGGCAGTAAGACATACATAGCTGAAAAAGCATAGTGTCTCGTCTCTAACCAGCAGATTCAACTGAAAAGGAAACTCAACAGAAAGAACATTCACTGGAGTCTATCTTCCAGTATTCCAGTACAATAGGTAGAAATTCCAGTAGATAAAACTAATAGTGGCTCATTGTATTGAACACTGATCGCCATGTTGCAAATATGAGAAAAAAAATGTAGATATTTTCCTAACTTTATCTAGGATATTACTGACACGATGTATCTCGGAAAGCACGTAAAGCCGATAGTCCCGGTTGTCATTCGTAGATCTTTGACAGTCGTTACAGGTAGTCAGACACCAGAAAGCCTGACCATCAGTCTATGCAAGAAATATCGTGTTGCCCAGTAACTGGGTTTTGGAGATCTGGTAGGCAGTCGCTCCATGTAACATAGGTAAACATGTATAACGACCGCATCTGGTTAGACCGGAAACCGACCCCAAGCTAGTTAGGAAAAGGTTAGAGAGAATGATGATTTTGAAAATGAAAATTATGTAACCCTTTTTTTTTAGATAAGTAATCAGCATTTTATAAGAATACTAGCTTTTGCCCGCGGCTTCGCCCTCGTACATAAAAGACCTTCTCTCTTTCTCCCCCTTTTCTCACTTTTTTTATAAAAAAATTAGCCTATGTCCGTTTCCAGCGTCCCAATTATCTCTGTACCAAAATTCATCAAAATCGGTTTTGCCATTTAGGCGTGAAGACGTAACAAACAAACAAACAAGTAAACAAACAAACTTACTTTCGCTTTTATAATATTAGTAAGGAAGTAAGGATTCTACCATTCTGGCTGGTACGACGGGGTGTTTCAGGCCTTTACTGGCTAAATCCCGTATGCGTTCTTTCAATTTCCCTTTGCGTTTAGAAACACAGATTTTTTTTTAAGGTGTGAAATCTTGAAAAGCTTCTCCCACTCTACGACAGAGCGAGAAAGCGTGTCAGACATTTACTGACTTTAGTAAATGTTTGACACGTGACGTGTGTGTGTTGTCTGGCGCGTGTCTGTGTGGTTTTAACCACACCAGTGTTCCTTCTTTATCTTGCTTTCCAGGATTCTGAGTTTCCATTTGTGAAGTCAACCCATTTTTTTTTTGGTGGGGAAAGTCATCCTATGACAACCTCCGCTCTTGGGCGGAGCGGGAGATAGTGTCAGACTCTTACTGACTAAAAAACCCACCTCGTTTCTTCTAGCCTTCATACAGGGGCTCGAGTTCGCTTTCGGACAACCCTGGCCCCAGTAGGCTTCGACCCGGCTGGGCCCCTGCTGTTGCTGACAACTCCTTGAGGCGCGCCGTCGACGACTTGGGCCTAGTCCGGATAGTTACCGAACGGCCATGGCTCCAGTAGGCTTCGGCCATGCTAGGCCTCAAGAACACGGTAACTTTTTGACAAATTCCTGCTGCCCAGAAAATTTTGCCCTCTTTGAGAATATCATACATCAAAAGACTGGAACAATTTGCCTGCTGCGGTCTTTCCACCCAATGATAATTTAGGTGCCTTCAAGGCTAGAATGAATAGGCTCTTAATAAACTAGTGCGCCTCACCATTGCATTACTGCTTACCATCCGAAAGGATTGCGGTCAAGCATAGGTTTATATCATTTAAAAAAAAATATTTTATTATTATTGATAGGCTCGCGTTTGAATACTATCTCACCTGATGGTAAGCGCGGATAATATGGCCGACGATGGAGAACGCTTGCCTAGAAGTAACCTATTCACTCTTGACTTAAAGACATGGATGGATCAGCCAAATACCAGCTGGATGCACTAGAGCCTATTGAAAAGCGTGCCAAGAAGATCATAGGCAATGATGCTCTTGTGAAGTCAAAACTCCAAAGTATTGAGCATCGACGCCGAGTTGCTAGCCTGTCTGTTTTCTATCGTTTACACTTCGGGGAGTGTGCACTAGAGTTACACAATTTAATTCCGCCAAGTCCGTTCCATCATCAGACCACAAGACGTACGGCGTTGCGCCACCGGTACATGGTGGACATCCCACCTATACGTACAAAGCGTTTTGGGAGTACATTCATTATGCGTACAGCTAAGGAATGGAATTCCCTGCCGGAGTCTGTGTTTCCTGATAGCTATAACCTAGGGGTCTTTAAGTCAAGAGTGAATAGATTGCTTCTAGGCAAGCGTGCACCATCGTCGGCCACATCATCGCTTACCATCAGGTGAGATTGTGGTCAAAAGCGAGCCTATGCAATATAAAAAAAAAGACTTCTACATAGTGTGTACTTCTAGGTAGTTCTATTCTGTGTTTACAGACTCCGGCAAGGAATTCCACTACTTTATCTTATTCTTGATACCTTTAAAGACGTTCTGTTAGAAGCAATGTAAGAGCAAGTTCAACAGAAGGAAGTGCTCTTAAGGAGAGAACCTTTGAGCTGTCTCAGCTTAAGTACTTGATACACAGAGGATCTCATAATCCGAGCTTCACGATACTTGTTAATTCCATTACAAAGTGATTGCTAATTCAACTTCAAGATCTATTTCCACTTCAAAATTCCGTGTCAGATCGGTGAGAATGATTAAAGTTGGCAGCGCATTAGATGGAACTTTGTCGCTTCGTGCAAAGTCGCTAACTATATTCAAAACCTTTAACAGTAGGGTGCTACTTGTATAAACTGTGTTAGAAATTATCGCTTCACTATGTTCGCTTTCCGAATGACAAATGACAGCCTGGATAATGTTATAGATAGAAATATTCATTTTAGTGTACCAGTAAAAAAGAGATGTTACGACCTGGTCCCGACTTTGGTCGACGAGCGGCGTGACGAGCGGGTAAGCGGGCGCGGGGCACTATGAGCGGCGTCTCGTGGCGTGCTTCAAATATTATCATACTTTCGATCTTACCGCTCGCCGCCCTGTGCTTAGCTACCTCTCACACCGGCAAGGTCGTGAACGAGCCGGTACTGTATGTTCATAGACCGTGTGTTCGTTCTTGTGTGTGTACGTTTTTCAGTCCTTTCCGCGAAAACACGCAGGAATTACATGACTTGATTTTGCCATCACCTGTCAAACATCGGACAACCCGACGTACACGACATTGCTTATCATTCAACAGAAATAGTTAATTAATGACACAAATTGCTTGACATTTACAATATAAAAAAAAATCTACATTGTTCTATAATAACCAAAGCAGTTCACCAATACAGCTGAACCTAGACATTTCCAAACTAAACACCACCATATTGTGGATATTCCTGTCAAACGGTATCGGAAAATTACAAGCAACGATACTAAAATCAAAACAATATCCTGAAAACAAAATGGCCAACAATCTCTCAATCCGTACAATAGTAACAGTGAGTAAGAACAAGTACGTCCACTAGTCACGACTCAGTCGCAAATGGAATTATAGACGTCTGAGTGTCGGTGGTGCAGGAGTTCGTGGGGAGTAGGTGGCGAGCAGACACGACAGTGGGCAGAAAACTAGACGAACATATCTAAAATTTGGACAATTTTGACTGGCCTGTTGGTCTAGTGGTTAGTGGCCCTGACGGCTATGAGTCGTGGGTTCGATTCCCACCCAGGACAAATGTTTGTTTGTTGAGCACGATCATTTTTTTTTTGTGTTACGGAGTAATTTATCTATAATAATTATAATATGTATTTAGAAATACCTATTTAAGTATGTTTATCAGTTAGGACTCATAAAACAAGCTCTGCTTAGCTTGAGACTAGACAGCGTTGTGTTATCAACAACGATAACACAACGCGAATTTTTCCTCCCCTCTCCGCCGCCGCCGCCGTATTCCTCAACGCTGATGGTCATGACCTCCCTGCTTCATTACTTTCACTTGTACGATATTCATATATTTGTTTCTGTCTCTGGCGGTGGCGGCTTAAATCGCCACGAACTATATAACATGTATGCACGAAAGAATAGCTCATGACATTTATATTTTTGTGATGGGTGAACATGGAGTAGCGATATCTAAGACGCTACATAGGATCTGAAATTCAAAATCCTGCATCGCGGTCTTAAAACAGCCTGAAATCAACTATCAAGCAGTTGCCTGGACCACACAAAACACCTGTCTGGTCGGAAGATTCTCCTTTTTTAACGGACTTTACAAACGGTTCCACATACCCCTAAAAAGGCAACATGTTAGTACTGATTTTTATTTATTAGGTATTTATTATTATAACTCATCATGTCAGATTATCCTATAAATTGCCTAGTCAGGGACCTGTTCTGGTTAGATAATAACTAAATAAGATAGCCAACTCATAAACCTATCATCCATTAAAAACTCTTTTAGCTTTAATGTTAAAATGCTATCAAGTAAAAAAAATGACTTTTCATTACTCATACTCTGAAAGTAGGTCTGAAGTTGCCTGAGGAGCGGGCTGAAAGTGATACTTTTCATCCCTAGGGAGTTTTACTTTACAACTGACAGCTGTCAAATTATTAAAAAAAAAAACTAGTTCTATCTTCACATTTCTATTGAACCATGTTCCAATTTTCCATACAGCCGGTCAATCACAGCGCGACATAAAATTGAAATAACTTAAAGACAAGTATTCAATAAATAATGTTATATTTTAAGTGATTTATTTGTTAAACTATTTCTTTAAAATACTTTATTTTTTTTAAATTTACAATTAATTTCTAATTTTTCATTAATGAGGCTGAATAGCTGGCCGGCCGCAGAAAAAAAAAAATAATGGCGGGAAAATGGCAATCAGTCGTTGGTTTTTTCGAGTTTTGTTTACGTTTCCGTACAACAGAGATATGTATTAACACGTTATGTTAATTAGATTAAAATAGTGATTTAACGCCTAATTTCATAAGAGAAGAGGCTAAAGCAGTAGTGGAATACCTTTTACCGCCTAAATCAGAAGAAAGATACCTACTTAAAATCATAGGTACGACGACTCAGGTTTTACATACTTTTTATTTTATTTTTAGTTTCCTCGTATTCGTAATGAAAAGCACAGTGTTTACCTCGGGGTGAAAGTAACCCATTTAACCCCTCGAATTAGCGACCTCGCTACGCTCGCCCGCCAACTCCTTCTCGGGACGAAATGAGTTACTTTCACCCCTAGTGTAACAATGTACTATTAAAACTGCCAGATAAAAACTATCCTATCTCCTACAACTCATCTTTGGACAGTCCATTACGCCTTCACGAATAGGATCCCAAGAGACCCTCCGCCAGCGTTAATTGAAAAAGCAATTAAAACCGCCCCCCCCACTGCCCCCTCCCCCAGCACCTCCAAACATCAGCAACTATCCCAGATATGGCCCAATCATATTCACTCACTTCAAAATGAGATTCCACAACTTTACCTACAGATTGTCTTCAAGTATTTTAATTATTTTTACTTGACTGGCCTCTATTTTACTGCTTTAAAATTGGTTCCGTGAGTTTGATTTCCGAAGCGGACGCAAAATTACTGTGCTATAATTACGGTTTGAAAGACGGAAAGGGAAAACATATTACTCCAACCCCAAGTAACAGACTAGAGCAGAATGATGCTGAATTAAAGTTTAAGTATCATTATACACGTGCAATAGTGTTTAACAGATAGATTTAGAAACCTATTGACATCGTTTTCTGTACGACAATCAAATAACTGTGTCCCACACTGGGCGCCAATGTTGTCAGGCGCCAATGTTGTTGGGCGCCAATGTTGTTAGGCGCCAATGTTGTTGGGCGCCAATGTTGTTGGGCGCCAATGAACATGGGCGCCAATTTCAAGAGTACCAATATTATTTAGTACCTATCACTTTGTATTTTTAATGAAGTAATAGCAAGCACAGAATAACATTATTATAACATAGTTTCCAAACTAATATTCATATTCAGTAGCAATTTCATTAGTATAATAATTAATTTGTTACCTAGTGAAAACTCTATTAGCATTTTCCAATGTTAATAGATTTTACAAATAATAGTCGACCAGTATATTCGTGTTCATCTATGAAAACATATTATTTGATCTACACATTGATAATATCAAATAATAAATAAAGTATGCGACTAAAACCATTAAATACTATTTTTAATAATATTATTTTAGTATATTATATGCGAAACCTGTTTCAGAATCAGTAACTAAATCGTTCCCAATATTTTTTACACCATGTTTTATTTTTTCCCAAAAATAGGTATTTAAAAAAAAGTCACACGTGGAACACCACCGACACTACGTACTAAACAGGTTACAGCAGGTCATAGCTGGCATTAGGAACTTTCCATTATTATGTTTTCTTAATTGTTTACTAACCCACTTGGATGTGACTTATGCGAATTAAAGTTTTTTTTTAAAGCATGCATTAGGAGCCAGCACACAGCTAGGTGCGGAAGCAAAACAACCTCTCAGTCGTCCGGGTGGCCCAGTGACCATGTATTTATGTCGCCAATTAGGTACCATGGCTGGCTTAAAACTTTATGATATTTCACAATGACGTTTTGAAGTTTTGTACATAGATTCTGTACATAAAAATACCAGACATGTGTTTCAGGCTTCACATTTACTAAAAATGAGGTTGTACACTAAAAAAAAAATTTAAATTGAAAGCCAAACCACAAAATAGATAGCTACAGAAGTCAATCTCCATACAAAGCGGGCTCGAGCAACGCACACATAGACACTGCTCACGGACACGATATCTCTCTCGCGTCTCGGATCACTCGTCGAACAGTTCCAGCTCAAACGCTCATTAGTGTGCGTCCACCGAGCGTAGGTATAAAAAGTGAAGTACATGAGATTGTCTTCTGTACCTATCTATTTTGTAGCCAAACTTCCGGGATCGCTATCAATCACTACTAAAGTTTAAGGTGAACTCCCCAGTTGTCGTCAGTGACAAATTGCAGCAGATTGCGATCGACACTCGCCAGGTAAGTTAATTACTACCGCGGTGAGGCGCCAGATAATGGAGGATTGGCAGGATCGGTTCTGAATGTGGAAATACAATTTTATGTCATACTAGCTTTCACACGTCACACGTTATTAAATTGTTTCGGTTGGTACGTATAACGTGTGACCACGGCTTTTCTATTTGTTCTGTTCTTATTTTTCACCATCCTGAAAATCTTGTTTCATTCATTTTAAGCGTCGTTTTTTTGTCGTAGTCGGGTTTTACATTTTTACTTTTTTTTATTTAAACAATTTTGGTGTTAAATCACTGTGTTTCTATACTATTTACGTGAAGCACTTTCAAATGATACCAAACACGACGTATTTATCTTTTTTTTTAACATAATACTTTTTGTTCACTTGAGGGCGCCACATTGAATTTTGATGACATTTTCTGTTAAGTACCAGTGAAGCCCTTTCAAATGATATCAAACACGGTATATTTATCTTGATTTTTTTTATACTTTACTTTTTGTCCGCTAGAGGGCGTCACTTTTGATTTGAGCATTATTTTGGAAATATAGAAGTTAAGCCCTTTCAAATGATACCAAACACTGCGTATTTATCTCCATTTTTATTTTTAACACATTACTTTTTGTCCGCTAGAGGGCGCAATATCGAGCTTTCTGATACGTCACCTAGCCTATGTTCAGCGGACGATTAAGATGGTTCTAATGAAACCTCATATGTCGAGTTCCGATAAGTAGATAAGGAGCTATGAGGGAACAGATGAACATACTCGCATACATACACACATACATAGCCTGTCAAAATCATAACCCTCCTTTGGCTTTGCCGTAGTCGGGTAAAAAGATATTTTGACAACCTTGTAAACCATGTTTTGGCTAATTAAACCAGAGTAAATAGAATCGCGAATAGGAGAATTAGTTAATTAGATTTGTACATGTTTTAGATGCTGTGTTTGTATTCAATTAGCACTAATTGCTATCAGCTTTAGATTTATAGCACAATTTGAAGCCACTATACTCCACTGAGTATACTTCAACTAACTGATATTTACAAATTTATTTCATTTAATAAGCGTTTAAAGAATTTTCTGTATTTAATAAAATAAATAAAAATAATATTTATTAATAAGGACAACTTTTGATCGACAATATTGGTTAGTAGCACTTATTTATATGTCAGTTTAGAAGTATAAGATTTTTAAGAATACCATAAGTTTATTCATTCCTGATATTATTATACAATAAATAATATTATGAAAAATTTTAGGTATTCACAAAAGGAAATTAAAAATAACTCATAAAATTATATCAGTGAAACCTAAAATAAATCTCTATTGATTTATTTTAAGTTAAGGAAACAATAAAACAAATTATAATGGACAATAAATAAAAATGTCAAATTAAAAATTTTCGTAATTTAATATTATCATTATTAAATGCATATTGAAACGATTAAAATAAATAAAAATTGCATACCAACATGAGCAGGACATATTGCTCGGAGAACAGATGGCCGTTGGGGCCGAAAGGTTCTGGAATGGCGTCCAGGTACCGGAAGACGTGACGTAGCGTTAGAAGGCCTCCTACAAGGTGGACCGATGAACTGGTAAGGGTTGCGGGAATCCGATGAATGCGAGACGCACAGAACCGTTCATTGTGGCGACACTTGGGGAGGCCTATGTCCAATAGTGTGCGCCTTTCAGCTGAAATGAATGGATGAATGAACATACCAACGAAAGCAAAGAGTTCTTAACCACTGTTTCGGACTACGAAAATACCTACATAAAATTCCACAACATAATTAAAAGTGCCGTTAAATTCAAAGCAAACACTTGGCTGAGAAAAACATAATTCGAACGCTTGTAAAAATATAAGAAGCGTAACGTTCCAAATGGCGGGAAATGGGCGTTGAGTCGTTAGTCATGACGTAAACGTGAAACAAGGACGATAATATTGTAGCTCACTCCTCAAAATTTTCCGTACCGTCTGTAGCAAAAAACAGCAAAAAGAATACGTTTGTTGCATGGGCGCCTGTAGCTCACACCACAAAATGCGTTTGCTGTATGCCTCCTTAATAGTAGTTTTTACACCACCTGCTCGATAATGTCCTTTTATACGTCATACAAACCTCACTTAAGGCAAGTCATTCTATCCGTAGGGAGATAATGCAGTATGGCCGATCCCTAGGGAATAATGAGATTTGAATTTGGAACATCAAAAATCGTCAACATTGTGAATTAAAATGTACGTGCATCGAACAAGTTGACTCGAAATTTAAACTGGCCACTAACAAAAAAAAGAAAGTAGAATAAAACGTGCTTACTGACGGGAGCGGTATAGAAAATTGAAACTATAGAATCTTGGAGTAGTGAATTTTGTTTGTTTGATGAACTTGTAAATATAATATTTATATTTTTCTAATTATGATTTGGTCGACCAAATTGCCTTTTAATTATTTCTCAGATGGTGTAAAAAGTAGAGTATCCAACACGGGGATAAAGCTGTCTTTGTCTTGGGCGGCTTGAATTCCTCACTTCACTCAGGTTTCTGTATTAACTCCCTCGCTCTGATCGGGAGTTAATTATATAAATCCCTCACTGCGTTTGGGATTTAACTTAGCAACCTTCGTTCCGTTCGTTTGTCGCGGGCGGCATGTTGAATTCCGAACGAAACGAAGGTTGCTGATTTTAATCCCGAACGATAGTGTGGGATTTATAAAATTAACTCCCGAGCACTGCGAGGGAGTTAATAAAGAAACCTGAGTGAAGTGAGGAATTCAAGCCGCCCAAGACAAAGACAGCTTTATCCCCGTGTTGCATACTCTACTTTTTACACCATCTGTGAGATAATTAAAAGACAACTTGGTCGACCAAATCATACATTAGAGTAATATAAGTATTATATTTACAAGTTCATCAAACAAACAAAATTCACTACTTCAAGATTCTATAGTTTCAATTTTCTATAACGCTCCCATCTCGCGGTCTCGGTAAAACGGAACTAAGAATTTTATTGCAGTGTTGAATACCTCGGCAAAGTTTGGAAAGAAGGTTGACTTGATACATTTGCTGCCAAATACTACAAAAATATTTGCATGTGTACACCCGTATTCTAATGTTACTCAATACTCAATTATTTATTGCATTCCACAATGTATATGCATAGGTGGTACGTGAAAAATTTGACACAATTGTGGACCCAGCAATAGACAATATTACATAAGATGAAAAGAACTTATAGACTAACTTATTCTAAGTATACATACATAAAAAAAATTCATTACGTTATATTAAACATTCATTTCATTACATTAAGCATTCATTTCATTACATTAAACATTATTGCGTTTTATTAAAATCTTCTAATTATTGTTACTATTATTTTAAATTAATATTCGAGCTATATAAATTTGTCAGTTAGATATTCATTTATGCTGTAATAGCATTTACTTAGTAATAGCTTTTTTAATTTGTTAGTAAAAACACCAATCTTTTTTTCATTTCTTAACAGCTCGGGTAGTTTATTATAAATTTTTATCGACATTACTAGAGGCCCAGATGGATGCATTTTTAAACGACTGACTAACTTAACACAACTACTACAAACAAACTAAAAATAATTGTGTCCTCAATTTTATGTAGGCAATCAAAGAAATTAAATTATTAATTGAGTGAAAATAAAATCCAAAACAAAAAAAAAACAGAGAATAGATCCAATATTATATTGTTTTATTTTTGATCACTAAATAAAAACGGTCAACAAACAAGAGAGCAACATATTTTACAAAATGCACGACCACCCTCGATGTGAATGGTCGCGTAAATAGCTACTTAAAAATATAACATGGCGTTCTCTGCACTCTTACGGTCGACGTATGGCAACGTATAGTTCTTACAACGGACGATCCAGAGGGAATTAAATGTTTTCCATCAAGGACAGACGAGCTGCAGACACGCTACACCGAGACGATTAATAGTTGCTGAATTTCGAAAAGCAACGAGTTTATTAAGTTGAGGAATGATAGAAGAAGTAGGGCAGAGAGTGGATGGTGCGTTCTGTAGTACACATCCGACTTACTTATGTAGTAGTTTATCATTTACATTTTAATTAAATGGTAGTCGCGCGTTGTTTTTCATCTGTATACGCTCAACGACATGCTCGTGTTTACCAAAATTATTGAAAATATGGTATCTATCAATCGTTGCCAAGGTGTTTCTGTGATGTAATTATAGTTTGCCAAGTATACGTTATGACGAAATTAGGCTTACTACTTTTGTATTATGTTAAACTATAGGTAAGTTACTGAAATGTAAAAAGTTCACAGTATTTGTCTTTCTTAAAAAGCCGAGAACTATCAAAGAGAATTCTGCGGAAGCCGAAACTTTCTTGAGTATAGAAAGTAGACATTTACAATAACAGCCCCAGTAACAAGCCGTAATTCAGGAGATGGAATTTTCCAAAAAAAAAATGTATTTGTATTCACAGAAAAAAAAATAACTGTTGCTCGTCTGCACAGTTTCATTTCTTAATATCCTGCCGTCCCCATATGAAGTACTTTAAAACTTTAGACTCAAATTTAAGGAGATGGAAGCAGGTGATCGAAGAAGGGCCTCACTTTCTTCAATGGATTACCACCTTTAAAAGAAAATTGTCTGATGTGAGGGAAAACTCCAACTTTGTGATAAAGTTACTTTGAAAGTAAATTACTTTTGTTCTAGATACCCACCGGTAATGGATTGATTTATACCTTTACTTATATAAAACTTGCTAGCTTTTATCACCGGCTTCACTCACGTAAAAGAAGAAAATAATACCAAGGAATCGTACTCCTGAGGAAAAATGGATTCTATGTACTTTTTTTTATGGTGGGAAAAAATCATTCAATGACAACCCCCGCTCTTGGGCGGAGCGGGCGATAGTGTCAGACTCTTACTGACTAAAAGACCCACCCCGTTCCTTCTAGCCTTCATACCGGGGCTCGAGCTACCTTTCGGATAACCCTGGCCCCAGTAGGCTTCGACCCGGCTGGGTCCCTGCTGCTGACAACTCCTTGAGGCGCGCGGGAACAGTGCGCGCCGTCGACGACTTGGGCTTGGCCCGGACAGTTACCGGACGGCCGGACAGCGAGCTACCCATTGCTCACTGTCCGTAAGCCTGCGCCTATTCTATGTACCTAGACCTGGTAGACCATGTTCTACCTGGTACATAGTACCAGGTTTGAGGTTCGGATTGGTATTTCATTTTATGACTCTTCTCGCTCTGAGACCACCCCAAAGAGAGATATCTGCAGGAGAACCAATGTTGCCGACATAGCACGAAGAATCGCCAAATTCAAGTGGCAATGGGTAGAGCATATTACTCGCAGAACAGATGGCCGTTGGGGCCCAAAGGTTCTGGAGTGGCGACCGCGTACCGGAAGACGCAGCGCCGGAAGGCCTCCTACAAGATGGCCCGATGACCTGGTGAAGGTTGCGGGAATCCGATGGATGCGGGACGCGCAGGATCGATCGTTTTGGCGACACTTGGGGGAGACCTATGTCCAATAGTGGACGTCTATCTGCTGAAATGAAGAAACCCACCTATGTTCCTTCAGTTCCAAGACCTCGGCTATTCTTTTCAGAAACGGCCTTAGCGGACTCCGATCCTGCTGGGCCCCTACGGTTTTGCGGACATCTTTAAGCCGCGTGTAGAAAACTACCCGCCTTCGACGACTCGGGCGTTTCTTACCGGACGGCTACATGGCGAGCTACGCAGTGTTCGTCGTCCACAAGCCCATGTGTCTACCCAAATGCCAAATTATATCCAGATTCGTTAAGACTTTTAGTTTGATAGTAGCAACAAACATTATTGGTACTTTCGCTTTTATAACATTAGTGTGTAATGCTTATCTCGTTTCAGAAGGCAAACGTCAACCATTTATGATAGATAGAACTTAAATAACTTTTTTTTTATGGTAGCAAAAAAACATCCAATGACAACCCCCGCTCTTGGGCGGAGCGGGAGATAGTGTCAGACTCTTACTGACTAAAAGACCCACCCCGTTCCTTCTAGCCTTCATACCGGAACTCGAGCTGTCTTTCGAAACTAACCCTGGCCCCAGTAGGCTTCGACTCGGCTGGGTCCCTACTGTTGCTGACAACTCCTTGAGGCGCGCGGGAACAGTGCGCGCCGTCGACGACTTGGGCTTGGTCCGGACGGTTACCGGACGGCCGGATAGCGAGCTACCCATTGCTCACTGTCCGCAAGCCTGCGCCAACGGTGGCCGGAAATCGGAGAACTTAAATAACTTAAAATTTAAAATTTAGCTATGATAGAGCGACATAGGTATTCAATATTGTGACAAAGCTCCTTAATAGAGATTAAAAAAAAACTTACATTTAACTAATTCAAGCTGATTTTATTACATATGTACAAGTTATCTTATTAATAAATACAATAAAAAATTTGACAATACCCGCTCCATCAAATTCCAATAAGCTTCGCCAAAGAGTCAAAGATAAAAGAAAAACAAAATAGGCAAAGGTCAGAATCCGTACAACGTTTATATCCGCAATGGGACAGCACAATTTGCGAATATTGTCGAAAATCAAACACGTAGTGACTCGTGTTTCTCATAGCAATAACACGAATCACTCACACACCCACACAAACAGTTCCACACACTGTTTATTTTAGCTACATTTTCTATGTTAGCATATCGTCAACTCAACGTTTTGTTCAACGGCAGGAGCACATTTTGATACACGTGCCTTTTTTTTCGATGGGTACAATCATCCAGATGACATATTGACCCTTGGGCGGAGCGAGAGATAGTGTCAGACTTTTACTGACTAGAAAACCCACCCCTTTCCTTCGTTGCCTTTTTTACCAGGCTGAGCCTTCTTTTCAGAAGCAGACCCTTGGCTCCAGTAGGCTTCGACCCTGCTGGGCCCCTACGGTTAATGAGAACTCCTTGAGGCGCGCGGGGACAGTACGCGCCGTCGACGACTTGGGCTCGGTCCGGACAGTTACCGGACGGTCGGACAACGAGCTACCCTACGGTTTGATACAAGTGCTGAAAGTTTGTCATAGTGACCGAGATGGAATCCGCACGAGCCGTAGACGAGTGTGTTATGGAGCCGAGGGCGGCGCTGACAAATTTGCACGTGTATCAAACGACTTTTTCAATACACTTACGAATAAATGAATAAACAGGAGTTGACCGGCGACTCGTGGGGATCGACGCGCGCCCGGCCTGATGCGATACATGTAATAAAATTCTGGCGGGTGAGAGCATGCGCACTTTTCAGCACTAGTGCGGAAAACAGTCTATTGCGTGCCTAAAAGAGAAGGATTAAGAGCAGGTTTTCGAGTAAGTGTATTGAAAAATGTATACATATATTTTTCATTTTTTCTCTGAATTCGTGTATATACTGAACCTAACTGTACCTTTGCCATTTGTGTTTTCTATCTGTGTAACAGCGTATGCAGTAAGTATTTTTATTGTTCTCGAGGGAAATAAAACATTGAATTTTTGAACGGTTTATGTATAATCAAAGATTTTAACTGCTGTTCGCTTTTTACGTTTAAATAATAAATTGGAGAATGACATCAATGATTTTAAATCCTCGTTTTCTAGAGGGAATGCCTGCCAAAAAAAATATCACAAATTTTGCATTGCCAATGCTTTATGATACCTAGCTAGGGCTATCATCACATTTATATTATAAAATAAAGTTTGAATGTATGTGTGGAGGATGTCTTCAAGGTTTTGGACTGGCATTAATGTCATTGGCGAGTATATCACTCACCTTCGGTTTGCCGACGGTATAGTAGTCATGATGTCTGAGATTACAGAGGAGCTCAGCACCATGGAGTTTCTTGCACGTTCTTCTCCATAAAGATCTACGCTTTGGAACGTGCAGTTTAGCTTCACTTTTTTTTGACTGAATGACATATTGACAATTCAAAAGTAAATGTTATTGCTCTATTTGAAACTAGCTTTTGCCCGCGGTTTCGCCCGTGTACATTAAATATAGCTTATGTCACTCGGGAATAAAGCAGCTTTCTATCGGTGAAATAAAGTCAGCAATCAGACCAATACTTTCAGAGATTAGGTAGTACCTCCTACAAATAATTAAAAAAAACATAAAAACCAACTTTACCTGTCTCTCTTTATAATAACAGCACGCTTAGCCAAGTTGTTATTGTGCAATCGTTAACGCTGTCGAAAAGTGATGAAACGTATGGGAATGACTTCATCTCAACGTAAAGTCGCGTGGTCAGAGCAAACGAATAGACAATTCGTAGCCAAGTTCACATCGTTGAAAATTGTATCTACAATATTTAACGCTACATCCTTTGTTATACAAACGCTACATTGTAGAACGAGCGGCCGACTCAGGCGCGTCAACATGGCTACCAACTTATCGTTTTCTACAATTGCTGTCACCGAGGCGTTACCGATTAGAGAACGGAATTCGATTGTAACTTGGCTAGGGGGGCAGTGTAGATAAACGTTTCTGATTTGAAGAACACAGGTGGATTAGTCAATAAAAGTCTTCGTTACGTTCTCTTACCACCATAAAGTAGGAAACGTCAATTTTTTGACTGGCCTGTTGGTCTAGTGGTTAGTGGCCCTGACTGCTATGCCGGAGGTCGTGGGTTCGATTCCCACCCAGGACAAATGTTTGTGTGATGAGCATAATCATTTGTTCTATGTCTGGGTGTAATTTATCTATAATATGTATGTATTTAGAAATATATAAGTATGTTTATCAGTTGTCTAGTACCCATAACACAAGCTCTGCTTAGCTTGGGACTAGACGGCGTTGTGTGATAGTTGTGGAATATTATTATATAATTTGATGATTTCCTACTTAAAAAAATAAAGGCAGTCTCTACCAACTTAAAGGCTGAGACTACCAAACTAATCTTATACACCAATTACTTAAAAACAAACCTATTTACTTACTTAATTACGAAACTCTCACGTTCGCATATGATTCCGCTCTAAAGGAAGTTCCCCAAAGCGGCAGACATAGGCGCCTAAGTTCGCCACGCAAGTTCGCCACGCAAGTTCGCCACGCAAGTTCGCCACGTAAGGAGGCCAAGTTTGACTCGTAAATATGCCGGCGCCATAGATTTATGACTTCGCACATCTCTAGAGACCTATTCTGAGTTCAGGGAAAATTAGTTTTTAAAAAGTAGCCTTTGTTATTTTGGACGAGGGACCGAAAATTACGTACCCAAGGGAAAAGGAGTATTTGCTTTTTCGAGGAAAAGTTTTGAGCTCATGTTTCACTTTGCGTTGAGTTTGATTGAATATCCGAGGGCTATTCCCATGGGGGTTACTCTAAGGCGCGGGTTTTTGGACGGCGAGCAAGGTGTAACTCGCCGTCCAAGAACCAGGCCCGGATCAACAGTGCGTTGTATTCTACACGTGCTTCGAAGAACTTACTTGACGAGGCCTGCCAGGGCTGCGTGATTGTTCACAAGAGTTTCTGCGGCTTAAGTTAAATGAAAACGGACAATGTTCATTATATATTTGTACGCCTCTGGGCAAAACTTGGAGGATCTACCTACCTGTAACACCTCACACACCTATGTTAACAAATAAATCATTCTTATTCTTATTCTTGTTCTTGTTCTTGTTCTTGTTCTTGTTCTTGTTCTTGTTCTTGTTCTTGCTCTTGCTCTTGCTCTTGCTCTTGCTCTTGCTCTTGCTCTTGCTCTTGCTCTTGCTCTTGCTCTTGCTCTTGCTCTTGCTCTTGCTCTTGCTCTTGCTCTTGCTCTTGCTCTTGCTCTTGCTCTTGCTCTTGCTCTTGCTCTTGCTCTTGCTCTTGCTCTTGCTCTTGCTCTTGCTCTTGCTCTTGCTCTTGCTCTTGCTCTTGCTCTTGCTCTTGCTCTTGCTCTTGCTCTTGCTCTTGCTCTTGCTCTTGCTCTTGCTCTTGCTCTTGCTCTTGCTCTTGCTCTTGCTCTTGCTCTTGCTCTTGCTCTTGCTCTTGCTCTTGCTCTTGCTCTTGCTCTTGCTCTTGCTCTTGCTCTTGCTCTTGCTCTTGCTCTTGCTCTTGCTCTTGCTCTTGCTCTTGCTCTTGCTCTTGCTCTTGCTCTTGCTCTTGCTCTTGCTCTTGCTCTTGCTCTTGCTCTTGCTCTTGCTCTTGTTCTTGCTCTTGTTCTTGTTCTTGTTCTTGTTCTTATTCTTATTCTTATAAAAAGAGAAAGTGACTGACTGACATATCAAAGCACAGCCGAAACTACCGGTACTAGGAGTATGAAATTTTACACAAGGCTTCCTTTTATGACGTAGACAAGCACTCATCATCATCATCATCATCAACATCATCATTTCAGCCGATAGACGCCCACTGTTGGACAAAGGCCTCCCCCAAGCGTCGCCACAAGGCACGATCAAGCACTATGAGACAAGCACTAAGAGAGGATTTTTAAAAATTCGCCCTCTAAAGGGATGAAACGGGAGTCCAAAGTTTGTATGCAGAAACCTACACTTACGCAAGCGAAGCCGCTGGCAGAAGCTAGTCCCAATATAGTCAAGACCTTAACAAGACAAAAAATTTAGTGTCTATTATGATAAATTCTTTATAAATCACGATTGCATCAGCAGCGTTTACGTGTGCGTGCGTAGACACCAATACCGATACGCTACCAATTAAAAATCACACAATAAGGATAACTAATTTCTTAAAAAAACACTGCCTAAGTGCATTTAAGTAAAATTTCAGTGCTTATATTAATTGGTTGTAACTTAATTTTCTTGGTTAATTAGGTTTATACCGCGTATATCGAAGGATTGGAACAATTGGCCATATGCTTAACATTTCTACAGGTACCGGCACGAATCTTGAGCACTCGGCGTCAGAGTGGGGATCGTTTTGCGCATTCCATACATTGGCGAGACAATCTTCGTCGTTGTTAGACACATGCAGCAAGCGCAGGGAACGAATCACGAGTGATGTCTATGACGCAAGGCAAGCCAATCACTAACACTCCCCGCCCCCACGTCTCACTTCGTACCACCAAAGAGACCGAATATTTGACTTCTGCGCAACTTGAAGCCAGCGCTCAAGATCCGTGCCGGTATCCATACAATGGATGGTTTTTTTTTATCCGTTGGGTAAAAATCACCTAGATGACATGTCCGGCTCTTGGGCGGAGCGGGAGATAGTGTCAGACTTTCACTGGCTAAAAACCCACACCGTTCCTTCGTTGCCTTCCATTCCGAAGCCAAGACTTCCTTTCAGAAGCAGACCCTTGGTCCCAGTAGGCTTCGACAACTCCTCTGTCGACAGAAGACTTCGTAATTGAAATTTTAAATGCTAATACAATAAGTAAGACGGAAAAACGGCCAATGTAGGGTTGCTGGTTGTGAAATTACAGCCCCGGTGATCTTGATGATTATTTATTTATTGGCAACTTCACTGTTACATCAATATATTATAAACTAATCAAGTCAGTCGCAACCCTAAGTGGACGGATGAAAGGGACTGCGTGGCTATCACCCTTCAGACCACCTCTAGCTGGCTAATTCCAGAAGACCGTTAGGCTATCGAACTAGAGTTAGTCGTACTTTGGCTAAACACCCGCCCACCCACCTATATGTACCACCCATGTGAAGCTGGGTCGGATCCCTAGCTCTTTAAATTTTGTAGTTGTACGCAGAAAAAAACCTCTTGCCTCCCAGCTACCTAGTACATAATTTACAGCCATTAAGTTTCAGCAGGCCACGCACCGAGATACGGGCAATCTTGATAATATTCCCCGGTGATCACATCCGCGTAGGGTTGTCAGCCTTTCAGAAGAAGTCACACATATTTAGGTTTATTGAAGAATATTAAATTCAGATTCTTTAATTCCATATTGTACACAAAATTCAATATTAAAATACAGTGATTTGGCAATTTATGTACGTGTATGATGAGTTTAACTCAATAACAAGTTTTCTTTCAGCAAACTTTTGAATGACAGAGAGAGAGATTACATTTGACAAGTAGATCCTAATACAGTGTCAATATAAACTTACGTCTACGTTTTTTTTATAAAATATATGTAATACATATATACTAATATATGTAAGGAAGTGCTCTTGAAGTTGAAGATGATTGTGTGAGGAGTAATATGAAAGGAAAGGGAGTTAGTGATAGTGTGACGAGTGACAGGACAGAATGGAAGAAAAAAACGTGTTGCGCCGACCCCAAGTAATATGGGATAGGGGCAGGAAGAAGAAAGAGAACGATAGACAGGAAGTGCTCTTTAATTTTCCTCTTAAAGACATCCAAAGAAGGGCTGTCGTGAAGGGAATGTGGGAGGGAGGGCACTGCAGTTATAGAAAAAGAGTCATCATAATGGCTGGAATGGTAGAGTACGAAGTACGAGTAAGGCAGCGGTTCTGGGAAAACTAACTGCAACATAATTTGGAACAGACTAGGCAGATCGATCTAATGTAGTATACGGCGGCGGAGAACTTTCGCGCAGGGCCTTGGTTGAGGCCATGGTCCGGTGCGAGGAGGAGTGGCAGGCAGACGCCAACTTCTGCGAAGCAGTAATGCTCGCTAAGGAGGAGGCCGACCGCAACAGGCAACGGCGCTTTCGCTGCCGCCGGGATTCCGACCCCGATTTCCAGCCACCGTAGGCGTGGGCTTGCGGACAGTGAGCAATGGGTAGCTCGCTGTCTGGCCGTCTGGTAACTGTCCGGACCAAGCCCAAGTCGTCGACGGCGCGCACTGTTGTCAGCAACAGCAGGGGCCCAGCCGGGTCGAAGCCTACTGGGGCCAGGGTTATCCGAAACGGAACTCGAGCCCCGGTATGAAGGCTTGAAGGAACGGGGTGGGTTTGTAGTAAGAGTCTGGCACTATCTCCCACTCCGCCCAAGAGCGGGGGTTGTCATTGGATGATTTTCCCCACCGAAAAAAAAAACCTAATGTGGTATAAACAAAGTTTTCTTTTTTTCCTTCCATTTAGCTAGAACTTGCCAACCCTACATCCGCGTTTACCTCGTACCGGTTCGATCCAATACGATACGGTTACGGGACGATTAAATTTTCATGCTAAATGTAATTTAGAGGAAGGATCTCAACACATACCTAGTTGTAGATACGTTTGTAATATAGATGGATACACGGTATACCTATACCTGAACACGTATCTTCGATTATACAATTACTTATCGATGAAGGACTTTAGGCAACTGAGAAGCGAGCCAGAAGGATATTGGCAATGATACACTCGTCGAGTCGAGGCTTCATAGTCTTGAGCATCGACGCCGAGTTGCTAGCCTGTTGGTTTTCTACCGGTTACATTTCGGCGAGTGTGAGTCGGAATTGCATAACCTAATTCTGCCGAGCCCGCTCCATCATCAGACCACCAGACGTACGGCGATGCGCCACCGGTACATGGTGGACATCCCGCCTACACGCACCAAACGTTTTGGGAACACATTCATTGTGCGTACAGCTAAGGAGTGGAATTCCTTGCCAGACTCTGTGTTTACTGATGGTTACAACCCGGGAATCTTTAAGTCAAGAGTGAAAAGAGCGAGTGAGTGAGTGAATGAGTGAGTGGTGTGTGTCTTCTAGGTGAGCGTGTTCCATCGTCGACCGCATCGTAGCTTTCCATCAGCCCCCCTAGCCAAGTTACAACCGTTTCACTTGCGCCAAACGCTTCGAGTTAGCTGCGCCGCCAATTCTTTTGTTCTGACCACGTGTCTGAGCGTTGAGATGACGTCATTCCCGTATATTTGAAGCTTTCTGTAAGCGTTAACGATTGCAGATTAGCAACTTGGCCAGGGGTGAGATAGCGATCAAGCGCAAACCTATCAACAATTAAAAAAAGGACTCTAAGAATCATCGAAGATGGAATCCCGTTAGTTCCATAGTACCAATTAATCGTATTTGTGAGTACTTTCACCACAAAATTTTTTATTAAAATTAATTGCTAGGAAATAATAAACAAATTAAACAATAACTTAAATAATTAAAAATAATATATACACTAAATGCCTAGCTAAATATGACGTCATAAAACTCCTCCGCATCGCTGTCGACTGGAAGTGTGCCCAAAAGGCTGGCGGCATTGCCACGTTGTATGGCAATGCTTATTCTCTGACCGAGGTAGAAGCCAGCCCTTGGGTCACGCGAAGCGTCAATTAAGCGTTTCGCCAATTCTTTAAAAAGCATATGAGCACTCGGACCCCACGGCCCGAGAGTTTCAACCCCAAACGGCTCAAAAATATAACTGCCGACGAGGCTGTTATATTTCCGCCGCTTGAGGTTCTCTGTAGCCGTCGCGGCAGCACCAGCACAGCACGATGAGCTAGGAAGATGGGATGGCGCAAGAATATCGACACAGGTAGCGTCCCACACTAAAGGCCTACCCATCTTCCAAGGAAATAAAGACATAAAATAAATTGTAAATAGTTTTGTTAATATGCCGGAGGTCGTGGGCTGATTTCCGCCCAAGACAAATGTTTGAGTAATGAGCACGATCATTTTTGTTCCCCTTCTTAGTGCTTACCTTGTGCAAAATTTCACCTGTCAGTCATTTTTTTCTTTTAATATTTAGATTCATCTCCATGTTCAATGCAATAGACATTTTTTATAAGTCTTTAAAAGAATCAATATAAATATAGGCAACTAGCTTTTGCCCGCGGCTTCACCCGCTTATATAGCGATAATGTAACCTATGTCACTCAGGAATAAAGCAGCTGCCCATCGGTGAAAAAATTTTAGCAATCGGCCCAGTACTTCCAACAAAAAAACAAACTTTACCTCTTTATAATATTGTATTATATAGTGTAGATTTATAAATTATTACATTAAAAAATCTTTCTATAATTGATAAGTCAGCTCGACTTTGGACTGATGAAAGTTTTCATCAGTCCAAAGACTTACGTTACGGACTGTAGCGACAGTCAATTGGATATCCTGAACGTCTGTAATCCAATCAGTTTGATGGGCTCGCTAACTCAGAAGCAATTACAATTTAATCTATATTTGCAGCAAGCCTGGTGTACATATGGAGGTCTATATTTAATTGGTTTTAGATGAAATATAGTTTGCTGTTTAGGTACTCACATATATACCTAGGTATACCATCCATGTATTTCTTTATTATTATAGCTCACCTGTATAGTTACTAAAGACTAGGAGAGCCCCCGAATGAAGGGATAGGGCAAAGAAGAAGGAGAAGAAGCTAGCCTGTATTGTCCCATAGCTGGACAAAAGTTTTTTTTTTTCTTATTTACACACACTGCGTTTACATATCTCATCCAACTCTCCTGTCGCAGGTTTTTTTTTTAAGGTGGAAAAAATCATCCAATGACAACCCCCGCTCTTGGGCGAAGCGGGAGATAGTGTCTTACTGACTAAAAGACCCACCCCGTTCCTTCAAGCCTTCATACCGGGGCTCGAGCTCCCTTTCGGATAACCCTAGCCCCAGTAGGCTTCGACCCGGCTGGGTCCCTGCTGTTGCTGACAACTCCTTGAGGCGCGCGGGAACAGTGCGCGCCGTCGACGACTTGGGCTTGGTCCGGACAGCGAGATACCCATTGCTCACTATCCGCAAGCCCGCGCTGTCGCAGGTCTGCTAGAAGTAATTTCGTTTGAAATATAAGCAGATCCTGTGTACTCCTCTATCCTTATTTGTTCTTTTCGATTTTAAGTGTTGTACGTGTTGTGTGTGTACATAAATAAATAAAGTGCTCTCTGTATTCTTTTCAACGATTACTGTTCCACAGTTTAAAAAAAAACATCCAAATCGTCCAGCCATCTCCTTCGTTGTTTGCTGCGGCCTCGCGCCGCTGTATCTGGATACCAATCCTGTGTTTGATGGGCCTACTGCTCCCATAACTTGAGCAGTCTTGAAATGTAGTGTTTCGAATGTAATATTTTAATTAATGAGCGGAATCAACAAAATAAATATTCAAAAAAAGAAAATAAATAACCAATAGTATCAATAATTAACTAGGGTAACGTTTTACACTACTTATTTTAGTTTTAAATGTTTAATTTAACAACAACAAAAAAAAAGTAAAACAAAACTCACACATACAAAATAACAAACACAACATTTTTTTAGTTAAATTTTTATTGTCTTTGGTTATACAAAAACATTGATTAATTTTTAAAATAACTTACAAAAAACCACATTTATTTATTTCTTTATTAATAAATACATCGTGAATGACTAAACTTGTACATTGATAATAATAAATCCTAAATTTTAAAATTGCAATGTTTTGATTTCTTTCGTCACTCACACAAAATCTCTGACAACCGCTTTTCTTACAACATGAACGACAAGAGTATTTTGGTCGGGTTTTAAAAACAATATGTCTTAGGCTTCCATCAGACGGACTGCATCACAGCAACCGCACGCAGACCATATTATATTCAACTGCATGCAGTTTGATCTTACTGCGCAGTTGGCGCCACGCATCTAGCCCAGGAGCTTAGTGTATGATTTTGATCTTTAATTGCCTCAAAATAAAGTTGACAATGTCAATGTGCGTTTGCTCTTTGTAATTAACTGCACACTGCCTGTATGCGGTTAGCGATGGACAGCGTGCGTCGACACTACACAACTATAGCCGACCGCGTAAAGTTGAAGTTACGACTGCATGCAGTTGATATTGCCTTTACTCGACTGCAGCCGACCGCGTGCAATTGATATCATGACTGCACGACGTCGAACGTATAACTGCATGCAGTTAAATATTTCGACCGCGCGTAGTCGCTGCGATGCAGTCCGTCTGATGTCAGCCTTAAAGACAAAAAACAACACTTAAATGACTAAAAACAACAATAATATGCGCGTTACATAAAATATGAACGAGCCAGTTAACTTTGAAATTGAAGCTTTACGAATATTACTTGAACTACCCAAATAATAATTGGATTCGACTGTGAAATATTTTAACAAAGTCATTGTGCGGTGTTTGTGTTACACGCCTATTAAACTTCGTAATTATTGTCATCTAACTCCATATTACAAATTGGAAACTTGTTTAGTAGATATGTCAATAATTACTTAGAATCATTAACGTGTGAAATATCAAACATTAGTAATCTTATAAATTGAAACTGAAACGCATTTTGTTAATTCAATTATCGATATTAGCTACGCTTTGAATATTTCCGTTTTGAAAACAGCACCCCTATCCAAGTTACAACCGTTTCTCTTCCGTTGAACGCCTCGAGTTGCCCACGCCCCCAATTATTTTGTTCTGACCGTTGAGAGACTGAGCGTTGAGAAGGCGTCATTCCGTACATTTGAAGTTTTCTACTAGCGTCAATGATTGCAGATTATCAACTTGGCTACGGAAACTTTGAAATTGAATCGCGATTGATTTAATTAAGGAGCTAGATAATAAAAATGGATCCTTATTCGCTGCGTTGAAAGTGCTTCGAAGTTAGAAGTTTGATCAGGCTCTTGTTCTCTCCGAGAAATTCTCTGAACTCTATTGGACGTTTGGAATAAATTGATTCTAGGAATATCAGGTAATAGCCAATTTCCCACGAGTTGTAAGTTTTAGAAACATGTTCGAGGATAGTTTGCGATCTAGGTGAAGTTAGCGCAGCTTCTTTGTTAGCGAGAGGCACGGTAGAGGAACAAGCAAAGTTTGGAGCAAATGTAAACGTCAGCTTGTTCTTGCAAAAATCTGTTGACAGGACAGTTTTTAGAAAGAAGGAAAGGCGAAATTGTATTGGATGCAATTTCAATAGGTATTTTTGTAAACTATTACAATTAAACATGAGCAGTATCGTTTGATTTGCCTGGTTATTATGGACAAATGGCCGTTATCTTATCCAAAAACGATCCAGATACACACACACAGGAGTCTTTTTACTTTTGAATCACGTTAATCGAACGAGATTTAAGTAAATGGACTTTTTAAAATTCCTACCATTTCAAAGCCCTGGCTCGTTCAAAGTTAAAATGGTTAGATAATACAATAATAAGTAAACAAAAATACTAATAGAGTAGTATATGTTTAATATCATCGGGAAAAGAAAACCAGTTGTTTTTAATTTTTTCGAAAACTTTTGAATATTTCAATACTGTTCTAATGTCTTATATCATGCAAAATCCCATCGAATCTATCATACTTATATGCTGATTTTATTTTCCATTATTTTTTTTTTATTATTTTACAACACTACAAATATTACATGACGATACTTTAATTATATTTCAGTTCGTTTTATTCCCTTGTCATTATTTTAATGATTTTACAAAATCGACATCTAAAAATGTTTTACAATAAACACCGGATTCGTTAAAATATAGATACCTCAAATATTTTATTTGGAAGTAAACGGAAAAAAATAATAGTTACTTTAAGTAAAATTATTAAAAGGGCAACTTTAATATAGGTACTTACTATGGTGTCACCTATTCGAGTTGCATTTTTGTATTTTATTTATGTGAAATAGCAGTAATATAATTGTATTGCAAACCAATATTAAATTATTATAATTATAATTTTTCTTATGTTCTTTAATCACCAGTAAATAATTTTCTTTATTTTTTAAATGTAAATGACACCTGCATAAAACTTATTAAATTAGATATTTATTTGACAAAGTAATCTGTATCTGTATTAAAATCCTCACTAAAATATTTGAGTTATCTATCACTTATATTACAAAAAACATGATGAATATTAAGATAAAATACGATTTACATGACATCCATTAAATAAATCAATCACAAAATAACGTTTTTATAAAATTTATTCACAGCGGGCGACTGAGTTATGAATGTGGGAAAATAGCAAACGTACGCACTGTTTTATAAACTATTAATTTTACTAGCTAGGTACTCGTATTAATAATTTGGCTGCAAAAACGACGTCCGCAACATGGGAAAAGAAATGGCTACTTGTCTGTTACTACTTACACATTTTTAGCACATCTTGAGCTCACTTCTTAAAACTGTAAACACTGACGCTATGGCACATGTTACTAACTTAATTTAAGGTCACATCTGATTTCACATTTATATACTTTATTAATGACAAATTTGCACATATCTGTAATACAAAATAGGCATAAAATTTAGAATCTTGTAATTCACTATCTATTAAGGTTCATTATTAAGGTAACACCTCAATAATTACATTTTTTTATACTTAAATGTATGACAGGGTTTTTAATATGACTAATTCAAATAAGTGTTAATCGCAAAGCAAGTTTGTATAATAAAACTATTATGATTCGAGATATAAAAATTATTAACATCGAGATGTAGTACTTAATTAACTAGTAATATACAAGAAGTCTTTAAGACTCTCCTATGATAGCTGAATATGCATTTATTTAAAAACATCATGCAGCAAAAAAAATCACTACCATAGACTATGTAGAGCGACATCATACTAATACATAATTAAAAAAATAAACTTTTTAGAATTTTTTCTGAACATATTTTTTTATTACGGATAACATTTGTTATACTACCAAACATATCGACGAGATCCTTGATTGGGGTTTTGCTCGGGTCTATGTCGATTTCGCAGCCCCGTAAAAACGATTTTGTTTTTATTAAAAAAAAAACAGTAACTATTCAAAATTTAAGTTTTTGTCAGGGTCTTTTTAAAAACATTCTTCATGATTTTATGTAACATTCAAATATTTTCATGATATAATGTCGTAGATATTTAAGTTTGAAATCATAAGTTAAGGTCTGATTCGTGAGCTTTTATTTCGAGCCAACTAATTTATATTACCTGTTTTGATTTTCGCCCACCACATTTGGTTGGACGTAATATATAGTCAAATAATGGTTACAATACCAACTGTTTACTGCAGTTGCTATTTGTCATGCCACCAACGCAATTAAAGGTCAAAATCGTTTAAACGGACAGTAAAGAAGGTTTGTTTAAATGGCTAATGTTATTCGGAATGGAGTATAGCTAGAACATGGATATGCTTAGTCGTGTTTTCTATCATAAACTAGTGACCCGCCCCGACTTCGCACGGGTAAAAAAAATTTACGACATCACATCAAAATCTCTAAAATTATATCTTGAATCACTTTATCTATTAAAAATGCAGTTTTTGCGAATTGCGTAATTTTAACGATCTAAGGAAACATCTTCTTTATTATTCATCTGTCCCTAGACAGTGGAAAGCAACTTGGTTTTATGTTATGTAGGGAAGCGATATTAAAAAAGAAATCAAATTATCTAAACATTTTTGCTATCCATACAGATCAGTATGATATCGCCCCAGAAAGGGAATGTACATAAAACGAAGGAACACGAAGTTAAACACTTGATGTGGCGGAATGTACGGGCAATCAAGAGCCCAGCTTTGTACTGTCAACTATCATAATTTACACAGGAAGTAACCAAAAAGGTGCAATATTAAAATTCGATTTTTACGATGACAGTTAAGTACTGTCGACAAAATAATTCGGATTATAAGATTTCGTGCTCAAATAATTTTATCGTTGAATTTTCACAAAAATCAAATATTTATACGACACGTTAATTTTTATTATCTATTTATCTGAATTAACAAAAGCTATTGTTTATATTTTACTGTTTTGTTACTTTTTCTTAGAGATTTATAATATTACACCTTTTTTTGAAAGTTTAAGTTGTTAACTACTAGAAAATAATCTACTAAACAATTCGGACTAAAGTTAAGGGACTTCCACAAAAAATAAGATTTAACTAATTTTACTGTGCGCATTGATAATACGTTTAGGAATTAGAATTACTACCTACCAAGTGATTACAAATACAATTTATTTATTTAGTTAAAATAAAATTAAGGTTCTCAAATGTTAGTAAATCTGTATTTATTTTTATATTCCTATAAAACACAGTAAAAAGTGAAACCTTATTCAATCAATGGTATATTTTTCTGTATTTAGACGAAAAAGGTTACGAACATTTTCATTTTTAAAATAAAAAAATTAAATTAGAACGGTTACAAAATCTGCAGTTTTTTTTTAATATCTATTTTCTATACACGAGGGGCAAGCAAACATAAAAAAATAAAACTTCATAATTTAGGAGTAAAGAATAATTACAACGCTTATTGAATAAACAGTTTTTATTATATAAAACAATGTTCCGCTCAAATAAATGTGGTCAGTGGAAATATTTTGATGCAATTGTATTTGTAAGTCAAATAGTCTTGTCAGGTATAATGGCAGAATTACGCATTCTAATGAAAGTTTTGTAAATCAGTAAAATACTGGAATAATTTAACGTCCAACAAAAATATTGCACATGTTTTCCCTAACACTAAGCGACATTGAACGACAATTACTAAATTATAAACCAGTTTTTCAATTTTCAACGCTATATTCAACGCCGAGAGCTGAAAATCTATCAATAATATTCAAGTATTGCCTTGTGTAAGTGAAAACCGGTATTACTGTAAACATGTTCCAGAGTATTTTCGTAAATACCTACTCATAGCGTTGAAAGTATTTTACTGCGTTATTTTAAATAGGTATAACGTTTTGTGCAAAACTTGACGGTATGTAGAAGTGCATTGACTGAAAAAATTCACACATTTTTATTACATGTAAAACCTTCTTTATTTAACTATTTTTATTACACTTCACTTGTTAGTTTGTGTACATATTAAAAATGAAATAGTAGGTACGCTTTTTATTATATTTTATAAAAATCACATTATGTTTTGGCACTTTTTAACAGTAGTATTTTTTTTTATAAAATAATGTTATTTGAATGCTCTCTTGCTTTCGTTTAGGTACATCAGAAATATGATTTGAACTTTTAATAAGAAAAATGCGTAATTCTCCTCCATATGGTATAAAATTTGGTTTTATTCAAATCTAGGACTTAAATGTAAATTGCGTTGATATATAATAGATTATCTATGTCTACACATACATATAATTACTAATTAGGTTAATAAAACCTCATTCACAACAAAGGAACGTTGTACAACACTCATAGATTTGATGTATATGTTACATAATCTTATGTATTTACTTACACACACATTAATTGTATAATACATTCCTATTATAGTAATACTGCCGATACAAATGTCATAGACTTAATATACCGAATGTTGTATTTACAATTACGATTTATATATTTAAAAATCCATACATATATTTAGAATTCAATGAATATATCTCATTTATCTACGTTGACACATATTTAAATATAGTTTAGTTAAACTTTAGTTGTTGGGTTAAATTTTTTAGCGATGAATTAAAATTTTTTGATCATTTTAGCTCACTATTCGTTTCTCACAACGTTATCACAATAGTGATAGTAATTACGACATTAAAAGGAATAATAGATTCCGTAATATCCATAAAATTTTCGTAGAAGAGTGAGATAAAACAATACATTAATAAAGGGTCACATATGATAAAGATCGTTGTATGAATTTTAATAGTACATCGAGATACGATCATCTCACGTTGATCTTAAATGAAATCACAGAGTACTCACGACGAAGAAAATCAAATCTTAACAATTTTTTAAATGGTCTCTTTGAAATCTTAAAATTATCATATAAACATTTAGTATTTTCACAAGAAATAGATTTGAGTATTGCTCAGAATTTCTATACTTATAAAACTTACTTAAATAAAATATTTTACGAAACACACAGTTAATATTTTGAAAAAAGGCTCAGGACTCTCTCTTAATACTGTTCGACATATAATGATGCTCAAAGTTGATACATTCTACCTTACGGATGCTACGGGTCTTTGAGGGCAACTCTTTATATCTTAAACAAACACATGGAACAATTTAAAGCAATAACGTCAGCGTTAGAAGCTTAAAACGAAAAGGAATATTCACAGCAAATCCTTTTTTTTATAAAAGCGACGAAAAAATAACAAGGCCCAAGAAAACTCTTTTCAATGGACAAGAATTTCAAAGATTTCAAGCACTCGACGAAAAAGAAAAATTAAATAACGTTTAAAAGATGGCAAACCAAAATGGTCTTGGTCTAAATTCGTCGATATTAATCCTAAAAGCTCAAACTTTATCCAGAACACTGTAGAGAACCTGACTAGAGTTTACACTTTCAAACTGAACCGATACGAAGGTATGAGACACGACACTTCATTTTTCATATTCACTTCACTACTTCACACTTTTGCGACGTTTAAATAACAACGTTATGCAAATTTAGGTCTGAATAGTGAGGGTCCGGTTTAATTTCCGGAAAACGAATACTCTTCTGCTGAAATTCAATGTCACGTAAAAAGTATGTATATTATTGTCAACAAAAATACAAAGAATGCATAAAACTAAACTTTCTTCTTTATATAAATCACAATTACTTTAAAATCATATCGGTAGTATTTTTGGCATTAAACTTTTGAATGTCTTAAGTTACACAGTTCGACATAAGTAATTGTCTTTCTATTGTGTCTCTAATTACGGCATTTGATGAGTTAACTACATTATATTTAAAATCACATGTACTTAAATCAACACCTATACACCAATCGCGTTTGTTGATTGTACAAATGCAAGAAAAAAATAAACGCATTTTTGAAAATCGAATACCTATTAACTTTGAAAAACAAAATGGCGGTCTCGTACCTCCGAACCGGTCCTCTGACTAGATTTTTAAGACAAACTAACAGTTTTTAATACAGCTATTATCAGCTCTGTTGCTCTAACACTAATCATCTTAATATACTCTTGGCATTTAATCTTTGCTCTTAAGTTTTTATTTAAAATTAAATAAATCTTCTTCTTATAACAGGAGAAGATTCAGACGTTTTTTGTGCCGTACACATTTTTGTAAACTGAGTAAATTAGTTTAACATTTTTATATTTTAATTATATTTAAAAATTATTTAAAACGAACTTAATTCATCAATATTTTAATCCTCAAACACATAACAAAATATTTTTTGAAGCATTTTCCCTTTCGAGATTCAAAACAAAATTAAAAATCGTGTTGTTACCACGAAACATGTTTCGCACATCACAAAAAACGTCCGAAATAAAACATTTCTAATCAACAAAATTAAAATCAAATCAAATGTCATCTAAGTCTACAAATAATATACTATGTATGGACGGGACGGTCAACTCACTAATCGAAATCAAAATTCACAACTAATCGTTTCAGTGGACCAAATAAATTTTACTTTCACACACTAAATATGAATGATACCACGTTTTATTAGCAGTCCATTTTAGTTTTACTTTTTTTAGGAAGAATATTATGAAATTAGGTGTTTTTTTTTGTATGTTGTAGTAATGCTGGTAATTGTATTGCATCTTGAAAAATTTGGCACATATTCTGTAATTTACTTTCTTTAAATCATTTTTAATATACGAAACTGCAAATCGACAGTGGTAAGGTAAAATCGCTTAACCGCCACCTTGGTCAAAACTGTGTTCTTCTTCTTCTTCCTGCCTTTATCCCATATCACTTGGGGTCAGCGCAACACGTTTTTTTTTTCAAACAAGTTATATACCTACTCGTAACTTATTTTTGAACAAAGTGGCGGTTAAGTGATTTTACCTTTCCACTGTCAATATATTGTCTGCTCTCCAATTACCAGCATTGTGTCACACAACAACAAATTAAATGAAAACGGTCACCAAAATTGGGCAATTTACATTTTGGCACCGTCGCAAGACATAATCATTCAATCAATCGAAGCTCATCACAATTCAGTTGTATACTCCTCTGGTCATCGCTTCCCTATTTCTATTGTGCCATTTGCACGTTAGAATTCGCACATACGTTCTCCTAAACGTAGCGTTACAAAGGGCGTAACACACAGGGTTTATAGTAGAATTAATATAACAAAGAGCATAAAAGAAGGACCACAGTTCATCAGGGATGCACTTAGTACACGCTGTCAGAGGCTTAAGCAACACCAAAATGTTGTAAGGCGTCCAAGTGATTATAAAAGATAGAAGAATTGCCGACAAAGTTTTTGCCGCTTTCGTCTCCTGCTTCTTCTCTTGTGTTTTCTTTTTCGGCTTCGGCTGTTTCGTCAATCCCTTCCCTGCTAATTGCTTTGGAATAATCTTGGCGTTCAAAGGGATTCTGACATCCTGTATGTGGGATGTTCTTCTGGTCAACGCCTGGTGTCCTGCGGGATGGAGATTGAGCTCTGAATCGCCCCTGGTTGGTCGGAAGTGTGGTCTCGCGTTGGAGGGTGGAGACTCTTCTGTGATCATTTTAATCGTTGGTCTTTCGGTGTCGGCATCTGGTAGTCTAATTAGGATTGTGTATACAGAGTCTGCTGATGCAGATTTAGGTGCTGGTGAGGTAGTAGCGTTGATTCTAGTGTTGGGAGGGAGGGAGCGACTGTCGCGAGCTGCGGGCATGTTGGAGGGTGGCTCGTAGGTCCGCCGGAGAGGAGAGGTGCCTCCATCACCTCCTGAGCCACTGGAACCACCGCCGCGAGACGCGTACGGGTCCCTGATGACGTTCAGTGACGTGCATCTGAGAAAGACGATAAAACATTAAAATACTGAACATGGAAAAGATTTTTTTCAAAACTATAGTTCTTATCCCTACCGCTTTTAGGCACGCAATTTACTGTTTTTCACACTTGTGCAAAAAATGCGCGCGCTTGCCTCCGCCCCAATTTATTACATTTATCGTATCAGACTGGGCGCTAAGCGACCCGTTTATTTATATCTTCGTAAAAGTATTGAAAAACGTCGCATGATATACGTGGAAATCTGTCGCTGCAGCACTCAACAAACTTTCTACCCTCATATCATAACTATTGAATGTTTTCGACATTCCACCTAGTTCTTAAATACAAGCCTTTTCGAAACCTCATCCGGAATCTCAATTTTGCCAAGAATCTTTTGCCTATATGGGACAAGAGGCCTTCATATCGAGAGGTAGTTATTTATTTAATAACACTAGAGTAAATGTCCTCGGACATATCCAAGGGTCGTGAGTTATTGCCTTGGGGAACACCTTTGTATCGTTATCATAACCGACAGTTCGTTATAAGTAGTGTTAAAGTAAGTACTTGTTAACATAGATTATGTTAATGGATACTTGTATTTATATGATTTTGGTCCTGGGAGATTATTTATTATTATTTTTATAAATGGCATCAGTAACGTGAAGAAGAAGAAGAAGAAGAAAGAAGAAGAGTGTTATAGAAGGCGCCAGATAATCGTGGAACAAAGTACATTGACCTTTTCCTAATATCCCTCCGTAGGTACCCAAAAAACCAACAATGAATTGCTATTCATGTAAAAGATCACGACACATGTCGACAGCTTTACGAGTATATCCTTTATTTCCGTTTTTGAAATTAGGAACGCCAGCGAATGTAGGAGGTTCATTGACCGTCATTCCACAGTTATCTGGCACCTACCATAAACCAGTAAGGCCTACCTGTCCACGGACGCGTAGCTTCATAGACGCGTATTCGTCATTATACGCTTGGTATACACAAGACTTGCTCACAGCTTACATACAAGACTATGGACCTATGCGTCCGTGGTCAGTAGGCCTAATAAAAAAATCTATATTTACGTAGGCGGAATGATAAGTAACTTGCCACTGCTATTTAAAAAATTAAAATTAAAAAAAAATATTATATGTCATTTTTAAATTCGTATTTCTGGCCTCCTGTGTTCTAAATTTGAATTTGGTGGCGTGAAAATTTTATTGATTTTTTGTCATTTGAAAATATATTTCGCCAACTGTTTTCAAAATGGATAAAATTGAACAAAGAGCGGTGATAAAGTTTCTCATGTGAAGGGCATGAAAGGGAAAGATATCTATGACGAGTTAAAGAATGTTTTGGGTGAATGTGCTCCTTCTTATGCCCCAGTAAAAAACTAGGTGGCTGAGTTTAAACGCGGTCGTACATGTATCCAAGATGAAGCCCACCCCGGACGTCCAAAAAGCGACACGACTCCGGAAATGGTCGTATAAACCATTTCCGTATTCACATCTATCAATCGAGTTTGAACGACACCGATTTTAAAGTCGTTTGAAATTCGTCGATTTAAAAAAAAATCTGTATTACATTTTCCTGGTAGAATACTTATTAATATAACTGGAAATAAGTCGATAGATCGTGAATATCGCTTTTGGATAGGACTTTGATCGAACGACTATAAAACTTCAACGATATTTGGCTTGTTTTTTTTTTACGTGAATCAGGCTACTGGTATCTCAAAAGAACGGGTACATCATATCCTAAGTGAGGAATTAAATATGAAAAAGTTATCGGCCCGTTGGGTGCCGCGAATGCTTACGCACGATCAAAAAAGGATCCGGGTGTAAAACTCAAAATAATGTCTGGGCCGTTTTCAGAGTAATAAGGCCAATTCTTGACGTCGATTTGTAACAACAGATGAAACATGGGTTCATCATTACACGCCAGAATCAAAAATTCAATCAAAACAGTGGACTCAATCAGCATGCCCGGCTCCAAAAAAAGCTGTGGCTGTAAAGTCGGCTGGAAAAGTGATGGCTTCCGTCTTTTGGGATACAGATGGGATCTTGATGATAGATTATCTTCCTAAAGGTCAAACAATTAATGGATTTACTACGCTAATCTTCTAGATAAGCTCATCAATGTATTCAGCAAAAACGACCAGGTTTGTCGAAAAAAAAATCATCTTCCACCAAGACAACGCTAGGGTTCACACAAAATTCAAAGAATTGAAGTATGATTTGCTGCCTCACCCACCTTATTCGCCTGATCTAGCGCCATCAGACTTCCACTTATTCCCTAAGCTCAAAACTTTTTAGGGCGGACAGAAATTTGCCACAAATGATGGAGTCATAGCCGCTGTAGAGGAGTATTTTGCAGGCCTCGAAAGAAATCATTTTATGGAAGGCATTACTGCTTTAGAACGAAGATGGAATTAGTGCGTAGAGGTTCACGGAGACTATGTCGAAAAATAAAATTAATTTTATCACGGAAAGTTAAGTGTTTTCTTATTAGGCTAGTTACTTATCATCCCGCTCTCGTATTTATCAATTATTTTATGTGCCATAAGTTGGTTGGCGAACCTAAATTAATTTTGCAAGACCAAACCAAAAATGTATGTAAGTCATGTGACCATAACTTAATGATCTTCTTCAGGAGTTATCATCATCATCATCATTTCAGCCGATAGACGTCCATTGTTGGACATAGGCCTCCCCAAGTGTCGCCATAATGAACGATCCTGTGAGTCCCGCATCCATCGGAGTCCCGCAACCTTCACTAGGTCATCGGTCCACCTGCAGCACCTGGTCTTCAGGAGTAATAATTAAAAATAATAATCATAATGGAACAAACAATTCCTCTACTCCTGTCCTCTTACCTAGACACGGAGCTCTGCAACGGCGTCTCCACAGACACAGGCGTGGCGTACCCTGGATCTGAAGGCTCCTCCTCAGGTTCCGTGTCCTCCACATCTTCCCGGCCGGAGTGCCACCACGCCACACACCATGCGCGTACTGCAGCCCAGCCCCGGAGCGCTCGACGGGCGTTAGCAGCCTGGGTGGAACAAAGTGGAAGTTAGCACCTGCAACTGCTGCTGTTAGCAACTACTTTTTTTAAAACAGTAACCATGGAGTTTCTTGCCGGTTCTTCTCCATAGGAAACGACTAATTTGGAACCGTGCACTAGCGTCTGACGTTTTATAAGTGCCCATGTAGACCTATGTGCCTATGGCCTATCGAAAGAATATTGACAGTTCAAGTGGTGACGCTTGGAGGAGATCTGTTTCCAATCCAGTGTCTATCATCAGTGTCGTCATCACTACTACAAAGAATGCTTTGCGTTCAGAGACATCAAACTAAAACAGCAGGATTGCTTACCGGTAGGATTATGTATGCTTAGAAAGGGCTTCTTACCAAAATGTTTTTTGCAAATGTTTTAACAGTTGTTTGAAATAAAATTTATAAATAAATATGTGGTAAAAGACACATGGAACAGTGGTGGCCGAGTGGTAATGAGCCCAGCCAGGCGCATTACTTTGTGTAATTTATTAAATCACCACTGCTCTCAAAACGGTGAAGGAAAACATCGTGAGGAAACCGGCATGTCCTCGAACTAAAAATTCGAAGACATGTGACATCAACCAACCTGCACTGGGCTCGCGTGGTGGATGACGTCCCATCCCCTCTCCTAGAGAGGAGGCTTGAGTCCCAACAGTGGGAACATTATAAGGCCGGCTATGCTATGCTAAGAAACACATGACAACCAACATCAATCTTCCATGCAACATGGCACTTCTGTATGTTTGAGTTAGATTGTATTTGAGTGAGAATAATAGAGGATGATTCCGTCGAGTAAATTTTGTTGCTACGCGAAGTGAAACTTCTGCTGAAAATCTTTTCAAATTAAGTTTGACTGCATTTTAAACGACTGTAATTTAGCTCTTCATAGCATGTTGGCGGCCCATCGTTGTGAAGAGCAGTAATAATGTTCCCCGTCTTATAACACCGGTTCTCTTAAATAATGCTACTTCTCCGGACGCAGTTTGCTCAGTCGCCATTTTGTGATCAACAAGGAAATGAAAAATATAACCAGAGGGAATGAGAACCCTTTTAAAAAGGTTTTTTGTATTGCTTAATACGAATTCCTTAAAGGAATTTTTAAGTCGCTCCTTCCAGAAATGTTATTTTGAAGAGCCGGAATCTTTTATTTAAATGCAAACAAATCGAATTTTTTATGAGGTGTGAATTTTTTTATGGAGCGAAAAATAACCTACAAAGAACCTTAATTTCGTAATGGAAATTTTTTAAGCGAATATTTAATTATGTTTTTTTTTTTAATGCCATTTAAGTGTGAGCCCTGTTACAGTAATATGAGACACAAAATAAGTAAGTACCATTTGATTGTTTCATTTTAAATTTGATGTTGGCATCAAATAACAAATACTTTTACAAAGACGCGGATGATTTGAACAGAATTATATAGAACTAGTATCCCACCCCGGTTTGGCACATGTGCAAATTATATATATAAGATATATTATTATTGAGGATTTTCGAAATAAACCACAAATTGTTTCTCTGAAAACAAAGTTTTGTTTTATTCAACATGCTTTTACAGTATAACAATTATCGTTTAACTAAAATTACACTTTTATCTCACCTGAAAACAAAGAAACGACATTTAAAGTTCACTAATATCGCCTCCTCAATTATATCCCTTTAATTATCTCTCTACAAGTTTTTATAACAATAAAATGCACAAAATAATCTAAACATCATCTGTCATTGAATGATACGTCACCCCGTATTCACAGCTTAAAAATTAAATTAATGAAATGTCATTTCCAAGGAGGTCATTTCATTACATATATATAAAATTTCATCAAAATCCATTGCGTGGTTGGTGGAGAAGTTAGCAGATAAATATACAGATGCAGAAATACTACGAAATGCAAAAATAACAAAGAATGGTATAAAAAAAATTATATCTTAAGATCTATTCCCATACAACTTATCATAACACGTGCTAAATCAGTCAATTTATCTATCCATCCAGTCCTTCACAATAAACAGACAGCATCCATAAAATTGTTATGCTGTAATCCCGCAAACTCGATATGTATGTAAATTTTCTATCACCGAATAAATTGATGGAAGAGCCAAACCTAAAATCGCCTTCCACATCGGTTACAATCGGTTTTGACGTCTCGTGCCAAATAGTCGCCCCCAGTGTTGCACTTGGCACATACCCAACATCATAAGCTTAGACCAAGTTATGCGTAACATCGAAACAAAGCAAAAACAACCTTATTTGCTGACGATAAAGTTAGAAAGAACTGCATGTGATTTTATCTGGTCCTTCGAGCCGGATACTGCGTTCGCACAATAGGAACTATTGTGATGCATGGGAAGTTCTAACTGCATTCATTTATATTGCTATATTTAAAGTCGTTTATTTGCAAATGGTTTATATCAAGAAGTTTCTCTTTAGATACTGCTACAGTGAAACTATTCAGTAAGTAATATATTTTACAACGTCCAAACATTATGTTATCCGGGGAAGTCGTTAAAGTCGGCAGGGGTTGCTAGTAAATTAGTGTTGTGGTCGGCAATCCATCAGAGGGCAACCTATATTTAACACGGGTACTTAATTTGATTGACCTATAACCCGCTATCTGTTCTTGACAGATGGGCTGGAAAGACCATTCAAAGAGACACTTGGAATAATTTTGGCGAGACATTTGCGTCTGGAATGAAGATATCCGCAGGAGAACCAAGGTTACAGACATAGCCCGATGATTCGCTAATCTTAAGGGCCAAGCGCCCGAAAAGTGCCATAAAACAGTGATTTTCTGAGGCCTACTCCTCCGTAACGGCTAAGTCAATTGGTTTGAAAAAAATATGTTTATTATAGATTCATGAACAATAATATCAACATTTGATTTTTTCGTGCAATTAATACTTTTGTCAAAAATAAATATTTAGCAATTTCGCAACTTTTCGCAACTTTTCCCTACTCCTTCAAAACGGCTTGGACCTTTAGAAACATTTTAACACATAAAAATTGGTGGTTAAATATTCTTCAAAGTGAACATTGCATATGTAAATCAATCAATATCTCGCAGAGAAAATGGATTTAAAGCGCTTTCCGGGCGCTGCTGGCCGCAAATAAATGCACAAATTTGCGTACTGCCGCCTAGGCAAGTGCGAGAGTTGCGTTCACATAATTTCGGCCAGATGGTTCAAGGGACTATACGCCTTAAGTGGCAGTGGGTAGGGCACATTGCTCGTAGAAAAGATGATCGTGTGATGGTCGTGGAGCGTGAAAGACGGGACGTTGGAAGGCCTCTTACAAGATGGACCGATAACCTGGTGAGGATCGTGGGAATCTGATGGATGCGAGACACACAGGCCCGTTCATTGTGGTGGCACTTGGGGGAGGCTTATGTCCAACATTGGACGTCTTTCGGCTGAACTGAGGATGATGACACAGGTTCATATTACTAAACACATTTGCGAATAATAAGTTTCTAGTTTTCAATTATTACACTTTAGCACTAACGAGTAAATAATAATTTTGAGTAATAGGACTGTATAATCTGACTAATAACGTTAATTATCGTCGACGGTACCATCCGTATCATAAATTCGATTCTACAGCCACCATCCGATTATTCCGTCAAATGAAACTAGGCTTAATTTATGTACCTACATAATTGTGTTGTTTTAGTTAGAAAGTTGTTTTCATACTGACAGGCCTGTTGGTCTAGTGGTTAGTGGCCCTGACTGCTATGCCAGAGGTCGTGGGTTCGATCTCCACCCAGGACAAATGTTTATGTGATGAGCATGATCATTTGTTCTCTGTGTGGGTGTAATTTATCTATAATATGTATGTATTTAGAAATATATAAGTATGTTTATCAGTTGTCTAGTACCCATAACACAAGCTCTGCTTAGCTTGAGACTAGACGACGTTGTGTGATAGTTGTAAAATATTAATATTATTACTTATAATCATTTGTTTATTTATCTCAGGACCCCGAGGTCCTGGGCTTTATACTAACGCCAAAACACCAGTTTACGAAATACACTGGAATTTCAGAGTGGGGCTAATTCTTATTCTATACTTGCTGCTGTATACCATCCAGTCTCATGAAATTAGTGCTTCCCACCTTTAGGAGGTAATTCCCATATAAAATTACCCATTTATATTGTTTAAATCTGCTTTATAGATTTTTCCTAGGTTTTTTCTCTTTTAAACCACCCTTGTATAAGGGCGCTATCAATGTATGCGTTTTTGACGATCTACTGCGGAACTGATGTTGTATGTTAGTCGTACTGCATACGGACGATTATATTTTTAACAAAGCGCGCAGTGCGGCAACCGTGCGGCGAACGGTCGACAACAGGACGGCAACGTGACAAGCACCACGTTTCAATTCGGTGCTGAATAGCGCATCACTGGCATACAAACGCACGACAGATACGTTTTCAATTTAGGCGCTTGTTGACGGACTGTTGCGTATTGCAACCGGCCGGCTGCAGCACGGTAAAAGTGCGGCAGCGATCCAACATGAAACGTCTAAATTGAAAGCGCTTTATGAGAAACAGAACAAAAACCAAAATTTAAATCGTTCAAACTCAATTTGATTTTTAGATATACAACGTCTAACATAATAAATGCACATTCTGAAATGTGTTACTGAATCTGTTTCTGGGAGTCTGTACCATCGCCCGAGCCCAGTCTCCTATCCTTCGTGCAATCTCCGCGCTCAACGCTCTCTTGGATGCCAAACCTGATTGTGACGTGTTCGCTGATGAATGGAAGAACATTTTGTCTGTCTGTTTGGAGTTCTGTGAGATGAGTGTATGACTGTGATGCAAGTAGTTATTATTTTTGTATTGTTACTTCGTAATTTTTCAAATATAGTATGTCTTTAACTAATGTAATTGGCCTTTGGCCGTGTTATGTTAAAGTAAATAAATAAATAAATTTTAGCTATTTTTATAATATCCAATTTTTAAGACTTATTTTAGAAAAATATTACATATTTTGATAAATCTACACTAATATAATAAAGAGGTAGTTTGTTTTTTTGTTTGTAGGAGGTAACCTCTGGAAGTACTGGTCCGATTGCTAAAATTTTTACACCGTTAGAAAGCTGCTTCATTCCTGAGTGACATTGTTATGTACGCGGGCGAAACCGCTGGCAAAAGCTAGTTCTTGATAAATCTTGATTGCATCATTATCGATCGTCCAACTGCGATTTTAAGCTATTTTTTTTTTATTATTATTGATAGGCTTGCGTTTCACCACCATCTCAACTGATGGTAAGCGATGATGTGGTCGACGATGGAGCACGCTTGCCTAGAAGAAACCTATTCACTCTTGACTCCTAAGTTGTAGCTATCAGGAAACACAGATTCCGAAGATTATACTTTTAAATCACTCAAAACCACACTCACATCACAAAAGAACGATCTGAAACCTCTTATTACATTAAGTCCATCAATTTTCCTCCTAACAGGGTGTGCGTAGGTACCTCAATTACGCACGGCCCGACCCCTGATGAACCCAGACCCGGATGCTGTTACAAAGTTAGTTTCATTTTGATTGACTACCGTATTCTCTAATTTCACCTATTTTGCTTATTGCTCTGGCGGGATAAAGTATAACTACAAATAATATGTAAATGATGACGCAGTGGGCCCGGTGGGATGGGTTCGAAACCGGGCAAGTACCAATGAATGATTGGAAATGAAAATTATTATTTTTTTCAATTTATATGTACTGTTCTAAATTTATCTAGGGCCTAGGCCACGCGCCTCGAAAACTGACACCACGCGTCTCGGAAAGCACATAAAGCCGTTAGTCTCGGTTGTAATTCGTAGATTCAAAGATTCAAAGCATTTTATTTCAAACTGGCTGTGACCGCGAATTCGTTTGCGTGGACTACAGGATTTTGAATTCATTTTTATAATTTATTTTTAAAATACAAGTAGCCTAAGTTACTCCTTATTACATCAGCTATCAGCCGGGTCGAAGCCTACCGGGGCCAGGGTTATCCGAAAGGGCGCTCGAGCCCCGGTATGAAGGCTTGAAGGAACGGGATGGGCTTTTTAGTCAGTAAGAGTCTGACACTATCTCCCGCTCCGCCCAAGAGCGGGGGTTGTCATAAGATGATTTTTCCCATCGAAAAAAAAAAAAAAACTACCTGCTAAAAAAGTCCCGTTAAAATCGGTCTAGCCATTTCAGAGATTAGCCGGAACAAACAGACAGTCGACAGATAAAAAAATAATTCCTTTAAGAAAACGTCAGCTGAGCGAGTTCAATGACCTGTAGGTAATTAGTACGCAACGCCGACTACTACCTTGAAGTCGCTCAGCTGACGTTTTCTTAAAGAAATTAATTTCGTACATGCGTAAATTAATACGAATTTAAAAAAAAAAGGTATCGACTTTATTTTTTAATTTTATCTTTATAAATCGATAGTGTTTCATGTACCGGATCGACCCTCCACGGGATTAAAACGATCAAAATTTAACGGTGTTTGTATAGATAAACCATATATAGGCACTTTTCAAATGTCAAAAAGTCAGTCAGAAAAATAATGCTAATTCCAAAGCGTCGATCTCTGAGCTACGGAGAAGAACGTACAAGAAACTCCATGGACACTCTTTTCAATTATTTTAAGTATTGCAAATATCTCTGTTACTTGTTTCCTGTCGCTATTATTATGTGAGAACAATGTAAATAAAGTAATTAAAAATAGAAACTAAATAAAGATATTAAAATAGCCAATACCAAATAAAAGATAAAAAAAAATAACAGCACTTGTCAAACCAAATGTCTCATGTTTATATGTGGAGAACGTTGTTGATATCACATGTGTAAAATTATTGTTAAGCCTTTTTTACGTAATTCCCTATGTGTTATTGTTTGTTTTCCCTAATAAATAAAATAAAAATAAGAGATGTCAACTGACAGCACCCGTTCACGGACATGACGCGAATATTAGCACCACTCAACTCAACCATTCCGTAGATCTTTGACAGTCTGTTACAGATAATCTCACGCTAAAAAGATTCAAGGAGTATCATGTAGACCAGTAATGGGTTCTGATTAGTTTGTTAAATAATCGCTACATGTTAAACACAAGTATTCAGCCGCATCCGGTTAGACTGAACGCCGATCCCAAGCCAGTTAGGAACAAGGAAGAGGCCGACCGCATCAGGCAACGGCTTTCTCGCCGCCGCCGCCGCCGCCGGGATTCTGATCCCGATTTCCGGCCACCGTAGGCGCGGGCTTACGGACAGTCAGCAATGGGTAGCTCGCTGTCCGGCCGTCCGGCAACTGTCCGGACCAAGCCCAAGTCGTCGACGGCGCGCACTGTTCCCGCGCGCCTCAAGGAGTTGTCAGCAACAGCAGGGACTCAGCTGGGTCGAAGCCTACCGGGGCCAGGGTTAATTTCGAAAGGCAGCTCGAGCGCCGGTATGAAGGCTAGAAGGAACGGGGTGAGTCTTTTAGTCAGTAAGAGTCTGACACTATCTCCCGCTCCGCCCAAGAGCGGGGGATGTCATTGGATAATTTTTTCCCACCATAAAAAAAAAGCCGCATGCGGTTAGACTGAACGCCGACCCCAAGCCAGTTAGGAAACGCGGGCTTACGGCCGGCGAGCAATGGGTAGCTCGCCGTCCGACCGTCCGGTAATCGTACGGACCATGCGCAAGTCGTCGACAGCGCGTAGTCTTCCACGTAAGCCTCAAGGAGATGTCAGCTAACCGTCGCGGCTCAACAAGGTCGAAGGCCTTGGTTTTAAAGGCAACGAAAGAACTAGGAGTGACTTTTAGCCTGTAAAAGTCTGATACGCAGCCCTCTCGCTCCCCCCAAGGGCGGGAGACGTCTTTAGATTATTTTCTACCTAAAAATAATTAAAAAAAAAACCAAGATAAGCAAATAATGGTTGATTCTTATTTTAACTCACAATTTAAAGTTTTTACGAGCCATAATGTTACAGGTGAATGCTTGTTACGAACATTTTAGTGCAACGAAATCACTGTGTTGTTCCATTAAGAGGGGTATGAAACTTGTTCAGGAGTTTAAACTTTGAAAAAAAGACTGAAGTTAATGCATTGTTTGCTCATAAGGCGATTTATTAGGTTCCCTGATTCCCTGATTTCATTTTGTTTGGAAGTTTAAGCTTGTTTGAAATGAAATTGGTGCATTTATTAAAGCAAGACACGAACGTGAGATATAGAACGACGGTCTTTTTTCTAGATTTTTTTTTTTAATATTATAAACTTATGCTTGACTGCGATCCCATTTAATGGTAAGCAATGATTCAATCGTTGATGGTTCTTTTTTTTTTCGATGGGAAAAATCATCAATGACAGCCCCCGCTCTTGGGCGGAGCGGGAGATAGTCTCAGACTCTTAATGATTAAAAAACCCATCCCGTTCCTTCAAGCCTTCATACCGGGGCTCGAGCGCCCTTTCGGATAACCCTGGCCCCAGTAGGCTTCGAACTGGCTGGGCCCCTGCTGTTGCTGACAACTCCTTGAGGCGCGCGGAAACAGCGTGCACCATCGACGACTTGGGCTTGGTCCGGACAGTTACCGGATGACCGGACAGCGAGCTACCCATTGCTCACTGTCCGCAAGCCCGCGCCTACGGTGGCTGGAAATCGGGATCGGAATCCCGGCGGCGGCGAGAGCGCCGTTGCCTAATGTGGTCGGCCTCCTCCTCCTTAGCGAGCATTACTGCTTCGTAGAAGTCGGCGACCGCCTGCTACTCCTCCTCGCTCCGGACCATGGCCTCAACCAAGGCTCGGCGCGAGAGGTCTCCGCCGCCGATCACCCCCACGAGGGCACGGCGATGCTCCGCCCAAGCAGGGCACACCTCGACTGTGTGCTCCACCGTGTCCTCCGGGCGTTCCGCACAGTGGCGACACCCAGGCGTCACTTCCACTTTAATCCGGAACAGGAACCTCCCGAACTTGCCATGTCCGGTGAGGACCTGTGTCATGCGGAAGGTAAAGACGCCGTGTGTCAATCATTGATGGTGGGAAAGTGGATTTCGGAATGCCAACAGAGTTTTAGGCGTTATCTATCTTTTCTCGCATGGCCTCTTCATCAATCATTGCGTAGGATTTTTAAACCGTGCTAGACGAGAGGGGAAAGATTCTCTTAAAAGCCGTCGTCACTAGGTCACCACTAGTACTTCATACAACATTATTTTTACTATGGTAGCAACATTATTTTTGGAACAATGGTAGCCGAGTGGTTACGGCACCGACTTACGAGTCGTACCGGTCGCGGGTTCAAACCCAACCAGGCGCATTACTTTGTGTAATTTATTTCATCACCACTGCTCTCAAAACGGTGAAGGAAAACATCGTGAGAAAACAGACATGTCCTAGAACCAAACATTCAAAGACATGTGACATTCACCAACCCGCACTGGGCCCGCGTGGTGGATTACGGCCCATTCCCTCTCCTAGTGAGGATGCCTGAGTCCCAGCAGTGGGAACATTATGCTATTTTTACTATAACGCAAAACCTGAATATAATTTGTTCAGAATCAGTAACTGAATCGATTGTAATAATTTTTACACCATGTTTTATTTTTTTCCCGAAAATTAAAAAAAAATGTAACTACATATTTGGATACCACCGACACTAAGTACAACACAGATCACGGTAGGTCATAGCGGGTAATAGATGCCAGCGCACAGCTGGGTGCGAGAGCAGAACAACCTCTCAGTAGCCCAGATGGCCCGATGACTGTGTATTTGTGCGGACAAATAGGTAACATAACAAGCTTATAACTTTGTGATTTTTTTATGATACAGTTATGAAATTTTGTACAGTACAGCCTCTTTAGATAAAACTACTAGACACGTGTTGACAAATGTTGTATTACTCCCAGTTCCTCGTAATTAAAACATAGTATACATTTAAAAAACGCAGTTCCAACAGCATTTCCACGGGAAATAAAACAATTCGTGAAACAGTCCGAAGGCAAACGAATCAGCGCTTGGGGGAAACCTCATGTTTTCTTAATGAACTCTAACTACGAGGTAGTTCCTTGAAAACATTTAATTTGTTAACATTTTACCGACTGCCGTCTACCCACAATATTTACGTATTTACTGAACACATTTGTATTTAAAACGTAGCTTTCCAAAGGGGAAAATTAAAACCCTACGTACGAGACGTCGTTCTTATTTAAAAAGTACTCGTAGGTAGTTTACAAATCACAGACTTGCATTAATTATATTATTCTAAATTTTGATTGGCGATGCTCTACTATATTTTGTCAAAGTCAAAGTCGAAACATTTATTGCGAACTAAGTGTACAATGAATGTTAATAATATGATATGATATTATTATATGATTAATAAGAATTATAATTATGATTATGTATTGTTATGATTTTTTTTTTTTTGATTTTTTTTTTTTGTTATGATGATGTGTGCTGATGGATGATGTGTGTGTCTTGAATATGGCTGATTATTTTAATTTAATATAATGATGTATAAAAATATAATGTATTTGAAGTAAGTTTGTACGGAACCCTCAGTGCGCGAGTCCCACTCGCACTTGCCCCGTTTTTTTTCAACAACTTCTAGATTACTAAATTGGCTTATACGCCTTTTTTCGGCGAAAGAGCTATAACTAGACTCAAGCAGATGTTTCACAGTTTCATACAACGAGCAACTCATTAATATTCAGCCAGCCTGCATTATATATTGTGGCACGTACGAGTATGTATTTAAAGGTACAGGCAGCAGAAAAGTTTTCATTTAAAATGCAATAGCGTTCACAGCGGTAATTCGGCCGAGCAAGTTCTGACACCCGCTATCTCTTCAAGCTCGCTGCTAGCCTGGTACCAACAATTCAATTTATACAGTGTGGATTCACCGTTTTATATACGTCCTATTATTTTAGTTTCAAATCTTTCTCGTAGTTACTTATCAAATTTTGTAGTTCGCTGTGTTAATGTTTTGTTTACTTTTGATGATGTAAGGGATACAAATGTATGTATCTGTCTAGTTACACAGTTAATTGGCTATTATTTTGTGAATATAAGCTGCTACATATACAGAACTGACTATAGTATCTTTGAGATGTTCTAATTCCATTTTTTAAGCTATTGCATAGCTTCTATCGCGGGCCTTGAGCGTGGAGACCGAATCCAGAAATTCCGTAACGAAAATAATCTAACACCCTCCACTCATTTGTTTTTTGAGCGTGGTGACCGATAAGAAAACAAATGAGTGAACAATCAATCAAAATTCAATTCAATGTGTGAAAGTGTAACTTCAATTAATATCAATGAAAAAAAAACAAAGGAAAAAAAATACTGCATAAATAAAATAAATAAATAATTATAATTGCATAAGTTGATAAAAATGCTATGCAATAGCTTTACCGCGGCAGTCCCCGAGTGCCACTCGTCTTTTTTTTTTGTACCTTTGGATAGACTTCTCCTTGACTAGTCACCTGATGGTAAGCAACGATGTGGTCGACGATGGAACACGCTTGCCTAGTACTAACCTAATCAATCTTGTTTTAAATATCCTCAGGATACTATCCTGGATAATATATCCTGAATATATATATCCTACATTTATACAAGGTGTAAGGGACAGCCCTCCACAAACTTTAAGGGCTTGCTCAGTAGACGAAACTGAACAACCTTCCACAAATTTTTTTTTCAGGAAACGAAAATAAAAATCGACCTCGCCATACAAATTGTCCAATCAAGTTTATCATTTTGTATGGTGAGGCGGATCTTTTTTTCGTTTCCTGAAAAAAATTTTGTGGAAGGTTGTTCAGTTTCGTCTACTGAGCAAGCCCTTAAAGTTTGTGGAGGGCTATCTTACACCTTTTATAGATGCTATCGGGAAACAGATTGAAAATGACCTTCTCACAATTTCATTTAGGTTATTTTGTTTCTAAACAGATTTGATCTAGAACACTAAATATGAAATTATACAACGCAAAACCTTGCAGGATGGTTTGATAGAATAACTGTGTACCTGGAACGCATAGGTCAACTGAAGAACACAGGTAGGTTTTAGTCAGTAAAACTCTGACAATCACTGTCACTCCACCCAAAGCGGAAAAACATATTTGATGTTTTCGTACCCTAATTAAACAGATATATTATGTTTTTTGTCCAGCTCTTACTGTCCAATTACTGGGCTAAAGGCCTCCTCAAGTCTTATCGGACATTCTTCTCCCACACCGTCTTAAACTAATCCTCGCGGTACGCATCCATATTATCCCGTCACCTCTTTTTAGGCCGACTGATTAAAATAACACATACAAAAGATTTAACATTCCTCACCTGATGGATTGGTATAGGTAGATAGTTAAAAAAAAACAACAACACAACACACAAAACATCAACAACAAAACAACTTAGGGTGAGTTGCACCATTTAACTATAACGATAACAAAGCCGTTAACAGTTGTCAAATCGTCGAATCGAACCAGCCGTGAAACGGCCGCCTATTGGTCACAATAGGCGGCCGTTTCACGGCTGGTTATGGTTGGTTATCGTTATAGTTAAATGGTGCAACTCACCCTTACAGAACACAAAACATCAACAACAATACAACACACAGTACACAAAACATCAACAACAATACAACACACAGAACATGAAGCAACAACATCAACAGTAATAACATCAAACAACAACATCAACAGCAATAACATCAACAACAATATTAATTAGATTATAGACATATACAGAGGGTCTTACATTCCTCACCTGATTGTCCCTCCACCGCTGGTCGTGCAAGGCTCCTCTGACGTGGTACACGGAGTCTGCGTCCCCGGACTCGGACCGAGCGCGACCGTCCACTTCTCTCGTCTCGTCACTAGTAGGGATAGAGAAGACAATTAGTGAAGTTGGAAAAATTTTGTGAAATTAACGTGTAGTTTTTCCAATCTTATTGCAGAAATTCTTAGAGACAAACTCTACTTTCAGAACGTCCAAAAGTAACAATACCATGATTAGGTTTCTACACAGTTCAATTTAATAATTATTGCAAATCTTATGTGTTTTATGATGTCTTAAAATAGTTTTACAAGTACACATCTTGGACACAGCTATTAGCATAAAAATGTTAAAAAATAAATTGATGTAATAACATAAATATTGACATTTTAAATAAAAATAATTAAATAATTCAATTAATCTTAATTAGCTTTTGCACGCAGCTTCGCCTGCGTACATTAAACAGCTTATGTCACTCAGAAATAATGCAGCTTTCCTGAAAAAGTTTTAACAATCGGCTAAGTAATTAATTTCAGAGATTACCTCCTACAAACAAAAATGAAAGCAATGTAGATTTCTTGAGATCAAAATAGATATTACATTTTTTTATCATTGAAGAAGTTATTGACTGCATTATAGCTTTTGTCGACAAACAAGTTGCCTGGCGCTTTTAATAAATATTCCTGCACTTTCTACACTATGGATTAGGATCGCATGGATGATTCACGATGATATCATCGTGAATCATCGTGATGTCATCAAAACCCAGGAGCCAGCAGGACCGAAACCTACTGATGCCATGGATCGACTTCTGAAAGGGAAATCCGTCAAAACTTCCTGGAACGCAACACAATTGAAGGAACACAGGTATAATTTTTAGTCAGTAGTCTAGCTCGCTGTCCGACCGTCCGGTTACTGTCCGGACCGACTCCAAGTCGTCGACGGGCGCACAGTTCCCGCGCGCCTCAAGGAGTTGTCAGCAACAGCAGGGGCCCAGCTGGGTCGAAGCCTACTGGGGCCAGGGTTAGTTTCGAAAGAGTAGCTCAGCCCCGGTATGAAGGCACGAAAGAACGGGGTGGGTTTTTAGTCAGTAAGAGTCTGACACTATCTCCCGCTCCGCACAAGAGCGGGGGTTGTCATTAGATTATTTTCCCACCATAAAAAAGTCAGTAAAAGTCTGTCACGGTTCCGCCATAGAGCAGGAGAAGTAAAAAAAAAAGTGACTATTATGAAACAGTGGCTATAAATTTATGCAACACATGTTTAAATAACCATCATTCATTGATCACTGACGTGGCGGTGAAATGTCAAAAGATCAACGATACGCACAGAGCACGTTTGTCTTTTACTACATCACTTTTTTGATCCTGATGACAGAAGTACGGTTCATCATCATCATCATCAGCCTTTTTATGTTCCCACTGCTGGGACTCAGGCCTCCTCTCTAGGAGAGGAAATGGCCCGTAATCCACCGCGCGAGCCCAGTGCACGTTGGTGAATGTCACATGTCTTCGAATTTTTGGTTCTACTCGTAGGACATGCCGGTGTCCTCACGAAGTACGGTTACAAGAAGATAAATCTACTTATTAAAATAAATATTGGAAGGCACGTCGACTCCTAGCATCAGACTTGCAATGTTCCCACTGCTAAGAGATCTCTTAGAGAAAAAAAATACTGTGCGGGCCCGGTGAAGGTCGGTGGATGTCACATGTCTTTGAATTTTCGGGTCTTGGACATTCTCAACATATTTTTCAATACACTTAATCAAAAACCCGCTCTTACCCCTATAACTTTAGGCATTCAATTTACTGTTTTCCGCATTAGTGTGGAAAAAAGCGCGAGCTCGCCCGCGCCACAATTGATTGGATTTATCGTATTAGGTTGGACGCTCAGCGACCACCACGAGTCACCGTTCAAACCGCGTTTTTTTTATTACTTCGTAAATGTATTAAGAAACGTTGTTAAATACACGTGGAAATTGTCACTGCAGCACTCGGATAACCTAACACTCTCGTCTGTAGCGCGGGCGAATTTCGTCTCAGTACCAATGACAAATTTTCTCCACGTGTTCCAAAATGTACTATTTCTTCTCCATTGTAAGAGCAGCGTCTACTCCTACGTGTAGTCGATTCACTGAGGAAAGAAACAAATAGCAATAAAATACATCAGTAAAACTAAAATCCCGCTCATATATAAACCGAAAGAGCCATACATTACCAAAACTACCCGACAATCACATCCTAACTCATAAAACAGTGAACATAAACCATTTTTTACAAGACAATACTGTGTGACAATAATTTATATCTCATAATATTACGACTATAATAATAACTATCATAGCAAGGAAACGTTATCTTATTTAATGTACTTTGTGGTTAATCAAAATCTCGTAAGGAAAGACCAAGAAACCAAGACTACGAGAGGTTATCCCTGGCACCAAGCCAGTGTGCACCGATTTAGTTCACATATGGTATGGTGTAAGTAATAAAGATCGTAGGAAATAAAATGTACAGAAACATGCTGGTTATATGAGTGAAATAAAAACGAAATCATAGAATACTTCCGTAGGAGAAAAATAAAAGAATGTCGTAAAATATTGTTTGCCTGCGAGTCAACTTGGAGAACTGCAATATGAGAGAAAATGATTCGTAGTAACTACATGACTGTTTAGAATCTAATATCAGTAGAAAAATTGTAAGTCAAACTCAACATAAGCAACAGTATCAAATTAATGAATAATCGTAGCTATGAATAACGTCAGCAAAATGAACATAGAGTCTATTGAAAAGCGTGCCAAATTAATCATAGGCAATGATGTTCTTGTGAAGTCAAAACTCCAAAGTCTTGAGCATCGACGCCGAGTTGCTAGCCTGTCTGTTTTCTATCGTTTACACTTCGGGGAGTGTGCACTAGAGTTGCACAATTTAATTCCGCCAAGTCCGTTCCATCATCGGACCACAAGACGACCACCACCACCGGTACATGGTGGACATCCCACCTATACGTACAAAGCGTTTTGGGAGTACATTAATTATGCGTACAGCTAAGGAATGGAATTCCCTGCCGGAGTCTGTGTTTCCTGATAGCTATAACCTAGGGGTCTTTAAGTCAAGACTGAATAGCTTGCTTCTAGGCAAGCGTGTTCCATCGTCGGCCACATCATCGCTTACCATCAGGTGAGATTGTGGTCAAACGCGAGCCTATCCATTATAAAAAAAAAAAATGAACATACCATAAGCCTAAATTGTCAGTTGCAACGTTCAACAGTCCAGAAAAGTGCAAAATTGAAAAACCTGCCACACAAAATTCTACAATCAAGTCCAAAATAAGAAAAAAAATCGAATAGTCCGAACTAAATTGTATCTTCACACTCGCTATCTTCTAGCTCTAAACCAACACGAATTCCAACTTCATTTCACCAATGTTCGACACAGCCCGGATGATAACAAAATAGGTGGATACAGTTCAGTATTACAGCTAAGTTATCTACCATCTCCATCCTATTTTTAATTACACCACTAGATAGCCAAAGGATTAAAAAAATCGGTACGCTAAGCGAGGACTGTTTGACGCATCACGCTTGGTGGAAGAGAAAGAGTCGCCATGTTGAGGTAATTTTGCTGTTTATTTTTTGTTTTTTCTCAATAGTGTCTCATTACGGTTAGACATTTTTTCATGCACATTGACGGAATTCCAGAGGGCACATTAAAGTGTGTTGTCCTCTATGTAACTTGTGCCGATTCTCCAGGGTGCTGCTTGAGACTGAACATCGATTGTTCATTATGTATGTATGTTGCATGCACTAATGGATATCTGATCAGTTTGTGGGTGGACCTATCTCTGAGTGCAAGGCTATTTTGCGACTACTTTTGTTACCTTGGGTTTACCTGTTAAAACATTTGTGTGTGCTTATAATAATAAATAAATAAATATTTTTTTCGAAAAACTAACAACATTTATTTTTGTTGCTATCGTCAGCAGATCAAAAATACCTATATATTTAAAAAAAAAATATCATTAAAAATATATAATATCGGCCTATAGCGCAACGCATAAAGAACCCGTCCATGATACAATCACACCCCATTTTTTAATTGTAGATTTTAAATAAGTCCTGGCTAAAGTTTTTAATTTTAAGGTCACCACAGACAAAAGAAAGAAAGAAAGACATCGTGATGGAAAACAGCATGTCCTAGAACAAAACGGAGACACGACATCCACCAACCGACTGCTGCATCCAACAACTGAGCCCGTGTAGTGGATTACGGTCCATTCTCTTTCCTAGAAAGGAGGCCTAAGTCCTAGCAGTAGGACCATTATGAAGCTGATTATGCTTTGCCACTGGCAAATCTAATTAAGCAGATGACGTCCTCGTAAGTGGGTATGCGACCAAATTTTGTTTTTTCTTCAATTCTAGTCTCCGCCCGTCTCTTGCGCCAAACAGTAGTTTCCCCCCTTCCAGTCTACGGGAATTGCCACTAAATCGCGTGCAGATTGGCCCACTGTGCAACTTTCATTTGTCTCTGACAGTTGGACTACTTATTTACAGTTTCGAATGCTACTAAAACTGTCTCTGGGTTTTAATTGAGTTGGACCAATTGGATTTTCTATTGCATTTTCTGTATGGTCGACTTTTGCTGTGTTCGGTCGTTATGTTGTCAGCGAGGCTTCTATTATGTCCTTAGGGTTTAATTGGATTGTTATATTTAGGTCTTTAGTTTCAGCGGTTTTTATGTCTTCTTTTATGTGTTGTTGTTTTTGTGTTTTGTTCAAGAAGAGGGAAAGTTAGTGGAATACAAGTTCCTTGTTTACGATTTCATTTTAAAAAGCGAGTCTGGTAATACTGGTGTGTTTTTTTTTGCGTATGAATTTAAATTACAAAGGGCCCGCTAGGCAGACAATTTTTTTTTATGAATTCTTGAATTCCCCTCCCGTTAAATGTCCTTTGGAGTTAAAATAGTTAATACATGATTCAAAAGGTACATTGGATATATATCTTACTTACGTACATATATTATATCGTACTTACCTCAACTATAAAAATAGTTGAGGTAAGTACATTAAACAAACAAAGATATGCCACTAGTTTTTTGGGCCCGGCTGGATCGAAACACATTTGTATTGTGTGTGCATGTTTCCTTTGTCCGATTTCCAATCAATAAACAAATAAAAAAGCTTTATTTACATACACCAATAAACTTAGCATAAACTAATTAATTATAAAAATCTTGTGGTACGTCTACTCTCTACATCTCAATTACGTAGGTACATCAATAATCCGATACTGTCATGTTATCCTGATGACATACTCCATCGTGTTCAATACCGCCCGTGTTCATTAGTGCCAGCAGTAGCCACGCGGCACATGTGGCGGTCACAAGCCACACATGGCATCCACAAAACCAAGCCGGTTAGTAGTGGTGAGAGGGATAATATAGATAGCAAATAGAGATTTAAAGTGTACTGTAGTAGCATTTGGAAATTTAAAATAAACTGGTTAACGCTGACAAAATAAAATTTTATAGTATGACCATAACAATTTATACATAAAATAAGTGGACAGCAGAGTTCATGCTCGCCCTGGTGAGCTTAAATCTACACTAATATTATAAAGAGGTATGTTTTTATGTTTTTTTTTTGTTGGTAGGAGATAATCTCTGAAAGTACCTATATAATATACTGTTCCAATTGCGAATTTTTTTTTTCATCGATAGTAAGCTGCAATATTCCTGAGTGACATAGGCTATATTATGTACGCGGGCGAAGCCGCGGGTTTTGCCCGCGGCTTCGCCCGCGGCTAGCTATTTTTTTAATATAAAGATATAAAAGAAAATGTAATTTTTAAGCAACGCTGTTCACGCTTCGTATATGCGTGAACATTGTTGTATTAACATTAAACTATTGTTTGTTTTCCTTTAGATAAAAGAAGAAGGAAAATCAATCACCTCTGCTTAACCCCTCCGAAAACAAAGACTTGCCGTAATGACGGTTACGAGGCAAAAAAAACTTAAACGGTCCTGAATGAGACCATTTTCCTTGTCTGAATAAAACATTTATAATAATAAACGAATTGAAGAAATAATCCGAAGCATAAGAGGTGAAACTGAGACGGGAACAATCACATTGTTTTACAAAACCCTCGTAAATAATCCATTATTGTGTGACTAAAGGACAACACTGAATACCAACAAATGTTCCACAATACGTCACTAAAAGGCCAAACGGGTCACCGAACTTGAAAATCCAACAATACAACACAAAACAATGGAAAACAAAGATGCAAAAAACATTCAGATGAATCGTCTTATCCGAAAAACGATTTCAGTCTCACTGAAAAACACAGCCTCTACAACCAGAAATAAAACCAACGCTCTCACCTCCCCAAAGCAAAATATCCCCAAATGTCTTACCAATACGAATGTTAATCGCTTGTACATCAAGAAACAAACAGATCTCACGAAATAGCAGCCTCGTAATAAGTACTCTCGCGGATTCATCTCAAAAGGCTCGATCCGAAACGTTAACACTACACGAAAAGCGCCAGGCGATTATGAATCCTGCCTCGTTAACTGTAAGTTGATATTTGATTGTTAAGCGCGTACAACGGGGATTGTTTCATTTTGTAAAAGGTAGTAAGTGGTACTTGGTGCTACGGGAATTTGAGGTGTATTGTTGGTGAATACAATCGGAAGTGGATCGGCTGAGAAGTTAATGTTAACTTATTGAGAAAGAAAGCGCCGTCATAAATAGTGTACGGTAGGAGCTTGTACATTTTCCGGAGGGCTATGTTCCCCTCCTCTTCGTGTACCCTACAGGTCTACCCGTTGGGGTAACATGTGGCACGGGCCGGATAATGGGCGCGGTGCCCGTCACCCAGATAAATTGATAAAGTTGACGTGCGTTAACCTAATTCGTTATTAAGATTTTTTCTGGAGTGCCGTTTAATGGTGTTATTTAGATCGTGGGTTGTGGAGAGAATGTTTAAGTGGATCATGTTGTACTATCACTTGCAAAAGTCCATAAGAATTCTTAAAACTTATTCGTTTGACGTTTAGTTTGACTTACGACCTTTTATTTTCAAGTTTCGCCAACAAATGATTGAAATTCACAATTTCATCAACTTATCATAAGTCAAGATGGCCCAGTGGTATAGGCACACAGATTGAAGCGCAAATCAGCGTGCCGCAAGTTCAAATCCCACGCAATTATTGACTTTTTGTAAGTTCTTACCCGATTGGAAGTTATGTATTTGCATTACATATATTAAATTATTCTTTAACTTGTTCACACATTTCTTAGAGTTAGAAAGGTAGATCACAAAAAAACTAAATAAAGAATTAGATTTCTGCGAGGTAGACATGAGTTTTAACTTAACCGAAATGAACTGTCGTTTGGTTGTAGTTGTTGGTTAGTGACGTGAGGTTGACAGTATTGTAATATTCGCAAAATGCAGGCTAATATTAGTATTGAAGTGAGGGCGACTATCATTGAGGTCTTAATAAAACACAAATATCTGAAGAAACCGGACTGAATGTGAGTATAATAGCTATTAATGAATTGTAACTTTATTACAAATTAATCTTCTAATTAAAACGTATGCCATTTATGAATCCATTCATCGTATCTTTATGAGGTTTAAAAGAGAAATACGTAAATCGTTGGGTTTATTGGATTGGTTATTGGATTAATAAATGCAGTTTTATTTTAAAATTATATTCAATAATTATGATTATTAACATTTTATATAATGAAAATGAAGTGAAGTAGGTATAGCTGCCTAATATATATTTTTTTTTATTTTAGAAAAATACTGTAAATCTTTGGCTAAAAAGATATGAGGAAGAAGGTAGCCTTGCTAGTCGAAAGAGGAGTGGGAGACCGAAGCTTATTAGCGAGGCGCAGCGACGACATATGGTGGACTTACTTTTCTTGACGGAGACGCAGATCAGATGTCCGTCTGATGCGGCGTATCTCGACTACCCGGGATACTCTTTGGAGCACCATTTCCTGCAGCGTGCCGGGGTCTGTGTATACGTCCGCAATGACATCTGCTGCCAGCGTCTCCGTCACCTTGAAGACCCCAGTTTTTCAAGTTTATGGTTACTGGTGGACACCGGTGTGGACAAAATTGTCTACACCTGTGTTTACCGGTCGCACAGTGGCGACCAGGAGACGACTCGGCTGTTTGGCCACCTCAGTGAGGCCGCCGATGAGGCTCTGCATCGGCACCCTGATGCGCAGTTTGTCGCTCTGGGGGATTTTAACGCCTGCCATCAAGACTGGCTTTTCCCATACCAGAGGACCGACCACGCTGGGAGGGAAACTCGAAACTTTGCAGTGTCGCTGGGCCTCTCCCAGTTGGTAAAGCAAGCGACGAGGGTGCCTGATGTAGTTGGTCATACTGCCAATTGTCTGGACCTACTGCTGACCACCGATCCGGACAGATGTATCGTAACAGTTTCCTCACCACTTGGAACTTCAGATCACTGTCTGGTGAAGTCTGTATCGTCCTTCTCCCCACCTGACCGCGACTCACGTGGCGAACGGCGAATGTGGCGATACAGGTCGGCAGATTGGGATGAGATGCGGCATTTCTTTGCGTCTTATCCTTGGCAGCAGGTCTGCTTCTCTTCTGAAAATCCGTCGAGCTGTGCGGATGCTGTAACCGATGTGATACACCAAGCTATGGAGTATTTTATCCCTTATAGCGATGTACGCATCGGTGGCTCAGCTCACCCGTGGTTCAACGCCGATTGCGTTCAGGCTGAAGAGCGTAAGCATTCGGCGTTTCTCGCCTGGGTTGACGCTCGTGACCGCAAAGCTCCGGATCTGAATTCAAAGAAGAGAGCCTTCAACCATGCTGCCAAGTCCTACAAAAAAGCATTAAAGAAGGCACGCTTCGACCGCATAACCCATATTGGCAAAAAACTCTCTGCACAGCCGTCCGGTAGCAGAGCATTCTGGTCTCTTGCCAAGTCGGTCGAGGCGAACTTCTGTCGGCCCGCTTTGCCTCCGCTGGTAAAGCCTGATGGAACACTGGCTCATACGGCAAGAGAGAAAGCAGGACTCTTTGCATCTCTCTTTGCCCATAATTCTCGTCTTGACACTAGCAATGCTGCTCCACCGACTCTGCCTCATTGTAACTCTTCAATGCAGGAGGTTCACATGAGGAACAGAGAAGTTCTGAGAGAGCTGCGTCGTCTAGACGTGAATAAAGCCAGTGGACCAGATGGCATACCAGCGATTGTTCTAAAGGCTTGTGCGCCCGAGTTGTCTCCTGTATTGACGCGCTTGTATCGCCTCTCATTTAGGACTGGTATAGTGCCCAAGTCCTGGAAGCTTGCCAACGTGCAACCCGTGCCCAAAAAGGGCAGTCGTGCCGATCCTGCCAACTATCGGCCGATTTCGGTAACCTCCATACTCTGCAAGATTATGGAGCGTGTATTGAACTCGCGCCTCATGGCATACCTGGAAGGTAACGATCTCCTCAGTGACCGACAGTACGGGTTTCGCCGCAAGCGGTCTACTGGGGACCTACTGGTTTATGCTACCCACTTGTGGGGCGAGGCCCTCGAGAAGAATGGGGAAGCGATTGCCGTTTCCTTAGATGTCTCGAAGGCCTTCGACAGGGTATGGCACGCTAGCCTATTGAGTAAGCTTCCAGCGTACGGCATTTCCCCTGGTCTGATTAACTGGGTAAAAGACTTCCTGAGTGAACGGTCTCTCCGAGTTGTTGTCGACGGATGCTCATCAGAGCCCATGACGATTAATGCCGGAGTTCCTCAGGGGTCTGTTCTCTCTGCAACTCTCTTCCTGTTGCATATCAACGATCTGCTGGTGCCCGGTATCTATGGGTATGCAGATGATAGCACAGTTGTAGAGAGATACCTGCCCAGTGCTCGGGCTAGTAAGGAGCTAATCCGGTCCGAAAGAGAGGCTATGGTAGAGCGAACGAATATCTCACTTCAGGCAGTCTCCAAGTGGGGTGAAGCCAATCTAGTGGGATTCAACGCCGCCAAAACACAAGCGTGTCTTTTCACTGCCAAAAGGAGCCCGTGCACCTTGGTTCCTACTTTTCGGAATTTATCCCTGGAGTACACCGACCGCCTTCAGCTCTTGGGGGTTGAAATTCCCTCAGACCTTAACTTTGGGCGGTTCATTGAGTCCAAAGCCAAGGTAGCTGCTAGGAAGCTGGGCGTTCTTGCAAAGGTCCGGCGGTACTTCACACCGGGACAGCTTTTAATGTTATACAAAGCACAGGTCCGTTCGTGTGTGGAGTACTGCAGTCACATATGGGCTGGTGCTGCAAAATGCCACCTGGCAGCTTTGGACTCGGTGGAAAGGCGTGCAAAGAGGCTAATTGGTGATCCAGATTTGGTTAAGTCCAACCTTCAAAGCCTTGAGCATAGGCGTAGGGTAGCCAGCCTTTCGGTGTTTTACAGGATGCATTTTGGAGAGTGTGCGCAGGAATTGCATGACTTGATTCCGCCATCGCAATTCTACCATCGGACATCCCGACGTACGGCGAATATTCACCCTTACGTTGTTGAAACCTCTACGGTCCGGACTAAGCGTTTCGCCTCGTCGTTTATACCACGTACGTCGAAGGACTGGAACAGTCTGCCTGCTGCGGTCTTCCCGTCCGATTATAATTTGGGTGTCTTCAAGGCTAGAGTGAATAGGCTCTTAATAAACTAGTGCGCCTCACCATCAAAGATTGCATCGCTACTTACCATCAGGTGGGATCGCAGTCAAGCACTAGTTTATCTTAATTAAAAAAAAAAAAAAAAAAAAAACGTATACGAAACGAATGGTTTCGCACCAACGAGACATTTTGCGGAATTATATGACACCTCGATGGATACTGTTCGCCGTGCACTTCACGCTGAAGGCGTGCATCACAGAAAACCTGCTAAAAAGCCGTACTTGACAGAGAGGCACAAACAAGAACGATTACGTTTCGCACTAAATATTTAATGTTAACTAAACTAAATGGCCTACCATTTTATTTTAACACTAGCTGTACCCGCGCGGCTTCGCTCCCGCTCTTTATTACTTCAGCCTACTATACCCTACTCTACCCTACCCTACTCTACTCTACCCTACTCTACCCTACTCTACCCTACTCTACCCTACTCTACCCTACTCTACCCTACTCTACTCTACCTTACTCTACCCTACCCTACTCTACCCTCCTCTACCTTACTCTACCCTACTCTACCCTACTCTACCCTACTCTACCCTACTCTACCCTACTCTACCCTACCCTACTCTACTCTACCCTACTCTACCCTCCTCTACCTTACTCTACCCTACACTACCCTACACTACCCTACTCTACCCTACACTACCCTAATTTTCATTTTTTTTTCCATAAGAACCTTCTCCTCATAATAACGAACACAACAAAAAAAAAATTAGCGAAATCGGTCCAGGCGTTGTTGAGTTATGCGCTTACCAACACATTTTGCGATTCATTTTTATATTATAGATATCTGTGATTATTCGTTAACAAACACTGTATTATATTGTGTTTACTTTCGTTTAAAACAGCTATATCTTTTAACTTGTGCCATCGCCTCATCTTAAGAATGCAGTGAACTCGCTATCAATTTTGTTGACAATAATCATGAGTCTATTTCGTTTTTTATTCTTCTACCCGCACTGTTTTAACATAATACTATAGTTCAATTTATTTTTCTCATCTAATTGACGATTATCTTGTGAGAACTAAAGTTCTTTTAACAGAAATTGAGGTTTGGTTTCAATCTTCTTTTCGTCAAGAAAATGAACAATTAAGCTATGACCTCAATACATTCATTGTGACGTTACACAAAAATAAAATGTTTACAAAGTCCAAATCATATATCACTTTTCAATAAATAACTGGATATAAACAATTACCTATATTTTATTTTATTAAAATTTGAATATCCGTTCATTGTTACGTTATTCATATTATGAATGGTCTAAGTGGGTATACTTCCAACAAACAATCTTAGGCGTAACATAGATAACGGTTACAAGATAACTTTTTGTCTAGGTAACAATTCGACGTCACAATTCTCATAAATGTTTAATTTGTAAATATAAAGAATAAACATTTTTATTAAACACGTCTTTTTATTTCCACCTTATAACATCGAAAAGATGTAACAACTAAATAATTGCAAATTACGAATGTGATTCTTCTTGTGGTTAATAGATCACATTCGTAATTTGCAACTATTTAGTGCAAAAAATGCAATAGTATTTTTCATAGAAATATAAAAAAACAACTATATCAACATAGATTGGGAATTTCAAAGTAAGAAATAACTGCAACGGACCGACCATGATTTGAACTCGGGTTACGTGATTTGCGAATCCAACACTTAGTTCACACGGCTACCAGCACATGACGAATTTGCGCGAATTTTGCTATGGTAAGAACAGAAAAGTAATAATGTTTTTAAGCTCAGTGCGACGACAGTTCCTTAGTGTGTGTTATCTGTGGAATGTGGATACTCATACATGCGCACACATACGCACGGCAGTATCGCGCTCGCTCGGTTCGTAGCAATGTAATCTTTAGCGCTCCTATGGACTTTTGCGGCCTTACTGTACGTTGTTATTTATGGCAGCGTTTTGAATGGGAAGAAAATGGCGAGCTGTAAAGTCTATGGATCAATAAGAGTTCCTATCGTATGAAAACTTAGCACAGCATGCAGCATAATCAGCTTTATAATGTTCCCACTGCTGGAACTCTAGCCTCTTCCCTAGACGAGAAAATGGGCCGTAAGCCACCACGCGGACCCAGTGCGGGTTGGTGAATGTCGAATTTTTGGTTGTAGGACATAGCAGTTTAATCACGATGCTTTCCTTCACTGTTTTGAAATTTATTTAATGCACCTAGCTGGGTTCGAACTTGTAACTTACGTAAGTCGAACCGCTTGCTAGGCACTGCTCACAAAACTGTAAACTGTATGAAAACTTGCTTTTGCCTATAGGCTGGTGTTACGGGGAAGCATTTTTATTGGGCAGAAGTCGTTCCGCCTTAACAAATTCTCTTTGAAAATTCATCTTGTTTGACACACCGGTTTTAAGGAAATTGCTTTTGTGAAACCAGAAATTTAACCTCAGGCTACCTACAAGCTTTGTGATATTATAGTCTGAGGTACTGATATCACAACATGGATGGATATCAAAGTGCGTAATTGCTGTTGAAGATACGCAGTACTCCAGGGCTTTTTTTATATGGGAAATCATCTAATGACATCTCCCGCCTTTCGGTGGAGGGTGTGTAAGACTTTTACTGACTAAAACCCACTCGTATTTTCCTTCTTTGCCTTGGGTTCCAGGGCAACAGAGATTCATTTTCACTTAACCCATGGCCCCAGTAGGGTTCGACCTTGCTGGGCCCCTACGATTTGCTGACATCTTGAGGTGCGCGCTGTTGACGACTTGGGCTCGGTTCGGACGGTTACCAGAAGACCGAAGGGCATGCTACTCATTGCTAGCTGTTTGCAAGCCTGGGCCTACGTTGAGTACCCCAGGGCTGCGGGATTTTTCGAAAGCGTAAACGCGCCATTAGAACACAAAGAGCAACGGTCTACCACGAGGTCTTAACGCGATCTATTTAACGAATTAAACTGAACTGTTAAAGGGATGGAGCAGCCTTATATTGCTCCATCACTCTTTCTATGTTATCCTACCGAGGGCTGCGCGACTAATTTTCACGTGTATCAATGACGACATTTCTCAGTACACTTACGAAGACATAAATACTCGTAAATGGGGGCTGACGCGTGACTCGTGGGGTCACTTTGCGCCTAGCCTGATACGATAAATGTAAAAAAAAAATGTGAAGGGGCGAGCATGCGTACTTTTCCGAACTAGTGCGAAAACAGTAAATTGCGCACCTAAAAGCGATAGGGATAAGAGTTGGTTTTTTTTATTAGTAAGTGTATTGATAAAATAATTAAAAAGTCTGTTATTTCAAGCTCCCATGCGACATAAACCGTTTTTTCAGATCTATTTTTCCGTATCGAGAGCCAACGCCCGGACGTAATCTGTACGCGGTTCCGTCGGTTCTTTCCTACTCATTTATTTATCTACCTTCATGTGCAGTTCCAAGCGAAACAACATATGGACACACAGAATAAAACTAGGACACAAATAATATAGAATGAAACTTCCACTAGCGAAGCAACGTTGGAAATATATTTCAGTGTGTAAAATTGTTGGGCTGAACTGAAAAATGAAATGAATAAACATGCTCAATCACGTACTATGGTAATTGACAACTTTTCACCCTTAAAATAGATCCTTTCTCATCTACAATTATAGGTTATATTCTACTTTTTATGATAATTTAGAGGTGGTAATTTTTTCTACACTTCCTTATTGTTGTCCCATGTCGGGCGCCAATAATTAAATTTGGCGCCCGACATGGGCCTAAGCGGTTGACATAATTTCGGTTGTAAATCTATTAACCTCTTCCAACACTACTATTATTTAGCATATAAATTCTGGTGTCTTACAAATCTAAGTTGTTTGGTATTGTTACAATTACCCTTTTTATAGATTTCTGTTAATTTCTATTGTATATCTAATTCTACTCCCTACACCGTAGTATTAAGCATCAAATCTCGTTATTCCACCATTCAAAACCAGCCTCGTACAAACTAACAAAGTTTTATTGTTCTACATCGCATATTCGCCAAACGGTTTCTGTCAGCTGAAACTGCGACAATAATTTCTAACTCAATAGGTGTTATTGTCGTACAAGTAACAAACAACCTGATTTATATTGTCATCTTGCCTGGTTTGGATTTACACCAATTTCCTACAGCATTAGTATAATATCAAAGTTTGTAAAATATCTTCTTATTTTGGCTGTTAATATGATGTACGATTTCTGTCGGATTTTAAAACCATTTACTTAAACTTTCTGGGGGAACGCCACTAACAGGGATTTAGTCTTTAAAGTGCAAAAAAGATGCGTCCGAGCAATTGCTTAGAATTAATCTGTATTCCTGACTCATGTGAACCCCATTTGAAAAAATTAAAGATATTGACTTTTCCATGCATTTATATTTACGAAGTAGCCTTATTTGTAAAAGTCAATGAAAATCTTTTCGATAAACTTAAATCAAAAAGACATAAAACGGCTCAGTTTAACAAAAGTTTCTTTGGCATGGCATCAAAAATATACAATAAAATACCACTAAGGAACTTACCCTATTTAAATATAAATTACGTAATTTCTTAATCGATAAGGCTTACTACACAATCCAGGATTTCCTAAATTAATTAATAATTATGTATTTTTGACATTTATAATTCTGACTCAATTTTGACATTTATAATTCTGACTCCATTTTGACATTTATAAATCTGACTAAATTTTGAATCAATTATTTTTAAATACTTTTTTAGTATAATCTGTAATTTATTATTGTATGCCTAATTGGCAGGATGTATTGGAACTATAATTTATTATTAAGTTTTAACATCTGTATATTACCTATGCCCACAATAAAGACATTCTGATTCTGATTCAAGTTTTGAAAATTATCCGATACTTCTTGATACTCTGCATCTCCTAAGGTTGGTTAAAGCATTAAGTCCGCCTCTGTACCTTTACGAGCATAAAGTATCAAATAAAATAGATGATAAACAAATATCTACTTAGAAAAGAAACACGATAATAATCTTTGTTATATATTACAAAATGAATGAAGACAAAAAAAAATATATTTTTAAATACTTACAATTATTATTTATTAGTTTCATTGATCGCGAAATGCGATAAGGTCGCCCATTATATTTGTTTTAGATATAAGATTTTCTTCCTTGTGTTTCTTGTTCTTGGTACAATAAAGTATATAATCTATGTCTATACTTAAATATAAAGAGGTGAAGTTTGTTTTTTGTTTTTTTTTGTTTGTAGGAGGTAATCTCTGAAGTACGTAATGATCCGATGGTGAAAATATTTTCACCGACAGAAAGCTGCTTTATTCTTAAGTGACTAGTAAATAAATAAATTTATTATAAGCACCAGATACTTTGCGAGTAAGGGCGGATCCAGGGGGGGTGGTCATGGGGGTCATGACCCCCCCCTGGGCTAGGTCCAGGATGTAGGTGGACCACTAGTTAATTAAAATTGTTAAACAATGATTTTATATTTTTTTTGGCACAATGTAGATTTTATGTACCTACTTTTTACCTGTATTTATTAGGTATTATAAAAATTTAATAATAACTTCGTGTGACTTTACTACGACTATGTGACGGGGCTGCTCTCAAGCGGCTCCTATCAAACCTTGGGGTCCAGACGCCTCTTGCCGGAGGCTCTACGTGGGAACCGTTCGGTCCATGGCCCTTTATGGGGTGTCAGTGTGGGCGCCGTCGCTGCGTCAACAAGCGATGGCCCAGCTGAACGCATGCCAGAGGGTCATGAAAATACAGATGGTGCGGGATTACCGTACGGTTTCCCACGAAGCGGTAAGCCTGGGAGCTCATCGCTTTTTGTTGGCGGCCAGTAAGGGTGCTGGCCTGCCACCATGGGATCTGGAGGCAACAGTCCCTGCACAAATGCACGATTTGCGCGTGGAGATGCAACGCCGGAGCGAAAGTCCGCTGCCGCAACAAGTCTTGGCATGGCGGACAGAGCTCCGGCGGGATCTCATGGTGAAATGGCATCAATTATGATGATAAGTAACGCTTTAAGGCATGCCTAGAAAGACCTCATGGCGTCCTTAACTTCCGCATGACGCAGGTTCTCACCGGACATGGTAAGTTCGGGAGGTTGCTGCACTGAATTCGTGCGGAAATAACGCCCGGGTGTCGCCACTGTGCGGGACGCCCGGAGGACACGATGAAGCACACAGTGGAGGTATGCCCCACTTGGGCAGAGCATCACCGTGCCCTCGTGGGGGTGATACGGCGGCGATCTCTCGCGCCGGGCCTTGGTTCAGGCCATGGTCCGGACCGAGGAGGAGTGGCAGCCTGTTGCCTCCTTCTGCGATGCAATAATGACAGCAAACGAGGAGGCCGACCGCATCAGGCAACGGCGCTCACAGCGTCCCAGCCGCCGCCGGGATTCCGATCCCGATTTCTGGCCACCGTTCGCGCGGGCTTGCGGACTGCGAGCAATGCGTAGCTTGCTGTCCGACCGTCCGGTAGCTGTCCTCACTGAGCCCAAGTCGTCGACGGCGCGCACTGTTCCTGCGTGCCTCAAGGAGTTGTCTGCAATAGCAGGGGTCCAGCCGGGTCGAAGCCTACTGGGGCCAGGGTTATCTGAAAGGGAAGCTCTGCCCCGGTACAAAAAGCAAGAAGGAACAGATTGGGTTTTTTAGTCAGTAAGAGTCTGACACTACCTCCCGCTCCGCCCAAAGGGGGGGGATGTCATTTGGATGATTTTACCCACCGAAAAAAAACACGACTAAGTGACCCTGGCGCCAAAGCTGGATCCGCCCTTGTTTGCGAGTCTATTTCACATAATGTTTACTTAAAACTAGAAGATTCCTCTACACGAGCTTTCAACTCTGAATACACATCTAGAAACAAACTTTCTATAAAACTCTAATTAGTCAGCATAGAGATTCATACCAAGAAATACCCAGTAAAGAAAATATCGTCCATTCTACAGAATGTTATTTCAAGAAAACTAAATTGACGCAACCCAGTTTTGAATATCTAGGTTACATTTTTCTTGAAGTAAAGTTAATATACATTTTACTAGTTAAAATCACAGTTATTGGCGAATACCTGTTATTTTAGTTTGCAGAAAGGAATATTTGAATTCTTAAAAGAATTTATGATTTCGCTTCTTTCAGACCTTGTTATGGTCTCTCATTCTTGAGATTGAAGTTCCTAATTAGATTTCTCAATTAGTAAAGTTTTTTTGGTTACTTAGAACTCGAGGCCAAATTGGCCTGAAAGTTTGCAGGCCCAAGGGCATATGGCAAGCACGTGTGGAAAGGTATTAAGGCCTAAGTCCACGTACGAGAGTTGAGACGTGACGCGTTTGAGGCCCTTAACTAATGTGGGTTGAAATGATTCGAGTGTCAGCAGTGTAGGTAGAAGTTTGATTATAATGTGGAGCACAGTTATACACTCTGCCTTCTGTGTTTAATTGGAAGCTGAAGAAATTAGAATTCCGAAGATTAGTCTTCTATTTTAAATGTTCGAAATCGTATCAGAATCCAAACGCTATAAGTACTATCATAAACATACATCAAAAAATATATATCACACAGTTGAGTTTGTTTAACAACAATAAAAGGCGTCTAAAATTTTCTTCAACAAAAGTTAAACAGCTAAAAAATCTTTGCTCGGCCAATGAACAATCAAGATTTCCAACAAAATCGAACTTTAATGTCTAAATAAAAGTACCCCATCAAAAGAATAGTAGGTGTCAACATTACAATTTAGATTGCCAACCCGTAAAAAAAAACATTCAGTAAATAATAATGTTGCACGGTAGAAAAAATAGAGTGAAATAGTATGTCGTAAAACCAACACGGTGTACTAGGCGAGCAGACATAAAAGGAGTTTCCTTTCTGCATACAAAGTTCTAACAATCGAGACGCAACACAATGATACATGTCTCTCTCTTACAATCGTCAGACACGGGTATAATGGTGTCTCGCTCGCTGACACGTCCTTCCTGAGACTATAATGGACATCGCGAGGGACGGTGGAACTGATAGTATCGGATCTGAGGGTTGTCAGAGGAATTCTATGCTTTCTGAATAGGCTTGGTGTCAATGAATAATATATCTGCATAACTATGTTCAGCTAACATGAGATATGATATGAAAGGATGGTACGAAGTGGTGTGTGTTGAAAGTGTCATTAGAAGTGAAAGAGATAGTATTCTAGTTGTCACGGACACAGAATAAAATGTCTACGAAGGACCAATTTTTATAACATATAATTTTGTGAAGGAGACTTTGGTAGTATTTAATTAACTCGATTCCAAGAAATAAATCTATTTTAGGCTGGAAATCATCAAATCAATGAGGTTTCACTATTTTTCGTATGAGACTTTTACCGACTTTTAGTCAGTGAAAGTCACACCTGTGTCCATATTAACCTTTCGCGTTCTTAGGACCACGGGTTTCTGGTCGGTTATTTGCGAATCGAACTATTTGTAAATGGAATAAGAATATTCAGAATACACACTTTTATACAACTTTACTGCATAAAATATTGATATTGCAAGTTTTCGATTGCACTTTAAATAACCAATAGGATTACGTTGATTGCGTCCTCACAAAGAACCTCATAAAAGGAAAATGTATTAAAGAAATATAAGTAGATGCTTATTTACATTTTAGTGCACAAGAAAAACGTAACAACAACGAAAGTGCAAATAGTGCACAAAGAAGAGCAATTTTTAAAACTACGTTTTTATCTTCTGCTTCATTATCAGGATTTGAAAAAAATAATTCAAAATTCAAATGGTTTTATTCCACATGGGCACTTATAAAACGTCAGAAGCTAGTGCACGGTTCCAAATTGGTCGTTTCCTATAGAGAAGATTAGTAGCCTGATTCACGTAAAATCAAACAAGCGAAATATCGTTGAAGTTTTATAGTCGTTCGATCGGAGTCCTATCCAAAAGCGGTATTCTCGATCTATCGACTTATTTCCGGTTACATTAATAAGTATTCTACCAGGATAATGTAATACAGATTTTTTTTTAAATCGACGAATTTCAAATGACTTTAAAATCAGTGTCGATCAAACTCGATTGATGGATGTGAATACGGAAATGGTCTAAACGACTAAATCGCTACGATATCGTTACGGTTTTGATTACGTGAATCGGGCTACAGGCTAGAAACTTCACGGTTAGGTACTCTTTAAATCATATTTTACAGAAGAAACAAAAAAAAACTTTCCTAAAATGAATCAGAGAAGTATAGACTCACCAGTTTTTGGTCACGTCATCTCACGTGAACGGCTGGACCAATTTCACTACCTAATTCTTTTTTGTTGCGTTTTCGATTGTAAGTTTTTATGAAAGAAAAAAATAAGAAAGTTGCTCAGAAAGTAGAAAATTTCAGTACACTACGTCGACTGTTTAATCTTGGCGCATTTGATAATTCGCATGTTTGACAGTTCCCGAGTTTGACAGTTCACGCGTTTGACAGTTCGTGTGTTTGACAGTTCGCGAGTTTTACAGTTCGTGCGTTTGACAGTTAATAGCTAAGACAGAACAACGTCTGTCGTGTCAGTTAGTAAAGTAATAAAACTGGGCATGTAACATCGCCATTTCTCTCACTCAAAGTATTATCAACCACACAGAATTAGATTTACAAACATGTTATTGAATTTGTATAGCTGTCTCGATATCTTCAGATTTATCTCCCGTCACGCGCTCACACCTCATTCCCCGGTCGGTTTGTGCCAATCTCGCTCATATTTTCTTTCGTCCCAATAAATAGCTTTGATGTCGGCAAAGTTAAGGAAAACGCGAGTAGTAAACATGTTTTTCTTTATGGAAAGTTTTTCAATGGTTGATAAATTCTGGTAGTTATTTGGGACCTGATAGAGATAGAAGAAAAGTTTTGATAATGTTGTTAGTCAATCTTATTGGTAGAAGTTTGCAATCCTATGATCTATTAAATCATGTATTCATTGGTTATTTAATTTCTAAGCTTCAAGGATGTACAGAATAGGCACATGAAGAGTTGCGATATTGACGCCGCCACTTGGGAGAAACAGGCACAGAATCCGCCTGAATGGAGACGTCGTGTGCAGCAGCACGTGCAGGCGTTTGAAGATAAGCGGAGGTTGGAATTGGACTAGAAGCCTGATGAACTCAAGCTGTCTAGCTTTGAGTTCATCAGGCTTCCGGTCCAAACAACCAACAGATATACCTAATTTATCATGTTTGTTAATGGTGTCCTGATGTGTTCGCTCTGTACTCGGAGTTTTTCGGCCAAGGTTGGATATGCAAGTCACATGAGGCCGCATAACAAAGCAGCAGATCTGAGCTCACAACCACCATGAAGAGCCAAAGAATGCGGTCGCTGTGGCCAAATCGGCTAGATGGCGTCAATTTCTTGAGAAAATCTGTGAACCCCTTTTTTGGGGTGTGATATCATTAAATAAGTATTTTTGCTCTAAGTGAAGCGAGATGGAGTGACAGACTTTTGCAGACTTTAATCAGCAAAAGTGTTATTTATTTTCGCTTAGTAATGTTTGCCTTTCAAGCGTTGATATGATCTTTTGAAGTATGAATAAAGCATATGAGTTGGTTGTCCCTATTTGAAGAAATAAGTAGAAGGTAAAGAGAACTTTCACCTTCATTTTCCTTGTCGGCATTTCATTTTCCTTCAATCATAACATAAACATGCATCGTGGCTAACAAAAAAATCATTGTTATTCAGCGCTCTACATCAAAATATAAGAAAAAACACTGAGACTTTCACCCCGAAAGTATTTTGATAAAACCCAATACGCGCCCCTTACTCGCGGATTCTCTTTGCGAGGAAAAAATACATCCTTCACTAAATTAGATTCCTTTATACATACTTTATGTTTTTTTTTCGCTCCTTATCGAAATTGATCTCGCTCGAAAAGAAGACTGCTAAGAATAAAATTGTGGTTAGAAATCTAAGTAATATATTAAATTGTGAAGATGATGTAATGGGTCTTTTTTTTTTATTTATTTAAATTTCATGTACAGTAGTAGTACATAGGCGGACTTAATGCATTCTCTCCCAGTCAACCTTTGGGTTAAAAAAGACATCACACCAATCATCATCATCATTATCATCATCGTGTTTTTAGGGTTCAATACTTCAAAAGGAAAAAACGGAACCCTTCATCAACCATCAATATATCTACTTCAGAGGGCTCATAAAATCTGTTATCTGCCAAATCTACTAATATGTCACCTGGAATATTCAATTTATTTGCATTTATCTTTACACTTGGCAACATATTAGTAATCCTTGGTATAATCATACAATTAACTTCTACGGAAAAATTATTGTGCAATGAGTTTATCACAAAGTTACTACTTTCTACTAATTGTAATTTAGTATTTCCTATACCATTAATATTAAAGTTATGATCTATCCGTTTGCAAGGTAATCCCAGTTTATTACAAAAACTTTCCTTTATTAATGAAATTTGACTACCCGAATCTAACAACGCGCGTGCTACATAATACTTATTTTTCCTTTCGCTAAAAACTTTAACAAGCGCGGTCGACAAAAGAACGTATTGAGTGGCAACTGTTGATAAGGAAACCGGGTCCGCGCCGGGCGGTACGTACCGCGTAGGCACAGCGCAGGCCGCGGCGGCCGGCAGCTGAGTAGGTGGCGGTTCGCATCCAGCCACAACTCCCACGGACGACGTCGAGTGTGACGTAACGGTAGTGACGTCTTGGGTCGAACTCACCTTTTTACTTGTGTCTTCGGATTGAGGTCTATTTCTATGCAATAATACGTTATGTTTGTATTTACAAATTTTACAGCCGAATGATTTGCAGTTATGAGCCCGATGACCTGGTTTAAAACAGTTAATACATAATTTATTCTTAGAAACAACATTGTTTCTTTCATCCATACTCATAGAAATAAACCTCGTACATTCAAATAGACGATGATCTTGATTACAAATGACACAGTTATTATTAAAATTACGGTTACTATTTGCTTGTGAGGATGCGACAAAACTAGCTGCCTTCTCACCCTTAATATACGATTTACTTGGCCTCGCCGCTTCTAGAACATCCGCTCGATCGCGTAAAAACTTAAAAAACTCATTGAGGGTAGGAACCTCTCCTAATGAACCTTTATGTTCCTCCCACCTTCTACTAGTTACATTATCCAGTTTATTCACTGTTAAATGGATAATAATAGTATCCCAATGATCTACAGGTTGGTCTAACGTCTTTAAACCTCTTAAATTCCTAGTTACATTATCAATCATAAGACGCAGCGATTTATCAGACTCCCTATTTATGCCTTCCATATCAAATAATGACTTCATGTGATTGCTTATAAGAAGGCGTTTATTATTATATCTTTCGCATAATAAGTCCCACGCTACACGATAGTTATCAGAACTAAATGTTAAGGATTTAATTATCAAAGCGGAGCTACCCTCTAATGACGATCGCAAGTAATGGAACTTATTTATTGTTTCAATACAATCATTTTTATGAATTAATGCCTCGAATGTGTCTCTGTACTCTAACCATTGACTATAATTACCATCGAATGTTGGTAATTTAATCGTGGGTAATTTAATTGAACCAGAAAATGAATTCGCACTTTCGAAACTACCGGTCTGCCTTATAGTTGGATGGGCCAGACTTTTCCTTCTAATGTTATATTCTTCCACTTTCTCTGAAATACACCGACCTTGAGAAATTAATGAATAAAATTGACCTTCAATCTCGGAACGAATCTTCATTTGTTCCTCTGGATTTTCCGATTCTATTTCAATATCAGATTGTAAGTCATCGAAAGTGGAAAAACACGTTTCTAGTTTGGATAGTCTTAACTTTAACTCGGAAATTTGCTGATCCGTTAATTTCTCTAAATTTGTAATGTCCTCTATGTAACCTTTAAAAATTGTCAATCTACCCTTTATATAACTTCTCTTTTTTATTGGATCTGCAAGTTTCCTGGAGGCTTGAGACATTATTTCTAATACGACCTACGTTGTGTTAATTGAATTAGTTGCAATTGGATATAAGGAACTTTATCAATACTTTGCCAAATATTTGTGCTGCACACGGTTCATATAAGTAGGTAGGAAGGAAAAAAAAATGGAACGGGCTCACCTCGCCTTGTGGCGTTTGTAAATTCCTTGATATAACTCTCTCTTCCCTTTATCCTTGGATTCCTTGACTTTGTCCTTGACCTTGTGCTTCAATTTATTCCTCAAAATCCTGGTCACGGCACCATAAGATGTCTAGGCTTAGACTGTGTGTGGTGTGTGTTAGGTCTAGATAGGAGCTGAAAAAGATACTCGTGAAGATTTTATACGTTTATTGGTCTTCCCAATTTTTCTTTTACAATACTTTGAAATCTAATATTACGATGCGACTATACAGAGCAAGTGGGTAGCAGACGTAGACCCCGATGACCGCGGTACACGCACTTTTATACGCACAATTGAAGGGAGAGTGGAGAGGGCGGCGGTGCGTCCCGCACCCCGCACTCCTGCGCGTTAACAACGTATATTTTGATACTCTTAAAGATCGAAATTCATAGGGTACTTCCCGTTGACCCAGAATCCTGACATTTGGCACAAAGTAAGGTCTTAAAGCACAGGTATAGGAAAAAATCTGAAAAGAGTAAATTTGTTGTTACCTACGTCACAAAAAAAAAAAATTGCAATTCGGAAAAATCTTCGAGACTCCATTCGTGAATTGTAGTTTGCACGGAACCCTCGGTACGTGAGTCCGACTCGCACTTGCCCAGTTTTTTTTAAGTAGGAATTCATTACTTAATTTGTCTTGCTTCTGGTGAAGTGAGGGAGTGTTAGACTAAAACTCACCTATGTTTCTGGGACGCAGGCTCTTTTTTCTAGAGAGGAGGCCTGCGTCCCAGCAGTGGAAACATTAAATAGGCTGATTATGCTAAGACGAAGGAAATGGCTGCAACCGTAAATTAACACGAACAGTCCAGCAGCCGCTGCAGGAGAAACCCCGGGCGTCGAAAGGTATAAGGTCCGGTCACCGTAAGCGCGAGCTTGCGGACGACGACCAATATGTAGCTCGCCGTCCGACCGTCCGATAAGGATGGAACCCGAGTCATTAACGGAGCGTTTATTAATGTTTCTTGCGCCTCAAAGATATGTCATCAAAATAAATTTTTGGAAGAGATATCGTAGTCCTGTAACGCAAAAGACAACTGAAGGACACAAGCGTGTTTTAGTAAGTAAAACTGACACGCTCTTGCTCCACCCTCGAGCGGGAAAAGTCAATGAATGATTTCCCACCTCAAAATAAAAAAGATATTGGCAGCTCACTAGAAGCTCACTTAGCCAAAGTTGCCACTGTAAGATTGAATTGCACTCCTTTAAACGTTCATAAACGAAACATAGTTATCACTTGTAAGATAAAACACAAAAGCAACCGAAGGTTAAACTACCCTACCGTACGTGATACATAGGACAATGTTGATTAAATAACCCTTCTTACTTCTCATCATCGAAGTCCCAAAGCCTCCGCCGTTTTCTAACCTCAAATGACGTTCACAGCTCCCTTGGGGAACCCTTCAGTTAGTACCCTTTTTGGCCGAAGCGGGACCCTTTTCGACAGGGCCGATAACGTCAGAATCTTGCCACCAGCTGCTACTAATACCTATTTTCCTTTACGTTATCAGGAAACTGTGTTGCTTAGGAGTAAAGTGTTAACAAGTTAAGAAGATCATTGTAGTCTTCATGTAACTGAGAAATTTTAGTTTTGTGTTGTGTATAACAACGACCTGAAATTTTTATTTTGCTGTTCATAGGAAAAAAAGCAAGTACAAATAGAAAGAAAACAGAGAAAGAAAATGAATTTATTTTCGATAAATCCGCTAACATAAGACTAGTTGAACTTACAAGGATATGTTTTGATTTGCACATATGGCGGCCCCCCTGTGCAAAAGTTCTATCGCTTTTAGTCCCTTGAACATCCGGAATTAAATGTACACAACACTCGTACCCGCCTAGGTGGCAGTACATGTATCTGTGTATTTAATTGCGGCAGCGCCCGGATAGAGCCCCGCCGACCTTTAAATCCATTTTATTTGCGAAATATTGATTGATTTACTGGTACTATGTTCACGTTGAAGAATATTTAAACAACAACTTTTATGTGTAAAATGGTTCCAAAAATCCAAGCCGTTTCGAAGGATTGGGCAAAACTTGTGAAATTGATAAATATTTTTTTAGATAAGAGTATTAATCGCACGAAAAATCAATAATTGATAATGTTGTACATGAATCTATAATAAGCATATGTTTTTTTCAAACCTATGAGGTAAGTAGTAGGCTTCAGAAAGTCACTGTTTTATGGCACTGCTCGGGCGCTTACGCCTTAGGCTTTGCTGTAAAAAAAAACCTAATTATGGATGACCAGAAGGCTGAGAGAAGAAAACTGACAGTTCCATTATTTTATAATATTTTTTATAATACTTGGGCGAATAAAAGGCCATAACACTATTGATAAAAAACCACATCATTGATTGCTTGTTAGTAACCTAACATCGATACAGTATTCATTGAAAACCATTCGTTATTTTGCCTGTGTCGCCAACAGACCGATACGTTTTCAAGAGGTCTGGTGACGCATGCAATACAGTGTACACTACACTCAAATTTTTTGTGAATGTTCTCATGTGTGTTGACGAGTATTATGAATAGGTTACGCAGTTATGTTTATGAAATAAATAATTGAAAATTGTTTATATCACAACAACTTTTTAATGAAAATCGTTTTTTTCACAGCAAGCTTTTATGGCGCCGTATATCGTACCGTATATAATTAATACTCGTCAAGTCGAACCATACGAGCCCAAACTCGATGGGGTTGTGTCGTTTAGCTACCGAGTTTCTAAGGCCACCTCCCGGTTCCATGGTCAGATCAGCTCCATGTTATAATAATTTTGTATTGTCATCTGTTTTACCCATGCATGCAAAATTTCAGGTCAGTCGGTAACCGGGAAACGGATCAAATTTAATTTGCAAGATTTGATTACAGACAAACATCGGGACAGGTGAAACTAAATAAAAGCTTGTAATAAAAAAACTTGCTTTTCTAATGGAAAACTGACGTAGATAGTTTTCTTTTGTTTTTGGCTTTGGTCATTGCTGATCACTTGACACACCACGACAAAGTATATAATTACTATGAAGAATCAGACTAATAATTCAACTTTTGCTTACTATGAGCACATCATCACTCAACATCATTTCAGCAGATATACGTCCACTGTTAGATATAGGGCTGATGAGTCTATGAGCACAGTCATAACATATTTATTAAGCTATTGCATAGCTTCTATCGCGGGCCTTGAGCGTGGAGACCGAATCCAGAAATTCCGTAACGAAAATAACCTAACACCCCCCACTCATTTGTTTTTTGAGCGTGGTGACCGATAAGAAAACAAATGAGTGAACAATCAATCAAAATTCAATTCAATGTGTGAAAGTGTAACTTCGATTAATATCAAAGAAAAAAAAAAACAAAGGAAAAAAAAATACTGCATAAATAAAATAAATAAATAATTATAATTGCATAAGTTGATAAAAATGCTATGCAATAGCTTTACCGCGGCAGTCCCCGAGTGCCACACATCTTTTTTTTAATATTTGCATGTCAACTCTTGGCAAAATATGTCTAAGTACATTAATAAATTATAAGTTACCATCTCTTGTACCGCATTCAATTTTGACAAGCAAAAGTTTGTGTTTATGTAGGTATGTGTGTTAATTCACCTTCACGCTCAAACTGCTGAACAGATTTATATGAAATTTGGTACAAGGGTAGACCGGCACGTCCTGGATTAACATATAAGATTCTTTAGTATGTTTCCTTGAGATGTTTTCTTCTATCACGCGGGCGAAGGGGCTGACGAAAGCTAGTTGATTCTAAGTATCATTCCGTACACCTGTAATCCCTAATGGATGGATTTTTTTTTTTGATGGGAAAAATCATCCTATGACAACCCCCGCTCTTGGGCGGAGCGGGAGATAGTGTCAGACTCTTACTGACTAAAAAACCCATCCCGTTCCTTCAAGCCTTCATACCGGGGCTCGAGCGCCCTTTCGGATAACCCTGGCCCCAGTAGGCTTCGACCCGGCTGGGCCCCTGCTGTTGCTGACAACTCCTTGAGCGCGCGCCGTCGACGACTTGGGCTTGGTCCGGACAGTTACCGGACGGCCGGACAGCGAGCTACCCATTGCTCACTGATCCCTAATGGGTGGACAAAACACTTACAGAACTTTCATATTTTGCCAGTTATAAGTCCCAAGAGAGTCGAGAATTAATCCGTTAAAAAGTTAATGACCTCAACAACGTCTTAGAATCTCTAGACTTCTAGCTATAAGCACAAAATAGATAGGTACAGAAGTCAATCTACATACAAAGCGCGCTCGAGCAACGCACACATAGACACCGCTCACGGATACGATATCTCGGAGCGCCTCGGCCCGCTCGTCGAACAGTTCCGGCTCAAACGCTCATTAGTGTGCGTCCACCGAGCGTTGTATAAAAAACCGACCAAGAGCGTGTCGGGCCACGCTCAGTGTAGGGTTCCGTAGTTTCCCGTCCGTCAAAATAAGTGTACCCACTAATGAGTTTAAAAAAATGCTTGCATATACTATTATACTACAAACTTAGTCCAAAAATTATTTTGTAAACCTTTTTGTCTTTTTTGTACAAAAACTGTTCTTTCCATCAAGTTCAAAATAATTTTCCTAGAAAGTCCTTATAAAGTTCTACTTTTCAGAATTTTTTCATATTTTCTAAACTTATGGTTCAAAAGTTAGAGGGGGGGGGGGGACATTGTTTTTTGTTTTTTTTGCGATTATTTCCGAAATTATTGACATTATCAAAAAATGATTTTAGTAAACCCTTATTCATTTTTAAATACCTATCCAACAATATATCACACGTTAGGGTTGAAATAAAAAAAAAAATCACTTCCTACTTTACATATAGGGGGGCTACCCTAATAAAACATTTTTTTCCAATTTTTATTTTACAACTTTGTCGGCGTGATTGATATATATATTGGTACCAAATTTCAGCTTTCTAGTGCTAACGGTCCCAGAGATTAAGCGAGGACGGACAGACAGACATGGCGAAACTATAAGGGTTCCTAGTTGACTACGGAACCCTAAAAATAAAGTACATACATGAGATTGTCTTCTGTACCTATCTATTTAGTGCCTAATAGGTGGACAAAACACCTACAGAACTTTCAAATTTTGTCAGTTATAAGTCCCAAAAGAGTCGAGAAAGAATAAGTTAAAAAGTTAATGACCTCATCAACGTTTAAGAATCTCTAGACTTCGTTCTTCGAAGTTGGGAAGTAGGAGAACTTCTAGTTATAAGCTACGCTATAAAAGGGGCCAGATAACCGTGGAATAAAGTACATTGACATTTTCCTAATATTTTTGCGTATGTACTTACCCGAAAAACTAATAATGAATTGCTTTTCATTACTAGATCATGTATCACGATACATGTCGATTCAAGACAGCTTTGTGACTTCATTTCCGCTTTATTAAAATTAAGGCTTATAGTCCCTTGAACCATCTGCCCAAAATTATGTGGACGCACCTCTCGCACCCGCCTAGGCGGCAGTACGCAAATCTGTGTATTTATTGGCGGCCAACAGCGCCTGGAAAGCGCGCGGCTGACCTTTAAATCCATTTTCTTTGCGAAAAATTGATTGATTTACACATGCAGAAAGTCACTGTTTTATGGCACTTTTCGGGCGCTTGGGCCTTAAGAATGTCAACAAATGTACGACGGTCAATGACCGTTATTCCACGTTTAACTGGCACCTACCTTAGCTACTTTACTAAATGGTCCTGCTACGGTCTGTCCGTCCGATTATAATGTAGGTGTCTTCAAGGCTACAGTGAATAGGCTCTTAATAAACTAGTGCGCCTCACCATCAACGATTGCATCACTGCTTACCATCAGGTGGAACCGCAGTTAAACACCAGTTCAAATCAATATAAAAATATAATCCACTAGCTTTTGCCCGCGGCTTCGCCCGCGTTCATAAAGTATAGGCTATGTCTCAGGAATAAAGTAGCTTTCTATCGGTAAAAAAATTTTAGCAATCGGACCAGTACTTTCAGAGATTACCTCCTACAAACAAAAACAAACAAACTTTACCTCTTTGAACCCAACTTGAACCCTTCTCAGTCGAATATAATCTGCACAAAATTCCCGGGAGGCTCTCGATATATCGAGTGTGAGAATCGGCCGTAATCTCGACATCTCGAGTCGTCGACATCTCGAGTTCTCGAGATCCGAGCTCAATGATGCATCAGCCATTTTAGCGGCCAACTTTTGAGACCCTCGATCGGTTTTAAGCATGTTTTATTTTTAAATGTTGGAAAAAAAGAATTAAATAGTACATTTTGACATAAGTGGAGAATGTTTATCATTACAACTGAGACGGCATTTGCCCCATCCATGAGCGAAGGTGTTATGGAGCTGAGGGCTGCAGTGACAAATTTCCACTTGTATCAAACAACGTTTTTCAATACCTACTTTTATGAAAACATAAATAAACAGGGGTTGACGAGCGATTCGAGGGGTTACTTAGCACCCAGCTTGATACCATAAATGAAATAAAATTATGAAGGGGCGGAATTAACACACGCACTTTTCCGCACAAGTGCGAAAAACAGTAAAATGTAGGTTTTCGTTAGTGTATTGAAAACTATTTTTTTTTCTGAATAAATGACTATTTTCAAGTGTTTAAAATAAAACGATATTGCTCTATCACTTTACTCAGAAAACTCATGTTTCATAATTTCCATATCCGAATTTATAATAGGGCCCATCCGAGATAAACATGGCCAATTAATTAATTAATCCATCTCCTATGTCATCATCATAAGACGCGATAAACACGGTAATACCCACCAATTCTCCTACTTCCCCACTTAACACTCTCTAACTCGTAATACTTAGGATTACGCAAAATCATAATAATTACTACACTACAAACAGTAATGACTAACAGTGGCTGATCACGCAGGTAAACAAAGTATCGTCTGTCACGCCAATTAAGGCACACATGAGAGCAAAGACTAGAGATGTAACGCCTACAGCTACGTATCTACAACTGCGGAAAATCCGCAAAAACGCGTCTCCGCAAAACGCACCTCCGCAGCTACATTCCCTTTAGCAGGCTTTTACCTTATTTTATTGGAGCTCTCCTGTAACTTCTACCCGACTTACATTTGAAGAAATAACATTGTTGGTTTGATTAAAAAAAATGAGCAAAAGTTAAGAAGAATCCAAATATCAGTGTGTTTTTAATATCGTGCGGTTTTGATCACGCATGCGGAATTGTTCCGCACGCGTAACCCTCATTGCCCATTAATGTCATACAAGTATTTATTGTAATCCGTGGAATACGCACGCGGAACGCGTTTTTTTGCATTTTGAAACTTTCTACATGCGGCACGATATTAAAAACCTTACAAAGCTAAAAACGGTTGTTTTGATGGATAGATATATATATGTATACATATATTCTTTATTGTACACAAAAAATAAAAAATTAAACAAGGAACTTAAAATTAATAGGGTGTCACAATGGGCGGTCTTAGCGCTAATAGAGATTTTTTACAGACAACCTTTGGAAAAAAAAATACAAAAAAAAACCCTCAAATAAATCCCGGTTTTCTTTAAGTAAAATCAAAGAAAGCCCGGATTCAGATGCGGATAGCCGCATCTAAACCTCCGCTATATATCTAATGAATGGCCTCCGTTGTCACATCTCTAACATGAGGACATAAACACACAGTCAGCGTGACAAAGATCTCAATGGGTTCATTAAAGCTCCCTCGAGATCGCGTGTTGCGTCGTTACGCACTCCAATTAAACAATTTGCTTACAAAATGTCGTCATAATTAGTGATGGATGGGAGTGTGATACGAGTGTCTTCGAGAGCTGAAGTATGTACGAGTAGGTATGCTGCTAAATTAACATTGGCATTACGAAGTGTGATAATCTACATCTTACACTAATATCATTTAGAGGTAAAGGTTGTTTTTAAGCTATTGCATAGCTTCTATCGCGGGCCTTGAGCGTGGAGACCGAATCCAGAAATTCCGTAACGAAAATAACCTAACACCCCCCCCCCCACTCATTTGTTTTTTGAGCGTGGTGACCGATAAGAAAACAAATGAGTGAACAATCAATCAAAATTCAATTCAATTTGTGAAAGTGTAACTTCAATTAATATCAAAGAAAAAAAAAACAAAGGAAAAAAATACTGCATAAATAAAATAAATAAATAATTATAATTGCATAAGTTGATAAAAATGCTATGCAATAGCTTTACCGCGGCAGTCCCCGAGTGCCACACGTCTTTTTTTTGTCATTTTGTTTGTAGGAGGTAATCTTTGAAAGTACTGGTCCGATTACTAAAATTTTTCACCACTAGAAAGCTGCTTTATTCCTGAGTGACATAGACTACATTTCATGTACGCGGGCGAAGCTGCGGGCTAAAGCTAGTCTAATATATAATAGTCTCGTGTCACAGTATTTGTTATCAAACTCAATTGAAATTGCTTGATCGATTTTTATGATTTTTTTTTTGTGTATAAATATACACATTTTTGTGTATATTTAGTAGGTCTGAGAATAGGTCGTAGTCTATTTTTTATCCAACCACACCCCCTATTTTTTTCTTTGAAAATTTATATAGCAGAATAACTTTTGTCAGGTCAGCTAGTATTTAAATAAATTGCTGTAAATCTGGTCACTTGTTTTATCTTGCCTCAGCCAGGCTCATGTAATAACCCGTTACTAAAAAGAGGATTTAGTTTATATGAAACTAACTGTCCCTACATTTTGAGAGTACATGTACACGATTAACGTGTCAAGTAAATAAAACAGCGCACGCCTGTGCAGCGTTGAGTCGGCGTGACAGCACTATGAGCTAGTTAATATTAGATTTATATGGTATAAATATGCCTATATCTATACTTAATATTATAAAAAGGAAAGATTTTTATTTCGTGTGTGTAATACTAAAGATTGTTTCACCAGTAGAATACTTACTTTATCATTGAGTGACATAGGGATACTATATTTTCTGCTTTCACGCGGGTGAAGCTGCTGGCAGAAGCTAGTAAAAACAATCATCGAACAACATTAACATTAATGATCACGTACACGTAGATACGTGTACCTGCTCATTATTCTTGTGAAGTCGTCAATCGCTTCAGGTTTACGCACAAAAAATAACTGTTCCCCTACTACAGGTTCACACACACAAAATCAAAACTGATCCCATAAAGCTTCACACACAACAATGACAAGCCCGCCTTATGGAGATAGAAAAACTGCTGCTTGATAAGAACTATATTGTAACATGCATGAAGTCAGAAGAACTGAGTTATCGACAAGATCATTTAAATAATTGTTTTAAACTATTTAATAATATTTGATTTTTACCTATTTAAATGATCTTGGTTGAGAAAGACCATTAACTATTACTTATTATTGCTCTCTACGAAATTATGCAATCATCAAACTACACTATTCGCGTTAATTAAGACAAACACGGTGCACACTGTCATCACAGCGTGTTAAACTAGAACAATAAGTTAATTCCTATCAGACACAAACTGTAAACGAAAATCAAATTAAAACCAGCATCAATTCTTTTATTTACCACTCTTGTTAACAATAGATTAAACAACCAATTTATGAACGAGCTAAATAAACCAATGCACCGTATTTTTATATCGAGTTGTTTCCATTTCGATTAGTCCTAAACAGCGTGACACGCCACTACAATAAGCTGATTTCCAACAAATGCCAACAGTTAATTATTGTGTCACACGAATTACACTATGACAACCAACTAAATATTTTATGTGCAAAACAATCATTAAACAACTAGCGAGCGAGCGTGTTAGATAAACAAAACACGGTGCATGCTGTCATCGCGATTACCGTTCAGACAGCGTGATTGACAGACACAATGGGTTAATTTCCCGTGGACGCGTATAATAACACACCCGGCCGCACGATCATTGTGCTGTTTGCTTTGTTCTTGTGAAGTAAACTAGCCAATGTACGTGAAACAACACACGGATGACGTGACACTGACAATTGCTCTCCAATTTAATTCAATTCGGATGTGTGTAACTGTGAAAGCATCGAAATTAATCAGTCGAATGTTATAAAGTGTTATACCTGCAAAGGATCTGTTTGTCTCTTTTTGTGGGCGGGAATACATAAAATGGCGTCTGCCACTCAGGACTAAGTTAGAGGGAGAGTAGGATTTTTACCGAGTAAAACCTACCCGAATTCCTTCAGTTGCCGTTACGGGCTAGGAACGCGAAAATAATCTTGATACAGTCCGATGTCATTCATAAGATAGAATGACGAAAGTATCATGCGGGCGTTTTACAGACCTCAGGGATCTTCTCGGCCACGGTTGTCGCAGGTTTGCGGACGGTGAGCAATCGGCTGCTCGCTGTCCAGCCACCCTGTAAGGACGGAGGTTCCACGAGCGCCTTAAAGAAATGTCAGAAAATTACAGAGGCCCAGTAGGGCTGCTAGGGTCACGGGAAATTTTGAATGGTTACCATGGTCCTAAAACGCAAGTGCGTGAGTGAGTATAAGTCTGACATACCCTGAAGTCATAAGGCATTTGATAATTTCACACCTCAAAAATTTGACGTTTTACAGTTGTTTTCCCTTTGAATAACGTTTGGTTAAAAATATGAATAATAAAACTAAGAATATATGTCAGAAACTTCTGTAACTGAAAGCTTTCTTGTTTTAATATTACTTACGGAAAATTAAGCCTAAAAATGGTTTGTTATTAAAAATAAACACACAAGCCATCAGCGTTGGCGCCGTGATTACGTGACAATGGAATATTTAACACGTCAGCTCGACGTCACGTCACGCTATGAAATCGCGTGATCAGCACGAATGAATACTGTCACCAATCATCAACAGCACATTTAAATTCCGCTCAAATTGCACAACTGAAAATATCTGTGCTTAATTTTAACTAACAATGGAAAGCATTTATATTTCCATTTCATTGTGTTGTTAAAAATGATATGTTAAACCTCTCTGTCTGTTCGATTTGTAAACTGTTAAGTCTTTGCCTTGACTATAATTTCAATGTAGCAATTTACCTTTTTTTTGGGGTCATACGTTTTGTCAGACTTCTACTGAATAAAACCCATCCGTCCCCCTTCAGCTGCCTGTTAGTGCTCGGCCAGATTGGCAGCACGGTGCGGGGAGCGGGGTGGGTGCGGGAACGCGCGCGATTTGCTTGACCAGACTGTCTATCGACCATCTGTTCTGTGAGCAATGTGCCCGGCAAATACCACGAGAATGCCACATTGTCAACCTATCCTTCTGGACCAGACTTCGAAACCTATCCTTCTGCAGCACGGCGTCAGGCAGGGAGACGTCATTTCTCCGAAAAGGCTCAAGGTCGCAATGGAGGCTGTCTTCAAGGTTCTGGACTGGAGAAAGCTAGGCATAGTTCAGCGTTTCATCGGGTTATGTCCGCAAAAACTCCAATTATGCTTTCTATTGATAAACTTCAACAAAAAATAACAACATATCAATCGCCAAACCATAACCATAAAAAATTCCCGTCAAAGCACACAACACTGATCCAGTATTTCATAGGTATAAATGTATTACATCCGGCGTCACCACCGAGTTATTTTTTACGATGTAACTCCGCAAAATCAATAGACTGGAATATGTGCCGTAAAACACAGGGTAGGCGCCAGTACGGACTTGTCAATCGATGTATTTCGAGCGTTTTTTGTTTTTTTGTAATCCTTCAATGCTCGACTGATTGATATGTTTTTCGTAATAGTTTTAGTTGAGCTCTGCCATAGATATTCTCTATGGGTTCTGCCTATCAATGTGTATCACAGAAATTAATTAAGTTACATTTCGGAATTTTTAAATCAATAGCTACCCATGTCTGTAAACTGTAAGTATCTTTATTTTTTTTAATGGATACAAATTAGTGCTTGACTGCGATCCCACCTGATGGTAAGCAGTGATGCAATCTCTAATCGTGAGGCGCACTAGTTTATATACAGGGTGTAAGGGACAGCCCTCCACAAACTTTAAGGGCTTGCTCAGTAGACGAAACAGAACAACCTTCCACAAGATTTTTTTTCAGGAAACGAAAAATAAATCGGCCTCGCCATACAAATTGTCCAATCAAGTTTATCATTTTGTATGGTGAGGCTGATTATTTTTTTCGTTTCGTGCAAAAAAGTCTTGTGAAAGGTTGTTCAGTTTCGTCTACTAAGCAAGCCCTTAAAGTTTGTGGAGGGCTGTCCCTTACACCTTTTATAAGCCGGCTTAAACGGGTTTGGATGAAATTTGGCACACTTGCAGACGATGTTCTAGAATAAGACACATCTAGGATACTCCAGGAGTATGTTCCCTTAGGATAATTTTCACTCTTTCACGCGGACGAAGCCGCTGACAGAAGCCAGTTACATAACATTAACTGCTACCAGCAACTTCATGCATGTCTTCTTCTTCTTCTGCCCTTGTCTCATTTTATTTGGAGTCGGCGCAACACGTTTTTTTCTTCCATTCTGTCATGTCACTCGTCACGCTATCACTAACTCCCTTTTCTTTCATATCACTTCTCACACAATCCACCCATCTTTTCTCTGGCCTCCCTCTCCCTCTCCATCCATCCACATGTAAACTCATAACTCTTTTAGCAACATGCTTTTCATCTCTCCTCTTTACATGACCATACCAATACAAACGATTTCCTTTCAACCTTTCAGTCACTGGCGCCACTTTCAAACATGAAAAAACTTCATGCATGTAAAGTATAAAAATTATATGAGCTATTCCAGGATACCTACCAGAATTCCACCCATATGTCAAATTTTATCCTAAATGATAAATGATATTTATTTTGCAAATAAGTTTAAAAAACATTTTTTTACGTAATTTTTTTTTTCGACAGTTTAAACTAGACGACGCCAGTGTTTCCTAGCTGACTACCCTGAGAAGACACACCGAAACAAACTCAGGGGTCAAAGTCTATTTTGAAGTCCATACAGCAAATATGTAATGGTCAAATCGCATGAGAACCATGTGGATTAGTCTGAAATGAACTTTCAAAAAAAATACCATATAGGTTTAAGTGGATCTGTCCAGTCAGTGCAAGCATTTATCAGTATTCGCAAAGCTCAACTCAGGACTACCCCAGCTCAACGATTTGGCGAACATAGGGGCGCGCGCCCTGCTACCGAAGCCGCCCCGCTCGCCGCGCCGCATCGCTCGCCGCGACGACGTGACGAGGCCGTAAGCGAGGCAGGCGTTCCGTTCAGCATTTTTTCACACATTTCACACGTCCTTATCTCTTCGTAAAATGGTAACCGATCCTTTGTTTTCCCAAATACTCGATATCCTTAACAACTACCCTTGTTAGGGTAAAAGGTCATAAATACAAATAAAAATAAACTTGCCAAGTGCCCTAAATGTGTCCTTTTGAATGTCAACGCAGATGTCGGACTAACTGAGGCAAAGTTTCCTCATATATTTCTATCGGCATTTGTTGGAACGGAGTTTTTCCAATAAATCGGCAGGGGGCGCTCGGATCGCAAGTCATGGGATTAAAGATCCATCCGTCTTTGTCGGCGTTGCACTTAGGGGCTATCTGCGATCATTGTCGGTGTAATTTGCCTGATATGTAGTTTAAAGATTTATGGGGTTTATGGAAAACTAGCCTGCTCCTCTACTTAACTGGCAGTGGGCAGGATACATTGCTCGCAGAACAGATGGTCGTTGGGGACGAAAGGTTCTGAAATAGCGACCATGTACCGGAAGATGCAGCGTCGGAAGGCCTCCCACAAGGTGGACCCTGGTGAGAGACGTGGTAATCCAATGGATGTGAAACGCACAGGACCGGTCACTATACTGACACTTGGGGAAGGCCCATGTCCAGTAGTGGACGTCTTTCAGTTGAGATGATGGTGATGAGCCTGCTCCCGCTTGAAAATAGAAAATTGACACAAAAGAAAAATTGTACTTCCGAGATAAAAAGTATCCTATAAGCTGTTCCAGGTCATGGTCTATCCATGTACCAAATTTCATCTAAATCCTTTAGCAGTTTCAGCGTGAAAGACTAACAAACACACACACACAAACTTTGACCTTTTTAATAATAGTACGCGGTTTATTTTCTCTCTATGTAGTTTCAAGTCCGATTTTATTTATTTATTTATTAAAACTTTATGCACAAGTAAGCACTGTACAAAGGCCGACTTAATGCCTTAGGCATTTTCTACAATTCGACTTTAGGGTGGTGCAGAAACATAGCATGGTAGGTGCAACTTAAAGGCAAACAAACTAACAGAAAATTAAAACCAATATAAATATATAATTATATAGATAAAACTTATATAAATAAATATATAAATACATACATACACCGGTAAATTTTAATCGTTTTAATCCCGTGGAAGGTCGATCCGGTACATGAAACACTATCGATTTGTAAAGATAAAATTAAAAAATAAAGTACCTTTTTTTCAAAACTCGTATTAATTTACGCATGTACGAAATTAATTACTTTAAGAAAACGTCAGCTGAGCGAGTTCAATGACCTATAGATAGTAGTCGGCGTTGCGTACAAACTACCTACAGGTCATTAAACTCGCCCAGCAGCTATAGCTGCACTATCCTTGACTGGCATAAGCATATATTTTCACGAGCAAAGGCGCTGGCAGAAGCTAGTTATTTTAAGTAGTGTCTTTGTAAAATATACTCAGACAAAAATATTACTTACTTGACACCTTAGCTTCATTCATCAATCTTTATGGGGCAGATATATGATTTTTGATGATTTTAAATCCAACATCACGTCTAAACGGCTAGTCCGTATGTTTTGAAAAAAATATATGTTAACTATTTGGCTAATAATTTATATTTTATATTCGAATATTTAATATTGTTTCAAAAAATTTGTTGGTTTGTGTGATTTATTTTCAAAGTTATGTCTAACACAGGCAAAAAAAGAAAATCAGGCAAAAACCAGATAATTTAATTACGAATCTTTTGATTTACGATTTAATTCATATTTTGTTTAATAAATTAAGGCATTAAGTCCGCATCTGTACTCATGAGTCACAAGGTGTTAAATAAATAAATAAATAAATAAATGAAGGACATATTATTATTTGAATAATCTTGATGCGCGAGGAGTGACCCTAACTCCTCTTTTGTTTTCGACTTCTTAGGGTGAGTTGCACCATTTAACTATAACAATAACCAAACCTTAACCAGCCGTGAAACGGCCGCCTATTGGTCAATTCGACGATTTGACAACAGCTGTTAACGGCTTTGTTATCGTTATAGTTAAATGGTGCAAATGGGGCTTTTAGTCAGTACAATTCTGTATCTCCCTCTTGTTCTACCCAAAGCAGGAGAGGTTATTTGTCGATATCCACAAAATCCCACATGCAATATTAGAGTTATTAGGGTCCCATTATATGTCCAAGTGACGGATCCCTACAAAAACGCCGGATCGGATAAAAGGGTGTATTTTTATTTTGGCGCGAAAGGACCGGCCCTTCTCTATTGATATGGATTTAATTTAGAATATTGACAGATGTTGGACCCTTTGACGAGAGGACGAATAATGTAAGAAATGTGGGGACTTTGTGAAAGGTGAGTCTCTTCGCTGTGGGTATATTATATTAGTGGGCTCACGAATAAATAAGAAGGATAAAGTGTAGAGGCTTCTGTGTGGAATAGATAAAATAGGCTAGTTATGTTTGAAGTATTACTGCAAAAAATCTGTAAAACTCTGGAATTTACTTCCCCTAGACATCAAAAAAGCCGAAAGTAAATTTTGCTTCAAACGTAAAATTCGGAACTACTACTTGAAGTCCTCTCAACCTTAGTTTGTTCTTCGTCAGAATTGTTATTAAGTTCTCTTTAAGATTTGATATTTTTCATAGTATTTATTAGTTTATTATTTTAGCATATATACCTATGTATTTTATTATATATTATATATAAATAACTTATTTATTTTCATTATTTGTTATTTGTTTATTGTGCAAACCTATCACAGTGATCTCTTTTTAACTCAAAGGTTGACTGGGAGAGAATGCCTTGTTGCATTAAGTCCGCCTATGTACCACTACTGTACATGAAGTTTAAATAAATAAATAAAAAATAGGTCTAAAAAGAGGACAGGATTTTTTTGACCAATTGGTCGCCAAACGAAACAGTAATGCGAGCGAATCATATAGTCGCAACCGTGAGGGAACAGATATCCTCACGCTCTGAATGCCACCGGAGATACTCCAAGCATCGAGAGTCACAGACCACCGACCACCGTAGTTACTGGTTTACGGACGGCAAGTCATAGGCAGCTCACCGTCCAGCCGTCCATTATAGACCAAGCCCGAATCGACGGCGCAGATGTCAGTATTTATGGAACCAGTTGGATGCCGACGCCTGCTAGGGTTGCGGTCCTCCAAAAATAACCCCGTATTCAAAGTTTATTCACCGTAAAGGTTTCTGTTATTTAAATTATTATAGTTCATATGTATACTCATTTTCAACTGAATCGGTCCAGTAGATTTGAACCAAGTTATCTATGACAGACAGACAGACACTCCAGTGATCATAATAGGGTAGTTTCCAGGGTCAAAATAATTACATTTTATTTAGTCCGTATTTTAGATTATAAAAAATATTGTTTTTTATACGTAACTTTAATAGGCTATATCTTTGTCATTTTTGGTTTAATTTAAAAATAAAAAAAATACGTGTCCTTTATTTTTGAATAATCTGAAAGACGGACTAATTACATTTTTTACGGCAACTAGCCTATTATCATATTATATTAAGTCCGTTCCATCATCGAACCACACGACGTACAGCGTTGCGCCACCGGTACATGGTAGACATCCCACCCATACGCACGAAACGTTTTGCGAACACATTTATTGTGCGTACAGCCAAGGAGTGGAATTCCCTGCCGGAATCTGTGTTTCCTGATAGCTACAACTTAGGAGTCTTTAAGTCGAGAGTGAATAGGTTTCTTCTAGGCAAGCGTGCTTCATCGTCGACCACATCATCGCTTACCATCAGGTGAGATAGTGGTCAAACGCAAGCCTATCATTAATAAAAAAAAAAAATATAAGGGTTTCGACTTTTTAATTAAACGTTCAGAAATATAAGAACAAGTCCTTTGATAGCAAGACAATGTTATACGATGACTCAATTCTACATACCGTACGTGCGCACATAATTCATAGTTTTCACTGAGAGCTCTGTATTCATTGTACCAAGCAACCCATCCTGTCAGCCTCCATCCCGCCCTCCTTTCTCAACAGAACTTCGGAACAAACCGGTGAAGACTTGACAGACTTGTCTTAAGATATATTCGGATCCCAACACCCTTCAGCCTCACTCATCGCCAGCGACTCGCCAAAGGTATAAAGGGAGGACCGTTCTGTTAACTGTGAACATATGATATGTTCTGACGGTTTCACTTACAATGTAGGACAGGGTTTTGATATATGGGGTATAAGTACACTTTGTCGCAACACTTTTGGGTCACTAAAAAAAAGTGTGAAGATGTATTCATGAAAAATTTAGATGACTGATAAGCAGGCAGCGTCACAACCAGCCTTTTATACGCCCGGTGCGAGCTTCTATAACTACGCCCCTAGAAAAAGTGCAATACAAACAAAAAGTACTAGGTATATAATTTTTGCGCCCCTCCGGGAACTGCGCCCTGTGCCTGGGCATCGCTCGCCCTATTTACGGCACTGAGCAGAGGTCGGAATTAGATAGAATTATTCTTGTAATTAGACCAATTTCATACAGCGGAAGAAGAACGTATATAATAATAATAATAATCCTTTATTATCAGGCATCTAAGGCCCATAGATAAAATACAAAAATAATCTTACAAAATAATAAATTAATACATAAAAATATACTATAACTAATCATTATTAAACTATAAACTATTGCACACGAAGTGACGGCGTCGTGTTCCGCTGCGAGATCGGTATCCTTCCACGATATCGTCGATACACGACACCCTTCGGCCAAAACTCTCCTTTGAGGAAGGTGTCCAAATGATGAGTTGGCACCCGCACCACAAACGACTTGAAATTAGTGTTATGGCGCGGCTCCAGCTGCTCAACTCTCAAAGTCGTTCGTCTTGACTCGAACATACTCCACGATCTCCTCAACATCTGATAGGATATGCCTCAAATTCCGAGATTAATTTTAAAGAGTAGATTTTTTATGACACTATCAATATTCTTCCTGCATTAATGACGAGAAGGAGGAAGTGTATTCTGTAACCTCACCTCAGTTGACGTATTAAAGACCTTTTGCGCGAGCCACAGGCAAAAGCTAGTTTTTTTGTAATTCCTTGAATAAATACATGTTCAAACGCAAATCATATTTTCATTCATGATGAAAGTTGACACTAACCTAATTTTCGCAAGCTTCCTTGGAACAAAAAGTAGTAGGTAGGTGGTTCACTCAACCAGGGCTACGGATTGTTCAAAAGAGTTACCGTGGCCATGGAGCGCAAAGGGCACCTGAAGGAGCACGGGTGGACTTAGTCAGTTAAAACCTGACACTCTCAATCGCGAAACGTATCGGGTGGATTCGTTTCGCGAAAGAGTGTTGATTACAATTTGAGTGAGAAAGTGTTGATTGATTACAATCTAGCCTAAAAGACTAAATTACTTATTAGTATTTTAGGCTAGATTGTAATCAATTATTAAGAAATTCGTTCATAATAATAAAGGATAAAATCTCCGGAGAATTCGTTTGACGATTTTCCACTAAAAAAATGTGGTTCACGACTCACGTAAACCCATTTGTAAATAATGTAGCAGGATTTGTAACTTATGAAATTTGTGTTCACCTGAATTTTACTGTGCCCACACATTGTAAATTTTACGTACATACATAATAATGCAGTATTACAGCTTTGAACGCATGCGTACTTGAATTGTGGTATTGTTGAATGATAGCTCATTAGTGTGCTGTTCTGCTTGTGTTTGATATACATTTGTTGATATGAGATAGAGCGAGGGTGAAGTGGGCCCGTGCCCACGGCCTCGTATCCTCGCACAAACGAGGGCTCTTTGTGAACAATTTTTTTAAATAATTTATAATTGATAAGCTTGCGTTTGACCACTATAACGATACGAACAATATACGTAAGTAATTTATGGTCGAACACTGGGTTGCGATAGTCGCTGGCTCCCTCAGGAATAAAGCAGCTTTCTATCGGTGAATAAATTTTCGCAATTAGACCAGTACTTTCAGAGTTTACTTCCTACAAACAAAAAAACATAAAAAATAAACTTTACCTTTTTATCCTAACTAATATTATAAATGTGAAAGTGTGGATGTTTGGATGTTTGGATGTTTATTACTTAATCACGCAAAAACGGCTGAACGGATTTGGATGAAATTTGGCATGCATATAGCCTTTGACATGGAAAAGAACATAGGCTATCTTTTATCTCGATTCCTTAAGTACCTAATGCCACGCGGGCGAAGCCGCGGGCAAAAGCTAGTAATACTATATTTATGAAAGACTAGCTTAATAATAAAATAACTAGCCCATGTTACTCAGTGAAGATGTAACTTTCTAATGGCGAAAAAATAGGTCACGTAGTTTTTGAATTCAATCATACTCGTAACATACAAACGAACAAACAAAAAATCCATAATACCTATAGAAAAAGGCCTCGCTGATATCTCTTCACCCAAGTCTAAATTAGTTCACGTTATGCCTCTGGCACACAACAGCCAGGCAGTTTGCGTGTAACAATAGCACACTTATCATGCGCACGACTGATGATCACCATACGAAACGTATGCAACCATTGTACACAGTCCAATTAGCTTGATTAAAGTCCCTTCTCCGGGGATTTTCACTCAAAAACTATTAACAAAATTGACTACCAACAATTTGTTGTTAAAATTAATTTCCAGAGCAGCTTAACGAGGCAATCTCCGCTCTCGTCAGAGAAACAATTTAACCCGCAACAATCAGCGATATGAACTTCGCAAAATTCAAATTAACACAAACACCCTCGCGTGTGAGCAACAGCAGGGACCCAGCCGGCTCGAAGCCTACTGGGGCCAGGGTTATCCGAAAGGGCGCTCGAGCCCCGGTATGAAGGATAGAAGGAACGGGGTGGGTCTTTTAGTCAGTAAGAGTCTGACACTATCTCCCGCTCCGCCCAAGAGCGGGGGATGTCATTGGATGATTTTTTCCCACCATAAACAAAAGAACACCCTCGCGTTTATGCCGGCAGGGTCGCGTTTCGTCAGCTCTTCGGTCACCTATGGGGATTGAAGAGTTAAACGAGATGGAGTACAGTCCCAAACACGACACTGGCGAATAGCATACGAAAACTCTTGTCGGACCAATTTGACGCAAGCGGTACTTACTCCCAATTAGTGCCATCAAACAGTGACGCACAGGTCCGATCGTGTGTAGAGTACTGCAGTCACATATGGGCTGGTGCTGCAAAGTGCCACCTGGCAGCTTTGGACTCTGTGGAAAGGCGTGCGAAGAGGCTGATTGGTGATCCAGATTTGGTTAAGTCCAATCATCAAAGCCTTGAGCACAGGCGTAGGGTAGCCAGCCTTTCAGTGTTTTACAGATTGCATTTTTGAGTGTGCGCAGGAATTGCATGACTTGATACCGCCATCTCATTTCTACCATCGGACAAACCGACGCACGGCGAGTATCCACCTTTACGTTGTTGAAACATCTACGGTCCGGACTAAGCGTTTCGCCTCGTCATTTATACCGCGTACATCGAAGGACTGGATCAATTTGCCTGCTGTGGTCTTCCCGTCTGATTATAATTTAGGTGTCTTTAAGGCTAGAGTGAATAGGCTCTTAATAAACTAGTGCGCCTCACCATCAACCATTGCATCACTGCTTACCATCAGACGGGATCGCAGTCAAATACTAGTTTGTAACAGATAAAAAAAAACTCTAAAGTCTACTTCTTAGTAACGGCTGGGTTAGTAGATTAAAAAAAAATAGATTCATATAAAACACCCCGCGACTTTTTTCGCGTACATAAAATATAGCCTGTGTCACTTTGGAATGAAGCAGCTTCATATCGGTGAAAAAATTTTAGCTATCGGACCAGTACTTCCAGAGATTACCTGCTACAAACAAAAAAACAAACTTTACCTCTTTATTATATTAGTGTAGATTATCAACATAATTGTGATTTTTACGACTTTTACTAAAAAAAAAAAAAATAACAGCACGATATTTTTTCGCTAGTTTTCCCTACTCCTTTCAAACGGCTTTAATCTTTAGAAATATTTTTATCCAAAAAACATCTGGTTTAGTGTTCTTCAGAATGTACATGTAGCATAATTTAGGTAAATCAATCAATATACGATTCCATCAACGATTGCATCATTACTTATCATCAGGTGAGATCGCTGGTTTTTAACATTTAAAAATAAATCGAAAAGACAATGGTTTTAAAGGTCAGCGGGACCACTGTAATAATATCATATTATGTGATATTATTACCGTGGCGGGGCTCTATATGGGTGCAGGCGGCAGTACGAGTATGTGCACTTAACCCCGGCCAGATATTCAAGTGACTATACGCCTTAAATTGCTCCACAAGTCCACACACAAATATGTATCAGCCGATGTCGTCGGGACATAGATTCAGGCGCATCCAAGAGTAATGTCTTTCACTTCACCGTGAAAGGGGGTGTTCCACCCCCCCAACGGCCCCATTCACCCCACCGTAAATGGTTGCCTTCCAGAGGTGTACGGTCGATGAAATTTTTAAAGGCTCTTAGACGATAGGTATTTTTATTGGATCTTCGAAAGGGTGAAATATGAGTGCGCGTGTACAACGTGATTTGTGTGGCTTATTCTGTGTATTGTAGTGCTATGTTTTAAATTCTGGAGCTTGCTTTTTCTAAATGGCTGCCTTTTTATTTACATGGTAGACATCCCACCCTTACGCACAAAGCGTTTTGGGAACACATTTATTGTGCGTACAGCCAAGCAGTGGAATTCTCTGCCGGAATCTGTGTTTCCTGATAGCTACAACTTAGGAGTCTTTAAGTCGAGAGTGAATAGGTTTCTTCTAGGAAAGCGGGCTTCATCGTCGACCACATCATCGCTTACCATCAGGTGAGATGGTGGTCAAACGCAAGCCTATCAATAATAATAATAAAAAATGATCTGTAAATCATATAATAAATACATATATTAAAAAAAAAACTGTACCAACTTCAAATAACGACAAAAACATCAAAACAACTTTCATTTCTAGAACCGGTGTTTTTGGTATTGTTTCTTCGGTTTCGTTTTCCAGTTTCGCTAAAACTCGAGAACGGCTGGATTTTCTTGAGTTTAAAAGGGATTTAAACGGAACTAACGAACAGATGTTAATTTTTATACATAAGAAGATAGTAATATAGATTTAGTATGGCAACAGAAAATTAACAACTACTTTGTGGATGCTTAAACAGTTTAAATACTTTTTTTAGTAAATTAAATCAATGAGAATAGCAAAAAACAACTAAGTGAGTAGGACCACTGAATATAAAGCAGTCATTACACCCACAAACATCTACAAAGCTAGGTAAGTGGCTGATGACCTAAGAAGTAGGTGTACCTATGTAAAATGCAGGCGAGTGACTGCCCCCATTTATCTCCAGACGTTTGACCTGATTTACCGGAACTTTTACCTCGTCTGCCTCGTCTGTAGACTGTAGATATTCCTAGTTTCTCGGTACTTTCTGTGGAATTACGAACAATTGTCTCCAGTATTAACACAAAGGAAATCGAACCTTGAAATCATTTGATTTGTTCCGCGAGTTAGTGTTATACATTTTTATCGATATCGAGTAGTACAAAAAAGTGTAATGTAGAACGTATTTTGCCAGCTCTGTCACGCAAACAGAAAAAGTATTAAGTACCTATACAAGTTAAAACCCATGAATAATACCCAAAACTATACTAATCTATACATATAAAAATTAATGCCACTTTTCGTTGTAATTTTATAACTCAAGAACGGGTTCACCTATCCAAATCAAATGTTTAGGCTTTGTTCGGACTATTTAGTAGATGGTTTATGTGAAGTTTGGTAGGGTAGAGTAGGGTATAGTAGGGTAGAGTAGGGTAGAGTAGGGTAGTGTAGAGTAGGGTAGTAGGGTAGAGTAGGATAGGGTAGGGTAGAGTAGGAAAGAGCGGGAGCGAAGCCGCGCGGGCAAAAGCTAGTATTTATATAAAGCCGAAAGTTTGTGAATGTGTATTTACTTATTGCTTTATGCACACAAAAGTACAGAGGCGAACTTAATGCCTTAGGCATTTTCTACTAGGCAATCTTTGTTTGTATGTAGTTTTGTTATTTCTTCACACTGGAACGTCTGATTAGATTTCAATGAAACTTGGTACACATATACAGGTATACCATGTCCTGGAATCTGACATAGGATTTTTTTTATTCCGTTACAATGTTCCTTTGGGAAAGGCCCAAGCAGCAGCAAAATTTTACTATTAAGGGCCAAGCGCCCGAAAAGTACCATAAAACAGTGACTTTCTGTTAGCCTACTCCTCGGTAACGGCCAGGTTAATAGGTTTGAAAAAAATATATGTTTATTAAAGATTCATGAACAACATTATCAACATTTGATTTTTTCGTGCTATTAATACTTTTGTCAAAAAAAAATATTTAGCAATTTCGCAACTTTTCGCAACTTTTCCCTACTCCTTCGAAACGGCTTGGACCTTTAAAAACTTTTTTACACATAAAAATTGGTGGTTAAATATTCTTCAAAGTGAACATTGCATATGTAAATCAATCAATATCTCGCAGAGAAAATGGATTTAAAGCGCTTTCCGGGCGCTGCTGGCCGCAAATAAATGCACAGATTTGCGTACTGCTGCCTAGGCGAGTGCGAGAGTTGCGTCCACATAATTTCGGTCAGATGGTTCAAGGGAGTATATATATACGCTTTACCTTTTCAATCGTGGTAACTAGAGACACAATAGAAAGACAATAGGTGCGCGAACGCTTGGGGTTTAATGAATTAAACTTAAATGAAAATTGAGAAACTTAAAAATATCAAGCGTAAATACCCACAAGATTTACATTATCAAAAATCGCTTGTGACTGCCCCTAATTATCGGCAACAAAAAAGAAAAACTTTAGTAATTTTTTTGTCATTATCCAAACTACCCATTGAATTTTTTTACGTACCAACGCTATCTTAAAAGACCTGCTGCATAAAGCAACGTAAAAACTCTCGATTTATCTTCAAATATAATAACACGGCCACATAAGTGGATAGAGACAAAAACGTACGAACCTAACTCAACCAGGACCACTTCCAATTTTTCTCCTTTTTTTCCTTTACACAATAAATTGTGCTGCACTTACTGAAAGAAAAACAGCGACATTTTTATGTACTAAAGCACCATTTGGGGCATAAAAAACGGCGTTCAGATAAATTCGAGGCTCAAAAGCCCATCTAGCCCACCCTACTTCATCATATTAGGATAAAAGTGGCTTGTAGCCTGGTCGGGTACCAGGAGAGCATATGATCAGAGTACGTATGCAGGGCGAAACGCGGCTAACTGCCGAGCTTAGCCTAAAAGATAGACTGCGACAGTTTGAGCTATGTTGTCGAGGTGCTCACAATATTAAGGGATCAGACTTGTATTTGTAATGAGGTTTTGTGTTGCAATTACAATGTGATTTAAGTGATATTATTTAAATTTCTTAAATTTTTTCGCAACTACTATAGGGCAGTCGCTCTGTGTAAATTAGTGTTTAGCTGTTCCAAGATGGCTAGGCAGATTCATTGATTGATTGTAGATACCGAGGCAGTTTTTTAGAATTTAGTAGGTATATTGCAGGTGAACTCACTATCATCGGCGAGCAATTGGTAACTCGCCGTCCATTAAAGATCAAGCCTAGATCGACGGCGCGTTATGTTCCTCGCGTTCCTCAATGACATATAAAAGGGTAAAACTAGAACTACATTAGACCGACACACACGTGTTCTTGATTTGTGCGTAGAACGACATCACGTGGCGTGGATGAAGTTTAGCTCTACAAGTCTAGTTTCCATATTAAATGTATGGAGACCGACGCGCCCAGATCGGCGTGTGTGGCACACGTGTGCACAGTGTAGTTTTAGCTTCACTCTCGCCATAGCTCATTCATACAAGTGGCCACAGTGAATACTCGGGTGGCGAGCGGAAACCCTATCCCTGAACCAGTGCCGCTCCCCGCACCGCGCTGCCAGTGTGGCAAAGCAACACACGCGCGTTCCAGCTCCATCGCGCTGCCAGTGCGGCCGAGCACTGAAAGTCATTCAACTGCCTGTAAAATGAACTAATAAACTATAACTATTTTATTGGAGCATAATGTTGACCGTTACTTCAGAATTCATTAAATTCATCGTCTTGTTGATTGAATATTATGTTTTAAGGTACTTGGTGAGATTTTTAATCGTCTTGTTAAAATAATGGAAGCCGAAATAGTCGAGTAAAGGTCGAATTAACTAGCAATTGAGATCAAAATCTACAAGTGTTGGTCTAGCTCGGGAATATAATTTAGTTTTTTTTTAGACATAGTAATAAATTCACTATGTTGGTCAGTCCAAGAAAAGTGAAGCTAAATTGCACGTTCCAAAGCGTAGATCTCTATGGATAAAAACGTGCAAGAAACTCCATGGACACTCTTTTTAATTCATATTATGAATAATATCTTTTATTTTTTTATTTTTAATATTTTGTTAACATGCTAACTCTTCATTTATTTATTTACACGAATAATTTACATCTAAAAATACTTAAATAACTATAATTAGATTAAAATAAAAATTCCTACCCTAACTACAACTAACTAAAATATGACGTCAAAAAACTCTTCCACATCGCTGTCGACTGTGCCCAAAAGACTGGCGGCATTGACACGCTGTATGGCAATGCTTATCCTCTGTCCGAGGTAAAACATCTAGTTGATACTTCGCGTGACCCAAGGGCTGACCCCTTGGGTCACGCGAAGTGTCAACTAGACGTTTCGACAGATCTTTACACAACTTTTAATATTGTTTTATTTTTATTTTAAGTATTTATAGATTAAGTAACTACCTAAAATAAAAAGTAACTACTTTTTATTTTATTATTGTAATTTTTTTTCTTTCTTCTTTTACCCTGGTTAGGAATATTTTTTTTAAGTTTATCCACTCTCGAAAATTGTAATAAACTTCACTACATAATCTTAAATTAACAAGCAAACCCGATGTGTTGATCGTCATTTCACACACGTCTTGTCAAACGTCACGGTGGCAGACATTTGTGCACAAAGGCGGGCCGACACAAAGGACGCGTTGCGGCGGAATCTACCCGACCGACCGAGTACACGGACTTAGAACGAGATGCTAGAAAGTGCAGAAGGGTAACTAAGCCCACAAAATAAATATACAACACTAATTTTTATTAAGAGCAGTGGTGCCCGAGTGGTAATGGCCCTGACTTACGAGTTGTAGGTCGCGGGTTCAAACCCAACCAGGTGTATTACTTTGTATAATTTATTTCATCACCACCGCTCTCAAAACGGTGAAGGAAAACATCATGAGGAAACCGGCAGGTTCTAGAACCAAAAATTCGAAGACATGTCACATCCACCAACCCGCACTGGGCCAGCGTTGTGGATTAAGGCCCATTTCCTCTCCTAGAGAGGAGGCCTGAGTCCCAACAGTGGGAACATTATAAGGCCGACTATGCTAGTAATTTTTAATTAGTACAAATACTTAAAGGACTTATTAGAAAAGATCTTGTTATTATTTAAGTAAAGTCTCAATAAATAGTAAGTATTCATAAACAGCAAAGTTATTATCGTTTGTTTACATCCCAAAATGGCACTCAATTTATGGAAATATTACACAGGCTATTTATTATTGATGTACAGATATTAATGAATAAATGACGATCAAAATAGAAAAACACTGCTCGTAATATTCTCTAGTAGCAATTGTTATGAATTATTGATTATGTATATGATGAATTTACCAATTATGATGAAGTTTTCGTGGAAAATTTTGGGATTTCGTTTATTTTTTACTTTTGACTACAAAAATATGGTCAGTAATTGATACAGATAGAGCCTCATTTTACTGTACCTACAGTAAAATGAGGCTCTATCTTATAAAAAAATTGAGCTGTCACCTATAATTCGTAAAAATAAGTTACCTAGAGTTGATAATACCTCCTCTAAAATCTTTTTGGAATCAGAAACATGACGATTAAATCCCGGAATATAATAATATACAGGGTGTGGCGTAAATAGTGGACCAACGTTAACGAGTCGATATACCATATATTCAGCTATCACATATCACAATTTAAAACCACTTTTTACCATTATATAGGTCTCAGAATAAAAGTGATCTTTATATTTTTTTTGAAAAACCACACCTTGTGATACTAATTTGGCTCTAATTTCAACAAAAATCATTTTTTTTTTCCTATTTTGTTCTTTGTATCCTATGTATGTTTATCAGTTGTCTAATACACATAACACAAGCTCTGCTTAGCTTGGGACTAGACGGCGTTGTGTGATAGTTGTGGAATATTATTATTATATAAAATACCACCACGTATATATCCAGTCCACCTTTCACCCGAAGTCCCGTAAAGGCCTTCAGGATATTTTTTGCCCCGGAGAATATTCCTGTAGGATAATTTTCTACAATCACACAAGCGAAGCAGCTAGCAATACATAAAGCTGTGTTATTCCGACATACGTGTATCTTCTTGGAAACAAGACGAAATCCTTAAATTTCTTCAATCAACTTTATTCGGACTTGCAGACAGTGAGCAATGGGTAGCTCGCTGTCCGACCGTCCGGTAACTGTCCGGACTAAGCCCAAGTCATCGACGGCGCGCACTGTTCCCGCGCGCCTCATGGAGTTTTCAGCAACAGCAGGTGCCCAGCCGAGTCGAAGCCTACTGGGGCCAGGGTTATCCGAAAGGGAACTCGAGCCCCGGTATGAAGGCTTGAAGGAACAGGGTGGGTTTTTTAGTCAGTAAGAGTCTGACAATATCTCCCGCTCCACCCAAGAGCGGGGGTTGTCATTGGATAAATTTCCCCACCATAAAAAAAAAACCAACTTTATTCCGTGTGGTAACGGAATAAGAATACAATATGTCACCTCTCCTTTTCATCCTAGGACTTCGTAAAAGGCGAATAGGGAAACATTCTCTATACAACCGGTGAAAGAGAAAGAAAACTTGAAATAAAACCCTGTATCGACCCGTCTAGCCAACGTGATATCAGTAGGCTTTATAGGGTGACTGGCAATTAGTGTACGATACTTAAACACGTGATTATTTCACGTGACGTGACGTGACGTGATTGTGCTCATGATAACAAACAATTTTTATTATGGGAGCAAAGCAGAAATCGCGAAAAAAATATCAGCTGTTCAGTACATTAGGCAAACATAAATGTAATGAACAGCTGATTTTTTTTCGCGATTTCAGGTTTGTTCCCATAGTAAAAGTTGTTGGTTACCATGAGCACAATCACGTGTTTAAGTATCGTACACTAATTACCAGTCACCCTTTAAAGAGCGACTGGTAATTAGTGACCGATACAGGTGATTGTACATATGATTTCAAACAACTTTCCCAAAGAAACTATTTTTAATACTTATTAGTTTTAACATAATAACATCATAAAGCAGATGTTTGCGCAAATTCACGCCCACTGCAGTCATCCAACGGTTCGCGCCCCCGCGCGGGTTTGCGAGCGGCGGGTGCTCTAATGTTGGTAAGGTACATGAGACAACAGCGTTATGCGGCACAGTGGAGTATTGTTATTGTGATAAAACTAATGAGTAAAAAAAAAGAGTTTCATTGAGAAAGTTGTTTGTAATCATGAGTACGATCACGTGTATAAGTATCGGACACTAATTACCAGTCACCCTATATACTCCTAATTAAGGAGAGACCAGCAATGGGACGTAATGAGTTGTTGTAGTAGGTAGTAGTAGCAATAATACCAACTTTAAAAATTCCAGGGAGTGAAAGATTTAGAGCTTCTGTCTCAATCTGTTGTGTGCAAACTTTATCAGTAAGTATATAGTTTGTCTGGACTTGAGATACAGTTGCTATGTAACAAATGCAATTTATTGTGTGGCCAAGAAAATAGACGCAGAAATAATAGTGCTTTGTGTATCACAAAGGAAAACATATTTCATGGCTCTGAAAGTAAAATAAATACCATTTCATCTCTTTGTAAGTGGTCAGATTCTGACTTTTTTATTCTTAAATACTATTCTTTAAATATTGACTTAAAGTGAAACTTTTTTTATTAAACTTTTTTTGGCAACTTTCTGGATGAAAGCGATGTGGAGTACTTTGACGCCTGAGTGTCAAGTTCTCTTCTGTTTTTGTATTATATTTATGTATATAGGTTTTAGTATGAATATTTCAGTATTTTAATTAATACATAAATAAAAAATCTTCCACACAGGTATTTTTTTTTAAAAAAATCACGTTTTTTGTATGGAAGCCCCAATTAAATATTTATTGGCGGCAGCAGAAATATATAATTCTGAGAAAAAGTTTACGATCACGATTCACGAGATACAGCCTGGTGACAGACAGACGAACAGCGGAGTGATAGCAATAGGGTCCCCTTTTTAACCTTTAGGTACGGAACCCTAAGAATTGTAAGCATATTTCCTTTCCAAAAATGTGCATAACTGGAACCAATAGTTCATACTTTCACAGCACTTTTCCGAACAAAGTAAGTACAAAGCATTGTAAAATTTTCAATAAACCTGGGTGAAAAGTTTGCGTTTCTTAAATTTAAACAACGTTGCTCTCACCGGAGTTCAGTTATACGATTCGTGCGTCCTACTTTTCCGATATTCGGGCAAGCGAGAATTTTGAAGCTGTCCAATTTTCGAAGATATAGAAGCGAATATAGTACTTGGTTGTTTGCAATATTGGCACACGTCCCTGCTACTTGCTACCTCTGGATGCTCTGGTAAATATGGCCACGAAAGCAAACGAAAAACTTACATTATGTAACATAATCCCAACTAGGACATTCTTATCCTCATCCAGGCAGTTTTTTGACGTGAAACGTCGTAGACAATATTTGTAGTCAAAAATAATCAATAAGTGTAAAAAAACTTTTACTACAAATACCGGCGCACGGATCTTCAGCGCTGACTTGAACTTGAAATCGCGCAGACTTGAATGAGAAGTGAAGTATTGGGTCTCTTTAGTGGTATGAAGTGAGACGCGGGAGCTGGGAGTACATCTTTGTAGTTACAGTGATTGGCTCGACGATGTGTACGATGCGCAAATTGATCCTGACTCTTTCGACGAGCGCTCAAGATTCGTGCCGGTATTTGTACTGCCATCGATTGTAGAATATTACATGGAATGTAATTTGTACTAACTTAAGTCAGTGTAAGATTGTATTAATATATTTAGAACGAAGTCAATTTGGTTTTCTTTCTGTAGTCATGGTCATAGTTATAGTAATTTATTGAATAACAAGAAAGTTGTATCTGAATTACGTAATTAATAAATAAATAACACCTATCTACCTTTAACACTAAATGCGACTTGCCGGTGTAGACGTTATACAGCCCCACCCTATTTTCCTTCTCATCCTATGTGCTGGAAAACGTTTGTCCCCACATAGGATTAGAACAGAACACCCGAAATATCATCAGAAATGAAGATATCCGCAGGAGAACCAAGGTTACCGACGTAGCTCGAAGAATCGCCGCGCGCGGGCAATGGGCAGGGCACATTGCACGCAGAACAGATTATCGATGAGGACGAAAGGTTCTGGAGTAGCGACCACGTACCGGAAGACGCAGCGTTGGACGGCCTCCAACAAGGTGGACCGATGACCTGGTCAGGGTCGCGGGAATCCGATGGATGTGTGATGCACAGGACCGGTCGTTGTGGCGACGCTTGGGGGAGGCCTATGTCCAACAGTGGACGTCTTTCGGCTGATATGATGATGATGACTCGAAATATCATCAACAGGAAATCTAAAAGTGGCTTTACTTTTTCACATGCTGTTTTGAAAAATACCGTTCAACATGTTCAAAGTACAAGAAACTGAGAAGTGAGTCAATACATAAATCGCTAGAGTATTTCGTAAGCCTCTCTATGGTCTGTACTATCAAAGGCGTACTGTGGCGCACTATAATTGGTTTTCAGCTCCATCACTGACACTCGTTCGCAGATCCTTTAGCTTTGTGCTATATTATTGCTAAAACGAGAGGAAATGCTATGTTTCTTTAACATTCTTTGAGGTGTTCAGTAATTGAGAAATAGTAGCTTCAACATTTTGTAGACTGTTATGTGGTGTGATAAGTTTCATCACAACACACTAATCTATAATAATACTAATCTACACTAATACTATAAAGAGGTAAAGTTCTTTTTTATTATCTTTGTTTATAGGAGGTAATCTCTGAAAGTACTGGTCCGATTGCAAAAAAATTTTCTAGCGATAAAAAGCTCCTTTATTCTTGACTTACATAGGCTATAATTTAAGTAAGCGGGCGATGCCGCGGCCAAACGCATTACTTAGTGTAATTTGTATAACCACTGCTATCAAAACTGTGAAGGAAAACTTCATGAGGAAATCGGCATAATTATCCTAGAACAAAAAAAAAGGAAAGACATGTGACATCGACCAACCCGCACTGGGCCCGCGTGGATTACGGCCCATTCCCTCTTCTAAAGGAGGCTTGGCTCCCAGCATTGAAAACTTTGTAAGGCTTAGGATGTATGACATAAATTTTTAATGGAAATCGTACACTGACCCAAGCAAGGGTAAAGAAGACTAAGTGATCCATCGAAAGGCCGTAGTGTTCCATTTCTCTTTGTTTTCCTCCCAATTTAACGTAATCCGCATACGATACCCTACTTGGAAAGTTTTAAAGTTAAATCCTACCCTACAAATAAGTCTTTTAAGGGTACCCTGTCCGTTAGGGCTACAAGTGGTGTGGCCAAGCGTCCGAATAGAGTCAGACATGGACAAGCTTTTTGGTAGTGTGTCCGGCTAAATTAGGAAGAGTCCGGCCTGTCCGGCTTTTTTAATTTGACGCCATTTTGTTTAGAATTGTCATTTGAGTTTTGCCTTACCTTGTCTCGCTAGCACAAGCAGAGCGGGCATGCAATTTATCTAGCAATTATATCACTTAATTTTATTGTTTTTTCATTGGAATTTAAAAAGATTTTATGAATTATATAGTTATTTATACTAATATTATAAAGAGAAGTTTGTTGTTTTTGTTTATAGAAGGTAATCTCTGGAAATACTGGTCCGATTGGTAAAATTTTTTCACCGATAGAAAACTCTTTTATTCTTGAGTGACATAGGCTATGTATAAATATATGCATAGGCATATTTTATATACGTTGACAAAAGCTCGTTAAAAATTAATGTTAAACTTAAATAAAAATGACGACTTTTTTATTTATTTATTTATTTAAACTTCATTTATATTCATGGCATTCTCTTCCAGTAAACCTTTGGTTAAAAAAGTCAACAATGTGGTAGGTTTGCACAATAAACAAATAACAAATACTTCAAACGGGAAAAAAATAAAATAAGTTATTTATAATGAATAAAATAGGTACATATTATATGCTAAAATAATAAGCTAATAAATACTATGAAAAATATCAATTCATTAAGAGAACTTAATAACAATTCTGACGAAGACCGAACTAAAGTTGAGAGGACTTCAAGTAGTAGTTTCGAATTTTATGTTTGATTGATAACTTAGACTTAGTTTCGGCTTTTTTATATCAAAGGGTTTGGTCAAAAAGGCGTGTAATTGCCTTTTTGACCAAATGTCCGGCTAAATAGGATAGTTTGTCCGGCTTTTCAGACAAGAAGTGACAACCCTAGCTACAAGTGAAGGCTTTTAAAGGTTCAATGGTTTATTTTAGTTAGTTAGACAGGTACTGGTTGAATGTACGTCCGTTCGGACGAAGGTACATTTATATCAATTGCTGTGTAGTGGAATTGAAACTTATGGGGAACTTTGCCGAGTTTACTACGTGGAGTGATGCGGAGAAAGAGGGAATGGTGAGTGTGTGCGAGAGTTTGTTTTTTCTTTTTTTTTTTCGGTGGGTATATATCAACCGGGAGATAGTGTCAGACTCTGACTAAAAAACCCACCCCGTTCCTTTGTTGCCTTTCATACCGGGGCCGAGCCTCCCTTTTGGAAACAGACCCTTGGCCCCAGTAGGCTTCGATCCTGTTGGGCCCCAACGTTTTTACTGACATCTCCTTGAGGCGCGCGTGGAATACATGCCGTCAACGACTTGGGCTCGGCCCGGACGGTTACCAGACGGTCGGACGGTGAGCTACCCATTGCTCGCTGTCCGCAAGCCTACGCGTACGGTGGCTGGAAATGTGTGTCGCTGAGGCGTGAGGGCCGTTCGACCTGACTCTGACTATTCATGTAGTAGGTACATTCCTATAGCTATAGTGCTTAAGTTTAACATTATAGCGTGTAGTTTCGCCTTCAGGAAATTAAACTCTAACGTAGTAGGTACGTTGAGTTTAATTTCCTAATTTCCGAATTTCAAAATACAGATCGAAAGTATCAAAAATTCTATTTCCCTTTCTAACGGAAAGAGTCGATATTTTCTTATCCTATTACTTTCTAGAAGCGTAGCAATACCGAATAATATGAGATGGTCAATAACATTGAAGAAGTATGCCGAACAAACGTAAAGTCCCGCAAACCACCGTTGAAAAGGTTGGACCGAAAGTTTCTGGAGTGACGACTGCGCACCGGAAGACGCAGCGTTAGAAAGCCTTCCACAAGGTGGACGAATGACCCAGTGAAAGTCCTGTGAATCCGATGGATGCGAGACGCACAGGATCGGTCGTCATAGCGACACTTGTGGGAGGCCTATGTCTAGCTGTGGACAGCTGTCGGCTGAAATGATGATATTGATGACCCATCCACAAACCGATCTCAGCCAGTGTTGCTTAACCTTAGAAATCAACCCGTGCGGTTGACCGCAACCGTAAGCTCCTCGATAATCAATTCACCTACTGATTAGTAAAATGATTTGCCATGCAGTGTTACATGCCCACATGAGCGGCAAATCGCTCTAACAATTGAATCAGTCCGCTTGGAAGGGTACTAAGTAAATTGAACAAGGCATGAGCTGCTATGTAATGTGATCAGCTTGTAGTAAGGTAATCAAATTATTAGTATAAAAATACTTAAATTAGTTAACAATAATTAAACAAATTAAACAATAAAATAAACTTAAATAATTAAAAATAATAAATACACTAAATGCCTAGCTAAATATGATGTCATAAAACTCCTCCGCATCGCTGTCGAAAAATAAAACAAAAAAAGCTTCAAGCGGAAAGTATATAAACCGCTAAATTTTAATCGTTTTAATCCCGTGGAGGGTCGATCCGGTACACGAAACACTATCGATTTGTAAAGATAAAATCAAAAAATAAAGTTCCTTTTTTTCAAAACTCGTATTAATTTACGCACGTACGAAATTAATTTCTTTAAGAAACCGTCAGCTGAGCGGGTTCAATGACCTGTAGTTAGTAGTCGGCGTTGCGTACAAACTATCGCGTACGAAATTGACTGTCTGGTATGTCAACACACAGCCGAATCCACTTACTGGAGCTAGGAGCGTAAAGTTTTGTCCAAGGTTTCCTTTTGTGACGTAGGCGAGCAAGAGAGGATTTATCAAAATTCACCTCGTAAAAGGATGTAACAGGGGTCAAAGTTTTGCTAAGCAAAACCTACTTTAAGTATCGCCGCAAATGGGCCCATGCCATAAACACCGCCACGAGAAGCTAGAAGCGGCCACAAGCCACTCGTGGCCTTTGGCTGCCATTTTTTTAACCCTTGCGAGCCCTCCGTCCGCTTCCTTCTTCGTACCTAAGAGGAAGGTAGGTAGGTTCTTCTTCGTAAAAGGTTTAAATGCGCGAATGGCGTGCGGCGGCGTTTTGTATGGCATTTAGTGACCTGTTCGAACCACAAGAAGCGAGCAGCGTTGATTTGTACCTTGTTCGGCAACCCTAACGTAACCGAAAAGAAGAGTAACAAAGATACATAAACAAACTTTCGCCTCAATAAAATTAGGTTACTTCTTTACGCTCGAACAGATGAACAGATTTGAATGAAAGCTGGCACACGGATAGACCATGTCTTGAAATAACAGAAAGAATACAGAAAGAATCCCCGGATTATGTTCTCTTGGAACATGTTTCTACTTTCACGCAGGCAAAGTCGCTGGCAGCTGCTAGTAGTATTTTATCGGGCACAGTTCCAATTTGGATGGATATGCTGTTTTGTAACCTAATTGCGTGTTCAAATAAAATATTGAACATTAAACATTGAAAACCTAATCTAATCTGCTACTATTTCAAATGAATATATCTTCCAAATTAGGGTTCAGTTTCATGGTAGGTACCTACAGTTGGCTTATATAACTGCAGTTTGTTTATGTCACAGCAGCGGTATCCTGTCAGTTCACCAAAAATTGATTTGCAAATTTTCATTTGTCAACCAACGATTGGCAAAAACTTGGTTCGCTTTTTTATCAACAACAACAAGTTTTCCAAACGATTTACTTTATAAACAAATCACTAAATAAAATTTTGTTTAATTCATTAAACCCCAAGCGAACGCCGGCGTTTGCGCACCTATTGTCTTTCTATTGTGTCTGTAATTTCCACGATTGATTGTTTGTCAATTGACAAACAATCCATTTTTTATTAATTTTAATATATTACATTTTGTAAATGTTTAGTAGGCCTCCCGGAACACAGTATTTTCACTTTGGTTTGGTGTATCATCTTGGTTCGGTTAGGTTAAAAATCGCACCTGGATTAGGTCTGGTTAGAATAGTGACCATTAGAACGCGATAGCGAGCGAACGACGCAACCGTGTGAATTAGGTTAGGTTAGAACAGTGACCATTAACGCCACATAACCTTATAATGTTTGTGAATCAATTTGGTCAGGTTCAGTTAAAAATCGCCCCTGGATTTGGTCTGGTTAGAATAGTGACCACTAGAACGCGATAGCGAGCGAACGACGCGACCGTGTGAATTAGGTTAGGTTAGAACAGTGACCATTAAAGCCAGATCCCCTTCTATTCCTTGTGAATCATTTTGGTTAGGTTAATTTATTAAACCCCAAGCGAACGCAAAAAAATACCGTCATGATTATAAAATGATATTTAGTATAAACGTACTTTTTAACAAAATTATAGGCAAAATATTAAATGAAAAATGTGCAAATGAAAATATAATCTGAACCATTTATATCAAGAGAAGCATATATGCCAAAAAAAAGTTTGTAAACTGAGAGTTTGTAAAATGAAACATTTGCAGAACGAATCGTTTGTGAAATAAATAGTATACGAAACGTTGGTTGTCAACTAAAAATTTTTCAATGGAGTTTTGGTGAAACATTAGTGAACCCATAGCAGCGCAGGGAACCAGATACACTAAACCTACAGTAATTACGAATCGGACACAAATTGACGACAAAATATACACATATACAAAAATATATACAATTATACACATTTGCCTGCTGCGGTCTTCCCGTCCGATTATAAGTTAGGAAACTTCAAGGCTAGAGTGAATAGCACTAAACTAGTGTGCCTCACCATCAAGGATAGCATCACTGCTTACCACAGAACAGTAAAAACGGTTCCGTGCTGCTTACCATCAGGCAGGATCGCAGTCAAGCACTAGTTTATATTAAAAAAAAATTCTTCGTCAACTTACGTCCGCTCTAGTCTCAATCTCAAGTACTAAATTAAACTTCTATCAACAACGTTTGAATTCCCATCTCTCGTAGATGTAACGTAGATTTTCTTTGTAAGCAAGAATTTCTAACACATACAATATTGTATCGTTTGTTTTCCTATATTGTTTTCTTTCACATATTTCTTACAATATAGTTTCTTGCAAAAAGGGTGCGAATGGTCGTAAAGGGAGCGACGAGTCTCTTTACGCGGTACAGGGCCTGTATAGGATAACACTACTCGACTTATAGATATTTATTGACCTACAATACTGCTTGTTTTGCTACCTTTCTGAATTCTACGTACGCTTACATGTACTTATTCGGTTTGTGTAGCTATATGTCGTGACCATTAGCCCGATTCACGTAATGAAAACCGTAACGATATCGTAGCGATTTAGTCGTTTAGACCATTTCCGTATTCACATCCATCAATCGAGTTTGAACGACACCACTTTAAAGTCGTTTAAAATTTGTCGATTTAAAAAGAAATCTGTATTACTCTGTGTCTGTGTCTGTGTGTCTCTGAATTTGTATTAATCTGTGTTGTGTATACAGATTTCTTTTGTAACTGGAAATAAGTCGATAGATCGTGAATACCGCTTTTGGATAGGACTTCGATCGAACGACTATAAAACTTCAACGATATTTGGCTTGTTTGATTTTACTTGAATCAGGCTACTGATCCTAGAAATTGATCACATATAACATTAAAGTTTGATGATATTTCAATCTTCGTTTGACCTACTTTCTTTAGACCTTTTATTATCATTGATATCCTACATCTAATGATATGGCCAAACGAGGATTGACATAACATCAAATGTTAGCGTTTAAACGATCTGGATAGTTTTAACTTTTAGTTGACTATATTATGAAGTGAACTATTCTAAGATCTGGTCACGACATATCTGTATGTTGATAGGAAAATAAGAGTGTGTGTAATAAATTAAATAGATATGATTCTTTGTAAAATATGATAATAACTAGATAATCTATATATACACCGTTAAATTTTAATCGTTGTAATCCCGTGTAGGGTCTATCCGGTACATGAAACACTATCGATTTGTAAAGATAAAATTAAAAAATATAGTACCTTTGTTTCAAAACTCGTATTAATTTATGCATGTACGAAATTAATTAGAGTCAGCATTAGGCGAAATTAGTCAGAGTTAGTTAAACGTCAGCTCAGCGAGTTCAATGACCTTTAGGTAATAGTCGGCATTGCGTTAAAACTACCTACAGGTCATTAAACTCGCTCAGCTGACGTTTTCTTAAAGAAATTAATTTAATACATGTGTAAATTAACACGAGTTTTGAAAAAAAGGTACTTTATTTTTTAATTTTATCTTTACAAATCGATAGTGTTTCATATACCGGATCGACCCTCCACGGGATTAAAACGATTGAAATTTAGCGGTGAATAAAAAACAATGCCACCTTTCGTTGTAATTTTATAACTCAAGAACGGGCTCACCTATCTAAACCAAATGTCTAGGCTTTGTTCGGACTATTTAGTAGATGGTTTATGTGAAGTTTGGTAGGGTAGAGTAGGGTAGAGTAGGGTATAGTAGGGTAGATTAGAGTAGAGTAGTGTAGGGTAGGGTAGAGTAGGGTATAGTAGGGTAGAGTAGGGTAGAGTAGAGTAGGGTAGAGTAGGGTAGAGTAGGGTAAAGTAGGGTATAGTAGGGTAGATTAGAGTAGAGTAGTGTAGGGTAGGGTATAGTAGGGTAGAGTAGAGTAGAGTAGGGTAGAGTAGGGTAAAGTAGGGTAGAGTAGGGTATAGTAGGGTGGAATAGGATAGAATAAGAGCGGGAGCGAAGCCGCGCGGGCAAAAGCTAGTAAATAATATTATATGTAATAGTTGTGTCGTGGTGACTTAGTGGTTAAAGCATCCGGATCTCATGCATGAGGGTACGGATGACCGTTGTTAGGGGCCCATTTATTGAGTGTGCAATAAGTCACCCCCTGATCTTTTCACCGATGGATATTAATAACATTGTTCAGACAGTGGCCATAATCTTAACATAGTTTCTAGCCACCAGTTCAATTAACCCTCCCAAAACCATAGGCCTAAATTTTTGTTTTCCATGTCCCAATAGTTTTCCCATCAACCGAGTTTTGTCATTGGGTGCACTAGCTTAGTGCGCGCAGGAATACTCGTTGGGAAACCATGAAAAGTCAACGAATATGCTTTGGTGTGCGCGTTCAAAAGGTCCAGGACCTCAAGATCCTAGGATATACAAACACATAGCAAACAGTTCATACCGTAATTTTTGACGGCAAAAAAAAGTACTTCAACCTCCTGAAATACATTGGTTATACATTGTTCAGTACGAGGATATCATATTATATGTAATAAGTAGCTAATATATGTTCATATATACCTCGATACTTCCTACGCATAAGGATGCAAAACAAAAAGTGTTTTTTTAAAAGTATCGTTTTTGTAATTGTTAATAATAATAATATAATAGTGACGAATATATAGCCCTGACCGCCGGCCGGTGGCTTGGACCCTGTTCCCGATACCGGTGGGCTACTATTTTTTATATTCTTAAATGTTTTTTTTTATATGAATATTTAAAAATATAATTTATATGTTCTTAAAGCTGAATATACGAAATAATATAATAATAAATTTTTTGAACCATTGTTACAAGAGTTGCCTTAAATTATAATAATCGTAACTTAATGTAGGAATGTAACTATTGGCGAAATTCATCATGTATTCATATCCTAGTCTATATGGTGGTCCCCAAACTCGGCGGAGCCTGTATCTTGGGGACCGGGTTGAGATTAGTATATTTTGTATAAAAATGTAAGTTACTTTAAAAAACACTAATAATGATAATGATATAAGTAATCTGTGGAACATTTTAAAACGATGATTTTGCATTATATAATCAATAATCAGTTTAAGATCACCGTACCAGACGCTAGATGTAGATCATCATCATCATCATCATCTGTTCGACGTCTTTCGGTTGATATGATTATCAGCCGAAAGACGTCCACTATTGGACATAGGCCTCCCCCAAGCGTCGCCATAACGACCGGTCCTGTGCCTCACGCATCCATCAGATTCCCGCGACCCTGACCAGGTCATCGGTCCACCTCCATCGGTACGTGGTCGCCACTCCAGAACCTTTCGATAGATGTAGATAATAATAAATTATAATACTAACTTTATTTTGTTTATTTAAAAAATATGTCACGATGCGTAGGAAGTATCGACCTAATAAATATTTAAAAAAACTCACCTAGAATTCGATCTCTTGGACGAGTCGTGTTTCTTCCCTCCCTGTAGGTTCGGCAGGTCCTTCTGCCGTTTCTTCGTTTCCCTCCATATTCTGTAGTACAGTATACACATGACAGTCACTGGCACATAGAACGCGGCTATCGCTGTCCCGAACGTAATGAACTGGTTCGTCTCTATGAACTGAATGTAGCACTCGTGCGGAGGCACCTTGCGCTCGCCGTCGATGTACGGCCACGCGTAGATCCACGGCGGCCACAACAACAGACTGAACCCCCACGCACCCCCTATCATCATCGTCGCTCTTCGTGTAGTCCTCTTTGCCCTGTACGTCAACGGTCTCGTCACACTGAAGTACCTATCGAAACTTATGATGAGGAGATTGAGCACTGACGCGTTCGACGCGAGATAGTCCAGCGCGAGCCACGTGTCGCACACGTGCGGGCCCAGCGGCCAGTACCCGTAGATCGTAAACATGGTGTACAACGGCATCGATATCAAACCCACGGCGAAATCCGCCACGGCCAGCGAGAACAAGAAGTAGTTGCTGATAGTTTGCAGTTGCTTGTCGATCTTGAAGCTGATCATCACCATCGAGTTACCGACGACGGTGAGCACCGACAGGACGCTGGCGATGATGGCGATGATGATCTTCTGCGCGAGACTGTAGGGGCTGCTGGGGAGGTCGTTGCCGAGCGCCAACTCAGTGAGGTTGGTGGAGTCATTGAGCGCGATGAGCATGCTGTCAACTGGGCGAGCCTCGGGCCGCGCAGGCAGCCGCGCCCCGCCGAGAGCGCCGCCTCGAGCGCCGACCGAGCGCGCGCTCGCCTGCACACACAAACACACAGCGTTAGGGTCAGCTCACATTGAGATGCAACGCGATAACATATGGACTTTTTAAGAAAGCGATAAAATGTGGCTTTCATTTCTCTATAGCATTCTATTTATATAAACTACACATAAACGTAGGTACATATTTCAGTGAGATAATTAGAAAATACCTCGGTGCAACACAGCGGCACTTCGGTCGTAGACACGACGTGCAAGACCCCCTTAAGCTCGAGAATTCGAAAACGCCTCAGTATCGCCACTCTACGACGTGCAGCGCGGCATAGCGAAGCGTTTTGCGATGTCACAATACGCTTGCGACCGATTTTATCGTTGGAAATGTATGGATGTTTTCGTAATATGCTGGTATCTCATGTCATTTTTCAAAAGAAAACGGTAAGTTGGTTTGAGTCGATCGCTCGTTCTACAAAAATTGTATCTTGGCTTCCATTTATACTATATCTAAAACTATAGGATGTAGCGATGAACATTGTAGAAACGATTCAAAAAAATTCAAAAAGTTTTTTATTTCACATAGGCCTACATGGGCAATTATAAAACGTCAGAAGCTAGTGCACGGTTCCAAATTGGTCGTTTCCTATGAAGAACCGGCAAGAACTCCATAGTTACTCTTTTAAAAAAATGGTTGTTCTTACAATATTTCCATATTACTGTATTAATAGTTATTATTTAAGAACAGTGTAAACCGGTCTATTTTGTACTCAAAAGCACAATAAAAATAATCATTTAAAAAAAAATTAGTCAAAATATGAAGTAATATAAGAATTCGTAGAATCTACAGTGTTCTTCCATTTACATTATAAAAAGAGGCTGTATAAAAAAATAATAATTACAACTGTCAATAAATGAGACTTTAACAATAAAAAAGAAAAACTAACAAATTTAAGGTGGTCAAGTCAGATAATATAAAAAAAAAATTGCAAAAGCAATGTGTTAGAAAGAAAAAAAAAACGTTACAACAAAGATGGAGCAGTTAATAGATACATTCACATAATATTATGAGTTACCAGGGGGCCACAAGTGCAGAGGCAGTCATTGCCAAACAAGCGTGTCTTCGACATAGTCTTTAACCTTTTAATATGCTTTTTTCGTTAATTTTCGCTTAATATGGATTTTGAACTTTCCTTCGCTAAGTTCAGTCACCGCTTTTGGTAGATTACATTTCATTCTATCATTTTGAACGATGTGAACTTGGCTACGAATCTTCTATTCGTTTGTTCTGACCACGTGACTTAGAGCGCGTTTTTTATTTGTATGGAATAAAAAAGTAGCGCGGCGGCAGCGCTGCAGCCACGCTGCCGTCGCGCGGCACTTTGCGGCTCATTTGAAGGCGCCCTTGACATTGAGTTTGTAGGTTATTAATATAACTTGGTTAAGCCTGCCTCTTCAAGAATTATCGCATCGCGTCGCGTCGTACTATGAGCTTAGGCTTACGCTATACAAATACCATAATGGCTCATTATAAATACCGGTAAGTACTGGAGATCCACTAGATACAACAATACAAGGTCGCACATATACATGGGGACAAAGGTAATGTATGTGGTAAATTGCTCATGCGTGCAATTTGTAGGCGACCTTTTCCGTTTAGGTATCCTACTATGACTATTTAAGTCATATCATTACACTTATCTGCATTGAATTTACTTTCTGTTCTATTACGCTTTGTAAATTACGTGAACACTATTTTGGTCCGCGGGAACGTATAAAAGAATTATCGGGTCGCTGGAACACTCCTCCTAAATGAAGATATCCGCAGGAGAACCAAGGTTGCCGAAATAGCACGAAGAATCGCCAAACTTAAGTGGCAATGGGCAGGGCACATTGCTCGCAGAACAGATGGCCGTTGGGGCCGAAAAGTTCTGGAGTGGCGACCGCGCACCGGAAACGCAGCGTTGGAAGGCCTCCTACAAGGTGGTCCGATGACCTGGTGAAGGTTGCGGGAATCCGATGGATGCGGGACGCACAGGATCGTGCATTGTGGCGACGCTTGGGGGAGGCCTATGTCCAAGAGTGGACGTCTGTCGGCTGAGATGATGATGATGATGGAACACTCCTCACCTCACTCTCACCTCTTTAAATGATCTAAAAAAAGGTCTGCGTCAGTATATGTCTATCTTTTAAGATTAACTAAATAGCAAGAAATTTAAGGTAATCTTTGGTCGAAGCCCACTGGCTGGGGCCAGGGTTAATTCGAAAGATAGCTCAAGCCCCAGTACGAAAGGCAGCGAAGGAACAGGAGTGGGTTTTTAGTCAGTAAAAGTCAAAACACTGTCTCCCGCTCCGCCCAAGAGCGGGCGATGTCACTAGATGATTTTCCCACCACGAAAAAAAAACGGGTCAACGACATCACAGATTATCTTTTCATTTTCTCTCTTTTCTTTGCTACCTATAATATTCATATTTCCCCGCAAAAGCTGTTTTCAAAATACGATACAGTTAACATAGCATGATCAGCCTTAGAATATTCCCATAGCTGGGACTCAGGGCTCCTCTCTAGGAGAGAGAAGCGGTTGTAATCCAGCAGGTCGACTGGCTAGTCATATTACACCGATAGAGTATTACAATTATACACCCCTACTTTTTAATTAGTACAAAAAAAAATTGGGGCTCTATCTGTACCCGTCACTGATCATATTTTTATAGTCAAAAGTAGAAAAAACCGAAATCCTAAAATTGACCACGAAAAGGTAAATTTGTCATAGAATCAATCAAACATAACAATTGCTAGTAGAAAATACTGCGGGCAGTGTTTTTCCTTAATAATTGTCACTTATTCATTCATTAATCAATAGCCTGCACAATATTTCCATAAATTGAGTGACATTTTGGGACATAAACCAACGCTAATAACTTTGCTGTTTATGAATATTATTTATTGAGATTTTACTTATAAAATAACAAGGGCTTTTCTAATAAGCCCTTTGATTATTTGTACTAATTAAAAAATAGTGGTGTATCTTGAAATAATTATAACAACGAATGATATTTTAATTCATATCATCTGTACGCAGTAATTAGGTATCTGCCTAATGGTTTTCCGATGTACAACGTGCGTTTTGATATTGAACGCATAGAGCGATAACTTTAGCGCAGTTTCGGTGAACAGATCCATCACATTTTGACAAGCCAGGCAATATAATACGCTGACCCAGTTCGTGGAACATTTTTACTCCCTATCACTTGAGAGAATAATAGGCGTGCTATATATTGAAGGGAAAATATCGCAAAAGTAGGGAAGAATTGAATATTTCTAGCCCAAAATTTTTGTTACAAGAAAACTAATCTTATGTCAAAAACAAGTTTTTAATGATATCACTTAATTTTTTTTTATGGAATAGGCTCTTTTAATAAACTAGTGCGCCTCACCATCAACGATTGCATCGCTACTTACTATCAGGTGGGATCGCAGTCTAGCACTAGGTTTTCTCAATTAAAAAAAACAATACATATATATATATATTTCATAGCAAGCTTTTATAGCGGTATAATACCTATATAATTAATACTCATCAAAACGAATCACTCAGGAAAAAAGCAGCTTTCTATCAGTGAAAAAAATATCGCAATCGGACCAGTACTTTCAGAGATTACTTCCTACAAACATAAAAACAAACTTTACCTCTTTATTATATTAGTGTAGTAGATAGTCCAGGGAAGATTTGCCAGTAGATGGCGTTATTTTTGAAAGTTCAGCTAAAAGGTATCCCAAAATTCATTGACTCTATGGTGGTAGAAAGTTCACCGGGTCTGCTACCTTTTGTATAAAAGTAGACGCTGAGCCCACGAGGAAGTTCTGAAAAGGAAACCCGCGGTCCCTGAACCCAGGATCAACTGAAAGACACAGGTGTGGTTTCAGTCAGACAGTCTGACACGCCCTCAAATTCCACCCTAGAGCTGGTCAGATCATCGACCATATCGTAGCTTTTCAGGTTTGTTAAGGCCCGCCACAATTATGGCGGTAAGTCCCCTCTTTGAGGCGTGGCTGGAAAGACCTCACGGCGTCCTTACCTTCCGCATGACGCAGGTACTCACCGGACATGGTTCGTTCGGGAGTTTCCTGCATTCGATTCATGCGGAAGTGACGCCCGGGTGTCGCCACTGTGCGGAACGCCCGGAGGACACGGTGGAGCACACAGTCGAGGTGTGCCCTGCTTGGGCGGAGCATTGCCGTGCCCTCGTGGGGGCGATCGGCGGCGGAGACCTCTCGCGCCGGGCCTTGGTTGAGGCCATGGTCCGGAGCGAGGAGGAGTGGCAGGCGGTCGCCGACTTCTGCGAAGCAGTAATGCTCGCAAAGGAGGAGGCCGAACGCATCAGGCAACGGCGTTATCGCCGCCGCCGTCGCCGGGATTCTGATCCCGATTTCCGGCCAACGTAGACGCGGGCTTGCGGACAGTGAGCAATGGGTAGCTCACTGTCCGGCCGTCCGGTAACTGTCCGGACCAAGCCCAAGTCGTTGACGCCGCGCACTGTTCCTGCGCGCCTCAAGGAGTTGTCAGCAACAGCAGGGACCCAGCCGGGTCGAAGCCTACTGGGGCCAGGGTTATCCGAAAGGGCGCTCGAGCCCCGGTATGAAGGCTAGAAGGAACGGGGTGGGTCTTTAAGTCAGTAAGAGTCTGACACTATCTCCCGCTCCGCCCAAGGGCGGGGGATGTCAATGCATGATTTTTTCCCACCATAAAAAAAAAAAAAAAGGTTTGTTAAGGCCCCAAGCGCCCGAAAAGTCCCATAAAACAGTGACTTTCTGAAACTCCTCTTCTTCGGTAACGGCCAAGTTAATAGGTTTGAAAAAATATATGTTTATTATAGATTCATGAACAACATTATCAACATTTGATTTTTTCGTGATATTAATACTTTTGTCTAAAAAAAATATTTAGCAATTTCGCAACTTTTCCCTACTCCTTCGAAACGGCTTGGATCTTTAGAAACATTTTTACACATAAAAATGGGTGGTTAAATGTTTTTTAAAGTGAACATTGCATATGTATTGAAATCAATCAATATTTCACAAAGAAAATGGATTTAAAGGTCAGCCGCGCGCTTTCCGGGCGCTGTTGGCCGCAAATAAATGCACAGATTTGCGTACTGCCGCCTAGGCGGGTGCGAGAAGTGCGTCCACATAATTTTGGCCAGATGGTTCAAGGGACTATAAGCCTTAATCATCAACACAGAAGTACAAATCATACATTCATAAAAGCATTTTTTGCTAAGCTTTCATGGAAATTACCAATGAGAAACAAACACAGAAAAAAAGAAAGAAGTCTATTGGCTGTGAGTGAATGAGGAATAAAAACAAAGTATGAAATAGTAAAGAGGCGAAGAGGCAACCAGTAAAACAAGGAACTCGATTAATCTACTGGGTGAGCGCGAGTCTATTGCGACTATGCAAAAAAAAGCAGTTTTTTTACTCTTTTTTCTATTGTATCGCATGTTCTGCATTTTCCACAAAGCTGAATCCTACTTCCAGTTATAAAGTTGATAATAAAACTCTTGTTTTATTTTCAAAAACATTCTTGTTATCAAAAAGGACTGAAACTATTCTTTAAACTTTCAAAGGACTGCACTGCATCGTTTAAATGACAAACACAAAAGCTATTTACTAGAAACGGCACTAAAAGTCGCACTAATGGTAAAAAATTAGTAGCACGTGCGTGTGTGTATACACCTATGTGTATATTTGTTACTTTTCAGGATCAAACGGCTGAACAGATGAGATAAAATTTGTCACACAGGTAGACCATTTCCTACCTACTTATTGTAGGTACACATTTAATTATGATTATTCACATCCTGAGACCAAGATCTATGTAACTCATAATATGATTTAAAACGAGTGTCCATGGAGTTTCTTGCACGTTCTTCTCCATAGAGATCTACGCTTTGGAACGAGCAATTTAGCTTCACTTTTGTTGGACTGACCAGCATTTGACTATTCAAAACGACCTGCAAATGGTCTATTTGAAATAAATGTTTTTGATTTGATTGATTTGATTTGAGAGTACGACGTATGTTCCATACTTTTCTACTATTACGCAGCCGAAGCTGCTAGCAGCAGTTAGTAAATTCAATTATTTATCTCAGGACCTTGAGGTCCTGGACTTTTGGAAGGCCAACTCGCAGAGGCCCTTTTAGGCGCTTTTTATGGAACAGGTACCAACCGGTGATTATCCCTGTATGCGCTATGCTAGTGCATCCAAGGACAACCCCCGGTTAAAGGGAAACTATTGCAACATGTGGAAAACTAATATAAGGCTATGGTTTTTGGAGTCTTAAGTGGACTGGTTACCGGGAACTATGTTTAGACTATGGCCCCTGCCTGAACAATGTTTTTAAATTCCATCGATAAAAAGGAAGGGGGTGACTTGCACACTCAACAAATGGGCCCCCAAAATGGTGCCTGAGGAGTGGAGAGGTATACCACGGCTATCAGGACAATCCCAGAAGTACGGTCAAGATCCCTACCAGCACCTTACTGGATTATACATCCTTCTCCCGAGCGCGTTTGCTCTTGCGAATCTCCACTCGCCAGCCAGTAAATTAATTATTACAAAATGCACCTATGTAATTTAAGCTAGCTAGCTACTTGTATATACTACACCAATATTATAAAGAAGTATAAAGTTTGTTTTATTGTTTGTAGTAGGTAATCTCTGAAAGTACTGGTCTGATTGCTAAAATTTTTTCATGTACGCCATAGGCTATATTTTATGTACGCCGGCGAGCCGCAGGCAAAAGCTAGTCTTTACTAAATGTACTTACAGTACAATTCACGAATGATGGCGACCGTGAAGTTTGCGCAGAAGGCTGCGCAGTAACGTGTTTTAGGAACCAAATTCAAAGCGAAAGTTCGCAAAGGCTAACTTCACGGCCGCCATCATTCGTGAATTGTACTGTACTGTTATTTGTATCATATACGATTCAGTTAAGTTAGTGTAGTCTATTTTAAATATTCTAATCTGCATATAAACATCTCTTACTCAACTCTCCAGTCGAAAATCTGCTAAAAGAAACTTTCATAAAGCAGAATCTTTGTAAAGAGAAAAGGAGGTTCTACGTTCGGCTGAATGTATGTTTTTTATATGTTCAATCTGTATTTGTTTTTTTCATTTGTAAATATTTGCGTTTACATAAATATAAAAGGAATCAAAAACATTTTCTACATTGTTAGACCAAAAACTCCCGACAAAACACTCGACAGGGTTTTGAAAACCGTTTGCGACCGGTAAACAAGCTTCTAAACTAGTTCAATAGTTCAAACAAACAGAACCAACTTTCAATTTGGCACGGACAAAGTATGGGGGCGAACAAAGTAAATAAACCTACGTAATTTTAATTAGGTAAACAAAAGAGAGCTGGAGCAGTACCCCTAGCCAAGTTGCGAATCTGCAATAGTTAACGCTAGTAGAAAGCTTCAAATGTACGGGAATGACGTCATCTCAACGCTCAGTCGCGTGGTCAGAACAAAAGATTCGGCGACGCGGCCAACTAGAAGCGATCGACGCAAGCGAAACGGTTGTAACTTGGCTAGAGGGGCAGGGTAGAGAAGTGATGGCGCAGTCGTAACTTCCCGGACTTCCGAATTGTAGCTCGCGAATTCAAATCAAGCCATGCTCATCATCATCATAACATCAGCCGAAAGACGTCCACTGTTGGATATAGGTCTCCCCCAAGCGTCGCCACAACGACCGGCCCGGTACGTCACGCATCCATCGGATTTCCGCGACCCTAACCAGGTCCACCTTGTTGGAGTTCCAACGCATCGTCTTCCGGTACGTAATCGCCACTCCAGAACCTTTCGTCCCCATCGGCCATCTGTTCTGCGTGCAATGTGCCCTGCCCATTGCCACACAGGCTCATTACTTTGTGTAATTTATTTCATCACCACTGCTCTCAAAACGGTGAAGGAAAACATCTTGAGCAAACAGACATGTCCTAGAACCAAACATTCGAAGACATGTGACATTCACCAACCCACACTGGGCCCGCGTGGTGGATTACGGCCCATTCCCTCTCCTAGAGAGCAGGCCTGAGTCCCAGCAATGGGAACATTAATAGATTATGCTAGGTAAACAAAAGGCTGGTACACAAAGGAGTTAGTATTAGATTTGAATCTGTTTAGAGGAACTAGGAACTGGTTTTGGAGTTACAAACGCATTACGTAACTCTCTGACTTTACTACTCCCCTAGTACAAGTACCTATGTGCGATAAATATATTACGTGACATAATTTCTCAATTAACGGTAACTCAATCAAAGTAAGTAGATTGAAATGAAATTTGAAACATAAAATGAAAAATACACAAAAGGTCGGTCAAGTGCGAGTCGGACTGCGCACTGATGATTCCATACAAACTTACCTATGTAAATAGTTCAGTTCCCAAATGGAGTCTCGAAGATTTATCCAAATCGAGTCATATTTACAGATTTATAATTTTTAGACTAATTTCCTTTACGCAAGTACTCATCGCACGACGATAAGAACTTGCTTTACGCAAAATTTCAGGATTTTAGGTCAACGAGAAATACCCAAGCAACTACCTTGCATTCCTTGAAAGGGATCTTTAAGTCAAGAGTGAATAAGTTACTTCTAGGTAAACGTGCTCCATTGTCGACTTCCATCATTTGGGATAGTGGTCAAATCTCTTTAGCATAAAATCATGTTAAAAATATAAATGTTTATTACGAACCTATTGACTTTCAGATCCTGAGATTTTTTTCAATTAATTAAAAGTCACCTGTATAACAAAATATCTTTAGCATAAAATCATGTTAGAATATAAATGTTTATCAAGAACATATCTTTATTCCTTTGTTATTCCCCCTAAACAGAAACGGTAAACAAAGCAATACATTTTAAAAGTAAAAGCTCCAGGAAGAAGTTAGAGTTTGTAAGAAAAGCGCACCCGTAAACGCCCTACATCGTACGCGGCAATAATCCGTAACTAGTTCACACCGGCACGTGCCGGATCCAACCGGTTTTAACCAGTTCAAACTGAACAACTTAGACAATTTTTCGTGTAATATCTTTTGAAATCACCTGTTTTTTATCTTTGTGCTCTTTTTGTGTTCGGTGATTATTTCTGAATCAAAATTATAATTCAATATTACGTGAATTTTAAATTTTGAGAAAAATAAGGGGCAAGGTCATATTTCGGAGTTGTTATTTTTTACGGTATTGTAAACACAGTTATCTACAGTTTAAGCACCCAAGTTTCGCTGGGTCCTGGAGCGAGGAGGAATGGTAGATGGTCGCCTCCTTCTGCGAAGCAGTAATGCTAGCAAAGGAGGCGGCCGCAAGCGTCAGGAAACGGACTTAACGCCCTAGCCGCCTGGACCCCGATCCTGAATTCCAACATGAAATGACTTGCTATATACCACAAAACAGACCAAGTCTAGAAGAAAACAAAATTCCCCAGGTCAGTCAAAGACAAGAAAATGTGTTTAAATTTAGCAAAAATCGTAAAAGTCTAAACACTTACCCCAGTTAAGTAATAGACCTAAACATTGTTGCTACAGCTGCTTTATTTTAAGACCTGAGGCACTACCATGAACTGTAAACTAGATCCATTTTACGATCTAAACTGAACCGTTAAAGAGATGGAGCTATATAAGATGCACTGTCCCTCTTCTTCGCTCGCACGTCTAACATTTTAACCCATCATGGTAAGGCACTTTCATTTTTCGAGTAACGTGCCCCGTATTTATGTGTTGAAATATTTTAGTAGGAATCGGAGTTCAACCACAAAATAGATAGGTACAGAAGTCAATCTCATGTATTTACTTCACTTTTTATACCTACGTTAGGCGATCGCGCTAGGGTCAGCGCGTTGCGCTGAACTGCACGAGTACGACCGGGCGATTGAGCCGAAATATCGTATCCATGAACGGTGTCTATGTGTGCGTTGCTCGAGCGCGCTTTGTATGTAGATTGACTTCTGTACCAATCTATTTTGTGGTTCAACGCCGAAAACAAAAGTTTTTTGACGACTGAACGAATAGAGGTGCGCACTTGTTCATCAAGTTTTTCATGATAAGTTAACTACAAAACTAGAATAAAACATAAATACCAACATAAAAATTGTTTCTACCAACGACCGACGCCGGGGTGAAAGTCCTCTGCCGCGACAGGTCACGGCATGGCGGACAGAGCTCTGGCGGGATCTCATGGTGGAATGGCGTCAGCGACTATCGCAACCCAGTGCTGGGCACGCCACAATTATGGTGATAAGCGCTTCTTTGAGACGTGGCTGGAAAGACCTTACGGCATCCTTACCTTCCGCATGACACAGGTCCTCACCGGAAATGGCAAGTTCGATAGTTCCTGTTCCGAATTAAAGCAGAAGTGACGCCCGGGTGTCGCCAGTCGCCACTGTGCGGAACGCCCGGAGGACACGGTGGAGCACACAATCGCGGTGTGCCCTGCTTGGGCGGAGCATCGCCGTGCCCTCGTGGGGGTGATCGGCGGCGGAGACCTCTCGCGCCGGGCCTTGGTTGAGGACATGGTCCGGAGCGAGGAGGAGTGGCAGGCGGTCGCCGACTTCTGCGAAGCAGTAATGCTCGCTAAGGAGGAGGCCGACCGCATCAGGCAACGGCGCTCTCGCCGCCGCCGGGATTCCGATCCCGATTTCCAGCCACCGTAGGCGCGGGCTTGCGGACAGTGAGCAATGGGTAGCTCGCTGCCGCCGGACAGCGAGCTACCCATTGCTCACTGTCCGGTAACTGTCCGGACCAAGCCCAAGTCGTCGACGGCGCGCACTGTTCCCGCGCGCCTCAAGGAGTTGTCAGCACTACTGGGGCCAGGGTTATCCGAAAGGGCGCTCGAGCCCCGGTATGAAGGCTTGAAGGAACGGGATGGGTTTTTTAGTCAGTAAGAGTCTGACACTATCTCCCGCTCCGCCCAAGAGCAGGGGTTGTCAGTGGATGATTTTACCCATCGAAAAAAAAAATGGGTACAATGATCCTACGGGGTACAATGATACCTATATAATGTTTGGTCCATCCTATCTTCTGCCGAAAGGCATCCAAAGTAGTGATACTATGACAAAATAGACTTAATAACCTAAAATAAATTGTAAAAATACACAAAAACTCTTAAAAAAAATATGTATGTAATGAAATGACCTCCTTGGAAATGACATTTCATTTTTTTAATTTTTAAGCTGTGGATACGGGGTGACGTATCATTCAATGACAGATGATGTTTAGATTATTTTGTGCATTTTATTGTTATAAAAACTTGTAGAGAGATAATTAAAGGGATATAATTGAGGAAACGATATTATTAAACTTTAAATGTCGTTTCTTTGTTTTCAGGTGAGATAAAAGTGTAATTTTAGTTAAACGATAATTGTTACACCTACTGTAAAAGCATGTTGAATAAAACAAATCTTTGTTTTCAGAGAAACAATTTGTGGTTTATTTCGAAAATCCTCAATAAAACCCATTATAAAACGACATTTTTGTTAACTAAAAGAAGATGGACCGGCTGCAATTTGAGTTTACGATGATAGCTTCAAATGATGGCAAATCAAATGTATTAGCCATAACCTCAATATCTACAGAAGAAGGAAAATGTTATGTTTTACCTCATGAGCTGAAGCCGGTGATTCATCATACATATATTGTCAAAATGAATACTTTCTCAAAAATAAAAAATAGTATAAAGAAAAGGTATCAAAGTAGAAAAATATGGATAAAATTGGATGAAGATCTTAAGAAAACATATAGAGATGAGGAAGGTAATATGCAATTTTTAGATCAATATTTAGAAGAAATAAGCACAAAACAACCAATAGACAAAAACGACAATTTGCAACATATCTTGGAAAAATTAATAAAAACTACTACAAAGAAAGAAAATCAACATAACCTAAAACATATTTCAGAGAAATTTATTATTGAAAAATTCACAAGCAAGAACCCTAATGCAATGCAATGGATTGAGAATTTTGAAAAGGAGTGTGAGCGCTTTAATATATCAAAAGATGAAACAAAAATAGATATATTGAGATTATTTTTAGAAAAATCTTGTTTGGATTGGTATAGCTCGATGGCCATAAAACTAACAATAAAGGCTGAATGGAATGAATGGAAAGACAAATTTTTAGAAACTTTTAAAAACCGAGGATGGGACATAGTTACATATGCTCTCGCATTTAGATATAAAGAAGGACTACTAATTGATTACGCTATTAGAAAAGAAAGGCTTATGCTACCCAAAATAAAACCTCGCCTCGCTTGGTGTTTTACTCGAACACCTTTGAAGAACATATAAAACACATAAGAAATGTATTAGAGGCAATAATACAAGAAGGCTTTAGATTGAAGTTTACGAAATGTAACTTTGCTTCAGACTCAGTAAAGTACCTCGGCCATGTAATTCAGAACAATTCGGTAAGACCACTAAAAGACAATTTGATCTCGATAAGACATTTTCCAACTCCTAAGACACAAAAGAATATCAGACAATTTTTGGGAAAAATTAACTTCTACCATGAATACATACCAAGAAGTGCAATTATTTTAGACCCATTACATAATTTATTAAGAAAAAATGAAAAGTTTGTGTGGTCAGAGAAGTGTGAAGAATCATTTAATCAAATAAAAAGATATTTATGTTCTCAACCTGTGTTGGAAATATTCGACAAAGACTTACCAATAAAAATCTTTACAGATGCGTCTTTAGAGGGTATCGGGGCAATATTAAAACAGACTCAACTAGACGGTAAAGACAAACCGGTGGCATATTTTTCAAAAAAACTAAACGAATCTCAAAAACGAAAAAAGGCCATATATTTGGAATGTATTGCTATGAAAGAAGCAGTTAAATACTGGCAACACTGGCTAATTGGAAAACATTTCACTATTTACTCAGACCACAAACCTCTAGAGAACATGAATATTAAATGCAGGACAGATGAAGAATTGGGTGACCTCACATATTACCTATCTCAATATGACTTTACAGTAAAATATATACCTGGTAAAGAAAATATAGAAGCAGACTGTTTGAGCCGAAACCCTGTATTAGAATCAGAAGATAACAAGGAAGAACTATTAAAAATAGTTAATTTAATACAAATAAAAGATATAGTTGAAGACCAAGAAAAAAATGAAACAATAAAAGAAAAGAAACAAAATCTACTACATAAAAATAAAATCTATTATAAAAAAATAAAGAAACTTGAAAAAATTATACTCTCAGAAGAATTTAGTAAAAAAATTATAAAAAAGGTGCATGAAGATTTATGCCATATTGGAATCAGACAATTACAGAAAAAAATAAGTCCACTATATACAGCTAAAAACCTAACAAAAAATATCATAAATATTTGTAAAACATGCGAAATATGCATAAAAAATAAATCAAGATGTCAAGGAAAATTTGGGTTAATGTCACAACTGGGACCAGCAACAAAACCATTTGAGATAATGTCAATGGATACTATAGGTGGCTTTGGAGGATCTAGGTCAACAAAAAAATACTTACACCTTTTAGTAGACCACTACACAAGATATGCGTTTATTGTGACTTCAAAAACACAGAACGCAAGTGACTTTGTAAAACTAACAAAGAAAGTTCTCGAGACAGATGAGATTGGAATAATTCTAACAGACCAATATCCAGGCATCAATTCAAAAGAATTTAAACAGTATTTGCAGGAGAATAACATCAAACTAATATTTACAGCTGTGAATACGCCATTTTCGAACGGCTTGAACGAAAGATTAAACCAAACAATAGTAAATAAAATAAGATGTAAAATAAATGAGAAAAATAATAAGAGAACATGGACAACAGTAGCAAGAGAATGTGTACAGAAATATAATGAAACAGACCATTCTGTTACAGGTTTTGCACCAAAATATTTACTGGATGGTACAAATGTCAGTATTTTACCAAATGAAATTAAAACAATAGAAAAGGAAGACAAGTGGATTGCTGATAGAAGATTAGCATTAGAGAATACAATAAAATCTCACAAGCACAACAAGAAAATATTTGATAGAAATAGGAAAATACAAGAGTTCGAGATAGGAGACAGTGTATATGTAGAAAATGGAAATAGACTGAACAGGAAAAAATTAGACGAATTAAAAATAGGCCCTTTCAAGATAATAGAGAAAATATCGAACTCCATTTATAAGATTGACACTGGCAACAGAAAAACAGAATCAACTTAATTCCACATAACAAAATTACAACCTGTTACGGCAGAAGATGAAGTAGAAGAAAACGAATAGGTATAAAGATAGCTTGCAGGTGCATTGTTTGTATTATATTATTTAGAATTTTCGTTCCTATGGGGGGGAGATGTAATGAAATGACCTCCTTGGAAATGACATTTCATTTTTTTAATTTTTAAGCTGTGGATACGGGGTGACGTATCATTCAATGACAGATGATGTTTAGATTATTTTGTGCATTTTATTGTTATAAAAACTTGTAGAGAGATAATTAAAGGGATATAATTGAGGAAGCGATATTATTAAACTTTAAATGTCGTTTCTTTGTTTTCAGGTGAGATAAAAGTGTAATTTTAGTTAAACGATAATTGTTATACCTACTGTAAAAGCATGTTGAATAAAACAAATCTTTGTTTTCAGAGAAACAATTTGTGGTTTATTTCGAAAATCCTCAATAAAACCCATTATATGTATAACTCTAGTTTGTCACACCAACAACAGCCCCATTTCTTGTCCAGGCAATTACTGTCCATTCCAGGTTGCCTGGAAGAGATCGCGGAATGCGATAAGGCCGCCCATTGTATGTATGTGTTTTAGTTTTAGTTCCCTTTTTGTATATGTAATGGTGTACAATAAAGCGTATAATAAATAATAAATAAATAATGTCAGCAAATGAAAATTGTCAAAATTTAAATAAAATAGTGCGAAAAGATAAAATAATGCCAGCAATATTACAGTCGTTAAAATTAAATTAATTAAAACAATCAAAATGTAATGAAAAAAAAATTCAATATCAGCAAAAAATTAAAATGACAAAAATTTACTAACTGTATAAAATAAAAAACAACAATCATTGAAAAAAAGAAACATTGGTCCTATCTTATGTGCCTCACAGCCCGTGCAAAAAAGATTAATTTCAATTATGTTGCCTTTGTGTAATTTATTTAATTACCACTGCTTTCAAAACGGTAAAGGAAAACATCGTGAGAAAACCGGCATGTCCTAGAACCAATAATTCGAAGACATGTGACAATCACCAACCCGCACTGGGCCCGCGTGGTGGATAACGGCCCATTAATTTTCCTAGAGAGGAGGCCTAATTCCCAGCAGTGGGAACATTTAAAAAGGCTGATGATGATGATGTTGCCAGAAGAATGTTAGAGAAAGAGCAATGTTCCTGAGTAAGTCAATCTAATGTCAGAGTTGACACCAGCTGTCAAATTCTATCAGTTGAGTTTTTGGCGGCATTTTTTCAAGTGATGTTCGAAGTTTGTTTTTTCTGCTTAGTTTGGCACTAGATGGCGTTGTGTGAAAAATTTTGGAATATTATATTAACCTTGATCAAAGTAAACAATGATCAAGATCTCTTAATCAACCTTGATTATTCAACCAGTGTTGACGACTTAAGATTTCATTTTACCCTAATAAAAACCCAAATCGTTTGACTTTTTAGACAGACTTTACTATTCGATACTGCAAAAAACGTTGGAAAATTTGAAATTTCGTGATCTATCCTGGAGCATTCAAGGAAAAGTAGGATTATATGTACCTATCCGATATATTTCATTCAATACCCGTATCTGGATCCAGTCTACTGCCGATATTAGGTAGCATTCCTCGTATGGCGCGCTATTCATAATGATTAGGTCCGGAATTACGAACCCACTACATCCCATACCTTTGAGTGAATGTTTATGCCCTTATTTCGGAGTAAATAAGTGCTTGAAACGTTGAAACAGTAGTAAAGCATTCTTTTTAGAAGCAACTAAGATATAACTAAACAAGTTTTTAATGAAAATATTTTTTTCATAGCAAGCTTTTATATCGGTATAATACTTATATAATTAATACTCATCAAAACGAATCATACGAGCCCAAACTCGATGGGGTTGTGTTATTTAATTACCAAGTTCCTATAGCCACCTTCCGGTTCCATCATCAGATCAGCTCCATGTCATCATAATATTGCATTGTCAGCTCAATCGGTAACCGGGAAGTGGATCAAATTTACAAGATTTGATGACAGACAAACATCGGGACAGGTGAAACTAAAAAAAAGCTTTAGTAAAAAAGTAAAATGCTTGAAATTCGACTGAGAATCCGATTAGTCTGACTCGGTTAGGAAACGTACAGGAAGCTGCACGGTATTTTCTTCTTCGCAGTGTCCCAAAACAAAAGTCTATGACCAGTACGTGATGCCAGTGATGACATATAGCTCTGATACGTGGTCGCTCACAAAGGACCTCATCAGAAAGCTTAAAGTCACTCAAAGGGCAATGGAGATTATGGAGAGGTCTATCTATATTCGGAGTTTTCTTGTGTGATCGGTGAACAAGCGACAGGAGGATCAAGGTTACCGACATAGCCCAAAGAATCGCCATATTTAAGTGGGAGTGGGCAGGGTATATTGCTCACAGTACTGAAGGTCGATGGGGCCGAAAGGTTCTGGGCTGGCAACCACGTATTGGAAGATGCCGTATTAGAAGGCCGTCCATCCACAAGGTGGACCGACGACCTGATGAGGATCGAAAGAATCTGATGGATGTTAGACGCAAGGACCGGTCATTGTGGCGACACTTACGGGAGGCCCATGTCCATCAGTGGACGTCTTTCGGCTGAAATGATGATGGTGATTCCGTTACAAAAACTCTTCCACAGATGGCAAATTACACTATAGTGTAGTGACATATTGTTTATCTCGGAAAAATGCATGATTCTTGTGACTAGAACTCGTAAATTATTATCCAACTAGCGAACGCTAGTGTAATGAATACATTTTGGCAAACAAATGAAATACTTGTCTCCCTCATAAACTACAATCGTACAAAGTTATATCAATAAGTAAAGACAAAAACAAATATTAATTCAACAACACAAGACGAGTGCTATCAAAAACATATTTGCTTGTCTATCGAAGCATATCATATTTGAAACAAGAATCACAACAGAAATGACTGTTTACCGAACGTATCCGACTGTTTACGAAAATAGACGAACGGATCTAATATGGCGGAGCGTTGACAAAAGCGTTGGAAGTTTTTGAACCCTTTTTCACTCGGGTCTTGGGTACTAGTGCGTTCAGTCGCATAGTACCCCATAATACATGGTGACCGTCGCTCTACCGATCAAAGGCACTTTGAGCCATTGTTTTTACATAAATAGAATGTTTAAAATAAAGATTATTATAAAAAGTATGCAGACGAGTTCGATTTTGACGTTTTTAAAAAGTATTCTGGTCATTAAACTAATTAAACCTTCCGAAAACCGTAATTAGAGACACAATAGAAAGACAATGAGATAGCGGACGCCGGCATTTGCTTGGGGTTTATTTAATTAAGAACAAATAGACATGCTATCAGTGGTGGCCGAGTGATAATGGCTCCGACTTACGAGTTGTAGGTCGCGGATTTAAACCCTGCCAGGCGCATTGCCTTGTGTAGTTTATTTTATTACCACTTCTCTCAAGACAGTGAAGGAGAACATCGTGAGGAAACCGGCATATCCTAGAACCAAAAATTCGAAGACATGTGACATTCACCAACCCGCAGTAGGCCCGCATGTTGGATTACGATCCATTCCCTCTCCTAAAGAGACCTGAGTCTGAGTAGTGGGAACATTAAAAAGGCTGATGATGATAATGTTGAGACATGCTAAAATGATTACGCTCCTTATTAGAGCATTGAAAAGCCGTAAATCACTAATGAAACCGCAAGAAAACGTTTTAATAAATAAAACAGGAAGTTGTGAAAGATTAAATTACTAAACGAAACTGTAAACCAATATATCAAATGAAACTTAATCGAGCATGTGACAGAAACATCGAAATGCCATTCCCCCCGAAGCAATTTCAACAAATCCTGTAAGTTATTACAGCAGACTGTTATGGAAATCTGGTAAATAAATAGCCAACTTTTGCACAATACACAAATTTCGTAGAAATTACCAAATGTGTATAATTAATTAATGTTCAGAGAGTTTGTGCCAACGCTGAACGCATTACAATTTTGCTTTGGTCCAAGTTAACGTCTCTAGTTTGATTCTAATTAATATTTCGAATAGGATTATGGCGGGTTTGGAATTATGATTGTTGTTAGCAGAGCTTAGGGAGGAACGAATTTGTATGCCATGTATGTCATATGCTAAATCTTTTTTTTGAAGTGGGAAATCATTAAAATGACTTGTCGCGCTCTATGATGGAGTAGGAGGCAGTACCAGGCTTTTACTGATAAAACCACAACTGTGTCCTTCGGATGCCCTTTGCGTTCTAAAACCACCTCTTGCAAAAAGCGGGCATCGGTCCAACTGAGTCTCTACGGTTTGCTGACATCTCTTTGAATAGCGCGCGAAACACTACGCGCTGTCGACGACTTAGGTTCAGTCCGGACAAGTACCGGACGGTCGGATGGCGAGCTACCCATTATTCGTCGTTATTAAGCCCGCGCCTCCCACTGCTGGTAGTCAGGGTCAGTGTCAGTTCGGTGGCTGGGGCGGGAGGATGTCCTCATGCGTGCAGTCTGCTTTGCAAGAGGCGACCACCATTCCTCCTCGTCCCGGACCATGTTCTGCACAAAGGCCGGAGCGAGAGGCCACCGCCACCTCATCCTGAAGTTGTCAGTGTATTGTTTCTATATTTAGCAAGAGGCAGCTTTTAAAAATTACAATTATAAATTGTTACCACTATAGCTAAGTACATATAACGCCTTAAAGTAAAATACTAGCAATGCTGCATAAAGACAAAAAATACTTCGCCCATTTTCACAAGGAGTTCCAGAAAAAAAAAAAAAATTTAGTAAATACTAGCTGACCTGCCGAACTTCGTACCGCCTTACAGTCAATGAATGTAGTTAATCCTTTGGTATAGCGTTGAAACAAAGCCTAAGAATATATATTAAGTCACAGATTCTGTAAAAATTATCTATATTGATTTCGTACATTTTACGTGATACGCGCACAACTAAAAACTTCTCCAGATTAATTATACAGGGTGTAAGGCACAACCCTCCACAAACTATAAGGGCTTACTCAGTACACGAAACTGAGCAACTTTCCACAAGACTTTCAGGAAACGAAAAAAAAAATTAACCTACAAAATTAAAAACTTGATTGGACAGTTTATATGGAGAGGCCGATCTTTTTTTCGTTTCCTGAAAAAAAAATCTTTTGGAAAGTTATTCAGTTTTGTCTATTGAACAAGCCCTTAAAGTTTGTGGAGGACTGTCTCTTACACCATGTATGTATAGATAAGAAATTTCTTGTTTACGACATTTCTTGTATAATAAAGTGAATTCTCCGCTATTTCTCATGCACTAGTGACGTCTCGCCGCCATCGCCGGCTGGCTGCCTCCCCGTCAACTGTTGCCCACCCGAAACTGTTTGCAATTCAAACGTTCCTTGAATATTCGCCGCTCCAAATACCTGTTCCTCTATTATTAAATACCTCGGTTGAGAATTGAGATAGAGAACGCTTAATATCAGTTGCATCTGATATTAGGTTGGTTTTAAAGTGGAATTTACCTACCTTTGTAGCTGAGTGTTTATTATTGTTTATGGTTTATGTGAATAGCAAGCGAACCTTGTTTAATAAAACCGCATATTTGTCAAAATTATTTATTATGATATTATAATAATATAAATTATTTGGGTAAAATGTAGTAGGTCTGAAATATGTTATCATTATAGAAGACTAAGTGCAAAGACACATTCTGCCATTTAGTGAGGCATGCAAATATTTAGTGGATAGTATTTAAGAGTTCTATGGACTAAGAAAATAAAAAATAATTATGAACAAATCAATACGCAAATTATTTAAACTAAGTTTTAAACGCATATTAGGGTAACCAAATTACCAGAGATGTTGATAAATACTAAAAAAAAAAACACTAGAAGAAGACACAATTCACGCATTTTCGCGATAAATTGTCAAATTACTTTGTTTTATTAAATTGGCCCCTGTATCACTAGTTTTGAGCCTGCTTTCCGTTATTGGTAGAAATAAGAATCAAGAATCAAAGCATTTATTTCTAATAAACCATTTACAGGCACTTTTGAATTATTAAGACGTCCGTCAGTCGGAAAATGATGCGAATCGCACATTCCAAAGCGTAGATCTCTATCGAGAAGAATGTGCAACTCCATAGATACCTACTCTTTAAAATCACGGTATGTATTAGAAATATCCCGGTTAAGTAAATGTTTCTTGTCGCTACTATTATGTAAGAACAATGTAAATAAATTAAATTAAATTTAGAAATTAAAATAAGACACTAGCAGCTTTGAGATGACAAGTCAAAATATTGGAAGCCCAAGTATCTATCTATAACAAACATCTTTATTAATTCCACCATTATAAAACAAAGACATTATAATTACAATCAATCGCAAAGCACGTCACGTACGTCCGTCCATCGTTAGTACCAGCGTGCAATTAAACACGAACGAAACATCGGAAGAATATTCCGCGCTCCATATTCAAACAATCGCCGCTGATTGACGGGCGTGACACGAAAGCTCCCGGGGACGCCCGACAACATCCGACGTACTTGAATACTGGAACTGTTGCAATGCAAGTTATTTTTAAATATGGAAAGGGCAGTTCTATTTTATTTTTCAAATTCGAAATAGACTATGTTCCCAGACGAAAATGTATAAATGGCTGCATTTGATTTTAGGGCTTCTTCACACATACCACATCCACACCACGTCACAACGACAAAATGCTGTCAAGCAGAGGTTACGTTTGAATAGTGTCGCTGCAGCTTTTTGTAGTTGTGTTGTGGCAATGACTATACAACCACAATGGTTTAATTCTCTTTGCGTTGTGGTACCGACAAAATGTCGATGTGGTTGCGTTGTCGCCAATAGTTGCGATGTGGTTACGTGGTGTGCAGACATGGTTACGCACTGTCGTTGCTGCGACGCAAGGTTGTGTTTGCGATGTGGTCGGCCCCTAGTTCGCAGTGTCGCTGGTGGTTGCGTTGTCGTTGCTATGTGGTCGGTATCACACACACAGTCTATAACGACTGCCAAATATATGCACGTGGTGTGATTAGGTGTGGTTATGGTACGTGTGAACAAGCCCTTAGAGCACTGAAAAATTTACTTTTTCGAAACCATGACCTCCACATCTCAACCTACTGATTCTATCTTATCGTAGTTTTATTGTTTGTGGGTTGCTGGTTTTTTTTAATTGATGTATACTAGTGCTTGACTGCATCCCACCTGATGGCAAGTAAACATTGATGCTCATTAATAGTGAGGCGCCCTAGTTTATTAAGAGTCTAGTCACTCTAGCGTTGAATATACCTAAATTAGAATCGGACAAACAGGAAATTGTTTCAGTCACACTTACCACAATTTTTATGTACATACTCTTATTTCCAAGTATGCACGTGACTGAAAAACCTTCCTCATTTATTACCCCTTATTATAATAACAGTTAAACAATATTAGTTGCATGCATTACATACCTAGTACATGCATAGCTATACCCTATTCGCGTTAAGGATAGACATTAGAAAACTTTTTTACTGTGTGTTCAACAGATTTTAACTTATATTTCTTAGGTTTAAGAACGGCATTAAAAGCAAAAAAGTGGTTACAATATCGACTATTTACTGCAGCCGCCATTTGTCATGTCACCAAACGTCAAAATCGGTTGAACGGACAGTAATAAAAGGTTTTCATAAATGTCTAATGTTATTTTGAACAGAGTATACACATATCATAAAGCTGCTACGTTCCCACGTGCAAACGACTCCATACATTGTTGTTTGCGCCAGCCACAGTTCTGCATATTGCTCGCCATTTCAAATTTATGAAACACTGGCCACCTCTAAATATCTATGAACACGTTGTTTATGACCGAGCGAGCTTGTCTATGGATATGTGTGTGATTGGCTAAGCATAGAGTAAGAAGAGATTGAAGGTGCTTGTAGCTTCAGGAATGCGAGATTTAGGATCTGTTTCAAATGAAGAGAGTTTGTAAAACAGATAAATTCTTATGTTAACAGGACCGAAGCCATCTAGGGCCATGAGGAAAAGACACCCATAGCCGTAGAACGTATTGAGCAATTGAAGGACACTGGTGTGGTTTTAGTCAGTAGTAGTCTGACACACCCGCCCACTCTACCACGAGAAGAACAAGAGAAGTCTTTGGATGATTCCCACCAAAAAAAAAACTGGTAGTGATAGTGTATTTTTATTTTTATATTTTTTTTTTATGTTCCTAGAACAAAAAAAAACCAAAACTCACATTAAAAGAAAATACACTTAGTGTGATTACCACCTCCTACGAAGAAATAATTTGTAACCACTTTAACTAATTTCGCATTATTCATAGCCCAACGTTTTACTCCTTATAGATCCAGGTCTTATCACGGACTTGTATATTATATATATATTCTATGTCATGTGTTCTTTGCCGAGTTGCTAGCCTGTCGGTTTTCTACCGGTTGCATTTCGGAGAGTGTGCGTTGGATTTGTATAGCCTAATTCCGCCTAGCCCGTTCCATCATCGGACTACCAGGCGTATGGCGATACACCACCGGTGGTGGACATCCCACCTATAAGCACAAAACATTTTGGGAACACATTCATTGTGCGTACAGTGAAGGAGGGGAATTTCTTGCCGGTGTCTGAGTTTCCTGATGGCTCAAAACCCGAGAATCTTTAAGTCAAAAGTGAATAGAGTACTTCTAGGTAAGCGCGCTCCATCGTCGACCGCATCGTCGCTATCCACCAGGTAAAATAGCGATCAAGCGCGAACCTATACCCGATTTCCAGCCACAGTAGGCTCTAGCTTGCGGACGGCGAGCAATGGTAGGTGGCTGTCCGACCGTCCGTTAACTGTCCGGACCGAGCCCCAGTCGTCGACAGCGCGCACTGGTCCCGCGCCTCAAGGAGTTGTCAGCAACAGCAGGAGCCCAGCTGGATCGAAGCGTACTGGGGCCAGGGTTAGCTCCGAAAGGTAGCTCGGCCCCGGTATGAAAACCAAGAAGGAACGGGGTGGGTTTTTTAGTCAGTAAAAGTCTGACACTATCTCCCGCTCCGACCAAAGGCGGGAGATGTTATTTGGATGATTTCTATCCGCTAAAAAAAACAATCATAACGATCGAAATTTTTTTTTGGGTTCCATAGGTTTGAATAAAAAAAGGATTTCATAAAACATCACTCGAATCTATTCAGTGCAAAAGATAAACATATGAACTTTTGTGACCCAAACACTGACGCATTGTCTTGTACAATAAACAATTTCTAAAATTAAAGACTGATAAGTGTAATAATTGCAAGTAGTTTTAATGAAAAATGACTGACTGACTTATCAATCAGATAGTGTCGTGTATTATAAGTACTAATAGGTACCTACACACGTACGTACACAAGATCGTTTAGTCTTTAAACGTACATATGACAGGCGAGGTGTAGTGACAAGCAGAATTATTTCTATGTCGTGCTAAGATCAATTTCTGAGCCATGTAAGTACATACTTTAAAATATATATGAAAAAAAAACAAACAAGAGTGACAGACATAAATTAAACTCATGTCAATAAAATATATCTAAGCTTGGACCCGGTTAGTCATTAGTCATTGGTCATTTATTCATGAACAAATAATTTGTATCTGAATTACACACAATCAATTACAAAATTACAGTTTAAAAAACAAAAAAAAAAGTAAAAATGTCAAGAATTTAAGAATAATAAATTTAAATTTGCCAAAATTTAAAATAAATTACAATAAAACATTTACAAATAAAATAGCAAAGAATGTCAGAATGAATTAAAAATAAAAAATAACAATTATAAAATTTGTAGTCAGATTCAATTAAGTAAAAGAATAAATAAAATCAATAAAGTAATGACCATGTTAAAGCAACAGAAATTAGAGTTCTTCTACAGCATATAGACACTTATTCAGTAGGAATTGTATTAGTTTTAATTTGAAAGTATTACTGTAGACAGCACATTTTATATCTAAAGGCAACCTGTTAAATAATTTTACGGACTGGTATCGTGGACAGTGTTTAATATTTCTCAAGTTATGATTAGTAAAATTTTTATTCTTCAAATCAAGTCTACGGGTGCCTTCCCTAATCTGGTTTCCAACCCTTGTGGACTATTACTCTTTTTTTGTGGCGGTTGAAGCTCGCGCACTTTTCCACACTAGTGCGGAAAAGTTTGAAGTTTGAGTAACAGTATTGTAAGTTTCAATAAGTGTTTTGAAAAATAATTCAATAGTCATCTGATGACTCTTGCAAGGAAAAAAAAATATGATTCCCGAGAATTTTTTTTTCCAGATTTGTGCGGCTAGACTTATTTTTGTACATGTTTGTTTGTCAATTATTATTACAATAAAGAATATAATAATAATAATTCCGTCAAATTAAGAATCTTCTACTTTTTTGTAGTCCGTTAAAAACACATTTGTATTCTACTGCAGATATTTACACGTCTCGGTCGTTGACAGGTGAACCACGGAATGTGCAGATCTAACTTCCAATTAGTGGGTCGCGGTTTGTGAGCTTCGGATTTAGCTTAATACTAGTTTCAACCAGCGGCTTCACTCACGTGAAAGTAGGTTTTACATAAAAACTTTGGACCCCGTTTCATTCCCTTAGGGGGTTGAGTTTGGAAAGACGGCGCTTTAATTTTTTCAGTGCCATTTACTTTGCTAGTAAATATCGCCATCTATAAAGCCAAACTTTTGCTTGTCATTTTTTTTTAAGTGGTGCAGGTAAACAACAGGACGATTTATAATTTTAATAAAGTAAACAATCTGTTGGGCCCACACTATTTCAACAAAATTGGACTCGGAAATTACTCAGCTGCCAGTGACCACACTTTTTCTTTAGACTCTACATAATAGTAGATTATGTGACTAGGAGATAAAGCAGTGTTGAATTCCGAACGAAACGAAGGTTGCTGGTTTTAATTTAATGTAATTAACTCCCGAGCATTGCGAGGGAGTTAATAAAGAAACCTGAGTGAAGTGAGGAATTCAAACCAACCAAGACAAAGACAGCTTTATCTCGTGTTGCATACTCTTCTTTTCACACCATCTGTGAGATAATTAAAAGACAATTTGGTCGACCAAATCATAATATATATAAGTACATAATATTATATTTACAAGTTCATCAAACAAACAAAATTCACTTACTCCAAGATTTTATAGTTTCAACTCCCGTCAGTAAGCAGGTTTTATTCTATTTTCTTTTTTTTTTTGTTAGTGGCCAGTTTGAATTTCGAGTCAACTTGTTCGATGCACGTACATTTTAATTCACAATGTTGACTATTTTTGATGTTCCGAATTCAAATCTCATTATTCCCTAGGGATCGGCCATACTGCATTATCTCACTAGGGATATACGACATTATCGAGCAGGTGGTGTAAAAAATAAATTTGTGAAAATACAAAGATAAACAAAAAAAAAGGTAAAAGCGAAAAGAAACAAAATAAAATAGCTATAAACAAATATATATTATACAGTGTGCCTCTGGGCATTTCGATAGAGTATGCCAATAACGTATTATTTTGAGCTTTTTGACAACTGTTGAACAACGATATAATGCCACTATCCATTCCTTCTCCTAGAGAGGATACCTTAGTCCAAGCAGTGGTAACATCATATGACATGCTATGCTTAACTCCCTCATGATTGACGTCTACGTATTCGTTATCTTGCAAACAGACGAATTTAAAATAGCTCGATATGCGTTGTACAAATGTTTTGAACTCAGTAGGTATTATCCATAAAGGCACTTTCCCACGACCACTTTTTGTAGCGAAGCTGTCGCGCGTGACTGCATCACTACTAACGCGCGTTAGTCGCATTTGCAAGCGCTACAAAAAAAAATCCAACGCGCTACTAACGCGCTACTGCATCGCGACTGTATCGATGCGAACGCGCTACAGCATCGCTACAAAAAACCACTGTGGGCGAGGGCCCTTACTGTTCATTTACTGAGTAATTGGTTCAAAGTGCTGTAATTATGTTTTTAAAGTGCTATGTAATAGAGGGCAATATTAATAGTATTGTTTGTACTTTACAGTACAAAGATGGTGCAAGTACGAGTGAGTGAGGGCGTGTTGGAAGGTGAGTTGGTGCAGAACGAGTACGGTGGCACGTACTGCAGCTTCAAGGGCATCCCGTACGCGCAGCCGCCTCTAGGAGACCTCCGGTTTAAGGTTAATAATTTTACTCCCATCATCATTATCATGTTTGGTCATAAGATAGACACAGCTGAACCTGAATGCAGCCCTCTTTTTAGCGTTACCACATTGAGTGCTTCTCGCATCCAACAGGTTTCCACTGTCGCTGATCATCGTTGCACCCTGTGGCATCTTTTATACGAGTATTTCCCTTAAAATTCGTAAGCAATGATTGAGTTGGCAGGACTTATCTAGTAAACTGGATATTATACGCTGATATCCAAGTACGAAATATTTAAGCATTACCCTTCTGAATCAGTTCATATTGATGTCAATCTACAGAAAGTGTGTTAAACCAAACTCAGATTATACGAGTCGGTCTCATTTAACATTTTTATAAACTGCCCGTAAGATTAACTTTGACCGTGAATGATTTCTGTTTTTGCTGTCTTAGACAAGGTTTAATTAATATTTATACATTTACCAAATATAATTTAATAAATTATGTTTGCAGGCACCACAAAGTCCAAAACCTTGGAACGGCGTGCGCAGTGCAAAAGAGTTTGGCCCCGTTTCTTTTCAGTATGATATATTTATGAAAACAGATCCCAGTGGCGATGAGGACTGCTTGTACCTCAACGTGTACACCCCAGATCTGAAGCCTACCAAGCCATTACCCGTAATGTTCTGGATACATGGAGGAGCGTATATCTGTGGCAGCGGCAATGATGAAATGTTTGGCCCAGAATTCCTCGTCAGGCAAGGCGTGATACTTGTTACCATTAATTACAGACTTGAAATTATGGGTTTTCTTTGTTTAGACACAGAAGAAGTACCTGGCAATGCTGGCATGAAAGATCAGGTGGCAGCTTTGAGGTGGGTCAATAAGAACATTTCATCCTTTGGCGGTGACCCGAATAATGTAACAATTTTTGGGGAAAGTGTAGGAGGTGCTAGCGTTAGCTACCACTTAGTATCTCCCATGACTAAAGGTCTTTTCAAAAGAGCAATATGTCACAGTGGAACTGCAAATTGTTGGTGGGGAGAATTAATAGAGCCCCGTGAGAGAGCAATCGTGTTAGCCGAGCGTATGGGGTACGATCCAGAAGCTGATGGAAGTCTCTATGATTATTTCAAGTCCCAACCAATAGAAGCACTATTCGACGTGATGATACCACTAACTTTTGCTGAAGAACAACGAGCGGGCTTTGAGATAAGTGTTGGTATAGTCAGTGAAAAACAATTTGGTGATAATGAAAGATTCTTTCATGGCAATATATACGATCATCTAAGAAATGGTATTCATGAAGAAGTGGAAGTTATAACCGGCTATACTGAGGATGAAGGAGTCATAATATATGTATTTGCTGAATTTGAAAAAATGCTAGCACAAGCAAATCACATTATAACTTATTTCACTCCTAAACACATAGCATTGCATTGTTCAGTTAAACAACAAATACAGGTTGCACGAAGAATCAAAGACTATTATATGAAGGACGGTAGTCCAAAAGCCGATTGGGAAAAATTGGCCCGATTCCATTCGTTTGAAACACTTAAATATGACATCATTAAGTGGGCAAAGATTTGCGCTAGTACAAAAAAGAACAAAATATACTTTTTTAAATTCAGTTGCAAATCTGAAAGGAACCTTGCTAGTCAATTGATGGGGCTAGATGATGTCACGGGAGGAAAAGAAGTATCTTGTCATATTGATGACTTGTTCTATATTTTCGATAGTAGAGCAGCAGAAGAGAAAGTTGATATGAAATCTAAAACGTTCAAAATGATTGATAACATGACAAAGCTTTGGACAAACTTTGCAAAATATGGGTAAGTTGTACTTTAACTATACTCTGTTCAAAATAACATTAGACATTTATGAAAACCCTTCATTACTATCCGTTCTGCCGATTTTGACTTTTATTACATTGGTGGAATAACAAATGGCGGTTGTAGTAAATAGTTGGTATTGTAACCACTTTTTGCTTCTAATGCATTCAAATGCATTGCTTATTATTTTACAGAGAGCCGACTCCAGACGATGAACTTGGTGTAAAATGGAATCCATACACAGTGGAAAAGGAAGAATATTTGGAAATAGGCAAGGATTTACTAACGGGGTCAGCGCCGGATCACAAAGAATTTAAATTTTGGGACAATATCTTTAGGGAATTTGCTCCTAAATATTTTACTCAAGATTTTTAAATAGCTAGTCCTCACAAGGTTTTCGGTTGAAAATAGTTTTGGTATTTAGAACGTGATGGTTCATTATTAATTTACAAAGGACATACAATATACGGACATGACATTTTATGCATATTGAAAAGTATTGCAATGCAAAGAATGTCGGTGTTTACCATACCATACAATTAAGTAAATAAGTACTATATAACTTTTAATATTTATAAAGCGAATGGCTGGTGCGCTGCGTGACGCGGATTCGATTTCCACACAAAACATTTATTTGTATGACAGACAATTGTTTACATGTTTGTAACCTCACCCACGATACAGAAGTAGTTAATATTGAGGGCCACCGTTTTTAAAAAAAACTGGTTGGCCAACAAAAACAATTTTTTTGTATGTGGGTGGGATGTCCACCTTGCACCGGTGGCTCATCACCGTACGTCTGGTCGTCCAATGATGGAACGGACTCTCTTTTAAATCCATTCAATGATTGTATTTACAAGATCTCTATTCGCGATAATGCCGCCTATCGTGTCACCCTAAGTAATGTTTTTAATACTGACTTTTTTGTGACTCACATGGTGATATGGTGTCCATAACCATGCGTATTCTATTTTGTTTTTTATTAATAGTTTTTAGATAGTTTATTCTTAATGTAAATCCTCTAGTTCACCAAGAGAGATGCGTTCTACCTCTTTTCTACCACTTAAAATTATAAAACGTTTTTTTCCTTTATTTATTTGCTATATTTCTTAAAACACATATTTAAAAAAAGCATTTAAAAGTATAAAAAACATTGTTTTTATTTATAAGTTTGTTATTTTTTATTATTATTTTGATTATTTTTTATGTTAAACGAAGGTGATGTGGCAGTACCTGAAATAAATAAAATTTTGCTGAGCCTGACAGGATCCATAATGGTTTTCTTTAAATGTTTACCAACTGAGTAAGATATAAATTGCAATAAGTAAACATTTGAGACATGAGAACTTGATTTGAAGAGATTAATTTTGAAGACGATCAATAAAATTTCATTTTTTTTAATCTTTTTATCAACCTAAAAATTATCCATATCTTTATCATGTTGTAAACAAATAATAATTTAGGTCACCAGACAGCCACCTTGAAATTGTACAACGAACTTCAGATAAAAACTACAGTACGTGGCTTACAAGAAAACAACATAATAAATATATTACTGGTTAGAGCTCTAGCTAGTTATGTAATCAAATATCTTATCAAGACCAAATAAAACACCATACGGTTGTAATACATACAATAAAAACACACCTAAAAATATATCAGTCGTTCACATATGCAAACGCAAACAACACAGTGACGGGTCGTGGTCAGTAATTAAAAATCGAAATTTTAAAAAAAAAATTGTACAATTATAGCTTTATAATCATATAGTGCGATTCATGTGGCATTTTACTGGCATGAAAATAATATACGAAAGTACAGCAAGGAGAATAGTAAATAGTCTCCTAGAATGTATTTCGGTCACGAAGGCCAATCTCAGACTAGCCAATAGCCATAGACTTGTAAAACATTACAGTACAAACAGTGTGCGCAAACGCAGGTCCGTTCTTAGTTCTTTCACTCTCGACAAGAATAAGGAGTTTTTCAGTGCCAAGATGGTGCAAGTGAGTGTGAGTGAGGGGGTACTGGAGGGTGAGTTAGTGCAGAACGAGTACGGTGGCACATACTGCAGCTTCAAGGGCATCCCTTATGCAGAACCACCTATAGGAGATCTCCGTTTCAAGGTACATAGATGTTTTTCTTATGTTCAGTGAAAGATATCGCACAGCGTAAACCAGTGCATAGCAAAACTAAGGAACAATTTTTGGAAATATATTCAGCTAGTTTCAGCCCACGTGAAAGTAAAAAAGAAATATACTCCCGAGATAGAAATATCATAATGTGCTGTTTCAAGACACGGTTCCGTGTATGAAATTTCATGAATACATTCAGCATATTTAACGAGAAAGGGTAACAAACAGGCGTAATCAAACATACAAACTTTCGCCTTATAAATGACTAGCTTGTGCCCGCGGCTTCGCCCACTTACATAAAACATAACCTATGTCACTCAAGAATAAAGCAGCTTTTTATCGGTGAAAAAATTTTAGCAATCGGACCATTACTTTCAGAGATTAACTCCTACAAACAAAAAAATAAACTTTACCTCTTTATAATATTACTGTAGATGTCACTTAGGAATAAAGCAGCTTTCTATCGGTGAAAAAAAATTCGCAATCGGACCAATACTTTCAGTAATTACGTCCTGCAAAAAAAATCTACATCTTTATGATATTAGTGTAGATAATTTTGATAGAAATCCTATTCGGCACACGGTTTCTTATATATCATTGTGTTTTTCAAAATCTTTTGAGGCTAGATTAAAATTCTAAGCAAATGATTTCGTCTAAATATATATCATATCTTTCCATAACCGGTTTCAATTTAATGGTTATCTTTGCCTACCAAGTGGTTAACCTTGAAGATAAAATGGAGTAAATTGTCGTTCGGCCTACTTTATTTGATAAAATAATCTGCTAATTTGGAGACACACCCAGATTCCGTGGAACAGGCCTATGGGTTCATAGCTAATCTACATCTACACTATCTATAATAATATTATAAAGAGGTAAATTTTGTTTTTTTTTGTTTTTATGAGGAAATCTCTGAAAACACTGGTCCGATTGCTAAATTTTTTCACCACTAGAAAGCTGCTTTATTCCAGACTGACATAGGCAATATTTTATATAAGCCGCGAGCAAAAGCAACATTTTCGTTTATAATATTTTGAAATAAATATAAAATGAATCGAAACAGTTTATTGTTAGTACAATCGCGACAAATTCACACGTACTTATAGATAACGTTTATTGTTATCGAAACTGTGTTTCTGTCTCTTTCTGCGCTGTTTGTTTGATTACTTATTACTATAAAGCGATTTTATTGGTATGGGTTTAGAGCAAAACATATAAATTTAAAAACAGTATGAGTCAAAAATAGAGCATTATCTGAACGGCTATTTCACCATTACCACCAAAAGACGTTCTATATATACTGATCATAGGCCTCCCTCATGTGTCACCACCACGATCATTCCTATCCATCTAGCATCCAGCTGTTTATGTGGAATTAAGTCTACTTATTATTTTTCTGCCATTGTTAATTTGTTCAACTTAATTGACTACAAAAATCTAATTTTCATTAATAAACCACGAGTCTATGTAACACTAACTGAAACTTCGATGATTTTTTTCTAATAATCCTGTTCGATATTTTACAGGCACCACAACCCCCAAAACCATGGCAAGGAGTCCGGAACGCCAAAGAGTTTGGTCCAGAATGCTGTCAAGTCGACTTACTAATGAAACCTAAGCCAAATTGCAGTGAAGACTGTCTGTTCCTCAACGTCTACACTCCAGATTTGAAACCCAAAGATCCTTTACCCGTAATGTTCTACATCCACGGAGGAGGATTTTACTCCGGCAGTGGAAACGATGATATCTGTGGACCAGAATTCCTTGTAAGAAAAGGAGTTATACTAGTCACAATTAATTACAGACTTGAAGTGCTAGGTTTTCTTTGTCTGGATACTGAAGAAGTACCAGGCAATGCAGGCATGAAGGATCAAGTTGCAGCATTAAAATGGGTCCATAAAAATATTACGCATTTCGGTGGAGATCCCAACAATATAACAATTTTTGGTGAAAGCGCGGGTGCAGGTAGTGTTGGCTATCATTTAGTGTCTCCCATGACTAAAGGACTTTTTAAAAGAGCAATATGTCAGAGTGGAGCCACAACTTGCTGGTGGGCAAAAGTGTTTGAGCCCCGCTGGAAAGCCCTCGCATTAGCACATCAATTAGGATATAACTCGGAAAACGATGGAAATCTGTACAAATTTTTCAAATCTCAACCAGTAGAAGTTCTTACTGGAGTAAAAATACCATTATCATTCTCAGAAGAACATCGAGCTGGATTTGAATTACACTTTGGTATTGTTAGTGAAAAACAATTCGGTGATAACAAAGCATTCTTTCAAGGCAATATATCTGATTATTTAAAAAATGGTATTCACGAAGGAGTAGAGGTCATAACAGGGTACACTGAAGACGAAGGTGTTCTATTATTCATGTTTGGCGAATACACAAATATGATTGCACAAGCCAATAATTTAGATAATTACTTTACTCCTAAACATATTGCGTTGAATTGTTCTTTAAGGAAACAAATTGATGCAGGACAAAGAATCAAAAAGTTTTATATGTGTGACAGAAGCGTCAATACTGAATGGGAACGATTGGCGCGATACCACTCGATTGAAATGTTTGTCTATGGAATCATAAAATGGGCAAAAGTTTGCGCAAAAAAGAATAATGTCTATCTCTATAAATTCACTTGTAAATCTGAAAGAAATATTGCTAGCAAGTTGATGGGTCTCAATACAGTGACTGGTGGTAAAGAAATTGCTTGTCACCTCGATGATTTGTTTTATATTTTCAACAGCAAAATATTAAAAGATAAAGTCGATACGAAATCTAAAGCTTTCGAAATGATTGATAACATAACTACGCTTTGGACAAACTTTGCAAAATATGGGTAAGTGTATACGAGTATGTTCAGACAAACAAGTAAAAAAATTCATGCTTGTTACTTTATCTTGAAAACTTATTTGTATGCTCATTTTACAGGAACCCAACACATAACGAAGATCTCGGAGTGAAATGGAATCCGTACAGAAATGACAAAGAAGAATATTTGAACATTGGCAACGAACTGCAAACTGGGTCAGCACCAGATGACAGAGACTTCAAGTTTTGGGAAAATATTTTCAAAGAATTCACCCCTGAATATGTTGATAAAGAATATTAAATTTGTTACACTAGGTATTTCAATTACTAGTATTCATTTTAGCTCCACCCAGGTCGGGCTTGCGGACGGCGAGCAATGGGTAGCTCGCCCTCCGACCGTCCGGCAACCGTCCGGACCGAGTCCAAGAGTTGTTAGCAACCGTAGCTGCAGCTGGGCCCAGCAGGATCGAAACCGACTGGGGCCATGGGTGATGCGATAGATGAGAAAAAGAGAGGGTTTTACGTCAGTAAATTAAAAAATAGCTCCACCCTGGTGGTTCCCTCCTGCCACTACTGTGATATTGCTAGAAAGATGATTTTACGTTAAATACAGGATTTTATAAAGCGACACATGGGACCTCCTTCGTGCACTTTATAAAAGTATTCATAGCAATTGTGCTACCGTTAATCTGGTTCACCACGTGATTATTAGTATTATTACTAAGTATTGTGGTGTCAATTACACAAGACTTCGACATACTACTTATGTCTGTGTTAATATAATAAGCCAGTCCCTGCTGTTGCTGACAACTCCTTGAGGCGCGCGGGAACAGTGCGCGCCATCGACGACTTGGGCTTGGTCCGGACAGTTACCGGACAGCCGGACAGCGAGCTACCCATTGCTCACTGTCCGCAAGCCCGCGCCTTCGGTGGCCGGAAATCGGGATCAGAATCCCGGCGGCGGCGACGGCGGCGAGTACGCCGTTGCCTGATGCGTTCGGCCTCCTCCTTTGCGAGCATTACTGCTTCGCAGAAGTCGGCGACCGCCTGCCACTCCTAACTTTTCTAAGATCTGGACTTGGGCCAGATAGGTTGCGCCAACACTTTGTCTCCACGAAGACACAGTGGTGCCTTACCCTATCGGGGTAGACCTCCACCGTATACTCAAGGCGATTTGCACAATGCTAATGGAGGCTCCATTACCATTGTGCATTGTTCTTCCTGTCGAAACCGGTATCTTCTGAAACAACCGAGTCCAATGAAGACCTGCATCAGATGGAAAGTGAAGACGGTGTAGTGCCTCTGTAATCCTCGCGATACTGGCGTTCCTAACGCTGTGCACTGTATCCACAGTCAGAAGATTCCGCTAAAATTCTGTCCAACATACCACGATTTAAAAATAATAAGACATTTATTTCAGACGTAGTCCAGATACTGTTAGCATCACAAGAAACCTTATAAAGCTATTGTTAGTACATACTAAACAAAGACAATCAAAGAGACTGACTGTAGCGCCTGCTTATGCCAAGCCCTGGACGCGACCACTCTCAGTGTGTAGTCGCATCCAGTGCCACCACATCGTCGAATCCCAGCGGCCCACGAACACGATCAGAAGGTCAAATCAAATATTCATACAAATGGGTTTACGTTAGCAGAGCAATTAGAGAAACTTCAATTAATTCGTTAAGCTTAACTGTATGGCTCTAATCACTGCACTCAGCTCTATACAGTGACTACGCCTAATTTTTATGGCGCTGATAAAGATTGTCTTCTTCCATATCTTTTTGTCGTCTTCGATAATCACCTCATTTCCAGCAAACGTTTAACCTATCTACTGACTAACTTTGGCCTTCTATTGTCACATATTATCATGTTTAGAATATAATGGCATATAATGGCATTTATTCGGAGCAGGCAACAACATAAAATAATTAAAAAAATAGAATACAGAAATATTATACAATACAATTGCGCTGAGTGTGCCCAAACTGAAAGGGTAAACAACTCAGCAATTGCTAGGCGTAAAACACCTAGTGCTGGTTTTCAACTGGCACCCCGCAGTAACGCACGGATGATGGTAAATAAAATATACACATACAAATATACCTATAGTTAAAATAAATATTTATGCTAGTGTATTTGTGTGATAATTTTGTATCCGTATAATGAAATCCCTAGTCTAACTTTAAAAACCAGAAGCTTTATATAGAGACATGGTCATGGTTTACCGGTATCAAGCCCTCATATGACATAACAGTACCCCATTTTGTGACCTCGTGCAACGGTGACCTAATTCCTATTAGGGTTCCACCATGCTCTTCGATTTTGTAAAAAGTATGCTTGTTTTTAATGATAGAGGAGAATTAATAAATGTCTACATAAAATTTTCGTCTACATCAAATTTTGGACAATCTGTATATTATTGAAGACAAAATCCTGGCTCGTTAATTCATCAACACCATACTCATAAACAAGGCTTGTATTTTTTGTTTCTTAATTCTGTAAGAACTAAAAAAATAAAATAAAAAACTCTGTTTACATATGTGACTATAGTTCACAAGTATGCTAATAATTTAAATTAAATCTTGTCTAACTATTTTAGACAAAAATATTTCCTAATGTTGTTAGTAAATCACATAATTAATAAATCACATGTTTGTACAGTAAGTCATTTATTATATATATTAGGATATGAACGAGTTTGAAAATCATAGTTTTTGAGCCAAATAGCGAGTAAAGAGTAGTAAAATATGATCTTAACTAAATATAAAACACTGGATATATATATCGTAAATTATTATATTTAACTCCTGTCGTTAATCAATAAAAATTCAAAAAAGGTGCATCCAATTACTCGAAAAAAGAAAAATATTTGAGTGGTATACGAGAACTATACCTACCCCTTTTGCTTTATTTTAACTTTCTAATGCAAGTTACGCCTCACTCGATTAAAATGAATCAGTTTTATAAATTCGATACAATTAATTAATACAATTTTTATTAAATTTTATACGTAAGTATAGGTTTTGTGTAATAAAAAAAAATCCATAAGCTTTATTCTTGATATTTGTTGTTGATGAATATAAATTTTGAGAACAGCGCCATCTATGAATAAGTAAATTAAAGTTTTTTTTTAAATTACGACTAAATTGAAAATCTGTTCACCATCTTCAGGGATCTTTATAACAAGTACCCTTTTTTATTTATTTTATGTAAACTAGTGCTTGACTGCGATCCCACCTGATGGTAAGCAGTGTTGATGGTGAGGCGCACTGGTTTATTTAGAGTCTACTCACTCTAGCCTTTAAGACACCTAAATTGTAATCGGACAGAAAGACCGCAGCAGGCAAATTGTTCCAGTTCTTCAATGAACTCGGTATAAACAAAGAGACGAAATGCTTAGTCCGGACCGTAGATTTTTCAACAACGTAAGGGTGAACACTACGCCGCTTCCACCTTCCTGCATTAGTAGACTAAGAATCTCTTAATTTAGTACTAAGATACAGCACCTTGGTGCCTATGTAAGATTCAAAGAATCAAAGCATTTTATTTCAAACTAGCTCTTGCACACAGCTTCGCCTGCGTACATAAAATATAGCCTATGCCACTCAGGAATAAAGCAGCTTTCTATCGATAAAATAGCAATCGGCCCAGTACTTGCTTCCAGAGATTATCTCCTACAAATAAAAAAACAATCATCACCTCTTTATTAAAGTAGTGTAGATAAACCCTTATATGCACTTTTGAAATGTCAAGAAGTCAGTCAGTCAGAGAAGAATGTACAAGAAACTCTATGGACACTTTTTTCAACCATGATAGGTAAAGTCTGTCTAATAAGTCAACCGACTTGGGAATTTTGTATAATATTTAATCATTTAAAAAATACTTATATTCGATACTTTTCATAAGGTTCTTCTGTTAGTAAACAATGATCTCTATCTCTTAATCAACCTTGATTATTGAACCCGTGTTGACTACATCAGATTTCATTAAATCCTAATAATTACCCAAGTCGTTTAACTTATTAGACAGACTCTATTACAAAAATCTCGGTTACTCGGGTACCCGGGTTTAAATTGTATTGAATGGAAATCTGTAATTTGTATACCAATTACTCATTTAGTTGCTCAGCGAATTTAATCTATTTATGAAAGTCACCTTGAGTTCTTATCAAAAATGGGGATAGAATTGTTTATAAATATTTGGCGAAAGTACGAACTTACCCAGCAATTGAGTTCTTGATATTTCTTTATTTTACTTTTAAAATAGTTTCTAGCCCTTTATCTGCCCGCGTCGCATTAGTCCGACGAGAGTTTTCGTGTCGCCGGGCCTTGGTTGAGGCCATGGTCCGGAGCGAGGAGCGAGCGAAAAATAGTACAGTATGTAAGTAGTAAAAATTTCAGCGATGGTGCAATCGTAAAATTACAAATATATTTAAGAAGCAACAATTTTTTACCACGGTAAAGCACGGAAACTTGACTGGCCTGTTGGTCTAGTGGTTAGTGGCCCTGACTGCTATGCCGGACTCATCATCATCATCATCATCACCTGGTGTCCGTTTGCCACACGTCCGAGCTGGTCGCGCATCAAATTAGTGGACGTGTGGCAACTCTGGTGTCCAGTTAGTAGCTTAGGGCTATATTTTACTGGGACACCATGACGAGGCAACTGGTGTATCGGTGAAATATAGCCCTAAGTTTAAATTGTTACTAACAAAATATGGCAAGTTCCAAATTAAACGTTATTATTATTATTATTTATACCTACAGTTGTAAGCCAATTCCAACTTTTACCAAACAATACGTCAATAAATGACTCAGGCAATTATTTATCCAAAGTTTTTAATCTCAATTAGAGATCCAAATAAAAATGACAAAGAAACCACATTTGATTTACTACCTTACCAAGACAGCAATAGAGTCGTATATAGATTAAAAGAAATTTTAGATTATGTTACACGAGTGTGTTATACCCTTGAGAGTGACACTTTAGTATTATTGAGACGTCGCTAGGTGGAGGACGGGTGATACAACTCTGAAGATGGTGCAAGTTACTGTGAGTGAGGGAGTACTTGAGGGGGAACTGGTGCAGAACGAGTATGGTGGTGAATTCTGCAGCTTCAAGGGCATCCCGTACGCGCAGCCGCCTCTTGGAGACCTCCGGTTCAAGGTACATCACACTAAACTAATATTATCTACATTCATATAATAAAGAGGTAAAGTTTATTTTTTTGTTTGTAGGAGATAATCTCTGGAAGTACTGGTCCGATGGCTAAAATTTTTTCACCGATTGAAAGCTGCTTTATGGGAGAAGTCTCGGGCAAAAGCTAGAAAAACTTTTTGTATTTGTGTGTGAATTTTTGTTCCTCCTTCACGATAAAACTACTGAACGGATATTAATGAAATTTGGTACACGAGTAAACCATGCCCTAGGATGAGTTAGAACTTAGGGTTGATGCTGGTGGAATAAGCCATTATTAGTTTATGGTCTGTCTAAGAAGTTAAACGACTTGGATAATTTTTAGGGTAAAATGAAATCTGATGTAGTAAACACTGGTTCAGAAATCAAGGTTGTTTATGAGATCTTGGTCCTTGTTTAATAATTAAACCTTATAAAAAGTATCCAAATTAAGTATTTTTTTAAATGATTTTATACTCTATGGGGACTTTTTAACATTAAAAAATCCAAAGATTTTCGTTTAAAATATACCTATTACAGTCTCTTTAAAGATATTCTTATTACAAAAGTAGGATACAATTGCAAAGACATAATAGTGTCATATGTAATAAAATAAATCTGGAATCGTACGAAAAATCTGATTCTAAATATTCTATTCCACTTACTGATTCATCATCACTAGCCATACTACGATCAAGATCTGTTGTAGAACTATCATCATCTCAAAAAACAAGTGAATGAAAACTAAAATTCCGGTTGCCAACATTAGATTTTTAATGTCCTTAAAAAAAAATCAAGTCGTTTAACTTACTAGACAGACTATACTACTTGTTTAATCAAATATTAAGGTACGAATGAAAAATTATCTTTCTCTACATCAATTTTAACTATTAGTACCGAATCTCTTACGCGTCAAAATAATTCTAAAGTGGTACAAATATTTTCTTCAAGTATTTCGTTTATAAATAAATTATATTTACTAATTTAACCAATCACTTTAAATAATATTTTGTTTTTACGTGTTGAATTATTTAGTGACATAATTTGTTCCTGATTAGCTACCATTACATAATAAAGTTTTACTACTCATTGAAATATATATCAAACTTGTTTATATATATAGCTACCTAGGTACATATTATTGTGATCATTGACCTTCATTTCTTACAACTACTTATATCAACAAAAACATTAAAGAAACCTGTTCGTATAATAGAAAAAACTGATAATGAAATGATTGCCCAACTATGGGTAATCATTTTTTTTTTTAAACCTTTGTGAGAGCTGAGATCTGAACTAGGTTCGAGACCTGTGCGCTGAGTGCGAGTGGTTTTTACGTTAACGCAATCGAAACGTTTGTCGCGTTTGGCTCTCTGATTGGTTATGAGGTTGGAGCGGGCCAATTGGAGCGCCGAACGTCATAAACGTGTCGATCGCGTTAATGTAATACAAACTCACACTAGGCACTCTGTATGACAGATCTCCAGACGCACGCCCTGTTAAACATAATCGCATTATATCATCAATGCATCAAGTGATTAGCAACTCGAAACTAAATCAGTATACACCATTAACTTTTATAACAAATACTTAAAGGGCTTATTAGAAAATTTTGAAACTTGTTATTATTTATGTAGTCTCAATAAATAATATTCATAAACAGCCAAGTTATTAGCGTTTGTTTGACTACACAAAAATGTTCAATAATGGATAGAGTATTGAGCCCCATTTTTTCTATTCTATTCTTTATTGTACACACACAATTTTATAGAAACAGTTAAAAAAGTACAGATGATGTACATAAGCGAGCTGAACCCAAAACTGGGTTTTCTCACAGCAAACCACACAATGAAGAAAGAAATTTTCATTTGTCTTTTTTTTTTGTACTAATTAAAAAATAGTAGTGTATACCCACAAAACACAACTTGACCGTATATTGTATTTACAGGCACCGCAGCCTCCCAAACCATGGGAAGGAGTACGCGCAGCCAAGGAGTTTGGACCGAAATGCTACCAACACGATATGTTCACAAATACTGGAAAAATAGGCTCTGAGGACTGCCTATATCTTAACGTATACACACCAGATGTCAAATCTGAAAAACCTCTTCCCGTTATGTTCTGGGTACATGGAGGAGCCTTCATCTGCGGCGGCGGCAATGATGATCTCTATGGCCCCGAGTTCCTTGTCAGACAAGGAGTAGTCGTTGTTACCATCAATTACAGACTTGAAGTTCTTGGCTTTCTCTGCCTTGACACACCTGAAATACCCGGTAACGCTGGCATGAAAGACCAAGTGCAAGCCCTAAGGTGGGTCAACAAAAATATTGCCAGTTTCGGTGGTGACCCCAAAAACATTACCATATTTGGTGAGAGCGCTGGTGGGGCCAGTATTAGCTACCTATTAATATCTCCGATGTCTAAAGGTTTGTTCAAGAGAGCCATAGCTCAAAGTGGTAGTTCACTATGTGATTGGGCACGATCTGTAAAACCTCGCGAAAGATCCCTAGCATTAGCGAGACAGCTAGGATGTTACTCTGAGGATGATAAGGAACTATATGAATTCTTCAAAAACCAACCGATTGAAAAGCTCATTGAGGCTTCAGTACCTATCACATTCTGCGAAGCGAAAAAGGGCGCAGCAGACATTTTCTTTACTGTTACTGATGAAAAAAAGTTTGGTGATGCCGAGAGATTTTTTTACGGAGATTCATTCGATGCAGTGTCTAACAATGTTCATGAAGGAGTGGATATTATGACCGGATTCACTGCAGATGAAGGCCTAATTGGTTTACAGAGTGTGGAAGGTACCAATAAAGCATTAGAAGCAGCTATAAACTTCCCAGAACAATTTATTTCCAAACTCCTGTCATTTAAATTGCCGATGTATCAACAACTGGAACTTGGAGCGAAGATCAGAAAGTTTTATTTTGGTGACCAGATCAAGATACCTGATGACTGGGAGAAATGGGTGAATTATCTTTCGATGCAAATGTTTATATTGCCTACAATACAGTGGATTAAACTTTGTGCCCCGAAAAAGAAGAACAAGATTTATTTGTATAAGTTTACTTGTAAATCTGAGAGAAATGTAATCGCCCAAGTAAGAGGGCTTGGTGAATTGATTGGAAGTAAACCAGTTACATGTCATGCTGATGATGTGATGTATCTCTTTAACGCCAAAATGACGAACACCAAGGTAGATACTAGCTCTGATACGTTCCAGCTTATTGACAGAGTTAGTAAACTTTGGACCAATTTTGCTAAACATGGGTAAGTCATTAGCACTTATACCTTCATCATCATCATCATCATTTTAGCTGAAAGACATCCACTGCTGGACATAGGTTTCCCCAAGTGGTGACACAACGATACATCCTGTGTGTGTCACATCTATCCGTTTCCTGTGACCCTCGCCAGGACATCGATCCACCCTGTGAAAGCTCCGTATTCCGATATACGGTCGCCACTCCAGAACTTTTCAGCATCATCAATCATCTGTTCTGCGAGCAATTCTTTTACATTACCACATATTTTTCTCAAAAACAGTAGTATAGATACTTAAGTAACTACTGACCCTTAGAGATACTTAAACTTTATTAAGTACTAGCTTTTGACCGCGGCTTCGCCCGTATACATAAAATATAGCCTACTCAGGAATAAAGCAGCTTTCTATCGGTGAAAAAATTTTAACAATCGGACCAGTACTTTCAGAGATTACCTCCTACTAACATAAAAACAAACTTTAACTCTTTATAATATTAGTATGGATTGGTTATTAAATTTAGAAATAGCACTATGAATCCTATAAGATAATCTACGTTCTAGAAGCATCATCCAACCCAAGGGATCTTCACCTTCGATGCTTTCTACAATACAGATACAATAGTAAACTATCTTTTTATGGTAGAAAAACTTTTTATAAAAAAAATATAACCGACTTCACTAAAAAAACACTAAAACGATCAAAATAATTTTAATTTCGGAAGTCGGTGTTTTTCGTGATTATTTGTTCCTTATTTAACACCGACTTCCGAAATTAAAATTATTTTGATCGTTTTAGTGTTTTTTTAGTGAAGTCGGTTATATTTTTTTTATAAAAAGTTTTTTATTTCATACTTTTTAGTTGCAACACACTTACAGCCAGAGTACTTTTTTCTCATGTCAATTCCAATTAACTCAAACCCTGCTAGAATACATCATTTTCATATGAAGTTCCCGTGTCTACCTTCCACCTTCCGGCTCCATCATCAGATCACTTCAATAGTACCTTATAGCCAAAGTGCATCTCATGACATTTCTAATAAGCCCAAACACGGATAGGATACATTGATTAATTACGGAGTTCCGGCCTATCTTCCAGCTCCATCACTATCATCAGGTTACTTCGATGATACCATTTTCAACATAACTATTCAGAACTATTCATTTATTTGTATTGTCATAGTCGCGTAACTATGTTCATTGTGATATTTGTTTGAGTATGAAGTTCCGTTGGCAATTTCTGGTCTTCTTAACCAGTTCCACCTCGTCAAATGTCACTTTTTGACTGTAAATGCTTAATTCCTTGATGAAAATATCAAAATGACTATATAGTTGCCTATAATTTTTGAGGAGTTCCTTCGATTTAGCCAAGATTCCATCATCAGATCCCAACTTGGTGACTATGGGACCATTTGGGAAGTATACCCTTTCCAACAAAAAAAGAATTTTTCAAATCGGTTGGCAAGCGACGAAGTTATGCCCGAACATTCATAAAAAAAAAAAAAAAATACAAACATCCGAATTGAGAACCTCCTCCTTTTTTAGAAGTCGGTTAAAAATCATTAAATACCTTCTCCCGTTCTGGGTGGAGTGAGAGGAAGTATCAGATTTTTACTATCTAGGCGTGATTTACCCTACACATGTTCGTGCTATTGTCCTTTGGTTTCCAGGGCCACAATGACCCTCTCAAACTAACACATAGTCCATATTAAACTATATTTTAAACATTACAGAAATCCGACTCCTGACGACTCTCTGGGAGCAAAATGGGCGCCTTATACCGTTGAAAAACAAGATTATCTGGACATAGGAAACGTGCTCATACCTGGAGTGGCACCAGAAAAGGAAGAAGTACAATTCTGGGAAAATATATTGAAGGAATATGACCCTCAGCCCCCCCGTTTAAAGAAAAAGAGTGGTATTTTCTCATTTTTATTAAATTGAGTTCAATCAAGCCAAAAAACTGCAATTACACACGTGATGGTGGCGTTACACATGCCTGCAAGTAGGTATGCCACAAAAGTATGCAAGTACTCGTAACTTGCATGCTAGTAAGCCACGACAAGTTCTGATTGGTGTATGGCATACCACTATGCCAGTTGTAGCAGGCTTGTGTGTGACACCACTTTTACTGTCTATATTTTGTGATTCGTCAATATTATAAAAAAATATAATACCTACTATTTATATCTAATTTTTTTCGACGATTATATTTGCCTAAAAACTGAGTTGTATTTTTACTGTTTTGCTATATTTTATCTATCTGTATAATATAGTTATCGGCACGGATCTTGAGCGCTCAGCGTCAGAGTGGGGATCGCTTTGCGCATTCTATACATAGGCGAGCCAATCGTCGTCGTTGTGAGATACATGCAGCAGGAATGAATCACGAGTGATGTCTATGACACGATGGCGCGACTAGCCAATCACAGACATTCCCGAATATTTGACTTTTGCGCAACTTGAAGCCAGCGCTCAAGATCCGTGCCGATAACTATACCACTCGCTGATTAATCACGAAATCTCAGAAACTATAACACCTACAAACTTAAAATTTGGCAGGTAGGTCCCTTATGGGGTGTAGACATCCGCTAAGAATTTTCCAAAATTCTCCTAGCTAAGGGGATGAAACGGAGGGCCAAAGTTTATATGGAGAAACTAACTAGCACGCGAGCAAAGCCGCTGACAGAAGCTAGTTTCTTTACCAAAAAATTGTAATGTCATCAGTCATTGTGTTAGTGAGTTATCTAACAATGATTAGATAAGTAATTTTACGATAAGAATCATTGACGGACTTTGATCCGTCAGTTGTCCGTTTCGTGATTTGACTCAGCAATAACTGTAATTGACTAAAATTACGTCATTGTACTACTTTTTGTGGTCCTACCTGTACTCTGTTCAAAATAACGTTAGACATTTATGAAAACCTTTTATTACTGTCCGTTCAACCGATTTTGACTTTTATTACGTGGTGGCATGACGAAGGGCGGCTGTAGTAAATACTTTGGTATTGTAACCACTTTTTTGCTTTTAATGCCATCCTTATGCCTACGAAATAGAAGTTAAAATCGTTTGAACAGACAGTAAAAAAGGTTTTTTTAAATGTCTAATCTCAACGCGAATAGAGTATAGTTTTTTTTTATTATTACGTGAAAAATTATCAAATGCCTCCTTCCTCTATGGGTGTGGAACGAGTGTCAGACTTTTACTGACTAATACCTGTGTTCCTTCAGTTGCTCTTTGGATCCAGGATTACGGTCACTCTTCACAATCCCAAAGAGCGACTGTTTTGGTGATTATTTCTGTAGAATACTTTTACACTGTTTTTTTTTTTTAAATTAATATAATAATATCACATAACGCCGTCTAGACCCATGATAAACAGACCTTGTATTATGAGTAAACAAACTAATAAACTGATAAAAATACTTCGAGTATTTCTAATTACATACATATTATAGATAAATTACACCCAGAAACAGAACAAATGATCATGCTTATCACGCAAACATTTGTCCTGGGTAAATGATAAATGATATTTATTTTGTAACTAGGTTTTTCAAAAACACTTTTACATGTAAATTTTCTTTTTACGTCAGTTTAAACTAGATGAGGCCGGTGTTTCCTAGCTGACTACCCTGAGAAGAAACACAGAAACAAACTCACGAGTCAAAGTCTCTTTTAAAGTCCATACAGTAATATGTATTGGTCAAAATCACAAGAGAACCATACAGATTTATCTGAGATGGTCTTTCGAAGAAAGAACCATACAGATTTGAGTGGACCTGTCCAGTCAGTGCGAGCATTTGTCAGTATTCGCAAAGCTCAACTCAGGATGCTAAGGAGCTCAACGACTGGTAGGAATCGAACTCACGACTAGTACGACTACTAAAGGCTAGTCTTATTATTGATGGGCTTGCGTTTGACCCCTATCTCGGCTATTGGTAAGCGATGATGTAGTCAACGATGGAGTACGCTTGCCTGAAGTAATCTATTCGCTCTTGACTTAAATGAAACAAAACGTTCTAACAATATCAATGTCTAATTGAAAAGTTTGTTTATATTCAGGTATCTATATTTTATTCTAGAAGTATTAGAACAGACGATTAGTAAAGATAGTAAAAGTGATATTTATCTACAAATTGATAGTTGTCTAGGTAATTGTTATTTAGAGATAAAGTTATTGGAAATCTACTCAACAACAATAATAAGTATTTTACTTGTGTACTTATTATTGTAGTTTTACGTAATAATAATTGTTGATTATTATGTAAAAAGATAAGCAATATTAGCCACATTAGAGCATATGTTCGCAACTGGTCGCAACCGTGAGAGTCAGAATGGCGGATGTACCTCAGCGAAATAAATGATAGTAATTACCGTTAAAATGTACCTAAAATGTACCTAGCTCTAAAATATATATACCTCCTTCAGAAAGGAAATATTTTAAATAAAGGTACACCCACCATATTGACGTCAAAATGGCGTCAGGGTTATCCGAAAGGGCGCTCGAGCCCCGGTATGAAGGCTTGAAGGAACGGGATGGGTTTTTTAGTCAGTAAGAGTCTGACACTATCTCCCGCTCCGCCCAAGAGCGGGGGTTGTCATAAGATGATTTTTCCCATCGAAAAAAAAAAAAAAAAAACGTCAAAATGGCGAGTGTTCTGTAGATAATATTTTATCATTTAACCCCTCGAACGCCGATTGTACATACGTCTGTACAACTTGGATGTCCTTGAAAAATGCTTAATTTTCGTGTTTTCCCCAAGTTTTTACGAAAGTTATTTGGTCGAAAATGTTGGTTTCTTTACATATTTTTCTATACATATTTTATTATTTATTTTTCCTAAAAAAATCAAAAAAAAAGTTTTTGATTATTTTTTGTTTATTTTTTTTTTTGGTGATTTACGTAAACAGTGCAATTTTCCGGATCAATGAACCCCTGGCGCTCGAGGAGTCCATTACTCATAAAATATAATTACACCAAAAAAATGTACCTAAAATGTACTACGGTAATTACTATAATTTATTTCGTTGAGGTACACCCACCATTCTGAATCTCACTCGCAACCTATAGTAGTGAGTACAAATAAAGAATACAAAAATATAGTCGTCATTGCCGATATCGTTAAAAGAATATTATATTGTCATGGCCTGATTATATAAATTGATCAGTTCTTGATTTGGCCACGCAAAACTGACCAGATTGTCTTAAACGTTAAAGTCTGATGATATGTCAATCCTCGTTTGACCTACTTTCTTCAGACCTTTTATTATCATAGATAGCCCACATCAATGTTATGGCATTATGCCATATATAATATCCTCCAATACCTTTCTTCCCCATCGACCATCTGTTCTGCAAGCAATGTGCCCTGCCCGCCGTCACTTAAGTTTAGCGATTCCTCGAGCTATATCGGTAACCTTGGTTCTCCTGCGGATATCTTCATTTCTGATATTGTCACGCAAGCAAACTCCGAGCATAGCCCTTTTCATTGCCCTTTAAAGGTAACTTTAAAGTTAGAACTACATTAGACCGATCGATTGATTTGTACGTAGAACGACGTCCCGTGACGTCGTGTGACGTGGATCAAGTGTAGCTCTACAAGTCTAGTTTCCATATAAAATGTATGGAGACCGACGCCCAGATAGGCGTGTGTGGCACACGTTTGCGCTGTGTAGTTCTAGCTTAAGTCTTCAGATGAGATCCATTATAAGCGACCATGTTTTCAGATGAGGTCCATTGTAAGCGACCATGTTTCGGAGCCTTATGTCATCACTGATGGATTTATACAATATATCCTAACTAATATTATAAATGTGAAAGTGTAGATGTTTGGATGTTTGTTACTTAATCACGCAAAAATGGCTGAACGAATTTGGATGAAATTTGGCATGCATATAGCCTTTGATATGGAAAAGAACATAGGCTACCTTTTATCCCGATTCCTTAAGTACCTAATGCCACGCGGGCGAAGCCGCGGGCAAAAGCTAGTAGGTACATATTGCTGATTGCTTTGCATATTTAATGCTCACCATAAATAATACTGATCGTTGTCATTACATGGGCCATTAAATCAATTGATGATGAAAATTACGATAAATATTATGAACTGGGCTATAAAGTAAAATTGTACCGTAAATCACCAGATTGAAAAGCATTAAAAGCAATTTCGGATAGAGTAGTTTATAAGCGCTGAAATATACGCATAAAATGCTTCGAATTTTGTTGTTATGAAGTGGTGGTGACCCTATGGTAGTGACTTACGAGTTTATAGTCTTTTTTATCACACCAGTAACCTGAATCACATAAAACAACCCTAATATCGTTGAAGTTTTACAGTAGTTCGATCGAAGTCCTATCCAAAAGCGGTATTCACGATCTATCGACTTATTTCCAGTTACATTAATAAGTATTCTACCAGGATAATGTAAATACAGATTTTTTTTTAAATCGACGAATTTCAAACGACTTTAAAATCGGTGCCGTTCAAACTCGATTAATGGATGTGAATACGGAAATGGTCTAAATGACTAAATCGCTGTGATATCGTTACGGTTTTACTGACGGTAATCAGTGATGCAATCGTCGATGGTGAAGCGCACTATTTTATTAAGATCCTATTCACTCTAGCCTTGAAGACACCTAAATTATAATCGGACGGGAAGACCGCAGCAGGCAAATTGTTCCAGTCCTTCGATGTACGTGGTATAAACGACGAGGCGAAATATTTAGTCCGGACCGTACATGGTCGAATCACCACTACTCTCGAAGCGGTGAAGGAAAATATTGAGGAATTAGTGCGAGTCCAGTAGATGTATGGAGAGGGAGAGGAAGGCCGAAAAAAAGATGGATGGATTGTGTGAGAAGTGATATGAAAGAAAAGGGAGTTAGTGATAGTTTGACGGGTGACAGGACAGAATGGAAGAAGAAAACGTGTTGCGCCGACCCCAAGTAATATGGGATAAGGGCAGGAAGAAGAAGAAGTGCGAGTCCAGTAATGGGAGCATTACAGGGTATTTATGTATTTTAATTAGGTGGATATCGTCTAATAACCTCTCAAGTTCTGGGTGGTGCAAGAGGGAGTGTCAGACTTTAACTGACAAAAACCTACTCGTGATCCTTCAGTTGCCCTTTGCGTTCCAGGGCCAAGTCTTGCTATCAATCTTCAGAGAGTGTATATTACTTACTGCCCTTGTCCTGTCATCCTGTATTATTTGGGGTCGGCGCCACTTGCTTTTTTTTCTTCCATTCTGTCCTGTCACCCGTCACGCTATTAAATTGCATTTCCTTCGTAGTTATTCCTCACCTCACAACCCATCCATCTTTTCTTTGCTTTCTACCACTCCATCCATCCACATGTATAACTTGTGTGTGAAGTATTAGGTATAATTACCTCTTCGACAATAAATGACTTGGAAGCCTGCGTATGTCGACTTACGAGTAATAACGACTCCGACTTACGAGTTGTAGGTCGCGGGTTTAAACCCAGCTAAGCGCATTACTTTGAGTAATTTATTTCATCAACACTGCTCTCGAGACGGTGAAGGAAAACATCGTAAGGAAACCGGCATGTCCTAGAACCAAAGTTTGAAGACATGTGCCGTTCATCCCGCGAGGTGAATTTTGGCCCATTTCCTCTCTTACAGAGGAGGCCTGCGTCCTAGTAGTGATAACATTAAAAGGCTGATTACACTACGTATGCCAATTGGTACTTGGTCGATATATTCATGTTTGAATGGCAAACATCGCATCATTAATAGAAACTCAAGCCATGAACTGTGCCCACGCCTCAATTATGCATTAAATTGTCGGCTGGAACATTTTGTGCGACAATAAACAAAGCTAAGCCATGTGTTAGCAGCGCAGAGCATTTTAATTGAAAATTTAATCGGTCGCCATCGAGTTGCCGAATATTGGAAATGGGGGCTTCGCCGAATACCGCGCCGAATTTATGCGGGCTTCAAAGTCTCCGCTCGATGTGAATTTCCCGAATGTGCTACATTCGAACGTTGTAATTTCTGGTGAAATTTTTTATAGACAAAATTATTTTTAGTTTAAGCGAAATCTGAATACTATATATTTTGTTCAGAATCAGTAACTGAATCGATTCCAATCATTTTTACACCATGTTATATTTTTCCCAAAATATTTAAAAAAGCCACAAGTAGTCAAGTCACTACCGACACTAAGTACCTAAAACACAGGTCACGGCAGGTCATAGCGGGTATTAGGCGTCAGCAAACAGCTGGGTACAAGTGCAAAACAACCCCTCAGTCGCCAGGATGGCCTGGTAACGATGTATTTTTGTCGCCAACCAACTTAAAAACTTTATGATTTTTCATAATATAGTTTTAAAACTTTGCATATAGTTTCTTTACACAAAAATACTAGACAGATGTTTCAGGTTTTGTACTAAAATATGGCTGTATATAACGTATTTATTTTTGATTCGAAGTATATTTTGTTGGGTTGGTTCTCATTTTATTTTTAAACGTTAGACATAGATCCCTTTTTTTCAAGGTTGGAAATCATCTATTGACTTTTACCGCTCTAGTGCGGAACGGAAGGGTGTGTCAAACTTTCACTGACTAAAACCACACTTTGCTTTCCTTCATTTGCCGTTTGCTTCCTTTAAAAGTAGAAAAGACAGTCTATTCTGTTTTTGAAATCCCCAATAGACCATCGTTAGATATTTTAAATAATATTTTTACCTAGACCAAGGTTTATAAATATCTGGCTGCTTTTGTCCCAGCGACACCATTTGTTTAAAATAAAATCATTCTGTGCTTGCGATATATTCCGAAAGGATCGTATTCAGTTACTTTTCTTTCATAACAAAACGAATGAAGGCCAAAACACCAATTAAGTAGGTACATTCGGTAAATAATGCAAATATGAAAAGTATGTCAACGAAAAAAGAGTAAGTAAGTATATAAAGATCAAAGCTAAAAAGAGTACCTATCTACTTTATAAAAAAAAAATCTGTATGTGTCGCACGTAGTCTTGCTTTTAGCATCCAATGTACAAATAGGACTGGTAATGGTGGGAGCAAGCTACATACCGTTACCTCATGTGAGGAGCAGCTGATCTAGATGTCGACACCCGCACCCTTCAGCGTCTACTCCTTTGACTTTCGTATGGTCTGTGCACAGCATGTATACAGAGGGAACTTCACGCTCCTAATATATGATACGGGACTTTGAAGAGATTTAATGTCGAACGTGTTGAAACAGTTTCGACAACGACACAATCCGTAAGAATATTTTTTATTTACTTCTTTACAAAAGTAGGTACAGAGGCGGACTTAATGCCTTAAGAGTCGTAGTAGTCGGCGTTGCGTACTAATTACCTACAGGTCATTGAACTCGTTCAGCTGACGTTTTCTTAAAGAAATTAATTTCGTACATATGTAAATTGATACGAGTTTTTAAAAAAAGGTACTTTATTTTTTAATTTTATCTTTACAAATCCATAGTGTTTCATGTACCGGATCGACCCTCCACGGGATTAAAACGATCAAAATTTAACGGTATATAATATACTAGCTTATAGCTTAGATAGTAGAAAATTACCCCAAGACAGCATACTCCCGGGATAAAAAGTATTCTATTTCAGGGCATCGTGTACCTACTTGTATACCAACTTTCATCGAAATCCATGCAGTAGTTTTTACGTGAAAGTATTAGCAAACATCCAGACATACAAACTTTTGAGATTATAATATTAAAAGGTTACTCAAAAAAAAGAAACATTCACCACGTAAAATACAATACATTCTAGAACCGATGTCTAGAACGTATACGAGTTCTGTGTTGTCTCCTTTTTAGGGTTCCGTAGCCAAATGGCAAAAAACGGAACCCTTATAGATTCGTCATGTCTGTCTGTCTGTCTGTCTGTCTATCTGCCTGTCCGTCCGTATGTCACAGTCACTTTTTTCTGAAACTATAAGAGCTATACTGTTGAATCTTTGTAAGTAGATGTATTCTGTGAACCGCATTAATATTTTCACACAAAAATAGAAAAAAAGCAATAAATTTTAGGGTTCCCCATACTTAGAACTGATACTCAAAATTTTTTTTTTATCAAACCCATATGTGTGGGGTATCTATGGATAGGTCTTCAAAAATGAGATTGAGGTTTCTAAAATATTTTTTTTCTAAACTGAATAGTTTGCGCGAGAGACACTTCCAAAGTGGTAAAATGTGTGTCCCCCCCCCTCTAACTTCTAAAATAAGAGAATGATAAAACTAAAAAAAATATACGATGTACATTACCATACAAACCACCAACGAAAATTGGTTTGAACGAGATCTAGTAAGTAGTTTTTTTTTTAATACGTCATAAATCTAAATAAAAAAATACACTATTATTAAAACATCGATCAAAGTTACAACGAACTACAAGAACTTTTATATTATGTTACTTGCTGCTACGGAACCCTTCATGGGCGAGTCGAACTCGCACTTGGCCGGTTTTTTATTCATTAAGATGTTCCTGTGTCATTTCGATTTATTGCCCAGCTGTCAGAAGTATAATCAAGTAAAGCATCAGAAAAATCATTTATAACCTACAATATTTGCGGTCTAGGTGGTCGGCTAAAGTCTACGCGGTTAGGGTCGACACCGGCCGATACAAACGCAATATCCCCGAGCCCAGATGCCTAAGTGGATTGCTTTCTCGGCTCACAATCATTTTCTCGGCTTTAAAGGAATACGCGACTTTATCTCACTCCCTGATGCACCCCTAGATTGTATTGAAAACATTGAAAGTCTGACTTTAATCAGCAAATGTAGGTGTACTTGCGGTGTAGTGAGAGAAGATGGTAAAATTGCAATTTTCATATTTCGTTAAGTGGCTACGAAGTGACAGAAACACGGAGAGAAAAAGGGTAAATAAATCTAGACTTTAATCTTCTTAGCGTATCGATGGAAAAACTAGTTAAATTCCTTAGCTGGCCCAGAATTCGACTGGAATTAAATTCGATTTAATTGAATTAAATTAAACTATATTTATTAGTAACCAACATACTACAGTGTCTCAAGACGAAAGTCTTTGACCAGTGCGTGTTGCCAGTGATGACATATGGCTCTGAAACATGGTCGCTCACAATGGGCCTCATCAGAAGGCTTAAAGTCACCCAAAGAGCAATGGAAAGGGCTATGCTTGGGGTTTCCTTGCGTGATCACAAGTCACCGCTCACTTATTATTCTTTCGAAATTTTATGAAAGCGTTACAGCGGCCCTGGAACGCAAAGAACAGCTAAAAGAATACAGATGAGTTTTAGTCAGTAACATCTGGCATTCCCACTCACTTCACCCAGATCAGAAGAAATCGGCTGAAAAATTTGTCAGTAGGGGTTTTTTTAGGGGAATCATCCAATGACTTCTCGTGGGAGGGTATGTCAAACTTTTATTGACTAAAACTACACCTGTGTTCCTTCAGTTGCCCTTGCGTTCTAGCCCCACGAGTGGAAACTCGTGGTCTTCGGCCTTGCTGGACCCCTACTGTTTTACTGACATTTCTTTGAAGCGTGACGATTGCCGAAAGGCTGTGCGCCAAGCTAATCGTTACTCACCTACTCCTATGGAGGCTGGTAGTCGGGGCACAAAATAGATAGGTACAGAAGACAATCTCATGTATGTACTTCACTTTTTATACCTACGCTCGGTGGACGCACACTAATGAGCGTCTGAGCCGGAACTGTTCGACGAGTGATCCAAGACGCGACCGAGACATCGTGTCCGTGAGCGGTGTATATGTGTGCGTTGCTCGAGCGCGCTTTGTATGTAGATTGACTTCTGTACCTATCTATTTTGTAGTAGGGGTCTTAGCAGTTGGGGCGAAAGAATGTCCGTTCTTTCAAACGTCCAGCCATCTCCTACGCTAGCATTACTGCTTCGCAGAAGGAAGTAACCTCTGCCCATTCCTCTTTGCTCCGGATCATAGCCTGTAACAGGGACCAACGCGAGAGGTCGCCGCCGCCGATCGCCCCACGAGGACATGGCGGAGCTCCGCCCAAACGGGGCACACCTCCACCGTATGCTTCACAGTGTCCTCCGGTCAGTCCGCACAATGGATCAGGGCGTTTCTTCCGCCTCAGTCAAGTGCAAGAACCTCCCGAACTCACCATGTCCAGTGAGGACCTGCTTGATGCCGATGGTGATTACGCCGTGACGCTTCTCCAGCCACTCTCCAAGAAGGGACTTACCGCCATGATTATGGCGTGCCCAAAAATAAAGGATTAATACACAAACACGATAGAAAGGATACTAAATCCATAAACAATATCATCTCGAAACTATGAGAACGAAAGCAGATGTTCGTACGCCCTTTTGCATCTGGGGTGAGTATCTAAGTAGCCACATAAGTGGATTACTTACATTACTTACTCACCCCCTTGTAAGGGCCCCGTAATGTATCGTATTCAAAATGAAAGAAAACATACAGAGAGCTATAGACCACTTTTCTGAATACAATGTGTGTCTACGCTATTATTATTTGTTTGAATTGGTATTCTGTTATACAATATACAATACACGTACTTTTTATTTAAGTAGGATTAGGTACAAATAATGTGCGTCTTTGCTGTTGCTTTTGTTGAGTTATAGCACACTTAACACTAAGTCAAAAGGTCAGGCCCTGTGTCAACGTATGAAACCTCAATTCGCAGAATCGCAGACAAGTCGACCTATTATAAATTGAGTGTAAAATATAGTGTATTGTCTTGTATACACAATATGTCTAATATATACAATATGGCCTGGAAATGGACATATTGTAAATATCCAGGACGTAAGACAAAGAAATAACACGCTGAACAGAAAATGCCTGGAAGAGTTACGGGTCCATGAAAGAACTATGTAAAGGCACCAGCCCACCGCTCGCTCGATCGGCACGCGGCAAAAATGCCCAGCCCATTTCCACTTAAGCTGGCAGCCTTCTGAGCCAAGTCAACCATCTGAGTTTTGTAGCACAGTATAGTGTTTCGAACACTAAAAAACTTCGTAACTTACATTATAAAAAACCAACATTAACCTTTCAATCGTGAGAATTACAGACACAATAGAAAGACAATGGGTGCGCGAACGCCGGCGTTCGCGCGGGTATTAATGAATTAATGCCTTAATAAGAAAAAAGAGGGAAAAGAAAATATACCAGTGCACAAATATAGATACTTACGACGAAGTAAAAGGCCGAATCTGAGTCTTAATTAAAGTAATTACGCCGAAATTCAATTAAAAACGAACAGTCTTGTCTGAACAAAGGCATCGAGTGTTGAATTCAAAGTTGAATATAATTATCTGTAAGTAAAAGTGACGCATAAAAGAAGGGAACTGGCTGTTATTTCTTTTTTGTAGATGAAATATTTGCGTTGGATTTGAGAATTTTAGAAACCTACCTAATCTTTACATTTTCTATACTTATAATAAATCAGTAGAAGTGAAAATTCTGTACATTGCAAATATCAAAAAATTAAATGGCAGGGGTATTACTAGACCGACACCGAACCCAAAAATGTGATTAAAAAATTTTTTGTCTGTCTGTCTGTCTGTTTGTTCAGGCATCACGCAAATACTACCGGTTCGATTACGATGAAACTTGGTATAATTATTCTTTGATATTCTGGGCACCACGCTGGGTACTTTTTATCTCGGAAAAGTATATACAATAAAAAACAAACTTAATTTTGCGGTTCGATCCCTAGACCCGATTACTGTACCAACCACAAATAATAAGTTTGTCGTAGGTTACGTCACCCGCAGTGGAGTTCACTAAGGGGTGCTGCACACGGCTAAGTTACTATAATATTTTATCTTAAGATACAATATCGCTCTACTTTTATTATAGAAAAAGTAAATTCAGAATCCTGTAGTCCACGCGAACGAAGTCGCGGGCACAGCTAGTTATTATAATAATTCTGTAAAAAATTTTAGTTGTTCGCGCATCAAATAAAATGTACGAAATCGATGTAGATGAGTTTTAAACATTAAAATTGTGTGTAACTGGAAATATTACTTTGCCTTTATTTCATGGCTATCGAAAGAAAGGAAAAAGAAAGAAAAACATATTATTTGCCGAAAAGGCCAAAAAGTATTTACAAAGTGGGTACCTGAAGATGGACGACGCCGCCGAGGTCGACCTAGGAAGAGGTGGCGAGACGACCTAGATGCCTACCGCGGGGACTGGTTCGAGGTAGCTCAAGAAAAGGATACCTGGAAGAAGTTGGGGGAGGCCTTTGCCCAGCAGTGGGACAGTATAGGATATTTAAAAAAAAAGTAACTAACCCGTTGTATAACCCGGAACGCAGATCTACGCGAGACGCAATGGCTTTTTAATTCGTGTCTTTAATTACGGCATACGAGAGATTAAAGAAAATTAATGCGCCACCGTAATATCGGTTTACTATTTCGAAAGATATACTACATTCATTGACTGTTAGGCGTTACGTAGTACTTATAGGCAAACACAAGTTTCACACTAATATTATAAACTCACGTTGGTTCCTTGTACAGGCCATGATCCGGAAACAAGGAGGACTGACAGGTGGTGATCTCCTTCTGTAAAGCAGTAATGCTAACGAAGGAGGCGGCCGCACGCGTGAGGGAACGGTCTTCTTCATACCACAGCAACCAGGATCCCGACTCACCGTCGGCGTGGGCTTACGAACAGCGAGCGAACGAGAACGGTAACCATTCAGACTTAACTCAAGTCGTCAACGGTGCGTACTGTTCCACGCGTGTATTTTATCCCAGGTGTACTTTCCTTTGGGACAATTTTCTGCTATTACGCGACCGAAACCGCTAAACAGCAACCTCATTAAAACAAAACAAAATGGTTTATAGCTACTATGCGCTGACTATTGTCTACAAACCACGTGGTATGTCGGACGCGCATACACATCCATGAAATCCATGAAAGTCCGCAACTGGACATAGGGCTCTCCCAAGCATCGGTACAACGACCGGTCTTATCCATCTTGCATCTATTGAATTCCACAGACCCACACCAGGACCTCAAGTCTGCTATTACAATAGTGTCAGAATTAGGGAATGCAAACCGGTTAACCCGAAAACCGAAAAACCGGTTTTTCGGCATATTTTTCATGATTAAAAAAACCGGTTTTTATTTTCAAGTAACCGGTTTTTCGATTTTTTTTTAAATGACACTATTTTTTAGCAATCATTGTTTTAAAACGCTGTTGAGGCTTGATATCAGTCGTAGGTTTGTTTATTAATATTTATGTACCATAATGATAGCTACACCAATTGTACAGTTCTTCTGTTTACGAACATTAAAAATCCAGGCAGACCGCGTGTTGTAAGAACAGGCAGTGAATGCTGTCAGGGCCAGAATTAAAATCTCGCAAGGACACCAAAATTCTTATTCGCAGATAGAATATCCACCGTTGTTACTCATCATAACATCATCGAGTCGCTTTTATAGAAGAGAGAGTGAAAGATCAAAATCTTTGCTTGTTCGTTACACTGAAGAAAAACTCAGGGATATTCTTGCTACCGATGAGAAAATTTTCACAATCAAGGTATATTGCAACAAGCAAAATTATCGGATGTAAGCTTCTAACTGCTTCTAACTGTCAATGGCGAGTACATCAACCACCTTTGGTTTGCCGACGACATAGTAGTCATGGCTGAGACTACGGAAGAGCTCAGCACAATGCTCAATGACCTCAGTAGTTTTTCCGAAAGAGTGGGTCTTAAAATGAACATGGACAAAACTAAAGTCATGATAAACAACCATGTAGCACCCACTCCTACCAAGATCGGAGACTCTATACTCGAAGTTGTGAACGATTACGTCTACATCGGACAGACAATCCAGTTGGGTAGATCTAATCTCCGTCGAATCCGACTCGGCTGGGCAGCGTTCGGGAAGCTGCGCGGTATCTTCTCGTCCAATATACCACAGTGTCTCAAGACGAAAGTCTAAGACCAGTGCGTGTTGCCAGTGATGACATATGGTGCCAAAACGTGGTCGCTCACAATGGGCCTCATCAGAAGGCTTAAAATCACCCAAAGAGCAACGGAAAGGGCTATGCTCGGAGTTTCCTTGCGTGATCGCATCAGAAATGAAGATATCCGCAGGAGAACCAAGGTTGCCGACATAGCACAAAGAATCGCCAAACTCAAGTGGCAATGGGCAGGGCACATTGCTCGCAGAACAGATGGTCGTTGGGGCCGAAAGGTTCTGGAGTGGCGACTGCGTACCGGAAGACGCAGCGTGCAAGGCCTCCTACAAGATAGACCGATGACCTGGTGAAGGTTGCGGGAATCGGGACGCACAGGATCGATCATTGTGGCGACACTTGGGGGAGGCCTATTTCCAACAGTGGACGTCTATCGGCTGAAATGATGATGCACATCATCATCATTTCAGCCGATAGACGTCCACTGTTGGAAATAGGCTTCTAACTCCAAAGAACACTCTCAACAGGTTATCAGAGTCCTGAATGATCATCATGCGGCATCAGTAATGGTTTGGTGAGGGCATCACGGAATGACCAAGGTTCATTTTCGTGAAAATGGGCTACTCTAATTTCAGCTAAAGAGTATCAAGATACTATCCTAAACGCCATAGCAAAAAAAAGCCTCTCTCTATTTGATAATATACTAGGGGTTTTTCAGCAAGACTCAGGTTCCAGTCACAAGGCACGCACTACCCAGGCTTGCCTTGCAGCGAGTGTTTCGGGCTTCATTAAGGCTGATGATTGACCTTTGGCTAGCCCAGACCTCAACCCGTGAACTACAAATTGAGATCTATATTAGAGAGCATGGGCTGCATGTAACAATAATTCAAAATCCTTAAAAATTCTTTACGATCAGCAGTGGACAACTTTCTAATGATCACCGTGCGTAAACAGATGACGCTTGGCCTGAACACTTAAAAGCCTGTGATAGGGCTAATCTACACTTATACTAATACTCGTATAATAAAGAGGTAAAGCTTGTTTTTTTTTTTGTTTATATGTTTTTTTGTTTGTAGGAGGTAACCTCTTGAAGTACTGGTCCGATTGCTAAAATTTTTTCACCGATAGAAACCTGCTTTGTTCCTGAGTGACATAGGCTATATTTTATGTACGCGAGCGAAGCCGCGGGCTAAAGCTAGCTAGCTAAAAGTAGTGAATATTTTGAGTTGAAGTATATATTAACTTCTAGCTAAGATTCTCTATGTATGACATCATTCTGAGACATTCGTTTTTATGAAGACGAGATTTTTTTATTTTTAACAGGATTCATATTAGGTATACAATATATTTTTTAATAGATAAGTTCCAAGATAAGTTTAAAAATATTTATTTAGAATTTCACAAGCAAAAAAAAATTAAAATTTTCACTTAAAAATAAATTTCAAACAAACTAATTTTAAAACCGGTTACCCGGTTAACCGGTTTTTTTTTAGGAAAACCGAAAAAAAAAACCGGTTTGTAATTTTGGCGGTTTTTGCATTCCCTAGTCAGAATGGTCTATCATTGATGTCATAATTGTCGATTTTGACAAGTTTGGTAATCTACTAATATAATGGCGTCATTATGACTTTCCAATGGTCAACCACTGACACTCCATTGAAAGAAGTGACATAGAATGGTAATCTCGTACATATTGACAAATGAATATTTGACGTTTGCGGTAATCTGGTAAAACTTTGACAGTTTATTTGATCAGTGTTTTACCATTAGAACGTTATTGTGCAGTTATTGGTTTTAATATGCTCGAAATTATCATTCTACCACAATTCTATTACAAGACCAGTGACGGATCAATGATCGATCATTATGAATTAGCAGATTACAAACTTTTAGCAAAATGACAATGGGATCATGTTGGAATGACGAACTTATAAAAATAGCAGACTTGGGGCCCAGGTCATCGGTATACCGCCACGCCAGAATTTTTCGACCCCATCGATTATCTGTTCTGCGAGCAATGCCCACTGCCACTTAAGTTTGGCGATTCTTCGGTCCATATCGGTAATTTTGACTATCCAGCAACATAACGTAGCATTATATATGAATACTATTGATTTCGTTTTATGGGACTCTCAACAAAGCTCGTAAAAGATTTTACAGATGTTTTTATGACTCCAACATTACTTTAAAAGCAAAAGTTAATAGCTTTACTTTTTTCGTTTGGAGTAAAATCGAATCAATGATGGAAATAATATGGCAGAATGGAGATAAACTAGTTTATTAGATATTCATCATATAATATCTCAAGATTTTTTATTAGTTCAACTCTTTTTATTGGTTGGTAAACAGAAGCCCGAAAAACTCTTTGAGATGCGCGTGAACCAGATGCGTACTGGTTCACGCGCATCTCAAAGAGTTGTCCTTCGACGAAGGAAAAGTCGCAGACACTCAATCACTAGGGCAGGCAGTGCGGCTGTGAAATACTTTGCCCGTGTCGGTAAGGCAAGCTCTAACACTCACAACTTTTAAAAATGAGGTTACAGATCACTACCTTTCCTCCTGAACGTTAAATTGTCATTAAGTACAGTATATTAAATAGGGTGACTGGCAATTAGTGTACGATACTTAAACACGTGATTGTGCTCATGATAACAAACAATTTTTATTATGAGAGCAAAGCCGAAATCGCGAAAAAAATATCAGCTGTTCAGTACATAAGCCAAACATAAATGTACTGAACAGCTGATTTTTTTTCGCGATTTCAGGTTTGTTCCCATAGTAAAAGTTGTTGGTTATCATGAGCACAATCACGTGTGTAAATATCGTACACTAATTACCAGTCAGCCTATATATTGTTTGTAATATATGTAATTTATTAGTTTATGTACCTACTTTATATGTATAATTATGTAAATAGTACACCACGAACTTCCAGCGTATTTTTTTCTCCTTCTCTGTCGAATCCATGCAAAGGTTGTCTGTAAAAAATCGCTTTTAGCGATATAACCGCCCGTTGTGACACCCTATTAAATTTTAACTTTTTAAGTTAGTTGGATTTTTTTAAGTTTCTTATGTAATTTTTTATTTTTGGTGTACATTAAAGAATATATCTATCTCATCATCATCTTCCTGCCCTAGTCCCGTTTTATTTGTGGTCGGCGCAACACGTTTTTTTCTTCCATTCTGTCCTGTCACTCGTCACGCTATCACTAACTCCCTTTTCTTTCATATCGCTTCTCACACAATCCATCCATCTTTTCTTTGGCCTCCCTCTTCCCCTCCATCCATCCACGTGTAAACTCATAACTTTTTTAGTAACATGCGTTTCATCCCTCCTTTTCACATGACCATACCAAGACAAACGATTCCCTTTCAACTTTTCAGTCACTGGCGCCACTTGCAAACTTCCCCTATTATACTCATTTCTCACTTTATTCATTCTCGTCACACCACACATCCATCTAAAGAATATATCTATCTATCTAGTTTATATAAGATAAAAAAAAAAAAATACCAACAGTCCTAATCAAAATGCTTTTTTCTTTAAAAAAAATGCCTCACACATGAAATCCATCCCACCTCTACCCATCCCCCGTCTCCCTTAATTTGAACCAATATTGGAGCAAAAAATTCTTTCATGAGTTATGTGCATGACGAGACGAAATACGGAGATCTAAACAAATATATTTGTTTTGTCACAGAATAGGAAGTAATAAACATCGTTATAGTCTGTTGTGGCTTGTTTTTCTTCCGTAACATTACGAAGCTTTATTGTATAGATAGTAAACCACCTATATACAGGGTGAATATTTCAAAAGGGCGTCACAGGCCCAATTTTAATTCAATCCTGGCTTGAATATTTTTATAGCTCCATGTTTTTAGGAAGAAGACGATGACTCCTGAAATATAGGTAATCATACCTAGCTCCTGGAGTCAGGGATTCATTAGTTTGTAAGGATCTTTGTGAAATAAAGATTATTATTTCAAAAATCCAATGGTGCAATCATAATTTCCATCATCATCTAACCCGAGGCTACTTTGAACATTTTTCGATATTCCTCATAGTTCCTCTAATCCTCATAGGAATTTTTCATATACGCCCACTTGAAAAATTCATCCTGTATATTGCATACCTACGTAACATAGCTTGAAAAGGTTAGACAGATTTATTGTATAATATGTATGCTTGAGAACATACGAAGCATAGCAAAGTTATTTAAAAAGTGTCCCAAAATTAACGCAAGATTTAAATTAATTCATTAAACCCCCGTGCATTCGTGCAGTGATGATGAGCCATTTACTGCCGCCTTTATCTGATCAGTCCACCTCATAGGTGATCTTTCTCGTGGCCGCCATCAGAGAGGAGTGGCAACGTGTTGCGAAGCTTGCCACCAACACCTGAAGTGATGACCACAACCACTCTGTCAAGAGTTATACCGACGAGGAAGAAGATTTAACCCCCAGCGGACGCCCCGCCGGCGTTCGCTCTCTCATTGTCTTTCTATTGTGTCTTTATTTACAGTATTCGAAGGGTTAAATAGAAAACACAGATTTTTTTTGAGGGGTTGCCAACAGTTAGCTCGCTGTCCGGCCGTCCGGTAAATGTCCGGACCAAGCCAAGTCGTCGACGGCGCGCAATGTTCCCGCGCGCCTCAAGGAGTTGTCAGCAACAGCAGGGACCCAGCCGGGTCGAAGCCTACTGGGACCAGGGTTATCCGAAAGGGAGCTCGAGCCCCGGTATGAAGGCGAGAAGGAACGGGGTGGGTCTTATAGTCAGTAAGAGTCTGACACTATCTCCCGCTCCGCCCAAGACCGGGGGTTGTCATTGGATGATTTTTTCCCACCATAAAAAAAGGGGTTGCCAACACTTTACTGCACAAATGGCGGCAAATTTCTAATCTTGCGATAATTTTCATCCTTAATGAATTAGAAAACTAATTTTTGTTTAGATAAAATAATAACATACTTTATTCCTAGCTCCTTTGGCTCCATCAACTCGACCTAGAAAATATAAATAACAATAAAGTCAGAGCGTGCCTGCGCTCTGACTTCATTGTTATTTATATTTTCTAAAACAAACTTATTATTGAGATTTTTGTAACTGAGTACTACTTTCTATTTACAATGATAAAACACTTTTCTAAACAAAACTTCGTTGAATTAAAGTTCATTTTCCCGCCACCACCAATAAATATTAGAAATGGCTGCCACCTGCCTCGGCGATGACCTCGTAAATCGTGGCAAAGGAATCACGGGAGTTCAGCCTATTGCTACAAACTTGACATTGATTGACCATCAACCTTTTTTTATACCGGCCATTGACTTTTTAAATTTCGAACTGTCTGCGAACGTCAAGAAATAATATATATTTTTAATGTTTTTAATTGGGAAACTAAGTCTTTTAAGCCAATAAAAAAAAATATAGTTGCTTGGTTTTCCATTAGCATGCGGATGTAATACATTCTGCTTTTGCAGTAGGTATTTGGCAACAAATGTCTTGAGTCAGCCTTCTCGGCAAACTTCTCTAAAGTAGTCAATACTTTAATCAAATAATAAGCACCGTTTTACCAAGATCACCCCTGTTTCAATGATTTCACATATTGTGCAGTTATGCAGACTTTATTTTGAGATAGAGAACTACACCAAATTTACATTACAATATCTAGTAGGAATCAATTAGTGACTAATTAAAACAGCCACGTACCGGAAGACGCAGCGTTGGAAGGCCTCCAACAAGGTGGAACGATGACCTGGTCAGGGTCGCGGGAATCCGATGGATGCGTGACGCACAGGACCGGTCGTTGTGGCGACGCTTGGGGGAGGCCTATGTCCAACAGTGGACGTCTTTCGGCTGATATGATGATGATGTAAACAGCCACTCGACATAATCCTGCCAAAAACTCTACATACCATCGTGTAGGAATGTAAATTCCCAAACTTAAAAAATAATTAATTACCAAAAGAAAGAATCTTGAAGGACCACCTTATTTTCCTTTTTTTACATTCAATGTTGTCGAACACAGTTACTTTATCAAAGCATTAGTGCAAGTAAAAAAAATGTTGATGAAAAGTTACATTTACGAACAAGCGTCTAAAGAAAGAAAGTTCTGAATAAGCAGGAATTTAAGCAAAAAGTTTCTTGTACAGAAAATACTTCCAGTGGCAATATTTCAAACGAAAAAATGGCGAAATTAGATGAAACAACTTGTGTAAAAAAATGTGGGAAATTTAAGCTTGAATTATGTTAATTTAATAAATACGTAACTGGTTTATTATTTCACTAAGCCGTAAACAGTTGTCAAATCATTGAATTGACCCATAGGCGGCCGTTTCACGGCTGGTTATGGTTTGGTTATCGTTATAGTTAAATGGTGCAACTCACCCTAATATTGTCACAACTTTACGACTCAGATTATCAAGTCCCTTCAGAAAAAAGTAAAAAAAAAGTCATTCACAAATTACCTTGTCACACTATACAAACAAATTAATTTTAATAAAAATTTCAGCGATCTAGATCTGTTTTCTGAGCCTAAAAGAAAATTTAAAATATTGTTACTCAACATGTTAAAAAATCAACATAATGTATTTTTTTTTCTTTTTTTTTCGGTGGGAAAAATCATCTAAAGACAACCCCCGCTCTTGGGTGGAGCGGGAGATAGTGTCAGACTCTTACTGACTAAAAAACCCATTCCGTTCCTTCAAGCCTTCATACCGAGGCTCGAGCGCCCTTTCGGATAACCCTGGCCCCAGTAGGCTTCGACTCGGCTGGGCCCCTGCTGTTGCTGACAACTCCTTGATGCGCGCGGGAACAGTACGCGCCGTCGAAGACTTGGGCTTGGTCCGGTCAGTTACCGGACGGCCGGACAGCGAGCTACCCATTGCTCGGAAATCGGGATCGGAATCCCGGCGGCGGCGAGAGCGCCGTTGCCTGATGCGGTCGGCCTCCTCCTTAGCGAGCATTACTGCTTCGCAGAAGTCGGCGACCGCCTGCCACTCCTCCTCGCTCCGGACCATGGCCTCAACCAAGGCCCGGCGCGAGAGGTCTCTGCCGCCGATCACCCCCACGAGGGCACGGCGATGCTCCGCCCAAGCAGGGCACCGTTGATAATAAGCCGGCTCTATTTTTTGTGGACCACAATTGTAATTTAAAGTAACTTTTCGCATTCCTACAAAAAAAAAAAAAAAATAACAGCACTTGTCAAACCAAATGTCTCATGTTTATATGTGGAGAACGTTGTTGATATCACATGTGTAAAATTATTGTTAAGCCTTTTTTATGTAATTCCCTATGTGTTAGTGTTTGTTTTCCCTAGTAAATAAAATAAAATTTAAAAAAGTCATTGCTCTCCTACAAAAAAAAATACAAGCAAAAATGAGCGTTCCAAAGAAAAATTTAAAAAAAAATGAAAAGAGGAAACCATAAAACGTCCACGTAATTTTTCTTTAATCATTCTGAAGCACACACATTTCAAACACACCGTCTACTCGATATTGTACCTCGGAGGGAACGTGGGAGTAATCGACGGCGACTCATCCCGATTTTTAATTAAATATCCCAATCGATTCCAGTGTTACAAAGAGGCCTTTGTTTATTTTTTATAGCTCCGTGGTGATTGGCCGTTGACCATAAAATTTCATTTTACAACCATTTTAATAAATCCTCGCTTTTTTCAGTAGACGGATTAGAATTACACAAATTCTTTTGTTTTGAAAATGGTGGGTGCAAAATGGGGAATGATCTTTTTCTTTTCCGTCTAACTGTTCTGTTGAAAGATAGATTATAAAAACCATTAAATGGTAAGAGGAATTCCCTGCCGAAGATGGCGGTCAATCGCTAGGCTACCCATAATAAAAAAAATATTAAGATTTTTTTTGTTTGGTAAAGATCATCCAAATGTCATCCCCCGCCCTTGGGCGGAGCGAGTGACAGTATCAGACTCTTACTGACTAAAGAACCCAACCCGTTCCTTCTTGCCCTTCATACCGAGGCTGTGCTACCTTTCGGAGATAACCCTGGCCCCATTAGGCTTCGACCCAGCTGGGCCCCTGCTGTTGCTGACAACTCCTTGAGGAGCGCGAGAACAGTGCGCGCCGTCGAAGACTTGGGCTCGGTCCGGACAGTTACAGGACGATCGGACAGCGAGTTACCCATTGCTCGCCGTCCGCAAGCCGAATCCCAGCGGCGGCTGGGGCGCTGTGAGCGCCAGTTATTAAGATATTTGAACAAGATGACGAAGGAATTAATTGAAGCAAGATAATCCTAATCGTTCAATCTTACCTACTCAAAGTACCTAATCAAATGATATCCCAGCCATTCCCAGAGCACCCATCCTTCATAACATAAAAACATATTACTAGACCATAAAGATACCCGTTTGGTGTCAGCAGAACCAATATAGGTAACCTCGTAAATTGTGCGCGCTCGTAAATGACGAGGTGAACCGAAGTCCGCCGAGGTTTGCCGAAGTGAGACGAAGTTTTACGAGCACAGCTAGTTCTGATTGGAGTTAGATTACGTACTTATTTGACTAACTTTAATAAGTAAGATAGTATCTTTAAATAGGTTTATCTGGTCGTATATGACTTTTTATTGGCTGGTTCTTGAAGTATTTCTGAGCTCTTGTACACGTTATTGTGCGTACAGCTGAAAAATAGCTGGAAAGGCGTCACTGTGTCCTCGCCTTCCGCCTGACGCAAGTCCGTACCGGACATAGTAAGATCGGAAGGTTCCTGCACCAAACTCAGACAGAAGAAATGCCCGGGTGTCACACTTGTGCGGACCGCCTGGAGGACACGGTGGAGCATACAGTGGAGGTGCTCGCGCCAGGCCATGGTTCAGGCCATACTCCGGAGCAGGGAGAAGGTAAAGATGTCAGCCAACCCTACGGTTGGTTCAGTGGAGTCCAGAGGGGCCGATCCCCTTTAGGGTCATGGGGATTTTCTTAAAAGGAAACTCGTGGTCCTAGGACGCAAAAGGCAACTAATGGACACAGGTGTGATCTTAGTAAAAGTCCTCAGCCCTAGGGCGGGTGAAATTGTTGAATGATTTCCCACCTCAAAAAAAAAGTGAGCAGTGTACATTTTTTGCAAAACAAAGTGGTTGGAAGGCCTCTCACAAGATGGACCGATGACCTGGTAAGGGTCGAAGGAATCCATTAGAACAAAATAAAACGTAGCATAGCATAATTAGCCTTTTAGGTGACCTCATCTTACGAGAACTGAACATCAAGATCAGACTGTCAACTATCTGCATGCGCAGAGTACTGGAGTTTTTTGGCCACATTGCCAGGAAAAATGGCCACAACCTTGAACAGCTCATCGTAACTGGCACGGTTGATGGCAAACGACCAAGAGGCCGCAGCCCAATAAGATGGGCAGATCAGGTCCGCTCCACACTGGACACCCAATTGCACGTCGCACTTTATGACGCTAAGAACCGTCACAGATGGCGAGATTCCATCAATAAGAAGCTAATCCAGCGGGAACTTCACGACCCTCAGTAATGAGGAATACGACTCGAGGAGGAGGAGGAGATCTCAGCAGAGGGAATGTTCACATTCAGGCCTCCTTTCTAGGAGAGGGAATGGGCCGTAATGCACTTGTCTTCGAACAAATGTCTGTTGGAACAAATACTTTGTTTTAATTAAATTAAACTCGAAATGGAAAATTATGTACTTTTTGCTTAGAAGTCTTATGAAATTTAACTTTTATACTTAGTAAATTAGCGGAGAATAACAGCGAGCACGTTTTCCTGAATTGATAATAACTTTTTCCAGGAAAAATGTCTTTGTTTTGTTCTAACGAGCCAAATTCTTTCTTTGTAAACAGGTTTCTCTGGAAGGTTTTAAAAATATTTGCATTGTTATCGTCTTTTTGTTTTATTTTTTGAGTTTTCTCGTAAATTGGCTCTGACTTTTTATTGAAATGCTTTCAAAAGTTAAGAACAATGCTTTATTTGGCACACATAGACACACACATTGTAGAAAAAACAGATAATAGAAAAAAAAAACAATCATTCAGCCGAACATGGAACCTCCTCCTTTTCGAAGTCGGTTAAAAACTAATATCTCTGTCTCACGTTTGCGCCAAAAAGGTCCAGTTCAGCGAAAATGCCAGATAATTACGAGGTAGTTGTCTGACGCTGGCTTTCAACTGAAACTTTTTGAAAGAATAGTAGAAACGGAACGCATTTATTTATTAAAACTTTATGTCCTAGTAAGCACTGTACGAAGGCAGACATAGGGTGAGTTGCACCATTTAACTATAACGATAACAAAGCCGTTAACAGTTGTCAAATCGTCGAATTGACCAATAGGCGGCCGTTTCACGGTTGGTTATGGTTTGGTTATCGTTATAGTTAAATGGTGCAACTCATCCTTAATGCCTTAGGCATTTTCTACCAGTCGACCTTAGGGATTATTTAAAAATCGATATTTAGGTTAACAACATATTGAATGCCAAGAATTTCAAGGAGTCAAAGCCAGTTCCCCTCCATACTTCATTTATACAAGCAATATTATAGCTGGTGTCTCTATTAATCAAGTTAAGTAACAGTGCCCATATACGAGATATAACGTATACGAGATATCTCGTATAGGCGCTTAGGCATCAACAATATTAATACTTTCATTAGAGGGAATAGACCGTAATCTACGTTCATAGATACCATCAAAGACACTTCCGCCTGACCACCACTAAGTTCATTTTTGCGTGCACTCGAAACGAAAACTTCAAAGGTTTTGGTTTGACTCCGCGAGAATTGATTCAAGAGAATTTTTTTTTAAGTGATCATGCAGAAATGACCGCGATGGTTCACGCCGATTTGGATGATTTCCTCACGATGTTTTCCTTCACAGTTTTGAGAAGAGTACTGATAAAATAAATTACACAAAGTATAAAGTATTACGCTTTCGCAAGTACAACCTACAACTGCAAAGTTGGAGTCGTAACCACAGTGGTACTGCTGCAAAAATAAAAAACATGTTTTGTTATGTCCGTTCCTTTTTACAAGCTTTTATTTAGTTTCACCTGTCCCGATGTTTGTCCGTCATCAAATCTTGCAAGTTAAATTTGATCCACTTTCCGGTTACCGATTGAGCTGAAATTTTGCATGCACGTGTCAATCAGATGACAATACAAAATTATCATGACATGGAGCTGATCTGATGATGGAACTGGAAGGTGGCTATCGGAACTTCGTAGTTAAACGAAACAACCCCATCGAGTTTGTGCTCGTATGATTCGTCTTGACGAGTATTAATTATATAGGTATACTGCGCTATAAAAGCTTGCTATGAAAACATGATTTTCATTCAAAACTTGTTTTACACAGGCTCTATTCCCATGGCAACATTACCCTAATTTATTATTAAAAATTCTGCCTATACCTTGGTTTCCATAGCAACAGTCAGACAGAATTCTTTCTTCTGAAACATGACGGGAAATATAATTAGGGTCGCCATACACGGGCCACATGCCACAGCCACAAACACCGCTACGAGAAGCTGGAAGCGGCCATAAAAGCACCTGAAGCGTGTGACAGCTACTTGTGGCTGGTTGTTTAATCCATACACACAGTATCTTAATAGACTCTGACAAAGAAGGTTTAAATGCGCGAGTGGCGTATGACGGCGTTTAGTGGCCAGCACGGACCTGAAGAAGCTAGCAGCGGCGATTGATAGCGTGTGGCGGCCATCAGCGTCAATCCGTGTGCTGCGAATTCTTATAAAATGTATGAAAACTATAGTAAATATAGTTTGGCGGCGTTTTGTGGTTGTGGCCGATACCCAGTGTGCGGCGACCCTTAAGAACGTGTTAAATCAAGCTGGTTATAAAATCAACAGCAAGAGAAGAAACGACTGAACCAGGCACTGCAGACACGGTAGGAATCCGGCACGACTACTACACTACTACGACACAGCCACGACACTACTACGACACTACTACTATATGACTACGACACAACACTGGCACGACTCCGACACAGTTACGCACGGATGACAAATTGAATAACGTTCATTCTACTCGTGAGACATTCATTTTATTAATACGATTCCGTGTACTTCTAAATGTGTTATGTTGTGGAAGTTGATGGTATTGAGCAGATTATTACTAACTTTTGTTCGCGGCTTCACTCGCGTACATAAAATATTTAGGCCCGGCGCCCACTATCGGTGGGCATCGGTGCGGCTCGGTAGAGCTCGAGCGCTTTACGCCGGCTTCGGGCGGCTTTGGGCGCCTTAGAGCTGCGTCGGGCGACTTCGGGCGGCTTTGGGCGCCTTAGAGCTGCGTCGGGCGACTTCGGGCGGCTTTGGGCGCCTGAGAGCTGCCTCGGCAGTCGTAAACACGCCTAAGGACGCCGTAGCTGATTTTGGGTAGCCTAAGAATAGTTCTGGCTGCAGAAACATCGCAGAGCAGTCACTCGTAACGTTCCGTGAAAACAGTTATGTGTGTGTATTTATAATGGTGGATTGGGACTTAGTTCTCATTGTTCATCTTGCTGAAGAAGAAGAGAAACTTGGAGCCTTAAGACAGAGTATTAGGACATTTTTATTAGTATTTTGGTTAAAAAAAAAATGCCAATAACAGTTTTCTTTACGAATGTACATGCGCAGAAGTTCGCAGAGCCTATGTTCAGGACTGCCAAGTTATTTTGCGTCTACTTGTACGATACGATAATGAAGGCGCGTGCGGTGATCGAAATGACTGTTCTGCGACGTGTCTGATCCGAAAATGCCACCCGAGCTACCCGAAGACCGCCTCGGCATCCTTAGCCATGCTTACGGCTGCCGAGGCCGCCCGAAGTCGCCCGACGGAGCTCTAAGGCGCCCTAAGCGGCTCGAAGCCGGCGTAAAGCGCTCGAGCTGTACCGAGCCGCACCGATGCCGACCGATAGTGGGCGCCGGGCCATAGGCTATATTTCGTGTAACTCAGGAATAAAGCAGCTTTCTATCGGTGATCAGTAGTTTCAGAGATAACAAACATTATTTCTTCATAATATTTCGTTACGAAAATTCAAGTCTGTATTGCATAAGGCATTATCACAAGAGTGAAAAGATAATTTTGTCCTTTTCACGTACTATATGTGAGTGAAAAGGACAAAATTTTCACAAATTAACAAATAAATATAAATATATTAGAAGTAAATGTTCAAATATTGATCAAAATGTTAATAAATAAGGTTAGTTCGTTTCTCCTCCCATGTTTAAAGCATGCAGTGGCAGCCTTTAATTAAGGCAACACTATATAATGTAAGAATATTGAATCTTTAACATATATAATGGTTTTTTTTTCAGTTGGAAAAATTATCCAATGACATCCCCCGCTCTTGGGCGGAGCGGGAGATAGTGTCAGACTTTTACTGACTAAAAACCCACCCCGTTCCTTCATACCGGAGCTGAGCTACTCTTTCGAAACTAACCCTGGCCCCAGTAGGCTTCGACCCAGCTTGGCCCCTGCTGTTGCTGACAACTCTTTGAGACGCGCGGGATGTATAATCTGTTTGCTTTGTTGGCTATCTTTAAATAAATATATAATTATTACTGTAGGTTCTATGTTAGTAAGTAAGGCTGTTTGGTTTGAATTAGGACCGGATAACATTATTTGGGGTTTGTTAAATAAGTAAGGACATCTCTGTATGGAAGTGTAGTGGCAATGCTAATGCATATTTGGATATATCTAATAACTAAGTTTGTGCCCATAGTTCCCAGCTACGTTAGTGGTCATAAGATCTTTGAGTTACATACACATACGTGTCTCTATAAGTCTTTGCAAATGTAAACTTTATTAAGTGATTTTTCTATATATTATTTATCTTCTGAACCCTGAACATACAAAAGTGGTGACCCCGATGTGATTGGAGTAAAGTTGTCCAAACTGGACATATTTTGCAATATATTCCTTGAGCCTGGTGAAGGTTGCGGAAAACTGATGGATGCGAGACGCACAGGATCCTTCATTGTGTTTGGGGGAGGCCTATGTCCAACAGTGGACGTATATCGGCTGAAATGATGATATTCCTTGAGCTAGTACTAGTCTATAAAAAAAGATGGATGGATTGTGTGAGAAGCGATATGAAAGAAAAGGGAGTTAGTGATAGCGTGACGAGTGACAGGACAGAATGGAAGAAAAAAACGTGTTGCGCCGGCCCCAAATAAAACGGGACTAGGACAGGAAGATGATGATGATGATGAGTACTAGTCTATAAACTAAAATAATTCTCTAAAATCTGTCCGAGGAGTTTCGAGAAAATGAGATCTAACTTCTTGATTAACCACTCGTATGCCGTAATTAGAGACACAATTAAAAAGCCATTGTGTCTCGCGTAGATCTGCGTTCCGGCCATACAACGGGTTAATAGTCGTATACTACGTTCATCATGAATCTATGTTCATGAATGTTCCATTTCTCTCTCTGTGACTTAAATGTTCGAAAAAACACCAACAATGTTAAAAAAGAAACAACTCTAGAAAATATCAAGACAATGCAACTAAAAATAATAAGCAAAATAAATATTCTTCTAAATGTTGAAAGCTCAAATTAAGGAAAAATCTCTTTTTTAGGATGGATAATTGGATAAATCATCAAACAACTCGTCAAGCTCTAGGTGGAGCAAAAAAAGACAGACTTTTACAGATTAAAACCCAGCCGTGTTCCTTCAATTGTCCTTTGTATTCCAAAGACACGGTAACTCTTTCGAATGATCTCGAAGAACGATAAAGCTCTGACTTCGTGTTATGGTAATCTAAGAGTACAAATAATAACATTTTGCAAGCCCATCCAACAAGCAATATTCCTCAATTTACTCCCCCCATACAAACATCAAGCAAATAATGATAGCTTTATCCTATACTAGCTACTGCCAGCGGCTTCGCCCATGTAATAGTAGAGAATTATCCCAAATGAACGTCTGACAAACTTTTGCCATAATAATATTAGTGTGATTCATCATCATCATCATCATCATCATTTCAGCCGAATGACGTCAACTGTTGGACATAGGCGGGGAGCCGTTGTTCCGTATAGCGTTCGGACGTAAAAAATGGCACTTTGGCTGAAGAATGGCAATTGGTAATTTACTCGTAGCTTCACTTGTTTGACTGACCGACATTTTGACAATTCAAAAGTGCCTGTAATTGGTCTATTTGAAATAAACGTTTCTGATTTCTGGTTTCTGCTCCATCGTATCTCTTCCCGTTGGTGTCGTAAGAGGCGACTAAGGGACACACCAGAGAATGAGCAGCAGCATTCTCCTGGCATTACAACTACCACATTGCGATCGCCAACCCGCATGCCAAGCATTTTTATTATTACGACAACACACAAATATGTTGTCGTTAAGTCTGTACTGTCTCACAAGATACTTCTTTTTCATCATTGTCAAGCTCACGTTTGACCACTAGCTCCCCTGATGATAAGCGATGATCTGGCCGACGATAAAGCACTCTTTGCCTAGAAGTAACCTATCGACTCTTGACTTAAAGGCCCCTAGGTTGTAGCTATCAGGAAACACACACTTCGCATGGAATTCCATGCCTTAGCTGTACGCACAATGAATGTGTTTCCAAATATTTTCACCAACATCGGCGATGCATCAGAAGTACTTCACAGTTTTGCACATCTGAGAAACACAAGTAGGATTAGGACTAAAAATTTGTTTGCAATTAAATAATTAAAATCACAAAAGAAACCCACTTCCAAAGCAAACAAAAACAGTTGAAGCACTTTATTGGCTTCGTACCGCTCGCTGTTTTAATTTCGTTCTATAAGAGAACTTTGAGTAAATCTCACCGAACTAAAACCTCCATTCACAGCTCAATGAACAACCGGAAAACATGTTATTATCTAAATAATACCAGCGAGAAACTACGTCTTGTCGTAGCAAAACTATTTACGAGGAGCTAAGCGAATAGCGTCGTATCTGCTATATCTGATCTTCACACGCGATACTATCCAACAATGTTACATTTGCACTTTACCGACCAATGTGTGTACAGTGTGTTTTATGACGTAGTTATATTTGTTCTTGTATCTTGTTTATATGTATGGGAACGTTTTTATTACTTGGGAAATCCGGACTGACACGCAATCCCCGATGATAGACGCATTTGGAGAAGAAAGAGGGTATAAAGGCCTATCCTTTGTACCCTCGTGGCACATGATAGGCTAATTAAATAGGCTTATAGTAGACTAGCTGTAGTTTTCCAGTGCGTACGGCCCTGATTTACGAATCGGTTCAAACCAGCCTGGCACATTACTTTGAGTAATCTATTTTATCACCACTACTCTAAAAACGGTGAAGGAATCGGCATGTCTTAGAACAAATCAAATCAAAAACATTTATTTCAAATATTTATACCATTTGCAGGCACTTTTGAATAATCAAATGTCGGTCAGTCCAAGAAAAGTGAAGCTAAATTGCACGTTCCAAAGCGTAGATCTCTATGAAGAAGAACGTGCAAGAAACTCCATGGACATTCTTTTTAAATCATATTATAAGTAACATAGATCTTGGTTACATATTTCTAGTTGCTACTAATATGTGAGCATAATATAGATACGTGATAATAATAAATAATTTATTTATTTTAAAAAAAAGGTAATTAAAAATAGAAACTGAATTAAGCTACTGGCAGCTAAGAGATGACCAGTCTCAACCGATGGCACCCGTTCACGGACATGACACATGCATCAGCCCCACTTAGCTCAACCATTTTGAAGGGAACCGAATGATCCAATAACACGTGCCACCATCAGCAAGACATTTGGGTGAGCATGACAAACTCTTAACTGCCATGCTTGTAATGTCAAATAAGTTGTGACCTAATAAAGATGCTCCATGGTGCTTTACATTCACAAAACTTGAAAAAAAAAGTGCTTCTACATTATACAATGCTATTTTGTTTCCAATTAGAAAGGTAATAAATTATCATAAGCTCTATTAAGATAAACAAATAAATTAAAAATGAAAAAACATTTCCAAAGAGAATCACGTCTGCGAAGATTATGTATGGCTCTGATAGCTTTTTTCTGCAGAATAAAAATAGACTCTATGTCTGCAGCCCGTCCCCATAGCAAAATACCGTAAGACATGATACTGTGAAAGTAACTAAAATAGACTAGTCTCGCAGTATCTACATCAGTTAATTAGCGGATTTTTCTGACAGCATATGCTGCTGAACTAAGCCGTCCTGCCAGAGATGTTAAATGAGGACCCCATTGTAGCCTCGAGTCAAGCGTGATCCCTAGGAAAACCGTACTCTCGACGAATTCGATTTCCTCCTTGTTCAATACTATGTCGGAATAATTGCTTTTAACATTCGGTAACGCAAATCCTACGCACTTAGTCTTTTTTTCATTTAATACTAAATTATTAACAGTAAACCAGTTTTGGGCTTGCTGTAGAGCATTGTTTACGTCATCAAGGTTTGTGGAACGTCTATTGATTTTAAAAATTAATGACGTATCGTCAGCAAACAATACAATATGTGGTTGTTTTTTTAATAGATGCAGTAGATCCTTTATTTATACTAAAAAGAGGAAAGGACCCAATATTGAGCCTTGCGGTACACCCATTTTGACTTTCAAACCCGGAGAATTGACACCATTTATCTGAACTTGCTGTTTCCTGTCAATTAAGTAAGATTTTATCAAGCTGAGTGCAAATTTACTTAGCCCATAATGTTCAAGCTTTAAAAACAAGGTTTCGTGATTAACACAATCAAAAGCCTTTGAGAGGTCACAAAAAATCCCTATCGCATCTTGGGCTTCTTCCCACGCTGCAAATATATGTTTTAATAAAGTGACACCAGCGTCAGTCGTACAACGTCCTTTGGTGAAACCTATTATACTGCTGATCGTGAAAGATTTTATTGCTATTAAAACGATAAAGCATTTGATTAAGCATAACTTTTTCAAACACCTTACTGAAAACCGGCAATACTGATACAGGTCTGTAATTATTAGTGTCGTTATGGTCATCGGATTTAAAAAGTGGTATAACCTTACTGTATTTCATTATATCTGGAAAGACGCCTTGTTCCACATACAAATTAAATATTAAAGTTAAGTATGGCGCTATAGTCTCAATTATGGATGTGCATACTTTAACAGACATTTCCCATAGGTCTTCGGTTAATTTGACTTTGATTTGCCGGAAAGCCTTTAAGACTGTCATAGGGTTTATATGTTTGAATTGAAATTCAACCGGACAGCCTGATAAGTTTGCTTTTAATAAAGCAATTGGCTTCAGGGGAGGAATTTAGAGCTTCCGTTGTCCTAAGAGGTACATTGTATATCTTTGTTATGGATTAAAGGTTTAATAGGAGATTAAAACTCTGAAAGCTAGGAGTATTCTAAATTTCTTGGAAGCCTCCGGGCTAAAAGAGTTACTCTAACAAGGTGGCGAGTCACAATAGATCTTTTAGGTCGCAGTGACTACATCCCTTACACTATGGGTGATGCATAGCCCCTTATCTTCTAAATAATAATAAGGTTTAATACAGGTCTTAAATAAATTAAATAGATCAGCTACGTCCCGCCCTTGAGGCGTATATTATAAGTTTTTTTTTTGTTTGTAGGAGGTAATCTCTGAAAGTACTGGTCCGATTGCAAAAATTTTTTCATTGATAGAAAGTTATTTTATTCTTGAGTGATAAAAGCTATATTTTATGTAACTACGCGGGCGAAGATCCGCGTAAAAGCTAGTTCAAAATATTTCACATAAGCCTATATGGGCACTTATAAAACGTCAGCTAGTAAACGGTTCCAATTGGTAGTTTCGCCCAATAAATAAACAGATCACCGGGTGAAAGTCGCGGAAATCCGATGGATACAAGACTCACAGAACCTAGTACTTGGGGACCAAACGTCTTATAGCTGAAATGATAATGATAAAGAACCTAGGCCCAAAAGTTTTACAATGAAACAGAGAAAATGTTAAACTGAGCCAACAATAAATATTCATCTATTCTCTTCCAAATTCTAATACACATATATCAATCCTCAGTCTGCATTACATAACCATGCTCCTTTCGTCTGTACATAGACGTTAAAACAACCTGCCTCCACGCCTCGCATATGTCTTCATAAATTTACGCGAATTTTTACGACATGCCCCGAGGACATACCGATGTAAATCGTATTCTATACGAAGTTATATAGGATTTCGCAGTTACACCCCTATGCTTCTTCGTCGCTGATTGAAAAACATAAGTTATCACGGAAATTTGTTTTAATAAAATGGCCTAGGGGCTTTGGGGGGGCCAGAGAATTGAGTGTCAAGCGCTTGTTTCGCAAAGTTATGAGAATTTTAGTATGTAAATGTTATATACACAGTAGATGCTTTTTTTCGAGATTGTTTTTCAAATTAGATACGGCGTCTTGTTGAGATTCGACGGAGAGCATGAGATAAGCTACGGCTTTATTTTTTACCGTCGCAAAACAATGCTAATTTATTGTGTACCATGTAACCGTTTGTACGAAGAAACGAATAATCATGATCGTTGGAAGGAGAAGGCTTTTGCCCAGCAGTGGACAATATGAGTTAGTAATAAATAACATAAACTAAAGCTACTGCCAAACATAAAGTCCTAAATTTGATTTATTTATTTACTAAAACTTCAAGTATAATTGCCGAAACGGATCTTGAGCGATCGGCTTCAGAGTGGGGATCGCTTTGCGCATTCCATACATTGGCGAGACAATCGTCTTCGTTGTTAGATACATGCAGCAACGGAGAATACAAAATGAGGTTATGTTATTATCAATTCTTATCATTTATTGTTTCAACAAATAATCGGGCACGACCCTCACTTGAGATAACATGGTTTTGATGGGAACTCATGTGTAAATCACGGTTAATCTCTTATTGAACAAAGTATAATATCGGTGCTTTGATCCATGGGATTTATGCCAGTATCATAATATGATACACAAATTAATAGAAAAGAGAGATACTATTCTATCTTTTGTATCAATTTGTGTATGTGTTTACTTCTGTTAATACATATATGTCACAGTCTAGCGATTTTGTTTTTAAAAAGCCATTTAACCGTATGGCCATGCTCGGAGTTTCCTTACGTGATCGAATCAGAAATGAAGATATCCGCAGGAGAACCAAGGTTGCCGACATAGCACGAAGAATCGCCAAACTTAAGTGGCATGGACAGGGCCCATTGCTCGCAGAACAGGTGGTCATTGGGGCCGAAAGGTTCTGGAGTGGCGACGGCGTACCGGAAGACGTAGCGTTGGAAGGCCTCCTACAAGGTAGACAGATGACCTGGTGAAGGTTGCGGGAATCCGATGGATGCGGGACGCACAGGATCGTTTATTGTGGCGACACTTGGAGGAGGTCTATGTCCAATAATGGACGTATATCGGCTGAAATGATGAAGCTGTATAGTCTCTTGAACATCTAACCGGAGTTAAACGCACACATACTCGTACTACCGCCTGCACCCGCATAGAGCACTGCTTACCTTTAAAACCATTTTCTTTGCGAAATATTGACAGATTTACATACTCGTACGTTACGTACATTCTGAAGAACACAATTTTTTGTGTAAATAGATTTCTAGAATGGAGTATAGAAAACAAGCGAAAAAATATCTTGTTTTTTTTTCTACATTAAGAACAGTGTTACCAGAGTTACGCAGTGACGTTAGTCTATTATTAGTCTAAACTAGAGTTCCTTAACTAAAATTAAACGTATCAATTTCGTACTTTAACGAAACCCATCTACAAAACACCTCAGACAAACCAAAACACGTCTAATAACATTTGACTAAAACTCCACTCAAATATCTTTTAAAATAAACGTCATACATAAACCAGAGTCCTCTCAAAAACATTAATTTACGTAATGAATTCCCAGTACTATTTAATGCAGAGCCGACCAAAGACAGCCGGCAGAATATGTATTCCTGGTACACACAGTCAAACGGAATAATTCATGATGACAGGAATTTTTGATTGTGAGAGTTTGGCATTTGTTTCGTGTTTTTGGTTTTTGTTTAAACGTATTTTTGGACTGTAGAGGGTTAAGTCGGTTTGCTGACGGTTGTGAGATGTACAGGACCGGTCGTTGTGGTGACACTTGTCCAGAAGTGGACATCTTTCTGCTGAAATAATGATGATGATGATGAGAGGGTTTTTTTCGGTTTTTTTTTCGGTTTTATTCTTACTGACTATAAAACCCAGAAACCAACCCCGTTCCTTCTTGCCTTTCGTACCGGGGCCGAGCCTCCCTTTCGGAAACCGAACCTAACCCCAGTAGGCTTCGAACCAGCTGGGCCCCTGCCATTGCTGACAACTCCTTAAAGCGCGCGGGAACAGTGCGCGCCGTCGACGACTTGGACTCGGTCCGGACAGCCGTCCGCAAGCCTGCGCCTACGGTATGATGATGAGAGGGTCAAGGTTAGAGAAATAGATCACGAAAGAATCACCGCGGCTCTAGAATATAAAGGTCTATTGAAGGATCATTGATAAGTTGTGAGATAGCGGTCAAGCGCGGACCTATCAACAATAATAAAAAAATAGTTTTTGTCAGGTAAAGTCTGAGACTCCTTCTCGCTTCATTCAGAGCGGGGAAGTATAATAACAGTAAATAATAATGTATTTTTCAAGAAATATTTAAAAGTATTTAATATGTATCTACCAATGAAAAATAAAGAAAATAATAATATTCCACAACTATCACACAATAAAACGCCCTTATTTGATGATTTATAAAAAGGTATGTGTTATTAATTACTTTAATTTAAGATTTCACTAACTCTTTTTGTTTCTACATACTATTATTAACATTTCTTTTAATCTTTCCATTCCAAATCTGCGGAAAGAAATATCTTTTTAAATAAGCTACATCTAGCTTCATCGTCGACTGCATCATCGCTTACCATCAGGTAAGATCGTGGTCAAACGCGAGCCTATCAGCTTTAGGAGGCCGACCGCATCAGGCAACGGCGCTCTCGCCGCCGCCGGGATTCCGATCCCGATTTCCAGCTACCGTAGGCGCGGGCTTGCGGACAGTGACCAATGGGTAGCTCGCTGTCCGGCCGCCCGGTAACTGTCCGGACCAAGCCCAAGTCGTCGACGGCGCGCGCTGTTCCCGTGCGCTTCAAGGAGTTGTCAGCAACAGCAGGGCCGCAGCCGGGTCGAAGCCTACTGGGGCCAGGGTTATCCGAAAGGGCGCTCGAGCCCCGGTATGAAGGCTTGAAGGAACGGGATGGGTTTTTTAGTCAGTAAGAGTCTGACACTATCTCCCGCTCCGCCCAAGAGCGGGGGTTGTCATTGGATGATTTTCCCATCGAAAAGCTTTTTATGACTTCGACATGCACTTTGCGTCTGCAATAACCAATATTTACGTGGGCAGAGCCGCTGGCAGAAGCTAGTAAGTTATAATGGAGTAAAGTATACTAAATTCACGTGGATGAAGCTGCTATCAAGAGCTATATGAATTAAAGTGCGGTAGCTTTGGCTCTGAATATAATAGATTTTAGCTTGAAAACTGTTTAATGATGTTGTGTCATATAATTTTATCACGTCCATCCAGTCTCTATAATCCGCGACAATCCGGCGCACTATGCAGGATAATGGTTATAAAGTGGTTTTATGGGAAAATATTAATTTGATACCAACATAAAATCAGCCTAGAACTGTAGTAACCCAGTGCTAATGGCCTCAACTTAGGAATTATAGGTTGTGGGTTAAACCCAGGTTAATGAGATTTATACCATCAACACTGCTCTCAAAACGATTAAGGAAAACATCGTGAAGAAACCGGCAAGTCCATGAACGAAAATTTCGAAGACATATGACATCCACCAAACCACGCTGGGCCCGCGTGCTGGATTAAGACAATGGTCTTAATCCAGCACGCGGGCCCACTCAGGCCTCATTTCTAGGAGAGGGAATGCCCTCTCCTAGAAAAGAGGCCTGAGTTCTAGCAGCGGGAATATTATAAAGCTGGTATGCCATGTGGTGTGGAATACGCCATGAAGCGAAATCGTGGGAAATTGCGAGTTTTTTTTTTATTGTTGATAGGTTCGCGCTTGACCGCTATCTCACCTGATGGAAAGCGACGATGCGGTCGACGATGGAACGCGCTTACCTAGAAGAAACCTATTCACTCTCGACTTAAAGATTCCCGGGTTGTAGCTATCAGGAAACACAGACTCCGGCAAGGAATTCCACTCCCTAGCTGCACACACAATGAATCTGTTCCCAAAACGTTTTGTGCGTGTACGCTTTTTTTTTTTAATGAGTTCGCACTTTATCACTATCTCACCTGATGGAAAGCGACGATGTGGTCAACAATTGAGTGCGCTTGCCTAGAAGTTTATGACCTTAAATTAATTATGACTGGAAGAAATGTTAAACAAATGTAGTAACTTAAAGCTAATTGAACCCAAAACATGCATTCAAAACAAATTATTGGCTTAAATAATATTCCCATTCATATTTAGCATAATATTTTACAATTCTAAACTAGTTTGACTGCAGCTGTGAGGAAAAGCCATATAATTATCATAAATACATATTTCCGCTACGATACTGCTACGCCGTAGCCGCTCGTAGCCGCTCGTAGCACCGCGTAGCACTAGCAAAATATGAAAGTCGTTGAATTTACGAACCGCAGAGTTGTGGTTACCTCGTTTTAACAATTTAAAGTTGTCTTGTCTTTTGTGATTCGTAAATCTTTTTCAATTTTTTTTATTTAGCCTGTACTGTCCCACTGCTGGGCAAAAACCTCCCCTAACTTCTACGAGGTATTCTTTTCTAGCCTCCATGAACCAGCTCTTGTGGTAGGCGTCTAGGGTTTTGCCACCTTTTTTGTGGAGACTCTTGACCAGCAGTCAATCTGCATGTAGGTGAAGTGATCCGCCTAATTCCATTTTAGCTTGGCAGCCTTTTTTTCCACATCTATGATCCCCGTTTGATATTAATTTAGAGTTAAAACTTTTGCCCTTCCTGATGTCTAAACATATTTCCTTGTCAAACCATATATTTTAATCAAACCATTTCCTGGCACTTTTGAATTGTAAGGAGTAAATCAGTCAGAAAGATTAAACTAATTAGACCCTTAAGAGATCTCTGTTAAAAGGAATGTGTAAAAAAACCTTGCGAACATTATTTTTATAAATCAAGTTTTTACTACTAACTAGAATAAACTAATCTGGTTGCTTCTATGTGTGAGAATAATGTTTAAAAAAAACAGTAAATATATGCATAATTTGCTGCTACAGCAGGAAAAAAAAATATTTTTTCGTATAAGCAGCACCTTTGTGTTCTGTAATTTGTTCTTTTCGATTTTAAGTGTTTGTGAGTACATAAATTAATAAACAACACAGTGGATATGGATAAAGTGAGAAATGATTAAATTAGGGGAAGTTTGAAAGTGCCGCCAGTGACTAAAAGTTTGAAAGGAAATCGTTTGTCTTGGTATGGTCATGTAAAAAGGAGAGATGAAAAGCATGTTGCTAAAAGAGTATTGAATTTACATGTGGATGGATGGAGAGGGAGAGGGAGGCCAAAGAAAAGATGGATGGATTGTGTGAGAAGTGATATGAAAGAAAAGGGAGTTAGTGACAGCGTGACGAATGACAGGACAGAATGGAAGAAAAAAACGTGTTGCGCCGACCTCAATTAAAACGGGACTAGGGCAGGAAGATGATGATGATGATGATGACAGTGGATAACAACTTTGTTTTTACAGTTATCAAAATACATATTAGGTTTACAGTACTTTTAAGAAATGTCCACTACATTACGTCATAATACCCGAAGTCTTATATATAGTTGATTGGAAACGGTAGTGGAGCATCTCAAAATTTTGGATTTTTCACTTCAAGCTGATCCTAAATAAATAATTCAATGTTGTTTATAATTCAATATCAGAACAAGTCACATTCTGGCAGATAGATATGTATTAATTAACTATAAACACATAAAAAAAAATTAATTGAGTTTAAAAAATCTTTCAAAACTCAAAACTACTCATTTCGAAATGTACCACAACTATTTCCGACCTACGTATTAACAACACTACAACGCCGTGCATTTATACCGATCCTAAAAAAAAACTTTCTTCCTCAAAAGTGTACCAATACACTTAGTACTAATACTATTGTAGAGAGTTCAAAAAAGAGGCGCCGAAACAAATACACTTTACATTTTTCTTCAGAGCAAAGAGACGGAACAAATGGAAATGTATGGGGCACATCCTTCGTAGGGGACTGCAGAGTTGTATGGTGAAGTGAGGAACGCTTTATAATCATTTGTGATGATAATGGTGTAGGGGAAAGACATATTTCAGGAAAAAAGAACTGCACTATACTTAATGGCGCCACATTCCTGTTTCATTTTTAGGGTTCTGTACCCAAAGAGTGCCAACGTGGCCCTATTACTAACCCTCCGTTGTCCTTTCAGCCTTTCCGTCTGTCTACCTGTTTGTCTTTCTGTCCGTCCGTCTGTTAGCGGGTTGTATCTCCTAAACCGTAAGAAGGTACTCCGCCCAAGCGTGGCACATCTTGTACGCTTCATCGTGGAGGTGTTCCCCATCTCACAAGTTTCTTTAGTCTGAATCCAAAACAGGAACCTCCCGAACTTACCATGTCCTGTGAGGACCTGTATCATAGGGGAGGTGAGGATGCCGTGGTGCTTCGTCAGCCACTCTTCAAAGAAGGGAATTGCTAACATGATTGTAGCGTGCCCGAAATGATGATGATGATGATCATGATGATGGCTATGATAATGACTCAACAATTTGAAAAGAAGATGATTGCCAAAGAGCGATACGAAAATTAGTTAGTGACAAAAGAGCTAGGTAGATGAATTTAACCATAGCATAGCATAATCGGCTTTAAATCTTCCCACTGTTAGAACTCAGGCCTCCTCTCATGGAAAGAGCACCAGTGAGGGTTGGTGAATGTCACATATCTTCGAATTTTTGGTTCTAGAACATGCCGGTTTCCTCACGATGTTTTCCTTTACCGTTTTGAGAGCAGTTGTAATGAAATAAATTACATAAAGTAACGCTGGGTTCGAACCCGCGACCTACAACTCGTAAGTCATTTCCGTTACCACTCGGCCACTACTGCTCTCAATATAACCATAACGAAGGCAAAAATAACCCTATTTTATGAGTTAAAACCCTGAAGTACTTTATAAAAATTAATAAAACATTTCATCAATGACATACACAAGAATAGCTTCACCTGTATACTCACAAGGGGTGCAGTAGCGGTTCTTTTTCACCCCTATTTATAAACGTGACCTATCCCGTGAGTGCGTGAAGTGTCCCAAGCCGCTGGACAACTGGGCCAGATAACTATAGTAACGGTTATAGCGGTTATAACGTAACTACGTCAAACGTTATTTATTGTGTGTGACGCAGGTACCATGTCGTTATTTTTAATTTTATTTAATTTTATGGTATATCAAATTAAATCAAGTCAAATCATTTATTTCAAGTAGACCATTTGCAGGCACTTTTGAATAGTCAACTGTCGGTCAGTCCAAATAAAAAATAAAAGAGTGAAGCTAAATTGCACGTTCCAAAGCGTAGATCTCTATGGGGAAGAACGTGCAAGAAACTCCACATGGCAAGAAACTCCATGGATATACTAACTGCTAACGGCTTTGAACATACTCCTGGAATAATAAGTACCTATCATGTCCTATTCCAGTTCATGATCCTTTTTTCATTTTTATAAAACGTTACCCCACACTAGGAATTACTTCCTGTATCGTGGGTGCGTTCACAAACCTGTAAACTCACTTACATAAACATATAAACCCGGAACACCTATCTGTAGGACATATAAATCTTTGTTCCTCGCGGGAATAGAACACACGACCCCCAGTGCAACAGCTAATCGCTTTTAACCATTGCCCCAACCGTGCCATAGTGTGTGTGCTAACTATATTCCAAATCCGTGCAGCTAAACGGACTGGGTCCGGACGATCGGACGGTCAATTAGCCGTTGCTCGTCGTCCGCAAGCCCACGCCTATGGTGGCTGGAAATCAGGGTCGGGGTCGCGTTGTCTGGGTCGTGAGTATATCCGTTCCTTCGAGCGTACGGCTTCCACTCCGCTTTCGCTAGTGTTCAGAAAAGAAAAAAAAAACTTAGAGTGAGTTGCACCATTTAACTATAACGATAACCAAACCATAACCACCCGTGAAAAGGCCGCCTATTGGTCAATTCGACGATTTGACAACTGTTAACGGCTTTGTTATCGTTATAGTTAAATGGTGTAACTCACCCTTAAGAATCTTCTCCTTTTTAGAAGTCGGTTAAAAGCATTGAAGCTCACATCCATAACTCAATTATGCTACTAATATACTCGTAAAGCTTATAACATAATCACGAGCTTCACATTCATAAATCGACTAGAAGTAGCATTCTCTAAAACGGCCAACTATTGCCAAGAGGATAAACACGAAACAATGTCCATTTATCCTCTGTATAACACCCCATCCTTTCCTGGCTTCCTGGTACATTAGCCGAATAAGGATAACGAATAACTCATTTTATATATTGCAGAAGATCTCTCTTTTTTCGTAAAGAGGTCAGATTTAGTATGGCGGACAGGGTTTGGCAGTAGGTCGAGTTGAAACTTATGATCGTGATTGTTTTGTGTTTGTGCGCTCATTTAATGTCGTTGAAAGTCTATGACCAATGATGACATATGGCACTGAAACATGGTCGCTTACAAAGAGCCATATCAAAAGGCTAACAGTCACCAAAGGGCAACGGAAAGAGCTATGCTCGGAGCTTCCTTACGTGATCACAAGAAGAATAAGGATGTCCGCAGGAAAACCAAGGTTAATAATATAGCTCGATGAATCGCCAAACTTAAGTGGCAGAGGGTGGGACACATGGCTCGTAGAACAGATGATCGATAGGTTATAGAGTGACGATCACGTACCGGAAGACGCAGCGTTTTTAGGCCTGCACAGTCGGTCACAGGACCGGTTGTTGTAGCGGGAGGCTAATGTCCAAAAGTGGACATCTTCCGGCTGAAATAATGATGATGATGTTCCCCTGGGATAATTTTCATATCGACTACTGAAAATAGCTAGTAACATATAAATATTTTGATAAAGTATAACGCAACGCTCACGCAGAGCACTTAAGGATCAACAATGAGAGTGTTGGCAGGCTTCCGTACATTATAAAGCAGGCTCACAAAGACGGGGACCTCATGAAAATTTAAACAAACAATAAACTTTACAGCTAGCTTAATGTCTTGAGGCGCGAGATAAAACCGTACGTGTGCTCTCATACGTGTTGGTACTGGCGGTAAAAGAGTTTGGTGGGTGGGCAAGGAATAAACTTCTTAGATAGATAGATAAATAAATCATTTATTTACCACAAAACATATACGAAAGTACAATTACATTATAAAAACTAAGCACTTACACATTTACAAAAAAATAGATAAACACATATAGGTACTTCAGGACGCATGCCTCGCTTCTCAAGTAGTATCTTTTCGCAAAGGAGGAGGCCGAACGCATCAGGCAACGGCGTTATCGCTGCCGCCGCCGCCACCGGGACTCTGATCCCGATTTCCGGCCACCATAGGCGCGGGCTTGCGGACAGTGAGCAATGGGGAGCTCGCTGTCCGGCCGTCCGGTAACTGTCCGGACCAAGCCCAAGTCGTCGACGGCGCGCACTGTTCCCGCGCGCCTCAAGGAGTTGTCAGCAACAGCAGGGACCCAGCCGGGTCGAAGCCTACTAGGGCCAGGGTTATCCGAAAGGGCGCTCGAGCCCCGGCATGAAGGCTAGAAGGTACGGGGTGGGTCTTTTAGTCAGTAAGAGTCTGACACTATCTCCCGCTCCGCCCAAGAGCGAGGGATGTCAATGCATGATTTTTTCCCACCATAAAAAAAAAAAGTAGTATCTTTATAAAGCATTTTGTTTAGAGAAGTACAGCCACCATACCTACATTTTTCTTATGCCAAGAAAATATAAGTACTAAATTCTAATTTAAAGTCTAGCTCAAAGGGTACATAGTCGTAGAGTTTGGGCTGCAGTGTAGATCGAAAGAGTCACTGCAGCAATAGAACGCAAATGGGAACTGAAAAAACTCAAAGTCCACCTAAAGCGGGATGAGTTATCTGATGATTTTATATTCCAAAAAAAAGATACTTTAATGGTCATTTCTGGAAAGCCAGCATAAAAAAGTAAAACACAACTAGTTGTTATATTACACGTTATATTATATCACTAGCTAGACAGCTATATTCTAGCTAAGTTGATAATCTGCAATCGTTAACGCTGGTAGAAAGTTTCAAATGTACAGAAATGACGTCATCTCAACGCTCAGTCACGTGGTCAGAACAAAAGAATTGGGAGCGTGGTCAACTCGAGGCGTTTAACGCAAGAGAATACAAACGAAACGGTTGAAACTTGGCTAGAGGCTGATGTTTAGTTTAGAAAAAAAAAGGTATTTTTTTGCTACGGTTGCTACGTGTAGTGATGTGGATACCAAAAAAATTGTAAACAACATTACAGTTGTATGATTCAGTGGTGTCGCTGATAATACACAAGGTCGCCGACTATCGAGCTAATTACTGCCTGTGTAGACGTATCGTTTGTCGACTGTACTTTTGTTTGATTGTGTTCGTAAAGGTGGGTGTATGAGTGGGCATTTTATGGATGTTGTTTTCATAAGAATGCTGTAAAAGCCTCGTTGACATTCATTTCCATTCAAATAAGAGTGCTTATTTATTGTATTGCTTGTTTTTCAGCACCGTTTCTTGGGTAGAAGGCAGTTTTGTTCAGTTAAATACAGTGAAATGCAGTCAATAATTTTTTTTTTTTAAATGTGTTAGTAAAGTGTGTGTCACATTTTAATGATTGAGTGATTTTTCAAAATTCATCCGCTAAGGGGGTGACATGGGGGTCCAAAAATTGTCTGAAGAAACCTACTTACTCACAAGTAGTGTTTGCTTGGGAACCCACAACCTCATCATTATCATTTCAGTGGAAAAAAGTCCTCCTCCAAGTATCACCACAATGACCGCTCCTATGCGTATCACATCCACCGGCTACCCGCAACCTTACGCGACCACACCTTGCAGGAGGCATTCCTAGGCTACATCTTCCAGTAGACGAACGCCACTGCAATGGGGAAAATCATCCAATGACAACCCCCGCTCTTAGGCGGAGCGGGAGATAGTGTCAGACTCTTACTGACTAAAAACCCACCCCGTTCCTTCAAGCCTTCATACCGGGGCTCGAGTTCCCTTTCGGATAACCCTGGCCCCAGTAGGCTTCGACCAGCCAGCCAGCTGTTGCTGACAACTCCTTGAGGCGCGCGGGAACAGTGCGCGTCATCGACAAATTGGGCTTGGTCCGGACAGTTACCGGACGGCCGGACAGCGAGCTACCCATTGCTCACTGTCCGCAAGCCGAACCTTTTGGCCTCATCGACCATCTATTCTGTAAAGTAACGCGCCCTGCCCACTGCCACTTAAATTTGGCAATTCTTACCCAAGACGTAAACCTCACAAATCCAGACCATTATCAATGGAACAACAGATCGAAACCGATTCTAGAAGCTTCTTCCTAAGAAATGCCTAGAATTACTCTCACCAAAGCCTTTTGTTTATTTAGACTCTGTGAGTTTCTGCTTCATCATGTAGGACATATTAAGCATGGGAGAGTTTAAAGGATTACATCTCAGATAATCTCCGCAAGCCCGCCATACTAAACGGAACACATTGCTAGATCTATAGCGAGGGATTTATGGGCGAAAAACCGGGTGTTTTAAGGGTTCCGAACGTTACAAGGAAACCTTATCATCTCACGTGTTCGTCTTTTTGTCTGTCTGTCACAGATTTTCAAGGATCTTTTATACCCTACGGTAGATTTTAGAAAGTGAAAACTTAATATTTACCATGAGGATACATTTTATTGATTACTAGCTTTTGCCCGCGGCTTCGCTCGCGTTAAATTCGGGGTAACACGGTTACCCTTCCTGTGGGGGGTTAGAAAGAGACAAAAAGTAGCCTATGCCACTCTCCAGCCCTTCAACTATCTCCACTTACAAAATCACGTCAATTCGTAGCTCCGTGTTGCCGTGAAAGACGTACAAACAGACACACACACACACTTTCCCATTTATAATATTAGTATGGAAGTATGGATCTTAGCCGTGTGCAGCGCCCCTTAGTGAACTCCACTGCGGGTGACGTAACCTACAACAAACTTATTCTTTGCGGTTGGTACAGTAATCAGGTCTAGGGATCGAGCCGCAAAATTAAGTTTGTTTTTTATTGTATATAGGTACTTTTCCGGGATAAAAAGTACCCAGTGTGGTGCCCAGGATATTAAAGAATAATTATACCAAGTTTCATCGTAATCGAACCGGTAGTTTTTGCGTGATGCCTGAACAAACAGACAGACAAAAAAATTTTTAATCACATTTTTGGGTTCGGTGTCAGTCTAGTAACACACCTTATTTTTTTGATATTTTCAATGTACAGAATTTTCACTTCTACAGATTTATTAAGTGTTGAGATAAGAGCTTTTTGAATGCGCACTATTTCTTTTTTTTTTGGTCTTTTTCAAAGTTATTATTATTGTTTTTTAAAGCACTGTGTGGACTTTAAGAAAAACTTGATTCATGTAAACATTCTTCATCAAAATATTGCAGGGATTTTAAATAAAGCGGACGCCCTTAGTGTTTGTCTGAATGAACTATTGACAAAGAAAATTAACATCGACGTCATCTGCATCTCCGAACATTTTATGATGCATGGTTACGAAAACTATCTCTCAATCCCCAACTATGAACTTGCCTCATGTTTTAGTAGAAGGGACTGTAAAAGAGGCGGAACCTGCATTTTGGTAAAAAAGGGCCACTACTGGAAGGAAATACCTGAAGTAAAAAACATGGCAATAAGTAGTGCTTTTGAATGTTGTGCTATCGAATTAACACAAACTAGCACCATTATAGTCTGTATTTATAGGGTGCCAACCTCAAGTAATTTAAATATATTTTTTGAACGCCTGGAAAAGTTACTACAATATATTACAAATAAATATAAAAGAAATATTATAATATGCGGAGACTTTAATATTGACATTTTAAAACGTACTAACCTATCATTAGATTTGGAGTGTCGATTGTTGAACTATAATTTAAATTTAGCTATAAGACAACCGACTAGGCTTAACAGTAACACCTGTATTGACAATTTTGCCCATAATCTAGGTAAAAAATGTGAACACGACGTAATAGATTTTGCTCTATCAGATCACACTTGCCAAATACTTAAATGTCCAACAAAAAGGACATTTCTGCTTAAACAATGGTATGTTAAACGACGCGACTATAACATAAACAACATCAAAAAGTTCAAAGAATGCTTGCAAAATCTGTCTTTTGCGGAAATATATGAAACTGCAGACCCAAATGATGCCTACGATCTGTTCCTGGAAACTTTTTCTCTATTTTATAACTTGTGTTTTCCATATAAGGTGATAACAATGAGATCACACAAGCGACCTCAGTGGTTGTCCCGCGGAATTCAAAAATGTAGCAAAAAGAAAAGGGCACTCTTGTGGCGTTATCGCCTGCATCGAAAACAAACAGATAAAGTGAATTTTAAGAAGTATTCTGCAATATACAAGCGAATAATTAAATTAACTCAACGAGCCCAGAATATCTACAAAATCAAGTTGGCCACTAATAAATCTAAGGCTACTTGGGATATTATTAATCGCACAAAATCAAATTTGCCTAAGCATGACATTTCGTGTATTACCATAAAAGATAGGAAATTGACACATCCACACGACATAGCGAAAGCTTTTAACGACTTCTTTATTGAAAAGATCAAGCCAAATAGCAATAAAAGTAAAAAAACGACAAAATATATAGAAAATCGCAATAATTCCATGTTTATGGCTCCGAGTTCAAAAAATGACATAGCATCTATAATAAAATCATTAAAAAATACCAGTAGTGTAGGTAACGATGGCTTGTCAACACTAGTGGTTAAACAGGTAGCAGACAATATCAGTGGACATTTGAGCCACATTATCAACTTATGCATTACAAGCGGCACATATCCAAGTAAGCTTAAAACTGCTATTGTGAAACCTTTGTATAAGAAAAATAATAGAGAAGATATGGAATCTTACAGGCCCATTGCACTTATCCCAATACTTTCAAAAGTATTTGAGAAATACATATACTCACAAATATACCAATATTTAGAAAAACAAAACATATTAACTGAAGACCAAAAAGGATTTAGAAAAAATAAAACCATTAATATGGCCGTGTATGATTTTATAAATAAAGTCATTACAAATGTCGATAAAAGATTACCTGTATGTTCGATCTATTGTGATATGACTCAGGCGTTTGACTATGTTGACCACGACATCCTACTTGACAAATTATTCGCTTACGGAATCAGAGGGAACGTCCTGCAGTTAATTGAATCATATTTAAAAAATAGGAAACAATACGTCGAAATACGCAAAGTAGATTATAGGACTAAACATGAACAAATATATAGATCAGATCATCGGACAATTGAGTATGGCGTACCACAGGGCAGCGTGCTGGGCCCGCTCTTGTTTATTATATACATAAACGATTTGCCAAAAGTGACTGAACACCATATGTCACTGTTTGCCGATGACAGCACAGTCACAATAAGCAGTACGGACAAACAAATAGACGAAAGTGAAATCACGAAAACATTAAGTTCCATAGTAAAATGGTTAGAAGATAATAATTTAAAAATAAATCTAGACAAGACCAAATTGATGCTATTTAGCCAACGCTTAATTAATAAAATAAATATTGACTATAATAACCATAGAATAAATCAAGAAAATATGACAAAATTTTTAGGTATTACAATAGACCATAGACTGGATTGGAAAGATCATACTGCAGAATTAATTAAAAGAATTAGTTCGTCCGCCTATGCCCTTTACAAACTTGCACCTATTATAGGCGAGGCCGCTCTTGTCACGGCGTACCATGGCATTGTGGCCTCATTACTACGATTTGGAGTAATATTCTGGGGTAACTCCACGAATAGAGAACTAGTATTTAAGGCGCAGAAAAGATGCATCAGGTCAATGTTCGGTTTAAAGTGCATAGAAAGTTGCAAGCCTTACTTTACAAAATATAAAATACTTACTCTTCCATCACTGTACATATACGAAATTGCTGTATTCGTTAAAACTAACCCTAAACTCTTCCCGAAGCTGTCTGATACTGTAACTAATACGCGCAGTCGACATGATCAAAATAGACTACGTGTTGTGAAATGCAATACAGCACTGATGCGTAAAAGTATATTTTGCATGGCGCCAATGATATACAACCATTTACCGAGGTATATGAAGGAATTAAACATTAATAAATTTAAAATACAGCTGAAAACTTTTTTGGTAGAAAAGGCATATTATAATATTTCTGAATATTTGACTGAGAAGATAACATGAATATTAGTGCACTTGATTTTAACATTTTTCGACCTATTTTAATTTAAGTGACATTTTAATTATATCATTTTTTTTACCATTTGACATCTTTAGTTGTAAATTCTTGACATTTTTAACTGTATAACTTCTTCTATCTTGACATTTGGACATTTTAATTTTTTTTTATTTTTTTTATTTACCAGTTGACATTTTTAATGGTATTGTGGCTACTTTGACATTTTAATTGTATAATTTTTATCTTGACATTTTAATCAGTACATTTTTTACTAGGTGACATATGTAATTGTATAGTGACTACCTTGACATTTTTAACGGTATAGTTTTTAACTTGATATTATTATTTGTATAGCATCTGTGTCGACATCATTTGTTTTAAATTATTATTGAAAAATTTAATTTATCTAATTGGAAATTGATGTATAATATAATTTATTGCGTTTGCGTCTTGAAATTATGTGACATTTTTGCACACCTGATAATGGTTGAATATGACGGACAATGTTTGTAACTACCAGCTAATTTATTTATACTCATATTCTAGCAAAATAAATGATTATTATTATTATTATTATTATTATTGACCCATGATTTTATTTCGATGTTTCTTCTCAGGGTAGTCAGCTAGGAGGCATCGGCCTCGTCTCGTTAAGCTTGACGGAAAAATTCACATGTAAAAGTGTCTTTTAATTAATAACAGATTTGAAAAATAAATTTAATTTATCACTTAAGTTAGTTTATGGGATTAAAATAGTTAAGGTTTTTATTTTATTTTGTTATTTGTCCTGGGCGAGTCTGATATAACCGTTTTTCTTGCTTTATTGAGTCACGTTTTTAGAATAGTTTCTTTTAAAATAATGAGATTTATTTTCAAACCATATGTAGTAAACTAGCGCATTTCAAAACGAAACGAAGTTAGATTGCAAACGGCCGTTCCTTATTACGAGTATCTTTGTAAGCACTAAAGTCTATATTAAGAATAGATATTGTTTTAAAGCCTTTAATTCAACTATACAAGTAAACTACACAAATTCGACACAATGAACATAAAAAAAAACAAAATAAATTATGAATATTGGTTCAGAACCCCTTGCACGCGACTCACACTTAACCAGTGATTTAACTCGCCTATAAAAAACTTCACAGCATTTTCTCATGGGGGTAGGTAAGCACGTGCCGTTACTGTGCTGTTTTACCACGTAATATATAAACCCACATTTTCTTCCCTGTACGTGATTTCTTTTTAATGTGACTTATTGTTATTTACTTCCTATTAATTGTCAGGTTCTAACGCTCATATCTTCTCATCCAATATACCGCAGTGTCTCAAGACGAAAGTCTATGACCAGTGCGTGTTGCCAGTAATGACATATGGCTCCGAAACGTGGTCGCTCACAATGGACCTCATCAGAAGGCTTAAAGTTTGCCAAACCAAGGTTGCCGACATCGCCAAACTTAAGTGGCAAAGGGCAGGGCACATTGCTCACAGAACAGATGGCCGTATAGGCCGAAAGGTTCTGAAGTAGCAATCGCGTACCGGAAGACGTAGCGTTGGAAGGCCTCCTACAAGGTGGACCGATGACCTGATGAAGGTTGCGGAAATCCTTGAAAATAGAATAAAACGAGCTTACTGACGGGAGCGTTAGAGAAAATTGAAACTATAGAATCTTGGAGTAGCGAATTTTGTTTGTTTGATGTACTTGTAAATATAATACTTATATTTCTCTAATATATGATTTGGTCGACCAAATTGTCTTTTAATTATCTCACAGATGGTGTAAAAAGTAGAGTATGCAACACGGGGATAAAGCTGTCTTTGTCTTGGGCGGCTTGAATTCCTCACTTCACTCAGGTTTCTTTATTAATTCCCTCGCAACGCTCGGGAGTTAATTATATAGATCCCTCACTAACGTTCGGAATTAAAATCAGCAACCATCGTTTCGTTCGGAATTCAACATGCCGCCCGCGACTTAAGACACTGCTTTATCCCCTAGTCACATAATCTACTATTTTATCCAGGGAGTATGTTCTTTTGCGATAATTTTCTACTGTCATACGGACGAAGCCACTGGCAGCAACTAGTCGCAAATAAAAACCACATGGGTGGTAAAAACTGCACACGCACGTCTATATTATTTGTACGATATCAAAGAAAATCCTTGCCTAAAATAAATCAGTCAAATCCTTCCGACAAAGGTACTATACTCTGAAGAATTTCCAATAACAGAAATAAGACTCAGGTGCCACATCAAGCTTAATTACTGGGGCCAGGGTTATCCGAAAGGGAACTCAAGCCCCGGTTTGAAGGCTAGAAGGAACAGGGTGGATCGTTTACTCAGTAAGAGTCTGACACACTCTCCCGCTCCGCCCAAGAGCGGGGGTTGTCATTGGATGATTTTTTCCACCATAAAAAAAAAAATGGTGCCACATCAAAAATTTATCCATATAACTGACACATTTCCAAGACATGAACGTCACAGAACCCTCATTGACATATAGAAACATAAATATACACATATAGATAACATATTACATATACATATATAATATCGAAACTAATTATAAAGTGGAAAGATTTGATTTTTGGTTGTTTGTTTGTATGTTACGATTTAACTCAAGAACTACTTGACCGATTTCAAAAATTCTTTCACCATTAGAAAGCAACGTCGTCACTGAGTAACACAGGCTATTAATTTTCTACTTTCATGTGGATGAAACCGCTGGCAGAAGCATAGTATATTTATATTATATCAAATCACACTAATATTATACAGGCGATTTGTGGGTGTGTATATGTTTGAAAGATTACCGACATACCTCGAAGAATCGTCAAACCTAAGTGGCAATGGGCAGGGCACATTGCACACAGAACAGATGGTCGATGTGGACGAAAGGTTCTGGAGTGGCGACCGCGTACTGGAAGACGCTTTTCACACTAGTTAGTAATACATATTTTATTATAAAGGCCAAACTGTGCATTTATGTCTGTGACTCTGTGTGTGTGTATATTTATTTCTCCTTCACGCTCTAAAAGCTGAACGGATTTGAAATAAATTTGGTACAGGAGTAAACCTGCAAGCACATAGGATACTACTAGTATTTATATTCGGAATATGTACATTTTTTTTTTTTTTTTTTTTAACTCCTCTTTATCCTGCAATCTGTTGTTTCGACATTCAACAGGAAATTATGTAGGTGGTTTTGGTCGTGCATGGAGCCATATCCATCGATATGCCCATATAATTATTTATCATGGCATCTTATGTCGATATAAGATCCTGTGGTGCTCTTCTCTTTAATCTTTGGAATGTTGTGTTTGGGAGTTTGTCCATCAAATTATTAGCCAGGCGGTTTGGATGCATTAGCATACGCTTTTTGTAGGTTTTGAGAGAGTCTACTACTTCATTCTTGACTGTTTTTATTTGTAATTCACGGTGAATTCTTTCATTTGTTATGTACCACGGTGCATCAGTCACCATGCGCAGAACTTTTGATTGAAAGCGTTGGAGTATTTCTAAGTTGGAGTTAGCGGCGGTGCCCCACAATTGTATTCCATACATCCATATGGGTTTGAGTATGCACTTGTAAAGTAGGAGTTTATTTTCCATAGTTAGTTGCGATTTTCGCCCTAAGAGCCAGTAGAGTTTACTCAGTTGCAGTCCTAGCGCCTTTCGCTTTGTAAAGATGTGCTTGGTCCAGGTTAGACGCCGATCAAGATATATCCCTAGGTATCTTACAGATTCAGATTGTGGGATTTTTGTCTGATTTAAAATTACTTCAGGACATGTTTGCCGTCTCAAAGTGAATGTGACATGAACGGATTTGGATTCATTGGCTTTAATTCGCCAGTCTTTTAGCCATTCAGATATGTTGTTGAGACTAGTTTGAAGTTTACTGGATGCCCCGGCAGGTGTTTCGTCGACTGCAAGAATGGCTGTGTCATCGGCAAAGGTGCCTATCAGTACATTTTGTGTATCGGGGAGATCCGAGGTAAATAGGAGATATAGCATGGGACCCATCACACTACCCTGAGGCACACCTGCGTTTATCTCGTGTAAATCTGTCACCGAATCATCGCATTTGGTGTAAAAATGTCGTTCACTGAGGTAAGACTTGATGAATTGGAAATAGTTGTTTGGTAGCACCTTAGATAGTTTACAGAGTAGACCCGAGTGCCATACTCGATCGAAAGCCTGTGATATATCCAAAAATGCCGCTGAGACATACTGTTTATGTTCTAAGGCGTAGTTAATACTTTCCACTAATCTGTGTACCTGTTCAATAGTGCCATGAGCTTTTCTGAATCCAAATTGATGTTCTGGGATCAGTTTTTTATCCTCAATTATGGGTGTCAGGCGGTTTAGGAAAAGTATCTCTAGGACTTTGGACGGTATGGGTAAAAGGCTTATAGGGCGGTAGGATTTTACATCCGTAGGATCCTTTCCCGGTTTTGGTATCAGTATTATTTCAGCCACTTTCCATTGAGGAGGCACGAAGTTCTGCAGTAAGGCAGCATTATAAATTTGTGTTAAAAAAGTAACAGCTTGGTCGGGCAGCTCTCTTAAGACTTTGGCTGTGATAAGGTCGTATCCTGGAGCTTTATGTATATTCAGCTTTTTAATTGCCATTAAAACCTCCGATTTTGTAAATTTTTTTATAGGCATATCTAGTTGGTAAGGTTGGTTTAACTGGTTTACTACGTCTTTCACTTTCTTAGATCCCATGTCGACGTTAGGCGTGAATACTTTCGATAGGTGTTTAGCGAACGCTTCAGCTTTATCTGAGTTGCTTCTTGCCCAGGTGCCATCATCTTGTCTTATAGGTGAATTGTGCATTGCTGGCCTTTTTAGTTTCTTTGTAGCTTTCCAGAGCGAATAATCAGTGGCTTGTGTGGCGTCAAGGTTTTTAAGATAGATTTCAATTTCACTGTTTCTATTTTGAGTAAGAGCTTCTTTAAGCTCAGCGGCCAACTTATTAAAACATTTCTTGTGCCTTGGATACTTGGTGGACTGCCATAGTTTTCTAGCTTCGCGCTTCTCTTTTATTAATTCGATAATTTTCTTCGGATACAAGTTAGTTTCACCAAAAACTTTGGATTGGACTGGGGTTGCCGCCCAAGCAGCTTGCTGTATGGTAGAATTAAACGTTTCAACAGCCTCCACGACATCTGCATTTGACTTAAGAGGTATTTTACAGTCCAGTGAGTTGTCAACCAGCTCCCTAAATAATGACCAGTTAGTCTTTTTTGTGTGCAACACACATTTATTTGTGATGTTTTCGGCTTTCAAGTATAAACATACCATCACGGGAGAATGGTCTGACGTTAGTTCGAAGCAGGAGCTACATTTTACGAGGGCACTAGGCAACCCCTTAGTTATTACGAAGTCAACCAAATCTGGTTTTTTCTTGACGTCGGAGGGCCAATACGTTGGCTCTGCAGTTGATTCAACGCAGAGCTGAAGGTTATTTATCGTTTTTAGGAGTTCGCGGCCTTTACATGTAATTAGTCTAGAGCCCCATTTTGTGTGTTTCGCATTATAGTCGCCACCAGCCAGAAAGCGATGTCCAAGGGTTGAAAAGAATACCGAGTAATCTTCACATTTCATGTTGTGTTTTGGGGGGATATAAAGAGCTGTAATGGTTAGTTTGCCTTGCAAGTCTTCGATCACTATACTAGTTGCTTGTATCTTCTCCGTGCAATAATAGTTAGATACATAGTGTTTGATTTTTTCCTTGATGAGTATTCCTGAGCCACCATGCGCTTTGCCATCAGGATGCATTGTGTGGTACAAATTATATTTTGGGATCTTGAAGTAGGTTCTAGCTGTAAAGTGAGTTTCCGATACTAAGAGGATGTCGATGTCATTTGTTTCAAGAAATGTTTTTACTTCCAAGAAGTGTTGTGACAGGCCATTAGCGTTCCAGTGTACTAATTTTAATTGTTGGAATGTTTGGAAAGAATAGTCATTAAACTTGTCATAAGGTTTGTTATTGTGCTCATCTGACCCATAATTTGCTTGAACATGTCAATTAGTAGCTTCATGTCATTTGAAGTGTCAGTAGGCTCCATAGGGTTTAAGTTAGGTGTGGTTTGTCGTGAATTTTTAAGCACTTCAGCATAAGTCGCTCCATGGCGTTTTTGACTGGATTTATGGGTTCTCGTAACCTCAATTTCCTCTACACTTCCCAGGGTTGTTGTTCGTTCAATTGGTTTTTTCCGCATAGAAGGGTATTTTTGCTTCTGCAGGTCTTTATAAACACTACATCCTTTATAATTTGCCGGATGGTTTCCATCACATAAAACGCATTTAACGGAGTCAGATCTTTCATTACGGGAACAGTTGAAAGAAGCATGGTCTCCGGCGCATTTAATGCATTTTGGTTTGCGATGGCAATATGCTTTTGTGTGGCCATATTGCTGGCAGTTTGCACATTGAGGTATGTTTCGGACAGGTTTTGGCGGCTCAACTATGATGCGACAATTTAGTAGGATTTTTAACTGATAAATTTCCTTATTGTTATCTTGCGGTAGGAGTTCTACAATAAACATGTGTAGCGGTTTTTTTGTAACCTTCTGTTTTATATTCCAGACATTAGTTGCGACGTGTCCCAGTTCCTTTAACGCAGTTTTTATTTCATTGACATCCGTTGACGGGTGGACATTTTTCAAGACTACTTTAAAAGATCGTTCTTGTTTGGGCTTGTACGAATGGAAATCTGTACCCTTCATTTCTAATTGTTTTTCAATGTCTTTATGCGTCTCCAGTGTTTTGAGCAAAATTTTTACCCTGTTGTTGTTCATAACTTTAAGTTCATATTTGCCTAGTGCATATTCTTCCAGTAATTGCTTCAATGGATTAATATTTTCAACACCATCCACAAATATTGGAGGGGGCTTAGGTATTCTTTCTTCTTTCTTTGATTGAATTTCTTCAGGATTTTCTAGCTGATCAAGTAACTGGAAAGAATTTGTTGTAGGTGTTGGGTGACTGAGCCAACCACTTATTTTGGACTGTTTTTGACTTTGATTGATCTCGTTTTCAGGAGTTCTATTACGTTTTCTATTGTTTACTTCGATCCAGGGAGTTGTGCAGTTTTCCAGTAATTGACTTTTTGTTGCACTTTCTATCACTACTAAAGGTTTGTGATTGTGGTCTACTTGTGAACAAAGCTTTGTGGAAAATTTGCTGTGTCATGGTCTTCTGCTTAATATTTGGACTTTGAAATTTTGATCGGGTAGCCTGTTGTGCTGATTTCTTATTGCCAGTAGTACACACTGACACAGAAGCCTGGTTATCCACTTCTATGCAGTCTTCAACAATTTGTTGGACTTTCTTTTTTTGACCAGTAACATTTACTACAGAGGCAGCCTGGGTTTCTACCACCTCGCAGTCTTCGGTAACCAATTTCTCACTCACAGGCCCGGATACCTGTGAGCGCCGGGGGCTAGCCGGGGAGCATGGCATATCATATTCATTGATCGTACTCATCATGTTTTACGGGTTTGGGAAATTAGATACAGTGGTCTCCCACACCACTGCACACAGCATTTTTGAGGTTATTTAGTCCTTCAGGGTCCCTGTTGACCTCCGTGTCGGGTTATTTGCCGCCGCCCGAGACTCGGCGTTGTTGCTCGTTTAGCACCACCCAGGGGAGACGTGTAGGGTGAGTCTAGAATTAGATGGTAAATCCTACGGACGCGAGCAACGGACCTCCCCCCAATATGTACATGAGAACAAACACGCTCCCAAGCTAGAAGGAATTATTTATATAGAGATTGTATTAAGATTAACCATGTTTTCAATCTAAACTGAGATGTTTGTCGAAGCTGTTTTTCTTACGTCACGTCTAAAAGTAACTGATGTCAAGGGTTTTATAATTCGATTCAATTTTTTTTTACATAAACCTACGTTTGACAGGCCTGTTGGTCTAGTGGTTAGTGGCCCTGACTGCTATGCCGGAGGCCGTGGGTTCGATTCCCATTCAGGACAAATGTTTATGTGATGAGTATGATCATTTGTTCTGTCTGGGTGTAATTTATCTATAATGTGTGTGTATTTAGAAATATATAAGTATGTTTATCAGTTGTCTAGTACCCATAACACAAGCTCTGCTTAGCTTGGGACTAGACGGCGTTGTGTGATAGTTGTGGAATATATTATATTATATTATTATTTCCACTTATACATCTAGCTGTTGCATGGTTCCTATTGGTCGTTTCCTATGAAGAAGAACCGGTAAGAACCTCCAAGGTAACTAATATCAATTTGTGAATAATTAAAAAACCACTGAACTCCACTCAAAGAAATCCTGCCAAAAAGTTTCAACAATGCTTGACTATCTCTAGCTAAAGCTCGTTGCTTATTTACTGGAGTATTTAAATGTCCAATTTTTTTTATTTAGACTATACTTTTACAATGCTGGGTAAAGACCTCGCCCGACTTCTTCCAACCCCCTAGCCAAGTTACAACCGTTTCTCTTGCGTCGAACGCCTCGAGTTGGCCACGCCTCCGATTCTTTTGTTCTGACCGCGAGACTGACTGTTGAGATGGCGTAATTTCCGTAGAGTCTGTCTAATAAGTCAACCGACTTGTGCGACTACTAGAAGAACCTTATAAAAAGTATCGAATATAAGTATATTTTAAATAATTAAATATTATTCCCAAAAATTCCCAAGTCGATTAACTTTTTGGACAGACTACATTTGATGTTTTCTATTAGCGTTAACGATTGCAGATTATCAACTTGGCTAAGGATACAGGTATTCTTTTCGAGCCACCTCGAACAAGCTAGTAGGCGTCTAGGTCATCTCGCCACCTCTTCCCAGATCGAACTCAGTAGCGTCGTCCATCATCAGGTGACACTGTCAATTGGAGATGCCAACTATACTGTTAAAAACAGTATTATATACTGTTTTTCACTACATTATACTTTTTACTGTTCAACAAAAATTAAGTATACAAAATACTATTTTCAAAACTTGTATACTCGTAAGACTTAGCGTTCACATAATTTTTTGTTTAACAAACCACCATATTACAGTTTCAGAACGAATCGAATGAGCTCCTCATTTATTTTGGTTATGTTGTGTGAGGAGTGTGAAATTTTTAAAAAGGCTGTTAATTAATAAGTTGTGCGAAAGCTCTAAAATATGTATTTAAAACACTAAAAAAAAATACTATTCATTTTTTATTAAATATTGTTTAATAGTCTTCTTAGATTAAAAAATACTTAATTTTTTGTAAAAAAAAAGTTGGCAACCCTACTGCCAATCCTCATAAGGATACGAAATATTCTCTCAGATCAGGACTATAAGTGCTATGCAATGATACTTTAAAAAATACCTAAGTGATTATAAAGATGCATGTAGAAATTGCATGAATTTCAGACCGACCAACTTGTCAATGCTACCCCTACTGAAATAAACATTGTCTTAAATTGGATTACCTTAACTGTCTCATAACCCCCAAGATTTATCACACCCCTCAATCTTCACAAAAGCTAACAATTCACAAAGAACACCGTCAATGTCAAAATACCTTCATCTACGCTTTTTATGTCCCGTTTCATGTTCTAATCAACGAGAATTACACACGGAATATTTTATAATAAGTCTCTATTATCATACAAACTCACAGTTCTAAGGAATCCATGCAAAATTCATGGTTTACTTCATGAGCAAAAATTATCATTTTGGTATTATTTTGCAAATTTCATTTTGTACCTTACTTAGGTACATAGTGTATTCACACAAGTATCTCCTTCTCCTCCTTGCGTCGTATTCCTCAATGCTGAGGGTCGTGACCTCCCTGCTTCATCACTTTAACCTTTATGATATTCCTTCATCTGTTTCTGTATCTGGCGGTGTGAAGGGCATTATACATCGTAGAGTCAAGAGCGGTGCGAATCTGGTCGGACCAATGTATTGGGCTGCACCCGCGAGGCCTTTTTCCATCCACTTTACCGGTCACAATGAGCCTTTCGAGGTTGCAACCGTCTTACACAAGTATCTAGTACCTAGTCACAAAATTCAAAATATTATTTTATTTCACATAGGTCTACGGCCTACATGGGCACTTATAAAACGTCAGTCAGAAGCTAGTGCACGGTTCCAAATCGGTCGTTTCCTATGGAGAAGAACCGGCAAGAAACTCCACGTGTGGGACACACGTGGCCCACACAATTGTTTGTAGCACTACTACTACTGTCGCACAATCGTTTGTCACACCAGCGTGATGGCAAGCTTTAGCCTCCAAGATTCCGACCCTGACTACCAACGACCGTAGGCGTAGGCTTACGGACTACGAGCAATGGCTAGCACGCCGTCAAGTCGTCAGGTAACCGTCCGGACCGAGCCCAAGTCTTGTGCGTAGTGTTCCACACGCGCCGCAAGGAGATATCAGCAAATCGTAAGCCTATTTGGGGCCATGGGTTAAGTGAAAATAAACCCCAAGGTCGAAAATGGAACCCCGGGGCGTTCCATTTTCGCTCCAGAAAACTCAACTCGTTGGTTCCTTCCTGGGAACGATAGGCAAAGAAGAAACAAACTAGTGGTTTTTAGTCAGTAAAAGTCTGACGGGATGATTTCTCAGCAAAAAAATAACACCAGCGTGACGTCGAGCTTCAGTGTGTCGCACTAGCTTGCATTCGAAATAAGGTAAGTCGCAGTACACTATTGCCGCATAAGCGTTAATCCCACATCCATTTGTCAAACTCACGTAGTATAACCTCCTACATAGATGGTCATTTATGTAATATGATCGCAATATTTTAATTCGAAATTGAATTCATAACAGCGAACAGTTATTCAGATATTTAATTCAAAACATTTCGTTTTTCATATAGATATGTATTGAAATAAAGAAACTCATAAACTACGCAACATTTAAATAATGAAAATACAGCCTTCTGTGTAAGAGGACCCGTTATTTTCTACGACCCTAGAAAGCTCTCACACATGTCCGATATATAAACACTTACAAAACCCAAGTACTCAATTTCATTATTCGAAATTCGCGGAAAAGTGTTCGCAGTTTCGCACTTTTTTATGTAATGCCCTATATAAAACACTCTCCTTCCAACCCGTTTGCACTCCTCCAATTTCCCGCTACAATAAAAACTAACTTCATATCGTTCAATAACGTAACACAAGAAAAACGGTTACAATAAAACGGTTACAAAAAACAGTTACGTAACGCTAAAAAATAACGCTTAAAATATGTGGAACAAAATGGCCACAAGTTTTTGAAATCAGAAGGGTTTAGGTCAACGACATTATGAAGGACGCACCAACTGAATACAATATGCTGGTAGGTTGGGAAAGCCAATAAAATTATTATTAGACCAGCAAAGAGGTTGTTATGTCCTTACACATGGTTCCTTTTGAGTGGGTGGTTCAATTTATTGTGCTGATATAGGACAGGTTGGCTCAGAATCAAATGGTCTTCCTTCTTTTTCTGTCATGGTAAAACAGAAAGAGATGGGAAGCATAATGAGATGTAAAATCTGCATGTTTATAAACGTGTGTGTTGTTTATATGTTTGATATATTTGCTTCTAGTTATAAAAACGGTGAAGGAAATCATCGTAAGAAAACTGGCATGTTCTAGAACCAATAATTTAAAGATATATATGTGACATCCACCAAATAGCACTGGGCCCGCGTGGTGGATTACGGCCTGTTCCCTCTCATATGAAGAACGCCCGATTAACATTATAAAGCTGTGTATATAAAGTAACATTACACACTTATATCATAATGTACTATATTTTCCTAAGTATTTGCAATTACCCCACTCTAGAGGAGAGTGGGGTAATTGCAAATACTTAGGAAAATTTAGAAAGTACCTTATGAATTTTGATTCCCTTGAGATTGTCGAAAAACATGTTTTTTGCCTCATAAACGTATCTTTTATTTCGTTAACTGAGAAATATAATTTTTTCACAGCTTCAAGGGACCACAGACCTGAGTATATGGTTTTAATTTCAACTCGATACCTCCACGCGTTCTCGAGATAAAGGTTCTTAACAGACAGACAGACGGACAACAGAGTGATCCTATAAGGCTTCCGATTTTTCCTTTTGAGATACGGAACCCTAAAAACAAAAATAAATGTAAAACAAATGTCTTTAATCTTTGTTAGGTCGGAACACAGGGTCGGAAACTTTCCAGACCACCTAAAAAAAACAATATCAGAATCCATTTTCAAATATCTACTCCCGGAACCAAATATTTTGGAGAACCACTCAGCCCTCTTCGACACACTACCAATTTAGGTGCACACGCAACAACAACCCTTAATTCCAAGCACACAAAGAAGAGGATCGCAAAAGCTACAAACAACACATAAGTACGTACACTCGAGTAGATAAATACCGGGCCATTAGCAACGTACGAGGGCCGATACATCTCAATCAATACTCCTTAATTTCTTCCCAGCCCCGCTCTCATGGAAACGAATCAATAATGCTAAATAATTCCTAATTAAATACATCCTACCCACCAGGCACCTTTTGCTGGAGATACTTGAAAAAGGTTAGATTTAAATGACGTAAACAGTAGCGTTATTTTCAGAGGGAATGGTCGAAAGAGTAACCACGGTCCTAGAACGCTAAAGGCAACTGCAAAAACACAGGTGAGTTTTAGTTTAGACACGCCCTGTCGGTCCTCCAAGAGCAGGAAGAGATATGGTAATCTTGATGTGCAATAAAGTATTATATAAATAAATAATAAATAACCCTTTAACTGCTTGTGATGTATTGGTCTGACCAGTGTTTTCAAGTCCTACTCGCCATGGTTGTATGTATGATTGTGACTTGGTATAACAATAATATCATTTATTTATTCAAGTAACTCTAAGTATATAATATAACACACCAACAAACAAACAACATTTAATATTTCAAACACTACAATATCCACACAAACACACAGTTATAGTCTGTCTCAAAAGTTGGAAATTTTTAAACGAATTAAAAATTCTGTTATATATATTACATCCAATAGGTACTTTTTATTGGACCGTGCATTGTGGCGACGCTTGTGGGAGCCCTATGTCCAACAGTGGATGTATTTCGGGTGATATGATGATGATGATAAAGAGAGCAACTGAAGAGGTCTCGGCGTGGGCAGTCCTGATCTGTCAGAGAACTACTAGACGTCATTCTTAAGTTGGTTGGTTGGTAGAGCTTACTGATAATTTGATTGTTTAATTTATAAACAAGTAGTCCGTTGCAAACATAACCTAGCAAAGTGGGGAATTATAGACCCAGTGCAAGTGTGGTCCTCCTGAGCAGATGATGGCCCACTTATTGGAGTGCCCAAAGTGTCCCTACACCTGCACTTTTGAGGACCTAAAAAACGCCACTAACGCCACTATAAACATGGCTACCTCAAGGCCCAAAAGCTTTGAGGGAAAGGAAAACCATCGAGAGAAGAAGAATTTATAAACTTACAGCCCTAACTAGTGATTCTAGTGAACACCACATGAGTACAATTGCCAAAACGGATCTTGAGCGCTCGGCGTCAGAGTGGGGATCGCTTTGCGCATTTCATACATTGGCGAGCCAATCGTGTTCGTTGTGAACGAATCAGGAGTGACATATATGACGCGTTAGCGTGGCTAGCCAATCACTGACACTCCCCGCCCCCACGTCTCACTCCGCGCCACTAAAGAGACCGAATATTTGACTTCTGCGCAACCGCTCAAGATCCGTGATGGCAATTGTAGTTATTTAATGATTTTCTTCCTCAAAAAACTCGTCGTCGTTTTTCTATGGATTAGGATTGTTTGGCAGTGATAATAGAGCCACGTAAGTTTTTGAAATATGACTGGAAAAGAAGTAAGCTGAGTAATTTATGTAGAAGAACATTAACACCGCTAAATTTTGGCCGTTTTAATCACGTGGAGGATCAATCCGGTATATGCAACACTGATGACCTGTAGTTAATAGTCGGCGTTGCGTACAAAGTACCATTATTGAACTCGCTCAGCTGACTTTTTCTTAAAGAAATTAATTTCGTACATGCGTAAATTAATACGAGTTTTGAAAAAGAGTACTTACTACTTTATTTTTAAATTTTATCGTTACAAATCAATAGTGTTTAAGTACCGGATCGATCCTCCACGGGATTAAAACGATCAAAATTTAGCGGTGTATGATATGAACAGTTAAACGATGGACTTTTTAGCGAGATTTATTCGAGTGAAGTTCAGCGGCTGTTACAATTATTCGAATTCGATTCCTACTGGATATTGCAACGACCATACAGGATATTGTGATGTAAAATTGGTGAAGGTTTGTATCTCTGGTACCTACACAACTAGACACAGATACAACCTCTGTAAAATGGAGCAGTGTTTCAGCAAAATGTGGAACGCTGACTCGATACATTTGCTGCCAAATAATGCAAAAGCATTAGAATATACTTTGATTATAAAGACAAGTATATAATCAAAGAGAATATATTTCATATCCGCATTTTAATGGTAAACAAAGTGCCTGGGCCCCAAGTCTGCTATTTTTATAAATTCGTCATTCCAACACGATCCCATTGTCATTTTGCTAAAAGTTTGTAATCTGCTAATTCATAATGATCGATCATTGATCGGTCAATGGTCTTGTAATAGAATTGTGGTAGAATGATAATTTCGAGCATATTAAAACCAATAACTGCACAATAACGTTCTAATGGTAAAACACTGATCAAATAAACTGTCAAAGTTTTAGCAGATTACCGCAAACTTCAAATATTCATTTGTCAATATGTACGAGATTACCATTCTATGTCACTTCTTTCAATGGAGTGTCAGTGGTTGACCATTGGAAAGTCATAATGACGCCATTATATTATTAGCCATAGTATTACCAAACTTGTCAAAATCGACAATTATGACATCAATGATAGACCATTGTGACACTATTGTAATAGCAGACTTGAGGCCCTGAAAAGTTAAATAGACTTTTTTTTTTAATTAATGATAGGCTTGCGTTTGACCACCATCTCACCTGATGGTAAGCGATGATGTGGTCGACGATGAAGCACGCTTGCCTAGAAGAAACCTATTCACTCTCGACTTAAAGACTCCTAAGTTGTAGCTATCAGGAAACATAGATTCCGGCAGGGAATTCCACTCCTTGGCTGTACGCACAATAAATGTGTTCGCAAAACGTTTTGTGCGTATGGGTGGGATGTCTACCATGACTAAAATTAATCTTCCTTTGGCGAAGGGGATTCTGCTGCCACCCCCACTTCTTTGAGAGCAACACAAAATGTGCAACGCATGAGTTAGATTCGCTGGGTGCAAAAATTTTCAAACTGTAAAAAATCTCAAGATTCTTCAATGGAAATTGGACCTTTTCATTCCGTATACATAAGTAAATATATAAGTAAATAGATACTTTCTAAACTTGACACTGGATAGCTATACAATATTATTTTTATTCTATGTGAAACCTGAATATACTCGTAGTTTTGTTCAGAATCAGTACGTGAATGGATTCCAATAGTTTTTACACCATGTTATATTTTTTTCCCAAAAATATTTAAAAAGGTCACTAGTTGGATACCACCGGCACTAAGTACAACACAGGTCACAGCAGGTCATAGCGGGCATTAGACGCCAGTAAACCGCTGGATGCACATGCAAAACCACCCCTCAGTCGCCTGGATGGCCCGATAACTATGTATTTTTGCTAACATAACAAACTATAACTTTGTGAATTTTCATGATACAGTTATAAAATTGTATACATAGGTTCTTTACATTTTCATTTACTAAAATTAATGATATACATTAATTAAAACGTGCGATACCAAAAAACAAGATAAAAAAGTTGTGACACTGTTATAAAAATAATAACATACTCGTATATTGCAGACCACAATGAAACCTTTTAATTTATTAGAAAACTTAAAAATTACTACACTCTACTACCACACTCTACTCTACTTACAACCATTTTTTTTTGAGCGTGGCAAATCATCAAATAACTTTTCGCGGTCTGGGGTCAGCGAGACTCTCAAACTTTTATTGACCCATCTATGGCCCTTTAGTTGCCCCGAAAGCAGGCGGCAGCGATAACTGTTTCGATCATTCCCATAGCCCAGGTAAAACTGCTACACCTACGCGAGATTAGTAAAATATAGACTGCACTACAACACACTACAAAATCAAAAACTTGTGTCCAGAAGCTAAATAAGACACCTCTACTCTTTCCACGTTGTAATAATTATAACATACTTGCTAACGTAATTATAAATAGGCTGTATAGTGTAAATTCAGGGGTCCCTTTCTACACAGTCATTAAAAAAATATGATTAAAACATAAAGCTGCGGTCCGGCGACTCGGGCACACGCCCTTTGCGCGCACGGGTCCCAATTTTCTGGACCAACGAACATCTTTTTGATGTCTAACATAATAAAGTAAGGCCCATAATTAAATTCCGTTATGGCCTCAAAGACATCTCATTAAAATTTTGACGTTCCTTACTCATGGCGGTCGCTTAATCGAAAATCAGTTGGATACCTGGGCTTTTTGCTAAGAACGTTTCTTTTAGTGAAATTGAGACTGTTTGTTCTCATTGTCGAGTAAACACTTAAGTGGCTCTCGGTTTTTACAAAATTTGTTTTATTTTTCAGACAAATTAAAAGCGAGTCGTTTCGAGTACGTAAATAATTAATTAGTATAAAGGAAATGGAAACAATTATAATATCTTGTCTACATTGTAGAGAGTATACCGAAATGATAGTTGAGAATATTACTTTGAATTCAGAGTATCACACTGACATTATAAATGTTTGTATTTTTTTTTTACTATTGATAGGCTCACTCTTGACCACTGTCTTACCTGACGGAAAAACGACGATGTGGTCGGCGATGGAGCACACTTTCCTAGAAGTAATCAATTTACACTTTTTTTTTTTGTTGATAGGTTCGCGCTTGACCGCTATCTCACCTAATGGAAAGCGACGATGCGGTCGACGATGGAACGCGCTTACCTAGAAGAAACCAATTGACTCTCGACTTAAAGAATCCCGGGTTGTAGCTATCAGGAAACACAGACTCCGGCAAAGAATTCCACTCCCTAGCTGCACGCACAATAAATGTGTTCCCAAAACGTTTTGTGCGTGTAGGTGGGATATCCACCATGTACCGATGGCGCATAGCCTGGTAGTCCGATGATGGAACTAGACACATCATCGCTTTCTACCAGTTGATATAGTGATCAAATGCAAGCTTAAAAAATAAAAAAAATAACCAACAACCTAACAGGATTGTACTACTAACATCGTAAACACAAACTTTTGTTCTATGACTTTATACAAAACATAATTCAGTTACCAAAAACCAAACCTTCAAGATTTCATTGTTCTAACACTAACACGTTTCAACTCTGTATTTTGTTATACTTACCTACGTCTGCATGACGCGACGAATGCACCCCGGCGCCCGATCCCCGCTCCCGTCTGCTATTGCACTGTCGCTTCGCACAGACTTCGAATATTTAGAACGTTCAATTCAAGTTGTTATTCTTGTATGAACATTTTTAAGAGTCATAGAACAAAATTTGTTGTTAATGATATTAGTAACATAGTCATAGTCATAGCAGTTTATTGACAAGGGATTCTTACAAGTCAAAAACAGATATTTCAATATTTTTTTCCAAACAGGTTGCCAGTGTTTTACAATTAACTCTATAGAGCCACTTTTATCTCTAGCAATCATACAGCCAATTCTAAAACATCTATCTACTTAACAAAATAATTTATACATAAAAACCTAAATAAATAAAGTGACGTCACATGCTTAGTTTTAATTAGCAAGCGATAATTAAAGAAGGATGGTTACTCGAGACAAAATGATTGTCCCTAACGAGGAAAGATGGGCGAATGAAGCGGAGCGAGACGAAAGAGTCGTTATTTAAAACTTTAATCAACAGTCCGAGGTTCAAGGGAAAGTACACAGTGTGCAATTACAATTTTTCAATCTTCGTCTGTCATTATCGGGTAGCGAATGGCGACTAGCAATTGGTCTGCGAAACTAGGATCGCTAGATGAATTGATGGTGATGCTAATGAGTTCGCTTGCTGTACATTTATTTATGCAGTCTTGGTACTTGTGTCGAATTCTCAATGATCCTTATATTATTGTCGTGCACTCCACCTTTCTTTTAAAGGATCGCATTTGTTTGGACTTAGTGGGTGAAGAGTTTTAATTTTCTTTTATTAATTTTAATATTTGCAATGAAGTGCAACCATTATTCTAACAAAAAATCATTAAATAAAAAAAAAAACAATATTAATAATCATTATTCTTTTGCAATCTTCGTGTGTCATTATCGGGTAGCGAATGGCGATTGCTATATATTTATGTAGCCCTAGTACCTGTGTCTGATTCTCAATAGTCTTAGCAACATTATTACTCCATCTTTCTTCTATAGGATCACAATTTGTTTGGACTTAGTGGGTAAAGAGTTTCAATTTTCTATTAATTTTAATATCTAGGTACAATAGAGTGCAATTATTACGCTATATAATCTTCGTCTGTAATTATCGGATAGTGACTAACTGCTATTGGTCTGTGAAACTAAGACTGCTGGATCTGGATCGCTAGAGATATTGATGGTGATACTAATGAGTTTGACTGCTGTACATTTATGTAGCCCTAGGACCTGTGTCTGAATCTCAATAGTCTAACTACAAATTTCACTCCATCTTTCTTCTATATGATCGCAAGTTGTCTGGATTTAGTGAATGAAGAATTTCAATTTTGGGAGAGCATTATTGCGATTTGCAATCTTCGTCTGTCAATATCGAGTTGCGAATGCCGACTAGCAGTAATTGGTCTGTGAATCTAGGTACGTTGGATCGCTGGAAGAATGTTAATGAATTGACTTGCTGTAGATACATTTATGAAGTTCTGGTACTTGAGTCAAATTCTCATTAGTCCAATGCAATATTATTATTGAGTTTGAATAACGCTGTGTAAGCTTTGTTTGTTATTACTGGGTAGCAATTGCTAGAGCAATTGATGGGGAAGCTAAAAAGTTCACTTGCTATTATTTTATGTAGCTCTAGTACATTGAGAGTAATGGCGGTCCAATGCAGCATTAAATTGTCATTCTACTTCTACCCTTATTATAAATTTATTTGTAGTTAAACGCTGTAACTTAGATTTTTAGGGTTCCGTAGTCAACTAGGAACCCTTATAGTTTCGCCATGTCTGTCTGTCTGTCTGTCCGTCCTCGCTTAATCTCTGTGACCGTTAGCACTAGAATGCTGAAATTTGGTACCAATATGTATATCAATCACGCCGACAAAGTGGTAAAATAAAAATTGGAAAAAAATGTTTTATTAGGGTAGCCCCCCTATATGTAAAGTGGGAAGTGATTTTTTTTTTAATTTCAACCCTAACGTGTGATATATTGTTGGATAGGTATTTAAAAATGAATAGGGGTTTACTAAAATCATTTTTTGATAATGTCAATAATTTCGGAAATAATCGCTCCAAAAGTAAAAAACAATGTGTCCCCCCCCCTCTAACTTTTGAACCATAAGTTTAGAAAATATGAAAAAAATCTGAAGAGTAGAACTTTATAAAGACTTTCTAGGGAAATTATTTTGAACTTGATGGAAAGAACAGTTTTTGTACAAAAAAGACAAAAGGATTCTACAAAATAATTTCTGGACTAAGTTTGTAGTATAATCGTATATGCAAGCATTTTTTTAATCTCATAAGTGAGTACACTTATTGTAACGGACGGGAAACTACGGAACCCTACACTGAGCGTGGCCCGACACGCTCTTGGCCGGTTTTTTTTTACTTTTTTACGTAGGTACCTTGACTTAATATCTATGACTTCAATATCAGCAACTAGACGCTCAATCATTTTAAAACGAGATATTTCACTGTCTAAAAGCGACATTTCTGAGAGCAACTTATAACATATGGAACCAAAATGTACACAACTAGAAAATCTCTACATAAAATCGCTTATGACTTCCTTGAAGAATGAGTTATTTATTTTGATGGGCGGAAAAAAAAATGACCACACCTTTCCGTTACAGCCCACTGTATAGCAAGAGAATCTTTATCTCATGGTTACAACAAAATTACGTTACCCAAGCTTTCTTTAAAATAATTCCTTTTCCGTTACTCGTTAACTCGCCCGTATTGTACCGTATTGCCATTTTTTTCTATAGCATTACCTATTTATTCTTCCATTCGTCCAATCTTATATTGAATAGCTTGTTTACAAAAAATATGTACTTACTTATTACCATGGGGGTTTTACATTACAATTCCAAAATCATGAAGAAATTGTTCACCTTTTGTTATCATTTTAGAGGCACGCATGTAAAGAAAATCATCTTTTCCGACTTACGAGCTATCCTACCTCATTTCTTGTTAGACTATGTATCCTCAATAAGGTATAAAATGCGAAGACTCCAAAGAAAAACCTTGAGGCCATAAAATTGAGTTCCTATACATCATCCTCGATATAAGGAGACGTGAAATTCGATTCGTCAGATCAAAAGCATGTCAACTGGTGTTTATTTTATAGGCGCAGGTAGCTCAAAGTAAGTATTCGATAAATAAAAAATGTGTAGAGAAAATGGTAGGTGACAGTAAACACCTCGTTTTTATCATCTTCCGACAAGTTTACGCTGAAAAGATCAAAGGTAACTTCAGTCTTCAGTAAAGACATTTTCGTTATTTAAAGAGGTGACTTAAAAATTATGAAATCATTAAATATAAAGGTACAAAATAGGCACAATTAATTATGCAAAATATGATGGATTGTTTGCTACTTCTTCGATTAGGCCAACAAACATATTAATTTAGATTGTAACATTAGGAGTTTAAATCCCAAGCATAGTTAGATATAATTCGATTTTCAATAAAAAGTTTTTAGTTATATACTTACAAAATTTTTGACTATAAATTTTATTGTATAATTTTTGGCTATGCAACTTTTTTTAATGGTTTATTCAAGAAAATGTACACGAATAGTTTTACATAAATTTTCTGTCATACGGTAGCACAATTTGTCGGCAAATTTAATTGTTTCTAAAATATCTAACGACGAATAAAACGGATTTGAAAAATGTATAGTTGACAAACGAAAAAAGAAAACCAAAGATCCACAGACTCCGATATCACGACATAACAAGACTCAAGATATCACCCCGACGAATCTTATTCTAAAACTTTTACCGATCTGTACAACTTCGCCCTTTACGGGGCATAATCCTCGCTGGTTGAATCGTTAACACAATCACTAGACATTGAGATAATGGAAGAGCTTTCGCAAGAGTGTGATGGCTCCCCAGCCTCCAATCTCTCATATACTTTGACACTGAGGCCCCTGACGATCATTGATTCTCCCCTGTCACCTAATGAGATCACGCCGAAGGTTTTAATTACCACTAGTCACTGCCTTTCAGCTTCAAAAAAGTCGTGTAGTTTTTTTATGTGATGGTAAAAATTGAGCTGAATAGAACTTGAGTTTTAGTTTAAGAGTAATTCGTATGTAAATCACTTTGAAAAAAGGCGTTTTAGATTTTAGGTTACAAATGGTTTGAGGACGTTTTTTTTGCGGTTTTTCGAGATACAAGGGTGGATTACACAGGTTTATTTCAACTAACACATCCATTACAACATTTAAGCGACTAAAAACGATCACCAAAGCACACAACGTGGGATCCTCACAGGGATTGTCTGCCATTAAGACGTTAGCAGCCACCCTGAGACAGCCACAAGTCGCCACAGGGTGAGCTGAACAATCAAAAATGGCAGCAGATTCAGCATGGTGTGGAATCTGGAGGGTGTCACCAGGGAATTGTTTACGGGGTGACCTTGAAGCCCGGGTAACGCTTACCTACGACGCCGCACATAGTCGGTGGTGGCCGGGCTCCAGCGAGCGCGCGGCCATAGCGACTCTCACGCGCGTACCATCACACTATCACTACGCACACCACTCAACGTCACTCATATCAGGCTCTGTGGGGTCCGATGTGGTCGGCGGGCGGCAGGCGTGCGCTCCCCGCGGCCGCAGTTCATTCACTGAAAGGCCCGGGCGACGTGTTCGGATTGCGCAGGCTCGGACATGCGTTCAGGGGGCAACTAGCTCCCTCTGTTTTGTTAGTCGGCCACGCACCGTGCCGGGTTGGGCTTGGGTACGCCGATGCCACCCGATGCCGACTCAGAGGTCACAAGGTCGTAGGTAAATTGATAGCGACACAATTACTGTAAACATTGGCGACGGTGACTTTGGGCTTCGAGTGTGCCATAGATTCTGAGATGATTCATATCGGTTGCAGACGAAAGTGGAATAGGAACTGTAGATGTCTTGCTATGCGGCCCGAATACATCTCCGCTCATTTACCTCTTTTGTATTTACAATAGAATGTTTTCCTTCCTCATTTATAAATTCATGCTTATCTAGCAGGGTGGAGTTAATTTAGCGTGCAACGTTTACGTCAGCGAAATGAACACCCAAAGCACCAGATAGGATTGGAAATATTTTGGCTTATATTTCACTCCTACAGAAGAAATGTATCTAGAATCTCAAGATCAAATTTGGAAGTCCAAACTCTGAAGACAAGAACCAATGCACCAGTTAAAAGACAAAATAAAAGCTTTAAAGAACCGGCTATTCTTTCATTCCCTCTGAAGAAACGGACTCAGGTTGAAGTATTTGACAAATAACAACTCGTTGAACAAGATGCAATATTGTGGAGGAAAGCAGATCATCCGATAGCCGGTAATTCGGTTGGCGGTTGAAGCGAATCGCGACCTGAAACGATTCCGGTGGTTTATGAATGAAACAAAATCTGGAGGAGGGAATCGAGTTTCATTCAGTTTGTTGGCGAATGCAGTGGGTCAGGGCTTTAAGTGGCTCTTTATGTTAGATTGGTGGTGTGGGGTGGTTGAATCCTGTAGGTAGTAGTTATTTACTTGTGTGTGTGTGTTTTTTTTTTCATTCAAATGACACAGTTTTTTCTCGATATGCCGCCTTGGTAGGCTTAATGGGGCGTCCAGATCTGGGGAATGCGCCTCTCGCGAACCGTTTACGAGCTGCTTGCGAACTGCGCGCGTGCATTTCATGTTAGTACGAACTACGAACCGCACGCAGCGCAGGGGCTTTGAACGAATGAGCCGTGCGCGAAATGCACGCGCGCCACGCCGTTTGGTAGCGGCTCGCGAGCGGCGCATTCTAAGATCGGACGCACTATTACAGTATCATACTTATCTTTATTTAACCGCTAAAGATTGTAATAGTACATTTTGATACACATGGAGATTTATAATTCGCCTGAGCCAAGCGAGGGTGTTATGGAGCCGAATGCTGCTGATTTTCGGTTGTAAATTATTTCCATAGAAAGCTACGTGAATACTATATTATCACTGAGTGACATATTATTTTCTTCCTTTACAGAGCTAAAGCCGTTCTTATTTAAGGCCCAAGCGCCCGAAAAGTGCCATAAAACAGTGACTTTCAGAAACTAACTCCTTGGTAACGGATAGGTTTATAGGTTTGAAAAAAATATATGTTTATTATAGATTCATGAACAACATTATCAACATTTGATTTTTTCGTGCTATTAATACTTTTGCCTAAAAAAAATATTTAGCAATTTCGCAACTTTTCGCAACTTTTTCCCTACTCCTTCGAAACGGCTTGGATCTTTAGAAACATTTTTACACATAAAAATAGGTGGTGTAGCAAACCGTCCTAATCGCCGCGTCATTAATATACAGTCTGTCAAGAAAGTCATGAAAAGAATGTTTTGGGAACTACTGTTTTTGCTAATACTGGCAACACTGAATAATTGTTAAGCTGAGTACCTGAACTGTCACGTCGTATCTGTGTGGTTGATTTTTTACAATATTTCGGTGCTATTTCGAGTTTTTTAAATCGTGTAAGCGTTAAGATACAAACAATGAATCGAAATGTTTATAAGAGCGGTGCGAGACAAATGATATTTAAAGTTTTTCAAGGGTGTATGGCCGAAATTCAAGGTGGGAGTGCTGGGACGAACAAAGACGATGTTTATGGTCGAACAGCAAAGTTAACCGGTACGTAAATATATTCTAAAGTTTAACAGACTAACGGAAATATAATGTTTTGACAATCTTCTGTTTTTAAGTACAATTTATCTATCTTTAACATTGTTTATGTCTTGCTAAGGTTATGAAATTTACCTACGATTTATTATACTACCACTTAACGGTTTTGATATTTTGGTGTTTTTTATTTAGGTATGATAAATGTATTTGTATATTTAACATATCTTTATTGACTTCAGGTGTTACCGAAAGTACAGTTCGGCGCATTGTGGACTAAGGCATGAAGAATGGAGGTAAATTTTCAACGCTTGGAAAACACAGGAAAGGCCGACCTACGAAACAAACTACGAGTCAGATGTTGGCCGGTTTCATTTTGAAGAAGTTTCAGGCAACATTTCTGGAGTCGAATACCTCGACTCTGATTATTTGGATTCGGATTAATAAAGATTTATTTCATAAACTTTTTATTTTTGCAATGAGCTCATACCTATCGATACTCAGCGCCATGCTGACGGCAGTGCAGAGAGGCAAAACATCGTGATTTGCACTTTGTAGTAAGTACATAAATGCTAGTAGCTGAAAGGACGAAAACAAGGGTTGATCAAACCAGACATTCTTTTGAATATAAAACCAGATATCCAGAAGAATGTCTGTTTTGATAAACTCTTGCGTGTAGGTACGTAGGATAAACATATAATTATCCTAATAAGCAAATAGAGAAGTCTGGTTTCGTCGCAATGTTTATAAAACAAAATTCAGACTGGTAGAAAATGCCTAAGGCATTAACTCCGCCTTTGTACTTTTGTGTTGGATAAAGTTTTAATAAATAAATGAGAACTACTATAACTATTATGTATCAGGTAAAATTAAACGTCACTTGAATGAAAATTAGTTCTAATAAAAATGTTGTTCGCCACTACGACAGAGATTTTACTTACTTTTTTTTTAGATTTTACTTTTATTTATAGGGAGCCACTACCAATGAAAGTCAAAACTCGTTTGCAAGCATGTATTAAATAGATAGACGAGTGTCAGATAGATCGGTAAAATAATGTACCTACACGGCATTATAGGGACCGTAAATCGGTAATTATTATTTTATAAATAAAAGTATCAATATCTTTTAGTCGAAGTTTATTGGGATACCATGTTAATGATGGTGGCGCCCTCCCTTCTTTTCATGACTTTCTTGACAGACTGTACCCCAACGCTTACGCGACTATGATTTGGGTCCGGGATGCGTATAACGAATTACACTCGGCTCACGCGACGCTCTGATTGGTCCCCGCGGTTCGCCGCCCGACTGGACGTTTCTATGCTTGACATTACGGATTCACGCGCGCTTTCGATCTCTTGATGTGTGAGAGAAGTTCCGTAACTGTGTTAAAACCTTTCTGATTGTGATTCGAGTTCTAGTATCTATATCTATGTTTTATTCTAGCCGGCCACATCGATTAACAATAAAAAACCCCACTAAGGTTGTTTATGTGTTTAATTCAGTGCTCAATGCGAAACATGGCGTCCCAACTCGTGGCCGTACCTACTTACAAACTCAGTGAAATCCTCTAAAACAGTTCAGTGCACATAAAATACCTTGTTTTAGTGACTATTGTGGTTGTACCTATAGTTTACAATGCCGAGGACCACAAGAGGACGAGCAGGAAGCCCGGTTGACAGAGATGATGCGGCGCAAATTCCCGCATTCCCTACTCCTCTGCCAACCATACGGACTCCGCCGCGGGGCCGCGTCGAAGATGAAACAAGTCCATCAATCCAGCCCGACGCCGGCACCTCCGCCTCTTTTCCGAGTGCCGACCTCACATTTTCAAATGAGAATGTCGCATCCATAATTGCGTCACTACAAAAATCACAAACAGAAGCTTTTCGAGACCTCTTATTAACAGTGAGTCACGCAAATTCATCCACTCCTGTGCAAATTCCGGGAGAAGGCACTCTGACGCGCTGTAGAGCATCATTCGCCGGCAAGCCGCACGAGTCCGTAGACGCGTTTATTGACGCCATAGAAGCGTATAGTGAGTGTGCGCAAGTCACCAGCGCTAACATTCTCCGCGGTCTCGCCTACCTACTCACCGATGAAGCAGCAACGTGGTGGCTGGGCGTGAAATCTACAATTACATCCTGGACGCAAGCGAAAGAAAACCTTATAAGCGCCTACGGTGACCGTCGCCCGCCCCACCGTATTTACATCGAATTATTCGGTAGTCCACAAACACTGTATGAAAATACAGATATGTTCGTCGCGCGCAGCCGCGCCCTTCTATCAAAAATCCCAGAAAGAGATATATCAGAAAAGGCAAGGCTCGATATGATATACGGCCTTTTACACACGAAAATAAGAAAAAGATTGCGCCGGGAGGAATTTGACTCGTTCCGTGACCTATTGCGACATGCGCGTAACATAGAAGATAGCCAGGGGGAGCCCGACGTGTCTAAGTCTACGCCGGCTACACGTGATCCGCGCGCGACCACGTCCGCCGCCCCACGAGCAGCCCCGGTTTCCGCAGTACCTCACGCACCGCGCACTCACGCCGCGCCACGCGCGCCCCTGCCCGGGATCGCGGCGGTGCCTGCGGCCCGCGAGGCGCGCCCGCCCGCAGCCGTGCAGGCCGCTGGCGCCACCGCGCCGCCGCCTCCGCGCGAGCGTGATGACCGCACGACACCAAAACAGCGACCATTTTGCGTGTACTGCAAATACTACGGACACCAGCGTGAACAGTGCCGTAAGTTAGCAGAACGAGGTGAGTCCACACCTGACTTTAATAATTCGCGATCAGTGCCTAATCCTGTCGTATCGTGTTATAAGTGCGGGTCGAAAGGGGTAACGCGAGACACTTGTAAACAGTGTAGTGTAGGTACTCAATTCCATAGTGTAAACATTACTGACGATCAAACGTATACACGCCAAGACGTGTCATCTTGTTATGATTATTTTACAAATGAAGATTATAACTTTGACATTTCATTTTCTAATGTTTGTGATGATAACTGTTATGATTGTGCGACGAGTGATCAATCGACAAGTACCCATGAGTGCAGTACAAGTGATGACATTTTAATTTCCGAAAACAATAGGTTTTCGTCTTGTCACTCGTCGAATGATAACTCGTACGGTCGCGACAATAATATTTTGTCGAATGATAACTCGTACAGTCGCGACCATAATATTTTTTCTATTGATGACGAAAATTGTCATAATATATTTTCTAATGATTGTTTGTACAGTCGCGAAAATAATTTTATTTCTATGAATGATGAAACATGTGAAGCGCGTGAATCCTCCGTTGATGCATCTAAAAACATTTTGCGTCCAATTTTTGACATTAATGTATTAAGTTCGCCTGGTACGGCGTTAGTTGACACGGGGGCCAAACAGTGTATCGCTGGCCATACCCTCCACGCACTCCTGCGTCGAAAGGGATATCCGATGCTACCATCCCGCAGACATATCAAATTGGCGGACGGGCAAGTACGGGATGTCGCGGTACTACTCACCACGCTCGATGTTTGTCTGGCGGACAGGGTGATTGAGACGCCCTTCATCATTTTGCCAGACGCAACTAACAATGAAACCCTTCTGGGAATTGACTTTTTACGTAAAGCGAAGGTAGTTGTCGACTTTAGTGACGGATGTTGGTTTTTTGCTGACAATCGACACGCTCACTACCCTCTCCGTTACGAGTCACCTTATCTACCTAAAATCTCCATCTCATCAGCACATGTGCAACTCAGGGACGACGAAGGCGCCGTGCTGTCAGTGACGGACCGCAGCCAATTGGCGCAGGTCCTGATGGTTAATGAGGACCTCTTCCGACCAGGGGGAGATCCAACTCCCTTCGCCGAGCACCGTATCGACACCGGGGAGCATCCGCCCATTGCAGTACCTCCATACCGCCTTACACCCGCAAAGAGAGAAATTATGCAAAAAGAAATAGACAAGATGCTGAAGGATGACATCAAATTTGAATATAAACCTGGAAAGGCGAATGTAGTAGCGGATACGTTGAGCAGGCCCAGTTGCTCGGAGGAAACTCGTGACTCCTGTGGTATATGCTCCGTGATCATAGACTTACCTACTAAGAGTCCAGAGACCTTGAGACAGGCACAGATTGCCGATCCAGAGGTTGAGAAGATTATGAAGCAAGTAGAAGGTCCAGACGATGTCGCTGCACGCAGATGGACGGAGCGCGGTTACCTAATGGAGAAAGGGATACTGTACCGTCTGAATCCTGATTCGGAGAGTGAATCCCCGCAGCTGGTGATACCTACCAGCATGCGCGCTGAAATCCTGAAGGAGTGTCACGACTCGCCGCTCGCAGGACATCCTGGAATAGACCGTACTTACCTGAAGGTCTCGCAGCTGTACTACTTTGCAGGTATGCGACGCATAATCACGGATTATGTAAAGGCCTGTGTACACTGCCAACGCTACAAGGCGAGTAATGCCAAACCGCCAGGGCTGCTGCAAACACCTGTGTTGAATCAGCGAAACGAGGTTCTCGCCATAGACCTATTTGGTCCTCTTCCTGAGGGGGAGAATGGTGAACGATGGGTACTACTCGTAGAAGATACCGCTACGAGGTGGGTAGAGCTCTACGCCCTTCAAGAAGCTACTGCTGAAGCCTGCGCACGTACTCTTATCGAGGAATTCTTTCTCAGGTACGGTTTTCCACGTAGAGTAACGTCCGACAATGGCGTTCAATTTATCGGGGCTGTCATGCAACAATGTATGTTCATCTTGGGAATCAAACAGAGCTTCGTGCCCCTTTACCATCCGGAAGCAAATCCAGCCGAGCGAAAGAATCGCGATTTAAAAGCCCAGCTCGCTCTTCTGGTGGAAAATGATCACACCTCATGGCCGAAGAAGCTTGCTGTTATCCGCTTCGCTATGAACAGTGCTTTTTGTCGTACCACTGGCGTAACTCCGGCTTATCTTACGTTCGCGAGGGAACTTCGAACGCCCGCCGAAGCAGGTCGCGATTTGAGAGCGGTGCTCAATAAAGAAAACTTTCTTCCCCAGATCACCCCATATCTACGATCTTTCATCGGTAACCTGTCCTCGATTCGAGAGCGCGTTGAAGCTCAACAGGACCAAAGTAAAGAGGTAGCTGATCAATCGAGACGCCCTAGTCCTACATATAAGGAAGGCGATAAAGTACTCGTCAGGTCGCACGTTCTGAGCCAAGGAAGCAAGAACTTGACTTCCAAGTTTGTCCCAAAACGTGATGGACCCTACGTAATCTCGCGAGTGGTGAGTCCCACCACATTTATGATTGCGCCAATAGATCAACCTACTGAAATCCTAGGCAAATATCATTCCCAGGATCTCACCCCATTTGTCCCAAGAGTTGTGGAGGATGAAACGACTCCCAGACCGGTGATTCCCAAACGACGCCGCGGACGGCCGAAACAGCTAGTTGAGAAACGGGGACGTTCTCCTCAACTAGAGGGGGAGTATGTAGCAAACCGTCCTAATCGCCGCGTCATTAATATACCCCAACGCTTACGCGACTATGATTTGGGTCCGGGATGCGTATAACGAATTACACTCGGCTCACGCGACGCTCTGATTGGTCCCCGCGGTTCGCCGCCCGACTGGACGTTTCTATGCTTGACATTACGGATTCACGCGCGCTTTCGATCTCTTGATGTGTGAGAGAAGTTCCGTAACTGTGTTAAAACCTTTCTGATTGTGATTCGAGTTCTAGTATCTATATCTATGTTTTATTCTAGCCGGCCACATCGATTAACAATAAAAAACCCCACTAAGGTTGTTTATGTGTTTAATTCAGTGCTCAATGCGAAAGTGGTTAAATATTCTTCTACAGATAACGCACAACTAAAAACTTCTACAGATTTATTATACGTATATGTATAGATTTGGCGTGAAAATCGCTAAATTAAACTTTGTCTGCACTATTTGATGTCCGTGAAAGAGGTCGTCAAGGCTAAAATAAGGTTCAAGGATTGATCTTCAAAATTATTACGTAACGTTTGCTTGGAGGCTCAACAGACGTGTTTTGACTGAAATGATGATAATGATGAACGCTTGGTAGCTTTGTCCGTGGGTCCGTGATCATACATCGCAAATGAAGGTCCTTCCGTGCTCCGAAAAGCTTTTTTTAGGTGGAAAATCATCCAATAACATCTCCCGCCCTAGGGCGAAGCGGGGGGCGTGTCAACTTTCAATAACTTTTTTTTTTAATTAGTATAAACTAGTGCTTGACTGCGATCCCACCTGATGGTAAGCAGTGATGCAATCGTTGATGGTGAGGCGCACTAGTTTATTAAGAGCCTATTCACTCTTGCCTTTTAAAGACACCTAAATTATAATCAGACGGAAAGACCGCAGCAGGCAAATTGTTCCAGTCCCTCGACTGTTAAACCTACTCCTAGTTCCTCCATTGCCTTTCATTCCAGGGCCGGGTTTTCCTTGCAGAAGCCATGGCCCCAGTAGACTTCGACCCTGCTGGGCCCCTACGGTTTGCTGACATCGTCTTGAGTCGTGCGTGGTACAGTACGCGCACAGAAATCTTAATAATAAGGCAATAGAAATGCTATAGTACTAAATTTTATATCGGGACGAGTGTCGCCGGGTCACAGCTACTACTACATAAACAAAAAATAGATACACAATTACACCTACAAATGCACTTTGCATTACTGCTACAAAATTAAACTTTATGCGATGACATTACGCAATATTTTTTATAAACGCATAATGTCAGGGGGCGCGACTCCTGCAGCCAATAAGAAACGTGTGCGAAAAGCAAAAAATGATATTGCGTGCTCACTCTCACTTAAGAATAGTGCAGTGCAAACTATTACGAGCTCATATCGATAAATTATATTTTTCCGTTGAGTGTTAATAATCTCCAAGGAGTCCAGCAACAATACATAATTAATTTTATTGAAAGTATTTCTTTCGTCAACGCCCTTTTAGACGATTTATTTATGAGGAAATGGAATACAATAAAACAATAAGTGTACGTACATTTAGTTTATTATATAATTATACAAATCTTAAAGGCTCTCCAATACTTCACCTTACAGTAAAAAACAGTCGTGTAAAAACAATGACCAAATCAAATAGGATGGATTGTGTATGAACTTAGAATAAAAGGGGGAGGTAGTTAGTGTAGTGGTGGACTATAAATACTTAATCATCATCATCATCATCATTTCAGCCGATACACGTCCACTGTTGGACATAGGCCTCCCCCAAGCGTCGCCACATCGAACGTTCCTGTGCGTCTCGCATCCATCGGTTTCCTGCTACCTTCACCAGGTCATCGGTCCATCTTGTAGGAGGCCTTCCAACACTGCGTCTTCCGGTACGCGGTCGCCACTCCAAAACCTTTCGGCCCCAACGGCCATCTGTTCTGCGAGCAATGTGCCCTGCCCATTGCCACTTAAGTTTGGCAATTCTTAATAAACTAAACTAATTTTAAAATAACACAATTTAAATTGTTTAGGTTTCATATAAATAACAATACATAAATATTTAAGTATAATAATTATATATATACTATAAATAAATAATTATACTTACAAAGTTTTTTTTTATATATATAACTTACTGAATATAGTTTGTTCAGAATCAGTAACTGAATCGATTCCAATAGTTAATCTCATATTTAAATATTAAAAAAAAACATGATACATTCCAATTTGGTAAAACAAAGTATTAAGCTGAACGTAAATAATTATCGATACAGAATAGTAGTAGCACGTCACTAAATTGCGGCCAACTCATGCGGCTTGTACCTAGAATTTACGCAAACGGCGATTTTTGTTTATTGCGTATGACTATAATTTCATTGCTGCTTTTAGCAGTAGTAATAGTAGACATGAATAAGCTTAAGCGTTAATGGTTATTGATTTGACAAAAAAATCGTTTTTTGTGATAAATCGTAGTAGTGATAGTGAAAATATTTGATTTGTCTATATTTGCTAAAAAACGACAATATTTCAAAAATTAAGTACTTACATATGAAATGTTATTCCTTTATTTGTTAAGTTACAAGTTTTGGACGAGTTTCCGCAGTTGGATATGCTGCAAAACACCATGTTTACCTCTCCGCGTCTCAAATAACACAAGAAACCGCAACAAACGCTCCGCGTGCACTTGTGTACTCCAACACATAAGCGCGGCGACAAGGTCACGCGTCTATGCGACTTCTATTGCCTTATTATTAAGATTTCTGTGAGTACGCGTCATCGAAGACTTGGGCTCTGTCGGCACCGAAAAGCTTTCTCTTAGTCCAGGCTGTCATTTGTAGATTTAACAGCCACCACGCGTACGGAGTCGCAACACCTGAAAATGGTGGACATCCCACCCAACGTGTGTACAGCTAAGGAGTCAAATTCTCTGCTGATGTCTGTGTTCCCTGATAGCTACAACCACAGAAAAGATGAAAGAGGCTACAAAGAAAATACTTTCCAATTTGTACTACAACGAATGTCGCCGCTTGTCTCACACCCTTTAATTCCACTACAGGCCATAAACCAATACGAACACGCATTACGCAACTAATAGTCCACGCACAAGATCGCATGTTTGCTATTGGTAGTTGAACTATGAGCATTGCCCTACTTTGTGGCTACAAACCTTGGGTTCTTTTTAAGTCAATAGTGAATAGGTTACTTGTAGACCAACCTGCATCATCAATCACATTGTCGCTTTCCGTCAGGTGAGATAGTGGTCAAGCACGAGCCTATCCTTACTTTAATATTATAAAAGCGAAAGTGAGTTTGTTTGTTTTTTACGTCTTCACGCCTAAATGGCAAAACTGATTTTGATGAATTTTGGTACAGAGATATTTGGGACCCTGGAGACGTACATAGGATTTTTTTTTTTTAAGTGAGAAAAGGGAGAGAAAGAGGCGGGCGCAGCCGCGGGTAAAAGCTAGTCAGTAATAAAAAAACAGGCCAGATGCGAGTCGGACTCGCCCACTGAGGGTCCGATACAAACGTACCTGTAAAAACAGTTTAATTCCCGAATTGTGTTACGAGTACAAAGATTTTTCCTAATCGCAATTTATTTTGTGATGTAACTACACAGTTTTCAGATTTTTCCTATACTTGGGGTGTGATATGAGACCATGCTTCATGCCAAATTTCAGGATTCTAGGTCAACGAGAAGTACCCTATGAATTTTGATTCCCTTGGGAATGCCGAAATATACGTTTTTTGCGACATAAACGGGTGTGTCTTTTTTTTTAATTAATTCGAGAAGTTTGTTTTTTCACAGATTCAAGGGACAGCAGACCTGAGTATATTATGATTTAAATTTCAACTCGATATCTCCACGCATTCCCGAGGTAAAGGGACTTGACAGACAGAATTACTTACTACAAAATTATCTAAGAGTTTTTTTTTTGGTGGGTAAAAATAATCCCGATGACATCCTCCGCCCTTTGGGCGGAGCGGAAGATAGTGTCAGACTTTTACTGACTAAAAAACCCACCCCGTTCCTTCCTTGCCTTTCATATCGGGGCCTTACTTTCAGGAGCAGACCCTAGGCCCCAGTAGGCTTCGACCCTGCTATTGCAGCCCTCTACGGTTGCTGACAACTCCTTGAGCCGCGCGGGAACAGTACGCGCCGTATCCTATAAGGGTTCCGTTTTTTCCTTTTGAAGTACGGAACCCTAAAAAGAACCATTACAGCGTTATTAGAAGCCCGGAAACCCGACATCCAGTTTTACCCGTATTGATTTACTCAAGATCTTGGTTCTGGAAATCAGACATTTTCTCCATCATCATCATCATTTCAGCCGATATACGTCCACTGTTGGACATAGACGTCTTTTAAGCGTCGCCACAGCGAACGTTCCTTTGCGTCTCGCATCCATCGGTTTCCCGCAACCTTCACCAGGTCATCGGTCCAGGTAGGAGGAGGCCTTCCAACGCTGCGAATTCCGGTACGCGGTCACCACTCCAGAACCTTTCAGCCCCAACGGCCATCTGTTCTGTGAGCAATGTGCCCTGCTCATTGCCACTTAAATCTCTCTGTGTCTACTGGTATAGTTGCACCCTGTAATCCGGCTAGAGAGTAAGGCTCAACACACACACTGGCAAAATTGAAGCATCATTTATATATATATATATATGTCGCAGGGAAATGAGGATATCAGGGATTTCGCGAAATCCCTAGGGATATCACGAAATCCCGGCAGATGTCGAATATTCTTGTTTATTAGGTCTTCTATAAATCTAGTGAAATGACAAAACACTAATTTATCGTCAGTGATATGTCGTTTAACTAAACTAAATCTAGTAAAATGTCAGAAAAGCGGATATTGCCGATTTTTTCTCTGTAGGTATCACCCAAAGGTTGACTGGCAGAAAATGCCGAAGGCATTAAGTCCGCCTCTGTACTTTTGTGTGCATGTAGCATTTAATTAATAAATAATTTTCGCCTAGGTATAACTTATTCATCTCTCTTTCCCATAATTCAGGTGCAAACTTGGCCTGGTCACGATTTCGGTCTTGCGGCGCGCGACGCAACGAGCGCACCGGCATCGTAAAGCGCGCGCGTTTTTGTTCTGAGCGGCGTCTCGTCTCGTGGCGTGCTTCAAACATTTTCATACTTTTGAAGTTTTGACGCTCACAACGACTAGGTCGTGTACGGGGCGCTATAGAGATAAAGTCTCTATAACAGCTCGTTCACGACCGTGAACACAACGAACGAATGACACATCAGCTGACGAGCACGAGTGTTATTCACAAATGTTCAAGTCTCAGAACCGTGCAACCACGAGCTCTTACCGCGATTCATTTTCTACCTGATCTGAACTGTTAAAGGGTTATAGGGCCTTATAGGGTTTATAGCTGCATCCCTCTTTCTAATGACTGACGGTTTAACACGTCAGTGTGGTTCGGGCGCGCTAATGCGAGCCCCATCGCGCGAGGACGCACGTCAACACGCGTTCTAGTTGAAAAACAAGACACGACGCTTCGACTTTACCAGAGTGTAAGTCGAACCTAAACCAACGCCCGTATAGTTGGAAAAACCGGCCAAGAGCGTGTCGGGCCACGCTCAGTGTAGGGTTCCGTAGTTTCCCGTCCGTCAAAATAAGTGTACCCACTAATGAGTTTAAAAAAATGCTTGCATATACGATTATACTACAAACTTAGTCCAGAAATTATTTTGTACAACCTTTTTGTCTTTTTTGTACAAAAACTGTTCTTTCCATCAAGTTCAAAATAATTTTCCTAGAAAGTCCTTATAAAGTTCTACTTTTCAGAATTTTTTCATATTTTTTAAACTTATGGTTCAAAAGTTAGAGGGGGGGGACACATTGTTTTTTGTTTTTTTTGCGATTATTTCCGAAATTATTGACATTATCAAAAAATGATTTTAGTAAACCCCTATTCATTTTTAAATACCTATCCAACAATATATCACACGTTAGGGTTGAAATTAAAAAAAAAATCACTTCCTACTTTACATATAGGGGGGTTACCCTAATAAAACATTTTTTTCCAATTTTTATTTTACCACTTTGTCGGCGAGATTGTTATACATATTGGTACCAAATTTCAGCTTTCTAGTGCTAACGGTCCCAGAGATTAAGCGAGGACGGACAGACAGACAGACGGACAGACAGACATGGCGAAACTATAAGGGTTTCTAGTTGACTACGGAACCCTAAAAAGGTAGTGGGATTAATCGATTTCAAAGTTCGAACAACACGCCCAGAAGAATGGTTACAATAAGGCTAGGCCAGGCTATGGCCTAGCCTTTATAGCACTGACCTCTATACCAGTGCCTCTACTATTGATAAATAGTAGAGGCACTGGTATAGGGTACTCGTACTCGGGTACGCGTGGAGGTATTGAGTTGAAATTAAAACTATATACTCAGGTCTTTGGTCCCTAGCTGTGAAAAAATCAAACTTGTAAATTAACGAAAACCAAAGATACGGCCGTTTATGTTGCAAAAAACGTATATTTCGACACTCAAAATCTTACTATTGTCCTAGAATCTTGAAATTTGGCATAAAGCAAGGTCTCATTGCATAACTACATATAGTAAAAAGTCTGAAAACTGTAAATTTGTAGTTACCTACATCACAAAAGAAAAACGCTTAAATTTCGATTTGTAAAAATCTTTGAGACTCGATTCGGAAATTGAACATAAACGGCCGTATCATTTTTTCCCGATAACTTACAAGTTTGATTTTTTCACAGCTTCAAGTGACCGCAGATTTGAGTATATGGTTTTAATTTCAACTTGATACCTGAACGCGTTCTTGAGATAAAGAGTCTTGACAGACAAACATATAGACAGACAGACAAACATACACAGACAGACAGGCAGACAGACAAACGGACAACAAAGTGATCCTATAAGGGTTCCGTATTTTTTCTTTTTGAGATACGGAATCCTAAAAACATGCTAAGTACACTACCGCAAAGGTGGCTTCTGCTTGGCAGAAGGGGGTAACTGCTTCCCGATCCTTCTTGGTCCGTACCATGGGCTGAATCAGGACCGGTGTAAGAGGTCGTCGCTGCCGATTGCCTCCTCGAGCAGTACTCCTCCATAGTACGCATGTGCTCCACCATGCCCTCAGAGTGACAATGAACCTGATTTCGAAACAGGAACCAGGAATCTGCGATACTAGCCATGTTCGTTAATGACCTGTGTCACACGAAAAGTATTTTGCCATGGAGCTTCTTCAGCCACACCTTAAAGAGTCACCGTGATTGTGACGTGCGCACAGCTGGGTTGTGACAGTTACTGTCTCCACACCTCCATGAGATAGCCGCCGGAACTCTGTCCGCCTTGCCGCGATTTGTTACGGCTAGAGAACACAATCCCGCACATTTCGCCAAATGATCCAGATTTTGATACGGGATTGGATTCCCTATGGTCCCGGCAGCAGAATTGTGTTACCTTCAAATCCCACGGTCTGCTAGACCGACAAGAAGGCTCGCCACTTCACGGAAGACCGTGCGGTATCCCCACACCATCCTGATGGCCATGACCCTCTGGGACACGTTCAGTTTACGGACCGGTCGTTTTCGCAAGAACGGTACTCATACGGGCACCTCATAAAAGGCCAATAACCGCACGACCCGCACGTAAATCCGCCCCGGCCAGCTCTAAACTGGGAGCCAGACGTCAGAAATGCTCCTCGAAATCACACCAGCTGTCGAGGATAAGTCCCAGGCATATCATAATTGACCCGACGTTGATGTAAACTCCTAATACTGTTATTCGGAAACCTGGTAGCGGTGCGACGTCTATGAAAGCACATGACTTGTGAAGGGCCACTTCGAGTCTCAACTACCGCATCCTCTCGACGACTGTCGAAACCCCGCAAGTTCAAGACGCTTGCGCAAGAACAGACTACACTGACGCCGCTAGGGAGGTCACCGCGAAGCAAGTAGTCGTAACCTATGTCCCACAAGGATGGTGATCAGGGTAGATTAGATGTGGTGACCCGTTTTGTGATAATGGACTGCCTTTAAAATAAAAATATAAGTATATCTGCAGTAACAATAGTAATAATAGAGCAGGAAATTTTGATTCGAACTGATATTAAATTTAAACTTGATTTTCAATAAAAAAAAAGTTAATTTGCTAATAAAGTATTTGTTTTTGTATCGAATATTTTCCCTACGGAATTTTATACGGATTTTAAATGCGTAAAATGAAACATCTTTGATCTGACGTTAAAGTAAAGTTGCCAAGTAATTAAAAATCCCAATGTTAGATTTTACATTTTTAGAATTCAAATCAAATTGAAATTTATTAAACTTTAATTAATATTTCTATTTCACTTATGTTTTCATCAGTTTTGTAATTACCATATCAAGTATTAAAACAAGTATGTAGGTATGGATCATATTATTTAACCGTACTGTTTTGACAAACATTTAGGTTCCCTGAATTGGCAACACTTATATAATTTCTTTTTATTTCGGTTCTTTGCCCGAGTTGTTCAGGGTACGTTAATAAATCCGTGAAAATCTTAGATTTGTTACTGTTTCTGTGATCAAAATTCTTATATTGTTCCTTTACATTATATTTACCATCACAAACGATGGATATTTTCAATTTAGTAATTATTGTTTATCGAAATAATCGCCGCATCAACTTGACGTTTAGCACGCAGGAAACCGTAACCTAAACATTTCGTGTGTGAAGTAAAACGTGGTATTTTGGGTTTTCAGCGAAGAGCGACAGAATGAAGTACAATAAGCTCGTCACATCCTCGAGGAGGAAAAACAGGAAGAGGCACTTCAGCGCGCCTTCACATATTAGGCGAGTGCTTATGTCTGCACCTCTGTCCAAGGAGTTGAGACAGAAGTTCAACGTCAAGTCTATGCCAATCCGCAAGGATGACGAAGTTCAGGTAAGCTCACATTGTAGACCTTTGTATTGTGTGGTTGTATTCGTTTTGTAGGTTATGTTTGTATGTGCAAATCAAAATGATGAAGAATAAACCATTCTTAGACCACGGACGATTGCTGCCGCGCTTCCGACGATTGTGAGGTTTTCTCATATGAGTCTTCGGCGCGGTTTGCTAGTCTGTGCCATGGTGGAACTAAGGCTCTGATTCTTTTGCACTACAAACTTTGTTTTGACAATACATCTTGAAATAGCTTTCCAGTATTTTTTTTTTGAATATTTTGATATTTGGCAGCATTATGTCTGAGATTTCCCTAATACACTCCTTATTGTATAAATATAATAATAACTGAGAATCACACAGCCCATCAGCTAAACAGCAAGTTAATTTTGGTACTTACAGATGAGGCACTTGCCAATCTGCAGTACACAACCTGCATATTTAACTTAATCAAACATTACCTGCCACATCAATTAGGGCCAACCCTAATTGATTTGGCAACTATTCTTTGATACCAATATCAGATATACATATATGAGCCCCGATGCAAAATAGTTCATCTAGTATGGAAAGTAGTAAAGCATAAAATATAGAAAGTAAATATTGGTAAAAAATAATTAAGAAGGAGTGGAATTCCCTGCCGGAGTCTGTTTCCTGGTAGCTACAACTTAGGGGTCTTTAAGTCAAGATTGAATAGTTTACTTCTAGGCAAGCGTGCTCCATCGTCGACCACATCATCGCTTACCATCAGGTGAGATGGTGGTCAAACATGAGCCTATCAATAATAAAAAAAAGAATGTTTAATAAAAAGTAAACCACAATTTGAAGAACATTTTAAAGTTTATTTTAACATAACTAGAATTCTTTCATGACTTTACATGATTTTATAACATAAAAATTGAAAAAAATATTCTAAAACAACGCAAAAGTATTCATCTACCCTTTTCAGTCACGCAAAATAGTTCGTCTACCACTTAGTTGTGTCGCCTTTGCTCTCAATGACAGCTTTAATGCGAAGAGGCATGGTTGCAACCAACGCTGCACACTCCTCAGGCGTAATTGACTCCCAGACAGCCAAGAGTTTAGCCTTTAAGTCGCTCTTCGATCTTGATGGATTTTTACGGAGAACTTTTTTCATTTTCCGCTATAGGGTTTCGATCGGCGACAAGATCATGATCCTTTTCGCCAGTAGCCACGTCTTTGTTGTCCTTGCAGTATGGTAGGAAGTACCATCCTGTTGAAAAATGAAGGAATCTTGATGCTTAAGTGACTGAGTAGGGGGCAGTAAATTCTCTTCCAAAAGGTTTTGATACCTTGCAGCACTGATAGAACCATCCACAAACTGTATACCACCAACACCTTGTGCAGACATGCAGCCCCATATCATAAGAGACGCCTGAAACTTCACTTTGAGTTTGAGACAATCAGTATGAAATGCCTCATTTTTGTTCCAAATCACTTTCATTGCTGACTGTCACTTCAAATTTGGACTCATTACTCCAAATGATACTATGTCACTGATCGGAAGTCCAAATTTAAATGATCACGAGCAAACTTCAACCTCTTTTTCTTTTGTACAGCAGTCGACAGTGATGTCTCCTTAGCGGTGTAAAATCCGTAACTCATTCTTTTTAGCTTTGCCAGTATCGACCCCACAAACTATTCGCTTTCGAAGCTCTTCACACACGGGTTTGCCACGACCCATTGTTATTTGAAAAGTAATGAAAAAAACCGAAATTTTCAGAACTTGACAAATTTTTTTTTTTTTTCCTTATTATTAAGAATAAATTTCTTAATAATTGATTACAATCTAGCCTAAAAGACTAATAAGTAATTTAACTCTAACTTATTTTTATACGGTTTTGCTTAAACTAAGAATAGCGTCCTTTAGCACTTATAGAAGTCCATAGCACTTTCTTGGAGTCTGATATTGATAAAAACACTTTGTTCATGTGTAATATGCATAGCACAGCATTGATCACTATTATACACTAACTTTAAACACTACACTAACTCAAAAGGTTTACTTCTCTTTAGTCTACGCACTAGGACGAAGAAGAAGTCTAGAACTTGACAAATGACACAGAATTACTTTTACAAATTTAAAATATGCAACATAATTTTACAAAGAAGGAATAATCTTATTTAACTCACCGATAGACAAACTCTTTTGCATCGATTAACAATTAGACGAACTATTTTGCATTGGGGCTTGTAGAACCATTTACAGTTTTTAGGGCTAGCCTGATAAAACAGAATAGCTTACCATCAGGTGGGATTGCAGCCAATCACTAGTTTAAATCAAATTTAAAAAAAAACTCATTTAGGGACTGCTGTAGGAAATCCAGTTTTAAAATTAATGAACTTGTTATTGACCAATTTTCACCATGTTTTAGGTTGTCCGCGGACACTACAAAGGCCAGCAGGTTGGCAAAGTAGTGCAGGTCTACCGTAAGAAGTTTGTCGTCTACATCGAGAGGATCCAGAGGGAGAAGGCCAATGGTGCCAGTGCGTACGTTGGCATCCACCCTTCAAAGGTAATCACTATTGAGTTCTCTCTAAATCTGCCATGATGCATGAACTTAACTGTTTGTAGATTTCAAATGGATTAATCTACTAATGCTACGCAATAACTACTAACCTAACACAACAGAAAGACAATGGCTGCAAGAACGCTGGCATTCGCTTGGGGTTTAATGAATTAAAAAAACATTCGTAACAAAATTAACACTTTGTATAACTGTTCTGTACTTATGCTATCCTCATAACACTCTAGATAGAACTGCAAACCAAACGTGCGGTCCGATTGGAGTCGTGTGAACTGCACACCGACTGCACCATGCGAAGGGCGGAGCGTGCGGGCGGGTGGGTATGCAGTTCGGATGCAGACATCGGACCGCACGTTTGTTTTATCGCGACCAAAATGTCTATGGAAAATAATTGTCAAAATATTGAAAAGTTAAAACAAAAATTCCGCTGCAGCGCTACATTGGCATTATGTCTTCTAACAGAACTATTAAAATATAGAGTGCTGATAGCTTTTAGAGGATACTTTTTTCGCGACCAAAATGTTTTAAACGCCATGAATTTCGTAGTACTAACGTGTATAGTTCAACATAGTGTAATGACATGTTATCCATATAGATTTTTATACCGCAGAAATGACAGCTTTTTGCCTAATACTTCATTACAATAAAACTCAATTTTACAATAGTCCTCGTTAGTGTAAATTTAGAAAACTGCACTCTACTACTTTAATAAATAGGTGAATTCAAAGTCGTGTAAAATATTAAAATCAATTATGGTAATCATCATTCTGAAGATCAGCTAACCTGAGAGAATCCGGATCAAAACTCCAAGCTGATAAAATTTAGAAACAAAACAAACAACAATGGTTAAAAAAAAACTACTAGGATTTATTAAGGATTAGCCGACTTCTTTAGATAACTTTTCCAGTTTTAGTCATTTAAATATCATCAGCTTGAAAGTGCAGCATTCTTCCCTTAGCTGATGACCAGAGTGAACACACTTGAAAAATAATTATAGTGTATGAAAGACGAAATTTCAATAACAGCAAAGCAATATCACACTAAAGACTACAAATTCAACTGAACCTAATTTATATTTGACTAGTACACGTAATATCTAGATAAGTACCGGGTAAAATGGGGTGAATAGAGACAAAACTTTGGTTTGGTTTTTCACTTTGATACCTCAATATCGGCCTCTAACAAAGCATCGATTTTTTAGAATAAATTTAAAAGCGCCGCTCTCACACTGCATGAACAACGTCAAAATTGCACTAAAGTCATCAACGTCAATTTGTGTGTAATAAGGTACAACTGATTCGATTGAAGTGAGTGTTCGGCACACCTAATCTAGTGCGTAGTACATTTAGATCGATGGTTATAGTAGCAAATCATAAATGCTTAAAATTTTTCATGAATGTAACAAAGCAACTAATTTTCTACTAACATACATCTGAAATGATGATAATACTGTCACTGAGACTGTGCTTTCATGTCATACTGAAGCTTTCTGCTGCATGGCTGGGGCACGGGTACTGCGGATACACTTCCATGGCTCTGATCTATCTACCTCCCTTACGTGCTTCCCATGTGACCCTTATAACCATCCTAAAATGATCAATTTTCATCCCACAGTGCGTGATAGTGAAATTAAAGATGAACAAGGACCGTAAGGCCATCCTCGACCGCAGAGCGAAGGGAAGGTTGGCAGCCCTCGGCAAGGACAAGGGCAAATACACGGAGGAAACTGCCACCGCAATGGAGACTTCGTAAATATAGATTTTAAGACAAATAAAAAAAATTAAAAGTCCTACTCTATTTGTTTTTTTTTACAACTCTACCCTACAAAGTATGTGCAAGGTAACAGTGAAGTTTTCGTAAAAACTTTATAGCACCAAATTGTTACCAATTTAAAATTTTATTCCACCCACCAGTGTTGGGCAATTTGTAATCTAACTACTGATTAATAACTGCAACTACATTTTGTAGTTAGTAATCAGAACTACTATGTAGTTAGAAATTTTGATAACTAACTACAAACCGAGGGCTTAAGTGAATACCTAGTTACTGTGAAATGCGTAACTTTTCAGGAGGCGCAAAAAACCAAATTAGACCTTTATTATCATGCAATTTTAATGTGCGTATACATGTTTCATTCAAATATTTAAAACGATTGGTTTATTTCGAACGCTTGTTTTTAATTTTTTCTGCTTGTTTTGCCACGCCATCACGAGGTGACACCAAACTGACTCGAGCAAGATATGAAACATCGTAGATGGCGCTAAAAGTACTAATCAAAATTTTGCGTGATACAAGATTGTGTGTGTGACTGACATATTGGACGGCAACGGCAATGCTATCATAGCATTGCCGTCCAATGATGTCAGTCAATTATCCGTTCGTGAACAGGTAACAGGGCACGTGACGCAGAATAAAACGTGAGATATGGTCCACGGAGTCACGCCGCACAAACACTGAAGAACCCCCATCTGCAGATTTGTCTTTGCTGCGCCCAACCTGGGTGTGGAGTCTGCTTGAGAGTTTTCCAGGTTGGCCACAGAATGGCAACTCGAATTTGATGTTTTCGCTATGCAGGTGTATTTCTAGAAGGCGAAGGTTAGGTGCTGCCTTTTAACATTGCTTACTCGCAGCTGCGGCTGGATTTATACACACGCTTTTTCCCGTTGGAGGAAGAGTACCTACTTGTCTTGACTTGGTGTGGCGCCTATACATGTGGATGGATGGAGAGGAAGGCAAAAGATGAAGAAATTGTGTGAAGACTAGGAGTGATTTAAAAGAAGCGTGACGGCTGACAGGATGTAGGTACTTTGCCGTCTTAGATAGTTGTTGATACATACGTAATTAGTAGAAAAAATCTTTATCAACTTTTTTCCTCAAGTCCCCACTAGAAAACTCTTTAGGTACCGGTAAGTACCATGAGTGCATTCAGAAACATGAATGAAAACTCGCATACACAAGACACCCGGAACAAATCGCACGCTTAATTAAAAAGGGACCTGAGAAAAAAAAGAGGGTATTTCAAAATTGAACCTTGTTATTGAAACGTATTTCTAGATTCAAATACATTTTTTTTTTTAAGTTAGCCAGTCGCCGTGCCGTCTTTCCGTACCCTTCTTCCAAACCTACCGTCCTAAAATAGTGGATTTTTGGTTATTGCCAGTGAAGTGGAATTCTATGAAGCCGAGTGCTGCAGGGACAAACTACGTATCAAACGTTTTTCAAGACATTTACGAAAAAATAAATAATCTGGGGCTGCGCGACGACCATCCTGATACGTACGACAAATACCTACAATATGTTTTAGCGGGGCAAGCTCACGCATTTTTCCACACTAGTATAGAAAACAAACGCGCCAAAAAGCCGTAGGGATATGAACGGGTTTTCGAGTAAGTATTGAAGTTTTTTGATGCAGTCGTAATTAAGTCGTTACAGCTGGTCTGCTTAAGTTTAATAAACTAGTGCGCCTCACCATCAAAGATTGCATCGCTACTTACCATCAGGTGGGATCGCAGTCAAGCACTAGTTTATATCAATTTAAAAAAAAAATATAATCCAAGCCTGAGTCGCAGGCCCAGTTCCGAAGCCTCCTCGAATAATTTTTCAAATTGAAAAATTTTCGATGACATACTTGAATCTGGTATTAACTACGATAGCAGACTTTTAGTGGGACACCATCAAATATCGTTTCTCATTCTGGGCAGTGCGAGGAGTTTCAAATTTTTACTGACTAAAACCCCCACGACACGAATTCTTTTAGTTGCTCAGCGTTCCAGGGCCATGATATCTCTTTTGAACAATCCGCCGCGCCTCCAGCGGTGTGCGCTAGGCCTTTGAGCGCATTTCCTAAAAACGCGCGGGCGGATTCCGCGGGCTTCGAGCGGCGCCAAGAGCCCTTGAGAGGCTTCGAGCGCAGAGGAGCGCGGCGGCGCGCAGCTACTCCGAGCGCGGCCATGTCATTTAGTGCTGATCGATACTTTGCACAGACAACTCGCTCTCGTTCGTAATGGATGTGGACTGGGACATGATTATTATTGCTGCGCTTGCAGAAAAAGAAGAAGAAAAATGGAAAAGAAAAATGTGCATTTGACCGTCAGCCAGCCGCACGCGGATCAATGCAGTGGAGCGCAGAGCAGTGCAGCCGAGCGCAGAGCAGCATGGCGGCGACTGGAGCACTCGCGCGCATGCTCTTGTAGTAGCTTGAAGGCGCTCCGAGCGCCGCATGCGAATTTATTCTTTTGTAGACCGTATGTCAAGGTAGTTAAGGTTTATATTAAATTGTTGTCTTCAATTGCGCTCCGCCGCGCCTCCAGCGGTGTGCGCTGGGCCTTACTCACCTTCCGCTAGCTGGCACCTACGCTGGCCGCCCTGCGTTCAAAAATAACCAGTACCCCTAGCCAAGTTGATTATCTGTAATCGTTAACGCTAGTCGAAAACGAATCAAATGTATACGAATGACATAATCTCTAACATTAAATCACGTGAACAGAAACAAACGGATAGAAAATTCGTAGCCAAGTTCACATCGTTCAAAATGATAGAATGAAATATCGTTTCTACAATGTTCAACGCTACGTCCTTTCTTATACAAACGCTACATTATAGACGAACTTATCGTTTTCTACAATTGCTGACACCGAGGCGTTACCGATTGGAGAACGAAATTCAACACGAATCGGTTGTAACTTGGCTAGGGGGGCTGAGTAGAGTTGCAACCCAGGGTCGTTCTTAACTCGAGTAGCCTAGTGGCACCCTAGACTCTGAGCAGGGTAAGCGGCCATATGCTTGTCATTGACAGCTGAACTCTGTTTGCATTAAAAAAGCCACGATGGAGTATTTACCCTATGACGTCATTAGAGTTAACTATAGAACGCAGGGCCGTGAGTACGACCAGAGACCGACGTTCTGGGCGTCTCCTATGAGGGGACGGAGGACCATTGAAGGCTGACAAATGAAACTAATACATATGATAGTATAAATTTTAATATAAAAAATGTATGAGCAATAGAGCACCTCATTCATTTTTCAATTAAGACAATCACAACTTACTAATTGGTAGGGTTACATTTTACAAAAACAATTTTCAATATGAACAGAAAGGCCTGCCTTATAAAAAAACTTATTTTGTAAATATTAAAAATTGTTTTTGTTAAAATATTTAAATCTAAATATGCATGTAATAGTACTGCTGATTATGTTATTCTACGCGTATCGTTTCAAGTGAGAAGCAGACAAAATTGAGTACAAATATCATTTATAGTCACTTTTGGGACGGTGGCTAGGGCCTAATACAATTCTATTTGGCCAGTATCATGTATAATTTTTGAGAGTACATACTAAATGTTTATGATCATTATTTGAGAATGCTTAGGTTTTCGAAAAATTAGGCTAGTTTACACAAGAAGAGCCTTAAGAGTTCTTTTACTTATGAAATGGAACAAAACTTTTCAAGATTAAAACAATGTTATAACTAAGTTACAGAATTAACATGTAGCTGCTATGTATTATCAACAAATTTATTTTATATTTAAAACAGATCAGATACAGAAATGCACAATGGTAGTTCTTCATTAAATGTAATTTTATAAAGATATTCTTTTACATTTTATTGCCATTATTATTAAAAATATACAAATAATTTTACTTCAATTAATGCATAAATATCACAAGTCTTCGATTCCTACGTAAGTAGGTATTAATATTAATTTTCATCACTCCTAACTTGGCAGTTGGTTGTTACTGTCTAATCCAAGTTCAATATTTAAAAACAAACTTTCCTTGTCTATACTAGCCTGTTTCTGGTGCATAAATTTCTTATGTGGCAATCTTGGCGTGTTCCTGAGTCTCTATGGTAGGTTTTGCCATACACTTGTATCTTTTCTTCACTTCATTATTTAAGTTCTCTCTGTTTCTTGCTATTTCTATTGCATAAAATTGAACTCTAGGAACGAGCATTGTATTCAGTTCTGAGTAGTCTCCTTTAGCATCAGCTCTCATAAGAGTTCCAAAACTGTAGTCTTCAACAATGTTTTTAAACTTCTCGCAGAATATTCTCCATTTTGCCTTGTTCATACTATTCTTTATTTCATTTTCATTAATGTAAGAGACGTCCATGTCAGGGAAGTCTTGCTTAAAATGTGTGTAGATGAGGTCATCATTAGGAGTTAGCTGCAGCCATCTGGTATCCACGGAACAAAGCATCTGAAAATTAAAGTACTTATAAGAAACAAATTCTTGTGTTTTATTTATAACTAGCTGTGCCCGCGACTTCATTCGCATGGACTACAGGATTTTGGATTTATTTTTTCTAAAATAAAAGTAGCCTATATTACTCCTTATTACATCAGCTACCTGCCAAAAAATTCCCGTCAAAATCGGTCCAGCCATTTCAGAGATTAGCCCGGACAAACAGACTGACAAAAATTCTAAAAAATGTTATTTTGGTGTATGCACCATATACATATTCATATGCATCTAGTAAAAAGCAGTTATTTCAATATTACAAACAGACACTCCAATTTTATTTATATGTATAGATTTCCTTTGTGTCTAATTTGGAGTGAGCCCTTTAACTCTTCAAATCTCACATGATACTGCTTAGGTTTAGAAGAAACTACACTCAAAATGGCAGCTGAACACGGTAGGTATAAGCCTATGGTGTGGAGTGGCATAAAACAGCAGTAAGTTCAAAAGATCTTGATTTTTCCGGACAATGCTGCCCCTGATAGTTAAAAAGACGTATCTAACAAAAAGTAAAAACAGAGAAAAAAATGTTTTAATGAATGAAACGGGAAATCTTTTGCTGTCTTTGAGTAAATTTAAATAGTTACATATTAAAAGTTGAAAATAAAGCCGAATATAATGAGCTTTAACTTGGTTTAATAATAATATGAAACTCAAATCAAATCTGGAAATAATGTTAGATGTGTCTTTTTTACTAACGGGGGCAGAATGGAGAGGTTCATACCATGGTAAGCAGTATGAGAATAGAGTAGTTCAATTTTAAATTCAATCAGAAACAGAGATACCATACCAATACATTTACAAGTCCTAATTAATTTACTCTGTCAATTGATAATGTGAGTAGCTATTATAACATCGAACTTGCTCATAATAAAGTTCCTATTAAATATTGCTTTTCAATATGTGTCCTTAGGGCTTAACCGAATCTGAAGTACAACGCCCCTAAGACGACCCACTGACCAAAGTACCACAGGTAGTCACCACAGAACTTGGCAGACTCAGCTTGATAGTGCCTGGTTTGCTGTACTTAACAAAAATTTATGAATAAATTGATACTTACATTGAAGTAGATATCACTGTGCTCCATCGCTTTCGCAGCCCACAACCGTTCCAGCGTTTCATCGTTCCCAAACTCTTCAGCTGGTCGCGACAGCACATCCTAGAACATTACAAGACCTCGACTTTATATAAAACAGCAACAGTATACCTCTTGTGCTAATATACAGTTTTAAAAATTATCTTTGTACAGCTACAAGTGAGTCTAATCATGCACGAAATGATCAAATGTAGCTGTATAATCATCAATATAAAATTTTATTTGCAAAATGTGCGTTTTCACCGCAACCTAAGTTTTAACAAATACGTGTAATTTCACCAACTTATATAATTAGCTATTAACTTACCATATTGGAGATATTTCCGTTCTATTTAGATCGTAATTTCAGTCAGAAAAGCATAAATCAATCTCAATTTATTTTCATAAATATTGCACATGGAACAATGAAAATGTCTTTATGAACGTTCCACTTCCATTATCTATCATTCTGATTCTGACTGATTCAAAAATGCATTCATCCTTTGCTATTTACTAATGTCAAAAAGAGTAATCAATAATTTATTTTTAAGTGATGCTAATAATCACTAGTTATAAATACTGAAACGCAAACCGCTTATGTCGTTTTGTTTGTTTTTTAGGCACAGATGCTAAATTTTATATCCTTGTTGAGTTTCAAAATTATATATTCAGCCAGGCACTCAGACAAGCCTTTCTAGAGTCTGACCAACGAATGATGGCACAACAAAAAGGAGGCCGAATTTAAAAATTCTGAAGCTGTTCCCTGACTGTACGCTGCTTAAACGATGTTGATACTTTTGATTATTTATGATTATATGCAATGCATGTTCATTTAACAACTAGCCTTTTCCCGTGAATTCGTCCGCGTAGAAGTCGAAAATGTTGCTATTAGGTTTTTTTATTGATTTTGTTTTATTTTAATCAATATCTCTTGCCCGTGACTTTGTTCGCGTATAAGTTGGAAATATTTGTAAAGTCTAAGTAGGTATATAACACTGGTACGCAGTGCGTACTGTGCTTAAAAAACATTTCATTTTACAATTCGACCCAAAACTCCATATGGATAAGCGACGGAAGGGTTGGGTATACCAAATTTTAACTGTTAGAACAGCGCACTCGCATAATTTCTTCCTCTTTCTTGGACCTTTTTTTTAATTTAAAAATACTAAGAATTTAGGTACGCATTTCTGAATGTTGTGCACGCCTGTAATTGTTTTGTTTGCACTGTACAATCTTCTGAATGTTAAATGGAAAAATATTGTAAACAAATGTTTGGTGTGCCCTAATAATAAAATAAAAATAAAGTAAAAAAATGATAGAGTTATAACGCCCGTTTACTCACGACACACAACTCTACCATTTTGAACACGTGCCACAACCAGTGATTTCAAAAATACTAACAATTTGTGCGCCCTAGTGGTAGTGGAGCTAGACCAGCAGTCAAGCATTTTTATCTTCAATATAATCCCCCAACTTATATGTCAACTGAACTGAACTTGTATGTTGCTTGCCTGCATAATGTGCGTTTAACTTTTCGAATACTATTAGATACACAATAGAAAGACAATGAGAGAGAACGCTGGCGTTCGCTTGGAGTTTAATGAAAAAAAAAAATGCAAGATTTAAATTTCGTTTATATAATTTATTTACTATAACATTCACAAACAGAACATCAAAATTATCCAAATTGGACACTGTTGCACAACGAAGGCACTTTTTTCCGGGAGTGTTCCACTTTCCTTGATTAATAGACCCTTCTTTTTTATTCTTTTCAGTGTTCTCACGCTTAAGTCTGAAAACGGAAATCACAATTATTTCGTAACAGTTTAATAATACCATTAAAAAGACAATTAAAACAATCAAATGTCATAATATAATACAACAATATGCCTATTATTTAATTTAGTCATCCATAAGCGTCTCCTATAAACAACAGTAAATGATTGTTAACTCTAAAAGGTCTGAAAGTAGAAAAATACCTGTCATTGAAAATATTATTTTTTATGTATTGTGATTCAGAAGTCGATATTTCAATTTCTTCAAGCTTTCAATGCCTTTGCCGTTCTGGTAATTTACAGTTTCACCTGTTCATTGTCTTTATCTCCTTAAAAGTATATTAAATTATTACTCATTGCAATTTGTTATAAATAATCGAAAAGTATCAAGCTATTTTACTAGATATTCAAAACACTAACCTATATAATATGAACTTATAGTATCCAGCCGTCGCATTTTCTGTACAGATTTCCGATTAATCTAACTTTTTTTGGTTTTGACTTTATCAATCATCTTGAAGAGAAGCCTCCTCGTCGAATTATTTATTGTTTAAAGCATTATTATAATAAAATAAACGAAAATAAGATGCACGTAAACACAAGATGAATGAAGTTTGAAATGTCAACGACACATTTTTGACAGAGCTTAATTTTTTTTAAATGCTGCCATATATACTTTAATAAATAATTCAGTTCCATCTTTCGTTGGTCAGAATCTACATTGTCATTTTTTTGGCATTACAGTAACGCTTGCGCTTTTGTATTGTCTCTTGTAGGGGCTTTGTTTATTTATGTGTAGTGGCACAAAAATGCAGTATCCATTACTACAATACAATTCGGTTTTAGATTTGGCATTATTTATTCTTTCATGGATGAAGTTTGCAGAATTCATATCGTCATGATAGTCACTTGATTAAGATTTAAGCACATAGTAGCAGTCCATTTTCAACATACTTTGTTGACTTGCTAGGTACTGCTCGGGTACGCATATTTAGGGAAATTTTATAGTGATGGTCACCCGAAAAATTATTTGACAAATGGGTCTAATTTTGGAAAATGGTACCGTAGGCCCAATATTTTCTCATTTCTCTTCACAAACACGTTTGACTTTCAAGATAATATCCCTGCTAGCACTTTTAGTCACTATTGGTATAATAATGATGACTATTTACTTTAGAAACAAATGACATAAACGTCAAGATGGCGGCAAACGATTAGTTTCCAATTTCGGCCACGCGCCAACTTATCTTGTGCTAGCTCTATTTTTGACGTTGCGCGTTGGTCGGATTCGCAATATAATAATCGCTTTTGACTTTTGACGCAATTCGGAACACGGGGAAAATGGCGTTTTATTTTTCAATTTGTATAAAAAATTAAAAAAAAAAATATCTTGTAAACTGTGAGTCTCCGCAACTTAAGAATTTGTAAAAAGCCTTCTGTTAATGAATACAATCTACAAAAAAAAAAAAATGAACTTCCAACTCGACGGCCCTTAATGAAAAGTTTATCCACCCGGTATGACCAAAAAGTAATAATTCGAAGGCATGTGACGTCCACTAACCCGCACTGGCTAGGGCTCCGCGTGGTGATTTACGGCTCCATTCCAAGAGAGGAGGCCTACATATGTACCAGCAGTAGAAACATTAAAAAGGGTGTTAATGCATAGTAAAAAATATTAACAAACATTCTTGCTGGGAAAAGTAAAAACAAATACACAACATAGGTATATCCATTTCTTTTCAGCCGCTTTCTCAGAATATTGAGCTTACATAGACATATATTATAGTTTACTACGCGTTCCAAATGAGAATAGGACCGATTCCTATGTTTTGACGTCTCGTCGAACTGTCAAATCGAAGAAATTTTGGCAAAATTGTAGAACTTGGAGATGAGTAAAATTGAAGAACTGGATTTTGATTAAACTTTTTTCGTTCACAGTTCGTAAATAAATTAAATTTTTCGTAAATTAATTTATGTTTCAAAATTTCTATCCTCGATTTGACAGTAAATCGTGACGTCACAACATGGCGGGCGATCCTATTCTCATTTGGAACGCATTGTAAGCATTTCTATCATAGAGTTTACAGTTACATTGGCTAGATCATTATTCTTTCCTCTAAGACTCTAAGTCTTACTCTTATCTTTGGCTAGTGTGTTTAATACGCGCTGTGCTGAGATGGTTTTTATTATTTAACTATCTTGTTTTCTTGCAACTTTTATCTTCCTTTAATTTAAGTTTTCAAATACTTTATTTGGATTTTACTTCTTTCTAACGGCAAACATAAAATCACCCAATACAGTTTTGAACACGTTGGAAAAATGAACTTATTTTTGGAAAAAAAAACCGTTTTTCAAATACTATCAAACTATTTGAAATCATTATTTTAGTTCAACAAAATGAACGTATCCAAACACAACGAATGTAAACCTGAAACAGCTTTATGGAAATAACATTTGTTAGAGAAGGATAGCGTTTTCGTAAAGATTCGCCTAGGCTTCGTTTCGTCACGGGATTTCATTGGACGAGAATGGAAGAGGGTGGCGCATGCGCGTTATGCCGACGCCATCTCTGCAACTACTGTGCCTATTATGTACTTGTTCTAGAGTAAAGTGAATGCTAATTCGTGGTAAAAAGTGTGAATAAATCATGGAATTACATAGTCGCGAGTGAGATCAAGTGCGTGTTCACAGTGATTGAACAAGACAGTGACATCACGGAGACTTCGCCAACGGCGGGCCATATCTTGCGGAAGTTTCTTGGCTATAGCAACGCATATTTTTTGCGGCTATCTCTGCCGCGGACCGCCACACAGGACTTATTTCATGGGCCTCTCTCGCTTTAACAGCTAGTGGTAACTCCCCAACACTATCTATTGACCGTTCATTAGCGCCATACGTAGAAAGCGGACTCACAAGGCGGCAGATCAGTCCCCGCGTTCTTACGCGCGTACTGCTTATACGTTTATTATGTATGAATTATTGTTGTGGGTCAAAGACATCGCGGTGTGTTAACCTGCTACGAAAACAGTGTCATAAACCCGGCTAACTTTGTGTTTCAGCTTGTGTACGGCCTGGAGGCGAGTTTTAGACGCGTTTGAAATGAATTCTGCTTTAAAGCCGGTGCTGCCCCAGCCGGGAGTGCCGCAGCCGGGCGGACAGGCGAGCCCCGCGAAGGGGAACGTGGCCACTGCGAACCACACCGTAGGGCTCCCGCAGGGCGCTCAGAACTCACTGCACCACGCCAGCAACAACCTCGTCGGACAGAACCTGACCCACCACGCGCCCGCGCCGCCTGCTCCGCACGCGCCGCCGCCCATGGCGCCCGTGTCCGCCAACATGGCGCAGATGGCACAGAACATGAGTCACCATGGCAACCTCTCTCACGTCACCCAGAACTCCGTCGGTCCCTCTAACCTTGCCGCCAGCCCCAGTAAAGGCGGGAATCCCATTACTCCCCTCAGTCTCGTCCAGGAAAAAGCTCTCGCCCTCACCAGGACTCCTGAGAAGAATGAACCAGATTCCACTGGTCATGCAAACGGCACTATTGAGTCACCCAAGTCTGGAGCCAATGCTCCAGCAGCATTGAAACCTCAGAACCCCGAGGTTAATAAAGACAAACAGGATATCGCTAAGACCTCACCAAGCACACCAAAACCACCCGAAAAGCCATCCAGCGCCCCTAGTACCCCTCAGAAGACAGATGCTGCTAATCCTTCAAGCACTGTTGATGGTCCGGCTCAACCCAAAGTGGCTACAGCTAACGAGCCTCCAGAGAAGTCGCCATCAAAGCCATCAGAATTGAAGCCAGTGCCTGCTGCAGATGTGGCACCATCCCAAAGTGACAGCAAGCCCGTACCTGAGTCAGCAAATGACAGTCAATTACAAGAGAAGGCACCAACACCGGTAAAACAAGACCCTCCTCCTACTGAGAGTGCTAAGGCAGAAAGTGTGCCAGAAGCTAAACCGGAACCTGAAAAAGAGAAAAAGGAGGAGCCTAAAGTTGAGCAGAAGCCCGCAACTTCTACTGAGGAAAAGAAAGAAGAAGTTGCAGCTGACAAACCAGAGAAAACTGAATCTCCTAAAAAGGAAGAAGCAGTTGAAAAAGTGGTGGAAAAGGTTGAAGAGAAAGAAGTAAAGAATGAGGAAAAGAAACCAGAGCCTAAACCTGCTAAGGTTGAGTCTAAGCCAAAATCGACTATGAAGCTGGCGACAGTGACACCGCCTATGCGGAAGAGGAGGCAGGTGTCTCCGAGCAAGACCAGCGAGGGGCCCGGTCCGGCCAAGAAGCCAGCTGACGGGGACTCTACACCGGACACAAGGATGAAAAGGAACCGGACTAAGGTATGCCTTCTTCACTATATTTTTGCTACTCGAGTTTCTAAATAGCAGAAATATCTAAACCTGCCTTACTACATTAAAATAATTCATAGCATTATCATTTATGTTAATAAGTTAAGGTAGGCCATAAGTATAGATATTTCTGCTTTTTTTTAACACTTATACATTTGTGCGTTATTTAAATAGAAGCTGTCAAGTGTGGTAAGTTCTCAACTGTTTATGCAATCTAACTAAGTATAATACTTAATTAACTTTCAAGTTTTATTATTTCCTCTAGTTCTATTAGTTATGATTAACTACCATCATTTGACTAATTCGGCGATTCTCAAAAACTTTAACAAGTTAAAGTTAACTTAACTTAAACTAGATAGTTAACTTGTTTACATTGCTTATAGATCTAAGTACAATTTTATGCATAATTAATTTGGTTAACTTAAAATATAATTAGGTAATTAGCTTGACATAATTTATTGATGATGAATTTCACTTAAAACTACAACTTTATTTTTTAAACGGAACTTTTAAAGCTTGCAATGTCAGTCAAACTTTTTTAAAAAGAAAACAAAAGATGCAAGCTAAATGGCGCTATGAAAAAATTTACGTACAATCGAAATTCGAATGACCTTGCAGAATGTTGTAATTAAATAAATTTAATTCCAAAAAAAAATATTTTAATGAATGTAGTAAAAAGAAATTATTATAATTATATTTACAATCATTCTGAGCGTTTTAGGCAGTTTTATGGCTTTAAATGTTTTTTTTACATAATTTCACACATCGCATTCTTAAAACAAAAGTGGCTCAACACAACTTTATTTAAAAATGAATTTGTTAGATAAACAAAACACACAACAATACAACTCGATTGTCAAAGTCTTTGTACGACTATTTATGATTCCTCAATGATTCATTCGAAACTTGTCGAGAGTAAAACATTGAAAACTTTTATGACACTCGTCTGAAAAATCACCTTTCTAATATTCATTGCCTTTGCTTAGTAGAGTACCTAGTTACAAGAGCTCGAAAAAGTATTGACATCCATGGTTTTTTTAATCCAGGGAATTTTGGCCGTCTACAAATAAATTGATCATTAAAAATTACGTCGAAGTCCGTGGCGGAACTATAGGGTGGCAAGGCTGACAAAATACCACGGGGCCCCCAGTCCGAGAAGCCTCGAGCTTTACAAAATTTATTAAAATTAAATCACAACGTGACGATTTTTCTGGGACCCGATCCAATAAATTTGCCACGGGCCGCAAATGATATAGTTACGCCATTGGTCTTTGAGTTTTTCTGAATAAAGATACTAAAGTCAAAAATCACTGTGCAAAAATTACTTGCAAAAAAATGGTATAAGGCTTTTAAGGGTCGGTCTTATTTACGCGGTACCGCTAGTTTGCCGGCACGTCGAAGCAGAAGAAGTGAGTGAATTCAGAAGTGCCACAGTGCCACTTTTCTACAAACAGCGAGAAAGATCTATCTCAGAAGTTTTACGAACATTTTGACGTAACAAAATGCCAACATACAGATGTGTAGAAGAGAGTGCCGTACCGTTACACTTCTGTTTTTTGTTTGTATTGGACTTGCTTACATTTATAGTGTCCATTAAAAGCATTCGGTCCTTTAGATCGTATAAATCATAAGTGCCCTTCAATATGGTGGAATTAGAGGGTTAGGACGTTATTGTTGAAAAAAGTTCTTGTTAGTAATTTGTTCGTGTTAAAATCTTAAAGTGACATCAAAAAGTTAATTACCATGATGAAAAGTACCCTATGTCCCAATTCAATCTACCCGTTTGCCAAGTTTTCTCCAAATACGTTCATTCGACTCCATGATTCATTAAAAAAAACTGGGCACGTGCGAGTCGGACTCGCGCCGTAAGGGTTCCGTGCAAACTTACCGTAAAGAGTTCAATTCCCTTTTGGAGTCTCGAAGTTTTTTCCAAACCGCATAAAAAAAATTGTTGACGTGACAACAGTTTTCAGATATATTCCCATATTTGTGTTATAATACAAAACCTTGCTTTATGCAAAATTATACGTTTTTTGCGACATAAACGGCCATATCTTTTTTTCCGTTAACTTAGAAGTTTGATTTTTCACAGCTTCAAGAGACCGCAGACCTAATATGGATTTAATTTCAACTCGATACCTCCACGCATTCTCGAGATAACGGGTCTTGACTGACGGACGGACAGCAAAGTGATCCTATAAGGCTTCCGTTTTTCCTTTTTAGGGACGGAACCCTAAAAAAATAACTAAATACCTATATTGATTTTCACACTATGCAAAAAAAAGAAAACTGGAAACGAACTGGCTAAAAGCCAAATGCGTAATTAACACAAATCGTTATTAAAGTATCATTTGATGCTCACTTTATTTCGTAAAGGAAACACTAATGTTATTTCCTTGTAATCGAAAAATCCTGGTTTTCCTGCATTCTCTGTAATTTTCTTCCTCTTTTATACTTCATTTGGCGTGGTTCAAAGCTTCAAGTGATTTTCAATATTGTTTTATTGAGAGAAACATGACCTTGCATAAAGACTGCTCATTGAGGATCGTCGTAATCTTTTAGCGTTGATGTGAAGCTTTAGTCCGTAAACATTAAGTTCATTAACTTCTACTTTAAGAATGAGTAGTCCATACACTGGCGTAGTTACCAGGCAGTGCCCCGGGGCCCCCAAAACCTGATTAATAAACCTCTTATTGAACTAACAAAAAAAAATCTCACTTTAGAAATCTTAATAATATAGGTCGCCACACTAATATTATGGTAACTCGGTTTAGTTGGTAAAAGTCTGACACTTGCTCCTGCCCCACCCCAAGCAGAAGAAGTTAATTGATGATTTCCCACGTTAAAAAAGGGGTCCCATTTTTTTTTTTGCCCCAATGCCCTACTAGCTACGCCATTGAGTATATTGCTATGTTAATAACTTCGTTGCTAACAGCAGTCCCATTTCTGCAAAAGAAAAGAAATACTCAACAAAATGTTTCATCTTTTTTTGAAGTTAAAGATCTAGTCGATTCGTAAGCTTTCTAGCACTTGGCACTATGTTTACCTTGAGTCTTAGAAATAATTTCGAGGTATGGAATTATGGATTAATTTCCCTTTTTTATAGTTTACTGGTAGAGAAGTACCTCTGTACTTACCTCTACTTACATCGTCAAAATATTTTTTGCAGACTTTCGGTTAAACTAAATGGTTATAAAAAAAAAAATCGTAAATAGTAGTCATGAAACAAAAGTCAAGTGAAAACAAGGGACTATCAGTGTCCTTTTGGGCTGCGGGAATGTTCAAAAGAGTTACCGTGACCCTAGAACGCAAAGGGCAACTGAAGGAACATAGTTGCGTTACAGTGAGTCACGCCCTCTCGCTCCGCTCAGGAGAAGTTATTTGACTTGATGATAAATAATAATAAAAGTTTCGGGCGAGCCCCATCCATACTTTTGTTAGTCTACATCTACACTAATATAGTAAAGAGGTAGTTTGTTTTTTTTTTGTTTACTAATTTTAGTAGGTATTAACATTCCTTTCTATTAAGATAAAAAAAATCATAGTCCTGTTACAAAAAAAAAAAATCGGCATCCCTATTCTGTCGATGACAAAGAAGACATTCGTCACAGATTGTTTGTTTCTTTTATTTCTTGGGGACAAAGTCTCGCAAAATCTGTGACGACATCGAGTTTGTTAAGTCCGGGCTATAAATACTGGAGGTGCCACCACAAACAAAGCTCCTGTTAATAAAACAGAATGACGTCAGCCCTAGCAACAAGTGAATGTGAAGACCGAATAGTGAAATAAGCGACAGGTTGTACCCTATCAGCCGAAATAATCTATTTCGACCAGTTTGCGACTTACGGACGCAAAGATAAGTCGCTGAAACGGTTAGAGTAAATGTAATGCTCCAGTAGGTATGTTTGAAGTTATTTAAAAGATAATACATTCTTTAATTAAAACAAAAAAGATCTATCCTGAAGACAGCATAATATTTATTTTCCTAACTTGAAGACATCGAATCTAGTTTGTTTTTTTGTTTTGGGAGGTAATCTCTGAAAGTAGTCTGATTGCTAAAATCTTTTCACCGATAGAAAACGGCTTTATTACTGAGTGACATAGGCAATGTTTTATGTAAGTGGGTGAAGCTGCGGGCAAAAGCTAGTTATTCATATAACTATTGGTTTAAAAGAATAGTTTCATATTTTCCATACTTTTTAATTTATAGAAGAGAAAACCCGGTCCTGCAAAAAACGCAAATTGTCGCTTACAGTCATGTTCTTCCTGAAAAGTTTTTTAATAAAATCAATTATGTCGATAATTGAATATATTAAAAATTTTAGTAGGTACCATCGCGGTCATTTCTGCCTGATCACTTAAAAAAAAATCGCTTCAATCCTGCGGCGCGGCGCCAAACAAAAGCATTTGAAGTTTTCGTTTCGAGTGCAAGCAAAAATTAACTTAGCGGTAGTCAGGCGGAAGTGTCTTTGATGGTACATTGGCTTTTTATATTCATTAAACCCCAAGCGAACGCCGGCGTTCGCGCATCTATTGTCTTACTCGTCTCAAATTGACGGTATCTGAAAGGTTAAATAAAATAATTAGAATAAAATTATTAAACACGATCGCAGAACGCACCTTTACTTTTTTGTCTCGACCCTATAAAGAACTCAAAAACAATAGATTTTTTTTGCTTTCTCCCCTTTTGAAATGGTTTTGTGCGAATGCACGAAGAATTGGATAGTTTCCATTATTCCTATCACTACGTATGTTCCTATCAAGATAATTATATCAAGTTATAAGAAACACCACTTCTATTTTTGCGCGGGTATAAAAAGTCCATCGATACGATTTCCGTTATAAACTTAAGCGGGTTTTCTGCTCATGAACATGGCCTACGGTCTACGGACGCGTAGCTTCTTAGGCGCGTATAATCGTAATTTCTTCTTCAAAAGGTAAATTCAACAGACTTCAACTTTAGTAAGGGCTATATTTCATCGAAACACCATGGCGGCACGACCAGTCGCCGCTACCAACAAAATGTATACAGCTCTAAAAAGAGTTACTTACTCACCAGCACGCTTAGCCAAGTTGTTATTCTGCAATCGTTTCCACTGTCGAAAAGTGATGAAACGTATGGGAATGACGTCATCTCAACGTAAAGTCGCGTGGTCAGAACAAACGAATAGACAATTCTTAGCCAAGTTCACATCGTTCAAAATCTACAATATTTAACGCTACATCCTTTGTTATACAAACGCTACATTGTAGAACGAGCGGCCGACTCAGGCGCGTCAACATGGCTACCAACTTATCGCTTTCTACAATTGCTGTCACCGAGGCGTTACCGATTAGAGAACGGAATTCGATTGTAACTTGGCTAGGGGGGCTGGTGTCTGTTTGGTGGCGCGACCAGCTCGGTCGTGTGGCGGCTCTGGTGTCTATAGGGCGTCTAGTTTGGTAGCTTAGTTCAATATTTCACCGGAACAACACCGCAACTGGTCGCGCCGCCATGGTGTTCCGGTGTGGGCTTGCGGACAGTGAGCAATGGGTAGCTCGCTGTCCGGCCGTCCAGTAACTGTCCGGACCAAGCCCAAGTCGTCGACGGCGCGCACTGTTCCCGCGCGCCTCAAGGAGTTGTCAGCAACAGTAGGGACCCAGCCGAGTCGAAGCCTAATGGGGCCCGGTATGAAGGCTAGAAGGAACAGGGTGGGTCGTTTAGTCAATAAGAGTCTGACACTATCTCCCGCTTCGCCCAAGTGCGGGGGTTGTCATTGGATGATTATTCCCACCATAAAAAAAAAAATGGTGTCCCGGTGAAATATAGCCACAAAGCAAGACATTAATGGTTCTAGGCTTAAACCGGCAGTAATATTGTATGTTATTTCATTACTGCCCGCAGTGCTCGCTTGGCAATAATGTGATTTGAATTTGGAACCTTAAATAAAAATGAGTACCTAAGATACGAAGATAGTAAGACAAGACAGGTATCACAAATAAAAACTTGTTCAAAAAATTTTCCTGACCTCTACGAGCAAAGAAAAATAAAAATAGAACACGCGTGTCTAGTACGAATTGATTGTGTGTTTCAACAACTGGTCTAATTTATCTAACATAAACTTTAACTTTTTTACTATTATTTTTAGTTGTTTACTTTATCTGTAACTCCAACTTTATTATATACTTACTATGATTTTGATACTAGTGGTTTTTGATTTTCTCACAATAGATGTGTAAAGTAGAGTTATCCCAAGACGAAGGCACCTTTATCCTCGAGGAGAGTTCGAGGATAAAGGTGCCCTCGTCTTGGGCTAACTTGATTCCCTCGCTACACTCAGGATTCTTAGCTCAACTTCCTTACTTTAATACCCTCGCTACGCTTGTGACTGCCCGAATCCTTCGCGGCACTCGAAAGCGTCGAGCCCATTGGTGAACAATCTACTATTATTTTCTCCCACTATTTGTGCAGTTTATATTAACTTCCATATTTTTGGACGGTAGTGTATGTCATCATTTCAGCAAGGGCGGTAGGACCTCAATGTACGGTTACTACAGTTTAAGTAGGCAATAACGTTTAACGATTTACACATTCCTTGGATTTTGTGAGTAGACTTCTTGAGTGGAGGCCGCGATTCGGTAAATGTAAGGTAAGGTGCTCTATCGAAGTGCGAAGCGAATCTTCGTAGAGTGGTTCGTAGCCGTTCATATTCAAAGTAGTCGAGGTACGAATTCAATTTTTTTTTTCTTACGCTACTCTAGGAATAGCGTACTCGACTCATTTTTTTTAACTTTATCCAATTTCGAAAATAGAAAGATTTTTTTTAAATCCGTTCAAATATATATAAAATAGAAATCTTTCAAATCTGGTGGTAGGGGACACTGTCAAGTAACAGAAAAAGGATACATAAACTAAATTGTGATGTCACCGCCATTAGGTTAGCGTTACATAGCAAAAAAAAATTTTTTTTACCCCGCGTCTACTATTCCTCTTATAAATATTTGAAATGATAATGGCTTAATTTTTAGGTACATAAAATATACCCTGGTCACTCGGGAATAAAGCACCTTTCTATTAGTGAAAAAAATTTTAGCAATCAGACCAGTACTTTCAGAGATTAATCTACAAACAAAAAAACAAACTCACCTTTTTACAATATTAGTGTAGATGTAGATTTCGATACGGTTTTCAGAAAAGGAAATATTTTTAATTTTGTTTCTAGTACCTGATTACTCCTGAATCATATGGTGCGTTGTATATTATACTAGCTTTTGCCCGCGGCTTCGCCCGCGTGGCATTAGGTACTTAAGGAATCGGGATAAAAGGTAGCCTATGTTCTTTTCCATGTCAAAGGCTATATTATATGCATGCCAAATTTCATCCAAATCCGTTCAGCCGTTTTGCGTGATTAAGTAACAAACATCCACACTTTCACATTTATAATATTAGTTAGGATTGTATATCGGACTATTATCCGCAACTCAACGACTACAGCGCGTATTTTGCCTACGTGTGGAACAAACGAGTCTTTCGATCCACCCCAGCTCCTCAAGGAAGGCCAGCAGCGCCTTGGTGTTACTGACCGTTTCATGGAGGGCAACTTGCCGGAGTCTGTTTTCTGATAGCTACAACCCGGGAATCTTTAAGTCGAGAGAGAATAGGTTTCTTCTAGGTAAGCGCGTTCCATCGTAGACCGCATCGTCGCTTTCCATCAGGTGCCAATAATAAAAAAAAAAGATGGGCTGCTGTCTCGTCCTCCTCCATGCAGGCATAGGTGCGTTACTAACGCATAAAGTCTCATACACAAGACACATACTTAATATTGAAAGTAGTCGAGTTGTTAGCTAAGGAGGTCGTGTGCGGAAGTATTACCTCCTCACTAATTACTACCGGGAAGTACCGATGATGTGTTCCGGTTTGAAAGATACTAGTATTTTCGTAATTTTAATTTATTACTAGCTTGTCTGTGGCTTCGCCCGCGTACATTAATATAGCCTATGTCACTCAGGAATAAAGCAGCTTTCTGTGGTGAAATTTGGCAATCGGACCTGTACTTTCAGAGATTACCTAACAAACAAAAAACAAACTTTACCTATTTATTAATTATTAGTGTATACTAGCTTCTGCCACTGCCTTCGTCCGTGTGAATGTTGGTTATTGCAGACGCGAAGTTGAAGACCAATAAAAAGTAGCCTATATCCTTGGAGTTCAAGCTTTCTCCGTACCAAATTTCATCAAAATCGGTTCAGTGCAGTATAAGTAGTCGATGAAAGCGTAACAGGCAGACAGAAAGAGTTACTTTCACACTTATAATTTAGGATTTGCGCAATGAGGTACAAAACCCAAGAAAACAGTTCAATTCCCATATTGACTTACGAAGATTTTTCCGAAACGCAAAATGGTTTTGTTTTGTTACGCAACAACAAATTTACAGTTTACAGATTTTTTCCTATACTTGTGCTATAAGACCTTGCTTCATACCAAATTTCAGGATTCTTAGTCAACGGAAGTACCGTATGAATTTGGATCTTTGAGGGTATCAAAATATACGTTTTTTGCAACGAACGAATAAAAAAGATACGGCCGTTTGGCCTTAAGGGCCAAGCGCCCGAAAAGTGCCATAAAACAGTGATTTTCTGAGGCCTACTCCTCCGTAATGGCTAGGTCAATTGGTTTGAAAAAAATATATGTTTATTATAGATTCATGAGCAATAATATCAACATTTGATTTTTTCGTGCAATTAATACTTTTGTCAAAAAAAAAATATTTAGCAATTTCGCAACTTTCTTTCTTTCTTTTCTCAACTTTTCCCTACTCTTTCGAAACGGCTTGGACCTTTAGAAACATTTTTACACATAAAAATTGGTGGTTAAATATTCTTCAAAGTGAACATTGCATTTGTAAATCAATCAATATCTCGCAGAGAAAATGGATTTAAAGCGCTTCCCGGGAGCTGCTGGCCGCAAATAAATGCACAGATTTGCGTACTGCCGCCTAGGCTAGTGCGAGAGTTGCGTTCACATAATTTCGGTCAGATGGTTCAAGGGACTATACGCCTTAACTTAAAAGTTTGATTTTTTTACAGACCGCAGACCTGAGTATATGGTTTTAATTTCAACTCTCGAATTTTGATTCCCTTGAGAGTATCGAAATATACGTTTTTTGATATATAAACGGCCGTACCTTTTTTATTCGTCAACTCAGGAGTTTTTTTTTTAACGGCTTCAGGGGACTGCAAACTTGAGTATATGGTTTTAATTTCAAATCGATAATCCAACGCGACAGTCTGGCAACAAAGGGGTTCCGCTTTTTCCTTTTGAGATACGGAATTTTCAAAAAAAAGTTCTTTGTTATGGTCTTATGGTGTTGCAGTTACAAATTCAATGATACTCTTATAAAAATCGATAGTAATCAGTAATGAGAACTGGGGCATTTTGCTGGCATTGACCTGCTCGGTAATAATGCAGGGCGGAGGACTGAAGGGTGCACTAACGATAATGAACAGTACTTATTTGTATGCAGGTTGGCTCAAGGGGCTCTGACTGAATTCACGTTGTGTCAAGGATTGATACTATTGTTTATCGATTTAAATAACCAGACACATTGAGAAAAACAAGAATAAATCATAATGAAATTTTTTATTTGTCCAACACTGGCCTATATTTGGACAAGAGTAAGCATTATCAATTTCGATTTGAACGAAAAAAAAAAAACTAATTTAGCATTGTCAAAAAATAAAAGGTTCGTTTTGAAATTTTTATTTTGACCACATAGCGGCTTGTCTGGTGTGCTTATACTAAAATAGCTACGCCAGACCCATAAACCATAAGACCCATTTTATTGTTTTTTCAGTTTCGTTCCAAACTACATTCTAAGGATTTGAAATGTGAAAACAGGCCTTTTATTTTTTAACGAGTTTAAAAATCACTAACAAGCATTTACATTATTTATTTATTTATAACTTTATTAGTTTGATCGGTGACAGGACAGCATGTAAGAAAAAAACATGTTGCGCCGACCCCAAGTAATATGGGATAAGGGCAGGAAGAAGAAGAAGATTTATTTTAACTTTATTGCACACCTTAACTAGAATAAGTGTACAATAGGCGGTCTTATTGCACAAGGCAATTTCTACCAGACTACCTTTGGATGGACTGAGACGAAAGGAAAAGAAAATGAATGACTGAAGAATGATGTTTATTTTTTATTTTTCCTCCTATTGAGATAAATAGATGATTACATAGCTAACAGCCTCATAATTTTCCAGGTGCAGCTATACCAGTCACCGACTCCCGAGCTGGCGATGGCAACCAAGTTGTCCGCCTCGGCCGGGCGCTCCACGCCAACTAAGCCTAATGATGACAAGCTTATCATCATCTACAAGTAAGTAGGAGATTCATCCTACTCGCCTCGGAAACCAGACCAGTACCCCTAGCCAAGTTGTTAATCTGCAATAGTTAACGCTTGTAGAAAGCTTCAAATGTACGGGAATGACGTCGTCTTAACGCTCAGTCACGTGGTCAGAACAAAAGAATTGGCGGCAAGGTCAACTCGAAGCGTTTGGCGCAAGCGAAACGTTTGTAACTTGGCTAGGGGGGCAGTTGTAGTCGTTGAAGTTCAGATAGCCACTCATCATTTCATCAGTTCAGCCGAAAGACGTCCACGGTTGGACATAGGCCACTCCTAAGTGTCGCCACAACGATCGGCCCCGTGCCTTTCTCTCGACGATCGTGTCAGTATGTTTGGAGTTGTTTTGAGATGAGTGTGAATTTTGTGTACATTGATTTATATAAATTAACTAGCTGTACCCGCGCGGCTTCGCTCCCCCTCTTCCCTACTTCAGCCTACTATACCCTACTATACCCTACTCTACCCTACTCTACCCTACCCTACTCTACTCTACCCTACTCTACCCTACCCTACCCTACCCTACTCTACTCTACCCTACCCTCCTCTACCTTACTCTACCCTACACTACCCTACACTACCCTAATTTTCATTTTTTTTTTCCATAAGAACCTTCTCATAATAACGAACACAACAAAAAAAAAATTAGCGAAATCGGTCCAGGCGTTGTTGAGTTATGCGCTTACCAACACATTTTGCGATTCATTTTTATATTATAGATGTAGTTACTGATTGTTAGCCGTTTTCTTTGTAACATTTTGCCAAGCCAATGGTCAACGGTAACGATAGGCCAATTAGAACACAAATTTCAAGCGCTCTGATCATTGTCAACAGAAACGAGTACTTAGCAGTGCGCAACGCCGAAGGAGGGTTCTACGTGTGCCAAGCGATGCAGAACGTTTATCGCACCACTCGCAAGATCAAGATCCGCTGGCTGTCTCAAGACAAGACCGCTGACCCTGCGGGCGAGACGTACAAGCCGGACTTCTATGACGTCACAGGTAACACTTAGTACTTAGCGATGCGGAACATGTACCATACTGCTAGCTAGAAATTTTGGATCTAAACTTTATGAAATAAGTTTAGATCCAAAATTTCTAGTTATAAAGTTACAAAGCCCGGCTTTCTAAGCTTGGGTTCAAGCGTGTATTATGCTTGAACTCAGCGTGATTAGTATACACATATCCTTGGACTTGGTACGATACGACAGACCAGACTTACACTGAGTCACGCTGAACCTTGTTATGGACGGAGTAAACCGTCGTAGCAGGTTGTGTTGTATGTTAAGAGTACATGTAACTTGTAGACATGGAGTGCGTGCTGACGACGCTGTCGCTGGCACGGGGCGCGCGCGGCTGCGTGCTGCTGCGTGCGGCCGAGGTTGTGTTGTATGTTAAGAGTACATGTAACTTGTAGACATGGAGTGCGTGCTGACGACGCTGTCGCTGGCACGCGGCGCGCGCGGCTGCGTGCTGCTGCGTGCGGCCGAGGTTGTGTTGTATGTTAAGAGTACATGTAACTTGTAGACATGGAGTGCGTGCTGACGACGCTGTCGCTGGCACGGGGCGCGCGCGGCTGCGTGCTGCTGCGTGCGGCCGAGGTTGTGTTGTATGTTAAGAGTACATGTAACTTGTAGACATGGAGTGCGTGCTGACGACGCTGTCGCTGGCACGGGGCGCGCGCGGCTGCGTGCTGCTGCGTGCGGCCGAGGTTGTGTTGTATGTTAAGAGTACATGTAACTTGTAGACATGGAGTGCGTGCTGACGACGCTGTCGCTGGCACGCGGCGCGCGCGGCTGCGTGCTGCTGCGTGCGGCCGAGGTTGTGTTGTATGTTAAGAGTACATGTAACTTGTAGACATGGAGTGCGTGCTGACGACGCTGTCGCTGGCACGGGGCGCGCGCGGCTGCGTGCTGCTGCGTGCGGCCGAGGTTGTGTTGTATGTTAAGAGTACATGTAACTTGTAGACATGGAGTGCGTGCTGACGACGCTGTCGCTGGCACGGGGCGCGCGCGGCTGCGTGCTGCTGCGTGCGGCCGAGGTTGTGTTGTATGTTAAGAGTACATGTAACTTGTAGACATGGAGTGCGTGCTGATGACGCTGTCGCTGGCACGCGGCGCGCGCGGCTGCGTGCTGCTGCGTGCGGCCGAGGTTGTGTTGTATGTTAAGAGTACATGTAACTTGTAGACATGGAGTGCGTGCTGACGACGCTGTCGCTGGCACGGGGCGCGCGCGGCTGCGTGCTGCTGCGTGCGGCCGAGGTTGTGTTGTATGTTAAGAGTACATGTAACTTGTAGACATGGAGTGCGTGCTGACGACGCTGTCGCTGGCACGGGGCGCGCGCGGCTGCGTGCTGCTGCGTGCGGCCGAGGTTGTGTTGTATGTTAAGAGTACATGTAACTTGTAGACATGGAGTGCGTGCTGACGACGCTGTCGCTGGCACGGGGCGCGCGCGGCTGCGTGCTGCTGCGTGCGGCCGAGGTTGTGTTGTATGTTAAGAGTACATGTAACTTGTAGACATGGAGTGCGTGCTGACGACGCTGTCGCTGGCACGGGGCGCGCGCGGCTGCGTGCTGCTGCGTGCGGCCGAGGTTGTGTTGTATGTTAAGAGTACATGTAACTTGTAGACATGGAGTGCGTGCTGACGACGCTGTCGCTGGCACGGGGCGCGCGCGGCTGCGTGCTGCTGCGTGCGGCCGAGGTTGTGTTGTATGTTAAGAGTACATGTAACTTGTAGACATGGAGTGCGTGCTGACGACGCTGTCGCTGGCACGCGGCGCGCGCGGCTGCGTGCTGCTGCGTGCGGCCGAGGTTGTGTTGTATGTTAAGAGTACATGTAACTTGTAGACATGGAGTGCGTGCTGACGACGCTGTCGCTGGCACGGGGCGCGCGCGGCTGCGTGCTGCTGCGTGCGGCCGAGGTTGTGTTGTATGTTAAGAGTACATGTAACTTGTAGACATGGAGTGCGTGCTGACGACGCTGTCGCTGGCACGCGGCGCGCGCGGCTGCGTGCTGCTGCGTGCGGCCGAGGTTGTGTTGTATGTTAAGAGTACATGTAACTTGTAGACATGGAGTGCGTGCTGACGACGCTGTCGCTGGCACGCGGCGCGCGCGGCTGCGTGCTGCTGCGTGCGGCCGAGGTTGTGTTGTATGTTAAGAGTACATGTAACTTGTAGACATGGAGTGCGTGCTGACGACGCTGTCGCTGGCACGGGGCGCGCGCGGCTGCGTGCTGCTGCGTGCGGCCGAGGTTGTGTTGTATGTTAAGAGTACATGTAACTTGTAGACATGGAGTGCGTGCTGACGACGCTGTCGCTGGCACGGGGCGCGCGCGGCTGCGTGCTGCTGCGTGCGGCCGAGGTTGTGTTGAATGTTAAGAGTACATGTAACTTGTAGACATGGAGTGCGTGCTGACGACGCTGTCGCTGGCACGGGGCGCGCGCGGCTGCGTGCTGCTGCGTGCGGCCGAGGTTGTGTTGTATGTTAAGAGTACATGTAACTTGTAGACATGGAGTGCGTGCTGACGACGCTGTCGCTGGCACGGGGCGCGCGCGGCTGCGTGCTGCTGCGTGCGGCCGAGGTTGTGTTGTATGTTAAGAGTACATGTAACTTGTAGACATGGAGTGCGTGCTGACGACGCTGTCGCTGGCACGGGGCGCGCGCGGCTGCGTGCTGCTGCGTGCGGCCGAGGTTGTGTTGTATGTTAAGAGTACATGTAACTTGTAGACATGGAGTGCGTGCTGACGACGCTGTCGCTGGCACGGGGCGCGCGCGGCTGCGTGCTGCTGCGTGCGGCCGAGGTTGTGTTGTATGTTAAGAGTACATGTAACTTGTAGACATGGAGTGCGTGCTGACGACGCTGTCGCTGGCACGGGGCGCGCGCGGCTGCGTGCTGCTGCGTGCGGCCGAGGTTGTGTTGTATGTTAAGAGTACATGTAACTTGTAGACATGGAGTGCGTGCTGACGACGCTGTCGCTGGCACGGGGCGCGCGCGGCTGCGTGCTGCTGCGTGCGGCCGAGGTTGTGTTGTATGTTAAGAGTACATGTAACTTGTAGACATGGAGTGCGTGCTGACGACGCTGTCGCTGGCACGGGGCGCGCGCGGCTGCGTGCTGCTGCGTGCGGCCGAGGTTGTGTTGTATGTTAAGAGTACATGTAACTTGTAGACATGGAGTGCGTGCTGACGACGCTGTCGCTGGCACGGGGCGCGCGCGGCTGCGTGCTGCTGCGTGCGGCCGAGGTTGTGTTGTATGTTAAGAGTACATGTAACTTGTAGACATGGAGTGCGTGCTGACGACGCTGTCGCTGGCACGCGGCGCGCGCGGCTGCGTGCTGCTGCGTGCGGCCGAGGTTGTGTTGTATGTTAAGAGTACATGTAACTTGTAGACATGGAGTGCGTGCTGACGACGCTGTCGCTGGCACGGGGCGCGCGCGGCTGCGTGCTGCTGCGTGCGGCCGAGGTTGTGTTGTATGTTAAGAGTACATGTAACTTGTAGACATGGAGTGCGTGCTGACGACGCTGTCGCTGGCACGGGGCGCGCGCGGCTGCGTGCTGCTGCGTGCGGCCGAGGTTGTGTTGTATGTTAAGAGTACATGTAACTTGTAGACATGGAGTGCGTGCTGACGACGCTGTCGCTGGCACGGGGCGCGCGCGGCTGCGTGCTGCTGCGTGCGGCCGAGGTTGTGTTGTATGTTAAGAGTACATGTAACTTGTAGACATGGAGTGCGTGCTGACGACGCTGTCGCTGGCACGGGGCGCGCGCGGCTGCGTGCTGCTGCGTGCGGCCGAGGTTGTGTTGTATGTTAAGAGTACATGTAACTTGTAGACATGGAGTGCGTGCTGACGACGCTGTCGCTGGCACGCGGCGCGCGCGGCTGCGTGCTGCTGCGTGCGGCCGAGGTTGTGTTGTATGTTAAGAGTACATGTAACTTGTAGACATGGAGTGCGTGCTGACGACGCTGTCGCTGGCACGCGGCGCGCGCGGCTGCGTGCTGCTGCGTGCGGCCGAGGTTGTGTTGTATGTTAAGAGTACATGTAACTTGTAGACATGGAGTGCGTGCTGACGACGCTGTCGCTGGCACGCGGCGCGCGCGGCTGCGTGCTGCTGCGTGCGGCGGAGGCGGCGCGCGCTCGCTCCATCCTCACGCGCGCGCTGCAGGCCGAGGCCACGGGCGACCGCGCCACCGCGCAGCTCACCGAGGAGCATCCTGATGGACGTGAGCACCTTTTTTAAAGCTGTTAAGATTGCTTATTTTACACCTTAACCTAAACAAAAAATGATTTTTCAATACACATCTCGTAAACCCGCTCTTATCCTTACCGCTTTTAGGTTACTGCTTTTCGCACTAGTGCAGCGTAGCGCACACGCTCGGCCCGCCACAATTGATTACATGTATCAGGCTGGGCGCGCTGCGACCCCGACGAGTCGCGTATTAATCCTCATTTATATCTTAAGTGTATTGAAAACGTTTTTTGATTTGATACACGTGGAAAGGGTCTAGCAGAATAAGGTAGGGCCAGCGGCCCCCGAGAGGTATTTTCAAAATAAATTGTGGTATTACATTAGTGACAAGTATTATTACTGTTGACGTGATTTTAGCCTTCCGTCACACTTCGTTCAGGAGTTATTTGACTAAATAGACAAAAACGTAGGTATTTTTCAAAATTATTTTTTCAAAGACTATTATAGCGACACTAATAAAACTAAAACGGTTTGTTAGAGAATAAATTGTTCTACATTATATATTTTTTGTAGATTTTATTTACCTTAATTACTATTTAAAAAAAATAAAAACATTTATTTTTATTTTTTTATTCATAGTTTACGAAGAGGTACAATCACAGAAAAAATATATAATATAGATCACTATGTCTAGTATTATCACTAAAAATTGCATTAATATCAGATGGGTGCAACACTTCCAAAAAAAATTAAAACTGATCATGACCATTCTGGCTGGTAAAGACTTTACATCTGTCTTTTGAATAAACGTTTTTGTAAATATATATGTCATCGTAAAATTGTAAATACCGTTAGATTATAATCTATCTTACGCGATTAAATAATAAAAAATGAAAACGTAACAAAATTTAATATTAAAAAAAAATATGTATAATTTTTTTTGTTATACTTTTTTGTATATGATGTCAGAATTATTGATTACATATTAAATAATAATAAAATAAATACTTGATGTCACATGCATCATCTTTCTGCATGATGCAGGTCGGACATGGTAAGTTCGGGAGTTTCTTGCAACTGATTTGTACGAAAGAAACACCCGTCACCATTGTATGGATCATAGGATAGGGCACGGTGGAGCTTACGGTAGAGTGCTCCACCCCGCTTGGGTGGAGCACTGCCGTGTCCGCATGAGGGTGGTCGGCGGCAACGATCAGCAACGCGGCAACGCTCTCACGCCAGGCCCTTGTACAAGCCATGGTCCGAAGCGAGTAGGAATGGCAGGTGGTCATCGGGCTCGGTCCGGTAACCGTTAGAACCGAGCCGTCGACGGTGCGTAGTGTTTTATGCGAGCTTCAAAGAGATGTTAGCAAAACCGTAGGGGCCCAGCAGGGTAGAAGCCTACTGGGGCCATGGGTTCGCTTCTAAAAGTAAAACCCGGGGCCTTGGAATGCAAGCCAAAGACATAGGAGTAGATTTTATTCAGTAAAAGTTTGACACCCCTCCCGCTCCGCGCACGACCGGGAGATGTCATCGGATGATTTCACAACTAATAAAATGTAAATTCCTTACTAGCCAGGATAGTCATGAGAATTTTTTTTTTGGGTTGTTGCAACCATTTGATATTAATACAATTTTATGGTAATACTAGGCGTAGTGAGCTATATTTGATATTCATACTGTGATTGTATCTCTTCGTGAACTATGAACAAAAAATAAATATTTTTTTAATTTATGTACATGTGTCAGTCAAATAAATTAAATAGTATAAATAAGATAAATAAAATCTACAAAAAATACATAATGTGGAGACTTTTTCCACAAATTTTTTTTTCAGGAAACGAAAAAAAAAAATCAGCCTCACCATACAAAATGATAAACTTGATTGGACAATTTGTATGGCGAGGCCGATTTTTTTTTTCGTTTCCTGAAAAAAAAAATTGTGGAAGGTTGTGCAGTTTCGTCTACTGAGCAAGCCCTTAAAGTTTGTGGAGGGCTGTCCCTTACACCTTGTATAGTGTAAGAGTTATTGATTACCTATAAAATAATAAATAAATACTACTTGATGTCACAATTCCTTAAATGCATTTATTTTATTTGACTGACACATGTGTCTTATTACCTACTCTATGGACACAGAACAGACTACTGTATGACTGACCAATCAGAGACAGCCTTCGGACAGTTAAAAATTTAACGCGCGACAAGTTGGGATTTAACAGTTTCACTTCGATAGATCTAAGTACCAAAAAATAATGCAATTAATTGAGCAGTATGTTACGATTTAAATTTTTCAAAAGTTAACAATCTCGCGAGATAGATCATAATCTAACGGTATTTACAATTTTACGATGACATATATATTTACAAGAACGTTTATTCAAAAGACAGATGTAAAGTCCTTACTAGCCAGAATGGTCATGATCAGTTTTAATTTTTTTTGGAAGTGTTGCACCCATCTGATATTAATGCAATTTTTAGTGATAATACTAGACATAGTGATCTATATTATATATTTTTTCTGTGATTGTACCTCTTCGTAAACTATGAATAAAAAACTAAAAAAAAATTTTTTATTTTTTTTAAATAGTGAAATAAAATCGACAAAAAATATATAATGTAGAACAATTTATTCTCTAACAAACCGTTTTAGTTTTATTAGTGTCGCTATAATAGTCTTTGAAAAAAATAATTTTGAAAAATACCTACGTTTTTGTCTATTTAGTTAAATAACTCCTGAACGAAATGAGACGGAAGGCTAAAATCACGTCAACAGTAATAATACTTGTCACTAATGTAATACCACAATTTATTTTGGAAATACCTCTCGGGGGCCGCTGGCCCTACCTTATTCTGCTAGACCCTTTGTCACTGTAACATTCAGCTCCATGACACCCTCACTACGGCTCGAGCGGATTCCGCCTCCTTCGCAGTGATAAAATTTCTCAACTTGTATCAAAATGTATTATTTTTTCTTTTGTTGTTTTTGTAACTTTGCACCAAGTAACCTAATATTCATAACCTTGACTGTAACATTGACCTAGACCATCTGATGCCTACAGTGGACCTCTCGCTATACAAAGACGAATCGCAGCTAGAGAAGAAGGGGCGCAAACGGAACAGTTCCAAATCGTCCCCACGGGCCAAGCTGGACACCTCTAATGATACAGATGTGAGTACAATACTAATACATAGATGTTTACTACCTCCCACAAAATATTCTAGAAAAGGATTCTAAGGTCCATCCGCGTGAGTTGGCGCGTGAGAGTAACTGTCAAAAACATAATATATAAAGTTAAGTACTGTTTACTAATATCATTTACCTAATTTTTACTTTTATAACATTTTTACGGTGGGAAAAAGTCATCCAATGACAACCTCCGCTCTTGGGCGGAGCGGGTCTGACACTATCAGACTCTTACTGACTAAAAGACCCACCCAATTCCTTTTAGCCTTCATACCGGGGCTCGAGCTCCCTTTCGGATAACCCTGGCCCCAGTTACTTTTATAACATGGGAAATAAGTTATTTTGAAAATAACTTGTTTTGAAATGGGAATTGAAAATAACTTTGTCGCGTTTATTGCACTATAAATATACAATGGACTTTAAATATAAATATTTTTTCTTCCTGTGACGCACGTTTGATAAAGAAATTGTATAAGAAATACTAGAACTCCTACTACCGCCTCACATGGCTGGCTTCTTTTGTCCATCAGAACTATCAGAATATTTTATCAATTTTCAATGTAGTCTGCCATTGGCAGCACCATATTAAAACTACATGATGCCCTAAGCTAGGGATGGCGAACCCTCATTGGAGAATGTGCCACAAAATAAAAAAAAATGAGGTGGTCATGACGTGCCGCCAAAGTCTTTGATATTAAATGCTGTTAAGTCTTTATTTGCAACTCGAAATTCGTAACTATGGTCTGATGTTTACAGATGTGTGTTTATTTAATAATCAAATAAAAGAGACAGTTACTGTGATTACTGCTGTTTCAAATCACTCAGATGTTGTACATATTACACATGTGTGAGTGTCATCAATGGCACCCGTGCCATAGGTCCGCTTCGCCTGCCCTAAACAATCCACACCTGTGCCATTTACATAGGGCTGTGTCCCCACATTCAGGAAATCTGATCCAATTTTAGCATGTTGTGTTGTTCAAACAGCCTTACAAAGTGTTAGATTTTTTTTTTCTGCATTTGCTTATAAGCTATTCTGTTATTGGCCAATGCTAAATGGTCTTATTTCTATCTAACATACCAATCCATTGTTCCAGGAATCGGCAACGCCCGTGAAACGCGCGCGGACGACGCCAAAGCGTAGTCCAAAAAGCGCTCGTAAAGCTAAAGCACAAACCACACAAACAAACAATAAGAGAAAATCGTCAGGTAGTACGCCCATAGTGGCGAGCACTAGCAAGGTAGGCATAGTACAACGGATATATAGAAATGTACGTATCCGCCATCACCAGTCATTTACATTCATGTGTCGAGAGTGAGTAAGAGTGTTGTGGCAAAGTGCGTCGCACCCGCTCGCACGTGGTGTGTGTACGTGCGAGCGGGGAAGCGACATGTCTGTTGGGGTAGTTTGACAATTTAATGGTGTTTTTTTTAAGATTTGAAGATATTCTTCTAGTGTTGTACGATGGTATGCTGGTCTTGATTTGTTCCTCAAGAATGTCTAATGTCATGAGGACCGACAGACAGTGAGAATCTGACTCACTCTCACTGACTACAAGCAGATTGTGTTCTGCAGATGCCTTAGGCCAGGCTGGTGGTAGGAGTGCTTGCTTAGTTTTTCAAGGTCCTCCAGCCAGTACTCTCATCATACCTATATGACACAGATACATTTGTAAAATAAACTAGAATTTTTGGCCACACAATTTACAAAGATTAACTTTTGTTTTTGGTGGTGTTTCCTTTTTTATTATGGTAGATTCGCGTTGGACCACTATCTTGATGGTAATTGATAATGTGGAGCATGCTTGCCTAAAAGAAATTTATTGCACTCTGAATGGGACCCCTAGGTCGAAACTATTAGGAAACACAGAGATAAAAGCATTCCCAAAACGTATTGTATAAATGGTGTAAGGGACAGCCCTCCACAAACTTTAATGGCTTGCTCAGTAGACGAAACTGAACAACCCACCATAAAAAAATTTTTCAGGAAACGAAAAAAATATTCAGCCTCTCCATACAAACTGTCCAATCAAGTTAATAATTTTGTATGGTGAGGCGGATTTTGTTTTTGTTTCCTGAAAATAATTTTATGGTAGGTTGTTCAGTTTCGTCTACTGAGAAGCCCTTAAAGTTTGTGGAGGGCTGTCCCTTACACCTTGTATATGGGTGGGATTTCCACCAAGTTTTAAAGTTTTTAAAATTTTATTTAGACAGCATACCTAAGTACTATAAAGTTTTAAAGACCCCTCAACAGACAGGCACAGTATGTGTTGTGTAAGTGAAGTTCTATTAGTTAGAAGAAAGTTGTATAATACGAAGTTCTTGTGTGTTGGAACTGTTGGCAGATATTGATGGAGTATTGTTTTATGCATGCGTTAAGGATATGCACAATTTACCATAGCGGTGGTGTTTGTCAAAAGTGTTGATTAATTAAAAGCTACCTTCTAATGAAAAAGACTGACAGACAATATTTTAGATAAAATTAAAATTCGATTATTCACTGTCTATTCATTTTATTGTAGTTTGTTGTGAAACATTTTCTTTCATTTTAATAAATAAAAGACTAGTAGGCGCCAGATACATTTGCAATTTAGTACATTGATCTCTACGTATGTTTTAGAAAAGAAACTAATGAACAGTTTTTCGTTACTAGAAAATGTAAGGCTCCTTGCCTACGACTTTTTTTAGCGATGCAGTCGTGTGTTTCGTAAGCGTGCGAGAGCATCGCTAGTAACGCGCGTTAGTCGCATTTGCAAGCGCTATAGAAAATATGCCAACGCGCTACAGCATCGCGACTGTATCGATGCGAGGGCTTAAAGGATCACGATAGATGTCGATTTAAAACAACTTTATGTCTTAATTTTCGTTTTTGATATTAAGAATATCAATGACAGGACAAAATGGAAGAAAAAAACGTGTTGCGCCGACCCCAAATAAAACGGGACTAGGGCAGGAAGATGATGATGATGATGATGACATCAAGAATGTCAATAATTAACGTACGAGAGTCTTAACTCTCATGTCTTCACATTCTGATTTTTAACAAGGGTAAACTAATGTCGTAAATCGATCATTGTGGCGACACTTGGAGGAGGCCTATGTCCAACAGTGGACGTTTATCGGCTGAAATGATGATGATGAAAACTAATGTTAAATCAACAATTTTGACAGAACCTACCATCTATGGTATATTGTATGAAACAAGTTATAAAATTCCAGTGTACAGTGGTCAGCCTTATTTTGGGTAAAGGTATATTAATTTCTTTTAGTTATTATTCATACGTCATTTCACGCATTCAGGTTCATTATTTTAAATACGAAATGTTTAGTTAACTGTTTGTTTAATCAAAGTTTTACATTAGAGAATATTAGAAAGATAAAAAAAGATCGAGTCAAAAATAAATGGAAAAGATTTGACTTATCAAAGAAAAAAAAATATAAATAAAGTTTTCTTAGATTCAAATAATAGAATAAATTCAATGTTACTGAAAGTATATTAAATGTTAATATAATAATGCTAACTAACCAATAATTAATTTTAACTACAGTAAGTAAAGTTTATGGGTGATCGGTATGCATGGTGATCGCATGGTTAAACTGAAAAAGTTGGCTAAGGTGATATTTTTATCTATTATAATCAAAGATCGGAATAGGTAAGAGTATATTTACGTAAAGTTCGTAGAAGTAAGTAACATAGAGTTTATAATATCTCCTCTAAAATCGTGGAAAAATAAACATGATGAGTAAATCCCGGTATTTAAGAATTAGATTTTCATACAAAAATAAAAATATTTAAATTGAACGTTCTAAATATTACAAAGTCTATGCGAAGCATGCGATAGTACAATAGCGGAGGGGAGCGGGAATCGCTTGCGTCGCGTCATACAGACGCTTTAGCAAAATACAGAGTTGAAAGGTGTTAGATACAAAAACGAAATCATGAAGGTTTGAAATATTGAAGAATCTTAAAACTGTTAGAGATAACAAAGCTCTTTAATTCAACAGTTTTATTTATTTATTAAAACTATTCGCTCGCGCTAGTAAGAAACACTGTACAAAGGCCGACTTAATGCCCTAGGCATTTTCTACCAGTCGACCTTAGGGTGGTGCAGAAACATAACATGGTAGTTGCAACTTAATAGTAAACTAGTAGAAAAGAAATACAATAACAAATATGTATATATTTAGATACATACATACACAACGTACGTTCGTTTTAGTACGTAACCATAATAAGATTTTTTAAATAATTTAGTTCAAATGTATTCAGAGTGTAATAAATAATTTGTAATTTCATAAATCCCGGGTTTTAATCGTCACATTTTTGATTCCGGAATTCTAGAGGAGGTATTATTAACTCTATGTTACTTACTTCCACGAACTTGATGTAAATACTCAACCCATTTAGACTTCTGTTTATAATAGAGAATTGTGGTTTAAAAGGTAAATAAAAAGTAAACTTTAGTGCAATAAGATTTATTAAAAAAAAAATACGAAAGCAATGCAAATCTGCTATATTATCTCTTTTCTTTACATCTCTCTATATAAAAATAATAAATAATTGGCAAAGCATGTCACTATCTCAAAAACCTTTCTTAGATTTTTCTCTAATTCCAAATTAGAAAGTATAGTTTATATAGATATGTTTTTGTCAAATTCATATTCGTTCATATTCATGCATTTCATCGCTTGCTTTTGTGTTCCAAATTTTATTTTTATTATAAATTTCTCTTTTTTTTTATTTAGCGTGTTTTCTTCTATAATTTGCCTTCTAAATTTGGCATGCGCGTGTTGCATGGGATTAATTTTATCTATGTGAAAGGAATTAATTTAAATAATGAAAAAGAGGCATTTTTATTGACAGTTATTTAGATCAATAAGGGCTAATTACTGCAATTTCAATCTCAATTGTTAATAAACGCAGTATGATCAAAATTATTAAAAACTAAGAGATCAAACTTCAAGCATATAATGCTTAAGGTGTATGTTCCTGGGGAGCTCACGAAATTCATATACTCTTGCGTTTTTAACAAAGCAGTTCAGTATCCGACAGTAAAGTAAAATAAAATATTTGGGATAATACATGTACCAAACATAACTCTCTAACTTGGAGGAGACGTAAAATGTACCATTTTAATAAAAACTTGACGTTTTACCTAATCTCTATGTTAGCGAGTTATGATGATAGTTTTGTAAAAGGGTGATTCTTTGAAACCGACAGTGCGTCTCATTCATCTAGCCTAGTTTTTTCTTTACAATTTGATATTTTTATTCAAGTATGTTAGTTTTCACTGATCACTAAATGTATCAAAGGCACTCATTTGCACCCAGTGGTTTACCACACAAAATAGATAGGTACGAAAGCTAGGCCCGATGAATGAAACGTTCTCTCTGTTTCAAAGGATCACCCAATAAAAACATAAATGTCGTTACTGCAGTTAAGTTCGTTAAGTTGTGGAATATTAATATTATTAAAAAAAAAAAGAAATTCAAAATATGATTGGTTGGAGCCTCCTTTTAATCATGTCCTATACTAGGAGACATTGCTCCTCCATAGCTTTAACTGTAAACAAAAATTAAGAATATTTTATTCAATATTTAACAAAGTTTTTAAATCAGTTTCGTGTTTTAAAACTACATTAAAATCTTTTGAAAATTTTAATTTCGCGGGCTACTCCCTGAAGCACGCACCTTAAGATAACGCAAGCCCAGTAAAACTTAAAGGCAACACCCTGTTTAGTAAACTTTCGTTCCCCATATTTTCGTCCCTTCTTATTTCCTGTTAATTAATTTTTTTATTGCCTTCATCAGACTGCAACTGCAGTAAGTGAGAAAGCTAAGGCGAAGAGCACACCGGCGAAGCGGACGCCGGCTAAACAGAAAGTGGAGACTCCTGTCGCGACGCCCACGCGTAAGGGCAGGAGAGCCGGTAAAGGTAACTATGACTTATTGGTAATGACCATATTTATGGACTATCAAAGCCCTCTCTGTCTCGCAGAGAGGAGGCCTGTGTCTCTACTGTGGGGACTTTATATGTTGTTTAGGGACCATTTATGTAGTAGGTTAGGTGTACCCTCGGTATCACGAAGTTGTGACGGGACATTTAATTTTTTTTTTGGCTTGAATACTAAGTCGTTTAAGCCATGTCTTCGTGTAAATACAGTTACTTCTTCCCATTAGAATATGGATATAACGCGTTGTAATGTTTTTGTTGTACAAAACATTATTTAAAAGAGTGTCCATGGAGTTTCTTGTACATTCTTCTCCAAACAGATACGCTTTGGAATTAGCAGCATTTTTCTGACTAACTTCTTGACAATTCAAAAGTGCTGGTAAATGTTTGCTTTGGAATCTTAAAATCTTTGGAAGGCTTTGAATCTTTGAAAATATGTATTTGGCAGCAAAAGTATCGAGTCGACCTTCTTGGCAAACTTTGCTGAGCTAGTTAACACTACAATTAAATTCTCAGTTTCATTTTACCGAGATCGCGCCCATTTAAATGATTCCACATATTGACAAGTTGTGAATACACCTGAGACAAACTACACCCATTTTACACCACAAAATCAACTAAAAAGTACTGGAGCAGTTTAAAAAATTCATCAATTGAATGCCGCTTGCAGAAGCTAAAATTTTTTGTGAGGAGTTGAGAAACTATTTATTGTACTATTTATGTACAACATCTACATAGTTAAGGGGCCGGCGACGGATGAATTTCCATACAAACGTGATACCACGCTCATTTGCAGTTGGAGCATATTTCCAACATCGATTATAGACAATATTTATCTAGGTTCCTACGTCTATGTTTTAAAAAAATAACAAAAAGAAATTTAAGCGAATTGTAATTCGCACTTTTTTACAGCGTAAATGGCAAAACATACCATTTGGCTTTTCCTGTATTAAAAATAACAATATTTCTAATATTCTCGACGTAGGAACCTAGATAAATATTGTCTATAACCGAATATCATCATAATATGTTGGAAATATGCTCCAACTGCAAATGAGCGTGGTATTACGTTTGTATGGAAATTCATCCGTCGCCGGCCCTTTAAACTACATTTGTTACACAGTTAGCTTTGTTATCAAACTTGCTTCAAAATAATATGAACCTTCTTTCACACAAAACTTGCCTCATTCCAGAAGTGAAAGCGTCGCCAATAGTCCCGACGCCTTCCACATCGACGGGTAAGACTACCCGCACGCCGAGAAAACCGCCCGCGAAGAAATAATACATGTTGTGCGACACGGTCGAACATCGACAGTTCAATGCACGAACACTATGACCAAGTACGTATGTTATGTACTTTTAAGTGTCTTAACGGTAATCTTAGGTTCCCGGACCGTTTTTTGAAATTCGAAGAGGATTGGATTAAACAATGGTCTGTTTTTTTTTTAATTTTGTTATGCTCTGTTTATGGAATTTGGGTAGTGGGTTTTCAAGAATATTGTATAAGATGTCGGTTCTTATCCAACAGAATAATATGACGATATGGTAGCTCTATTGAAAATCTGTTATCTCTTTGTATTCAGCTACTGGATACGAGTTAGCAAATATGCAAACTTTTAGTTTATTCTATTCTGTTCTCAATCAATCTATTTTTTCTAATGTTATCTAACAAAATCTAGTTACAAATAAGTGTCAATTTTATAAAAATAATGCAATGAATGTATGAAATAGATTCACTAACCAAATTCCATTTCTAGCAAGGATCATAAGTTGTATCTTTTTAATAGATATTTATTATGGGGTCTCCTTCTGTCTGCATAATCATGATTTATTGTAACTTTATATTTTGCTGGAATCTGGTATAATATTTACTAAACATTATTCGTTTTATGAAATGAAGTACATTGTAGTAATAACAGATAGCACAATTTGTGTATTTTTGCTTTCGATAAATGTATTTGATAAGTTACTTGTTTATAAGATTTAAAATAAATAAAAAGCAATGTTTTTGGGTTCTGTAATTTTATGGCAACGAAATCTATAATTTTTAACGCGACCGTCTCCGTCATTTTTGGCGCAAACATTGGTCTGGAATGAAAATTATGTTTTTGTGAGAACCCAGTCTATGTTGCCATGTTGGGTTAATTATGTCTAATTTTATGTTATATCAAAACCTTTCTGATGTTCGAAACCTGAAGCAAATGAAGCAATAACTAATGAAATTTTGTGCGAACTTACACTACATGACTACGGACTCGCATATTATGGCGTTTTGAAATTGAGAAAAGATAAAATATTTGAAAATTTTCTTAGCAATATTTTGCTAAGTTGAGAGATTAGATATAGAATAATGTTCTACCTCGGAATTCGATATATTTAGGGCATTTTAAAATGATGGATTTTTATATTAATTCAAATTTTAGAGGAATTATAAGAGTTAATCGTGTAGTGTAAGACGGCGATAGTTGACTAGCGAACTTTTGACATCACAATGTATTGATATTCTACGTATAGATAAGGCGAGTGGAGAGCGAATTAACAGGTTAATATTATAGTTTACTAACGCGAACTAACTACTAACTGTAAGAAACTTCATTCTTTGTAAATATTTACGTGTAAGGAAATGTTGACAACATCATTTTAGGGGATAGCTACATTTATTCTTCACGGATTACATTTTGAAATTATACTTAAATATTTACATTTAAAAATAATTGTCTGAATCTATTGTTGTCGTTGTACAGTTCATGTTAGCATAGCCAAGTAATAGTTAACATTAATTCAATAAACGTAACTTAAAGGTTCTCACAAATTCTTAACATTTTTAACTATGACAATGCGTTTAAATGTAGTTTATCCCTTACCCGACTAAGGAGGTTTTTTCGCCTCCTTAAAAATTAGGCAATAGATTTAGAAGTTTCTTTTTTTTATTAAATAAGATTAGGCTAAAAATTCTAAAGTTTGAGTAGTATTGGATTAGGTATTGCGTCGAAAATCTTGTATATCAGTACAAAGAATTTAAAATTTATCAGATAATGTTTTTTATCATTGGACGTTTTGCTTCACATAAAGTATATTTTGATATGATCAGTGTTTATTTTTGAATTAAGATAGAAAAAGTGTGCTGTCGCGGTTTTTGGGAACGTTATCTGTCGCACGATTCAAGACTCACGAACTAGAAGAAATTTCTAAAATGTCTTCGTCATAGCACTATGATTTTTTTATAAACTGTTCGGACCAAGCTTTTTATTGTGAAATTGTGATTATAACATGTACAGTTGTCTACCAAATGTTATACATTTATCACTGCCTGTAAAGAAATAACTTGAAATATAAAATGTTTAGTAGTTAAATGAAATATATTTACCGCTATTACAACACCGTCAAGTTTGTCGTTAATGTACGAGCTGGCACAGTTCTGGGGTTGGTATCGAGTTCTGTACTTACGCACCTTACTGGAACTTAGCTCATAAAAACACATCGACATTTGTACACGAATTGAAGCTCTACATTTTGTTACTTACATAACTATTTTAAGATTGTTTATACATTGCGGTGAGGTCCCCGTATATTTCTTTTTTTGTTAAATTGTTTTCCATTGTACCCTTACGTTGTTATCAATAACTGTGCTCCCTCGAGCGTGAGTGTGTGTGAACATTAGAAAATCTTAAGTACCTACATTTTAGGTGGTATTTTTAAATAGGTTAATTTCTTGAAGAGAAAAAGAATAAGCTTAGAGTATAAATTATTGTGTGTGTATTTTCTGTTTATAACGTGTACCTACTTGAGTGGATCGAATGTTTGCGACATTGTCATGGCACTCTGGTACAATAGTTGTAAAACATAATTTTAGCGTTTTATACAAAAAAAATATCAGTTCGAGAGTACTATTGTAACAGAAAGTCCACAAATTTATATGCAATTTAAAATAAATATAATGATTTAAGAAAATTATAAGTGTTTTATTGTAACCGTAGCATAGTTTCCTTTTTAACGCTAGCAGACTTACGACACTCTCCTTTTGTCGATTGGTTCTACCTACGAATGTATTGTCCACAAAATAATATGTACGAAACAAGAGGGTTAGCATAACTATAACGAAGTAAGAAATGAACATGTTTGCAATGCAGTTTTTCTAAATCTTAATTTTTAACAATATTGCGTTAATATGCGCAGAGATTTAGGTAAAGAAAAAAAAAAAATATTATATATAAATATTATTATTAATTATTATCATTTAAAGTCTGGCTATAGGAGTCTATGTACAGAAAAGAGTAAGAATAGTTATCTATTCATAAAATAATGCTTATTGGCTTATAACATCTTTATGACTTTTTCCGTTTATCCACCCTGAAGGGGTGAATATATGGAATTCACTTATCATTCGATTTTCTACCCTGCCTGTGTAATCACCCGTTTAAACTGTATCATGACTTCGATATTATAATGCCTTATATTTGCAATTATGATTGATGAAAAAAAAAAACATTTAGGTAAGTACCTAACATTCAATTTAGTCAAATTATAATTTCCTTCATTTTTAGTTATTAGTTGATAGAGAAGCCTTTACCCAAATAGCTTTGGATGCGGCTGAATACCTGTGTTTTATAAGGAGCTACTGTCTATCAGACCAACCCATAACATCAAACTTCTTGAATAGCCTGATTATCAGACTTCCTGCGACTGACTACCTGTAATGATTGTCATAGATCTTCGAATGACAACCGGGACCCGGGACCAACAGCTTTACGAGCTTTCCGAGGCACAGGGTGTCAGTAATGTTATAAATAAACTTAGAAAAGTACTCACGAATTGAAAAATTCATATTGGTACCTACGCCCGGTTACGAACCCAACCTCATGCAGGAAAATTCCACTGAGTTGTCAAAGAATAACTTATATTTTTAAATCTTATCTTACTTATAATAAATCCGTAGAAGTGAAAATTCTGTACATTAAAATAAAAAATAAAAATGGCAGGGGGTGTTACTAGACCTACACCGAACCCAAAAATGTGATTAAAATTTTTGTCTGTCTGTTTGTTCAACCATCACGCAAAAACTACCGGTTCGATTACGATGAAACTTGGTATAATTATTCTTTAATATCCTGGGCACCACACTGAGTACTTTTTATCTCGGAAAAGTATATACAATAAAAAAACAAACTTAATTTTGCGGTTCGATCCCTAGACCCGATTACTGTACCAACCGCAAATAGTAAGTTTGTCGTAGGTTACGTCACACGCAGTGGAGTTCACTAAGGGGTGCTGTACACGACTAAGATACTAAATTATTTTAACTTAAGATACAATATCGCTCGCCATACAATTCAATGGACTATCACACATGACGAAGATAATAAATAATCTATACATATAAATAAAATTGGAGTGTCTGTTTGTAATATTACTAAAGCCTCCGAGATGATGGTGCTAGAGGGTTGGGACAAAGCCAAATTAATCAAAATGGCTCGAAACGTCCTTGCGCCTCCCATTACCCATATCTGCAACCTTGCCATATCACAAGGGGTATTTCCGAGGGCCTTCAAAAAGGCGTTCGTTACCCCTGTCTATAAAACTGGAGATAAGGATCAGATCTCTAACTATCGTCCAATCTCCGTCTTAAGTGCCTTGTCTAAAATCATGGAACGAGTTCTTAATAACTGTCTAACTAAGTATTTAACCAAATTCCACATCCTTGCCAGTAACCAATATGGTTTCCGACAAGGCATCTCTACGGAAGATGCCGTTGTTGACCTAGTGCAATCGGTTGTTGACAAACTAGATAAAAAATTGAAAAGCTATGGCATTTTCCTAGATCTTAGTAAGGCATTCGACACTGTCTGTATTTCCAAATTAATAGAAAAAATGGAAAATGTGGGTATACGTGGTCTTGCCCTTAACATCTTTAAAGACTATCTCTCTGACCGTAAACAATCGGTCAAGATAGATAATATAATTAGCGCAGAGGAACAAATAACCTTCGGAGTTCTCCAGGGAAGTATTTTGGCCCCAACTCTCTTCCAAATTTATATAAACGACCTTTGTAAATTGCCTCTCGTCAACTGTGATATTTTTACTTACGCAGACGACACTGCACTAGTGGCATATGGTGAGAGTTGGGATGACGCTAAATTGCATTCGGAAAACGCATTACGGAGAGTAATGGATTGGCTAGCAAGGAATTTATTAACTTTAAACGTTACAAAAACCAAATTATTACGCTTTATTTTACCAAACTCACTAAAACCAGCTGTAGAAACCGGAAACCTAACAGCCCATAACTGTCCGCAAAACAAACAGTTTGTACTTGTCTGTCGTTGACGATGGTAAAATCTATAAAATATCTCGGAGTGTTCGTCGACGAAAAATTAGACTGGACCACTCAATTGGAGTCATTAACATCTCGAAACAGAAGACTAATATACATTTTTAAAAATCTTAGGTTTTCAGCGGATAAAGATACTCTCCGTATGGTTTACGTGGCCCTGTGTCAATCAATTCTGACTTACTGTATCCCTGTGTGGGGGGGAACTTATAAAACTGAGCTATTAAAGCTTGAAAGAGCTCAAAGGGCTGTGCTAAAAGTAATATACTTCAAACCACGTGACTACCCCACTTCTATGCTATATACAGAATGCAATGTCCTATCTGTTAGAAAATTGTATATCCTAAGAACCATCCTCTACAAACACTCTATGTTCTCTTACAATAAGCAGCTTTTGAGTCAGCGGCGCTGTGGTTTTCCGTTATGTCCTACCGTCTCTTGCAGGACTGCCTTCATGAGACAACAGTTTAATGGTCTATGTGCTAGGCTATATAATAAAGCCCACAAACTACTTAATATATACGTCTTGACTAAGTGTGAGGTAAAGAAGAAACTAAATTCCTGGCTTCAGACACTAACATATAATGATACAGAGGAGCTTCTAACTACAATACATTAAATGAGATAGATTTAAACAGATAGATAGATTTTACAATACGCTTAAAAACTAACACACACATACTCACTTTCATACACACACACTACACATATTTAACTAAGTACTTTAGATATCCACCCACTGCACGTACCAATGTTTTTTATTTTGTAACCGTAATACGACCCTCTATAATTGGAAACTCTTTCCTAAGATACAGACAGAATTTCTGCCTAGTTTAGGAAAGGGAGTCCTAGGTCCCACTGTAAACTGAGTGTACTGTTTTTCTCTAGTATTTAATACTACTCTGTATGCCTTGTACAAACTACTTATTGAATAAATTATTATTATTATATATTATATTATTATTATTATATTGAAATAACTGCTTTTTACTACATGCATATGAATATACCTATATCAAAAAAATATTTTGGTGTATATACCGTACATACACCAAAATAACAATTTTTATAATTTTTGTCTGTCTGTCTGTTTGTCCGGACTAATCTCTGAAATGGCTGGATCAATTTTGACGGGACTTTTTTTGGCAGGTAGCTGATGTAATAAGAAGTAACATTGGCTACTTTTATTTTAGATAAAATAAATTCAAAATCCTGTAGTCCACGCGAACGAAGTCGCGAGCACAGCTAGTTGTATAACATAAATGAAATGTTTAGAAATACAGGATGTAAGGCGGGTTACCTATCTAAAAACTTTTCTTCCTAAAGTTAGATCATCATGGTATGGATATTTAAAGAAAATTAGGGATCTGTTTACGGCTAAAGGAATAATGTCAAACCGGTTTCAGATATAACTTAATATTTCGTATAGGTACTATACATTCTTTCGGAAATAGTCTTTGAAAAATTAAAATACAAATCGGAAATAAGTCCTTTATTTCAAATAGGTAATTAGGTATCTACTTAATACATAATCAATCAGATATACTTAATAGAATCTATGATTTTGGCACTTAATATATTGTAGTACCTTCTTATCAACAATCAGTCATTATTTTAAAGTAAATATTAATTTTATCGCTGCCCTTTTCCAATACTTTTATGCTTCATCCGCGTGACAGTTAAGAAATATCCCAAGGGGATATGCTTCTGGGATAAAAAGTAGGTATCCTGTGTTTATTCCAGGATATAGTCTACCAAGTTTCATCGAAATCCGTTCAGCCTTTCAAGCGTGAAGAACTAACAAACATAACTACAAGGCTTTAACTTTTCAAATAATAAGCGAGAACGCCGGCGTTCGCTTGGGGTTTTATGAATGATAATAATTTATAATCAGACGAAGAAATCCACTAATCCGTGGGTAACGACTCCTAGAGAAAAAGCCTGGAGTCCCAGCAGTGGGAACATTATAGGGCCGATTATGCTACAGTAAGTCGTAATAGTAAACAGGTGTGTGATGTGGTGAGAACAAGTTGTGCCTATAGCCCGATGAATCGCCAAACGTGAGTGGCAGTGGACAGGGCACATTGCTCGCAGAACAGATGGTTGATGGGGCCGAAAGCTTCTGGAGGGGCAATCACGCACCAAATGACGCAGGGGTTTGCGGGAACCAGATGGCTGCGAAACGCACAGGACCAGGACCGTTTCTTGTGGCGACACTTGTGGGGAGGCCTATTATGTCAAACAGCTCTTTCGGCTGAAATGATGATTCATCATATTCTAAGCAACTTCTGATTACTGTCTTGGTTTATGTCAATGAGTTAAATTAGTTAATTAATAAAAAAGGCAGTTTTTTAGCGTAGCAAGTGGAAAGTGGCAATGATGACCATTTTTGGATTCAAATTAAAAACAACAATATGTAGATAATTAAGCAATAATATACATTTAATCGTCTTCTTCTTCGTCTACATTCACTAATGGGTAATCAGCCATAATAAGTCCTCTGTTCCACAATGCATCTGCTAAACTCAACTTTTCCTCCATAGTAGGCAGGTCAAGATTTTCCACAGCCACATACTCAGGATATGTAGTAATTAATGTCTCTATTGCTGGAGCAAACTCTTCCTCTATCTCAAGATATGGCAGTTCATTCCCATGGTATTCCAAGGAGTTTTCAACGTGATAGTATAACCTGATTTTCTCTTCCGATACCATTCTTAGTATATTTTTACGTAGTAACCTTATTCTAGTGTCAGGTTCGATTTCCACCCTATTAGTGACTCGGCCATTTTCTATCATCTTATCCGAATCTCCAAATACTGTGACTGATTTCTCCGTTTCACTTAACACCGGGGGTAACGCTGCATGCTGATAATTCTTGTTCATTTGATCTACAGCATCATCAATTATAGACGGTAACGATTTCTTAATCTTATCAAAAAGTGACATTATCATTTTATTTATTTCTTGTTTGCGAGGTGTGTTCGAATCGGAGTGAACTAAACCAAAGTGATCATATATATCAAATGGCAAGCCTTTCCTCAGATCAACGTTCTCACTGATAGCCATCTGTACAGCGGATGGAACTAATTTCTCAAACAAATCAGCCCACGAATGCTTTTGGTACATGCTGATTGTAACATGGAGGGAGTGTTCACCATCTATTGTGACTCCTTGATGAATATACCCACGGGGGAAATATAGCATATCTCCTGCTTCTAAAGTCACTTCTAGTATAGGCTTGCCTATTTCCTTCTGGTCAAAATTCTTTGAAGAAACTCGAGGTAGAACTTCTCCTTCATTTAGTGGTTTGTAAACACGCCAATGTTTCTTTCCTTCTGTTTGTAAAATGAATGCTTCAATATCATCATAATGTGGAGCAAACCCTTGACTGTCGGGTGGTGTGAGGTACGCATTAGCACCAACAAAAGAATTGAAGAATTCTTGCATGGTTGCATTCAATAAATGTAATTTTGGGTCGTAAGTTTGTGGATTCAAGAGTCTGATGCTACATCCATTCAAGTAGAAGTCCCACACCAAATGAGGATGTGCTCTTCCTTCTGGGTTGTGTGTCTCCCTTTTTCCATTGACATATGATGTCACATCTATGTTCTTAGTAAACTGAATATTTTCATTACGCAGCATGTTATCTATAACAGGTGTGGTTAAGATTTCTTTGTAATAGTCAGGTTTTCCTCTAGCAATGTGCATAGGTTTCTTTTCCCAACAGTTTTTGAAAAAATCATCCACATCATAAGGAGCAATCATCCACTTAAATACTTTTAGCCCTTCTTCAGCACTATCTGTTTCAACAAGGGGAGGTTCATGATCAAGGCTGCCATCATTTGAATGTGCGCACTCTTCTACTGCTGGATCGTGCCCATTGATTGTTTGTGAATTAAGTGCTGCTACAAGAGTTGGTATCTCTTCTGTTTCTTCATCATCATCATCATCATTATCAGCTACCAAAGGTGGTATCCTTTTTGAAAATTTGTTTTCTTTAGTGTCACCTTGGCTGTGCTTAGATTTCTTCTTTTTGAGTTGCTTCTTCAAGCTGATGTTCTTTGATTCTTTGGGCTTCTTGTATTTCTTTTTAAGTTTTTGAACGAAGACTCTTTGTTTCTTTTCATCACTCAGTTGTGGCGACAGTGGTTTCGGGGATGTTGACTGTTTACGAGATTTATTCCTTTTTTTATGCTTTTTTTCTTTGTTTGCCGTAGTATTGGCTCTGTACATGCTGAACGCGGACACGGGAGCGTCCATTTTCGTAACAATAAATAATGGAACCTCACGTGTGAATTATGTTCTGTTTGTTATTTTAAATGAATTAATATTCAGGAACAATGTAAGATCTGACACATACACAAAAACGGGCGGTAACCGTAAAAAGTTTTAACTATGTTATAGATCCACCATTTTTACAAAAAAAAACCCGGCCTGCTTGGGTCCGTAGCACATTCTTCTGAATCTTCGATACGAAAAGTAAGGTTAGAATTTTATTGACATTGCGATTTGACAGCAGTGTTGCCAACACCATTCCACGAGTGTGTGCTAAAAACATCCCAAAAACTGCTGCTAGATTGCTATGGATTTTCAAAATATATTGCTTAAACATTTTTGATAACCTCACCTCATTTTGCACTATGTAGCTGAAGCTAGTAGCTTCATATTACAAACAGCTTTTGACTCTACGAAGGCTTTTATTGTTTTTAACAGGTTTAAGCCATTTTTTTTTTATTTCGGATCGTTCTTCCACTCTTTTCTGTAATTTTGAAAAAAAAAATCCTTTTTTGCTAAAAGGAATATCCATTTTCTTAGTTTTTCTAACATACTGAACTTTATCAAACAAATTATTAGCAAGACAGAGTGTTATCTTATCTAATTTTACAACAAACATCTCTTGCAATATTGCGTTTGTTAATAAAAAAATAGTTACAAAACAAATGCGATTTATTCCGTCCGGCCATGTGAAAATAGTACCAAATCTAGCATTAAAAGTGCTGAGTTGGAATTGGAAACACTGTTTGACGGTTCTGACACTGACGTATACGATTCGTTTTACACAAGGTGGCGAAATCTGTTTTTGTGTATTTATGATCCTTGGTTTTATGAAATATAAATTCTGAGTAGGTACTAAAAGCATTTTGAGGGAGAGTACTTATGCCGATGGTACAAAGCCTGACTGACAGAATGAAAAATTGACCAAATGTCCATTTCCTTAAAGTCTTGGAAGTTGTATTGTAATCCCGCCCGGCCAAGGCGAAATAAAAAATAATAACAATGCCAAGATCTAAAAAAATTTTAAACTGGACTCCGTAAAAGTCACAGTTATAGTTAAAAAGTAGTAAGGAATAAATCCTAAGCTTATATTTTAGGAGCTGCAAGATTAGTAAAACCCTACGTCCGCGCCAATCTTTCCAATACCGTAGGTAATTAGAGACACAATAGAAAGACAATGAGAGAGGGAACGCTGGCGTTCGCTTGGGTTTTAATGGGTTTAATTAATTAAAACCCGCGTGTTATCGTCGTCGTTAACTCGTTGAAAAGCCTCGCAGTCTTCTGAAGTTTTTTATCGAACCCAGATTTAAATTTGATAAAATACTTACAACAAAAAATCCTCGTTTTATATTTCAGGAGTTGTAAGACTAAAACCCCATGGCTGCGTCATTGAAACGGTGGTAAACACGTTGTCATCGATATCTCGCTGAATATTGAGTATTATTGAGTAAGTATCGAAGAAGTGTAGTTAGTTTGTAGAATCTGTATTATGCTAAGTTCCCCCAAAAAATAATACCGTATGCATTATTTTCTGGGGGAACTCTACAAACAGAGAAACTGCTTTTAAAGCGCAAAAGCGGTCCATCAGAGCTATGTTCAAAGTGCAAGTAACGGACAGCAGTGAACCATTTTTCAAAAAATACAAAATTCTGACACTACCGTTTCTGTATATTTATGAAACTGCCTTACTCACACCTGTTTCCTAACTTATCCGATACTGTAAAACGTAATAGGCGGAATGATATGTTACGCGGGCGTAAAGCTAAAACAGCTCTAATGAGGAAAAGTATATTCTGCATAGCCCCCACAAGTGCTTAACAAAATCCCAAAATCAATTCAAGGCTTGATTTTGGGATTTAAAAAGGAACTCGAAAGACTTGTTGTGTAAAAAAATGTTATTATAACATAAACGACTAATTAAACTTTGACATCTCTAATAGTTTGATCTTTCTTTCTTCTTTCTTATAACTCCTATTTGAAAATGATTATTCGCTTTTGTTAAAGAATAAAGTGAAAAGTACGGCTACGGCCTAATGGCCGTAGCCGCACACGTGAGCCACGCCTGATTTGTATTTAAAGTCGCGTATCGTGGCACGGATCTGAAGTGCCGAGATCTGTATGTCTAGTTGCCTTATAAAATGTATGTGGAGACCAACGACAACGCCGCAACGCGCCTGATCAGCGTACGTGGCCCATGTGCGCCCAATGTAGTTCTACCTTAATTTTCTGCCTACAGGTCACGTATCAAAAGCTAAACGAAATCAGCACCTTTAGCGGTGGTTAAGATTAAAGATTCATTGTAAAAATAGGTACATTATATGTAGGTATATAATTCAACAAAACTATTCTACGATTGCTCACTCTAGCATGAATTGAAATAATCGTGCGATTACATGTTCATTTCGATATGGGCAGAACGTTCATAGATTTGGCTTGCCTATAAAATGCGGTCAGCGGGCCCTGTTCTCTAATAATGAAATACGACCATTTAATGAAGTGGTTGATCACATCATGAACTGTTTCATTCTAAGATTCGGGCCACGCACGACACATAATTTATTCTATGAAATTTAATTCAATTTAATTTTACATGTAATTTGTTTATATCATACTAGCTTTTGCCCGCAGCTTCGCCCGCGTACATAAAATATAGCCTACGTCACTCAGGAATAAAACAGCTTTCTATCGGTGAAAGAATTTTAGCAATCGGACCAGTACCTACTTCTAGAAAACAAAAATAAAACAAACTTTACCTCTTTATTATAATAGTGTAGATTTATATGGCAAAAATACCAAATTTTTTGAGTGTACATTTTTTTTTGTTGTATTTAACTTCTACTAACATTTAATGTGAATCTAAAGTTGCTTTAAAAAGAAATATATATTATTTTAATACAATATATTATTTTGTTTACTGTGTCTATGTTTTATCAGTATTTCGAGCGTTTCTTTTGGCACTGTGTTGCCAGTTTTCGGCAATTATTTTTGGAACATCGATTATCATCAACCACTTAGTAAATAAAACAATAACACTACTTTTTAAAGCTGATATATTTATGAATTCCTATTGATACAGTTTTGTTCTAAAATGCGGTTATCCATTGAAGGCATTTTGTGTGTTATGTATACGCACTACTCACTAGTTTCTATAAGTTCTGACACAATAAGTTTTTACGGAGTTGTACGAACATAGAATAGGTTAGCATGCTTAGTTTTACACTTATAAATATATTATTTTAATTCTAACATTTAATACATTCTGTTCGATAGTTTACATTTTACTTAGTAACTAGATACTTGATATTTAATTTCTAAGTGATGTAGTGCTAAAGACTCCCTGTAAATAATTTTCTTAAAAATAAAATTGATTAGTGGTTTTATAATATATTTTTTCGTACACACAAGGGAGAAACAAAAGGTAGATAATTTATTTAGAGAAGCAAAATAATTTTAGTATAAATATAGGTATAATAGGGATTTATACACCCTTAAATTTTAATCGTTTTAATCCCGTGGAGGGTCGATCCGGTACATGAAACACTATCGATTTGTAAAGATAAAATTAAAAAATAAAGTACCACTTTTTCAAAACTCGTATTAATTTACGCATGTACGAAATTAATTTCTTTAAGAAAAATGTAGCTGAGCGAGTTCAACGACCTGTAGGTACTTTGTACGCAACGCCGACTATTAACTACAGGTCATTGAACTCGCTCAGCTGACGTTTTCTTAAAAATACTAATTTCGTACATGCGTGAATTAATACGAGTTTTGAAAACGAGGTACTTTATTTTTTAATTTTATCATTACAAATCGATAGTGTTTCATGTACTGGATCGACCCTCCACGGGATTAAAACGATTAAAATTTAGCGGTGTATGTTTAATATTTTTCATAAGTAAGTATGATTATATTGTCATTGATTGCATTTCGATTCAAGATTATTGTTAAAATAAAATATAAGTAATACCAAAGTTGGAAAAGCAAAATGATCCAATAATAAATAATTTGAAGTTTTAAAAAGTCACAGCCACACAGTTATGTGAAGTTAAAAAAGTAAAAAAAAACTGTGGACTACCAACAGCAATGTATACAACTCTATATGCAACAGTTACTAAACTATGTACACACCTATAAACATCTTACAATTTTGAATATTGATTTTACATAATATAATTTATGCACTACCATCCTAATGTAATAAATTTATTTATTTTTTATGAAAACATTTTATGTTGAAAGTTAATATAGATTTGATTTTTTTTATATCTATAGATATATAAATATTTTATATTATAAATCCAATGAATCTACTAAGTTATTGGTCATCTATCACACATAATTGATACGTAAAATTTTTATTATCTATGCATATTTATTTGATATAGGTAGCATAATATGAGGAGCATGTGAAGTGAAAGTGTACCACAGTCATTCTTTAGAGGGATATTATATTTTTCTATATAAATCTTAGGTACAGTGTGATGCAGGTCTATAAACGACGTGATTTTTTTGATATGGCAAGGATAGTACAATTCCTGTTGAACCAGTAACGTTTTTGATATGCCCTTGATTTAAGAATGTTGAAAATGGATATTACTTTAGAAAAGTTCTTAAAATTTAGGAATGTAAAACGTATACATATAGAAGGACATGTTGTTAGTCAGTCTGTTTAGATACTACATTGTTTTCGTCGTTTTGTTTTGTTTTATTTCGCAAGGTACGCATTATTGCAGGTACAAAACTCTTAAAAATGAATTAGAAAAGCTTGAAAATTTGAAAAACCTCTCAGTCTTATTATCGCAGCTTTAACCAGCAGACAGGTAATGAAACATTCTCTTTTAAAGATTTTAAATCAATAACGGTTTTCGCAAATTTTTAGGACGGTAGTCGACAAAGGGACTGAAAAATGAAAGTAATAGGGTACACAATTGGAAAAATCTGACATAACCTTATCACTAAACATTAAGGAATTTACTTATAAACTAAAATTAAAACAAAACTACCTAACGTAAACTAATTTAAAAACAATTTTACCGCGCCTGTTCATTATATTTTTTTAAATTTTCATTCCATTTTCAAGGAATTTTGACATGAGCAAACGTCGTTTTGCAACGTTGGCTGCTATTTGTTGGACTCAAAGACAATGTAGAACGTCATACGTCAATTTTTTTTTGTTATACTTGACCCATTCTAAAATTGAAATTTAAAAGGAAATAAAACAAATGTAGGAACCTGGTGAAAAAAAAAAATTGTTCTACATTGGTCCATCCAACAGCACCAACTAGCCAACGGGATCACGACCAAGACATTTGGGATGAAGCATTTTAGTGTACTCGTAAGTCGCGGGCATGCACAGGAGTGGTGTCCTCAGGGCTGGGGCTGTCATCCAAGTGTGGTCGGATGTGGACCACGGACCGGCGCTGATCATGATGGTTGTAGTCATCCCTCATCACCAGCCCGCCGATCCCATACCCGGGGCCCATGACTCCAGAACCACTCAGACGCATTTTCTCAGGGTCTTCGTCCATCTTGATGGATGAGAACACCGTGCTAAGGTTCAGTTGCGGAATGTCGTAGAAGACGGTGAGTGTCAGCATCAGGAAGGTCAGGCCGATGAGTAGGTAGACTGAAAAAAAAGAAAAAAACGGTATAACATTAACCAAATACGACAATATTTAGATAACATCTAATTGAAAGGCTCTTCATTTAGCGATAAAATAATAAAGTCGATGATATAGGTACCTAAGTTTCTTTAAAAATAAATCATTAAAAACTTTAGCACTCTCTTTGTAAACAAATATTTTGTACATAATTCGTTTTAAGCTTAATTGCTTAAAATAAGGGTCTGCATTCGGCCTCCTTTTTTAATTGGACTGAAGTTACAGGGTCAAATTGTAATTATAATTATTATTTAAATGATGTGCCATGGACGTTACTAGAGTCTGTGCGGAAAGTAAACCGTCGTGGGATTTGAGGGCGCTGCTGTAGATAAATATCGTTTTTGTTATGTAAGCAACATTGTGACGTCATTATAGTGCGACTGTTAAATCTTGATATTTTGAAACAATGTTAGGCTAGCTTCTTCCAGCGGCTTCACCTTATAATAAAAATTATCCTATTGCTTTTGCTCACCTAATGAAACTGCAAAGTTATAGCTTATTTATGTGCTGTATTATTGCAATGTTTATGATACCGATATAATGTATACGAGTACCTCCATCCATCTTCATAAACTTTCACATTTATAATATTAGTACAGTAGCCTATTTATTGAACTTGCTCACGTGATGAAACTTAGCAAAAATATAGGTTATAAGCCATGTTATAAATTCATCCGTTTATAAGTTTTTGCGTAATGAGTAACAAACCGTTAATTGTGGCGACACCTGGGGGAGGCATATGTCGAACAGTGGACGTCTTTCGATTGTAATGATGATGAACATTTCAATGCAAACACGAACCGGTAAAGGAAAATAGCGTGAAGAAACTGCAGCACTGCTCTATCTAGGTAGGTTCCACCAACGACCACTTACCCAGTTCCAACGAAAATGGTTCTATCACTTTGACTGGGATCGATCTATTATCACTGACTGGAATATTGTAGCTAACAGCAAGTGTATGTTTACCCTAGTTAAATATAAAAGTAAAAATGGGACACACTACCACTTTCTCGTTGTCTTCCTCAGTACATTTTTCCCTTTTGCTAATCAATGAAAAATATGAACTTAATGACTATGAAAATAAAGTACAGTTCAGAATTTGTAATGTTGCTTCGTAAAAAATCTATTTAGCCTGTAAGGGGCCATCTCGTATATAAGATCCTTGGGATCACTTTGTTGTCCGTCTGTTTATCTGTTAAGACCCTTTAACTCAAGAATGCTTGGAGGTATCGAGTTAAAATTAAAACCATACACTCAAGTCTGCGGTCTTTTGAAGTTGTGAAAAAATCAGACTTCCGAGTTAACGAAAAAAAAAAGATACGGCCGTTTATGTCGCAAAAAAACATATATTTCGATACTCAAGGGAATCAAAGTTCATAGGGTGAATCTCGTTGACCTAGAATCCTGAAATTTGGCATAAATCAAGGTCTCATAGAACAAGTACAGGGTAAAATCTGAAAATTGTAAATTTGTAGATACGCCACAAAAAAAAATTGTTTGCAATTCGAAAAAACTTTCTAACTCAATTCGGGAATTGATTTCATAGGTAAATTTGTACAGAATCTTCAGTGCGCGAGTCCGACTCGCACTTGCTCTTTTTTATTTTAGTTACTGTATTCTTACGCAAGCCTGAAAAGAAATATTCTAAGTTAGTCAAAATGCATTATAAATTTAAAGTATCAATACTCTTTATACTAGCCAACGAAAATATTGACCAAAACAAAATAAACAAATATCGTCATGTTTAAATGAATTTCCGTTAAATTTATATATATTTGGAGATAACAGGGACAGGAGTTCACCTAAGAAGTCTAAAAACATTAAAATAAAAGTGTTACGTACCAAAAACACAGCATACCAATGTTTCCCAAGTTCGTGACTTTGTTTTGTTCACTATTGGTGTGATTTGCGATTTGTTATCTTTGGCAAAACTGTAATATATTAAATATTAGTTCCCCTGCAGCTCAGTGAAATTTTTTATCACATTTCTGAAGATTTCAATTAAAAATCACAATAAAATAACATAATAATAAACCCTCTGTCAACATGATATGACGTTTGGCATTTGACGGATGGCTGGGTTGGGTTGCTACTTAAAATGTTTAATTTTGTTTTCACTTTACGCCACGACGGTTCTTTTATCGCACAGACAATACTAATATATAATTAATACTGCTTGTTTTAAATAAAAAAGGTATTGTTTTCTTTTTATTGAAGCTTTTATCATATACTTTCGGACCAAACCTTTTTGCTTTGCTCACGAAAAAAGATGGCAACAAATGCTCGCCAAAACAATGACGTTTGATAAGTATTGCCAATATAAAAAATATACTTACAAGTGGTAGCAACTTTGTAGAGGGGTCGGTAGGGTTGTCCAGGCGAGTCTCCGGGGATGTAGTCGCCCAGTCCGATGGTGGTCAGCGAGATGAAACAGTAGTAGAACGAGTCGAGGAAGTCCCAGTCCGGTTCCAGGTACGCGAACACGCTTGCGGGGACGACTAGGAAGAACAGCACGAGGGTTGTCACTGTAAAGAAACGGTTAACGATCAGTTTCTGATTTATTATTTAAATTATCTATACTAATATTATAAAGAGGTAAAGATTTTTTTTTTGTTTGTTGGAACCCTAGTACCTACCTAAATCTCTGGTTCGATTGCAAAATTAATTTCACCGATTGAAAGCTGCTTTATTTCTGAATGACATAGGCTACCTATATTTTTATGTACGCGGGCGAAGCTGTGGCAAAAGCTAGTTAAATATTGACTGGCCTGTTGGTCTAGTGGTTAGTGACCCTGACTGCTATGCTGGAGGTCGTGGGTTCGATTCCCACCCAGGACAAATGTTTGTGTGATGAGCAGGATCATTTGTTCTGTGTCTGGGTGTAATTTATCTATAATATGTATGTATTTAGAAATGTATAAGTATGTTTATCAGTTGTCTAGTACCCATAACACAAGCTCTGCTTAGCTTGGGACTAGACGGCGTTGTGTGATAGTTGTGGAATAGTAATATTATATTATAATATTATATATTTTTTTCTTTTTTCAATCGAGGCTGATTTTATAGTGTAATTATTTCGTTACCCTATTGCCAGTGCCATAGCTGGGGCGATGCCTACGGGGTGCCCAGTCACAGGGCGCCGATCCTGATGGGATGCAGAAATGATCAAACCAACAATAACTTTTGTATCATTCATTTCATCAGAAGGAGGTTACTGTTTCCCATTGCGTTTCGCTCTGTATAGTTATCGGCACGAATCTTGAGCGCTCGGCGTCAGAGTGGGGATCGCTTTGCGTATTCCCTACATTGGCGAGCCAATTATCGTCGATGTTAGATACATGCAGCAAGCGCAGGGAACGAATCAGGAGTGACGTCTATGACACGATGGTGCGGCGAGCCAGTCACTGATATTCCCCGCCCCCGCGTCTCACGTCGCACTACTAAAGAGACCGAATATTTGACTTCTGCGCAACTTGAAGCCAGCGCTTAAGATCCGTGCCGATAACTATACCATGGCTTGAACTAGATCAGCAGGGTTAGCCAAGTTACGACCGTTTTGTTTCAACAGTCACTTGTAACAGTATCTGCTTCTACAGTCGGTAACGCCTCTGATTACTTTGTTCAGGCGTACTATTCTCTAAGAAAACAGCCTTGAGTGCAGCGACGAAATTCAATTAGGTACATTGGATTAACAACCAAATAGACCTACACATTAGATTGTTAATTCAATGTACTGCGCTCTCGACTCGTCGCTGCGGCCAGCGCTGCGATGGGACATATAATGTGGATACATTTTAAGTTTAAGATCCCATACTATAATAATTTTTTATATTATTGTGTGTAACTGCGTGCCAAATAAACGTATTTTCTTTCTTTCTTTCTTTCTTTTTTAGAGAATAACACCGCTGACCACGTGACTTTACATTGAGATGATGTCATTCTTCAAATGTATGGGACATTTGAAGTTTTCAACTAGAGTTAACAATTGTAGATTAACTTTAACTTGGCTAAGTCCTCAGGAACTCAGGACGGTCAGTTCACCACAGTTGATCGCCTCCACGTGGACACGACGAGGCTCCTCCCAAGAGGGGCAGTTTTAGAATCCAGCAACGTGCGTATATACAGTTAGTTACGTCACTGTGTTGTGATGCCTTGGATCAGAATTAGTCTGGTAAAATTACTATTATATCGGAAGGCTAGAAAGGTATCGGGCTTGCGGACAGTAAGCAATGGGTAGCTCGCTGTCCGGCCGTCCGGTAACTGTCCGGACCAAGCCCAAGTCGTCGACGGCGCGCACTGTTCCCGCGCGCCTCAAGGAGTTGTCAGCAACAGCAGGGACCCAGCCGGGTCGAAGCCTACTGGGGCCAGGGTTATCCGAAAGGGCGCTCGAGCCCCGGTATGAAGGCTAGAAGGAACGGGGTGGGTCTTTTAGTCAGTAAGAGTTTGACACTATCTCCCGCTCCGCCCAAGAGCGGGGGAAGTCATTGGATGATTTTTTCCCACCAAAAAAAAAAAGGCTAGAAAGGTATGGAATAAGTTCAGTAGTTTCAGAGCATACACAAAAAGGTACAGATTACACTCTTCGCCTTGAACGCGGCAGCAATAAGAATTATGTATTTAGTTATTGTAGTCCGGTAAAATGTACAATAATGCTTCCCCTTATACTTATACATAGAAGCTCTACGCCTCAAGAACCCTGATGAATATTTGATAGCCATCGCCAGCTGGTCCAACCAGACGTTGATTACCTACAATACCTACGTAGAAAGCCTACGCATCATTAGTTTACACTATTTTTTTAACTTGACTGATATTTTAATGTAAAAATATGATATTTCCTGCTCGATTTTGAAATAATTTCAGTATTTTCACTGTTTCAATAAACAGCATGCTTTGCATGAATTCACTAAGTACCACCACATAATATGTAAGTAGGATTTGAGCCGCCAAGCCTCCACAGTCAAATTATACGCAAATATTTCGCGTGTAGTCTACATTAACACCGACAGTACCGCGGCAAGCATTTACGATGTTTGCCTCTCCATTCGACAAAAATCTCTATCCTCCGAGCGCAATTATTAGATGAGGGAACATAAAGAAGTGGCTTGGGGCTACATCTGGTGAGTAAGGCGGTTGATTAAGCAGCTTTAAATTCATAATTCGTAGATTTTCGTGTGCGTTGTCCTGCTGGAAAAGGATTTTTTCAAATAAAAACTACGCGTCCAAAACGGCTGAAACTTTGGCGAGTAACAGTCAAAAGTTGCACAACTACAGTCACAAGCTTTTATTGACGAGTACTGCTGTCTTCGCGTTGAGGTTGGAAACTTTTCAGACCATTCACCGTAAGTCTGGTTTACCCCTACTACTCTTAGGCGCGGAATTTTGCTATTTTTCATACTAGGGCGGAAAATTGCGCCAGCTTACCCTAGGTACCTACAAAGAAAAAACAAAAATGATAAACCCTTACCTATCATCATCAAATGCACCAGCCGGATAGTGAAAGGTCGGTACAGATGCCCCAGCGCCGCATTCAGAGAGCGTAGCAAAGCCGTTGCTGGCAGCAGGAGTCGTTCCACCAGGGCTGACAGCAGCACCAGGGTCAGAGGGATCCCGAGGAGGGCGTACATCATGCAGAACAGCTTGCCGGGCTTCGAGAGGGGCGTGACGTGGCCGTAACCTGGAAGTAGACAAGAGGGATGTTTTGAGAATGATAAATTCGTTTTGGACGGTTGTTAATAAGTCCTAACTAAGCTAACTAAGCTAGGTAGCTAACTAAGGCTGATAGTCCACCGGAGCGCAGCAAAGGAGTAATGCGGAGTGGAGTTGCGAACTGTGTCTGTCCACCAGAGCGGAGCGAGCCTTCGGAGTGAAGTAAGAATATAATGCGGAGCGGAGTTGCAAACTATTTTTTTTAAGCATGCGGACCTAGGCTGCGTGTGTGCCACCATGACGGCAACATTTCCCGCACGCACTCGTTTCTCCTCTCCACTTCCCCGTTTCGCTTCTTCTTTCTGCTTGCTCGCTTCGCTTTGTATGAATTTTTAAATTAGTTCGTACACCCTGTCCACTGAAGAGAAGCGGAGATTTCGTGCAATCCTATTGGTTATTTCTCCGTTTCTCCGCTACACAGTCTCGCTCCACTCCAGTAGACAGGCAGCTTTAGAGTAGCCATATCCGTTGCGCAGTTTAAGTTTATCTAAATCAGAAGTTGAGCGTAGTGGAATGGAGGAGAGCAGTGAAAAGCTGCAAGTGTGTGAGCGGGGCGGAGTGGAGTTGAGCTACCCTCTGCTTCGTGCTCTGCGCTCGACTTCGTTATGTCCGGCTTGGGGCCGCGAGTTCAAGTGTTTTATTTGAAAGCCCGCTCAGCTTCACCCAGCTCCACTTGCACTGATGCGGAGTGGAGATTTCGAGCATTATATTATATTATATATATTATAGCCTTTATTAATTCCTTAATATAATTTAACATTTCATTAAATTAACATTTCATTAAATTAACATTTTTTATAATTTGATTAAAATAAATAATTTACAAATTCAACAATTATTAACATTGACATAAAAAAAGAAAACCAACAAATAAATATTTAACTTAATTTCAAACATTCTTATTGATACATGCTTATATAGATATTACTATTATTTGATAGTTAACTAAAATTAATTTAATATTATTAGTTTATTTATTTTAAATTTTATAATTGATTAAGGACCTCGCAACGAGTAAAGGCCTCCTCCATTTTTTTCCAATTGTCTCTATTCTTTGCCTTTGATAGCCAGTTGTTTCCAGCCACTTCATTTATCTCGTCTATCCATCTCTCCCTTGGTCTTCCCTTCTTCCGTTTATTGGGTGGTCCCGGCCAAGTAGTTATTCTTTGAGCCCATTTATCTTTGTTCATACGAGCAATGTGACCAGCCCACTTCCATTTCAGTTTCATGCTATGTTCTAGAGCGTCCAGTACTTTCGTTGTTTTCCTTATATCTGAATTTCTTATTCTGTCTTTTCTTTTTAGATTTAATATACTACGTTCCATTGACCTCTGGCATACTTGTAATTTGTTTTTAGTATGTTTATTAAATATCCAAGTTTGACATGCATAGGTTAGGCATGGCAGTATACAAGAATCCAGTACTCTTTTCTTCAGATATATAGGAAGGTTCGATTTAAGTATTTCCTTATGGCTCCAGAATTTGTTCCATGTGGCATTTATTCGTCTGTGTAGTTCATCCTGGTGTCTAGTCGTTACAAATGATATTTGTTTACCAAGGTAAATATAATTCTGTACATATTCCAGAGAGCTATTGTTGACTTTGATGGGTATCATTTGGTGATTGGTCATGACCTTTGTTTTTGTGGTATTTAATTCTAAGCCAATCTTTCTGCTCACTCTGTTTAAATCATTTACCATTTTTTCAAGTTGGGTTGATGTTTCCGAAAAAAGGACTATATCATCTGCAAACCGCAGGTTGCTCAGAAATTTTCCTTGTATATTGATACCTTCGCTTTTCCAGTCTAGATTATTCATAACGCTTTGTAAGACTGTTATAAAGATTCTCGGCGAGAGAGGATCCCCTTGTCTAACACCTCTACATATCTTTATTTCTGAGCCTCTTCTTTCCAATTTTACACAACTCTTACTTTTACTGTATATATCTTTGATAAGCTCAATAGTCTCTAGCGGTACATCGCAGTCATCCAAGGCTTTCCACATGCTACTATGGGAAATAGAGTCGAAGGCCTTGGCATAATCAATAAAAGCCAGATAGAGTGGCCGGTTGTGTTCATTATATTTCTCTATAATCAAATTTAATGCGTGTATGTGATCTGTGGTAGAGAAGTTTTTTCTAAAGCCTGCCTGTTCCGGTGGTTGGTGTTTTTCAGTGTATTTAGCGAGACGTTCTTCTAGACATGAAGCAAACAATTTATACAAATTTGGTTGAAGACTGATAGGTCGGTAATTACCGATATCTGCAGGGTTACCTTTTTTATATAATAAAATTATATCAGATTCCGCCCATGTTATCGGTATTTTCTTGTCATCTAGAATCTTGTTAAACAGTGTAGTTATGGGTGATGCTAGTAAATACTTGCCTGTTTTTATTGCTTCGTTTGGTATCCCATCTGGTCCACTGCTTTTATCAGATTTCAACCGCTCTATCTTTTTCAAAACCTCGAAAGTCGAGAATCTTTCCAGGGCGGTAGAGTTTCGATTAAGAAGCAAGGTTTCTTGGTCTGTATCTTGAGTTGCATAGAGCTCCTTATAAAATGTTGTGGCTATATCTATAATTTTTGATCTAGAAAATGTTTTGTCATTGGTAGAGTTATCTTTTAGGCAAGGAATCCAGCTTTTTGTCGAGTTTAGTACTTTGTATCCTTTTTTCAAGCTTCCTGATGTTTTGAGATGGTTTTCTATTGTTTTTAATCTGTGTTCGTTACGTTCTTTCTTGATTTGTTTGTATATATTTTTATAGAGATAGGCGCGCTCTTTCTTTTCTTCACTTGTTATATTTTTCTTATTTGTCAATTCGCATCTTCTTGCAATAAGCCTTTTGATACTCTCTGAAAATGTATGTTTTGAAACCGCTTCTTTTTTAATGGAGTTTAAACTGTCAGATATTGTTTTCTTGATTTTGCTATAGAAAGACTCTACGCCTTCACCTTCCTCAAGTTTTAACGAAGAAACGCTTTTATTTAGATTTTTGATAAACTGTTCCTTTTCTTCATTTGTCTTTAGTTCGGTATTGTTTTGGTTATACTTGGCTCTACTTTTTTTTAAATTTGATATTGTAATGGTGCTTCGTATTAATCGGTGGTCACTCGGATACGTTAGCCTGCTTAATATTTCTACGTTTGTAATTATCCCTTTAGTGTTAGTTAATATGTAATCAATTTGGCTTTTCTTTTTCTTTGGTGAGAGCCATGTCCATAAATTTTTTACGTTCTTTTTGAATAGGCTATTTGTTACAACTAGGTTATTCTCGCTACAGAACTGGAGCAGCGTTTCACCTCTTTTATCTCTCTTTCCAAAACAGTAGTTACCTAGTAATTTCTCTTCACCTGTTAACCGTTGTCCAACTCGAGCGTTAAAATCACCCATTATAATCAAAAGTTTGTTGAAATGAATTTGAGCTTGCCGGAGTTGGTTATAGAAGTTATCTATTTCTTGGTCACTTACTTCAATAGTAGGAGCGTAGACTTGGACAATTGTAAGTGTTACGTTTCCGAATTTAAGATTTAAAAAACATATACGTTCAGAAATTGCAATAAAACTCTCAATATTCTTCTTGTATTTCTTCTTCACAAGAAAACCCACACCATATAGACCTTTAGTTTCACCTATATAACAGAATATATGGTCATCATCTTCTAGAATGTTATAACCACTCCTTCTTATTTCTGATAGGCCAATAACGTCGTATTTAATATGTATTAAAGATTCTTTTAGAAGTAGCATTCTTTCTGGTGAAAGGAGAGATCGTACATTATAAGTACATATGTGTAACTTTTGCAACGGAGGGTTGTGGTCTTGCTCTCCCGCGGGGACCGGCCGTACTGAGAGAGGGCGCCACCTTTGCCTTGTTTACATCGTACTCGTATTTATAATAGTTTTAAAAATAGTAAAAAGAACAGTTAGACAGTGAATCTTACTCTAGTGCAAACATTTAGTGATAACAAGTGCGAGAAACTTTTAGTGCAAGGTGAAACTCTGTAAAGTTGCAAAAAACAATCAATTAAAAACCGTAACGATCTTTAGTGCAAAACAAGCGCAACAGTGTTAAAACTTCTCAACCAAAGATAAATCTGTGATGCAAATGGACGATAAAAAACAAAGAAGATTATTAGTGAAATAATAACTCATTTAAAGTTTATTTGGTGTTAATAACCTAGAAACGTTATTTGCTAAATCATTCTTCTGCCTTCGGTTTGAGAAAAGCGCCATCTATTGGTGAGCGGACGAACTACTAGTAGAACGTGAACTAAGCTGCGCCCGCGCAGGCACAACCCAATCGATCTCACGACTATACGAAGTTCCGCTACGCATCACAAGAGGGCGCTGTCAATAGTTATGGAAGAAATTACGAAAATGTTAAAAAGTATCCAAGGCGAAATGAAAGAACAAAAACAGGAATTGAAAAATATGAAAGAAGAAATTACAAGATCTATCAATGAGAATATAAACGAGAAGTTTAAAAATATAGAAACAAAAACTTTAGTCTTAGAAGAAAAAATTCAAGAACAAAATAGAAAGATAGAAAACTTCGACAAAGCATTGAGAAGAAGAAATATAATATTTTTTGGTGTTGCTGAAAATGAAAAGGACTATCACGACCTCGAAAACAAAATACTTGAAATAATTAACTCTCAAATGGAAATTAAATGTACAAAAATGAACATAGAGCAAGTTAGAAGATTAGGAAAGCAGAGTGAAAAAGTAAGGCCGGTGTTAACTACTTTTACCACAATGGGAATAAAAATAGAATTATTAAAAAACAAGAAAAATCTCAGCAATACATCGTACTACATAAAGGAAGATTTCCCTCTGGAAGTTATCAACAAAAGAAAGGACTTGCAAGAGAAACTAAAGGAAGCTAAAGCACAAGGGAAAAAAGCCTTTTTGAAGTACGATAAATTAATAATAATATCGGAAAATGTAAGCGACAAAGACGCACATTATTCTTACCGGAGCAAAAGAGCCCATTCAACAACCCCAGAGTCACCGTTAACAAACACAAATAATATAGCTAACATGCCTAATAAACCCGTACCAAAGAAAAACAAAACCAATATACAGCAATACCTATCAAAGAAAAATCAGATCCCAGAAATACTACCTCTAAATTTCTGCGACACAAATTTCGAGCATTATGATTGGCCAATTCACGATCCACTTTTATCCACTCCACCCAGCTTTGCTTCAGCGGTAATGCAGAGTGCATATACTTTATAGAATATAAGTAATAGAGGTCCAGTATTAGGTACCATTTCATTTTTCGGAAATCCGTCGAAGATGAAACGAGTTGGTCTTTTAAAAACTAGTTACTTTAAATCATTAAAAATATTAAAAAGTTTTGGAGAAAAACTAGGAAAACAGGACAAATGTACATGCACTTCTTGCGTGGACGAAATCGCGGGCAGAATATTGCGGGCCAATTTGGACGGAACTTTGTACAAGGCCCTCGTCCTTGATCTCAGGCTTGACCTCACTGACTCCCACAAAACTTTCGGCCTGCCGAATCTCAACGCTACCTACTTAATGGTCGTAATTTATTTGCAGTTGATCCTCTCTAATCTATTTAGGCTGTGTTTAATTATTTTGGTTCACGTTTTATTTAGAGTATTAAGGTTCGGTTTCGTATTCCGTATCGCATTGAACTGAATACCTAATTTAAGAAATGTGATTATAAGATTTCTAACAAAGAATGTTTTCTATTTAATAAATTATAAAGAGAATTAGCAAGACCTCAGCTGTATAATACCAGTTATTGCTTCGGAATACGCACTTTTTCATTAAAAAACATCATTAACTTGAATTTCGAAGCGTGCATATACATAGAAAGATGGCGACTGGCCCTAGTCTTTGCAAACGCAAACCCTCACAGGTAGAAAATAGCGCCAACAAGCGCCGACAAGGTTGGATCTGAATTTCTAGGCACCAACTGTCAACTTTCTTCGTTGACACATACAAACTTTTCATCTTACCAGTGGTAATAACAACAGTGGCCAGAAAGGACCCTGAACCTTCAGTGGGATCCTCTGCTGATATTGTACGAGGCTGACACATCGCTATGAGATAAAGACAACTCACTGATGTTGGTAACAACTGTGTATGAGAAATACAGTGACTGTTCCAAGGTTTCAGTTGAGTCCTCCGGTCATATTACGCAAGGATGACATGTTGCCATAATACAACTCACCGATGGTGGATAAAACAGTGAACGAGAAAAAAGTTACTGTTCAATGCTTAAAAAATTGAGTCCTCTGGTAATATTCCTCAGAAGACACACTCCTATATGACAAGACAACTCACCGATGGTGGTAACAACAGTCGACGACAAGTACAGCGACTGTCCAATGCTTCAGTTGAGTTCTCCAGTGATATTGCACAAGTCTGACACACCGCTACAAAACATCAACTCACCTATGGTGGTAACAACAGTGGACGAGAAAAATAGAGACTGTCCGAAGCTCCAGTTGGGTCCTCCGGTGATATTGCGTGATGCTGAAACACCGCGGTTGGACGCGCGGACCACCTCGTCCAAGAGCAGCTCCAGATCATCGTCTGTGAAAGAAGAAATAACAATTAATCAATCAGTCTACTACTCGTATTAACTTCATCGGCACATGTGTTGCTGAAGAGTTTGGCGCGCCACTTCTTGTCCGTTAAACACTGGGAAGTGGTGAAATACGTACGTTTTGGTGGACTGCCTTTACGCAAAAACTAGCTTCTCTTCCCATATGAAAATAGATAGTTATTCTAGTGATAAGGGGAAGTAATACAGCGTACACTAGTGCAGGAGCTAGGGAATTCATGAAATGCATGTATTATTTATGCCAATAAAGACTATTATTATTATTATGCAACAGGATTTCTTTTTTAAGTATTGACGTTTTACCATTGTCTACCACAAGCTAAATCAAACTCAAATTCAATGGTGGGCCGGAAGCATGAAGACGATAGACTAGGTAGGCCGCAAAACCTAATCTTAAATTCATTAAACCCCAAGCGAACGCGCACCTATTGTCTTTCTATTGTCTGTGATTTCCACGATTGAAAGGTTAAATAAGACAAACTGGCTGGTCTACACAATTTCATCCAATTCCGTTCTGCCATTTCATCGTGAGGGAGTAATAAACACACACATATTCACAAACACTTTACCTTTTTGATATTGTTATGTACATTCAATAAAATGATAATAATATTATCAGTAGATATTATTTTAAAATTAGCCTATGTTAGCTAATAGTTTTAGAAGTGCCTGGTTAACTATCTAGGTTCTTGACAATGAGGCATTCTATTATCACAAGTCTCAAATGCTTGGGGATGACAGCATGACATTTCGGTAGAGCATTTCAATTGAAATAGACTTTTAGACAAATCGTCGCCACCGGGATGATGTAACTTTATTTGGGTAGAGACTAGAACTTGGTGGGTTACCATGACGTTCAAAGTAAGATTGTTTTATTCTTATTTCAGTGTGGGTAAGAGACAGAGCTATACAGGTTGTGTAGCGCCATCTCTTACCCACACTGGCTAGAATAGCCCCCTTGGAATCTAGCGGTCCAAAGACCCGTGGCTTTGTTTTTGTGTGTTATGACACATTGTGCTTGTGAGCGACTTACGATGTTGTGGGTCGCAGGTTTAAAACCAGCCAGGCACGTTAGGGTGAGTTGCACCATTTAACTATAACGATAACCAAACCATAACCAGCCGTGAAACGGCCGCCTATTGGTCAATTCGACGATTTGACAACTGTAACGGCTTTGTTATCGTTATAGTTAAATGGTGCAACTCACCCTTAGTGCAATTAATTTCATCAAGTTTAAAGTTTGTAGGTGTTATAGTTTCTAAGATTCCGTGATTAATCAATAATAAAGCAAAATACCACTGTATTTCGCTTTTACTTATATTATTATGTATATAGTAGATTTATGAAACAGATAGGTACTATAATATACCAGTTGCTAATTGGTTGAGCGCCGATCCAGTGTTATTGAGTTCCAAAAACCAAAATACTGGATCAATGTAAATCAGTCAAAATCTAGAACAAGAAATTCTCAGTATCAAGCATTAATTAAAGTAAATGAGTTACTTTGAATCGTTTCAAAGGGGATCGTTATTTCAATTGAAAAGACAGATCTAGAAATGTTTGGCTCCATTACTGATATTCTGTTAAAATAATATACCATTTATCTATATTAATATAGGTATATTAAATTGGAAGGTTTGTTTATTCAATTGCGATTGAGTGGTAACAGCTCCGACTGACGAGTTGTGGGTCACGGGTTCAAACCCAGCCAGGCGCATTACTTTGTGTAATTTATTTCATCACCACTGCTCTCAAAACAAAGTTAGGGGTGAAATTCTCTTTTAAAGTCCATACTATTATTCGTTTATTCAGTTAAGTTAACATATAAATTATATTTTTAAATATTTAAATAAAAAATAAAAAAAACATTTAAAAATATAAAAAATAGTGTCCTACCGGTATCGGGAACAGGGTCCAAGCTACCGGCGGTCAGGGCTCCAGAGAAAGGAACCTCCTAACTATACGAGCCGTGTTCAGGAGTACCGCTTTCTGAATCAAGCCCTTGATCCAGCCGCCTAACGAGAGCATCCTAAGGTGTTGGTCTTAACTTAATAAAGGAGAAACATTTACAAAAATAATAGCACAATAGGCGGTCTTATTGCACAGGGCAATTTCTACCAGACAACCTTTGGATGGACTGAAACGAAATGAACAAGATTTCGGGCTGAAAGTGTACAACAACTTGTAGAAACAATGTAAAAATAAACTAAAATAACGTAAATGCTCCTATTACCGCCAGTTTTAGGTGTCTTAGGATTCACTTTAAAAAAATAGATATAAGCTATAATGTTAGGAAAGGTGTTATAATTTATAATTAATCTCAGTGAAGTATTCTTTGCAATTCAGTACTTAAATTCAATATTCAATAACACAATAGTTACTAAATAATTATTTAATCCAAAAGAGTAGTTGATTCTATTACCGACCCATAGAATGCGGCAAGATTCTATTACCGATTTTTCTGCTTCTTTTACCGACCGCTACGAAGTTGTCACTTCTTCTATACTATTAAATAAAATAAAAAATCTTTTTTTAAGGCATTTATTATATAATAGCAATAGTTATGAGATCAACATTATCACAATAAGAAAATAATTATTTATTGCAACGCTTACAGCACTTATTTTTTGTTATTTTAATTAATAAAAAATATAATCAGTCCCAGAAAACAGTCTTCAAACAATTAAATGCTTACTTTTTAATTACCTACATACTAATAAGATATTATGAATCAGTAACAAAAATATTTTTATCCGTAATACAATCACAAAATAATTTCTCTTGTCACGCAGAGTTGTCCTCGGTATGCCATAGGTTTTTGAAGCTTCATATAAGCTGGTCCCTTCATTTATAGCTAGAAGCGCAGCTTCTAGTTGAGCAGAGGCGTACTGCTTGCGCTTCTGCGGCTTCATGATTCTATAAAAGAACACAATCTTTAAAGAGATATAGAATTTAATTCTTGGAAAGAAGCTTTAAAAAGTTGCCTACATGGCCCCCATTTCGTCCCGCCATTTTTATTTGATTTGAAATCATATAAAATATAGCCAATGCCATGAAGCCATGAATGAAACTGGATAGCAAATATTATTTTACATTAATAATATGGCATGTGACAAAATCTCTCAAAACGTCACGTATGCAAGAAATGAGCCAATTTGTTCAAAAATATACCTACATTTTTTTTTTGTGTACTGTAATATTACCAAACATATCGTCACAGCTGTGAGTCGGTAATAGAATCAAGTAAGAAGGTTACAATATTCTATTAGCGACCAATAAAATTAATAATAAACAGATAAAATATCCGCTTTATGGTATACTGTTAAATTCGATCTCATTGCTATATTATTGCTTTTAATGTCAGTTAGTCTTTAATTCAGATAATACAGGTTATTTACAGTATAATATCATTATAATAATAGAGATATTGTCTAACGTTGAATCGAGTTTTACACAAAAACTTTAAGAAATAGCTTTGTCGTTAATAGATCTAACGAAGTGAAATAATTTTAAGAATTGAATAAGCAAAAATTAAAATCAAATGAGGTACTTTATAATAGATATTATTTTAAAATACTAAATGTTCTCAAAATTTTAACAACGCCATGGGTCGTTATTAGAATCAAGTTTTGAAATTTGGATTCTATTACCGCCTTAAATTAAAACATGATTTTATAACATAAAAACCAATAAAAAGTATTATTTTAAGAGTTAGTTTAGAAAACGAATATATACGTTACAGTAGTAATGTGATTGCAAGAAGACAAATCCATATTTAGGGTGTTATTTTCCTTAAGTAATATTTAGGTGTACTTACGTGGCTGGAGACGTGACACTATGAAAAGTGCGTCCGCTTCGGGCGCGTCCCACTCAAAGTCAAATTATTTCTTTCACTAGCTATTTAAACACACAAATTTACTCTTTTTGTTGTCCAACAAAAATACGTAACTAATTTTTAAGGTTAGACTTTTTTGAAACCCTATATTATGTCTAATATGAGTGATTTAAAAATTAGATCGTTAATAGAGTACACATTTTAGGGGGTCGTTAATAGGAGCTTTTACGTTATAATACATTAATAAAAAAACAATTAATAAACTAATAAATATAAAATATAATTACAATTAGAAAGGAGAAGAAGAACTAAAGTGATAGATAATGCTCCTTCACCATTTTTTTGAACGTTGGTAGCGTTTGGACTCGCCTCACTTCTATGGGTAATGCATTCCACAAACGAGCTGTTTGTATCGTGAAAGATTTATAAACATAATATCATATGAGAACTATTGAGAACCATACAGACAGACGGTCTTTTGAAGAATACTCCGGTAGCCGCACCTGAAACTAAAGTCTGTCTAATAAGTTAAACGACTTGGGTAATTATTAGGATTTAATGAAATCTGATGTAGTCAACACGGCTTCAATACTCAAGGTTGATGAAGAGATAGAGATCATTGTTTACTAACAGAAGAACCTTATAAAAAGTATCGAATATAAGTATTTTTTAAATGATTAAATATTATACAAAATTCCCAAGTCGGTTGACTTATTAGACAGACGATACATAAAGCCACAGGTTTCAACGGTTCTAAACCCCAATTCTAGTTCTACCTTTGTTCACATTCAAGTTCGACGCTTATAATTTAAATTTTAACTTCGATGACTTCTATTGAAGGCTGTCAAGTGTTTTGTTAAAAGGTATTTGACGTTTTAAAGGAAAGTCTTCGCGGTAAAACGTCTGAAAGACTTCGTTCTAAGTAATTACGTTATGTATGTAAATTGCTAGCGGGCTTTAAGATTTGCATTGATTAACGTTTTACGTAAATAGAAAATTCGATTCCATTTCATTAGCTAAGATTTTTTGCTTTCATGATTTGTAGATCAGTCATTTAGTTTGTAAATCTGAAAGCAGTGTTGACATTGTCAAGAGGTATTGTGTAACCCAGTAACTGAGTTGTGGAGATCAGATAGGCAGTTTTTTTTAAAAACGTACACAATACACCCAGACCTTGAACAACTATTTTCAATACACTTACTCGAAAACCCGTTCTTATCCCACCGCTTTTAAACACGCAATTAACGCTTGTCCGCATTAGTGCAGAAAAGTATGCGTGCTCGCCCCCGCCACAATTTTCGACGCGTGTCAAGCCCTGTGAGTCGTAAGTGTATGTGTTGAAAAAAGTCGTTTGATTCACGTGCAAGTCACTGCAGTCCCCCTCGCCTACGGCTCGAGCGAATTCCGCTTCGGTCGCAATGACATGAAAATGACAAACTTTCTGTTCTTGTATCAAAGTGTAAATACTATTATTGGCCACACAAATATTCATTTAGTCAATCGTTCCACCACTGCACCAAGCGTGTGGTCCAAAATGTCACTCTAAGTAAAACTATCTGCTTCCAGCTGCTTCGCTCGTGTGATAGTAGATCCAGGATCTACTTGTGTACCAAGTTTCATCGAAATCCGTATAGCCGTCTGTGCGTGAGGAAGTAACAAACATACACACACGCCTTTATAATATAACTGTGATACAAGTAAACCTGCATCTGGTTAATTCAATTCAAAAGTTTTTATTTCACATAGGCCTACATGGGCACTTATGAAACGTCAGAAGCTAGTGCACGGTTCCAAATAAGTCGTTTCCTATGGTGAATAACCAGCAAGAAACTCCATGGTTAGGCAGATATATTAATGAAGAAATTTGCACATTTACAATAACACAGATTTAGGTATTAATTACTGATATACAAACACAATTTTCATTTACCGCTAACATAGACAAAAGGCACATCATCGTTACGAATTCAAATGAAAGCTACCCATTAATCACAATTAGGAACATTCAAATCGCTGACACGTTTCATTCGCAGCCATTATGTGTAAGTATTTATGTTTAATTATGCCCTGAATAATTAACAATAGGTACGTAGACTAAATAAAGCATGTTTTGAACAATGTCGGCAATTTCGCAGCACTTTGTGGCGATTCTTTTTCCCAGCGTTTGCCGTGAATGTGTATTTCATTCTGTGCGCATGCATTATTCATTTCAGAGCCCGGTTGGGACCGTGTTTTGATGAAAATTAAAGCTGCCTGTAATAGCTGTAATATAGTTTCTAGCTCGAAGCGGTCTGGTTGGTAATAGAAGCTTTTTGCGCTAAAAACTGTAATTGCTATTTGTAAGTGATCGTTCTGTATGTGTTTTAGTAAACTATATTATTAAAGATGTATGTTTAGTGGCCTACGCTACATGACTACACTACGCGGTTACGCTACGCGGCTACGCTACGTGGTTACGCTACGGAGCTATGCTACGCGGATACGTTACGCAGTCAGGCTACGCGGATAAGATACGCAGAGCGCTACGCTACGCGGATACGTTACGTAGCTGAGTCAAGGTAGTACGCTACACAGACCGCTACGTAGTTTTGCTCAAATGATACGCTAAACCCTAAAGGTTAAGCTACGCAGATATGCAACGCGGATACCCTACTCAGGCACTCTAAACCCACGCTGCTACGCAAAGCAGATATGCTGTGCGCCATTTACGCCTACGTTTATTTTGTTACGTACAGTAAGGCCGCAAAAGTCCATAGGAGCGCTAAAGATTACATTGCTACGAACCGAGCGAGCGCGATACTGCCGTGCGTATGTGTGCGCATGTATGAGTATCCACATTCCACAGATAACACACACTAAGGAACTGTCGTCGCACTGAGCTTAAAAACATTATTACTTTTCTGTTCTTACCATAGCAAAATTCGCGCACATACGTCATGTGCTGGTAGCCGTGTGAACTAAGTGTTGGATTCGCAAATCACGTAACCCGAGTTCAAATCATGGTCGGTCCGTTGCAGTTATTTCTTACTTTGAAATTCCCAATCTATGTTGATATAGTTGTTTTTTTATATTTCTATGAAAAATACTATTGCATTTTTTGCACTAAATAGTTGCAAATTACGAATGTGATCTATTAACCACAAGAAGAATCACATTCGTAATTTGCAATTATTTAGTTGTTACATCTTTTCGATGTTATAAGGTGGAAATAAAAAGACGTGTTTAATAAAAATGTTTATTCTTTATATTTACAAATTAAACATTTATGAGAATTGTGACGTCGAATTGTTACCTAGACAAAAAGTTATCTTGTAACCGTTATCTATGTTACGCCTAAGATTGTTTGTTGGAAGTATACCCACTTAGACCATTCATAATATGAATAACGTAACAATGAACGGATATTCAAATTTTAATAAAATAAAATATAGGTAATTGTTTATATCCAGTTATTTATTGAAAAGTGATATATGATTTGGACTTTGTAAACATTTTATTTTTGTGTAACGTCACAATGAATGTATTGAGGTCATAGCTTAATTGTTCATTTTCTTGACGAAAAGAAGATTGAAACCAAACCTCAATTTCTGTTAAAAGAACTTTAGTTCTCACAAGATAATCGTCAATTAGATGAGAAAAATAAATTGAACTATAGTATTATGTTAAAACAGTGCGGGTAGAAGAATAAAAAACGAAATAGACTCATGATTATTGTCAACAAAATTGATAGCGAGTTCACTGCATTCTTAAGATGAGGCGATGGCACAAGTTAAAAGATATAGCTGTTTTAAACGAAAGTAAACACAATATAATACAGTGTTTGTTAACGAATAATCACAGATATGTTAAAATAAAATGGTAGGCCATTTAGTTTAGTTAACATTAAATATTTAGTGCGAAACGTAATCGTTCTTGTTTGTGCCTCTCTGTCAAGTACGGCTTTTTAGCAGGTTTTCTGTGATGCACGCCTTCAGCGTGAAGTGCACGGCGAACAGTATCCATCGAGGTGTCATATAATTCCGCAAAATGTCTCGTTGGTGCGAAACCATTCGTTTCGTATACGTCCACCATATGTCGTCGCTGCGCCTCGCTAATAAGCTTCGGTCTCCCACTTCTCTTTCGACTAGCAAGGCTACCTTCTTCCTCATATCTTTTTAGCCAAAGATTTACAGTATTTTTCTAAAATAAAAAAAAATATATATTAGGCAGCTATACCTACTTCACTTCATTTTCATTATATAAAATGTTAATAATCATAATTATTGAATATAATTTTAAAATAAAACTGCATTTATTAATCCAATAACCAATCCAATAAACCCAACGATTTACGTATTTCTCTTTTAAACCTCATAAAGATACGATGAATGGATTCATAAATGGCATACGTTTTAATTAGAAGATTAATTTGTAATAAAGTTACAATTCATTAATAGCTATTATACTCACATTCAGTCCGGTTTCTTCAGATATTTGTGTTTTATTAAGACCACTTTTATGCAGCCCAATGATAGTCGCCCTCACTTCAATACTAATATTAGCCTGCATTTTGCGAATATTACAATACTGTCAACCTCACGTCACTAACCAACAACTACAACCAAACGACAGTTCATTTCGGTTAAGTTAAAACTCATGTCTACCTCGCAGAAATCTAATTCTTTATTTAGTTTTTTTGTGATCTACCTTTCTAACTCTAAGAAATGTGTGAACAAGTTAAAGAATAATTTAATATATGTAATGCAAATACATAACTTCCAATCGGGTAAGAACTTACAAAAAGTCAATAATTGCGTGGGATTTGAACTTGCGGCACACTGATTTGCGCTTCAATCTGTGTGCCTATACCACTGGGCCATCTTGACTTATGATAAGTTGATGAAATTGTGAATTTCAATCATTTGTTGGCGAAACTTGAAAATAAAAGGTCGTAAGTCAAACTAAACGTCAAACGAATAAGTTTTAAGAATTCTTATGGACTTTTGCAAGTGATAGTACCTACGATTAACGGAACGCTACCTGTCCTAGTAATGAGCACACAATTTGGAATATTCAAGCTCTAAATGACAAGTAAAACATAATTATACTAATTAAATACCGTCAGTATTTCATCTTAGAACACCTGACCACATCTCATTCTAAACAGTAAAGTTACTCTTTACTTAATTAATGGTTTCTCACACTTAACTTTGTAAAACTTGAAAAATACCAAAGTATAATATAAAACAATTCTTTTATTAACACACAAACACACAAACCGAACGCACGAGTTGGGTTGGTATTTGTGATAAAATCTTTTACTCAGAGAGACGACTAATTAAAAGTTACATACGACTCAAGACGGAATGGTCGGCTTTAGGCCAGTGGGTAGTCCAGTCACTACTTTATATTTAATTAAGGGGCTTATTTCTCGTTGGCTGAACACCTCATGCCTCGGCCCGCGTCTAGGGATGAAAAATTCAAGCTTTCCGTCCACTCGGAGGCCATTTTGTGTAACATCTCATGGTTGGAGAATTAATTTGGTTTTAGTCGAGTACTAAAATAAATAATTTAATGTAATGTTTTCTGTGAGATAATTCAAAACATGTATAAAAAATTAAAAAAAACTATAAGCATAGAAATATGTATAAAAAACAGACTATAAGAGTCCATTGGAAAAAAACCTAAGGATAAGTAGAAGTCGATTTCCAGGAAAAAGTACTACATTGAAAAAAGTACCAATTAAAATATTAATAAGGTTTTACAACATAAACAAAGCGATAACCTATGACAGTAGACATCTATTGATCTCTGAGCTTCAACAGAAATACTCATACATTGCACATCTTCTTTAAAACCCTGCAATAATTTCACTTTATCTTAATGTAATACTATATTATTGTAATTAATTATAAGATAATTGGTAAACAGGCGGTGCGCGTCCACTGTCGAGCATCGATCCTGGGGGTACTGGTGATAACCTCCTGACTCTGAGCACAACATAGATAGGTACAGAAGTCAATCTACAATCAAAGCGCGCTCTCACAACGCACACATAGACACCGCTCACGGACACGATATCTCGGAGCGCCTCGGCCCGCTCGTCGAACAGTTCTGGCTCAAACGCTCATTAGTGTGCGTCTACCGAGCGTAGGTATAAAAAGTGAAGTACATACATGAGATTGTCTTCTGTACCTATCTATTTTGTGATCTGGGGTCGGTCAATATTATGAAATACGGTCCAATGACGTCACGTAATGGCGGACAGAAAGTGGGATGCGCTTGCGTGCATCTCTGACATTTGACACTGAGAAATTGCGAATGTGGTGATAAGAATGTGACGGTGACGGTGATAACCTTTGGTGATGAGTGGGTTAATCGTAAGTGCGTACTTTCTTCTGTGATGTTTTTTTTTGCTACTGTTTTATTACGCCAGTATTATTATTATTTTTGGAGAAGTATTTATTAGTTTTATAATTCAACAATCTTTCGTAAACCTATATCACCATCCTTCTTCAAACCGTCAAGACACATCCAAAGCGTTTTTATAACTAACACTTAAAATACACAGCTATGATATTTTTATTTATTATCTAAGTATTGAATTTTATTTATTGACTTTATTTGTTTTATTTTGGGATTGTAATTTTATTTTTATTTTTTTGAATGCATATTTTAATTTTAATTTGTTGTAGTATTTTAACGGGTTGTATTTTGTATCTATAGCATAAGCATATAAACATAATCATCCTTATAATGTTCCCACTGCTGGAAGAAGAGGCCTGAGTGCCTCCTTTCTAGAAGAGATAATTGTATTTTGTTTTTGGGAATTGTATCTTTTTAGTATGGATGAGTTTTTTAATATAAGCTTTTACCAGAAAGAAATGATTTTTTTTTTTTATTATAATTATAAATCCAGATCTCCTACTTTTTGAGCCGCTTTTAAAAATGACCTACTTACGCAATTTGAACTTCACCAACGATTGGCATTACTTCAGACATTGTCACTTTATTATTTGATTGACCTTTTTATTAACACAACTTTTATCAAATCATTTCAAATATCGAATCGAGATCGAAGTAAAGTTATTTCGTTCTAAAGTCGATTATAAAATTGGTGGTGGCGGCATTCGATTGTTTCTGAGCTTGACAGCTCTTTTAGCAGCGATCAGTTTACTGAGCGTATAAAACCACACGGTTCCGCGATTCGATCAAGATATATTATGTACGTTTTAATTACATAAGCACCAACAAGTATTTATTGTTTCCATGGAAATTTGCAGTTAAAACGCGTTTGATTTTACTATTAAGTTTGACAGGTTTACAGGATACTGTAGACTGAGAAATTAGGTAGGTATAACCGAACAGAAAAACCTGAATCAGTTTCCCACCATAAATAGCATTTATCATCTCTTTAGGCTTTTCTCATCTAGCTTGGGGTCGGCTTACAGTCTACCCAGATGCGGCTGAATGTCCGTGTTTTACATGGCGATTGCTCAACAGAACTCCACAACCCAGTTTTTCTTTCTAGAACTGAGTTGTGGATAAACTGGGATAGACCTTGGTTAGACTTATCTACCATACCTATTAGCGGTTTTGAAAAATAAAATAAAAACAAGTTTTTTTTAAATAGACCATTTGCAGGCACTTTTGAATAGGTAGTCAAATGTCGTCCAAAAAAAGTGAAGCTAAATTGCACGTTCCAAAGCGTAGATCTCTATGGAGAAGAACGTACAAGAAACTCCATGGACATTCTTTTAAATCATATTGAGTTACATATAATCTTGGTTACATATTTCTCGTTGCTTCTATTATGTGACTACAATGTAGCTAATAAAAAGTAAAATAAAAATAAAAATATATTAAAAGATAGAAACTGAATTAAGCCACTGGCCACTAAAAGATCACCAGTCTCAACTGACGGCACCCGTTCACGAGCATGACGTTTACCACCGGCACATGCCTTCCGGGTAAACGCTGTTAAAGTAGAAAATACTCGAAAATAAACTGATTCTATCTAGGTACAATACCTGCGTATTGGCATTTAAATAGGTACATTTTCCGTGATTTTCATGAAACTACGAGTATTTCTAAAAGATTATCGTTATTTGTCTGAATATCAATCAATCACAGCATTTATTTAAAATAAACCATTTAAAAACAGGCACTTTAGAAATGTCAAAAATATGGTCTGTCATAAAAGTGAAGCTAATAGGCCAGTTTCCAGGGTCAAAATAATTACATTTTAATTAGTCCGTATTTTAGATTAGGAAAAAATATTGGACACGTATTTTTTTCTTTTTTCGATTAAACAAAATATAACAAAGATATAGCCCATTAAAGTTACGTGTGACGTCACCCCGTGCGAAAAAATGCAGCACGGCGTGACGGGTCTGTAGTCGTTTGGGCCCGCTCGGTTTGGGTCCGCGGGATCAATCGACACAGTCCCATTTTGAAGGTGTCGATTGGACCCACCGGCCAATTTTAATATAAGTACAGTCATGGAAGAAAGTCAAATCTTTTAGTTTTATTTTTATGACTTTAAAAACGTATATACCTAATATTATTTGTATTACTGAGAATAAATATTTTTGATTTATTCAATTACGTACTTACACTTACGTGCCACATTTGTCTACAAACATTAAAACTACATATTTTTTTCCTGTAATAATACCTAAATTAATTGTACGAGCACTACTAATTTCAAGGTCAAGCATTTGGGCCTTTTACGGATTACCTGCTCGGGTCATCCAATCAAAGGCCTGCTTTTTTTATATCTTTAATAAACTTTTACATCTAACTGAATTGCGTTTTATTATATTTTGACTTACCACTTTTGCACTTGACTGTATCCACCAGTAGCTTTAAACAATGGATTTTTTTTTAAATTTGTATATGGGCCCAATCGACCACCAAAAATACATAAAATAAATTGTATGGTCGTTTGGGCCCGTGGGACCAACATCGAGCGGGCCCAAACGACTACAGACCCGGCGTGACGTTACACGTAACTTTAATGGGCTATATCTTTGTCATTTTTGGTTTAATTTACAAATAAAAAAATATGTGTCCTTTATTTTTGAATAATCGAAAAGACGGACTAATTACATTTTTTACGGCAACTAGCCTATTGCACATTCCAAGAAAAGCAAGAAACACCATTTCGTGCAAGAAATTCCATGGTCACTCACTTATCTACAGTAGCTCGTATATCATTTATTTTCTATTGAAATCAACACGAGAACCTATATATTTCGTGATAATTACTCTCTCTTCTCGTATAAGATGTCTATACATATGTTTCATAATAATTTATTGTTTTCATGGCATTGAATAATATCTAAGTACCTACATATTGCGATCTTGTGTAAGACAACAACTATGTTGCGATTTTGTGTAAGACTAAAAACTTGTATGTATTTATGATAGCATAGTACATTTACCACAGAAATCTTAATAATTGCCTTATTATTAAGATTTCTGTGACATTTACATAGGTATCATGTCATTGTCTATTGTTATTTTATTCTTAGGCTCGCACTTGACCACTGTGTCACCTTGTGGTAAGCAATAATGTGGTCAACGATGGAGCACGCTTGCCTAGAAGTAACCTATTCACTTTTGACTTAGGCTCTAAACAGACGGACTGCATTTCAACTGCAATCCAACTGCAAATGTGCTGTTTGAATACAGTTGACATGACTGCAATAGAACTGCAAATCAAACGTGCGGTCCGATTGCAGTCGTGTGAACTGCACACCGACTGCATCCGAACAGCATTATGCGCGGGAGGGCGGAGCGTGCGGGCGGGTGGGTATGATGCAGTCGTGTTTGCAGTTCTATTGCAGTCGTGTCAACTGCATTCAAACTGCACTTAAACTGCAATTTGCAGTTGAAATGTAGTCCGTCTGTTTAGACCCTTAGGATGTTGCTAACGGGAAACAACTCCGGCAGGGAATTCCAACCCTTGGCTAGCACAATGACTGTGTTCCTAAAAGTTTTTGTTCGTATTGTCAGGAATGTATTATTTTCTTATTGCTTTTTTATCTATTTGATGCACCGATGTAAGTATGAAGAACGTCAGTTATGCAGTTATAAGGAAATGTGTAGATATGTACATTATTGATATAAGATACCAAGATAAACAAGTATTGGTAATGCTTTCTGGTTTTCCTTATGTACTTGTACAACACATTTCATTTGCAATAGTGCACTAAATAAATAAACTAATTTTCATCCGTATACTCTCAATAAAGTACAGTTGAAAACCGTCGTCAGGCAACTACCACGCAGTTGTCTGGCATTTTTGCTGTACTGGACCTATATAAAACTATTTTTCCCCCGTCCCCCATGTGGGCTCGTTCATATTAATGCAATATAATAATTCTTGAATCATATTTGTTTGATTAAACTACATAGCGTGATCTAAGTAAACAATGATTCAATAATTGAGTGTTGATATGTCATTCAGTTCAGTACTTATCTAAATATTAAATCGTAGAATCTATGCTTATCTTGTTTTCAATGATATTCAACGTCATGGGACATCAACGCTCGCAAAATCGTTATACATAATATGGTTAGTTGGTAGTTGTGATAAGGAACGCATTCTGCATCTAACAGATGCTTCAGTAATTTGTCAACCTGCTATTTGTGGACCTAAGTACGAAGCGACCTGGTAGGTTAACGTCGGACAGGGACCAAGCTTGGGTCTTGGGACTCCGACTACCAGCTACCGAAAGCGTGGGTTTGCGGACGACGAGCAATGGGTAGGTGGCCGTCCGGGCGTCGAGTAGCCGTGCAGACCGAGCCCGAGTCGTCGATGGCTTGTGTTCCACGAGTGCCTCTAAGAGATGTCAGCAAAACTTTAGGGAGCCAGGAGGGCTGAAGCCTGCTGGGTATGGCCTGAATAGGCTTCGACCCTGCTGTTGGTTGGTGGTGATGAGTTTTAAGTCAACCCATGGGTATCAACTTGAAACCCAGGGTCCTGGAACGCTAGGCGAGAAGTTGGCTGATGAAACCCAGGGTCCTGGAACGCTAGGCGAGAAGTTGGCTGATGAAACCCAGGGTCCTGGAACGCTAGGCGAGAAGTTGGCTGATGAAACCCAGAGTCCTGGAACGCTAGGCGAGAAGTTGCCTGATGAAACCCAGGGTCCTGGAACGCTAGGCGAGAAGTTGGCTGATGAAACCCAGGGTCCTGGAACGCTAGACGAGAAGTTGGCTGATGAAACCCAGGGTCCTGGAACACTAGGCGAGAAGTTGGCTGATGAAACCCAGGGTCCTGGAACGCTAGGCGAGAAGTTGGCTGATGAAACCCAGGGTCCTGGAACGCTAGGCGAGAAGTTGGCTGATGATATGGTGGGAAAAAATCATTCAATGAAAACCCCCGCTCTTGGGCGGAGCGAGAGATAGTGTCAGACTCTTACTGACTAAAAGACCCACCCCGTTCCTTCTAGCCTTCATACCGGGGCTCGAGCGCCCTTTCGAAACTAACCCTGGCCCCAGTAGGCTTCTACTCAGCTGGGTCCCTGCTGTTGCTGACAACGCCTTGAGGCGCGCGGGAACAGTGCGCGCCGTCGACGACTTGGGCTTGGTCCGGACAGTTACCGGACGGACGGACAGCGAGCTACCCATTGCTCATTGTCCATTATTCATGATATCTCAAGAAAAATGATTAAGAGAGTCGTCGTTTATACCGCGTACATCGAAGGACTGGAACAATTTGCCTGCTGCAGTCTTCTCGTCTATTATAATTTAGGTAAATTTAAACTAGTGCGCCTCACCATCAACCACTGCTTACTATCAGGTGGAATCGCAGTCAAGCACTGGTTTATTTAATAAAAAAAAAAGATATAATTAATTGAACCATAACTTTAGGTATAGGTACCTAATAGATTTAAACGAGTAGAGATGCAACATTAAATCAACTACCCACCATTTAGCAATACTTATGACTATATTGACGTTCTCATTAAAGCAAACATTGCCCCTGTTTGTATGAGTTATATCACTGACTGATAAATAAACTATTACTACGTATACAACTCGGCCCTAAGGGCATTGCTATCTCGTATCACACGACGTTATCACAATGGTATAAATCAGCCGGTAAGTGAACAATTGGCGTTGTGTTGTTATATTTAGTTTGTAACTACGAACAGATGGGGTCGATGCATTTCCCGCTCGATCTGTGCTAACGCTCCCTAGCTGGGTCAACCGAGCTGTGGCACGGTGATGGGCGGAGCGAGAGCGGAAAAATACAGAAGCAAGAAACTACAGACACAAAATAGATAGGTACAGAAAACAATCTCATGTATGTACTTCACTTTTTATACCTACGCTCGGTGGACGCACACTAATGAGCGTTTGAGCCGGAACTGTTCGACGAGTGATCCGAGACGCGACCGAGATATCGTGTCCGTGAGCGGTGTCTATGTGTGCGTTGCTCAAGCGCGCTTTGTATCTAGATTGACTTCTGTACGTATCTATTTTGTGCTACAGAGCAGTGATTATTATCATGCAGTTTTATGCAACAATACCGGCTGTAACTAGGGAATTTAATCCAGCACCCGCCACCATTTTTGCGAGATCAGAAATGCGGGATTACTCGTCCAAGCGTGTTGAAGCGCCGTTCTTTACCTAATAGTTAGACTCATTAAGGCCTAATTAACAAGTGATTTATCAACTTTCCATGGAACTCGTAACCTTTCTGTAGAATTTGTACTTATGGAAAATAATTATGTAATTACTAGCTTTTGCCCGCAGCATCGCTCGCGTAAGTGGGGGGTTAGAAAGAGACAAAAAGTAGCCTATGTCACTCTCCATCTCTTCAATTATACTCCACTTATAAAATTACGTCAATTCGTTGCTCCGTTTTGCCGTGAAAGACGGACAAGCAGACACACACGTACACTTTCCCATTTATAATATTAGTAAGTAAAGTAAGTATGGATTTAATTTTTTTTTCTTAAGTACATCTAAATAAATGTTGAATTTTTATTTTGTATTATGCATGAATCGGAAGTGGAAAGAAATGTAATCAATGTGAATTAAAGTTCTCTATCTTACACTTATTTTTTTTTTTCGTTCCTGAATAATTATAATAATAACTAAAAAAAAAAAAAAATTAAAAATTATACCTCAGTGAAATTCAAATTATCATTTTGTAGGTCATAGTGGCACTGGGTACACGTACACGCACGCCTCAAAGATATTTCACAAAAATTGATGGAGCCAGTTAAGGCTGATGCCTGCCAAGGCTGAGGATTGGTCGAAGGAGTTACCGTAGCCCTCGCAAAAAGAGGCTACTGAAGGAACATTGTGGGTTTCAGTCTGTAAAAGTCTGTCACTCCCTCTCACTGCACCCAGAGCGGGAGATGTTATTTAACGATACGCGATCAAAAAAAAAAAGATCTCCCATCATAAAAGATTATTTCATCCTTCCAAGAATAAATAACATAACAATTTCAATAGCACACTTCTCGCCAAAACACTAAAGGGGTGATCAGACGGTTGCAAACCAACGTCCCAACCAAGGTGACTTTGCTGGTTTGAATCTGTGTAGACAGCAGTTGTAATGCATGATCTTCAACGCCCTTGGTTGGGAGGCGCGGTTTCCGAACCACCAAACGTGTTGGCGCGTGGTTTACATCCATGTAGCCGCAACATAAACCAAAACATACAAACAAAGGTCACCTTGGTTGGAACGTTAGTTTGCAACCGTGTGGCCAACCCATTTTTATATTATAAAGAAGTAATCGCTGAAAGTACTGGTCCGATTGCTATTTCTTTTTTATCGATAGAGAGCTCCTTTATTCCTGAGTGACATAATTTACGTACGCGGGCGAAGCTGCGGGCATAAGCTAGTATATATAACATTTTCAGTGGCACACTTTCAGCCGAAACATTTATTTCTGACTGGTGACGGACGGGTGGTCAGCTAACTAACTAGTAGCAAAACAATGCAATTATTATTTTACGTTCATTTAATCGCTGTTCTTACACAACGTAACCTAACCCTTGTCACGAGATAGTTCTTGAGGTCAGCCTGTGTACGGGGGTGTGGCTGTCGATACTCGACGTATATTTTGTTACCACGGCTTGCGGTTATCTCCTAATCACGTATGCACTCCTGGTAGATTGCAAGAGAATGTCTAGGTGAAACTGGGTTAGGCAGTAGTAATATTTTGTGGAGAAGAGGCGGACATATTGGAACCAAAAAGTGCCGATACCTGAGGTATCTTTTGTTTTTTGTTACCACGGGTTGCGGTGTTATCTCCTAGTCCCCCATGCACTCCTGGTAGATTGCAAGAGAATGTCTAGGCGAAACTGGGTTAGGCAGTAGTGATATTTTGTGGAGAAGAGGCCGACATATTTGAACTAAAAAGTTCCGATACCTGAGGTATATTCTGGTACTATGGCTTGCAGATAACTCCTAATCATCTATGCACTAGATTGCAAAAGAATTTTTAGGTGAAACTGGGCCAAGCAATAATGTGAAGAAGAGGTTATATATTGGAACTGAAATATGTAGCACATTTTTAAGTGCTGTAAGTTTGTTATTGCGAATTGCGGAATCCGCACGAGCCGTAGGCGAGTTATGGAGCCGAGAGCTGTAGTGACAAATCTGCATATGTATTAAACGACGTTTTTCAATACACTTACGACTCTGTTTCTTGTATTATAAACAGTGGCGGGGACGAGCACGCGCACTTTTCTGCACTAGTGGGGAAAACAGTTGATTAAGTGCCTAAAGTGGTGGGATAAGAACGGATTTTCGGGTAAGTGTATTGAAAAACCTTTTATGACTTGGTCTGGCACTGTAGATGATGATTTATTGGTATTCAGTTTGTGGTTATCGTCCTTGCTATCTAATACTTCTAGTAGATTGGAAGCAGTAGTGGTCCAGTGGTAACGGCCCCGACTTACGAGTTGTAGGTCGCGAGTTCAAACCCAGCTAGGTGCATTGCTTTGTGTAATTTATTTCATCACCACTGCTCACAAAACGGTGAAGGACATTGGAAAAAAAATAAAAACATGCGCCCTCATGGTGGATTACGGCCCATTTCTTAGAGAGGTGACCTGAGTCCTAGCAGTGGGAACATTACAAGCTTATGCAGATTGAAAAAGAACATATAGGTAAAACTGGGTCACATTGGGATCCAATAAATATGATTGGTGAACGTAGCATAGCACACCGTTGGTGGAAAAGCACCTTTAAGGCAGTCTATGTTCATGGCTGCGGGATTGTTCAATAGAGTTATTGCACCCTTGGAACGCAAAGGGCAACTGCAAGAAGTCAGGAGGGTTTTAGTCTGTAAAAGTCTGACATTCTTTCTCGGTCCCTCTAAAAAGAAGGCAGTCTATGCTAAAAAGAAGGCAGTCTGTGCTAAAAAGAAGGCAGTCTATGCTAAAAAGAAGGCAGTCTGTGCTAAAAAGAAGGCAGTCTATGCTAAAAAGAAGGCAGTCTGTGCTAAAAAGAAGGCAGTCTGTGCTAAAAAGAAGGCAGTCTGTGCTAAAAAGAAGGCAGTCTATGCTAAAAAGAAGGCAGTCTGTGCTAAAAAGAAGGCAGTCTATGCTAAAAAGAAGGCAGTCTGTGCTAAAAAGAAGGCAGTCTATGCTAAAAAGAAGGCAGTCTGTGCTAAAAAGAAGGCAGTCTATGCTAAAAAGAAGGCAGTCTGTGCTAAAAAGAAGGCAGTCTGTGCTAAAAAGAAGGCAGTCTGTGCTAAAAAGAAGGCAGTCTATGCTAAAAAGAAGGCAGTCTGTGCTAAAAAGAAGGCAGTCTATGCTAAAAAGAAGGCAGTCTGTGCTAAAAAGAAGGCAGTCTATGCTAAAAAGAAGACAGTCTGTGCTAAAAAGAAGGCAGTCTGTGCTAAAAAGAAGGCAGTCTGTGCTAAAAAGAAGGCAGTCTATGCTAAAAAGAAGGAAGTCTGTGCTAAAAAGAAGGCAGTCTATGCTAAAAAGAAGGCAGTCTGTGCTAAAAGGAAGGCAGTCTATGCTAAAAAGAAGGCAGTCTGTGCTAAAAGGAAGGCAGTCTATGCTAAAAAGAAGGCAATCTGTGCTAAAAAGAAGGCAGTCTATGCTAAAAAGAAGGCAGTCTGTGCTAAAAAGAAGGCAGTCTATGCTAAAAAGAAGGCAATCTGTGCTAAAAAGAAGGCAGTCTATGCTAAAAAGAAGGCAGTCTGTGCTAAAAAGAAGGCAGTCTATGCTAAAAAGAAGGCAGTCTGTGCTAAAAAGAAGGCAGTCTATGCTAAAAAGAAGGCAGTCTGTGCTAAAAAGAAGGCAGTCTATGCTAGCCGACCGACACAGGTTGTTAGGGGCCGATGCCTCGCTCGCGAGTTTCATCTCGTTCGTTTTGTATAAAATAACTGTAAGGGCTTTTTCACACTAGCGGTTTGTGAACGGCTGCGGGGCGGGCAGGTCGCGAACACGCCGCGGCTGCACAGCGAAGACGTGCGACGCGTGACAAATTCGCGACATTTTCATCGCGTGTTTGTAGCAAGTTAACAACTCAGTAACAAATTGGATTCCGACGAGGAGACACTGCTGTCAGCTTTGTTATTTCGAAGACGCCGGAGACCCACACCTTGTTCGTTGCCGGATTTTCTTTTTAGTTATGGATAGGCTCCTTTTTGGCCACTATCTCACTTGATGTTAAGCGATGATGTGGCTGACGATAGAACACGCTTGCTTAGAAGCAATCTATTCACTCTTGACTTAAAGACCCCTAAGTTATAGCTATCAGGAAACACAGACTCCGGCGGGGAATTCCACTCAGCTGTATAATGAATGGGTTCCCGAAACGCTTGTATAGGTGAGATATGTCTGTGGATATCGTTGCGCGCCCGTAACGTGTTCGTTGCCCACCCGCTCCGCTATGAGGACGCTCTCAATCCACTAGTATGTTAAAGCCCTAAGTACTAAATTACGATCTCATTGTGGATCAGCGACGTTTACTAACGTTATACAAGTTTATCGGAAGGATCTTTGACGGGTCAACGTTCCGGCTCAATGAATATTGTCCGGCGCGTAAAGTTACGACCGCATAGTGGTGCCTAAATCATCATTTTATCAAGAACTTCATCTGAATGAATATTCTAGAGAGGTAAAATTGTTTGTTTGTTTCCATGTTTGGAAAAGGTTATCTCTGAAAATATAGTGTATTTCAGTGTATTTCGCACTAGTGTGGAAAAGTGTGGCAGACGGGCCCGACTAAATTTTTTTGTACGAGCTTTAGCCCGCAGCTTCGCGCGCGTTCATGAAATATAGCCTATATGTCACTCAGGAATAAAGCAGCTTTCTATCAGTGAAAAAATATTAGCAATCGGATCTGTAGATACTTTAAGAGATTAACTCCTACAAACAAAAAAACATAAAACAAAATACCTTTTTATGATATTTTTAGTATAGATTTACTTTTCGTTTGATATGTTGTCACAAAAGGTTTTTGTTTGATGATTAATCAGTCGACTCACATGTATGGTGATGTAACTTAAATACTGCCTCACAAAAGCATACCTACGTAAAAAAATCCTCATCCCGTTAGATCCCACGGTAGATAGGCACGCAGCTCACAGAGAACCCCGATAGCTCGCAAATGACTGCTTTGACGAGGGTAGCTAATTTGGACCCTGTCTCCGACGCTCGCACCGGGTTATTAGATTTTTATATACCTTTGCCACTTTGCCAGTGTCTACGTATAAAATTTGAATGTGATTGTAATCGATGGAATGGTTATTTATGATAGGAATAATCGATTTTGAATTTCAAATCTTGTAATATTCTTGTCTTTATAATTTTTACAGGCTTGAAGTTGAGTGGAGTTGGAAATCCACATCGTTAAAATTTAAATTCAAACTAATTTATTGCTTGTCAGAGGTGCATGGACAGTTCCTGCATGGCAGTTGAGAGTTTGTCATGCTGACTCAAATGTCTCGCTGATGGTGGCTCGTGTTATTGGGTCATTCGGTTCCCTTCAAAATGGTTGAGCTGAGTGGGGCTGATGCACGCGTCATGCTCGTGAACGGATGCCGTCAGTTGTGATGTGACTGATCATCTCTTAGCTGCCAGTGGCTTAATTCAATTGCTATTTTTTAAATTATTATTTATTTAAATTGTGCTCAAATAATAGAAGCAACAAGAAGTATGTAACCAGGAGTTAAGTAACTCATAATATGATTTAAAAGAGTGTCCATGGAGTTTGTTACACGTTCTTCTCCATAGAGATCTACGCTTTAGAACATGCAATTTAGCTTCACTTTTTTTTACCGTCCGATTTTTGACAATTCAAAAGTGCTAAACGTTTATTTGAAATATATCAATTATGGTCTATTTGAAATAAACGTTTCTGATTTCTGAATTCCTATAAGTGTACAATATTTATACTATGTTAAAATTTCAATTAAAATAAAATAAAATACATCACTAGTCATACATAATCACACAAGTTCACATTATTGAGCCTCGGATTGTAATGGAACGGGATTTGTCACTCAAACTAACCTTTAAATCCAAGTTTAAGTCACATCAAAATGATTTTTACCCGTTTTTAAAACAAAACACAGTACAGTAAAATGGGGTAAATTTTCACATTCAACATTCACCCCTAAGTCTCTATTCACCTCATTTTACGGCAAGTAATGTAACATAGACCTAACATGTGTTTCATCTCTCCTCGTCACATGACCGTACAAAGACCTAACATAATATGTTTTATATCAAAAGCAGAGCAAGTTGACACAAACTTTAAGAACAAAGAACACGGTATCAATATTGACAAAGAAAAAGGTTTGAGTACACAAATAAAACAAAAGAAGATGGGATGTCTGCTTTCAATCAACATAACATTGTCTACGCGAACTGTTCCATTTATTTCTCTTGTACTTATACCTATTCGCAAAGAGATAAGTATTTCATACCATGTATAAGTAATGTAGGTATCATCGCGGTCAATTCTGCCTGATCACTTAAAAAAAAAATCGCTTGAATCCTGCGGCGTCGTCAAACCAAACCCTTTGAAGTTTTTGTTTCGAGTGCAAGCAAAATTGGACTTAGCGGTGGTCAGGCGGAAGTGTCTTTGATGGTACATAGTAGGTGTATTAGCACAACTGTATCTTAGTTGAAAAGGCCCTTTCCCACTAATCTATCGTCAACGTGATCATGGTTTAAAAGCTTGTTGTGTTATCTAATGCAATGTTAGATGAAGAGGCAATGCAAAAAAAGAATACATATAATAATACTAGCATTTGCCAGCGGCTTTGCTCAGCAGGTGTGGCCTTGCGGACAGTGAGCAATGGGTAGCTCGCTGTCCGGCCGTCCGGTAACTGTCCGGACCAAGCCCAAGTCGTCGGTGGCGCGCGCTGTTCCCGCGCGCCTCAAGAAGTTGTCAGCAACAGCAGGGGCCCAGCCGGGTCGAAGCCTACTGGGGCCAGGGTTATCCGAAAGGGCGCTTGAGCCCCGGTATGAAGGCTTGAAGGAACGGGATGGGTTTTTTAGTCAGTAAGAGTCTGACACTATCTCCTGCTCCGCCCAAGAGCGGGGGTTGTCATATGATGATTTTTCCCATCGAAAAAAAAAGCGGCTTTGCCCGCATGAAAGTAGATTTCTACATACAAATTTTAGACTCCCGTTTCATCCACTTGAAGAGGTGTATTTTGGAAAATCCTCTCTTAATGCTGGTCTAGGTCATAAAAGGAAGCCTTGTGCAAAATTTCCTGATCCTAGTCTCCGTAGTTTCGGCTGTACGTTGATGTGTCAGTCAGTCAGTTCCTCCTTTTATTATATTTATAGATAACACCAAAAACCTCTGTTGGTAATTCCGTAATTGATCGAATATTTCACAAAACTTCCAGGAAATATGTTTCTAAAAAACCTTAAAAGTTTTTGGATTTTTTTTTGTCAAAAAATCCGCCTCACCATAGAAAATTATAAACTTGATTGGACAGTTTGTATGGCGAGGCCGAAATTTTTTTTCGTTTACTGAAAAAAATTTTTGTGGAAGGTTGTTCAGTTTCGTCTATTGAGCAAGCCAAGTTTGTGGAGGGCTGTCCCTTACACCTTGTATAATATCTACAAGATATTTGTGTTTCTAAAATATCTGGAGAAAAATAATTAATAATATTATGCTAAGCAAAAGTTGTTCTGCTATACATATATCAAAAAAGAAATATGGGGTGAGGAGAGCAAAAAAATAGCCTTCAACTTATTCGCATACCTACCAAATATACCTACATACATTAAAAAAATGGACCGCTTTCGGAAAAAATCGATAACAAATACTGAGACACGAGATTTTTATATTAGATTTTTATATTAGATTTCTACATACAGAGTTTACATAATAATTTAATGTAGACGCATAGTAACTGTTATAACACATTGTTTTATAACGTGCGGTTTTGCGGCTTAGTTGAGTAAGTACACGGACCCAAACAAACGGGGCGGCTAAATCTATTACCAGTTGTGGGATTATACAGCTCACACTGTTGCCCACGCGATACAATACAAAACAATGGTGAAATGGCCTTGGGAATTCCCGTTTTTGGTTTCTAGGCATTCCTGATTTATACAATAGTATTTTTGAATGTGCGCGGAATTACATGATTTGATTCCAGGAGAGCAGTGGTGGCCGAGTGGTAACGGCCCCGACTTACGAGTTGTAGGTTGCGGGTTCAAACCCAGTCAGGCGCATTACTTTGTGTAATTTATTTCATCACCACTGCTCTAACAACGGTGAAGGAAAATCTGGCCACGACATTTAAACTACTTTTTATGCCGGGTGCGATGTTCCCTAGGGATAATTTTCTATTTTCTCGCGGGTGAAGCCGCGTGCAGAAGCTTGTTATTTATTTAAATAGAAAACCAGAAATCCAAGTTTTTAAAACTACAGTGATTGGCGAGTAATTTATGCTGATCCATCTAGACTCAGCAGTAAACTGAAAATTATCATAATTATTTTCGGAGTTCTTCAAAACAAAATTAGAATTTAATGAGACATCTGGCTGTGTTTGTCAAACGAGTTGCATTTTAAGATTTTACACGTAGCAACATGTTAAGTTAATAAAAAAAATGTGTAATTATTAGCATGCCATATAATTATATAAAAAAAGCTATAGTAGTCATAGTCATAGTAGTCATAGTATTTTATTGGTAAGGGATTCTTACAAGTCAATACAGAATTTTTAAATTACAAATGATTACATTACAATGTGAAATAATATAAAATGTCAAGCAAATAAAATAAACAATACAAATACAATAAGTAGAAATCAAATTACAAATAAAAATTAACAATAAATCACAAAATTAAAAGTCATAACAAATTTCAGTCCAAAATAATTAATATTTACGTCAAAGTTAAGTTATATTAAGTCATAAATTCGTCAAAAGAATAAAAAGCTTGCTCGATAAGCCATTTTTTTAAGCGAGCTTTGAAGCTGCCTATAGTCGGGGCACCAGAAATAGCGGCAGGCAGTTGATTATAAACTGTCGGGCCCATAACATGAGTCGTCTTGGAGGATTTGGCGAGCGTTCTCGAGACCGTCGATAGCTATAATGTTACCGTTAGAATATGGAATACGTTAATATGCGCATTAACTCTTTGAATGTCGTAATTAGAGACACAATAGAAAGACAATTACCTTATGTCGAACTGTGTAACTTAAGACATTCGAAAGGTTAACTAGATATTCTGCAAATTACGGGGTACCTACCTACTATTGTGAAAGGATCATGGCGCAGTAGCGAACAAAATTTTGCTGGCATATTTTTTCAGCGTCTTAACAACACTTTTGTCCCCTTTTTAGCCCGACAAAGAACCGCTCCGTGGCCCGTGGAGCTCCTAAGTGGCTATAAAAAGAAAAACCATGAAGGCTAAGGCGAGAGCTCTACTCCGCTTCGCTACGCTCCCGCCTTAGCCTTAACTAAACTAACCTGATCCGAGTCAGGGTGCCCTAAAATATATTAATTCTTCAATGAATTCGAATGTTTTATTCAAGTAAAGAACTTAACAGTGTGCTTGGCAGTTATTTTGCAGATTATCTAGAAAGTCTGCAGATTATCTAGTAATAGTTAATATAAGAACTTGAACCTTTTTTTTTCACTTTAACGGACTTAATCAGATAATCTGCACTCTAACTGATTACGTACATTAGCGGTAACACACTGCCAAGAAAATAACAGATAAACAACAAAAATATTCAAATGACTGCGTCATCACCTTGACCATGACACATTAATATTACAAAGCTGAAAGTTTGTATATTTGTTTGTCCTTTACGCTCAAACGGCTGAATGGATTTGGATGAAACTTAGCATACGGTCACACCGTATCCTAGAATCGGACATGTGGTGCTTTTTATTCCGGGAGTGTGATGTTCGACTTTCACGTGGGCGATGTTGGTAGAAGCTAGTTAAAAAAATATTTCTAAACAACTATTGATTTTTCGTCTGGGTATACGAACTTTCAGTTGGCTATCTAATGATTTATAGATTGTATGTGCTTAGTTATAATTTGAACACTGGTGCTCAAAATAATCTTTTTTTATGTTAATTTATGATTACAATTTTTTTATAATTCAAGTTTTTGGCTTGGATACCATGTCCTTTAAGCCATGTCTTCGTATGAATACATTACTTTGTTTATCATTACAATATGGATGTAACAGTAATAACATGTTAAACTAACATAATGTTTTTGTAGTATTTGGCAGCAAAGGTATCGAGTAAGCCGTCTTCACAAGCTTCGCTAAAGTAGTCAACACTACAATAAAATTCTCAGGTCCATTTTACCGAGATGCGCATTTGTGCGACACTTGAAAGACGGAACTACACTAATTTTACAACAGAATTACACTTTCCTAATTGGAATAATTAAAACAGTTAATGAACTTCACTCGGACAAATTCCATCAATAATTCCATATGATAGTGATCATAAGGAATTATTGATGAATTATGATCACTATCATAATTCCTTATGATAGTAATCATAAGGAATTATTGTTGGACCTTTACTTAATGCATAACATCAGAGCCAAAATGGTGGCAGTAGAAGCCAATTTTCGAGTGTGTTGAAAACAAAAAAAAATATGATTCTTGTTTTTTTGAATTTGTATTACACGACCTATGTAGACTGCTGAATATTAATTGCATAACTAGTTTTATTACTGACAAAAACTGTTTAAAAAAACAAAAGAGTCGAGTGTTTTTCCACCTAATCTGTCTGTATAGGTCAGGTAGACGCTCATTAGAAACTAGCTTTTGTCCACGGCTTCGCGCGCGTACAGAAAATATATAGCCTATGTCACTCACGAATAAAGCATCTTTCCATCGGTGAAAAATTTTAGAAATCGGGCCAGAACTTCCGGAGATTACTTTCGACAAATAAAAAAACAAACTTTACCTCTTTATAATATATAATATTTGACTGGCCTGTTGGTCTAGTGGTTAGTGACCCTGACTGTTATGCCGGAGGTCGTGGGTTCGATTCCCACCCAGGACAAATGTTTGTGTGATGAGCATAATCATTTGTTCTGTGTCTGGATGTAATTTATCTATAATAATATGTATGTATTTAGAAATATATAAGTATGTTTATCAGTTGTCCAGTACTCATAACACAAGCTCTGCTTAGCTTGGGACTAGACGACGTTGTGTGATAGTTGTGGAATATTATATTATATTATTATTATTATATTAGTGTAGACAAAAAACGTAGAGGCTAGCTTCTAGACATTTAATGCTTGTTTTTTTTTTTTTTTCGTTTTACTAATTAAACGAGGGACAGACAGCTGTTACCAACTGTTATTAGAACAATAAAAAAAAAAATTATTGACACTATTGAACATCATGAGGACTCGCCATTTTTTTTTTATTACTTTTATCTAGGCAAAGGTATTTCATTTTAAGGGCTTAACAAGGTTTTGATTTAGGTACTTTTCAGGAAATCTTTGTCTACTGGCACTTTTTTGCGACTAAATAATATATTTTATTTGTCTTCTAATTTAATAAAAAACAATATACATAAAAGAAATCAAGAACAGCTGAACCGAATAAGCTGAAAATTGGTGGGGAGGTAGCTAAGAACCAAGAGACGGACATAAAATATTTATACTTTTTATACCGTTCCCATGGAACGTGACATAAAACGTGGTATAACAAAACGCAACTCACATGGAATAACAAAACGCAACTGACAGCTAAACGTAATGTTGTCTATGGTTAACTTTTCGAATACCGTAGGTAATTAGAGACTTACATAAAATCTTTGTTAGAGAGAGACACAATAGAAAGTCAACGAGAGAGCGTTTAAATTTGAAATTTTGAAGTTGACCGGTTGATGTGTTTAATGGTATACTGTATGAATATACTGTAGAATAGAGTCGGGTAGAGTCGGGTAAAGTAGGGTAGAATAGAGTAGAGTGAGGCAGAGTAGGGTAGAGTAGGATAGGGTAGGGTAGAGTAGAATATAGTTGCCAGTTGACGAGAGCGAAGCCGCGGACAAAAGCTAGTAGGAAATAAAAGTAGGTCTAGCTGTGAGCTCGATCGGTTACTTAGTTCCGAGTCAATGAGCTGGCAACATTACGCTTCCCACATCGCAGTGTATCAATGCTTTGAAACCTCTACATTGAAGTACTCTGTGCCTAGTTTGTTTGTCTGTAAGCGGCTTTTAGTATAAATGGTTTGTTGCAGCATTTCATTTTAATGAAGAAGATGTAATAATGCCAAGTTGATTGATATTGGATATTGCCTTATTTTTCTTGCACTTTTGACATACACAACGATTTGCCATGTTGTAGAATATATTATTTTTAATTCATCATATTTTTTTTACATCTTTCATCTAACTCTCTTGTCGTAATTCTGCAGGAAGAATTTTTTTTTTAAATAAGCAGCACTTTGTGCTCTTCTTTTTCTTCTTTTCTTCTTTGTGCCTTTTTTCTTCTTATTAGGATTCCGTACCCAAAGCGTAAAAACGGGATTCTATTACTAAGACTTCGCTGTCCGTCTGTCTGTCACCAGGCTGTATCTCAAGAACCGCGATAGCTAGATATTTGAATTTTCACAAATCATGTATTTCTGTTGCCGCTATAACAACAAATACTAAAAACAAAACAAAATAAATATTTAAGGGGGGCTCCCATACAAAAAACGAGATTTTTTATCGAATTTTCCTAAGGACGTCCAACTCGCACTTGGAAAGTTTTTTTTATCTTTTGTGATATTGGTTCTTTTCGTTTTAAAGTGTTTGTGCGATATTGTAATTAAGATATGATCTTATGTGATCCTATTTAAAATACAATATCGCATTGGGTATTCTAGCCTGTAAGGATATTGTATTTTTTTAGAAATAAATAAATAAATGTACATCAATTTATCAAAAACTCGCTAAACTGCAAATAACTGTTTTCACTTTGCAACCGTTAACAGACCAAGCCAGTCATTCTTTCATAAAATGTTTTTTTTTTAAATTACATCATTCATAAGTATATGGAAAAATTTCTAAACAAAAAATTAAATTATAGGTACGATGAAAAACTGGTTCAGCACCGCACTTGGAAGCCTACGTTTCTTAATAGGTGACATTTCCATATTATAAATGACTACAACGTAAAATAAAATTTTTGTTTGGACACACTGTATTATTAATATCATATTATTCGATAGTGTCTTTATTAAGAAAAAAATTGTAGGAAGTAATGACATATGGGCAATTGCCCATATGTCATTAACTACTTCCTATTTCTATCCAATTAGATAAATAATTTTAGTAAAATAATAATTCACATTTTTAAATCATGTCTTTCATTCTTGTTAGAAATTACGCACAGTTTTTTTTTTCAATTTAGGAATTTAATTTTTTTTATTAATTTTGTTTTTATTGAAATTAAAGTAAAACAAACAAAAGTATTTTGTTAAAATCTTGCTCTTTTCTTTATTTTACCATATATATTGTCATTACGTTCTATGATAAATGATGTAAGTTTACTTTGTAAATTGGTTACTAATTGGTTACTCTTACACGTAATTTTTGTCATTAATTTAAACTAGATGAGGCCGGTGTTTCCTAGCTGAGGTCCCTGAGAAGAAACACCGAAACAAACCAGAGATCAAAGTCACTTTAAGGCCCATACAGTAGACATGTAATGGTCAAATCATATGAGAACCGTGCAGATTAGTGTCTGAGATGGTTTTTTGAGTCAATGTAAGCTGTTAGTATTCGTGTAACTCTACTCAAGACTAGCAAGAAGCTCACGACATGATGAACAGTACCAAAGAAAGGACACCTGTATTTAGACACAAGGAAAATAAAAATAACGTCTTGAATTCTTGATATGTATTCTTTAACTCATCGAATGCCGTAATTAGAGACACAATAGAAAGACAATTGCTTATGTCGAACTGTGTAACTTAAGACATTCAAAAGGTTAACTAAGAAATCGTTTGAAGTTAGAACTGCCAACAAACAAAAACAACCACCTAACGTCAGTGTTACATGAGCATTATCTCAAGTAAGTATCGTGTGTTACTCCACTTTAGAATGAGATTTTATAATTAGGACTTCTTTAAAAATACGGCTGTTATTACTCCTTCGACTATTTTTGACATTTCTCATAGTCTTGGAATTGGGTATACCTACACACTCACCCACTACCCACTTGGAAAATTCACTCCGTATAGTGGCAAAAAAAATATGACTTGACTACTACGATGCACTTATTATAAAAGTATGCAGCAAGAAGATATACTGCACCACCAGCAAACAAATTGAGGTAATGACAAGAGAATATTATGTTCTACTATAATATTACTTCTAAAAACCGTAACTTTTTTGTTTCAGTGATTGCGTTCATGATATCGCTCAAGGGACTTCGATTTAACTTTGGACTTTATTGTCGGTTATTAGTTTTGTGACCTTGCACATAAATTGATGATTTGTGTTTTATTTAGTTTAAAAGCTTGGAACTGTTTTATTAATAATCGTTAATATTTAAGCATCTCTTTGAAATCTAGTAAGTAGTACTTATCGACCCTAACAATTTAATGCTTGTCCTTACAAGTGAGATAGGTCTCACTTTCTTAAGGTAGCTAATTTTCAATTTCTTCAGAAGTAGAAAGAAGTAAGACCAAGAAGTGAGGAACTGCATCAAGGTCAGGCGGGATCCCAGTCAATTAAAGTCAGTATGCATAACGGCATAGAAAACTACACCTGTCATTGTCTCTCGCTTAATACGTAGCACCCAACAGGTCTTACTTCTTTCTATTTCTGAAGAAACTCTACAACTGAAAGGTGTACCGATATTGAATGATGATACAGAAAAAATAAATTACCTCTCACGGCTCCTACTATGAAAGCAGTTTTAAAGATAAATTTACGTCAGTGTGTGATATTTCTAGTAAATTACAATTGTTTATGGGATCAAATGGGGTTTAGTGGTGGGTGGCCCAGTGGAAATCTTCAAATCAAATGGAATTTCTTCATCACTACTATTCTTACAACGTGAGGAAACTGGCATATCCTAGAATCAAAAATTCGAAGACGTGACATCCATCAATCCGCACTGGGCTCGCGTGTGGATTACGGCCAATTCCCTCTCTAGAGAGAAGAGCCGATTTCCAGCAGTGGGAACACTTTAAGGCTTATTATGTTTATAATGCTATATGGGTTCAATGACCAATGGTAGTGTTTGTTGAATTTATGTGTTCTAAAGTATAAAGGGGTAACCAGATGGTTGCAAACTAGCATCCCAACTAAGGTGTGGCGGTAAGTCCCCTCTTTGAGGCGTGGCTGGAAAGACCTCACGGCGTCCTTACCTTCCGCATGACGCAGGTACTCACCGGACATGGTTCGTTCGGGAGTTTCCTGCACCGGATTCGTGCGGAAGTGACGCCCGGGTGTCGCCACTGTGTGGAATGCCCGGAGGACACGGTGGAGCACACAGTCGAGGTGTGCCCTGCTTGGGCGGAGCATCGCCGTGCCCTCGTGGGGGCGATCGGCGGCGGAGACCTCTCGCGCCGGGCCTTGGTTGAGGCCATGGTCCGGAGCGAGGAGGAGTGGCAGGCGGTCGCCGACTTCTGCGAAGCAGTAATGCTCGCAAAGGAGGAGGCCGAACGCATCAGGCAACGGCGTTATCGCCGCCGCCGCCGCCGCCGGGATTCTGATCCCGATTTCCGGCCACCGTAGGCGCGGGCTTGCGGACAGTGAGCAATGGGTAGCTCGCTGTCCGGCCGTCCGGTAACTGTCCGGACCAAGCCCAAGGCGTCGACGGCGCGCACTGTTCCCGCGCGCCTCAAGGAGTTGTCAGCAACAGCAGGGACCCAGCCGGGTCGAAGCCTACTGGGGCCAGGGTTATCCGAAAGGGCGCTCGAGCCCCGGTATGAAGGCTAGAAGGAACGGGGTGGGTCTTTTAGTCAGTAAGAGTCTGACACTATCTCCCGCTCCACCCAAGGGCAGGGGATGTCAATGCATGATTTTTTCCCACCATAAAAAAAAAAAAAAAAAAAAAAAAAATCCCAACTAAGGTAACCTTGGTTTATGTTTGGTTTGGGCGGCTACGTGGATAACCACGCGCCGATACGTTCGGTGGTTGGGAAGACGCGCCTCCCAACCAAGGGCGTTGAAGGTCATGGATTACAACTGCTGTCTACACAGATTGAAGCTAGCAAGGTCATTTTGGTTGGGACGTTGGTTTGCAACCGTTTGGTCACCCCTTAACACCTTTACAACATTTTCGAAAGTCATCAACTTTTACTGCGGTAGAAACAATTACTAAAACTACCCCCAATTTATGATTTAAACTTTTTATATTACAAAAAAAAAATGCTAAGTAGGTAAGTATTAGCTTTTTAATAAGGCATAATACACAAAATTAAAGCTTACCTTAAATAATAATATACATATAGTATCCAAGTTGGTACCATACGGATATCTATGGTACCATAGTTAAACTAGGGGTTTCCGCGGTTAGACCGCGGAAACCCCTAGTTTAACTATTCTTACCATAGATAGTTCAGAAGCTAGTGATAAACGTAATTTTTTAATGACATTTCTTTAGTCATGGTCTTAAACCTAGTAATAATAGGGTGAACGCCCGCTCCGCCCAAGAGCGGGGAATATCATTGGATGATTTTCCCATCGAAAAATAAAAGAGTAGTTCAACGCCCGAGTCTTTTGTGTTTTTGTATCATGTGTACTGTACCTACTTAATTAGGTTTAGTATAAACACTTAGGGTGAGTTGCACCATTTAACTTTATCGATAACAAAGCTGTTAACAGTTTTCAAATCGTCGAATTGACCAATAGGCGGCCGTTTCGCGGCTGGTTACATGGTTTGGTTATCGTTATAGTTAAATGGTGCAACTCACCCTTAGTTTAGTTAATATTTAAGTCTTTTGTTTAGTTATGTGGATTTAAAAAAATAATAAAAAATAAATGCATTGAAGATATTTAAATTATCAGTAACTCATTTACATCGATTCCGGAAGTCCATAGCCCATAAAACTATTACACAATATTATATCTAGTAGTTGGTAAGTTGTTGGGTTACTAAACCAGTTCTTGAATCAATAAAGGCGATAGTTTGTATATAAATATGTTTATTAGCACTTCACGCTCGAACAGCTGAATGGATTGAGAAGAAATGGTACCAGATGAGACCCTGGTAGACCTCTTAAATCCTGGCTTAACACAGACTATGATCATCATCATCATTTCAGCTGCATCGGTCCATCATAAGGGAGGCCTAGAATTGCTTCGTTAACCTACGTGGTCTCCACTCTAGAACCTTTAGTAACAACAATACTACTAGTGCTCGATTGCGATCCCACCTGATGGTAAGTAGTGATGCAATCGTTGAATTGGTTCTTAAGTAACGAACACTCATACAGCTTCAAATATTTGACGGCTACGGCCTTATAATCAACGTGTTTTGGACAAGGCGTTCTTTGATAAACCTGTTTGTGTTACCACGGAGTATCTCTCACGTTACTTCTTAGTTTATATTTTAACTTTAATATTTTTATGGGTAAGAATATTGAATTTGATAATTTTGGTTTATACACATTGAATTCATTAATAAAAGTCGGTTCTGAGTTTGGTTCCTAGGTCAAAGTGTAATTGGTTTCATTTTTTTAAATTTCTCAGTAGGTAATAGTTAGTGATAGGTAGTGGCTAATATCGAACTTTAAGCAGCACTCATTTTATAAATCTGGATTTGTCTCAAAGACCTATTTGAAAGAAAGTCAATAGGAAAAATAGGTGTTACGTCTATATACATATAGGTATATTTTTTTAATTATACTGTCAATGAAATATAAAAAATAATAATGCCAATTAAACATCGCTTTCCATCAGGTGAGATAGTGATCAAACGAGAACCATAATAATAAAAAAAGTATAACTATGTTCTTAAACTCGTAAAAAATTTAAGGCCCGATGTGACATTTGAGAAAGACCTTAGAATGAACTTGGAACGAAACTGAAAGAAACAATAAAAAAATAATAATAATAATAAACCAAAATAGTTGATGTGGCTCAAAAGGCTGCCAAACTGAAGTGGGACTGGGCAGGACACGTCTGCCACATGCCCGATAAACTGTAGGCCAAAGTAGCACAAAATTGGTGCCCTGAAACAGCGCGTCGGGGTCGCGGTAGACCACGAAGGAGATGGCGCGACGAATTTGATAGATTCCACCAGAACTGGCAAGAAGAAGCCCGGGCGCGCGAAAGATGGAAGGAGTGGAGGGAGGCCTTTGCCCTGGAGTGGGACAGAAAAGGCTAACAAATAAAATAAAAAAATAAATTTCAGTGTTTTAAAAAAATAATACATTTTTTTGGCGCGTTAAATAAATATGATGGAATATATTGCAAGTAATCTTTTTGACAATTATCTAAACGGGCCATTTATTTTTTGACAACTTTAAACTAAACTATTCAATCAATCATTAATTCGGGTCCAGTAAGACTTGGTAATTTTGCTTTTGGCGGCAAATCTTGGGGTGTACCGCAGTTTGGACTTACAGATTCACATCTAACAAACTGGTACAGGTCGCGCAATGAATTAAGATCGCTCGGTGAAAGTAGTGGGGGCAATCGGCGCATGTGTACAATTGCGCACAGAAATTCTTAGTATGTTAGGATTTTATTTTTAATTTCGTATGTTTGAACCTAACCTAACATAACTTATAATAACACTAGTTTTTGCTTGTAATTTATCTTGTAAGTAGATAAATTCAGAAAAATTAAAATTTTATAAATTAAAAAATAATAATTTCGTTAGTTTCTTTCTTAACGTAACAATTCACGTCGTAAACCATTTTTCGGGCTAGCCGTTTTAAAACTTTATTTTTAACCATTTTTTTTTACGACTACGTATTATTAATACGATAACACAAGCTGTACGCAACAGTACCCAAGTACAACAGTATCCAATGAGACGCGAGAACGCAACGCGGGAATTGAAGAGCGACTCTATCTACCAATGACGTGTCGCCGACGGCGCACACCCGCCCGCACGTCGCCAAATAGACCTTAGAATTGAATACTGCGCATGCCCCTTCCACTTTTGCCGAGCGATCTTGATTCATCGCGCGACCTGTAATGTTGCATAAAATACAATGTTTATTATGTACCTAATTAAATTACACAATTACCTATCTCCTTTCAGAAAACAAAATACGTCAACAAAAGCGTCTGTTCAACAAAGTAAATGAACTAATTTATTAATGTCATTTGTTGAAACGTGACGCTTTATCAAAATAGATAATTAATTATGTAATTCTGTCATCAGTTTTATGACCTTTAAACAATAATTAATCCAGTTGTCAATAGTTTGTACTATAAAGAAGTGAAAAGACGTATGTATACGGTTAATTTATAGGATACTATAGCACAAAATAGATAGGTACAGAAGACAATCTCATGTATGTACTTCACTTTTTATACCTAAGCTCGGTGGACGCACACTGATGAGCGTTTGAGCCGGAACTGTTCGACGAGCGGGCCGAGGCGCTCCGAGATATCGTGTCCGTAAGCGGTGTCTATGTGTGCGTTGCTCGAGCTCGCTTTGTGTGTAGATTGACTTCTATACCTATCTTTTTTGTGGTACCAGCTTCTGCCAGCGGCTTCGCCCGCTTGAAAGTCGGTTTCTCCATACAAAATTTGGATCCCCGTTTCATCCCCTTAGGGGGTGAATTTCGAAAAATCTTTCTCAGTGGAAATTTTAGGTTTGTAGGTGTTATAGTTTCTGAGATTACGTGATTAATCAGTGAGTGGTATTTCAATAAAAATGGCTTCTGGTAAGAGATCAGTTGTGTAGGTACCTGAAGCAATCAATACCTACAGTGACTTTTTTTAAATATTATTTGGTAATCTACCTCCTTGATTAATCACTTAGAATAAAAGTTTAGCGTTATAGTGTTAACACGTGCTCAAACTTGGTACGATGGATTTTGGTCCATCCGTACCTACTAGGGTCGAGCGTGGGTTACTTAAATAAATTAGTAGACGCGCTCGAAAATGGTACGACGGAACAAATTCACGCTGACTCACTTTCGTCCTTGGTACGGACGGACCAAATCCAGCGTTCCAGGTTCAAGCATACCTATCAAAACACGTTACAGATAGGTGATAAGTAGGTATTACTCTCAAAGCGGAGAAAGAAAACATTGTGAAGAAATAGGTTTGTTTTTGAACCAAAAATTCGAAGAAATCCATTAATATTAAAATTTCAACTATTATAATTTAGATGTTCGGTCTCTCTGATTATAAATTAGGTAATGTCTTCAAGGCTGCAGTGAATGGATTCTTACCGTCTTATTACAAAAAAATGCTTTAGTACAAGAGTTGTGGCGTGTCTAATGTGTGGTTGGCTAGCAATTAATAGGTTTTGTTTGTGTCAATCATTAAAATTGTATTTCAATATAATACAAAACTCATGTAGGTATTTGAAATATTTAAATCTTTCAGATCCGTCAAGTCAATCATATTAATATCCATTTTTAACAATTTCTATGTGGAATTAATAACACACAATATCATTATTTATTACATATTAGTATCGAAGTTGGTACCTTAGTTAAACTAGGGGTTTCGGCGGTCTAACTTTACTACCATAGATAGTTCAGAAACTAGTGATAAACTTCATTTATTATACATAAATTCCAAATTCAAAACCTACCTTTGGTATTAAACCTAGTAACAATCCAGGAACTACACGACATTTAGATTGCGTTTTGGAATACCTAATGCAATTAAAATACTATACCACTATACCCTGTTCGCGTTAAGATTAGAAACTTAAAGAAACCTTTTTACTTTCTGTTCAACCAATTTTATAAAACTTTTATTTCGTAGTAGGATGGCATTTAAGAGCAAAAAGTGTAAAACCAACTATTTACTGCAGCCGCCATTTGCCAAGCTACCAATGTAATGAAAGTCAAAATCGGTTGAACGGACAGTATTATAAGGTTTTCATTAAATGTCTAATGTAACTTTGAACAGAGTATAGTGTGTGTGCTTATTATGGTGGAATCGCAGTCAAGGACTAGTTTATATTAAGTATTTAAAAAAAATATCATGCCTAATTACAATATCAGTATTGATAGTATAGATTACCTGACCTACTGTTAGATATTAAAATTAGATAGGCAGGTAATTTAAAAGGCCTTTTATTACGAATGTGAATTTAGAATAACACAGATATAAAATAGATTTCTCATGAGATAACATATCTGTTCGTGATAATTGACTAAGATAACATTTAAAAAGATGTTTGTTATATGTATAGGTCAAATTATTTTATTGCTGATCAACCTTAGATCTGGCGAGATAATATTTAAATAAGTTTCAAAACTGAGTTAGACGACATACCTACTACTTCAAAAATAATTTATAAATAATCTTTTATGCAAAAGTAACTTTGTCTGTTTGTTATGGTGATGAAATTTCGCATGTGCTTTAACGATGACAAAATTATCGACATATAAAGTACTCTGTATCTGTATACGATACTTTTTTGCCGATAAATTCTTTGAGATATCTTTGGATTTTCAGGCGAGCGAAGTTACGACGCGCACTGTTCCCGCGCGTCTCAAGGAGTTGTCAGCAGCAGCAGGGGCCCAGCCGGGTCGAAGCCTACAGCTAGGCCAGGGTTATCCTCTCCGAAAGGGAAGCTCGGTCCCGATACGAAAGGCAAGAAAGAACAGGAGTTGGTTTTTAGTCAGTAAAAGTCTGACACTATCTCCCGCTCCACCCAAGAGCGGGGGATGTCATTAGACGATTTTCCCACCGCGAAAAAAAAAATGCGCAGAAGTTAGGCTAGTATAGCAAGGATGTGGAAATCTGTTCGTTTAATAATTTAATAAGTTATGATTAAACGGATTTACTTTTTTTTTATGGTGGGAAAAAATCATCCAATAACAACCCCCGCTCTTGGGCGGAGCGGGAGATAGATACTCTTACTGACTAAAAAACCCACCCTTTTCCTTCTAGCCTTCATACCGGGGCTCGAACTCCCTTTCGGATAACCCTGGCCCCAGTAGGCTTCGACCCGGCTGGGTCCCTGCTGTTGCTGACAACTCCTTGAGGCGCGCGGCAACAGTGCGCGCCGTCGACGATTTGGACTCGAGCGAGCCTGACTTCTTGAAAAAGCACACCCTTTTTTTTTCAATTTTCGTCTGAAGCCTTATCGACCTTAAGTTAATTAATATTTTTTTATGATTTCTTTCCAATTAATTTTTTTAATTAATCACTGTATGTCGTAACGAGATATTTAACCTTTAAAGGTTATTTGGTTTATGATTATTAAGATAACTGAACCAAATTATTGGTAAATAATTTAGGTTAGTTGCTAAGTAGGTTCTTACTGATAAAATAACTGTTCCATATTTATTTAGATACTAGCTGTTGCCAGCAGCTTCACCCGTGTGAATAATAGAAAATCATCCCACGGGAACAAACTTCGAGGATAAAAAGTATCCTATCCCTGCGGCCCAAGTGGGCATCGGCCCTGCTGGGACCTGCTGGGACCTGCTGGGTTTGCTGACATTTCTTTGAGAAGCGTATTTACCACTACATGCTGTCGACGACTTGGGCTCCGTCTAGTCGATAACCGTATGGCTGGACGGCGAGTTATCCAGTGCTCGACGTCCGCAAGCCCGCGTCTACCATGGCTGGTAGTCGGGGCTGATTCGACTCTTCCCCACGCTCCTCCCAATGTTCTTTTTTAATCTCACTTTGAGAGTACATAATTAGCTTAAAAAAAAGAACATTGTAGTACCAAACTAACATAGATATTTTATACCATTACAGTACTATACTAATATAATACCGGACTCATCTATATTAAACGACTGAAAGAAAATTGGCGTGTACCTATTAAGTGTTTCTTTAAAACCTATTTGCAAAATGAATATAATTTATCATTGCGACTCAAAAAAAAAAAAAAATATAGCTCTAAACTAACATACAATTACAGTACTAACTACTAACATACCATATGGTAAAGGAAAAAAATTATATTAGGTGCTTAAAACTGGCCCTATCACGAGAAATATTGTATTCAACATTTGTGTGTCTTCTTGCAATATTGTACGTTCGATCCTTTATAAGTAGGAACCTGCATTGTGTGCCTGTATTGCGGGCATTTCAAATATTTACCATGCCTGCACAATAGCGAATACTTCTGAGAAATACTAGCTTGTGGGTACTTATACATTCAATACGCGAAAGTTGTAGTATACGTATACGTGTAGTTTCCTTAGAGCTTTTATTGATTCATTAAACCCCAAGCGAACGCTGGCGTTTGCGCATCTATTGTCTTCTATTGTGTCTCAAATTGACGGTATCTGAATGGTCGCTCAACCACAGCGCCAAACGTAAAAAAAAAAATACTCAAAATGCAAAAACACTATGTTCACAATTTGCTGTTATTTTGCAATAAGAATCCGAGGTCAGATATCGTACGGCTGAAAAAAAACTCTTCTACGACACCTGTAGGGAGACAGACCACACAATAAATGTTTAAAGAAATATAAAATTACCTAAGACATCCGGATAGCGCGTCAGAAAATCTGCTTTAGCCCTGATGAGTTCCAACCGGATCTGATTCTCCAATGGTGCCTCCAATGCTGAGAAGACCAGCGCCCCCGATGCCAAGTATACCACGTAGAATATCACATAGATGAGCAGCAAGCATGTAAACCTCGCCTTACCAAACAGCCTAGTCGTCGCTATCAAAGGTTGAAACGGAGGATGTTCTTCTTCATACAAAATTTCTCTTTCTACAACCATTTTCTTAGGGTAAGGGAATAACTGACTGTGAACTGTCATGTCATCGTCACTCCTAGAACTCATACTCCCATAAGATTGAATCCGCTTATACTTATTCCCACCACTTCCTCCGATACCAATATGCTTCTCCATTTTCAAAAAAAAGGTAATGTCAATCAAGATTTACGCGCGAAACCAATAAAAACTTTTTTTTAAATCCAATCAAAAATCCATTTTCTAAAAACACATTCCAAATTCAAAATAATACCAAAAACAAAACACTAGCACGGTTTTATCTAGATACGGCTTGTTGGCAGTCCACAGAGTTCCAGAACACAAACCTAATATCCCGGAACGCACGGGATTATGGTCAACTGTACTTGAAAAACCTCTTCGGATGATTAGGTTCAACAAAGAGCGCGAATATTTCCGTCTTTTTAGTATCCCGGCGACAATTTTCAAGTTTCAATATCACCATTTTGATGCATTTTAGAAGCACTTGGGTTTAAAAAATGGCGGAAGCCGTACAAAGTTTTGGTGGGTGTACGAGTGCGTAGCGATCGCGACAGTGACCGGAGGAGACTGAGCGCAGGCGTCGCCGGTCGATAAATTAAAGTAGTACTCCTATTGGGTGCGTTGCCGCTTCTTGTTTATCAAGTACCCAAGATAATGTGATTGTGATTATCACGGTTTACCCACAAACAAATCGTTGTTGGAATGGTTTACGTCGTTTAACGATGTTAACGGTTAGAGTTTATAAACGACAATATGATATAGTAAAAGTAAATCAATAATCAGAAGCTAATTAGAATACTAATACAGATTTTTTATTTTTATTTTATTATCTGCACAATGCTACAAAACAGCTGATGTTATGTATATTAGCACGGATATCGTATATTAGTGTTAAATAGTAATACATACTTATCATATCATTATAATTATTTTAATGAAGTCTTGTATAAAAATAATTAGGTATTCTCAAATACCAGGAATCTATTTTTTTTTTTCGGTGGGTGAGAATCATCCATATGACATCTCCCGCCCTCCGGCGGAGCGGGAGATAGTGTCAGACTTTTACTGACTAAAAACCCACACTGTTTCTTCTGGTCATTCATACCGGGGCCGATTTTCCCTTTCGGAAACAGACCCTGGCCCCAGTAGGCTTCGACCCAGCTGGGCTCCTACGGTTGCTGACAACTCCTTGAGACGCGTAGGAACATTGCGTGCCGTCGACGACTTGGGCTCAAATACTAGGTAAGTATAGAACTATCCTCATTTTATAAGAGGCACGGTCCCACAAAGAAATATTTGGTTTCGTAAGAGAGACTTCACTTCAACTGAGAGATCCTCACCGGCCTCAAGTTTCAACCGGAGAGTACGAAAGTAAATTGCTTGAAGTCGGTAAGGAAGATAAATATAGAAACTAATATAACTGGCATCTTCAGAATGTCTTGAAGTCGCTCGTTTTCGTTTGCCTTCATAATTAGAGACTTCGCTAAGTATACGAAGAATTGGAACTATGCTCCTCTCAATTTATTAAGGTAAAGTTAATTCAACTTAGAATAGCATAGCATAGTCGGCCTTAAAATGTTCCCACTGCTGGGACTCAGGCCTCCTCTCTAGGAGAGGAAATGGGCCGTAATCCAACACGCGGGCCTAATGCGGGTAGGTGAATCAACTTAAAATAGATATTCTAAAGATTAACATTAATTTCCATAAGTAGTTAGGTTTTTTTTGATGTTGAAAATCATCAGCCAACTTCTCCAGTGCGGGTCTGGTAGGAGCATTTGACTTTTACTGACTAAAATCCATCTGTGTTCTTTCATTTACTCTTTGTGTTCCAATACCTCGGTGATTCTTTCATACATTCAGTTCAGTTCAGTTCTTATAGTCCATAGAAGATCAGAGTTGGCCAGAGAAGATCAGACACAAAGAGAACTGGAGAGACATGGGGGAGATCTCTACTCAGCAGTGGGACAACTAGCTACGTAAAAAGCTGCATAACTCCGATAAAATGTTTTACGAGCTTTTTACAAAATATTTGTACTTGATTGAATATTTTGATAAGACATCTCCAAACTAGGTACTTCTAGAAAATCCACATCGTCGCTTTGCATCAGATGAGTTAATGCGGTCCTACCAAATATACACCCTTAAATTTTAAACGTTTTAATCCCGTGGAGGGTCAATCCGGTACATGAAACACTATCGATTTGTAAAGATAAAATTAAAAAATAAAGTACCTCTTTTTCAAAACTGTACGAAATTAGTATCTTTAAGAAAACGTCAGCTGAGCGAGTTCAATGACCTGTAGTTAATAGTCGGCGTTGCGTACAAAGTACCTACAGGTCATTGAACTCGCCCAGCTGACGTTTTTAATTTTATCTTTACAAATCGATAGTGTTTCATGTACCGGATCGACCCTCCACGGGATTAAAACGATTAAAATTTAGCGGTGTATATATATATAAAAAAACAAATCTAAGACTGTTTTACAACAAAAATGTAAGTATTCTGAGAGTTCATTAAACCCCTAATAAATTCACACATTCATTCCTTCATATAAAAAATCTTATTTCCATTTTATCAAAAAGCCATTCACGACGATGTCCCACTTACCAACTGAAGTGGTATGTCATGTAAAATTCTGATGTCTGGCAACCCTGGGAGTAAGTAGTCACGCGCTAGGCCACCACACGACACTTGATACGGTAACAGTTCATATACCTTGGTGAGTATGTACTCACTTATATGGCCACTTGTAACTAGTGTTGCCAGGTCTGTTTGGATCAAAATCGGGACAGATGGTAAAACAAATTGGGATTTAGGGTTTTAGATCGGGACAAATATATATATTTTAATAAAGATTTTTTTTTATGGGAAATCATCCAATGACTTTTTCCCCTCTGGGGTGGAACGAGAGGGCATGTGAAATTTTTACTGAGTAAAACCCAGACTACTTCAGTCGTTCTTTGAGTTTCAGGGTTTTTGATTTATCGGGACATTTAGCGTCCCGATCAGGTGCAAATCGGGACGTGTCCCCAGTCCCCTAAAAATCGGGACATCCCGCGCAAATCGGGACGCCTGGCAACACTACTTGTAACTGTTACCGTCTATAGGTTGTTCATTATTTTCCTGTACTTAGATGATAAGGTAACTAACTTTTGTCAGCGGCTTTGCTTCTGTGCGCGTCTTTTCTTTACGGGTGGTTATTTTTGGGGTAAGTAACCTAATGTCTTGATCACACGTACCGAGTAAAAGGGCGAGACAGTAAAACGTTGCTCGGCCGAGATAGTGAAGTCAGCGAGTTGTAGAGAAGCGCTCGGCCGAGCACTCGGCGCTTTGTTTATACGTACCGAGTATTCTTCCGAGAGCACTGTCTTGCCCGTTTACTCAGTACGTGTGATCAAAGCATAAGGGCTTGCCACTCAAGGATAGTGTAGAGTCTGCCTAAATAGTCAACCGACTTGGGTAATTATTAGGGTAAAATCAAATCTGACGTAGTCAACACTAGTCAATAATCAAGATTGATTAAGACATCTTGATCATTGTTTACTAATAGAGGAACCTTTTATAAAGTATCGAATACATGTATTTTTTAAATGATTAATTATTGGACAAAATTCCCGAGTCGTTTGACTTTTTAGACAGACTATAAATTTTTAGCAGTAAAAGAATTTGCGCAATCAGGACCTAGATCGGTGTGGGTAAGAGACAGAGCTATACAGGTTGTCTAGCGCCATCTCTTACCCACACAGAAACAAGATTAAAGCAATCTTACTTTGAACGTCATGGTAACCCCGCAGGTCTTTCTTGATCCCACCTATACGCACAAAACGTTTTGGGAACACATTAATTGTGCGTACATCTAAGGAGTGGAATTCCCTGCCGGAGTCTGTGTTTCCTGATAGCTACAACCTAGGGGTCTTTAAGTTAAGAGTGAATAGGCTATTCCTCCATCGTCGACCACATCATGGCTTATCATCAGGCGAGATACTCGTAATGCTCAAACGCGAGCAGTTCTATATTAGGAAAACAAAACATTTTTGCCTCGTCTTCGTCTTCTTCTTCCTGCCCTTATCCCATATTACTTGGGGTCGGCGCAACACGTTTTTCCTTCCATTCTGTCCTGTCACCCGTCACACTATAACTAACTCCCTTTTCTTTCATATCACTCCTCACACAATCCATCCATCTTTTCTTTCTCCTCCTTCTCCCTCTCCACCCATCATATTACACACTAGCTTTTACCCGCAGCTTCGCCCGCGTACATGAAATATAGCCTATGTCGCTCAGGAATAAAGCAGCTTTCTGTCAGTGAAAAAATTTTAGTAATCGGCCCAGTACTTCCAGAGATTACCTCCTACAAACAAAAAAACAACTTTACCTCTTTATAATATTAGTGTAGAATACACACATATACGAACATCTACATTTTTTGACGCTTTTTAAGGCATTTTGCCAAACTTTGTACACGTGCACCCTGTGGGTTCGGTATACGCAGCGGGCATACAATGCCCTCAAAGTTCAGTATAATAATGCCTTCAGGATGTTGTTGGGGCTCCCACGTTACTGCAGTGCATCAGAAATGTTTGCCGAGGCACATATTGATGGTTTTAAAGCCATCATAAGAAAGCGGGTAGCGTCCATGATGCGCAGGGTGCGTGGGAGCGGCAACAGCATTCTGAGGGTCATTAGTGATAAGCCGTGTTGCGCCACTTTGGCGCACTGGGTGCATGTACACGTACATGTACCCGGTGTGTCAGGTGTACGCAAAAGGTATCAAAATTAAGCTCTGTTTTTTTTTTCTTTTTTGTATCTTTTACTAACATAGTTTGGACCACGGTCTGAAATAAAGTATTTTTTTTTTTTATTTACATTTTTGCCTCGCATTCATTTCATAATAAATTTATCAAAATATAATTCCTAAGATAGATTCTTTTGCTCGGGACTCACCTATTGTTAGCCAACACAATAAAGTCCATCTTCGTTACATTTACGAACAGGTTTGTAGTGACAAACCAGGTTTATAGTGATAAACCTGTTCTTGACCTTTAAAATTTAATGATCTCGCCAGGTGGGCCGATGACCTGCAGATCTCAGCTGCACGAGTCACAAACATCCGGAAGACAACTAGATTTTGTGTCGCTACTTGTTTAACTGTACCTAGGTAAAGAAGATTTCAAGTCTATGGTACGAAAATATTATGCAACAGCTCGTTGTTGGTGCCGAATAAAAGTGTTGCACAATATTTTGACTTAGTGACGTTTCGGATACAATATATTCGGACACAGTTTCTGAATCGACACATTTTTATTTCAATTTTTTTTTTTACTTACTTTCGGTCGGACACACTGTTTAGTACAGTCAGATAAAAAGTTTTGAAATATAATATTTGGGGAAAAAAAGCGTTATCAAAACTATAATAAACTTTATACGAGTATTAAACCTTTTTTTATCTGACTGTAATAAATAGCTTCAATAAATTTGGTGGTGTCTGAATGATCAGAGAAAAAATATTGAAAATACAATATGTCGATCTGGACACTGTGTCCTCGCGTCGTGCAGCCCTCGGCTCCATAACTCACTCGCCTATGGCTCGTGCGAATTCGGCCTCGGTCGCAATCACAAAGTTCTGCACTTCAAGTATCAAAATGTCATCGCCGTGCCCTCGGTGGGGGCTAGGGGTCGCAATACCGAATCATTTAAGCAAAACCGGTATTTTCGGTATTGGCTCCAAACCAATACCGATAATCCGGTATTTTCGATATTTCCGGGATTAAGCTAAAGTTAGCAAATTTAGTATAATAAAGTTAGTTTTCGGAGGAATAATAAATTCATTTAGGTACCCTAAATTAATTTATCATCAAATAATAAATTCATTTAGGTACCCTAAATTAATTTATCATCTAAATAAAACAAAATTTTCATTTGGTAATCAATCAGATAGTTCTTAGTAATAATTTACTAATACTAAATGCCCTTTTATTCCTTTATTAAAACAACTTAGGTTAACTAGTTCAAATACTTTAATAAAATCTAGTGTTTGACTAGAAAGTAGGAATCAGTTCTATAAATAAAATATCTATTTAAACTTAAACGTCTCACAAAAGTCTCAACATATACAAAACGAAACCAAAAAAATACACTTCTAATAAATTCTCATAAAACATAAAGTTTTAGTATGGCTTACTAATCATCAAATAATATTTTAATTAACAAAATAATAAAAATGCTTAAATTAAATTCAGTCCAGATCAAATTGAGTTATGAAAAGGTAATCAAAATATTATCAAATCTCCATTAAATTTTTGGTTGAGCTTTGTAATGAGATCGTAGAAACAGTAAAGTATCAAAACTTTTATCACTCAATCTTGATCGCAAATGATTACACAAGTAACCCGATGAAGAGAAAGCTCTCTCTGACTACACTAATTGGTGGGATACTTATTAAATTGTTGAAGGCCATACTCAAATATTTTCCTCTAGACCCACCGTTTTCATATAGAGCCATTTCTATTTTGATTTAGGTGTCAAAATCAGGTGCAGTTTCTATTGATGTGCTGTTCTGATTTAGCATTTGCTTTTTCACCGCCATTTCTAACTGTTTCTTTAGCGGCACTGAAGCTGAAGGGAGATCATCATACGCAGAAACAGTAACACCATGTGTAGATTCCAGATTTAAATCTTTGGGTTTGACAACATCCACAATGTGTTTGCAATCTGGCCTTAAAAATACATCACAGTATTCATTTGCTGAATCGAAATAGGTTTTTGAGTTATGTAGATAATTTAAGGTTGAAGCAACCAGCAACCTTCGTTCCTTAACCCTACGTTTCAGAGAAGTTAAAAGTTCACGAGCAACTAACTCATGTTGCATGGCGTCTAATTTTGTGAACATAAACTTCAGAGCAGTATCGGCAGTAATTAGGCTAGCGGTTCTTTTGCACAGCTCTTCGACAGTGGCTTTTAGTATTTCAAATACTCTGCTGAGATCAGCCAGACGTCGGTATTCACTTTCTGATAGCTCTTGATTAATTTTTAAATCTATCATTGCCTTCTGGATCGGAATTTTAAGCATATCTGCTACTCGCGCGCGCGTAATTTGGATTAAATGGCGCGTAACTTTTTCTATTTTTATTTGTTTTCTATTTATTTTACTAAAACCGAAAATACCGAATATCCCGGTTTTTGTGAAATGAATACCGGTATTAATTAGACCTAAATTTGGCCCGGTATTCCGGTATTTTCGAAATTCGGTATCCCGGTTTGCGACCCCTAGTGGGGGCGATCGGCGGCGGAGACCTCTCGCGCCGGGCCTTGGTTGAGGCCATGGTCCGGAGCGAGGAGGAGTGGCAGGCGGCCGCCGCTGGGATTCTGATCCCGATTTCCGGCCACCGTAGGCGCGGGTTTGCAGACAGTGAGCAATGGGTAGCTCGCTGTCCGGCCGTCCAGTAACTGTCCGGACCAAGCCCAAGTCGTCGACGCACTGTTCCCGCGCGCCTCAAGGAGTTGTCAGCAACAGCAGGGACCCAGCCGGGTCGAAGCCTACTGGGGCCAGGGTTATCCGAAAGGGCGCTCGAGCCCCGGTATGAAGGCTAGAAGGAACGGGGTGGGTCTTTTAGTCAGTAAGAGTCTGACACTATCTCCCGCTCCGCCCAAGAGCGGGGGATGTCATTGGATGATTTTTTCCCACTATAAAAAAAAAGTATCAAAATGTACTAGGTACTGCTAACCTTTTATTTTCTTTCTCTCTTGCCGTGGAACTCATAACCACCCGTACTATCTGATCTCTTCGGTGCATCCGACTTACGTCAGGTCTTATCAATAAACACAAACATGACAGTATCACGTATCAGTTGTTATCAGTTGCAGGGGTCTGTCTATATGCAGTGCTGTTGCAACCTAGTACATATTAGGAACTAGGCAGTCTATAGTAGGTATTGTAGTTCGTATTGACCTGTTGGTTAGTGGCTCTGAATGCTATGCTGGGGTCGTGGTTTCGATACCCACCCAAGACAGCTGTTTCTGTGATGAGCACAATCTGTCTTATTTATAGTATGTAGGTGTGTAATTAGAAATATACAATTGCATAAACTAAAAATTACGTTCTTATGTTTATCAGTTGTCCGTCTAGTACTTATAGTACAAGCTCTACTAAGTTTGGGACTAGACGGTGTTGTGTGACAGTTGTGGAATATTATACAAGGTGTAAGGGACAGCCCTCCACAAACTTTAAGGGCTTGCTCAGTAGACGAAACTGAACAACCTCCCACAAAATTTTTTTTCAGGAAACGAAAAAAAAATCGGCCTCTCCATACAAACTGTCCAATCAAGTTTATAATTTTCTATGGTGAGGCGGATCTTTTTTTCGTTTCCAGAAAAAAAAAATTTGTGGAAGGTTGTTCTGTTTCGTTTACTGAGCAAGCCCTTAAAGTTTGTGGAGGGCTGTCCCTTACACCTTTTATTATCATAACTTCAGCCGAAAGACGTTCACTGCTGGACATATAGACCTTCCCCTTTTTTTGAGGTGGGAAATCATCAAATAACTTTTCTCGCTCTGGGTGGCGTCGCTGGTCAGACTTCTGCTGACTAAAACCCATCAGTGTTCCTTCAGTCGCCCTTTCCGTTCCAAGGTCACAATAGCTCTTTCGAATATTCCCTTGGAACGTTTATTGCAGTAGATAGCGTATCAACAGGTCAACCAATGATCCCTATACACTACATTATGCACTCATTTTGATACGATTATGCTCTGAACTTTGCACTGTTTGTACAGGAAAATGCTTTAATTTTCCTTTATAATCATTTTATAATGAGCCACTCGCTCGTGGCTAAATAATAAACACACGGGTCGCATTTGAAGGTTAAGCTACGTTTGCAGAGGTCGATCTGAAGATGGATCTTCGCTTACGGTATGTTTCAGAGCCGGGTTTTTCTATCAGAAGTGAACACATGACCCCAGTAGACTTCGATCCAGCTGGGCAGGGCCCAATCTAAGGAGGGGCGAGCTGGGCATTTGCCCAGGGCGGCAAAATTGACTTATTCCTGTCTTCCAACCTAGCCATTAGCCATCCACACCCAAGTTGTCAGGTTGAGAATTCTATGTACAATCTTCCAACCTACTTCAGGTTGGATAGTGGAAATATTTAAGACTTATCATGATTTATTTGGTTTTGTGTATGTAAAGGGTGGCGAAAATTATATTTGCCCGGAGCGGATAAATAGCTAGATTGGGTCCTGCTGCTGGGCCCCTACGTTTTGCTGACATCTTGCGACGATGCTTTGCTCAAGGGAGGCACACCTCTACCGTAAGAGCTCCACCGTGTTCTCCGGGCGATTCTTCCGCTCGAATCTGGTGCAGGAACCTTCCGAACTTACCATGTCCGGTGAGAACCTGCATCATGCGGAAGTTGAGGACGCCGTGAGGTCTTTCCAGCCACGCCTCAAAGAGGGGATTTACCGAGTCAGTCGCTTTCTGAGTTCCATTTATGTATGAGTGACGTCCATTGCATACGACAAACCTCTTTGTGCCACAAAACAGATGGGTTCGTGACTTAAAAATTCTTTTTGTTTGAGATTTTGGATATAAAATCTCTTTGAAACCAATCTTCTAATGTAAAAAAATCTCGTGTCAAGGTTTTTGTTATCAAACTCTTTCGAAACGGCTCAACCGATTTTTATGAAATTTTTGTCTACATTTGGTTTGTCTGACAATAGGTCCTAGACTCCTAGACTATTTAGTACCCTCCTACCCCCTTCCCCGATTTTTTCTTTGATTTACACTAATATAATAAAGAGGTAAAGTTTGTTTTTTGTTTGTAGGAGGTAATCTTTGGAAGTGCTGGTCCGATTGGTAAAATTCTTTCACCGAGAGAAAGCTGCTTTATTCCTGAGTGACATAGGCTATATTTTATGTATGCGGGCGAAGCTGCAGACAAAAGCTAGTAATTTATAATATGGCAGAAGAAAGTTTACCAAGTCAGCTGGTAATTAAAATAAAAACAATGAATCGGCCAATCAGGAAATCCTTCGTTTAAACTTTTGTCTAACTTCAAAAGACAACACGTTTCGAAAATAAACCATACGTTGGAATTGAAACGCTTCCCCCGAAGTAACAATACTTTAACGGCAGATACTTGCATGGAGACATAATATGTAGTATTTCACTTTGTCAACATTCTCCTTACATGTTCTTATTCTCAATATTTATTTTATGTGTGGAGAGAGTAGCTTGTTATCTTACAAGATGTAATACAAGTCAGCCGAGAGAAATGGGTGTGTCACCCTACACTTTCTTATAAGGACTAGTGCAGATAGAGCGTTTTGAACGCTAGATTCTAACGTTCAATACTGAGTAAACTAATGCAGTGGCAAAATGAAAATGGTTCAATTAGATACAAATAGAGAAAGTTTGTCCTTGCAACCGAGGCCGAGCGCCCGGCCAGATAATCGTAACAAATTGTGGCAGGGGTCCTTTTCGCGTACTTTTCCGCACTAGTGCGAAAAACAGAAAATTCCGTGCCTAAAAGGGTTTCCGAGTAAGTATATTGAAAAACATGTATAGTATACAGTACATAAGTACAAATTTACGAAAGGAGTTGGGCAAATATTGATAGGCATAAAACCAATACCGTTCCTGTATTCTTCTCATGTCTATCTGTAAATTAAATGTTCAAAGATGTCTACAATTCAGTATTCGCTCAGTTGTTTCCAGAATATAAAAAAACAGTTTCCATTCCAATCTCAGTTGACCTGTCAAACCCATATCAAATGTACGTAACTGATTTCTGGCCGAATTCTCACACGCCAGCCAACGAGTGCCGAGTTCTTGACGCCTCATAATATCTTGACAAGACTTAGATATTCTGGTATAAATACAAAACGTATCAGGGGAAAGTGTGTATGATAAACTTAAGAGGCAATGGGCAGGGCACATTGCTCGCAGAACAGATGGCCGTTGGGGCCGAAAGGTTAGGGTAGCGACCGCGTACCAGAAGACGCAGTGTTGGACATGGAACTTTGGTTGGACAAAAGCGAATTCTAGTCTGGAGACTGATAGTTTGCAGTCATAACCCTATCAGATTTAAAAAAAGGACAACTACTAGTCACATGATCGTTTATCCCTCTCACACTTTTTAACCGACTTCTAAAAAAGGAGGAGGTTCTCAATTCGGATGTTTGTATTTTTTTTTTTTATTTATTCTCGCGCATAACTTCGTCGCTTGCCTACCGATTTGAAAAATTATTTTTTTGTTGGAAAGGGTATACTTTCCAAATAGTCTCATAGTCACCAAGTCGGGATCTGATGGTGGAATCGTGGCGAAATCGAGGGAAATCCTCAAACATTATAGGCAACTATATAGTAATTTTGGTATTTTCATCAAGGACTTAATCATTTACAGTCAAAAAGTGACATTTGATGAGGTGGAACTGGTGAAGAAGACCAGAAATGGCCGACAGAACTGCATACTCAAACAGATATCACAAAGAACATAGTTATGCGACTATTACAATAGAAATAAATTAATAGTTCTGAATAGTTATGTTGAAAATGGTATCATCGAAGTGACCCGATGATGGCGATAGAGCCGGAAGGTAGGCACCGGAACTCCGTAACTAATCATTGTATTCTAGCCGTGTTTGGGCTTATTAGAATTGTCCTGAGATGCACTTGGGCTATAAGGTACTATCTAACTGATCTGATGATGGAGCCGGAAGATGGAAGGTAGACACGGGAACTTCATAATAAAATGATGTTCTAGCAGGGTTTGAGTTAATTGGAATTGTCATGAGAAAAAGGTACTCTGGCTGTAAGTGTATTGCAACTAAAAAGTGTGAAATAAAACCCTTTTTATAAAAAAAAACCGACTTCAATACACTTACAGCCAAAGACTTTGGAGTTAAAAAAGTAGCCTATCCACTTTTGACTTAGAGACCCCCCGGTGGTATAGCTTTTCTATCCGTATGCACTTCTGGATGGGTATAGCTCAGTCCATTATCTGTTTACGTGCGTGTTAAACGTCACATCTAGACTAGACCTTCGACACATAGACTTGTGTAGAAGTCTACATTACATCATTATTTATAGACACGTTCTGTCGCGCGTGGATTTTGACGCAAGTGAAAGATAGCGGCCATTTATGAAGGAGAAAATTATGTTTTTAAAAGATAAGACTAGACCTACGTCTAACCTATGGCTTAATGGAGTAAAGTGCGTTAATTGTACGATAAACCGACTGTTCTTGGTAGGCATATCTAGGTGCAGAAGTTAAAATATACCTATTTAATATCCTAACTAATATTAGAAATGTGAAAGTGTGGATGTTTGGACGTTTGTTACTTAATCACGCAAAAACGGCTGAACGGATTTGGATTAAATTTGGCATGCATATAGCCTTTGACATGGAAAAGAACATAGGCTACTTTTTATTGCGGAAAAACATCTTATTCCTACGGGAAAACACGTTTAGAGTGCGATAACCGAAGTACACGCGGACGAAGTCGCGGGCGGACAGCTAGTAAGCACATAATATTTCCTTCCCGGGGCTGAGATTTTCCACGCGAGCCGAGTACGTACGCGAATGTTTTCGAATTTTACGGTTTTCCGCACGATGTTTCCTGCTCCGTTGATGAAGTTAATTACAGAAAGTAAAGCATCTGCCTGCATTTGAATCCGACACCCTACATGTAATATACTTACTGCTGTTTTGGTGGGCCACTAAATGAACTAAATCCCACCAACATCGAACCCTTGATTTTGCCTATTTGATGCTCGGAGTTTCGAATTTCCTTGAGTGATTGGATCAGGAATGAAGATATCCGCAGAACCAAGGTTACCGACATAGTCCGCAGAATCATAAAACTTAAGAGTGGGTTGGGCTCATTGCTTGCAGACCAGGTGGTCGATGGAAGCCTACTGGGGCCAGGGTTATCCGAAAGGGAACTCGAGCCCCGGGTATGAAGGCTAGAAGGAACGGGGTGGGTCGTTTCGTCAGTAAGAGTTTGACACTATCTCCCGCTCTGCCGAAGAGCGGGGAGTTGTCATTGGATGATTTTTTTCCCACCATTTTTTTATGGTGGTCGAGCTGGAAGGTTTTGGAGTGGAGATCGCGTACCGAAGGTGGCAGCTAGGGAATGCAAACCGGTTAACCCGAAAACCGAAAAACCGGATTTTCGGCATATTTTTAATGATTTAAAAAACCGGTTTTTTTTTCAAGTAACCGGTTTTTTTGAGATTTTTTTTTATTACTTTCAAATGACACTGTTTTTTAGCAAACATTGTTTTAAAACGCTGTTGAGGCTTGATATCAGTTGTAGGTTTGTTTATTAATATTTATGTACCATAGTGATAGCTACATCAATTGTGCAGTTCTTCTGTTTACAATCATTAAAAATCCTGGCCAGCCGCGTGTCGTGAGAACAGGCAGTGAATGCTGTCAGGGCCAGAATTAAAATCTCGCAAGGACACCAAAATTCTTATTCGCAGATAGAATACCCACCGTTGTTACTCATCATAACATCATCAGCTTAAACAAGTCGCTTTTATAGAAGAGAGAGTGAAAAGATCAAAATCTTTGCTTGTTCGTTACACTGATAAAAAACTCAGGGATATTCTTGCTACCGATGAGAAAATTTTCAGAATCAAGGAATATTACCTTTGTAATTACTCTTAAGATTTTATGTAACCATTTTACCAAATGTTATTCTGAATAAACATATATTACATATTACATATTGCAACAAGCAAAATTATCGGATGTAAGCTTCTAACTGTCAATGGCGAGTACATCACCCACCTTCGGTTTGCCAACGACATCGTGGTCATGTCTGAGACTACGGAAGAGCTCAGCACAATGCTGAATAACCTCAGTAGAGCTTCCGAAAGAGTGGGTCTTAAAATGAACATGGACAAAACTAAAGTCATGAGAAACAACCATGTAGCACCCACTCCTACCAAGATCGGAGACTCTGCTATACTCGAAGTTATGAACGATTACGTCTACCTCGGACAGACAATCCAGTTGGGTAGACCTAATCTCCGTCGTATCCGACTCGGCTGGGCAGCGTTCGGGAAGCTGCGCGGTAGCTTCTCGTCTAATATACCACAGTGTCTCAAGACGAAAGTCTATGACCAGTGCGTGTTGCCAGTGATGACATATGGTGCCGAAACGTGGCCGCTCACAATGGGCCTCATCAGAAGGCTTAAAATCACTCAAAGAGCAATGAAAAGGGCTATGCTCGGAGTTTCCTTGCGTGATCGGATCAGAAATAAAGATATCCGCAGGAGAACCAAGGTTGCCGACATAGCACAAAGAATCGCCAAACTCAAGTGGCAATGGGCAGGGCACATTGCTTGCAGAACAGATGGCCGTTGGGGCCGAAAGGTTCTGGAGTGGCGACTGCGTACTGGAAAATGAAGCGTCGGAAGGCCTCCTACAAGATGGACCGAAAACCTGGTGAAAGTTGCGGGAATCCGATGGATGCGGGACGCACAGGATCGATCATTGTGGCGACACTTGGGGGAGGCCTATGTCCAACAATGGACGTCTATCGGCTGAAATGATGATGTGTAAGCTTCTAACTCCAAAGAACACTCTCAACAGGTTATCAGAGTGCTGAATGATCATCATGCGACGTCAGTAATGGTTTGGTGAGGGTATCACGGAATAACCAAGGTTAATTTTCGTGAAAATGGGCTACTCTAATTTCAGCTAAAGAGTATCAAGATACTATCCTAAACGCCATAGCAAAGCCCCTTAAAGCCTCTCTCTATTTGATAATATACTAGGGGTTTTTCAGCAAGACTCAGCTTCCGGTCACAAGGCACGCACTACCCAGGCTTGCCTTGCAGCGAGTGTTTCGGGCTTCATTAAGGCTAGCCCAGACCTCAACCCGTGAACTACAAATTAAGATCTATATTAGAGAGCATGGGCTGTATGTAACAATAACTCAAAATCCTTAACAATTCTTTACGTTCAGCAGTGGACAACTTTCCAATGATCACCCTGCGTGAACAGATGAAGCGTGGCCTGAACGCTTAAAAGCCTGTGATAGGGCTAATCTACACTAATACTAATACTCGTATAATAAAGAGGTGAAACTTGTTTTTTATGTGTTTTTGTTTGTAAGAGGTAACCTCTCGAAGTACTTGGTCCGATTGCTAAAATTTTTTCACCGATAGAAATTTGCTTTGTTCCTGAGTGACATAGGCTATATTTTATGTGAGCGGGCGAAGCCGCGGGCTAAAGCTAGTGATGAGTATTTTGAGTAGAAGTATATATTAACTTCTAGCTTAGATTCTCTATGTATGACATCATTCTGAGACATTCGTTTTTATGAAGATGAGATTTTTTTATTTTTAACAGGATTCATATTAGGTATACAATATATTTTTTAATAGATAAGTTCCAAGATAAGTTTAAAAATATTTATTTAGAATTACACAAGCAAAAAAAATTGAAATTTTCACTTAAAAATAAATTTAAAAAAAAGTAATTATAAAACCGGTTACCCGGTTAACCGGTTTTTTTCTTAGGAAAACCGAAAAAAAACCGGTTTGTAATTTTGGCGGTTTTTGCATTCCCTAGTGGCAGCATTGGAAGGCCTCCTGTAGGGTAAACTGATGACCGAGTGAGGGTCGTGGAAATCCGATGAATGCAAGATGCATAAATCCGGTTGCTATGGGGTCACTTGGCTTACGTCACGTCTAACAGTGCACGTCTTATAGCTGTAATAATCATCATCATCATCATTTCAGCTGAAAGACGTCCACTGTTGGACACAGGCCTCCCCCAAGCGTTGCCACAACGATGGATCCTGTGCGTCTCGCATCCACCGAATTTCCGCACCTCTCGCCAGGCCGTCGTCGGTCCACCTTGTGGGAGGGCTTCCAACGTTGCGTTTTTCGGTGCGCGGTCGCCACTCTAGAACCTTTGGGCCCTATCGACCATCCGTTCTACGAGCAATGTACCTTGCCCACTACCACTTTAGTTTGGTGATGGCTGTAATAATGGTTATCTTTTAAATCTAAACTCACCTGTTACACAGGGATGGTCTTGAAGGAACTGCGCCTTCAGCTGGTCCAGCTTCTCAGCGATGCTTTCTTCCAATGGACCTTCGATTGCTTGGAACACTGATGCTCCTGTAAAAAAAAGCAGACAAGTGTTAGGACAATGTTAATTTTTTTTTTTTTAAGCTATTGCATAGCTTCTATCGCGGGCCTTGAGCGTGGAGATCGAATCCAGAAATTCCGTAACGAAAATAACCTAACACCCCCCACTCATTTGTTTTTTGAGCGTGGTGACCGATAAGAAAACAAATGAGTGAACAATCAATCAAAATTCAATTCAATTTGTGAAAGTGTAACTTCAATTAATATCAAAGAAAAAAAAACAAGGAAAAAAAATACTGCATAAATAAAATAAATAAATAATTATAATTGCATAAGTTGATAAAAATGCTATGCAATAGCTTTACCGCGGCAGTCCCCGAGTGCCACACGTCTTTTTTTTTATAATGGATAGGCTCGCGTTTGACCACAATCTCACCTGATGGTAAGCGATGATGTGGCCGACGATGGAGCACGCTTGCCTAGAAGCAATCTATTCACTCTTGACTTAAAGACCCCTAGGTTATAGCTATCAGGAAACACAGACTCCAGCAGGGAATTCCATTCCTTAGCTGTACGCATAATGAATGTACTCCCAAAACGCTTTGTACGTATAGGTGGGATGTCCACCATGTACCGGTGGCGCAACGCCGTACGTCTTGTGGTCCGATGATGGAACGGACATATTTTTTTTAGATGTGAAATCATCTCTTCGGTCAACACCTCTTTTTCGATGATTCCACATATTGCCCAGTGGTGTAATCACTTGAGATACAAAACTGCACTAATTTTACATCACAATATCCACCAGAAATCAATTTACGAATTAAAGAAAGAAAGAAAGAAAACTATTTTATTTGGCATACACACTCGTAGATACATTACAAAAATTACAATTACTAAAACAGCTACAAAACTTCACTCGAAAAAGTCCTGCCAAAAATTCATCTACTAGGTACATAACTAACCTATGCGTTTTTTGGCAATTTTTAGGGTTTGTACCTCAAAAGGAAAATACTGAACCCTTACAGGACCGCTTTTTTGTTCTTCCGTCCGTATGTCTGACTGTTTGTCACGGCCTTTTATCTCGGGAACGCGTGGAGATATCGAGTTGAAATCAAAACCATATACTCAGGTCTGTGGACTCTTGAAGCTATTAAAATCAAACTTGTATGTTAACGAGAAAAAAGGATACTTCGGTTTGTGAGGTAAAAAACGTACATTTCGACACTCTCAAGGAAATCAAAATGCATAGGGTACTTTCCGTTGATTCGGCCAGAATCCTGAAGTTTGGCGTATAGTAAGGTCTTTTAGAACAAGTAAGTATAAGAATAAATCTGAAAACTGAAAATTTTTTGTTATGTCACAATTTTTTTTTTGCGATTCGGAAATATCTTTTGAGACTATAGGTAAGTTTGTACGGAACCCTCAGGGCGTGAGTCCGACTCGCACTTGCCCAGTTTTTTTTTTTACATTTGCTAGCATAGCCCTCGTCAATCAAAGGGCGAGTGACATTTGGTGGGAAACAATATAGATCGTTCAGAATATGAATTAATATTTTACGGACCTGTCATTAAAATAATCAAGTCTAATATGACAAGTTGCTTAATCTAGATCGGTCATATTTTATTTATCCAACGAATTGGAAGCAGCATTTTTGTATTACAATTTACATGGCTTTTGATAATTATGATAACCGAACCAGTGATGACATCGTTCATTGCTTTATTCCCTGTTTCATGTTCATCATCATCATCATCGGCTTACTGCCCTTTTTTTGGTGAGAAATCATCTGAAGACATCTGCCGCCCCTAAGCGGGGCGGGAGGGAATGTCAGACTTTTACTGATTAAAATCCTCTACTATTTCCTTCGTTGCATTTCATACCTGAACCGGGTTTTCCTTTCAGAAGCTAACCCATGGCCGCAGTAGGCTTCGAACCTGCTGGGCCTTACGGCTTGCTGACAACTCTCCACAAGACATGCGCCACCTGCTATGCTGCCCATTCTGCGTAACGACCTGCAGTTTCCAGGATCCATACGAGGCCAACAATAGAGCTGTACAGGTTGCCAAATATCGGTCAGAAGAAGTATAGTTTGTGAGCATCGACACGAAAAGAAGAACTCTTGCTGTATTCGGTTTGTCTTCAACCTTCGTAAGTATGATCACATATCTGAGCATCGTTCGCTCTTGAAATGATTACCAATTCGTCAGCGTAGAGCCCTAAGGGCCTTGACTACCCTGTTCTCATTACTTGATAAGCCTTCTTCTCCTTCTTATCTGATTTCAGGAATTCAATTTCTCTGCTCTGGGCACAATAAAAATCTTCGGTCTACAAATAATCGCCTTCTACGATGTCCCTCACACCGCTCTGGACTTATCCACTCTTCCTTTTTTGTTCAGGCGATACTATCTCTCTTCAATATCAGGATAGCGACCTGCCGATTCTCCTTTAAGGTGATGGCACGTGAGCATATTCGCAAGAAGTTGGTAGAATCATCATAGCATTGATTGGTTGGATTTGTTTTTCACAACAACATTGTTTATTTGTATGTATTTATCTAAGTATGTTTTTACTATTGTATTTGTCTCTCTTCTGTTTGTCTATTTATTAAGTTGCACCTGCCATTTTGTTTCTGCACCACCCTAAGGTCGACTGGTAGATAATGCCTATGGCATTAAGTCCGCCTTTGTACAGTGTAATGTGCTTAGAGCATTAATAAATAAAAGAAGAACTTTTTGAGACGCGCGTGGAACGAAACGCGCCGTCGACGACTTGGGCTCAGTCTGGACGGTTACTGGACGGTCAGAAAGCGAGCTACAATTACCGGCACGGATCTTGAGCGCTGGCTTCAAGTTGCGCAGAAGTCAAATATTCGGCCTCTTTAGTGGTGTGAAGTGAGATGCGGGGGCGGGGAGTGTCAGTGATTGGCTCGCCGCGCCATTGTGTCATAGACGTCACTCATGATTCGTTCCTGCGCTTGCTGCATGTATCTAACAACGACGACGATTGGCTCGCCAATGTATGGAATGCGCAAAGCGATCCCCACTCTGACGCCGAGCGCTCAAGATCCGTGCCGGTAATTGTACATCTTACTGTCCAAGTATCGTGATATTTGTAGTCGGCGCAGTACGTTTTTCTTCTATTCCAGTGCTGTCACCCGTCACATCATCACTCTCTTTACTTATCACTCCTCACACAATCCATCTGTCTTTCCTTTGGCCTCCCTCCGTCCACATTTATATCTATCTACTCATAACTCTTTCAATAACATTACTTTTAATTCAATTCAATTAATCTAGTAAATAATCACTAGGTACAAACTTAAAATAATAATACGTACAAACGAGTAAAAAAAAAAAGGCTGAAAAACGGGGAAAACTCAGAGGGCATCAAAAAAACAGTTTTTTTTAAATCGACGAATTCCAAACGACTTTAAAATCGGTGTCGTTTAAACTCGATTGATGGATGTGAATACATAAATGGTCTACATTTTTATTTTATTTTTTTTATTTTTCGTTCATTGGCCAACCAACAATTGTTTACACCATAAATTTTTAAAGAACTTATATCTACCATAATCTAAGGTTAGTGTAACAATTTTTTACAGGTTAGCACCGCATGCCCCTTAAACATATATTATGTGTTACAGAGAAAAAAAGAATATCTAACTAAAAAACTAACAATTTTAAACTAACAATATTTGATATTTGACTAAATGACTAAATCGCTACGATATCGTTACGGTTTTCATTTTAAGAATCGCGCTACTGATAGTTTTAAACGTTAAAGTTTTATGACAGATAAAACAAGATGGCGCTGTCGAAGAGCTAGATTCACCGCTGCTGCGTGTACCACTCATGATATCTCTATAACAATCATAATAATGTCAAGTATTTCGCTTAAGAGGACCAATAAAAATATTTGATAAAAGCTTCTCCTTGATAAAATCTGATCCTTGTGGTAAAAAAAAAAACGTTCGAAAACAAAAACCATTTCAATAAGCACGTCTCACTGTTTTTCTTCAGTCCTCGTTTGGCCTATTTTCTTTAGACCTTTTATTATCATAAAAATCCTACTTCAATGATATGGCCAAACAATTATTGACGTATCATCAAACGTAAACGTTTACAATAGCCGAAAAGGATCTTGAGCGCTCGGCGTCAGAGTGGGGATCGCTTTGCGCATTCCATACATTGGCGAGCCAATCGTCTTCGTTGTTAGATACATGCAGCAACGTAGGGAACGAATCAGGTGTGACGTTTATGACACGATGGCGCGGCGAGCCAATCACTGACACTCGCCACCACTAAAGAGATCGAATATTTGACTTCTGCACAACTTGAAGCCAGCGCTCAAGATCCGTGCCGGTAATTGTAAACGATCTGGCCTATTTTTGTTGGCCATACATGAAGTGACCAATTCAAAGATTTGCTCACGACATTCACACAAAAGATTATTTGCTATTATAATTTTCGTAGGCGTCAAGCCAGCAATGTCTTTTAGCTGTCAATACATCATTGTGATATGACATAAATAAATAATGTTGGGCTAAATAAAACGCGTAAAAGTTCGTAGACGTGTTAGTGAGTTTGTGACAGGATAATAAGAAAACTTTCCGATATTATTCGCAATAGTTTCCCGCTTATCTATTATTTCTATTTTGGTTTGACGAAGGGCAACGAGTAAATTGGTAAAAAGTTAGATAGACAGATAGATAAAAAATAGTACATTGTTACACTAGGGGTGAAAGTAACTCATTTCGTCCCGAGAAGGAGTTGGCGGCCGAGCGGAGCGAGGTCGCTAATTCGAGGGGTTAAATGGGTTACTTTCAATCCGAGGTAAACACTGTGCTTTTCATTACGAATACGAGGAAACTAAAAATAAAATAAAAAGTTTGTAAAACTTGAGTCGTCGTACGGACGATTTTATACGCGGAAAAGGTATTCCACTACTGCTTTAGCCTCTTCTCTTATGAAATCTTAATAAACTAGTGCGCCTCACCATCAAAGATTGCATCGCTACTTACCATCAGGTGGGATCGCAGTCAAGCACGAGTTTATCTCAATTAAAAAAAAAAAAAAATTAGGCGTTAAATCACTATTTTAATCTGATAAACATAACGTGTTAATACAAATCTCTGTTGTACGGAAATGTAAACAAAACTCGAAAAAACCAACGACTGATTGCCACTTTCCCGCCATTTTTTTTTTTTTCTGCGGCCGGCCAGCTATTCAGCCTCATTAATGAAAAATAAGAAATTAATTGTAATCTTTTAAAAATAAAGTATTTTAAAGAAATAGTTGAACAAATGAATCACTTAAAATATAACATTATTTAATTAATACTTGTCTTTAAGTTATTTCAATTTTATATCGCGCTGTGATTGACTGGCTGTATGGAAAATTGGAACATGGTTCAATAGAAATGTGAAGATAGAACTAGTTTTTTTATAAATTATTTTGACAGCTGTCAGTTGTAAAGTAAAACTCCCTAGGGATGAAAAGTATCACTTTCAGCCCGCTCCTCAGGCAACTTCAGACCTACTTTCAGAGTATGAGTAATGAAAAAATATTTTTTACACAACTACAGACGTGTCTATGGCGATATTTTTTAGATATTCACACTTTTTCTTTTTTTATGGTAGGTACTTATTGTCACATATCTGTCGTGGCCAGTGTTTTATTCCCCATTTTGCTGCAAAGTTAGTGTTTTTTGTTTTGATAATGGGATTTTATCTAATATTTAGGTTATCAGACTTTAACTGACTGAAACCCGTCTCTGATCCTTCAGTTGCCCTTTGCGTTCTTGGATCAAGAATTTCCTTTTCAGAAATTTCCCATGGCCCTTTTTTGTTATGGTGAGAAAAAATCATCCAATGACAACCCCCGCTCTAGGGCGGAGCGGGAGATAGTGTCAGACTCTTACTGACTAAAAGACCCCGTTCCTTCTAGCCTTCATACCGGGGCTCGAGCTTCCTTTCGGATAACCCTGGCCCCAGTAGGCTTCGACCCGGCTAGGTCCCTGCTGTTGCTGACAACTCCTTCAGGCGCACGGGAACAATGCGCGCCGTCGACGACTTGGCTTGGTCCGGACATTTACCGGACGGCCGGACAGCGAGCGAACTGTTGGCAACCCCTCAAAAAAAAAATCTGTGTTTTCTATTTAACCCTTCGAATACCGTCATTATAGAATGTACATGGAATAGTTTTATTTTCCTATTGCACGGTTTCTGAATTCTGTTTTCCTAAATAACCTAATGATTCTAATGTTTTTGCAGTATCTGGCAGCTAATGAACCAAGTCAGCCTTCTCGGTCAGCTTCGCTGAGGTAGTCAATACTATAGTAACATTCCATTTCCATTTTTTTGTCAATTCCCATTTTACCAAGATCATGCCTGTTTCAATAATTTCACATATTGTCGAGTCGTGTAGAAAGACTTGAGATTCAAAACTACATCAGTTATCAGTTACTTATTAATTAATTAATTAATATAAATATTATTTATTTAATTAATTATAATATAATTAATTTATATTAATTAATTAATAATATAATAAAGAGGTAAAGTTTGTTTTTATGTTTGTAGGAGGTAATCTCTGGAAGTACTGGTCCGATTGCTAAAATTTTTTCACTGATAGAAAGCTTTTTATTCATCTGTGACATAGGCTATATTTTATGTACCTACGCGGGCGAAGCCGCGCGCAAAAGCTAGTCAGGTATACATCACAATATCCACTAGCAATGACTTCGCGAATTAACTTCATTCGAATAAATCCCGCCGTAAACTTTGACCTAGAATGGTTCCTTCTTCATGTATTTTTATTTTTCATACCCAGGCACAAGAAGTTTGCTATGCTTCCAATCATAATTTTAAAGTTCAGTCACTAATAAGACCTCTCTTGGAACGTAGTTTCTTACGTACCAAGGCTAGAGTAAATAGGCTCTTAGTAAACTAGTGAAGGCTAGGCTAGTGCGCCTCACCATCAACTATTGCATCACTGCTTACCATCAGGTGTGATCGCAGTCAAGCATTACTTTATATTGTTTAAAAAAAAACCTATCATCCGATTCTTTTTGGAACATGTTTGAATGTCGTACTTTCAATTAAAACATTCGAATAATTCTGACAGCGACGCGTTCGAATTTCGAATCTTTACGCAAAAGATTAGCCGTCAGCCAGTCATCATCCATTAATTTCAGATAAGCAACACAATCAAACCGCACTCAATCTCGAGTAATCTGCCGAATAAATACAGGCTAATACGATTTGACTTTCATTGGCCAAGTCGATGCGAAATATTTTTCTATTTATTATTGAAGTCGACGGCCTGTCAGACTTTATTATTGAAAGGACGAATCATGATATTATGAACAGATGATCGGCCATCTTGGTTTATTTGATTTTGGAATTCGAATAGAATCTTATCGAGGAATTAATAAGTAAGTACTACATAGTACTTACAACGAATCAATAGGCTTATTTTGGAGTACATTAGAGTACAGGATTATTGGTAGCTGGATGTATTTCCGGTAGAACGTGATAGTGTGACCTATTTACAACAAGCGACCAAGATATTACATACATAACCGGTGTAATTTTTATTCCTATATCCGTAGATTCCTGTCCACATCCGAAATTACCTATCGATAACAACCCTGCATGGTTACTATAGTCACAGAAAAGACGAAAGAGGTTAGAAAGGAAATACTTTCCGATTTGTACCACACTTGTGCATTATGGTAATCAAAAAGTCACAGTTTGGTTACAAGCTACATTACGTACATATGTAAAGTGCAATTATAGTCACTTTCTGAGCAAGTGTGTCGAAAATATTTTAAAAATAAATTCATTACCCACCTATTATAATATCCTTTCTTTATTTTATAGAAGTTATTATTCCAACCAAATTAATTGAAAAAAATATTTTCTAGGGCTTCTTCAGGAGATAAGTACGCCCAGAGAATTATCATCATCATCAGCCTTTTTAATGTTCTCACCGCTGGGATTCAGGCCTCCTCTCTAGGAAAGGGAATAGGCCGTAATCCACCACGCGGGCCGAGTGCGGGTAAGTGAATGTCACATGTCTTCGAATTTTTGGTTCTAGGACATGCCGGTTTCCTCACGATGTTTTCCTTCACCGTTTTGAGAGCAGTGGTGATGAAATAAATTACACAAAGTAATGCGCCTGGCAGGGTTTGAACCCGCGACCTACAACTCGTAAGTCGGAGCCATTACCACTCGGCCACCACTGCTCTCCCAGACTGCTCGCCCAGAGAATACACAACAACAATTTTACTTCCCTTTACGATAGGTTTCGATTAAATGAAACAATGCGAATAATAAAAAGACGAAAGTTTGTGAGTGTGTAAGGTCGTTACTTCGATGTCGATGAACGTTGTTATACGGGTAGACCGTACCCTGTCCCTGGGACCTGTAGCCCGATTCACGTAATGAAAACCGTAACGATATCGTAGCGATTTAGTCGTTTAGTTAGACCATTTCCGTATTCACATCCATCAATCGAGTTTGAACGACACCGATTTTAAAGTCGTTTGAAATTCGTCGATTTAAAAGAAAAATCTGTATTACATTATCCTGGTAGAATACTTATTAATGTAACTGGAAATAAGTCGATAGATCGTGAATATCGCTTTTTGATAGGACTCCGAACGAACGACTATAAAACTTCAACGATATTTGGCTTATTTGATTTTACGTTAATCAGGCTACTGCACGCTTAGCCAAGTTGTTATTCTGCAATCGTTAACGCTATCGAAAAGTGACGAAACGTATGGGAATGACGTCATCTCAACGTAAAGTCGCGTGGTCAAAACAAACGAATAGACAATTCGTAGCCAAGTTCACATCGTTCAAAATCGTTTCTACAATGTTTAACGCTACATCCTTTGTTACACAATCGCTACATTGTAGAACGAGCGGCCGACTCAGACGCGTCAACATGGCTACCAACTTATCGTTTTCTACAATATCTGTCACCGAGGCGTTACCGATTAAAGAACGGAATTCGACACAAACTGGTTGTAACTTGGCTAGGGGGGCTGGTCACGCGGAGAACTCTAGTACCGTGATGCAGGATTTTGAATTTTAGGTTCTCATTTGGCGTCATAGACGTCGCTACATAGGCTACTTTTTTTATACCGAACTAGCTTCTGCCCGCGATTTCCCCCGCGTACATAAAATATAGCCTATGTCACTCAGGATTATAGCAGCTCTCTATCGGTGAAAAAATTTTAGCTATCGGACCCAACAAAAAAACATAAAAACAAACTTACCTCTTTATTAGTGTGGATGTAGATAACATTACAGTTTCTGTAAAATAGGACCGGTTTTCCAATGGTCCTGACTATTAGAAAAGCAAATCAAGATGCTTATCATTCACAAAAATATAGAAACAATCGCTTTAGTGATTATTTACACAATTTTTCAAAAACCGTGTGATTAGTATTTATAAGAATAATAAAACATCAGTTGAATTGTATAATCATAAGAATATCTCATAAAAAAATCATTTCAAAGCAAATCCCAATATATTTTGCATAATTACAAAGCACCGGAGATTTCTTCAAAACAAAACTGAAACATGAACAAAGAATTGTGAAATCAAAAGGTAATTTACAAAAACAAAAGAAACAATAAAGATGAACAACTTTTGTAAGTCGAAAAGATTTATAACACTCGAAACAAAAATAAAACCGGTCAAGTGCGAGTCGGACTCGCGCACCGAGGATTCCGTACAAACTAACACGATGTAAATTGTTCAAGATTTTTTCGAATAGCAAATAGTAATTTTCTTATGATTTACCGGTTTTCATTCTTTTTCCTTTGCTTGTGCTATCGATATACCTTGCATTTTACAAGATTTCAGCCTTCTGGGGTAAATGGAAGTTCGCTATACTTTTTGATTTCCTAGCGAGCGTCAAAATGAGCGCCTAATCGGAGCATAAACAACTTTATCTTTGGATTACGTTGACTTAGAAGTTTGATTTTTTTTATAAGTACTTCAAAGAATAGCAGATCTGACTATTTGATATCAATTTCTACTTCGTACCTGCATGCGTTCTTTAGAAAAAGGGTTTTAACAGATAGACAACAAAGTGATGAAAGTGAAGTCCTATAAGGTTTAATTTTTTCCGACTTAGGTACGGAACTCTAAAAACAACTCAGAAGTTTGTTCTTTTTAAATCAATCTTGTGTTATAATTGTGTTAAATAAGACGGGTCAACATAAATAAAAAAGTATCGGGCAAGTGCGAGATTCGTGCGCTAAGGGTTGGAAATGAATTATATTTATTTTTAATGTTTTTTTTCACACAGATTTTTTCTTCAATACTGTAGACTTATTAGACTTACTTTTGGAGGTTAGGGGTGAAAAGTTATATTTTCCAAAAAAACTGTATTTATTTTCAAACGATGAAAAACATCCTCTATGTTTTTCATCGTTTGAAAATAAATACAGTTTTTTAAACATAGGAGGCAATTATTATAATCTACGATTCTATTTGTCAGTCAGTCAGATAAGCGGGACGCGCGTGGTTGTTTGTCAGTTTTATTCAGTTTTTTTTTCATTTTCCATTAATTCAGGAGTCCGCCATATTGGATTTAGAATGACACTAACTAACCATGTATTGTCCAAGATTGAACATGTCTGCTTTCAGCTCAATCGGTTGTTGTTTTAAAATTGTTGTAAAAGTAAAGATTTATATCAGATGCTTGTGTAAAACTCATTTGCATTCGACCTAAACTGACATACAAAACCTTGCAGGTTCAATTTTAATTGAACTTGATAAAAAAAATTGTTTATTTGTCACACACAATATAAGATCAAATTATTTTTAGTGATATAAACTAGTGCTTGACTGCAATCTACCCTGATGGTAAGCGTTGATGGTAGCTAGGTGCGCTAGTTTATTAAGAGCCTATTCACTCTAGCCTTGAAGACCCCTAAATTATAATCGGACGGGAAGACGCAGCATGCAAATTGTTCTAGTCTTTCGATGTAAGGGGTATAAACAATGAAAATATGTAGAAACTTAAAAAAACAGTAACAACACGTGCCACGGCTGCATTAAACAGAATTTGTTCAGCAAAATGCCAGACAATCTATAAAGTAGTTGCCTGAGATCGCACAAGTACAATTCACTTATCTATGCTCATAAAATAATTTTCTCTTTTCTTATTCTCATTCATTTCTCTAATATATAATTCAAGCATTCTAAAAATATACAATTCAAAGTGTGTTCTTACGATGTCACGTGACATGAAGAAATAATGCAAGTAGATACTAATGTAATGTGAGGTTTAATTTACCTAATGTAACTTGGAAACTTGGGAGTAACTGTTTTTTTTTATTGGAAAACATCTTCGTCATCAGCTTCCTGCCTTTGTCATATTATTATATTATATTATTATATCTTTTCTTTGGCCCTCTCTCCTTCTGCATACATCTATATATACATATACTCACAACGCGAGCCTATCCACAATAAAAAAAAAACTGGGCAAGTGCGAGTCGGATTCGCGCACTGAGCGTTCCGTGCAAACTACAATTCCCAAATGAAGTCTCGTAGATTTTTCCGAATTCCAATTTTTTTTTTATTTGTGACTTGGGTAGCAACAAATGTACTGTTTTCAGATTTTTTCCTATATCTGTGCTATAAGACCTTGCCCAAATTTGGCCCAAACCAAATTTCAGGATTCTGGGTCAACGGGATATGAGTACCCTATGAATTTCGATCCTTGAGAGTATCAAAATATACGTTTTTTTGCGACATAAACGCCCGTATTTTTTTTATTCGTTAACTTAGAAGTTTAATTTTTCACAGCTTTAAGGGACCGCAGACTTGAGTATATGGTTTTAATTTTAACTCGATACCTCCACGCGTTCTCGAAATAAAGGGTCTTGACAGACTGATAGACAGACAGACGGACAGACAACAAAGTGATCCTATAAGGGTTCCGATTTTTCCTTTTGAGGTACGGAACCCTAAAAAAGTCTTTTGGTAACTTTTGCGTTTCATCCCCCCTCTTCATATAATATACCATACCAAGACAAACGATTTCTTTTCAACTTATCAGTCACTGGCACCTTTTCAAACTTGCTCTGCTCTATTATGCTTATTTCTTGATGGGAAAACATTTATTATTTACTAGCTTTGGCCCGCGGCTTCGCTCGCGTTAAATTCGGGGTAACACGGTTCCCCTTTCTGTGGGGGGTTAGTGAACTCCCCTTAGTGAACTCCACTGCGGGTGACATAACCTACAACAAACTTATTATTTGCGGTTGGTACTGTAATCGGGTCTAGGGATCGAACCGCAAAATTAAGTTTGTTTTTTATTGTATATACTTTTCCGGGATAAAAAGTACCCAGTGTGGTGCCCAGGATATTAAAGAAAAATTATACCAAGTTTCATCGTAATCGAACCGGTAGTTTCTGCGTGATTCCTGAACAAACAGACAGACAGACAAACATTTTTTTAATCACAATTTTGGGTTCGGTGTCGGTATAGTAACACCCTCTGCCATTTATTTTTTTGATATTTTCAATGTACAGAATTTTCACTTCTACAGATTTATTATAAGTATAGATTTGTTATTGTGGGAAGGTCTTGCCGTGACGTCACACGTGGTAGTGAAAAGATCAGGATCACTTGTGAAAATCCGTATATTTGCAAAGTTAATACAAAGTTGGTACAGCACAGAAGAAGAGTTTAGATGAAGAAGATGATAAGGAGAAAGTTTGTAACATGAATCATAGGCGCAGTCCAGCACAATCAACCAAGTCCGCTTGGACCAAAAAGTCCTATACGCACAACTGAACTAGTGAGGTCCTGTGAGACCATTCCAAGTAGGACGTAATCCGCAGATGCAGCACTAGCTGAGTCAGATCAAAAACTTAAAACTATAGGGCGGCCATTAACTCACGGAGAATCTTAACACCGCGATTCAGAAATATGACGTCACGCTACAGCGCCATCTAGTGTCGAGTAGCAAAAGTAGCGGTGCGGGTAGTTGTTAAAAAAGGTTTGTTACATTATTGTTTTTATTTTATTTATTTATTTATTCCTGACATCGAAACGCCTTGCAGCAATTACAGCAATAGAGCACAATTAGTTCAGAATCTGCTACTTTCTAATATCGTATGCGCAATGTTGTAGTCACGGAACAGTAAAAACAGTGGAAGAAGTAAGTAGGCGTGGCACTGTCGCCGCTAATAAGAAACGCGTTGCACACTAGCTGTTCAAGCGCTCTCATTCTTTAACTAGACTGCGCAATATAATAATTAACGAAAAATAATATTAAAATGCCTTATTGTCCCATACTGTACTTTAAAAACCATAGTTAGACTAAAGATCTAACTCATTGAGGTGTATCATACCACCGAAAAGTATTATTTTCGGATATATTTTAATAAAATGAAAAAATAAAATTACGTGAAACATTACGCAAGATATGCAAACAAAACTAGTCCTTAAAAACATAAACACAAAGTTGATTTTCTTTTCTCGGTTACTAGCTTTTCTGGAATATTCGTTAGTCTACCTATACTTTTGACGCTATCCAAATAGTGCGTGACTTTATCGATAAAATCAATCGATATGTTACATTGCCTTTTTAAAATAAAAGTAATTATATAATATAGTTTAATAGTTTTTGTAAGTAATATAATACAGATAATTATTAAATTAATAAATTTAATAAAATAAAAATTGTGGTATAATATTTGTGATGTATTTTAAATAAATTTAGTTAAAGAGTTAGGAACAACATAGGGCATTTGAATTATACTTAATATTCTTATGTTTAGTAGTGGGCGATGACGATGATTTCAGCTGAGATGATGATAATTGATGTACTATGCAAATAAATACCCTTTTTACCACATTTAAAAGTTGCCTTTAATCATATTAATTTCATTATTTTAATACTATCACAGTATCGCATACAATTTTTTTTGCATTATTATGTTTTAAATACATTTGCATACAGTCGATATAATTTCGATCGAATAAGGTTACCTCACTACTGGAGTAGCAGTCTGCGTACGTGTCAGTGATACGCCATTCAAATATCACTCTTATTTTTAGCATTTTACAGTTCATACTGGATTAGCATGAAATATAGTAAATATATTCTGAACAATGCCATCTTGCGACGAGTAGCGGTCCTTGGTAGTCAAAGATGTATTTCTTTCTTGTTTTTGTCAATTTGATTTATAGATGACTGATTTTAAAGTTGCATTTCGTATAATATTTTTTTTGCATTTCGTTTACGCCCTGTTTTTGTTTTTAGCCAATCATATTTTTGGGTTTGCAGTAAGAGTAAATTGTGAATGTATGAGTTTGGCGACACCGGTTCTGGGACAAATATTTTCTCAAGCTACTTCCACTGTTTTTACTGTTCCGTGGTTGTAGTAGTCATCAAGGCAGCGACGCTGCGGTGCCACTTCAGGATTCCACATGCGATAAATTCCATAACAAAACACTTTCTTTTCACAACATTTTGAGATACTTTCGGCTCTTTTGATACACTTTTCAGAGTTAATTAAAAAAACGTATATCATCCCGACCATAGGCCATCAAATAACTCCTTCCAATTCGCGTGGAACCTGTAATCCTTCAGTTGCCCTTTGCCTTTCAAGGCCACGGTAACCCAATACAAGGCATATTTTTTTACTTCACGTGGACAAAGTAGCTACTATGATATGATTACTAAGAATGAAACTTACCCATAGCGAGATAAAGCGCCATAGCCGAGGCTAGCACGAAGATGCGCAGCGCCGGTATGCCGCGCGCGTCGTTCACACAGCCGGGCACGACCAGCCTCATGGTGACCGGGGTTTAGCTGGGAACAAGGAGAAGAACATAAATATCAGTTTTAATGGAATGCTGGATCGATTTTTAACCACTAACATTATTACCTACTGGACGCAAACAATTAACTATCGATTCGAAAACAAGAACCCCTTTTTTTTTTTTTTTTTTTTATGGTGGGAAAAAATCATGCATTGACATCCCCCGCCCTTGGGCGGAGCGGGAGATAGTGTCAGACTCTTACTGACTAAAAGACCCACCCCGTTCCTTCTAGCCTTCATACCGGGGCTCGAGCGCCCTTTCGGATAACCCTGGCCCCAGTAGGCTTCGACCCGGCTGGGTCCCTGCTGTTGCTGACAACTCCTTGAGGCGCGCGGGAACAGTGCGCGCCGTCGACGACTTGGGCTTGGTCCGGACAGTTACCGGACGGCCGGACAGTGAGCTACCCATTGCTCACTGTCCGCAAGCCCGTCTACGTTGGCCGGAAATCGGGATCAGAATCCCGGCGACGGCGGCGGCGATAACGCCGTTGCCTGATGCGTTCGGCCTCCTCCTTTGCGAGCATTACTGCTTCGCAGAAGTCGGCGACCGCCTGCCACTCCTCCTCGCTCCGGACCATGGCCTCAACCAAGGCCCGGCGCGAGAGGTCTCCGCCGCCGATCGCCCCCACGAGGGCACGGCGATGCTCCGCCCAAGCAGGGCACACCTCGACTGTGTGCTCCACCGTGTCCTCCGGGCGTTCCGCACAGTGGCGACACCTGGGCGTCACCTCCGCATGAATCCCGTGCAGGGATTCGTGTTGTGATAAATAAAATATTTTTCTTTCTTTCTTTCTCACTCCTTCTTTATTTCTTTCTTTCTGTCTCTCTCTTTCTTTCTTTCACCGTTCTAAAATGATTTTTCATACAGGTGAGAGGCGAGAAGGAAAATATAAAAACCTTATTTAAGGCTTGTAAGATAGGAATTAAATGCACAGATACTCGTACTGCCACCTAGGCTGCGCCCGGATAAAGCCCCGCTGACCTTTAAATTCAGTTTCTTGGTGAAATATTGGTTTATTTACATTTAAGTTATGTAGGTACATTCTGAAGAACACTTAACCAGAAATATATTTATGTAACATATTTCTAAAGATTAAAACCATTTGAAAGGAATAGTATTTTGTTTTTTTTTTGCCGCAAATGTGTTACAGAGACAAAATCATAATTATGTTGATAATGATGCACACGAATCTATACCCGTTACCGAGGAGTAGGCATCTACCACCGTGGGATCTGGAGGCAACAGTCCTTGCACACATGCACGATATGCGCGTGGAGATGCAACGCCGGGGTGAAAGTCCGCTGCCGCGACAGGTCACGGCATGGCGGACAGAGCTCCGGCGGGATCTCATGGTGAAATGGCGTCAGCGACTATCGCAACCCAGTGCTGGGCACGCCACAATCATGGCGGTAAGTCCCCTCTTTGAGGCGTGGCTGGAAAGACCTCACGGCGTCCTTACCTTCCGCATGACGCAGGTACTCACCGGACATGGTTCGTTCGGGAGTTTCCTGCACTCGATTCATGCGGAAGTGACGCCCGGGTGTCGCCACTGTGCGGAACGCCCGGAGGACACGGTGGAGCACACAGTCGAGGTGTGCCCTGCTTGGGCGGAGCATCGCCGTGCCCTCGTGGGGGCGATCGGCGGCGGAGACCTCTCGCGCCGGGCCTTGGTTGAGGCCATGGTCCGGAGCGAGGAGGAGTGGCAGGCGGTCGCCGACTTCTGCGAAGCAGTAATGCTCGCAAAGGAGGAGGCCGAACGCATCAGGCAACGGCGTTATCGCCGCCGCCGTCGCCGGGATTCTGATCCCGATTTCCGGCCAACGTAGACGCGGGCTTGCGGACGGTGAGCAATGGGTAGCTCACTGTCCGGCCGTCCGGTAACTGTCCGGACCAAGCCCAAGTCGTCGACGGCGCGCACTGTTCCCGCGCGCCTCAAGGAGTTGTCAGCAACAGCAGGGACCCAGCCGGGTCGAAGCCTACTGGGGCCAGGGTTATCCGAAAGGGCGCTCGAGCCCCGGTATAAAGGCTAGAAGGAACGGGGTGGGTCTTTTAGTCAGTAAGAGTCTGACACTATCTCCCGCTTCGCCCAAGGGCGGGGGATGTCAACGCATGATTTTTTCCCACCATAAAAAAAAAAAAAAAAAAAAAAAAAAAAAAAAAAAAAAAAAAAAAAAAAATGGAGTAGGCATCAGAAAGTCACTTTTTTTTTAAATGGTATAAACTAGTGCTTGACTGCGATCCCACCTGATGGTAAGCTAATGGTTTTATAGCATTACTCGGTAGTTAGTAGTTAAGTGGAAAATCATTAAAGGCTCCTCCCGCTCTGGATAGAGCAAGACGGAGTGCCAGAATTTCACTGACTAAAACGACCCTGGTGTTCCCCCGCACACTAGTGTCCTGGGACCTAAGTCTGCTATTTTTATAAATTCGTCATTCCAACACGATCCCATTGTCATTTTGCTAAAAGTTTGTAATCTGCTAATTCATAATGATCGATCATTGATCGGTCAATGGTTTTGTAATAGAATTGTGATAGAATGACAATATCGAGCTTATTAAAAGCACTAATTGCGCAATGACATCTTAATGGCAAATCACTGATCAAAGGAACTGTCAAATTTTTTGCAGACTATCGCATACGTCAGATATTCATTTGTCATTATGTACGAGATTACAATTAAAAGCCATTTCTTTCAATGGAGTGTCAGTGGTTGACCATCGGAAAGTCATAATGACGCCATTACATTAATAGATTACCAAAACTTGTCAAAATCAACAATTATGAAATCAATGTTAGACCATTCTGACACTATTGTAATAGCAGACTTGAGGTCCTGACCACATGGTCAGGACCTCAAGTCTGCTATTACAATAGTGAAGTCGCATGATTGTCGAAGTCACATGACTTCGTGGCGCTATCTTAGACCTGCTTATACCCAACACTATTTGAACAGAAATAAAGGACAAAATATTTTGTGCCCTTATTAAACCTAAGAAATCTCTTTAATAAGTTTAAAATAAAGATAGAGTTTTCCCAAGTGAAATCTGAAAAGATTTCATCATTAATCTTATAATCGGTTTCAAATAACAATTTACAAGTGAACAAATATTCCCTAGAAATGCCAGAATTCTTTTCCGTTGCCAGGTTTAAAAATACAAATAATGAGAGGCGATATTGAGTTGCTAAGGCCCTGTTCCTAAGGCCAGGAAACTGGTTCGTTGGTCTAGTGGTTAGTGGCAATGACTGATATGCCGGAGGTCGTGGGTTCGATTCCCACCCAGGACAAATGTTTGTGTGGTGAGCACGATCGCTTGTCCTGGGTCTGGGTGTAATTTATCTATACTATGTGTGTATTTATAATTATACAGGGTTATTTTTGTAAAACACTGACAACCTTTCAGGACTAACTATGTTACTAACATCATAAATAACAACTTTTGTTCTATGACTTTTAAAAATGTATCACAATTTATTTTAAACCAGCTTTTGCCCGCGGCTTCGCCCGCGTACCTACATAAAAGACCTTCCCTCTTTCTCCCCCTTTTCTCACTTTTTTTTATTAAAAAAATTAGCCTATGTCCGTCTCCAGGGTCCCAACTATCTCTATACCAAAATTCATCAAAATCGGTTTTGCCATTTAGGCGTGAAGACGTAACAAACAAACTCACTTTCGCTTTTATAATATTAGTAAAAATTTATTAATTTTCGACACTTATAAACAACTTAATAACTATAATTACAGTAAATTAAAAAATAAATAAATAATAAAACCCTACGCTAAAATACACTAACTAAAATATGGCGTCAAAAAACTCTTCCACATCGCTGTCGATTGGTAATGTTCCCAAAAGACTGGCGGCATTGCCACGCTTTATGGCAATGCTTATCCTCTGTCCGAGGTAAAAGCCAGCCCTTGAGTCACGCGAAGTGTCAACTAGACATTTCGACAGATCTTTAAACAACTTGTGAGCACTCCGACCCCACGATCCGAGAGTTTCAACCCCAAACGGTTCGAAAATATAGTTAACTGCCAACAAGGTTGTTATATTTTATACATTACCAGTCGACAGCGATGTGGAAGAGTTTTTTGACGCCATATTTTAGTTAGTGTATTTTAGCGTAGGGTTTTATTATTTATTTATTTTTTAATTTACTAAAATGTATCATATTTTAGTTCATCAGATTTACATGCAAAAATATTATGTTTTGTAAAATGTCATAGAACAAAAGTTGTTGTTTATGATGTTAACAATATAGTCCTGCAAGTTGTTACTGTTTTTCAAATAACCCTGTATAATTATGTATCTTTGTCAGTTGTCTAGTACTCCTAACACAAGCTCTACTTAGCTTGGGGCGAGTTGCTTTTAATCAGTAAAAGTCTGACTCGCCCTCTCGCTCCGCTCTAGAGCGGGAAAAGGCATTGGATCATTTCCCACTTAAAAATAGACGATGTTGTGTGATATTTGTGGAATATTAATATAATATAATTAGTATAATAATAATAGTATTATTAAACGGTTCCTTTTATTAAACAATTGTGGCCTTTTTAAACGCCTAACCATGAAGAAGATTGTGAATGTAATTTTACCAGTAAAAGCTTCTAAAAGTTGAAAGGGAACCACCAGCTGATTCTGGAGTATGCAAATTACATTTGAAAGGGAATTGGGCGAAAATGCGGGAGTGCTGATCCTGACAAACATTCTAAATTGGAATTTCTTTTCAGTGTCCAGTTAAAAACCGCTATAAGGGATTTTTTTAGGTGAGAAAATCATCCAATAACGTCCCCCGCTCTTGGGCGGAGCGAGAGATAGGGATAAGAATTTTATAAAAATACTAGGTTCCTGTGCATCACGCATCCATCGGATTCCCGCTAGGTCATTTGTCCACCTTGTCGACCTTCCAAACTGCGTCTTCCGGTACGTGGTCGCCACTCCAGAACCATTCGTCCCCATCGACCATCTGTTCTGTGTGCAATGTGCCCTGCCCATTGCCACTTAAATTTGGCGATTCTTCGAACTACGTCGGTAACGTTGGTACTCCTGCGGATATCTTCATTGCTGATGTGATCACGCAAGGAAACTCCGAGCATAGCCCTTTCCATCGCCCTTTGGGTGACTTCGGCTGATATGATGATGAGGGGATGACTAGGTTCTACCGGCAGCTTCGTCTGCGTTAAAGTAAAAAAAGATCCCAAGTGGATATCCTTCAGAGATATAAATGCTATTCAATGTGCTATTTCAAAACATGGTCTACTCGTGTACCAAGTTTCATCGAAATCCGTTTGAGCGCGAAAGTAACCAACATACAACATAGCATAATCAGCCTTCTAATGTTCCCACTGCTGGGACTCAGGCCTCCTCTCTCTAGAAGGGAAAATGGGCCGTAATCCACCACGCGGCCCAGTGCGGGTTGGTGAATGTCACATGTCTTCGAATTTTTGGTTCTAGGACATACCGGTTTCCTCACGATGTTTCCCTTCACCGTTTTGGTGATGAAATAAATTACACAAAGTAATACGCCTGGCTGGGTTTGAAACTTAGAACCCACGACTTACAACTCATAAGTCGGAGCCGTTACCACACGACCACCACTGCTCATAAAGTTATTATCTCCGCACAAAGAAGATTCAACAATAATCCCTTTCCTACAAAGAAATAAAATGAAATCAAACCGAGCGAACCACAGTCACATATCGGAACATAGAAGGAAGCAATCTCGTTACCCCTCACTTCGAGAGTAATAAAGAAAAAGAGATTGCAACGTTGCTCGGGTAGGGGGGGGGGGGGGGGTGTTTACTGCAAGTCGGCTGCATTTATTGCGTGCTCTCGTATAGATTGTAATCTGTCTAAGAGTACCAAGGTATTTCGACAGATCATGGAACATGACACAGCTGAATTTTTTTGCAGGCAGGTAATAATTCTAACTAACTTTTCACCTCTGGGTAGAGCACTAGGTAAGCCAGATTATCTAATACTTAAAACCCACCAGTGTTTCATCACTTGCCCTTTGCGTTCCATGGGGAGAATTTAACGTGGGGGAGGGGGGTATTGTAAAACGTTGCGGTGCGTTACAAGGGCGGGAGGGGGAGTATTTAAACGACGCGTTACGTAATTATTTTTTTTTTAATAAAAAAGCTAGGGAATTAGAATCTTCCAAATCAGCAACCCTTTTCGTTTATGTTTTACGGGGAAACCCTCAATAGTATTGTGCGTTACTTTTATTATTGTTTCCTAAGTTGGCAAACCTTTCGTTAACATAATTGTGACATTAATGGTCACTGAGTGTTACGTAACGTTTAAGGAGGGGGAGGAAGGGGTACAGAAAAACGTTACGGTGCGTTACATGGGGGGAGGGAGGGTCTAAAATCTTCAAAAATTGCGTTACGTAATACTTGAAAGCTTCCATGGCCACGGTAACTCTTTCTAACAATCATTAAAACAAACCCAATATCTTTGGGCGGACCGAAAGGGATTTTCAGATTTTTACTGACCAAATTCCACCCTTGTTCCCTTCTGTTGCCCTTTGTGTTCCAGTCGTTCCAGGGCCATAGTAATTCTATGGAACGTTCCCGCAACCCTGGCTCACATCGGCCCTAGCAGGTCCCGTCTGATCTTTGTGATACCTTCGGGTCTAAAGAGAACTCATAAAGTTCTTATTCCCTTGCCTCATAAAGTTTACAAACGTTTTGTCGAGATTAGTTTGAAAATGGCTGTAAAATCATATTTTTGAAACACACTTCTATTTTTAAAAACAACGACTGCAGCTGTAGCGAAGCTTCGATTTTCAAAAGTTTGCGACAGTTTCAGCATAAAGTAACGGTATTGCCACAAAAGAAAAATGAAATGCTTCGCTGTTCAAATTTAAAAGTTTTATTACACAATTTAATTTTTAAAAGAAATAAGACGCGCTTTTAGCTATTTTGTTATTATAGTCAGTTAATAAACTTGAACATTAGGAGTCTTGAGAACTTCACACCTGTAGCTTAAACGTTTATCAAAGAAAACCATTATATTCTGTTCAATAAATACCCGATTTTTCCTACATTACCCGATTTTTCAAAGAATATGAATACTCTCGTTTTTTATAGAAGATCCAGTTCGTTTTTACGTTACAAAAAACCTTTGAATGAATTCTTATTACGATTATAGTCCAAACGAGGCATAATCAGTCACTTCACCTGTGTCTATTGAACGAGGCACACAAGAAATAGAATAGAATAGAATAAAGTTTATTGTACACCAAAATAGTAACAATTTCACAAGGTACATACATCATAATTATGTTATTGATTGTAATGTTGAAAACGCTAGTCGTACGAATAAATTGACTAGATTAATTCAGCATAGCATATAGCAAAGTCAGCTTGCCAGTAATGTTCCCACAACCGGGAATCCACCACGCGGGCCCAGTGTGGGTTGGAGAATGTCACATGTCTTCGAATTTTTGGTTCTAGGACATGCCGGTTTCCTCACGTTGTTTTCCTTCACCGTTTTGATTAATTTACTAATTTATGTAAATGAACCACAAAAAGTCATGATTTTTACTTATGTCCCATATCAATGGCTTAGAGTGAAAACCTCGGATAGTTATGTAATTTTAGGTAATTTTATTTTATTATATTTCTGAAAAAAAATCTCGTAACACACAATTTCGTATCACGCAAAATTTTGATTCGGTACTTGTAGAGTTATTTACGATGTTGCATGCATATCTTGCTCAAGTCAGTTTTGTGTGATCACCTCGCGACGGCGTGGCAAAACGAGCAGAAAAAAAAATTAAAAACAAGAGAAACAAGCGTTTGAAATACACCAATAGTTTTAAATATTTAAATAAAATACATAGAAGCACATTAAAATTACATGATATTAAGGGTCTGATTTAGTTTCTTGTGCCTCCTGAAAAGTTACGTAACTATTTCACATTTACGAGGTATTCACTCTAAGCCATCGATATAAACTTACTTTGACACCATGTAACACATCTGCCCCAAACCGACTTCATTAGGAAGGCAATTGCGAAGGTGATTTTAGAAGATTAAAACAATGCATAGAAATGGAATTTTCCTTTTTTTTTCAACAAATACACAAAATGAACATTTCTTTTTTTCAGGGTAGAGGCGCGCGACGGGTATCCGCGCTAGTATTACATCGACGTAACTCTGCCTGTTTTCCGAGTTACTTTCCAACCTACCATATAAGTATTACCACAAAATAGATAGGTACAGAAGACAATCTCATGTATGTACTTCACTTTTATACCTACGCTCAGTGGACGCATACTAATGAGCGTTTGAGCCGGAACTGTTCGACGAGCGGGCCGAGGCGCTCCGAGATATCGTATCCATGAGCGGTGTCTATGTGTGCGTTGCTCGAGCGCGCTTTGTATGTAGATTGACTTCTGTAAAAACGTCTGCTGAGTTTTTACAGAACGTCGTCGTTCTGTAAAAACGATAGAAAACGTCTGCTGAGCAAGTTCAATGACCTTTAGGTAATAATCGGCGTTGCGTACCAACTACCTTCAAAATAGATAGGTACAGAAGTCAATCTACATACAAAGCGCCCTCGAGCAACGCACACAAATTTAAAATTTAGCGGTGTATATAGATAATATTATCTGTGACTAAGTCACCAAGGCTATAGGAGTACGACAGGTGGCACGTGGATGAATACCTATTTATTATTAAACGATCCTTTGAATGTTAGCGAGGGAAATTGTTCAATAGATATCGTACAGGCTTTCTATACGCGTAACGTGCTATTTCTGAACAGGCCCGGGCGGGGCGTATTGATGCCGCGTGACCGTGTCAAAATGGTGAAGAAAAACATCGTGAGGAAAGCGGCATGTCCAAGAACCAAAAATTCGAAGACATGTGACATTCACTAACCCGCACTGGGCCCGCGTGGTGGATTACGGCCCATTTCCTCTCCTAGAGATGAGGCCTGAGTTCCAGGAGTGGGAACATTAAAAGGCTGATTATGCTTTGCTATTATGCAATGTAAATCGCGATATTGATTCATATCAATATCAATGTCCCCTCTTGCCATAAAACAAAAGCTAACCACAGAAATAACACACTATCTACCTCATTTACTCTACCACATCGACACTCGAATCTCGCTGTAAAGCCTGCTGATAACACACCTCGCTCGTTGACAGCTTATCAATATTATTATCAGAGCAGCTACCTGTTACTGAAGTGATCGTTATGTTCACTTATACCTACGTACCATAGAGTATGGAGGCGCCAAGTGGACAGTCCACAGAACTGATGAAGAAGATTAGAATGGCCTTGTGGGTGGGTAGGCATGCCACAAAGTAGGGCAATGCTCATAATTCAACTACCAATAACAAACTTGCGATCTAAGTGTGCGTGGTCTGTTAGTTGCGTAATGCACGTTCGTATTGGTTTATTGCCTGTAGTGGAGTTAAAGGGTGTGAGACAAGCGGCGACACTCGTTGTAGTACAAATCGGAAAGTATTTCCTTTCTAACCTCTTTCATCTTTTCTTTGGGACAGTGGTTCCGGGGGACTTAGTAGGGCCGATGACTGGCCATACTCGGAATTTAACGGCATGGTTGGCGCAGTGCTTGAGTGATTGACTGCAAAGCTGTGTGTTTCGGGTTCCCACACGGAACAAATATTTGTATAGCCTACAGATGTTAGATGTTCCGGATCTGGGTGTCTTGTATCAGTTTACGTGTTTGTGAACGCAGCCACGATACAGGAGTAATTCTTAGTGCCCGGGGACAGGTATTTAAAAAAAAAACAAAGTTTCTATACAACATGGGTCAATTTGTTTGATAGGTATTTTCTTGAATAGATATGTATGTATCGAATATACTGTTATATGCATTTAGTAATAAAATATTAATTTGATATTACAAACAGATACTTCAATTTTATTACATATATGTAATGTAATGCATAGAGCATAGATGGTATAGATTTAGTCCGGTACATCACGACACTCCAGTAGACCCACCATCTCTTCACCATCAACCATTTACCATCAGGTGGGATCGAAGTTAAACACTAGTTAAAGTAAAACATTAAAAAAAAGTGAGTAAACGATTAAAGGCGAAGTTTGTTCGGGCGCGGAGATTCTGTGCTCTATGGTGTCTGTCTACCTATGTTACATGGTGATGACGTCACTCGTGTGTCGATCGCAAGCGATGTACATGGAGCCTGTCATTTTCATGGATGTATTTTGATTTTGGAACGTTTGTGTTAGTTGGCAAATATTGGTGTGCTTCTAAAAGATTAGTTGATTTTTGAGTGTAGATATTGTAGCGACATCTGTGGCGTCATATAAAAACAAATCCTGCATTCCGATGCCGATGCTAAATCGTCCGCGATTTGAACATCTATGTAGAGTAGCTCGTAGTCATCTATCGGGCAGTTGCCCACCAGATTACACCCGTCTGGTCGGAGGATCCTACCTTTTCAACGGAGGTTTGCGGGACTTAAAGGTAGGTAGCCAGACACGCTAGGGTATACCTGACAGGTTTGCCTGCACAGTTATACCTGTCAGGTGAGCTTGCATGGAAACTTGCACGGTTATGCAATATACACGCTCCGGTTTACCTGCACAACTCACCTGTACAGTCAAACCTAGCGTGTATGGCGGGCATTACACCTCAAAATAGAAAGGTACAGAAGTCAATCTATATACAAAGAGCGCTCGAGCAACGCACACAATATAGGTACCACTCACGGACACGACATCTCGGCTCAATCGCCCGGTCGCACTCGTACAGTTCGGCGCAAAGCGCTGACCCTAGCGTGATCGCCTAGCGTAGGTATAAAAAGTGAAGTACATACTTGAGATTGACTTTTGTACCTATCTAGTTTTGTGATTACACTTTGTTCCGCATACCTCCAAAATATTTTAAATGTTTTGCTACGTTAGTGTGTCCATGAAAACTTTTTTTGAGATAATAATATTTATTTATTAATTTAAACTTCATGTACAGTAGTAGTTCATAGGCGGATTTAATGCAACAAGGCATTCCCTACCAGTCAACCTTTGGGTTAAAAAATACAACATAGTTGTAGATGGTAGGTGTGTGTAATATCAGCATGACTTCTTCCGCTAAGGTGGAACGAGAGGGCGTATCAGACTTCAACAAAAACCCACCTGTGTCCCACAGTTATCCTTTGCGTTATTGAGCCACGGTCACTCTTTTAAACCTTTCCGCCGTCCTAGTAGTCATAACCCCTACTAAGTCCCTTCATTTTTCTCTCTGAGATACGTGTAGATAGAATATAACGCACCGTCGACTCAGGCTTAATCCTTACTGGACGGCCGGACGGCTAGGTACAGGTACCGGCACGAATCTTGAGCGCTCGGCGTCAGAGTGGGGATCGCTTTGAGCATTCCATACATTGGCGAGACAATCGTCGTCGTTGTTAGATACATGCAGCAAGCGTAGGGAACGAATCACGAGTGACACGATGATGCGGCGAGCCAATCACTTACACTCCCCGCCCCCGCGTCTCACTTCGTACCACTAAAGAGAACGTATAAGTATTTGACTTCTGCGCAACTTGAAACCAGGGGCAGCGCTCAGGAGTTCGGTAATAGCATCTCGCCTCGGATACGAAGAATACGAAGAACTTAGTCTCAATATGAGGCTTTGTTATAGTTTTTTTAATGTTGTTTCCGAAAACGAAGTACAAATGTGCCTCCTTGCATACCCTCCCGGGGTCAATGGGATGTAGGGTTATGGGCACAGTGGATTTTAGAATAAATAAGGATTATTTATCAACAGTCTTACAGAGAAACACGGGAACAGTATGCGTCGGACACACAGACAGTGACAGTAATAATGCCTTGATCACACGTACCGAGTAAAAGGGCGAGACAGTAAAATGTTGCTCGGCCGAGACAGTGATGTAAGCGAGTTGTAGAGATAAACGCTCGGCCGAGCACTCGGCGCTTGGCTTATACGTACCGAGTAGGTATTCGGCCGAGAGCATTGTCTCGCCCATTTACTTGGTACGTATGATCTAGACATTACTCTATAGCACATACAAAGGCAACCAAGTATGGAATTAGGTAGTTTGTTCAATCTCCAATTGGGTATGTCAATGTAAAACGGTTCCAAATAAAATAAGTTTTCTCATTTTGTTTGCTTCATTCACAGCTTACAAGTTTATTGTGCACCGGTTTTTTAATATCAGCCAATGCAAAGAATTCTGCAAACACAAGAAAGTAAATAAAATACGTTAGCACTAAAACTTGCAATAAACTGTTCAAGTTTACGAGTTCTTACTATTGCGGAGCTTATTGACTTTTTGCAACGTGCATTGAAACCAAACTACACAAACATAAATAAAAAAAAGGCTAAAATTCCAATAGTCACATAATTTTTGTTTGGAAAATAAAATATAGAAAATTATTGAAGGATGTTTTTTACAAAAAAAAAACAGACTTCACAAACAAAATAATTATGGAAGTCTGTGCCTCCTCCTTTTTCAGAAGTCGCTTAAAAAATAATCAATCCGCCATGTTAATTTTAGGAACAAAAGCTATTTAAAAAATTTGGATCTATGTAATAAAACTTAAAGTAAACAAAAAAAAAATCGGGGTATATTGGGATGTATAAATTATTCCAGTTACGCGTTGTATTATAGGCTCGTAGAAATGTAGGTCATGTAATTCAATAAACCTAAAATTGTTGAGTTACTTTTTAGCCTTAGTATTAGAACTTTTTGTGTAGGTAAATACTCGTAAAATGTTTGGAACAAAAAATTGTTTCTGTTTGTGGGGCAATAGATGAGACACTGCACACACGTGCCTGTGCCTCACACCCCGATCTGGGCGCGTCAATCTCCATACATTTTATTTGGAAACTAGACTTGTAGAGCTACACTTGATCCACGCCACGAAACGTCATTCTACGTGCAAATCACGCATTTTACACGTGTGCGTTGGTATAATGTAGGTACATTCAAACAAACTTCCGTGAGTATTAAGCTAGAGCTCTAGCTTAATACCCACGGAAGCTTTTTTGTTCATTGAATACACAGTTACTTACCTACCTAAATAAGGAAAATCGAAAGGAAAACATTTATTGTAATTACATACCCTAAGTTGGAAATATGTTTGTTCCTCCTAAAATTTTATATTTGTTTTTTTTTGTTACTTTATAATAATAAAAATAATTTGTTTATTTTCCGCCACAAAGTATTACAGTTTTTTTGCATATATACTAAATTTTAGTTGAATATAGCGATGGACTGGAGCCTAAACTAGGGTAACCATGTATTTTAGTTTATAATTTGAGGTCTCTGTTCTTAGTTTTTTATTTGAAATTACTGGCGGTTACAATGTTAGGTATCTTTTATTTATTGAGGAAAACAAACCATAACAGATTAAGTATTAAATAAATAAAGAAAGAAAGGTTAACAAAAGTTGTGCAAATGTGAAATTCATCAACGTTCTCCACAGATAAAACTATGAGACAAATTGAAAAGAAAAAAATAAAATAAATATACTATATTATATTATATTGATTAAAATTGTTTATGTACAATAAAGAATAAAGTTAAGTAAGTAGACATTTATGTTTGACAGGAAGCGAGACAGGAAAGCGAAAAGTAAATACAATAAATTACAATGTTGTTAACAAAAAATATAGCTACATAAGAGTGGAAAGAACATTAATTGCATCGAATTTTTACCATGTTGAGTAACGTAAGTCTGAAGGAGGGAATGGCGCGGGCCCAGTGCGTGTTGGTGAATGTCACATGTCTTCGAATTTTTTGTTCTAGGACATACCACTTTCCTCACGATGTTTTTCTTCACCGTTTTAAGAGTAGTGGTGATGAAATAAATTACACAAAGTGATGCGCCTGGCTGGGTTCGAAGCCACGACCTACAACTCGTAAGTCGAGGCCATTACCAGTCGGCCACCACTGCTATTTAACCGCGATCATGAGTTCCATTGTCATCAACTTTACTGAAACACAGATTCAAGTAGTAAAGCAAACATGTTGAATCAACCCACACATTTTCAGGGATATTATCTTTAACTCTTAAGTTTTAACTGGATACGAAAATAACCGTTAAACGACGTTGTAACTGTACGTTAAATAACGTTATTTTAAGACCTCCCACTCATTTCTACAAGTGTTTCTTGTTACAAAATGACTGAACGACACTCGACACAGTTTTACGGTTATTAAGTAGTACTTGGAGGTAGGGTTGCCAGGTCCTGAAACTGAAAAGCCGGACAATCTTATTTAGCTGGACATATGGTCAAAAAGGCCGACAATTTTCTTTTTAATCTAACGTGACTACAACAATAAAATTCATAAAATATTTAGATAAGTCTTTATTTGCCTTAAACATGGTATAATGGTGTTAGTCTTATTTAAATACAATGTCCACATGTTTGGCTACAGAGAACAAATGTCAATTGCATGCAATTTGTAGGTCAAAACAACAGTAAGTAGTTAATTGAAATATATAGAAACATACAATATTATAATTTCATGTCTAAGAAATTAAGCATTATTTATACATTTTAATTCTTTAGAGATTTTGTTGTAAATGCGTAAACACATCACAAGGCAGAAAGTTTATAAATTCTAATGAAAAACAATAAAATTAAGTGATCTCTAGATTAATTGTATATCCACTCTCCTTGTGTTAGCGATGCAAGTTAAGGCAAAACTCAAATGACCATTCTAAATAAAAAAGTAAAATTTAAGAAGCCTAAAAAGCCAAAAATAGTCAAATGTGGCCGGACACACAACTAAAAAGCCTTACTATGTCCGGCTTTATCAGAACGCATGGCAACCCTACTTGGGAAGAAACATTGTCTTTTTATTTGACATATAACTTTCAGAAGGTAAGTATTGTTGAGAGCAATGTGGGCGGCAGTTCTTATTGTTTTTGTAAGTTCTTGTTTTTGTTTTATATCAAAGAGTAGTCACAAAACTTGTAAACTTCTTTCAAAATATAGTACTAGCTTCTACCAGCGGCTTCGCATGTGTGAAGGTAGAAAATTAACTCAAGGGAAAAAAGAAATAAATAAAAAACGTTTATTCGTAGCACATTACACATACAGCAGAAATAAAATAGGTATGGAAAATAAAAACTATGCAAGGCCAAAAAGGCGACTAACTGCCATTTCCTACTGTCCCCGCACATGGGCCTCAAAAAACAGCCGCCACAAAAAACGCTAGAAGCGGCCACAAAAAAAAGCTAAGAGCGGCCGCAAAAAACAGCTGAAGCGCGCGACACCTCTTGTGTCCGGAGAAGCTTGAAGCCGCTTTCTTGTGGCGACACCAACAACTTTTTGAAGCCCGTTTGCGGGAACCGTTAAAATTATAAATAACGCAGCGCTGGTATTCTGTTAGGGCCCGCGGTCATGCCACGTTCACACTCTCGGAGTCTGAAGTTACATGAATAAAACTAAACATACTTCTGTGTTAAAAAGTATGTCTTAGAGATGCTGTAGACCATACACCATTATCATCATCATTTGGTGTACCAAATTTCATTTAAATCCGTCCAGACGCAGACGTTTATATCATATTATCATTCAGAAGCTCGTTAATTGTGGCTGACTTAGTAATTTTAAAGGATTTTTATAGGAATAATGCTAATAAAAAAAAGTGTGTTTAATTAATACATACTCAGTCTTTTATCCGCCACCGTTGTAATATTCTGTATTTTTATAATTAAATTTTGTAATAATAACATATTTTTTTTAACGTGATTCCCAATCGCCGAAATATACATAACTATAGCAACGACAAAACCATTTTCCTCGGGTCGTATCAGCAGAGATTAGGCCTTACACTTCATCCGCTCTTTTCATCGAGTTTCTAAGAAAGCTTAGCAATCTAAGCCGCCATGATGCAGCGTAAGTTCAATTTTCAAACTATCTCGACAGCGTACAGTAATGAGCATCAATATGTATGCACTTAGAAAAAATCGATATTTACTCGATTACAATTTTGACATAAATATGTTTGTATTATATATTTATGTCATATACAAAAAGGTGACCCTTCCGCCTCTACCAAGTGTGATGCATCAGACGGTGTGACGGTAACCCCGTGTGATGCATGGCTCTAGATAACCTGTATAGCTATGTCTCTTACCCACATTGAAACAAGATTAAAACAATTTTACTTTAAACTTACTGGCCTGTTGGTCTAGTGGTTAGTGGCCCTGTCAGCTATGCCGGAGGTCGTGTGTTCGATTCCCACCCAGGACAAATGTTTGTGTGATGAGCACAATCATTTGTTCTGTGCCTGGGTGTAATTTATCTATAATATGTATGTATTTAGAAATATATAAGTAAGTTTATCAATTGTCTAGTACTCATAACACAAGCTCTGCTTAGCTTGAGACTAGACGGCGTTGTCACGTTGTGTGATAGTTGTGGAATATATGTATTATTATATTATAAACGTCATGGTCTAGGTCACAGACTTCACTGAGCGTACCAAATTCTTATATTTTTTATCTATTAGGTATTCATACAGACTATCTACTTATATATATTTTTTATCATAATGTGACTGGCTATGTCATGAAAAGGCTGCATTTCATTATACACCTCCAAACGTCAGCTGAGCGAGTTCAATGACCTGTTGTTAATAGTCGGCGTTGCGTACAAAGTACCTACAGGTCATTGAACTCGCTCAGCTGACATTTTCTCAAAGAAATTAATTTCGTACATGCGTCAATTAATACGAGTTTTGAAAAAAAGATACTTTATTTTTTAATTTTATCTTTACAAATCGATAGTGTTTCATGTACCGGATCGACCCTCCACGGGATTAAAACGATTAAAATTTAGCGGTGTATATATATCTTCATGACTGTACAAGAGCTGTCGTTCGTGGAAACTTCATATTAATAATAGCTATGGGCTCTAGTGCACAGGGGTAATATCGTCAATCCGATTAGCGTTGCTGCCTCATTACACGCAGGTAGGTGAAGGTAATCGTGAGCATTTGGTGCTAAGCAGATTGTTCATTATGTAATACACTATTACAGCTTATTATGATACTACTGGATATAGTTAATCTATCGAAATGGAATAATTAATGAATGTATACATCAAAGTTACAAATAATTGGAAAAATATTGTGATAGAATAATAGAGTGAGCGTACCGAACCAATATATCGATCCTGAAAGAACTCAATATCAAAGAGAGTTTATCGTCGTCTGTGCTAATACGAATCCTCAAGTTCTTAGGGCATATACACCCGTAATGAGGACTCGATGGAACTTTTGGTGGTGCAAGGGAAAGTCGAAGGCAAAAGATCTCGTGGACGCTCTCCAACACAATGGACGGACCTTATCAAAACCGTGACACACTACAGCGTAAATGAAGGCTCCCAAGCCGCCGAACACAGAGCTGCATGGCGTCGTATCGCGAGACAGGCGGTGGTGCGGGACTCGAGCGAGACATGACCACGACCACTCTGTCAAGAGTGTACGACTAAGAAGACTATAGTGAGATAATTAACATCATTTCAGCGATATTGGAAAAATATCCAAAATCGTAAATAGAAAGAACTTTTCAAATCCATTCGAAATCAAATGGGTAGTTAATCTGGTGAAACTGTCAAATAACAGAAAAGGAATTTAAAGACTGAAATATGACGTCACCGCTATTTGGATACACGCGTACTAATGAGATAGTGAAATGTTTCCACACGCTTCCACTCTTCCTTATATCAATTTTTCCTTAATTTCTAAAATTCCTTATAATAAATTTGACTGGCCTGTTCGTCTAGTGGTTAGTGGTCCTGACTGCTATGCCGGAGGTCGTGGGTTCGATTCCCACCCAGGACAAATGTTTATGTGATGAGCATGATCATTTGTTCTGTGTCTGGGTGTAATTGATCTATAATATGTATGTATTTAGAAATATATAAGTATGTTTATCAGTTGTCTAGTACCCATAACACAAGCTCTGCTTAGCTAGTGTGATAGTTGTAGAATATTGTTATTATTATTATAATTGTTTGATGCTGTTTTCAGAAATAGATATTTTTAATGTTATTTGTTATTTGTTGTTCAGCATAAAATACGAAATTATATCCGTCCGATTATAATTTAGATGTCTTCAAGGCTAGAGTGAAAAGGCTCTTAACAAACTCGTGCGATTCACCATCAACGATTGCATCACTGTTTACCGTCAGGTGGGATCGCAATTAAGCACGAATTTATAACATTTGAATAAATATATACAACCAAACACTTCATCGATAAAATATTAAAATAAATAACTACGTATCAAGAAAACATCAGTGTCCAGAAAATAATCTACAATTCATCTCTATTACACCCACGAGGTCCAACCAAATACCTTATTCATAGTCTGAGATCAAGACCGAGCGAGAACCATATTGTATTCATAGCCCGGCCGGCCTAGATAAATTGACTTTTGTTCGCTTTTGATCATCGTAATGACTACCCCAGTACAGAGACTTCTGAAAATCATCCTGTATCATCAGAATCTTTATACGACTCTAAGGAGTTGTGCACACCGCGTTTTTTAATCGCACGTTTGTCGCGATACACACGCGAGTCTGTACCCTTCCTAAACACGTCAACGGCGCGTTTAAAAAAACGTGGTGTGCACAGGAGGCGAAGCGCGGACTTGAGTCACGATAGTTCTAAGGCAGATTATTGCTTTACAAAAAATATGAAGACGCGAAAACTTCAAACAAAGCGTCTTATAGGCAAAATTGTCTAATACCTACGAGAACTGCACAGCGACAAGTTTGACTAACGCACATCAACGACAAAACAGTCTAGCGACGTATTTCCTCTCTAGTAGGTTGGTATATCTCTAGTATACAAGGTGTAAGGGACAGCCCTCCACAAACTTTAAGGGTTTGCTCAGTAGAAGAAACTGAACCACCTTCCACAAATTTTTTTTCAGGAAACGAAAAAAAAAAATTGGCCTCGCCATACAAATTGTCCAATCAAGTTTATCATTTTGTATGGTGAGGCTGATTTTTTTTTTCGTTTCCTGAAAAAAAATCTTGTGGAAGGTGGTTCAGTTTCGTCTACTGAGCAAGCCCTTAAAGTTTGTGGAGGGCTATCCCTTACACCTTGTATAGTATCAGTATTACACTATTTATGGGATGCACCCAATATTTACGTCTTCGTTGGTTTCGAAGTACACGCGTAACTCGGATGCTTAAAACAACAGTATCGGTGAAGTCCATTCTGATACTGAAAAGGAATTGATGCAAGCGGTGTGCGCCGCGTCGTCTTAGTAGACAAAACAGTTTCGTTTCGAATTTGAGGCAGACTTGTCTATGTGAGGAAAGTCTGTCTTAAAACTTTCGTGAATCAAGTAGATCCTGGAGAAGCTAAAAATCAAACAGAGGTTATCGTCGACTGTGCAAGTACGAATCCTCCAATATTTCGGTCACGTTGTTTGCAACAAACACTCCATGGAGCGACTCGTTGTCCAGGGACAAGTGGAGAAGAAGCGGTCACGCGGGCGCTCACCTACGCGTTGGACAGACCTCATCAGAGCTGCAACACAAACCTCCTTAGTCCAGAGTTTTCGAGACGTCGTAAACCGTGGCAAGTGGAAACGCATTGCGGGAGCCTCGCTCGCCAACGAAAATGCAACATTGTCAACCACGACCATTATGTCAAGAGTTAACGACTAAGGCGATTATAACACTGCCATGCATCACGCTGCATGTTGCATTTCCTCAACGCACCTACGCGCGTACTTGCTGGGGTGCAGATCTGCATCATCGTGCGGGTTTTTTACGCAGGCTCTGACTCATTTCATACAAAACCACGCACGGCACTACGAGACTCAGTGTGCCATACCTTGCGTGTCGCCCCGCACCAACACCCGTGTGCGCATGTTTCTCCGCATGGAAGCGCGTGATCTGCATGAACGCTCGTGGATGCATTTTCGGTGTGTTGGACTCTGCGTGTTTTCTATACAAAAGGAGATACAAGAAACGTCAAAACACGCATTCACGCGCTACGCTGAGTGGTGCGTGGCAGTGTGATAATCGCCTAAGGAGGAGGACTCAAGTCTGGACTCAGCCTAATATATTGGAAAAGATTAAGTACAAGATATGAGATCCCTTTCATAAAGATGTGAATAAATTTCTTTGCTCGTACCTTTGGTAAGCAATTTTTTGACAGGCAGTTAATCGCTACCGTCCCTTTGATGTTTATTTTCTTTTTATAAAGATCGGTGTAGGTGCCTCGTGTCAGGAAAGTAGGGTCAACTTGGTTTTGGAGTGAGGGGAGAGATATTAAACCATCTGTTATTGGGTCATTTGGTGGAAAAGTTTCAAGTTAGAACTACACTGCGCACACGTGTCGTGTGCCACATACGCCGAAATGGGCGCGTTTGTCATAACATACATTTTATATGGGAACCAGACTTGTAGAGCTACACTTGATCCACGCCACGCGACGTCGTTCTACGTGCTAATCAGGCGAAGTCTAACATAGTTCTAGCTTTATGATACTTACGGAACTCAAAACCTGCTTACATGAATTCTCTTTTCAAAATCATTAAGAACGATACAATTAAAACATAAATAATAGATTAACACTCTAATAAATATAAAGGCGGTAAAACAAAATAATTGTTGCAAGCGTAATTTTAAAGTTCTTTCATACTTTTAGTTAATAATTAATTAATTTAATTAATGTAAACTTTCTTAATTCTTTATTGTACACAATAACATAATATATTGTGATACAGACAGTTCACGTACAAAGGCGAGCTTAACTCAGCAATGAGTTTTTTCCTCCTCTCACCTATGACTTACAGAGAGAGAACATATACGAGGGTAGGATCCAAACCAACATTTTTGGTCTAAAACAACCTACATCATTGTTCTTTATAGCTGTCATCAATTTGAATGGTGACATACAATTAAGAGTGCCATGTTCAACGCTGGACGGTTATGGGTCTAATGATAACGATCGAGTGACTCTTTGTCAAAAATGTGTGTTGCCCGTATAAAAAAAAATTACACCTCGATACACTAGATTTTGCCCGCAGCTTCGCTCGCGTACATAAAATATAGCCTACTAGCTTGTGCCCGCGGCTTCACCCGCGTACATAACATATAGCCTATGTCACTCAGGAGTAAAGCAGCTTTCTGTCAGTGAAAAAATTTCAGCAATCGGACCAGGGGCCGTATTATGACCTCTTAAAACCATCATGTTTTCGGTGTGAAAAAGAGACGGAGCTATACAGGACGAATAGCACTATCCTTTTCTCATACAGAAAACATGATGGTTTTAAGATGTCATAATACGGCCGCAGTACTTCCAGAGATTACCTCCTACAAACAAAAAATATACTTTACCTCTTAATTATAAGTATTAGTGTAGATAATATACACTCCCGCTTTTAACATAGTCGGCCTTATAATATTCGCACTGTTGAGACTCAGGCCTCGTCTCTAGGAGAGGGAATGGGCCGTAATCCACCACGCGGGCCCAGTGTGGGCTGGTGGGCGTCAGATGTCTTCGAATTTTTGGTTCTAGCACATGCCGGTTTCCTCACGACGTGTTTAAATAGTACTCGTACGTAATCGATTTCCATTATACTAGAATCGATGTTTCTATTCGACCTTGGTGAAGTAGACCACTTGTAGGTAATGTTTTATGAACGAAACACAAATCGTTTCGCTTCATTGTGGTTTTATGTATGTTCATGAAAGCTTAATTGATGGAAATTACTTCAAAACTAGTTGTGGAAAATCTTTTATTTGCTTCACGCGGTGGCGTAGCTAGGCCTGGGCGAAGTTGGGCCTCGCCCACGGCCTCGCACCCAAAGGGGCATTGCACAAGCGAGGGCTCTTTAAGAACGAATTTTTTTTTAGGGTTCGTACCCAAAGCGTAACAAACAACGGGACCCTATTACTAAGACTTTGCTGTCTGTCACTAGGCTGTAACTGTATCTCATACATAACCGCGATAGCTAGACAGTTGAAATTTTCACAAATTATGTATTTCTGTTGCCGCTATAACAACAAGTACTAAAAACAAAATAAATATTTAAGGAGGCTCCCATACAACAAACGCGATTTTTATGCCGAATTTTCCTAAGGACGGTACGGAACCTTTCGTTCGCGAGTCCAACTCGCTCTTGGTCAGTGTTTTTATAACTTGAAAGGCTTGCGTTTGACCACTATTTCACCTGATGGTAAACGACGATGTGGTCGAAGACTGCGTTGCAACAGTGGCTGTCTCATTTTCGAATTTATGAAAGAAAAAGGCCTCACCGATGTGTCTTCGCCTACATTTATATTAGACCATGCTACGCCCCTAGCTTTACGAGTATGTAGAGTAGTCACGCAAGCGATCATAGTAGTTGTCAGTGCGTGTATGTTTTTAATGCCGATTTTATCTGGAAATATCTCACTGTGAGAACGGTAAAGTGAGCTTGACGGTATCGGGACGGTTTACACACTGGTTGAGCTATCGGTTGCCGCGCTGTATGTCGCGTAGTAGTTACATTTTTTACAGATAAAAGTATCTTATGCAGTGGGTGTACTATGTCAAATCGAATTACAAATATGTAATCGAAAATCGGTGTCGGGATGATTTCGATTTCCAGCTCCAGCCACCGTAGCGTGGGCTTGTAGACGGCGAGCAATAGGTATCTATATAATATATAATAATATATAATATTCCACAACTATCACACAACGCGATCTAGTCTCAAGCTAAGCAGAGCTTGTGTTATGAGTACTAGACAGCTGATAAACATACTTATATATTTCTAAATACATACATACTATAGATAAATTACACCCGTCTTGCGTCTCGCCGTCCGGCGGTCCGCTAACCGTCCGGACCAAGCTTGAGTCGTCGATGGTATGTAGTGTGGACACGCACTCCTTAAAAAGATGTCTGCAAATAGTAGCAGGGTCGAAGTCTAAAAAGGAAAAAAGAGATATATGTGTGACAGTATCAACTATCAATAAGTACAAAAACTCATAACCCACAAACTAGCTAAAAACAACCAAACACGACCTAAAAAAATAACTTTTAACAGCCTATAAACATCAGAAAGCACGTATCATGGTGCTATTGTGCCATAACAACAGTAGTTATTGCTCGACAAGGCTCGTAATGGACGAATCCATTTCAATTAGCACTCGCCATGTAGCTATGTTGTATTACCTGCGAACTGCGAGTGCGTGCTTTTTCAGATGAAATCGATTTCAATTTGTTTAAAAGCTGAAAGCGGATGAAATCTCTAGGGGATGATTCTGTCACTGTATTATTATGTTTTAGGTAGCTGATAACAGTGCTTTGCCCACATGATAGCAGAGAATAGGGTAGTTCCCAGGGTCAAAATAATTATATTTTATTTAGTCCGTATTTTAGATTATAAAAAAATGTTGGACACGTCTTTTTTCTTTTTTCGATTAAACAAATGATAACAAAGATATAGCCTATTAAAGTTACGCGTGACGTCACCCCGTGCGAAAAAATGCAGCACGGGGCGGGGCGTGACGTTATACGTAATTTTAATGGGCTATATCTTTGTCATTTTTGGTTTAATTTACAAATAAAAAAATACGTGTCCCTTATTTTTGAATAATCTAAAAGACACTAATTTTTTAAAGTAAAAGTAAATGTAAAGAGACTAATTACATTTTTTACGGCAACTAGCCTATTGTCTCAAGGAAACATACTCCCAGAATAAAAAGTATCCTATAGTTACCGGCACGGATCTTGAGCGCTCGGCGTCAGAGTGGGGATCGCTTTGCGCATTCCATACATTGGCGAGCCAATCGTCGTCATTGTTAGATACATGCAGCAACGCAGGGAACGAATCACGAGTGACGTCTATGACGCGACGGCGCGGCGAGCCAAACACTGACACTCCCCGCCCCCGCGTCTCACGTCACATCGCGACGTGTGACGCGAACAAACAACGACGACGATTGGCCCACCAATGTATGGAATGCGTAAAGCGATCCCCACTCTGACGCCGAGCGCTCAAGCTCCGTTCCGATAATTGTACATTTTAACACGTCATGTTAAGGTCCCAAGAGCTTAATGTACAAAGATATTGCGCCTGGTACCTTAGGGCCTTTACGTGTTTCCAGACGACTAGAATCGATAAATTACTGTGAAAAATCTACTCAACTCTGAATAATAAACTGATACTTTTCTGAAAACTCATGAATAAATATGAAATCCTTCGAATAACAATGTATCCAAATTATGTGTCTATTTGCTAGTAATCGGATTCATTGCGAGTCCACTCTAGAATAAAACGTAGTATAAACCAATTACCGTCGTGTATACATAAACAAACAAAATTAACATCTTTTTATCGTAAAGGTAGACTAACAAAAACACAATAATAGACAATAAAATTCATTCTACGAGTATAAAATAAAAATAATAGATGAAAGAAAAGAAAGAAAAAGAGTTTGTTTGCGTCAAACATGGCGCATACCTTAAAATAAAACAAAGAACAATGTCGACTTATAATAGCACGTAAGTAGGTTAAGCGTCACATCCGTGCAAAATGCTTGGGGCTCGTGTAAGACATAGCCACAGCGCTGAATTTCAGCACCAGCTGTCATCGACGGTGAGACGCTGATCCAATAAATATCAAATCATCATTTCAGCTGATAGACTGTTGGACATAGGTCTCGTCCAAGTGCCGCCACAACGAACGGTCCTCTGCGTCTTGCATTCATCAGGTTCCCGCGACCCTCCCCACGTCATTCGTCCACCTTGCGAGAGGTCTTCTAACGCTGCGACTCCCAATGTGTGATCGCTACGTACTCCAGAATCTTTTAGTCACATCGACCATCATCCCCGCGTCTCACTTCGCACCATTATAGACACCGAATATTTGACTTTTGCGCAACTTGAAGCCTGCGCTCAAGATCCGTGCCGGTAATTGTATTGTCAGTCGTGTGAGCAACAATGAAGGATGAAGCTGTAAATCCAATATAGCTCCATCGTTCGTGTGTGGAGTACTGCAGCCACATATGGGCTGGTGCTGCAAAATGCCACCTAGCAGCTTTGGACTCGGTGGTAAGGCGTGCAAAGAGGCTAATTGGTGATCCAGATTTGGTTAAGTCCAACCTTCAAAGCCTTGAGCACAGGCGTAGTGTACGCAGGAATTGCATGACTTGATTCCGCCACCTCAATTCTACCATCAGACAACCACACGTTGTTGAAATCTCTACGGCCTGGACTAAGCGTTTTGCCTCGTCGTTTATACCGCGTACGTTGAAGGACTGGAACAATCTGTCAGCTACGGTCTTCCCGTCCGATTATAATTTGAGTGTCTTCAAGGCAAGAATGAATAGGCTCATTAACTAGTGCGCCTCACCATCAGAGATTGCATCACTGCTTACCATCAGGTGGGATCGCAGTCTAGCACTAGTTTATATCAATTAAAAAGTCAGTTGGGGTCATCAAATGGGTCAGGTTAAGAGCTCGTGGTAGGGTCGAGGGGCCTCTGAACTTCGTCCACCAGCCGTTTGCCAAACGTGGTTAAGGAACCGACTGCCAGGGTTGCTGAATGGTTCGAAAGAGTTACCGTGGCCCCAAAACCAAACGCAAAGGGTAAATGAAGGAGTGGGTGGGTTTTAGTCAGTAAGAGTTTGACACTCCCTTCTTGCTCCACTCAGAGCAGGAAATAGTACGAGTACATTTTGATGCCAGTGGAGAAAGTTTAGCATTGTTTGTAATAAAATTGAGGTGGGGCGAGCAATCGCACGTTTTCGCACTAGTGTGAAAAACAGTAAATTGCGTGCCTAAAAGCGGTATTGGCGAGTCAGAGTACTTATTGATAATTTTCCACATTAAAAGCGTTGTAATTAACTGTTATTAACTGTTGTTAATTTTGACATATAAAGATTGTTGTATTTTACAGTGCTAAATTGAGGGTTGTCCCATACCTACATTCAAAATGCACATATTCAGCGACACGTCTGCGGGGTAAACGCGAACAAAATGTCTTTACAGCATTCGTATCAATTATTAAAACGTTACATTTGCATATTTATCGAGTTTCAACGACGTTTTCGCGTGTTCGCAAGCATTTAAATAATTACAGTATTTAACATTTCCACTGTGACATTTGAACTTTAGTTCAAGACTCTGAAACTTATACAGAAAGGATTTTGAATCGGGAACACTTTTTAAGGATTCTTAACTTTTTAATAACACATTGAATCCCAGCTACGAGATATGTCGTAGATGACTTCCTCTCATATGCCACATACGAGATATATAATAAAGCTCCGGCGGGATCTCATGGTGAAATGGCGTCAACGACTATTGCAACCCAGTGCTGGGCACGCCACAATCATGGCAGTAAGTCCCCTCTTTGAGGCGTGGCTGGAAAGACCTCACGGCGTCCTTACCTTCCGCATGACGCAGGTACTCACCGGACATGGTTCGTTCGGGAGTTTCCTGCACTCGATTCATGCGGAAGTGACGCCCGGGTGTCGCCACTGTGCGGAACGCCCGGAGGACACGGTGGAGCACACAGTCGAGGTGTGCCCTGCTTGGGCGGAGCATCGCCGTGCCCTCGTGGGGGCGATCGGCGGCGGAGACCTCTCGCGCCGGGCCTTGGTCGAGGCCATGGTCCGGAGCGAGGAGGAGTGGCAGGCGGTCGCCGACTTCTGCGAAGCAGTAATGCTCGCAAAGGAGGAGGCCGAACGCATCAGGCAACGGCGTTATCGCCGCCGCCGTCGCCGGGATTCTGATCCCGATTTCCGGCCAACGTAGACGCGGGCTTGCGGACGGTGAGCAATGGGTAGCTCACTGTCCGGCCGTCCGATAACTGTCCGGACCAAGCCCAAGTCATCGACGGCGCACACTGTTCCCGCGCGCCTCAAGGAGTTGTCAGCAACAGCAGGGACCCAGCCGGGTCGAAGCCTACTGGGGCCAGGGTTATCCGAAAGGGCGCTCGAGCCCTGGTATGAAGGCTAGAAGGAACGGGGTGGGTCTTTTAGTCAGTAAGAGTCTGACACTATCTCCCGCTCCGCCCAAGGGCGGGGGATGTCAATGCATGATTTTTTCCCACCATACAAAAAAAAAAGATATATAATAATATTCCACAACTAGGTATCACACATCGCCGTCTAGTCCCAAGCTAAGCAGAGCTTGTGTTATGGGTACTAGACAACTGATAAACATACTTATATATTTCTAAATACATACATATTATAGATATATTACACCCAGACACAGAACAAATGATTATGCTCATCACACAAACATTTATCCTGGGTGGGAATCGAACCCACGACCACCGTCAGGGTCACTAACCACTAGACCAACAGGCCAGTCAAATATATCGTAGGTCTACTCTGATCATCATCTTCCTGCCATAGTTCGTGTTATTTGTGGTCGGCGCAACATGTTTTTTTCTTCCATTCTGTCCTGTCACCCGTCACTCTATCACTAACTCCCTTTTCTTTCATATATCACTCCTTGCACAATCCATCCATCTTTTCTTTGGTCTTACCCTCTCTCCATCCATCTACATGTGCTCTTAATTCTTTTAGTACTTAACATACGTTTCATCCCTCGTCTTCACAAGATCATAATTATCAAGATGGCTTGAACAAATAGTTACGAGATATCTTGTGTGTGGGCACTGTTAAAATACAAATTAATAAAATTGGCAATACAATAATTACAAAAGAATTTTTTGTTTTTCAAATTTTGTTTTTGTTTTTTATTTGTTAACTTTGTTTTTATTTCTTTAAATTTTGTTTTTATCCTTTTGTGCATTCTATGAGTTATTAATAAAGGTGAAGAAAACAACAGGAACCATCCGAAACACTTATATAAGGGGAGTACCAAGCCTCAAGTGGATTAAACTTACTCAGCTCGGATTTTTTCTAGGGGCGCAGTTTTATAAACGGGCACCGGGCGTATAAAAGGCTACTTACGCCACTAGTTAAGGGTCATAGTGATCTTCTGAGAAAAGAGTTCAAATACATAGTGACACAAAATAAAGGTGTGTTTTTATTTTTATGCAATATAATGGTACCAATTAGAATTTGAGTAGCTAGTCTCTTGTTTCAGAAAGACAAGAATAATAAAGAAAATAATTTGACATTTATTTTTTGTAAGTAATTTTAAAATTATTATGGTAATTTATATTACAGTCACTTATTTTTACAAAAGCTAAGTTTCAACTGCAACATATTATTCATTTTAAAAGCAAATGATCAACAAGTTTTTAATGAAAATATTTCTTTGATAGCAAGCTTTTATAGCACGGTATACACCTATATAATTAATACTCGTCAAGACGAATCAAACGAGTCCAAACTCGATAGGGTTGTGTCGTTTAACTACCATTCTCCTATAGCCACCTTCCGGTTCCATCATCAGGTCAGCTGTCCATGCTATGTTACAATAATTTTGCATTGTCATCTGATTTACAATGCAAAATTATTGTAACGTGAACGATTGAGCCGTGGATAAAATTTATTTTCCAAGATTTCAATACAGACATAATGACAAACATCGGGACAGGTGAAACTTTCCAAATTCAGATGTTTCATAAAACTAAATGTCGTCACTATAATAACCCGGCTATCTAAATTATGCAAACGTACCGTAATATCGGCTCGGCCAGGACCCCAAGCCCAAGTCGTCGACGGCGCGCACTGTCCCCGCGCGCCTCAAGGAGTTGTCAGCAACAGCAGGGGCCCAGCCGGGTCGAAGCCTACTGGGGCCAGGGTTACCCGAAAGGGCGCTCGAGCCCCGGTATGAAGGCTTGAAGGAACGGGATGGGTTTTTTAGTCAGTAAGAGTCTGACACTATCTCCCGCTCCGCCCAAGAGCGGGGGTTGTCATTGGATGATTTTTCCCATCGGAAAAAAAAGGAGCCCTAGCCAAGTTGCTAATCTGCAATATTTAACGCTTTAGAAAGCTTCAAATATACGGGAATGACGTCGTCTTAACGCTCAGTCACGTGGTCAGAACAAAAGAATTGGCAGCAAGGGCCACTTGAAGCGTTCGGCGCAAGCGAAACGTTTGTAACTTGGCTAGGAGGGCAGGTCTGACAGCGCGACCCAGATTATTTTGCTTTTATAATGTTATTAAATAGTTGAACACTAGTATATATCTAATTTCAAAGAATGTGAAAAATTATAAATTAAATAGAAAAAAAAATAATAAAGTGACGACACAGTGCTGTGATTGAGCGATTGGCAGCTTTTTTTTAGGTGGTAAAATCATCCAAAAACATCCCCCGCTCTTGGGTGAAGCGGGAGATCCCAAAATATTATTTTTACTGTAGATACTAATATACAAGGCGTAAGGGACAGCCCTCCACAAACTTTAAGGGCTTGCTCAGTAGACGAAACTAAACAACATAACATAATTTGTTTTTTTCAGAAAACGAAAAAAAAAATCCGCCTCACCATACAAAATTATTAACTTGATTGGACAGTTTGTATGGAGAGGCTGAATTTTTTTTTCGTTTCCTGAAAAAAAATTTATGGTGGGTTGTTCAGTTTCGTCTACTGAGCAAGCCCTTAAAGTTTGTGGAGGGCTGTCCCTTACACCATTTATATGTTAACACTAATGAGTTAAGTCGATAATGTGACGCTTGAGCGAAGTCTATATTTGAAAAAAAAAAACAAAATCTAAATGTCTACGATAAATATCCGACTATCTATATTATACATAGTAATGTCGCCAGCTCAACCGGGTCAGATAGCGCGGCCGGATTACCCGGTGCGGGTAATATCACCCGACAGCGGACGCTCTGCACATCCTGTTTGCACTTGTTCTGTATTATATGGATTTATGTGGATGAGAGGATTACTATGTATTTACTGGAACTTAGTATTTATTTAGGTATAGAGAAACTTTATTCTCAATAAAAAACACTACATGTCGCTTACTTGAGAACTATAAATATAAATTAAATACTAAGTTAGGTTCGACAACATCCGTCATAAAACAATTAAAACCACCCGACTTGACCCTGACTTGACCCACCCAACGCAATTCATTTTTCGAGTAATAATTGATTGATTGGAGATTAAATAATGACTCAGCTGAGTTTTGAATGCGTTGAATGAGAGAAGGTGTCTTATGCGTGAGGGCATTTTATTGTATAGCTGTGCTCCTTCAAATGTAAGCATTTTTTTGCCATAGTTGGTCCTGGTTTTTAGTAGAACTAACAAACTTGCTCGACGTGTGCTTCGTTGACTAACTTGTTTATGTTGAGTAAGTGTGATATTGCTATGTATGCTATTATGTTTAGTACTTTTCTGATAAAGATGCATGTGTTATAAATATGTAGTTGTTTTATATAAATTATTTTGGTTTCTCTGTAGATTTTAGTTGTTGACGTTAAAAGTATGGATAGTTGAAGAGCATTTTTATTAATTTATTTGGGTTTTTCAGCTGGGAGTATTTATACTGATGTACCTGGAGGACTTTGAAACGTTTTGTTATACCAATACACCCGTGAATAGGAATAAAGCAAGAGCAACATTAGACCGACGCGCGGCGCACACGTGGACCTCGCTTGATTTGTACGTAGAATGACGTCGCGTGGCGTCGAGTGACGTAGATCTAATGTAGCTCTACAAGTCTAGTTTCCATATAAAATATATAAAGTACAGACGCGCGACGGCGACTCGTCCAGTAGCCTGATTCACGTAAAATCAAACAAGCCAAATGTTGTCGCAGTTTTATAGTCGTTCGATCGAAGTCCTATCCAAAAGCGGTATTCACGATCTATCGACTTATTTTCAGTTACATTACTATGTATTCTACCAGGATAATGTAATACAGATTTTTTTTTTTAAATCGACCAATTTCAAACGACTTTAAAATCGGTGTCGTTCAAACTCGATTGATGGATGTGAATACGGATATGGTCTAAACGACAAAATCGCTACGATATCGTTACGGTTTTCATTACGTGAATAGGGCTACAGATCGGCGTGTGTGGCACACGTGTGCGCAGTGAAGATCTACCTTTAGTCTATAAATTGCTTTTATAAATAATATTTTTATTTTCTGTAATATTAACCCATGCTCGAAATTACTTCTGTATATTGTGTTCACAAACATGTAAACCAACATAGGTACATAAGACATCCAGACTTAGAGTAACTATTCGTAGGCCATACACATGTCTCGTGTGGGAATTATACAAGTGTATGATACTACAATTCAATTCATATCTACAATTAATCTACACAAATATAATAAAGAGGTAAAGTTTGTTTTTTTGTTTATAGGAGGTAATCTCTGAAAGTACTGGTCCGAATGCTAAAATCTTTTCACCGTTAGAAAGCTGCATTCCTGAGTTACATAGGCTACATTTTATGTAAGCGGGCAAAAGCTAGTTTTTTTTTTCACCGTTTTTCTCACTTTTGTTTCATCTACCACTATTTTTCTCTACATCACCCAAAGAGAAAAAAAATGCAAGCGTATCAATTATAAAGAAAACCCTCATTCTTAAAGAGCCCTTGCTTGTGCGACTTCCCTTTAGCTTTGGGTGCGAGGCCGCGGCCCACGCATAGCTACGCTCCTGTTGAAAATATTAGTCTTGATCAGCAACTATTTACAATCCCGCTCTTCGAAAATCTGAATAAAAATCAATAAAACCCAGTACACACAAACCGAACCCGTTTTGTTTGCTGATGACTACGACACGTGTATTCGACGTAGCTAGAAACGTGCGACCTTTGAAATGCGAACTGAAATATACGTCGTATTGACGTGCTTGTGTGTTTGTTTGCTCTGAGCAAATTGTAGCGGTTTGTCCATTGAAAAGGCTTGTTAGGGAATTCCGTACATCGATAACGTTTTTTGCATTTTAAAAGCTATTCAAATATATGTGTTGGAATTGATAGGTTTCGACATTTTTTTTTTTGTTTGAAAATGGAAGCTGAAATATACATATTACACTAGCTTTTTCCTGCAGCTTCGCCCGCGTACATCAAATATAGCCTTTGTTACTCAGGTATAAAAGCAGCTTTCTATCAGTGAATTAGCAATCGGACCAGTATCCCTAGCCAAGTTGCTAATCTGCAATCGTTAATTATCATTACATTACATTCGATGCTTGCTACTATCGTAGCAAGCATCGAATGTACGAGAATGACGTCATCTCAACGCTCAGTCACGTGGTCAGAACAAAAGAATAGGCGGCGCGGCCAACTCGAAGCGTTCGGCGCAAGCGAAACAGTTGTAACTTGGCTAGGGGGGCAGTACGTTCAGAGATTACCTCCTACAAACAAAAAAACAAGCTTGATTATAATATATATAGATGTAGACAACAAATTAGATTGACCAGATGTAACTAAGGACAGAGGAAAGTAGAAGAAGGAAAGGGTGGCCTGTAACCCTGCAGTGAGACAGAACAGGCTCATAAGTAAAAAATTAGAAATACATATTTGGAGGTATGCGTAACAGAGATTAAAGCCCCGCAAACCCCCGTTGGAAAGGGAGGATCCTCCGACCAGTGTTATGTCTGGTGGCCAACTGCCCGTTAGATGATTTCGCGCTGTTCTATATGTTCACATCGCGCGGAAAGCTTTAATTGCGCGATGCAGGATTAGTTCTTATGTGACGCTATACAGATGCCGCGACATATACATTTTTCGAATTATTTGGCACTTCTCTAGTCACCACCTTAGCAATCAACCCCTTTCATAAAGTCCATCCATAACTTCTTTGGTCTTCCACCTTTTCCACTCCAATCTGTGTGGTTCTTTCTTCAACAAACCGTCTCATCTCATCATAATTACATGTTTGCTGTATGGACTTTAAAAGAGACTTTAACCGCTGAGTTTTTTTAGGTAGGTCTTCTTCTTCTTCCTACCCATATACCATCGTCGACGGCGCGCACTGTTCCCGCGCGCCTCAAGGAGTTGTCAGCAACAGCAGTGACCCAACCGGGTCGAAGCCTACTGGGGCCAGGGTTATCCGAAAGGGCGCTCGAGCCCCGGTATGAAGGCTAAAAGGAACGGAGTGGGTCTTTTAGTCAGTAAGAGTCTGACACTATCTCCCGCTCCGCCCAAGAGCGGGGGATGTCAATGCATGATTTTTTCCCACCATAAAACAAAAAAAATACCATATTACTTGGAGTCGGCGCAACACGTTTTTTTCTTCCATTCTCTCCTGTCACCCGTCAAACTATCGCTAACTCCCTTTTCTTTCATATCACTCCACACACAATCCATCCATCTTTTCTTCGGCCTTCCTCTCCCTCTCCATCCACTTACATGTATACTTCTACTACTACTACTTCTTCTCAGGGTAGTCAATTAGGACGAACCTGCGAAATTAATCTACATTTCTGAATAAGTAGGTACCCAAGAAAATTAATCTGTTAAAAATCACTAAAGAAATATTAATTTTATGTAAGTAGAATATTGAATGTACAAAGTACATAAATATTCCGGAATAAATTTCCTTAATGATGCGATCCGTTGCTTCATTTATAATTCGGCCCTACAGACAGACACGAAAGCCATTTTATTATGTATTTAATCTCTTACTAATAATGTAAAGATTTGTATTTTTGTTTGTAATGGATGAATTCTTAAACTATGCCAAAAGGCTTTTTATACTGTAAAAGAGTATCTCGAGGATAAAACGGCTTGGGATTGACCTGCTCCAATACCTACTCACTATAACTGTTATCATTTGAATGTTTTTTTGTTTTAACTGCCTTTTTTTTATTGACGATTGTTGTTGTTTTACAATTATGATATTGTATATATATATATATATATTTTATTATTTTTTTACAATTATGACATGTTTATTTTTACTATTTGACTGAATTTTTATTTATATACTTTTTTTTACAATTTGCAATATTTACACTTTTGTAAATTTTATTATTGTGAATGTGAGAACTATGTGGATTACTCTTTCCTTTTCTTTTATTTTCACATGATGTCTGGCAGTTTTGAGTATTTGATGTGGCCTACCCAAATGTCCTTTCTTTGGCATTGTTCGTCAAGTCGTTGAGCTCCTTAGTAGTTCTGAGTTGAGCTACACGCATACTGACAAATGCTTGCACTGACTGGACAGGTCCACTTAGAACTGTGTGGTTCTTTCTTCAAAAGACCATCTCAGGCTCAATCTGCACGGTTCTCATATGATTTGACCATTACATGTTTTGCTGTATGGACTTTAAAAGAGACTTTGACCCCTGAGTTTGTTTCGGTGTTTCTTCTCAGGGTAGTCAGTTAGGAAACACCGGCCTCATCTAGCATTAATTGACAAAAAAAAAAAAAATTGACGTGTAAAAGTGTTTTTATAAAACCTACTTGCAAAATAAAGATCATTTATCATTTATCATTTATCATTATCATTTATTCAAAAAAAACGGGACCGGTTTTTTTTAATTCTTTCAATAGTAAAATGCTACTTTATTATCAAGTGTCATTTATACGAGTATTTTCTACTTTCACACGGGGAAAACTACGGGCAGAAGCTAGTAATCTACACTTCTACATATAAAATATTATAAAGAAGTTTGTTTTTAATTTTTTTGTTTGTAGATAGTGTTTCATGTACCGGATCGACCCTCCACAGGATTAAAACGATCAAAATTTAGGTAAAAATCTCTTTGTTATCAAACTCTATCGAAACGGCTAGACCAATTATTATGACTTTTTTTTAAAGCTTGAGTATAAGTTGTAGGCTATTTTTAAGCTATTGCATAGCTTCTATCGCGGGTCTTGAGCGTGGAGACCGAATCCAGAAATTTCGTAACGAAAATAACCTAACACTCATTTGTTTTTTGAGCGTTTTTTTTTTTTTTTTTTTTTTTTTAATTTGTATAAACTAGTGCTTGACTGCGATCCCACCTGATGGTAAGCAGTGATGCAATCGTTGATGGTTAGGCGCACTAGTTTATTAAGAGCCTATTCACTCTTGCCTTAAAGACACCTAAATTATAATCAGACGGGAAGACCGCAGCAGGCAAATTGTTCCAGTCCCTCGATGTACGTGGTATAAACGACGAAGCGAAACGCTTGGTCCGGATCGTAGAGGTTTCAACAACATTAGGGTGGATACTCGCCGTTCGTCGGCTTGTCCGATGGTAGAAGTGAGATGGTGGAATTAAGTCATGTAATTCCTGCGCACACTCTCCAAAGTGCATCCTGTAAAACACCGAAAGGCAGGCTACCCTTCGCCTATGCTCAAGACTCTGTAGATTGGACTCAACTAGATCTGGATCGCCAATTAGTCTCTTCGCACGCCTTTCCACAGAGTCCAAAGCTGCCAGGTGGCATTTTGCAGCACCAGCCCATATGTGGCTGCAGTACTCCATACACGAACGGACTTGTGCTTTGCTTCTAATGCTATAGCATTAGAAGCTGTCCCGGTGTGAAGTACCGCCGGACCTTTGCAAGAACGCCTAGTTTCCTAGCAGCTACCTTGGCTTTGGACTCAATGAACCGCCCAAAGTTAAGGTCCGAGGGAATTTCAACCCCCAAGAGCTGAAGGCGGTCGGTATACTCCAGGGATAAATTCTGAAAAGTAGGAGCCAAGGTGAACGGGCTCCTTTTAGCGGTGAACAGACACGCTTGCGTTTTGGAGGCGTTAAATCCCACCACATTGGCTTTACCCCACTTGGAGACTGCCTGAAGTGAGATATTTGTACGCTCTACCATAGCCTCTCTTTCGGATCGGATTAGCTCCTTACTAGCCCGAGCACTAGGCAGGTATCTCTCTACAACTGTGCTTTCATCTGCATACCCATAGATACCGGGCATCAGCAGATCGTTGATATGCAGTAGGAATAGAGTTGCAGAGAGAACAGACCCCTGAGGAAGCGTGGTGACCGATAAGAAAACAAATGAGTCAACAATCAATCAAAATTCAATTCAATGTGTGAAAGTGTAACTTCAATTAATATCAAAGAAAAAAAAAAACAAAGGAAAAAAATACTGCATAAATAAAATAAATAAATAATTATAATTGCATAAGTTGATAAAAATGCTATGCAATAGCTTTACCGCGGTAGTCCCCGAGTGCCACACGTCTTTTTTTACCCTCCTATCTCCACCACCCATTTTTTTCTTTGATAATTTATATGGCAGAACTACGTTTGCCGAGTCAAATAGCATTATATAGCAGAAAACTAGCTAACGTAATGTTATTAGAAAAAAAAACTTAATTTAATTGTAGATTGGATCCCAATTTAACCCTCCAAAAACCATTCTCACGGTAAACCCTACCCAGACACATTTTAAATCGAGCATTATCTACAATCTAAAACCGTCCTCCAGTCTGCCCTGAATTTCAGCTGAAATACTAAAAAATTTAACGGAGCCACGTCAGAGGGAGCCTAGAATAAAAGTGTAACCTTTAAGTGAACCAGATAGACGGGTCAGGTCGCTGCAATTTGTAGATATGGAAGCTGCCTTCTTGGTTAAAAGTAGGCTGCTATTTTTGAAGGCTTCTTTATTATATTTAGTGGCTTGTTTTGTTTTTAAAATGTTTTAAATGGTTGTTGTGTAGGCTGCTTCGTTTATCTGGTATTAGTACTATGTATTTAATTAGATGTTACTATGTGGACTATATTGATTGCTTTTTCTTTTCTTTTTCAGTAATTTTAACGTATGTCTGGCAAATTGAGTGTTTTCTGCGGCCTAACCAAATGTCCTTTCTTTGGTATTGTTCGTCAAGTCGTGGAGCTCTTTAGTAGTCCTAAATTGAGCTTTTCGAATACTGACAAATGCTTACACTGATTGGACAGGTCCACTCAAATCTGTATGGTTCTTTCTTCAAAAGACCATCTCAGACAAATCTGCATAGTTCTCGTATGATTTGACTATTACATATTTACTGTATGGACTTTAAAAGAGACTTTGACCCCTGAGTTTGTTTCGGTGTTTCTTCTCAGGGTAGTCAGATAGGAAACACCGGCCTCATCTAGCATAAACTGACGAAAAAAAATTGACGTGTTAAAGTGTTTTTTAAACCTATTTACAAAATAAATATCATTTATCATTTATAGATGATTTGGTTATTTAGGTTGAGGGCAGTGGTGGCCGAGTGGTAATGGCTCCGACTCACGAGTTGTAGGTCGCGGGTTCAAACCCAGCCAGGCGCATTACTTTGTGTTATTTAGTTCATTACCACTGCTCTCAAAACGGTGAAGTAAAACATCATGAGGAAACCGGCATGTCCTAGAACCAAAAATTCGAAGACATTTGACATTCACCAACCCGCACTGGGCCCACGTGGTGGATTACGGCCCATTCCCTCTCCTAGAGAGGAGGCCTAAGTCCCGGCTGTGGGAACATTAAAAAGGCTGATGCTGCTGCTGATTTATTTAGGTTTCTTTTATGCAAGCGTGCTCCATCGTCGGCCACATCATCGCTTACCATCAGGTGAGATTGTTGTTAATCGCGAGACTATCAATAATAAAAAAATCTTTTGTATCTTGTGATCCTACTTATTGTATGATTGCCAAGTTAGTATTTCATTAGGAATTTCTCAGAATGATAATAATTCTCTTTAGCCTCTAGGTAAGCTTCCAATCTTTTATGAATTCTTTCCGAAATTCACTGAGCAGAAAATAAATAAAATTAATGATTTATCAAAAAGAGTTTTTGAAAATAACATGTTTAAAAACACAATAGACCAGCGTATAATAATATTCTTAATTTAATTTAAAAAATCTATAGATAATTTTAATTTAGAATCTGCTAATCATTGTCTCGTCTAATCATCTGTTCATAAAGATAGCGTGTTTTGTTTTTAAATTAATGCTGTTTATGTCATGGAATTTAAGCTTACAGTGTGTAGGTATTTTGACGACAATATTTTCTTAAATTCACATTTCAATAATAACAGTAAATAATCATCAATCTATTAGTAAGGAGTCAATGAATATGATCAACAAAACGTTTCACAAACAAAATTATTATATTATGAGTTGTTGGAAATGGAAATCGACATTTTTTTTTTATTGTTGATAGGTTCGCGCTTGACCGCTATCTCACCTGATGGACATAATTAATTAATAAAGTATAAACATTCACATTATAAATAACTGAACTAAAATAAGCCTTACCTATAAATAACATGAGCTTTAAATAATAATGTATGTATGAGTATATTTTAAAAGCCAGTCACATCGAGCGGAAAATTACCATTTTCAGGTTAAATTAACTCAATAGTCAATATATATAAAGCCTCCTGTCCCCCAACTTGACGCGCAACGTTGTCGAATTGCTCAACGCCATGTCCCGCGTCACGTGAATGCGTAATTTGGGAGGCAAGTTGCGGAACACTGGACAACGGTGCAGCCTCACGTACAATTAACGGCACGGATCTTGAGCGCTCGGCGTCAGAGTGGGGATCGCTTTGCGTATTCCATACATTGGCAAGCCAATCGTCGTCGTTGTTAGATACATGCAGCAAGCGCAGGGAACGACGTGACGTCTATGACACGATGGCGCGGCAAGCCAATCACTGACACTCCTCGCCCCCGCGTCTCACTTCGCACCACTAAAGAGACCGAATATTTGACTTCTGCGCGACTTGAAGCCAGCGCTCAAGATCCGTGCTGGTAATTGTAGATTTAGCGTTGCGCAGCGTGTTGGGGGACATTTAGTCCCTTAATGTATTTACGGCTTTATAAGTGTTTATGTTACAAATTGTTTTTTCTTGTTATTCTACTTGAAATAGAATCTATATTACAGTAACTATCTGAATAATAAAACAACAAGTCAACAACTAAGTTTTCCATTTCAAACAAAAGCATAAAATTTTCCAGTGGTTTCATTGAAATCGAGTACTAGAATACCCACGCAAACAATTTATAAAGAAACTAGCAAGAAAACACTGAGGAAAGTTTTGTTCATTACTAGAATAATGAAGTCTGGTCTGGTCGACAATGTTTTTGTAATTAATATTTTATTAATATTCCAAGCGTCGATCACGTTGCGAAATCTGTCACCTGATGACGATCACAGTTGATGTAAATGTACACCATCTATCATTTTGTATTTAATTGGCTGGTCTGTTGGTCTCGCGGTTAGTGGCTCTGACTGCTATGCCGGAGTTCGTCGTTGTAATTCCTATCGAAAACAAATTTTTATGTGACGAGTACGATTTTTGAAGTGAAAACTTCTTTAGGCGGCGTTGAGCACTTTTTCTGTAATGGGTATAAAATCTTAAACTCGCGTCAGGACACGTGACCTGATCGAAAAAGCGTAAGACGGATGGAGAGTAGACAGCTATCCCTTATCGCGCGTTGTGAAAGGGGGCTAGACGGAAAAAATTCTCACGAAAAATTGTACCGACACTTTTACTGTCAAAATATAAATCCAAGATGGCGGCTGCAAGAAATTATCAACTTTTTCGTCATGGGTGTCGTTTTCATGGTTTTCGAGGGTGTTGAAACCGATGGTACTGTCAAAATATAAATCCAAGATGGCGGCTGCAAGAAATTATCAAATTTTTCGTCATGGGTGTCGTTTTCATGGTTTTCGAGGGTGTTGAAACCGATAGTACTGTCAAAATGTAAATCCAAGATGGCGGCTGCAAGAAATTATCAAATTTTCCGTCATGGGTGTCGTTTTCATGGTTTTCGAGGGCGTGGAAACCGATGGTACTGTCAAAATGTAAATCCAAGATGGCGGCTGCAAGAAATTATCAACTTTTTCATCATGGGTGTCGTTTTCATGGTTTTCGAGGGTGTTGAAACCGATGGTACTGTCAAAATATAAATCCAAGATGGCGGCTGCAAGAAATTATCAACTTTTTCGTCATGGGTGTCTTTTTCATGGTTTTCGAGGGTGTTGAAACCGATGGTACTGTCAAAATGTAAATCCAAGATGGCGGCTGCAAGAAATTATCAACTTTTTCGTCATGGGTGTCGTTTTCATGGTTTTCGAGGGTGTTGAAACCGATGGTACTGTCAAAATGTAAATCCAAGATGGCGGCTGCTAGAAATTATCAACTTTTTCGTCATGGGTGTAGTTTTCATGGTTTTCGAGGGCGTTGAAACCGATGGTACTGTCAAAATATAAATCCAAGATGGCGGCTGCAAGAAATTATCAAATTTTTCGTCATGGGTGTCGTTTTCATGGTTTTCGAGGGTGTTGAAACCGATAGTACTGTCAAAATATAAATCCAAGATGGTGGCTGCAAAAAATTATCAAATTTTCCGTCATGGGTGTCGTTTTCATGGTTTTCGAGGGCGTGGAAACCGATGGTACTGTCAAAATGTAAATCCAAGATGGCGGCTGCAAGAAATTATCAACTTTTTCGCCATGGGTGTCGTTTTCGTGGTTTTCGAGGGTGTTGAAACCGATGGTACTGTCAAAATATAAATCCAAGATGGTGGCTGCAAGAAATTATCAAATTTTTCGTCATGGGTGTCGTTTTCATGGTTTTCGAGGGTGTTGAAACCGATAGTACTGTCAAAATGTAAATCCAAGATGGCGGCTGCAAGAAATTATCAACTTTTTCGCCATGGGTGTCGTTTTCGTGGTTTTCGAGGGTGTTGAAACCGATGGTACTGTCAAAATATAAATCCAAGATGGTGGCTGCAAAAAATTATCAAATTTTCCGTCATGGGTGTCGTTTTCATGGTTTTCGAGGGCGTGGAAACCGATGGTACTGTCAAAATGTAAATCCAAGATGGCGGCTGCAAGAAATTATCAACTTTTTCGCCATGGGTGTCGTTTTCGTGGTTTTCGAGGGTGTTGAAACCGATGGTACTGTCAAAATATAAATCCAAGATGGTGGCTGCAAGAAATTATCAAATTTTTCGTCATGGGTGTCGTTTTCATGGTTTTCGAGGGTGTTGAAACCGATAGTACTGTCAAAATGTAAATCCAAGATGGCGGCTGCAAGAAATTATCAACTTTTTCGCCATGGGTGTCGTTTTCGTGGTTTTCGAGGGTGTTGAAACCGATGGTACTGTCAAAATATAAATCCAAGATGGTGGCTGCAAGAAATTATCAAATTTTTCGTCATGGGTGTCGTTTTCATGGTTTTCGAGGGTGTTGAAACCGATGGTACTGTCAAAATGTAAATCCAAGATGGCGGCTGCAAGAAATTATCAACTTTTTCGCCATGGGTGTCGTTTTCGTGGTTTTCGAGGGTGTTGAAACCGATGGTACTGTCAAAATATAAATCCAAGATGGTGGCTGCAAGAAATTATCAAATTTTCCGTCATGGGTGTCGTTTTCATGGTTTTCGAGGGCGTGGAAACCGATGGTACTGTCAAAATGTAAATCCAAGATGGCGGCTGCAAGAAATTATCAAATTTTCCGTCATGGGTGTCGTTTTCATCGTTTTCGAGGGCGTGGAAACCGATGGTACTGTCAAAATGTAAATCCAAGATGGCGGCTGCAAGAAATTATCAACTTTTTCGCCATGGGTGTCGTTTTCGTGGTTTTCGAGGGTGTTGAAACCGATGGTACTGTCAAAATATAAATCCAAGATGGTGGCTGCAAGAAATTATCAAATTTTCCGTCATGGGTGTCGTTTTCATGGTTTTCGAGGGCGTGGAAACCGATGGTACTGTCAAAATGTAAATCCAAGATGGCGGCTGCAAGAAATTATCAACTTTTTCGTCATGGGTGTCGTTTTCGTGGTTTTCGAGGGTGTTGAAACCGATATTACTGTCAAAATATAAATCCAAGATGGCGGCTGCAAGAAATTATTAACTTTTCCGTCATGGGTGTCGTTTTCATGGTTTTCGAGGGTGTTGAAACCGATGGTACTGTCAAAATATAAATCCAAGATGGCGGCTGCAAGAAATTATCAACTTTTCCGTCATGGGTGTCGTTTTCATGGTTTTCGAGGGTGTTGAAACCGTTGGTACTGTAAAAATATAAATCCAAGACGGCGGCTGCAAGAAATTATCAAATTTTCCGTCATGGGTGTCGTTTTCATGGTTTTCGAGGGTGTTGAAACCGATGGTACTGTCAAAATATAAATCCAAGATGGCGGCTGCAAGAAATTATCAAATTTTCCGTCATGGGTGTCGTTTTCATGGTTTTTGAGGGTGTTGAAACCGATAGTACTGTCAAAATATAAATCCAAGATGGCGGCTGCAAAAAATTATTAAATTTTTCGTCATGGGTGTCGTTTTCATGGTTTTCAAGGCTGTTGAAACTGATAGTATTGTCAAAATGTAAATCCAAGATGGCGGCTGCAAGAAATTATCAACTTTTTCCTCATGGGTGTCGTTTTCGTGGTTTTCGAGGGTGTTGAAACCGATAGTACTGTCAAAATTTAAATCTAAGATGGTGGCTGCAATAAATTATCAACTTTTTCGATATGGGTGTCTTTTTCATGGTTTTCGAGGTTGTTGAAGCCGATAGTCCTGTCAAAATGTAAATCTAAGATGGCGGATGTCAGAAATTATCAACTTTTTCGTCATGAGTGTCGTTTTCATGGTTTCGAAGATGTTGAAATAGTGCTGTCAAAATGTACATAAAATAGGATAGTATTTTTTAGTTATATTGTATTGGCTAGACGGAAAAAATTCTCACGAAAAGTTGTAACGACACTTTTTCTATAGTAAGCTATTGTAAGCCGTGCGGCGTGCGCATGTTTCTCTGTCTTTCTCTCTTTCTCTCTCTTATAGAAAGCAAGCCAGAACGGAACTTCGTTCCATTCGGGTGTCCCTTGACACCTCAGTAGTTTTTCGGAGAGATAAACTTTTTAATGTAAAATAATTGTAATAGTTTTAAAGTGTTAAATAAACTTGTGTACGATAGCGCAATAAATGAATACATTTATTGCGCTATCGTACACAAACATGACAATTTATATTACATTAAAAATTAGTTAAAAGTACTATCATTTATGTGGTAGAATACAATATTTTGTATTCTACCACATAAATGATAGTACTTTTATACTGATAAAGCAATTGGTGCAAAATTATTCCCTAACCATTCCAAAATATCAAACATGCTCAACGTTAATAATCAAGTTTTCACTTCTGCCGGCACTCCCGGAGTGCAACCCGTCTTTTTTTGTTCTTTGTCTGGTTGTAATTTATCTACAACTAGCGCTAGTTATAAAACGTCGACTAGGACCGCTCCTGGCAGACGTTGCCCTGCTGGCATATTTCAGAAAAAAAGATTAAGAACCTGATTATAGGGCATGGTCCAAATGGTTTGAAAATACCATTGGACCAGGGGCCCAAGTCTGCTATTTTTATAAATTCGTCATTTCAACACGATCACATTGTCATTTTGCTAAAAGTTCGTAATCTGCTAATTCCTAATGATCGATCATTGATCGGTCAGTGGTATCGTAATAGAGTTGTGGTAGAATGATAATATCGAGCATATTAAAACCAATAACTGCACAATAATGTTCTAATGGTAGAACACTGATCAAATAAACTGTCAAAGTTTTAGCAGATTACCGCTTACGTCAAATATTTATTTGTCAATATGTACGAGATTACTATTCTATGCCGCTTCTTTCAATGGAGTGTCAGTGGTTGACCATTGGAAAGTCATAATGACGCCACTATATTAGTAGATTACCAAAACTTGTCAAAATCAACAATTATGAAATCAATGATAGACCATTCTGACACTATTGTAATAGCAAACTTGAGGCCCTGGTAGGTAGGTCCAATTGTATTTTCAAACCTTTCGGAAACCATCTAGAGTCTTTTACCGACTAATTTTGTTTTGGTGGCCCGCGATTGACCACTATCTCACCTGGAAAGCGACGATGTGGTCGACGATGGAACGCACTTGCCTAGAAGTAATCTATTCACTCTTGACTTAAAGATTCCTAGGTTGTAGCTATCAGGAAACAGACTCCAGCAGGGAATTCCACTCCTTAGCTGTACGCACAATGAATGTGTTCCTAAACTCACTCGTGTTTGTTTAGTTGCCCTTTGCCTTCCAGGTCCACCTTCCAAATTCCACAACTCAAGACTCTACTCTGTTCAAAATAACATTAGACATTTATGAAAACTTTTATTACAGTCCGTTCAACCGATTTTGAGTTTTATTACGTTGGTGGCATGACAAATGGCGGCTGCAGTAAATAGTTGGTATTGTAACCACTTTTTTGTTTTTAATGCCATCCTTATGCCTGCGAAATAGAAGTTAAAATCGGTTGAACAAACAGTATAAAAGATTTCTTTAAAGGTCTAATCTTAACGCGAATAGGGTATAAGAACCACGCTCATTAGGTATTTATATTCCTTTTGGGTACTTACAAGCCATGACGTATTCCGTGACATTTATTGCCTATTCCCAATAATACCCAACTAATAATACTCCAGTGATAATCAATATCACTCGTCGACTAATTTATAAGTGAAGAGTATCGCGTGCCGTCGAGATCCGAGAATACTTGATCGGTTTATTATTGGCATCCATTAGTTCCACCAACGATTGAAAATGTTTGGTATATCAGTGGTAAATAAGGCTTTGTTTTTGTTTAGTCTGTTTCAATTAGGTACAAATCCCAACTCCCACCACTGTGGCACAAAATAGATAGGTACTTACAGAAGACAATCTCATGTATGTACTTCACTTTTTATACCTACGCTTGGTGGACGCACACTAATGAGCGTTTGAGCCGGAACTGTTCGACGAGCGGGCCGAGACTCCCCGAGGTATCGTTTCCGTGAGCAGTGTCTACGAGTGCGTTGCTCGAGCGCACTTTATAAGTAGATTGACTTCTGTACCTATATATTTTGTGACTGTAGGTCCTACCTGCCTTGCGGCATACGGACCATTGGAGACTCCCGGCAATAGCGTGACTGCGTATGTCTTTCCAGCTTGCTCTACCGGGACGTGCTTTGTAAACCCCATAAATTCTTTTTTCCTATCCCTCACTACTAATGTCACTTCTCTCCTTTCTGGGGTGTGCTACACCACACAATGTGACTTCGCACACGAGCAGCCCTTAATGGCTGGCTGTTCAAACTAAAAGCGTTTGGCTATTCCTAATCTTAACATTCCTACCGCTAATTAGAATTGCTGCTGCCTATCTAACTCCTAATGTCCTAGCAGACCGTACTGCTAGAACATTAGGAGCGCCTTTTTCAATTAGGTACAATGACATGATCGTGATGGCCCACGCCAATATGAATTTTTAATTTAATTAATTTTCTAAGTTTATCTAGGACATTACTGACACCCCGGGCCTTGGAAAGCACGTAAAGCTGTTGGTCCTGAGTCCCGGTTGTCATGCGAAGATCTATGACAAACGTTACAGGTAGTCAGACGCCAGATCTTCTGGCCATCAGTCCATTCAAGGAGTATCGTGTTGCTTAGTGAGAGTCACTTTATGTGAAACATGAGTATTCAGCCGCATCTAGTTAGACTACAAGCCGAACCCAAGCTAGTTCGGAAAAAGCTGGGGAGATGAACTGAGAACAATAATGAGGAAAGATGTGCTGCTGTAAGGACCTACGGTACCCACGGGATTGTTCGACAAAGTTATCTTATTCTTCCTCAACATCCAAAAAAAGTCCATGAAATTTCCTTTACCCAGTTATTGTAGTCCTGGATCCACTGAAGGAACACAGGTAGATTTTAGTCAGTAATAATATGACACTCCCTCTCGCTTCACCCAGAGCGGAAGCACACATTGCTCGTCATCCGCAAGCCCACTCCTACGGCGGTTAGATATCGCTGTGCGACTCCCGACGCCTGGCGTGTCCTCCGAGCGATTCGCACGATGGTGACACCCAGGTGTTTCTTCTACTTGAATCCGAAACAAGAACCTCCCGAATTGACCATGTCCGGTGAGGACTTGCATCAAGCAGAAATATGAGGACGCCATATCGTCTCTCTAGCCACTTCTAGACAGAACTTACCTTGGCGACTGTGACGTGCCCAAGAGGTCTACGCTAGAGAACGAGCAAACCACGATGGAGCGGAGCACAAGCCGAGCCCAAATGCGTATACTCGGCTCATCTAGAGTCAGTTCACAATACACCAACTTGAACTTGGCTCATAATCTTCTCTTGCTTGGCTTCTCTAGCGCCTTTGTAATATTGTGCAAAAAACTAAGCCTTTCAAGGGCCCAAAGTTGCAGAAACTTTTAAAAATATATGACATACATATTATATTATAATTTCGTCACTAGATTTGGTCCAAATAATCGAATCTAAGTACAAACAGTACCACAATACATTATAAAAAATCCTCTTTCAATAAGATAACCGGGTATTTTTCCCTTCAAGTTCTCGAGGCGGTTGTCATGACACCTGAGCACCGCGGCTTAGCGAAAATCCCTGGGGCTTACCCTTGTGTTCAATACATCACGTCGCGACCTACCTATTGTGCTAATGCTAATGTTACCAAGGCAAACGATAATGCAGAAGACTTGAAGGGAGGACTTTGCGAAATAGGTATGTACCCACCCAAGCACCAAATTCTTTTTCAATACACTTACTCGAAAACCCGCTCTTATCCCACCGCTTTTAGGCACGCAGTAGTTTTCCAAACTAGTGCAGACAAGTGCGCGTGTTATCCCCCGTCACATTGTTATTACATGTTCAGGCTAGGCGCGCGTCGAACCCCACGAGGCGTCGCAACAGCAGGGGCCTAGCTGGGTCAAAGGCTACTGGGGCCGGGGTTAATTCGAAAGATAGCTCAAGCCTCGGTACGAAGGCAACGAAGGAACGGGGTGGGCTTTTAGTTAGTAAGAGTATGACATTATCTCCTGCTCCGCCCAAGAGCGGGGGTTGTCATTGGATGATTTTTCCCACCATAAAAAAATCCCCGTTCCCCGAAAAAAAGTCGTTTGGTACACGTGTCACTACAGCCCTCGGCTTCATAACACACTTGTCTACGGCTCGTGCGAATTCGCCCTCGGTTGCAATGACAAAATTTTCCACTTGTATCAAAATGTACTATTATGGATGCCCTGACTAAACTGAGAGGCCTCGGCTTTCGGAGAGAGGTTGTCGGTTGGATTAAAGGCCGCCATAGCCCACATGAGAGCAGATGAGAGCAGTGGTGGCCAAATGGTAATGGCCCCGACTTACGAGTTGTAGGTCGCGGGTTCGAACCTAGCCAGGCGCATTACTTTGTGTAATTTATTTCATCACCACTGCTCTCATAACGGTGAAGGAAAACATCGTGAGGAAACCGGCATGTCCTAGAACCAAAAATTCGAAGACATGTGACATTCACCAACCCGGACTGGGCCCGCGTGGTGGATTACGGCCCTTTCCCTCTCCTAGAGAGGAGGTCTGAGTCCCAGCAGTGGGAACATTAAAAAGGCTGATGATGATGATGATGATGATGATAGCCCACATATAATGGTCGGCCAAGAACTCAGTGCAGAAACCAGACCACAAAGATAAGAAGGCTTGAAGCTCCTCAAATGAACTGAGTGCGTGAAAATTAGATAGGCCTAGTTATTTTGAGGTGGGACATCATTTGATGATTTCTCCCGCTATAGGGCGGAGCGCAAGGGCGTGTCAGAACTTTACTGCCTAAACCTACACCTAGGTTCTTTTTTTTATGGAGGGAAAAGTCATCCAATGACAACCCCCGCTCTTGGGCGGAGCGGGAGATAGTGTACTCTTACTGACTAAAAGCCCACCCCGTTCCTTCGTGTCTTTCGAACCGGGACCGAGCTTCCCTTTCGGATAACCCTGGCCCCAGTAGGCTTCAACCCGGCTGGGCCCCTTCTGTTGCTGACAGCTCCTTGAGGCGCACGGGAACAATGCGTGCCGTCGACGACTTGGGCTGGTCCAGACAGCGAGCTACCCGTTGCTCGTCCTCCGCAAACCTGCGTCTACGGTGGCCGGAAATCGGGACCGGAATCCCGGCGGCGGCTGGGGCGCTGTGATCGCCGCCTGCTGCCTCCTACTGCTTCAGGAGCAGAAGGAGGCGACCGCTTGCCACTCCTCCTCGCTCTGGACCATGGCCTATACTAAGGCCCGGCGCGAGAGATCGCCGCCACCGATCGCCCTCACGAGGGCACGGCGATGCTCTGCCCAAGCGGGGCACACCTCTACTGTGTGCTCCACCGTGTCCTCCGGGCGTTCCGCACAGTCACAGACAGGCGACACCCGGGCGTCACTTCCGCACGGAACACCTATGTTCCTTCAGTTGTTCTTTGCGTTCCAGGCCTACAGGTGGCTCTAGTAGGTATCGGCCCTGCTGGTTCCCTACGGTTTTACTGACAACTCTTTTTGAGGCACAGCTAAATATGAATTACGCCCTGAAAGGTGAAGGGATACAGGTAGTTATTGGTCAGAAAAAGTCTAACACTCCTCGCTCCACCCAGAGCAGGGGGGTTATTCGATGACTTCCCACCTAAAACAAAAGAAGAAACTTCCTTATTTCACTAAACATTAATGTGGGTTGGTTCTTGTTTGCATAACTACGTCCAATTATCCTGAGGCCCTACCTAAACAGAACTGTTATAGGAAAGAAGAAAGTATAGACAGAAAACTATTTTATTTGGCATACACACTCATAGATACACACAATATATGTAGTAACAACATGTAGACACTAATAAAAAAAAAATAAGACAACAAACAATGTGTGTCTCACGGCTGCGCCAAATAGGTCCAGTTCAGCAAAACTGCCAGACAACTACGTGGTCTGACGCTGATTTTCAACTGAACCTTATTTCGAGTGTAGGGTTGAAAATTGGTTTATATTTACTCAGTTATTAGTGTTAGGTGTAGGATAAAGGTAAGGGATGGAGGTTATAGGGAGTATAGCTTTCTCCCTGACTGACTTAACACATCATGGTAAGGCCCCTGGATGCCTCATCATCATTATCATCAGCCTTTTTAATGTTCCCAGTACTGGGACTCAGGCCTCCTCTTTAGGAGAGGGAATGGACCGTAATCCACCACGCGGGCCCAGTGCGGGCTGGTGAATGTCACATGTCTTTGAATTTTTGGTTCTAGGACATGCCGGTTTCCTCACGATGTTTTCCTTCACCGTTTTGAGAGCAGTGGTGATGAATAAAATCCTCTGGATCCATCCTCTGAATCTGGATGCCTCACTTTCATCCATTTCGTAGAGTGAGTCTTCTGGAACGTCTTATTCCTCAAGTGACGTGTACTGAGTATTTATCTTCCAGGTGAGAGTGCCTACTAATAAGTAGACCTCCAGTAATTCTGATATTAATCATAAGACACAAGCGGTTTGTCTGTCGCGTGTGTTCATTATTAATTATTACGTCAGCCGGAGTTAGGGTTACCAGATGAAAAAATCAAAAGTAAATATATATAGTTGATGATTCCCTGATCCCCACACTAGGATTCCCTGTGTCGTGGGGTCCAGTCTCTGTCAATCCCTATTCAGAAGGTAGAGTAGTAAAGACAAGAGACTTTGACCCCTGAGTTTGTTTCGGTGTTTCTTCTCAGGGTAGTCAGATAGGAAACACCGGCCTCATCTAGCATAAACTGACGAAAAAAAAAATTGACGTGTAAAAGTGTTTTTTAAACCTATTTACAAAATAAATATCATTTATCAATAGTTTTAGGTAACTAAACTATACGTTTAACCAGTAGTTTGGGAAAAGTCCGGAGAAAAGGCCCGATTTCCATTGAAAAATCCTGTTTTTTTTTTCGTTGGAGATTTATCGCGAGGCGTGCGTCGCGAATGGTTCGTCAGGCTTGCCTCAACCTGAGGCACGCGGCTTGACTCATGTGTTGTACATCGCACTCAAAGTGTGGGGGTGGCAGTGGCCCTTTACCAAAGGAAAATTAATTTTAATTTATTTAACTTTTTGTTGAGTGTTTTTGTTAATTTGTTTAAGCTTAACTTTTAAGTGTACCTAAGCTGTATTTTATTGAAAATTCTAAAAATCTTGAGAATAACATTTGTAAAACCCGGCCTGAGAAGAGTCCAACAAATCCTGAGATTTAGTTACCCTAGTCAGAGTGGATGTACGTGTACTTATTGTAGGTTTTAAATTAATGACAGCTAGGTAGAGGAAAGTGGGGGAAACAAGGAGAGCAGGTAATCAGGGACAGTAAACTTTTTGGCTATTTTTAGATGGGAAAATTATCCAATGACATCCCCCACTCTTGGGCGGAATAGGAGATAGTGTCAGACTTTTAATGACTAAAAACCCACTCCTGTTCCTTCGATGCCTTTCGTACCGGAGCCAAATCTTTCTTTCAGAGACAAATCCTTGGCCCTAGTAGCTTCAACCCTGCTGGGCCCCTACGGTTTGCTGACAACTCACCATTAGTTCCCACCGGAACTCTGTCCTTCCGGAACTCTGTCCGATTTTTTTTGGGTTACAACACTTACTGTTAAGGCGTAGATACCTATGGTCTGGCCGGAGTTTAATGCTCACATACTTGTACTGCCGCCTGCGCCCGCATCGGGCCACAAGACGTACGGCGTTGCGCCACCGGTACATGGCATCCCACCCGTATCCACAAAGTGTTTTGGGAACACATTTATTGTGCGTACAGCCAAGGAGTAGAATAACCTGCCGGAGTCTGTGTTTCCTGATAGCTACAACTAAGGAGTCTTTAATCAAGAGTGAATAGGTTACTTCTAGTCAAGCGTGCTCCATCGTCGACTACACTATCGCTTACCATCAGGTGAGATGGTGGTGCTGTCCGGCCGTCCGGTAACTGTCCGGACCAAGCCCAAGTCGTCCACGGCGCGCACTGTTCCCGCGCGCCTCAAGGAGTTGTCAGCAACAGCAGGGACCCAGCCGGGTCGAAGCCTACTGGGGCCAGGGTTATTCGAAAGGGAACTCGAGCCCCGGTATGAAGGCTAGAAGGAACAGGGTGGGTCGTTTAATCAGTAAGAGTCTGATAATATCTCCCGCTCCGCCCAAGAGCGGCGTTGTCATTGGATGATTTTTCCCACCGTAAAAAAAAAGGTGAGATGGTGGTCAAACACGAGCCTATTAATATTAAAAAAAAGAGCGGAGGGTCGCTGACCTTTAAAATTATTTTCTTTGCGAAATAATGATTGATTTACATTATGCTACGTACATTCTGAAGAACACTTAACCAGTAATTTTTTTGTGTAAACACATTTCTATAGATCAAAGCCGTTTGAAAGGAGTAGAGAAAACAAGCGAAAAATGTCGTCTTGTTATTTTTTTTTTGGCAAAATTATTAGTCATACGAAAAAATCATATGTTTATAATGTTGTACATGTACATGAATCTACACTAATATCATAAAGAGGTACGGTTTTTTTTTTGTTTTTTTGGTTTGTATGAGGTAATCTCCGAAAGTACTGCTCCGATTACTAAAATTTTTATACCGACAGAAAGTTGCTTTATTCCTGAGTGGCATCAGCTATATTCTACGTACGCGGGCGAAGCAGCAGGCAAAAGCTAGTCTTTAATAAACATATATACTTTTTTTTCAAACCAATTAACCTAGCCGTTACCGAGAAGTATGTTTCAGAAAGTCACTGTTTTATGGCACTGATAACTAGGGCTTTAATTCATTAAACCCCAAGCGAATGCCGGGTTCGCACACCCATTGTCTTTCTATTGTGTCTCTAATTATCACGATTGAAAGGTTAAAACCATATCCGCACAATCACATTAATAAAATTACTCGCACAATGATCCGCCGAAAGTCGAAAGTTTGTGTGTGTGCGTATGTTTGTTATTTCTTCACGCTCGAACCGCTGAACGGATTTCGTTGATACTTGGTACACTGGTAGACCATGTCCTAGAATAAATAGCACATAGGATACTTTTTATTATTATTTTTTTTTTTACTTTTTTTTTTTTTTTTTTTTTTCTATTGGACCAATTATCTCCGCTGGCAAAACTAGTTCATGATATCTGAATAAACTTTGTTACCTATTTAGATGTCCATAAATAAGAAAGCACGTGATAGCGTTCCATTCGACAGCCTTCACCCCCTTGAGACAGACCATTCGGAAAGATTTTAGAAGATTTAACGGAAAAAAAAACCGGCTAAGTGCGAGTTACACTCGCGCACGAAGGATTCCGCCAGGCACAATTTCTGAAGGGAAAACACGTATTCCAAGAACGCAAAAGGGTAACTGAAGGACACAGGTGTGGTTTTAGAAAGTACTTATAAGTCTGACACGCTCTCCCATTCCGCCCAAGGGCGGAAGATGTCATGGGATGATTTCGACACGTAAAAAAGTTTTTAGTATTTGCTGTTATTGCAGCAACAGATCTTCTGTGAAAATTTCAACTGTCTAGCAATCACGGTTAATGATATACAGCCTGGTGACAGACAGACGAACAGCAGAGTGATAGTAAGGGTCTAAACAGACGGACCGCATTTCAACTGCAATCCAACTGCAAATTGCAGTTTAAGTTTTTTTTAAGTTTGAATGCAGTTGACACGACTGCAATAGTACTGCAAACACAACTGCAATAGAACTGCAAACCAAACATGCGGTCCGATTGCAGTCGTGTGAACTGCAAACCGACTGCATCCGAAGAACTGCACCATACACGGGAGGGCGGAGCGTGCGGGCGGGTGGATATATATATGCACTTAAACTGCAATTTGCAGATGGATTGCAGTTGAAATGCAGTCCGTCTGTTTAGACCCGTTGTTAGGGTCTAAACAGACGGACTGTTTTCGGAAACTTTTGTTCTCTTTGAAATAAAAAAAAAAACTGTAAGGGCCTACGCATTCTTGAGACAAGTCGTCTCAGACAAAACAGTAGTTTGTCTACGACGTCTACGGCAAGACTGTTTTGTCTACAACATGGGGCGCTAGTACTGTTGATAAAATATCGATCTATCGAGTCTGTATAAGACGTCTTGTCTCAAGTGAGCGCGGGCCCTAAGTTTCTTGGTACATTTATTGATTTTATTCCACGAATAACAACTTTTATGTGTAAGAAATTTCGCATAAGCGCTGCGCAGACGGAGACACTTTTTGTTCCAGTTACCGACACCGAACACTTTTTGATCGTCATGAGTATGTGTTAAGTGGAAGCAACTGGCAGGGACTCAAACTATAACCGTAATAATGTGTTTTAACACTGTTTTTTAAAACAGTTTTAACAGAAAAACACTTTTAAATGTAACAGATACAATAATGTTACCGAATGAAACTGTAACCTTTTATGTGTTATGGAGTGCTACCGAATCAAACTGTAACCTGTTTATATGTGATAATAAGTGTTAATATGTGTAACTGAAATAATCAGTTTTAGTATAGCTTTGTACATTGTAACTTTGGCAACGCTGCGTTTACCTGTTACACTTATTAACACTGTTAACATTTTTATATCTGTTACAGATATGTTAGGGTTACACTTTTGTAAGTGTTTTGGGTTAACACATTGAAAACACATTAATAAGTGTTACATATTTGATTCTGTTACCAATTCAACATGTAACACTTATAATTCTGTAACCTTTATAAAGGTGTTTTTAAGTCCCTGGCAACTGGACATAAAAAATATTTACGTATGTGCAGGTAGTGGATGATTTCATACTGGTTTTATAGAAATCAAATATTCATCGGTAGCTTGTATCTGACACAAGACATACGTTTACGCCCTGCCTTAGTCGACACCGGTAACTGAATCAATTAACTTCAAGCGGTTTCAATTTCTGATCGTGTTTTGATAGCGTTTGTTATACTTCTTTGATCTTTCAAAGGCCTTTCTGTCATCTTTTTCATTCAATTTTTTTTTTTCGAAAACCCGTTTTATCCCTACCGCTTTTAGGCATGCCCAGAGGTCTTTAAGTCAAGAGTGAATAGATTGCTTCTAGGCAAGCGTGTTCCATCGTCAGCCACATCATCGCTTACCATCAGGTGAGATAGTGATCAAACACGAGCCTATCCATAATAAAAAAATGCAATTTACTATTTTCCGCACTAGTGCAGAAAGCGCGCGAGTTCGCTCCCTCTACAATTGATTGCAATTATCGTATCAGGCTGGATACTAAGCGACCCCTACGTGTCGCACGTCAACACACGTTTATTTATTTCTTTGTAAATATATTGAAAAACGTCGCTTGATACACGTGGAAATTAGTCACTGCATCAGTCGACTCAATATTACCTTCGCCTACTGTTCGGGCAAATTCCACCTGGGTCCTTATGACCAACTTTCGCCACTTATTTATTTCTTTGAAAATTTATGTACCTACACAATAATAAAAGAAAAGAACTTGTATTCTAATCAAAATGTACTATTTCCGACTAATGTGTAACAACTTGAGCAGCTCTGTTATTGGCTTTCAATCTGTAGTGAAGTAGAATAGGTAACTTAAGGGCCAAGCGCACGAAAAGTGCCATAAAACAGTGATTTTCTGAGGCCTACTCCTCCGTAACGGCTAGGTCAATTGGTTTGAAAAAAATATATGTTTATTATAGATTCATGAACAATAATATCAACATTTGATTTTTTCGTGCAATTAATACTTTTTTCAAAAAAAAATATTTAGCAATTTCGCAACGTTTCGCAACTTTTCCCTATTCCTTCGAAACGGCTTGGACCTTTAGAAACATTTTTACACATAAAAATTGGTTGTTAAATATTCTTCAAAGTGAACATTGCATATGTAAATCAATCAATATCTCGCAGAGAAAATGGATTTAAAGCGCTTTCCGGGCACTGCTGGCCGCAAATAAATGCAGAGATTTGCGTACTACCGCCAAGGCGAGTGCGAGAGTTGCGTTCACATAATTTCGGTCAGATGGTTCAAGGGACTATACGCCTTAAGCATCACACTACCACAGTAATATAGTAATGGCGAAAGATTATGAGTGTGTAAATTTGTTAATCTTTCACGCTGAGACTGCCGAATGAATTTAGATAAAATTTGACACACAAGTAGGACACGTCATTGAACGATACATAGAATGCTCTTTACCTCGGGACTATGTTTATTTGGGATAATTAACTACATTCAAGCGGGCGAAGCCGCTGACAGAAGCTAGTCACTAAAAATGTTTGTTTGTGTGTGTGTGTTTGTTATTTCTTCACGCTTTAAGGGCCAACGCTACATTAACCGGGCGCCCGCGCGTGCACCCGTCACGTGACGTCGTACCGTGTGTCGTGTGTGGCAGTCCCCGTGGCGGAAAACGGATTATTGCATGCGCAATGTCGCTAGTTCAACTTTAACGGTGTGCATGTAGTCGTGTCGATGGAGAACTTATGTTTTTATTATTTATTTATTTATTTATTTAAACTTCATGTACAGTAGTGGTACATAGGCGGACTTAATGCAACAAGGCATTCTCTCCCAGTCAACCTTTGGGTTAAAAAAAGAGATCACTGTGGTAGGTTTGCACAATAAACAACAAATAATGAAAACGGAAAAAAAAATTAATAAGTTATTTATATATAATATATAATAAAATACATAAATATGCTAAAATAATAAACTAATAAATACTATGAAAAATATCAAATTTTAAAGAGAACTTAATAACAATTCTGACGAAGAACAAACTAAGGTTGAGAGGACTTCAAGTAGTAGTTCCGAATTTTACGTTTGAAGGAAAATTTGCTTTCGGCTTTTTTGATGTCAAGGGGAAGTAAATTCCAGAGTTTTATAGTGGAAACAGCGTAAGAATTGGACATAAAGCCAGTACGGTGAGAAGGAATTTGAAGAAGCATGTTTTTGGATGCACGAAGGTTAAGATTATGAGAACTGCCCAACACTTTAAAATATTGTTGTTGTTATTGTTATTGTATTATTACTTTGCAAAATGTGCGCGGGGCACGGCTGCCCGCGCCAAGTGCCTGCGCGGCGAGCCGCGACGGAGCACTTTTGTACGAGACCGCGCGGGCGTCCGCATATCGCAGCGTCGGTTCTAACGCCTGAACGGATTGCGATGAAATTTGGCACACGGGTAAACCATGTCCTGGAGTAGCATTTAAGATTTACCTTTGGGACTAACTATATTCTAAACAATCATTCTAAGTTCTCCCTAACTACATCTTTTGATTCAATATTTTTGCATAGCAATAAAGCAAAATTATCTCTAAAAAATATTTTTGACTACTATTTAAAATATTTTTTTCTGCTTAATTAACCCCAGACACTTTGATCCATCATATTTACTAAACTAATTACCTTCATTTTAATTTTTACAAAATAATATTTGACCAAAAGCTGTCCAGGCTTAAATAAACTAAGGGTCCAAGCGAGGCCCATTACACTGTCAATTAAAACGAAGGTGTCTTCTACAAAGCCCGGTCTAATTGAACTAAGATTGTGTACCGAAATTACTCCACTAGGAAACACAGAATAGGTAGAGAACAGAGGCTCAATTTTCAAGCAACAAAAACACTCCGACTTGTGCTACGGGAACATTTACCGTGTACTAAGACTTGGCTCTAGAACGCAAAGGCAAATTAAAGACGGGTGTAGTGCCGTAAATAGGACGGTGCCACCGGTGCACAGGCACAGGGCGTAGACTCTGGGGGGCGCAAGAATGGCCAGACTATAATTAAGGCAGGACTAGTATTTTTTTGTTTTGTTCCTGATAAGTTCCCGCTGCGCCCCTAGTGCTCGATTCCAACACATAGGTACCTAAATGTCAGTATCATCAAAAACGTCTGTTCAATTAGACAAAACATCGCTCTCATTTTTTTGACAGCGCACGAGCATATTTGTGTTTAGTGTTTATCGGAGTCAAACGGCTGGCCGGCTACACGGTCGGTCGGTCGGACGGAGACTAAGCTAAGCGACGCGACGGGCGGGCGGTAAGGGTCCACTTAAATAGGGCGCAGTTATAAAAGCTCGCACAGGGCGCAGAAAAGGCTATTTACGGCGCTGGATAGGTGGGTTTTAGACATTAAAAACCTGACAGATTCTCTTGCTCTACCACAGAGCTGAAGAAGTTATTTGGTGATTAACTACCTCAAAAGTAAAAACACACATGACAAGCACTTGCGACCAACATTTGTTTGATTTCGCCGTACATACTCGCCTAGACGAACCCCGACACCCTCATTTTCATTTTTTATTAACCGACTTCCATAAACAATAAATACACATAAACGATCAAAATAACTTTAATTTCGGAGGTCGGCGTTATCTATGAAACAAACAATAGCGAGAAACACCGACTGTGTGTGTATTTTTTTTTTAATGAAGTCGGCTTTTTTTTTTGTAAAAAGTTTTTTGTTTTCAATAGACTAGTGCTTGACTGCGATCCCACCTGATGAGAAGCAGTGATGCAATCGTTCATGGTGAGGTGGACTAGTCTCGTGTTTCGTCTTGTTTGTTGCAATAGTTTCTTATGGGAATTCACACGGCGTGCTGCAGTCTCGGACTTGCGTCTACACCGGTTGGCTCCCTAAGTCTGTCGTTTGCAAACCATACCTTATGGTGACCAGAGATACGATCATTGCGCACTCCTGTGCCCACCGCGTTTGCCGCGAAAAAAAAGATGATTGCTTTTGCGACTCACCTTTTTTTTTCAGAATGTGATGAAGTCACACGTGGTTTCGCTTTTGACCAAGGACTGAACTAGGACCTGAAGCAAATGGTTATCTGCTGTACCAACTGCCGCGAAAAGGCGGCACGGCACTGTACTACCCACAGTGTCCGTTGCTTAAGGGAGGCCACTCTAGGTAGTAGTATAGTCTCTAAGATTATGGCCGCTATGACCCACGTACAATGGTCCGCATAGGACTAAGTGAGGAAACCATACTCCGACATAGACATAGGGGGGCCTTCTGTACCTATCTATTCTGTGTCACTTAGCCAAATGCCTTGCGGCCCTTTCAGCCGGTAAGATCTACAAGAATAACCATATCTATGAATAATTTATTTACATATTTCGAACGTAAGTACAGGTTTACGTTATACGAATCTATAAATATTAAATGTTATTATGTTTAATGGAGTTCTATTTTTGTCTAGACACTACTTTATTGTTTATTTTTAGTTATTAGGTACGCATTTACATGATTAATTTGGTTAAGTGCGCATGTTTATTATTATGTGAACACGAACGGTATGTGGAAAATAACTTTCAGCGGGCCAAAACAGAGTGATATGTATGTCTGTTAAATTATACGTAAAAGTTTTTTTGTGTATTTTCGTCGTAAATCAATACGTAAGAGACAAAACGACTCGATCAACAGATTCGTCTGGGCAGCGAGCGTTCAGGAAACTGCACGGTATTTTGTCATCCAACACACCACTGTGTCAAGACGAAAGACTAGTGCGTGTAGCCAGTGACGGCTCTGAAACGATGTCACTCACAATAAGGCCACATCACAAGGTTTAAAGTCACCCTAAGGATAACGAAGATGGCTTTAGTCAGAGTTTCTTTAAGCCTGAAAAATCGCCAAACTTAGAGCAGTAAGCAGGGCAGGACATTGCTCGCAGAACAAGACGTCGATGGGGACGCAAGGTTCTGGAGTGGTAACAGCGCACCAGAAGGTGCAGCGTAAGAAGACCTCCCACAAGGTAGACCGATAACTTGGTGAGAGTTGCGAGGATCCAATGGATGTGGAACACACAGGTCCTGTCAATGTGGCGATAATTGGGGGAGACCTATATTAATGATGAAGAAGAGGAAAAAAATAACTAATATTCTTTATCAAAAAGGCAGAATGAACAAGAAAATAAATAATGTAGAGCCCGCTGACATAATCCACTTCTATAAAAAGTCGATAAAATGTCCGGAGCTGGAGCATAGAGATACAATTTAAATACATTCTCTAGTACTCCACGGAGCCAAAGAATAAATAATATTTAGAAGCGAAACTGCTTCTTAAACATAATTAGACTAAATTTTTGGTAAGTACTTGGATTGTAGGTCATCTTTTTTTTAGGTGGGATATCACCATATGACTTCTCCCACTTTAGGATGGATCTACACGGTTATTTGTAAAACATTAATAATCTTGCAGGACCGAGAATCTTGTTGGTTATCATGAGCACAATCACGTGTTTAAGTATCGTACACTAATTACTAGTCACCCTATATAGCAATAACCATGCCCATGCATTCGTATTCATAGTGTGCGCCATTTATGTTCTATTATTTTATTTCTGCGTGTATTGAAAAACATCGATTGATACACATAGAAAGTCACTGCAGCGCTTGGGTCCATAACACCCTTACCTGCGGCTCGGGCGAAGGTTCTCTACTTGTATCAATATGTACGGTAAGTAAACAGTGACACTCACTGACATAATATACTTGGTGTATATGCAGAGATATTTGGCTTCCGAGGCGACTTCGTACTCTGTGATTTATTTATTCTATGATAGTACTCAGTAGTCGAGAGCTTAATCTCATTGGTAGTGGTAGTGACAAGAGTGTGACGTCACTAAAATTCACTCTAAGCCGTCTTTAGTATCCATTTATTGGCTGCTGAGAGGTTCAACACATTTCTATATTCACGCGGACGAAGCCGCTTCAGAAACTAGTCAATAATATAATTAAAAAAAAAACATGGGCGAAAGGTAAGTGTACTATCGCTTTTTGTTTCAACCTTTGGAAAATATAACCATGACGTTAATTCCCCCTGTAGAGCAATTCCCATTCACTGTAGGTGCAGGATTGCAGACGGCGAGCAACCGTTAGCTCGCCGTCTTGTGAAGACAGGTCGACAGCCCGTCATGTTCAACCTCAAAGAGATGTCATCAAGATTGACCGGGCTATGGGCTTTAGTAAATTGAAGAGCTATAGTCTGTAGAATATAGAATGGTTGGATCGATTCAGTGTGACGTCATTCTTCAGTACATGCCCCCGTATAGACAGTGAATGTAAATGTGATATCTGATGGGGATTCGGGGTGTGGAAACAGTACTGTCTTAGTCGTTTTATAAAATTTAAATCATCATTATTACAACCGAAAGACGATGTGGTGACACATAGGTGAGGACTACATCCAACAGTGGACGTTGGACATAGTCCTCACCTAAGTGTCACCACATCAACCAGTCGTACGCAACTCGCATCCATCGGATTCGTGCGCACTTTACCAGGTCTCCTAGAGGGAGGCCGCGCCATTGCTGCGTCTTCTGGTACGTATAGAATTTGAATTTTAAATTAGCCACTCTTTAGAATCTTTCGTCCCCATCGACCTCGATCTGTGTGACTGTATAGTGATGTACCTCAGGTTCATCATCATTTCAGCCGAAAAACGTTCACTAGGCATCACCCAAGTGTCACCATATCAACTGGTCTTGAATTCCCGCGACCCTCACCAGGTCATCGACCCACCTTGTGGGAAACTTTCCAATGCTGCGTCTTCTGGTAGGTACATGGCCGCCACTTTAGAACCTTTCATCCCCATCGACCATCTGTTCTGCGAGCATTGTGCCCTCTTCACTGCCATTATGTGGTTGTGGGCAGGGCACAGGGTTTGGTGATTCTTTGGGCAATGGCGGTAACCTTGGTTCTCCTGCGGTTATCTTCATTCCTGATCCGAACACGCAAAGAAACTCTGACTATAGGCCTCTCTACTATCCTTTGGATGACTTTAAGACTTAGGATGAGGTCCATTGCAAGCGACCACGTTTCAGAGCCATAGATGATTACTGGCAATCCATTGCCCTTGCCGGATTCGGGGATAGAAACAGTATTAGCTAAGTCGTGGCCATTTTGTTAAATATTCTGAGATAAATTGTTATAGCTATAATTTTATGGGATTAGTCTTCAGAAAATCGTTTAATGTTACGCAGTAGGCATTAGCATTTTTATTGTTGCTCGCGGCCTATTTATTAACGGCGACAAGCTCTAGGTGACAATTTGAATATCCGTCAGTTTTACACGTTTTCTTCACGGTATACTTTCAGAGAACAGTGGTGGCCGAGTGGTAACGGCCCCGACTTACGAGTTGTAGGTCGCGGGTTCAAAGCCAGCCAGGTACACTTTGTGTAGTTTATTTCATTTCATATGTGTCTACTTGAAGTGTGTGTACTTGAAATGTGTCTACTTGAAATGTCTCTACTTGGAATATATCTACTTGAAACATGTCTACTTGAAATGTGTCTACTTGAAAAGAGTCTACTTGAAATGTGCCTATTTGAAACAAATGTTTCTGATTACATAACAACAACACAAAAATAAACAAGAATAATATCCAACAGATTTATATAGAAGTTAATATCTCTTCGGCAACAACCTACATTTTCTCGCTAAATAATTCGCGACGGTCCTGTGTATCCATAAATAACTACAATATCAATACTTCCAACTTAGGAACTGCTCCGGACGATTTCTTTAGCGAACACTGAGAATATTTGACGAGCTTTTAAAATATTTGTAGTCTTGTGTTTGTACACAGAAGAGGATTCATTATTATATTACTGTTCCGCGATTATAAAAATGTGTACCATCGCGACCATTTCAGCCAGATTATTCAAAAAAAAATTTACTTGAATTCTGCGGCAGGACTGAACTTAGCGGTGGTCAGGCGGAAGTGTCTTTGATTGCACAAAGGAACTGCATATTTCAAAATAAATAAATTTTATGATGTGACATTGTCAAAACTAAACTATGTAGTATTTGTCGGCGCATGATCGCCATCGGAGTTGACGTCACACAAAATACACAGTCACAGTGATATAAGGAAATGTAAAGAAATACATTGCTTCAGTTCAAGTTGTTTATTCCATGGTCGGTCAAAAAGTGCCTTTCTAATCACATTACAACGGTTTTTATACTCAGAAATTGACAAGCATAAAAATTCACTATGAAGGTAGAAACATATTTTAAATAAATTAATATAACGGAATTTGTCACAGTAAATTCTTATTTTAAATATGCCCGGATGCTCTGATATTTTTAAATAAATAAAAAGGAAGTGGTCAAGTTAAATCCTCACAAATTCGACCGGATGTTGTAATATTTTCTAGAAAGGAAGTTGTCATTTAATTTGTTATAAATTCAACAATATTTTAAAATAATTCGAAAGGAAGTTATCAAATGAAATCCTTTTATAAATTCAACAGGATGTTGCAATATTTAAAAGAAATAAGCAGGAAGTGATCGAATTAAATCCTCATTAAAATATTTAAATAATGGTTTTGCGCCCACATATTCATTCCTGACTTCATTTCACATATTCCATGGTCTACCTGTGTGCCAAATATCAACCAAAACCGTCCAGCCGTTACAGCGTGAAGCAGCAACAAACACATGAACTTTCGCCTTTGAAATATTAATGTAATTATATCTCGCCTATATTGTCCCACTGCTGGGCAAAGGCATCCCTCTATGCCTTCCGTTGATTCCGGCTCTGAACCACTTCTTATCAATTCCTAAGGAAAACATCTAAGTCGTGCCGCCATCTCCTTCGTAGTCAACCAGCATGAGACAGGGTCGCTCCCGTCTTTAGTGTTTTATAACACTTTTTATTATTGGTGTAAGGTGCATGTCTCCACAAACTTTGAGGGCTTGCTCAGTAGACGAAACCGAACAACCTTATTTATTTATTTTTTATTTATTATAATCTTTATTGTACACCAGATTAACAAAAATTCAGGACAAACATTTTAAAAAATAAGTGTACTATGGGCGGTCTTATCGCATAGGACGACCTTCCACAAGATTTTTTTTTCGGAATTGAAATCAGGCTCTCCCTCCATACAAAATTATGAACTTGATTGGACTGTTTGTATGGAGAGGCCGATTTTTTTTCGTCCAAAATATTAATAATTTTCAATGTTACTATGATACTTATAAGTTTGTACTAACATAATATGGACTTGTGACATGTAATTACTGTGTCTGAAATAAATTGTTGTTGTTGTTGTTGAAATCTCTACAGTCCGGACTAAGCGTTTCGCCTCGTCATTTATACCGCGTACGTCGAAGGACTGGAACAGTTTACCTGCTGCGGTCTTCTCGTCCGATTATAATTTGGGTGTCTTCAAGGCTAGAGTGAATAGGCTCTTAATAAACTAGTGCGCTTCAGCATCAGAGATTGCATCACCGCTTACCATCAGGTGAGATCGCAGTCAAGCACTAATTTATATATATAAAAAAAAAATCAATTTCAAATATTTATATTAAGTATTTGAATAATTCTGTCCCAATATAAATGTTATCTAAATTAGAGAGATATTTATACATATAAATAATATGGTTGGACGGTATAAATAATAGTTATCTAGGTAATTTATTTTGGCTGTATCATATATTTAAAAGACTTTATTTAGGTACAGGTAGTCAGTAGATAAAGGCCAATTAACGTTGGTATATAAAACCCAACCCACATATCTTCTATTTACAAATTAAACCAATGTGAAGCCCAAATTAAAGTGTAAAATTATCTTCAGTGACTCGTGCTGGCTGGAAAGTTTTAAATTAACTTATGAGTCTGTGTAATAGTCTAGTTTGGCTGTAAAAAGTGATGCCATTTGTCAGAAAGACGATTATCCTAACTAATATTATAAATGTGTAAGTGTGGATGTTTGGATGTTTGTTACTTAATCACGCAAAAACGATTTGGATGAAATTTGGCATGCATATAGACTTTGACATGGAAAAGAACATGGGCTACTTTTTATCCCGATTCCTTATGTACCTAATGCCACGCGGGCAAATCCGCGGGCAAAAGCTAGTTCTAGTATACACCACAAATTTTTAATTAGTACAAATACTTAAAGGGCTTATTAGAAAAGCCCTTGTTATTATTTAAGTAAAGTCTCAATAAATAATATTCATAAACAGCAAAGTTATTAGCGTTTGTGTTTATCCCAAAATGTCTCTCAATTTATGGAAATATTGTGCAGGCTATTGATTATGAATGAATAAATGACGATTAAAATGAAAAAACACTGCCCGCAGTATTTTCTACTAGCAATTGTTATGTATGATTGAATCTATGATGAATTTACCTTTCCGTGGTCAATTTTAGGATTTCGGTTTTTTCTACTTTTGAATACAAAAATATGATCAGTAACGGGTACAGATACAGCCCCATTTTTTTGTGTACTAATTAAAAAGTAGGGGTGTATAGAGTAGAGTAGATTAGTATATAGACAGAGGCTGGTTGGTAGAAGGATCAATACCAGGTTCTTTTTTATGTTTTTTTTTAGACTCGGTCAATATTAAGACTAGGAGTTCATTAGTGTTATTGTATAGTTTAACTAGAACCATAATTTGTGTATCAGATAAAAAAAAATGTTAATTTTGCACATTGCACCTTATTGCTTGATATAATCACAAACAAAGAAATTTGGTTTTAAATACAGGATTGTTTGTGCCGTGGTCACCCAATGGTTATGACTCCAACTTACGAGTTGTAATTTATTTCATCCTTACTGATCAAACTGAAACGTCTTAGAACTAATTTCAGATTCAGATTCAGTTTCGTTTATTCATTGTAAAACATGACGATGACGATGGATGCGGGACGCACAGGAACGTTCGATGTGGCGACGCTTGGGGGAGGCCTATGTCCAACAGTGGACGTGTATCGGCTGAAATGATGATTGTAAAACATAGGTAGGTACATTTTAAGTTCTTATAATTCTTTGCTTAGTTCTTTTAATTTCGAAGTAATGTGACATCCACTAACCTGCACTGGGTCCGCGTGGTAGATTACTACTAATTCCCTCTCCTAGGGAGAAAGCCTGAGTCCCAGCAGTGGGAAAATTATTAGGTTATGACTTTTGCTTTATACAGCTATGTATGTTTTAGTTTTAAGTTTATATTTCCTTTTAATTTCATAAATTCGTCAAAACAACCATTCCCTGATAGGATAAGGCAAAAATAACTCAGGGTTGGTTGAATATATTAATAGATTATATTAAGTAGAAGAAAATTCAGTACAATAGGTTTGTCAATCAAGATGAAAAGGTACGACATATAACACGATTGTAAATAACGCAATCGCATAGACAGTAACGCCAACTTAAACGTATTGTCTATGTACTTAATTAGCCTACATAAATTGTATGGTTTTATACAATTCCAACAACTTTTTAATTTTATTAATATTTTTTAATAATAATTTATATCTACAAATCGAATCTCTTTATGCCCTGTGCGATAAGACCGCCCTTTGTACGCAAGTACAAAAAAAGTTTCTTTGGGAAAGTTATCTGTAATCATGAGTACAATAATGTGTACCTATAATTATCGGTCACTAAATACCAGTTACCCTATATATTACAAGATCAAATTTTCTATAAAATCATTCACATTTTCCTCCCACGATAAAGGGGAAGGACCAGAAGGGGGAGCGGTAATTTATGATTTCTGGAGATCTGGTTACCTGTTTTACAAATTAATTAATTAGGATCGAGGCAACGTACTACGCGGTTAGGCTTCGCACGTAGCACCGAGCTACAGTGGGCGCTACGTACCTGGGTTATCAAAAAAAAATGATTAAGTTTTTTTTATTATTTCTTAACTAACTTCTGCCAACGACTTCGCTCATGTGAAAGCATAAAATTATCCCAAGGGAACATACCTACATTTAAGGTGTATCGCAATTATTCAACATATTCAAGAACATGTGCCGTGATGCCGTTTCGAAGTGAAAGAATAGGTAACTTACATACGAACGCACAACTGTAGATACGGCGATAGAAATACTCAATAGCATCTCTCTACGGTTAGATATTTTTTCTTGCACATTGGCGGAATTCGAGAGGGTGACACTGAGTGTGTTGTCCTCTATGTAACTTGTGCCGGTTCTCCAGGGTGCTGCTTGAGACTAAACATCGATTGTTTATTATGTATGTATGTTGCATGCACTAATGGATATCTGATCAGTTTGTGGGTGGCATCTCTGAGTGCTAACCTATTTTGCGACTACTTTTGTTATCTTGGGTATGTTAAAACAATTGTATGCGCTTAAATTAATAAATAAATAAATAACCACACAAATTTTTTTTTTACCTGTATAATATTAGTTGAATTCTAATAACTAAGTATTTAAAACAGTGTTATTTTATATTAGTTTATTTTACAAAAGATTTTTAATTAAATAGAATTTAATATTAACTTTAAAATATAAAGATTTTAATGTTCTTTGTACTTTGATTACAGTTTGAGACATTCAATTTAAAAGCATAACAGGGTTTATTGTTTTAAAAGATTTTAATATTATCAAAGCTTAGGCGGCTTTGCATTACATAATCACTGCTTTATAATAAAAGTAACATATAGAACCCGTTATGGTCTCTTTTTCAGAAATTCCCCATGGTATTAGCGGGTACTGCCTCTCATGGGCCCCTTCGGTTTTGCTGATGTCTCTTTAAGGTGCGCTATTGGCGACTGGGACTCTGTCCTTAATGCCTGGATGGCGAGCTACCAATAGCTCGTCGTGCGCAAGCCTGCGCTTACGGTGGCCGGAGATGGCTCCACGACCTCCAACGCCCGGGGCGTCTTCTGTCGCGGTGGCTGGGGCATGAGGATTTACTTTACCTCACGGGAGCGGCTGCCTCCTTCGCTAGCATTACCAACTGCTTCGCAGAAGGATTCAGACGTATCCATTCCCTTTCGTTCTAGACTATGACCTGAATCAGGACCCGGCAATCACAATATCCTCTGGGAATTCATTTGCAAATAATTAAATTAGAACCGACACTGGACTTCACTCGAAGAACTTCTGCCAAAAACTCAACTGTTATATTTAGTTTTTATTTTGGATATTGATAGGTTCACGTTTGACCACTATCTCACCTGATGGTAAGCGATGATGTGGCCGACGACGGAACGCGTTCGCCTAAAAGCAACCCATTCACTCTCGTCTTAAAGACCCCTAAGTTATTGCTATCAGGAAACACAGACTCCGGCAAGGAATTCCACTCCTTAGTTGTACGCATAATAAATGTGTTCCCAAAACGCTTTGTACGTATGGGTGGTATGTCCACCGTGTACCGGTGGCGCAACGCCGTATTCTATTCATCAGCACAGATTAAAAATAATTAGGTACCGTAAAATCATGCAAATATGGTCCAAAATTAGGGGGTTCAATCTTTATCGTGTTGTAAGAGTTATGATTTTAACCGCACAAAGTATTTATTTCTTGAATTAGGTGTGTTAATGTATCTGCTTTAATATAATATTAAGTTATAAACCGGTTTTATACAAAAACATTTTTTTTTTATATTTTGGTTTTGGACCATTGTTGTATGCACTGTTTTCAACTTTAGTCCTGGTTGAAAATGTAAGAAAATACCGTACTTTACTGGTCTTGGAACATTGTTGAAGGTCTATAATACAAAAATAATATGGGCATATTATTTATTTTCATTAAAACCAAAGATTTATTAGAATATTTTTGTGTTTATTCAAGTTAAAATAACGACATCGTAAGGAAGTCTTTTATGGAACAAAAAATCACTTTTTCCTTATATTTACGTAGCATAACTTACTAAATTAGTCGTCTATGATATCAGAAATTAAATAAAAAAATCCACCAGATTTTGCTATATTTTTTTTGCATTTTACCCACTTAAGTACTCTCCAGTTCAGGAACTTGAAAAAGTGCTCTCTTAGTGCTGAGTTTTTTTGGGCTGAATTTTAAATTTTATATGCCTGGTTGAATAAAAAATTAGGTACGTCGTCTTTTTCGGGCCATTTCTATGCAAGTCAGCAGCGGGCCATACGTTTAACATACAATCAGTCTTCCTCTATTTTTTGGACTTGACAAGGCCACAATTCTCCTTCGTATTCTACGGTGACAATCATTAAGGAGAAATTTGTCTTGAGCAGGCGGTTTTTGGATTAAATTATCGACGTCTTCCTCATTTGTGTCATCAATTGACCCTTCAGAGAAAGAGTCGTTCACTATTTCAAACTGGTCAGATTCGTCAGTTTCGCTATCTTTTTTTTCTTCTTGACGTTTGCTTTTCTTAACCTTGGGCTTTGTGGTTGATAGCTCCTCGCGTGCTTTTTTTCCTCTGTCTCCGACATGCTCTTTCTGGCTGGTGCACGTAGTTTCTTTTTTCTACCTTGGCTACTCGCGGTAATAGCTTCATTTCGTTTCTCTTCGAGAAACTGTATAAAAGATTCACTCACAAAACCTTTGTCGACGGGGCGGTAGATTGAGGATGCTTGAAAGTCGGAAGCTGTTCATGCGCAGGTAGTTTATTCAGAGGATAAATCCCTGCTGTATGTGTAAAAATTGGTTTTTAATTATGGTCCAAAAAAACCGTTGGTCTATTGTTGAATGCAAAGTATGAAAATTAGAATAAAATTGATTTAATATTAAAATAATTAACTGATGTAAAAAACAACAATAATATTATAAAAATAAACATATTACCTTATAATAAAAACAATTTTTAGGTCAGGGCGACCGCTTTTACTTATTTTTTAGAATAAAAGTTGGCGGATTTTAGAAAACACGCAAGAACTGGTTCATTCTGTACCGCTTGTTGTTGAGTGCACATACTTGCCACCTATCGGATTTGCACTAAGTTAAAACGCCTACAATCTATTCTAGCCAAATATTGTCAAAAAATGCGCCAGATAGAGTCACTTCCCCATTATTAACACAAAATGTCAAAGTATGGTGATGGACCATAGTTGTATTACAGGACTATAGTTGTATGATTTTACGGTATCAAAGACAAAAGACGTCTCACATTTTAATCTTCGAATGAGTATGGTCAATAAGAAGTCCTCACAATGTCCACCGCTTTTTCACCGTTTGTCTTTAGGCTTGTTACTGGACCTTTTGTTCTATGTTCTAAGCTCCTCTTAAGTTCTTACACATATTTACTTAAGGCTAAAGCAAACGATCGTTGAAATCGGACCTTAAAAATTAGATGAGTAACTGAGAACAGATCTTTTATTTATAACTAGCTTCGGCCAGCGGGTTCACCCGAGTGTTTGACGAAAATCATCCCAAAGCAACATGAACCTGACAAGAAAATAAAAGAAACCTAAAATGTAAAACAGGACCGAATTACTAAGACTCCGCCGTCCGTCCGTCTGTCTGTCCGTCTGTCACCAGGCTGTATCTCATGAATTTTAACAGATGATGTATTTTTGCTGCGGCTGTAACATCAAATACTAAAAAACAGAAAAAAGTAAATATTTAAAAGGGGTTCCCACACAACAAACGTGTTGCTCGTTTTTTGTAACGGACGTTACGGAACCGTTCGTGCGCGAGTCCCACTCCCACTTGGCCGGTTTTTAGTGCATGACATGCAGGACATGGCAATTGTTAAAATTGGACATTCCACTTTATTGAGCGTAGTTGAATTATTCCCTCAAGTCTAACCTAATTCTAGCTGTTTACGTAATGTTACTACAACTTGGGACTCTTAAAGTCAAGAGTGAATAGGATTCTTTTAGGCAAGCGTGCTCCATTGTCGGCCACATCCTTGCTTACCATCAGGTAAGATAATGGTCAAGCGCGAGCCTATGAACAATAAAAAAATTATAGTTATGCCAGCCATACACGGTCAAACCTGTCGTCCAATCGGTATGACGCTACATGTTTGATCAAACAGATTTGATCGTGTGTGGGAGTGAATCGGTATAACCAACATGTTTGATGGCACAATCAAATTTCAATTCTTTTGGTTTGATCATACCGATTGGATCATATCGATTGGACCGTGTAATATTAGATTCATGGCCCTAACTGTGCCTGTACTTACCTACACACAGCGACAAGATGTGGTTGTCTATAGTAATCTTTAATGAGAATAAACAGTTTAGATTTTAGAAACGTAGTTTTACTCTTGATCATAGACACGGAACAGAAATGACCGATAGTCTTATGTTCTGGTAAGTATCTATGAACTAGAGACGTACTCATCTATATCTATCTATATATATAAAAATGAATCTCTATTTCCTTGGTCACGCCATCACGCGTGAACGGCTGGACCGATTTCGCTAATTCTTTTTTTGTTGTGTTCATTATTGTGAGAAGAAGATTCTAATGGAAAAAAAATGAAAATTAGGGTAGTGTAGGGTAGAGTATGGTAGTCAAGGGTAGTGTTGGGTAGAGTAAGGTAGAGTAAGATAGAGTAGGGTAGAGTAGGGTAGATTAGGGTAGAGTAGGGTAGAATAGGGTAGAGTAGGGTAGAGTAGGGTAGAATAGGGTAGAGTAGGGAAGTGCGGGAGCGAAGCCGCGCGCGCAAAAGCTATTTGTTATAATATGAATCGGTAAACCAAGGTTCAATTTTCTAATTTGAACAATCACTAGTACCTACCTATTGTCTTTGTCTGCCTTCTCCTTTAGGAAATGAAAGCGTGATGTAGTGTGTTATGTACTTCACTCATAATACTTGCAAGCTTTCGGATTACTGTGCGTGTACTGATGAATATTTCATAGCAGAGCTAACCGAAACAATCTTTTGTTATGTAAAGCGAAAGTTTTTGTAAGCCACCACCTACTTTTTTCCTATGTTTTTATCGCTCGTGTCTTAAGTCGCTTGGGTCTTAAGCACTATAGTTAGAGTCATGCACAGTCCGAATTTGGTGGATTTTGCGGTAATAATTTTACGAAGATCGTTAACTTGTATTTTTAGCTAATAATATGTTATTATTATTATATAAGCAGCAACAGTTAGTAGAAAATTGTTCTAAGAAAACAAACTCCAGGGATAAAAAGCGCGCAATTCGCTTCCTATGTGGTATTTCAAGATATGGTCTACCTATATGCCAAATTTCTTCCAAATCCGTTCAGCCGTTCGACCTTAAAAAAAATAACAAACAGGCAGACACACAAACTTTCGCCTGATAGGAAGGAGCTACGTCCATCTGTGGCCGGTCCCGAGATGACATAATTACAATCCAATATGGCGGATGTTAATTTAAACTTAGAAGCTTGTTATCTAACGAGAATTGTAATGTAAATACCAAGTTTATGTTAAACGATTTAGTTTCAATAACTTTGTCGAAACGGATTTCGTAAAATGTAAAGAAATCATTTGGTAGATAGATAGAGAATTATTTACATTTAAATAGCGTAAGTAATTAAACTAACAAACCCTTAGGGTATTTTTAATATCGTGCGGTTTTGATCCCGCATGCGGGTTTGCTCCGCACCCGTAACCCCCGCAAATGTCCATTTCATACAAGTATTTATTGTAATGCGTGGAATAGGCACGTGGAATGCGTTTTTTTGCATTTTGAACTGAAAAATCGGCCTCGCCATACAAACGGTTCAATCAATTTATAATTTTGTATGGAGATGACGATTTTTTTTTTCGTACCCGGAAAAAAATCTTGTAGAAAGTTGTTCAGTTTTGTCTACAGAGCAAGCCCTTAAAGTTTGTGGAGGGTTGTCCCTTACACCCTGTATAATGTACGTATTTATAAATGAGATAAGTTTAATAAACAGATATGTCTCCTCACAATAAAGCTGAAGCCGTTAGGTCGCAGAATTATTAAAACAAAAGAATATATTTTACATAATACCTACGAAAACTTAATAACCGGAATAGGCACTCCCTTTGTTTACTTTACTAAGGATTCTGACGGAGAACTGGGTTAATAAACAGACAGACTATTTTCGCCATCTATCTTCATTAGGTTACATGACAATGAGTTTCATTTAATACTGTCCCACCGTAATACAGTTCAAACTAGTACGGGGCTCAGGGTGAATCGGTTTCGCAACAACCAAAGCTTCAAGTGTACTTACGATTTTTATTTAAGGTATGTGTATTTTAAGAAATAAGTAAGCAATAGTTATGTAAACATGATTAAGGTTGTTGTTAATTTGTGGAAATAAATTGAATTGAAATTGAATTGAAATTTACACTTGTTAGAAACAAGTTGCGCCCTGTAGCCTCGCTCGCTTGGATGGATTTTACTGACACATCCAGAGAATCCTTTGATTGATAAATTCGTTAAATAAAAAAAAAGACGTGTGGCACTCGGGGACTGCCGCGGTAAAGCTATTGCATAGCATTTTTATCAACTTATGCAATTATAATTATTTATTTATTTTATTTATGCAGTATTTTTTTTCCTTTGTTTTTTTTTTCTTTGAAATTAATTGAAGTTACACTTTCACACATTGAATTGAATTTAGATTGATTGTTCACTCATTTGTTTTCTTATCGGTCACCACGCTCAAAAACCAAATGAGTGGGGGGTGTTAGGTAATTTCGTTACGGAATTTCAGGATTCGGTCTCCACGCTCAAGGCCCGCGATAGAAGCTATGCAATAGCTTAAAAAAGACAGACATGTGACATTCACCAACCCGCACTGGGCCCGCGTGGTGGATTACGGTCCATTCCCTCTCCTAGAGATGAGGCCCGAGTCTCAACAGTGGGAACATTGAAAAGACTGAATATGATGATGAAAAAAAAAAATGTATGATTCGAGTCAGCGGCTTGAACAGTGACCGCTGAGCAAGTATCGCCACGCGGTGGGTTCCTGCAGAGGGAAAGCGCCGTATAGCCCGCCCTAGAAAGAGGTGGCGAGACGATCTGGACGCGCATCACAGGGACTGGTTCGAGACTGCGCACTGGAGAAGAATGTCTCGAAGGACTTGAGGAGACCTTTGCCCAGCCGTGGGATAGTAATGGCTAGGAAAAAAAAACATCAAGACCACATGACAGACACTGATGAAACTTCATAAAGGAGGGGATAGTGAAAATCGTAATCGTTCGGGTAAACCTGGCCGACTTCGAGCTGAGAATTTAATTGTAGTACTGACAATCTCGGTAAATCTTAAGATGTCCACGGATGCATAACTTTATAGGGTGCAAACATAAAGAAACACAAAAAGAAACGTACCGATCGGTGCAGGTATAATTCTTCCCTGTATTCTTAGGGACTACGCACACTTATTCAGCTCTATTCGCGTTTCGCTGAACGATTTTGGTCACACTTATACAGTTCTACTTCTATCAGCCGCGTAAAGTTTAAGTTTTATCAGCGCTGAACTCTATCTAAAGCACTCGCATGATAAAAACACATTTGTTCTTATTTTATACTTGTTTGCTGCGAAAGCTGAATAAACGCGGAACGCTGAATGGATGCGTATGCGTCTCCATACAAAATCGTTGTTTTCTATGGACATAAGCTGAATTGAGCTGAATAAGTGTGAGTAGTCCCTTATACCAAATTTAGATGCACTTTTAAATCGATCATAATCATCTTCATCAACAGCCTGATCATCGTTAAATTTGAACTTGGCAGGTTAATCTTATATATAAAATTCTCGTGTCACAATGTTCGTTCCCGTACTTCTCCGAAACGGCTTGACCGATTCTCATGAAATTTTGTGAGCATATTGAGTAGGTCTGAGAATCAGCCAACATCTATTTTTCATACCCGCAAAACAACGTTTGCCGGGTCAGCTAGTTTAATTATATAAATAATAAATTTAATTATACAATTAATCAAGTGTTATGTGTAGCATGAAAACCTGCCAAGTTCAAATTTAACGATCATCGTTAAAATTGATCTGGCTGAAATTTGTCAGGCTGTTGATGAAGATGATTACGATCGATTTTAAAGTGCATCTAAACTTGGCATTGGATTGGATTTCGACCCTTTTTAGGCGAACAATTAGCCGATAGGAACTTGGCCCCCTTTTAACCGGTATGTTTTTAGTGGGATTAATATAACTGCAGCATCTTGAATGAGTTCTACACTAATAACCATTTTTAATATCAGAACAGACGCGACGCTCTGCACTGCACTATCACCACAGCGACCGGCTTCGAATGAAATGAGTCAGAACCTGCGTGAATTTACAAGACGCACCTACGCGCGTGAGTGCGTGAAAAACACGCACGATGATGCAGATCTGCACTCCCGCATGTACGCGTGTAGGTTCGTTGACACGCGCTAAGCTCCGTAGTGCGTGGCAGTGTGATAACCACCTTAGTCTTTATGCACTTGGTTCTGTATGTAAGCTGTGAGCAGGCGTACACCTAGCGTATAATGACGAGTACGCGTCCGTGGACAGCAGACCTTACCGAGGTGGCTGACGTGGTACCGATGGTACATTTGCTACCGATTACTGTAAAAACACTAGACTGTCTCCCATCCGCATTCTAATTGAAAACAAACTGACTGTTGTCTGTATCAAAAAGTAAATACTTTCTATACTTCCCACAGTAAATGCACAAAACAAGTAAAGAAAAAATAAATAAACAGACTACCTATTTCTATTGTTTTCTATAGCATAAATATTACAAGTTCAAATACCCTCGGATGTTATCATTATGAGAAGGCATGAGAGGACGCCTCTTACCCACTGACCTTGACCCCCTACAAGGGTTGGAAGGCTTATAAACCCTTTCATATAAAACATTTGACGACCGACCGTTTGAGAAGCTTTGTATAATCATTTCTTTTGGCATTGCCCATCGTTGAATAACAATGCTTCTACTTAGTACCTGTCTGACAAACAAAACGAAGTATAATGAAGAATTATTCAAAATCTGTTCAAGTTTTTCGCTATTTAGAATTGTAGATGGTAAAAACTTTCATCGGTTTTGTTTTTCTTTGCAAAAGATGCTGGTGATGACAGGTCAGAACTTTAATGCAATTAGAAGCTTATGTCATTTTGACATAAGCTAACCTAAAGTCTGTCTAATAAGTTAAACGACTTGGGTAATTATTAGGATTTAATGAAATCTGATGTAGTCAACACGGGTTCAATAATCAAGGTTGATTAAGAGACAGAGATCATTGTTTACTAACAGAAGAACCTAAAAAGTATCGAATTAAGTATTTTTTAAATGATTATTAAATATTATACAAAATTCCCAAGTCGGTTGACTTATTAGACAGACTACAACTAGCACTATAGTGTATGTATCTGCATCTACACTAATATTATAAAGAGGGAAAATTTGTATTTTTGTCTGTATGTTTGTAATGAATAAACTCAAAAACTACTGTGCCGATTTCCAAAATTCTGTCACCATTGGAAAGCTATATTCACCCCGAGTAACATAGGCTATATTTATTGCCTGTGCGAAGCCGGAACGGGCCGCTAGTTTATTATAATGCAAATAAGACAGACTCAAATAATAACTCAAATAGAAGAAATCGGGGAAAAACAGCCAGGCTGAAGGGCGAGTGGGCTACGTGGTGGCTAGCCACGTTGCACAAATGCACCCGGACAGGTGGGCGAGGATTGTCACTCACTGGGCGCCTGTAGGAGATTGTGGAGAGAAGGTGGTGTGACGATCTGTACCTAGACCATGAGTTTAAAGCAATAGTATTTGTCGATACTCGATACCGACTACGTAAATATTTTGTATGGCACATTTTACAGCGCCTCTAGCGGTCACTTACGGAACCAAAATTTGCCATACAAAATATTTACGTAGTCGGTATCGAGTATCTATAAATACTGTTGCTTTAAACTCATGGTAGAGGTACTGATCATAATCGCGTGGAAAACTTGGCCAGAGATCGCCCTAGAGAGAGAAGTTTGGAAGGAGAGGCCTTTACCCAGCAGTGGCACACAATGTCTATTAAAAAAAAAAAATAAGACAGTAGCTCAGCGGTTACGGCTCCGACTTATGAATAGGTCGCTTGTTCGAACCTAGCAAGCTGCATTAAGTACTTTGTGTCATTTATTTCATGATCACTGCAGTAAAGGAAAACATCGTGAAAACCGGTATGTTCTAAAACCCAAAATTTGAAGACCTGTAATATCCACCAACCCGCACTAGGCCCGCGTGGTGGTTACAGCCCATTCCCTCTCTTAAAGAAAAGATTAGAGACCTAGGGATAAGACCGCCCATTGTGACACCCTATTAATTTTAAGTTCCTGATGTTATTTTTTTTTTTTGGTGTACTATAAAAATACATACAAAAAAAATTCAGTCAAAAAAGTATCGAGAATGGATGATTCCAAATTCAAATAGAATTTTTGTTGCTGCTTTTGCATCGTTTCTGAAGGGGATTCTTTGAAGGTGATAAAATAAATTTGGATGAATAACAATGATCTTTTCCCGGTACTTTCTTGACAGAGTAGTATATCTATCTATCTATTCTAGCTGTAGGATTACGTTATGCTCTGCTATGGTAGCAACGCTTCACCTGTCTTTGTTTGGGGATATGTGAAATTATCTTAATAAAAGATCGAGAACAAAAGATACTCAATTTTTTTCTTTATTGTGTAGTTATTTTCTGTCAGATTTCATTTTTACATTATGTAGGTCTTTTTAGTTTGTGCAACTTTGTTTTCGTACTGAAAGACACTAGACTCTATGACACAGGCAATCATATATAGTGCCTAGAGTTTATCTACACCATAGATATAAGAAAGGAGATCTACACTAATCTAAGCGCACGGTAGTGCGCAGACCAAGTTCCACAAACAGGCCGTGCGCTATTATAATCTACACTATAGGTACACTTACAAAGAGATAAAGTTTTTTTTTTGTTTTTTTTTTGTTTGTAGGAGGTAATCTCTGATCTCTCAGTACTGGACTGATTGCTGAATTTTTTTCACCGATAGAAGGCCGCTTTATTCATGAGTGACATAGACTATATTTTATGTATGAGGGCGAAGCTGCCGACAAAAGCTAGTTTTGGCACCAAAATTATTGTTATTAAGATTTGATTTCATTTCAGCTCAATGAGCTGAAGCTCAAACCTTAAAATCAATCATGTTTGCAGTTGGTACAATCGACAACTAACAACATAATGTCTAACTTAATCTATGGTTAGTTAGACCTAGACGATAATGTCTAAGCAAGGCGATCAGTCTAGACAAATAATTAAGACTAGCCTAAATAATAGGCATCGCGTAGATCTTCAACGGTTGACAAGAGCTATTATTTGCAGATCATTATTATTGCAGAGGCAAATCCTATAATTATGAAATACGTACGAGGACACGCCTTGTTATAATTGTCACTAATTTTATAAACTAGTTATCCGCCCCGGCTTCGCACGGCTGTAAATTGTAAAAAGCTGGTCAAGTGCGAGTCGGACTCACACACATCCGTTTCACCCGTTATTGTTATTTATCCGTAATCCATTTATAATAAGCAAAAAAAAAAAATTTGCAAAGTCCATTTTTAACGGCGAGGTCTTAACTAACTTAGATGTTTAATTTTTTCACAGCTTCAAAGAACCGCAGACCTGAGTATATGGTTTGAATGTCAACTTGATACCTCCACACGTTCCCGAGATCTTGACTGACAGACAGGACAGACTGATGGACGGTCAACAAAGTGATCCTATAAGGGCCTGTCCGCACAGCGATATTTCACCGCGCGGAAAATATTCGCGCGGATTTATTTCCGCACCGCACCGCGTCAAATCTGCAAGTAATCACAGAATTTTTCATCGCGCGGAAACTTCCATAAGATTCAATGTGTTACAGAATAACGAAAAAAAAACCGCGCGGTTAAATACCGCTGTGCGGACAGGCCCTAAGGGTTCCGTTTTTTCCTTTTGAGGTACGAAATCCTAAAAATGGTAATACATCGACTTTCAACAGCTTTCACTCTTCGTAACATATTTAAGAATTTACGAACATATTTTATATGTAAATTCCCATGCTATACTAGCGTAAGAATAAATATAAATAATGTCAGCTGCATATTTTCTCTTGCAACTTGTGAAATTCAGAACTAAAGAGGTTTCAGAAAGGCGATGGCTGTCGTTGACAAAGTATTCTTGTAGTTTATTCTTTTGTTCTTAAAGTTGAAGTTTTTTTAATGTGTTTCTTATAATAAATAAATAAACAAAACGACTTGCAGCCTATAGGATCCGCCGCGACCTCGTGGGGGTGCGAAGCTGGTCCTGAGCGAGGGGGAGTAGGCGGCAGTCAACTCCTTCTGCAAAGCAAGGAGATGGCCGCACTTGTGAGGAAACGGACGTCCTCACGCCCCAGCCGCCGGGACCCGACCAAAACTTCCAACCTCCGTCGTAGGTGTGGGCTTACGGACGAGGAGCAATGGGTAGCTCGCCGTCCAGTAGACGTCCGGACCTAGTCCGAGTCCGTCTCAGAGAGATATCAGCCAAACCGTAGGGACCCAACAGGGCCGAAGCCGACTGGGGCCATGGATTAACTTCCGCAGGAGAAACCCGTGGTTTCAAAGTGACTAGCATAGCATAGCATAATCAGCCTTTCAATGTTCCCACTGCTGGGACTATTCTCCTTCTCTCAAGGAGAGGAAATGGGCCGTAATCCATCACATGGGCCCAGTGCGGGTTGGTGAATGTCACATGTCCTCGAATTATTGGTTCTAGGACATTCCGCTTTGAGAGCAGTGGTGGTGAAATAAATTACACAAAGTAATGTACTTGGCTGGGTTTGAACCCATGACCTACGACTAGTAAGTCGGAGCCGTTACCACTCGGCCAATGCTCTCTAAAAGTCTCTCAAAGTAACTGTAAAAACTAAAAAAAACTTTCTGAAGACACTGTTTAAATGCAAAAAATGTGCGAAACAAAAACGAAAAAAAAAACACTTTCTACACGTCGACAAATTAATTCATCAATCAAACTATTGTCGCTTGTCAAAACCTCAGCTGGTAAATGTTCCTAAACCGTGACGTCACTTGTCATGACGAGACCGCCCGACAGATAGACGGAGTCAATTTATCACGGCTTAGGACACAGAACAAGATCGGTACAGAAGGCCACCATCAGATAAGAATTCCGAGGTACTCTCCCCGAAATACAACCGGTAGAAAATCGACAGGCTAGTCACACGATGTCGACTGTCGATGCTCGAAACTTTGTAGCCTCGATTTGACGAGTGCATTATTTCTGATGGTCTTCTTGGCTCACTTTTTCGAGACGGCTTAGTAAGGCCGGTACCTTAACCGTTTTAGTTACAAGAAAACTGTTCCTAGGAGACCATCAAAATTTTTTCATCATTATGATGATTCTGAACTGCATTCAAAAGTTTTAGAAAAAGTTACAAGTTAGCAAAAAAAAAACTAAAACACCAAAAATATAAGGTGCAATAGACAAGTAAACTATGAGTACTAGAAAATACTAAGACTGCTAACGGAAAACTGATAAATCTATTCGAATTATTCTTCATTACTAAACGATCCTATTTCTTACTGTAATTAGAAGACTCTTTAAAGGTGAACGCACACTTATCCAAACCGAACCCATTTCTATACCTAAATGAAATCCGGAACACCTAACCGTGTCGAACGTCCGAATCTAGAAGGACTCCAGCATAAAGAAAAATTCTTTCGATGCCTTCTTCGCGTTCGGATCGGATAAGTGTGCTTTCACCTCAAGGTGTTTTCCTCCTGTTCGAAAGAAAAAGCACACGCATGACAGTATGCGTGCACTTTCACCCGTCGTCGTGAGGACTTGACCTTCTGTGCAGCTATTTACTCCGTGGCGTGGCTTGCCCCTGACCTTGTCGCGCGATCGATACGCACTCGTCCTGCCTGACAGACGATTTGTTGCACGACGACCGACGCCGACGCCCCCACACACTAACGTACCCAGTTTTTATAGGAACGTCTTGAGATTTTCTTTTTATAGACATGTAAAAGGTAAATTTTTTGGAAGATTTATTGTGGTAGGTTTAAAATATTTATAAATATATAGAGTTGTAGGTCGCGGGTTCAAACTCAGCCAAGCGCATTACTTTGTTTTAAATTACATCACCACTGCTCTCAAAACGGTGAAGGAAAACATCGTGAGGAAACCTGCATGTCCTAGAACCAAAAATTCGAAGATATGTGACGCCCACCAACCCGCACTGTGCCCGCGTGGTAGATTTCAGCCCATTCCTTCTTCTAGCAAGGAGGCCTGAGTCACAACAATGGGCAGATTATAAAAGGCCTACTATGCTACCCTATGTTAATGCTAATGCTAATATTTTTTACCTTTTATTTATTGAAAATCGGATGACCTTAAAGAAAGTAAAAGCATGAAGAATCTGTTGATGCAAGAAAAAAGGTTAAAATTTAACCTTTTTGAACCGGAATTTTCCACGTATCTATTATTTAATAATAGATACGTGGAAAATTCCGGTTAAATATTTCTTTGGTCGCCAGTAGCCAGGCAGAGGAAGTCAGCGAAACTTCCACCGACTTCCACGGTCTCATTAAAAAGTCAATTAAGTCACAAATTGCGTTGTTGATGTTCATACTTTTTTTATTGGCGATAAAATCGCTAAGGCTTAGGCAAAGAGATTAATCTTGTTGGATTTACGAAAAAGTTTGTTTGGCAGAGGTCAGATTTTGTTTTTTTGTGTTAATTAAGTGTTTTTTAGGAAGAAAGTTAGCTGGAGTCCATCTTCCTATATTAGACACTAGCTCCTGCCAACAGCTACGCCCGCGTAAGAATAGAAAATACTATAAATAATAATAATTTTATTTCGGACGCAATAATCCATAGTATAGTAACATACAAAGAAAAAACTTATTGTCTTGTCTTAGTAATTATCAATCTCTGCACAACTTCTGAGCAATTGGAGAGCCGAAACTCTCAGCTACAGTTTTCAGGATGTTGTTTTCACTGTTCCTCACTGTCCTCAGTAGCGATGCAGTTTTTATGCGTATAATTGCTTAGAAACCGTCCAAACCAAAATGAATACATGAAATGTCTAATTATCTCAAAACAAAAACGTTTATTTTAGCGCCAAATTCTGTAGTCAATTATTGCATACATGCCTAATGGTAAAATATAGTTAAACTTGTTTAGGTTAGTAGTATATAATTATCTCTTATACGGCGTGTATTTACCCATTTAACAAAAACTTACTTGAAGAAGTACTTCAGCTTCACAAGACCAGACGGAATCCTGCTAACGAGTTGAGCACAGCGCGAAGTTGTTACGTCAACACTTCAACAGGTAACAAGCAACAAGCAAACAACTTCATATCTACTGTAAGAATTTACATTATGATTTATTCGAAGTTCCTGACAATGTCAATTTAGCTTCACTTTGACAATTCAAAAGTTTCTGTAATTGGCAAAGATTTTATATATCCTATTGTTAATTGGTCTAAGTATTTGAATAAACGTTTCAGATTTTTATTTCACCATCAGAGATTGCATCACTGCTTACCATCACGTGGGATCGCAGTCAAGCACTGGTTTATATCAATTTAAAAAAAAAGATATCTGTCCAAAATGTCAAAATTTCAAATTATTCAGTCATTAAAATATTTTTTGTAGGTGTTGGTCTAGGTATGTTTTGCAAAAAGCTTCTTTTTGAGACGTAGGCGAGCTACGTATAACTAAGAACGGATTTTGCCAAAATTTACGCCTTGAAGAGATAATAAAATAATAATAATATTCCACAACTATCACACAACGCCGCGCCGTCTAGTCCCAAGCTAAGCAGAGCTTGTGTTATGAGTACTAGACAACTGATAAACATATATTTATATATTTCTAAATACATACTTAAATAGATAAATTACACCCAGACACAGAACAAACGATCATGCTCAGATGAAGCGGGGATGTAGAATTTGTACCTATGTAGAAACCTACTTTACGCAGGCAAAGCTGCTGGCAGAAGTTAGTTGTGCGCACGGATATCTATGGTTGTGCGTATATACAACTTTACAATATTCTTGAAATAATATCAGCATATTATGTAATAGCAATTACCCATGCCTGCATTTAGGCATTCTATAAAGTAATAATATGCAAAAAGTGATTTCCAATCCATACGCGATTAGTTTCTCACCCTTGCGCTCTGGGTTTGTATAGAATGGAAATACGCAGAACCGTATAGGTTGTTTTGACCTGTTAAATGACCTAAGAGCTTATAAGGCTTATTTGACACTCCTTTGGAATTATTTATTATAAATTATCTGCTTCTTTCAACAGTTTCAACGTTAACTTTCCTGTTAATTAATGACTTTCGTAGTTAGTCAATGATAAACGAAGACGAACAGTGTATTAACCCCACTTTTAAAGTATCTATGAAGTTTAAAACATCGAGATTATTTTCACAAAAACCGTAAAGGTTACTCGTGCAAAAAAATGTTATTTTATTATTGAATTGCCACAATTTTTCACCTTAAAAGCTCTCTCGAATAAAGAGCACGTACGCAAGCGATATTGACTCATTTGTTATTTCACACTTGTGTTACAAAAAGATTGCTCTATCGACATTTTAAATTTATGGTTTCGAAGCTTTTGATATTTACTAAAATACCATATAAAAGGTTACACGTCCGTGTCTTTATTTCTGTGATACTAAGAATTATTGGAAAACCAGGGAGGTTTCTCTATCTTAGATTTTAATTTTTGTAGACATAACTGAATATTACGAAAGTTTAGTTGAGTTTCTGAATACAAACTACTGACTAACTGTTACTGAAATTATCATAGTTCCCAGAAAGCCTAAACTTTATACTAAACAATTAATCTAACTTGCTCTAATTAGATGAAACCTAGAACATCAAAACATTGCAATTGATACCTCGGTATTGGGGTTTTGGTTAGTACTTCGTAATGCTTATAACTATTTCGAAAAAATAATGTTACGGCCGTGCCACTTTTTTGCTTGTCTTGGTAGGTGCACTACCGTGCCCCCTAATTACGAGGTACCAACATTCAACGCCCAATATCTTCACAAGCAATAGACAATCTATTCAAACAAAGAACATAATCCAAAGTGTACAGAGACACTGACGTCACACATCTACCAATCTGGCGCGAAAGCACGTTCCACAGAGTACAAATCCATCTTCGACAGTTTATATTGGATACAAGTCTATAAATGAAGCATAAAGTAAAACTCGATGAACTTTGTAATTACTCTATTTATATCAGGATTTATTTGAGAGGATCACGAAGTAATCAACTTTATGAAACACGAAGTTGATCGAAAGATACACGTTGAGAGTTTGAGAAGGATTAATAAAGAAACTCTCTGATAACATGGAGTTATTAACTGTGTTTACTCTTTACCTTATTTCATAGAAACTGGTAAGTATATCCTTGGAAATTAAAGAAGCGGGTTTAAACTTGGTACATAAACGTAAAGAAGTTTAGAGGTCGCTGTAAACTCTTTTTAAATAGGTAATGTTTTTAACTAACTTTTTAACCAACTAATTTTTTAATCTAGTGTCTAGACATATTTTGTGATCTAGATCTGGCACCAAAGCAGCGATGGGCAGACGACATCGAGGAGGCGGTGGGGAGAGACTGGATAGACCTGATCAAGGATAGGAAAAGGTTGAGGAAGGCCTTCACCTAAAATGGAGTCTATAGCCTAGATCAACCCGTTTTGTGTCTAAACGTGGATCCACGCGAGACACAATGGCTTTTTAATTGTCTCTAATTACGGCACACGAGAGGTTTTAATTAGATCCATATAATAACACTAGATCATAAGTTCCTAAATAAGAAAAAAATACTAACTCAACATTTGAAATATAAAATTTAAAAGTCATCGAATCACTCATGATAAATTAAAGAAACAAACACTAATTCGAATTTTAGAACAAGAATAATATTAGATCTGATTAAGATGACTGTCAGGCCGACAGGCGCAAGTGAATTTTATTTTATTAATATAAAATAGTAATTTGATAGGAATAAATCCTACAGTGATCATATTATTATTTTTGGCCTTTTTATTTATGGTGGGAAAAAATCATTCAATGACAACCCCCGCTCTTGGGCGGAGCGGGAGATAGTGTCACACTCTTACTGACTAAAAGACCCACCCCGTTCCTTCTAGCCTTCATACCGGGGTTCGAGCTCCCTTTCGGATAACCCTGGCCCCAGTAGGCTTCGACCCGGCTGGGTCCCTGCTGTTGCTGACAACTCCTTGAGGCGCGCGGGAACAGTGCGCGCCGTCGACGACTTGGGCTTGGTCCGGACAATTACCGGACGGCCGGACAGCGAGCTACCCATTGCTCACTATCCGCAAACCCGCACCTACGGTGGCCGGAAATCGGGATCAGAATCCCGGCGGCGGCGGCGGCGGCGGCGGCGAGAACGCCATTGCCATTATTTTTGGGCTTTACAGTACCTACCAACTTTGAGCGTGTATACCAAGTTTCATTGAAATCGATTCAAAAATAATAACTTGGGAGTTTGTACGTGTGAAGTACGCTCTTAAAAATTATTATTAGGTGTTGACAGGCTCGCACTTGACCACAATCTCATCTGATGGTGAGCGACGATGTGGTCGACGAGGACTGTTTCCTAGAAGAAGCGTACTCTTGACTTAAAGACAGGAAACAGACACCGGCAGGAAATTCCATTCCCACAACTAGAAAGAGAGATTACAAATTGTTTTTTTTTTAAAGTTCAAAAAGAATAAGGATTAAAACGAAATACCTCAACCGCTTTGAAAGCAGAGATCCAAGCATTCGCTTACAATGCCGGTACCACGGACTATTCCGTGACCGGTACCTACAATACTGTGACCCGTGAGTAGAGTTCCCAGGCGTCCGGATAAAGCTGGACAGGGTCAGGTATTTTTCAGATGCGTGTCCGGCCAAATTAGACGGAGTCCGGCCTCAGGCCTGTCCGGCTTTTGTTAGGCTTTTTAGACATTTTTTTTAGTTTTTTCGCATATTTTACTTTACAAGCGCCCAAAAAATGCCATAAAACAGTGACTTTCTGAAGCCTACTCCTCGGTAACGGCTAGGTTTATAGGTTTGAAAAAATAATTATGTTTATTATAGATTCATGAACAACATTTTCAACATTTGATTTTTTCTTGCTATTAATGCTTTTGTCTGAAAAAATATTTAGCAATTTCGCATCTTTTTTCCTACTCCTTCGAAACGGCTTGGATCTTTCGAAACATAAAAATTGGTGGTTAAATTTTCTTCAAAGTGAACATAGCATATATGTAAATCAATCAATATTTCGCAAAGAAAATGGATTTAAAGGTCAGCCGCGCGCTTTCCGGGTGCTGATGGCCGCAAATAAATGCACAGATATGCGTACTACCGCCTAGGCGGGTGCAAGAGTTGCGTCCATTTAATTTCGGCCAGATGGTTCAAGAGACTATAAGCCTTAAGCGGAGTATAGACTAGCAATTATATTATCATTTTATTTCGAGCTTGCACTTACGAGTATATAATGGTTATAAACAATATTTACTTAAAAACTATGTAATACTATAAAATTCCAGTTCTACATTATTATTAAGTACATTCAGCTCATTATTTCAATTATAGCTGTCAATTCTATTGTTGTTTCATTAGAATTAAAAATATAATTATAACGATGTAAGTATATATTTAATATTACGGTCAATAATAAAAAGTCGCTTATGACTTAAAAAAAATGTCGGCCATTTTACTCAAATGTTCGGTTAAATTGGCTGGTATGTCCGGCTTTTCGGTTTGAAGACCTGGCAACCCTACCCGTGAGTAGATAATTAAAAAATATCTGTCTCGTCGGTCCTCATTCCTCAGTAGGTGAAGAGCTCGACTCGGGACTCACTTAGAATGTGCACCTTGACCCATATTTGCTCATACAAAATGTAATTAAATGCGATCCATTGCTCGGCCGACGAACAAACAGATGTTAGGATGGTACTCATATAAGAACTATGCAGATCTAGGTAGATAAAGTAGAACCTATTGTAGACCTAAGTTCTTCTTTTTTTTTACACAATTATCACACAACACCGTCTAGTCTCAAGCTAAGCAGAGCTTGTGTTATGAGTACTAGACAACTGATAAACATACTTATTATATATTTCTAAATATAATTATATTATAGATAAATTACACCAAGACGCAGTGCAAATGATCATGCTCATCACACAAACATTTGTCCTGGGTGGGAATCGAACCCACGATCTCCGGCGTAGCAGTCAGGGCCACTAACCACTAGACCAACAGGCCTGTCAAAAATGTTGGTAGATGGTTTAATGTTGGCTTGTCAACTCAGTACCTACTTAGGTGTCTTGCTTACCGACGTCTGAATAAATAACGATGTAGTACAAAATTCGATAGACCTTTCTACCATTTTAATAATTAACGAGCAGACGGACGCTTATTTCGGAAATAGCTTCCATATTGTTTTTTAATATTGCTGTAATATTTAAGAACACTTGCCTGCTGAACATAATGAATAAACAACACAATAATGAGATAGTATTATGCTTTGATAATAAAAAAACTGGGGAAATGCGAGTCGGACTCGCGCAATGAAGGTTCCGTGCAAACTACAATTCCCGAATGGAGTCTCGAAGATTTTTCCGAATTGCAATTTTTTTTTTATGGCGTAGGTAACAACAAATGTACTGTTTTCAGATTTTTCCCGAGAATATGTTTGGCGATTTTCAAGCCATGTTGGTAACCTTGGTTCTCTTGCCGATATCTTTATTTCTGACTAGCTGTGCTTGCGACTTCGTTCGCGTGGACTATAGGATTTTGAATTTATTTTTTCTAAAATAAAAGTAGCCTAAGGTACTCCTTATTACATCAGCTACCTGCCAAAAAAAGTCCCGTCAAAATCGGTCCAGCCATTTCAGAGATTAGCCGGAACAAACAGACAGACAGACAAAAATTGCAAAAAATGTTATTTTGGTGTATGTGCCGTATATATGTATTCATATGCATGTGGTAAAACGCGGTTATTTCAATATTACAAACAGACACTCCAATTTTATTTATATGTATAGATGTATAGATGCGATCACACGAAAAAACTCCGAGCATACCCCTTTCCATTGATCTTTAAGTGACTGACTGCATTCTGATGACTTTCGGATTGAAATACTGTTAAATATTGTACAAATATTATCTAAAAACAAAATCCTCAAGCGGGAAAGGCAACAGAAACATTGAAAAAGATGTATCAACATTTATAATCAAAAAAAATTTGAAGAAAGCCATTAAAAACATCAAACGAGCTTTAATATCAAGTGATTGATCATATAATCTATTTGAAACGTCTACAGATCAATAAAACAGTCATGTTAAATGTTGCTAGCATAAAAATAAAATAAAGTAAATATGGCTGGAAAGTTTTTCAATTTTGTGGCAGCCCTTTTAAAGGCTCAGCCGTTGCGACCTTTACTGAATTTTATTTTTAATTTAGCGAAGGCTGGCACACTTTATGCCTGGTTTCACGTCACGATAATTATGTGGAAAATAAACATACAGGCTATTTATGGCTAGGTTATCAGACTGACCCAAAATGCTTTGGGTAGAGCAAGACAGCAGTGGTGGCCGAGTGGTAATGGCCCCGACTTACGAGTTTTAGGTGGTGGGTTCGAACCCAGCGAGGCGCATTACTTTGTGTAATTTATTTCATCACCACTGCTCTCAAAACAGTGAAGGAAAACATCGTGAGGAAACCGGCATGTCCTCGAACCAATAATTCGAAGACATGTGACATTCACCAACCCGCACTAGGCCCGCGTAGTGGAATATTCCCATTCCCTCTTCAAGCGAGGAGGCCTGAGTCCCAGCAGTGGGAACATTAAAAAAGGCTGATGGATGGATGAGAGCGAGAGAGAGATTTTGACTGATTAAACCTACCATATTCCGTCAGTTACAATTTCCAGTAACACGGTAACTTTTTCGAATAATCTGCAGCCCTGGCAAGCATCTTCCCTAACTATCAATCTGGCTAACGCGCCATTGCCTCAGGCTTGGTCCTTACTGGACAGCGAGCAACTTATTGCTCACCGTCCACAAACCTGCGCACCAGACTGGCCTTGCCTACTTAAGAGTCCGGCAAATGACACTTGCAACTGCAAATTGACGCGTATTCAAAGGTTCGTGAAATATACCCGTATATTTCACGAACCTTTCAATACGCGTCAACCTATCTCAGTTTGACAAAAACAAGTGACGGATTGACGCAGCTTTGTGAGTGTATGTGATCGTATTACAATATATTGTTAGTAAAAATAAATACATATAAATATTGTCTAAATCCCAACAACATCATATAATATGGCGGGAAATATGCTCCAACTGCAAATGATTTTGGTATTACGTTTGTATGGATATTAAATCCAGGGACTGCATACCGAAAAAATATCGGTTATAAAGGTTAACGGTATTACGTCATACCTTTTTATTTCAATACCGAAAAATAACGGTACCGTTATTTTTCGGTACCGTAAAATTACGATACACAAAAATTTCACTACCGAAAAATAACGGTACCGTTATTTTTTACGGTACCTAAACCGCTTATATTAAGGTATCGTTTGAAACCCCCACTTCTGCGTTCGTTTGTCTTTCTTAGATTCTACCTACTATTTTTAAGTTGTACTTTTTAACCGACTTCCAAAAAAAGGAGGAGGTTCTCAATTCGGTTCTATTTTTGGAACGAAGTTCCTTATCGCGCGTTGTGAAAGGGGGCTAGACGGAAAAAATTCTCACGAAAAGTTGTACCGACACTTTTACTGTCAAAATGTAAATCCAAGATGGCGGCTGCAAGAAATTATCAACTTTTTCGTCATGGGTGTCGTTATCATGGTTTTCGAGGGTGTTGAAACCGATGGTACTGTCAAAATATAAATCCAAGATGGCGGCTGCTAGAAATTATCAAATTTTCCGTCATGGGTGTCGTTTTCATGGTTTTCGAGGGTGTTGAAACCGATGGTACTGTCAAAATATAAATCCAAGATGGCGGCTGCAAGAAATGATCAAATTTTCCATCATGGGTGTCGTTTTCATGGTTTTCGAGGGTGTTGAAACCGATAGTACTGTCAAAATGTAAATCCAAGATGGCGGCTGCAAGAAATTATCAACTTTTTCGTCATGGGTGTCGTTGTCATGGTTTTCGAGGGTGCTGAAACCGATGGTACTGTCAAAATATAAATCCAAGATGGCGGCTGCAAGAAATTATCAACTTTTTCGTCATGGGTGTCGTTTTCATGGTTTTCGAGGGTGTTGAAACCGATAGTACTGTCAAAATGTAAATCCAAGATGGCGGCTGCAGGAAATTATAAACTTTTTCGTCATGGGTGTTGTTTTCATGGTTTTCGAGGGTGTTGAAACCGATGGTACTGTCAAAATGTAAATCCAAGATGGCGGCTGCAAGAAATTATCAAATTTTCCGTCATGGGTGTCGTTTTCATGGTTTTCGAGGGTGTTGAAACCGATGGTACTGTCAAAATGTAAATCCAAGATGGCGGCTGCAAGAAATTATCAACTTTTTCGTCATGGGTGTCGTTTTCATGGTTTACGAGGGTGTTGAAACCGATGGTACTATCAAAATATTTATAAATCCAAGATGGCGGCTGCAAGAAATTATAAAATTTTTCGTCATGGGTGTCGTTTTCATGGTTTTCGAGGGTGTTGAAACCGATAGTACTGTCAAAATGTAAATCCAAGATGGCGGCTGCAAGAAATGATCAAATTTTTCGTCATGGGTGTCGTTTTCATGGTTTTCGAGGGTGTTGAAACCGATGGTACTGTCAAAATATAAATTCAAGATGGCGACTGCAAGAAATTATCAAATTTTCCGTCATGGGTGTCGTTTTCATGGTTTTCGAGGGTGTTGAAATCGATGGTACTGTCAAAATGTAATTCTCTCAATTTTTGCGCGTTGTGAAAAGGGGCTAGACGGAAAAAGGGTGTCCCTTGACACCTCTCAATTTTTTTTTAGTTGCGATACACTTATAGCCAGAGTACCTTTATGAGAAAAAGGTACTCTCCCAATTAATTCAAATCTGCTGGTATACATTGTTTTATTATGTATTATCTCTCTCTCATATATATATATATATATAAGAGAGAGAGAGAGAGACGCACGGCTTACAATAGCTTACTATAGCAGAAAGTGTCGTTACAACTATTCGTGAGATTTTTTCCGTCTAGCCCCTTTTCACAACGCGCAAAAATTAAGAGAATTACATTTTGACAGCACTATCGGCTTCAGAAACCTCGAAAACCATGAAAAAAACACCCATATCTAAAAAGTTGATAATTTCTTGCAGCCGCCATCTTGGATTTACATTTTGACAGTACCATCGGTTTCAACACCCTCGAAAACCATGAAAACGACACCCATGACGAAAAAGTTGATAATTTCTTGCAGCCGCCATCTTGGATTTACATTTTGACAGTACCATCGGTTTCAACACCCTCGAAAACCATGAAAACGACACCCATGACGAAAAAGTTGATAATTTCTTGCAGCCGCCATCTTGGATTTACATTTTGACAGTACTATCGGTTTCAACACCCTCGAAAACCATGAAAACGACACCCATGACGGAAAATTTGATAATTTCTTGCAGTCGCCATTTTGGATTTACATTTTGACAGTACCATCGGTTTCAACACCCTCGAAAACCATGAAAACGACACCCATGATGGAAAATTTGATAATTTCTTGCAGCCGCCATCTTGAATTTATATTTTGACAGTACCATCGGTTTCAACACCCTCGAAAACCATTAAAAAGACACCCATGACGGAAAATTTGATAATTTCTTGCAGCCGCCATCTTGGATTTATATTTTGACAGTACCATCGGTTTCAACACCCTCGAAAACCATGAAAACGACACCCATGACGGAAAATTTGATAATTTCTTGCAGCCGCCATCTTGGATTTATAATTTGACGGTACCATCGGTTTCAACACCCTCGAAAACCATGAAAACGACACCCATGACGAAAAAGTTGATAATTTCTTGCAGCCGCCATCTTGGATTTATATTTTGACAGTACCATCGGTTTCAACACCCTCGAAAACCATGAAAACGACACCCATGACGGAAAATTTGATAATTTCTTGCAGCCGCCATCGTGGATTTACATTTTGACAGTACCATCGGTTTCAACACCCTCGAAAACCATGAAAACAACACCCATGACGAAAAAGTTTATAATTTCCTGCAGCTGCCATCTTGGATTTACATTTTGACAGTACTATCGGTTTCAACACCCTCGAAAACCATGAAAACGACACCCATGACGAAAAATTTGATAATGTCTTGTAGCCGCCATCTTGGATTTATATTTTGATAGTACCATCGGTTTCAACACCCTCGAAAACCATGAAAACGACACCCATGACGAAAAATTTCATAATTTCTTGCAGCCGCCATCTTGGATTTACATTTTGACAATACCATCGATTTCAACACCCTCGAAAACCATGAAAACGACACCCATGACGGAAAATTTGATAATTTCTTGCAGTCGCCATCTTGGATTTATATTTTGACAGTACCATCGGTTTCAACACCCTCGAAAACCATGAAAACGACACCCATGACGGAAAATTTGATAATTTCTTGCAGTCGCCATCTTGGATTTATATTTTGACAATACCATCGGTTTCAACACCCTCGAAAACCATGAAAACGACACCCATGACGGAAAATTTGATAATTTCTTGCAGCCGCCATCTTGGATTTACATTTTGACAGTACTATCGGTTTCTACACCCTCGAAAACCATGAAAACGACACCCATGATGGAAAATTTGATAATTTCTTGCAGCCGCCATCTTGGATTTATATTTTGATAGTACCATCGGTTTCAACACCCTCGAAAACCATGAAAACGACACCCATGACGAAAAATTTGATAATTTCTTGCAGCCGCCATCTTGGATTTATATTTTGACAGTACCATCGGTTTCAACACCCTCGAAAACCATGAAAACGACACCCATGACGAAAAAGTTGATAATTTCTTGCAGCCGCCATCTTGGATTTACATTTTGACAGTAAAAGTGTCGGTACAACTTTTCGTGAGAATTTTTTCCGTCTAGCCCCCTTTCACAACGCGCGATAAGGAACTTCGTTCCAAAAACCATCTTGCGGTCTTCTTTCAACGTCATTCGTTGTACCTACCTATTGAATCATCCCTAAAATGTTCATGCTGCAAGACGTAAGATGCGGGAGAACGGGCGGCGCGACGCGGCGCGCTGTTGACGCCAATCGTTCGCAATAGGTACTTTTCGCAGCGAGCTGACAACGTCGCATATGTCGTAGGTACTACTCATACGTTTCTTCGTTACCGAAATTATTTCGGTTGAATAAAGGTTTATACCGGTATATAACGGTAGCGTAACCGCAATTTTAACCGGTTTTGGTGTACCTTTAAAATAAAGCGGTACCGGTTTTTAATACCGGTAGCGTAACCGTATACCTTAACCGAAAACGGTCCCTGATTAAATCATCCGTCGCCGTGCTCTTAACATTGTGATCTTGAAACAAAAATGCTGGAAAGCCTTTTGTGTCTATTTTCTCAAGAATTTCTAAACTGAATTAGAAAAGTTCCGACAGTAACAAGTCGAAAACAGTTAAGACCTAGTCGCCCCTGAAGTATTTAGACATATCAGTGTGAAGTTAAACCGTTAACTGTCTATGATTTAACCATCCCTTCAAAGTTTAATAGTTCGCGATGGGTCCCAATTGGTGTCTGGGCCGCAAACTAGCTTAAGTTCATTCAGATACCAATTGGGCCCCAGTTACTAAGTCACACGTCGTCCTGATTATGATCAAGGAGAGACGATCAAGGAATTTGACGCCATTAATTTCGAGAAGTCGGATGGTCTTCGTAGATTTTTTTTAGGTGGAAAAATCATCTAAGTATATCTCATGACATCCCCCGTTCTTGGATGGAGCGGGAGATAATGTCAGACTTTTACTGACTAAAAAAACAATCCCTTTTTCTTCTTTGACATTATTCCAGGGCCCCGGGGATCTTTTTTGCATCACCCATGGCCCCAGCAGGCTTCGATCCTTTTTTTTTATGGTGGGAAAAATCATGCATTGACATCCCCGCCCTTGGGCGGAGCGGGAGATAGTGTCAGACTCTTACTGACTAAAAGACCCACCCTGTTCCTTCTAGCCTTCATACCGGGGCTGGAGCGCCCTTTCGGATAACCCTGGCCCCAGCAGGCTTCGACCCTGCTGGACCCCTACGGTAGCTGACAACTCCTTGAGGCGCGTGTGGAACACTACGCGCCGTCAACGACTTGGGCTTGGTCGGATTTTCTTCTCTTTCAAGAGTATAGGTAGCTCGTCTCCTTCGAAAAATAATTTATATAGGGTGACTTGCAATTTATTAGAGTACGATACTTAAACACGTGATTGTGCTCATGATAACCAACAATTTTATTATAGGCAAAGCCGAAATCGCGAAAAAAGTCTCAGCTGTTCAGTACATTAGGCAAATATAAATGTACTGAACAGCTGATTTTTTTTCGCGTTTTCAGGTTTGTTCCTATAGTAAAAGTTGTTGGTTAACATGAGCACAATCACGTGTTTAAGTATCGTACACTAATTACCAGTCACCCTATATAAGTATCGTATCAACGCTGAAATTTGTCAGTTTCTCAATTTTATTTTAAGGTTATCAGTAAACTTTCTACACTTATACTTAAGAGACTGCTTTTCCACTCGCCTATCGTCAAAATCGAGCATGGTTTAAACGCTTGTTGCTTGCCTACTGGGGCCAGGGTTATCCGAAAGGGAGCTCGAGCCCCGGTATTAAGGCTAGAAGGAACGGGGTCTTTTAGTCAGTAAGTCTGACACTATCTCTCGCTCCGCCCAAAAGCGGGGGTTGTCATTGATGATTTTTTCCCACCATAAAAAAAACGCTTGTTGCTTCAATGCTACTTTATGAGTACCATAGGCTATAAATGTATTTTCTTGTAGAAGCTAGTAACATTAGAAATGTTTTTTTTTAGATTTTTGTGACTGAGTCAATGATATAATATCATTGGACAGAGTGAATGAAATACACTTCTGTCACACTTAATACTGGGGCCTTAACAAAACGTGTTAAAAGTCAGTCGTGTGAGCGAAAAAGAGGGATGGAGCTATAAAATACACCCTATTCTTATAGAAATAGGGTATATTTTGTAATATATATATTAATATATATATTATAAAATACACCCTAGGTATAGGGTATATTTTATAATTGTAGCTTCTGCTATAGCAGATAGCTACAATTACCTGCACGGATCTTGAGCGCTCGGCGTCAGAGTGGGGATCGCTTTGCGCATTCCATACATTGGCGAGCAAATCGTCGTCGTTGTTAGATACATGCAGCAAGCGCAGGGAACGAATCATGAGTGACGTCTATGACACAATGGCGCGGCGAGCCAATCACTGACACTCCCCGCCCCCGCGTCTCACTTCTCACCACTAAAGAGACCGAATATTTAGAGCGCTCAAGATCCGTGCCGGTAATTGTACATCCCGTTAACAGTTCAGTTTAGGTCGTCAAATAGATTGCTTTAAGAGCTCGTGATAATAGAACCTCGGATTGGTTGTTGATACAAAATACGAACCTCTCAGATCTATTTTCTATAAAAATCACCCAAAAATAATCCATGACTTAGAAATATCGAACTTCGGTAGTTACTCGGGTGTTTAGTTCTTCAGTTCAAGGGCGTGTACTCAATACTGAAGGCGCCTTTCAGCCACGTAATTAAGGAGTCTATTAGAACAGTGGTACCCCGCCTTATTACCCCTCAGTGCCTTGTCTCACAGTGAAGGGAAAGTTGGAAGGAACTTTAATATAGTTTAATGATAGGCTAGCCAGCGGTGTGAAAGTTTTTAATTTTGTGGTATTAAAGTGTGGCTAGTTGTATGTTATTATTATCCTTACAGCAGCTTATCTTATACATTCAGTGCTAAGGACCCAGCATATGGGTCGCACAATAACTGGAAACTCTTATAAAAAAAGTAAGCAGACAATGTTACTTTTTATTTATTAGGCTATTGCATAGCTTCTATCGCGGGCCTTGAGCGTGGAGACCGAATCCAGAAATTCCGTAACGAAAATAACCTAACACCCCCCACTCATTTGTTTTTTGAGCGTGGTGACCGATAAGAAAACAAATGAGTGAACAATCAATCAAAATTCAATTCAAGGTGTGAAAGTGTAACTTCAATTAATATCAAAGAAAAAAAAACAAAAGGAAAAAAAGTACTGCATAAATAAAATAAACAAATAATTATAATTGCATAAGTTGATAAAAATGCTATGCAATAGCTTTACCGCGGCAGTCCCCGAGTGCCACACGTCTTTTTTATTTTTTTTGTTTTGTGTTTGTCTTAAGTTTTTGTTGTCTACAATGTTTTTTGCGCCAAAATAAATACTTTTCTTTCTTTCTCTCTTTCTTTTAAGTAGTTATGCTCAGCATACTTAGGCTTTTAACTCACACTGGTGCAGATTCGGAGTATTGCGTCGCGTCCTGTTTTTTAACCACAATGCGAGGTGACGGACGCGCGTCGTCGCGCGATGACGCTCGCAGTAGCGCGCCGAGCAACGGGCACCCGTCACGTGACAGAGCGCGTGTGCGGAACCGTATCATTACTGCGCAGTATGGCTAGTTCAACTTTAATGGTGTGCATGTAGTCGTGTCGATGGAGAACTTAATATTTATTATGTAGCAAAAACGGGGCACGGAGTCCGGCCCCACACAAAAACATATAAAAAGGATTTTTTAAACTAAAAATAAGAGTTACTAGTTAGCTGATTTTTATGTGTTGTAGAATATTATTTTAAAGTAGTATCATAAGTTTCAGACATTACCGTCCCCACAAACAAAGTAACCTGAAAAAAGACAACGCCCACTGCGTCTACTGAACAAAAATTCTATTAAAACTACGACCTTTCAAGTCGACAATCGCCAGGTAAACATTCGTTAACCCTAGCCACCCCGGTTTGCGGTCGCGCAAATCCTCAGAGAACATACCGGTAATTAGTTTTTGTTTTTAATTGGCCCTGGTGACTTGCTAGGTTACACGGTTACTCTAGAACTAAGAGGCAAGAGTTTTAGTGTTTTTTTTCCTCTAGATTTTTGTTTCGTGAGAAAGAAAGATGTTTAAGTTTAAGTACACCTGTAAGTAGATCTGAAAGGCAAAGGGTAACTAAAGGAACACAGGTGGGTTTTAGTCAGTAAAAGTCTGACATTCCTCGCTCCACCCAGAACGGGGAAAGTTATTTGAAGACATTTTTTGAAAGTGGAAAATCATCTAATTGCGCCCTTGGGCGGGGCGGGAGGGCGTGACAGACTTTTACTGACTAAAACCTACTCTTATTTCTTTCGTTGTCTTCCATTCCAGGGCCGGGTATTCCTTTAAGAAGCGAACCCATGGCCCCAGTAGGCTTCGACCCTGCTGGGCTCCCAACGTTTGCTGACGTCTCCTTGAGGCGCGCGTGGAACACTACGTGCCGCCGTTGACGACTTGGGCTCGGACGGCGAGCTACCCATTGCTCGCCCACACCTCAAAACAGGGATTGAAACTTGATCATCGTAATCATCATTTCAGCCGATAGACGTCCACTGTTGGACATAGGCCTCCCCCAAGCGTCACCACAACGAACGACCCTGCGCGTCTCGCATCCATCGGATTCCCGCAACCTTCACCAGGTTATCGGTCCTTGTAGGAGGCTTTCCAACACTGCGTTTTCCGGTACGCGGTCGCCACTCCAGAACCTTTCGGCGCCAACGGCCATCTAATGAAATGAAACTTGATAATTGGTGATGTATTTTTTCATACCGGAAATTATTAAATTAATATTCCTCGCCGGTAAAAATAGGTATGGTATGATCCCCAAGCGAATTCTTGACGTAAGTATTTTAATACTGTTTGAGTAGGTTTACAGTTCAATGTCCAAAGGAAAATTTCCAACTACTAGAATTTAGTATTTGTATAGGTATAAAACAATGTTTACGTTGAAAACAGTAGAACGTAGCCATTATTTAGAGCGGTCACGAACACAGTTTTGAATTCACAGTATTGAGTTATATTATCTATTAATCATGTTAATTATCATTTTACTAGCTTTCAATTTAAAATAGTCTATATAATGACGTGCAAAACATCAATTTAAAACTCGACTTTTGATTAATTGGCTATATTAGTATTTATTTATTTATTATATATTCTTTATTGTACACCACATAAACATAAAAATACAGGACAAACATTATTACAAAATAAGTGTACAATTGGCGGTCTCGCACAGGACAATTTCTGCTCAAGTATCTACTCGTGACTAACCATGGACCCAGCCCCCCCAGCCAAGTTACAACCGTTTCGCTTGCGTCGAACGCTTCGAGTTGACCGCGCCGCCAATTCTCTTGTTCTGACCACGTGACTGAGCGTTGAGATGAGGTCATTCCCGTACATTTGAAGCTTTCTGCTAGCGTTAACGATTGCAAATTAGGAACTTTGCTAGGGGTCGACAGGGCCCGCGAGAGATCGCCGCTGTCGATCGCCTCCAAGAAGACAGAGAGCCGCCTAAGCGGGGCATACCTCCACCGTGTCCTCCGGCTGGTCTGCACAATGACGACACCCGGGCGATTCTTCCGCCTGAATCCTGTGCAGGAACCTTCCGAACTTACCATGTCCGGTGAGTATTTACTGAAGGTGAGGCTGCTGAGACGCCTCTCCAGCCAAACTTCGGAGACTTCGAAGTTCGACCATGATTATGGGACAAATGTGTCATTCGATCAACCCCAGCTCTTACTAACCATATCGTGGAGGGTATCTAGGCTCTCGAAGTACTTTAGCGTTATAGTCCTGGAAAGTAAATCTAATTGTTTGTCTGCCAGTCTGCACCATTGTTTTCAGGGGCGCCTAATCCGTGGGCGCTCGGGGGCTCGAGCACCTATGAGAAATAAACAGCGAGTGCTGAGCACCCCTGAGAATAGACATCAAGAAACAGCTAAGTAATCGCCTTTTAAGGATAGAAGTTTTTTCATTACCCATTTGTGGTACCTTTGTTGTTCCTGGCTTCCAAGTTGGTTCTGGTTGGTACAAAAAAACCTTGGTGTGGGACGCAGTATGTAATAAGTATATATAAGTAGGATATTTTTTTTTCATTTGTTGGACGATCAGTGTCAAATCAGTGTGCATTTCTCTTTTGACACTTCGCCACTTTTTCGAGTTATCAAATGAGCACCCATGAGGTTTTCTAAAACCCGGCGCCCCTGATTGTTTTCATAGAGCGATAGTCTGAGTAAAGTCTCGACTCATTGTTCGCGACTTCGCGTCCTAAGCAACAGCTGATATCTAACACAAATATTGTCCCAGTGTAAACAAGCCTCCTGACATTGTCCTGACGTCACGCCACAGACAGTACACGTCGGACTGATCATCAATCATTCACGGCCAGCCTGACCCACCGACGACTTTCGACCTCAATTCTGTGGCCTTAGTGAAAAGGGATATAAGTCTAAAAATGTAATTTTACAGGAGACGCAACAAACACTCCGCGCGTTTCAAATTCGTGTTTGCGTGGCAATGCCGCTAGCCTTTTGGGCACATTACAAGCCGACAGCGATGTGGAAGAGTTTTTTGACGCCATATTTTAGTTTGATTTTAGTTAGTTGTAATTATCGTAAAGTTTTTTTTTTTTTTAATTTACTATAATTATAGTTTTAAGTTGTGTGTAATGTGTATGTAATAAGTAAAATTGATTTAAATAAATAAAAAAAATATTTTACACAAAGTAACTTCCTTATTTTTAGGGATAGCTTAAATCCATTTTCACTAAACGATAGAGAATTGTTTTCTGTTCATTTCGGTATACTTAACCATTTTTTGACAAAATCGGACTTATACCCTTTTTCACTTGGGCCACAAAGTTAACAACTACATGGCAACTAAAGTTTCACGTTGTTTGTACGCGTAGCAACAAGGTTATAATCATTAGGCCTACTGTGTACGGCGGCGTAGCTTCATAGATGCGTTTTCGTCATTATTCGCTTGGTGTAAGGCCCTAGCCTTAACACAGACACTGGCCCATGGAAAAGATGAAAGGTTAGAAAGGAAATACTTTCCGATTTGTACCACAACGAGTGTCGCCGCTTGTCTCCCAACCTTTAACTCCACTACAGGCAATAAACCAATACGGATGCGCATTACGCAACTAACAGACCACGCACACTTAGATCCCAAGTTTGCTATTGGTAGTTGAACTATGAGCATTGCCTTACTTTGTGGCATGCCTGCCCCGCCCACAAGGGCATTCTAATTCTTTCATCTGTTCAGTTCACTGGTCACACGACGACAACAAGTGTAAACGAGGCTTCTAACATTATCATAACATGACGTCACATAGTAGCTAGTAGATGGCGACCAGCTCATTAATCATTCACGGCTAGCCTGACCCTCAGACCATCGACCGTCATCAACAACTACATAGCAACCGAAGTTTCATGTTGTCTTTATTCATTACAACATCAGCTTCAGCTTTGACGTCTGTGTAGTTTCCACGGAAGGTAAAGCCACTAATATGGGAAACTAGTTGCTCGCATGAAAAGGAGATAAATTGTTCCAAGGGAACATCCGGAAAAAAAGTGTCCTACCTACGTCCTCCTGGAATTTAGCAAACATGATGGCCATGAGCAGTGGTGGTCGAGTGGTAACGGCCCCGACTTACGAGTTGTAGGTCGCGGATTCAAATCCAGCCAGGCGCATAACTTTGTATAATTTATTTCATCACCATTGCTCTCAAAATGGTGAACGAAAACATCGTGAAGATACCGGTATATCCTAGAACTAAAAATTCGTAGACATGTGACATCCACCAACCCGCACTGGGCCCGCGTGGTGGATTACGGCCCATTCCCTCTCCTAGAGAGAAGGTTGCACTAGCTTCGACGTTTTATAAGTGCCCATGTAGGCCTATGTAAAAGCTAGTACTAGATAAGGTCAATGTTTCCCAGCTGACTACCCTGAGACGAAACACTGAAACAAACTCAGGCGTCAAATTCTCTTTTTAAATCCATACAGTAAACTTGTAATGACAAAATATGTGAGAACCAGGCAGATTACCCCAGTAGGCTCGATGGCTATTTTTGGATAGAGGAAACATTGAAAGAGTGACACGCCCTCTAACTCCACCCTAGAACGGCAAAAATTTGAATTATCCCATTTCAAGAAAAAACTGTTTACCTTCTGCGGAAGTTAATTTTCTTTCCCTCCTGATTTTACGACAAAAATCGTTTATTTATTTCTCATTTACGACCGATCCTTTTTATCACACAACACATTACGTCCACATCACTCGGCTCGTTTTCCATTACGCGCCTAATTCATAATCCGCCTCCATCATGTCGAATTCATTACGCAATGAAGTGAAAAGTTCATGTAATATTCATCATATGATGCCTTGGTCCAGAGTTCCAGACATACTTATAATGAAGATAAAATAAGCATCTCTCTATGTCAAATACTACCTCCTGCCAGCGGCTTCGCCCGCGTGAACGTAGAATATACAGGGTTACTTGTAAAACACTAACAACCTTACAGGACTGTGGACATCATAAACAACAACTTTTGTTCTATGACTTTTTACAAAACAATACATTTACCATAAACATCTTCAACATCTCGTTGTTCTATCTAACATATTTCAACTCTGTATTTTGCTATACCTAGCGGCTGTATGACGCGATGCAAGCGCATCAAGCCCCGCAGTCCGATTTCCGCTCCCCTCCACTATTGAACAATTGCTTGCTTCGCATAGACTTCGTAATATTTAGAACGTTCAATTTAAATATTTTTATTTTTGTATGAAAACCTGATGAACTAACTCCCAACCGCATGGACGTGGTCCGCTGTCGACAGCTGCATGGACAACACTAGCCTAGGAACTGTCTCATTGCTCGTTGTGTATTAGCTATGACCAAACCTAGATCTATTATATATGTATATACATATATATATATATTTATTAAATGATAAATGAAATATCATTTTGCAAATAAGGTTTTTAAAAACACTTTTACACGTAATTTTTCTCGTCAGTTTAAACTAGATAACTGATGATCAATTCAGTTGAGTTTATTTCAGTGTTTCTTCTCAGGGTAATCAGCTGATTACCCTAAGAAGAAAAACTGAAACAAACTCATGGGTCAAAGTCTCTTTTCAAGTCCATACAGTAAACATGTAATGGTCAAATATATGACCACCATTCAGATTAGTGTCTAAGATGGTCTTTTGAGGAAAGAACCACACAGATCTGAATGGACCTGTCCAGTCAGTGGAAGCATTTGTCAGTATAGCTCAACTTTGGACTAATATGGAGTTCAACGATTTGACGAACAATACCAAGGAAAGGACATTTGTGTAAATGTGTGTTTTGACATAAATATGTCAAAATATTTAATAGAATAACAAAAATAAAATAAAAATAGGTACTATTTTAAAAAGAGCTTATTCATTCCTTTCAATCGTGAGAATTACAGACACAATAGAAAGACAATAGGTGCGCGAACGCCGGCGTTCGCTTGGGGTTTAATGAATTAATAAAATATACCAACATGCCTCTTTGTAATATTAGTAAAGGTAATATAGATTAAGGTAAAAATCATATTTCGAACCGTCTTTAAAAAAAATTTCTTAAGGTAAAAACGAAGGTTATAAAGTTAGCCTTAATCACAGTCTGTGACTGTCATTTTAAGGTTTTTATATGGATTTGGAAATTAAAATCTGAATAGTGAAAAGCCTTTTTAAATATATTTTTGTGTGCCGAGACGAGACCTTTCTTTCGGAGTAAAAACTACGAGTCTGATAGGATTATAAACTGCGAAAAAAGTCTAGAATAAAGAGTATATCAGTGTCTATAATATAACCTAGTTTTGTAAAATGGAAAAGATTTATCGAATATGTATGTATTTTTATTGGATTAACTGAAAATATAAAAGTAAAAGTTTGAAAAGGTCACATTCATGAATTTAACCTTCATATTTTTTTTTTTGCTAGGATGTTGATGGTTTGTATTCTTTCATATGCCTGGTGTTGGGTAGTGGTGGGGAGGAAACAACAAATTGCTTCTCGCGAGAGGGAGTGTCAAATTTTTGCTACCTAACTGAAACCCACCAAGTCATTTGCCCTTTGCATTTCAGTAATTCCAAGGCCGCAATGATTCTTTCGAATCATCAGCCCAAGTGGTACACTTTCTTATGCCCTACTTACTTAAGTGTCATAGTAACTGATAAAACGCATATATTAAGTAATCGTTTCCAGGTTAACATTAATTTTGTTGGTCTAACATGTACAGTGTATTAACATTCATTTATTCAGCGATTAATATCAATAAACTATGTCAAAAGCCTTTCAGCGCTTGTTTGTCGTGAGATAAATGATTCATTATAATATTTATACTCGGTGGCCTTTGTGACACCCGTAAGCAAAGCACTATATTAACTATTGACCGGCCTGTTGGTCTAGTGGTTAGTGGCCCTGACTGCTATGCCGGAGGTCGTGGGTTCGATTCCCACCCAGGATAAATGTTTGTGTGATGGGCATGATCATTTTGCTTTTGCGAAGCAGTAATGCTAGTAAAGGAGAAGCCCGCACGCACGAGGAAACGGATATTCTTACGACCCCGACTACTGGTCACAGTAGGCGCGGGCTTGTGGACGACGAGCAATGAGTAAGTTCGCCGTCCGGACCGAGCCCAAGTCATAGACGGCGCGTAGTGTACCACGTGCACCTCAAAGAGATGACCGTAAAACTTTAAGGGCCAAGCGCCCGAAAAGTGCCTTATAACAGTGATTTTCTGAGGCCTACTCCTCCGTAACGGCTTGGTCAATTGGTTTGAAAATTATGTTTATTATAGATTAATGAACAATAATATCAACATTTGTTTTTTTCGTGCAATTAATACTTTTGTCAAAAAAAAAAAATTTGCAATTTCGCTACTTTTCACAACTTTTCCCTACTCCTTCGAAACGGAACTCCTTGGACCTTTAGAAACATTTTTACACATAAAAATTGGTGGTTAAATATTCTTCAAAGTGAACATTGCATATGTAAATCAATCAATATCTCGCAGAGAAAATGGATTCAAAGCGCTTTCCGGGCGCTGCTGGCCGCAAATAAATGCACAGATTTGCGTACTGCCACCTAGGCGAGTGCGAGAGTTGCGTTCACATAATTTCGGTCAGATGGTTCAAGGGACTATACGCCTTAAGGGCCCAGGGACGATGCGCGCAAGGGCAACGGGGAATTTCGAAAAAGGAAAGACGCGGTCTTATATTTGTGTTTTTCTGTATATATTTAAAGGATCTTATTCTGAGCGCATTAGGTAAGACTCTCAAACTACCAAACAAAATAACTGGTAATAATTTTCTCTGATTAACATAAGAGAGAAATACCTATCCTTTTAATTTGCAAGTGACAGACGATATAAGGGCCTGTGCACACCACGCTTATCAAACGCGCCGTTGACGCACGTTTGTAGCTATACAGACGCGATAAGCACGCATGTCAAACGCAGCATGACCTATGATAAAAGCGCGTCGTCGCACATTTCTAAAACACACGTCACAAGCCCTAAAGCAGTGCTATTAAACGACAGTCTACTGCAGCTTTGTGCAATGGTTGTGGGCAGCCTAAGGGTTGCCAACGTGAAATAATTACCTACGAACAAGGTGTAATTTTACACTCAACAATACCTTCGAAGTGTAAAATTGCACGTTTTTTCTTTTTGTAGGATCAAACCCAAGTTTGAACTACGAAAACTGCTTTTATGCTATTAAATTGCACTGAATAGTCAAATTGAAACCATGAACGTGAGTCTGAACGGTTGAATGTACACAATAAGAAAAAAATAAAACGTGTTAATGCCGCTTAAATAGACGCACAAATAATTACGAAAATACAAAAACTAGTTTCCCTGTCAGCCCCTGTGTGTTACAGGCCGTATTGCTCTATAAAACCATAGACAACGGAGGTGTCTTGGTTATCTGTAGCATTTTTTTGTCGCACGGAATAGACATTTCGAAATCTAGGGATGCCTTCTTATGAATTTAAACATGTTTTAGAATTTAGTTTTTATAAAACAGTATGTGTTCTAGAATAAGGTGAAAGCAAAAATAGAGAACTTTGATAAAAGTACGCAAAGTTTGTCATTTCGACCGAGGCGGAATCCGCCAGAGCCTTTATTTGACAGGTGTTATGGAGCCGGGAGCTACTATCCACGTGTTTCAAACGACGTTTTTCAACACACTTGCGAAAAAATAAATAAACAGGGGTTACAAGCGACTTGCGGGGATCGCTTAGCATCTAGCCTGATACGATAAACACAATCTATTGTGACGGGGACGATCTTATAATACATTTTTGCGCACTAGTGACTTGTAAAACAGTAAATTGTAAGGATAAGAACGGGTGGATATTCGAGTAACTACGTGTATCGAAAAAAAATTCTTAAGTTTCATGTTTTTTCCAAGTCAGAGATAAGATGTACTTATTTGGATTAAAATACAATTGGCGACCGTAATACTCTTTTACTCTGGTTAGAGGATGAGGAGTTTTTCGACACTATATTTTAGTATATTTTTAATATATTAATTAATAAGGAAAAAAAGTAACTTTAAACACTGTTATTTATAATATAATATAAACTTTCACTGGCAACACGCACTCGTCTTTCGTCTTGACTTCTTGAGACACTGTGGTAGTGTAATTGTTTAGTATAAAATATTGTACAAAAATAAACACAGACAAATGACCGATTGTTGATTGATAGATACTTATTATTCAATAAAACAAAGCACAATCTTCTATTATTCCCTGACCTTTCAGAAGTCAAAAACTCTTGACGTTTACATAAAAACAATTACAATAAACTTTAAAACAAGTTTGACCTTTAACAAAACATTGGGGGGAGTTCATAATCCATTTTTATTTTTAACCACCGTTATTTTAATCTAAATTTGTTTAATAAAACTGTACAAGTTGATACGTACCTAGTGGAGGTCACGTTTTTTTAGGGTTCCGTATCTCAAAAGGAAAAACGGAACCCTTAGGGTGAGTTGCACCATTTAACTATAACGATAACAAAGCCGTTAACTGTTGTCAAATCGTCGAATTGACCGATAGGCGGCCGTTTCACGGCTGGTTATGGTTTGGTTATCGTTATAGTTAAATGGTGCAACTCACCCTTATAGGAACACTTAGTTGTCCGACCGTCTGTCTGTCTGCCTGTCTCTCTGTCTGCACAAGTACAACTATAGCAAAAAATTTGAAAACTGTCTTGTAATGCGTCACAAAAAAAAAAACAATTTTTTGTGATTCGTAAAAATCTTCGTACCTAACTAAATTCAGGAATTTAACTGTTTTCCCCCTAATACCCAGTGTGCGAATCAGACTCGCACTTGACCGGTTTTTAATCTAGACAAGCGTGGCTGTATGATGATATTGTATGACCAGCCCCCCTAGCCAAGTTACAACCGTTTCGCTTACGCCGAACGCTTCGAGTTGATCTTGCCGCCAATTCTTTTGTTCTGACCACGTGACTGAGCGTTAAGACGACGTCATTCTAAAATAAGAGAATGATAAAACACATTACCATGCAAACTACCAACGAAAATTGGTTTGAACGAGATCTAGTAAGTAGTTTTTTTTTTTTAATACGTCATAAATCTAAAAAAATACACTATTATTAAAACATCGATCAAAGTTACAACGAACTACAAGAACTTTTATATTATGTTACTTCTTTCTACGGAACCCTCCATGGGCGAGTCCGACTCGCACTTGGCCGGTTTTTTTTTTTGTGTGTAGGAGGTAATCTTTGGAAGTACTGATCCGATTGCTAAAATTTTTTCACCGATAGAAAGCTACTTTATTCCTGAGTGATATAAGCTATATTTGATGTACGCGGGCAAAGCCAGGGCAAAAGCTAGTTATTAATAAAGTGGGCCTAACAACGAAGGTCATCGGTCGACCTTGTTGGAGGCTCCGCTGCGTCTTCTGATCAGGGTCGCGGGAATCCGATGGATGCGTGATGCACAGGACCGGTCGTTGTGGCGACGCATGGGGGAGGCCTATGTCCAACAGTGGACGTCTTTCGGCTGATATGATGATGATGATGAACAACGAAGAGTTGCTTCCATCTGCTACCTATCCTCATGACTACATTTCATCCCACCTCGACCATTAAAAGCAGGTACATCTAGGTAAACAAGGAACCTTCGCCTTTTGTGAGTTGTGTTGAACTATTACTGAGAAAACTACTTAAAATTTTCCGCAGAAATTAGTGCTTCCTACAAATTTCGAGGAATTTCACTTTTCACTTGAAAACGCGGAGTTATTTCGAACTAGTGCTGTATACAAAGTTTTTCCAGCTTAAATGCAGCACTCTTTTGCGTTGAACTCCCTAAAAAATTATATACAGCGCAGTAGTGGTGTGGTGGCCAATCGTAAAGGCCCGGCTTACGAGTCGCGGGTTCAAATCCAATCAGACGCATTACTTTAAGTTTATTTCATCGCCATTGCTCTAAAAACGGTGAAGGAACACATTATGAGAAAATCGCCATGCCATAGAACCAAAAATTCGACAGACATCGACACGAAACAAGATTCACCAATCAAACGAATCTAGTAATGCTGGCGAAGGAGGTGTCTTCGGCTCCTTCACAAGGAATGGACTGAGTATCAGCCACCGTAGGCGTGAGGTTGCGGACGACAAGCAATGGGTAGCTCGCAGTCTGGACCGAGCCCGAGTCGTAAACGGCGCGGCGTCACGGCGCGTAGTGTTCCATACAAGCATCAACGATATGTCATCAAAACCGAAGAAGCCCACCAGGGCCATGGGTTGACGACTACTAGCTTCTAGCTACTAGAATTCATTAGATGATTTCCTTAAAAGTTTACCTCAAAAAAATCACAACTTTAAAATAAAACGAGTTCTGTTACCAAAATAACACACTGATGTGAACCCAGCTTTAATTAAGATTATAGGAAATCGATTCATCATTTAATCAAAATATAAACTCTCTCCTCCCATTTCTCCAAGAAATATTTCTCTCAGCACCTCCTCGTTAGCCAGGTAATAGGATCGTTAAGTATTTTCTTTCCCATTACTTGTTCCGTCTCATCGGCTGTGAGTTGTGATAACAAGGGTTCTGAGTTGCGAGCGGTGATAACAAGAGCTCCTCGACTGATAACGAGCAGCCTGCAATAAGGTCAGGATGGACCCACTAGAGCAGGTCCGTGTTCTAAAATAAGTGGAGTTTGGATTTGTAGTTTGAAGATGCTGTTGGAGGTTAGGGTTACTCGTACCATATTTCAAAAGTTAAACAAACTAAAAATAATCTTTTGGTAATGGCAATTATACAGGGTGTAAGGGACAAGTTAACAAGCGACCTTCCACAATATTTTTTTAAGGAAACGAAAAAAAAATTGGCCTCCCAATAAAAAATTATTAACTTGATTGAACAGTTTGTATGGAGAGGTATTTTCCTGAATCATCAAATCAAATCACTACTACATTACAAAGCTGAAGAGTTAGTTTGAGTTTGTTTGTTTAAGCTAATCTCAGGAACTACTGGTTCGAAATTGAAAAATTCTTACACGTATGTTCAAAAGAGAAAGGGAGATGTTCCCACCACGCCCCACTCTTATTCATTTGAAATTTTGATTGCTGTTTCATTTGATAACCAATTTTGAATCAAAATTCATAGGGTACTTCCCGTTGACCGAGAATCCTGAAATTTGGCATGAAGCAAGGTCTCATAGTACAAGTATAGGAAAAAATCTGAAAACTGTAAATTAGTAGTTAAGTTACAAAAAAAAAACTTTTTTTGTGATTCGGAAAAATCTTCGTAACTTAATTCAGGAATCGAACTATTTACATAGGTAAATTTGTACGGAACCCTCAGTTCGCGAGTCCTACTAGCACTTGTTCAGTTCAAACACACAAAATAACAAAATAGGCGGAAAATAATACAATTAACAATCTCATCGCAGTTCAAGTAAAACGTTTTACTCATCTCCGAAATCCTTTGAAATAACGTCGTTCATCAAAATCTGGTGCGAGTCGCGATTAATTGAATCAAAACTAAATCTTCATTAATGTTGTCGACGGACTGTTTAGCATTGCAAATGATACTCTCAAATAATTCTTGGCTAAACAAATTGGCGGGTAAAGACTCCTCAGTAATACGCAAGGGCCCATATTTTCTCCTGTAATTAAATTCATAGATACCTCTTTTTAAATGGCAATTTATTTTGTTTTATTGATACCTATAATATACCAGAGTGCTTGACTGAGATTCTACCTAATGATGCAGACGTTAATGGTGAAGCGCACTAGTTTATTATGAGCCACTCACTCACTCATTCACTCAACCCACTCACTCACACTCACTCACTTACACTCACTCACTAACTCACAGAGAGACAGAGAGAGTTCACTCTAGCCTTCATCAAAAAACTTCTCCAGCTCTGGCTATAGCGAGGGGGAGTGGTGGGTTGTTACTGACTAAATCGCACTCATATTTCTGTTCCTTCAGATGCCCGTTGCGTTCCAGAACCACAGTCACTCTTTTAAATAATTCCGCAGCCCAAAAAATAATGTACCTACCTTTTTTTTTGAGATCGGATATCATCAAATTAATTCTTCCACTCGAAGAGCACGGAGTGTGGAGAGAGAGCGTGTCAGGCTTTTACAATTACCGGAGCAGATTTTGAGCGCTGGCTTCAAGTTGCGCAGTAGTCAAATATTCGGTCTCTTTAGTGGTGCGAAGTGAGACGCGGGAGCGGGGAGTGTCAGTGATGGGCTCGCCGCGCCATCGTGTCATAGACGTCACTCATAATTCGTTCCCTGCACTTGCTGCATGTATCTAGCAACGACGACGATTGGCTCGCCAATGTATGAAATGCGCAAAGCGATCCCCACTCTGACGCCGAGCGCTCAATATTCGTGCCGGTAGTTGTACTACTAACTAAAACTAACTGTATCCTTCAGTTACCCTTTGCGTTTCAGGACCACGATGGCTCTTTCAAAAAATCCAGTTGCGGTCATCGCTCCTATGGTTTTGCTGACATCTCATAGGGACGTGCGTGGATCACCGTTTTTACCGAGTGGCCGGACGACGACCTACCTTTTGCTCATCGTCCGTCAAGCTCGCACCTACGGTGGCAGGGGACTGTGAGCAAACTCATTACTTTTAGGGTTCCGTACAAAATGTGTAAAACGGGACCCTATTACTAAGATTCCGCCGACCGTCCGTCTGTCTGTCCGCCTGTCACCAGGCTGATTTTCAAGAACCGTGGTAGATTGTTGAAATTTTCACAGACGATGTAGGTATTGCTGTTGCCGCTATAACAACGAAACTAAAAACAGGTTATAATATATAATGCTGTATAGATAACTAGCTTATGCCCGCAGCTTCGCCCGCGCACATAAATATAGCCTATGTCACTCAGGAATAAAGCAGCTTTCTATCAGTGAAAAAATGTTAGCAATCGGACCAGTCATCACATCATCATCATATCAGCCGAAAGACGTCCACTGTTGGACATAGGCCTCCCCTAAGCGTCGCCACAACGACCGGTCCTGTGCATCACGCATCCATCGGATTCCCGCGACCCTGACCAGGTCATCGGGCCACCTTGTTGGAGGCCGTCCAACGCTTCGACCAGTCGGACCAGTACTTCCAGAGATTACCTCCTACAAACTAAAAAAACAAAAAATTCAACTTAACCTCTTTATTATATTAGTGTAGATGGTACGTAACCCTCCGTATGCGAGTCTGACTCGCACTTGGCCAGTTTTTCTATAACAAACTTTTGTCTGAAAACTCAGTTATTATTACAGGGTTAGACACTTGAGAGACAGAGTAGACATGACGAGACTGGTTCAAGGCGCTTCTGCCAAAGTTTATTAAGAGTAGCAGTCAATCCTTCGAAAGTTCTGAACATTTAGTGTCTGTTTTCTGAAAATTAATTATCGACAGGCTACAATTTAAACGTCAGTTATTCATTCATCCGATGGCAGCAGTTTACACGCATTTGACAACTGGGTAGTAGATTCAATCTTTTTTTATAATTTCTATCAAAAAGCCAATGTATCTAAAATAGCAAATAGAAAGAATTTTTCAAGGAGGGGAAATTGATAAATAACAGAATAAGCATACACATACTGAAGGAGTTGTCAGCAAACCGTAGGGGCCCAGTAGGGTCGAAACCTACTGGGGCCAAGGATAGGCTTGTGAAAGGAAGATTCGGCCCTGATGCGAAAGGCAACGAAGGAACAGGAGTGGGTTTTTAGTCAGTCAAATTCTGACACGGGAGATATCCCGGACACCCTGGGAATGCCATTGGATGATTTTCCCACCCAAAAAACAGGACGAGGAAGAGGAGTTGAAAAGTGTAAACGCGTCCTTACATCAAAATATGATGAAATTAATGTTCAATAAACTGTTTGTGTGTTTTATGATCGATCCATGTTTATTCACGGATCGTCCAAGCTATAATTGAATATAAACGATAAAACCGAACGGTTATACGGACATTGATTTGATTTTGGAGGTGTATTAATTTAAATTGGAAATTGAAATTCAGTAGCTGGCCAAATATTGATATTGTGGCAATTACCTTTGCTGATATTGTTACCTACTACTTTTGCCCGGTGCTTTGCCCGCATACATTAAATTTTGCCTATGTCACTCAACAATAAAGCAGCTTTCTATCGGTGAAAAAATTTCAGCAATCGGACCAGTACTTTCTGAGATTACCTCCTAGAAAAGTAATATCTAATACGTTATATTATCTGTGAACTGGTTACACACGTGCTGCCATCTACGATGGCTCTGGGGCCAGGGTTATCCGAAAGGGCCCTCGAGCCCCGGCATGAAGGCTTGAAGGAACGGGGTGAGTTTTTTAGTCAGTAAGAGTCTGACACTATCTCCCGCTCCGCCCAAGAGCGGGGGTTGTCATAGGAAGATTTTTCCCATCAAAAAAAAAAAATCTGCGATGGCTTAGTGGTGCTTTTATTCAAATATAGAAATTCTGTTCTGCACTACATTGTTTTATTAGACAAACAAAAAACAAACTTTACCTCTTTGTAATATTGGTGTTAGCTACAAGATTTTCAGGCAAAACCTTCTATTATCCAAAAAAAGGACTTTCATACAAACATAATATATAAAAAAAAACAAAAACAACATAATATATAATAGCCTTGTAAGCTAAAAGTATGTAAGGCATATAAAAGGGTATTACTTAACTCTATGCTAACTTCTAAGTGGTAAATGGAACGTAGATCTTAGCACTTAGGCTACACAAAGAACACTGACATTACAAATGGCACGAAACTGCTCCCAATATGAATTTATTTGGATTTACACAAATCACATTATTATATTTCCTTATAATGCAAGGAATGACGATGGTAGCCTCGAAAGATTAATTGTGTGACCAGTAAAGTGGATGTAAAAATAATTTTTAATACGGTCAAGTAATTTTCAACTTTATTAGGTAACTAGCTGTGCCCGCGACTTCGTTCGCGTGGACTACAGGATTTTGAATTTGTTTTTTCTAAAATAAAAATAGCCATGTTACTCCTTATTACATCAGCTATCTGCCAAAAAAAGTCCCGTCAAAATCGGTCCAGCCATTTCAGAGATTAGCCCGGACAAACAGACAGACATACAGACAAAAATTGTAAAAAATGTTATTTTGGTGTATAAACCGTATTCATATGCACGTAGTAAAAAGCAGTTATTTCAATATTACAAAAAGACACTCCAATTTTATTTATATGTATGTATATAGATATAGATTACAAATCTGTACACATTACACAAGGATATGATAAAAACAGAGATTTGGTCAATTTTAAAATTTAAAGACCCTTAGGTTATAGCTATCAAGAAACACAGACCCCGGCAGGGAATCGCACTCCTTAGCTGTACGCACAACGAATGTGTAGGAAGTAAAATACCATTTGAAAAAGTCTTAATAATATGAAGGAGCTAGTGAAATCTGGCGGAAAGCCAACACGTTCGTAATAAAACGGAACGTGTCTTGACGACGACGGAGTTGCTGCCACCTGTCGCTTAGAGCGAGTTGTGTCGTGTCGAGACTTCGAGAGTGAGATGTGTCGTGTTGTGTGTGAGATGTGTCGTGTTGTGTGAGAGCTAGTGCATGCGAGCCGAGATTAGTAATACGAGATCTTATGTATTAAATCTCGTGTCCAGATTGCCAATATCGAGTTCTCGTTCAAAAACAAGATTAACGAGATTTCGAAAATAAAAATATTTTCTCAAAAATCCTTGCCTCCATTCAAAACTCTAGAATAACTACTTAACTATATTTTTTTTTAAAGACTAACCTTGGATTTTCTTGCCGGTTCTTCTCCATAATAAACAATCAATTTGGAACCGTGCACTAGCTGCTTCTGACGTTTTATAAGTGCCCATGTAGGCCTATGTGAAATAAAAATATTTGAAAAAAAAAAACGAACTACTAAAATACTTTTCAGGAAATCGCTTTATGAAACAAACTATTTGACTTTTAAATCACTAGAAAATCTTTTATTTAAGAAAAGGCAACGAAATATAATTGACATGGCAAAAAACAAGCCAACATAATGGCTTATTTTTTATTATTATTATTAATTTATTTATTTCAGGCATCTAGGCCCATATAAGTTTTACACATTTTAACATACTTTTAAGACATAATAATAATACAATAAAATAACAATACAATAAAAATGGCACTTCGATAAAGGTGTGTCTATTGGTTGAGACTTATATCGTGTTGTGAGAATTATGTCACGGGTTTATAAACTCATCACCCTATTTTTTTCTTTCATACAACTATACTTTCCGTCATCTCAATAACCACCTCACCAGACCTACCATATATACACACAAACGGAGGAGTTCGATAACAAACACATTGATACACACACAACATAACACAACCATAACACAAGCTCTGCTTAGCTTGGGACTAGACGGCGTTGTATGATAGTTGTGGAATATTATATTATATAATATTACATTATATTATATTATATTATATTATATTATATTATATTATATTATATTATATTATATTATATTATATTATATTATATTATATTATATTATATTATATTATATTATATTATATTATATTATATTATATTATATTATATTATATTATATTATATTATATTATATTATATTATATTATATTATATTATATTATATTATATTATATTATATTATATTATATTATATTATATTATATCATATTATATTATATTATATGTTTATACGAGAATGTCATAAGTATATTATAACTGATGTGTCTATCTTTCGATATAGCCAACCGATTGCGATGAAATAAAGCCTAAATAATATAATAGTACAGCACCAACGTTAGTTTGTGGCGACTACATAACGCAAGCTTTTTGCCCCAAGGGTTTGGACAGAGTTCCAGTACATACGAGTTTAATATAAACTGGAAGATCCTTGATTGACTGGGATTTTGGATTGGAATCCTGGAGTGCTTGCCTAAATGCCGTCCTGCTCCACAGCCACAGCCACTTTTACCTTCAAATTAGTTTTTTTTTAATGTATTTGTAGATATTGGAAAAAGAGAAGTGCTCACATATTAAAGGCGACAAAAAATATGTAACCAAGATTTCTGTAACTCATAATAATTATGATTTAAAAGAGTGTCCATGGAGTTTCTTGCACGTTCTTCTCCATAGAGATCTACGCTTTGAAATTTAGCTTCATTTTTTTTTGACTTACCGACATGTTGACTATTCTTATATCTATGGGGTAGCCAATCAGTGGACGTCTTTCGATCAAAATGATGATGGTGATGATGATGACCACACAAAATACATAATATACTTATAGACATAAGTAAAAGGTCTAACTAATTCTAATTCCGGTCTGTACCGAACGCAAATCGAGTTATGCCTATTCAGTTTACTTCAAATAATCCCCTACTATCCCAAATTGAGTTATGATACGGTATTTTAACACAGACATTCCTGTTATATCGTGCATACTAGCGTTATATTATATGTTTATTTTGTAGTTTAATATTACAAACGCGTGCGTTTTGTGAACACATTCATTATGCGTACAGCTAAGAAGTGGAATTCCCTGCCGGAGTCTGTGTTTCCTGGTAGCTTCAACTTACATAGAGGTTTTTAAGTCAAGAGTGAATAGGTTACATCTAGGCAAGCGCACTCCATTGTCGGCCACCTCATCGCTTACCTTCAGGTGAGATGGTGGTCAAACATGACCCTATCAGCAATAAAAAATAGTAGTTTATGTGACTAGGGGATAAAGCAGTGTATTTAAGTTTTTTTTTTTATGGTGGGAAAAAATCATGCATTGACATCCCCCGCTCTTGGGCGGAGCGGGAGATAGTGTCAGACTCTTACTGACTAAAAGACCCACCCCGTTCCTTCTAGCCTTCATACCGGGGCTCGAGTGCCCTTTCGGATAACCCTGGCCCCAGTAGGCTTCGACCCGGCTGGGTCCCTGCTGTTGCTGACAACTCCTTGAGGCGCGCGGGAACAGTGCGCGCCGTCGACGACTTGGGCTTGGTCCGGACAGTTACCGGACGGCCGGACAGCGAGCTACCCATTGCTCACTGTCCGCAAGCCCGCGCCTACGGTGGCCGGAAATCGGGATCAGAATCCCGGCGACGGCGGCGGCGGCGATAACGCCGTTGCCTGATGCGTTCGGCCTCCTCCTTTGCGAGCATTACTGCTTCGCAGAAGTCGGTGACCGCCTGCCACTCCTCCTCGCTCCGGACCATGGCCTCAACCAAGGCCCGGCGCGAGAGGTCTCCGCCGCCGATCGCCCCCACGAGGGCACGGCGATGCTCCGCCCAAGCAGGGCACACCTCGACTGTGTGCTCCACCGTGTCCTCCGGGCATTCCGCACAGTGACGACACCCGGGCGTCACTTCCGCACGAATCCGGTGCAGGAAACTCCCGAACGAACCATGTCCGGTGAGGACCTGCGTCATGCGGAAGGTAAGGACGCCGTGAGGTCTTTCCAGCCACGCCTCAAAGAGGGGACTTACCGCCATGATTGTGGCGTGCCCAAGTGTCTTTAAGTCGCGGGCGGCATGTTGAATTCCGAACGAAACGAAGGTTGCTGATTTTAATCCCGAACGATAGTGAGGGATTTATAAAATTAACTCCCGAGCATTGCGAGGGAGTTAATAAAGAAACCTGAGTGAAGTGAGGAATTTAAGCCGCCCAAGACAAAGACAGCTTTATCTTCGTGTTGCATACTCTATTTTTTACACCATCTGTGAGATAATTAAAAGACAATTTGGTCGACCAAATCATATACCTATTAGAAAAATATAAGTATTATATTTACGAGTTCATCAAACAAACAAAATTCACTACTCCAAGATTCTATACTTTCAATTTCCTATAATGCTCCCGTGTCGTCAGTACGCACGTTTTATTCTATTTTCTTTTTTTTTTGTTAGTGGCCAGTTTGAATCATAGTGATTACATACTCTTTGGTTTGAATTTCGAGTCAACTTGTTCGATGCGCCTACATTTTAATTCACAATGTTGACGATTCTTGATGCTCCTAATTCAAATCTCATTATTCCCTAGGGATCGGCCATACTGCATTATCTCCCTAGGCATATAATGACTTGCTTTAAGTGAGGTTTGTATGACGTGTAAAATGACATTATCGAGCAGGTGGTGTAAAAAAGTACTTTATGGTCGTATTCGGTTATATTCACAAACTAGTCTGTGCCCGTGACTTCGTTCGCATCAGACTCATAAAACAGCACTATGTCATTAGGTCACAATTTCAGTAAGTTTTATCCGAAACCTAAGTAAAATCAAAGTAGTCTAAGTTACTTTCTATAAAATCAGCCCAACTCCTTTTTTATAATAAAATTAGGTTATGTTTCTCCAAATAACATAAGTTATTTACCAGTAAAAGTCCTGTCAAAATCGCTTCAGCCGTTTTGGGGAATAGCACTAGCAAGATCAAACAAACTGTCGGTGTGTCACAGTTAAAGTACTGAACCAATATTGATGAAATTTGGTATGGAGGAAGCTTAAACCCAAAGAAAGGACATAGGCTTCATCTTTGTCTTCATCTAACTTCAACTTAGCATCCGTAATATCGTAATTAATAACTTCGAATCCGTAGACGAAGTCGTTGACAGAAGCTAGAATGTATCTAATAAGCTACATTTTCTCAAAAAAAAAAAAATGGACGAGGTACTTACTTAAAAAAAAAAAAAAGAAAAGTCACGCAATATTTTTATCGGCACCTTATCGTCCGTAATGACACTCATCTATTTACTGAAACGTGTACCCAAAAGTAATGACAGAATCGATCATGGCGACGAAGCAGCCATCATCGCTCATATCTTACAAAGAAACGTTTAATATCTTATTCATTCATCATATTCCATTTAGACGGGAACCTTGGAAGTACTAAAGAAATCTTTGTTGTAGATTTTAGAGGAAAGGGTATTACAGCCTTCAAAGTAATCTATATATAAAAGGAGAAACTGACTGACTGACATATGAATGCACAGCCGAAACCACTGAACCACACATTCCTTTTATGCCATAAGCGAACTAAGAGAGCATTTTCCAAAATTCAGCCCCTTACGGGATGAAACGAGGGTCTAAAATTTGTATGGAGAAACCTACTTATATGCGGGCGAAGCCGCTGACAGAAGCTGGTAAATATAATAATTTAAAACCCATTAGGGTTAGAGGATACTGAAATTGTTACTAGAAACATTCAAACAAGTCATTATCAGATAAAAATAGACATTAGGAACAGTAATGTAGCTATTTTGAAACATTTTTAACGGGTCAACGCTGCATGGCTACGCGAGTGGCGGCGTCGTAGCGCGTAGCACCGAAAGCGTAGCTAATTTGCTACGCGCCGTAGACCATGAAATCTCTGTACAAAGTGACTCCAAAAAGTTTCATACATGTTTTAAATTGCTTGGTAAACGTTCAGAATTTTCAGAAATATGTTGGGTATAGGTAAATGAAAATTAGGTTACAGTTAAATTGAATTAATGTTAATTATTGGGTTTTTTAAATACGTTATACTTACCTTTTATCAGCTTAATACAATTAAGTTTAAGGATTCAATAAAATTCTGGCCGGTAAATATTTGCCCAGACACTTAAACAATCTTAATTGCAATCGTATTTAAATCTAAATAAATAAAAACTAAACTTACCGAGCGCTCCGTAAATAATCTCCAAAGTTCACAAAAAGTATAAACAGTCTCTGTACTCGTTGCTAAACCAGCATCGAATTAAAAAACAAAAAGAAAAACAAATAAATTTAAAAATAAAAAGTGTTCGGTATTCGAAATTTGAACAGAAGTTCGCGGCTTGTTCCCGGTTCGTGCGCTCGTCCGGTCGGTCGAAAGCTAGGGCGGCATCTGACACAGCTAACATACAGGCTATATTTCATGCCGCTCGAAAGAGGCTGCTTTTGGACTGTAAAGCTGTTTTTATAGAACGAGAACGACACGATTCAAGCTTATTAAATCGATTTTTTAATAGTTCAAACAGGAATAGTTAAGTGAATTAAAGTGTACAATTATTGTACATGCATCAAACAAGTTTATTCAAAAATCAAACCGGCCACTAACAAAAAAAAATGATAATAAAATGTGGTTACGAGTTTAAAAAAAATAGTAATGTAAGAGCGATAGCGTTAAAGAAAATTAAAAATATAAAATCTTATAGTGAATTTTGTTTGTTTAAAATCTCAAAACATGTTGGGTGATAGTGATTAACTTATCTGATATAATTATCTCACTGATGGTGTAAAAAGTAGAGTATCCAACACGGGATAAAGCTGTCTATAAAGTTGTCTTGGGTGGTTAGAATTCCTCACTTCACTTAAGTTCCTATATTAACCCCTTCGCAATGTTGGGGAGTTAATTATATAAATCAACAACTTAGCAACCTCCGTTTTGTTCGGAATTCAACATGCCGCCAGCGACTTTAAGACACTGCTTTATCCCCTAGTCACATAATCTACTTATATTTTTTCGCACTCGTTAAAATTCTATTTTGCCGCTACCACCATAGTTTTTATCATATTAAAAGGAAATATTATTTCTTTTAGTTGACCAGCGCTTTCCTAAAAAAAATGTTTTCATCCAAAAAGTCGTAAGCCTAAAGAGTTTTCAATCGTACCAAAGTCGTATCGAAAGCTTTCCGCGAGCTCCAAAGCGCCCCACTCTCTATCAATGGTTGTATAAGTGCGCGCATGCGCCGTGCGCGCGGATGTGACGCACGCCTCGCCGGCATCAATGGGGTGGCCATCTTAATGACGTCATACCGGCTGCACGCCATGTTTATTTTCATTCCGGTCAATTTATGGGAACAGCGGCTCTAAGCGGTTATTTCCACCAAACTTCAAGTTTAAGTATTGGAATTTTGATGGATTTTTAGAAATACCTTACTAGAAAAGTTGTTGAGCTTAGAAAAGTAATAAATGTTCCTGTCAACTTTGAAATTACAAAGGAAATGTTTGTGCTCAAATTTTAGCAGTTATTTACCACAACAATTTTGAAAATTACTTTTCTACGTTTACTACTAACAAAGATGGATCTTGTTCCTTATCTTTTTGAATCACATTCCACATTCCGTCACAAAAGAAATACATATAAGGAGTTCTTTGTAATTTTAAGTTTGGTTATTATTTTCTTTGTTTATTCTTGTGAACACCAAACACCCGATTTTAAGTTAAAGATTTCATACAAGTATTAAAGCAAACTTATTCACCATCATCTATTTCGTACTCTTAGTATCGAACTGTTAATCAATAAATTAACCGGCCGGCTGTTGATCGACAATCTTTTCCCATGTTATTTTCTTGTCTTTCGACATGTAAAGTCCCCGAAATGGTCTATTGCGATGACAATATTTATGTGAATAACTGCTCAGTAGACGAAACTGAAGAACTGTCCTCAAGATTTTTTTTTCAGAAAACACAAAAAAAATCGACCACTCCATGAAACAATTATAAACTTGATTGGACAATTTGCATGGAGAGGACGATTTTTTTTTTCGTTTCCTGAAAAAAAAATCTTGTGGTCGGTTGTTCAGCACGCCCTTAAAGTTTGCGGATCTGTCTCTTACAGCCTGTATAATTGACAATCGCTTGAATAGTTTTAAGTAAACGATATTTTTTTACCATTTATTGTCAATCGCGTAAATATTGTGAATTATCTGTTTCGGGGCTTAAGGAGTCTACAGGAGTTTTATAACACCTACGAAAAAGTACAATAACCTACTGCAGTCAACAGATTCAGACAAATATAGGTACGATATTATCCAAGATAAATAGTAGATAGACAGTGTTCAAAACATAATAAAGCAATACTAGTACAATAGAAAAACATCACGAAGATGCCTCTAAAAATTACTATGACACTAAAAACCGGACAAAACACACAATCATTATCATTGTTTGATTAAATTATTCTACAAGCAACATATTACACGTGGTTTTACCGTCGTAATGTTTTAATTTTATAATCTAATCTGTAAATTTTTAGTAAATCGCCATTAACATATTTTGCAAGTATTGTGTCTGCGCATCCTTTTCTTTTGTATGCAGTCCGAGAGTGACCACACTTTAGGTGCTGCAGTCCTCGTATACAAGAAGCAAGCTGAACGCCGCGTTACGCGGCGCCCGCGCGGTTCCATACAAAAGTGCTCCGTCCGTGCGTCCGCGTGGGCACCCGTCACGAGCAGCCGCGACCCGCGCCCTTTTTGCGTAATAACACATTAAAGTTCTCCATCGATACGACTACATGCACACCGTTAAAGTTGAACTAGCCACACTGCATAGGTAGTAATCCGATTTCCGCGGCGGGGACTGCCACATACTTTATTTATTTATTGTTTTACTTTAACAAAAACGGCTAACCGCCAATTATATTAGCTAAAGCCATTAAAAACACAAATAATTCACACACTCATCTCACAAAACTCTAGACATGTGTACTGACATGAGCGTCTTCCATTCGTCCGCGAACAACGTACATTACATTAGTGGAGGAGGAGACCTTGATACAACTTGTAACATACAACTTATAGGTTTGTTGATTCTTTCTAAAATTTCCAATCCGTTTAATATAGAAAGAAAGAAAATACGTTTATTTGACACATAGGTACACACAATGAGATAACAATTATTATAGTATAAAAACTTAAACTTAAATATATCTACATGGTATGTCTCACGGCTGCGCCAAATGGGTCCAGATCAGCATGATGCCAGGCCACTACGTAGCAGTTGCCTGACGCTGGTTTTCAACTGAACCTTGCTATGAGTCTACGGATGTTAATCAGTTATTAGGTGTATCGTTTCTTCTGTTTTTTTACGTAAATAACAATGTCGAATTAATATTGCCGCACTCAGCACAATGACCGCTTCGTCTGACATTATGGAATCAACTAAAAGCTAATGCTCCAAGTTGAATCTATAATGTTACATTACACGTGAATGCTCGTCATTCAGGGAGGTACAGATACCGGCACGGATCTTGAGCGCTGGCTTCAAGTTGCGCAGAAGTCAAATATTCGGTCTCTTTGGTGGTACGAAGTGAGACGCGGGGGCGGGGAGTGTCAGTGATTGGTTCGCCGCGCTTGCTGCATGTATCCAACAACGACGACGATTGGCTCGCCAATGTATGGAATGCGCAAAGCGATCCCTACTCTGACGCCGAGCGCTCAAAATTCGTGCCGGTACCTGTAGTATTGTAATGTAATGCTCCAAGTCGAATCTATAATGTTACATTACACGTGAATGCTCCCGGTGAGAGGTACCTTAAGGTAGAACTACACTGCGTACACGTGTGCCACGTACGCCGATCTGGACGCGATGGTCTCCATAACTTTTACTTGGCAACTAGACTTGTAGAGCTACATTAGATCCACGCCACACGACGCGGTGCAGCGTCATTCTACGCACAAATTAGGCGTGATCCACGTTTGCATCGGTCTATATAGTTCTACTAGCTTAAAAGTTGTTTGGTTGACTCTTTAGGAGGTATCCAGCTATTTCTTGTAGGACACTAATCACAGGTCAGTTTTCAATACCTATAGTATTGAAAACTGACCTGTGATTAGTGTTGCAAGGCGTCCCGATTTGCGCGGTATGTTCCGATTTTTAGGGGTCCGGGGACACGTCCTGATTTGCACCTGAACGGGACGCTAAGTATCCCGATAAATCAAAAACCCGAGCGACTGAAGATGTCTGGGTTTTACTCAGTAAAATTTTGACACGCCTTCTCGTTCCAACCCAGAGCGAAAGAAGTCATTGGATGACTTCTCACATAAAAAAATTATAAGAAAAATATTTGTCCCGAGCGATCTAAAACTCTAAATCCCGATTTGTTTTACCATCGGTCCCGATTTTTATCTAAACGGACCTGATAACACTACCAGAGATAGACAGCATACATAACATGCGTAATGGAAACTAGAGACTATTAATTGTTGGACCTTTACTATAATGATAATTTTAATGAGGATGATAATGTTAATGATAATGTGATTTATTTTATTCTTATTTTTTTTTTTTTTATTGTATTGTAACTTAATAATGACTCTCTGCACGTATTGGTTTCGACTGTTAGTGCAGAGAGTACCTGTAATAGAAATAAATAAATAGAGTGTTCCAGGAAAAACCCAGCCTTATAGAACATCTTAGTATGATTAGGTTAGTAGTTTTTTTTTTCCACGCAAAATAATTGAATTATTCTGATGTAGACTAACGCGAAAAGCCTCGGAATGTAATTGGTTTTAGTGACTTCCTGTACTATATGAGTAAATAGAAGGAAGCTTTATTGAACGTAACATGATTACCTACTCTTTCTGCGGCATCTCGTGAACCATGAACTTACGAGTACAAAAAAAGTAAAAATTTTTCTTATACAATTTATAATTGTCTGTCTATCCGACCTCATTTCCAACAAAATAAACTTATTGAATAATACGTACATGAAAATTGAAAGCTAGATAAGAATATAATATAACAATAATCCAAAACTAAATCATTTTTTTTATTTTCTCCAAAAATATTACTGGTAATAAAAAGCTACGGGGAGGCCTATGTCCAACAGTGGACGTCTTGTCCACAGTTGGAAATAGGCCTCCCTCGAGCATCGCCACAACAACCGGTCCTGTGCATCTCTCATCCATCGGTTTCCAGCGACCGCGACCGTGATCGGGTCATCGGTCCACCTTGTGAGAGGCCTTCCAAGGCTCGTCTTCCGGTACGTGGTCGCCACTCCAGAACCTTTCGGCCTCAACGGCCATGTTCATCTGTGCAACGTGCCCTGCCCATTGCCTCTTAAGTTTGGCGATTCTTCGTGCTATGTCGGCAACCTTGGTTCTCCTGCGGATATCTTTATTTCTGATTCGATCACACAAATACGTTCGTACGGAAAAATAGTAAAAAAAAAGTTATTCGTCGAGGTCACGACCCTCAGTATTGAAGATAAACGACGCTAGGAAAAGGATAAGTACAAATCTGTCTTATTCTTCAGGGAAGCTAGCTTAAGGCCAGGTTCTACCTAAAATTTCACGTTAATTTGGACCTTTTTGAAACCTCTAGAAATCCACAAATATAAAAGAGAACACCATGAAAAATTATTTTACTAAAATTTACTATAAGACCAACCGCCAGGCAAAAATCAAAACATTATATCATTTAGAAGACTCGATAAAAAAAATCGGGAATCTGACCCTAACTTACGATTTTAAACGTGTCTGTCTACGAGATCACGTCACGGAAATATTTGAAAGTTACAAAAAATAAAAAAGCTTGTTTTTAAAAAGGGCCTCGCAAAAGCCAAAAACTTGAATATTTTTTTTTTTTTATTAAATCGCTGTTATGGGACCTCGGTATCGACATAGATCCGGGCGGAGATCATACAAAATACTTAGTGACTACAGCCGGCTCTTAATGAATGAATTTATTTAATTTCGGACACAATCAGATCCATATAGTGTTAGTAACTTAATAAGTAACTTATTATCTAGCGTTAGTACCCATTATCCTTTGCACAAGAAATTTTACAATCGGAGAGCTAGCTCCATGCTACAGTTCTCAGGATACTGTTGCGACTATCTCTCACTCTCCTGAGTAGCGAAGCCCTTTTCTTGCGAACAATCGCATCTTAATGCTATGTATAAGTCTATTTCCTCTCAATGACTTACATGACACGTGTACACACAGTCTGAACTCAACAAGCTCCGTCATATTAGCAGCGTGCCTAGCATACTAATGACTTCATAAAATTCTACTTGCGCATCATCTGATAATCCTCCCAAGTAATATTTTAAATGTGATTCTTGTACGTTTTGCTAATCAACCTCGCCTCAACGACTGAACGTTTTAAAAAATACTTCTAGGGTACGGGACCCTATTACTAAGCCTCCATCCGTCCGTCCGTCTGTTCGTTTGTTAGCGGGATGTATCTCATAAACCGTAAGAGGTAGAATAAAATAGAATAGAATAAACTTTATTGTACACTAAAATAGTAACAATTTCACAGAAACTTAAATCTATTGGTACAATGGCGGTTTTAGCGCTGAAAGCGATGTCTTCCAGACAACCTAGAGGATAACACGGGATGTGTATTTCTATTACCGCTACAACAAAAAATAATAAAAAAAACTTTTTACAAAAAAAAAATATAAACGACTTCAATGTTAAAAAACACTAAAAAGTATAAAATAACTTTAATTTCGGAAGTCGGTGTTTCTATAGTAGTTTTGTCTCTTCGTTATTTAACACCGACTTCCGAAATTAAAGTTATTTTATACTTTTCAGTGTTTTTTAACATTGAAGTCGGTTATATTTTTTTTTGTAAAAAGTTTTTTATTTTACACTTTTTAGTTATGGTACCACCACTAAAAAGTACCCCAGACTCACACTCAGACAAACTTAAATAACTTATAGCCACAGTGCATCTCATAACGATTCTAATAATCCCAAACACGGTTAGATTATCCCCCCCCTTTTCTGACTGTCAGTCATCGACTACACGTATAAACAAAGCAACTTTCCTTGTAACCACAGTTCTGCTGTGATTCTTTGAGGAGTTCTGTTCCATATCTTCGAAGTTCATGATCAGATCATAACAATATTTCTATGTGACCAACTTGGAAGCATAACCTTTCAATCAAAAAAAGAATTTTCAAAATCGGTCCACAATTGACCGAGATATCGGTGAACATACATAACATACATAAAAAGATAAAAAAAAAAAAACATACATTCAGCCGAACATAGAACCTCCTCCTTTTCGAAGTCGGTTAAAAAGTAAAATATCTTTCTTTTTTTTCTTATCTGATATAAACTAGTGCTTGACTGCGGTCCCACCTGATGGTAAGCAGTGATGCAATCATTGGTGGTGAGTCGCACTAGTTTATTAAGAGCCTATTCACTCTTTGTTATGTTTATTGTTGCATGTACCTACAATAAAGTATAATAATAAATAAACAAACAGTGCTAAGCCAGAAAATGGCACGATTTTTATGTGCTAGGTCACGAGTGAGAGGCTATAAAGCCACTATATACTTTGACGCAAACGAAGTCGCAAGTAAAAGTCAGAGGCTTCATAAAGTTCAGCGCCCACGCAACCTGCCCTCAACATCGCGATCTAATAACCTCTGCACTCGGAGGCGTAGTGTGGACTTATTTAGACGTGGGCAAATGGCACATCGGCAGGGCCATTTTTTTTTCATAAATTGGAAAACGTGAGAGCGACTGTCGGAATCCAGTTTTCGACTTCATTGTCGCTTACCATCAGGTGAAATATTGGTCAAACACGAGCCTATCTATCATCATCATATCAGCCGAAACACGTCCACTGATGGACATAGGCCTCCCCCGAGCGTCGCCACAATGACCGGTGCTATCTATACTATCTAATATAATAAATAGGCAAAGTTTTTTTTTTTTGTTCGTTCGTTTGTACGAGGTAGTGCTCTGCAAGTACTGATCCGATTGCTAAATCTGTTTTCACCGATAGAAAGCTGCTTTATTCCTGAGTGACCTAGGCTATATTTTATGTACGCGGGCGAATCTGCTGGCAAAAGCTAGTCAATTATAAAAAAAAAACCTCTTTATTAAAGAGCCCTTATTTGTGCGAGGCCCCTTTTGGATACGAGGCCGTGGATGTGGGCCCACTTCGCCCACGCCTAACTACGCTCCTGCCTGCACTCGTACTACTTCAGTGCTTAAGAATACTCTATTAAGTGTAATTACTCGTTCTGTTGTTTAATTAACGTGTTTTTACAGCCGTTGTCATTAGCTAACCTTGTTTGACGGTGAGTAAATGAAGCGGGGTTCGCGTTCCACGTGTAGGATTGGATGGTAAAATAAAGCCATACTAGCGAAAACCGGTAATAATTTTTTTTTTCGAAAGTGTTTTTTTTTATTATTATTAATTTTTTATATTATTGATAGGCTTGCGTTTGACCACCATCTCACCTGATGGTAAGCGATGATGTGGTCGACGATGGAGCACGCTTGCCTAGAAGTAACCTATTCACTCTTGACTTGCAGACCCCTAGGTTGTAACTATCAGGAAACATTGACTCCGGCAGGGAATTCCACTCCTTGGCTGTACGCACAATTAATGTGTTCCCAAAACGCCTTGTACGCATTGTTCGTATTAAAAACTCTTCTTTCTAAAAACCTGTATCTTTATTGGTAACTAGTTTTTGCTCACAGCTTCGCCCGTGTACGTAAAATATGACCTATGTGACTCAGGAATAAAGCAGCTTTCAATCGGAGCAAAAATTTTTTTTTAAATTCCGTTAAATATTCTATATCTAATCAATTATTTTTTTTAAAAGATCGAAGAAGATATATCGGCTGAAAATATCGATATATCGAATTCATTCATTCATTCAACAAGCCTAACGAAGGGCAGGATAATGGCTACGAGCTATTCAAGGTGTTTTTTTTTTTTATGGTGGGTAAAAATCTTGCATTGACATCCCCCGCTCTTGGGCGGAGCGCGAGATAGTGTCAGACTCTTACTGACTAAAAGACCCACCCCGTTCCTTCTAGCCTTCATACCGGGGCTCGAGCGCCCTTTCGGATAACCCTGGCCCCAGTAGGCTTCGACCCGGCTGGGTCCCTGCTGTTGCTGACAACTCCTTGAGGCGCGCGGGGACAGTGCGCGCCGTCGACGACTTGGGCTTGGTCCGGACAGTTACCGGACGGCCGGACATCGAGCTAGGTGTGTTGATAAAGCTTTTAAATTAAACACTATATGAAATGAAGGAGAATAACTGAAGCTAGACCTACACGTGTGTCACACACGCCGATCAGGGCGCGTCGGTCTCCATACATTTTATATGGCAACTAGACTTGTAGAGCTACACTAGATCCACGCCACGCGACGTCGTTCTACGTACAAATCAGGCGTGTTACACGTGTGCGTCGTCAATCCCGCAAGCGCTGGATCCCGCACTTATATATATAAGAAAATATTAGAGGAATATAATAATATATATAATATATTAGAGAAATACATATTTACAAGTTCATCAAACAAACAAACAAAATTCACTGCTCCAAGATTCTATAGTTTCAATTTTCTATAATGCTCCCGTGTCGTCAATACGCACATTTTATTCTATTTTCTTTTTTTTGTTAGTGGCCAGTTTGAATCATAGTGATTACATACTCTTTGGTTTGAATTTCGAGTGAACTTGTTCGATGCGCCTACATTTTAATTCACAATGTTGACGATTCTTGATGCTCCAAATTCAAATCTCATTATTCCCTAGGGATCGGCCATACTGCATTATCTCCCTAGGCATATAATGACTTGCTTTAAGTGAGGTTTGTATGACGTGTAAAACGACATTATCGAGCAGGTGGTGTAAAAATATTATTTTTATTTGCAATTCAGAAAATCTTCGAAACTCAATTTGGGAATCGAACTATTTACATAGGTAAATTTTTAGGAAACTCTCGGTGTGAAAGTCCGACTCGCATATGACCAGTTTTCATGTTTATTACTACTTAATAAAAAAAGAAATTAAAAATCCCAATCCCGCATGCCTGCGGGATCGCGATTTTGATACGGGATTGGATTCCCTAGTCGGTCTAATGTAGTTCTAGCTTGAAACGATACTACACATCAGTGCTTATAAAATGAGTCATGAAGTAATCAGAAGCTCAATTTATATTCTGCTAGCGACCCGTCCTAGCTTCACATGGTTAGCACCAGAGTATACCTACACATCCATGCCTATGTATTAATAGGCGAACATTACACGGTAGGTTTTGCTGTCAGTTTTGCCCCTGTCAAAACCTTGATTGACGAGAAACCTACCGTCTAATACGCTGCATGGCGATTTTTAGTACTGATTGACGAAAACCATCATTCAACATCATTCATGATGATTGATGGAATTGATTGACGCTTGCTTGGCCGTGTAATGTTCGCCATACACATATATATTTTTTCGATAGTAAGTAGGTAGTTAGTAGTAGTACACAAATTACTATAACACGTATCTATTGTATTAGCTTTTTGCATTTAGCATTTTTGGTATAGGGAGACTATTAATTCATTAAACCCCAAGCGAACGCGCGTTCGCGCACCTATTGTCTTTCTATTGTGTCTGTAATAGGGAATGCAAAAACCGCCAATATTACAAACCGGTTTTTTTTTCGGTTTTTCTAAAAAAAAAACCGGTTAACCGGGTAACCGGTTTTAAAATTAGTTTTTTTGAAATTTATTTTTAAGTGAAAATTTAAATTTTTTTTGCTTGTGAAATTTCAAAATAAATATTTTTAAACTTATCTTGGCACTTATCTATAAAAAAATATATTGTATACTTAATATGAATCCTGTTAAAAATAAAAAAATCTCAACTTCATAAAAACGAATGTCTCAGAATGATGTCATACATAGAGAATCTAAGCTAGAAGTTAATATATACTTCTACTCAAAATATCCACCACTAGCTTTTGCCCGCGGCTTCGCCCGCGTACATAAAATATAGCCTAAATATAGCCTATGTCAATTAGGAACAAAGCAGGTTTCTATCGGTGAAAAAATTTTAGCAATCGGACCAGTACTTCCAGAGGTTACCTCCTAAAAACAAAAAAACATAAACACAAAAATAAAAAAACTTTGCCTCTTTATTATACGAGTATTACTATTAATGTAGATTAACCTTAACACAGGCTTTTAAGCGTTTAGGCCACGTGTCATCTGTTTACGCATGGTAATCATTGGAAGTTGTCCACTGCTGATCGTAAAGAATTTTTAAGGATTTTGAATTATTGTTACATGCAGCCCATGCTCTCTTATATAGATCAATTTGTAGTTCGCGGGTTGAGGTCTTTTTTTATGGTGGGCAAAATCATCCAATGACAACCCCCGCTCTTGGGCGGAGCGGGAGATAGTGTCAGACTCTTACTAACTAAAAGACCCACCCTGTTCCTTCTAGCCTTCATACCGTGGATCGAGTTCCCTTTCGGATAACCCTAGCCCCAGTAGGCTTCGACCCGGCTGGATCCCTTCTGTTGCTGACAACTCCTTGAGGCGCGCGGGAACAGTGCGCGCCGTCGACGACTTGGGCTTGGTCCGGACCGTTACCGGACGGCCGGACAGCGAGCTACTCATTGCTCACTGGCCGCAAAAGCCCGCGCCTACGGTGGCCGGAAATCGGGATCGGAATCCCGGCGGCGGCGGCAAGAACGCCGCTGCCTGATGCGGTCGGCTTCCTCCTTTGCGAGCATTACTGCTTCGCAGAAGTCGGCGACCGCCTGGCACTCCTCCACGCTCCGGACCATGGCCTCAACCAAGGCCCGGCGCGAAAGGTCTCCGCCGCCGATCGCCCCCACGAGGGCACGGCGATGCTCCGCCGAAGCAGGGCACACCTCGACTGTGTGCTCCACCGTGTCCTCCGGGCATTCCGCACAATGGCGACACCCGGTTGTCACTTCCGCTTTAATCTGGAACAGGTACCTCCCGAACGTGCCATGTCCGGTGAAGACCTGCGTCATGCGGAAGGTAAGGACCTTTCCAGCCACGCCTCAAAGAGGGGACTTACCGCCATAATTGTGGCGTGTCCAGCACTGGGTTGCGACAGTCGCTGACGCCATGTCACCGTGAGATCCTGCCAGAGCTTTGTTCGCCATGCCGTGACCTGTCTCGACAGCGGACACTCACCCTGGCGTTGCATCTCCACGCGCATATCGTGCATGTGTGCAAGAACTGTTGCCTCCAGATCCCACGGTGGTAGGCCAGCAAAAAGGCTCGCCGCTTCGCGGGAAACCGTGGGGTATCCCCGCACCATCCGTATTGCCATGACCCTCTGGCAGGCGTTCCGCATGACCGCCGGTCGCGTTTGCAGCGACGGCGCCCACACCGGCGCCCCGTAGAAGGCCATGGATCGAACGATCCCCGCGTAGAGCCTCCGGCAGGAGGCATCTGGACCCCCAAAGTTGGGCAGGAGCCGCTTGAGTGCAGCCCTCGTCCGGTTGAGTTTGGGAGCCAGACGTCGGAAATGCTCCCTGAAATTCCACCGTCTGTCGAGGACGAGTCCCAGGTACTTCATCGTCGACCCGACGCCGATGTGAACTCTTCCTACCGTTAGTTGGGACCCTGATGGTGGCGTGTTCCAAGGGCCGTGAAAGCACATAGCCTCGGATTTGTGTAGCACCACTTCGAGTCCCAACTCCTGGATCCTACCAACGACTATCGCAACCCCGCGTGTCGCTAGAGCGACCGCCACCCGGTACGACTCTCACGTGTTGAGGTCTGGGCTAGCCAAAGGTCAATCATCAGCCTTAATGAAATCCGAAACACTCGCTGCAAGGCATTAAGCCTGGGTAGTGCGTGCCTTGTGACCGGAAGCTGAGTCTTGTGGAAAAACCCCTAGTATTTTATCAAAAAGAGAGAGGCTTTAAGAGGCTTTGCTATGGCGTTTAGGATAGTATCTTGATACTCTTTAGCTGAAATTAGAGTAGCCCATTTTCACGAAAATGAACCTTGGTGATGTTGATGTTATGATGAGTAACAACGGTGGGTATTCCATCTGCGAATAATAATTTTGGTGTCCTTACGAGATTTTAATTCTGGCCCTGACAGCATTCACTGTCTGTTGTCACAACACGCGGCCAGCCTGGATTTTTAATGATCGTAAACAGAACAACTGTACAATTGGTATAGCTATCACTATGGTACATAAATATTTATAAACAAACCTACGACTGATATCAAGCCTCAACAGTGCTTTAAAATTATGTTTGCTTAAAAATAGTGTCATTTGAAAGTAATAAAAAAAAACTCGAAAAAACCGGTTACTTGAAAAAAAAACCGGTTATTTTAATCATTAAAAATATGCCGAAAAACCGGTTTTTCGGTTTTCGGGTTAACCGGTTTGCATTCCCTAGTCTGTAATTTCCACGATTGAAAGGAATTTTTTTTAAGGAGAGTTAACGTAGAGTTATGCCTATAACTCGAAAAATATGAGCTCCAAGGTGCCTTTAGTTTCATAATAAATATTATCTTTAAAAAAAACTGTTGCGCCACACTAGGAATAACTCCTGTATCGTGGATGCGTTCACAATCATGTAAACTCACATACACCCAAAAAAAAAAAAGACAAAAAAAAGTAATAATACACAAGACACCCAGACCCGGAACAACTATCTGTCAGCTGGACCATACAAACATTTGTTCCGTGCGAGAATCAAACCCGCGACAGGCAGCGCAGCAGCCAATCGCTAAACATCGGCGCCAACAGGACTGTCATCAGATGACATAACTGTACCTGTAGATTTTGTATACTAGGTAAGTATGTATCGCAGAAAGATTTTTTTATGAAAAACCAATCTCTGACCTTAGTTCAACGATACCACCCTTAAGTAAAAGCTAATTCTTACCTGGGACCCAAGTCTGCTATTTTTATAAATTCATCATTCCAACACGATCCCATTGTCATTTTGCTAAAAGTTCGTAATCTGCTAATTCATAATGATCGATCATTGATCAATCAATAGTCTAGTAATAGAATTGTGGTAAAATGACAATATCGAGCTTATTAAAAGCACTGACTGCACAATGACGTTCTAATGGTAGGTCACTGATCAAAGGAACTGTCAACATTTTTAGACTACCGCATACGTCAGATATTCATTTATCATTGTGTACGAGATTACCATTCTATGCCATTTCTTTCAATGGAGTGTCAGTGGTTGACCATTAGAAAGTCATAATGGCGCCATTATATTAGTAGATTACCAAACTTGTCAAAATCAACAATTATGAAGTCAATGATAGACCATTATGACACTATTGTAATAGCAGACTTGAAGCCCTGGAACTTGGCTTTATTTTTAGATTTACTAAATATGACTGACCTGTTGGTCTAGTAGTTAGTGGTTCTGACTGCTATACCGGAGGTCGTGGATTTTCCACCCAAGACAAATATATTTGTTTGTTTAGTTTGAGCACGATCATTTGTTCTGTGTCTGGGTGTATTTAGAAATATATGAATGTTTATCAGTTGTCTAGTACTCACAGCACAAGCTGTGCTTAGTTTGAGACTAGACGACGTTGTGTGAAAGTTGTAGATTATTATTATTATTTACAGATTATTTCAGTTATGTTTTGTTTGAAACGCAGCCAAAACGGGTAATTTAAGATACCGTGTAACTGGTTCTCTTACTTAGATAGTGGTCAAACATGAGCCTATCAAGATGATAAAAAACTGCTTTCTTCACTCAAAAGCTGCCATTAAAGTGATGATATTTTTAATAAAAGGTAAAAGAAAGTTAACGACTTTACCGTCGCCACTGCGCGGAACGCCCGGAGGTAACGGTGGAGCACACAGTCAGTCGAGGTGTGCCCTGCTTGGGCGGAGCATCGCCGTTCCCTCGTGGGGGCAAACGGCGGCGGAGACCTCTCGCGGCGGGCCTTGGTTGATGCCATGGTCCGGAGCGAGGAGGAATGGCAGGCGGTCGCCGACTTCTGCGAAGCAGTAATGCTCGCAAAGGAGGAGGCCGAACGCATCAGGCAACGGCATCCTCGCCGCCGCCGCCGGGATTTTGATCCCGATTTCCGGCCACCGTAGGCGCGGGCTTGCGGTAGCTCGCTGTCCGGCCGTTCGGTAACTGTCCGGACCAAGCCCAAGTCGTCGACGGCGCGCACTGTTCCCGCGCGCCTCATGGAGTTGTCAGCAACAGCAGGGACCCAGCCGGGTCGAAGCCTACTGGGGCCAGGGTTATCCGAAAGGGAGCTCGAGCCCCGGTATGAAGGCTAGAAGGAACGGGGTGGGTCTTTTAGTCAGTAAGAGTCTGACACTATCTCCCGCTCCGCCCAAGAGCGAGGATTTGATGATGTTTTCCCACCATAAAAAAAAAGCTATATAGGTACTTTATTGTACCATCATCGTCATTATTTCAACCGAAAGATTGTACCAGACTGTACCAATCATCTACTTACTATTTATTTAATAAAGCTTTTAATTTTATATTGAATCCCAGCTCCTGTTTACAGGTATAGACAGGATAAGTTTTTAATGAACTTTAATAACAGTTTCAAAGACTCTTTCATTTATTCCATTCCTTTCAAAATATTAATTACCTCTAATTAAATTCCATACCACATCATTAGCAGTACTTTCAAAAATCAAAACATAAAACTATTTAGCTGCACTCTTTACTATACCCTAGATGTATTACAAAAGAGAGAGACAACAATACATCAATGCTTTCGTTTTAAAGCTTTTTATTAACCACCCTTAATTCTAGGGTCGAGGATCCCTTCCCGCGCTTGCGTGAATCAATAATGTACCCGTTACTGTGCTACTACTTGTTAATGTCAAATGACGTGTAAAGCTACTGTTAGTAGTCCATTGAAGCTTTTGTTCATATATGGCTACTAGAATGTTGTGTTCAACCAGCAATGGATTTAACTTGTTCGAATGGATGGTTGTGTTTGTAGTGGTTAGTAAACATCGTAGTACAGTTTCGCGCCTGCGCCCTGCATCCGATGGACCAAATTTTTAGCAAGTGTAATAAGAGATCGGTGTAAAGTGCAACTGTTTTGTGTGAAAAGTCTATAAATAATATTAAAAAGTGAGTCTAATTGCCATTGTTGTGTTTTGCATGTTGTGTAGATCAAGTTTCATTGGTTTTCTATGGAGTTGGCTGAAGATTTTCGTGTGTGCATTTTCTTTGTTTAAAATCATTATTTTTCTGTACCTGTACAATTTTCTATTCGAAATAAAATTCATCATTAAGTAGAAATGACAATAATACAGGAATTTGTTGCTCTGATTATAGAATTACAGTTGTAAAGTTCAATGTATTCATTTATTTTCTCTAATTAAAGTAGGTATATTTAAAGAAGGTAGGTACGTACTAGCTACATAAGTTAAGGGGATCGGAGGGAAAGTCTTATCTATGGGGTAAGTAATTTAGGAGTGCACAGAGCTTTTGCAAAATGCTTGGTATGATTAAGTGAAAATTGAAAAGATCGCCAACCTACCTACGTCTTAAAAATAAAAATAATATTCATTACTGAATGGAAGATAGAGCTTAGATTTTTTTTATCTGCATTTTATCAGGTTGATTCAACCAAAATGTTGATATGGTGATATTGTACGTAGGTGCGCTAAAAAGCTCAAATGTCAAAGTAATATTTCTATTTAATGTTTTGCTACAAATACATTCTGATAATAACGTAAAATAGCTGTAGGTACCTAATGGTGGTATTTACCTACATAATTTTAAATAAAGATTGGATATGTTCTATTTCTGCGTTAATTTTGTTTTTCTGGATTTTGTTTCATTTATTAAATGCCTAAGTAGAAAAAAAACCTCCCTCAGTTATTAGAAAATAAAAATCTTATGTATAAATTGATTAAGCTATAGGTAATTACAGAATATACCACTACACATAAACCCACAAGGAAAAATTCGGAGACTACAGATGTAATTTTAATGAAAAAAAAAATCAAAATACAAAATCCTGCTTTTATTTAAAAATTATTGATAGTTTTGACGACTCTAATCGACACTATCTACACTAATACATTAAAGAGGTTTGTTCTTTTGTTTGTAGGAGGTAATCTCAGAAACTATGTACTGGTCTGATTGGAAAAATTTTAGCACCGATAGAAAGCTGCTTTATTTCTGAGTGACATAGGCTATATTTTATGAAGGTACGTGGGCGAAGCCGCGGGCAAAAGCTATTATTTATATTTAAATACGTTATTTGTTTAGAATATCTGTAATAGATCCAGTTTTGTGTAGTGTTTTAGGGTTCCGTAACCAGAGGGTCCAAACGGAGCCCTATTGCTCCCGCTCACGCAATCGTGCGTCCTCCTGAAATCAGTTTATAGTCCAACAACAAAACCGTTAAAACTCGTCTTCATTTATATTCTATTTTGACTTTTCCAGGATGTCATGCGGGGCGGAATGTCTATCCCTGGGGCCTCCACCGGACTCGATCCTGCACATGCCCCCGCCCCCCCTGCCAACCTTCCTGGCCAGTGCTGCCAACCTGACGCCGCCGTGCCGGGCCTCCAAGTGCCCCCCTCACAGGAACAACGAGGAGAACTCGCTGTTCCCCGGAGTGGAATACCATGAGCTCCCAAGACATGGTGAGATACGTATGTTGCTTTTTTTATTTATTTGTCCTGTAACTACTTAGTTTCTCTTTAGATAGCATATTTTCTCAAGTTCTCCTTTCATTTGCCTCTTAAAAAAATTACACGCAAAATCACACGCTGTGGCGTAACTATACCATCCGAGGCCCGTGGCAAAATCATTAGGTGGGGCCCCAGGAAAAGCGTCAACTTTGTAATAAATTACAAAGCTGGATAAATCACTGAAGTACAGACGTAAAATATTCTTTCTTATTATTAAATCGGCAGTTCTCAAATCGTAAATAAATCAATTTTTATATTTCGTATCTATAAGGTGGTCAAGCAGGCAAAATTCACGAAAAATTAATCCGTTTCTTAATATAAATGCGTTTAATAAATCTTAACAATTTACTTGAATTTGTAGATATATAAATTACTTCTTCTGAACTCAAGGTCTCTTAGACCGGGGGCCCCACCGGGCCGGGGGCCCGTGGCATTTTGCCAGTCTTGCCACCCTATAGTTACGCCAATGCTCACACGTAACTCGCCATTGCACATCCACTATCCTTTCGCTTTTTCTTCTTCTTAGCGTGTCGATGGCAAAACTTATTAAATTCCATGCCTGGCCCAGTATTTCCGGTACAAATGCTGCATCCATTGATCGGCATTGCTCCCCCGAAAATACGCTGGACTGTGGCTGCCGCACAGAAAAGACACAACAACTAATCGACCCTCACCATCCAATGCACATTTTGCTTTTTGTATCTAGATTATATAATTTGTGTGCGGGTGCAATTTAGGCTCTTCACCCACGGTGACTTTCTTTAGCGATGCTATAGCACGTTCGCATCGATACAGTCGCGATGCTTTAGCGCGTTAGTAGCGCGTTGGCATCTTTTCTATAGCGCTTGCAAATGCATCTAATGCGCGTTAGTAGCGCGACTGCATCACTACAAAAAATCGCCGTGGGCGAGGGGCCTTAGAATAATAATGCTTAGTTCGTACTTTGACTTCGTTACAAAAGGCACAAAACAGAAACCATTATCGTTGACATAAGTCTAGCATAAGCATAATCAGCTTTATAATGTTCCCACTGTTGAGTCTCAGGCCTCCTCTCTAGGAGAGAGAACGGGCCGTAATCCACTACGCGGGCCCAGTGCGGTTTGGTGGATATCACATAACTTAGACCCAAAAATTCGAAGACAACTTTATCTTATTATTTATTAAGCAGCCATCCAAAGAATTCACTGTCATTAGTATTAGAGTCATTGCATGCTAGAATTTTTTGTTTGGGAAATCCGCCCCAAGAACACAAATTACTAATGAGATACTGTAAAACTTGTTGCAGAGCCTGCTTCGAATGACGACACATGGTTCCTTGTGCTGATCACGTGCTGCATCGCTGTTCTCTGCATAGCTGCCTTACTGGCCCTGTTCCTGCTCAAATGTCGAGAGTGAGTAGTACTTTTCTATTTGACTAATCTACTATATAACTAATAATTACTATAAAGCAAGAGGTATGCCGCCATCCATCGCGAAATCGTCGAATCCAAAACACGATCCAATAAACTCTCTATCTATTCTTCTTTTTTCTTCGAGGCCCAAGACCAGGGTCTACTAAAGCTTCTTTCTTCTTAATTCTCATTGCATCTTCTATTTTTCTTGCAGTTGGAAAAAATCTCATGGGTTTTTTCTCGACAGGGCCCGAGGAGGGTGTAAGAGCGGCACTGGTAAAGCTTCCGGCTCCAACGCCTTATACGGAGGCGCTGCCATCGACTCGCGCGTGTTGTGGGCCGCGCTGACCCCACGGGGCACGCGCCACTTCGTCGCCGACACCTACCCGCACGACGAGACTGAGGACCACCACTATGAGTGCGTCGAACCTCCACTATACAAGCTTGGACCACCTGAGGACCTAGCAATCCCGCGACACTTCAATGTAGAATATGAGGACCCTGCCCCACTAATCGAAAGCTACAGCGATAGGACCGAAGAGTACTTCCGAAATGGCATGGACACTCTCCGACGTGGGACACGACCTCTCGTCTCCTCCCCTACAAGGATCGAGCGCCCGAACCTGCCTCCCCTGAACCTGCAGCCCCGCACTCTGCGGAGGGCCCCTCACTCCCGCCGAGTGAGCGATGCAAACAACCCGGAGAAGTCGGCCATCTGAACCGAGAGTGGCGCGGTATTCTCCGTCGCCGATACTACCGATATCGATTACGATTGGCAGTCGATCGAAAACTCGAATGTTGATCGTCTCGTTTGAGGACCACTCTTTTCTGACACAACTAGTTCGAAAACTGAACTAAAGTTTTAAAATCAGCTCTGGACTTTATACTTAGAACGCTTTTATCCGCATCTAGTTCATAATGGGACGTTTACAAAAATAGTGAAATAGAATATATAGTTAGCGCACTTCTTTCGGCAACAGTACTCACAAATCACAACAACACAGTGTTGCCTCAATATAAGTGGGTAGGTAATGCAATATACGAATAAACAATAGATTTTTTAGGTAAGTGTGTGATTGCTATTTTTTATTGGATTAGGTAAACGGGTCTGTTTATATTAAAAACTTGTCGAAAGAAGTGTGAAAACTACAGTAATGTAGTAGGTATTGAAGGTTTTAGAACCAAGCTTACGAAGTGCATCAGTGTCCATAATACGAGTAGCCTGCGTATGCGAACGTAATTGTAACTCGGTAGTCTCTAGTCTATTTCGTGTAAATATCATAGTTTTATAACGAATTTTATTTTATCAATGTGCAATTGTATATGCTATAAAGCCTCTAGTCTAATAATACGGTCACAATTTCTAGTCATTCGTCACACATTATGACATGGTACTGTGTCTATTTTAATCGATAACTGCTAGCATCTGTAATAACTGTTAGGATGTTTTATTTTATACAATATGTATCACGAATTTTTGTACTTGTCAATAAAATATTATTATTTCTTCTGGTTTTTACTTTATTACCTCACAACATTATGACTTAGTACGAGCCCATCTTCTAAAATGGTATTTAAAGACAGCAGTTGAAATGCGAGTGAAAATATTAGAAGAAAGCCCTGCTTTCATGCAAGACTAGAATGTGTAAAGAAAAACTAATTAATATACCGTTTCCGAACAACTGCAAATGCGTCGCTTTGACGTTGACAGCACGTTGACAGTTAGTTTTGACAAGACGCTCGTCTCATGCAGCATTGTTTGTAATCGAAGTTTTTCCAAAAATATGATAAAACTACACTATTCCTGATTAATTAATAGTGACTAAGCGTTAGTTCCAACTTTATTTAAGTACAAAAAGTATAAAATATAACCAAAATGTCGGAAGAAGTGATAAAACACTCGGTGCACACATTGGTGTTCAGATCTTTGAAGAGATCTCATGATATGTTTCTATCTAACCAAGGACTGTTGCCACCAATTGATGAAAAAGCGTAAGTATTAACCCAAAATTATGAAAATTTATAGAGAGATGGTAAACGTTAATCAAGTCATGTTGCCTTTGATTGTATTACAATCAAAGCATGTTGCATTCTAATGTATAGGTACCATTGACATATATATTACTAGCGTAAGGACCAGGCCAATCGCGCGATTAAATGGCACTAGCGCGCTGGCCCTAAAATTACAGTTTAGGGCCAACGCGACTCAGTTGACAGACAGTAGTGATGGTAATTAATGCGATTTCGCATAAATTTCATTAGCATGCGAATTCTCGAGTCTTAGCATGTTAATTGCTATTGCTATGCTATTTGCTAATATAACGATAATTGACAATAAGTAATTATATGAATTTTGTTATTATACGAATTATTAAAGAGCGCGTTCGCCTTATGAAGCGTGCGTCGCGCCACACACGTGTCACACAAATTATTATTCAATTTACGACCTTAAATACGAGCAAATCAAAGATTATAAGGTAATAATTTGCCTAATCCCTTTCTTCGCATCACTCTGCTGATAATTTTAACGAATTAAACGATCACACGCATTCATACAATATACGACCCTAAGTGCGAACAAATCAAAGATAATAAGATAATAATTGCTTAACCATATTCTTCGCATCAAATGCACCTGCTAAAAGTCAGGGTCACGTGAAACAGATAGATTAGTATTCCCGTGGGTGCGACGAAGAGCGCACGCTGCCGCTGTGGCGCTGTCTCGCTGAGTGCCGCGGCATTATCGTGCATCAATAGTATGAACGAAATACGAAGCGATGAAATCACTTCGCACTTCACAGAATTTCGCAACTACATTTCATTTGCTAAATGCTAAATAAGCATTCGCATGCTAATAATGAATGCTAATGCTAATTAATCCATCACTAGTTGACAGTGGTCCGTGTGCGGGAGTGAACGAATATTTGCTTGTCATAAAAATGCCTAGTTGTGTGGTAAAAGGCTGCAAAAATTATGATACAAAGGTTAAAAAGGAACATGGGATATCATATCATCGGTAAGTAACATTACATTATTTTTTTTACCATTAAGTTATTAAATAAACACATTTTATAGCGATAAATAATTTACTATCGAATACGAAACGAAGTGCACGAAGTAAACTTGTACGGACGTAATTTTTATTTATTTCATTGTTGAACTTAGTGCTTGTAATTTTGAATTTTGGTATCTAATGTGTTTTATATTCAATAAAGGTAAAACAAAAACATTAAAAAAAAAGCTTAGAATCGATACCTACCTAATTGAAACTGAAAATTTTATTCTTAAATTATTTTGAAAATGTAGTTTTATTTTCTTCACGCTAACTGAGATGACCGTTAAACTACTAGCTTTCGCCCGCGACTACTTCCGCGTGAATTTCGGTTATCGCGGTTGCAAGTGGATTAAAAATTGCTTACCTATATCCTTTCTTGGGGCTCAAGCTTAGTCCGTACCACATTTCATCGAAATCAGTTCAGTAGTTTAGCCATGAAAGCGCGGTAGACAGTTATTTTCGTATTTATAATATAAGTAAAAGTATGGATGTATGGACAAATTCGCGATGACGAATTACGACTCAATTTTTTTTTTTTACAGATTTCCAAGTGATTTAACGCGTAAAGAGATTTGGAGTCGAATTATTAGGAAACAACAAAAGGAGCATTATTTCAAGCCTCATAAAAATACAAGAGTATGCTCTGCTCATTTTTGTGACAATGATATTGAAATTTCAAAAGCTGGACTCCGGAGGTTAAAAGGATCGGCAATACCACGATTTGAGATTAAGGTGTTGGCCTCACGCATTCCTATTTATCTATATATTTAATCCTATTTATCTATCTATTTATCTATATATATATTTATTTAAATTTCAAATAAAGCTGATTGAGACTCATTTAATTTGTTTTAATTATATTTTCATAGTGACCTTTAAAATATCATCGCAAAAAGGAAATCGTTATGTATGTACCTACCTATAACGGCATGCAATTGATTTAATTATACTGACTGCTGGAAGCTGTCCATACGGTCGGCTCTAAACTCTTTAAGACTCGCACAAATAAGAGCAAGAGGGTCACCGATCAAACTCTCCAGCTCATGAAGGAGAGGCGTGAGATGATTCTGCAGTCTTCAGACGATTCGTACACATATCGGCAGCTCAATAAACGGATCTCTAAGTCCTTGAAACGCGATCTCCGTCATTATAATACGGGAAAAATTAAAGACGCGATTGAGCGAAATAAGGGCTCCAAGGTGTTTGCAAGAGATCTGTCTATTGGGCAGAGCCAGCTCACGAAACTGAAGACCGAAGATGGCAGAGTCATATCCGCCAAACCAGAGCTTCTAGGAGCGATCGAGGCTTTCTATGGACAGTTGTACACGTCAATCACTAAACCCACTGTAAATCTAGCAAACGACCCGAGAGCTAGATTGAGCCGACACTATACCGAAGATATCCCGGACGTCAGCCTGTACGAGATTAGGATGGCTCTGAAGCAGCTTAATAACAATAAGGCGCCGGGTGACGACGGAATTACGGCCGAACTTTTGAAGGCGGGTGGAAAACCGATCCTTAAGGCCCTTCAGAAGCTGTTTGATTCCGTCATACTCGAGGGAAAAACGCCACAGGCATGGAGCGGAGGCGTGGTGGTACTGTTCTTTAAGAAGGGCGACAAGGCCCTACTGAAGAATTATAGGCCCATCTCACTTCTGAGCCATGTCTACAAGCTGTTTTCCAGAGTCATCACGAATCGTCTCGCGCGCAGGTTCGACGACTTCCAGCCTTCCGAACAAGCCGGATTCCGAAAAGGCTTCAGCACCGTGGACCACATACATACGCTACGACAGGTTATACAGAAGACCGAGGAGTATAATCTGCCTCTGTGCCTAGCGTTTGTGGACTACGAGAAAGCCTTTGATTCGATCGAGACTTGGGCTGTACTGCAGTCTCTCCAACGGTGCCAGATTGACTATCGGTACATCGAGGTGCTGAAGTGTTTGTACGAAAACGCCACTATGTCAGTCCGACTTCAGGACCAGACTTCGAAACCTATCCTCCTGCAGCGAGGTGTGAGGCAGGGAGACGTCATTTCTCCGAAACTGTTCACGGCCGCAATGGAGGATGTCTTCAAGGTTCTGGACTGGAGTGGACTAGGCATTAATGTCAATGGCGAGTACATCACTCACCTTCGGTTTGCCGACGACATAGTAGTCATGGCTGAGACTACAGAAGAGCTCAGTACAATGCTCAATGACCTCAGTAGAGCTTCCGAAAGAGTGGGTCTTAAAATGAACATGGACAAAACTAAAGTCATGATAAACAACCATGTAGCACCCACTCCTATCAAGATCGGAGACTCTATACTCGAAGTTGTGGACGATTACGTCTACCTCGGGCAGACAGTCCAGTTGGGTAGATCTAATTTCGAGAAAGAGGTCAACCGTCGAATCCGACTCGGCTGGGCAGCGTTCGGGAAGCTACGCGGTATCTTCTCATCCAACATACCACAGTGTCTCAAGACGAAAGTCTATGACCAGTGTGTGTTGCCAGTGATGACATATGGATCCGAAACGTGGTCGCTCACAATGGGCCTTATCAAAAGGCTTAAAGTCACCCAAAGAGCAATGGAAAGGGCTATGCTCGGAGTTTCCTTGCGTGATCGAATCAGAAATGAAGATATCCGCAGGAGAACCAAGGTTGCCGACATAGCACAAAGAATCGCCAAACTTAAGTGGCAATGGGCAGGGCACATTGCTCGCAGAACAGATGGCCGTTGGGGCCGAAAGGTTCTGGAGTGGCGACCGCGTACCGGAAAACGCAGCGTTGGAAGGCCTCCTACAAGGTGGACTGACGACCTGGTGAAGGTAGCAGGAATCCGATGGATGCGGGACGCGCATGATCGTTCGTTGTGGCGACGCTTGGGGGAGGCCTATGTCCAGCAGTGGACGTCTGTCGGCTGAAATGATGATGATGATGATGATACTGACTGCCAATATGCGAAAAAATGCATACGCGCGAACAAGGTTACGTCGAACACCTATGCAGTGCGGCTGTCACGTAGTTCCTATGAGTTATCACAGATGTCGCTGTTTTTGCTTGTAATAAGAAGGTTTTTAAGAAATGTTCTGATGGGCGCATCCTTCCTTTCGAAATCATTGATAGGTACTATGTACATCGTCATCAACCCCTTTAACTAAGGTATTTTATTGTGAGAGGGGTACATATACCAGATAGTTACTTAATTTAAAGACTAATTTGTTAGCACTCTATTTGTTGATAACTTTACCCAGCTCAACTCCTATTCAAAACAGAATAACAATTTAACATTCTTCTTAAAATTGTTGATGCCATTGTAGATGTAGAACATATATCGGTGGCAGTAAAACCGACTCAAATGCAGTGGCGGCAAAAGGCATGATCCCCCACTACACCACCACTCTCAACTTTTGTCCATTTATACTCAAAGCTATGTAAATTGCACAATACTTGACAACATGATCAAATTACTATAAGATCTGACACTGGTAGATTAGTCGAAACTGGCTCAGTTGCCAAAGAAGAAAAAAAAATTCTACAAGATCTTTTTTTTTAATTAATATAAACTAGTGCTGCAGTCCCACCTGATCTTTACAAAGTATTTAGCTTTGCTAAAAATTTTTCATTTTGTATTTAATTTATTATTTGCAGAGAAAAACTCTTAAAAGGCATAAAGGCTCGAGACAGCTATGGTCAAGTAATGGATACGGTGCAACTTGCTCAGGCCGTCAAACAGCAAGAACACAGAACACAGCCCGACATACCAATGATAATGGAGAATGGTAACTATAGCTCTGATAACTATTATGTGCTAAAGTTGTCAATAAATAAAAGGCCCATTTTGACATTTGTATTTTGACGACTTAGTGGCTTGTCCGGGGTAGTGTAGCTACTACCAAAGTAGGTACTAGTACACCAGACCTCTAATTATTATTTTATTGTTTCTTTCAGTTTCATTTCAAGTAATATTTTAGGGTCTCAAATGTCAAATGGGCCTTTTATTTTTTAATGCTGGCAATTTACACACTGCGCGAGTACTCTAGTGCTATGACATGCAAATGAATAAATTGCACTTGTATGTTATAGCCTTAAAAAAAAGAAATGTCTTGTAAATTTCTATGTATTTATAAAATAATATCTAGTTAATTTTAGCCATAATGTATGTGTGCATTTACCAAACCAATTAACTAAAAAACAATTATTCTTTCTTCTTCTATGCAAGGCTTTATTGGCCCAGAACCGAGGGATGAATCCACATTTAATGGTTTGTTTGTAGTTTGTACTAAGTCTTACAATTATAATGGTTTAGAACTATTGAAACTTGCATGCTAACTGCTGAAGTGTATAGACAATGTTAATTATGTAAAAGCTTTTTTAAAGATAAGTTAAAGGTAGAATTACATTGGGCCCATGTGGGCCACGTACGCTGATCTGTCCGCCATACATTTTATATGGCAACTAGACTAAAGAAGGCGCAAGATAACCGCAGAATAAAGTACATTGGCATAAAGTGCATTTCCTAATATCTCTGCTTAGGTACCCGAAAAACAAACAATAAACTGCTTTTCGTTACTAGATCATGTAAAGGATCACAATACATGTTCATTCAAGACAGCTTTATGTCTTAGACAATTTATTTTATTAATAAAAAATTTCAATGACAGTGATGAAATTCCAAGTCAATAATTATTATGCATGTTCTTCAAAAAATATTTGCACGTCTGATAAGTCGAATATAGCGAGTCTAAAAAAATATTTCAACATGTTAATATGTGTACCTATATTCTAGCAAATAAATAAATTTCATTTCCTTCCGTTTTTGAAATTAAGAATGTCAATAAATGTAGGAGGGTCAATGAGCAGTAATCCACGCTTATCTGGCGCCTACTTTAACTACATTAGACGCACGTCACGCGACGCTATTCTACGTACAACTCTTGCGTCGCCCACGTGTGCGTCGCTGAAATGTAGTTCCCGCTTAAGTTTATAAATAAAATATAAGTAATTTTATATTGTATGTATGAATGCTCACAAAAAAAGATAAATGTAATATTCCCAAAAACAACAAGCACCAACTAACAAAATCATTTTTTTTTTACATTTTTTAACTAATGATTGCTCCACCGTTATGTTCTGGTTTCTCAGGAGAATTAGGTGAATCAGCAGCCCTAGGTTCCGATGCAGCCCTGGTACCTTTCACGGGCCCCACTCCCACCGCGGCCCCGCCAACTGGTGCCCTAGCCGTACCAAGGAAGCCTCCCACGATGCCCAAGCCCAAATGGCATGCTCCTTGGAAACTGTTCCGTGTCATCTCGGGACATCTTGGCTGGGTGAGGTGTGTGGCAGTTGAACCAGGCAACGAGTGGTTTGCTACGGGTAAGAATATCAAATACTAACTTTTGCCCATGGCTTCGTCCGCGAACGTAACCTATGCCACTCAGGAATAAAGCAGCTTTCAATCTGTGAAAAAATTTTAGTAATCGGACTAGTACCTACTACCAGAAATTACCTCTTACTAACAAAAAAAGCAGACTTTACCTCTTTATAATATTAGTGTAGATTACACAAGATACCAAGTAATCAGTCAGATTATGTGTGGTTAGGAATAGAAAGTATATAGGAAAGAGTTATTTTTGAGGGCATTATTTTGCCCTTGCATCCCAGGATCACGGTGTTTTTATCAAAGACTACCGTGACCCTAGCGAGCATCGACCCTACGGGACCCTTACGGTTTTGTTGACATCTGTAATACTGCGTGGAACACTACACGTCGTCAACGACTCGACCTCAGTCCTTATCAGACGGCCGGACGGCGAGCTACCCATTGCTCGTCGTCCGCAAGCCTCCAATGATCTTACTCTTGGGAACCTCTATTAACATTTTGTACGTTTATCAGGTGCTGCTGACAGAGTGATAAAGATTTGGGACTTGGCGAGCGGCAAGCTTAAAGTATCCCTCACAGGGCACGTAAGTACAGTAAGAGGTCAGTACCTTTTTATTTATACTATTGGTTGGTAATTAGCTGCAAATTTTAATGTATTGTTACTAAATTCCTTCATTGTTCTTTTGGTCCTAGGTTTGGAAGTATCATCAAGACATCCGTACTTATTCAGTTGTGGTGAAGATAGACAAGTCAAATGCTGGGACTTGGAATATAATAAGGTAATCTTTTGATTCAGTACGATATTTATTTAAACCTTTCAACGCCACAGTCTCCTATGTGTGACAAGTCAATTTCGTCCCTACGACTCTTCAGTAGTGTGAGACAAATAAATGGGTAATTTTAAAAACTCAATTGTGGAGCCGTACCCACCCCGGGTCCATCGGCCAATGTCTATCTGTGGGAGGACCTTCTCCTTCTCTCTCTCTCTCTCTTATATTTTGTCGTAAGACTCGGGGGACCGCAGCGGTCCTCCCACAGACAGACATACGCAGTTCGAAACCTTTCAGCATATTTTCGGATTGTGGTGTTTTCCACTTGGCAGAAAGATATCCACTGCTGAACAAAGGCCACCACAGATATTGCCAATTTTATTACCTTATTTTTTAGTAACCTCGAATTATTGGTCATTATCGTTATCCAAGCTGGAAGCATATTTTTTTTTTTATCTAGTAAAAAAAAATATGGATAGGCTCGCGTTGACCACTATTTCGCTGGATGGTAAACGATGATGTGGTCGAAGTTGGAGCACGGTTGGCTTAAATACCCCTAAGTTATAGCTATCAGGAAACACGGACCACTGGGAAATCCACTCTTTACCTGTACGTACGCGCAATAAACGTGTTCCCAAAACGTTATGTACGTATGAATAGTACGTCTGTTTTCAGTTTTTTTTATACGACTGCCCCAAAAGTGTTTGTATTTTTCTTGTTGTTTATTAGGTATAAAATATTGTACTAAAATAAGCACAGGCCTACCTAATAGGGTAGTTTCCAGGTTTAAAATAATTACATTTTATTTAGTCCGTATTTTAGATTATAAAAAAATATTGGATACGTATTTTTTCTTTTTTCGATTAAACAAAAAATAACAAAGATATAGCCCATTAAAGTTACGCGTGACGTCACCCCGTGCGAAAAATGCAGCACGGCGTGACGTTACACGTAACTTTAATAGGCTATATCTTTGTCATTTTTGGTTTAATTTACAAATAAAAAAATACGTGTCCTTTATTTTTGAATAATCTAAAAGACGGACTAATTACATTTTTTACGGCAACTAGCCTATACTGTCATAAATTTGTATTAATCACTGAACTTGATACATTTTATTCGTCAGGTGATCCGTCACTACCACGGCCACTTATCAGCTGTGTACACGATCTCCCTGCACCCGACGATAGACGTGCTCGTCACAGCGGGTCGAGACGCGACCGCGCGAGTGTGGGACATGAGGACTAAGGCCAACGTGCACACGCTCACGGGACACACGGACACCATCGCCTCGCTCGCGTGCCAGGCCGCTGAGCCACAGGTAACATGGAAGAAATTCGGTTATTGATCAGGCTAGGAAAAGTAGGAGCTTTACACGCGCGCCTCAGAGATGTCAGCAAACCATACCCAAGTAACAAAGTTCTCCTGTAGCGCACAGTTTATAGGCTCACAGCACTAGTAACTCTTTCTTAGTGGTTCCAGGTTTTACTATCAAGCTTATAACAGATTACACGGAGTTCGTTTGGGTTTATAGTACACCTGTTCTTATAAGTTGACTTATAGTCGTGAATAGAACAAAATTATAGGCGCAGTAAAGGCTAAGATGGCCTATAAAAGTGTTGCGTAAGTGTAAATACACTTGAGAAAACTTGGTTCAGTAAGTTACACTTATAATCGCCTACAAGAAGTAATTATAAATCCACTATAAGTGTATACGCCAGTAATAGTAATTTATAGAACTAAATGTACTTAAAACCACTTGCATTTGTTACTTGACCTTATAGGGGTTTATAAGTCAACTATATGTGCTAATTTTAAGTGAATTAGTTCTATAGTGGTTTCTTCTAAGAGTAAGTGTACTTGTTATTATTGTGGACTCTCGAATGCTGTTATAGTCTTAATTTCTATATAAAGGTTTCTTATAAAACTATTAGTATCCAAAGATATCTTCGTGAAGTCCGTTTAAGCTTTTAATATTTATCGCACCTTCACCGATTTAGTCACAATATGGCGTTACCTTAGGACTAATATTATTTTTAAACACAACTTAGTAAATACACCGTGGTCAAAAGGCGAACAAAAATTGAGATGTAAAACACAATATACTTCACTGAAAATATTTATGCGTTTGCCGTGCTAACATATTATATGCACATATAATATTACGTGCGAAATACTTGTTAATATTTTTTTTTATATATAAAATAGATTATATTTTTATTTTTATTTTTCTCCACAATACAACAAAAAGTTACAAATGTCTGAAGTAGCTAGTAATGGAAGCGCGGAGTACGTTACACGCCTGCCTGGTTCTATTAAATGCTCATAGTGAGCTTCGCGGGAGCAGATAGTTCTGCGTAGTCCAACTGTAAGTGTATTATTGGTCTAAGTGGTGCTCGTCAAGTCTACTATGAGTGTTTTATTGGCAAAAGTACGCGTATAAAATGGGCCCTTTTCCGTGTTTATAAACTTTTTCTAGCCTGTTATAGTCCTGGCTCCGGAACCACTACAAGACCACATTTTGTTACTGGGGTAGGAGCCAAGCTGGGCCGATACCAGCTAGAGTCTAGCTGGTATACGTGGTATAGCCATGGTATGGTGTAGCCACGGGAAACTGAAATAGCCGTGGTCCTGGAACTTGAAAGGCAGGAAAGAACACAGGTGGATTTTAGTCAGTAAAAGTCTGTCACGCCTTTTCGCTCCGCTCGAAAGCGGAAGAAGTAATGAAATGATTTTCCACCTCAAAAAAACGCCCCCCTTCAAAGTTACGTCGCACAACCGATGGGCGAAGCTTTGTGTGGCTTCGTCTAACGTACACAATTATTCTAGAAGATTACCAATTTGAAAAATATGCTTGTCAATGCTGTCCATATGTTCGATACAATCATTACGATCGAATTCGTTTTGCTGATCTAGCTACACAATAACGCCGCGCTAAGTGCAGTGCGGCATCAGTACATATTCGGACAGAAAAGCGGGTGCTTTCGTACTCATTAGCATATCATATCATTTAGCGTAACTTAGCATAATTACCGTTTTATAAATAAATCTTTAAAGTTATTAAAGTAGGTATTTAATTTAATAGCATAGCAGTCCATACCACTTCGGTCGCGACTCCTACACCATACTTTCTAAGTGTACACATAATTATGTAATAAATCAGTAGAAGTTTTCAGTTGCGCGCGCATCACGGAAATGTACGAAATCGATGTAGATAACTTTTATACATTGAAATAGTGTGTAACTTGATATATTATTTAGGCTTTGTTTCATCGCAATCGGTTAACTATATCGAAAGATATAGTACATTCATTACAGTAGGAAGTTTACCGGGTCAGCTAGTCAATAACAATTAATAATAACAGGCCTGTTAGTCTAGTGGTTAGTGACCCTGACTGCTATGCCGGAGGTCGTGGGTTCGATTCCCACCCAGGACAAATGTTTGTGTGATGAGCACGATCATTTGTTCTGTGTCTGGGTGTAATTTATCTATAATATGTACGTATTTAGAAATATATAAGTATGTTTATCAGTTGTCTAGTACCCATAACACAAGCTCTGCTTAGCTTGGGTCTAGACGGCGCTGTGTGATAGTTGTGGAAAAAAAAGAAAACAATCTATAAATATATTCTTTTTCCAGATCATAACCGGCTCGCACGACTCAACAATCCGCCTCTGGGACCTAGCAGCCGGCAAGTCTATGTGCACGCTGACAAACCACAAGAAGTCCGTCCGCTCCATAGTGGTGCACCCCGCACTATACACGTTTGCGTCGGCTTCTCCTGACAATATCAAACAGTGGAAGTGCCCAGAGGGAAAGTTTATACAGGTAGGAATCACTAATGGTCATAAAAAGAGTGCCATAGACTATTGACTCATAAGTGTCAATAATGGCTATTTTACAGGACTAAGATGTCCTTTTAACTCATTCAATGCCGAAGTTGGCTATACGTCTAAAGTCGGTTGCCAATATACATTTGTCTTTTTACGGATATATCCATACTAGGCATCAGTGAAAAAAAAAAACGCACTCTGGGTGTAAGTATACGGATAAATACGTATAAGTACAATTACGTAAATTCGGCTTCATTGGTACTTCTCGCCCCTTCACTTCCTGGTCTCGTATAGATGTTCTACATATATATCCGTAGCTGGCGCCCTGTATAGAAACTATATAGGATGACTGGTAATTAGTGACCGATACTTATACACGTGATTGTACTCATGATTAAAAACAACTTTCCCAAAGAAACTTTTTTTATTATCATTAGTTTTATCACAATAACAAAACAGCTGTTCGTGCAAATTCACGCGCGCGCGCCTGCGACCTCTCAGCTGTCAGCCTCGTAACGCCGTTGTCTCATGTATCTTACCTACAATAGTGATAGTGCACCCGCGCCGCTTGCAAACCCATCGGTGTATGTAATCGTGTAGGTGCCTACATGTTCCGATTAAATAATATAAGTAAAATAATGAGTATAAAAAAAAGTTTCTTTGGGAAAGTTGTCTGTAATCATGAATGCAATCACGTGTATGATTATCGGTCACTAATTACCAGTCACCCTATATATGGATATATATGTAGTTGGCATTCAATGTGTTAACTGTCTACGTCGGTTATATCCGACAAACACTCTCGCGTTTATCCCGCCAAAGTCGCACATCCACGACCAACATCTCGTCAGCTCTTCTGTCACCTATGGGGATTGAAGAGCTGAATGAGATGAAGTACCCAGTCGTAAACACGACCCTGGCGAATGTGACATGAAACACTCGTTGGACTCGTTGGTTAAAGGGTTAATTGAGAAGTTTCATGATACATGGTTTTGTAATGACAGTGGGCAAGACGCATTTCTCGCTGAACAGAATGATGGTCGATGCGGCCAAAAGGTTTTGTAGTACTTTCCATAAGGTGGCCCCCCGTGGACCTGGTAAGGGTTGCGCGGTCGTGGTAACCCGATGGATGCGAGACGTACAGGACTAGTTGTTGTGGCGATACTTGGGAAGGCCTAGCAGCTAGTCCAGCAGCTGATGTCTTTCTGCTGTAATGATGATGAGAAATAATGACAATTCCACCTAAGTATACAGAATCTGTCGGGCGACAGAAGACGTAGCGTTGGATGGCCTCTCACGAGGTGGATCGATGACCTAGTGAGGGTCGCGGGAAGGCCTATGTCCAACAGAACTGACGATGAAAAATAACAATTCTATGTACATATACAGAATCTGTCGGGGCACAACGCGATCGTGAACTGCATGGCGGTGAACCCCGAGGGCGTGCTGGTGAGCGGCGGCGACAACGGCACCATGTACTTCTGGGACTGGCGGACGGGCTACAACTTCCAGAGGTTACAGGTCAGCTGTGCATCATTGGATTATTAAATAGTACCTATCTCGGAGGGGCCGACTGGTTCGTTAGTTATCCCTAGTTCGACTGCCGAGGAATAATTCTAGATTCATGAGTATTTTTTCCACTAAGAAATTCTCTAAAGCAACATATACCACTCCTATGACGGTACGGTTGGCGTAGTGGTAGAGCTGCGTGTCGCGTGTCGTCCAGAGGCATAGTTACCGGCGTATCAATGATACGGAGCCCCTGAGCTACAGGATACAAAAATTCGTTAAATGTTATCCACAATCAAAATAGGTCAGTATTGAATGAATAATAAGTATTAGTCTGTCCATCTCCTTCGTGACCTATCGCTACCCCTTCCCGCTATTAGGGTATCAGTTCTGTGCTAATCGGGCCTATAATAGCGTATAAGCATAAGCATATCATTACTGGGACGCAGGCCACCTCTCTAGAAGAGGGGTTGGGCCGTAAACCACCGCGCCCAATGCGGATGTCATATGTCTTTTTCGTTTTTTAAATTTTTCGTTTTTTTTTTATACGGGACTCCTCTGGGTTTGGCTACACCAATGATCCCAACGTTAGTCTTGCTCCGGGAGGTGGTCCAAATCTACAGTTAATTTAGCACTCAAAATAACGTTTTTATTCAAATCTCTTAACAATATTTTATCGGCCAGGCGGCTGTCCAACCCGGCTCGATGGACTCGGAAGCCGGCATCTTCGCGATGACGTTCGACAACTCGGGTTCGCGCCTCATCACCACCGAGGCCGACAAGACCATCAAGATCTACCGCGAGGACGACGCCGCCTCCGAGGAGACGCACCCTATCAACTGGAGGCCGGAGATACTCAAGAGGAGGAAGTTCTAATTTAGTTGAGATAATAAATAGACGTTTTTTGACAATGATTTTTGTTTTTTTTTTTGTACGTAGATTTCTGTGTCTGTCTGAGTCTGTGCGATAAGCTTCACTTATGTGGTACATATCCTATTAATTTTATAAATGCGAAAGTTTGTGAGTATGAATGCATGTATGTATAGATGTTTGTTACTCATTCACGCAAAAACTACTAAACGGATGAACTTAATGACAAACATTGCAATAGTATAGATAAGCTATAATTTTGCAGTTTCATCACGTGAGCAAATCGCATCAATAGGTTTTATTAGAGGGTGGAGCTGCAGGAAGAAGCTAGTCTAACAGTTTCAAAATATCAAGATGTAAAGTCGCACTATAATGATTAATGACGTAAGATAAAAACGATATTTATGTACAGCAGCGCCCTCAAACCACTTTAGCTGTGCGTGAATGATGAATGTGTTCCTAAAACGTTTTGAAGTGGTACGATGAAATGGGCTTTTTTTTTTTTTTTTTTTTTTTTTATTGTTGATAGGTTCGCGCTTGACCGCCATCTCACCCGATGGAAAGCGACGATGCGGTCGACGATGGAACGCGCTTACCTAAAAGAAACCTATTCACTCTCGACTTAAAGATTCCTGGGTTGGGCTTGGCTGAATTAACTTTACAATTCCGATGCACACTTCTCGAAATGTAAACGATAGAAAACCGACAGGCAAGCAACTCAGCGTCGACGCTCAATAGAGTTTTGACTCGACGAGTGCATCATTGCCGATTATCAAAACATTATTTTTTTGTTCTCTTACCAACGAAGTGTATAAAATGATACTCCAGAATTCAGTGTGTTGGTTTTATTGTTAAAAAAATATTACATTATTATACTTCACAATTGAATATAACAAAGCAAAGATATGTACGTGTCCGTTACACATGATTGAGTATCTATTGTACAAGTCTCATTCGCTTGGAATGTTGACAACATAACTCCGCATCTACAAAATAATTGCGCTTTGTAATACTTTAGGCCCCTCGCCCATGGCGACTGTTTGAAGCGATGCTGTCGTACGTTACGTAGACGCGCGTTAGTCGCATTTGCAACGCGCTAAGAAGCGATGGCAACGCGCTACAGCATCGCAACTGTAAGGATACAAACGCGCGACAGTATCGGACATCGGGGAGAGAACGGAGGGAGGGTGGCGCGTGAGTAAAATATTCTACATACAAAAACTTCATTTTTCTGCCCTTACTAAATCGCGTTTGCGTCGCGACAGTAATGCGTTTGCTTCGCAACAGTATCGCGTTTGCATCGCGACTATCGCGTTGGCATCGCGACTAATAATCGTAGTGTGGGCGAGGGCAAACAGCAAGCGAACGCATCGCGACTATATCGAAGCGAACGCGCGACAACTTCGCTACAAAAAGTCGCCATAGGCTAGGGCCTTAACTATATAGTTGGTATTCCTAGAACTGTTGCCTTCATATGGCTTTATTTTAATACCTAAATGGCAGGGAACTTATGTTATTGCAAATATTATTTCTGGCTAATTCTTGGAATACTACCTATACTTTACTATACTCATTATTATCATAATCAATAGAGAGGAATTCATCAAAAAATATTCAAAAAGTTTACAACGAGACACCCACTTGAGATCACTTTAACATTAAAACAATCATTCATTGAATATAAAATTTCACTCTATGTATACTCCGACATTCAAACAAACCTTTATTACTGTCCGTTCAACCGATATTGACTTCTATTCCGAATGCATAAGGACGGCATTGAAAGCACAAACGTAGTTACAGTACAAACCTATTTACTGCAGCCGCCATTTATCATACCGCCAACGCAATAAGAGTCAAAATCGGTTGAACGGACAGTAAAAAAGGTTTGTTTAAGTGGCTAGTCTTACTTCGAATGGAGTGAAGGGCTAGTTAATTGTCATTAATACATAAAATTTTATTTTTCAAAAAACGATATTCCATAAAATGTCTTACTCATTATTTTCTTTAACATTCTCGCTACGCGTTAAAAGTTAAAATAAAGCATTATTTATTAGATTGTTTTATCATAATATTAAAGCATAGGTTTATGGTTAGCCCGCCAGCAAGCTTAATAGTGCTCATACAAAAATATTATAGCAAAGAGGTTCCATACAACATTGTGTCCCCAGGTCCAAGTCACGATGTATTGACGTATTTATTGCTTTTTATTAATTGTATACTTATAAATTAGTATATTATTGTGATTTTTTAAAGTGTATTCTGATTCAGACCTACAAATGCTATGTACATCCTTATTGTCACGTACATCAGAGCAATAGTGAATGTATGTGATGTCGCAGTACTCTAAACTCTGTTCAAAATAACGTTAGACATTATGAAAACCTTTTATTACTGTCCGTTCAACCGATTTTGACTTTTATTATGTTGGTGGCATGACAAATGGCGGCTGCAGTAAATAGTTGGTATTGTAACCAATTTTTTGCTTTCAATGCCATCCTTATGCCTGCGAAATAGAAGTTAAAATCGGTTGAACAGACAGTAAAAAAGGTTTCTTTAAATGTCTAATCTTAACGCGAATGGGGTATAAATGAATAATAAAATAAATGCATGATATTATCACTTAGTCTTTTATACCTCTCTATTACATGATGTACAGATTCAATTCGACTCTGGACCTAAATAACTAAATCGAAAACCGCAAAGGATGAAATAACAAATATTATAGATAGCCGATTCAGTTTACCGTCAAGTTTGCATACCGAGCCGTTGGTACATAGTCTTAAAATATAAGCCAAGGATTTTTATTACATTTTTTTTCTACAAATTGAATTTGTTTTTTACCAAAATTTAAAAACGGCCTCCTTGGCTCGCGGTTCTCTGAGTTTCAATGGCGCACTCTAATAACTTTTTAACCATAAGTTTGATTTTGTGGTTTTGGGAATCAACTTTTACAATCTTGGCAATTTTTCGCTTGGGGTATAATGAATTAATATCGTTATAGCCGCGCGGTTACGCACTCGTTTACCGGACGCATCTTCAAGTGCGCTGCAAACTTGGCTGTAAGGTCTACTGTAGACGGCCGCGTAGCTTCATAGACGCGAATTCGCTTCGCTTGGTGTACGTCTGCGTGAAGCTTACATACAAAACAAAAATATGAAACTCTTTTAAAAAAGCGGCAAGGTCGTGCCGTTGCAGCTTCAAGCTGGCTAACACTTACGGGACGCGTATTCGTCATTATACACCAAGTAATGACGAATACGCGTCTATGAAGCTACGCGTCCGTGAACAGTAGGACTAAATCGTGTGGTATCTATTACAAAACAAACAGCTTGCTGGTACACAATATTGTATGAGCATCCTACGAGTACAGTACAATTCACGAATGATGGCGGCCGTGAAGTTTGCGCAGAAGGTTGCGCAGTAACGTGTTTTAGGAACCAAATGGCGACGTGCGTGTGCGAGAAGAGTGTAGTATGCGCGAACGTTCGCAAAGGCTAACTTCACGGCCGCCATCGTTCGTGAATTGTACTGTATACTCCATCTGTTTATGTAGTTAACTAAACGTAAACAATCTTGATATTATGTTTTTTTTATTTAAAATAAATCGTAAACAAAGACTATTTAAATTTAGTTAATTACCTAACATTAGTTTAGGTAAATACCTAATTGTAAACATTTTTAGATAAAAAAAATTTCAATACACTTGTTCAGAAAGTGACTCTTATTGCACTGCACTTAGGTACATAATGGCCCTTGTTACCAAACTGTGACATTTTGATTACCATTACGCACAAGTGCTATAATGTAGTTAAAACCTTATTGTTCAACCACTCCCCCGCCATAATTATATGACATGTATCGTATCAGGATGGGCGCAGCTCGTGTCCCGCGAGGCGCCGGGCAACCCCCGCTTATTCATTTCAGTGAGTGTATTGAATGGTAACTTTAAAAAAAATATGGGCGCGCATATGAAAACAGATTTTGAGAAGTTTACTAGTTTTTCTTCACAAGTGTACCTATTGAAAAACTTCGTATGATACACGTGAGTAATTAATGATTACCGTTCTCGGCTCTCTTAAGACCCTCGCCACGGCTCGGGTCTAAATACCGCCTCGATGGTAATCACTAATACACACTTATGGGTCGTTCTTCTTTTTTACCGACAATCGCTTGTCCTCTTGTAAAATAATGTAGATGGCGTATTTATGATTGATATCTTCAAGTTTCTCAATTTTCTTTTATTTTAATTTGATTAGTACAATACAAAATATTATTTAAGGGCTTTAAATTGTTTATTGGATATTTTCCTTTTTTTTAATTTGTGTGACAGAGTGGACGAAATACACCTCCGTCACAGTTTTTTGTACTGATCAATTGTCGATAAAAAAGAAGAACGTCCCTTATATCATAATGTACTATAGACATTTTTTTAGATAAAAGACATATTACGATTGTTTACATTTAGTTAATTACCTAAACAAATAGAGTATAATTCCCGCGATTTACATAAGCCGGTGTGTGTTGGGTGATCATATCTCGTCGTCCAGCTCGAACTCCTCCTCGGGGAAGTCGCCGACGGTCACGTACACAGGCTTCACGAAGCCGCCGTACTTCGGAGGACACGTGAAGTAGCGCTTGCCGTTAACACTGGGGAATGGGAGATTTAATTGAATCGATTTTATTTACCAATAATTTTTATATCTTCTTCAAGAAATACAATTTTTTTTTCTCTTATAAGCTAAAGTTTGACTGCGATTCCACCTGATGGTAAGCAGTGATGCAATCGTTGATGTAGAGACGCACTAGTTTATTAAGGGCCTATTCACTCTAGCCTTGAAGACACCTAAAATATTATAATCGGACGGGAAGACAGCAGCAGCTGACAATACAAGTCACACCGAGACGCGTCAAAATATAACTTTATTTACTACACGAAAAGATACACATTTTAGATCGAGATGCCTCGGACCGCAGCATTGCGTACTGCAACGTATTCTGAATTTTCACAATGAATGAAATGTGTACACTCGCGACGCGTCGCGCCTCGTTGTGAACACTGTCCCTTTCAGACTAATTTATCACTAACTAGATTTCTCACGCGGCTTACTCCACGTACATAAAATATAGCCTATATCACTCAGGAATAAAGCAGCTTTCTATCAGTGAAAAGCTTTCACGGTCCATTACTTTCAGAGATTACCTCAAACAAACAAAAAAAAAAACAATTTTTACCTCTTCATAATATTAGTATAGATGTAGATTGTTTTAGCATTAGCGACCTTATTAGACCGTAAAAAAGGTACAGTAACGAAGACAGGGGCGTCCATTAATTACGTGAACTGATTTAGTAATAATTACTTCGCACACCTACAGCACAAAATAGTTGAGTACAGAAGACAATCTACACTCAAAGCGTGCGCGATCAACGCACACATAGACACCGCTCACGACACGATATCTCGGGCTCAATCGCCCGGTCGCACTCGTACAGTTCGGCGCAATGCGCTGACCCAAGCACGATCGTCTTGCGTAGGTAAAAAAAAATTAATTACACACATGAGATTGACTTCTGTACAGCCTTCAATCTTTAGGCTATGTCGGTAACCTTGATTCTCCTGCAGATATCTTGTTGTAATTAAGTAGAATAATGAAATACTCACGATCCATCGTTCTTCCCGCGCGGCTCATCGTACTGCACGCCGATCCACAGCCCCTTGGCGCCGTCGAGCGGTCCGTTGTACCGCACGGTAGCGCGTCGCACTGGTTGCTGCGGCACCCGCACTTCGCACCGGGCGCCTACTAGCACTGCCTCGGCTATCCTGTATGGAACAGGCAAATTTGAAATACAGAAACTATTTATGAAAAATATTGTAACACTAGCTCTTACCCGCGGCTTCACCCGCATACATAAAATATAGCAAAGCAGCTTTCTATCGGTGAAATAATTTTAGCAAACGGATCAGTAATCCAGAGATTACCTCCCACAAACAAAAACACAATCTTTAACTCTTAATTATATTAGTGTTGATAATTTTTTTTTTTAAATAGTAACCATTGAGCCTTTTTTTTAGATGGGAAATCATGTAATGACATCTCCCGCCCTTGAGCGGGGCGGAAGAGCGTGTAACACTTTTACTGACTAAAACCCACTCCTGTTCCTTCTTTGCTTTCGTTCCAAGGCCCCAGGGTTCTCTTTAGGACAACCCATGGCCCCAGTAGGCTTCGACCCTGCTGGGCCCCTACGGTTTCGCTGACATCTCCTTGTGATGTGCCTGAAACGGTCTTTTGCTCGGTCCGGACGGTTACCTGACAGTCGGACAGCGAGCTAACAATTTCTCTCCGTCCGCAACCATGGAGACTACATGAAATAAAATATCTTTGCCACTATCTAAAGAACCTCATGTAAACAACAGAACCATATCAAGAGAAAAGAATTAAAATTGTCCCTCACTTGGCTTCATCTTCAAGTTCCTGCTGCTGCTGTTCCTTGAGTTTGCTCATCTCCTCCTCGTTGTACTTCCCCAGCCGGTTGCGCTGCAGGAACGAGCGCAGAGTGTCGCCTTTCTTCTCATACTCTTCCTCAGATAAACGGAACCTAAAATGACAGTAGAATTTTCGCTAAGCATACATTTGTTTTTAGAGTTGAGATTGAATTTGAATTCTATACAATAAAATTAAATGTAACATTATAAACCTAATTCAAGGTTTAGATTTTTCATAAAGACACAATACAAATGTTCGAATCTATTTCTGGACAAACAACTCAAAGTTAAATCATGAGATCAAGATTGTTCAGTAGGGTAGAGCAAAAAAAAATATGGTATGGTAATCCAGGAGATTTGAAATTAAAAATAATAAAAATTTCATTCCAACCTATTATTCAGGGACTCTAAATAAATATATGTATGAAAAAACCAGCAATATGTCAAATGGACCATTCATGAGAAATCGATATCAGAAGAAAAACAAGTAGAGGGACTGAATAATTAGACAACAGCAGACAAGTAGGAATGGCAAAACAAAACATGTTGCACTGACTCCCACAAGTAATATATGACATCATAGTATAATATCTAAGATACAATATACTCTTTGATTATATATATAAAAATCAATGCCACTTTTCGTTGTAATTTTCTAACTCAAGAATAGGCTCACCTATCCAAACCAAATGTTTAGGCTTTGTTCGGACTATTTAGTAGATGGTTTATGTGAAGTTTGGTAGGGTATAGTAGGGTAGAGTAGTGTACAGTAGTGTAGAGTAGGGTAGAGTAAGATAGGGTAGGATAGGGTAGGTTAGAGTAGGGTATAGTATGGAAGAGCAGGAGCGAAGTCTCACGGGTAAAAACTAGTCCTCCATAAAGTAAGATGATGACAAGCAAAAGACAGCTATAACATTTTAAAGTTCAACAAGATTAAGGCGTATAGTCCCTTGAACCATCTGACCGAAATTATGTGAACGCAACTCTCGCACTCGCCTGGGCGGCAGTACGCAAATCTGTGCATTTATATGCGGCCAGCAGCGCCCGGAAAGCACTTTAAATCCATTTTCTCTGCGAGATATTGATTGATTTACCTAAGCAATGTTCACTTTGAAGAATATTTAACCACCAATTTTTATGTGTAAAAATGTTTCTAAAGGTCCAAGCCGTTTCGAAGGAGTAGGGAAAAGTTGCGAAAAGTTGCGAAATTGCTAATTTTTTTTTTTTTGACAAAAGTATTAATTGCACGAAAAAATCAAATGTTGATATTATTGTTGATGAATCTATAATAAACATATATTTTTTTCAAACAAATTGACCTAGCCGTTACGGAGGAGTAGGCCTCAGAAAATCACTGTTTTATGGCATTTTTCGGGCGCTTGGCCCTTAATGAGTAGTTTTATTTAATACAAATGTTAAAAATACTTGCCACTAGCTGCTGCCAGCTGTTTTGCTAGAGTGATAGCAGAAACTTATCCCAAAGGAACACACTCCAGGATAAAATGTATCCTATGTGCTATTGCAGGACATGGTCTACCCATGTATAAATTTTCATTGAAATCCATTCAGCCATAAGAGTGTGACAAAGGAACAAGCACACAATTATTCAACTGTATAACATTACTTAGTGTAATAATATTTACCTCTCTGCACTGTCAGAAGATCCAAAATCACTGAGCAGAGCAAACTTGTCGACCACATGTATCCTCATGCCATCATCAATAGGGTAGGAGCCGAGCAGGGCCTCATCATTGTCTATGTTGCCGACGAAGGTGTTCTTCTTGTCATAAAGCTTCAACTTCATCGTGGCAGCGGAACCACCGGTGACAAGTTCCAGTTTTGTCTGAGTTGTGCAAATGAGAATAATTAAAAATGAGTCATTAATACGTAAAAATTTTTGCTGGATATGGTTTGAACTTAATGCACACTAATAATTTAAAAAACTTATACAATCTTTTATTTAGCTAACAAGACAAGAATTTTATGTAGATCAATAACTATGTACAGAAAACTTTAAATTATTTTTTTGTTCTCTTTGTAAGATTAAGACTTAATATTAAAAAGATGACAAATTATATTATGCACAGTAATTCTGAAGACTCAGGATTGTCAGGGCAGGAATATATCGGTTTTTTTTAAAGCAAAAACAAAAAATCTGCAACCTTAAAGTCCAGTACAGTGATCCCTTTCTTGAATCTCCTCTCGACGGGCGCTGCATCTTCGCTATCAGACTTCGTGATATGCACGTTAACAAAATCTTGGGTAACTACTTGAATATCTGCCATAATTTTAGAGAAAATTTGTACCGATTGACAAAAGAAGAAAATCTGATTCACGCTCCTCCACACATAAAACTGTCAGACTCAAATGTCAATGCTCCTGACAATACGCCTTCCGTGGCCTCCCTCCAATGTGCTTATCTCGTTCACTTGAGTTGTATCACATAAAGCAGAGTACGTAGTAACTATTCAGTAATCTGTGGCAGAGATAATAACATGCTAGTTCGTCTTCTATACATTGGAAAATTTCGAGCGTCCGCATTGCCATCTATCCGCCAGACCCCGTACTTTTTCGAATGAAAAATGCGTTCCAAATGAATATAATTTTATTCATGTTATTTTAAATTACTGGTGAAAAAAAATACAATAATTATTACTTTTTTTTCCTATTTAATAAACTTATTATTTCTATAAACAAAACAAGTAACAATAATAATTCAAAATGAAACGAACGCGCCCATAAAAATGCACTGGTTGTTTTCTGTCATGGCCGCCACAGAGTACTTTGCAGTGTTGCCAACTTAGCACTTTCAGTGCTAGATTTAGCACTATTTTCTCAAGTCTAGCACTGAAATCGAACATACAGCACCCAGCACTTAATCTAGCACTATTTAATAGTCTAGCGAAATTTTCAGATACTAATAAAACGCACACACGCACAGCATGCGTGCAGTGTAACAAACACATTCGTATTACTGGCACATAGATTTATTATCTATGGAATTACACATAACAACACATACAACAATGAGTTTTTGGTGGGATTTCTTCGTGTGATGTTCAGTGACTGTTATTCGCAAATTGATTCATAGTGGATATTTAGAAATCCGCGTCTGGCGACGCTAGCTCGCTCAGTAGCTAGAGGCAGAAGCGTGTGAGACCGGATAGTGGTGTGGTTAGTGTGGTGCGAGCTTGTCTTTTTTTTTGTTTGTTTGTAAATATGTATGACTAAAAATAATAATTTTAACAGTTTTTATGTAAAAAAAGGTAATTCATGTAAAAAAAAATTTACTCATGTGATTTTATTTCATATAGCATTATTTTTGGAAATCTATAGCAATCTAGTACTATTTGAGAAGATTTTTAGCACTCACTGGTGGTATAGAGTTGGCAACACTGGTAATTTGTAACATACTAAAAATGGCCGCCATAACGAGACTAATATTTTTTGTATTTTTCGAGTGCTATTTACAGTGGTTTGAGCTTTGTTTCCTCTATAAAACAAGAAACACAAATAAAGACTGTGGTGTTCTGAAAGGATTCCTGAGATACGCGTGAAGATAGGCCCTCCAGAAGGATTTTGAAACGTAAGTATATCTTAGTTTAACATTTTACACAATGCCTAAAAATATTCTTTGTGTTCCTGGATGCCGAATCATCGTATTCGTATCAGATAATTTTTTCTAGTGGATTTGGATGGCTAACTAAATTATGACAGTACGTACGATCCTTACGTCGAACTTCAAGGTTAAGCAAATCTTTCTGAAGTAGTAGGTACAAATCATGGAGCACATGATTTGTACCTACATCAAGAGATTTTACCATACTTCAGAAAGAATGTAAAGTTGTTGGTCCCAGCTGTTATTTATACATATGGTTTGTCTGATTGTTAGAAGTCAGAATTTCTGATACTACATCATGTTACCCAATTACCTACTGTGATGCAGATGTTATTCCATTTATAATACTTAAAGTTATGGTTAGTTTGGAAGCGAGTCCCATTAAAGCTGGGAAAAAATAAAATAAAAATGGTGTTTTCGTTGCCTGATGTTCCAATTAGGCGTGTGTAACTCTTTACTGAATCAACTCTCTGTTCACATTTTAGTGTTTCGAAAGATTGGAATATCAGTAATGTTTTAAATGCATCATTTGGAACAATTGGAACACTGAAACACTCTTTAAGAGAGCAGTCTTTTTAAAATTCAAATTTAACCGTAAATAGTGTAATATAATTAACATCCTGAACTAAAAACATCTACTTTATATTATTCTAAAATCAAAATCCAATTACATATAACTTATAATTTGACGCAACTTAACAGACCACGATTCATAACATTTGTATCCTGTGAGTCGATATTTTAAATGTCCCGTTTGTATCTTTGAGCTGATGTTCCAAATGTTCCAACATCGGAAGATGTTTCAAATGTTCCGATTGTTTCTTTTGAGCTGATGTTTCAAATGTGCCGTTTGAATCTTTTGAGCCAATGTTCCAAATGTTCCGTTTGTATCTTGCGAGTCGATGTTTGAAATATTTCAAATGATACATAAAACTGTTTCGGATCATTTTGAGTCAGATGCAAATGTTCTAATCGCAAAGATGACACACTTTTCCCATGCCTAGTTCCAATAAAGTTGTTTTTGTATTTTCAGATGTATCTGTATAACTTTCCAAATTCTGAAACATTTGCAGAAAAGTTCTAAGTTTGGGTGAAGAGTGTTGGAGGTGATATTACAAGTCTGGACAATACTACTGTCCATAAACACTTCAAGAATTTGCTGTTGGCACTATGAGATACAGTTTCTGTATCCAAATAATAGACTTGGCAAATTGACTGTCCCCACCTTGATTTTACCTACAGAAAATATTGCAGGTACCTACTTAACCAAATATTAAAATAACTTCTAAAAGTCCACCCCACACAGTCCAGTCCACTCCTGTCCTATAAGTGTTAACCTTTCAATCGTGAGAATTAGAGACACAATAGAAAGACAACAGGTGCGCGAACACCAGCGTTGGCTTGGGGATTAATGAATAAAAACGCGTGTGTTGCTTATTACGCTTTAATAACCACAAATTGTTGGTTATGGGCTATGCCTCTTTTAGCAATTTATTTTTTCACCTTGGCTCTCAGAAGAGTTTAGGAAAATATTGTGAGAAAACTGAGAAATCCACCAACCAATGCTAGGCCTGAATGGTTGATTGCAGCCCACTGTCTCTAATCTGACAACTGATCTGGACTCACCATTAAAGATGTTCCACCTATGTTCTAGCAGTAGTACCGTAATCTTTTAATATTAAATTTCAGAACATAATTTTTTATGACAATCTACAAACTACAATTTCATTGATTCCAGATAGCTGACTATCTACTCCAATCTCAAGAAGCTTCATTGTTGAATCCTGTTCAATGCTCTCCACCTACAACAATAGGAACTGTTGAACCTCCTCTCAGTGGTATGTAACTAATTGTATTTATCTACACAGCTACACTAATATTATATAAGTAAAATATCGTTGAAGGTTGTTTAAAGAATTGCCAAACTTAAGTGGCAATGGGCAGGGCACATTGCTCGCAGAACGGATGGCCGTTGGGGCCGAAAGGTTCTGGAGTGGCGACCGCGTACCGGAAAACGCAGCGTTGGAAGGCCTCCTACAAGGTGGACTGACGACCTGGTGAAGGTAGCGGGAATCCGATGGATGCGGGACGCACATGATCGTTCGTTGTGGCGACGCTTGGGGGAGGCCTATGTCCAGCAGTGGACGTCTGTCGGCTGAAATAATGATGATGATGATGAAAATATCGTTGTCCTTACGTATATAAAGACATGTCCAAAATATATATTTTTTCTTATTTCATTATTTACTTTGTTTAATTGATATCAATTATCAAATATCAATTAATATCAATTTTTTTTTAAATTAAATTTTTACTTGAAATATTTAATTAATATCAATTAAACAAAGTAAATAATAAAAAAATGATATTTTGGACATGTCTTTATATACGTAAGGGCCGTCAATATTATTTGTTATTTTTTTGTTTGTAGAATAATTGTTGAATTGATTCTCGATTTTGTGGTATAATAATTCAAAAGTTATATGAAAATAAAGGTGGCAACTCAGCCTAAGTGCTTGGATTGACCGGCCAACGGGCTTTCCAAAAAAGGTATCATGGTCCTGAAACGCAAAGACAAAGGCAACTGTTTGAATTTAGTCAATAAAAGTCTGACACAACCTCTTGCACTGGCAATAAGAGTGTGCTCTAGAGTTACACAATTTAATTCCGCCAAGTCCGTTCCATCATCGGACCACAAGACGTACGGCGTTGCGCCACCGGTACATGGTGAACATCCCACCTATACGTACAAAGCGTTTTGGGAGTACATTCATTATGCGTACAGCTAAGGAATGGAATTCCCTGCCGGAGTCTGAGTCTGTGTTTCCTGATAGCTATAACCTAGGGGTCTTTAAGTCAAGAGTGAATAGATTGCTTCTAGGCAAGCGTGCTCCATCGTCGGCCACATCATCGCTTACCATCAGGTGAGATTGTGGTCAAACGCGAGCCTATCCAGGATCCACGATTAAAAAAACGTACCTAGGATAATCATGGGTGAATCCTTACTAATCCTTACTAATATTATAAAAGTGAAAGTGAGTTTGTTTGTTACGTCTTCACGCCTAAATGGCAAAACCAATGTTGATGAATTTTGGTACTGAGATAGTTGGGGACGTTGGAAACGGACATAGGCATAATTAAAAAAAAAAGTGAGGAAAGGGGGAGAAAGAGGTGGACGAAGCCGCGGGTAAAAGCTAGTATTATAAAAGCGAAAGTGAGTTTGTTTGTTTGTTACGTCTTCACGCCTAAATGTCAAAACCGATATTGATGAATTTTGGTACAGACATAGTTAGGACCCTGGAGACGGACATAGGCTAATTTTTTCACGCAGGTGAAGCCGCGGGTAAAAGCTAGTATTTATCATAATTTGATATGATTTTGTAACATTTGAGAGTAGTTGAGGGCCAAGCGCCCGAAAAGTGCCATAAAACAGGGACTTTCTGAGTTCTACTCCTCCATAACGGCTAGGTCAATTGGTTTGAAAAAAATATATGTTTATTATAGATTCATGAACAATAATATCAACATGTGATTTTTTCCTGCGATTAATACTTTTGTCTAAAAAAATATTTAGCAATTTCGCAACTTTTCCCTACTCCTTCGAAACAGCTTGGATCTTTAGAAACATTTTCACACATAAAAATTGGTGGTTAAATATTCTTCAAAGTGAACATAGCATATGTAAATCAAGCAATATTTCGCAAAGAGAATCGATTTAAAGCGCTTTCCGGGCGCTGCTGGCCGCAAATGAATACACAGATTTGCGTACTGCCGCCTAGGCGAGAGTTGCGTTCACATAATTTCGGCCAGATCGTTCAAGGGACTATAAACTTTAATAGACAAAATCAAAGTCTAATGAAAGAATGCGAATGCCGTTATTCGTTACATCACTAGTATTTATTTATGGGGTTAGTAAAAGTACTAGCCTTACTCAAAGTACTAACCATTTATACACTCGGCTTCAGTGAAACGCGGCACTAGTGGGTAATCAGTTGTACAAAAGTCGCATAAAAATTATTTATTTGTTTGTATGTTCGATTTAACACAAAAATTCATTCACCATTAAAAAGTAACATAGACATATTTTCAAAAATAGAGTACTTACTTTTTTTTATGCTGGGCAAAATCATCCAATGACATCCCCCGCTCTTGGGCGGAGCGGAAGATAGTGTCAGACTCTTACTGACTTAAAGCCCACCCCGTTCCTTCTAGCCTTCATACCGGGGCTCGAGCTGTCTTTCGAAACTAACCCTGGCCCCAGTAGGCTTCAACCCAGCTGGGTCCCTGCTGTTGCTGACAACACCTTGAGGTGCGCGGGAACAGTGCGCGCTGTCGACGACTTGGGCTTGGTCCGGACAATAACCGGACGGCCGGACGGAAATCGGGATCGGAATCCCGGCGGCGCGGCGGTGGCGAGAGCGCCGTTGCCTGAGAGTCCCTACCTAAAGTGTTTTTAACTACTGTATGTTATGTCATATCGTCTCGCTAGCTTTAAGTAAATTAGCCCTGCCAGTTCTGTTCACTGATTATTAACCTATGAGTAATATTAGTGTTTTCCGTATTGGGTAAGTGTTGACAGTTTGATTGTTTCTCATATTTGATACCTTCTTGTGAAAATATGTTTCATCATCTTTTTGATGATCACTTTGAATTGTGTAACATAGCGCTTCACGTCTAATACTCGAGAAGCTCTGCTGTTAAACCTTGCTGGTATGTTACTAAAGATCCTGATTCAGGATAATTCGTTTAAATTTTTTTTTTTTTTTTTGACTGGCCTGTTGGTCTAGTGGTTAGTGACCCTGACTACTATACCGGAGGTCGTGGGTTCGATTCCCACCCAGGACAAATGTTTGTGTGATGAGCATAATCATTTGTTCTGTGTCTGGGTGTAATGTATCTATAATAAGTATGTATTTAGAAATATATAAGTATGTTTATCAGTTGTCTAGTACCCATAACACAAGCTCTGCTTAGCTGGGGACTAGACGGCGTTGTGTGATAATTGTAGAATATTATATTATTATTATTATTTTATTTTATTTCGTTTTACTTTTCAGCTCCAAGTCCACTGGTTCGAGACTGCAACCACCTACTACTCGACAAGCTCTGCTGTTAAACCTTGCTGGTATGTTATCAATGATCCTGATTCAGGATAATTCGTTTAAACTTATTTTATTTCTTTATTTTACTTTTTAGCTCCAAGTCCACTCGTTCGAGACTTTGTTGTTTTTAGGGTTCCGTAGCCAAAAAACGGAACCATTATAGATTCGTCATGTCTGTCTGTCCCTCCGTATGTCACAGCCACAGAAACTATAAGAGCTATACTGATGAAACTTAGTGAGTAGATGTATTCTGTAAACTGCATTAAGGCCCGTATTAATAAACGATGCTCAACTCCGTCCTCAAGTGTAATATTATTTGATCCCCGATTATACAATGACAGAAGCTCAAGATCTTTGCTAATTAATAAACACATGAGTACAGGATCTCAGTTACCAAGATCAGCTCCTCAATGCGCTGTGCTCAAGCTTAGCTTACGTGAGCGATTACGTCACATTGGCCGAAGTTTAAAATATAATGCCTTTTAATGGGAATATAAAATACCGAATCTTGAACAAATCTGATTTTTTATTTTATTTACTTGGCAATCCAAAAGGATTTGAAGCATTTCTTACATCAATTTTTGATAAACGATATCGTAAAGGCCATAAAATAGCATAATAGTACTCTCTATTTCGTCGTAATACCTAATTAATTCGACTCAAAATATTTACAAACTCCATGTTTCGCGCTACGATAATCACGACCTCAAGTCCCGGTCGGTCCACACTCATGATCTGGCAGCTCAAGTACAGAGATTGTTGTAAACTTAAGTTTCGAGTTTCGTTTATTAATCAGACAACACTCAGCTGATGCCGTAAACCTAAGCTGAGCTTGAGCTCGAGCTTGAGCTTGAGCTTAAGCTTGTGAATCTCGTTTATTAATACGATCAAGACCTCAAGCTTGGTATTAAGTACGAGATCTTGGGCTGAGGAACGTTTATTAATACGGGCCTAAGATTTTCACACAAAAATAGAAAAAAAAACAATAAAATTTGGGGGTCTATAGAAACTCAAAAAAAAATTTCTTCAAACCCTTACGTGTGGGGTACGTATGGGTAGGTCTTCAAAAATGATATTAAGGTTTCTAATAAGAACCCTTATATTATGTTACTTGCTGCTACGGAAACCTTCATGGGCGAGTCCAACTCGCACTTGACCGGTTTTGTGATATGGACACAATAAAATGCCTCAAAAGACGTGTTATATTCCTACTTGCGCTTCGTCACTCGGTACAGGTTAGTTCCTTATTATTACCTTTAATTGGGCTTGCCGGCCGGTGATAACTAAGAACAGACGCCAGCAACAAATTACTACTGTTACTACAATCTATCAGTTTCTTTAATAGATTTTCAACTTTATCTCTAAAATATTAGGTTCAAGGTTAGTTGAGGAAATCTGACAGTTTCGGGAAGCTTGACCTGCTGGCGTCTGCACATTACATAGTATTTACGTTGTAACAGGTTGGAAAAAGATTGCCCTATCTCGCTAGGACACCGCGGTAGGGCAAATCAGTTGCTACACCAACGACATATGTATAGACGACATTATTCAATCAAAAAATTAGATGGCGGCAACCGAATCATCTGCTGGTGGCTTAACTAACAAAAAATATAATGCCTTGGCCATTCAAAAACAGCAACTCTAGATTAGCTTGTACTTGCAAATAAATTGCACTAGCACTTGATAATATAAATTTCAATAATCTTTTAGTATTAGGAAAATTACCTTCCACTTTGAACTATCACACATCACTAATAGTTTCAGTTATTAAAAGATAAATGTTATTTTGTATTCTTCATTATCAACACTCCAGGCAATTTGCTGGCTGGACCAAAACTCGTGTATATTTCTATCATTGTAATTATACTTCATCTGTTTAAATAGTTCACTAAACGTAGGTAATCGTGATATATGTCTTTGTATTTAAAATAAATTGTCTAGAAGACATAATTTTTTTTTTTAATTTAGTTAATTACTTAACATCGGTTTAAGCAAATACCTAATTGTAAACATTTTTAGACAATTTTTGAATAAAAGACATGATAAGATTGTTTACATTTAGTTAACCACCTACCTAATACCAATGGAGTATAGTAATAATATATGTATAATGAAGAGGGTTAAATTTATTACAATATTTTTCCATTTTATTGTTTGCAATTTAGCTTTTAGATTGTAATTTAATTTCGTATTTTATTATTAGGTGCAGTGCTGTATGCTTTCCCAAACCCTTCAACTGAAAGTGACAAGTTTAAAACATGGGCTGTCAATGCTGGTTTTGATGATGATGATTTTATATTTTTATATATCTTCATTTTGAAAAAAAAAAAAAATCATTATCCGAAAAACAGATTAAGTAAATTGGCTGTACCGACGCTGCATCTTCCAGGTATTGAGCATATTTTTTTTAATTTAAGTGTTTGTTTTAATCTCATATAGCACCAATGGACAGTTACTACAACTGTACTGTGCTTCTATAGTCAGTTAACACACATCTAATGTATCGTAGTGTTGGTATCAGCAGACAACAAACACTCGGGAGATTTTTTTATTGTTTCCTGTATGTCAATTTTTAGGTTGGTTAACTTTACGTGACATGGGAACTTGATTTATAAAATGAGTAGCAAAACTCCTGACAAACAATACTATTAATGAAATTTCAAAATAATGCGGTTTAATTTAATCTGCATGGAAATAACAACTTGTATTAATTTGATTTATTTTGATAAGAATTAGATTTTTTTGTGTTAACAATGTTTTCTAATATAATGTATTCGTAATCTTTGCTAGGTGCTCCGTCGAGTTCTGCCTCCAATAGACCTGAGCCCATAGTTGTTGATGATGTACAGCTCACTGCAAGTACCAGTAGCTACAGTGACATGGTTTTAAGTAAGTAAATTATGACATTGTATAAAATAAAATGATTAAAGACATATTGTTAGTTTGTCTAAACAGACTTAATATGAGGAAGTATAAGTCTGACTTATATTGTGAGTTTAAGATCTAGATAATATAAATATCTTAATTTCCTCAATATTCAAATAAATTTGTCACCAATGGTCAGTTTTAGCGCTATAACCACTTTACACATCTTGTATTAATTTGATTTTTTGATAATTTTTTGTGTTAACAATGTTTTCTAATCTAATGTATTCGTAATATTTTCCAGGTGCACCGTCGAGTTCTGCCTCCAATAGACCTGAGCCCATAGTTGTTGATGATGTACAGCCTATCACAAGTACCAGTAGTTACAGTGACGTGGTTTTAAGTAAGTAAATTATGACTTTGAATAAAATAAAATGATTAAACAGATATTGTTCCTTTGTCTAAATAGACTAATATGAGGAAATATCAGTCTGACTTATATTGTGAGTTTAAGGCGTATAGTCCCTTGAACCATCTGGCCGAAATTATGTGAACGCAACTCTCGCACTCGCCTAGGCGGCAGTACGCAAATCTGTGCATTTATTTACGGCCAGCAGCGCCCGGAAAGCGCTTTAAATCCATTTTCTCTGCGAGATATTGATTGATTTACCTAGGCAATGTTCGCTTTGAAGAATATTTAACCACCAATTTTTATGTGTAAAAATGTTTCTAAAGGTCCAAGCCGTTTCGAAGGAGTAGGGAAAAGTTGCGAAATTGCTAATTTTTTTTTTTTTGACAAAAGTATTAATTGCACGAAAAAATCAAATGTTGATATTATTGTTGATGAATCTATAATAAACATATATTTTTTTCAAACAAATTGACCTAGCCGTTACGGAGGAGTAGGCCTCAGAAAATCACTGTTTTATGGCACTTTTCGGGCGCTTGGCCCTTAAGATCTAGAAAATATAAATATCTTAATTTCATCAATATTCAAATAAATTTGTCACCAGTGGTCAGTTTTAGCGCTATAACCACTTTACACATCTTGTATTAATTTGATTTTTTTGATAAAGTTATGATTCTTTTTGTGTTAACAATGTTTTCTAATCTAATATATTCATAATCTTTTCCAGGTGCACCGTCAAGTTCTGCCTCTAATAGACCTGAGCCCATAGTTGTTGATAATGTACAGCCCGCCGCAAGTACCAGTAGCTACAGCAACCTTATTAAAAGTAAGTAAATCACTATATAGATTATATTTAATAATATTATCTCGACTGGCCTGTTGGTCTAGTGGTTAGTGGCCCTGACTGCTATGCTGGAGGTCGTGGGTTCGATTCCCACCCAGGACAAATGTTTTTGTGATGAGCACGATCAGTTGTTCTGTGTCTGGGTGTAATTTATCTATAATATGTATGTATTTAGAAATATATTATAAGTATGTTTATCAGTTGTCTTGTACCCATAACACAAGCTCTGCTTAGCTTGGGACTAGACGGCGTTGTGTGATAGTTGTGGAATATTATTAATATTAATACAATATTATTATTATTTACCGCGTCGCCGGAGGCCGTAGGCCCAGGAGGAGATGGCGTGACGATTTGGACACCTACCTTAGGGATTGGCCAGAAGTGGCTAAGGACAGAAAAGAGTGGAATAACGGAAGGGAGGCCTTTGCCCTGCAGTGGGACACAATGGGCTCATAATAATAATTGATCCAGAAGGCAGTACTCCTGGACTCGGCGCGTATTGTCCAGAGGTTCCTCTCTCAGGAGCCCTGACCATCGGCAACTTGGACCCTGTTCCCGATGCCGGTGGGCTACTATTTTTTGTATTTTTAAATGTTTTTTTTTTAATATGTAAAAAAGACAAATAAAGGAAATAATAATAATAATATTATTAACAAGCAGTTGCTCACGACATCGTTCGCATGGAATTTCAAATATTATGTTAATTGAAGTTTTATTTACAGGCATTGCAAGAAAACCATCTGTAATACCAGCTCCATATAAGCTACAACCGGCTACTACAATAAATGTGCAACACTGATGTTTTTAAAAGTAAGTAATTTATTAGCTCTCTAATTACATATCATAATAATTAAACTGCCTGTCTGTTTATTATCTCATCATGTATAATCAGGCACAGATCCAGAATCTTAGGTCATTTTACCTAAGATTGGTAGACGAGACTTTAGAGCAGTAGCTCGCATTACCCTTTTTTTTTAATTATACAACATAATTCTGTAACAAACATTATTATGTAGCCCACTATACATGCAACTACAGAGTAAAAAAAATTGACTAATTTTAATTCCTATTCATTTATTTTCAGGCAGGCGGCTGAAATACCAGCCTGAAATAGAGCTGTATAAAGCGGTTGCAAAACTGCAAGGGGAATTCAACAGATGCAAAAAAGCTAAAGCTGGACTTGTCCAGAAGAATTTTTGACCCGCCACATCTTTAAAAGGCATAAGAAATAATCTTATTAAGTACAAAAAATTTAGAGTATTATCTGGACGGGAAGAAAAAAATTGCAAAATGGGCTCATCTGGAGGCTCTATATCAAAATGGCCTTGGATTCAAAAGACGGCGGTTAATACCAAAATTGACCGTACGTCATGTCATTCCAAATTTAATACCAAAAATGAAGGTGAAATACGCCACACAAGTCTTCAGTAAAACTGTCAGTGTAGCAATGGGATTCACAGCAGGTAAATAAATTACCTTAATCATTTTTACTTTTTTATTATCCTGGGCATGTCTGCCGTATGCTGTCCTGGTCTTGAGCTCGTATAACACAAGATTGGAGCCCTAACAGTCGGAGTTGCGACAGACCGAGGAAAAGATGGAGGTATGGGATGGCTTCCTAGAGAAATTTTAGATAGGTGGAAATGGAAAGAGTGGGGGAAGCCTTTGCCCAGGGACAGTTCAGGCTAGAAAAGCAGTTTCCTTGACATTAAGGCTAAAGTGGGAGTTTAATTCGAAACTGACTAGTACCACTGTGACTTTTTCAATAACTAAAAGTACACTTCTGAGTAAATTGTATGTAATAGGTGTGAGAAATCTAATTTATTATTATTTTTTTTTTTTTTTCAGAAATTGGCCGGTTTCCAAGGAAAGCACAGACACTGCAGAATTATAACTGTTTTTTTATCGGCTTTTTGATTCCGGAAATTATAGTAAAATTGTAAACGGCAAAATATATCGGTCAGCAGATTCGCCAAAACCGCCACATCACAAATTATGGCATAAGAGCTTACAAATTTTAAGAACAATGAAATTTATTGGTGATAGAGTAAGGTTGGTTCCATCTATTTCTAGTTGGATAAAAACAATTCAAGCATTTCAGCAAATAACCAACAAACTACACGGCTTAGGCTTGCGATCTGTACTGCTGCGCAATTTCAACCAAGACCCGCTGGAGAATTGTTTTGGTGCCATACGAGCTCATGGGCAACGAAATGTGATGCCAAATCTGGTATCTTTTGAGGCATCTTATAAAGCCTTATTGGTTAATAATATGGTGTCACCTAAGTCAGTAGGGGCTAACTGCGAGAGTGACGATAGTCATTGCCTACAAAGCTTAAAATATATTTTAAGTCAAAATATCCCCAGGCCCCTACCTGAACCTACAGAAATTGATTTTAATCATTTAAATATACAATTAAAAACTATAGACGTAGTATTATCGAGTCAAATTCCAAGCGAAATAGAGAAGTGTGCAGCAGTAGCTTATTGTTGTGGCTGGCTAATTAATTTAATGTACAAAAAAAAATTCAAAAAATTGCATTGAATGTAAAAAATCATTAGAAGCGGATAGTGAAGAAACATATCTGTCATACTTGAAGTTTATTACTTTTAAAAAAAATACGAGTAAATGTATCCTTCACTATCCCAGTAAAAGTTTGCTGGAATGTTTAATAAATATAGAAATTATTACAATTGAAATTTTGAAAACGAATTGTGAATCCAAAGAGATAGTTAATTATATAGAATTGGTAACCACCACACTTGTTTCACTCGAATTTATTCAATGCGACCAACATAAACTTAAATTAAAAGAATTTCTTTTAAAAAAAAGCATAATATTAGTCATTTTCAATTGGTGCAAAGATGTAAGTAATTTGTTATGTGGCAAAAACACAATTTGGGATGAGAATGACCAAATGAAACAATTAGCTCATAATTATTATGTACGCCATAAAAGATTTAATAAATAAACATTTTCGTGGAAAAAAAAATGTTTTCTTTCATAATATTTTCCTTAACTCATTGTGTATTTAATAATAGGCAGTTTTAATTTCGTTTTGTTAATAAAATACAGCATGTAATAAACAGTAACTACTGGCTATTTTTAAATACACAACTAGTAGCACCTCCAAAAGTAACTGGATAATATTAATAACTGGATATAAATTTGTGTATTTACAGGATGACCTTTTACCGGCGGGAAAATGAAGAGAGTGATTCTAGACCTCAAATACAACTTTTTCTAGGACCAATACAAAAGTCTATTGGTCCTAGAAAAAGTTGTATTTGAGGTTTATAATCACTCTTTTAATTTTCCCGCCGGTAAAAGGTCATCCTAGGTCATCCTGTCTATGTAGTAGCTTCGTACGATACATCTGCGTGTGTGTGTGTATTTCTAAGTAGTACGGGGTCTGGCGGATAGATGGCAGTATAAAGTACAAAACCGAGAGACGGCCATCTATACTTGTCTTATTCTCATCTATGGATAATAAAGAGAAATGCTTAAAATATTTACAAATTGCTGGTTTCAGCAGGTATGAAACGTTGGTGACGATGACACATCTGTCAAAACTGACAACCACTGACAACCACTAAAGAAGTTCGTTCAGTTTTACGTAGAAAGGGATAGTTACCTACTCAGTTTTTCAACTGTATCAGATATTTTCTTTACTTCTTTGAAGATAAAATCACCTGGCTTAGGTGTACTATTTTAATCATCCTATGCCCATTTTGTAGTAGGTTTCTGTTCTTTAATTATTCCACCACCACCAATATTAGAATTTATTTTTGACCCATAGAATATCAAAGCGTATTGATATTTCTATCTATACACGGTTTATACCTGTTAGCATCCATCTCTTAAATATTCGTGATCTATCTATATCTATATCCTATATCTAAACACCTGCATTGTCGATTCGATTTATTTGTTGTGACCGTGTGACCGGGCGGAGCTTACCTTGTATACACAACTAGCCTCTGCCAGTGGGTTCGTCCGCGTTGATGTTAGTTGCTGCGGAAGCAAAGTCGAAGTCAGATAAAGTGTGCTCGATGCACACTTTCAACTATCACATCAGGAGGAGATACACTAATAGCAGTTTCAGCAGGGTCCATTGCCAAAGTTCAAGCTTCCTCCATAACAAATTTCATCAAAATTGGTACAGTCGTTTAACCATGAAAGAAAAAAAATAAAAAAAAAAGCTTTGTTACGTACGTACGTACGTACCTAACTCAGTCCGTTTGTTGATCTAAGATATCGTCAAGTGTCTATTTTTTTTTTAGCTCGCTTTCCGACCGTTCGCTAACTGTCCAGGCCAAGCCCAAGTCGCCGACGGCGCGCCTCAAGGAGTCGTCAGCAACAGGAGGGGCCCAGATGGGTCGAAGCCTACCTGGGCCAGGGTTAGTTTCGAAAGACAGCTCGAGCCACGGTATGAAGGCTTGAAGGAACGGGGTGGGTTTTTAGTCAGCAAGAGTCTGACACTATCTCCCGCTCCGCCCAAGAGCGGGGGTTGTCATTGATGATTTTCCCACCAAAAAAGAAGGTGTCTATTTTTAACCATATTTTTCTGTTGAGCTTCAACTGTTTTTTCCTATTTTAATTTCGACTGTGAACGCACGGTTTGATATTGACCATGTAGCACGTACTACCTACAGAATCCATGATCCCACCGGGGTTTAACCAATCTATATTGAGCAGCGCTGACGTTCCACAAGTCACAAACTCACAACACAATATTTATATGTGACAAGGTAGGGGAAAAGCCGGCAATGAGAGTCAGAGGGCAATGGTAGTCGGCGTTCTAGTTCCTCTATGAAAGTAGGTAAACAAACGAATATCGTCCAGAAAGTCTCGTTGAGTCACAACTTGCGCACCCCGTTCGTCCGTTCGGTACCTACGCATCCATCGTTTGCAGGGGAAGGCCGTTTCGCTGTTTCGCGCTCATTTGATGTAATTTGGCGTGTGCACAAAATAAGCGACAAGTACATCAATACATATTTATGCGTGCGTCCCGAACGACACATGCTCAAGCTGAGCACGCAAACTACCACGCACAGTGTTCGTCGGTAGAAAACGCACGCACTATGAGCACACTCGTCCACACAGCCAGAGGCATGCGAAACGAACCATTCGCGACGCACGCCTCGCGATATCTGTAGGTACGCGGCCAGAGAGGAATGGGCCGTAAATCCGTAATCCACCACGCGGGCCCAGTGCAGCTTGGTGGATGTCGCATGTCTTTGAATTTTTGGTTCAAAGACATGCCGGTTTCCTCGCGATGTTTTCCTTCACCGTTTTGAGAGCCGTGGTGATGAAATAAATTACACAAAGTTATGCGCCTGGCTAGGTTTGAACCCGCGACTTACAAGTCGGGGTCGTTACCACTCGGCCACCACTGCTCTATTGGTGGGTATATAGTCTAAGATCCGATTAAGAACGACCTTCACCGGTCTGTTTAATGGATGAAACTTATTTTATGATAAATTTAGTGTATTAAATAATATAACGCGGGTGGGTTGCCTAAGAAATTCCTGGCCAGACTATTATTAATTAAAAATTGAAAATTTACTTTTTTTTTAAAAAAATGCACAACCGTTATTCATACCAGATTTTTTTGCAGACAACACTATAACATCGTATTCGTAATGAAACAGAGTTTATTTTGATATAGAATTATATCAAAATAAACACACCTGTTTATTTATTTATTTATTTATTATATTCTTTATTGTACACCGCATGAACAAAAAAGATACAGGACAAACATTATTCAAAATAAGTGTACAATGGGCGGCCTTATCGCACAGGGCGATCTCTTACAGACAACTTTTGGATGGACTGAAAGAGAGTAGAAAGATATAGGGCTGTCAGTGTACATCAGAATAATTCAAATATGAAATAACAACACAAATACATACATACATTACAAAAAATATACTAATAAATAAGTATTAAATATGTAATCAAGCCAGGAGAAGACAAAATCAAAGTGAAAGGTAATGCTCCTTCACCATTGTTTTAAACGTTGGGAGCGTTTGAGCACGTCTTACTTCAATAGGTACCTAACGCATTCCACAAACGAGCAGCTTGAACTGTAAACGATTTGTCAAAAAACGATGTGGAATGCATACGAATACTTAATTTCAGATTTTCCGACGATCTCAAGGACCTAGAATGTGTGTCACAAAGGAACTGAAAGCGTTCTTTAAGATAAAAAGGAGTAGAAGGATTAAAGAGCACATTATAAAGCAATGAAAGTATATGAGCATTCCGGCGAAGGCGAATAGGAAGCCATTTGAGCTGAGTACGAAATTCGGAAACGTGGTCATACTTGCGCAAGCCAAATATGAACCTAATGCAGAGATTTTGAAGTCGCTCAAGCTTGTCTAATTGGTCTTGGGTAAGATCAAGATAGCTGGCATCAGCATAGTCCAAGATTGGGAGAAGAAGAGATTGTGCTATCGCAATCTTAGTGTTGATAGGAAGCATGTTACGAAGCCGCCTCAAGGAGCCCGCCGAAGCAAACAGCTTTCGACTGACCTCCTGCAGTTGTTTAGTCCAAGAGAGACTGCTGTCGATATAAATCCCCAAGTTCTTGACAACGTGACATAGAAATAATGGTATTGTTAAAAGAAACCTGGGGAAGTGTCGACCAATCGATCTTACAGACCGTACGGGGACTACCGACAACAATCACTTGGGGCTTGGTGGGATTGATCCTCAGCCCAAACTCAGCACTCCAGTCACCTATTCGAGCTAGGTCGTTATTAATAGTCTCAATGGCATCAGTTAGCTCTCCAAGAGAGGATTGGGTGTAAATTTGGAGATCATCTGCATATAGGTGGTAGAAAGAAGATAGTCGTTGAGAGATAGCGTTAATGAAAAGTGCGAAAAGTAGAGGGGATAAAACGCCACCCTGCGGCACACCGGCAGAGGTATCACACCACGAAGAGAAAGATTCCTCAATGCAAACACGCTGCCGGCGACCAAACAGGTAACTATGAAACCAGTCAATTACCGAAGGAGATATGTTAAAAGAGCATAGCATACCAAGCAAAATGTCGAAGTCAACGGTATTAAAGGCATTGCTAAAGTCAAGCAGAGCAAGTACTGTTAACTTTCCCATCTCCATGCCAGACCTAATATCATCCGTAATATGCACGAGTGCTGAGGTAGTGCTGTGTCCAGGTCGAAAACCGGATTGATAGGGATTTAGGAGATTATGCTTGGAAAGGAAAGAGCTAAGTTGCTGATGAACCAGCTTTTCCAGGACTTTGGATAGGAAAGGAAGAATAGAGATAGGACGACAGTCAGAGAAAGATTCAGGATGAGGTTTCTTAGGTAAAGGGATGACTTGGGCATCTTTCCAGGCTTTTGGGAAGACACCACTGGAAACAGAAAAGTTGAGAATGTAAAGGATGACAGGAAGGATGTTATCAAGGATAGGAATTATCATCTTTCGGCTGACACAGTCACTACCAATGGCGTTGGATGTAATTGACATAATACTCCTTTTAACATCACTAGCAGTAAACTAACTTAGGACAAATGGGGAAAAATCAGGTTTCGGAAGGTTTGAAAGACGACTTAGTGTAATGGCTTTGGTGGCCCTATTCATTGTGGGCGAAGTAGAAAAATGACTATTTAGTAAATTGTAATCTAAGTCCTTAGGAATTGTGTCATGAGACTTTTTTCCGATACCTAGTGATTTGAGAAATTTCCAGACCTTAGCTGGATCACCGTTCTGTACCGAAGTATGGATAAATTGGCGGTTTGCATTCCTACACACCTTGCTGCAGTGATTCCTAATTGAGACATATTTTTCCCTGTTGTAATCAGTAGGTCGGATTTTGAACTTAAACTTCGCGGCTGCTTTTTTACGTAGTAAAAGTTTTATTTCATCAGTCAGCCATGGCGCTGGGAGATGCTTGACCTTCACAGTTCGAACAGGTGAATGTGAGTCGTAAAGCTGAATTAGGGTAGAAGTCAGAATCTCCACTTGTTCGTCAACGGACGGCGATAACACCAAAGGCGTCCAGTCTATGTTATTGACCTCTTCACGAAGACGATCAATGTCCATGCCATCAAAATTGCGAAGCAGAAGAGTTTTGGACTTATGCTTAGGTGGTCGAATTTTATAGGAAGTGAAAATGAGATCATGATATGAAAATCCTGTTTATACCTGGCAACCCATAGTTATGCCAGGAAACAAATAGGCAACCCAACATTTTTATGTTCTAAAGGCTTCACTCTTTCGGTTAGTATTAAATTTATTCGTTAAACACACCGGTGCATTTTTCAAAAAAAAAAAAAAAAAATTGTTTGGCCAGGAATTTCTCAGGCAACCCACCCGCGTTATATTCTTTAATATACTAAATTTATCATAAAATACGTTTCATCCATTAAACAAACCGGTGAAGGTCGTTCTTAACCGTATCCTCTACTAGTTTTAAATTATTCTATGTTTGTTACAGGTCGCGCGCTGAATCAAGATCGCTCGGTGAAAGTAGTGGGGGCAATCGGCGCATGTGTACAATTGCGCACAGAAGTTCTTAGTATGTTAGGATTTTATTTTTAATTTCGTATGTTTGAACCTTAGTAACATAACTTATAATAACACTAGTTTTTGATTGTAATTTATCTTGTAAGTAGGTAAATTCAAAAAATTAAAAATTATAAAATAAAACATAAAATTAAAAAAAATAATTTCGTTAGTTTCTGTCTTTAACGTAATAATTCACGTCGTAAACCATTTTTCTGGCTAGCCGTTTTAAAACTTTATTTTTAACCATTTTTTTTTACGACTACGTATTACTATTACGATAACACAAGCTGTACGCAACAGTACCCAAGTACAACAGTATCCAATGAGAGGCGAGAACGCAACGCGGGAATTGAAGAGCGACTCTATCTACCAATGACGTGTCGCCGACGGCGCACACCCGCCCGTACGTCGCCAAATAGACCGTAGAATTGAATACTGCGCATGCCCCTTCCACTTTTGCCGAGCGATCTTGATTCATCGCGCGACCTGTAACTAACTCCTCCTAAACGGCTTTACCGATTCGGAAGTAACTTAAGTGTACATATATTTGAGTGGGTCCCTGGATGGTTTGAAAGTACAATTGAACACGGTAGGTGGCACCGCCATAGGGTTCTCAATTGTATTTTCTGACGGAGCCATTTTCCTGTCCTGGCAGAGGGCAGCGTCTGCCAGGACAGGACCGCTAGTGTTATATTTAATGTTTATTATAAATAGTATAAGAGTGCACTGAGTAACACTAAGATTTTCGAATTAGCAATGTTGTTCATGTACTCGTAAATAAATAATCTCAAATAAAAAAGCATGCGTGTTTCTTTGAGGTGTCTAATAAGCTTTCGATAATTAATTCATTTTTTATTACAATTTATAAAAAATAAAATCGCGTTATCCAAAATCGCAAGTAGAATTTTTCAAACCAGGGGGCTTACCATGACCTCTTATAGCAGGGCTGAAGTTGAACTGTCCGGCATTTTTGTACTATGACTTCGGTAAAGCAGGCCTGTAACCGGCCTGCTAAGTGACGTTTACAAAATCCGCTCAAGATTCGTTCACCTTTTTTTTGTATAGACCTTTTGTACTATGGCGTGCTATTTGACAGCAGATGATGGTCTTTTGAGCGTAACTGTTCAACTCTGTACAAAAATCGTTCAACTTTAGAACTGTCATGGTACGATTTTTAGCGATTCAGAAACAGGCCTACTTTTGAAAAGAATTTGACTCAATGGGAATTGAACGTTTCCATAACAGGTCATGGTAAGCCCCCAGAGCTTTGTATGACGTTAAATCTAGTTATTTTAAAAATGTAATTAAAAAGCTATCATATGACATAGATCTACATTCCGAGCATTTCTGTGGAAGAGCTCCATACTAATTTGGACATAGTTGTAATGTAACCTGATATTTTACTTGGGCTTTGTTTCATCGCAATCGGTTGACTCTATCGAAAGATATGGTAGGTACTACATTAATGAATTGAAGTTTGCCGGGTCTGTTAGTAGTGGCTAAAACAAAAAAAAAAACAATAGAGGGCCAAGCACTGAAAAGATGAATGTGGTTAGAAAGGAAATACTTTCCGATTTGTATTAAGTGTCGCCGTTTGTCTCCCACACTTTAACTCCGCTACAGGCAATTAACCAATACGAACGCGCATTAAACTAACAAACCACGCACACTTAGATCGCAAGTTTGCTATTGGTTGTGTCAATTAAGAGCATGATCATATTTTGAGGTATGCCTGCCCCGGCCACAAGGCCATTCATACCTCTTTCATTTTTGCTGTGGTACCTAAATCTAAAACCCAAATAACAAATAGTTGGGAGTGACATGTTTTTGTCTCATTTCTAAGTGGCGCAAACCCACTTCGATTCTCACAAGGTATACCTAAGATTTGGGTATGAAGTGAATACCTACATGTAATATTGGTCTGTAAACCACTATTTCATATCAATTCTCTCTCTGGCCTGTTGATCTAGTAGTTACTGGGCCTGACTGCTATGCCAGAGGTTGTGGGTTTGATTCCCACCTAAGACAAATGTTCGTGTGTTGAGTGCGTGAGCGTGATCATTTGTTTTGTGTAATTCTTTTATAATATACATATATAATATAAAAGAATTACACTCATACATATTATTTAGAAAGAAATATGTATGAGTGCTCGGCCAGTGGAAGCGCGGGTGCGGGGCGGGCGCGGCGCGGCTATCTCAAACAAAAGAACTTCCTTTGAATGTTCACAGTGGACACGCGGGCGCGGAAAGCGGCGCGGACTGCGAGAGGCGGAACGCGCGCGGTGATCTCACGCCATAGTGAGTTCATATAAGTGGTCACAGTGAAAGCGCGGGCGGCAAGCGGCGGCTGCGAACTAGGGATGTCGGCAGTGAATAAAAAATATCCATATACCTATCGATGTATCGATATTTATAAAATAATTTAATATTGGCCTGGATTTATCGAGGATAAGATATCGATATATCGGTCAAACTTTCCAAGATGTTCGATCTTAAAATAATAATTCATTTAGTTCAGTCTAGGTCAATAATAGGTATATAACATAGTACCTAATTTCTATACAAAATTTACGTTATTTTAATATATGAGAATTTGTATAAAACTTCTTTCAACCCTTGTCCTATAATACCAGAGATCGGCGCAACACGTAATCTTAATAAAACTAACTAAATAACAATATACGAATATTTTGAAGACCAATGAATTTATTCAGGGAATGAAACGAAAGTAAAAACAAAAGTACAGTACTTTCTTTTCCTTTCTTCAGTCTTTTACGGCTTTGAATTCCTTTATATGTATATATATAAAAAAAAAAACAATCGGTTTTGATACGATTTCCGATATTTAATATTTTGTGTCGATTTATTGGATCAAAGTATATCGACTGAAAATATTAGTTAAATCGCAGTAAAAATATCGATATATTTTCCTCAAGCCTACTTCGGACAGGTACTGTCACCCGCGCCGCTGCCCGCACCGCGCTGCCAGTGTGGCCACGCAAGCTGCGCGCGTTGCCGCTCCCGCACCGCTACCCACACCGCGCTGCCACTGTGGCCGAGCACTGATTATGTTTATCAGTTGTCTAGCATATAGCACAAGCTCTGCTTTAATTTGGGACTAGATGGCGTTGTGTGATAGTTCTTTTTTGCAGTAAAAAAAAACTTTAACATTAAATTTGGCTATCAATCATCAATATAATTAGTTTTAAAGAATTACAGTATTGAATAACATGAAGGAAAAAAGTTACTCCCGATAAAAACTTCGGGTTTTAGTGTTCCTTTTTTTTTTCAAAATAAAATTAACTTTTTTTATGATTGAGGGTTTCAAAACAAAAAAAAAGAATAAATTTAAAAAGACAATAGTTATACTGGAAGTGATTATATAATTTGTGCAGGCACGTCGTATAGAAGCTTCTGGTCGACTGAATCGAGTTTGCTGAAGGCTCGGTAAGCTGTAGCTGTAACGTGAACAAAAACAACGCACAAACTAGTCAATGTGTGCAAAAGGGACCCCCACGTAGACTGAGGACCCGCGGAGACATGCTGCACTAGAGTACTTTAGAATGTTCCGGAATCTAATCAAAATAGCTCCAATGAATTTTGTAAATTTTTATTCAAGCAAATATGACAAACATTGAAGCATGCATTGAAATTATAATGTTTATCTACACAGCTAAAATATACCTAACATTGAAAAGTTTAAAATGAATGAAGTAGGTAAATCTCAATGATATAATAAGACTCACATCATAATTATTTTATAAAAATATGTTACATATAAACATCGATACTATGAAGCATATTCAAGAACGCGGTCGTCGCGCTATTCTTCAAAAGTAAAAATATACTTATTGCCAGCCTACGATAAGACCTAAATCCATAAACAATTTAACTACAGATATAGTGCCTATATAAATTTATAAAACATGTTTATTATATCTATGAAATAGATTTAAATAGTCGTTACTTTAAAATCCGTTCCCTACCGCCACCAAATTAGCTAAGAAATAGAATCAATTTTAAATCATTTATAGTTTTAGAAAGTGCGAAATAGTATTAACAAGTTTTGGTGGTAATTTTGAATGAAATAACTGCAACTAGTGTTGCTAAAATAAAAGTATACACATACAATTCGAGTAATCGAAATTAGTAAAGTAAAAAATAAAAGAACTTAATAAGACCGTTGTTGAGGACGTAACACAATAGCTATTAAACACATGAGTCCGTATAAACAGTACGATATCATCGAAGGAGTGATCTTCTGTCCGTGTCGTCGCAACTCTTCCGTATCCGTGGCTGATTCGGGTGACGCGGCCGCCGCCGAGGTATTTTGCACACATTGCTAGCGATATAATATGTCGAAATGGATATCACTTTCATTTGTATTTATTGCATAGGAAAAATCAATTGATATCAACTATATTATAGAATAATTAAGAGTATTTATTACTAAGTATATTGATTCCATTTCGACATTATGCAATAATAAAATACTGACGCCCGCCGAGTACAATTGTGCATATCTCTCACTATTTTAAACAAGTTCATACTGTTGCAACATGTGGAATCGATTGGTTAACTAATTTTATCGGACACTGAATGAAATTTTATTTTGCAAGTAGAATTCGCGGGAGATGATTATTGATATTTTATTGTTGATCGACAAATCGCGAACATGTTGCAACATCGCTGTGTTGTGTGCAAGCGTGCAATTGTTCTAGACGCGCGTAAGAATGTGTATCATTAGCAACCGTACCTGGCCCGGGTCACTCGACTTGAGCGCCCAGGCGCGTTCCTCTTCTACGCCTCGCGTGCCGGCGATCAAAACAAAACACCACTTTGGTAACCAATAAGGCACTCGTATATTTCAACTTTTGTTTCGTGTATAAAAAAATATCTTTGGCGTTATAACGGTTTGGGCGGTCGGTAGAGCGGCAGCCAGGCCGCGGCCCGCACGCACCTAGTTGCGCTCCGCGCTGCGCGGCGCGGCGTCACCCGAATCAAGTCCACTGGAAGTATCCGACATTCATGTTCCTCCGGCGCCGCTGTCAAGCTCCTTCCTTGCTCTCCACGCTACTCTGTGATTCTCCAGCTTCGTTTTCCTGAGAACTTCGACTCTGTTCTCTATCTGGGCTGAACATGTCGACGGTCTTAGAGACCTCGTCGGCAGATTCTCTTTCTATGACAGGAGGAGGCGACGGTGAAGGAGACGATTCTCGTTCCTGCTCCATAGGCACGGGCGCTGAAAAGCTGGTGTCGATAGACTCGCCTGCGTCGTACAGGTCGTTGGAAGGTTGGTGCTGTGGCACCGCCGGCGGAGGGGAAGGCTCAGGTGGGGAGAACTCCAGCTTGTCTTCCTCCTGACTGTAGCTGGCCTCCTCGGAACGAGCTTCCTCAGAGCGGGCCTCCTCGGAGCGAGCCTCCTCGGAGCGCGCCCCCTCGGAACGAGTCTCCTCGGAGCGAGTGTCCTCAAAGCGAGCCTCTTCGGAGCGAGTCTCTTCGGAGCGAGTCTCTTCAAAGCGAGTTTCTTCGGAACGGGCTTCCTCAGAGCCGTCCTGCTCGATAGCTGTAATATTACTCCTCTCTGTGCTTTCTTCGCGAGGTTCCTCTCGTATCACGGACTTGGTTTCTTCTGATGGAAGACTTTCGCTCATGGCTGCCTGCACAATTTGTTTGTCTTGACTAGTAGTAGTATCGGTGCGTTCACTGGACTCAGTGATCATGGGTTCACCAACAGATTCCCCTGGAGTCACTTCGCTGGACTCTTGAGGTTTTTCACTGTCGCCGTTACCGGTCGCCTCGGCCTCTTCGGCGGCGCCCCATCTAGATTTTCTGTCTCTGTCCCTCCTATCTTTCCTGTCACTCCTGTCATTTCTTTCCTCTCTCGGGGGTCTGGTTCTGCTTTGGTTATCATCACGACGAGCGTCGTTGGATTTATTTTGTTGATTGTCATCGGATGCGCGTCGAGCCTCACTGGGCTTGTTTTGTTGGTGATCGTCACCGCGACGAGCATCGTTAGTCCTATTTTGTTGATTATCGTCACCGCGACGAGCATCGTTAGTCCTATTTTGTTGATTATCGTCACCGCGACGAGCATCGTTAGTCCTATTTTGTTGATTATCGTCACCGCGACGAGCATCGTTCGGTCTATTCTGCTGATTGTCATCTCCGCGACGGCTGTCATTAGATCTATTTGATTGGCTTTCTTCGCTACGCCGCGCGTCGTTGGGTCTGTTCTGTTGGTTGTCGTCGAAGGGTCTCCTCCTGTCGTTGCGGTCCTGCCGGTTGAACCTGTTGTCCTCGTGGTCTCTGTTCTGCCGGCGATCTCTCCGGCGGTCGTCCCAGTCAGGCCGCCTGTCGGGCCAGTCTCTCTCGCGCTCCCTGTCTCCACTCCAGCCTCGCTCGTTATACTGGTCGCGGTCATCGAAGCGTCCGCGCGGACGATCGAAGAACTCTGGAGGCGGTCCGTCACCGAAGCGCGGGGGACCGTCGAATGGTGGCCGATCACCGTCGAAAGGAGGTCCGTCAAAGGGTCGCGCTCCGTCGAAGGGCGGTCGTGGACCATCGAACGGAGGTCTCGGACCATCGAAAGGCGGTCGCGGTCCATCAAACGGCGGTCTGTTCATTGCGTCAAACGGCATGCGACCGAACGGTGGTCGTTCGAAGCGCGGACCACCTTCGAACATGGGTGGGCCATCGAAGGGAGGTCTTGGACCGTCGAAGGGTGGGCGGCTGAAGGGGGGACCCATGCCGTTGAAGCGCGGCCCGAAGGGGCCGGGCCCTGGTCCGGGGCCGTCCATCCAGGGTCCTGAAATGATAAGAGATGGAACTTTAGGCTAAGCTCTAGAGTGCTGGGCGAGCTTACATAAGAGGTAACCTTGTCCAGCCATACCTGACATCGGGGGTCTAGGCGGTCCTCTCATTCTCAACTCTGTAAATGGAAATAGTCTTTAATAGACAAAACTTTGAAACTAATTTTGCACAAAATATTTTTGTTAAAAGAGACTGTGTAAAAATTCGAGCACCAATGAACCAGTTACGAATAGATAATGATTAAGACAATACATTTTAAACTAAACTAAATGAGGGACCCCATATGAATAGCACGAAAAGTCACATTTTGTTAGTGCAATATACTGCAGGGTTAGTATTTTGTTAGTAGCAGCAGCCTAAATTGTGAGCCAGAGGTTTGTTTATGAAGTGTATGTATCCATTCACACATAAGCGCGTACGCAACTAAGCAATACGCACGTATTCATGGTAGCTTTTTTATTCTTGTAAAATTCTAATTAACTAAAAAGTACTGCAGGCTTTGAGCATGTCAATAATATTATAATAATACATCGAAAGTTAAATGAAACCTAAACAAATATTATAAGGAGATATTCTTTCTGTGTATATATTTCACTAATCTACTATATGCCTGGATGCCATAGGTTTTTTATCCCAGAACCACTTACAGTGCATAAGGAATGATAGGCCATGAAATACGCCGTGGGAAAAACGTAGTAGAAAATAAAGCAAAACAAAAGGTGATGGAGTGAAAAAGTGCATAGACAATGTAAAGAGTGATATGTTAATAAATTAATCAACACCGGCTAGTGACAAGAAATCGGATAAATTGTAGACCTTTGCTCTGATTGGTCGCGAGTTTGTATCTGTTTATAATTTGTCGGAACGACAAGGACAGATCATAAATTATCGAGATTATAGCCGATTCGCGTTAAGATAATAGTGACGACGTTGTCACTCAGCTAAGCCTGGCCCCTAGACTAATCAGTACCTCTAGCCAAGTTGCTAATCTGCAATCGTTAACGCTAGTAGAAAACTTCAAATGTACGGGAATGATGTCATCTCAAGGCTCAGTCACGTGGTCAGAAAAAAAGAAGTCGGGGGTGGCCAACTCGAAGCGTGCAAGCAAAACGGTTGTAACTTGGCTAGGGGGGGGCAGATCATAGTATTTCTAATTTACCCGTATTCACATTTAACAATTGAAGTAGAAATGAATGTTTCGAATCAAAAATTTAAACTTGAAAATAGTAGAAACAGAAAAGTTGTTTATGACGCAATAGATTCAAATAATCGGAAGAAATGCACTCAGACAATATAACGGTTATTATAACTCGCATACTTAACATAATTCTTTTATTATAAATAATTATGTTATTTTTTTTCAATTGATATAAACTAGTGCTTGACTGCCATCCCACCCTTTGGTAAGTAGTGATGCAATTGTTAATATAAAACTCGTCTCAAAAATAATAAAACTGTCAAAAATCGTTGAAAATAATTACCTAATTTTTAATACTTAAAAATACTGTACATATTATAAAAAGTTTGCTTTAATTTAATAATGAAAATTTTACCCCAGTATGAATATGCCTTTACGGAAGCACTGATGACTCACTATTTTCTTAGCGTGAATAGACTTCGTAAAATTGTAAAACAAAAGTTTAGTCCACAATTTATTAAAAGTTTATATCCTATCTGGATAAATAAATATATTTACCGAATTCTAAGCGAGGCAAGGAATAGTTTTGCTATCGATATGCTAAGAAGAAAAAAAACTACAGTCATCTGTGGGGGCGAGTCGACATGAGACTCAGTTGAGTTTCGTGTCGCAAGTTTAGGGCCCTTTTCCTGTCACGCGTATTTTATCCCGAACGCAGGTCTCGTATCGCATGCGGGTGATAGCACGCTCCGGCCCACACGCAGGACAAAGATTTCGTTTGCTGCTGCAATGTTGTGCGTGTCGCCAGTGGGTAAACTTGTTTGCAATATATGAGGACTATGAGCATGCGTGCAACCCGCTTCACAGTAAAAACAACACTGAAGGCAGATCACCGCCCGCATCCGGATAGCGCGCACGCGGGCTGCGCGCCCGTAGCCAATTCGCGTTCCGCGCGCGTGCTAGCCGCATGTTAGGAAAAACATGTATCAAATGATAGGATGCGGGCAGTCCGCATGCGGGCTAAAAACGCGTGACAGGAAAAGGGCCCTTAATGGCCGCAACTGTCTCGTCTCGTTATTTAATACAGTGATATACATAATAAGCATTCACTGAAAGGATGAAGCTTGTAACTTTGTAATTTTTCACGTTACAGTTATGAAATTTTGCACATAGATTCTGTACATAAAAATACTAGTCACGTGTTTGGGGTTTCGCATATACTAGAACTAATGTTGTACATAGTGTATAGCTCCAACCCTCTCCCTCGCTGCTCGCCTGATATTTTAGCACGTTATAGTAAGGCCCCTGTATTTATGAGATAGCGTAAAGTTGTAGATAAATAACCCAGTATGAATAAAAAAGAAAGGAAGGACAGAAGCGTGCAGTGTGTATGCGCATGCGTGTGTGTGGTATCGTACCGGCGCGGAAGTGAGGAGCCAGGTGCGCGGCCGCGCGCGGCGCCAGCGGCGTCCAGCCGCCCGCGCCTCCCTCGCCGCCCGCTACACACAATACCGCCCTCATTACAACAACCATTCCTTTCTAACGCTCATCTTATCTACATCCTATATTCTGCCCTTACCTACACTTAGGCCGAAAGCTGCGTTACGTGGGCACCCGCGCGGTCCCATAAAAAAGTGCCCCGTCCGGGAGTCCGCGCGGGGACTAGCGCGGACTAGTAAACACTATTACGCACGCACGGAGGAAAATGTCTTTTGATATTGAAAGGGTAACTCTGAAAGTGCAGTGTCGCCCCACCATATGGAACAAGGCGAATGAGTTATATAAAAATTGAGATGCACGAACATTGTTGCGCACTGCGTCCGCGACGGGACCCATTGCGGTCCCGCAGATATCGCGTGTGGAAACGCGCGCGCGCCCAAGTGTCGCAGCGTTGGCCCTTATACACACATACACTAATTAAGGTAGTTTGTATGTCTTTTTGTTTATAGAAGGTAATCTCTGAAAGTACTGATCCGGTTGCTAAATTTTTTTTAACGATAGTAAGCTGCTTTATTCTTGAGTGACATAAAGTATATTTTATGTAAGGTAAGGATTTCCTAAAATCCACCCCCTAAGGGGATGAAACGGGGACGAAAGTTTGTATGGAAAAACCTATTTTCACGCGGAAGGAGCCGCGGGCAGAAGCTAATATCATTATATGTAGCCTACAGTGCCATTCCTTCCATTGTTCCTGGCTCCGTGCCACTTGCCAATTCCTAAAGAAGACATCCAAGTCATCCCGCCATCACCTTTTTGGTCTGCTGTGACCCCGTGCGATTTCAGGGCACTAATTTTGTGTTATACCGACCCATCGCTCGATCGACATGCGGACACGTCCAGCTCAACCCCACTCAAGCTGGCCAGCGTTCTGAGCCACGTCAACGATCTGTGTTTTGATGCGCAGTATAGTGTTTCGAACACGATCGATTAGTTAAACATCTATTATACTGCGCTCCATAGCACATTTGCAAATCTTTCGGATGTTTGTTAGTCAAAGACCTGCGGGGTTACCATGACGTTCAAAGTAAGATTGTTTTAATCTTGTGTCAGTGTGGGTAAGAGATGGCGCTAGACAACCTATATAGCTCTGTCTCTGACCCACACTAAAACAAGATAAAAACAATCTTACTTTAAACGTCATGGTCTAGGTCCAAGTCTGTGCACATAGTTCAGGATGGGGAGAATACAGACGAGTATTAACTTAAGTGACATAGGCACAGTGCCTTTAATCTGCCCTAATACTGCAGATTCTGTTCAATCAGTAATTATCTCTAAATTCGCTGCACTGAAATCTATCCGTACGTAAACTTCGTTCAATTCATTGCAATAAGTGATTTATATGAATCGAAATATTAGGCTAAAAATCTCTAAACATACCGAAAAATACAATTCGTTCATGGCTTCTTTGTCGAAAGAAAAAAATAAACTACACTAGTGAACTTTATTGTCAAACATCGACTTGTACTCAAAGTAAAATATTGGAATGTGAATTTTAAAGCCGCCTACCGCTTTATATAGAGAATGTCGTGTAGGTCTGAATAAGAGATATGCATGGAAGAACAAGATTTGTTACGCTGACGTCATATAAAGTAAAAGAACGGCTAAGTTTAGGCGTTGGTGGCGATACGACTTATGTGCCTAATGCTGGCGACTTAGTTCAGGGAAAACCCTGGAAGGATTTTTTTTATATCATTCTACTTTTGAGCAGGTCTTCTCACTTGCCCAAAAGTGGGATGTTAAATAATAAAGTATCAGTTGATTTAGTTTTTAGGTACAATGGTAAATATTGAAAATTTGCTTTTTTTAACCCTTTGTGTATTGGGCAAAAATGAGAAGTCATAGAAAACGGTAAGGTCAAGTTTAAGTCTCTCAATGTGTGGAAATATTGTTCTCTTAACAATTCACATAGTCATGCAAAAAATATCAATGCCGTAAGAAAAAGCTTAAGCATAATATAATAAATTGGGCTGGCACAGTGTATAAGGCTGTGTATATAAGTATCGTGGTATGAAGATGTGGTGTGCTCACCGGCGTCCAAGGGCGGCGGCGGCTGGTCGTGTCGCGGCACCCGCTCCAGCAGCGCGGGCCGCTCCGCGCGCGCCTCTTCGCGCGCGTCGTCGCGCTGCTCCGGGAACTCGTCGCGCGCCTCGTCCCTGGCGGGCTTGCCGTTGGCCATCTCCCACAGGCGCTCCTGTAAGCTCTTCTGGTCGGCGTTCTCGCCACTTGCCGGGGGACGCGGGGACTTTTCTCGGCTGTTGGGCCGCTCTCTGTGAATGGGATGGTTGTTTAATGGTTTGATTTTTATTAATGACTAACTTTTACCTGCGGCTTTACCCACCTATAAGTCGAAAATTATTCCAAAACATTAGACATCCTATTTCAAAACATAATTTAAAGTTCAATTAGGTAACTTAACACTTGGAGAGTTACCAAATTTTGACAAAATAAATAAATAAGTAGAATAATGCAAAATTAAATGAACTTACACAATATACTTCAATGCAAGCTTTTTACTTAATAAAATGCAAAATACTTCCAATAATGTAACTCTCTAACCTACCTCAAATTAAAAAGAAGAAAAAATCCAATATACATATTATCTTATGATAGCATGAGTCCCTCTAATTCATTTAAAAAAAATACATCTATTTCAAAAATCCAACAATTACGAGTAAAAATGCCAATATAATTTGCCTGCCGCGATCTTCCCGTCCGATTATAACATGTTCAAAGCAAAAGTGAATAGGCTCTTAATAAACTAGTGCGCCTCACCATCAATGACCATTGCATCACTGCCTACCTATCAGGTGGAATCGCAGTCAAGCACTAGTATAAATCAATAATAATATTAAATATTGCTTTTGTCAATTATCAAATTTTCGGGGTCCTGTCCAATTGACATAAAAGTTTATCACGCCTGTTCAGTTAACATAAAAAATGGCGTCTTCGAAAAAAGTAAAATGATTATCATCTCGTTTTCTTATTTACCAATTTAGAAATAAAAACCTAAGTTTCGCAGGCTACCCTGTAGCATTCACCCTCACCTATTATTATCTCTAGACGAGAACCGCTCGCCTCTCTCTCTGTCTCTATCCCTGTCTCTGTCTCTCCTATCGCGACCTCCTCGATCTCTGTCGCGATCCCGACGTTCTTCTCTGCCGTCCCTGCGTAATTCACATACAATTTTCAATAATTAGAAACAATGCTGAATTTTCTTCATAGAACGCAGTTGCTCGTTTTATTTTTCACTAACGTAACAAATAGCTAATAAATAATAATATACGGGTTGAATTATTATCAATCAGTTGATTGTTTATCTCTAGACGCGACCCTTTTCGAGACTAATTTATTTATTTCCACCAATTTAAAAAAAAAGAAACAATTATCTAACAGATAGGTCACTTGTTTTAATATTTATTTACACAAGTAGTAAACCAAACATAAAAAAAAATGAGTGAGGTGAGATCTCTTTGCTGTTTTCAAGATACAGAAGTTGGAGGGTTTGATGGTGACCGCAAGTTGACATTAATTTGTACAAGTTAAACTGACTTAAGGTTGAAACAATATCTTCAAATAGTAAATTAAAATTAACGTCAATATCTCAGCGGCAACGGCCGTGTGTCTATTTCTGTCGTCACGCGCTGCTTGTCGAGAACAAGAGAGTAACCATGGAGTTTCTTGCCGGTTCTTCTCCATAGGAAACAACCAATTTGGAACCGTGCACTAGCTTCTGACGATAAGTGCCAAAAATATTTTCACTTTGACTTTGAATATAACAATCACAATAACTCACCGCTCCCTATCTCTCCCTCGGTCCCTATCCCTCCTGTCGCCTCTCTCCCGCCGGTCCCTGTCGCGGTCCCCGCCGCGCCTGTCCCTGTCTCTCTCACCACCGCGTCTATCCCTGTCCCTGTCCTTCCTGTCGTCTTCCTGCTTGTCGTCGGGCGGCGGCTGGTTCACGTTGAAGGGAGGTGGTTCCGACATGTTGAAGCCTGGCGGGGGTTCTGCTGAGTTGAAGTTTGGTGGAGGTTTTGAGAGTAGGGCTTGGATCTGTGTGGAAGAAAGAACACATTGAAATTTTTGCCAATAAATAAATTTAAAATATTTTTTTTAACAGTAGCTAACATAGTTTGAAAAAAAAAAGCTTCATGCAACCTTTTTTAGGTGCGAAAATCATCCAAATGACATCTTGGACGGAGCGAAGTGGTGTATCAGACTTTTATTGACTATAAACGCACTCCTGTTCCTTCGTTGCCTTTCATACCAGGGTCGAGTTTCCTTTCAGAAGCAAACCCTTGGCCCCAGTATGTTTCGGCCCTGCTGGACCCTACGGTTTTACGGTTTTTACGGTTTACGAGGCGAGCGTGGAACAGTACGCGCCATCTTCTAGCCTCATAAAACCTGGGCATTAATTAGTTTTTACATAGTGATACTCACTTGGTCAGGTAGTAAGGCGGGCGGCGGGCCGCTGGTGTCGTTGGCTTCAGTGCTGGGCTCCTCGCCGTGGTTGTCTTCCGTGTCCAAGTCCATCGCGTCGTCGCTGTGGTGAGCGTCTCCCGTTCTCTGCTAAAAGATGGACAGTTTAGTATTTTAGTCACCAGTAGGCGATTCTTTGAAGCCGAGAGATTGTCTCATTCATCTGGTCTAGTATTCGTACCTATCTATTTTGTGTCGTAAGCCACTGGGCGCAAATGAGTGCCTTTGTTACATTTGGTGATCGGGGAAACTAATATACAATATCAAATTGTAAAGAAGAATCTGGGCCAGATGAGCGAGATGTTCTCTCGGTTTCAAAGAATCACCCCAGTAAAGGTTTTTATTTGTAGAGTGACTTCTCTCTGGTCCATCTATGAGGTTGTCTTATGTTTAAGGTGAATGCTTTAAGGTAGCACACGAAACTATCCTCTGGCCCTACCACGAGCTCTTAACGCGATCCATTTTACGACCTAAACTGAACTGCTAAATACCGGGTGAACAGCTCCATCTCTTTTTCTCGCTCGCAGGACTGACATTTTAGCACAACTCTCTAACCTAGAGAAGGTCTCGAAGTTAAAGAGTTATGCCCATCATCATCATCATCCTGCCCTTGTGCCATTTTATTTGGGGTCAGCGCAACACGATTTTTTCTTCCATTCTGTCCTGTCATCCGTCACGTTATCTCTAGCTTACTATTCTTTCATATCACTTCTCACACAATCTACTAAACTTAAGAGTCATGCCTAAAATCTACTACACTATCGGGAAGTTACCCAGACAAGACACGACACCCGTATGATTAGAGGATCCTCCCTTTACAATGAAGGTCTACACTCTCTGTTTCATCATCATCAGTTCAACCGAAAGACGTCCAGTGTTGGACATAGGCCTCAATGGACAAACATTTTTTAAAAGAGTAACCATGGAGTTTCTTCTCCATAGGAAACGACCAATTTGGAACCATGCATTAGCTTCTGACCTTTTATAAATGCCCATGTAGGGCTATGTGGAAATAAAATATTGTGACTTGACTTTGTATGATGAGAGGATCCTCCCTTTACAGTGGAGCTTTGTGAGACTTTACACACTGTTTCATAATCATAACTTCAGCTGAAAGAGGTCCACTGTTGGACATAAGCCTCAATGAAAAGTCCCCGTGCGCATCCATCGGATTCCAGCGACCCTCACCACATACACTCTGTTTCGCATACATCTAACTAAACAATAAAACACTTGCAGTACTTACAGCAGGTTGCGGCACACTTGGTGGTGGAGTATCCCTGGGGTGCAGCGCTGTATGGTGCAGAAGTGGAACTCCTCCCACTAAACCACCCACTCCCACACCCACGCCCAGGAGACCGCTCAGGAAACCGCCCACCATACCTGTGTAAAATAATAAATTAATATGGAAAAACAGCATTGCTACCATGGAGAAAATTACATTTAACGAATACAGTAACTTAGAAACATCAATTTACTAACGTGTCCTCACATTGTCTCTTACGTGAATCAACGCGAATACGATCGCGAAGCGAACCCTTACGGTTTACACTAATGCGAAGCAACGCGGCTGTTCTGCCGTAAATGCGCGTGAAGTCGCCGCTTCAGACACAATTTATTTAAAAACGAGCCACTGCACCACTTTGCAGAGTGCATGAATCTAACCAACTATACGCGACCGCATCGCTTCGCTCTCACCGTATCGCACCCACGTGTGGTTTGTTACTTCTACATCTACACTAATATAATAAAGAGGTAAAGTTTGTTTATTTTTTATGTTTTTTTGTTGATAGAAAGCTGCTTTATTACTGAGTGACATAGGCTATATTTTTGTACGCAGGCGAAGCCACGGGCAAAGCTAGTAGGTAGTAGAGTATCAATTGTTTTTTTCCATTAGCAGTGTATACTTTTACATTACTTTATGGCTGTAACATTTTCAACCATGGTCCCGCCATCGTTGTTAAAACTTTATTGCAGAGTATACAGCTTAGCCGGCTAACAATTTAGTTTTTTATATGAAAGAATAGTTTGTTCTAGTAATGGAAATGAATGTTTATAGACCATAAAGATCAGAAAAACTGACACTGCTTTTAAAAGTAATGGAACTATATTTTATCTAGATAGAAAAGCACTTAAAAGTATTCTTTTTTTTTTCATAGATAAACATTGGTTTTCAATACTTTTTACTTTTCAACACTTTACACTTTCAAATTACTTGTAAAAAATATTAGTACTTATTTATTTATATAGGCACACCAACAACTTATTTACAAAACATTGACTACAATACATTTACGAGGGCATCCAGTGTAAAAAAGTCACTAATAGGTATGCGCAGCATTTACAGTAGGTCCTATTAAATTAATTAATGATTGTCATTAAAATATATAAACTAAAATTAAAAACTAATATGGTAACGAAGAATAAATAACTAGTACTAATTGTATGTATGAATAAGATCTATTTTAATAAAAAAAAAGAAATGTGTATTACCTGATTGCGAGAGTGAGTGCGGAGGTAGGCCGGGAGGGAAGCGCAGCATGGGTCCCGCCGGGTTCTGCAGACCTGCCACAAACGCTGACGCTAAGACCATGGATTAGTTAACATGGGCGCTGCTGCTAGCTTCATCATAATCAATATCATTTCAGTCGGAACACGTCCACTGTTGGACATAGGCCTCCCTTGCTGGCTGCTAGCTTGGCTTCGAGTTATAATGCCAGTTTTATTAGCACTTTCACAGCCAGAGTCGCATATCCACGACAAAATACTCCATTCCGTCAGCTCTTCTGCCACCTATGGGGATTGAAGAGCCAAACGAGATGGAGTAACCAGTTGCGAACATAGGACTCTGGCGAATAGGACGTGAAGACACTCGTCAGACCGATCCGACGCAAGCGGTGAAAATGGGTTAAGCCATTTTAAAGATGGGTGACTGACTCCCAACTCAGGGTTGCTACTGAGAAGTTCTTATATGGAAAACACACAACATCAAACAAACACATTACATCGGGAATCGAACCCAATCACAGCAACAAATGAACTGGTAACTAAAAAAAGCGTGTTATAAACTAACCAGTATGATATTCATGTACATACATGTGATAGGGTCGGATATCTCAATGTTTTTATTTGAGAGCTACATAAAAAAATATGGAGATTTCTTATTTATTACATTAATATTTTAAAGGTAAATGTTTTTAAGTTTTTTATTCTTTCACACTCAAATATGGCTATAGGGATTTGAATGAAATTTGGCAAACAGGTAAACTATGTCCAGGAATATCACATATCATACTTTTTATCCCGGAGGTAAATTTCTTTGAGTAAATTTTCTGTGACTTCTCGGGTGAGGCCACTTGAAAAACTAGTATGTATATACTAATAAATAATAGAATGTAATGTTTACCAGGCACTCCGGCGGGCATGTTGGGCATGTTGGGCATGCTGGGCATGCTGGGCAGGTTGGGCGGCAGGCTGGGCGGCCGCATGGGCGGCGCCATGGCCGCCATGCTGGGGACATTCACCATGCTGCTTACACGGTCGAACAACACATTACTATCATCATCATTACGACGTAATAAACAAGAATATTCGACATCTGCCGGGATTTCGTGATATCCCTAGGGATTTCGCGAAATCCCTGATATCGTCATTTCCCTGCGACATATATTATATACACATTACTATAGTCTGTCTAGTAAGTTAAACGACTTGGAATTTTTTCAAGGAAATTAAAAATCTAATGTTAGCAACCGGAATTTTAGTTGTCATTCACTTGTTTTTTGAGATGATGATAGTTCTACAACAGATCTTGATTGTAGTATGGCTAATGATGATGAATCAGTAAGTGGAATAGAATATTAATAATCAGATTACCCGTACGATTCCAGATTTATTTTATTACTTATGACACTATTATGTCTTTGCAAATGTATCCTACTGTTGTAATAAGAATATCATTAAAGAGACTGAAATAGGTATATTTTAAACGAAAATCTTTTGCATTTTTTAATGTTATAAAGTCCCCTAATAGTATTAAATCATTTAAAAAAATACTTAAATTGGATACTTTTTATAAGGTTCCATTATTAAACAATGACCAAAATCTCATAATCAACCTTGATTTCTGAACCAGTGTTTACTACATCAGATTTCATTTTACCCTAAAAATTACCCAAGTCGTTTAAATTATTAGACAGACTATATACAACCAAATAATTACCGACTTGATCTAAACAATGATAAGAACTTGTCAGAAAACAGAAACATTAATTTCAAATAGACCATTTACACTTTAGAATTGTCAAAATGTCAGTCAGTCAAAAAAAAGTGAAGCTAAATTGGACATTCCAAAGCATAGATATCTAGGGAGAAAAACATGAAAGAAACCCCATCAACACTCTTTTAAATCATCATGTTATTAATCAATCAATCAATGTCTATCGATGTGGTCAAGATATTTTGGTCCTACTGTACTTTTCAATTGCATTTGGCTCATTTCTTGTGGCTTCTGAGCCATAACTTTTTTTTTATTTCTTTTTCTCATTGAATAGAAACATAAATGGAATAATTTACAAGATCAAATTAAATATACTAGCAAAACTTCTTAAACATATTGTTTGTTGATATGATTTAGTTTTTATTCCACCCCTTATGTCTGCGATATTTCCCTAATATTCCTGATACTGATCAGGAACTATCCTACATCGCGGTATCAGAGCTCTCTGCGCGATTAGAATATACACAAGTCCGAATCACCTATCGGGCAGTTGCCCGGGCCAGACATAACATTCACTTGGTTGGAGAATCTCATTTTTCAACAGAGACTTATAGGACTTTACACCCTGTTCCGCATCCCTCTATAGCAAGATTGTTCCTATGTCGACACATAAATATCACTCCAATCATCAAAAAACATAAGTTACCCAGGTGGTGGCATTCTCGGTATGTTGATCCCTGGGTTGGGACCCGGCGGCATGGTGAGTGCGCCGCCGCCCAGCGTGGCGGGCATGTTGGTGGGCGGCAGGCCCGGCCCGGCCATGCTGGCGGGCGGCAGGCCCGGCCCGGCGGGCGGCAGCCCCGGCCCGCCCATGTTGGCGGGCGGCAGCGCCATGCCCGGCAGCGGCATCGCGCCCGGGCCCGGCATGCCCAGCATCGACATGTTCTCCATCATGGATTTGGGAAGAATCTGTACAATGTTGATTATTGTTAAAGATATCTTGAAAACTTAGTATGAAAAATTTAAATTAAATTAAAGACAATAATCATCATTATTTCAATCGAAAGACGTCCACTGTCGGACATAGGCCTCCCCAAATGTCGCCACAAGGAACGGTCCTGTGCGTCTCGCATCCATCAGATTCCGTCGATCCTATCCAGGTAATTAATCCACTCTGTGGGAGAGACCTTTCAACACTGCGTCTTCCAGAACGCGTTTTTCGGAACCTTTCAGCTTCATCGACTATCTGTTCAGCGAGCAATGTGCTCTAACCACTGTCATATGACACAAATCTAACAAAAAAAAAAAGTGTCAAAACAATCCGTGTTGGCTTTTAAACCTCAAAAAAAACGTAATTTGCAATCTGAGCCTATGTCCAGTTGGTGTGCGGGTTAATTTGAAAGAAATACTGTAGAAAGTAAAGGGTAACGAAACACTGAAGAAACGTTGATGGTTTTTAGCCAGTAAAAGTCTGACATTCCCTCTCATTCCACCCAAAGCTGGAGGAGTTCTTTCATGATTATCCACTTCACTTCCACAATAATCTTCTGGCTAAATGTCTGTTGTCAGTCTGTTCATTTTTATTAAGAGAAAAAGAAGTCAAGTCTTTAAGTCAAAGGTTACTTCTAGGTGAGCGCGCTCCATTTTCGACCACATCATCGCTTTCCATCGGGTGAGATAGCGAAGCCTATTTACAACTAATATTATAAAGAGATAGTTTGTTTTTCTTGTTTGTAGGATCTCTGGAAGTACTGGTCCGATTGCTAAAATTTTTTCACCAATAGAAAGTTGCTTTATTCTTGAGTGGCTAAGCCATATTATATACCACGATACCGCGTGTAAAAGTTAGGCAACAATAAAAATCAATGACAATTCCTTACCCTCGGCGGTAACCAGGGCGGCAGAGTGTCCTCGTCGACGGCGCCGCCATCTTCAAGCGCGTCGAGAGACAAGGCCCCGAGCGCCCAGCGCGCCTGCAGCGCTTGCCACGGCAGGTACGACACGCCCAGCTCGGCCTCCCAGTAGTCCTTCCACTCGCGACCCTTCACGCCCTTGCCGGGGGCCCACGCCACCTACGGAAATCAATTATATAATTATAGCTATACAGGCTTATTTGTAAAACACTAACAACCTTGCAGGACTGTATTACTAACATCATAGACAACAACTTTTGTTCTATGACTTTTTACAAAACATTTACCAAAAGCAAACCTTCAAGATTTCGTTGTTCTATCTAACACATTTCAACTGTGTATTTTGCTATACCTACCTACGTCTGTATGACGCGACGCAAGAGCATCAAGTACCCCCACTGCCCGATCCCCACACCCCTCCGCTATTGTACTATCGCTTGTTGCTTCGCACCCGCTCTTCCCTACTCTACACTACTCTACCCTACCAAACTTCACATACACCATGTACTAAATGGTCCGGAAAAAACCTAAACATTTGGTTTGGATAGGTGAGCCCGTTCTTGAGACTTTATAAAAGTAACAACGAAAGTAAGTTACAACGAAACTGGCATTGATTTTTATATATATAGATTGAGACTTTTGTAATAGGAATATCATTATAGAGACTGAAATATGTACATATATTCTAAATGAAAATCCTTTGCAAAGTCTCCTAATAATATTAAATCATTTTAAGAATACTTATATTCAATACTTTTTATAAGGTTCTATTAGTAATCAATCAATGATCAAGATCTATTAATCAACCTTGTATATTCAACCAGTGTTGAGTACATCATATTTCACTTTACCTTAAATTACCCAAGTTGTTTGACTTTTTAGACACACTTTATCAACACGTTACTCATGTCATGTTGTGGAGGGGAAGAGGGAAGCCAAAGAAAAGATGGATGGATTGTGTGAGAAGCGATATGAAAGAAAAGGGAGTTAGTGATAGCGTGACGAGTGACAAGACAGAATGGAAGAAAAAAAACGTGTTGCGCCGACCCCAAATAAAACGGGACTAGGGCAGGAAGATGATGACTCATGTCATGTTGTGATGGATAAACCAATCAAAGCAATTGGTTCAGGTGCACAGTCAGATGTCAAAAGTGCAGTTGCTCTCAACCAATATTTTTTTGTACGACTGATTTTATTTGTGGACTCTTAAATTATTGAATAAATTTACTTTGGACATATGATATTCTGCTAAAAAAAAAATTTAGAAGTTATAGGTTTGGTAGAGTGCAACTGCACTTTTGACATCTGACTATACACCAAATTACAATAAGTTTGGATTGAATCATACAATGTCAAAAGGCGTCAACCACAAGACATAACACAGTAAATGTGAATCCGGCTTTAGGCTATAATGTACTATGCTATAGAACTAAAAGGGGGTCTCCATTGTAAAACTTCTAATCACTTGTCTTCATTTGTTTCTAAACTGTCATAAGCCCCTTGATAACACTGGCTATCCTTCACAACATGACCCTTGAACTATGACTTATTAAAATGACTTTTTAGACAGACTCTTCATCATTACTTGCCATCAGGAGAGATAGTGGTCAAGTGTAAATCTGTAATATAAAAATGCAAAACGCAAATCTCGAGAACAGCTGAACCGACTTCGCCGATTCTTTTTACCCGACTGCAAGAATTGTTATGTTTTTCGCGCGTATCTTGTATGTTTGTATGTATGTAATATTCTTTATTACCTCATATCTTCCAAACCGCTGAACAGATTTTTATAATTAACATATCGTTAGATTCGTCTTGATAACCCAAGTGTTCTTAGATAGGTGACGTTAAAAAAAAAACAACATATCGACTGTGAGATGCTATATGTTAGAGTAAAAAAATTTTTTTTAATATTTTTATTCTGCAATATGGGTTTCAAATTGAAGGGCTTTTCATGAGGATTTCAAAATGGTATGTCATGACCATATTAAAAAAAAGTACAACAGGAAATCTATGTTATTTATTTTGTACTGAGGCGAATGCCTAGGTCGGTTTTTGAACTTTATAGTGATTTTACGTCTAAAATATAGTGAATAAATGGTGATATTATAATTGTAACTAAAAAGTGTAAAACAAAATATTAAATAAAAAAATTAAAAAACCCGACTGCGTAAAATAATACTTTAAATAAAAACTGAAAAGAATAATAAACAAGTTCAGTCCACAGTTCAGCAACAGTCGGGACCCATTAAAATAATCTAGACTAAAATCATTCTATCTAATGTGGGTTCCGACTGTTGCTGAACTGTGGACTGAACTTGTTTATTATTCTTTTCAGTTTTTATTTAAAGTATTATTTTACGCAGTCGGGTTTTTTTATTTTTTAAATTAATTATTTATTTTATTTTTTGTTGTGTTTGTTATTGTGAGAAGATATGGAAAATAAAAATGAAAATTAGGGTAGTATAGGGTAGAGTAAGGTAGGGTAGAGTAGGGAAGAATAGGGTAAAGTAGGGTAGAGTAAGGTATAGTAGGGTGGAATAGAGTAGAGCGGGAGCAAAGCCGCGGGAAAAAGCTAGTAAGAGATAAAATAACTACAAAACTCACCGTAATCTCCTTCGAATGCAGTTTATGCTTGTTCAGTTTAGCTATGGCCTTAGCAGCGTCTCTCCGTCGCTCCATGACCACGAAGGCGCACCCTCTCGGAGCTACGACGTCGATGGCTGACACACCGCCGACGCCTCCGAACAGATCTGACAGTTCTTCAGGAGTCGCCAGCTTGGATAGGTGGCCCACCCATAGAGTTGTACTGCATACTAAGGAATATAACAAAATTGGTGAACATTTTGAAAATGAAAAATGGAGAAAAAGACTCCGTCTGTTTATTTATTTATGCTCTTTAGGTAGTTAACTAAATGTAAATAATCTTAACATGTTTTTTATTTAAAAAATTGTCTAAAAGTGTTATCTAAAAATGTTTAAAATTAGGTATTTATATATATATAACCTAAATGAATGTTAGGTAACTAACTAAATTTAAATGTTTTTTTTTTGTTAGCTCATCTTGTCTCACTGCTGGGCAAATACCTCCCTCCACTCCTTTGATGATCTTTTATATGATTTATTTAAAAAAGACATAACTTTTAACTGTGTTAACTACCTAAAAAGATGGAGTAAGAATAGACTTCTGTTCTCTTGAAGAGTCCAAGGAAACTCACCACTAAGATTTTCCTTCTTGATCGGCGGCAGACCTTTCTTCTCTCTCTCCCTCAACTTTTCTCTTTCTGCTTCCCGCTCTTTGTAGTTCTTTTCTCTGTCTTTGTCTCTGTCCTTATCTCTGTTATGGATTAAAAAAACATGTAAAGAATGCCAGGGTTTCCACAAAAACTGGGCCTACCTTTCATTATATATGTCCACGTCGCCGGGCAGTAAGTCGGTAATAGCAAAATTGGTTTTTCGATTACCGACTTTATTACCGGACAATAAGTCGGCAAATCAAAAAACATATTTTGCGATTACCGACTTATCGCTCGGAGACGTCGATGAGTACATCGTTTGATAGGTAATTTTGAGCTGAATAAAAGTTATTATGGCAACTTACTATTTGAAACACACAATTTCTTTCTAAAACCAAAAAATAACAAGGATACTCTCGATCTTATCATTTTAAGGCGACGATATGTACACAGAGAATTTAGTTAAATAGGTGCTGAACTATTTTTTTTTTTTAATTGGAAAATATGATGAACGCGATCTCACCTCTCTCTATCTCTCTCGCGGTCCCTGTCGCGCCTCCTCCGGGGCGAGCGCGAGCGGGAGCGGGAGCCGCGGCGGCGCCGGCGCGGGGACTTGGAGCGGGAGCGGTGGCGCCGGGAGCGCGGCGACGGACTATTGAGTAAAATGCTACATAAATACGTTAGCTACGTGTTAGTATGGTACTAATAAATACAAGCAAATTAAAAAAAAAATACTAAAGCCCGTAATTCATGCCTGAAAAGTCGGCAATACACTTGCCCGTAACTGGTACAAAATTATGCAAAAACATAGTAGACATGATGCCAGTGTACTACAATAAATTCTCATTAGTGTATATCACTATAGCATTCAAGCTACTTATATACTTATAAGCTAGCTACAGTATGTGTATCGCTACCTCAAAAGCCTTAATATACATATCTGTAACTAAATTATGCAAATAGCTAGCATGCCATAGTGACATACACCAATCGAAATTGGTTATAGCTCTCTGACATGAAAGCTACTTGCATACTTTTGTGGCAGCTGCTAGTGTGTATTGCACTACCTTAAAGGCTGTGATATAACACTTGTAAAAGCAGTGACATACCTGCCTGTTACTGATACAAAAGTATGCAAGTAGCAAGCATAATGTGTACCAATAAGTTCTGATTAGTGTGTGTCACTATGTCATTCTAGCTATTGCTTACTTATGTGCTAGCTACGAGGCATGTGTACCACTGCATGAGATTCCGTAATAAGCTTTGAGTGTATAGCACTATAGCATGCTAACTACTTGCATACTTTTGTACAAATAAAGGCCAAAATACACATGCCTGTAGCTAGCACAATAGTATGCAAATAACTTTCACGCAAGTACAATACAAATATGGCATGCATGCCACTTTCATACTTTTGTGCCAGCTACAGGTATAATTATGTACTTGCAACATGCCTGTACCTTTACAGACATGTTGCAAGTATTTTGGGTTTAAACAAAAACAAACAGATACACCAGTCGTATTATGACATTGAATGCCAACCAACAAATTGAATCCAAACAAGACATAGAGCTTTACAAATAGCATCCCTTTTCAATTTAATATCTCATAACACAACTACAAAAGTAGGCCACACTTCATAAACTAGTGCGCCTCACCATCAGAGATTGCAGTCAAGCACTAGTTTATATCAATTAAAAAAAAAAAACTTTAGTGTTAACAATACCAGTATAAGCTGGCCAACATATACTTGGTTTTGTGTTGTGAATTTCTTTACTATGTTAGGTTTAGATCAAGATTAAACCATTGAAGTGCAGTCGACTATACTACAAGGCTGTATATATGATACATTGACATTAGAAAGTCGGGCTTCGTAAACATCAACAAACTTGTGTGACCGTTTCTAAGATTCGATATACCATAATAAAGCCCAAGTTTAGATAATGGGGAAGATTTTGTGTTCAGAGGGCGCCACGCGTATGATCTATTTACATTCTGTGGTTCGGAGCGGTTCTTATGAAATTGTATGAAATATTCAATATTTTTGCATTGACGATGTATTGTACGTGGAAATTAAATCAGCTAAAAGTGGAACTAAAGAAGAGGGGTGCGACCTGTAGTGAAAGAAAGGCAGACCTTGTAGAGAGGTTGGTAAATAAAAGTAAAAAAATACTGCAGTATTTTATATTTTCTTGGTGAATGTTTTTACTGTTTAACAATAAACTCCTGACCCTATGAACTTTTATCCACTTGTTTATTATTGTTTGTGTAAATCAAAATCTATGCTATTCTGTTTTTGTAGGTTAGAGGCGTATGATAGAAATTTTAACTTCACCGATAATTCATATCCCTCAGAAACAGTACAAACCGAAGTTATGGACATACCAAAAGACGATTATTATAAAGATATAAACAGCAATGAGGTATCCCATTGCCACCATTAAATAAACATCAAATACAAGAATATTGTGGAATATTCCCATTGACATCGATGTGGACGAATTTTTTGATGCCCTCTGAGTTTTCCCCGTTTTCCAGCCTTTTTTACTCGTTTGTACATATTATTATTTTAAGTTTGTATATATATACCTAGTTATTATTTATTAGATTAATTGATATAGTAAAATTGTACATTATGTGTAAAAAAAGAATATTGTGGAGAGTGAGTTTATAAGCTCATTTAATAAATTTTTTGTGCCTTTCTATGATCATTTTTCATAAGCAGGAAAAAAGTATGCTGTGTTATTCTACTTAATTTAACACAGTTTTATAATCATTTTCTGTAAAATGATGCCCACATAATCGTAAATATGAAGATTGGTATTTTACGAATTCTGGTCGTTTTATTGCTTTAGCCCTCAATCTTTTCCTATTTTTATCTTTTGGGAATAAATGATTACCATTTTCTTTGCATCCCGGCACTGCACAGTTCATCATTTTTATTATTTATATTTAATAGAATGCCAAAAAGTTATAAATAACGCTGCATAGATAATCCGATAACGGATCATAAGAATCGCGACACCTAGCGGGAAAAAATGGCAAAAATCTTCCCCATTAAAATTGCATGTTTTCCAACTGTAGTTTACTGTAGTTTAAAAGAATTTAACATGTTGTAGTGGTAGTAAACCTAAGTACTTTTAAGACTATTATAATCTATACTAATATTATAAAGAGGTAAAGTTTGTTATTTTGTTTGAAGAAGGTAATCTCTGAAAGTACTGCTCCGATTTCAATTTTTTTTTTTTCCAATAGAAAGCTGCTTTATTCCTGAATATTTTATGTACGCAGGCGAAGTCGCTTTTATCCCAATAAACGAGCAGTCTTACAATTTCATTTCTATCCTATCGTCAATCCTTACAATGTCATGCTTATTTTTCTATTTTTTTTACAGTGCAGATCAAAAATAGACTCACACATGCTTAGAAAAGATATATTAGAAGAAGTAAAAGATTGAGATATTTACCTAGAATCATTAGCATCAGGTATTTCTATAACTTGCGGACCAGTCTCCACAAATTCTATGTCAGATTCCACCATGTCATCTTTAGGGTCATTCTGTTTCTGGGAATCTTGCTGGGAACCCTGAAAATATTGACAAAATTAGTTTTTTTAGATACAATTGCTTACTAGCTAATCCTTCTTCAGTAAAAAGTTATTTATTATTTATTTATTTGTGTATTCTCATACAATTAGATATATTATTGGGATTTAAAAGGAGTTTACTTAGAAAAGTTTTCTTACCATGAACGGGAGGCCTTGATTTTGATTCTGTTGCATCTGTAGATCAGACATCATAGGCATCAGATTCTAGAACAATCAAAAGTTAATTTGATTGTTAGATTATTATTTGAAATTGTTAAATATTGAAGACAAGATTACTATACTAGAGTAAGTTTTAGTTATTTTAATTAGCCAAGGGTCAAGTTGTGAAGGATTGCCAGTGTTATCAAGGGGTTTTTTAGAAGTGATTTGGTGTTTTAGAATGGACCCCCTTTTAGTTCTATAGCAAATTGTAGCCTAAAACTGGATTCACATTACTGTGTTGTGTTGTGTGGTTGACGCCTTTTGACGCAGTATGATTTAATCAAAACTCGCAGTAATTAGATGTATAGTCAGAGGTCAAAAAAGCAGTTGCAATCTACCAATGCTAAAGTATCTAAAACTTCTTTATAGCAGAGGTTCAATGGTCCATAATAAGTATATTCAACTAGCTTTTGCCCGCGGATTCACCCGCGTACATAAAATATAGGCTGTCACACAGGAATAAAGCGCTTTCTATCAGTGAAAAATTTTTAGCAATTGGACCAGTACTTACATAACAAAAAAAAAAGAAAAACTTTACCTCTTTATAATATTAGTGTAGATAATTTAGATTTTATGCTAAAAATTAAATCAGTCGTAAACCATTGAATTTTTTCTTTAAAAAAAATTTATTGGTTGAGTGCAACTGCACTTTTGTTCCCTGAGTGTACACCTGAACCAACCAATTTGATTGGTTTATCCATCACAACATGACACAGTTATGTGCTGACAGCTTGATTATTTTAGGCCAAAACAATTAGTGATTACTAAGAACAATATGATGTAAATATAAAATACTTACAGGTATCTGCATCCCAGTCATCATCTGCATTTGCGCCTGCAAACTTTGTAGCTGTCTCATGATTTCAGGATTTGTTAATATACTGTAACAAAAAGAACATCATTTACAATATATAAACACATAAGATAATCATTAACAGCTATTACCATGATAGCCTAGAAAACTAACGGAACAGTCGGTGCACTGTTTAAGTGATTGATTGGCTGCTGTGCTACGTGTAGCGGGTTCATTTCCCGCACGGAACAAATATTTTATTATTACTTCGTTAATTCATTTATCAGTTTTATGTATCTGGTCATACCGGCAACTTACATTTATTTTGTTAAAAAAATTTATGAAACTATCAGACTCACGAAAATGTGTTTTATTTTTATCGCCTAATATGAAAACGGACATTCAATGTGTAAAAGTATACAGGGTATAAGGGACAGCCCTCCACAAAATATCAAGGGGTTGCACAGTAGACAAAAGTGAACAACTTTCCACAAGATTTTTTTTAAGAAAAAAATAAATAAATCGGCCTCTCCATACAAACTGTCCACTCAAGTTTTTAATTTTGTATGGTGATGCTGATTTAATTTTTTCGTTTCCTGAAAAAAAGTCTTGTGGCAGGTTGTTCAGATTCGTCTACTGAGTAAGCCCTTAAAGTTTGTGGAGGGCTGTCCTTTACAACCTGTATTGTGAGTATCTAATTCACCTTCCCAACGCATCAGCGGGGTTCTGTTGTGGCGCGCTGTGCCCAGTATGAGATGTGTGGCTGTTATGAGAGCTGTGGGTGCTGTGCCCTCCGCCAGCTGGCTCGGGTGGCGCGTCATCTTCACTTTCGTATTCAAAGTCGTTGAGTAGTTTCCTGTTGAACTTCGCCGGCTGGCTTGAGGGTTGATCCTGGAACTGTTAAAAAGTATTTTTTTGTAAAAAAAAAAAAATTAACAATTATACTTAACAACACTAGGAATTGGCGACAGGCGAGCGTTTGACGGACTGTCTTTATGTTATTTTTTGGCATTCAAAACGTGACAAGTTTAAGGCCCTGATTTTTGCCTTTTAAGTTCGGCTCGCGACTCGTCAAGATTGTAAAACTGCAGTCTTGGCTCGTACATCGATCACCCACTTTAGATTTTGAATAAATTTCTTCTTTCTTCTTTACTTGACAGTTGTAAATTGTCCCAGTTGACTTGTACTATGTTTACTGGTTGATTTACTAACTTATCTGAATGTAATTACATGTTCTTCTATATTAACATCTAACTGATAATATGATAAACATCTCCCAATTTGGCATAATTTTCTATTGAGTCATATAATTTTTTTTTTTAATCTCCCAATTTGGCATAATTTTCTATTGAGTCATATAATTTATTTTTTTTAATCTTTATCAGTGCTCAAATAGTTTTGATAACTTGTGAAATCAAACAAATTGTTAAATCTTCATGACATCATGAGTTCATGGAGGTCAGTACATGTTGATAAGAAACATTTATTGAGTATTGAGAAATGTCAAGTTTACATTCATTTTCTTTACAAATTATGCAGCACAGGATTTTAGAAATCAGATGTTTTCTTATGGGGCTTACTATTTCTAATATATACATAATCTATCTCCTTTCTCTCAGTCCATCCAAAGGTTGTCTGTAAGAGATCGCCCTGTGCGATAAGACCGCCCATTGTGCACTTATTCTTTTAAATGTTTGTCCTGTATTTTTGTTTATTTGGTGTACAATAAAGATTATAATAAATATAATAAAAAAATAATAAATACATAAGACTTACTAGTCGAGAAGTGGTATTTTTTTTCTAAGAATTTTTACCATTCCGAGCATAAAAAACAGTATTTACAAATGCTCTAGTATAGAAAATGTTAAAGACTCAATAAAATCTCAATATATTCCATCACATTAGCATGTTTCAGTCAAATAATGGGATCAATTAAATACCAGAATTACTAGAATAATATTTACCTGATCACCCATTGGTGTGGAAGACTGTGGAGTGTGAAGAGGAGGTGGTACTGGTGATATCTTGCTGTCTGATGCATTGTGACTTATGTTCAGACTGCTCCCTGAAAGATTATGTAAAATTATTACAAAGTGAACAAATAAAGGATATTGTTTTCCTCAATTGAAGTACAGGTAAATTAAGTGAGATATAGTAAAATCTACATGGTTGTCATTCATGGTTGAATATATTCAACATTCACAAGGAATAAAATGGTAACTCAGTTTTAGACCTGTATTTTATGTACATATGATTGTAATTTAAAAATTGTCTCAAACTGAGTTACAATTTTATTCCTTGCAGGTGTTGATATGTTCTGCATTAATAGAAATCTTTAAAAACCTGTAATTTTGGTTTGACATACTAAGTAAAATGTGCAATGCTAGCTGACCCTGCGTTCCGAATAGTGATAAATGATAATATGTATTGCGAATCTGAGCAATGTATGACGTCACAATTTGTGACTTATTATAAATCAAAGTTAAAGAAAGGATGGATCATGATATAGGATCAGTCCATTAAAAATGGTGAAGACAAACCAAATAAGGAGCAAATTACAATGACAAAAATTACATAAACATATCATACCAGCTAACTTAAACCTTATTCTTACGTAATAAGGTTGAAGTTAGCTGTTATAAGCCATACTGCATTCGGTACACTGGAGCCTGAGAGGTTTTTTTTTTTTTTTTTTTTTATTCTAGTATTTAGAGGCTTCAGTGCACTCTGGGTGACTATGCCAGCCTCATGGGATCAATCCTATTGTAGCAAATAATAATAATCAGCAAATTACAATAACATATCATACCAGCTAACTTAAACCTTATTCTTACGTAATAAGGTTGAAGTTAGCTGGTATAAGCCGTACTGCATTCGGTACACTGGTGCCTGAGAGGTTAATATTATTGAAGTTGATGAATGAGACTATACATTTGTACACCGGGAAGCTATTTGTGCAAAGTAAGGAAAGTATTGACGAAGAAAAAGAAATACGGAGAGACAAGAGGGGAGGGGTGAGGGCCTATTCTTTAGTCTACAATTCTTTATTCAAAACCAACTCGACGGGTGCAAAGTAAAGAAAGTTATCTCCAATTTTTCGATTTTCTGATAGTTAGTAATAGTATGTGAATAATAACCAATTATTTATTAATTTTCTTTGTTTCAAAAACATAATTGAAAAAAGGAACTATTATTTCTTTGTTGTTGACACTTGAAAGACCATTTGCCATGTCTTAGAATATAATTTTTTAGTAAGTTACTGCAACTATCACAAAATCGCAAAATTATAGATAACTTTGCACCCGTCAAACTATCTCGCATGAGAGCCATCACAATAGATAATAATTTATCTAGTCTCATTAGTCAAAGCTTGATAAGCAAAACAATAATATTACCATTGGCAGTGTTATTCTGCTGTTGCTGTATCTCCTGGTGCAGCGGATGGTTGGGGTCTGCCATGTCCAACAGCGGCTGGATGACTTGTGGGCTGAACACATTGTTCTTTTGCCACAGGTTAAGTACTCTGATGATGTTGCGCTGAAAAGTTGAAATATTTTTTTTCTTAGTATTGGGGTCTTGATTTTAGTGACTAGAATAGTTATGAAGTGGTCTTTACTACTAGGATTTTATGAAATGCTTGGGATTATTTTTAAATCGAAGTTTAAAAACATTGAAATTGGTCACTTATTGTTGTCAAGCAATTTTGGTACAAACAATGTTTTAGTTCATTTTATGTAGAAGGCATTTAATACTGAACATTAAAATTACAATATGATGACTGAAAACTTCTCCAAAAAATTAACATATCATCCTTTATCAAAGACTTAAGTTGCATAGCGCCTTTCCATAACATTTTATTCAATACATAGATAAGAGAGGGACACATTATAACCTAAAACATTCATTTTATGTAACTAACCTTATCTTCAGGAGGACATCTGAAGAGGTTTGCAAATGTTTGTTGCATGTTTTTTGCAAATCTTGGCGCGAACACATCCTTGTCTTGTCCGAATTGATGCCGCGACTGTCTCACTATTGAATCTATCACGTAAAGACCAGGCACTTTATACTCTGGCTTGCATTTTTGGATGAACTTCTCAACACTGTGCACTACATGTTTGTAAAACTTTATGGCCTTTATAGCACCTCTGGTTATTGCACTCATCTTCGCCTTGGATATAGGCGGCTTGTTGTCGTACAACGCGGATAACTGTAAGAAAAATTTTGTTAATAAAATGCCACGGAACATTTTGTTCAATACGAAAACATGGAAGTAAAAATACCTCCGCGTTGAACGATTTCACTTCCGGCATTTCCATTTTGGTTTTTTAATCTCCTTCACTATTATAAATATTAAACTACATCACCATTACAACTTATTTGCGAAAAGAAAATCATTCTCGGAGCAGAGAATCAACATGCTCAAAATTACAAAATGGCGTGTACAGAAGACGTTCGTTGTCTATGAATGAGTAGCATGAGTTGAAGCTTGCGTTCAGAAATAAATTTTCAATTCGTTTTTTCAAAGCTGAAACGTTGTATGAGTTTAAGATGTAAATTGTTATATACTTCTATGGTTTCATCATCATTTATTTATTATTCATTAAAATTATAAAACAATACATAATGATATTGATTCGAGTTAATTATTTTTTATAAAAAGGTAGTCTATGGTAAATATAGCCAGTAGTGTTGTTCTGGTAAAATCGATAACTGAATTGAAAAATTAATGGTTCAAGTTGTTCTAAACTATATTTTACTCCGATAAAATGTAGCTCAAAACTAGTGATGGGCAATGATAATAATCCGGTTAATATCATTTGGCTAATAATCGATTAAAACTCAGTTAATAGCCATTAATAGCAATTATGGATGATAACCCTGCTATTAATGTTATTTTAGTGATTGAAACTTCCCTTCATGGTTTTCAAGCTTAGGACTGTCAGATTAGGCTTCGTTTTCATCATCTTTGTAGTAAATAAATGTGCAATTTAAAACTAATCTGGCCCATTTAAAAATATTATTTATTTTATGATTATACACACAAACCAACAACACACGAAAAAGGACTTCTTCACCGAAACATATCCAGTCGACGTACAGATTCCGGATTCGGTTGGCGTCGCTGTAATGCAGTTCATGCATCTCTTTCTGGCACGAATAATATTAGCGCCAGAAAGAGATAGCACGAGAAACGGGGGTACGGGGATGCATGTTACCTACTAACTAATCGCTCGGGTATTTTCCATTGTCTATAATTTACCTACGTCGTATTCACAGAAAAGAGCTAATAAGTAACTTACTTATTGTACCTTACATTGATGGAACGGGCTAGGTGGAATTAGGTTATGTAATTCCGACGCACACTCTCCGAAATGCAACCGGTAGAAAACCGACAGGCTAGCGACTCTGAGTCGATGACTTTGAAGCCTCGACTCGACGAGTGTATCATCGCCAATTATCCTTCTGGCTCGCCTCTCAATTGCCTCAAGTGCATCAAGCTGGTATCGGGAAGATCCGTCCCAAAGATGAGAGCAATACTCCATACACGATCGAACTTGAGCTTGATAAAGTTTCAGCATCTGTTCCGGCGTGAAGTACTGTCTGACCTTTGCGAGGATTCCCAGGTTTTTTGCAGCCAGTTGAGCCTTTGCTTCGATGTATGGCCCAAAGTTGAGTGTTGATGTCAGCGTAACACCAAGAAGGTCAAGATGTTCAGTTATCGGCACGGTTGCACCCCGGAAAGTTGGAGCGGGGCTGAATTGGCTCCTTTTAGCGGAAAATAGACACGCCTGGGTTTTTACAGCATTGAACTTGACCAAATTGGCATCGCCCCATTCGGAGACTGCCTCCAAGGACAAGTTCAAGCGCTTAACCATAGCCTCTCGAAGAGACTGGATCTGTGTCCCACTAGCTGGTGCGTTGGATATGTAACTCTCGGCAACAGTGCTGTCATCTGCATACCCAAAGGTACCGGGCTTGAGCAGATCGTTTATGTGCAGCAAGAATAATGTTGCCGAGAGTACTGACCCCTGAGGGACCCTGGCATTAATAGCCATTTGACCGGACGAGCAGCCATCAATAACCACTCGGATGGACCGGTTACTAAGGAAATCTGCGATCCAAGCACATAATCCAGCGGGTAAACTGAAAGATAAAAGCTTACTAATAAGGCCTTCGTGCCAAACCCTATCAAAAGCCTTCGAGATATCGAGGGAGACGGCAAGCGCTTCCCCGTGCTTCTCGATGGCCTCACTCCAGATGTGGATGGCATACGCTAGAAGATCTCCAGTTGACCGATTTCGGCGAAAACCGTATTGACGGTTGGTATCCTAAGGGATATCATTAGCTTCTAGGTATGCCAGGAGCTTAGTGTTGAGTACACGTTCCATGGTCTTACAGAGAATGGACGTTACTGAGATTGGTCGGCAGTTAGCTGGGTCAGCCCGACTCCCCTTCTTGGGCACAGGCTGTACATTAGCTTGCTTCCATGCAATCGGCACTTTTTCAGCCTCAAATGAAAGCCTAAATAGGCGTGTCAGGATCGGAGACAATTCAGGTGCACACGTTCTCAGAACAATTGCTGGTATCCCGTTTGGACCGCTAGCCTTGTTCACGTCAAAGTTACGTAGCACCCTACGGACGTCCTTCTGTTGGATGCGAATATCCGACATACTCGTATCGCAACCATCAGGGTGAACAGGGGCCGCGCGTTACCTGGATCTAGACGCGAAGATTCCGTGAAGAGTGAGGCAAACAAATTTGCTTTCTCCTCAGCGGTATGTGCCAGCGACCCATCGGGTTTCAGCAGTGGTGGTAGTGAGGGGCGGCAGAAGTTCGATTCAACCGACTTAGCCAGGGACCAAAACGCCTTACTACCCGCAGGGTATGAAGCTAGTTTGTTCCCGATGCGGCTAATGTGGTCGAACCGAGACCTCCGCATCACCTTCTTGCAAGACTTGGCAGCTCTGTTGAAAGTTCTCTTCTTCTGGCTTACGTCATTCGTCTTGTGCATACGAGCATCGGCCCATACCTGATATGCTGCGTGCTTGAGCGCGTTAGCGCGATCACACTCCGCACCAAACCAAGGGCGAGCTCGGCCAGACATGGCTACGTTGGAGAATGGAATATAGTACTCCATTTTGTTAAGTCAAGTAATTAATTAGGTAGATGGTTAAATCACAAAGCGATGTGTCAATAGTAATTATGGTTTTTGTAGTATGTATTGGATCTCTAAATTAACAAAACTGAATTTCCCAAAAAATGTGTATTTATTTTATTATTAACACTTTTTCACATACAAAAAGTGAAAATAATTAAAAAGAATTACAATACATTGAATCACACTGCGTACATGCACCCAATTTATGATCACACCCACAGATTTTACACTTAACAAAAAAAAGCATTTATTTTTTTTACAATACATTAATAGCAGGGTTATCATCCATTGCAAGGCTATTAATGGCTACTTATGGATTATAATCGATAATAACTCAAAGCATCCGGCTATTTACCCAACACTACTCAAAACTAATTTATATCTTGCATAATTTTTGAAATGCGTCATTAAATTACTTAAAAATAAGTTATGATGATGTATTTTAGCAATAAAGGACCTATTACACTGCGCTAAATATCGCGTGCGATCGTACTATTTTTCATTCATAGAAAGACAGTCTAGTCTATGTTTCGACGTGTCGCGTAGTGTAATAAGGGTTAGACTGTCTTTCTATGAATGAAAAATAGTACGAGTCGGAATATCGCACGCGATATTCAGCGCAGTGTAATAGGTCCTTTAGTTTCCTTGTTAACATTAACATTTATTGATGCTTCACAGTCTAACCCGTATTACACTACGCGATACGTCGAACCATAGACTAGACTGTCTTTCTATGAATGAAAAATAGTACGATCGCACGCGATATTTAGCGCAGTGTAATAGGTCCTTTATTCCTTTTGAAAGCTTCCGTTGAATGTGCTGTGTTAAAGTGATGCAACAACCATGTTAAAAAGTTCTAAAAGTCTGCAACAGCATGATTATGTCCCTACCTATAACACCATAATATATTTACTGCTTTTCTTTTAACGTTGACACACTAACCTATTTTATGGTAAATGCCCTTTAATTATTATTTAATTAAATCACTCTTATTTCATTTGGCTGCAATGAATATCTTAGGGGGTATTACAGGTTTCAATTATCTCCGCAGCAAAATAGTGATAGTCTGAGGTAACGTTTGGAGGAATGACGATGACTCTATAACGCAAAAAGCTTCTGAAGGACATTAGAGGGTTCAAGTTCAATTCAGTAAAAATTTGAGACGCTCTTCGCTCTACCCTGGAGTGCGAAAAATCCTTTTTTATTTTCCCACCTCAAAAAAAGAACCTCTGCTTCAAGGACAGGTATCCTAATGGAATAGTTTGAACTTAAAATGATCGTTATTTGAGCTAGATAGCCTTTGAATGTTACACCTTTTACCTAGTGCTCATTTGTCCGATATATAGCTAGCCAAACACTGAATAAATAAAGGATTAAAGACTTTGATACACTAAATGAGCACTGTGACTATAGGATGCGATCCCGCCCGTATTCTAGACCCGAAATTTTCGGCAATGAAATTCATAAATCCCAGGATTTTCGGGATCAATAATATATATTTTTAAGTTTTGTTTAATAACAAGTGAATGACCTGGGCTTTTAGATTATAGATATATTTATCAAACCGTTCAAAAGATCATCGACGACATATGTTCAGTAGACTATATGAAATAATAATAATTTAGATAGTGGTAGTGACTTAAAGGATTTGTTTTGAAGTCCAAACAAGATGGCAACAAAAAAAAAAACATACAGATTATTCAGGTAACTGAAGTAACTGAAAAGATAAACAATTGAAACAAATATGATTATAAAGAGATAAACAAAAGCAAATTGACCTCAGAACGAAGTATAAAACATTATGAAAAATTTAGCTGTGTATAAAAACCATTGAACGGGAAATTAATCTCTTTGAGATAGACTTATAAAACCTCATGACGATTCCTTGATTTTCCATTATGTATGTACTAGCTTCTAATCTGACGTTTTACAAGTGCCCATAAAGGCCTCTTAAAAATAAAAGCAATTTGAATTTAGATTCAAAACGTGCTTTTTTGTTATACCTATATTAAATTGAAAGTTTAATAGTTAGTTTTTTAAATCATAGAAGTGCCTAGTTATTCAATTTTAGAATTAACATGTTTATTGCCAAAACACAAAAAAAAACAGATATGTTTTATTGACTTTTTAGATAAACCTGACATCCCGGGAATAGAAAAAACGTTGGAATCGGATCCTCTGTAACACAGAGCGCTTGTCAGAGGGAAAAATGCGGCATTTTTGAGGTCATTCCGGTACGTTTCGAGATTATTATCCAGTTTAACTTTTGACTTGCATAAGCAACGACGTTCGTATATATTCCGTTCGTCAACTCAAATCAACATCAATATCTGTCGATTGCATGTATGGAATATTAGTGTATAATAGTTACAGTGAATACATATGATGTTAAAATAAAAAAAAAAATGTAATAAAAAATTTGGAAGTAAGCGAGACAGGGTGTAATGTAAAGCCCGCAAACTTCCATCGAAAAGGGAGGATCCTCCGACCAGACGTATGTTATCTGGTCTGTACAATTGCCCGATAGATGATTTCAGGCTGTTGTCTAGGTTTAAATCACGCAGATAACTCTATTGCCCGATCCAGGATTTTGTTGTGTGTGCGCAAATGCAAATGGATGATGAAATATGTCTGTGTAAGCATTGATACAATCCACCACATAACCAGACCCCATTTCCTTCAACTAAAATGGTAAAAATGAATTAAAATTATTTGATACTAGCTGTGTCCGCGACATCGTTCGCGTGGACTACAGGATTTTGAATTTGTTTTTTCTAAAATAAAAGTAGCCTATGTTACTCCTTATTACATCAGCTACCTGCCAAAAAAAGTCTCGTCAAAATCGGTCCAGCAATTTCAGAGATTAGCCCGGACAAACAGACAGACAGACAAAAATTGTAAAAAAGAATATTTTGGTGTATGTACCGTATATATATTTAGATGTATGTAGTAAAAAGCAGTTATTTCAATATTACAAACGGACACTCCAATTTTATTTATATGTATGTATGCATGTATAGATGACAGATTAGCAGCTATTAGCTAATGCGTGTTTCAAATAGCTTGGAGTTTAGTGTGATTAGTTGAGATGAGCATGAGTCAGATCATGTGTATGATAATGATTATTTCGATACAGATCTGCGCATGATTATTCAAGTTGCTTTGCTATCGTATGTTTTATGTTTCACATCACTAAAGGTTTTGAAAATGCCAATGTCATTATTAGTGTCAAAGTGTCAAATAAAAGTTAAAACTGGTTAAATAAAACCAAAAACAAAACCATTGAGAAACTCGGAGAAACTGTTGAAAATTACTTTGTTTTGTAATTGAATTTATTTTCTTGATAAAGCCCCCGGACTGGAATTTGTATAAACTTTATAAAGAAGGAAGATATTGGATTATTTATTTGACCTATTTGTTTAGAGACTTACTTGCAGTCAATAAACAATTTCAATAAATCTTTCTTAGAATAAATAAAGGCTTTAAGAATAAGTTGACGAGCAATTATGACTGATGAATATGCGGCTGTTAAGCGTGGCAAGCTGATCTTTAAAGGAGAAAAACCCAAGTAAGTGTTAGCATTGTATCAATAACATAACCAATTTTTTTTAAGCTCTACAAACTTACAGGTTATAGCTCAAAGATTTTTGCTAAATGTTTCCAAAAAATAAATTTTGTTTCAATATGTTTTCAGGGCCAAAAAACGTAAGCACAAGAAGAAAGAAAACTCTGAAGACTCAAATGTAGATGAGGATTCCATCAAGCATGGTGGTTGGTGGAAGGTGGAAAAAGTTGAGGACATAACTGGTTCCATTTCCATAGAATTTGGAAAGAATGCTTATGTGTCAGCATTAGACAATGGCTTGTTCACTCTCGGTGCTCCCCATGGTGATGGAGAAGGCCCGTCTCCAGAAGAAATATTTACTGCATTTCCAGCCGGAGAGAACAAGTTTGCTTTGAAGTCAGGCTATGGGAAATACCTGGGTGTTGTGAAAGAGACCGTTGTTGGAAGATCTGATGCTGTGGGGGCCATGGAGCAGTGGGAGCCTGTGTGGCAAGAAGGTGAGGAAGCTATTTTAAATTGATGTCAAAATTTAGTTGTTGATGTTATTGAGACATCAGATCAGAGCTATTCGGATTGAATCAATGTTATAGTTTGGGCAGCTTACAAGACTTCTTTCAGTTTCCCGACTATGCACTATCTAATAGATGTCAATTATATTAAAGTGTCTGTTTGTAATATTAAAAAACTTTAGTATGTCATGATAAGGCCCCAGAGATGGAGTAACGGATCACAAAAACAAGACTGAAAACTGCCATGTAGCTAAGTAAGCTCTAATTTCCTTAATCCACAGGCAAAACAGCAATTCTGAGCTCCCTGAACAAGTTCATGTCAGTGGACCCTGAAGATGATGCAGTGGTTGCCCGGAGTACAGTGGCTGGAACTGACGAGTTTTGTAACATCCGGAGCAATAAGACTAAAGAAGTGAACAAGTCTGTATTGCCTGATGAGGAGCAGGCTGATTTGTCGCAGGTGGAAGTTAACTATGTGTGAGTAAGAGTTTATTAAAATACTAGCTGACCTGGCAAACTTCGTACTGCTTAAAAGTGCTGATAAACTTGAGCATTCACTTGTAATGACCATTGTTGCGAATGTTACATTACAGAAAAATAATGAAGTTTTAGCAAGCATGCTATAAAGCGATGAGCATTCCATCAAGTGTTCTGACTGATTTAATTTTAATAAATGTATAGATGAACTGCTGCTATGTGAGAGTAGAAAATTGATCCCAGGGAACATACTCCCAGGATAAATAGTTCCCTATGTACTATTCCAGGACACAGTCTACCCGTATGCCATCATCATTCATCCAAATCAAATCTTTTCTTCACATTGTTCCACAATAGGAATTACTCCTGTATCAATTTACATACATAAGACATCCAGGCTCAGACCCGAATCGAAACTATATTTTTTTGTTTCAAACGAGAATCGAACCACAATACACAGCACAGCAGTCAATCGCTTAAGTTCTGTGCTATCCGTGCCGTCAGCCTTTTCAGCTTGAAAAAGTAATACATCCGGACCGAGCCCACTCATGCACTCCTCGCAGGGAGCCGCACCCCGCTCCTTTTGTGCTACGAATAATACAACATTAAAGTTCTCAATAGACATGACTACATGCTCACCGTTAAATTTAAAATAGCGACACTGCGCAGGTAATAATCCAGTTTAGCGTTGAAAAAAACAGGGAATATTCCCGTTTCTTTCAAATACTGTTGTTTTATTCAATGTAACATTCGAAACTTTCAAGAAATTTATAAATTTATAATTTATAATTTATAAATTTCATGTATTTTTCGAAAAAAACCGAAAAAAACGGAAAAATATGAAAAGAACCGAAAACTTCATGTTTGTTTTTTTCAAATGCGTACTTTTTTTGGAACGAAGTTCCTTATTGCGCGTTGTGAAAGGGGGCTAGACGGAAAAAATTCTCACGAAAAATTGTACCGACACTTTTACTGTCAAAATATAAATCCAAGATGGCGGCTGCAATAAATTATCAACTTTTTCGTCATGGGTGTCGTTTTCATGGTTTTCGAGGGTGTTGAAACCGATGGTACTGTCAAAATATAAATCCAAGATGGCGGCTGCAAGAAATTATCAAATTTTTCGTCATGGGTGTCGTTTTCATGGTTTTTGAGGGTGTTGAAACCGATGGTACTGTCAAAATGTAAATCCAAGATGGCGGCTGCAAGAAATTATCAACTTTGTCGTCATGGGTGTCGTTTTCATGGTTTTCGAGGGTGTTGAAACCAATAGTACTGTCAAAATGTAAATCCAAGATGGCGGCTGCAAGAAATTGTTAACTTTTCCGTTATGGGTGTCGTTTTCATGGTTTTCGAGGGTGTTAAACCGATTGTACTGTCAAAATATAAATCCAAGATGGCGGCTGCAAGAAATTATTAACTTTTCCGTCATGGGTGTCGTTTTCATGGTTTTCGAGGGTGTTGAAACCGATGGTACTGTCAAAATATAAATCCAAGATGGCGGCTGCAAGAAATTATCAAATTTTTCGTCATGGGTGTCGTTTTCATGGTTTTCAAGGGTGTTGAAACCGATAGTACTGTCAAAATGTAAATCCAAGATGGCGGCTGCAAGAAATTATTAACTTTTCCGTCATGGGTGTCGTTTTCATGATTTTCGAGGTTGTTGAAGCCGATAGTGCTGTCAAAATGTAAATCCAAGATGGCGGCTGCAAGAAATTGTTAACTTTTCCGTTATGGGTGTCGTTTTCATGGTTTTCGAGGGTGTTAAACCGATTGTACTGTCAAAATATAAATCCAAGATGGCGGCTGCAAGAAATTATTAACTTTTCCGTCATGGGTGTCGTTTTCATGGTTTTCGAGGGTGTTGAAACCGATGGTACTGTCAAAATATAAATCCAAGATGGCGGCTGCAAGAAATTATCAAATTTTTCGTCATGGGTGTCGTTTTCATGGTTTTCAAGGGTGTTGAAACCGATAGTACTGTCAAAATGTAAATCCAAGATGGCGGCTGCAAGAAATTATTAACTTTTCCGTCATGGGTGTCGTTTTCATGATTTTCGAGGTTGTTGAAGCCGATAGTGCTGTCAAAATGTAAATCTAAGATGGCGGCTGTCACAAATTATCAACTTTTTCGTCATGAGTGTCGTTTTCATGGTTTCGAAGAGGTTGAAATAGTGCTGTCAAAATGTACATAAAATAGGATAGTATTTTTTAGTTATCTTGTATTGGCTAGACGGAAAAAATTCTCACGAAAAGTTGTAACGATACTTTTTGCTATAGTAAGCTATTGTAAGCCGTGCGGCGTGCGCATGTTTCTCTGTCTCTCTCTCTCTCTCTCTCTCTCTCTCTTATAGAAAGCAAGCCAGAACGGAACTTCGTTCCATCCGGGTGTCCCTTGACACCTCAGTAGTTTTTTTTTAATTAATGTAAACTAGCGCTTGACTGCGGTCCTACCTGATGGTAAGCAGTGACGCAATCTGATGGTGAGGCGCACTAGTTTATGAGGCTTATGTCCAACAGTGGACACAAGTAATTATAACGCCTAAATGGCGATACTTGTTGGAGGCTTATGTCCAACAGTGGGCATCAGTCATTATAACGCCTAAATGGTGAAACTTGGAGGAAGCTTATGTCCAACAGTGGGCATCGATCATTATAGCGCCTAAATGGCGACACTTGGGGAGTCTTATGCCCAACTGTGGGCATAGGTCATTATAGTACGGGGAGGCCTATGTCCAACAGTGGGCATCAATCATTATAGTGCCTAAACGGCAACTCTTGGGGAGGCTTATGCCCAACAGTGGGCATAGGTCATTATAGTGAGAGGAGGCCTATGTCCAACAGTGGGCATCAATCATTATAACGCCTAGGTGGTGACACTAGGGGGAGGCTTATGCCCAACAGTGGGCATAGGTCATTATCGTGAGGAGGCATATGTCCAACTGTGGGCATCAATTATTATAACGCCTACGTGGTGACACTAGGGGGAGGCTTATGCCCAACAGTGGGCATAGGTCATTATCGCGAGAGGAGGCCTATGTTCAACAGTGGGCATCAATTATTATAACGCCTACGTGGTGATACTTGGGGGAGGCTTACGCCCAACAGTGGGCATAGGTCATTATCGCAAGAGGAAGCCTATGTTCAACAGTGGGCATCAATTATTATAGCGCCTACGTGGTGCCACTTGGGGGAGGCTTATGCCCAACAGGGAGCAAAGGTCATTATCACGAGGGGAGGCCTATGTCCAACAGTGGGCATCAATTATTATAACGCCTACGTGGTGACACTTGGGGAGGCCTATGTCCAACAGTGGGCATAGGTCATTATCGCGAGAGGAGGCCTATGTCCAACAGTGGGCATCAATTATTATAACGCCTACGTAGTGACACTTAGGGGAGGCTTATGCCCAACAGTGGGCAAAGGTCATTATCGCGAGAGGAGGCCTACGTCCAACAGTGGGCATAGGGCATTATCACGAGAGGAGGCTTATGTCCAACAGTGGGCATCAATTATTATAACGCCTACGTGGTGACACTTGGGGAGGCCTATGTCCAACAGTGGGCATAGGTCATTATCGCGAGAGGAGGCCTATGTCCAACAGTGGGCATCAATTATTATAACGCCTACGTGGTGACACTTGGGGGAGGCTTATGCCCAACAGTGGGCAAAGGTCATTATAGCGAGAGGAGGCCTATGTCCAACAGTGGGCATCAATTATTATAACGCCTACGTGGTGACACTAGGGGGAGGCTTATGCCCAACAGTGGGCATGGGTCATTATAGTGAGGGGGAGGCTTATGTCCAACAGCGGGCATAGGTCATTATAGCGAGGGGAGACTTATGTCCAACTATGGGCATCAGTATTTTAGCGCCTAATGGCGACACTCGGGGGAGGCTTATGTCCAACAGTGGGCATGAGTCATTATAGCGAGGGGGAGGCCTACGTCCAACAGTGGACAGCAGTCATTAAAGCCCTAAATGGCGATACTTGAGAGAGGCTTGTGTCCAACAGTGGGCACCGATCATTATGGTGACACTTGGGGGAGGCTTGTGGGAGCTCGATTCTGATCAAGCTGATTTCACTGTCAATCGAGATTTTGGCTGAGGAAAGCTAGATCATTTGTATAGTGGGTGAAAATGTACCACTCGTACATTTTCGCCCACTATAAATATATTTCAATTTCAATAAAACTCGTTTTTTTCCATTTTTCATGAAATTCACCGAAATAATGAATAAAACATTCGAAAGATTTCTATTTTGTTCCCAAACGTTTTTTTTCGCAAAATTTCAATGCAACATGTGAAAAAAACGGAAAAAAACCACAATTTGTTTTTTTCATTGAAAGAAACAATTGTTTCTTTCGGGAATTTTCAACGCTAATCCAGTTACCGCTACGGGGACCGTCGCACACGAAACACGCGCGACGTCACGCGATGGGGGCCCCGCGCGTGCTCCCGCTCAATGCAGCGTTGGTCCTTAGAAAATCGTGCACTAGGTTTGAACACAGCACTGAGAATTCAAAGTAGGACTTTTCTTGTGTGTTTAACAGAACTTTTTTCTTTAGGTCAGAAAAAGCCATGAAATTAACTCATTGAACTAAAATCAATATTTATATTCCAGCAAAAAGTTCCAGAAATTCCAAGACAAGAAGCTTCGTTTGAACGAGGGTGGCGTTTCAGAGTTGAAGAAGGCCAAGACAGAGGGCAACCTGCACGAGACGTTGTTAGACCGTAGAAGTAAGATGAAAGCTGATCGATATTGTAAATAGATAATGTTATAATGTAAGACATGGTTTTTGATTACCCCTAAAAGAAAAACTAGGCTTGTCTGTCATCATATACTCTCAGCCTCTTTTTCCAACTTCCTCTTTCCCAAAAGATCATAGCCTTCCACTTTTTCATAGCAAGAAGAGTATAGGTAGGTATTTTTTCAAATACGGAATGTATAGTTGCCATCACGGATCTTGAACATTTGCGCAGAAGTCAAATGGTCTCTGTAGTGGTTCGAAGTGCGACGCGGGGGCGGGGAGTGTCAGTGATTGGCTGGCCGCGCCATCGCGTCATAGACGTCGCTCCTCCTCATTCGTTCATTGCGTTGCTGCATGTATCTAACAACGAACACGATTGGCTCGCCAATGTATGGAATGCGCAAAGCGATCCCCACTCTGACGCCTAACGTTCAAGATCCGTGATGGCAACTGTACTAACAATGGTTGGTACATTACTTTCCTAAATAACACAACTAGGTATCTAATTAATTATTTCTGCAATATTATACCCGTCATTCTGACCACACCTTTCAAAGGCATTTCAGGCAAAAGAAACACCCGGGTCACTATTGTTCATATTCGTTCATTGCCCGGCCGGAGGACACGACGACGGGCGAAACTCCGCTGTGTGATGTGTCCTCGTGGAGGCGAGGACACTTCACATAGCGAGTCGAATCATCGATCGTAGGTACCTGTAGCTTGAGCCAGAGTCGTTGTCTACAGCGCGTACCTACTGTTCCACGCGCGTCTTCGATGTCCGCTAGGGTCACGAAGAATTTTTGAAAAGGAAATCTATGGTCCTATAACGCAAATCGCAGCAACGGGACACAGGTGTGGTTTTTTTAGTCAGTAATTCAGATACGCTCTCCCACTCTAGGGCGGAGGTTAAGTTATTGGATGATTCCCACTTCTAACAAAACCTTTCCAATATCTTAGGATGGCCATCCATCCACAGGGTTTGATAAACATTGTGACCGCCGTCATAGTTTTAACTACGAGCCCCTATGCTTGTCTAGATACATGTGGCCATAAAGACATGTTTTTACCAAGCTAAAAATAGTTCTAGAATGATACCACAAAATGATAACTACGGATTCAGTAATCAAAACGTTTAATGAGAGCAGAGATACATAAAGTTACAATCAATAAATCAATGATAAACAAAACACAAGTCACTTTCAAATATTTTTATTTATTCCTCATGTAATAACCTCCGGTACAATGGCCTAAACGATTTGCGATAATTTGGATACACGGTATTTTACAGAGAAACTTACAATCAGAGAATTTGAATATACTACCTACACGTCTTATACAAAACGATATCTACACCTATACCTAATGTTAGACTAGACACAGAGCTAGTCTATTGGAACATGATTCGAAGTGGCCTCAGTAGTCCAGTCTAAAGTTTGTGGTGTATATGGATTTATACTATTTTAGTTTATGTGAATGTGCGACACACATCTAACATTACTCTTCAAGAATCTTTACAAAAAAAAGAACTTACTCTACGCACTTATTTAGACTAAGATGCTATACATAAGTAGATGATTCTATCTAAACAAATATTATTGCTAAGGACAGATATATGTTATGAGAATAATATCAGAGATGTGATCGCACATTCAAGTTACAGTAATCCTATGCATTGAGTTCAAAATCAGTCGAAAGGCCATCTGAAGCAGATACCAGACAATATAAGCTTTTTATTGAATCGTAATACACTAACCCACCAAGGATCGGTTACTGGTTCAAAACAAATATTCACATATCCTGGTCAAAAGAAAGTATTCTCCTTGTCTGTTGTACTGTTTTATTGCAAACATAATAATAACATTCGGTGGGCAAATTAATATAAATATTCAATATGTTGTAACAGTTTTGATATAGAATGAGATTTCGTATTTTATTCTTTAAATTATAATGTGTTTATATCATCAGAGGAGCATTGCAAAATCATAATATACATACATCTAAAATAAATGCTAAAAATATACACGTAAACTTATGTCTACCAAGTTAATATGACAAATAATACATAAAATACAAGATGATGTACTGACCATTGAAATGTGTAGCTCCTCGAGTGGTCAAACAATAGCTGAGTAATTTAGTATTTACATAAATTGTGAAAATAATGATAATGGAAAAAGTGCAACATGCTTTGCATTCACAAAGTACAAGGATATTCACAAGGGCATGTCAAGCAAGACTTGTTACAAATAAAAACTACTCTTGTTATAAACAATACCTGCTTGTTTTAATAAATTTATTTAACTTAAATGGGTACGTTTAATTTACAGCATTCTCATGCGTTCTCACGAATTAATACAAATAATAATGGACCAAACAAACACATCAAAATGTTCGCGCTCATTTCCACAATTTGGCATAAGTGGTAGAACACCTTCTTTCTACACTAGCATTGTTTGAAACAAAATAAAATAAATCGATGAGGTGCCATAATAAAGAAAAAAAATTAATGTGACAACGCTAGAGTAAAAAGCGAGGTAAAAGTTCATTTTATATACAAAGTTTTTATTTAAACAAAATTGTATGTTTCGAGTTTCCGAGTAAACTAACGCGATTATCGCCCGCAATAAATATTACTGACGTAATAATTTAATTTCCCTGCTTTCATCACTGTTAATAAATTACATTTCAGACCCTTTATGGCTCAAGTATCATATACCAAAATAATCAGCGAGTATGTTTGTAAGTTGTTGAATAACACAGTCCAGTATGGGAATATCTGGTATATTTTAAGGCTTACAACTGTACTGACAAGACACTGATTCAGCAAGTTATTTTTATTCAGGATTTGTCACTCTATTTCTATACTGTGACGTAAACATCGTGACCCAAAAACAAGTATAAAAACATTCATAGAATCCAAACTCAGCAATATATAAAACCTGCATGTTTTTATTCCTAGTCTTGCAGAAACATTTTTCATTGAAAACTCATCAAAATCAAGCCAATTTGGCAATAAATATGATTGTTTCCCTGTCTTTGTTTAGAATCAATGTCATGTCTTCTATAAGAGGTTCACTAAAGGTTTAGACTTACCGTTGTGTTGTGAGAGAGCGACATTCCTCTTTCCTTCAATATAGAACATTTCCTAACCCAGGTCTAACATCTCTTTGACTTAGACCCTTCATTCCTAATCAAGTCTTTTCCACTTTGCTTATATTGGCCATTACATTATAAAACCTATCCTCATTTTAATCAACCCTGACAATGATTATTCCATGGAGCAATACACAAATGGAGTGCTAATAGGTATGGAAAAACTTTCCCAAAATGTTACACAGACCTTGCATTAACAATATGCCTGCCGCTGTAAAGAAAAATGATCTTCAACAAATTGCGATACTGACTAACAAATATAATAATGCGACGCATTATCTCTACAATATCTACCTCTAATTTTGCAGGCCACGTTAAGGTGACTATTACCTACATTTTCCATAACTCAAAAAGTTTTAAAGGAAATTGAATCCATTTCATGTTTGAAGTATTTCAATAGTAAAGATAGGCGCGTCCGAATGTTTTACACGTTTACCATTTGTCTCACGTACACGACCGTGCCCGAAGATAGGCGAGCGCGTAGCGAGTTTTCTTCGATCAAGTTAGGCCAATTTGTAGTGTCAGTAAAACGCGCGGTTCGTCTCGTCTTTACTGTATAAGTCAATGCTGCTCGAAAACATAAATAACGCTATGAATGTTGTTGAATTGTCAAGATGACGCAATTGGCAGTATTGTCATTATGCGTGACGCGTAGAGCCTGTAGCACTCCATTGGCACACTACTCCTACTCGTCTCTCACAGCACGCGAGCAGCCGGCGCGCGCGCGCCCTCAGCTGTGCGGCGCCATGGCCGCGTCGCCCAAGCGCTCCGCTCGTAACCATTCTACGAATTCATCCAGCATTACTGGCCCTGCAACGAGAGAAACGTCAATTAAGTAAGTAACGAAGAACTATGAAGGTTCTAGACATTTTGAAGTTAACTCTGGATCACAAAAAATGAAGGGCGTGATGATAAATTAAGGGTTGTAAACGACACACACGGCATAAAGTTAGGCGAAAAGTGCATTTTGTGAAATTGTTAATTGTGTAAGTAATTTGTAAAAAGTCTTTTAACCGATGTATTTGCATTACGTACTTAATGAATTATTTAAATAATAATAATTAGTTTAAGAGCGCTTTCAATTTATGGGTACTGCAACTGACTGGCTGTCGCACGTTTAGGCCGAACGCTACGTAACGCGGGCGCCCGCACGATCCCATATAAAAGCGCTCCGTCCGCCGTCCTGCAGCCGCGTCCCGCGCCCGTTTTGCGACACTGCTCGGGTAATAATCCGGTTTCCGCTACGGGGACCGCAGGAGCGAGCGCTCGCGTAACGCAGCGTTGGCCTTTAAAAATTACAGTTTCCAATGTGTGTGTGTGTGTGTGTGTGTGAGAGAGAGAGAGGAGAGAGAGAGGGGAGAGAGAGAGGAGAGAGAGAGGGGGGCGATGAGATGGTTCTCTATGTGGAGTGTAGGTGTGTAGAACGAGTGGGATATACTCACATGCGCCGTCAGCGTCGTAGGTGTTGAGCTGCGTGTCGACGGTGCGGCTGAACTCGAGGATGTTGCACCACTGGTCGCGGTTGACGACGCGGTAGCGGCGCTCGCGCGACAGGAAGTCGGCCAGCGGCGGCCGCAGCGCCCAGCGCGGCAGCAGCACGCCCAGCAGCGCGCGCGCCGTGTGCGTGTCCAGCGAGCGCTGGTCTTTGTCCTGGCGTCACGACAAAACTATATCCACTTACCAAATATTACATTTTGATACAAATGATAATGTCATAACATTGTTGCGGGAGAGAGCACGCGCCCCGCGTCTCGCGGGGGTCCACGCGCGACCTGTGGGGGTTGTACCGCGCCCAGCCTGATACGATACATGTCATAACATTGTTGCGGGAGAGAGCACGCGCCCCGCGTCTCGCGGGGGTCCACGCGCGACCTGTGGGGGTTGTACCGCGCCCAGCCTGATACGATACATGTCATAACATTGTTGCGGGAGAGAGCACGCGCCCCGCGTCTCGCGGGGGTCCACGCGCGACCTGTGGGGGTTGTACCGCGCCCAGCCTGATACGATACATGTCATAACATTGTTGCGGGAGAGAGCACGCGCCCCGCGTCTCGCGGGGGTCCACGCGCGACCTGTGGGGGTTGTACCGCGCCCAGCCTGATACGATACATGTCATAACATTGTTGCGGGAGAGAGCACGCGCCCCGCGTCTCGCGGGGGTCCACGCGCGACCTGTGGGGGTTGTACCGCGCCCAGCCTGATACGATACATGTCATAACATTGTTGCGGGAGAGAGCACGCGCCCCGCGTCTCGCGGGGGTCCACGCACGACCTGTGGGGGTTGTACCGCGCCCAGCCTGATACGATACATGTCATAACATTGTTGCGGGAGAGAGCACGCTCGAGCAACGTACACATAGACACCGCTCACGGACACGATATCTCGGCACAATACAGCTCATTGCGAGCGCGTATGCATCCGTATGATTGCTGAGCGTAGGTATGAAAAGAGAAGTACATACATGAGATTGACTTCTGTATCTATTTTGTGGTAGAGGTGTAAACAATGATATACATATATGATAGAAATTTGTATGGTTTGTACTCACCCTAGCAAAGTCATAAGAATATCTGTAAATGGCCTTAAACATATAGGGATCGTTGAGTAAGCTGCGGAGGTATTCTAATTTGTTCTGCAATTTGTGCGCACTGTCACATTGTAGCTCTGTTAGTCCTAAAACAATAGCAATGTTTTATTAGCAAATTTTTGACAAGAAATCTTTTGAAAAATCGGCTGCTGATGTTCTGATTAGTTCACATGGTGTAATGGAAGTGATTTGAAATTCGGTTTATCGGAGCCGTTTCGATTCCGATAAACCGAATTTCAAATCACTCGAATCGGAGGTGGAGCCAGAAACGTCAAATCAAACACTACTATAAATACTCCTACTATGTAATAATATTAGGCATTTAAACAAACCTTATTTACTGTCCGTTCAACCGATTTTGACTTCTATTTCGTAGGCATAAGGGTGGCATTAAAAGCAAAAAAGTGATTCCAATACCAACTTTTCATTGAATTGAATTTACTGCCGCCGTAATAAAAGTCAAAATCGGTTGAATAGACAGACAGTAAAAAAGAAATTTAAATGTCTAATCTTATTTCGAATGGAGTTTAAGTAGGAACTCATAACAAATACGAAATAAAATAACAAGAGAAAGAGTAATCCACAAAAAGCACGGGGTTAGCGTCTTATCAGACTAGCGGATTGCGGGCATCCTCAAAGCGCAGCGGGTACGCAACGAATACGTTACAGGCGCACAACGAACACGCCGCGCATGCGCAGCGAATTTGTTGCGGACGCGCAACGAGGTGCGGGTCTGTGGCGTTTTCGAAGTAACAAAGCCAACAGCAGCGTCTCCTCGTCGCATTCCATTTTGTTACCGAGTGTATTTGTACGACGTTAACTTGCTACAAGCACGCCTGGAAAACGCTGCGAATTTACCACGCGTCTGCAACGTGTTCGCGACGCATTCACTGCGTGCCCGCCCCGTCCCGCAGCCGCTCGCAAACCGCTAGTGTTCTCCGCGTGATAAGTACATATAAACTTGTTAATACCTCCGATGTAACTACCGATAGAAATGTACCGGAAACGGAATCGGACCTCCGCTCCGTAAGATCTCTAAGTTTATAAAATTATTTTGATTTTGTTCCTGCTTCCACATCAACGTGAATGATCATTAGAAAGCATTGAAGAAAGGTGACATACAAATGAAATAACTTTTTTTACAGTTGAAAAAATACCTTTTAGCCATTCCTCTTGTGTGAAGTAGCCCATTTGTTTCGCTCCCATTTTATATGCAATGACCAACATGACGACGTTCTCTGGATCTACGCCAATGTCTTCGCAGAACTTTTCCATGCCTTCCGGACCTAAGGAAACACAGTAAGCTGGTGTCTATTAACTATCCCAGATGTACATAAATATGCTTTAGATTCTAAGTAGGACGTAGAGTTGGACTTGTTGGAGGCTAAAAGAAAAAAAAACCGGCCAAGTGCGTCGGAAGATTTCGTACCGTCTGTAGCAAAAAAACGGCAAAGGTACAGCCAGGTAATAGACAGAGGGATAGCGGAGTCTTAGCAATACGGGACGGGAACCCCGTTTTTAGGGTTCCGTAGTCAACTAGGAACCCTTATAGTTTCACCATGTCTGTCTGTCCGTCCTCGCTTAATCTCTGTGACCGTTAGCACTAGAAAGCTGAAATTTGGTACCAATATGTATATCAATCACGCCGACAAAGTGGTAAAATAAAAATTGGAAAAAAATGTTTTATTAGGGTAGCCCCCCTATATGTAAAGTGGGAAGTGATTTTTTTTTTAATTTAAACCCTAACGTGTGATATATTGTTGGATAGGTATTTAAAAATGAATAGGGGTTTACTTAAAATCATTTTTTGATAATGTCAATAATTTCGGAAATAATCGCTTCAAAAGTAAAAAACAACGTGTGTCCCCCCTCTAACTTTTGAACCATAAGTTTAGAAAATATGAAAAAAATCAGAAAAGTAGAACTTTATAAGGACTTTCTAGGAAAATCATTTTGAACTTGATGGAAAGAACAGTTTTTGTACAAAAAAGACAAAAAGGTTCTACAAAATAATTTCTGGACTAAGTTTGTAGTATAATCGTATATGCAAACATTTTTTTAAACTCATAAGTGGGTACACTTATTGTGACGGACGGGAAACTACGGAACCCTACACTGAGCGTGGCCCGACACGCTCTTGGCCGGTTTTTTACCCTTTGGGTACGGAACCCTGATAAAAGATATCCAGACCGCTAGGAACACTCAACACTGTGGAACTACCAAGTGGGACGTGTTGGTATCTTTCTAGCTGCCCACGCCATAGAAGTTACTGATACTCACATTTTGCATCTCTCCCACGGTGCCTCAGTAAGTATCTACCTCTTCAGTGCTCAACGATAATACCGTGACGCTACAGTAGATTAAAAGATACAGCGGTTCATTGGGCAACAACGCAGCTGATGAGCTGGTCAGGCGGGGATCTAATGCGGCGGATCCGAACCCATAATTTATCCGCTTACCATCAGGTGGAATCACAGTGAAGTACTAGTTAAATATTATTTAAAAAAAGGAAATTGCGTAGTTGGCTACGAGAATACACCAAAATACAAGTGGAGAATTGGAGGTCATTGACACTGGGCTGCAGGCAGAAAGAAGCCATGTCACATTAAATAGAACCCTATCCAAAATGAAAAAATAAACCTGCGATTGTCTGGTGGCGGGGATCATCACCGGACACAGCTCACATAATAAACACATAATGAGTATCAGACGGTCGTTTGTGCTGAGTATACATGGATTTGTAGGAAACGATGGCACACGTGTTTTCTGAGTGCACAGCCGTTTTCGAAATACGCACACGAACCCTGAGAGTACCGAATTCGCTCATAGACGCCCTGAGTAAACTTAGGCCCAGCGCACACCGCTGGAGGCGCGGCGGAGCGCATTTCCTTGAAACCCGCGGGCGGATTCCGCGGGCTTCGAGCGGCGCCAAGAGCCCTTGAGAGCCTTCGAGCGCAGAGGAGCGCGGCGGCGCGCAGCTACTCCAAGCGCGGCCATGTCATTTAGTGCTGATCGATACTTTGCACAGACAACTCGCTCTCGTTCGTAATGGATGTGGACTGGGACATGATTATTATTGCTGCACTTGCAGAAGAAGAAGAAGAAAAATTGAAAAGAAAAAGAAAAATGAGGCATTTGACCCTCAGCCAGCCGTGCGTGGAGCAATGCAGCGGAGCGCAGAGCATGCTCTTGTTAGTAGCTTGAAGGCGCTCCGAGCGCCGAATACGAATTTATTCTTTTGTAGATCGTATGTCAAGGTTGTTAAGATTTAGTTCGGCTTTCGCAGGATGCGCTCTACGGTGGACGCCATCATGCGCGTGCGAGCCCTCACGACGGGGGATGCGGTGTCCCGGGACAGGTGTGTCGTGGCAGTGTCCTTGGACATTGCCAACGCGTTCAACTCCCTGCCCTGGAGTACGATCCGGAGGGCACTCCGGTACCACCGGGTGCCCGAATACCTCTGTCGAGTGGTCGAGGCCTATCTGTCGGAGAGACTTATAGTCTACCCCGGTCACCAGGGAGACTGGAAACGTCGAGAGATGTCGTGCGGTGTTCCGCAGGGGTCGGTGCTAGGGCCACCCTTGTGGAACATCGGGTACGACTACGTGCTGCGCGGCGACTTCCCTGACGGGGTCAGCGTGGTTTGCTACGCAGACGACACGCTGGTTCTAGCGCAGGGAGAGTCGTACCAGGCGGCGGTCGCTCTAGCGACACGCGGGGTTGCGATGGTCGTTGATAGGATCCAGGAGTTGGGACTCGAGGTGGCGCTTCACAAGTCCGAGGCGATGTGCTTTCACGGTCGCCGCTCTCGGAACTCGCCGCCAATGAGTTCCCAACTAACGGTAGGAGGAGTTCACATCGGTGTCGGGTCGACGATGAAGTACCTGGGACTCGTCCTCGACAGCCGGTGGAACTTCGTGGAGCATTTCCGACGTCTGGCTCCCAAACTCAACCGGGCTGGGGCTGCGCTCAAGCGGCTCCTGCCCAACCTTGGGGGTCCAGATGCCTCCTGCCGGAGGCTCTACGCGGGGATCGTTCGGTCCATGGCCCTCTACGGGGCGCCGGTGTGGGCGCCGTCGCTGAAAAAGCAACCGGCGGCCATACTGAACGCCTGTCAGAGGGTCATGGCGATAAGGATGGTGCGGGGATACTGCACGGTCTCCCGCGAAGCGGCGAGCCTTCTGGCTGGCCTACCACCGTGGGATCTGGAGGCAACAGTCCTTGCACACATGCACGATATGTGCGTGGAGATGCAACGCCGGGGTGAAAGTCCGCTGCCGCGACAGGTCACGGCATGGCGGGCGGTGAAATGGCGTCAGCGACTATCGCAACCCAGTGCTGGGCACGCCACAATCATGGCGGTAAGTCCCCTCTTTGAGGCGTGGCTGGAAAGACCTCACGGCGTCCTTACCTTCCGCATGACGCAGGTACTCACCGGACATGGTTCGTTCGGGAGATTCCTGCACTCGATTCATGCGGAAGTGGCGCCCGGGTGTCGCCACTGTGCGGAATGTCCGGAGGACACGGTGGACCACACAGTCGAGGTGTGCCCTGATTGGGCGGAGCATCGCCGTGCCCTCGTGGGGGCGATCGGCGGCGGAGACCTCTCGCGCCGGGCCTTGGTTGAGGCCATGGTCCGGAGCGAGGAGGAGTGGCAGGCGGTCGCCGACTTCTGCGAAGCAGTAATGCTCGCAAAGGAGGAGGCCGAACGCATCAGGCAACGGCGTTATCGCCGCCGCCGTCGCCGGGATTCTGATCCCGATTTCCGGCCAACGTAGACGCGGGCTTGCGGACAGTGAGCAATGGGTAGCTCGCTGTCCGGCCGTCCGGTAACTGTCCGGACCAGGCCCAAGTCGTCGACGGCGCGCACTGTTTCCGCGCGCCTCAAGGAGTTGTCAGCAACAGCAGGGACCCAGCCGGGTCGAAGCCTACTGGGGCCAGGGTTATCCGAAAGGGCGCTCGAGCCCCGGTATGAAGGCTAGAAGGAACGGGGTGGGTCTTTTAGTCAGTAAGAGTCTGACACTATCTCCCGCTCCGCCCAAGGGCGGGGGATGTCAATGCATGATTTTTAACACCATCAAAAAAAAAAAAAAAATGTAGTTATGATTTAGCCGGCGTTCGCGCACCCATTGTCTTTCTATTGTGTCTGTAATTCTCACGATTGAAAGGTTAAATTGTTGTCTTCAATTGCGCTCCGCCGCGCCTCCAGCGGTGTGCGCTGGGCCTTAATGGACTCAGCTGCTTTTGGTGGTGCTGGTTACAATGAAGACCACCATGGCCCCTATACAATTAGACCACCAAGGCCTGAGTGTGGAGACTAGACCATAAACTTTTATGGAGTGTTTTGTCTGAATTAAAAGTTTTTTATTTATAAAGATAAGAAGTGTAAAAGACTAGACTGACTGTTTACTAAACCAATGTTCAATGACTCAAAGAAATGTCGGAAATCTGTTGGCGTAATAGGTAGTCGAGGCTAGATGAATCTGGCGTAAACAAAAAGATTTGGTGAGATTGGTCTTTTTTGGGGTGGCATCGTCAACTTCTCCCGTAATCATCGAATAAGTTCGAGGGAGTGTTAATTTGACAGACTAAAGCCCATCCGTATTCCTTCAGTTCCTTTTTGCTTTACAGGGCTGCCTCTTTTATTAGTATCGCCTTGGCAGGTGACTTATGCTGACAGCTCTTTGAGGCGCGCATGGCACCAATACGCGCTCGACCCGGGCCTGGTCTTTATCGAACTACGAGCCACCAATTTCTCGCCGTCCGGAAGGTCGCGCCTGCGTGATATTAGGCTGAGGACTAAGATAATGATGATAATGAAGTTGCTTACCCAATACTTCTGGGTCCAGAGCTGTTGTGTATTCTTTAAACCATGTTAAACATTTCTTTACACTGAAACTCGTGTCTTCTGATTTGGAATGTCGACGTGAACTGAAATAGATAAGCAAATAAATTAATAAAATACATTTTACCACGGATTAAACTACAAGAACCCTTTCAGTACGGGCACGCTTGGTACATTCTGTAACTTTGTCCACTTTTACTTTGTATTTGTAACCGTTGTGTTGTCTGTGCCGAATAGAATTTCTTATATTCTAAGATCACTAAAAGCTAGTTGAGAGCATTATTAGTTACCACTATATGCACGAGATGTAATGCCCTTGAGCTCAAGGGCAGTGGTTATGGCTCCGAATGACCGAGCTTGTAAGTCTTAAATTGGAACCCATGCAATTTACCTACCCTTGTGTACCTTTTTTTTTTTTTAAATTTAGTTTAGTTTCCCACTACTGAGGAATCGAACAATTCGCCAGCTCTTCCTAGGTCGGCTTTAGTTAGCAGCGTCGTCTATCCTCAGGCAGCGATCAATATACATGTATACAAGGTGTAAGGGACAGCCCTCCACAAACTTTAAGGGCTTGCTCAGTAGACGAAACTGAACAACCTACCATTTTTTTTTTTATCAGGAAACGAAAAAAAAAGGGCGCCCGATCCTAATTTAGCTTAGCAGACTTTTTTCGATACGTGCTAGTAGTTAGGTAAGTTTTAGAACTAAAATTTCGAAGACAGGTGATGTCTACTAACCCATTCTGGGATGCGTGGTGGATTATAACCCTGAAGGATGCCATTGACCCATCATGAGAACCTTATAGGCTAACGGCCTCAGCCTTCTTATGCTGGCCCATGTTTAGAGAGAGGTTCGTCTTACCTGCTATTTCTAGATCTTTTGTGATGATGGTGTTCGTCGATAGCGGTCGCCCCCGGCAGGACATCGCCCCCGCTCGCGGGAGCGCCGCTCCGTGTGCGTTTACTGCAGCGTGGCATCGCTCTACCACCCTGTCCGGTAAGTTACAGAATACTTCAGCATATAAACAATTTCAACATCATCGAATAATTTTAAATCTAGATAGCTTAGAACTATGAAACAGGTAGTACAATTTGCCTAACAACAAATCCATTGCCTTACTGTGAAGAAGGATGAACGTCTTACTAAAAAAAGTTATGAATGTTTACTCAGACATGTATATGTGGATGGATGAAGAGGGAAACCAAAGAAAATATGGATTTACACTTAACATAACTAACCTAACTAAATTAACTTTATTTCCACTTTATTTATATGAAAAAAAAAGAGACTCAGTGATAGCGTGACGATTGATAGGACAAGACGGAAGAAAAAACGGTTTGCACTAATCCCAAAAAAAAATGGGACCAGGGCAGGAACTTGTCCTTGAAGGTGGTCTCAATGTGGTAACGCCAATATGGCCAGATTTAATGGTGCAAAGACCCAGGCTTCTGTTTCCACCTATAAGTAGCCTATTCCGGCCTGCTTCAATTTTCTGGGGTGTAACCGTGCCAATAACCGACCTTCTTGGTGTTACGTTAACATCCACTCTCATTTTTGGACCGTACATCGACGCAAAGACTCAGCTGCCTGCAAAAAAGTTGGGAATCCTAGCAAAGGTGAGACAGTACTTCACGCCGGAACAGTTGCTCGAATTTTATCAAACATAAGTTCGATCGTGTACTTATGTATGTGTATGGAGTACTGTTCTCATCCTTGGAACAGATCTGCTACATATCAGCTTGATGCATTTGAGTCAATTGAGAGACGAGTCAAGAGGACCATATTTTATTACGAATGATCCTTTTGGCTCTTATCTGCACTCGTCGAAGCTTCGAAGTCTTGAGCATCTACGCCGAGTTGCTAGTTCTGTCGATTTTCTACCGGTTGCATTTCGGGGATTGTGAGTCGAAATTGCATAACTTAATTCCACCTAGTCAGTTCCATTATCGGACCACCAGATGTTCGACAATGCGCCAATGTATTATGCACATTAATTGCGCGTCAAATTAAGGAGTGGAATACCCCGCCCGAGTCCTCGTTTGCTCATAGGTTAAGCCAAGAGTGTATAGGTTACTTCTAGTTAAGCGTGCTCCATCGTCAACCAAATCGTCGCTTTCCATCAGGTGCGATAATGGTGAAGCGCGAGCCTATTAAAAAAGGGAAGATGATGGTGATTTTAAGATGAATTTGGGATACATAGGAGGTATATAGCTAATAACTTTTTAGCCCTTTTAACCACTACTCATCAGTTGAGTAAATGATAAATGATCTTTATTTTGCAAGTAGGTTTTATAAAAACACTTTTACACGTCAATGGTTTTTTTTCGTCAATTAATGCTAGATGAGGCCGGTGTTTCCTAGCTGACTACCCTGAGAAGAAACACCGAAACAAACTCAGGGGTCAAAGTCTCTTTTAAAGTCCATACAGCAAAACATGTAATGGTCAAATCATATGAGAACCATGCAGATTGAGCCTGAGATGGTCTTTTGAAGAAAGAACCACACAGTTCTAAGTGGACCTGTCCAGTCAGTGCAAGCATTTGTCAATATGCGTGTAGCTCAACTCAGGACTACTAAGGAGCTCAACGACTTGACGAACAATGCCAAAGAAAAGACATTTGGGTAGGCCACATCAAATACTCAAAACTGCCAGACATCATGTGAAAATAAAAGAAAAGGAAAGAGTAATCCACATAGTTCTCACATTCACAATAATATAATTTACAAAAGTGTAAATATTACAAATTGTAAAAAAAAGTAAGTATATAAAAAAAAAATCAGTCAAATAGTAAAAATAAATGTCATAATTGTTAAAAAATAATAATAATATATATATATATATACAATATCATAATTGTAAAACAACAACAATCGTCAATAAAAAAAGGCAGTTAAAACAAAAAAACATTCAAATGATAATAGAGTTGATTAATATTATCCATAGACAAAGTTTATACCATCCACAGAATACCAACATTGCTTGCATATTAAAACAAAATATTTGTAGATAAAGGAAAAAGGTAATATTAAAAGAAAGTACATAATAGAAAACGACATTAGGTGACATTGAACTCAAAAAATGTGTAATACTCAAGGAACTACTGCAGGTTGAAATTTAATAAATTCTTTTTTTTCTTTTGGCAAATATTTTTGTTCATCTTCTAAACAATGCATGTCATGTTTATTATTTGCTTTTTTTTGTTAAGTTCTCAATAATATAAACACATACTTTTTAGATACATCCTTTTAAACCATCTACAACTCATCACTACATAATTTAAATCATACATCACTAGCAGTATGAGTACTGTACTCACTGCTAACCTGTTATCGAGTTATTGGGGCTGCAGCTTTCAGGTTTAACATATCGGGTTACCTAAGAATACTCTAGAATATAAAATACCAATACCTCCGATGTGACGTAACATATTTACTGAGTAAACTGAAACCAAAGTTACTACTATATTTTTCATTGTTATGAATTTAGTTTAGATTTGAAAACATTGGTTTACCATTATCTATCTTTAAACCATCAACATAAATATTATCCAATGATTCCCTTACGTACTGTAATTTTAATACATTCTGTACATGTTCTATACAATGTTTCTCAGTTATTCAGTCACATATTTATGCAGTAATAAATAACTTATTTACATTATTGTCATTAGCCTTGAGAATATTATTGTTTCATGTTTCTTCTACATGTGATAGAACTAGTATGATCAGTGTTTATTTATGTATAAATTCATTAACCTGCACAAACTTGAATGTTAGAAGTATTGCTGTATCTTTGAATATGCATTACAAATAAAAAATTTATGGAATTAAAAAACATTGCAATACTTTTTTCTTCTTCTTTTATTTCCTGCGATCTGTCTCTTCTGACGTTTAGTTGGATGTTGTGAATGTAGCTAGCATGGTACATATCCAGTGATACATAACTTTTTATTAGCTACAGGACATCTTGGGGCGCTACCACTAGGGCGTACTAATTAGTTGATTAGTTGGAAACTAATATTATTATTTTTTAATTTGAAAGACACAATTGCATTGTATAATGTAGAAGCACTTTTTTCAAGTTTGTGAATGTGAAGCACCATGGAGCATTTTTATTAGGTTACAACTTTTTTTTTTGACATTACGAGCATGGCAGTTGAGAGTTTGTCATGCTCAATCAAATGTCTCGCTGTTGGTGGCACGTGTTATTGGGTCGTTCAGTTCCCTTCAAAATGGTTGAGCTGAGTGGGGCTGATGCACGCGTCATGCTCGTGAACGGGTGCCGTCAGATGGGACTGGTCATCTCTTAGCTGCCAGTGGCTTAATTCAGTTTCTATCTTTTAATTATTTTACATTTTTATTTCATTATCGACATTGTGCTCACATGATAGAAGCAACAAGTAATATGTAACCAAGCATCAAGTAATATGTAACCAAGCATCAAGTAATATGTAACCAAGCATTATATGTAACACATAATATGATTTAAAAGAGTGTCCATGGAGTTTCTTGCACGTCCTTCTCCATAGAGACCTACTCTTTGGAACGTGCAATTTAGCTTCACTTTTCTTGGACTGACCGACATTTGACTATTCAAAAGTGCCTGTAAATGGTCTATTTGAAATAAATGTTTTGATTTTGATTTTCTATTTAATTAATTAAACCCCAAGTGAACTCCGTTGTTCACTCTCTCATTGTCTTTCTATTGTGTCTCTAAATACAGTATTTGAAAGGTTAATCATTGAAAGATGGGGCCGGTTTCTTTAACTCCTTGTTTCAAGTGTATTGCGAAGTTGAGATAGCCTTTTGTTGTATTTTTTAATTGATTCCAGTATCTGTTGTTGTATGATCAATATTTTTAAGTTTATGTGAATGGCTTCATAGGTGATGTACCAAGATGCAGTTTTTTTCTTTTTGTGTAAATGGATGGTAATTGACTCAAGTCAGAATGACTATAAATTCTTTGAGTGGAGACATCTATTGGTGATTATATGATTCTCTTCCTAATTAGATTTGGAACATGATCGTTTTAAAGGCAGCTTGAGGATTTGTTGCTGAAAGAGCAGAATGAACTATTGAGGTATGACAATCACAGTATACATTATCATCATCAATCGTTTCAACAGACTTAGTAAGTACAGCTGGATATTAACTTAACTGTGGAGCTGTACTCGCTGTATCCATCAACCAATGTCTGTCTGTGGGAGGACAGCTGAGGTCCCCTGAGACTTACGTCAAAATATAAGAGGATAGGTCCTCCTACAGATAGACATTGGTTGACGGACCCGGAGTAGGTACGGCTCCATAATTAACTCTTTGAATGTCGTAATTAGAGACACAATAGAAAGACAATTACCTTATGTCGGACTGTGTAACTTAAGACATTCGAAAGGTTAAGTTAATATACACCTTTCTCAGGCATTGCTTTATCAATCAGTTCTTATACTTCTTCCTTATCTTTTCCCATAATCAAGCTTAATATAATATAACATGATCTAATATTTTAGCATAAATCTGTCTTACCCAATATGATTACCTATTAGGATAAATGCTGAAATCTAAAGTCTGTCAAGTATTTTAGAGAGTTAACTTAGAAATTTAAATCAAAATCTTACCAAGACTGATTATTGCTGCAATTAATGTTAAATATTGATGATCAGTACTAATTGTTGATTAATTTAAGTAGCTGTATTCATTAGCAAATCTAGTTTTTTTACTTAGATAATCATAATGATTGTGACACAATTAAAGATATAAAAATGATTCAGCAATGATTAACAAAAACAGTTTCAACTTGTTTTTTTTTTACATGCAGATGAACGTGAGTTTAGATTTGTTTAGATCTGGATTAAATCTTTGATAGTTTTTTATTTGTTTTATACCCAAAAAAATCAAAAATTATATGTTTAGGAGAGTTAATTGTTAGTGTTTAGTGTTTTGCTATAAGTTCTGAACTTTGTAATAAAATATATACTTAAACTAAACAAATAAAAAATGCTCAATGTATTGCGGCCATTACTATGTGATTAAATGACTAACTTAATGTTTAATTTGATTAATATGTTTCAGTAAACACTGCTTACTATGCTTACAGCTATGTGTTGACAATACAAAGTTTATTTCCTCTTATCTTTGCAAGACAATGTACAATACTCCATCAAATGGTGTAACTTCTTGGAATTGTCACCCAAATATGTAGAAGTTTAATCTGAATCTAACCTTGTGTGACTTAGATATCTAAACAGCTGGGTGTGACAGAAACATATGACACAGGATGCCTTGTTAGTATTTAGAGGTTATACACATAATATTCATGTCTGCACTCGATAATAAACTGCGTAAAGGGCTTAGGCCGATTATAAGACCAACAAACACACAGTACATTCGATAACTTACAATAATAAAACACCTTAGCAATGGAATCAGCAAAATGTTTACTTACACACCTCAAAGATCAAATAAAATGCCTATGAAGACATAATACTCACTTTTATGGTTTAACTTAATGAAAATCAATCAAACTTACTATTGGTGGCAGATTCGATATGAAATTTGAAAACTTAAAGGGATTTTCGTCTCCTATTTTGCGAATTTTTCAAGTACAGCTTCACGAAAAAAATGTCTTCTTGACAGGTCGATAATAACCTGAAATAAAAAAATCAATGTGGGGCAAAAGAAAGAATACTTTTAATACAAAAAACTATGATGATATTACGATCAGTACTTTAGTTATTTACTAAAGATCGATGAAAATTTAATGTACAAAACGTAAGATGAAACGTTATTTTGTGAAAGACTTGCCCTACAACAATTTTGCAAAACATCTTACCTTTTCTGTTAATATATAGATCAGATATATATCCAAAATTAGTTTAAGGCGAATTATAACTATTAACACATTTCCACGATACTAAAAATTAATAAATTGATCAACCAAACAGCAGACACAGCGGCTGAGAAAACTCATAACGAAGTGAACGTTTAGTTACTGCAATGCGTTAGCATATTAGTTATAATTGAAACCATTGTTTCAGTTATTTTTTGAAAATATACTGAAAAGAAGAGACAATTGAGAGTAGTAATTATATATTTTCTACAGTTATGTTTTAAATGATTTTAGTCAAGGTGATAATGAACATATTTTAAATGCTTTATTTTTTCAGATTCAAAAGCAACTAAACGCAGCTGCATTATTTTTTATTGCAGAAATATCTTTTTAATTTTAGTATGCAAGTAGTTCTAAGGCGACAAATAATGTCTACATCAGTAATATTCAATATTATTAATAGATTATAAAAGTGTAGGACCCTGTTAAATTATAAACAGCGTTTTCCAAAGACCGAGTTTAAAAAAAAAAGTTTATTGCTCAGAAAAGAAGGGACACAGACTATTAAAGTTTCCAAAAAGCGCACATCATCATCATTACACAAAGTTCAACATCATCACATCTCTTCTTCATACGTAGGATTACTTAAATTATGTAAGTTTGCGTGCAGCTGTTGCTACATCTGCTTAAAATGTTCCCACAATGATACCTGCCCGAGTCGTATCATGTTCTGCTGTTTCGGTAAAGAAAACCAATCTTCTCTTTGCCCAAATCTATAGCACCTGTATTTACAATAGTGCAAACGTGTGAGGTTCCGGTTCTTCTTACACCCTTCGAGATTGTCCCAAACGCACAGTCTCACTTTCGTTTCGTCGCTAAGTCGTGTCCGACCGACAGATGGCACTGATCAATATACAGTGAAGCCCCTGTTGTGTGTCGGGTGTCACTTTATTTCACAATCATCCTTTTTATTAGCAAAAGGGTAAACATAACCTTTTTTTATTAGTCTGGACCGGAAAGCACGTCAGTCAGACGACAAAATGTTCTTATTGTTTATAAATGTTGCTTTTACTTTGGTAATGAGTAGGTAGGTAGAATACATACCTGAAAATTTAAGTAGGTAGTTATAGGTATCTACACAAACTAAAGGTTGTAAGGAGTAAGGACCTTCACCATGCTTGAGTGGACACAAACCCAGGCTGGGAATGAAAGGCATTTTCACCATGATGATTGGCATCTTTTTACTATGAGTTAGGTAGGTAAGCTGACTGCATAATGTGCTGATGAGCAAAAGAAAGTAGTACAGTTGCCATCACGGGTCTTGAACACTTGCGCAGAAGTCAAATATTCGGTCTCTTTAGTGGTGCGAAGTGCGAAGCGGGGGCGGGGAGTGTCAGTGATTGGCTGGCCGCGCCGTCGCGTCATAGACGTCACTCCTCATTCGTTCACTGAGTTGCTACATGTATCTAACAACGAAGACGATTGGCTCGCCAATGTATAGAATGCGCAAAGCGATCCCCACTCTGACGCCGAGCGTTCAAGATCCGTGATGGCAACTGTAGAGTCTATTAGGGCGTTTACACATTATGCCGCAGCGGCAGCGTTTTTCACCGCCGCGGTGCCTCAAGAGCTGCGGTGTTTCATCGCAGAACCAGTGACACAAACGCCGCATATGCAGCGCGTCCGTTGCAGCGGCGTCGCAGCGGCGGCGGTACTGCTACCACTGCGGCATAATGTGTAAACGCCCTTAGACTGATAACCTATCTACCATCGTCGGTCATATGGAGTCGTCAATCGTCTCATGGGATCATAAATTTGACGGTTGCGAATCGATAGAGATGCAAACAAAAAGTCGAGAAAACAATGCTATGCAAATCTCTAATTACGAGTAAAATAAATCCAGAAAATATTGTAAGAGACTTCAGAGGTCAGTAGTTACTAAATATTTGTCTAAGCAGGCACTTTATATAGGTAGCATCCCTACACTTGTAGTATTTAGAATGGGAAACAAAGCACCTAATCTAGTAAGAGGGAACAATTTACGAGGGTGTAGCACCCCTCGCTATCTGCGGTGCACAACCCCTGACGCGACGCGCCTGCCGTGCCGCGCGCCGTCTAGATTTAGTGGAGGACTCATTATCGATTTTAATTCATTTGAATACTGCTCTCTGGCCCCTCTAACGTCACATCTCTAGTAAATATTTGGCGGGAATTATTTTTTTAAAGTTGGTAATGAATGGCGCCACATGATCCCTTCTTTTGTTTCTGTATTTTTGCTTGTTGTTTTATTAGTGGATTGTTTTAATGGGATTGGGAATCAGGGTGGGTTTTTAATTTTATGAGGTGAAGCAGTTTTTAATAGGTAAGTGGCGTGGAGGAGATTCAAAGTCAAATATATTATTTGTTACAAAATAGGTATCGTTTCACTATATTGGGCATACAAACATTATAACCAAAATATAGATATAGACTGTGTTCTTTACTATTTATTCTATAATGTACATAACAATTTTAACAAACAACAAAAAATAGGATATTTGATGTAGGTACATACCTAGTACCTACATAGGCGAGCTTGTGTTGGTACAGTTTCAATTATTACATTGGTTGTTTAACATTAGATACATTCTTACATGACTAATTAAATCTTTAATTATAAAATATATGTACCTAACGCAAACAATATACCTACATTTAAAGTATCTTAATATTTCGCCTTTCTTGAAAGTGAAGAAATAAGTGGCTTTTTAACTACTTAAGTGACTTTTTTGCATAGGTTTTTTAGTTGTAAGTTGTAGTTCTAAAAAAAAAAATATAATGATAAAAAGAAAATAATAAATATAATGTTTTTCTTTCTTTCTTTTCTACAAAGATCGGAATAAGGCATTTCATAAATCTACCGTGAAACTTTCAAAACTTAACCATAGACACAAATAGCACCCTTCCTCGTATTGTCTTGCTTTTACCCTATCTTTACCTAAATAATTTACATACAGCCTAAAGTTAACGAGGACTAAAGGCATAAATAATTTGAAGTTTTATCATGTTGATTACCCTTCCCGCGCAATAAAGAGTTGAATACCTACAACATTAGTCGCGACAGCTTGTCAGTAATATTTGTTAGTAGAGCCCTACTCTGACCTTAATGCTCGCATGACTTCGAAGTTTTGTTACAGGCCTAACATGGGTGCTAGCAAATACGTGCCTACATTTCTCCAAATATAATTAAGAAGTTCACTAAGTTAATTTATCATTAGCAAACGCGTAGGTACATTTCCTAGAGCGTAATAGTATTTCGTTGAAGTCCAATCAAAAGTGAAGGCCATGTTCCATTTTCAAATTGTATGTAGGTATTCATCATCAGCCTTTTTAATGTTCCCACTGCTGGGACTCAGGCCTCCTCTCTCGGAGAGGAAATGGGCCGTAATCCACCACGCGGGCCCACTGCAGATTGGTGAATATCACATGTCTTCGAATTTTTGGTTCTAGGGCATGCCGGTTTCCTCACGATGTTTTCCTTCACCGTTTTGAGAGTAGTGGTGATGAAATAAAATACATAAAGTAATGCGCCTGGCAGGGTTTGAGCCCGCGACCTATAACTCGTAAGTCGGAGCCATTACCACTCGGCCATCACTGCTCTCTTGTAGGTATTATACCTACCACAGTGATGTCTTTTTTAACCCAAAGGTTGACTGGAAGAGAATGCCTTGTTGCATTAAGTTCGCTTAAATACCACTACTGTACATGAAGTTTGAATAAATAAATAAATATTATGAAGGAGTAAATACCTATTCAAATAGATACCTTCAATGACAAAGGTCGTCGACTCAAATGTTTTAGGCAGAAGTAATAAAACACGCTCCAGCTTATACCTAAGCCTGAAAGGTTGTATACCTATTTCCCGCACTTAAAACTTATTAAACGTACCCATGTCGTCCTAAATTTTGTTATTTTACGCTTCTCAAGTCTCAAAGTCATTATCGTTATCTCCGACATTCCCGTTGTTGGCCAAGAAGAAAACATTCGAAATACCAACCCGTAATAATTAGAGAAACATTCATTGCGAAACGTCGGGGGAGCGTTTCTGTGATCGCTGGATGGAAAACCGTCATGCGTTGCGTAGCCGGCGTCCATTCAAGCCGGGTCGGCGGCGGTACGCCCCCGCTTCACCCTATTTTCACCCCAATGCCCGCGTCCCTCGTGGAAACAATCTTCAGTTCGCATTTCGCCCGCATTGAGGTTGCTTGTCGTTCGCCGGCTGCTCCCCGAAAACACCGCGATCTTTCCCGAACTAGTGCAATATTCAAAACAATTCGAATTTCAACTTGTGTTCTATTTACTTTTGTTTTTCTGTTCGTAACGAATGGTTGTTAGTGTTTTTGTTTTTTCGTCAGTGTTTTATTGTTTGTAATTATATTTTCGGCGTGTGTTGGTGTATAGTTTGTGGACGTCCGCATTTAGCGAACTTACGTAAGTATTTACTGCATTGCGTTTTGATCTGATTTTGATTAACCTCGATAAAAATTCTTAGTGATTGCGATGCCTTTGAACTTTACCGCGTAACTACAAACCAATTTATAATAATTGGAAAGATCGTAGAATGGCGTCTGACTTTCCTGCTTACATTTGTGATCTTTGAAGCGTTCGTGAACCGAAATAATCGTTGCTTTTAGTGTATTTCAACTGAAAAAACTTAAGTGATGGCTCTAACAGGCAATTTGTCTGAAGGCCGGTCTGAAGCCGATTCAATTAAGGATGAATTGGGTCGCTGGAGGAGGATAGTTGTAAGTAAAAGGCAGGTTGTATAGCTCACTTGTCTATTATCCCTGTTTGTCCATGTGTGAGGGGTCACAGCCACCGGGCTGGACATTTCGCCGCTTGTTTGGTTTACCACAACTTTTTATTTCCACTAAGGAAGTTAGAGGTAATGCCGCATGTCTCTAAAAGGCTTAGTTTTTGATGTAATATTATTTTAGAAGGGTTTGAAGTTAGTGGTCTGTTCGCGTGAAAATGGGAAAGCTTATGTATTTTTAAGCGAGTTGGGTTTTTGACCGTTTGAAAACTCGTGATTATAGGTAGGTACTTAGGTAAAGAGTTGGAACTGTTGGAAGACCTCCCACAAGGTGGAACGATACCTGTGTGAGGGTCGCGATAATCCGATAGACGTGAGACGCCCTGGCCTACATCTAGCAGCGAATTTCTTTCAGCAGAAATGACGATGATGACCATGAAGGCAGACAAACGCTTTTTTTATCAAGAACTGGACAAAAAACGAGAGTATTAGATTTCATTACATTAAAAGCTCAAGGTCTCCAAGGAACAAATGAAGCTATAAATTCAAAAAGTTTTCCCCAAGGGCAGGAAGAAAAAACTTTTCTTTAATTGTATCTCAGAGCCTTACTTTATTTTGTAAATGTTGAATTTCCTCTAGCTAATAAGAACGGTTGCCGTTGCGTTTCTTCATCAACTGTGACGCTGTAATGCGTTCCGAAACGTTTGGCAGCCATAACGTGACTATTAATACTCATACTTTACCTTTGAGGATAAGCAGACCTTTAAGAATGGCGTCTAATGATGTTTGCTATAGCAATCGGGAGCCGCTATACAATATACATAATACCAGAGGCATCGACTTATATTTATTTATTTATTTAACACTATAAGCACATGGGTACAGAGGCGGACTTAATGCCTTAGGCATTCTCTTCCAGTCAACCTTTGGGTGATGCGGAGAAAAAGTAGTGGTAGGTGCAATAAAAGAGTGAGAAAAAGGCAAATACAAGAATTGATATACTAATAGACCATAGAATAAATACATATATACAACTATACAATATATACTCAAATTAATACACTACATACATGCACTAAAAACGCACTTATAGTGCGACTTATAGTCCTCATATAAAACGGGACTAAGACAGGAAGATGATGATGTTATTGTCGTGATCTTTGCAACTGAATGCAATTGCATATCCTCACTTTTACTGTGTTAAACACTCTTGATAAAAGTTGAAAGGTAAGGTAAGGCACCGAAAGACCAAAAGAAGAAAGATGATCTCGAAGTTAATTCACAAGAAAGCGTTTACTATAAAGGGCTTAGCAGGCGTTTTTTTGCAAAACGCTGCAAGATATCAGAGACATTTATTGTAGACAAATCTGCAAAGAATTAAATTAAATTGTACAAGTTCGTGATAACACCTACAATACAGTATAGATCAGAATATTGGGATGTGAAAAAGACGGATGAAAAAAGATTGTACGTAGTGGAGATGAGAATGTTGAGATAGATAAGTGGTGAGACGAGCATGAATAAAGTGAGAAATGAGTATATTATAGGAAATATTACGGACTAGCTCAAAGAAATATTTTTTTATATACTTTGGTATAAAAACTATCTCATGTCCTATTCCAGGACAATGTCTATCCGTATGTCAAATCCGTTTATTCGTTTGATCGTGAAGACACATCATTATCATAATTTCAACCGAAACACGTCCAAAGCTGAATATAAGCCTCCCCCAAGTATCACCACGATGACCAGTCTTGTGTGTCTCGCATCCATCGGATTCCTGCGAACCTCATCGTCGGTCCTTGTGGGAGGTTTTCCAATGCTGCGTCTTCTGGTACTCACATATATACTTTATATACAACCAAACTGTCGCCTTTATAACGTTAACTTGTGATTAGAAAAAAAATAATATACCACGTCGTCGATGCAAGCAAAGGTATAGATCAGGGATGTTACGGAGCTCCATAACCGTAACCGAAACTATCGGATATCCGATATAAAATAATATCCATAACCGTAACCGTATCCGAAATAAAAGTTTCGGATAATATCGGATAGGGGCGGAGCCTAATTACGACACATTATGACAGCCTGTCATAACGTGTCGCGTCGTAAAATATAAATAGTATAGTAGTAAATAGTATGTATTTATATTTGACTTCTGAAATACCTTAAAAATCTAATATCCGTAACCGAAATTATCCGAAACTAACGGATAATCCGAAATAATTTCATATCCGTAGGTACACGTATCCGTAACCGGTATAACAATCATTTCTATATCCGTATCCAATCCGTATCCGAAATTTCATATCCATAACATTCCTGGTATAGATATAGATAGATGCCTGCACTGTTTATCTGTCAGTTAAGCTTGTGTGCAAACCTGCACAGTTGTGCAACATACACACACGCTCCGATTTATCTATAAAACTCAACTGTACACGCAAAACTGTCAGGTGCCTAGCGTGTATGGCTACCTTAAGATTCATAGAATTTGTACGTCATACAAAATACGCAGGACTATGGCTTTAGCTCAACAAAAGCATAGTTTAAACTAGGAACCTACCTATATGACTGGGGGGGATAACGTCTCAAGTATCCCCCGGCTAAGTAGACATAATCCGGCTCTTGAGCGCTGCAAATGCTTCGCTTAGTACGTTCACTACATCTATGCAGTTTTTACGTTCAGTATCAATGGGCTTAGTCGGTCTCTTCAGACAAAGTCGTTGCGTGAATGACGTGAATGTTGCCGTCAGTTTAGGGACCGTTATTGAGGGAACGGCCCTCACGCCCCAGCCGCCGGGATCCCGATCCCGATTTTCAGTCACCGTAGGCATGGGTTTGCGGACTACAAGCAATGGCTAGCTCGCCATCCGGCTGTCCAGTAACCGTCCGGACCGAGTCCGAGTCGTCGACAGCACGTAGTTCACGTGTTCCACGCGCGCCTCAAGGAGATGTCAGAAACCCAAGGAAATCGTAGGGGCCCAGCAGGGTCGAAGCCTACTAAGGGCTTCTGAAAGCCCTGGAATGCAAGGCAACAAAGGAAAATACGAGTGGGTTTTAGTCAATGAACGTCTAAGATGCCCTTACGCTCCACCCTAGAGCGCGAGAACTCATAGATGAAGGATGATTTAACACCTAAAAAAACCCTCAGTTTGAAAAAGCTTAGCTGTCCAGTGGACCCTGGATGCAGGGCATAGTACTTCGGTGATCAGTCTGTAACACCAGGACGCTGCTGGCTTTCCTTAAACAGCTGGGGTGGATGCACTTGTCCTACCTACTTTGAAGAATTGCGGTCTCACTCTATTACACACACCTTCGTGTTCCCGTTAAACATCACATTACTGTTGGATATAGGCCTTACCCAAGCGTCGCCATGCAACGACCGGTCCTGTGCGTCACGCATCCATCGGATTCCCGCGATCCTGACCAGGTCATCGGTCCACTTTGTTGGAGGTCTTCTAACGCTGCGTCTTCCGGTACGTGGTCGTCACTCCAGAACCTTTTGTTCCCATCGACCATCGGTTCTGCATGCAATGTAAAATGAGTGTCCTGTTAAACCCTTTTACTCAATTTACACAGCTACTATAATTATAAAATAATATAATATTTCCTGATAAAAGTAGATTCTCATTTATAGCCCGCTTACTTTGTGAGCAGCACAGCTTTCATATTCGGAATATTTCACACATATTTGCCTTGCCAAATTACCTCTTCACTTACATTTTATATTTTATAACATAAAATAGTTGTGGTCAGTGGGATAACTACCGTGTCTGACGCGAACAACTACTGTCCGTATACGGTCTACGGCGTAGCTCATAGGCTACGAAAATTGGTGGAGCTACGAAAAGAATTTGCCTTGCAGTCTTCTCGTCTGCTTATAATTTAGCTGTTTTCAAGGCCAGAGTGAATGAGCTCTTAATGAAATAGTGTGATTCACCATCAACGATTGCACTACTGCTGACGAGGGATCGCAGTCAAGCACAAGTTTATATCACTTTGATAAACCTACGTTTTTCGTAGCATGTAGCCAGTCATGTATGTAGCCAACATGCTACGAAAAACGTAGGCTTTTTAGAACCCGCTTGGGTTCTACGAAAGATCTTAGAGTTTTTTTCGAAAAAAGTCATGAAACTAAATAGGTAATATAGTCTCTTTAGATTAGCATCTACCAAAAAAATAATGTTACCAGTTTATTTTAGCCGACATTTTAAAAGTAGCGTAATAAAATAACAGTGTTAATTTTATTATTCTTTAATTTTCATCATGAAATTTTCTTCAATAGAATATCTAAAGCGTTTGAGCGCGAATTATTATAGGCGGATTCCTGCGGTTATTATTAATTATCACGCTCCATTTCCTTTTAGCAAGGGTGTGTAAAATTCTGATCCATATTGCTGGAAGAACTGGAAGATATACACAATGGTTCGAAACAAAGTAGAAGATTGAATATTTTACTTTGTTGTCATAAATGCAATTACGATTTAAAGTATAGGAAGCGAGCAATTAGCGAAAAACTAATTTTTGTGGCCTTTGGCCTTGAATATCTTTAAATAAGCACATATTTTTGATGTCAATCACATGATATATTTGCTGACATTGACATCCAGGATAAGGCTCCCTGATGGATGCTGTATGCCGATGATATTGAGCTGGTTACTGAGAGTGACCTAGAAGTATTTGGCTCTTACCAAAGCGCCCATACCGATCTTATCCGACTTTCGGTACCTCGGATACCATGTCCTAGGGATAGCGAGGTAGATCTAGACGTAATACACTGGATCAACTCAGGATTAGTTTAATGCCGACAAATCACTTGAACAACTTCGACTCCTCAAGTTAAAGGGTAAATTGTACAAGTCCGTGATAAGACTTACACTACAGTATGGATCAGAATGTTGGGATGTGATAAAGACGGATGAAAAAAGCTTGTACGTAGTAGAGATGATTCTCCTCTCCACTACGTACAATCTTTTTTTGTTAAACTTTTGTTGAGATAGATCTCTGGTGTGACGAGAATAAATAAAGTGAGAAATTAGTATATTAAAGGAAGTTTGAAAGTAGCGCCAGAGACGAAAAAGTTGAAGGGGAATCATTTGTCTTGGTATGGTCATGTGAAGAGGAGGAATGAAAAAAAAATTATTAAAAGAACTAGGCTATGAATTGTAAAATATAAAAAAAATAGTAGCTCACCTAGTAGCGTATAGTAGCTACTATCGAAGAATACGCGCCGTGTCCAGGATTAACTGCTGCTTTTTAGATCCAACTGCGCAACGAGGGGCTCCTCAGATGTTGGTTGAGGTCCATGGCTATTGCCATTGGCCGTCACGACTGTCAGCATAATGAGTGCCACTTCCCACATATCGAAAACGTCGCGAGCCAAGTCAAGATACTTAGTTTATCTTTCTCAGCTTTTACGAGGTTCTCGTCATGTGAGACTGATACTATATCAACAATTATTTATTTATTCACCTGCACTTTTAGAAGGCGAACGAGGGGCTGAAGCCAACTCGCAGAGGCCCCTTAGACACTTTTCATGGAACGTGGTACTAATCGACGATAGCCCTGTAGTCGTGCACCTTAAGGCAACTTTTGGTGGGAAACCATTGCGACATATGGAAAACCAAGACATAAGGCAAGATATAAGGTTTTGGAAGATTTAGTGGACTGGTCAAGCAATATGTCAAGACTATGACCCCTGCCTGAACAATGATAAGATTATGGCCTCTGCCTGAACATTGCTATTTATGTTGTTTCATTTGTTCCCTTTGTTTTTTTTTTAAATCTTTTCTTTTTTTTATGCACCTGCCATGTTTCCTCTTCACTACCCTTGGTATACTAGTAGAGAATGCCTAAGGCATTAAGTCCGCCTTTGTACCTTTGTGTTGCATAAAGTTTTAATAAATAAATAACAATGTTAAGACTATGGCCCCTACCTGGAAAATGTTAAGACTGTGGCCTCTGCCTGACAATGTTATTTATTTATAATTAATCCTGGTATACAAACCTTTTACAGCTTTATTTCTAGCGATTAGTAAAGCATTAATAATCAAATTGATAGATTACATTTAATGAGGTGGTCGGTCGCTTGCTTCCAGCCCACAATATAATATTAATGAACATTAATCCAGTGGAAGGCCGATGTGATTATTATTATTGATGAGGTATTAACGGAACTAGGACGATACCGACTATTTCGGAACTGTGTCGTTAGAATACTTTATTAGCTGACATTATTAGTTTGAATAATAAAATAGGGCTTCTTAGAATATTATTTTTCTGAACTTTGTTGGATTTGGTTAATCTTATAAGCTCTTTATAAATATTTGTTTTTAGAATTGTGTTTAAAAATTGATAAACACTTGGCGTTTTCGAAATATTTTTGTTTGAAATCTACTGCTGTATACTTTACACGCAGTCCGTGACCGTAAGTCCTCATCCTCGTTAGTCCTGGTTTTGATTACCAGGTAAAGCAATTAACACATGATTAATAGGTTTTTCTTTCTAGAAATCTTTAGTAGCAGCCCGAACTTTGTAAGTTAGGTATTACACCTCCCTCCGTGTCTAGAAAAGTACGTTAAGCTGTTGGTCTTTTTTTAAGGTGCTAAATAATTTAATGACGACTCTCCCGCTCTGGGTAGAGCGAGAGATAGTGTCCGACTTTTACTGACTAAAAACCACATGTGATACGTCAGTTACCCTATGCGTTCCAAGGCCATGGTAACCAATGGTAACTCTTTAGAACATTCCAGTAATCCAAAGGTGGGTCTACGTTAGAGGAAATGAGCATGAACAGAGCACGAGCCGAGCTAAATTTCATATAGTGTAGACCGACTCTAGAGAAGCCGGACACAAGCGGAGCACAATAAATAAAAAATAAAATAAAATAAAAACAGCCTTTTAATTCATGCAATAGGTAGTTATAAAATTATTGCTTCAAATTTCTCATCTCAAAATACGTATATTAAAATTACAGTGATGATTTGGTTAATAAAATCTATGGTCTATCATAATTTTGTCAATTATTGTTTAACCTTTCGAATGCCGTAATTAGAGACACAATAGAAAGAGAACGAGAGAGCGAACGTCGGCGTTCTTGAAATAAAATAAATTATCATCGTACAACATGTCAAATGGTTAAAAATTATATAATACAAAAAATAATTTAACATTGATAAATAATAAAGATTTTATTGATTTTGCTTCTCGAGCTCCTCGAGAGTCGGTCTTGAGGAGCCGGGCACGAGCGAAACTACACTAATTTGAGCTCGACTCGTGCTTTGCTCGTGTTCGACTATTTTAGCATAGACGCACCTTAAGCCACTAAACTTCAAACGACAGAATGATAAAAATGCTTATGTTTTATCTATTTCAGTTCTTCTATAGTTGTTTTTTCGCGTCTGATAAGAATTGCGAAAGAATCCGTAGTGATTGGTTTTATTTGAAGCGTGTTTGTGCTGCAAACGAGAGGCTTTGTGTTCAAAGACGTCAAGTACAAACGCCCTCGGGAAAAATTCAATGCATTTTTATAGATTACGAAGCGTTACGAGTAAGATATGAATAGTCTTCAGTAGGTATAGCATAGTATAGTCGGCTTTATAATGTTCCCACTGTTGGGACTCAGGCCTCTTTATGAGAGGGAATGGGTCGTAATGTACCACGCGGGCCCAGTGTGGGTTGGCGGAAGTCACATGTCTTCCAATTCTTGGTTCTAGGACATGCCGGTTTCGTCACGTGCGTTCCTTCACCTTTTGAGAGCAGTGGTGATGAATTAAATTACACAAATTAATGCGCCTAACTGGGTTTGATCCCGCGACCTACAAATCGTAAGTCGGAACAGTTACCACTCGGCCACCATTGCTCTGCCAGTGGGTACTACGGCGGGTTAAATGTAGGAACAGGTTATTTTTACGCCTTTGACAGTCGTCAAGCGTATTCAGAAGCTCAAAAGTCTGTAAATCTGTTTAGTCTGATTCTGATCTGCGTGAACTCAAAATCTCCTCGCGGTTGTCATCCGCGTGTCTTCGCAAGATTTCGCAATTCTTCGGTCACAATCCAAGGAAAGACGGTGGCAATCTCGAAATGCACATCGTGACCGGTAAAGAAGATGGGAACAGGCTTCGAGAGCGCAGCCAAGCAACACTTTGGTCTGACCTGATCCGCACCGCTCTTGACTCTACGGTATACATGACCTTCACAGAGCCGGAGACAGAAACAGATGGAGGAATATCATACAAGTGAAAGTGATGAAACACGAGGTCACGAGTATTCACGACCCTCAGCATTGAGGAATACGAAGCAAGAAGGATTCATATGAGACACAAAATTATATTTAATTTAAAAATATAAATAACAATATAATATAATATTCCACAACTATCACACAACGCCGTCTAGTCCCAAGCTAAGCAGAGCTTGTGTTATGCGTACTAGACAACTGATAAACATACTTCTAAATACATACATATTATAGATAAATTACACCCAGACACAGAACAAATGATCGTGCTCATCACACAAACATTTGTCCTGGGTGGGCAATGTGAGAATCGAAACCACGACCTCCGGCATAGCAGTCAGGGTCACTAACCACTAAACCAACCGTCCTGTCGATAATAACAGTCAGCTACTTTAGTCTTATTTAGTTCTTGTTCTTTCTCTGCCGTTTCATTACAATATCTTCGAAAGCAAGTTCTCTTGTCTTCGCTGTTATTGATTTCTGCAAATAAAGAGAATTATTAACTAAGAAACATTTGCTTTGATTAGGACGTCGATTTTATTGTGAAGTTTAGACAGAATATTTTACAAATCAAACTCAAAGAGAAGCTCATTATTTTATCGTGAACTTGACAAATGACTATGAATATTCACTTCAAAACAGTATCAATATCTTTGCCCTTTGTTTTACTGCTACATAATTAAAAACATAATTTAATGAGTTTTCAAAAAGTTATCTTTGGCAGTTAACTGATAAAGAATCACCATTATATGAACAACTTTGTTAACCAAAAAAATGGTTCCAGGAGACTCCGCTCCCATTTTTGCCACGCCGTGCCTTGCAAAAATTGTTCCAGCATTACATACACACACAAAGTAATTTTTTATTAATGAAATCCAGGAATGCAGTCGTGTGAAGGTTAATGATGACAAGGACATAATAAACATACCTACCCCAAGTGTCGGTCGACTGGTCCTGTGCGTCTCGTATCCATCAGATTTCCACAAACGTCGTCAGGACATCGGTTCGCATTGCGCGAGGCCAAAGCTGCTTCTTCCGGTACGTGATCGCCAGAACCTTTCGTCCCCATCGACCATCTGCTCTGCAAGCAATTTATCTCATCATCATCATCATCATATAAAGAAGTCTACTGTTGGACATAGACTCCCCCAAGCTTCGCCACTTCGACCGGTCCTGTTGCTTCACGCATCCACCGGATTCCGCTACCAGGTCGGCGACCCTGACCAGGTCATCGGTCTTCCTTGTTGAAGGCCTTCCAACACTGCGTCTTTCGGTACGTGGCCGCCATTACAGAACCTTTTGTCCCTATAGACCATCTGTTCTGTGTGCAATGTGCCCTGCCCATTGCCACTTAAGTTTGGCGATACTTCGAGCTATGTCGGTAACCGCGGTTCTCCTGCGGATATCTTCATTTCTGATGTGATCATGCAGGAAACTCCGAGCATAGCCCTTTCCATCGCCCTTTGGGTGACTGAGTCTTCTTATGAGGCCCATTGTAATCCATCGAGCAAGTATCTATCTTGTGGCAATTCATCTATTTCATTGTAAAATCTTACTGATTTTTTTTTATTGATTGACTAGTTTTGGGTCACACTTGACGGTAAGCGATGTGTTCGACGTTGAAGCATGTTTGACTAGAAGTAAATATTCACGCTTGACTTAAAAAATCTTCAGTTGCTTACTTGTTCTTATCAATGAAATCTGCTTGGTAATGATGTCGATTTAATTTTATCCCAAAGCTATGTACGTAAAATAAGATAATATTTGCTCGGTTGAAATCAAAGACAAAGGCATGCTCATTATTCGAATGTGAATTTTCTGAAATATTGAACTTCGAAAATAGTATCTGAAATATTCTTCAAAGCATTATCAATATTCAATCCCTTTGTTCTATCAACATACAGTAATCCTTACTAATACTATAAAAGCGAAAGTGAGTTTGTTTGTTTGTTACGTCTTCACGCCTAAATGGCAAACCCGATTTTGATGAATTTTGGTACCTACAGAGATAGTTGGGACCCTGGAGACGGACATAGGCTAATTTTTTCACACAGGCGAAGCCGCGGGTATAAGCTGGTCTATTATAAAACATTATTTTTAGTAGGTAGGTATATGCGAAACTTTAATATACCTAGTTTGTTCAGATTCAGTAATTGAATCGATTCCAATAATGTTTACACCATGTTAGATTATTTCCCAAAAATATTTAAAAAAGTTTACAAGTTGGACACAACCGACAGTAAGCACAACTCAGGTCACGGCAGGTCATAGCGAGCATTAGGTGCCAGCGCATAGCAGGGTGCGGAAGAAAAAAGAAAAACAACCCGTTGACCATGTATTTGTGCGGACCAGGTAACATAACGAGCTTATAACTTAGTGATTTTTCATGGTACAGTAATGAAATGTACATAGATTCTTTATATATACTAGACTCGTGTTTCGAATTTCGCATACTAAAATAATTTTGTATAGATATATATGTGAGATTTGTAGCACATTACAGTGAAAGCTCTCGCTTCACGGTGTCGCGTTTCTATAAAAGGATGCAGCAGACTGTGTCGTATCAACAATTGTTACAATGTATTTACATATACATATATTTATATGGCTGTTATTGGCGCCAATGGATATTGTTTCGTTGTGATCGTGACTGATACGGATGTGCTGATTGGTAATCGGTTGATTTTGATTTGTTTTGGGAACCGAGTTGCTAGCCCGTCGGTTTTCTATCAGGAAGTGTGCGTCGGAATTGCTTAAGTTATTTCCTCCAAGCTCGGATTATAAGATGTACATCGATACACCACTGGAACACAGTGGACATTCCACCCATACGCACAGAACGTTTTGGGAACACATTCATTGTTCGTACAGCTAAGGAATGCTAATTCATATACCTATGTAGTTCTAAACAGTTAAGTGCAACAAAATCATTATGAGAGAAAATAAAAAATAAATGATATTATTATTATAAGGAATGGAATTCGTGACGGATTCTGTTTCCTGATAGCTAAAAACTGAAAGTCTTTAAATGAAGAGTTTATCAATGTTTCAACAACATTTGAGTGTCCGAGTGTAATTTATCTATAATACGTATGTATTTAGAAATATATAAGTATGTTTATCAGTTGTCTAGTACCCATAACACAAGCTCCGCTTAGCTTGGGACTAGACGGCGCTGTGTGATAGTTGTGGAATATTATACTATATTATATTTTTTGCTCTTGATAGGTTTTACAAGTGTATTATCTGGTTATCATGATCGTCAAGAAGTTTTTAACCATTTTTAAATGAGTCGTCAGTAAAAGACTACAGACTATTTGAACTAACTCACTTGTTCACAAAAAAAAAACCATTCCTATGGATGATGTTGTACAGCCTTCCTCTACGTAGTAGTAGTATAATCCAAAATAAAATATTTTTTTCTATTCAGTAGTTCCTGAAATCAGTCAGAGTATACTTTTTATATTATAAACCTGTTATAATATAAAAAGTATAAACAATATTGTATACATGGCCGACTACACATTGTCTAGGGAGTGTGCGTCGGAATTGCATAACCTAATTCCGCCTAGCCAGTTCCATCATCGGATTACCAGACGTACGGCTATGCGCCACCGGTACATGGTGGATATCCCACCTACACGCACAAAACTTTTTGGGAACAGATTCATTGTGCGTGCAGCTAGGGAGTGGAATTCCTTGCCGGAGTCTGTGTTTCCTGATAGCTACAACCCGGGAATCTTTAAGTCGAGAGTGAATAGGTTTCTTCTAGGTTAGCGCGTTTCATCGTCGACCGCATCGTCGCTTTCCATCAGGCGAGATAGTGGTCAAGCGCGAATCTATCAACAATAAAAAAAAATGTATTGTAAAATGTGTAATTAACCCACAGTGTTCCTGAGCCCAGACGTTACAAATACTCAGTCAAGTATATCAAGATACAAAACGCGTCCAAGTGTCCAGTTCCTAGCTGACGCAGCGGTCTTTGACGAAACATTTCCTCATAGGCACTGGTCGTAAATGTCACCAGTTCATAGGAAAACTGCACTGCGGCTGCTTCTCAAGTGATACTGCATCGAATGACGTAGTACTTTGCTATAGTGAGTGTTGGACACTTTCTCCCATTTACACTAACGTTTGTTTTTTTATTTGTAGGAGATAATCTGTGAAAGTTCCGATTTTTTTTGTTTTAAGCTATTGCATAGCTTCTATCGCGGGCCTTGAGCGTGGAGACCGAATCCAGAAATTCCGTAACGAAAATCACTCATTTGTTTTTTGGGCGTGGTGATCGATAAGAAAACAAATGAGTGAACAATCAATCAAAATTCAATTCAATATGTGAAAGTGTAACTTCAATTAATATCAAAGAAAAAAAAACAAAGGAAAAAAAATACTGCATAAATAAAATAAATAAATAACATTAACATTTTACATTTTCGAAAAGATTTGGCAAATAAAAAAACTTTAACTACTCAAATTAAAGAAAATTGTAACATTTCGGCCCATCATTTTGACTCAAAATTATCGACACAGAGGGTTACCTCTTCAAGAGGTATTTCCCATCTGGTCGAAACTAAATTAGGGGAAGGTGACATTAGCGGAGCAGCCAGAATTCTTTTTAGTAGTGATGTGCTGGCTCCGTGTTCTCCAGATACTCTAGTAGCTCTGGAGAACAAACACCCTGCTCCAGCGGATGACCTATCTTTTCCTGACCCTCCTGATTCGGACATTCATACCCTCACCGTTACAGGTCGAGAGGTAATCTCAGCCGTTTGCTCCTTCCGGAGCGGCTCTGCCGGCGGCCTCGACGGCCTAAGTCCCCAACACCTGAAGGACCTCATCTGTTCAGGCGCCGGGGAAGCTGGTGAGTTGCTCTTGAAGGAGCTTACGGCTCTGGTTAACCTAATGCTCTCAGGCAAGGTGAACGAGGCCGTCATTGACACTCTGTACGGGGCCAATTTATGTGCCCTTCGCAAGAGAGATGGCGGCATCCGACCCATTGCCGTGGGCTCTACATACCGTCGTATGGCAGCCAAGATTTGCTGTAAATTTTATGGTGAGGCTGTTTCGAAAAAATTTCAGCCCCTGCAGCTAGGCTTCGGGTCCAAAGGGGGCTGCGAGGCTGCCGTACACGCCTTGTCGACCTACCTAAATTCTAACCTAGGAGGGGTCATCCTGAAGGTTGACATAAAAAATGCCTTCAATTCGGTTAATAGGGATACCTTGCTGACAGAATCTAAAAAAGAATTACCCCAAATTTTTAGTTTTCTTTGGCAATGTTACAGACAACCATCAAAATTACTGTATCGAGACAATCTTTTGGAATCCGCTGTTGGCTGTCAACAAGGTGATCCCCTCGGGCCAGTGATCTTCAGTTTAGCCATTCATCCCATTATTCGACAGTTAAATTCCAAATTCAACGTTTGGTATCTCGACGACGGGACCCTTGGAGGCGATGCAGACACAGTTTTAGATGATCTACACTTCTTAAGAAATCAACTTCACTCTATAGGACTTGATCTGAACCTTTCAAAATGTGAACTATTCTTATCTGACACCACCGACAGACAGCAGACTCTTTCCAAATTTAACGCAATAGCCCCGGAAATCAAAATTATAGACAGAAGTTCTCTTCGTCTCCTGGGGTCTCCTATTTTTGAGGATTCCTTTCCCAATTTTGTCGAGGAAAAAATTCAAAATTTTAATGATGTTTCGGAAAGATTACTACAAATTAATATGCATTCGGCCATCACTATAATTCGTTTCTGCTGTTTCGGCCCTAAATTAATTTATTTCCTTCGCGCTTCTCATTTATGGAAACACCCTCATCTTTTGGATAAAATGGACCAAATTATCCGGCATACTCTTACATCAATTTTAAACGTGGCCATGGACGACCGAGCTTGGGCTCAGGCTACTCTTCCTATCCGTATGGGTGGCCTCGGCGTCCGCAAAATTTCTAGTATTAGTTTACCAGCCTTTATATCCTCGGTTCACGGCACTGAGAAATTAATCAGGAATATCCTTTCTCCCTCACTGATTGATTTTAATGTGCCGTGCTTCATCGAGGCTATAAATGCCTGGAGACTCGCTTGCCCGAATTCTAATCCGCCCGACGTACCATCATCCCAAAGACGGTGGGATGAGCCGCTCTGCAAAGTAGTGCAGGAAAACCTGATTGCAACATTTACTGCCCCTGCGGAGCGAGCGCGCCTGCTGGCTGTGGGAGAGTGGGAGTCGGGTCTCTGGCTTCACGCACTACCGTCGTCGAACATCGGCACCTTGCTCGACGATAATACTTTCCGCCTCGCTGTTGCCTTACGTCTAGGCGCTCCCTGCTGTTCTCCTCATCGCTGTCACTGCGGCGAAGTTGTCAACAGCCTCGGACACCACGGTCTGTCATGCAGCCGTAATGCGGGTCGCATAGCGCGACACGCGAATATCAACGACATCATCAGACGCGCTCTTGTCACCGCCGGCGTTCCAGCCGTATTGGAACCCCATGGCCTGGCACGCGACGATGGCAAGAGACCGGACGGCATGTCGTTATTTCCTTGGAAGATGGGAAGGCCTTTAGTATGGGACGCTACTTGTGTCGATACTCTTGCGCCTTCCCATCTTCCTAGCTCGTCGTGTCGTGCTGGTGCTGCCGCTGCGGCTGCGGAGAACCTCAAGCGGCGGAAATATAACAACCTTGTTGGAAGTTATATTTTCGAACCGTTTGGGGTTGAAACTCTTGGATCGTGGGGTCCGAGTGCTCACATGTTGTTTAAAGATCTGTCGAAACGTCTAGTTGACACTTCGCGTGACCCAAAAGCTGGCTTTTACCTTGGACAGAGGATAAGCATTGCCATACAACGTGGCAATGCCGCCAGTCTTTTGGGCACATTACCAGTCGACAGCGATGTGGAAGAGTTTTTTGACGCCATATTTTAGATAGTGTATTTTAGCGTAGGGTTTTATTATTTATTTATTTTGTAATTTACTGTAATTATAGTTATTAAGTTGTTTATAAGTGTAGATAATTAATTAATTTATAATAGTGAAAATGTAAATAAAGTCCAAACATATAAAAAAAAAAAAAAAATAAAAAAAAATTATAATAATTATAATTGCATAAGTTGATAAAAATGCTATGCAATAGCTTTACCACGGCAGTCCCCGAGTGCCACACGTCTTTTTTTTTATTGTTGATAGGTTTGTGCTTGACCGCTATCTCACCTGATGGAAAGTGACGATGCGGTCGATGATGGAACGCGCTTACCTAGAAGAAACCAAAAAATTTTGATTAAGATAGCAAAATTTTTTTTTCACCGATAGAAAGCTGCTTTATTCCTGAGTGACATAGGCTATTTTATGTACGTGGACGAAGAAGCGGGATAGTTGTTTAGATGCCTGACTTTTATTCGAAGATTTATTTTTCTGGCTAGACCTTACCCCATTTATTTGGGGTCATGGTCGGCTCTCCTTGTTTTTATTTTCCATTGAGTACGTTGTGATGAAATTTGTGCCATGTCTGTGTCGAGATAAACTTTTTAAGGTCTTTTTAGACTATCTTCAGACCAATGAAGCACTTTCTCGTAGGATAGTTCAAGGGTATGCTTCAATATAATATAATAATAATAATAATAATAACCCCATCGCCGTATCTCTACGTTGACGTCGTGGTGGGGCTTGCGCGCTCCAATGAACCCTAAATCTGTGTCGGTAGCGCTTGCTTAGCCGTAACATGCCTAGGGTGAGGGGCCAGACCAAGAGAGATACAATCCGCAGGGCAGTTTTGTGGCGAACTGTTGGGCATTAGCGATCCCGCGGACCCGATCTCCCGGGAGAATTCTTGTTCTTCATCTCCGGCTTGCCTTTATTGGCCGGTCGTAGTGAACACTGACGAGGAACAGAGCTCCCACCTCTCTCTTGCCTTTATTGGCTGGCTTGAGTGGAGATTCGCAAGAGCAAATGCGCTCGGGAGAAGGATGTATAATCCAGTAAGGTGCTGGTAGGGATCTTGACCGTACTTCCGGGATTGTCCTGATAGCCGTGGTATACCTCTCCACTCCTCAAGCACATCAGGATATGTTGCCCTCTTGTTGCTACGTCACTTCGTACTAGCGACCATTTTGGGGGCCCATTTGTTGAGTGTGCAAGTCACCCCTTGCCTTTTTATCGATGGAAATTAAAAACATTGTTTAGGCAGGGGCCATAGTCTTAACATAGTTCCTGGTAACCAGTCCACTTAAGACTCCAAAAACCATAGCCCTATATTAGTTTTTCACATGTTGCAATAGTTTCCCTTCAACCGGGGGTTGTCCTTGGATGCACTAGCATAGCGCATACAGGGATAATCGCCGGTTGGTACCACGTTCCATTAGAAGCAGCTAAAAGGGCCTCTGCGAGTTGGTTTCGGCTCCTCGTATGCCTTCCAAAGGTCCAGGACCTCATGGTCCTGAGATAAATAAATGTATGAAAATAATAATAATAATTTATTCAAAATACATTTACAAAAATATAAACATTAGGCAACAGTAACAAGGTTTCCTATTACAATAATGGTACAATTTTCAGTGCTTAAAAATATTGTAAAACTAAAATATCAAAAAAAGTACAATTAGGAGTGGTTTGGAATTGCATTATTTGATAGTGGACCGCCCGATCTAGGTTAATTTAAACCTGTGTTTCAGGCCATCACTTTACAGTCTAGTTTCATTGCGACAATAAAAATTTAAAATTAGAGTAAAATTATTATAAAAAAATGTTCTACTGTAATAAATGACTACGATAACTAAGCATATGGTACAATAATACCTAAAAACTATATCTATGAAATTATACAAAAATAACCATTAACGAGTCCATTATGACAAAATTTCTAAAAGTTGTTCTGTGTCTGCGTAATTGAGTGACACTAAGTATTCTGACAACATCTTGTTACATGTTTTGTAACTTATACTATAGAAACTTAATACTTTGTTAAGCCTATTATATAGAAAAGGACCTAAGAACACGTAAAAACGCTTAGTAAAGGCATGTCTGGTTTGAGGCTTTATGCAAACCAAGTCCTTTCTTCTCTTGTCCGAAGGTGGAGGGACAAAAGGCAGTGCAGTATGCTGATGTAGTACTATGTTTAAAATAAATAATTGCCGCACTGTTAGCACTTTACATGCTATGTACAGCTGGTGCGTAGGAAATCTAAAAGGGCGAAAGGTAGCAACCTTGAGAATTGCTCTTTGAGCACGTTCTAACGGGAGTAAAATGGTTTTAGCAGCACCGCCCCAAGAAGTTATGCAATATGTAAGAATGGATTGACACAAAGCCAAATAAACCTGTTTTATTAATTTGTAGTCGGCTATGTCACGCAAATTTTTAAAAACATATATTAATTTGCGCACTCTCGTACACAATAACTCGATATGTTTACGGAAATTCAGATTTGAGTCAATCGTTACACCTAGATATTTTACTTGGTCAGCTTTGGCTAAAGTGGGGCAAGAGCATGCATTGTCAGCATACGAGTACGTGCAGTTAATATGTGCGTGAATGTTTAGGTTATTAAGCGGTATGTTAGCATTTCTCATTGTAAATAAAATGTAGTTTGTTTTATATGTGTTTAATGTCAGGAGATTTTTCTGGAGCCATTTAGACACAATGTCAAAACCATTTTGTGCATAATCATACACCTCAGCTCTTGACTTACCTGAAAACAATAGAGCGGTGTCATCCGCATATGACATTATAACACCATTTTGGAGCGACAGGCTGCATAGTTCATTTATGTAGATTAAAAATAATGTGGGCCCCAAAATGCTACCCTGCGGAATGCCAAAACAGCTATTTTTTAGATCAGAACTGGTGTATTGACCTATTTTTATACATTGATAACGATCGCTGAGATAGTCAGAAAATAGTAAAAGCTGTTTACCTCTTATCCCAAGTGATTCAAGCTTGTGCAAGAGTAAAGAACAAGAAATAGTGTCAAAGGCCTTGGCAAGGTCTAGAAAGATCCCTATTGTGTGCATACCATTATCTAGGTTAGTAGTGATATAGTTAGTCAAATTGTGGACTGCTTGGTTAGTTGATTTTTAGCCCTAAAACCAAATTGATTATCTGATAGTAGTCTGTTATCTTCTAAATATTTGATCAATCTACTATTAATAATTTTTTCTAAAATTTTAGAGAGGCCTGTTAATACTGAGATGGGTCTGTAGTTATTCACACTAGTTTTATCTCCAGCTTTGAATACAGGTGTAACTACGGCTTTCTTAAGTAGTTTTGGAAATATACCTTTAGATAAGCAAAGTTGAAAGATGTGGGTTAGAGGAGGGGCAAGTAAGTATTTAAATGTTTTCAGAATATGATTGGGTATGTCATCCCACCCAGTGGCACAAACATCCTTAAGCCCGCTTATAATTCTGACTACTTCGTTTACGTCGGTATCTAATAAAACAAAAGAGTTTAGTGTGGAGAATGTCGTGGTCGAGTTGGGTTGGGAAATGATACTTGGGTTAATTGTTTTTTCAGCTAAGTTTTTACCAACGTTAACAAAATAGTTGTTTGCTTTATTTATTGCTTCATTTGGGTTTACATCTGACAATAAAATTTCTAACGGAGGATCAGGTTTTTTCGATCTAAAAGTATGTGATTTTACAAACTTCCACACAAGTTTACTATTTTTCCCGGCCTTCTGTAATTCATTTTTGTCGTACTGATTTTTCAGTTTTTTCAAAAGATTATTACAGAAGTTCCGATACCTTTTATAAGTTATAGAAAGTACTTTGTCATCAGGAGCTAGTTTCAATTTTAGATGAAGTCTGTCTCTATGCCTTATACATCGAACGAGACCAGGCGTGATCCAAGGTTTAATGCAACTATACTTTCTAGGCACAGTCTTAGTAAATGTATTTTTCACTATCGCAGATTGTAACGAATTTATGAAGTAATTTAACGAACTATTTGCATCGTCTGAATTATAAACCGGGTCAAGATTAATACCGCGAATGTCATTCTCGAGATTAGTCATATTGGCTTTAGTGTAGCTACGCATGCATATTTTTCTAGGTGAACTTATTTGTAGTGCTAGTAAAACAGCCTGATGATCGGTTATCGTAGAATTAGTAACTAGTGTTTTGGATGGATTTTTTGATTTTATAATTATGTGATCCAAGCATGAGCCACTCTGATGCGTGGGGTGGTAGTGAGCTGGAAGAAGTCCATGGAATGAGCAAATGTTCAGATAATTATGTACATTACTATCTGTTTTCCCGGAAGCAATGTTAATGTTAATATCGCCCATAAGTATAATGTTTTTAAAGGATGATGCATGGTTTGCTGTAAGAAAACCCAGTTGTGGGTTAAGCTCGCCTATGTACTCATATCTAATGTCCTGTTTGTTTTTTTTGTATTTTTTTTTTGTGTACAATAAAGAATAAAGAATAAAGAATAAAGGATGATAATTTTTTTAAATTTGTGTCGAGTGACTCTAAAAATCTATCTATGTTTTGTGAAGGAGGCCTATAAATAGCTATGACTACCGTGTCGGGAATAATTTTAATTATTAAACAATTACTGTCTAAGGCTACTGACTCTTCTCTTACTGTTCTTAAATTATTTTTAATATAAACTACTAAACCATCGTTCAAACGTATATTCTTTATTGTACATAAATTTACATATTGTTCATAGTAAGAAAGCCGATGTACACAGGCGAGCTTAACCCAAAATTGGGTTTTCTTACAGCAAACCTTAATTTAATATAAATAAAATTTTATAAAAGAGGAGAACTTAAGAAATGCACAACAAAAACCAAAATAATTTACATAGATATGTGCGCAGCACACAATACCTATAAACATACTACATAAATACAACAAATAAAACCTATACATATATATATATATATATATATATATACATGAGTCATATTGACAGGAAATGTTCCCTGATCCTTCCCCTGAAGACGTCCAACGAAGGGCTAGCCCTTATAGAGTGTGGAAGAGAATTCCAAAGGCGAACAGCTCGAACAGTAAAAGAACCACTGTACCGACTAGAGGAATGGGGAGGAAATCGAAGGAGAAGAGAGGATGATGAGCGACAAGACTTTCCTCTCGGAACAAGATACTCAAAGCGTTCCCGGAGATACAAGGGGGAGTTGGGATTATGAAGAATAGAGAAGAGAAAAGATAGAATGTGACAATCCCGACGCTGCCGAACAGGTAACCACTTCAATCGCCCTCGAAATTCTGACACATGGTCGTACTTTCGAAGGCCAAAAATGAAGCGGATACACAGATTCTGCAGACGCTCCAGCTTATTAAGAAGTTCCTCAGTCGCATCCAGGAAGCAGACATCAGCGTAATCCAGAATAGGTAGAAGGAGAGACTGAGCAAGAGTAACTTTAGTAGAGAAAGGCAGGAACTTCTGGAGAAGTTTTAGTGATTGAAACCAGCAAAACACCCTCCTGCTTACTTCCGCAATGTGGACATTCCAGGTCAGGTTACAATCTAAAAGGACACCCAAGTTTTTAACTTTTTTGGAATATTCTATGGCGACGCCATCATACAGTACTGGAGGGAGAGACTGGTTATTTAGTAAATTTAGGAAATATCTACCACCAACAATGATCGCTTGTGACTTAGTTGGATTGACTAAGAGTCCAAAACTTTTAGCCCATTGACAGATATTTTTGAGATCATTATTGATGGCATCAATAACGTCAGGAAGCTCCTCAGGTTTAAAGTGTCGATATATCTGCAAGTCGTCTGCATAGAGATGGTAGTGTGAAGATAAGACCTTTGTGATAGCATTAATAAAAATAGAGAAAAGAAGAGGAGAAAGGACGCCACCTTGAGGAACACTCGCAGCTAGGTCGCACCAATCAGAGGAGGTCTCTCCTGAGCGAACCGACTGCGAACGACCACGAAGATAAGAATTAAACCAAGCGATTCTGAGCGTTCTGGTTTATGTTTATGTCACTTCTGTAGGAGTAATAACCGTCAAGAGATGGTAAGTTAACCATCTGTTTTGACAGCCAACACTCTGTTAGGACAATAATATCACAGCTTACGTCAAGATCCTGTAACAATACTTCAAAACCGTTCATGTTTCGACTTATGCTGCGAATATTCTGTGTTAGTAGGGTTAGTGTTTTGTCACCAGACGGAAGAAGGTGTTTACAATCCTTAACATTGCAAACTTTAGACTCTGACACAGAAAAACTATCTAGATCGCAAATTAGCTGAGTTGTCATGACAGTTACAAAAGAAAATAAAATAAAAATAAATGTAAGCTACCTATTTATCTGCTAATTCACTTAAGTGTCCGGTGACGCTCTTAGGCGCCTTCATAATCTATAGAGTTTATGTAATTCATTTCTGCATGTTTGCGGGCCGGGCAACTTACATCACCAGTTGGATGATCACATTTCCTCTTGAAGCGTTTACACGTTGCGCATAGAGGGGGAGAAGATTTGCTACTGCATTCCTTGAAGGAGTGTCCGCTCTCTCCACAGTGGTTGCAGGTAGGACTGGCTTCCCGGCAGAACTTGGCTGCGTGTCCAAACTGCTGGCAGTTGAAGCACCTGGTGACTATAGTGAAATCTCTCACTGGGCACGACGTCCAATTTATGAAAATTCGGCTTTGGTTCATGATAACCTTTCTTATGCTAGCCGGCAGTTCCAGGACATAGTTACAAGTTGAAAGGTCTCTCTTACCCGATTTATGGCTTAGTTTGATGCACTCTAGGAAGGACTCGCGAGTTAAATTCGGCAACTTGTCTGATAGGTTCTGCTCGAAAATACAGTCAAATACCTCCTTTTCAGTAAGAGAGACGGGGACACCAATGACAGCAATCCGAGGTCGGCGTTTGGAAGGCTCTTCTATTTTTAGGCCAGATGATGCTAATTTTTCCGAGTTCTTAAGTTTTTCAATATCGCCTTTGTTCTCGGTGCTGATCAAAACGCCCCCATTTTTCACCTTTTTTAAGCCACGAACATGAAGCTTCAGTTGTTCTGGGGAGATGATCTTTTGAACAAGAGACTTGGTGTCGTCACTTGTTTGGGTTTTATCGCTGGGATAGATGGCGACTGATCTCAAATTTGCAGGACGGACGATGTCGGTACCCTTCTTAACCATGCCAGCATAAGAAGTATTTTCCGGCGGATTCATTTTTGTCTCTACGAGCTCTCTAAACTGCTGGAGAGAGTTCCCAACATTCTGCTGAGCCTGAAGGTGCTGGATTGTGGTATGGGCTAGGATAGTTTTTGTCTTCAATGATTGATATAAGACGGCCATTTGAGATGTCCCACTTTGGACCCTACGGCAAAGAGCGGAGACACGAAGCTTCTGGTCTGAGTTCATTTTCCCATCCCCGACAATAGCGCAAACTTCACCCAGGATTGTTTCTATAGAAACAATCCATTTTTGAATCTCCGGGGTACTGATGACTTCAGTCGGCAATTCATTCTCCGTAGGTGCTGGTGGGTTTGGGTAGCTAGGGGGTAATGGTTGGGTAGGCGTCTGTGGAGGACTTCTCTGTACTAGTTGGCTACGACCAAACGGGCTCGCTCCGGGGGTAGACATACTACCAAAACACTATTTATAGTTTATAAAGATCTATTTAGTTCATCTTGTTTACGTACATAAGTCGGTTACAAATCACACGCGACACACTTTAATTTTTTACTGACAGAGCAATATTATATTTATTTGTTGTAATTGTTTATTTCATTATAATCAAAACAGAACACACGTCCGCTTAGTCTCGCGACTCGTAAAGCGAATTCGAAAATATAGTTTTGAGGACGCATTCATTAGCTACAACTTAGGGGTTTATAAGTCAAGAGTGATGATTGTTGCTTCGCTTTCCATCAAGTGAGATAATAGTCAAAAGCGAGTCTATCCATAATAATAAAAACAGAAAAATCACATTTTTGCGTGCGAGCGCTAAACTGAAGATGGCATTGTTTAAATAAATTTTACTGAAACATTCGACCTTCTTGAACTCACGTTATAAACATGGAAACTCCCTTCTACCGATAAAGACTATCTTGACTTAATTTATGTGTTTACAACTCTCACATACGGAACGCGCACTTAAGCTTTAATTAAACAGGGCCTATGTAAACTTAACGGACACATAAGTAAACAAACCAAGCATACAAGCTTACGACCCCGGGTTCACTCTGCAGCATTTGCTTTAGTCAAGTTTTCCAATCTATCTCGTATTTCCGTCATTGCTTTGGTCACCATTCTCAGTATTTGAAATCAAGGGGATCTTTGAATACTGAGAATAGTGATCAAAATACGAAGTACGTTTGCAGAATTTGTTTATTTAATTATTTTGTCGTAACAGAACCAAGAGCTATTACAATGGAAATTGATAACTATAGTAATGAGACATTGAGCCAATTACAGGTTCTCCTGGGTAGAAACAAAAAAGTAGTAGAAAAATTAAGATTACTAACAAGCACTGTACAATATCCTTAAAAGATGTGACGAGCCTTCAAGGTATTTACGACGTGAATCAAACGTCAAGTTCAGAACGAGTTATTTTGTTTACAACTAGCTTTTGCCCGCGGCTTAGCTCCCGCTCTACCCTACTCTACTTACTCTACCCTACATTACCCTACACTACCCTACTCTTAATATTTTTTCCATAAGAACCTTCTCCTCACAATAACAAACACAACAAAAAAAGAATTAGCAAAATCGGTTCAGCTGTTCTTGAGATTTGCCCTTAGCCACACATTAAGCGATCCATTTTTAACCGACTTCGAAAAGGAGGAGGTTCTATGTTCGGCTGAATGTATGTTTTTTTTTTTAATGTATGTTCACCGATATCTCGTTCAATTGTAGACCGATATCGAAAATTATTTTTTTGAGTGAAAGGTTATGCTTCCAAGTTGGTCCCATAGAAATATTGTTATGATCTGATTGTGAACTTCGAAGATATGGAACAGAACTCCTCACAGGATCACAGCAGAATTGTCGTAACAAGTAAAATTGCTTTGTTTATACGTGTAGTCGATGACTGACTGAAAGAAAAGGGGGGGGGGGGAATGTATCGAACTGATCTGGTGATGAAGCCGGAAGGTAAATTAATGGAATCTAACCATTTTTGGGATTAGTAGAATCGTTATGAGATGCACCACACTGGCTATAAGGTATTTAAGTTTGGCTGAGTGGTAATTTTTAGTGGTGGTACCATAACTAAAAAGTGAAAAATAAAAAACATTTTACAAAAAAAAAATTAAACCGACTTCCGTGTTAAAAAACACTGAAAAGTATCGGTGTTAACTAACGAAGAGACAAAACTATCTATTATAGAAACACCGACTTAAAGTTATTTTGTACTTTTCAGTGTTTTTAACAAACTAAAGTCGGTTTGGTTTTTTTTGTAGAAAGTTTTTTATATGTTATATTATTACATATATTATATTATACAATCGAGGTCATAAAACTGCGGAAAATCTTAACACCGCCATTCAGCGGACAGTCAAAAATGTACAACGCCATCTATCGAGTTGTTGTGAACTAAAATGCATAAAACAAAATTAATGTCAATTCTACATTTGAATCCTACAGTGCGTTTCACTCAAAGATTTTATATGGATATATAAAATCTTTGGTTTCACTTAAGAGGTTCCTTTGCCGTAATGTTGGCAATACGGAAAAACAGTGTTGCTATATTTTTAGCAATGAAATTACTTAATATTAGGGAGATACTGATATTTCGTTATTTTTAACAATTGCCTTATAATTTTTTTATTATTATTTCTTTTAGAAACTGTAAAAACTATTTTTGAATAAAGCATACAACGTTGGGCTCCATTTCGATTGTCTTGCAATCCTTTAAAAAACCCAAACCGCCACGCGGCAATATCGTACCTCTCCATCCAACAACTTCCTTTTAGACTTGCTTTTTTTTAATAAAATTCTGTTCCCCTCATTTATTCTCCATAAAGTGTAGTGCGACTATCAATGTAGTTTAACATTTCGTGCAAAAATTTTGGTAGAGTAGGCAACTCTTTTCATTTTTCCTTCTTTTTTCTGTAGACAGACAGGGCAGCCAACATTACGGCAAAGGAACCTCTTAACTGAAACGCACAATAACAAGCATGATAAAAACAATTATACTTAGGGCCTGTGCACACAACGTTTTTTAAACGCGCCGTTGACGCGCGTTTGTTGCGATACAGACGCGATACGCACGCAAGTCAGATGCAGCCTGTAGACCTTTGCACACCTGTATAAATCCAAATACGCGTTTGAATCGATACAGTAGCGACGCAAACGCGCTGGCATTTTGTGTTTTTAGCAGAACTTCGTCAACAGTAGCAAGATGGCGTCGGATGAGACAGCATTGATTGCATGCACTTTGTTATTAATTTTTAAAAAAAGGAAAAAGATAAATTACCGATTTACCGTTTGAATCGAAACAAACGCTATACTAAAGCGCGTGTGTATCGAAACAGACGCGCCGCTGCCGCGCGTTAGAATCGATACAAACGACAACAAACTGCTTTGTAGGATAAAAGCGCGCCGTTGACACTGAGTTGCTAGCCTGTCGGTTTTCTACCAGTTGCATTTTGAGGAGTGTGCGTCAGAATTGCATAACTTAATTCCATCAAGCTCGTTCCATCACCGGACCTGCAGAATTACGACGATGCGCCACTAGTACCTGCTAGATATCCCATCCAGACGCATAAAATATTTTGGAAACACATTGTGTGTACAGCTAAGGAGTGGAATTCCTTGTCTGAATCTGTATTTCCTGATACCAACAACCTAGGGATCTTTATCTTCCAGCCTCTTGGCTATTCACTCTTGCGAATAGGTTACTTCTAGGCAATCATTTCAGCCGAAACGTCCACTGTTGAACATTGAACATAGGCGTTTCCCAAGTGTCACAATGACAACCTGTTCTGTGCGTCTCACATCCATCGAATTCCCGTAAACCTCACCAGGTCATCGGTCCATCTTGTGGGAGGCCTTCGGCTGTGTCTTCCAGTACTTGGTCGCCACTCTGGAAGACTAGAACCTTTTGTTCCCATCGACCATTTGTTCTGCGCAATAACTTCTAGACAAGCGTTCTCCTTTTTCGACCACATCATTGCTTTCCTTCAGGTGAGATAGAAGTCAAAAGTAATCCTTCAATATTAAAAAAAACCTCGCAAATGTTCAGTTTCTGTTTCTCTTGTTACCTATAAAGAAATTCGAGCAAGTCTGGAACAAACCGAAACAACAGTGGCTCTACTCAATTTAACGAGTTTTCATGGCCTGCATATTCTACGATAGCTCCAGGCATTTCGTCAGATCCTTTTGTTCTTCCTACAGTTTATTTTCTTATTTCACATAGTTTGCAAACTTGCCTGTGAGGGAACGGATTAAAAAAAGAAATATTTTTAGGGTTTCATACCGGTTGGGAAATACGGGACGCTTGAGTTTATTTTGTTGCCCGTCTGACCGTCTGTCAGGACCCTTTTAGTCAGGAACGCGTGGAAGTATTGTGGTGAAATTATTACTCAGGTCTGCTTCACCTTGGTGCAATTTTTTTTTTTTTTCGAGTCACTTGCTCAGAAAGTGACTATAATTGCAGTACACTTAGGTATATAGTAATGTAGCTTGTAACCAAACTGTGACTTTTTGATTACCACTATGCACAAGTGTAATAATGTAGTGATAACCTTTTTTGTTATACCTCTGTTCTCAAATCAAACATTGAATTCGAAAAAAAAATACATTAGGTATTGCGTTCAATAGTACTAATTAGTGTCTTTCTTGCTTATTATATGCTAATTTGTTTTTGTTTAAATAAACTATTATAACTTTTACACGTATTGTCTGTGCGATAAAAGAACCGTCGTGGCGTAAAGTGAAAACAACATTAAAGATTTTAAGTAGCAACCCAACCCAGCCATCCGTCAAATGCCAAATGTCATATAATATTGACACCGGTTTATTTATTGTGTTATTTTATTGTGATTTTTAATTGAAATCTTCAGAAATGTGATAAAAAATTTCACTGAGCTGCAGGGGAAATAATATTTAATATATTACAGTTTTTCCAAAGATAACAAATGGCAAATCACACCATTATTGATCAAAACAAAGCCACGAACTTGGGAAACATTGGTATCCTGTTTTTTTGGTACGTAACACTTTTATTTTAATGTTTTTAGACTTCCTAGGTAAACTCCTGTCCTTGTTATCTCCAAATATATATAAATTAAACGGAAATTCATTTAAACATGACGATATTTATTTATTTTGTTTTGGTCAATATTTTCTATGGCTAGTATAAAGAGTATTGATACTTTAAATTTATAATGCGTTTCGACTAACTTAGAATATTTCTTTTCAGGCTTGAGTACGGATACAGTAACTAAAATAAAAAGGGCAAGTGCGAGTCGGACTCGCGCACTGAGGATTCTGTACAAATTTACCTATGAAATCAATTCCCGAATTGAGTTATGAAGATTTTTCCGAATTACAAACAATTTTTTTTTGTGGCGTATCTACAAATTTACAATTTTCAGATTTTTCCTTGTACTTGTTCTATGAGACCTTGATTTATGCCAAATTTCAGGATTTAATTCATTAAACCCCAAGCGAACGCAGGCGTTCGCGCACCTATTGTCTTTCAATTGTGTCTGTAATTTTCAAGATTGAAAGGTTAAGGTCAACGGGATTCACCCCATGAACTTTGATTCCCTTGATTATAGAAATATACGTTTTTTGCGACATAAACGGCCGTATCTTTTTTTTTCGTTAACTCAGAAGTCTGATTTTTTCACAACTTCAAAAGACCGCAGACTTGAGCGTATGGTTTTAATTTTAACTCGATACCTCCAAGCGTTAAATGGTCTTAACAGATAAACTGACGGACAACCAAGTGATCCCAAAGATCTTAAATACGAGATGGTCCCTTACAGGCTAAATAGATTTTTTACGAAGCAACATTACAAATTCTGAAGTGTACTTTATTTTCATAGACATTAAGTTCATATTTTTCATAGATTAGCAAAAGGGAAAAATGTACTGAGGAAGACAACGAGAAAGTGGTAGTGTGTTCCATTTTTACCTTTATATTTAACTAGGGTAAACATAAACTTGCTGTTAGCTACAATATTCCAGTCAGTGATAATTTACCGATCCCAGTCAAAGTGATAGAACCATTTTCGTTGGCACTGGGTAAGTGGTCGCTGGTGGAACCTACCTAGATAGGCAGTACAGCAGTTTCTTCACGCTATTTTCCTTTACCGGTTCGTGTTTGCATTTAAATGTTCATCATCATCACAATCGAAAGACGTCCACTGATCGACATAGGCCTCCCCCAGGTGTCGCCACAATTAACGGTTTGTTACTCATTACGCAAAAACTTATAAACGGATGAATTGAATGATAAACGTTGCAATAATATAGCTTATAACCTATATTTTTGCTAAGTTTCATCACGTGAGCAAGTTCAATTAATAGGCTACTAATATTATAAATGCGAAAGTTTGTGAAGATGGATGGAGGTAGTCGTATGTATGGATGTGTCGCGCAAAAACTACTAGACAGAACTTAATCATAAACATTGCAATAATATAGCACATAAGCTATATCTTTGCAGTTTCATTAGGTGAGGAAATTCAGCTAATAGGATAATTTTTATTATAGGGTGAAGCCGCTGGAAGAAGCTAGTCTAACATAGTTTCAAAATATCAAGATTTAACAGTCGCTATATAATGACGTCACAATGTTGCTTACATAACAAAAACGATATTTATCTACAGCAGCGCCCTCAAATCCCACGACGGTTTACTTTCCGCACAGACTCTACAAATAAAACCTTTCATAAAAAAAAAATCTGTATAAAAACATAAGCAACCTCATTCTTATTTTTGTTCAAACAGCCTAGCTACTCTATAGCTAGTCTATGGCCGCCATTTTGGATGCGCGCGAATAAGAAGAAAGAACAATTTTTTGCCGCCTTACTACAAAAAAAAAAAACAGTTTTGCTGTTAAAGCAATTATTAATTAATTTGTAAAATTTTTCTTCTCAAGTGTGTCGAAAAACGTCGTATGATACACGTGAATATTGGCGATTACCGTCCTCGGCTCCCTTAAGATAAATACCGCCACAGCGGTAATCACCAACATTATACACTTGTTTCATAATGTACTATTTAATGATATAAGCCAGTGCTACTGCTAATTAGCCTTAAAGACACCTCAATTATAATTGTTACAGTCCTTCGATGTACGCGGTATAAATGATGACGTGAAACGCTTAGTCCGAACCACAGAAATTTCATTTTACTTCTAAATCAAAGCAATCTAAAGAAAAGGCTCTTTATAATCCATTTTTAGCGCATATTTTGACCAAAACCGATTTCAAAATCGGTAGACAAAGTAGCCGTTGACGTATAATCCTGTAATGTGGCAAGAAGCAAGGTCTTATAGTTCAAGTAAAGGAAAACTGTAAACATCACAAAATAATAACTGTTTCCTATTCGAAAAAATCTTCGAGTCTTGTTTCTGAAATTGAATTATGCACATAGGTAAAATTGTACTGTACTCTCGGTGCAAGAGTCTGAATCGCACTTGATCAGTTTTTACGAGCCCAAACGTGGTCATGTTTTCGCTAGATGGCGTTATCATTTTTAGTTTCTTTTGTAAAATAAATGGTATCTGCAGAAATCGGACACACCACTTTATTGATGTAGTCAAAATCCTTTCTTTGGGTTAAAAAAAGACGACACTATGTTAGCGTGTCCATGAAAGGTCTCTTTGACGTTGTTTGCTCCTGTTATAGTACCTATACCTTCGTTTAGATATCGGGCTTGGCATTGACAGACCTGTAGTGTATGTTCTGTGTGTTCCTATTCAAATTCAGGACCGTAAGTCTGAATATATCTATTCAGTATTCTCTGCTACTGGGTCAAACGTCCACATAGATTGATATAGAAGGACTAAGTATATTGGAAGCTTCAGGTCTCGGAATGCGAGCTTTAGTGCTTTTGGGTACGTTTGTGATGGCTTCTAGTATTCAGGACAGTATTTGTTGGTAAAGACTGTTTAGGAATACATTATTTGGACCCTGACGTTATTTAATAGTAAGGTACGCTTCGTAGAAAGAATAAACTTCTTAGCAAATTGTTTTAGCGTTTATCCCGGTCTTATTTTTTCGCAAAATAGGAAGGTACCTGTATTATTTACGATAGGATTATCTACATTAATGTCATGGGCAAATACTGGGACAACGAGACGCTTGACTGGTTCAACATGAGTATGGCAGTTGAGTTTGTCACGCTCACATAAATAAATGTCTCGCTATTGTTCACGTGTGTTGGATCATTTAGTTTCCTTCAAAATGGTAGAGCTGAGTGGTGCTGATATATGCGTCATGTTCGTAAACGGACGCTGTCAGTTGAGACTAGTCATCCATTAGCTGCCATGGAGATCTACACTCTGGAATATGCAATTAGCGTCATTGTTCTGTTTGTTTGACTTGTTGATAATTAAAAGTGATACATAGTTCATTAACATGATTTTGATTTTATCGACCAATCCGCACTGGCTGCGTGGTGGATTACGGTCCAGTCACTCTCCTAAAGAGGAGGCCTGAGTCCCAGCAGCAGGAACATACTAATACAATAGGCATAATAAGTTATGCTTATTATTTGCAGAGACACAGAGTATCTATTTGCCATACTCATATTCAATTCTGCCCTTGCTGATAGGACGTAAAACAGGAGACAGAATATCATTTTAGCAATTAAGTCCAATATCAAGTATCGTAAATCCTCTTCGTGTTCCCGAAACAAAATCCCTTTAAAAGCAAAACCTTAGAATTGAAAAGTCAACAGAAAGTTCGTCTTGAGGACAATTGGAAGGCGGTTAGTCGCCAAATAGATGGAGCGATCTCATAAATCCGTCTCAAGCGTTCCTTCAGAGATACCAACGAGGATAAATTGGTGGAATATTGAAAGAAAGAACGATGATTTAAGTGACAATGGAAGAGATACGTGATTGTAATAACTCTGCTTCGAGTGTGTTTGAGTAAGTGCTTAGTTTTATGTTTCCTTATTTGTTAGAGATCGTTCACCTATAGAATGTGGTAGTTTTTCTAGTAGTAGGAGGTAATGTCTGGAAGTACTGAGCCGATTGATAAAATTTTTGAAAGCTGCTTTATTCCTGAGTGACATAGGCTCTATCTTATGTACGCGAGCGAAGCCGCAGGCAAAAACTAGTATTTTGTAGTCACTAAATTAAAAAACTAGTGCGCTTCACCATCAACGATAGCTCCACTGCTTACCATTAGGCAGGATTGTTGTCAAGCACTAGTTTTTATTATCTTAAAAAAACTATTCTCATTATCATCATCATCGATTGGCCTGTTGGTCTAGTGGCCCTGACTGCTTTGCCGGAGGTCGTGGGTTCGATTCCCACCCAGGACAAATGTTTGTGTGATGAGCACGATCATTTGTTCTGTGTCTGGGTGTAACTTATCTATAACATGTATGTATTTAGAAATATATAAGTATGTTTATCAGTTTTCTAGTACTCATAACACAAGCTCTCCTTAGCTTGAGACTAGATGATGTGTGATAGTTGTGAAATATTATATTATTATCTCCTTTATTCATCTTTTAAACTTGTTAAAATACATTTTTAAATATTCCTTAAAAAAACAATTTGAAAAAAACATTTAAAAATATAAAAAAACTATAAAAATATAAAATATTATTATTATTATTATCATCATCCTTATCATTTCAGCCGAAAGACGACCACTGATAGACAGGCCTCCCCAAAGTGTTGTCACAAAATCCGCTCCTATGTGCATCCACCGGTTTTCCTCGATCTTCACGAATTGGGACTCAGGCCTCCTTATGATATTCTCACTACTGGGGCAGCAGGAACTTTACAAGCCAGATAATGGTAGACGACGATTTCTTAGAACTATAGTTAGGAGTAGAAATTACTGTAGATTAATACACTTCTGTTTCAAGTATAAGACATTTATGTAACTTGAGTAAATACGCTTACCGGTTGGCTGAAGTAATTTAAATAACTTCAGCTGTCAATAGCAACTTAGTCGTCGGCTTCTTAGATGAACAAGATATTTTACTAGATTTCAGAGTAGTAAATATTTAGAAGCACCGCGAGGCACAAATTAACATTTCACCACCATTCCAAAATCTTCCATTTCATATACATACCGGCCGTAATTGCTAACGAGATATACACCGAACTAAAATGTTATATTATATTACAAAACAGAGATGTTACCGAAGTTCCGTTCCGATTCCGAAAGGTTGAAACTTCCGATTCCGATTTCAGTTCCGATAAATTTTAATCGGAACTTATATCGGAGATACAAAAAAGTTTATACTTGCCACACAGGGAATCTCCCTCACCCCGCGCTTTCTGTCGATTACTGCTTCACTTGTTGTTTTGTTTCATATTTGGAATTTTGTGAATTTGCTCTTCATCTGTATTTTAACCCCATCCATCTAAAACCAGACCTCGCCAACAGCTGCTTAACCCTACCCATCCAAAACCAGACCTCACCAACAGCTGCTTAACCCCATCCATCTAAAACCAGACCTCGCCAACAGCTGCTTAACCCCACCCATCCAAAACCAGACCTCGCTAACAGCTGCTTAACCCCACCCATCCAAAATGCGACCTTGCCAACAGCTGCTTATCCCCACCCATCCAATACCAGACCTCGCCAACAGCTGCTTAACCTCTTCCATCCAAAACCAGACCTCGCCAACAGCTGCTTAACCTCTTCCATCAAAAACCAGACTTCACTAACAGCTGCTTAACCCCACCCATCCAAAACGCCGACAGCTGCTTTCACTCATTTGTTTTCTTATCGGTAACCACGCTCAAAAAACAAATGAGTGGAAATTCCGTAACGAAAATAACCTAACACCCCGTTAGGTTATTTTCGTTACGGAATTTCTGGATTCGGTCTCCACGCTCAAGGCCCGCGATAGAAGCTATGCAATATCTTAAAAAATTGGACACGTATTTTTTCTTTTTTCGTTTAACAAAAAATAATAAAGATATAGCCCATTAAAGTTACGTGTGACGTCACTCCGTGCGAAAAAATGCAGCACGGCGGGCGTGACGTTACACGTAACTTTAATGGGCTATATCTTTGTCATTTTTGGTTTAATTTACAAATAAAAAAATACGTGTCCCTTATTTTTGAATAATCTAAAAGACGGAATAATTACAATTTTTACGGCAACTAGCCTATTCACCCCTAAGATGATAAAATTAAGGGTTCCAAAGTTTGTTCATACATAACCGAGTTTTTTTATTTTTTAAGTAATATTTCAATTGACGCGTCTGTCTCCACCTCGGCCTCTGATTTCAGTTCCGATTCTGGTTCCGATTTCTTTTCTAAGTCAAGTTCCGGTTCCGATTACCAAATTTAAAAACTCCGGCTCCAACTTCAGTTCCGTTACATCTCTATTATATAACATCCGTACATTTGACGGGCTAACACAATAACTCTGTGTTCTTAGTGAAACGTCAACAAACATGTAATTTGCGATCAGACAAATTAATATCGCGTAGTTTGAGAGCCGTGAATGAATGTCGAGATGATGTGTCAATACAGGATTTGCTAGTGGAACGTTGTTAGAGAATTCCTTAAAGTTTATTTAGCTCTGGTACTTGAATCTGAATATATGTTTAGTTTAATTGTTTGGCTACTGATTTATAGTATGATGATTTTGTTAATGAATGTCACAATAATGCCCATAAATATTTTTAATTGATTCTGCAAATTTAATAGTACGGTGTTATCTATATACGATTTTGCTAGTTAATTTCTTCTTTTCTATACTGAAAGAAAAAACTGACTGATATACATACTAACGCACAGCCGAAAGGACCTAGGAAAGTGAAAGGAGACAGGGATTTCTGGGTCAAAACTTGTAACAAGTTGAGATATGGTTTAATTTTTTTTTATATTTTTCTATTTCAAAATACAAAGAAACTAGCCCTTGTTTAACCAGAATAAATGAGATATCTAAAAAATAAGTTTTAGTAATGAGTAACCTATTTTTTTTGACTGGCCTGTTGGTCTAGTGGTTAGTGACCCTGACTGCTATGCCGGAGGTCATGGGTTCGATTCCCACCCAGAACAAATGTTTGTGTGATGAGCATAATCATTTGTTCTGTGTCTGGGTGTGTAATTTATCTATAATGTGTATGTATTTAGAAATATATAAGTATGTTTATCAGTTGTCTAGTACCCATAACACAAGCTCTGCTTAGCTTGGGACTAGACAGCGTTGTGTGATAGTTGTGGAATATTATTATTATTATTATATTATTTTAGGTTATCTATCGCAACGACTTAGGTTACCGCAATCAATAAGGCAATTTCTGGAAATACTGATCCGATTGCTAAAATTTTTTTCACTAATAGAAAGCTGCTTTATGCTTGAGTGACATCCTTGCTAATATTATAAAAGCAAAAGTGAGTTTGTTTGTTTGTTACGTCTTCACGCCTAAATGGCAAACCCGATTTTGATGAATTTTGGTACAGAGATAGTTGGGTCCCTGGAGACGGACATAGGCTAATTTTTTCACGCAGGCGAAGCCGGGGGGTAAAAGCTAGTATGCTATATTTTACATAGGGGAAGGCGCGGGAAAAAGCTAGTAATATTATATTTTAGGCACAGGTAAATAGTTAAAGTCCCTATTTAATAATTCTAAAGGAGCAAAATTTTAAACAGCAAAAGCAAAATAGCTTACCATTCAAATTAATATATAATATATTATTGCTTTGATGATTTCGTGGGTGAAACCACTTTACTCACGGAAGTCGCTGTTGTAAGCTTTAGAATTCCTCGTACATGAGTTAGTAGATCATTTACCGCCTGCTTAGCTAAACGCCTAATCCGACCCAAAGAAAATGTTTTTCTTTATGTGTTGCTTGTACTATAATTTGTCAACCTCAATGGCAGCGTTTTATATATTTTTTTTTACACCTTTTTTATTTATTTTTAAGAAAGACCCTTGTCGGGGTTTTGTTATGCCTCAGTGCTATTCCAATCTCGCGATGGTCGTTGTTACAAACTACAGTAGGTGAGTTTTGATTAATGATGAATTTTACGCGGCCTTCTCCCTCGCAGATTTTAGGTTAAATTTGCAAAATATGTCGGACTATTTTCCTGTACATTTAGGTTTTCATATTGTCATGTTTATGCCAACATTTCTTGGCCCAATTCGAGTATCTAGCGCAAGGTTTTTCTAGACATGTATAAAATATTATCATGGAGTAACCTCGAAATGTTCTTGCTAAAGTATTACGTAAAGCTTTTTATTTTCATGACTCTTATTTTGAAGAGTACAGAGTTTAAAATTGAGTGTTGAATTTAAGTTCTATGAAAAGCTGGGTGCCAGTTTAGCCCTTGACTGACCCTTCTCACCTTAAGCGTTACGTTTTTTATTACAGTGCATTTATAAACCGTAATCCGAGTGCTGTTGTCACTTTAAAATATTGCTATTGTTAAGAAAGAGAAATTTTAAAATTTATATTTGTTTTTTGTTTAATGGAAATATGCCAAGACGTGACTGGTGACTTCGAGTGCCGTTGATGGATTCAATATTATCTCTAATATCCGGTGTCTACCTGTGAGATGACTGCTCCTTCCCTCTTTTAAATTTCCGCCAAGTTTACTGAAAAAATAAAATATAATGAACCCGATAATATTCAGGTTCTTTTAAATTAAATGCTTCATAAGATTAGGAACATAAAATGGAGCTAATAAAATAACGTATCCAATATCAAAATTCCGTCCATGACATGCTATAAAATCGAGTGGCCATACGCTTCGGTGTAACCGGCTGCCTTAAGAGCTATCAAACGATCGTAATACTAGGTTTTTGCCAATCGGAAGCCTATTTTCTGAAGCCTTTGCTATAAACCTTCATGTCATTTTCAGGCTGACTGTAAAAAAGGGCAAAAATTTCTTTGTTTGGAAATTCCAAAGAAATAATGGATACCGAGATTGTGTTCAATCTTTGAGAGCCGGGTTTTATTAATAGTGACCATGACATTGCGAAAAAAGTGTTGTCAGATGGAGCCGTGGGTGAGTGTTGTCGGATGGAGGTGGGTGAAATAATCAGGATGTGTTACGACACCGATTACATTAATTTTTTAAAAGGGGTTTGAGGGCTTTGTGTTGCATTTGAGGCGGTCATTCTGTGTGTGACCCCTTTCTCCTATAACTATCAGCTACCCTACTTGCTTTCAATTAGGGTTGTCAGGTCCTCAAACCGAAAAGCCGGACCGATCAGCCAGTTTATTCACACATTTGAGTAAAATAAAATTTTTTTTTCAAGTTATTAACGTTTTTTATTTTTTATAATTGAACATATTTTAATTCTTTTGAAACAACAATAAAATTAACTTGATACATATTACTTATACACTCCGCTTTTGCTAGCGATACAAGGTAAGACAAATATCTTAAAAAAAAATGTCATTTTTAAAAAAAAACTGGACAAGTGCGAGTCGGACTCGCGCACTGAGGGTTCCGTGCAAACTACAATTCCCAAATGGAGTCTCGAAGATTTTTTCGAATTGCAATTTTTTTTTGTGACGTATTTAACAATAAATTATTTATTTTCAGATTTTTTCCTATATCTATGCTATAAGACCTTGCTTTGAGCCAAATTTTAAGATTCTGGGTCAACGAGAAGTACCCTATGAATTTCGATCTTTGAGAGTATCAAAATATACGTTTTTTGTGACATAAACGGCCGTATCTTTTTCTTCGTTAACTTAGAAGTTAGATTTTTTCACAGCTTGAAGGGACCGCAGACCTGAGTATATGGTTTTAATTTCAACTCAATACCTCAACGCGTTCTCGAGATAAAGGGTCTTAACCGACAGACAGACGGACGGACAACCAAGTTATCCTATAAGGTTTTTCCCGTTTTTTCTTTGTCCCGTTTTTTGAGGTACGGAACCCTAAAAAAAACCTAACAAAAGTCGGACAGGTCGGATCCCGCCTAATTTAGCCGGACCCGCAGTCTGACAGTGTCAGGCTTTATCCGTACGCCTGGCGTAGTTCATGTTTGATTGTATGGGCTAGGTATACCAAGCACTTTGCTAATTAACAGAACAGAAGAACTATCTTAAAAATGGAACACATACACGAAATAAAGAGGGTTCACATTTGCGGAATCAATTTGGGTTGGAACAGAGACACGAGTAGAGCGGCGTTCCAATTAAAAACTACTCTTTATAGTCCAGTGAACACCTGGCCGTTAGCCGGCGGACATAAATACAAGTTGACATATACATCTGTACAAGCGAAATTTGGTGTAAACTGTATCGTACTTTTTAGGGAGCTTGTTAAAATAACGACAGACGCTACTAGTAGAATATTATTATTCCCTTTATTATTATTATAATGAGTGATATTTTAGTGTTACGTCTGTAGTATTTAGAAGGCAGTGATCATCATCATCTTTCTGCCCTTGTCTGTCCATTTTATTTGGGGTCGGCGCAACACGTTTTTCTCTTCCATTCTGTCCTGTCACTCGTCCCGCTATCACTAACTTCCTTTTCTTTCATATCACTTCTCACACAATCCATCCATCTTTTCTTTGGCCTCCCTCTCCTCCTCTATCCGTCCACATGTAAACTCATGTGATATAATCGTAAAAGGGTTAGCTTCTAATCTAACTTGATGCAAATGACTATAGTTTTTTTCATTTCCCCAAGAAGCTAATAACTTCTCCCGCTCTAGGGTAGAGGTGGTCTGAAAATTAAACAAGTTTTTAATGAAAATATTTTTTTCATAGCAAGCTTTTATAGCGCAGTATACCTGTATAATTAATACTCGTCAAGACGAATCACACGAGCCCAAACTCGATGGGGTTGTGTTGTTTAACTAACGAGTTCCTGCGGCCACCTTCCGGTTCCATCATCAGATCAGCTTCATGTCATAATAATTTTGTTTTGTCATCTGATTTACACATGTGTGCTTTCAGCGGTAACCCGGAGATGGATCAAATTTAATTTGCAAGATTAGATTACAGACAAACATCGGGACAGGTGAAACTAAATAAAAAAAAATTTGTAAAATAGACACTTCTTCTTCTTCCTGCCCTTGTCCCATTTTATTTGGGGTCGGCGCAACACGTTTTTTTCTTCCATTTTGTCCTGTCACTCGTCACGCTATCACTAACTTCCTTTTCTTTCATATCACTTCTCACACAATCCATCCATCTTTTCTTTGGCCTCCCCTCTCCCTCTCCATCCATCATATTTGTAAAATAGACACTTCTATTTTACAAATATTATTAGTTCAGTAGTTTAAGAGAAATGTGTAAAATAATGTGAAATCCAAGATTTCACATTGTTTGGTGCAAGATTTTCAAACTTTAAACTACATAGAACCAAGATATCTGCAGGACACCAGAAACTCAACCAAATACACAGTCAACTCTGGAGTTGTCATGAAGATAAAACAGTAATCTACATTGCGCCGCATCATTAGCACACACATTAACTTCGTGGTCTGCGGCTTATCACACCACTTCGTCACGTTGAACCCCGACCTATTTAGGAGACCGTGGCACGCACACATAGATACCACACACCATCACATATCTAGTGGTTAGATTGGTGGTCAGGTTTTTGGGTTTCATATTACAAGACCCTGTAAAAAAGATTGATGTAAAAGACTATTGTGTAATTATGTCATGTTTTTTTTTTATTATTATGGTAGTAAAAAATCGTAGGTCAGTCAGGTACATTACTTGGTGTAATTTATTTCATCACAATCATCACCACTACTCTCAAAACGGTGAAGGAAAACATCGCGAGGAACTATAAATTCGAAAACGTGACATCCACCAACACGCATTGGGCCCGTGTGGTGAATTACGGCCCGTTCTCTCTCCTAAAATGGAGGCCTGAGTCCCAGCAGTGGGAACATAAAAATTGATTCTGTTAGGCTTGCGCTTGAACATTATCTCACCTATTGGCAAACGATGATGTGGTCAACGATGGAGCACACTTGCTTAGAAGTAACCTATTGATTCTTGACTTAAAGGTAGGCTAGGTTGTAGCTATCGGGGAACACAGAGTCCGACAGAGAATTTCACATTCCTTAGCTGTAAGCACAACGCATTTGTTCAGAAATGTAACAACGTACGTACATAAACTATCTTTTTTATTATTATTATTTTTTTTTTATAAAAAAGGAACAATAGACAGTTACATTATAATATCTTACAATAATTAAACATAAGATATACATTTTGCCAATAATGCAACCCACAACGTTGCCCACAGATAGATATATTGTGTAAAAATGTAATCGCTAAGGGTGTTAGTAACAGTATGTACATGCAGTTAGAAATAATAATTTATCTGTCTTTGTTTCTATTATAATTGGTCTGTCTTTGTATCTATTATCTCCGTGGTCTGCGGCTTATCACCGCACTTCGTCACACGTTGAACCCCGACCTATAGAAGACTGTGACACATATAGCATCAAAGACTTTGTGTTCAACACTTGAACTTAACTCACGAGACTCTTGAACTTTTGTGGGCTAGCAAATAAACTAGCTGGCATACTAGTGACTCACCCCAGCTTTGCACAGGTGTTAGAATCTTGGAAGTTTTAGGCTTTTCTATAAATATGCATGTAAAATACAACAAGAAGCCAATCGTCTAATCCGACTCGGCTGCGCAGTGTTCAGGAAACTGCGGGGTGTCTTCTCGTCCAATATACCACAGTGTCTCAAGACGAAAGTCTATGACTAGTGCGTGTTGCCAGTGATGATATATGGCTCTGAAACGTGATTGTTCACAATTGGCCTCATCAGAGGCTTCAAGTCACTGAAAGGGCATTGGAAAAGCCTATGGTCGGAGTTTCCTTTCGTGATTACATCAGAAATCAAGATATTCGCAGGAGAACCAAGGTTACAGACATAGCCCAAAGAATCACCATACTTAAGCAGCAGTGGGCAGGGCAAAACAGATTAGATGATAGAGTTGATGGGGACAAAAGGTTCTGGAGTGGCGACCACGTACCGGAAGACGCAGGACACAAGGTGGACCGATGACCTGGAGAGGGTCTCGGGAATCCGATGGATGCGAGACTCACAGGGCCGGCCATTAGACACTTGGGGGAGGCTTATGACCAACAGTGGAAATCTTTCGGATGAAATGATGATGATGATGAAAATTCCTTTGGAGTGTAAGGCCTACTGTCCTTGGACGAATAGTGTAAACGACACGACGGCACGACGTTGTCGCTCCGTCGACAGAGATTTGTATGTACCTAAGCGGCAAGCAGGCTTAGTACACCAAGCGTATAGTAACGAATACGCATCTATGAAGCTACGCGTCCGTTGCTAGTAGGTCTAAATAGTCCACGCGGCCGCAGTGAGAGCGCGGGCGATGAGCAGCAGCGGATACTCAAACCTGTAGTTTGTGTTAACTGCGCGCGTTGTTACTATAACTCGATTTGGCTAGACTGACACCGCGCTGTCAGTCTGGCCAAGCACTACCCTGTACATGAATCACTCTGCTGAAAAGTGTTTGAAAATTCTTTTAAGTTTACTGCAAACAGACAGATGTAAGGAAGAATGTCGGATACAAGCTAAGTGAACGCGTTGGAATCTCCGCACGTTCTCTAGACTACTCTTACTCATTTCCGTTCATTCGTTCGTTTTAGTTCATTACACTGAGAAGATGGTAGCAACTGTAGCGAGCGTGCGTGTCCACCGGCGATCCCATTCATTAAAGCACGTTGGCTAGATCTGTACTCAGTATAGGACTGAATGGATATTGCTCCAAAACCTTCAATATCCAGCTTTAAACTAAAACCCATTCCGAGTATCTGTTCAGTTTCGATTCTCGAGACTTGAAGTATCGATACGATTCAATAAATTGAGTTTCAATTTACTCTACAGGCCATATTACTTAATGGCAGAGGCGTAGCGTGGACTAATTTAGACGTGGGCGAAGGCGCATCAGCGAGGCCCTTTTTTATAAATTCAAAAACGAGATAGCAACTGCCGCAACAAGCGAGCGTTCGACCACATCGTCGCTTACCATCAGGTGAAATCACAGAAAAGATGACAGAGGTTAGAAAGGAAATAGTTTCCGATTTGTACTATAACGAATGTCGCCGCTTGAATCACACCCTTTAACTCCACTACAAGCAATAAACCAATACGAACGCGTATTATCACACCATGCGTGGTCTGTTAGTTGCGTAATTTACGCAACTAACAGACCCTTGATTGTAACAGACACTTGATTGTAAGTTTGCTATTGGTAGTTGAACTATGAGCATTGCCCTACTTTGTGGCAGGCCCGCATAGCTTACATGGCCATTCTAACCTCTTGCATCTGTTCTTTGGGTGAAGTAGTGGTCAAACGCGAGCTTATCACTTATAATAAATCCCTCGTTCTTAAAGAGGACTCTTTGGGTGCGAAGCCGTGAGCAAGGGTCCCTTTGCCCACGCCTGGCTACGCTACTACTTGATAGTTTAATTTAATCGAGAGCACAGATCTCCGATAGTGTTGATTCATCGACTTGTAATCCGGACCAGTGTAAACGTCGTTTGAAGAGTTGTCTCGATGTTCCAACTGTGGGATTGGAGATCCTTTGTTATTTGATCAATGGTTTGGCTCTGTTGTTTAGGGAGGCAATTTAACTACGACTTACAAGATGTCTTAGCTGTATTGTTTTCGTGAGATCAGCTTTCGTTGTGAGGTTGACACTTGAAGTGTAAGTAGTTTGGGCAAAAAAACTTTTTATTACAAGCTTTTTATTATTATTATTATTTAGTTTCACCTGTCCCGATGTTAGTCTGTCGTCAAATCTTGCAAATTAAATTTGACCCACTTCCCGGTTACCGATTGGGCTGAAATTTTGCATGCATGTGTAAATCAGATGACAATGCAAAATCATTATGACGTGGAGCTGATCTGATGATGCAACTGGGAGGTGGCTATAGGAACTTGGTATTTAAACGACACAACCCCATCGAGTTTGGGCTCGTATGATTTGTCTTGATGAGCATTAAATTATATAAGTATACCGAGCTATAAAAGCTTGCTGTGAAAAAGTGTTTTTTTTTTTAATTAAAATCTTATTTAACATTTGGAACAGTATGAAGAATGGTTGGTGTCTATAATAGTGTTAACACACGTTTGAATCTGGTACGACAGATTTGGTCCGTTCGTACCAAAGTCGAGCGTGATTCAGCGTGAGTTTGGTCCATTGTTTTATCATTATAATATATTAGTGTCTTCTAGAATGATTTATCACTCATCAGTAAATTCCAATCCTTTGATGAACCCAGCTAGAGTGGGATTCTCTGCCGGAGTCTTTAAGTCAAAAGTGAATAGGTTACTTATAAGCAAGCGTGTTCTAACTTTGACTATATTATCGCTTACCATCAGGTGAGATTGTGGTCAAGCGCGAGACTATCAATAAAAAAAGAAATGAAAGAGAACACACCACTTTTGATGGGGCGATGAAACGGTAGTCTGAAGAGAGGAAGGAAACCACCAGACTTAAATTAACATCTCTAGGCTGCAAGTTTTTTAACGCGATTTATTTGATGACCTGAACTGAACTGTTCAAGAGATGGAGTTATATAGTGTGTCCATCCCTCTTTCTCGCTCGCACGCTTGACATTTTGACATGGTAAGGCCCCAGCTCAGACAATATCCGATTAAACTATTGAAAGTAGACGTGCTACAGCGACGAATTACTTCGCTACGTCGTAGCAAGTGCTACGCAGCTACGAAGCTCGTAGCGCTACGAGCCAGATTATTATGCCTGGCGTGTTACATAGAATAGTCGAAGTATTAATGTCTACGACTCTACGACAGAGGTTCTGACATCCTATTATGTGCTATATCTTTGTCTCTTACCCTTTGGGGAATATAGGCTAATGGTTATGTTTAGGATACACTAATTAGATCATTTAGGATTCATCTAGGGCTTTCTGCCGGTTTCTTCGCTTGCGTGAAAGTAGAAAATTTTCCCAAAGGAACATACTCACAGAATAAATAGGGCTATTTTAGGACATAGTCAACCCATGTCCCAACTCTTATCCAAATCTGTTCAGTCGTTTGGGCGTGAAGAAGTAAAAAACATGTACACGAAAATTATCTCAAGGGAATGAACTCTTGAGATAAAAATATTTATGTGCTATTCCAGTACATGGCTACTCGTCTACCAATTGTCATCAAAATCCGTTCAGCCGTTCAAGCGTAAAGAAGTAAAAAACACACAAACGTACCCATTCACAAACTATCGCCTTTATACAAATATTATTATAAGTGCGATGATTATTGGTTTTACAAGAGATGGTTTACAATGCTGTTTTTTCAATTATAACCTAAAAATACCAATTTTTGCCAACACTGTTCCGCAATCGCTTAACGTTTCGACTCTCCCTTTCAAAGTCAGTGGGTCAAGTCTTGTATAGATGTGGCTAGTTATGGCAAATAAAATGTAAAAAAATACAATTTGAATTTTATAGGTGTTTTTATGTAGGAGGTAATCTCTGGAAGTACAGGTCTGATTGCTAAAATTTTATCACCGATAGAAAGCTGGTTTACTCCTGAGTGACATATAGTCTATATTTTATGTACGCAGGCGAAGCTGCGGGCCAAAGCTAGTGAAATATAAAGCGGCTGTTACAAATAAATTGTGGCTAACAATTTTTTTCTATATCTATTTCCTGGTAGGAAATAGGGAGTCAAAATAAAACCGTATTTAATATGGCAAACATTTCCGGTGGGAGAAAGTTGATAATTTTTGTATAGGTGTTATTATTTTTCAATCTCCATAAAATCAACACAGTATATCGGTTATTTCGGTTATCAAACTAGCTACTCCGTGTAAGATACCCTGGCTGGTATTCAGCCAATTAAAGTATAAACTAGGTACGAGCCAGGAACTACATGCTTCCACATTGATTAGCTTCCTCACCCTGCCATCTAAAGTTGTAGTAAACGTCCAGGACGCAAGTTCTCCACAACAGGGTCAGAGGTCTGTACTCTGTTGGTTGAAACTTGCGAACTTGTAGCATGGTTACCAGTTTCCGGCACAGTTAAATAATATATACATTTCGGCCAAATTTTATTTTAAAATTTGACTATCTTCCAACAAGGTACCTAAGGCAGAAAGCGTTCAGGAAACGGATACAAAACATGATTACACTATATTGTCATTTTTATGTTGCTAACAGTACCTCTGCTGAAATTATTCTTTTGCATTTTTATAATAAAAAATCGCTTGACCCTTCTGGCCTAAAAGCCGTCCTGAAATCTGTCTGACAATCTAAAATTAGTTTTAATATTACATGAATCATTAATGGCTAGATTGGGAAAGAAATCTATAAACTAAATAAACTAATCACACAGAACCTAGTAATTGTTTAATTTGTTTTATAAATATGAAAGTTTCTAATACATTACCCGGTTATTTTGTAAGCTTTCTTCAAAATAAAACAAAAAACTGTAGTGAAGAGAACAAATTGTCGCATCTAAGGACTCTTAAATCTTCTAAAAAATAAAGAGAAAGTAAAACAAGATTTACGATTTGAAGTACTTCAATCCAGTCCTACTTTCAATGTCGAAACCCTAGGGTTTCGACTTTACAGCCCTAATACTAGCAATAACTTCTCAACTGGAATGCGCAACTACAAAGTACGAACATAAAATCAATTTTATGTGTAGACAGTTCTCGTACGTAACACGATTGAAGCCTTATGTCCTTGTAATCAAATATGCCTCCGCGAATGTATTAGTGAAGCGAGGCGTCGCTGGAACTTAATAGTATCGGTTTCAAGTGTTCCAGCTACCGTTATAAAGCGGTATATGGTTGAATATTAGGTGGGTGGTAATGTGATGTTGAAATAACAATATGCTTTGTTACTATGTGTTAATTTTGTTGACTTGTCGCCATGTTACTAGCTTTTGAGCTAGTAACATAGCGACAAGTATGTAAATCTACATTAATATAATAAAGAGGTAAAGTTTGTTTTTTTTGTTTGTAGGAGGTAATATCTAAAAGTACTGGTTCGATTGCTAAAATTTTGTCACCGATAGAAAGCAACTAAACTAGTGCGCCTCACCATCAACGATTGCATCACTGCTTACCATCAGGTGGGATCGCAGTCAAGCACTAGTTTAAACAAATTAAAAAAAAAAAAAAAAAAAAAAAAAAACTTTATTCCTGAGTGATATAGGCTATATTTTATGTACGCGGGTGAAACCTCAGGCAAAAGCTATTGTTGTATAAGATTAGACTGTGGTAAACTATTTACAAAACACTCAATTGGTGGTTTGGAAATTAAAAAAATTGGTTCCATAGTATTATCCACTTCGAAAAATGTTTTGGAAATTGGACAGTTTCAAACAGACCTAACTACAAAGCCTTTCCATACGATGTATTTTGGACAGTGTGCGCTGGAAGTACATGACTTGATTCCGCCATCGCCCTTCTATCATCAGACAACCTGAGGTACGGCGAGTGTCCACCCTTAATTTTTTTCGACTAAGCGTTTCGCCTCGTCTTTTATACCGCGAACAACTGAAACAATTTGACTGTTGCGGTCTTCCCGTCCGATTACTCAGTCAGATTCCAGAGTCTGCAAGACTAGAGTGAATAGTAGGCTCTTAATAAACTAGTGCGCTTCACCGGACGGGATTGCATCACTGTTTAGCTTACCATCAGGTAGAATCGCAGTCAGAAACTAGATTACATTTTTTTTTAAAAAGGATACGTTTTAAGAAGGTACAATTAATTGTAGTGATGCGTTTGTAAATAGTTCTCGTCCTTAATAGTTGGTAAGAACTGGTCCTCAGCCGGGACCAATATAAGGAATGAAAGGAAGCTTTTGCCCTGCATATGGGACACACGTAGGCTAGATATAACAAACTTCATAACACACTTTTTACACATAGTGACCGATCGAAGCACGATTTGAAGCCGAAACCGAAATCGTGACACTAACATCGAACAATGTTTTGGTAGAATTGGGCAGTTTTGTAACTTTTAACGAGGTATAATGAAATGGTGAGTTGCGCTTGTTAATATCTGTGCCCCTATTATCTTTTCGTCGTACTCGTACCTACAGAACTAACGCGGGAACAAAAAACCTGACCAAAAATAAGAAATAATATTTCGATACTGTTATTTCATATAATAGCATAACTATAACGAAGTACGTAAAGTTTATTTCAGTATACTTATGTTAACCTTTCATGAAATACTAAATTAATAAATTAAATCGTCGATAACATAAAAAATTATACATGTAACAAAATTTCTTCTACATTATACAATGCAATTGTATTCAAAAATAAAAACCTAATAGAGATGACCCTCAGACAGCAAAGTATATGGGATGGGCAAAAAAATTGCGGATATGTAGACATGGGCAGTGAAACATCTGAAGATTGCATAACATAGACAAACAAAACAGTCCGATTATAAGTTAGGTATCTTCAAGGCTAGAGTGAATAAATAGGCTCTTAATAAACTAATGCGATTCACCATCAACGATTGCATCACAATCAAGATCGCAATCACTAGCACTAGTTTATATCAAATAAAACAAAAGTTTTTAGGTATTATTACAACCGTTAGCTTAAACACGCTAGTTTCGTTTGAGCTAAATATTCGGCCTCTTATTAGCCGAAACCGAAATACTAGCCGAAACCGGAACTGTAGCTTTCGGCTTCTAAATAAAAATCAAGAACCATAACTTCCTCAACAAATCGCCAATTTATTTACTAAACAAATAACTTGAATGCTGTTTGCATAAGTTGATACCACAATTAACAGCATGTGGGACTTCTCAGTTATGTCTCGGGGCACTTAAGTCATTAGGCGGATAACTGCGCGTTATAAGTTCTGAGTTAACCCCGCTGCGGCTACGGAGAGTGCCCGTGTTTATAGTTTGTGACCTGCCCATTTGTAGCGTTTATTTGGTGTTTATTGCGCGTATAATGTTATGAAACACTGGAGGAGAGGTCCACCACTTTGTGCATTACGAAATGTTACTTTCAGTGTTGTAGAATGTTTTGCGGGTTTGTTTGGAAGAGTTACCGCGGCCGTAGAATGTAAAGGGCTATTTGAAGGAATATAGGTGGGTCTTAGAACCTGGTCATATAATCACGGTTAAACAGTATGGCACCTAACTGCGGTACGATGCCACGTCATACCATGACACCGTGTTCTTCAAGCGCTGTATCGTCGAAAATTTCGCGTCTTCAACTAAAGGGCTTTGCGATGTTGCCATCCACTCGATACGACGTGTCAGTCAGTAAAATTCTGAGACTCTCTCTCGTTTTAACCAAGGTGGGAGGAGTGTGACGATGATTTTCTACCAAAAAAATATATTAGACAATGTTTGTAAGGTGGTTTTCGTTTTGTCTGAACCAAGGAATCACCTGTCAAAAATATTTTGTCGGGACAAATTAGTTTACATAGTTCACACAGTGTTACAACATAACTGGTATGTGTCCATACGATTATCCGCATACTATGTCAGTACATTCACAAGCACAATTAAACTTCGTCGTAACGAAAGGCTCAAAAGAGAGGACTGTAATTTTTTGTGGTGTCACACATCAGGTCGGGTCGCAGTCAAGCTCTATTTAATATTATTATTTATTTATTTTTATCTAGCCTATACTGTCTCATTGCTGAGCAAAGGCTTCTCTTAAAAAAAAAAACAAATGTTTTTATTTCACATGGGCACTTATAAAACGAACCTAGTGCACGGTTCCAAATTGGTCGTTTCCTATGGAGAAAAACCGGCAAAAAACTCCATCGTTGCTTTTTTAAAAAAAAATCTTACAATATTTCCATATTACAGTATTAGTAGATATTATAGACCAGTCAATATTGAACTGACTTCGTGTTTACTACGCGTATTTATGTTATGAAAATTGCTTAAAATTTTGAAGAGTCTTAGGTTTTTACGAACATACAAAATACTTTCTAAGATATAAAGCGATGGCAGAGTCAGTACCTATATCGATTTCTTTGAATCTCACAATTCCTTCCATTGTTTCCGGCTTTGGGCCACTTCTTGCCAATTCTAGTTTATATTAAAAAAAAAAGAAAAGCTAGAGCCGATTTTCCCCTTCACAGCTGTTATAACCCTGAGCCGCCAAACTGCCAACCAGAACAAAATCGAACCGTATTTTCATGACCTAGCACGAACAGAAACTTTCGATTGACGCCGAAAAATCGAATTTCACGCCAATATTCTTCTTTCCGCTTTTTTTTGTCTTTTCTGATGGAAAAGCTGCGCGTATGAGCTATGAAGCCAGTAACTTGACTGCCGTTGGTAATAAAAGGCAATGCGACAACGTGATGCAGCGAGCTATGTCGCTGCGTATGCTCAATTTGGTTTTGAATATCGAATGTTGGATGACATCGAATGACATTCGAATGGTTGGCGTGGCCAGGATTGGCCAGTTTTTAAAATGTCTTTTACTGTTTTAGTACGTTTACATTTTTCTCACATTCCTTTGTACGATAAAATTATTTTAAAATGTTAATACTTTTTGGTTTACTATTTACGGCTTCTTTAATTAGAGCGTTTATTACAATAATAAGAATAGAAGTGTGAGTTATTTCTATATTTTAATACGAAAAAATCTGCCCAGCATCGGCACTTTAATTCTTGAATGTTAATTGATGTTCGAAATATATTTATCGTATTTTTTTTTCTTATTTTTCTTATTTTCATTCTATATGACGTTAATTTTGTAAAATATAGTATTTTTGCGTACTAAATATTTCTTCAACACTATGTAGTACACAGACCATAAATACCGTACAATACTTTATATTATAGTACAGTTGGCAACCCTAGGTCCACGTGTGTGTCGGTCTAATGTAGTTCTAGCTTTATTCTTGTCTTCGATAAACATTTTTACTCACTAAAACAGTGGTTAGATATTCTAGTTCAAATTACTGTTACGGCGTGTCGAAACGAAAACCAATCATTTGCGCAGCCAGTTAGTTTTCGACGAGTTTAACTGTATTGCGTGTTACTGAAATTTCACTAGACTGTCAATGACCTTTGAACCTTCAAGCCCAAACTCCCCTAGTAGGCTGTAGTCAAATAGAAAACATAAACACTAAACTGTTTGTGAAAGGTTAAACCGCTAGATATCACGATAACAGGAACCAACAACCCTGAGGATGCATCAACGGGCCATGGCATCCATCACTTGACTGACATTCGATCACTCATCCCTGAGTTATCCTTGTTGATACTACAAAGTAGTGCTTAGCTAGTAGCCATCTAGTTTTTATGAGCTCCTGGTAGGTTGGTGAATGAATTGCATTATTTGACCGATATACACACACATATCGATATTCATGAACTCCTGGTACCTACCGGAAGCTTACACATAGGATTTCAAAAAATAAAACCTGTTTTTAAATCATCAGGTTCGTTCTAAAAACGGTTTTTTATTTATTAATATTATATTTGTTGTTATTTATATATTCTTTATTGCACATCAAGATAAAAAAAAAATACAAAAAGAAACCATATAATAAAAAACACACAATTGGCGGACTTATCGCACCAGGCGATTTCTTCCAGGCAACCTAGAATAGACAGAGATTGATTGGACACAAAATGGGGTTGCACTTAGTGCAAATATAAAAGTTAACAAAACTGAATAAATCCAAATACACATATACATCATACAAAATATATATAAGCAAGAGTTTAAGTGAAGAAACGAAGCCATGATCACAGTTCAAGTAATGGTCCTTCACAAGCTTTTTAAATACAGGCTATTATATTAAATACAGGTTATTATTATTTAATATTATTGTAATTATAAGATTTAATTTAATTTATTGCATTAAGTTTTTTTTACAATTTTATTCTGTGGAAAATGCTGGTGAAACCACCCAAAAGAGCGTATTTTAGTGCACAATTAGTATTTCAGGTGTATCAAAGGCATATTTTGTAATAGAAAACAGGAATAAATTGAGGAACAGTTAAATACTACCCTTACTTGCATTATCATCATCATTTCATCCGAAGGAAATCCACTGTTGAATATAGGGTCCCCTCCAAGAGTCGCCACAACGAACGGACTAGCTTCTCGCATCCATCGCAATCCCGCGACTCTCACCGGACATCAGTCTTACTTACCCACTTACCACCTACTTTTCATGTTCTCCTGGTAGGTAGAGCTTGTTCCACGCGTGCCTCAAGGAGTTGTCAGCAAAGCGTAGGGACCCAGCAGGATCGAAGCCTACTGGGGCCATGGATCTGCTTTTGAAAGGAAGGCTCGGCCCCGGTATGAAATACAACGAAGGAACATGAGTGGGTTTTTAGTAATTAAAAGTCTGCGCTTCGCCCAAGAGCGGAGCGGAGGATGTCATTGAATGATTTTCCCACCTAAAAAAAAGGTATATAAGGTACCGGCACGAATCTTGAGCGCTCGGCGTCAGAGTGGGGATCGCTTTGCGTATTCCATACATTGGCGAGCCAATCGTCGTCGTTGTTAGATACATGCAGCAAGCGCAGGGAACGAATCACGAGTGACGTCTATGACACGATGGCGCGGCGAGCCAATCACTGACACTCCCTGCCCTCGCGTCTTACTTCGCACCACTAAAAAGACCGAATATTTGACTTCTGCGCAACTTGAAGCCAGCGCTCAAGATCCGTGCCGGTATCTGTAGAGCTGGTTATATATATTGCATTTTTAAGCACCAGTGTACAAAATGCAGTCGTAAAAGTAAGGTATATATACAGGTAGTCGAGCATAACCAACGAGTCTTGTAACGTTTTAGAATTTAGATAAATTGTTACTTTGTTGCTTCGTTAGCAATTCTTTAAGTGCTTTGGCCTATTCACTTACTTACATTACAAGTTTAGATGGTTTGAACGGTGGGATTAAAAGAGTTACCGTGGTCTTGGAACGCAAAGGGCAACTGAAGGACACAGGTGGGTTTTAGTCAGTAAAAGTATATCCAGCGCTCTCGTCTCTGTATATCGCCATCGCCACTCTAAAAGAGGAAAAGTCATTTGATGATTTTTCAGCTTAAAAAAAGACAATTAAGAAACAGTAAGGTAAATTGAAACTTAAGTTAAATATGAAACAAAATTAGAATTGCTTGTCTCACGGTTGTTCGAGTGCTCGAACTTCAAATCATTAACAATCCCTCCAAATACCTAACTGTGGTGTGCCAAACATACACGAATAGAACGGAATATTGTACCTACACCAAAAGAAGGGCAAGTGCGAGTCAGACTCGCGCACCGAGGGTTCCGTGCAAACTACAATTCCCGAATGGAGTCTTGTAGATATTTCCGAATTGCAATTTTTTACCTGACTGCAAGAAGGGTTATGTTTTTGTTTTTTGTGACGTAGGTAACAACAAATTTACTGTTTTCAGATTTTTCCCTATACCTTGCTTTGTGCCAAATTTCAGTATTCTGGGTCAACGGGAAGTACCCTATGAATTACGATCTTTGAGAGTATCAAAATATACGGTTTTTTTGCGTCATAAACGGCCGCATTTATTTTTTATTCGTACCTTTCAGATACCGTCAATTTGAGACACAATAGTAAGACAATAGATGCGCGAACGCCGGCGTTCGCTTGGGGTTTAATGAATTAACTTAGAAGTTTGATTTTTTCACAACTTGAAGGGACCGAAGTCTTTTTTTGATTATATGGTTTTAATTGTAACTCGATACCTCCACGCGTTCTCGAGATAAAGGGTCTTGACAGACAGACAGACAGACTGACGGACGGACAACAAAGTGATCCTAAAAGGGTTCCGTTTTTTCCTTTTGAGGTACGGAACCCTAAAAAGTAATACAATTTATACAAAAATTTAAATCTCTGGGTACAATGCCGGTCTTATTGCTGACAGCGACAAACACAACAACACAACAAGCTTACAAGCTTGTTAAAGTAGAGGCGATTGAAAGACGCTTGTAAATCCATCTACTGATTGATTTGCAACAGAACCGCAGAACCAAATCGTGCCATAACTAATGCCTATGTAGTTAGTCTGATTGGCCGGAAGCCGTCGGCCAACACAACCACAGCGGCCTATTTCCCTTAGTTGATTATTGCCGGCAACGCATCAGCACTGAGGCTTATGACGTCAGGTACAATCTGAAACTATTCATGTTTACTTAACTGAAGACCTAATAACAGACTAGTTGGCACAAATTATTGAGGACTAGCTTTTGCACGCGGCCTCGCCCGCATACATGAAATATAGCCTATGTATGGCACTCAGTAATAAAGCAGCTTTCTATCGGTGAAAGAATTTTAGCAATCAGACCAGTACTTCCAGAGATTACCTCCTACAAACAAAAAAACATAAAAACAAACCTCCTCTATATTATATTAGTGTAGATCACAGATCACATTGTGATGGGCTAGGCCCTAGATATTTTTTTAGGGTCCGTACCTCGAAAGAAAAAAGCAGAACCCGTATTGGATCACTGTTGCCCGTCTGTCTGTCAACACCATTTATCTCGGGAACGCGTTTGTTACCATCAGGTGGGATTGCAGTCAAGCACTAGTTATATCAGTGAAAAACAACACCTACTAATTTTAAGGATTAATCTTTAGCCTTGATACAGCGACAAAACATATCTAGCTCGTAATTATGTAAGCAATTAACCCATGGGTCATCCAAAACGGCCCTTAATGCCAACATTACGGCCCTAATTCTCCAAATCTTATCCATTAACCTTCTAAAAAACACATTAATACACTCATTTCATTACTTTACATCGCGGAAACGTGCCCCTGAATATGGTTAGTTTACCTTTTACACAACCTTACCTACGAACAGTGGCGTAGCGACTATTAATTTAGACGTGGGCGAAGGCGTATCAGCAAGGCCCTTTTCTTTTTTTATTATTGATAGGGATAGATTATTGATAGGCTCGCATTTGACTACCATCTCACCTGATGGTAAGCGATAATATGGTCGACGATGGAGCACGCTTGCCTAGAAGTAACTTATTCACTCTTGACTTAAAGACTCCTAAGTTGTAGCTATCAGGAAATACAGACTCCGGCAGGTAACTCATTAGCTGTACGCACAGTAAATGTGTTCCCAAAACGCTTTGTGTGTAGGTATGCGAGTGTTTCTTTCATAAATTTTAAAACGAGACAGTGACTGTCGCAACCCAGTGTTCGACCACATCATCGTTTACCATCAGGTGAAATAGTGGTCAAACGCGAGCCTAAAAAAAACCCTCGTTCTCTAAGACTCTCGCTAGTGCGAGGCCCATTGGGTGCGCAGCCGTGAGCGAGGGCCTACTTCACCCATGCCTTGCTACGCTACTTTTACACAGCCTTACCTACAAATTTGACGTATTTCTCTCAAATTGCAACCCTTTGCGCAACTTGTGTCCCTTAGGAGTGTATTTCGGCCTCAATATTACCTCGAGGGCTAAAAGGTGAGGCCTTTTATGTACTTATTAAAGTATTCACCACGATGATTTTTTGCAGCAAGTGATAGAAGTTTTCCGCGAGCTTTTTTGTGAAGATAGATCTGGGGCTATTTGGTTAAAAAGTAGACTGTTAAGGGATTTTTATTGCGCTACTAGCCTTTGCCATCGGTTTTATCCTCGTATCTTAAAGGAATATAAAACCAGGATAAAAATTCGTCCAGCCTTTGAGCTTGCCCGAGTTTTTTCCTGCTCAAGGTGGAACGAGAGGGCCTGTCAGACTTTTGCTGACTAAAATTCATCTGTGTTCCGAGTTTCTCTTTTCGTTCTAGGGCCTAGAAAATTATCTCAAGAGAACTTTCTCCCAGGATAAAAAGCCCTATGTGCTATTCAGAACGTGGTCGACCCGTGTACCAAGTTTCATCAGTCATTCAGCCATTCGAGTGTAAAGAAGTGACAAACATGTACACACGTATTAGTGTATTTAGGTTGTTGGGAAAATGATGAATGGGTTGTAAATATAAGTTTGAATGGCCGTGTTATAGTCAGAAACATACTTAATACTAAATTGATTAGCTTCACGGGCATCGCGTGTCTGTGATGTATTTCTTTAGACATTCTAAGTAGGCTTTATCGAAGCCGAAACTTTTATAACAAGTGGTTTTTGTTCACGTTAGACTCCATAAGTTATACTCGGCGGTGTTAACGAGTTAAACAGACTGTCGAAGTATCGACGTCTTGGTTCTAAACGATGCCGCCCCAGGCAGTCGTTAAAAACCATTTACTGGTTTTTTTTTAACCTGTAAACTTTGGCGGTTTAAAAAAGCATATATTTCAGGCAACCAATAGCTCTCATACAGCAAATACAAAAAAAAAAAAACACAGACACCCAAGGAAATATTTACACTAGTTCGGATATTGCTGCAGCAACATGTCTGCTACAGCAATGCAGGCCAAATTAAGTAAAACTGGTGTCTTTATGGAGGTGTGTCGACGTCACGTGGCTAGCCTTGGTTTAGGCCATGGTTCGTAGTGAGAGGGCATGGTCCATCGAAAGCAGTCACTTTCTTCTGTGAAACAGTCATGTGAGCGATGTGTTGGCGGAATATGTGGGGGAAAGCGATTCTCTCGCCTCAGCCGCCGTAGGAGATGCCGCGGGCGTTAGGGCCAACGCTGCATTAAGCAGGCGACAGCGCAGGCGCTCGCGTAGTGTAACCGTCGCGTGTCGTCGCGCGTGTGTCGTGTACCCCCGTAGTGGAAACCGGATTGGACCTGCGCAGTGCCGCTAGCTCAACTTTAAAGGTGTGCATGTAGTCGTGTCGATGGAGACCTTTAATGTATAATTACGTAGCAAAAGGGACGCAGAGCGCTGCTGCCTGTGCGGCGAGCTGTGACAGAGCACTTTTGTATAGGATCGCGCAGACGCCCGCTTAACGCATCGTAAGCCCTTAGAGGAGTGGTGGAGCGATTCCCGGTCACTGTTGGCGCGGTATGGGAACGGCGAGGTATGGGTGGCCTGCTGTCCGATAAGTGTCAATCCCTTGTAGTCGGCGCATTGTGTTTTACGCACACCTCAAAGACCTGTCAGCAAAATTAAGCGGATTATCGGCCGATGCCTTGCAGGGCTGCGGAATAGTTCGAAAAAGTTACCACTCTGGACAAACAAGGGCACCTGAAGTCTGCCACTCCCTCTCAGTCCACCCAGAGTGGGTGAAGTTATTCGATTATATTCTACCTCGAAAAAAGGCAAGTAAACTTAATAGAAAATTGACCTGATCCAACCCGTACAAAAAATACTCCGAACTTACTCTAATCAATTCCCGTCGGCCCGAGCCTGACCGGTGACCTTCTACACAAAATTTACTCAGTAATGATTCAATCGTTCCGAGAATTCGTTCATTTTGTAGTTGGAATATTAATAATAATGGCTTTCTGAATTAATAATGAAAATGGATTGAGTTGTTAATTAAATGAGAAAATAAATTAGACTGATGTTTCCTCGGACTCAAAACTGTTCAGCGATATCAAGCTAGCCAAGCATTTGAATGCTTCATAGTTATTTATAACCACAACGTAGTTTTTACGTTATTAGGAAAAACTACGTTGTGATTATAAATGACTAGCTTTTGCCCGCAGCTTCGCCCGCGTGGCATTAGGTACTTAAGGAATCGGAATAAAAGGTAGCCTATGTTCTTTTCTATGTCAAAGGCTATATGTGATGAAATTGGAACGCGCTCCTACTAGTTTTTGTCTTTGCTCACTTCCTCCTGTGGCGCCTCTTGTGCCCTGGCTTATAAAACGAAATCTTGTAAACGTGCTATCCAAATTGTTTTACCTTTATTAAACGGGATATCAACAAATTACCGATTTCTTATTTGCCTAAAACCCTACAATATGCATGCCAAATCTTATCCAAATCCGTTCAGCCGTTTTTGCGTGATTAAGCAACAAAAATCTAAACATCCACACTTTTACATTTATAATATTAGTTAGGATTACTAGTTAGGATTATAAAATCGTTAGATGAGGTTTTATTATTATCTTTTCTCACACCATTAAAATATCTCCTCCTTGGAAGCAAACTGCAGAGGCCAATTGGGAATCTTTTAACCGATTGCGGAACCAGATTGGCCACTTCACAAACAATCTGGCCAAATGGGGCTTCCTCAACCTGTCCAAATCAAACACAGTGCCAGTGTGGAGCTGCTTCATAGAAAGTGCGTCACCTGCTATGCTGCCCGCCCTGCACAATCACCTGCACCTTTCAGTATCTATACAAAGCCAATAACAGAACTGTACAATGTACATGTTGCCAAACACTAGTTATAAAAAAAAAATTCGAGTCCATCCACACGTAAAGAAGAAGAATAAGAAAGTAATGTGGTACAGGTACAGATTTACTTCGTGGGCCTACGTTTAATAAATACTGATCGGTAAATGCGTCCGACGTTATCGGTTGTGTCGCTGAAATATGTGAATTTTATCGACTGACTACTCCGCCATTTCTACTTCTCTCACCGGGATTACATGTGAGAAATGTTTGCACTTCGAAGACCTTGACTTTTGGTTTGATTCATTGTTAGGCTCAACTCACACTGGTGCAGAGGCGAAATGTCGCGTCGCGTCCTGATTTTCAATTACGACGTGTAGTGACGCGCGTGATCGCGTGCGGTGACGCTCGCATTAGCGCGTCTGTATCACAGAGCTGGACCAGTTTTGAGACTTGAAAAATTGACGTGTAAAAGTGTTTTTATAAAACCTACTTGCAAAATAAAGATCATTTATCATTTGAATATACGTGAATAACGTGCTCGTCAACTGATGCGTTACTGCACACGAGTAAGAGAAGGGGCGAATTCTCCGCGAAACACTTTGCGAAAATGCATTCGCGCGTTAGCGAGGTACTAGGCACCAATACATCGCGAGTGCACTTCGCAAGACTCTCGACTCGCGATGGATTTGAGCGTGTTCCTTGCGAGATGAGATACTAGAGACGTCTTGCAGCACCCAGTTAACACGCGAATTCTAAAGTGAATGTAATCGTTTCGTTCAATTCCATGTTTTCTACTGACTAAATTCGTCCCTAAATGCTCAAGCATTGGTATACTCCTTCTGACGTAACAGTTGCCTGTGATACGCACGAGCGATTCGCAAAGAATTCATCCCTTCTGGGCAAGTGTCGTTTGCGATTGGCAAGTGTAAATTGCGTGTCGACGTTTGGTTAGAAATTTTAACATTCAATATTTGGATAACACAAAGAATATGGATGAGGAAATTGTTGATGAAATTATTAAGCGTAAACATAATGTCACCATGATTAAACACGCGGGCTTGCGGACGGCATTGGGTAGCTCGCTGTCCGACCGTCCAGTAACTGTCCGGACCGAGCCCAAGTCGTCGACGGCGCGCACTGTTCACGCGCGCCTAAAGGAGTTGTCAGCAATAGCAAGGGGCCCAGCTGGGTCGAAGCCTACTGGGGCCAGGGTTAATTTCGAAAGAGTAGCTCAGCCCCGGTATGAAGGCACGAAGGAACGGGGTGGATTTTTAGTCTGTAAGAGTCTGACACTATCTCCCGCTCCGCTCAAGAGCGGGGGATGTCATTAGATGATTTTCGAACCGAAAAAAAAACATGATTAAACACTAATGAAATTAATAACGGAAAAATAGAGGTGAGTAGGTATGTTACGTATGAGAAAGTCTTCGCCAGTGTGAGGTGAGCCTTACATTTATGAAATGTTCCTTCTCACGCTTGTATCATTTTTTATTCAAACGACCTAAAGTACAATCTTTACATAATATTAAACAAAGTCGTCGTTTCCGCGTCTGTCTATGTATTTATCCGCTAATGGATTTTGATGCGGTTTTTACTAGTAGGAAGAGCAAGTACCACGGATATTAATGTGCAAGGTGAATTGTAGGTTCCCGTGTTAAAAAGGGGTGAGTCATTCACTAGTCTATACTTCAAAGATACTAATAAGTACAAGCTGACCAGGTAAACGTTGTTCTGCCCTATAAATTACCGAAAAATGGGGGTGGGTGGTAGGAGGGAAAATACCCTACGACGTAGGTACTCAAACCTCTCAAATATAAAAAAGTTTATAAAAATTGGTCAAACTGTTTTGGAGGAATTCAGTAAATTGTATGAAAAGATTTGTACTAAATGTTTGTAATGAATTGACTTAAAAAGTAATGGACCGACTTTTAAAATCTTTCCCCAGTAGAATGCTACTTTATCACTGAGAGACATATGGTAAATATTTTCTATTCTTACGCGGATGAAACCGCTGGACCGTTTGCTTATTTAACTTATATTTAAACCCGTGGAAGTTCTCTTTCAATTACGAGAAAAATTATACGATAGAAGAACGGCATAGACTACCTACATTTTATTCCGAAAAAAATGCAATAATATGCGAAATACAAAAGCGTAGTAATATCATAGAGTGCATTTTTAATCTGGTATGTAGCTCTACCATTACATAAATCACGACATAACACAGCTATTAACAAATAAATACTTTGTTACGACATAAAAGCATGACATTTTCACTTCAACGACTGCTCGAAAATGTAGTTAATCCATTAGGTGTCCTCCAATTACTTAAAACATGAATATGATAAGAAAGGAATTCATTAACTACGCAATATCATGGTAAACTTTGACCATAGGCATAGATGTTGTATTTTATGGGCACCAGGGGGCGTTGGAATCGCTATTGTAAATTATAAGGTGCAGCATTGGGCAAACCAGTTTGGTGTCGGTGTACCCAACTGAGTATGGAAAACAATTGAAGGTACTTAGTTATACATTAAAGGTTTAATTTTCGTTTACCAATTATTGTATTATCAGAAAGATAGTTAGCCCATTTATGTCCCACCGCTGGGTGACAGCCTCCTTCTCCCTTTTCCACACACGTCTGTCTTCTGCCATTGCGGGCCAATCTCTCCAGTAATTATCCAGCTCATCTCTCCACCTGCGCCTTGGTCTGCGTCGGTGTCGCCTTGCGGTTAATGGGACAGATAGTAAAATGATAATAATAGAAGAATGAATGATAGTAGTATGGAAATATAGTAATTTATTAAAATAGGGATAATAAAGTGTAGGTAAATTTAAGTTGCTCTGTGATATTTGTAGTCCAAAATTTAGTTATTGTAGGTGTTATTAGAAGTATTATAGAATAAATCCTTGGACAACTAAATGGTAATAATGGAAAGTTTTATAATTACTATTTACAAAGTAAACCTCAATTAACAAACGGCTGTAACAGGTTGCTGTATTTAAACAAGTACCTACAGCTCTGTTAGAGGGGAGTGAGTTTATTTCCTTTCTTATTTTTTTCTTACTTTTATTATTTCTTGATTAGGCTATGATTAGAAAATAAGAGTATACTTCTTTGGCGTTTAATGGGTATTATTGGGACAAGAAAGGCGGGTTTTCTTTCATAAAAGTTCATTCTTGCGATTTAACGTTACTGTGCCAGTCAAACGACATACAGGTACTTCTGTAAATCAGCTTTCAAATTCTAGTTTTCAACTGCTTATGAAATACATTTATAAATAAATTCATTTTCTTAAAAAATAAATGGTAGCCGATTGTCAATTTATAGAACATTAAAATTGCCAATAAATCCGCATCAGTGGACCGTCGTCACCGCGTCAGTAGGACCCCTTATTAGGGATAAATCAATATTCAGCCCTAAGTTCATAGCGTGACGTGATCACATTTTGGCGGCGCTCCCGATTCGCCTGCACCACACACACACAATTTGTGTACACAATACACACACACAAACAAACATTACACTTTAAGTAGCTTCATTATTAAATAGTGCGAAAGTATCTATGAATAACTAAGTTAAAAGGCGAAAAGTTGTGACCTTTATTTTTACACCTCCTGGTCAAAAACGTTTATATAATGAACGTTACAGGCAAAGAACAGGGAATGTTCACTTGATTTTGACATAACGCATTAAAAGTTTAGAAATGTAATTATTTTTAATGTCTAAGTTTGCAATATATGTTGAGTTTTTGTGGAAAAAAACCCAACAAATCTAATTACAATAATCAATACATAGATGTGATGCCAGTATAAAATAAAAATATAAAATTATTGTGACACATTTTAAGTTTTTTGCCTGTATATGTTATGCAAACCTAGAGTAAGTCATTATTACATAGCGTTGGGCCCTGCCCACTGCCACTTAAGTTTGGCGATTCCTCGAGCTATGTCGGTAACCTTGGTTCTTCTGCGAATAGCATGGCCGTTTCAATTGCCCTTTAGGTGACTTTAACTTCTGATGAAGCCCATTATTACGAGACTATGTTTCGGAGCCATACGTCATCACTGGCAACACGCACTGGTATATAGACTTTCGTTTTGAGACACTGATATATTGGACGAGAAGATGCCGCGCAGCTTCCCGAACCACGGCTAGGTTTTTTTTATGGTGGGAAAAATCATCTAACCCCCACTCTTGGGTGGAGCGGGAGATAGTGTCAGACTCTTACTGACTAAAAACCCCCCCCGTTCCTTCGTGCCTTTCGTACCGGGACCGAGCTTCCACTTCGGATAACCCTAGAACCACGGCTAGGTGACTGTAGCCGTTTAAGTGGCAATAATATTGTGCTTTCCAGTATAACATGTTGATCAATAATGTTAGTATATGGAACCTCAACTAATTATAATTTATTATAAAAACAGAACGCGAGACCAACACTTTGTGCCGGGGTTAGGCCAGCACCGCTCGCAGTGACCACCACTCGTATTGGTTAAGTTTCAATTACCTTGCAGTACATAGGTGTGAAAAGTGAAAGTTAGGTGTGATTATGCTCGTAAGGAATAAAGGTATTCTTAACAGGCTAGCTTCACTGCATTCAGGATTCAAAGATTAACTGCCTAGCTCCGCTTGGTTTTACTCTGGAATCCTTCATTACTGTCGGGATTAATATGAGGTCCGTGATAGGAGACACTGATTTAGCTCGTCGATGCATAGTCTACTATTAAAGGCCAGTGTCAGAAAGGGGAAAGAGCGAGTCTGTGTTTTAATAAACACAATTTCACACAGAATTTATTCTTGTTTTAAATTAATGGCGGAAGAATTACATATATTTGAATTTTGGAAAATTGGATCTTTGTATCAAAGGCACATAATCCAATTGTATTGAATCAATTCAAATTAAACTAGCTTCTACCAGTGGGTTGCTTGAATCACTCAGTGACACAGTAGCGTTCTACTAGTGAAAGAATTAAGATCGGTTCAGTGTTTTTGAGTTTATTCATTACAAACAAAATTATAAACCTTTTTCTTTATAATATTAATATTATCACAAATTGATGATACTATTAAATTTTAGAACAATCAATTTTGTGTGAAACTTAAGACAAAATTCACATTCCACCGCATCTATACGTCTATTTTTTTCTTCTATATTCTGTTCAATCTTTATTTGAGAACCTTTTGAATAAAATTATCATTTCGAAAGTAACTTCAAATAAACAAAGTCGATTCTTGGTGCATCGATGAATGGTAATGTATTGAAATTATCTCGAAATAATAGCTATCTTCTACCAGCGGGATAATAAGTGCTATTCTAGCCGTGTACTAAATTTCACCGAAATCCTTTCAGCCGTTTGAGCGTGAAGGACTAACAAACATACACACATTATAAAACTGTAGTGTGAATCAAGTGTACAAAAAAGTTCGCACACATGCATGCTCTTTCCTTGCTATGCTAAAGTCGCGTCGCGGCCATATGCAATTGTTTAGTTAGGGGTGAAGTAATTTTTTAATCGATTGTGGTAGGTCAGCGCTCTATCGATCTGAACATGTTGGAGCTGAATAATTAAGTTTAGGTCAACAATGGCGAACCGTATTGTGTTCTGGAAGGTGTTACGAGGCTTTGTTGAAGTCTTAATTAATTAGATTGTCTTAGTACTGTATTAGAATATCAATTGGGATATTTGGGATTGTATGTAGATATCCAAATTGAAGGTCTGTGCTTTCATAAAGATTTCTTCGTACTCATAAGTTGAACCATTTCCATTAACTGACAAAAAACAATGATGAAAATATTATCAGCATTGTTTTTTGTCAGCTAATGGAATGGATATATTACTATACTATGTCCAAGTCGTCGACGGTGCGTAGTGTCCCACGCGCGCCTCAAGGAGTTGTCAGTAACCGTAGGGGCCCAGCAGGGTCGAAGCCTGCTGGGGCCATGGGTTTGGCCCTGGAGTCCTGGAGCAATGGCAAAGAAGGAACAGGAGTGGTAGTCATTAAAAGTCTGACACTATTTCCCGCTCCGCCCAAGAGCGGGGGATGTCATTAGATGATTTTCCCACGTAAAAAAAAATCTCTAACCTATACATTTTTTATTTTGCGTGCTCTATCGTCGACCACATCATCGCTTTCTATCAAGTGAGATACTGGTTAAGCTCGAGTCTATCAATAGCAAAAAGAATGTTTCTGCACTCTAAAAATTTCCATGTGTTGAAAAACTAGGCCAGGTCAACCAGGGCTGTGGGATTATTCACATGGGTTACCATGGCTCTAGAACGCAAAGGGCAACTGAAGAACCACGGGTGGATTTTATTTAGTAAGTCTGACACTCCCTCTCACTCCATCCAGAGCGAGAGAAGTTATTTAATGACATTCAACCTGAAAAAAAAAACCAGATCATTAAAAATATGTCTATTCAATTTATTCAAAACTTCTAGCTAAAATGCCAAAAGTTACAAACTAAAATTACTTCAAATTTGTCAAAGGGACGTGTGTCAAAAAAATCATCAGGTACAAAATGGAGTCCAATTCACTTGACAAAGCGTCGTAATAACTCAAATTCATAAAACTGACTTGTCGTTACTTGTACTTGCTTCGTCTGGAATCCCCCTTAGTTGTAAGGGCCGCCCCTCATAGGGCTGTCGCGTGACTAATACGTTTTTATTTAATGCGGACATGATTACAACTAATTTTGTAGCGTGTGTTATAGAAATAAATGTGGGATCATTTTTATCTGTTCCGGTTTTTTTTAATAATAAGTTTGTGTTTTTTTTTTGTGTATTCTAACTTAAACATATATCTGTACATATAAATATGTAAAACTAGCTTTTGCCCGCGGCTTCGCCCACGTGCATAAAATATTTAAAGTGAGCATTATATTTCCATTTATTATATGGTTAGAGAATTTTATAAATATAATAAAGCTGTTGTAGTCTTATAACTTTATACTATTAAGTATTTTTTATTTTATCGGCAATAGAAATACATATTCTGTGAAAATCTTCTTCTTCTTCCTGCCCCTGTCCCATCTTATTTGGGGTCGGCGCAATACGTTTTTTTCTTCCATTCTACCCTGTCACTCGTCATGCTGTCACTAACTTCCTTTTCTTTCATATCATTCTTCACGCAATCCATCCATCTTTTCTATGGCCTCCCTCTCCCTCTCCACCCATCCACATGTATACTCATAACTCTTTTGGTAACATGCATTTCATCCCTCCTCTTTACATGACCATACCAAGACAAACGATTCCTCTTCAGCTTGTCAGTCACTGGCGCCACTTTCAAACTTCCTCTACTATACCCATTTCTCACTTTATCCAATCTCGTCACACCACAAATCCATCTCAACATTCTCATCTCCGCTACATGCAATCTTTTTTCATCCGTCTTTTTCACAGCCCAACATTCTGGTCCATAAAGTATGACAGGTCTTATCACGGACTTGTAGATTTTATCCTTCAACTTGAGGGGCATCCGTGGGTCACAAGTTGTTCCAGTGACCTGTCACCATTTCATCCATCCTGAATTGATCCGATGTGTTTTGTCTCGGTCTACCTCCCCATCTCCTTGGATAAGCGACCCGAGATACCGAAAGTTGGAGCAGATTGGTATGGGCGTTCCAGCGAGAGCTAAGGGCACAGTACCGGAGAGACCGCCAAAATCGCAGAATAAGTACTCAGTTTTCGTTCTACTTCATTTTAAGCCAACACTCTCCAGTCTATGCCACCACACCTCCAATTTGCTCTGGACCTCTAGGCCACTCTCGGCAACCAGCACAATGTCATCGGCAAACAGCATATCGGCAGATATATTCTGTGAAAATTTCAACTCTTTATCTTTTATGGTTTATGCGAAATAGCCCGCTGTCAGGCGGACGGACAAACAGAGAGTCAGGCGGATTGACTGATAGGTAGACGGACGGACAGTACAGGCTTAGTAAAAGGGCCCTATTGAGACCCTTCGGTTAAGGAACCCTAACAAAAGCCGACGATGTTAATTTCAAAGTAACCAGTTAGTCTTAATTCGAATAAGAATCGAATCGACTCAATCATGCTTCAAGAAAACTGAGCTAATTAGGTCTCAACTCTACGTTACCCCAGTAATGTTTCTTTAAAACCAGTATAAGTTTCTTTTAACTTATATTACCAACTATTCAATACAGAAAACTTTTCTTCTATAAAAGTTAATGGTAGGATGTTAAAACTAAAGTTTACGTTTGTGGAGTCGACGCGAACTGGCCGGGCGTGTTGCCACTTTTAACTTTAACTTACACTAAGAACAAACAAGTTTTTCCGTGTTCCCGTTTGACTTGTTTCATATTACTCTCTTTGTACTAGTTTCCATATTTCGTTTCTGGATTACACATTTTGGGTAATCCGGAAACTTCCATTTCAGTTGCTAGTGCGGAAATAACTATTTGGTTTCTTGGTTTCTTCTTTTCGAATGGCCTGTTGGTCTAATGGTAAGAACTTTTATTCTGTATCTGAGTGTAATTTATGTATAATATATTATGTATATATTTAGGAATATATAAGTATGTTTATCAGTTGTCTAGTACTCATAGCATAAGCTCTGCTTAGCTTGAGACTAGAGTGCGTTACTAAGTCAAGTCTAAAATATACCACACATTCTCACCACTTATTCTTTTTTTTCAGATCAAAGAAATCAACGTTTCCGTAAGTACCTACTCACAAACTTATAAAAGAATCACCTAATAACAACGTAGTGCCAACCCTACAACCACCGCTCACATAATTTGCGCGCGACACCACTTCAACAAGGGTTGTCAAACATTTTCAACTTCATTATAAAAGGCGAGAGCCCCCTAGCGGCTGCCGCGCGAATTACAGAGCAAAGAAAATGACGGACGTTTGTGACGGTAGCCATAGCTATCAAATTTCTGATGATATGGCACATTACAGTTTTCGATGGGGTACATGATCAGTGGCGGATTAGCCTTGCAACAAGAGTAGCAAATGCTACAGGCCTCGTGTATTCGGGGGCCCCGCGCGTTCGTTTATCTGTTTTCGTGATCTCCCAGGATCCTGCACTTGAATACTAAAAAAATCTAGTCAAATTAGGTATGTATATTGAATACAGCTAGTTATTCAATCTCTAAAAATAAGTCAATCTCTTAGATTTCCGTTATTCCGTACTTTCCACGTACCTAACCCAATCTTAAAATCTATTGAGATATTGGCGATTGAATCAGAATCAGAACACAGGGCCCGCGATGGCTTAATCCGTCACTTGGTATGATTGCTTTACAAATTGAAATGGTCGGCAAAAATATTGTTTAGGAATTCTGGGTCCCACTTTGTGTAATATAAAGTAGATAGTATATACCGATAAAGGGTTATTTGTAAAGACTAGCAACCTGTCAGGACAATGTTATTAACATCATAAACAACAACGTTGGTTCTACTACTTTTAAAAAACCGGCCAAGTGCGAGTCGGACTCGCCCATGGAGGGTTCCGTAGCAGCAAGTAACATAATATAAAAGTTCTTGTAGTTCGTTGTAACTTAGATCGATGTTTTAATAATAGTGTATTTTTTTAGATTTATGACGTATTAAAAAAAACTACTTACTAGATCTCGTTCAAACCAATTTTCGTTGGTAGTTTACATGGTAGTGTATATCATATATTTTTTTTTAGTTTTATCATTCTCTTATTTTAGAATTTATAGGGGGGGGGGTCACACATTTTACCACTTTGGAAGTGTCTCTCGCGTAAACTATTCAATTTAGAAAAAAATGATATTAGAAACCTCAATATCATTTTTGACCTATCCATAGATACCCCACACGTATGGGTTTGATGAAAAATAATTTTTGAGTTTCAGTTCTAAGTATGGGGACCTCCAAAATTTATTGCTTTTTTTCTATTTTTGTGTGAAAATCTTAAAGCGGTTCACAGAATACATCTACCTACTAAGTTTCAACAGTAGGTATAAGTAGCTCTTATAGTTTCGGAAAAAATTGGCTGTGACATACGGACGGACGGACAGACAGACAGACAGACAGACAGACATGACGAATCTATAAGGGTTCCGTTTTTTGCCATTTGGCTACGGAACCCTAAAAATCAAAGGCGGGGATTTTTTTTTCTTTTTTTTTTATGGTGGGAAAAAATTATCCAATGACAACCCCCGCTCTTGTGCGGAGCGGGAGATAGTGTCAGACTCTTATTGACTAAAAGACCCACCCCGTTCCTTCTAGCCTTCATACCGTGACTCGAGCTGTCTTTCGAAACTAACCCTGGCCCCAGTAGGCTTCGACCCAGCTGGGTCCCTGCTGTTGCTGACAACTCCTTGAGGCGCGCGGGAACAGTGCTCGCCGTCGACGACTTGGGCTTGGTTCGGACAGTTACCAGACGGCTGGACAGCGAGCTACCCATTACTCACTATCCGCAAGCTCAAAGGCGGGGGTGGCTGATGCTTTTGCATCGCGTCATACAGACGTCGGTAGGTATAGCAAAATACAGACTTGATGTAATGTGTTAGGTGGAACAACAAAAAATTTAAGGTTTTTTTTTTGGTAAATGTACTCGACTACTCGTATTATGTTTTGTAAAAAGTCATAGAAAAAAAGTTGTTGTTTATGATGTTTGTAAGTAATACAGACCTACAAGGCTGTTAGTGTTTTACAAATAGCCCTTTATAGAACGTACAAACTGTTTTTAAAAAAATGGGTCCAAAAACTATTTCATTGTTGAAAATAGAACTATTTTAATTTACACGTTTCCCTTATCTATTGGAATGCTAATTAATCGCACAGTATTGTAAAACTAAACAAACCGAACGGACAATGAACATCCATTTGGGTATTAAATAAACCCTGGTAATAAGGTCTCAGCCCTAAACAAACGTATCCCACCGATTCTATTACATATTATTTTAACGCACGCATATATACCTACCATAAAGCTTGTTTGGCTATGAGAGGTCATTCACCTGTTAAGGCCCAAGCGCCCGAAAAGTGCCATAAAACAGTGACTTTCTGAAGCCTACTCCTCGGTAACGGCCAGGTTAATAGGTTTGAAAAAAATATATGTTCATTATAGATTCATGAACAACATTATCAACATTTGATTTTTTCGTGCGATTAATACTTTTGTTAAAAAAAAAGACGTGTGGCACTCGGAGACTGCCACGGTAAACCTATTGCATAGCATTTTTATCAACTTATGCAATTATAATTATTTATTTATTTTATTTATGCAGTATTTTTTTTCCTTTGTTTTTTTTTTCTTTGATATTAATTGTAGTTACACTTTCACACATTGAATTGAATTTTGATTGATTGTTCACTCATTTGTTTTCTTATCGGGTCATGCGGTCACCACACTCAAAAAACAAATGAGTGGGGGGTTTTAGGTTATTTTCTTTACGGAATTTCTGGATTCGGTCTCCACGCTCAAGCCCCGCGATAGAAGCTATGCAATAGCTTAAAAAAATATTTAGCAATTTCGCAACTTTTCCCTACTCCTTCGAAACGGCTTGAATCTTTAGAAACATTTTTACACATAAAAAATTAGTGGTTAAATATTCTTCAAAGTGAACATAGCATATGTAAATCAATCAATATTTCGCAAAGAAAATGGATTAAAAGGTCAGCCGCGCACTATCCGGGCGTAGCTAGCCGCAATTAAATGCACAGATGTTTCAATGGACTATAAGCCTTAAACTTCTAGCCAGGATCTAGTAGCAGATTATATTTGATTTGCTCTCTACTGATATATTCTTTCTCAGATAAAAAACCTTTACGACAGCTATCGTCGTCAGTGTTTTATCGGTAACCATAAACTTGCGTTGTTTATCGTCACCATGATTCCCTAATAAACTAATGTTTACGCACATATCGTATATAATTCGATTTTGATGGTGATATATGTTTTCATACCGCATTTTACCGCGGCTCAGCGGTTTGTGTGTCGTAAAATTTTGTGGTTGATTGCCACGACAGGTGGAACGCGAATTACAAAATAAACATATCACGAATCCGTCTCACACTTACCTATATTTATCCCGGGATTTTAGTCCTGTATTCACGCGTATACGCAGCAATCCTGTATAAAAACACATTTTTATGTAAAGATATGTCATAACCGTGTATAGGAATCAGGGCGTTGCGAATTCGTAGCGCGATATATATCGCTCGCAGTCCTTGCGGGGGTTTATCGTCGCACACTTCTCTTCATCTTTATTACGAATTTATTACGCACCCCCCAAGAAGTAATGCGAATATTTATGGCTCTCGTATTAATGAATTCCCCTAACATTTTTTCCATTACGATTCCATATTTCTCTGAAACACAATTTAGCGCTAAAATAAAACGCCTGCATAAAGAATGAGAGCAAAAAATCTTCTCTTATAGTTAAGTTTTTGTTGTTTTTCTGTCAGGCGCTTCCAAATGAACAAACAAAACGGAACGATAAATTGTCGAACAAAGAGTCGACATCATTGGTTTCAAATCGTTCTAGTCGTAATGTGTTGAGATGTTCCCGACAGACGTTCGTTCCATTTACTTTGTGTTCTCTTTGAAGAGCGTTCTTTGAGGGCGAAGTAGAGTTAATTCAAAATGTAGATCTACGGCAAGTGCTCGTATTTCACCGGACACACCTCGCTCAAGTGATCGATATTGCTGATTTAGGGGCAATAAAGAAAAAGTTGAACGCGTGCGACATTGAGACGGATTTGACGTATGGAATGGTTCGCTCGAACTGTTTTCACTTTGAGTAACAGATTAGTAGAAAAATGGCCGTCGTTTTTTTTTGTAAAAGCTACTCGCGTCGTAACAAATGTGTGTGGTGGTGTTTTTATTCGGTTGGATTGCTTATTATTCAGTAGGGTTGTAGCGAGTGTAGTAATTTAACAAGTATACAAGATTCTAGGAATCTATGAATCTATGATGATAATAGGATCTTATTACCAATGTTACAAAGGAAATTACACAATAACGAGGTGTTGTGAATGTTATATAATTTTGTTCTGAGATTGCTATCGTAATCATTGCATGTTTGAAATCAAAGAAAGAAAAGTCAGTGTCGTTATTCTTTAGAATGTTACCCTCTCTCAATTTCACGGTATTTCTTTAAACGTTTATCACACGATAAAGATTACTGGATGGTTTAATTGTTCCCGGCGGATTTGTGGTAAGGGTAGAGTTACGAAGTGAGAGGGGGCAGATGAAGTAATAAAAGTGGGCGGGAGTTACAAGGGCAAGTACGGTTTACGAGATAATCTTAGACATTATCTGAATGTAAAGTTTGTAAAATGCTATTGCTAATTCTTTGTTTGTAAATGTAAAATGGATTTGGAAAGAAATCTTAAAAAACATAAACCGTTTTGGCAGTCAGGTAAAAAAAGTGAAAAATAGAAATTAAGATGATTTGAGGATGAGTCTAAATATTAAAAAAAAAGACAACCCATTTTGGTATTCGGGTAAAAAACAAATCAAGACGAGTTGAGGATGAGTTGAGATTTAGACATATTGTTTCCACCGTAGAACTCATATTACAAAATATTGCAAGTTTTCTTAGATTTTATACAAAAAATGATTAGAAGTACTACGATATTACCGAAAATACAAAGCATAATAAAGAAACCAATAAATATCCACTTTCGAAAAAAGAATAACGTCGATTTAATGTTCACCAGGGAGAGTGGAGACGCGAGATGTCGTGAGGTGTTCCGTAGGGGTTGGTACTAGGGCCACTCTTGTGGAACATCGGTTACGACTACGTGCTGCGCGGCGACTTCCCCGACAGGGTCAGCGTGGTCTGCTACGCTGACGACACGCTGGTTCTAGCGCGGGGACAGTCGTACCAGGCGGCGGCCGATCTAGCGACACGCGCAGTTGCGATAGTCGTTGACAAGATCCAGCAGTTGGGACTCTATTTTTTTTTTTATGGTGGGAAAAAATCATGCAATGTCATCCCCCGCTCTTGGGCGGAGCGGGAGATAGTGTCAGACTCTTACTGACTAAAAGACCCTCCCCGTTCCTTCTAGCCTTCATACCGGGGCTAGAGCGCCCTTTCGGATAACCCTGGCCCCAGTAGGCTTCGACCCAGCTGGGTCCCTGCTGTTGCTGACAACTTCTTGAGGCGCGCGGGAACAGTGCGCGCCGTCGACGACTTGGGCTTGGTCCGGACAGTTACCGGACGGCCGGACAGCGAGCTACCCATTGCTCACTGTCCGCAAGCCCGCGCCTACGGTGGCCGGAAATCGGGATCAGAATCCCGGCGGCGGCGGCGGCGGCGATAACGCCGTTGCCTGATGCGTTCGGCCTCCTCCTTTGCGAGCATTACTGCTTCGCAGAAGTCGGCGGCCGCCTGCCACTCCTCCTCGCTCCGGACCATGGCCTCAACCAAGGTCCGGCACGAGAGGTCTCCGCCACCGATCGCCCCCACGAGGGCACGGCGATGCTCCGTCCAAGCAGGGCACACCTCGACTGTGTGCTCCACCGTGTCCTCCGGGCATTCCGCACAGTGGCGACACCCGGGCGTCACTTCCGCACGAATCCGGTACAGGAAACTCCCGAACGAACCATGTCCGGTGAGGACCTGCGTCATGCGGAAGGTAAGGACGCCGTGAGGTCTTTCCAGCCACGCCTCAAAGAGGGGACTTACCGCCATGATTGTGGCGTGCCCAAGCAGTTGGGACTCGAGGTGGCGCTGCACAAGTCTGAGGCTATGTGTTTCCACGGCCCTCGAAACGCGCCACCATCGGGTTCCCAATTAACGGTAGGAGGAGTTCACATCGGCGTCGGGTCTACGATGAAGTACCTGGAACTCGTCCTCGACAGCTGGTGGAACTTCGTGGAGCATTTCCGACGTCTGGCTCCCAAACTAAACCGGACTGGGGCTGCTCTCAAGCGGCTCCTGCCCAACCTCGGGGGTCTAGACGCCTCCTACCGGAGGCTCTACGCAGAAATCGTTCGGTCCATGGCCCTTTATGGGGCGCCAGTGTGGGCACCGTCGCTCCGCAGCCGAAGACCCAGCTGAACGCATGCCAGAGGGTCATGGCAATACGGATGGTGCGGGGATACCGCACGGTTTCTCGCGAAGCTGCGAGCTTCCTTGCTAGCTTGCCAACATGGGATCTGGAGGCAACAGTCTTTGCACACATGCACGATTTGCGCGTGGAGATGCAACGCCGGGGCGAAAATCCTCTGCCGCAACAGGTCGCGGCATGGCGGACAGAGCTCCGGCGGGATCTCATGATGAAATGGCGTCAGCGACTATCGCAATCCAGTGCTGGACACGTCACAATTATGGCGGTAAGTCCCCTCTTTGAGGCGTGGCTGGAAGACGTCACGGCGTCCTCACCTTCCGCATGACGCTGGTTCTCACCGGACATGGATAGTTGGGCAGGTTCCTGCACCGGATTCGTGAGGAAGTGACACCCGGTGGAGCACACAGTAGAGGTGTGCCCCACTTGAGCAGAGCATCGCCGTGCCCTTGTGAGGGCGATCGGCAGCGGCGATCTCCTTGGTACAGGCCATGGTCCGGAGCGAGGAAGAGTGGCAGGCGGTCGCTTCCTTCTGCGAAGTAGTAATGGAATAAGGAGGCCGACCGCATTAGGCAACGGCGGCGCTCACAGCGCCCCAGCCGCCGCCGGGATTCCGATCCTGATTTACGGCCACCGTAGGCGCGGGCTTGCGGTCGGCGAGCAATGGGTAGCTCGCTATCCGACCACCCGGGAACTGTCCGGACCGAGCTCAAGTCGTTGACGGCGCGCACTGTTCCTGCGCGCCTCAAGGAGTTGTCAGCAGCAGCAGGGGTCCAGCCGGGTAGAAGCCGTCTGGGGCCAGGGTTATCCGAAAGGGAAGCTTGGTCCTGGTACGATAGGCAAGAAGGAACATGAGTGGATTTTTAGTCAGTAAAAGTCTGACACTATCTCCCGCTCCGCCCAAGAGCGGGGGATGTCATCATTAGATGATTTTCCTACCAAGAAAAAAAAAAACTTACCTTTAATGTAAACTTTATTTGAACTTTTAATTCCAAGTCAATTCAAATACATAATACAAATAACACTTCAAAGCAACACGTTTAAAAAAAACTACAATTTCCGAAGATTTTACATTATGCTGATGCGGCTGCCGCGGCACTGTAGTGCATCTGGCATGTTTGCCGATGCACGTATTGATGGCTTTCATGCCATCCTTCGTAAGAGGGCCGCATCGCTGCTAAGCCGTGTCCGTGGCAGTAGCAACGGCATTCTTCGCGTTGTGGCCAATCGACCAGACTGTCCAATATTGAGGCATTGTATTGAGATGCATGTGAAAAAGTAATGTGTCGTTTTAATTTTAGGTTACTAACATAAATTTTTAAGTATAACTACTAACAATAATATGGATCTGTTTTGTATCTGAGGCAAATAAAATTATTATTATTATTATTTTTTTATTGTGCACACCTTACCACAGTGCAGTCTTTTTTAACCCACGCATTTAGTTCTGCTTGTACCACTGCTGTAAATAAACTTTAAATAAATTAACACCTTTTCCATCGCATACGTTTTCCGCAGATTTCATAGTCGTTCGTTCCCATAGAGTTTTCTAGGAAGTTTCGTGAATGCCCGCGATCGCGTGACGAGGTGGAATGACGGAGCAGTTCGTGAGCTCGTCCTTATAATTCATTGCCATGTGGCATGTTCGCTGTGTTTGTTGTTTTGCTCACCAGACAAATAAGCTTTGAAAAGAATTGTAGACGAACGTCTGGTTGAAACTTTCAGACGGTATCGTGGTCTTTTTAGGGGTCTGTAGTCTTTGGCTGCCTGGTGCATGCGCACAGTTCTTTGGCCACATTGCCAGGAAAAATTACTACAACCTTGAACAGCTCATCGTAATTGGCATGGTTGATGGCAAACGACCCAGAGGCCGCAGCCCGAGAAGATGGGCAGATCAGGTCCGCTCCACACTGGACACCCAATTGCACGCCGCACTTCAGGACGCTAAGAATCGTCACAGATGGCGAGATAGGTACTATCAATAAGAAGCTAATCCAGCGGGAACTTCACGACTCTCAATAATGAGGAATACGACTCGAAGAGGAGGAGTCGAAGGGTAAAAGGGAACCTTATTACTAAGACTCCGCTGTTCGTTCATCTGTTTCTGTTCGTCTGTCACCATGTTGTGTTTCATGTACCGTTAGGGCTATATTTTACTGAGGCACCATAGCGGTGCGACCGCATTTGCGCCACCAAGGTGTCCCAGTGAAATATAGTCCTAAGCTACAAAACTAGACACCAGAGTCGCCACACGTCCGAACACCAAATTGGTTGCGCAACCAAACGGACACCAGATGAGTAACTCTCTGTAGAGCTGTGTACATTTTGTTGGTAGCGGCGACTGGTCGCGTCGCCATGGTGTCTCGGTGAAATATAGCCTACTAGCTTTTGCCTGCAGCTTCGCTCGCGTACATAAAATATAGCCTATGTCACTCAAGAATAAAGCAGCTTTCTATCAGTGAAAAAATTTTAGTAAACGGACCAGCACTTCCAGAAATAACCTCCTACAAACAAAAAACAAAAAAAAACAAACTTTACCTCTTTATTATATTAGTGTAGATAAAGTTAAGCAGTTGAAATCACCAATGATGTATTTCAGTCGCCGCTATAACAACAAACGCTAAAAAACAGAATAAAATAAATATTTAAGGGGGTTACCCTTAAATATGCTGTTTTTTTTTTCACACAACAAACGTCATTTATTTGCCGTTTTTTGCCATGGACGGTACGGAACTCTTCGTGCGCGAGTCCGACTCACACTTGTCTAAATTTTTATTGAGTTTCTTTCGAAGATTGTAGAAAAAGATTGTGTCTCGCAATCTTTAAAGTTTAAAGGTGGTGTCCTTTATCCAGGCTAGGTGTCTGCGCTTTTTATTTTCTTTTCTAGTAGGTACTGGTCATACCGGCGTCGTGTTCTCGTAGTTAAAACTTTTAAAGGGACTATTTACTTTTCACGGTAGTTGAAGTCATTTAGATAGTGTTACTCTTCCTGTCGCTGCGGTGAAACTTCGTTGAAAGGTTGTTGACTTGTGTAATGCATACTACAGGGGGGTCAAAAGTGGGTCGAAACGGTTCGTGTAAATAGTGCACGGCTTGCGAGCGGCCTGTTGCTGGAACTTAGACTGCGCACGGCCGTGCGCTTAGATTATTCTTTAGCGTTAAAGATTTGATATGCGAGAATATTTGAAAGAGTGATCGCTGCTTTAAAACGGTAAAGGCAATTGAAATAGAAAGAACGCAGACTTTAGTCAGAAAATAAATCTGACTCTCTCTTTAAGCCTCAACTTAAAAAAAAAGTTTTTTCCTGCTTAGTAGTAATGGCAAGTTTTTTTTTCAACTACATAAATACCTAAAGCTTACAGTCCATTAAATGGTTGTCTGGTAGATATCGCTGTCAGCGATAAGACTGCCATTGTACACATAGATTTAAGTGTTAACTACTATTTTGGTATACAAGAAAGTTTATTCTACTCTAGCCTGGTTTCTAAATGGCTAATTACACTTTATTTATATACCTACCAGCTTAATAAGTTATATCTGCATGCATGCAACTTGGAGCGTTTAGAGGCACTTGGTGGTAGATTTTAATCAAATGACCTATAATAAGGCTGTGCCAGAGGCGTAGCGTGGACTAGTTTAGATGTGGGCGTGTGGCATAAGCAAGGCCTTTTTCTTTCATAAATTCGAAAAAACGAGACAGCTACTGTCGCAACTCAGCATTCGACTACATCGTCGCTTACCATCAGGTGAAAAAGTGGTAAAAAGAAAAAAAAAAAATGATAATGTACAATAAATAATATAATAAATAAATAATAAGAGAGAAACTAAGCTACACTAATATAATAAAGAGGTAAAGTTTTTTTTTTTTGTTGGTGGGAGGTAATCTCTGGAAGTACTGGTCCGATTGCTACATTTTCTTCACTCATAGAAAGCCGCTTTATTCCTGAGTGACATAGGCTATATTTTATGTACGCGAACGAAGTCGCGGGCAAAAGCTAGTCTTTTATAAATTAAAACAAACGAGACAGCCATTGTCGCAACTCAGCGTTTGACTACATCATCGCTTACCATCAGGTGAAAAAGTGGTAAAAACAGATCTAAAAAAAACACTCGTTCTTTAAGAAGTTCACGAGGTCCCTTTGGGAGCGAGGCCATGGGTAAAGGACCACTTCGCCTACGTCTAGCTACGCAACTGGGCTGTTGGGAGTGTAACCTCCATAGCCTTATACTCGTAACTAACGAATTGTTGTTTTAATTATTAGCGAAGGTTGATACAGCAAACGGTCGTAAACAGGGCTTTTAAACTGTTGGAGCACGCGACCGCATGCCGCTTTGTGTTCAGAATATATCCTTTAACTGAACATTTAGTTAGTACAAATTTTCATAAAGATGGTGAATGGAAAATGTTTCAGTTTTCAACAATAAAGGTAGTCCCTAGTCATACTTCCATTCAAAAGTAGTATGGCGATAATTTCATAGTTTGACGGTGTGATTTAAAAACATAAAATTATTTTGATTTGTTTCATCATGTGCCCCGCATGAAAGCAACACAGTAAAAAAAATTGAAGTTTTGTACGTTGAAGCTTCTATTTTAACACTCATTCGCGTAATCTTTATCTACACTGAAGTAATAAAGAGGTGTAAAGTTTGTTTTTTTGTTTGTAGGAGGTAATCTCTAGAAGTACTGGTCCGATGGGTAAAATTCTTTTACCGATAGAAAGTTGCTTTATTCCTGAGTGACAAAACAATATTTTATGTACGCGGCCGAAGTCGCGAGCAAAAGCTATTGCGTAAATAAATAACTAGTAGTAGAGTATGTAAGTAAAATAGTTTCCATACAGGGATACATTAAATGTTAAAAAACTTCTATAAATGTTATTTTGAACAGATAAATTCAGTAGGTTTTTCATAATAACAACGCCCAAAAGACTTCATGAAATTTTACGCGCTCTTTTCGTTATAAATCATCGTAAATGTTATGGTAGTGTGAATTCGTGTCGTCTATGCTTTAGCTTCTTATTGCTCATCAAAGCGTTTCTAACTGCCGCACATGACGCTGAATGAGATAGTATGCATAAGTATAATAGCATAATCAGCCTTATAATGTTCCCACTGTTGGGACTCAGGCCTCCTCTCTAGGTGAGAGAATGGGCCGTAATCCATCACGCGGGCCCAGAGCGAGTTGGTGGGTGTCACATATCTTCGAATTTTTTGTTCTGAGACATGCCGGTTTCCTCACGATGTTTTCCATCGCTGTTTTGAGAGCAGTGGTGCTGAAATAAATTACACAAAGTAATGCGCCTGGCTGGGTTTGAACTCACGAACTACAACTCGTAAGTCGAGGCCGTTACCACTGAGCCACCACTGCTCTAACTCTGACTATCTAGTTAGAGTGCATGCATTTTAATGTAACCTATCAACGAGTTTGAGCCGCCGACTAGTGCAACCTTAAAGGAAATTGTGCTAATAAACTAGAACAAATAAAGATAGTAAATACCTGCGATAACGATATAGACTGTTGATTTTCGTCTAACTAAATGATGCTTGGTTAACGTTAAAATGTTTTAGCTGCAACAAAGGTAGAATAATTTACAGAACAAATTGGTTTCGCCAATCAAGCACTTGCACCCGTTTTGCACCATACATATCACTAATTGCATTTAACGCTTAAGAGGACCTTTCCCGATCTCACGTAACACAATCCAACGTAATGTTTGATAAAGAGGCAACGTGAAAAAAGAGAAATAACGCCTGAATGCTTTGTTGACTTTTGGTAAGTTAGTCACTCATTCGAATATTTCACAAATCTTGTTCCAGGTACCTGTTTTTTTTTTTTAACTAATTAAATGAGCAAGATTTCTACAAATTTTATTTTCATTGCTTTTTTAGTTTATTACTACATTATGAAAGACCAAAGTTCACGCAAAATAGCAGATTTTCAGAGGTTTTGATGTTGTAATTTCAAAATTAACCTAGATAATATCCACAAGATATCTATGTTTCCTATCTATAGAAATGATCTCTAGTTAGGAAATACAGATAAAAATATCTAGAGAGTTTATCCAACGCCATAATCACGTAAGAGCGGTTTTATGGAAATGTATCTCGGGTTGGGAGCTCTTAATACAGATTGAAAGTTTATTTATAACGGAAAAATTGGTGGTGTTAGTATTGGAACAGTACTGAAAAACCTTTGTTTTGCGTACCCACTTAATTTTGCAACTCATGAATTAAATATTACTTTGATAAGGCCAAGGCCAAAATATTTAATTTACTTGGCATTTTCTGACATTCATGAAACTTCATGAATTAATTTATGAATGGAATAAAATTGCTTATCATTATGAACGTTGTAATTTGTATATACCTAACAAAACAGTTTTAGAACTGATTACAGTAAAACAATTTTTTACACCACCTGCTTGAAAATGCCCTTTTATACGTCATACAACCATCATTGCATCACCTAAAGCAAGTCATTTTGTCCCTAGCGAGATAATGTAGTATGGGCGACCCCGAGGGAATAATGAGATTTAAATTTGGAACTTTAAAATCCATTAAAATAATATATATATAAAAAATATATGTGTTTTAAAATGTACTTATATGTATAAAAAAGTTCATTTAAAAATCAGACTGGCCATTATAAAATAATAGCAGATTATGTGACTGTGATTTGGATTTGGAACTCAACATTCCGAGACACTGAGTTTGTTTCAGTGTTTCTTCTCAGGGTAGTCAGATAGGAAACACCGGCCTCATCTAGCATAAAATGACGAAAAAAAAAAATTGACGTGTAAAAGTGTTTTTTAAACCTATTTACAAAATAAATATCATTTATCATTTATCATTATCATTTACTGCTTTATCTCCTAGTCAAATACTACGTTATTACTTAGGCTGCAAAGTATGAAGTGGGCTTTCTCTGAAAGATTTTTCATAGGGTTACGATATAGATGGCTACATACCTTCAGCAAAGTTCTAACATTCATCATTATCTTTCTGTCCATGACCCGTGTTATTTGGAGTCGGCACAACATGTTATTTGAACGAGCGATCTAAGTGTGACAACATTTTGAGATATCGCAGATTTTCTACGAGACCTGTACCCCTAGCCAAGTTGCTAATCCGCAATAGTTAACGCTTGTAGAAAGCTTCAAATGTACGGGAATGACGTCGTCTTAACGCTCAGTCACGTGATCAGAATAAAAGAATTGGCGGCAAGGTCAACTCGAAGCGTTCGGCGCAAGCGAAACGGTTGTAACTTGGCTAGGGGGGCTGTTATTTTTGCGGTCTAGTGTATTTGTAGGATATAATGGCGCAAAGTACGTTCCCCTGGAATAATAGCCAACTATCACGTGTTGAAAGCCGTAAGTTGAAGCTAATGTCTGAAATAAACTCTTGTACTAAGGGTAAGCGAGTGAGTAGTTAAGGTTCTTAGCAGCTGGCGAATCAATACGAAAGTGTACTATAAGGCTTCGGCTTACCAGTTAATTACGGTGACCTTACGTGCATGTGGGTCGTTGACTCCGGTAGGTATATACTTCTGTTTGTTTGTTGGGCTGCTTTCATGAAACGGCAACTTCAGGCTAGTTTACTAGTCTCTCCAATAGACTGGCCTGTTAGTTTAGTGGGTTCAATTTCAACCCAAGACAAGTATTTGTGTGAAGGATATGATCATTTGCTCTGTGTTTGTGTGTATTTGGAAATATATTAAATGTTCCATCGTGTCCGACATACTGACTAAAACTCGTTAGTAGCACTAAGCAAAACTCGTTAGTTGCACTAAGCAAAACTCGTTAGTTGCACTAAGCCAAACTCGTTAGTTGCACTAAGCAAAACTCGTTAGTTGCACTAAGCAAAACTCGTTAGTTGCACTAAGCCAAACTCGTTAGTTGCACTAAGCCAAACTCGTTAGTTGCATTAAGCAAAACTCGTTAGTTGCACTAAGTAAAACGGAACATACCAAGATAGAGTATTGTTACATGACTTAGAAAAGAGAAACACCGAATAATACGTCCCCGTATGTTTACTAATATAACGAATCATCATTTCACCCGAAAGACGTCCACTTTTGGACATAGGCCTCCCTCAACTGTCGCCACAATGAACAGTCCAGTGAGTATTGCATCCTTCGGATTCCCGCAACCCTCATCAAGTTATCGGTCCACCTTTTAAGAGGCCTTCCAACGATCCAGAACCTTTCGGTCTCAACGGCCATCTGTTCTGCGAGGAATTTGCCCAGCCCACTGCCACTTAAGTTTGGCGAGTCCTCGGGCTATGTCGGTGTCCTTGGTTCTCATCTCCTGCGTATACCTTCATTCCTGATTCGATTACGCAAGGAAACTCCAAGCATAGCCCTTCCCATTGCCCTTTGGGTGACTAAAACTTTCTGATATGATGACAACGAATGCAATCGCCATGCAATCTCAAACGACCAAGCATCTAATTCATCAATGTGAATCACTTAGTAACAAAGTGCGTTTCTACGAAAAACTTGGTAGCTCGCTGTCCGACCGTCCGGTAACTGTCCGGACCGAACCCAAGTCACGGTAATAATATCATAATTACCGTGCCCGAGTCGTCGATGGCACGCACTGTTCCCGCGCGCCTCAAGGAGTTGTTAGCAACAGCAGGGGCCCAGCTGGCCAGGGTCTAGTTCCGAAAGGGAAGCTCGGCCCCGGTATGAAAGGCTAGAAGCAACGGGATAGGCTTTTAGTCAGTAAGAGTCTGTCACTATCTCCCGCTACGCCCAAGAGCGGGGGTTGTCATTGGATGATTTTTCCCACCATAAAAAAAATCCCTGTTGGCATAAAAGTTTAAGGCATAATATAGTTTGGCATAACGTTTTCGCATAACTTTTATTAGCATAATAATACTGCTGCATAATAATACTTTGGCATAATGCAAAGGTTAGGTTAGATTAGGTTACGTTTATAATGGCTTTACGTGTTTTGCGAAGCACGGGAAGTCAGTTCTGTCCTAGATAAACTAAGAAGGATTTGGGGATTGAGAAGTGCGAAGTAGCAGTATTTATGGCAACAAGCATTATTGCAAAACATTTATGTCTACACATAATATTATATGCGTAGTTATCATTATGCGGAATTTTGTTATGCCAACGTAAATTATGACAATATATTTTATGATTATCATTAGTAAACCATCATTTGGATGTTTTTTACCCACCAAAAAAAATCAAGGATACCTATGACTTGTGAGTTAACCGAGATTGCCTGGAGCGTATGCTTTAATTGGACGCACTATGAGGAATGCCCTTGTTTAGTTTTACAACCTATTTGACCCTTCCATTCCTTACGCATTCCATTATTTAGTGTTGCTTGGTGCTTGTACGACTGTGTTTTGTTTCGTATACTAAAGTGGAGCTCGAGGTATGAACGATAAGCATAATTAGGCGTAATTAGTGTTTCCACTCCTGGCACTTAGGCCTCCTCTTTAGGAGAAAGAATGGGCCGTAAGACATGGCTAAAACATACTGGTTTCGTCGCGACGTTTTCCTTTACCGTTATGAGAGCATTAGTGTTGATATATCATCAGCGTACGCACTAATTAGGCGATTATCACACTGCCACGTATCACGCTGCATGTTGCGTGTGGTGTCAACACACCTACGCGTGTATTTGCGGGAGTGCAGATCTGCGTCATCGTGCGAGTTTTTTACTCACTCACTCGCGTAGTTGGGTTTTGTAGATTTACGCTGGCTCTGACTCATTTCATCCAAAATCACGCACGGCACTACGAGAATCGAGTGTGCCATACCTTGCGTCTCACCCCGCACCCACGCGCGTGTGTGCATGTTTCTCCTCTTGTAGGTGCGTGATCTGCATGAACGCGCGTCGATGTATTTTCAGTGTGTTGGACTGTGCGTGTTTTCTATACAAACGAAGATACTTACAAGCAATTCACGCGCTACGCTGCGTGGTGCGTGGCAGTGTGATAATCGCCTTACGATAGAAAGTCCTTATTATTTGAAGGAGTTCATCTGTTCAATGGATTACCGGACGATATTAAAGCATGCGATAACGTGAATACATTTAAAAACAAACTTAAGGAACATGTACATTATAACTTCTAATACTCTGGAACAATTTGTATTGTGTTGTATAATTATACTTATATAGAAAACCAAACACATCCCATTTCACAAAACACTTTCATCCAGTCCTCCTCCCAACTTAACCTTAAAATTTCATACATGTCTGAACAATCCAAACCCCTCACACGCAGACTGCACATGCGACTGTATTGACCGAACTCAGTCAATTCGTTACTTGGGACTACTAATTGACGAGAACCTATCGTTTAAAGCCCACATCAAACATCTGTCTGGTCGAGTAAGGAAACTTATACACATAATTAAGAAATTGAGAGACCGCACCCCAATAGACGTAATGCGAACAGTTTATTTTTCTGTATGCCAGTCCATAATTCAATATGGTATATCTATCTGGGGTGGAGCTGGGAAGACTACAATAATTGAGCTTGAAAGGGCCCAGAGAGCTGTTATAAAGGTTCTATTAAAAAAATAATTTTTCTTTCCTACAGACTCCTTGTACAGTGAATTTCTAGTTTTGCGTGTTCGTCAATTATACATTCTGAATGCATTTCTCCGTACTCATAAAACTATAAAGCTCCGATCAGACTATCGCTCATTAACTTCCAAACGTGTCTATCATATACCGCTGCAACGAACAACCTCTCTCCTAGCCAGACGATGCCCCGCTTACCTACACACTCTCGTTTATAACAAGGTCACTAGTAGTCTACCTTGTGATACAAAAACACTCACCCTCTTAATGTGTAAAAAAACAGTCAAAAAATGGCTTTTAGGACTTAATTACGACGATTCAGAGAACCTTCTCATGACATTTAGCTCACACTCGGAATCCTATCCCAGACACTAACACTTTCACATCACACTCACACCTACATGCCACCCTTACACCTTCACACTACACTCACACATCAACACCTTACTCTTAATCGTAATTTTTACTATAAGTTCTGTGCTAGGTTAAGCACAATCTTTAATTCTAATTATTATTATTATTTTTCAAAATATTCAGGCCTTAGTTCTTATGTTCTCTGATCTCCTTTTAACTTGTTTTAATCTTAGATTTTTTAAATTTTTTTTACGAATGTTTATATTCTTTTTATGTACCTTTTGTTACATCATCTCCTGTGGTAAACAGCAGTTTTACAGTTTTAACTCCGGTCCCCAAGATACAGGCGCCGCCTAGTTTGGGGACCACCGTATATTACATAACTGAAGCCCGCAAATAGTTACAGACCTATAATACGTTAAGATTATTTAATTTAAGGTACAATTTGTAACAATGGCTCAATAAATTTATTATTATTACTTATTACCTTGTATCTCACAATAAGCGGACTGTATGTTCGTAGGAGAAATAAATTTCTTAAAACCGATATAAACTATACTAAGTTGAATTACAGGATGCCGTACCAGAAGACGCAACGTTTGAAGGCCTCCTACAAGGTGAAACCGATGGATGCGAGACGCACAGGATCGTTCATTGTGGTGACACTTGGGGGAGGCTAATGTCCAACAGTGGACGTATATCGGCTGAAATGATGATGAAGTTGAATTAAACCTTACAACTCAAGATTTTGAAAAGTCGGAGCCGTTTCTACTGTTCAAAATATCGTTTAGTAACTCCACTAATAATAACACACAACCTCAGGTGGTACAACGTGCCCACGTAAAATATAACCACTAGAATAACTTGCATTTTCCACGAACTTCTTTGGTCTAAGTTCGAGGTGTTGGATACTGAAGTATTTTGAAAACTACGGCCGGAAAATACTGCGGAGCATATGAAATATATCTTATATGAGCCACAAATGTGGTGAAATTTTTTGAAAACTTTGTTTGTGGGTTCGACAAATCGCTTTTGTGCAAAAGTAAGGACTTCATGTCTGACTTGAATTCGCAGAACGTCGTCACCATAGTACTCGGGCTTGCGGATGGCGAGCAATTAGTAGCTTATCGTCTGGCCATCCGGTAAGGTTGTTGACTTTGTGCTCTCCGTGTGTCTCAAAGAGATGTCAGTAAGATCGACGGGGCCAGTCAGGGCTAATACTTGCCAGAGCTGCGTGCGTGGAAACTGAAGAAACACTGTGGGTTTTAGTCTGACACGCCTTCTCGCTCCACCCTAGCGAGCTGGAGAAGCAATTGGATGATTTTCCATTCAAAAACAAAAAAATCATTATTGAGTCTTCAACATTGAAACAATGAAATGCCAGCCAATCCATTGTATCGTTAGAAAACAACAGACACGTTCCATTTCAAGCAATTTGGCGGCGGAGAAATAACTTTTCACCCCTCGTCACATGTTTGTGTTTTATTATTATTGGAGGGATGCTTGGACGTTTCATTTTCGCTTCTCTACATAGGTGGACGTAGTGCTAGGTGTAACATAAGTCTGGGCGTCATTGACGAATACCATTAATCACAGGGTTGCCATCATTCATCATGTTGCCACTTTAATATTTACATATTTTTTGGAGCTAATTTTTTTGAATTTTCAGCATTTTTTATTAGTGTGAAGTGATGTGACAGTTTTCGTGGTAGCGTTGTGGTCATGTGGCTGGTAATTTGTCATTCTTTTTTGGTTGTAATTTATTATTCTGTGTGTGCATTAACTTTGCATTATGACTGGCTTGTAAGTCTAGTGGTTAGTGACCCTGACTGCTATGCAAGAGGTCGTGGGTTCGATTCTCACTCAGGACAAATGTTTGTGTGATGAGCATTATCATTTTTGTTTTGTGTCTGGGTGTAATTTATCTATAACATTTATGTATTTAGAAATATATAAGTATGTTTATCAGCTGTCTAGTACTCATAACACAAGCTATGCTTAGCTATCGACTAGATGGATTGTTCGTCAAAAATTTAAAAAAAAGCTCAAAAAAATAAACTCTTATACAAGATATTAGGGTGAGGGGTAAAAATGGGAATGAACACGGAATGTTTTGCAAATATGGACGAGTGGGATGTCAAATGAAAGAATATAAGATGCATATTACAAAACTGATGAAATAATAAATGGAAGTCGGTTTAACTGTAGTTATGGGGGTGACAGAGCACGCAACATTTGTACTTTAATTTAAAATTTTGTTTATTGTTAAAAAAAAAATATTGTTGGGTACGGTTAGCGCAGTAGTTGAGAGATTGGTGGCAGCGCTACGTATTGCGGGTTTGATTTCTGCATGAAAAAAACGTCTGAGTGTCTTGTGTATATGAGATTACACGTTCGTGAACACATTCATAATAAAGAAGTAATTATTGTGGTGGGTTAACGTTTTTTAGATTAAAAAAAATCCCTATCGCCTTTTCCCTTGAATACATTTAAAAACTTCACTATCTCTATCATCATCATCATCATCATCATTTCAGCCGATACACGTCCACTGTTGGACATAGGCCTCCCCCAAGCGTCGCCACATCGAACGTTCCTGTGCGTCCCGCATCCATCGGTTTCCCGCTACCTTCACCAGGTCATCGGTCCACCTTGTAGGAGGCCTTCCAACGCTGCGTCTTCCGGCACGCGGTCGCCACTCCAAAACCTTTCGGTCCCAACGGCCATCTGTTCTGCGAGCAATGTGCCCTGCCCATTGCCACTTAAGTTTGGCAATTCTTTGTGCTATGTCGGCAACCTTAGTTTTCCTGCGGATATCTTCATTTTTTTATAACTATCTATGTAAAATTATGTAATTCCAGCTAAGCGGTCATCGACACCTTATCCCAGACATATTGGAATTGGCTTCTATCCTCACCAGATGGGCCTTAATATTAGTACCTACTTCCCATACCCTTCGAAACCCAATTACTGCGGAACATCGATATCTTTAGGTTCGACCGAAAGTCAGAATTAATATTGCAGGGATACAGTAGGTCACAACTGGAAGGCTATGTCGATGAACCCTATATATGCCGTTGGAATTTTAGATGAGTTATGTGAACAAAGATATTTCAAGAAAATGTAACCGTTTTCTATCGTTTACATTTCGGAAAGACACACTCTTTTTTTTATAATAGATAGGCTCACGCTTGACCACAATCTTACCTGATGGTAAGCGATGATGTGGACGACGATGGAGCACGCTTGCCTAGAAGCAATCTATTCACTCTTGAATTAAAGACCCCTAGGTTATAGCTATCAGGAAACACAGACTCCGGCAGGGGATTCCATTCCTTAGCTGTACGCATAATGAATGTACTCCCAAAACGCTTTGTACGTATAGGTGGGATGTCCACCATGTACCGGTGGCGCAACGCCGTACGTCTTGTGGTCCGATGATGGAACGGACTTGACGGAATTAAATTGTGTAACTCTAGTGCACACTCCCCGTAGTGTAAACGATAGAAAACAGACAGGCTAGCAACTCGGCGTCGATGCTCAAGACTTTGCACTCCCCGAAATCATGTGCAGACTTGGCGAAATTACATAATTTAAATCTGTCAAGTCCATTCCATCATCGGACCATGGCTTATGGCACTTATGTCCTTGTGCCATCGGTACATGGTACATACGTACAAAGCATTTTGGGAGAACATTTAATATGCGTATAGCTAAGTATTGGAATTCCCTGCCGGAGTCTGTGTTTCCTGATAGCTACAACCTAGGGGTCTTTAAGTCAAGAGTGAAAAGGTTATTTCTAGACAAGCGTGCTACATCGTAGGTCACATCATCGCTTACCATCAGGTGAGATGGTGATTAAGGCGAGCCTATCATTAATAAATTCGGATATCTGATAGTTTCAATTACAGTTATGGAGGTTGTGATATCCCTGCTTCCCACTAGCTTGCCTAGAATGACGTGGTAACTGCTAATATCGATTCTGATGGAGTTACTGAACTTCACTTGTTGACTGTTTCATGGAAACTTGGACTGGATCGCTGTAGTTCGAGTTTATGAGATAGCTTGTAAAGTGAACCTGACCGGAATGGACCATCTGAGCTGAGAACTTATAACGTTGAACAGCTAATATAATTCTATCGAGATGGTTATCATGAAAGATTTTTATCGGATATTTGTAATGACGCGCTTCGTTTTATTACGATTATGTTAAAGACAACATAATCGCTAGGAACTGAAGCGCGTTATCATCAAGACTAGACTTCATTTTTTGAAGTAGGAACTCATCCTCCCGCTCTTTACTGATTAAAATCCACTTGTGTTCCTTTAGTTACGGAACCCTAAAAAACTCATTTACGAAACGGCATGGTCATGGCGGTATGTCTCCTCTTTGAGGCGTGGCTGAAAAGACCCCACGGCGTCCTTACCTTCCGTATGACGAAGGTTCTCACCGGACATGGCAAGTTCGGGAGGTTCCTGTACCGGATTTGTGCGGAAGTGACGCCCGGGTGTCGCCACTGTGCGGAACGCCAGGAGGACACGGTCGAGCACACAGTCGAGTTGTGCCTCTTGGGGGCGATCGGCGGCGGAGACCTCTTGCGCCGGGCCTTGGTTCAGGCCATGGTCCGGAGCGAGGAGGAGTGGCAGACGGTCGCCTCCTTCTGCGAAGCAGTAATGCTAGTAAAGGAGGAGGCCAACCGCATCAAGCAACGGCGCTCTCGCCACCGCCGGGGTTTCGATCCCGATTTCCGGCCACCGTAAACGCGGGCTTGCGGACAGTGAGCTATGGGTAGCTCGCTGTCCGACCGTCCAGTAACTGTTCGGACCGAGCCCAAGTCGTCGACGGCACGCACTGTTCCCGCGCGCCTTAAGGGGTTGTCAAGCTGGGTCGAAGCCTACAGGGGCCAGGGTTAGTATCGAAAGATAGCTCGAGCCCCGGTATGAAGGCTCGAAAGAACGGAGTGGGTTTTCTAGTCAGTAAGAGTCTGACACTATCTCCCGCTCCGCCCAAGAGCGGGGGTTGTAATTAGATGATTTTCCCACCATAAAAAAAAAAAACGGTATGGTCAATCAGGATACCAAAGCTGTTGATGTACCGATATCTATATATATATAGAGATATCGGTAAATCAACCACATTCGGAAAATCTACATTTCTTCATATGGTATCTATGTCTTTAGCTGTACACCTACATAAATAACACAACGCACGCAACCACGATGTCGACTACTTTGCTTGTATAATTATAGTTTATAAATAATTAATAATAATTTGGTGGATGTTACAGGTGATTGTTTTTTTTTTGTGCTGGGACATACTGGCCAGGATCTAATTCTAGAGTCTAGAGTAAAACAAAAGATACTAGCTTTTTTTTTTCAAATTGTGTCTTATCCCACAAATGGAAACTGAATAGAATAAGGTATGTCAGCATCGTCTCCTTCAATAGATAACAATCTGGAGCTACTGGGATGGAAAATGGCGGATATAGACTATTACTGTGTTCCATGCGGCTGCACTTACCCTTCACTTAGACTTTTACTATTGGAGTATGGCTTTATCTATTCTATGAATATTATTATGCTTAAAGGTATCTTATGTGTTTGATTTTATTTCATTTATTCTAATGTTCGTTTTGTTAGATTTGAGAAGTGGTGGCCGATTGGTAACGGCTCGGACTTACGAGTGGCGGGTTCAAACCCAGCCAGCCGTTACTTTGTGTAATTTATTTCATCACCACTGTTTTCAAAACGGTGAAGGAAAATATCGTGACAAAACCAGCATGACCTAGAACCAAAAATTCGAAGACATGTACCCTGGCACCGCACTGGGCCCGCGTGGTGGATTACGGCTCATTCCCTCTCCTAGGGAGGAGGCTTGAGTCCCAGCAGTGGGAACATTAAAAGGCTGGTTATAGCTGACCGAAATTAGGCACACGGGGCGTCTTTTGTGTGTGTTATTACCGGCAATCTATTCTATACAATACCTATGCAATGTATAGAATACCTGGAGAATCCAGGCAATGTTTGAAATATTACGAATATTATTGTATATTAAATACTTTACCTATGTTTATCTGATCCATAGATATCAAATAAATAATTTTGTTGACAATTAACAATAATACTATGTCAATCTAATCAGAGCTAATGTTACAATAATAATGTTATAAATACTTGTTTGTTACCAGTAACTAACATAGCGCTATATTTACAAATGAATAAATTTTTCTTTATGGATTAATGGAATTAAATCCATAAAGAAAATCTGAGTAGGTAATAGGAAAAATTCTTTCATTGTTAGAACTTATGAAATAAAAACTGACAGCTTTTAATCAGAAGGGTCTTGTACGTTACCTTACCTTTAATCAGAGGCGTAGCGTTCACTAATCTAGAAGTGGGCGAAGGCATATCAGCGAAACCTTTTTCTTTCAGTACTTACTTTTTCCCAAGATCAATGCAGTGATCTTGTCTGGTCTTATACACAGTTGGGTCATCATCATCATCATCAGCCTTTTTAATGTTCCTACTACTGGGACTCAGGCCTCATCTCTAGGAGAGGGAACGGGCCGTAATCCACCACGTAGGCCCAGTGTGGGTTGGTGAATGTCACATGTCTTCGAATTTTTGGTTCTAGGACATGCCGGTTTCCTCACGATGTTTACAGCAGTTTTGTTAAAGAGTCGGGTATTCAGCCGCATCGACTGGAAGCCAACCCCAAGCTAGTTGGAAAAGGCTAGGAGGATAAAAAAAAAAACACTGATTCATAAAAACTTAAAATTTTAAGTAAAACTTGGTTACATAACATTTAAATCTCACTCTTAGGGCTATATTTCACGGAGACACCATGGTGCCGTGACTAGTCGCCGCTACCAACAAAATGTATACAGCTGTATAGAGAATTACTCACCTGGTGTCCATTTGGTTGCGCAACAATTTTGGTGGCGCGACCGGTTTGGACGTGTTGTGACTTTTGTGTCTGTATGTGTCTATACAAGGCGCCAGATAAACTTAAAATACATAGACGTTTTCCTAATATCTCCCATATATCAAAGGTACCCGAAAAACCATCAATAAACTGTTTTTCAAAAAGGTAAAGGATCACGATAGATGTTGATTTAAGACAGCTTGTCTTTAATTCTGCGTACATCGAAGGAATGGAACAATTTGCTTGTTGCGGTCTTCCCATCCGATTATAATTTGGGTGTCTTCAAGGCTAGAGTGAATAGGCTCTTAATAAACTAGTGAGCTTCACCATCAACGATTGCATCACTACTTACCATCAGGTGGGATCGCAGTCAAGCACTAGTTTATATCAGATAAAAAAAATAATTAGAAATGTTAATAATATTATTGTAATTTTAGGAGGGTCAATGACCGTCATTCCACGTTTATTTGCCTAACTTAGTTTGGTAGCTTAGGGCTATTAGGTCTTTAACTCGTCATCGCATGAGGCCCCTTTAGCAAGGCCGTGGGCATGGGGCCGCTTCGCCCACATCTCTCTACGCCTCTGCCTTTAAGACAGGTCATGTGTGTATAGTGATGGGTTCACCACAATAGAGATACACCATGGTGCGCGGTCTGATTGGAATAGCGACCTCGCGGTCGACCGCTTTTGTTACATCAGCCATTGTGTTATTATATTGTATCGGGATTTGATTATTATAGTATCTGAATATCGATTGGGATGTAATTTACTTATTGGTGTTCGCTGAGGTGAAAATGTTGATCATTTCTCTTGGGATACGTAATAACTTTGGATTTTGGAGATTGGTTGATGTAATTGTACGGCTGCGGAATTATTCGGAAGAAGATTCCCTGATAGAGCCTGTGTTTCCTGATAACTAAAACCTGAGGGTCTTTAAGTTAAGAGTGGGTAGGTTTCTTTTATGCAAACGTGCTCTATCGTCGACCACATTTTCGCTTTCCATCAGGTGAGATAGTGCTCAAATGTAAGCTTAAACAGTAAAAAAGATTCTCTATGGCCAAGACCAAGCCAAGTCAGCAAACAATAGAGGCCCAATAGGGTCGAAGCCTACTGAGGCCCCACTATGCGGAACGCCCGGTGGAGCACACAGTCGAGGTGTGCCCTGCTTGGGCGGAGCATCGCCGTGCCCTCGTGGGGGTGATCGGCGGCGGAGAGCTCTCGCGCCGGGCCTTGGTTGAGATCATGGTCCGGAGAGAAGAGGAGTGGCAGGCGGTCGCCGACTTCTGCGAAGCAGTAATGCTCGCAAAGGAGGAGGCCGACCGCATCAGGCAACGGCGCTCTCGCCGCCGCCGCCGGGATTCCGATCTCGATTTACAGATAGACATTGAGCAATGGGTAGCTCGCTGTCCAGCCGTCCGATAACTGTCCGGACCAAGCCCAAGTCGTCGACGGCGCGCACTGTTTCCGCGCGCCTCAAGGAGTTGTCAGCAACAGCAGGGGCCCAGCCGGGTCGAAGCCTATTGGGGCCAGGGTTATCCGACAGGGAACTCGAGCCCCGGTATGAAGGCTTGAAGGAACGGGCTGGGTTTTTTAGTCAGTAAGAGTCTGACTCTCTCTCCTGTTCCACCTTAGTGCGGGAGAATTCTATTTAGGAAGAATATTTTAGTAAAGGGGCACGTCGAAACATACTCAGACACACTCTTGATCCAAACGTGACGACATTAAGACGGAAATCACTGAAACAGCAATTTGAGCTGACATTTCCTGAATTTATCGGGCGTTGCATCCCCTCCCCGAGTACAGTAGTATCCTACAGGGATACTCCACAATTCACGTATAAGTGTGCTAGCACCGTGCACTGCAGTGACGCAGTCAGTCAGAGGCAGACCGGTGATTTATCAGTGAGAAGCGCACTCACCACAAGTCATGACGTTGTTGGCTCGCCTCAGCTGAATTTGAAGCTATATACGGTGGTAGATAAATTGAGAATAAGTTTACCTTTCCCTAATATCTTTGAAAGATAGGAAAAAAATTTGGCACGCATATACACAATGTAAAAACAAAATTTTTGAAAACTTACAATAAAAAATACTGACACAATGTGTGTCTTGCGGCTGCGCCAAATAAGTCAAGTTCAGCAAAAAATCTCTGCGGAGGTAGGACCTTAAAAACAAGTAATTAATTTATTTTCATTACTAGAAAATGTTAATGATCACAGTCGGTCAGACACCAGGAAATCTGATCTTCTTTCTATCCAAAGAGTATCGTGATGCCCACTAACTGGGCTGTGGAGGTCTGATTTATACACAGACATACAAACTTTCGCCTTCATAAAATTAGTGTGATTACCCTCCAGAAAAAAAGAACTTTTTTTCCACAACTATCACACAACGCCATCTAGTCTCAAGTCTCAAGCTAAGTAGAGCTTGTGTTATAAGTACTAAACGACTGATAAACACACTTACATATTACTAAATAGATATATACATAATATAGATAAATTACACCCAGACACAAAACAAATGATCATGCTTATCACACAAATATTGGTCCTGTGTGGGAATCGAACCCACGACCTCCGGCATAGCAGTCAGGTTTACTGACCACTAGACCAACAGGCCAGTCATTCTAATTTCGGAATAAATGAATTCCCCAACCTCTTTTAAAGGTGCAATCACATGTTTAGTCCGCACATCTATTACCTATTATAACTCCGTCTATATAATCTCAAGAAAGGAATAAGTAGTTTATAAATCTAGTTACGAATTCGCGCCCATTTCTCAGCCTATTCAACCCCACCAAGTGAAGATATTTTGTAAAGTAACGGAAGGAACTATTATAGCGACGAGGCCGTCTCCACAATCCTTGTTATTTGTTAATATTATAATAGAGACATCATATTAAATGTTGTAACTAAAGCTTAGAGATGAATGGCCCCTAAACGACGAGAAGATTAGGCTTGATTTTTTGCTGTATAAGCCTGTAATAAAGCGGATTATTACTGTTTCGGACGGGTTCTTGTAGTTGAACTAGTAATGTGTTTGTGTATTAAGTTGTTTGTGCCTAATATATCTTCGCAAGGTTTAATGTCTTTGAGAGAGGTTTGGGCAGCGTCTTTATGACTTAATGTTTCTTAAGGCGCGATGTAATTAGATTTTTTAATAGCTAACAGTTCACTTTCACTTATAGGCTCTTCTTGCGACTGCTGCCCTGGTACCTTAGCGCGCTGTTGATATAACGGTGTATATTTTTTTTAAAGAAATTTCTTGTAGATAACATGAATGTTTACATTGTCCAATCCAGGGTTTCTCAAAGTTCACGTCACGTACCTCTTTTAAAGATCCGAAACGATATATACGCTGTGTAAGAAAATAATGAGTTTTATTTTATCAGAAGGTAATACAGGTAAAAATCCCATATTTACTCATTTTTATGACTGTTCATAGTGTTCATTTTAACAACATAATGAGTGCCGCACGCGTATGTCAATCATCTAGCCTTGTCGTGAACCCCCTTATTTAATGGTACTATCAAATGTCGAACCTTAGGGGTTCGTATACCCCAGTTTGACAAACCATTTCGTATGCCCCAGTTTGACTAACCTAATCCAATATACGCACAATCCTTATCTGATAACTAAATGATTGTATCTATTAACTAGAAATCAGACCATTTACTATTTCAAACGTAACTAAGTAATTTAATAATTTTACATTTTCAAGGCAACATAGAAAATGGGTAGCGCTAATCAAACAAACTAATTGACTCTGATTTCAAACAGAACTTCGTTACCAGCTTTTATTTCGTAACTTAAAATTAACGATAGATTTACTCAAACGAACGTCTGGAAATAAAATAAGTATTCAAAACTTTTAGAACATTTATTGGTACTAAAAAGGACTGAAATCTGGATCAATTCATAAAGTTTTGCTAATCTAGACGAAACTTATTTAGCAAACGAGTATTTAAGTGTTGATTTATTTATAATATAATATAATAATATAATATTCCACAACTATCACACAACGCCGTCTAGTCCCAAGCTAAGCAGAGCTTGTGTTATGGGTACTAGACAACTGATAAACATACTTATATATTTCTAAATACATACATATTATAGATAAATTACACCCAGACAGAGAACAAATGATTATTCTAATCACACAAACATTTGTCCTGGGTGGGAATCGAACCCACGACCTCCGGCATAGCAGTCAGGGTCTCTGACCACTACACCAACAAGCCAGTCAATTACAATAGTAGTTTATGTGACTAGGGGATAAAGCATGTCTTTAAGTAGCGGGCAGCATGTTGAATTCCGAACGAAACGAAGGTTGCTAATTTTAATCCCGAACGTCAGTGAGGGATTTATAAAATTAACTCCCGAGCATTGCGAGGGAGTTAATAAAGAAACCTGAGTGAAGTGAGGAATTCAAGCCGCCCAAGACAAAGACAGCTTTATCCCCGTGTTGCATATTCTACTTTTTACACCATCTGTGAGATAATTAAAAAACAATTTGGTCGACCAAATCATATATTAGAGAAATTTAAGAGCACGGCGACAGATGAATTTTTCATACAAACGTAATACCACGCTCATTTGCAATTGGAGCATATTTCCAACATATTATGATGTTATTCGGTTATAGACGATATTTATCTAGGTTCCTACATCTTTCTTTTTTAAAAAAACTTGCCTAAAACGAAATTAAAGCGAATTATAATTCGCACTTTTTTACAACGTTAATGGCATGTTTTCATTAGGCTTTTCCTATATTAAAAATAACAATATGTCCAATATTCTCAATGTAGGAACACAGATTATATTATCAATTTACAAATGATAGAAAACAAATTGGAAAAACATTAAGTTTTCATTCATAATTTTTGGTATTACGAAACACGTCCAATTTATCGCAAATTTCCAAGAGTTTACTAGTGCTATCGCGGCAAGCGGGATGTCAGTGTCATTGTGTGCGTGCTGTCATTACTTCAGTTGCGTTCATAGGTCGAGTTTTATTGTAATATTTTTGACACTATTGACTTAAATAAAATAGTACGTAAGCATTTAAAGTTTAATAAAAGGAATACAGAACTCTTGAGGACATGTCAGACTTTAGCTGACTAAAAGCGCCGTCAAAACCCCTTAAAAAAAAAAGAGTAAAAAAAAAAGCGCCGTTGACGATTTGGGTTCGGTCCAGATGGTTACCGGATGGCTGGGCGGCGAATCCAAGCCCAGGGTGGCTAGAAATCTGAGTCGAGATTCTGGCTGCTGGGGCGTCAGGGTATTCCCTCGTCCATGCGGCCGCCTTCTTCGCTAGCATTACTGTTTCGTAGAAAGAGGGCTCGGCGCGAGAGGTCGTTGCCACCGATGGCCCCCACGAGGACGCGGTGGTGTTCCGCCTAAACGGGGCGCATATGTACATCTCTGCCGTATGCTCCACCGTATCCTTCAGACCGTCCACACAATGGTGATAACCAGGCGTTTCTTCCGCCTAAATCCGACGCAGGTGCCTCCCGTACTTGCCATGTCCGGTGAGGATTTGCGTAACGACAGTCGCTGAGATCCTGCCGGAACTGTCTGCCATACAGCGACTTGTCGTGGCAGCAGAATTTCACCCCGGGGTTGCATCTCCACGTGTAAATCATGCATATGCGTGCAAAGGACTGTTGCCTCCACATTCCATGGTAGCAGGCCTGCAGGAAACCGTGCGGATATATTGCAGGAAACCGTGCTTTGTTTTTGTACCATTAGGATGGCTAAAACTCCCTGGCATGCGTTCAGCTTGGCAACTGATCACTTTCGCAGCGACGGCGCTCCATAAAGGGCCATGGACCGAACGATGCCTGCGTAGAGCCTCCAGCAGGAGGCGTCTGGACACCCCAGGTTGGACAAGAGCCGCTTGAGTGCTCCAGTCTAATCCAGTTTGAAAGAAAGAAAGAAAGAAAAATAATTTATTTGGTACAGCACAAGGCGCAACACAAAATAAACAATAAGTAACACGTTTGGGAACCAGACGTCGGAAGTGCTCCTCAAAATACCATCGGCTGTCGAGGACGAGTCCCAGATACTTGTAAACTTTTATTGTAATTTGGGAAACCGGCGGTGGCTCGTTCCGAGGGCCATGAAAACACATGCTCTCGGACTTGTGCAGTGCCACCTCGAGTCCCAACTACTGGATCCTCTTCATGACTGTTGCAACTCTGCGTGAAGAGAAGGCGATGGAACTTCATCGATTCCTCCCTGACGTGCCGGTTAGGCTCAAGGCAACTTGGGTCGAGCCGGACTACAAAGTCTCGCAGATCCTGACGGGACATGGATATTTCTGGAAGAAACTGTATGATATGCGGTTATGTGAGGTTAGCGTGTGCTATTGCGGTGATGAGGACGAAAATTTTGATCACGTTCTGTGGCGATGCCCCCCTTATACATATATATCTTTCGTCGCTGTGACGAACAGCGACGAAAGATATATATGTAGATGATGGACGGGATCACTTGCTTGGATGTGAGACCGGCTTACTACTGCAATCTCATGGCCTCAAAAGAGTTCGAACACGAATGGCAGACTAAGGAGACAAGACGAGGAAATTTGTAAAGGAGTCAAGAAGCGGCTGCGGTGATAGTGCGCTCATATTTATATGGGTGGGCTGTGTCCGCAGCCGTCTCATTTCGATTCGGCCCATATGACATGATGTCGGTGGGGCCAAGGCTGGTTGGAGGGAGTTGCAACCCTGCGTTCCGCTAGTTCGACCGCCGCCTGGTACGACTCTTCCTTTGTTAGGATCAGCGTGTCGTCTGTATAATAGACCACGCTGACCCCGTTGAGGAGGTCGCATAGCACATAGTATGCAAATATAGCTACAAAAAACGGTGACATAAAAATATAAACAACACTACAACTAGTGGCGGAGCCATGGGCGGATGAGAATGCTCCCCTTTTGACGGGAATAGAGCGTTCATCACACCCTTCATAAACAGGGGCCACTACTCTGTGTCAGCGGGGGAGCCCAGGTACGGAGCTTGTTGAGCACCATTTCGTAGGGTCGTCCCCACGGGTCTCTGTTCAGAGTCCCCAGCTACACGTCGCGGGCCTCCAGTTTGGCCAGCCGTATCTCCGCTCTGAGGGTGCGCTTCGCTATTCTTTATTCCTCGTACGCACCTGGTACGGGTGGAGCCGGATCTTGCGGATGGCCAGTTTGGCTTTTGCAGGGAGCGCTCTAGTTGGACCCCGGTATCACCAGGTGCCGGTCTACCTCATTCGTGTGATCGAGGCTAACCTGAAGGACAGGTTCATTATCTGCCCCGCTCACCGTGGAGAATGGAAACGCCGAGAGATGTCGTGCGGTGTTCCCCAGGGATCGGCACCAAGATATGGGTCGGAATGTTTTTGGGACTTGTCCTCGACATCCGTTGGAATTTCGAAGAACACTTCCGACGTCTGGCTCCCAAACTGGACCGGACTGGGGCTGCCCTGAAGCGGCTCCTACCCAACATACAGGTCCTTAACCCTTTGCCGGAGGCTCCACGCAGCATTGTTTGGTCCATGGCCCATTACGGAGCGCCGGTGTTGGCCCCATTGCTGTGAAAGCGACCGGGGGCAAAGCTGAACGCATCCCAGAGGATCATTGCCATCCAAATGTTGCGGGGATACGGCACGTTCTCCAGCGAAGCGATGAGCCTCCTTGCTAGTCTGCCACCATGGGATCTAGAGGCAACAGTCCTTGCACGCATGCACAATTTGCGCATGGAGTTGCAACGCCGGGGTAAAAAACCACTGACGAAGGTGGTCAGAGTACCGGCGGGATCTCGGGGCAAGCCATAATTATGGCGATAAATCCAATCTTTGAGGAGTGGGTGAATAGACGTGGAAACATCCTCACCTTCCGAATGACGACACCTCACCTCGTGGTAAGTTCGGAAGAAACGCTTGGCTGTCATCATTGTGTAGACCGCCCAGAGGACAAGGTGGAGCATACGGCGATGGTATGCTCCACTCAGGAGGAGCACTGCCGCCGCGCCGTGTCCTCGTGGGAGTGACCCTGGTACAAGCCATGGTCCGGAATGTGTAGGAATGGCAGGTGGTCGGCTCCTTCTACGAAGCAGTTATGCTAGCAAATGAGACAGTCGTACACGTGAGGGAACATCATTCCTCACGCCCCAGCCACCGGGATCCTGATTCCTCTTTCCAGTCACCGTAGGCGCAGGATTGCGGACGGTGAGCAATTTATATCTCTCCGTCCGGCCGTCCGGTAAGCGTCCGTACCGAGCTCGAGACGTCGATGTTGCATAGTGTTCCACTCGCGTCTCGAGGACATGTCAGCAAAACCGTAAGGGCCCAGCAGGTTCGAAGTCTACTGAGGCCAAGGGTTGAGCGAAAGAGAACATCGGGGCCTTGAAACGAAAGAACAGTTTTCATTTCCCTAAAAGTCTGACACTAAAAGAGCGGCAGAAGTCATTGAATAATTTCCCACCTATGAAAAAAAAAGCTCTCGCCTCCATAACATTTTCTGATTTGACCACAAGAAGACCACCTTGGGCACGCCACAATTATGGCAGTAAGTCCCCTCTTGGAGGCATGGCTGGAAAGACCTCACGGCGCGGGCGTCCTCACCTTCCGCATGACGCAGGTTCTCACCGGACACGTAAGTTCGGTAGGTTGGGGCTGTACCGGATTCGTACGGAAGTGACGCCCGAGTGTCGCCACTGTGCGGAACGCCCGGAGGACACGGTGGAGCACGCAGTGGAGGTGTGCCGCTTAGGCGGAGCATCGCCTTGCCCTCGTGGAGGTGATCGGCGGCGGCGATCTCTCGTGCCAGACTTTGGTACAGGCCATGGTTCGGAGCGAGGAGGATCAGTGGCAGGCAGTCGCCTCCTTCTGCAAAGCAGTAATGCAAGCAAAGGAAGAGGCCGACCGTATCAGGCAACGGTGCTCACAGCTGCTGCCGGGATTCCGATCCCGATTTCCGGCCACCGTAGGCGCGGGCTTGCGGACGGCGAGCAATCGGTAGCTCGCTGTCCGACCGTCCGGTAACTGTCCGGATCGAGCCCAAGTCATCGACTGCGCGAACTGTTCCCGTGCGCCTCAAGGAGTTGTCAGCAACAGAAGGGGTCCAACCGGGTCGAAGCCTACTGGGGCCAGGGTTAGCTCCGAAAGGTAGCTCAGCCCCGGTACGAAAGGCAACGAACGAACAGGAGTGGGTTTTTAGTCAGTAAAAGTGTGACACTATCTCCCGCTCCACCCAAGAGCGGGGGATGTCATTAGATGATTTTCCCACCGTAAAAAAAGACCACCTTTGTATGACATATCTGCTATTGTTATAATATGTTGAGATATTGGCGCGGTAATAAAATTTCCAAAAAACGCATTACTAGTTCGTACATTCACAAACAATTCCCGAAGTGTTCGGCAAAAATAAAGCAAATAATGAATATACCTCATTTTACTAACAATAAATTGTAAGACGCTCACATACACACACAAAGCTGCATCAATCCGTCACTTGTTTTTGTCAAACAGAGATAGCTATATTCCGCGAACGAATTTTGAATACGCGTCAACTTGCAGTAACGAGTGACATTCGCCGGCCTCTTAAGTATTATATTTACAAATTCATCAAACAAACAAAATTCACTACTCCAAGATTCTATAGTTTCAATTTTCTATAATGCTCCCGTAAGTAAGCACGTTTTATTCTATTTTCTTTTTTTGTTAGTGGCCAGTTTGAATTTCGAGTCAACTTGTGCAATGCACGTACCTACATTTTAATTCACAATGTTGACGATTTTTGGTGTTCCAAATTCAAATCTCATTATTCCCTAGGGATCGGCCATACTGCATTATTTCCCTAGGGATAGAATGACTTGGTTTAAGTGAGGTTTGTATGACGTATAAAACGACATTATCGAGCAGGTGGTGTAAAAAATTTATTTATACTTCATGCACATAAAAGTACAGAGGCGGACTTAATGCCTTAGGCATTTTCTTCCAATCAACCTTTGGGTGGTGCAGAGAAAAACAGTGGTAGGTGCAATAAAAGAATGAGATAAGGTGATTCCAAGAATTGATATAATCATAAACCATAAATATTACATACTCTTACAATTATATAATACATACATACTCAAATGAATAAACTACATGTATACCTTAATATAGTCAAACAATTGGTTCAAATCGACAATTGGAAAACTTTAACGCTGTGATGATACTACTGCCAACCTCTTGCGAATTATCTCGCGAACTTTAGTTTTAAATGCTAATCGCTTTGTTGCCATCCTGATCTCCTGGGGGAGCGCATTCCACAAAGAAATCGCTTGACAAAGAAAGAATGGTGAAGAAAGTCAGTAGGTGAATGGGACATTGAAGTAGGCGGTTATGAGATGAGCGCAGATTTCTATTGTGGTTGGCGCAAATGTATTGAAAGTGAGGGGCTAAATAGCTATAGTGTTCTGTCATTAGATAATGTCTGAAAAAGCTATTTGTCCATAAAGTAATGCGACTGGCTGGTTTTGAACCCGCGACCTACAACTCGTTAGTCGGGGTCGTTACCACTTGGCCAATACTGCTCTCTAATAAAGAAACTAAAGGTAAAAACTGTATGACAACTGTGACAGGATATAAATTATAGTCTGTCTAAAAAGTATAACGACTTGGGAATTTTGTATAATATTTAATCATTTCATCGACTGGCCTGTTGGTCTAGTGGTTAGTAGCCCTGTCTGCTATGCAGCCTATGCCGGAGGTCGTGGGTTCGATTCCCACCCAGGACAAATGTTTGTGTGATGAGCACGATCATTTGTTCTGTGTCTGGGTGTAATTTATCTATAATATGTATGTATTTAGAAATATATAAGTAAGTTTATCAGTTGTCTAGTACTCATAACACATGCTCTGCTAAACTCTGCTTAGCTTGAGACTAGACGGCGTTGTGTGATAGTGATACTTTTTATAAGGTTCTTCTATTAGTAAACAATGATCAAGATCTCCTTGAAGATCTTGATTATTGAACCAGTGTTGACTATAAGTATCAGATTTCATTTTGCCCTAATAATTGCCCCAAGTCTTTTAACTTTTTAGACAGACTTTAATGCCAAATAAGATACAAAATAAAGCTTGTCTATTTGATAAATTAAGCATAAGCATAATCAGCCGTTTAATGTTCCCCCTGCTGGGACTCAGGCCTCCTCTCTAGGAATTTGATAAATTATAGGTGGCGATCACCAACCACAGTAGGCGCGGGCTTGCGGACGCCGCCGCCGATACATGGGTAGTTGATGACGCGTAGTGCTTAAAGTAGGTATATACCGAAGGGGCCCAGTAGGGCTTGCTTTCATCAGTAGACTGCTACTTTATTACTGACTGACATAGCCATGTATTTCCTAGTACCACGCGGGCGAAGCCGCTGAAACCGAGGTTACATAGAAACGCGCAAACGACCATAGTACTTGTTCACGTTGGAATGCGCGGGCGCGGTGGCGGGTGCGGTCGCGAAGACGTGGCGAGTTCGTGTTCACATTGGTCACCAGGCGTTTGCCCGGCTGTGACGTGAACAGCACTAGCCTGAACAGTGCTAATAAACACTTCGGTATTGAAAGACATAATGAAAACTTGCTACCGTTTCTAGCGACAAGTTCATTCTGTTTGAATTTACTGACGTCGCCGGTGGATCGCGCGCTCCGCCGCTAGTTCGAAGTGAACACGCACGAACATCTCAAGCGTATATAGACGCTGTTGTTAGTTGCCCGCTACTTAGACCGCACGTGCATTTCGTACGTGAACACTACGATATTACGCCATATGTTTCATATTTTGTGACCGCGCCCGCGAAGAGCAGTGGTGTCCGAGTGGTAACGGCCTCGACTTACGAGTTGTAGGTCTCAGGTTCAAACCCAGCCAGGCGCATTACTTTATGTAATTTATTTCATCACCACTGCTCTCAAAACGGTGAAGGAAACCATCGTAAGGAAACCAGCATGTCCTAGAACCAAAAATTCGAAGACAAGTGACATGCCCGCGTGGTGTATTACGGCCCATTCCCTCTCCAAGAAAGGAGGCCTGAGTCTCATCAGTGTGAACATTATAAGGCCGACTATACTATGCAATGCAGTGCCCTCGATTCGACGTGAATGAGTACATACAGTGCTACTCGTTTAATATCCTAGCACTGCATATTCCTTTCACATCGATTTCCACTGAACTCGTACATTCGTTCACAACGCCTAAATTATGAATGTGCTGACAGTCTAACAGCGATTGCCAGCCGGCTGTCAGTTCGTGTCAACCTGACAGGCCATCGCGACCAGACCTCTAATGTATTCGAGCCACGAGCCCTATGTTTATGGCACATTGAATTAATTTGCCTCTCTGTTCAGGACGCAACACGAGCTATTTACTTCGCAACTTTGAAGGACAAAAATAATTGGTATTATGGAGCAGTCTTAGCCAGTTGTGCAGGTCAAGACTTTAATCAGAAAGAAGCAATTATAAATCGTTTCGTGGTAACTTATATATCGTAATTAACGCATGTTATTAAAAGAGTTCTGAGTAAACATGTAGATGGATGGAGAGGGAGAGGGAGGCCAAAGAAAAAATGTATGGATTGTGTGAGGAGTGATATGAAAAAAAGGGAGTAAGTGATAGTCTGACGATTGACAAGACAGAATGGAAGAAAAAAACGTGTTGCGCCAACCCTAATTAATATGGGATATGGGCAGGAAGAAGAAAAAGAATCAAAAAGTTCAAAATTACTGCAACCTCGCCTTAATTCTATCAGGAACATTTGTGTTTGCCTATTCAGTGTTTCTATTATCCCTTTTTATTAGGTGTCGACGCAACACGTCTACTTCTTCTGTACTTGTCAGTCCATACAGAAGTCAGAAAGTATTCATAAATACCTAGGTAGTTGAACCTACCAAGCTTTTTCCTAATTTTATTCTTCGCGCTTCGCCCGCGTGGAAAATTAAAAATTTCCAAGGAAAAATGCTTCCAGAAAAAAGTCATAATATGTGTTATTCCAGGATATTCCCGTGTGACAAGTTTTATGGAAATCCTTTCAATCGTTGGAGCATGAAGAAGTAACAAGCATACAAACTTATTAACTTTCAGCTTTATAATATACGTGTGATAAACATTATATTCAGAATCAGTACCCATGCTAGTAGCGTAGCGAGGCGTGGGCGAAATAGGCCCTCGTCCACGGCCCCGCACTCAAAATGGCCTCGCACGAGCAAGGACTCTTTAAGAACGAGGCTTTTTTATAATTGATAGGCTCGCGTTTGACCACTATTTCACCTAATGGTAAGCGACGATGTGGTCGAACACTGACTTGCGACAGTCGCTGTCTCGTTTTCGAATTTATGAAAGAAAAAGGCCTCGCTGACGTGACTTCACCTACGTATAAATTAGTCCACGTTACCCCTCTGTTCTATGATATTAGTTTTTTTAATGTTCGATTTCTAGCGTCAACCTACATTAATTTATTATTTAATCAATTTGGTAATTCTTACAAACGCTAACAAGAGGTAATAAATTGGTCTCGGTTTATTTGTTTGCCATTACCTACCACACGTCACGCGGAACCCGCCGCGGCATGTTACCGGAATGATACCCGTATACACGCAGGAACACAAAAACTTTTTTCCCGTAACTCAAACCGGCCACTTTTGAAACTTCCCTTTGTTTGATTAATGGGAATTTTCGTATTTATCTTTTCTTGCTTGTCGGTACTATAAATGTTTGTTTTAAAACAAGCTTTGTAGTTCCGAGTGAGGAAACCGCAAAAAATGAGTTTTAGCCGCCTCCGTGATATTTTTGCTACGAGATTGCGGCTGGGTTTTGCGTAATATGTAAAACGAAACAGTGTAGGACAGGGTCCGCAGGAAGTGTGTTTGCGTAACGTTCTGAATAGGTATATTCATTGTTAATCTGGGTACTGTCTGATAAATGTTTTATTAAAAAATGTATTATGATTCAGAACGCGGTACTTCTGGACACGGCTCGTATTATTAGGAGGTTCCTTTTGCTAGAGCCCTGACCGCTGGTAGCTTGAACCCTGTTCCCGATACTGGTGGGTTAGATACTATTTTTTATTTATTTAATAGGTATTTAAAAATCTATAAAATAAATCAGAATGATGAGTAAACGTAGGTTCATAATATTATTATTGGCTGATAAGAAAATAATTATACTTGAACTTCTCGTAGACAATTTTCTTTTGATCGAATTTATATGTAGTAGATCTCCTAGACACCTACGTCACGAATACATCTCTTTACTCGTGCTTGTAGCCTAGTACTTCAAGTGAAGGCTTGGCTAAAATAACAACTTTAATTAGCTAATAATACAGATCCCAAGTTGCTTACTGACTTTTCCTACTTATTTATTTTCACAAAGTGCAGCTTACCATTAAGAACATTACATAATCCAACACAAACCCTAGACATCTTTTCCATTCATCTCGAAAAAGATAAAATAGAATCGAATTCAGCCGTCGAGCTAAACCGCGGGAATCTAATCACATTTACGGTTTTGTACTGTTTTATTTCACGAAACCCGAGGATTTACTTCATTTTGAATTCGTAAGAATACCGTGAGATACTCGAAAGTGATTTTATTTTTAATGTTATGATTGCTTCGGCGTTTCATGAATGCTGATTTTAGCTGCGGAAAATCTCTGTCGTGCAATTCAAACTGGAGTGATATTGTTTAGAGCTTTATTTATGTTGAGATACAAATATTTCAGGCTATTAAAAATGTAATCCTGATCGGAAAGATAATATATTTTGAGAAACCTCAACGTTTTTTCTTTTATTACCTTAGGAAATAATATTTTTTGAACGTAGAAACGATATTTCTTCTTCCGACGAAAGTGACCGAGTTCACCTATCGATTGCAAACATCGTAAAATACATTTCTATCATCTGAATCATAATAAAAATGTCAGCACACGACAACCGGTCCATAAAATACTATTTTATTTTCAAATCCAGAAACCCATAAATATAATTTAATGTCGTGAGCGATCCGATTGCAATCCAGTCCCACGTGAGCCACTAATCTAGGGTATTTCCTACATTTACGAGTCGGTCAAAGGTACCAGGCTACTAGGCGCGCATAAGTTGGGTGGATATCTGTTATGTAAGTAATGCGGTGGCCGGCTCAGGTGACGTCACGGGGTAACGAACCGCTTCGAGATAATAACCTACTTACGGCCAGTATGTCGAGTGGATTTCTAGTTATGTAACCGGGGAGGCATGGACGTTCGGAGCTACTTGATTTATACTTATGAATGTTGGAGGAATTTCATTTTCCGGTCAGTGATTTGTACCGAATATGGCGCGTACTCGTATTATTGTCCTGGGTAAACAAAACCATAATTAACTTGGTATGCTAATTAGTCATCTTGTTAAAAACCAATTCATGAGTTTACAATTAATGTTAAAAAATGCTAAATTGTACAAAAAATATAGTTACCTCAAAATGTCACTCTATGGCATTTTTTTCTGCAAATGAATAAATGGTGATCACAATGGAAAAAAGTACCAATTGTTGTGAATAATTGATTCAATTATGAATTTACCAATTAAGACTTTTCGTGGACAATTTTTTTGATTTCGTTTTTTTTTACTCTTGAATAGATAAATATGATCAGTAACGGGTAGACCCTCATTTTTTTATACCAAATTAAAAATAGTGGCGTATAGGCGTACCTCAGACAATTTCAAATATCTTTTCCAAAAAAACATGGATTTATGAAGGTATTTTTATTTTATCACAAGATATCCAATTTATAGTCTTCACGTTTGCTATATCCTATGACTTACTACTAAAATTTAAGATATACCAATAACGGGCTTTAACAGTAACATAGGGTATAAATCTGTGGAACTGTAATCGACTAGTAGACTATAAAGAAATGAAATTAATATCTCATAAGAATCAAAAAGAAATCTTCAATCAGTTAGGCTTCACATTCAATCATTAGTTTGGAAACCCACATCGGACAGTAGACTGCCTTCTACGCCGTAGCGCTTCGTAGCAAACCTCGTAGCCAATGATTTATTTGCACCTCCAATTTCAGTACTAAATAAATCACAATTGGTTGTCTCAGACCAAAAGACCTAACATTGATAAATGTCTCTCCTCTATGAACTAGATGCGGCTTTAACTTCCACTCGACTTTTAGAAAATAGAGAAAAAAGACAGCATTTTTCCTTTTAATTTGAGCGTGTTTTTTCCAGTGCAAAGGTTTAAATTCCAGTCGTATTGAACCATTGTGGTATTTGCGGGTTCTATTCGCTTGCGTAGCTTTGTTCAGTTTAGTTGTGCTGGAACATTGATGTTCGTGAAGAACGCGCGTTTATTAAAGTTTTGCGAGTTAGTTGCTCGTTGCGCGGTGCCCGGTGCCCGTTGCCCGGTGCATGGCTCTGTTGTGTCTATTGTGCAAAGCAAACAAAGTGAGCCTCGGACAGCGGGATCCGACACGGGTGGCTGGGATTGTTTGATTGGATGTTTTCTAGTTGAATGGTATTTAGCAGGAAAGAATATTTTAAATGCGGAAATAATGTTTTTAACCAGCGCTGCGTCATTTATAGTTTTAAATAACGGAGCATATGCTGAGTTAGGCGCTTTTTTGGCCTCGCACTGATTATAACTTTTTTTTTTCGACGAACATCATGGTCTAGGTTAGATGATAGGATTTCTTTTTTCATTCCACATTTTTTTTTTTTAATCTTTGGATAGGCTTTTTTTTAAGAGTGAAAATCATCCAATGACTTCTCCCTCTCTGGGCGGAGCAGAAGGGCGTGTCAGACTTTTACAGACTCTCGCCTGATAAATAAGTGATGATGTGGCCGTAAATGGAGTACGCTTGCCTACTTACTACAGGATACTTCATATCCCGATACTCCCGGGGACGTATTCCCTTTCAATGATTTTCGAATACACTAGTAGCTTTACTGGCAAAAGCTGTACTACCGGGGACGTTATTCCCCTTTCAGTCATTCTCGAATTCCACACCAGTAAAGTTACTGGCAAAAGCTATAGAGGATGTAATGACACGTAAAAGGTTTTACTTAGATATGAAAATGCGAAAATGTGCGATCCAGTTTTATTTAGTATACAATTTATGTCCACATTTAGGGCATAACGTCTGTTTTATCGTTTTGAACTCGAATCCAGTGTTAGTAATGTTTTTAGGGTTCTGTACCTAAAGGGTAAAACGAGATCCTATTACTAAGACTCCGCTGTCCGTCGGTCACCAGACTGTATCTCATAAATCGTCCGCCCAGTAACTGTCTCTGTTCCCGCGCGCCTCAAGGAGCTGTCAGCAACAGCAGGGACCCAGCCGGGTCGAAGCCTACTGGGGCCAGGGTTATCCGAAAGGGTGCTCGAGCCCCGGTATGAAGGCTTGAAGGAACGGGGTGGGTTTTTTAGTCAATAATAATCTGACACTATCTCCCGCTCTGCCCAAGAGTGGGGGTTGTCATTGGATGATTTTTCCCAACAAAAAAAAAAAAAATCTCATATATCGTGATAGTTAGACAGTTGAAATTTTCACAGATAATGTAATTTCTGTTGCCGCTATAACAAAAATATTAAAAAAACAAAATTAATATTTTAGGGGCCTCCCTCCCATACAACAAACTTGATTTTTATGCTGTTTTTTGCTACGAACGGTACGGAACCTTTCATGCGCAAGTTTAACTCAACCTAGGGTTCTTTATGTCAAGAGTGAATAGGTTACTTCTAGGCAAGCGTGCTCCATCGTCGACCACATCATCGCTCACCATCAGGTGGGATAGTGGTCAAACGCGAGCCTATCAATAATAATAATAAAAAAACACATTCGGCCGATTTTTTTTCACATATTTCTACGACTACAAAGAAAAATAAATTACGTATCGCTTTACAGTTTATCAATAGTCCCTTGCCACAAACTGGGCGGGCCATTGTAAACGATATAGAAAAGTGTCAGTCGTATATTTGTAGTACCTGTGGATTTCTGCGCGCCTGGTACAAAGGGAGCCGGTAGGGGAACAGTTTAAATATTATGTAGCGACCGGACCGAGGGGACGGACACTCGGGGCGAAAAGTACACCGTGCCGGAAATATTGATGAAATTTTTGAGTAACAAGATGTGTTCTGCAAGAGTTCTACGTTTACGGTTCGTACTAAGCGTTTCGCTTCATCGTTTATACCGCGTACATCGAAGGAGTGGAACAATTAGCCTGCTGCAGTCTTCCGTCTGATTATAATTTCAATGTCTTCAAGGCTAGAGTGAATAAGCTCTTAATAAATTTGTGCGCCTCACCATCGATTGCATCACTGCTTACCATCAGGTGAGATCGCAGTCAAGCATTAGTTTATATCGATTAAAAAAAAACTTTAGACAGTTTTAACATGATTCTAAGTTTCTAACTAAGTCAGCATCTTCTCTTATGAATTTACTAGCTTTTATCCGTAGCTTTGCCCGCAAACATAAAATATGGCCGACGTCACTCAGGAATGAAGCAGCTTTCTATCGGTGAAAAAAAATTTAGCATTCGGAACAGTACTTTCGGAGATTACCTCCTATAAAAAAAAAAAACTATACCTCTTTATAATATTAGTGTAGATAATGCCACACAAGAGAAGTGCAAAATAATTTTAATTACGGGAGTCGAAGTTTCTATAGTTTTCCTTTATTTTGTTTAACAAGACAACAGGGTATAATATCGACGGTCCCTACGTATATAAAGACATGTCCAAAATATTATGTTTTTTATTTAAACAAAGTAATAATGAAATAAAATAAAATGATATTTACTTTGTTTAAACAAAGTAAATAACCAATTAAAAAACGTGACATTTTGGACATGTCTTTGTATACGTCGGGGCCGTCGATTTATACAATGCTATTTTAGATTGTTATAAGTCTTTCCTATCCATGAACTATGGTTACTTTGTATGGTTTATTTATTTATTGAGTACTGCCACATTACAATACATTTAATAATAAAAAACAAAAAAGAATCGATTTCATCACGGTGGTTTAATGCATGAAACAATAACGGCGTACATAACATTAGCAACTCTTGCAAATGTTATGTAAGCCGTTATTTGTGATATTAATTAACAAAATATGAACTTAAATTTAAAATTACAATTTATCAGTCAATAAAATATAAAATACATAACGAAAAATACAGAAAACAATTATTAAAACCCACAATTATTATAAAAAAAATTAAGGGGTTTAAAATATCTTAATCAACTCCCTTTATCTACTTCAATATTTATCTAGTTTCCACATTAAATGTATCCCAAGTGTCAAAGTCGGCAGGTACTAAGCTTTGGATTTCCGCTTTTCCACATTTCTGTGATCGACTTAGCGTGAATTTACAAGCTTTTGATTCTCTTATTTGAATCACGATTAATTAATAGACTTTCGACAAAGGCCTTACAGGCTAAGTCAGTCATTGTGAACAGGCTTTAAGGTAACTGAAACATGTATAGGCTTCTAGTGAATGTATTACTTTAAACTTTTTATCGATGATTTAACTAGCACTGCGTTATTTATTGTTTTTAAATATTGTAGTGTATGTTTTGTTAGGCGCGTTTTTGACCTCGCCTCGCACTGATTTTTTAAAATTCGTATTTCGCCAAAATAGTGTTTTTAAATATAAGGCACAAATGAATCATTTATTATCTTGGTGTACAATAAATAAATATTTTTAATTTCAATAAGTAGTCTTTCTCTATTTTCACAAGTTCAAAAAGTACTGATTCAAGCAATAAATTGGCATGTCTAAAATACCGAACATCTGCCATCAGCCATGAACTGAGGTGACGATATACAGGGTAAAAGAAAAAATCAAGAACCACAAAAGTATATAACTTAGAAAGTATCTATTTTTATATTAAAACCGTTAAAAACGTTTAAAACCGCTGTCAAAATGCGTACAGCTAAGGAGTGTAATTCCCTGTCTGAGTCTGTTTCCCGATAGCTACAACTTAGGGGTCTTTAAGTCAAGAGTGCATAGGTTACTTCTAGGCAAGCGTGCTTCATCGTCGACCACACCATCGCTTTCCATCAGGTGAGATAATGATCAAACACTAGTCTATCCATAATAAATCACAGCATCAGATTCATAAAGATGGTTTTCCAATGAACTACATTTAAATACTTTTCTATTAGTCTTAATATGTTTTGTACCCACCTGTACCAAAAATACTAGTTTCATTTTCCTCTTCCGAGGGGGGAGGGTCAACGATACACTACCGTAACAGTATCGTCTACTAATCGAATGTACAACTATTATGCCTACATGTGTATTAGGGATGGGCCCACTATGGTTTTGGTTGAATGGACGACTAGTCACCGACCATTAATGTGGCCGACTATAGTCGACTATCTCTATTATTTGTTTTTATTTTTGACGCTGCGCTGTATGTTCTTGTGAGACCGTTTTACGTCTTATTATCTAACAATATATGTTTTTGAATGGTGTTAATATAAATTGATACTTTTTAATTATGGAAGAGACAACCCTTTTCTACAAAAACACAAAACTGTCACTTATGATGTTTTGCCTTAAAAAGGTCGTAAAATGCCGTACCTTATACAAGACAGTAGCGATTTATTTCATTTTTTTTCCTGTTTTCCGTGCCTCATTAAGTGTATCATTAGTCATCTTTTTCCACTAATTGTCATCTAGTTACCGACAAAAAACATGACCGTATAGTCAACGGGTTTGCGTACGGCGAGCAATGGGTAGCTCGCTGTCCGATCGTCCGGTAACTTTCCGGACCGAGCCCAAGTCGTCGACGGCGTGCACTGTCCCCGCGCGCCTCAAGAAGTTGTCAGCAACAGCAGCCCAGTTGGGTCGAAGCCCACTGGGGCCAAGCGTCTGCTTCTGAAAGAAAGGCTCGGCCCCGGTATGAAAGCCAAGAAGGAACGGGGTGGGTTTTTTAGTCAGTAAGAGTTTTACACTATCTCCCGCTCCACCCAAGGGGGGGGGATGTCATATGGATGATTTTTACCCACCAAAAAAAACCCGTATAGTCAACTTTTTCGACTAGTCAGAAGTCAGAACATCCCTAATGTGTACATTTTTATTACTGAGCACACCACTTACGATGTTGAAGTAAGCAGCTAATTAGGGTAGCTGGTGACCTTTCACTTACTTATTTATTTTCTGGACTTTTCCTGAAACAGACTCGCTGTGGTTGGCTTATGTTGGTACGACATGTCGACCTTTTTGAGGAAAAACAACGTAAGTGACAGTTGCTTTTTTTTGTAAGAAGGGATTTTTCTTCCATAATTAGAAAGTTTTATGATGATATCAGTCTAAAAATAAAGCTAAACAATTGTTTGAGTTAGTCTTAAGGTAGATTGTAAGTTTTTGTGTTTTCTGTGCTGGGTGATGTGGTCACTTGGATAAAGCCCTTTAATCAAATTATAAAAAAAAAAACATTATAAAAAAATCTTATTTGATAAATATAAAAACGCGTCAGTGTTTGTGATCGAACTCCTTCAATATAGCCTGAACGAATATTTTTTTTTGCGTTTATTTGGTAGGTCCGAGCAGGTGGCACCCATTATTTACCCTCCCACCTCCACCCCCATTTTTACTTTGATACACATAAATACAATACATACATACAATTTATATCGCAGAACAACGGTTGGCAGGTCAGTTGATCTAATAGAATAGTTGCTATTAACATATTTTCATAAATATTTCTGAATTACAGAAGCGAAAACCCATTTCCGTAAAAACGCACATTGTCGCTTAGTATGTTCTTCATCAAAAGACTCAATGTGTTTATGAGGAAAAGTTTGTGTTGTGTACTTAGTAAGTTATCCATGTGGGTTGGTCGTCAGTGTAACAAAAAAAGGAAGCGGGTAATGGTTTTCTTTGACTTTTAGGATACTAAATCGTAGCGTGGGTCCTCTTATGAATAGATACTACTTACAGATGATTCATAAGAAACCACTTTGTAGATTAGTTATACCAGGATGTAGGTACTATATTATTATTATGAGCTCGTTGTGTCCCACTGCAGGGCAAAAGCTTATCTTCCGTTATTTCACTCTTTTCTGTCCTTAGCCACTTCTGGCCAATCCTTAAGGTAGGAGTCCAAATCGTCACGCCATCTCCTTCTGGGCCTACCGCGTCGCCGGCTCCTGCTGTTTGGAATTCAGTCAGTTGTTGCTTTCGCCCAATTTTGTTGCGATATGCGGTACTTATATAGGTACTTACGAAAGTTTTTTTCTATTCGTAATTAAAAATAACATGTCATCATGTTTAAACATATCATCTGAAATGAAAGCTTTTAAACGTCCAGTGGTACAGAGTAGAGTAGAGGACCAACGTTCTCGCGGTCGATCACCTACCAGATGGACAGACCTCATTAAATCATCTTCGAAGTGTTCCCTTTTTGAATGCACACGCAAGGCCACGATTAGAGAGAGCAAAAGTCGCAACTAAACTACCAGACAATCCATGACAACGACCATTCTACCAGGAATGTACTGGTAGAATGGTCGTTGTCATGGATTGTCTGGTAGTTTAGTTGCAGAGTAGAACAGAATTAAAAATAAAAATAATCTGCAAAGCATTTTTAAACTCACTTAATGCGACAAAAATCATCCTCCTTTCTTTGCCTTATGTTATTTAAGGTTAGCGCAAAACGACTGAATCTGTTATTCACTCCAGTCAAAAATCACGGTTCAATCATCGGTTGACTATATCGAAAGATATACTATTTGTACATACATTACTACTACCCTCTATTGTCATCTCTCTCTATCGCTCAATGGTTTGCTGGAAGAAACTTAAAGTTGGGTTAACTTTAAGTTAAGCTCGCCTATGTACATAAACTTTGTTGTCCACTTATTTTATAAGTTGTTATAGTGTATAACAAAAAATTAGCGGTACGAAGTTCGCGGGTCAACTAGTTTATTATAGGACATTAAACGCAGTTACTTTCCACACACAACACACAAATTGCATCTGAAAATTTAATCTTGTTACTACGTTTTTAATTCTTGTTCATTTTCTGTAAATTCAGGAGCTTTCCCAAATGAATGGATGCGCGGAGCCGGCCATGAAAAGGGAATTCAAATGAAATAGGTACTGTTTATTTAGCGATGTCCTCTGTGATCGCTATTTTTGCATAAACCCGTCGGAATTAATGTGCTGATGAAATATTGTGAGGACAGTTTTGAACGGGAATGCTGAGTTTCTTCCTAAAATTTTTTTTGGGTATGTTCAATTAAATGAAGAAACACTCATACGTATTCGCTTTATATCTGGTAACCCTCATTTTTCTTAACTGGGAAATTATCTGACTGGCCTGTTGGTCTAGTAGTTTGTGGCCCTGGCTGCTATGCCGGAGGTCGTGGGTTCGATTCCCACCCAGGGCAAATGTTTGTGTAATGAGCATGATCATTAATTAAGTAGATTTTTACTGACTAAATGCTTGCGTTCCAAGGCCACGGTAATTTTTTAAAACATTTTCACAACCTGTATCTGGTAACCCTAGCTATTTTGATCGTTGTCAGTCACTTGACAGCTCGTTTAATTCGTTCATTAGTTATGTTATGACGTTTAGTGCCATTCCCTTGAGCGACAACTAGCTTGCGGCCCTTCTTGTTCGAGACACCGAGCAGTGAACACGTCTAGAATGTCGGTGTGATTTAAATTACCAAGTAAAATATATAAGTAGTATTATTTAGTGATTTTAGTGGTGGTGTCATCATCAAAATTTTCAAACAACGAATTCTATGTATTATATTATGACAAAGTCAAAATTCAAATGAAACCCATACTTTTCCTTTTAATATCTGAAAATTGTTACTTAAAAATGAACTTAAAATACATTGTAGTCGATTTTTAGGTTGATGGCGATATATTCGAACACTTTTAGGAAGAACATCGTGAGCGACAGTTTGTGTATTTTGCAGGAAGGTATTTTTTCCCAATTAAAAAGTATTTTGAAATATCTTTAAAGAAAAAATAAAGTTCTTATTGATACATTATATTATAGTCATAATACTTTACTATAAAAAATGCAATTGTCGGTTAGAACGTTTTTCCTGAACAGGCTTGAACAGCACTTCTAGCATGGCAGCCGAGACCTCTCCTTGAATAAATATTACAATGCAGGATTTTTTTTTTTTTTTTTCGATGGGAAAAATCATCTTACAATGCAGGGTTATTTCTAAAACACTAATAACCCTTCAGGACTGTATTACTAACATTATAAACAACAACTTTTGTTCTGTGACTTTTTACAAAACATAATTCATTAACGTAACATAGGAGGTTGCCTGTGTTTTACAAATTACCCTGTATGTTTACACAATCAACAACATTCCGTGTTTATCGTTTTAGTTGCAAAAATAAATTGCTATCGACTATCGTTCATGAATCGATGTTTGTTTAGCAAACAAACATTGATCGAAACATTGTTTTGTTTTATACACTTTGGAATTCATGAATAATATTACTTTATAATTTTACCTTTGATTATTATTTTAACTTTGCCCCGAATATTTATTTTGAATTATATTTTTTATTGTTATGTTATTGTAATTTCATTTATTTGTAATAATAAACATTATGTTGAACATAACTTAAACAATAATATTAAAATAAAATTGTTACACGCAGAAATAATTTGTAGAATTGAAATAAAAACATTATAATGTAAAATATTGAGTTAAATGATTAAAAAAAATGTTTGTTTATTTTTTAATTTGTGAATTATTTTTACTTTTCAGTAATTTAAGGTTTGTCTAAACAAAAATTTATTCAATATCACAAAACATAAATACATATATATTTATATTATATACCTAAGTACTTACATCATAAACATTTTGGACAATTGATTAAATAAAGCTTAGGAATAAACATTAGTTTTTCTATCGATTAAGACTTATACAGTAACTTACTAACCAAACCCACGTAAACAAACCAAATATACATATTTAAATAATAATTATAATCATTGAAAACGTTTCTCCACGTAAATTCCATTCGTATGTTTTCCGCAAAGCTCTTCACTTCAGAATTCGTTGAATACATTAAAATGTGGAATATAATGTATTAAAAAACGAGCCCTCACCCTCACTCCCTCCGTCTATGCAACTCTACGAAACGTTTACCAATTAATAGTAATTCTTTTCATTTTCAAATATCTTTATCTACACTACTCTAATAAAGAGGTAAAGTTTTTTTTTTGTTTGTAGGAGATAATCTCTGGAAGCAATGGTCCAATTGCTAAAATTTTTGTTTGTAGGAGATAATCTCTGTAAGATAACCAACAACTTTTACTATGGGAACAAACCTGAAATCGCGAAAAAAATCAGCTGTTCAGTACATTTATGTTTGCCTAATGTACTGAACAGCTGATATTTTTTTCGCGATTTCGGCACAGAGTTCACTGATACTGAACGCAAGGTATACTGACTAATTAATATTAAATTCAGCCAAGAAGCCAAACGTGGCTATTTGTAATTAAGTCTGTGAAGTTAAATCTAACTTCGACGAAAGTTCAATTATTCATTGTATTTTGTACGTAGATTAGTACTTACTGAGTTGTTTGTGAATAAATGGTTGGATTACATAAAATTCGACCATTAAAAGTTGGTCCACCCAAATGAGTTTCTGCTTCAAATAAATTGATTTGTAAAAAGTTATTTTAATTGCCAACTTAGATAAAGGCTGAGTGAAGCCTTCATGCGTAATAATGGTATTTTGCTTTCTGAAGTATGAGCAACTGAGCCGATTTGGACGACTACCCTTTGTAAAGGTTCCTATTGTGTTACGGTTCTGGCAATAACTTTTAACTTGGTAATTCGTTAGAATATTAAATGTACTTAAATAAATTCATCAAACCCCAAGCGAACGCAGGTGTTCGCTCTCTCTTTGTCTTTCTATTGTGTCTCTAATTACGGTATTCGAACGGTTAAATTAATACAAAAAAAGAACACCTAAGGGTGAGTTGCACCATTTTTTTTTTTTTTTAATTGAGTTAAACTAGTGCTTGTCTGCGATCCCACCTGATGGTAAGTACGATGCAATCTTTGATGGTGAGGCGCACTAGTTTATTAAGAGCCTATTCACTCTAGCCTTGAAGACACCCAAATTATAATCGGACGGGAAGACCGCAGCAGGCAGACTGTTCCAGTCCTTCGACGTACGCGGTATAAACGACGAGGTGAAACGCTTAGTCCGGATCGAAGAGGTTTCAACAACGTAAGGGTGAATATTCGCCGTACGTCGGGTTGTCCGATGGTAGAATTGCGATGGCGGAATCAAGTCATGCAATTCCTGCGCACACTCTCCAAAATGCATCCTGTAAAACACCGAAAGGCTGGCTATCCTACGCCTATGCTCAAGGCTGGTTATGGTTTGGTTATCGTTATAGTTAAACGGTGCAACTCACCCTTAATGTTTAAAATTTGTCTATGAGAATACTAACCTAACCTTGGTTTTTATTAAAGACATTCTTAAAAAAAAAAAACTTTTTGGAATGTATACTTTTTGCTATTAATTTATTGTTTTCAAATTGGTGCTGGCTGTCAAAATGAATAAAGCAGCCAATTAAAAACAAAATTCGAATGCCATATTTTTAAATATGATATTCATTTATAAATGTGGTTGTCAGCATAATATTGTCGCACCTGACATCTATTTAAACTCCACCAAAACAATTCTCATTCGTTAAATCAGAAACAAATAAGTTATATTGCGGATTTTACGCCAAGTTTACGATTTCGAAGTTTTTTCATCAAATACAAAAGTTATTTCAAGTAACATTCGGGTGTTGACTGCCCTATGCAAAGTTCGTTGACTCCTAAGTGCCGAAAACGTAACATTTCCTCAAGATGTCTAAACAACGGAGAACTGTAACATTTATCTATGTGTCAGAGGAAATTGTACTCTATTTTCCCGCAATAAGACTGAAGTGTACTTTTACGGGTGCAACAATAGAATAACGCATCTCTAGAGAACTGGGGGTATAAATTGAACAAACAATGTATTGCAAAATGGCTCCGGAATAACCTACGGTGGAGCGAGGTGAGCGGTGCTCAAAGTTTTATGTGTTAATTTGCGTTTAGTAAGTCGAACTATTTTTGGTTGCAAAACACTTTGGTTTCTATTGATTCTAGTAAAAGTTTTAATTGGAAAAGTATTATTGGTAAGCAAGCTAGTAGCCCATTAGAACAAAGGTAGTATTCACGGAGAAAGTACCAGGATAGCTCGCGGGCTTGCGGACGACGAGCACTGGGTAGGTCGCCGTCCAGATCGAGCCATCGTCGTCGAAAGCGCACAATGTTTCACTACGCGCCGTCACATCGACTCGAGCTTTTCTTACTGGACTGCCGGACGGCGCGCTACCCATTGCTCGTCGCTATGTTGGCCAGGAATCGCCGTGCGTCTTTTGATATAAGGGCGTCTCCTGTGAAGGCGGCGGGGCCGTGAGGATGTTCTATCCTTCACGGTTGTGGCCATTTTCTTCGCGTCGCTCTACGGCCTCGCGGAAGAAGATTACCGCTTTTTATTTCCTCTTGCTCCGGATCTTTCGTCATCCAGATGACATACGCCGCCCTTGGGCGGAGTAGGAGATAGTGTCAGACTTTTACTGACTAAAATAGCCACCCTGTTCCTCGTTGCCTTTCATACCGGGGCCAGGCCTTCCTTTCAGAAGCAGACTCTTGGTCCCAGTCCCAGTAGGCTTCGTCCCTGCCGGGCCCCTACGGTTTCTGACAACTCTTTGAGGCGCACGAGAACAGTACGCGCCGTCGACGACTTGGGCTCGGTCCGGACGATTACCGGAAGGTCGAACAGCGAGCTACCCATTGCTCGCCGTCTGAAATCCCGCGCCTACGGTGGCCGGAAATCGGGATCGGAATCCCGGCTGCGGCTGGGGCGTGAGCGTCGTTGCCTCATGCGGTAGGCCTCCTCCTTTGCTAGCACTACTGCTTCGCAGAAAAAGGCGGCCGTCTGCCACTTCTCGCCCAAGCTAGGTAAACTTCCACCGTATGCTCCAGACTATCCTCTAGCCGATATAATTGTGACATCCGAGCGTTTCTCTCGCCTGAATCCTAAACAGGAACCACCCGCACTGGCTATCTCCAATGAGGCCCTGAGTCAGGTGGAAGGTACGGTCGCCGGGGCGCCTCTACAGCACTTTTTAAAGAGGGGACTTTCCGCCGCGATCGTGGCATGCCCACATGAGTAGACCGTGACCCGCAATAGCACATACAATTCTTTAATCCCGGGTTAAGTTCCCTTCACAACATTTTCTAGGTTCGCGCGGGCGAACCCGCAAGCAGAAGCTAGTGCGACATAAATTCATCTTTGTGCTTAAGATCCGGGGATTAATACTGAAATAACTTTGAAGGAAGATCAAGTTTTACATATGTATATCTACAATGCTTCGTACAGTTTAACTTGAGTTAAGTATATCGATTACAAGATCGCTGCCACTTTACAGTTTAGACTACTACCAGAGAACTTAGATTCAGCGGTATTCTACAAGCGGTAGCGATTTTTGTAAGGTCAAAATTGTATACGGTTTACGACTGAAAACATGTAGAAGTATTGACAATCCTGATAAAACTAATTTGTACTCTATTCCATTTATTATTAATCTTTTAAATATTATTATTCAAATGCTTTTTATTTCAAATAGGCCTACATGGGCACTTATAAAACGTAAGAATCTAGGCCACGGTTCCAAATTGGTCGTTTTCTATGGAGAAGAACCGGCAAGAAACTCCACGGTTTAAAAAAAAAATTAAAAGAAAACTATTAGCAAGGCACTTTATGTATTTTAGATGAGCATAGGTTATATATTATTACTAGCTTTTGCCCGTGGCTTCACTCAGGAATAAAACAGCTTTCTATCAGTGAAAAAATTTTCGTAATCGGATCAGTACTTTCAGAGTTTACCTCCAACAAACAAAAACCGGCCATGAGCGTGTCGGGCCACGCTCTGTGTAGGGTTCCGTAGTTTCCCGTCCGTCACAATAAGTGTACCCACTTATGAGTTTAAAAAAATGCTTGTATATACGATTATACTACAAACTTAGTCCAGAAATTATTTTGTCTTTTTTGTACAAAAACTGTTCTTTCTTGATGGAAAGAACAGTTTTTGTACAAAATTCAAAATGATTTTCCTAGAAAGTCCTTATAAAGTTCTACTTTTCAGATTTTTTTCATATTTTCTAAACTTATGGTTCAAAAGTTAGAGGGACACACACACATTGTTTTTAACTTTTGGAGCGATTATTTCCGAAATTATTGACATTATCAAAAAATGATTTTAGTAAACCCCTATTCATTTTTAAATACCTATCCCACAATATATCACACGTTAGGGTTGAAATTAAAAAAAAAATCACTTCCCGCTTTACATATGGGGGGGCTACCCTAATAAAACATTTTTTTCCAATTTTTATTTTACGACTTTGTCGGCGTGATTGAAATACATATTGGTACCAAATTTCAGCTTTCTAGTGCTAACGGTCACAGAGATTAAGCGAGGACAGACAGACGGACAGACAGACAGCGAAACTATAAGGGTTCCTAGTTGACTACGGAACCCTAAAAAGCAAACTTTTTAATATTAGTGTAGATGACGTTGGTCCCGCCTGTCAGTTTGTTCAGATCTTTGATAGCCGTTACAGATTCTTAGAAACCAGGAAACCAAACATCAGTCTTGCCAAAGGATATAGTGTTACAAAATTATAGGTTTGGTTGATATCCAGCAGCAACCAGTTTTACTAAAAGACAAACGTAACATAGTTGAGATAATACAAGGCAGATAGCTCGCTGATAGAACATCTCCTTCTCAATTATGAGCTTACAGGATGCGAAACAGGGTGTGCCTTATGTACCTCCGTCGAAAAAGGAGGATCGTCCGACCAGACCATGCAATGACATCTCCCGCCCTTGGGCAGAGTGGGTTAGGTTTTTACAGACTAAAACCACACCAGTGTCCTTCAGTTGCCTTTTGTTTTCTAGGACTATGGATTTCCTCTTTAGAAATTCTCCGTGGTCTTAGCTAGCGGGCATCGGCCCTGCTGCATCCTTACGATTTGCTGACATCACTTTGAGGAGCATGTGGATCACTACGCGCTGTTGACGACTGCGTTCTGTCCTAATCACCGGACGGCCGGACGGCGAGCTAACCATTGCTCGACATCCGCAAGCCAGCGTCTACCGTGGCTGGTAGTCGGGGTCAGAATCTCGGTGGCTGCCTTTCCTCCTCGCTACGTACCATAGCCGTATCTGATCCGGGCAACTACCCGATAATCGATTTCGGACTGTTTTATATGCTTTAATGGCACCGAGAACCTAAAACTGCGATGCTGGATCTTGAACTTTTGATTCTTATCTGGCGAAATAGAGGTCGCTTGAAGATTTTAGATACATACAGGGTGTCTCTGACATCGACGCACAAACGAATACCATGGATCCAGTACATGATTCTGAACCCCCTAGTGGTGGAATTTTTCGTCGATTTTTTTCGATTTTTTTTTATGTTTTTTAATTTTAACTGTATAAAATCGTTATTTTAACATTTTGAGTCAAAAAAATGAATGAATTACTTTTGAAATTAAAAATGTCAGCAGGATTTATCTACCCCGATGACTTTTTAATTAATTAATTTTTAAATATTTATTTTTGTTTTTTTTTGTTTATTAAAAATTTCATCGATATTGGTTAGATTACGATTTTACACAGTTTAACTCATCGAATGCCGTAATTAGAGACACAATAGAAAGACAATTGCTTATGTCGAACTGTGTAACTTAAGACATTCAAAAGGTAAAATGCCGACGAAAAATTCCACCACTGGGGGGTCCAGAATTATGTACTAGATCCGTGGTATTCGTTTGTGCGTGGATGTCAGAGACATCCTGTATACTGGGCCAGGATCAAACTCGGTCAGGCCAAGGCATGTCTGGACCCAGGCGACTGAATTAAATTAATTAACTATCTGAAACCTTAGAGTACTTAATTAAAGTAGTAAAGCCCAACGGAATAGAAGATCTTGCTGTTCTAATTAATTTAGGTCAGGGAGTTTAGGTGGGATTGTGAATTAAGTGGCCATTTTTGTTAGTTTTGCTAATGCAAGGTGGGGTAATTAACATTAACACGCAATGATTTTAAGTGACGCGTTCATGCAATTTCGTGATAGTTCAACAAAGTATTCTTTTGAAATTGGTTTTACCGAAATAAACCTCAGGTGTCTTACGACCTAATAATTGTATTATTAACCTTAGATAATATTTCCTAAGAATTCTTATACACATCGATATATATATATGTATGTACTAAGAATATAAGTCGATGCTTATACATAATATGTTAGAAACAATATCAATGAAAAACAAACTTAACGTTAATTAAGTTACGAGAACCAATAACTTTTCTGTGTCGTCATAACACAAATTTTGCAACCATGTTGGTATAACATTCTTAGATGACTCGCTAATGCCGCCACCATGGCAGCGCCCTCACCGCGCCATACTCTCGAACTCGCGAGCTCAGGCTGCCTCGCTCACAACTTTCATTCCCTCATCTTTGTTGGTTTTGTCTCAGACAATAGTTCGTCGAGGATTAAAATTTAATTTCAACAGCCTTCTGTTAGTGACAAGTTTCCCACAGTTTTCAGTTTTAGGGTCGCCACACACGAGCCAATGACCGCAACTATAAAACGCCGCCACCAGCGTATTTCCTGTTACGAATATAATAAGGAGTGTCGTGGGACCAACTTTGTTTTTTTTTTGTCATTATAACTACCTACATGTGGAAGCTTGTAATTAGCAATCATAAATAGCAAGTTATCTACTATTTTCATTGCGTTGTTATTAGTCTTTGCTAGCATTACTGCTTCACAGAAGGAGTGGCTGTCGCGCACTTCAGCTACCTTTGTGGTAGCTTTTAGCTTCTAGTAGTGGGATTTGTGTCCGCCGCCGGGATTCTGATCCCGATTTCCGGCCAACGTAGACGCGGGCTTGCGGACAGTGAGCAATGGGTAGCTCGATGTCCGACCGTCCGGTAACTGTCCGGACCGAGCCCAAGTCACCGACGGCGCGCACTGTTCCTGCGCGCCTCAAAGAGTTATCAGCAACAGTTAGGGGCCCAGCTAGGTCGAAGCCTACCGGGGCCAGGGTTGGTTTCGAAAGACAGCTCGGTATGAAGGCTTGAAGGAACGGGGTGGGTTTTTAGTCAGTAAGAGTCTGACATTATCTCCCGCTCCGCCCAGAGCGGGGGATGTCATTGATGATTTTTTGTGTTTGTCGCATGGCCTGTATGCGGCGAGCCTTAAAGGGAAACGCTCAAAGAAATGAGTAATAAAGTGAAACATGGCCAATGCTTTGTGTACATTTTAGATTTTCTGTTCAGACTGTTTTAAGTGGCGTTATGTTGTAGTTTTAATTAAATTTTGTGTGTTTTGTTCTTATTGTTAGGGCCAGAGCGGATCTAGACTTCTATTAAGTATGTTTTGTCTGTGGTAGTTTGGGGTGCAGCGATTAGTTTGTAAATAATAAGCCATTTTCAATTTATATCACTTAATGCAACTTTTGCACTTTAACTTTCAACTTCTTCTTCTTCTCTCTTTTTTCTTTTGAAGTAAAAGATTCTTTCTTTTTTCAATTTTTGTTTTCTTTTCTTTTTCGGTCATCCGCACTGTTTTTGACTCCACAATATACAGGGCCCTTCACACCGCCAGTGACAGGAATAAATGGAAAAACACCATAAAAATTAAAGTGATGAAGCAGGGAGGTCACGACCCTCAGCATTGAGGAATACGACGCATGGAGAAGGAGGAGGATACAACTTTGAAGTGCATTAGTCCTATTACTATTGAATAATATGCTTATAGGACTATTGTAAGACCTATATTTCACCGGGACACTATGACGGTGCGACCAGTCGCCGCTACCAAAAAAATGTATACAGCTCTATACAGAGTTACTCATCTGCTGCCTGATTCACGTAAAATCAAACAAGCCAAATATCGTTGAAGTTTTATAGTCGTTCGATCGAAGTCCTATCCAAAAATGGTATTCACGATCTATTGAATTATTTCCAGTTACATTAATAAGTATTCAGGATAATTTAATACAGATTTTTTTTTAATCAACGAACTTTAAACGACTTTAAAATCGGAGTCGTTCAAACTCGGTTGATGATTTGAATACGGAAATGGTTTAAACGACTAAATCGCTACGATATCGTTACGGTTTTCATTACGTGAATCGGGCTACTGGTGTCTGGGGCCTAAGTCTGCTATTTTTACAAATTCGTCATTCCAACACGATTCCATTGTCATTTTGCTAAAAGTTTGTAATCTACTAATACATAATGATCGATCATTGATCGTTCAATGGTCTTGTAATAGAATTGCGGTAGAATGACAATATGGAGCTTATTAAAAGCACTAATTGCGCAATGACGTCGTAATGGTATGTCACTGATCAAAGGAACTGTCAAAATTTTTGCAGATTACTGCATAATATGTCAGATATTCATTTGTCATTATGTACGAGATTACCATTCTATGTCATTTCTTTCAATGGAGTGTCAGTGGTTGACCATCGGAAAGTCATAGTGACGCCATTATATTAGTAGATTATCAAAACTTGTCAAAATCAACAATTATGAAATCAATGATAGACCATTCTGACACTATTGTAATAGCAAGCTTGAGGCCCTGTTTGGATGCGCAACCAATTTGGTGATATGACCACCTCGAACGCGTAGCGATTTTAGTGTCTGTATGGTGTCTAGTTTGATAGCTTTAGGTTATATTTCACCGGGGCACCATGGCGGCGCCACAAGTTGCGCCGCCATGGTGTCCCAGTGAAATATAGCCTTAACTCACTCTTATAAATCCTCATTAATAACCCAAATTCTTATCTACCTTTACATTTATAATTTACTAGCTTTTGCTTTCGCGGTTTCACTCACGTACACAAATTATAGCCTATGTCACTCAGGAATAAAGCAGCTTTCTTCTATCAGTGAAAAAGTTTTAGCAATCGGACCAGTACTTTCAGAGATTACTTCCTATAGACAAATAAAAATAGGTAAAAAAACTTTTTAAGTTAAACGGTTTTATGTTAAACATACATTGCGATGTTTAAGATAAATGTACTAAAAACCAAAAAATAATAAAATAGATACAGTCGTGGGAATTATAAACATATGCATAGACTAGACTGAAATAAAACCGTGGGGCACGTCAATTGTCTACAAATTAATTAACATTTCAATCAACGATTGTAGACAATTGACGTGCCCCACGGTTTTATTTCAGTCTAGTCTATGCATATGTTTATAATTCCCACGACTGTATCTATTTTATTATTTTTTGGTTTTTAGTACATTTATCTTAAACATCGCAATGTATGTTTAACATAAAACCGTTTAACTTAAAAAGTTTTTTTACCTATTTTTATTTTCTAGTTTTTAGTTTTTATTTCGCTTTCTGTATGATAATTATTATTACGTATTATTATTATCGCCTGAGTCTTGAGGGGAAAACGCTAACGACGTATCATTTTTAGCCACCCTAACGCCACACAGTCCTCAACACGATACAAAATCTTGACTTGGGTGGTGGATTCAGGCTGGATTAATCAGATACCTAAATTACAGATTCAATTTCTAAATTTAAATCTTATTATTATACGCCATTTGGTGGCTGCGCCCATCTTAAATATTGAGGTTGTATAGTGCACTGTATTCTTCTTGTCAAGCCCTTTTATTTGATACCCATATTGGTGGGATTGATAAAAAATTGTTATCAGCCATTTGGTAGCGGCGGCCATCTTAGATTTCAATTTTGCATAGTAAATTGTATTCTACTTGTTGAGACCTTTCATTTGATACCCATGTTGATGGGATTGATAAAACCTAAGTTATCCGCCATTTTGTAGAGGCCGCCATCTTGGATTTTAATTTTATATAGCACATTGTATTATACTGGTTGAGCACTTTCATTTGATACCCATATTGATGGGATCGATAAAACCTACGTTATCCGCCATTTTGTAGCGGCCGCCATCTTGTATTTCAATTTTTTATAGTATATTGTATTCTGCTTGTTGAGCCCTTTCATTTGATACCCATATTGATGGGATTGATAAAACCTACGTTATCCGCCATTTTGTAGCGGCCGCCATCTTGGATTTCAATTTTTTATAGTATATTGTATTCTGCTTGTTGAGCCCTTTCATTTGATACCCATATTGATGGGATTAATAAAACATAAATTATCCGCCATTTTGTAGCGGCGGCCATCTTGAATTTATAATGATAATGAATAAACATAATTGTATTGTCACCAAAATCCAAAGTGTATACAAAATTTCAGATTAATCGGTTGACAGGAAGAGGGTGAAATTTGAATTACTAAATTTGATCAAAGAATAAAACAAACGGGGTGAGCTAAATAAAACCGTTTAAAAAACAAACTTTACCTCTTTATTATATTAGTGTAGATAGTTAGTGCGGATCAGCCCCCCTAGCTAAGTTACAACCAGTTTGTGTCGAATTCCGTTCTTTAATCGGTAACGCCTCGGTGACAGCAATTGTAGAAAACGATAAGTTGGTAGCCATGTTGACGCGCCTGAGTCGGCCGCTCGTTCTACAATGTAGCGTTTGTCTAACAAAGGATGTAGCGTTAAACATTGTAGAAACGATTTTGAACGATGTGAACTTGGCTACGAATTGTCTATTCGTTTGTTCTGACCACGCGACTTTACGTTGAGATGACGTCATTCCCACTTTTCGACAGCGTTAACGATTGCAGAATAACAACTTGGCTAAGCGTGCTGGAAAACGAGATATATCATTCAAAAGTACTCAGGTACTAGGAACCGCAATGAGATCGAATCCAATTGCTGCTCGCTGAACTGTGGCGCAAACATTCGCGTCACAAGAATGTTAATTAACAGGAATGTTTCATTTATTTTAATTGGTCTCTGATTGAGAAATCAAAATGGAGGGGAAATTGTTCCAGGAACCTTATTGCTCTCCGTGTTATTGCACACTAAAGTGTTGACTGTGACAATATTTCTCGGAATTTATAAATATGGTTCATTCTTGGACCTGGTTTATATAGAATCCCGTGACAGCAAAATATTAGATAATAATGTAATTACACTTTTGAGAAATTGTCCATTCTGCCGGTGATTAAACATAAGAGACTGACTTAGATCTGGTCAAAATAACTTTGTTTAAAGCGTACTGCCAAGGCGGGAAGTCTGTGGTTCAACTGTTCACGTGGGACGCTAAGCGCCTTGCGCGTCCAATATAATAATGTTTTCAGGATGATGTTGAAACTCCCTCGTTTCTGTAGTGCCTCGGGGATGTTCGCCCAATCGCGTATAGATGGTTTTCATGCGATCATCAGAAAAAAGGTGGCATCGCTTGTGAGGAGGATTCGGGGGAGTGACAATAGCATCCTGAAAGTCGTTGCTGAGGATCCGAGAGCTCCTGTGCTGAGGCATCTCATGAGGAATCATTGTCCACCTGAAGTGCCTCGTAAGTACATGACTCACTAATAATTTGTGTATGTTGTAATTATAATTACTAATCCTAGTGTTTAAGTTTTAGCATGTAAGTTACTAACAAATATGGTTCCATTGTTGTCCGAAAATTAAACAATTTATTATTATTTCTTATTATTCATTTCAACATATTAATTACATTTTTAAATATTCCTTAAAAAAATTATAAAAAAAAACATTATTATTATTATTATTAGGAGAAAAAATGTTATTGAGCGTTAGTTATCCTATACACATAATAAATCTGTAGAAGTTTATTATGTGTGTATTAAATGTTATCATGTGTTTTAGTTGTGCGCGCATCACGTAAAATGTACGAAATAAATGTAAATAACTTTTATACATAAAAATTGTGTTTAACTTGATATATTATTTAAGTTTTGTTTCATCGCAATCGGATGACTATATCGAAAGATATACTACATTCATTGTCTGTTAGGCGGTACAAACTTCGCCTGGTTAGGTAAGGTTAGGTTATTTATACTAAATATACATAAATAGCTTAAATATTGACTAACTAAGCACTACGTTGGTAGCGCATCGGTATTAGCACGCACACATACTACCCTAGTGACGCAATCAGGATATATCAAGAATTTTATTTATTTATCCTAAACTATTTCTTGATTATTTTAGCACAAAAATACCTCTTTTACAAATAGTTGAATTGGATTCAGCAGCCTATTCTGAAAATACTACTTTCAGGATGTGCGATTGTAATGTTACAAAATCAAATACACTTGTATTTGATTTTGTATACAACATGTAACATGCGTCGAGGTACTCCTCCACTTCGCTGTCATGCGATGTTGATGATGATGATGCACGCAGGAAACGTGTGCAGAAGACTGGCAATAATGCCACGGTGAATGGCAATGCTAATCTCATTTCAACACAATTCATTGGTATAGAATGTGCTTCCCCTTAACATCAAAAAAACTGAAAGTAGATTTTTCCTCAAGCGTAAAATTCGGAACTTGAAGTCCTCTCAACCTAAGTTTGGTCTTCGTCATATAATTATTATATTTTGAGTTCTCTTAATTATAACGATTTGATTATTTTTTTATAATATTTATATTATTCCATTTGACTGGCCTGTTGGTCTAGTGGTTAGTGACCCTGACTGCTATGCTGGAGGTCGTGGGTTCGATTCCCACCCAGGACAAATGTTTGTGTGATGAGCAAATTCATTTGTTCTGTGTCTGGGTGTAATTTATCTATAATATGTATGCATTTAGAAATATATAAGTATGTTTATCAGTTGTCTAGTACCCATAACACAAGCTCTGCTTAGCTTGGGACTAGACGGCGTTGTGTGATAGTTGTGGAATATTATTATATTATATATTTATTTATCTTATATACACACTATTCTACTCGAAACATCTATAACTCATTTATTGTGTACATCTACCTCAGTGAAATTTTTCTAAAACCAAAGGTTGACTGGCAGATGATGCCTTGTTGCTGATACATAAAGTTTATATGAATAAATAAAATGATTCCACGATTCGTAGCACATTTATCCATGAGAGCATTTACATGTACATGAAAACAAATAGTACAGTTAAAAGGTATAAACATAAAAGTATGGAGATGTAAAGCTGGCGAATTATCTATGTTCCAAGTAACATCGTATTTGGGACTGTACTCTAGTTTATTTTGCTGCCTCCGCCATATGTTTGTCCCGACGTATGTCGCGTACCTAAATTAACATAGGGTCATGTGTTTAAATATTAGTTCTGGGGTTTCATGTATTCTGGACAGACTTGCCACTCGCCAGATTATTTCCAGACCGCCTGTTTAGCTCGACATTTTATGTAGGATTTAGGTCGCCATATGTTGCTCTTTTTATTTTATTTTTGTGTCTAAATGGACGCTTGACCTTAATATTTTTTATTACTTTCCATTCTTCTGCGAATTTCGTTTATATTCTTTTGACAACACAAAAATAATGTCAAGTATAATCAAATGATGTTATTTTTATCAAATTTTTCATGGAATTCTTTCATCATACTAATATTATAAAGGCTAAAGTTAGTGAGTGTGTGTGTATGTTTGTTACCGCTTCACGCTCGAACTATTAGCACACGGGTAGACCATATTCTGGAATAGAACAGAATACTTTTTATTCCGGGAGTATGTTCCCGTTCTTCTTTCACGTGTGCGAAGCCGCAGGTAGCAGTTACTAGAATATATTTTTACAAAGAGGCCCCAACAAATGTCAAAAATCCTTCAGCCTGAAGACTTACATTTCTGCGTCATTTACAGCCCCATTTTCTCACACTTGAAAGCCATTTCACACATGTGTCACATGCAAACATCATCGAAAAGGATCCCAAAACGATAACGGAACACAAGTCTATCGCCGCGAGTATTTTTATAGGCGATAGTTTGAGAACCGCTGAGCGATGACCCTCTCAATATTTCACGGGAGATTGCTCCCACTACACCCTGGCTGTGTGGTGGACACTCTTTGTGCTTTTTACCACCTTTATTAAGATTGGTCGAGTGCCGATGACTTGAGGTTTTGTTGTTGAATGAATTTATTAAGGCAGATTCTTATCTACTCGTTTACTACATAATAATAAAACAGTAAAATTATTGAGCTATGCTTCTAAAGGGGTTTTTAATATCGTGCGCATTTTAGCACACATTTTTGGGTTTGCTTCACACGCAGAAAAGGGGATTGCCCAGCTTCTATGGTGTTCCAGGCCAAAGACGGACATCAAATATTACTGTCAATAATAAAACTATTGCTTTTTTCATGAAGTTACTTTTTATTTACCACTTATTGTTTATTATAGTGGCGCTCATTTGGAACTAAGGGAATAAGTACATATTTTTTTATGGCAAAATTAATGAACAAAGTATTTTTTCTCTAGTCAATTGTCCACTCATGGCCTCAAATGGGCAAGCCCCTTTCAAAATGTGTATACAATAAATACTTGTATGAAATGGACATTTGCGGGGCTTACGCGTGCGGAGCCATCCCGCATGCGGGATCAAAACCGCACGATATTAAAAAACACTTTTAGGTACAGTTTAGGTTCGTTAGCATGGTCATAGTATATCTGAGTATTATTAAAACTTGCGGTCGATTAAAGCATGTAGCGAAAATATCTGTGATTAATAACAACTAACAGCAACAACTATTATTTCTTAAATTCTAAAAACGAAATATAAAATGGATTGTTGTTTCTTTGATATCTTTACTAACAGATCCAAATGCAGTATTGATTCAGGCACGCAAAGTTTAGATCGAAAAGGGTGACAATGAGTGAAGGGAGGTCAAAATGAGAGGGAGGGAGGGAGATTTTGAGTAAAAGATAAAATGGTTAAACTATTTGGGGTCTTCAAAATATAGTAGAGTACAATTTGCATAAAACTCTTTGAACTTTATGGTAATGAGGAATAAAATATATGTGTTTAAGTTTGGACGCATTCATCCAAGTGATATTTATACTAGATAGCTCTAAATAAATTAAAAAAGGGCATTAGGGTCGACGACAAATCTATCGCAAAAAAAAAAAACATAAAAATTGGTCAAGCCATTTCGGAGAAATTTGCTAACTAACACTGAGACATCAGATTTTTAAATATTTGATTAACCAATTGTATTCACAAAAACTGGATTAAATTGATTTTCAAGAAAATCGATTCACACCTAAAGATTATTTGTCCTATGAATGCTATCATCGACTTTTTATTACTACAACCTCATTAAGAAAACGGCGTATCGTCGCGTGCAAAAAAAAATAAAATAGTCTATTAGTTTTTATCTATGAACCGAAATATAGAGGGGCGTTTTTGATAGGGAGCATTGTGGGACACCCTACGGCACGGTGATTCCAAGTGCTTTGATATATTACTTAGTAAGTAGAAAGCTTGTTAGAAAATCTTAAAATAACGATGCAAATGGAATACAGTCCCTCCGTGTTTGTTTGTTGTCAATGCAGAGGGAGCTAGGAATATTTCGAAATTCAAATAAAAAAAACAAAATTCAAAAATGTTTATTTCACACGGGCCTACATGGGCACTTATAAAACGTCGAAAGCTAGTGCACGGTTCCAAATTGGTCATTTCCTATGGAGAAGAAGCGGCAAGAAACTCCATATTAGATGCTGTACGAATTTTTGGCGGGATAACTTCGAGTGAAGTTCTGTTTCTTAATTATTCGCAAACTAGCTGTCCGCCCGCGACTTCGTCGTTGTTTCCCCGTAGGAATAAGATGTTTTTCCGGGATAAAAAGTAGCCTATATTCTTTTCCATATCAAAGGCATGGTTGGCAAGGTATATGCATGCCAAATTTCATCCAAATCCGTTCAGCCGTTTTTGCGTGATTAAGTAACAAACATCCAAACATCCACACTTTCACATTTATAATATTAGTTAGGATATTTTCCCCAAAATATTTAAAAAAGATCACAAGTTGGTCACCACCGACACTAAGTACAACACAGGTCACGGTTAGTCACAGCGGGCATTAGGAGCCACGGTTCACGGCTTCGCCCGCGTGGCATTAGGTAATGCCACGCGGGCGAAGCCGCGGGCAAAAGCTAGTATAATATAAAATTGTGTAAAAATTATTGAAATCGATTCAGTTACTGATTCTGAACAAACCATATTCAGATTTCGCTTATACTAAAAATAATGTTGTCTAGTGAGTAGAAAGCTTGTAACAATATCTTGAAATAACGTTGCAAATGGAATACAGTCAGTGCTTGTTTGTTGTTGGAACGGCAGCTCGGAATATTAGATGCTGTCGAACGGTGCAGAGGCAGGCGATATTATGTGTGCTTTGCTGTCCTGGGGAAAGTTGAAAAGATTGATTTAGTTCTAAAGAAGTGTGATTGTCGGTTACTGTGTTTCAAAAGAATATTCATTAATAAAACTTTAATGAATTAAACTCCAAGCGAACGTTGGCGTTCGCGCACCCATTGTCTTTCTATTGTGTCTGTAATTCTCACGATTGAAAGGTTAAGGAATTCATTCAAGACTAGACAAGTGCGTGCTAGACTCGCACACTGAGGGAGATACAAACTTATCTATGTAAATATTTCAATTCGCGAATGGAGTCTAGAATTTTTTTCCGAATCACAAAAAAAAAATTGTGTGACCTAATAAAAAATTTACTGATAGCTACAGATTTGTTCCTATACCTGTGCTATAAGACCTTGCTTTATGTCAAATTTCAGGATTCTGGGTCAACGGGAAGTACCCTATGAATTTGGATTCCCTTGAGAGTATCGAAATATACGTTTTTTGTGACATAAACGGGTATTCTTTTTTTTTCGTTAACGTTTATTTTTTTACAACTTTAAGGGACCGCAGACTTGAATATATTGTTTTTTAATTTTAACTCGATACCTCCACACGTTCTCGAGATATAGGATCTTGACAGACGGACGGCTAACAAGGTGATCCTATAATGGTTCCGTTTTTACCTTTTGAGGAACCTTAAAATCTGATGGCTGGGAAATTACCAACGTTTCATGCAGGGTTAATTTCGTATATCACTGTTATGTTAGAACGCAAAAAACCAAGTATAAGTCATCATTATCACCATCATTTTAGCTGATATACGTCCACTGTTGGACATAGGCCTCCCCCAAGTGTCGCCACTATGAACGATCCTGACGTCTCGCATCCATCGGATTCCCGCTACCTTCACCAGGTCATCGGTCCACTTTGTAGGAGGCCTTCCAGAACCTTTCGGCCCCAACGAAACCCAAGTATATACGAAATTAGTTATAATTACGTATATACTTGGTTTTTTTGCGTTTTCATAGCAGTTAGATGCTAAACAGCTGTTTCTAACCAATTGTTTACACTGAATGCAATATGCCTACTCATCTATTGTTATGAAGTTCCTATTATGGTTTCATTCAATGTTTGTAGCATTCTCTCTGATGTCAAATTAACTCTTCAGACGGAGGAGGTCAACAGAAATTATGTCTTTACCCGGCCATGTGAGCAGCAGCTATGTTATTACTTAGTTGAACATCGTACCAAAGGGAGTGTACTATGTGAGCTCGACAAATATATGCGATTAACGCTTCTACGACAAAACTGTGCTGCGACTCACCTTATTTCGTATTAGCTTTTGCCCGCGGCTTCGCCTGCATACGTAAAATATAGTCTATGTCACTCAGGAATAAAGCAGCTTTCTATTGGTGAAAAAAAAAAATTGCAATCGGACCAGTACTTTCAGAGATTACCTTCTTTATACAAAAAACAAACTCTACCTCTTTATAATATTCGTGTAAACGATCAAACTGTACTGCGACTCACCTCATTTCGGACTAGCTTTTGCTCTTAGCTTCGCCTGCAGTCATAAAATATAGCTTATGTCACTCAGGAATAAAGCAGCTTGCTATTATTGAAAAAAAATTAGCAATCGGACCAATAGGTTTTTTTTTTAATTTATTTTAGGGACTTTTGGTCACAGTACGACCATGCCAGCCCCGTCGTAACCTAATACAAGTCAAGCTACTTAAGCAAACTTTATTTATAGACCAATAGGTACTTTCAAAATTATTTATTATTTTTTCTATAACCACCCAGAAGTAGGAGGGCTCTATCAAACTATTTTGACAGGTAAGGTAATGTCAAACTACTGTAATAATGCACTAGCGTACTTTGGCTATATTTTAAGTACGCGGTCGAAGCCGCAGGCAAAAGCTAGTAAATAATAAAAATAACCGCTCTGCCTCGCTCCCACTTTAGCCACAAAATATATAGGTACAGAAGTCAATCTAGTAGAAGTCTATGTACAAAGCGCGCTCGAGCAACGCACACAAAGACACCGCTCACAGACACGATGTCTCGGTCGCGTCTCGGATCTTTCGTCGAACAATTCTGGCTCAAACGCTCATTAGTGTGCGTCCACCGAGTGTAGGTATAAAGTGAAGTACATACATGAGATTGTCTTCTGTACCTATCTATTTTATTTATTTATTTATTATTTATTTATTTCTTAAAAACACACACTATCTTTACAGGCTGTACCCAATACAATAGTGGTTTTAACAATGGGAACAAAATCTTATGACTAACACTGTCTTATCTAAAATGAACTATGAAAATACAAAAAAATAATAATAATAAAAAATATAAACTTAACCTAGTAAATAACATCAAACTTAATACCTAACATTTTCTTTTCTTTACCTAATTTTTAAATATATGAAATAACCTTTAATAAGACTCTTGCTAATTCCGTCACATGGCTCGAGAAGATGTCAATTCTTTCATGCACTTCATTTAGCACGCGTATTGTGCGGGTAAGGGGTGCTTTCGACAGCAGGTTGGTTCTGGCAGCAGGCACGGCTAGCAATGGCGGTCGCCGCCGCCTCCACACGTACCGGTCTGGCACGCACAGCTTCAGGTGCCGCAGCACGCCCGGGTTGTGCACTACTCCACGCAGGAGCTTAACTGCATACGCCGCGAGTGCAAACTCACGGCGCACTCTGAGCTCGTTGTACCCCACCATACCCAGTACAAACAGTGTGGGATACATCAGTGGGTAAAATGGGTAAACCCCGTAAAGCTTGAAATACAAGTATCTTGTGAATTTATTTTGTACTCGCTCCAGCATGACACTGTATTTCGCTTCATGAGGAGCCCAAATCACCGCACTGTGTTCCAAATGACTCCTTACCAAGGCGTCATACAGTACCCTGAGTGTGGTAATATTAGTAAACCCCTGCGACTGTCTCAGTACGAAACCGAGGTTTCTGTACGCTTTCTTGCAAACCTTAATTATGTGATCCCGGAACGTTAGATCTGGTGTAAATACTACTCCTAGATCTCGTACTTGAGACACTCGCGGGATCGGCACTTTCTCTACTTGGTATTCGTAGGCTATGGCACTCTTTGCGCGCGTAAATGTCATGATTGAGCATTTCGCTGTGTTGAAATAGAGTTTGTTGTTATGACTCCACTCAACCACTCTGTCTATGTCTTCCTGTAAACGCTCACAGTCCGACTCTCCCTTGACCTCAAGCAGCAATTTGAGGTCATCTGCAAACAATAAACATAAACTATGTTTGACTACATCTGGTAAGTCATTTACCATTAAAATAAATTCAAGAGGACCCAAATTGCTGCCCTGGCTCACTCCTGACCTGGTGTAGTATGGCTCGGATTCGACCCCGTTGTAGTCAACGTACTGCTGTCGGTCTTTTAAGTAACTAGCAAAGAACTGTAAAAGGTGCGGCGTGCAACCTATTTTTGCTAGCTTCATTAGCAGTACGTCATTGTCAACGGCCTTATTTGTGCCTTAGCCTCCAAATCTAACCTGTCCGTATTGAGGTACCCTAAAATGTGTTGGTTCTTCATGTTGCACTAGAATTATGTTGAGTTTTTGTCGCAAAAGCATGCATTCGAGATATGATGGCGAGTTGCAGTTTTGTCGCAATAGCGTTAATCGCAAATCCATTTGTCGAGTTCACGTAGTATCTACACTTTACCTAGGTTGTCCAAAACATTCAAGTTCACAACACAATGGTAAACATATATATTCTTAAGTGACATAAATCTTCCCCTACCATTAGTCACGCTCTTATGTGCTTTGGCATTATGAGTCTTAGTTCCACTTATACAAAGTTTGGTTTTAATTTCACGACATGAATTGTTTTCATGACAGTTTCAACTCGTTTTGTGTTCTGTCATTCTGAAATTAGCGTCTATATTGTTCGCTAAGTTGGTTGTTAAAGTTGTAATAATATACGCGCACTCTTGGAAACAAGAAAATACTTATATTTGGGTTGCCAAGTTATTAGTTAGACTAATAGTAGTCATATTGTCATCGTATTGTAAAGTACATAACAAAGTGTAAATTCACTAAAATATAAATCTCCGTAAAATTGTAAATACCGTTAGATTATAATCTAACTCGCGAGATTGTAAATTGTCGAAAGATTTTGAACCGTAACACACTGTTTACAATGTAACGCATTTTTTTTTCGATGTACAAAGGCGAGCTAGGCAATGAGATTTTTTTTCCAGTAAACCTTATATGCATGCATATTTTGTGTGTTTTCTGAACCTCTTATACCTGAGGAACTGGTCGTCTTGTTCCTGCTTATCGGCTTTGGGTTCATGCTTATAGTCCGTTGCACTTCTGCCCGGAATTAAATAGACACAAGACTAGAACCCGCCTAGGCGGCAGTACGAGTATATGTGCATTCAATTGCGGCCAGCTTCGCCCAGATAGAGCCCCGCTGACCTTTAATTCCTTTTATTTGCGAAATATTGATTTTTTTTATATTCCTCTACTATCATACGACGCCGTCTAGTCTCAAGCTAAGCAGAGCTTGTGGTATGAGTACTAGACAACTGATAAACATACTTATATATATCTAAATTTACACACGTTATAGATAAATTACACCCAGACACAGAATAAATGATTGTGTTCATCACACAAACATTTGTCCTGGGTGGGAATCGAACCCCAACAACAGGCCAGTCAGTGATTGATATACATATGTTTGGCTCACTTTGAAGAATATTTATACACCATTTTTTCTGTGTAAAAATGTTTCTAAAGATCCAAGCCGTTTCGAAGGAGTAGAGTAAAGTTGCGAAACAGCAAAAAAAATTTTAGATAAAAGTATTAAACCTATGAAAAAATCAACAGTTGATAATGTTGTTCTTGAATCTATAATAAACAAATATTTTTTTCAAAGCTATTAACCTGGCCGTTACCGAGGACTGGAGTAGGCTTCAGAAAGTCACTGTTTTATGGCACTGGTCGAAGTCCCTAACTATAATATAGACGAGATTGTCAATGTACAATATTATTAGCGTTGGGCGGTCCCCAAGCACTATAAATTAATTGATTAGCCGTTGACGGCATGCGGCATGTCGCTACTCTGATTCCTTTGTTCACCGTATAGCCACAAAGCAGATTACTATAGAAGTCAATCTCATGTATGTACTTCGCTTTGGCTTCGCTAGGGTTATCAACTTGGCATATGCACAAAAAAAAAATATTGTGGTAGTGGCACTCATCGTATCTAGTCGTTTAATTTACTGTCGAGAATGAAACAGGAAGAACAGAAATATAAACCAATAATAAATTTTTAATTTTTTTGTTGTATTACAGAAAATATGTTTAGTTTAAACAACCGGACACCATACAATTATAGAAACTTTTTTGCTGCTCCATTTTTGCACAAAAAAGTTCAGAGACGCGTGTCTCAAGCGGATGGCACTCGTGTTCGCACTGGTCCCAACCGGCACAGAATATTGTGTCCGTGAACGATGTCTTTGTGTGCGTTGGTCAAGCGCACTTTGTATGTAGATTGACTTCTGTACCTATCTCTTTTGTGGTGGGTATAGTTATGTTCATGTAATCGAGGGGGATTATAGCACGGTGTAGTTACGGTATTATTTCAGAAAACAGACGGACTTAATGACTATAATTGGGTTTAATGTTGTTTGTTTTCATTCCGTGAAAAAAGTGTATAGATATAGATACTTATTTTGAGTGTCAGGTTATTTGTTATTGTTACTAATAGCTACTGCCTGCGGCTCCGCTTACCTTTAACTAGAAAATATGTATTTTCATATTATACCTATCGGTAAAAAAAATAAAATATTATTACCTATTTATTATAATGTTGATATGTTATTATAAGAAAAATGTGTTCCGGCGTAGTAAATTACTCCAAGCATTTTTATTGTTTTATTAAAACTACGAGTATATTGTACCGAAAACACAGCTCATTACGATTCGTTTGTATTTCAACTAAAAAAGATACTTATAAATTGAATTTTCTATTTGTTTCAGATCGCAATCAACTTCGTAACCAGCAAAACGAGCAACAGTAAGTGTTTTCAGAAAATAACTCTTTTTTGCATTTATTATAAAAAGCAGTGTTTTAAATTTTTTTACTACTAAATTACCTTACCACACGACAGAAAGGTAAACAAGCGTCCTTTATTTACCGTACAAAATATTACCTTCAAAACAATGTTAGAATATTTCAGTTTTACACTTTTAATATAGAGGGTGGTCGTCAACGTGCTGTGTTGTGTGACCACAGAGTACGGAAGCGATTCGGCTGCTATGCTTAAGATGACATTTTTTTTACGAGTTTCTTCTCACATATCGGCGAATGAGGTGGTCGTCTGCTTAAGGCTTATAGTTCCTTGAACCATCTGGCCGAAATTAAATGGATGTAACTCTCGCACCCGCCTAGGCGGCAGTACGCAAATCTGTGCATTTATTTGCGGCCAACAGAGCCCGGAAAGCGCGCGGCTGACCTTTAAATCCATTTTCTTTGCGAAATATTGATTGATTTACATAATATGCTATGTTCACTTTGAAAAATATTTAACCACCAATTTTTATGTGCAAAAATGTTTCTAAAAATCCAAGCCGTTTCGAAGGAGTAGGGAAAAGTTGTGAAATTTCTAAATATTAAAAAAAAAATGTTGATAACGTTGTTCATGAATCTATAATAAACCTACATTTTTCAAACTTACAAACCTGGCCGTTACCGAGGATTAGGCTTCAGAAAGTCACTGTTTTAATGCACTTTTCGGGCGCTTGGGCGACCGCGCTGATTATAGGTAGGTACGTTTGTACAACTTGAATGACCTTGAAAAACGCTTAACTGTCGTACTGTACACACGGAGGTATGAAATTTATTCAGCCGATAATTTTAGTTTCTATATCTTTGTTTTTCTTGGAAAAAATTAAAAAAAAAAGTTTATTTTTGTGAGTTTACTAAAAAATGCGGAATTATGTAATGATAATACATAATTGCGCATTTTTCCCCCCCGCCTGCGGGGTTTCAACTAGAACTTACAAAAAGCCTATATCTAAAATTAAAAGTTTTAATCTCGAAAGCAGTAAGGGAGTTAATATAGAAACCTGAGCGAAGTGAAGAATTCAAGCCGCCAAAGGAAATGACAGCTTTATCCCCGTGTAGGAAAGTCAACTTTTTACATATATACCTACAAAATTATTAACCGACTTCAAAAAGGAGGAGGTTCTATGTTCGGCTGAATGTATGTTTTTTTTTTTAGTTTAAGTATGTGAAACCTGAATATAGTTTGTTCAGAATCAGTAACTGATTCCAATTTTTCTTTTCCTTTTTTCAATAAACTCGTGTGATGCACGTATATTTTATTATTATTTATTATAATCTTTATTGTACACCAAATAAACAAAAATACAGGACAAACATTTAAAAGAATAAGTGCACAATGGGCGGGCGATTTTAATTCGTATATAAGTTTTTTTTAATAGTTTCGACGTTCCAAATTCAAATCACGTTAGCCCCTGGGGAAAGCCCACACATTCGATCTCTTGCGACAGTGACTTGCTTTAAGTGAGGGTTGTATGATAGGGCATTATCGAACAGGTGGTGTAAAAATAACTTTTACACACATTCCAGACCAACCCCCTTGGTGAGATAGAACCACTATAGCAAAGCCGTCTCCAGCCGCTGCCGGCGTTAACTTCCAAGCTCTATGGTTGTGACGTAATATGTTGTGTTTTACGATGTACCCGCGGCTTATGAGACTCACTCGGGGGATTTGGATCTCCTTTTACTGTTATGCAAGTCTCTTATTAATATATTTTGACAGGTGCCTGTGAATTTCATGTTTTTCATTGTATAAAGTTTTGACTTGGTACATTTGGGTGGACCATAATGTTTGCAGAACAAATAATAATAATAATAATAATTTATTTATTGAAAAATATATTTTTTTGCTTAAATATGTGTACATATTAGGGAAAAAAATATTTCAGACATCGCACCTCGAGGTTGGGGGTTAACCCATCGAGGGGTTAAAACCAAAGTGGCACTATACTGAACTTGTTTTTAATTGCCATTTTTTGGTAAACCTTTAACTTTTCAATTTGATTATCACAACCCATTCTCTGATTGTCAAAGTCTTTGTGCCAATTATTACATAATGTTCCTCGGTAATTGATTCGCAACTTCTTATCGAGTAAATAAGTAGGTACACTGAAAACTTTATGACTGCTGAAAAATAACCTTTTTGGTTTAGTGCCACTTGTGTTTTAAGAATGCGACAGTTTGCCACAATACTGTAGTGTGCAAATGTTTTGAATGCTAAAAATATTTTTTATTAAACAAGTTAAAGTGAATTTATAACAAAAATAAATCTATGTCAAAAGGCTTTCAAAGATTTGGAAAAAAAATAGCATACTTCATTCGCGGGATGTTTCCTTGGATAATTTTCTAATTTCACACGGGCAAAGCCGCTGACACAAACGAGTTAATAACAAATCAAAGACATCCACAATCAAACATTTAGCTCCACCCCCGCTCCTCTCAAAGAGCCGTGCTCACTAATCAGGCTCCGTCTATTCTCTTGACGAATTACTTTTCTAGTACAATACCAATTTTGTGGACTGAATCACTCCTTTGTCATTTGATTGGCTGCCGGCTTCCTCGGACACTTCGTTAATATCTGTCAGGGAAATAAGAACACCAGACTACTGATATAATTAAAAAAGAACAGAGAAATTATTACTTATTTCAGTCTTCCCGTCCAAACATAATGTAGGTGTCTCCAAGGCTACAGTGAATAGACTCTAAATAAACTAGTGCGCTTCACCATCAACGATTGCATCACTCATCACTCATCTCCTTATCATTAGATGGATTGCAGTCAGTTTATATAATAGTAATAAAAAAATTGTCTGTCTGTATGTTCGCGATAAACTCAAAAATGCAAAACGGATTTTCATGCGGTTTTTATCAGTAGACAGAGTGATTTATGGAGAAGGTTTAAGTGTATAATGCATGTGTACTTTATTAGAGAAAAGGCAAGAATATCAAAAAATTCTAAAGCTACACTGCGGACACGTGTGTCATACACGCGGACCTGGGCGCGTCGTCTTCATACATTTTATATGGAAACTATACTTGTAGAGCTACACTAGATCTACGCACAAATAAGGCGTGTTAGGGACTACTCACACTTTTTCAGCTCTATTCAGCTTATGTCCTTATAAAACAACTATTTTGTATGGAGACGCGTACGCATCCATTCAGCTTTCCGCGTTTATTCAGCTTTCGCGGCAAACAAGTGTAAAATAAGAACAAATGTATTTGTATCATGCGAGTGCTTTAGATAGAGTTCAGCGCTGATAAAACTTAAACTTTACGCGGCTGATAGAAGTAGAACTGTATAAGTGTGACCAAAATCGTTCAGCGAAAAGCGAATAGAGCTAAATAAGTGTGCGTAGTCCCTTACACGGTGCGTCGGTCTAATGTAGTTCTAGCTTGACACCCATGTATGTGAATTTAGGGTGGGTCGTTAGTTACTTCAAATGTAAGTCGTTAACTATCACAATTTTCTTAACTATGTGTGTAATTAAAAGTTGTTGATATTCTAGTACTGTTAGTTACCATTCAATCTCTTTATCGTTGATATTTACGTTAACATTACCGAAACTACCAGTCAATCAAGAAATTAATTAAGATTCTAAGTTTATAAAATTAATTTTCATACATTAAGTCTATTGTTACCCGCAACGACGGTCAGACTAGTTAGTTATTATCAAGCAAAACTTACTAAAGTAATCAATAATTATAATAATAAATGCTTTTAGTTTCACACAAAGAAGCTTTGAATAATTATTATAATCAACATCAAAAGTTAGTTTAATTAGGTAACTAGTAAAGTTCATAAGTATATTTTTTAAACGTTTATATTAGGTACTAATTTATGTTGAAAAGAAAATGAAGTGGTATTGTAATTACGAGTAGGTATATGGACAACTAGGTATTATTAAAAAAAAAATAATTACACAAAGTAATGCGCCTGGCTGGGTTTGAAGTCGCGTCCTACATTTTGTAAGTCGGGGCTATTATATATACTCGTATACAAGGTGCAGTTTTAAAACTGCACAATATTTCAGGAGGTTGTAATAAAACTCATAAATAATCATGTAAAAAAACGATACCTGGTCAATAATCAGTAATACTTGTTATTTAATTTTTTAATTACACTAAACTAAATCGATTGATCGATGGCCGCGGGGGCGTGGCTAGGGTGTGGCGTGCGGGATGATGATTGGATGATACATTATTTATGAAACTATCGTTGCGAGTTAGTGTGTGTGAAAACGCCCTTTATTGTTCCGTGTTTGTGTGTGTGAAAAAAAGCGCGGTTATAAAAAAAAAAAAAATTACCTACTTATTTTATTATTGATTCGGGTCGAGAATCACTAACATAATTACCTCCTGAAATATTTTGCAGCTTCAAAACGACACCTTGTATAGTCGGCCTTTTATTGTTCCCACTGCTGGGACTCGGGCCTCCTCTCTAGAAGAGGGAATGGGGCGTAATACACCACGCAGACTTTTTTTTTTTTTTCGATGGGAAAAATCATCTTATGACAACCCCCGCTCTTGGGCGGAGCGGGAGATAGTGTCAGATTCTTACTGACTAAAAAACCCATCCCGTTCCTTCAAGCCTTCATACCGGGGCTCGAGCGCCCTTTCGGATTACCCTGGCCCCAGTAGGCTTCGACCCGGCTGGGCCCCTGCTGTTGCTGACAACTCCTTGAGGCGCGCGGGAACAGCGCGCGCCGTCGACGACTTGGGCTTGGTCCGGACGGTTACCGGACGGCCGGACAGCGAGCTACCCATTGCTCACTGTCCGCAAGCCCGCGCCTACGGTGGCTGGAAATCGGGATCGGAATCCCGGCGGCGGCGGCGAGAGCGCCGTTGCCTGATGCGGTCGGCCTCCTCCTTAGCGAGCATTACTGCTTCGCAGAAGTCGGTGACCGCCTGCCACTCCTCCTCGCTCCGGACCATGGCCTCGACCAAGGCCCGGCGCGAGAGGTCTCCGCCGCCGATCACCCCCACGAGGGCACGGCGATGCTCCGCCCAAGCAGGGCACACTGCGATTGTGTGCTCCACCGTGTCCTCCATCCACCACGCAGACCCAGTGCGGATTGGTGGATGTCACATGTCTTCGAATTTTTGGTTCTAGGACATGCCGGTTTCCTCACGATGTTTTCCTTCACCGTTTTTGAGAGCAATGGTGATGAAATAAATTACACAAAATAATGCGCCTGGCTGGGTTTGAACCCGCGACCTACAATTCGTAAGTCGGGACCGTTACCACTCGGTCACCACTGCTCTCAATAATAAATTCAACTCCGAATTGAACAGACACAATGTACCTACAAGCACTATCGACATTTTGAATAAAGGTATATTTTCATCCATTCATTCTTTATGTTACAATAGCAATACGAGTTCTATCTAAAATTGCTCCTTAACGAATTCTAGAATTCTTCAAATTTCAAAGTAGCAGACAGAGGGTTGTTCGGTAAATCAAATCATAGCATACAACAAAGGCATTGTGACAAAGCAATCCGGTTCTTTATCTATACCGTCGAATACATTCTTTTACGTGTGAGGTAGTATGCGAAAATTGGTGATATTGGTGGTCAAAGTCAAAATAATAAATTTCACATAGGCCTACATGGGCACTTATAAAACATCAGAAGCTAGTACACGGTTCCAAATTGGTTGTTTCCTATGGAGAAGAATAGGCAAGAAACTCCATGGTTACCCTTTTAAAAAAAGAGGTTGTTATTACAATATTGATAGATATTATGTAAGAACAGTGTAGACCAGTCAATATTGTACACAAAAGCACGATAAAAATAATCATAATAAAAACAAGTAAGTCGTAATAGGAAGTGGTCTAAGAGTTCGTGGAGTACACAGTGTTTTCATGTTCACATTACTAAAAAAGAGGCTATTTAAAAAAAAAGCAGGAAATATATAACTTTGTAAAAAATCGCTTTTAGCTATAAGACCGCCCACGTGTGACTTTTAAGTTACTCATGTAATTTTTAGTTTTGGTGTACAACAAAGAATCAATCCATCTATCTATCTCGTAAAGTTATTAATTGATTTATATTTTTATATATTTTTTTACTATATAGGTTATTTGTTTTACTGAGATACATATTATGTACATAAAAAAATCTAGGTATATAACTTTCAATAAAATACTATTAACAAAATAAATGACTAACAAAAAGGCAGTTGAAATATAAATAAGAAGTACAGTGAACACCCAACTGGTCTGGACAACTACCTAGCAGGACAATTTCCGTGAAAGCACGGCACGACATCGACAATTCGACATGCACTAGAAATATCTTTAAATAGAACTCTAGCGATTAGCTTTTGTTTTCCTATTTTGCGAATAGGGGTTTTTGAATTCTGAATTTTCGCATTCGCATTGTTATCGCAGTCTATCAAATACATAAATTACAGGTATTTATGACAAGAACGTCAAGGAATCTACATTGGTTCCTATGCGGAAGCTAAAAGAAGCTTGACCGAATTGATCGATCAGATCTGAAAGATAAAATTAACCAGATATTAAATATACAAAAGTTTAGAAAAGCTCAGTACCGAAACAGCTGTTTGAAATAATTGATAAAATGAATAACGAAATTTTTGATAAAATTCGGATTATGCTATATATATATATATATTATATTATTCTGACCACGTGACTGGGCTTTGAGATGACGTCAGAACATATGAATCGGAGGCGTGGCCAACTCGAGGCATTCGACGCAAGAGAATCAAACGAAACGGTCGTAACTTAGGCTGATAGTATGAAAGGCGCACCTAAGCTTAGACTTCCCCGCGCGCACCGCCTCCTCCGCGCATGCTACCTCGCGGAAAGTTCAATAAATCGAACATAGCGACATGATGTTAAACTAATTCAAACCGTCAATTGATTCAGTGTTGCCCGCAAGCAAACTTCATTAATTTCCTATGTCAGAATATTAACATAATCGGTACCTACTAGTAGTCAAATATATTATTCATTATAAAGCTTTATTCATGACAGTTTTCGGTATTATGCATATTAAAAATATTATAAAACTGGTCAATGATATCTTGTTTCTTGACTTTCAGGGTTGTAGGCCAGCGGGAAGTACTTATCTATCTCATCTCTTATTCTTTAATTCTTTAATTCTTTATTGTACACTATAGCAACAAAAAATAAGTGGATAGCAAAGTTCATGTACATAGGCGAGCTTAACTCAAAGTTGAGTTTTCTTCCAGCAAACCATTGAGCGATAGAGAGAGTTGACATTAGAGGGTAGGGTCCAGTGTACAATTTTAAAATTAGAAATATTGTGAATAAAATAATAATACATAAACAAATATACCTACATACATAAATACACACATACTTTATATACTATAAATATATATATATATATATATATATATATATTCTATGTCATTGTGAAAGGAAATGCTCTTTAATTTTCCTCTTGAAGACATCTAAAGAAGGGCTGTCACGTAAGGAGTGTGGGAGGGAGTTCCAAAGACGCACTGCAGTTACAGAGAAGGAACCATCGTAACGGCTAGAAGTGTGAAACGGAGTACGAAGAAGAAGAGAATTGGCAGTGCGACAGGGTTTACCCCTCGGGACGAAGTACTCAAAGCGTTCACGAAGGTATTGTGGAGAATTAGGGTTGTGCAGGATAGTGTAGAGAAGAGATAGGATATGGGCATCACGCCGACGCCGAATCGGCAACCACTTCAATCTGGTCCGAAACTCCGACACATGGTCGTATTTGCGGAGGCCGAAAATGAAGCGGATGCACAAGTTCTGCAGTCGCTCGAGTTTGTTTAGGAGAACCTCCGTTGCATCGAGAAAACAGACATCCGCATAGTCTATTAGCGGTAGAAGAAGAGATTGCGCAAGGGTGACCCTAGTATGAAATGGTAGGAATTTTTGGAGACGTTTAAGGGACTGAAAAGAGTAGAAGACCCTCCTACTAACATCAGCTATATGAACATCCCAAGAAAGGTTAGTATCTATATGGACGCCTAGATTCTTAGCACTTTTCGAGTAAAGTATAGGTACTGAGTCATAAACTACTGGTGGGAGAGACTGGTGATTCAGTAAACTAAGCATATATCTGCCACCAATAATGAGCGCTTGAGATTTATTTGGATTCAGTAAGAGCCCAAAGGACTTAGCCCACTTGTTGATATTTTCAAGGTCATCATTGATGGCAGCTATAGTCTCAACGAGTTCGCCGACTTTAAAATGACGATATAACTGCAAGTCGTCTGCGTAGAGATGATAGTTAGAAGTTAGGACCTTAGTGAGAGCGTTTATAAAAACTGAGAAAAGTAGAGGAGAGAGGACGCCACCCTGAGGTACACCCGCAGCCAAATCACACCATTCAGAGGAATCCTCATCAGATCGAACAGACTGCGAGCGGCCCCGAAGATAAGATTTGAACCACTCGATTACTGGTGCAGAGACATTAAGGGAGGAAAGGATTCCTAAGAGGATGTCAAAATCAACCGAGTTGAAAGCACTACTGAAGTCCAATAAAACCAATACGGTTAGACATTTATTTTCCATAGCTAGTCTTATATCATCAGTTATTTTGATAAGGGATGTCACAGTGCTATGGCCAGGTCTGAAACCGGATTGGTAGGGACTTAGTAGGCTGTTAGAGGATAGATATCGAGACAGTTGCTTCTGAACAACACTCTCAAGGACTTTGGAGAGGATTGGGAGGATGGATATTGGTCGAAACTGGGATGGTAAGGTGGGATTTGAAACTTTAGGAAGCGGTAGGACGTGAGCCTTCTTCCAAGCAGAAGGAAAGGAGTTAGTGAAGAGAGAGAAATTTATAATGTGAGTTATGACAGGAGTTATTTCACTCAGAATAGGTAGGAACATTTGGAGCTGAAGGCCATCGTCGCCTACCGCCTTGGTAGATATGGATTGGATACATTTCTTAATATCTAGCTCAGTAACCGAGTGGAAAGAGAAAGAAGTATTATCAGGCAGAGGAAGATTAGCAAGGTCATTAAGAGTTGACGATTTAACATCGTCATTGAGTGTAACTGGTGACATAGAAAAGTGTGCATTAAGTGCATTGAGGTCCATTTTATCAGGAGAACTCTTGTTAGTGGCTTTGCCAATACCAAGAGTCTTCAAAAACTGCCATACTTGCGATGGATTGGAATTGTCGATTGAGTTGTGAATGTGGCGCCTTTTCGCATCTCTACACAAACGACTGCAGCGATTTCGCATGTTCTTATAGAAGTCCCAATTTTCTTCTGTGGGCCGCTTCCTATAAAGACGTTTGGCTTTATCCCGTTTTGCCATCTGGTTTTTTATTGCTGGAGAAAGCCATGGTGCAGGAAGGTGCTTGACCCTTACCTTTTTAAGAGGAGCATGAGTCTCATACAAATTCAACACAGTCCTGCTAAAAACCGACACCATTGTGTCTACATCCTCGCAGGTGAGTACAGGAGACCAGTCAATCCCAGCTGCATCAGCCCTCAAACGCTCCAAATCAACGTTTTTAAAACTGCGAAGAAAGAGAAATTTGGCCTTGCGTTTAGGAGGACGGATCTTATAGGAAACGTAAATGAGGTCATGGTAGGAAAAAGGGGCAGGCAGCTGTCCATGTGTGGCTACTTTCTTAGGGTCAGAAACTAGGATGAGATCTAAGAGAGAAGGAGTACAGTGAGGGGCCCTGTGTGTAGCATTGAGTGGAAGTATATGCATATTGACAGAAGAGACAAGTGATTGGAGTTTGCGGCTGCGTGAATCTCCTTTGAGCAGACAAGTATTGAAGTCTCCGAGAATAATTGTATGATCATATTGAGAGGACAGATTTTCTAATTTAGCTTCGAAAGAGGAAAAGAAGTCAATATGGAGAGAAGGGCTATAATAGACACCAAGGAGTAACTTTGTATGTTGGAAGTCTATTTCAACAAATAGGTGTTCAGCACACTTTGAGTAGAAACTCGGAGACTGATCAATAATCTTGTAGCTGATATCACCACGGAGATAAATGGCAACCCCTCCACATCCTTTGCCCGTTCTGTCATTGCGGACAATCTTGTATCCAGGCAGAGAGTACTGCGTGGAAGGAAGAGCAGGTTTAAGAAAACTTTCAGATACAAGGACAGCGTGAATAAGATCAGAGTCGAAAGACGATAGTAAGTCAGAGTAGTGAGCAGGAACGCTTTGAGCATTTATGTGAACAGCATTAAAGAACTTATTACAGTTTAAAAAAGCAGCAGAAAGTTCATCTCGAAGAGTCAAAGTATTGTCATCACTCAAAGCACTGGCAAAGCTTTGATCTGATGCAGAGGATGAGCAAGAACAAAAGCAGTCATCAGTAAGATCATATGACATAGTAAAATATAAATATTAAAATAAATATATATATAAAAAAAGAAAAAAACTATATAATCTAAAAAATAAATTTAAGTACTCAAACCTCGATGCACTCGCCGGTTTATCTTGATTTCTTGAGAGTATCATATCAAAATATGCGTTTTTTTTTGCGGTGGGAAAATCATTTAATGATATCCCCCGCTATTGGGCGGAGCGGGTGATATTGTCAGACTTTTACTGACTAAAAACCCACTCCTGTTCCTTCGTTGTCTTTTGTACCGGGGCTGAGCTAACTTTCGAATTAACCCTGACCCCAGTAGACTTCGACCCAACTGGGCCCCTGCTGTTGCTGACAGCTCCTTGAGGGGCGCGGGTACAGTGCGCGCCGTCGACGACTTAGGCTCGGTCTGGACAGTTACCGGACGGTCGGACAGCGATTTACCCATTGCTCGCCGTCCGCAAGCCCGCGCCTACGGTGGCCGGAAATCGGGATCGGAAACTTGGCGGCGGCTGGGGCGCTGTGAGCGCTGCCGTTGCCTGATGCGGTCGGCCTCCTCTTTTGCTAGCATGGCTGCTTTGCAGAAGGCGGCAACCGCCTGCCACTCCTCCTCGCTCCGGACCATGGCCTGTACCAAGGCCCGGCGCGAGAGATCGCCGCCGCCGATCGCCCTCACGAGGGCACGGCGATGATCTGCCCAAGCGGGGCACACATCTACTGTGTGCTTCACTGTGTCCTCTGGGCGTTCCGCACTGTGGCGACACCCGGGCGTCACTTCCGCGTGAATCCGGTGCAGGAACCTACCGAACTTGCCATGTCCCTTGAGAATAGTGTTGCCAGGTCCATTTGGATAAAAATCGGGACAGATGGTAAAACAAATCGGGATTTAGAGTTTTAGATTGGGACAAGTATTTTTTTTTTATAAAGATTTTTTTTTTTGGTAGAAAATCATCCAATGACTCCTCCGCTCTGGGGTGGAACGAAAGGGCATGTCAAACTTTTACTGAGTAAAACCCAGACTTCTTCAGTCGCTCTTTGATTTTCAGGGTATTTGATTTATTGGGACATTTAACGTCCCGATCAGGTGCAAATCAGGACGCGTCCCCAGACCCTTAAAAATCGGTACATCCCGCGCAAATCGGGACGCCTGGCATCACTAGTTGAGAACCTGCGTCATGCGGAAGGTGAGGACGCCGTGAGGTCTTTCCAGCCACGCCTCTAAGAGGGGACTTACCGCCATAATTATGGCGTGTCCAGCACTGGGTTGCGATAGTCGCTGATGCCATTTCACCATGAGATCCCGCCGGAGCTCTGTCCGCCATGCCGCGACCTGTTGCGGCAGCGGGCTTTCGCCCCGGCGTTGCATCTCCACGCGCAAGTCATGCATATGTGCAAGGACTGTTGCCTCCAGATCCCATGGTGGCAGGCCAGCAAGGAGGCTCGCCGCTTCGCGGGAAACCGTGCGGTATCCGTATTGCCATGACCCTCTGGCATGCGTTTAGCTGGGCCTTCAGCCGCTGACGCGGCGACGGTGCCCACACTGGCGCCCCATAAAGGGCCATGGACCGAACGATTCCCGCATAGAGCCTCCGGCAGGAGGCGTCTGGACCCTCAAGGTTGGGCAGGTTTAGTTTGGGAGCCATACGTCGGAAATGCTCCACGAAGTGTCACCAGCAGTCGAGGACGAGTCCCAGGTACTTCATCGTCGACCCGACGCCGGTGTGAACTCCTCCTACCGTTAATTGGGAACCCGATAGCCGCGCGTTCCGAGGGCCGTGGAAACACATAGCCTCGGACTTGTGCAGCGCCACCTAGAGTCCCAACTGCTGGATCCTGTCAACAACTATCGAAACCCCGCGTGTCGCTAGATCGGCCGCCGCCCGGTACGACTCTCCCTGCGCTTGAACCAGCGCAGCGTGTCGTCTGCGTAGCAGACCACGCTGACCCCGTCAGGGAGGTCGTCGCGCAGCACGTAGTCGTACCCGATATTCCACAAGGGTGGTCCTAGTACCGATCCATGCGGAACACCGCACGACATCTCTCGGCGTCTGCACTCTCCCTGGTGACCTGGGTAGACTATATACCTGTCTGACAGGTAGGCCTTGACCATTTGGCAGAGGTATTCGGGCACCCGGTGGTACTGGAGTGCCCTTCGGATCGTACTCCAGGGCAGGGAATTAAAGGCGCTGGCAATGTCCAAGGACACTGCCACGACACACCTACCCTGGGACACCACATCCCCCGTCGTCAGGGCTCGCACGCGCATGATGGCGTCCACTGTTGAGCGCATCAAAGGGCTTGCCCACCTCATCGAGCAACACAATGGGCCGGTACACAGACGGAGAGTCCACAGGCCGCCCTGGATCAAAGACCGGTATTTGATATACATTTCAAATTAAAATCTCTACGCGCTTCTAAAAAAAGGGTCTTGAACTTTTGACATATGTATAGACGAACAACAAAGTGATCCTGTAAGGGTTTCGTTTTTGCCGATTGAGGTATGGAACTCTAAAGAAGTAAAAAGATGAATCGAATACAGGGTTATTTGTAAAACACAGGCAACTTCTCAGCCTCTCAGGGCTATATTAATAACATCATAAACAACAACTTTTGTTTAACAACTTCTAATAATGTACGAGTAGCATTTTTTCTTTCATCCAGTAAGTTCTATATGTTGTGCGTTCCTTCAATTGAATGGTCAAAGAACATAATATTTTATGTCAAAATGTCAAATCCGTATTCTTGGAATAATTAATAAGATACACTAAAAGGAAAGTTCACCTTTTTATCAATTATAAATACGCGTTTCTGTAGAATTATTATTGTGTACTTAAATGTTGGTTTACTTAAATAAATAAACTAGTAATGTGTTTTCACAGTCTGTGTGTATTTATTTTTATTTGTATAAATATTGGAGTTTGAAGTAGGTACATTGTACTGATATCTAGAATTTTATCATATACTGAAATATAATTTATTGATGCTGTTTGGAATAAATATACAAAGACTATTTAATTTTGTATCATGTCGTTGATTTTTAACTTATGTAGGTACCTGCTTCCATTTTATATAGTGGTCAAACGTGGGCCTATTAATTATAAAAATAATTATAAAAAAACTGTATTAACCAGAATACTAGAGGTATTCTAAAGAAATAGTTTTTTTTTTAAAGCATAAGTATTTAAATAACTACTCTTATTAATTAATCATTTTTATTAGTACAAATGCCAAGCAATATGCTCGTAAATCTACTTAGGGGCGTGTTTAGTTTGATATAATTATATTACGCGTGAAGTTTGAATAAATAAATAGTTATAGGTAGAGTATAGAGAATATAGTTGAGGTTGTGGTAATGTTAAAAGGAGTTACCGCGGCCCTGAAACGCAAAACGCAACTGAAGGAAGACAGGTGGGTTTAAATCAGTATAAGTCTGACAATCCCTATAGCTTCACCCAGAGAGAGTAGAGATATTTTGGTGATTTCAAAACAAGAAACAGTTTCTCTGAAACACGTGCTCATTAAGAGGACTACATGAGCTAATCACGAGTTCAATAATATGCAAAAGAGCTTTTGCGTATTATCGAACTCTGATTCTCTGTAATTAACAGAATCAGAAAAATACATGTTATTCTTCATGATAAATGCTAGATAGATTGTGTTTAATTATAAAATAAATATAAATAATAAATATAATATATTATATTAATTTATAAGTAACTTTCAAATATTTCTGTGACGTATTCTCATAGATATACTCGTTTGAAAGTTAGGGCCAGATTCGTGATTTTTTTTTTATCGAGCCTACTAATTTACAGAGTTTCAAAAAAGTACAAAATTAGTAGAACCCAGCCTTAAGGTCTTGCAGTCCTCTTAAGTGTCCAGTTGACAGTTCAATTAATAAATCATAAAAGGAAATAAATCAAGTCAAGTGTCTTATATTTTTAAACCATATTTATTATAATGAGTTATTCATGGAACTTCCTAGAATGGCTAGCTATATAATATATATATTTTTAAGTTCTATAATAAAAATGTTTCGCCGAACACATTTGTCGAACTCATTTCATTCAAATTTTAAGATCTCACATCAATTATAGTACAGGTTGACATAAGTGTCTTATCTTTTTTTTTACTTGTGGAAATCCTGTGGAAGCCCTTTCTTTCAGCCTTGAAGCAAGCACAGGAGTCAGTCAGACTCCTTTTTTAGAGATGGGAAGTATTTAATGACTTCTCCCGCTCTAAGTTGGAGCGAGAGGGCGTGTCAAACTTTTACGGACTAAAACCCATCTTCCTTAATTTTCCCATGTCTTCCAAGGCCGTGGTAACTCTTTCAAACGTTCCCTTATCGATCAGACTTCTACTAACTAAAACCAGACAGTTCTTCCTCGTCTCGTCGATTCTGGCTGGAATGAGAAGACACGGTTGCATTCTCCATAACATGGTAACTTGATTTCCGCTAGCAAACTCCATTTCTGATTAAGAGGAAGAGGAAGCTGCTCCTCACATTTTCAAAAAATTATGATAATAGCGCAAACACCACGCTAAACCAAATTGGGTATTTATGCTTGAACGATAGACTTCCCCAAGTCTATCACTCACAGATTACATATTTCTGCTATTTGACTTGACACGGCTACCATCTGTATGGAGGATCCTTTCTTGTCAATGGAGTTTTGCGGGACTTTACTCTCTGTTCCGTATTCCTCTTAACTGGTGACCCCGACGTGATTTAATGATGAAGGGTTACCTATCATAGCCGGCAGCGGATGTCATAGCGGTTTTGGTCACTACATCATAAAATGTGAGATTTATACTATTTAAAATGTCAAAATTGTCTAACTTTTTTATTAGAAATATTATAATTAAGAGTAAACAGGAACGGGATGACCGTCACCCCCTGCATAAACAGCAATACCTGCGCGTTTAAAGAGCCGTAAAAGTTTTGTGCAATTTACGACCTTTTCGAAAGACAGTGCAGAGGACGAGAGATACGCGCTGTGGAGGCAGAAACACCCAACTCCTCCAAACTTCATCACCTCATCAGAACATTTTCCACCTAGACGCAAAATACAGTGGCCAATCTGGAAATCTTTAAACCGACTGCGTACCCAGTTTGGCTGCTGTAAAACATTTTGGCCAAAAGGGGCTTCTACGACCCATCTCTAACACAGTGGCAGTGTGGAGCCGCTGCACAGGACATGCGTCACCTTTTATGCTGTGCAACCACCTGCACTTTTCAGGATCTATACGAAGCCAATAATAGAGCTGTACTGTTTGCCAAATACTGGTCAGAAAAAATCTAGTTTGAGAACATCGACACGAAAAAAAGAAGAATTACACATTAATTTCTTTCCCCGTGCGCTTCAAATCTACAGGATTATTTGAATGAGTCACCGCGGCCTTGGTACGCAGAGTACAACTGCCTTCAGTTCTTAGTTACGTCAGACTTTTATTGAATAAGACCTATCCGTATTCCTTAATACGGGTAAGTTTTAGTCAATTAAAGTCTGACATTCCCTCTCGCTCCAGCTTGATCATTCATCACAGAGAATTAAAGCTAAAACTACATTAGACCGACGCACACGCGGACCACTGATTTGTATGTAGAACGACGTCGCGTGGAATGTATCTAGGGTAGCTCTACAAATCTAGTTTGCATCTAAAATCTATGAAGACCGACGCGCTCAGTAGCCCGATTCACGTAATGAAAACCGTAACGATATCGTAGCGATTTAGTCGTTTAGACCATTTCCGTATTCACATCCATCAATCGAGTTTGAACGACACCGATTTTAAAGTCGTTTGAAATTCGTCGATTAAAAAAAAATTGTATAACATTATCCTAGTAGAATACTTATTAGTGTAACTGGAAATAAGTCGATAGATCGTGAATACCGCTTTTGGATAGGACTTCGATCGAACGACTACAAAACTTCAACGATATATGGCTTGTTTGATTTTACGTAAATCAGGCTACAGATCGGCGTGTATGGCACACGTGTGAGCAGTGTAGTACCTTAAGGCTACGCTATCTCTCCTGTTTGTTCCAACTCATAACATGCGGGATTACACTTTATGCACGCCAAAGTTGTCCAACTTTTCATTAGACGTTATTTAATTTAGTGCTGAAGATTTAAGGCTATCCATCTACCGTCTATTAAGCTAGAATGTCGTCGGTTTATCCGTCCCTCCCTCGGTCCCCTCTCCCATCCCCCACCGATACTCGTTTACAGTGTAAACAAAGTAAATTGTTCTGCCACCCCAAGTTATTATGCCGCCGCGATATTACCGGTTTACGATGGTAAGATACTGCTAGACTGTAGCGATGTGTACAAATTAAAGTGGGTGTTAACCAAACACTAGCGATTGGTAGCACTTTTTGTTGCTTTTTGCTCTTTTGTAAGTGGTTTTGTGTGTGAGTTTAAACAAATTTTTATTAAAAATAATTTTTTTCATAGCAAGCTTTTATAGCGCAGTATACCTGTATATTAATACTCGTCAAGACGAATCATACGAGCCCAAACTTGAGGAAGTTGTGTAGTTTAACTACCGAGTTCCATCATCAGATCAGCTCATTGACATAATAATTTTGTATTACCATCTGATTTACAATCGGTAACCCGGAAGTGGGTCAAAAATTTGCAAGATTTGATTACAGACATAATTACTACAAACATCGGAACAGGTGAAGCTAAATAAAACGTTGTAAAAAACTGTAACAATTAAAGCAGGATTTGACTGTGTAGTTCTAAGTGGATATAAGAACCTATATTACAACAATTTTATAAAGGTGAAAGTCTTTATATCACTAGCTTCTGCCAGCGGCGTCGCCCGCGTCTCTACACAAAATTTGGAGCCCCGTTTTCTCCTTTTAGGGTGTGAATTTTGGAAAATACTACTGAAAGGTTACATGATATTGCTAAAATCCCTGTCGCTGATAGTGAGTAATTTTGTCCAGGATTCTGTTCTTACCATGACGTGTTAAAATGTCAAACGTGCGAGCGAAGAGATAAAAGAGGGATGGAGCTATCTCCATCTCTCTTTTATAGAGATAGATAGATAAAAAAATATTCGTTGCAACACAAAACGCACATAACAGCACCCTATATAGTTATGGAGTTATTTAGAGTGTTGTTGTGTGCCTTTTGACCTGAAACCAAATTGTTAAAGGGGTCGCCCTTTCATCATCAGCCTTTTTAATGTTCCCACTGCTGGGACTCAGGCCTCCTCTCTTGGAGAGGAAATGGGTTGTAATCTACCACGCGGCCCTGTGCGGGTTGATGGATGTCACATATCTTCAAAATTTTAGTTCTAGGACATGCAAGTTTCGTCACGATGTTTTCCTTAACCGGTTTGAGAGCAGTGATGTTTAACTAATTATTCGCCCTTAAATAGTTCAGTTTAGGTCGGCTCATAGATCGCATTAAGAGGTCGTTGCAGGATCTCTGGCTTTCAGGAGTGCTTTGAGAAAAGTGCTATAATTATTTTCCAAAATATACCGTCCCCCTTGTATTCTCATCATCATCAATCAACAGCGTATCGTGGTGCACTTTTCGATATGAGTTTTTTTTTTTTTCGAAATTAAGTAATTGCTTAAGTAATCAGCTGATGTTTATACAAAACAGACAAAAACGTTTATATAGTTTCCTGATACCTGGTGTTTCCTGATAGCTATAACTTAGGGGTCTTTAAATCAAGAGTGAATAGGTTACTTCTGGGCAAGCGTGCTCTATCGTCATTGCTTACCGTCAGGTGAGATGGGGAATAAAAAATAGAAAGGTCTTCTTCTTCTTAGCGTCTCTCCACAGATCATGTCCCACCTTCCATCCTGCAAAACGTGCCCTGTTCACCTGTTCACGTAGGGATCTAATGATAGCATCAGTGATGCCGTGGCCGATTAGGTTACTCTTACCTTGCAGATATGTGGGAACCAAGTAAAGGTAGCGGTGGCATAGTGAAGGCATCACGACATGACAGTGTCGTGCCGTTTACCGTCACGGTATTCAAGTCGGCTAGATTGCCAAGGCGCGCCTATTAGATGTTTTACGTCATAAATCATATAATTTCTGAAAATTGTAGTACTGGGAAATTTAAGTACATAATATTCAAGTAATTAGAATAATGCACACCCATATACACCTAAATTAGAAAAATAAGTTATATTAGTAATTCAAGCACTGAATAGTAGGAAAATAATATGAGCATTGACGCACTATATTGGTGTCTACGCACGCACACGCAAACATGCTAGTGACACAATTTAGATAAATCAAAATAAGTACTTAGATAATATTCTTGATTCATTTTAGAATGAAAAATTACCTATTTTAAAACAGCTAATCGATTCAGTCGACGATTTTGAACATAATACTTTTGCATGTTAATCAAAAGCAAAAAATACGTTGAAGAACAACGCGTACAGTTACGCAGTAGAATAGGGTAGTTTCCAGGGTCAAAATAATCATTTTATTTAGTCCGTAGTTTAGATTACAAAAAAATATTAACCAAAAATGACAAAGATATAGCCCATTAAAGTTACGTGTGACGTCACCACGTGCGAAAAAATGCAGTACGGCGGGCGTGACGTTACACGTAACTTTAATGGGCTATATCTTTGTCATTTTTGGTTTAATTTATAAATAAAAAAATACGTGTGCCTTATTTTTGAATAATCTAAAAGACGGACTAATTACATTTTTTACGGCAACTAGCCTATTCCTTGTCGTAGTCTGTGTGTCCTGATGGCTACAACCCGGGAATCTTTAAGTCAAGAGTGAATAGGTTCCTTCTAGGTAAGCGCGTTTCATCGTCGGCCGCATCTTCGCTTTCCATCAGGTGAGATAGCGGTCAAGCGCGAACCTATCAACAATAATAATAATAAAAAAAAACAAGCTACTCTCAACCCATTCAAACCCCGACGACCCCTATTTTTCTACAAAAAAATACCTTTAAAATCTTTCAAGCTACATTTACTTGAAACCCTATCCATTCTGCTCTAAGCCCGATGTCCTGCTGAAATTATCGTTGCGAAATCTCGGCTAGTGGAAGCATAGCCTGGTTTAAATTTAAAACGTTTTGCTCAGACGATAGCGTGCCCGTCTCAAACGTTTGTGATGAATAATTTATAGAGTTTACTTGTACTCTATATTATCTTGCATATAGAATTTTGGAGACCATTTTCTGTGTTAACCTTTGTTGGTAAGCGTTGGTAAGGCAGTCTAAAGGTGACTGAGACGGTTCGTTTTGCATGGATTAGCAAGTTGAGTTTGAACATAATTTAAGTATATGCATCAACGACGGCGTGTTATGTTCCACGCTCTCGCTTTAAAGATATCTCAGCAAAACCGTAGAAGGCCATCAAGGCTGAAGTTACTGGGACCATGGGTTGGCTTCTGAAAGGAAAATCCGGGGTCTTGGAACGCTTGGCCAAGAAGAACCATAGGTGTGGTTTTAGTCAGCATATGTCACACGCCCTCCTCAGCCTCAGATCGGGAAGAGTCATTGGATTATTTTCCACCTAATAAAACCCACATTACTAGTGTAGTCTTTTCAGGCCATTTTCCGACACAGTGAGCAATGGCTAGCTCGCTGTCCGGCCGTCCGGTAACTGTCCGGACCAAGCCCAAGTCGTCGACGGCGCGCACTGTTCCCGCGCGCCTCAAGGAGTTGTCAGCAACAGCAGGGACCCAGCCGGGTCGAAGCCTACTGAGACCAGGGTTATCCGAAAGGGCGCTCGAGCCCCGGTATGAAGGCTATAAGGAACGGGGTGGGTCTTTTAGTCAGTAAGAGTCTGACACTATCTCCCGCTCCGCCCAAGAGCGGGGGTTGTCATTGGATGATTTTTTCCCACCATAAAAAAAGGCCATTTTCCGACAGATATGAGGAACCTCAATATAGATAGGTTGCTTACAACCTGCAGGAGCACTTTTTATTTGAGCTGGCGAATAATCTATAGCTTGTAAATCTTCACCGCATGCTCCACCGTGTCCTCCAGGCAGTCCACATAGTGGTGACACCCGGGCGTTTCTTCCGTTTAAATCCGGAACAGGAATCTCCCGAATTTGTTATGTCTGGTAAGGACCTGCGTCACGCAGGAAGGTGAAAACGCCCGAGGTTCCTCTACAGCCATCAAAGAGCTACTGCCATGATTGGGGAAACTAACTAGCGAGGAATTGGAATTGGGATAGATAGCAATTGGAGATTGGTTTCCGCACTTACTCCATGAAGAACCATTGTACATGGGCCATGGCGGTCAGCTTTTGGCAGGCTTCGTTCTGTCCGTCGAGGTGTGCCCTGCTTGGGCGGAGCATCGCCGTGCTCTCGTGGGGGCGATCGGCGGCGGAGACCTCTCGCGCCGGGCCTTGGTTGAGGCCATGGTCCGGAGTGAGGAGGAGTGGCAGGCGGTCGCCGACTTCTGCGAAGCAGTAATGCTCGCAAAGGAGGAGGCCGAACGCATCAGGCAACGGCGTTATCGCCGCCGCCGCCGCCGCCGGGATTCTGATCCCGATTTCCGGCCACCGTAGGCGCGGGCTTGCGGACAGTGAGCAATGGGTAGCTCGCTGTCCGGCCGTCCGGTAACTGTCCGGACCGAGCCCAAGTCGTCGACGGCGCGCACTGTTCCCGCGCGCCTCAAGGAGTTGTCAGCAACAGCAGGGACCCAGCCGGGTCGAAGCCTACTGGGGCCAGGGTTATCCGAAAGGGCGCTCGAGCCCCGATATGAAGGCTAGAAGGAACAGGGTGGGTCTTTTAGTCAGTAAGAGTCTGACACTATCTCCCGCTCCGCCCAAGAGCGGGGGTTGTCATTGGATGATTTTTTTCCCACCATAAAGAAAAAGGCTTTGTTCTGGCCAACCCACTCTCGCCAGAAGTACACGTGGCCTACCATCTTATTTAGGGTATTTATGAGGATCCTCTTCCTATTGTTTTTTTTTCTGACGAATAGACATGAGACTTGCGTGCTTTTATAAAACGGCTAAGATCAGCTACCACACTACATATTCGTTAGACATATATTATGTAAGTTGACAGTTTTTAAAATATATTTCTAGACATTAGATTGTAGATGTTTTGTGGGAGTTGATTTATAGAGACGGATGCTGGAAAATCCAGTTTAGCTTGATATATAGATTATAATTATAATGCAAAAAATAAAACATAATTATATTTCAATATTTATTTTCCTTGTATACTTTTTTTATCTATCATCTATACCTATATATAAATAAAATTGGAGTGTCTGTTTGTAATATTGAAATAACTGCTTTTTACTACATGCATATGAATATATATACGGTACATACACCAAAATAACATTTTTTACAATTTTTGTCTGTCTGTCTGTTTGTTTGTCCGGGCTAATCTCTGAAATGGCTGGACCGATTTTGACGGGACTTTTTTGGCAGGTAGCTGATGTAATAAGGAGTAACATAGGCTACTTTTATTTTAGAAAAAATAAATTCAAAATCCTGTAGTTATCCTAGCTGTACCACGCGAACGAAGTCGCGGGCACAGCTAGTCTATTATAAACTAGTACTTGACTGCGATCCCACCTGATGGTAAGCAGTGAAGCAATACTTGTACAAAACAAAATATTTTACGTAGATAAAAACCGGCCAAGTGCGAGTCGGACTCGCCTATGGAGGGTTCCGTAGCAGCAAGTAACATTATATAAAAGTTCTTGTAGTTCGTTGTAACTTTGATCGATGTTTTAATAATATTGTATTTTTTTAGATTTATGACGTATTAAAAAAAAAACTACTCACTAGATCTCGTTCAAACCAATTTTCGTTGGTAGTTTACATGGTAATGTATATCATATATTTTTTTTAGTTTTATCATTCTCTTATTTTAGAAGTTACAGGGGGGGGGACACACATTTTACCACTTTGGAAGTGTCTGTGTCTCTCGCGAAAACTATTCAAGACCGAAGAGACTAAAGAGAGAGATTACTTTTCCGGATTATGAGAGCGCAGACAGATAGAATGCCAGGTGCACTCTCTTAGACCACACTTTCTGTTTGAGCACTTTAATTTTTTTTTTTTAGGGTGGAGGCAAGGCCACACAAGGGCAAGAAATATCATTGGATGGTAGGATATCTCTCGCACTTGTGTGGGGCGGGTGGACATGTCAGACTTGTACTGACTAAAACCCACTCCTAGCTTCTTCGTTGCTTTTCATTCCAGCTCCGGGTTTTTCTTTAAGAAGCGAAGCCATGGCCACAGTAGGCTTCGACCCAGCTAGGCTATGTAATTGTTATTTGTTGTGTATTTGTGCATCATCATCATCATTTCAGCAGATAGACGTCCACTGTTGGACATAGGCCTCCCCCAAGTGTCGCAACAATGGCTGGTCCTACGCAGTAATCTTGGTTCTCCTGCGGGAATCATTCATGTTTAATTCGAACACGCAAAAAAACTCCGAGCACAACCTTCTCCATTGGGTGGTATTAAACTTTCTGAAAACTTGACGATCAATTTAACCGACAACAGAAATATTTGTAAAACATAACATAATTGAAAAGTTCATGGAGTTTCTTTCATATCTATTGAGAAATATGCTTTGGAATGTGCAATTACCATCATTTTTCTGCCTGACTTCTTGATAACAGAAAAGTACCGGTAAATCATCATCATCATTACAGCCGATAGACGTTCACTGTTGGACATGGGCAGGGCACATGCTCGCAGACCAGATGGCCGTTAGGGCCGAAAGGTTCTGGAGTGGCGACCGTTTACCGGAAGGCGCATTGAAGGCCTCCTATAAGGTGGACCGATGACCTGGTGAAAGTTACGGAAATCCGATGGATGTGGGACGCACAGGTTTGTTCTTTGTGGCGACACTTGGGGGAGGCCTGAAAAAAATTTTTTTTTTTGAAACAATTGTTTTGAATCTTTGTATAATTGTGAACATATAGTATGGGTACCATACATGGATTACTTTAGTAACAGTTTTGTCGTTACTAATCACCGGTCGTTTCGATTCTCGCCACAATTGGGCGACAACGCCGACTGGCTCCAGTAAATGGCTTTGGCTTCGGGCAGCTAGCTAAAAGATTAAAATACCTATACAATGCCCCAAAATTGTGAATTCGGGAAACGGGTTTTTCCTGTTACATACATCTGGCTGTTTTATGGTTATTGGAAACCTGCTGCGGTCTTCCCGTTTAATAATAATTTAGGTGTCTTCGTAGCTAGAGTGAATAGGCTCTTAATAAGCTAGTGCGCCTCACCATTAACGATTGCATCACTGCTTACCAGGTATTATAAAAAAATGCATAATAAACAGGGTTATTTGTAAAACAAGTCCATGGTCCTTCTACCGGGAAAGATCCAGGAGTGAAGATTAATAAGCAGTCATCAAGTGAACCGTCGAAGTGGATTCAAATGTCAACTGTCATCGATCAGAAAAACTGTGGAATCTGCTGCAGTTTGGAGAAGTCAATCGGAGCAACGGTTAAGGACCTCTGTGAGTTCGTTCCAATTATTACCTATTCCTAGAAAGTTCTGATTCAAATCAAATTATTTTCCATTCCTACTATCGCCTATTTCGCTTCTGGACAGACAATTGGTTGCTAGCGTTCGATTTATTTAAAGCAGTGTTTAAAGAGTTAGCTGCAATATATTACTTAACGCCCGTGTTCTATATAGCTACTTAGTTATATACCTACATATGTATCGCGATTATTCAGCGCACTTCGACCTGCCAATCGGTCAAACCAGTATTTTTTTTCCGTGAGGTGAGGCATCTCCTTTGTTCTCGCATCAGCTGTGCTTGCTACCCACTTAACTTTTTATTTATTTTTTCTTAACGCAATATAACTGTCTACTCGTCAGCTGGTTATTCTTTAGAAACGATTAACTCTAGAGTTGTTGCTTGACTTGATCGTTTTGCTTTGAAATATAGTTACCGTTTGGTTTTTAAAACTATTAAGTTTTAAATATGGATATCGAGAAGCTACTGAAGCAGCGTAGTGGCATTAAAGCGAAACTAACCAACTTTGAAAAGTATCTAACGTTCCTTTCTTCTTCAAAACTCTTAACCGTTGCTCCGATTGAGTTCTCCAAACTTCAACAGATTCCACAGTTTTTCTGATCGATGACAGTTGACATTTGAATCCACTTCGACGGTTCACTTGATGACTGCTTATTAATCTTCACTCCTGGATCTTTCCCGATAGAAGGACCATGCCTACCTATGTGTTACGATGACTCCATTGTATGAATCCTGTCTTCAACGGCTTCTTGTCTGGAAATCTCGACGATTTTTCCCTGCGCCGCCCGTTGGTGTGAACGCGATGAAGACGGCTGTTGCCGCACCGACTCTCACAAAGACCAAATGCAGACGATGACGCGTGAAAAAATTAAGACCTCGACGCGAAGATGAAGATCTTAAAGATATTTAAATACAATGGTCGGTTGAACAAGGCGAGTGCAGATTGACAATGATGAAATAAATAAGTAGCTGAACAGTGAGGTGTCAATAGAGGGACGCGTGTGCCTTGGAAGCTGTCGGATCGAGAAGTGGCCGCGCCGCTCGCCGTCCGGTGCACGTCGCCGGTGCTCTGCCCCGCGACCGCCGCGCGCCGCCTCAGCCGTCGGTGACGTCAGCCCGTATGCTCACGCATTTGACGCGTGAACAATTAGCAACCTCTTACGACTATGTTTAGGATATATGGCTTTTAAAAATGTGTCAAATTAACTAATCATCAGGTTTTCATACAAAAATAAAAATATTTAAATTGAACGTTCTAAAATATTATGAAGTCTATGCGAAGCAAGCGATAGTACAATAGCGGAGGGGAGCGGGGATCGGGCGACGGGAGTGCTTGATGCGTTATACAGACGTAGATAGCCATAGCAAAATACAGAGTTAAAAAATGTGTTAGATTTAATTCCGCCAAGTCCGTTCCATCATCGGACCACAAGACGTACGGCGTTGCACCACCGGTACATGGTGGACATCCCACCTATACGTAAAAAGCGTTTTGGGAGTACATTCATTATGCGTACAGCTAAGGAATGGAATTCCCTGCCGGAGTCTGTGTTTCCTGATAGCTATAACCTAGGGGTATTTAAGTCAAGAGTGAATAGATTGCTTCTAGGCAAGCGTGCTCCATCGTCGGCCACATCATCGCTTACCATCAGGTGAGATTGTGGTCAAGCGCGAGCCTATCCATTATAAAAAAAAAAATAGAACAACGAAATCTTGAAGGTTTGTTTTTGGTAAATTAATTATATTTTGTAAAAAGTCATAGAACAATAGTTGTTGTTTATGATGTTAGTAATACAGTCCTGCAATGTTGTTAGTGTTTTACCAATAACCCTGTATAATGCATGGTACTTCCCGTTGACCCAGAACCCTGAAATTTGGCATAAAAGAAAGTGTTATAGCACAAATACAGGAATAAATCTGAAAACTGTGTTGTTACGTCATATTTTTTTTGGCATTCGGAATAATCTTCCGATACTCCATTCCAGAACCGAACTATTTATATAGGTAAGTTTGTACGGAACTCTCAGGGCGCGAGTTCGACTCGCACTTACCCAGTTGCTCATTAAAAAGTACCCCTCAGCCAAACTTAAATACCTTATAGCCAGAGCATCTCATGAAAATTCTAATAATCCCAAACATAGTTAGATTACATTAATATTAAAGAGTTTCGGTGCCTACCTTCCGGCTTCATCATCAAATCAGTTCGACATATCCCCTCCCCCTCTTCTTTCAGTCAGTCATCGACTACACGTATACACAAAGCAATTTTACTTGTTACGACAGTTCTGCAGTGATCTTATGAGGAGTTCTGTTCCATATCTTCAAAGTTCATGATCAGCTCATATGTAGTAGTCCCACAGAAATATTGTTATGAGTTGGACCAACTTGGAAACATATTAACCTTTCAATAAAAGAATATTTTTCAAAATCAATTGACCGAGAAATCGATGAACATGCATAAAAAAATACATTCAGCCGAACATAGAACCTTCTTCTTTTTGAAGTAGCTTAAAAATTGTAATAGTCGTTCTTCCTTGAAATAAAACCTGTGATTGGCCTGTTGGTCTAGTGGTGAGTGGCGCTGACTGCTACGCCAGAGGTCGTGGGTTCGATTCCCACCCAGGACAAATGTTTGTGCGATGAGCACGATCATTTGTTCTGTATCTGGGTGTAATTTAGATAATATATTTAAAAATATATAAGTATGTTTATCAGTTGTCTAGTACTCATAACACAAGCTCTGCTTAGCTTGAGACTAGACGGCGTTGTGTGATAGTTGTGGATTATTATTATTATTATTATTAAAACCATACCTAATAATATCGTTATCAAATTTAAACTAAATAAATAAACCTGTCTAAGCATGCCATAAGTGCTTTTAATACCCATTATTTTTGTAACATAAGGTAGTGATAGGACAGCAAGAATGCTGTTTACACCGTAATAAATTAACGAATACATTGTAACCGGTTAAACTAGACGAGTTTTATGTGTATTTAGTGCAGTTTTTGCTGACACTTAAAAAAATATATACTTGAAGTCCTCTCAACCTTAGTTCGGTCTTCGTTCGGAATTATTATTAAGTTCTCATAGTGATTTGATATTTTTCATAGTATTTATTACTTTATTATTTTAGCATATATGTATATTTTATTATTATAAATAACTTATTTTATATTTTTCCATTTGAACTATTTGTTATGTATTTGTTTATTGTGCAAACCTACCACAGTGTTGTCTTTTTTAATCCAAAGGTTGACTGGTAGAGAATGCCTTGTGGCATTAAGTCCGCCTATGTACCACCATTGTACATGAAGTTTAAATAAATAAATAAATATAATCTAATTAATATAAAACATTTATTTGTAAGAATATGGTACAATTACATATAATAGATGTTTTAGTAGTGGATCCAGCATATACGGCCATAATATTTTTAAATTTCTAAAAATTAAGGTTAATATTATTTATTAACCTATCAGTAATTATGAGATTTTAATTTCATTTCGTTACTAATTAAATACTGAAACAAGAAAAATAAAAACTAAAGACAATAACAATAGATAAAATAAGTTAGTTAGTTAGCCCATTTATGTCCCACTACTGGGCGAAGGCCTCCCTCTCCCTTTTCCACATGAGAGATGAGCTTGATAACTACCGGAGGGACTGCCCGCAATGGCCGAAGACAGATAAAATAAGGCTTCCGAAAAATTCTTCCACATGTCGCTGTCGACTTGAAGTGTAGCCGAAAGACTGATGGCATTGCCACTTTGTATGGCAATGCTTAATTGCTGACCGAGGTACCGTGGTAAAATAAATATGTCAATGTAGGATATGGTAGAAATAAAAGCTATTTTTACTAATGTTGTATCTTCTAAATGTTCTTGAACACCGTAATCCTAACCAATATTATAAATGTCAAAGTGTGGATGTTTGGATGTTTGTTACTTAATCACGCAAAAACGGCTGAACGGATTTGGATGAAATTTGGCATGCATATAGCCTTTGACATGGAAAAGAACATAGGCTACATTTTATCCCGATTCCTTCAGTACCTAATGCCACGCGGGCGAAGCCGCGGTCAAAAGCTAGTAATTTATATTTCATAGCTTGTTACTAACAATGAATTGTTTTATACATACAGTATATAAGCGTTCAAAATAAATAGACTCTGTCAAAGGAAAAATTGGCGAGGTGTTGCGTGTCAAACAAAGCTACATGCGGGAGTAGAGATTGTTACCTATGTGAAATACGAATAAAACACACGTGACAATGGGTGCACTTTGTTGTAGGCTGAAGGCTTTGTTTCTGTGTGTCTTGTGTTAAAATTATAATTGATGAGCTCGTGTTCGACCTGATGGTATGTGATTATGTTGTCGACGATTAAGTATGCCTCCCTTGAAGTAACTGATTTAGTTTTAAAAAGGAAAGACTATATATTTCTGAAGCAATGTAAATAGTTATCTACTGAATATGACTCTAGATTTAACTAATTTTCATTAATGAGGTCACATTTGACTACTATCTCACCTGTTGGTAAGCGACGATATAGTCACTTATGGAGCTTGCTTGCCTAGGAATAACCTATTCACTCTTGACTTAAATACCCCTCGATTGCTAGCTATCAGGAAACACACACTTTGGCACCGAATTCCGCTCTTTAGCTCTTTAGCTTTAGGTAAGCACGCACAATGTTCCCAAAACGTTTTGTGCGTATGGGTGGAATGTCCACCGTGTTCCGGTGGAACTGCGCGCTATGTCTGATGGTTCGATGATGGTTTTTTTTATGGTGGGAAAAATCATCCAATGACATCCCCCGCTCTTGGGCGGAGCGGGAGATAACGTCAGACTTTTACGATGGAAAACAGACAGGCTAGTGACTTGGCGTCAATGCTCAAGACTTTGGAGAATTTCTTTATAGTCTATACGAGTATATACGTAGTATAAAATGAATTAAAACGTTACTCTTATTTATGTTATTTTAGAGATTACAAGTAACTGTACTAAGCGATACAAATCAATATTTCATGAGATGTAATTTGTAAACTGATGTTTTCAATAGATTTTAATCTGTTTAACTGAAACTTTTGGGTCACGTTTCTCAGTCAAAGATCTTCTTTGACTTCAAACTTTTCTTTGATTCTTCAAAAGGTTCAAGGCACCAAAATAGAATAAATAAATAACGACAACCCATTTATTCACTGGCACTATATTTAGGTAAATATTCTTGAAACACGCTCTCCCATATATCGTTCTCTTCTTTGTCCGGTGATTTGCCAGCAACCAGCTGATTGCCAATGTTCAGGTAATCCTGCGCAGCCAGGGTGTAAGGCTTCCATTTCGCTCCAAGGCTGTCATCTGGAGTTGGGTTTCTAGAAACAAACGTATTGTGTTTAATTATTACATCTATTATGTCATATACCTGTTTAGGCAGTGACGAACATAATAATTATATTTTTGAATAATATTGGTCAGGAGAGAAAAAAAAATCTTGAGTTTCTTTGTTTACTGTAATTGAATTAAGATTTGGAGTAGTATCCACAAAGATGTTTAAGATAAGCTTAGTAGAAATAGAGAATATAAATAAAATTGGAGTGTCTGTTTGTAATATTGAAATAGCCGCTGTTTACTACATGCATATGAATATATACGGTAATTAAACCAAAAATTTTTTGTCTGTCTTTCTGTTTGTTCCGATTAATCTCTGAAATGGCTGGACCGATTTTGACAGGATTTTTATTGGCAGGTAGCTGATGTAATAAGGAGTAAGTTAGGCTACTTTTATTTTAGAAAAAATCTTATTTTAGAAAAAATAAATTTAAAATCCTGTAGTCCACGCGAACGAAGTCGCGGGTACAGCTAGTATCAAAATAAATCTTAAAATGGATAATAGTCGAAAATGAAACACACAAGTAATAACGATGATAAAGGCAAAATAAATTGACAACTTACCCGTATTTTGCAAAATTTGTCCAGAGCTTAGTGACCCTGTCGATGACTTTGAAAGTATCAGAATTTTTTGATACTTTTTTACTAAAGAGTTGAACTGGGAATAGATATGTCAAATCATCGCAGTGAGACACCACAGACATATCTTTAGTAAGGTGGTCGACACCGAACACTCTACTGAAACAGTTCCTCTCCGTTTTACAATTGAATTTGTATAAGTACACCTTATTTTTCTTTGAAAGCAGTTTGGCAGATAGCATCACTCCGTAAACAAACATATCTACGTTTAAGAACTTCATCATTTGAACATAATTTTTCATCGAAACATCGTCATCTTTGAAATAGAATTTCCGAATCTTTCTTGCAGCTTTCAGTTGATCAGTAATCTTACAGTTATTTTGTATAAGTTTTGGAGTAAACATTTCACGATAACGTCTGGCTTTAGCAATGATATCTTCTATTGGACCGCCAATTTGTATAGCTATCAGTCCTTCGTCTTGAGTATACCCTGTCATAATATCAACACTTTCATGTATTTTGTTTCGAACTGCTTCTGAGACATCTCCATAGAAGAATCTTTCCTGTCCAAAATCTTTTTCATTAGCTATGCCGAAATGGATTTCATAGGATTTTTGTGCCAGTGTAACCGGTAAATTTAAATTAACAAGAGCCTCAAGAGGTTGTTTTTTAAAGAATTCGTACAACTCCTTGTCGTCCTCCGATTCGAATCCTAATTGCTTTGCAAGAAGAAGAGCTTTTTCTCTTGGTTCGAACGCTAATGACCAAAAACATGTAGCTGCTCCACTTTGAGGTATGGCTCGTTTGAAGAGGCCCTTTGACATTGGTGATACTAAATGATAGCAAATACTTCCAGCTCCAGCACTTTCACCAAAAATTGTTATGTTTTCAGGATCACCGCCAAAGTTAGAAATGTTTTTCTTCACCCATTTGAGTGCTGCAACTTGGTCTTTCATACCAGCGTTGCCAGGTACATCTTCGGTGTCGAGGCAGAGGAATCCGAGGACTTCAAGTCTATAGTTAAAAGTAACTAACACTATATCATGTCTGATAAGGAATTGTGGTCCATAAAGATCATCATCGCCACTCCCCCAGACGAATCCTCCCCCATGAATCCAAACCATAACAGGAAGGGGGTTTTTAGGTTTAACTTCTGGTGTATAAACATTAATGTACAAACAGTCCTCACTCATGTTACCAAGACTAGGGTTCGTCGAGTTGTACTGGTAGCAAACGGGACCAAATTTATTGGCTTGGCGTACACCTTGCCATTGTTCAATTGGTTGTGGAGCCTAAAATAAAAATAGATAACATTAAAAGAAGACAAAAGATTAAATAACAAAAAAAAAAAAAAAAATGGAGCGGATTAATGTGTTTTTATAATAAAAAAAGATGATTTTATTATGATTTAAATTATTGTTGAAGATATTGAATTAATGAATGAGTATACAAAAAAGTTTAAACGCATATGACATGTATCAATTAGTTTCTCTTGTACCTTGAACCGGAGGTCTCCTAGAGGCGGCTGCGCGTACGGGATGCCCTTGAAGCTGCAGTACGTGCCACCATACTCGTTCTGCACCAACTCGCCTTCCAACACTCCCTCGCTCACTCTCACTTGCACCATCTTTGAATTCCTTCAAAAACCTCTGCACTCAAGTGTCTACTGTGATAAAATATTAGCAACTGATCTGAAAACCTGATGTTGTTCTATAAAAAGTACACGAGTCTATAAATAAATGTTTGAAACAAAAAAACGCTAAAACTTGAAATCCTTTACATACTTCCGAATTGTGTGAGATTTATTACCTCCTGTTTCCTAATCGGCAGGTATCTCGAGAATTAATTTCTTTACTAGTCTCGACTACACATTATATGCATACTAATTTTGATAATAAATTAAAATTGAAATGATATTTAAATTATTCTAAATGTTTCTTTGATAAATTAGTTTAACTTATTACCGTCTTGAATCAATTTGAGCGTGCGTCCGAATAAGAACTGCTATTTACACAACTGATGAAGCTGTAGTGTTTGTATCTGTTAAATACACAACCTGCGTCTCTAATAGCTATTCACTTTACTATATACTAAGATAATAATGGTGTACCAACCATTCAAAGATAATGCTCGACACAATTATTGGTAATTATATGTGTATTTCAGTTTATTTTTCTTAAACCATTATTTCTTAAGCACTTGGTTTAGAGTGGGTTAGTCGCAATTGTGTCTTATGTAAATAAGAACTTACCTTGACTTTCAAAAATACTTTAATCGCGACTTTACCACTTACTTTCCATTAGCAGGTCTGTATCACTGTTTACTTTGATGACGTGAAGACGAGAAGTCACGAACTCAAGAATCGTGATATTCGACTAAAATCATGTTTATTATTTTAAGGTAGCCTTTCACGCTAGGTTATACCTGACAGGTTTGTCTGTATAGTTACACCTGTCAGGTAAGCTTGTGTAGAAACCTGTTGCACAGTTGTGCAACATACACGCTCCGGTTTACTTGTACAGGCCCTTTTTTATGGTGGGAAAAAATCATCCAATGACAACTCCCGCTCTTGGGCGGAGCGGGAGATAGTGTCAGACTCTTACTGACTAAAAGACCCACCCTGTTCCTTCTAGCCTTCATACCGGGGCTCGAGTTCCCTTTCGGATAACCCTGGCCCCAGTAGGGTAAGGTATTCATGGCGGTAAGTCCCCTCTTTGAGGCGTGGCTGGAAAGACCTCACGGCGTCCTTACCTTCCGCATGACGCAGGTACTCACCGGACATGGTTCGTTCGGGAGTTTCCTGCACTCGATTCATGCGGAAGTGACGCCCGGGTGTCGCCACTGTGCGGAACGCCCGGAGGACACGGTGGAGCACACAGTCGAGGTGTGCCCTGCTTGGGCGGAGCATCGCCGTGCCCTCGTAGGGGCGATCGGCGGCGGAGACCTCTCGCGTCGGGCCTTGGTTGAGGCCATGGTCCGGAGCGAGGAGGAGTGGCAGGCGGTCGCCGACTTCTGCGAAGCAGTAATGCTCGCAAAGGAGGAGGCCGAACGCATCAGGCAACGGCGTTATCGCCGCCGCCGCCGCCGGGGTTCTGATCCCGATTTCCGGCCAACGTAGGCGCGGGCTTACGGACAGTGAGCAATGGGTAGCTCACTGTCCGGTCGTCCGGTAACAGTCCGGACCAAGCCTAAGTCGTCGACGGCGCGCACTGTTCCCGCGCGCCTCAAGGAGTTGTCAGCAACAGCAGTGACCCAGCCGGGTCGAAGCCTACTGGGGCCAGGGTTATCCGAAAGGGCGCTCGAGCCCCGGGTGGGGGATGTCAATGCATGATTTTTTCCCACCATAAAAAAAAGGGTCAGGTATACCCTGGCGTTTACATACCTTTTCGCTTTTTGACGAGCCATAGTAGTTCCTTTTTCTGAGTAATATGAGTGTATTCATTATTGTTACTATGTAAACAACAATTTACTTTTGATATTTGTGTGGCTGAACTTAAATGGAACTAAGCTGGACATGTCTGCCGCATGACGATCGAGCGATAGTAGCGTAAAAAACTTACAAAATTGGTGCCCTGAATGGCAAGACGAGCTCGCGGCAGACCACGATGGAGAAGGGGATAACATAAGGAAGCAAGTCATTGCCCAATAGTGGGATAGTATAAGCTAGAAAATAATAATTAATGCGGTGAATTTACAATCCCAGCCCTGTATTAAATAAAAGTGTTGGTAGTAGAAGATGATATTTTATGTCTAACTTCATTGCTTTGGATTGTCCTGGACCTGTCGTCACTGTTGATTCTAGGCTTCATGAGTCACGAATAGTGAGGTTTTTACACAAAGAAGATATTTGCCATATAATTAATTAAAGATTTTAGTAGGTAGCTATAGACTTGGGTAATATGCTTTTATTATGTGGGAAAATCATATTATGACATGCCCCGCTCTTGGGCGAAGCGGGAGATAGTGTCAGACTTTTATTTACTAAAACCCACTCCATGTTCCTTCGTTGCCTTTCATACCAGGGTCGGGTTTTCCTTTCAGAAGTGAACCCATGGCCCCAGTAGGCTTCGACCCTGCTGGGCCCCTACTGTTTGCTGACATCGCCTTGAGGCGCGCGTGGAACAACACTCGCCGTCGACGATTTGGGCTCGGTCCGGATGGTTTCCCGCGGACGGTCGGATGTCGAGCTATATAGCCCAGCCGTACTGAAGATACATAAGATTTCTTATCTTGTATAATTAATTCAGATTAATATTGACATTTATTCATATTTAAGTTTATATAGGTATAATTCATTATTAAATAAGCTGCAAAAGTCTTTGCCTACTGTTTCTGTTGATATAAAGAAAACTGTGTTTGTTCTCTTAATTAGCGGTGTTATCCTCAGTCTTTGTGTCATCGCAACTGAATAAACTAAACAATAGGTAACTCATTTACTATGCTAACTGATAATAGCGTAGACAGCGGAAACATAACGATGATGTTGTCGGTCGGCTGAAATTACGATGATGTTAGATGAAACATCGGACTGAAGACTTCGAAAGAGCTTAAAACATAATAATATTTTTTTTTTTAATATTTTTTTTTTAAGCTATTGCATAGCTTCTATCGCGGGCCTTGATCGAGGAAAATAACCTAACACCCCCCACTCATTTGTTTTCGTATCGGTCACCACGCTCAAAAAGTGTAACTTCAATTAATATCAAAGAAAAAAAACAAAGGAAAAAAAATACTGCATAAATAAAATAAATAAATAATTATAATTGCATAAGTTGATAAAAAATGCTATATGCAATAGCTTTACCGCGGCAGTCCCCGAGTGCCACACGTCTTTTTTTTACAACTATCACACAACGCCGTCTAGTCTCAAGCTAAGCAGAGCTTGTGTTATGAGTACTAGACAACTGATAAACATACTTATATATTTCTAAATACATACATATTATAGATAAATTACACCCAGACACAGAACAAAATGATTATGCTCATCACACATACATTTGTCCTGGGTAGGAATAGAACCCACGACCTCCGGCATAGCAGTCAGGGCCACTAACCACTAGACCAACAGGCCAGTCGTACATAATTGTTGTAACTCGAATAGCTACAAATAAAACAAGCAAAACAAAATAAATAAAAACGGTTTGTTTTAAAGAATTTTCTATTTTTTTTTTTTAAGGTGGCGATCATTTAATGACTTACCCCGCGGGGGCGAGGCCGTGTAGTATACAGCGAAAAGTGGGGGGCATTCTGCACCCAACTGTCATAGCGTGCGGTCGCGTTTACGCCGGTTGTGTATACGTAGTGATAGCAGTGAGTGTATTATCGAGCATTCTACAAGTGGCGACGAGGAAAAATGTAAGTCCTAATGCACAAATACTTTGTTAAAAAGAAAGAGAATAAGGACAGTTAAAGTAATGGCATAATGTGGTTGGGGGTAAACAAAAAAAAAAAAAAAAAAAAATGACAAATCTAATTGGTAAATTAGTTGTTATCAATATTACTTGTTAACGTAAATAAGATGACAATCTTTCTTATCTCTTTAGTAATTACGTGCGGTGACCTACTGGTCGACCGCGCTGAGTCATGTTGTTTACCAAATTGCATTGTGCATTCCTAATGAGGTTAACTAATATTATAATGACAAGTTTGAATAAATGAATGAATGCGTAAATTGAAGAACGTATTCGATAGAAAATATAATGTATCCAATTTTATCTATCCTATACAAACGAATTGTTATGATTTATTATAATAAAATCTAACCTTATCAGGAAGTTTTGTGCCAATTTGTACATACTGAATACATCTATTTCGATTATATATGTACATTAAAAGTGTTAGTGTATTTGATAAGTATATTTGCAGCGATTTAGATGCAATAAATATCGTTATCACAATTATGCATTAGGCACGAATGTAAACACGTAGGTATATGAGGAAATATCACCTACATGTTTTTTTTGAAAGACCAATATGACAGGTCACTAGCAAATATAAGTGTTATGAAAGTCGATAAATGACTGTGATTGTGAGGTCAATATGAGAAAGGCCCTGTGTGAAAGAAAGTCAATAAGACAGACTTGCAACGAAGCGTTAAAAGAAGTCTCCGTAGAAAGATTATTGGTGAAAGGTCAATATGAGAGACATTGTGGTGAATAAATAGTCAATAAGAAAGGCTATGATATTGTATTATTGGAGGATCTTTAAAAGATCGTTATGGCTAATATAGTCAAATATGCGAGACTAAGACGGTCAATAAGATAGACAGTACTGGTTGAGCGGAAAGGTTGTATGGTTGGGTTATGTGAGCCTTAATGTAACTAACCAAACAAGTTGTAAGCAGTTATGCGATTGTTACAGATCGCCCCATTATGGCTCAGATAACATCAGCGCTTCCAGGTCTTGAGCACTTCGATTGCGAAGGTGACCCAGTTTCAGTAGGAGTCAGATGGAAAAAATGGAAAAGGGCCCTTGAGATATATTTCCTAGCGGCTAACATTGACACAGGTGGGAAAAAGAGAGCAACCCTCTTGCATATTGGTGGCCTTGCCCTCCAAGAAGTATACTACAATCTCCCCGGAGCTCATGTAGATGAAATTGATAACGTAGATGTTTATAAAGTTGCAACAGAGAAATTGGACCAATACTTCTCTCCTAAACAAAGCCGATATTTTGAAAGATATATGTTTCGACTAATGAAGCAGGAGGAAGGGGAAAGATTTGAAGCATTTTTATTAAGACTGCGAAACCAAGCTGATAAATGCCAATATGCTGATAAAGATGAAAATCTAATAGATCAAATCGTCGAAAAAAGCCGGAGTGCAGAACTAAGGAAGAAAATTTTATCAGCGGGCGACAGTGTAACTCTTCAGCAGGTTATTACGATCGCTATTACGCTTGAAACCGTCAACAGGCAACTTGACACATTTGACAAACCAGGTTCAAGTAAAACAAGTGACACAATCAAATCAGATATTAATAAATTGGACACTCGGAAACCTACCCCTACAAACCAGAGTTTTTCAAAGACTTGCTACAGGTGTGGCAGTAGTAAACACTTGTCCTTTGACGACAAGTGTCCAGCAAGAGAGAAGAAATGCGCAAGATGTGGAATTATCGGACATTATAAAGATTACTGTAGGACTAAATTACAGAAAAGGAAAATACAATCAAAGAACGATGAGAAGACGGATAGAACAAAGAGACAAAGAATTGACAAATCACATAAAAATACAGAGGGAGTGGATTACATATTTCATTTAGATGAGGATGAAACTATTAACTGCAAAGTCGGTGGTGTTGTTATTGAAATGTTGATTGACTCGGGCAGTAAATGTAACATTATCACAGATAGGACGTGGGAATATCTAAAAAATCATAAAGTTAAGGTCACTAATCAAATAAAGAATCCTGATAAAATATTATTGCCTTACGGGAGCCAAAAGCCCTTGGATATTTTAGGTGCATTCGACGCCAATATAACTATTAATGATGTAATTATTAAAACTGCAACTTTTTATGTAATTCGAAATGGTACCCGTAATCTTCTAGGTAAAGTCAGTGCGATACAACTTAATGCGCTTCGAATTGGTATCCCCGTCAATAATATCAGCACTTTCCCGAAATTTAAAGATGTCACTATTCAGATTCCTATTAACAAAGAAGTACAACCAGTTATCCAGCCATACAGGAGAATACCGATTCCCTTAGAAGAGAAAGTAAATAGAAAGCTGGTCGAACTTAAAGAAGCTGACATTATTGAAGAGGTTAAAGGACCATCACCATGGGTATCTCCAATGGTACCAGTGTTAAAAGATAATGGTGAGATTCGGATTTGTATCGACATGAGACGAGCAAATGAGGCAATAATTAGGGAGAATCATCCACTTCCTACAATGGACGAACTCTTACCAAATTTTAGGCATGCTAAGTACTTTTCTCGACTCGATATAAAAAACGCTTTTCATCAATTGGAAATTGACGAAAGCAGCAGATATATAACCACCTTTAGCACCAGTAAAGGATTGTTTCGTTATAAAAGACTAATGTTTGGTGTATCGTGCGCACCTGAAATGTTTCAAAAAGTACTAGAGAGATTATTGTTGGGTTGTGTAGGTACTGCGAACTTCATAGATGATATCATCATCTATGGATCTGATGGACAGGAACACGACAAACGACTTAATAAAGTCCTACAAGTACTTAAAGATAATAATGTTCTCCTTAATGAAGCAAAGTGCATTTATAAAACGGATAAAATAGAATTTCTTGGGCATGAATTAACAGCTGAAGGGATAAAACCGTTAGCTAAATATATCCAAGCTATTCGGTCTGCGCGAAGGCCATCCACTGTCGAGGAAATACAGAGCTTTCTTGGTTTGGTCAATTACGTAGGAAAATGGATTCCCAAGCTGGCATCGCTCACAGAACCCCTTCGACAATTAATCCGACTAAAATTGAACAAATCTGCTAATATTCAAAAGTATTGGACAAATATTCAAGAAAGATCATTTGAAAGTCTTAAGCAACAGCTGTTGGAGATAAAGACATTGGGCTATTACAATCCAGCGGATAAGACACAAGTCATAGCAGACGCTTCTCCAGTTGGATTAGGGGCGGTGCTCATACAAATTGATAGCAAAGGTCCTCGTGTGATAGCGTTTGGTAATAAGAGCCTTACAGACTGTGAGAAAAGATATTGCCAAACCGAGAAGGAGGCTTTGGCACTAGTATGGGCTGTGGAACACTTTAAAATATACCTGTTAGGTAAAGAATTTGATCTTATTAGTGACCACAAACCCTTGGAGATCATCTTTGGACCTCGATCTAAGCCTTGTGCGCGAATTGAGCGCTGGGTACTTCGGATGCAGGCTTATAAGTACAAAGTTGTCTATCGCCCAGGTAAAGATAATATCGCAGACTCAATTTCTCGGCTTTGCCAGTCAAATCAACCGGTACCATTTGACAGTGAAAACTATATAAACTCAATGATTGAATATAGCAGGCCGGTTGCAGTACCCCTGAATGAGATCGATTCAGCCAGTGCACTAGACGTTGAGATTACAGCATTAAAAAACGGAGTTTTTGATGATAAGTGGGACGAATCTGTCAAGGCTTATAAACCCTTTCAAACAGAGATTTGTTTCCAAGGCAATATAGCATTGAGGGGTAATAAGCTTATTGTCCCGGAAAAACTTCGTGCTCGAGTTCTCGAAGCTGCTCATCAAGGACATCCCGGCATAGTGGCGATGAAGACACGCCTTAGAACCAAAGTATGGTGGCCAAAGATTGACAGGGATGCTGAAAATAGGGTTAAAGCTTGCAAAGGGTGTACACTTGTTTCGGCACCAAATCCACCTCATCCCATTAAAAGAAGAGCTCTCCCAGCTGAGCCTTGGATTGACGTGGCGATCGATTTCTTAGGACCCTTGCCCTCAAATGATTATTTACTTGTCATTGTAGACTACTTTAGTCGATATAAGGAGATAAAAATCATGAAGAATATTACAGCCACAGGAACGATTAACGTACTTAAAGAAATATTTTCTCGTCTTGGATACCCCACGACACTGACATGTGACAACGGGAACCAATTCACTAGTGAGAACTTTAAGGAATTTTGTAAGGAATGTGGTATTACAATAAATAATACCATACCCTATTTTCCACAAATGAATGGTGAAGTCGAACGCCAGAATAGGGATGTACTTAAGCGATTAAGAATAAGCCAGCTAGAAAAGAAAGATTGGAAAGAAGAACTATTAGAATATATGATTATGTACAATAGTACACCGCATACTACAACTGGAAAAACACCAGCAGAATTATTCTTCCGCCGACAATTTCGTGATAAAATACCAGGAGCAGCTGATATTGAACATAAAATAGCAGATTCAGAAGTAAGAGATAGAGATAAAGAGAAGAAAGACAAAGGAAAGGAATATGCGAATATGAAAAGGAAAGCAGTGGACAGCAATTTGGAAATCGGTGAAAAGGTTTATATAAAAAACATGATCAAGGAAAATAAACTTACTCCAAACTTTAACCCAGAAGCGCATACGGTAACTGATGTATATGGTGGAGACGTAAGAGTGAGGAACGATCTAACGGGGAAAGAATATCGTAGAAATATTATTCATTTAAAAAGGGTAGAAAATAATAATTGGAAAGTTGTTAATAATCAAGATGAGAATAGTGAAACAAATCCTGAAGTTGAAGATTGATTGTTCCTTGGTACTGGCATGAAAATAATTGTTTGATTATAATTACAATTTGATTATTTACAATTAGTTGTTTTCTTAAAACAAGGAAGGGATGTAGTATACAGCGAAAAGTGGGGGGCATTCTGCACCCAACTGTCATAGCGTGCGGTCGCGTTTACGCCGGTTGTGTATACGTAGTGATAGCAGTGAGTGTATTATCGAGCATTCTACAGGCCGTATCAGCCTTTAACTTACTAAAACTCTTCTTTTCCTTTGCGTTTTTCCCTTTCGGAAGTCAACCCATGGCTCCAGTAGGCTTGAGTCGTGCCCTCGCGGGGGCGATCGGCGGCGGAGACCTCTCGCGCCGGGCCTTGGTTCAGGCCATGGTCCAGAGCGAGGAGGAGTGGTAGGCGGTCGCTGACTTCTGCGAAGCAGTAATGCTCGCAAAGGAGGAGGTCGACCGCATCAGGCGACGGTGTTCTCGCCGCCGCCGGAATTCCGATCCCGATTTCCGGCCACCGTAGGCGCGGGCTTGCGGACAGAGAGCAATGTGTAGCTCGCTGTCCAACCGTCCGGTGACTGTCCGGACAAAGCCCAAGTCGTCGACGGCGCGTACTGTTCCCGCGTGCCTCAAGGAGTTGTCAGCAATAGCAGGGGCCCAGCCGGGTCGAAGCCTAATGGGGCCAGGGTTATCCGAAAGGGAACTCGAGCCCCGATATGAAGGCTAGAAGGAACGGGGTGGGCTTTTAGTCAGTAAGAGTCTGACACTATCTCCCGCTCCACCAAAGAGCGGGGGTTGTCATTAGATGATTTTTTCCATCATAAAAAAAAGTAGGCTTCAACCCTGCTGGGCCCCTATGGTTTTGCTGATAGTTTTCAGAATAAATAAGCTAAAATATACTACAATATGATGACAATATGATACAATATGACTTTTTTGAGACAAAACCTAATAAATTTATAACACTGAACTTAATCTAGTAATATAAGTATATCACTAAACTTCGACGGTTTTATAACTATATTCCTAGTGAGATAGTAAAGAATCGCTTTCGTATAACTATGTTACGGTATATAATTATATCTCTAGGGATATAACTATATTACGGCTTTATCTATCTTACTGCGACACATATATTGCGTTATCTGTCCGTGCGACGTTGCCAGCTCACTCCCACCTCAGCACTTTAATTGAATATTAACAAGAAAAATAAAAACACTTAACTAATTAAAGCATTATACATATATTTTTAAAGCAAAAAAACCTAGCTAAAACATGGCGAAAAATACATAAATAATATTAAATTGAATTTTACATCTAAATCACCTTGAATATTTATAATTACTACTATAAAAAGGTTTTCTGTCTATCTATGGCGCTTTTAATTTATCAAAAGAAGTTCAAGTATTTACACGATAATTTAAAAACACTTAATTAAAACTATATGTACCTCCCAACTAGCAAAATTTAATCTTATAAGTATCTTAAGACCAAATTTTTTTACTCTTATAAGACACTTATTAACGTCTATACATGGGATTGGGGGCACTTTATAAGAGTATTTACCTTTATAGTAGTTGTATTATGGTCTCATTAAGTGTATTTTTCATCTTATATTAATCTTGATATGTAATGTTGTTGTAAGAACAAATACACTTTCGCTAAGAACAAAAACTCTTAGAGTGGTCTCACTAATGCCGTTATAGTAGTAATTTTCTTTTAAGCTATTGCATAGCTTCTATCGCGGGCCTTGAGCGTGGAGACCGAATCCAGAAATTCCGTAACGAAAATAACCTAACACCCCCCACTCATTTGTTTTTTGAGCGTGGTGACCGATAAGAAAACAAATGAATGAAAGCAGCTGTCGGCGTTTTGCATGGATGGGGTTAAGTAGCTGTTAGCGAGGTCTGATTTTTGATGGAAGAGGTTAAGCAACTGTTGGCGAGGTCTGGTTTTGGATGGAAGAGGTTAAGCAGCTGTTGGCGAGGTCTGGTATTGGATGGGTGGGGTGAAGCAGCTGTTAGCGAGGTCTGATTTTGGATGGGTGGGGTTAAGCAGCTGTTGGCGAGGTCTGGTTTTAGATGGATGGGGTTAAGCAGCTGTTGGTGAGGTCTGGTTTTGGATGGGTGGGGTTAAGCAGCTGTTGGCGAAGTCTGGTTTTAGATGGGTGGGGTTAAGCAGCTGTTGGTGAGGTCTGTGTTTGGATGGGTGGTGTTAAGCAGCTGTCGGCGTTTTGGATGGGTGGGGTTAAGCAGCTGTTAGCGAGGTCTGGATTTAGATGGATGGGGTTAAGCAGCTGTTGGTGAGGTCTGGTTTTGATGGGTGGGGTTAAGCAGCTGTTGGCGAGGTCTGGTTTTAGATGGGTGGGGTTAAGCAGCTGTTGGTGAGGTCTGTGTTTGGATGGGTGGGGTTAAGCAGCTGTCGGCGTTTTGGATGGATGGGGTTAAGCAGCTGTTAGCGAGGTCTGGTTTTTGATGGAAGAGGTTAAGCAGCTGTTGGCGAGGTCTGGTTTTGGATGGAAGAGGTTAAGCAGCTGTTGGCGAGGTCTGGTATTGGATGGGTGGGGATAAGCAGCTGTTGGCAAGGTCTCATTTTGGATGGGTGGGGTTAAGTAGCTGTTAGCGAGGTCTGGTTTTGGATGGGTGGGGTTAAGCAGCTGTTGGCGAGGTCTGGTTTTGGATGGGTGGGGTTAAGCAGCTGTTGGCGAGGTCTGGTTTTGGATGGGTGGGGTTAAGCAGCTGTTGGCGAGGTCTATTGCATAAGTTGATAAAAAATGCCATGCAGTAGCTTTACCGCGGCAGTCCCCGAGTGCCACACGTCTTTTTTGTTTTCATCGCTCTTTGTGATTTCATTGTAAGTGTTTTATCACATCTGTCGAAAAAGCATATGTACACTAAATGCTACTCCTAACTTAAATATGGCGTCATAAAACTCCTCCGTAATGGTGTCGACTTGAAGTGTGCCCAAAACGCTGGCGGCATTGCCACGTTGTATGGCAATACTTAATTTCTGACCGAGGTAAAAGCGCCTTGGGTCGCACGAAGTGTCAACTAAGCGTTTTGATAGTTCTTCAAAAAGCGTATGAGCAAACTCTAGGGCCGTGAGCTCAAAGATATAACCGCCGACGAAGTCGTTATATTTCTGCCACTTGAGGTTCTCCACAGCCGCAGCAGCGCCAGCACAGCATGATCAACTAGGAAGTTGAGATGGTGCAAGAGAAGTTAAATAATCCCCGCGACAAATTAGTCCGGTATTGATAAAAAAATATTTTGTTAATTTTGTCCCATAAAAATATTAAGTGTAATGCTGATTATAGTGCAAAGAGAGCTGAAACACTCTAAATAAATATAAATATCAAAAAATAAAATTTTACATTAAAATCATTGTGTGTGTAATTTTTTCCTATATTTCTAAACACATGGGTACAATATTATAAATTTTTACAATAAATTAAAAAAAGCATAATTATTTTTCCAAAATAAAGTTGGCAACCCTAATTACATCCTCTCAAATAGGAGTTATTTTTTCCTTGTTAAGATCGAGAAAAAACCCATTGGATCTTAAATTAATATTTTAGAGTGATAGATGGACGAGGATCGAAATAGTAATTATCTACATATTTGCGCCTATAAATTAGAGTTATCAAGGTTGAAACTATTTATTACAAATAAACATGATTTATTTTTAAGGTATGAATCAAAATGGCTGGTGATGTAATGTAGTTTGTATAACAAAATGAAAAGGCCTACTTACCACGTGAAAGCAGTGGTGGCGAATTGATAACGGCCCCGACTTACGAGTGTAGGTTGCGGGTTCAAACCCAGCCCGGCACATTACTTTGTGTTATATATTTCATCACCACTGCTCTTAAAACGCTGAAGGAAAACATTGTGAGGAAACCAGCATGTCCTACAACCAAAAATTTGAAGACATGTGACATTCACCAACCCGCACTCGGCCTGCGTGGTGGATTACCGCCCATTCCTAGAGAGGAGGCCTGAATCCCAATTGTGGGAACCATTATAAGGCCGACTATACTACTATACTGAATACTTCGGCTTTGATTACCACCCGCACCAACTAAACTAAAGAAAAATGTATTTTTAGTTAAGAAACTGCTAGAAGGTACTGCTAATATGGAAGTAATAAAACCTGTATATTTTTTGTTCTTTTCCAAAAACATTGCCCAAGACTACTCTTGTATCGTATGCGTTTACAAACATATAAATACACATAAACAAGATACCCAGACCCGGAACTACGGACGATTACGGATCTTTGGGCCATAGAAACATTTGCTTCGTGCGGGAATTGAACCCACGACCTCTGCGCCTACCATGCTGTCGTATGAATGATCTGTAGACAGTTTGAGAGTGCAGCAGACTTGTCAGTCATTGGCGCCACTTTCAAACTTCCTCTAATTTACTCATTTTATTCTTTTTCATCATACCATACATCCATTTCAATATTCTCATCTCCACTACATGCAATATTTTTTCATCCGTCTTTTTCTGCCATCTTATTCGTATAGGTACGATCGACTTGTACCCCTATTTTTAATTAGTACAAAAATATGGGACTATATCCCGTACCCGTTACTGATCATATTTTTGTAGTCAAAAGAAAAAAAACGAAACCCCAAAATTGTCTTAATTGGTTAATTCTTAATAGAATCAATCATTAATTTATAACAAATGCTACTAGAAAATAATACGTGCAGTGTTTTTCCATTGTCTTGTGTGTCATTTATTCCTAAAGAATCAATAGCCTGTACAATATTTTCGTAAATTGAGTTTTTTAGACATTTTGGGAAAATAACTTTGCTGTTTATGAATATTATTTTTGTTTATTATATTTTATGAATATATTTAAATAATAACAAGATCTTTTCTAATAAGTCCTTTAAGTATTTGTACTAATTAAAAATTAGTGTTGTATAACTCGTGACTGTACTAACTTAACATAACCTTCTTCTACCTAGAGGTATATTAGTTATAATAGTAATTTGGTCATATTTTTTAAACGCAATACCATACCGTCCACAACTTCGAGTATAGAGTTTCCGATCTTGATTGGAGTGGGTGCTACATGGTTGTTTATCATGACTTTAGTTTTGTCAATGTTCATTTTAAGACCCACTCTTTCGGAAGCTCTACTGAGGTCATTGAGCATTGTGCTGAGCTCTTCCGTAGTCTCAGCCATGACTACTATGTCGTCAGCAAACCGAAGGTGAGTGATGTACTCGCCATTGACATTGATGCCTAGTCCACTCCAGTCCAGAACCTTGAAAACATCCTCCATTGCGGCCGTGAACAGTTTCGGAGAAATGACGTCTCCCTGCCTCACACCCCGCTGCAAGAGGATAGGTTTCCAGGTCCGGTCCTGAAGTCGGACTGACATAGTGGCGTTTTCGTATAAACACTTCAGCACCTCGATGTACCGATAGTCAATCTGGCACAGTTGGAGAGACTGCAGCACAGCCCATGTCCCGATCGAATCAAAGGTTTTCTCGTAGTCCACAAACGCTAGACAGAGAGGCAGATTGTACTCCTCGGTCTTCTGTATAACCTGCCGCAGCGTATGTATGTGGTCTATGGTGCTGAAGCCTTTTCGGAACTTTTTTTACAGTTTCTTATGTATAAGTTACTAGCTTTTGCCTGCAGCTTCGCCCGCGTACATAAAATATAGTCTATGTCACTCAAGAGTAAAGCAGTTTTCTATCGGTGAAAAAAATTAGCAATCGGACCAGTACTTTCAGTGATTACCTCCTACAAACAAAAAACAAACTATACCTCTTTATTATATTAGTATAGACTAATATGAAGATATTTATCCTCATCACGCTCGTAACAACTCGCTAGCGCTGTTTCATGAATGTGCTTGCTTGGAACTGTGAGGTATTCGGTTTAAAAAAAAATATCACCAAATTATACTTATATCACCAATTCACCTGCTTTACCCTATAACCAAATGTCTTCGAGTTACTACCGCGAATTTTCAAATGGGAAAACGAAATAACCCTTTATCCTTCGGGTCGAAGATTGAACTCCGGATCCCAAGCTGAACAAAGATATTTGGTTATTCAAAATTCCATGTTCAATCATTCTTGGGAAAAACAGTGAGGGTCAAAGGTATCTGTTAGACACATAATTCGGCCTGGGCCCTTCTACTGCTACACAAATAGATCCTTCGCAAATATTGAAATAGTATTTGCACGTCAATATTGGTTCGCGAGCTTTGTCATAAGTGTTGCCAATTATAAGACCTTCGGAGATAAGGTCGGGTAGAGGAGAGAAGGTTAGTTTAAGAGAGATAGTGAATATTTGTTCGTTCCCATACATCTAACATACTTGTTAAATAAAATTAAAGTATCTGTTTGTAATATCAAACTATATGTTTTTTTGCTAAAATGCCTATAAGAGTATATTCTATACCTATAACGAAAATGGAGATGGAATTTCTTTACAAATGTAAAATACCTAAGGTTTGTTGTAAGAAAACTAATTTAAACGTCAATTGAGCCAGTTCAATGACCTGTAGTTAATAGTTGGTGTTGCGTACAAACTACCTACAGGTCATTGAATTCGCTCAGCTGACGTTTTCTTAAAGAAATTAATTTCGTACATGCGTAAATTAATACGAGTTTTGAAAAAATGGTACTTTATTTTTTTTAATTTTATTTTTACAAATCGATAGTGTTTCATGTACCGGATCGACCCTCCACGGGATTAAAATTTAACGGTGTATATATTTAGATATTTAAATTGATATAAACTAGTGCTTGACTGCGATCCCACCTGATGGTAAGCAGTGTGCAATCTCTGATGGTGAGGAGGCGCACTAGTTTATTAAGAGACTATTCACTCTATACATAGATGTAAACATTTGTGTACAATCATGAATCTAAGAATCTACAAATGGAGTTTTTTTTAAATTTACGTCCGGTTGTCTGGTTCTTCTGGAACGTGGTGCTTTAAAACGGCTAGATTTATTTTGACGGGAGGTCTGGTAGGTTGATTACTGATGTCGTAGCTTGAAATTAGCTGTACCTTTATATTAGAAAAAAATTAGGCGTTTTCAAGGCTAGAGTGAATAGGCTCTTAATAAACTAGTGCGCTTCACCATCAACGATTGCAATACTACTTACCATCAAGTGGGATCACAGTCAAGCACTACTTTATAAAAATAAAATAAAAAAAAACTATGTTTAACTCAGGATTTCTTTGTTTTAAAATCTTTTATGCCTTAAAATTCCAGTCCAGCGTATTCAAAGATGCTCTTCCAAAAAGCTACCGCTTCAGCTTCAGGTTCTGTTTTCAGAGTGAGCTTGTCTCCTATCTCCACGTAGGCTTTGGTGGAGTTGTCGTATTCCGGCCAGGTTATACCGAGAGAAGAGTCAGGCGTTGGGGTACTGAAAAAAAGATAAAAATTTGAAAAGGTGTCAAAATAATTATCGAACTTATAATGTGAGGTTTTACAGATCACTTCTTCGTCACAAACAAATCAGTTCATAGATACATATAGTTTAATAACTAATTTTTATCCATTCTCATATTTTAAAGTTCCTATTATGGAATACTATCTATCTACTACTAGACTTTTTTTTTATTATCCTATACTATTATATCTTATTGACAGAATTCATCCACTGATAACATTAATAAAATTGAAAAGTTATTCTACAACACACATGGGATAACAAAATAATGGTATGAAAGAAAAATAATGCCAAAGTTGACTAAAAAAACAAATTACTGTTATATAAAAAAAACCGGCCAAGTGCGAGTCGGACTCGCCCATGAAGGGTTCCATCGCAGCAAGTAACATAATATAAAAGTATTTTTTTTAGATTTATGACGTATTACAAAAAAACTACTTACTAGATCTCGTTCAAACCAATTTTCGTTGGCGGTTTGCATGGTAATGTACATCATATATTTTTTTTAGTTTTATCATTCTCTTATTCTAGAAGTTACAGAGGGGGGGACACACATTTTACGACTTTGGAAGTGTCTGTCGCGCAAACTATTCTGTTTAGATAAAAATTATATCAGAAACCTTAATATAATTTTCGAAGACCTATCCATAGATATCCCACACGTATGGGTTTGATAAAAAGAAAATTTTTGAGTTTCAGTTCTATGTATCCCCCCAAAATTTATTGTTTTTTTCTATTTTTGTATGAAAATTTTGATGCGGTTTACAGAATACATCTACTCACTAAGTTTTATCAGTATAGCTCTTATAGTTTCGGAATAAAGTGACTGTGACATACGGACGGACAGACAGACAGACAGACAGACAGAAAGACAGACAGACATGACGAATCTATAAGGGTTCCGTTTTTTGCCATTTGGCTACGGAACCCTAAAAAGAGCTTATTACATCTATGTAGGATATTAAAAAAATAAACGAAAAAATAAAGACATTTTTATGCAAACGTTAAATTCAAAATGAATAAATAATATCAAAATATTTTCATACTGGCTCTGGGTCTACACAAAGTGTGGTAGCAGCGCCTTGAGAGCCCATACAGCAATACATTAAAACTATCGTGTTGAACGATTAAACTGAGTTTATGTTAATAACCTTTGTTATGTGATAACAGAAACTATCTTATAATCTCCCAATAAGAACACAATAACGATAATTAGTTAAACACATACTTATCTTATGACTCACCCATATTTCGCGAAGTTCGTAAACACAGTACACACCAAATTAATCAGTTCATACTCTCTGCTATTTTTCTCAACCTTCAAATTATGTCCATTAGCATAGAACAAGTACATCAGGTCATCTAAATGGGCAGCTCCGTTAATTCCATATTTCAATCCAGGTCTTACATAGACATTTCTGTCAGAAATACACGCGAATATGTACATATATCTTCGCCCATCACCAACCTTTGGTAAATGTGAAATGAATCTGTTAACGTCGTAAGTAAAATATGCATGGCTAGCATACGTTACAAATTCTTTCATTAAATCGGCGTTGAGAGGTTTCCCTTTAAAGTAATATTCGTGTATCTTCTCCGATACTTCTAAAATCGTCTCCGGAGTGCATTTGTTTAGTATCTTTCTTGGAACCAACACTTCTATATACCTGTTGGACTGTTGCAAGACTGATTCTTCCAATTTTGGTATATCAGCAGCGCCTTCTACCGTTGTATGTCCAATAAGGACATCTACATCGTTTATTCTTTTATTTTTCAATGCCTCCAAAGGATCTTCTGTCAAAAAATGTTCTTTGCCAAAATCTTTTTCAATAACTGGCGTAAAATGGAACAGTTTAAGTATATTATTATTGGATTCTTCATAAGAGAAAACTATTGGATTTGTGCCTATTAGTTTTTCAACAGGAACGCTTTGTAGAAAATCTAGAAGGTCATCAGGGTCATTCGTTTCGAAGCCTAAATCTTTGCCAAGCATGAAAGCACGTTTTTTCGGTACAAATGATAAAGCCCAGTCATTAAAAGGCACACCACTCAATGCAGCAGCTTTCTTGAAGAGTCCTTTAGACATGGGTGATATTATATGAAGACAAGTAGAAGCACTGCCAGCACTTTCACCAAATACTGTGACATTTTTGGGATCTCCGCCAAAGTTTCCAATGTTATTTTGCACCCACCGCAGAGCTGCAACTTGGTCTTTTAATCCAGCGTTTCCAGGTACCTCTTCAGTGTCTAGGCATAGGAAACCAAGTACTTCCAATCTGTAGTTCAATGTTACAAGTACTACACCGTGGGTAACTAAGAAATCTGGTCCGTAATTTTCATCATTACCAGAGTCACTTTTGAAACCACCTCCATGGATGAACACCATCACTGGTAATGGAGATGATGGCATTATGTCTGGGCTGTACACATTGAGATATAAGCAGTCTTCGTTACCAAGATCGACTGCGTCCGTGAAAATGCACTTCTGAGGGCATTTAGGTCCGTGCTCTGTAGCTTTGCGTATACCTTCCCATGGAAGAGGTGGTTGTGGTGCCTGAAAAATGATAAAAATTCAAAATTCAAAAGTTTTTTTTTTTCATAGGCCTATATGGGCACTTATAAAATGTTAGAAGCTAGTGTATGGTTCCAAATTAGCCGTTTCCTATGGAGAAGAACCGGCAAGAAACTCCATGGTTACTCTTTTAAAATAGTGGTTGTTGTTACAATATTTCCCTATAACAGTGTTAATAGATATTATGTAAAGAACAGTGAATAAGATATTTATTGTTTTAGTACCTATAGGTACTCGCAAATCCAAAGCTAAACAATATAACTATTTTATAGGAGACATGATTGCTTAATAATGATGTAATGCTTGCCATGTCAACTTATTCTAGTTGAGTCTTGATTATATAATTCGTAACGCCAACACGTTCTAAGCTGGTAAAACGTGAATGAGCAAATATATCGTGCTGATTAGGTACTTTGACTCATTTGTGTCGTCTCTTCTCAGCATATAAAAACTAGTTTCTGCCAGAGGTTTCACCTGCATGAAAGTAGAAAATATATAGCACTCAGGAATAGTGTAGCTACATATTAGTGAAATAATTTCAGAATCGGTTTAGTAGTTTCAGATTACCCCCTACATAGAAACTAAAGTATAAACAGCCTATTCACTACTGACTTGAAGACTCGTAGCATGGGATAGATTACCGTTTCGACTCTGTTAATTCATTAAACCCCAAGCAAACGAAGGTGTTCGCGCTGTCATTGTCTTTCTATTGTGTCTCTAATTTAAAAGGTAGAAGAAATGTTGTGTTGCTAACCTTGAATCTTAGTTTGCCCACCGGTGGCTGAGCGTAAGGAACACCTTTAAAGCTGTAGTATTTACCATCTCCTGTGATGGTCTCCACTACTTCTCCAGACAGCCATCCTTGCTGCACTTTCACTTCTACCATTGCCTGTTAGCACTGAAAAATAATATATTTTGATTAACAAAAATCGGTCTATTCGTTTAAGAGCCACGATGTCATAGACAGACTCATAGATACGTCATATATGTTTGTTACACATATATGTGTAACGGGTGTGTAAAGATGTTTTGAGAGATATCATTGACTATCTTCTGCCAGCGGCTTCACCCGCGTGAATGTAGGAAATTATCCCTAAGAAACAGAATAACTAACCTATATATGCTATTCCAGAACATGGTCTACCCCTGTGCCAAGTTTCATCGAAATCCCTACAGCCGTTCAAGCATGAAGCAGTAGCAAACACGCATACACGCACTCACACTCACAAACTTTTGCCTTCACAATATTAGTGTAATATACACACACATGCACATTTCACATGTTGATGTTACAGATATAGTAATTTTGATAGTAGTACGTTAATTAATTCGGCTCCCAAAAGTCCTTGAACGTTAATGATGAGTCAAATATCGATAAACGTCCAACCAAAGCTACACGAAAAAAACATTTTTTGTATTAATGGTGATATTCATGCAATTTGGTTAAGCGATTAGACTTAATTTTGAATTTAAAAATATGTTTTTGTAAGTGCTTTTAAATTGGTAATAACAAACATAAAATTAACATATAAATACTTTAAAAACTTGTTTTCGTTAAAATGAAATGAAATAATAAATGTAATTTAAATTCAATTAAATGGACTATTGAAATAAATTAAATCGAATAAATATATATGTTGCTTCGAAGTTTTAGTTTCATACCATGTTGTACAGACATCTTTTTTTATATAGAAATAAATTACAACATATATTTTTTTTAATAGATAAAATAAAACTATACTCAATACTTTATTGCATTCCATATGTACATATATAGATGGTATAAAAATATGTACATATAGTTAAGACCAGTCCACATTGGAGTGGATTACATGTTTGTGCGTCTAGTTTTAAGGATTTCTTGTATTTTTCTAGTATGTAACTATTTTTCGTACCCAATAAATAAATAATATTTACATTATAAATAATATTTATTTATTTATTTAATTAAGGTTCACCGACAGTTGTTACAGATATACATATATAGATAGAAACTTATAAGTAATCATGTCTTAAATCTGACTGTACAACCAATTACAGACAAACACCACATGCAAATTGCTCCTTCGAATCTAAATTAAACTGATGCAAGATACTCGTACTTACCTCGTTTGTATTTTGAAGTCACGCAGTACTGTTATTTACACGTCTTTGGTTCAAGATAGACAGACCACTAGTGCGGCCGTACTAAACAAAAAAAACGAGCTTTCACTTATTAGATCATCATGATGCAAGCCTGAACAGAGGTTATTGACCTCCGCGTGGCGTCATTTGCCTAAACATCATATTGTTATGGACCGACAATTGTTTGCCGGAGACGTTATGCTGTGGAAATGGTTCGCAATTAACGTTTATTCCTTGGTTGTTATTACCAGTTTAAACGCCCACGTTAGAGTAAACCTGACAAATACGCTCGCATCGATTTCGTCAGGGTCGTACTCGACCAAATACTCCATTTTGTCAGTTCTTCTCTTCTGTCACCTATGGAATTGAAGAGCTAAACTAGATACAGGTCACAAACACATGAACCTGGTGAAATGGAAATGAAAAGATTCGGTTAATTCTGGATAGTGTTTGGAGTGTGTACCAATCCTGAACACAGCGCCTCCTTTTTTGAGTAATTCTTGATACCACTTCCATGGTTTAATACCATCACTGGCGATGGAGAAGCTGGCATGATGTCTGGGGTGTACACATTGAAGTATAAGCTTGTTATATCATTTCCTAGATCAACTACGTCTGTAAAAATGCAATTCTAAGGGCATTTATTTATCATATTTTCAGGCATTAGAAATATTATTGAATTAAATTAAATTGTTACAGCAAATATATGAAATAAATTAAATAAATTAGATTAGATAAATTATTTAATTATATAAAAATAACTAGCAGGTACCTACACATAGTGAATTACTTCAGACATTAACGGATTATAACACGGGGTCAGTCGATGAAGAAAGTTGCCTTGAGTCTTCTCAAGGGTATCCATCTTGTAGAAAATGGATGAAAAAACCAATAGAGCTATGCGTATACAGGTTCCCATGAAAGAGTTGGTTGCGGTGTCTGAAACAAAGCTATCCAAGAAGCCACATACTGTTTTCAATCAATGGATATTGATAATGATCAACTTTTGGATTGACTAGTCGAGGAGTCATACAAGTTGTGTCCAAGATAGAAAAAAAATCTGGCTCATGTGTGATATCGCAATCGCAAAATCAAGCGCTGTCTCATGATGAGTCTAAACTCATAAGAGACAGGGCTTGAAATTTCAGGCGAATACTGTAGGTATAAAAGCAGTAGGTTTAAAACTCCTTGATTTTTTTTAATGTTTGGTATAAGGAGATAGCGTCTCGAGCTGGCTCAATGGATTAAAAAGGTTTGTGTGAAGCTACAGTTCATGTTCGTATGACGTTATCATCGTGCATCATACCCCACATGAATTATATTTTTTCTCTCTTTTCCATTGTTCATTTCAAATTAATTTCGTTGTTTTAGCGTTTATCTAGTGGTCGCCACTATTGAGTGTGGTTCTCAGAAGAGTTAAAGATAGTGCAACATATAAACGTATAAGTATAAGTAAATTATTAAGATACAAAAATGTAATTAAGTTAAGGGAGAGCGGCCTCTCCTGGCACAGGTGTTTTCACACTTAAAAGAAGAGGTCAACCTCTGTATTGTTGAACCAAGTTTGGTACTGAATAAAGCATTTTTCATTTTTTTTTTCAACATGTTTGTCCACAAAGCAATACACACGATACACGATTCCACCCGTAGGAGTTTGTTTTTCCAAGTGTGTTTGGTGGGTGTTAATTTGAGTTTTTTAGCGGCCGAGTTATATAAAGTGACTGTGAACAAATAATTTTAATTAATGGTACCTAATATAGCATAGCTGCGTATATATTGACAGGTAATACTATTGCACAGTAATGTAAATTATTTCAAGTTATGCAAAATATTTGGCAGTCACGCTGAGAATTAGAATTACTCCTTACATTAAAACTATATTAATTTTCGTAAAGAGAAGAGAAAAAGTTTCAGTATCAGCTATATTTAATACTCACATATTACATTACAATTAGACAATAAACAAACAATAAAAATCTATACTTAACGAGGTCAAAAAGTCTTTCCATTATAGTGAAGTGAAATATGATTTTTGAACAAATCACAACGAACAAGCAACATTGGTCGAAAAGTGTCTAAAAGACATCAATGTCTCAAAGTACCTTTCATCTCCTTGTGTTAACGTGTAGTGTAACATTGCAGGCATTTCTCCCTGATCACTTAAAAAAAATTCGCCTGAATCCTGTGGCGCGGCGCCAAACCAAACCGTACGAAGTTTTTGTTTCGAGTGCACGCAAAAATGAACTTAGTGGTGGTCAGGCAAAAATGCCTTTGATGGTTCCTAAGAAGCATACAGATACATAACGATTATTCTTGTTAATTTTACTTAAAGCGTTAGTTCAGCCTTTGTATAAAAAAACTTAACAAATATGGAATGCTGCATTAGACACTAATAAAGTTTTTGCCAAATGTTAGTTTACACCGAGATCCGCTGACCATATAATTTTTGTTTTTGTTGCCATTATAAACCCTCACTTTAATGGCGCACAACACTAGTGAAGTTAAAATTCCAGTCCAGCATATTCAAAGATGCTCTTCCAAAAAGCTACTGCTTCAGCTTCAGGTGCTGTTCTCGCAGTGAGGGTGTCTCCTATCTCCACGTAGGCTTTGGTGGAGTTGTCGTATTCCGGCCAGGTTATACCGAGAGACGAGTCAGGCGTTGGGGTACTGAAAACAGAGGGCTCAGGATTAAAAACTGTATATGGCTGCGGGATTGTTCCAAAGAGTTATCGAAAGAGCTCTGGATCGCAAAGGGCAATTGAAAGAGCACATTTGGGTTTAGTCAGGAAAAGTTTGATATTCCCTCTCGCTCACCCAGGGCTGAAGAAGTTAAATTTTATGTAGATGATGTTACACCTCAAAAGAACAGAGAAAACTGTGTGTACATTTTTTGTTACGACAGATCCACCAGTAATCCAACCGGTCCGGTTAATCCAATAGGTTATTATTAAATTCGAAATTACATGATAACTAGGATATCTCCTGATCCGGTGATAAAACAGAAAACGAACACTAAACTTATCTTATCACTTACCCATGTTTTGCAAAGTTGGTAAACACTGTACATACAAAGTTAATCAGTTTATACTCTTTACTATCGTTCTCAACCTTCAAATTATGTTTATTCGCATTCAACAGATACATCAGGTCATCCAAATGGGCAGCTCCTTGGATCCCATACTTCAGTCCGCCACTTGCGTAGACGTTTCTATTTGAAATGCAGGAGAACTTGTACATATATCTCTGACCATTACCAACCTTTGGCAAATGTGTAAGAAATCTGTTCACGTCGTAGACGAAACATGCATGATTAGCGTAGGTGATAAATTCTCTCATAACCTCCACAGTGAGAGGCTTCCCTTTGAAATAATAGTCATTTATTCTCTTCGATATCTCTAAAACGGTCTCCGGAGTACTTTTCATTAGGATCTTTCTCGGGACCAGCAGTTCTGGATAACGGTTGTATTGCTTCAAGATTGATTGTTCAAAGACAGCGATTCCTATTGTAGCTTCTTCGCTTGTGAATCCAATGAGGACATCTACGTCATTTATTCTTTTATTTTTCAACGCTTCCAAGGGATCTTCTGTCAAAAAACGTTCCTGGCCAAAGTCTTTCTCGACAACTGGTGTAAAATGGTACAGCTTAAGTATATTATTGTTAATTTCTTCAAAGGATAACACAACTGGATTTGTGTCAATTAATTTCTCAGCTGGAACGCTTTGTAAGAAGTCTAGGAGCTCACTGGGGTCATTGGTTTCAAAGCCAAGTTCTTTGCCAAGTATGAATGCTCTTTTTTGTGGTACAAATGACACAGACCAATCGCAGAACGGTACACCACTCATTGGGACAGCTCTCTTAAAAAGACCTTTGGACATTGGTGAGATAACATGCAGACTAGTGGATGCACCGCCTGCGCTTTCACCAAAAACTGTGACATTGTCGGGATCTCCGCCAAAGCATCCAATATTGTCTCGCACCCATCGCAAAGCAGCAACTTGGTCTTTTAATCCAGCGTTTCCAGGTACTTCTTCGGTGTCCAGACATAAGAAACCAAATGCTTCTAATCTGTAGTTTATAGTAACAAGTATTACGCCATGTGTGACAAGGAAGTCTGGTCCATAGTTATCGTCGTTTCCAGAGCCACTTTTATAACCACCTCCGTGGATGAACACCATCACTGGCAATGGAGTAGTAGGCATTATATCTGGGCTGTACACATTAAGATACAAGCAGTCTTCGCTGCCGAGTAGAGTGTCGTCTGTGAATATATCCTTCTGAGGACAGGTAGGTCCATGTTCTGTAGCTTTTCGTGTACCTTCCCATAGAAGAGGTGGTTGAGGTGCCTGAAAAATAATATTTGTGATTATTGAATAGCTATAGGTATAGGGCTAAAGAATTGATTGTAGCATTTGATATGGAAGAAAAAATATATTGCGCTAATCATTCATCATCATTTCGGACGAAAGACAGACACACACCGCAAGACACTGTAGTAAGACCCTTAATATTTTTGCTTTGCTATACGACTTGTCTAGACAAATTCAATAGCCAATGGTATTATTTGCTGATGACAGCACGGCTATAGTTAAATGTACAGAAAAAGTGATATTAATGACACTATTATGCATAATAATTGACAATCAACTAACATGAAAACCACAGGCCGAGGAAATCTGCAAGAAATTAAATAAATCTGCATGTTACGTCATGTTATATAATTTGACAAATCGACCGCATCATCGTCGCTTTTCATCAGCTGTCAAACGCAAACTGTCAAAAATGAAAAATTGACAAATAAAAAAATTACATGCCTCACGGTAGAATGTATTGGATCCTTCTCTTACTTAACACCATATTTGTGTACCTACATTCGTAGCAAATAAATTATTTCATTTCATTTCACTGTTGGATATAGGACTCCCTCAAGTGACGCCATGACGACCGGTCTAATGCGTTTAGCATCCATCGGGCTCCCGTGACCCTCACCAGGTCATCGGTCTACGTTGTGGGAGGCCTTTCAATGCTGCGTCTTCTGGTATGTGGTTGTCATACTAGAACCTTTCATCCCTATCGACCATTTGTTCTGCGAGCAATGTGCCCTGCTCAATGCCACTTAAGTTTGGCGATTCTTCGAACTATGTCGGTAACCTTGTTCTTCCTGCAGATATCATAATACACTCACCTCAAGTAATATGGGGCAAGACCAGAAAGATGATACTGGGGCAGACTAAGATTTGCGAGTGGTTACGTTATCCTGTTAAAATTTTAAATTTGTATTCACCATGTAAACGTCTACAGTGAAGGTAACTGTGTTCTCAAGGCCAGCAAGAATGCAAATGGACAAACATTACGAGTCGCTTACTTAATTCTATTTATGTCATACGAAAACAATTGTTATCCACAATATTTGATTTATTTTAACCGAACGAAATTTGAGTAATTTGTTTTAAGATGTCGAATCTTAAAACAAATTACTCAAATTTCGTTCGGTTTTGTGTTTTTTTTTGTCATCAATTATACGCCAATCCACACTAATATTACAAAGAGGTTTAGTTTTTGTTCCCGGATTTGAGCCACCTTTTGCCAATTGCTAAGGAAGGCATCTAAGTCGTCCCGCTATCTTCTTCTTGGAAGGAATGGTCGGTAGCTTTTGCCCAGCTGTGGGACAGTATAGGCTAAATATATTAATATTTTTTTTTTAGCCTGTTATCTCTGCAACTACTGAACCGATTTTGAAAATTCTTTCCTCCGTATCAAGCTACAATATTTCTGAGTTACATATGCTATATTTGATTGTGAGTAACAATATTTTTTTCGTCCTAAAATATTTCACGCCCGGCGAAGGGGGCATGGGTTAGCTATATGCAAAGATGCACCGTTTTCCTTTATTCGGTTCTTTTATTCAAATAAAAGTATATGTAAAAATGCGAATCAGTGATGCGATTCAAAAGGCTGTCCAACTGAAATGGGACTGGGCAGGACATATCTGCCGCATGTCTAACGAGTTGTGGGTCCGTAAAACGCAGGATTGGAGCCCGGACCGCAATGCGGACGAAGGAGATGGTGGGACGACCTAGACGGCTTCCTTAAGAATTGGAATGAGAAAGCGAGGAACCATTATCGTTGGAAGGAGTGGTGAGTGGCCTTTGCCCAGCAGTGGGACCATATGTGCTAACTATAATAATATAAAGTTGCGGCTTACCTTGAATCTTAGTTTGCCCACCGGTGGCTGAGCGTAGGGGACACCTTTAAAGCTGTAGTATTTGCCGTCTCCTGTGATCGTCTCCACTATTTCTCCAGACAGCCATCCTTGCTGCACTTTCACTTCTGCCATTGTCCTTATCACTATAAATACACAAATACAATTAAGTTGTTGTTTTGAAAAGAGTAGCCGTGGAGTTTCTAGCACATTCTTCTCCGTAGAGATCTATACTTTGGAACGAGAAATTAGTATCGTTTTTCTGACCGACTGATTTCATGACAATTCAAAAGTGCTTGTAAATTTTTTATTTGAAATTAAGGCTTTGAATTTTGATCTGTAGTTATTTAGAAAGATACGTTCTATACTAAGTAATGTTAGTGGTATATTAAAAAACTAGCTTTTGCCTGCAGCTTCGCCCGCGTCCGAAATATAGCCTATGTCACTCAGGAATAAAGCAGCTTTCTATTGGTGAAAGAATTTTAGCAATCGGATCAGTACTTTCAGAGATTATATCCTACAAACAAAAAATAAAAAAAACAAAATTTACCTCTTTATTATATAAGTGTAGAATAAGATTATTAATAAATTGATTTAACCATAGTTTCAAATCTGTTTATTATATTTTATACTTACGGTTAAGTAAGTATAACATTAAACGGAAATCGGTAATATTATGTTTATTTATTTAGTTATATATCTACATAAAAACACTTAAAAATGATATGAACAAATACAGATCGAAGAGTACGTTGTATTTATAACAAAATTATTGTTTTCAAAGGGCCTTATACTAAGCGGCGCCTGTACCTTGAGGCCCGGTAGCAAAACAGGTTATCTAATTAGGAACGACAAAAAAAAATCCTGTTTTTAAGTAACTCTATGTAAAAAACCCTTGTATTAAATGTAGGTAAGGAGTTTTTATTTAAAAGAAAAATATTCTCACCTTGTCCAAAGTCCAAAATAATAGTTACTGTTGTTTACAAACTGTGAGACGCCGTATTCGTTCCGAGGTGGACCGTGTACTGGCGCGCACGCACACTTAAGTACTTAATCAATCGCGATGCAAATCTATAAGGCATAGTTATGTAAGATAACGACCAGACGTTTCTGATGATGATATCAGTACATTGCTGACACTTCTGTGGTTTAGTCAGTGGCGGATTAGCCAGACAGCAAGTGTAGTAAATGCTACAGGCGCCGCGCATTCGGGGGTCCTGCGTATTCGGTGATACTGTACTTGAACGCGAAAAAAATGTAGTTATTTTTTTTTTCTTTTTTTTGTTATCTAATAGGTTTGCGCTTGACCGCTATTTCACCTGATGGAAAGAGAAATAGACGATGGAGTGCGCTTACCTAGAAGTAAACTATTCACTCTTGACTTAAAGATAAAAAAAAAAACTATTCATAAATATATCGAAATCCGAATACAGCTGATTATTTCATTGAATGTGATAGTTAATCTCTAAGATTTCCCTCATTACCATACTTTCCACGTATCTTACACAATCTTAAAATACATGGGGTTATTGGTGATTAAGATCAGAATGAGAAGTATTTAACAGGGGCCCCTTGATCGAAATCGCTTCAGGCCCCGCTTGCCAGGCCTGGCTTTATGGGCTGGCTGGCACTGGGCCCTGGGTCTAAGTGCTTTGCCTCCTGTACCTACACCGCATACATCGAATGAGTGGAATAATTTTCCTGTTGTAGTCTTCTCGTCCGATTAGGTGTAAATAAATAAAAAGAATTTATTTAAGGCATCCATTAGCACCATTAACATACAATACATTAATCTCAAAACAGAACACACACATAAACAAACACATTATACTATCGGACACAGCAGGCTAGCAACATGTCTGCTACAGTAATCTCCACTGGCAACCTCTAAGAACTATATTAACATCATAAACATCAACTTTTATTCTATGACTTTAAAAAAATTATCATATTTTAGTTCATCAGATTGATGTACCACAGTTGAAATGTGTAAAGCCGGCCATTGACGGTCAGTCCAAACATAAGACTCCGGCATAAAACTAAGGCGTCACTCCAAAATTTGATCGTCAATGGCGAATCATCACTCCAGGGCTTTCAAACCATTTGGAATTTTGGAGTGACGCCCTAGTTTTATGCTGCAGTTTTAAGTTTGGAATGATCGTCAATGGCCGGCTTTAGATAGAACAACGAAATCAAGAACGTTTGTTTTTGGTAAATGTATTATGTTTTGTAAAAAGTCATAGAACAATAGTTGTTGTTTATGATGTTAGTAATACAGTCCTGCAAGGTTATTAGTGTTTTACAAATAACCCTGTACCTATATTTTTTTATAATCCTTAAAAAGTTTTTGGATTAAAATTTCACGCCGACTGATCGACACTTCACGTGACCCTGGGCCCTAAGTCTGCTATTACAATAGTGTCAGAATGGTCTATCATTGTCGTAATTGTCGATTTTGACAAGTTTGGTAATCTACTAATATAATGGCGTCATTATGACTTTCCAGTGGTCAACCACTGACACTCCATTGAAAGAAGTGGCATAAAATGGTAATCTCGTACATATTGACAAATGAATATTTGACGTTTGCGGTAATCTGTTAAAATTTTGACAGTTTATTTGATCAGTGTTTGACCATTAGAACGTTATTGTGCAGTTATTGGTTTTTATAAGCTCGAAATTATCATTCTACCACGATTCTATTACAAGACCATTGACCGATCAATGATCGATCATTATAAATTAGTAGATTACAAACTTTTAGCAAAATGACAATGGCATCGTGTTGGAATGACGAATTTATAAAAATAGCAGACTTAGGCTCCAGAGGGCTGGCTAGTTCTTCACTCAAAGAATTATCATTGCCATTCAACGTGGCAATGTTGCCAGTCTTTTGGGCACATTCCCGGATGACAGCGATGTGGAGGAGTACTTTGACGCCTGAGCGTACTTTGTCATTTTGTATTATATTTATGTACATAGTTAGGTTTTAGTATAAATAGTTTATTTAGTATTTTAAGTTTTTTATGTACATATGTATTAAAATAATTTGTTTAAATAAATTAAAATTTCGTCAGAATCTCGATTTGTACAAAGTTTCTATAAATAGATTTTCTTTGCTTTTTTAATTTATGTGTACCTACATTATGAAGGACTAAACACGCAAAATTTTTTAGAGGTTACTGGATAAAATGTTTTGATTTCAATAGAAACCTTCCAAAATATCCAGGGAAAGTTTTGCAATAACGTCATAATCATATATAGCTGTTTTAAGGAGATGTATATCGAGTTGGTTGCTCTTAACGACACTGGCGCCAGTGATGTGGCCAGGCCTTTACATGCCATCGTCATTTTAAATTGTCTCTGCTAATTGGGCTCGTGACCTCCCTCTGAGTCCGATTGTATTTGGATGGACATGAAATGAATATGTTTGTGAATCTGTAATATTTCATGTAGGTACCTAGAGTGTGGAACAGAATAGGAATATTTCTGTAGGTATATAATGCTTATATTAACGTTTATTATTCAATAAATGTGGTTTAACTTTAACATAAATATTACCTATATTGTCCTTATTCTTATCCTTATACAAAATTAGTTTTAGTATATCGCTGGCTTAGAGTGAAAACCTCGGATATGCAATTTTAGGTAATTTTATTTTATTACATTTCTGAAAAGAACAGCTCGTAACGCACAATCTTGTATCACGCAAAATTTTGATTCGATACTTGTAGCGCCATCTACGATGTTGCATGCATCTTGCTCAAGTCAGTTTGGTGTGATTACCTCGCGACGGCGTGGCAAAACAAGCGGAAAAAAATTAAAAACAAGAGAAATAAACGTTTGAAATAACCCAATAGTTTTAAATATTTGAATGAAACATGTTTAAGCACATTAAAATTACACGATAATCAAGGTCTAATCTGGTTTTTTGTGCCTCCTGAAAAGTTACGTATTTCACCGTTACGAGGTACTCGCTTTAAGCTATCGATATGCGAAACTCGAAACATGTGTCTATTTTTATGTAAAAAATCTATGTACAAAATTTTATAATGGTATCATAAAAACATCACAAAGTTATAAGCTTGTTGTCAGCAAAAATACAAGGTCACCGGGTCATTCAGGCGACTGCGGGGTGGTTTTGCTCTTGTACCCAGCTGTTTGATGGCGCCAAATGCCCGCTATGATGTCGTGACCTCTGTTGTAGGTACTTCGTGTCGATGGTTTTCAACTTGTGACTTTTAAGCTATTGCATAGCTTCTTTTGCGGGCCTTGACCGTGGAGACCGAATCCAGAAATTCCGTAACGAAAATAACCTAACACCCCCCACTCATTTGTTTTTTGAGCGTCGTGACCGATAAGAAAACAATGAGTGAACAATCAATCAAAATTCAATTCAATGTGTGAAAGTGTAACTTCAATTAATATCAAAGAAAAAAAAATCAAAGGAAAAAAAATACTGCATAAATAAAATAAATAAATTACAGGATGCATTTTGGAGAGTGTGCGCAGGAATTGCATGACTTGATTCCGCCATCGCAATTCTACCATCGGACATCCCGACGTACGGCGAATATTCACCCTTACGTTGTTGAAACCTCTACGGTCCGGACTAAGCGTTTCGCCTCGTCGTTTATACCACGTACGTCGAAGGACTGGAACAGTCTGCCTGCTGCGGTCTTCCCGTCCGATTATAATTTGGGTGTCTTCAAGGCTAGAGTGAATAGGCTCTTAATAAACTAGTGCGCCTCACCATCAAAGATTGCATCGCTACTTACCATCAGGTGGGATCGCAGTCAAGCACTAGTTTATCTTAATTAAAAAAAAAAAAAAAAAAAAAAATAATTGCATAAGTTGATAAAAATGCTATGCAATAGCTTTACCGCGGCAGTCCCCGAGTGCCACACGTCTTTTTTTTTAAATAAGTTTTTGCATAAACTAAAAATATTGAGAAACTACTCGTGGAGCCGATTAACATCAGCGACCACTTGTGCCGGGCCCTGGTTCAGGCCATGACCCGAAGCCGCAGGGAATGGGAGGAGGACGCTTCCTTCTGCTAAGCAGTAATGCCACTTAAGTGAGGGCAAATAGATATCCTCACACCTCAGCCACCGCAAGCCGGACCTCAAATATCAGCCTTGGTAGACGTGGGCTTGCGGATAACGGGCAATGGGTAGCGGGTTTGGGGTTATTTATTTTTCTACCTTTCCCTCGCATTTTTAGAGTGAATAGGTTGCTTCTAGGCAAGCGTGTTCAATCGTCGGCCACAGCAACGCTTACGATCAGGTGAAATACTCATAGTGGTCAAACGCAAGATTATCCATAATTAAAGAAACTAAAATAGATTTAAGTATTTGCCAAAATCTACTTTTAGCTGGTTTTAGTCATTAAAGTAGGGTTTGATACGTTCCTATCTCTAAATACACAATTCAGGAATCGGCTTTTTTCACAAGCTTCCAAAGTTTTCAACATGGGTTATGTTGCCTAATGAATACATATTTATATTTCCCTTGGCGATTCTATTAAGGTAGCTGGTTTCTGTACGGCTGTAGGTCGTGTTTATGTGCTGTTTGGGTAAAATAAACCTATCTTTGCAGTGAAGGTGAGTGCAGAGTTGAGTGGTAGAAAATTGCCTCTAAAACCCATCTCCGTTCTTTCTGTTGCCCTTTGCGTTACAGACCACGATGACTTCCAATCCCAAAAAATTACGTAGTATTGTTCACGCCGGAGTAAGTAGCCTAACCTTTATTAAACGCAAGTTCGATGAGCTTTTTTCTTCGGTGGGAAAATCATCCAATCAAAAACATTCCCGATCTTAGGCGGAGCGCAAGGGTGTCTCAGACTTTTACCGACTAAAAATCCACTCCTGTTCTTTCGTTGCTTTTCATACCAGGGTCGATTCTTCCTTTCAGAAGCAGACAGGTATGAAGTACTTACTTTCACTTTTCGCTGGTATTTGGCAGATCTGCCCACAGATCTGCCAAATACCAGCGAGATGTGGTAGTGTCGATTTAGAAGCGAGTCAAGAATATTATCGGCAATACTCAACGAGTCAAAACTCTAAAGTCATGAGCATCGATGCTGAGTTACTAGCCTGTCGGTATTCTATTGTTTACATTTCGGAGAGTGTGCATTGAAATTGCACAATTTAATCCAACCAAACCAGTTTCATCATCGGACCACTAGATGTACGACGTTGCGCCACCTCGGTACATCCTACCCATACTTACAAAACATTTTGGGAACACGTTGATTGTGCGCGCGGCTAAGGAATGGAATTCCTTACCGGAGTCTGTGTGCTGATATTTACAACCATGGGGGCCTTACTAAAACTTTTTCAATTACTAATATTACTTAAAGACTTCATATGTATTTCCTGATAGCTACAACCTAGGGCTTCCAAGTCACTCGTGAGTAGGTTACTCCTAGAAAACATGCTCCATCGTCGACTGCAGAAGCAACCTAGCCAAATGAAGTATCCTTGACGATAGGTCACAGGTGTCGTAGGTGTTTGTGATAACAAACACTGTGCCAGTGTGGAGCCCCTTCACAGGATATGCGTCACCACCTTATCTGCTCGGCATAGTACAATCACTTGCACTTTTCACCGATTATACGAGGACTACGATAGAGTTATCCAGGTAGCTACATATTGCTGGAGCTAAGATTTGAGTCAAATAGACACGAAAAAAGAAGAAGAAGAATAAAGAAACAAATGTTAAGCGAAGTACTTTTCTTTTTTATAAGTAGTCAGCAACGCCTGTGTGATTTTTAGTCGCATCATTTGGCGTTGTGTAGTTGTTGCCAATCCACCGAGAAAAGGCGTTAAGTTTATGTTTTTATCTAATTACCTACTAATACTTTTTCAATTACAAGTTTTTTTTGTAATACTTGTTTTTAAAAATTCTAAATACTATTTTTTTATGCTCCTGTCTTATTGTCTCTCCACTACCCTAGGTTGACTGGTAGAGATTGCCTAAGACATTAACTCCGCCTTTGTACCTTTCGTTCCATGAAGATAAAAGATAAATAAATAAATAGATAATAAATTATCAACCTAGGTACTAGGTAGGTAAGGTTACCGGCCAGCGTGCTCCATCGTCAACCACATCATCGTTTACCATCAGGTAAGATCAGTGGTGAGCAGTGATGGTCCAGTGGTAACAGCCCCAACTTACGAGTCGTAGGTCGTGGGCTTAAACCCAACCAGGCGCATTACTTTATGAAATTTATTTCACCGCCACTGCTCTCAAAACGGTGAAGGAAAACGTCGTGAGGAAACCGGCATGTTTTAAATTCGTAGACATGTGACATTTAGCAACCCGCATTGGGCCCGCGTGGTGGATTACGGCCCCATTCCCTCTTCTAGAGAGGAGGCCTAAATCCCAGCAGTGGAAATGTTATAAGGCAGACTATGCTATGCTTAGTGGTTAAACGTAAGTCTATCAATATAATATATTGTTATCGAATTTATACTCCTTGAAATACATGCTATTAGCATGTATTTTACTACTACTCACTTAAAACGAATGAGAAACGACTGTGCATTATTTTTCGAGGGGGACAAGCGATTATATCGGTAAAAAAGAGCGAATCAAATAACATTTGTTTTTATTAATATAATTCACCATTAGGCTTTTGTACCTACATATCTTTAAACTGCAAATACATGAATTAAAATAACAAGATAGTCTCAAAATTCCAGTCCAGCATATTCAAAGATGCTCTTCCAAAATGCTACTGCTTCAGCTTCAGGTGCTGTTTTCTGCGTGAGGGTGTCTCTTATCTCCACGTAGGCTTTGGTGGAGTTGTCGTATTCCGGCCAGGTTATACCGAGAGATGAGTCAGGCGTTGGGGTACTGAAAACAGAGGGTTTAGGATTAATAAAATGGCACACAACGCAATCTAATTTTGAAGACTAGAGTGAATAGGCTCTTTTAATAAACTAGTGCGCTTCATCATCATCGAAAGCATTACTGCTTACCATCAGGTGAGGTCACAGTCAAGGACTGCTTTATATCATTTACAAAGAAAAAAATCAAAAGGGTGGTTTTTCGAGTACCTTCTTAGAAGCATGAAAAATTGAGCACCAGTGTCCAGTACAATATTGCTGATGGCCAGAAACTTCTGAACCTATTTCTTACCGTGGGCTAATTAAAGTGTTAAGCTGTTAGAAATTCTTCATAATCGATCAAAATACTCACCCATATTTTGCAAAGTTGGTAAACACGGTACACACAAAGTTAATCAGCTCATATTCTTTAGTATTTTTCTCAAGCGTCAAATTATGTTTGTTGCCGTTAAATAAATACATGACATCATCCAAATGGGAAGCTCCTTGTATCCCGTACTTTTGTCCTTGACTTCCGTAAATATTTCTACCTGAGAAACAGGAGAATTTGTACACATACCTGCGACCACTGCCAACTTTTGGTAAATGCAAAATAAATCTATGAATATCATAAATGAAATACGTATGGCTAGCATATGTCACAAATTCTTTCATTAAATCGACATTGATTGGTTTTCCGTTAAAGTAATATTTGTGTATTCTCTTCGAGACTTCTAAAATGGTCTCTGGAGTGCATGTGTTTAGAATCTTCCTTGGAACCAACAGTTCCGGATAGCGATCGGCACGTTGTATGTAAGATTCTTCAAACATAGAGATTCCTAGTGTAGCTTCTTCGCTGGTGTATCCAATGAGAACATCTACATCGTTAATTCTTTTGTTCTTTAAGGCTTCTAAAGTATCTTCTGTCACAAAATGTTCTTTTCCAAAATCTTTTTCTATAACTGGAGTGAAATGATACAACTTCATTATATTATTGTCATATTCTTCAAAAGATAACACTGTTGGGTTTGTGCCTAGAAGCTTTTCCACTGGAAGGCTTTGTAAGAAATCAAGAAGTTCATTGGGGTCATCAGTTTCAAGGCCTAATATTTTGCCAAGTATGAATGCTCGTTTTTGTGGTGCTAATGAGATTGACCAATCGCAAGAAGGTGTACCACTCATTGATATTGCTTTCTTGAAAAGGCCTTTGGACATGGGTGATACAGTGTGGAAACAAGCAGATGCACCGCCTGCGCTTTCACCGAAAACTGTGACGTTGTTAGGATCTCCGCCAAAGCTTCCAATATTGTCTCGCACCCATCGCAAGGCAGCAACTTGGTCTTTTAGCCCAGCGTTTCCAGGTACTTCTTCAGTGTCCAGACATAAGAAACCAAGTGCTTCTAATCTGTAGTTTAATGTTACTAGTATCACATCATGTTGGACAAGGAAGTCTGGTCCATAGTTATCATCGTTTCCAGAGCCACTTTTATAACCACCTCCGTGGATGAACACCATCACTGGTAATGGAGAGGCTGGTTTGATGTCTGGGCTGTACACGTTTATATACAAGCAGTCTTCGCTTCCTTGTAAAATAGTGTTTGTGAATATGCACATCTGAGAACAGATCGGGCCGTGTTCTGTAGCTTTTCGAACTCCTTCCCAGGCCAGAGGTGGTTGAGGAGCCTGGAAAAAAATAATATATATTTTATTTGTTGAAAGTATTATTTAAACAAAAACAATCATTTTAATGTTAATTCGATTAATATTATAGTTTTGATTTCTTTCTGTGAGAATGAGAATTTTATAAGCATACAACCTACCACTCTAAAGTCCAGTGAACTAGGCTTCGAATATTTGGTTCTAGTATATTAGAGTTCTCATTATTTTAAGAAAATTACATTTATAAACAGTGAAGTTCCTTAGTTCGGATGATCGATCTACTACACGCTAGTCGAGTCTATTTTCACCGCACCAATTCTGCTCATCCTTATTTACATTACAATGAGTTAAAATTCTTAGAATTCGGGACTCACCTTAAATCTCAGTTTGCCCACCGGTGGCTGAGCGTAAGGGATGCCTTTAAAGCTGTAGTATTTGCCATCTCCTGTGATGGTCTCCACTACTTCTCCAGACAGCCATCCTTGCTGCACTTTGACTTCTACCATTCTCACAGATTACTGTAAAAATAAATTACTTTAGGTGTACATATTGTTAGGTAGTGTATTATTCGGTGGTCTTGTATTATGCAATTTCGGAATATTAATTTAGTGTATTGTGGTATCGAATGTAAAGTATTCATGTTTTGAAAAATAAACTAAAAAAAGTTCAGCATTTTAAACTAAAAACAAAATACTGAGAGGAGAGTCACCATGACATGGAACTAGATCTTAATCAAGTGAAAATTTCATTTATAATTGAAAAAAGATAGTCGTGGACTCTTATCTGCTACTCTGCATTTTAGGGGTATAAAACTTGTAAAAGAAGTGCTTTGAAGTAGGCTGAATTTTTTTAAATCAAAAAGCAAGAAAAAAAAATGGTGCTCTTCAACTTATGAAGCGCTTGAAATAGATGCTGTTAGAACCACGATAGAACATATAGCAAAAAATATACCTAGATGGTATACAGACGCAGGTGATCAAACTTAATTGGCAAGAGAGAAATAGAGTGACCCAGAGAACGTTGGGCAGATGGAATGAAACAGGCTGGAAAGACTGGGCAAATAAACCGAAGAATAACAAATTTTTGTAAAAAATATATTAAGTGGTCAATTTTACTCTTCTTCTCTCGATGTCTTTTCGTCTTTAACTAATATATTTTTAAACCGAATAATTTATGAGTTCAAGAAATAAACATAAAAAAATGTAAAAAAAATATACATTCAGCCGAACATAGAACCTCCTCCTTTTTGAAGTCGGTTAAAAAGAAGAAAGAGTTTTGGTCGTCCGTCGGCAAGATGTCGGCCATCACGATTAGAGTTTGTATGAAGGTGACAGGTTTGAATAAACAAAGGGAGGAGCACAAGAAAAGAGAGACATATTAGCACTAGGCCAAGTTACCCTGCCTGATGATGAGAATGAATTTGGATAGTACAAAAGTATTCTTACCGTATCTTTAGTAGTTCCTCGAACTTGTGATCACAATATAGAGTTATGTAACAAATGCCGATACGCTGTACGTGATAATTCTATATATACTAAAGTGGTGAGACATAACAATGACCCGCATTCTGTGTTGGTTATCTATGAATTTGATAACAATTACTTGCTTTTTTTTCATAAACTTGTCTATGTCATTATGATGTAATATTACTACATTTAACTGATATATTTTAAACTGTGACATGGCTGAATTATCGTGATTAACATTGATTACTATTTCTTTTGTCGAGTGATCACTACCGTTGAGTGATCGTGTTTTTTGTTATCACAGTCGTCTGTACACATGTTTTAAGATAGTATTTGATTATGATACCATTAGATACCTTTGTATCTCAAGCATTATCAGCCTATGTTTCTACTGCTGAGATACAGCCTTCTTCTGGATGAGTAGATTGTAGTACGAACACGATCTTGCATAGAATAATAAATGTCACTGTCCCACTGATTTTATCACACTATTCTCTTAAATATTTTGTTAGCAACTTGACGTAAAACCATCTTACAAATTGCTACCCACATCTTTCACTGACAATCGTTTCATTTCTATTCTTCTTCTCTTACTCAAATACCTTTTTGTTCATCTGTACTTATACTTTTCAATTTTAAGAGTTAGTACATATATAAACGAATAAAGTCTGCGAAAAGCTTGCCTACCAACAATTTAGAAGATTTATTTCTAAGTATAAACTGCTAAAACCCTTCTAGGTAATCTAGTTTCTATTATTGACACAACCCGAGTACCCGACCTTAGCATTCGTGCTTAGCACGGACGATATCAAACGTGGCAATGGGGAAGTTAACAGTACCTATTTGCTCCATTTGGTATCAGCATTTCTTTTAACACTCGGTTTAACATAAATAGTCCGTTCCATCATCGGACTACAAGATTTATGGCGTTGCGCCACCGGTACATGGTGGACATCCCACCTATACGTACAAAGCGTTTTGGGAGTACATTCATTATGCGTACAGCTAAGGAATGGAATTCCCTGCCGGAGTCTGTGTTTCCTGATAGCTATAACCTAGGGGTCTTTAAGTAAAGAGTGAATAGATTGCTTCTAGGCAAGCGTGTTCCATCGTCGGCCACATCATTGCTTACCATCAGGTGAGATTGTGGTCAAACGCGAGCCTATCCATTATAAAAAAAAAATCTTTTCGGTTCTTGACTGGTTTTTATAAAATATGTTTTAAATGTGCTAACCATCGATATATATGCACTACGCACGTGCTAACAATAATATCGAAAGCCAACGATCCAACACTTACATCTACAAACATTTTAACTATACTTTAAAGTATTTTTCAATACTCGAAAACCCGTTCTTATCCCTACTGCTTTTAGGCACGCAATTTACTGTTTTTCGCACTAATGCGAATAAGTGCACGCGCTCGCCCCCGCAACAATTTACTACATTTATCGTATCAGGCTGGGCCACCACGAGTCCCGCGTCAGCCCTCACTTGTCGCATGTTTATTTATTTCTTTGTAAGTGTATTCAAAAACGTCGTTCGAAGTCTACCTCGGTCGTTATGATAAACTTTCTGTCATTAAGTCCGCCTTTGTATCTTTTGTTGCATGAAGATTAAATAAATTAAATAATAAATAAAAAAATTAAAAAAAAAATTATGTATTTGGTTATTGTTTTGTTTTGTTTTGACATCAGTAAAAATTTAGAAGGATTTACATTTGTTGGTCATCGGGAATTACGAGTATATCTACAATCGAATAAATAATTTAAGACAGTTACCGCCTTATTTGAAACTTTACTAAAAATTACATATGTAAACATGTCTGGGTTTTACTACAAAAAAATAATAATTTAAAAAATAAAAAAAACCGCTGCGTAAAAATTTACTTTAAATAAAAACGGAAAAGAAAAATAAACGAGTTCAGTCCACAGTTCAGCAACAGTCGGGACCCACATTAGATAGAATGATTTTAGTCTAGATTATTTTAACGGATGGGTGGAGTACTGCAGCCACATATGGGCTGGTACTGCAAAGTGCCACCTGGCAGCTTTGGACTGGGTGGAAAGGCGTATGAAGAGGCTGTTTAGTTTGTAGATTGTACTTAACCAGTAGTGGATCACCAATCAGATCTACTTAAGGAGAGACGGCGCCATGTGCAGTGGCGTTTCTCTCGCCTTTCCATGGCTTAAGCGCTTTCAGAGCCTGTAGCAAAACACACAGCAATAAGTTGGTTTAACGCAACTGTTATTTAGTTTCAAAATAGGCGCATCATTCTTGATTCCTTACAGAGTTTTATACGAGGCGGTGTAATGCGGTCGTAATTGTTTACGTTTAGGGTTATACTTCACCGAGACACCAAGGCAGTGCGATCAGGTTACCGCTACCAACAAAATGTATACAGCTCTATTAGAGCGTTACTCACCTGGTGTCCGATTGGTTGCGCAACCAATTTGGTGGCGCGACCAGTTCGGACTTGTGGCGACTCTGGTGTCTGTATGGTGTCTAGTTTGGTAGCTTAGGGCTATATTTCACCGGGAAACTATGACGGCGCAACTGATCACGCCGCCATGGTGTCCCAGTGAAATATAGCCCTTAGGCCCGGCGCCCATTATCGGCATCAGCAACAAAAAGGATCTTTCGGCATCCCTCATGCAAGCGCACACTGTCGGAAATGTATGCATGTTGGGATGCCGAAGGGTGCCGAAGGATTCTTTTCCTTGCCGATGCCGATAATGGGCGCCGAGCCTTACTCGGAACACCAGAATAAGGAAAGCACGAATGGATCAAATAAACATTTTGAAATCTTGCTTATTTTCAACGAAGTGTAAAGTGTCTTTTAATAGACACAATTTATCAGTAAGTAAATATGCTGGTCAATGCACTTTATGCTTTTTACTTCGATCACGCCTGATGGAGGTCTACAATAGAATGAGCATACTTAGAAAATGATGCCTATTCTGACTTTGAAGGAATGAGAATATGGTTAAACTAGAATCTATTTACCTTAAATCTGAGTGAGCCAATGGGCGGCTTAGCGTATGGAATGCCTTTTAGAGTGTTGTAAGTCGATTCACTGGTGCCAGTTTGTACGAGAATAAAGGAATATTCCGGGAGAAAATAAACACTGGATGCTCAATGCAAGTTAGATGAAATTCAATTAGGTGATAACAGTAAGAGGTTTTTAGAACAAGTGAAATGTTTTGAGGCCGGACACATTACGAACTAATTATTACAGCTAAGTCGCGAGTTCAATGACCTGCAGGTAATAGTCGTCGTTGTGTACAAACTACCTACAGGTCATTGAACTCGCTCAGCTAACGTTTTCTTAAAGAAATTAATTTCGTACATGCGTAAATTAATACGAGTTTTGAAAAAAGGTACTTTATTTTTTAATTTTATCTGTACAAATCGATCGTGTTTCATGTACCGGATCGACCCTCCACGGGATTAAAACGATTAAAATTTAACGGTGTATAATCTGCCTCAATTTTATAAATAGGAAAGATTTGTATTTTTGTTTGTAATGAATATATTCCAAAACCACTGGATCAATTTTGAAAATTCGTTGACCAAAACAATGTTTATTCATCACTGAGTGACAAAGGTTATATTATTTTCTTCCTTCATGTGGACGTAGCTGGTAGCAAAAGCTAGTATACAATAAAGCATTATTATGAAAGCAGCATTGTTTTTCGAGAAAAATTATTAATATCCACGGTCCATTTTTGTACTTGATTCCTATCAAGCTAATTTTCCGTGATTGGATGGGAATTCAGAACTGGATTTTGAAAAACAAAAACGGGACTAATCTGGAAGCATATCCTTTAAGAGGGAAAAAAAAGAAGTACCCGATTTATAAAAAGGAAAAGGCTAATAAAACATTTTATCATCATTAACTTTAGCCAAAAGACGACCATGGCTGGACATAGGCTTACCAGAAGTGTCAACACAACGTCCGACCCTGTTCGTCTCGTATGGACCGTACACTGTAGACCTGATGAGGGTTGTGGGAATTCGATGGAAAAAAAACAATTACGGGTTAAAATCATCATCATCATTTCAGCCAATATACGTTCACTGTTGGACGTAGGCCTCCCCGAAGTGTAGCCACAATGAACGATTCTGTGCGTCTCGCATCCATCGTTTTCCCGCAATCTTCACCGGGTCATCGGTCCACCTTGTAGGAGACTCCAGAACCCTTCGGCCCCAGCGGCCATCTGTTCTGCGAGTAACGTGCCGTGCCCATTGCCACTTAAATTTGGCAATTATTCGTGCTATGTTGACGGGTTAAAATAAGATCTGAAAATTGAAAGTTACCGGATAGCAAGTATGGCGACGGACGCAATAAGCTTCATCGTTGCTGACTAGGTAAAATCTTCAGTAATTTTTCACAACATATACGAGGTCTATCAATGACATATCATTTTACTCTGAGAAAATTATTACAGGTGGAATGTCTACATGTGTATTTGTAAGACAACTGTGCAATGTCGAAAACTTCAGTACCGAAAACGTGCTGTATATTTAAACAGCACTTGTTATTAGCAGAATTTTAATTTCATTGTTAACGAAGACAATAATTTTGTTCAACTTATATGTCGTTGTCGTCAATTGTCGGGATTTGTTGTTACAAGAAAAAAACCTCGTAATTGCTGAATTATTTAATATTTTAGTAACAGATATAAAGTCAGTTTTTTTTTTAATTTTGCCAACAATTCAATCTCAAACAAAGCTAATTTAAGTAACACAAATGAAACATTTCAACAAACTATAGTAGTAGTAGGAACATAGCACAATTCAAACTTTAATTGGCGAAGAATATAAGAAATAACAATAAAATGTACAGAATACTAGCAAAATTACATATACCGAAGCTGACATATACATATTTGTAAATATTCCTGTTTACAATTGATCTTGAGTATATGCTTGAAGTAGAATATCATTTGCTTCTGCTGCGTCAGACCGCGATGTATATAATTCAGTATTGTATTGTTGACTTATTCCTACTTTTTTAATTCCAGTCTGTTGAAGTCTATTGATATTTTTAAAAGGACACGCGGAAAGGTCCTAACCAGTTCACTATTCTCTGTTAGTTATAATTGCCTTATTAACCAATTTGACGTCACTATAAAGGTAGAACTACACTGCACACACGTGGGTCACATACGCCGATCTAAGCGCGTCGGTCTCCATACGTTTTATGTGGCAACTAGACTTGCAGAGCTAAATTAGAACCACATCACGCGACGTCACGCAACGCTCCGCTACGTACAAATACAGACGCGGTCCACGTCTAGGGCAGTTCTCGTCTAATTGGCTCACAGAGGAACAGTCAGTTAGGAGTCGATTGTAAACTGGGTAAGGCAGCCCACGTATCCGAATTCACATTAGATGAGACATTATTTCCAGTATAAGTATCCCTTATAGACACAATCCCAAAACTTAAATTCTTTAGCTTTAGGATCTTTCTTCACCGTTATTTCGTCGGTGAACTCCATATATTCTCTGTTTTCTGGTGTAAACTTAGGCCAAGAGATGTTTGCATTGTATGATGGTTCACTGTAACACAAAAATATAACATTTAATGTAACATTTGTTTAAATTAAGAACACGAAACGCTATTGAATCTGGTATCATGCAGTATATAAGTATATTAGCGTAAGCAGAGGACGTTTTTTACTCTTTCATAATTATCATCATTTCAGTGGAAAGACGTCTATTGTCGGACATAGGCCTCCCCCAAGTGTTATCACAATGATCAGTCCAATGTGTCTCGCATCCATCAGATTCCTGCAACCTTCACCAAGCCATCGGTTCATCATGTGGGAGGTCTTCTAACGCTGCGTCTTCCGGTACGTTTTCCCTACTCCAGAACTTTTCGCCCCAATGGCTATCCGTTTTGTGAGCGATGTGCCCTGCGCACTTCTGGTACTACGCACTTCATAACATATTAATAAACTAGCAACTTCGTTTTGTATGTTGATGTGGAACAATCAATAAAACATCATATAGTGTTTAGCAGTGTCACTTTTTATGTTTTTTTTTTTTGTATAAGATACTATTTTGTAATACGTTGATAGTTACGACAAAAGCATACATACCCCTCTGTAACAAAATCTTTAATACGGCCCACGAATTGCTGTATCAGTGCATACTCTCTGCTGTGCACATCGGCGGTCAAGTTGAGTGGTGCATAAGTGAACATGTACGCAACCATATCAGAGTGACCAAGTCCTTCTATGCCAAATTTAAGACCTTCCTGTCCATATACGTTTCTGCTTGAAATACTATTGAACTCGAACATGTATGTATCAATAAACTGAGATATCTTTTTGACAAATACTAGTTTATCATATATCATACTCGAAAAAGTGGTCATTTGAATAAACTCTTTCATGTTCTCAACACTGATATCTTTGTTTTTGAAATAGTAATCCTTAATGGTATCAGCTATTTCATAGACATTATTTGGAGCTTTTCTCAAAATTTTGTAGGGAACTAACAGTTCCTTATTGTTACTGTAGAGATCAAGTAGGTATTCTTCGTAATGATCAACGACAAGAAGAGTTTCTAGGTCCGAGTACCCTATCATGAGTTTGGCCTTGTTCAAAGGAGCGTGATTCAAGGACGTCAAAGGATCCTCCGTGATGAACCTCTCTTGACCAAAGTCTTCCTCTACAACTGGCACGAATGTGGTCATTTTTTTAAACAACTGGTTTGTAAATACTTCTCTGGCCATAGAAAACGTTGAATTTATCAGTTGTTCGTATGGGACGGATTGTAGTAACTTTAGCATTTCATTTCCGTCTTTAGTTTTAAAGCCGAACCGTTCGCCTAGTTCGTATGACTTTTTCTTAACATCATTTTCTGGATATATAGCATCACAAGAAGGTACACCACTCATCATAATAGCTCCATGGAATAAACCGGTGGACATTGGTGACATTAAGTGATGATAAATTGAAGATGAGCCTGTACAAACCCCTGCTACTGTGACACGAGTCGGATCGCCTCCAAAGGCATGAATATTATTCTGCACCCATTTTAAGGCTGCAACTTGGTCCTTCAAAGCTGCGTTCCCGGGTGCATCTTTTATGCCAAGATCAATAAATCCAAATACATCATTTCTGTACTGGCATCTCACTACTACCATATCTTTGACCAGGAAATCGGGACCATAAAGGCCAACTACATCTGCATCAAAAAAGTATGCAAAACCAGACAAGAAGAAAAGGACTGGTAATTTCTTTGAAGTATCAGGAGTATACACGTCGCAAGTCAAGCAGTCCTCACTACCAAGGTTGGTAACGTCGGATACGGGATTGTATTGCGGACACATGGGACCCTGTGCGGTGGCATCTCTCGTTTCTTTCCATTCTTCAGGCTCTTCAGGCGCCTATAAAAGAACAATAAAATATTATACCTTATTAATATTTGTGGAGGAAAGTTTTGGCCAAAGAATATCCAGAAACTTGTGTATTATATTAGATATTATACTGGTTGTAGCAAATCCCGGAACTCGGGGCCCTGGAACGAAGGCAAAGAAGAAACAGGAGTGGGTACCGTGTCAGTAAAAATCTGACACGGTCCGCACAAGGGTGGAAGAAGTTATTGGATAATTTCCCACCACAAAAACTAGGTAGCAGTATGCTGTGTATAAAATTAAAAGACAAAACTAAAACTGAAGACAATAAGGCAACAAACAATTTGAGGATGTTGAATATTGTATCATTAAATTGAAGCGGAAATGGGCAGGTCACTTAGTTTAATTTAATTTTATTGGAGCAAAAAACAATTACATGCTAGTAATAAGAAATATTAAAGATAAACGACCAAAACAGGTCGCAGTGTCTAAATGATAAATGATCTTTATTTTGCAAGTAAGTTTTATAAAAACACTTTTACACGTCAATTTTTTTTTTCGTCGAGTAAAGCTCGATGAGGCCGGTGTTTCCTAGCTGACTACCCTGAGAAGAAACACCGAAACAAACTCAGGGGTCAAAGTCTCTTTTAAAGTCCATGCAGCAAAATATGTAATGGTCAAATAATATGAGAACCATGCAGATTGAGCCTGAGATGGTCTTTTGAAGAAAGAACCACACAGTTCTAAGTGGACCTGTCCAGTCAGTGCAAGCATTTGTCAGTATGCGTGTAGCTCAACTCAGGACTACTAAGGAGCTCAACGACTTGACGAACAATGCCAAAGAAAGAACATTTGGATAGGCTGCATCAAATGCTCAAAACTGCCAGACATCATGTGAAAATAAAAGAAAAAGAAAGAGTAATCCACATAGTTCTCACATTCACAATAATAAAATTTACAAAAGTGTAAATATTGCAAATTGTAAAAAAAAGAAAAAAAGAAAATTGTCAGTCAAATAGTAAAAATAAACATGTCATAATTGTAAAAATAATTATATATATATACAATATCATAATTGTAAAAAACAACACTCGTCAATAAAAAAAGGCAGTTTAAACAAAAAAAACATTCAAATGATAACAATTACAGTGAGTAGGTACTGGAGCAGGTCAATCTCAAGCCGTTTTATCCTCGAGATACTCTTTTACAGTATAAAAAGCCTTTTGGCAAAGTTTTCGCTTTACAAATGTTTTGAATTTATAAATGCTAAGTTCCTGAATAGGACTGGGAAGTCTTAGGCAGAACAAGAGAAGGACGTTATGTTTTTTACAAGTTTAGTGTGACAATGAACACTGAATCATACACTATTAGCGGAAGAGACTGGTGATCTAATAAGTTTAATAAGTTTAGCATGTATCTGCCATCAATAGTGAGCGTATTAGAATAAATTGAGTTCTGTAAGAATCCAAAGGATTTAGCCTAGTTATCGATTTTTACAAAGTCACAACTTCTTCTTAGCGTATCGATGGCAAAACTAGTTAAATTCTTTGCCTGGTTCAGAATACGGCCACGGCAGTGCCGTCCGCTGATGCTGTTATTAGGTCCCTAAGTGAGCAGGTAACAAGGTACGTGATGCAAGACGGAAGGTGGGATATGATCTGCGGAGAGACGCTGCATAAACACTGAAGATCGGAACTATCCGAAAACCCCCACTTGTGGAGATTGTCTTTGCTGCGGTCCAACCTGGGTACGGAGACTGTTTAGTTTTCCAGGTTAGCTATGCATGGCAACTCGTGTCCAGGGACCCAAGTCTGCTATTTTTATAAATTCGTCATTCCAACACGATCCCATTGTCATTTTGCTAAAAGTTCCTAATCTGCTAATTCATAATGATCGATCATTGATCGGTCAATGGTCTCATAATAGAGTTGCGGTAAAATGACAATATCGAGCTTATTAAATGCAATGACTGCACAATGACGTTCTAATGGTAGGTTCAAAAGAACGGTCAAAATTTTTGCAGATTACCGCATACGTAAGACATTCATTTGTAAATATGTACGAGATTACCATTCTATCCCACTTCTTTCAATAGAGTGTCAGTGGTCGATCATTGGAAAGTCATAATGACACCATTATATTAGTAGATTACCAAATTTACTCAAAATCAACAATTATGAAATCAATGATAGACCATTCTGACACTACTGTAATAGCAGACTTGGGGCCCAGGAGAGAGGCTCTTCGACGGCTCGATAAAATCATCAAGAGGTTTAAAATTCCTACACCTTCTGAAAAATACCGATATCCTCGCAATTGCAAGTTGCCTGTGTGCCAATTAACATTAGTGTAACTTAAATCTATCAAATATAGATGTAAGTTACATTAATGTTAATTGGTATTTTCTGGTGCCTTGAGACTAGACTCTACTCTATACTTCCTAGTTCCTAATAGTATCAGAAGAAAGTGGTGATGTTTACCTTAAACCTTAGCGGTCCAATGGGTGGCTTGGCGTAGGGGATCTTTTCGAAACTTAAGTACTCACTGTCCTTGGTGATAGTCTCCTGTCTTTTACCCCGCAACCAGCCCTGCTGCACTTTTACCAAAGTGTCATCGCAGAAAATTGTTTGTATCGTGCTGTGAAAAGTTTGGATTGGATTATTTTCTTTAGGAACATGGCATTTTTTTTTATAAATCTGCCTCTCCGGCTGATTTATTTTTTCGATTCCTGAAAAAAAATCTTGTGGTCTACTGAGCAAGCCCTTAAAGTTTGTGGAGGGCTGTCCCTTACACCTTGTACAAATACTAAACGTAAATAACATTTAACATTTTACCAAAATATAAAGTAAAAAAAACTTGATTATTAACGTTGAGCATGTTTGATATTTTGGAATGGTTAGGGAATAATTTTGCACCAATTGCTTTATCAGTATAAAAGTACTATCATTTATGTGGTAGAATACAATATTCATTTATTGCGCTATCGTACACAAACATGACAATTTATATTACATTAAAAATTTAACACTTTAAAACTATTACAATTATTTTACATTAAAAAGTTTATCTCTCCGAAAAACTACTGAGGTGTCAAGGGACACCTGGATGGAACGAAGTTCCGTTCTGGCTTGCTTTCTATAAGAGAGAGAAAGAGAGAAAGACAGAGAAACATGCGCACGCCGCACGGCTTACAATAGCTTACTAAAGAAAAAGTGTCGTTACAACTTTTCGTGAGAATTTTTTCCGTCTAGCCAATACAATACAACTAAAAAATACTATCCTATTTTATGTACATTTTGACAGCACTATTTCAACATCTTCAAAACCATGAAAACGACACTCATGACGAAAAAGTTGATAATTTCTGACATCCGCCATCTTAGATTTACATTTTGACAGCACTATCGGCTTCAACAACCTCGAAAACCATGAAAAAGACACCCATATCGAAAAAGTTGATAATTTATTGCAGCCACCATCTTAGATTTACATTTTGACAATACTATCGGTTTCAACAGCCTTGAAAACCATGAAAACGACACCCATGACGAAAAATTTAATAATTTTTTGCAGCCGCCATCTTGGATTTATATTTTGACAGTACTATCGGTTTCAACACCCTCGAAAACCATGAAAACGACACCCATGACGGAAAATTTCATAATTTCTTGCAGCCACCATCTTGGATTTATATTTTGACAGTACCATCGGTTTCAACACCCTCGAAAACCACGAAAACGACACCCATGGCGAAAAAGTTGATAATTTCTTGCAGCCGCCATCTTGGATTTACATTTTGACAGTACTATCGGTTTCAACACCCTCGAAAACCACGAAAACGACACCCATGACGGAAAATTTGATAATTTCTTGCAGCCGCCATCTTGGATTTATATTTTGACAGTACTATCGGTTTCAACAGCCTCGAAAACCACGAAAACGACACCCATGACGAAAAAGTTGATAATTTCTTACAGCCGCCATCTTGGATTTACATTTTGACAGTACCATCGATTTCCACGCCCTCGAAAACCATGAAAACGACACCCATGACGAAAAATTTGATAATTTCTTGCAGCCGCCATCTTGGATTTACATTTTGACAGTACCATCGGTTTCCACGCCCTCGAAAACCATGAAAACGACACCCATGACGGAAAATTTCATAATTTCTTGCAGCCACCATCTTGGATTTATATTTTGACAGTACCATCGGTTTCAACACCCTCAAAAACCACGAAAACGACACCCATGGCGAAAAAGTTGATAATTTCTTGCAGCCGCCATCTTGGATTTACATTTTGACAGTACTATCGGTTTCAACACCCTCGAAAACCACGAAAACGACACCCATGACGAAAAAGTTGATAATTTCTTGCAGCCGCCATCTTGGATTTACATTTTGACAGTACTATCGGTTTCCACGCCCTCGAAAACCATGAAAACGACACCCATGACGGAAAATTTGATAATTTCTTGCAGCCACCATCTTCGATTTATATTTTGACAGTACTATCGGTTTCAACACCCTCGAAAACCATGAAAACGACACCCATGACGGAAAAATTAATAATTTCTTGCAGCCGCCATCTTGGATTTACATTTTGACAGTATTATCGGTTTCAACACCCTCGAAAACCACGAAAACGACACCCATGACGAAAAATTTGATAATTTCTTGCAGCCGCCATCTTGGATTTATATTTTGACAGTACCATCGGTTTCAACGCCCTCGAAAACCATGAAAACGACACCCATGACGAAAAAGTTGATAATTTCTAGCAGCCGCCATCTTGGATTTATATTTTGACAGTACCATCGGTTTCAACACCCTCGAAAACCATGAAAACGACACCCATGACGAAAAAGTTGATAATTTCTTGCAGCCGCCATCTTGGATTTACATTTTGACAGTACCATCGGTTTTAACACCCTCGAAAACCATGAAAAAGACACCCATGACGAAAAAGTTGATAATTTCTTGCAGCCGCCATCTTGGATTTATATTTTGACAGTACCATCGGTTTCAACACCCTTGAAAACCATGAAAACGACACCCATGATGAAAAAGTTGATAATTTCTTGCAGCCGCCATCTTGGATTTACATTTTGACAGTACCATCGGTTTCCACGCCCTCGAAAACCATGAAAACGACACCCATGACGGAAAATTTGATAATTTCTTGCAGCCGCCATCTTGGATTTATATTTTGACAGTACCATCGGTTTCAACACCCTCGAAAACCATGAAAACGACACCCATGACGAAAAAGTTGATAATTTCTTGCAGCCGCCATCTTGGATTTATATTTTGACAGTAAAAGTGTCGGTACAATTTTTCGTGAGAATTTTTTCCGTCTAGCCCCCTTTCACAACGCGCGATAAGGGATAGCTGTCTACTCTCCATCCGTCTTACGCTTTTTCGATCAGGTCACGTGTCCTGACGCGAGTTTAAGATTTTATACCCATTACAGAAAAATTGCTCAACGCCGCTAAAGAAGTTTTCACTTCAAAAAAAAATAATGTATAATTGATTAAATATCATCCGAAACAATTGTAAAATCAAAAGTGTCAAATAAATGTTTGTAAAACGAGTGTTTATAAATTCAATAGTTAAAGAATGAATTGTTTTGGTGATACATTAGTGGACCCGTTTTTTTGTAACTTATCACACCCAATTTAAACCTAGCCTAGAAGATTTGCAGTGAGCGAGCTATTATTTCTAAAACTCGCTGACCCGACGAATTTCATAGCGTATAATATACATTATTATTATATTATACACAATTTTAATGTTTAAAAGTTATCTCCATCCATTTCGTATATTTTACGTGATGCGCGCACAACTAAAAACTTATACAGATTTATTGTATGTATTTATTAATACTTATTATTCTCATGCTCTTTTTAATATATTTTTTTTGTTGCTAGTGTAATATTTATCTGTCATCATGATACGTGATCTATTTATATTTTATTGTAAAAATTCAATACACATGCATTTTGATATATCAAGCGTATTAGCTGGAGAAGGTTTTATTTTTATATTATGGCCACTGTGGCCCATTTACTCTCCCAGAGATGAGGCCTGTGTCCCAGCAGTGGGAACATTAAAAGGTTAACTATGCTATATTTTCTATAGATTTGCATAAACAGTATCTAGCTGTTTATGGAAAGTGACAGACAGTAAAAACAAAGTGGCAAAAAATATATAACAGATAGACAAAAAGTTGTAGGTACAAAGAATTCAAACTTACCAAAAAGCAACGACACTAAATATTAATATTATTTTCATTTTTGCCCACCACGGAATCTGCAATGACTCTTATTTTAAGAAATACCTCTCTCGTCTTATATACAAGAAAATATTAAATTATGTAAATAGCAGACAATTTGTACAGCTGCAAAACCAACAATAAAATTGTATTTTATTTTGCAAAATAGATAATAAGAAATTAATTAAAATTTGTACATTAACAAGGAATTGGCAAACGTGTTTCATAATCATCATTTCAGCCGATATACGTCCACTGTTGGACATAGGCCTCCCCCAAGCGTCGCCACAATGAACGTAGGTACAACGCAAACGTGCAGACGTGTTTATTTCCGCCTTATTCTCTTAGATGTATAAAAATAATATATTTATTTTACACAGTGAGGTACAGCACACAGTTGTGTACTACAATATCTCCTGCGTACTTGACTATAATCTACGCTGAGATTTGCCACGTAGAGTTTATCTAAAAAGTCAAACGAGTTGGGAATTTTTGAACGAAATAAAATTTCTTTTGTTGGAATTACGAAAGTTTTAGTTGTCATTCACTTGTTTCTTGAGATGATGGTAGTTCTACAACAGATCTTGATCGTTATATGGCTAATGATGATGAATCAATACGCGGAATAGAATATTTAAAATCAGATTTCTCTTACAATTCCAGATTTATATTATTGCTACTACTTACTATACTTACTAATGATGCCACTACATCTTTGCAAATAAATCCTACTTTTGAAATATGAATATCATTAAAGAGACTGAAATAGGTATATTCTAAACGAAAATCTTTTCCATTTTTTTATTGTTAAAAGTCCCCTATTAATATTAAATCACTTTAAAAATACTTATATTTGATACTTTTTATAAGGTTCTATTAGTAAACAATGATCAAGATCTCCTAATCAACCTTGATTATTCAACCAGTGTTGACTACATCAAATTTCATTTACCCTATTAATTACCCAAGTCGTTTAATTTTTTAGACAGTCTAGCCGATATTTGTTTGGAAGTATTTCTTTTTAACAGTATTTATTTTTTGACAGTGTTTTGAACAAAATGAAAAATAACTAAATGTTAAGATGTGTCATTGTATGTTCTGTCTGTATTCGTTGTACAAACATTGTCTTCAGCTCGCTACTACCGTGAACGCCAAAACTATACGTACCATAAAATTAACAATATAACCTACGTGTTATAAAGAAAATCGCGTTTTGTGTCTGTCTGTCTGTGAGGCTGTATAGTTCTTCTAAACTAGGAAATGGATTCCGTGTGTTTTACTATCATGAGAATTTATTTCGGAACATAAGGGATGGTAAGACTCTTTGAGGAGTGGCTGGAAAGACGTCGCGGCGTTCTCACCTGACATGGTTTTGGAAGGTTCCTGCACGAGATTCAGTTGGAAGAAACACTCTGGTGTTCGTGACACGCATATGGTGAAGGTGTGACTCTGAGGAAGGTTTCAAAGACGGGACTTACCGCCATGATTATAGCGCGCCCAGGTGGCAGTAGGGTACGCATAGTAATTATTTTCCTCTTTAGCGCCCCACTGCGTTTGCTTTTTATTAATTTGACCCCTATTTCTACTGACCCCAGTCTCATCTATAATTTTTTTTAATTATTTTTCGGAGATCTTAGGTTGGGAATCGTCCCACCCAGGACAAATGTTTGTGTGATGAGCAGGACACGACGGACGGACGTTTGTGTGGTTATTATTTTCTTTATTTATTAAGGGATGTATACACACAATTAAATGATTAATATATTTAAGTTAAAAGTTAGTGCACTACCTCAATTACAGGAGGCCACAACATGATCTGGAGTTTATACAATTTAAAACTAAAATAAGAAATTATACTGCTGACTAAAGTTGACTACTAAACTAACACAAATTAAAACATATACTTAATCTAAAAACTACTTATCCTCTAATTTATTACTTAGTAGCTTTTTCCCGCGACATCGTCTTCGTACCTACATAAAATATAGCCTATGTCACTCAGGAATAAAGCAGTTTTCTATCGATGAAAAAATTTTAGCAATCGGACCAGTACTTCCAGAGATTACTTCCTACAAACAAAAAAACATAAAAACAAACTTTACCTCTTTATTATATTAGTGTAGATGTAGAAAAAAAACCTACAACTTAAACAATTAACTACAAAATATTAATAAAACTTTTTTTGAATTTAGGCAATGATTGACTAATATCGATGTCATCATGTCATCATCATGTGAGACAAATTTTTTGTCAACTTGTAAAGGACGCAAAACAGGGGCTGGTTGATTAGTTATCAATAAATTGGTAAATTGCAACAACTACTCAATACCACTTAGTGAGTGTATATGTGTATGCATGATTGTTCAGCTGCAAACTGATGTGCTTCGTCGCGTTTTTTTTAATGTAGGTAACATTTAAAAAAACGTGACGAAGACCGTGGAAAAGTGCCGATGTTATGTAACCTATTAATAAGTTTTATGGTGGTCATCACAGACAGCACGCTTTTGAAGCCTATTGGGGCCAGGGTTATCCGAAAGGGCGCTCGAGCCCCGGTATGAAGGCTTGAAGGAACGGGGTGGGTTTTTTAGTCAGTAAGAGTCTGACACTATCTCCCGCTCCGCCCAAGAGCGGGGGTTGTCATAAGATGATTTTTCCCTTTGAAAAAAAAAAAAAAACCACTGCTGGGCAAATGCGTCCGCTTTTGACTAAACCTGGTCAAATGCGCCCGCCTTTGACCTGGTGGGCAATTGCCCATCTTTTTTTGTGCCAATCCTCACACTCAAGTGCCAGCCTCGTGTAGGGCACACCATAATCATGGCTATAAGGACTTCTTTGAGGAGTGGCTGGTAAGGTGCCACGCTGCCCTCATCTTCCGTATGACGCAGGTAAGTTTGGGAGGTTCCTGCATCGGATGTAGAAGGAAGAAATGCCCGGGTGACATTGTACGGACCGCCCGAAGGTCACGGAGTACCATACGGTGTACCCCACTTGAGCCGTGTCCTAGTGGAGTCGATCGCCTGCGACGGCCTCTCACGCAAGGCCCTAGTTCAGGCCATGGTCCCGAGCGAGAGACAATGGCGCAGGTGTCCACTTTGGTAGAGTGATAAAGGCTTTGAGTAGAGTAAGAAGGAGGGGGCTTTTACTGACATTCAAATCCAATCAAATCGAATAGTTTATTGACACAAACAATTATTTTACACAATAAGATTTGAAGCCCTGACTTCTGAGCTAGGTAAAAACCTGTATTACAGAAGTAGGTGTCTTCTTCCATTAGTGTCACTTAATTCTCAAAATTGAGGTGACCTAGAATTTAATTTACAAATAATAAATAAATGAGGAAAAATAAAAAAAAAAGTATAAAAATTAAGAACAACATGCTTGAAAATGAAATTAAGATTAAAATAATAATTACTATACCAAAAAATTAATAAAATAAAATAACAAAAATAAAACCTTAAGATCGTGGGTGTGTTGGCGTTTGAGTGTGAGTTACATTATTTGGGATATCCACTCGGGTTCTTTCATTTACCTTTTGCGTTCTAGTGCTGTGATAGATCTTTCTAACAATGCCCTCTGCCTGGGCATCGCAATAAGGACTTATAGTAGTTCAGTAGGCTATAGTACTAAAAAACCAGTCTATCTATTAAAAACTAATTAAATTCGATAGATTTTCAGTTCCTAAAAAGCAGTGGTGGCCGAGTGGTAACGGCCCTGACACACGAGTTGTTTGTGCAATTTATTTCAATACCACTGCTCTCAAAACGGTGAAGGAAAACATCGTGAGTAAACCGGCATGTCCTAGAACCAAAAATTCGAAGACATGTGATATTCACCAAACCGCACTAGGTCCGCGTGGTGGATTATGGCCCATTCCGTCTACTAGAGAGAAGGCCTGAATCCCAGCAGTGGGAACATTACAAGGCTAATTATTTAGTTCCTATAGATATAATGTTAGTGTGTAGTGCATAGGAAGGCAGTATTTTTATCTGCCTAATTGTATGCCGCACTATCGCAATTTTTTTATAGCTTACATTATGTCCCAATGCTGGGCACAGGCAAAGGTATTTCCTTTCTCTGCTTTAAGCGATGTCTGGCCAAGCTTGGCCTATTATGATAACATCGTCACTCTATCACAAAAATTAAAATAAAATTATGATATGACCAATTCACAGAATTCTAAAAGTCATATCAGAAATATGGCTTCAGATATACGAAAATGTTGACAAATCAATGTTGTAACGTTTCCCACGTTGCCATATTTCCACAATTTATGCGTACGTTAACAGCAATAAATTTTCCATATTACACGCTTGGAGCTCAGGGACCGAGGACCTCTGTCAGGGAGGGACAAGGTCACTCCTGTACCGTTGACAAAGGGATAAGTAATCAGTATACCAATATATTAAATTGATATTTTACTGAGAATACTCGTATCCTGTTGAATTGTGGTATGGATTGTTATGTTATTATTCCAGTAAAAAATATTTTTAGCCAGGAGATAATAGTTGATGAAGACACGGCAATTGTAGAGGCAATTTTAGTTTAGGTAGATGTAATCACTCAAATCTGTGTGAAAGGGATGCAACTTGACATACATTTTCACTGTTTTTCATACAACCGCTCTTACGCGATTATGACGTCATTACTAATTTTTCATTAGATATTTTGGAAACACAGTATCTTGTGGATATTATCTAGGCTTCTGTTGAAATCAATTTATAAATTTGTGTAAAACTAATCCAGTAATAACCTCTGAAAATCTGTTATTTTTCATGAACCACACTTCATAATTTACTCAAAATTTTAGAAAAGTAAAAAAAAATATAACAATAGTAGCCTTGCAATTTTTATCAAGATTCTTAATGACGACAATTTTATTCAAAAACTTAAAAAAAAAAAAACGTATTTCCTGGACCAAGTTTTGCAAAATATCCGAGTAAATCACGGAATTACCGAATGCTGACAGAGTTTTTAGGCGTTATTTCTCTATTTTCGCGTTGCCTTTTCCTAAATAAAACATCGTGTTGGATTGCGTTAGATGAAGCTTCGATGTTAACGATAGGCGAGTGGAAAAGCAGCTTCTTAAAAGACAATCTCAGACACTTATCTGCATAGTTCTCTTTAGTCATCGGCTCCATCGACAATCTATCTGTTCTGCGAGCAAAATACCTTGCCCAGTGCCACTTAAGTTTGGCGGATCTTCGGGTTATGTCAGTAACCTTGGTGCTACTGCGGATATCTTCATTACCGATGCGTTCAAAAGGCAAAAGGCTTTACACTGAAAGAGCAATGATAAGTCATTGCCCTTTGGGTGTAAAGCCTTTTGTTGGAGTTTATGGCGAACGACCATGTTTCAGAGCCATATGTGTCATCACTGGCAACATGTACTGGTCGTAGACTTTCGTCTTGTGACACTATGGCATGTTGGACGGGATACAGTGCACAGAGGTAGAAGTACAATTCAAGTGCCTTCACTTACTATGGTAATGAGCAATACGACAAGTGGCGGACCAGTGACGTAGCTAGTTCTAACGGGGCCCCATATAAAATATTTTAGAAAGTTTGCTCTTTTTTGTACGAAATGACTTCTACTAGCATAGAAATAGTGCTTTTAGAGGCCTAAAAAATGAAAATGAGCCCATTTAATCTCTCAGGCCCCAGTATACCGAATTTAGAAACACCTCGGTACTAGCTAACTTAAACCATATTTTTACGCATTAAGGTTTAAGTTATGCACCATATTCGGTACACTGGTGCCTGAGAGGTTAATGGATCATTCAGAAGGTACCTACTAAAACTGGTTGAGTTCATATTGTCGTTTTGTATGTAGAAAATGCTAAAGCAAGGGAAACGGGCTAAAAACTATTTACAGAGTATATATAGTGATAATTCATTCACTCTTAGCCTTTTATCAATATGAGAATTTAAGATTGTGGATAACATGTTACGAATTTAGGCATATGTTGGGGTCTCTGTAGCCCAGGGGCCCCTTATCATTGATAGGGTAGCTACGCCCCTGAATCTGACAGACATTGCAGGATTTGTTAGCTATCCACCTGAGGGAAATAATACATCATTTTGATTTAAGATGTCGCCACCATGCAATTAAAATGTAACATAAATTGTGAAAAGGACATTTTTTATATCGAATGGGTGTTTTTTAGCGAGTTTTTGTCCTGTTTCATTAATTTGAATGTCGGTTTTCATCGAGTTTTCTTCCGCAATTGCTGTTTATTTTTCGTTGAATAATTTATTGGTCCTCAGAGGTGTTTATGTTCCTACTGTTTAACGTCAAAAACATAATTTGGAATTAAAATATTACTGGCTTTGAGGTCCAAGTGAAAAGCTTTCGTAATCAATTTCTTTTATTTGATTTTTAAAACATTGCTCTATAGTAGAAATACTCTTGCATCAAGGATACGTTCACGATCATATAAACTCACATATACAAGACACCACGACCACGTACCGGAAGACGTAGCGTTGGAAGGCCTCCCACAAGGTGGACGGATGACCTGGTGAGGGTCGCGAGAATCCGATGGATGCGAGACGCACAGGACCGGAAATTATGGCGACACTTGGGGGAGGCCTATGTCCAATAGTGGACGTCTTTCTGCTGAAATGATGATGATGATACAAGACACCCAGACTCGGAATAATTAGCTATATATATACACATATTTTGTTTTATAGCATGGCAAAGTCGGCCTTATAAAGTTTCCACTGTCTGTCTGGAGTCGGGCCTCCTCTCTAGGAGAGGGAATGGGCCGTAATCCACCTCGCGAGCCCAGTGCGGGTTGGTGGATGTCACATGTCTTCAAATTTTTGTTGGTTTTTTTTTGTTTCATGCTGCATGCCAATCATTTAACCACTTTTTAAAATTGATAGCCTTACGCTTGACCACTATATAAGAAAGAAGAAAGAAGGAAAGAAACATAATTTATTTGGTACAGCACTAGGCCCAAACACAATAATATACAAAAACATGTATCAAAAGTAAAAGAAGCAAAAAAAAAAATAAAAAAAAAATACAGTTGTTGTGTGCCTCATGGCTGCACCAAAATAGGTTTTTTTTTTTTTTTTTTTTTCGATGGGAAAAATCATCTTATGACAACCCCCGCTCTTGGGCGGAGCGGGAGATAGTGTCAGACTCTTACTGACTAAAAAACCCATCCCGTTCCTTCAAGCCTTCATACCGGGGCTCGAGCGCCCTTTCGGATTACCCTGGCCCCAGTAGGCTTCGACCCGGCTGGGCCCCTGCTGTTGCTGACAACTCCTTGAGGCGCGCGGGAACAGCGCGCGCCGTCGACGACTTGGGCTTGGTCCGGACGGTTACCGGACGGCCGGACAGCGAGCTACCCATTGCTCACTGTCCGCAAGCCCGCGCCTACGGTGGCCGGAAATCGGGATCGGAATCCCGGCGGCGGCGAGAGCGCCGTTGCCTGATGCGGTCGGCCTCCTCCTTAGCGAGCATTACTGCTTCGCAGAAGTCGGCGACCGCCTGCCACTCCTCCTCGCTCCGGACCATGGCCTCGACCAAGGCCCGGCGCGAGAGGTCTCCGCCGCCGATCACCCCCACGAGGGCACGGCGATGCTCCGCCCAAGCAGGGCACACCGCGATTGTGTGCTCCACCGTGTCCTCCGGGCGTTCCGCACAGTGGCGACACCCGGGCGTCACTTCCGCTTTAATTCGGAACAGGAACCTCCCGAACTTGCCATTTCCGGTGAGGACCTGTGTCATGCGGAAGGTAAGGACGCCGTGAGGTCTTTCCAGCCACGCCTCAAAGAGGGGACTTATCGCCATAATTGTGGCGTGCCCATAACGGGGCTGCGATAGTCGCTGACGCCATTCCACCATGAGATCCCGCCGGAGCTCTGTCCGCCATGCCGTGACCTGTCGCGGCAGAGGACTTTCACCCCGGCGTTGCATCTCCACGCGCATGTCGTGCATGTGTGCAAGGACTGTTGCCTCCAGATCCCACGGTGGTAGGCCAGCCAGAAGGCTCGCCGCTTCGCAGGAAATCGTGCGGTATCCCCGCACCATCCGAATTGCCATGACCCTCTGGCAGGCGTTCAGAATGGCCGCCGGTCGCTTTTTCAGCGACGGCGCCCACACCGGCGCCCCGTAGAGGGCCATGGACCGAACGATCCCCGCGTAGAGCCTCCGGCAGGAGGCGTCTGGACCCCCAAGGTTGGGCAGGAGCCGCTTGAGAGCGGCCCCAGTCCGGTTGAGTTTGGGAGCCAGACGTCGGAAATGCTCCACGAAATTCCACCGGCTGTCGAGGACGAGTCCCAGGTACTTCATCGTCGACCCGACACCGATGTGAACTCCTCCTATCGTTAGTTGGGAACTCAATGGCGGCGCGTTCCGAGACTGGCGACCGTGAAAACACATCGCCTCGGATTTGTGAAGCGCCACCTTGAGTCCCAACTCCTGGATCCTATCAACGACCATCGCAACCCCGTGTGTCGCTAGAGCGACCGCCGCCTGGTACGACTCTCCCTGCGCTAGAACCAGCGTGTCGTCTGCGTAGCAGACCACGCTGACCCCGTCAGGGAGGTCGCCCCGCAGCACGTAATCGTACCCGATGTTCCACAAGGGTGGCCCTAGTACCGACCCCTGCGGAACACCGCACGACATCTCCCGACGTTTCCAGTCTCCCTGGTGACCGGGGTAGACAATATACCTGTCCGACAGGTAGGCCTCGACTACTCGACAGAGGTATTCGGGCACCCGGTGGTACCGGAGTGCCCTCCGGATCGTACTCCAGGGCAGGGAATTGAAAGCGTTGGCAATGTCCAAGGACACTGCCACGACACACCTACCCTGGGACACCGCATCCCCCGTCGTGAGGGCTCGCACGCGCATGATGGCGTCCACCGTCGAGCGCATCCTGCGAAAGCCGAACTGTCCGTCCGAAAGGTCCGGCCCCACCCGTGAAAGGCGCGCGACGAGGCGGCTCGCAATCACTCTTTCAAAGAGCTTGCCCACCTCGTCGAGCAGCACAATGGGCCGGTACGCGGACGGAGAGTCCGCAGGGCGCCCTGGCTTCGCGATGAGGACCAGTTTCCCCGTCTTCCAGCGAAGTGGGAACTGGCCCCTCTCCAAGCATGCGCTGAAGAGCCCTCTTAGTCGAGGCCCGAGAGCCTCCATGGCCAGGACCCAGGCTTTCCCAGGCAAGCCATCGGGTCCTGGGGCGGTGTTCTTGGCACTCAGCCTTTGCACCGCCACTCTCATCTCTACCTCGGTCACCTCTGGAGCATTGTCGTCGTCGTCGCTATTGCGGTCCGCGTCAGACACCGCTGGCGGAGGCGGAGCCATGGGCGGGGGGGAGTGTTCCCCTCGCGCAGGGAACAGAGCGCTTACCACACCCTCCACGAGTTGGGGCCGGAGACTCTGAGTCAACGGGGGAGCCCAGGGGCGCAGTTTCTCCCGTACCAATTTGTACGGGCGCCCCCACGGGTCCGCGTTCAGAGACCCCAGCCACACGTTGCGGGCCTCGAGTTTGGCCAGCTTAATCTCCGCTCGGAGGGTGTGTTTTGCCTCTCTGTAACCCTCGTACAGCTCCGCCTCTCTGGCCTCCGCATCCGGCGGGCGGATGCGGCGCCTGCAGTATCTGGCGTACCGGCGTCGCGCGTGATTGCACGTGTTGCGCAGTGCAGCGATTTCCGGCGACCACCAGTACACCTGGCGATTAGCACGTCCTGGACGGACTCGGGGCATAGCCGCATCGCAAATTTGCGACATGGCCTCCCGGAACCACTCCGCCTCGACGTCGATGTCGACAGGCCTGTCCGGTGCTTGCACCCAGGCCTGTACCGTCGCGGCTTCCAGGAGGAGCTCCCGGTCCATCTGCTTAAGCGCCCACCGCGGACCGCAAGGGCTCTGTCGGACCGGCGCGGCCGAGGTTTCGGCGGAGACGTCCAACCGGATGTACCGGTGGTCGGAGTACGTCTCCACCTCCTCCATAACGCGCCAGCCGACGACACGTGGCGACAGAGCGGGGCTGGCGAACGAAAGGTCCACCACTGATTCACCCCGCCTCCGCGCCAACGTGGGGACAGAACCCCGGTTCAGGACGACCAGGCCCAGCTCCAAGGCCCAGTCCTCCACCATCCGACCCCGTGGGTTCGTTCGCCGGGAACCCCAAGCCGTGTTCCAGGCGTTGAAGTCCCCGCAAACGACCACGGGGAGGGTACCAAACCCAGCGACGACGGCACTTAGCTCCATAAGGGAGACATAGAGTTCGTCGGGAGATCTGGTCGGGGACAGGTAGACGCCTACCACTGCAATGTCCCCAACCCGTGCTGCCACGCAACCCCGTCCCCTCGCAACAGCCTCGAGGGGCGGGGTACCGGCGGCGGCCGACGAAATTAGCGTCACCGAGCCGTCTAGGTCCTGAACCCAGCGGGGATGGACGTAGTACGGCTCGGAGACGACGGCGACATTGATCGACCACTGCGCCATGCTCTGGAGCAACAGATCCTGAGCGGGGGCGCAGTGGTTGATGTTCGCCTGGAGGAGACGTAATGGTGTCGTTATTGACATTCCATTACAGTCTCCTCCTGAGCCCCCTGTGAGGGCACTGCCACGGCGGGAGCGGCGGCGACAGCGGCGGCAGCCAAGGTGGTGGCTGCGGCGGTGAGGACGTCAGGGTGGATGGGCCTGACCTTGCCCTTGGCCTTGGCGGGGGGGTCGCAGGACCTGCCCCCAGCCCGGTGGTCGGCCGGCTTGCCTGCAGCCGCACATGCGTAGCAGTGCGGCTTTGCACGGCATTCGACGGCCTTATGCCCGGGCTGTCCGCACTGGTGGCAGCGGTCACTGCGGTCCTCTGCGGCGCAATATGCTCCCACGTGGTGCCCCACGTGGCAGCGGTAGCACCGCAGAGGTTTGGGTTCCAGCATCTTGACTTGGGCTGAAACCCAACCCACCAGTAGCCTTCGGCCCTCGGTCGTGATGGCCTTGGCCGCCGACACGGGGCAGCTCACCGTAACGGCTTGCATGCCCGTGCTGTCAGCGCGAATGGTGCCCGCCCGGACCTGATCGGTCGTGCACCCACCCGCCCTGACGATGGCGGCCACCACTTCCTCCACCCTAACGGAGTCGTCCAGACCCATAATGCGCATGTCGATGCACTTGGTGGGCCTGGACACTCGGGCCTCCTCGACGTCTAGGGAAGCCCTAATCCTTTCGGCCAGGGCGTCAGCGGCTTGCCCACTGTCCGCGCCTGGGACCTCCAGGATTCGGGCTCCGGTGGCAGTGCGCCTCATACGGAAGCCCCCTGAGGCTCCGTATTCGTCGAGGTGGCCCACCACCGCCTCTTTCGCCTTCGCCATGACCATGTCATAGTTCACGCCCTTCTTTTCCGCAGCTGGCTGCAGTGTGATCACTACAGCTGCGGAAGTCGGGGCGCGAAGTCTGGCGGCCATGGCCCGCTTCTTGCGCTCTTGTCGCCGCCTTCTTTTCTTGACCGCCCTAGCCGCCTTACTTGCCTTCTTTTTGGCGCCGACGATCGTCCATTCAGCGCCATCTTCAGGCAGAGGAGGCGGCAGGCGCGGCCTAGCCGCCGCCGCGGTGGGAGGCCCCGCCGGTTTGATGGCAGCCGCCACCCTACCCTTCGGGGGAGGGGCAGGCTTCCCCTGCCGCTGTTGCTGTTTGGCCGCCGGGGCCGGCCTCGCGGCCTCCGACACCGAAGCCCCGCGCTCGGCCTGCCCCGACAGGCCTGCCCTGGGCGCAGCAGCCGTGGCCGCGGCGGCAGCAGCATACGACGCCACTCTTTTCTGGCCGGCCGCGAGAGGGGGACGCAGAACGATGCCCTCCAGGACGGAGAACTGGCGCTGGATGCGCTCTTCGAACTGCTGCTGCTGCCGCCGCTGCTGCTCCCTGGAGGCAGCCAGCTCCTGCCGTAGCAGGGACAGCACCTCGCTCTCCGCCTGGGGCAAAGGCTGGGACTGACCCCGCTCTTGCCCACTCCCCCCCTTTGGGAACTCCGTGGCACCTGTACGGTCCAGCACGGCCGCCTCGAGCCGACCAATCCTCCCTCTGAGGGTGCGCTTGTAGGGCTCGAAGACGATCCCAAGCGCCTCCTCAATCGAGGTATTGGCCAGCTCGACGGAGCGCTTCTTGGCGACCCTCTCGCGCTTGTTTGCCACGCTGTTTATGGCGGCTGCCACTACCTCTTTAAATTTGGCCATCGCCTCCACCATGCCTTCTGGCTCATCGCCATAAGGCTCCGGCTCCGAGGGACTGAGTTGGTGGCCTTCCTCCGCTCTGGCGACCTCCACCGGGGGACGCCGGGTCGCCTCCTCGGCGCACCCTCTTCCTCCGCCCGTTCTCCGGGCTGCCCCTCGCACCGCAGTCGAGATTTTTCGGGCTGAACCCATCTCGTCGTCAGACACGGGACCTGACACAGGGCGCTTAAGGTACGCACCAAAATAGGTCAAGATCCTAGCCAGTCCTATATCTCTTGATGGCAAGCGATGATGTGATCGATGATGGAACACAGGACTAGAAGTAACTTTATTACTCTTGTATGAAACCCTACGTTTTAGCTATCAAGTAACACAGACTCCGGCAGGGAATTCCACTCGGTATATATTTTTACTATCCCATAAACCACTACAAATTGTTTCATATTCATTCTCACTGATATGCATTTTATCTACAAGTATATTTTAGGCTTTCCGAACCTTTCGAATATCGTAATAGGCTAGTTGCCGTAAAAAAAATAATTAGTCCGTCTTTTAGATTATTCAAAAATAAGGGACACGTATTTTTTTTATTTGTAAATTAAACCAAAAATGACAAAGACATAGCCCATTAAAGTTACGTGTAACGTCACGCCGTGCATTTTTTCGCACGGGGTGACGTCACACGTAACTTTAATGGGCTATAGTTATTTTTTGCTTAATCGAAAAAAGAAAAAATGTGTGTCCAATATTTTTTTGTAATCTAAAATACGGACTAAATGAAATGTAATTATTTTGTCCCTGGAAACTACCCTATTAGAGACACAATATAAAGACAATGAGAGAAAGAACGCTGGCGTTCGCTTGGGGTTTAATGAATGAATTCTGGTTACTATGATAATAGATTTGATACCCATTGGCTGGATTACCAAATTCCATGGACTTTTTTAGCCCAGGATTAAATACAATCGGTTGCTCGGCAACCCTAACTCCAATTTTATCCAATAACGTATCTTTTAATTAATGTAAATCTGAGCTTTTCAACAGCGCCGAAAATATGGGACATCGTCGCTTGGTGACACGATGTTATTGATATAACGATGCTTTATCAGGGCAGGCGACGCCGCGGCCCTGGATTATATGAGCGAATTATAAATGTGTGGGTTTGATACATAATTTATTGGGATTATAAAGATATTGCAGAGTGATGAGCAATTATCTATCTCCTGAACAGGTTACATCGCATCTAGTCATAGTTACCTATATTTTAATGTTTGATTGACTCTTATGTAACTTTTTCAGAAATATTTGTTACTATTTTTTTTTGATGTTCGTTCCATTTACAAAAATATTTTTAGTTTATGCGGAACCTGAATATAGTTAGTTCAGCGGGCCTATTACGACCGTTTTAAAATCCAGTCAGTTTCCAGGCAAGTCAGTTTACGGCCGTAAACTGCCTTGTTCTTTTTCGTATTATGACGTACGTTATTCTGACTGGAATCATCCTGGACAGTTGTCTGTGGCTGGTTTGCACTGCTTTGAAAGATGGCGTTCGAAAACATAAAAATAAAGGTTACCGGTATTTACGGTTTTTAAATTTTTGTATGAAATATTGTTTATTGATGAAATTAATGTAATTTTATAACAGAAATCTAAGTTAACAACGAGTTTAAAAACGAATTATGTGTTATTTCCGTAAATACAATGTCATAAAATGGAAAATAGAGCATTGTCTCATATACTTCATTTCTGAACGTACTAGGATAACTCCTAACCCGGCAAAAACAAAATTAACCCCGTGTTCCGAATTGCGTCAAAAGCGATTATATTGCGAATCCGACCAACGCGCAAAGTCACAAATAGTACTTGATAGTCCTTATATTTTGTGACTATTACATTTGGTCGGATTTGCGATATAATCGCTTTAGACGTAATTCGGAACTAAGGGTAAGCGTGTGTACGTACCTACTTGAACAAAACTTTTTAACAAAAATATGTTAGCTTGGCGATCGCTGTGCTGTGTAAGGGTGATATCATCGGATTGGCATACCGGTTAGCGATGGAGTTGGAGTGCTGGGTGACGTCACGGGATCGGCATGGTGGTCGCCGCGGTGGCGGTGTTGAAGTGCTGCGCCACCCTGAGCCCAGACGTAAACATCCGATAACCTACGGTGTGGTGGACTGGCCCCTGTTAGGAGGCGGTGACGGTAGCAGGCAGTACCCTTCGGCTACCGAGCCCTCGGGACAGTTCAACCCGATTTTTGGGGTACGTTGCTTGTTGCGCTGGTCTCGTACGCCACCACGCACCCCTGAATGCGTACGTTTTCGACTAAGGGGGAACGTAGCAGCACCTCACAGCGGGTATTGAAGAGGATCAATAAAACACGTTTCCGACGAAAAGGTTCCTAGGGGTTCGGCTATATACCCCGAAACTTTACGTCCGCGGGAACCATGATTTTTAGACTTATTTTACTTTTAGTTTCGCTTCAGCCGAGCCCTTTCGGATGCCATATTTTTTTTTTTTTCACATAATATATACAATATGCACATCAAAATACTCGTTATGATGTCTACTTTCATATAAAACAATAATCTTTTGCATAACTTAACACATAAAAAAGTTTCTAGAACAAAAACTGCAAAAGATACAATGTCGGTCATATTCTGAAACACAAATCTTTCAATTTCTCACCCAATATTATACCCATTGTCAATCTAACTGCTATATTATCATTTTTTAGGTAAGTTTTAACTAAAAATACAGTAATGGTGAGAATTGAACACAAAACAAAAAAGGTAAACATCAGTTTACAATTACGTAATCGGGATCGCGAACATTGCAAACTTCGATCATTTCTAAAACTATAAACTCATCACTTTCGAGAAATTCGAAGATTATCAACTCATCACACATATTTAATGTTTTATTTAACTATCAAATAGATTCAAATATAATAAAAAGTCAAAACAATTCACTTTAAGTTACTAGAAACTGGCTTAAACTGACTGGCTTGTTTGTCACAATTTTTGACACTTTAGCAAGCTACATAATGTCAGTTGGACGCTCATAATACGGAATTCCCAGCCAATATCCATGCAGAAGACGGTCAAGTGTCACGTGACTACTGACTGGCTGGCAATAAGATGTCATAATACGGATAAGCAAGTCAGTTCATTTTACGGCGTAAATTGACTGGAATTAAGAGGTTGTAATAGGCCCGCTGAATCAGTAACTGAATGGATTCCAATAGTTTTTACACCATGTTATATTTTTTCCCAAAAATATTTAAAAAGGTCACAAGTTCTTGCCTAGATGCGACGCACAATTTGAATGTATTTATATTGTATTTGTATTGTTTTTAACTTTTATTTTTGTTTGTCTTTCTCGAGGCGGCCGGCGTCGCACAGATTACATTGTTATTATTACGCGTGTTTTAATAGACAACCTAGACAACAAAGTTGTCTATGGTTCTAATCTGTTAGGCCTGGTCTACACTTGACGTTATGGCAACTAATTTTTATCTTTATTTTGTTTTTATTTTATTAATTTTTATTTTTATTTTGTTTTTCTTTTTTTAATTTTAATTTTTATTTTGTTTTTCTTTTAATAATTTTTATTTTGTAATTATTTGTGTGTCTATACGGGCAGAATAAACATGTTTTCTTTCTTCTTTCTTCTTTCTAAGTTGGACACCACCGACACTAAGTACAACACAGGTCACGACAGATCATAGCTGGTATTAGGGGCCAGCAAACAGCTGGGTGCAAGTCAACCCGTCAGTCGCCTGGATGGCCCGGTGACTATGTAAATTGCTGACATAACAAGCTTATAACTTTGTGATTTTTCATGATACAGTTATGAAATTTTGTACATAGATTATTTACTAAATATTAGACACGTGTGGTTTCACATATGCTAACACTAAGGCTGTCTATATGGATAGAACTTTGGCTGCAGCTAAAAGCTAAGGAATTTAAGGGAAATCTAAAAATAAACAGATTTACTCTTAAAATAAAAGCTGCTTCAAGAATAATCTTTTATCCCACTAAAACTAATTCTTCTTCCCAAATTCCAAAACATTGTTATTACAACTTCTAAGAAAACAAATAAAGTCGATTGGGTATCATCACAACGGGGGCTGATAGGTAAACTTTGCAATGATTCTAGAAATATCTTATTCCGCTGTACCATTAAAATGCCGTCTAATTGCCGTGGAGCACCGACGACTACGCTCTTGATTGGTTTAAAACATGAGCTGTAGCGGGAACTTGAACCGTCATGCCGAAGATATTGGGAAGAAACTTGAAACATCAAACAATAAGAGTGTTTTTAATGTCATGTGGATTTTATCACGCATGCGGGATTGCCCCTCCCCGCACGCGAATGCTTATTCCCCGTATTTCAATAAATGCTTAGTATGAAAAGTACATTTGAAGGGTTTTAACGTTACTAAAAGACTTATGAGTACACATATGGATAGATACTGAGGAAGAGGGAGGAAGAATATGAAAGAAAAGGGAGTCAGTGATAGCGTGACGGGTGACAGGACAGATTGGAAGAAAAAAACGTGTTGTGCCGACCCCAAGTAATATGGGAAAAGAACAGGAAGATAATGAATAATCTTCTCCGTGACGCATTAGGCCTACTGTCCAAAGACGCGTGGCTTCTTAGACGCGTATATTCATCATTATACGTGTATCTGTACGCCTGCGTGTAGGTTACATACAAAAATATAAAACTGTGTTGACGAAGCGGATACGTCATGCCACCGGCGTACACCAAGCGCATAATGACGAGTACGCGTCTATGAAGCTATGCATCCGTTGTCTGTAGACCTTTATTATTTTGGAGATAAGGGGCTATGCATCACCTGTAGTGTAGGAGATGTAGTCACTGCGACCTAAATGATCTATTGTGATTCGCCACCTTGTTAGAGTAACTCTTTTAGCCCAGAGGCTTCCAAAAAATTTAGAATACTCCTAGCTTTTAGAGTTTTAATCTCCTCCGGGCGAATAATATGTCGGCCCAGATGGACACTGCGTTTGTCGATAAGGGGCCCGCATTCACACTGTCTGTAGACCTTAGTCGAGCGTGCTTTAAATTCTTGCAGCTCTGGCAGACTGGTCTATTGATTTGGTTCTCTTTTTGTACTCTGTAAATACCTCTTTCATCAAAAGCTTCTGCTTCTAACTTAGACCACATTCGCTGCTGACCGTCGTTTTAGCATAGTAATGGGAATATCCAGAATAACGCCGTGCTTACCAACGTTAGTTATAACGAGATTTCACTACGCTTCGACGGAATCCATTATAATTAATCGTTTCTCTTCGGACATGGTTCAAGTCTAAATAAATGTGCAAAACTTTGTCTGTTCATTAATTCTAGAATAAACATTTTACATAATTTAGTTGGAGGCTTGGAGCTATCAATCCGCACTGGGCCCGCGTGGTGGATTACGGCCCATTTCCGCTCTTAAAGAGGAGGCCTGAGTCCCAGCAGTGGGAACATTAAAAAGGCTGATGATGATGAGTTGGAGCTACTGTAGTTAATTGGCTCGGTTTTCATTTTGATATTTATTATAATTATTGGAACGCGCATCGATATTGTGGTCTTACAGGCCACAACTGTTTTCCGAAAGGGCGCTCGAGCCCCGGTATGAAGGCTAGAAGGAACGGGGTGGGTCTTTTAGTCAGTAAGAGTCTGACACTATCTCCCGCTCCGCCCAAGGGCGGGGGATGTCAATGCATGATTTTTCCCACCATAAAAAAAAAGGCCACAACTGTTTCATCATTTTAGCCAAAAGACATCCGCTGTTGGACATAAACCTTCTCAAAGTGTCGCTCAACGACCAGTCCTGTGCGTTTCGCATCCATCGGATTCCCGCAACCCTCACCAGCCCTCCTAGCCAAGTTACAACCGTTTCGCTTGCGCCGAACGCTTCGAGTTGACCTTGCCGCCAATTCTTTTGTTCTGACCACGTGACTGAGCGTTAAGACGACGTCATTCCCGTACATTTGAAGCTTTCTACAAGCGTTAACTATTGCAGATTAGCAACTTGGCTAGGGGTACAGGTTATTCGACAATCTTGTGGGAGGCTGTCCAACGCTGCGTCTTCCGGTACGGGTTGCCACTCTTGAAACTTTCTGCTCCAACCACCATCTGCTCTACGGGCTATGTGCCCTACCCACTACCACTTAAGTTTGGCGATTCCTCCGGCTATGTCGGTAACGAGACGGCATGAATTTTTTTTTTGACGTGACCTATTTATTTAAATGAATGGAAATCTAGACTTGCATCAATCAATCATGGAAGTGCATCCTTGTCTAATTTTCGTATGGATAGATCGATTTACCCTGAGATGTCGCGATTGTTGCTAATTTGCCCAGAGCGAGTACGGACCAGATTATGTTTTATTTGCGACTATACATTTCTTATGTGCTGATAACTATCTGCCCAACGCATCTACACCGAATAGTTGTGGCCACCTACTGATCCTGAACAGTACCTAACTTGAACACTATTATATAGAAGTACAGTCAACACTATAAGAAGAACCATAGTTGGAAAAGAATATCTATTTATTTATTTTATACTTTATTGTTACACCATAACACATACAAAAGAAAACTAAAACACATGCATACTAATCGGCTTATCGCATTCCGCGATCTCTTCCAGGCGACCTGTAACCTATCTACATAATTTTATCGTAGTCTGACACACCTGACATCTACCCAACAAATGTCGTATAAATTGCTACAGTTTTGACTGCGCTCCTGCGGGACCACCATCACTTATATTTTTATCTCTCAAAGGAATCGTTCGTGTTTCAAGAATGTGTAACTGTTCTTGTTTTGTCTTATTTTCTGTTTAAATCCTTCCAGGAACTATTTTCTCGTGTTTTGCTTTTTATTATTGTACTATCTAATTTTTATAGCCTCCCCTATCGTTCTTCATTGCTCTCTGCCTTTAGCAACATTTGTCCAGTCCTTGCCTTTATAATGTCGTCAGCCTGTCTTTTTCTCTACCGTCCAACAGTTCTTATGCCTGCTGGGTCTTTCTGTTTAGTTGTTTGGTGAATCCTCTTTTTATCTCTACTTCTCATTGAATGATCTGTCCATCTCCTCTTCTGCTTCAAATTATACTAAAGTTTTAGTATAACTTCAGCTAGATTAAATTCATAGTTAAATATTCAGGCTTGGTTCTCTATAGTTTTATTTACTTAGTACCTATAGGTAGTATGAAGATAATATCCGCAGGAGAACCAAGGTTGCCGACATAGCACAAAGAACCGCCAAACTTAAGTGGCAATGGGCAGGGCACACTGCTCGCAGATCAGATGGCCGTTGGGGCCGAAAGATTCTGGAGTGGCGACCGCGTACCGGAAAACGCAGTGTTGGAACGCCTCCTACAAAGTGGACTGACGAACTGGTGTAGGTAGCGGGAATCCGATGGATGCGAGACGCACATGATCGTTCGTTGTGGCGACGCTTGGGGGAGGCCTATGTCCAACAGTGGACGTCTATAGGCTGAAATGATGATGATGATATAGGTAGTATCACATATTACAAATATATTAAGGTATAAATATATTTTTATTTATGAGTACAATAAGAAGGACCAAATTTCAAGTCAAAAAGCGGATACAGAGGTCTTTACTGGGTAAGTTTTACCCAAAGTTATGGTTAGATTTCAATTAAAACTTAGATTATATCCACATGATATAATGTTTCCAAAATATCTAGAGAAAGATGTATACCTCATCAAAGAATTTCTGTATGAAAATCAAGTAGACATTGCATTTATTCTATTTGATGACATTTTATCATTTGTATGACATAATATGGTAATTATTTCAAGTAAGACATCGTATTATTTTTATGACAAAGTATTAGATATCTTTTTTATGACATTGCATTGAATTTTTTTTTATATGACTTTGTATGATGATGTTTGATGTTTATTTTTGACATACAAATTCAAATACAATGAATTTGTATGTCAAAAATATCATTATTAAGTTGAACGATTAAGTTAAGAAGCTGACATTTTTTTACTCTTTCAATATTCTCCTTATTTACATTATGTTATTAATATTTTGCATGCCGTAAGGCAAAATATATTGGGACAATCAACTATTACAACTTATTAGCAAATAAATGATTATTATTATTATACCCAATGACGTCTTAATCACACAAAAATGGTTGTATGTAAAATAAAAATGTATCTCGGGTTGATCTCTCTTTAACAATGCAATTCTCCAATTCTGACGCACAATCCCCGAAACTTATAGAATACCGACATTTAAAAAAAAATGTTTTGTTCTAGTTTTTATTCAAATTGCAAAACGTTTTATTTTAAAAAGGGAAGGTACTCCTTTGATTTTTTTTCAAATGCAGAGCTTTTCAATTGGTAGCAAAGTTGTTTTGTGTGTTGTGTAATGTTGTGTTTTGTTGTTGTTGTACCTATTGGTAGTAATGGATGTATGTGAGGTTCATAAAATAACATCAATGCCAGTTTTATTATGTTCAGTAGTAATCTAAGCAAGTAAAATATTTTTATTGTTGGCAATATTTCATTCTGCTTTATTGTTTAATTCGCTTTATTAGTGGTCCTTCGCATCATAAAGTTGGTTTAGTCACGGAAACAAAATGATTTCAAGTTAGCTAAGTAGAATCAAAACTACATTTATATGATATTATTTTTAAGTGTTGGAATAGTCTTACATAATATTTAAATCTGATTTTATGAACGTATAAAGCCTCGATGAGAATCGACGCATAAAATTAAAAAGAATACAGTTGTGTTTTTTTATTGAGGAGGAATCCTCCAGTGACTTCTTCAGCTCTAGGGTAGAGCGAGAGGACGTGTAAATTTTTTACTGATTAAAAAATGAAAAACAGAGGTGTCTCTGTTTTTCATTTGCCCTTTAAGCTTTAGGACCACGGATGCCCTTTTCAGGAATTCCCCCTGGCCTTAGCGAGCATCGGCCCCTAAGGTTTTGCTGACATCTCTTTGAGCCGCGATTGGAACACTACACGCCGATGACGATTCGGGCTTGGTCATACAACCGGCGAGCTATCCATTGCTCGCCGTCCGTAAGCCCGCGTCAAAGGTGGCCGGAAAAAGCTATGCGACTCCCGACGCCTGGAGCGTCTCCTGGGGCGGCCGCTGGGACTTTAGGTCCATCGCTAGCATTACTGATTCTTAGAAGGAGGCGACCACCTGCCATTCCCTCTCGCTTCGACTCGACCATAGCCAGTGGGATATGAAAAATAGCCTGAACCAGGGCACAACGCCGGAGATTGCCGCCGCTGATAGCCTCCACCACAGCCTTCACCGTAAACGCAAATATAATGATGCATTGATGAGGAGTACAAGAAAAAATCACAGAAGTGCGTATGCTATAATATTTTTTTTTTAACAAATTTTCGTCACTTCATTCCAGAGACTGCAAGCAAAAATATAAATTTTACAATTTGGATACCCCAGCTAATATCGAGATTTCAGGTTTATATTTCAATAGTTAACCCGTTGCGTGATCGAATTAGAAATGAAGATATCCGTAGGAGAACCAATGTTGCCGACATAGCACGAAGAATCGCCAAATATAAGTGGCAATGGCTCGCAGAACAGATGGTCATTGAGGCCGAAAGATTCTGGAGTGGCTGGAAGACTAGAAGGTGGATCGATGACCAGGTGAAGATTGCGGGAATTCGATGGATGCGGGATGCATAGGATCGTTCGTTGTGGCGACAATTGGGGGAAGCCTGTGTCCGACAGTAGGCGTCTATCGACAGATATGATGAGATAACCCGTTGATTTAATGAACATCATACAAACATTTTGAAGCATACTATACCACAGATATAAGTACTTGAAACATCAGTAAGATCTACAAAGGGATGCGAACGTTATGCCTCTCAGCGTATCCTATCTTTTCGCCAGAATTTTAATTTACTAATGCTTGTTCTTTGATGCGAGTGATCTGCTTTCATACGAATATGATGCTTTGGTTTTGAGGCTCTTGTGTAAACTCTCAAGGGCCAAGTTGATTTGAAAGAGGATGCGAACGTGTTTTTTTTTTTTTCAGAAAAATTTACAGAGTTATTATTATCCAAAGGCTAAAACGAGAATTTATTACTAAGACTGCTGTCTGTCCGTCCGTCTGTCTGTTCGTCTCTCACCAGGCTATATCTAGAAAGAAAGAAAGAAAACTAATTTATTCGGCATACACACTCGTAGATACATATAATGTATTAGCAACATGTAGACACTAATGATTATTAAAAAAAAGAGACAACTAACAATGTGTGTTATGGCTGCGCCAAATAGGTCCAGTTCAGCAAAAATGCCAGACGTGGTAGTTGCATGACGCTGGTGTTCAACTGGACCCTCACACTTAACCGGTTTTTTTTAAATAGTTGATACGGTTAGATGCTAATTTACCATATAACTTACCTTAACTCCGACTGACCTGTTGGTCTGGTGGTTAGTGGCCCTGACTGCTATGCCGGAGTCGTGGTCCGATTCCCAACCAAAACAAATGTTTGTGTGATGAGCAGGATCATTTGTTCTGTGTCTGGGTGTTATTTATCTATAATATGTATTTATTTAGAAATATATAAGTATGTTTATCAGTTGTCTAGTGCTCATAACACAAACTATGCTTAGCTTGAGACTAGATGGCGTTGTGTGAAAGTTGTGGAATATTATTACTTCCTTTATTTCATTTACACACATTTTGATTACATTTTTAAATATTCCAAAAACAAAAATAAAAAACTTAAAAATATAAAATATAAAAAAACAGTATCCCACTGATATCGGGAACAGGGTCCAAGCTACCGGCGGTCAGGGCTCCAGAGAAAAGAACCTTCTAACAATACGAGCCGTGTCCACGAGTACCGCTCTCTGAATCAAGCCCTTGATCCAGTCGCTTAACGAGAGCCTCCTAAGGTGTTGGTCGAGGCTCTTTGCTATTAAGCCATTGGCTGAAACGGCTATCAGTACAATAATTGCTGAATCCACTTCCCACATGAGAACCTCGCGAGCCAAGTCAATATATTTGATTTGCTTATCTTTCTCGACTTTCACGAGGTTCTCGTCATGCGAAACGGATATGTCAACAATCATTGCACGCCTCTCGCTTCGGTCCACTACCACTATATCAGGCTTGCTACAACAATCCTGTCAGTGATGATGGACCGATCCCAGTACAACGTGAAATCGCCATTATCGAGAGCTGGGTCGGAAACATACCTGTAGTATGGCACCTCCAATTCCACAAGAGCGTACTTCAGAGTAAGTTGCTGATGAATAATCCTAGCTACAGGTTGTGTCTATGCAAGTATTCCCCGTTATCTAGACGAGAACAACCATTCGTCAAGATAACTTCGTCCATAATTACACAGACAAAACCTTCGGTTTCCCCAAAGAGGTCACCGACGCGCAGCCAGGCTACGGACGCTAGTTGGTCTACATCGAGCCCATGAAGGGTCCGAAAAAAGCGTCCGTGAAGTTCCTTACTCTGCCATACATCCTTGCGTACGTTAGAATCAAGCACTACAGGTTTGCGCCAGCTCTCGTTAGCGAAGGAGAGCGGGGTGAGTCCCTTGTCCACTGCTACTTCATTACGATGCATACCCACGTCGGCGGCGGCGGCTAGGAAGTATTCCCTGAGACTACATACCTCGCGATTGTGTAGGGTTTTGACATTTAAAAAGCCTTGACCCTCACACTTCCGCGGGATATACAGTCTCATTACCGTAGACCGAGGGTGATGCATTCGATATGCAGTCAGCAGTGTACGAACCCTCCTATCCAGGGCGTCAAGTTCCCTTTGAGTCTATTTGAGTGCACCGAAAGCGTACATTAATACCGGCATGACCCAACCGTTGAAGGCACGCACCTTATTTCCACCTGACAGAAGGCTGTTAAGTAGCTTCAACGGTTGGGTCGTGCCGGTATTAACAGGCGGCCAAAGAAGCGCTCCTTCAACGATTGCTTCATGTCAGTGGCATTGATGTCTAACGCTTCCGAAATACCCAAATACTTGTAGGTTTCGGTTGGAAAGAGGGATCTCAGGTGTATGGAATCCGAGAATTGGGTACCCACGGATTCCACAATCTCCCCTCGCTTTATATGCATGACCGCACATTTGTCCAGACCAAACTCCATCCTGATGGCACTACTGAAGGTTTTTGTGGAATATTATTATTATTATTACCAAGCAACTGATAGATATATCGGGCAGAGATTTATCCAACGAAAACAAAGAAGATTTTTATCCATTACCGTATTCACAAAACATAATCCCCGCGTTGTCTACACGTGTCAAATATCCAGGATTTATGGAAACCCTTTAAAGCAGTAGTTCCCAAACTTTTAATGGTTGAAGACCACATTGATTTTTTTGTTGTTAGCAGGGATCCGAAGCCAAGTATAAAAGTTAAGTTTGTTAATTAAAAATTATAACCTAAATCATTAGTCCAAAACTAGTAATCAATTAATTATTTTAATGTTACATTGGACATAGGCCTTCTCCCTCTATCACCTGCTGCCAACCCATTTTTTACGCTATTATAAAATCGTTAAACCGATACCATTCATAATGACCAACGTCGTAGAAAATACAACATTTTTGACAGATTCATAATTAAGTCAGTTCACATCAATATTACTTTGCAGTAGGAAAGTTTAGGTAACCATACACGCTAAGGCTATACCTGACAGGTTTACCTGCACAGTAACAATACCTGTCAGGTGAGCTTGTACAGAAACCTGCACAGCTGTGCAACATACACGATCCGGTTTACCTGTACAGTTAACTGCACAGACAAACCTGTCAGGTATACCCTAGCGTGTATAGCGGGCATTAGAGATCTTTGACCTCGAGTTGACCATATTTTAGATCTTGCGGAGTCGTCTGAGGACAACGGGTTGAGAACCACTGCTGTACGTTTAGGTACAATACTTTGTGAAGTTTATCCCGAGGGACCGCTGACCTCTGTCAAGGTCCAAGGTTAGCCACAGGAAGCTTAAGTTTCCCTTCAAAGGGATAAAGTAAAGAATCATGAAACTCCTTGAAACTTCACTTGGTACTAAGGCCGGTTTTAGTGCTCAGCCGACTGTCGGTGCGTACTATCGTTCCAGACGATAAGCATAAGCGATCGTTAGTTTGTAACGTACAGTGGTCTCCCGATCAACCAAACTGGTCGGATTGGTACAGTCACAAACATGTTCACGAAATGGACGCATTTACGAATTGTCGGTCTACCAATGGGTGTAGCACTGGACGCGATCGGTCGACCGACGGCACGCATGTAGACGCGCTTGACCGACGGTCCGTAGGCAGTGCGTAGCAAGACAACATCATTTTAAGCATATGCGTTCAGAATCAGTAACTGAATGGCTTCCAATAGTTTTTTACACCATGTTATATTTTTTTCCTAAAATTTTTAAAAACGTCACAAGTTGGACGCCACCGACACTATAAGTACAACACAGGTTCTGATTTCTAGCAAACAGCTGAGTGCAAGTGCAAATCCACCCCTCAGTCGTCTGGATGGCCCGGTGACTATGTAGATTTGCTGATATAACAAGTTTATAACTTTGTAATTTTTAATGATACGGTTATGAAATTTTGTGCATAGATTATTTACATAAAAAGTAGCTGAGCACTGTCAAGATTTGTGAATTGTCATACAAATGAAAAGCGCGACGGACGTACGTAGTGCCGGTCGACCAAACACTAAAACCGGCCTAATACGGTTTCTATTCTCGTGACAACACCTCTTATTGTTATTTTCTAGAGTATTGTGAAAGCTTTCCTTTTATCTGTTTTTATCTCTGGTAACATTTTTCGTTTGGCATAGATAATTTTTTGTTCCAATACAAATTGTGGGGGTTTCTTCGAACAGGCTTTTTTTCCTGGAATTGGTGTACCTACTTATAGGTATAGGTTTCAATATCGACGAACAATCATTATATACCTTCCTTTGTGTCATTCAAGTTGCTATATAATCAGAGTTCGGAATTAGGTAGAGTTTTATGTAGATTTATGTACTTGCATCGAAATGTTGATCCAATATGGATCTTCCTGGGATTTCTAATGAAAAATCCCGTGTGGTCAACAATATTACAAATGAATAATAATAAAAACCTCAGAGATAGATAAGATAAAGATAGATAATTAACATCACTTTATTCTTTCGCTATAGGTATGAAATCAACGTGAGTAAGTACATGAATAACTCTACCTAATTTCGACCTCTGGATAAAATTTTTAATTTGATTTTTAACCGACCTGAATTTGACCGATCCTGTGCGTCCCGCATCCATCGGATTCCCGCAACCTTCACCAGGTCTTCGGTCCAACTTGTAGGAGGCCTTACAACGCTGCGTTTTCCGGTACGCGGTCGCCACTCCAGAACCTTTCGGCCCCAACGGCCATTTGTTCTGCGAGCAATGTGCCCTGCCCATTGCCACTTAAGTTTGACGATTCTTCGTGACATATTATGCAAAAAAAAATTGTCCCGACCTAGGAATTATTCTTGTATGTGTAGTGCGTTAACAAAACATGTAAACTCACAGACATCCAAAAGATTACCAAATATTGTAATGACTTTAATCAGTAACCTCCTCCTGCTCCACTGGGCTCCACAATAATATCAATTAATTACTTTAATGTTACATTATCACCTGCTGTTAACCCAAATTCTTTACGCTATTATAAAACCGATACCATTCATTACAAAAAGAAGAAAGGATATATTAAAATATGAATTATATTTTCCGATGAAAACGCACCTACGTAAATTGTACGATTGTAATCCTCATTAAATTCTGCGCACCATTGAATTCGGTTTCAATTACGTATGTACATTATGTACTGATAAATAAATAATATTAATACCAAAGTATTCTGTTGCGTAAGTTGTAATGTATACTAGTATAGTTATCGGTACGAATATTTAGCGCTCAGCGTCAGAGTGGGGATCGCTTTGCGCATTCCATACATAGCGAGCCAATCGTCGTCGTTGTTAGATACATGCAGCAAGCGCAGGGAACGAATCAAGAGTGATTTCTATGACACGATGGCGCGGCGAGCCAATCATTGACATTCCCCGCCCCCGCGTCTCACGTCGCACCACTAAAGAGAGCGAATATTTGAGTTCTGCGCTACTTGAAGCCAGCGCTCAATATTCGTGCCGATAACTATATTATAAACTTCTTTGTCCAAGCGATCTTTCTTTGGAATGAGCTCCTGTTAAATGTCAGGATGGCATCCAGCCGGTTCTCCTCTAAGGTAATGAATGGCACGTAAACACATTCGCAAGAAGTTGGCAGAATCATCACAGCGTTGATTTGATGGATTCCTTTCTTATAATAATTTTATTTATTTGTAAGTATTGATATAAGTAATTATTTATATAAGTTTTATTTATACAATTATGTATTTATTTTGGTTTTAATTTTTTATTTGTTTGTTTGCCTTTTTAAGTTGCATCTACCATGTTATGTTTCTGCACCAACATAATGTCGACTGCTAGAAAATGCCTAAGGCATTAAGTCCGCTTTTGTACAGTGTTTACTAGTGCATGAATAAATAAATAAATATAAATAACGAATACAACTGGGTCATCACGTCTTAGAGCAGTAATTACATTAGGCCGACGCACACAAAACCATATCTTCTTTCGAATCTGTTTCTAAATATAATATACATACCCAATACATTCACACCTAACTTCGTATTACATAACAAAACCAAACAAAGGAATAAAAGGAAGTCATATCTTCATATTACACCAATAGGTATTCCCTCAACCCAAGGCAAAATCCTGCGAAAAATAAACGAGAAATATTTTTCTTGATATTATCGTTCCAATGTCACGGTACAAGTTATTTTGTGACGAAAATGTGACGATTGCGATGCCAGGTGGCGACAATTTGCGGGATTAATTCTCCCATCGCCTTGTGACGAACCGACGAAGCTACGGACTAGAGATGTGCCGTAGCCGGCAATATTGTCGAGAAGTGGGAATTATGGTGACAATATTGCCCGAAGTATGAATATTGGTGGTAAAGTTGCCAGCAAAATTCCCACTTCGGGCAATATTGCTCGCAACGGCACATCTCTACTACGGAGTCATAATCTGCGAGACGTTACGCTTCCAAGACGTATGGCGCTGTAAATCATTGCCGTTTTCATTAGACTTTATCATTTTTGCAAGTATGATTATGATTTGTGATTTCCAGATTTCTGAAAATTCATTACATGGGATTAAAGAAGAGATTATTAGAATGACTGATCACTGAGATTGTCAGATATCTCCTAAATAATATTTCTTCCTTTTGTTTGCTTGTTGAAATGTATTTCGTACGGCGTTGCGCCACTGCTACATGGTGGACATCCCACCCATACGTACAAGGAGTTTTGGGAACACATTCATTATGCGTATAGCTAAGGAGTGGAATTCCCTGCCGGAGTCTGTGTTTCCTGATAGCTATAACCTAGGGGTGGGGTCTTTAAGTCAAGAGTGAATAGATTGCTACTAGGCAAGCGTATTCCATCGTCGCGTCGGCCACATCATCGCTTACCATCAGGTGAGATAGCGGTCAAACGCGAGCTTATCCATTAAAAAAAATCTAGGTATAAGTATGTGACTGTGGTAATCAATAGCTAAAGTAGTTGTAAAACTAAGTTAATGTTTATTTATTTATTTAATACTTCATACACACAAAAGCAGAGAGGCGGATTTAATGCCTTAGGCATTTTCTTCCAGTCAGCCTTTGGGTGATGCAAAGAAAAATAGTGGTAGGTGCAATAAAAGAAAGAGATAAGTGATTACGACAATTGATATACTAATAAACCATAAATATAATACAATTATATAATATATACTTATTCAAATTAATCAAGTACATATTTACCCAACAATTGGTTCACCAAATCAACAATTGGAAAACCTTAACGCTGTGATGATAATACTGCCAATCTCTTACGAATTATCTCGCGAACTTTAGTTTATCATATTGGGATTGTTTTTTGAGGGATAAATCATCAAGTAACTTCTTCCACCTTGATTGATACGAGAGGGAGTATTCGACGTGTACTGACTAAAACCTAGCCGTGCTCCTTCAGTTACCCTTCACGATCCAGGCCTGTAATACCTCTTTCGATTTATCCTATTTATAGATATGTGGAAAAGAGAGTAAACCTTTGTTGAAAGGGGAGGATCCACCGACCAGGCGGGTGTTATGTCTGATCCAAGTAACTGCCCGAAAGATAATTTCAGGCTATTGTATATGTTCAAATCGTGCAGAGAACTGTAATAATAGATTTCGCTACACCTAGACTGGCAGGTATCACTTGTGCACATTGGGAACTTTTTTAATTTATTGATTCATAATTAGCCACATACAGTTGCCATCACGGATCTTGAGCGCTCGGCGTCAGAGTGGGGATCACTTTGCGCATTCCATACATTGGCGAGCCAATCGTCTTCGTTGTTAGATACATGCAGCAACGCAGTGAACGAATAAGGAGTGACGTCTATGACGCGATGGCGCGGCACTGACACTCCCCGCCCCCGCATCGCACTTCGCACCACTAAAGAGACCGAATATTTGACTTCTGCGCAAGTGTTCAAGATCTGTAATAGCTACTACTAGCTTTTCCCCGCAGCTTCGCCCGCGTAAATAAAATATAGCTGATGTCACTCAGAAATAAAGCAGCTTTCTATAGATGAAATTTAGCAATCTGACCAGTACTACCGCGTACATCAAAGGACTGGAACAGTTTGCCTGCTGCGGTCTTCCCGTCTGATTATAATTTGGGTGTCTTCAAGACTAGAGTGAATAGGCTTTTAATAAACTAGTGCGCCTCACCATCAACGATTGCATCACTGCTTACTATCAGGCGGAATCGCAGTCAAGTACTAGTTTGTAACAGATAAAAAAAAAAAAACTTCCAGAGATTATCTCCTACAAAAAAACAAACTTTACCTCTTCTTTATATTAGTGTAGATAAGAAATCTACTCTCTATAGCTATTACAACAATGTATTTTTAAAGCAGAAAGAGACAATTAGAGCTGTCACTTAGTAAACTCAAGGCCAGTTTCTCCCTAAAAACACTGCTACACAAAACTATCTCTCCGAATTCAGCAAGAAAATAACTGGACAAATTGAAAAGTCTGTGCGGACTCCAATTACTGTTTCTAGCTGAAATTGAACACGACAAAAGCTGTGAAACGGGATCAAATTTCAAGTGTAAAGTCGGCAAAGGCACGTCATTGGAGCTCCTAACTGGATATGTCAGTGGTACGTATCACATCCAATTTTCCATTTGAGTTCATGCGATTACAATTTCCAATGGCTGCTGTGTCGTCGATAAACAGACTCCAATATCTGCAGCTAGTGACTGGATTCGGATTTGAAGGTGCTTGAATATTGAATAAGTATGACGGTAAAGTCAATAGTATGGAAGCTAGTTTGATGACGAAGCGTTATGTGACGTATGACATGTTTTGACGGAACGTATGACGTCCGCTTTTCAAAAGAGGGTTTTAAAGTTTTTAATGTATCCAGCATAATCAGCCGTTTTATGTTCCCACTGTTGGGACTCAGGCCTCCTTTCTAGGAAAGGGAATGAAGGAACCACGCGGGCCCAGTGCGAGTTGGTGAATATCACATGTCTTCGAATTTTTGGTTCTAGGACATGCCGGTTTTCTCACGATGTTTTTCTTCACTGTTTTGAGAGCAGTGGTATCGAACCTGCGACCTACAAATTGTAAGTCGAGGCTGTTACTATGCGGCCACCACTGCTTTCATTCACTTATTTACTTGATAAAAAGTTGTAAATTAATGACTACAGCGTTAGAAGGCTTCCCACACGGTAGATCGACGATCTGGTGAGAGTCGCGGGAATGCGGTGGATACGAGACGCACAGGACTGGTCGTTGTGGCGACGCTTGGGGGAGGCCTATGTCCAACAGTGGACGTCTTTTGGCTGAAATGATAATAAAAATTATAAATAATTACTACAAAAAATCAGCTATTCGAACAAAAACTTTGACAATCGTATTGTCTAGATTAAAAAGTTAAACAATTTCCGTAAAATGTCATTCTTAAAACAAAGAAGTTCCTAGGAAATGCATTTTATAAAAACTCAGTAAAATGAAATTCTTAAAACAAAAAGAGTGCGCATTCATTTTAATTAGCAAACCGTCAAACAAGCTACTACATATCTCGGACATGACATAATAAGTATCCCGGGCTATCCTAAAATTCAATTCCCAAATGTTTCGAGGTACTTTACCCTTCAGAAACTGTCTCCCCGAAGGGCTTCCATTCCAGTTTAGGAAACTAAAAGGGAGGGAGGACATTAAAACTTAGTTGAGCTGACCGGGCGCTCTCCGCGAACCGTTAATTTATGAAGCATTTTGATTGAACGCCTGATTAAATAGTTTGATTTCAACGTACAGAGTTCCTCAGTTCATTTTGTTTTAGAAATGTTATTAATTTAGTTGGTAGTAGTAGTAGTAGCAACTTAATATCAAAATTTTGTTCCTGGTTATAACATTAAATGTCAACATTTTAACTGCCTGGTGCTTGGTTTATTTTGTAATTAACTAGTCCGATAGTCGTTTCGCAACTGTAAACCGCCGTAAATGTCGGAAATTATCCCAAGTGAACATACAAGGTGTCGTTTTGAAGCTGCAAAATATTTCAGGAGGTAATTATGTTAGTGATTCTCGACCCGAATCAATAATAAAATAAGTAGGTAATTTTTTTTTTTTTTATAATCGCGCTTTTTTTCACACACACAAACACGGAACAATAAAGGGCGTTTTCACACACACTAACTCGCAACGATAGTTTCATAAATAATGTATCATCCAATCATCATCCCGCACGCCACATCCTAGCCACGCCCCCGCGGCCATCGATCAATCGATTTAGTTTAGTGTAATTAAAAAATTAAATAACAAGTATTACTGATTATTGACCAGGTATCGTTTTTTTATATGATTATTTATGAGTTTTATTACAACCTCCTGAAATATTGTGCAGTTTTAAAACTGCACCTTGTATAACCTGTATAAAATATTGTTTTAAACATCACCATTGTTGCTTAAATGTTCTACTTCTATGCATCTAAAGCCGTGGGTTGTCAGAAGCTAATATAACCATAATGTTATAAAAAAATAAAAGAATATAAAACTGAAACATTAAGACATACAAATTGTCATGACTGTACCCCTAGGTACTCTTAAAGCTATGAGGATTGAGACAACACTAGATATCGATAATGATTCTGTCGATCAAGACCGAAACCATAAATACATTATTTAACATCTCAATGCCCGAGAGTGCAGTTAGATAGCCGTGGTGGAAAGCAAACACTTAAGTAGTCTGCCCAGTACACCGTATCATACCATAACCGTGCAAGGAACGTATCAAGCACAGAAAGAAATACAACCGTACTACAATATCCACTACATAGAATGTATTAAAACATGTTTATTTGGCAAAAAATGATTCTGAACCAACAAATAATTGCAAACTTAAACTAAAAAAAAAATAAAGAAATAAAATTAACAACGTGTCTCACGGTTTCGACAAATATTAACAGCGTATTATACCTGTGTATAACGATCACCGTACGTGGTTGTAACCAGTAAACTCACTGTTTCACCACCTGCATGTACCGCTCACCATCATGATTATCGTCATTAACCTTTTTAAAGTTCCCACTGCTGGGACTCAGGCCTCCTCTCTAGGAGAGGGAATGGGCCATAATCCACCACGCGGGCCCAGCGCGGGTTGGTGAATGTCACATGTCATCAAATTTTTTTGCGTTCTAGGTCATGCCGGTTTCCTCAAGATGTTTTCCTTCTCCAGTTTCAAACTTTTCAATTAAAATAATATTTTTTTGCCTAAAACGTACTAGCCACAGTCATGGTATGATCATGTTACATTACGGTGTAATGGAGAGATCCCTCTAAACTCATTTTCAATTCTATTTGGTTTCGACGTAAATGGGAGAGTGTAGCCTCAGGGATATAAAGCAAACCGTGCATCTTGTATTATGCAAGCGCTATCGATATAGAAGACAGGGTAACTGTGGTAGACAGCACACTGTATGCGCAAATTTTCACAAAGAGGAACAGGGGAGGACATGGCAGGGTTATGTATTTGAAATTTCGCATACCAACGTCGGTAGTGACACAAAATAGATAGGTACAGAAGACAATCTACATTCAAAGCACGCTCGGGCAACGCACACATAGACACCGCTCACGGACACGATATCCCGGCTCAATTACCTGGTCGCACTCGTACAGTTCGGCGCAACCCGCTGACCCTAGCGCGATCGCCTAGCGTAGGTATAAAAAGTGAAGTACATACATGAGATTGACTTCTGTACTTAACTATTTTGTGGTAGTGGTCTGAAAGCGACCGGTCCATGTAGTGTTTATCGATAAACAAGTTTCGTACACGAGAACAACACTGTTTTTGGAACTAAATTTTAATGGAGTTGATGTTGTTTTATATGGAGTGGAACCTATATATTCATATACTACGCGTTCCAAATGAGAATAGGATCGATTCCTATGTTTTGACGTCTCGTCGTACTGTCAAATCGAAGATATTTTGGCAAAGTTGAAGAACTCAGAGGTGAGTAAAATTGAAGAACTGGATTTTAATTAAACTTTTTTCGTTCACAGTTCATAAATAAATTAAATTTTTCGTAAATTAATTAATATTTAAAAATTTCTTTCCTCGATTTGACAGTAAATCGTGACGTCACAACATGGCGGGCGATCCTATTCTCATTTGGAACGCATTGTAGGTATGTATCAACCCCTCTGGTTCCCTGTTGGAGTCTGAGTTTCCTGATAGTTACAATCTAGGGGTCTTAAAGCCAAGAGTGACTAGGTTACGGTTAAAGTTGAATAGGCCTAACAGTCAATGAATGTAGTATATCTTTCGATATAGTCAATCGATTGCGATGAAACAAAGCCTAAGTTATATATCAAGTTACACACAATTTTAATCTATAAAAGTTAACTACATAGTTTTCGTATATTTTACGTGATGCGCGCACATCGCACAACTAAACACTTCTACAGATTTATTATATGTATAGATTGGCCAAAAGACTTATTTACAAATCCATTTATTTCGCCAAATCAACTTTATTTCTTACTTGTTATATTTTGATTACCAAAAATGATCAAAAACCGTTTGAGAAAGCCAACATCGGGCAATGTTGTCGAAGTTAATCGCTTTGATCAGCTCTCGTTCCCATTTCAGATTATTGTAATTGATTGCTGCTCCAAAAATATTCACTTATGCTTAATGAGAATTTAATTTTAATACTCGTATAAATTCAAGACTTTGATAAATAATTAATTTTTGTATCCATTAAACATCTGTACAAAGTGTTTGCAGATAATTTAGATGGCACAGTTGGTGCGGTGGTTGAGCGATTGACTGCTGTGTTACGTGTTGCGAGTTCGATGCCCGGACAGATCATTTTTGGTAATCGAAATATAACAAGTAGATAGGAAATAAAGTTTATTTAGCGAAATAAATGTATTTGGAAGTAAGTCTTTTGGCCAATACCTAACAGTGCTAATATTATCGTCTAGTATTATACCGTAATTATGGACTTTTTTAAAAGGTGGGAAATCATCCTATGGCTTCTCCCGCTCTTGTACTCTCTTTTACTGACTAAAACCCACTCCTGTTCCTTTTTTGCCTTCGCAAACCATGACCCCAGTATTTTTTTTTATATAGGTAACGATGAATTTTAAATACGTAGGTAATATTACGTATTTATGATCCAGTACTCCTAGCCAAATTACTAATCTGCAATAGTTAGCGCTAGAAGAAAGCTTCAAATGTACGGGAATGACGTCATCTCAACGCTCAATTACGTGTGGTCAGAACAAAAGACACGGCAAAGCGGCCAACTCGAAGCGTTCGACGCAAGCGAAACGGTTGTAACTTGGCTAGGGGGGCAGGTGATTGATACATGAAAGTGAATTGTAAAAAAAAACGCGAAAGAAACCGTTTAAAAACAAGGAAATGGTCCAATATTCATTGAGCCTCGTAAAAACAAATTAACTCAAATATGCAAATTCATTTCTGGACCAATTATAAAATGAATTTTAACGTAATTTTCGTTTTTCACAGATTACATCGGGCAACCTCAGCTTCCGGCGGGTGAGTACCCACGAAATCTTTCTGTTCAACTCTGTTTTATACATATCTAAGCCAAGTTTACTGAAAAGCAACCAATTGAAGAAGGGAGTAAAACAAAAATCATAGTAATTATTACTAAGGACTTCTATAAGTAGCATGGGTAGAATGACACCAGAACAAAAATATGAATTTTTAATATTAGAGAAAAGGATAAATGCTACCAGCTTGCAGCATTTGAGGCAATTGAGAGGCGAGCCAGAAGGATAATTTGCAATGATGCGCTCGTCGAGTCGAGGCTTCAGAGTCTTCAGCATCGACGCCGAGTTGCTAGCCTGCCGGTTTTCTACCAGTTGCATTTCGGGGAGTGTACGTCGGAATTGCATTACCTAATTCCGCCTAGCCCGTTCCATCATCGGACTACTAGATGTACGGCGTGGCGCTACCAGTACATGGTGGATATCCCACCCATACGTACAAAACATTTTGGGAGCACATTTATTGTGAGCACAGCTAAGGAGTGGAATTCCCTGTCGGAGTCTGAATTTCCTGATGGCTACAACCAAGTCAAGATTGAATAGGTTACTTCTAAGCAAGCGTGCTCCATCGTTGACATAACATTGCTTACCATCAAGTGAGACAGTGTGGTCAAATGCGAGCTTTTTAGTATATGCGAAACCTCAATATAGTTTGTTCTGAATGGATTCCAATAGTTTTTACACCATGTTATATTTTTTCCCAAACATATTTAAAACGGTCACGGACAACACAGATCACGGCAGGTCGCCAGCAAACAGCTGGGTGCAAATGTAAAACAACCCCTCAGTCGCCTGGTGAGCACAGTGACTATGTACTTTTGCCGACATAATAAGCCTATATATAGAGAATTTAGTGGCACACTGGAAAAGAGCCAACCGATCGAACAAATAGGTTTTCGAAGAGGCTATTCAACGGTAGATCACATACACTCACTTGAAATACTTATTGAGAAATATCAAGAATTTCAGCGTCCTCTTTACATTGTGTTTATCGACTACCAGAAAGCTTTTGACTCAATACTGCATCCCTCAATATGGAAAGCTTTACAAGCACAAAAAGTGGAGGAGACATACATTAAAGTTTTAAATTATCTATATGAGAACACCACAAGCAGAGTGAAATTAGAAACTACAGGACCTGACATTCTTATTAAAAGAGGAGTACGCCAAGGTGACCATTTATCTCCGAGAATCTTTACATCAGTCTTGGAATCTCTAATTGGCAAATTAAATTGGGATAGGATGGGTAACTAAAGATTTGAGATGAAATATTTGATGATCCAATAATTGTAAATGATTATACTTATTGCATGAATTAAAAGACTTTTTTTTATTTTATTTCATTTAATAAGTATATACATATACTTTGTGATTTTTCACGATACAGTTATGAAATTTTGTAAATAGATTCTTTACGTAAAAAATACTAGACACGACGTGTTTCGGGTATCGCATGTAGGTACTAAAAGTAATGTTGTCTATGTAATAAAAAAAAATATATAAAAAAAGACGTGTGGCACTCGGGGACTGCCGCGGTAGAGCTATTGCATAGCATTTTTATCAACTTATACAATTATAATTATTTATTTATTTTATTTAAGCAGTATTTTTTTTCCTTTGTTTTTTTCTTTGATATTAATTGAAGTTACACTTTCACACATTGAATTGAATTTTGATTGATTGTTCACTCATTTGTTTTCTTATCGGTCACCACGCTCAAAAAACAAAATGAGTGGGGGGTGTTAGGTTATTTTCGTTACGGAATTTCTGGATTCGGTCTCCACGCTCAAGGCCCGTGATAGAAGCTATGCAATAGTTAAAAAAAATACAAATTATTATACTATACTTAAGCTGTCTCGGCTTAACTTTACAATATTTTCTAGAAATTAATTTCCTATTAAAATATCTCTTAAACCAGACGGAGCCATATTGTTTTAAAGGTCAACCATTTTAATCTTCAGCTTAGCCTCGAAGTTAGACTTAGGCACAACCAATTTCTGTATTATTTCTTAGACGGTTTTTTAATTTTCTTAGCTAGTGTTTTATTCACGTTTTAACTATGCTTAGATTAGGTATGAATCTCTTTTTGTTTTCATCGCTGTGGTCGAAATTGGCTAGATGGCATCATCATTATCATCATCATCACTAGGCAACTGATGAACTTACTTAAGTGTGTATTTCTAAATACATACATAACTATTATAGATAAATTACACCCAGACACTGAGCAAATTATTGTGTTCATCACACAAACATTTCTCCTGGGTGGGAATCGAACCCACGACCTCCGGCATGCAGTCAGGGTCACTAGACTAAGAGGCCGGTCAAAAAGTCTTTTGTTTTGCTAGGGTTGCTTTTGACCACTATCTCACGTTATTGTAAACGATGATTTCGTCGGTTGACGATAAAATACATTGCTTCTAAGTAACATGTTCACTCTTTACTTAAACACTACGAAGAATGTAGCTTGCGTGTTTTAGACGAAAAAACAGACTTCTACTGGAAATTCCATTCCTATCATCGACTTATATTCTAGTGATGAGTACATATATATCGATGACTCTTAAGCTGTATGCATAATGAATGTGTTCCCGAAATATTTTGGGCTTTTCTCCTACCTAAAGAGATGTCCATCATATACCGCTGTCTTAACGGGGTTTGTTTAGTGGTCCGATATGTGTCCGGTATAGTCCGGTGACAAATTAATATCCTCACAAAAGTTTTTAGTTTATCTCACTTTCTATGGAAACTAGGACTCGAATGAACAGTAACACTTCAATATAAAACATGGTTTATCATCATCTACCTGCCCTTGTCCCGTTATTTGTAGTCGACGCAACACGTTTTTTTTATTCCATTCTACCCTGTCACCCGTCACACTATCACTAACTCTCTTTTCTTTCATATCACTCCCCACATAAACCATCCATCTTTTCTTTGGCCTCCCTCTCCCTCTCCATCCGTCCACATGTTTATTCATAACTCTTTTAGTGACATGCGTTTCATCCCTCTTCTTTACATGAAAATACCAAGATAAACGATTCCCTTTCAACTTTTCAGTAACTGGCGCCACTTTCAAACTTCCTCTAATATACTTATTTCTCACTTTATCCATTCTCGTCACACCACACATCCATCTCAACATTCTCATCTCCGCTACATACAATCTTATTTCATCAGTCTTGTTCACAGCCCAACATTCTGATCCATACAGAATGACAGGTCTTATCCCGGACTTGTAGATTTTAGCCTTCAACTTGAGGAGCATCCGTGGGTCACAAGTTGTTCCAAAACATGGTTTACCATCGAATACTAAATCAACCTGTATTTCCAAACTGCAATCTCTATAAAAATGCATCTACATCACTCGCATTGTCAAACATTGTCAGTCCAAGTTACTGCATCTAAATTCACATCGTGTCCTACAAACGTGTTGCATACGACATTCAACACTCTTTCATTACCGTTTGTATCGATTTATGATATTGTTCTTTTGGCGATAGTTGCTTTATTATGTCTTAAGCATGTCGGTATGTCTTGATTGGTTGGTTAACGTATGCATTTTCAATTAGTTTCTTAATTGGACCTATTATCATAAAATGATGCACTTAAGAGCGCCCAACCTGTGATCCTTCTTATACTATCGCTCGTTACGTGATTATGACTTTATCAAACATCTATCTCTAGAAACAAAAATAAATAAAAAATAATCGCACTATATCTGTGTTTCCAAAAATATCTATCTAGGTTTTTATAAAAAAAAAAAACAGAAAATTTTGAGTAAGACTAATCAGATACAGAACATTTGAAAACTTCTGCTATTTTGCGTGAACTTTGGCTCTTCATAATGTACTCATTTGAAATAGTAAAGTAACCTTGCACATTATTTAATCAAAACGAAACGTTTTTCCAATAACTTTTGATGTTTTAAAATAACATGTATTTCAAAACATGTATGTCGGACATGGAAAGGCCCTCTTAAGGTTTTATGTTGATAACCATTTTTAGAAAAATAGAAAATATGAACAAATCATGAGTAAGATTGATAATTTAAATTAATTATTTATGATGATTTAAAATAAATTTTCAATGACTTCACTGTTCAATGAAAATCGCCATAGTCTTGATTTATGGAGTCCTTCAATATAACGGTGTCATGTTTATAAGTGAGAAAAATGTTCTTATTATATCCACAGAATTTTTACAAAATTTTAAAGTAGCTCGCAAACAATTCATCAACATATAATATGTGCATTATGACGTAGGAAGGCACTTAAATAAAATCTTCTGAACAAAAACAGGAAAAGAGAAAAATTTTTAACGTTTTTAAAAAACGAGGGGAAAATGGCATTTTATTTTCTACAATGGCCCTCAAACTTGGAAGCCGAGCTCTTCCTCGATTACAGTCGCAGGTAGTTTATTCTTGTTAAAAAAATGTATTATTACCAGTTTACCTTATTTTTAAGGATGATAAAAATAAACTTTTATGTGTAGCGGAAATAAACTAACACACGCGATCTTTTAGAGTGATATAATTAAATTGGTTAAGGAAAAATATTTAGGTGAAGATTCTTTTAAATTTGCGTTGGCACTTTGAAGGATAACTTGCTGATTTGATCTTCCTGTTAGAGTGATAAAATTTCTAAATCTAACATTAGTACTAGGGCACAATTTGCAAGGAAAACTTTCAATAATTAACCAATCAAGGCCATCTAAACAAAATCACACCAATATAGTATAAAGTTGAAAGTTTTTTAGTGTGTGTATGTTTGTTGCTTCTTCACGCTCGAATGGCTGTATGGATATCAATGAAACTTGGTATACGGGTAGACCTGGAATAGGCACATAGACACTACTGTTTTTTTATCAGGAGTATATACCCTTGGGATAATTTCCTAGTATCACGCGGGCGAAACCGCTAGCAGTGGTTAGTCGAAAATAATTTTATTTCAAATAGGCTCAAGAGTGTCATCATGTAAGAGTTAAAAAAAACACAGGTCTACAACCTGTGTTTTTTTTTACATTTGGACATTGGTAACACCTATTGTTTTTTTTAATAAAACAAAATTCAAATATTAAATTTTACAAGTAACAAGATTTTCCATACGATTACAGGGCCAATGGATAAAAAAATATAAACTTATAAAACGTTAGAAGCTAACTTAGTACATGTTTCCAATTATTGCTCGTTTCCTAAGAAGAAGAATCGGGCTACTCGTTTAAAAAAAACGGTACTTACTAAATATATTCCAGACCTAAAATAAATGCTAATCACGAGCACATTACAAGGTAACTCCAAAACCTCTGCATTAATTATCACTAAATTAATTAGCTACACGTTCTAATCAGTTATTGAAGTCATACGAACGCCGTCATCAGGTCAATGTCAGTCAACCACGACGTGACCAGACTGCTGATGGCCGAATATCCTCTATTACGTCCTTATCACACCATTTATGATACAACAAAGCACCATAAACCTAACATCATGGTATAAATTGGTCTCGAATATGATGACCAGCATCATTCAACTGCTCAACATCAATCATGAAGTTCCTAGTCCTGTCTTGTGTTGTGATCGGAGCGCTAGCTGAGCTGCCTCGCTTTAGACCAGCGAAGTTCAGGTTCCAGCGCCAGGAATTAGCTCCGACGACCACGGACTCACCTACAGAGGCGACAACAGAACCATCAGGACCTTACCCAGCATCTGGATGGAAGCCTTCAGGGGAACCGTTCACACTGCCTAACGAGCAGCCTGAGAAGCCGGCTGATCAATATGGAGCTCCTGATACTGGGTACCCTGCCTCTGGATGGAAGCCTGAAGGACAAAAATTCGAACTGCCGAAGCAGACACCACCTGCCACCAGCTACGGTGTTCCTGACAACACGTATGGAGTTCCTGATTCCACAGAGGTTCCAACCACTGATAATCCTCAGGCAGAGAAGTTAGAAGGTCCAGTTGAAGTTCAGAAGAGTGTTGGAACCTATTATGTGTTGCTTCCGAATGGACAGCTGCAGAAAGTGGAGTTTGTTACTGAAAATGATGTCCAGAATATGAAGTATACTGCGAGGCTTCAGCTGCGTAACCCTGCACCTCTTCTCGTGTTCAGACCTTAATTTGTGATATTGTAAAGTTATTATTTTAATAAAGTGTTTATCATTTAAAGTGGAGATTTTAATTATAATTCATCAAAAAAGAAAGGTAAATTTGAATTATAATTATGTAGTGAGTATTTTTAAAACTAGAACATAATAAGGACAAAAAAGAACTCGAGTTAAATGGTCAAGTGCGAGTCGGACTCACGCACGAAGAGTTCGTGATAATATCACGACAATAAAGCCAAAAAAAATCATGTGCGTTATATGGGATTCCCGCTTAAATATTTATTTTATTCTGTTTTTAGTATTTGTTGTTATAGTAGCAACTGAAATACATCATCTGTGAAAATTTCAGCTATCTGTTACGGTTCATGAGATACAGCCTAGTGACAGATAAAAGGACAGTGCAGTCATAGCAATAGCAATAGGTTTTTACCCTTTGGGTACGAACCCTAGCATAAAATAGTCGGCCTTATAATGTTACCACTGTTATGACTCAGGCCTCTCTTGGAGAGGGTACGAACCCTAAAGTAAAAAAAAACTTAAGCTCAAGCAAAATATTATTCATTTTATGCAGTTTTTTAAATCCTCTTGATGTCAATTTGCAATGTAATGTTGGCAGCATTGCGTTGCGAGTACGCTCGCTCTCTCACTGATGAAACATTTTTAAAATATTTTTAATGCTGTAATTGAAACGAGAATTTATCAATAATCGTACAAAGGTATACTTTAAATATCTTTATCAATTTGTATCGTAGTAACTCATTTAATTTCCAATCTTTGTTAAGTTGTTATAAATGGACTTTCTTCTTTGCTTTTCTAAAAAAGGCGTTTTTTTTTTAAATTGATATAAGAGAGAAGTGGTGGCCGAGTGGTAATGGCTCCGACTTACGACTTGTAGGTTTTGAGTTCAAACCCTGCCAGGCACATTACTTTGTGTAATTTATTTCATTACCACTCACTCTCAAAACGATGAAGGAAAACATCGTGAGGAAACCAGCACGTCCTAGAACCAAAAATTCGAAGACGTGTGACATTCACCAACCCTCCCACACTTAGACCCGGAACATCTACATCACAATCATGAAGACCATAGAAATATTTACTCCGTTTGGGAATCGAACCTGCGACACACAGCGTATCCAAACACTTAACCACTAAGCCAACCGTGCCTTTCAGTTCCAACAGGCTGACGTTCAAGTTAGAACTACACTGCTCACACGTGTGCCACACACGCCGATCTGGGCGCGTCGGTCTCCATACATTTTATATGGAAACTAGACTTTTAGAGTTACACTTTATTCACGCCATGCGACGTCGTTCTACGTACAAATCCGGCGTGATAAGTGAGAACTACTCTGCTTACCTAAACGTAAACAATCTTAATAAATTTTTTTATCTAAAAAAAACTTCTAAAAATATTTACAATTAGGTATTTACCTAAACTGATGTTAGCTAATTAACTAAATTTAAATAATCTTTGTAAATAAAAAGCCATAAGTATCAAGATTGTTTACGTTTAGTTAACTACCTAAACAGATGGAGTATAGCTTCATCAGTGCTTTTGCAGGCATAGCAGCTGGACTAAAATAATTTTAATAAATTCATTTTAAAGTAATGAAAACGTAATTTCTAGAGTTTTCTATTCCACGTTTATTACAGTCGTAGAACTATGTAATAAGTCAATTTGAATAAAATTAAAATGCTTACGTATGTTAAAATAATTTGACTAGCTTCTGCGAGCGGGTTTGCTCTCGTGAATGTAGACTATAATGCCTATGTTACTCAGTAATAAAGTAGCATTCTATTATTTTTTTAGTTCATAATATGCAAATACATCACTCGCAACAACACTCAAAAGCACACTGCCAACAGGGTGGAAAGAGGCGGTCGCACGCGCAAGGGAACGGACTTCCTCACGCCCTAGCCGCTAGGATCCCGTCCGACGGTAGACCAATGGGTAGCTCGCTGTCCGACCGTCCGGTAATCAACCGACCCTAAGTCGTCGACGGCGTGTAGTGTTCCACCCGCGTCTCAAAGACATGTCAGTAAAACCTTAGGGGTCTACCAGGGTCAAAACTTACTGGAGCCATGGGTCCGCTTCTGAAAGAAAAACCCAGGTCTTGGAACAAAAGGTAAAGAAGGAACACAGGAGTGGGTTTTAGTCAGTAAAAGTCTGTCATGTCCTCCCGCTCTGTCCTAGTGCGGGAGAAGGTATTGGATAAATTCCCACGTAAAATGAAACTGTCATCAGGTGAGACCGCAGTCAAGCACTAGTTTATATTTTAACTTTACCTCTTTATATATATATTAGTGTAAAAGTGTAGATGTAGATTTATAGGATAACTTAATTATCTACATTATTATATTATAATAAAGAGGTAAAGTTGTTATTTTTTTTTTGTTTGTAGGAGGTAATCTCTGGAAGTACTGGTCCGATTGCTAAAATTTTTTCACCGATGGAAAACTGCTTTATTCCTGAGTGACATAGGCTATATTTTATGTACGCTGGCGAAGTTGAGGGCAAAAGCTAGTAGTTATATTTTTGAGCCGTTTGGGGTTGAAACTCTTGGGCCGTGGGGCCGAGTGCTCATATGCTTTTTAAAGAATTATCCAAACGCTTAGTTGACTCTTCGCGTGACCCAAGGGCTGGCTTCTACCTCGGTCAGAGATTAAGCATTACCATACAACGTGGTAATGCCGCCTTTTGGGCACACTTCCAGTCGACAGCGACGCGGAGGAGTTTTATGACGTCATATTTAGCTAGGCCTTTAGTGTATATATTTTTAATTAGTTAAGAGTATTTTATAATTTAATTCGTTCTCTGTTGCAATGAAATAAATTCGTAAATTATTAGTTCTCAACACCCAAATACCGCAATTCTTTTTCCTCAGCAAGTAATTTTGTCGCGAGTTTGTTTTACATTTCCGTCAGTTACTTTCACGTTATGAAAGATATACAGCGTGAGGCAGGTGACAACGTTCCCATGAGGATTTCGTGAATCAGCCCTAAGAATTGGGTCATGAGTGTCTTGTGTATGGAAATTTACCTTCATACTTACTAGAATATAGGGTGAAGAGTTGAATCTAATGTTTCTTTGTGTAAAACCTAAAGCATAATCATAATCAAACTTATAATATTTCCACCGCTGGGACTCATCCTCTCTAGAAAAGGGAATGTAGAATTTAACACGATTTTAATTCGCATTTCTCTCTTCGTCAACTTGATGTACCTAAGTTAGCATAACATTATCATCATCATCATCAGCCTTTTTAGTGTTCCCACTGCTGGGACTCAGGCCTCCTCTGTAGGAGAGGGAATGAGCCGTAATCCACTACGCAGGCCCAGTGCGGGTCGGTGAATGCCACATGTATTCGAATTTTTGATTCTAGGACATGCCGGTTTCCTCACGATGTTTTCCTTCACCGTTTTGAGAGCAGTGTTAATGAAATAATATACAAAGTAATGCGCCTGGCAGGGTTTGAATCTACGACCCACAACTCGTAAGTTGGAGCCATTACCACTCGGCCACCACTGCTCTCATTAGCATAACATAATCAGCCTTAAACTGTGCCCACAGCTGGGACTCAGGTCTTTTCTCTAGAAGAGTGTCGTAGTGAGTCAGGATGATGCCCCAGTGAGTCGGGGTGATGATATACTAGTGAGTCAGAGTAGTGCTGCTGGCTCCAGTGAGTCGGAGTAGTGCTGCTGGCTCCAGTGAGCTGGAGTGTTACTGTGCGGCATAGGGGCTTGAAAACCATCTGCGTTCCTTTAGTTGTCCTTTATGTTCAAGGGTCACGGTAACTTTTTCGAACAATTCTGCTGTTCTGATACACTGGACTGGATCTTATAAGGATGTTCGTAGAGAAAATTTCAAATGCACTTACTTGAAAACCCACCCTACCACTTTTAGGCCCGCAATTTACTATTTTTCGCATTAGTACGGAAAGTGCTCGCCCCACCACAATTGTCTCTATTTATCGTATCAGGCAGGGTGCTAAGCGACCTCCCACGAGTCGCGCGTCAACCCCGTTTATTTATATCTTCATAAGTGTGTTGAAAAACGTCGTTTGATACACGTGAAAATTGATTACTGCAGCACTCGGGTTCACAGTACCCTCGCCTATGGCTCGGGCGAATTTTGTTTTGGTCGCAATCACAAAATTTTTCCACTTGTATCAAAATGTACTATTTTAGTAAGTCATAATGTGTTAGCTTTCTGTACGTCTAGACTACGAATCAGCATCTTTCCTTTAGTTGTCGTAAAAGGCCTTTATCGCTCGTTTCCCGAAGTCTTACGAGTACATGGAATCGTTTTGCTTACCACTCGAAACTTTAAGCGTCGCCGCACACCGGCCACCGGCCACAATCACAAAACGCGATTATCACACTGTCACGTATCACGCTGCATGTTGCGTGTCAACGCACCTAAGTGCGTACTTGCGCGAGTGCAGATTTGCATCATCGTGCGGGTTTTTTACGCACTCACGCGCGTAGTTGCGTTTTGTAGATTCACGCAGGCTCTGACTCATTTCATACAAAATCACGCACGGCTCTACGAGACTCGGTGTGCCATACCTAGCGTGTCGCCCCGCACCCACGCGCAATCGTCATGAACGCGCTTGGATGCATGATCGGTGTGTTGGACTGTGCGTGTTTTTTATACAAACGGAGTTACTTACAAGCAACGTTACAACACGCATTCACGCGTTACGCTGCGTGGTACGTGGTAGTGTAGCTTTCATACATTTTATATGGATTCGCCGCACATAGTTGACACCAGTGGCCACCACTCGCTACAAATCGCCGCTTCTTATGGTCCGCACTGGCAACTAAACACCGATACAAAATGCCTTCACACGCCACTCGCGAATTTAAGCCTTCTTCGCCAGAGTCCATTATAATACTGGCCGTATGAGTTAAAAAAATTAGCAACCACCGTCCACAAGTGGCAGTCGCGCGCTTCAGCTTCTTTTGTGGCCGTTTCTAACTTCTTGTGGCAGCGTTTGTGGCTGTCACGTGTGGTTCGTGTGCGGCGAGCCTTAGTGACATTTGGTAGATATCGGCACATTATTGCGGACAATCTTGCTTGTAAACGGTTTTATTTGACTGAAAGGTCTCTCGTGTCAAGAAGATAAGACTATAGTACAAGATTTAGCACTTTTGGTAAGTTAAAGATTATTTTTATTTTGCTAGATATCTATTCAATACCATCTTTTTTTTAATTGATATAAAATAGTGCTTGACTGCGATCCCACCTAATGGTAAGCAATCGGTGATGGTGAGACACACTAGTTTATTAAGAGTCTATTCACTCTAGCCTTGAAGACACCGAAATTATAAACGAGGAGTTGAAACGCTTAGTCTGGACTGTAGAGGTTTTAACAACGTAAGGATGGATACTCACCGTACGTCGGGTTGTCTGATGGTAGAAATGTGATGGCGGAATCAAGTCATGCATCTGTTCTTATTAAAAATAGTAATGCCACGTCATGAGCACAGCCCAAGCTAAGTGAAGCCAATGCCATGCCATGCCAAAGCCAAAGTCAAAGCCAAAGGCAAAGGCAAAGCAAAAACCAAAGGCAAAGCCAAAGCCAAAGCTTAAGCCAAGCCAAGCCATGCCAGCCAGTGCCTGTTAGAGAAGCTACATCCAACAACTGAAGAGTATATAAACTCAGATCGCACAGTTTTGTTCCCTTGCTTTGTGTGACATAATTATACTTAACAGTTAGGGCCCGCAGTGAAGATATCCGCAAGAGAACCAAGGTTGCCGACATAGCTCGAAGAATCGCCAAACTTAAGTGGCAATGGGCAGCGCAAATTACCCGCTGAATAGATGGCCGTTGGGGCCGAAAGGTTCTGGAGTGGCGACCGCGTACTAGAAGACGCAGCTTTGGAATACCTTCTACGATGTGGACCGACGACCTGATAAAGGTTGGGTTATCGATTTAGACGATCGAGTCTATTTGAAATAAACGTTTCTGATTTCTGATCTGGGAATCGAAGGGATGCGAGACGCACGGGACCGTTCTTTGTGGTGACAATTGGGGGTGACATATGTCCAACAGTGGACGTGTTTCAGCTGAAATGATGATGTACGATTTGGTACAGTAATAGCAATAAATATTTTAGCTAAGTCCAGGTGCCAGAAATCACACCAACCAGAAAGGTGACAGGTGTGAAAGGAGAAAAGGTAGGCTTTTGTCCAGAGTCATGATACATCCATGTGTCCTGACACATGGCTATTAAAACTGGCCAAATGCGAGTCGAACTAGCATACGAAGGGTTTCGTACTACAATATTGAAATCGAGCAAAAACACGCCGACAAAATAACGTTTTATAGGAACCACCTTCAAACTTTGTTTTGATTTTATAATTAATTTTTGTAGCGGGAATTGAAATACACAGTCTGAGATAATTTCAACTCTCTATACCTCAAACAACTCTAGATACAGTTCTCTAAAAGACGGACAGACAGACAACGAAGGCTTAGTAATAAGGTATAGTTGGCAGTTTCTGGATACGGAACCATAATGAAAGAAGCTGTGCTTCTCATTTGACCCTGGTCACCTCAAAACCTAACCACACATGAACTACTAAAAAGAGTGTGCAGACTTCACAATTTTTCTGCTATCGGTCACAAGGACCTGCCTCCAGTTCCACTTCCATTCATTAAGGGGCGGCGGTAAACGTCGGAATCCCCGCAATAATTATGTCATTTATAATGGAGACGGATTTTAATTGCTCTGCCCGCATTCATCCGCTGGCATTCATTTGCTTTAGTTGTTTCTGTGTGAGTGTCTGCCCTTAAAATTCAGGCAACTGTTTTTGATGTTTATCGGTTCATTTCGTTTTTGGGTGTTGCTGCCTAAGTTATCCTTAATGAGTGATATTTGAACTGACACTTTTTTTGAGGTTAAAAATCATCCAATTACTTCTCCCACTCTATAGTGGACGGGAGAACTCAGACTTTCATTGACTAAAATCACACTTATGTTCCTTTCATCGCCCTTTGCATTGTAGGACCACGTAGAAGTCGACCCATGGCTCTAGTAGGCTTCGGCTCTGCTAGGTCCCTATGATTTGCTAACGACTCTTTGAGGCGTGCGTGGAATACCATGCACTATTGGCGCCCTTGGGCTCGGTCCGGATGGTTACCTACCAGACGGCCGACGGTGAGTTACCCATTGTCTTTTGCTAGCCCACGCTTTCAGTGGCTGTTTGAGGTCTCGGCGGCTGGGGCATAAGGACCTCTGTTTCCTCACACGTAGGCCGTCTCCTTTGCAAGCATTACTGCTTCGCAGAGGGAGGCGACCGCCCGCCATTCCTCATCGCTCTGGACGATGACCTGAAGATTAGTTTGTGGTTCACTTCAATCTTACAGAGCTACAAAGAAGTAATTGCCAGAACTACTTTAATCAACAAAGTCAACACGTAACACCATAACTCTAAAAAGCTTCAACAACGACACTGACCGCCCGGCACACACACACTACCATAAAAAGGATACGATCATGGCCCACCTGTTGTCTCAGCGGTCAATATAACCCCATGCATGTTATCTGGCATATCAGTGCGTTTTGGACACTTCCTGGACGGTCCCTTACAGTAAACACGTCGTTTGTATGCCGAATAAGTTTTTAGGAGATAAAGGACGGTTGGTACGGTTTGAGGAAAATTCCATGTCAAAGTGTGAAATATGCTATAAGGAAATATTTTTCTTCGTAATATAGTTTTTCCTGCTTTTGGTCAAGGTGAAGGTTTGTTTTGGTTTTACGCGTTAATATATTGACATCGTCCTTGAATATTTTGCGTTTTCCTGTAAAAAATGGTTAGAAGGCAGTTTTTGAGGTGGGAAGTCATCAAATGACTTTATAGTGGAATGCAAGGGCATGTCAGACTATAACCGACTAAAATCACACCGATGTTCTTCAGTTACCTCTACACGTTACTTTAGAAATGTCACAAACTTATATTATTCTTGTCCGCTTATTTTCACTCATTATGATATCATCCACATTTATTATTTGATAAAAAACGACTGTTTTTTGAGGGCGAGACATCATTAAATATTTTCCTATTTTCTGTGTGGAGCGAATGGGAGTGTCAAATTTTGTGTGCAGACTAAAACTCACCCGTGTTCCTTCAATTGTCCTTTGCTTTTCAGGGTGGTGACTACTTCGAACAATCTCATAAAGAAACATCCTTGTTTTATATTTTAAACGGTCAAAAATATTTTAAAACATCGGCATGAAAAGACAAATAATAATGAAACTATGTATAGAATCTTTTGCTTTTATTAAACAGAACTTATTTTCATCTTAGTAGTAGTAGTTCTTCCGTAGTACTTCCCTCATAGTTCAATCAAGGAAGGACTTTTGATTTGTTTCAATTTTTGCTTTGTGGTCAGCCGTTGTTTCCGACCTTAAAATAAAATATAATAATTATTAAGACAAAGTCAAAGCTATTTATTTACAACTAGCTTTTGCTCGCAGCTTCGTGTCACTCAGGAATAAAGCAGCTATCTATCGGTGAGATTTTTTTACAATTGGACCAGTACTTTCAGAGATTACCCCCTACAAAACAAAAAAAAACAAACTTTACCTCTTTATTATATTAGTGTAGATAAATTTAATGAGAACGAAATACAAGTGTTGGTAAACATAATTATAATTTATCTATCTGTCTATAAATGTAAAAGTCCTGCAGTTTTCAGGATCCAAATCCAAATATTGGTCAGAAAAAGTTTACTAAGAGAGCTTCGACACGAAAAGCTGAAGAAATGTGTAAAAATATGCAAAATTCTGCTAAAACTACAAAATGTTTATATAAGCATCTTAGTTTATCTATATACCTTATTTAAGAATCAATTGCTGTTCATTAATGTCTTTTTTTTTTGTTTTGTACGCCAGGATACCGGGGTGGTTGATAAAAAAAAACTCAAATTTCAAATTGGCAATTTGTATGTGAATTGCCTGTTAAAGGTAGAACATAATAATTTTATGGAAGTGGAGCCACAGGCGGCTGCTAGATTTTAGATTTTATTTGTGGTTCAAGGAATAGAATAGAATAAACTATATCATCAATAAAAGTAACACAATTTATACTTCTTCCTGCTCTTATCCCATATTACTTAAGGTCAACGCAACACGTTTTATCTTCCATTCTGTCCTGTCACACGTCAAACTATCACTAACTCCTTTTTAGGGTTCCGTAGCCAAATGGCAAAAAACGGAACCCTTATAGATTCGTCATGTCTGTCTGTCTGTCTGTCTGTCCATCCGTATGTCACAGCCACTTTTTTCCGTAACTGTAAGAGCTATACTGTTGAAACTTAGTAAGTAGATGTATTCTGTGAACCGCTTTAAGATTTTCACACAAAAATAGAAAAAAAGCAATAAATGGGGGTCCCCATACTTAGAACTGAAATTCAAAAATTTTTTTTTCATCAAACCCTTACAAAGAAAGAAAAGAAAAGAAAGAAAACACGTTTATTCCGCCTAAATAGACGCACAAATCAACGCAATATTATAAAAAAAAAAAAAAATATAACAGCCAGTATCCCTATCAGGCCATGTGTGTAACGGGCATAACACGTGTATACGTGTGGGGTATCTATGGATAGGTCTTCAAAAATGGTATTGAGGTTTCTAATATAATTTTTTTCTAAATTGAATAGTTTACGCGAGAGACACTTCCAAAGTGGTAAAAAGTGTGTCCCCCCCCCTGTAACTTCTCAAATAAGAGAATGATAAAACTAAAAAAAATATATGATGTACATTACCATGTAAACTACCAACGAAATTTGGTTTGAACGAGATCTAGTAAGTAGGTTTTTTTTAATACGTCATAAATGTAAAAAAATACACTATTATCAAAACATCGATCAAAGTTACAACGAACTACAAGAACTTTTATATTATGTTACTTGCTGCTACGGAACCCTCCATGGGCGAGTCCGACTCGCACTTGGCCTGTTTTTCTTTCATATCACTTCTCACATAATCCATTCATCTTTTCTTCGGCCTTCCTCTCAATTGTATACTCAGAACTCTTTTAGTAATATACTCTTCATCCCTCCTCTTCACATGACCAATGACCATGACCAACACAATTTATACATAAACTAAAATCTATGGGTACAATGACGGTCTTATCGCTAACAGCGACATCTACAAGACAACCACAGCAAACCACCTTAGGATGGCTCGTAATGAGTGTGAAAATATTGATATCATCACATTCTATATGTAGCTAAAGTGGTCCCATACTAAATTGCTAAGTATTTTGACGATTATTATTATTGTAGGTAGGGTTAATATCCATGCAAGTGAAGTTCTAGGGGTTAGCAGATAACTAATAAACGTTAAAACGGATGACCAACTTGAGATCCTAACTTGGAAACTTGGGATAGTCCCTTGAGCATAATGCTTATAAGTTATGGGCTCCATAATGTACTAAGCGGTTATGGTAAATTCTAAGACTTGTTTTAACTCATACAAGATAATGCCTTATTATTTTGAAGTTCCATTTATATAAGGTACAGAATGGCCTGTCATTTTACGGTTTGCGGATCAAAATATTTAGGACTTCATCAAATATTCCGACCGTTTTATTGTCCTCTGTACGAAAATGAGAGCAATTGACACCTACCGCGGGATGGGTAGGGGGGTGGGTAGGAACGCAGGGGGTAAATAGGAACAAAATTTTGATTAGGATTTTCATTTATATTTATATTATTGGTTTCTGTCAAAGCATAAATTTTCATTATAATTAATTAATAAATAGGAGTACATAAAGGCTAGAAAAATTGTTAAATAAGCCTTTCTTTTCTTCGTTAATTATACCGTGTACCTCGAAGGACTAATAAAATTTACCTGCTGCGGTCTTCCCGTCTAATTATGATTTAGATATCTTTAAGGTTAGAGTGAATTAAATAGGCTCTTAATAAATTAGCGCGCTCCACGATCAAAGATTGTATCACTGCTAACCATTAGGTGGGATCGCAGTCCAGCACCGGTTTGTATTATTAAAAAAAAATAGGAGTGCTTAAATGCTGGAAAAATGGTTAAATAATGTAGAAATCCCATTTAAATTTTTGTTTCTATTCACCCCTCTGTTTCTATTAACCTCGTTTTACTGACTATGCAAAATTTTTGTCCAATATATTGATAGAATATGGAACAGAAGGGCTTTGCACAATTTTTCATCAAACACATAGACTAACAAAAATGCTGTTACGGATGATGTAAACTAAATCCAAAAACCATTGACTTATATTCTAGTGATGATAGGCAAATACGTTCATGGAAACTATTTGTCAAAATACTGATAAGTTGAAACAAAATTTAGTTGCAGCGCTACATTGGCGTTTTGTCGTCTAACAGAACTATTCAAAAATACAGCGCTAAGATAACTTTTAGAAGATACTTTTTTCGCAACCATAATGTCTTAACCCGTTGTGTGTCTAAACGTGGATCCACGCGAGACACAATAGCTTTTTAATTGTGTCTCTAATTAAGGCACACGAGAGGTTAAGCGCCATGAATTTCATGGCACTTACGGGTTTCGTTCAACATCGTGTAACGTTCAGAGTGTATGGACTAGGTACCTCCCACCTGAGTCGATCAAAGTGAGTGTTCGGCACGCGTTATCTAGTGCGTAGTACATATGCAACATTATTTTTAGTTAATGAGAAACCAGCCCCCCTAGCCAAGTTACAATCGAATTTCGTTCTCTAATCGGTAACGCCTCGGTGACAGCAATTGAAGAAAATGATAAGTTGGTAGCCATGTTGACGCGTCTGAGTCGGCCGCTCGTTCTACAACGCAGCGTTTGTATAACAAAGGATGTAGCGTTAAATATTGTAGAAACGATTTTGAATGATGTGAACTTGGCTACGAATTGTCTATTCGTTTGTTCTGACCACGCGACTTTACGTTGAGATGACGTCATTCCCATACGTTTCATCACTTTTCGACAGCGTTAGCGATTGCAGAATAACAACTTGGCTAAGCGTGCAGAATATGGTTTGTTCAGAATCAGTAACTGAAAGGATTCCAATAATTTTCACAACTAAATATTTTTTCCCAAAAATATTTAAAAAGGTCGCAAGTTGGACACCACCGACACTAAGTGCAACACAGGTCATAGCGGGCATTAGGAACTAATACACAGCTGGGTGCGGGAGCAAAACAAACCCTCAGTCACCCGGATGGCCCGGTGACTATGTATTTGTGCGATCTAATATTCAAATTCACTTACGAAATTGCTCCAATCCCGCATAATAGTTATCTTTTATGACCCAGAAGTTGATGACCCACTGAACGATGCCCCTTATGCTGATATAAGCCAGGAGTACAGCGATCCAGGACGTGTCTTCCTTGGGGTCATTAATGTTTGGAGCGATCGGCTTCTTGTTCATGGCACGCAGGTGGCCTTGGATCGCCACATGGTGGAATATTGCAGCTGTGGTGTAAAGAAAGAAATCACATTATTGCTTATTACATCTATTTTAAGGATAGCTTAGCATAGCATAGTCGGCCTTATAATATTCCCACTGCTGGGACTCAGGCCTCTTCTCTAGGAGAGGGAATGGGCCGTATTCCAACCACGCGGGCCCAGTGCGGGTTGGTGAATGTCACATGTTTTCGAATTTTTGGTTCTAGGACATGCCGGTTTCTTCACAATGTTTTCCTTCACCGTTTTGAGAACAGTGATAATTTTACATAAAGTAATGCGACTGGCAGGGTTTGAACCCGCGACCTACAACTCGTAAGTCGGAGCCATTACCACTCGGCCTCCACCACTCTCTTAAGGATAAATTCCACCAAATAGGATCTTGGAGCTGTCAGTAGATACTAATGATGCGTTTCCACGTAGGGCTAGCCTCGGCCAACCGTCATCCCTAGCCAACGTGTAAACGTGGTTTTGGTCATCAAATGGCATGATTCATGATCATGAATGGCGTAAGCTGTTGCTAATCCGGGCTAGTATCGGTTTTTGGACACGCTAGTCGAAGCTGAGCCCACGTGTAAACGGGGCATAATATATTAAGTTTTACAAAAAATCAACTGGCCTGTTGGTCCAGTGGTTAGTGACCCTGACTGCTATGTTGGAGATCGTAGATTCGCTCCCCACACGAGACAAATGTTTGCGTGATGAGCACGATCATTTGTTCTGTGTCTGGATGTAATTTATCTATAATTATGTATGTACTTATTTAGAAATAGATAATTATACAAGGTGTCGTTTTGAAGCTGCAAAATATTTCAGGAGGTAATTATGTTAGTGATTCTCGACCCGAATCAATAATAAAATAAGTAGGTAATTTTTTTTTTTTTTATAACCGCGCTTTTTTTCACATACACAAACAAGGAACAATAAAGGGCGTTTTCACACACACTAACTCGCAACGATAGTTTCATAAATAATGTATCATCCAATCATCATCCCGCACGCCACACCCTAGCCACGCCCCCGCGGCCATCGATCAATCGATTTAGTTTAGTGTAAATAAAAAATTAAATAACAAGTATTACTGATTATTGACCAGGTTTCGCATTTTTACATGATTATTTATGAGTTTTATTACAACCTCCTGAAATATTGTGCAGTTTTAAAACTGCACCTTGTATTTATCAGTTGTCTAGTACTCATGACTCAAGCTCTGCTTAGTTTCAGACGGCGTTGTGTGATAGTTGTGGAATATTATTATTATTATTATTTTAAGGACATATTCCTCCAAATAGCATCTTGAAGCTGTCAGTACTTTTTTTTTTTATGGTGGGAAAAAATCATACATTGACATCCCCCGCCCTTGGGCGGAGCGGGAGATAGTGTCAGACTCTTACTGACTAAAAGACCCACCCCGTTCCTTCTAGCCTTCATACCGGGGCTCGAGCGCCCTTTCGGATAACCCTGGCCCCAGTAGGCTTCGACCCGGCTGGGTCCCTGCTGTTGCTGACAACTCCTTGAGGCGCGCGGGAACAATGCGCGCCGTCGACGACTTGGGCTTGGTCCGGACAGTTACCGGACGGCCGGACAGTGAGCTACCCATTGCTCACTGTCCACAAGCCCGCGCCTACGTTGGCCGGAAATCGGGATCAGAATCCCGGCGGCGGCGGCGGCGATAACGCCGTTGCCTGATGCGTTCGGCCTCCTCCTTTGCGAGCATTACTGCTTCGCAGAAGTCGGCGACCGCCTGCCACTCCTCCTCGCTCCGGACCATGACCTCAACCAAGGCCCGGCGCGAGAGGTCTCCGCCGCCGATCGCCCCCACGAGGGCACGGCGATGCTCCACCCAAGCAGGGCACACCTCAACTGTGTGCTCCACCGTGTCCTCCGGGCGTTCCACACAGTGGCGACACCCGGGCGTCACTTCCGCATGAATCCGGTGCAGGAAACTCCCGAACGAACCATGTCCGGTGAGGACCTGCGTCATGCGGAAGGTAAGGACGCCGTGAGGTCTTTCCAGCCACGCCTCAAAGAGGGAAGCTGTCAGTACTAATATATTATGTTCTACAAAAGTTCGACTGGCCTGTTGGTCCAGTGGTTAGTGACCCTGACTCCTATTTTGGAAGTCGTGGGTTTGCTACTAGTCCCAGTGGATTCGGCCGTGTGTTAATACGTCAGTCAGTCAGTTTCGTTTTTTAGACATGCAACATGATTTTTAGTTTATGCGAAAACTAAATGTATGTAGTTTGTGGGAAAAGAATGGTAGCTCGGCCCCGGTATGAAAGGCAAGAAGGAACGGAGTGGGTTTTTTAGTCAGTAAGAGTCTGACACTGTCTCCCGCTCCACCCAAGGGCGGGGGATGTCATTTGGATCATTTTTACCCGTAAAAAAAATGTACATGTACATTTTTTTTTTTATGGTGGGAAAAAATCATGCATTGACATCCCCCGCCCTTGGGCGGAGCGGGAGATAGTGTCAGACTCTTACTGACTAAAAGACCCACCCCGTTCCTTCTAGCCTTCATACCGGGGCTCGAGCGCCCTTTCGGATAACCCTGGCCCCAGTAGGCTTCGACCCGGCTGGGTCCCTGCTGTTGCTGACAACTCCTTGAGGCACGCGGGAACAGTGCGCGCCGTCGACGACTTGGGCTTGGTCCGGACAGTTACCGGACGGCCGGACAGTGAGCTACCCATTGCTCACTATCCGCAAGCCCGCGTCTACGTTGGCCGGAAATCGGGATCATAATCCCGGCGACGGCGGCGGCGATAACGCCGTTGCCTGATGCGTTCGGCCTCCTCCTTTGCGAGCATTACTGCTTCGCAGAAGTCGGCGACCGCCTGCCACTCCTCCTCACTCCGGACCATGGCCTCAACCAGGGCCCGGCGCGAGAGGTCTCCGCCACCGATCGCCCCCACGAGGGCACGGCGATGCTCCGCCCAAGCAGGGCACACCTCGACTGTGTGCTCCACCGTGTCCTCCGGGCGTTCCGCACAGTGGCGACACCCGGGCGTCACTTCCACATGAATCGAGTGCAGGAAACTCCCGAACGAACCATGTCCGGTGAGTACCTGCGTCATGCGGAAGGTAAGGACGCCGTGAGGTCTTTCCAGCCACGCCTCAAAGAGGGGACTTACCGATGTACATGTACCTAGTTTGTTCAGAAATTGAATTATGTATGATTGTTTTTACACCATTTTTTCTGAAAAATATTTAAAAAGGTCACAGGTTGGACACCACCGATACTAAGTACAACACAGGTTACGGCAGGCCATAGCGGTCAAAACAAACTCTCAGTCGCCTGGATGGCCCAGTGACCATGTATTTGAGCAGACAACCAGGTAGCATAACAAGCTTATAACTTTGTGATTTTTCATGATACAGTTATGAAATTTAGTACATAGATTCTTTACATAAAAATACTAGACACGTGTTTCAGGTTTCGTATATAATAAAACTAAACCAAAATAACAAAAAAAAAAAAACAAACAACAAAAACAACAAACACAACCAACAACAAAAACTAACTTAGTGGTAAATCAATATACCAATAATTTAGCTTTATTTTTAATGCCAGCCACATTGCTAGGTAAGGTGGAACATAATGACGCGGCACGCAATATGACTAGCATTAAAAATAAAGCTAAATAAGTGGTATAATTTATATTTACACGTTCTTACCCCAATGCCGATCTTACCCCAACGCACTATATATAAATTATTCGAACCCTTCCCGACAGTGTCCATTGGATCCCCATATTCTTAATCAAAGGCTTAATTTCCTATTGAATCTAGGCTAGTCCTAACCACAAAATAGATAGGTACAGAAGGCAATCTACATAGAAAGCACTCTCGAGCACCGCACACATAGACACCGCTCACGGACACGATTTCTCGTCTCAATCGTCCGGTCGCGTTCATACAGTTCGGCGCAACGCGCATACGTGTGAGCGATCGCCTAGCGTAGGTATAAAAAGTGAAGTACATACAATTTCCAAAACGGATTTTGAGCGCTCGTCATGGTGGGGATCGCTTTGCGCATTCCATACATTGGCGAGCCAATCGTCGTCGTTGTTACATACATGCAGCAGCGCAGGGAGCGAATCATGAGTGAAGTCTATGACGCGTAGGCGCGGCGAGCCAATCACTGACACTCCGCGCCCCCACTTCTCACTTCGCACCGCTAAAGAGACCGAATATTTGACTTCTGCGCAACTTGAAGCCAGCGCTCAGTTCTGTGGCGGCAATTGTACATGAGATTGACTTCTGTACCTACCTATTTTGTGTCCTAACACAGTCTGGTGAACGGGCAGACATCCAGTCAACGCGGGTAGATTAAACGGATCTGTTACAAAGCGGCCGAGCTTTAGAGTGGCCTCAGTAGGCATCAATTACTAAGAGTCGGTTGTACGGTCTTGCCGGGGCAGTTCGGGTAAGGGTGGTACTCAGCGTGGAAAAAACATCCTTATTACTAGCTATAGTACAAGAAGACGGTGAAAGTTTAATATTCACACCTTAAAAAATAAAATAATTAAACAACGTCCCAACACTAATAGCTACTAATCCGTAGGTGCCCAAAGTGGAATAAAATAAAAATAAAAAATAAAGTATTCCATTTTGGGGCACCTGCGAAAAATATCAATAGATGCCCAAAGTGGAATACCTCAGGTACCATTCACTCGGGTGCCATTTTAGTGGGTACCCAAAGTGGAATACCTCGTTGGAGAATGTGAAATGCTAGATTCATACTCATACTATAAAATAATATTGTAAAACAAATCATTTTACATTGCAATATAACATGGAGATTGGAGAAGAATATGAAACTTTGTCTTAATACATCTGACGCAGCAAATTATATACCATTGTAATTTTACCTACGGTCGAACAAAACTTTTAAATTATTCAATAAAGATAAATAAAAGTCTGATGATCCAAAATTCGTCTCAGAATAATCCTCCGAAATTGCCTCTGAACTCTATACCTGTTCCATAATGCCCGAAAGCGAAATTTATAGGTAGATGTATATTTTATTTCCTACTATTGCTGCCTTTGATAGGATAATGGATGTCGAGTTTCATACTGAAGCCGCAATGGATCAAGTGGTTGATCTGATATCGTTGTACAAAGGGGGATTTACTGTTCTACGTTCGGATTGCGTATGCTTTGTTGTGTACCTCGTTACTCCCTCAAATGCTTTTTGGTTATTGTGATTCCTATGCTAATCTGAGATAAAACAACGGTTCTCATTTTGATTAAAGTTCCTTTCTGATGCATGGGCTTTTAAGCCACTTTAATTTAAACTAGCTTTTGCACGCGGCTTCGCCGGCGTACATAAAATATAGCCTTTGTCACTCAGGAATAAAGAAACTTTCTATTGGTGAAGAAATTTTAGCAATCGGATCAGCGCTTCCAGAGGTTACCTCCAACAAACAATAAAAGCTACCACACGCTACAAAACGCCATTTCTCGCTTCTTGTGGCCCGCAGTGGCTACTAAACGCCGATATAAAACACACACGTCACACGTTTAAACCTTCTTCAACAGAGTCCATTATGCTACTGCGCACAGGGGTTAAAAAAGTAGCAGTCACTGGTTACAAGTGGCTTGTGGCCGCTTTTAGCTTCTTGTGGCCGCGTTTGTGGCCGTGGTATGTGGCCCATGTGCGGCGACACTTAGGGCTTTATTGCACACCTTAACGTAATAAAGGACAAACATTTACAAATATAAGTGTGCAATAGGCGGTCTTATTGCACAGGGCCAATTCTACCAGACAACCTTTGGATGGACTGAAACGAAAGGAAAAGATTTCGGGCTGACAGTGTACAACAACTTAAAGAACAACGTAAAAATAAAATAAAATATAATGCATAAATAAAAAAACCTAATGTACTTACATTCGCTGGACGTATATCTCGCATCAATAAGAAACAAGATGGCGTTAATGACGTCAGCTAGAAGCAGACTCACGCCAGTGATGGTGAACGGCAGCAGAGTCGCGTAGAAACTGCAGGAGCGCTCCCCCTGCGATACGTTGATGACGGAGAATATCATCCAAATGATGTGGAGTGATAGCCATAGCTGAATCTTACTGAAAAACAAGACATCGTCATCATCAGCCTTTTTAATTTTCCCCACTGCTGAGACTCAGGCCTCCTCTCTAGGAGGAAGTATGGGCCGTTATCCACCACGCGGGCCCAGTGCGGGTTAGTGAATGTCACAAGTCTTCGAATTTTTGGTTCTAGGACATGCCGGTTTCGGCGGACTGTGAAAACGGTGAAGGAAAACATTGTGAGGAAACCGGCATGTCCTAGAACCAAAAATTTGAAGACATGCGTCATTCACCAATACGCACTGGGCTCGCGTGGTGGATTACGGCTCATTCCCTCTCTCCTAGAGAGGACGCCTGAGTGAGTCCCAGCTGTGGGAATATTAAAATGGCTGATTATGCATGTATGTATGTATGTAGATAAATAACAGACATCTTACGCTCTAAATGTAGAAGCGACGTGGTTCCTGACAGGCCACACCACGCTGCTATAAATCCTCTGATGAGAGATAGTGGTGGTCAGGTTATAAAAGTATATCCTCCCGCAAGCCTCCGGGTCATAGAGGTACAAGACTTTTATCATTGTGACCTCATGCAGCTCTGATGCGCTTGGCTCAAATTGACAGTCTAAAGTCAACCAGCTTATCACCACGGCTATGAATGCTGAAATTATTTGCATTGAGGAGGATTATATTACGTTCAATGTGATACAAGATGATAATTTCAAATCTGTAATCTACTTGTATATGAAATTAGAAACTAACTGAATGACAATACATATATCAACGCACAACCAAAACTACTGAGGGCTTCTTCACACGAATCACAACCACACCACATCGCAACGACAAAATGCTGTCAAGCAGTGGTTACGTGTGAATAGTGTCGCTGCAGCCTTTTGTAGTTGCGTTGTGGTACCAACAAAATGTTGATGTGTTTGCGTTGTCGCCAGTGGTTACGAAGCGGTTACGTGGTGCGCAGACACGGTTACGCACTGTCGTTGCATCGACGCATCGTTGTGTTTGCGATGCGGTCGGCCTCTAGTTCGCAGTGGCGCTGGTGGTTGCGTTGTGGTTGCGATGTGGTCGGTATCACACACACGGTCGATAACGACTGCAAAATGTGGTACGTGTGAAAAGTCCTATTTATTTTGAATACGAAATATACGCCCGGCCACGTGGTGTGTGGTACGTGTGAAAAAGTCCTTAAACTAAAATTTTACACAAGGTTTCTTTTTATGACGTAGGCGCGCACTAAGGCGATTAACTCTCGGCACCGCGCATCGCCGTGGAGGGCGGTGGTGGTGAAGCGGATTTCTTAGCGGTGCTCCGCGCGGTTAGGCGGTTTACGCGCCCAACCGCGCGGATGGATTGAACGCGGTTTCGACTAGTTTTATCAAAGACACTGGCGAAAATGGACGCTGAAGTGCTGGCAGCAATCTGGCTTTTATGGCGTAGAAAAAAAAAAGAAGATATTAGGTTCATCAATTTTAAATTGCAACACGTCCTGCACCCACAATAATCCGCGCGGTTATACGGTGCCCCGTGTGTAAGGCGCCGCCACACCGCGCGGAAATCAGCGCGGAGCGGCGGTGGCGGCGAGAGCACCGCTCGACCGCGCGGTCGGGCGGTGTACGTGTGTTAGGTGTCAACGGATTTCTAAGTGACCAATGTAACATGAGATCCGCTTCACCGCCAACCGCGGCAGTGCGCGGTGCCGTGTGTTAATCGCCTAAAAGAGGATTTACCAAAAAAAAAAAACTCTTAGAGGAATGAAACGGGTGTTCAAAGTTTGTATGGAGGAACCTACATTTGCACGGCTGAAGCTACTAGGTTACAATAAGAGTGTTGAAATTACAGACCAAGAAAATTCGTAACGACACTTACTTTGGTATAAAATTATCACCATACTCCAAAATTCTAATGATCCCATAATTCCAAGTTATTATTGCGACAGTTATTAAATAACATAAACCTTTTCCAATTCAAGGCCGCACTCAAACTCGTTAGAAAACGTTTCGGAGACAATCTAGAGGGCAAACAAATTTCAAGTGGGCTGCGTACCAATTTGCTGTCACAAAAATGGGTCCGCTCCATGTTTTGATTACAGGTAAAGTCCAGAATTAATGGGCACCGTCTCCCGCCGAGGTGATAATGAAAAATTTACTAGCGTCCTTCTACCAACGTTCGAAATTGAATTCGTTGAAGAATAGAACCGCTTCATTTCATTTCTCGTTACCGAACGCCCTTTGGGAAAAAATCATTGCTTGCTAATCCCAATAATAAAAGACTTTATACCTATGGAGGTAAAAATTCATGAATTGTTTTAGAAAATTGTGTATTTTCTATTTAACTCTGAATTCAAGTAGGTATACAGGGTTATTAAAACACTAACAACCTTGCAGGACGGTATTACTAACATCATAAACGAAAACTTTTTACAAAACATAATACGTACATTTCCCAAAAACAAACCTTTAAGATTTCGATATCTAACAAACTTTAGCTCTGTATTTTTTTATTTATTTTGCTATACCTACCTACGGCTCTATGACGCAACGCAAGCGCATTAAGCACCCCCGCCACCCGATCTCCGCTCCCCTCCGTTATTATACTACCGCTTCCTTCGCTTAAACTTCGTAATATTTAGAACGTTCAATTAAAATAACTTTATTTTTGTTTGAAAATCGGATGAATATGATAAATTTTTAAAAGTCATAGAACAAAAGTTGTTGTTTATGATGTTAGTAACATAGTCCTACATACACCACTATTTTTTAATTAGTACACATACTTAAAGGGTTTATTAGAGAAGCCCTTGTTATTTTATAAGTAAAATCTCAATAAATAATATTCATAAACAGCAAGTTATTAGCGTTGGTTTATATCCCAAAATGTCACTCAATTTATGGAAATATTGTACAGGCTATTGATTAATGAATGAATAAGTGACAATTATTAAGGGAAAACACTGCCCGCAGTATTTTCTACTAGCAATTGTTATGTTTGATTAATTCTATGATGAATTTACCTTTTCGTGGTCAATTTTAGGATTTCGGTTTTTTCTACTTTTGACTACAAAAATATGATCAGTGACGAGTACAGATAAAGCCCCATTTTTTTTGTGTACTAATTAACAAGTAGGGGTGTATATGCTTACAGGTCAGTTACGATCAATATCTGCCAGGGTTGCAGACTGTTCGAAAGAGTTCCTGTGGTCCTGCCCAAAGGCAACTGAAGGCACATTTTGGGTTTTTGTCAGTAATAGTCTGAAATTTCCTCTCGCTCTACCCAGAGCGTGAGAAGACATTTAATGATTACCACATAAAAAAAATGCAAAATTATATATTTCCAGTACTAACAACCCCTAGATGAGCTACGGACGAACAGACAGATGCACGTAGCTATACTGTAAGAGCAATATTTCACCGAGACACCACGGCGGCGCGAAAAGTCGCCGCTACCAATAAGATATATATATCTCTATAGAGAGGTAATCACCTGGTTTGGTTGCGCAACCAAGTTGGTGGCGCAACCAGCTCGGACATGTGGCAACTATGGTGTCTGCATGGTGTCTTGTTTGGTAGCTTATAGCTATATTTCTGGGCTGGTACGACCAGTTGTGCCGCCATTGTGTTCTGGTGAAATATAACCCTAAGGGTTTCTTGTTAGGCCTACCGAACCCTAAAAAAGGTATTCCTGACTAATTCACGGACTTGCAAAAGCTTAGGCTTGCCCTTGGACCTGGGAACCTGACATTTTGCGAAGTGGTTTCCATGATAATGAGTATAAGAAATGAAAAATTATTTTTTTTTAAATTCTATCTCTATAATAGAGTTGAAGAGTCTTTATGCGAGATTTTTGGAGTGAGGTGCAGTGGCTGCTTTAATTATTCACAAATTGATTTCTGTGTTTTTGTATTCAGTGTCTATATAATTGGACAATATTTGGAAACATTGAAATAAAGCTAAAAATGTTATTGTAATGACTATCTCAGAGAAGCTAGGCGAGACTCGACTGACTATTGCGTTAAGGGGCCGGCGACGGATGAATTTCCATACAAACGTAATACCATGCCCATTTGCAGTTGGAGCATATTTCCAACATATTATGATGATATTCGGTTATAGACAATATTTATCTAGGTTCCTACGTCGAGAATATTAGATATATTGTTATTTTTAATACAGGAAAAGCCAAATGGCATGTTTTGCCATTTACGCTGTAAAAAAGTGCGAAATACAATTCGCTTAAATTTCTTTTAGTTTTTTTAAAAAAGAAAGACGTAGGAACCTAGATAAATATTGTCTATAACCGAATACCATCATAATATGTTGGAAATATGCTCCAACTGCAAATAAGCGTGGTATTATGTTTGTATGGAAATTCATTCGTCGCCGGCCCCTTAAGATTAGACATTTAAAGAAACCTTTTTTACCGTCTGTTCAACCGATTTTAATTTCTATTTCATAGGTATAAGGATGGAATTAAAAGCAAAAAAAGTGGAAATAATACCAACTATTTACTGCAGCCGCCATTTGTCATGTCACCAACGTAATAAAAGACAAAATCGGTTGAACGAACAGTAATAAAAGGTTTTCATAAATGTCTAATGTTATTTTGAACAGAGTATAGATGCATTTGCTGTCTAAAGCCAGCGCTACACTTAACGGAAATTCTGACGCGGAAGATCCGCGACAAAATGCCAATACATATTATTGCCTAGAAATTAAAAATAGCGGGCACACCCGAAGATCGGTTGCTCCGTCGCGGACGATAGGTCGAAAAATTTATATGCAATAACATGCACCCGCGTTCCGTATCGCGGAGGATCCGCGACGGAGCGCCCGCCGGTGCATGTTTAATTGCCGTCAAGTGTTGCGCCAGCCAAATACTGCAATAACATTAGAATTGGTTACATTCGCATTCAAACGGGTAAAGTGACTGTATTTTGTATCGACAGTGACATAATTATTCAATATTATTATTTTTTCTTTTTTAATTGATATAAACTAGTGATTGACTGCGATCCCACCTGATAGTAAGCGGTGATACAATCATTGATGTTGAGGCGCACTAGTTTATTAAGAGCCTATTCACTCTTGCCTTGAAGACACCTAAATGATAATCGGACGGGAAGACCGCAGCAGGCAAATTAAATTAATGACATGACTAAATTAATTTGACATGATGTAATTATTAATTCAATACAGTTTCAATCTTAATAGAATAATATTTATATTTTATTAATTAATCCATATAATATAGAAATATTTGTACACCATAGTACGGCAGGATATGCTGGAACCAATATTGTAACATCTATTGTACCATATTCTGAAAAATAAACATTTTTAATTTGATTTGATTTTCGAAGACTAAATATTTTACAAACTTGACACTAACTAAATAAACAACCTTGTGAAGTAAAAAAAAAATAGGGTGTAAATAAGCTTGCAAAAGTACGGAACGTAAAATTATGCTCACGTTTACATTTACTTGAAACCAAACGCTCTTTGGTAAAGTTAACGAAACTTATTGATGCATTTTCAAGAATTCAACCCTGAAAGAGGTGAAACGTGTTGTAATGTTTGATAAATAAATAATAGTTTATTAGACTACAACACTTTAGCAATGAACAAAGACATATAGAGGATATAAAGTTAATGTTATTAAGTAATTCTACTTACTACTACCACTACTATCTGCCTAAGGAAAGATTTAAAGGATGTTTATAAATCAATAACGCCTACATGGCTGTATGGCAACGACCTTTACAGTCACTAGACGTCTTATAACCACATATCTGTCAACATGTATGACTTATAGATCTTTTATATTTTTTTATGGTGGGAAAAATCATCTAATGACAACCGGAGATAGTGTCAGACTCTTACTGACTAAAAGCCCACCCCGTTCCTTCTAGCCTTCATACCGGGGCACGACAAGCTTCGACCCGGCTGGGCCCCTGCTGTTGCTGACAACTCCTTGAGGCGCGCGGGAACAGTGCGCCTGTCGACGACTTGGGCTTGGTCCGTACAGTTACCGGACGGCTGTCAACATGTATGACTTATAGATCTAATGTAGGTCACCACAGAATAATTTTCAAATGGTCTCGACCTATCGGAACGCAGTACCCCGATAGTTCAAGCATGAGGCGCTTAGTGTCTATAAGGTCGTTGCTGTATGAGCATACAAGACAAAGTACAGCTAGAAAATTCTTTTTTATATACAGGGTTATTTCTAAAATACTAACAACCTTGCAGATCTGTATTACTTACATCATAAACGATAACTTTTGTTCTATGACTTTTTACAAATCATAATATATTTACCAAAAACAAACTTTCAGGATTTCATTGTCATATCCAACACATTTCAACTCTGTATTTGGCCATATTTACTTACGCCTCCCGCGCACTGTTCTCGTAGTAATATTAAGCAGGCGTAAGTAGATATGGCAAAATACAGAGTTGAAATGTGTTGGACAGCACAACGAAATCTTGAAAGTTTGTTTTTGGTAAATATATTATGTTTTGTTAAAGTTATAGAACAAAAGTTATTGTTTGTGAAGTTAGTGAAACAGTCCTGCAAAGTTGTTAGTGCTTTTCAAATAACCCTGTATATTGCGCCCTTTGCGGTTCGTCTTCTCTTACCCGGCACACAAGCACTTTAGCGTCAGCTGCTTGAACTTGCTCAGCCTCAGGAAAAGGTTGATACAGTGCATTATACAATTTTCTTCTCATTAGTTGTCTATTAACCATTTTTCGTCTGATAAACATCAGTACTCTACAAAAGTATAAATTTAAAATGAAGATGACGACACCTCGAAGCCAGCAAGCCGAGGCTGCCATAGGAAGCCAACCACCGAAGTCTTCATAACTTTTTAACTTCAACTCGGTACTCCATCCACTGTACCTCAAAATCATGCCTTTAGTTAAGCTCTGCTTGATGTGAGTGACGTAGACGACGGCCATAGACAAGTCGTAGCAAATCATGAACACGCAACTGTAGAAGAATACGATAAGTGCGATTTTCAATACACGAAGGTCCGTGCTGTTTTTGATGATGGCGCGGAACAAGCCGGATAGAATAAACCAGACCACGTGGAAACCAAAGCTGAATTGCATGTATCTGCAATAGAAAATGAAGTAGCATAAGGAGATCTTACTAATGAATAATCTTTAAAATTATCTATGGTGACTGGTAATTAGTGATCGATAATTATAGACATGATTGTACTCATGATTACAGATAACTTTTCCAAAGAAACTTTTTTTTATACTCATTATTTAACTTATATTATTTAACCGGAACATGTTGTTACCTACTTTGATTAAATACACCGATGGGTTTGCAAGGAGCGCCGCGGCGCGGGTGCACTATCACTAATGTAGGTAAGGTACACGAGACAACGCCAACGGCGTTACGCGGCTAGCAACTGAGAAGTCGCAGGCGCGCGCGCGCGATTTTGCGCAGACAGCTGTTTTGTTATTGTGATAAAACTAACGAATATAAAAAAAGTTTCTTTGGAAAAGTTGTTTGTAATCACTAGTACAATAACGTATATAAATATCGGTCACTAATTACCGGTCACCCTATATATAAAATAAAAGGAGAAACTGACTAACTGACATATCCTGCACAGACAAAACTACTGGGAGTAGGAACATAAAGTTCGCATAAGGCAAGGCTTTCTGACATAAGCGAGTATTAAGAGAGGGTTTTCTAAAATTCACCTCCTAAAAGGATGAAACGGGGTTTCAAAGTTTGTAGGGAGAAATCTAATTTCGCGAGCGAAGCCGCTGGCAGAAACTATTAGTTTTATCTGAGTGTTGATAGTCATTCAGTTTCTCTTTTTATACACCGCTAAATGTTGATCGTTTTAATCCCGTGGAAGGTCGATCCGGTAAATGAAACACTATCGATTGTAAAGATAAAATTAAAAAATAAAGTACTTTAAAAAAAAAAACTCGTATTAATTTACGCATGTACGAAATTAATTTCTTTAAGAAAACGTCAGCTGAGCGAGTCCAATGATCTGTAGGTAGTAGTTGGCGTTGCGTAAAAACTGTCTACAGGTCATTGGACTCTCTCATATATTTATATAATAGACGATTTTTTTTACCCTATCTGCAAAATCCGAGAGAATGGTATAATAATAATAAATGTAAAAAATATTTTAAAATGAGTATCGTTCAAAGCAAAACTTTTCCTATCTCGGTATAACGAAGTCAATTTGAAATAAATATGCAAAACACGCCCTACATCGCATATTCCCCCGTCCCATAAAGCGTAAAAAATATCGGATTGCATATATGAACGGTCGAGATACTGTTTACTTCATTATCATACTTTCTTGAATATTTATATATTAATGAAGTGTTAAATAATAATATATTTTTAAGCGATATAATGTTTATTATACTCGTATAATGAATACACAATACTAGGTTTTATTTACCACTTTGTCCGCATAAAAGTTGATAATTACCCAAGGTTTTTTTTAGTAACATCATCCTTTAAAGGGAGTAAAATTGAAGATAGAAACGTGGTTGTTAAATGATCTTCAAAGTTAACACAACTTTGAAGTAATTTTTTTAAATATTTTTTTTTTTGGCAATAGTATAGTGTCACGAAATAATCATACGTTTATTATTATTTATTATATCCTTTATTGTACAAAAGAGATGGCGTGATATATTTACCCAACGTTGTGGACCAAACTGGATGCAGAAAGCGCGAGATAGGAAAGCGTGGAGTGATTTAGGGGAGGCCTACGCCGCAGAGGCGACCGCTACGAATAGCGATGACAATCAAAAATAAAAAAAATAAAACAGAGGAACAAGTTTATGTAAATATATTGGGATTGAGAAGAAGAGCAGATTTGTATATATATATCTAAATGGTTTTTATAACTAAACGAGTTTCTGTAATTGTAAGTAGTGGAATAAAGGGCATTTTAATTTAATTTAATTTTATTTTTTATTTTATTGTACACCACATAAACAAAAATACAGGACATTTTTAAAATAAGTGTACAATGGGCGGTCTTATCGCACTGGGCAATCTCTTATAGACAACCTTTGGATGGACTGAAAGAAATGAGATAGTTGTCGTTGATCATGTTGTACATCGGTAAGTCCCTTCTTTGAGGCGTGGCTGGAAGGACCTCACGGCGTCCTCATCTTCCGCATGACGCAGGTCCTCACCGGACACGGTAAGTTCGGAAGGTTCCTGTACCGAATTCATGCGGAAGTGACGCCCGAGTGTCGCCACTGTGCGGAACGCCCGGAGGACACGGTGGAGCACACAGTGGAGGTGTGCTCCGTTTGGGCAGAGCATCGCCGTGCCCTCGTGGCTATGCAAAATCACGTTGTACTCGAATCTATAAATATACATATTTTTTTCAAACCTATTGACCTTGCCGTTACTGAGGAGTAGGCTTCAGACAGTTACTGTATTATAGCAGTGCTCAAGGATTAAGGGTGAATTTGTATGAAAGTGGAAAATATGTAACAATTAGAAGCATATCCTCCTTGCGTGATCGAATCATAAATCCGCAGGAGAACCAAGGTTGCCGTCATAGCACGAAGAATCGCCAAACTTAAATGGTAATGGGCAGGGCACATTGCTCGCAGAACAGATGGCCGTTAAGGCCAAAAGGTTCTGGAGTAATAACCGTGTACCGGAAGATGCAGCGTCTAAAGGTCTCCTACAAGGTGGACCTATGATCTGGTGAAGGTTGAGGGAATCCGATGGATGCGGGACGCACAGGATCATTCATTGTGGCGACACTTGGGGAGGCCTATGTCCAGCAGTGGACGTCTATCGGCTGAAATGATGATGATGAGGAGCATATCTCGAAGACACATGAGAAAATACTTACAGTCTAGTCTCAGCGGACAGACGGGTAGACACGGTGGTTATCACTGGTAACCACTTGATGGGTAGGATGTCGAGACCGGCAGTATCGTTGCTCAGCTGCAGGTTAGCGATCTCCTTATCCTTCTTAATTTTATACCCACAGGCTACGGAGTCGTACAAATACATAATACGAGACAGTTTGCCGAAGTCTGTAATGGAATGTTCAGGGGTCCAAAAGCAGGCGAGGACTGAGATCGCACCGATGCACACTATAAGGCCTGAAAAAAAAAAATGGAGATTCTAAGAATTAGGAGCTCGTTAATAAATTAATTGAATTGCTCTGAATTTAAGCAAGTAACAGCAGCATAGACATAGGGCGTTGCGCCATCGTTGGTACATAATTGAAATTCCACCCAAGAAAGGTAAAGAAGAAAAGAAAAAGAGTTTATTTACGTCAAACATGGCGACGACTTAGCGGCAAGTGCTCAGCAAAATGCTAGGGCTCGTGTAAGACAGAGTCACAGCGCTGATTTTCAGCACCAGCCGTCGTCGACGGTACAAAAAGTTTTTGAAACTTATTCATTATGCATACAGCTAAAGAGTTGAATTCTCTGCCGAAGTCTGTATTTCCTGATAACTAGGAGTCTTTAAGTCACAGTGACACGCTTTTCATCACGTGAGACGGTGGTCAAACGCGAGCCTATACATAATAAAAAAAGCGATATAGATCAGTACCCCCAGCCAAGTTACTAATCTGCAATAGTTAACGCTAGTAGAAAGCTTCAAATGTACGGGAATGATGTCATCGCAACGCTCAGTCACGCGTTCAGAACAAAAGATTCGGCGACGCGGCCAACTCGAAGCGTTCGACGCAAGCGAAACGGTTGTAACTTGGCTAGGGGGGCTGGAAGGGATGCGGGATTATTTGAAAGAGTGACCGTTGATCTGTAACGCAAAGGGCAACTGAAAGAACATAGGTGGATTGTAGAGAGTCATGTTGAAGCTATATTATTGGGATTCGGCGAATATTAGCAATATCACGACAAAGATGACCGAATAGATAGTCTAATTGTACAGTATTCGGATGAACACGAATGTTTGTCACGGTACTGTCGTTAACACAGAAAAGATGAAAGAGGTTAGAAAGGAAATACTTTCCGATTTGTACTACAACGAGTGTCGCCACTTGTCTCCCACCCTTTAACTCCATTACAGGCAATAAACCAATACGGACGCGCATTACGCAACTAATTGACCACGCACACTTAGATTGCAAGTTTGCTATTGGTAGTTGAACTATGAGCATTGCACTACTTGACTACTTTGTAGCACGCCTGCCACGCCTACAAGGCCATTTTAACCATCATCATCATCATCATCATTCATATGTTCTGTGGTCCTTAAGCTGGCGCGCATCAAAGGATTTTGTAGAGATAAAAATTCGCATGAGTGGCTATACTTCACCGCTTCTGCCACCATATTCTCTTTCTTCTATTTTTCATGATTTTTTATTATTATTGATTCTTGTAAAAGTGTAATCCGCAAGCAGCTCGCGAACGGCTCGCAAGCGGCGCATTCGCCAAGTCTGAACACAGCATAACAAATAAAAATTTACCGATTTATAATACGAAGCAACCGCGTTCGTCATTTTACTTCGCACGAATTATCGCCCACAGCCACGTAGAAATGCGATTTATCGCTAATGTAGACAAGAAACACAAACGAATACGATGTTTTTGGCGCTGCGCAGACGGACACACTTTCTGTTCCAATTAACGACACCGAACAGTTTTTGATCGTCATGAGCACGTGTTAAGTGGAAGCAACTGGACACAAAATATGTTTAAGTATGTGCAGGGTGTGGATGATTTCATGCTGGTTCTATAGAAATCAAATATTCATCGGTAGCAATCGGTAGCTTGTATCTGACACAAGATACACGTTTGCGCCCTGCCTTTATCGCGTCAACGCGACACAAATATAATATTTGCCTGATATAACTCCAACATTAAAGCCTGGACACTCTTTTTCGCAATCCAGAGCGGAATGAGACATTTGATGATTTCCTACCAAAAATTAAACGTAAATTAGAGTTATCAAGATCGGGCCATCGCTCGAGTGGCAGACGACGCACAAGTAACCTGTGCTTCGCAACCATCATCATCATCAGCCTTTTTAATGTTCTCACTGCTGGGATTTAGGCCTCCTCTCTAGGAGAGGAAATGGACCGCAATCCACTACGCGGGACCAGTGCGGGTTGGTGAATATCACATGTCTTCGAATTTTTCGTTCTAGGATATGCCGGTTTTCTCACGATGTTTTCCTTCACCGTTTAGCAGTGGTATTGAAATAAATTATACAAAGTAATGCGCCTGGCTGTATCTGAACCCGCAACCTACAAACTCTTAAGTCGGAGCCATTAACACTCGGTCACCGCTGCTCTCCATCATCCACATCTCTCCGTGCTTTGCAAACTTGTGCCTAATTACTTAAAAGTACAGTACCATCTGAGAACAGATTGTCGATGGGGCCGAAAGGTTCTGGAGATCGGAATGCGCAGCGTTAGGAGGGCTGCTAAAAGATGGACTGATGACCTGGCGAGGGAATCCGAAGGATGCGACATGCACAGGAGCTGACACTGACACTGGTCGTTGTAGCGACACTTGGGGAAAGCCAATGTCCAATGTCAAACAGCGGACGGCTTTCGCCTGAAATTATGGTGATGATGATGAGATACAGAGAAAACATATATTTGGAGATCTTATTAAAATCAATATTAACTTACATTGAAGAACAATTATGTCAGCTATACAGGCGCATTTGTTCCTATCTCTTGGCAACAGACCAATGGAATTGTCGTCGTTTGACTTACTTGATTTATAAGTCATCAAAATAGTTGACATGATGTATATTATTTGGATTATTCCAATGCGTCCTCCAAATAATAATATTCTAAAGGCTGAAAATACGAAACTACTAACATGACATTTGACATGCTACTGTGACAGGAAGATTTTTTTAATCTATGTTTTACAATGTTTTTTTTTCGAATATAAAACTTTTTTGAACTATAAAGTATCGTGCATTTTTATTGTTGAACACTTCTAAACAGTGTAGAAAAATAAGTCGGACCCTGGAGAGAGAGATGTATTAGCAAGCGTGTACTTCATACAAAGTCTTTGAATGTTGGAGAGGTAAGAGAACTGATACAAGTCTTTTACTTGATGAAAGTGAACAGTAAGTACTAGATGTGAATAAAGAACTTGTGTACTAAATAGGTATTCTTTATGGATATGTTGTACGACAGACGAGAGTAAAACCAAATGTTTGTGAGAGAAATTTTATCCTGAAAATTATCCTATCGATTAGTTTAATAAAATAGCGAGTGTTTATTTCTGTTTTTTTTTTAATTTTTGTTGTCATCAAATAATACTTCAATACTTTTCGTTTATGCAGTTTTAAAACTACCCGATAAAAACATGGCTAAAGTGAGGTCTTAAACTAAGTTGGGAGCTTCCAAAGAGTTGGAGTGTGGATGTGGACGGCTGGCTAATTAAGTGCCGACAGTTTTATGTCTTCATAGACGAGCGGTACTTGATGGTGGAACATAGGGGGAGGTAATGGGAACTGGCACGAACGATTAGGTCTTTTTTTTTATGGTGGGAAAAAATCATGCATTGACATCCCCCGCTTTTGGGCGGAGCGGGAGATAGTGTCAGACTCTTACTGACTAAAAGACCCACCCCGTTCCTTCTAGCCTTCATACCGGGGCTCGTGCGCCCTTTCGGATATCCCTGGCTGGGGCCTACTGGGGTAGGCTTCGACCCGGCTGGGTCCCCGCTGTTGCTAACAACTCCTTGAGGCGCGCGGGAACAGTGCGCGCCGTCGACGACTTGGGCTTGGTCCGGACAGTTACCGGACGGCCGGACAGTGAGCTACCCATTGCTCACTGTCCGCAAGCCCGCGCCTACGGTGGCCGGAAATCGGGATCAGAATCCCGGCGGCGGCGGCGGCGGCAATAACGCCGTTGCCTGATGCGTTCGGCCTCCTCCTTTGCGAGACGAGGTCTTGAAGGAGATTGAGAAAGTTATTTCTGTCGTGTACCAGCAAGTGTTTTTTTGGAAATATTTACTTAAAAAAGAAAAACCATTTCCTCTTGATCATAATTATTGGCCACTAGCTTTTGCCCTCAGCTTCGCCCACGTACATATAATATAGCCTATGTCACTCATGAATAAAGCAGCTTTCTATCAGTCAAATAATTTTAGCAATACTACCAGTACTATTATCCACTAATATCAGAGACTACCTCGTACAAACAAAAAACAAATAAACAAGCTTTACCTCTTTATAACTACCGGAGGGACTGGTCCGCAATGGCCGAAGATAGACGTCTGTGGAAAAGGGAGAGGGAGGCCTTCGCCCAGCAGTGGGACATAAATGGGCTAACTAACTAAGCAACTAACCTCTTTATAATATTAGTGTCAAATACACAGGAGATATTACAGTGCATTTAAAGTGTGTGCACAATCATAGATGCACTTCTGTTTTCTTAACTCAATAATCAAGAACTAAAGTTTCTAATAAAAAAAGGCTCATGAATGTTAAGTATTTTTACAGGCCCTTTTTCGGTTCTTAACTTCATGCCAATCAGTCAGAAAAATAATGCTAATTGTATATTCCAAAGCGTGCGTAAGCGTGTAAGCGTGATGTTTGTGTATGTATTTTACTTCTTCATGCTTGAACAACTGAACGCTTTACGATGAAATTGACACACGGGTAGACAGGGTCCTGGAATTACTCTAAGAACTCTTTTAGACTTACAACAGTCGTACCTGAACAACCGGATCCGTTGTAACTGCAGAACACTGACTCCTAAGCCACAGGTCTCATCTAGTTTAGGAGGCCTCCTCCTCGAGTCGTAATCCCCATTACTGAGGGTCGTGAAGTTCCCGCTGGATTAGCTTCTTATTGATGGAATCTCGCCATTTGTGACGGTTCTTAGCGTCATGAAGTGCGACATGCAATTGGGTGTCTAGTGTGGAGCGGACCTGATCTGCCCATCTTATTGGGCTGCGGCCTCTTGGTCGTTTGCTATCAACCATGCCAGTTACGAAGCTGTTCAAGGTTGTGGCCATTTTTTACTCTGCGCATGCAGGACGTTTAGGAGGCAGGGTCCTAATATTAGAAGATACCTTAAATCTATACTAATATAATAAAGAAGTAAGATTTGTTTTTATGTTTTTTTGTTTGTAGGAGGTAACTCTGGAAGTACTAGTCCGATTGCTAAAATTTTTTCACCGATAGAAAGCTGCTTTATTCTTGAGATTCTTAATTATATTTGTAAGTCTTCACTTTGTTTATAAGGTTTAGTTGTTTCAATAGAGTTACTTTTATTATTTCGTTTATTTCATTTGTACACATAATAATTAAGTATATTTTTAAATATTTCAAAAATAAAAATAAAATATTTAAAAATATAAAAAAACAGTATTCCACCGGTATCGGTAACAGGGTCCAAGCTGTCGGCGGTCAGGGCTCTAGAGAAAGAAACCCCCTGACTATACGAGCTGTGATCAGGAGTACCACTCTCTGTATAAAGCCCTTGATCCAGTCGCCTAACGCGAGCCTCTTATGGTATTGGCGAGGGCTCTTGGCTATTAAACCATTGGCTGACACGACTATCGACTATTATTATTAATATTTTTAGTCCAACAGTATGTTTCTTATGCATTTATTTAATACTATCACGCAGGCAAAGGCGCTATTAGTAGTCAGTTTTTTTTTATCAGTTATAAACTAGTACTTGACTGCGTTTATTAAGAGCCTATTCACTCTAGCCTCGAAGACACCTAAATTATAATCGGACGGGAAGACCGCAGCAGTCAAATGGTATAAATGACGAGGCGAAATGCTTAGTCCGGACCGTAGAAATTACCGTAATAGTCAGTTCCTTTATAAAGTTAAGGTTATATGCTCCAAAGCCTTCATCAGCATGCAAGCCTGATTTACAATATAATAGTCAGTCTGCATGTTAATTACCCAGCTTGTTTGCTGAACTAGTACATGTAATTAATCAGAGCTTAATAGATACAAAATTAATTTCAATCAGGCAATTATCGAGTAACTGTATTGACAACCGTTCATAGTTATATATATTAGCTGATGTGGCTCTTCAATATACTCTTGTTTGTTAAGGGATCAATTAATCTGTCCTGATTATGGTTATAGCATAATTCGAACAAAGCGGTTGATAGGTTTATTGTTTGCATGCGTAATTATTATCTACACTAATATAATAAAAAAGTAAAGTTTTTTTTTAAGCTATTGCATAGCTTCTATCGCGGGCCTTGAGCGTGGAGACCGAATCCAGAAATTCCGTAACGAAAATAACCTAACACCCCCCACTCATTTGTTTTTTGAGCGTGGTGACCGATAAGAAAACAAAGATGTGATTTAGATGGATGGGGTTAAGCAGCTGTTGGTGAGGTCTGGTTTTGGATGGGTGGGGTTAAGCAGCTGTTGGCGAGGTCTGGTTTTAGATGGGTGGGGTTAAGCAGCTGTTGGCGAGATCTAGTTTTGGATGGGTGGGGTTAAGCAGCTGTTGGCGAAGTCTGGTTTTGGATGGGTGGGGTTAAGCAGCTGTTGGCGAGGTCTGGTTTTGGATGGGTGGGGTTAAGCAGCTGTTGGCGAGGTATATTGCATAAGTTGATAAAAAATGCTATGCAATAGCTTTACCGCGGCAGTCCCCGAGTGCCACACGTCTTTTTTGTTTTTTTTGTTTATTGGAGATATGTAATCTCTGAAAGTTCTGGTTCGATTGCTAAAATTCTTTCACCGATAGAAAGCTGCTTTGTTTCTAAGTGAAATAGACTATATTTAATTTCAGACATATTACCTCCTACTAACAATAAAACATGAAAATAAACTTTACCCCTTTAAAATATTAGTGTAGACTAGCTGCTGCTGCGGCTTCGCTCGTCTACTCGTGTGCCTAATTCCATTTAAATCCGCGGGAATCCGATGGATACGGGACACTCAGGACCATTCATTGTGGCGACACTTGGGGGAGGTCTATGTCCAACAGTGGACGTCTTTCGGCTGAAATGATGAATTATGATGAAACTGTAGTGTGCTGCAAATTATCAAAGCTGCTTGTTTTAGCAAAGAGTGTGTCTCAATCCCGTGTGTTTACACCGGACCATGTTGAGTCGTATTAAAGAAGTTAGTTTTGCTCTATAACTCATCATCTCTTAAAACTTCATGTCTTAAACGGTTTATAAGTTTTAATCATTGATGGTTCGCTCTTTAATAGCTTTAGAGATTAGCGGGATATAATGACTACCCCTACGACCACTTAAGAGTTTGTTGTGTACTACGAACTTAACTTTATTGTAATCACTGTTTTACTCATATGTGATTGTAATACCTAGTGTCGGTTTTTTATAATTTATACAAAATTCGTTTTAGTACATGCGAAACCTAAAACTCGTGTCTAGTATCTATTTTTATGAAAATAATCTAAATACTGACTGGCCTGTTGGTCTAGTGGTTAGTAGCCCTGACTGCTATGCCGGAGGTCGTGGGTTCGATTCCCACCCAGGACAAATGTTTGTGTGATGAGCACGATCATTTGTTCTGTCTGGGTGTAATTTATCTATAATATGTATGTATTTAGAAATGTATAAGTATGTTTATCAGTTGTCTAGTACTCATAACACAAGCTCTGCTTAGCTTGAGACTAGACTTGTGTGATAGTTGTGGAATATTAAATTATTATTATTATATTATATGTACAAAATTTCATTACTGTATCATAAAAAATCACAAAGTTACAAGCTCGTTATGTTACCTGGTTTTCCGCACAAATACATGGTCACAGGGCTATCTAGGCGGTAGAGGCGTTGTTTTACTCCCGCACCCGGCTATGCGGTACCGTCTAATGCTCGCTATGACCTGTCATGACTTGTGTTTAACTTAGTGCGGGTGGTATCGAACTTGTGACCATTTTTAAATATTTTTAAGAAAAAAATATAACATGGTGTAAAAATTATTGGAGTCGATTCAGTTACTGATTCTGAATAAACTATAGGTATTCAGGTTTTTCATATACCTATATGTACTAAAAATAATGTTGTATTTTGGAGAGTGTACATTGAAATTGCACAATTTAATTCCGCTAATCCTGTTCAAGATCTACATTTATTGTGCGTACAGCTAAGGAGTGAAATTCCATGTAAATGCAATATGTTATTTAGAGGCAAGAGTGTTTATATTGATGGTCGATGGGGATAAAAGGTTCTGGAGTGGCGCAGTGTTGGGAGGCCTCCCACAAGGTAGACCGGTGACCTGGTGGGGGTCGCGAGAACCCAATGTATACGAACACAGGACCGGTCATTATGGCGACACTTGGGAGAAGCCTATGCCTGACTGTGGACGTCTTTCGGGGGAAAAAAAGGCAGAAAATTAATAATAATAATAATATAATATTCCACAACTATCACACAGCGCCGTCTGGTCCCAAGCTAAGCAGAGCTTGTGTTATGGGTACTAGACAAGTGATAATCATACTTATATATTTCTAAATACAAACATATTATAGATAATTACACCCAGACACAGAACAAATGATCGTGCTCATCACACAAACATTTGTCCTGGGTGAGAATCGAACCCACGACCTCCGGCATAGCAGTCAGGGTCACTAACCAACCAACAGGCCTGTCAAAATTGAGTCTTTATTTATTCACGAATATACATACTTATAAGTCGCATTAAATACACGGTGTACAAAGTATACACCACAAATTAATTAGTACAATTAATAAAATCTTCACAAATAATATTCATAAACAGCAAAGTTATTAGCGCTTGTTTATATCCCAAAATGCCACTAAATTTATGGAAATATTTTACAGGCTATATGAATGAATAAATGGCAATTAAAATGGAAAAACACTGCACGTAGTAGAAAATACTATCGTATAGTAGCAATTGTTATGAATTATATAATTATATTGAACCAATTATGACATCTAGGATAATTTTGGGTATACTTTTTTTATTTTTGACTACACAAATATGATCTGTAACGATTAAGGTTAGACCCCCTTTTTTTTTACTAATTAAAAAATTGTAGTGTATAATAAATAAATAATAATTCTTGAGAGATGAATAGATAAATAGCGAGAATAATATTGGTTCATCTACAAATACTGTGTGTAGATGTATGTAGCTGCGGTGTCCATGCAATCTCTTAGTGACCACAAACCCACAGGAAGCGAGCAAATGTTATGTACTGTGGCTTTGATTACACGAACAATAGTGTACGTTGGATGTCATCAATCGATTTTCGGAATAGGACCTAAAATAGTGCCTTGCGGTATCCGTTTTGCGAACGGTCACAAGAACATGGAACATGGAATAATTCGGAGACCAATTTTTAAACTTCGTATACTTTAATAATCTATCTTAGTTCTATTGTGGTTACCTATACCTACTTACATATATTACGAGTATCTAGAGAGAAGATTTATATTTTGTGTTTGTCACATATTATAAAGGCGAAAGTTTGCGAGTCTTTTTGTGTATTTTTGTTACTTTTTCACGCTCAAACAGCAAAACAGATTTGTATGAAATTTAGAATAGAACGTAGGATAGTTTTTGTCTCAGTAATATGTTAATTTACTAATATCATGCAAAAGAAACCATTAGTAGTAGCAAAAAAAGAATAAACTCAGAAACTTCTGAATCGTTTTTAACAATTATTTCACCATTCTACTGGTGAAATAATTTACTACTTTATCTCTGAATATTATAGGCATATATTGGCTACTTCCATGCGGGCTCAACCACTGGTAGACACTATAGTAACCAATAATTATAGCAAGAAGTAAAAATAAAGTCAGCTTCGTTCAAACCGAAAGAAAACCTACAACAGCCTTTTTTTTTGTCGCTGTAAAAACTGCTAGGTTGGCTTCCAAGAAATATTTTTTGCTAGTCTCTTAAGCTAAGAAAATATCATTTTATTTATCTCAAGCTTTTGTCTACGTGCACTAAGAACTATCAGTAACATTGAGTTTACTTTCATAGACAAGTTACTGATCTTCTTTCTTAACGGTATTATTGTTACTCTCAATCGTTAAGGTAACAAGATACTTACATTGTTTAAAAATACCTACTGATTTAAGTTTTTATGTTTTTAGTTAGGAAATCATTCAATGCCTTGTCCTAAGGGTCGTGTCAGACTTTTATTCATTAAAACCACACCTGTGTCCTTCAGCTGCCTTTTGCGTTCTAGGACCACAGGCTTCTTCTTCAGGAATTCCCTTACAGAGAACTCAGCAAAACAAGTCCTGGAGTGCCGATGCCCTCTAATGCCACGGGGAATTTCTGAAAAGATCCATAATGAAATTTTTTATAGTCCTAGCTTTTGACGATGTGAGTCTTCATATTTGTGGACGGACCCACGTTACAGGAGCATACTAGGAATTGGTCCTGTATCGTAGGAGCAAAGTTTAAAAACAAATAGAGTAAATACTAATACGAGAAACAGATTATTCAGACTGAAAACCAAATCAATTTCCAATCCCACTTTAGAACGAATACCAGCTACTATTATATTCGATACTATCGATCCACTTAACCCTGCCACGAAAGCATAATTAAAATGAAACGCTACCAGCAGATAAACAAACACACAGATACGTTCAGACTCGGACGCAATCAATCATGTTTCAACAAGCTTACATATTCTCGGCCTCGGCATGTTGAGGGTAGTTGAGGAGCCTCTGCGGAAGGGACGAGTGCGTGGATCGGTCGTTGTAACATATCTTCAGACTCAGGTCGAGTTGGTTTACAAATGTTTTGCAATTGTAAAGTTAAATCTCTGTTATTATTGGAAGAAGATGACAATTTCACGAGATAGGTCGAGCCACGAGGATTTTCTTAAACGGAAATCGTGGTCCTAAAACTTAAAGACAACTTAAGGACCCAGTTACCACCGCAGCCGCGGGCTTGCGAACGGTGAGCAATGGGTAGGTCACCATCCGGCCGTCCGATAAATCTTAATTCTTGATAATTCTTTGTCGATAAATCACTATTAAAATATAATTTTTGTTGATATGTACAGTAAGGCCGCAAAAGTCCATAGGAACGCTAAAGATTACATTGCTACGAACCGAGCGAGCGCGATACTTCCGTGCGTATGTGTGCGCATGTATGAGTATCCACATTCCACAGATAACACACACTAAGGAACTGTCGTCGCAGTGAGCTTAAAAACATTATTTTTCTGTTCTTACCATAGCATTGATAAAATTCGTGCAAATACGTCATGTGCTGGTAGCCGTGTGAACTAAGTGTTGGATTCGCAAATCACGTAACCCGAGTTCAAATCATGGTCGGTCCGTTGCAGTTATTTCTTACTTTGAAAATTCCCAATCTATATTGATATAGTTGTTTTTTTATATTTCTATGAAAAATACTATTGCATTTTTTGCACTAAATAGTTGCAAATTACGAATGTGATCTATTAACCACAAGAAGAATCACATTCGTAATTTGCAATTATTTAGTTGTTACATCTTTTCGATGTTATAAGGTGGAAATAAAAAGACGTGTTTAATAAAAATGTTTATTCTTTATATTTACAAATTAAACATTTATGAGAATTGTGACGTCGAATTGTTACCTAGACAAAAAGTTATCTTGTAACCGTTATCTATGTTACGCCTAAGATTGTTTGTTGGAAGTATACCCACTTAGACCATTCATAATATGAATAACGTAACAATGAACGGATATTCAAATTTTAATAAAATAAAATATAGGTAATTGTTTATATCCAGTTATTTATTGAAAAGTGATATATGATTTGGAATTTGTAAACATTTTATTTTTGTGTAACGTCACAATGAATGTATTGAGGTCATAGCTTAATTGTTCATTTTCTTGACGAAAAGAAGACTGAACCCAAACCTCAATTTCTGTTAAAAGAACTTTAGTTCTCACAAGATAATCGTCAATTAGATGAGAAAAATAAATTGAACTATAGTATTATGTTAAAACAGTGCGGGTAGAAGAATAAAAAACGAAATAGACTCATGATTATTGTCAACAAAATTGATAGCGAGTTCACTGCATTCTTAAGATGAGGCGATGGCACAAGTTAAAAGATATAGCTGTTTTAAACGAAAGTAAACACAATATAATACAGTGTTTGTTAACGAATAATCACAGATATGTTAAAATAAAATGGTAGGCCATTTAGTTTAGTTAACATTAAATATTTAGTGCGAAACGTAATCGTTCTTGTTTGTGCCTCTGTCAAGTAAGGCTTTTTAGCAGGTTTTCTGTGATGCACGCCTTTAGCGTGAAGTGCACGGCGAACAGTATCCATCGAGGTGTCATATAATTCCGCAAAATGTCTCGTTGGTGCGAAACCATTCGTTTCGTATACGTCCACCATATGTCGTTGCTGCGCCTCGCTAATAAGCTTCGGTCTCCCACTTCTCTTTCGACTAGCAAGGCTACCTTCTTCCTCATATCTTTTTAGCCAAAGATTTACAGTATTTTTCTAAAATAAAAAAAAATATATATTACTTCACTTCATTTTCATTATATAAAATGTTAATAATCATAATTATTGAATATAATTTTAAAATAAAACTGCATTTATTAATCCAATAACCAATCCAATAAACCCAACGATTTACGTATTTCTCTTTTAAACCTCATAAAGATACGATGAATGGATTCATAAATGGCATACGTTTTAATTAGAAGATTAATTTGTAATAAAGTTACAATTCATTAATAGCTATTATACTCACATTCATTCCGGTTTCTTCAGATATTTGTGTTTTATTAAGACCACTTTTATGCAGCCCAATGATAGTCGCCCTCACTTCAATACTAATATTAGCCTGTATTTTGCGAATATTACAATACTGTCAACCTCACGTCACTAACCAACAACTACAACCAAACGACAGTTCATTTCGGTTAAGTTAAAACTCATGTCTACCTCGCAGAAATCTAATTCTTTATTTAGTTTTTTTGTGATCTACCTTTCTAACTCTAAGAAATGTGTGAACAAGTTAAAGAATAATTTAAAATATGTAATGCAAATACATAACTTCCAATCGGGTAAGAACTTACAAAAAGTCAATAATTGCGTGGGATTTGAACTTGCGGCACACTGATTTGCGCTTCAATCTGTGTGCCTATACCACTGGGCCATCTTGACTTATGATAAGTTGATGAAATTGTGAATTTCAATCATTTGTTGGCGAAACTTGAAAATAAAAGGTCGTAAGTCAAACTAAACGTCAAACGAATAAGTTTTAAGAATTCTTATGGACTTTTGCAAGTGATAGTATGTAAATTCACTATAGGTACCTACATTTTATTGTGCGCCCTAAGGGCAGGACACAGCTGTTTGCAAAATATTTAACTAACACCATCTGTGTTTTGTACAATTACCTATGAAATCTACACAATAAAGATGGTTTGATTTGATTTGATAAGAAAAGCCTGAGACGCCTTCTCATCCGCTCTATAGCGGTATAAATCATTGGATGATTTCCCACCTACAAAAAAGGGACACAGGTTTTAGTTAGTCAAACTTTAACAAATCATAAATCCCGGGGCTTAATCATCATGTTTATGATTAAAAAATTATAGAGGAGGTATTATCAAGATTAAGTTACTTGCTACTTCGAACTCTACGCAAGTATATTCTATCTATTTCGAGTAAGTTATAATGGAATAAATAAAGCATTCTTAAAAGAACATGATATTATTGTCGGGAAGCTACGCGGTATCATCTCGTCCAACATACCAGTGTCTCAAGACGAAAGTCTTTAACCAGTGCGTGTTGCCAGTGATGACATATGCCTCCGAAACGTGGTCGCTCACAATGGGCCTCATCAGAAGGCTTAAAGTCACCCAAAGAGCAATGCAAAGGGCTATGCTCGGGGTTTCCTTGCGTGATCGAATAAAAAATGAAGATATTCGCAGGAAACCTAAGGTTGCCGACATAGCACAAAGAATTGCCAAACTTAAGTGGCAATGGGCAGGGCATATTGCTCGCAGAACAGATGGCCGTTGGGGCCGAAAAGTTTTGGAGTGGCGACTGCGTACCGGAAGACGCAGTGTTGGAAGGCCTCTTACAAGGTGGACCGATGACCTGGTGAAGGTAGCAGGAAACCGATGGATGCGGGACGCACAGGAACGTTCGATGTGGCGACGCTTGGGTGAGGCTTATGTCCAACAGTGGACGTGTATCGGCTGAAATGATGATGATGATGATATTATTGTAACACAGTAAATAATAATATGGTATTTGGTCAAACTACTTAAACGTTTGCGTCGTTGGAGGCGGAGCAACGGGTGGCGACACTGTCACTTAGAGTGTCATTCAGCCAGAGAAGGGGAGCGACAAACATATGTGAATAACACGATAAAACCCCAGGGCCTTATCATGACGTGTTAAAATGTCAATCGAGCGAGAGGGAAAGAAGAATGAAGCAATACATCCTATACAACCTTAGTTTTAATACATACGAAACCCGAAACATGTGACTAGTATTTTTATGTAATACATCTTTAGGGGTTGCGTGTTGGTAATTAAAAGGCGAATAACAATCTGTGTCATTTATTAAAAAACGATGCTCATATAGGTACAGCACTGATCAGGAAATTTCCAAATAAAAAGGTACATTTATAAATTAAAGAGAAACGCTCAGAAACACTATTCGATATTGACGGTAGAACGTGCCTGGCTCCTTTCGCAGAGCAAGCGCAATGCACGGCTCGGGCGGTCCACGATCCTTTAAGCCTGCAATACACGTTGGCCGAGCTGAGACCAACGCGAGCCTTGGCGAGCCTAAGCAAATATAGGCAAATTGACACACGGCAAGCGCCTCTACACGTTCGGCAAGCGCCTCTTTACACGTTCGGCAAGCTTAAACCAATGCAAATGGCCAATAAGACGAGTTTTGAGGAGACGCCCACATGTTGGGCCCTGTCAGTTGTTATTGTGCATTTAAACAATATGGACGACGTAGAAGTCATCGCGGCTGCTGCTATTTATTTAATAAGCGCTTATAATTATTATTATTAAACGGAAAAGTATGAAAAGAACCGAAAACTTCATGTTTGTTTTTTTCAAATGCGTACTTTTTTTTAAATTAATATAAACTAGATGACGCAATCTGATGGTGAGGCGCACTAGTTTATGAGGCCTATGTCCGACAGTGGACAGCAATTCTTATAGCGCCTAAATGGTGATACTTGGGGGAGGCTTATGTCCAACAGTGGACACAAGTAATTATAGCGAGGGGAGACTTATGTCCAACAGTGGACATCAGTCATTATAACGCCTAAATGGCGATACTTGTGGGAGGGTTATGTCCAACAGTGGGAATAAGTCATTATTGCGCGGAGGCATATGTCCAACAGTGGGTATCAATTATTATAACGCCTAGATGGTGACACTAGGGGAGACTTATGCCCAACAGTAGGCATAGGCCATTATCGCGAGAGGAGGCATATGTCCAACAGTGGGCATCAATTATTATAACGCCTAGGTGGTGACACTTGGTGGAGGATTCTGCCCAACAGTGGGCATAGGTCATTATCGCGGGAGGAGGCCTATGTCCAACAGTGGGCATCAATTTTTAAAACGCCTAGGTGGTGACACTTGGGGGAGGCTTATGTCCAACAGTGGGCAGGGGTCATTAAGCTAGGGGGAGGCCTATGTCCAACAGTGGACAGCAGTCATTAAAGCCCTAAATGGCGATACTTGGGAGAGGCTTGTGTCCAACAGTGGGCACCGATCATTATGGTGACAATTGGGGGAGGCTTGAGGGAGTTCGATTCTGATCAAGCTGACGACAGTGAAATCGAGATTTTGGCTGAGGAATATTATATACACACGTACATTTTCGCCCACTGTAATATTTCAATTTCAATAAAACTTGTTTTTTTTTTTTTCAATTTTTCATGAAATTAACCGAAACAATGAATAAAACATTCGAAAGATTTCTATTTTGTTCCCAAACGATTTTTTCCGCAAAATTTCAATGCGACATGTGAAAAAAAACGGAAAAAAACAACAATTTGTTTTTTTCATTGAAAGAAACAATTGTTTCTTTATGAGGTCTATACACGTTGGCGCACATTTGCGAGCGCCTTTGATTTGTGCAGAAAAACCGACACCGCTCCGAAGTGAGGCAAGTGATCGCGAGCGGCTGCGAGTCGTGACAAGCTACTCCAAATGAGGTCTATACACATTGGCGCACATTTGCTTTGATTGGCGCAAGTCTACTCAACCAACTAGGCGTACTCAACCAACTAGACGCTCGGCCAACGTGTATTGCAGGCTTTAAAGCCTGCAATACACGTTGGCCGAGCGTTGCCGAGTGAAGGCCAATACCAATATGTAGACAGTACATTTGCCTTGTCTTGCCATCGCTCGGTGTCGCTCGCCTAGTTGGTTGAGTAGACTTGCGCCAATCAAAGCAAATGTGCGCCAATGTGTATAGACCTCATTTGGAGTAGCTTGTCACGACTCGCAGCCGCTCGCGATCACTTGCCTCACTTCGGAGCGGTGTCGGTTCTTCTGCACAAATCAAAGGCGCTCGCAAATGTGCGCCAACGTGTATAGACCTCATAAAGAAACAATTGTTTTTTTCACATGTTGCATTGTAATTTTGCGGAAAAAATCGTTTGAGAACAAAATAGAAATCTTTCGAATGTTTTATTTATTGTTTCGGTTAATTTCATGAAAAATTGAAAAAAAAAAACAAGTTTTATTGAAATTGAAATATTATAGTGGGCGAAAATGTACGAGTGGTACATTTTCGCCCACTATACACATAATAATAATAATATTCCTCAGCCAAAATCTCGATTTCACTGTCGTCAGCTTGATCAGAATCGAACTCCCTCAAGCCTCCCCCAAGTGTCACCATAATGATCGGTGCCCACTGTTGGACACAGGCCTCTCCCAAGTATCGCCATTTAGGGCTTTAATGACTGCTGTCCACTGTTGGACATAGGCCTCCCCCTAGCTATAATGACCCCTGCCCACTGTTGGATATAAGCCTCCCCCAAGTGTCACCACTTAGGCGTTATAAAAATTGATGCCCACTGTTGGACATAGGCCTCCTCCCGCGATAATGACCTATGCCCACTGTTGGGCATAATCCTCCACCAAGTGTCACCACCTAGGCGTTATAATAATTGATGCCCACTGTTGGACATATGCCTCCTCTCGCGATAATGGCCTATGCCCACTGTTGGGCATAAGTCTCCCCTAGTGTCACCATCTAGGCGTTATAATAATTGATGCCCACTGTTGGACATATGCCTCCTCGCGATAATGACCTATTCCCACTGTTGGGCATAAGACTCCCCAAGTGTCGCCATTTAGACGCTATAATGATCGATGCCCACTGTTCGACATAACCCTCCATCAAATATCACCGTTTAGGCGTTATAATGACTGATGCCCACTGTTGGACATAAGCCTCCCCCAAGTATCGCCATTTAGGCGTTATAATGACTGATGTCCACTGTTGGACATAAGTCTCCCCTCGCTATAATTACTTGTGTCCACTGTTGGACATCCTAAGCCTCCCCCCCAAGTATCACCATTTAGGCGCTATAAGAATTGCTGTCCACTGTTGGACATAGGCCTCATAAACTAGTGCGCCTCACCATCAGATTGCGTCATCTAGTTTATATTAATTTAAAAAAAAAGTACGCATTTGAAAAAAACAAACATGAAGTTTTCGGTTCTTTTCATACTTTTCCGTTTAATAATAATAATTACACTGGTTAACAATGGTTTTGCCCATGAATGATGAAATACAAAAATAGGCAGTACTTGGTAAATACTAATCATCAATTATAATATTACAAGTGTCTTAGCTCGAGTTATCGAGCTATGCAAGTTTAATCTTGTATTGCGTTCGCCGCACTCTCGCAAGTTTCGACTTGTTCGTTATTATAGCACGGCTTTACTTTACTAGATTTAATACATCATAAAGAACGTTAAGATTGCGCTGGCATTCGCTATCAAACACCGTGAAAATACAATTAGTGTATGACGTGGTAATAGCACTGTAACATACAGCAACGTCTTAAGTGTATCAAACAAATTTTGTTTTTAGTTTTTATTGTGAAGTTTGAACTAAAACTTTGTGAATTTATATTTTTGATATGCCTCGTTCCTGTGAAAGCAATCCTAACAATTTTTGTTACGTGTGTGGTAAATTCACTACAAAAAATTCGAGCGAAAACTTCAGTCCCAGAATCTGTCGTGCTTACGAACTTTATTTCGGAATACCAGTGAAAAATCAAGACAAGCCCTGGGTACCGCATGTAATATGCCCTCAAAATACATATTCTCGACTCACATTTGGATTTTTGTCCTGAAAATACGGGAGATGTTAGCGACGAACATGGTGAACGTTTTCACCAGGATATTTCAGGCATGGAACAGCGATACCAGGGCAAATGGAGTCCTGCTATGTTAGCAGACTACTGCTGGACGTTGAAGAGAGAGGCTGTAGATATTATTTATAAACGGAAAAGCAATATATTAACTCATTTTTAAATTTTATAATATGTGATTTATGAATAAAATGTTATCTTAAGTCAAAAGATTTTTATTTGATTCCACAAAAAACGCGAGCTAACTCGACCTTAAAACTTACATCAAAATGTATGTTTAGAGGTATTCTTTCGCAATTAGCACAACTCATTTCATGGATTAACAAAACCTTAAAATTTGTTAACCAGTGTTATAAGCGCTTATTAAATAAATAGCAGCAGCCGCGATGACTTCTACGTCGTCCATATTGTTTAAATGCAACAACTGACAGGGCCCAACATGTGGGCGTCTTCAAAAAACTCGTCTTATTGGCCATTTGCATTGGTTCAAGCTTGCCGAACGTGTAGAGAGGCGCTTGCCGAACGTGTAGAGGCGCTTGCCGTGTGTCAATTTGCCTATATTTGCTTAGGCTCGCCAAGGCTCGCGTTGGTCTCAGCTCGGCCAACGTGTATTGCAGGCTTAACGTCAACTCAAGACACCCTCATAGTTCAGTGTGCGCAGACGCGCGGCAGCGATCGGACGAATGCGCTCCTCTATTTTGTATGTACATATGTACGTAAGTATAAGCCGCTATAGTCTGTCTAATAAGTCAACCGACTTGGGAATTTTGTATAATATTTAATCATTTAAAAAATACTTATATTCGGTACTTTTTATAAGGTTCTCCTGTTAGTAAACAATGATCTCTATCTCTTAATCAACCTTGATTATTGAACCCGTGTTGACTAAATGAGATTTCATTAAATCCTAATAATTACCCAAGTCGTTTAACTTATTACAGACTCTACACATGTATGTACAAAAAAATAAATATTGTGTGACTCGATATCTACAGATCAATTAAATATTAGAATATTAAAGCTCGTAAGCCATTCAACATTGCATTCAATTGATTCCGTATAGTGTTTCATTAAAGAGCGTAGCTATTCGGTGCATCGTTGCTAGGGAGGTGCTGTTCGCTGACTTTTTATCGAATTCAGAGATAGAGAGATACAGATTTGGTTGGAAGTGAAAAAATGTTTAAGATTTTTTTTTTTGTGGTTTTGTAGCACTAGTGCGGTAAAGTGCCAGTGCCATTCCCTATCATACATTTATCGTAGCAGTCTGGGCGTGTATCTTTGTAAGTGTAATGAAAAATGTAATTTGATACACGTGGAGGTTTGAGACACCTCGCCAAGTTTTTGGTGCCGTCTCGGTCACAATAATAAACTTTCTCCACTAGTATCAAACTGTGATCACGTTTCTTCGTGAATCCTGCCACAATTTTATTTGAGAGTATTTTGAAATATTTTAGACTTTTATAAAATACTAGCGGCCCGTCCCGGCTTTGCTCGGGCAATAAATATAGCATATAATCAAGGCGAACGTAGCTTTCCAATGGTGAAAGAATTTTTGAAATCAGCACAGCAGTTTTTGAGTTTATTCATTACAAACATACACACAAAAATACAAATTTTCCGTCTTTATAATATTAGTGTAGAAGAAATACTTAAACTAAATCTACTTTAAACAGAAGATAAATTAATCTTTGTTAAACAATGAATAATCGTAACAAGCTTTAAGTAACTTTGCTCTCTTAATTAGCTTATAAAGCCTGTTTCAAATAGTTTTAGATTAGTTCGAATCACTGTCCATAATTTGTATAAACTTCATAGTAAAAGCTTTTGTCGGTTTTATGGTCGATAAATAGGATTTGCTTCTATTGAATATCAGAACAATTTAGAAGGAATTCACACACTGTGTGGTTCTTTCTTCAAAAGACCATCTTAGATTTTAATCTGCATGGTTCTCATATGATTAGATCAATACATGTTTGGACTTTAAAAGAGACTGACCCCTGAGTTTATTCGGTGTTTCTTCTCAGCTTAAATTGACGAAAAATTTGACATGTAAAAGTGTTTTTATAATAACCTATTTGCATAATAAATATCATTTACCTATACTAAAGAGGAGGAGAGGAGGAGGAGAGGAGAGGAGAGGAGAGCAGTGGTGGCCAAGTGGTAATGGTTCCGACTTTCAAGTTGTAGGTCGCGGGTTCAAACCCTGCCAGGCGCATTACTTTGTGTAATTTATTTTATAACCACTACTCTCAAAACGGTGAAGGCAAACATCGTGAGGAAACCGGCATGTCCTAGAACCAAAAATTCGAAGACATGTGACATTCACCAACACGCACTGGGCCCGCGTGGTGAATTACGGCCCATGCCCTCTCCTAGAGAGGAGGCCTGAGTCTCCAGCAGTAGGACTATTAAAAAAGGCTGATGATGACCTATACTAATATTATAAAGAGGTAAAGTTTTTTTTTTATAGGAGCTAATCTCTGAAAGTATTGGTCCGATAACGATAATTTTTTCACCGATAGAAATCTGTTTTATTCCTGAGTGACATAGGCTATATTTTATGCGGGCAGGCGAAGCCGCTGGCGAAAGCTAGTGATCAATAAACAGGCTTTGCCTCTGTTGAATATCAGAACAATTTAGAAGGAATTCCTACATTGTGTTGTTCTTTCTTCAAAAAAACATCTCAGACTTCAATCTACATGGTTCTAATATAATGACTCACTTTAAAAGAGACTTTGGACCCCTGAATTTGTTTCGGTGTTTCTTCTCAGAGTCAGTAGTCAGCTAGAAAACATCGCCCTCATCTAGCTTAAATTGACGAAAAAATTGACGTGTAAGTGTTTTAAAAGGTAATACTCCTGTTGGTATAAAATTTTAAGGCATAGCGTTTTCGCATAACTTTTATAAGCATAATAATACTACTACATATTAATACTTTGCCATAATGCAAAGGTTAGGTTAGGTTTATTTATGGCAACAAGCATTATGGCAAAACATTTATGCCTAATAATATTATGCGTAATGATCATTATGCTGAATTTCGTTTTGCCAATGTAAATTATGATAATATATTTTATGCTTATTTTAGTAAACCGTTTTTAGAAACCTATTTGCAAAATAAATATCATTTATCATTTATACAATACAAGGTGCAGTGTATTCAAAACTGATCATTCGATTCCCTCTTTCGCATGATTAGAACATTTGAATGGACTTTATTTCCAACAGTCCAGTGGCAGGTGCGTTCTAACGCGACTAACTTCATTTATTGATTTAATGAAATAATTGAATGCTGCCGTGATGAAAGCAATGACGTCACGGGAAATGTGATAATAGAAATAGGGAGTGTTACTGCCACAGCGTCTATTAAAGGTATGCTATTGATTGTTATATAAAATAAACTTTTATTCTGCCTAAATTGTAAACCAAACCACGGATTTTGATATGGTTATTAAGAGAAACACCAATAATAATAATAATTTATATATTCAAACACAACTTTTGGTCCACATTATACATTAGTATCACTTATTTCTATGTTAGTTCAGAAATTCATAAATTTTACAATCAGAATTCTTGTAATAAAATAAATTACATATTAAATTAAATTACAATCGTCACTATATTTAATATGAAATATGATTAAAGGTAAAAAATTGAAATTATTATTTACTTACAATTTGCATCCATGCAAACCCGGGACAGGTCTTTACTAATTAATAAAAAGGATTATGCATTACTATGACCATAAAGCATATCGCAATGCGATCTTAGATCGAAATTTTATTTAATAAATCCAATCTCAGATCAGTACCCCTAGCCAAGTTGCTAATCTGCAATCGATAACGCTAGTAGAAAGCTTCAAATGTACGGGAATAACGTCATCTCAACGCTCAGTCACGTGGTCAGAACAAAAGAATTTGGCGGCGTGGCCAACTCGAAGCGTTCGGCGCAAGCGAAACGGTTGTAACTTGGCTAGGGGGGCAGCACGCTTAGCCAAGTTGTTATTCTGCAATCGTTAACGCTGTCGAAAAGTGATGAAACGTATGGGAATGACGTCATCTCAACGTAAAGTCGCGTGGTCAGAACAAACGAATAGACAATTCGTAGCCAAGTTCACATCGTTCAAAATCGTTTCTACAATATTTAACGCTACATCCTTTGTTATACAAACGCTACATTGTAGAACGAGCGGCCGACTCAGGCGCGTCAACATGGCTACCAACTTATCGTTTTCTACAATTGCTGTCATCGAGGCGTTACTGATTAGAGAACGGAATTCGATTGTAACTTGACTAGGGGGGCTGGTCCACAAATGTAATTCTCGATATCGACTATCGCCACCTCACTAGCTGAGATTCCCAAAACAGACATTCAGATCAATTATATAGTACAAGACATCGCGTCGGATTTCAGGAGACCACAGACATGTGGCAACATACCTCTATAGAACCCACAGAACATTGCCAACGTATTGAATGGTGGCATATTGAGGACTAGATTTGGATTTAATATTGAGGAGGACAGTATGGAGAGACCTTTTTTTGTCAAAATATTAGAGTGTATTTTGGCTCACTATTTGTAGAACAAAATAATGGTCAATTGGGTTGAAAGGTTTTGGAGTAATAGCCGCGTACTGGAAGACGCAGCAGTACTTCATATATAGAGAAATATAAGTAATGACCTTTTTTTTCCGATGGGAAAAATTATCCTATGACAACCCCCGCTCTTGGGCAGAGCGGGAGATAGTGTCAGACTCTTACTGACTAAAAATCCCATCGGTGAGGTTGTAAGAATTCAGTGGATATGACACGCGTAAGACCGGTCGTTGTGGCGACAGTTGGTGAAGCCTATGTCTAACAGTGAATGTCTTTCAGCGTCTCTCATTTTCCCATAATTTCAGCTGTAATTATGGGAAAAATCTATCTTCGTTATATATCATTAATTGATAACATTTGGTATCCTACACCGTTTTGAGGTCAGTGATAATATACAAGTATATGTATATTATCACGATAACTTTACGGTCTGTATTGGCCTCATCAGAAGGCTTAAAGTCACCCAAACAGCAATGAAAAGAGCTATGCTCGGAGTTTCCTTGCGTGATCGAATCAGGAATGAAGTAATCCGCAGAAGAATCAAGGTTGCCGGTATAGCACGAATAATCGCCAAACTAAAGTGGCAATGCGCAGGGCATATTGCTCGCAGAACAGATATAATAATAATAATTTTTTTAATATCCTTTTTATAAGAAATATTTAAAAATATAATTAATATGTAAAAATATAAATAAATGAAATAATAATAATTTATTCTTACATAATCCTAATACAGATGGAGCGAAATATACAATTGCTATATTGACATAATCCTTTTCCGTGATTAGGCTATGTGATAGAGCATGCAGTAAACCGTGTGCCTTCTGACACCTAAACTAGGCCATAAATCCTGTATCTCAGATGGCCGTTCGAGCTGAAAGGTTCTTGATGACCTGGTTAAGGTTGCGGGAGTCGGGGATGGATGCAAGACGCACAGGACCGTTCATAGTGGCGACACTTGGGGAGGCCTATGTCCAACAGTGGACGTCTTTTGGCTAAATCACCACTGATCTGTTTGGTTAGTAATACAACAGTTTATTTCCACTATCTCGTAGCACCATTTCTTTAGCACCTTTAAATTTTCAATCCACGAATTTCGAACAAGTCTTTTGGTAACAATTGTGTCTCACAACAATAGATCTGACCCAAATAGTTCCAAAACTAACATTTTTGCTTACTTCTGTAACAATGACTAGTTGCAAATGTGCATTTTTATGACATAACTGTGGCTTGACGAGCGGTGTGGTCGGGTCGTAAGTAAAACGGTTAGTAATTACCAAATCGGGACATCAGTTGTTATGTTAATTGGTTGAAAGTGTTGTGTACATATTAATTTGTGCTATTCCAAGAGTTCTTCTATGTTGTTGTGTGCTACCGTGGATTTTGTGACAGAGACTAACTTGGTGGTAAATCAGTCTTCCGGAAGACGCAGCGTTTAAAGCTCGAACAATCGCCAAACTTAAGTATCAATAGGCAGGGTACATTGATGCTGGTGGGAAAATCATCTAATGACCACATCATCGCTTACCATCAGGTGAGATTGTGGTCAAACGCGAGACTATCCATTATAAAAAAAAGACCACCCCCGCTCTTGGACGGATCGGGAGATAGTGTCAGACTCTTACTGACTAAAAACCCACCCCGTTCCTTCGTGCCTTCATACCGGGGCTGAGCTACTCTTTCGGATAACCCTGGCCCCAGTAGGCTGCGACCCGGCTGGGCCCCTGCTGTTGCTGACCACTCCTTGAGGCGCGCGGGAACAGCGCGCGCCATTGACGACTTGGGCTTGGTCTGGACAGTTACGGGACGGCCGGACAACGAGCTACCCATTGCTCACTGTCCGCAAGCCCGCGCCTACGGTGGCTGGAAATCGGGATCGGAATCCCGGCGGCGGCGAGAGCGCCGTTGCCTGATGCGGTTGGCCTCCTCCTTTGCTGGCATTACTGCTTCGCAGAAGGAGGCGACCGCCTGCCACTTCTCCTCGCTCCGGACCATGGCCTGAACCAAGGTCCGGCGCGAGAGGTCTCCGCCGCCGATCGCCCCCATGAGAGCACGGCGATGCTCCGCCCAAGGGCAGGGTAGATTTACTCGCAGAACAGATAGTCGATGGGGACGGGTTCTGCAGTAGCGGCCACGTACAAGAAGATGCAGCGTTGAAAAGCCTCTCATAAGTTAGACCGATGACCGAGTAAGGGTTATGGGAATCCGGTGGATGCGTGGTGCACAGAACCTGTCGTTGTGAGGCCTTTGTCTAAAATTCGACGTGTTTCGGCTGAAATGATTTCAGCCAGATGATGATGAGATGGATCAGTCATCAATGTGACTGTGCTGATAGTACAACAGACACAGATATGTCGAACAAAGGATATATGGTCAAAAGGAGGTTCATAGATCCCTTTTATTAGACGGTAAGTCAAGTAATAAGGTGGGTTGGGGGAAGATCGGCTTTGAGGTAAAAACGTATAAATCAATATACCACTTATTTAGCTTTATTTTTAATGCCAGTTACATTGCTGGGCTGGGCATAATGACGCGGCACGCAAAATGACTAGCATTAAAAATAAAGCTAAATAAGTGGTATAATTTATATTTATACGGTCTTACCCCAATGCCGATCTTACCCCAACGCACTATAACTTCTCCCGCTCTAAGCGAAGCGAGAGAAGGTGTCAGACTTTTACTGACTAAAATCTAACTGCGCATTTGTAATTGCCCTTTGCGATTCAGGGCTGTATGTAACTCTTTCAAACTATCTCGCATAGATGTTCACCATGGAGTGCAAATTGACGATATTGTCAAAGACATTAGGAAATTTATTATTGAGTACTGATGCCTCCTTATTAGTATCAAAATGGACGCTAATGATGTCGTAAAGCTGTTTAGTTTACAATTCCATCAATGAGAAACTTATTACCACTTTAATTACCACATTAAGCAGAGTTATTTATGTCATCATCATCATTTCAGCCGATATACGCCCACTGTTGAACATAGGCCTCCCCCAAGCGTCGCCACAACGAACGTTCCTATGCGTCTCGCATCCATCGGTTTCCCGCAACCTTCACCAGGTCATCGGTCCACCTTGTAGGAGGCCTTCCAACGCTGCGTCTTTCGGTACGCGGTCGCCACTCCAGAACCTTTCGGCCCCAACGGCCATCTGTTCTGTGGTCGCTCACAATGGGCCTCATCAGAAGGCTTAAAGTCACTCAAAGAGCAATGGAAAGGGCTATGCTTGGGGTTTCCTTGCGTGATCGAATAAAAAATTAAGATATCCACAGGAGAACTAAGGTTGCCGACATAGCACGAAGAATTGCCAAACTTAAGTGGCAATGGGCAGGACACATTGCCCGCGGAACAGAGTTATTTATGTACTTACACTTATTTCTTACAGTGAAAGAATAAAGTAAATATGCCTCAAATTCAAAGATTAATTTTAAAGTGCATTTTTTATGACAGTATCAGAAATATAGCAGAAAAAAATTCTTCCTACATTAATGACGAGGGAGGAGGATGTGTATAAGTTTGTTAACCTTACCTTAAGTGACGTAGAGATTTCTTTTTCAAAGAAAAATACTAATAAAAATTGCATGTAAATTATTTTTATTTGTCTTATCTATCCCTGAGGTTTTTATCATTATACAGGGTGACTGGCAATTAGAGTACGATACTTAAATACGTGATTGTGCTCATGATAACAAACATCTTTTATTTAGGGGGCAAAGCCGAAATCGCGAAAAAAAAAACAGCTGTTCAGTACATTAGGCAAACATAAATGTACTGAACAGCTGATTTTTTTTCGCGATTTCAGGTTTTTGTTGGCCACACAGGATGTCTCATTAGAAATCCCGGGAAGATCCATATTAATATCAACATTACCATGCAAGTACATTAATAACTCTACCTAATTCCGACTTCTGCTTATTACTCTTTCACATATAGCTCTTTTATTCGGTTCACTGCAATGAATGCGAGCTTAATTTTTCATTTCTTTCATATATTAAATTATAATAATTTATAGAACAGTGATAAAATCGTCCAGATAACTGAATCTTTCTCTGAAGTTTCTCATAATGAATGCAGCAATATATTTTTGCTTTATTAATTGCCTCTTGATTCAAGTAGTGTAAATTAATTGATAGCATTGAAAGCAAAAATGTTGAATATTTTATTTTTATTAAATTCAGATTTGTTGTACTGATTTTTTCCCCTTTCATGTTGAGGGTCTCACACATTTGATTTTTTTTTTGTATACTATTTGCTTTTTAATATTTTACTTCTCTATGTATTTTTTAATGATTTAAACTAGTGCTTGACTGCAACCCCACCTGATGGCCTATTCACTCTTACCTTGACCACACCTAAATTATAATCGGCCGGGAAAACAGCTGCTGGCAAATTGTTCATTGTTGTTGTTGTTGTTATTGTTGTTGTTTGTTGTGTGTTGTTTGTTGTTTGTCACTCGATGTAAGCACAGTCAAATATACTGCTAAACCTCTAGCATTTAGCAAATCCTACGTAATTTGTTTAAGGATTGTTTAGCTAATAATTTCAATTTTACTACAATAACATGGAGCTCAAATATATCAGCCTTTCAACTAGATATAACAACACTCATAAAATAGTCAAAACACATCAAATTATGTAAAACATAGACATTTATTTACAACCTCCCTGAATAAATTACATAAAAATACATTTGGTGGTTATTACCATTTACCGTACTGAAAACGATTCAGTATAAATATCGGGGTACGACATTGAACAATAAATTCGTTTGAAAAACGGTATTTCCGTATCTCTGTATCGGATCTGGTATAATCCTCACAAATCTAAATTGCATCCGTTTGAGGGTAACATTGGTTGAAAGGGTCTGGAATTAGAATAATTGTACGTAAGCCGCGGACTGGTATTGGGGCACTGCTGTATACACGTACACTGGTGCGCGGTCTTCATCCTTGTACTGAAGACGGGCAGTGTACGCCATATTTCTCAAATCGTTTTGGGTCTGGAACTGCACTCTCTGCAGCTGAGCACCAGGCAGCAGCACATAGTACACTCCTTGAGCATTCACTATTTCAGTATCCTTCTTCTCCGCATCTTCAAGATTAGCTTTATCAGCTTCACCGTTTTCTTTTTGTTCTTTGACTTCCTCTTTCTCTTTTTCAGCATCAGCTTCTACTTCCTCCTTATTTTCACCTTCGCTCTGTTCTGGGACACCGTAGTCTGTGTTCGGGGCACCGTATTCCATTTGAGGAGCTGCGTAAGTGTTCAGAGGAGCACCGTAGCTATCGTCAGGAACGCCGTATGATGTTGAGGGAGGAGACGCTTCCTGGCGAGCTGGTAAGTTGAATTCCTTTGCGGGTCTAAAGCCCGCTGGAGCGTAAGGGGCATCTCCATTTTGTGCGTTTGATTCACTTTCAGCTCCAGATACAAGTTCTTGTCTCTGGAACCTGAGTCTGTATTGTGGAGGCTCGGCTGCCACTACAGCTGCGAGCAGGAGTACACACACAAAAGATTTCATGTTGAACTGATTGCTTCGACTGACTGAAGACGAATGATGCTGTGGTCATACCGCACTACGCTTATATACATTTCCCTTTTTCAAAGTTTCCGCGATCACCGGATGTGTCATCTCTGCTTCATGATCGATATTCTGGGCGAGTGGAGTACGACATTGGCCTCCTAACCGACGATCATTGGTTGTGTAACGGACGATTAGGACCTGTCATTGTGCGTACGTGATTTGCGTACAGTTCGCTTAACAAAGATGTAGTTTTATCAATATTCATGAATGTGGGGTAAACGGCTTTCGTTTGCTCCACTAATTAGTGAATATTCGGTTGGTCGTGGGCATAATGGGTCGGCTTGTAATCACCGCCCAAAAGGACTGTATTGCCAGGCGGCTGGCATAATTAAGGCGCCGAGGGCAGAATTGTATAGTGTCTTTATTATGCAAATAGTGATTAGCAGGTGGTTGTTACAAAGTGAAATTGTTTTTGTGGTTCTTCTTATTTATTCTAGTACCTACTTCAATAATTTGTACGAGCTATTAGGGGATCAAAATGGATTTTTTTTTTGTAGAAAACTAATAAATCAAATGAAGTATTGTGCTTTGTCTGTTATTGTGGATTTCATTTTCAATACGATTGAGAACATTTTGATAACCCATTTTCTATAAAAATGTTTACATTCTAAGGCATTCATAAACTCCAACACATAATACAAACATCAATCCAATATCATCATCAACCGAATTCGCAAACACTTCATGCAACCGTAACACAACTACCGCACCAGTCGTCCAGCCTTGTTGTACAATAGCGTCAATTACAGTAACGTCCACTGGTTGACATGTATTATGCATGGTGCACATCTCCTTGGCAGTCAATTACGGCGTTAGTTGGCATCAGGTGCCAATGTTACTGGCACATGCGTGACCGAATTCGAAAACAGTGATTCATTTGGACTATTGTTTTTGTATTGTGCCTACGTCAGAAAAGCTAAAACGCGGTTATTGGTTCTATTATGAAGAATGGGCAGTCTTTGATGACGTCAGAGACACACTAAAATTACAATGTATATAAGTTTGTTATTTCTTCACGCTCGTTCAACAGGTAAACGGATTTCGATAAAACTTGACAAGATTGCGTTTGTTTACACAAAATTAAATGTTTTTCTTTCTTTTTCTTGTTTTTGGTATACGGGTAGACCATGTTCTGGAATAGCTAGTAGCATAATCAGCTTTTTAATGTTCTCACTGTTGAGACTCAGGCCTCCTCTCTGCGGGCTTGTGGACAGTGAGCAAAGGGTAGTTCGCTGTCCGGCCGTCCGGTAACTGTCCGGACCAAGCCCAAGTCATCGACGGCGCGCACTGTTCCCGCGTGCCTCAAGGAGTTGTCAGCAACAGCAGAGACCCAGCCGGGTCGAAGCCTACTGGGCTCAGGGTTATCCGAAAGTCCGAAAGGGAACTCGAGCCCCGGTATGAAGGCTAGAAGGAACGGGGTGGGCTTTTAGTCAGTAAGAGTCTGACACTATCTCCCGCTCCGTCCAAGAGCGGGGGTTGTCATTGGATGATTTTTCCCACCACAAAAAAAGGCCTCCTCTCTAGAAGAGGGAATGGGACATAATCCACCACGCGGATCAAGTGCGGGTTGGCGAATATCGCGTGTCTTCAAATTTTCACGATGTTTTTCTTCACCGTTTTGAGAGCAGTGGTGATGAAATAAATTACACAAAGTAATGCGCCTGGCTGGGTTTGAACCCGCGACCTACAACTCGTAATTTGGGGCCGTTACCACTCGGTCACCACTGCTTTCTCTTTATCTGGAACAGCACGTATAGGATTATTCCGGGAGTATGTTCCTTTGGGAAAGTGGGCGAAGTCACTGGAAGCAACTAGTATAGTATATTTGTCGCGTATTTTTTTTTTAATGCTTTACCACGTCATTCCTTGACGAAGCCTCTCAAAGCATGTTACTATCTTCCCGATCCCATCTAGCAGCGTCAAGGCGATTTACGCCTACAATTTGAATGCAAAAGATTTTGCTAATGTTGTTTTAGCTTTCAAGTAAATTAATTGTATTGAAAAAGCGGGATAACGAATTGCCCTCGGAGTGTTTAATCTCGGATTTTATTAGGGTTTTACGCCTCCATATTTCCAACTAGCTTTTGCCTGTGACTTCGTTCGCGGAAATCTTGTCATGCTGTAAAATTTCCACCACCACTATTGGGGATCGTATTTGTCAGGGAATTTCACTCCTTAGCTGTACGCTGAATTAATGAATGTAAAAGAAAAATAAGTATATTTTTTTTAATGTGTTCTTCTTTCTTGACTTCGTTGACGTTCACACATTATGAACGTCTACCTAATCCCACCAGCTCTCCTTCTGGTATGCCAGTGCAACGGTGATTCTTTTGAACAATCCTGGAAGATGTGTAGGTACTCGCAGATATATACTGAGGTATTTGTTTTATACAAATTGATTTAGCCTCTGGATCTAGATGTGTGTTTAACTGTGAAAATGCGCTAACTTACTAGCATTTTCCAATCAATTTTTTTTTACCAGTAGAATAAAACAAAAAAAAAAGACTTGATTTAATCTACAAATCAAAATAATTTCAGAGAAAGTAGTAGTAGCTTCAACAAGTCCTTGTTTTTTTGTCCTTTCTTTGTAAATCACTCTAGAAAATTCTAAAAGCGAAGCCAATTTTGATATTCATTCATAATTCGTTCACACATCATAAGCTTCAAAAGGATCCTGAATTAATATTCGATTCGCATCCACGAATAATATAAAAAATAAAAAGGCGTTAAAACATTTTTGACGCGACGCGACGCGAGTCCCTCATGCATGTTTATACGCAAAATGGTTGCTTGACGTTTAATTACGCGGGAATATGGCGTCTGGCGGCATATGGCGGGAAAAGTACACTTGTATGACTGACTATTGATATTTTGCTTTAGTTAAACACCTACCAGGCCGCTCAGAAAGTTTTGCGAATAAAAGTTTTTATGTATAAGTCACTGGCCACTTGTAAATATTTTGAAAACTGGTTATTTAAAAGTAAACATACCATTGTTCGAATTTTGGATTTCCCTCCACATTTTTTCGAGGGCCAAATCAAATTATCGTGTCTCATTTAAAAATGGATCGAAAACATTTTCGTACGATGTTTTTCTACGATTTTAAATGCGGCCTCTAAAATCTGATGAGTCAATTGATCGACTTCAAGTTGCTTTTATGGATGAAGGTCCTTTAAAAGCAACCATCTACTGCTGGTATAAGTGAGTCTAAGCGCGGTCGCCTTACTTTAGGGTATGAACAAAGGAGGGCATCATAGGAGGTGGTCCTCCTATGATGGCTGTCACGGAAGAAAGCTTTTCTAAATAATAGAAATGAGAAACGTTTATTTCAAACTAGTTTCTGCTAGCGGCTTCGCTCGTGAGAAAGTTGTTTCTCCTTACAAATTTTGGACCCCCATTTTACCCTCTTAAAAGTTGAATTTTCAAAAGCCTCTTCCTGGTGCTTCCCTACGTCATAAAAGGAAGCCTTGGTCAAAATTTTATGTTCCTAGTCTTAGGGTGAGTTGCACCATTTAACTATAACCAAACCATAACCAGCCGTGAAACGGCCGCCTATTGGTCAATTCGACGATTTGACAACTGTTAACGTCTTTGTTATCGTTATAGTTAAATGGTGCAACTCACCCTTAGTATCTTCGGCTGTGTGATAATATGTCAGTCAGTTTCTTCTCTTTTATATATATTATATAGATAGACCATTAACAGGCACTTTCGAATGGTTAAAATGTCGGTCGAAAAAAATAAAGCTAAGTATATAAAGCTACTATTCGTCTTTTCAAGTTAAATAAACGGAAGCAGGATAGTTGAAATAAACGGTAATTTTCCCTGTCGAAGGTAAAAAAATGTTCTATGTTTTTATCAAAATGACATGATGGCAGTTGACGTTTAATTACGGAGTCAAATTCGTTCAGCGCGTTTGACAACTGTATTTTATTGAACGTAAATATTCTGCTGAATTTATATTTTTAGGATACCATACCTTTTTTTTTTTTATGGTGGTAAAAAATCATGCATTGACATCCCCCGCCCTTGGGCGGAGCGGGAGATAGTGTCAGACTCTTATTGACTAAAAGACCCACCCCGTTCCTTCTAGCCTTCATACCGGGGTCGAGCGCCCTTTCGGATAACCCTGGCCCCAGTAGGCTTCGACCCGGCTGGGTCCCTGCTGTTGCTGACAACTCCTTGAGGCGCGCGGGAACAGTGCGCGCCGTCGACGACTTGGGCTTGGTCCGGACAGTTACCGGACGGCCGGACAGTGAGCTACCCATTGCTCACTGTCCGCAAGCCCGCGTCTACGTTGGCGGGAAATCGGGATCAGAATCCCGGCGACAGCGGCGGCGATAACGCCGTTGCCTGATGCGTTCGGCCTCCTCCTTTGCGAGCATTACTGCTTTGCAGAAGTCGGCGACCGCCTGCCATTCCTCCTCGCTCCAGACCATGGCCTCAACCAAGGCCCGGCGCGAGAGGTCTCCGCCGCCGATCGCCCCCACGAGGGCACGGCGATGCTCCGCCCAAGCAGGGCACACCTCGACTGTGTGCTCCACCGTGTCCTCCGGGCGTTCCGCACAGTGGCGACACCCGGGCGTCACCTCCGCATGAATCCCGTGCAGGAAACTCCCGAACGAACCATGTCCGGTGAGTACCTGCGTCATGCGGAAGGTAAGGACGCCGTGAGGTCTTTCCAGCCACGCCTCAAAGAGGGACTTACCGAGGATTCCATACCTCAAAAAGATAAAATGGAACCCATATAGGATCACTATGTTGTTCGTCTGTCTGTCAAGACCCGTTATCTCGGCACGCATGGAGGTATGGAAAATGAGAGAGAAGAGAGAGAAAACTATACTTAGGTCTGCGGTCTGTGAAGTTGTAAAAAAAATCAAACTTATAAGTTAACGAAAAAACGATACGGCCGTTTATGTCACAAAAAACGTACCTATATTTCGACACTCTCAAGGGAATCAAAATTCATAGGGTACTTCCCGTTGACCCCGAAACCTGGTGGCATAAAGCATAGGTATAGGAATAATTCTGAAAACAGTAATTTTGTTGTTATGTCACAAAAAAACTTTTTTGTGATTCAGAAAATTTTTGAGAGATTCGGAAATTGACTATTTACATAGGCGAGTTTGTACGGAACCCTCAATGAGAGTCCGACTCGCACTTACGACGTGGGAATCCGATAGATGCGAGACGCTTTGGCGACGCTTGGGGGAGGCCTATGTCCAACAGTGGACGTCTTTCGTCTGAACTGATGATGATCGCAGGTAAAAACGAAACTGAAATATTCACAATTTCTGTTAATATAGCTAACGAATACGACTTCGCTCAAAAAATTGGGCTGAAATGGAAATCAAAATGGCTGCCTCTCGTTTGATTACGCGGTCAAATGTCGTCTAGCTCTACGTCACGTGTGTGTCTGACGGGAAAGTTTTTTCATATTTATTATAACCGATGAGGGTTGGCTTAAATAGGACAGATTTTCATTGGATACTAAAATAAATAATGGAAGGTTTATAAATATAAAACAAACTATATTTTTAAAGCGGGTTTATTCCTGTGGCCTTGTTTTATAACATTATTCTTAGAGAATTATTCTGGGATAAAACAGATTTTGGCAATCAATGACTGTGTCGTTTTGAGAAAAAAAAATCAGCCACTTTGAAGTAGGGGTCGACTCGTCATGTCGCACGATTGCATCCGGGCAGGTGGGAGAAGATTGTCACTCACTAGACGCCTGAGGGAGGATGACTCCGTCAAGGTCGACCGCGATGAAAGTAGTGTAAGAATCTGATCATGTTCTCCGGTCAAACTTGGCTAGACACCATCCTGGACAGGTCTGGAAGGAGAAGGGGGACACAGAAAGACAAATAGGTATATAAACAAGGGATTATCTAAATTGGATCCGCAGATATATCGTCCTTTAGTTCAAAAGGCACCCAGACTTTTGGGGATAAGTCCGGGGAGTGTGGAAGTTTTACCTCATCAAATCCCCGAATGATCACCATCAGCTGAAAAAAGGGGCCCTGTTACGTCTTAAAAGACTACTCAGGAACCCCTCTGTAGAATGCCTGTTAGGGCATATCCCTGAGAAGATATTATATCCCCTTTTTTTTCGGTGTATAAAAATCATCCAAATGACATCCCCCACCGTGGAGCGGGAGATAGTGACAGACTCTTACTGACTAAAAAACCCACCCCGTTCCTTATTGCCTTTCATACTGGGGCCGAGCCTCCCTTTCGGAAACGGACCCTGGCCCCAGTAGGCTTCGAACCAGCTGGACCCTGCAAACATAATTATCTCTTAAAAATACAAGTTAAGATTCGCAAGCAATAAAACAAGGTTACAAATAAGTAATTCGGTGGCATCGGACCAAAGATTTAAGTACACTCACCAAAGAAGTCGAATTTTCTGTAATAAGATTGAATACTTTTAATGAAAATAGGCCGCATGCGATGAAATTATCCCAAAATTGCTTCTAAGGGTGCTTTGCCACCAGAGATGTGCTACGCAGCTATACTGCGTGAATGTAATAGCTAAGCTGTGAAACTATGTGACCGTTTCCACTGATACTAAGTTACGTAGCGGTGCGAGTAAGATGTGCTATGAAGATGCGTCGCCGCAGAGAAGCTGCGCGAGGAAGATGCGCAGGTCAAGCTATGCGATGTATCGATAGTAGAGAAGTAGCGTGTGTGGAGTACTGCAGTCACATATGGGCTGGTGCTGCAAAATGCCACCTGGCAGCTTTGGACTCGGTGGAAAGGCGTGCAAAGAGGCTAATTGGTGATCCATATTTGGTTAAGTCCAACCTTCAAAGCCTTGAGCACAGTCGTAGGGTAGCCAGCCTTTCGGTGTTTTACAGGATGCATTTTGGAGAGTGTGCGCCGGAATTGCATGACTTGATTCCGCCATCGCAATTCTACCATTGGACTACCCGACGTACGGCGAATATTCACCCTTACGTTGTTGAAACCTCTACGGTCCGGACTAAGCGTTTCGCCTCGTCGTTTATACCGCGTACGTCGAAGGACTGGAACAGTTTGCCTGCTGCGGTCTTCCCGTCCGATTATAATTTAGGTGACTTCAAGGCTATAGTGAATAGGCTCTTAATAAACTAGTGCGCCTCACCATCAAAGATTGCATCGCTACTTACCATCAGGTGGGATCGCAGTCAAGCACTAGTTTATCTCAATTAAAAAAAAAAAAAAGTAGCACATAGCTACACCGCGACTATCCATAGCACGCATGACGCATCCATAGTACGCATCCTTCCATATAAAAAACATATCTTAGTTGAATCGGTTTCTACCAGAGCTAAGCTATGTGCACCAATGAATATGATTGGTGGATATCAAACGCATCCCTAGCGACGTAGCATAGCACATCACTGGTGGAAAAGCACCCTTACTCTGCGGAGTTTTTTCGTAACAAATTGGAGAACTCTAGAGTGAACAATTATGTTTTTATTTTGACTCTCGCTTTTATAATTTTATGATGAATCCATTTGGGTCTAATAAATCAGTTTTGTTATTTCGTGTGTTTTTGATCAAAACTTTTAATTGTATTTTTTAATGTTGAATAAAGGGGATGTTCGGTTTGGTATTAAATAATGGCGTTCGACGAATGTTGGTTGAAAGTGGAAATATCATTTTGTTGTGTATTCGTTATATTTGTTGCTTTTGAAAATGCTGTTATGAATGTTTTGGATGTTTTCAATTGGACGGAATTTATAAGGTTTTCAGGTATCATAAGTTATGAACATACGAACAATGGTTTTATGTTTCGCAGATTTTTTTTTGTTTCGATATTATGCAGGTTCTATCCTTGACTTTGCTCGAGCGATGAGTTTTCTATTCCAAGGGAACGTAAGTAAGTATTGTCTCAACATCATCATCGTCATTTCAACCGAATGACGCCCACTGTTCGGCATAGGCCTCCTCCAAGCGTCGCCACAATGACTGGTCTTGTGCGTCTCGCATCTATTGAATTCCCGTGACCCTCACCAGGTCATCGGTCCACCTTGTTTGGTGACGTTTTCTTAAAGAAATTAATTTTGTACATGCGTAAATTAATACGAGTTTTGAAAAAAAGGTACTTAATTTTTTAATTTTATCTTTACAACTCGATAGTGTTTCATGTACCGGATCGACCCCCCATGGGATTAAAACGATTAAAATTTAGCGGTGTATAATGGTCAAATCATATGAGAACCATGCAGATTTTTTTTTTTTCGATGGGTAAAATCGTCCAATGACAACCCCCGCTCTTGGGCCGAGCGGGAGATAGTGTCAGACTCTTACTGACTAAAAAACCCACCCCGTGCAGATTAGTTTCTAAGATGGTCTTTTGAGAAAAGAACTACACAGATTTGAGTATATCTGTCCAGTGTCTCGTCAGTGTAACCATTTGTCAGTATTCGTTAACTTCAACTATCTCTGAGGATTCTTTGTTGATCGATACAACTTTTGCTTTTTTAATTTTAATGTGATTAGTGGAACAGTTACATTATAATACTTTTAAACTAGCTCAAAACCCCTTTATTGGACGTCAGCACGCTTAATGGGAGGTGATTTCTCGCCGTTTACAATTTGCATACACCTCCCTGATTTATTACAATTTTGCACGCGGCAGTGAACAATGTTTCCAGTCCTGGGGCCTTACTACGATGTGTTAAAAAGTCGAACGTACGAGTGTGAAAGAGGGATGGAGATTATTTCATTGAACCCTTTTTTTAATTAAAATTGTCTTTCTTTTGTGTCTCTAATTACGGTATTCGAATGGTTAAACCCTATAAAAAAATATTATTAGTATAAGTATGAGAAACCTCAATATAGTTTGTTCAGAACTGTAATATTTTTGTCCCAAAAATATTTAAAAAACCGGCCAAGTGCAAGTCGGGCTCGCCCATGGAGGGTTTCGTAGCAGCAAGTAATATAATATAAAAGTTCTTGTAGTTCATTGTAACTTTGTTCGATGTTTTAATAATACTGTATTTTTTTAGACTTATGACGTATTAAAAAAAACTACTTGCTAGATCTCGTTCAAACCAATTTTCGTTGGCAGTTTGTATGGTAATGTACATCATATATTTTTTTTAGTTTTATCATTCTCTTATGTTAGAAGTTAGAGGGGGGCACACACATTTTACCACTTTGGAAGTGTCTCTCGCGCAAACTATTCAGTTTAGAAAAAACGATATTAGAAACCTCAATATCATTTTTGAAGACCTATCCATAGATACCCCACTCGTATGGGTTTGATGAAAAAAAAATTTTTGAGTTTCAGTTCTAAGTATGGGGACCCCCAAAATTTATTGCTTTTTTTCTATTTTTGTTTGAAAATCTTAATGCGGTTCACAGAATACATGTACTTATAAAGTTTCAACAATAGCTCTTATAGTTTCGGAAAAAAGTGACAGTGACATACGGACGGACAGACAAACAGTCAGACATGACGAATCTATAAGGGTTCCGTTTTTTGCCATTTGGCTACGGAACCCTAAAAAGATTACAAGTTGGACACCACCGTCACTAAGTACAACACAGATCACAGCAGGACATAGCGGACATTGAGTCAAATCAAATCAAATCATTTAGTTCAAATAGACCATTTGCAGGCACTTTTGAATAGTCAAATGTCGGTCAGTCCAAAAAAAAGTGAAGCTAAATTGCACGTTCCAAAGTGTAGATCTCTATAGAGAAGAACGTGCAAGAAACTCCATGGACACTCTTTTAAATCGTATTGAGTGGTAGCGCACAGCTGGGTACGGAAGCAAAACAACCCCTCAGTCGCTCGCAGACCATGTATTTGTGCGGACCACCAGTTAACATAACAAACTTTGTGATTTTTCATGGTACATTTATGACTTTACATAAATATTCTAGACACGTGTTTCTAAAACTAATGTTGTGTAGCTCCGTCCCTTTAACAATTCAGTTTACGTCATAAAATGGATCGCGTTAAGAGCTCGTGGTAGGTCTTCTGATATTGGGGTGCGATGACGTCATCAGTGCTGTCGTATTAATTCGATGACGCGTGAAACTTGTGGCGTCGAACTAATGAATTAGAGTCAGTGTAATTATCGCTGGAATTACATTTTCATATTTGATGGTCTGTTTTGTGGTCAGTCGGATTTAGATTATCTGGTGGGGATGACGATGTAGGTATTAATATGCTAAACGGAGATTAATGGTTTACATACCTACTTGTTTATTCATTTTGTGAACGTATCTTTTTCTCGTTGAGAAATCATCTAATGACATCTCCCGACCTTGTATGGAGCGAGAGTGCGTATCAGACTTTTACAGACTTTTTTTTATAGTGGGAAAAAATCATCCAATGACAACCCCCGCTCTTGGGCGGAGCGGGAGATAGTGTCTGACTCTTACTGACTAAAAGACCCATCCCGTTCCTTCTAGCCTTCATACCGGGGCTCGAGCTCTCTTTCGGATAACCCTGGCCCCAGTAGGCTTCGACCCGGCTGGGTCCCTGCTGTTGCTGACAACTCCTTGAGGCGCACGAGAACAGTGCGCGCCGTCGACGACTTGGGCTTGGTCCTACGCTTTGCTGACATATCCTTGAAACTTGTGTAGATATCTGTGTGCCAAATATACGTAGATAGAATTGAATAAACTTAATTGTACACCAAAACAGTTACAAAACTTTAGATAGATTTTACTTTCGTAGATATTTTTCATTCTAGTGTTAAGAAGTGACAAATATACAAACACACTCACCAACTTCACCTGGGATAAAAAGCATCCTGTATCCTATTCTAGGACATGGTTTAATCATGTGCCAAACATCCAAATTCGTTCAGCCGTTTGAAGCGCGTAGAAGCAACAAAATTAAGTTATTGAAAGCAAGAAAAATATTTTTTTGCCGGAAAAGACACAAACTTAAGACTAACATAGAACAGATTGCAAACATTTTCCATGAAAAAAGAATATATTGCGCTACGTCCGCACGAAACGGCTGAACGCTCAGCATAATGCCGTGTCCACATGTAAAAAAAATGAGTCCACAGCGCTGGTTTTCAGCGTGGACCGGTGACGGTGTCGACTTACAAACGTCGGCAACGGTATTGTGTGCTAATAGATCTGAGTGATATAAATAAAATAGATTGTAGGACAGTCATAAATGGAAATCATCATCATCTTCCTGATAATAAAATTGCGTCATTTTTTTTCTTATTGTTGATAGGTTCACGCTTGACCGCTATCTCACCTGATGGAAACCGATGATGCGGTCGACGATGGAACGTGCTTACGTAGAGAAACCTATTCACTTTCAACTTAAAGATTCTCGGGTTGGAGCTATCAGGAAACACAGACTCCGGCAAGGAATTCCACTCCTTAGCTGCACGCACAATGAATGTGTTTCTAAAACGTTTTGTGTGTGAAAAAAAAATTTGCGGAAATAAACTGTTTTTCTTCCATTCTTTCCTTCTTTCCCTTGTCTCATATTATTTGGGTTCGGCACAACACGGTTTTTTCTACCATTCTGCCCTGTCACTCGTCATGCTATCACTAACTTCATTTTCTTACATTGAAAACCCCTCATAAACGAAACAATAACAAATAAATAAAGAGGAAAGACAATTATATACGTATAAAGTGGCAACATTACATCATGTCTGAATAACAAGACGATGGCTTACAGAACTTAATCTTTCTCAAACTGTGATCAAACTTCAAGTCTAAGGTGTTAGGTCTTCAAGGTGTTAAGTATTTCATTTGAATTAACATTCCCCAATCCAACACGCCAGGCGAATTAGGTCCCAGTCACAGAACGGACTTCTCAATCTAATCACGATTTTCCCGCACGCAGGCTAAGGTAACATTCTTCTCGAAGGCTTACTACGCAAATACTTCCTTTTTGGTAACCTTACGCTTTAACTTGCGAGTTGTGACGTCATGTTTTTTTTTTTATGTGGGAAATAAATCATGAAATATTAATTATACCTACTTCCTGTTTTGGGTGGAGTGAGAGAGACTGCCAGATTTTTTCTGATTAAACTCCACTTGTGGTCCTTGTTTTTTAAGAAGGGAAATCATTCAATGACTTTTCTCGCTCTAGGGTAGAGCGTGAGGGCGTGTCAGACTTTTACTAAATAAAACCACACCTATGCACCTATCCTTTGTGTTCCAGGACCCCGAGTTTCCCATTCGGAAGTAAACCGATGGCTCCAATAAGCTTCAACACTGCTGGGCCTCTTCAGTTTAGCTGACATTTCTTTGAAACGCGCATGGAACACTACGCTTAATTGACAACTCGGGCTCGGTCCGGCCGGTTACCGGATGTCCGATGAGCTACCCATCGCTCGTCGTCCGCAAGCCTAACCCGTAGCCCGTGGTTGTTTTTGGTGTCATAGGGCTACAGTAACTGTTTTAAACCATTCCGCAGTCTACAAAGTCATATATCTGTTTTTTTTTTAGGTGGAAAATCATCAAATGACAACTTCCGCCCTTGTGTCAGACTTTTACTGACTAAAATCCATTCAGCAGTGGCACAAGTTCCTTCCTTGCCATCGTTCCAGGGCCCCAGTGTTCTCTTTTGTATAACCCATGGCCCCAGTAGGCTTCGAGTCTGCTGGGCCCCTACGGTTTGCTGACATCTCCTTGAGGTGTGGAGCTCTGTGCCGTCGACGACTTGGGCTCGGTCCGGACGGTTACTGGATGGCCGGATATACAGGGACTATGTTAGTAACATTATAAACAACAACTTTTGTTTTATGACTTTTAAAAATGTATCATATTTTAGTTCATCAGATTTTCATATAAAAATAAAAATATTTAAATTAAACGTTCTAAATATTACAAAGTCTATGGGAAGCAAGCGATAGTACAATAACGGAAGGGAGTGGGGATAGAGTGGCGGGCGTGCTTGATGCGTTAGCGTCGCATCATACGAACGTAGGTAGGTATAGCAAAATACAGAGTTGATATGTGTTAGATAGAACAACGAAATCTTGAAGGTTTGTTTTTGGTAAATGTATTATGTTTTGTAAAAATTCATAGAACAAACGTTTTTGTTTATGATATTAGTAACATAGCCCTTTTTTATGTTGGGAAAAAATCATCCAATAACAACCCCCGCTCTTGGGCCGAGCGGGGGATAATGTCAGACTCTTACTGACTAAAACACCCACTCCGTTCCTTCTAGCCTTCATACCGGGGCTCGAGCTCCCTTTCGGATAACCCTGGCCCCAGTAGGCTTCGACCCGGCTGGGTCCCTGCTGTTGCTGACAACTCCTTGAGGCGTGCGGGAATAGTGCGCGCCGTCGACGACTTGGGCTTGGTTCGGACAGTTACCGGACGGCCGGACAGCGAGCTACCCATTGCTCACTGTCCGCAAGCCCGCGCCTACGGTGGCCGGAAGTCGGGATCAGAATCCCGGCGGCGGCGGCGAGGACGCCGTTGCCTGACGCGTTCGGCTTCCTCCTTTGCGAGCATTACTGCTTTGCAGAAGTCGGCGACCACCTGCCACTCCTTCTAGCTCCGGACCATGGCTTCAACCAAGGCCCGGCGCGAGAGGTCTCCGCCGCCGATCGCCCCCACGAGGGCACGGCGATGCTCCTCCCAAGCAGGGCACACCTCGACTGTGTGCTCCACCGTGTCCTCCGGGCATTCCGCACAGTGGCGACACCCGGGCGTCACATCCGCACGAATCCGGTGTAGGAACCTCCCGAACGAACCATGTCCGGTGAGGACCTGCGTCATACGGAAGGTAAGGACGCCTTGAGGTCTTTCCAGCCACGCCTCAAAGAGGGGACTTACCGCCACGATTGTGCCGTGCCCAGTAACATAGCCCTGAGAGTTTGCCAGTGTTTTACAAATAACCCTGTATAACCCTGTGGTTTAAAGTGTTTGTTATATTTTTTTCTATGAAGTTCGACAGTGACCACGCAACTTAACCTTTAATTTTTATGCACGTCTCTTGCGCTTGACGGAATATTTCCCGTGGCATTGGTAATGAGGAAAGTGATGGAATTGATTTGTTTTTATGCTTTTGGTAGGTATTGTTTGTCCTAGTGTTCTGCCAAGGTTTGTTTGCTCAAAAGACCTTTCGTGCTCAAAATAAATTAAAATAAAACAGCCTCAACACATGAAACGTTCGAAAACTGAACAGTTAGTCTGTTTTGTTGACAGGCTTGTATTATTCCATGGCATTAATTTATGCAAAAGGGCGCCCTAGGACCAATGTCTGCTATGGCCACGAGATTTTTCGAAAGAATCACCATAGCCCTAGAAAGCAAAGGGTAATTGAAGGAACACGGGTGAATCATACCGATAGGGGTACTGTCCACGGACGCGTAGCTTCATAGACGCGTATTCGTCATTATACGCTTGGTGTACGCAGGGCCGTTTTATCCATTAGGCACTGTAGGCAACTGCCTAGGGGCTCCGCCAGGTTCAGGGGCCCCATGCTTCAGGAAAAAAAGTAGGCTGTTTCATAAACAGTAAAAAAAATATTTGTAATTTTGATGATATGACATTTAACTAGCAATATAATGCTAGGAAGCATTAGATTATGCGAAAAGCGGTCAACGATAGAGTTAATAAAACACGATTTTTCAATAGTGGGTTATGTAGGTTGAGTTTTCGGTGGTAATTTTGGATTGCGTGAACCGATTTTAATGATTCTTTTTTTATTTGAAGGAATATCTTCTTTCAAATAAAAAAAGTTCGTTCAGAATAATAAAATATGTAAACTAAGTAAAAAAAAAAAAAATCTTGTATATACAGTTAAATTATAAACTTAGGTCAGAAATTATTATGTACAACTTTTCAAAAACTTTTCAACCCATCAAGTTCAAAATAATTTTCCTAAAAAGTCTTCATAAAGTTCTACTTTTGAGATTTTTTTTATATTTTCTAAACTTATGGTTCAAAAGTTAGAATTACTAGTTAAAAGAGAGTAGGGGGGCTCCGAGACATGCATAAACCGGCCCTGGGTGTACGCCTGCGTGAAACTTACATACAAAACTATGTATGAAACTCTGTCGACGAAGCAGCTACGTGTTGCCATCGTGTCGTTGCTGATTGTTCGCAACGACACGACGTCTCCGTGTCATCGCGTGGCTGTGAACAGTAGTGGCTTTAGTCATTTCAGTCAATGGTTTAAGCCTCAAGCCTCGACCAACATCTAAGGAGGCTCTTGTTAGGAAGCTAGAACAAAGGCTTGATTCATAAAACTGTACTTCTGGACAAGGCTCGTACAGTTAGGAGAAAATCTCTTCTCTCTTACTTCACCCAAGCGGTAGTAGTAACTTGATTAGTGATTACCCCGAAAAAAGGTATAATTGTTTAGTATAAATAAATTTAGGATAATATTTACTTGAGGAAAATACAAAACATTGGCCATGTTTTATGTTTTCCTCAAATAAATATAAAAGTAAATTTTTCATGAAAGATAAACGTTACAGGTACATACCATGCTTACTTACTTGAATAAAAATAAATCAAGCGTATAGTTGGAGCAAGCGGCTAGTAATTTTTCTCTTTCACTCAATTACTTTTTACTCATTAATCATTATCTTGGACACCTGGGGCACCGATTTTTCTACTTTGTATTAACCAAAATAAATCTCTCCAGTAATTCTTTGAGGTAGGAAGGTAGGTACTTTTTCATTACTGTTGCCTTTGTAAAGAATTGTTGCCCAGATGTAGTTCACTTCATGAGTTGGCCTATTTTGGTCTTTTGGTGATTTTATTTTTGGAGCAGTGTTAGCCGAGTGGTAATGGCTCCGACTTACGAGTTGTAGGTCGCGGGTTCAAACCCAGCCAGGCGCATTACTTTGTGTAATTTAATTCATCATCACTGTTCTCAAAACCGTGAAGGAAAACATTGTGAGGAAACCGGCATGTCCTAGAACCAAAATTCGAAGACATGTGACTTTTACCAACTGGGCCCGCGTGGTCGATTACGGCCCATTCTCTCTCCTAGAGAGGAGGCCTGAGTTCCAGCAGTGGGATGATGATGATATCGTGATTTAAAAGAGTGTCCGTTAAGTGTAAAAAATACGATATGAAAGTATATTCGTCTGGAATTATTACAAAAAAGTATTTTTTTAGGTTTTGTCTGCATCTCTGTCTATTTATTTCGGCTAATCTCCAAAACGGCCGGACTGATTTTGACGAGACTTTTACTGGTAGATAGCTGATATTATGAGGAGTAAGTTGGACTACTTTAATTTTAGAAAAATAATAAAATTTGGGATTTAAAAAATAACAATGAAATTGAAACCAAATGTGAATGAATTGTACTTTTTGCCGTATCTGATGCGAAAAAGGTCGCGGGCGCCAGTTATTAATCAATAAAACACGAATACGATACTTCAATATAAGATTGACTGCCAGACTTTCGAACTTCAGGCTACGGAACATAAATCAACATACTATAAATATATACGTCACAAAATATGCATAATTGAACGGCTTCCGTTCACCGGAGCGTTTGTCTCGATTTGAACGGATCGTTTCATTATGCGAGTCGCGTCTGCTACGCGTTCAATGATAACGCTTAGAAAGTTACGTTTTTACGTTGTTCCCATTACAATATATTATGATGTATAACATGAAATTTTAATGGCGTTATAGAATTGAATGTAAAAATTTATAAATGGGCTCTGCTTTATAAAAGTAAAAAATAAAGTCTTTACTTTCGGAAGCTGGTGCTTAGTTCATCAGATTTTCATACAAAAATAAAAATATTTAATTTGCACGTTCTAAAAATTACGAAGTGTATGCGAAGCTAGTGATAGTACAATAGCAGAGGATAGCGGAGATTGAGCGGCGGGGATGCTTGATGGGCTTGCGTCGCGCCATAAAGACGTAGGTAGGTATAGCAAGATACAGAGTTGAAATGTGTTAGAACAATGAAATCTTGAAGGTTTGTGTTTTGAAAATTAATTGTTTTGTAAAAAATCCTATGTACAATAAAAGTGGTTAATAATATAGTCCTGCAAAGGTGTTAGTGTACAAATAGCCCTGTATACGGCTAAAGCTATTTGCAGTCAAAAATCTTTGCCATGATTTGATTGAGATTTACCTGTGTAGATAAACAAGTAAATTTAATATCTTGATCTGATTAATTTTAATTCTTTTCAAACTAAATTAATATGAGTACTTAAATCTCACGATAAGATTTTATATATCAAGATGTTATATCCGAAATGGATTTTGTTTGACGGGATTTTCACTAACAGTTAGTTTAGATGTGTTATGTTAGAAAAACTAAAAAATTGAGTACTTTTATTAACTCATCGAATGTCGTAATTAGAGACACAATAGAAAGACAATTGCTTATGTCGAACTGTGTAACTTAAGACATTCAAAAGGTTAAGATAATTGACGTTTTGGCCTTTGTTGCTGAAACCTCTACGGTCCGGACTAAGCGTTTCGCCTCTTCGTTTATATCAAGTACGTCGAAGGTCTGGAACAGTCTGTCTGCCGCGGTCTTCCCGTCGGGTTATAATTTGAGTGTCTTCAAGGGAAGAGTGAATAGGCTCATAAACTATTGCGCCTCATCATCAGAGATTACATCACTGCTTACCATCAGGTGGGATCGCAGTCAAGCACTAGTTTATATCAATTAAAAAAAACCCTGTTTTACAAGAATGTAAAATAAATTATTTAGATCCTAACAGTATTAATCAAATGCACAAAATTATTAGTTACCCACTTTTGCGCAGTTTTAAAAACTTGATGCGAACGAAATCGCGAGAAACAGCTAGTTTCAAACAAAATAAGGCACGTTTAAAATCTAATTTCAGAGAAATATAATCTAAACAGATTATTCGCTGGAAAATGTCAGCTTATTCATAAACCCAATATAACTTTTCGACATGAATAGCTATACAATTGTAACTGTGGTTTTAGTAATGATTTGGCTATTATATGAATGTTAAAATAGACACAAAAGCTTAATGTTGAAAATTACGGTAATAATAATTTACCGTAATTCAGTATCAAATTCTCAATATCATCATCACCACTGCTGGGACTCAGGACACCTCTCTAGGAAGAGAATGAGCCGTAATCCACCACGCGGACCCAGTGAATTTGTTCGGGAAGTTAGTGTAGCCACTAACTTCCCGAACAAATTCAAAAATGGAACAGAATTTCTCATGAACATAAAATGATCTGTCAAGTAAGTTAACGGAAACATAATCGTAGGTGGTGAAACAGCCCTATCAACCTATCGCACCGGGCCCTTGTTCGGACGGTAGACACGGGCTTGCGGACGTCGAGCAATGGGTAGCCTGCCGTCCGGAAACCAACTGGACCGAACCTACGCGCTCCTCAAGGAGATGTCAGCAAACCGTAGGGGCCCGGCAGGGCCAATGCCCGCTAGCTAGGACCGCGGGAAATTTCTGAAAAGGAAACCCGTAGTCTTAGAACTCAAGGGCAACTGTGGTGGACAAGGTGTGGTCTTAGTCAGTAAAAATCTGACACACTCTCTCGCTCCACCCATAGCGGGAGAAGTCATTGGATAATTTCCACCCTTAAAAAAAAGGTGGTGAAACAGGCCCTAAAACTAAATCAACAAAATTAATGTCAACCAAGTCACGAGGGGAGAATCCACCAAAAAATGTAAATAAACAATCTTCATTCTCCCCCAACTGTTAGCGGGTAATCGGACCCAAATCGTAACATCGTAAGACGGCAGATCACAAATAAAGTATCAAATTGATTCGTAAGTCTTCGTGCTTTGGGCGATTCAATTTGAAAGTCAAAAAGGCCTCTGGAAATATTTTCATTGCGCACCCAATACGGTGGAAACGGCCCGGACCGGCCGGGTTAAGGGCTGGCAAAAGATCAATGACGTATTTTGTGATTTGACTTACTTTCTAGTAACGAAAAGTTCGTATTTTTTACCTATGTAAAAATCGTAAAAGGTATATTTACTGTATGGACTTTAAAAGAGACATTGAATCCTGAATTTGTTTCGGTGTGTCTTATTAGGGTAGCCATATCTAGATTAAAATGAAAGTAAAAGATTTTTAAATGGTTTTGTTGTTAAACTGTCTAAGCATATCGATCCTTTTAGGAAGAACATAATAAGCGACAATTTGCGTTTTTTTGCAGGAAGGGTTTTCTTTTATTTCCTAATTTAAATGTATTATTTGCAATATCTCTCTAAAACAAACTTGACTTGTTATTAATACTTGGCGACTATGTACCACGTACACATGTGAGGACGCAACGTTGGAAGGCCACGGAAAACCCCGCCCTTGGGCAGAGCTGGACCCGTGCCTTCGTGGCTTTTTATATCGGAGCTGAGCTTCCCTTTTGGAAAGAGACTCTTGGCCCCAGTGGGCTTCGACCCTGCTGGGCCCCTACGGTTACTGAAAACTCTTTGAGGGGCGCGGGAACAGCACGCGCCGTCGACGACTTGGGCTCGGTCCAGACGGTTATCGGACGGTCGGACAGCGAGCTACCCATTGCTCGCCGTCCACAAGCCCGCGCCTACGGTGGCCAAAAATCGGGATCGGAATCCTGGCGGCGCGGCGGCGGCAGGGGCGTGAGCGCCGTTGCCTGAGGCGGTCGGTCTCCTCTTTTGCTAATATTATTGCTTCGCAGAAGGAGGCGACTGCCTGCCACTCCTTCTCGCTCCGGTTGTTTGTAGGAGGTAATTTCTAAAGGAAAGTATAGGTCCGATTGCTACAATTTTTTCACCAATAGAAATCTGGCAAAAGCTAGTAACATATATTTACCATATTCTGTTTACTGAAATAGATCATACAATTTTGCGCATTTTAAACTTGTGGTCAGGTCCTGTGATTCCATTATCATTTATGACATATACAAAAGTACAAAAAGTTACCGGTACTGGTAGGTTTTTGTAAGGTTATCTCCTAAGTTCTTTGAAAACGAACTATGACAAACAGCAATGGCTTATAAAACCGTAAAAGGAACAGGAAAAAACTGCAAAAATATCAACAAGTAGAACACAATACGTTTTCGGAAGAAACATCAAAGTTACAGACAGCCCTAAGCCCTTTGCAACCGTCTGATCCCCAACAAATGGTTTGCCGTATTGTATACAAATAAACTGATTTTCTACTATCAGGCATAAACAATTTATTTCTCCAGCTTTTCATAAAATTTTATTGAAATTGGTAGCGGCTGACTTTTAATGGAAGAGTATTTTTTGTATTGGAACAATGGAATTAATTTAATTTTTTGCCGAAAAACAAATTTTTGGATGCAGATGGAAGATATTTTGACTGTGCCCTTTTAAGTATCTTTTTTTTTTCGATAGGTAAAAATCATCTAAATGACATCCCCCGCCCTTGGGCGGAGCGAGAGATAGTGTCAGACTCTTACTGACTAAAAAATCCACCCCGTTCCTTCTTGCCTTTCATACCGAGGCTGAGCTTCCCTTTCGGAAACAGACCCTAGCCCCAGACAGACCCTGGGCCCAGCCTTTTAAGTATCTTGTGTTGAGGTGATGACCGACGAGGCGGTATTTAGGCCTGAGCCGTGGCGAGGGTCTTAAGAGAGCCGAGAACGGTAATCATTAATTACTCACGTGTATCATACGAAGTTTTTCAATACACTTGTGAAGAAAATAACTGTAAAACTAGTAAACTTTTTTGGCGGTAAAAATCTGTTTTCATATTCGCGCGTTTTTATTTACCTTTCAATACATTCACTGAAATGAATATACGGGGGTTGACCGGCGACACGTGGAGGACGACTAGCGCCCATCCTGATGCGATAAATGTAACATAATTATGGTGGGGGAGAGGTTTAACAATAAGGTTTTAACTACATTATAGCACTAGTGCGTAATGGTAATCAAAATGTCACAGTTTGGTAACAAGGACCATTATGTACCTAAGTGCAGTGCGCAATAAGACTCACTTTCTGAGCAAGTGTATTGAAAAATGTATATTAATTTATAAACAGTCGCATATTGGTAGCAACAAACAGTAGTGAGCAAGTATAATAACTGTAACTAAGCTTTGAAGATTGGACTAATGAAAATAATCTAGTCCGTGTTTCGCGACGGAAGACGAAAGAGCGAGGCGAGACATTAGGGTAGCGCTCCAAATAATCGCTTCGTATTGCCACTTAACTAACTTAATAAATAACTTAAATAAAAACATGCAACAGTAAATCTCAGTAAATCTATTTGATCTGTAGGTTCGATATGCAAAATGTGATGACATACAAATAAAAAAAAACTGGGCAAGTACGAGTCGGACTCGCACACTGAGAGTTCCGTGCAAACTACAATTCCCGAATGGAGTCTCGAAGATTTTTCCGAATGGCAATTTTTTTTTTACGTAGGTACAACAAATTTACTGTTTTCAGATTTTTCCCTATATCTGTGCTATAAGACCTTGCTTTGTGCCAAATTTCAGGTTTCTGGGTCAACGGGAAGTACCCTATGAATTTCGATCTTTGAGAGTATCATAATATTCGATTTTTGGCTACATAAACGGCCGTATCTTTTTTATTCGTTAACTTAGAAGATTGATTTTCACACAGCTTAAAGGGACCGCAGACCTGAGTATATGGTTTTAATTTCAACTCGACACCTTCACGCGTTCTTGAGATAAAGGGTCTTGACAGACAGTCAGAAAGACAGACAGACAGACGGACGGACATCAAAGTGATCCTAAAAGGATTCCGTTTTTTCCTTTTGAGGCACGAAACCCTAAAAACGCGTTTCATATCTACGGTAGGGGCAGCGAGATGGAGATTTCTAAATGAGAAATTCGAGAAAATCATATGGGTAGAAACCTTGCACCCTGTAATGTAACCCTTACCACATGTAAATGTAGTAGGGTACATTACAGGGTGCAAGGACTGCCGTCAATGAACCCCATGATATTAAGGGTTTATACCCTTAATTTCATGGGTTTCTTTGAGGGCAGCCTGTTAGATTAGTAAAAAAAAATGGATACTCAGTAAAACTCAAGCGTGTCAGAAAAAGACAAGGTAAATTCAGGACATAACTCTTCTTTACTTATTTCTGCACACTACTGTCTAAATCTCTTCTAATCTGTCCTTTCGCGGATCTGCTGGAAGAAATTTCTATGTGAAATAAGCAGTAACAAATTTTTGTAATGTAATATATTTTTCTGTATTTTGGGTGTACATAAATTATAAAATAAATAAATATGCAGAAAAGTGTATATTTCCATAGAACCTAATCTTCGCAATGCAAAAGGTCCCCATGACGCTTTAGTAACTTGACACTTGTCTAGTGGTTAGTGGCCCCGACTGCTATGCCGGAGGTCGTGGGTTCGATTTCCATCTAGGACAAATGTTTGTGTGATGAGCATGATCATTTCTTCTGTGTCTGGGTGTAATTTATCTATAATATGTATGTATTTAGCATCATAACACAAGCTCTGCTTAGCTGGGGACTAGACGGCGTTGTGTGATAGTTGTGAAAAAAAAAAACTATTTGTACTATCACTAATTCTATTTGTTGCTCATTCGGATCAGTTCCATGTAAATTCAATTTCATCCTATCATCTTGCCTGCGCTTTGAACAGAAGTGAAGTGAGGTGTCGAGGTTACACAGAAAGCAAAATGTTCAAGTCTAGTGGCTTTGAGCTACATAGTACGTATGTGTTGCATGGCATGTATACTGGAAATCAGTAACAGTGTGGATGCAATGCGGATTTTGATGCATGTGAGAAAAATTACACCAAAAATGAATACTGAATATATAGGGTGACTGGCAATTACTGTACGATGTACGAACACGTGATTGTGCTCATGATAACAAACAATTTTTATTATGGGAGCAAAGCCGAAATCGCGAAAAAAATATCAGCTGTTCAGTGCATTAGGCATACCTAAATGTACTGAACAGCTGAATTTTTTTCGCGATTTCAGTTATAGCAGTTAAATAAATATAGAAAAACTGATGCAATTATAAATGTTGTAGGTTAAAAAAACAGTCGCAATGTGAGCCCAGTTGAACCCTAGTCGATACCACAGTTAAATTAAACAATTAAAAAAAAAACATTTAGCTCTTTCTATAATTATTTGTGAGTGCACAAAGTGAATTGTTTTTGAATAACAATTAGTGGACGTGTTCCGTCGCGCGTCACCGCCCGCGGTCGCCATTGTGTGCAGTGCATTATTATACCATCACAGTTGTGATGGGTCTTTTATTGTTATGCCTCTGTGATTCAGCGCTCTTTTTCATATGGGTTGAAAGAGAGGAAAAATCAAAAACCAAAGTGGAATAAAAATATGGAAACAAAATTATGTGTAGAAAATAAACTGACCAGACGATCACAACCTTGCCGCTGTGAGCGGTAGCTAAGCGCGGGACAACAAAGTGATCCTATAAGATGAAATATGGTCCTAGTGTGCCATATCTACCCAATGATTTGTTGATAGATACCGTAATTAAAACACTGTACAAAACGCAGTAAAGCCATCCAATTTGCTAAGATCCAAAAGCCGCTGATGGGAAAAAGCGCCGTAGCCGAGACAAAAGTAGCGGAACTCGAGTTTTTCAAACGAAACCAACAATGGTTTTTTCCCAAACAAATGGTCAAGTCGCAGTAGCGACAGAGCGACAGAGCGACAATCTGTCTCCCACTCCATTAGTTAGCTGCGATCGGATCCGACCGGCTCCGACGAGACTGACAAATTAAAAGGCCCAATCTGTTCTCCAGATTGGATCAGGTGACCTGGCCTGGATGTAGGGGTTTATTGGAACGTGATTTAGAATTTTTGGAAAGTTTTGTAGTCAAGAGTTGTGTTACAATGGTTCCCAGCATTTTTTTGATTTTGGATTTTATGTTGTTGGCAGAAACAGTATTTTTACTGTGTTTATCTATACAAAACTCTAGTAGTTGTGTATAGATAAACACGTAAGTAATAAAATCAATTGTAGAGAAAAAGCAAAATAAATTCCACTAACTGCATCAGATGGCGCTTGACACTGTCAACCTTATTAACTTTTACATTACGAAACATGTATATCCCATACATCCAACCATAAGCCTTTTTAATGTTCCCACTGCTGGGACTCAGGCCTCCTCTCTAGGAGAGGGAATGGGCCGTAATTGCCCACGCGGGCCCAGTGTGGGTTGGTGAATGTCACATGTCTTCGAATTTTTGGTTCTAGGACATGCCGGTTTCCTCACGATGTTTTCCTTCACCGTTTCGAGAGCAGTGGTGATGAAATAAATTACACAAAGTACACATGTGTATAAGAATAACATAATCAGCCAGGTTCCCATTGCTGGGACTCAGATCTCTTCTCTAGGAGAGGGATATTATAAACCACCAGGCACGCCCAGTACTTGTTGGTGCTTATCGCCTACGATTTTTTTATTCTAAGTCATACTCGTTTCACTGACGTATAGCTAATGTAACAAGCCCCCCTAGCCAAGTTACAACCCAGTTTGTGTCGAATTCCGTTCTCTAATCGGTAACGCCTCGGTGACAGCAATTGTAGAAAACGATAAGTTGGTGGCCATGTTGACGAGCCTGAGTCGGCCGCTCGTTCTACAATGTAACGTTTGTATAACAAAGGATATAGCGTTATACATTGTAGAAACGATTTTAAACGATGTGAACTTGGCTACGAATTGTCTATTCGTTTGTTCTGACCACGCGACTTTACGTTGAGATGACGTCATTCCCATATGTTTCATCACTTTTCGACAGCGTTAACGATTGCAGAATAACAACTTGGCTAAGCGTGAAGGAGTAACTTAGGCTACTATTTTTGCCCGCAAGAACAGGGCTTAATTCCCGGGATGCTTTACATTTTTTTACACGATTGGAGGCCAAAGAAAAGATGGAGGGATTGTGTGAGAAGTGATATGAAAGAAAAGGGAGTAAGTGATAGCGTGACGAGTGACAGGACAGAATGGAAGAAAAAAACGTTTTCTGCCGACCCCAAATAAAACGGGACAAGAGCAGGAAGATGATGATGATGGCCCAAAATACGAGGGTTGTATTTTTAAAACTCCACGCTTATGAAGTCACGGAACTATTTGCGACTCCGATGTAATCCAATAACCTATGTAGGTATATTTTGCTGTCTGCCCTTTCAGTATTCCGTTGATCATGTGATTGGCAAATCCCGTCGTGTTGCGGTCACAACTACCGCCCATTTGCATGCGGATATCAAAGGCTTTTGACAATTCAACCGTGATGTAATCTACCAATGAATTACACTCAATATAAATTAACTTTAGCTTTTAATGACTGTTTATATGTTGAAAGTTCAGTTCTGAGAAATTAATAAAATTTATTTAATACTTTTTTTTTTTTTGTTGGTGAAAATCATTCAATGACAACCCCCGCTCTTGGGCGGAGCAGGAGATAGTGGCAGACTCTTACTGACTAAAAAACTCACTCCGTTCCTTCAAGCCTTCATACCGGGGCTCGAGTTCCCTTTCGGATAACCCTGGCCCCAGTAGGCTTCGACCCGGCTGGGCCCCTGCTGTTGCTGACAACTCCTTGAGGTGCACGGGAACAGTGCGCGCCGTCGATGACTTGGACTTGGTTTATTCAATACTGCCTGTTTTAGTACAGTTTATATTAGTACTAGCTTTTGCCCGTAGCTTCGCTCACGTACACAAAATATATCACTCAGCAATAAAGCAGCTTTATATCGGTGAAAAATTTTAGCAATCGAATCAGTACTTTCAGAGATTACTACCCACAAACAAAAAAAAAAAAACTTTACCTCTTTATATTATTACTAGCTTGTGCCCGCGACTTAGCTCACGTACATAAAATATAGCCTATGTCACTCAGGAATGAAGCAGCTTTATATGGGTGTATAAATTTTAGCAATCGGACCAGTACTTTCAGAGATTACCTCCTACAACCAAAAACAAAAACATAGAAATAAAAACAAAAAACAATCTTTGTCTCTTTATAATATTAAGTAGGTATAGATAAAATGTTAATGTAAGTAAGGTTTAGACTTAAACCTTAACTTAACAATAAATAACACTAAAATTCACTGTTTCTGCAATTAGCATCAAAATTCGTCATGGTGGGAACATCTTGCTATCTATTTTGTACGCTCATAACCTAATAACGATATCATCACATTGCGGTTTTTACATCCTTTTTCTGTTTAAGTTTTCCACCAGATTTGTAAAGTTTCCAACGGATTAGAATAATTTTGCTACGGAAAAAGATATTTTTTGATAAAAAAAAAACTAGGCAAGTGCTAGTCGGACTCGCGCACTGAGGGTTCCGTGCAAACTACAATTCCCGAATGGAGTCTCGAAGGTTCTTTCGAATTGAATTTTTTTTTGTGACGTAGGTAACAACAAATTTACTATTTTTACATTTTTTCCTATACCTGTGCTATATTACCTTGCTCTGTACCAAATTGCAGGATTCTGGGTCAACGGGAAGTGCGCTATGAATTTTGATCTTTGAGAGTATCAAAATATACGGTTTTTTGCGACATAAACGGCCGTATCTTTTTTATTCGTTAACTTAGAAGTTTGATTTTTTCAAGTTTGATAATTTCAACTTAATACCTTCACGCGTTCTTGAGATAAAGGGTCTTGATAGACAGACAGATAGACGGACGGACAACAAAGTGATCCTATAAGGGTTCCGTTTTTTCCTTTTGAGGTACGGAACCCTAAAAATGAAAAAAAATCGAGTTAACAATGTAAATTAAGTGAATTGAAGTAATACCTAAACTACCTAACGGAAATTTTCCTTCAGAAATCAGTCCCTATTGTCTTTTTTTAATTACGACAAGGTGTAATTAAACAAAATTGCCCTTAATTCGTCACTTACGTTGGAACCAATTATCCTATCTCTTCAGACGACTTGCTAAAAATAGCCAAACGAGGGGGCCGTCTTAATTGTAATCAAATTTAAAAGCAGGAAAGATCAAAATCAAAACAGGAACAACTTGTAAATAATAAATATTTGCTTGCTATTTATTTATTATTTATCTTTATTGTACACCAAATAAACAAAAATACAGGACAAACATTTAAAAGAATAAGTGCATAATGGGCGGTTTTATCGCACAGGGCGATCTCTTACAGACAACCTTTGGATGGACTGAGAGAAAGGCTATAGAGATAGATTTAGGGTTGTCAGTGTACAAACATCAGATATAATACCAACAAGATACATTAACACAAATACATACATACAATACAAAAAAAAAAACTAATAAATATCAAATATATACCTACACTTGAGAGCAAAAAAATCGCACATGGCTTGTAATTTCGTTTAATACTGTTTTTTCTTAAATCTAAAGATATTGAGTACAAATTATTAAGCAAAATTGAAGCATACAAAGTTAGCATTATAAAAACACAAAATTAAGATCATTGACCTTCACGTAACTCACAAAAACCAGCGGTATACCGAATTCCGCAAATTCACCCATTTGCATTTCACTACTTGCACCTTTACCTGGAGCTACAAAAAAGGTGCTGTTTTGGAGTTTTAATCAGTTTCCGTTTTTTATTCGATGCATCGAAAAGGCAAACGAACAAACCTACTTCTCTCTCTACGGTTAATAACAATTTTTTGTCTTTTTCAATTATATTACTTAGCACTCGCAAGATATTTCGTCAAAAAAATTAGGCCGCCACATTGAATTTTGATGATAGTTTTTGTTAAGTACCTTTAAGCAATATTTTAGAAATATACAAGTTAAGCCCTTTCAAATGATACCAAACACGGCGTATTTATCTCCATTTTTATTTTTAACACATTACTTTTTGTCTACTAGAGGGCGCCATATCGCGTTTTGTGCACGTCACGTAGCCTATGTTCAGCGGACGATCAAGACGGTTCTAACGATACCTCATAAGTCGAGTTCCATTAAGTAGATTAGGAGTTATGACAAACAAACATTGTAAACGTAATAAAGTTTTTTTTAATAGATGATTATTTTTATTTCTAAACCACATACATATCTAACTTATGGAAAAACAACCGAATCGATGTATAGAAAACATTGATGTATTTTTTGATACATCGATATTATATCGAAGCAACTATCCGATGCATTAAACCGAAAAAGACATCGATGTTTTTTTTTTATGTCCATCACTACTCAAGATCCGTGACGGCAATTGTACAAATCAGGCGTTGTCCACGTGCGTCGTCTAATGTCTTCTTCTTCTCATTCGTGTCCTCTTGACAGAGTGATCATGATCATGTCTCGGTCAAGTCCTGCACCACCACCTCGGTGGTCGGAAACAAGGGTCGGGATATCGACGGCTGGGCCGTGGGGGCCGCTCCCTCGCGCGTTCAAAGCAAAAAGCCTCCTTTGCTAGCATTACTACTTCGCAGAAGAGTGTGATAGATATAGATATTTAAAAAAGTAATTCATTGTTTACACACAACGTGTTCTAGCGCGTATTTTTATACTAAGAAGAGGTATTATTTTTCCGTAAATATGATTTCAGAGCTGTGATTAATCTGTTTCCATTGAAACCGACAATGTTTCCAATCTGAAGCAGTGTTTATGTTTATTGGACTAATGAAGTGTATATTTCGTAGAAATTCTCTTTAAAGCTGGATTCTCTGTAACGTTACTGTTTGTTTATTGATTGTATCAATTCAATTTAATCGTGATAACTCAACGACTGGGACATAACACTTGAATTAATAATTAAAGATAATTTTGAAGGAATAAAGTGGGCTTAAGTCATCATCATCTCAGCCAACAGACGTCCACTGTTGGACATAGGCCTCCCCCAAGCGTCGCCACAATGCACGATCCTGTGCGTCCCGCATCCATCGGATTCCCGCAACCTTCACCAGGTCATCGGACCACTTTGTCGGAGGCCTTCCAACGCTGCCTTTTCCGGTGCGCGGTCGCCACTCCAGAACTTTTCGGCCCCAACGGCCATCTGTTCTGCGAATATCTTCATTTCTGACTCGATCACGCAAGGAAACTCCGAGCATAGCCCTTTCCATCGCTCTTTGGGTGACTTTAAGTCTTCTGATGAGGCCCATTAACTCAGTAAAAAAAAAAATATTTCACAGATAACACCCAACGCCATCTAATCCCAAACTAAGCAGAGCTTAGACAACTGATAAACATACTTATATATTTCTAAATGCATACATATAATAGATAAATTACACCCAGACACAGAACAAATGATCGTGCTCAACACACAAACATTTGTCCTGGGTGGAAATATGTCCGGCATAGCAGTCAGTGCCACTGACCACTAGACCAACAGGCCAGTCCATCTTGACAGTCTCTCTTGTTCCACCCGGAGTAGTGACAGTTATGTCCCAGAATAACTAAGGGTGAGTTGCACCATTTAACTATAACGATAACCAAACCATAACCAGCCGTGAAACGGCCGCCCATTGGTCAATTCGACGATTTGGCAACTGTTAACGGCTTTGTTATCGTTATAGTTAAATGGTGCAACTCACCCTAATAGTAAGTACAAGCTGTCTGTTGTCTTTTCACTGAAAAAAAAATAACTCCTTCCTGAAAGGGGGCATTGTGATGATTTCTCATTGAAAAAAGATACTCCTCCCTGAAAAACCGCAAACTGCCGTTTACGATATTCTTACTAATAAGACTCGAGATTTTAACTCTTCGAAAACAGCTGCGAATTTCTATTATCTATACATATACCTAAATATAATTGGAGTGTCTGTTAGTAATATTGAAATAACCGCTTTTTACTACATGCATATGAATATATATAAATATATGAATATACATAAAAATGTTATTTTGGTGTATATAACGACACCAAAATAACATTTTTTTTAAATTTTTGTCTGTCTGTCTGTCTGTTGGTTGCTGCTAATCTCTGAAATGTCTGGACTGATTTTGACGGGACTCTTTTTAGCAGGTAGCTGATGTAATAAGGAGTAACTTAGGCTACTTTTATTTTAGAAAAAATAAATACAAAATCCTGTAGTCCACGCGAACGAAGTCGCGGGCACAGCTAGTTTTTAATATAGAAACACCATCACTATAGCTTTAGGTATAAACTAGCCACTAAAGTTATGAAAAAATAAAAAGCCCTTTTTGACATTGATGTTTTATTATATAAGTTATGTAAAGAAAAGAAAAGAAAAGATGGATGAATTGTGTGAGGAGTGATATGAGAGAAAAGCGAGTTAGTGATAGCATGACGATTGACAGGACAGAAAGAATGAAAAAAAGGGGTTGCGTCCCAAATAAAACGGGACAAGGGCAAGACGATGATGATGATGATGAATTGTCTATATTACATTATGTAACCATTGTGTAATTACATTAAAACACTTCAATTAATTAATTATTATTTTATTGTTTCGTTCCAAGTTACATTTTATGGCAAGTTTTCTCAGGCGTCACCACGTTAACCGGACTTGATCTTTGGTCACACAGTCATCATCATCATCAGCCTTTTTAATGATCCCACTGTTGGGACTCGGGCCACCTCTCTAGGAGAAGGAATGGGCCGTAATCCATCACGCGGGCCCAGTCACCCAGTGTGGGTTGGTGAATGTCACATGTCTACGAATTTTTGGTTCTAGGACATGCTGGTTTCCGCACGATGTTTTCATTCATCGTTTTGAGAGCAGTGGTGATAAAATAAATTAGGTACACAAAGTAAAGCGCCTGGCTGGGTTTGAACCCGCGACCTAAAAACTCGTAAGTCGAGGGCCGTTACTACTCGACCACCACTGCTCACTGTCATTGTCACAATACTGACGTGCAATCCAAAATCACGGTGGAAAAGGATAATTTTGCCACCCTGTATAATCTTTCCATAGCCTATAATTGCCTTCGGGTCCGTCTCTCTACCCAAACGAAGCAGTTAAAATGTTAAACAGGGCTAATATTGCCCAGAGGTGAAGGGATTGGCAAAATAGCTATAACACCGAAGGGATTAATTGGGCATTTGCTTTTGCTTATTTAAACAGGAGGAGGTTATTCATTCGGCCGTATTTGGGCAATATTTTACACATAACAAATAACAGTAAAAAGCAGTATCAAAATTGGTTATTAAATTAAGCATTCCAAATATTAGTTTGAAGAAGAGTAGGAGCGTAGTGGGAATATCTCGCTATCTCTTTTCAGCACAAGTAACCTAATATTAACATTTCAGTATGTGCCTCCTTATACTGTTATTTGACAGTTTCCCCTTCCACTAGATTAAAAGATTTCTAACTCATCATTTCAGCCGATACACGTCCACTGTTGGACATAGGCCTCCCCTAAGCGTCGCCACATCGAACGTTCCTGTGCGTCCCGCATCCATCGGTTTCCCGCTACCTTCACCAGGTCATCGGTCCACCTAACTAAAATAAGTAACTAAAATCTAACTAATAATTTAATAACTAATCTAACTCAAATCTTAATATATTTGTTTACAAGAACAATTTACATTTAAAAATATGTAACCAACTATAAATACAGTAAAATAAAAAAAACCATACGCTAATTACAACTAACTAAAATCAAACTAAAATATGGCGTCAAAAAACTCTTTCACATCGCTGTCGACTGGTAATATGCCCCAAAAGACTGGCGGTATTGCCACACTACATAGCAATAACTTGATGAGAATTTTTTTTTTCTAACTTGATTAATATAGAACGAATTTTAAAATTTCCTTCCATTGAAGTTTTTGTATAAAATTATTGTTTTGATACAAACAAACAAAAAAAAAATAGTAGTTACGTATCCAGTTGTGGATTTAATATGTATATGGAATCCTATCCACTTGGGATCGATATGGTGACTGAGGCATCCTTGAAAAACCTTTGAGAGCTCTCTTTTACAATAAAAAATACACACACGCATTTGAAACTTTAATTCTGTTAGATTAAGGTGTAATTTCCTTTGTCAAAAGTGATGTGAAGTGTGTGTTCAAGAAGGCTTTAGAGTGAAGGCGTAAGATTTAATAAAAAGACAAGAAGGAGGCTCTTGAAAATATGTGAATAAAATGTAAAAATGTGAGATTACAAGGTCCTAGTTTAATATCGTATGAGGAAGCAGCTTTTGTAGTATGTAGCTTAGGTTTTGTTTTTCGATATAAAAAGGAATGAAAGTATATTGCTGCTAGCGAAGCTGGTGGCGTCAAGAATCGCAAGGAAATTTCCGGTCATTGCAGGCGCCGCTTGCGGACAACGAGCAATGGGTATCTCGTCGTCTGGCCGTCCAGTAACCGTCCGGATCGAGCTTGAGACATAGACGGCGCGTTGTGATTCACGCGTGCTTCATAGAGATATCAGCAAAACCGTAGATACCCAACAAAGCCGAAGCAGACCGGGGCGATAGGTAAACTTCGAAAAGGGAAACTCGTGGTCCTGAAAATTAAATGGCAACTGAATGAATACAGGTGGGTTATTTATTTATTTATTTATTATAATCTTTATTGTACACCAAATAAACAAAGGCAATACAAGTCTGTCACTCCCTCTCGCGCTGCCTAGAGTGGGAGAGGTTATTTGTTGAATTTCCAAAAAAAAAAGCTAGCCAGACTTGGGTTGTCTTATGCACAGGAGCCTTAACATGAAGTGTCAAAATATCAGGCGTGCGAGCAAGAAAGAGGAATGGAGACATACACCCTATGTACAATTGCCAAAACGGATCTTGAGCGCTCGGCGTTAGAGCGGGGATCGCTTTGCGCATTCCATACATTGGCGAGCCAATCGTCTTCGTTGTTAGATACATGCAGCAACGCAGCGAACGAATCAGGACTGACGTCTATGACGCGATGGCGCGTCGAGCCAATCACTTACACTCCCCGCCCCCGCGTCTCACTTCGCACCACTAAAGAGACCGAATATTTGATCCGTGATGGCAATTCTAGCCCCATCTCTTCAACAGTTCACTTTAGATCGTCAAATGGATCGCCTTATCAGCTCGTGGTAGGGCCTCAGTAAATTATGCTCTTCATCAAGTAGTAATAGTAACATTTTAAATTGATTAATCGAAACCTAATTCTGAAAATCTCTCACTGAAATCAGTACAATCTCAGTAGTAAATAAAAGCAATCTTTTTTCACATACTCACAGTGCATAAACACGCCATTTATTTCCTCCACGCTCCTGAATTTAATTCACTCGGCTAAAAGCCTGGGAGGAGGATATAAAATTTTCTTTCGCACATAAATCAAGAATTCAAGAAGTTTAATTACCCGTGGCGGACTGACTCGAGGTGTGGCTGGAAGCGAATAGCGGGAGCGATAAGCTTATGACTGTTTTTTTTTATTATGGACTAGCTTTGGCCCGCGGCTCCGCCCGCTTTCATAAAATATAGCCTATGCGCCACTCAGGAAAGCAGCTTTCTATCGGTGAAAAAAATGTTTGCAATCGGACCAGTACTTTCAGAGATTACCTCCTACAAACAAAAAAAGAATAAACTTTATCTCTTTATTATATTAGTGTAGAATTATAGTTCGCGTTTGACCATTAGCTGACCTGATGGTAAGCAATGATGTGGCCGACGATGGAGGACGCTTGCCGTGAAGTAGGTAACCTATTCACTCTTGACTTAAAGGCCCCTTAATACACACTCCGGCAGGTAATTCTGCTCAGCTGTACGCACAATGAATGCTTTACCAAAATGCTATAGAAAAAAAAAACTAATGGGTCAATATTTTAAACTACACTCTTGGAAGGCCATCAAGGATTGGAATTCTCTGCCTTCGTCTGTATTTCCTGATAGCTATAACCTAAGGGTCTTTAAATCAAGACTAAATAGGTTATTTCTAGGTAAGCGTGCTCCATTGTCAACATCATCGCTTACCATCAGGTCAAACGTGAGCTGAGAAAAATGTATTACTGTTGAAACAAACGCCAATTTTAAGTCTATTCTTCCGTTACAAGCCACGAAGCCGATGGGTTTTTCCCTTGGGAAAAATTTCGACGACATTCGCCATATAAATCATTTCTTCTGTCTGTCACATATGTATCTTCAAGACAACGAATTAAAAAAAAAAAACCTTTCTTATTGTTCACACATGTTTTTAAGTATAACGATATTTTTGTGCAGAATTTCATACATCTAGACTCAGCTGTTTATACTGCACTTTGTCTTTCAGTAAAGAGGTAAATTTTTGGTCTCTTACTAATCTATACATATATAATAAATCTGTAGAAGTTTTTAATTGTGCATGTTTAAATGTATGAAATCGATGTAGGTAACTTTTATACATTGAAATTGTGTGTAACTTGATATATTACTTAGGGTTTGTTTCATCGCAATAGGTTGACTAAAGAGAAGTAAAATATCACACCTGGACTGATAGGCGGTATAAAGTTCGCCGGGTCACCTAGTTCAATAATAAAACGATTAATGTATTGTTTATACTCAAACTTCTAACAGAATTTCTCTTGTTTCTTATTCTTCTCAGTTGTACACTCTTGGCAGAGTGGTTGTTGTCATGGGTCGTCTGATAGATTGGTTACAGCTTTTGCGAGACTTGTCCAACTCTCTGTATTCGTGGCACTGCGTGTACAGTCAGGGAACACTTCGAAGATGATTAATGAGGTCTGTCCATCTGGTAGGTGATCGCCGCGAGAACGTTGACCTTCAGCTACTCTTCGCCTGTTTACCATCGTCAAATAATCTTCAATTTACATTGCATTAAATTGATTGGTACCACAAACGCTGCTTTAAAGACTGCGTCTCAACATGTACCCAGGTACGGTTTGCAAATTAAATAGCTTACTTTAGCAAGAAGAATGTGGTGCAAGGACGAAGTGTACCTCTGCATTCAACCTGCGCTTTTCTTAAACGTAGCGACAGAAAAAATGCTGCTTGCTGGTGAGAAAATTATATGTTGCTGGAAAATACGAGGAAACTTAGCAAGAAGAAAGGCTAAAGAAAAAACTGTAAATGTAAGAAATGATAAACGACATTTATTTTACCAAAAGCACTTTTACAAGTCAATTTTTTCGTAAATTTAAACTATATAAGGCCGGGGTTTCCTAACTCACTACCCTGAGAAGAAACACTGAAACAAACTCAGGGGTCAACCCTGAAAAAAACTCAGAGGTCAAGATTTTTAAATTAAAGTCCATACAGCAATCAACTATAGTTTCGGTAAGGGCTGTAGAGATAAAAGGTTCTGAAGGTGCCCAGCAGGAATGATGCCTGTTAATGCTGCAGGAATATTTGAAAGAGTGATCGTGCCTCTAGAATGTAAAAGAAAACAAGGACACAGAAGAGTTTTAATCATTAAAAATCTGACACACTTTCTTCTCGTCCCACCTTAGGGCCCTCTACCCACGGCGAGTTTTTTTAGCAATGCTGTAGCGCGTTCGCATCGATGCAGTCGCGATACTGTTAGTAGCGTATTGGCATTTTTTCTATAGCGCTTGAAAATGCGACTAACACGCGTTAGTAGCGATGCTGTCGCTCGCTTACAAAACACACAAAAGCATCGCTACAAAAGCATCGCTACAAAATCATCGCTACAAAAGCATCGCTACAAAATCATCGCTACAAAAGCATCGCTACAAAAGCATCGCTACAAAAGCATCGCTACAAAAGCATCGCTACAAAATCATCGCTACAAAAGCATCGCTACAAAAGCATCGCTACAAAAGCATCGCTACAAAAGCATCGCTACAAAAGCATCGCTACAAAAGCATCGCTACAAAAGCATCGCTACAAAAGCATCGCTACAAAAGCATCGCTACAAAAGCATCGCTACAAAAGCATCGCTACAAAAGCATCGCTACAAAATCATCGCTACAAAAGCATCGCTACAAAAGCATCGCTACAAAAGCATCGCTACAAAAGCATCGCTACAAAAGCATCGCTACAAAAGCATCGCTACAAAAGCATCGCTACAAAAGCATCGCTACAAAAGCATCGCTACAAAAGCATCGCTACAAAAGCATCGCTACAAAAGCATCGCTACAAAAGCATCGCTACAAAAGCATCGCTACAAAAGCATCGCTACAAAAGCATCGCTACAAAAGCATCGCTACAAAAGCATCGCTACAAAAGCATCGCTACAAAAGCATCGCTACAAAAGTATCGCTACAAAAGCATTGCTACAAAAGCATTGCTACAAAAACATCGCTACAAAAGCATTGCTACAAAAACATCGCTACAAAAGCATCGCTACAAAAGCCTTTGAGCGGGAGAAGTCATTTGACGATCTTCTCTTTAAAAAAAGAATTAGAGACAGAAAAAAAATCACGTCAAAAATTCTCACTTGACTAACAAAATACACAACCTAGCTACAACCTAAGGATCAGCCAAGAGTACCTTCAAAAACAGGATCGTATCGTAACATTCGCAGTAACTAATCACCCAAAAAACTTAACACGAGTGGAAACTCCTAGAACCTCGCAACACCAAATTATCTACACGATAAAGCAGAAACTCAGTTCGATTCATAAAATGGCATCAGCGAATTGATCCGGACTTTACAAACTTTAATTAACTTGAAGTTTTTTTGCTGACGGTATCCGTTGCTGGGTGAAAAGAAGCCATTACTGTCGGTGGCGTGCGCCTTTTGTTCCAGCAAAGCGTGTCACTTCTTAGGCTTTTGAGTTTCAGTACCTTATGTGGGTTTTGAGGATCCTAGACCACTGAAAATAGAGTACCGAGTGTTTTGTGTGTTGAAAAGAAAACTGGTGTATATGGCAGTAGTTGAACTTTTTCGTTTGTGGAGTGCACTTAATTTTAGTTTTTTTTTTGCCGTAGAAACACAAGCTTCTTAAAAAATGCTTTCTTTTTAGGGTTCCGTAGTCAACTAGGAACCCTTATAGTTTCGCCATGTCTGTCTGTCCGTCTGTCTGTCTGTCCTCGCTTAATCTTTGTGACCGTTAGCACTAGAAAGCTGAAATTTGGTACCAATATGTATATCAATCACGCCGACAAAGTGGTAAAATAAAAATTGGAAAAAAATGTTTTATTAGGGTAGCCCGCCTATATGTAAAGTGGGAAGTTATTTTTTTTTTTATTTCAACCCTAACGTGTGATATATTGTTGGATAGGTATTTAAAAATGAATAATAATAATAATAATAATAATAATAATGTTTATTGAATTGTTTGATTTACATCAATATTTCTACAATAAGGGCTAAAACTAGAGGTAAAGTTACAATAATTGCGTTCTACCTGAACTAGGTATATATAAACCTGTATCTCAGGTAACTTATTTAAGTGCTTATATTTTAATAATATATAAACTAAAATTCATTAAACAAAAAGTAAATAATATATGAACAATATTAAATAGTCTAATACTGACGAATTCTTTGCTTAATCATCAAATCTGCATCACTGCAAGACATTATTGTGACACAACATTCCATAATATATTTTTTTGCGAAGTATCGGTTATATAAACTAGGTCGATTAGTACAAACAGTAAAATTATAGAATAAATAAGTACAATAATGTTTATAAGTAATATTATGCTTGGAAGTTATAAAACTCGTATGCGTTACGTTAGAGAAAATGTGACGACGCTATTTACGTGTCCTCATTATAATTAATGGAATTTATGAGTCTTGTCTCAGCAATTTTCTTAGCCGGGCAGTCTTGATCCCCTGTCTTGTGATTACTCGGCTTATTAAAACGCATGCATGTTGCACACTGTGCCTTTTGAACCATATATTTAGAAAATATGGAAAAAATCTGACAAGTAGAACTTTATAAGGAATTTCTAGGAAAATCATTTTGAACTTGATGGAAAGAACAGTTTTTGTACAAAAAAGACAAAAAGGTTCTACAAAATAATTTCTGGACTAAGTTTGTAGTATAATCGTATATGCAAGCATTTTTTTTAACTTCGTTTACATATTTTATTATCCTGAACGTATCTTCTTTCAAACAAAAAAAGAATTATTAAAATCGGTTCTCTCAATCCAAAATTACCACCGAAAACTTCTTCTGGTACCTATGTATTAATTAGTAACCCAATTCCCCGAGAGATGGCGCTGGGCTATTTCGCGTTCGCGCTGTTAGGATTTTTCCTGAGTTGATGGGGTCGGGTATTATCGAATTGTTCGGTTGGTCTCTCCTTGGCATTGGCGGTATTATCTTATAACTACATAAAACTTCTATCAGGAACATGCTAAGGCAATTTAGAACAAAATTAAAATTCATTTTTTAACGCCATCTATCAAAATGTTAAGGTAAAAACCAGTTCATAAATAGTTCGATAGATGGCGTTGCGTAATGACGTTTTAAAAGTCGATGTTAAGATTTTCCGTGCTTTCATGACCTACCGTGGTAAAAAATCATTACCTCTTAAATCTATTCGTAATTTGACGAGTGCACAATCGCTGAAATTTCTACTACTTGCATACTGTTTTAGTTATCACCGTCCTTTGTGGGCCCGTTTTTAGGGTTCCGTATTTATTAGAGTTCCGTACTTAGTATGTTAACGTAACAAATAGCCTTTTTTAAACTCATAAGTGGGAACACTTATTGTGACGGACGGGAAACTACGGAACCCTACACTGAGCGTGGCCCGACACGCTCTTGGCCGGTTTTTTTTTATTGTTAGAAACTAGTTTTGAACCGACTTCAAAAAGGAGGAGGTTCTATGTTCGGCTGAATGTATGTTTTTTTTTAACTGCGTAGTAAGCGTGCGTCACTGCGGGGTGCGCTGGGTGTTTGACGCCCAGCAATTGCTGAGTTGGTGACCCTTTCGGTTCAGACACAGTCACTGCAACTGTATTGTATATCTGTACCATTTTTAAATATTATTATTTCATGTTGTGGTATATTGTGTTGCTTGCGCCGAATAAATGCTATTCTATTCTATTCTATTCTAAGCAGTGATGCAATCGTTGATGGTAAAGTGTCTATTACTCTTAATAGACTATAGCGCTTGCCTATTATTATTACGTTGCCCAGTGTCACACAAACTGTCCCCCAAAATTTTACTACGCCTATTATTTTTGAGGACATTTTGTCCCCAAATGTGTATGAAATTTAAAAAAAAAATGTTTTCTTAGCTTTAATGATTAAAACTTAGTAAACCCATATTTATTATGGTCTCAAATCATATTCTAATGAACACAAAACCTAACAGCGACTTGCAAAATACAAAAACCTTAAGAAAATTTAAATTTCACGGCCTACACTGTATCTTTCACCTTAACTACTTCAGAAACGTCACTTTAAAGTTCGTAATACTCATTTACCGTCGACACCGGAACACATGTTAACTTTACCTACCAACATAACAAGATAATCCCCCACCTACCCTCATCTAGCAGAAACTATAACACTCATTATAACTTCAACATTATAAGGCACAAGTTTAAAATGTCGTTTACGGAGCTCAGCCGGCTCGCTGTAACTTGAATTTAAGTTGCAACTTAGAACTATAGCTTAAAGTAGGAGAGTTTCAATTTACAGTTTGAGAGTTTTTACAGGGTTCATTATGGTGTTAAAGGGAGTGTTGGAAGTTTAAGACTACTGTCGTAGACCTTTGTTTGTGAGTGTATGTCGTGGGGTTGTTTGAAAGTTTCCATGGCCTTGAAATGCAAAGAGTGACCGAAGGAAGCGGCTGAAGCTGGTGAAAGTAGCGGGAATCCGATGGATGCGGGACGCACATGATCGTTCGTTGTGGCGACGCTTGGGGGAGGCCTATGTCCAACAGTGGACGTCTATCGGCTGAAATGATGATGATGATGATGATGACCGAAGGAAAACATGTAAGTTTTAGTCAGTAAAAGTCTGACATTCTTCATCACATTAGGCCTACTGTGCACAGACGAATAGATCCATAGACGTGTATTCATCAAACGCTTGGTGTACGCCTACGTGAAGCTTACATACGAAACTATGAAACTCAGTCGATGAACTGCAACGATGTGCCGTCGTATCGCTGCCGCTTCGTTTCTATTACGCGGTATCACAATACCGCGTAATTGACGATACGGCTGTGACATCGTAATCACTGTGGTGTAGGTCACTATATAAGCTTGTTGACAGATATGAACCCTTAACTACACCGCACAGTGTCCTTTTTAGTGTACCTTTGAAAGAGTAACCGTAGCTCTAGAATGCAAAAAGCAACTGAAAGATAAGGTGTGTTTAAGTCAGCAAAAGTCTGATATATCATCTCATACGGTTCGGCACGTCTCGCATCCATCGCATTCCCGGTATCATCGGTCCACCTTGTGGGAGTCCTTTCAACGATGCATCTTCTGATACGTAGTCGCCATTCCAGAATCTTTCGTCTCCATCGACCATCTGTTCAGAGAATTATAGGCCCTGTCTACTATCACTTAAGGTTGGCTTATTTTTTACTTATGAATTTGCTATCACCTAAATGCCCATGGAAAAGGAAACTGGCTGACGGTTTCTACAGTATAAATTGAACAAAGGATAAAGAAAAAGGAGAAGTGGCCACTTGTCAACAAAGATAATTAAAAACTTTTCAAGGAGAGTTGCCTCAGACACCGGCACAGCTGGTTACAAAATAATGATGATGATATTAATCAGCTTCTTCAATCAAGTGCCTTGACCTTGCTTGCGGGATTGTCGACAAGGGGGATGTGGACTTGGTGATCATTGTACTGATAGTCGTGTCAGGCAATGGTATACGGCCACGAGCTTTGGAAATTCTAAGGAACTAGGGCTTTTAAGAGATTCTCGTTGGGAGTTTTTTTTTTTACGTGGGAGGTCATTTAACCTTTCAATCGTGTCAATTTTGACCGGCCTGTTGGTCTAGTGGTTAGTGACCCTGACTGCTATGCCGGAGGTCGTGGGTTCGATTCCCACCCAGGACAAATCTTTGTGTGATGAGCATGATCATTTGTTCTGTGGCTGGGTGTAATTTATCTATAGTATGTATGTATTTAGAAATATATAAGTATATTTATCAGTTGTCTAGTACTCATAACACAAGCTCTGCTTAGCTTGAGACTAGATGGCGTTGTGTGATAGTTGTGGAATATTATATTATATATTATTATATTATTAATTGGAGACACAATAGAAAGACAATGCCAGTGCGAACGCCGGCGTTTGCTTGAGGTTTAATGAATTAATAACTTCTCCCGCTTCTTGGGTGGAAGGGCAGGGAGTATCAGACTTTTACTGACTAAAACCCAAAGTGTTGCAGTTGCTGCACTGGCAAGCGTTAGCCCTTACTGACCCCATCAATTTGACACACCTCACAACTCTTTGAAGCAAGCTTGAAACATGTCGCGCGCCGTCGAACCGGGTTTAAACAAGATTCAGAAAACAAGAGGTTCTTTCCTCTGGAGCCTTGATCCCCGATAGCTTGAACCCTGTCCCTGATACAGGTGGGATACCATTTATTAAATTTTTGTTTTGTATTGAAATATTTAAAAATGTAATTACTGTCATTATACTACTATGTAAATATATAATTAGGATGCCTAAATTGCAATTCATTAAAGGTTAGGCTTGCTGTTGACCAAATTACAACAGCCTGTAAAATTATTAATGTTTAAACTGATGCGTCTGACTTACATGCGGAGTTGTGTCAATTATTTGTTCCGAATGATTACAATCGCTCTAGTAAACAAATTATTTAATGTCACATTCGCACTGGAGCTCGATTCACCTCCCCTATACCACGATGCTCAACGCACTCGTGGAGGCCAACCCTGGATTAGATTTGTTTGCTGATGAATAGAATTCTGATTTCAGAACTTCAATTTCTTTGCTCTGGGCACAATAAAAATCATCGGTCTACTAATAATCGTCTTCTACGATGTCCCTCACACCGCTCCGGGCTTATCCACTCTTCCTTTTTCGTCCAGGCGATATCTCTTTGGAATGCGCTCCCTCTGAATATCAGGATGGCAACAAGCCGATTTTCTTTTAATAGTAGAGGATACGGTTAAGAACGACCTTCACCGGTTTGTTTAATGGATGAAACGTATTTTATGATAAATTTAGTATATTAAATTATATAACGCAGGTGGGTTGCCTGAGAAATTCCTGGCCAAATAATTTTTTTTTTTTGTAAAATGCACCGGTGTGTTTAACGAATAAATTTAATACTAACCGAAAGAGTGAAGCCTTTAGAACATAAAAATGTTGGGTTGCCTATTTGTTTCGTGGCATAACTATGGGTTGCCAGGTATAAACAGGTATGTATAAACAGGTGTGTTTATTTTGATATACAACAAATTCTATATAAAAATAACGCTGTTTCATTACGAATACGGTGTTACAGTGTTGTCTGCAAAAAAAATCCGGTATGAATAACGGTTGTGCATTTTTCTAAATAAAAAGTAAATTTTCAATTTTAAATTAATAATAGTCTGGCCAGGAATTTCTTAGGCAACCCACCCGCGTTATATTATTTAATACACTAAATTTATCATAAAATACGTTTCATCCATTAAACAGACCGGTGAAGGTCGTTCTTAATCGGATCTTAGACTATAAGGTGAAGGCACGTGAGCATATTCGCAAGATGTTGGTAGAATCATCACCGCGCTAATTGGTTGGATTTGTTTTTTCACAACAGCATTGTTTTTGTTATATGTATGTATCTAAGTATATATTTACTATTGTATATATTTGTTTCTCTTCTGTTTTGTCTATTTATTAAGTTGCACCTGCCATGTTTTGTTTCTGCACCACCCTAAGGTCGACTGGCAGATAATGCCTAAGGCATTAAGTCCGCCTTTGTACAGTTTTTTTGTGCATAAAGCTTTAAATAAATAAATAAATAGACGACATTATTAGAAAGTTTACGATTCCGTGAGAGGACAGAGTGAAAGGATTAACGTATTTTAGTATTAATGGCAGTTATGCTGGACTAAATAATAATATTTAAATAAATAAATCATCATCATCATCATCATCATTTCAGCCAAAAGACGTCCACTGTTGGACACAGGCCTCCCCCAAGCGTCGCCACTACCGATCCTGTGCGTCTCGCATCCACCGCATTCCCGCGACTCTCATCAGGTCAGCGGTTCGCCTTGTGTGAGTCCTTCCAACGCTGCGTTTTCCAGTGCGCAGTCGCCAGCCTAGAACCTTTCGGCCCCATCGACCATCCGTTCTATGAGCAAAGTGCCCTGCCCACTACCACTTAAGCTCCCACATTATATCTACATCTAAATAAATAAACGGTGGTGGCCGAGTGGTAAAGGCCCCGATTTACGAGTTGTAGGTCGCGGGTTCGAACCCAGCCAGGCGCATTACTTTGTGTAATTTATTTCACCACCCAAACACTCTCAAAACGGCGAAGGAAAAGATCGTGAGGAAACCGGCATGTCCTAGAACCAAAAATTCGAAGACATGTGACATTCACTAACTCGCACTGGGCCCGCATGTTGGATTACGGTCCATTCCCTCTCCTAGAGAGGAGGCCTGAGTCCCAGCGGTGGAAACATTAAAAAGGCTGATGATGATGATGATGAAATAAAAGTATCGTCATAGTTTTTTGCAATTAGTCAACTTTTATCAAGATATTAACATTTAGCAACATTAAAATTTCACATTCGTCGTGCAGTGTAATCTGGTAGAAGCGATCTTAATATCAAACGCTCTAGAGAACTACAGTTAATTCATGACTCTGCTTGCATATGGCCTGTGGACGGAACCTCGTGTATTATTTATCACGAATGCATACAGCTTCGGTCTACAAAGAAACCAGCCCGACCTGATTACTTGACCTAAGGTATGGCAAAAGCTTTCTTTTTGTGATAAAACAGAATTTAGAACGAAGCGGAGTATTATTTTTTTCGAGTTGGAAAATCATCATTTTAACGGCTTCATCGGTCTTAGAGGCGAGCGGTGCGGCGAGCGGTGCGGGATCTGTAAGCGGTCACTCGGCGCTATGAGCGGCGTCTCGTGGCGTGCTTCAAACATTTTCATGCTTTTGTTCTTACCGCTCGCCGCCATGCTTACCGCTTACAGCGGCAAGATCGTGAACGGGACGTAATGACTTCTCCCAAACTAGGTAGGAAAGGCGTGTTAGATTTTTACTGGCATCTATGTTCCGTTCGCATCAGGCAACGGCGTTATCATCGCCGCCGCCGCCGCCGCCGGGATTCTGATCCTGATTTCCGGCCACCGTAGGCGCAGGCTTGCGGACAGTGAGCAATGGGTAGCTCGCTGTTCAGCCGTCCGGTAACTGTCCGGACCAAGCCCAAGTCGTCGACGGCGCGCACTGTTCCCGCGCGCCTCAAGGAGTTGTCAGCAACAGCAGGGACCCAGCCGGGTCGAAGCCTACTGGGGCCAGGGTTATCCGAAAGGGCGCTCGAGCCCCGGTATGAAGGCTAGAAGGAACGGGGTGGGTCTTTTAGTCAGTAAGAGTCTGACACTATCTCCCGCTCCGCCCAAGAGCGGGGAGCGGGGGTCAATGCATGATTTTTTCCCACCATAAAAAAAAAAATCTATGTTCCGTTCTAGGATCACGAGTGTCCTTTTCAGTTTTCTCATGGTCCTAGCAAGCATCAGCCCTACTGGGCCTCAGCGGCTTGGCTGACATCTCTCTAAGGCGCGCGTGGATCATTACACGCATTCAACGAATGAAACGGTGGACCAAAGTTTGTATGAATAAACCAACTTTTACTCGGGCGAAACCGCTAGCAGGAGCTAGTCATCATCATCATCATTAGCCTTTTTAATGTTCCCACAGCTGGGACTCAGGCCTGCTCTCTAAGAGAGGGAAAAGGCCGTAATCCACCACGCGGGCCCAGTGCGGGTTCAGGAGCTAGTCTATACATAAAAACATATAAATAAAATTGGAGTGTCTGTTTGTAATATTGAAATAACTGCTGTTTAGTACATGCATATGAATATATATACGGTACATACACCAAAATAACATTTTTTTAAATTTTTGTCTGACTGTCTGTTTGTCCGGGCTAATCTCTGAAATGGCTGGACCGATTTTGACGGGACTTTTTTTGGCAGGTAGCTGATGTAATAAGGAGTAACATAGGCTTCTTTTATTTTGGAAAAAATAAATTCAAAATTCTGTAGTCCACGCGAACGAAGCCGCGGGCACAGCTAGTATTTCAATAAAATTCATTTTATTTTTTCGACTCCAGCTGTAACACATTATTCGTGGTGTTAACACCTGGTTCCGGGAAAAAGGAAAATTGAAACGAGAAACTTTTCCGATTTCCCAGAAAAGTTACGAGAGATGTGTAACTTCCTTACATGTTATAAAGCAAGTCTGTCTGAATCACAGATCTCTGTTTTTTATCACACTGGACTGGCGGCCGTCAGACGAAAGATATGAGAGACGATAAGCATAGTGACCGATTATTGGTCCGGTTTTTACATTTTGGGTACGGAGTCCTAAATATACACCAAGTATTATTTCCGTTATACCCATTTGTATACACAACACAGAACTTACGATCACACATGAACACATATCAGGGTTCAAGTTCCACTCATACGACTCACATCAAAAGAACGCGTTTCCCATTTCAGTACTAATCCTAAAAACCGCGGTATTTCTTGGGATTGAATAAACGTAGGACTTGAACGGGCATATTAACTGGCGAACAAAGGAACCAGTCGGCCTTAGTAATATGCTTACTGACATTATAAAATATTGAAAGGTTGTAAATTCGGACTTCTCATCGTACCCATAATAATGTTGACTATATTTTGCCCGCGGCTTTACCCGCTTACACATACGCGTATATAGTCTATGTCACTCAGGAATGAAGCAGCTTTTGATCAGTGAAAAAAATTAACAATCGGACCAGTACTTTCAGATATTATTATTACTTCCTACAAACAAAAAACAAAAATACAAACTTTACCTCTTTATAATATTAGTGTAGAAAAATAGTCTTCTTCTTCCTGCCCTTGTCCCATTTTATTTGGGGTCGGCGCAACACGTTTTTTTCTTCCATTCAGTCCTGTCACTCGTCACGCTATCACTAACTCCCTTTTCTTTCATATCACTTCTCACACAATCCATCCATCTTTTCTTTGGCCTCCCTCTCCCTCTCCATCCATCCACATGTAAATTCATAACTCTTTTAGCAACATGCTTTTCATCTCTCCTCTTTACATGACCATACCAAGACAAACGATTTCCTTTCAACCTTTCAGTTACTGGCGCCACTTTCAAACTTCCCCTAATATACTCATTTCTCACTTTATCCATTCTCGTCACACCACACATCCATCTTAACATTCTCATCTCCGCTACATGCAATCTTTTTTCATCCGTCTTTTTCACAGCCCAACATTCTGATCCATACAGTATGACAGGCCTTATCACGGACTTGTAGATTTTACCCTTCAACTTGAGGGGCATCCGTGGGTCACAAGTTGTTCCCGTGACCTGTCGCCATTTCATCCATCCTGCGTTGATCCGATGTGTTACGTCCCGGTCTACCTCACCATCCCCTTGGACGAGCGACCCGAGGTACCGAAAGTCGGAACAGATCGGTATGGGCGTTCCGGCGAGAGCTAAGGGCACTGGATTGGAGAGACCGCCGAAATCGCAGAACAAGTACTCCGTTTTGGTTCTACTCAATTTCAGGCCAACACTCTCCAATCTGTGCCACCACACCTCCAATCTGTTCTGGACCTCTAGGCCACTCTCGGCAACCAGCACAATGTCATCGGCAAACAACATACACCAGGGAGCCTCTTCCTGAATGTCCGACGTCAGAGCGTCCATTATCATCAGGAAGAGGTAAGGGCTGAGGGCCGACCCTTGGTGTAAGCCGACAGCCACATTGAAGCTTCCAGTAGTGCCCACTGAAGAACGGACTTGGGTACTGCATCGACTGTACATCGCTCGGATCAACTGCACATACTTCCCAGGCACACCTTTCTCCTTAAGGGCCCACCACAGAACCTCACGAGGTACCCGGTCATATGCCTTTTCGAGGTCAATGAATACCATGTGCAAGTTTTTATGCGCACCTCTGTATTTCTCACACAGCTGGCGTATAGCAAAAATGGCATCCGTTGTACCCCGACCAGGCATAAAACCGAATTGGTTCTGTGAAATTTCACTCTCTTCTCTCAGTCGCCTTTCAATAACTTTCTCCCAGGCTTTCATAGTATGTTACATTAGCTTTATTCCTCTATAATTGTTGCACTCAAGCACATCACCTTTGTTCTTAAAAATGGGCACCAAAGAACTGCTGCACCACTCATCAGGTATGGCTTCTTCCTGCAACAACTTATTGAAGAATAAAGCTAACCACGTCCATCCATCCACTCGCAATAACTTCCACACTTCAACTGGTATTCCATCTGGACCAATGGCTTTACCATTCTTCATTCCATTTACTGCTATCCTAACTTCATCCATACTAACCATTCTCACTAACCCCACATTCACTGGTTTATTCTCTAACACACTACTCCAATTATTTTCCTCATTCATCAGTCTTTCAAAATAGTCCTTCCACCTCTTTTTGATTTTCTCATCATCCGATATAACCATTCCAGTTTCATCTTTTATACATCTTACCTGGCAAACGTCTCTCGTCTTTCTCTCTCTTACTCTAGTAAGCCGGTATAGTTCTTTTTGACCCGCAGGACTGTCCAGTTTGTCATATAATTTGTCCTGGGCTTTTGATTTTGCTATGGCCACGGCTTTCTTCGCTTTCTTCTTTAAAATGTCATACTCACTCTTTTTTTCAGCTTTTAAACTAGCGTTTCCTGGCTCTACACGCTGCCATTCCTTGAATTTTCTCTTCTTTTCTTTCAATACATTCTGAACTTCTGTCGACCACCACCATGTATCCCTATCTATTATGCCCTTTCCTTTCGTCTCTCCCAAAATATCTTTCGCTGCATGCCTGATACACCCAGCTATCTCATTCCAGCTTTCATTTATACTTCGATCATTCATATCTCCCATCTCTATCATTCTGTCCACCACTCGTTCCCTGAACTTATTCGCACAATCATTCCTCTCTAACATATGCCATTTTATTTTAGGGGGAGGATGCTCTTTGTGTTTGTTAGACAGTATTTTGACTACTAATGTCATAACTAGGAGTCTGTGTTGTGAGACTAGGTCTTCTCCTGGCAGTATTTTGAAGTCTTTGACATACTTTAAGTTGTTGCGCCGAACTAGAAAGTAGTCGATTTGGGTCTTATGACTACCACTTTTATACGTGATCATGTGTTCGTCTCTTTTCTGGAACCACGTATTGGCTACTGCCAGGTCAAATGCAGTAGCGGATTGCAACAGCGTCTCTCCTTCACTGTTCAGACTACCGAAACCCCATCCCCCATGCACTCTTTCATAAACACCTTTCATTCTTCCCACATGTCCATTAAAATCACCTCCAACTATCAATTCTTCATGAACAGGGATGTTCATTAAAGCTCTATCAAAATCCTCCCAAAACTTCTCTTTCACTGTTTCATCACATCCTACTTGTGGTGCATACACACTAACTACATTCAACATCACATTCTCTAACATTACTTTCACAACTATAATTCTATCACTAATCCTTTGTACTTCCATCACGCATTCTTTCAATCTACTGTCTAACACTATTCCAACACCATTTATTTTTCCATCACTTCCACAATAGTAGAACTTGTATCCCTCACCAATTTCTCTCGCTTTTGTTCCTCTCCATTTAGTCTCCTGCAAGCATGCTACATTTATCCGTCTTCTTTTCAATACATCCGCTAACTCTCTGGCCCTTCCAGTCATAGTCCCTACATTCCAACTTGCATACCTCAATCTCATTTCCCGAGCTTGCTTCTTACGTTGCACCCGCCCGGGGTGGTGCAACAACCCTGGTCCATTTCCCACAGGAGCCGGGTGCTGCCCCTGCGCGTCGCCTGTGGGGTACGCCCTAACCCTATCGCGCATTCTATCATTTATTCCAATCATGTTGCTAGGGATTTGGCAAATATTTTACAGTCGGCCGCCTGCCTGACACTAACCCTCCTTGGGAATGCTGTTGCTGGTGGTATACCCGCCACCACGCGGTGACCTCAGGTGCTTAACAGTACGCACGGTCTCAAAATGTCCCTTAGTCGCCTCTTACGACACCCACGGGAAGAGATGGGATGGTGTTATTCTTTACGTCCGGACACCATACGGAACCTTTACCTCTTTATAATATTAGTGTAGAAAAATAGTAATAATAAATAATATATCGACAGTTGAAAGGCAAAATGATCTAAGCGACATAAAGTAAATTTTACAAAAGTGAACTCAAAATTTTAACTTTAAATCACTTTTTTGTAAAGTTTACTCAATGTCGCTTACACCATTTTGCCTTTCAACCGTCGATATTATTGTAGAAGTGTAGATATATAATTTGTTTTTAGAAGTATGTAACAGCTGAGCACGCCACAATCACGGTGGTAAGTCAGTACAACGTTTACAGGGTCAGCTAGCTATAAGAAAGGGTAACTAGATATATCATAAGAAAACTGTACTTATTTATGTCTCTCTGGATGAACCATCCTAATTTGTCTCTAGTCGAGTTTAGTAATAAAAAATTGAATAGTAGACATATTTTAATAAATAAAAGTATAACTCTATCTAGCCTATGTCGTAAAATGCAATTTTATTAATGCATTTACTCTGTCGCAGCATCTGGGTTCGTATTGCGAGGCAGACTTTTGGCCCGGGGCGGTGGTTCCGGGGCGGTCGGAAGTCTGTGCGACACTGCGCGGCACTGCGAGGTTGTACATAAAAGCGTTAAATATAAATACTTATTGCTCTAGACGGTATGTTCCATGAAATACACGGTAATGTAGACGCTGAACACTGGAGAATCTTATTTTTTTTAATACGGCCAGTGACTCGCCCCTTCTCATAGGGTTAGAAATGTTTAAAATCCTCGGCTTTTCTCTACCAAAATATATGTATGTACTGAAACTTCTTCTATTGGTAAAACTGCAAGCATAATAATAACAGCATAACTAACATTAATCCACCTCTATGATTTTTATCAACCGAAAAAAAAAACTTAAAAAAAATTACGTTTCATTAGCGATAAAAAATTGTTATGTATAAAATGTTCATAAAAGACACTGACTTAGCGCAAAGTGAAAAAAGTTAACTATCTGCAATTCTGCATTTTCCGATAGCTGCAGTAACGAGCTAAAAATATCTTATTTTTTTGCAGTTTCAACATAACTAATCGAAAATATTGCCATAGTTTTTTGCAGTTTCAAAACGTAAAAGAAGATTTGCCATATTTTACTAAGTCATGGCAATTACAAGCAAATGGCAAATGGCAAATTGACAAAATAACTTTTTCATTTAGCTCACGACGACAGAATGGAATTTTAGCATTTGTTATCGCTAATATGAACGTAATTTTTTTCGAAGTAGATTATTTTTGATGTATTTTCTTTACGTACAAAATTAGTAAAATAAGTACATCTGGACATACTCGTAGGTATAAAGTATATATTATACGAGTAGAGAATATTTACTGGAAGTCATTTTCATTTTGCCCTTTAACCGTTTTATGTGAAAATGAAATATATGTTGTTTAATAGTTAAGTTTGTATATTTTTACGAATTTGACGCGGACGAGGTCGTGGCCGACAGCTAGTTATTCATAAGGCAAGATAAGATAAGACAAGGGCAGAAAGATGAAGATGATCTTTATTATTATTGTATTCACAAATATAATTCGTTGTAAGTAAATGCAACAGTTAAAGCGAATATGAATCTCATGACATTCGCCCCCGAAATCGGACGTGACCAATTTACACGTTCTGAGATTTCAACAATGAACATCTTAACTATTTAACTTATTACATACACAACTAAAAACTATAATTACAGTAAATTAAAAAAATAATAATAATAAAACCCTACGCAAATTACAACTAACTAAAATCAAACTAAAATATGGCGTCAAAAAACTCTTCCACATCGCTGTCGACTGGTAATGTGCCCAAAAGGCTGGCGGCATTGCCACGCTGTATGGCAATGCTTATCCTCTGTCCGAGGTAAAAGCCAGCCCTTGGGTCACGCGAAGTGTCAACTAAACGTTTCGATAGATCTTTAAACAACTTGTGAGCACTCGGACCCCACGATCCAAGAGTTTCAACCCCAAACGGTTCGAAAATATAACTTCCAACAAGGTTGTTATATTTCCGCCGCTTGAGGTTCTCCGCAGCCGCAGCGGCAGCACCAGCACGACACGACGAGCTAGGAAGATGTGAAGGCTGAAGAGTATCGACACAAGTAGCGTCCCATACTAAAGGACTTAACTTAACTTTATTATAATTCTCGTTCAGTCCATCCAAAGGTTTCTGGTAGAAATTGCCCTGTGCAATAAGACCGTCTATTGTACACTTATTCTTTTTGAAAATGTTTGTCCTTTAACGAGCTAAGGTGTGCAATAAAGTAATAAATAAACTAGTACTGATTGCAATCCCATCTGATAGCAAGCAGTGATGCAATCGAAAATTTCAATGGTCAGGCGTACTAGTTTATTAAAATCCTATTCACTTTGAAATCACCTAAATTATAATCGGTCGGGAAGACCGCAGCAGACAAATTGTTCAAGTCCATCGAATTATCTAAGCCTTCTAATCATTTGACGGGTGACACTCCAAATCCTTCTTGCTCCTACCAATTTTGCATAAAAAAACATCCCCCTAATATTCAAAGTCGCTCAACAAAGATCGTCAGCATCAGATTACGGGATGTCCAATAAAGGAGCGATTTTTTTATCGATACTCAATCTTGATCGGTAACAATCGTTTACTGGTCGATTAGACTCGGATGTTGTTAATGGCTGATCATCTTGTTACCTCTATATATTTGAGGAACTGAATTGTAGTGGGTACAAATTGCTTTCAGCGAAATCCATTTTTTTTATGTGATATAAACTAGTGCTTGATTGCAATCCCACCTGATGGTAAGCAGTGATGCAATCGTTGATGGTGACGCGCACTTGTTTATTAAGAGCGTATTTACTCTAGCGTTGAAGACACCTAAATTATAATCGGACGGGAAGACCGCAGCAAGCAAATTGTTCCAGTCCTTTGATGTACGCGGTATAAATGACGAGGCGATAGTCCGGACCGTAGAGGTTTCATTGAGTGATTTGAGCCTGAAGATGTTGCAAATATAAACACATACTCAAACTTTAACTTTTACAATATTCGTGTGATTATGATGTATGATAGTCTCGCACTTAACCACTATATCATCAATTATTTTTTTCTCTTTATATTTAGGGACTTCAATCCCAAAGAGCAATCTCACTTAATGGTAAGCGATGATATGGTCGACGATGGCTATAAGTCCCTAGTATGAATAGGTACTCTTGACTCCCATTCCCCAAGTCATAGCTATCAGAAAACACTGACTCTAGCAGGAAATTCCACTTCATAGCTGTTTGCACAATAAATGTGATCTCAAAACGTTTTGTGCCAATTCAATTGAAAGCGTTCATACAGAAAAGCTTATTTCTTAGTTACGTTTATACGGGTTCTGACAGCGGTTTCTCCCGCGTGTTCATCAGAAATCATCCTGAGGGAATCTACCACTAGAATAAGAAGTCCTATTATGTCGTATTTCAGTCCATGGTCTACACATTTTGTCTTTTCTTTTGGTATTGATCATTAAGTCATTGTGGCTCAACTCAGGACAACTATGGCAGTCCTGAGTTGAGCCACATGAATACTGACAAAATGTTTGCACTGACTGAACAGGTTCACTCAAATCTGTGTGGTTCTTTCCACAAAAGACCATCTCAGATATTAATTTGCATTATTACATTTTTGCTGTATGGACTTTAAAAGAGACTTTGACGTATGAGTTTATTTCGATGTTTCTTTTCAGGCTAGTCGGCTAGGAAACATGGGCCTCACTTACTTTTTAAATTGACGATTGTCAACTTGTTTTTCCTATTTGCAAAATAAATATTATTTACCATTCGCGGAGGTTGTCATTGATGATTTTCCAACCATAAAAAAAGTGTGTACAGCTAAAGTGTGGAAGTCTCTGCCGGAGTTTGTGTTTCCTGTTAGCAACAATTTCAGGATATTTAAATCAATCGTCGACCACTTTCTTGCTTTCCATCAGCTGAGATAGTCGTCAAGCGTGACCCTAGCGACAATAAAAAAAATCTCCCGCCCTCAAGGTGTGATTGACTTTAAAACAAAAACCTAAGGGTCGCTGGCTACAACCACAAAACGCCGCCACCGTGACCGGTACACTATAGTTTCTATAGGTTTCATACATTTTATATGGATTCGCCGTACACGGTTGACGCCGATGGCCGCCACACGATACAAATTGCCACTGCTTGCTTCTTGTAGCCCGCAGTGGCCACTAAACGTCGTCACAAGCTATTTGCGCAATTCTTACCTTCACCTTCTTTGTCAGAGTTCATAATGATACTGCGTGTATGAGTTTAAAAAAAGTAACAGCCATGAGTGGCGCCGGCGTTTGTGGCTGTGGCATGTGGCCTCTCTGCGGCGACACTTAATATACTGAATTTCTCTATACTTTATGCACACATGAGTACAGAGGCGGACTTAATGCCTTAAGGCATTTTCTACCAGTCAACCTTTGGGTGATGCAAAGACAAATAGTGGTAGGTTCAATATTAAACAGTACTTACTTATAAAATTCCTTATACAAATAACCTATAAAATACATATACACTATTATATATAATATATATTTACTCAAACTACAACGAAGAGACAAAAAAATTAAAATGAAGAATACACGAATCTAGTGAAACAAATAATAGGAAACATTAGCGCTGTGACGAAACTACTGCCAACTTCTTACGAATGTACTCGCGGACCTTCACTTTGAAGGTCAATCGGTTGGTTGCCATCCTGATTTCCTAGGGGAGCCTTGTTTTTTCAGTTGCTTTTTGCGTTCCAGGGCAGCAGTGGCTCTCTAACAATCCGTAGCTACAGTTTGTCACATTAACCTTTCAATCGTGGAAATTACAGACAAAATAGAAAGATAATAGGTGCGCGAACGCCGACGTTCGCTTGGGGTTTAATGAATTAATTTTGCGATTATTTACGATTTAAAAACTGGGCAATCACTTTTACTATCAGTAGGTACAAAATAAGTAGGCCATGGAATATTTCCGAGTTAGATCTTTGTCTACCAATAAAACAATGAAATTATTCAAATATCTCGCTAATTATTCCAAATCATTAGCGAGATATATTATGAGATCAAGATGAGCTCATAATACAAAAATAAAGTAGCCCACAAAAGGCCCTCAAAGAGTATTCTAACTAATTAGGTCACTTTTTATTATTGATGAAGTCACGTGGCTCAGTGATTGATTAATCTAGTGAGAGACTTCGGCAGGCTGCGATAGGCTAAGTTGATTTATTACCTGGACCCTTATTGGGTTGTGTGTGAACAGTTGGTAGACTATTAAAATAGCCTTAAGTCACAAAATAGATAGGTATAGAAGACAAACTCATGTATCTTCAGATGATGCGTGCACGTACCGGCAGCTCAATAAACGGATCTCGAATTCTCTGAAACGCAACCTTCGCCGATTTAATAGCGAGAGGATTAAGGACGCGATTGAGCGGAATAAGGGCTCCAAAGTTTTTGCACGGGATCTGTCTATTGGGCAGAGCCAGCTCACGAAACTGAAGACCGAAGATGGCAGAGTCATATCCGCCAAATCGGAGCTTCTCGGAGAGATCGAGGCATTTTATGGACAGTTATACACGTCAATCTCCAAACCCGCTACAAATCTGGCAAACGACCCAAGAGCTAGATTGACTCAACACTAAACTGAAGATATCCCGGACGTCAGCCTGTACGAGATTAGGATGGCTCTGAAGAGGTTGAAGAACAACAAGGCCTCAGGTGAGGACGGAATTACGGCTGAGCTCCTGAAGGCGGGTGGAAAACCGGTCCTTAAGGCCCTTCAAAAATTGTTCGATTCCGTCATACTTTAGGGGAAAACGCCACAGGCATGGAGCAGAAGTGTGGTGGTACTCTTCTTTAAGAAAAGTGATAAAACCCTGCTTAAAAATTACAGGCCCATCTCACTTCTGAGCCATGTCTACAAGCTGTTTTCCAGGGTCATCACGAACCGTCTCGCGCGCAGGTTTGACGACTTCCAGCCTCCCGAACAAACCAGATTCCGAAAAGGTTTCAGCACTGTAGACCACATACATACGCTACGGCAGGTCATACAGAAGACCGAGGAGTATAACCTGCCTCTCTGCCTAACGTTTGTGGACTACGAGAAAGCTTTTGATTCGATCGAGACTTGGGCTGTGCTGCAGTCTCTCCAAAGGTGCCAAATTGACTATCGGTACATCGAAGTGCTGAAGTGTTTGTACGAAAACGCCACCATGTCAGTCCGACTCCAGGACCAGACCTCGAAACCTATCCTCCTGCAGCGATGTGTGAAGCAGGGAGACGTCATCTCTGCAAAACTGTTCACGGCCGCAATGGAGGATGTCTTCAAGGTTCTGGACTGAAGTGGACTAGGCATTAATGTCAATGGCGAGTACATCACTCACCTTCGGTTTGCCGACGACATAGTAGTCATGGCTGAGACTATGGAGGAGCTCAGCATAATGCTCAATGACCTCAGTAGAGTTGGTCTTAAAATGAACATGGATAAAACCAAAATCATGATTAACAACCATGTAGCGCCCACTCTTATGAAGGTCGGAGACTCTACACTCGAAATTGTGAACGTTTACGTCTACCTCGGACAGACAGTCCAGTTGGGTAAGTCTAACTTCGAGAAAGAGGTCAACCGTCGAATCCAACTCGGCTGGGCAGCGTTCGGGAAGCTACGCGGTATCTTCTCGTCCAACATTCCAGTGTCTCAAGACGAAAGTCTATGACCAGTGCGTGTTGCTAGTGATGACATATGGCTCCGAAACGCGGTCGCTCACAATGGGCCTCATCAGTAGGCTTAAAGTGACCCAAAGAGCAATGGAAAGGGCCATGCTCGGGGTTTCCTTGCGTGATCGAATAAAAAATGAAGATATCCGCAGAAGAAACTAAGGTTGCCGACATAGCACGAAGAATTGCCAAACTTAAAAACTTCAGTGGCAATGGGCAGGGCACATTGCTCGCAGAACAGATGGCCGTTGGGGCCGAAAGGTTCTGGAGTGGCGACCGCGTACCGGAAGACGCAGCGTTGGAAGGCCTCCTACAAGGTGGACCGATGACCTGGTGAAGGTTGCAGGAAACCGATTCATCCGCAAACACATCAAGGCCTGTGTTTGAGTTCAGGAGAGCGTTAATGGCGGCTATTGTCCGAGGAATAGGCGACTTGGAATGTACTAAAAATAATATTTTATATTTTTTTTATAATATTTCTTTTTTTTTCACTTATACTAATGTAATATAGACGTAAAGCATGTTTTTTTTTGTTTGTAGGAGGTAATCTCAGAAAGTACTGGTCCGATTGCTAAAATTTTTACACCGATAAAAATCTTTATTCCTGAGTGACATAGGCTATATTTTATGTACGCGGACGAAGCCGCTGCCAAATCTAGTATTACAATAAAATACAATATTGCTCAGCCACATTTTACCATTCAGCACGCAAACATTTACATTGTTTAAATCATGTTATTAGGCACATTAAAAAATAAAGTAGATCTATTTATAAATAGTCAATACGAAATTGACTTTAAAAAAAAAAAACACGTGTCATAAACTAAAGACGGTTCTGATTTAAAATATAGAACAAAAAGGTTGAAAATGTTTGATATATTTTTATCTAAAGCCAAGACAGGGATAGGCACCATTTTGTCTCTCGATTAGACACGGCTGTTGGTAACGACTGATCCTGTAACGTAGATAACACAGATTGAGGCCGGTAATGCGAAATCTATGAGGTGCGTTGATAACAGTCACTCTTGCTTTTAGACGCCGCCGAGGTAAAATTCTATCGAATATTGAGTATGATAAATTCAAACTAAGATCCTCTTGTCATGTTTTCTTGATGATATTACATGTAAGCATTTTATATAGGAAGGGGAGACACAACTAGCACTGTCTCGCCTTGGGCGTAACAAGCTTAGTATGATTATTTTTTTTGTACTTTTTGTAGTACAATATTGACTGGTAGATCAGTCAATATTGTACTACAAAAACACACTGTCCTTACAGAATATCTATTAATACTGTAATATGAAAATATGGCAAGAACAACAATAAAAAATGTAACCATGGAGTTTCTTGCTAGTTCTTCTCCATAGAAAACGACCAATTTGGAACCGTGCACTAGCTTCTGACGTTTTATAAGTGCCCATGTAGGCCTATGTGAAATAAAAACAATTGTTTTTTTTATTTAACCTTGCACTCGAAAGATAACTCCAGAGCATTCTGGAACGACGGCAAAGAAGGAACGTATGAGTGGGTTTTAGTTAGTAAAAGTCTGATTTCCCTCCCGCTCCGCCCAAGAGCGAGATAAGTCATTGGATGAAAAAAATATACACAGTCACTTAAAAACTTTGGCTTTTATAATATTAGGCTATCACACTGCCACGCACTCCGCAGCGTAGTGCGTGAATGCGTGTCTTAACGTTGCTTGTAAGTATCTCCGTTTGTATAAAAAACACGCACAATCCAACATACTGAAAATGCATCCACGCGCGCTCATACGGATCACGCACCTACATGTGGAGAAACGGACTCACGTGCGTGGGTGCGGGGCGACACGCAAGGTATGGCACACCGAATCTCGTAGTACCTTGCGGGATTTTGTATGAAATGAGCGCGTGCCTGCGTAAATTTACAAAATGCACATACGCGTGTGTGTGTGTAAAAAACCCGCACGATGATGCAGATCTGCACTCCCGCAAGTACGTGTGTAAGTGCGTTTTCACGCGCTACGCTGCCTGGTGCATGGCAGTGTGATAACCGCCTTAGTGTATGTAATTAGAAATTATTCGAATGGAAAATTAAACAAAAACATAATATAGCAGTCGATGAATACTAATTTATGTAGGTAGGCAATCTAACGATTCTAATACTACGCCCAGACACAAAGCAAAATTAAACACGACTAAGAACAATAATTACTTATTCAACAAATTAGTTCACACTCAACAAAACACATTTTTAATTAAAAATATATTAAACGCTTTATCCTCGCGAGGTTCTGCAATATTCATAAATTAGAGACAAAATACAGAGATAAAATTGTGCCGCCATGACTGTTTGACCCCTAGGCCTTTGGGGCAGGCATATTCAATTACGTACCTACTGGATTTAGGTTTGTGGACCTTCACTTATCTAATTTGTGGGTCTGCTAACCTTGAGATATGAATTTCGAATTATACCAATAAATTCTAGCAGACGAGTTAAAAAAAAAATTTTCTACGTGAGCTCGACAAAAGAACGTTCGATTAACGCTAGTGCGAGAAAGTTTTACTGTGACTCACCATAGTTCGAATGCACGCTTGTGCGACACACTGAAGTTCGACATTATGGTAGTTCGATACTATAATAGTTCGACACTATGGTTACGTAGTAACTATTCATTAATCTGTGACTATGGTAATTCGACACTATGATAGTTCGACACACATAAGTTAGACACTATGGTAGTTCGACAGTATGGTAGTTCGACACTATAGTAGTTTGACACTATGGTAGTTCGACACTATGGTAGTTCGACACTATGGTAGCTCGACACTATGGTAGTTCGACGCGATATGGTAGTTCGACGCGCTATGGTAGTTAGACGCGCTATGGTAGTTCGACGCTATGATAGTTCGACACTACGGTGGTTCGAAAAACAATCATTATGACAACAACGACGACGGTCTTTTTCAATGTTATTCACTATGAGTTTCAAAGATTGCATGTATCAGAGATGAGAATGTAGAGATGGATGTGTAAAGAAATAATAATAATTATAGAAATAAAGGAAGTTTGAAAGTGCACCAGTGACTGAAAAGTTGAAAAGGAATGTTAATGTATTGTTTTTTAAGATAAACTTTGTCTTGGTAAGGTATTGTGAAGAGGAGTGGTGAAACGCATGTTACTAAAAGAGTAATGAGTATACATGTGCCAAAACTAGCTTCTGCCAGCGGCTTCGGCCGCTTGAAAGTAAGTTTCTCCGTATACATTTTGGACCCTCGTTTCATCTCCTTAGGGCGTGAATTTTAGAAAATCTTCGCCTGCTTCATAACAGGAAGCCTTGTGCAAAATTTCATGTTCCCGGTCCCAGTAGTTTCGCCTATGCATGTGTGCATTGATATATCAGTCAGTCAGTGTCTCCTTTTATATATTAACATTTCGAATAACGTCAATTAAAAATACACAATAGAAAGACAATGACATTGCGAAACGCGTTCGCTTGGGGTACTAGGTTCTGCCAGCGACTTCGCCTACTTGAAAGTAAGTTTCTCCCTATAACTTTGAACCTTTGTTTCTTGCCTTAGTGCAAGCCTACGAAATTTCACACTCCTAATTCCAGTGGTTTTGGCTGTGTGTTGATATGTCAGTCAATTTCTCCATTTATAAATTTTCAGTCAAGTTTAAAAAACTTACTCAATCGGAAGCACAATAAATTGCAATTCTGAACATGGAACCTCTATTATTGCAGAACTCATACAACTAAGCCAAAAATTATTCCAGACTTATCAGCGTTTTTCAAGTCAATTGTATGCAAAAACGAAATGCGAAATAGTAGCCAAGTCCATTGTTCATGTTAGTTGACTTGGCACTTAGAATAATTGTGGTCTAAATAGGTGCCAAATGTAGCTACTAAACTGCTTAACTACTGCTGAGTAACAATCGGTGCCAACGAGATGAAACTCAAAACACGTTTTGTTGGCATTAAAAACAAATGTTCTCTCGTAAAATGTATAGAAAATTACAGAAAATAATATTAGTCACCTTTTTTTCAAAAAAGTAGGTATCCATGGAGTATTCTACCGGTTCCTTTTCATAGGAAACGACCAATTAAAATAAAATAAGTGCCCATGTTGTCCTATGTGAAATAAAATAGTTTAAACTTGAACGTAATTACGGCCAAGATACATTGATTTGTCACGGAACTCTGGTGCCTACATTGCGGCTTAATTATCAGATCTTAACAAAATTTGTATGGGACTAACTCGGGAGTAAAATTGGTTAAAAAGAAAAAAAAAGTTGGTCCACAATTGACCGAAAAAGAGGTTATTATGACATTAAAATAAAGAAAAATACAGCCGAACATACAACATCAGTTTTAGTAAATGGGAAACCGTAAAACACGTGCCTGGTATTTTTATATTTTATTATTATTATTATTTTGTACTTGCACCCAGCTGTTTGATGGCTCCTAATACCCTCTATGACCTACCGTGACATGTGTTGTATTTAGTATCGGTGGTGTCCAACTCGTGACCTTTATAAATATTTTTGGGAAAAAATATAACATGGTGTAAAAGCTATTGGAATCCATTCAGTTACTGATTCTGAACAAATTATATTCAGGTTTCGCATAAACATAAAATTATGTTATTTTAACCTTCACTTCTTTGATGTTGGTGTATTTCCCACAACTGCTTTTAACTTGATTCAATACCAAAAAAGAAAACATACAAGGTGTAAGAGACAGCCCTCCGCAAACTTTAAGGGCTTGCTCAGTAGACGAAACTGAACAACCTTCCACAAGATTTTTTTACAGGAAACGAAAAAAGAAATCCGCCTCATCATACAAAATTATAAACTTGATTGGATTGTTTGTATGGAGAGGCCGTTTTTTTTTTCGTTTCCTGACATAAATTTTTCTGAAAGGTTGTTCAGTTTCGTCTACAGAGCAAGCCCTTAAAGTTTGCGGAGGGCTGTCACCGTATCTGTACACCCTTTATAGTGCGTTACACATAAGAAGTTCCTTCACCTTAATGTAGCCCCTGTCTGTCTACAGAAAAAAGGAAATAAAAAAAAAGAGTTGCCTGCTGTAGCAAAATTGTTGCCCGAAATGCGAAACGATATCGATTTTAGCGGTAGTTGCAAAACTTTTTGTAGAATTATGAGGGGAATGGGATTTTATTACAAAAATAAGCAGGTCTAAAAGGAATTTGTCAATGGAGAGGTACGATACTGTGGCTTGGCGTTTTCGGTATTTGATAGAATTGCAGGACAATCGAAGTGGAGCTTAGCGTTCTATACTTTATTCAAAAATAGTTTTTACAGTTATATCAAAAGAAAACAAAAAAAAAAAAAAAAATTATAAGGCAATTGTTAAGGGTGAGTTGTACCATTTAACTATAACGATAACAAAGCCATTAACAGTTATCAAATCGTCGAATTGACCAATAGGCGGCCGTTTCACGGCTGGTTATGGTTTGGTTATCGTTATAGTTAAATGGTGCAACTCACCCTGAGTAATTTCAATGCTAAAAACTTTTTACAAAAAAAAAAAAAATAACCGGTTCTATAATAGTTTTGCCTCTTCGTTATTTAACACCGACTTCCGAAATTAAAGTTATTTTGATAGTTTTATTGTTTTTTTTAGTAAGTCGGTTATTTTTTTTTTTGTAAAAAGTTTTTTATTTCACACTTTTTAATTGCAATACACTTACAGCCAGAGTACCTTTTTCTCATGACAATTCCAATTAACTCAAACCCTGCTAGGATACATTGTTTTATTATGAAGATCCCGTGTCTACCTTCCGGCTCCATCATCATCATCAGATCAGTTCGATAGTACCTTATAGCCAAAGTGCATCTCATGACAATTCTAATAAGCCCAAAAACGGCTAGGATACATTGATTAATTACGGAGTTCCGGTGCCTATCTTGCGGCTCCATCATCATCATCAGGTCACATCGATGATACCATTTTCAACATACCAATTCAGAACTATTCATTTATTTGTAACTATGTTCATTGGGAGATCTGTGTGAGTATGAACTTCCGTTGGCCATTTCTGATCTTCTTCACCAGTTCATCTCTTCATCAAATTTCATGTTTTGTTTGATGAAAATACCAAAAGAACTATATGGTTGCCTATAATATTTGAGGAGTTCCCTCGATTTCGCCAAGATTCCCTAATCAGATCCCAACTTGGTGACTATGGGACCATTTGGGAAGTATACCCTTTCCAACAAAAAAATAATTTTTCAAATCGGTTGGCAAGTGACGAAGTTATGCGCGAACATACATAAAAAAAAATACAAACATCCGAATTGAGAACCTCCTCCTTTTTTAGAAGTCGGTTAAAAATATAGCAACTCTGTTTTTCCGTATTACCAACATTACGGCGAAGGAACATCTTTTGTGAAACGCACTATACTCAGCAAACTGATAATAAAACTGTAATGTAACACACTTCAATCTCACATATATGACGTCACAGCGATGACGTCATACCGTGAACAAAGCACGTTCAGCCTAGCTTACGGAGTTGAATTTAATCTGATCTTAGCTGGCACTCATCATCTATGCTCTTAATGAATTTGAAGTACACTCGCTTGAGTACCGAGATGTCGGGCGAAGCTGGATGTGGTGGTGTGGTGTGTGTAATGGAATATGCATTGAAATGCATGTGTTGAATGTTATGACAGTTTCTATTTGTGCATTTATGCAGTATTATTTGTAAAACACTAATAACCTTGCACGACAGTATTACTAAAATCATAAACAACGACTTTTGTTCTATGACTTTTAAAAATGTATGACATTTTATCAGATTTTAAGCTATTGCATAGCTTCTATCGCGGGCCTTGAGCGTGGAGACCGAACCCAGAAATTCCGTAACGAAAATAACCTAACACCCCCCCCCCACTCATTTGTTTTTGAGCGTGGTGACCGATAAGAAAACAAATGAGTGAACAATCAATCAAAATTCAATTCAATGTGTGAAAGTGTAACTTCAATTAATATTAAAGAAAAAAAAACAAAGGAAAAAAAATGCTGCATAAATAAAATAAATAAATAATCATAAGTTGATAAAAATGCTATGCAATAGCTTTACCGCGGCAGTCTCCGAGTGCCACACGTCTTTTTTTTTTTCATACAAAAATAAAAATATTGAAATTGAAGCAGGGTCGAAACTCGAAGCCTACAGGGCCAAGGGTCTGCTTCAGAAAGGAAGATTTGGCTCGGATACGAAAAGCAATGAAAAGAGTGCGTTTTTATTTTCTTTAGTCAGTAATCTCCCGCTCCGTCCAAGGGCGCGGAGATGTCATTGGATGATTTTGACACCTACAAAAAAAATCTGGGCTGCTTCAGAGTAATTTCAAATTGAAAAATCCAATAGCAGTTTTTGCTACCTAAGAAAATTAGAACCTCACGTTCAAGCAGTGTCGTAGCCTACTGGGGGCATAGGTGATGCGAAAGAAATCCCCGGGGCCTTGGAACAATGGCAAAGAAGAAACAGGAGTGGGTTTTTAGTCTGTAAAAGTCTGACACTGTCTCCCGCTCCGCCCAAGAGCGGGGGAAGTCATTGGATGATTTTCCCCCCTAAAAAAAGAACCCCATGTTCAAACGTACGCTCTTGTGACCACGAAACCAACGAAGCAATTAAACTATATTAGTTTATAAGACAGTAAATTGACATGTTAACAAATTCGCTGTCTACTCTAAATACGTAATATTAATATACGCAAGTTATTTCCCCAACCATAACACATTTGAAGTAATATCCTATTAAGAGCGCCCAACACGAGATACATTTACATACAACCGCTTTGACGTGATTATGACGTTATTACACATCTTTCTCCAGATATTTTGGAAACACAGATCTCGTAGATGTTATCTAGGTTTCACATTATCACCGTTTCAGCCGAAAGAGGTCTACTGTTGGACATTGGCCTCCCCCAAGTGTCGCGATAACGCAGTCCTATCCGTTTCGCATCCACCGGATTCTCGCAACCATCACTAGGTCATCGGTTCATCTTGTAGGAGGCTTTCCAATGTTGCGTTTTTCGTCTTCATCGACCATCTGTTCTGTGATTAGTAGTGATGTAGGTTTTTATGAAATCAAAACATTTTGTGTAAAACTCAATAAAATCCAATAAAGGCCTCAGAAAATCTGCTATTTTGCGTGAAGTCTGGCCCTTCATAATGTATTCTTAAATTAAAAATATAAAATGTGTCTATAGAAACCTTGCACATTTAATCGAGATTTTAAATAACATTTTGTTCCAAAATTTTTAGGGTTTTAAAAAAATTGTATACCCTGGAACAAGTTTCATTATTATTAAAACTTCATGCAACACAAAGGTACATAGGTGGACTTAATGCCTTAGGCATTCTCTATCGATCAACTAATGGTGGTGAAGAGAAAACACGACAGGTGCATAAAAAAAGAAATGAATTCATTCGAGTAAATGACAGAATCTCCGAACACCAACAGAGCGTTCAGGCGTTATCGCTCTTTTTCTGCGTTGCCTTTTTATCAAACATTGCGTTGGACGAAACTATAAGCGGTTTGAGAAGGGCCCTCTGAACTTTGAAGGCGGGTATATCGCCTGTCATGAACTGAAACACTAACGTGCCTGAGAATGACACTAATTGCCAGACATTCATTACAGACGGGCATTCAACTAGATGTCTCAAGTTAGCGTCGAGTCACGCATTCTAGGAACACGCCTCATATAATGACCTGATAATTAGGTATGTCAGTAACATTTGTGTTGCCTGGAATTGTTTTAAATAGAATTTTAAATTAATAAAAAAATCCTAACACAGAAATAGTGTTTTGTAAAATATTCGATTAAAGGACGGAATCACCGAACGCCAACAGAGCGTTCAGGCTCTATCTCTCTTTTTCTTCGTTGTCTCTTTATCAAACAATGCGTTGGACGAAACGACAAGCGGCTTGAGAAGGGCCTTCTTAACTTTGAAGGCGGGTATATCTCCTGTCATGACCTGAAACACTAACGTGTCTGAGAATGACACTAATTGCCAGACATTCATTACAGACGGGCATTCAACTAGATGTCTCAAGTTACCGTCGAGTCACGCATTCTTGGAACATGCCTCTTATAATGACCTGATAATTAGGTATGTCAGTAACATCTGTGTTGCCTGTAATTGTCTTAAATAGATTTTTAAATAAATAAAAAATATGACATAAAAATTACATACATACAAAATACACACACATTTTGATGTAAAAAACTCTATAAAAATGGAGAAAGTTTGTCATTACGACCGAGATGGAATTCACCTGAGGCTTAGGCAAGGGTATCATGAAGACGAGAGTTTTTCTATTTATAGAAATGTAATAAATTATAGTGGGGGTGAGCTGGCACACTTTTCTGCACTAGTGCGAAAAACAGTTAATTGTATGCTTAAAAGCGTAAGATATAAGAGCGGGATCTCGAGAAAATGTATTGAAAAAGCTTTATTTAATTCAATGATATGATATTCTTAAGTAACAGAATATCAAATTTCGAATTATTCAGATCCTTGGCTCACACCCTTACAACCTTATTCAAAATTGGTTTATCCGTTTAGGAGCTACGATGTCACAGACAAACACTCAACCCCTAGACACACATATTTTTTTGTTTGGGGGTAAAAAAAAAACGTAACGCTGGGATGAAAGATGACATGAAAGCGGGTATTTGCCCTGTACAGAGAAGATACAGGCTGAGACCGCATCGGCAAATCCCTTAGTGTTGCAGGTCTCTTTGGCGTTGCCGTGCCCTCGTGGGGGCGATCGGCGGCGGAGACCTCTCGCGCCGGGCCATGGTTGAGGCCATGGTTCGGAGCGAGGAGGAGTGGCAGGCGGTCGCCGACTTCTGCGAAGCACTAATGCTTGCAAAGTCCGGTAACTGTCCGGACCAAGCCTAAGTCGTCGACGGCGCGCACTGTTCCTGCGCGCCTCAAGGAGTTGTCAGCAACAGCAGGGGCCCAGCCGGGTCGAAGCCTACTGGGGCCAGGGTTATCCGAAAGGGAACTCGACCCCGGTATGAAGGCTTGAAGGAACGGGGTGGGTTTTTTAGTCAGTAGGAGTCTGACACTATCTCCCGGTCCGAAAACACGCACAGTCCAACACACCGAAAATGCATCCACGCGCGTTCATGCAGATCACGAACCTACATGTGGAGAAACATGCACTCACGCGCGTGGGTGCCGGGCGACATGCAAGGTATACCACATATTGTCTCGTAGTACCGTGCGTGAATTTGTATGAACGCGAGAGTGCGTAAAAAACCCGCACGATGATGCAGATCCACACTCCCGCAAGTAGGTACGTGCGTAGGTGCGTTTTCACGCGCTAGGTACGCTGCGTGGTGCGTGACAGTGTGATAACCGCCTTTAGGCAGCATCAATATCCATTTTCCATCTAGATTCTACAGGCCGCGGGTCTTCGCTTGTTTACCAACCTTTTACGCAAAAAGGGCAATTTTAATAATCTACGTATTTACTTCAAGAGCGTGACGCAAAATAGGTACAGAGATACCCAGCAACCGGTTATTTTGGTAAATCGATTTGTATCTACGGTTTTTTTTTTTACGTGTGGGAATCATACAATGATATCTTCCGCCTGCTTCCACCCAATGATTTTCCCTTCAGAAATTCCCCGCGGTCCTAGCTAGGGTTATGGCTAAACCGTAGGGACCCAGCAGGGCCGATGCCCGCCTTCTGGGTCCCTACGGTTTGCTGACACCTCTTTGAAGAGCGCATGAATTACTAAGCCTGTTAACGACTAGGCTCGGTGCGATTTTAATTACCGGACGGACGCCGAGCTACCCATTGAACGACTTCCGCAAGCCCGCGTCTACCGTGGCTGGTAGTCGGGGTCGGAATCTCGGCGGCTGGTGCAAGTGAACGTTTGCTCCCTCACGCGTGCGGCCTCTTCTTTCACTAGCATTACTGCTGCGCAGGAGGTGACTCCCTGCCGTTACTTCTCGTTACTTATATCTACGGTAAAACTATACCAGTTTCACAGCTATACGAACAGAATAAACACATAATCTATACCAAACACGTGGATTCCCATGCGTGACATTTTCGTGTGTTGTAAGCAAACGTGTGGCGGTTCACGCTAGACATGTTTGCACGCTACGCGGAGCTAAAACATACATTGGTTCAGCGTGTCGCGGGATGTATTCTGTGCATGGTTTATTCGCTAGATCCATTCGTGCATGACTGTACTTCTGTTCGGCGTGGAATTTGTTTGACTAGGTTGGTAGTGGTTAGGAATTTTGGTACGGAACCATTTTGGTTTGAAATTTTCATGAAAGTTTATTTTTGTAACCACATTGTTTTTTTTTTTTTTTAATAATAATATTCCACAACTATCACACAACGCCTCGTCTAGTCCCAAGCTAAACAGAGCTCGTGTTATGAGTACAAGACAACTGATAAACACACTTATATTTCTAAATTCTTACTTACTAAGATAAATTACACCCATCATGCTCATCACACAAACATTTGCCCTGGGTGGGAATCGAACCCACGATCTCCAACATAACAGTCAGGGCCATTAACCACTAGACAAACAAGCTAGTCAAATTGTGCCTATACGAACTTGCTTACCTTCATAATATTAGCTTATGGCGTAAGACAGGAAGCATGTCTTACCCAAATAATTTTTATACGAAAATCATATTTTGGTGTAATACAAAAATAACATTTATTGAAAATAACAGGAAATAAATTTTTAACCCCTGAGTCCCCAAGCATTTAAATAGGTATAAATACGGATAAATATTTAGAAGCGTTATTATAATTAACACCAAGTCAAGGAGGCTCCAGATCCATGACAGTATCTCCCACGCAGTTGTCGCAGTGTCGAGACACACAGTCAGCTGTGTGTATTACACCGACGACGCCGACGATGCCACGGGCCGTTTTGCCCGGAAAGCGATGGATGCACCTTCTAAAATGGTCGTCGAATACAACCTTAAGACGGCCATGCAGCATCGAGACATCGCAGTCGTAAAAGCCCTGATGGAGTTAGTGAAGACTCTAGGTAGCAAATAAATAGAAACCTAATACCCCAATTCTACCTACAAACCTTAAATGTATAGTCATGTGTAACATGTAAAATGTAGTTTTTAATTTGTATAGTAATTTAGTACTATAAAGCTTAAGCGATTTGTATAATTGTGAAACTAGCCATTAAGAAACATATTATAATACAAAATATAACAAAAGAAATATAAAAAAAAAAAAAAAAAAAAAATGTACAGTAAGGCCGCAAAAGTCCATAGGAACGCTAATGATTACATTGCTACGAACCGAGCGAGCGCGATATTTCCGTGCGTATGTGTGCGCATGTATGAGTATCCACATTCCACAGATAACACACACTAAGGAACTGTCGTCGCACTGAGCTATATGGTAGCATTGATAAAATTCGTGCAAATTCGTCATGTGCTGGTAGCCGTGTGAACTAAGTGTTGGATTCGCAAATCACGTAACCCGAGTTCAAATCATGGTCGGTCCGTTGCAGTTATTTCTTACTTTGAAAATTCCCAATCTATATTGATTTAATTGTTTTTTTATATTTCTATGAAAAATACTATTGCATTTTTTGCACTAAATAGTTGCAAATTACGAATGTGATCTATTAACCACAAGAAGAATCACATTCGTAATTTGCAATTATTTAGTTGTTACATCTTTTCGATGTTATAAGGTGGAAATAAAAAGACGTGTTTAATAAAAATGTTTATTCTTTATATTTACAAATTAAACATTTATGAGAATTGTGACGTCGAATTGTTACCTAGACAAAAAGTTATCTTGTAACCGTTATCTATGTTACGCCTAAGATTGTTTGTTGGAAGTATACCCACTTAGACCATTCATAATATGAATAACGTAACAATGAACGGATATTCAAATTTTAATAAAATAAAATATAGGTAATTGTTTATATCCAGTTATTTATTGAAAAGTGATATATGATTTGGACTTTGTAAACATTTTATTTTTGTGTAACGTCACAATGAATGTATTGAGGTCATAGCTTAATTGTTCATTTTCTTGACGAAAAGAAGATTGAAACCAAACCTCAATTTCTGTTAAAAGAACTTTAGTTCTCACAAGATAATCGTCAATTAGATGAGAAAAATAAATTGAACTATAGTATTATGTTAAAACAGTGCGGGTAGAAGAATAAAAAACGAAATAGACTCATGATTATTGTCAACAAAATTGATAGCGAGTTCACTGCATTCTTAAGATGAGGCGATGGCACAAGTTAAAAGATATAGCTGTTTTAAACGAAAGTAAACACAATATAATACAGTGTTTGTTAACGAATAATCACAGATATGTTAAAATAAAATGGTAGGCCATTTAGTTTAGTTAACATTAAATATTTAGTGCGAAACGTAATCGTTCTTGTTTGTGCCTCTCTGTCAAGTACGGCTTTTTAGCAGGTTTTCTGTGATGCACGCCTTCAGCGTGAAGTGCACGGCGAACAGTATCCATCGAGGTGTCATATAATTCCGCAAAATGTCTCGTTGGTGCGAAACCATTCGTTTCGTATACGTCCACCATATGTCGTCGCTGCGCCTCGCTAATAAGCTTCGATCTCCCACTTCTCTTTCGACTAGCAAGGCTACCTTCTTCCTCATATCTTTTTAGCCAAAGATTTACAGTATTTTTCTAAAATAAAAAAAAATATATATATTAGGCAGCTATACCTACTTCACTTCATTTTCATTATATAAAATGTTAATAATCATAATTATTGAATATAATTTTAAAATAAAACTGCATTTATTAATCCAATAACCAATCCAATAAACCCAACGATTTACGTATTTCTCTTTTAAACCTCATAAAGATACGATGAATGGATTCATAAATGGCATACTTTTTAATTAGAAGATTAATTTGTAATAAAGTTACAATTCATTAATAGCTATTATACTCACATTCAGTCCGGTTTCTTCAGATATTTGTGTTTTATTAAGACCACTTTTATGCAGCCCAATGATAGTCGCCCTCACTTCAATACTAATATTAGCCTGCATTTTGCGAATATTACAATACTGTCAACCTCACGTCACTAACCAACAACTACAACCAAACGACAGTTCATTTCGGTTAAGTTAAAACTCGTGTCTACCTCGCAGAAATCTAATTCTTTATTTAGTTTTTTTTGTGATCTACCTTTCTAACTCTAAGAAATGTGTGAACAAGTTAAAGAATAATTTAATATATGTAATGCAAATACATAACTTCCAATCGGGTAAGAACTTACAAAAAGTCAATAATTGCGTGGGATTTGAACTTGCGGCACGCTGATTTGCGCTTCAATCTGTGTGCCTATACCACTGGGCCATCTTGACTTATGATAAGTTGATGAAATTGTGAATTTCAATCATTTGTTGGCGAAACTTGAAAATAAAAGGTCGTAAGTCAAACTAAACGTCAAACGAATATGTTTTAAGAATTCTTATGGACTTTTGCAAGTGATAGTACATTATAACACAAAAAAAAAATAAAATGAATAAAAAAAAAAAAAATAATAAATAAAAATAAAAAAAAAAAGAGTCTGAGGTGGACTCGCGTAGTTTTTAACCTTAGTTTTTAAGCTTAGTTTTTAAGTAAATATTTGTCCAAGATGAGGGCACGACAATGAAAAATAATCTGTAAACAAAATGAAAAATGTAAACAATTGCGCGGACTACCATGTCTGCGGTAAAATATGTACGAAAAAAAAAAAAAAAAAATACGGATAAATAGAAAAAGTTGCTTATTTTCGAAATTTACAGACTACTTTATGAAGAATTTCTTATTTACATTCTTAGATACATAAACAATAAATAAACCCTCAAAATTTTAATAATCTACGTGGACTTTTAATAATATTAGTGTTCAACTAAATGACGCGCGAACACCCGCGTTCGCGCGAACGCGCTGCGTTCGCTAGGGGTTTGAGGGGCAGCAGGGACCCAGCCGGGTCGAAGCCTACTGGGGCCAGGGTTATCCGAAAGGGCGCTCGAGCCCCGGTATGAAGGCTAGAAGGAACGGGGTGGGTCTTTTAGTCAGTAAGAGTCTGACACTATCTCCCGCTCAGCCCAAGGGCGGGGGATGTCAATGCATGATTTTTTCCCACCATAAAAAAAAGGGGGTTTGAGGGGAACATATTATTATTTTCAAAAGTACCTGCTATCTAAACTAGCACTCTAATATTATAAAGATGGAAGTTTATGTTTAAGTATATAAATGTGTATATAGGTATACAAATAAACTTTTGCCGCGTATGTTTGTTAGTCTTTCACTTAAAAACTGCTGAATGAGATTTGATGAAACTTGCAATGTATTATAGTTTACACAATATATATGTACATCAAAATAACAATTATCGTGAAACTAGTTCTTCGTCAAATTTTTTCTCACTAGTTGATATGAACGTAAACTTACGATTTTCGAAACCTGTATACTACTATAATACTCGTATAATTATAATTCATGGAGTAGCGGCAAAACCGCTACTCCATGAATTATAATTATCGAAAGAGCCACCGCGACCATGGAACGCAAAGGAATACTGAAAATAAACGAGTGGGTTTTCGTCAGTAAAAGCCTGAAATTCCCTCTCACTCCATTGACGAGGGACAACGCACACCCACTCCCAAAAAAAGGAATGAAACAATTAAACAATTTAAAAAAAGTAAAAATCTAAAACCCGAATACGATAAAAAAAAACGACGCAGAAAAAGTATGAAACAAGATTTTCAGGATGCTGAAATAAACAGGGTAACTGAAAACAAGAACAGAATAAAAAGAAAAGCCGTAGTCACACATTATTAAAGAGTTTCGGTTGGTGCCTACTATGTTCAGCGGACGATTAAGACGGTTCTAACGACGCGACATCTCATATGTCGAGTACCTATAAGTAGATTAGGAGCTATGAAGGAACAAATGAACATACTCACATACATTCATACTTACATAGCCTGTCAAAATCATAACCCTCCTTTGGCTTTGCTGTAATCAGTAAAAAATAAATGTAACAAACTTCAAAGTAACAGTTCCTCGCTAATTCAATTTACATGACCATCCCGAACTCAATTCTACTGCATACTTAGCCATTTCCTTCAAAGATAATATTACCATTCGATAAAAGACTAGCCACGAAAGGGCACCCACACACGAACTTATTGTCTTTAATAAAGTGCTCTTGAAGCGTCGTCGGTTCTGGTAGTCGTCAAACTCATTACTGTCCTCTTTACCAACTGTGGTACTTCCTGGAATGTATTGTTGAGTGTTTTGTGACGAGTCGTTGAGGGTAATTTTGGTAACCTTTTTGCGTTAGTAAATTTTATTATCATGAGAAAAATAGTATTTTTCAATTTATTGTGAATTTTCCTGTATTAATTTTTATACCATGTTTTATAATATGTACAAAATGGATGGCCCTCTCCATCCATTTTGAGAGGAAGGCCGAAGAAAAGATGGATGGATTGTGTGAGGAGTGATATGAAAGAAAAGAGAGTTAGTGATAGTTTGACGGGTGACAGTACGGAATGGAAGAAACAGCCGTGTAGCGCCGACCACAAGTAACATGGGATAAGTGAAGGAAGAAGAAGAAGTTTTATAATAAACGCAAATAACAATCGAAATCAGTTATAAAAAATGAACATTTGTTAATAAACATTTCAAATTTTAGTATGAGAAAGAGTGGGAGCGTGGTGGGAACATTGCATGATCATCTCTTTCATACCCACATAAACTAATGACGGTGACATCACATTTAGAGAGAGAGAAAGAAAGAAAGAAAACATGTTTATTTGGCACACTATAATTCAAGACCTAAAGTAATTAAACATAAAAAATATATAAAGAAATCTCAGATTGTGTATCCTTTTTCTGCCACTCTTCAATTTACTGAACGGATTTAAAAAATCTTTCTTTTTGCGATTTTGAATAAAGTTACCTTTTGATACAATAATAAAAAATGAGTCGCTTATCTAGTAGTGGATTACGGCCCATTCCCTCTCCTAGAGAGGAGGCCTGGAGTTCCAACAGTGGGATCATTATAAGGCTGACTATGCTATGCCTTATAGAAGACTGTTTTCAGTCTGGCACCAACCACAGATTCAAAAATACATAATATCACAAGTTATGATTTTTTCCATCTTCACATTGAAAGCTATTTTCTACAGCTTCAGTTAAACGCCCCCGTCCAATTCTGTTCTCCGTATATTTCCATATAATTTGTCTTAAGAAGTCGGCTAATGTTTCCGTCTGTCAAGATGGCGGATCGCGCGAAGCTATTTATCTCGACGCGCTGTTCGCAGCAAAGATGCTTACTGACGCCTCACTCAGTACTAGTACCGTTGGTAGCAAAAGTCGCAATATCAATATTATAATTTAATAGAAACTCAAAAAGTTAGTTGTAACCAATTTTATTGAGTATGTTCATGAGTAATAGGAATACCTCCAACCAACCGATAGTCATGAACATGATGATAACACCAGGGCCATGGTGATGATATGTATCGGCATTAATCTGGACCCTTAGGCGTATAAGAAAGCCGCTAGACCAGAGCAGCGGAAGTCAAACTGCACCCTCAGCCCACGACACAAGTGTACGTAAGAACACCTGGGTGGTTTTAGTAATTAAGAGCCTGACATACCCCTCCACCTACCGTAAGGCGGAGGAAATCCACGAGAAATCCTCATGGATTTCCCACCCCGAAAAAAATTTAAAGAGTCCACCACGGTACGGTCCACGGTATTTATTTATTTTATACGGTTATTTATTTGTTTTCCAGGGCCATCCCTGGAACACAAAGAATAACTCATCATCATTATTTCAGCCGAAAGACATCCACATAGGCCTCTTCTTAGTGTCGTCACAACGACCGGTCCTGTGCGTCTCGCATCTAAAGAAAAGAAAGAAAAAAAGAAGAAAATGTTTATTTGGCACACAATGAACAAAACACGTATTAAAAAAATAATAAAGACTTAAATAATATTAAAAAACTTAAAAGTAAAAAAAAAATACAAACAAACAGCAACAAAGTGTCTCACGGTAGTGCCATACCTATAGGTTTATAGTTCCGCATACTGCCAGTCAACTGTAGCAGTTGCCTGACGCTGGTTTTCAACGGAACCTTTGAGTGTAGGTGCGTCACATCAAATGCCCGCTTGACAAGCGTGGTGTGCTCCCAAAACATGAAAGGGTATGGTAATAATATGTATAAACATGAAGGGGAGTATGAAAATATAAGCATTTATACAAATACAACAACAACAAAAAACCGCCTTGACGTTCGTGATATCACCCCCTTTAGGCTACCATATCTCGGAACATTTCGTTTAAATACGTTTTCGACCTATACACAAACTCGCCTTCCATTACCGACCCCGCTAGATCAGCTATAAGTTGAAACCCTTTTAGCAATCAACAAGTAACAATCAGGTTAAAACTTCTGAGCAATCAACAACTAACAAAATAAGTCTTTAAAAAATTGTGGTCCAATTTCTTTTGCCAACTGTACCTGTCCGTTTTGTTTTAGAACATAATTGTTTCGTATTCATTCCGTGTAATATGATTATAGCATTGTGACCGCGAAGTATTGTCGAGGCGCTGAAAATTTACGCTGAAATGCATTTATTTTAGAATCTCTTTGTTTTAATTTGGTTTAAGTATTTACAAGAATTATTTATAAATTTAAATAGAGTTGGCAATTCAGGAACCATTGTTGATTCTATTAGTACGTAAAGATTTTTGCCCTTTTATGTAATTACTGACTCTGCAAATGTTGTTCTGTCGTATAAATTATCAAAGAAAATAATGGAGGTTTGAGGCAGGATGGTGAAAAATACATAACGTCGACCTATTCTTATTTATCTAGAATATGTATGTATTTAGAAATATATAGATAAGTATGTTTATCAGTTTTCTAGTACCCATAACACAAGCTCCGCTTAGCTTGGGACTAGACGGCGTTGTGTGATAGTTGTAGAATATTATATTCTTAAACCTACCATATAACACAAAAATAAAATCAAGTTTATAAAATTCGGTCAAGCAAGCTGTTTTGAAGGAGTTCTATTACAAACACTGTGACACGAAAACCCCGCTTTAGATGAAGCAAGAAGACCACCAATAACCCCGCTCTAGATGAAGCAAGAAGACCACCAATTACCCCGCTCTAGATAAAGCAAGACGACCACCAATAACCCCGCTCTAGATGAAGCAAGAAGACCACCAATAACCCCGCTCTAGATGAAGCAAGACGACCACCAATAACCCCGCTCTAGATGAAGCAAGAAGACCACCAATAACCCCGCTCTAGATGAAGCAAGACGACCAGCAATAACCCCGCTCTAGATGAAGCAAGAAGACCACCAATAACCCCGCTCTAGATAAAGCAAGACGGCCACCAATAACCCCGCTCTAGATGAAGCAAGACGACCACCAATAACCCCGCTCTAGATGAAGCAAGACGACCACCAATAACCCCGCTCTAAATGAAGCAAGAAGACCACCAATAAAACCGCTCTAGATGAAGCAAGAAGACCACCAATAACCCCGCTCTAGATGAAGCAAGACGACCACCAATAACCCCGCTCTAGATGAAGCAAGAAGACCACCAATAACCCCGATCTAGATGAAGCAAGACGACCAGCAATAACCCCGCTCTAGATGAAGCAAGAAGACCACCAATAACCCCGCTCTAGATAAAGCAAGACGGCCACCAATAACCCCGCTCTAGATGAAGCAAGACGACCACCAATAACCCCGCTCTAGATGAAGCAAGAAGACCGCCAATAACCCCGCTCTAGATGAAGCAAGACGACCACCAATAACCCCGCTCTAAATGAAGCAAGAAGACCACCAATAAAACCGCTCTAGATGAAGCAAGAAGACCACCAATAACCCCGCTCTAGATGAAGCAAGAAGACCACCAATAACCCCGCTCTAGATGAAGCAAGAAGACCACCAATAACCCCGCTCTAGATGAAGCAAGACGACCACCAATAACCCCGCTCTAGATGAAGCAAGAAGACCACCAATAACCCCGCTCTAGATGAAGCAAGACGACCACCAATAACCCCGCTCTAGATGAAGCATGAAGACCGCCAATAACCCCGCTCTAGATGAAGCAAGACGACCACCAATAACCCCGCTCTAAATGAAGCAAGAAGACCACCAATAAAACCGCTCTAGATGAAGCAAGAAGACCACCAATAACCACGCTCTAGATGAAGCAAGAAGACCACCAATAACCCCGCTCTAGATGAAGCAAGAAGACCACCAATAACCCCGCTCTAGATGAAGCAAGACGACCACCAATAACCCCGCTCTAGATGAAGCAAGAAGTCCACCAATAACCCCGCTCTAGATGAAGCAAGACGACCACCAATAACCCCGCTCTAGATGAAGCAAGAAGTCCACCAATAACCCCGCTCTAGATGAAGCAAGAAGACCACCAAGGAGTGTCAGACTTTTAGTGGAAAAAGCCTTTCCATGTTTTTTCAGTTGCCCTTTGCGTTACAGGGTCACGAACGCTTTTTTTTTATTTATTGATAAATATGCTCTGTTGGAAAGCGGCAATGTGGTCATCGATGAAGCACGCTTGCCTAGAAGTAACCTATTCACTCTTGACTTAAAGATTCCCAGGTTATCGCTATCAGGAAATGCTAACTTCAGCAGTGAATTTTACTCCTTAGCTTAACGCTCTATCAATGTGTTACCAAAACGTTTTGAGCGTATAAGTGATCCCACCTGCCATGTACCGGTGGCGAGTTAGGCTATACGATTCTGACGCACACTCCTCGAAATACAACTGGTAGAAAAGCGGCAGAGTAGTAACTCGGTATCTATGTTTAATGGCTGGTTTACACAATACAAGCTACTGACTAGAAGGTACGCATCTATTCGTATGCCAGTAGCTCGGCTCGCCTTAGCTGTTTCCACAATGATAGTAGCTCTCCAGTATTGTAATAAGTTTATCGCGACGCGATGTCCACTCTCTGTCCAGCTGGCACTGGCGAGCTACTGCCGAACGCGATCAAACGATGCGAGCGACGGCCGAATTGCTGTCAGGTGAGCAGGCGAGTGAAAATGATATACGTTGAAGTAACTCGCATGCGAGCTACTGTCCAACACGCACGTACGAGTAACTCGTGACGTCCAAACAGTGCTATTTAATGCAGTGCAGCTACTCGGCAGGCTGGCTCGTATGCTAGCTCGCACTGTGTAAACCAGCCATTAGACTTTCAACCAATGAACAAATCCGTAGCCTTGGCAGAAAACATACATATAACCTTGATAGCTGATATATTTTGTTTTTTGTTGTTTCAGAAACATTGGCAGCTGCGCTAAGATTGGGTGAGTTTGTTTTATCTGTTTTATATTTTTCTAATATAGTGTACGTCAGTCACCACACTTGATGGATCCTCAATAGCAGTCATTCTTGTGGCTTTATTGCTGGGAGATAGCTGTCGAATTGCCACTATAGTATGATATTTTCGAATGTGGATATATCAAAACAAAGCATTTATTTCAAATAAAACATTTACAGGCACTTTTGAATTGCCAAGAAATCAGTCAATATAAAAATATTACTACTTATAAATAACTATAATTACAGTAAAAAAAAAACCCTACGCTAATTACAACTAACTAAAATCAAACTAAAATATGGCGTCAAAAAACTCTTCCACTGTCGACTGGTAATGTGCCCAAAAGATTGGTGGCATTGCCACGCTGCATGGGAATGCTTATTCTCTGTCCGACGTAAAAGCCAGCCTTGGGTCAGTCAGTCAGTTAAAAACAGGGTACGCGCGAAAAACATAACCCTTCTTGCTTCTTGACGCTAATTGCACATTCCAAGCGCAGATCTCTATGGAGAATGTGCAAGAAACTCCGTGGTCATAAAATGGTCTGAGCTTAGATTTGGTGCAGAGTAAGCTTATTCCCAAGAAAGGACACATTTTAATTTCGATTTCGACTTGCCATCCGATATAACCCATATTCACGCAAATCAAGTCATGAGCAAAAGCCAAAGTATCAAAACACACGTAGGTACGAAACATGTTGTTAAATAAATAAAACTGCTAATCGATGTGTAAAACGACGATTTCCGTCCAAAGGGTGGGTCGTCAAGTCGTCACGTCACACGTCCCAAGGGTGGCTACGGGGAGGCAATCAGGAAGTCGGCGGAATTACACATCAACGTGCCATATTAATATTATTTCTACGAATTTTCGAACATGTTTTGATGGTGGCAAATGTTGTAGATGTATAGGATATTTTCGTAATTATGGAGCAAAGTCAAAGTCTTTATTTCAAATAGACCATTTGCAGGCAGTTTTGAATTGGGCACGCCACAATTATGGCGGTAAGTTCCCTCTTTGAGGCGTGGCTGGAAAGACCTCACGGCGTCCTTACCTTCCGCATGACGCAGGTACTCATCGGACATGGTTCGTTCGGGAGTTTCCTGCACGGGATTCATGCGGAGGTGACGCCCGGGTGTCGCCACTGTGCGGAACGCCCGGAGGACACGGTGGAGCACACAGTCGAGGTGTGCCCTGCTTGGGCGGAGCATCGCCGTGCCCTCGTGGGGGCGATCGGTGGCGGAGACCTCTCGCGCCGGGCCTTGGTTGAGGCCATGGTCCGAAGCGAGGAGGAGTGGCAGGCGGTCGCCGACTTCTGCGAAGCAGTAATGCTCGCAAAGGAGGAGGCCGAACGCATCAGGCAACGGCGTTATCGCCGCCGCCGTCGCCGGGATTCTGATCCCGATTTCCGGCCAACGTAGACGCGGGCTTGCGGACAGTGAGCAATGGGTAGCTCACTGTCCGGCCGTCCGGTAACTGTCCGGACCAAGCCCAAGTCGTCGACGGTGCGCACTGTTCCCGCGCGCCTCAAGGAGTTGTCAGCAACAGCAGGGACCCAGCCGGGTCGAAGCCTACTGGGGCCAGGGTTATCCGAAAGGACGCTCGAGCCCCGGTATGAAGGCTAGAAGATACGGGATGGGTCTTTTAGTCAGTAAGAGTCTGACACTATCTCCCGCTCCGCCCAAGGGCGGGGGATGTCAATGCATGATTTTTTCCCACCATAAAAAAAAAAAGGCAGTTTTGAATAGTCAAATGAAAAGGCATGCGGTGCAAACCTGTAAAAAAATGTTACACTCACCTTAGATTATTATCCACACTAATATTATAAAGAGGTAAAGTTTGTTTTTTGTTAATAGAAGGTAATCTCTGAAAGTACTGGTCCGATTGCAATAATTTTTCACCTATAGAAAGCTGCTATATTCCTGAGTGACATAGACTATATGTTATGTAGGTGGGCGAAGCCGCGGGCAGAAGCTAGTGTTGGATGTTTCCATAATCGGATCTGGTAAAAATATAGGATAAAACAGATAATTATGTGCAATGCTCAAGGAGAGCCGAAGTAATAAGAATGTGTGCTGGTGTTTCTCACAGGTTCAAAGGAAATAATTTTATTTACGAGTAGAAATTCCAATTTAATTTTTAAAAAAGAAAGATTTAAACAAAATCAAACTAATGACATAAAGGCGAAAGTTCGAAAGTTTGTTATCTACTTCTTTGCGCTCGAACGGCTGAACGGATTTCAATAAAACTTGGTAAACAGTCAGATAATGTCCTGGAATTGTACGTATGAAACCTTTTTTTCCGGGTATTTGTTTTCTTGAGACTTAAAGACGTTTTCTGTTTTTATGCGGGGAAAGCCTGTTTTGTTCAACCGCTCAATTTAGATAGGAGATGACCGAAGTAGGAATTTTGCTGGCAATATTAATATTAAAATTTTTTCAGCCGTTTTGTTCTATCTGACAATCTGTTCAGCCGTTCTATCATGAAGAAATAACAAACGTACATGCACGCACGCACACACAACAACTTCGCCTATCATAAGTGTAACCTACGATACACAACTCATAATTTAATTAGCAACAAAACTCACAGCTACCGCATTTACTGAAGACTTGTATTATTTTTCGTCCGGCCCGGATACGACTGTAAATACCGGACCGTCCAGTAAAATACCGGACATCCTGAGGGACGTTGACACCCGTTTAATTTACTAAGGAAAATGCAGGACGGCGCCCTCGCACTCTTTATGGGATTGCTTGTAAAACCTATCTTAAGCAAAGACATTTTCTTTTAAAGAAAGAAAGAAAAAAAAAGAAAATGTGCGACTATAGCCTTCTTCAACACGAAATTGGACACTTTGCTTTTTATGTTCACGGCCTTGTAAAAGGTTTAAATTGTGCTAATTGTATCTTCTTAATGACTAAGTATACAAACATGAACATGAAGAGGCGTAATGGCGCTGTGGTTAAGGCGCTCGCCACTCACGCATTTGGTTGTGGGTTCGGAACCGGCTGAAGGTGTTTTTTTTTTTTATTAATGATAGGCTTGCGTTTGACCACCATCTCACCTGATGGTAAGCGATAATGTGGTCGAAGATGAAGCACGCTTGCCTAGAAGAAACCTATTCACTCTCGACTTAAAGACTCCTAAGTTGTAGCCATCAGGAAACTTTTTTTATATCTTGCGGAATTGCCCCGCATGCTGAAAATTATAAAATGCCAGAAATCGCGTGCTGCGTTAAATAAATACTACCTATTCAACGCATTACCATAAATACTTGAATGAAATGGACATTCGCAGGGGACACGCGTGCGAAGAAATCTCTCGTGCGTGATCAAAACCGCACAGCTACAACCTTGGGGGCTCTAAGTCAAGAGTGAATAGGTTACCTCTAGCCAAGCGTGCACCATCGTCGATCATCATCATTATCACCAGCCTTTTTAATGTTCCCACTGCTAGGATTCAGGCCTCCTCTCTGGGGTAGGGAATGGGCCGTAATCCACCACGCGGGCCCAGTGCGTGTTGGTGAGTGTCACATGTCTTCGAATTTTTGGTTCTAGGACAAGCCGGTTTCCTCACGATGTTTTCCTTCACCGTTTTGAGAGCAGTGGTGATGAAATAAATTACACAAAGTAAAGCGCCTGGCTGGGTTCGAACCCGCGACCTACAACTCGTAAGTCGGGGCCGTTACCACTCGGCCACCACTGTTCTCATCGTCGATCACATGGTCGTTTTCCATCAGGTGAGATAGTGGTCAAGTGAACCAACTAACAATAAAAAAAAATTGACAAGCGTTCTTCGTATTTGGAGAGCCCATTTTATACACAAAATTATTATATTTGACAAAAGTTTGAATGTTTGCCAAATAAAAAGGTAGGTATTTGATCAAAAGGATCGTCAAACAGACGAAAATCACTTGACAAATATCAGAAATTATTTGCGAAAGAATTCTAATTCAACAAAGGTAGAGTAAATAAAAATGGGTATAATTTACTCGAAAAGGGTCCGGAATTCCACGTGAACGAGCAATGTTAATTTTAACGTGAATTGAGTTTTTATGTATCAACAAAAAGAAACCACGAAAATACGAGTTCAAAGGTTACAATTTATTTTTAAACATATCAAATATACACTCTACATATCTTTGATCCTGAGTATCATCAGGAAACACTGAAATGTATAAAAAAAACGATTTTAAAAACGTCTGTTACGGTGGCAAAACGTAAAAAAATAATAATTAAAAAAAAACACGACTGCCATTTCAATAAAAAAATGAACTAAAAAGCAAATAACAAGATGTTAGTTATACTGTATATATAAAAATTCACACACTAAACACGATGTCTCGAAAACTACTTGATCTAAGTACATAACAAAATTTTTCATCGCCGTCACCAGTCTGTGGAATACTTTCTTACATAAATAAAAACATAACACTCCTTTTAAATGTGATGGACCCTCTATTATTTAGAAAACCTAAATCTTTCTCGATAAGGTCAATGCCGTCACCCAAAGGGCAATGGAAAGGGCTTTGCTCGGAGTTTCCTTGCGTGATCGAATCAGAAATGAAGATATCCGCAGGAAACCTACGTGCCGACATAGCACGAAGAATCGCCAAACTTAAGTGGCAACAACAAGCAGGGCAAATTGCTCGCAGACTGATGGCCGTTGGGGCCGAAAGTTTCTGGAGTGGCGATCGCGTACTAGAAGATGCAGCGTTGGAACGCCTTCTACAAGGTGGACCGATGACCTGGTAAAGATTGCTGGAATAAAATGGATGCGAGACGCACAGGAACGTTAATTGTGGCGACACTTGGGGGAGGTCTATGTCCAACAGTGGATTTCTATCGGCAGAAATGATGGTGAAATCTTTCTCAACTCCTTTGGAATTTAAAGAGCAACAAACATACTTGAGATATCGAAACGTAACATAGTGCATGTAAAATTCAGGCGTTACGTTACATTTTACACGGTGCTAGTTGGCCGATTGCCAAACGGTCCGCCATTTTATCATCTGCCAATATTTTCAGTCGGCGCCGTTGTACGCGCCAAAATTGTTATTATAAATCTACGTAGATTTTAATATTTACATAGTACAATATGGGCTTTTTATTGAGTTACTTATTTATTCATAAGAGAAGCTTTCTGTGAATTAAATGAAAAGTTATATTACTGATTCTTTACATTAAGTATTTTATTTTTAATTTATACAAACCAGTACTTGACTGCGATCCCACCTGATGGTAAGCAGTAATTGTAATCGTTATCGGTGAGTGAGGCGCACTAGTTTATTAAGAGCCTATTCACTTTAGTCCTGAAAACATATAAATTATAATCGGACGGGAAGACCACAGTAGGCGAATTGTTCCAGCCCTTCGATTGGTGCAGTTATTTTATTCATTAGCGACTTTTCTCGCAACTTGTGTGGCCTGTACTATCGTGCCTCTGAAAATTCGAACTTTTTGCACAATCGAATCATACGGTATGATTCGTCTATTACAACTGTTGGCGTTCCTGGCATATTTGATTATATTGAACGCCCATACTACTCGTACATTAGATATAAGCACAGAATGACTTGATTTAAGTGAAGGTAGTATGACTTATAAATAGGCATTATCGAGCAGGAGGCGTAGAAAGTATCCTTCCTCTTTCAGCCTTTTTAATGATCCCACTGTTGGGACTCAGGCCTCCTCTCTAGGAGAGCGAATGGGCCTGTATTCCACCACGCGGGCCCAGTGCGGGTTGGTGAATGTCACATGTCTTCGAATTTTTGGTTCTAGGACATGCCGGTTTCCTCACGATGTTTTCCTTCACCGTTTTGAGAGCAATGGTGATGAAATAAATTACACAAAGTAATGCGCCTGGTTGGGTTCGAACCCGCGACCTTGTAAGTCGGGGCCGTTACCACTCAGTTACCACTGCTCATACCATATATAAAAGACTCTCCGATACCATTCTCCCTCAGACACACACCATCATACACATACACTCAAGGACAAATGTAAAAGTATCATACGTGCTCTTTAAGGGCATACGTCTACAAACTTTCATCGAAATCCGTTCAACCGTTTGAGCATGAAGAAGTAACAAACACGTCAGCAAAACGGTAGAGCCCCAGCAGAGTCGAAGACTACTGGGGCCATGGGTGATGCAAAAAAGAACCCTGGAACCTTGGAACGAAGGGAAAGAAGGAACAGGAGTTAGTTACCTACACACTCATAAACTTTTGCCTTTATGAGTGTGATATACCTCCCCTCCCCTTCATGGGTGGTCCGAAAGGGAACCCCAGGGACCTATAGCTGGAACGCAAAGCAAAGAAGGAACACAGGAGTGGGTTTTAGTCTTGAGCATCGACGCCGAGTTGCTAGCCTGTCCGTTTTCTATCGTTAACATTTCGGAGAGTGTGCACTGGAGTTGCATAACTTAATTATGCCAAGTCCGTTCCATCATCGGACCTCAAGACGTACGACGTTGCGCCACCGGTACATGATGATCATCCCACCCATACATACAAAGCGTTTTGGGAACACATTCATTGTATTATGCGTACAGCTAAGGAGTGGAATTCCCCACCGGAGTCTTGTTTCCTGATGGCTATAATCTAGGGGATTTAAGTAAAGAGTGAAATGATTGCTTCTGGGCAGGCGTGTTCTATCGTCGGCCACATCATCGCTTACCATCAGGTGTGTTGATGGTGGTCAAACGCAAGCCTACCCATAATAAAAACAGTCTAATACGCCCTCTAGTACCTAAAAAAAAACCTCCCCTCCCCTACTCATATAGATACTGAAGCAATTGAACATTGTATGCAACCGACTGCCATTTTACTTACAATGTATGGTTCTGAAATATTCATATACGAGTAGCGACAGGTGGGCCGCACTACTATCGTTCACAAGCACTTGGAATAGAATATATTATTACTATCCACTCCACTTGCTCCCTTCCCGTTTGTAAAATAATACTGCATTGTAGTCTACTGTCGAAGCTAGAACTCTTTTAAGAGATTTACAGATTGAAGGAAGCCGGAGCTACTTAACTGTGGTCTGCGAGTGACCTTTGACATTATTGTCAACAGATTATGTTGTCAAATTAACTGAATGAAGGACTTGAATTGACTGCATGGATTTTATTTGGTTTTAGAAACTAGCGGAATATAAAGGAATATAACTTAACTAATAGTCCACTGTGACCACAATTGTCTGGCATTCATGCTGAACTGGACCTATTTATGGCAAAGCTGCTAGACGCACTATCACAAAAAAATTGGAATCTGTAATTATGAATATTCATTGTGTTTTCTCATTTTCGCACCAATCAGTGCTAAATACTCGGAAACTCGGTCTTATCCCACCGCTTTTATGCACACAATTGACTGTTTTGCGCACTAGTGCAGAAAAGTGCGTGTGCTTGCCATATCATATCAGGTTGAGTACGCGTTGACTCCTACGAGTCGTAACTGTATTGAAAAACGTCGTTTCATACACATGCAAATTTGTTACTGCAACCCTCGTCTCCTTAACACACTCGCCTACGGCTCGTGCGAATTCAGTCTCGGTCGCAATGACAACTTTCTGCTCTTGTATCAAAATATACTATTGTGAAATTAAAATGGACTGGGGTAAAAAAAATAATCGAATTGGTTTGATACACCTATAAGGCCGGTGTAAGTTCCGTCCTTAAGCGTATTCTAGACTCCACACTGTCCGTCCCCCTCCCCCCCTAAAGGTTACCTCCCCCAGCAGTACATTAGCGGTATTATGCGATATGTCACCGACAGTGACCGTGGCATGCTTGGGCGCGATCCAACGCCATGTTCGCACAATTATGTGCATATGTTACGTCACCATTACGAGGTCTCATTGCCAAGAGACGGACAGGTCAAGACTTGGTGCTGACGTGGATTGTAGCTACGTCATGTTGCAGATACTACTGTAACAGTTAGTGTCTTTGGGAGCTTGTTCTGCATTGTGTTGTATGTCGGACTGGTGTCTGCAACTCCACGTGGGACCACCGTGTCAATCAATCCACCCTAGCTCCTTAAGGAAGGCCAGCAGCATCTTGGTGTTACTTATTATGTCACGTAGGGTACAAGGTAATCAGTGACCACTGGGTAGCTTAGAAGCAGATGTGCTACTAACCTTGGGCCTTTCAGAAACTGCTGAAACGAAAAACAAATTAACCTTCCGTATGTCGTAATTAGAGACACAATTAAAAAGTAATTGTATCCCGCCTAGATCCGCGTTCCGGCCATATAACGGGTTAATAGCAGTTCTGTCTTGTGAATGAATGATTGCGGTATAATGCTATTGACAGATAGCAGGACGTTATTGTAATCTACTAGTTTCTGCCAGAGAATTCGCCCGTGGGAAAGAAAATTGTTCTAAGGGTTAAAATCTTTCCAGGACATAAAATATTCTCACAGATATTTCTCTGGCTGCTAAAAACAGATACAAATACTAAAATGAGAATGTGTAAAAAATTGTCTAGATAATGGTACGTTCATACGGTATGGTGGTATAATGTTCAGGGCTTTGAAAATCCACTTTTACAAGGACCTGAATATAATAAATGTATTTTTAACTATTTGTCTCAGAGTTAAAAATATCAGACACAACAAATAATATCACAAACTCCAATACAATCACTTAGAAGAGTAGTAAAAAACCTACACAAAAAAGTTACTTCAGCTAAAATAACACACTGGGTCATCGAACGGAACACAACTCTTATTTTATGGAGACAATAACTCCAATCAGACGAGTGCTATGTTATGTCGTGTCGTAACCACCCCCGTTATATCGTGTCGTACCCACCCTCATATTATGTCGTGAGCTATGTCGTGTCGTCCCATACCACTCCTGTAACCGTACCGGACTTATGGGCAAGTCTGGTACGTAGTTCAGTTATGGGGAGAAAGTTCATAAGTCTTCTTTTGCTTCTAACTTTTGATGGTTGCCGAAGTTTGTGTTTATGTCAGCTTGAGAGAACGAAGTTATTAAGATTATTAAGAGTGAATAGGAATCGAAGTTGCTGAAGTGTAAAGATTTATGACTTTTATCTATCTGACTCGATAAAAGTAATGCTGCCATATAAATATTAAAGGAAAATTGGGGGCGGAGACAGTTTTCGAAATTTCTAATAATACACCGCACTCTTCTTCCTGCCCTTGTCCCATCTTATTTGGGGTTGGTGCAACACGTTTTTTTCTTCCATTCTACCCTGTCACTCGTCATGCTATCACTAACTTCCTTTCCTTTCATATCGCTCTTCACGCAATCCATCCGGCTTTTCTTTGGTCTCCCTCTCCCTCTCCACGCATCCACATGTATACTCATAACTCTTTTAGTAACATGCATTTCATCCCTCCTCTTTAAATGACCATACCAAGACAAACGATTCCCCTTCAACTTGTCAATCACTGGCGCCACTTTCAAACTTCCTCTAATATACTCATTTCTCCCTTTATCCAATCTCGTCACACCACACATCCATCTCAACATTCTCATCTCCGCTACATGCAATCTTTTTCATCCATCTTTTTCACAGCCCAACATTCTGATCCATACAGTATGACCGGCCTTATCACGGCACTGAATAACACCGCATTGAATTACATAAAAAAAAAAAATGAAGAACCTAAATAGATATACGAACGGTTTCACCGCGAGATATTTACAAACTTATCCTTAATTTCTTAGTTGTTTTTAGAGATATGAACAATTTTTTAATATATATTTTTTTGTGTACACCGCACAAAAAAATATATACTTATTAAAAAATTTATATTAAAAAATTGTTAAAAAATTGAATTTTTATGTAATTTTGGAAACTGTAAGAAGTGTTTTGTAAGGACTCTCCCCTTAATTATAATCGAAAGGGACTTAAACATATTTAAATATGCACTTAAGCACCAATTAATGAAAAATGTCAAGATAAGTGGGTACCTACTTGAACTGTCTAGACCAATAGTTGCCTGATTTTCTGAAGAACGTCCAATTTCAATTAAACAGAAGTAGGCTTGGGTAGGTACAGTAACTTATGAACAAAGGATTCGTTATAATTCACAGACGTACTAATTTGTCTTTCTGGTGTGGATTATAATTATAACACTAGTGTATGTAGGTATATGTCGTGGCCTTCATGATATGGTGAAGTAAAATGCCCTGATCATTTTAACCTTTAAAGTTTGATGATAAGTCAATTCTCGTTTGGCCTACTTTCTTTCGACCTTTTATTGTCATAGAAATCTTACATACAAGGTGTAAGGGACAGCCCTCCACAAACTTTAAGGGCTTGCTCAGTAGACGAAACTGAACAACCTTCGACAAAATTTTTTTTTAGGAAACGAAAAAAAAATTCGGCCTCTCCACACAAACTGTCCAATCGAGTTTATAATTTTCTATGGTGAGGCGGATTTTTTTTTCGTTTCCTGAAAAAAATGTTTGTGGACGGTTGTTCAGTTTCGTCTACTGAGCAAGCCCTAAAAGTTTGTGGAGGGCTGTCCCTTACACCTTGTATATGATATGGCCAAACGTGTTTAAACGATGTGGCCAGTTTTAGTTGGCCATATCACGCTTGCGGACGGCGAGCAATGGGTAGGTCGCTGTCCGACCGTCCGGTAACTATCTGGACCGAGCCCAAGTCGTCGACCGCGCGCACTGTTCCCGCGCGCCTCAAGGAGCTGTCAGCAACAGCACGGGCCCAGCCGGGTCGAAGCCTACTGGGGCCTGGGTTATCCGAAAGGGAAGCTCGGTCCCGCTACGAAAGGCAAGAAGGAACAGGAGTGGGTTTTTAGTCTGTAAAAGTCTGACACTATCTCCCGCTCCGCTCAAAATCTGAAAAAGATTTTCCCACTGTGAAAAAAAAAGTGATCAACTCTAAGGTTTAGCCACGACATATATCTACATTTTACATGGAATAATGTTATTTCGTTCGACTTGAATCTGAATACTCAAAATATAACTGTCAATGGCTTATAAACGATACTTTGTTATCGAAACAGTAATTAGTAGCGTTTACTAATGATGATCCGGTTGGCGAGAGTTTATCGAAAATAAAGCCATTATGAATTGCCCATTACGCGCCTTGATTGGTTTTTAATTATGTGTATTTGGTTTATTATTGGTCATACAAAAATGTTCGCGCCATATATTGTAAAATATGTAATAAAAATTGACAATAGATGTTGTTACCAACCTCTAATAAATTAAATGGAATAAACGATTAGTTACAAAGGATTTTTTATTAACGCTTTTATGTGTTTTTCAAAAGAGAATGATTATAAAAACACCCGACTGCAAAAAACGATTAAAAAGTTCGGAATTTGGCAACATCGACTTAATGAACGTAAAATAAATTAACTAAAATAAATGCCATTTTGTATTTAATTTTAATTGTATCTATGATATTGTGTATACCTATTACAAGATTACTCCTTTTTGTTTTTAAAAATTGTATCTATCTTTTTTAAATAAATGCCACCAACTCATATTTCCTGTATTTTAATCGGCACTCATTTTGCATTTGAGTAATACTTTTGAAATCTTGAGCCTTTTATTTTGGAACTAAAAAAATTTCTTGATTTTTATACTTAATTTTAATTCATCCAGTGCCACTCTAACAACTAAAACGAATCTAACGACTTCTCTTAAGCTAAATTGCAATAAGCCGTTTAGGGTTTAGAGCGTACGGCCATATCTTACTTTAGGCGAAACCCGCGATATTAGACCGAGAGCAAGCGTAGCGTAAATTTTAGAGCACCCAGACACGGACCGGCTAGGTTAGAAGGCTAAAGCTTGAGCGGAGCTCCTACCTGAGCCTTCGTAATTTTTTTCGGGGCTCTGCGCGCGTGTGGAGAACAGGTGTGGCCTAGGCGAAACTAGTTCATCTTAAAATCGGGTTTGACCGGTACATACACAAACATACATACACAAAATCTAGCTTTTGCCTGCAATTTCACGCGCGTATATAAAATATAGCCTATGTCACTTAGGAATAAAGTAGATTTCTATCGGTGAAAAAATTTTAGCAATCGAATGAGTATTTTCAGAGATTACCTCCTACCAACATAACAACAAACTTTACCTCTTTATTATATTACTGTAGATGGTAGTGTAGATAACCCTCTTTCTGTCACAGTTGGGTAAATATTAAAGCCATGTCGTGACATCGTGTTTCCAGTTGATATGATTTGAAAATACTTTTAGAAGCTTAACACTGTTTCAGTTTTCTTCAGCTACATTCGTGGTGTCTTCCTGGGATACTGAAATTGATGACTTCTTTTTTCATGTTCACTGAGGCATCACATGAAAACAATTGCCACTGTTTTTTTTATATCCGAAAAAATATATCCTAGAATTCGAAATAAGCAGCTTATCTCTTGGAGGCAGTCATCAGCTCAATCCGAACGAACCAGGTCAATAGCAAGGGTATTGGAGCAGAAACCAGTAACTATCAGCAGTCGTTTAAACCCGTTCCGTTATTGGTACCCGTTCCGTTATTGGTACACGTACCGGAACGATATCACTACCGTACAGGAAAACATAAACGGAATGTTTTATCTTTACGGGACACTTTAGACTGTTAGATCGGTTAGGGTTTTGACATTATTGTCTGATGTGTGTTAAAGTAACAGTTTTTCTTAGGTATTAGAGTAATTTAGACGAAAATGGTTTCCCCTGTAAGAGGTTTTATTATTTTGTTATTTATTTAAACCTTTATGCACAAAAAAACTGTACAAAGGCGGACTTAATGCCTTAGGCATTATCTGCCAGTCGACCTTAGGGTGGTGCAGAAACATAACATGGCAGGTGCAATTTAATAAATAGACAAAACAGAAGAGAAACAAATATATACAATAGTAAATACATACTTAGATACATACACATAAATAAACAATGCTGTAGTGAAAAAACAAATCCAACCAATTAGCGGTGATGATTCTACCAACATCTTGCGAATATGCTCACGTGCCTTCACCTTAAAAGAAAATCGGCTAGTTGCCATCATGATATTCAGAGGGAGCGCATTCCAAAGAGATACATATTTAATAACAATGGCTCAGCAACCAATTACAGAATTTGACTGTCTGATCTAGTGGTTAATGGCCCTGACTGCTAACCCGGATGTCGTGGTTTTGATTTCCACTTTGGACATATGTTTGTGTGTGCACGATCATATCTTCTGTGTCTGGCCGTAATTTATCGATATGCATGTATTTAGTAGATAATATTTATGTATGTCTATCAGTTGTCTAGTGCTGCACAAGCAATTTTGAGACTAGATGGCGTTGTGTGAAGTTATGAAATATTATTGTTATCATTATAAGCTTAAAGCAAAAAAGAAAATTACAAATAATTTATATACCTATTGACATGTCATGAGTACTGTGAGAGATCTATGTGGAGAATCATTTTCCATTCATCCGCAAACAGATTGTTTATTGGCCAGCCAATGCAATCAGACTGCAAAGAATTATAGTATAGCTCGAGCAACGATACGATATCTAAGCTGTTCTAAAAAAAAAAACGATCTCAAACAATCTGCATAGTTCTCATATGATTGGACCATTAAATGCCTGCTTTAAAACAGACTATAACCTCCAGTATAAGTTCTTTTCAGAGGGTAATCAGCTAGGAAACACCGACCTCATCCAGTTAACCAATCCACTCTCAGGCCTCAGTGTACCAAAAACGGTACATCTCGTACCAGCTTACTTAAACCGAATTACGTAAAAATAAGGTTAAAGTTAAGCCTCAAGGAGATGTCAGCAACCGTAGGGGAGGGGCCCAGCAAGGTTGTGGCCTACTGGAGCCATGTATTGTACAAAAGAGAACTTCAGGACCCTGGAAAGAAGGAAAAGAAGGAATAGGAGTGGGTTTTAGTCTGGAAAAGTCTGACCCGCCCCGTCCAATCACTAGTGCACCATACCAACCTCATCCAGGCTGGCACATGTACTATCACTTGCAAAAGTCCATAAGAATTCTTAAAACTTATTCGTTTGACGTTTAGTTTGACTTACGACCTTTTATTTTCAAGTTTCGCCAACAAATGATTGAAATTCACAATTTCATCAACTTATCATAAGTCAAGATGGCCCAGTGGTATAGGCACACAGATTGAAGCGCAAATCAGCGTGCCGCAAGTTCAAATCCCACGCAATTATTGACTTTTTGTAAGTTCTTACCCGATTGGAAGTTATGTATTTGCATTACATATATTAAATTATTCTTTAACTTGTTCACACATTTCTTAGAGTTAGAAAGGTAGATCACAAAAAAACTAAATAAAGAATTAGATTTCTGCGAGGTAGACATGAGTTTTAACTTAACCGAAATGAACTGTCGTTTGGTTGTAGTTGTTGGTTAGTGACGTGAGGTTGACAGTATTGTAATATTCGCAAAATGCAGGCTAATATTAGTATTGAAGTGAGGGCGACTATCATTGGGCTGCATAAAAGTGGTCTTAATAAAACACAAATATCTGAAGAAACCGGACTGAATGTGAGTATAATGGCTATTAATGAATTGTAACTTTATTACAAATTAATCTTCTAATTAAAACGTATGCCATTTATGAATCCATTCATCGTATCTTTATGAGGTTTAAAAGAGAAATACGTAAATCGTTGGGTTTATTGGATTGGTTATTGGATTAATAAATGCAGTTTTATTTTAAAATTATATTCAATAATTATGATTATTAACATTTTATATAATGAAAATGAAGTGAAGTAGGTATAGCTGCCTAATATATATTTTTTTTTATTTTAGAAAAATACTGTAAATCTTTGGCTAAAAAGATATGAGGAAGAAGGTAGCCTTGCTAGTCGAAAGAGAAGTGGGAGATCGAAGCTTATTAGCGAGGCGCAGCGACGACATATGGTGGACGTATACGAAACGAATGGTTCCGCACCAACGAGACATTTTGCGGAATTATATGACACCTCGATGGATACTGTTCGCCGTGCACTTCACGCTGAAGGCGTGCATCACAGAAAACCTGCTAAAAAGCCGTACTTGACAGAGAGGCACAAACAAGAACGATTACGTTTCGCACTAAATATTTAATGTTAACTAAACTAAATGGCCTACCATTTTATTTTAACATATCTGTGATTATTCGTTAACAAACACTGTATTATATTGTGTTTACTTTCGTTTAAAACAGCTATATCTTTTAACTTGTGCCATCGCCTCATCTTAAGAATGCAGTGAACTCGCTATCAATTTTGTTGACAATAATCATGAGTCTATTTCGTTTTTTATTCTTCTACCCGCACTGTTTTAACATAATACTATAGTTCAATTTATTTTTCTCATCTAATTGACGATTATCTTGTGAGAACTAAAGTTCTTTTAACAGAAATTGAGGTTTGGTTTCAATCTTCTTTTCGTCAAGAAAATGAACAATTAAGCTATGACCTCAATACATTCATTGTGACGTTACACAAAAATAAAATGTTTACAAAGTCCAAATCTTATATCACTTTTCAATAAATAACTGGATATAAACAATTACCTATATTTTATTTTATTAAAATTTGAATATCCGTTCATTGTTACGTTATTCATATTATGAATGGTCTAAGTGGGTATACTTCCAACAAACAATCTTAGGCGTAACATAGATAACGGTTACAAGATAACTTTTTGTCTAGGTAACAATTCGACGTCACAATTCTCATAAATGTTTAATTTGTAAATATAAAGAATAAACATTTTTATTAAACACGTCTTTTTATTTCCACCTTATAACATCGAAAAGATGTAACAACTAAATAATTGCAAATTACGAATGTGATTCTTCTTGTGGTTAATAGATCACATTCGTAATTTGCAACTATTTAGTGCAAAAAATGCAATAGTATTTTTCATAGAAATAAAAAAAAACAACTATATCAATATAGATTGGGAATTTTCAAAGTAAGAAATAACTGCAACGGACCGACCATGATTTGAACTCGGGTTACGTGATTTGCGAATCCAACACTTAGTTCACACGGCTACCAGCACATGACGTATTTGCACGAATTTTATCAATGCTACCATATAGCTCAGTGCGACGACAGTTCCTTAGTGTGTGTTATCTGTGGAATGTGGATACTCATACATGCGCACACATACGCACGGAGTATCGCGCTCGCTCGGTTCGTAGCAATGTAATCTTTAGCGTTCCTATGGACTTTTGCGGCCTTACTGTACCTAAAAAAACATCACGTTCATACCGCACAAAATCGTTAACAAACGATATAAGCTCACCAACTACGAGCTCCATAATCTTCGCTCATTTGGGACAAATCCTTTGACACTCGGCCATTAAGTGACGTGGCATTGTCAAAGTTTCGAGACAGCCGCACACAATTTGCTGTCGCCCTAAACTTCTGACGTTCCTTTCCTTTTTCCTGCTTTCCTGAAAAAAAGGAAAAGTTTTATAAAACTCCGCCGTTTCATTATTTTTTTGCGTTTAAACAGTTTTAATCTACTTTGCGTTTGTTTGTGTAATGATGTGATATAGTAACTTGTGTAGTAACATTTCGTTTCTGTTTGTAGAATATTTTTTTTTTATCATACATAGATGGTGATGCTTAAGGGCCTATTAATAGATCATTTAGCTGATATGATAATGATAAATTGATGATATACCTACATCTAAGGATGCGAATACAAAACTAACTGCGAAGCGATGTCGCATCGAAAAGCTGAGTCATTATTTAATCGCAGTAAATTATTTCACACAAAAAAAATGCAAAATTTGGAAAAATCATCGGGACTCCATTCGGGAATTGTAGTTTGCACGGAACCCTCAGTGTGCGAGTCCGACTTGCACTTGCCCAGTGTTTTTTTTGGTCTAATTTAACTGAACGGTTCATTTATTTTCTTCCTTCAGTAATAACATTCGTACAGTTTCTGGGAAAAGATGGGAGACTGGACCTCATACATTCAAATACCATAGGTTCATACTATCTGAAATCGGTGCTACTGGTTTCCTAATCTTGAGAGTATTAACCAACAGGAATATGTTATTTCTAGGCAAGCAAGCTTTTTTCTTGATCGCACACATCGTCGTTATCCATCGGTGATACAAGGCGACGACATGTTTCATATAAAAATAATTATATACAGGTTTTCAACCCGATGAACAACTTCCATAAAAAAAGCGATGATGCTTTGTTCAGTTGTCTCAAAGGCGGGTTACATCTGTCTGAAAGAACCTTAAAGCTAAACAAGATAAAATTCAATCCCCACTATGTCTATGTGATAAACCGTTAACAGATTTATAGTGTAGTGCCCGCTAGATACTAAGCCATTTGTTTCCTTCAGCTGAATTTTACTGTCTCAACAGAATTCGCATAAAGCATTAGCCCTTTAGTATCTACTTGACGAAGCTGAAAGATACAGATAGCCCATACAGGGTTTATATGGACTATCCCAGATAAACCCTATAGTTATCTGTAAGCATTTGCTATCGCTTGGCCGACTGACCTGATGAGGCCTGATAGAGTTGCGGCATTATAGGTTCACTATATCCCTGGAAGTCCTGGGACGCAAAGGGTGATTGAACACGGGTTGGTTTTAGTCAGTAAAAGTCTGACATTCCCTCTTGCTTCACCAAGAGCAGGAAGAGCTATTTGAAGATGTCCAGCCTAAAAGAAAGGAGGTTTACTTATAGTTCGCAAGGCCTCTAAGACTTCCCGAACGTCTGGGTCGTCTTTTGCGGCGGAAGATGTTCTTTCCCACACGCTATCCACCTCCGCTACCTCTTTCACCCACATTACTACTTCGCAAAAGAAGGTTTCAGCTTCCGTTTTCGAATTAGTTTACAGTGTCCAAGATTTAGAAAAAAAGTAGCGTTTTAAAACGTCTCTATCATTCATACCTTGTTCATCTTTTACACTCTAAATACTGTCCAGCATTTGATGGTCTATTCACAGTTCGCACGTGTTAGGGCTACATTTCACCGAGACACCATGGCAGCGCGACCAGTCGTCGCTACCATCAAAATGTATACAGCTTTATAGAGTGCTATACACCTGGTGTCTGTTTGGTTGGGCAATCAATTTGGTATCTCGACCTGCTCGGACGTGTGGCGACTCTGGTGTCGGTATGGTGTCTAGTTTAGTAGCTTAGGTCTATATTTCACTGGGACAATATGGTACAAGGTGTCCTGGTGAAATATAGCCCTTATTGGCAAAATTGTGGTGTCTCTTCTACAAATACCATTAATGAAGAGTTGAAGTTGATCTTTTACACTCATTATATAAATTGAATACTTTTGGGACAGTGTCTTTAAGCTCAATGACATATCAGCTTGTAAGTACATCATGTATAACATATTCTAATAATGTCTTTCAAAATACGCTCCTTTTAATATTTTGTATATTCTTGCCCAAATGGCTTCAAAGCTAAATTAATATGGCTCACGCTGTACGTTGTAAAATTACACTAATATTATAAAGGCAAAAGTCTGTGAGCGTGTGTGTTTGTTTGTTATTTCTTCACGCTCGAACGGCTGAACGGCACACGAGTAGACCATGTCCTGGAATGAGATACTTCTTATCCTGGCAGTGTGTTCCTTTGAGACAGTTTTTTTTTTCAGGACAAAGTCACTGGTAAGTGGGTAGCTAGAGTTTGTTTAAAAAGACAAACGACTTGGGTAACCTAATCAAATAATTAAATTCTTGAAATCTGATGTAGTCAACATTGGTTGAACAATCACGGTTGCAAAGGGATGCTCATTGTTTACTAATAGAATCTTATAAAAAGTATTATAAGTAATAAACATAACAGATTTTTTAAATCGTTTAAAAATTTCCAAGTCGTTTGTCTTTTTAGACAGACTATAGTAGTTATTTCATAATTTTCTTTATATTTTTCGCTGTCGTGTGCCACATTTTAAAAATGAAGACATTAGTGACGTTTATTCCATGACGTGACACAATTCTGCAGCTGTATTACGTCAAAGCGACAAAGTGCTGCAACTGCTTTATATGCAGTAAGCACGTTTGCCAAATGGAGGACGGATGGCTCACCTTGTTTTTGGAACTTCGCTATTGTACGTGTTATTAAATGTTTGTTCTTCATAAATAATAATTAACTTCCTCGTGGCTTCAATGGTTTTTTCAACAGACACCGTGTTTTGCGCCACCGAACCGTCCCGAACCCGTCCTCAATTCCTCATGGTATGCATCTAAATTATTTCGACACCTCTCAATGGCACTTTCCATCTGCGCGGAGGCTCCTGTTGAGAAATAACTCTGCATGCGGCTCTTTATAAATTGAATTAAATTCTACTGTGTATAGATGCGTAGCTTCGAAGACGCGTAAAACTAGAACTACACTGCGCACACGTGTGAGACACACGCCAATCTGGGCGCGTCGGTCTCCATCTACCCCTTTCTTAAGGGCCAAGCGCCCGAAAAGTGCCATAAAACAGTGATTTTCTGAGGCCTACTCCTCCGTAACGGCTAGGTCAATTGGTTTGAAAAAAATATATGTTTATTATAGATTCATGAACAATAATATCAACATTTGATTTTTTCGTGCAATTAATATTTTTGTCAAAAAAAATTATTTAGCAATTTCGCAACTTTTCCCTACTCATTCGAAATGGCTTGGACCTTTAGAAACATTTTTAAACATAAAAATTGGTGGTTAAATATTCTTCAAAGTGAACATTGCATATGTAAATCAATCAATATCTCGCAGAGAAAATGGATTTAAAGTGTTTTCCGGGCGCTGCTGGCCGCAAATAAATGCACAGATTTGCGTACTGCCGCCTAGGCGAGTGCGAGAGTTGCGTTCACATAATTTCGGCCAGATGGTTCAAGGAACTATACGCCTTAAATCATTAGTCTTCATACATTTTATATGGAAACTAGACTTGTAGAGCTACACTAGATTCACGCTACGCGACGTCGTTCTACGTCATCAGGCGTGGTTTACGTCTGCGCCTGTCTAATGTAGTTCTAGTTTTATAGTTTTGTATGTAAGCTGTGAGCAGGCGTACACCAAGCGTATAATGACGAATACGCGTATGTGAAGCTACGCGCACAAAATAGCTAGGTATAGAAGTCAATCTACATACAAAGCGCGCTCGAGCAACGCACACATAGATACCGCTCACGAACACGACATCTCGGTCGCGTCTCGGCTCACTCATCGAACAGTTCCGGCTCAAATGCTCATTAGTGTGCGTCCACCGAGCGTAGGTATAAAAAGTGAAGTACATACATGAGATTGTCTTCTGTACCTATCTATTTTGTGCTACGCGTCTGTGGACAGTAGGCCTGACTCTATTACTTTCTTTTTTTCACATATTTGTTTGCTAATACAGTTTCATCTCCATAAACAAAACGTTCAACGTTTCCCAAATCAGATTTACTTACGTAAAGAAGTTTTATTTAATGTTAATTCAATTCCTTACAACCGTTTCGAACAAAACAACGACGCGCTGGAAAAGCCGTTTGTACAAAAAAGTTAGAACAAAAAGTGTACAGTCGGAAGAAAAATACTCTCGAACTTTTTCCCTCTCACAAAAGGAAGACAAAAAACAGGAAAAAACATATCTCGATAGTTATAATAGCTATCAAGGAACTATCATTCTTATTTACGAAGATAAGGGATCTGACAGATGTTACATAAACCCTATATCCATTAAAGTGAACTCGCCCTTACTGGTGATTCGGGGCTGAACCCGGAAAACTCACAAACTCATATTTACGGTTTAAGGAGAAAATATTAAACATTTTTGTTCTCTTTAACTTTTTTTTATTGCTTTGCTAACTTTGGTCTTTTACAGAATTTAATCCCCCGGTGTTCGTTTTGATCAGGCGTTAAGTTGGGTCAGTTTCTTATTATGAGGGTAAGCAAAGTTTTAATTTATGGACTATTATTGTCTTCTGACAATCTTCTTTGTATCTTTTAATTTTATGTAGACAAGAATAATAATTAGAGTAGTATAAAAGGTGTAAGGGACAGCCCTCCACAAACTTTAAGGGCTTGCTCAGTAGACGAAACTGAACAACTTTCAACAATTTTTTTTTTCAGGAAACGAAAAAAGAAATCTGCCTCGCCATACAATTTGTCCAATCAAGTTTATCATTTTGTATGGTGAGGCTGATTTTTTTTCAGTTTCGTCTACTGAGCAAGCCCTTAAAGTTTGTGGAGGGCTGTCCCTTAGGTACACCTTGTATGTACACAAATAAAAATATTCAGTTTTGTTTTAAGGTGGCCAATCATTTAGTGACTTCTCCCGCTCTAAGGCGAAGTGAGAGGGTGTTAGGCTTTAACGGACTAAAACCACACTTATGTTCCTATAGTTACCTTTGCGTTCCGCGAACATAAGTATATTTTCAGAACCTAGCCCGTATGGTTTGCTGACATCTCTTTGAGGCGCGCGTGGAATACTTTTCATTATGGCTCGGTACTTATAGGACGAGCGGACGTCAACCTACCTATTACTCGCTGTCCGCAAGTCTGTGAATTAAAAGGGCCGAAAATAATCTTTTCAGAAGTGGACAAATGGCCCTAGAAAGAAAGAAAGAAAAACATTTTATTTGCCCGAAAGAGGCGCACACAGACTAACATAATACAACTTTTGAAAAAAAAAAAAATAACAATAATAGTAATTAGAAAATATGCGCCACGTCCGAGCAAACCGGCCACACGCAAAAATGCAACGAGTCCACAGCGCTGGTTTTCAGCGTGGGCCGGTAACAACATCGGCTAAAAGCAGACATCCCTAGTAGACATCGGCCCTGCAAGACCCAAACAGATTTTGCCGACATTTCTTTGAGGTGCGCGTGGAATACTACGCGCCATCGACTACTCAGGCTCGGTCCGGACGAATACTGAAAGGCCGGACGGTGAGCTACCCATTGCCCACGCCTACGTGGCTGGGGCATGAGGATGTCCATTCACTCACGCGTATGGCCGTCTCTATCGCTAGCTTTACTGCTTCGCAGAAGGAGATTCATATTCTGTTTAAGTATATTATTTACTTTCATCCGTGCGTCACTGCTGGGTGCGAACTCAAAACCAGTGCTGGGTGTCTGAAGCCCAGCAAATACTGAGCCTTTCGATACGAGCAGGCTCAGAGCATTCTATACTTTTACTTTCTTTTACTCTGTGTTTATAACCGTTGTGCTGAGTCAGTCTCCACTTCACTAAAAGTTTTTCTATTTGAATTATTTTTCAGCACATTCATAGGAAGAAATATAAGAAAATTTAAGCGATATTTCTTGCGCATGATGGAAATAGGAGTTTATTATCTCACTTCAAGGGACACGACAATGAAAAAATTCCGGCCAGATATTACGACTTTTTTATGGACACTTTCTCTTGAAGATTTGTAGCCACATTGGCAGCTTGTAGTAGTAAAAATAAAAACAGGTTTTAGGGTTCTGTACCCGGTGTCAACGGGACCCTATTGCTAAGCCCGTCAGTCAACGGACTGTATCTTATAAAGTATAAGAGGTATATAGAGTTTTTGAGAGTTTAAAGTCCCGCAAAACTTCGTTTGTAAAGGGATCCTCCCTTCCTCTCCGACCAGACAGGTGTTATATCTGGTGGGCAACTGCCCGATAGACGATATCGGGCTGTTCTGTGTATTCAAATCGAGCGAAGAACTTTAATAGTGCGATGCAGGATTAGTTCTTATGTGACGCCATAGATGTCGCTACATGTCAAAATTATCATAGAATGTGTATTTCTATTGCAGGTCTCTTATTGGTCGTTTGACTGTTGTCAGAGTAGTCGTGGTTATCATGAAGGCAGCTCTTTGGAAGCTGAAAATTCAGGGTACGCCTCTCGGTTTTCTGCAATTTTTGCCTTCTGGCGGTCATCCGCGGGCACTCGTTTAATTGCCGCTACAAAAACAAAATCAAAATACAAGTAAAAAATTAAAAGGGGTTCCCATAGAAGAAACGTTATTTGGTCGGGGTTTTTTGGTCTTCCCGTCCGGTTAAAATTTAGGTGTCTTCAAAAGGCTCTTAGTAAACTAGTGCACCTCATAATCAATGATTGCATCACTGTTTATCATCAGGTGGGATCGCAATTAAGTACTGATTTATAACAATAAAAAAAAATGTAGTACGGAATTATAAAAAAATAGTACGGAACCTTTCCTTTGACTCTCACTTGGCCCGTTTCAAGACCGACTCACACTTGGCCAGTTTTTTCTACTATGTCGAAGTTTGTAATCCAAAAACACATAAAAGGAGCGTTTGAATTCTGTCTGTTATGTTGGTACGAGTAGCTCTCCCAGAATTACTGGAGCGAATTCTACTAACGAGATGTCATTGGACTTTCACCGTTTTTCATGTCACATGTGATTGTCATTTAATTTTACGCTAACTTTTACGTGTGTGACGTAACAAGTTAGTCATTTTGTTGGGTACTTCAATTATTATTTGAAAACAAAGCATTATTTATAACAGACAATTTTGTATACTACAGTATATTTAGTTTATGTAAAACCTGAATATAGTTTGTTCAGAATCAGTAACTGAATGGATTCCAATAGTTTTTACACCATGTTATATTTTTTCTCAAAAATATTTAAAAAGGTTACAATTTGAAATAATATTATACGTTTTTTTGGGAGCTAGGAAATCATCTAACTCCCGCAACCTTCACCAGATCATCGGTCAACCTTGTAAGAGGCCTTTCTACAAGGAAGACTTCCTAAACTATATTAATTATTTAAAATTAACACGAAGGACACACGGGCCATCAAAAATTTTAAAAGCAATCTAAAAAATTTCAAAGATCGTGATCTTTAAAAAAATAAAAAAAGCTACAAAAAGAAAAAATAACTCAGACGATTAATATCAAAAACTAAACATCAAAACACGCACAATGAAAGACTTAAAAAGTGGTATTCTTATCGGCTTTTCATTGTAACTTGAAAATGGAATAACAATGCATAACAACAGAAAAAGCTTAATTTTGTAACAGTTAGCGTGCAGACTGCATCGATCGTTGCCTTCATAATTCATGGCTGGATTTTCCATTGACTCACTTTACGGTGACCATGATAACGAAGGAGACGTCTAGCTTGTAAAAGTGACGTTAAATGGTATTAAATGTCTACTTTCATTTTGTTGATTTCTTAGGCACGCCCCGCAATCGCGGCGCCTTCTTAGGACTTATAATTCCAAGTAAATTCAAAGATATTATAACACTTCAAATAATTCAATACTTTGTGTAATTTAATTCATCACCACTGCTCTCAAAACTAAACCGGCATATCCTATAACCAAAAATTCGAAGACGTGTGACGTCCACCAACCCGCACTGGGCCCGCGTGGATTACAGCCCATTTCTTTTCCTAAAGTCTGAGTCGGAGGTCTGAGTCCCAACAGTGGGAACATTATAAGACTAACTAACCCTAAAGCAACCCCTTTTAAAAACAACAACTGAACATTTTGTGACATAATTCTACGATATTCATGTTTTATTTTCAATTTAGCTCGACATTATCTATTTTCAATAGGTACAATACATATTAATTTCAATAGCATCGGGATTTTTATAAAAAAAAAATGTATTTGAACTGTTTTTTCTTACTTTATAAATAAAATCGGAATAAGATACTCCGCAGCCGTAATGAGTATGTAGATCATGTTTCTATTCGTTTGTTTTTCTATGAATCTTGATCGAATTGTGCACGAAGTTGTATAAATAAAAAACATAATACATTTTATGTATACTTTTATTTGCTTATATGCTTTGTGATCAAATTAGATATAAGTATTAACGAAACGGCATCTCATTCTCATTAATTGTAGTAGTAATAAAAAAAGTAGTTAAAAAGGAAAAATAAAAGACAATGTGTTTCATATAATACATTCATTATTTAATCACCTTCGTAATTAACATTAGTGAAACACGATAGGAAACTTTCTGGAAATTCTCCACTCAGTCGCGAAGCATAATAAGAATGTAGGGAAAATTTCCAAGAATCGGTTAATGGTAAAATATTTCTATTATGATCGTAAACTTGAAGTTTGCTATATTGTTTGAGAATGAATTTAGGCACGAGTTTGATATAACTACATGATTTTATAACGCTTTGTGTTCAGGAAACAACAATTTTCTTGGAAAATGTCTGCGAAAGTGCCAGAAAATTATGTTGGTTAATTTTTGAATCAAGTACAGGCCAACACACATTGATGATAACTCTTTTCATATAACTTGACCTAGCATAGTACGGAAGTTCAATAGAAAAAGAAGTCTGAGTATACTGGTCTTCTTACCGTTTACTTGTGGCCTACCGTGCCTTTATAAATAGGAGATTAAAATAGAGTCCCAATAAAATAAATTGGTATGGGAAGGTACGCAGAGAGAAGCAATAAAATAAGCCTGAAAGCATTACTCATTTGAATATTTCATGGACACCCCAAAATACACCCTGTATTGATAACACCCGTACAGTAACGAATGGTACAATCACGACAAAAACATGTTTCGCTATCTTATTCACGGTACACGTGAATACAAAAGTGTTTCTCGTTGTTCACCCTCTGACACTTACTCTTAATAAGTACGAAACGAGCTTTCAGCACACGTAATAAAGCTCAATTTTGAATGACACCGTAATTGGTAGTAAAATTGTATTGTTGAGAATAATAGCGTTATAGTAATTTAATTTTAAGTGGATCTTATACAATGTTAATAAGACTTAAATTGGTGTAGCACAGACATAATTAAAGCGTCCTATTGTGATGTAGTAGTAACTAGTGCGAATACAATTTGGTTTTACGTGGAATTGGCGTGAAAAGCAAAATGTTTGAAGGTTTGAAAAATCATTTGTAGGAATTGAAACGCGCTTCTATACTGCAAATGAATAAATAAAACTATCAGTAATTTAACTAATTGCGAGCTTTAAACTATAGGTCTGTACGTGTTACATCGATCAATACTTTTGTGTCCCATGTTTTTAGTTGAAGTATCAAAATATACATTTTGTATGGTCTACGTAGGTACATTGACCTTATTTTTGTTTGACAATGCGAATCAATACGTTCGCTTGTCACAACAAATATTGCTACTTAAACTTAGTGTGCAACTTACCAACACGCGGAACATACGTGCATGTGAGAATCATCACTCTTTACGGCGTACGACACTAGTTATAAAATTAAACTTTGATTTTACTATGTGAAGTATTTTATCCGCTTGCTGTTTGGTCACACTCGCGACCTAGCACACAACCAAACATACAAACAATTATAGTGTACAGTTCAGTTCAGGAGCTACTCTGTCTCGTACACATTTAAATATAAGCTAGGAAACAAAGCAAATAATTTCTGTTAAATGCTTTTCTAAAAACATGATGGGGGTCTTATATTGTTGTCTTATTGTCTTATTTTGTGTATATATTCTGAGATCATCAACTTATTTTGAACAAGAATAGTAAATCACATGTGTGCCTTCTCTATATGAATTACTGTGACTCAAAGTTAGTACTGTTACTGAGGAGATATTAACAGTAATTTTAAGTATTTCTATCACTAGTATCTATCTATCGGCGGCGCGATTCCGACCACGTAAAAGTACCGATTTCCGGCCACCGTAGGCGCGGGCTTGTGGACGGCGAGCTATGGGTAGCTCGCTGTCCAACCGTCCGGTAACTGTCCGGACCGAGCCCAAGTTGTTGACGGCGCGCACTGTTCCCGCGCGCCTCAAGGAGTTGTCAGCAACAGTAGGGGCCCAGCTGGGTCGAACCCTACCGGGTCCAGGGTTAGTTTCAAAAGACAGCTCGAGTATAAAGTATGAAGGCTTGAAGGAACGAGGTGGCATTTTAGTCAGTAAGAGTCTGACACTATCTCCCGCTCCACCCAAGAGCGGAGGTTGTCATTGATGATTTTCCCACCATAAAAAAAAACACGTAAAAGTAGAAAATGGTCTAACCGTATGATAAATTTCATTTAAAACCGTTCATCGTGGTTAGATGGACAGGCCGTGGATTGGCTCAAGGAGATCCATTGTCCCCACTTTTATTCAATATTGTAACTCTAGATATATGTAATAACGCTGAACAGGTTAATATATCTCAATATGCTGATGATTTGGTTTTATATTCCACAAACAGTAATTTAGATTTAGCGTTTGAAGATCTTCGGTCTGCTTTACGATATATCAAAGATTTAATAGATAAAATAGGTTTAACTATGTCTACAAATAAGACTAAGATCTGTGTTTTTAAAAAAGGTTGCTTTAGGAGGTTTATTGACTTTAATTTTGACGATGTTTCAGTTGAAGTCGTTAATTGTGTAAAATATTTGGGTCTGTGGCTGGATAGATAGATGTTCATTAAGATGGGGTAAACATATCAATGAAGTTTCACAAAAAGTAATGAAATTCATTAATTTACTTAAAGTTCTATCTGGTGCAGGATGGGGACTTCATCAAAAACACCTTAGATGTTTATATATTTCTTTAATCCGAAGCAGAATTGATTACGCCAGTTTCCTGTTCGACAATAGTTGTAATTCTAAACTAATAAAACTAGATAGGGATCAAAATCAAGCACTGCGTGTCGTAGGTGGATTTATAAGAAGTACTTCGATACACGTCATGGAAAGCGAGCTATCTTCCACTTCATATCCGTAGGAGATATTTAGCTACTAAGTTTTTGTTAAAATCAAAGTCTATTTATAATAATAAAACTATTAAATCACTAGAAAATCTCTCACTTGTGACCTGTTCTAACTATTGGCTGAACAAGAAACTGCCATTACTGATTGACATCCTTGCACAGTATGCTTCGGTCCCAATACACTCAAGCGTTCAAATAGAAATGTTTTCACTTGACAGGTGGATTAGTAATATTGATATGTCTACTATAATATTTGATAACATTCCTAGCATTTGTCAAGCTAAACGCCGATACAGTACTGAACAGTTAAAACTCCTTTGCATAAAATATATCCGAGAACAATATTCGAATTTTCATACAATTTTTACCGATGGCTCCAAAGACAAACAAATCGGAGGCGCTACTTTTTTGGACCCCATACTTCTGAATCAAATAAAGATTAAGATTAATTCAGATATTTCTATTATGCACATTGAATTGATAGCAATATTAGAAGCTTTATCCTATATTCTATCAATTAATGGCGATAAATTTGTGATCCTGACGGACTCCAAAAGTTCGCTGCAGCATTTGGCTCGGCATACTTCTCACATGCGAGGTAAACCGATAGCCTATGCTATATATGATGTGCTCTTAAAACTGCAGTCCAGCTCCAAAACAGTATATCTTCAATGGATTCCATCCCATGTGCAGTTAGAAGAAAATGATATTGTTGACTTACTCGCCAAACAAACGTGTGTTGAGGGAGTCCCCATGAATATTACCCCACTATATTCAGATTACTTTGGGAAAGAAAAAAAAATTGTTTAGAACTTTGGCAGGAATATTTTGACAAAAGGTCAAAAGAAAAAGGGATATGGTACCGAACTATCCAGCCAGAGATTTCTCGGGTACCATGGATTGACTGTAATCTTAACAGAAATTTAATAAATATAGCTGCAAGACTTCGTTCCGGACATATTCCATCAAATAAATTTAACTATTTAATGAAGAAAGTTTTGTCTCCAAATTGTGATGACTGTGGTGTGGTTGATGATGTTTTCCACATATTGATGGAGTGTGTCCGGAACGAAAATACAAGAATGAATGTTTCTGGACTCAGTAAAACTTATGATATTGGCATTTGTAATGCAATCCTCTCTTCTCCAATGTCCGATAAAGCCAAACAATTGTTTGAATTAGCCTTAAGGTAGTTTGTAAGTTTTTGTTTTCTGTACTGGGCGATGTGGTCGCTAAGCGACAAAGCCCTTTAATCAAATAATAAAAAAAAAACCGTTCATCGGTTTGCACGTGAAGGATTAACTAACATAAAAACCTTCGCTTTTATATATTAGTGTGATATATTTTTAAGAAGCCTTTTTCTAACAAAATCAATAACAGTCATTTCCCTGCTCTTTTTTTAATTATATCAGTAGTCTGGTGTTTTTATTTCCCTGACAGATATTAACGAAGTGTCCGAGGAAGCCGGCAGCCAATCAAACGACAAAGGAGTGAGTCAGTCCACAAAATTGGTATTGTACTAGAAAAGTAATTCGTTGAGAGAATAGACGGAGCCTGATTAGTGAGCACGGCTCTTTGAGAGGAGCGGGGGTGGAGCTAAATGTTCGATTGTGGATGTATTTGATTTATTATTAACTCGCTTCTGTCTACGGCTTCGCTTGCGTGAATACTGAAAATTATCCCAAAGGAGCATACTACCTGTAGAAAAGCATAATAAGCATAATCAACCTTATAATGTTCCCTCTAGTACGACCCAGGCCATCTATAAGAGCCGTCCGGTAACTGTCCGGACCAAGCCCAAGTCGTCGACGGCGCGCACTGTTCCCGCGCGCCTCAAGGAGTTGTCAGCAACAGCAGGGACCCAGCCGGGTCGAAGCCTACTGGGGCCAGGGTTATCCGAAAGGGCGCTCGAGCCCCGGTATGAAGGCTAGAAGGAACGGGGTGGGTCTTTTAGTCAGTAAGAGTCTGACACTATCTCCCGCTCCACCCAAGGGCGGGGACATTAATGCATGATTTTTTCCCACCATAATAAAAAAAAAGGCCACCTATAAGAGACTATATGATTGTGATTTATAAAGTAAGAAAAAACAGTTCAAATATCGTTTTTTTATAATAAAAATCCCGATTTTTTTAAATTAATATGTTTTGTTTCTAATGGAAATAGATAATGTCGAGCTAGGTTGAAAATAAAACTTGGATAATATAGAATTATGTCACAAAATGTTCAATTGATTTTCTTACAACATTATAATATTAAGTCTTTACCTAAGAAATGCCTTTTTTTGAAACGGGTTGCTTTGAAATTTTTTTGTAATCTGATATAAACTAGTGCTTGACTGCGATCCCACCTAATGGTAAGCAGTGATGCAATCGATGATGGTTAATCCCACGGAACAGTAAACACAGTTCCGTGGTTAATCCCATTAGTTTGTAAAGAACCTATTCACTCTAACCTTGAAGACACCTAAAAACAAATACATAGGTACATAGAAACTTCTGCTTTTATAATATTAGTGTGACGGATATTTTTATTTCTAACCGCGTCAAGTTTGCAATGGTGATTATAATCATTAGAAAACATTCTAACTTAGTATTCATTGCGACTGTAAAGATTTTTTCAATACACTTGCTCAGAAAGTGACTCTTATTGCACTGCACTTAGGTACATAATGGTCCTTCTTACCAAACTGTGACATTTTGATTACCATTACGCACTAGTGCTATAATGTAGTTAAAACCTTATTGTTCAACCGCTCCCCCGCCATAATTTTAATACATTATCGTGTCAGGATGGGCGCAGGTCGTCCCCCGCGAGTCGTCGGTCAACCACCGTTTATTCATTTCAGTGAATGTATTGAAAGGTAAATGCAAAAAAAAAATATGGGCCCGCATATGAAAATAGATTTTTACCGCCACAAAAGTTTACTAGTTTTACAGTTATTTTCTTCACAAGCGTATTGAAAAACGTCGTATGATACACGGGAGTAATTAATGATTACCGTTCTGTCGCCATGGCTCGGGTCTTAATACCGCCTCGACGGTAATCACTAACATTACACACTTATATACATAATGTACTATTTTTACCTTATTTTACCGTCTATTGAAAAAGAAAATATTTGGTAGTAAGATCATCAAATGACTTCTCACGCTCTAGGGTGGAGCGAAAAGGCTTGTCAGAGTTTTACTGATTAAAATGCACCTGTGTCTTACGGTTACCTAATGAGTTCTAGTATTTTTATCAAACGTTCCAGTGGCTCTAGCAAGGCAAGGTTATTGTAAACTCGTCACAATATCGATTTGGCACACACACATTTGTGAACTCGTCACACACTTATTTTTAATATTTTGGAGTATTATAAACTCGTCACTCTTGTTCGGAATAATCAAACACATAGAATAAAAAAAAACAATTATTTTATTTAAAATCAAAGAAAATCATCATAAAATCACATTCAACACATTTTTAATTGCAGAAACTAATATCGTTCTAAAGTCGTCGACTCTGGTAGATGTTGTATGCTGCTGAATGCTTTTGTAACATAAATCTCTAAAATAAATTACACGTCATATTCATGTCCAATTTAATTACATTTTCATCCACAAAATCCGTGAACAAAATAACGACATTTTTTAATAATAAAAAAAAAAAACAAAAACGAGACTTCAGTTTCATCAAACACAGCGCCGTTCCTAAAATTGTGATTCTCTGCTGAAATAAAAAACGTCCTTTTCAGTGCGTCCGCAAAAATGAAGGTTGTAATTTAGTACGTCAGATGGTCGAGATGAATGAGTGATGTCACTGGAAGGGGGTGAAACGAGGAGTGGGGGTATAAATAATTGATAATCTGTAGATCAAACACTTTTGCTTGAGACTGTACCTACAGCGGGAATCAATGTTTGGGGGTGAAAATCAGAATGTAAAATGTTTTTACATTTTTAGGCTTTTGATGAGTTGTGTATTTTTATCTTATTTTTTTTTTAAACAAACCCTTGAAATTCTTATAATGTTGGCGCAGTGGTTGAGGGATTGACTGCTTCGCTGCGGATCGCAGGTTTGATTCCCGCTTGGAACATATACTTGATTGGTGTACAGATAGGTGTTCCGGGTCTGGATGTCTCGTGATTTTACATGTTTTTGAACGCACCCATGATATAAGAGTATTTCTTAGTGTGGGGCAACTTCATTAAAAAAAAAAAAAAACTTAAATAAATTAATAAATAATGTGATTGATTTTTTTCTTTGAATAAGTATTTCGTTACATTTTTCTAAATTCAAACGTAGGTATAAAATCAATCTAATAATGTTAATATAGTCAAATCTATCAAAAACACGTCCATATTTGATTTTAAAACAAGGTTATTATCAATTTTAAATCACAAATTGGCAATTTTCTTTAAAATATTTGTAATCTTCATCCCCTAAGAGAATTTTCAATATTGTTTCACAACTTAAGTATAGATTTTGGAGCTATTCCCCAACCTATTATAAAAAAAGAAAATTGATTTCTTTTTACTTATGATTGAAGGGAAATTACTTTGGGGTCTATTAGAATCCTTTTTATTTAAACACTCGCAGGGTAAAAGGTTTTTTGTGCCCGTTTTTTTAAGGAAAATTGATCCATTATTATGGATTTCAATTGTACTTACTTTAGCAATTTCACTTTTAGATTTTTTTTTTCTAGTTACTTCCCGGATTATCGACACTAATTTATTATAAGATTATGCTTTAATGATTATGCGCAATCGGTAGTGAAATACTTACATTACTTACTCGCAACGTGATACATGGTGGGTGATGTGAAAGATTCCCGGGGCCCTCACAAAGAAGGAGCTGGATTTTTAGTCGGTAAACCTCAGACACTATCTCCCGCTCCCCCAAGAAAATCATCCAATGACATACGCGTGTGATTTTCCCATCAATTCATTAAACCCCAAGCGAACGCCGGCGTTCGCGCACCTATTGTCTTTCTATAGTGTCTCTAATTACCACGATTGAAAGGCTAAAAAAGGCATGATACATAGAATTTTTCTTTTGTACCTCACATTTTTCTTATTGTAATTTTATTTTGCAAATATGGATAACAGTGAAAAATTACACAAAAATATAGATAACAGGTTCAACTATATTTTAACATGTAGGCGCATGCCTAAAAAATACCTTTTGCATAAAAGACATAAAATTTAACATACTACCATTAATCACAATTTAAAAAAATATTACACAATGAAGTACAAAACAAAGAAAATATTTAAACTAACTTAAAAAATCCTTTTCATTCAGGTTCTCATTTATATTAAGCCCATACTTTACTATAAAAACTAACGCCTTTTGCCTCACTTTTATTATATAAAAAATAATTAAGCGATGATATAGTCGACGATGAAGTACGCTTGCCCAGAAGTAGCCTATTCAATCTTGATTTAAAGACCCTTAAGTTGTAGCTATCAGGAATAGAAACATTCAGTGCATTACAGTAAATTCCCTATTTGATGGTTCTGCCTCCACCTGGCAAATAACCACCATTACTGAAGTTAATTCGAAAACAAAACTAAGTCCGATGAAATTGCAAGAGAATTGGTAATGCACCAAAGTACCCCATTTGTACCCTGAACAGACTGCTGAACGTCCCTCTGTCTTTTGCCAATTTTCCCCTAGACTCCCCTGTGATTAGGGTATGGACACAATAAGACATTGTATTACGCCACCATTTTTGTTTCTACTTTAAATTTTGTTCAAATCAGCCTACTGCGAGGTTTTTAACGTAAACGATCGCGTTAACGTTCGTGTAGCAATGTCAAGTCGTATGGAAAAAACAGGGTTATGTTTATTGTAATCGGATGGTGCTTATTCACTTTTAGTATAAACTAGCCAGTACCCGCGACATAATCCGCCTCAAAAACGTAAAATAACACATTGCCGTTTGGTCACAATTCCAAAAGGTTTTTTTTCCAAAATTCCTTTTCTAAAATAAAAGTAACTTTAGTTATATAGCATTAGCTATCTACTACAGAACGTCTCGTTAAAATCGTTCTAGAAGTTTCGGTGATTAGCCTGAACATACAAACACACAATCTTTTAACTAAAAAAGTATTATTTTCTTATTACAAATAGACACTTCAGTATTATTCTTATCTCGCACTAAGGCCATCACAAAGGTTAATTTTTAAACTAGACTTTTTGACAAAATCCTTACCAACTATTCATTTATCCGTTACAAATTGTATGTTCGTAGGGTATAAGCAATCTAAGTTTCATATAAAAGTAAAATACAAAATACTATTTTAGTAAAACTTTGGCCGAAAATTCTTCAAACAAAAACCTTGTCAGCGGTATGTCACAAGCCTAACATTGGACAACGACTGACAAAATTATCAATAAAATAAATGAAATAGTCTCGCCAAGAGCCGCGGGGGCTGACGCCGCACTTCACTAGTTGCGAAGCGCGACGTGCACCCTGACACATGTCGGATTGAGACAGTCCCCTTTAGTCTCAGTGTCGTTTTCATGGTTGATAAAGACAAGATGTAGTCTGACGTGGTTCTAAGAATTTGAGGGAATGTTTTGTAGGAGTTTAGTTGTTTGGTTTCATGAAATATGCCTTATAAGATCTAATCCTAGTTAAGTGCTAAATAAGAGTCTGTAGATTGTCAAACGTTTATCCGTATCCAAATAGGTATAATTATGTAATGTATCACAATAAATAAAGTTGAAGAGTCTGTTTGTGAGTTTTTCATTAAATGTTTGCTGTCAGCGATAATACCGCCATGGTACCCATGGATTAATTAAACCCCAAGCGAACGCCGGCGTTTGCGCACCCATTGTCTTCCTATTGTGTCTCTAATTACCACGATTGAAAGATTAAGTTTCTGTAAAATTGCTACTATTTTGGTGTCCAATAAAGTTTATTCTATTCTATTTTATCAAAATGCAATTATTTAAATTGTTGTTTGTCTGTCTGTTTGTTCTGGCTAGTCTCTGAAACGGTTCGATCGATTTTGACAGTTCGAGCGATTATGACAGTATTTAAGAAAAATAATTAGGGTTCTGAGCAACAAACAAAAAAAACAAAAACAACTTGAAATTGTGACCAAATGGTATTATGCTGTTTTACAAATCTGGCACGAACAAATTCTTTGGGCATCTGCATCTGACTGTCCGTTCGCGATTTATGCAAAAACGACGGAGTGATTCTTTAGGAAGGTATGGTATAGTATATTTAACAAAACAATAATACATGCATATACCTACTCGTATGTATACATTTGTAACATCCGTGCAAAGCTTTTTTTTATGGTTGGAAAAATCATCCAATGACAACCCCCGCTCTTGGATGGAGCGAGAGATAGTGTCAGACTCTTACTGACTACACGACCCACCCTGTTCCTTCTAGCCTTCATACCGGGGCTCGAGTCCCTTTCGGATAACTCTGGCCCCAGGACATCCGTGCAAAGCTGGCGTGCGTCTCTAGTATTACAGACAGTAGACGTAAGCTGTCGTTTCTCGCTTCCATAAAAGTCTAAGGACACAATTTGTATTCAATTGAATTTCTTTTACCTTTCAATTCTAACAGACAAACTATCAATACACTTTGATATCGAAATAAAAACTGTTGCAAAACAGACATAATGCTTTATCAAAATATTGTTATTTATTTATTTATAGAAGCCTTGATATTGATAGGAGCCTTCCCATTTTTTTAGGTGGTAAATCATCCAATGACTTCTCACGCTCAATAGTGGAGCGAAAGGACGTTCAAAAACCCAGTCGTATGTTCTTTCTTAGCCTTGCATTCCACGACCCCGAGTTTTCTTTTCAGAAGCGAACGCATAGCCCAGCAGGCTTCGACCCTGCTGGGCCCATACGGCTTTGCTGACATCTCCTTGAGGCGCGCGTGGAACACTACACGTCGCACTCGGTTTGGACGGTTACCGGACGGCTGGACAACGAGCTACCCAACGCTCGCCGTCCGCAAACCCACGCCTACCATGACGTGTTATAATGTCAAGCGTGCGAGCGAGAAAGAGGTATGGAGCTATATACCCTATATATCTCATTAGGAACTAAATTTAACTTAATTTCATAATTTGGTTTAAAACACTACATAGTAAACTTAAATATTAACTAAAAATACATTTATACTAATCCTAACTAGGTATATAGCCTCATTCCTTTAAGTTTAGATCGCGTTAAGACCTCGTAGTAAGGCCTAAGTCTGAAAGTAATACTGAAATGACATCTGAAACACAAAACCATAAGTCTCATAACATAAAAAGAAAAACAGCAGGTGTAGGAAGTATTTTCTTGTCATTCAATAGCGAAGGAAAGCTATTGCCGAGTTAATGGCTGTTGCATTTTGCCATCAATTCTGCCATAGTAGTTTATCCTTGACGTGTGTGGTCTAAGGAACAAGCAGAACGAGGGCTTATTTATTTATTATTAGCTTTTGCCCACGGTCTCGCCCGCGTAGTTACATAAATTAATGTAGCCTATGTCACTCAGGAATAAAGCAGCTTTCTATCGGTGAAAAAATTATTATAATCGGACCAGTACTTTCAGAGATTACCTCGTCACAAATAGAAAAAAAAAACGTTACCTCTTTATTATATTAGTGTAGGGTAGATAATTGTATAGTACAGAAAGTGGTACATTTTGATGGTATTAATGCAATTAGGCTCTTACCTATCATCGTTTGAGTTAAAAAAGACTGCTCTAGTATATATATGGTCCATAAATCTCTATATATAAAAGGAAAAATTGATTGACTGACTGACGTATAACGCACAGCCGCAATTACTGGGATTAAGAGTGTGTTTTGCACTAGGCTAGTAGTAGTAGTGGATGAGACAGGGGTCCAAAGTTTGGAAGGGGAAACTTACTTTCAAGCGGGCGAAGTCGCTAGCAGAAACTAGTAAATAACATCTAAAAGTATAGAATTAAGACTAGTATACTTACGATTAGGTATTTATAATAATAAAATACATATAATTTTATATGTTTCGATTTATGTGGGCAAGAAGGATTCTCCGGCCAGACGGGTGTTCTGTCTGGTCTGGGTTACTGCCTGATAGTTGATTTCGGACTGTTGTATATGATTTAATCGCGTGGAGATTTCCAATACGGTAATGCAGCATAATATTCGTATGTGACGACATAGATTACGGTAAATATGCTAACATAATAATGTCTTTTAAAGAAAACCCGGCTAAAGTATGACGGCTTAGGGAATTTTGTCTCTTTTTTTTTAAATTATCCAATGACATATCCGCGCCCTTGGGTGGAGCGGGAGATAGTTTCAGACTTTTACTGACTAAAAACCCGTCCCTGTTTCTTCGTTGCCTTTCGTACCGAGGCCGAATCTTCCTTTCAGAAGCAGATCCTTTGCCCTAGTAGGCTTCGATCCTGCTGGGCCCAAACCGTGGTGCTGACAACTCCTTGAGGCGCGCGTGAAACAATACGCGCCGTTGACGTTTTGGGCTCGGTCCGGACAGTTCCGGATGGTCGAGCGGCGAGCTACCCATTGCTCGCCGTCCGGAAGCCCGCACCTGCAGTGGCCGAAAATTGGGATCAGAATCTAGGCGATGGCGTGAGGGCCGTTGCCATACGCGTCCGTCTTCTTCCTAGCATTACTGTTTCGCAGAAAAAGGCGACCGCCTGCCACTTCTCTTCGCTTCGGACCATGGCCTGTACTAAGGCCCGGCGCGAGAGAGAATTCTGTCTCTTGTGTCGTAATAACGTAATTAGTCATATTTTACTGTTTAATAAAGTTTATTATGCCAATAATAAAATCCCTATACTAAAACTGTCTCACCACGACTACGCTACATAAACACAAATTCCGTCAGGTATGTAATGTAGAACGAAGACTCTGCTTATGAACACAACCACAATAGTATTTTCCTTGACAACCGCACGTCTGCTTAGGAAAACAAATTTATTCCAAAGAACACCTCTCCTCTTGTCGCTTAGACCACACAGCTAGCCACAGGGGGAGGTTAGACCGAGGGAACGGGGGTGTTTATAAAAGCTTCAATTAATTATAGCACAGGTGAAGCGGCGCGAATAAGCATGCGGGATTTATGTGAAACTGTGCGGTTTAAACGTCAAATTGATGCGCCGCCATCTTTGAATTCCATTTATGAATTTGAAATTGGAAGGTTTGATTCGAATTTTTAACGATTGATATGTGAATCGCTTTTGATTTATTCAAACGGATTTTGCCTACATTTAGAGTTTATTTTAAGTTTCGTTTGAAATACTCGTATCTGTTATAGGGTGGCAAGACTGGCAAAATGCCGCGGGTCTCTGGCCTGGTGGGGCCTCCGGTACAAAAGGCATGAGATGATGAGCTCAGAAGAAGTAAATATACAAATTCAAGTAAATTGCAAAGATTTTTTAAGAGAAGGATTAATTTCCCGTGGTATGTTGCCAGCTTTACCTACCATCTTATAGATACGCTACCTTCCGAAACGAAATACAAAAGTCCTCATCGTGTATTAAAGAACTTGCCGATTGGCCGATTTTTTAATAATAAAGAATACTTTATGCCCGTACTTTAGTGATTCATTAGAAGTTAGGTCTACCACAATTTTACTTTTTGACTGGCCTGTTGGTCTAGTGGTTAGTAGCCCTGACTGCTATGCCGGAGGTCGTGGGTTCGATTCCCACCCAGGACAAATGTTTGTGTGATGAGCACGATCATTTGTTCTGTTATAGGTGTAATTTATCTATAATATATAGTATGTATTTAGAAATATATTAGGAAGTTTATCAGTTGTCTAGTACTCATAAATCAAGCTCTGCTTAGCTTGAGACTAGACGGCGTTGTGTGATAGTTATGGATTATTATTATATTATAATTTAGTAGAGACAATTAAAATCAAATTTGAAAAGTCATTTAGATAGTTAACATTGTAATATATTACATAATAATAATTATCTTAACCGGTGTCACTAGAATAATTGTTATAGTCATTATTTATCACTCTGCTTTCTCTTCTTTCAGAGTAAAATCATTATTAAAAAATATATCATTATTAAAAATCCGGTTAAATACGAATAGGAGTTGCGTACTGAGGATTCCGTACAAACCGCAAAGGCGTGTCAGACTGTTGCTGACTAAAACCACACCTATGTTCCTTCAATTACCTATTGCGCCTTTTTTTTTCGATGGGGAAAAATCATCCCATGACAACCCCCGCTCTTGGGCGGAGCGGGAGATAGATAGTGTCAGACTCTTACTGACTAAAAAACCCATCCCGTTCCTTCAAGCCTTCATACTGGGGCTCGAGCGCCCTTTCGGATAACCCTGACCTCAGTAGGCTTTGACCCGGCTGGGCCCCTGCTGTTGCTGACAACTCCTTGAGGCGCGCGGGAACAGCGCGCGCCGTCGACGACTTGGGCTTGGTCCGGACAGTTACCGGGCGGCCGGACAGCGAGCTACCCATTGCTCACTGTCCGCAAGCCCGCGCCTACGGTGGCTGGAAATCGGAATCGGAATCCCGGCGGCGGCGAGAGCGACCTATTGCGCCTCAGGACCACGAGTAACCCTTGCAGCAGTCAACCTATGGCCCCAGTAGGCTTCGGCCTTGTTGAAGCTAACCTATGTACAGTTCGGTTCTCGAAGATTTTGCCAAAATGCAAAAAAAAAGAGATTATGTTGTGATGCAACTGTTCTACAAAATTTCAGGGTCCTAGATCAGCGGGAAGTACCTATAGGTTTTGATTATTTGGTGAATGTCAAAATATGCACCATAAACCGATGAATGACCTTAGATTTACCTACATTGCGTTGGCTTAAAAGTTTTTTTTTTACTGCTTCAAGTGGTTGGTAATATACTGTGTATTCGGTATTAATTTCAGCTTTATACCTTTACGCGTTCGGACAAATAGACAGACGTACTGACTGACAGACGGAAAATAAAGTGATCCTATAAGGGCCCCTTTTTACCCACTAAGGTAACATTAAACATTTCCGCCTGACCACCGCTAAGTTCATTTTTGCTTGCATTCGATTTCAAAGGGTTTGGTTTGGCGCCGCGCCGGAGGATTCAAGCGATTTTTTTTTAAGTGATCAGGCAAATTGACCGCGTAGGTACGGAACCCTAAAAATCGTAATGGACAAAGTAATTAGTGTCAATATATAAACTTTGTTGAAATAAAGAAACCTGGTATTGTGTGATTGGAATTCAACCAGTTGCAAAGGTAAGTGTATCTAATGAAGGTATATTTTTTATTAGATTTATAGACAGCGACTACAATTCCCGAAACTAAAACAACATTGTGACAAGATACAATTACTAGGTACTAGTGCGATTTTATATTAACGATTGCATCTCTGCTTACCATCAGCTGGAATTTAAATTAATCACTAGATTATATCAATCAAAAAAACATAATAAAAACTAGCGAAGACACTGGCCACTACCATATTGTAAAACGGATTTAGATAATTATAATTCTGCAACATTCTTATTATTTTTTTTTCTGTTACTTTTTAAACCATAAAATATTTATAAAGAAATACAATTCTTAATTCAAAATTCAAATTAAACGTCTGAAGGGTGCTCCACAAGCCCGGGTGCTGTGTGTCTAATTATGATTGTTCCTCTCACTCACAGGGAGAGACCTCACTTCAGCTAAATTTAATTTCTACTCCGACCATACTTAATCACTACTTGTGAACGAATTAAAAGGTTTTCAGGGATTGGTCCTTTTATTTACTTTGAGGCACACGTTTCTTGATTTAATTTTTGAGAGCATTAAAGTGTTTTTTAACATCTGTAGATTCGTTAAAGTTAATGGTATGAGGTTTTGTTACGTTTTATTTTTGTTACTGTTAATAGGTTCGTGTAAATTGACCAGTGTGAGAGTTAATATCAGACTTTTACTGACTAAAACCTATGTTCCTCCAGTTACTCATTGCGTTTCAGGCCAGTGATAACACTCTTCTGTTCTTTCTTCATTTTCTTTAATATCTAATATTGTCATTTACTTGACAGATGAAACGGTTTCTCCTAACTCTTTGCTTCATCGCGGTTGTACGTGCCGAGGCACACTGGGACCCCAGCGGACAATACCGGATCTTAGTCACTGAACCTGTGGAAGAAGTCCCAGCAGAATATAAAATTGAGTCTCAGCCTATAAGAGAACTAAAAACATCTCCTATTCCTCAAATAAAGAAGTACAAAGTCGTCGATCTTGATAAATATAGTCTTGGAAGCTACCCTTATCATGGGTATCCTCAACCTAGTTATCCCCAACCTGGGCATCCTCACCCTGGATACCCTTACCCGGTATATCCTTATCCTGGTTATCCTTACCCTTATGTCCCTTACCGGTTAATTGAACCTGAATATTCTGTTTCTTCACCGTATGTTCTTCGTAGTTATGTGCCTTTCCATTATGATTACAAACTTACAAAATGATTTAGAAAATTAAAGTGAATAAATGTTATTGAGAAAGTTTGTTTGTTTTTTTTTTCGAACATCCATAAACCCTCATATGTTTTCTTCGAACACAACCCAATCATTGGTATCAACAATGTAAGGATGGATCATTGTTGACAACCTATAGTCCGGACCAGGTCTTTTGCCTCGTCGTTTCTACCGCATACATCGAAGAACTGGTACAATTTGCCTGCTGCGGTCTTCTCGACCGAATATAATTTGGGTGTCTTAAGGCTAGAGTGAATGGGCTCCTAATAAACTAGCAAACTTCACCATCAACAATTGCATCACTGTTTACCTCAGGTATCCGCTCCATTGTCAACCCCATCGTCGTTTTTCATCAGGTGAAAAAGCGGTCAAGCACGAACTTATCAACAACAAAAAAAAAAGGTAGGATCGCAGCACTATTTTATATAAAAAAACATTTTGCCTTTGCATTATTATAAAAAAAAATGTGTGAATTTATGTTAGTCTCTTTATAAGTCCTACGATATTGAAAAATAAAAGATTCCCATTTCTAGAGCATTAATCATTTAGATTATGTTTTGAAAGTTAGGTTTAAGAGCTGTGAAACGTCCAAACATCAGGTCTATTGACATAGAACTCTCTATTAGTGATGTATTAACTCAGGTCTACGGCGAGCTACTCGAACATTCAGTCTGAAATCAAAGAGTCATGAGCCCCACTTAGTTGCCATTCCTCTCAGTTAGTGGGGAGCGATTCTCTAATGAAACAGACAAATGTGTTTCTAAATACGGGCTGCTTAACTATGCTACGTTATTAGGAAGTTGCTGAATGCTAGCTAAATGTGAATAGGTTTTTGGGACATAGATAGATATGTTATTTACAGTACACCATAAAAAATAAGAGTAATGCCTTGATCACACGTACCGAGTAAACGGGCAAGACAATGCTCTCGGCCGAATACTCGGTACGTGTAAACAAAGCGCCGAGTGCTCGGCTGAGCGCTTATCTCTACAACTCGCTTACATCACTGTCTGGGCTGAGCAACATTTTACTGTCTCACCCTTTTACTTGGTATATGGTATCCAAGATTCTGATATATACAAAAACATCATTCAAAATATCATCCTCATAACAAAAAGGGTTAAAGACTCCACGTCCTATAATAAAACCATACCGCTTTCCATACCAGGTTGCCTGGAAGAGATCGCGGAATGCGATAAGGCCGCCAATTGTATATTTTAAATATAAGGCTCAAATTTGTAATTTATTATCTTGGTGTACAATAAAGGATACATAAATAAATAAATAAATAAATAAATAAATAAAACTTTAAATTAGTTTACAGTCCCTAATTACCTTCTCAGCAAAGAAACCACATGCTCAGGTTCTCTTCCGCAATATTTACGAAGTCTCGAGTTCCCATTACTGCCGGCATCGGTGCTTGGTGAGGGATTATAGGATTTCCTCGTAATTATAACATTGGATGAAGAATGAAGTGCTTTGTTTACGCTCAGGATAGATGAAGGCTTATTTTTATTTATTTATTTAATCTTCATGTACATTATTGGTACTACGGGCAAGGCGTTCTCTACAAATCAACCTTTGGGTTAAAAAAGACAACTACCTAAGTAGTAGTGGTAAAGTAGATAGGTCCCATCAGATCTGCACCGCTCTCGACTCTGCGATATACAATGCCCTTCACACCGCCAGAGACAGAAACAGATGGAGGAATATCATAAAAGATAGTCACGATCCTCTGCATTGAGGAAAACAACGCAAGGAGGAGGAAACTTCATGTACATTGCGTTCCAAATAAGAATAGGGTCCTCCACGTGACACTGGCAGAATAGTCGCAATCAGCTCAATTGCCATAAAAAAAAGAATAGGTTCGATTGCCATATTGTGACGTCACGTCATACTGTCACTGCTACTTAAGTTTAGCGTAATAATATAGGTAGAAATTTCAAATACAATGAAGAATTTTTAGTAGGTTATTATAGCTACTGGATTCTCCATGGAAAATCTAGTAGAACGGGCTGGAATGTTTTACACTGAATAATGAGTTTTTCCGATGTAATCTATGAGTTTGAAAGCAAGGAGAAGAATAACTGGGATTATTTTTCTTTCCAATATTGCACCGTAATAACGCTGTACCTCACACTATTCGAGAAACAGTTTGGATACTAGACTAGTTGGAAATCATTTGTCATTTTCCTTACTCGAATGAACGTCAAATCCTGCTGCTTTACGGGTGCGAAACGTGGTGACAAAAGAGATCTCACGCTAAATCCAGGTTTTTGGAAACCGTTGTCTTCGTCGCATCCACGGAATTTACTGGTCCAAAACCATCTCAAACGCTGTTGGAGAAATGCCACGGAAGCCCGATCGACCTCCAGATTAAGCGTCATAAGTGGAGATGGATTGGTCACGTCACGCTTGGGAGAGATTCCGGTCATATACCTAAACAGGCGTTGGATTGGAATCCCCAAGGGAAAAGTATGTGTGGCCGTCCTCGGCAAACTTGGTGACGTACCGTTTTGGCAGAAGCGACGGCCATCGGATTGATATGGAGCGAGGTGAAGCGTAAAGCTCAAGACTGATCGCGATGGGTGACTATTATTGACGCCCTCTACCCCAGCTAGGGGACATAGTCACACTGCTCGAGAAACAGTTTGGACCCTATAAGACGAGTAGGAGACCATCAATCATCTTCCTTACTCGAAGGAACTCGCCCCTACTCAATTAATCATTCACGGTGGTAAGTCCTCTTTTTAAGGGGAGGCCGCGGAGGCGCCACGGTGTCCTCACCTAATAGGTTGCACAGGCCTGACTCAGGTCTTCACCGGACATGACAAGGTCAGGAGGTTCCTGTTTCGGATTTAAACATTCCCGCGCACCTCAAGAAGTTGTCAGCAACTGTTAGGGCCCAGCGGGGTCGAAGCCTACTTGGATCAAGGGTCTGCTCCTTAAAACAAGGCTCAGCCTCGGTATAAAAGGTAACGAAGGATCGGGCTGGGGTTTTTAGTCAGTAAAAGTCTGACACTATGTCCCGCTCCGTCTAAGGGCGAGGAATGTCATCTGGATGATTTGACTCGATGGAGCAAGCGACGGAGGTGTGTCCCCCTAAGGCGAAGTACTGTCATGTCATCTTGGAGGTGATCGGCGACTGCGACCGCCTACTGGTCGTGCCGTGGTTTAGGCCGTAGTCTGACAATGGGAAGCGACCGAAGAAGTTGGCCGCAACTTTGAGGGAATGGATACCGTAGGGCCCAGTGGAGCCGATACCAGTTTGGGCTACGGCTAATTTGAAAGAAATACCGTGCCCCGCAAGCGCAAACGGCTACTGATTTGTCAGTTGCCGAGCCAGCAAGAGGGCGTATCCAACGTTCACTGATTAAAATCCCCCTGTATCTGGACAGCTCAGTTCACAGCAGTCTCCGCCCCAGAGCAAAAAAAGACAATTGATAATTTTCCACCTTAATAAAAACCCAGTCAATCATCATGATGATAATAACATAACAACATCATAATAACAACTTAAATAGTTATATTACTTAGTGAATTAATAAAATAAGATAATATATTATCATATCTTCGTCTCGATCCATTTTTAATAGTTTTTTGATGGACCTCGTGAAATATAAAACGAGTGCTTATATTTTAATTTGTTATTTTGTGTTTTGTTGTTTGTCGAAGGTTATCGTTTTCGTAGTTAAAGGTAGGACACCAGATTTGATAATTTTTTTGAGGTTCGAAAATAAGTAATTTCTCCTGCTCTGGGTGGAGCAAGAGGGATTGTAACTTGTACTTTTACTTACTAAAACCCATCATTGTTCCTTCACCGTAGTCGTGAGCTTGCGGACAGCTCGCTGTCCAAACGTCCGGTAACTGTCCGGACTGAGCCCAAGTCGTCGACGGTACGTACTGTTCCCACGCGCTTCAAGGAGTTGTCAGCAACCGCAGGGGCCCAGCAGGGTCAAAGCATATTGGGGCCAAGGGTCTGCTTCTGAAGGGAAGGCTCGGCCCCGGTATGAAAGGCAACGAAGGAACGGGGTGGGTTTTTGTCATTTAAAGACTGACACTAACTCCCGCCCCGCCCAAGGGCGGGGGATGTCATCTGGATGATTTTATACACCGAAAAAAAAAAAAAAAATTTCCTTCAGTTGCCATACTCTATGTTTTGCTACAAACAGTTATATTGTAATAACAAAGCGTCCCCGCCACCAAAAAAGCTAGAAGCGGCCACAAAAAAAGGCTAGAAGCGGCCGCAAAAAACAGCTGAAGCGCGCGTGTCCGGAGAAGCTTGAAGCCGCTTCAAGCGTTTTTTTTTTTGGTGGCACCGCCGCACACGAACCACAAAAAAGGCCGCCCCAAAAAGAAGCTTGAAGCGGCGTTTTTTTGTGGCCCGTGTGCGGGGACGGTAAAACTTACTTGCCATTTAAGAATTACATGTTGACCTTTTAATCAAAATTATTTATATCCATTTTTACTTATTTTTAGATGAAGCTGTCAATTTTACTAGTGCTGACAATAATCTACGTTCACGCCGAAGCCAGAGGCATAGAATGGAAGGCCGACTATGGCGAATACCCGGTAATCAGCGAACCAATCAGGATCGAGTATCCGTTGTATCGGTACGAGTATCCGTTGTATCGGTACGAATATCCGTTACGGCGTGTCGTACTGAGGTCGTACGATCCGGAGTATTTCTACAAACTGTACGGATACTATCCTGAACATTGATAGAATTGAATAAAGTGATTGAGATTATTCGAGTTTTTTTTTGGTTTTGTTCTAAAAATTAATTAATCTTTAAGTCAAGAGTGAATAGGTTACTTCTAGGTAAGGGTGCTCCATCGTCGGCTACATCATCGCTTATCATCAGGTGAGATAGTGCTCAATCGAGAGCCTATCAATTATGATAACTAGTGCTTGACTGCGATCCTTCCTGATGATAGTGATGCAATTGTTGATGGTGAATAATAATTCTCTTGGCCAATTAAATTGTAATGGCCAGTTTCAGCAGAGTTCTTAAAGCAAAGTGCAGTGCTGACGTATAAACCGGAAATAATTACCTACAAATTTTACTCCAACTAATCTACTATATAAAAATAAGTCGGGTTTTCCTTCCTGACGCTATAACTCCAGAACGCACGAACCGATTTCCACGGTTTTGCATTCGTTGGAAAGGCCTCGGGCTCCGTGAGGTTTATTAGAGTAGAGTAGGGTAGAGTAGGGTAGAGTAGGGTAGAGTAGAGTAGAGTAGGGTAGAGTAGGGTAGAGTAGGGTAGAGTAGGGTAGAGTAGAGTAGAGTAGAGTAGGGTAGAGTAGGGTAGAGTAGGGTAGAGTAGGGTAGAGTAGGGTAGAGTAGGGTAGAGTAGGGTAGAGTAGGGTAGAGTAGAGTAGAGTAGGGTAGGGTAGAGTAGGGTAGAGTAGGGTAGAGTAGGGTAGAGTAGGGTAGGGTAGGGTAGAGTAGGGTAGAGTAGAGTAGAGTAGGGTAGGGTAGAGTACGGTATAGTAGGGTAGAGTAGGGTATAGTAGGCTGAAGTAGGGAAGAGCGGGGGCGAAGCCGCGCGGGCAAAAGCTAGTTAATAACTAAAGGACATGGCCGGAATTAGTAGGGAGCTGTGCCCAAACTAAAAATATTCATGTACACAGACAAACGGTACGTCGTATTAAAGCTTAAGGGTACGGCTTTACAGTAGTTTAAGTTTTATGACCAGAGATAGAGCGAGAGAAACTATAAAAAAGATTTCAAAAAACGCCTAATCATTTTGAATAGCAATGATTGACAACAACACAACAATGATCTACAATAACAGTGACAGTGACAGTAAGTTAGTATGAGAACGCCTTTAACTCTATGAAAATGTATGAAACACTATCAGTAATACATATTTATAGAGGCTAGTGAAGAAGGAGTCAAAAATCAAAATACCAAGTAAAACGTATTTATATTGATGAACATATATTGGTAATACATAGTCACTTTCAAACATCGACATTAACAAGCCGCAATATCGAAGAAGAGCTCGTCGTCTAATAGATATTTTTGGATATTCAGGCGAATTGGCAAAAAATATACAATAGGGCATGCAATAAAAAACTAAAAACATAACAGGTACTTGAATTTTTATTTAGTTATATAAATAAGTGAGTACAGACATTTTCTTAAATATATTTATTTCTTAATATTTCAACACATCATCACTACAATAATTACTCAGACAAGACACATTGAATGTTTTCATCCTGTCTTAAATCTCGAAAAGAAGAACTAGATAGCTTCGAAATATGATATCAAGGAATGAGGCTGATGCCGTTATATTTGCTTGATAAGCAACTGGTGGAATGGAAGGAAGTTTAGACAATCCAGATTCATTTTCCTGCAGTTCTTCAACCTGTTTATGTATATCAGCCAATGTATTTTGTAGTTAAGGTGTTAAAGTTCTTACAATATGCCCTCATATTCGATTGGACGCCACAGTTCAGTTCAGGCACATTGACTTCGTGAGCGTCAGAATCCAAATCGTAAACAAACCAATCCAATATGCACAGCAGAATATAAATATTAATAGCGTAAAGGAAAGTCCGATAGAGGATAGCATGGGGCCAAGTTTAAAATCAAATACAGTTACGAAAACACAAAACAGTAATATGTTGTAAGAACGACGCAACGCTAGACTGACATACAGTTTTTTTTTTTTTTTTTAACATACAGTTTGTTATGACAGTTTAGTTTAGAGCGGAGAAACGTCAAAATAATTTTAGGACGTTTGGGTGCACGCTCTTGAAAATATTGGCGATTCATAATGTGTACCGTGAGTACCATCAAAACGCGCGGCCGCTCCAAAAGTGGTGTCCAGTTAATTTTTTAACTTCTGCAGTACAATTGTGGTATTTACAAGTATTTTATATTTTTAGTCTGACCTTCAGGCGTGTTACTAAAGATAAGAACACTTTCTGTCTTATGCGTGTTCCCAAACGTAAATGCAATTTGTATCGGTTTATCCTCATCCTCCATGGTTGCTATGAAACAGAAAGACTCAAAAACAAACAACATACTTATTTTTTTGGATTCTTTCTCGCCACTCCTAGAGAAATGTGATTATTGCGACTTATTTTTATTTATTATAGAAGTAATTTTCATAATTTTCATAATTAATAAATAATTAATGTACTATATAATTGATTTTTTGGGCAGGATCTGGCCATGTCTTTTATGTCACAAAGTTTCTGTAGTAACCTAATTTCAGTACCGACACTAAAACTTTTATTTATTGCACATATTAGTTCACTATTCCATATTTGCGACATTATTTTAATTTTTTAGGTTATGCGAAACTTGGATATAGTTTGTTCAGAATCAATAACTGAATGGATTCCAATAGTTGTTACACCATGTTATATTTTGTCTTAATATTTTTTAAAAGGTTATATGTTGAACACCACCAACACTAAGTACAACACAGGTCACGGCTGGTCGTAGCGAGTATCAGGCGCCAGCAAATAACCCCTCAGTCGCCTGGATGGCCCGGTGACTATGTATTTTTGCGGACGTATCATGCTTATAACTTTGTGATTTTCTATGATACTGTTATGAAATTTGGAACAGATTCTCTAATAAAGACACTAGACACATGTTTCGGGTTTCGCATATACTAAAACTAGTGTTTTATGATGATGATGATGATGATGATGCCATCTAGCCGATTTCGGCCACAGTGACAGCATTCCCTGGCTCTTCATGGTGGTTGTGAGCTCAGATCTCATCATCACCATCTTCCTGCCCTAGTCCCGTTTTATTTGGGGTCAGCGCAACACGTTTTTTTCTTCCATTCTGTCCTGTCACTCGACACGCTATCACTAACTCCCTTTTCTTTCATATCGTTCCTCACACAATCCATCCATCTTTTCTTTGGTCTTCCTCTTCCCCTCCTTTTTTCGCAACATGCGTTTCATCCGTCCTTTTCACATGACCATAACAAGACAAACGATGTTAGCTCAGATCTGCTGCTCTGTCATGTGACTTGCATATCCAACCTTGGCCGAAAAACTCCGATCACAGAGCGGACATGTCAGAACACCATTAACGGTATGATATACTATTGCTGTTGGTGGTCTAGCTTTGAGGTCGTCGCGCTTTTGGTCTAATTCCGACCTCCTTTTATTCTCAAAGGCCTGTACATAATATACACGTACCTAGCGAGAGATAGCTTACAGCGCCCATTCTTCAAGCCGACGCGTCGGCGACGACGGAGAAACAACATGCATCTCTCCTCACATACTTGTATAAAACTTTACCCAACACATATAAATTCTAGCAGAAACTGAAATTGCTAGTCTGAAAACTTTCGGTTCTATGCGACTGTTCGTTTAGAATACATTAGAATTCTTTAGAGATATGTAATTTTATCCTTTAGAACTTTGTCATGTAGAATGCCGGCTGGCGACTGAAATTCAGTTTGGTTTTTTAGTTGAATAGAGTTTGAGAGGACAAATTTTTAATATATGGCTTTGTTTTTAAACTTCATGGTTCGACTTTTCTGTTTTTCTTCAAATTGTTTTCCTTAATTTATGTACTACGCCTTTTGGTTTCCGGCCACCGTATTGCGCGGGTTTTTTGTGTTGACGGCAGACAGTGGGTGACTTGTCGTCCGATAAATACCAAACCCGGGTCGACGGCGTGTCCCACGCGCCTCAAAAGGACGTCTGCAAAATAGATGGGACCCAATACCTGCATGAGCTGTACGATTTTGCAATGAGTTACAATTTTAGGGCGAATGCAAAGGACGAGTGGAAAGACACAGGTGGCTTGGGGTTTTCTCAGTTAAAGTTCTGTTAATCTCTCTCGCGTTACCCAGAGTGGAAGAACTCATTTTGATGACACACACACCCTTTAGACATACAAGTATGTACATAATCAGAGGTGAAACCCTTTGAGTATGTAGGTAAGTACATGCTTGTATGTCCTTTCATCATCATCATTATCATCGTCATATACGATGCCTTTATTTCTTTTACTCTTTCCTTAATAAAAATATAATAAATAAATAATTTATAATAAAATATTATAAAGTCAAACTACGATGCCCTAACGACCGGCTTTCTTCATCTCGTATGTCTTTTGATGCATTGTAAATATTTAAGCCTAATCTAATTTATTCTATGGATGAGTTACAAAAGGAACGCAATTTAAGAGATTTCTATTTTTTCGTTTTGCGTTTAGCAACAATTGCCTCTTCAAAGTGTTGAGTGAACCAAGGATTGAATATATGTCATCAAAATGAGATAATACGCAGATTTATTGGAAAGCTTGAAATTATAGAGCCAGTCATTGGTAAGCTATTGAAATGAGAATTCAAACAACGTACTGCATTTAACGGATTTAATCAATACTAGCTGCTGCTAGCCGCTTTTCTCGCATGAAATTAGAATATTGTTCCAAAGGAACATACTCTTGGGATAAAAAGTAACTTATGTGCTATTCTAGGCTCTGGTCTACCCCTCTGTCAAATTTTATTCAAATCTTGTCAACCCTCAAGCGTGAAGAGGGCAAATGAATCGCCATGTCGCCATAATGCCCGGTCCTGTACGTCTCGCATCCTCCTATACCCGCGACCCTTACCAGGTCATCGGTCCATCTTGTGGCCTACCCTCTAAAGCTGCGTCTTCCGGTATGTGGTCGCCACTCTAGAACCTTTAGTCCCCATCGACCAACTGTTCTGCGAGCAATGTGCACTGCCCAGACACAGACAATCAGTCCTCGTTCTTCTTTACTGTACACAGAAATGTAGTCTAGTACACAGTATAATGTAATCCTTCATTAATGAAGAGCTTAACTCAAAATCGAGTCGAGCTTAAAAAGAGCCTCTACAGCCTCCAGAGGTATACGGATTTTCGATAAACATTCCAATCAGTTTTACACAAAACTTTAGTCCTAAAATCCTATACCCTATTCGCGTTAAGAATAGAAATTTTATTAAACCTTTTCTACTGTCTATTCAACCGATTTTAACTTCAAATTCGTAGGCATAAGAATGGTATTAAAAGCAAAAAAGTGGTTACAATACAACTATTTACTGCAACGGCCATTTGTCATGTCACCAACGTAATAAAAGTTAAAATCGGTTGAACGGACTGTAATAAAAGGTTTTCATAAATTTCTAATGTTATTTTGAACAGAGTATAGAACTATGTAGGTATAATTAAATAGATGAAGGTACAAGAGCTCTTATGAAAGGGCTCGTCTGAGGTATAATTTATTACTATTCGAAAACACCATTTATGTGTTCGAGTTTTGCTGTAAACGCTGTAATTCATAGGCACTTGAAATTTTGCAGTTTAGTTTTTTTTATATTATTATTTATAGGCTCATGTTGCTCACCACTGTCTCATCTGATAGTAAGCGACGATGGAACATGCTTGCCTAGAAGTAACCAATTCACTCTCGACTTAAAAGACCCCTAGGTTGTAGCTATCAAGAAACAAAAACTCCGGCAGGGAATTTGGGATAGGTTGAAAGAGTTACAGCGGCCCTGGCAACTGAAGGAAAGATTTTAGTTTAAGTCAAGGGAAAGGAATATCAGATTCCCTCCACCCAGAGGAGGAGAATTTATTAGTTTGAGAAAAAACATTCTCATGCCTGAATAATCGTCCTATTTCCACAACGTTAAATCCCAAAGCTTGTCCCACAAACTGTGACCGTTTCCACGACACGCGAACCATTATAGATTTTCAATTTAGCACTCAAATTAAAGAAACAGGTGTGGAAATTGAATCGTTGCGAACTCAACGAGTTTCGCGAAAGTTTTCAGTCTAGCAATCTTGAGTTTGTGAGATTCCGACTTGTTGGTAACGAGTCTTTGACGCCAGATTTTTGTTGCACACAAAATTAGAGAAGAATTGCTGGTCTTGATGGTCCAATCAGAAATAGTTCTGGAACTTTCTGTTTTTGAAGTAAGTACTTCAGTAATTCTTAGTTTATACTTTAAAAGAGCTTTTTTTTTTGAGCTGGCAGCATTTTTTTATGAATAAAAGTTTTGTACTCATCACCAGGACCGCCAGGTGTTGGTTGTAGAAATCTGATAGATGCATGACGCACGGGACCAGTCGTCGTGGCAATGATTGTATGGAGGGCATTGTAATGATGATGGTAATGAGTCATCATCATCGTTCCCGCCGCAAAGACGTCCACTGTTAAACCTCAGCCCCTTACTTTCACCACAACGACAAATCCCGTGCATTTCGCGTCCATGATTAGATTATCGGTCCACCTTGTGAGAGGTCTGTCAACGCTGTGTGTTATTATGCGTTCACCACTACAGAAGCTTTCGGCCTTATCAACCAGGTAGTCGATGGTCGAATGCTGTATTGTGCCTTGCCACTTGTTCTTCTTTTCGAATCGATGGTAAACTCGTTAAACTGTTTGAGCACAGTAAGTGGCTACGTTAACTGCAGCATCGATAGTAGTCATTAAGTCCTTTTTGGAGGACCTAAAAACACCACTGACGCCGCTATAAACGTGGCAAACTACTGGGTCCAATAACTTTTTTTTTTTAAGTGTGCGTCTCTTTCGGGCAAATAAAATGATTTTCTTTCTTTCTTTCTTTGAGGGAAAGGAAAACCATCGATTCGAGAAGAAGACGATGAAGTCCTCTAAAGTACAGGTTTGTCCTCCAAAGTGTGGTTCATATTCATAGTTCTTCGGGGTGAATCTGATTGTCCTGAATTAGTTGCTCAGCTGGTGAGGTTGTTTGTTCCTCCTGTACCTAAACAACACCTCAGGCCGCGAACACACCGATTGTTAGCTGATCCTTTATCGCAGACAGTGTCAAGAGCTAACTCGCCACTCGTTTGTGCGCTTTCTGTGCTTAATGCTCTTCTGACTCTAACACCAGAGTGTGACTTGTTTGCTGGGAGATGGATAGATGCGTGTCGTGAATGTCTGAGGTTTTGTAAGAGGATGGATGAAAAATAAGTAAACGTTGCCTTATTTGGTTTTGTGGGATATTTTATTTTTATTTTATATTAGTGGTAATGTATATGTTTTCTTCTTTTTTTTTTATTTTCTTCCTTTTTTTCTTGTTATAGACAGGAGCGCCGCACTCACGTTGAGCATCCGATGTGTCTATGAAATCCTAACTGTACTCATGGTTGGCGATTATTCATACTAGTTTATCACCTTGGTTCTCGAATATCTTCATTCCTAATTCGAGACATACTCCACCAAAATAAATGGTAATGCGAGCAAGATGATAATTATGTTGATTTGGGTGAGTTCATCAGACAACTGCGGTGTTCTGATCAATTTATTGATCTCCTAAAAGGTTTTCCTGCTCTGTGTAATTTTGTTAAACTGATTCATTGTATGTTTATTGTAACGGCTATCTATGCTCGGAGTATCTTTGCGTGATAGCGTCAGGAATGAAGATATCTGCAGGAGAACTAAGGTCGCCGACCACCTAGTAAATTAGATGTAAGAAGAATCAAGGAGTCAAGGCCACTGATATAGCCCGAAGAATCACCAAAGTAAAGTGGCAGAGGGCAGGGCACATTGCTCGTAGAACGGGTGGGCGATGGGGCCGAAAGGTCCTAGAGTGGCGACCGCGCACCGGAAAATGCAACGAACAGAACAGAACGAGACGAACAGGATCGGTCATTGTAGCGACGCTTGGGGATGTCTATGTCCAACAGTGGACTTTTTTTGGCTGAAATGATGATGATTCATTGTATTCATTTTAAAATTATTTGCGTTCCAGTTTCGTTTAGAGCTTTCACAAATATTACGAGCCAATAAATTAAAACTAGTTCATTTCCAATTCTGAAAATTATTTCGTGAACTCAATGGAAGCTAAGTTTGGCTTACAAATATTTATATTAATTTTAATATCCTCATTAAATATTATTATAGTATCGGCATTAGCGGCATCTGTCTCATGGGCGTAGGCTGAATATTAATTAATTATTCCTCAGTTCGGATATTACTTAGCACTGTCTATACTAAGACGAATATTAGGCGGATATTAAAGGGATATTTGAAGTATTAAGAAGCTTTCGCAGTATCAACAATTCTGTTGAGAATTGAAATGTTTTGTTCATGAATTATATGGTTCGTAATTATATGTATCTACTTGCTCTTCCTACGGGCGTAGCTCTTTGATCTTTAAGAGGTTACTGATTACGTTATCAGATGAACATAACATTCGAGATTTGCAAACTATTTCACTTTTCAAATCTTAAATATTTGGGTAGTCTGTCTAAAAAGTCAAAAGACTTTGGTAATTATTAGGGCAAAATGAAATCTGATGTAGTCAACACTGGTTCAATAAATCAAGGTTGATTAAGAGATCTTGATCATTGTTTACTAATAGAAGAACCTTATAAAAAAGTATCAAATATAAGTATTTTTAAATGATTAAATATTATAGGTACAGAAATCCCAAGTTATTTGACTTTTTAGACAGACTATATATAAATACTTATTCCTTTTACTTAAAATATCACATACCTACTCTTTTTTTCTTATTTCTACACATAATATTATTGTTGTATATCTCCTTTCGCCAGGTCTGCTGGAAGAAATTTGCTTTTAGAAATAAGCAAATTTCTTAATGTATTTATGTGTAACTACTACTACTACTACGTACTTTAATATACTTTTTATAATAATATATACTTTTTATGTGGACCAAAAGTTGTCTTTTTAAATAAATTATTATTATTATTAAATAAAAAAAATGAATTTGATCAAGTTCAGTTTTCACAGGGCAGTGGTGATTGAGTGGTAATGGCCACAACTTAAGAGTTTATAGGTTCCTGGTTCAAACCTAGCCAAGCAAATAACTTTACGTAATTTATTTCATCACCACTGCTTTCAAAACGGTGAAGGAAAACATCGAACCAATTGGAGGCGAACCAATCTGAAGTCAAAGCTTTATTTAACTCCCTTTTTTTGAGGTAGGAAATTATCAAATAACTTCTCTCGCATTACGGTGGAGCGAAAGATCGAGTCAAACTTTTACAGACTAAAACCAGTTAGGTTCCTTCATTTACCATTTGCGTTCTAGGGCCACGGTAACTCCTTTAAACGTTCCCGCAACCCATTCATCCCCCTTACAAAAGCACATACGGCAAACCAACACATTTGTGTAATCCCAAACTACAGAAGCAAAGTCAGGCGGCAAGGTAGTTAAATACAAATAGTATTAGGGGTTGAGCTGAAGTGTCGACTCCCCATTGCCAAGCCTGATAAACAACAGACCGTACTTACCGTCTGTAACTGAGCGAACTATTCGTAGTTAGGTCTACTGTCCACGGACGCGTAACTTCATAGATGCCTTTTCGTCACTCTATTCGCTTTTTTTTTGGAGGTGGGATAATCGTCCATCACCCGTTCTTCTCTCGGGAGGGTGTGTCAGACTTTTACTGACTAAAACCCACTCCTAGTTCCTTCGTTGCCTTTCATACCAGGGCCGGGTTTTTCTTTCAGAAGCGAACCCATGGCCCCAGTAGGCTTCGACCCTGCTGGGCACCTACGGTTACCAGAAGGTCGGACGGCGAGCTACCCATTTAAAAAAAAAATGATGTCAACTAGTGCTTGACTGCGATGCTACGAAGCAGTAATGCAATTATTGACGGTGAGGCGCACTAGTTTATCAAGAGCCTTTTCACTTTAGCCTTGAAGACACCCAAATTATAATCGGACGGGAAGACCGCAGCAGGCAAATTGTTCCAGTCTTTCGATGTACGCGGTATAAATGATGACCATCGCTCGCATTCCGCAAACCCGCACCTACGGGTCATAAAGACGCTTGGTGTACGTCTTCTTGAAACTTACATACAAACATATGAATCTCTGTCTACGAAACGGTGTCGTTGCCGACGGCACGACGCTGACAAATACGCGTCTATGAAGCTATGCGTCTGTGGACAGTAAGCCTTACAAATATTGCGTACCCACTACTCGTATATCTTAATTGATAGATTTTGTAAGATGTTTGAAGGAAGGTATTGATTTTTAGTCTTAATAAAACCTAAAAGTATTGGCTCTTTTTAGGGTTCCATAGCCAAATGGCAAAAACCGGAACCCTTATAGATTCGTCATGTCTGTCTGTCTGTCTGTCTGTCCGTCCGTATGTCACAGCCACTTTTTTCCGAAACTATAAGAGCTATACTGTTAAAACTTTGTAAGTAGATGTATTCTGTGAACCGCATTAAGATTTCCACACAAAAATAGAAAAAAAAGCAATAAATTTTGGATACTTAGAACTGAAACTCAAAAATTTTTTTTTTGGGTATCTTTGGATTGGTCTTCAAAAATAATATTGAGGTTTCTAATATAATTTTTTTCTAAACTAAATAGTTTGCGCGAGAGACACTTCCAAAGTGTTAAAATGTGTGTCCCCCCTCCAACTTCTAAAATAAGGGAATGAAGAAACTAAAAAAAAATATATGATGTACATTACCATACAAACTACCAACGAAAATTGGTTTGAACGAGATCTAGTAAGTAGTTTTTTTTTTAAATACGTCATAAATCTAAAAAAATACACTGTTACGGAACCCTTCATGGGCGAGTCCGACTCGCACTTGGCCGGTTTTTTAGAATTCCGTACCTCAGTCGGCAAAAACAGAACCTTTGTATGATCATTTTTTTATCTGTCTGTCCGTCTGATCATACTTATGACCCGAGCGTGACAATACCATAATGAAACTAAAAGTACACGCTCCACTCAGAGCGGGAGAATGAGATTTGACGACTTCTCAATATCAAAAAAAGCCTTGTAAAATAAAAATAAAAAAAGATATGAGATACATGCTTCATAAACTAAATATAGGTAAGTATCATTTTTTGCAATCTTTTATGTTCGTAACAACAAAAGAAAACACGTCACAGCATACAACACGTCAAGTATTCTCATCTCAAGGACACAACAGTCAATAAGTCCAGAGATATCTCCACAAAACGTATACGAGATACAATCTCTTTGATTCTCTTGACATGTCTTCAGACGCGTGTCACATATGTATCCGGGCAGATATTGCGATCGGTGTCCCCTTTACTTACTATTATAGGTTCTACAAATAAGAAGGTATTCCTTGATATTTTTGTAGCGTTGCGATAGGATGTATTGTTGCTGTACTCAAAGGGAGATCTTGAGTCATGTTAGTAAAGAAAATTGTAACATTTCGTCCTTTATTCGGATTTAAAATTATCAACACAGAGCTTTTCCTATTCAAGTAGTACATCCAATCGGCCCGAAAAGAAGTATTTATTTATTTATTATACACTTTATTGTACATAATTACACACACAAAAAGGAAACTAAAACACATACATACAATGGGCGGCCTTATCGCATTCCGCGATCTCTTCCAGGCAACCTGGTATAGACAGTAATTGCCTGGACAAGAAATAGAGCTGTCGTTGGTGTGACAAACTAGAACTTAACATATATACTATAATAGATACATAGATATATACATATGATGTACAATAGATACATACATACATAATTATTGAAAAATTATAGACGGAGATGTATATACATAAATGACGACTATCGATATTCACAGCGATAGGTAATGTTCCTTAACGAGTCTTTTAAAAACAGGCAACGATTGAGCGCGTTTTATTGTGTCAGGTAATCCATTCCACAGACGAGCAGCCTGAACAGTAAATGATTTGTCAAAGAAAGCCGTGGTATGAGTACCATGTGTTGAGCAGGAAGATTTTTTTAGAGCTCGAAAAGGGGCTGTGAAGCAGAATTTAGGTGGGTCGACTAGGCATATGGTAGGCCTTGTCGACCTACCTAAATTCTGGCAAGAAACAGATCATCCTGAACCTTAATATTATAATTTCCCACTTTGCTGGTAACCTCACCTCAGTATAGTTTCTTTGGCAATATTATAGATAAATAACAAAATTATTATATCGATACCATGTTGCAACCTTCTCGAGGTAATCCAATCGGGTCACCTTTAGTTTATTCATTTTTATTCCATTCATTCGACAGCTAAATTCCAAATTCAACATTAAGTATCTTGATGATGATGGAATACTAGATGATGTAGAGATACAATTTTAAATTACCCATAATTTTTCATGTCATCTCCACTCCATAGACAAGACAACTAATTCTCCCAAAATTCAACACAACACAGAATAATTCAAAAACACACGCCTTGTCTTCATGGGTCCCCAATTTTCAAGAATTTTTTTCCCAAATTTGTTCAGGAAAAAGTAAATAAATTCATTGATATTTCAAAAAGATTGCTCCAAATTAACATGTATGGCCATCACATTAATTCTTTACTGCTGTTTTGGCCTTAAATGAACATATTTCGTACTTGCTCTCCATTTGTGGAAACAACCTCATCTTTCAGAAAAAATGGACCAAATTATCCGGTATACACTTACATTAATTTTAAATGTGGTCATTAATGACCGAGCTTGGTAACAAGCTACCCCTCCTATCCGTATATTCATTTACCGGCTGTTATATCCTCGGGTCACGGCGTTAGGAAGTTAATTAGAAGTATACTATGTTTCTCACTGATTGATTTTTATATCGATTTGCTTTACCGAGGCTACAGAGCCCTAGAGACTATCCGCCCTACGACCCATCATCCCAAAGATGGTAGGATAAGGTGCTGTGCAAAGCAATTTAAGAAAACTTAATTGCAACATCTGCCACTACTACAGTCTCTGGGTTTACGCATCACCTTCACTGAGCATAAGTACCTTAATCCATGCACACTTTCTACCTCGTTACTTCCCTTCGTCTAAGCGCACCCTGTTGTTCTCAATGTCGCTGCGACAGTGGCTAAGTTGTCTACAGTTTCGATCACCGTGGCTTCTTATGCAGCCATAGCCACCAAGACATCATCCGACGCGCTCTTGTCACCGTTCGAGTTGGAGACACTGTGGTGTGTTTGACGAAAGAAACCGCACAGCTTTCCGAAAGCTGCCCAGTTGGACCCAGCTGGACAGCATTCGGGAAGCTGCAAAAGACGACAGCGGGAAGCTCTTCCCTTTTGGTGACTTTAAGCTTTCTGATGGCGTCCATTATAAGCGACCACGTTTCAAAACCATTATCAATTTTATTGACATCATGAAAATGTAACTGTCGTCAGATAGTATTTCCCTTAGAACCCTTCTAATACAAGGCTTATCTTCAAAACTCATGCATATAACTAACATCTGTAGCTCACCAGTCCTTGGGATTAAGGCAAGCCGCCAAAATTGTATCCTAATTCCTGAAGTAAACGGCCATTCATATGTTTATGTAAATAAACCGACGCCGACGGTCCGGACTTGAGGTCGCGTTAAGCGCTCTTCAGGGTTAAGTAGGGCTGAGACCTCTTTATACCTTCCTACAGGGATATGCTAGTGATGTACCAATGCTATAGTTAGTTGAGTTTGGGAGTAAGTTGTTTATTATTCCGTCGTTGTCATGAGTATTAGAAAGTACCTAGTGAGGGGAAAACGTTTGAAAGAATATTTTTTACTTTGTGTATATTCTTTATGTCTTTAACCATTTAAATATCGTAATTAGAGACACAATAGAAAGACAATGATAGAGCGAACGCATTCACATGGGGTTTAGTGAATTAAACATTCATGTTTACCATAAAATTTCCTTCCATCTATTTATCAATTTCTCTTATCTTTACTTATTTTCTAGTTAACAAAACAGTTGACTTTATATCTACTCTCGATTTTTGAGGTAAACATTGTCTGTCGAACTCTGCTTTAACTTGAAAACTTTACAAAATCTAGCATTTATGTGTGATTTGAAAAGTTCTTAACTCAAAATACTTCATACGTTTGTACGTTTTATAGTTAATAGCTTTTAGACTTCGCTCGTGTACATAAAATATAGGTGGTGAAGAAATTTTATCAATCGGACCCGTACTTTCAGAGATTACCTCGTACAAACAAAAAAACAAACTTTTCCTCTTTAAAATAGTTATTTAATAAATATGTTTAAGATATTCCATGTATACATACATATATACTACACATGGAATAACTTAAACGTATTTTTCACAAGCTTGTCATAAAAATCTCAAAGCAGCAAAAATAAAAAACAAGCAGGATCAATCCTACCATCCCTAGAGGTCATCCGAATGTTGAGAGACAAAACAGCCGGCGAATGTGTTTACTTAGGGCCCTAGGCTGAGTGTACACGGTGTAATTTTTGTAGGATACGATGCGGTTGGCAGGGAGGGCTACTTGAGAGCAATTAGGCGAAATTAGTTAACTTATTACGTATACCTTCTACTTGTAACGGATGAGTGTAATGGATGTTGATTTAGCAGTTATGTTGATTTTATTTGCCATACTCTTTTTTTTTTGTTTCATTTGGTTGATTTCTATGGGAATTTTGTTTTTTGCATCTTAGAACTCTTAACCTTTGGAAAGTGAATGGGGGGCGGAAGCCTACTCACGGAAGCCCCTTATATACGTTTCATGGTACGTGTTAAAACATTTGTTTTAACCAAAAAATTCTTCGAGAGTGTTACAATTTTATTTCATAAGTAAATCTCTTTACAATATTTTTATTACACACTAGCTGACGACTCGAAAACCCACTCTTATCCACGCCACCCATAAATTAACCACTTTTTGGGCCGCTATTTACTGTTTTCCGTAGGTACTAGTGCAGAAAAGTGCGCGTGCTCTCCTCGCCATAATTACTTATTTTATTTATCGTATCCTAGTTATTTATTTCTTCGTTAGTTTATTGAAAAACACGTGGTTTGTCACTGCAGTAGTCGCTCCATAACACCCTTGCCTCCGGCTCGGGCGGATTTCGCCTCGATGGCAGTTACAAACTTTCTCCACTTGTATCAAAATGTACTTTAGTGAAATTGGTTCGGCCGTTCACACGTGACTAATGGAAATAGGAATTTATTTTTATACAACATTATTATTAGTTAATGCGAAACCTGAATATAGTTTGTTAAGAATCAGAAACTGAATCGATTCCAATAATTTTTAAACCATGTAATATTTTTTCCAAAAATAAAAAAAGGTCGCAAGTTGGACACTACCAACACTAAGTATAACACAGGTCACGGCAGGTCATAGCGGGCATCAGGTACTAGCGCACAGCTAGGTGCGAGAGCAAACTCAACTACAACTCCTCAGTCGCCCGGGTGGCCCGGTGACCATGTATTTATGTCGCCAACCAAGTACCATAACGGGCTTATAATTTTGTGATTTTTCATACAGTTTTGTTTGTTTACTTTAAAAATAAATAAATAGATTTTTACATAAAAATGCTAGACAGTTGTTCCCGTTTTGCTTATACTAAAAATAAGGTTGCATAAACTTACTTCAATAATTTAATTAACTTAAGTAACAAAACAAATCTTCTAACCACTCTAATCTTTGAAGCTTCTAACAAGAAGACGGAACTAGCATATCAAGTGAATCCTTCAGTTGAACAAATGACTCAGCCAAAACTATGATAAACTTTGCTAATAACTGTAGGTCAATCTACGCCGTGGGCTTGAGTGATAGACGTACAGCGATTTGTTATGATGCTCGTAGTGGCCAAGTCCGTGTTTTCTTGGGAGACTGCCAAGGTCCATTTTGAGGAAGTACTCTTTGCAACGGTCACGATTCTTGCATTTGTCATAGTCCAAGATCCTAAGGCCGCCAGACGTCACGTATTTTCTGACGTACGAAATGTGGACGATTGAGTGCTGTTAGTAAGTACTAAGAACGCATGCCTACCTGCTAGCTTGCTTAGACGGCCAATTTTCAGGTATCAGGTAATCAAGGTACATCAAATTATTACTCACGTAAATTCTCAAAGCTGATTTTTACGTATTTTATAGGCAATATCTTTGAAATCAAGTCGCCAATATTTCCAGACACATTCCGTCGGCCGTATTGCTTAACAGACGCTTTAAAGCTCCCAAAAAAATAATGTAACTTCACGTATTTTCTCAAAGCTGATTTTTACGTATGTTGTAGGCAATATCTTTAAAATCAAGTCGCCATTACTCCCAGACACATTCCGTCGGCCATATTGCTTAACAGACGCTTTAATGCTCAAGCATGAGAATTTACGTGAAGTTATGTGTGCTAGCAGGTAGGCATGCGTTCTTAGTACATACTAACAGTACTAAATCTTCCACATTTCGTTCGTCAGTAAATACGTGATGTCTGGCGGTCCTGGGATCTTACTCTATCATAAAAGTAAAGGCACACACGTGATCTGTTTGAATGAATTGTATGACGTATGTACGTCAACGTTAAATCGTCGATCAGTCAGTTCAACCTCAATATAATTTTAAAGGCTATATTTCATTGAGACACTACACAGACACCAGAGTCACCACACGTTCGAGCTGGTCGCGCCACTAAATTGAAACCAAACAGACACCAGGTGAGTAACTTTCTATAGAGCTGTATACATTTTGTTGGTAGAGGCGACTGGTCGCACCGCCATGGTGCCTCGGTGAAATATAGCCCTTAACCTAATGACTAAGGCTAAGAACTAACGAAGCGGTTTTCACCCCCGCCCGCCGCGGTATAGCTTCTGTAGTGCCTCAGGGATATTCGCGGATGCCCAGACTTACAGCCTCGCTGCGGTCCAGCGAAAGCGAGCAGCATCCTTGTTGCGCAGGGTGCGTGCCGGCACCAACGGCCACCTGAGTGTCATTGCCAATAAGCTGGATTGTCCTATAATTTGGTCTTTAAGCCGACTACATGCTCCTGTAAATACTCTACTAACATAGTTGTTAAGTTTTTATATTACTAACTTCTGTGTATTTGTATTTGTTTACTAACATAGTTTTGTAAGCTATTGTGATAGTAACAAAATTGTATGATTTATGGATTTTTTTTCTGAAATAAATAGATTATCATTATTATTATTATAGGAAACAGCTATTCTATTTCAAAACTCACGAGACCACAGTTTTGTGCGGTTAGGCAGCCGATTATCGATCCCACACCGTGTTCGTAAAAGCACATTAATTCTACAGAAGCTGCGGGCTCGCAACCGCGGCGGCCGTGGGTGAAAACCGCTTCGTGAGTTCTTAACCTAAAATGTACTTGTGTAAGATTTTTACTGACTAAAATCCATCTGTTTTCCTGCAGCCATTTGCGTTCCAAGGCCACAGTAACTCTTTCGAACATTTTGCAGCCCAACGAACTTCTTATCTTGCACTTACTTATCTTTTACTTTTAAACGTAATGAAACCTGCTATTAATTACAAATTAATAATTCATTACCCTCCTCCTCTCTCCCCTTGTACCACGCGCTGCAGTCTATGAGAAATAGCGTCCACAAATCAGCGCCACATCTCGAGGGCCGGTAGAAGTTCAGCCATTACTCAGGGCATCACAGCCGCATCAATAACACACAGTCGAGGTACTTTAAACTGCCTGACGGGTTGGTGCACCGAAGTATTACTCACTGAGTAACAGCTTCCAGCTTGTTGATTTAAGAGCTGATAGGTTCTGGTATCAGAATAGTGTAGTAAAGTTTTTAGGCTGTGGTTGACGTGAGTTTGTTTTGTGTGTGTTTGTATAAAAGTTCTTTTTCATTTTTTAGGTTTTGTAACTAGCAGATTTTTCTGCTGACTGTTCAGGATAAAAAAGCAATGATGTATAAAATTTCGGACATGAATGTAGTGTTAGAGTAAAAAGTCGATGAGTGAGCGCATCCCTACTGTTGTAGCGCATCATCGCCTCCGCACTAGCATCTTTCACAGCTGGACAAATAATTACGCGCCCTTTTCACTAGTTGAATAGTATATTATATACTCGTAGAATACTTTTTTGAATAGTTTGGATTTATAATTAAATTTTATGTTAGTTTATTAAGCTTGTGAAAACTATGTTTAAGTTATTTCATCTATAATAGTATAATATTATAAAGAGGTAAAGTTTGTTTTTTTTTTTGTAGTGTGTAATCTCTGTAAAATTTTTCACCGATAGAAAGATTAATCCTGAGTGACATATTTTATAGGAAAAAGCTAGTCTCTAATTATAGAAATAGTATTTTATAAGTACTGGTTATGGATATAAAATTATTTCGTATTAGCCGCTACTTTTGGATAGTTTATTTCTAGTCATGCATTGTATATAATTATAAGTTTATCACATTTATATAGACAGACAGACGCGGTGGGGGACTTTTTATAATAAGTAATGATAGGTATGCCTGAAATTTTTACTGATCAATAGTTTTTCTTAACAATAAAATAGACACCTTTTTCTCATTGATAATCATAATTATACTTATCTTACTACCAGCTTCTCATTACTTTCTAATTACCAAACAAACAAACAGACAAGTTAACTCCTCATTCACAAATTCACTGAACAGTGCACAGACGTAGTACCTAAGTACCAAAGTAAAGTTAATAATGAGCAGAAAGCGGCTCATTGGTAGAACATAGAGGGAAGCAGTCTAATGTGGTATACAGCGCTTTTCGTTAGTTGTAACTAGCTTTCAAGCGATGAAGCGATGAAAGATTAAATTAAATGGCGGTATACCAAAGTGCAGAGTTGTTTCTTTGTTTTTTTATGGATGGAAATTATCAACTTCTCCTGAGAACATGGTGGAAGCAGTCTGATGTGACAACGCTCTTCGTTAATTGTAACTAACTTTCAAGCGATGGGGCGATGGAAGGGTGAATTTAATGTCGACATACCAAACTGCAGAGTTGTTTCTTTGGTTTTTTTATATATGGAAATTATCAAATAACTCATTATGAGAACACAGATGGAAGCAGTCTGATGTGACAGCTCTCTTCGTTAATTTTAACTAGCTTTGCAACACAAAGGTACAAAGGCGGCATTAATGCCTTTTTATGTTGTTACGCAATACATACTTAATATACCTAGTACATTGCCAGGCGCATTACTTCGTGTAGATAATTTATTTCTTTACGGATTCTCTCAAAAACGGTGAAGTGAGGAAACCGGCATGTCCTAGAACCAAAAAATTCGAAGACATGTGACATCCACCAACCCGCGCTGGGGCCACGTGGTGGATAACGGCCCATTCCCTCTCCTAGAAAGGAGGCCTGAGTACCAGCTTTGGGAACATTGAAAGGCTGATTATGCTATATCTGCCAATGATAGAGGCCGGACTTTAACTCCACACGTGCTTTACACATTAATTAAGAAGAAAAATAATACTTAACCTGTTACCTCGAGCATGGGCTACACGGATGTTATTGGCTAGAGTCCCAGCAGTGGGAACATTAAAAAGGCTGATGATGGTAACAAACTGCAGAGTTGTTTCTTTGGTTTTTTTAAGGAAAGAAATTATTCTCAGAAAACAGTACAGTTGTGGCAACAAAAAGGACTTTGATACATGAATTGTATCTCATACAACTTTTCAATCTGTTGTTATCTTATCTTTTGCAAGGAATTTTCTAAAATACCGCTCGCAGAGCTTAACTCTCAAACGCCCGAGGTGTACAAGTACGGCCAATACTGGTTTGATATAATGTACACCAAATTATTTTGTGAGTCGAGCTAAATATAGAAAAGAATAAACTTATTGTACAGTAAAATTATAACACAGTAGTACAATGCTGGTCTTATTGCTGACAGAGTTTGTGAATCAAGCTAAATATAAAATAAAATAGTAACGTTTTAAATCCGTAGGTACAATGGCGGTGTTATCGCAGACAGCTATTTCTTCCAGACAACCTTTGCATGGACTATAAATCAACAACATCGCCAACAGAAAGACAAACACTGTTGAACATAGAACTCCCACAAGTGTAGCCACAATGACCAGTCCTGTTCGTCTCGCATCCATCGGATTATCACGACCCTCACCTGATCATCGGTCCACCTGTAGGAGGCTTTCCGACGCTGCATCATCGGCCCAATTGACTATTTGTTCTACGAGCATGTGCCCTGTCCACTGCCATTTCAGTTTAGTAATTTTTAGGACTGTTAATATAACAATATTCTACAACTATCACACAACGCCGTCTAGTTCCAAGCTAAGCAGAGCTTGTGTTATGACTACTAGACAACTGTACTTAAAATAACAAGCAGAAATGCGAGTTTTTTGCAAATATTTTTTTATCATAACTTGGTATCTGACCGCCTGTCTCAAAAGAGGATCATACCAATCTTCCCGAAAATCTTTAGGGGGAAGAATAATTGAATATTACGATAGACGCCTCTTCCCTTATATTTTTTTTATTCCAGTATTGTTTACGAGTTCAAGTAGACTTTAACAATCGGGGTGCATTTATAAGAAGATCGCTGATACAAAAAAAAAAGAAGAATATGTAGATCGTATTGGATTTATTGGTGGGGTTTTTGCGGAGTCGCACTTTTTTGGATAAAAAATATATTGTATTTTTTAGACCCGTTTTTGTTTTTGCTTGAAAAGAAAACTCACTGATCCATTATTTGATCCTATTCTAAAAGCCTTGTTTACATCCAGTTCAGTATTTTATTATATTATAAGAAAACATTATTGGACTGATTTTTTTTTATTTGTTACTGATATATAAACTAGTGCGATGTACGATCCCACCTGATGGTAAGCAGTGATGTAATTGATGATAGTGAGGCGCACTAGTTTATTAATAGCCTATTCACTCTAACCTTGAAGATACCTAAATTATAATTGGACGGGAAGGCCGCAGCAGACAAATTGTTACAGCCCTTCGATATACGCGGTATAAACAACGAAGCTTAGTTCGAACCGTAGAAGTATCAACAACGTAAGGGTGGGTACTCGCCCTTCGACAGGTTGTCTGATGGTAAAAAGGAGATGGCGGAATCAAGTCATGCAATTCCTGCGCATACTCTCCAAAACGCATCCTGTAAAATACCGCGTAATACCATACATTTTTTTTGGAACAAAAATGTATTACAAACCGAAGCGACAGTAAAGACTGACTTCAAAAGTTTGAACTTTGCAACTGCTAAAACACAACTTCTAGTAGCTTAGAAGGCAAGTCGTTCCAAAACAAAGTGTAAAACATTTTTTAGGCATTTTATTTTGAAACGGTATGTACTCATACGCACAAAACGTTTTGGAAACACAATCATTGTGCGTACAGCGAAGGAGTGCAATTCTTTGCTGGATTCTGTGTTTTCTGAAAGGTACAACTTGGGATCACGAGTGAATAGGTTACTTCAAAGCAAGCGTGCTCCATCGTCGACCTCGTCAGGCGTGAACCTATCAACGGCAAAAAAAAAAATTACATCACACTAATAATATAAAGGCAAAAGTTTTTGAGTGTCTCTGTGTACCTATATATGTTTTCGGCTGAACAGATTTCGATTTCCGGCCATCGTAGGCGCGTAGCTCGCCGTCCGACCGTGCGTTAACCGTCCGGACCGAGCCCAAGACGTCGACGGCGCGTATTGTTCCACGCGGGCCTTAAAGAGTTGTCAGCAAATCGTCAGGGCCCAGCAGGGTCGAAGCCAAGGATTTGTTTTTGAAAAGAAGATTCGGCCCCGGTACAAAAGGTAACGAAAAAACAGGAGTGGGTTTTTAGTCAGTTAAAGTCTGATACTATCTTTCGCTTCGCCCAAGAGCGGGAGAAGTCATTTGAAGATTTTCCTACCTAAAAAAAAAGATGTAGCTTGTTAGACCTTGTCTTGGAATAGCACATTTTCCCGGGATTATGTTCTCTAAGGGCATTGTTTCACTTACACGCGGGCAAAGCAGCTAGCAGGATCTAGTCGGTATATATGAAGAGCCCCCGTCACCCATTAGGACCACATCCTATAAGCCGTCAGTTTGACGCGAGAATGGCGGACAATGACGCGACCCCCGTCAAGTTGCTGACACGGCCAGCGAAACAATTTGTTGAATGCCATAGGCTTAGATGGAATGTGTGTGTTTTGGTCACGAAACATGTTGACGTTATGTTGAAACAGTATTAATACATGATTGACATCCGTATCCGTATTTAATCTACATTAACATAATAAAGAGGTAAAGTTTGTTTTTATGTTTGTAGGAGGTAATCTCTGGAAGTACTGGTCCGATTGCTAAAATTTTTTCACCGACAGAAAGCTGCTTTATTCCTGAGTGACATAGGCTATATATGAACGCGGGCGAAGCTGCGGGCAAAAGCTAGTTAATAATAACGTCTTCTATTTTAACTACTTATTATCTGTCTCTTCCGGTTACAGCCACGTCTTTGATTACTATTTTGTAATGTATCCAAAAGATAGGCGGCATTACCACGCTGTATAGTAATGCTTATCCTCTGTGCGAGGTAAAAGCCAGCCTTTGGGTCACGTGAAGTGTCAACTAGACGTTTCGACGGATCTTTAAACAACTTATCTCACTCGGACGATCCGAGAGTTTCAACCCCAAACGGTACAAAAATACCGATTTTAGAAGATTCTTAAAATACAACCTTTTTTTTTTCCGATGGGAAAAATCATCTTATGACAACCCCCGCTCTTGGGCGGAGTGGAAGATAGTGTCAGACTCTTACTGACTAAAAAACCCATCCCGTTCCTTCAAGCCTTCATACCGGGGCTCGAGCGCCCTTTCGGATAACCCTGGCCCCAGTAGGCTTCGACCCGGCTGGGCCCCTGCTGTTGCTGACAACTCCTTGAGGCGCGCGGGAACAGTGCGCGCCGTCGACGACTTGGGCTTGGTCCGGACGGTTACCGGACGGCCGGACAGCGAGCTACCCATTGCTCACTGTCCGCAAGCCCGCGCCTACGGTGGCTGGAAATCGGGATCGGAATCCCGGCGGCGGCGGCGAGAGCGCCGTTGCCTGATGCGGTCGGCCTCCTCCTTAGCGAGCATTACTGCTTCGCAGAAGTCGGCGACCGCCTGCCACTCCTCCTCGCTCCGGACCATGGCCTCGACCAAGGCCCGGCGCGAGAGGTCTCCGCCGCCGATCACCCCCACGAGGGCACGGCGATGCTCCGCCCAAGCAGGGCACACCGCGATTGTGTGCTCCACCGTGTCCTCCGGTCGTTCCGCACAGTGGCGACACCCGGGCGTCACTTCCGCTTTAATTCGGAACAGGAACCTCCCGAACTTGCCATTTCCGGTGAGGACCTGTGTCATGCGGAAGGTAAGGACGCCGTGAGGTCTTTCCAGCCACGCCTCAAAGAGGGGACTTATCGCCATAATTGTGGCGTGCCCATGACGGGGTTGCGATAGTCGCTGACGCCATTCCACCATGAGATCCCGCCGGAGCTCTGTCCGCCATGCCGTGACCTGTCGCGGCAGAGGACTTTCAGCCCGGCGTTGCATCTCCACGCGCATGTCGTGCATGTGTGCAAGAACTGTTGCCTCCAGATCCCACGGTGGTAGGCCAGCCAGAAGGGTCGCCGCTTCTCGGGAAATCGTGCGGTATCCCCGCACCATCCTTATTGCCATGACCCTCTGGCAGGCATTCAGTATGGCCGCCGGTTGCTTTTTCAGCGACGGCGCCCCGTAGAGGGCCATGGACCGAACGATCCCCGCGTAGAGCCTCCGGCAGAAGGCGTCTGGACCACCAAGTTTGGGTAGGAGCCGCTTAAAATGCTACCCAATAGCCAGATGTAATGCAGAGGTTCTCGATATGTAAACGAATCCTGAAACAAAATTATTGCTTCATTACCGACCTTCATTAGTTCACTGTTATGTCGACATTTCCTGAATCATTTTCAGATAATTGGCCTAGTCATAAATACAAATATATATACGAAACACAGAAATTATGGATATGGTTATATTTATATGTGTTTTTGTATCTAACTATTACTGGCCAACTTCAAAGCCTAATGGAATAATTGGGTAAACCAAATTGGATCAAAATGTAATTAAAACCATGTTTGGCGTTTTGATGTTACGTGAACGAATGCAGCAGACCAAAAATATGAACGCTGAAATATTTCACCGTACCTGTTTAAATTTCTAATGACTCATTTGCGGCTACGTGCATTGTTTGAATATTTCAACTTTTACTACATTTTGTGCTGTTTGAAAATTTTGAGTTTTAGTGCGGCGAAAAATGTAAAATACGAATTACGACAAAAATTCTCCTAAATTTAATGGATATTTTGATACCCTAGCCAAGAATTTGGACCTTTGTTTTGTAACGAAATCTGTCGTGCCACTACAAAAAATACAGAAACCTGCATCGTGCGATTTGAACATAAACAACCGCCTGAAATCATTTATCTATCGGGCAGTTGACCACACCAGACATAACACTTCTCACGGCTTGATTCAGAATAAACTTCCTCATTTTGTATTGTTAAAAATTCCTCTATCAAGCCCTGATATTGAACCCAAGTTTTCGACAGCACGTAGTGTTCCACACGCGTATCAAGAAGATGTATACAACTGTACGGAGCCCATCAGGGTTGAAGCCAACTGGCCTATGGGTGTTGTGAAAGAAAACCCCGGAACACTACGCACCGTCGACGACTTGGACTCGGTCCGACCGTCCGATAGCCGTTGTTGTTCGCCGTTCACAAGCTGGATTATCAAAGAGCTAAGAGATCATCTTTCACCCAGCTTCAATGATCACATTATTGCTTCACAACACTAATCTCCCATAACACTAAAAATTTACATCCACCAGCTTAACACACAGCCATTACTCACTCAACATCAGCTCGTACCTCTCACTTCGGCACAGTCGGTCAACGCTAATCCGGCACGTCTCGCGATGAGAGCAAGACCATTTGTAATACGCTGAAACAAACGTGTTTCTTGTTGCTGTAGTGACGACGTGTTGGTTTACTGGTACTTTATTTTGGAGGATATTCGTAAGCTGGCGTATGGAGGATTCTGGATCGTTCAGGGCTGCGAGAGTGTTGTAAGAGTCACTGTAACACTTTTTTTTTATTTAGGAAATCATCCAATAACTTTTCTTACTTTTGGGCAGAGCGAGTGGGCGTGTCAGACTTTTACTGACTTAAACCACCACTAGTTCCTTCTTTGCCTTCCATTCCAGGACCGATACGAGCTCTTAACGCGATCCAGTTGACGACCTAAACTGAACTGTTAGAGGGATGGAACTATATAGGGTGGATAGCTCCATCCTTCTTTCTCGCTTGACATTTTAACACGTCATATTAAGGCCCCTAATTGTTATAAAAAATCTTAAACCTAGAAGTCAAAATTAAACATCATAATTTTATTTAAGAAAATATTTTTATCAAAATCTGTAAGTACAGATCCCATTATGAATTTAATTGTTTACTCGTGCCTAAAGATCAATCGCTAACAAGCTAACAAAATCCTTAGTACAAAAAACTTCCTTCAGAAACACTTTTTCTTCTTTTAACTCCAAAAAACTTCAACATTACAAAATACGATATGCCAGTTGTAATTTGTTCAGTTTTAGCCAATTTGTGCTCAGAGATTAGGCTTGTTAGAAGAAGTATTTATAAATGGCGCCATCGGGTTCTTTCCTCAAATACTTTTGTTAAAATCTCGAAGAAATTGAGTTAAAGAGATGTACGCGTGCCGGTGAATATTTTAAATTGAAGGAGTTTGTTGAGACGAGCTGTTTGCTTTGTTTTATTTTTATTGTTTAGACAATGATGTAACGGAGTGAGGTTTTTAAGCGTTAAGATGTTTCGTTTACTCGAACCTTCAGATATTTTAGAGCGCAAACCGTCACTCAACATGACGAGCAACGCTCAATCTACGTGACACTGCAACGTTGCAGTGTCCCACAACTTGTCTCCTAATATTCTATGGTGCATTCTTGTGATGACTGGATATGTTGTTGGACAATTTGACAGCGCGCAGCGTTGCGCATTTTGCCAGTGTATTCAGATACACTAAGCGACAGCCTCAGGGCTATAAAGAACTATCTTTCTTCAAATAATAATAATTTATTATTATCCCTTGGGCCTCTTTTCAAATTTCACACTGGTGAAACCCCTGGCAGTAGCTAGTCCCTGTATAAGAATAGAAATGTCAGACATAACTTCTAAAAAGAACATCAAGAATATCGACATTTCTTCCACATCATCTGTTACGACCCCATCACTAAAGCACATAAATTGAACTTTATTTTTTCACGTCGACGCGAAGAGCTGGGGCTTTGGATTTTTTAATGAACGCCGCCTAAGAAAATCCTCAATTTTATCACGGAGAGTTTTATTAAAACTATTATTAACAGTGAAATTTACTTGCTTAATTTAAATTGCTCGTTTTGCGTTCGCAAAATTCCACCTGTATTAAATGTAAGACGGGCTCTCATAGCTGCGAGGCGTTTATTTTCCGGAAAATTCCGGTTAGCACCGGTGAGTGCCGCTCTGTACCGGAACATAAATGCGAGACGTGACAAGTGTGTACGTGACTTTAGTGTTGTAATACACGGTTTTAATAATATCAAGTAATAACTAGTTATGACGCGTCGTAAAGGTTGATAGGATGATGTATTAGATGTTACAGCGGAGGGTCGTTGGTTGAATTTGTTCCTATTTGTTATGCAGATTCTTGAAACAGGTATTTTAAAGAGGAAATTTCATAAAAACAAGCAGCGAATATTTTATAGCACGAACTACAGAGGATAAAACACAAAATGCAATCTTAAGCACTGCTCTTCTTAGCGCAATTATTTTGACGTTCTTGTTATGGAGGGTCTCCTAGAAAGGTTTTATAACTTTAACAGTTAAAATATTTGCACTTAGGTACTTGTCCCGACTCCAAAATCTGCCCTGTATACTAAATTCAGTAGGTTCATACATCTTGTACTGTTTTAATACTTTCGTAATAAGATTTTTAAATTATGATATTTTAACAATACACCTGCTACGTTATCTCTTTATCACTTTTAATTTACTGGTAGAGCCTAAGGCATTATTAATTTGTAAACAAATCAATTATTCAACAGAAATCCTTACCTATAACAGGATCTGTAGCAGTTAGCATCTTACAGTTAGCTAGTTTGTATAAACTAAATGCCATTTATATTTCACAACCATGTGCAGTAAAAGACAAATTCCCAAAAGCAAAGCCAGTTCCAACTCTTCCCAAGACTTGAACATTTTATTTTCTCCTTACAGCACCTATGGGAAATGATGGCTTATCTATGTTGCGTCCAAACTACATTTCAAAGGGTGTTCAACATCTGATAGATAGGGTATACAATATTTACACCCTTGTGTGCATAGAGGTGTATGTATATGTTGTATGTGTATTTGGTGTGTTGTTGAGGTGTTCTAATTAGAAAATTAAGTTATAAATTACATAATACAAACATTTTTTTACTTAAAGGCACGTAAGAAGTGTTTTTTAGGGTTCCGTAGCCAAAAACTGTTTTATAAGTGCCCATGTAGGCCTATGTGAAATAAAAAACTTTTGACTTTTGAAAAAAGGCAAAAAACAACCCTTATAGTTTGGTCATGTCTGTCTGTCTGTCTGTCCGTCCGTATGTCACAGTCACTTTTTTCCGAAACTATTAGAGCTATACTGATGAAACTTAGTGAGTAGATGTATTCTGTAAACCGTACATAGAACTGAAACTCAAAAATGTTTTTTTCATCAAACCCATACGCGTGGGCTATCTATGAATAGGTCTTCAAAAATGATATTGAGGTTTCTAATATCATTTTTTAGAGACACTTCCAAAGTGCTAAAATGTGACCCCCCCTGTAATTTCTAAAATAAGAGAATGATAATACTAAAAAAAATACATGAAGTACATTACTATGTAAACCGCTAACAAAAATTGGTTTGAACGTAATCTAGAAAGTAGTTTTTTTAATACGTCATAAATCTAAAAAAAAAATACACTATTATTAAAACAAGATCAAAGTTACAACGAACTACAAGAACTTTAATATTATGTTACTTGCTGCTACGGAACCCTTCATGGGCGAGTCCGACTTGCACTAAAGTAAGTTGTCTAAAGTAAGCCTTGATTATTTTGGTAAAAAAATATCTATTTTAAAATTTGCTTTCACTAGCCGATTCCGAACATACTATTTTCAAGATAGAGCGTTTATTAAGTTACATCTTGTTATTTTGAGTGAAGTATTGAAGGATAAAAAGATTAATGTGTCAGTATCTAATCCAATAAAGAAAAAAGTGTCAAAAATCATATATACGCATTCAAATCGTCGCTCATTACGTATAGAAATCACATTGATTATGCAAATACGAGTACAAACTTCTACCATACAGAATCATATTTCTCGCAACGATGACTCCGAATTACACTGATTGTATTCCTCCAAGCGTACCTTGTACAAAGGCAGAAAAATCATGGAACCATCTTTCATGTTTGATCAGAAAGTTTCCCCTTTTGTGAATTAATAGGGAATCAATGGGAATGTCTTTGTCAAACAGCAGGATGACTGACTTGAATAATCAAAGTGATGCGTAGCTTTGAAAGATACGGTGGTCGGTTGTTACATGGGAAAATTATTCGGCGGAGGTGGGTTTGGGGTACCGCAAGGAACTATATTTGGACCGTTATTGTTTTAGCATTTTTGTTACTAGAAGTATGAAAAAGAAACATGATGTCGTACAATATCGATGTGTTTACATTAAAAAAACCTGATTAATAAAGTACTGCCTAGTTGGTTTCGTGGTCGCAAGCGCGACAACTGAGCGTGGGATCATAAAAAGTGCAATTGGGTTTTTCACCCTATATAGCATCCAGGAGTTTGGAAATTGGTGGTGTACACTCATTTGCCTCGGAAAGCACGTAAAGCCGTTGGTTTTGCGCCTGATCTCTCTCCGGTTGTGATGGGTTGCCGTCTCATTGAGGTGTTTTAGTAAAGGAATAGAGAGTGAGCCTGGGTTTGCGCGCTTGCACTAGAGCACTATAGTTAATTCCTGCATACACATCTAATCTCTGTCGAAATTGGCCACCGTGATTGTAAATCGCTTCTCCCATTAACATAGCATAGTCGGCCTTATAATGGTCTCACTGTTGGCACTCAGGCCTCCTCTCTAGGAGAGGGAATGGGCCGTAATCCACCACGCGTGCCCAGTTCGGGTTGGTGGATGTCTCCTCCCATTAGTAGGCCTATGTGAAATAAAAAACTTTTGACTTTGACTTTTAACTTCATTATTATTAAAAAAAAAGCTTCAATTTAATTAAGTTCTGGATAATGACGATGGGCAGGAATTATGTGGCCTATATTTTGCTTATTGCAAAAAAAGTCTGAATAATTTTATTTTTAATTTTCTTATACGTCATTTACCGACTGAAATAAATCTCCCAGCTTTAAAGATCGCCGAGTTCTAGACTAAAGTAATTTGTCACTATTGACCTGCAACTAATTAGACTGAAATATAGGCAGTTTTGGTAGAAGCAGGCAAATTTATGGCGTGACAGGCTCCTATACGATATACCTTGTAACCTTACAATGTTTTACGATAAGGTTTTATCTACTTTAGGTAAATTAACGTTAGGTTTAAGTACTATACTAAATAGTAATACTAAAATTAGCATAAATTTTATATTATCTACATACCAAGATGTAGATAATATAAAATTTATGCTAATTATAGCCTACTATTTATATGAATGATGACTTTAATTAAGTTCATTAGATATTCCTTTTACGTACGCATATTGTGATCGGTTACAGTTTCCCTTATTATTAGTTTATTCTATTGTATTCTATTTTTTTTATTGTTGATAGTTTTGCGCTTTTTTCCGAATTTTTATGAAAAGGAGTGGATATTATGATAGCACTGAAAACTGACTAGTGTTCTATCTATTGCTCATTGCGAAAGCAATCATTTGAACCATCCCCCAGACCTGGTAGGCATCGGCATCCGTCAATCTTACAGAACGCAACGGGCCGTCGACCCACAATTGGCGAGCTACCCATTGCTCTCCGTCCGGAAGCTCAAAGAAGAATAACGATTGAACTTTGGCAAAGAAGTGGCATTACCTAGGCTCAAAATTCGTAATTCAAAAAATTAAAAATTATGCCTGCTTATTTGCAAAAATAAAAATAATGACCTTTTATGAAAGAGAAATAGTACTTCCTAACTTCACAAACTTCAATAAATAGGTACTTTCAGAGTTTTCAAATAAAGAACACAATATCACGCGGACCAATTGTTTAGAGGCACGTCTTTTTTTATTTTTTCCTGAGACCATTGAGGACTGTGGAGTTACAAAAATTTATCGAATAAAGTTGCGTCCACATCGGAGTGGCAAGTTGAAAACTGAATATTTTTCCGTTTTTAAAACCACAGTTGGAATGTGTTTTAGTTAGAGTTTGTGATAGTTTTTAACTCGTGTTGTTTGACACCGTTTCTACTCAATGCTTTATCGTTCGCTTGTTTTCAACTTTAGTTTTAACTTTTCCAAATACTGATTTTTGTACATTTATTTACCACACGTATTATTAATCAGAACGTTTGTTGTTCAGGATTAGGCAAACAAAGAAAGGATGATTGGTGATTTTTATATTGTAATTATTATATAAGTACAGACAGGGCAGAGAGCGCAGAAAGCTTACAGTACCTTTTTTTTTTTTATGGTGGGAATAAATCATGCATTGACATCCCCCGCCCTTGGGCGGAGCGGGAGATAGTGTCAGACTCTTACTGACTAAAAGACCCACCCCGTTCCTTCTAGCCTTCATACCGGGGCTCGAGCGCCCTTTCGGTTAACCCTGGCCCCAGTAGGCTTCGACCCGGCTGGGTCCCTGCTGTTGCTGACAACTCCTTGAGGCGCGCGGGAACAGTGCGCGCCGTCGACGACTTGGGCTTGGTCCGGACAGTTACCGGACGGCCGGACAGCGAGCTACGCATTGCTCACTGTCCGCAAGCCCGCGTCTACGTTGGCCGGAAATCGGGATCAGAATCCCGGCGACGGCGGCGGCGATAACGCCGTTGCCTGATGCGTTCGGCCTCCTCCTTTGCGAGCATTACTGCTTCGCAGAAGTCGGCGACCGCCTGCCACTCCTCCTAAGCTTACAGTACCTTGCGAGTCCAATACGTAAACCGTTATTGCACTGGACTCACAAGGGATTGTAAGCTGTATCAAAGAAAGCATACAGGACAAACGTTGAGGCTGCCAAGTCACTGTATCGGGGATGTTTATTGAAGTATGTATAGATGAATGTTATGCTGACGGTTGCTAGGCAGCGAGCACAGTCTCTTAGGGCTGAAACTGCTTAAGCCGGACGCCCGCGCGATACCATACAAAATGCTCCTTAGCGGAGACACGCGCGGTCATCCGCCGCGGTGAGCCGGGCTCCACGCCCGTTTTGTTACATAATAATATATTAAGTCCTGCTGCGATCTTCCCATCCGATTATAATTAAGAAGAGCACTGCTCTTAATAAACTAGTGCGCCTCGCCATCAACGATTGCATCACTGCTCACCATCATGGGAAGCAGGGATGCATGAACGTGGAATCGCAGCCGAGCACTCGTTTATATATCTACTAGTTGATACCTCCTCAGTTTTTGGGAAAGGTGATTGTAAAATTAATAAGTAAATGTTTGTGCTTGTTTCAGACGAGGCGTCGCATACGACGACGGATTGATGGCGCGGTGACGCAGCATGCGCCGCGTGCCGCTTGCCGCGCTGCTGCGGCTCATCATCATAGCAGGTGGGTTCTCTTATATGTCATAGACTAGCAAGACGGTGAGCGACATTTTCATGAGGTGGGCAGCCGTAACTATACTAAAGTATAAATGGTACAAGTCAATTAAACGCGAATACGATTTCGAAGCGATCCGATGCGGTTTACGTAAATTCAACGCGATGCGGTTTGTTTTTCTTGAACGCAAAATTGCCGCTCCAGCCGCAATTTATCTACTGCGTTGCATAACGTTGGATTGATTAACACACCAAATATATGTAACTATTGCTAGTTATTACGGATTCCCATGTGTTCTGTATTGTGGGCGTACTTATAAGCATAATCAGTTTAGGCCATTAAAAAAAATAACATATTGAAGACTTTTTTCTAATAGGGAAATAGCAATGACTTCTCCGGCTTATGGGTGGAGCGGGAAGGCTTGTCAGACTTTTACTGACTAAAACCCGCTCCTATGTTCGTTCTTTGTCTTCTGGACCCCGCGTTCTCCTTCGCACAACCAATGGCCCCAGTAGACAGTGACCCTGCTGGGCCTCTACGGATTTGCTGAGATCTCCTTGAGACGCGCGTGGAACACTGCGCGCCGTTGTCTACTCGAGCTCTGTCCGGACTAGAGATGTGCCATTCAGGCCATATTGCCGTGATGTGGGAATATTGGTGGGAATATTGCCGGAAATATTGCCCGAAGTATGAATTTTGGTAACAATATATACGGCACATCTCTAGTCCGGACACTTATCTACCGGACGGCCGGATGGCGAGCTACTTATTATAAGCCCAGGCCTATGGTTTCTGGGAATCGGAGTTGAGTCATATTTAAGTTTAATTTTGGTTGTAAATTATTATGTTATTATAGTTATTTAGTTATTTTTATATAGTAATATTTTTTTTTCCACAACTATCACACAACGCCGTTTAGTCCCAAGCTAAGCAGAGCTTGTGTTATGGGTACTATAGACAACTGATAAACATACTTATATATTTCTAAATACATACATATTATAGATAAATTATACCCAGACACAGAACAAATGATTATGCTCACCACACAAACATTTGTTCTGAGTGGGAATTGAACCCACGACCTCCGGCATAGCAGTTAGGGTCACCAACAGGCCAGTCAAAATATTATATAATATCTATAATAAACTTCGTTAAAGTATTACCAAATGTTATGTCTGCCAGACCAAATCATAAATCTAGTCGCCCGTTACTGTGAAACCATTGTTCCAGAATAATATCGAGTGATCCCCGATACTCGTAGTACCAGGCCGTGCTGGTTATCGGCTCAAATTAATGTGTCTGGCCCGCCCAGTCTAGTAGTCGCCTTGATACCATTTGTTATATAAAAAGACTAGCTTCTGCTAGCAGTTTTGCCCACGTGACAATAGATTTCTCCAAGCAAGTGACAATAGGTTCTAACTTGTTTGACATTACAAGCATGGCAGTTGAGAGATTGCCATGCTCACTCAAATGTCTCGGTGATGGTGGCACGTGTTATTGGGTCATTCAGCTCCCTTCAAAATGGTTGAGCTGAGTGGGGCTGATACATGCGTCATGCTCGTGAACGGGCGCCGTCAGTTGAGACTGGTCATCTCTTAGTGACTTAATTTAATTTCTATTTTTGTTATTATTATTATTTTTTAATTTTTATTACTTGTTGTCATTGTGCTCACATAATAGAAGCAACAAGAAATATGTAACGAAGTTTCACATAAGTCGAAGCTTCATATGATTTAAAAAAGTGTCCATGGAGTTTCTTGCACGTTCTTCTCCATAGAGATCTACGCTTTGGAACGTGCAATTTAGCTTCACTTGTTTGACTGACCGACATTTTGACAATTCAAATGTGCCTGTAATTGGTCTATTTGAAATAAACCTTTCTGATTTCTGATTTCTGCAAAGGACCGTCGTTTTATTGCTTTATGGCGTGACTTTTGAAAAATCTCTTAGTACATGCTTAAGTCAAAATATGAAACCTTTTGCAAAATTTCGTACTCCTAGTCCGAGTAATTTCGGCTACGCGTTGATATAGACAAGCTGTTGTCAGCGGCTTCATCTGCGTGAAAATAGGTTTATCTATACAAACTTTAGACCTGCATTTTGCCCCTTTAGGGGTGGAGTTTTGTAAAATCCATTGTAAGCGGATGTCTACATTCTATAATAAACCTACCTGCTAAATTTTAAGTTTGTATTTGTTATAGTTTCTGAGATTTTGTGATTAATTAGTAAGTGGAATTTCGTTTTTATTTTTATTGAAGACTAGCTTTTGCCCGCGGCTTCGCCCGCGTGGCATTAGGTACTTAAGAAATCGGGATAAAAGGTAGCCTATGTTCTTTTTCATGTCAAAGGCTATATGCATGCCAAATTTCATCCAAATCCGTTTAGCCTTTTTTGCGTGATTAAGTAACAAATATCCAAACATCCACACTTTCACATTTATAATATTAGTTAGGATTATAATCCTTTTGTATATATGTAGGTATATGGACTATAGTCCAAAAGCGATATTTGTGGACAGAAAGGTTAACTAAGCTAATCCACAGATACATTAAGGGACAAAATGTCCCTCAACATGACGTGCAACGCTGTCAAATTATCCGACAACTTGTCCCGCGACACGTGAATGCGTGAATGTACAATGTTGAAATGCAAGTTGTGGGATACTGGGCAACGTTGTAGCGTCATGTAGATAGAGCGTTGCGCAATATATTGACTGACATTTTGTCCCTTAGGACTATATCAAACAATCAATCGCCCGAACAGGGCCATAAAACTGTGACTTTCAGAAGCCTACTCCTCGGTAACGGCCAGGTTAATAGGTTTGAAAAAAATATATGTTTATTATAGATTCGTGAACAACATTATTGACTATTGATTTTTACGTGCGATTAATACTTAAAAAAAAATATTTAGTAATTTTGTAACATTCCCTACTCTTTCGAAATGACTTGGATCTTTACAAACATTTTTACACATGAAAATTTTTATTTGACATTCTTAAAAGTAAACATAGAATATGTAAATCAATCAATATTTTGCAAAGAAAATGGATTTAAAGGTCAGCGGGACTCTATCCGGGCGCAGCTGGCAGGAATTAAATGCACTGATACCCGTACTACCGCCTAGGTGGGTACGAGTGTTGTGACCATTTTTCGTTTTTTTTTTCGGCTAGATGTTCAAAGGACTATAAGCCAGGCTTATATAGGCCAGGTACGCCTCATTATCTGTTCCTTATATGAATAAGAATATTTCTCAAGTTGGTCCCAATTTTATCCTTGAAGACAATAAACTTTATTTAATTGCTTAAACTGTACTTTAAAGTTGATATTACTGTCAATTTAAATCTACCGTGTCGCAATGATATTTTGAATCGCTCACTTTTGAACTCTCTCAGGTAGATTAAGCTAAAAATAGGGCAATTAACTGACAGTATCTGACACAACACCATCCAACCCGAACCATTAACAATTCCTTGGATAGACAATTATGTTCTCAATAGAAAAGACATTGTTACTGCCATGAGGCTTCGATCTGGTCATATTCCATCGAGGAAGTTCACGTCCCTCATGGGTATCACAGATTCACCTAATTGTGAAAAATGCGGAATATATAGCGGGGCGAACGCCTCAGAAGAAATATGTTTAGCACTTTAAATTTGTTAGATATTGGTATTTGCAACAACATTTTAGCTAAGCCTACGTCAGACGAGGCAAGAGTTTTATACAACATTTATTACAATCATCTAAAATAAATCAAAACACAAAATTTGGCTATGATGGAGCGACATGGTCAAAATTCTGACAAAGCTCCGTAATAAAAAAAAAAAAACTGACAGAACCACGGCTAGGTTAGTTTATCTTGCTTATTTCCGTATTGATATATTTTATAACATTTTACTGTAAGGATCTGCAAGCGATGTAGATTCAATTTTCATATTGCAAAAGAGGGCAATCCGGGCAATTTATAAAATGGATCTCTGCGAATCCTTTAGAAACAAATTCAAAGAAATCGATATACTAACTTTGCCTTTACTTTATTTCACAAAGTACTTTGTATGTTCACAACTTAGGATTTTTCCTTAAAGAAGCGATGTTCATAATAAAAAAATTCGTGCAGTAAATAAGAAATTGTGTTACCTAAATGTAGATTAGCCTAGAAAAGTAAGTCCGTCTTCTTAAACAGCTTACGCATTTGTAACAAGTTGTCAAAATCAGTTGAATAACTTAGTGAGACAAAGTTCAGAACCCACATCAGACGTGACCTTATCAAAAAAGAGGGAACTTAGGTATATTATGTTAGTTCAATGAGTGAATTTAGTTCAGTTTTATTATGACTGTTGTTTTGCTTTTGTTTTTCTTCTTAGGACTATATTTCACCGAGATAACATGGCGGCGCGACCAGTCGCCGCTACCAACAAAATGTATATAGCTCTTTATAGAGTTACTCACGTGGTGTCCGTTTGGTTGCGCAACCAATTTGGTGGCGCGACCAGCTTGGACGTGTGGCGACTTTGTGTCTAGTTTGGTAGCTTAGGGCTATATTTCACCGGGAAACCATGGAGGCTCAACTGATCGTTCCGCTACTGTATCCCGGTTACATATAGCCTTAAGAATCACTTCTCTATCGTAGGTGGTACACAAACATGTAAATTCACACAAACAAGACATTCAGATCAGGTACGCCTTTTTATTTGGTTTCGGGGAAATCCTTCAAAAGGCTTGGACTTTTGGGAAAAAGATCAGGTGGTGTGGGATTTTTACCTCACTAAAACCACCCTGGTGTCCCAGACCTAGTCTTAAAGACCACCTCCAGTCTTAAAGACCACCCCCAGTCTTAAAGACAACCCCGAAACTCCCTTTGTACAACGTCTGTTAGGGCATATCCTTGAGAAGACTGTGAGGGATCTCCTGTGAGCCTCGTTGTTCTAATCACTTGATTGGCGGATAGACTACCCTCTCTGAGAGCCTGTGACTTCGGAGTCCTGCCTACTTCAAATGTTGCAAGCGAGGTTTTAGCGTTTAGGCGTCGAGGCGGTTGACCCTCTGACGCCTCCTTCTACGATTGGGATTGGCCCTCTCACGATCCTTCTCTGCGGCCTCTTTCTGGATCACGGTCTCACAGACCCGGAACACCTATCTTGGAGGCCGTACAAATATTAGATCAGTGCGGGAATCTGCTTCTTCTTCTTCCTGCCCTTATCACATATTACTTGGGGTCGGCGCAACACGTCTTTTTCTTCCATTCTGTCCTGTCACCCGTCACACTTTCACTAACTCCCTTTTCTTTCATTTCACTCTTCACACGATCCATCCATCTTTTCTTTGGCCTCCCTCTACCTCTCCATCCATCTACATCTATACTCATCACTCAGATTCGTGCGGGAATAGAACCCGTGATACTCAGCGCACCAGTCAATCAGTCAACTACGTCGTTATCGAACATTATTAAAAGTTACTGTCACAGTTCAGTTCACATCGTCTTCAATGAGTTTATTTTACCTACCTGAAAATAAATACTTAGTGAAATACGTGATTTATTTTTCACATCGCTAGGTTATCCATTATAGTTTGGTCCCTGACTTTTAACCTTAATTTGTAACGTTTCATACATTTCTTAAAGACACATTAAAGTAGCAAGAGGTCTGTTTTGAGTGGTAGTTGAAGAAGCTAAGACATCAAATGGAGGGTCTTATTCAGGAAATGTTACGAATTTTCGTTTTCTGATCTAAGACTTTTTTATCCTTGCAGTCTGCAGCTTTCATCACGTTTTGGACGATACGAACCTTATTAAGCCGTATCCGTGTCTCTTGAATATCTGGCCGAATTAAATGCAATCAAACTCATACTGATCGTACTCGTAATGTCAGCGGGACCTTTTTTGCGAAATATTGATTGATTTACATATGCTATGTACATTCATTCTGAAGAACACTTAACCGGCTATTTTTTCTTCAAAAAATCAAAGCCGTTTGAAAAGAGTGGGGAAAACAAGCGAACTAATGTCACGTTGATAAAAATATTTTTTTTATTGGCAATAATCTAACAAAACAACAACATTTTTGTAACTAAGTTGATAATGTTGTACCAATAATAAACATATTTTTTCAAACCTATTTACCAAGACGTTACCAAGGAGTACCTATACATATCGATAAGTATAGTTCGGCCTTTTTGCGCGGATGTGGCGGATATTTTTCACATAGTATACTTACAATTTATTAATCTTTAATATGTGCCTTGTTCGGCCAAGTAAAATGTTTTTCTTTCTTTCTTTCTATAAAATATTTTGCTATTTACAATGTTATCAAAAAACGAAAATCCGCAAACTATCAATTAAAATAAAATGTCAATAATTTTAGTTTATGAACGGCATCAGCTTCATGCGTCACTAATTTCATAGCCCAATTTCGGTTTCATCTCATATATATATACAGTAATAAACCAACAGGCTTGTTATACGCCAGGGATGGCGAACCTTTATTGAAAGATATGTCATTATGTAACAAGAAAAAATAATAATATGTTCATGACACGCCGGCAAAGAATTTTGACAGATAAAAAATTTAACTATAATTACAATGGTGTTAATTCTTAATTTGCAACCCGAAAGTCTTAAGTATATAATCTTATTTTTTATAATATAATAAAGAGATAAAGTATGTTCGCGCCGGGCCTTGGTTGAGGCCATGGACCGGAGCGAGGAGGAGTGGCAGGCAGTCGCCGACTTCTGCGAAGCAGTAATGCTCGCAAAGGAGGTTGCAGACCGCATCAGGCAAAGGCGCTGTCGCCGCCGTCGGGATTCCGATCCCGATTTCCACCCACCGTAGGCGAGGGCTTGCGGACAGTGAGCAATGGGTAGCTTGCTGTCCGGCCGTCCGGTAAATGTCCGGACTAAGCCCAAGTCGTCGACGGCGTGCACTGTTCCCGCGCGCCTCAAGGAGTTGTCAGCAACAGCAGGGGCCCAGCCGTGTCGAAGCCTACTGGGGCCAGGGTTATCCGAAAGGGAGCTCGAGCCCCGGTATGAAGGCTTGAAGGAACGGGGTGGGTTTTTTAGTCAGTAAGAGTCTGACACTATCTCCCGCTCCGCCGAAGAGCGGGGGTTGTCATTGGATGATATTCCCCACCAAAAAAAAAAAAGATAAAGTGTGTTTCTTTTTTAATTTTTTGTTTGTAGGAAGTAATCTATGAAAGTGTTGGTCCGATTGCTAAAACTTTTTCATCGATAGTAAGCTGCTTTATTCCTGAGTGTATACAGAGAGTGGCTATATTTTATGTACGCGAACGAAGCTGCAGGCAAAAGGTAGTACATGATAAAGGAGTGATAACTGAGTGATTTCCATATTACCTACATGCTAAACATTTTACGCTGACGTGCTGGAATTATTTAGCAAAGTCAAAGTCAAATCATTATTGCAGAACACAGTACAATCAATTATACATTTCTGGATGTCATGTGAATGCTCAGCAAACTGTGTTTTACCAAATTAGGCATGCAAAATTGTAATAAATTGTAATAAATTAAACATTATGGATACTTAATATATGTCAGAGATTAATACCCACTAATAATAATGTCAACACAAAACAAAACAAAATTAATACAGTCAAACAATAATGTCAATTCAAAAATAAAAACAAACTCAAAATAAATACAATAAGTAGATTAAGTAAAGTAAGTCGGACTTAGAAAGAAGTAACCCTTGTCATTATTGTACACATAAATTCCTGTCTAACAGGTACTCATTCAGTGTGTAATAAGTCTTATTTAGCAGTAAATTGTGCAATTGTTTTTTAAATACGTTAACATCGTCGCATTTTAGCAAAGATTTAGGCAGTTTGTTGTATACCCGTGAAGCCATTCCTAAGAAACCTTTATGAAATATGGCTCTATAGCCGCATGCCACCACTGTTACACGAGCCATTGGTTCGCCATCCCTGTTACAGGCTATCAACGTTGTCGTGTCAAAATTAATCTGAAACCTGCTACATATTGGGACATAGGTTCTCCTTCTCTAGGGAAATACCCTCTGAATGATGAGAGGTAACTTTATAACTTGGTTGTGTGACATCGTAGGCGTGTTAGGTGATTTTGGTCAGGGTTGTAATAAGTTGAAGTACTTTTATATGTGGTAGAACTAGTTACCGTCAGCGGCTTTGCTCGTGAGAGAGCAGAAAATTGACCCAAGGGAATACTTTTTTGGGACAAAATGTATCCTATGGGTTACTCCAGGACTATAGTTGCAAAACTTCTGAAATATTCGGAATAATTCCGGAATACTTCTGGGAAAGTTTCTTTAAATCGGAATTATTCAAAATGAATTTAATTAAGATTTTTTTTTTTTTGCTTAAAAATTGTATTTTGCATCGATCGTCGATCGCCGCCGCCGCTGCTGCAGCGCTGGCCACAGAGTACTTTGTACGCTGGCGCTGCGACGCGCGCGCGGGCCCGACTGCCACGCAGCCACGAGTCGTGCGAGCAGGCGATGGCGGTGCGAGGTGCGGTAAGAGGGGATATGCTCCCGGAGAAGTTTTCCCCCCCCGCGAGAAAGATTCGTACCCCGCAATCGAATGTTTCCGAATGTTTCCGAATATTTCGCCCGAATATTTCGCCGGATTGCCGGAATAATTCAATCGGAATAAACGTGTTTGTAAGTTAATAATTGTTCAGTGGCACATACGTAAGTAAAATATAAATGTTTATTTTAATATAAATGGGATTGATTAATGTTAGCCTGCGATTAACAGGATTTTTATTCTTTTGTTTTTAGGTAGGTACCTACTTATTTCGAAATCAAATGCTATTTTTATAAATGTCAGTTGTGAATTAAAAAACCAGGTCTAGCATTATTTGATTTGTTTTTTGAAAAAGGGTTAGAGTCTGTCTAATAAGTTAAACGACTTGGGTAATTATTAGGATATAGTGAAATCTGATGTAGTCAACACGGATTCAATAATCAAGGTTGATTAAGAGATAGAGATCATTGTTTAATAACAGAAGAACCTTATAAAAAGTAGGTACTGAATGTTTGTATTTTTTAAATGATTAAATATTATACAAAATTCCCAAGTCGGTTGAGAGAGATCTCTGATTCGCGAGTCGCATAGCCCACCAAGTCAATAAAAACATTACGCGTAAATAGCCCAGTCAATAAATACATTGAATTTGTTGTTTGTGTTTGTTGTTGTTTGTTCTATGTTTGTTTTGTTTGTGTGTTTGAACGAAAAATATTAATATTATATTGTAAAAAGGGTGGGGCGCTTTGTGCCATATGTTTCGTAAGAGTCGAATCGAGCACCCCACGCTTTTCCTAAAGTCAATGACCATGACCCCTAAGTATTTGACCTAAAATGTTATCGAAAAAAAATTGATCTGTGTTATTTAGAGAAGTAGCGCTCGCCGGCGGTCAAAGCAGCCCTTTGGTGTCCCGGGCGTTTCCCAACATTTTTGCATTTGACCTTGAGTTCAAGGTGATTGACTTTGGTGTCAAGGTCATGCCCTATGGTGTCCCAGGTGTTTTCCAACTTTTTATACATTTGACCTTGGGGTCAAAGTCAGTGACCTTGAGGTCAAGGTCTGGCCCTTGGGGTCAAAGTCATTGCCTTTGGGTGTCACAGGTGATTCCCAACATTTTAATGAAGTAAAGGTTTAAGTAAAGGTCATTGCCCTTGAGATCAAGGTCATAGAATAAAGGATCATTGTGTTGTCATCAGTCTTTGATGGGTGTGCAAAGTTTTAAAAAAATCTGATCGCCGTAAGCTGGTCAAAATCGAGCTCAAAGGCGTTGATTACCAACAAATATATAGGTGAAGCTAATAAAAGCGTGTTAAAAAAGGAGGTTATGAGTTTGAACCGTATGTATGTATGTTTGTCCGCGATCATCTCGCATTTGGCTGAACCGAATTTGATGCAGTTTTCAGAACAGTATTATTAGTCACTATATGTATATACGTGACATAAAAAAATGTTGAAACAAAAATGTTTAAGTAAAAAGATAGAACTGACTTCAATGAAGCCGGAGCACTTCAAACCACCACCAAGCGAAGACTTTATTGAAGAGGTGCCGGCCGGACTTCAATAAAGTCGGAACTTTATTGAAGTCGGTTTATTGTCCTTGATGCGACGTGCACTCACAACTATAAACTTAATATATTCCTACCGCTCACAATACAACTAAAGATAATATTTTACAACTTCCAAGCGCGAAATAGGTAGTAAGGTCGATTTTCTTGGTTTTTTTTTGACAGTTGAAATATTCCGAAAGTTTCGGAATATTTCGGAATACTTCCGAAGTATTCGACGGGAATGATTCGGAATTTTTCCCGCCAGCATCTATATCCAGGACATGGTCTACCCGTGTATCAAAATTTTTGGGAATCTGTTTAGCTGTTTAGCATGAAGAAGTAACATCATACTTACAGACTTACAAACTTTCGCCTTTATAATATTGGTGTGATTTATAAGATTACTAGCGGCCCGTCCCGGCTTCGCACGGGCAATAAATATAACCTACTAGCTTTTGCCCGCGGCTTCGCCCGCGTGGCATTAAGTACTTAAGGAATCGGGATAAAAGATAGCCTATGTTCTTTTTCATGTCAAAGTCTATATGCATGCCAAATTTCATCCAAATCCGTTCAGCCGTTTTTGCGTGATTAAGTAACAAACATCCAAACATCCACACTTTCACATTTATAATATTAGTTAAGATGTTACTCAAGGGGAATGTAGCTTTCCAATATAAAAAAAAAGATTTTTTGAAATCGGCACAGTAGTTTTTGAGTTTATCAAACATATACACACACAAATACAAATTTTTCCTCTTTATAATATTAGTGTAAGCTAGGACCCCCCCCCACCCCGCCGAGGTCTAAGGCGATTAACACACGGCACCGCGCACCGCCGCGGAGGGCGGTAGCGGTGAAGCGGATTTCTTAGCGGTGCTCCGCGCGGTTAGGCGGTTTACGCGCCCAACCGCGCGGATGGATTTAACGCGATTTTGACCAGTTTTATCACAGACACTGACGAAAATGGACTCTGAAGTGGTGGCAGCATCTGGCTTTTATGGCGTAGAAAGAAAAAAATAAGAATTTATTGGGTTCACCCATTTTTACGTAGCAGAACTCTAAATGGGACGTTCATGTTATTCTACAAAAGTTTGAGGAAAACACGAAGATATTTTTTTTAACCATACACGAATGTCCACTTCTTTATTTGATTATTTGTTAGCAAAGATAAATGGCAACACGTCCTGCACCCACAATAATCCGCGCGGTTATGCGGCGCCCCGTGTGTAAGGCGCCGCTCCACCACGCGGAAATCAGCGCGGAGGGGCGGTGGTTGCGAGAGCACCGCTCGACCGTGGCTCGACCGCGCGGTCGGGCGGTGTACGTGTGTAAGGTATCAACGCATTTCTAAGTGACCAATGTAACATGAGGTCCGCTTCACCGCCAACCGCGGCGGGGCGCGGTGCCGTGTGTTAATCGCCTAATATAAATTATAACCTATGTCACTCAGGAATAAAGCAGCTTTCTATCAGTGAAAAATTCTAGCAATCGGACCAGTTCTTTCAGAGATTCCCTCCTACAAACAAAAAAAAAACTTACCTTTTTATAATATTTGTGTAGATAGTCTTCCTCGATAAATGGGCTATCTGGCTAAATATCTAACAGTAAAATATTACATACATTCAAACCGCGTTCAAACATAAAAACAAATACTTAGACTTTAAATTAAGGGAGGTCTTTGCGCAGCAACGGGACAGGGTGTGGAATAAAAAAAAAAAAAATTGTTTAAACACGAAGAACAATTACCGGCACGGATCTTGAGCGCTGGCTTCAAGTTGCGCAGAAGTCAAATATTCGGTCTCTTTAGTGGTGCGAAGTGAGACGCGGAGGCGGGGAGTATCAATAATTGGCTAGCCGCGCCATCGTGTCATAAACGTCACTCCTGATTCGTTCCCTGCGTTGCTGCATGTATCTAACAACGAAGACGATTGGCTCGCCAATATATGGAATGCGCAAAGCGATCCCCACTCTGACGCCGGCGCTCAAGATCCTTTCCGGTAATTGTGTTTCTGACAACTTCCAGCTGGTCTATTACTAGCTGTTGCTACAACTACTTCATATCGTTTCATCCAATGGTTATATTTGGGAAACAACATAAACCACATTATTATTATTTATTTTTTTTAATTATTATTATGTATTTTAGTTTTTGCGAGACCTGAATATTAGTTTGATCAGAATCTGTAACTGAATGGATTCCAATAGTTTTAACACCATGTTATATTTTTTCGCAAAAATATTTAAAAAGGTCACACGTTGGATACCACCGAGACTAAGTACAACACAGGTCACGGTAGGTCATAGTGGGCATTAGGCGCCAGCAAACAGCTGGGTGCAAGTGCAAAACAATCCCTCAGTCGCCTAGACGGCGTCTGTATTTTTGCTGGCATTTTCAAGCTATATAAAATAACTTTGTGATTGACCATGATACAGTTTTGAAATTTTATACATAGATTTTTTACATAAAAATACTAGAGACGTATTTCGGGTTTCGCATATTATATATTAAAACTATGGTTGTATGTGCTTCTTGTAACCACTATATATATATTCAAGAATTTCTGCGTTACACCGTTTTTTTACCATACTAGAGTGTGTGATAAATCAAACACTTCAGGATAAAAAAGAAAAGAAAGAAAGAAAACATGTTTATTCTGCCCGTATAGACACACAAATAATTACAAAAAAGAAAAACAAAATAAAAATTAGTTGCCTTAACGTCAAGTGTAGACCAGGCCTAACTGACTGGATAAATTGTATAAATTTTTATTCACTTTGATCAACACAATTTTATACTTATCGTTCTATTAACAATCATTTACAAATACACGGATGAGTCGGACATGTTTTTTTTTTTTTTTTTTTCGATGGGAAATCATTTTATGACAACCCCCGCTCTTGGGCGGAGCGGGAGATAGTGTCAGACTCTTACTGACTAAAAAACCCATCCCGTTCCTTCAAGCCTTCATACCGGGGCTCGAGCGCCCTTCCGGATAACCCTGGCCCCAGTAGGCTTCGACCCGGCTGGGCCCCTGCTGTTGCTGACAACTCCTTGAGGCGCGCGGGAACAGCGCGCGCCGTCGACGACTTGGGCTTGGTCCGGACAATTACCGGACGGCCGGACAGCGAGCTACCCATTGCTCACTGTCCGCAAGCCCGCGCCTACGGTGGCTGGAAATCGGGATCGGAATCCCGGCGGCGGCGAGAGCGCCGTTGCCTGATGCGGTCGGCCTCCTCCTTAGCGAGCATTACTGCTTCGCAGAAGTCGGCGACCGCCTGCCACTCCTCCTCGCTCCGGACCATGGCCTCGACCAAGGCCCGGCGCGAGAGGTCTCCGCCGCCGATCACCCCCACGAGGGCACGGCGATGCTCCGCCCAAGCAGGGCACACCGCGATTGTGTGCTCCACCGTGTCCTCCGGGCACAGTGGCGACACCCGGGCGTCACTTCCGCTTTAATTCGGAACAGGAACCTCCCGAACTTGCCATTTCCGGTGAGGACCTGTGTCATGCGGAAGGTAAGGACGCCGTGAGGTCTTTCCAGCCACGCCTCAAAGAGGGGAGTCGGACATGTTCACTGTTCAACAACTCAAAGCAGTCTGACTCTGTCCAAAATGACAGTTACAAATTCAATGTTGCCCTACCAAAAACTTTTACAAACACTCGGTCGACTAACCGACCAATCAGAGCAAAGTAAAAAGTACGTAACATCAATTGACAAACTAATATACATTAGGGTTTATCTAATAATTAACTGCAAGTACATATTTCATTTTAACAATTATGATATATTTATACAAAACAAATGCATAAAGTCTAATATTATAAATTATTACTATGTCTACAACGAATGCCTAAAGTTCATGTAACTGCTAGCGCCATATGTCGCTTATCATTGGAAGTTGAACGATTTATGAATATTTTCTTTAAAAATCATTACAAGTGTAAAGTCACACAATTACATTTGATTCTGAGCACTTTGCTCGTTTAAAAAGATTTACAACATCGCCTCATTGTCAGTCCTTCCAAGACGAGATTAAAGTCGCAATCGTAAAAAAATGTTTATTACCATAGAGCGTAGGCATAGAGAATGGACTGAGCGAGCGGGACTTAAATTTCATCCATCAGGTGAGATGGTGGTCAAACGAGAGCGTATCAATAATAACACAAAAAAAATCTGTTAGGACATTCGAACATGAAGAAGTAACAAACATAATTATGCACACACATACACTCACAAAATCGCCTTTTGATTATTCTATAAAAAAATACTTATTAAAGTTGTTATTCATGTAACTAACTACTCTCTCTTTGCCTAGCCTTATCCTCTTTAAAACTGAACTAACACTCTAAAACTAGTAAAATAGTTGCTATTAACATATCCATACCTGCAATAAGAATTGACGAAAGGGATATTTAACTAAACTTTAATAATGTACCTCAAAACAATTGACGCAAGAGTTTTATTACTAAAATGTAAATATGTCCCTTACGTTAATTGATTTTTCTGGTATATAATTATATATTTTATAAATACTTCTTAACTTTAAAAGACAATGAGAAGAAAAACCGATTCCTGCAAAAACGCAAATTGTTGCTTACAATTTTCTTCCGGATAAGGCTCGAGATTGTTCACTCCATTCTCCTAATTTCCGCAGTAAAACATCTCCGACATTCGAGTTCATTATGAATGTTATTCGTTTACGCAAAGGGCTGTAATTAGAGTTGTTACAAACACAATACGAGGTAAAGCTCCTTTCACGGCGCACCGCGTTAACCCCGCATTTGCATTTAATGGCAAAATATATGTAAATTCTGATGTACGATGTATCACGCTTCATGCATTTTGAATACTTTAAACGTTTTTGTAGGTAATGTTTACCTATTGTAGCGACATCTATGATGCAATATATGAACTAAAAACTACTACCATCCTTCAGTACGATATTAGATCTTTCCGAGCGATTATACCTAACCTATCAATTTGGATGAAGATATTATTTTTTAAATTTTGGTCATGATTTATTAAAAATATTTATTTAGGATGAAGAGAATTTATGACATGAGGATTTGGCATAGGTAAAATAAGAAAAAACAAAATCTGTTTTTTTTTTTACAATAATTATTATCAAATAATTTTAAAATATACAACAGCTCAAAATCTACTGTCGGGCGGTTACCAGTACCAGACATAACACCCGTCTGATCCCACGGTTCTTTCTTTTCAACTGAGGTTAGAGGGACGACCTTTCTTATGTATAAGAGGACGACTTTACATCCTGTTCTGCATTCCTTTACACTATATTTACTATTATAATGTTATTAGCGACCGCTCCTGCTTCTCATGGGTGATAGAAATCGTTCAAATTTTCATCTTTCTCTACTATGAGATTGATGATGAACATGATGAACCTTCCTTACAAATCACTCTGTCTATTAGTAAAAACTGCACGAAAAAGTGTTCAGTCGTTTCTTGACTTTATCGTGTTCAGAAAGATAGACAGACGAGCATCTAGACGCTGACTGGGATTTTTTTTATAATATGCAAGGATACCCACACATGGTAAGTATTCCTTGAATCTACACTAAAGGTGAGTTGCACCATTTAACTATAACGATAACCAAACCATAACCAGCCGTGAAACGGCCGCCTATTGGTCAATTCGACGATTTGACAACTGTTAATGGCTTTGTTATCGTTATTTTTAAATGGTGCAACTCACCTTAATATTATAAAGAGGTAACGTTTTTTTTTTTTTTTGTCTTTGTACGAGGTAATCTCTGAAAGTACTAGTTGTATATGTTTATTTAGGCGGGCGACGCCGCGGGCAAGAGATAATTGGGTATAAGGTGTTGTGGCTTTCCCTTTTTTGAAGGAAAAAACAACAAATTGCGATCAAATTATAATAATAGCTATTTAAGCTTATTACCAGTCGGTATATACATCCAAGAGGGTTTATTCCAGAAATCCCCACCGACATATCCCCACCCGTGGGCATTGTTACTTTTTTCCAGATATCCTCTTTATCTAAATAATATCATCTCAGTGGGATTTTTGGAAAAATTAGTAATAAAAATGATAAAATAATAGTCCCCACCGGTTATTATAAAATTGTAGTTTCTTTTATTGTTTCTTAATTATTATACAAAATGCGTTATTAGATACGTAGGTAATTGAGCCAATATTATAATCAACTTTCATAATAAATTCTTTGAAAAAAAATAAATACGTAATTAATATTTACGAAAAATCTGTACATACGGTAAGTAGGTACATCCCTACTAATATTATAAAAGCGAAAGTGAGTTTGTTTGTTTATGTTTTTGTTACGTCTTCACGACTAAATGGTAAAACCGATTTTGATAAATTTTGGTACAGATATAGTTGGGACCCTGGAGACGGACATAGGCAAATTTTTTTATAAAAAAAAGTGAGAAAAGGAGGAGAAAGAGGGAAGATCTTATATGTACGCGGGCGAAGCCGCGGGCAAAAGCTAGTATTATATGAAGATTTCCGAATATTCCGAATTTATTTTAAACCCCATTCTATATTCTCATAATTATCATATTACAATTAATTTGGATGATACGGAAAACCAAAGTCCATTAGCGGTTATATATTTTTTAAATACAATTAAATCTTTGTGCAGAAATAAATGTTAAAAGCTATGACGTAAAAGTTTAAATAAACCTAAAAGCACCACACACGCACTCAGAATAATTGATTACCTGCTGTAAAAGGTGCTCTTATTACATTTTTTTATTTTCAGCTCTTGGTTATAAAAATGAGAAAAATTGCACAAAAAGAGATACATATATTTCAATCCTGATGAATTCTGCTGCTATTTGGCTTAGCCGTGAGAGACATAATGATTATAATATCCTTATTGATCTGAATTAACTCTCTTTTTCTTCTTTAAAAAATAAATTAAAAATAATATCTCTTAATTCAGCATGCTGTCTGGCAAAGATTTCCTCTGTCTGTTTCTGCTGTACTATATCTAGGCTCATAATAAAGTGCGCCTCACCATCAACGATTGCATCACTGCTTACCATCAGGTGGGATTGCAGTCAAGCACTAGTTTGTATCAATTAAAAACACGCGAGCTCGTAGTGACACCTACTTCTGTTGTTTAATTTTTTCTGTTTAGTTCAGTTTCTACATATTTTTTGTTCATTGTGAGTATTTATGTGGCAAATAAATCTATTTAAAGAAGCGAAATACCACTCACTGATTAATCACGAAATCTCAGAAACTATAACACCTACAAACTTAAAATTTGGCAGGTAGGTTCCTTATAGAGTATAAGTATAAGTAGACATCCGTTATGAACGGATTTTCCGAAATTCACGCACTAAGGGCATTTCTTTTAATCCTTTTGGTTTCATTAAACTGGGGTCCAAAATTTATATGGATAAATCGATCTTCAAGCGGGTGAAGCCGTCGGCATGTTATATTTTTTTCTAGCTTTCTGTATTATTTAAAATGCAAAATTCAGATTTTATAAAATAGTATCTAAGAGAAAATAGAATATTTTCTTTCAAGGAAAAACGTTTAATCAAAATATTTTATCTCAAAAATCTCTTGAGCTCACTCAAACGATTTCGTAATCTGAACTATTTAGAGATTAATACTTCAGTTTTAATATAGCGCTCTCATCTTATTTTTATCCTCATTTGAATAAAAAACACTTCAGATTTAGACAAAAAGCCGATAAATTCTGATTGTATTTGCTAAAATACTAGCTTTAGCCAGCGGCATAACCCACGTAAAAGTAGAAAATATGTTCCTCCGATTTATGATTGATTTATTCAAAAACAATAAAACCAATAATAATAAAAAAAAAATATAATTTTTGTAATAGAGCTGTGGATTTTGTGAATAAATAAATAAACCTACAATATAAAAAAGAATCAAATAGTGAAAATAAACAATGTCAATTAACGTCAAAAGATTAGAATCATCATCAATGATGTCAATAAATAATGAAAACAATGTCAACAATTTAATAAAAATATTGATGTACATAAGTACATAATGTTATTTTAGTTTTGATTTTAATTTTGATTATGATTTTAATTTTGAGTATGATTTTAATTTGGTTTTGATTTTAATTTTAATTTTGATTATAATTTTGATTTTAATTTTGATTTTAATTTTGATTTAAATTTTTGGATTTAATTTTGATTTTAATTTTGATTTTAATTTTTGATTTTAATTTTGCTTATTATTTATTTTATTTTGACTTTATTTATTCTATTTTATTTTTATGAGTTACTAACGTAGTTTTTAAGTGCTACTAACATAATATGGATGTATCTGATTTAAATAAATAATAATAATAATAATAATAATAATAAGTATTTGAAGTTGACTATTTCTCCAACTCTATTCTGAAAACTCTTCAAAAGGCTTTAAAGTAGGGTTTGAGAAATACTCAAATCAGAAATCCGCCCTTATTAACTCAGTCATAAAGTAGAGCAAAATACGGGTAATCTAAAAATAAAACGGTTCAGTCGTTTTTGAGTTTATTAATTACAACAAAATTACAATTTCCTCTTTATAATATTTGAATAAGTAGATAGTATATATTGACAAGTACTCTGTTCATATCCAATGATTCTAATTATACAAAATTTCAATAAACTTAGGAAACTTGAAAACGTAGACTGTAATTAGGTGTCTCGGGCTGCGAGAACTTTTGAAAAAAATCATAGGCGGGTTTAAGTCAGACTCATTAAAAATTGTTGTGTGATGAATTTTAATTGTTGACATCAAATTCGTCGAATGAAAGCACCCGAAATGTTGAGTTATTTTTCCTCACTATCAAGCTTAACTCAGATTGGTCCAGAGGTCTTTAGTACGGGAACGTAAAGAACTTTTGGTCCAAATTGGCTGAGCACTAGTTTGGGGACAAAGCAAAGCCGAAACAACAGCTTTTTATGAGTTTTTTTGTGCTTTCCAAATCTTGGATTTACCTTGCACGGTTTGGTTTGTTTACATGAAAGCCAAAAGTAATAGTTCCTACTTTAGGGTTGTCCGTATTTAGACCTAACCATTTTGTGAACTTAATTCTTTCACTAGCTGCTGTCAGTGGTTTTGTTTGCGTAAAAGTAAAAGATTGATGGAAGGAAATACTTAGTCCCGAAATAAGAAGTATTATACAACATACTTTTTAGATTATGCGAAACCTGAATATAATTGGTTCAAATTTCAAAATCAGTAACTGAATGGATTCCAATATAATTTTTACACCATGTTATATTTTCTCCCAAAAATATTTAAAATGGTCACAAGTTAGACACCACCCACACTAAGTACAACACAGGCCACGGCAAGTCATAGCGGGCAGCAAACAGCTGGGTGCAAGTGCAAAACAATCCCTAAATCACCTAGATGGCCCGGTGACTATGTATTTTTGCTGACATAACAAACTTATAACTTTGTGATTTTTCATGATACAGTTATGTTGTACATAGTTCTTTACATAAAAATTACGTGTTTCGGGTTAACGCAACGCCGACTACTACCTACAGGTCATTGAACTCGCTCAGCTGACGTTAGAAATTAATTTCGTACATGCGTAAATTAATACGGGTTTTAAAAAAAAGGTAATTTATTTTTTAATTTTATCTTTACAAATCGATAGTGTTTCATGTACCGGATCAACCCTCCATGGGATTAAAACGATCAAAATTTAACGGGGTATACTATTCCAGGATATGGTCAACCCGTGTATCAAGCTTTATCGAATTCCGTTCAACTGTTCGAGCATTAAGACGTACCTAACAAACATACACACACTCATACATTTTCGTTATATTATAATTTAAATGTGTTAAAAAAATTAGATAATAAATTGGAAAACTTTGTCCCCAGGCGGCGCCAGTTTCGTCAACCCGTACGTGAGTGAAGACCGCGTCGATCTCAATCAAGTATGGGTGGAGATTCCATCAACGCTCGTGGCCTTGGGTGGGGACGTCCACATTCGAGTCCACGGTGCATCCGGAGGCGGCCTCAAAGTCCGCATCGCGCGAGAAGACGACGATGGACGAGCACTCCTCGCCACCATGCCTTTAGCACTCGATGCTGAAGACCGCATGACTCTTCCATGCGGATACTTCTCAAGAGGAGGCACATACTACCTAGAACTTATCTCTGATAAGGATCCCTACTTACCAGACTACGATAACGCAACAGACGTCAAACGAGATTTTGATAATAAAGTTAAGAGAGACGTTAGTGAAGGTAGTCTAATGGAAACTGGTGACAGTGTTGTTAAATCTTGGAAGTTCGACGTGCTGTGGCCAACAGCGAATCTGGATGTGACTCCAGAACAGATACAGACTTACCCAGAGAGGCAAGTGATGGCTATATTGGATTTTCCAAGGGTGGTGTGTACTCCTATAGAGTCTAGTGCAGACTTTTGGCTGGAGTTGCTGTACTGTGGCCATTCTAGCGGAGGGGCTGTGCTGTGTGATGGAAAGAATACCAGCTCACATGCCCATGTTTTATATTCTGAACAGGTAAGGATACAGTTTTTGCTAATCGACTTATAAATAGTGCTGAAATATTTCGTAAGTGGACGATGAGCTACAGGTAATTCGCCGACTGGCTGTCGGGTAAGGATTAAGTTCGGATCGATGGCACGTCTATTCCACGAGTGCCTCAAAGAGGCGTCAGCAAAATTGTAGGGACTAGATAGGGGAAACGTCTGCCAAGGTTTAATTTCTTTAACGTGTGAAATCATCTAATGACTTCTGTCATTCTAGAGTGGAGTGCGAAGGAGACTTTCAGTTGCCTTTTGCATTCTAGGACCATGAGTATCCCTTTCATTCTTTTCCACATTGCCTTAGCATGCATAAACCCTGTTTGAAAGCAGTCAGCAGTTTGGGAGCCAGAAGTCAGAAACACTCCTTGAAATTTCACTGGCCGTAGAGGTCGAATCCTTGGTACTTCATCGTCGACCCGAAGCCGATGGCGTCTCTTACCTTTATGCGGGAACCCGATGGTAGCGCGTTCCGATGGCCATGAAAGCACAACGCCTGCCAAGTCAACGGAATATTTGAAGAAGTTACCGTAGCCCTTGCAATAAAGGGCTATAGGAACACTGTGGGTTTTAGCCAGTAAAAGTCTGAGACTCTTTCTCGCTCCACCCAGAGCCTAAGAAGTTTTTTGATGATGACGTAAAAAAATGTGCTAAAATATTATCTACTTGAATATCGGTGTCCAGGTAAAACAGCCGCTAAAAGCTCCTTCAATAGAACATAGGCTGGTGCTAAAATAAAAATACTATTCCTATCTCGTAAAATGATTTTTAATGCAAATTTTCAAAAACTTTATTATCACGGTCCTGTTTCTACGAAGTGAATATTTATTGTTCTTCACTTTCCTAAATAGTGGCAAGTACCGAGATACTGTGATATCTCTATTCGCCGTGTGGTTGAGAGGCATCGATAAATCGCAGGACAACTACCGACTACTACAAGTATTAGAGTTCTCCGCGAGATTAGAACATTGTATACAACAGTCTAAAATCAACTAGGTATCGAGCAGTGCCTGGACTAGACACAACACTCATCAGTAGCCCGATTCACGTAATGAAAACCGTAACGATATCGTAGCGATTTAGTCGTATATACCATTTCCGTATTCACATCCATCAATCGAGTTTGAACGACAGTGATTTAAAGGTAGTTTGAAATTCGTCGATTTAAAAATAAAAACTGTATTACATTATCCTGGTAGAATACTTATTAATGTAACTGTAAATAAGTCAATAGATCGTGAATACTGCTTTTGGATATGATTTCGATCGAACGACTATAAAACTTCAACGATATTTGGCTTGTTTGATTTTACGTGAATCAGGCTACTGGTCGTCAACAGAGGTTTGAGGGACTTTACACCCTGTTCCGTATACGTCTGAAGTCTAATGTCTGTTTTCTTCTGTTTGGGGATCTGATGCCTGATGGTCTGATGTCTAATGGTCTTGTTCGCAGATGCATGGGTTCCCAGGTCGTCGCACGATGACGCTGCGTTGCGAACTCTTCGGCCAAGCTGGGGACTACGCGCTGACACTGAGGCCAGCGGCTGCAGCTGGACCACAGGATCTGGCCACCGCTTTCATTAAAGTAAGTATGAAAATTATCGTTGATTCAAGATGACACTAGTGAACAATTCCTGGAAGAACTAGCAACAAGAGAGAGAGAGTTGGTACAGACTAATCCACATAAATCAAATATTTAAGAGAATTACAGAAGCTAATCGTGAGTTTTACTAAAAATAGTTGAAAATATATTACGGCCCGTTCACGACGAACAGAAGTGCGTCCCCGCTTGTGTCCAACAGTGGACGTCATTCGGCTGAAATGATGATGATGATGAACTTCCCTACATCAAGTTAATCATCATCATCATCATTTATAACTAACTAAGACTCATAATTACACATAACACACAAACATAACACAAAATGTGACACCAACATACAATCAAATTAATTCATACACAGTTACATCACTCACGACTACAGGTAACATGCAAGTCACTGCAGTGCCTTATATAAGGACAGTCGAGCCTGTCAGCTATCATCATCAGCACACTGATAAGAAGAGAAATGTAAAGTAAAATCATGCGAAATTCTACATATTGGAACGGTTGTGAGCTATAACAACGCGTGCAAAAAATATTTCTAAAATCAAATATTTATTGGGCAATGAATTCTTTACATCAAACATAACTCTTTGTGCTCAATGGTCAGAATTTCGTTTAAAAGTCGACGTTTTTAATTATTTGTGAAAAATGTTTGTTGGAGGCAATCAAAATGGAACCTCGTCTGACTTCCACTCTCATAAAAAACCTTTTCAAATGAACACCTCTATAAATATTTACAGGGGCTCAGGTTAGCAGGATAGCCATGCGCTCAGATGTTAAAAGGCCTTTTTAAATATTGAGCCTTGTGAAAATTGACTCCAAAATACATATATATCCTTTAATTGAAAGTATATTTCTAGTAGTACACTTATTCTTGTTCTGCAATAACGATGCAAGGATATCACTTTCAGTATTATGAGATTCACAAAACCATTTGTTTATTCGCGGTTTTGATTATAATTTAGAAGTTTTCAAGGCTAGATTGAATAGGCTCTTAATCAACTAGTGCACTTCACTACTGCTACTGCTGCCGTCAGGTGGTATCACAGTCAAGCACTGATATAATTATTATCATCATCATCATATCGGCCGCAAGACGTCCAGTCACGTCACTGCTGGACATATGCCTCCTCCAAGTGTCGCCACAACGACCGGTCCTGTGCGTCACGTATCCATCGGATTTCTGCAACCCTGACCACATAGGTCCACCTTGTAGCATGGTCCACTAGTGTGCCAAAATTCAACCGAATCCGTTTAGCTTTTCGTTCGAGCAAGATGACAAATATACTCGTGATTAATGAAGGCAGTGACTTTATATAGATCAACAAAATTTCAGAATTCGAAACTCACTATTTATGGCAATAAAGGTCGAAAAAAAACCAGTACCAAATGAAACAAGAAATAAATTCTAATGTTGTCCACATTTTTCTTCACAACATTGTGGTGAGTTTATCCTTTGCATATTTCATTGAACACCTGGCGGGAGATGTATGAAGACCGTACATAATCCCGCCAAACAAGCTGAGACGAGAACCGCTGATAGAGATTGATAACAGTTCGTCTACGATGCTTTGTGAGCTGATTTCAATCTTGTGAAGTTTATTTTAGAATATTGAATTGAGTTTTCAATACATAGGTAGTCGTTTATCCATTGATGTAAGGAATATTTCAGAAATGCCAATGGAAATATTAACTCGTTCATGTTGAATGAAGTTTTTTTTTACTTTTAGTTGGCTCGTGTTTTTTTTTTATTCTTATTGTTGAGGTTTGCGCTTGACCGCTATCTCACCTGTTGAAAAACGACGATGCGGTCGACGATGGAGCGCGCTTACCTAGAAGTAACCTATTCACTCTTGACTTAAAGATTCCCGGTTTGTAGCCATCAGGACACACAGACTCCGGCAAGGAATTCCACTGCTTATCTGTATACACAATGGATTTGTATGTGTTCCCAAAACGTTTTATGCGTATAAGTTTCACCACGAACCTACCAAAAGCCAATTTACAACAGCTTCGTTTCGATTCTCCACGCCTCCGATTTCTTTGTTCTGACCATGTGACTGAGCGTCGAAATGATGTCAGAACAAAGGAAACAGAGGCGCGGCCAACTCGAGGCATTCGACACTAGAGAATCGAAACGAAACGGTTGTAACTTGCTAGGGAGGCAGACCTGTACCCCTAGCCAAGTTGCTAATCTGCAATCGTCAATGCTAGCAGAAAGCTTCAAATGTACGGGGATGACGTCATCTGAAGGCTCAGTCACGTGATCAGAACAAAAGAAGTGGCGGCGCGGTCAACTCGAAGCGTTCGGCGCAAGCGAAACGGTTGTAACTTGGCTAGGGGGGCTGATAGAAAACGACAGTGTTTTCGACTTCGGAGCACGCTTACCTAGTATAGTGCGTTTCACTTAAGAGGTTCCTTTACCGTAATGTTGGCTCCCCGGTTTGTCTACAGAAAAAAGAAGAGAAAAATGAAAAGAGTTGCCTACTCTACCAAAATTTTTGCACGAAATGTGAAACTAAATTGATTTTTTATTGAATTATTTTCAAAAAAAAGCAAGTCTAAAAGGAAGTTGTTGGATGGAGAGGTACGATATTGCGGCGTGGCGGTTTCGGTATTTGGAAGAATTGCAGCACAATCGAAATGCCCAACATTGTATGCTTTATTCTAAAATAGTTTTTACAGTTTCCAAAAGAAATAAAAAAAAATTATTAAGGCAATTGTTAAAAGTAATGAAATATCACTATCTCCCTAATATTAAGTAATTTCATTGCTAAAAATATAGCAACACTGTTTTTCTGTATTGCCAAAATTATGGCAAAGGAACATTTCAAGTGAAACGCACTGTAGTAACCTTTTTACTCTTGGCTGATAGTTTAACACATAGACTCATAGCTAGACTGAAGTCTTTGTATATGTCTGCACATTGGATTTTGGCCTAGTTAGCGATTACTGAAAATCTGCTATAAGTAGGTTTACTGTATACACAACTACGTCAGCAGTACGATTGATAAGTGCCTATCGAGTGCCAGTGTAGAGTTCCTGCACATGATCTGCTATGCTGCCCATCCTGCATAACTACCTGCACTTTTCAGGATCTATACGAGGCCAACGATAGAGCTGTACAGGTTGCCAAATATTGGTTAGAAAAATTGTAGTTTAAGAACATTGACACAAAAAGAAGAAGAAGAAGTAGTAGGTTGCCACCGAAGTCTTACTGCATTTTTTAATAGACTAGCTTTTGCCCTTCCCTACTCCACCCTACTCTACCCTACTATACCCTACTCTACCCTACGCTAGCCTACTCTACCCTACTCTACCCTACTCTACATTACTCTACACTACTCTACCCTACTCTACCCTACTCTACCCTACTCTACCCTACTCTACCCTACTCTACCCTACTCTACACTACTCTACCCTACTCTACCCTACTCTACCCTACTCTACCCTACTATACCCTACTCTACCCTACCAAACTTCACATAAACCATCTACTAAATAGTCCGTCCATCTACAAAGCCTAAACATTTGGTTTGGATAGGTGAGCCCGTTCTTGAGTTATAAAATTACAACAAAAAGCGGCATTGGTTTTATATTCTAGATCATTTTTTAATAATTTTATGTAAAGTTAATTCGGTGTAATGTGTCACTAAATGTTAGATTCTGCCAGCGGTAACGTTTCAGCTACGTGAAAGTGAGCTTCTCCATACAAGCTTTGTTCCACCATTTCATCCTTTTAGAGGCAAATTTTCGTAAAATCCTTAAAAAATATTTTGTATACATTGTAAAACAAACATTTCTAAAACTAAAGATTTGGTATGGGCGTTGATAAGTCAGTGAGTATAGGGGCGGCCAGATGGATGTAAATCAACGCCCCAACCAAGGTGACTTTGGTTTGTGTGTTTGGTTTGTGTTGCGGTTGTAATCCATGACCTTCAACGCCCTTGATTGGGAGGCGCGTTTTCCTAACCACCGTTAGGTGTATTCCTAACCACGCGCTAACACATTCGTGTTTTCGCGTGGTTTACAACCAATAAACGCAACACAAACCAAGGTCACTTTGGTATATGTGTTTGGTTTGTGCTAGTTTGCATCCCTTAAGTTAAGACTTTACCTTTTGTAATAAAGATTACCTACTGACTGAATATTAACATCTTTACATTTTACAACATTAAATGTACGTTAAGCTTCACTGCCTTTACAGAGTAGCTCACAAACTTTTCATCTTTCAAACACCCGCTATTTTGATTTACGCATTCATTGCCTTTGAAAACAGTTCCAAGGTTCTATTAATAAAATCACAGTCGATATTGACTTTGAGTTCAATATCACTGAATTTACTGTCACTGATGAAGTATAGGAAGATCAAGATAACCAAATTAATATCAAGTCAAAGACTACGCTTGATCGATCTCAAACACGAGCAAACATCGTCTATCAAAGTCTTTTAACAAAATCTCTCTCATTTCAACTTTGTTTCTTTCAAAGTTTTTTGTCCTACCGAATTAGGCTTAAATTAACTTGGAAAGATTTCCGTTTGATCTCAATTGAGGAATAACATTTCAACAATATTGTCCGTTATTTTTCCATTTTTTTATTATATTAGGAAGATGAGTGGATGGGAAATTACTATGTTTTACAACAGTCGTTATGCAAAGTTCGGTGTTACAATCTACATAAAAGTTTATGTGTAATAAATGGGTGCTGGTTTTAAGTGTTGTATTCCATTATTGTGCGATGGCAACATTTTATGGTAAAAATTTTATCTGTTGGCGCTACCGTATTTTTGAAACTTCCAAAAAGATCCTGAATTGAATGTGGAACTTATGTTTAATGTATTTTACTGGCGTTATGGTGCTTTTTATATTATAAGGAAGTTCTTTGTGTGATTGCTGTTTATGAGCCGTCAATTTTTAAGATTCGACTGGGCTGTTGGTCTAGTGGTTGGTGACTTTGACTGCTATGTTCCGACATCCTCCGGTCGTGGTTTCGATTCCCCATCATGACAAAAGTTTGTGTGATGAGCGCGATCTGAGCCCGGTGATTTATCCACATATTATAAGTACAATTTATCAGTTGTCTAGTGCTCATATAACAAACTCGGCTTAGCTTGGGAAGAGACGGCGTTGTGTGATAGTTTTGCAATATTATTATTAATTCCTAGACAACGCAAAGTTTTACTAACTACAGATTATGAAATCTCTTTTAAAGATTTATAAAAAAAAAGTTAATTCTTAAGATTATATTCTTTGTAGTACACCAAAAATAAAAATTACATTAGAAACTTAAAACTATTAGGGTGTCACAATGGGCGGTCTTATCGCCAGCTATAAGTGTTTTTGTACAGACAACTTTTGGATGGATTTGACAGAGAAGGTGAAAAAGATATGCAGGTAGTTCGTGGTGTACTATTTACATAATCTATACATCTATACATATAAATAAAATTCGAGTGTCTGTTTATAATATTGAAATAACTTTTTTTTACTACATGCATATGAATATCGGTACATACACCAAAATAACATTTTTTACAATTTTTGTTTGTCTGTCTGTTTGTCCGGGCTAATCTTTAAAATAGCTGGACCGATTTTGACGGGACTTTTTTTGGCAGGTAGCTGATGTAATAAGGAGTAACATAGGCTACTTTTATTTTAGAAAAAAAAAAATTCAAAATCCTGTAGTTTACGCGAACGAAGTCGTGGGCACAGCTAGTATTCAATATATAAAATAATAAATTACATATAATACAAGCAATAAAACTCTTAAGTTTCAAGCCGTTATAGAACTAGACTAGATACAAAGATAGTTGGAGAATTTCTTTCAAGCCATTAACCAATAATGTGGTGTCCATTAGCGTGGGACCACTTCGCGAGGAGTGCAGGAAGGTAATCAAGCTACTTCAACTGGCCACGAGGAGACTGCGATTTACTTTTAAAAATGAATTTCCTTAGTGGTCTTGCTTTTAGCCACAAGAAGGAATCATTTTGCAGAATTGTATAAAACTAAAAAGTGGGTGTCTTGGAAACTCACTTTAAAAGAAAAGAAAGCCTAAGTAGTAACAAGACATTTTCTTTCTTTCTTTATTTTTGTATATGAATAATAAATTACAAATGTAGGTATTAGATAGATAGATACATAGATAGATAAGATAGATAGATAAATCATTTATTGGCACAAAACATGCACCAAAACACATATTGCACACAAGTCATAAAAACTAAGCACTTATACAACAACAAAGCAAAAAAATAAAATAATAACACATGTAGGTACTAAGACAAAAAAAAAGAGAAATACCAAAATAGACCCTTAGTGCGGTGTGCATGTCGCGCTGCACCAATGGGAGTCCAGCTCAGCATGTGTCAGGCAAAAATACCTGACGCTGATATTCTGCTACATTCGGACGCTCAGCTGGTTTTGAGAGAAAATTTTTAGCAAAGTGAATTTTATATTAACACTAGCTTCTGTCAGCGGCTTCGCCCGCGTACATGTAGGTTTATACATAAAAACCCCCATTTTACCCCTTAGTGGTAGAGTTCCCTGAGAGAATCCCTAATGTAAATCCCTATGAGTATAAGGAACCTACCTGCCAAATTTTAAATTTTTACGTGTTACAGTTTCTGAGATTTTAGTGATTAATCAGTGACTGGTATTTCGCTTTTATACTGGGTGTGACGTAAATAGTGGCCCAACGTTAAGGGGTCGATACAACATATATTAAGCTATCATATACCACAATTTGAACCACTTTTTACCATAGGTCTCAGAATAAAACTGAACTTTTTTTAAAAACAAAAAAAAAACACCTTGCGATACTAATTTGGCTCTAATTTCAACAAAAAACATTATTTTCCTATTTTATTTTTTGGTATATTACTGCTGAATACATTTACGCAAATAACTGTTTTACGAAAAGTCTTCAGAACACAACTTATACACGTTTGAGCTTACTTTTTCAGCGTCTTTTTTTGTCGTAGTCGGGTTTTGGTTAAACTTACAGACTAATAACAAGTACAAATACTACTACAACTAACTAACTACTAGAGTATTGACTAATGATGACTCCCTTCAAAGCGATGTGCCGTTACGCACACCGCTTAACAGCTTAGCACTCTCATAAATCTAAATTAAATAAATTCTTTTGTAGAAGAAGTTCAACAATAGACGACTAGTTTAATCTAGGTACATACACTGGATCCAATACTAGTTTTAGTGGAGTGTTACTACACTATTGTGCACTCTCTGAAACGCAAATACTTGTTGGAAGAAAACTCAACATTGAGTTTGTCTGTGTACATTTGATTTGTCACTGTATGTTGGAACTTATTTTGGTGTACAATCCTAAACTACAATGTTTTTTCAACACACTTACTCGAAAACCCGCTCTTATCAAACCGATTTTAGGCACGCAATAGACTGTTTTTCGCACTATTGCTGAAAACTAAGTGTGCTATTCCCGCCACAATGTTCTTACATTTATCGTATCAGGCTGGGCGCGCATTGAACTCCAAGAGTCGCCCTCGGCTCGTGCGAATTCCGCCTCGGTTGCAATGAAAAACTTTCAGCACTTGTATCAAAATGTACTATTTCAATCTTATTTTTTTCTTTTAGGCGGACTGGTCAGAACAATTCGTACTGAACGTGCATGGAGGCTCAGTGTTCCCCTGTGGAGACGGCGTCAGGGTGTTGTTCCAGTACCCTGAGTGCGTGTTGGAGGGAGCTGACAGGGTCAGGGTCTTTGGACGAGACGCCGACCGGCTGCGGTACGTCGCTGAGAGACGAGTTCGAAGGTGAGATTAGGAATATAGATATTTAATTTGTACATTAGTTTGAAGTACCTAGATACAAACAGCGGTGCCCCAGAACAAACGGCCTTGACTAAAATTTATTTATTTATTTATTTAACAATTCATGTACACACTTAACTTATATAAGAAAAGAAGACAGAAACAGAAAAATAGGTACATAGGTGATGCTTATTTCTAAAGAAATTTCTTCCAGCATACTCGCGAAAGGAGAATTGGAAAAAAAGAGAAGTAGACACCGTGTGTAAAAGTGAAAAGAAAAAGAAACAAATAAAACAATTATTATAAGAATATACCTACAATATAAATATATATGTACTATCATAAATATAAACATACATATAGTAGAATAAATATCGCAAAAAATACATACTGATAATACATACCATATATATGTTATATAATTATAAATACATACTAATAAGCAACTATGACGAAATAGAAAGATAGTGTTCTTTCACCCTTTTTTTGAAAACTGCAAGAGTTTGGCAGCCACTAATGTCAGGCGGTAGTGAGTTCCACAAACGTACAGCATAGTACAAGTTGTAAGTCGTAAGTTCAAACCCATGTACCTACTTTTCTTTGTGTAGTTATAAGTTATTTCATCACCAACAATGGCGATGTAATAAGTTTCCAACTTTTGGTTGTTTTTTGCATTCGGGTTTTTTCTTAATACTGCCAATTTTGTTTTGTTTGTGTCATTTATATCAACACCGCTACTCTCAAAACGGTGCAGGAAAACATCAGACATGTGACATCAACCAATGCGCTTTGAGCCCGCATGGTGGATTACAGCCCATTCCAGGACTGATTTCTAGTTGTGGTCCGGGAACATTATAAGGCTGACTATGGTGTTATTATGCTGAAAAACCCGTATTGGTTGCAGTGGCAGCTCTTTAATATTTATTCATTACACCGCCTTCATTGCAGGGGTCAGCACACAGCGTCCTTTGACTGCCGGCTATTCAGCGAGCGCTACCCGGAGTATTGCTTCGTGTATGTATCGCAAGCTGTCACTGGGGCCGTCGCTGACGTCAGGATGGATTGTTTGCCCACGCTACCACTCTCAGGTGAGACAATCTGACAAGAATATGACAGGGACCGTACTATTTGTGTCATAGGGATCATTGTCCAATAGTGTAACGTGGTGGCGCGGTCCAAGGTTACCGACATAGCCCAATGAATCGCCAAGGTTAAGTGGCAATAATATTAATACCGTGTACCGGAAGATACAGCGATAACCTGGTAAGGGTTGTTGGAATCCGATGGGTGCGAGACGCGTAGCGTGTCCAGCAGTGGACATCTTTCAGCTAAAATGATGAGATGGTGATTATAATGCGGTGGGGGATTATAAGGTACAAACAATGGACACCCTACTGCGATGGTTTACGTGACTAATTGTATGTGGGCTATGGCAAGGAGAAAAGCGAAGCGACAGCAAAAAGTTTGATATTTTTGCACGAAGCTTCGCTCTGTTTTAATATCGATGTATAAAATAACCTAGTTTTTCTATGTACGTACGCAGCAGACGGCGGCGCGGGCGGCTGGGGAGCGTGGTCAGCTTGGTCGGCGTGCCCTGCGCCCGCGCACTGCTCCACGCGTACGCGCAGCCGACACCGCTTCTGCGATTCCCCGCCACCAGCGTATGGCGCGAAGTTCTGTGAGGTAAGTGGCATAACTTTTACGTTGCAATAACCAAGGTTACCGATATAGCCCGAAGAACACCAAACTTAAGTGGCATTGCTCGCAGAACAGGTGGCCGTGGAGACCAAAAGGTTCTGAAGTGGCGACTGCGTACTGATATACGCAGCGTTGGAAAGCCTCCTACAAGGTAGACTGATGACCTGGTCGGGAATCTACCGGATTCCCGATACGAGACGCACATTCATTGTGGTGAAACTTGGGGAGGACTATATCCAACAGTCTCTATATCAGACTTCTTTTGACTGAATTAATGATAATGATGAACGAATTCGACCATTCTTTTCTTCAGAAATGGCGTCAACCCATAGTATTTTTTTTATATAAATAGGCATTGTTTTATCAATCTATTTTAATAATAATAACTGTACAGATAGTTTACAGTTATTTTTAGTTACATTGTATATAGTAGTAAAAAAAAGACGTCATGCTTATGAATAGGGTAGTTTCCAGTGTCCAAATAATTACATTTTATTTAGTCCGTATTTTAGATTATAAAAAAACATTGGACATGTATTTTTTCTTTTTTCGATTAAACAAAAAATAACAAAGATATAGCCCATTAAAGTTACGTGTGGCGTACCCCGTGCGAAAAAATGCAGCACGGCGCGTGACGTTACACGTAACTTTAATGGGCTATTTCTTTGTCATTTTTGGTTTAATTTACAAATAAAAAAAATACGTGTCCTTTATTTTTGAATAATCTAAAAGAAGGACTAATTAAATTTTTTACGGCAACTAGCCTATTGTCTTGGTGTGAAATATTTTTTCTGATAGAAGTCCGTGGCAGTTCTCAACAAAGATTAGCGAGGTACGCAGGTGATAATTATTATAGTGCTTTGATACGACTGAGAAGAGATCAGGTGCTGGATCAACAGGTTGCCGCGGCACGGGAGCACACCACTAAAAAAATTCTGGGCTAACACAAGCATAAATCGGCCTTGCAATGTTCCCACTGCTGGGATTCAGGCCTTCTTTATAGGAGAGGAAAGGGGGCACTACGCGGGCTCAGTGCGGATTGGTGCCTATCACAAATCTTTGAATTTTTAGCTCTCAGTTTCCTCATGATATTTTCCCTCAACTTTTTGAAAGCAGTAGTGATGAATGAAATTATACAGAGTAATGCACCTGGCCAGGTTTGAATCTGCAACTTACAACTTGTAAGTCGGGGTAGTTACCACTAGAGCACCATAGCTACCCTTTGGGGTGCAATTTAGGGCTACTACACAGTAATTTTGAATGGAAAAACCCATCAACATTATTTACCCAACCTGCGAAATAAACCCAGTGTTTACGCCTGCGTTAATATTAAGGATTGCAATGTGTGTGATTTTTTGTCTTTCCAAAACACTAGGCGCTTGCGCCGTACTGAATATGATTTTTTTTTATTCGTCCACCTACATTTTTTTTTTTTGGTGTGTCAAAATTTTGTCATCCTTCGAACTATCTCGCGCTCCGCTTATAATATTGTTAAAAATCTGTAAAACCAAAATATATTACCATACCTCGATACGGGAGTTTCATTGAAGTTCTATTGGACCCCCAACACCCAGAACCCTGAAGCTCAACAGTCATAATTGCGACTACTAGACTAAGGATAAAACTCAAGTAATTAGTATAAATAAATAGATATGCTATTAATAAATATAACGATAATGATAGTTCAGAGGTGAATTCAACTCTTAATTAATCGCCTTTGTGGAAGAGACACCACACTTTTGCCAATAACACGTGCGAACTGTTAATAAACCATCAAACATTGGAGAGTATTTAGCGTGAATTAACAGTAAAAAATTATGTTTCTTTATAATGAAACATTAACTGTAAGCCTTTTTGCCGCGTTTTCGTGTTTGTCACGGACAAGATTCATCCAAAGATTTTATATATCCTAGTAGGATATATATATATATATTTATCGTTGATAGGTTCGCGCTTGACCGCTATCTCACCTGATGGAAGCTTTGGATTTATCTATAATTTGGTTTCCAAGACGACACTGCAAGGTTGCCAGGATAAAAAATCTTAATGTTATCGTTGCTAATTTTATTTTATACCCGGCTTAAGCATGGAAATAGTAATTATGTATTTACCAATAATAATGACAGAAGATAATATTGACAAGAAGACATTGGTAGTAAACATTTGTAAAAATGCTTTGTTACATAAAATTGAAAATATAAGATATTTGTAAAAATTTATTTTACGGTAACGTAGAGCAAATTGAAAATTGTAATTTTCATGGTGAATCGGTTCAAACCACAATTTTAGGCACGTATCGGTAAAACTTAATTAATTTTTTCAGCCCAAGCAATGCTATTATAAAAAATATGGTTTCTAAAAATATGCCAGCTTGTAACTAAAAGCCGAGTTGCTAGGCAACGGGTACCGTGGAAACGGTGGCAACTAAGCAACCAAGTTATTGATTAAATTCAGCTTGGCTTACATTGATAAGATTTCAGTTTCATTTTATTTTGCGAATTGTATTGTAGACAGATATTGAGTTAAGTAATGGCACCTAAAAAAGACAAAGGCAAAAAAGAAGATGAGAAAGGTGGAGCGTTTAACGAAGTGGAGAGGACATTTTTGGAACTACAGCTGGCCGACAGTAACCGGAAGGTAGCGAGGCTCAGGACCGCGGTAGAAGAGTATGAAGTGAGGCTTGAGGAGCTGCAAAAGGCTTACGATAAGTTAGATGAAGATCGGGCAGATATCATTGCTTACCTGAAAAAGATGCTCACCGTGAAAAATGAAGAAAATAGTGAATTGAAAGAAAAGGTCAGAGGTCTTGAGGAGATAAGAGAGATTGAAAATGCTCGCTTCAACGAAACAACTAAACAATTGGAAAAAGACTTCATGATCATGAAAGAACAACTTACTTCAGAAAATAAGCTTCTAGCAGGAAAACTTAACACGTTAGAAGAGTTTAGAGCAATAAGAGACGATTTGATGAGAAAGTTTGAAAACCAAGAGCAAGAATTCAAAGATCAAGAAATGAAATACAAGAGACTAATTTATGACACTGAAAAGAAATTCATTGTAAGCAAAGATAATTTGAAAAAAGAAATGGAAGCTCGACTTTTACAACTCGCTCAAGATTTTCAAGATGCAACCGAATTAAGAGTTGCAGCATCAACTCATAGAGTTATTCGGGAAAATATAACTATAAACAATGAATTAGAAAGTATTTTATTAACTCAAAGAAAATTAGCTGAGCAAAACGAACATTTCAAAGAAAGTATGAAAGCAGCTAGAGTGTCCCAAGAGTTAGCCGAGGAAGAAAGAGATAAAGCTATTAGCAAAAGCATTGTACAGCTTAAGGTTATTGAGCAGTTAACAGCTGCATACGAGACAGTCAAAAAAGAAAAGTGTTTATTTGAAAGTAAAAGTTATGACTTTGAAGTATTACAGGCAAAAATAGAAAGATTGACTAACGATAATGACAACCTCAGCCAACAAGTTCGTGTTCTTGAGCAAAACTTGCATGCACGGTTAAGTGATCAAAACAAAGCTATCGTAGATGCTGCCAAAATGACTAAAGAACGCGATAAACTCAGGAAAATTTTGAAAGAAGCAGCGTTTGCAATTCAAGCGGCTCTAAAATTAGACGAATGGGCTTCAATGCCTGATACAAGAGAAGTGATGGATAGGCATATCTTATTGTCACATTTACTTGAAATCATATCACAGTTCCGTGAACTTGAGTATTCAGAGTCATTAGGTACAATAGGTTCATTTAGCAAAGTTTACGATGAAGGAGATCTTGGTTTTGTACCCAAGCCAAAAATGAAAAAGTCGGCATTAACTGACCTGTCCAGAATTTCTATATCAGCTCCTGAAAAAGAAGTCTTACTGGGTGATGTTGAAGTACCAACAATAGATTCTTTGTCACAGTCTTCAAAACTTGGCAGCGTACAAACTATACCCAGTATCGAAGTAATACCTTCGATGTCAAAAAAAGATTTGGAGGTAACAAAAAGTGACGAGTCTTTCATAGCCTCCACACAGACTGAAGCTGTTGAAGAGGAAGAAAGTGTTTCAGAAAAAATGAGTATTGCGGAGCAGTTAGCCGCAAGTAAAATTGAGATACAAAAATCTGTAATGGATGACTTAATGTACACTATGCAATCTCACATGAAGTTACAAAGGGCGCAAGAAGAAAGAACAAGATCTCAGTTACAATTACCGAAAATTGATGACGATGAATCAAAAGAAATTGAAGAAAAAGAAATAGTTGTAACAGAAACTGATGAAGTCGAGATAAGTGATGAAGATAAAGAATCTGAAATATCACAGAGCCTGACTGTAGTTGAGAAGGAAGACGCTCGTGAAGAGGTAATAGACGATAAAACATCTGACGGGTCTTAAAAAGGGCTGTAATAGGATATGATAATAATATAATTATCATATAACGTTGCAAACTGAGTTTTGAGAGTGTTTTTGCAGATTTTATTGTAAAAACGTCCTTTTAATTATGTTTTAGTTTTTTTTAAGAGCTTTTACTAAAATACTTTTTTCCTAACAATTTTTATCGGTAATTTGTATAGGAGGCACTTTATTATTTATTTATTTTTGTAATCAAAAGAGAATAGTATACTTCTTGGCAAGCATGCTCCATCGTCGACCACAGCATCGGTTACCATTAGGCAAGATAGTGGTCGAACCAAACCTATCCAAGATAAAAAAGAATATCGTAAAGAAGTGTCTATTTTATTGTATTTGTTTGTGGTTTGGTAATAAGTTATTGTATGGCGTTGGACTTACTATAATCATTTTATCTATTATGACTTTTATTATATAACATGAAATTTTGTAAAATTTTTGCCGATGGTATACGAGTATATACCAGTATTACATTATGACATTACTGGTTGAGATGTAAAAGTTTCTGGAGTTTTTATAGGCAGTTTTTTAATCTTATATTACGATGAGCGGATTTATGTATAATCATATTTTTAGATTAATTATAACTATGAACCATTATTATTACTTACTTAAGGTAACACGTATAAGTGTGAGAGGTATGGCAGCATAATAAATTACTTATTAAAGAATATACATTTTATTTATTACAAAATATATAATAGTTTACCCTACATTCCTAACGACTGATATATATAGGTCAAACCATTGTTGCTATCCAAAATTGGAGGTAACGTCACCATCTTGATTTTTCAAGTAGTCTCTTTGACCGTAAAAATATAAAAACTCGACTGCGCATTTCCTTTCTGTCAAGTAAAATCTGACAAAAAACTGTCTGACTGAGTTAAAACGATCTTGCAGCTAATTTTCGTCTTAGAATAGAATAGAATAGAACAGATTGCATTTATTTGTCAGAATATTGTACAAAGTTGTTATGTGCTAATATACAGGGTCTGGCGTAAATAGTAGTCCAACGTTAACGGGTCAATATACCATATATTTAGCTATCACATACCACAATTTATAACGACTTTTTACCATAGGTCTCAGAATAAAACTGATCTTTATATTTTTTTTGAAAAACAACACATTGTGATACTAATTTGGCTCTAATTTCAACAAAAAAGATTATTTTCTTATTTTGTTTTTGTATGTTACTGCTGAATAAATGTCCTAAAATTCGCAACAAAATGTTTTACTGTAAACTTAAAATTATTGAAGAAAAAAATTGTTTATGTCAAATTTTAACTATAGTCTTCAGATAATTACTAGACTTTGGGTGCGAATGGTGTAAAAGATTTGTACTACACTGTCGGTGCCCATTATTGAAAAAATATGTCCATTAAATGCAGATTCTAATGTGGTATAAAAAAAAACTGATACCGTGATTAAAAAACAGTTATTGAGATTTAACTTGAAAAGGAGCAGAATTTGAAAAAAATACACTATTTAATTTTAGTACGTTAACGATGTTGCAAAATATCTTAGACCTAATTATAAATAAATAATATTTTACATAACTATTAACCAGTAGTTATTTAGGGTCAAGCATAAGGATAAAAAAGGGTCAACCAATTCTCGGAAATCGGTATCAAGCCGGATATCAAATAAGATATATCAAGATGTAATAAAAATGTAATTAGTCAATTTTGACTGAAAATGCTTCAATGCGATCTCGTAAGTTGCATGCGCTTCGAAAAGGCCAGGATTACTCTGCAAGAAAGTGTTGTTCCATCAGGATAATGCACGCGTTCACACGTCTGTTGAATCTATGGCTCAAATTCGTGATTGTGGCTTTGAATTACTGCCCCATCCCGCCTATTCCCCTGATTTGGCACCTTCAGACTTTCATTTATTCCCAAACCTAAAAAAAACTTCTTGAAGGTCAAAAATTTTCACCAAATGGGAGGTCGAAGCTACGGTGGGTGACTTTTTTGAAGGCCTTGAAGAAACTTCTTTTATGACTGGCCTGCCTGTATGGCATTAGAAACCAGATGGAAGAAGTGCATTAAGTTAAGTGGAGATTACGTGGAAAAATTAAAATTACTTTTGTTTATATTTTATATTGTTTTCTTGCTGAGGCCGCGAACTTTTCAATCCATCCTCGTATAAACATCAGTGTCATTAGTTAAATGTGTGTAATTAGTTAGGGTCAGATACATAGTATAAAATTTGGGTGATAAGTAATCTGCGGTGTATAGCAAGTCAATAGAGGCGTTAATGGTGATGTTCGTCATATCAATAATTTTTTTTTTGAAATATCAGCCATCTTTTCAGGTTCCGTGTAGGTTTGATTGTCTATTTGAATTTTATTTATGTCATGAGAATTTTGTTTCTCGCTAGTATTACTTTTTATTACTTTCCAGGCAGCTTTACATTTGTTGCTGGATTGAGACAAATAACGCGTGTTTTCGCCTTTTATGCCTGCTGCATGCATTCTTTTAGAATAGCGGTATATTTACAGTATGTATTTTTAGGACGTTTCTTATTTGTTGTCGAGAGGCGATATTTTAGATACAGACGCCGTTTTTTTATACCTTTCGTCATCCAGTATTGTTGATAGTTATTTTAAATATGATTTCAGGGAAACGTAAATTATAAAATAATTATAGAATGTCATGGAAATAATTAAATGCAATGTCAGTATCTTCAGTTTGGTAAATATCTGGAGAAGGCCAATGATGATAATTATACAGTTTACAAACTTATCTATATTTTTTGACTAAAATCGCGTCTCTCTACAAAATAAAATGCTTTTATAATTTTTGTGGTGTCTACCGTTACCTCAAACGATTGATTACCTTTTACTAGAGCCAGCGCAAGATAAGTTGACGCGTGGCCAAAAATTAAAACTAATCGTTTGCCGCCATCTTGACGTTTGTGTCATGTATCAGGAGAATGTGTTGTGTTCTGTGTGTTTAATCTTTTCCAAAGTAGAGTCTGTGCGGAAAGTAAACCACCGTGGGATTTGAGGGCGCTGCTGTAGATAAATATCGTTTTTGTTATGTTAGCAGCATTGTGACGTCATTATAGTGCGACTGTTAAATCTTGATATTTTGAAACTATGTTAGACTAGCTTCTTCCAGCGGCTTCACCCTATAATAAAAAGTATCCTATTGGCTGCATTTGCTCACCTAATGAAACTGCAAATTTATAGCTTATGTGCTATATTATTGCCATCTTTATGATTAAGTTCATCTGTCTAGTAATTTTTGCGCGACACATCCATACATACCAGTGCCTCCATCCATCTTCACAAACTTTCGCATTTATAATATTAGTAGCCTATTTATTGAACTTGCTCACGTGATGAAACTTTGCAAAAATATAGGTTATAAGCTATATTATTGCAACGTTTATCATTAAATTCATCCGTTTATAAGTTTTTGCGTAATGTCGTTAATTGTGGTGACACCTGGGGGACGCCTATGTCGAACAGTGGACGTCTTTCGATTGTAATGATGATGAACATTTAAATGCAAACACGAACCGGTAAAGGAAAATAGCGTGAAGAAACTGCAGTACTGCCTATCTAGGTAGGTTCCACCAACGACCACTTACCCAGTTCCAACGAAAATAGTTTTATCACTTTGACTGGGATCGGTCTATTATCACTGACTGGAATATTGTAGCTAGCAGCAAGTTTATGTTTACCCTAATTAAATTTAAAGATAAAAATGGGACACACTACCACTTTCTCGTTGTCTTCCTCGGTACATTTTCCCTTTTGCTAATCAATGAAAAATATGAACTTAATGACTATGAAAATAAAGTACACTTCAGAATTTGTAATGTTCTTAAATAGATTTTTTACGAAAAAAATCTATTTAACCTGTAAGGGACCATTTCGTATATAAGATCCATGGGATCACTTGGTTGTCCGTCTGTTTATCTGTTAAGACCCTTTAACTCGAGAACGCTTGGAGGTATCGAGTTAAAATTAAAACCATACACTCAAATCTGCGGTCTTTTGAAGTTGTGAAAAAATCAGACTTCTGAGTTAACGAAAAAAAATTATACGGCCGTTTATGTCGCAAAAAAACATATATTTCGATACTCAAGGGAATCAAAGTTCAAAGGGGTGACGTTGACCTAGAATCCTGAAAGGCATAAATCAAGGTCTCATAGAATAAGTACAGGAAAAAGTCTGAAAATAGTAAATTTGTAGATCAGCCACAAAAAAAAAAAAAATTGCAATTCGGAAAAATCTTCGTAACTCAATTCGGGAATTGATTTCATAGGTAAATTTGTACAGAATCCTCAGTGCGTGAGTCAAACTCGCACTTGCCCTTTTTTATTTTAGTTACTGTATCCTTACTTAAGCCTGAAAAGAAAAATTCTAAGTTAGTCGAAATGCATTATAAATTTAAAGTATCAATACTCTTTATACTAGCCATCGAAAATATTGACCAAAACAAAATAAACAAATATCGTCATGTTTAAATGAATTTCCGTTTAATTTATATATATTTGGAAATAACAGGGATAGGAGTTCACCTAGGAAGTCTAAAAACATTAAAATAAAAGTGTTACGTACCAAAAAAAACAGCATACCAATGTTTCCCAAGTTCGTGACTTTGTTTTGATCAATAATGGTGTGATTTGCCATTTGTTATGTTTGGCAAAACTGTAATATATTAAATATTAATTCCCTTGCAGCTCAGTGAAATTTTTTATCACATTTCTGAAGATTTCAATTAAAAATCACAATAAAATAACATAATAAACAAACCTTCTGTCAACATTATATGACGTTTGGCATTTGACGGATGGCTGGGTTGGGTTGCTACTTAAAATCTTTAATGTTGTTTTCACTTTACGCCACGACGGTTCTTTTATCGCACAGACAATAATTATTCGTCATCATTATACCGAAAGTGATTAAAAGTGTTGGTTGGGATATTATTTTGAAAATCAAACGTGCTTGTTAAGAGGAATAAGAAAATATCGGGCCTACGGTACCATTTTCCAAAGTTAGACCCATTTGTCAAATATTTTTTCGGGTGACCATAACAAGACCCTTTATATTCGTACCCGAGCGGTGCCTAGCAGGAAATCAGAGTTTGTTGAATATAATAATAATTAATAATATTTTTTTTTTTAATAATAATTTGTTTATTTCCAAATTTTCAAAAACATTACATCAATGTGGTCTCAACCCCTGAACTAGGACAACCTGTGTGACAGGGGTTGAGGTATCCCCGATTACAGTGATCCGATAGGTGTAAACTGTGCTTCAAAAACAATAATTTACAGAAGAGAAAAAAAAAATAATTACAGAAGCAATATTAAAAAATAATTACAGAAAAAAATAATTGGGGAAAAAAATAAATAATAATAAAAAAAAAATATGGAAAAATAATAATAACAACAAAAATACGGTAATCACCAAATGTCAATACAAATATGGACTGCTATTTCGTATTTAAATCTTAATTAAGTGATTATAATGACGATATGAATTCTGCAAACTTCATGGGATGGATGAAAGAAAAAATTGTGCCAAATCTACTACCGAATTATATAGTAATAATAATGGAAATACCACTGCACATAAATTAGCAAAGCTTAAATGAACAATGGATCCATCCATCCGATTCTTCTGATAAAGACTAGCTGGATTCTGATGCTAAAAGTGCTAATAGATATTCAATAAAAGTAAAACTACTATAAAAAAAGTTTTACAAATACGGTCGTATATTTAAAAAAAAAAAACATAAAATTATTTGAATAAATTAGGTAGCCAATGTCCCTTGGGGTTCAAGCTATCTTCATGCCAAATTTCACAAGGATCGGTACAAGAAAGTTGTGAAAGCGTACACACAGATAAAAATACACCATTAAAATATTGAAGATGGATTATGTTCAATATAGCTGTTCTTTGAGTCTACGTATCTAGTCTATACTAGTAATGTACACAACATCAATAAAAAAAAACCACAGAATTAAAACATCGACCTGACACAACACTATTGCTTCATAGTTCATCCATACATTCCGATACGGGGCAAATGTAACTAATCTCAAAGTTACAATTACCCCATTTTACGTTATTATCGGGGTAAATGTAACTATACAGATGTCTTATTGTAGCCTCAACCAATGCTTAAATAAAAAAATATTATATCTTTTTACGCTTTTCAACTATGCATTCCACTTGAAACACCAGTAATCAAACACTTTAAATCGTAGTTTTTGTAGATTTTGTCACCACGTACGCTCATAAAAATTGCTTCAAAATAACGGTTTGACAGATCAACCTGTTATATCTTCATTTCTAGCTGCAGTGCTTCCATCTATTATTTCCGCGTAACAATATGGTATGCTCCGCAATTTCTAGAAGACACTATATTTTAAAATCTTATAACGGAGTTATTTACTTTGCTTTAGCCCCGGGGCACCTTAACTAAAAGAAATTTAACAAAACAAAAAAAAATTGGGTATAGTTGTTAGTTGTTGTTGTTGTTGGGTACAATAAAAATACATTTCGCCTTCGTTTTCGAAATAATTTTGTTCTTGAGATCCATCGTTATAAATTCTATAAATTACAATTTTATTTATTTTATTTTTTTGAATTTAAGTGTATCTTTATTTAAGTAATTTAAAACATATGTACACACTATTATAAATAAATTAATTATCTACACTTATAAACAACTTAATAACTATAATTACAGTAAATTAAAAAATAAATAAATGGGTAATAAAACCCTACGCTAAAATACACTATCTAAAATATGGCGTCAAAAAACTCTTCCACATCGCTGTCGACTGGTAATGTGCCCAAAAGACTGGCGGCATTGTCACGTTGTATGGCAATGCTTATCCTCTGTCCAAGGTAAAAGCCAGCCTTTGGGTCACGCGAAGTGTCAACTAGACGTTTCGACAGATCTTTAAACAACTTGTGAGCACTCAGAACCCACGATCCAAGAGTTTCAACCCCAAATGGTTCGAAAATATAACTTCCAACAAGGTTGTTATATTTCCGCCGCTTGAGGTTCTCCACAGCCGCAGCGGCAGCACCAGCACGACACGACGAGCTAGGAAGATGTGAAGGCGCAAGAGTATCGACACAAGTAGCGTCCCATACTAAAGGCCTACCCATCTTCCAAGGAAATAGCGACATGCCGTCCGGTTTCTTGCCATCGTCGCGTGCCAGGCCATGGGGTTCCAATACGGCTGGAACGCCGACGGTGACAAGAGCGCGTCTGATGATGTCGTTGATATTCGCGTGTCGTGCTATGCGACCCGCACTTCGGCTGCATGACAGACCGTGATGTCCGAGGCTGTTGACAACTTCGCCGCAGTGGCAGCGATGAGGAGAACAGCAGGGAGCGCCTAGACGTAAGGCAACAGCGAGGCGGAAAGTATTATCGTCGAGCAAGGTGCCGATGTTCGACGACGGTAGTGCGTGAAGCCAGAGACCCGACTCCCACTCTCCCACAGCCAGCAGGCGCGCTCGCTCCGCAGGGGCAGTAAATGTTGCCATCAGGTTTTCCTGAACTACTTTGCAGAACGGCTCATCCCACCGTCTTTGGGATGATGGTCCGTCGGGCGGATTGGAATTCGGGCAAGTGAGTCTCCAGGCATCTATAGCCACGATGAAGCACAGCACATTGAAATCAATCAGTGAGGGAGAAAGGAAATTCCTGATTAATTTCTCAGTGCCATGAACCGAGGATAAAAAGGCTGGTAAACTAATACTAGAAATTTTGCGGACGCCGAGGCCACCCATACGGATAGGAAGAGTAGCCTGAGCCCAAGCTCGGTCGTCCATAGCCACGTTTAAAATTGATGTAAGAATATGCCGGATAATTTGGTCCATTTTATCCAAAAGATGGGGGTGTTTCCATAAATGAGAAGCGCGAAGGAAATAAATTAATTTAGGGCCGAAACAGCAGAAACGAATTATAGTGATGGCCGAATGCATATTAATTTGTAGTAATCTTTCCGAAACATCATTAAAATTTTGAATTTTTTCCTCGACAAAATTGGGAAAGGAATCCTCAAAAATAGGAGACCTCAGGAGACGAAGAGAATTAAATGGACTAAAATGAAATGAAATGTTGTCATCGGCTGTGTGAAGGACGTCTTCTGCTGCTCTGGTCTCTACAGGCCTCGACCATCCGTGCGAGACCTGTCCGCCAACCCGTGTTGATCTCTCCTGTTGCTCTGTAAGCCTCTACAGGTCACTACTGGCCGTGTAGAACTGGTCCGCCCCGCCTGTGGACCTTTTTTCGATTCCTCTGGTCTCTGGAAGCTTCAAATGGTCATGCGAAACCTGTTAGCCGCATCCCTGCGTGCCTCATGTGCCAGAGCCGCATGGGGCCGTTTCACTCAGCTGCTTTGAGGACCTCACCGACTTCGCATCTGTTGACTCTTTTCTACGTTATGTTTGTGCTACATCTCCTTTGGTGTGAGAGTTTGGTGTTAATTGTATCGTGTAAACGTTTGTGTTATCTTTTTTTACGTATTATGCATCTTTTATATATTTTAGTAAGTAGTCGTTCTTGTGTTGTAAATAGTGAACTAATACGACTTGATTTATTAAATTAAAGGTAAATAATCCGAGATTTCGCATTTATTCTTCGTTGCCAATCGTGGAATGATTAACCGAATGGTAAAATGAATGACCGAATGATGGAATGACTGACCGAATAAAGGAATGATTAGGATCTATGTATTTGATACTTGCTGTCAATGTATTTGACAGCTGCTGTCATTTGGCTGCAGGTTAGAAAATTATCCCAAGGGAACATAATCCCAGGATAAAAAGTATTCAGTGTGTTAATCTAGAACATGGTCTACCCGTGTACCAAGTTTCATCGAAATCCTCTCAGTCGTTTATGCGTGAAAGAGTAACAAACATCCATACATAGATACAAACTTTCGCTTCTATTAGTATGATAGAAAACAGCTTTATTCCTGAGTGACATAAGCCATATTTTATGTTTGCGGGCGAAGCTGCGGGAAAAGCTAGTATAATAATATATGCATACACTTGCAAATATCAAATATCCAGAACTGCTTGTAAAAAGAACGTTTATCACTCTATGTCCTTTTTGTATGACAAAATATTGTGTTCACGAATGCGGCGTTAGGCCGAACGTGTTAAGCACAAAGCAAAAAGTTTTAACTCAAAGTTGTCTTCTTCATGAATTTATTGTGTAAACTTCTTCAAACAAACTCAATTTAGATTTGTGCATTAAACAAAAGAGAATATTATTTTGATAGCTTTGAACGTCAAAAGAATTGTCTTCGCTTATATTTCAAATATTTTTTCTTGGTGCATTATGTTGTATATTTATTGTTAAATAAATACCATAAAACATGGCACCCAAAAGAATAAAAGGAGCAATATCAGCTGAACAAGCAAAAGCCGTATTTTCTGAAGTTGAAAAAGCATTTTATGAACTTCAGTTAACGGACCTCAATCGAAAATTAGCTCGCCTCAGACAAGCAGTTGGTGACTACGAAATCCGAAATGAAGAATTACAGAAAGCTTACGATCAACTTGACGAAGATAGAGCTGATATTATTGCATATTTAAAAAAAACTCTCAATTTAAAAAGTGAAGAAAATATAGAACTTAAAGAAAAAGTCAAGGGCTTGGAGGAATTAAGGGAAAGAGAAACTGCAGAATTTAAAGAGACTGTCACTGAATTAGAAAGGAATTTTACCAGAATGAAAGATCAGCTTACTTCAGAAAATAAACTACTGGCTGGAAAACTAAACACGCTTGAAGAATTTCGGGCTATCAGGGACGATCTAATGAAAAAGTTCGATAAACAAGAGCGCGCATATGAAGATCAAGAAATGAGATACAAAAGAATTATATACGATACTGAAAAGAAGTTTGTAATCGGAAAAGACAAGTTGAAAAAAGAAATGGAAGAAAGGCTTCTAGGTCTAGCACAACAATTTCAAGATGCTAGTGAATTAAGAATAGCTGCCTCTACACATAGGGTAATTCGAGAAAATATTGCTTTAAATAATCAGTTAGATAGTCTGCTATTGACACAAGCAAGAGTAGCCGACCAAAATGAAAAATTTAGAGAGGATGAGAGAGCTGCTCATTGCGCAAAGGAAGTAGCCGAAGAAGAAAGAGATAAAGCAATGAATAAAAGCATCGTGCAACTTAAAGTTATTGATCAATTAACGTTAGCTTTCGAAGATGTGAAGAAACAAAAAGCATTGTATGAAAAGAAACAGTTTGATATTGAACGAAATCAAACCAAAATGCTGAAACTGACCAAACAAAATGAAAGTCTATTACTGCGAGTGCGTATATTGGAGCAAAATTTACACGCTACTATGGGTGAACAAAATAAATCAGTAGTAGAAACAGCAAAACTACTTCGCGAACGCGAAACGTTTAAGAATATCTTAAAAGAATCAGCATATGCAGTACAAGCAGCACTTAAAATGGATCACTGGTCTACTTTGGATCCTTCTCGTGAAATTATAGACAGAGAAATAGTCCTTAAAAAAATTCTTGGAGTTATAAGTCAATATCGTGAAGCTGCCCGAGCTGAATCTATGGAATCTTTAGTTTCACTAAGCAAGATTTATGAAAAAGGAGATCTTGGCTTTGAAGTTCAACCAGTTTCTTCCAAGAAGTCGCAAATCAAGGCAAGTGATTTAGCTACTACGGCGTCACTACAATCGTTTGAAGATAAACGTAGTGTTGTATCGGCCTCTTCTGTATTAACTTACCAGGAAAGTATAAAAACAATACCTAGTGTCGATTTAGTGCCCGCAGACGATGAGTCCCTGTCAACACCTGTAGATAGTCTACCATCATTCACTGTGACGTCATTGCATTCAAGTAGAACTAGCAGTTCAGAATCAAAATTAAGTGTGGACAACATATCAAAGCTACTAGCGCGAAGTAAAGTTGAGATGCAAAAATCACTGATGGCAGACTTAGCTATGTTTTCAAACATATCACAGCAAAAATTGAACATGATAGGTTCTAAATCAAAATTAGAGATAACCAGCCAAAAATCTGCGATAAGCAGCCAAAGATCTTTTACAATATCTGAAAAAGGTGAATCTGGCGATAATATTAAAGACGATCAACACCAAACTATTCCTGAAGAAGATGAAAGTGAATACACAGGAGATACAGATGCAACCACAGAAGGTTCAAATGTAATAACAGAAGGTACAGATGAACCCACTGCAGGTACTGATGATCCTACTCAAGAAACTGATACTGTAACTAATGACCAAGAAGATGATGGACATGATAAATAAAAAAAAAACTGGCATGTAATAAATATTTACTTAAGTATTTTTAAGTTTTATAGCCGTAATTTTTAAAGTTCTTTATGATTTAATGAATTGTAGTGAGTTTTGTGCGTTTATTTGTTATGTTTTTAAGTGTTACATTAAAATTATACTGTTTATATTTTTGTTCATAAATTATAATAATTACTTACAGCAGCGCAGTACCCTGTGGACCGATATGGAGCAACGTTGCGACATTATATCGAATGTAAAGGCGCGGGCCCACCGCTGCGCACGGAGAGGCTACGCACGTGTGTTAAGCTTTGCTTTATAAGAAAATGTATGTGGTTGTGTCCACTGCAACCCACGGACAGGCTGCGCATGAACTGACGTCATTGATACATGCGTGGCTTGCTCGAATAGGCGGTTACATAGCTCAACGCTGTCGACGTGGGTTTACGTTTCCACTGGAGTACACGAATATGACCCACGACTATGTACAGCTCGCTTGTCGCAGCGCAGTTTTCAGTCATACACCTCCCGCAATGAAACCCGTGTCCGTGGGTTGCAGTGGCACGTGCGTAGCCTCTCCACGCTATACATAGTTGTGGATCATCGTGTACCTACTCCAGTGGAAACGTAGACCCATGTTGTCAAACAAATTAATACACGCAGCTAAAATGCGCCGCGTGTTCGTGCACAGCATGCGTCGCGGTGGGCCCGCGCCTTTATATCGTTCAATGCACACTGACTTTGAGTTAACGCACTTCAAAGTCTTCCAGACCTGGCGAATGTGCCGCTCGCGAGCCGCTTGCGAGCCGCTTGCGAGCTGCACGCATGCTGCTTGCGTGCGGTTACAGCCAAATAGCAGTAGTAGTGTTATTTACTCAAACTCCCATTATGTTAATGATTTTAATGAAATAAAAGTGTCTTTTTGAGAAGTTGATACCAACTGTTGGAGAAGTTCGCTTGAACTGCTTCAGCAGTTTATAACTGGCAGCTTCAAGCATGTATGTTGACCACTTGTTAACTGCTCAGGCTGTCCGTGTATGGCCGACATAAAAATTCACTCAGCACTAAAGGGTACAGTAAATATAGCTCAGCATATTGACACCTATCTTCCACATGTTGCTATTAAATAAACTTAACTGCCTTTAGCATTCGGTTGCCTGTCTGCAGACATTTGGTCACTTTCACGAAGGCACCACGGCAACTGGCCTCATCTAGTTTAAATTTTCGAAAAAATACGCGTGTAAAAGCACGTGTATTTAAAACTAATTTACAAAATAAATATTATTATTATGAGCCCGTTGTGTCCCACTGCAGGGCAAAGGCCTCCCGGGATTCCGTTAAAAATAAATATTATTTAACAAAAAACAACTAACAACTGCAAATCTCTGACTACTAGAACTTGAATATGAAAATTAGCACGCTCATCGCTTTGCTACGACTTGGCTCTGTCAGTGAAAAATACCTGTAGGATCAAGGCTCTACCTTTTATCTACGGGTTTTTGTTGTATTTGTCTGTCTGTCTCCTGTCGATAGAATATGTGGGTCGCAGGCGGCTTATCGAGTAATGAAGTCACACATGGTCGGTTCACCTACTAAGGAGTAGCGATTAATGAAGTTCATCGATTGGTAAAAAGTAAATAGAGAGTCACACACGAATCTGACTTAATAACATATACTCGTATTACAGAAATCGCTCGTACTTCGCATGCGGGCTCTATCCACTATTGAAATGATTTCTTACACGATGGCTCATGTAAAGTATTGCAATAACCTTCTGCACACCGCATGCGAATCCTACGTCCAATGGAAATTGGGCCGTTACGCAAATTTTTATAAATAAAACCAAGCTTAGTTGTAGCTTTGTTGTTGTGTTGTAAATTATTTTTCTTTCTTTCTTTCTTTACCATGTATGTATAACCCAAGAACGGCTTGCCCGATTTTGATCTCTGATTAATTGGACAACTATAGCACATAGAGTGGCCACAGAGTGGAGCACAGAGAGTGGCTTATAGGTCCACAACAGATTGGAGGTGTGGTGGCACAGACTGGAGAGTGTTGGCCTGAAATTGAGTAGAACCAGAACGGAGTACTTGTTCTGCGATTTCGGCGGTCTCCTCAATCCAGTGCCTTTAGTTCTCACTGGAACGCCCATAACGATCTGTTCCGACTTTCGGTACCTCGGGTCGCTAGCCCAAGGGGATGGTGAGGTAGACCGAGACGTAACACGTCGGATCAACGCAGGATGGATAAAATGGCGACAGGTCACGGGAATAACTTGTGACCCACGGATGCCCCTTAAGTTGAAGAGTAAAATTTACAATTCCAGTACAACGAACCATGGGCAAAAATATATGGAGCGTGGGCTCTTCCTCCAACAGAGATGGGATCACTTCGAATAGACTTGTACTTTAATAATGTTGAGATATAAACAAATTTTTGCGAAAAATCTATGGGGTTATTCTGCTATTAATATTTTTCTCCTACCATAAAAAAAATCGAAATCTGTCTACAATTGACCAAGAAATTGGCGCCCAACTGTTTTTTTCCTACAAAATCTATTTAGGTGCATATCTTTTTCTCCCATGGAATTGAAGGTTGTGCCAATAGAAACAATTTAAGTACGAACCAAATCCTTTACAATGGCATATATGCCGTAACTCTGTTGAACAATAAGCCCAATTTATTCCTAGGTCCTTTATAAGGCCAGTCATTCTGTATACTCGTAGATCAGAATGTTGGGCTGTGAAAAAGACAAATGAAAAAAGATTGCACGTTGCGGAGATGAGAATGTTAAGATGGTGTATGGTGTGGCGAGAATGGATAAAGTGAGAAATTAACTGAATGTATTAAGGGAAGTTTGAAAGTGGCGCCAGTGACTGAAAAGTTGAAAGGAAGTCGTTTGTCTTGGTATCGTCATGTGAAGAAAAGAGATGAAACGCATCTTGCTTAAAAAGTTATGAATTTATAATGTGGATGGATAGAGGGGGAGAAGGAGGCTAAAGAAAAGATGGATGGATTATGTGAGAAGTGATATGGAGTTAGTGATAGATTAACAGGACAGAATGGAAGAAAAAAATGTGTTGCGCTGACCCCAAAAAAAACGGGACAATGGCAGGAAGATGATGATGAATTTTATAGCACATTAGTTAACACACAAAACTAAAAGTAAGATCGACTACATTGCGGAATTAAAATGTAATGCAACAAAATTCAAACACTTTTAATCCGATTAACGTTACAGGTCAGTCTATTGTACGCATTTAAGTCCTAACTTATATTATTAGTTTACAATCTGTAAAACAAATTAAATCTGTTCATCATTACATTACAAGACAAAGCCGGAAAAAGTAACGGTGACGGAAACATGATCTATCTCTCTCAAACATAATCACTCCAATAATTACTGAGTACAGAATATTATGTAAAAGAAGATAAACCAACACCAGTGAATGAACTTTGATGTTTATTAGATAAAAAAATGTTATAAATCTTAGACTTATCTAGCATTGAACATGCCCCAATCGCAGTGATAAGTCCTCTTTTTGATACATGGTTAGAGAGGCGCCACGCTGTCCTCACTTTCCATCTGATGCAGTATTCACTAAACTCGGTTTCTGTGTCAGAATCAGCGGGAATAAATATCCGGGTATCACAAATGTGTGGATCACCCGAAGGAAATGGACACGAAGATAGACTGCGCTGCCCGAGCAGAGCACCGGCTATGTCCTTGTAAAGGCGATCAATGACGGAGACGCTTTATACCTGGCCTTGGTTCAGGTCACCGTATGGAGCGAGAGAGAATAAAAACTAACCAACCCAACCGCATGCAGGCGAGGCGGCAATGCGTGTGAAGGAGGTGGCAGGAAGCGCAAGACAGAGGATAGCTTAATGCCCTAGCTGCCACTCGAGACACAACAGGAGATGCCCCGGTTATCTGGAGTCATAGGGCGGTACTCGACCACCGTGGACAACAAGTAATGGGTTGTTTATCGTCTAGTAGGAAAGAAGCTCGGCTTGATGGCGCATTGTCTTCCACACGCGTCTCAAAGTGCTGTCAGCAATATTGACGGGTCCGCTAGGATCAACGACTTCCAGAGTTGCGGGATTGGTCGAACAAGTTACTGTGGAACGCAAACGTCAACTGACGGAACATAGGTGTGTTTTAGTCAGTAACAGTTTGAGATTCCGCCTTGCTGCACCTAAAGTGGGAGGGGTCATTGATTGAAATACCACCAAAAAAAAAACCTTTATCTGGTAAATTATTACTGTTAAGTTATATTATAGTCTGTGCGGAAAGTAAACAATCGTGGGATTTGAGGGCGCTGCTATAGATAAATATCGTTTTTGTTATGTGAGCAACATTGTGACGTCATTATAGTGCGACTTTTACATCTTGATATTTTGAAACCATGTTAAACTAGCTTCTTCCAGCGGCTTCACCCTGTAATAAAAAATATCCTACTGGCTTAACTTGTTCACTTAATGAAACTGCAAAGTTATAGCTTATATGCTAAATTATTGCATTATTTATGATTAAGTTCATCCGTCTAGTAGTTTTTGCGCGACACATCCATGCATACGAGTACCTCCATCCATCTTCACAAACTTTCGCATTGAACTTGTTCACACGACGAAATTTAGCAAAAATATAGGTTATTAGTTAAATTATTGCAACGTTTATCATTAAATTCATCCGTTTAATAAGTTTTTGCGTGAATGAGTAACAAACCGTTAATTGTGGCGACACCTTGGGGAGGCCTATGTCCAACAGGGGACGTTTTTCAATTGAAATGATGATGAACATTTAAATGCAAACACGAACCGGTAAAGAAAAATAGCGTGAGGAAACCGCTGTACTACCTATACATATAAGTGTATAGGTGCCACCAACGACCACTTACCCAGTTCCATAGAAAATGGTTCTATCACTTTAGCTGGGATCGATCTATCATCACATCACTGACTGGAATATTGTAGCTAATAGGTTTATATTTACCCTATATAAATATAGAGGTAAAAATGGGACACACTACCACTTTCTCGTTGTCTTGCTCGGTACTTTTTTTCCCTTTTGGTAATCATGATCAATGAATGAAAAATATGAAAGTCATTAACTATGAAAATAAAGTACACTTCAGAATTCGTAATATTGTTTCGTAATCAATCTAGTTAGCCTGTAAGGGACCATCTCGTATAGGTACAAGATCTTTAGGATCACTTTGTTGTCTGTCCGTTTTTCTGTTAAGACCCTTTAACTCGAGAACGCTTAGAGATATCGAGGTAAAATTAAAAACCATATAATCAAGTCTGCGATCTCTTGATGTTGTGAAAAAATCAGACTTCTAAGTTAACGAAAAAAAAAAAGATACGGCCGTTTATATCGCAAAAACATAAATATTTCGATACTCAAAGGAATCAAAGTTCATAGGGTAAATAAATCCCGTTGACCTAGAATCCTGAAATTTGGCATGAATCAAGGTCTCATAGAACAAGTATAGGGAAAAATCTGAAAACTGTGTAGATGCGTCACAAAAAAAAATTGTTTGCAATTCGGAAATATCTTCGTAACTCGATTCGGGAATTGATTTCATAAGTAAATTTGTACGGAATACTCAGTGCGCGAGGCCAACTCGCACTTGCCCTTTTTTATTTTAGTTACTGTATCCTCCTCAAGCCTGAAAATAAATATTCTAAGTTACTCGAAACGCATTATAAATTAAAAGTATCAACTCTTTATACTAGCTATCGAAAACATTGACCGGAACAAAATAAACAAATATCATCATGTTTAAATGAATTTCCGTTTAATTTATATATATTTGGAGATAACAGGGACTGGAGTTTACCTAGGAAATCTAAAAACATTAAAATAAATGTGTTAGAGTCTGTCTAATAAGTTAAACGACTTGGGTTCACTAATCTAGGTTGATTAAGAGATAGAGATCATTGTTTACTAACAGAAGAACCTCATAAAAAGTATCGAATATAATTATTTTTTAAATATTATACAAAATTCCCAAGTCGGTTGACTTATTAGACAGACTATACGTACCAAAAAAACAGCACACGAATGATTCCCAAGTTTGTGACTTTGTTTTGATCAATAATGGTGTGATTTGCCACCTGTTGTCTTTGGCAAAACTGTAATTTATTAAAATATTATTTCCCTTGTGGCTCAATGAAATTTTTATCACATTCCTTTAGATTTCGATTAAAAATCACAATAAAATAACATGATAAAGTCCATTTCACGAAAGAAGTCCCGCAGACGCAGCGCTGTATTCGCGCGACATAATGTTGCCACGGTTAAATATGGGGAAATCAGGGGAAATAATTTATAGTTCATTTACTTTCATTTTATTAACTAGGCACCTACTCGAATAGTTAGATAAGAAAAAAAATGTTTTTAATAGAATGTATTTTTAATATAATAGGTACCATTTGATGTCCATACTGCTAAGGTCAGATTAGTGAAAAATAAATCTTCCTGTAATTTCTAAAATATAAAATGGAGATGTCCGACCAACTTTAACCTTTAACTACCGACCTATACGTCTCACAGACGTCATAACTTTTAATTTTGAAATATTTCTAAAATCACGCCACCTTTAGCGTCGCCCTTCCCGCTACCTTCCTCCCTCCGCGTCGCAAGCCATCAGTCGACGCTGCGCCCGCGGCGAGTGCACATGTCTCCGTATTGAAGCGATCGACGTCTCACAGACGTAAGTACGGTGTTTATGTACTAAATTTCGTACGTCTCTTGGTCGTCACCTCGGTATTCATGTGTGGTAGCTTATAGTGTCTGATTGACGTCACATCGGCTTTAAAATTATACGTTTAATTGCAGAATGCCTAAAAGGAGAAACATCACGTCTAGTGAGCGGAAAAAATCTGCAAATGATGACGGTTCAGTTCCCGAGAAGTTTCCGAAACTGCAAAAACAGAATAGGCGTTCAGAAGATATATAATAATCTGTCTTACGTGCCTAAGCCTAAAAAAGCTGTTTTACTGGTGTCGTCTATGCACCATATCAAAGAGACTGATTCTGCAACTAATAAGCCTATTATGATAATTGACTATAACAAGACACAAGGAGGGGTGGATGAGGTGGACAAGAAATGATCGAATTACTCGTGCTCTCGAAGAACTCGACGTTGGCCTATGACTTTGTTTTACAGGTTGATAGATATGAGCGGTGTTAATACTTATGTATTGTACAACAAGTGCACAAACAAGGGCGACATCAGTCGTGGCCGATTTTTACTCCTGCTGGCACGTGAATTAGTCCTCTCGGAAATGAAGTTACGCGTCAACAATGATAGGATCCCACGAGAATTGCGGCTAAGTATCGAGCGAGTTATTGGACCCGCCGATATGCCCGAGCCTCCACCACCAAAAACTTATCAGAATCCAGATTCAGGTGTTAGAAAGACATGTGCCATCTGTCCCAGTCGGTTGAAAAGGCGAACGAAGTACTGTTGCTGCAAATGCAAGAAACCAATGTGCCTTACTTGCTGCCTAAAAATATGCATTGACTGCAAACGTACGTAGTGAATGTACCAAATATTCGAGTGCTGTCATTATTTTTATTTTTTAACTAAGAAGTAAGATACCCATTGTACACTTATTTTGAATAATGTTTGTCCTGTATATTTTTTGTTCATGCGGTGTACAATAAAGAATATAATAAATAAATAAATAAATAAGATTTATGTTTTATTTTGATAACAGTTTATAGAAGACTAGCTTTTGCCAGCGCGGCTTCGCTCCCGCTCTTCCCTACTTCTGCCTACTATACCCTACTCTACCCTACTATACCCTACTCTACCCTACCCTACTCTACTCTACCCTACTCTACCCTACCCTACTCTACTCTACCCTACTCTACCCTACTCTACCCTACCCTACTCTACTCTACCCTACTCTACCCTACTCTACTCTACCCTACTCTACCCTACCCTACTCTACTCTACTCTACCCTACTCTACCCTACCCTACCCTACTCTACTCTACTCTACCCTACTCTACTCTAATAAACCTCACGGAGCCCGAGACCTTTCCAACGAATGCAAAACCGTGGAAATCGGTTCGTGCGTTCTGGAGTTATAGCGTCAGGAAGGAAAACCCGATTTATTTTTATATAGTAGATAACATATTTTAAGTTCATTTGTTGTTAGAGTGCGTCTACTGAAAGCGTAACCTGGAGTCTTTTTTTTAAATTAAATTGGCAACATTGTTTTGCCGAAAAAATCACGTAAAAGTCTATGGTTGCAATTGTCAGTTTTTGGAAACAGATATTTATTTTTCAAAAATTATTGCTTAATTATGGGAAAAACAATAAACAGTAACGTGCAAAAACTGCTACACACTATGGTTAATAAATTCAAACAAAAACAAGAAGAGAAAAAAGGTGTTTTCAATAAAAACCAACAATGTTTATATACGATTTCTGTATTTTTAAGTTAGTATGACGTTATAATCTTGATCCTTGTGGACAAATATTATTATATAGTTATATTTATGATGTAATGTTTTTTTTTCTTATATTTTTAGATAATCTGGCATATTGCGAATTACATATTTGAAAAAAACATCGAACAAAGAAGGCTTTTGGTGAATCGACTTAATCAAAAATACATGCTAATGAGTGGTATAATGCGTTCAAAAGCAGTTGGATGTAATGAAAGATTTGCCTCACTCTGTCTAGTAGTGCATCAAAGTCTTCAACTGAAGTTAAAATCGCGGAAGTGAAGGAAATAGTGACTGAAATCCTAGTTCAAATTTGAGAGAGATAGCTGCTGAACTTTCTGTGTCTCACGAGTCGATCCGTATCATTTAAAACAATCACTGGAGTATGAAAGATGTTGAATTTTCTCTGTGCTAAAACGAATCGATTCCAACTCAACAATCTTGAAACACATTATTAGTGTTGGCGAGACGTGATGAAATCGAAATCATGTTGACTATTGCGGTGTTGTACACTTGGTATTCTTGCCAGAAGGACAAATGGTAAATAATGAGTATTATTTGAATATTATGTAGCGACATTTGAGAGAACAGATAAAATAAAATAATTTGGAATATTATCTAACATTTTGTGTGTTATTGACCTTTACCATACACATACACCCACCAATAATTAAAGGTAGAACTACACTGCTCACACGTGTGCTACATATGCCGATTTATTTATTTATTTAATCTTCATGCAACACAAAGTACATAGGCGGACTTAATGCCTTAGGCATTCTCTACCAGTCAACTTAGGGTGGTGAAGAGACAATATGGTAGACTGTTAGAGCTACACTTGATACACGCCACGCCATGCGACGCTACGTCCGCGACGCCGACACGTCGGTCCCAGAAATTTTAGAGGAAGGTGGGCGGGGCTATCCACGCGTCTGATCGCAGTGGTCAGGCGGAAGTGTCTTCGATTGTAAATGAAAAAGCGAGCTTGATCTGTTTTTAATCCTCCGATGAAATCAAAGGTTGTAATGCGCATCACACGTGTTACGCGTTGCGTCGGTGTAGTGTGCACACCTAAAGCACACGGCTGAGACGTCTCACACGTGTGCGTCGGTGTAGTGTAGTTCTAAGTTAAGTCTACACACGTTTTTGACTAAAATTTAAGTTCCTATACAACTATTATACAATTGTCATAAATACAAAAAATACTCAAGTATCAAAACTTTTTTCTCCTACTATTTCAATAATACCACATTCAAAATTTTTGGTTTTAACCTCCTTTTCTCAGGTCACGCTTTCGTTAGACGGACTTCTAATTACTTAATTTTAGAGAAAAACAAGACTGAAGTAAGTCCTTAAAAGAACAAATGGTAATTTTGTATGGAACCCGTACCCACTTTGTAGCATTTTAGACTAGGTGTAATTTAGAAGAGGCTTAATTGAGTAACTTGAAAATAAATGAACGAATGAATGAATGAATTAAAGACAGAAGTTATGATAACTTCTTTGTAACATTTTTAATTGCCAATAATCGCACTTTTTCTGCTTTTTAGACCAAATAAATAGGTAATCAGTATTTTTTTCTGTCTTTAGAGAGCGATATAGCTTCCTACCGTTGGTTTGTGGTACAGAAAAAATATTAAATAAAAACTGTCAATCTTAAATAGCACAGTTTATTAAATTGTGTTGTTACTTTCAATGATTATATCATGTCAGGCACTTGCCGGACCTACGAAGTTATCTAGGTGCCTGCTAATACCTAAGTATCATTGCTAATAGTATGGGCACAAGCACCTAGAGTTCTCATACCCGTCATACAGGAGCAATAATACGCTTCGATGGCTTCTCTGCCCTGGACATTAACCTTGATTAAAATATATGTGTAATATATTCTATTCGACACGTACCTCGATAATATGCGTCCTCTAATTAACGAGCAGTTTTCGGTTACTAGCCCATGCTGCGACATACTAGAGCTACGGCTCGAAGATACCTCAATATTATATATACCACCTCCACCTCGCAAATGCTCGGCAACATATGATCTAGCGAGCTTTAAATGGTATGTTCCCAAACTGAGTAAAATGACGTCTTCTTTTGTCAACTGTGGAAATGGTATTGACGTAGCGTCATTGTTGTGACCACCGCCCGCTGTCTGTTCATATGTTCTGGCGACTACATAATTGCCCAGTCTATTCCGTTCTTCTTTGCGCTCTTATATTGATAAAAGCGTGGGCATGCTCATTATCTGTCAGACGCTGCCTAAATGCATTTATAAGGGCTCCCGCAATACGGAAGTCTTCAAATAAGTGAGGGAGTGTTTTATTGATAACTGCATGTCTAAATATTTTGTAGTCCCTTTTGAACCATCCGTTTATTACTTCAATGACCCAACGCACTATGGTGATTTCTCGAGATTAAGAGCGCCTTCACACTAGCGTTTGTCCAGCGTAGGCGTTCGATAAACGTATGCGCAGCGCAGCTGCCGCGACAACGCGGCGCAGACGTCACGTTGTTGTGGCGGTTCCTCTGGAGTCAATTGAACGCCGCAACAACGCGACGCCTGCGCCGCGTTGCCGCGACGTCTGCGCTGCGTATACGATCGAAAGCCTAGGCTGGAAAAACGCTAGTGTGAAGGCGCTCTTATTGGCTTGAATATCTGTAAGCTGTGTGGCATGCCTATCTTTACTAAGTGGCATATGGGCAACATAGCCTACACTTTCTATATCTGGTATAGAGTCTCTAAAACCTCGATCTAATATAAAAACATCATCTGTTTGTAACGTTATATGCACTGGGGACGTTAGATCATTCATAATCTCAGTCATGATTTGGGCATCAGTCTTTGTTGCAGCGTATGGTCCACATAATATCGATAATATAGCCATCTGGGCAAGTAATCACAAAGGGTTTTAACAAGTTTTTATACTTGTGTAAGCTGTAAGACTTTTTATGAAATAAAAAGTTTTTACTTTTCTGTACGTATATAATAACAATACAACAACAATAACACAAAATAGTTCGAACTAGGTACCCACCTAACGGATAAAATCACAAAAATGTTGAACGTGCGTAGGTCGATTTTACTAAGGATTTTTGGTATTTTCAACATCGAATATCTTTTTTCCGACATAAGTTACAAAGTTGCTCCCATACAAGAAATATCTACGTTTTCAAAGACCTTTTGAATGGTACCAATTTCAACTTGCTACAAAGTGGGTACGTTTTGACCCATGTTCTTTAGTTCCAAATAATTGTGATCTCTCGAATAAATATTGATTTTACCTGAAAAATAGCGTGTATTTTTTTTTAATTCTGTGGTTTGTTACCTCAAACAGCAATCTTTTTAATGTATAAAATAGAAAAATGTAGCATGCAAATACACATTTTATTTCAGAACTTAAAGTTTGACGTCTCTCAGTCGTCACTGTGCTAGTTTAGACCAGGTCGGCAGCTAAAGGTTAAATTAGAAAAATAAAATAACATTTAAAACTTTTATTCAAATTTTTATTGAATAATTATGATCACTGTCACAAAATATCTACCACAACAAACGCACCTTGATAACATCGACAAACGACAACATGGCCGATCTCCCCATCTGTCAAATTTAGTTCCACAATTGTCCGTGGGACTTCTTTCGTGAAATGGACTTTAAACAAACCTGTGTCAACATGATATGATAGAGTCTGTGCGGAAAGTAAACCGTCGTGGGATTTGAGGGCGCTGCTGTAGATAAATATCGTTTTTGTTATGTAAGCAACATTGTGACGTCATTATAGTGCAACTGTTAAATCTTGATATTTTGAAACTATGTTAGACTAACTTCTTCCAGCGGCTTCACCCTATAATAAAAATTATCCTATTGGCTGTATTTGCTCACCTAATGAAACTGCAAAGCTGCAAATGTTATAGCTTATGTGCTATAATATTGCAATGTTTATGATTAAGTTCATCTGTCTAGTAGTTTTTGCGCGACACATCCATAAATACGAGTACCTCCATCCATCTTCACAAACTTTCGCATTTATAATATTAGTAGCATATTTATTGAACTTGCTCACGTGATGAAACTTAGCAAAAATATAGGTTATATAGGTTAGGGTTTGACTGGCCTGTTGGTCTAGTGGTTAGTGACCCTGACTGCTATGCCGGAGGTTGTGGGTTCGATTCCAACCCAGGACAAATGTTTGTGTGATGAGCACGACCATTTGTTCTGTGTCTGGGTGTAATTTATCTATAGTATGTATGTATTTCGAAATACAAAAGTATGTTTATCGGTTGTCTAGTACTCATAACACAAGCTCTGCTTAGTTTGAGGCTAGACGTCTTTGTGTGATAGTTGTGGAATATGTTATTATGTTATGTTGTTATAAGCTATATTATTGCAACGTTTATCATTAAATTCGGATGAATTTAATGATAAACGTTGCAATAATGACTCGCCAACGCTCGCTCGTCGGATGTTTATAATTTTTTGCGTAATCAGTAACAAACCGTTAATTGTGGCGGCACCTGGGGGAGGCCTATGTCGAACAGTGGACGTCTTTCGATTGTAATGATGATGAACATTTTAATGCAAACACGAACCGGTAAAGGAAAATAGCGTGAAGAAACTGCTGTACTGCCTATCTAGGTAGGTTCCACCAACGACCACTTACCTAGTTCCAACGAAAATGGTTCTATCACTTTGACTGGGTTCGGTCTATTATCACTGACTAGAATATTGTAGCTAACAGCAAGTTTATGTTTACCCTAGTTTAATATAAAGGTAAAAGTGGGACACACTACCACTTCTTTTAATATAAAGGTAAAAGTGGGAAACACTATCACTTTCTCGTTGTCTTCCTCAGTACATTTTTCCCTTTTGCTAATCAATTAAAAATATGAACTTAATGACTATGAAAATAAAGTACACTTCAGAATTTGTAATGTTGCTTCGTAAAAAATCTATTTAGCCTGTAAGGGACCATCTCATATACAAGATCCTTGGGATGACTTGGTTGTCCGTCTGTTTATCTGTTAAGACCCTTTAACTCAAGAACGCTTGGAGGTATCAAGTTAAAATTAAAACCATACACTCAAGTCTGCGGTCCTTTCAAGTTGTGAAAAAATCAGACTTCTGAGTTAACGAAAAAAAAATATACGGCCGTTTATGTCGCAAAAAAACGTATATTTCGATACTCAAGGGGATCAAAGTTCATAGGGTGAATCCTGTTGACCTAGAATCCTGAAATTTGGCATAAGTCAAGGTCTCATAGAACAAGTACAGGGAAAAATTTGAAAATTGTAAATTTGTAGATCCGCCACAAAAAAATTGTTTGCAATTCGGAAAAATCTTCGTAACTGAATTCGGGAATTGATTTCATGGGCAAATTTGTACAGAATCCTCAGTGCGCGAGTCCGACTCGCACTTGCCCTTTTTTATTTTAGTTACTGTATCCTTACTCAAGCCTGAAAAGAAATATTCTAAGTTAGTCGAAACGCATTATAAATTTAAAGTATCAATACTCTTTATACTAGTCATCGAAAATATTGACCAAAACAAAATAAACAAATATCATCATGTTTAAATGAATTTCCGTTTAATTTATATATATTTGGAGATAACAGGGACAGGAGTTTACCTGTGAAGTCTAAAAACATTAAAATAATAGTGTTACGTCAATGATTTCGAAAGGAAGGATGCGCCCATCAGAACATTTCTTAAAAACCTTCTTATTACAAGCAAAAATAGCGACATCTGTGATAACTCATAGGAACTACGTGACAGCCGCACTGCATAGGTGTTCGACGTAACCTTGTTCGCGCGTATGCATTTTTTCGCATATTGGCAGTCAGTATAATTAAATCAATTGCATGCCGTTATAGGTAGGTACATACATAACGATTTCCTTTTTGCGATGATAATTTACAGGTCACTATGAAAATATAATTAAAACAAATTAAATGAGTCTCAATCAGCTTTATTTGAAATTTAAATAAATATATATATAGATAAATAGATAGATAAATAGGATTAAATATATAGATAAATAGGAATGCGTGAGGCCAACACCTTAATCTCAAATCGTGGTATTGCCGATCCTTTTAACCTCCGGAGTCCAGCTTTTGAAATTTCAATATCATTGTCACAAAAATGAGCAGAGCATACTCTTGTATTTTTATGAGGCTTGAAATAAGGCTCCTTTCGTTAATTCCTAATAATTCGACTCCAAATCTCTTTACGCGTTGAATCACTTGGAAATCTGTAAAAAAAAAAATTGAGTCGTAATTCGTCATCGCGAATTTGTCCATACATCCATACTTTTACTTATATTATAAATACGAAAATAACTGTCTACCGCGCTTTCATGGCTAAACTACTGAACTGATTTCGATGAAATGTGGTACGGACTAAGCTTGAGCCCCAAGAAAGGATATAGGTAAGCAATTTTTAATCCACTTGCAACCGCGATAACCGAAATTCACGCGGAAGTAGTCGCGGGCGAAAGCTAGTAGTTTAACGGTCATCTCAGTTAGCGTGAAGAAAATAAAACTACATTTTCAAAATAATTTAAGAATAAAATTTTCAGTTTCAATTAGGTAGGTATCGATTCTAAGCTTTTTTTTTTAATGTTTTTGTTTTACCCTTATTGAATATAAAACACATTAGATACCAAAATTCAAAATTACAAGCACTAAGTGCAACAATGAAATAAATAAAAATTACGTCCGTACAAGTTTACTTCGTGCACTTCGCGCGTTCAGTAGCGGCCACACAATGGCTGCCATTATGGAATTCGATAGTAAATTATTTATCGCTATAAAATGTGTTTATTTAATAACTTAATGGTAGAAAAAATAATGTAATGTTACTTACCGATGATACGATATCCCATGTTCCTTTTTAACCTTTGTATCATAATTTTTGCAGCCTTTTACCACACAACTAGGCATTTTTATGACAAGCAAATATTCGTTCACTCCCGCACACGGACCACTGTCAACTGAGTCGCGTTGGCCCTAAACTGTAATTTTAGGGCCAGCGCGCTAGTGCCATTTAATCGCGCGATTGGCCTGGTCCTTACGCTAGTAATATATATGTCAATGTGTTACGTACCAAAAAAACAGCATATCAATGTTTCCCAAGTTCGTGACTTTGTTTTGATCAATATTGGTGTGATTTGCCATTTGTTATCTTTTGCAAAACTGTAATATATTAAATATTATTTCCCTTGCAGCTCAGTGAAATTTTTTATCACATTTCTGAAGATTTCAATTAAAAATCACAATAAAATAACATAATAAGCAAACCGGTTTAAATATGATATGACGTTTGGCATTTGACGGATGGCTGGGTTGGGTTGCTACTTAAAATCTTTAATGTTGTTTTCACTTTACGCCACCACGGTTCTTTTATCGCACAGACAATATTTGGCATTTGACGGATGGCGGGGTTGGGTTGCTATTTATGAACCTTAATGTTGTTTTCACTTTACACCACAACCATTCTATTATCGCACAGACTAATACCGAAGTCGGGGCTCTGATTACAGTAACAGACGTCTGACTTCGACTGATTTGAGATCCAATCACAGAGTACGTACATATAAAAAAAATCCATTTATTTTGTATCAATTTTTAACTGATGTAATATTATGTCACAATGATCCCGTAAACATGATGAGAGAAAGGAATATTCAAGATTCAACTAAACCCATAAGACTAAAAACCATACTCACCGTAAACCATGGAAACTATTTTTTTAAAATAATGAAGAAAATATAAAATAATCAAAAAGGTTGACTTTCTAATTTTTCTATTCATAAGCTCATTCATAGAGAATCAAACTGTGGTAAAACGTCACAGTCGCGCAGTCAAATTATTTCTTTAAAGAATTTGCAATGTCTTGTAATAATTTTTTGAAATATTATTTCGTTTTCTAAGTTCATACATAGTTATTTATACCTATATATTACTGTATTCTGCGGGATATGGCACCCAAAAGACTAAAAGGAGCAATCTCAGCAGAACAAGCCAAAGTCGTATTTTCTGAAGTAGAAAAAGCATTTTATGAACTTCAGATAGCTGACATCAATAAAAAATTAGCTCGCCTCAGGCAAGTCATTACAGACTATGAAATCCGCAATGAAGAATTACAGAAAGCTTACGATCAACTTGATATAGACAGGGCTGATATCATAGCTTACTTAAAAAAAAATCTTACCATTAAAAGTGAAGAAAATGCTGATTTGAAAGAAAAAGTCAAGGCTTTGGAGGAATCAAGGGTAATAGAAACAACAAAATTTCAAGAAACTGTCACTGAATTACAGAGTAATTTTAGTAAAATGAAAGATCAACTTACGTCAGAAAATAAACTGCTAGCAGGAAAACTAAACACGCTTGAAGAGTTCCGGGCAATCAAGGATCATCTAATGAAAAAATTTGACAAACAACAGCTTGCTTTTGAAGATCAAGAAATGAAATATAGAAGAATTATATATGATGCTGAGAAAAAGTTTGTTATGTCAAAAGAAAAGTTGAAGAAAGAAATGGAAGGAAAACTTTTAGATCTAGCACAACAATTTCAAGATGCTAGTGAATTGAGAATTGCTGCCTCTACTCATAGAGTAATTCGAGAAAATATTGCTTTGAGTAATCAATTAGATAGTTTATTAATGACACAAGCAAAAGTATCTGAGCAAAATGATAAGTTTAGAGAGGATGAAAAAGCTTCTCGTTGTGCAATGGAAGTAGCCGAAGAAGAAAGAGATAAAGCAATGAATAAAAGCATTGTGCAGCTTAAAGTTATTAATCAATTGTCGACAGCGTTTGAAAATGTGAAGAAACAAAAAGAATTGTATGAAAAGAAACAGTTTGATATTGAAAAATATCAAACCAAAATGCAGAAGCTGACCAAACAAAATGAAAGTCTTTTACTGCAAGTACGTATATTGGAGCAAAACTTGCACGCCACTTTGTCTGAACAAAATAAATCTGTTGTAGAAACAGCGAAACTACTTCGAGAACGCGAAACATTTAAGAAAATCCTAGAAGAATCAGCATATACAGTACAAGCAGCACTTAAAATGGATCAGTGGTCTACTTTGGATCCTTCTCGTGAAATCATAGACAGAGAAATAGTTCTTAAAAAAATTCTTGGAGTTATAAGTCAATATCGTGAAGCTGCCCGAGCTGAATCTATGGAATCTTTAGTTTCACTTAGCAAGATTTATGAAAAAGGAGATCTTGGCTTTGAAGTTCAACCAGTTTCTTCCAAGAAGTCGCAAATCAAGGCAAGTGATTTAGCTGCTACAGTGCCACTACAATCGTTTGAAGACAAACGTAGCGCTTTATCAGCATCATCTGTGTCAACTTCAAAAGAAAGTTTAAAGACAATACCTAGTATTGAGTTGTTACCCGTAGTCGAAGAGTCTCTGCCAACACCTGTAGATAGTCTACCGTCATTCACTGTGGCATCATTACATTCAAGCAGAACTAGCAGTTCGGAGTCAATAGAAAGTGAGGGTAGTATGGCAAAACTGCTAGCTATTAGTAAAGTTGAGATGCAAAAATCTTTGATGGCAGATTTAGCTTTATTATCTAACATATCCCAACGAAGGATGAGCAGTAAAGTATCTCAGTCAAAGTTAGAGGTTAGCAGCAAAAAGTCCGTTAAGATTTCTAAAAAAAGAGAATCCGGCGATAGTATTAAAAGTGATCAACACAAAGCTATTCCTGAAGAAGATGGAAGTGATCCCAAAGAAGATACAGATGAAACCACACAGGTTATTAATACAACCACTGAAAATAAAGATGAAACTACTCAAGAAAAAGACGAGCTCACTCAAGGAACAGATGAATATTTTCATGACAATGACACTGTGACCATTGAACAAGATGGTAACGGAAATGATAAAAAGAAATCTGGCATGGAATAAATATTTTTTAAGAACTTTTTAAGTTTTATAGTAGTAATTTTTCTTTGAGATTTAGTGTATTGTAGTGAATTGCATGAATTTATTTATGATGTTTTTAGGTCTTCTATTAAAAACTATATTCATATTTATTTATGCAATCTCTGTTTTTATGTCTTTTAATATACCAAAATTATTGAAAATAATTCATTGCTATAGTTAAAGAATACCAATTCATTAACTATAACTCTATCAAGTATATGGGACACTGACGCAGAGTCCTTACGCATCAAAATGTCGATATAATAAATGAACGAAAAGTATTAATATCATTGTGAAAAAAGCGTGGGGCGCTTTGTGCCATATTTTTCGTAAATCGAGCACCCCACGCTTTTTTCACTATGATATTAATATTTTTCGTTCATTTATTTTACACTTTTTAGTTTTATATGCTATGAAAGCGTGTTTTTTTAGTGTTTTTAAACTATATTTTTATTTTTCACTAAAAAAGAAACGGATTATTGTATTGTCACCGGTCTTTGATGGATGTGCAAAGTTTAAAGAAAATCTGATCGCCCAAAGTAGGTCAAAATCGAGCTCAAAGGCGTTGATTATAAACATACAGGTGAAGCTAATATAAGCGTGTTAATAAAATATACATAACGAGCATATTGACTCCTACCTCCTGCGCATGTTCGCTCTGCCCATCGACTTATATTCTAGTGATAGACAAGCACGTTCATGAAAACTATTTGTTGAAATATGGAAAAGTTAAAACAAATGTTTTCAGCAGCGCTACATTGGCATTATACCGTCTAACAAAACTACTAAACATTACAGCGCCTAGATAGCTCTAAAGGATACATTTTTCGTGGTCAAAAGGTTTTTAGAGCCATGGATTTCGTGACATTTAGATAGATAGATAGATAGATTGATTCTTTATTGTACACCAAAAAATAAAAAATTACATGAGAAACTTAAAATTTATAGGGTGTCACAAAGGGCGGTCTTATCGCTAAAAGCGATCTTTTACAGACAACCTTTGGATGGATTTGACAGAGAAGGAGAAAAAGATACTCTGGTAGTTGATGGTGTACTATCTACATATATACACAATACATAAACTAATAACGCGTATTACGCGCATTTACGCGTTTTGTTAAACATTGTTTTTTTTTTATTTGTTACAAACTAGTACTTGACTGCGATCCCGCCTGATGGTAAGCAGTGATGCAATCGTTGATGGTGAGGCGCACTAGTTTATTAAGAGCCTATTCACTCTAGCCTTGAAGACACCCAAATTATAATCAGACGGGAAGACCGCAGCAGGCAAACTGTTCCAGTCCTTTGATGTACGCGGTATAAATGACGAGGCGAAACGCTCAGTCCGGACCGTAAGTGTTTCAACAACGTAAGGGTGGATACTTGCCGTGCGTCGGTTTGTCCGATCGTAGAAATGAGATGGCGAAATCAAGTCATGCAATTCCTGCGCACACTCCAAAATGCAATCTGTAAAACACCGAAAGGCCGGTAGGCAGGTCTGCTGGAAGAAATTTCATTTGAAATAAGCAGTACCTTTGTACTCTTTTTTTCTGTATTTGTCCATTTCATTTTTAAGTGTTTGTGTGTGTACATAAATGAATAAATAAATAAATAAAGGCTGGCTACCCTACGCCTGTGCTCAAGGCTTTGAAGATTGGACTTAACCAAATCTGGATCACCAATCAGCCTCTTCGCACGCCTTTCCATCGAGTCCAAAGCTGCCAGGTGGCACTTTGCAGCACCAACCCATATGTGGCTGCAGTACTCCACACACGATCGGACCTGTGCTGTGCTTTGTATAACATTAAAAGCTGTCCCGGTGTGAAGTACCGCCGGACTTTTGCAAGAACGCTTAGTTTCCTAGCAGCTACTTTGGTTTTGGACTCAATGAACCGCCCAAAATTGAGGTCGGAGGAAATTTCGACACCCAAGAGCTGAAGGCGGTCGGTACAATCCAATGATACATTCTGAAAAGTAGGAGCCGAGGTGAACGGGCTCCTTTTATAATTATAATAGTCATATAATAATATTTAATATAACTATGAACCAGTAGTTATTTGGGATCAAGCATAAGGGTAAAAAAGGGTCAATCAATTCCCAGAAATCGGTATCTGACCGGATAACAAATCAGACTATGACAAGATGTAATAAAAATCTAAATAATCAATTTTGACTGAAAATGCTTCAATGCGATCTCGTAAGTTGCATGCGTTTCTAGTTTCTGGTTTTATCTTCACAAACCAGATAGATAGATATCCAGCCCCCGAGCCAAGTTACAACCGTTTCGCTTGCGCCGAACGCTTCTAGTTGATCTTGCCGCCAATTCTTTTGTTCTGACCAGTTCTGACCACGTGACTGAGCGTTGAGACGACGTCATTCCCGTACATTTGAAGCTTTCTACAAGCGTTAACTATTGCAGATTAGAAACTTGGCTAGGGGTACCAGGTCACTGTGTATTTGGTAGAGTACATACCGCATATTCTGAGGGTAGGATACCTGGCAGAGGCGTAGGCGGTGCAAGCGAGGGACGATCAAGGGTTTACAATGACGACGAAGCGTTACATTTAGTCTACGAAGATCTATCTACTTCAATTTGTGTCAGGTCATTAATCCGACGATGCAAAGCGTCCATAGCCGCCATAATTTTTTTTTTTTTTGAATAATTGATTTATTTGATAATTTATTAAAGAAATTAGGAATGTTTTTTTTTTCATAGGGTGAAGTTTATATTCTTCAATAAAAGCTAAAAAACTACTTCTAGTAAGGTTCAAAATATTTTGCAACATCGGTAACGTACTTATTAAATGGTGTATTTTTTTCATATTCAGCTCCTTTTCAAGTTAAGTGGCAATAACTTTTTTTACATCATGCTATTAGTTGTTTTATATCACATTAGAATCTGCATTTAATGGAAATATTTTTTCAATAATGGGCACTGATAGTGTAGTACATTTCTTTTACACCATTCGCGCCCAAAGTCTAGTGTTTATCTGAAGACTATGGTTAAAATTTGAAATAAACACATTTTTCCTGTAATATCTTTGAGTTTACAGTAAAACAGTTATTTGCATATTATAGCACATATATTTGCGTGCTCAATCTTTCGCTTCGATTTGGCCCTGTGGCAGTGTGCTTTAATCCTTAAGGCTCGTAAATAACTCTGTCGATGTATATTTATGTAGTTTTTTTCAGGTGGGAAATCATGTTATGACTTCTCCACTTATGAATGCTCCAAGGCGTGTTAGACTTTTATTGACTTAAATCACACCTATGTATGTCCCTTCAGTGCCTCTTTGTGTTCCAAGCCCGCGGGTTTCCCTTGTAAAAGTCAACAAATGGCCCCAGTAGGCTTCAGCAATTGCTGGGTCTCTGCGGTTTTGCTGACATCTCTTTGAGGCGCGCGTGGAACACCGGTTACCTGACGGCTGGACAGCGAGCTACCCGTTGCTTGTCGTTCACAAGCCCACGCCTTCGGTGGCTGAAATTCGTTGTTGGGGTCCTGGCGGCTGGTGCGTAAGGAAGTCTATTCCCTCACGCGTGCAGTCACCCCCTTCGCTAGCAATACTCCTTCACAGAAGGAGGCGGCCGCCGCCTATTCTCCCTCGCTCTGTACCATAACCTGTACCTGGGCCCGGCGCGAGAGATCGCTATCATCGATGCCCATAAGAGCACACCTTGGTGCTCCGTTTAAGCGAAAAACCACCGCACACCTCCACTGTTTGCTTCATCGTGTCCTCTGGGCGGTCCGCCCAATGGTGACACCATTGATGAAAGGATCATTCCAGCTTAAAGTTGATGAGATTACGTATATTATGTCAATAATACCAACGTACCTCCTTATAAATTGAAACGAAAAAACGCATTTTTGAACGAATGACTAGTTGTCATGTCATGTTTTCTTTTTCTAAAAGTCATTAGGCTGGATGGCAGTTGAAATGTCTAATGCCATGCTTTTTTCTGGTGATGTCGTGATTCTCGATATTCTATTTATTGTAGTGACAATGTCACATTGTGTCATTTTAGCACTGACTTATAAACCCTATGGACTGCGCATACCTACAGAATTAGCGTGGCTACCTAGAAAAATCTGACGCATAAAATGGCTGCCCTTATATAGGGTTGTAATTTAGAGCAACACGCGCAGTTGATATCGATAGTTTGAACCAATATCAATTTTTTTATTTCAATTATTCGAATGTGTTTTATTTAGATAGGTAGTTTTAAAGGTACGGCTAATTTTTCAATCGTCAGATAACTTTTCTGAGGAATAAAAAAATGACTTCTTTATAGATAAAAGATTAAGTCAGTCCGCCGTATTATTTCTTCGTTTATAATATTTGATGGTTGCAATATCAACCGTTAATCTAAATGATCATACATGTGTGCTTATTATGCTTAGTAAAATACTATTATCTGTAATTTTTATCAGCTCCGATTCAGATTGACACAATATATCTACTGCTGGACATAGGGCTATCCAACTATGTATTACCACAAACTAAATCAACATATTATTTTTTTGTATGTTTTTTGTAAAATGTTTATTACTTTACTCTTTTTAATTATAGTAACTCTCAGCATAGAATATAATCATTCAAACCACTTATAGCCAGAGTAGGTACTACAATAGGTACAGGTAGATGGTAGGTGGGTAGGTATAGGTATAGGTAGGTGGTGGGAGTAGGCCCAAACCACAACCAACAAAGCAAATTTACTTGTTCCGACAGTTTTGCCGTGATATTATGAGGAGTTCCGTTCCATATCTTCGAAGTTCATCATTAGATCATAAAAATATTTCTATAGAACTAATTCGGAAGTATCTTTCAAATAAAAAAGTAATTGTGATTGAACTTTACGTACAGAGAAGTTCGTTGAATCATCAATAATAAAATATACATAAGAGAAAAATATCTACCATTAGAGAAGACGAGGACATTGCGCTGTCACGTAACCGTGTCACATCAAGAGTTTTATTAAAGCATGATTCGTCGAAGTGCATTGAGCAGACATACCACATTTTATGTCGGGGATTAATATTTTCAATGCCAATAACAGATAGCCATTTATTTCTTCAAAATTTCATTTACTCGGAATCTGTCGAAAAAAACCATTGCAACATTTTACACAATAATTACATTAGATATTATCGATACTTTGACATCGTTGATTGTATGCGTGCATCACTAAGTTCACTATGTATGTAAACAATCCAATGAAATGAAGAAAATAACAACGCTAAAAGCTATACAAACCTAACACAGGTCTCAATGACCTATCCAAAGTTCTTCTTGTAACAAAACATTATACAAAATTCGTGAAAAACCAACATAAACTTGTTACTAACCTGTGAATGGTCAAATCATTTATTTATTTAAACTTCATGTACAGTAGTGGTACATAGGCGGACTTAATGCAACAAGGCATTCTCTCCCAGTCAACCTTTGGGTTAAAAAAGAGATCACTGTGGTAGGTTTGCACAATAAACAAATAACAAATAATGAAAACGGAAAAAAGTAAGTTATTTATATATAATATATAATAAAATACATAAATATAATAAACTAATAAATACTATGAAAAATATAAAATCTTAAAGAGAACTCAGGCTGATTTTTGTTTTTCTTTGTACCACACTGTTTTATGAAACACGAAGGCATGCTTAATTGTTTATAACAAAGACCAGTGAACCACAATACTTAGTCTTTAGCCGTATTTTTTAATCATCATCATCATCAGCCTTTTTAATGTTCCCACTGCTGGGACTCAGGCCTCCTCTCTAGGAGAGGGAGAGGGATTTTTTGTTGTTTTATTTTTTAATAAAACAACAAAAAATCTCTAGGCGCGCAACTGTTTGACAGTTGATTTACCACAAAACTCGGCTCAAAACATGGAAGACGGCCACGCATAGATAAGCTTATGACGTTACATGAAAGTGTTGCCAAAATAAGCACTTGACAAACTGTATTTGTCTTTCTTTTCATAAGCAGCTACAGTTTTATTAAAAAGAGACAATACTATTTTTCACATATGTGTGTTGATTTTATAGATATTTGTATAACCATGCTTTCTATAGTAGAATATGCCGTCTCTATAGGTATTTCTCAATGCATTTTAGTCACTGTATTCTAAGTACAAACAGTTATTTATATTTTTATGTTTATTAACTAGTGAGGAAATGTATTTATTATCAATACATAATGCAATATGTTACTTGACCAAGATTTATATTAGTGGCAACATTAAGAGTTTAGTTTAGCCAAAAGCTATGAAGTTAAGCCAGCAAAAAAAAAAACTATGCCATGATTATTTATTTTCGTAAAAAATATAGTCAGTTCAGTTTCGAATTATGACGATATTTTTGCACTGCCTAAACTGGCTATTAGCGTGATTTGATAATACTTAGTAAATTATCTTGAAACTACAATATCATGCTTTTATTTATTATGTAGACACTTAATAATTACATCGCCGTTGTTCTTTGGGCTGCTAGTTTATTTTATTATATCATTATATGAACCGGTGTGTATATGATAAAATGATTTTGAGTTATGATGGGGCAAAAAGTGGCCCCAAATAGTTTGTGTATACATACATACACGGGTGCTACTCTCCAATTCTCTCTTGGCTTGAACTTGGCTAGACAAGTTTACACGTGGTTGTAGATATTTTATTTCACTAGGTACTATGACTTTTGATATCACAACAGATTTTTTTATACTAAAATAGCTACCTCCCTCTGTTCCACCGGCATTTTCGGGTACTGCTCTGCATTTATTGATCACAGCGTAATGTTATATAGGCTTCCTCGATAAACAAGCTGTCCAACATATCCAAGATTTTTTCAACTCAATCAGTAGTTTCGCAGATTAGCGCGTTCAACCAACCAAACAAACATAGTTTTGAGCTTTATAATTTAAAAAATAAATAGTTATAATAAATAGATAATCAGCTCTTACTTTGAAATTGTAAAAAACCACTGACCTCTACTATTTATCACAGATAGAGGTCAGTGTGAAGAACAAAGACATTAAATATTGGTGAAGAACAAAAATTAAATAGAGTCTATCTAAAAAGTCAAACGACTTGGGTAATCTAATCAAATAATTCTTGAATTCTGATATAGTCAACACTGGCTGCACAATCAAGGTTGCAAAAAGAGGATCATTGTTTACTAATAGAATCTTATAAAAAGTATTTGTATGAAATATAATAACAGATTTTTTAATTAATTTTATTGAAGTCGATTGACTTTTTAGACAGACTATAGGTAGACGTTCATCAATCAAGTTTTACTTTATTTTTCATTATCAAACTACTTGGTTTTATTCATAGAGAATATCTGGTACTATGGTTAAATATCAAGAATTGTCAAGAATACAGCTACAGTGTCAATTCACTTGTTTTGAATTTATAATATTTTACTCTCCATAGATATTTTTTTGAAAAAATATTTTCTTTTATAAGTTAATATACATATTTTACAAAAAATGGCGCCAAAAACGTTGAATGCAGGACACCACGTATTTTCCGAAGTTGAAAAAGCATTTTATGAACTACAGTTAGCTGATTGTAATCGAAAAGTAGCTCGCCTCAGAAAAGCTGTTGATGACTATGAGATCCGCAACGAAGAATTACAGAAAGCTTACAATCAACTCGATGAAGACAGGGCTGATATAATATCTTTCTTAAAAAAAACACTCACTGTTAAAACGGAAGAAAATGCTGAATTGAAAGAAAAACTTAAAAACTTTGAGGAATTGAGGGAAGAAGAAAGAACAAATTTCCATGAGACTGTCGCTGAATTAGAAAAGAATTTTATCAAAATGAAAGATCAGCTTACCTCAGAAAATAAATTATTATCTGGAAAATTAAACACACTTGAAGAGTTTCGAGCTATTAGGGATGATCTCATGAAAAAATATGAAAAACAAGAGCGCGCATATCAAGATCAAGAAATGAAATACAAAAGAATCATATATGAAAATGAAAAGAAGTTTGTAGTTCGAAAAGATCAGTTGAAGAAAGAAATGGAAGAAAGACTTGTACAACTGGCACAACAATTTCAAGACGCTAGTGAGATGAGAATTGCTGCTTCTACACACAGGGTTATTCGAGAAAATATTGCTTTGAGTAATCAATTAGATAGTTTATTAATGACACAAGCAAAAGTATCTGAGGAAAATGATAAGTTTAGAGAGGATGAAAGAGCTTCTCGTTGTGCAAAAGAAGTAGCCGAAGAACAAAGAGATAAAGCATTGAATAAAAGCATCGTGCAACTTAAAGTTATTGACCAATTAACGGCAGCATTCGAAGATGTGAAGAAACAAAAAGCATTGTATGAAAAAAAACAGTTTGACATTGAAAGAAATCAATTGATAATGCAGAATCTAACCACAGATAATGAAAATCTATTACTGCGAGTACGTATATTGGAACAAAACTTACACGCCACTTTAAGCGATCAAAATAAATCTGTAGTTGAAACAGCAAAACTGCTTCGAGAACGCGAAACATTTAAGAATATTCTACAACAATCCGCATTTGCAGTTGAAGGGGCACTTAAAATGGATCAGTGGGCTACTTTAGATCCTTATCGAGAAATCCTGGATAGAAAAATTGTACTCAAAAGAATTTTGGACGTTATAAATCAATACCGTGGTGCCGCCCAATCTGAATCGATGGAATCGTTAGTTTCACTCAGCAAAATTTATGAAAAGGGAGACCTTGGCTTTGACATTAAAAAAAGTTCCCCCAGAAAGGCGCTGGATGAAATAGTCACATCTTCACTTCAATCGTTCAAAGATAAAAGAAGCGTTATTTCGGTCTCTTCTGTGTCATCCTCTACTGAAAGTTTGGAGACTATACCAAGTGTTAAAGTGATGTCTGTAGATGAAGAAAGCTCTCTACATACACCTAAAGACAGTCTGCCATCATTTACTGTAGCATCATCCCATTCAAGTATCAGCAGTGTGTGTGATACCGTGGAAGAAACTCATAAGAATGAAGTATCAAAAATGCTTGCATTAAGTAGACTGGATGTACAAAAATCATTGATGGCAGAGTTAGCGTTATCTCAGATGTCGCAAAAAATTAGCAGGGTAGCAGTATCTGTTACTAGTGTTTCTGGAAAAGGAACACCTATAGGTTCTACACAAGACGTTCGTTTTGGTGAAACCTCACAAAAAATAAATGAGACAGGTGAGGCCACACAAAATGCAGGTAAGGCCACACAGGATACAAGTGAACCCACACAGGATACAGATAAACCCACACAGGATACAGATGAACCCACACAAGCTACAGATAAACCGACACAGGGCATAGATGAACTAACACAAGATACAGTTGTTGTACTTACTCAAAATTTTGGTGAACCTTTACTGGAATCAACTGAACCTGTGGAAGTAGGCCATAAAGATGAAGAAGAAAAAAAAAAGTAGCGCAGAATAAATTTGATTTATAATTTTTTTTATATATATGGTTATTTATACATTTTTTATACAATATTTTGATAATGTATAAATTTTCTATTAAATGTTTTTTTTTGGTTATAACTATAAACGTGTTTGATAAATATTATTAGCTTACTGCGAGGAGTGGTTTGATGATGCACTTAAACAGAGGTCTTGGATGGTTTTTATTCTTCTTCTTGGTTGTTTTACTCTTGCCAGAGTGGTCGTGGTTATTACGAAGGTAGCTCTCCGGCAGCCGTCAGGGTACGCCGCACGATTCCCCGCTACTTTTGCTTGCTGGCAGTCGTCGGGGCGCACTCGTTCAATGAGGCGCCAACAGCCGTTTTAATTTGGTCAGTCCATCGTATCGGTGATCTGCCACGCGGCCTCGTTCCGTCCATCTGCCCTTGTATAACAAAGCGTTCGATGCAGTCACCTCCACGTTGACAAATGTGGCCAAAGTATTTAAAAATACGACGGCGCACCAGCGTAGACAAGCGTTCCTTTACACCCAGGAGAATGGAAGCGTTTGTTCGAAACTCGGTCCAAGAGATCCCGAGCATTTTTCTTCAGTACCACATTTCCAAAGCGTCAATCTTTTTGGTATCTGTCTGTTGAAGGCACAGAGTACATTGAATTGTCGTAGGGCAGCGTATAAAAATATGGGAGACACTAATGTTTTAATGAGCCTGTTTGGTTTGTTTTAACGACGATGTCGTTACAGTTCTATAAAAAAAATTGTTTTCACTTTTTTCTTCAGATTCTTTATTCCCCAGAGATGGGAAATAAAGAGAGGCTATGCTAGAGGAGCCGAGCACAAGCGGAGCACAAGCCAAGCTCAAATTCGTGTAGTGTGGACTAACTCTAAAGGAACCGAGCACGAGCAACATTACACGAATTTGAGCTCAGCTTGTGCTCCACTCGTGCTTGGCTCCTCTAGCGTAGATCCACATAAAATCTAAATCAAAACCGATCTGCAGTGAACGCTTACCAAACAACATCATTTTATTTTAGTTTGTACACAATGTTTGTTATTGAGGAGCTCGTGGTAAAACTGTATCAGCCACACTGGTCAATCTTCTAAGTATGTTTACCGGGGTGAATTCATGGATGGGTGACCACTCATTATACATTAAAAAAATCTCATTGCCTCTTATCGGAAAATTTGTCTTGGTGACCGTTTTTATATCATTGACAGTCTTTATCAGAAGCCAGAAAAGTCTGACACCGGTTTTATCCAGAAGTATCATATTATTCTATTAATGGATAGGAAAAGTCATACCTGACTTTTCCTATCCGATGACTAATTCCATGCCGAATTTTTACATGGAATGATCCATGTAAAAATTCAGTCATCATCATCATTGTTTCAGCCGAAAAACGTCCACTGTTGGACATAAGTCCGTCAAGTAAGTTGATAGGCTCGAGGTAGACCACTATCTCACCTGATATAAAGCAACATTGTGGTCGACGAGCCTATTCACTTATGACTTAAATATCAGAAAACACAGACTCCGGCAGGGAATTCTATACTCCTTAGTTGTACGCACAATGAATACCAACAGAGTGAAACACATATATTCGTACAACACAGCTGCTCCAGTCAGTCGCCTGATATGACTCGCATCAAATACATCATGTCACTATGCTTGAGACTACCCCCCCCCCCCACACTGACAATACACCACAAATGTTACCCAAACCCAAAACTTTTGTGCATAAGGGTGGGATGCCCACCATGTACCAGTAGCGCATTTCGGTACGCCTGCTGGTTCGATGACAGAACGGAAAGTTGATTGTTTTTTTTATTTTCCCAGGGTCAAGCAGTGGAGCTAGCAGCTTGTGAATGTGCAGCACGCCCGTGGGCAGGGGACTCGTCCATGGTGGTGGCAGAAGTTGGAGCCGGATGCCGCTGTGGCTGCGTACTGCACCTCGCTCCCGCCGCCAGGCTGCTGGCGGGCTCGGCGAGAGCTTGTCCTGCCAGATCCTTCTGGCTGCTTCAGGTAACTTTGAAGTAATACGGATGACGCTCAGAAACGCCTTGGTAAATGCCGCTGGAGGTGATTTTTTTTTAGGTGGGAAAATCATCCAATGACATCTCACGCTCTAGGGCGGAGCGGGAGGGTGTGTCAGTCTTTTGCTGACTAAAAACCCACTCCTGTCCCTACTTTGCCTTCGTCTCAGGGCCAGTCCGGACGGTTACCGGACGGTTGGACGGCGAGCTACCCATTGCTTGCCGTCTGCAAGCCCCCACGGTGGTAAGAGTTACCGTGGCACTCACAACTGAAGGGAATCTGTGGCTTTCAGTCAGTAAAAGTTCGATAGTTTCTCTTACTCCACCCAGAGCGGGCAAAGTTATTTGAAAGGAAAAAAATGTTTTGGTCCTTTAATTATCTTTTATTATGGGTCAGGTCTCTTCACTTTCCCACGCCAAAGACTCTATCCTGGGTTGTCACTTTTGGCAATTGGGCTTTCTTGAGGTCCCTCTCTATATTTGACCACCAGGTCAATGGCAGGTGGCCTCTACCTCTTTTTTGTTCTGGTAGGCTTAGGGCGATTTGGAACACGTGGTCCTCACTACGTCTTTGGACGTGTCCATACCAATGAAGGCCATTTTCAGCCATTATGTCGGAGATTGGTGCGGCTTTGAAGCTTCCCGGAATGTGTGCTTTCATTTGATTTTGGACAAAAATATTTCACAGATATGTAATGAGGGACTTTTGCTTAGATACGAGTGCTAGGACCTATGTCTCGCAAAGTTTTTTGAAGCAGACAACATCATTTCCTTGGTTTCAACTCTTACTTATATCAACGGACGGTGTCAACGCTCAATTCCTTCAAACATTTCCACTTCATTATCTTCCTTTATAAGGCCCCCGGGTGTTATACGGTCTTACGACAGAGTCGCCTTTACACTAAATAAACTTTTGTTTTAAAACTTCAAGTCAGCACTTCATTCACAAAAATATCACGTTCTCCGCAACTTTTGTAAAGAACTACAGACTATAAATTTGAGTTCCTAGATAATTGTAGCTTGTTTTATTGCAAGATGGATATTATTACAAACTTAAAATAATAAAATATATATTATATACAAACTTAAAATAATAAAATGTAAAAAAGGCTGAAAAACAGGGAAAACTCAGAGGGCATCAAAAAAATCGTCCACATCGATGTCAATGGGAAAAGTGCCCAGAAAGCTGGCAGCATTGCTACGCTGGATGGCAAACAAAATAACTCTATTTATTTATTTAATACTTCATGCACACAAAAGTACAGAGGCGGACTTAATGCCTTATACATTTTCTTCCAACCAACCTTATCTATATCTATAAAAGGAGAAACTGACTAACTGACATACCAACGCGACGCACAGCCGAAACTACTGGGACTAAAAATCTGAAATGCCTAGTAGTTTCCTCTTGTAACGTAAGCGAGCACCAAGACATAATTTTCCAAAATTCATCCCTTAAAGTGACGTAACGCGGAACCAAAGTTTATATGGTAAAATGTACTTTTATGCGGGAGAAGCCGCCGCACACAAGCTAGTATATGCATGTAAATAAAACTGACTTATTTGTTTTTGATATCAAAATAACAGGTTTTTACTAATTGCATTTATAAGCATTTTTATTTATTTAAAATTACGTAATGTGAAAGTGTGGATGTTTGGATGTTTCACACAAAAATGGCTGAACGGATTTGGATGAAATTTGGCATGCATATAGCCTTTGACATGGAAAAGTACATAGACTACCTTCTATCCCGATTCCTTAAGTACCTAATGCCACGCGGGCGAAGCCGCGGGCAAAAGCTAGTAACTAAATAAAGTACATTGACTAATAAATAAAAAAACAACAAACATACAATATAATATTAATTAACTTATATATATTCGATACTATCGGAAATAGAAAGCAACATAGAAAACTTTTGCTAGGTCAAATATTTGCTGCGCCGAAAGCTCCAGCTCTACAAGGTATAGCCCTAAATAATACTAAAGTCCAAAACTAAACTAAGCAGTGACAGCAAAACTTAAAGGTCATACGACTACGGGAACAAACCCGTCCCTTCATATCCCAACTTCCCTTGTACTCAACCCCGGAAGCCCCCTTAGCCACCGAAATGCGCCATATTGTCTGCTATAACAAACTTGTGTAAAGCTGTCACTTTACCATGTGACGTTCCATTACGACTTTCATAGATGTTCAACATGTAGGAGCGTTTAGTATGGGTAGTGGACTTGACAATTATACAAAGATGGACTAGTGAAATTGAAATGTTATCATTTGTAACGATTTTCAATCGAAAATTCTCACGTCAAAATTTCTGCTTTTTAAAAAAAGTCGGTTCTCTTCCTTTTCCAATGGGTTTCGTCCTACTATGATTTTATTCCATTTTTACCATTTTCAACGGCTTCAGCACTGGTCTATAACTTAATTTTACATGTTTTTTTACAACTCCATGCGACCGGACGCATAACCCACCATGCAGCTAACAATTTTATTTCATCCCAGTATGATGTAAAATATTTAAAAAAAAGTTTTAGGCGGCGTACTATGACTTCTTTTTTTTTCATTACTTTCGTAACCTGTCAATCCTACACCCACTGCGGGTACGTCAGCTGACTCTTCGTTCACTCATCAGTCATTCAAGATCTATCGAACAAGGTGGTAACCGATCGGCGTAAAAACACTACCCAAAATGCAACGCTACCGCCCGGACTATTAGGTTTGCCTGCTTATCTAATATGTAGTCTAGATAAAACTAGATATCTAAGTACTTCTTCTAAGATAACGTTTGACCATGAAATGTGTGCAACCCATAAACCAAAATATATAATCAATACAATTTTTTTGATTGACGTTCACAGCTGGACATAGGCCTCCTCTAGGTGTCGTCATAATAAACGGTCCTGTGCGTCAGTTAACGTATTCCTACGATCTTCACCAGATTATCAGTCCACCTATATCTTGCGGTATACGGTTGCTACTTAAGAACTTATTAGCCCTATTGCCATTTGTTCAACGAGCAATGTGTCCTGCCTACAGCCACTTAAGTTTAGTAATTATTTTGGCTATATTGGCAACTTTAGCTTTCCAGCGGATGTCTTCATCTCTAATTCGATCACGCAAAGAAACTCCGGGCAATTCCAATGCCCTTTGGGTGTCATAAAGACGCCTTCTGATGAGGCCTGTTTAAAATAACAACGCTTTAAGCATGAGCCACATGAATGTAATACAGTGTCCAAACAGAAGTCATCTTGGTCAGAACTTGCCGATTGAAAATCAAACCAACCCTTGTGTTGATTGTCGGTTTGTCGGATCGTTAGGTTACATCTTCTGCTGTTTACACGGATTGAAACAAGCAAGATCATCTGTATTAGGACGCTAGATTATATTCGTGTGGTCCGTACTTTATACACAAATTATAAAACATCGTTCAATAGATACTTCACTGTACTATCCTATCAGCTTGCCAAACCAACCGTATCAAATGTAAACGGAGCACTGTTAAATTTGTATCGCCGTGAAGTCATTAAAACTTCCATTCTGGAAGTAAGGTCGCTTTGCCGATAGCTGCCTAGCTGGTTCAACAAACTAATATTGTTCCGGCTACAGTTTACGGAACGGCCAAGTTAATGCCAATGGGCAATTAACTCACAATGTGCTGGTTTAACGAAATTACTTGTCAAGCGCTCAGAAAGTTAACTGTTTGGAATTATCGACAGGCCTCCATAAAATTAATAGACCGTTGGATTTCAAAATGAAGTAGTTTGCCGACTTTTGGTCACAGTAGCTATTTGAATTTGTGGAAAACGCTGCGTTGGAAAGCTTTCCACGAGGTGGACCGACGAACTGGTGAGAGTTGCGGGAATGCGGTGGATGCAAGACACACAAGATCGGTCGTTGTGGCGATACTTTGGGGAGGCCTATGTCCAACAGTGAACGTCTTGGGCTGAAATGATGATGATGATGAGCCATTCGACACCAGAACCAAATACGCAGAAGACATTATAGTGAACAAATGTGTTTGCAAACACAAATCTACTCTCTATTCATTTTTACTCCGATATAGTCCGATAGGACGGCAACATGACATAACAAGAGAAAGATCAGATGGAAGACCAACGGATTTATTTGCTTTCCAGATAAATGGGCGTGTCACACTACCTCAACTTTCAAACTCTGGGTTGCGGTTTGAGTAATTCCTAATGGAAAACCCATAATAGAAATTTATGCCTGATCTACGAATCGAAACCTTCTCACGCTCTGCAGTCCCGCTTGCAACCACGCGATCAGTGCAGCAGTTAAATAATCAAAATACATATACATATAGGGCAGCCTGCTTTTCCACCAGGCAAGCGGGATTTTTTTTTATTTATCCCTCTCCTAGAGAGGAGACCTGTGTCCCAACAGTGAGAACATTATAAGGCCGACTATGCTATGCTATGCTGCGGGATTATTCAAACGAGTTACCCTGTAAAAGGCCCTGAAAAGTAATACACTTGGGATTAAGTCAATATGGGGAATGTTAGACATAGACGACTCATTTGATGAATACTCACCAAGCAAGAGTAGATTCATGGCCTACAGTTGCTTTGTTATACAGTGAGATAGTAATAAGCTAGTATTTTATATATTCGTCCAGTCGTCCAGAGGTAGGTGTGGAACCATTTCTTTGTTTTATATCTTCAATATTTATTATATCTGTGTCGGCGTGATTTGTAAAAGTAGGTGTACCTATGTGGTTATTGGCTTCGCCCTCGTGAGAGTAGAAAATTGTCCCAAAGAATCATACTCCCAGGATAAAAAATCTCCTGTGTCATTCCAAGACATGCTCTACCGTTCGGCCTTTCTAGCGTAAAAAAAGTAACAAATATATACTCACACACACTCACAAACTTTCGCCTTTATAATATTAGTGTAATCATCATCGCCGTTTCAGTCAAAAACTTCCATTGTTAGACATAGGTCTTCCCCGATTGTCACCATATCAAACGTTCAGTGCGTCTAGAATCCATCGGACCTATCTACCTTGAGGAGGCCTTCCAACGCTGCGACATTAATGTGATTAAAACACAATATCTAAACAACAATGAAAATAAATAAATTATTAAATTATTTTTATTATATTTTATCTAGCCTGTACTCTGTCCTGCTGGGCGAAGCCCTCACTCGATTCCTTACATTGTTCCCGGCTCTGAGCCACGTCTTACCAATTACACATCTAAGTCACCCCGTTATCTCTTTCATGAACTGCCGCAACCCTGTCAAGCGATTTCTCTTGCACTGGATTCATGCAGAAGAATTGCCCAGGTGTCACTACTTTGTGGACCGCCCAGAGGACACGGTGGAGCATACGGTAGAGGTATGTCCGGGTTGAGCAGTGTACCGCCGTGTCCTCGTAGAGGATCGGCAGCAACGATCTCTCGCGCTGGGCCTTGGTACAGCCCATGGACCGAAGCGAGGAGGAATGGCAGGTGGTCGCTTCCTTCTTAGAAGCAGTACTGCTAGCAAAGAAAACGGCCGCACGCGCACATGAGAGAAAACGGCCCTTACGACCCAGCCGCCGGGATCCCGATCCAGATTTCCAACACCGTAGGCGTGGGCTTGCGGCGAGCTAACCATTGCTCGTCGTCCGACCGTCCGGGAACCGTCCGGACCGAGCCCAAGTCGCCGACTGCGCATACTGTTCCACGCGCGCCTCAAGGAGATTTCAGCAGGGTCGAAGCCTGCTAGGGCCATGGGTTCTGAAAGGCCAGCCCTAGTATAAAAGGCAACGAAGAAACTAGGAGTGGGTTTTATTCAGTAAAAGTCTGACACACCCTCCCGCACCGCAACAATTTTGAAGAAGTCTTTAATCAGTATAAAATCTAGATTTAGATTCGCTTGTACAAAAGAGTTTGGAACTTCTTCATAAGCAACTCGAACTAATTGTATAAAGGTCCAAGATTATCGTTAAAGCGGTAAATCTAAATTGTTTGCGAAGATTCTAGAAGTTTCAACAGCTACTATTCAATGTTATTCAAAGGCTTTCGAGAACTCTATTAGAAAAAAAAACTCTTCGATGAAAATAAGGCGATGGTTTTGAATTAGAAAATTTGTATTGCCGAGTTCTGTTGTTCTTGATCGTTTCATTTTTGTTAGTGTGGTCGTATTTATCACGAAGGTAGCTCTCCGGAAGCCGTCAAGGTACGCCGCGCGACTTTCCGCCACTTTTGCCTGCTGGCAGTCATCCGGGCGCTATCGTTCAGTGTCGAACAGCCGCCAACTGCCGTTTTTATTTGGTCAGTCCTTTGCATCGGTGATCTGCCACGCGGCCTTGTTCCGTCCACCTTTAACACTATGTAGCAGTGGAACGAACGCTAAGAGGCAACGGCACCAAGATACGAATTTGCACGTCGTGAGATCAAACATAGGCAGGTAAAGATCAAAAAGGTGAAGAAAAACATTGCGAGGAAACGGATATATCCAAGCACCAAAACTTCGAATACTTGTGATTCGCACTGGTTTGAGTCCCAGCTGTGGGAACATTATAGAGATGATTATACTGATACTTATGAATAATTTGGAGAACAGCTATATAGAATATTCTTAGTAATAAACATGCATAAACATAACCTGGTCATTAGCATAGCCATCTTTCTAGGTTTACCTATCATATTTAAGGTTGCAGATTTTTTTTGACCAAAGTTTATATGATGTCTCGCAAAAGTAAAAAAAAAGTAAAATAAAGTAAAAATAAGTGACATAGTAATAATTAGTTGTCCAATTCAAGGTTCTAGAGAATCATGGGCATGCAAATAGATCCGTCGGATACTCAACGAGAGTTCGGTGCTCCTGTTCAAAATATGAGCCACATGATGTTCAAAGTGCCTTTACACCTGCACGTTTTGAGAATTTGATAAGTGCCACCAATGCTGATGTTGCTGTTAACGTAGCCACCTAGAAATAATAGAATAGAAATACTTTTATTCGGACAGACACAGCACAACAGTTACAAACACAGAGTAAGAAAGAACAAAAGTACAGAATGCGCCGAGCGTAGCATAGCATAGTTGGCCTTATAATGTTCCCACTGTTGGGACTCAGGCCTCTTTAAGAGAGGGAATGAGCTGTAATCCACCAGGCGGGCCCAGTGCAAGTCGGTTAAGCCGAGCGTGCCCGCACCGAAAGGGTGACACCTACTGGACCCGAACAGTTTAACGCGTTTACTATTGATTCGATAAGAAGTCGATGAGCAAACAACGTCAGGGTTAAAAGCTAGTACAAATATCGAACTAAATATCTAAACTGTAGGGCAAATGAAGCCTTCAGTTCTACAATTAATTATTTAGAGTTCATGTCAGAAGCCGTAACACGACTCTTGGAAAAGAAACTTGGGCAGTTTGGAGCAATTTGTTATGGCAAGTTCAAATCGCCAAGTGCTCAGCTTCAATCAAAAGTTAGGATGCTTTAAGGCTTCTATAAGGTTCTACTGAGAAGTGGAATGAAACATTCCTCGCTTAGATTCGCTATGTGAAGTTAGAATTGTTTATGGCTTTGCATCAAAAATAAAAAAGTAAAATATCATGACATTTATCTTATTGAGGTAAAAGTTTCTGAGTGTGTTCAAGTGCTACTTGTTCAAATGTTCACGCTCGAACAACTGAATGGGTTTGGATGAAATTTTGCCCACGGGTAGACCATGTCCTAGAATAGCACATAGGATAATTTTCATACCAGAAGTATTAAAGAGTATGTTGCCTTGGAATAATTTTTAACTATCACGCGAACGAAGCCGCCGGTTGCAGATAGTTGATTATACAGAGGAGGTGATCTTTGAAAGTGCTGGAACGTTTTTTTCTGTTCTTTTTTGTCAATGTTCGAAAGCCGAGTACCTACCTGTTTTGGATCCGAAGAAATGTTTTAAATAATCTATTTCAGAAAGGCAAGTTAGCATTTATTTATTAAAACTTCATGCAACATAAAAGTACAAAGGCGGACTTAATGCCTTAGGCATTCTCTATCAGTCTACCTAGGGTGAAAAGAAAACTGTGTGTGTAGATCACAAACAAATTGTTTCTGTTTAGCGTTTCACACAACATCACAAACAAATTGTTACACTTTGACACCGAGCGTGCTTTGAGGTTACACACACAGCCTTCGCAACCGGTCTTCATGAAATAGAACACACATAGAATTTTTAAAATTCCTACTATGATACATTTTATATTTATCTAATAACAGAGACTAAATTCCAAGTTAATAAATATTTATTTATTGTTCCGAAAATCATTACTGATACATACATTCTATTATTGTTAAACAGTGTTTAACTAATTATATTGTAACATCTAAAATTGGCAACAGCTCCCTCTTAATTAGTACTGTAATTTTACTAATGAATTCGTGTTGGCAAACCAAATGCATCATGAGCCCAGCACTTACCACATAATATAACGTTATTAAAATTCATTTATGCATTTACAGATACGGGAAATTTTGCCAAATTGTTTCTGAAACCAATCTAAAAATAAATAAATCACTTTTAGCACTAAGACCGCCAATTGCGACACCATATTAATTTTAAGTTCCTTTTGTAATTTCTTTATTGGTGTATAATAAAGAGTAAATAAATATATCTGTCTATCTAAAGTTTTCATTTTCTCGCAAAAATAATGAAACCCATTTTTGTCAGAAGACAGTAAAGATCTGTCCTTACATGTTTGTAATAACGCCCATGATGGGTTATATTTATTTTTATTATGTGTAGGCACACGTTTAACCACTATCTCACCTCATGGTAAGCGATCATGTGGCAGACGATGGAGCACGCTTGCCTAGAAGTGACGTATTCACTCTTGACTTAAAGATCCCCTTGGTTAAAGCTATCAGGTAACAGAGACTCCGGTAGGGAATTCCATCCACTCTTTAGCTGTGCGCAGAATAAATGTGTTCCCAAACGCTTTTCACGTAGACATGGGTGGGATGTCCACAATGTACCGGTGGCGCAACGCCGTACGTCAAGTAGTCTGATGATGAAACAGACTTGGCGGAATTAAATTGTGAAATTCTAATGCTCACTACAAGAAAAGTAAACGATAGAATATCGACAGGCTAGCAACTCGGCGTCGATGCTCGAGACTTTGGAGTTTTGAATCGACAAGTGCATTATTGCCAATGATCTTATTGGCTTGCTTGTCAATCGACTCTAGTGCATCAAGTTGGTATTTGGCAGACCCATACCAAAGAATAGAATAAACTTTATTGTATACCAAAAAGTAACACAGCTTATACAAAAACTTAAATTTATGAGTATAATGGCGGTTTTCTCGCTGACAGCGATATCTTCCAGACAACCTTCGATGAGAGCAATCTGCATATTAAAGTTATTCCTAGTGAAATCAGAAAACAATAATCAGATAATTAGTTTGCCTATAATTACAGCCACATTTGAATGGTCAAAATGTCAGCCAGTCAAAAAAAAGTTAAACTGCACGTTTTAAAGCGTAGATCTTTAAAGAGAAGAATTCGTAAGAAAATCCAGACTTTCACTGACTAAAACCCACTCCAGTTCCTTTGTTGACTTTCGTACTAGGGCCGAATCTTCCTTTCAGAAACAAATCCCTGACCCCAGTAGGCTTCGACCCTGCTGAGCCCCTGCGATTTGCTGACAACTCCTTGAAGCGCGCGTGAAACAATACGCACCGTTGACGTCTTAGGCTCGGTCCGAACGGTTTTCGGATGGTTGGACGGCGAGCTACCCATTGATCGTCGTCCGCAAGCTCGCGCCTACGTACCTACGAGTCCTGTGACACAGTGAAAGCTGTACCCATTTCTATTATATATTTCTTCTTTGCACATCACCCTTTCCTCTCCCGGAATAATTTGTTGAACGGTTTCTGTTGAACTTGATCAGTCCTAGTTATATTTCAATTAAAAGTTACTGTTTATTCAACGAAACCAATGTTCAGATTTGTATTGTTCTTCTATGCCATATTTTATCCAGTTTTGTTGTATTAGTATTCTACTGTGCAATGTGATATTGATTTTATTGAAAGACATTGGTTTGAGACTCGCACAGAACAAACAAAAATATTGTTTTTTAACTAATCTATATCGAATATCTTAAAATAAAAATTCAACAATAACAACATTGAAAAAGAAAGGCTTCTGCGAGCCCTAGACAGCTTGCTGGTTCTAGCGCAGGGAGAGTCGTACCAGGCGGCGGTCACTCTAGCGACACGCAGGGTTGCGATGGTCGTTGATAGGATCCAGGAGTTGGGACTCGAGGTGGCGCTTTACAAATCCGAGGCTATGTGTTTCCACGGTCACCGCCCTCGGAACGCGCCGCCATTGAGTTCCCAACTAACGGTAGGAGGAGTTCACATCGGTGTCGGGTCGACGATGAAGTACCTGGGACTCGTCCTCGACAGCCGGTGAAATTTCGTGGAGCATTTCCGACGTCTGGCTCCCAAACTCAACCGGGCTGGGGCTGCGTTCAAGCGGCTCCTGCCCAACCTTGGGGATCCTGACGCCTCCTGCCGGAAGCTCTACGCGGGGATCGTTCGGTCCATGGCCCTCTACGGGGCGCCGGTGTTGGCGCCGTCGCTGAAAACGCAACCGGTGGCCATGCTGAACGCCTGCCAGAGGGCCATGGCAATAAGGATAGTGCGGGCATACTGCACGGTCTCCTGCGAAGTGGCGAGCCTTCTGGCTGGCCTACCACCGTGGGATCTGGAGGCAACAGTCCTTGCACACATGCACGATATGCGCGTGGAGATGCAACGCCGGGGTGAAAGTACGATGCCGTGACAGGTCACGGCATGGCGGACAGAGCTCCGACGGGATCTCATAGTGAAATGGCGTCAACGACAACGCCACAATCATGGCGATAAGTCCCCTCTTTGAGGCGTGGCTGGAAAGACCTCACGGCGTCCTTCCGTATGACGCAGGTCCTCACCGGACATGGTTCGTTCGGGAGGTTTCTGCACCGGATTCGTGCGGAAGTGACGCCCGGGTGAGGCCATGCTCCGGAACGAGGAGGAGTGGGAGGCGGTCGCCGACTTCTGCAAAGCAGTAATGGTCGCAAAGGAGGAAGCCGAACGGGCCGGGCTTGCGGACAGTGAGCAATGGGTAGCTCGCTGTCCGGCCGTCCGGTAACTGTCCGGATCAAGTCCAAGTCGTCGACGGCGCGCAATGTTCCCGCGCGCCTCAAGGAGTTGTCAGCAACAGCAGGGACCCAGCCGGGTCGACGGTCGAGCCTACTGGGGCCAGGGTTATCCGAAAGGGCGCTCGAGCCCCGGTGTGAAGGCTAGAAAGAACGGGGTGGGTCTTTTAGTCAGTAAGAGTCTGACACTTTCTCCCGCTCCGCCCAAGAGCGGGGGATGTCATTGGATGATTTTTTCCCACCATAAAAAAAAAGCCCTAGACAGCTTTTATCTTATAATTCTTTTATTAAATTAACGCGATATTTAAAAATATAAAATATATGCTATATACAAAAACAAAATATAACACTGATATAATAAAGTTTTAAAAAAAATATATGAAATAGTTAATTTTGATACAAGTGAAAAAAGTTTGTCATTGCGACCGAGGCGGAGTTCGAATGAATCCCGTAAAAAACTCATCAGTAGTCTTTTACTAAATATTGTTAATTAAATGTTTGTTTTATGTTGACTAGCCAATTATCAAAAAACCGTATCCATTAGTCTAATAATGAATTCTCATTTTTCCATTTAGGCTGAAGAAGGTCTGGTGGTCAGACTGCGCATGGAAGCAGTGCGGCTACCCTGTGCTGGACAGTCGCTCCGGGCTAGAGACGGTGACTCACTGGGGTCGCCCCTGCTGGCTTCGTGGGATGGACCTGATAGTACTGCTGTGGTAAGCACTGGTTTTTATGTTGAATGGTAGTATTAAAGTCTGAAAACGTAGCAAGCAATAATAAATAAATAAGCATTAGAATGCTAAGTTTGACTACACTGTTTCCCTGACTATTGTACGATCGTTTGACGAAATTAGGGTGAGTGCTAAAGGGTAATCCGCGTATGTCTTTTGTAATTAAAGGTGAGGCCAAACGAGCGTAATTTTGTGAGTCGTGAGTCGCAGAATTTTCGGTCGCGTGATTTCTGTTGCATTCGGTTTCATACAAAAGTCCTGTTTCATTCACACGGCGACGCAAAATAAGTTGTCTGCCGCAGTAGAAATTCCGCGGCCGAAATTCTGCAACTCACGACTCACAAAATTACGCTCGTTTGGTCTCACCTTTACAGTCCAGTATCGGATAGTATAGCAACAAAAAATATATTTGCTGTAACTCATTAAACCTAGCGTCGTAATTTACAGACAATGTAAAACATCTAGTTTTTATTAAAATGGCTCGTTCTAGCTCTTCTCTAAGTTAGAGCGTTATGTTAGTGAGTGTAGTATTATTGTGGAAATGCATACATGTTATTACCGCAAATATTTTTTTTTGGCCTTACTGTTCGATACTGATTTGATTTTCGTGGGTTACTTTGGGGCATTAATTTTAACCAAACTTGGCAGTTAACTGGTAAAATTAATCATATTGCACCGACAAAGCATTTTTGAGTATTTTAAGTTCTTTTAAAGCTCAAATCATTTCAAGATTATTTATTGTTATATTCGTGTAGTCACTATTTATTTCTGAAAACACATTTCTGTGTAGACTTCTGGTGACATAGAAACCACGACGGATGGGAGTGGTGTGGTGGAGATAGCTGGAGGGCGCCACATCCTCGTGGAGTTGCGCTCTGGAGATACTAGTGACAGATGCGCTGGTGGATTCTTAGCTCACGCCACACAGATGGGTAAGAAGTATTTAGATCGGCCATTGTAAGTTGATTGGTCAAGCATTTTATGCATAGATGTTAGTGACGTACCAACCACTCGTGTCTGTTTTTTGTGCCGTTTTTATATACCTAATAATAATAATATAATAGTCTACAACTAGATGACTGGATGGGTGGAGAGGGAGAGGGAGGCCAAAGAAAAGATGGATGGATTGCGTGAAGAATGATATGAAAGAAAAGGAAGTTAGTGATAGCATGACGAGTGACAGGGTAGAATGGAAGAAAAAAACGTATTGCGCCGACCCCAAATAAGATGGGACAAGGGCAGGAAGAAGAAGAAGAGTCTACAACTATCACACAACCTACTATACCTATCTGGAGCTAATCATGGAGGTTGATTTAGTTTAGAACAGCTCCAACATATAAAAAAATCAACTCCATAGGTTAAGAGGTACCTAGTGGTTCTAATTCAGCTTGCAAGATTTTATCCAAACATGCTTAAAGCGTTCCAACTATCGGCCGTTTTCAAAAAACTCCATACTCTTTTGGAGTATGCAGCATGTATTGAACTCGCTCCTCTTGGCATACCTGGAAAGTAACGATCTCCTCGGTGGCCGACAGTACGGGTTTTGCCACAATAGGTCTATTGGGGACCTCTTAGTTTAATTTATTTATACGACTTGAATCAATAAAATGACACTGAAACGTAAGAAATGAAATAAAATGTGTAGGTACGGAAGCTGGACATAGGCTGCACTGACATTCATAACCGAGGGTCACCAGTACCCTTAGCCAAGTTGCAAATCTGCAATATTTAACGCTAGTAGAAAGCTTCAAATGTACGGAAATGACGCCATCTCAACGCTCAGTTATGTGGTCAGAACAAAAGAATTAGCGGCAAAGTCAACTCGAAGTGTTCGACAAAAGTGAAACGGTTGTAACTTGGCTAGGAGGGCAGTTTAGAGGTAGGTATGCGAATTACAGGGTTAAGTCTCGCAAACTTTCGTTGGAAAGGGAGGATCCTACGACCAGATGGATGTTGTGTCCAATCCAGACTAATGCGTGCTAATACCCTATAGTGATTTCGGACTGTTGTATATGTTATAATCGTGTAAAGAATTCTAATACCACGAAGCAGGATTTCGAATTTTAGTTCCAATGTGTCTTATGAATTATTTACAAAAGCGGACGATGTACATCCTCGAATCCGGCGAGACCCTCACAGGCTCGTACTGGATGTCATGACAAGGCTAGTTAAATATAATAAAAAATATTTATTTGGATCCCGAATGACCTAAAAATTCTTAATATCTGGTATTATTTAAAAGTAAATTGTATGATTGGCTGTCCACTAACAGTTTTTATAATATAATAGAGTTTTTTGACAAAAAACATTAATGGCCTAACTGTATGCACAAAAAATTGCACGCTTAAAATGTAAAGCAAAAACATGTATGCTCTGTATGTTAATCTTTGTAACATCTTTTATATCTTTTATTCATAAATATCACTACATACCTAACAAAAACAAATTCATCTTACAAACAGAACCTATCCGTAACGCCTCTGCCGCGTGGGCGTCAGTCAGCGGCAGCATGTGGTGGCGAACTGGAGGAGGAGCGAGAGAGGCTGCCGTGGCTCTAGCAGCTGCTGCAGCGCTGGCAGCGTTGTGTCTAGCGCTGCATTCAGCGCACCGGACCAGGGCGTACCAGAGAGCGGCGGATAAGGAGTCTCTTACTGACAGTGATGGTAAGGTTCAGCAGAAACCTAGAATATTGTACCTGATTAGTATCCTGATGGCTCAATGGTTAAGTCACAGTGAATTTGTCAATTTATAATGTACTTTTCTAGGTTAAACCAGGATATAACTGAAACCTCGTGCCTCGGACACCACGTAAAACCATTGTCAGTCGTTATAGGTAGACAGATGCCAGAAAATCTCACCATCAGTCTATCCAAGGAGTATTGTGTTGCCCAGTACTTGGGTTGTGGAGGTCTGATCGGCAGTCACTCCGTTTGAAACATGGGTATTCATCCGCATATGGTTAGATAGGAAACTGGCCCATATTAGTTAGGAAACGGCTAGGGAGATGATGATTTTTGTTTAAACGGTTAAGTAGCAGCTAGATCAAAGACTCCTTAAGATGCCTGGTAGGGGCCAGGCAGCCATGTCAATGAAAAATTCACTAGCTGGTGAACAGTAGAATTCCTAAATGAATACCCCGTCTCAGCAAGCGTAGCGGTTAGGTAGTTTTTTTTTTTATCAAGACAGTTAATCTTGGTGAAGTCCCAAAGGGGATGAAAAATTGTGACATAACTTAGCACAAGTAATGCAGCAGACTACGGTAGGGAGAATACATATTTTATTTTATGAACCTTGCACATGACATGTTTTTAAATATATTCTTTCTTCCAGCATGTTCAGCGTCACTGGAACTGGGTGGAGCACCATCAGGTTCACGAAGTACCTTACTGTCTGAGGTAGTAGGAGGAGGAGTGTCACTCCGAAGACTGCTGCCTTCGGGGAAGACCAGGCACACGCGGTTGAGGGATTCGGATAGGAACTCTGAAAATGTGGAGCAGAGGTAAGGAAATTATAATCCGTTGTGATATAATATAATTTAGTAAAATGATTTTACAGATTTTAAGTTGAGGCTTTAACAATTAATAAAACGAGAGGGTCTGGTATCTGTAGTCGTGATGGTCCATTGGTTAAGGCATCCGCCTCTTATGCACGAGGTTGCAAATCCGGACAACTACGAATTTGAATTTTTAATTTTCTATGTTTATCTAGTAGTCCAAGATCCTAGGGACACCAGACGTCACGTATTTTCTGACGAAGGAAATGTTGACGAATGAGTACTGTTAATTACAAAGAACGCATGCCTACCAGCTAGCTTGCTTAGGCGGCCAATTTTCAGGTCTCAGGTAATCAAGGTACATAAAAACATTACTTAAATTTTTACACATAAATTCTCCAAGCTTTTTACGTATTTTTTAGGCATTATTTTTAAAATCAAGTCGCCAATACTTCCAGACACATTCCGTCGGTCGTATTGCTTTGCAGACGCTGTAAACCTCCCAAATAATTACATAACTTCACCTAAATGCTCATGCTTAATTTTTTTATAATTGTTAACCAGACAACTATTTTAAAACTTTTTACAAGAAAACAGACCGATCCAAGGGGCCAATCATCTCCTAAACTCAATTTTAATTTCTCTGTGAATAGGAGCGCGAGCGCATTATCCACTTAATCCATTGGCCGTCTAAGCAAGCTAGCTAGTTAGTATGTACTAAGAACGTATGCCTACCGCATGCGTTCTTATTACATACTAACAGTACTCAATCGTCCACATTTCCTTCGTCAGAAAATACGTGACGTCTGGTGGCCCTGGGATCTTACTCTATAGGTCAGTAATGTACTGACACCTTGTGCGCCGTTCCTCAAAAAGCACGTCAAGTCCTTGGTCCCAGTTGTCATTGGTAGATCTTTGTCAGTCGTTATAGATACTCGTAACAGTCAGATGCTAGAAATCCTGACCATCAGTCCACACAAGGAATAACGTGTTACTCAACTAGGTTGTGGAGTTCTGATAGGCTATCGTTCTATGTAAAACACAGATATTCAGCCGCATTTGATCAGATTGGTAGCCAACCCCAAGTTAGTTGAGAAAACACTGATAGATGCTGATGAGTTCGTTTATCTTTAGGTATGCCTTGTTATAAACCTACTCAAACAGATCATCAAATGTGAGTGCTAATGTGTGTGTTAAATAATAGTCACAAAAGCTAATAAAGTGTTTTCTTTTTCTTTTGTGTTGGTTTTTAATTGAATCATGACATCAATAATAATTATCATATAAATGGTGTACCTACCGCTATACTTCTGTACGTAACATGTGTTTAAATGTCAGCGTTGTTTACTGTACGGTTCCTAGAAACTGTCGAGTCAGTCACTAGTTTTGATATGTCGAAGGTTAACAATCATATTATCTGGTTTTTGTGTTCTCTGAATATTGGTTCCGTGGACCACCGGACATCAGAAAATGATATATTACATTTTGATACAAGTGCAGAAAGATTGTCACTGCAGCCCTAGGCTCCATAACACACTCGCCTACATTTTCATCATCATCATTTCAGCCGATACACGTCCAATTTATTATTGTACTAAATAGCAGTCAGAAAAAACTTTTATCTAAAGATTAAATTGTTTGGGATTTCTTTACTAAAATTGTAAAATCATCATTATTATTCGTCAGGTCGGTAAATTCACAGAGATTTTTTTTCAAAAAATCCTAACCTTTCATTAAAGACCACTCAAAATCCTCAAAGAAAACCCTTCAATGAAGAGAGGAAAGAATAATTAATTAACAAACACTTGTCGCTTTGAAAGTACGTTGTTAACTGCGAGCCTATTGTTCGAGCACGTATCGTATGAAAATAAAATGATGGCGTACAGTCGGGTACAGTCGGCAGTAGGTTGATTGGTACCTTTGTTGGTATTGGAATCACCTAATTGTTGATTATTTTAAAATTATCAAAGAGGATTTGAACAAAAATGAATATTAGAAAGATTAGAATAAAATAAAATAGAATAGCATTTATTCGGCACAAGAAATACAATAACATAAAATAATAATAATAATAAAAAAGAGTACAGAAATACAATACAGTTGCGTTGAGCGTGCCAAAAGCGAAAGGGTCACCAACTTAACAATTGCTTGGCGTCGAACACTCAGCGCTGATTTTAAGCTGGCACCCTGCAGTACAGATTGCTTGCGGAACATATGGCCGTTGGAGCAGAAAGTTTCTGGAGTACAGACGAAAGACGCAGCAATGGAAGGCCTCTTCTAAGGTGGACCAATGACCCAGTGAGGGTTACGAGAATCCGATAGATGCGGAAAGTACGGGATCGTTCATTGTGGCGGCACTTGGGGGTGGTCGACGTCCAACAGTGGATGTTTTTCGACTGAAACGCTTAGTTCAGACCGTAGAAGTTTCAACAACGTAAGGGTGGATACTCCCCGCACTTTCTTTTACTAACGGCGTTGCGCCACCGGTACATGGTGGACATCCCACCCATACGAACAAAGCGTTTTGGGAACACATTTATTGTGCGTACAGCCAAGGAGTGGAATTCCCTGCCGGTATCTGTGTTTCCTGATAGCTACAACTTAGGGGTCAAGAGTGAATAGGTTACTTCTAGGCAAGCGTGTTCCATCGTCGACCACATCATCGCTTACCATCAGGTGAGATGGTGGTCAAACGCGAGCCTATCAATAATAAAAAAAAACCAAAACACATCTATGTTCCTTTAGTTGCCCTATGCGTTCCAGAGCCAAGGTAACTCCTTCTAACAATCCTGCAGGTCAACATCAAAGTCTACTCTTACGGCCTGTTCACGACCTTGCCACTGTGAGCGGTAGCTAAGCGCGAGGCGGCGAGCGGTAATATAAAAGTATGAAAATGTTCGAAGCACTTCATGAGACGCGTCTAATAGCGCCAGGCGCCCGCTTACTGATGCCGCCCCACTCGCCGCCAAAACCAAAGTCGCGAGCAGGCCGTTACGGGCCGTTCACGACTTTGCCACTGTGAGCGGAGCTGCGAGCGGTAAGACCAAAGTATGAAAATGTTTGAAACACGCCACGAGACGCCGCTCATAGCGCCCGGTGCCCGCTTACCCCCGCTCGCCGCACCGCTCTCCGCTAACACCGAAGTCGTGAATAGGCCGTTGCGGCTGTTATCATAAAGCCTTCCTTTAGAGATACAAAATCAAACTAACCTCACCAAACTTTCCCCAGGGATGAAGAAGACCCAATAACCGACAACGAAGCGGACCCTGGTGACAACACGAGCGTCGTCAGCGCCGAGAGTGTCGCCAGCCAGGCGACCGTCACGCCCGAGACCGTATCGTCTAGCAGCGCGCCTGTTACTGGCAACATTCCTCCCTCACCACTGAGGAGGTCTCATACTGTATCTGTGACTAATGTTACAGTGCAGCAGGTAAGTTCTATTATGATAATTAAGTGATAACATTATTGTACTGCTTTGTCCTTGTCATACTATAATCCTAACTAATATTATAAATGTGAAAGTGTGGATGTTTGGATGTTTGTTACTTAATCACGCAAAAACGGCTGAACGGATTTGGATGAAATTTGGCATGCATATAGCCTTTGACATGGAAAAGAACATAGGCTACCTTTTATCCCGATTCCTTAAGTACCTAATGCCACGCGGGCTTCGCTTTAATTTCATATTTAAATTTTAATTATAATTTCATTGTTTCCGTTCTTTTGCCATAAATTACGTAATTATATTTTAATGATAAGGGGAAGACACCAGCTGCTGTAATTAATCTATAAAACACTAATTTTAGTACATGCGAAACCCATAACACGTGTCCAGTATTTTTAAGTAAAGAATCTATATACAAAATTTCATAACTGTAACATGAAAAATAACAAAGTTATAAGCCAGTTATGGTACCAAGTTGGCATCATAAATACGTGGGACTGAGGCGTTGTTTTGCTTCCGCACCCAGTTGTGCGCTGGCACCTAATGCCCGATATGATCTGCCGTGAGCTGTGTTGTACTTAGTGTTGGTGGTATCTCACTTGTGACCTTTTGAATATTTTTGGGAAAAAATACAACATGATGTGCGATTCAGTTGCTGATTCTGAACAAACTTTATTCAGGTTTCGTATATACCAAGTATATACTAAAGATAATGTTGTATAAAATCCATTTTTCTGTGAGAACCGCTTCTTCTTTAGTTATCTTTTAATGTACCTATCCTAATTCTACTGTTTTTAAATTTAAATTTATGTGTGAGGTGGAAATAAACGTTTTTCTTGCTTTGTCTTGATATTGGGACAGCTATCGCGGTCACAATGACCTGCAAAACTCGAAAACTTAAAAAAACCGACAAGTGCGAGTCGGACTAGGGAACGAAGAGTTCCGTACCGTCCGTTACAAAACGCGGCAAAAAACATGTTTGTTGTATTCCTATATATTCTGCTTTTCGTATTTGTTGTTATTGGGGCAACTGATATACATCTTGTGTGTAAATTTCAACTGTCTAGCTATGACGGTTCTTGAGATACAGCCTGGTGACAGACGGACAAACAAACAGATAGACAGATGCACAGGGGGTCTTAGTATTAGGGTCCCGTTTTACTCTTTGGGTAAGGAACCCTAAAAATGAAATTGACATGCTAACCTGAATATCAAGTAGACTATAATATTTGCCAGTAAAGAATCACTAATTCGAACCATGTCACAAATTCATTTATTTATTCTTTTAACTTATATTCAGGTATCGTCACCACCGCAGTCAACAACTGGCTCAATGGTGGTCGAAATGAGTACCAGCATGAGCAGTGCGAGTGAAAGAGATAGCTGTAGCGAGAAGGACAGGGACAGCATGTGGGAGAAGGACCGAAGCGAGAGCCGAGCGTCTTCGTCTACGTCGGCCGCGACGCTAACCAACGTGAGTGGTAGTGTGACGTCACTATGTTTGTGTGAAAGAGACAGCTGTAGCGAGAAGGACAGGGACAGCATGTGGGAGAAGGAACGAAGCGGCCGAGTGTCTTCGTCTACATCGGCTGCGACTCTAACCAACGTGAGTGGTAGTGAGGAGAAGGATAGGGACAGCATGAGGGAGAAGAACCGAAGCGAGAGCCGAGCGTCTTCGTCTACGTCAGCCGCGACTCTAACCAACGTGAGTGGTAGTGTGACGTCACTATGTTTGTGTGAAAGAGACAGATGTATTGAGGAGTACCAGGACAACATTTCTGAAGAACCAAAGCGAGATCATCTTCTATATCAGCTGTAAAGTGACGTCATTGGTGAGTCAGTCAAACAGGGCATAAAATTGCGCGGGACTTTGGGAAATATTTTCCATTCTGTGCCGATTACGTCATGTTTCGATGGACCTAATAAACGATTTATCATCTATTAATTAGACTAAGTCCCCTCTTTGAGGCGTGGCTGGAAAGACCTCATGGCTCCCTCACCTTCCGCATGACGCAGGTGCTCACCGGACATGGTAAGTTCGGACGGGAAGACCGCAGCAGGCAAATTGTTCCAGTCCCTCGATGTGCGCGATATAAACGACGAGGCAAAATGATTGGTCCGGACCGTAGAGGTTTCAACCTAAGGGTGGATATCATCGTTCGTCGGGTTGTCCAATTGTAGGTATGAGATAGTGGAATCAAGTCAAACAGTTCCTGCGCCCATTCTCCAAAATGCATCCTATAAACACACCACAGTTTTGCCTTCGCAGGCCAATTTGTACGAGAACATTGTAAACCTGTTTGAGTTTTACCAATTACACACTACAATGCAAAGCACTTCAATGACAAATGTCATTACCTACGGAGAAGTCACGTGACAATAATGTCATTGCCGTATATTTTTAACCGACTTTAAAAGAAAGAATAGGTTCTCAATTTGGTTGTATTTTTTATGTTTGTTATCTCAGAACTCCGTCGATTATGGAAAGATTTGCATTTTTTTTTTCCCTAAAAAGAATATGCTTCCAGATTGGTCCTAGTTTTTTTCAAAATCCAGTTCTGATGATGGGATCCATGAGGAATCGAGGAAACTCCTCTAATATTATAGGCAATCATATAGTGATTTTGGTATTTTCATCGAGAACTTAGGATTCACAGTCAAAAAGATTTTTTAATAATAATATGATATTACAAGGCGATGAATACAATGGTTTATTCTGTTTCTCCAGGGTTGGTACTCACCAGCTCTCAGCGGGGTCTCCGCCGCCAGGATCCGCGACAACCCCAAGCATACGAAGGAGTCCTGCAACCGTCGCCTGCTCAAGTCAGACCTCAGCCTTACTTCGCACCCCGAGATGGAGATAGACTACTACGATTATGAAGTTAATAATGCTGGTAAGGTGTTCGCGATAATCAGGATCTCATTTTGTTATTTACCGATATTCATTCATTCAATTTTAATCATCAAAAAGTTCTTGAGATAAGACTAAAACACACGTGACACTTCTACTTCGAACTTCGCACTGGGCCCGCGTGGTGAGTTACAGCCCACTCCCTCTTCTAGAGAGGAGGGCTGAGTCCCAACAGTGAGAACATTAATACACTGATTAGGTACAGGTCGCGCGGTGAATCAAGATCTCTCGGCAAAAGTGGAAGGGGCATGCGCAGTATTAAATTCTAAGGTCTATTTGGCGACGTGCGGGCGGGTGTGCGCCAACGGCGACACGTCATTGGTAGATAGAGTCGCTCTTCAATTCCCGCGTTGCGTTCTCGCGTCTCATTGGATACTGTTGTACTTGGGTACTATTGCGTACAGCTTGTGTTATCGTATTAGTAATACGTAGTCGTAAAAAAAATGGTTAGCCAGAAAAATGGTTTACGACGTGAATTGTTACGTTAAGAAAGAAACTAACGAAATTATTTTATTTTATTTTAATATTAATTTTAAAAGTTTAATTTTTTCTGAATTTACCTACTTACAAGATAAATTACAAGCAAAAACTAGTGTTCATTATAAGTTATGTTACTAAGGTTCAAACATACGAAATTAAAAATAAAATCCTAACATACTAAGAATTTCTGTGCGCAATTGTACACATGCGCCGATTGCCCCCACTACTTTCACCGAGCGATCTTGATTCCTGTATGCTATATGCTATGCTAAAAAAATTAGTCAAGAACCAAATTGTCAGGTATGGAGTAGCTGTGATCAGAAGTGTTTTAAGTGTAGCTACGACAGTCCGACATTGAGTGTCGTGTGTGTCATGTATACACTTTCTGGAGAGGATGAAAGCACTAACTTTGGACCCCCGTACATACCCTTAGAGGGTGAATTTAGAAAAATTATTTCTTAGTGATTGCCTACGTTAGAAGTGGAAAACTTGAATACAATTTTACGCTCTGAGTCCCAGTAATTTCGGCTGTGCATTGATGTGTTAGTCAATCAGTGTCTCCTTTTATATATTTTTATTTACATAGATAGAACACAGTTTATTTTTCTTTTTTTAATGTAAATTTTTTATCATTATTCATAAGACTGCTGAAATTTTATATTACTTACTGAAATGACTATTCATAATCTTAAGTCATAAAAAGATCGTAAACAGTAGTTCTGAAAACAACTTTGTTAGTGCAAAGCTCTTAAATTTTTTACTACTTCTAGACTTGTTTAATCTATACTTACATTGTAATAAAAACGTTAACTATACAGTTAGTGTGTTTTTAATATCGTGCGGTTTTGACGCATGCGGAATTGCCCCGTAGGCGTGGGCCCCCGCAAATGTCCATTTCATACAAGTATTTATTGTAATATTTATAATTTTTGGAATGCAAAAATTTGCACAATATTAAAAACATTCTCATGGCACGGTTAGCGCAGTTATTGAGCGACTCACATGCTGCGGATTCGATTCTCACTATTACTAAGACTGCTGTCTGTCCGTCCGTCTGTCCGTCTGTCTGTCACCAGGCTGTATCTCAAGAACCGCGATAGCTAGATAGTTGAAATTTTTACAAATTATGTATTTCTATTGCCGCTTTAACAACAAATACTAAAAACAAAATAAAATAAATATTTAAGGGTGCTCCCATACAACAAACGCGATTTTTTTGCCAAATATTCCTAAGGACGGTACGGGAATCATCGTTCGCGAGTCCAACTCGCACATGGCCAGTTTTTTTTTATTTTACTAAAAACTAAGGGGACTCGGAAAGGAAATAATAAAATTAACACTAAAACTTCTGGTTAATGTCGCATCACGCCACAACCACAAAATAGATAGGTACAGAAGTCAATCTACATACAAAGCGCGCTCGAGCAACGCACACATAAACACCACTCACGAACACGATGTCTCGGTCGCCTCTCGGATCACTCGTCGAACAGTTCCGACTCAAATGCTCATTAGTATGCGTCCACCGAGCGTAGGTATAAAAAGTGAAGTACATACATGAGATTGTCTTCTGTACCTATCTATTTTGTGCCACAACACTGTAAGAGTAGTGGCGTGACACTTACAGTTTTTACAGCTTTTCATACAAAAGTAGGTTTTTATAAATACAATTACGATTTCGGAAAACACAACTCAAGTTAACCTTTGAAATTAATTAAAAAGAAACTGAATTGTCATTTGTCACAGGTTCAGTTCCCGGCTCGTACTTGGGAATGGATCCAGCTTTCCTGGTCTGGATACCACCGCTCGAAGAGGGAGATATTCTGAAGGAGATTGATGAAAACAAAGTGCCAATTTATGAGGTACGTATTGAAATTATCAGGTATCTACACTAAAATTACAAGGTGGTAAAGTTTGTCTTTTTGTTTGTAGGAGGTACTCTCTGAAAATTTGGTCCTATTGCTAAAATTTTTCCCTCATTTTTCAATTTGATGGCCTGAAACACAGGTTAAAATTAATCTAGTTCGGGCGGTCCACTAACAAACATGGCACATCCGAACCACGATTATTTGCACCTTTAATAATATTTTAGTTTTAGTATATTTTTAGGCACTGAACTGTATGAATAAACTTATTACTGTAGGCTTAACGTACCTTTTGTGTAAACGTTATTTGCAATAAAAAATTATTATTATTATTATTTATTTAATGGATGAAAAAATTTTTGCTGCTTTATTTGTGAGTGACATAATAGGCTACATTTTAATTACGCGGGCAAAGCCGCGGGAAGAAGCTATTTACTTAAATAGGAAAACATTTAGATCTTAAATCTAAGTGCTCCATCACAAAAAGAACATTACATCCACTATTTTATACGCCTTAATAGCTAATATTAATAAACAACAGGAAATGAATAAAATCGAAAACAGAACAGAATGAAAACGATAGTAATTTACAGTATATAAAAATTTAGAGAAACTGAATTTAAAATTAAACATATTTACGTTAGCTAATTCTGATTCAAAATGTTTTTATTGTTAGGTATATTAGAATCTCTTATCAGATTTGGTCTCATCTTTTGATCGCATGATCGCAACGTCAAAAAAAAGGAAAAATGTGCTGTTAACGCCAGCAGGGTAACAAAAGATTTCATTCTTATACAACAGAAACAAGAAAAACAATATATCTTCGAAGATTTATTAGCTTTTAAGTATTTTATGTTGTTGTGAGCGTGCATTTTTCTTTGTAATTACATAATGCTCGAAAGGATAAAAAAATAAATATGATGACCGTTTGACCACCAAAGTAGTATTTACAAAACAATGTCCTTTTACAGGAGATCCTTCCAAAGGAACTTCACCCAGACCCCGGCAGCAACACAGAATCTCCCGAAGACCGACCATCATCCAGCACCCTCAAGAGAAACCCCGACAACCGTCTCAACAGATCCAACGAATCCATCAAATCGTTCCGCAAAGTCATCGAAAAAGGAAACATAATACACCCCCTAAACTTCAGCATAACTGATCTGCAAAACTCGCCCAAAATGTCAAAGAGAAACAAGAAGAAGAAGGCTGAAAGTCCCGTGACGATACCAATGAAAGATCTAACGCTAACGCGATCACCAGTCAGAGTCCACAGGAAAGAGAATCGAAGTGATTTCGACACGTCGACTTTGAAAAGAGTTACAGAAACTAAAGAAAAAGATGCAGACACACTGAAAAGAAATGACTTCGCTGACATAAGATTTGCTGATGAAAATTCCGATTCGTCAAATGATATAAAATTCGCAGACGATTCGCCGGATAGCAATAGGATTGTTGATAACTATAATGTTAAAGCCTAGGATACTTGCGTTTTGGAGACAGCTCTTGATGTTTTGAACCTGGTATATAGACCTACATTTTGTGTACCCTTATAGAAATTGGTATCGAATTACCCCTAGGTACTTTGTGAATTCTAGCTAGTTGATAGTCAAACATAATTTTCAATGTAAGTTGAAAGATGAACTTATAAATGATATGAAAAAAAACGTATCTTTCTGCGTAATACTTTCATCTACAAGTACACGACTTACTATGAGAAGTCATCCATCATTTATATCAAATGAAAACATGTGCTGGTTAAAAGTATATTTTGTATTATAAAGGGGTAATATTTTAATTTCATTACAAAATACTCCCATTTCCATTAGTTGAGTGTAAGGACCAATCTGTGAATATATCCGACATATAGTTCTCATATCATCAAAACATACATATTTTTCAATGTCATAGTTCCATTTATCACAATGTAAGGTAGTCACTTATTTAGTCATAGAATTTTATAATCAAGCTAATCGTTAGTATCATTGTAGAATCCACTTGGCCATTACTTAGAAGTAAAATACCGACTTGGAATGTAGAAAAATATACAGAATATAAATTTGAAAAAGAAAAATGGTAAAGATTCGATTAGGGGACAAAACTGTCCCAAAAATCTTGCGCAGCACTGTAAAATTGTCCAAAATGTCTCACGGCACGTGAATGCATCGTAAAATATTGGGTGGCAAGTTGCGGGACACTAAACAACGTTGCAGTCATGTTGAGGGACAAATTGTCCCATAATTTATCTAAGGTTTTAATTACTTTTTTGCAAACAGACATAAAGATCTGGTTTCTAGTGTAGAGTTTGCATTTTAATACTAATCTTATTTTTTTACATTTCAAGAAGGTACATCTGTTTTACAAACATTGTATAAATACCATTGCATTTTCTGATTGTTCTAATGTAATATTTATTTAGTTTTTATTAATCAAATAAATAATAATAATTGTAACATCGCTGTGCCCACGCTGCCAAAGTGTAGTTTATGCAATATCTTAAGTTTCAGTCAATCAATAATTTTAATATTTATTAGAAGACTGACTTTCGGGCGGTGCAATAATTTCTAATCGAAAATAATCGACTGTTTTCAGATCTTTAAAAATTCTAGTCATTTTGTGTCAAAGAATCGATTTAAATTATTATGTATTTTAAAACAAAGAATGTAATGGACTCTTACACGAAAAAAAAAACAATTAAAAATACCTAAACAAACAAAATAATTATGAGTCCATAAAATAAAATTTTAAAAGTAGGCAATCTGTAAAATTAATTTAAATAAAAAACAGTCACATAAATAAGGCTTGTTTTTGCATTTCGCAAAATATTTATTGCATTTATTTAGTTACGAAACTTAGTAATAAGTGTAAGACCGTATTGTTTTTAATAATTATTAATTGTATAATTAGGTACGTCCTCAGATTTAGTTGAACATGTTGTTTTAATGTTTTATTTGTGGAAGTTCCATTAAAGACATTTTTATTTTGTAATTTGATATTGTTCTTTTATTTAAAACACTAAACCCTTTTAATTCATTAAACCCCAAGCGAACGCACCTATTGTCTTTCTATTGTGTCTGTAATTTCCACGATTGAAAGGTTAATCTTAAATAAAAAAATAAAAAAATATCTACTCTACAAAAGGTACCTACTTGTATTTTGAGATTCTTATGATCGTAGTCGACTGCCCAATTTACTGGTATCAGAAATCCAAAAAAAAAAAAAAATGAGAATGACTACAATGTTGTATTATACCAATAGATGCGAGACTAATAGGACGGATCATTATGGCGACACTTTGTGGAGGCTTATGTCTAGCAGTGGACCTCTTTTGGCTGAAAAGTTGATGACAATGTAGGTACTGAATAAGTTTATTTTTTTTTATCTAGCCCTTATCTACTGCTGCGCCAAGGGCTCCCGCCACCTCTTTCTAGGTCGGCTACGACGGTGCTTTCCCTCTGCAGGAACCCACTGCGTGGCGACGCTTGCCCCCAGCTGTTTTGGTCCATGCGGCTGACTTGACCCGCGCAATCCCGTCCTAGCCTGGCAGCTTTTTGCCTACGTGTGTTATGCCCATTTTGGAGTGCAGCGCGTCATTCCATATCTATCTGTTCTTTATACCCAGAATGCTGCGCTCCATAGCAGCTCTCTGGCAAACCCCAAGGCAAATTAGCCTATACCTAATTTATTTACGGCCTGCCCTCCTAGCCAAGTTACAACCGTTTCTATTCTATTCTCTTGTGTCGAACTCCTCGAACTGGCCACGCCTCTGATTCCTTTGTGACTCAGCGTTGATACGACGTCATAACAAAAGAATCGGAGGCGTGGCCAACTCTAGGCGTTCGACACAAGAGAATAGAATAGAAACGGTTGTAACTTGGCTAGGGGGGCTGGTCACAAATTCGGTCTTAGCGGCGAGCAGCACTGTGAGCGGGGCGACATTGGTAAGTGGGCGCGCGCCGCTATGAGCAACGTCTCGTAGCGTGCTTCAAACATTTTTATGCTTTTGTCCTGACCGCTCGCCGCCTCACACCTAGCTACCACTCTCACCGGCAAGGTCGTGAACGGCCGATACTGTTGCATCATTCTAAAGGTTCACAAAACTAACATCACGTGAAATACTAATATCTACCCACTTTGCAGTTCAATACAAAGAAAAACAACCCTCACATGAAGTAGTTACTTGTACTTCGTAAGTTCAAGAGTCAACTGAGGAAGTAAGTTTCCCAACTTTGTTGTTATAGTCCAAGAAAAACTTGTGGTTCAGGAAGTTACCCTCCACAGTCGTGTTGGAGAAGTTGTTTTTGTACCAGTAAAACAAGTCAAATGTGATACTGTTACACAAGGTATACTATACACTACTATTTTTTAATTCGTACAAATACTTAGAGGGCATATTACAAAAAGGTCTTGTTATTATTATAGTAAAGTCTCGATAAATAATATTCATAAACAGCGAAGTTATTAACGTTTGTTTATATCCCAAAATGTCACTCAATTTATGGATATATTGTACAGGCTATTGATTACGAATAAATAAATGACGATCAAAATGGAAAAACACTGCGCATAGTATTTTCTAGGAGCAGTTTAACAACTGCTCCTAGAACCAATTATGAAAAAATTTCGTAAACAATTTTGGAATTTCGTTTTATTTTCACTTTTGACTTCACAAATATGATCAGTATCGGTTGCGAATAAAGCCCCATTTTTTATACTAATTAAAAAATAAGAGTGTATAGGTTTAGGTTTGTAAGTTCGGGGTTCCCTACACACTTGTTGGAAAGAATTCACTTGATAGTGCTTGAAATCGACAGATTACGAGCACGACAGTTCACTACCTCGATGCATCAAAATCTCGAAAACTACATAATAGGGTCGAATCATCGGCAGGACGATGGCCCATTTGATAGTCGGTCGAGATAGGATGTTACAAGATAATGGGTCTTCGTCCTCACACAATGATGATACTCGCGCGTTTTTTCTTCACAAATCTGGTGCAGGAACCTCCCGAACTTACCATGTCCAGTGAGGACCTGTGTCGTGTTGGATGGTGAGGACGTCATGACGTCCTTACAGTCCCGCCTCGAAGAGTTGACTAACCGCCATGCGTACCCAGCACTTGAGAGTCGCCGTCGCTATTTCACCATGAGATCCCGCTGGAACTTTGTCCACCGTGCCGCGACTTATCACCATGGACCAAACAATGTTTGAGGCGTCTGGACCATCTGGATTGGTCAAGACGCGTCTGGATCCCCTAGGTTGGGAACGAGGCGTCTGAACCCCCTAAGTTGGGCAGAAGCCGCTTAAAAGGCAGCTCCGGTCCATTCCAGTTTGGGATCCAGACGTAAGTCGTACACATCTAAAACTATATCATGATTGTGATAGGTAGAATAAACTTTATTGTATACCAAACCAGTAACAATTTCACGGAAACTTAAATCTATGGGTACAATGGCAGCCTTATCGCTGACAGCGATATTTATCAGACAACCTTAGAATTATTTATTAGGACTATAAAATGAATGGACCACAAAATGGATAGATACAGAAGTCAATCTACATACAAAGTGCGCTCGAGCAACGCACACATAGACACCGCTCACGGACACGATATCTCGGTCGCGTCTCGGATCACTCGTCGAACAGTTCCGGCTCAAACGCTCATTAGTGTGCGTCCACCGAGCGTAGGTATAAAAAGTGAAGTACATACATGAGATTGTCTTCTGTACCTATCTATTTTGTGCTTAGACTATGACTATGAAGTATAAGGTAATACCTAACCCTTTTTATTAGAACAGTAAGCATAGGTTTTCAGTCTACCCTGATGCCACTGAATACCAGTAATTTTTATTGGAGGCCGATCTGATATTCAATCAACTGATAAGGCTTTTTTCGGACTTTGAGGCGCCTCACTACTCTTAATGACTATCAACTGATCGATTAAAGACTCTAAGAATCTGTATTAACTATAAATAAAAAACCTTAAATGGATATATAAAATAATAAAGTGAGACATGAGTATCGTATTTTGTATTCTATAATATTAGAGGAAGTTCGAAAGTGGCGCCAGGGACTAAAAAATTACAAGGAAATCATTTGTCATAGTATGGTCATGTAAAGAAGAAGGATAAAACGCATGTAACTAAAAGAGTTATGAGTATACACGTGGATGGATACAGAGGAAGAGAAAGGCCAAAGAAAAGATGGTTGGATTGTGTAAAGAGTAATATGAAAGAAAAGAGAGTCAGTGATACCCGGTTGGCAGGACATAATTAAATAAAAAAACGTGTTATGCCGACCATAAATAAAACGGGACAAGGGCAGACAGATGATAAAATGGATACGGTAAGACATTGCAAAGGCATTTCAACTAATCGCTATGAAAATAGCTATAGGTTACCAAAATACGGTCACTCTAACCAAAATTGAATACAGAATTAGGGTGCGTACCTACCTCAACAAGTTTCGGCTCACCTAAGCTCCTCAAATCATGGCATACCAAACAGGTGGTATTTTAATATAAATGATTCAGATCTCCGTGAGATAGCAACTCAAGTTTACGACAAGAGTTTACTATGTAACCCTCAGTCGTCCCAGTTGCATATCTTTAGTGAAACTATTAGTTGGCTCGATATTGCGAGCGGGTGCGAGACTAATTGCTTTGAATCTTATGATGGTATTTGAGTAATATGACTTGAAATGGTGATGGTGCAACATTTGGTATGTTTGATGCTTAACCTTTCAATCGTGGAAATTACAGACACAATAGAAAGACAATAGGTGCGCGAACGCCGGCGGTTTAATGAATTAAACCCCAAGCAAACGCCGGCGTTCGCGCACCTATTGTCTTTCTATTGTGTCTGTAATTTTCACGATCGAAAGGTTAATGAATTAATATGATTCCTATGGTTTGCAAATTGGTCATAAATAACATTTTTACATGTTATTTTTTTGAATTTCGCACATATCACTATGTTTTCCGTCTGTCAAGACCTGTTTTCTCAGGTACTCGTGGATGTACTCAGTTGAAATTTATATCAAATATTCAGACCTATCTATAGGCCATTCGAATACTTGTTCCGTGCGGGAGGAGCCAATCGCTCAACCATGCCGTCAAAACTTCTAAAATTGACCCAAATAACTTCATACAAAAATAACGTCGACCCAAATCATTCCATCCCTAATGAAACTAAACCCAACATGTTAACACATGAAAATCTAATAAATACAGGCTATCCGTTTCGTACTCCACGTTATTTTCATCTAGACAAGAATTTAATATCTTGGTTATAGGACAGCGAGCAATTAGGTTGCATGCCTAGCCTGAGCTATGAGGCTATGTGTGACAAGCATGAAGGTTTTACTAAATGACGTAATTGGCAAGGCTGTCGTGGCAATAATATTACGGATCTGATTACGGATATAGGTCTTTTTAGGGTTCCGTAGCCAAATGGCAAAAAACGGAACTCTTATAGATTCGTCATGTCTGTCTGTCTGTCCGTCCGTATGTCACTTTTTTCCGAAACTATAAGAGCTACACTGTTGAAACTTTGTAAGTAGATGTATTTTGTGAACCGCATTAAGATTTTTACACAAAAATAGAAAATAAGCAATAAATTTTGGGGGTCCCCATACTTAGTACTGAAACTCAAAAATTTTTTTTTCATCATACCCATACGTATGGGGTATTTATAGATAGGTCTTCAAAAATGATATTGAGGTTTCTAATATCATTTTTTTCTATACTGAATAGTTTGCGCGAAAGACACTTCCAAAGTGGTAAAATATGTAACTTCTAAAATAAGAGAATGATAAAACTAAAAAATATATATGATGTACATTACCATACAAACTGCTAACGAAAATTGGTTTGAACGAGATTTAGCAAGTAGTTGTTTTTTTAATACGTCATAAATCTAAAAAATACACTATTATTATAACATCGATCAAAGTTACAACGAACTACAAGAACTTTTATAATATGTTACTTGCTGCTACGGAACCCTTCATGGGCGAGTCCGACTCGCACTTAGCCGGTTTTTTTAATTTGAGGAGGGAAATCATCTAATGACTTTCCCGCTCTAGGCTGGATTGGGAGGGCGTATCAGACTTTTACTGACTAAAATCACACCTATGTTCCTTCAGTTTCTTTTTGTGTTCCAGGACCATTAGTACATACTTTTCAGAACCGTTCCCATAGCCCTAACAGGCATCAGTCCTGCTGGGTCCCTATAGTTTGCAGACATTTCTTTGAGGCGTGGTTGGAACACGAAGAGCAGTGAACAGTTCGGGTCTTATAGGACGAGCAGACAGCGTGCAACCTTTTGCTCATCGTCTTTATACGAATACGGATATAGATAACAACAATATTACGATATTGAAGAGAATCTCATGTATTATTGCTCTTCTGAATTTGCAGGCTGGCAAGACAATGATACTTTTAAGGTTTAAAAATGGATTAAGTGTTTGAATTAGACGATAAAAGGTTGTTTTTTTGTATTAATAATACAAAAAGCTTAGTACTTATAGGATTACAACTAATAATTAGTGGAACAAATAATAGTCTTTCATTACTCGCTGCGACTCGCAATATCGTACCGGTTTATATACCAATATTTCGGATTATCTACTTTATTCGGATAGTATTTTTTCTTGGAATTGTAAAAGTAAAATAAAAATAGAAAAATATTTCGCTTTAATATAAATGGTATTGACAAAAGATTTTGATATTAACTACTACAAATTATTATTATTTTACGAAAATTAAATGTTTTTGTGAAGAATCGCCAAACTTAAGTGGCAATGGGCAGGGCACATTGCACGCAGAACAGATGGTCGATGGGGACGAAAGGTTCTGGAGTGGCGACCACGTACCGGAAGACGCAGCGTTGGACAGCCTCCAACAAGGTGGCCCGATGACCTGGTCAGGGTCGCGAGAATCCGATGGATGCGTGACGCACAGGACCGGTCGTTGTGGCGACGCTTGGGGGAGGCCTATGTCCAACAGTGGACGCCTTTCGGCTGATATGATGATGATAATGATGAAGTATTTTTTCAAGGTCATTCAAGTTGTACTGTTGTTGTTGTATACATGTACAATCAGTGCTCAAGGAGTTAAACTCCACACTTACATAAAATTATTTGAAACTTTTAAAGCTGATTTTATTATTATTAATAACTTATTTACAAATTATTTTAATACATTATGTACATAAAAAACTTAAATACTAAATAAACTATTTATACTAAAACCTAACTATGTAAGTACATAAATATAATACAAAATGACAAAGTACGCTCAGGCGTCAAAGTACTCCTCCACATCGCTGTCATCCAGAAATGTGCCCAGAAGACTGGCAGCATTGCCACGTTGAATGGCAATGCTAATTCTTTGGGCGAAGAACGAACCAGCCCTCTGGTCACGTGAAGTGTCGATCAGTCGGCGTGAAATTTCCTTGAAAAGGAGACGCGCACTCGGACCCCATGAACCAAGTGTTTCGACCCCAAACGGCTCAAAACTGTAATTACCAATAAGATTACAGTATTTGTGCCGTTTAAGGGTCTCAGCAGCAGCAGCGGCAGCGCCAGCACAGCCTGCCGTACTTGGAATATGGGATGGCGCAAGGGTGTCGACACAGGTTGCGTCCCATACCAGAGGCCTACCCACCTTCCACGGTACCAACGTCATACCATCTGGTCTCTTCCCATCGTCACGTACCAAACCATTTGGTTCTAATACGGCAGGTACGCCGGCGGTGACAAGAGCTCGACGAATAATGTCGTTGATGCTAGCGTGTCGTGGTATGCGGCCTGCGCTCCTGCAACAGGACAAGCCATGGTGCCCGAGGCTGTCGACACCTTCACCACAGTGGCACCAAGGTGGAGCAACACAAGGTGCGCCTAAGCGTAGACAGGTAGCGAGCCGAAACGAGGCGTCATCCATCATAGTGCCTATGGTGATTTGGTTACGAATAGGTTTTTATGACGGATATACGATAGTTTCGATTTCAGTTTCTACAACATCTCTGGTAATTGGGACAAGCTTAACTTCGACGGTTAGAAGAGGATTATCAATTAGGCTTGCTGAAGCCAATCTTTTTGTGATAACGTGGAGTTGGTGTATGTGCAGCTTGTTTTAGCTTAAGAGAATAAGTATTATTCTTTAGAGTTAGTAGTAAGCAATTATATGAAGGATAATATTTAATGATGCTCTATGTTATTTTGATCTCAGCGTTTAGTCGTTGATCTATGACTATACTACAAAGACCTTTTTTTGGGGACTGAGTCACCCGCGTCCGTAGGAGAATACCCGAAGCAAGTCCCTACACGTAGTCCCCGGGTGGTGCTAATCAGGTGACACTAACTGGTGGTAGGTTTCGACCGTTGGCTTGCGACCACCCACTGAGCAAAGACGTACCGCCAAACGGCCTGGCCGTGTTCCGGTATGATGCTCAGTGTAGCCAGTCTGGAGGAGTTGGGTCGAAATAGTTGTTCCAACGCAAGCAGACCAATCTGGCTCATGCTGATAGGGAGGAATCGGGAGGCTAGTCGCGGAGGGTAGCGGGATCCGAGGCACGGTTGCCGCTGGCCGACCGCAGGTAGTTGGGGGCCCAAGTAATGTGCTAGCCACACATGAAAGGCTGCCCCGCCAACTGTCGAAAAATCCCGGAATGCGCCATCGTGCTGGTTGGCGACCAGACGAGAGGGCCCGATGGACATTCCCGGGGGGGCTCGGGCGTCCCCGCAGTCTCCAGACTAGTCCCCCAATGATTTCGTCCCTTCAGTGCGTGCCTGAGGGTTAGCTGCGTGGAACCTCATTTCACTTCCTTCTCCTCTCCTCCCGTTCACTCATATGAAAATGAAAAGGACAAAGAGACTCGTTAAACAGCGGCTGCACTCCCTCTCCCACAAAGTGCACCTCATTAACATAAGAGGTCTGCACTCCAATATCGTCGCAGTCCACCATCACCTGGAGACTGAAAAGCCAGCTCTCTTCTTCCTTTCGGAGACGCAGATCAGGTGTCCGTCCGACGTGTCGTACCTTTCCTACCCAGGGTTTACCTTGGAGCACAATTTTAAACCACGTGAGGGTGTATGTATGTACGCCCGGGACGACATCTGCTATCGGCGTCTCCGTAACCTTGAGGACTCCAGTTTCTCGACGCTTTGGACTTTGGTGGACACAGGCCTGGATAAAATAATCTACGCTTGTGTCTACCGGTCGCACAGCGGAGATCAGGAGACATCCGGGCTCACACAGCATCTGAGTGAGGCGGCGGATGTGGCTCTACAGCGGTACCCTTCTGCCCAATTGGTGTTACTGGGGGATTTTAATGCCCACCACCAAGAGTGGTTATTCCCGTACCAGTCCACAGACCACGCCGGTCGTGAGATACGAAAGCTAGCGCTAGCACTTAATCTCACCCAGCTGGTCCAGGGGGCAACGAGGGTGCCGGATGTGGATTCGCACACAGCCAATTGCTTGGACCTCCTGCTGACAACAGATCCAGACCGATACTCTGTGTCGATATGTTCGCCTTTAGGCAGTTCCGACCACTGTCTGGTTAAGTCTGTGTCTGTCTACTCCCTGCCCGATCCCAGCCCTAGAGGCACCCGGCGGGTATGGCGATACAGGTCAGCAGATTGGGATGGCTTGCGGTCTTTCTTCGCATGCTATCCTTGGCAGCTCACTTGCTTTTCTTCCGAGGATGCTTCGTCGTGCGCAGATGCCGTGACGGATGTGTTGCGACAGGGGATGGAGTACTTCATCCCATTCTCTGACGTAACAATGTCTGGCCAAGCTCGTCCATGGTTCGGCGCCGAGTGTCATCGCGCAGACGCGCTTAAGCACGCGGCATACCGAGCTTGGGCTGACGCTCGTATGCACAAAGCAAGCGACGTGGCTCAAAAGAAGAAGGCCTTTAACAGGGCTGCCAAGTCCTGCAAGAAGGTGTTGAGGAGGTCTCGGTTCGACCACGTAAGCCGAATTGGGAGCAAACTTGCTTCATACCCTGCAGGTAGTAAAGCGTTTTGGTCCCTGGCTAAGTCGGTTGAATCGAACTTCTGCCGCCACTCACTTCCGCCACTGCTAAAACCCGATGGCTCGCTGGCCCACACCGCGGAAGAGAAAGCAAACTTATTTGCCTCTCTTTTTGCGGAATCTTCTCGTCTGAACTCTGGTGACGCACGGCCTCCTGCCTTTCCTGAGCGATGCGAGACGACTATGTCTGATATTCGCATCCATCAGAAGGACGTCCGTAGGGTGCTACGTAACCTAGACGTGAACAAAGCCAGCGGTCCTGACGGGATACCAGCGGTCGTGCTTAAAACTTGTGCGCCTGAATTGTCTCCGATCTTGACACGCCTATTTCGCCTCTCATATGAAACTGGAAAAGTGCCGATTGCTTGGAAGCAAGCTAACGTGCAGCCTGTGCCTAAGAAGGGCAGTCGAGCTGACCCGGCAAACTACCGACCCATCTCTGTTACATCCGTTCTCTGTAAGAGTATGGAACGGGTGCTTAACAGGAAGCTTCTGGCATACCTAGAAACTAACGACATCCTCAGTGACCGACAATACGGTTTTCGCCAAAACCGGTCTACTGGGGATCTTCTAGCGTATGCCACTCATATCTGGAGCGAGGCCATCGAGAAACATGGGGAAGCGCTTGCCGTCTCCCTTGATATCTCGAAGGCTTTCGATAGGGTCTGGCACGAAAGCCTTATTGCTAAGCTTCCTTCCTTCGGTTTGCCCGCTGGTCTGTGTGATTGGATCGCTGACTTCTTGCGGGATCGATCCATCCGAGTGGTTATTGATGGCTGCTCGTCCGGTCAAATGGATATTAATGCCGGGGTCCCTCAGGGGTCAGTGCTCTCGGCGACGCTGTTTTTGCTGCACATAAATGATCTACTTAAACCCGGTATCTTTGGGTATGCAGACGACAGCACTGTTGCTGAGAGATATGTATCTGACGCACGAGCTAGCGGGACACAGATCCAGTCATCCCGAGAGGCTATGGTTGAACGCTTGAACTCGTCCTTGAAGGCGGTCTCCGATTGGGGCGACGCCAATCTGGTCAAGTTCAATGCATCTAAAACCCAGGCGTGTCTTTTTTCCGCCAAACGGAGCCAATTCCACCCGGCTCCAACTTTCCGGGGTGTAACCGTGCCGATAACCGACCACCTTGAGCTTCTTGGAGTTACGTTATCATCTACTCTCAATTTCGGCTCATACATCGATGCAAAGGCTCAACTGGCTGCCAAAAAATTGGGGATCTTAGCAAAGGTGAGACGGTACTTCACGCCGGAACAGCTGCTCAATCTTTATCAAGCCCAAGTTCGATCGTGTATGGAATACTGTTCTCATCTTTGGGATGGATCTGCCAAATACCAGCTTGATGCGCTGGAGTCGATTGAGAGGCGAGCCAAGAGAATCATCGGCAATGATGCACTTGTAGAGTCGAAGCTCCAAAGCCTTGAGCATCGCCGCCGAGTTGCTAGTCTGTCGGTTTTCTATCGTTTACATTTCGGGGAGTGTGCACTGGAATTGCACAATCTAATTCCGCCAAGTCCGTTCCATCATCGGACCACACGACGTACAGCGTTGCGCCACCGGTACATGGTAGACATCCCACCCATACGCACAAAACGTTTTGCGAACACTTTTATTGTGCGTACAGCCAAGGAGTGGAATTCCCTGCCGGAATCTGTGTTTCCTGATAGCTACAACTTAGGAGTCTTTAAGTCGAGAGTGAATAGGTTTCTTCTAGGCAAGCGTGCTTCATCGTCGACCACATCATCGCTTACCATCAGGTGAGATAGTGGTCAAACGCAGGCCTATCATTAATAAAAAAAAAAAAAAAAAAAAAACCTAGTATTTATTATTTACTACACATTAATATATGTTTGTTTTTCTCACACGTAACAAAACTGATTATCATTCGTAAACTCTTTGTAATGTTTAGTTGAAAACTAGCATCAAGCACTACTTTGTAGTTGTATGATTTGTTTCTGCTGAACTTTACAGAATTCAAAATTCAAACATTTTTATTTCATATAGGTCTACAAGGGCACTTGTAAAAGGTCAGAAGCTAGTGCATGCTTCCAAATTGGTCGTTTCCTATGGAGAAGAAGCGGCAAGAAACTCTATGCACTCCACTCCACCCCGTCTTATTTAGTTCTACACTGTGTCTATCACTGTGTGCCTAATAAAAAAATGCTTTATTCCTTTTTGTCTAATCAGGCTTGGCTACTATTACACCATACTATCACAGAATAGATAGGTACAGAAGTCAATCTACATACAAAGCGCGCTCGAGCAACGCACACATAGACACCGCTCACGGACACGATATCTCCGTCACGTCTCGGATAACTCGTCGAACAGTTCCGGCTCAAACGCTCATTAGTGTGCGTCCATCGAGCGTAGGTATAAAAAGTGAAGTACATACATGAGATTGTCTTCTGTACCTATCTATTTTATGATATATAATTAATATGGTTGTCACACATAATTTTCTGGAATAATAGTAATTCATTATCATTGTTTTGGCATAGTTGTTAGTTTCATTGCACTTCAACTATTTTTTTCCAGAAATATTTCTCTCCTTGTTTAATTTTTTTCAAAAATCCTGTAGCTAATTCCAGCAATCTCCAAGACAGATAATTCGATTTCCTTTAAAACTGGAACCGTAGAGAAATAAATCGAAAAGGAAAAAGCAGAGATACAATCAGTTGAAACATTTCTCTAAGTTTCTTTAACTGCACTCGTAAATACGGAAAGAATAAAGATTACTTCGCTAACGCTTTGTTAGTAGTAACTAGTTAGCGGATAGTTAGCTGTTTACACGAGATGTTAATTTAGTTCGAGTCCTTTGGGATCGGCGACGGATTCTGCTCTAAGTGGAATTTTGTGCAATATCGTGTTGTTGTTAGTTCGGTTCTGATTGCTTCCGAAGATTTGGAACAAGTTTGTTGTTCAGGGACCTTACAAGTTGAGCCACATACAACTCATAGAAGTAGAATGTTCTGGAAACTAAACGGTCTTTGGGGTTTTCGTTGTAAAATGCCGTCAGGGTACACCATAGATATAAGAAATATTTCTATGGGGTACACCGCACGACTTCGTTACACGAAACGTTCACACTCGTTTAATGGGCTGTCAACAGCCGCTTTGATCTGGTCTTCGAGTTTTTGGTTGCCAGATTTCTCACGTTCCTTTACCGTTTTGAGAGCAGTGGTGATAAAATAAATTACACAAAGTAAAGCACCTACCTGTGTTTGAACCCACGACTTACTATTTGTAAATCAGGCTTTGAGCAATTTATAATATGTATTATGATAGTTTAGTTAAGTGTCTTTTTTAATACTATTAATCAGAAATGTAGGCCACTAAAGAATTTAATTTTCAACATATTTCTTCTAGTAGAAGTATCTCGGTTCAGGGTAAAATCTACTGTAAACAGAAACAGGAAAATGCCTCGAGATAAAAGGCGTCTTTAGCTTCATAAAGCTTGGCTTAAAACACGTCGTATGAGGTTTGCGAAACACATTACTCGTTTATGAGTGACCTAAAAAGAAAACGTAATGCAAAATAGAAGAGCGGAATGAATAAAGAGCATTATTATAACCTAGCGAAGCCTCCCAAAGCCTTAGCTTATGAGCGGTAAATTACACTTTTCATAGAAAATGCACAACAGCATATTTTTAAAGAAGTTTGCAAGAAGTATCCTGAAAATAATAAAGGAAAGCCTGAAGAATGGATTATTTATTTTAACCCTCGGTCCGTCGCGTGGGGTCTTTGAAAGCCTAGGTGTTAGAATTATGTAAAATTAACACATTCAAAACTATCCACGATTTATGATACTTTAGATACCCTTCGAAACTGGATTATAGTTCACGTGCATCACCGCTAATTTAAGTTCGCAAGCCTGCGCTGTAAGATATAGACGAGTTTTGTGCGCTCGGGCCTTGAAAGACCCCACGCGACGAACGACGTAAGTAAAAATGTATGGTTGATTTCTTGTGTAACATGGGTTTTTATTAATTTTTTACTCTTTATGATTAAAATTAAGTTATAAATTGACTTCTAAAAAGTGTGAATGACAACAACAACGTATTTTGAATTGATAAGAAAATGAAACTGATGATTTTATGATAATGAGGATGAAAATTAAATCACTTCATGGCTCGACGAAAGAAGTAAGCATAACACGGATTCGGAACAAGAATGTGACGATTTGGTTCCTACAGAACAACATCAGGAATCTTTGGAGGAACCGGATCAGGTTTTAGAGTCGTTGAATGAAAAGCACATGAAGTTGGGAAGTTCATAAAGGGATGATGATGAAGAGCACTTGATAAACATATCATCACAGAACTTTTATACATCAAAAAGAGACAAAAAATGGTCCATGGATGGTAAGAGTTTTAGAGGATCGTGTCGATTTCGCCAATGCATGCCCATGCCCAGTACATCGGCAAAATACGGGATCAAGTGGTTTTCTCTGATGGATGCCGTTACATTGTACCCAAAAAAGTTGTAAATATGCATCGGAAAGCAACTAGAAGGTCTATGTTTTCAAGATACGTGCCCAAACAACAACAAATGCCCTTTTCAAGAGAATGAATAAAAAAACACATACCAAAGCGGTATGTACAGTCTGTGTCTAAACCAAAAATTTGTCGGATTTCATTTCATAAAAGTTGTATATTTTTTTTGTTGGTGGAATCTAAATTTTATGTTAAATTGTTAATTGGTCTAGTGTGATCTCATATAGATATAATATAAATTAAAGTTGATTGATTTAGTACTATTAAAACAAAAATAACTGCGAAATGATCTCAAAGAGTGAATTTGTATGTTCCTAATTTTATTTTGTAAGTTCAGATAGTAAATATATGAATACTTTTGATTAATTTGTTGTAGTTTTATTGACATTAAATAAAAAAATAAGAAACTGCCAAAATAGTGCGAAAAATACAAGTTATAAAGGATATCATAGGTGTTATACTGTTGGGGTCTTAAGGGACCCCACGCGACGAACCGCGTTATTAAAAATGCGCGACGGACCGAGGGTTAAACAAAGTGCAAAGTTTTGGTCTTTCTTCAGTTGAAACTATTAATAAACTCAGCTTATGGTAAAAGAACAACGGAGAGGAAATTGTTGATGAAATTATTAAGCGTCTGCATCATTGAACCCATATATCACCATGATATATAGTTGCGAGATAATTTACTACGCATTATCAAATCATGCCAATAGCCAGTTTAGACAGTGCAAAAATATAGTCGTAATTCGAAACTGAATTGATTAGATTTTTACTATATTAAATAGTCATGGTTGAATGTGATCTCTCTCTGTCACTCAAAGGTTTGCTGGGAGAAAAGTCATTGTTGAGTTAAGCTCGCCTTTGTACATGAATTGTCAATTATGAATGTATTAAGGTTAAGTTTTTGTGTGTACAATAAAGTTTTTTCTGGATTTAGGTTAAACTATGTGACATTATCACTACAATAAATATAATATCGAGAATCACATCATCAGAAAAAAACATGGCATTAGACATTTCAACTGCCATCCAGCCTAATTACTTTTAGAAAAAGAAAACATGACATTTTGACATGACAATATTTCGGTCGTTCAAAAATGCGTTTTTAAAATTCAAAGCAGGTACATAGGTATTATTGACATACGGCTTCTATTAATAGTAATATCTGAGAACAAATTGTTTGGTATATAAGTACTTTTGTATATTTTTCATCAGTTGACGCTAAAAAAATAAGCCAGCAAATTTTTTTCGGGACTTCGCCACTATCCTTTGATAGATATTTTCTACCTTATTATTGTAAGTATATATTTTTTTATAGATAGGCTTGTAATTTACCATTCCTGTTTTAATACTGTAACACTGGGTTGCGACAGTCGCGGTCGCCATTTCACCGTGAGATCCCGCCGGAACCCTGACCGCCATGCCGCGACTTGTCGTGGCGGCGGAGTTTCGCCCCGGGAAGTTGCATCTCCATGCAGATCTTGCATGACAACAAAGACTGTTGCCTCCAAATCCCATGATGGCAGGCCAGCAAGGAGGCTCGTCGCTTCGCGGGAAACTGTGCAGTATCCCCGCACCATACGTGGCCATGACCCTCTGGCATGCGTTCAGTTGGGCCGCCGGTCGCTTTCGCAGCGATAGCGCCCACACCGGTGCCCCATAAAGGGCTATAATTTGTTATTTTGGATATATTTTTTCTTTTAAAAATGGAACGTTGTCGGAGGAAAGATCCTGAAGGTGAGCGTTAATACCCGCAACGCAGTTGCTAACAAATGTAGCTACTTTCATACAAAAACAATTTGTGAATAAAAAAGATTAAAAAAAAATCGACATAAGGTTTCTTGTCATCTTAAAATTAAAAAAAAAAACTTATCATTGTCGAATATAAAAAATTAAGTTTAAAGTTTATCCATGCCCATTTTCCCAATTACCACCTAATTAGCTAGCCGTAATTTTATTTCTTACAAATCTAATTCTGCGCTAATTTAGGTACACCCATATGCCAGCCTTCATCAATCCAACCCTTTCAGGGTCCAGTTCCCAGTCTATTTGAGCAGAAAGGCTGAAACCTTCTCATTTGTTAGCCGAAGCGTATAAACCAGTTCACTTAGAGGGACTAAACACGTTCCGTGCGGGGTAGCGGAGCGGTGCGAGGGATGTATGTGTAGTAAACAGTTTCAATCCACGCACTAGCTGGAAATCTTCCACGACTTAAGTCGAAAGAGTTGTGTCTCTCTGTCTGTGTCTCTGTTTGTGTTGAATCTTAGAGGAAAGCTACGGCTGTGGTAACCAAGTAGTTTGTTAAACTATCATCATCATCAATATCTGTGATAGCCAAGTAGTTTGCTAAACTATCATCATTATCATCATCATCATGATTTCAGCCGAAAGAGGTCCATTGTTGGACATAAACTTCTCCCAATGTTGCCACAACGACCGCTTGCAGTGCGTCTCGCATCCATCAGATTTCTGCGTCCCTTACCAGGTCATTGGTATACCTTGTGGGAGGCCTCTCAATGCTGCGTCTTATGGTACGTGGTCGCAACTCGACCTTGACTCGCGAGCAATGTACCAAGAGTAAATTAATCTTTTTGGTCGGCGGCCCATATTGGTTCAAACACCCTACGCATCCCTATTAGCTTGAGATATTAGTTAGTTTAGACACATCTCCCTCTATCATGGCGGTAAGTCCCCTCTTTGAGGCGTGGCTGGAAAGACCTCACGGCGTCCTTACCTTCCGCATGACGCAGGTCCTCACCGGACATGGTTCGTTCGGGAGTTTCCTGCACCGGATTCGTGCGGAAGTGACGCCCGGGTGTCACCACTGTGCGGAGTGCCCGGAGGACACGGTCGAGGTGTGCCCTGCTTGGACGGAGCATCGCCGTGCCCTCGTGGGGGCGATCGGCGGCGGAGACCTCTCGCGCCGGGCCTTGAGGCCATGGTTCGGAGCGAGGAGGAGTGGTCGCCGACTTCTGCGAAGCAGTAATGCTCGCAAAGGAGGAGGCCGAACGCATCAGGCAACAGCGTTATCGCCGGCGCCGCCGCCGCTGGGATTCTGATCCCGATTTCCGGCCACCGTAGGCGCGGGCTTGCGGACAGTGAGCAATGGGTAGCTCGCTGTCCGACCGTCCGGTAACTGTCCGGACCAAGCCCAAGTCGTCGACGGCGCGCACTGTTCCCGCGCGCCTCAAGGAGTTGTCAGCAACAGCAGGGACCCAGCCGGGTCGAAGCCTACTGGAGCCAGGGTTATCCGAAAGGGCGCTCGAGCTCCGGTGTGAAGGCTAGAAGGAACGGGGTGGGTCTTTTAGTCAGTAAGAGTCTGACACTATCTCCCGCTCCGCCCAAGAGCGGCGGATGTCAATGCATGATTTTTTCCCACCATAAAAAAAAAAAAACGTCTCCCTCTACACATCCTCGCATAGCTCCGACGGAATCCCATCCTAAGTCCCCTCACCGTTCAATCTGCTGGTCGTCGAGGGATCAGTACTCAATTAGCTTCGTGAAATTGCCTTCGGAGCTCGGCAGGACTTTGAATAAGTTAGGCCCGTGTTAAATGCTCATCGGCCCATCATGGATTATGTAGCGCCCGAGCCGCGATATTGCGTGTAATATCGTTCCGGCTTCATATTTGATATTGACTGGCCTGATGGTCTTTTGTGCAGTGGCCCTGATGGCTATCCCGAAGGTCATGGGTTTGATTTTCACCCAGGACAAATGTTTGTGTGATAAGCACGATCATTTGTTCTGTATCTTGGTGTAATTTATCTTTATTATGTATGTATTTAGAAATATTTATTTATTTAAACTTCATGTACAGTAAGGGTTGCCAGACGTCCTTTATTTTAATGGACGTCCTCTTTTTCAGACCCAATAATTGATCTTGTCCTATAATTTAAAACGTTCAATAGAGGACAATACTTTGTCCTTTAGTTTTTGAATTTCGGGCGAGTAGAAGCCGTCGGCGCGGCGATGGAGCACGTGGCACTAAATTAGATACATTATTAATACAAGTTACTAGTTGTGTACTTTTTTTCAAATAAATATCACTACAGAGACCATAACAGCATTTCATTGAAAAAAAAACACAGCTCATATCCTATAACTCATCCTACCCAATCCTCTAAAACATAAAATTGGAGCTGGCAACCCTATGTACAGTAGTGGTACATAGGCGGACTTAATGCAACGAGGCATTCTCTCCCAGTAAACCTTTGGGTTAAAAAAGAGATCATTGTGGTGTGGTGTGGTGTGTGGTGTGTGGTGTGGTGTCACTAAATATATTAGTATGTTCATCATCATCATCAGTTACGGCGTTGTGCGATAGTTGTGAAATAATAATATCTGGATGATACAAAAGTCTGTTAGAATTTTCATTGCAGTTGCATACGTAGATGTCACACTGATCAGAGTAAGGCCCCCGACCAGTGAAAAACCTACGTATGCGACCTTTTTTTTAAGTTAAGGAATGATCCAATAACTTCCCCCGGTTTGGGTGGAGCTGGAGTGCGTGTTACTTTTACCTACTGACTAAAATACTGGCCAGTTGGTTTAGTGGTTAGTGGACCTGACTGCTATGCCGGAGGTCGTGGGTTCGATTCCCACCCAGGACAAATGTTTGTGTGATGAGCAGGATCATTTGTTCTGTGTCTGGGCGTAATTTATCTGTAATATGTATGTATTTAGGAATATATAAGTATGTGTATCAATTGTCTAGTACTCATAACACAAGCTCTGCTTAGCTTGAGACTAGATGGCCTTGTGTGATAGTTGTGGAATATTTTTATTATTATATTATTATTATTAAAATCCCTTGCCCTTGCCCTTCGCATTCTAGGACTACGAGTTTCCTTTTCAGAAAATACATGCTATCCTAGCGGACCGTGTATGCCCGGACATGTTAAAATGTCAGTCAGTGAGCGATAAAGAAGGATGAAGCTATATCCCATAAACGAGTAACTCCATCCCTTTAACAGTTCAGTCTAGGTCGTTAAATGGATCATGTTAAGAGCTCGTGGTAGGGCAGAGGTCCTAGAGTCCAGAGGGACTGTAGCATTATTCGAAAGAGCTACAGCTACTTCCATAAAAAGCAAAGCAGGTGCGATCTCAGTAAACTCCACCTTACCAAGATAAAATAATAATAATAATAATAATATTCTTTATTCAGGTTTAAAGTAAGTGACATTATAATTTACATTAATTACAATCGACATATTTAATTCAAACTGTAGTATAGATCTGCCTGATCTAGGTTAATGAAAACCTGTGTTTCAGATCGCACAGACCTGTTTCATTGATTCCAACATGTTGTCGACTACAACTATTACATCAATTTTATAACATAACATTCATAAGGAACAAATTTACAAATAATTAAAACAACCAATGGCCTTAAAAAAATCCTGCCTAATAATTTGGTACAACGAAAATGATATGGATGAGGTACATTTGTTAAGCAGTTTTTATTTTTTAGACATTCTGTCATATTTGGCATCACTAGAAAACCTGTTTACAAATAAAAAAAAACGCAGTCAAATCAGTTTACACATTAAAAAGCCACATTAGAAAGAGAAGCATATACATGTAGCTATGAAACTTATAACAAAAAAATAACCACAAACTCATAGATACCATGTGTTTGAGATTACCACTGATTGAATCTAACAAGGATAAAAAGCCCGTTTCTCCATTTAAACTCGACATGCAAGCAGATTAGGTGCAGCCCGGCTGTCAGTGGGTAATCTCCTTTAGCGAGGAGCTACGCTAATGTATTTCGCGACATCTTTTGCATAAGTAATAAGAAGTTCCTTGAATTTGTGTGGGAAAAACTGCACGACAAGTTTTTCTTTTGAAACTTGTGTTTATCACAAACTTAAGTTCATAGATAAATACAAGTTATAAAAATAACTAATGGGTGTATTTGCGCGGCGAGAGATATCGATAAACTAGTGCTTGACTGCGATCCCACCTGATGGGAAGCAGTGATGCAATCATGGTAGTGAGGCGCACTAGTTTATGAGAAGCTTTTTCACTCTAGCCTTGAAGTTACCCAAATTATAATCGGACGGGAAGACCACAGCAGGTATTGTTCCAGTCCTTCAATATACTCGGTATAAACGACAAAGTGACTTACTCCGGACCGTAGAGGTTTCGAAAAAATTAAGGAATTTTTGACCGATAAACTAACATAACTCTGACTTGTCGACATGTTTGGACTATTTTTATTATTATTATTATTTATTGACAGTAAACCTTGCCATATTATATGAAATTTTTGAATTATTGACTATAATTATATTTGGAACAAATAATTTTTGACATTAAATACAACCGCAAAATTGAGAAATACCTAGGTTAAAAAAAAAGTTTTGTTAGAGAAAGTTTATTATAGCATTAAGGATTTTTATTTTATTTTATATTTTTTTATTTCTTTTACCGATAAACTAACATAACTTTGACTTGTCGACATGTTTGGACTATTTTTATTGTTATTATTATTTATTGACTTATGTAATTTTTGACGTGTATGAAATTTTATGAATTATCGACATGATTATGATGGAACAAATAATTTTTGACATTAGATAGTCTTAATTATCATAATTGTATGTATGAGTAAATTTAATAATTTTATGATCTTACTCAATTATATTTTGTACGCCATTACGGCAAAACATGACAGTGACTCAACTGATTTTTATGTGCATTTATGTGTATACTCATGTTTTAGCAAAATAAATAATCTTGAATCTTGAATCTTGAAAACGTAAGTGGCGCTCACCGTACGTCGGGTTGTCCGATGGTAGAAAAATTATGGCTGAATCAAGTCATGCAATTCTCGCGCACACTCTCCTACTTGTGAACTAGTAGAGCTTGTTGCAGGGTGTGTTTACCTGTCGTGGGAAATATATAGTCTGTGTGACTCGTCTTTTAAAAAGAAGGTTAGAGCGCAATACCAGGTTATCCTTGGAATAGCTTAGCAGCACAATGTCACAGTTTTCAGGACACAAACATCAAATTTCACGATTTATGAATTTTGATGGTAGACCCAACTCTTCACAGATCCGCGGGTTTGCTGGCCGTCCGCCAGCAATGGGTAGCTCACCGTCCGACAGTCCTGAGCTCAAGTCGTCGACGGCGCGTACTATTCCACACGCGCCTCAAGGAGTTGTCAGCTAACCGTAGGGTCCCAGCAGGGTCTTTAGCCTTCTAGAGCCATGGATTCGCTTCTGAAAGGAATACTTGACACTGTAATGCAAGGCAACGAAGGAACTAAGAGTGAGTTTTAGTCAGTAAAAGTCTGACGACTCTTTCTTGCTCTGCTCTTTCTGACCTCAAAAAAATAATGCAACCAGTTCTTCCCAAGGCATGAAAGAGTTTTGTTGTGTAATAAAGAATAACTCATCAACGATGCGACTTCGACAACAGTTGCTGTATTAGTATTTTGTTTAGATTTTTTTTGAACCCCTGTTATTTCTTTCATTTTATTTTTTAATAATGAAGAAGGAAGAGCCCACGCTCCATATACGAGTACTTTTGCCCATGGTTCTTTGTACGTAGCGCCAGCAGACCAGACCATGATGCTAACTCTGTATAATTATTGGGTCACCAAGATGCTTTACCTAGTTTGGGACTCATTGCTAACCTGTTGATATCATTCTTAGTGTAATTTCTAAAGATTCTTATGTAATTGTATAAAAACTGTATGTTTCAATAAATAAATGTTAGAATTTAGCCACAAATTCCTCCACTAATGTTTCACTAACCATCAATTCAAAATCCATTATAACCTGCATTCACAAAGAGATCTAAATCATCAAGACATCTATACATCCCGTGAAATCTAAGTCTCCTGCATCTAAAATGATATAATTTAAATCGGGCTCCGAAGCTATGCCTGGAGTGGGTAATATAATAACACTTCCCGACTGTAATAACGCGAAGAGACGAGAGAGAGATGTTCCTGCTTTATTTTATAGAATTAGGGTTACCAAGGCTTGCAGTCTCGACATTTACTTTAGCGAAAAACCTTTCCAGAGAGAATTGCTAGCCCCAGCAGAACTCATTTTTGTATTATTTCCATTCTATATACTTACACCACTATATTTTATTTTGATTTCAGGTATACAAGGTGTAAGGGACAGCCCTCCAGAAACTTTAAGGGCTTGCTCAGTAGACGAAACTGAACAACCTTCCACAAAATTTTTTTTCAGGAGACGGATTTTTTTTTCGTTTAGCCCTTAAAGTTTGTGGAGGGCTGTCCCTTACACCTTGTATAAAATGAAGTTATGACCACCGCAAATCTGAGTTTTCTTAGCCACACCGCAACGAAGACTATTAAGGTTTCAGGGCTGCGGTAACTATCTCGCTGCCAGCTGCAATCCTACTGATAGCAGACATCAGTCCTAACGGGCCAGTTTTAAGTCCACTGCTCTTTTAAGGTGCCTCTAAAAGTACAGTCACATGATCTGAGAAGAAAGAAAGTCGTTTAAGTATTTCTTGCTTAAAATTTACTTCTTTGTCAATATTTTATGACTAAACGATAAGATAAAGTCCTGTACTAAAATATTTCGTTTATGATATTCTCTTTCAAACTCAAACTCAAACTTAAGTGGTAATGGGCAGGGCACATTGCTCGCAGAACAGATGGCCGTTGGGGCCGAAAAGTTCTGGAGTGGCGATGCGTACTGGAAGACGCAGCGTTGGAAGGCCTCCTACAAGGTGGACTGACGACCTGGTGAAGGTAGCGGGAATCCGATGGATGCGGGACGCACATGATCGTTCGTTGTGGCGATGCTTGGGGGAGGTCTATGTCCAACAGTGGACGTCTATCGGCTGAAATGATGATTCTCTTTCAAAAAGCACCCAACTTAAAACTATGATCTCCTGACGATCTATATTATAACAACTACCTAGTCCTTACTTGAACTAAAATATTTAGATTGTGATAGCTTTCTTCAAAAAGCATAGCATAGTCGGCCTTAAAATGTGCATGAGTCCCAGCAGTGGGAGCTGGGACTCAGGCTCTTCTCTATCAGAGGGAATGGGCCGTAATCCACTTCGCGGGCCCGATGCGGGTTGGTGGATGTCACATGTCTTCGAATTTTTTGTTCTAGGATACGCCGGTTTCCTCACGATGTTTTCCTTCACTGTTTTGAGAGCAGTGGTGATGAAATAAATTACAAAAAGTAATGCGCCTGGCTGGGTTTGAACCCGTGACCTACAACTAATAAGTCGGGGACGTTACCACTCGGCCAACACTGCTCTATCTCTTAAAAAAGTACGTGACCTAAATACACTATCTCCTGATCCGTAAAACAACCATATTCCGACTACTCCTTAATTTCCTTCCACTGCAGCGGTCGCCAGCCACAAAATATCCATATAAAGAGGTCCTGGTATAATAAGTTCCACAGTAAGTAGTTAGTATAATTCCGCATGTGACCAGCGGTCGGGCGAGGAACTAATTCGCGCTAGGTTCCGGAATGAACTGCCTGCCGGTAACGAATGGCTCTGAGGATCACTGATCTATAATGACTAGAAGGGACTCATTAACACTAATATAATAAAGAAGTAAAGTTTGTGTTTTGTTTGTAGGAGGCAATGTCTGAAAGTACTAGTGCGATTTCTGAATTTTTTTTCACCAGTAGAATGCTGCTTTTTTCCTGAGTGACATAGACTGTATTTTAAATACGTGGATGAAGCCGCTGGCAAAAGCAAGTATTTTAAAATTTTATCTCCAAACAAATTGATTTTTGTGTAAAAAAAAATGTTGTAGCGATGTGACCACCGAAAGTATATACCCTACTGTATTAATTAGAAGCGATAGAGGATATATCTATCTACATACACAGATCGAGGTAAAAAGAGAAAAGAGATTTAAAAAGAGTGTCCATGGAATTTTTTTCACGTTCTTCTCCATAGAGATCTACGCTTTGGAACGTGCAATTTAGCTTCACTTTTCTTGGCCTGACCAACATTTGACTATTCAAAAGTGCCTGTAAATGGTCTATTTGAAATAAATGTTTTTGATTTGATTGGTTTGATTTGAGAACTGGCTTCAACTATCATTTTGTTTGTTTATGCTCTTAGAGTTATATTATGCTGACAATCCATGGTGACACAACGTTTTTATTTATTTATTAAACCTTCATGCATCACAAAGGACGAAAAGCGGACTTTATCTTAGACATTCTCTACCAGTCAACCAAGGGTGGTAGACAAACATGACTAGTGCACAATCATGGTGACAGTACCAAAAATATCTATACTTGACTGTACAACAATATTATTTTCCAAAATTTTTCCTTAATAGCTTGAAGAAAATCGATTAAATTATTTTCTTCACAAACATTACAAAAATAAATAGACTTTTGTGTTTTTCTATTTTTAATCATTGAAATAATTTGTAAAGAAACTCAGTAGAACCTTCCAAAAACTTTGCAAACAATATCACGACACTAAAGCAATAATCAATCTAACCCAAGAAATGGGTTATATAATACAGAAGTGAACAATGACCATCATCAAACTAAATACAATCGTTTAGTTCTAACTTCTGAGCCGCTTCCAGTAATGAGTGTACATTTAAATTCTCTTTGTCCCCACCGCCAATTGAAGAGCCTTCATTTGTTATACTCAATGTAGTTTTTGCTACATTAATCATTATAAATATTAATGAACGAACATTTATTTGGTAGAGGGTTTAGTTCATTTATTTTATTAAAAAATCTGGTTCACAATCTTGCCACAACGTACTTAGTATTTCGCCAGTATTTAACCCCTAAACTGGGGCCAAGGGTCTGCTTCTGAAAGGAAGGCTCGGCCCCGGTATGAAAGCCAACGAAGGAACGTGGTGGGTTTTTTAGTCAGTAAAAGTCTGACAAAATCTCCCGCTCCGCCCAAGGGCGAGGGATGTCATTTGGATGATTTTAACCCACCGAAAAAAAACCCTACTGCAAAAAAGCGGTGTTGTAGGTTTGACCGCTTGTGTGTGTCTATTTGTCTGTATGTGTGTCTGTCTGTCGCACAGTAGCTCTAATTACGGTCTCGGTCACGATTTTGAACTTTGCAGCTAGCGGTATGGCGAGTGGGGCAGCATCGGTAAGCGGGCGCGCAGCATTATGAGCGGCATCTCGTGGCGTGCTTTATACATTTTCATGCTTTTGGTCTTACCGCTCGCCGCTTCGCGCTTAGCTACCGTTCACAGCGGCATGGTCATAAACAGGCCATTAAAGGTGGCGGTTCGCGCCGCGACAGAGACAAGCGACCGAGACAGGAGACCGCGACCGAAGACCGCGACCGTCACTTGACGTTAGGCAATGTATGAGCGACAGTTCGCGAGCGAGACAGAGACAGGAGAACTATCGCTCATACATTGCCTAACGTCAAGTGATGGTCGCGGTCTCCTGTCTCGGTCGCTTGTCTCTGTCGCGGCGCGAACCGCCACCTTAAGAGAGTGAACCGATTGGAATGCGAATTTTTTTTTAAAGCAGGTTTTCTAGTGATGGTTTACGAACCTGTATGTTCAAAATCGGTTCAGGCATTTACAAGTTTCCCCATAACTTGTGAAAATGGTTTATGGGACTTTCAATTTTTTTATTTAAAATTTTTTAATGGATATACAACATATTTTTTAGTATATGCGAAACCTGAATATAGTTTGTTCAGAATCAGTAACTGAATGGATTTCAATAGATTTACTTAATGTTAGATTTTTTCTCAAAAATATTTTAAAATGTCACAAGTTGGACGCCACCGACACTAAGTACAACACAGGTCATCGCAGGTCTTAGCGGACATTAGGCGCTAGTAAACAGCTGGGTGCAAGTGCCAAAACAACCCCTCAGTCGCCTGGATGTCCCGGTGACTTTATATTTTTGGTGACATAACAAGCTTATAACTTTGTGATTTTTCATGATACAGTTATGTTTTGTACATAGATTCTTTACATAAATAAACTAGACACGTGTTTTTGGTTTCGCATATAAAACTAATATCTATTTATACTAATATTATAAAGAGGGATGTATGTTTGTAATGAATAAACTCAAAAACTACTGTATTGATTTCAAAAATTATTTAACCATTGGAAAGCTACGAGTATATTCCCCCTGAGTAACATAGGCTATATTTATTGCCCGTGCGAAGCTGGGACGGGCCGCTAGTCATCATCATCATCTTCCTGCCCTAGTCCCGTTTTATTTGGGTTCGGCGCAACACTATTTTTTCTTCCATTCTGACCTGTCACTCGTATTATTATTATCGGACGGGCCGCTAGTATATACTCTTATTATTATTACTAGTATATTATCGTTCATCACAAGCACAGCAGCTGAGTAGGCGTGTGATCCTCGACTCCTAGGTTGGACAAAGTGACATATATTTCGCACTAATATTATAAAGGCGGAGGTTTGTGAGTGTGTGACTAGTTTGTTACATCTTCGCTTTCGACTAAATGGATTTCTACGAAACTTGGTACATGGGTAAACTAGCATATTATGTGGTATTCCAGATATAAAAAATATCATATTATGATATAAAAAATATCATATAATATTAAAAAAAAATCCCGGAATTATTTTCCCTTGGCGTCAACATTTACGCGATTTTTTTTTAGATGGGAAATCATATACTAACTCCTGCTCTTGGACGGAAAGAGAGGGCCTTTCAGTTTTTTACTGATTAAAACCCACTCCGGTTGCTTCACGTGTGTAAAATCATTAGTTGAAAAAGGGATAAAGTCTTCGGTCGTATCTATAAACTTACGATATTATGAGCATTATTGGTTGGTGATCATGATTAATAATTTGCTCATATCATTTAAACGAAATCAAGCTACTCTCCTCCGTTTTTAATTTGTTAATAATAATTAATTAAAAACGGAGGAGAGTAGCTTGATTGAGCTTATTTGAGTTTGAGTTGGATAGGGTTATGTAAATAATTACATAACCCTATCCAACTCTAAAACACTATCGTAATTGGCGAAACTTTGATGCTTGTGCAACCTAATTCAGCTATAATAGAAGCACTGTAAGCCTCTTACATGTTCTAATCTGACAGGTATACTTGCACTTAAGTATACTAAGGACACAGAATAATTTGTTACAGAAGGTTAACTCTATGCAACGAGTGAATTCGCACACGTAAATTCATGTGCTTTATGTACAGAGTGTCTAGTGCGAGTTTGCTTACGTTATAAGGAGGGATGCTCAAAGGTAGCCCGCAATAATTTTTTATTTTTTTCATTTTATATCCGGTCCAGACCAAGCGTTTCGCCTCGTCGTTTATACCGCGTACATCGAGGGACTGGAACAATTTGCGGTTGTCTGCGGTCTTCCCGTCTGATTATAATTTAGGTGTCTTTAAGGCAAGGGTGAATAGGCTCTTAATAAACAAGTGCGCCTCACCATCAACGATTGCATCACTGCTTACCATCAGGTGGGATCGCAGTCAAGAACTAGTTTATACCAATTAAAAAAATATATATGTCAGTTTTTAGTTGTATAATAATTATATGCCTAGAATATTGTTTTCAAGACGTAGCCATAAAATAGAGTAGGATAAACTAAAGACAGGTGTGTTGATGATTTAATGATTTTGATTGTGTGAATAAATACCTAAGTCTGACCTGCAATAAACTTAATAAAATTTGAATTTCGGTGTGCCCTTTTACATTAACGTGATCGATACGTTTATCGTTCGTATTGGCCCGCTCCAAGCTCTTAACCAATGAGAGAGCCAAACGGGGCGAATTTCCTGATAGCTACAACCCGGGAATCTTTAAGTCGAGAGTGAATGGGTTTCTTCTAGGTAAGCGCGTTCCATCGTCGACCGCATCGTCGCTTTCCATCAGGTGAGATGGCGGTCAAGCACAAATCTATCAACAAAAAAAAAATTCGATCGCATTAACGTAAAAGTAACTCGCATTGGTATTGCTAGTATAATGTGCAATTTATTTTACGACCTGCACTTGTTGGTTTCTGGTCTGCAAATATGAAACTCTTGAAACGTGTATACTCTGTATTTAATCCTTGTAACATCTTTTATACCGTGTTTTTATGCAAATAAATGTTATTCTATTCTATTCTATTCTATTCTATTCTATTCTATTCTATTCTATTCTATTCTATTCTATTCTATTCTATTCTATTCTATTCTATTCTATTCTATTCTATTCTATTCTATTCTATTCTATTCTATTCTATTCTATTCTATTCTATTCTATTCTATTCTATTCTATTCTATTCTATTCTATTCTATTCTATTCTATTCTATTCTATTCTATTCTATTCTATTCTATTCTATTCTATTCCATTCTATTCTATTCTATTCTATTCTATTCTTTTACAGCAGAAGTTATTTTATTTATTCTGACTAAAACTAGGTTCATGGCTGCCTTGTGATGCCAAATAATGTATGTCAATCGAACAGCTATGTTTAGGCCTACATTATGTCTCAATGAGTTTTGCAGTCAACTCACTAATTAAGAAAGCGCTACGACAGTAATTTTTTAATGCAAAACTCATCAAACAACTCTTTCCACTCTGTGTAGACTAAGAAGAAAAGAACTTTTTCAATACACTTGCTCAGAAAGTGACTCTTAATGCACTGCACTTAACGCACTTGTGCTATAATGTACAGTAAGGCCGCAAAAGTCCATAGGAACGCTAAAGATTACATTGCTACGAACCGAGCGAGCGCGATACTTCCGTGCGTATGTGTGCGCATGTATGAGTATCCACATTCCACAGATAACACACACTAAGGAACTGTCGTCGCACTGAGCTTAAAAACATTATTATTTTTCTGTTCTTACCATAGCATTGATAAAATTCGTGCAAATACGTCATGTAGCCGTGTGAACTAAGTGTTGGATTCGCAAATCACGTAACCCGAGTTCAAATCATGGTCGGTCCGTTGCAGTTATTTCTTACTTTGAAAATTCCCAATCTATATTGATATAGTTGTTTTTTTATATTTCTATGAAAAATACTATTGCATTTTTTGCACTAAATAGTTGCAAATTACGAATGTGATCTATTAACCACAAGAAGAATCACATTCGTAATTTGCAATTATTTAGTTGTTACATCTTTTCGATGTTATAAGGTGGAAATAAAAAGACGTGTTTAATAAAAATGTTTATTATTTATATTTACAAATTAAACATTTATGAGAATTGTGACGTCGAATTGTTACCTAGACAAAAAGTTATCTTGTAACCGTTATCTATGTTACGCCTAAGATTGTTTGTTGGAAGTATACCCACTTAGACCATTCATAATATGAATAACGTAACAATGAACGGATATTCAAATTTTAATAAAATAAAATATAGGTAATTGTTTATATCCAGTTATTTATTGAAAAGTGATATATGATTTGGACTTTGTAAACATTTTATTTTTGTGTAACGTCACAATGAATGTATTGAGGTCATAGCTTAATTGTTCATTTTCTTGACGAAAAGAAGATTGAAACCAAACCTCAATTTCTGTTAAAAGAACTTTAGTTCTCACAAGATAATCGTCAATTAGATGAGAAAAATAAATTGAACTATAGTATTATGTTAAAACAGTGCGGGTAGAAGAATAAAAAACGAAATAGACTCATGATTATTGTCAACAAAATTGATAGCGAGTTCACTGCATTCTTAAGATGAGGCGATGGCACAAGTTAAAAGATATAGCTGTTTTAAACGAAAGTAAACACAATATAATACAGTGTTTGTTAACGAATAATCACAGATATGTTAAAATAAAATGGTAGGCCATTTAGTTTAGTTAACATTAAATATTTAGTGCGAAACGTAATCGTTCTTGTTTGTGCCTCTCTGTCAAGTACGGCTTTTTAGCAGGTTTTCTGTGATGCACGCCTTCAGCGTGAAGTGCACGGCGAACAGTATCCATCGAGGTGTCATATAATTCCGCAAAATGTCTCGTTGGTGCGAAACCATTCGTTTCGTATACGTCCACCATATGTCGTCGCTGCGCCTCGCTAATAAGCTTCGGTCTCCCACTTCTCTTTCGACTAGCAAGGCTACCTTCTACCTCATATCTTTTTAGCCAAAGATTTACAGTATTTTTCTAAAATAAAAAATATATATATATTAGGCAGCTATACCTACTTCACTTCATTTTCATTATATAAAATGTTAATAATCATAATTACTGAATATAATTTTAAAATAAAACTGCATTTATTAATCCAATAACCAATCCAATAAACCCAACGATTTACGTATTTCTCTTTTAAACCTCATAAAGATACGATGAATGGATTGATAAATGGCATACGTTTTAATTAGAAGATTAATTTGTAATAAAGTTACAATTCATTAATAGCTATTATACTCACATTCAGTCCGGTTTCTTCAGATATTTGTGTTTTATTAAGACCACTTTTATGCAGCCCAATGATAGTCGCCCTCACTTCAATACTAATATTAGCCTGCATTTTGCGAATATTACAATACTGTCAACCTCACGTCACTAACCAACAACTACAACCAAACGACAGTTCATTTCGGTTAAGTTAAAACTCATGTCTACCTCGCAGAAATCTAATTCTTTATTTAGTTTTTTTGTGATCTACCTTTCTAACTCTAAGAAATGTGTGAACAAGTTAAAGAATAATTTAATATATGTAATGCAAATACATAACTTCCAATCGGGTAAGAACTTACAAAAAGTCAATTTTTGCGTGGGATTTGAACTTGCGGCACACTGATTTGCGCTTCAATCTGTGTGCCTATACCACTGGGCCATCTTGACTTATGATAAGTTGATGAAATTGTGGATTTCAATCATTTGTTGGCGAAACTTGAAAATAAAAGGTCGTAAGTCAAACTAAACGTCAAACGAATAAGTTTTAAGAATTCTTATGGACTTTTGCAAGTGATAGTACTTGAAACCTTTTTATTTACCTCTTTGTTCGCGAAACCAATTTTGAGTACGAAAAAATTCACATAAGTTCGCGTTCAATGGTATAAATTAATGTCTTACTTCCTTATTTCATGCAATTTTGATTATTTTAACTTGTACAAACGATTTGTAAAAACATTTAGTGAATAAATCGTACATTTAAATAAAAATTGTTTTTTTTATTTGTGGTCTATGACCGCCATTTTAAGATGCGCGCGGTTTTTGGCTTGATTTATTCATTACTACAATTAAATCATTAGAAAATGTTACATGTGTATTTCATTGCCATTGTTACTAGTTTTACTGTTATTTTCTTCACAAGTGTATTGAAAAAAGTCGTATGATACACGTGAGTAATTAATGATTACCGTTCTCGGCTCTCTTAAGACCTCGCCACGGCTCGGGTCTAAATACCGCCTCGACTGTAATCACTAACATTACACACTTACATTATAATGTACTATTACTAACTATAACTGACCTGTATTTCTTCAGTTGGCCATTGCATTCCAGACGTTAACTTTCGAAAAAATCCCGCAGTCCGCCACGACAGTAGTGTGGTCCAAGTTTTAGTAGCCATCATATCTGTAACATAGGTAGTAGGCACTACACTTATCGGTTTAACTACCAACTAACTTTGTATTCTACCTATGGAAGAATCGCCAAACTTAAGTGGCAGTGAGCAAGGCACAGAGCTCGTAGAACGGATGGTCGATGGGGCTGAAAGGTTCTGTAGTGGCGAAAGTGACCCAGAAAACGTAGCGTTGGAAGGCCTCCTACAAGGTGTACCGATGACCGGGAGAGTCGCGGGAATGCGGTGGATGTGAGACGTGCAGGATCAGTCATTGGGGCGATGCTTGGGGAAGGCCTATGTCCAACAATGGACGCCTTTTAGCTAAAATGTTGATGAGATGAACTTTGTGTTAAGTTTTTGGAGCAAAGCCTGTGGGCGGCTCAGTTATTCATGCAGACAAGAGTGAAACAAGTTAGCATTCTGAAACACAACCCAATTAATTATAAAGACAGAAACACACCAAACTCAGTAACTCATTTACCAACTTATTTATTGTTGTGTATACAGAAGATTTATAAATTCCCGCTCTTTCTAAAAATACATCTCAAACTCAGTCTACATTTTTATGGGAACACCCCGCTACGTCAAAAGACGGGTATTATTATAGATGTAGGAAAAAAGGCTGCCAGGCTAAAATGGGATTGGGCGGGTCACATCAGTCGCATGCACTCTGACCGTTGGGCAAGAGTTTCCACAAAGTGGGTACCTGAAGATGGACGACGCCGCCGAGGTCGACCTAGAAAGAGGTGGCGAGACGACCTAGATGCCTACCGCGGGGACTGGTTCGAGGTAGCTCAAGAAAAGGATACCTGGAAGAAGTTGGGGGAGGCCTTTGCCCAGCAGTGGGACACTATAGGCTATTAAAAAAAAAATGTATTTTAACTAGAAACTCGCTCCAGCTTCACACTTGTTACAAATCATTGAAATTCACGGCATTTATCTACTACAGGTTGTCTCAAAAATAATTCCTTTTGTAAATGCATTAAAGATAACAAATATATTAAATATACAGGGTTATTTTTAAAACACTGGCAACCTCTCAGGAGTATGGTACTAACATCGTAAACATCAAATTACGTTCTATGATTTTTTTTTGAAATTATCATATTTTTGTTTATCAGATTTTCATACGAAAATAAAAATATTTTTTGACGTTCTAAATATTACGAAGTCTATGCAAAGTAAGCGATAGTACAAGGGAGTGGGGATCGAGAGGTGGGGGTGCTTGATGCTCTTGCGTAGCGTCATACAGACGTAGGTAGATATAGCAAAATATAGAGTTGAAATATGTTAGATTAGAGATGTGCCGTTGCCCGAAATGGTAATGTTGCTGGCAATATTGCCACCAATATTCCCACTTCACGGCACTATTGCCGGCCACGGCGCATCTCCATGTTAGATAGAACAACAAAATCTTGAAGGTTTTTTTTGGAAGAGTTATGTTTTGTAAAAAGTTATAAAACAAAAGTATAGTCTGTTCGGAAAGTAAACAATCGTGGGATTCGAGGGCGCTGCTGTAGATAAATATCGTTTTTGTTATGTGAGCAACATTGTGACGTCATTATAGTGGGACTGATACATCTTGATATTTTGAAGTTTTTATCACATTTCTTAAGATTTTGATTAAAAATCACAATAAAATAACATGATAAACAAACATGTTATGACGTTTGGCATTTGACGGATGGCTGGGTTGGGTTGCTATTTAAAAAACTTTAATTTTGTTTTCACTTTACGCCACAACCATTCTTTTATCACACAGACAATAGTAATACTGTCCTGCTAGGCTTTTATTCATTTATGTATATCAAAATGAAATAAACAAAATACAGATAGAAGAGCACAAAGATACTACTTGCTCAAATGAAATTGTTAGTGCAAAGTCAAAAACTGAAAACATGGAAAAATTACATTATAAAAACGACATTATTCACAACGCTTATTGTGTGAAGCCAGTCTTCTGTATTAGAACTACTCTGTGACAAGTATAGGACCTACTAGAATACAGGTAAACACTAATGGATGTAGTTTGCAGTAATGCATACACGATTGGCCACTGATCGGAATCTAAGTTACCGTTCCCCGTTTGATTAAAGTTTTGACATTCGCTTTGCATTTCATTAGTTGGAAAATAATGGAGTAATCGGATAGAGTTGGACTGGATTGTGGAAATTTTGCAGGTAATTTATGGTGCACGGTAAATGTTTACTAATATAAACAGTCGTATTTTATACCAGAAGGTTTCAACGCTGTGTTCTCGTGGGGGCGATCAGGAGCAGCGATCTCTCGCGCTGGGCCTTGGTACAGGCCATGGTCCGAAGTGAGGAGCAGGAATAGCAGGCGGTCGCCTCCTTCTGCGACGCAGTAATGCTAGCAAAGGAGGAGGCGCATGAGGCAACGATCTTCACGCCGCTGGGATTCTGGATGGGTAGCTCGCCATCTGATCGTCCGGTAACTGTCCGGACCATAGAAATATAAACCGGACCAAGCCCAAGTTATCGACGGCGCACACTGTTCCCGCGCGCCTCAAGGAGTTGTAAGCAATCATAGGGACCCAGCCGGGTCGAAGCCTACTGGGACCAGGGTTTGTTTCCGAAAGGGAGGTTTGGCTCCGGTTTAAAAGGCAAGAAGGAACAGGGTGAGTTGTTTAGTCAGTAAGAGTCTGACACTATCTACCTGTCCACCCAAGGGAGGGAGATGACATCTGGATGATTATTACCCACTGAAAAAAAAAACCAGAAAGCCTAAAGTCACCTAAAGGGCAATGGAAAGGTCTAAGCTTGGAGTTTTATCATAAATGAGGATATTCGCGGGAGAACCAAGTCTTCTAACGCTACATCGTCTGGTACGAGAGTACTCCAGAAGTCCAGAATCTTTCGAACCCATTGACTATCTGTTCTGCGAGGAATGTGCCCTGACTACTGCCATTTAAGTTTGACGATTTTTCGGGCTATGCCGCTTACTCTTTTTCTTCTTCCTGCCCTTATCCCATATTACTTGGGGTCGGCACAACACGTTTTCTTCTTCCATTCTATCCTGTCACCCGTCAAACTATCACTAACTGTCTTTTCTTTCATATCACTTCTCACACAATCCATCCATCTTTTCTTCGGCCTTCCTCTCCCTCTCCGTCCATCTACATGTATACTCAGAACTCTTGCTAGGCCGCTTACATTGAATATATATTAGCAAGTAATACGGGCGGCCGGCGACCGCAACTCACACTAAAATCTACGAAAATTGCACTCTTTATAAACATTTTAACCCTAGTTTTTGCGGATGGGTCAAGCTGGCGGCGGCCCGCATACCTTGCTGGAATTTGTTAATTCCTTTAAATGAGTGGCGGTGAGAGTGTTAAAATTTAAACTAATTTTCAGGGTAGCCAACGGAACCCAATTACGAAACCACTGCTATCCATTCACTCGACCGTTCAACCATTATTCCATCTGTCTGTCCTCGTCTGCCTATCTGTCTGCCCAGTTGTTAAAGGCAACAGCAATAATCCCTTATGCCAGCCATACACGGCCAAACCTGTCGTCAAATCGGTATGAAACTACATGTTTGATCAAACAGATTTGACCGTGTGTGGAAGTGGATCGGTATGACCAACACGTTTGAGGGCAAAATCGAATTTCAATTCTTTTGTTTTGATCATACCGATTGGATCATAATGATTATACCGTGAATGGGGCGGTGTAATGTAATGTTTGTAATCGCAAGTTAGGGCTTGATTCGTGTTTGTTTTTTAATCAAACCAACTAATTCAAATTATGTTTTGATTTTTACTCAGGGTAAGTTTATGGTAAATTTTAATAAAATAACTTTTCATGATGATTTTTTTTTTTATTTTTGTGGATTTCCAGAGTTTCGAAAAAGTACAAAGTAAGTAGAACCGAGCCTTAAGTCACAACAAAAAAATAAAAAACAGCTACCAAATTGCCAAGTCATTCTTTGTTGCCAATGAATAACATAGTAGGTACCCAATTTATATAATTGCAACTTTTCATTTCACTTTTCAATAAAAAACACCTGTATTAGTATAAAAAACAAACAAATTAAAAAAAAAAACACCGATATGTTTTATATGTGATCTCGAATAAAGTGGTAATTGTCTCAAACTATGCTATTCGATTTCCGATAGAATCCTCGATAAACATCCACTGCAAAATTTAAGTAGGTACTAAATGTTTCAGACTAATCTTAATAAAGCAACACAACAAATTTAAAAAAATCAACTTTTAAAACTGAGTTCAATCACTGGTACGGACATGCTCAGCCCCTATCTTTACACTACCGTACTTAAGACGTAATTAAAAATAATGTCATCAAAAAAAATTATCACACTAACGCTTGCATCCACTTATACCCTTCTCACATACACTCAGACACCCGCACCTACAACACTTCACTTACGACACCTACCGCACTACACTTCCAACACTACATTCACTACACTCTACCCCAAACTACTGGTTAAACGTATAGTTTAGTTACCTAAAACTATTGTCTTTACTACTTTACCTTTTCAATATGGATTGAAAGAGACTGGACCCCATAACAAGTGTGGGGTTCAGGGCTTCATCTACGTTTGTAAATTGAATAAGACATTAAAAAATTTTTGGTTGAATTAATAAGACGTAACCCGCTTCACCCCGCGTTTTTAATAATTAACATAAAATCGAATAAACGATTCGATTATGATCTAATAATGACAGAAATTATTCGATGGCAATCGAATAATAGGGCAGGCGACTCGCCTGCAGCCTTTTCGAATGAAATAGATTTATTGATATAAGTGGCTTCTCTGATCAAATATTTGGTAGTAGAAAAATTAATACACACAAATCCGGTTGTGTTATCTTTTGAAGAATTTAATAATAACATATTTAAGCAGTACCATTTTACACCAGTTATCGAGAAAGACTTTGGACAGGAACATTTTTTGACAGAAGATCCTTTGGAATCATTGAAAAATAAAAGAATAAATGACGTAGACGTCCTTATTGGTTTTACAAGCGAAGAAGCTGTAGTTGGAATATCTTTCTTTGAAAAATCTATTTTGAAACAATACAACCGTTATCCAGAACTGCTGGTCCCAAGAAAGATCCAAATGAAAAGCACTCCGGACACAGTTCTAGAAGTTTCGAAGAGAGTACATGAGAATTATTTCAAAAGGAAAATCTTTTACTGTGGAGGTTATGAGAGAATTTATCACCTACGCCAATCATGCGAGTTTCATCTACGACATTGTCAGGTTTCTTACACATCTGCCAAAGGTTGATAATGGTCGGAGATATATGTACAAGTTCTCCTGCATTTCAAATAGAAACGTCTACGCGAGTGGCGGACTGAAGTATGGGATCCAAGGAGCCGCCCATTTGGATGACCTGATGTATCTGTTGAATGCGAATCAACATAATTTGAAGATTGAGAATAATTGTGAAGAGTACGAACTGATTGACTTAGTATGTAAAGTGTTTACGAACTTTGCAAAATACGGGTATGTGATAAGATATCGTTAATGTTTATTTTCTGTTTTATTGACGGATTATGAGATGTCTAACTTAACGATTCTGAATTTAATCATAGGACTTAACATAAAAAGTATACACAGTTTTTAACTCTTTTTTATTTTTGGATTAAGACATCATCAACTCCCGCTCTAGGTGGATCGAGAAGGAGTGTCAAACTTTTACTGACTAAACTCACCTCTGTTTTTTCAGTTTCCATTTACATTCCAGAGCCGTGGAAACGCTTTGGAATAAGCCCTGGGAAGTTTTTAACCCTGAACCTTCTGTTTTCAGTACCCCAACGCCTGACTCCTCTCTCGGCGTAACCTGGCCGGAATACGACAACTCCACCAAAGCCTACGTGGAGATAGGAGACACCCTCACTGCGAAAACAGCAGTTAAAGCTGAAGCAATTGCATTTTGGAATTTTATCTTTGATTACGTTGGAATGGAATTTTAACATCATTATTGTCGTATACTAATAAACATATCATCAACATCATCAGCCATTTTAATTTTCCTACTGCATGAGCTGGATGAGGCCTGAGGGCCTCCTCTCTAGGAGAGGGAATGGGCCGTAATCCACCACGCATTCGAATCGAATTTTTGGTTCTAGGTCATGCAGGTTTCCGCTCGATGTTTTCCTTCACTGTTTTGAGAGCAGTGGTAATTAAATAAATTACACAAAGTAATGCGCCTGGCAGGGTTTGATCCCGCGACCTGCGACTCGTAAGTCGGAGCCATTACCACTCGGCCACCACTGTTTTCATCTCATACGAAAATTAAGCGTGTTTCAAGGTCATTCAACTTGCACAACAGTATATACAATCGACGCTCGAGGGCAGCTGAAATTAGTATCAAATACTCAGGTTTGTTACCCTTTGGAGAAGTGAAAATATCAACTTTAACCCGTAATTTTAAGATAAAGCCATTTATGCTTTTTATAGGGGCATATTTTGATACTTGCAAGGACTCAACTCTATTCGAGAATCTACTACTACATAGATAAGTTTAAATGGAACCCCCAGTGTACGAATCCGATTAGCACTTGACCGGTTGAAAACTAAATGAACTTTATAGTTTTGACCGGCCTGTTGGTCTAGTGGTTAGTGGCCCTGACTGCTATGCCATAGGTCGTGGGTTCGATTCCCACCCAGGACAAATATTTGTGTGATGAGCACGATCATTTGTTCTGTGTCTGGGTATAATTTATCTATAATATGTATGTATTTAGAAATATATAAGTATGTTTATCAGTTGTCTAGTACTCATATTACAAGCTCTGCTTAGCTTGAGACTAGACGGCGTTGTGTGATAGTTGTAAAAAAAAATAGTTTTTATATCACGCGAAAGTTTGTATGTATGTGAGTGTATGTTTGTCCTTTAAGCTTAAAAGGCTGATGAAAGGTACAAGGGTGTAGACCATGTCAGCATAGACTTTTTTACCCGGGAAGGATTAAAAAATAATTCATAGGTGCATTTGATGAAATTTTTTGTTGGAACAGAGAGTAAAGTCCTGAAAACCTCCGTTGAAAAGAAGGATCCTCCGACCAGACAGATGTTATGTCTGGTGGGCAACTGCCCACCATGATTACGGGCTGTTCTATATATTCGAATACCACACATACGTGTACACGTAGGTTTGATGAAAAAAAAAATACAGTTTCAGTTCTAAGTATGGGGAACTCCAAAATTTATTGTTTTTCTTTTCTATTTTTGCGTGAAAATCTTAATGCGGTTCACAGAATACATCTACTTACCAAGTTTCAACAGTATAGTTCTTATAGATTCGGAAGAAAGTAACTGTGACATACGGACGGATAGACATGACAGACATGACGAATCCACAAGGGTTCCGTTTTTTGCCATTTGTCTACGGAACCCTAAAAACAACAGTCCATCATTATAGTGACACAAGAACCTCACTCCTCATTCAAAAAGACACTCAACAGATATTTTCCACGACCGTTCACTTGGAGGCAAATCGTTTCCTAGAGGATGCCAACTTTGCCGACGACGTCAGGAAGCGTTTATACGAGGGGTAGGTAATAGCATCCCTCACCTGCCCGTAATTACAAGGAACGGAGGGATTATGGCGGATCCAGGATGCCAGGCTGAGATAATGGCGCGACGGATTTATGCATGAGGATCGGGTACTTGTGTGGAGAAAATGATGGGTACGATGACACGATGGATTGTGGAAAGTCTTGTGTTGAGGTAGGTCATGGATGCACTGTAGATGATGAATAACTTTAATTTCGGAAGTCTGTGTTTCTGTAATAGATAGTTCTGTCTCTTCGTTAATTATATATACCGACTTCCCAAATTAAAGTTATTTTGTACTTTTAAGTGTTTTTTTTACATTGTGGTATTTTTTTGTAAAAAGTTTTTTATTTTACACTTTTTAGTTATGGTACCACCACTAAAAAGTACCTCTCAGCCAAACTTAAATACCTTACAGCCAGAGTGCATCTCATAACGATTCTAATAATCCCAACACGGTTAGGTTACATTATTTACCTCCTGGCTTAATCATAAGATCACTCCGATACATCCCCTCCAGGTACCAGAAAATCAAACTATGAATTGCTTTTTAATACTAGAATCATGTAAAGGATCACGACACATGTCGATTCAAGACGTTATGTCTTTTTTTCCGTTTTTGAAATTAGGAATGTCAACCAATGTAGGAGGGTCAATGATAGCGGGGCACACCTTCACTGTGTCCTTCGGGCGTTCCACACAGTGGCGACAACCGCGCGTCACTTCCGCACGAATCCGGTGCAGGAAACTCCCAAACTTACCATGTCCAGTGAAAACCTTTATCATGGGAATGGTGAGGACGCCGTGAGGTCTTTCCGGCGACGCCTCAAAGAGGGGACTTACCGCCATAATTGTTGATAATTGGTACTTGACATTTCTAGACGCTGGTCCTAATATCATGAATGTGTAAGTTGACACGCCACCACTATAAATTAATTAGAAATAGTATCCGTGATAAAATAAAAACTAGAAACAATTTCCTCAGGAATAATTTTCAATATTCAACCGATCAAAGCTGATGAAAAAGGTAATATTAAAAGAAAGAAAGAAAGAAAAACATTGTATTTAAATAAAAGTCTTACTTACATTGGACGGGATATATTTCAAAAGGATTTTAACCTTAATTTCTGATTGAACTCGATTGCTACTGCACAACATGCAGCGTCTGCAATAAATTTTCCATTTTCCACAGATTATAAAAGCAATTTCCTCCACAGTTGCTAATTTCCTATAATAAACCGGTATTACGTGCAACGTCCAGCAATTCTGCGGATAATACCGGTTCGATCCGGATTGAACTACTTTCAATTTTCTTTTTCCTTACATTGAGTTTTGTAGTTTCATTTTGAATTAGTTCAAAATTAAATTACTTTAGTCGTTATTAAATGTATTAAGCTGGATAAACGTTTACATTTTCTGTTTTAATAGGACCCATGGTTCTAACAGGACGAAATGAATTATATTATGAGCTTATAATATTATGAAACTCGTCCCCGGCTTTGTACGGAGGCTAATTATATAGTCATAGTCATAGTAATTTATTGGAAAGGGATTCTTACAAGTCATAATTTATAAACCTTTCTCGTCGATTGTTCTTTCTATTAGTGTAAAATTCGTTCCGTGGTTTAAAAAGAATAAGGAACAGACAGATGTGACACGGTGGAGCACACAGTCGAGGTGTGCCCTGCTTGGACGGAGCGTCGCCTCACCCTCGTGGGGGCGATCGGCGGCGGAGACCTCTCGTGCCGGGCCTTGGATCAGGCCATGGTCCGGAGCGGGGAGGGGTGGCAGGCGGTTGCCGACTTCTGCGAAGCAGTAATGCTCGCAAAGGAGGAGACTAACCGCATTTGACAACGGCGCTCTCGCCGCCGCCGAGATTTAGATCCCGATTTCCGGCCAACGTAGGCGCGGGCTTGCGGACAGTGAGCAATGGCTAAATCGCTGTCCGGACAGAGCCCAAGTCGTCGACGGCGCGCACTGTTCCCGCGCGCCTCAAGGAGTAGTCAGCAACAGTAGAGGCACCGCTAAGTCGAAGCCTACCGGGGCCAGGGTTTTCGAAAGACTGCTCGAGCCCCGGTATGAAGGCTTAAAGGAACGGGGTGGGTTTTCAGTCAGTAAGAATCTGACACTATCTCCTGCTCCACCCAAGAGCGGGAGTTGTCATTGATGATTTTCCCACCATAAAAAAAACACCGTAGCGCAATTTTCACAAATTTTCACTAACCGATATTGTTCCACTGCTTCGTACATTTTTCCATAATTGGACGAGTATGGCAAAATTTGTACAACATTAGTTCTTTTAGTTCTGCCAGCCAATTGGTCAGGAATGGGTACAATTTGTCTCACTTATTAAGTTAAGTTAAGTAACACAGCTTTAGCTGACGCCCTCTCGCCCTCTCGTGTTGTTCCAGTTACCCCTTGCAAGTTAGGGTCACGGTGACTCTTTCAAACAAGCTTGCCGACGATTTTAGGCCTACCTCGGCATCTTTAGGTACCCATTGTGTGACGATCCTGGTCCATCGGTCTTGATGCATCCAGGGTGACTCACTCAGTTTCACTTTAGACTTATCGCAAAAATTCTCTTTAACTCATCTATTTATACATCAATGTATAAAATGACTGACACATCAACACACCGACGAAACAGCTTGGACTAATGTGTGACTGTACTGAGTACACGGGCGAGACAGTGCTCTCGGCCGAATACTCGGTACGTTTATCTCTACAACTCGTTTACATCACTGTCTCGGCCGAGCAACATTTCACTGTTATGTCTCGCCGTTTTACTCGGTACGTGTGATCAAGGCATAAGCGTGAAATTTTGCACATGGTTAATAATAAGGTTAATTTATATCTAAATAAAATACTCATATGAGGTTTCCTTTTATGACGTAGGCGAGCACTAAGAGAGGACTTTTCAAAATTGATCCTGAGTACTCGGGACGTGTAAACACAGTGCCGAGTGCTTGGCCGAGCGCTCGGCCGAGCAAAGCGGCGAGACAGTAGCTCGGCACCCGTTCTACTTACTAGGCCGAGTGCCAACCCTCCCGCGTCCCCGCACTGTCTCGCTCGGTCACTCGGTAGGTCTGAACAAGCACTGTCTCTCCACTCGGCCACATGTTTGTCACTTTGTATATTTTTTAATAACCTTTTTTATGATCTATCGCGTCCGATTTCAGTCTCAATTGATTGTCAGTCTGAACTGACTTTGCCAATAACACAACAAGTGTGAACAGCTACTCGCTTACATCACTGTCTCAGCCGAGAACCATTTTACTGTCTCGCCTTTTTACTCGGTACGTGTGATCAAGGCATAATGGGATGAAGCACGCGGGCGAAGCCGCAGGCAGAAGCTAGTTCGTCGACGGCGCGCACTGTTCCCGCGCGCCTCAAGGAGTTGCCAGCAACAGCAGGGACCCAGCCGGGTCGAAGCCTACTGGGGCCAGGGTTATCCGAAAGGGCGCTCGAGCCCCGGTTTGAAGGCTTGAAGGAACGGGATGGGTTTTTTAGTCAGTAAGAGTCTGACACTATCTCCCGCTCCGCCCAAGAGTGGGGGTTGTCATAAGCTAGTAGTTTTATAATGCGATGGGGTCTAAAACATCAGTGTCGATCCTCATCTATCCTATTAGAAGGCAGAATCGCCAAGTAATTAATGCTTGCTAGCACTAAACTCATCGATAGGTTCGAAAGTTAGCAAGCAGTTACAAAGTGCCGACTAAGGCAGTGTTTAGCCTGATTGAATTTTCAACGTTCGAACTTTTGGAATTGATTAAACCGTCATGTGGAATTAAGAGAGTATGGATTTCAGTTTGTATTTCATTAAATTCGTGGCTTTTCAATTTTGGTTGGTGGTTCCGGTGATTTTTGAGCCCTTGTTATGTTAGGATATGATTAGTTCATCATTATCATCATTTCAGCCGAAAGACGTCCACTGTTGGACATAGGCCTCCCCCAAGTGTTGCCACAATGAACGGTCCTGTGCGTCCCGCATCCATCGGTTTCCCGCAACCCTTACCAGGTCATCGGCACACCTTGTAGGAGGCATAATCAGTTAACATCAGATAAATACATGAAAGATTGATTAGAACGATGATTGAATATATACATTTCCAAAACCCCCTGTATTTTTAGGATTCCATACGGTCCCGTTTTTACTCTTTGAGAAAAAATGGGACCATATTGCTAAGACTCCGCTCTCCGTCTATCAGTCACCAGGCTGTATCTCATAAATCGTGATAACTGAACACTTGAAATTTTTACAGATAATGTATTTTTGTTGTCGCTATATCAGCAAATACCAAAAACAGAATAAAATAAATATTTATTTAAGTGGGGATTTCATACAACAGGCGTGTTTTTTTTTAATGTTTTTTTTTGGTGCAATATATGTGTATATGTGCATATCCTTCTCTTTCCATTTTCATCATCTTCCGAAGCCCGAGTTTTCCCTTGCTACTTCGGACTTTAGACCTACAAGCTCATTTCCAAATTCCCGTAACCCAAGGGTTCTTCCTCCGTCAGATATTTAAGCATTGTCATACAACGTGGCAATGTCACCAGCCTTTTAGGCAAACTTCGAGCCGACAGCGATACGGAGGGGTTTTATAACGTCATATTTAATTAGGGCTTTAGTGTATATATTATTTCTAATTAGTTAGCGTATTTTATAATTTAATCTGTTTAATCATTTTCCTATAATAAATCTTTATTTCCAAATAATCAAATAGTTAAAAAATATTTGCGGAATGAACTTGGCTGCCCGGGCTGACCATACTTCATACCTAGCGCCACAAAGCATAAAGCGCTGACTCTGCTCGCTGTTTAGGCTTGAGCTGTCAGCTGCAAGTTATGAAGTGTTAAAGCTGAAAGCGCTTGAATTTCGCCTGCACACGATATTGCCTTTACTACGAACTGGTTTGGGTGTGCCACGTTTTATAAGTGGCTTCACCACTTACAAAACGTCAGAAGCTAGTGCGCGCTTCCAAATTGGTCGTTTCCTATGGAGAAGAACTGGCCAGAAACTCCATGGTTACTCTTTTTAAAAAAAGGTTGTTCTTACAATGTTTCCATTTTAAAGTATTATTAGATCATAAAAGGATTATTTCATCACCACTGCTCTCAAAACGGTGAAGGAAAACATCGTGAGAAAACCAGCATCATAAAACCAAATATTCGAAGTCATGTAACATTCACCAACCGCACTGCACCCGCGTGGTGGATTACGACCTATTCTCTCACTTAGAGAGGAGGCCTTAGTCCCAACAATGGGAACTTTGAAAGGCTGATTATGCTTACATAGCGTAAGCATTGCGGTCGACAGTGTAATAATCATAACATGCAAGTAAGTCGTAATAGGAAATGATCTAAGTTCTTGAATAAGAAGTAGGATAATTATTTTTAAAAGTACTTAGATCTACATACTTCTACATTTAATTATTACTTTTAAAGAAGTTCAGAGCACAAAACTTCAGACATGTAAGTACCGCATCGACGCAGCCGCAACACCGTCTCGCTGAAACTTTAAACCGCAACTTTCTTACTAATTAAACCACTAAGTGGAAAGAGAATTGCTTGCATGCTGGTCTCTAAACCCAATTACTATGAAACAGTATTAAGTGGCAAGGATTTTTACGAGGAGCACTTCTAAACTGAACACGAACCAACTATTTCATTAGGTTCTAGATTCTGTCTGCGGCGTCGCCTGAGTGTAAACAAAAACTTATCGCAAGGGAACATACTCCCCGGGATAAAATATCTGTGATTTTTTTTATGGTGGGAAAAAATCATCCAATGACAACCCCCACTCTTGGGCGGAGCGGGAGATATTGTCAGACTCTTACTGACTAAAAGACCCACCCCGTTCCTTCTAGCCTTCATACCGGGGCTTGAGCTGTCTTTCGAAACTAACTTTGGCCCCAGTAGGCTTCGACCCAGCTGGGTCCCTGTTGTTGCTGACAACTTCTTGAGGAGCGCGGGAACAGTGCGCGCCGTCGACGACTTGGGCTTGGTCAAAATATTTATGCTGATATGGTCAACCTGTATACTAAATTTCATTAGCCTTTTGGGCGTGAAGGAGTAACAAGCAAGCACACATAATACAAAAAAAAAAATATTTATAATTTGCCTTTATTAACCGACTCAAAGGGCATAATGTGTTTTTAAAGTTATTCTTAGTTTGTCTAATATTTAATCTCATGTCACAATGTTTGTGGTTGCACTCCTTCGAAACGGCTGGACCGACTTTTATGCAATTTTTTTGTATATTTGGTTGATTTGAGAAAAAGCCGTTGGTTATTTTTCACCCTCCTAACCTCACCTCTAACTTTTTTCCTTTATAATTTACTAGCTTTTATCCGCAGCTTCGCCCGTGTTCCTAAATAAAATATAGTCTATAGTCTATGTCACTCAGGAATAAAGTAGCTTTCTGTCGGTAAAAAAAATTAGCAATCGGACCAGTACTTTCAGAGATCAGCTAGTCTGGTATAAAATCGTTAACTTAAAAGTATGACAAAATTAAAGATACACATTGAGACAGAGAAATTATCACTGCTTGGTAAAAGCCTCTCAGACAAAAGAGCTTTTAGCCTACAGTCCCGGAATTTTATTACAGTGTGACATTTGAATTTCTAAAGATTAACCTTAATTTATACTTTAGAGCTATTCATAACCAAACTTAAGAGACTGCCTTTTCACGCGCCTATCGTCAACATCGAGCATGATTTAAAAGCTTGTTTTGTATTTCATGTTTGACAAAAAGGCAATGAGAAAAAATAGATATAAAGCCTTAAAACTCTGTTAGGATTCGGTAATTCGATTACAGCGATTATTTTTCTTGTTTGTCAACAAGAAAAATAATCGCTTAACGTATATTATAAAACGGTTTTTAATCGAAAAAAGTAATGTTTTAGAGGCATCTTCGTGATTTTTGTCTATCGTACTAAATTAGCTGTATATATGTCGCAGGTTTTTATAAAATCAGGTTTTTGAAGAAAAACCGGAAGATTTTAAGAAAGAAAGAAAGAAAATACGTTTATTTGGTTTATTTTAAACTCAATTTCAATTTAGTCTTGCAACGCACTTTAGATTTTTCGCACGAGCATTTCTTAAAACCTTGGCCACCAAATAAAGACATCTTTGAAGCAATTTCACGAAAACTCAGTAAATTTGTCGATACAGGTTCGTTAAAAGCAGTAGTTGATATTTGAATAGAGTTTCGAGGCAGCCAGTCTTTTAAAACCCCAGCTGAAGTACCAATTTTGAATAAATCGTTCTTCTTATCAATTACCTTTCCTATAATGTTACTTGCATCCAGTAGATGCAAATGATGATGGATTGTTTCATTTATTTCATTTAAATTGATTTATTTGTCATAAAACAAAGCAAATCCGTGATTTTGACAAGAACTTCGTCATAAACCCAAACTAGTTCAGGTTTTTGATAAAAAATCTGAATTGTTACAGGTTTATGATGACATTGAGTTTAAAATGTGTCATGTTCCGGTTTTTCATCAAAAACCTAGGTTTTTGATCAAAAATCTAATGTTATGAAAAACCTGCGACATACACACTATTTAGAATTTATTCTGAAGAACTACATATATTTTTCAGAATATGTTTACTGCAGTGGATCATAATATATTTTTTGCGCGTTATAAAACTTAACGTTAAAAGTAAAGTAGAACACTGCACATTTTTCTTGAATTCGTCAGCAAAGAAATAAATTAAATGTACAAAAAGAAAATATCTTGAATACCAAAATTATCTTTTGACTCGAATAACGAAAGTCATTTTGCAAAATTACTGAAATTAGTTCACACTCAATTTCCTTTTTACTCATGACCGGGCAACGTTTTAAAATAAATTGCTCTTTTGACTTTACGTTAGTAATCAACCGAGTATTATTTAACAGTAAAATGGCCTCCGCTTTTGGAAATAAATGTAATTTTCATTGGTTGGTTGTATGATTTTTATTTTTCATGTTCATTGAAATGCCATACCTATTGGAAATTAATAAAAGAAACATCTAGAGAAAATAAAGTAGATAAATCTAATAAAACATAAGTTGAGCCGATGACCTGGTGAGTGGTGAGTGTTGTAGTGACACTTGGGGGAGTCCTATATGTCCAACAGTAGACGTCTTTTCGCTGAAATGATGATGATGATGAGTATGACTGCATAAAAGGATGAAAACAAAAACAAACCTGCGCAAAGTGGTCTAGTAATTGCAAATGCAGAAACTCAGGTCCAAGGTGCAGAAGGTTCGGGCCTTGGTTGAGGCCATGGTCTGGAGCCTCCTCACTCCAGAGCGAGTTGCAGGCGGTCGCCGACTTCTGCGAAGCAGTAATGCTCGCAAAGGAGGAGGCCGACCGTATCACGGCGTTCTCGCCGCCGCCGCCGGGATTCTGATCCCGATTTCCGGCCACCGTAGGCGCGGGCTTACGGACAGTGAGCAATGAGTAGCTCGCTGTCCGGCCGTCTGGTAACTGTCCGGACCAAGCCCAAGTCGTCGATGGCGAGCCCTGTTCCCGCGCGCCTCAAGGAGTTGTCAGCAACAGCAGGGACCCAGTCGGGTCGAAGCCTACTAGGGCCAGGGTTAGTTTCGAAAGGAAGGAACGGGGTGAGTCTTTTAGTCTAAAAGACTAAGTTTAAGTTGTTTTTAGTCTAAATCTGACACTATCCCCCGCTCCGCCCAAGAGCGGGGGTTGTCATTTGACGATTTTTTCCCACCAAAATAAAAAAAAAATGGTGCTGAAGGTTTTTGGGTTTTTCCAACTGTAATTTATCAGTGGTAGTCCGAAGTCAGGCTCTAAACTCAATTAAAGGCAATCTGATCACCATCACGTGGAGCGAAGACCAGACTTAGAAATGACATACTGACAGAATGATTGTACTACTAATTCAACGCACGTTTTGTTTGCTTGTTCACTCATAATTATCACCATTTCAGTTGAAAGGCGTTCACTGCAGAACATGAGCCTGTCTTATGCGTTACCACAACGACCGTTCCAGTGCGTATCGCAACCATTAGATTCCTGCAACCCTCGAATCACCAGTTCATCGGTCCTCCTTGTGAGGGGCCGGCCTACGCTGCGACTTACGATATCACCACTCCAGAACCTTTCGCCCCATCAACCATCTATTCTGCGAGCAAATGTCAAGCCCACTCTAACTTAAGTCTGGCAATTTCTTGCTAATTCTTGTTCATTAATACATAGTGAATAGTGATAGAACTAGTATTAATAAAAATAGAGTTGTATCACGAAATATCGATAAAAAGTCATTAATAAACAGGTTCTTACATTATCTATGTATATTTTATAAAGTTCTGTAAATACATTACATTGCTACTTGAATATAAATTTTAGTGTGACAGTTAACATTTACGTGACTAGTTGTGTCTACAATATAATTTGTTTTTTTTTTTAGTAATTTTTACTTTGAAATGTTTCTGATTATATTATTTGTTTTGTTTGTGGTAAGATTTTTATGTAATTCATTTATTACGATTACAGTCACGGATCTTGAGCGCTCGGCGTCAGAGTGGAGATCGCTTTGTGCATTCCATACATTGGCGAGCCAATCATCGTCGTTATTAGATACATACAGCAAGGCAGGGAACTAATCATGAGTGACGTCTATGACGCGATGGCGTGGCGAGCCAATCACTGACACTCACCGCCCCCGCGTCTCACTTCGCACCACTAAAGAGACCGAATATTTAACTTCTGCGCAACTTGAAGCCAGCGCTCAAGATCCGTGCCGGCAATTGTATATCGTGGTTAGTTGATGTAGGACTTCATCACATGTTTTCTAATAATTTCATTTCAACGATTGCATCACTGCTTACCATCAGGGCCTCAAGTCTGCTATAGTGTCAGAATAGTCTATCATTGATGTCATAATTGTTGATTTTCACAAGTTTGGTAATCTACTAACATAATGGCGTCATTATGACTTTCCAATGGTCAACCACTGACACTCCATTGAAAGAAGTGGCATAGAATGCTAATCTCGTACATATTGATAAATTAATATTTCACGTTTGCGGTTATCTGATAAAACTTTGACAGTTTATTTGATCAGTGTTTTACCATTAGAACGTTATTGTGCAGTTATTGGTTTTAATATGCTCGAAATTATCATTTTACCACAGTTCTATTACAAGACCATTGACCGATCAATGATCGATCATTATGAATTAGCAGATTACAAACTTTTAGCAAAATGACAATAGGATCGTGTAGGAATGACGAATTTATAAAAATAGCCGACTTGGGGCCCAGGTGGGATCGCAGTCAAGCACTAGTTTAAATCAAATAAAAAAAATGTCTGTCTTTAAAAACTTTCTAGTAACAGGTGAGACTCCAGAGATGTAATGAGTAGCCGATATAATACGAGTTCCGTAGGAGAAATCTCTTCCTTCTTCTGTTATTCGATTATAATAAATATTATGTGCTAGAGTCTGTCTAATAAGTTAAACGACTTGGGTAATTATTACGATTTAATGAAATCTGATGTTGTCAACACGGGTTCAATAATCAAGGTTGATTAAGAGATAGAGATCATTGTTTACTAACAGAAGAACCTTATAAAAAGTATGGAATATAAGTATTTTGTAAATGATTAAATATTATACAAAATTCCCAAGTCGGTTGACTTATTAGACAGACTATAGATAATGCGTTTATTAACACATTCCGAATAGATTGCCTAGTTAAATCTGGTGCCAATGATGTTAAACAATAAAATTTGTCTGAGATCGCGAACATTTTGATATTTTCGACTTTATCCAATTATTTCCAAATTGAGTTCTATCGTTACTAATAGCTTCTATTAGACTAAAAAAAACTAATTAACATTAAAAAATGAGGGTATTACAAACAGATACTCCAATTTTATTTAAATCAATTTAACTTATTACATACACAACTAAAAACTATAATTACAGTAAATTAAAAAAATAATAATAATAAAACCCTACGCTAATTACAACTAACTAAAATCAAACTAAAATATGGCGTCAAAAAACTCTTCCACATCGCTGTCGATTGGTAATGTGCCCAAAAGGCTGGTGGCATTGCCACGCTGTATGGCAATGCTTATCCTCTGTCCGAGGTAAAAGCCAGCCCTTGGGTCACGCGAAGTGTCAGCTAGACGTTTCGATAGATCTTTAAACAACTTGTGAGCACTCGGACCCCACGATCCAAGAGTTTCAACCCCAAACGGTTCGAAAATATAACTTCCAACAAGGTTGTTATATTTCCGCCGCTTGAGGTTCTCCGCAGCCGCAGCGGCAGCACCAGCACGACACGACGAGCTAGGAAGATGTGAAGGCGCAAGAGTATAGACACAAGTAGCGTCCCATACTAAAGGCCTTCCCATCTTCCAAGGGAATAACGACATACCATCCGGTCTCTTGCCATCGTCGCGTGCCAAGCCATGGGGTTCCAATACGGCTGGAACGCCGACGGTGACAAGAGCGCGTCTGATGATATCGTTGATATTCGTGTGTCGCGCTATGCGACCCGCACTACGGCTGCATGACAGACCGTGGTGTCCGAGGCTGTTGACGACTTCGCCACAGTGGCAGCGATGAGGAGAACAGCATGGAGCACCTAGACGCAAGGCAACAGCGAGGCGGAAAGTGTTATCATCGAGCAAGGTGCCAATGTTCGACGACGGTAGTGCGTGAAGCCAGAGACCCGACTCCCACTCTCCCACAGCCAACAGGCGCGCTCGCTCTGCAGGAGCAGTAAATGTTGCAATCAGGTTTTCCTGAACTACTTTGCAGAGCGGCTCATCCCACCGTCTTTGGGATGATGGTTCGTCGGGCGGATTAAAATTCGGGCAAGCGAGTCTCCAGGCATCTATAGCCTCGATGAAGCACGGCACATTGAAATCATTCAGTAAGGGAGATAGAATATTCCTGATTAATTTCTCAGTGCCGTGAATCGAGGATATAAAGGCTGGTAAGTTAATACTCGAAATTTTGCGGACGCCGAGGCCACCCATATGGATAGGGAGAGTATTTAAATATATCTTTATGCGAGGCAACCCTTCTATTTGCAACAAAAAAAAGATATTATTATTATTATTTATTATTATTGGCACCAGCACGCTTAGGCAAGTTGTTATTCTGCATTCGTTAACGCTGTAGAAAAGTGATGAAACGTATGGGAATGACCTCATCTCAACGTAAAGTCGCGTGGTCGGAATAAACGAATAGAAAATTCGTAGCCAAGATCACATCGTTCAAAATGATAGAATGAATTTCCACAACGTTTAATGCTACATCCTTTGATAAATAAACGCTTCATTGTACAACGAGCGGCCGACGCAGTTGCTTCCACTTATCGTTTTCTACAATTGCTGACACCGAAGCGTTACCGATTGGAGAACTGAATTCGACACGATACGGTTGTAACTTGGCTAGGGGGGCAGATTTAGCTAGGCAACCTATGCGCAATGTCTTAATGAACGCCTTATCTAGCATATAATATTGAACATAATCAAATAACAGATGAGGGAAGAGATAGCGTCTATCGGATCTTTAGATCAATATAATTATAATTAATTAATTAATTTGATACTACTAATACCTAATTATTATTAAGTACTATCCTATTTATCCTGTCTACTAATTTTATTTAATTACAAGCTGTCCCCGGTACTTCGTACCTAATAACAGCCAACGAATATAGTACATCTTTCGATGTAGTCAACCGATTGCGATGAATCAAACCAGTAAAACATCAAATTACACCAAATTTTAATGTATATAACTTTAATTGCGTGATGCAAGATTATTAATTGTATCTATATTGCGCCATAGATATCGCTACATCACACGTGTATTAAAAAGATTTTTCAATATACTTGCTCAGAAAGTGACTCTTATTGCACTGCACTTGGGTACATAATGGTCCTTGTTACCAAACTGTGACATTTTGATTACCATTACGCACTAGTGCTATAATTCAGTTAAAACCTTATTGTTCAACCTATTGTCGTGTCCCGCGAGTCAACCTCCATTTATTCATTTCAGTGAGTGTAATGAAAGGTAAATAAAAAAAAATATGGGTGCGCATATGAAAACAGATTTTTACCGCCACAAAAGTTGACTAGTTTTACAGTTATTTTCTTCACAAGTGTATTGAAAAACGTCGTATGATACACTTGATCACCAGCCTTTTTTTTTAATGTTCCCACTGCTGGGATTCAAGCCTCCTCTCTAGGAGAGGGATGGGCCGTAATCCACCACGCGGGCCCAGTGCGTGTTAGTGAATGTCACATGTTTTCGAATTCACGAATTTGTATGATACACGTGAGTAATTAATGATTACCGTTTTCGACTCTCTTAAGACCCTCGCCATAGCTCGAGTCTTAATACCGCCTGACGGTAATCACTAACATTATACACTTATATCATAATGTTATTATTTTCAGAGCTTTACAAATGCTAACTTCATCGTGGTGTAGGTAGAACAAGGGTTACTGAAAGGTGAAATCCTACAGAGATCTACTGGTAACGGAGAGTATTGCAGTTTCAAAGGTATACCGTATGCCGCGCCACCTATTGGAGAGCTACGGTTTATGGTAAGTTAGGATTAGGTAGTTTTTCTAAAAATTAGAAATCATCATATCAGCTTTTAAGTTCATAATAATTATTTTAATATTAAAAAAAAACTCAGAAGTTTATAAATGTCAAATTTTCAAAATATTCGATGCCTAGACTGAAAGTCCAATTTCCAGAATTTTCAATTTACAGAATGTCCGATGCGATTCCTAGAGTACCTATCCAATTCCATCATTATTATTGTGAATGTGGAGACTATGTGGATTACTTTTTCGTTTTTGTGTGTTTTAACATGATGTCTGGCAGTTTTGAGTATTTGATGCGGCCTACCCAAATGTCCTTTCTTTGGCATTGTTCGTCAAGTCGTTGAGCTCCGTAGTAGTCCTAAGTTTGAGCTACACGAATACTGACAAATGCTTGTACTGACTGGACAGGTCCACTCAAACCTGTGTGGTTCTTTCCTCAAAAGACCCTCTGAGACACTAATCTGCATGGTTCTCATATGATTTGACCATTACATGTTCTTTACTGTATGGACTTTAAAAGAGACTTTGACCCCTGAATTTGTTTCGGTGTTTCTTCCCAGAGAAGTCAGCTAGGAAACTCCGGCCTCATCTAGTTTAAACTGACTGAAAACAAAATTGACGAGTAAAAGTGTTTTTTTATAAAACCTATTTGCAAAATAAAGATCATTTATTTATCATTTATCAACGTTGAATATTAAAATAGCCATGTTCGATAATGTGCTGTCGTGGATTTTGGACATTCTGAAAATTCTGATACCGCTAGACATTGTGTTGCTTAATGTCAAGAGAGGCTGCTTCAAATTCTATAGGATACCAGTCTCTCATATCTACACTTTTATTTGTAGGATCCACAACCCCCATTACCATGGAAAGGCAAACGTGAGGAGCCATGACTCAGAGCGTCTGCTCTGAGTCATGGCTCCATATGTCCTCAGATAGATGTAAACACTGAAAAGTACATCTCTGAAGCCAACGAGGACTGCCTCTTTCTTAATGTGTACACGCCTACTATAAAGCCTAAGGTTCCTCTACCAGTTATGTTCTACATACACGGAGGATTTTTCATCATAGGATCAGGAAATTCGGATAAACTTGGACCAGATTTTCTTCTGGATCATGATGTTGTACTTGTCACGATTAACTACAGGCTAAATACTTTGGGATTCCTTTCGATAGACACAGAGGAAGCGCCGGGAAATGCCGGCTTGAAAGACCAGGTAGCAGCATTAAAATGGGTGAAGAAAAATATTGCAAAATTTGGAGGAGATCCAGATAACGTGACGATTTTTGGACAAAGTGCAGGAGGTTCTTCAGTAACTTTACATTTGGTGTCACCAATGTCTAAAGGGCTTTTTAAAAGAGCGGTGGCAATGAGTGGTGTATTATTCAAAGACTTTGGCATACCGTTTGAACATTTAAGACGAGCACTTTTACTGACTCAACAGTTGGGCCTGTATACACAGGACCCAAAAGAAGCCATTCGGTTTTTGAAATCAGCACCAGTTGAAAAACTGGTAACATCGAAACCATTTGTTCTGTATTCTGAAAAGCCAAGAAGAGATGTACTTGAATTGTTTAATTTTAAACCAATTGTTGAAACTCATAATTGTAGTAGTCAACCATTTTTGACAGAAGACCCACTGAAATTGCTAAATGAAAATAAAACTAACATTGCAGACTTGATTCTTGGTTATACGTCTAAAGAAGGAATTAACAGAGCAATCACTCAAAAAGAAGCTATTCTGAAATACTTTCCATTTTATAAAGAATTCTTCGTGCCTTCGAAAATAACATACAAAGTAAACTCAAGTGAAACGTTACAAATAGGCGATCGTATCAAGAAACATTATTTTGGAGACAAAGAAGTCTGTGAAGAAACAATGAAAGAAATAATTCAATTCTATACATACTTCAATTATGATTATAATATTCACAGATTTTTAGAACTGTGGGTTAAAACTGGTAACAAGGTATATTTTTATGAATTCACTTGCTTTAGTGAGAGAAATATTTATGGAAAAAGTGGAATTAAATATGGTCTACGACAGGCGACGCACACAGATGATATTCCATATTTATTCGATGGATCAAATATTCTTTTGAAGCTGAATAAAACTAATCCTTCGTATAAAATGATTGTGCAAACTTGTACTTTGTACACCAATTTCGCTAAATATGGGTATGTAATAATCATCATTATTCTTTTGCTTTTTTTAATTCTTTTTTGAGATCACCGCATCATATTTCCGTCTTCTATAGATAAAATTCACTATTAGTCATCAACTCAGCCATCGCCTCTTTTCTAAGAATATCATCTTACTCATAATCATACATCTATCGCCTCTTTGAACTTCTACTCTTATAGCCATCCACATTTTATACTATAGGGATATACAGTGCAGAAAAATAAGTCGAGCCCTGGAAGGGATCCTTATGTTGGCTCATTTTATTAAACCAGACATTCCTTTGTTTTTAAACAGAAACAAAACGGCGTTCAAAAATTTTCTAAATCTTGTTTGACATAATTTTGAATTTTCTGTTTTTCTAACCACAGGACGCCAACTACACCTAAGTGTCCTATAACTTGGAAGGACTATGGTAAGAACAAGAATTACTTGGAAATAGGCTACGAATTGATACCGAAAACTGCTGGTAAAAACCCTGAAATTGAATTTTGGAGAGATGTTTATGAGTCTGTTGGTCTGCAGTTCTCCTGATTCTTCATTGTAATCGTGTGTATCTTTATCAATAAACGATTGGTTTGAAAAATATTTTTGTTTAGTTTAGCTTATTTTTTCTAGTAGGTATAAATGATACAATTTTGTTTATACCTTTATATAAACAATCTCCTGCTTCCTTCCAAACATTTGTTAAAAAAAAATTACCAGGTTCTTGATCAGTGTACTCGTACTATTTTTTCATTAACTATTTTATTCCATATTGTGTTTAAATGGTTTCTTATTTTTAATCATTTTGATTATTATAAATATAAATCTTCAGTATCTTTTTACTTATGTTAAATACCTAACATTATTATTGTTAACAGAGTACTAACAGCAGAATTCAAACCTGACAATACCAGAAATACTTCAAAAACCTCAACTATTTGTAATGAAAACATTCAAAACATACAACCTACTTAAAATAACTGAGTCCCTACAATTTACGGGCGTAGTAAGAACATCCCTATCGTATACTATTCGCATTCAAGTACTTGGGTCCCAACGGAGCTAAGGGCGCCGAGTAAGGGACTCGAAGGGTCAACGTAACATCTTAACTGATAAAGTGTAGAATTATTTAGATGGTTGAGTTAAAGGACATTGTTAAATGGGTAGCGAGCTAGACAGGGATACAGAGCATTGAATTACTGTATCAGCAGTGACCAGAGACGCCTTTAATAGTAGGTATTATTTGTGAAGAGGCAACCACTAGACCGTCTTGCTATCGTAAGGCAGAACTCCTTTTGTGGATACGGGGTTTGTGCCACTAAATTGGCCTTGGAATCTAGACTTTCTGATTAAGTGAACAAAAAAATAAACTAGATGCTATTAACTCTTAATTTGTAATCCCAAATTCTATATCTACACTAATATAATAAAGAGGTATAGTTTGTTTTTTTTTTGTTTGTAGGAGGTAATCTCACACTGGCAACACACACTGATCATAGACTTTCGTCTTGAGACACTGTGGTATATTGGACGAGAAAACACCGCGCAGCTTCCAAAACGCCACCCAGCCAAATCAGATTCGAGGATTGGCCTCTTTCTCGAAGTTAGACTAGTTAAAGTTAGAGATTATATAACATTATTTGCGAATATAGTATGTTTAGAATCAGTAACTGAATGAATTCCGATAGTTTTTTTTACACAATGTCATATTTTTTTTTTTCAAAAATATTTAATAAAAATGTCATAAGTTGGACACCACCGACATTAAGCACAACATAAGGCACTACAGGTCATAGCGGATGTTAGACGCTAGCAAACAGCTGGGTGTAGTGCAAAACAACCCCTCAGTCGCCTGGATGGCCCGATCACCTTGTATTTTTGCTGATACAACAAGCTTATAACTTTGTCATTTTTCATGATACAGTTATGAAATTTTGTACAGAGATTCTTTACATAAGAATACTAAACAGGTGTCATATCGACGGTTGAAAGGCAAAATGATCTAAGCGACATTGAGTAAACTTTGCAAAAGAGTGACTTAAAGTTAAAAAGTTGAGTTCACTTTTGTAAAGTTTTTATATTTTTGTGTGTCATAAGTTTGTTTATTATGGATCTTGTTATGCAATATTGCTTATCTCATTATTCCGCATATTTTACTGCAGCATCTCTAGTTCCTTCATCTCCAAGCTGTTCCTCAGTCATTTTGATAAGAGCCTTTGGACAGGAACCATTACTCCTGCGTTAAGCTCGCATTAAAATTCTTGGCCAGCTGAGTACTTGAGAGGTTCACTAATTGTAGTGCTATGACACTTAGCTTTGTTAAGTGTTCCAGTGTTGAGTTACGTTAGAGTTTAAGTTTTCTTTAAAGAAAGGGTCGCATGAAGAAGCATACTTTTGTATGGAATTAGGTCACCAGCTCTTTTTGCAGTGTTCTGTACCTAAAAGGTAAAATGGGACCCTATTGCTAAGACTCTGTCCGTCCGTCTGTTTGTGTGGCCGTCAGTCACCACGCTGTCTAATGAACCGTGTTAAACAGTTGAATTTTTCACGGATGATTAAATGAATGATTGATTTTTGTTGCCGCCATAACAAAAATACTAAAAAAAAAATTAACTAAAAAACAAGTGCGAGTCGACTCGCACTGGACCGGTTTTTTTTTTTTTGTATAACTGTTGGAAGTCCAAGATAATTCAGTACAGTAAGCGATATGTGGCCTTCACGTACACATAGCCTATCCGATGTTATCCGAATTAACAAATAACTTATTCCGCTCTAGATGGAGAAAGAGGGATCGAGGATCAGACCTATTCTGATTAAAACCCACCAGTGTTCCTACAGTTGCCTTTTGCACAATAATCTTGTAGCCCTGGCATCATTTTTAGCGCACCTCGTCAATCATGCTGTCATCTCCCAACCTTCAATCGACTTCACAATAAAGTAAAATACAATCGAATTGAGAAGCTTCTTTTTCAATTCGATTGTACTTTTTTTGTGTATCTATGTAACCTCAGAACTCCATCATTTATTAATCGATGTGAAAAATTATATTCTTATTCACTCGACTACTTCTGAAATTAAATTATTTTTTATAAATAGATTTATTTATTCACTTGTAAGTGCCTTTTATTATTTAAAATTGAAGTTGCTTGTATTTTTTTGTGTAAAATGTTTTTTATATTTTCTTTCCTTTCGTATATGTAGCACATTTATTTATTTATTTATGTACACACAAACACTTAAAAAAATTAAATTAACAAATACAGAAAGAAGAGTACAAAAATGTACAGCTTATTTACATTTTTCTTTTTTTCCATTTATTTTTTATTTACCTAGACGAATCCTTCATCGGGATATAAAAGTCGAGTTCATCGATAGAGTGATGAAAAAATCTACAGAAACTCACGAAAAGCGACTTCATCAGCATGTGAACATCGAGGAAATCCAGCTTATCGACCACACAAATATAGTGAGAAAACATCCCATATCCCAGGGCTGTGCTGGCGCTGCCGCTGCAGCTGTTGAGACCCTTAAACGGCGCAAATACTGTAACCTTATTGGTAATTACAGTTTTGACTTTGAGCCGTTTGGTGTTGAAACCCTTGAGTCATGGGGTCCGAATGCGCGTCTCCTTTTTAAGGAAATATTTCGCCGACTGATCGACACCTTGCGTGACCAGAGGGCTGGATCATTCTTCGCTCAAAGAATTAGCATTGCCATTCAACGTGGCAATGCTGCCACTCTTCTGGGCACATTTTCAGATTACAGCAATGTGGAGTAATACTTCGACGCCTGAGTGTACTTTGTGTTTTTGTATTTTATTTATGCATGTTATGTATTTATTTTTGTTTTAGTATAAACATTTAAGTTGTTTTTTTTTGTACATATGTAAATTTTAAGTGAGAAAACTAAAAAGAACAAAATAAAAATGAAAAATATATATAATAATATATATATATAATAAATAATAATGATTGCTACCTAATAAATAAATACAAGAACGAAGTGCATTCGCCTTAATAGAGGCAATAAGAAAAGTGCTAAAAGACACATTTTTAGTAAGGACAATTTATTAGTTTAGCATATAATTTGACTGGCCTGTTGGTCTAGTAGTCATTGGCCCTGACTGCTATGCTGGAGGTCGTGGGTTCGAATCCCACCCAGGACAAATGTTTGTGTGATGAGCATGATCATTTGTTCAGTGTCTGGGTGTAATTTATCTATATATATGTATGTATTTAGAAATACATAAGTATGTATATCAGTTGTCTAGTACTCATAACACAAGCTCTGCTTAGCTTGAAACTAGAAGGCGTTGTGTGATAATAATAATATTCTACTAGGAATATTATTATTATTATAATTAAATCACTTAATTGTCTATAGGCCAGATTGTTAAAAACTAGGGTTCATCCTTTGGATGTACCTACTCTAGAAAAACTTACACGAATTGTTTCAACATTTAATCCTTACTTTTAACACGTTGGCGGACAGTACTATCTCACTGACTGCAGCGATGATATGTGACACAAATCTAGGCGTAAACGTCGTAAGGCGTTAAAAAGGCGAAAACATGCAGGGACACGTAGGATCACCGAAGCGTAGTGTGCGTAGGGAGAGGAGTATAAATGTGTGCGTGGAAGTACTTTCTTTGACGAATTTTTGTAAATAATGTAGTGACAGTACAAAAGTCGTAATTATACCTTTGGTGACAGTACAACATGCCGTTTTTTATGATAGTATGAAAAATCGGTCGTCGTGTGGCGTACTGATTTTATGCAAGTAAAAACTCATACGTCGACAGGCGTACTGTCGTATCACTTTTAGCTACCTAGACGCCTGTGGTCGTTACTGTCCGTCAACGTGTTAAAATAAAAATGACACTTGCTACGTAGTCAGACTTTCAATGAAAACGTACAATTTCGTAGTAAATTAGGTTAGTAAACCAAACAGCCGGTGGATAAGATACTGTAGCATATAATTCGAGCCATTATTTACTCGTTAATAATTCGTATAGCCCTGAGGGGCTCCTTAGTTCCGACCAGAGATTAATGTGCTAATACTTCTCTTAATATTTACGTAAATAAAGCTGGAACATTCAACGGGCTAGCTTTATTATTATAATTGGCAGTTTGTTTACAGTAGAGTACTTTTGAGAGCATATTTTCTTTTTACAAGCTTTTATTTAGTTTCACCTGTCTACCGATTTTCCGGTTGCCGATTGAGTTGAAATTTTGCATGCCTGTGTAAATCAGATGACAATGCAAAATTATTATGACATGAGCTGATCTGTTGATAGAACCAGAAGGTGCCCTTAGGAGCTCGGTAGTTAAACGACACAACTCCATCAAGTTTGGGCTCGTATGATTCGTTTTGATGAGTATTAATTATATAGGTATTATAACGCTATAAAAGCTTGCTGTGAAAAAATATAGAGCCACTATCATCAGTACCACTTTACAGTTATTGGTTTTATGAATTAGCAGATTACAAACTTTTAGCAAAATGACAATGGGATCGTGTTGGAATGACGAATTTATAAAAATAGCAGACTTGGGGCCCTGCTAATTCACAATGATCGATCATTGATCGGTCAGTGGTCTTTTAATAGAATTGTGGTAGAATGATAATTTTGAGAATATTAAAACCAATAACTGCACAATAACGTTCTAATGGTCAAACACTGATCAAATAAACTGTCAAAGTTTTAGCAGATTACCGCAAACGTCAAATATTCATTTGTCAATATGTACGAGATTACCATTTTAAGCCACTTCTTTCAATGGAGTGTCAGTGGTTGACCATTGGAAAGTCATAATGACGCCATTATATTAGTAGATTACCAAACTTGTCAAAATCGACAATTATGACATCAATGATAGACCATTCTGACACTATTGTAATAGCAGACTTGAAGCCCAGTCAAGATGTTTGATTCACAAGCATTCATCTCTTGATACTATCTGGTGAAATAAAATCATACAATATGCGTAGAATCGCAGCTTCCAGTTTCACAGGTGCCAAATACATGAATGCGTGAACTGTGACTAACTAGCCTAACCATCTGGTTAGGTTACACTGTCGACTAACGGAAGGCTTAACTAATAGTCAAAGTAAGTGGAGGACTTAGATCGAAGTTTTATTGAATTCTATGAAAAGTACAGAATTGGATAACCGGTAAATTCTACTAAAAATAAATATATTTTTTTTATTCTTGCATAGCATAGCATAGTCGGCCTTATAATATTCCCACTGTTGGGACTCAGTCCTCCCCTCTAGGAGAGGGAATGGGCCGTTATCCACCACGCAGGCCCAGTGCGGGTTTGTGGATGTCACATGTCTTCGGATTTTTAGTTCTAGGACATGCCAGTCTCCTTATGATGTTTTCTTTCACCGTTTTGAGAGCAGTGGAGATGAATTAAATTAGACAAAGTAATGCGCTTGGCTGGGTTTGAACCCGTGACCTTCAACTCGTAAGTCAGGGCCGTTTTACTGGGCCACCACTGCTCGAATTCGTCGATGCGAAATTAATCTAAATAATGGGAGGCCAAGTAACATTAAAAACAGTAAAATATACTTTTATTAGTGGAATATCATCAAACAACTTCTCCTGTTCTGGGTGAAGCGGAAACGAGTGCAGGTTTTTACTATCTGAAACCTATCCCTGTTCCTTCAATTGCCATTCGTGCTCCAGGCCTCGTTGATCCTTTTGAACAATAACACAGTAAAGATTCATATATGTGCCGTATTTTACTAAAGGATCTCATCCTCTATGTTACTTGAGGATTGAAGTCATCATGATAGGTAAGATGAAGAATTGGATCCTGCTTTTTATTTTATTAAAACTAGTGTTAGCGATTCTTATGATAATGTTCATACACTATGATTATTTTCTGTATTAGCAACATTAAATGTATTTTTTGCACTGACAACTCGAACGGACTGCGACTTGACAGCGCGTTGCTTTTGACAGTTACAAGAGTTTATAAAAAGGAACGGCGCGCTGTCATGTCCCTCTTTTCGTTTTAGTTTTCGGAGCAAGCAACATCTCAGTAAGTGCTAGTATATAATTTATTTATTCCTACTGTTTTTGTGCAATTTAATATGTGTATGCTGACGAGGCAAAGTAAAAGGGTGTGGTACCCGTTTTGGTCGTTTTATTTAAATAACCTGATAATAAACCCCGTAGATACACTAAATAACTTTCTTAGTCAATCTTTCTCTAAAGATAACACATATAGATAACACTAGCTACTGACTGCGGCTTCACCCGCAACTCTATGTCATTCCGTGATATAGTAGCCTACAAATGGTGAAATATTTTTTTAAATCTGTCTAGTCGGTTTTGAGTTTATTCATTACAAACATACAAATCTTTCCTCTTTATAATATAATATTAGTTGTAGATAGAAATATCAAATACGATAATAATACATGATTTAAACTAGATGAGTTTGAGAAACCTATAGAATCAGTAAAAAAATCCAATCTAATTCTAACTACATTTAAAGCCCGGTGCCATCGATTGCTATCTATAAGAAATAAAACAATACAGTTGAATCCACAGGAAACGTGCTCAGACATAACCATTGGTACAGGTTAGTTTATATATAATACCGCCATCCGATACACACTCCATAGCTTTGTCTACTTTTTTATGTCTGCATACGTGCTTCATTTAGAATAAAAACGCCTAGAAAAATAGGATTCAATGTTTCCAAAACTACTACTGTGATTGTTAGCATAGTATTTAATCATCATTTATTTATTTAAGTTAACCAACAATTGTTTACACATATACATTTCTGACCGACTAGGTTAAACATTTGCAAGTGCAACAATTAATTAAAGGTAACATCACATGCACAAAAAACGGCTTTAAATAACATAATTACAATTAGAAGATATACATTATAAAAAAAAAAATAATTTAAAATAGACAACAATTAAGAAAATTAACAATTATCATTCAATATTGTATAGATACAACATAAAGAAAAACATTGGCATGAAAATGACTGATTAAATTAATTGCAATTGATTAAATTATGCAATTGATTGTTATCATCATCATCATTTCAAAACTTCCACTGTCGGACATAGACCTCACCCCAGTGTCGCCACAACGACCGGTGTCCTGTGCATCTCGCATCCATCAGATTTCCGCGACCATCATCAAATAGTGTGTACCCACATACGGTATTATAACTACCCGGTTCTAATGGTTTTTTCCCATCGGCCATCCTTGAGTTTGCCACCGGGGTGGCAGTTGACACTCCTTTATTCCCATCGGCCACCCCTGAACTTGCCACTGGCGTAGCGGTTGGCACTCCTTCATTCCCATCTGCCAACCCTGAGCTGCCACCGGGATTGTGGTTGGCACTAATAGGTGGCGTTTACCACCCTCCGGAGTGGTAAAAGCGTGATGGTAAAAGATTATTTTAAGAGTAGCTATTGTTATACCAATAAAGAAGTAGTAACTATAATACATGTAAATTGTTTTTATAATTATAAAAGAGTTCCAAAATTATTTGGCATTATTAAACTTATTTTTATTGCTCACGATATCCATCAATTTCTATTGATAATGTCGCAATACTAAATGCGAATAAACTCCTGTAGGTACTGTAACTAAAAAGGAAGCAGATGAAACTAAATAGTAACCATCGACCACCGGGGTGGTAGACGCCACCTATTAGTGCCAACCATCATCCCGGTGGTAGCTCAGGGGTGGCCCATGGGAATGAAAGAGTGCCCACCGCCAACCCGGTGACAAACTCAAGGATGGCCGATGGGAATAAAGCGTTCTAATGCTGTGTCTTCCAGTACGTGGTCGCTGAACCTTTAAGCTCCATCGACCATCTGTCCTGCGAGCAATGCGCCTTGCCCACTACTACTTAAGTTTGACGATTCTTTGGTATGTATCGGTGACCTTGGTTCTGCTGCGGGTATCTTTCCTTTTGATCACGCAAGGAAATTCTAACCATAACCCTTTTCAATGCCCTTTTGGGTGACTTTAAGCATTCTGATAAAGCTCATTGTGAGCGACCACATTTCAAAAGCTTCTGTAATCACAACAGTATTCAATTAGAGTAGTTTTATCTAAAAATTTAATACCTAGGTCGCAAAGGCATTACCGTGTCTATCATATCTTGTTTACAAAAAAAAAAATACCATTTCACTTTTTGCGTTTTATGTAAGTACATTTAACACTAAGTGAAACGTAAAATCTTTTACATGCCCAATACTTTTAAAAGATACAATAAAAGTGTAAGTACTCGCATCCTTTGAAAAGCACCCGAAGGGTTATTCACATTTGGTGAATTCCCGACCCAGCCTAACTTAAGAGAAGATAGCACTATCAGTAATATATCTTCACAAGCCGTAAAAGTCAATTGAAAGACGACTGGAACGCAAATAAAGAAACTCACCCTTAAGTTAAGGGGTGTTGACTTACGGCTGATACATTGCGTGTTTTTCCTTTAATTCCCCAATGAGTAGTAAATGGTAATTCACGGAAGGAGTCGAAGGACTGATGTACTGTGTTTGTTTCTTTTTGTAAGTGGTAAGTGGGTGATTAAGGATCTATGTTTAGAAGTTTTATTTAAATATACTTAGATCATAATTATTTAATGTCTGATGTAATTTTGTAACAGGTAACCGTAAGTTTGAAGCCTACTGGGGCCAAGAGTCTATTTCTGAAAGGGAGGCTCGACCCCGGTATAACGTTATAAGGACAACGAAGGAACGGGGTGGGTTTTTCAGTCAGTAAAAGTCTGACACTATCTCCCGCTCCGCCCAAGGGCGGAGGATGTTATCTGGATGATATTTACCCGCCGGTAAAAAAAATTGTAACAGGTTTGACAGCACGGTTGGCACAGTAATTGAGCGATTGGCTGCAGATGTGCTGCGAGTCGTGGATTTGATTTCCGCATGAAACGAATATTTGTATGGCCTATTGGTAGTTGTTCCAGGTCTGACTGTCTTGTGTAAGTAAGTTTACATGTTCGTGAACGCACCTATGACACAGGAGTAATTCTTAAAAACGTTTTTTTAATGAAAAAAAAACCAATAAACCAAAATTCCCGGAATCACCACTAAGTTATGTAATGTGAAAATGCTGCTATACTAAACTAATAATATAAAAAAAAGAAACTTTGTCGGTATGTGTAATTGTGTATGTTTATTAAGAACAGATTTGGAAGAAAATTATGGGTAGCTGGTCTATCTGAATACAGAGAATAATTTCTACTTTCATGTATGCGAAACTGCTGGTAAAAGACTTTAGCGTATTTCGGTCGTCATTCGTTTGACAGAGGTAGCTTGTTTTTTTGTGCATATGAGCCTAAAACTAGCAAAATCTACGTTTCCTCAAAATATAGCAGAAAAACTTCGCTCCATAAAATATTCCAAGAAACAGTTGTTATTCAGGAAAATAACTTATGCAGAGAAATTCCACACGGCCGTTTTAACACATTCGCAACTGCACCTGACAGCAACTAAAGCCGCTGTAGCGCTGCACAAAGTTGCCGAACATGTGTCAAACTTGTGCCGCACAATCTTTTGGTAAGCGCTCAAGCGGCTGCATTGACATAATCGTGAGGTGGAATTTATTGGTTGACTTATCGGCTTTTGATTTTTTTTGTTTAGATTTCATCAAGTACCTAACTTCTCCAGCTCTAAGTGTGAGAGGAAAGGGAGTGTTAGACGAAATCCCACTTATGTTCTTACGGTTACCTTTTGCATTCCAGAGCATGCTAAATTCTGCTTTTGAAAGAAAAATTCAGGCAACGAAGGAACAGGAGTGGGTTTTTAGTCAGTAAAAGTCTGACACTACATACCTTCAGCTGCGCTTATAGGCACAGAGTTGTCGTTGGATGATGTTCCCACCGACAAAAAAAATAAACCGTATTTCTCCCGTTCGAATTCCAAATGCGCAAATAAAAGTATGAAATGATACAAAAAAAAGAAATTAAATAACAAGAAGAACTTAAAGAAAAAGAAAAAGAGAGAAAAACAGAAGATTAAGAGTAAAAGGGGATGGAAGATTAAGGGGATAGATTGAGGGATTTTATGTAGGGTACACTGCAATTAATGCTATTTTTTCTTTATTTATACTAATGCTAGTAAAATTAAAAAGAACTTAGTACAATCGTAACATAAGCGAAAAAAAAATGTTTTTCTCTTGATATGGTCATGTGAAAAGAAGGGATGAAACGCATGTTACTACAAGAGTTCTGAGTAAACCGAGCATCTACATATGTAGATGGATGGAGAGAGAGACGGAGACCAAAGAAGAGATGGATGGATTGTGTGAGCCTGTGAAGAGTGATATGAGAAAAGGGAGTTAGTGACAGTATGACGGGTAATAGAAAAGAATGGAAGAACATAGACAGAAAAAAAAACATGTTGTGCAGGAAGAAGAAGAAGAACCGATAAAAACAAAAACCTGTAGAAGCAAAGATTTTCCCCCAACATTCTAGAACTAGGACACGGTGGATTGCCTAAAACATTAAGTACCCAGAATCTGAGACTTATCTAATATTCAACACGAAAGTAACATTAGTTCTTAGCGAAGTCATTTTAATTATTCTTACAAATCCTTTCCGGAGAGAACTTGCTCGAACCAGATGGCACCGGTATGATCCGGATTACTGCGGTAAGTGTACGTATAACTTTGCGCCGCTGCAGGAAGATAATGCTTTTTACAGCTTGTTAAACATTGGAGGTGAGTATAAAAGTAGGAATACTTGAAAATGATCAAAAACTAGCTGATGCTAGTGGCTTCGCTTGTATGATAGTAGAAAATAGTCCCAAAGAAACATCATCATCATCATTTCAGCCGATATACGTCCACTATTGGACATAGGCCTCCCCCAAACGTCGTGCGTCTCGCATCCATCGGTTTCTCGCAACCTTCACCAGGGCCTCAAGTCTGCTATTACAATAGTGTCAGAATGGTCTATCATTGATGTCATAATTGTCGATTTTGACAAGTTTGGTAATCTACTAATATAATGGCGTCATTATGACTTTCCAATGGTCAACCACTGACACTCCATTGAAAGAAGTGACATAGAATGGTAATCTCGTACATATTGACAAATGAATATTTGACGTTTGCGGTAATCTGCTAAAACTTTGACAGTTTATTTGATCAGTGTTTTACCATTAGAACGTAATTGTGCAGTTATTGGTTTTAATATGCTCGAAATTATCATTCTACCACAATTCTATTACAAGACCAGTGACCGATCAATGATCGATCATTATGAATTAGCAGATTACAAACTTTTTGCAAAATGACAATGGGATCGTGTTGGAATGACGAATTTATAAAAATAGCAGACTTGGGGCCCTGGTCATCGGTCCACTTTGTAGAAAGCCTTCCAACGCTGCGTCTTCCGGTACGCGATCTACACTCCAGAACTTTTCGACCTCAACGGCCTTCTGAACAATCAAAGAAACATACTCCCTGAATAAAAAGTATTATCATCATCATCATCATCATTTTAGCCGATAAACGTCCACTGTAAAAAAAAACACACTGTATAAAAAGTCTGCGTCACTTTATAAAAAGTATCCTATATGCTAAGTCACGACATGGTCTACTTGAGAGCCAATTTCATACAAATCCATTCAGCGACTCGAGCGTGAAGTAGTAACAAACACACACTCAGACACATCCACAAACTTTTGCCTTTATAATTATTATTGTGATTTAATTTAACCAAGCATGTACCATCATCATCATTTCAGCCGATAGACGTCCACTGTTAGATATAGGCCTCCCCAAAGTGACGCCACAATAAACGATCCTGTGCGTCCCGCATCCATCGGATTCCCGCAACCTTCACCAGGTCACCGGTCTACCAGCGTGTATCAACTACCTACGCCATAAAAATAAAAACATTTTTTTATGCTATTGCATAGCTTCTATCGCGGGCCTTGAGCGTGAAGACCGAATCCAGAAATTCCGTAACGAAAATAACCTAACACCCCCCACTCATTTGTTTTTTGAGCGTGGTGACCGATAAGGAAACAAATGAGTGAAAGCAGCTGTCGGCGTTTTGGATGGGTGGGGTTAAGCAGCTGTTAGCGAGGTCTGGTTTTTGATGGAAGAGGTTAAGCAGCTGTTGGCGAGGTCTGGTTTTGGATGGAAGAGGTTAAGCAGCTGTTGGCGAGGTCTGGTATTGGATGGGTGGGGATAAGCAGCTGTTGGCAAAGTCTCATTTTGGATGGGTGGGGTTAAGCAGCTGTTAGCAAGGTCTGGTTTTGGATGGGTGGGGTTAAGCAGCTGTTGGCGAGGTCAGAAAATTAGATTAACAAAATTTTCTACGAAACACAAATCAGGGAACAAAGACGTTTGATTCGTAACTATTCTAAGTAATTTACGATTCTCTCTATATTTATAATCTTCAAATGGATATTTACACTAAGAACCAAATAATTCCGTAAAACCTACTGAGATTCATTCGATGGTAGGTTAGAATACAAAAAAAAAACTGTTTGCTGACTCGCGCTCTGAGGGTTCCGTACAAAGGTACAAACATACCTATGAAAACAGTTCAATTCCTGAACTGACTTACAAAGATTTTTCCCATTCGAAAAAAATAGTTTTTTTTGTGACGTAACTACAAATATACCGTTTTTAGATTATTTCCTATACTTGTACTATAAGACCTTGTTTCATGCCAAATTTCAGGATTCTAGGTCAACGGGAAGTACCCTATGAATTTTGATTTTCTTGATAATGTCAAGTGGGGAGGCCTATGTCCAACAGTGGACGTATATCGATTGAAATGATGATGATGATGAGAATGTCGAAATGTACGTTTTACGTTTTTTATTTATTTATTTAAGCTTCATGTACAATAGTGAAACATAGGTGGACTTTATGCAACAAAGCATTCTCTACCAGTCAGTGTGAGTTAGTGGTCAGTGTTTTTTGCGACATAAACGACCATATCTTATTTTTCGTTAACTTAGAAGTTTGATTTTTTCATAGGTTCTAGGGACCGGGGACCTAAATATATGGTTTAATTTTCTACTCGATACCTCTACGCGTTCCCGAGATAAAAGGTATTGACAGGCAGATAGACAGACAGACGGACGGACGGACAACAAAGTGATCCTATAAGAATTCCGTTTTTACCTTTTGAGGTACGGAACCCTAAAAAAAACACTCATCAAATTAATCTCACAAAACTCAACTGGAGGAGTCCGGTTCACACCGGTTTGATCCGGATAAATGCGGCTAAATGATCTCTCGACTTTCCCGCCCTCATTATGGAACCCCCAAATTAAGTGCAGCACTTTTTTCTCAGTTAATTTTACGAAGTAATTAAATCCCGTGGTTTTTAGAGTGTCTTCCGATATTAATATTTTTATGGTGTTGCATTTGGGGTTATCTTTAATATTTTTTGCAGTTTTTTTTTTTGTGAAAGACATTACCAACAGCAAATATTTTAAACGAATCGAATTGCTCTGGAGTGGCGGTCGTACTAGCCCCCCTAGTCACGTTACAACCGTTTCTATTCTATCCTCTTGTGTCGAACGCCTCGACTTGGCCACGCCTGCGATAACTTTGTTCTAACGTCATCTCAACGCTCAGTCACGCGGTCAGAACAAAAGAATCGTACGCGTGGCCAACTCGAGGCGTCCACCGCAACAGAATAGAATAGAAACGGATTGCAGATTATCAACTTGGCTGTGCGTGCAGATGACGCAACGTTGGAAGGCATGACACTAGGTGGATCCTCTTACCTGGAGAAGTTCACAGGAATCCGATGAATAGAAGATGCACAGGACCGGTCTTTGTGGAGACACTTGGATGAAGAAGAAGATACATCTTTAATATCTCGCATTTTATTATTTTGGGTGTAAGTTTATTTGGTGGTCCTTTTTAAGAAAGATTATGTACCTACGAGTATTCGATTTCAACTTTCAATGAATGAGATGGCGCATGGTAGCTCACCATCCAACCGTCCGGACCGAGCCCAAGACGTCGACAGTGCGTAGTATCAGTATTCCACGCGCAAATCAAGGAGTTATCAGCAACCGTAGGCGCCCAGCAGGGTCGAAGCCTACTGGGGCCATGGGTGATGCGAAAGAGATCCTAGTGGCCCTGGAAAAGTGACAAAGTGGGAACAGGAGTGGGATTTTAGTCAGTATAAGTTTGACACGCACTCCAGCTCCCCCCAAAGGCGGGTCTATTAGGTATGCAGTGAAAATTGTTTTAGAAGAAATGAAATGAAAGTGCACAACCACAGATATTATTCTGGATTTCTGTCAACCAGCACCATTTATCACAAATGGTGGCGGTCGGCAGAAATTCAGAATGTATTGAAAGAAAAGGAAAAAAAAATCAAGGAATGTCAGCATGTAGAACCAGAAAACGATAATTTAAAAGCTGAAAAAAAGAGTAATAAGTAGGTATGACGTTTTAAAGAAAAAAGAGTTGTCAGAAACGATATGAAAGAAAAAGATACTATTTTTAGTCATTAGTTATCCTCTAGGTAAACCACTCTCTGGGTGGTAAAAGAAATCTGACCTAACCTGTCCGTGTCCGACTGGCTTACAATGTCAAACTCGCTTCCCTCGCTCTTGGATTAATTAAGAATATTTAGTTGGCGTTGTAAAAAAAAACGAAATAGTTTATTAGAGGCCATGTGATTTTCCCGTTGCTTAATTAAAAAATGACACGTTTGATGACGTGTCCAATAAAGAAAAGTATTCCTTGACTTATTTTATAAGTACTTATAGATTATATTTAAAAATTAAATAAATCGTAAAAAAAAAATATATAAGTAAACTAATAATAAAAAGAGGTAAAGTTTGTTTTTATGTTTTTTTTTTTTTTGTGTGTAGTATAGGTAATCTCTGGAAGTACTGGTCCGATTGGAAATATTTTTTTTTTTTACCGATAGAAAGCTGCTTTATCCCTGAGTGACTTAGGCTACATTTTAGGTACGCGGGTGACGCCGCGAGCAAAAGCTAGTTTCTCATAATTTTTAACCGAATCTAAAAAGAAGGAGGTTGTATGTAATGTTAATGTATTTTTTTTAAGTATTTTTTTTCATACATTATGTTCTCAAGATGTAATTTTCGGTTTTTGAACGGGCGAAGCCGTAGATAAACACTAGTTTCTGGAACAAACAACGAGTGGTCTGTATAGTGGATTGCATTTTATTGAGTAACCTCGAGAGAGCGATGGAATAGCGTGGTTTTAGAATTCCTAGAACACCGAGCGAAGAATTTTATTTACATTATTTTGCTGTTGAATTATTTACAGTATTTCTTTATGAATATTGTAGCTAGGGGAAATGTACCTATCTGTATTTTTGGATACAGTTATTTTTACAAAATGATGATGTAGCTATAAAGTTATTATGTGACCAATTTGTCGGTCAAATATACATAAATGTTCCCATAGATATAAAAGGTGTAAGGGACAGCCCTCCACAAACTTTAAGGGCTTGCTCAGTAGACGAAACTGAACAACCTTCGACAAAATTTTTTTTCAAGAAACGAAAAAAAAAATCGGCCTTGCTATACAAATTGTCCAATCAAGTTTATCATTTTGTATGGTGAAGCTGATTTTTTTTTTTGTTTCCTTAAAAAAAAAATGTTGTGGAAGGTTGTTCAGTTTCGTCTACTGAGCAAGCCTTTAAAGTTTGTGGAGGGCTGTCCCTTAAACCTTGTATAAGTATGTTTATCAGTTGTCTAGTACCCATAACACGAGCTCTGCTTAGCTTGGGACTAGACGGCGTTGTGTGGTAGTTGTAGTATATAATTTTTAATATTAAATCTAAGTTAATGTAAAAGTTTTGTTACTATTTTGGTCTACCTACTTAATAAAGTTTATTTTATTCAATGAGCAGCGGGAATGTTTAAGATTTTTTTTCTCTATATTTTTTAGTGACTTTAATCTCAAAGAGCATGTCAAAATGCACAAAAACGATCAAAATAACTTTAATTTTGGAAGTCGGTGTTTCTGGGGTATTTTGTTTGTTATTTAACACCGACTTACAATACAACATTAGTTTTAGTATATCTAAAACTAATGTTTTATAGGGTTTTAGCGACATCTATGGCGCCACATAAGAACTACGAAGAAAGTACGAAATCCTGCATCGCGCAATCACAGTTCTCCGCGCGATTTGAACATAACGACAGCCCGAAATCATCTTCCGGGCAGTCGCCCACCAGACCATAACACCTGTCTGGTCGGAGGATCCTCCCTTTTCAACGGAGGTATGTGGGACTTTACTCTCTGTTTCGCATACCTCCAAAGGGTTTTAAAGAATTTAAGTAATAATTTACAAAGTATAGTTAGTCTCTCACAGATACAGTCTCATAATACTTTTTTTTGTAGAAAATTACTAAGATTAAAGAAAAGTCAACGTTGTTTAAAACCCAGTAGTCCACTAAAAGCTGGTTTTTATTAACTTTCAAGTCCGCTCCGCAAGTAGTTCCGACAAAGCGCAGTTAATTGCTGTTAACGTACGCTGGAAAGCGCTTTAAGCGATGTGCAGCGGGAGATGTTCGGGGATTTTATAGTGGCTTAGAGCGCATGGAAAAGTGAGGTAAATACACTGTGACTTGATTATTGTGATATTGGAGACAAATGTCGTATTTATTTTAAACTATTTACTTCCAGTTCTTGAAATAATGCATAATCTAAAAAAAAAATATTTTCCATTTTTGGGGTTCCGTTCCGTACCCAAAGGGTAAACCGTAGGGCCCAAAAGAGTCAAAGCCTACTGGGACCATGTACAGTGTGAAAATGAAACCCGGGACCCTGGGACGAAGGCAAGGAAGGAAAAGGAGTGGATTTTTAGTCAGTAAAAGTTTGGAACTATATCCCGCTCCGCCCAAGAGCGGGGGATGTCATTGGATGATTTTCACAGCAAAAAAAAAACTTAAAGAATAAAACGGGACCCTATTATACTAAGACTTTGCTATCTGTCTGGCTGTCTGTCCGTATGTCACTAGGCTGTATCTCGTGAATTGACAGTTAGTCAGTTGAAGTGTTCACAGATGATGTTTTGTTGCCGCTATAACAACAAATAGGTACTAAAAACAGAATATAAGAAGTATTAAAAGGGGGCTCTCATGCAACAAACGTGTTTTTTTTTGCCGTTTTTATAGATGTATGGTACGAAACCCTTCGTGAGGGGGTCTGACTCGCACTTGGCTAGTTTTTTAAAGGTGAGAAATCATCCAATGAATTCTCCAACTTTAGTTAAAACTAGAGGAAGTTTCATCTTTACTGACTAAAAGCCACTTGTGTTTTTCAGTTGCATATTGCGATCCAGAACTGCAGCGAATCTTTCCAACAACTCCGCAGTATATGTAGGTGTGTTCAAGAAGTGCTATGATACCATCTGTGTCCACAGTGGAGAAACGAACTCCATAAAAATACCAATAAAAAAAAAATAAAAAAAAATATATAAATAATAAATATAATATATATATATTTATATATAATATATATTTTTTTTATTTACATTTATTATTATTTTAATTATAGGTATATGTTAATAAAATTATCTACATACCACTCACTGATTAATCACGAAATCTCAAAAACTATAACACCTACAAACTTAAAATTTGGCAAGTAGGTTCCTTATAGGGTGTAGACATCCGCTAAGAACGGATTTTACAAAATTCCACCCCTAAGGAGGTAAAACGGGGGTCGAAAGTTTGTATGGAGAATCCAAATTTCACGCGGGTGAAGCCACCACCCCGCCGGCAGAAGCTCATTTTTTATAAAATCAATCTTATAATCTAAACCTGACCCATTTACAGGATCGGCGCGCACTGTTTTCGCGCGCCCCAAGGAGTTGTCAGCACTCGTTGGGGCCCAGCTGGGACGAAGCATTCTGAGGCCAAGGATCTGCTTCTGAAAGGAAGATTCGGCTCTGGTACGAAAGGCAACGAAGGAACAGGAGTCACAACCCGTGAGCCAGTACAAGTCTGACACTATCTCCCACTCCGCCCAAGGGCACGGAGATGTCATTAGATGATTTTGATGATGATGATAGATTGAAAAAGGGCATGAAAAGTAAAACTCTGTTTCTTCAGATCGAATTCCAAATAAGAAAGTAAGAAAACATGTATATTCTGCCTAAATAGAGGCAAATCAAAACTGCCCAAGAGTAAAAATTCAAAATTCAAAAGTTTTTTATTTCACATAGTCACATAGGCCTACATGGGCACTTAAAAAACGTCAGAAGCTAGTGAACGGTTCCAAATTGGTCGTTTCCTATGGAGAAGAACCGGCAAGAAACTCCATGGTTAGAATAGAATAGAATAAACTTTATTGTACACCAAAATAGTAACAATTTCTCAGAAACTTAAACCTATGTGCACAGTGGCGGTCTTAAAAAAACTCTCTTTTAAAAAAATGGTTGTTCTTACAATATTTCCATATTACAGTATTAATAGAACAGTGTAGACAGGTCTATATTGTACTCAAAAGCACAATAAAAATAATCATTTTAAAAAAAGTGAGTCAAAATGAAGTAATCTAAGAATTCCTGGAGTCTACAGTGTTCTTCCATTTACATTATAAAAAGAGGCTTTGTAAAGAAAAGCTAGAAAAAAAATAATAATTACAACTGTCAATAAGAGAGCGAGAGATGTCATTGGATGATTTTCTCAAATAGAGGGAAAAAAAAACCTGCCCCATTCACAGGACCCAAACAGAAGAAGCCATCGACCACAACTGATGTCTTTAGGATAACATTCCACATCCCCACAATTAGTTGTAAGATTAATGTTCTCTCTTTATCCCACGCCCAATGTTGGGCAATTACGACAGAGCCGCGTGATGCGGGTCCTCGCAGTAATTTGTTAGCGAAACAAACAATTGTTTGACGTTTTTGTTTGAAATGAGAACGAGACACGAGTTTTGTTACGTTTCGAGATATTTTAATTTGTATTTGTGTTCCTGTTAGTGACGTAGTGAATAGGGTTTGTTGTTACGGTTTTAATGTTATTCTGATTCTTTAATCATTGATATACAACTTTAATATTAGGTTTTGAGTACCTATGAATTCAGATTTTTAAGCTATTGCATAGCTTCTATCGCGGGCCTTGAGCGTGGAGACCGAATCCAGAAATTCCGTAACGAAAATAACCTAACACCCCCCACTCATTTGTTTTGCGTGGGGGGTGCGATAAGAAAACAACATTTGTTTTCTTAGCGTGGTGACCGATAAGAAAACAAATGAGTGAGCAATCAATCAAAATTCAATTCAATGTGTGAAAGTGTAACTTCAATTAATATCAAAGAAAAAAAAACAAAGGAAAAAAAAATACTGCAAAAATAAATGAATAATTATAATTGTATAAGGTGATAAAAATGCTATGCAATAGCTTTACCGCGGTAGTCCCCGAGTGCCACGTCTTTTTTTTTTATTACTAGTTACTAATAGGCTCACGTTTAACCACTACCTACCTCACCTGATGGTAAGCGCTGATTTTTTTTCTAAGGTGGAAAAATCATCAAATGACATCCCCCCCTCTTGGGCGGAGCGGGAGTTAGTGTCAGACTTTTACTGACTTAAAATCCATGCCTGTTCCATCTTTGCCATTGTTCCAAGTCCCCTGGGATCTGATTCGCATCACTCAAAACCCCAGGAGGCTTCGACCCTGCTGGGCCCCTACGGTTGCTGACAACTCCTTGAGGCGCGTATGGAACACTTCCTGCCGTCGACGACTTGAGCTCGGTCCGGACAGTTGCCGGACGGTCGAACGGCGAGCTACCCATTGCTCGCCGTCCGCAAGCCCGCGCCTACGGTTGCCGGAATGGTAAGCGATGATATGCTCGACGATGAAGCACGCTTGCCTAGAGGGAATCTCACTCACTCATTCACACTTGATTCACTCTTGAATTAAAGACCCTTGGGTGGTACTATCTATCATCACTGGTCATTGACAGTCTTGAGACACTGTGTTATGTCGGGCTTACAATACAAGATACTTTAACAGGTACAAGAGAAATTTTTAGGGTGCTTAGCTACCTAATTTGGTGTAGACTTAAGATTGGTGCTCATTTTTAACCGACTTCAAAAAATGAGGAGGTTATTAATGCGGTTGTATTATTTTATTTATAATTTTTTTACGTTAGTTACCTCATAACTACTATACGTCGTTTATAGAGAGATTTGCAATTTTTTTTTTCTTTTTAAAAGATGTGCTATTAAATCGTTTCAAAATCCAGTTCTGATGATGGGATCCATGAGGAATCGAAGGAACTCCTCAAATATTATAGGCAACCATAGAGTGATTTATTTATTTTCATCGAGAACGTAAACAAAAAGTAATATTTGATGAAATGGAACTGATAAAGAAAACCAGAAATGGTCAACGAAACTTCATACTCACATTGTTATCACAATGAAAATAATTAAGCGACTATGACAATATGTACTTACAAATAAATCAATGGTTCTAAATAGTTATGTTGAAAATGGTATCATCGAAGTGACCTGATGATGATAATATAGCCAGAAGATAGGCACCGGAACTCCGCAATTAATTAATGTATCCTAGCCTTGTTTAGACTCATTAAAATTGTCATGAGATGCATTGTGGCTATAAGGTACTATCAAACTGATCTGATGATGAAGCCGGAAGGTACAAGGTAGACACGTGAACTTCATAATAAAACAATGTATCCTAGCAGTATTTGGATTAATTGGAATTGTCATGAGAAATAGGCACTCTGGTTCTGGTTCTGGGCGGTGGTTGGTTCTGGTTGGTCTGGTGGTTGGCAGGTGGTCTGGGTATAGCAACTAAAAACTTTGAATAAAAAAAACTTTTTGCAAAAAGAAAATAATAACTGACTTCACTAAAAAATAAAAACACTAAAAGGATCAAAATAACTTTAATTTCGGAAGTCGGTGTTAAATAAGACACAAACAATACCGAGAAACACTGACTTCCGAAATTCAAGTTATTTTGATCGTTTTTTTTTAGTGAAGTCGGTTAATTTTTTTTTAAGTTTTTTTATATAACGTTAAAAATGGATGCTACAGTTTAAAATTAATCGAGACTAGTCTATAAACTCAAAAACTTACATATAAAAATATAAAACAGTTACGTTAGTAGATTTGATTCGTGTGATCGAGTCGGGACACAATTTCCGGTGCAACTTGTCTCAGCGGGATATTGTTCATAACGTAGCATTCGCTACCCTCTAGAAATACATCCTCTTTTGCTATTTGAATTGATCTATATTGATTCAAGACAATCGGTTACTGTACAGGTATGGCCTTTTTATATTTGAGGTCGGGAAATCATAAAATAAATTCTCCTGCTTCCTGTGGAGCCAGAGAGTCATCATCATCTTCCTGCCCTAGTCCCGTTTTATTTGTGGTCAACGCAACACGTTTTTTTCTTCCATTCTGTCCTGTCACTCGTCACGCTATCACTAACTCCCTTTTCTTTCATATCAGTTCTCATACAATTCATCCATCTTTTCTTTGGCCTCTCCCTCTCCATCCATCCACATGTAAACTCATAACTCTTTTAGCAATCTTTTTTTTTATCCCTTATAAACTAGTACTTGACTGCGATCCCGCCTGATGGTAAGCAGTGATGCAATCGTTGATAGTGAATCTGCTTTTCATCCCTCCTCTTCACATGACCATACAAAGACAACCGATTACCTTTCAACTTTTCAGTCACTGGCGCCACTTTCAAACTTCCCCTAATATACTCATTTCTCACTTTATCCATTCTCGTCACACCACACATCCATCTTAATATTCTCGACTAAAACTGGCCAGATCGTTAAAACGTTAACATTTGATGATAATATGTCAATCCTCGTTTCGTCATTTCATTAATATAGGATTTCAATGATAATAAAAGGTCCGAAGAAAGTAGGCCAAACGAAGATTGAAATGTCATTAAAACTTAACGTATAAAACGATGTGGCCAGTGTTACTTGGCCACATCATGAAGTGATCAATTCTAAGATATGGACACGACATATACACAGGTATAGGATACAGGTATCTTGGGAGCGTTCACAAACAAACACATATACACAAGACACACAGATCCGGAACACCTAATCTGAAGGCCATACAAATAATTGTGCCACGCAGGAATCGTATTCGCGACCCGCAGTGCATCAGCCAATTGGTAAATCACTGCGCCAGCTGTGAAATCGGCTTCACTTGTCCTTTGCGGTTTAAGGCCATGGTAATTATTTCGAACAATATCGAAACCCTGGCTGGCATCGACACTAACAAGCCCCGTCACTCTTACTGGTGTTGACTAGTGTTCGATTGAATCAGGCATTATCCACTAAAAAATATCGATGCTTCCGGCAACAAATGTCGTAAACGCCATTTTGGCGAAAATGAGTTAAGAATGCAGTCCTACTTAATTTTTGGCGCTGCGTCGATCTAAAAATGTGAAAAAAATATTCGCCTAAAAAAAATACTTTTACACCCAAAATTTTTACTAGTATAATCAAGATTTTTTAGAAAAGAGGGTATGTATAACTCATATTGCTTAGAACCGAATAACCGTGCAGGTCGTATAATACAACGTACAAACAGCTGTCGGTCGTAAGAACATGAATACATAATTAATTGTAATTACACCCCACAATCATTTTTAAAACGTAAGCTCTGCTGAGAAATACAATATAATCGAGTAAAGCAGTTGACTCCAAAACAGCTATATACGGATAAACTACCAATTACCGCAGCTAAATACAAAGATCTGCAACGATTGTGTGATCAGGGGATAATACACAAACGGTTTCATGCCGAATACAAACAGCTTCCTTGTCAGTCTCATAATGTCATTGATACTCTTCCTGAGACTGACGAGGAAGATGAAATTTTTGATTAATTATCTTCTATCAGAAAATCAGGTCTTCAAATTTCTGGTTAATAATCTTCTATCCAATGACAGAAGATTATTAATCAGAAATTTGAAGACCTGATTTTCTATAACTCGTCGTCGTATTATGTTTTGCATCTACTTTTTTATTATCTTGTCGATAACACTTTCCCATTTTCACCAACGACACTAAAAGTTAGGTAGACCATAGTACAGAAGCTTTCCGAACAAACAAGATCTAGAAAGATGAACTACCTAAATTTTTAAGGGCGTTGGTGAAAATGGGCATTGTTTATTAAAATTATTAGAGCAGTAAGCTTGGTAGAATGTTTACTTATATTTTTTTGTAATTCATTATCAATACGTTTTAAAAAAATGTCGTGTTTATAAAATCTTCTTGAAATCAATGAAACAAAATGATTACTTAACATTTTGAATTATGTCTGGCTGGTTAGGTACGCCGTTGGAGGTAGAACACTATAGGCATCTTGTAACAAACGCTTGATTAAATTATACGGGACGATGCCTATAATATACTTACTTAAGTGTATTTTTATACCTTTAGGACCTGCCAGGTCCTAAAGGTATAAAAATTTCGAGCCGCGACACAAACAATGATGATGAATGATGATTGATGTACAAGATCTTCTAATGGAAATTTAAGTGATTGGTTTAGACATTTTTTACTTTGAATTTGTATTAGTGCCTTGCTTAACCATTATTTTGATTAAACGATGACGGTCAATGAATAAAAAACCTTTTTTAATTATGTCAATTTGTGTTTTATTTTATTGTTTTTATTACAAGTAATGAAAACTCAACTTACAGTCTTAAATTCATTGGTTTGCTTCAGATATTTCCATGTTTGTTACATACCATCGCATCAGATCGTGGTGTTTACACTCATTTTTATTTCAGTATATGGTTTTTAAAACCAAACCCAGAACTATTGTATTTAAAAACTGGTGCATACTTCTAACTTCCGTTAGACAAATCGTTCTCCATCGATTTGTTAGTGGTCGTAAATACCAACTTCTTGAATTTTCTGGGGTGTATGTCCAAGCTAACTTTTAAAATAAGGCTTTGACATAAATAGCAATAATATATTATGAAACACCATCGTATTTTACGTATTTCTTGTATAGAACACAATTTTACAACTTTTAAAGTTAAAAAGATATAAGCCAAAAACGAAATTATTTTTTGTTTTTCGTTGATTACCAAAAGTGCTATTTTGGTGTTTACGACCTTTGTTGTCGGAAGCATCGATATATGAGTCACTCAAAATTATAATTTATCAACGTAAACATATTTGAGTGATCGCATCATGAAAGAAGATATCCACAGAAGTACCAAAGTTTCCGATGTAGCCCGAATAGTCGCCAAACTTACAATTGCCAAAACCATAGATATAAGAAAGGAGGAGATATGCTAAGTAGTAAAAAATGTATCGGAACACTGTGTCTCCAGTTTCTCCTTCCACTACCGACACTACTACACGTACAGGAATATTTACGCAGTCGCGCATACATCCACAAATCATAAATCAGACCAAACTACACAGTTAATTATAAACCTTATTGCCCTAAAAACAGCGTGTATTTTCCTTGCGCCATACAACTTACGCACACATTAACAACATACAACTATCGATGTGCTGTGCAAAAGCAATTTATTTTACATTTACGCTAGTGATTGACTAAATAGAAAAGTTATCGATTTTTTAATTTTTATCGTGCTATTTTTTTTTTGGGTTCCAATAACAAATTAAATAAAAGTGAATGCTTCCAGAAAATAATGTATATAATAATATATATGTATATAAAAGCAAAACTACCAAAATGTTTTTCAAAAAACTAAAAACTTTATTTATTCCCATTAACTCTATTTATTCAAATACGGCATTTTAGAACGACAATATCAAATACGAAAAATCGGCGAAATGGAACACGCACTACTATAGAATCCTGAAAAGTTTTATAACTAGTTTTATTATAACACATGAAAAAACGAGTTATTAAAAGAAAAAACTTTAACTTACAAAAATTAGGTCTAGTCTTGATTTAAGGATTTGAGAGATGGCGTTTTCTTAGAGGCTGAAATATTTCTGATCGAAAGTGAATTGAGCATTGGTACTATATTTTTTTAGGCAACCAATAAGGTGGCCTTTCAGTAGCATCAATCCATTGCTTTTTAAAATTATTTTTCGGGAAATTGAAAACAAAGATAAAAATGATAACTAAATAATATAACATTTTAGTTATCATTTTTACCTAAGCTACTGTTAAATATAACCGCTTGTCTGTGTCGCGGAGGAATACAAAATATAAACAGGCATCCACCCATAACAAATAAAAAGCTAAAACATGTTGCCTTATTTTAAGCAAAACTCCTTAATATATTCTGAATTATGCTCATTCATCATCATCATCACCATATCAGCCGAAAGACGTCCACTGTTGGACATAGGCCTCGCCAAGCGTCGCCACAACGACCGGTTTTGTGCGTCACGCATCCATGCTCATTATTATAGCGCATTCGAAGCTTTTGAAGACTTTGAGAAGGAAGTGAAAATATCAAAATCATAAAAAGTAAGAAAATAACACGAAGATACTGCCATAATATACGATATCCGAAACCAAAAAATTGTCCATCGACTATTAACTTACAATTTAACCAACTTACTTTCCGACAGTTGCTAACGTATTTCTCTACTACTCTGTAAAATAATAAAAATATTTACATTATTTCACTTCGAAAATCCAACCAATCGATATTATGGTCGATAGTCTACATAAGGGGATCTATTAGGCACTTCACTGACTGCGGCTGGCTGACGGCAACTGGCAGCGGCCGGTATTACGAAATACACTATTATTACCGGTATTACAAAAATTTGATAGTGGTTAAAGAGCAATGTATTCACTGTAAGAGTAATATAGTCGCTTTGATATTTGGAAATAAAAATAACGTAGTAGCAGTAAGGGATATTACAAGATTTGTTGTTTTTACTGATTTTAAAGATAAATATAGCATTAAACTTGTATTTATTTAAGGTAAGAGATTCCGTGATGACCCAGGCTTGTCTTATCACTTCAGTTCTTCCATTAAACCACTGAACAACGCGACATTTTAAATTTGTTTACGATCACGTGTCGCGAGTCTCACAAGTTTGTAACTGTCGGCCGTTTGGACGAATGTGCACTTCTTATGCATTTCGAGCGGACATGCACACGCCCCCTTGCCACTTCTCCTGTTTTTTATATTTTATATTTCTATGGCCAAAACGGATCTTGAGCGCTCGGCGTCAGAGTGGGGATCGCTTTGCGCATTCCATACATTGGGGCGAGCCAATCGTCGTCGTTGTTACATACATGCAGCAGTGCAGGGAGCGAATAATGAGTGACGTCTATGACGCGATGGCGCGGAAAGCCAATCACTGTCAAGCACTAGTTTATATCAATTAAAAAAAAGGTAATTCTATATGTAGCTTTATCCTACATAGTGATGTTGACTATGAAACATATTTCCGTAGTATAAAATGAAAATTAAAGAAGGAACGAACGTGATTTTATTTTATTAACTTGAAGAGCTGTACACAACCTTAAAACTACAATATTTTTCAATATAAACGCCAGCCACTCTTCAGCTGTAAGGTAGGTAAGTTTTTATTTCTCCCGAGTTTTATTTCAAACAAACAGGTTTATTTCGGTATTCACCGGTGCGTGACTCCTCATAAGAAAGCTCTTTACTAAATGAAATACTTCAATGTACTCGCACGTTGATTTTATTACGTGGATCATGGAGGTATGTTTGTTCGTTCAAAGTTTTATTTTGTGACTGCAGTTTTCGTATTTATTGCTTATCGTCTTGTTACCCAGTTACTCAAATGATAGAAGTGTGACCCGCTTAGGCGGAGTTCTGTCGTAATGTCTTCGTGGAAGCGATCGGAGGCGCCGAACTCTCGTGTTGAGACGACCAGTGTCCAGACCAGGTCTGGAGCGAGAGAGTATAGGATGCGACCAACTCTTGCGAAGCAGCAATGCGAACGGGCGTTGGGAGGCACAGGGCGAATTGCGGCAGCCGGAATTCGATGAGCAATAGGTAGATCGACGTCAGACCGTCTAATAAGTATTAAGCCTCACCTGAGACAACGGTGCGTATATCAGAAAGACAAAAGCCCTATAAATTTGATGTATAGGTTTGCGGGAACGTTTGAAAGAGTGAAACGCTAGAATGCCAAAGAGTTATACTAGAATCCATGCTCAAATAAGTTGGAACATACCTCTAGACGTGATTGATTCCTCCCTGTCAGCTTTGTCAAATAATATGAAATTAGGTACCGTCAACTGCCCTGACTTTGCCCGGATTTTGATATTTTTAGCCTTTAACGTGAAATAAAAATTAAAATAATCATCACATATAATCTTATAAAAAACTCAAGAATTCTGTAATTTTAATTTGTTTCAGTAAATTTTCGTAGGTAATGAAAGTTTTTGAGGTATTTTTAAAATTAGGCAAAGTAATGGCTCATGTCTCTGACATTGCCTAATACATTTACTCCAAAATAAACAATTCGATTTTTATGCTGGCACAGTGTAAAATGTAGTTTAATGCGTAGAGAATACAATCCAATTTTAAATGACAGATTTTGGGAGTATTTTAGTAGGTAAAATTACTTAGGCAATGTCTGGACACCATTTTATACAATCTTCATACATTGACAAAGAATGGGTAGGGTTGTGTCATAAGAAAATGAAACGAAATATGTTTTTGTTTTTATTTTTTAAGTAGGTATTTCGAGAAGTATTATTAGGAACAATCAGAGGCACTAGCACGAGTGCGTGACGTGAACTTAAAGTAAATACTTCGATTTTAAAATTGAAAATACTCGTTTCCCATATTATATTATAATATGGGAAACGAGTATTTTTTTGTTGGTCTATTTTTTGGAAACATGTACAATTTGTATTCCTCAAAGATATAACTCTCATCATAATCTTTATATCTTCTTCGTTGAGTTTTGTCCATTTTGATCGTCCTTCAAACAAAAAGAACCAGAATCTAGATATTTAGTAAAAAAAAAATTCAAGTCTACTAAAAATATATTTCTTTTTCATCGTGTTAACATAAAACAAGAAGTTAATTGAGTTGATATTCATTTATTAATTAAAAACAGTACACCTTCAAAAAACATATAATTAATATGAAAACCTGTTTGAGTTATCACGTAACATCTTCTTTTTTTGATGTCGGTAAATAACAAGGTGTCAACCCTAGCCTAGGCAAAGTCACGATCACTCGTTCAAAAAAATTGCCTGACTGCCTATTTCGACATTTCTCGCTAAATACCGTGTTTTTTTCATCAATTACAATGACAAACGATAAAGCTATCAACGTTTTATAGAATAAGTACAGAACAAGATAGAAATATACATATTTTAAGGACTTACTTGAAAAGTTTTTCCGAAACTAAAAATATCAGACTTGGCGCTCTCTAGTTTGACACATCTGTCAAAAATTATGCATGTTACCAACATAACGTGACCAATTTAGTGTTGCCACTTAATAATTCTAAAAACTGACAAATGTTTCGATTGCCAAGCTAGTAAATTGAAAAAGATATTACCATTTTTTCATTTTAGGCAAACACAGGACGCTAGGCAAAATCAGGGCAGCTGACGGATTAAAACAGGTGCCTTTATTTAGGATACCTAACTAATTTCTTTAAAAACACTCCCTAAATGCGTTTAAGTATTTCATTGCAAGGTTGCCGACATAGCACAAAGAATCGCCAAACTTAAGTGGCAATGGGTAGGGCACATTGCTCGCAGAACAGATGGCCGTTGGGGCCGAAAGGTTCTGGAGTGGCAATCGCGTACCGGAAAACGCAGCGTTGGAAGGCCTCCTACAAGGTGGACTGACGACCTGGTGAAGGTAGCGGGAATCCGATGGATGCGGGACGCACATGATCGTTCGTTGTGGCGACGCTTGGGGGAAGCCTATGTCCAACAGTCTTCAGACTATCGGCTGAAATGATGATGATGATGATGATTTCAGTGCTTGAATTTTAATTGTAACTTAATTTCTGATCAGGGTGTATAATGTATGCACTTATCCACTTATTTTATTTTTATTTTATTTTATTTGGAAAAAAAAAACGATATTACATTATATTATTATATTCACTTATCAAATATGTATACAAAACCAAATCAATGTAATAACAACAACATTTTCCACATATTAGCTTAAAGGTTTGCTATGATGAGAACTTCTCGGTGAGCTAGGTATTATTAGAAAAAACACTTTATGTAGTTACAAATTAGCTATTGCAAAAAAAAAAAAAATATAAGTTATTCAGTACACTAATAACTTTACGTCGAAAAGCATTTCTATTATGTAAGCATAAATATATCTATTTCTATGAAATGTTCATTATAAATTTGCGTGAGACGCCGAAGTGGTGCACGCTTACCTGCGTTTGTACGGTGTGATGCCTGGGCAAACAAACGGTAATCGCGCACCCCTCGACGGTGGATTGATTTAGGAACTACAAGCTTTATCTCATTATTAAGGTCTATACAATTTAACTTTTTATGAAGAAGGTCGTGCAGTGTCATTACTTGCAGAAGCATTCGTCTCTTCTCGAGTGATTGTAACTTACTAAATATTATAAAAGAATTATAGAGATAAGAAGTATGATAAAGAGGTAAAGTTAGTTTGTTGTTTGTAGGATGTAATCTCTGAAAGTACAGCAGGCTTACTCTCCAAATTAATTTCAATTTCAATCTAAAGTCAATCCGATTGCAATGTCAATTTTGACGTTACGTGATTTGGTACTCTTGAAAACAATATTGTCAACATATACGATTTCACTTAGTTCTCAAAATGGTCACGCAATTTTGAACCAATTTGGCGCTAGCATTGAATTCAAAGGTCTCAATCTCAATGTCGACCGATCGGAATTGAACTCAAGAGTAAGCCTGCGGTCCGAATGCAATTTTTTTTTATCGAAAGAAGCTGCTTTATTCCTGAATGGCGTAGCTTATATTTTATGTACCCGGGCAAAGCTGCGGGCCAAAGCTAGTGTTTTGTAAATAAAGCAAACCTAACAAAACAGCAGACGAAAAATAATTTACAAATTCAAAAGAACAACAATTCATATTTTCACATTCCTAAATAGCACCCTGTTCACCCCAGACTGCGTTCACAATGCACGAACCCCACAAATTCTGCAATATTATAATTCCAAATAAGCTTCAGTAATTCAAAATTTAATACGGCAGGACAAGTAAGGGAGGGAGCAGGCTTAGTGCTAATTTACATACCTACCTAGTAGGTTCGGGTACCCGGCCCGTCTAGACATGCTAACTCATTACTAAAACCCATTTAAGTACCCACTTGAAGTATGGACAACAGGGAAAGGTGTGGAGACGATTTTGTGTTTTTTTTTTGTTTACCTTACTGAAGGGTTTGTAGCTAAGTAATGGTACAGTACCTACAGATTTTTGTAAATTTATCATCATCATCATTTCAGCCGATATACGTCCACTGTTGGCCTCCCCCAAGTGTCGCCACAATGAATGATCCTGTGCATCTCGCATCCATCGGTTACCCGTAACCTTCACCAGGTCATTGGTCCACCTTATAGGAGGCCTTCCAACGCTGCGTCTTCCGGTACGCGGTCGACTCTCCCTACTTTTGTAAATTGGATTCGTTGAAAACATGAATATTATTAGAGTTTAAAATGAGTGTAATTAAAGAGAGCTAGAATCATTAGGTAAAGCCCAAGTCGTCGACGGCGCGCACTGTTCCCGCGCGCCTCCAGGAGTTGTCAGCAACAGTAGGGGCCCAGCTGGGTCGAAGCCTACCGGGGCCAGGGTTAGTTTCAAAAGACAGCTCGAGCCCCGGTATGAAGGCTTAAAAGAACGGAGTGGGTTTTTAGTCAGTAAGAGTCTGACACTATCTCCCGCTCCACCCAAGAGCGGGGGTTGTCATTGATGATTTTCCAACAAAAAAAAAATCATTAGGTAAAACCTATGTATGTATAGGTTCGGTTTAGGAGTGTTGTAAAGAGTTACTTTGGCCCTTGAACGCAAAGAGTAACTGAAGGACATAGGTGAGTTTTAGCCAGTAAAAGTCTAACACGACCTCTCACTCTACCCTAGTGGGAGAAGTTATTTGATGATTTCTCATCTCAAAAATAAAAGTATATGTTTATTATACCCAAAAAGGCATTCCTTTTGAATCCAAAAGGAAGAATCAGAATAAATTGTAGTAAGAGTTGTTTTCTGTCGTAAGAATCTTATGGATGTGAGATACACAGGAACAGTCACAATTATTGTGACACTTGGGGGAGGTCTATGTCCAGCAGTTATCTTTCGGTTGAAATAATGATGGTGATGTTGAAGAGTTATTTGGGAATAGATAAGTACTTTTATTTTGCAAACTTGGCCAGCTACGAGTAAAAACTGTAAAAGCCTCTTAGTTTGTCAACGCAGCATGGAACGAAGCATGCTTAACATAACTCTACGGGACCGGTGGACAACATTAAAAATAAGGCAAAGAACAAAGGTGACAGATGTACTGCAGAAAATAAGGAAACTTAAATGGAATTGGACTGGTCATATAATGAGGACGAACAGTGGAAAAAAATGGACGAAACACGTAATGGAATGGTACCCTAGAAATGGAAAAAGACTGAAAGGACGTCAAATTAAAAGATGGGTGGATGATCTGCCGAAGGGATGGAGGAGGATACCTCGTGACAGAGATAACTGGAAGGAAATGGGGGAGGCCTAGGTCAAAAGACAACCTGACTAAGTGGTGGCAAAAAAAAAAATTAAAAGTAAGATTAGATTAAGAATTTTGATTTTATAAAAGTTGTTTATAGCGAAACTGTAAAATAGTCAGCGAATAAAGGCTTTTATTATTATTATTGTTATAAGTACTTTTATTTTATACGAGTTATTATCACCAAAAATTCAATGCGAACCTGAACAATTTGCTTACAGTAAAAAAAAAAAAAATTACAAAAGCTCCACGGAAGTCTTGTTCCAATTATGGTCACGTAAGTTCACAAACTCCAGGTATATCACACGCCCATCTATAAACTGACAGTGGCAGTAAGTTGACGATCAGGTGAAGGCTTCCAGAATAGTTTGAGGCTTAAATTTTATATGTAGAAGGTAAATTATTAAGTTTTCATCGTCCTAAATGGCTCAGCATTTTTCTGAATTACTTTCTATGATGTAGAACATGACGATGGTTCGTGCAATGCTTTTCTACAAGTGAGTGTTCAATTTTCGAAATTTCACAAATTTCTTGTGCTTGGTCTAACAGTATGACAATTATTTTTACTGGCAAGTCATTTTGAGATATGAGGCATGAGATATCATGGACAATGGGAAAAAAATATGATTCTTAGAAAAAATTTCTGCGCAGCCAATAGGGTAGTGTCCAGGGCCAAAATAATTATACATTTTATTTAGTCCGTATTTTAGATTATAAAAAAATATTGAATACATATTATACTGTACGCACGGCGTCACGTCACACGTAACTTTATTGGGCTATATCTTTGTCATTTTTGGTTTAATTTACAAATAAAAAAATACGTGTCCCTTATTTTTGAATAATTTAAAAGACGGACTAATTACATTTTTTACGGCCACTAGCCTATTGTTCAAAGATCGGAGTGGTTAAGATATTTAGGTCATAGGTATGTACAGTATGACCTACCGCATATTTATTTTAACAATGTCGCAAAGACAGATCGCAGGACAAGAGATAACGTGTAAAAAAAAAATCTAAAGGTGCTCCCTCACCCGGAGCATTCGCCTGTAATGTAACATTATAGATTCGACTTTGAGCATTACATTACAATACTACCTCCCTAACTGACGAGCTTTCGCGTGTAATGTAATACTATAGATTCGACTTTGAGCTTTAGCTTTTCCATGATATCAGACGAAGCGGTCATTGTGCTGACAGCGACAATATTAGTTCGACATTGTTATTTACTAAAAAAAGCACAGAAGTTGGTTATAGGCGGTTTGGATATTTCAGAAAGAATCAACCGACCCATAAATTGTACCTATGTTACAAGTTGTATCAAGAATTCAAGATATTACACATTGTATCATTACAAGGTGCGCATCGTAATGACTATAGGGAGCTTCAAAGCTCGTTTGAAAAAATGGCTTATCGAGCAAGCATTTTATTCTTTTCACGAATTTATGATGTAATTTAATTTATCTTTGACGATTGAATATTGATTTGGACTGAATATTATTGACTTTTCTTATGATTTATATTTTATTTTAATTTGTGATTTTGACTTCTATTTATTTGTTTGTTTATTTTGTATTTTCTTTTATATGTTTGACATTCTTTATCATTTGACATTGTATTTAATCACTTGTTGACTAAGTAGATATAATGTAAGAATCTGTATTTGACTTGTAAGAATCCCTTACCCATAAACTACTATGACTATGACTACTAATGCTTGGATTTCCTCTTTCACTGATGTTTACCGGTTTTGTATCATTACAAGGTGTGCATTGTAATGCTCGGTTCTCCTCCTTCACTGATGTAATGCTTAAATATGTAACGTTACATTACACGCGAATGCTACCAGTGAGGGAGCACCTTTATGAGCAATTTTCAGCTAGCAACTCTCCATAGATACCCATCTCACACGAACTTCTAGATACGACATCACAACACACAACTCTAGTGAGTGAATGCAGATGTGAAATCGTCCGCGACCTCCTCACATTCAAGACAAGAGACAGCGCTTTTTCCGCTCCCCCCGGGAGAGATTGTGCTCTAAAGCGCACGCTGATTGCTAGACGCCTTGCGGGAAAGAATATTGAAAAGTGGAAATTGTATTGAAGATATTTTTTTGTTGTGATTTTATTTGATGTTCTTTTGTTTTTAAGATAGAAGCTAGTGTTATCATAGCTTACGGAATATTTAGCTACCTAATGATAAACGAATATAGCGAACATAAACAACAAATATGAACATTTGATTTGTTCGTAAGGACGGCATTTATAAACACGAACGCGAACATAGTTCGAATTGAGTTCGCGCACAACAGTCGTGAACTCTTTAGCCATATCGGCATCATTGGAATTAGTCCATAGTGAAGTAGTGAAAATTTTTATTCCAATATACTTACTCGAAAAACCGCTCTTATGCACACAATAGCCTTTTGTCTGCACTAGTGCAGAAAAGTGCGCGTGCTATCCCCACCACAATTTTATAAAATTTATCGTATCAGGCTGGGCGCGCGTCGGCCCCGACGAGTCACCGGTCAACCCCCTTTTATTCATTTCTTCGTAAGAGTATTGAAAAAAGTCGTATGATACACGTGCAAATTGGTCACTGCAACGCTCGGATCCATACAACACTCGCCTACGGTGCGAATTCCGTCTCAGTCGTAATGAAAAACTTTCTGCACTTGTATCAAAATGTACTATTGCCCTTTGGATCCAATGCGAGAAACCCTCCTGTGTTCCTTCAGATGCCCTTTGCATTCCAGTGTCATGTTCCTTGGATTAATTCCATAGTCCATTGAAATATCATTCAGTTAGGTAGGTAAATAAGAACTTACTTGCATACGTAATATACGTAGGTACGTCAAAATCCCTAGTAAAACATATTATATGATAAGTGCTAGTCTGATTACAGCTCACTATTAAATGAATATTGAAATGAACATAAAACCTGAGAACTTCATGGTACAATGTGTACTAACTTCTAGTAACGTAAGTTATGAAAAAGCAAAAGGTAAGCACTGAAAGGGGATTGCCCAGCCTCTATGGTGTTCCAGGACAAAGACGGACATCAAATATTACCTACTACTATCAATTATAAAACTATTGTTTTTTATTTACCACTTATTGTTTATTATAGTGGCGCTCATTTGGAACTAAAGGAATACATTTTTTTTTTTGCAAAATTAATGAACAAAGTATTTTTTCTTTAATCAATTGTCCGCTCATGGCCTCAAATGGGCAATCCCCTTTGACGGCGGAAAAGAAAGAGGTTTTCACATTTTTTAAACTAGTTGGCCAAATGGGTTTGGCCAACTAGTATGGTCCAGTATGGTCTAGTGCCGTCTTAGACAGGTGCCGTTGCTGGCAATATGGGAATATTGCCACCAATATTCATACTTCGGGCAATATTCCCACTTCACGGCAATATTGCCACCAATATTCATACTTCGGGTAATATTCCCACTTCACGGCAATATTGCCGACAACTGCAAATCTTTAAACCGTCCGGTAATCGTCTCGAGTCGTCGACGCTGCGTAGTAATCCACGCTCACCTTAAGGCCAGTAACCCTAATCAAGTTTATAATCTGCAATCGTTAACGCTAGTAGAAAACTTAAAATGTACGAGAATGACGTCATCTCAATGTTCAGTCACGTGGTCAGAAGCCCGATCGTAATCAAAACCGTAACGATATCGTAGCGATTTAGTCGTTTAGACCATTTCCGTATTCACAACCATCAATCGAGCTTGAACGACACCGATTTTAAAGTCGTTTGGTCGAAGAGGCGATTTTTTAAAAAATCTGTATTACATTATCCTGGTAGAAACTTATTAATGTAACTGGAAATAAGTCGTCGATAGATCGTTTAGTTTCAAGCCAGTTGAGCGGTCGTTTTATCCAATCTCGATTGAGGAACACGTGAATACCGCTTTTGGATAGGACGTCGATTGAACGACTACAAAACTTCAACGATATTTGGCTTGTTTGATTTTACGTGAATCAGGCTACTGAACAAAACAATCGGGGGCGTGGCCAACTCGAGGCGTTCGACTTGGCTAGGGGGGCAGGTTCTATTTATTTTGAACTTTTATAAACCTCTGAAATTCCACAAATATAAATAAAAGAGAACCAACATCATGAAAAATTATATTATTAAAATAGACTGTATGACCACCCGCCGGGTAAAAATTAATACTTGATAATCAGTTGGCTTGATAAAAAAAAAAACGCAAATCTGACCCTAACTTAATATTTCAAATGTAGATAAGTCTACGAGATTACTTCACGGATATATTATTCGAAAGTTACAAAAAATAACAAAGCTTGTTTTTTTAAGAGAGCCTCCCAAAAACAAAAATCTTCAATAGTTAAGGCGTATAGTCCCTTGAACCATCTGGCCGAAATTATGTGAATGCAACTCTCGCACTCGCCTAGGCGGCAGTACGCAAATCTGTGCATTTATTTGCGGCCAGCAGCGCCCGGAAAGCGCTTTAAATCCATTTTCTCTGCGAGATATTGATTGATTTACATATGCAATGTTCACTTTTAAGAACATTTAACCACCCATTTTTATGTGTAAAAATGTTTCTAAAGGTCCAAGCCGTTTCGAAGGAGTAGGGAAAAGTTGCGAAAAGTTGCGAAATTGCTATTTTTTTTTTTTTGACAAAAGTGTTAATTGCACGAAAAAATCAAATGTTGATATTATTGTTCATGAATTTATAATAAACATATATTTTTTTTCAAACCAATTGTCCTAGCCGTTACGGAGGAGTAGGCCACAGAAAATCACTGTTTTATGGCACTTTTCGGGCGCTTGGCCCTTAATAAGTATCGTTTTTTTTATATAAAACTAGCTGTGCCCGCGACTTCTTTCGCGTGGACTACAGGATTTTGAATTTATTTTTTCTAAAATAAAAGTAGCCTAAGTTACTCCTTATTACATCAGCTAGCTGCCAAAAAAAGACCCGTCAAAATCGGTCCAGCCATTTCAGAGATTAGCCCGGACAAGCAGACAGACATGTTATTTGGTGTATGTACCGTATATATGCATGTAGTAAAAAGCAGTTATTTCAATATTACTTACAGACACTCCAATTTTATTTATATGCATAGATATAGATGTAAAGATTAAAACCGCTGTTACGGGGCCGCGAAATCGATGTAGACCCGGGCGGAGTTCATACAAAATACTCGGTGACTAGAACCGGCTCTTTATATGTAGGTAGATATCAAATTATCGTACGGGCCTAGCAGGGCCGAAGCCTACAACGGGGGCCATGAGTTTCCTGGAACCTGTACGCGGTGCCGTAACCAGCCTTTTATACGCCCGGTGCGAGCATCTATAACTGCGCCCCTAGAAAAAGTACAATACAAAAAAAAGTACTAAGTATATAATTTTTGCGCCCCTCCGGGAACTGCGCCCTGTGCCTGGGCACCGCTGGCACCGCCCTATTTACGGCACTGCCTGTACGCAAGGCAAAGTAGGAACATAAGAGTGGGTTTTAGTCAGTAAAAGTCTAACATGCCCTCCTGCTCCATTCTAGAGCGGAAGAAGTCATTGGATGATTTCCCAGCAAAATAAAAACCAGGTAAGTATGGTCTAGTGCCCATATGATAGCTGTGGATAAAGGTCTAAAAGCGTTCCCCCAAATCGCTTCAGGTATTTTTTCTCTAGCTATCTCGAACCAACCCTTGTAGTCGTCCATCTTTAGATAGACACCCACTTTTGTAGACTAGTAAGTAGACTTTTGTACACACCCTCTCGCTCCACCATAGAGCAGGAAAAAGAAGATTGATAATAAAAATAAATTAGGTACAATTTCAAAAACGCTACATTACACAATGCCGATGCATAATGTAGCGTTACAAATTCGTGATCGCTAGACAAAGAATGAAAATTATGTGCTTCTAGGTTTTCAAATTTAAATTGTCCAAAAAATGTGGAACGCTTCACGATTTTGCGTGTCATCCTTGCGCAGGGGCCATGCTAATCTTCTCTGTATCGTTCCAATTTTAGTATATGTACTGCCGAAGCAAGTACACTTGTTATGTTATGCTTATTGAACACATGCTTTCTGACAAGAAAACTTTACTTGTGCACTGTAGAACTTATTGAAAATACTATCAGAATATTTAATATTTTATAGATAATTTTCATTACAAATAACAAATAATTTTAACTCATTCTAATAAACTACACAAATATATGAAATTCGTGTGTTTTATTCATTAAAATAGAAAAATAAAACATATTTATCAAGTTGCTGCTAACAGCGCCATCTAGGTGTCACGTTTTGAACTAGCTTCAATTGAAACTAGCTAAACTACGTCGACAAAGATATCAAGAGTGTGTTTTACTTTTTATTTAAGAATGCATTTTAAGATCTATTTGAATTACATAATTTTAAACAAAAATCAAAACAAGATCATACAATTTGTAAAAGCGATGTGGAGGAGTACTTCGACGCCTGAGTGCACTTTGTGTTTTTGTATTTTATTTATATACGTTAGGTATTTATTTAGGTTTTAGTATAAATAGTTTAAGTTTGTTTATATAGAGTAACGAATTATTTATAATAAATAAATAGAAAATAATAAATAATAATTATTACCATTCATAATAATAGATTAAGTTAGTTAATAATAATTAAATCAGATTTGTAAAACAATCTAGTTTAATAGTTTCATCACGCGTCACATGGATGGCGCTAATGATTGATTGCAGCGCCATCTCTGCAAATAATGTTGTACTGTTATCCAAATCACTACTCCACTTACCGTAAGCTGCAATTGGTTTTGAAGTTTTATAAGAGATGTCGCTTTCATTGTAGTAAAAATAAATTGCCCGACCACACGTCTAAACTAAAATACCAATCAACATTAAAATTATGGTTCCTAAATCAATCCGCTTCGAATCTAACCGAATGCTTTTTGAATACCAGTATTTTATATTGAAGCGACATCCCTTGGCTAAGCTGGTGTAATGTTGGTTCTAGACTACCTTACCGACTGCGAAAGATCTTTGAATTATAGCCAGGAGCAACGGCATAGGTAATGGTTTCCGAGGCACTTGTGATACCCCGAATTGGCGAAGCTTTTAATTCAATGTATCAACAAAATGAATTTTTGTTTAATGTCACCTATTTATGTGAATCAAAAATGTATACTGATAATGATAGGCGAGGACGACAAAATTTATCTGTACTTCCTCCTCCTTCCTCCTTGCGTCGTATTCCTCAATGCTGAGGGTCGTGATCGTGACCCTGCTTCATCATTTTACTTTTTATGGTGTTTTTCCATTTATTCCTGTCTCTGGCGGTGTGAAGGGCCTTGTATACTGTGGAGTCAAGAGCGGTGCGGATCTGGTTAGACCAACGTATTGAGCTGCGCCCGCGAGGCCTTTTTCCATCTACTTTACCGGTCACGATTAGCGTTTATCTATACTTAATTATCTACTTACTAAAATTCTTAAATATGTACCTAGTTTAGGTATATTCCGTTTTTTACCTCAAATAATTCTAGATTGAAATTATTTATAATAAAAAAATAATAGAGAATATTATAAAACGAGCGACTAAAAAATAACTTCGACTGATGATGAGATACTGTTGAGTTGTGAGCGGTATGAATTTGAGTAAGCGACACATTAACTAAACTAACGACAAATAGGTACTGATTAACAATGAAATCCAGAACGAGATTACTAAAAGTGAGTTATTGAAATCCTAGAGTAGGGTATAGTAGGGTGGAGTAGGGAAGAACGGGATCGAAGCCGCGCGGACAAAAGCTAGTACTTAATACATAAATATCGATATTTACAACATTCGATACTGTGTACCTACTTCGATATTTAGGACATTCGGAACACTTCAGTTAAGATAAAATGTCGCTCAATATAAATAAATAATTGGTCTAAAGTATATTAAAAAAAAGTGTAGGACGTAACGTTGACACTCAAACAAATTATTAGGTCGCTCAAATATTATGAATCTTCTCATTTCGTATTTTAAGTAACTCAAATTAAAGCTTGTAACTCGCTGTTCTGTTGATTTCTCGTCACTCGCAGTCAGTCGCTCATTTATTATTTCTATAATCCAAAATAATTATTTTTGTCACTTAAAATTTTAATTTACTGTCACTCGTTTAAATTACTACCCAAAAATAATTAATAAAAACACACTAAAAACAGAATAAATTAAATATTTCAGGAGGCTCATATACAAGAAAAGTGTGTTTTTTTTGCTCTAAAGTTATGGGCGATGCAGAACCCTTCGTGCGCGAGTCCGGCTCGCACTTGGCCGATTTTTTTATGTTACATTTTTATACCTAGATATTAGGTATTACAAAGGTATTAGGTAGGACAAACCAAAAACTTTACCTATTAGTAAAGTTTTTGGTTTGTTTTAGCAAATGGACCCAAAGAATAATTAAAAGGATGTTTTCTTCAGACAAAATAAAACTAACAGCAACATTACAAGAGACCACTGATCTTAATCACGCGCGTAGCTATTCCGGCCACGTTTTCTAGAGATTTCCCCTAAAAACGACGGTAATGACCGACAGAAGCCCGCCGTCACTCATTACTAAGTACACGCGAGTTATAAACAATGATAATAGCCATGATATACTGAAACACATAAATGTTACGGGGCACTAGTGTTGGGATGTATTCCGGGATTTGCGGGATTTTTTTGACAATCCGTAGATAGTAGAATTTATCATCATCATCATCAGCCTTTTTAATATTCCCACTGCTGGGACTCAGGCCTCCTCTCTAGGGAGGGAATGGGCCGTAACCCACCACGCGGGCCCAGTGCGGTTTGGTGAATGTCACATGTCTTCGAATTTTTGGTTCTAGGACATGGTAGAATCTATTAGATACAATATGTATATTATTAAATAAGTATGTACAATAAAATGTATTGTATTCTAATAGAATAAACTGTATTGTACACCAAAAAGGTAACAACAGAAGACACTACACCACACCATCCACACTCCACCATAACACCACCACACACACCATCGGTAGTAGATACTTCTTTTTGTTCTTTCATGTCAATCTGACTAAACTCTGATCCGATCAATATTCAGCCACCTGGTTGTGCTGCTAGCTCTTTTGTTGGACTCGTATAAGTCGTGGAAGGTGCCGATAGTTGTGCAGGAGGCCGTGTTGCACGGACCAGAGACGCGAACTGTGAAGGAAAATAAATCCCACTCCTCCAAGTACTATTCACTCTAGCATTCATCATCATCATTATTTCAGCCGATGAACGTCCACTATTGGACGTAGGCCTCCCCCAAGTGTCACAAATGAGCCGTCTTATGCGTCTCGCAACCATCTGCTTCCCACAACCTTTACCAGATCATCGATCCACCTTGTAGGAGGTTTTCCAAAGCTGCGTCTTTCGGTACGCATCACTATTCCAGAACCTTTCGGCCCCAACAGCCATCTGTTCTGCGAGCAATGTGCCCTCTAGCCTTGAAACATCTAAATTATAATCAGAAGGGAAGATCGCAGCAGGCAAATTGTTCCAGTACTTCGATGTACGCGGTATAAACGACGAGGCGCTTAGCTTAGTCCGGACCGTAGAGGTATCGTTCCATATGTTCGGTTGTCTGATGGTAGAAAGGCGATCAAGTCATGTAATTACCGTGAACACTCTTCAAAATGCATCCTATAGAATACCAAAAGGCTGGATATCCTAGCCTGTGCTCCAAGCTTTGTAGAATGGTCCAATTAGCCTAGACGCCAAAAATATCTTAAAGTAAGTTCTGAGTGCGTAGGTAGAATTAGTTTAGTATTCCTATTGGCAACAAAAAACCGCTACACAAGTTGAAACCTAATGAAGTTACTAGCAAACAGATCGGTTACAAAAAGGGAAATTTAGACAAAAGAAAGGAGTAATTACAATATCCGGTCTTGCCTCAACGTCTTTATAAATCCCGTGGACTGACTTTAAATCCCAATTAAAAGTTTTATGTTAACCACACCGACTGTTGTTTTAATGAATTTAAAACTCCGTAAGACGTGACTTGATTTAGGATTTACAGCCGAAGTAACTTAAGTTTTATAAATTACTAGCTTTTGCCCGAGGCGTTGCCCGCGTACATAAAATATAGCCTATGTCACTCAGAAATAAAGCAGCTTTCTATTGGTGAAAAAATTTTACCAATCGGACCAGTACTTCCAGAGATTAACTCCTACAAATATAAAAAACATAAAAAAAACTTTATCTCTTTATAATATTAGTATAGATTAGGTAAGAGTACTTAGGTGCGCAGTGCATTCTTTATAATATATTGTTTAAAATATTTCTTAAAAACATTTAAAATGTAACAATACAGTATCTCAGTGCTAACGAGAACAGGGTCTAAGCTACCGGCAGTCAGGGTTCCAGAGAAAGAAATCTTCTAACTATACAACTGGACCCGCTTGGTGGATTACGGCCCGTAACCTTTCCTACAGAGGAGGCCTGAGCCCCAGCCGTGGGAACATTAAGAGGTTGATTATGCTTATGCTTATCCCTTTTCTTGACAATGTATCTTGTCAGATACAGTCAACTTTAAAAATTCCTGGTTTCGAAAATATAGTGAATGACATAAAACTTCTCACAACAATTTATATTTTGAATGATTCCGAATTCATTTTTATTTAGCACTAGCTTTTGCCCGCGCGGCTTCGCTCCCGCTCTTCCCTACTTCAGCCTACTATACCCTACTCTACCCTACTATACCCTACTCTACCCTACTCTACCCTACCCTACTCTACTCTACTCTACCCTACTCTACCCTACTCTACCCTACTCTACCCTACTCTACCCTACTCTACCCTACTCTACTCTACCCTACTCTACTCTCCTGTACCTTACTCTAACCTACACTTTTTTTTTTTTTTTTCTTTTGTTTACAGATTATTTTACATTGTCGTGCCCTCATCTTGGACAAATATTTACTTAAAAACTAAGCTTAAAAACTACGCGAGTCCACCTCAGACTCTTTTTTTTTTGTTTTTTTTTTTTTTTTGTTTTTTTTTATTATTATTTATGAATATATGTATATATTTTTTTTATATTTTGTACCCTACACTACCCTACACTACCCTACACTACCCTACTCTACCCTACACTACCCTAATTTTCATTTTTTTTCCATAAGAACCTTCTCCTCATAATAACGAACACAACAAAAAAAAAATTAGCGAAATCGGTCCAGGCGTTGTTGAGTTATGCGCTTACCAACACATTTTGCGATTCATTTTTATATTATAGAGATGATGATATTGGTAGTATCGTTATATTTTGAATTAAAAAATTGTGCACAGAGTCGGCACCATCGTAGGCATGGAGGTAAGAATATTATTAATTTTTTATATTGTACCCGGATTTTTATGTAGTATTGAATGTTTTTATATTCCCTATGAAGTAAACATTTGTATCAAGTATGGTTTCAAACCAAATATTTACTATTGTGCAAAAAAACGAATCTTGTTTGTGCATGTATCTCACAGTGCACACCGCTAAGTTATCACAGAATTAGGTACAGCGTACTATGTATCTCTAGGTGCACACCGCCAAGTTATTGTGTACGCAATGTATCTTTCTAAACTTACGGAAAAACTTCAAGAATCATACCATGAGAGTAGATTCATTGACGGGGTGATGGTGCCATGTAAAGGAAAAAAAACCGGCCATTGGAAATGATATATAAAAAGCAAACCTAAGAAATGGGAGATCAAAGTATTCATTAGAGCTCCAAATGTTGTCTGAATTCATTTACGACTTTACTGTGTATGGAGGTGATGACACATTTCGATACGAAGATTTTACCCCGCTAGATTCTGGCTTCGGGTTAGGGGCTATAATAATTGTAGCCTTTTGCATAAAAAAGCATTCCAGAACCAACATTTTCAGGGGTCTCTTTCGATACCTTTTTCACCAGTTTAAAATTAATTCATTATCTATTCTCACTTGGAACGTATTCGATCCTTTAAATAGGTTACAGGGAACTGAAAAAAGAGCTGACTATGGACAAAGCGTGGAAAACAAAACCCAAAGGGTTTTATTCCCAGATATATTGCAATAGCAACAACATTTGTGTAGCAAAGTGGCATTTTAATAAATGCGTGACCACTGCTAGCAACTATGTTGAAGCAGATCCAGTGTTTATAATTCAAAGATATTGTAAACATAATAAGAAGAAGTTTCCAGTACCCTGTCCTGAAATAACCAAGCATTACAACTTATAAATGTGTGGCGTAGTAGCTCGCCATCACCTGTTATAGAACCAACACTGTCACCGTTGGTATTTGCCCTTAGTTTCCCAAATGCTGGACATGTGTATCAGTAATAGCTGATTGCTTTATCGCAGGCCCACTAGATCTAAAAAATATATGCCATATATAAAAAATTTCGTTACCAGTTGGTACAAAGTATTAATAAATTTTGTCCCAACTGGTAACGAACGAAACTGGCACAAAAAGAAGACTTCATTAAAGGAATTAGACGTAGCAGGGTCTACTCCAACTAAAAAAATTGAAGCCCCTGTTATGCCAAGACCTACACTTTGTGTCAGCTATGGCCAAATTGGATATTTCCCAATATTCAGTACCAAGGGGAGTTGAAAATTATGCATTAAGACAAACCACTGCAATGTGTTCGAAGTCAGTCTAAGACTTTGTCTTATGTCTAATAGAAACTTTTTATTTTCCTGCACATACTTATTTTGATAGTAGTTGTGTTATTTTGTAAGATCTAATGTTTGTGTTTGATTTTTTCTGTAATTCTAATTATATTTTTACTTTTAGTAATTTATTTATTTGAGCAATGTATCTTCTCAGATACATTGCCTTGTGTAGGGAAAATTACGGATACTTGGCAATGTATCTCATAAGATACATTACATATCTCCAAAACTAAACATACAAGATTTTTTTTTCAATTTTTTTTATTCACTAATATTTATTTTCAAAAGAGAATTATACAAAAAAAAAAAAAATTCTATACATTTTTTTTTCTGCCAAGAAAAGGGTTATGCTTACACGAGCCGTGTCTAAAAGTCCCGCTTTCTGAATCATAGGTGTTGATCCAGCCGTCTAACGGCCCATTCACGACCTTGCCACTGAGAGCGGTAGCTAAGCGCGGGGCCGCGAGTGGTGAGAAATAATGTTTGGAGAACACCACGTGACGCCGCTCATAGCGCCACGTGACCGCGCACCGCTCGCCGCGCCACTCGCCGCACCACTTTCCGCACTTCACGCCGCACCGCTCGTCACACACTACCACGCATCGCGCTGCATGTTGCGTGTCAACGCACCTACGCGCGTATTTGCGGGATTGCAAATCTGCATCGTGCGGGTTTTTTACGCACTCACGCGCGTAGTTGCGTTTTGTAGATTCACGCAGGCTCCGACTCTTTTCACCCAAAATCACGCACGGCACTACGAGACTCAGCGTTAAAACACGCATTCATTTTATATAAAAAATATTCGTGACTTAAGTATAAAAAGTACTCTGTGGCTGCGTGGTGCGTGGCAGTGTGATGATCGCCTTAATCCAAACATCCCGCTCCTCCTTAATAAAATATCTATACTTATCTACAGAAATCGGTGGATAACGCAATATTTTATTCAAACCTTCTAGCCATGAACTAACGGCTCACATAAATTACTGAAGTATCATAAAGTAGGTATTCAGAATTTACATCCAAATTCCCGTTTTTTGCTAGTAAATCCCGGGCTCCTAGTTGTCAGCACTACTTGTGTGGCTTGAGTTCGGGAACATTACTCGCAACTGAATCCCTATACTTAGTTCACAACAGTATATCGCATTTTGGAGGTACCTAACCTATATTTAGCTGTTCATGTAGCTATATGATGTTATGTAATAGGTTGATGAAGTTGAAGTACGGTGTTTCTCTGCTTTCACATAAATATAAATATGTATATAGATATATACACCGTTAAATTTTAACCGTTTTAATCCCGTGGATGGTCGATCTGGTACATGAAACACTATCAATTTGTAAAGATAAAATTAAAAAATTAAGTACCTTTTTTTCAAAACTCGTATTAATTTACGCATGTACACATTAAGACATTAAGTCTTTAAGAAAACGTCAGCTGAGCGAGTTCAATGACCTGTAGGTAGTTTGTACGCAACGCCGACTATTAACTACCGGCCATTGAACTAGCTTAGCAGACGTTTTCTCAAAGAAATTAATTTCATACATGCGTAAATTAATAAAATATATTTAAAACAATATTGTTTTTAATATATGTAATTTATTAGTTTATGTAAGTATTGTATATATGTAAATAGTACACCACAAACTACCTGCGTATCTTTTTCTCCTTCTCTGTCAAATTCATCTAAAAGTTGTCTGTAAAAAATCGCTTTTAGCGATAAAACTGCCCATTGTGACATCCAATTTTAAGTTTCTCGTGTAATTTTTATTTTTGTTGAACAATAAAAATCTATCTACACATTTAGACCTAAATTCCCAAAAGGTTGGTGTCTTTCTATTGTGTCTGTAATTTCCACGATTGAAAGGTTAACCTTTCACAATAGAAAGACAATAGGTGCGCGAACGCCGGCGTTCGCTTGGGGTTTAACGAATTAAGACATAATAAGTAAACCCTCAACTTAGCCGGTTCATGTAACTTAACTCTACCTAGGAATCATAATTATCTAGAATTTATCTCAACAGCAATGCTTTCAACCTCTAAACTAACGAGTACAATAAAAAGTAGGTAGCGACGAATCCTACATGATTATTTTTGCAATTTTCCTCGTATTTTTATTAAAGAACACATCAACGTGACTGATAGGCCCATTAATAAAGCAATTATTATCCTGGCACAAAATACTTTAATAATAGTTTACCTATCAGATAATGCACTGTATTACAATCTACCCTCTATTACACCCCTTATTACGTAGCGAGCTTCGTAAACGCACATGATCGACACGTGTCGACATAAAACATAGTAATTTTAAGAAAGAAAATTCTACGCTTTAATGTATTTTTTAAAGATGCATCCAGAGATGTAAGTTAAGAGTAAAACTGGTATAAGTAAAAAAAAAATATTTTAGTGACTTGATGATTACTGTTTATGAATGTTAATTGGGGTTTGCAATACTTGAATGGTCCTTATCTTATCTATCGGAGTTGTATGACACTGCAAATTTAATTGTTTTAGCAATATGGTATCAGGGAAGAGTATTTATATGAATAAATTTCAAATAATGAATTTACGAAATAATTAATACCTATATCGGACATCCGATCTAACTAAACTGACTTACTACTACTACTACTACTATTATTACTTGGACAAAAATTAAAACTCTCAGCTGATAATGAAAATTGTCTGATTACAATTAAGTGTCCTATAAATTAAACCTAAGACGGCACATGTAGCAGTTACGCTTGGGTCTACTAGAACACTGCAGTTGTATCTAATTCAATTCAATCGAAATATTCAATCGAAATATTTCACATAGGCCTACATGGGTAATTATAAAACGTCAGGAGCTAGTGCACGGTTCCGAATTGGTCGTTTCTTATGGAGAAGAACCGGTAAGAAACTTCATGGTTACTTTAAAAAAAAAAAACTTTATACTACTATAAACTCAAGTTCTCTCTTTTGAACGAAATGCCCAGAGATTTTCTTCTATAAAAACCCAATATTTTGCACAAACGACAGACAAACCCAAGAACCGCACGTTCAACAGTTGTACAACTACCCTCAATTACACCCTTCATAACGAGCTTTGTAAACGTACGTCGCACACGCTCGGCACGTGCCAAAATAAAACACAGATATATAACCGTAAATAAAGTTATTAGTGTGTTTGTATAGTTATAGTTAATTATGAGATGATCTAATTCTGGCCTCGGGGTGTTGTGTCATGTGCAGGTCAAAAAAAGTATAGTAATCATGTGTGAGAGAAAAATATGGACCTGGGAATCTCGTGTTTATTTATTTTATTGATGAATACTAAATAAACATTTTTACACACAGATCCTTTTTTTAATTCATTAAACCCCAGGCGAACGCCTGCGTTAGCTCTCTCGTTGTCTTTTTATAATTGTGTCTCTAATTACGGTTTTTGAAAGGAAACCATACAACGATTTCTACCGCTCTAGAGAAGAGCTCCCGGAGGACGTCTCAGAGTTTTACTGACTAAAACGACACTAATAAGCTTATACCACGTTCTGCTGTGTCACTGTTCCTGTGTTCGCAAGGCAAAGAAGGAACTTAGGTGTAGGCATCAATATAATAAACTAGCTTATGCCCGCGGCTTCGCCCGCGTACATAAAAGACCTTCCCTCTTTCTCCCCCTTTTCTCACTATTTTTATAAAAAAAATTAGCCTATGTCCGTCTCCAGGGTCCCAACTATCTCTGTACCAAAATTAATCAAAATCGGTTTTGCCATTTAGGCGTGAAGACGTAACAAACAAACAAACAAACTCACTTTCGCTTTTATAATATTAGTAAGGATGTACTACGCACTAGATTAGGCGTTCCGAACACTCACTTCAGTCAACTCAGATGTAATATAGTCCGTACACCTTTTGTTTTATGAGTCTCATCCAAACAACTCATCCAAATGACATCCCCTTGGGCGGAGCGGGAGATAGTGTCAGACTCTTACTGACTAAAAATCCCACCCCTTCTTGCCTTTCATACCTGGCCCGAGTTACCTTTCGGAGCTAACCTTGGCCCCAGTAGCAGTCCGTACACCTTGAACATTACACTATGTTGAACAAAACGCGTAAGTGCCACGAAATTCATGGCGAAAAAAGTATCTTCTAAAAGCTATCTTAGCGCAGTTCTGTTAGACGGCATAATGCCAATGTAGCACTGCAGTGAACTTTTACAAATAGCTTCCATGAACGTGCTTGTCTATCACTAGAATATAAGTCGGTGGGAGCAGGTCTCAGTCAGTGAAAGTCTGACACGCCCTCCCGCTCAGCCCTAGAGCGTTAGACATCATTGGATAATTTCCCACTTAAAACAAATACCTCACAACTTGCACGTATACTCAATAGAAAGAACTGTAAATTTTTGGTTAATGATTTATCCGCAAAAACCAATAATGTTAGAAATTTTGTGTGTAGGTTTTTTTTTTATATATTTCTTGACACTGGTGAAAAAATCCTTTTTAAATTACGCAAAGTTACTTTTAAATGTTGTCAACCAATACCTACAAAACAATACCTAATTTTTATCTAGTGTTTTGGGCCCATAACTAAGATCAGATCTTTTTGGAATAAATCACGAACATTATTCCGTGGCATTTGTGAAATTTTATGAGTTTGATGCGGACGAGGTTGCGGAAAACAGCTAGTACCCATTAGAACACTTTTTTTTTTATAATGTGTAGGCTCGCGTTTGACCACAATCTCACCTGATGGTAAGCGATGATGTGGCCGACGATGGAGCACGCTTGCCTAGAAGCAATCTATTCACTCTTGACTTAAAGACCCCTAGGTTATAACTATCAGGAAACACAGACTCCGGCAGGGAATTCCATTCCTTAGCTGTACGCATAATGAATGTACTCCCAAAACGCTTTGTACGTATAGGTGGGATGTCCACACTTAAATAATTCTAATAACACCACATATAAAATTTGACATTTTGTCATATGAAAAAACGACACACTAACCTGACTCGAACGAGCATGAGTATCAATAAAAATCGTTTTCGTAAACCCAGTAGTCGTTTCAGCATTTGAGGCTTTACAAAAACACGTGAAAATCTTATTGGATTTCGATCATAAAGTTGGCTGAAAGTAGGTGACACGGGAATGGCGTTAGCTTCACGTCACAGAAGGTCTTTCACGTGGCTTTGGTTGAGTGTAAATTGGAATTGAACATGCCTATAAGATTTTTATGTGTGAATGAGAATTATGTGCTATCTGTAGCTTCAAACACTATGTGTTGAAGGCTAAAAGTCACCATTTTACACTAAAAAAACGGATAAGTGCGAGCCGGACAACAGTGAGGGTTCCATACAAACTTATCTATGAAAACAGTTCAATTCTCGAATCGAGGAACGAAGATTTTCCAGAATTGCGACATAAACGGCCATATCTTTTTTTTTGTTAACTCAGTCAACATCAACCCAGAGCTTGTTAAGGTGTTTCTTCTCAAGGTAGTTAGCTAGGAAACACCGGTTTTGTCTTGTTAAAACTGACTGAAAAAAATTTGACATATAAAAGTTTGGTTTTTCATAACTTCAGAAGACCGCAGACTTGAGTATATGGTTTTAATTACAAGTTGATACCTCAACGCGTTCCCGAGATAAAAGGTCTTGACAGTCAGACAGACTGACAGAGAGACCACAAAGTGATCTTATAAGGGTTTCTATTTTTTCTTTTTGAGGTCTTAAAAGGGTAATGGAAAGGGCTATGCTTGGAATTATCTTACGTGAACGAATCAGAAACTTAAGAACTAAAGTTACTGACATAGGTTAAAGCATCGCCAAACTTAAGTAGATGCTTCAGGATTCATTGTTCGCAGAACAGATGGTCGATGGGGCCGTTAAGTACTGGTGCAGAGACCGCGAACCGAAACTTGACTTTTTGTTATAAATGTTGAATGTGATATGTATCTATGTGTTATCGTTGCAGTTGCTGAGACACTCAAAAGGTGCAAATACTGTAATCTTAATGGTTGTTAAAATTTTAAGTCTTGTACATGGAGCCCGAGTACGCTTTGCATGTCCCGACTGGTGGATACTTTGCGTGACCAGAAAGCTGACTCGTTCTATGCCAAAAGAACCCCTGAGACCCCAAGCATTTAAATAGGTATAAACACGGGAAAAATGAAAAGGTTGCTTATTTTCGAAATTCACAGACTACTTTATGAAGAATTTCTTATTTACATTCTTAGATACATAACCAATAAATAAAACACTCAAAATTTTCATAATCTACGCGGACTTTTAATAATCTTAGTGTTCATCCGAATGGCGCGAAATCACGCGCGAACGGGCGCGTTCGCTTTTGGTTTGAGGGGTTCTCGCAGTAATGCTGTCAGTCTTCTGGGTACATTTTTGGATGACAGCGATTTGGAGGAGTACTTCACGTTCTGAGTGTAGTTTGTGCTTTTTTGTTATTATGGATATGCGCGCGTTTGAGCACTATTTCACCTGATGGAAAGCGATGACGTAGCCGACGATGGAGCACGCTTGCCTAGAAGCAATCTATATATATATATATATAATTATATAATATATAGTCTTGCAATCTATTCACACTTGACTTAAATTAAAGACCCTTAAGTTATAGCTATCAGGATGATGGGTGATGTAAATAACATTGGCTATGCGGACGACAAAAACAAGTACTGCATATGATTTGAAAATAATCATACTATTTTTAAGACAACATTTTTTTTGACATTTGGTACTAAGTGTCTAGTTAGTACCGCGATTGCAAGCATGGCTACTGAGCGTGCGGTCATGTTGGATTATCACTTTCGGATTATGGGAGTAAGGCGGCCACAACTACAAAATGCCGCCACTGGCATCTTTCCTGTAGGTTTCATACATTTTGTATGGATTCACCGCATACGGTTGACGCCGGTGGCCGCCACACGCCGCTACTTGCTTCTTATGGTTTTTTTTATTGTATCCTAATTCTACTGTTTTTAAACTTAAATGTATGTGTGAGGTACAAAGAAACGTTTTTCTTTCTTTCTTTATGGTCTACACGCCATCCTGAACTTCTTCGACAGAGTCCATTATGATACTGTGAGCATGGGTTAAAAAAACTAGCAGTCACCCGCCACAAGTAGCTTGTGGGCGCTTCTAGGTTCTTGTGGCCCATGTGTGGCGACACTATAGGAATAAAAAGTGCACCTGTATCAGCGCGCTTATTATTGCACTATAGCGTCTTCTCCATACATGATTAATCGCCGTTGAGACTAGGTACTGTGGCCAATATTCGATTGGGAGAAGGTATCAAAAATATGTCATGACTTGCCATAAAATTTAAATTACAATGAAAAAGATATATCATTGTTTGTTCTGTCTGTTTCTGTAATTTAAATTTTTTGCCTAGAATTCAACTACATATATACTATAAATTAAAATAGTCTGTCTGTGGGCGATGTGGTTTAATTTTCTCAGCAATTAATTTTGGTGCGGTTTTTACCATCATTCATTTGTTTGGAAACAAGTGATTTTTTAAACCGGTATAGAAGAATAGATTAAAAGAGAAATACTTGTATTCAGAATAGACATCACAGCACTACAGTTGTAAACACAAAATAAAAAATAACAAAAGTACGAAGTACGCCGAGTGTGCCCGCACCGAAAGGGTGACCACCTCAGCATTTGCTGGGCATTAGACACCCAGCACTGATTTTCTGTTGGCCGGTCCCACATCCTTGCTTCAAATATTTGGTAAAACAGTAAAGACGCCATTTGTTCTAGGTAGTAAGATTGTTAATATTTCGAAGTAAATTACCACTAGACTTTGAAGTTTCAGTAAGAAACTAACCAACAACAAATTCAACTAGTTTTAATCATAAAAATGACGATAATAATTATAATACACCAGTGATTTTTTTTCTTTTTACCTATAATTATTTTTATTGACCCCAATCTCCTCTGCAGTAACTTCAAACTATAATAATAAATAAATCTCAGTCAAGTCGTGAAATCCGTGCAAAGCAGAGGCTGTAATGCCTGCCATACAGGCTAGCAGGGACTTAAAAACACCTTCATTAAGGTTACAGAATTATAAGTGTTACATGTTGAATTGATAACAGAATCAAATATGTAACACTTATTTATGTGTTTTCAATGTGTTAACCCAAAACACTTACAAAAGTAACATATCTGTAACAGATATAAAAGTGTTAACAGTGTTAATAAGTGTAACAGGTAAACGCAGCGTTGCCAAAGTTACAATTTACTAAAGCTGATTATTTCAGTTACACATATTAACACTTATTAACACATATAAACAGGTTACAGTTTGATTCGGTAGCACTCCCTAACACATATAAAAGGTTACAGTTTGATTCGGTAACATTATTGTATCTGTTACATTTAAAAGTGTTTTTCTGTTAAAAAACTGTTTTAAAAAACAGTGTTAAAACACATTATTACGGTTACAGTTTGAGTCCCTGCACGCTAGGATACCCGACAGGTTGGCCTGTACAGTTGAGTTATACAGGTAAACCGGAGCGTGTAGGTTTCCATACAAGCTTACCTGACAGGTATAACTGTGCAGGCAAACCTGTCAGTATTTATTACCTTAACTAGTCTCTGCTCTGCACGGATTTTACGACAAAACATCGATCATAAAGTAAAGAATGTGTAAAAGTCTTTGAAACTACTGAACTGATTCTGAAAAGTCTTTCGCTATTGTGTAGCTACACTCCATAAGTGCTATAGGCTATTTATCATAATTTTTAGTTTATACGAAACCAGAATATAGTTTGTTCAGAATTAGTCCCCTCCTCCTTGCGTCGTATTCCTCAATGCTGAGGGTCGTGACCTCCCTGCTTCATCACTTTAACCTTTATGATGTTCCTCCATCTGTTTCTGTCTCTGGCGGTGTGAAGGGCATTATACATCGTAGAGTCAAGAGCGGTGCGGATCTGGTCGGACCAACGTATTGGGCTGCGCCCGCGAGGCCTCAGAATTAGTAACTGAATGGATTCCAATAGCTTTTATACCACGTTATGTTTTTTCCCAAAAACATTTAAAAAGGTCGCAAGTTGGACACCACCGGCACTAAGTACAACACACGGCAGGTCATATCGAGCATGAGGTGCCAGCAAACAGCTAGATGCAAGTGCAAAACTACCCCTCAGTCGCCTGGATGGCCCGGTGACTATGTATTTTTGCTGACACTTTCCTTATAACTTTGTGATTTTTCATGATACAGTTATGAAATTTTTTACATTAAAATTCCAGATACGTGTTTCGCAGTAATGCTGTATATCTTCTCACTATCCCTAATTATTTATTTATTTATTTATTTATTTACTTAAGAATTAATGCCTTATGCAATTTCTTCCAGTCAACCTTTGGGTGATGCAGAGAAAAAGTAGTGATAGGTACATAGATATCCGTGGGTAGGTAATTACTATTACATAACCATATATTTTTTCAAACGGGCAAAGCCGCTGGCAGTAGCTAGGTATCAATAAATTACAAATAGTGCACACAATATTTGAGTTCTATAAGCAATTAAAACTTGTTTGGACTGATGCACTTGTGTGGATATTCAACTGATGTGCAGCTCTACAAACATTCGAATTACCGATAAATTTGCTATGGTACCGTGAAAATATGCAATTTTATGTTACCTATCATTGAATAGGTTTATTCATCATCCATACCCGACTTGTTCGGGAGGTACCTGTTCCGGATTAAAGCGGAAAAGACGCCCGGGTGTCGCCACTGTGCGGAACGCCCGGAGGACACGGTGGAGCACACAGTCGAGGTGTGTCCTGCTTGGGCGGAGCATCGCCGTGCCCTCGTGGGGGCGATCGGTGGCGGAAACCTCTCGCGCCGGGCCTTGGTTGAGGCCATGGTCCGGAGCGAGGAGGTGTGTTAAATGCATGGATATACGTACTGCCCCCTACCTAGGGGGCAGTACGTATATATTTAAACGGGAACGACACTCGTACCCACCTGGGTACGAGTGTCGTTTCCATTTAATTTCAGCGTAGCGCTACCAGCCTAGTTGCTATATAAAATGTAGGCAGACCGACGTGCTCAGATTGGCGTACGTGACCCACGTGTGCCCAAAGTATAACTCCCCCCCTACCTTAACTATTGAGTGCTGTAGACCGAAGATAGAAATGCCGCGCCGGTAGACTAAGACTGAAGAAAGAAATTTTGCTGAGTTTAACATTGTACTTGATGGTACAAAAATAAGTGTAATCGCAAACCTACCAAAGACAAGTTAATTCTAACTATTCTGATTCAACATTTCAAATCAAATCAAATCAAAATATTTTATTTCACATAGGCCTACGTGGGCACTTATAAAACGTCAGAAGCTAGAGTTCGGTTCCAAATTGGTCGTTTCCTATGAAGAAGAGCCGGCAAGAAACTCCTTGGTTAATAGAGTTTCTTCGACCAATTTGGAACCGAACTCTAGCTTCTGACGTTTTATAAGTGCCCATGTAGGCCTATGTGAAATAAAATATTTTTATTTGATTTGATTTGAAAGGTTGAATTAGAATTGTTAGAATACAATTATCTTTGGTAGGTCTCTCTTTTAAAAAAAGTGGTTGATGTTACAATATTGATAGATTTATGTAAGAACAGTGTAGACCAGTCACTATTACACAAAATTACAATAAAAATAATTATAATAAAAAAAGTAAGGCATATTAATAGGAAGTAATCTAAAGTTACATACTTCTAGTGAGTACTTTATCTGTATATTTAGTCAGTTAGATAGGTTTTTTACTTATAAAATTGTACTATGTACCTACCATTCCATAGTCTTCAACAATTACTTAGGTAATTATTATTTTTATTTATTTATTACTTAGCCCACACTGTCCCACTGCTGGGCAAAGGCCTCCCTCCACTCCTTCCAACGATCACGGTTCCTTGCTTTCTCATTCCAGTTCTTAAGGAAGCCATCCAGGTCATCCCGCCATCTCCTTCGTGGTCTGCCTCGGCCCCACATTGCTGTGTCCGGGCACCAATCTAGCGTTTTACGCGCCCACAGCTCATTAGACATGCGACAGACATGTCCTGCCCAGTCCCATTTAAGTTGGGCAGCCTTTTGAGCCACATCAACGATTTGCGTTTTGGAGCGCAGTGTTGTGTTTCGAACATGATCTGTTAGTTTAACACCTAGTATGCTACGCTCCATTGGGGTAATAGGTAATACATATGTAATCTTCATTATTTAATTCCGAACATCTGGCATTAGTTTCTGCTAAGATGTGATGGTGGCCCAATCGAATTGCAAACAAGATGCATTCGATTATCACAATACGATGCAATGAATAATCGAATCAAGTCGATGCACGGAATTTAGAATAAAAAATCAATTGTACTGACTAAAAACCCACTCATGTTCCTCGTTGCCTTTCATACAGGGGCTGATCTATCTTTCGACTTTAACCCTGACCCTAGTAGGCTTCGAAGGGCTTGGCCCCTGCTGTTGCTGACAACTCCTTGAAGCGCGCGGGAACAGTGAGCGCCGTCGCCACTTGGGCTCGGTCCGGATGGTTACCGGACGGTCGGACAGCGAGCTATCCATTGCTCGCCGTCCGCAATTCAGACCACCCAGACAGATCACAGTATCGTACTGTGGTACAACAATAATGTCTAAACAAATTGTATTCGAAGTATAATACCTACACACAGTACTATCAAAGGTACAATTTAAACCTTCAGTCCTTTAAACACAGATTAATAAAATGAAGTCATAATTACAGCTATCCTAACAAAACATTGTCTAAGATTAGTTAAATCCTCATTAAAATCCCTGCGGTCGGGTAATTGTTTAATCCAAATTAATTCGTGAAAAAGTCATGATAAGTCGTGTCAGCTGAGTTTTACACAAATTTGAGGCTGCTTAGTATTTGTTGCGATCCCAGTTACGAAAAGGGTACGTTTCTGTTACAAGTAAAACTTATTTTTGAATACAAATGTTGTTACTTTTTATCAATTTAGACCCTCATTAGCAGTTATTTCTTGTCGTGGGTGCGTATTCAAACATTTATAGGTTACTAGCTTTTGCCCGCGGCTTCGCCCGCGTGGCATTAGGTACTTAAGGAATCGGGATAAAAGGAAGCCTATGTTCTTTTCCATGTCAAAGGCTATATGCATGCCAAATTTCATCCAAATCCGTTCAGCCGTTTTTGCGTGATTAAGTAACAAACATCCAAACATCCACACTTTCACATTATAATATTAGTTAGGATTAGGTTATTTATATTCAACATTGTTTTTAGTATATGCACAACCCGAAACACGTGTCTAGTATTTTTATGTAAAGAATATAATGTACAAAATTTCAAAACTATAACATGAAAAATCACAAAGTAATAAGCTTGTTATGTCAGCAAAAACATGCTATGTATAGTCACCGGACCATCCAGGCGACTGAAGGGTTGTTTTGCACTTACACCCAGCTGTTTAATTGCTCTTAATACACGCTATGACCTGCCGTGACCTTTGTTGTACTTAGTGTCGGTGGTGTCCAAGTTGTGACCTTTTTAAATATTTTTGGAATAAAATATGGAATGGTGTGACCACTATTGGAATCCATCAGTTTACTGATTCTGAACAAATTATATCCAGGTTTTTGAATACGAGTAAACTAAAAATAGTGTTGTATTGGAAGCGTAATATAATCAGCCTTTATAATGATCCCACTGCTGAGTCTCAAGCCTCCTCTCTAGAAGAGGGAATGGGCCGTCATATATCACGCGGAAAACATCGTCAGGAAACCGGCATGTCCTAGAACCAAAAATTCGAATACATGGGACATTTACCAACCCGCACTGGGCCCGCGTGGTGGATTACGGCCCATTCCCTCTCCTAGAGAGGAGGCCTGAGTCCCAGCAGTGAGAACAATAAAAAGGCTGATGATGATGATGATGATACCACGCGTGCCCAGTGCGGGTTGGCGGATGTCACATGTTCTGGGACATGCCGGCTTCCTTTACGATGTTTTCCTTCACCGTTTTGAGAGCAGTGGTAATGAAATAAATTATACTAAGTAATGCGCCTGGCTGGGTGAACCCGCGACCTATAACTCGTAAGTTGGGACAGTTACCAGCCTGGACGGACAAACGGCCAGGGCCTCAAGTCATAATGGTCGATTTTGACAAGTTTGGTAATCTACTAATATAATGGCGTCATCATGACTTTCCAATGGTCAACCACTGACACTCCATTGAAAGAAGTGGCATAGAATAGTAATCTCGTACATTTTGACAAATGAATATTTGACATATTATGCGGTAATCTGATAAAACTTTGACAGTTTATTTGATCAGTGTTCTACCATTAGAACGTTATTGTGCAGTTATTGGTTTTAATATTCTCGAAATTATCATTCTACCACAATTCTATTAAAAGACCACTGACCGATCAATGATCGATCATTATGAATTAGCAGATTACAAACTTTTAGCAAAATGGCAATGGGATCGTGTTGGAATGACGAATTTATAAAAATAGCAGACTTAGGCCCCTGCACTGCTCTCACAAACATAATTGACCGTTTGAAGAACAGTTCACTCGAATAGTTATGTGGATTTTTTTATATTGATAGGCATGCACTTGACTACTATCTCACCAGATAGTAAGCGGTTAGGTACGTGGTTGACGATGAATACGATTGCTTTCAAGCAACGTTTTCACTCTTGACTCAAAAACCTCTAAGTTGTAGCTTGAATACATCAGTAGGTAATTTTTATCATTTGTATTTAATAAATGATCAAATGTATGATGGAAATGGCTATGTACTCCGAGCGCGATCGAATCAGCAATGAAAATATCCGTAGGAGCTTTCTTGGTTAGGCTGGCGACATGGCACGAAGAATCGTCTTTAACGGGCAATAGGCAGGGGACATTGCTCGCAGAACAGGTGACCGTTGGGGCTGAAAGGTTCTGGAGTGGCGGAATTCTTTAGTTTTTCTTTTTTGTTGTTAACGTCTCATTTATTGACAGTTGTAATTATTTTATTTTTTTCTAGCTTTTTTTTTATATAGCCTCCTTTTATAATGTAAATGGAAGAACACTGTAGACTCCACGAATTCTTAGATTACTTCATATTTTGACTCACTTTTTTTAAATGATTATTTTTATTGTGCTTTTGAGTACAATATAGACCAGTTTACACTGTTCTTAAATAATACCTATTACGAGTAATACATGGAAATATTGTAAGAACAATTTTTTTTTTAAAAGAGTAACCATGAAGTTTCTTGCCGGTTCTTTCGAAACGACCAATTTCGAACCATGCTTCTGACGTTTTATAAGTGCCCATGTAGGCCTATGTGAAATTAAAAAAAATCGACTTTCGACTTTTGATCGCGTAACGAAGAACAAGGTGAATCGATGACCTGGTTAAGACAGAAACCCGATGGATGCGAGACGTTCAGGACCATTCATTGTGGTGACACTTTAGGGAGGCCCATGACCAATAGTGGACGTCTTTCGGAAATGATGATGAGGAATGGTATGACCTTCAAATAGCTAGCTAATTAGGTACGGTATATTTTTTTGTTTCCAAAGCATATCAATTCTATCGTCAGTGTAAGTTAATATTTTCATAACAAAACTTTACAAATAAGAATTTATTATGTCTACAAGATTTTCTCTCCATGTGAAAAGTTCTGAAGGTAAAATCTCACCGTATTACATTACCGCTGAAAAGATTTTTCCTTTACGTAAATTATTCGTTAAATTTTTCGTGAAACAAAAAAGTGAGATTTCTTCTGATTCAAGTACGTAAGACTGGAGTAACATAACTTTTGTAGAAGGTACCAGGTGCACTTCATGAGTAACAATGGAGCTAAGTCAGAAGTTTGAGAATGGACTGAGCTTCAAAAATAATATTTATTTTGTAGGTAAGTAGGTTTAAATTGTCTTTTCTTTATTGAGGTGTAACTATCTAACAAGCGATTGTTAAGCTATAAGCTTTTATCATCACGTAGAATACTTGTTACCAAAATAGTTGAAGTTACCAAAATAGTTGATGTGGTCAAAAGGCTGCCAAACTGAAGTGGGACTGGGCAGGACACGTCCGCCACATGCCCGATAAACTGTGGGCCAAGGTAGTACAAAGTTGGTGCCATGAAACAGCGCGTCGGGGTCGCGGTAGACCACGAAGGAGATGGCGCGACGAACTTGATAGATTCCACCATAATTGTCAAGAAGAAGCCTGGGCGCGCGAAAGATGGAAAGAGTGGAGGGAGGCCTTTGCCCCGGAGTGGGGCAGAACAGGCTAACAAAAAAAAAGTATACTTGTCAAGACCACTCGATTTTTTTTTTGTGTTCAGCCTTTCCTATGGTCACTATCCAACTCCATTGTCAGACCAGATCCATGGTACTATATTAATGCATTGCCGCATTGCTTTTTAAATCACATACGTATACCGAATTGGTTATTGCCATCTCACCTAACGGTAAGCAATGATGCAATCGATTATAGTGAACCACTAGTTTACACTCTAGCTTTGAAGACAACTAAATTATAATCCGAAGAGAGACCTCAGCAAGAAATTGTTCCAGTGCTTCGATGTACGCGGTATAAACGAAGAAGTGAAAGGCTTAGTCTGAATCGTAATAGTGTCAACAATATAAGGATGGACAATCGTTGAACGTGAGGGATATCTATTTCAAAATTTATTTGCAAAATTTGCATTGAATAAACATACAGATAATAAAAATTGTAAGCTAAATTAAAGCTTAGTATTCTTACTAGGTTTCAATTTAGTTTTTTTTAATGATAATTCTTTATTTAGTTTTTTTGCACAAAGAAATAATAAACAAATTAAACAATAACTTAAATAATTAAAAATAATATATACACTAAATGCCTAGATAAATATGACGTCATAAAACTCCTCCGCAGCGCTGTCGATTTAATTAAAATAAAATTCTTCTTCTTCCTCTCAGGTGTAGTGTACAACTGAGAAGAAGAAGAAGAATGCCTAAGAAACTTGGCGGAGATGTCATGGTCATGAATTATCTGGTAGGTTGGTTGCGAATTTTGCGAGACTTCACCATCTCTCTCTATTCGTGGCACTGCGTATACTTTCAATGAGGGAACGCTTTTTTTAAGGTGGGAAAATAATCCAATGACATCCCCCACTCATGGGCAGAGCGTCAGAATTTTATTGATTAAAAACCCACTCCTGTTCCTTTGATGCCTTTCGTAACGGGGCCGAATCTTCCTTTACAAACAAATCCTTGGCCCCAGCAGGCTTCGACTCTGCTGGGCCCTTACGGTTTGCTGACAACTCCTTGAGGCGTGCTTCGAACAATACGCGCCGCCGATCGCCCCCACGAGGACACGGCGGTGCTCTGCCCTAGCGCGGCACACCTCATTCGTACGCTCCACCGTGTCCTCCAGGCGGTCTACACAATGGTGACACCCGGGCGTCACTTCCACACGAATCCGGTGCAGAAATCTACCGAACTGACCATGTCCGGTGAGGATCTGCGGCATGCGGAAGGTGAAGACGCCGTGAGGTCTTTCCAGCCACGCCTCAAAGAGGGGACTTACCGCCATAATTATGGCGTGCTCAAATGAGGGAACACTTCGAAAATGATTTTAATTAGGTTTGTCCATCTGCTGGATGATCGGCCGCGAGAAAGTTGGCCCTCTACTTTATACCACTAAAAGTTCCATAGAGCTTTCATTGCGGATGATAAGACCGAATATCAGTTGCACTTTGGAAGTATGAGGGACAGAGAGTAAAGTCCCGCAAACCTCAGTTGAAAAGGGAGGATCCTCCAATCATACGGGTGTTAAGTCTGGTGGGCAACTGTCCGATAGCTGAATTTCGGGCTGTCGTATATATTCAATTGCGCGGAGAATTTTCATTGCACCATTTTTTTTTTATGGTGGGAAAAAAACATGCAATGACTTCCCCCGTTCTTGGGCGGAGCGGGAGTAGTGTCAGACTCTTACTGACTAAAAGACCCACCCCGTTCCTTCTAGCCTTCATACCGGGGCTCGAGCGCCCTTTTGGATAACCCTGGCCCCAGTAGGCTTCGACCCGGCTGGGTCCCTGCTGTTGCTGACAACTCCTTGAGGCGCGCGGGAACAGTGCGCGCCGTCGACTTGATTGCACTAAGCAGGATTTCGTATTTTTGTAGTTCTTATGTGGCGCCATAGATGTCGCTACAACACAATCGTTGAAAGTTTTTGTTTGATGCGAAGCTCTTTCATAATGGAAACATTACTTACGACTGATTTAATAACCCACTTCATAGTATCTCCAAAAATACCGTCTTCGAGTTCGTCGCAAAATGAATTTCGTGAGTTAGCGGAACTTCTTACTTTATTAACAGCAAATTTTAGATGTTTCCTTACAACATATTCTTAAGCCACCATATACCAAATTGTTCTTTGACGGTTTACGAAAGTTCCCTTTCAGAAGGTTCCAACGTTTCAGTTTGATCAAGTTTCATGTCTTGGTAATTTCGTTTTAGGGTTAAAATTATTAACTGCGTTAATGTAAGCATAAGCATTTAAGATTATACCTAATAATGAATAAAATATTACGTTCTACTGTGGTTATGGCGTGGTAGTTCGAAAACGAAAGGTACGGAACCTTCAGTGTGCGAATGCGACTCACTCTTACCCGGTTTTTTTCTAAAATAATAATAATAATAATTGGTTGATTGTGACACCATCACATCACCATCGCACATAACTAGAATCTCGTGAAAGTTGAGAAAGAGAAACAAATCAAATATTTTGACTTAGCACACGAGGTTGTCGACATGTGGAATGTGGACTCGGCTGTCATTATGCCGATTGTCGTGACCGCCAACGATCTGATTGCTCAGTTTTGATGACCATCTCTCAAAGCTATCGTTGCGCGGTTGGATCAAGGGCCTGATACAGAAGGAAATAGTCATCGATACGGCTCACATCGTGAGCAAGTTTCTGTCTCTGGAGCCCTAACCACAGGTAGCTTGGACCCTGTTCCCGACATCGGTGAACTACTGTGTGATTGTGATTGTTTTTTTTTCTTAAATAAATAATAATGTGTTCCACAACTATCACACAACGCCACTGGTCCCAAGCTAAGCAGAGCTTGTGTTATGAGTACTAGACAACTGATAAACATACTTATATATTTCTAAATACACACATATTATAGATAAATATTACACCCAGACAAAGAACAAATGATCGTGCTCATAAAACATACATTTGTCCTGGGTGGGAATCGTGCCACGACCTTCGGCATAGCAGTCAGGGCCATTAACCACTAGACCAACAGGCCAGTAAAAAAATGAAACTTATGTATATGAAAAGGAATAATAATTTCACCAAGGACCAACACTTCACGCTTGATCCATCCAAAAAACTTCAATGGTACGTTCGAAATTACTCAATAAAATATAAAAAAAACTTATCGGTCATCGATATGTAGAAAAAACATTAATGAGTATTTTATGGATGACCGACGTCACCTGTTCGTGCGGTCACCGTGAAATTGTGTCTGTCTATGCCATAATGTAAGAGGGTGTAATGAAAAGCCTTTTGAGCGCTAATGGAATATTTTGTGGGTAACGTTAACGTCAAATTGTGAGGAAGTCGTTGATGAAATGACTTATGTTTTTTTTTTGTAATGTAAGCTGACTTTGGGTCAGTCGTTGTGGCACTTGAAAGAGGAGTGTATACACGTACATAAATCAGTGGACGTGGTGCGGCTGAAATGATGGTGATGCTTCAAGCCATCATTTGAAATGAATCCAATAATCTAATGAATCTAAAAATCTAATCTAATGAATCTAATCATGAATCTGAAATATAAGTTGAGCAGACGTGAGAGCACTTTGCGAATTCTCATCCTGCTAGATGTTGCGCCACAAAAGATCTAGCGCCGCGGGCAACTCGCTTTAAAACAAGACAAGAGTTTTTAAATTTTGAAAGGATTTTCTAGAATGGATCAATAGATGATGTAGTTAATGTGGGAGATGTAGGTGTACTTACAGGGTCCGAAGTGAGTGTTATTTTGAGTTTGAATATTTTCTTAATATGCACATTTAGACCCGGTCTCAGTAGTAAGCCGGAATCTGCTTTCTATCAGAGGTTAAACTTGCTCTATTACATGTAAATTGACAAAATTCAATACACCATAATAATATCTTCTTCTATCTATTCTATCGGAGAATGCTGCAAGCATTAAATGACCAAAATAATTAATGTTGCTCTTTTTCAACATCTTAGAAACGTGTGTCTGTGTCAAATATGCTATGTCAAACATGACTCTATACTTACGTATACAGAACCTGAAACAAAATAAGTTCTGCTGACTTCCTTAAATTTTGTGATATAATCTATTTTTGATGTGACAGATAGACATTAATTTATTTATTAAAACTTCCTGCAACATAAAAGTACAAACGCGGACTTAATGCCTTAGGCATTCTCTATCAGTCTACCTAGGGTGGTAAAGAGAAAACATGGCAGGTGCATAAAAAACAAAACCAAATAGAAGACATTGTTGCAAGTAAAACCTGGATCAGGCTAACACTAGAGTATGGAAACTGGCAAAGCAACAGACAGTTCGGGCTGTAGACGATGATAATCATAAACCTACTCAATAATAGGTAAAATGAAGTTGCATATTTTCACGGTACCATAGCAAATTTATCGATAATTCGGATGTTGTATGAAGAGCTGTATATTGGTTGGACAAAGAATGTATTTCTTTAAGATCATTACTCATTTTATATTTAAAAAAAATTAAATATTAATTAAACTATACCAAAACCTAACTTTGAACTAACATAAATATAATACAAAACACAAAGTACACTCAGGCGTCGAAATACTCCTCCACATTGCTGTCATCCGGAAATGTGCCCAGAAGACTGGCAGCATTGCCACGTTGAATGGCAATGCTAATTTTTTTTGTGCGAAATACATACGAGCTAGCCCTCTGGGCACGCAAAGTGTCGATCAGTCAGCGTGAAATTTCCTTAAAAAAAGCAGACGCGCACTCTGACCCCATGACCCAAAAGTTTCGATCCCAAACTGCTCAAAGCTATAATTACCAATAAGATTACAGTATTTGCACTGTTTAAGGGTCTCAGCAGCCGTAGTGGCAGCGCCAGTACAGCCCACCGTACTTGGAACATGGGATGGCGCAAGGGTGTCGACACAGGTTGCGTCCCACACCAGAGGCCTACCCACTTTTCACGGCACCAATGGTTCCATACCATCTGGTCTCTTCTCATCTTTTCGATGCCTATCTTCTGGCTCCATTATCATCACTTCGATGATACTATTTTCAACCTAATTATTCGGAACCATTTATTTATTTGTATTGTCATAGTCGTCTTCATTGTGATATTTATATGAGCATGGAGTTCCGTTGGCCATTTCTGGTCGTCTTCATCAGTTCCATTTCATCAAATGTTATTTTTTGATAGTAAATGCTTAAGTTCTGGATGAAAATATCAAAATCACTATATGTTTGCCTATAATATTTTCTTCATCAGCATTGGACTTTGCAAAAAAAAATGGGACAATTCTGGAAGCAAATCCTTTAAGAGGAACAATAAAAAAATTGCAAATTGGTCCATAAACGACGGAGTTCTGAGCTATCACTCATAAAAAAAAATACAACCGAATTGATAACCTCCTCCTTTTTTTGAAGACAGTAAAAAGTTCCAAAAACTGATGCAAGAAACTCCAGGCAGATTTTTTAGTTACCCACGCTTTTAGGTTTCAGAAGATCGTTTAAACAAGCTTCTCAATTTAAACAAAGTGATATATTAACATTAGGATATCAGAATAATGTTGGCACAGGAAACGCTATTGATACGATAGTTAATGTAATCACCAATCAGATGGATTTGCGTCAGTGACCACTTCTCCATATCCCTTGCGCAAACAATTATAGGCGTTATGCATATTTTCCGAGAGCCAGTTGTAGTTTTAACAACATATCTTGCCAACGTGGCAATGACCTTTTTTGCACCAATGCGAGCACAGTCATGAAGCGCTCAGCAAAGTATTTTTTCTAAAATCACCTAGCTGCAATTGATCCGTGTATTGTTAATGTTTATTAAAAATTATTAACAGTTTAAGGTACTGTTCCAACTTCCAGCTGGTATACACAGTAAGCAACGATTTTGTCATTATCTGTGGAAGCTTTTAATTAGCAATTTAGTTGTAAGCTTTCTTAAAAAGTGAAATAAAATAAAATAATGGATAACGATTTCGATCGTAAAATGTGGGCAACTGGTATGCTTCTAGACTTAAACGTGGCTTTTGATACTATTAATGTTGAACTTTTGATCGCGAAACTTGAGAACTATAGTGCATAAGGTAAAGCTTTAAAACCCTTCGTTTCATATTTCAAAAATAAATAAAAAAACCTTGAGCATCGCCGCCGAGTTGCTAGTCTGTCGGTTTTCTATCGTTTACATTTCGGGGAGTGTGCACTGGAATTACACAATCTAATTCCGCCAAGTCCGTTCCATCATCGGACCACACGACGTACGGCATTGCACCACCGGTACATTGTAGACGTACAGCCAAGGAGTGGAATTCCCTGCCGGAGTCGAGAATGAATAGGTTACTTTAGGCAAGTGTGCTCCGTCATCGACCATATCATCGCTTACTATCAGGTCAGATGGTGGTCAAACGCAAGTCTATCAATAATAAAAAAAAGGTAAACTGTATTAGGTTAAATTGTATTAAGTTAAATTGTAATAGGTTAAGTTTTCTACGGGTCTATACCACCCGAAATAAAGTTATTATTATAATGGGTCAGATCCCAAAATTGCCATCACAGTTTCGTCCAACTTCTGATTGTGTACGCTTCAGGTATATGGACTCTTGCAGTGACTCCAAGTGTAACCCGCTAGTTGATGATACGGGCTTATCTAGGTTCACCGATCTGACTGTATTGTTTTTTAATTCCGTATTCCATAGTCCCACAATAGGTGGGATTAGGAAATTGCTCACCATTTGTGAGAGATACTCTGAGCAGCATAGGCTAAAATATAATCCTGCAAAGAGTGAACTGTTGGTGTTTAGAAGAAAAAACAAAAGCCCCTCAAAAGTTCCTCCCGTAGAATTAAATGGTTCGCTTTTGCAGAGGGTGACAAAATTTCAATATTTGGGATATATTATTCCGGATGATCTGACTGATGACAGATGACTCTTACACGGACAGAGAGCGAAGGGCTTTGGGTGTGAGACAAAATGGAAAAACTCTTGAGTGCATATTTCTTTACTTCGCCTTAAATATGTATGTGTGTACAGAAAATAAATTAAAGTTTCAATGCATTGTTGATTTTTCAGCTATTTTCAACTGTACAAATACTCGTCTATTTACATAATTATGTCACTTTCTAGTATAAAAGATGTAGGAGGTATCTCTCAAAGTATCATTCCAGATCCTGAAGGAGGACCAAGATGAATACAATATTAATATTCAGTGTCGTTGCTTTTTGGTAAGTTTGAACTTTTAAAGAACTTTTTATCCATTGGATATCATAGCGACATCATAGCGATTCATATAAAACAGACTGTTGTATATGAATTGCTATGTTATACTTATATTAAAAAGTAGGAAAAGCTTTGTTTATCTTTTTTTTTTTGTCAGTTGTCTGAATCTAAAAATAAAAAACAAGAATGTCAGTAACCATGATGGTTACTGACATTCTTGTTTTTTTTTTTTAGATTTGACATTTTATTATGTGTAAAAAATCAAATTGCATTCAAAGATAAGCTGGTGAACCCGTATTATGCAAATATAATGATTGACTGATTGAAACCATGTATAATTTAATCTAATTCAATCTTCCCACAGCACGATACAAACAATTTCCTGTGATGACACCTTGGTAAAGATGGAGCAGGGCTGGTTGCAGGGTAAAAGACAGGAGGCAGTCTGCCATGACTTCTACTACTTAAGTTTCGAAGGTATCCCTTTTGCCATGCCACCTACTGGATCACGGAGATTTAAGGTAAGCACTGTTAAATTTTCCTATTGCTATTAGGAACAAAAAAATATAGAGACTAGAATACACAAGACATTAATAAACACCCAACAATAATAGTTTTATAACCATTAACTGAACAAATGAATTTCAATCATACCCCCATTTTAAAATATGTAAACTCGCTAAGGCTCTAGATGTCATTAATGATAACCTCACAAACATCAACGACTAGGGTTTTTTAAGACTTGCAGAACTTAGTCTTATGCGCGCACTGTTTGTGGCAGATACTTGTGAAATCCATTAGATCACCAGTCTCTTCCGACAGAAGTGTATAATTTAGAGACATTCTCAAAAGGTGCTAAACCTAGGCATCCTTATATATTAGCACTAATACCTCTTGGGAGGTTCATATTGCTGATGTTAGAGGGTATCCTCTTTCCAGTTTCGAAAACGTCTCCAAAAGTTCTCACCTGTCACAGTTTTTCTCTATTTCTTCTTCTACAGCTAATAGCTAAAGTAGATCGTCTGTTTTCTAGGTGTAATGAGACGTCACCACAAAATAGATAGGTACAGAAGACAATCTTATGTATGTACTTTTTTATGGTGGGGAAAATCATCCAATGACAACCCCCGCTCTTGGGTGGAACGGGAGATAGTGTCAGACTCTTACTGACTAAAAAACACACCCCGTTCCTTCAAGCCTTCATGTCGGGGCTCGGGTTCCCTTTGGGATAACCCTGGCCTCAGTAGGCTTCGACCCGGCTGGGCCCCTGCTGTTGCTGACAACTCCTTGAGGCGCGCAGGAATAATGCGCGCCGTCGACGACTTGGGCTTGGTCCAGACGGTCGAGCAGCGAGCTACCCATTGCTCACTGTCCGCAAGCCCGCACCTACGGTGACTGGAAATCGGGATCGGAATCCCGGCTGCGGCGAGAGTGCCGATGCGTGATGCGGTCGGCCTCTTCCTCTGCGAGCATTACTGCTTCGCAGAAGTCGGCGACCGCCTGCCATTCCTCTTCGCTCCGGACCATGGCCTCGACCAAGGCCCGGCGCGAGAGGTCTCCGCCGCCGATCGTCCCCACGAGGGCACGGTGATGCTCCGCCCAAGCAGGGCACACCTCGACTGTGTGCTCCACCGTGTCCTCCGGGTGTTCCGCACAGAGCGACACCCGGGCGTCACTTTCATGTATGTACTTCACTTTTTATACCTACGCTCGGTGGACGCACACTAATGAGCGTTTCAGCCGGAACTGTTCGACGAGTGGCCCGAGACGCGACCGAAATATCGTGTCCGTGAGCGGTGTCTATGTGTGCGTTGCTCGAGTGCGCTTTGTATGTAGATTGACTTCTGTACCTATCTATTTTGTGACGTCACCTAAACAAACTGGAGCAACTGGAAACATCTTTGTCGTAAACTTTTAATGCAAATTTTTTTATTTCTCTTACTTTGTTTATCAATGCTATATCTAAATTGGGTATTATATTTTCACACTCTGTTTTAGTTCGTTAATTATGTCCTGTTTTTTTTTTTTTTGTCAATTTATTTTAGATCTTAATTTAATGCCCGTGCCTGCAACGTCTATGGGTGGTGTTAACTGTTAATATAAATTGGTAACTAAATAAATACAAAAATAAATAATATTGTATTGTTTCATTACAGGCACCTGAAAAGCCTGAAGCCTGGGAGGGAATTAGAGACGCCACTGCACAAGGTCCCATGTGTCCGCAGTACAATGCCTTAACCGACGTTTTGAACGAAGGTAGTGAGGACTGTTTGACTTGCGACGTGTATACTCCGGATATAAAAAAAAAATTACCAGTTTTTTTCTTTTTGTCTGGATATGCATACTCTTTCGATGAAGACGTAAATGGCGTATATGGTCCCGATTTTCTGGTTAAAGATATGGTAGTAGTAAGATGCAGCAACAGGAAAGATGCACTTGGACTCATTAATCTTGGCATTAAAGATGCACCCGGAAATGCTGGTATGAAAGACCAGGTTGCAGCCTTGGAATGGGTACAAAATAATATTCATGCTTTTGGAGGCGATCCAGACAGAGTCACACTAGCGGGGCATAGTTCAGGCTCAGCTTCAATTTATCATCACATGATGTCGCCGATGTCCACTGGTTTATACCAACAAGCTTTTATGATGAGTGGCATACATTCTTGTGACGCTGTATATCCAGACGGTGTTTTGGAAAAGTCATTTGAACTAACCGAACGGTTAGGTTTGAAAACTGACGACGGAAATGAAGCGCTAACCTACCTACAAAGCCTCCCCTATCAACAATTTATAAATGTGAGTTACAGTATGGCCAGAGAAGAAAGAACAAATCAGTTGTTTAAGAAAATGGCCACATTCTTGCCAGTCGTAGAGGAAGACTTCGGTCAAAAGAGGTTCATCACGGAAGATCCTATGGAATCTTTGTATAAAGCTCCTTTGAATAAAGCCAAGCTAATGGTAGGATACTCTACAGATGAAAGCCTTCTTTTCTGTAACCAATACCATGAATATATCATTGACCTCTACAATAAATACAGGGAGCTGTTAGTTCCTTATAAAATTTTGAGAACATCTCCATCTGATGTTTATGAGAAAGCAGCTACTATCAAGGATTTCTATTTCCAAGACAAAGATATCAGTCTTAAAAATAATAAGGAATTTATTAAAATGACAAGTTTTACGAATATGATATATGAAGTAATAAGATTCGCCAGAAAAGTTTCTCCGCATATGGATACACATTTATTCGAATTCAACAGTATTTCAGACAGAAACATTTACAGTCGGGAATGTCGCAAATACGGCCTAGAGGGAACTGGTCACGCTGATGTGATCGGATACATGTTCCCCGCTACACCGCTCAACATGACTCTCGACATGGAAAGCAGAGAACATGACCTAATCGTGCAATTCATACAAGTTATTAAAGACTTTGTTATTAGAAGGTACGTATGCTTGTGTTGTAACGTATTACAAAATATTAACTAGTGTGAAATTATAAGAAGTATTCTCTGCTCTATGAACTATTTCGCAGATAGAAAACGATGCTGCCAAACACTATTTATCATGTTCTGTATCACATTAACGTAAGAAACAAGGTTGCTGGTTTATTCATTATTTATATTATCAAGTTCGTAAATAGTCATCATCATTTCAGCCGATAGACGTCCACTGTTGGACGTAGGCCTCCCCCAAGTGTCGCCACAATGCACGATTCTGTGCGTCTTGCATCCATCGGATTCCCGCAACCTTCACCAGATCATCAGTCCACCTTGTAGGAGGCCTAAATAGTACTTAGTTAAAATCCTCTGCTGACGCTTTTACTTCAATATTAGATACATGTTACGAAACAGACAATGGAACCAATTACGTTTCGTGTTTCCTTAATTGGGTAACACTTTTTTTTTGTTACAGTGACCCGTCATACAGTGCAGACTTCTCTTGGTCCAAGTTCACACCAGAGGAACCGAACTATCTGGAGTTCACCGATACAACAACGCTGAAGAAAGATCCTAAAGGCAAAGAAATGGCGTTCTGGGATGGCATATATGAGGGATACCTACACTAAGCCTAATTTTTCGGATAGTATGGATTTGGACACGCGGACTGACTATGCGTACAGTTGTCGATCATTACTTAACATAAAGCAGCCTGTCGTATAAGCCTTTAAAAATCATTAAGACAGCCTTTCTCATGGTGAGACAATTATAGTTACGTCAAATGTCTTAACAAGGCAATTATAATACAGAATGGAGAACTAGCTATGGTCTACTCGCGTGTCCGTTTAAAAATAACAGACTAAACAAAACTACGTAAACTGGAATGAAAAATACAGAAATATGTCAACAATGCAATACAGAATTATGCACTTCGCGGTCTGACGTAGCAGAAGTAAATGTAATTCTACTTCAAGCTCATAATAAATTGTTAACAGAAATACTCACAAATGTATATCAGATTGTAACTTTGCTAGTATTCTGTACATTTTATTGTAGTTTTTGTCAGACTCAACTAAGTACAGTTTTTCATTTGTAAAAGATCCTGCCTGTTTTGAGATTGAATTGTTGACAGAAATTTTTAAACAGATGTTGAAATTTTTTACTATAAATTTACTTGATAAAAATTAAATCATTTAGCAATTCAGTACGTTTTTTTTTAACAAATCACAAATATTCCCTTCTAGGTAAAATACGTATTTAATACCAATAATACGTATAGCAAAATGGCTCTCTACCTTAACCCAGTCCTTGAGGGTACCATACGGTCGTGATGTTATATGTTAATACCAGAAACAACTTCATTATTACTGGTACTCAACACTTATTCGTCTTACCGTTTGCGTTCCGGTACCACGGTAACTCTTTTAAACAGTCTACATAATTATATAGATAACCAGCTGTGCCCGCAACTTCGTTCGCGTGGACTATAGGATTTTGAATTTATTTTTTCTAAAATAAAAGTAGCCTAAGTAACTCCTTATTACCTCAGCTACCTGCCAAAAAAAGTACCGTCAAAACCGGTCCAGCCATTTCAGAGATTAGCCGAAACAAACAGACAGACAAAAATTTAAAAAAATGTTATTTTGGTGTATGTAAGCGGTTATTTCAATATTACAAACAGACACTCCAATTTTATTTATATGTATAGATAATCTTTATTGTACACCATAAAAAAAATAGAGTTGAAGCGGTCTGGTTTTAGTTTAGGTAGTAATTTAAACTATAATAAGATTAGGAGCTTGCGTCGGCGAATAAAAAAAAAAAAAGAAAATGCACACATTCCGCCGAACATAGAACCTCCTCTTTTTCGAAGTCGGTTAATAAAATAGCCATTTCCGCTGCCGCGGCACTTCGTGAGTTCAGTGCCTAAGAGTGCTTCACTCATCTCTCGGTCTTATGTCTTATTTTAAACATAACGACAATGTTTACACAACAGAGAGTGCAAATAGGTCAACATTCACAGATTAATAAAACTTCGTAGAAGGCTACCAAGATGGCTTCTTACCTTTAGAAAATGAGTTTTTCTCTTACATTATTCAAATCATCAATAAAAAATTATGAAACAAATTATTCTACCAAACGACGAGCCTAAATCTCGATAATAATAATAAATCTTAAGCTTTAGACTTAAGGTTGAAAGTACAATGAAGATGGGAAGTAATTGAAAAAACTGGGAACATAAGAAGGCCCAAAATGAAATTGCGAATAGGTTTCTGTGCAGAATTTTTATTCACACAAATTGTTCGCAGGCCACCTGACTGGAGAATATTATTGTTTATTATAATGCCAATATCTATGGCAATATGGAATATCATCATCATCATAATTTCAGCCGATATACGTCCACTGTTGGACATAGGCCTCCCCCAAGTGTCGCCACAATAAACGATCCTGTGCGTCTCGCATCCATCGGTTTCCCGCAACCTTTACCAGGTCATCAGTCCACCTTGTAGGAGGCCTTCCAAGGCTACGTCTTCCGGCACGCGGTCGCCACTCCAGAACCTTTCGGCCCCAACGGCCATGTGTTCTGCGAGCGATGTGCCCGGCCCATTGCTACTTTAGTTTGGCAATTCTTCGTGCTATGTCGGCAACCTTAGTTCTCCTGCATATTATAAGTTGGAGGATTATATTCAAGATAAAAATGCTTGGCTCAATGCTGGTCCAGCTCCTCCACTACCACTAGGGTGTACTAATTAGTTGATTAGTTGGAAACTAATATTATTATTTTTTAATTTGAAAGACACAATTGCATTGTATAATGTAGAAGCACTTTTTTCAAGTTTGTGAATGTGAAGCACCATGGAGCATTTTTATTAGGTTACAACTTTTTTTTGACATTACGAGCATGGCAGTTGAGAGTTTGTCATGCTCACTCAAATGTCTCACTGTTGGTGGCACGTGTTATTGGGTCGTTCAGTTCCCTTCAAAATGGTTGAGCTGAGTGGGGCTGATGCACGCGTCATGCTCGTGAACGGGTGCCGTCAGATGGGACTGGTCATCTCTTAGCTGCCAGTGGCTTAATTCAGTTTCTATCTTTTAATTATTTTACATTTTTATTTCATTATCGACATTGTGCACACATGATAGAAGCAACAAGTAATATGTAACCAAGCATTATATGTAACACATAATATGATTTAAAAGAGTGTCCATGGAGTTTCTTGCACGTTCTTCTCCATAGAGACCTACTCTTTGGAACGTGCAATTTAGCTTCACTTTTCTTGGACTGACCGACATTTGACTATTCAAAAGTGCCTGTAAATGGTCTATTTGAAATAAATGCTTTGATTTGATTTGATTTGGTTTGATATTTTCATTATTGATTCGATCACGCAAGGAAACCCCGAGCGTAGCCATTTTCATTACCCTTTGGGTGACTTTAAGCCTTCTGATGAGGACCATTGTGAGCGACCACGTTTTGGAGCCATGTCTTCACTGGGAACACGCACTGGTCATAAAAATAATTAGTAATAATAAATTAAAATATGATATTTTTTTTACATAGTATAAACCAATATTTACACTGCAATCTCACCTGATGGTAAGCAGTGATGCAATCGTTGATGGTGGAGTTTGCTAGTTTATTACGAGCCTATCCACTTTAGCATAACTTTAGCTTTACATCTAAAGTACGAGCATGGCAGTTGACAGTTTGTCATGCCCACTCAAATGTCTCGCTGTTGGTGGCACGTGTTATTGGGTCATTCGGTTCCCTTAAAAATGGTAGAGCTGAATGAGGCTGATGCACGCGTCATACTCGTGAACGGGTGCCGTCAGTTGAGACTGGTTATCTCTTAGCTGCCAGTGGCTTAATTCAGCTTCTATCTTTTAATTATTTTATTATCTACATTGTGCTCACATAATAGAAGCAACAAGAAATATGTAACCAAACATTATTGTGTAACACATAATAATTATGATTTAAAAGAGTGTCCATGGAGTTTCTTGCACGTTTTTCTCCATAGAGATCTACGCTTTGGAACGAGCAATTTAGCTTCACTTTTCTTGGACTGACCGAGATTTGACTATTCAAAAGCGCCCGCAAATGGTCTATTTGAAATAAATGATTTTTGATTTGATTTGACTACCTTGCTTGCAAGCAAATGTAACCCAGGGGATAAAAGAATCCTATCTCCTTTCAGATGATGGTATAAACGTTTGTCAAACATACGAAGCCGTTTAGATTTTTGAGCGTGAAGGAGTAACAAATATATTGAGACAGGTTACAAATCCAGTCAAAAACTTTTTCTTTTTATTAACTTTTTTTTTGTTTTTTTTTTTACTTTTATTTTTGTTTTGTGTTTTTGTTGTCTACAATGTTTTTTGCGCCAAAATAAATACTTTTTTTCTTTCTTTTCTTTCTTTCTTATTAACACGGCAGAACATTGTCTAACACGCCTAAAGCCTACATTTCACCGGGACACCAAGGGACGCGACCAGTTACGCCGCCTTGGTGTCCCGGTGAAATATAGCCCTAAGCTACCGAACTACACACCATACAGACACCAGAGTCGCCCCACGTCCGAGCTGGTCGCACCACCAAATTGGTTGCGCAACCAAACGGACACCAGGTGAGTAATTCTCTATATGCTGCATACATTTTGTTGGTAGCGGCGACTGGTCGCACCGCCATGGAGTACTGGTGAAATATAGCCTTTATAAGTATCTGTTTTGCAAAGCAGTTAAGAAAAACAAAGTCTTCTCTGTCGTGCGGAAGCCATAACTTCAATTTGGTTAAGTTTAGAAAAGAGGCAGCAGCAGGCAGCAGAAAGCAGGGGTCGGAACTAGGTATTCGTGTATTTGCTTCAAAATGTTGATATTAGTTTGGATTTTCCCGAGATTTCTAATGAAAAAATCTTTATACACGTACATAAATCAGTGGACGTGGTCCGGCTGAAATGATGGTGATGCTTCAAGCCATCATTTGAAATGAATCTAATAATCTAATGAATCTAAAAATCTAATCTAATGAATCTGAAATATAAGTTGAGCAGACGTGAGAGCACTTTGCGAATTCTTATCCTGCTAGATGTTGCGCCACAAAAGATCTAGCGCCGCGGGCAACTCGCTTTAAAACAAGACAAGAGTTTTTAAATTTTGAAAGGATTTTCTAGAACGGATCAATAGATGATGTAGTTAATGTGAGAGATGTACCTAGGTGTACTTACAGGGTCCGAAGTGAGTGTTATTTTGAGTTTGAATATTTTCTTAATATGCACATTTAGACCCGGTCTCAGTAGTAAGCCGGAATCTGCTTTCTATCAGAAGTTCAACTTGCTCTATTACATGTAAATTGACAAAATTCAATACACCATAATAATATCTTCTTTTATCTATCCTATCGGAGAATGCTGCAAGTATTAAATGACCAAAATAATTAATGTTGCTCTTTTTCAACATCTTAGAAACCTGTGTCGGTTTATGTCTCAAATATGCTATGTCAAACATGACTCTATACTTACGTATAGAGAACCTGAAACAAAATAAGTTCTGCTGACTTCCTTAAATTTTGTGATGTAATCTATTTTTGATGTGATAGATAGACATTAATTTATTTATTAAAACTTCCTGCAACATAAAAATACAAAGGCGGACTTAATGCCTTAAGCATTCTCTATCAGTCTACCTAGGGTGGTAAAGAGAAAACATGGCAGATGCATAAAAAACAAAACCAAATAGAAGACATTGTTGCAAGTAAAACCTGGATCAGGCTAACACTAGAGTATGGAAACTGGCAAAGCAACAGACAGTTCGGGCTGTAGACGATAATAATCATAAACCTACTCAATAATAGGTAAAATCTGTGGCCCTAGTGAAAAGGGGTCTAAGTCCAAAAATGCAACTTTACAGGAGACGTAAAAAACACTCCGCGTGCTTTAAATTCGTGTTTGACCTCGTGTGTCATTCAAACCGCTACCAAATGAAATACATGTGATGATTTTTATGGGTAAACAATTTATGCTCTTTACTATTATTGAGTTATTTTTTGTGTTAAGTTAATAGTTTTTAAGATAGTGACTTATACCAATCACAAAATGAATTCCTTGAGGGTATAAAATAAGTTATTCCCATAAATGAAATGTTGATTCACACTAGTGAAAAGGGATACGCATTTGGAATGAATTATATGATAACCAAGTAATGCAAAAAAATATTTAATAGTTTGCTATATAAAAAACCTGTATTTTGTTGTGTACTTTTATTCACTGTTAAAAAAATTAGAAAAATCTTAAAAATAAAATACTTGACCCCTTTTTCACAAACATTTTTTACGTGGCATATGATATATTTAGACTATTACGAACTATTTTGTGTAACTTTATATCCATTATTATAAGTATAAGTACAGTGTCTTACTGTAATTTGAAAATAGAAAAATTATTTTAAGAAAAACTTGTATCTTAACCTTTTGAATGTCTTAAGTTACACAGTTCGACATAGGCAATTGTCTTTCTATTGTGTCTCTAATTACGGCATTCGATGAGTTAATTTGCAGAAAAAACACAAATTGAATAGAAAAATAAAGCAAGACTATTTTCCTTATTGAAGTTTCTGATTGTAATTATAAATAAAATTCAAAACTTTTTAACAAAAAAAACATTCTAACAAACAAAAAATATTAGAAAATCTTATTCTAAATCATTTTTGCTATCATTTAAAAGAGAATATTGATCTTTAAAATCATTATTTGTTAATAAATTGGTATAAAAGGATCTGACGCTGGGGTTTATTAATGGACGAAGATAAAGTAAGTCTTGTTTTTTTTCATTAGAAATTGCAATCAGCCCATCGTATGACTTGGGTATACATTCGGTTTCAAAAACACATGGGAGCGGTGATTTTCCTCGTTTTCTCTGCACATTAACTACATTCCATTCATCTACGCCGTGCATCTTGAAATGAAATTGAGGAAACTCTCCTTTCTGATAAGTTAAACTTCTTCTTATTTTCATTTTTTTTTCTGTTGCAGACTTTTAATTTTCTTTACTACAACAGTTTTTTCCTTATTTGTCTGGTAACTTTTTCCTAAATTTCTTTTCTTTTTTCTAATTTCTCTATCTTCTCTTCTTTCTTTAATACTTTTCCTAGGCTTTCGTTTCCGACCCTGTGTAACACCTTCTTTATCCCAAAATGATGTATTATTCCTCACGTCGGAATCTGATTGAGGGATGATATCATTACGTCGACGTCTTGTTTGCCTATTTACAACTGAACAATCCGAGCCACTTGTTTCGGATGTATTTGGTATGAAATCGTCACTGCTTTCAGCAGGATAATCGACGATATAAGTTTCGTCGGAATTAGTTAATAAATCGTCATCTTTGTCGTGCCCCGGCCTGGGGTAAAAGTTAAAGGAAAAACCAGGCTTTGGAGAATATAGTTTGGAACGAATCGAGAAATATTTTTGAAACAGGAAATTTTGGAGAATAATCAGTAGAACATTCTGGCCTTGGAGAATAATCCTTAGAATATCCTGGTTTTGGAGAATAATTCTTGGAAAAAGGCCTTTGGAGAATAATTCTCAGAACAAATAGGTACAGATTCTTCAATTAGGCAATACGAGTCATCCATTATTTCCAGTTCTTTATGAACAAGATCAATCCGAGAGGTCGAATTAACCGGATAATTCGACCTCTACCAGCCATTATAAAAAGGAAATAGTACTTTTAAGTAATTTTTAACCAAATGAAATAGTTGCGCCAATAACTGACAACTGTACCTAATCATACGGAACAGTAAGTAACAAACTTTATAAACTTTTAAAAATATTACTCGACTAAAATCAATTTATTAGACATCTAATTAGTTTTATAATATAGGATACGTATTTTCAAACTAAAACAAACGTCAATTAAATCAATAAATGCATGAGAGTTAGGTACGTTCCGTAACGCACATAATGTTCATAGTTATTTGGTGTAAAAAGGTACAATTAGACTAAAACCTAAAAAAGTATACGTTAACTTTGTAATAAGTTCCAAAATTATGTGTAAAAGGATCTAACTTACTCGCGTAATAATCGATATTATTCTGCAACGCGTCAACACAGCCTCCTCCCTGTACAATGCGCTCTCCACCACCCCGCACCATTCCCCTCATTGACGAATTATATCCTTTAACACGTAAAATGAAAACAATCGTAGGATAAAACTAAAATTGTATCAAATTACACTTATTAATTTCATAATAGCATATGTGAATACTGATCTAAACAGAGTTATTTTTGATTTTTTCCCTTTATTTTAGTGAAAACGGATATAAGTCTAGTTATATCATTACTAACTAAACCATTTTTAGGGATTAAGTGTTGTTGTATTGATATACACAAAACATATTAAAATGTGGAAGATTTATGTTAATTTAGATTAAAACACAAGAAACAAAATTTTTATTTTTCCGTTTAAAAGGATACAAATGCACTTAAAATCATCTTCTGTAGTTTTTTTGGTGTCAGTTGAATCCTTTTACACAAAGTAACTTCCTTATTTTTATAGATAGCTTAGATCCGTTTTCACCAAGCGATAGAGCATTTTTTTCTGATCATTTCGGTATACTTAACTCATTTTCGACAAAATCGGACTTATACCCCTTTTCACTAGGGCCACAGAAATGAAGTTGCATATTTTCACGGTACCATAGCAAATTTATCGATAATTCGGATGTTGTATAAAGAGCTGTATATTGGTTGGACAAAGAATGTATTTCTTTAAGATCATTACTCATTTTATATTAAAAAAAAAAATTAAATATTAATTAAACTATACCAAAACCTATGTAACTTTGAACTAACATAAATATAATACAAAACACAAAGTACACTCAGGCGTCGAAATACTCCTCCACATTGCTGTCATCCGGAAATGTGCCCAAAAGACTGGCAGCATTGCCACGTTGAATGGCAATGCTAATTTTTTTGTGCGAAGTACGAGCTAGCCCTCTGGTCACGCAAAGTGTCGATCAGTCAGCGTGAAATTTCCTTAAAAATGACCCAAAAGTTTCAATCCCAAACGGCTCAAAGCTATAATTACCAATAAGATTACAGTATTTGCACTGTTTAAGGGTCTCAGCAGCCGTAGTGGCAGCGCCAGTACAGCCCACCGTACTTGGAACATGGGATGGCGCAAGGGTGTCGACACAGGTTGCGTCCCACACCAGAGGCCTACCCACTTTTCACGGCACCAATGGGTCCATACCATCTGGTCTCTTCTCATCTTTTCGATGCCTATCTTCTGGCTCCATTATCATCACTTCGATGATACTATTTTCAACCTAATTATTCGGAACCATTTATTTATTTGTATTGTCATAGTCGTCTTCATTGTGATATTTATATGAGCATGGAGTTCCGTTGGCCATTTCTGGTCTTCTTCATATTTTTTGATAGTAAATGCTTAAGTTCTGGATGAAAATACTAAAATCACTATATGTTTGCCTATAATATTTTCTTCATCAGCATTGGACTTTGCAAAAAAAATGGGACAATTCTGGAAGAAAATCCTTTAAGAGGAACAAAAAAAAATTGCAAATTGGTCCATAAACGACGGAGTTCTGAGCTATCACTTATAAAAAAAAATACAACCGAATTGATAACCTCCTTCTTTTTTTGAAGACAGTAAAAAGTTCCAAAAACTAATGCAAGAAACTCCAGGCAGATTTTTTAGTTACCCACGCTTTTAGGTTTCAGAAGATCGTTTAAACAAGCTTCCTAATTTAAACAAAGTCATATATTAACATTTAGATATCAGAATAATGTTGGCACAGGAACCGCTATTGATACGATAGTTAATGTAGGTAATCACCAATCAGATGAATTTGCGTCAGTGACCTCTTCTCCATATCCCTTGCGCAAACAATTATAGGCGTTATGCATATTTTCCGAGAGCCAGTTGTAGTTTTAACAACATATCTTGCCAACGTAGCAATGACCTTTTTTGCACCAATGCGAGCACAGTCATGAAGCGCTCAGCAAAGTATTTTTTTCTAAAATCACCTAGCTGCAATTGATCCGTGTATTGTTAATGTTTATTAAAAATTATTAACAGTTTAAGGTACTGTTCCAACTTCCAGCTGGTATACACAGTAAGCAACGATTTTGTCATTATCTGTGGAAGCTTTTAATTAGCAATTTAGTTGTAAGCTTTCTTAAAAAGTGAAAAAAAATAATTAATGGATAACGATTTCGATCGTAAAATGTGGGCAACTGGTATGCTTCTAGACTTAAACGTGGCTTTTGATACTATTAATGTTGAACTTTTGATCGCGAAACTTGAGAACTATAGTGTATAAGGTAAAGCTTTAAAACCGTTCGTTTCATATTTCAATAATAAATATAAAATCCTTGAGCATCGCCGCCGAGTTGCTAGTCTGTCGGTTTTCTGTCGTTTACATTTCGGGGAGTGTGCACTGGAATTACACAATCTAATTCCGCCAAGTCCGTTCCATCATCGGACCACACGACGTACGGCGTTGCACCACCGGTACATTGTAGACGTACAGCCAAGGAGTGGAATTCCCTGCCGGAGTCGAGAATGAATAGGTTACTTTAGGCAAGTGTGCTCCGTCATCGACCATATCATCGCTTACTATCAGGTGAGATGGTGGTCAAACGCAAGTCTATCAATAATAAAAAAAAGGTAAACTGTATTAGGTTAAATTGTATTAAGTAAAATTGTAATAGGTTAAGTTTTCTACGGGTCTATACCACCCGAAATAAAGTTATTATTATAATGGGTCAGATCCCAAAATTGCCATCACAGATTCGTCCAACTTCTGATTGTGTACGCTTCAGGTATATGGACTCTTGCAGTGACTCCAAGTGTAACCCGCTAGTTGATGATACGGGCTTATCTAGGTTCACCGATCTGACTGTATTGTTTTTTAATTCCGTATTCCATAGTCCCACAATAGGTGGGATTAGGAAATTGCTCTCCATTTGTGAGAGATACTCTGAGCAGCATAGGCTAAAATATAATCCTGCAAAGAGTGAACTGTTGGTGTTTAGAGGAAAAAACAAAAGCCCCTCAAATGTTACTCCCGTAGAATTAAATGGTTCGCCTTTGCAGAGGGTGACAAAATTTCAATATTTGGGATATATTGTTCCGGATGATCTGACTGATGACAGATGACTCTTACACGGACAGAGAGCGAAGGGCTTTGGGTGTGAGACAAAATGGAAAAACTCTTGAGTGCATATTTCTTTACTTCGCCTTAAATATGTATGTGTGTACAGAAAATAAATTAAAGTTTCAATGCATTGTTGATTTTTCAGCTATTTTCAACTGTGCAAATAGTCGTCTATTTACATAATTATGTCACTTTCTAGTATAAAAGATGTGGGAGGTATCTCTCAAAGTATCATTCCAGATCCTGAAGGAGGACCAAGATGAATACAATATTAATATTCAGTGTCGTTGCTTTTTGGTAAGTTTGAACTTTTAAAGAACTTTTTATCCATTGGATATCATAGCGACATCATAGCGATTCATATAAAACAGACTGTTGTATATGAATTGCTATGTTATACTTATATTAAAAAGTAGGAAAAGCTTTGTTTATCTTTTTTTTTTATTTGTCAGTTGTCTGAATCTAAAAATAAAAAACAAGAATGTCAGTAACCATGATGGTTACTGACATTCTTGTTTTTTTTTTAGAGTTGACATTTTATTATGTGTAAAAAATCAAATTGCATTCAAAGATAAGCTGGTGAATCCGTATTATGCAAATATAATGATTGACTAATTGAAACCATGTATAATTTAATCCAATTCAATCTTCCCACAGCACGATACAAACAATTTCCTGTGATGACACCTTGGTAAAGATGGAGCAGGGCTGGTTGCAGGGTAAAAGACAGGAGGCAGTCTGCCATGACTTCGACTACTTAAGTTTCGAAGGTATCCCTTTTGCCATGCCACCTACTGGATCACGGAGATTTAAGGTAAGCACTGTTAGATTTTCCTATTGCTATTAGGAACAAAAAAATATAGAGACTAGTCACAAGACATTAATAAACACCCAACAATAATAGTTTTATAACCATTAACTGAACAAATGAATTTCAATCATACCCCCATTTTAAAATATATAAACTCGCTAAGGCTCTAGATGTCATTAATGATAACCTCACAAACATCAACGACTAGGGTTTTTTAAGACTTGCAGAACTTAGTCTTATGCGCGCACTGTTTGTGGCTGATACTTGTGAAATCCATTAGATCACCAGTCTCTTCCGACAGAAGTCTATAATTTAGAGACATTCTCAAAAGGTGCTAAACCTAGGCATCCTTATATATTAGCACTAATACCTCTTGGGAGGTTCATATTACTGATGCTAGAGGGTATCCTCTTTCCAGTTTCGAAAACGTCTCCAAAAGTTTTCACCTTTGACAGTTTTTCTCTATTTCTTCTTCTATAGCTAATAGCTAAAGTAGATCATCTGTTTTCTAGGTGTAATGAGACGTCACCACAAAATTGATAGCTACAGAAGACAATCTTATGTATTTACTTTTTTATGGTGGGGAAAATCATCCAATGACAACCCCCGCTCTTGGGTGGAACGGGAGATAGTGTCAGACTCTTACTGACTAAAAAACACACCCCGTTCCTTCAAGCCTTCATATCGGGGCTCGGGTTCCCTTTGGGATAACCCTGGCCCCAGTAAGCTTCGACCCGGCTGGGCCCCTGCTGTTGCTGACAACTCCTTGAGGCGCGCAGGAATAGTGCGCGCCGTCGACGTCTTGGGCTTGGTCCAGACGGTCGAGCAGCGAGCTACCCATTGCTCACTGTCCGCAAGCCCGCACCTACGGTGACTGGAAATCGGGATCGGAATCCCGGCTGCGGCGAGAGTGCCGATGCGTGATGCGGTCGGCCTCCTCCTCTGCGAGCATTACTGCTTCGCAGAAGTCGGCGACCGCCTGCCACTCCTCTTTGCTCCGGACCATGGCCTCAACCAAGGCCCGGCGCGAGAGGTCTCCGCCGCCGATCGTCCCCACGAGGGCACGGCGATGCTCCGCCCAAGCAGGGCACACCTCGACTGTGTGCTCCACCGTGTCCTCCGGGTGTTCCGCACAGAGCGACACCCGGGCGTCACTTTCATGTATGTACTTCACTTTTTATACCTACGCTCGGTGGACGCACACTAATGAGCGTTTCAGCCGGAACTGTTCGACGAGTGGCCTGAGACGCGACCGAAATATCGTGTCCGTGAGCGGTGTCTATGTGTGCGTTGCTCGAGTGCGCTTTGTATGTAGATTGACTTCTGTACCTATCTATTTTGTAACGTCACCTAAACAAACTGGAGCAACTGGAAACCTTGTGCATTTGCTTTTTTTCTGGGCTCAACAAACACGAACATTTGTTGTAGTTTCGAATCAAATTAAATTAATGTTGCTGCCAAATTGACGTTAACAAGATAGTCATATTATTATATTATACTCTCTTATGTTTACTATTCCCCACAATTCTTCGTACTTTCCTTTCATGAACACTTTGTATTGTGGGGTAACACTACCTCGTCTAGTGCGGTAAACATTTTGATGGTTCTTTCTGAATACAGAAAGATATTTTTCTTTCAAAAAATAGTTTTTTATTATGCGGAATAATTTTTATTTTATAGAAAAGGGTATCGTTCTATTTTATATTTAGTCCTAGATACTTCCACAATGATCAATTTAAACATATTTATTTATGAAATTATTTTGTGCGCACATCAAAATATAATTATTGAGCAAATCATTCCCGTCAGGTATATATTACGCTCTTGTCCACGTTCTATGATTTCGATACCACGGACTAGTACCGTAATCTGTAAAACCAGTCTACTGTATCCTTTAACAACATAATCAACACAATTACGCAATACAATATTAATACATCGGATATCTTCGCGGGTGCTAAAATTGGACTTCTTGACACTACAGCACAAAACTGGAAGTTCATCGCCACCACAAGCACAACATCTTTGTCGTGAACTTTTAATGCATATTTTTTTATTTCTCTTACTTTGTTTATCAATGCTATATCTAAATTGGGTATTATATTTTCACACTCTGTTTTAGTTCGTTAATTATGTCCTGTTTTTTTTTTTTTGTCAATTTATTTTAGATCTTAATTTAATGCCCGTGCCTGCAACGTCTATGGGTGGTGTTAACTGTTAATATAAATTGGTAACTAAATAAATACAAAAATAAATAATATTGTATTGTTTCATTACAGGCACCTGAAAAGCCTGAAGCCTGGGAGGGAATTAGAGACGCCACTGCACAAGGTCCCATGTGTCCGCAGTACAATGCCTTAACCGACGTTTTGAACGAAGGTAGTGAGGACTGTTTGACTTGCGACGTGTATACTCCGGATATAAAAAAAAAATTACCAGTCTTTTTCTTTTTGTCTGGATATGCATACTCTTTCGATGAAGACGTAAATGGCGTATATGGTCCCGATTTTCTGGTTAAAGATATGGTAGTAGTAAGATGCAACAACAGGAAAGATGCACTTGGACTCATTAATCTTGGCATTAAAGATGCACCCGGAAATGCTGGTATGAAAGACCAGGTTGCAGCCTTGGAATGGGTACAAAATAATATTCATGCTTTTGGAGGCGATCCAGACAGAGTCACACTAGCGGGGCATAGTTCAGGCTCAGCTTCAATTTATCATCACATGATGTCGCCGATGTCCACTGGTTTATACCAACAAGCTTTTATGATGAGTGGCATACATTCTTGTGACGCTGTATATCCAGACGGTGTTTTGGAAAAGTCATTTGAACTAACCGAACGGTTAGGTTTGAAAACTGACGACGGAAATGAAGCGCTAACCTACCTACAAAGCCTCCCCTATCAACAATTTATAAATGTGAGTTACAGTATGGCCAGAGAAGAAAGAACAAATCAGTTGTTTAAGAAAATGGCCACATTCTTGCCAGTCGTAGAGGAAGACTTCGGTCAAAAGAGGTTCATCACGGAAGATCCTATGGAATCTTTGTATAAAGCTCCTTTGAATAAAGCCAAGCTAATGGTAGGATACTCTACAGATGAAAGCCTTCTTTTCTGTAACCAATACCATGAATATATCATTGACCTCTACAATAAATACAGGGAGCTGTTAGTTCCTTATAAAATTTTGAGAACATCTCCATCCGATGTTTATGAGAAAGCAGCTACTATCAAGGATTTCTATTTCCAAGACAAAGATATCAGTCTTAAAAATAATAAGGAATTTATTAAAATGACAAGTTTTTCGAATATGATATATGAAGTAATAAGATTCGCCAGAAAAGTTTCTCCGCATATGGATACACATTTATTCGAATTCAACAGTATTTCAGACAGAAACATTTACAGTCGGGAATGTCGCAAATACGGCCTAGAGGGAACTGGTCACGCTGATGTGATCGGATACATGTTCCCCGCTACACCGCTCAACATGACTCTCGACATGGAAAGCAGAGAACATGACCTAATCGTGCAATTCATACAAGTTATTAAAGACTTTGTTATTAGAAAGTACGTATGCTTGTGTTGTAACGTATTACAAAATATTAACTTGTGTTAAATTGTAAGAAGTATTCTCTGCACTATGAACTATTTCGCAGATAGAAAACGATGCTGCCAAACACTATTTATCATGTTCTGTATCACATTAACGTAAGAAACAAGGTTGCTGGTTTATTCATTATTTATATTATCAAGTTCGTAAATAGTCATCATCATTTCAGCCGATAGACGTCCACTGTTGGACGTAGGCCTCCCCCAAGTGTCGCCACAATGCACGATTCTGTGCGTCTTGCATCCATCGGATTCCCGCAACCTTCACCAGATCATCAGTCCACCTTGTAGGAGGCCTAAATAGTACTTAGTTAAAATCCTCTGCTGACGCTTTTACTTCAATACTAGATACATGTTCGAAACAGACAATGGAACCAATTACGTTTCGTGTTTCCTTAATTGGGTAACACTTTTTTTTTGTTACAGTGACCCGTCATACAGTGCAGACTTCTCTTGGTCCAAGTTCACACCAGAGGAACCGAACTATCTGGAGTTCACCGATACAACAACGCTGAAGAAAGATCCTAAAGGCAAAGAAATGGCGTTCTGGGATGGCATATATGAGGGATACCTACACTAAGCCTAATTTTTCGGATAGTATGGATTTGGACACGCGGACTGACTATGCGTACAGTTGTCGATCATTACTTAACATAAAGCAGCCTGTCGTATAAGCCTTTAAAAATCATTAAGACAGCCTTTCTCATGGTGAGACAATTATAGTTACGTCAAATGTCTTAACAAGGCAATTATAATACAGAATGGAGAACTAGCTATGGTCTACTCGCGTGTCCGTTTAAAAATAACAGACTAAACAAAACTACGTAAACTGGAATGAAAAATACAGAAATATGTCAACAATGCAATACAGAATTATGCACATCGCGGTCTGACGAAGCAGAAGTAAATGTATTTCTACTTCAAGCTCATGATAAATTGTAAACAGAAATACTCACAAATGTATATCAGATTGTAACTTTGCTAGTATTCTGTACATTTTATTCTTGTTTTTGTCAGACTCAACTAAGTACAGTTTTTCATTTGCAAAAGATCCTGCCTGTTTTGAGATTGAATTGTTGACAGAAATTTTTAAACAGATGTTGAAATTTTTGACTATAAATTTACTTGATAAAAATTAAATCATTTAGCAATTCAGTACGTTTTTTTTTAACAAATCACAAATATTCCCTTCTAGGTAAAATACGTATTTAATACCAATAATACGTATAGCAAAATGGCTCTCTACCTTAACCCAGTCCTTGAGGGTACCATACGGTCGTGATGTTATATGTTAATACCAGAAACAACTTCATTATTACTGGTACTCAACACTTATTCGTCTTACCGTTTGCGTTCCGGTACCACGGTAACACTTTTAAACAGTCTACATAATTATATAGATAACTAGCTGTGCCCGCGACTTCGTTCGCGTGGACTATAGGATTTTGAAATTATTTTTTCTAAAATAAAAGTAGCCTAAGTAACTCCTTATTACCTCAGCTACCTGCCAAAAAAAGTACCGTCAAAATCGGTCCAGCCATTTCAGAGATTAGCCGAAACAAACAGACAAAAATTTAAAAAAATATGTTATTTTGGTGTATGTAAGCGGCTATTTCAATATTACAAACAGACACTCCAATTTTATTTATATGTATAGATAATCTTTATTGTACACCATAAAAAAAAATAGAGTTAAAGCGGTCTGGTTTTAGTTTAGGTAGTAATTTAAACTATAAAAAGATTAGGAGCTTGCGTCGGCGAATGAAAAAAAAAAAGAAAATGCACACATTCCGCCGAACATAGAACCTCCTCTTTTTCGAAGTCGGTTAATAAAATAGCCATTTCCGCTGCCGCGGCACTTCGTGAGTTCAGTGCCTAAGAGTGCTTCACTCATCTCTCGGTCTTATGTCTTATTTTAAACATAACGACAATGTTTACACAACAGAGAGTGCAAATAGGTCAACATTCACAGATTAATAAGACTTCGTAGAAGACTACCAAGATAGCTTCTTACCTTTAGAAAATGAGTTCTTCTCTTACATTATTCAAATCATCAATAAAAAATTATGAAACAAATTATTCTACCAAACGACGAGCCTAAATCTCGATAATAATAATAAATCTTAAGCTTTAGACTTAAGGTTGAAAGTACAATGAAGATGGGACGTAATTGAAAAAACTGGGAACATAAGAAGGCCCAAAATGAAATTGCGAATAAGTTTCTGTGCAGAATTTTTATTCACACAAATTGTTCGCAGGCCACCTGACTGGAGAATATTATTGTTTATTATAATGCCAATATCTATGGTAATATGGAATATCATCATCATCATAATTTCAGCCGATATACGTCCACTGTTGGACATAGGCCTCCCCCAAGTGTCGCTACAATGAACGATCCTGTGAGTCTCGCATACATCGGTTTCCCCCAACCTTCACCAGGTCATCGGTCCACCTCGTAGGAGGCCTTCCAAGGCTACGTCTTCCGGCACGCGGTCGCCACTCCAGAACCTTTCGGCCCCAACGGCCATGTGTTCTGCGAGCAATGTGCCCGGCCCATTGCTACTTTAGTTTGGCAATTCTTCGTGCTATGTCGGCAACCTTAGTTCTCCTGCCGATATTTTCATTTTTGATTCGATCACGCAAGGAAACCCCGAGCGTAGCCATTTTCATTACCCTTTGGGTGACTTTAAGCCTTCTGATGAGGCCCATTGTGAGCGACCACGTTTTGGAGCCATGTCTTCACTGGGAACACGCACTGGTCATAAAAATAATTAATAATAATAAATTAAATTATGATATTTTTTTTACATAGTATAAACCAATATTTACACTGCAATCTCACCTGATGGTAAGCAGTGATGCAATCGTTGATGGTGGAGTTTGCTAGTTTATTACGAGCCTATTCACTTTAGCATAACTTTAGCTTTACATCTAAAGTACGAGCATGGCAGTTGACAGTTTTTCATGCCCACTCAAATGTCTCGCTGTTGGTGGCACGTGTTATTGGGTCATTCGGTTCCCTTAAAAATGGTTGAGCTGAATGAGGCTGATGCACGCGTCATACTCGTGAACGGGTGCCGTCAGTTGAGATTGGTTATCTCTTAGCTGCCAGTGGCTTAATTCAGCTTCTATCTTTTAATTATAATTATTTTTATTTTATTATCTACATTGTGCTCACATAATAGAAGCAACAAGAAATATGTAACCAAACATTATTGTGTAACACATAATATGATTTAAAAGAGTGTCCATGGAGTTTCTTGCACGTTTTTCTCCATAGAGATCTACGCTTTGGTACGAGCAATTTAGCTTCACTTTTCTTGGACTGACCGACATTTGACTATTCAAAAGTGCCTGCAAATGGTCTATTTGAAATAAATGATTTTTGATTTGATTTGACTAGCTTGCTTGCAAGCAAATGTAACCCAGGGGATAAAAGAATCCTATCTCCTTTCAGATGATGGTATAAACGTTTGTCAAACATACGAAGCCGTTTAGATTTTTGAGCGTGAAGGAGTAACAAATATATTGAGACAGGTTACAAATCCAGTCAAAAACTTTTTATTAAACTTTTTCTTTTTAATAAACTTTTTTTTTGGTTTTTTTTTTACTTTTTTTTTGTTTTGTGTTTTTGTTGTCTACAATGTTTTTTGCGCCAAAATAAATATTTTTTTTCTTTCTTTTCTTTCTTTCTTATTAACACGGCAGAACATTGTCTAACACGCCTAAAGCCTACATTTCACCGGGACACCAAGGGACGCGACCAGTTACGCCGCCTTGGTGTCCCGATGAAATATAGCCCTAAGCTACCGAACTAGACACCAGAGTCGCCCCACGTCCGAGCTGGTCGCACCACCAAATTGGTTGCGCAACCAAACGGACACCGGGTGAGTAATTCTCTATAGAGCTGCATAAATTTTGTTGATAGCGGCGACTGGTCGCACCGCCATGGAGTACTGGTGAAATATAGCCTTTATAAGTATCTGTTTTGCAATGCAGTTAAGAAAAACAAAGTCTTCTCTGTCGTGCGGAAGCCATAACTTCAATTTGGTTAAGTTTAGAAAAGAGATGATATACCTAAGATGCCCTATTCAAACAAGGTTATAAGCAGGGGTCGGAACTACGGTAAGTCCCCTCTTTGAGGCGTGGCTGGAAAGACCTCACGGCATCCTTACCTTCCGCATGACGCAGGTCCTTACCGGACATGGTTCGTTCGGGAGTTTCCTGCACCGGATTCGTGCGGAAGTGACGCCCGGATGTCGCCACTGTGCGGAATGCCCGGAGGACACGGTGGAGCACACAGCTGAGGTGTGCCCTGCTTGGGCGGAGCATCGCCGTGCCCTCGTGGGGGCGATCGGCGGCGGAGATCTCTCGCGCCGGGCCTTGGTTGAGGCCATGGTCCGGAGCGAGGAGGAGTGGCAGGCGGTCGCCGACTTCTGCGAAGCAGTAATGCTCGCAAAGGAGGAGGCCGAACGCATCAGGCAACGGCGTTATCGCCGCCGCCGCCGCCGCCGGGATTCTGATCCCGATTTCCGGCCACCGTAGGCGTGGGCTTGCGGACAGTGAGCAATGGGTAGCTCGCTGTCCGGCCGTCCGGTAACTGTCCGGACCAAGCCCAAGTCGTCGACGGCGCGCACTGTTCCCGCGCGCCTCAAGGAGTTGTCAGCAACAGCAGGGACCCAGCCGGGTCGAAGCCTACTGGGGCCAGGGTTATCCGAAAGGGCGCTCGAGCCCCGGTATGAAGGCTAGAAGGAACGGGGTGGGTCTTTTAGTCAGTAAGAGTCTGACACTATCTCCCGCTCCGCCCAAGAGCGGGGGATGTCAATGCATGATTTTTTCCCACCATAAAAAAAAAAAGGGGTCGGAACTAGATATTCATGTACTTGCTTCGAAATGTTGATATTAGTTTGGATTTTCCGAGATTCTAATGAAAAAATCTTTTGTGGCTCAAAATATTAATAATAAAAACCTCGGAGATAGACAATACAAATAAAAAAAAAACCAGCCAAGTGCGAGTCGGACTCGCCCATGGAGGGTTCCGCAGCAGCAAGTAACATTATATAAAAGTTCTTGTAGTTCGTTGTAACTTTGATCGATGTTTTAATAATAGTGTTTTTATAGATTTATGACGTATTAAAAAAAACTACTTACTAGATCTCGTTCAAACCAATTTTCGTTGGTAGTTTACATAGTAATGTACATCATATATTTTTTTTAGTTTTATCATCTCTTATTTTAGAAGTTACAGGGGGGGGGACACACATTTTACCACTTTGGAAGTGTCTCTCGCGTAAACTATTCAATTTAGAAAAAAATGATATTAGAAACTTCAATATCATTTTTGAAGACCTATCCATAGATACCCCACACGTATGGGTTTGATGAAAAAAAATTTTTTGAGTTTCAGTTCTAAGTATGGGGACCCCCATAATTTATTGCTCTTTTTCTATTTTTGTATGAAAATCTTAAAGCGGTTCACAGAATACATCTACTTACTAAGTTTCAACAGTATAGCTCTTATAGTTTCGGAAAAAAGTGGCTGTGACATACGGACGGACAGACAGACAGACAGACATGACGAATCTATAAGGATTCCGTTTTTTGCCATTTGGCTACGGAACCCTAAAAAGACATACAATTTTTATTCGTATTTTTCATTAAAAACAGGAAAGCAGTGGTGGCCGAGTGGTAACGACCTCAACTTACGAGTTGTAGGTCGCGGGTTCAAACCCAGCCAGGCGTATTACTTTGTGTAATTTATTCATCACCACTGCTCTCAAAACGGTGAATGAAAACCCGGGGGGACGGGTCCTAGAACCAAAAAATTCGACATCCACCAAACCGCACGTGGTGGATTACGGCCCATTCCTTCTCCTAGATAAAAGGCCTGAGTCCCAACAGTGGGAACATTATAAGGCCGACTATGCTATTGAAAACAGATCTCTCTACGTCAACTAAGGTAAGGTTAACAAAGGACATTGCTCTGCGTCCATACATTGTTGGCCCTGGAGCCAAGAGCATCGGATAATTATGTATTGTATTCTCTATCATTTGGAGACTCCTAGAAGATCTTGTTTTTATAGCGGACTAGCTGCAGAAAAGATATATTTCAAAAAAAGTATCAGATTTTGAGGTTATAATCTAACCATAACAACGAATATTAAATGTAGGTACCTACCATGATTTTTCATAGCTCTGAGTAATTTTTAAGAAACTGAAAAGTAATATCATAATACCTACCTAGATAATTAGGTACCTATGCAGTTATTTTTCTAAAAAATGGATGCAAGTGCAAAATTAATAAACATTAAACTAATCAACATAGGTAGGTAACCAAATTCGTAGCATTCGTTTTGGAATGAGATGAGTAGAAACAGCGTCCCTATGCCTGAACGGTGTGCATAGGATACCAGCTTTACCAATTAGATGGTAATAAGTGATTTTTTAAAACCTAGTCCTACAATATTTATATTTGAATAAGAAATAAAACACAGATTTTAATTTCACGTTTATTGTTCTTCGTCTAAATTACGAACTAAAATAGTGTCTAAAAACTGTGCAAGGGGGTTGACATTATTTTGATACCTCGCATAACTTAGGTACCAAATAATGGTCATAACATGGGCGCAGCAACCGATAGTTCTGCGCCCAACGATACAATTACAGCAATATTCGACTATTGCCTGTCGACCTATTTGTGATGAGTCAATTAAAATATATATAAAATACACTTTAGTACTTATATGACGGCTGTGAATTTTCCCCCGTGATAACCATACGGTTTCAGAATTTAATTCTAATTCTGTGATCAATTGTTGATCAACCTCCCTGCACACCTCAACAACATAGGATTCATCTTGCCTAACATGTTCACCGTAGTATGAGCGGGCTTGTTTCAGTTGATACACACAAAACGGTATTAAAATTAAATCATTCAACTCCATCTGTGGAAAATCATGGAGAATTTCACTATTAATAGTTATACTTTCAAACTGGGCCCGCCTTCTATTTAAATTGTTTTGTTCTACAAAATCCGCCAATAAATTATTTCTGAACATATTTTCTTGGATTATCGAGATTATTATTCTAGAATCCTCTGTCTTCTAGAACTGGGTGAAACTTATTAATTAATACTGCTGCCACCTTAATTCATTAAACCCCAAGCGAACGCCGGCGTTCGCGCACCTATTGTCTTTTTATTGTGTCTGTAATTTCGACGATCGAAAGGTTAAAATCTTGCATCAAATGTTTAGACGCTCTATTAAAATATTCTTGGCGCAGCAGCTTAAAATCTCGTTTAAAGCGTCCATTGACCACTTCTACTACCCATCGACATAGGGTCACTTTACGAGATTCGTTAGCATTTGCTGTATTTAATTGGTGTTCACCTGGTTGTAATGAGAGAGGATAATGAACCGAGTAGTTCAAGCTTTGTAGTAGCGAAATGCTATCACGAAAGCCTCGGTCTAAAATCATAACGTCACCTTCTCTAAAATAATTAGGCATAGGTTTTGTAGAATCATAACATTCATCTTTTAAAATGTCAGCGTCTGATTTTGTGGCTGCGTAAGGGCCCAGTACATCAAGTATATAGCCATCACAACATACTACAAGGAACGGTTTGACAAGATTCCTATATTTGTGGAGGGAATATGTTTTTTTTTGGTATGCATAATTGCTACTCTTCTGAACATAAATATACGTTCCATCCATAATAACAATTGCCTTTCTATCCTCCAAGTTAGCCCCAGGGTTTCCAAACAAAGACTCAGGAATATAGAGGTTTCTTGCAGCAACTTCTTCTCTACTCAAATGTTGTAACCCTAAATGTGCTGACACAAAGCTTTCTGTCATAACCTCTCGTGCTTTAGCGACAAGTCTTGAAAGAGTACTTCTTCCAATTTTTAATAATGAAGACATTCTTTCGTCTGAATCTCCTGTTCGGAGCTTCATTAAATAAGCGCCCAGTGAAGTAGCACGTTTTTGAAAAACGGGAAGTTCTGCTTCAAGTTCTCTGAATTGCTCTTTCGTGCGTCCCAGCCAATACCACACAAGATGATCATCCATTTGCTCAATATTTTCAAAATCTAATGTGTTGTTTTCATTATTCAATAACTCACAAAAGTCTTCTATTTGAGCGGCTGTGAAACTTCTGATTACATTTTCAGTATCAAAGAGATCTGACCATGACTGCCTTGCTAAATGCAATTCACATATACGACATCGTGGTGGTATATAAAACTTGTGATCTTTAAAGAGCCTCACCCTTAACACAAAAGGAACTAGTCGCTGTGAAGTACTATCACAATGCAGAAATATACATCTGTTATGTGTATCTGCTGCTCTTGAGTAGTTTGGTAAGGTTATTCTTTCCGTATGCTGTGCAACTTGATTAACTTCTGATGCAGGTAATATATCATTGACAGACGTGGTGTTTGCTCTTTGAAAGCATCTATTGCAAAGCATATCTGATGGCTGAACCTAAAACAATAAAAATAAGTTGGTTACACATATCATTCATATTACAATAAATAAAACAATTTACACTTCAAATGTTGTACTAATTTTATTCATAACAATAATACATAATTGTGTTGAATATTGATTGGTAATTAATAATTATATTCTATTTTAAATCTAGATTCATTTAAAATTCCAATAATAAAGCAATCATTACAATAATTTAAGCTTTAAGCATACTAGATTAACCAGTCACTCACCTCTCGCGTATATATCTAAAATGTGGCTATTACTTTCCGCTTGTAAATGGTGAGCTTGGATTCGTGCCACTGAACAGCCACATACCACACACACATGTTGATGACCAACCATTGTTCTTGTCACATCCTGCAAATCTTGCGACGTTGTGGTATCTTGATTACCAAATAATGTGTGACAAGCATCACAAATGTAATCACTTGCAGTCACCTGTAATATAAAAAACATGTTTTAATTGGTTATTTTATACTTTCTCTTCTATACAGAGTCATTATAATGTAAATAGTCCCAAATCGAAGTAAAACTTACTATTTGAGGTGCAACTCGCTGCTGTACTTGCACAAGAATGGCATCATCATGAAAAATATGTCGTCTCTGTCTATTGAAATTAATACCACAATTGGCACATCTCGATTGATTGCTTGTAGTAGGAGTATTCCTTGACGTAGATGGTACTGAATAATGCCTTGCGGCACGGTCACATCTTTGCCAACACGGGTGACAAATATAATGTGATGGACGTATCTAAAAAAATAATAATAACATTAAAACCCACTGCAATTCCAATATTAATAATGACCTAAAAATAATAATGTTTTATTATCATACACACATGCAATGGCATAAGTCTTTCTATGATGATATTTCTGATATTCACATTATGTTGAGTGTCAGTTCTCAGAGCAATCAGTTGATGTGAACGTACTCGAGGTGCCAATGTTCTATTGCAGAGTGCACAGTTTCTACCAATATTGCTTGTTACTGAAATGTTTATCATCTGTTGAGCAGATGTCCAACATGTTGTGCATACAAGATCATGAGCTTCAACCTAAAAAAAAACATGCTCACTTGTTGTGTTACAAACTTAGATAACAGGGGCCTGAATTTGCTATGCAATACTGTCAGAATGGTCGATCATTATCTATACAACCTACATAGCCTGAATTAAATGAATAAATAAATAGCTCTGTCCCTCCCGCACCAAAAAAATGGTTGACCATTCTGACACAATTGTAATAGCAGACCAAAGGTAAGCATCCACAGGTCCGCATCGTACGTATCGGACGCATAGCACGTCTCGGATTTTAGTTTGCCTTGTATAAAAACTCATACAATTGCGTCCACTGATCCGCATCGTACGGACTGCCTATCAGCAATGCCTACATGCGATGCGTACCAATGACGTCATACGGAATGCCGATCAGTGGAAGCAAACACTTTCCGCACGTACGATCATTACAAAAATCCCAATGAAAGTGGTATCGGCAAACCGATCACTGCTGACGCAGTAATCCGTTTAATGCGATGCGTCCGACGCGTGCGATGCGTACGCTTAACATAAGTTTTATATTTCATAACATAATTGTTAAACATAAAAACGTTTAAGCAGTTAATAGAAATCTGAAAGACAGTAAACACGATTAACAAAACACGGTCTAAGCTAAAAAAAAAAACAAGTAGTAATTACCAAACGAGGTGCAGTCCATTGTTGTACACAGTGACGAATCTGTTCATCTTCCAATAACATGGAACCACCCGCAGAGCCACAATTTACACAAAATACACATTCCATTGCGTATGCGTATCTAAGTCCGTTTTAAAGTGCCAAGTTATCGTTCGAGCGGTACACAGTTCCGAAAATCACAGCCAGGTCAATCGTTTTTTAAACCAATCCAAGTCCGTTAAAATAGCCAAGTCGTAAAAAAGTCCCGAAAGTCACCAAAACACCGAACACAAGAAAAGAACACAGGAAAAAGCACAGCGCAGAAACTGTAACTCTCAATTGTGGTAACAATGACTTTTTTTTTATAATTTTATGGCATGGCTTTTTGGCCTTTGTGCCATTGGTAACAATGACACGTTCACCGGCAAAACTAGGGATGTAATACGACACCATTAATCGATTTTTCGATTATGATTTACTGTGGTCTTAAATTATTACAGTCTGTTACATCTACTTTGTCATATAAACATTACAAGTATGTATGACAATGGTTTATTTTATATATAACAACACTCTTCTATACTGGTAATAATAATATATAATAACATCTGTATCTAGTTTGCAATATTGTTTTTTAAATAAAACATTAGGTAATTGTGATGTGTTTAGTAAAAATAAGTATTTTTTTCGTTTAATGAACCGCAAAAGGAGCGTTATTTTTGTATTAATGGTCGTAAATAATGAATTAGTTTGAATGATTGTATAGAAATAAAGAAGTTTTGATTATTGTATAATATTATTCTTACTACCTATTTAAATTGGAGTATGACTGCATTCATAAAGTATTTTATTAGGTTTTTAAAACTACACTTTAGAAAAAAAAACACAATCGATCGATTAATAATTCAATCGATCGATTATAATTGATCGGACATCCCTATTTCACTTTTGACACGACATAGGTGAAGATGGCGATGTAATGTTATTAGTCGCATTAAATTCTATTAAAAATACATTTTGGAATACAGCTAGTCCGTGATACAGAAGTATTTGCAACTTATATAATAAAATAGGCGATTAATTATCGTATATTCTCAAACTCTTCATTGCACAGGGCGATTTTGAACATTGTCTTTTATAAACTGCCTCCTCCTCATCATTAATACTGGAATATTTTTTCTGTTATATTTCTGACAGTTCCATAAAAAAAAAAGACGTGTGGCACTCGGGGACTGCCGCGGTAAAGCTATTGCATAGCATTTTTATCAACTTATGCAATTATAATTATTTATTTATTTTATTTATGCAGTATTTTTTTTCCTTTGTTTTTTTTTCTTTGATATTAATTGAAGTTACACTTTCACACATTGAATTGAATTTTGATTGATTGTTCACTCATTTGTTTTCTTATCGGTCACCACGCTCAAAAAACAAATGAGTGGGGGGTGTTAGGTTATTTTCGTTACAGAATTTCTGGATTCGGTCTCCACGCTCAAGGCCCGCGATAGAAGCTATGCAATAGCTTAAAAAAACTTTTTACAAAAAAAAATATACGATTTTTAACTAAAAAAATATTTTCGTTATTGAACATCGACTTCCGAAATTAAAATTATTTTGTACTTATAACTGTTTTTTTTTTTAGATTGATTTCGGTTGTATTTTATTTTAAATTTTTATTTTACACTTTTTAGTTATGTTACTACTAAAATGTAGCCCTCAGCCAAACTTAAATAAATACCCTATAACCTGAGTGCATTTCATAACGATTCTAATAATCCCAAACACGGTTTGATTACATTAATTTACCTTCCTGCTTCATCACCAGATCAGTTCGATACATCCCCTTTTCTTTCAGTCAGTCATCCACTACACATATAAACAAAGCAATTTTACTCGTTACGACAGCTCTGCTATGCTCCTATGAGGAGTTCTGTTCCATATCTTCGAAGTTCATGATCAGATCATAACAGTATTTCTATGGGACCAACTTGAAAGCATAAACTTTCAATAAAAAAAAAAAAACAAAATCGGTCCACAAATTGACCGAGATATCGGTCACTATCGGTGAACATACGTAAAAAAAAATATTCAGCCGAACATAGAACCTCCTCCTTTTCGATTAAAAAAGATGATGAGACATATCCATTGATGTGTTTTCTTATTCTTTCGCTGTATGAAATCGGTGTAAGTGCATGTTTAACTCTACTTAATTCTGATCTTTGGTTATAAGGTAAACTAGCTGGCTCGGTGAACTTCGTACCAACTAACAGTCAATGAATGTAGTAGTTATAGTCAACTGATTGCGATGAAACAAAGCCTAGGTAATATATCAAGTCACACACAATTTTAAAGTACTAAAGTTATCTACATCCCAACCAAAAGCTTTTACAGATTTATTATGTGTGTAGATAATACCTAAAAGCCATTTAAGATTGATACCAAGTACTTGAAAACTGAATACAAGACAGAGATACATTTAAAAAATAAAACACCATAAAATTATTTTCGAGTATTTCAGTTACGACCATTGAATTCAACCCTCTTAATATTTTCCGCGCAATTTCTCAATCTTGCACACTTCAGATACAAGATGTTACAAAGAACATAAGTACTGGTTACACAATAGAACAATTCCATACAAAAGTATACAATTTGTATGACGAATCACCGATTGTGAGAGCCCTTCATTCATGGGATTCCTCTCGTTTCATACATCGCCAGCCATATTGATCGAGGATCTATAGATCGGTGTGAAATAATGGTTAATTTATGTCAACCCGTGACGAATTGGCTATCATTGTGTCTGTGGGCTGTTACGATGGTTGATTGAGGGTTAACGTGTTACAGTTAATCGATGGTAGTCGTTTATTTTGTCGATAAATGTTATTGTAGTATCTAAAGCAGTGACAGTAATGAAATTAACAACTAGGTGAGATTTCAAAAGTCGGTTATACAATAAAAAAATTGCCTAGGCGCAGAGGCTTAGTATTTGGATTCTAAATAATTATCTGTAATACATAGTTAGAGCTGATTATTTTTTGTTTTATTTGTTTTACATTTAAATGAGTATCTCATTGGTACCGATGAGATACTGTTTTTAAACCCCGACGGAAAAGAGGGGTTTTATAAGTTTGAGGCATGTTTGAGGTGTCTGTGTGTCTGTCCGTGGCATCGTAGCTCCTTAGTGATTGGACCGTTTATTTTTTATTTGAAAGCTTACGTTATTGAGATTGTTGGTTGGATACAATATATGAAGATTTGTTCAGGTTTTCAAGGTCATCGCTTAACTACCGCTAAATTATAGTTATTAGCTCCATCGTCGGCCACATCATCGCTTACCATCAGGTGTGATAGTGGTCAAACGCGAGCCTATCAATAATAATAAAAAGAAGTTCATTTTCGCTAGCAGTCGAAACGAAAACATCAAAGGATTTGGTTTGGCGCCGTCCCTCAGGATTAATGCAAAATTTTTTTTAAGTAATCAGGCAGAAATGACCGCGATGGCACTTACGCAATTTTTTATTTTGGTCAGGTCTCCAGAGAAAGGAACTATGTAGCAATGCGAACCGTGTCCAGAAGTACTATTTCTTCAATCAAACCTTCGATCTTGCGGCTTAACGAAAGCCTGTTATTGGCCGCGAGAGAACTGAATAAGGTTTAAACCCTTGACACGACTTTTGATAGCTAGTACTATCGGTGCTGATGAACTCAACTGACATAGTCTAAACGGTTTAAACTGTAGACTAAAGCTATAGCTTTGGAGCTGAAAAACAGCAAGTCTGTCTAGTGTAAACTCTACTTTCACGCGGGTGGGACAGCCTCTTATTGGCAATGCTTAGTGGCTTGAACGCTATACCTCAATTACAGAAGCTTAAGTCACAGTCCTGGCGGCGGAGACCTCTCGCGCCGAGCCTTGGTTGAGGCCATGGTCCGGAGCGAGGAGGAGTGGCAGGCGGTTGCCGACTTCTGCGAAGCAGTAATGCTCGCAAAGGAGGAGGCCGAACGCATCAGGCAACGGCGTTATCGCCGCCGCCGCCGCCGCCGCGTAGGCGCGGGCTTGCGGACAGTGAGCAATGGGTAGCTCGCTGTCCGGACGTCCGGTAACTGTCCGGACCAAGTCCAAGTCGTCGACGGCGCGCACTGTTCCCGCGCGCCTCAAGGAGTTGTCAGCAACAGCAGGGACCCAGCCAGGGTTATCAGAAAAGGCGCTCGAAACCCCGGCATGAAGGCTAGAAGGAACAGGGTGAGTCTTTTAGTCAGTAAGAGTCTGACACTATCTCCCGCTCCGCCCAAGAGCGGGGGATGTCAATGCATGATTTTTTCCCACCATAAAAAAAAGTCACAGTCCTGAGTATTCTTGCCCTAGCTCCTACTGTACCAGCCTTAGGCGGTGATCACACTGCCACGCACCCCACAGCGTAGTGTGTGAATGCGTGTCTTAACGTTGTTTGTATTTTCGTTTGTATAGAAAACACGCACAGTCCAACACACTGAAACTGCATCCAAGCGCGTTCATGCAGATCACGCACCTACATGCGGAGAAACACGTTATCACGCGCGTGGGTGCGGGGCGACACGCATGGTATGCCACACTGAGTCTCGTAGTGACGTGCGTGATTGTGTATGAAATGAGTGCGTGCCTGCGTGAATTTAGAAGACGCACCTACGCAGATGATGCAGATCTGCACTCCCTCAAGAACGTGCGTAGGAGCGTTTTCACGCGCTACGCCGCGTGGTACGATAACCGCCTTAGTTTGTGACCAGCATATTCGAAATATCCGTGTTCCTAGAACGCAAAAGGCAACTTAAGTACAGGTCTGGCTTTAGTCAGTAAAAGTCTGACACGTTCTTCCGCTTCACCCTGGAGCGAGAAAAATTTTTGGATGATTAGACACAAAAAAAAATATATGGCAGTGTGGGATATGGACAGATACCTGTTTTCATGATATGATGTGAATAAATAGATGGGTAGCTAAAATTGATTATGTGCTTAATGTAGCACGAAATTACTGCGGAATTATATTTTATATCTAATACTCGTAATTATATCCATAATTTTGTTCTGACAATTAAGTTGATTTGTATTTTTAATGAGTGTAATGATACTGTATTTGTGAATGGTCTACGTAAAAGATATAATGATCGGAAGTTAATTCTTGCCTCTACTGTTTGAAAATAAGAACTTACTTATAGTTCGTGTCATTTTCAAAATATGCTATAATCATCATCATTATTTCAACCGAAAGACGTCCGCTGCTGGACATAGGCCTCCCCCAAGTGTTGCCACAATGAGTCCTGTGCGTTTCGCATCCATCGGATCCCCGTAACCCTGTCATCGGTCCACCTTGTAGGAGAAAAACATACTTTGCTTTTAGTTAATTAAATTTAAGTTATTTAATATAGTGAATTTAGTGATTGTTGATTTATTATATAAGGTTCTTAGTACCTTTTAGCCTGATATAAAGGTCCAACCTAGTTCAGGCAAAAATGCAATTATATTGTTTTTGTGATTTTTAATTTAAATGTGCCACTTGTATTAAATAAACGATATTCTATTCTATTCTATTTATTTTAATTTATGTTGTATGTCTTATGTGGCGTCATAAATGTCACTACAGTGGGAAATCAGAAAAAGCCTTTATTCTAGGGTAGAGACTAGAAGCCACTTATATTCCTTTATTGGTCCTATGCGTTTTAGGGCCAAGTTAACTCTTCCAAATGTGCCCCTATCCATATGTTTATTCTTATGTATTATTTAATAAAATTTTGCTCCACATCAGGAATAACTCCTGTTACACAAGACACCCAAAGCAGGAACTGTAGCAACCTTTAATTGTACTTGGTTTCAGCACAGAATATTTTAGACATTTTATAATTATATATACTTTTTATTTATACTTTTAGTACGGGAGGCCGGGATGCTAAATTTGCAATTACTAAAGCGCCATGGTGACCTATTGGATTGTGAAGATTAGGTTCTAAAATGAAAAAAGTCCATGACAAGTTTACATTTTAGTGAGGTCCGGGAGAGCACGTAAGAATTTTCAAAAATGTAAAAAATATTGTCACCGCGAAATACTCGAGCGCAATTGATTTTTTTTTTTTATGGTAATCCTATCATGATTACGAAAAACATGCCTTCCGCAGTGGTTTTCGCTAATCAACGAAATATTAACGGGAAACTTACGACCTAACTTATGACTAGCCCATTTGCTTATGCCACGCTCAAATTGTCAGATTATTGAAATACGTTTGTTTTCGCTTTCTTTTCCTGGAAGCAATTAAAAAATCCGATAAATTTTTCTATGTGTAAACAATTAACTAACATAATGATGGCAACACTCTATTTACTGTCACAATTACGAGTATTACACCATAATGTGATTGTGCCTATGAAGCTAATTACTCGTATTGTAACCCTCTCCCGGTAAACAGGAGGTAGGGTATTACTGAACAATGACGTCATCAACGTCTGTCATTTACGTACCGTCGCGAATCGAATACGAAATGTTTTGAATGTTTTGTAAACAGATCTAAAACATTTAACAACACACAAACCGGTTGTTAGCCATTATCATGGAAATGACAGAAAAAGGGAAAACCAGCACAATAGGACCTGAAATAAAAAAAATAAATACGAATTAAAAAAAAAATAGTTACTTAGGTTTCTATTTTAGTTAAAGTGTCTCAATTCGATCGTAAGGGATCGTTGTAAACTAGATAGATAATAAAAAAAATCACGAAACTTTTATTCAATCTATAAGCGCCATAAAAATGCATTTATTTCTTCTTTTTAAAAAAAAAAAAATAAACAAAAAAAAATTCATTCGGTATTATAATGCCGGGTTGAAAATTCAATAACAAATCAACGCTTCAAAGGCAGAATGATCTAAGCGACATTGAGTAAACTTAACAGGAATAAACTTTTACGTTGAAATTTTTAGAGAAAAAATTATTTGCATAAAAATGTCGGATTTAGTACATACTACTACAACGGTTAATAATATCTAAATCCGACCATTTCGTTATTATTAATATTTTTTGTTCTAAAAAATTGACTTTAAATCACTCTCCTGTAAAGTTTACTCAATGTCGCTTAAACCATTTTGCCTTTCAAGCGACAAAATTATTTTGTGTCGGTTTGACTCAAAACAGATACTACCTATGTTTGAACAACATGCGACACTGTAAACGAGAATTCACTTACCCAATACCACAGTAGTTGTAACTTATTTGTTAACAAGCAAAATTAGACTTTGCCCCTTTTCGACTAAGTTGAAAATCAGTTGGATATACAAATAAGGGGTCCTTGATATGGTTGCCTATTATCAAAGCGTACGGTTGTCATCGTGATGGGATTTATTGGAGTACTAGGGAAGCGTTTCGAATGACATGCAAATATGTTCGCATGTCATTTGTTACCGAATCATTCGTTAGTCAGCTGGTCTGGTCTTTTGTCGCAGCAGTGGCAAGTTGACGATAATTTGCAATGTTTTTAAGCTATTGCATAGCTTCTATCGCGGGCCTTGAGCGTGGAGACCGAATCCAGAAATTCCGTAACGAAAATAACCTAACACCCCCCACTCATTTGTTTTGAGCGTGGTGACCGATAAGAAAACAAATGAGTGATGCTATGCAATAGCTTTACCGTGGCAGTCCCCGAGTGCCACACGTCTTTTTTTTTTCCGGTTCAAAGCACAGCTAATGTTTTAAAACATTTTTTTTTTTACTATTTCGAAAAGTCCAGAAGTCGGATAATCAGAAAAATAAAGCTAATTGCACACTTGAGAGATCCAGGGGCACTCTTTTAATCTTGCGAATATCGTAATTAGAGACACAATAGAAAGATAATGAGATAGCGAACGCGTTTGCTTGGGGTTTGATGAATTAAATCACATGCATATGTATTACAAACAAACTAGTATGTTACATACTTCTTGTAATATCTATTATATTGTAGTGGGGGACGGACATTAATCAAATGAGTTTTTTTTTTAAGCTGGGAAATCATCCAATGTCTTCTCGCATTCTAGCGCAGAGCGTGAGGGCGTGTCAGATTTTGACTGACTAAAATCACAATTATGGTCCTCTTTGCCTTGCGCTCGACCCCGAATTTCCTTTCCGGAAGCTAACCCTTATGAGTTAGAGGCCCAGCAGGGCCGAAGCCTACTGGAGTCATCCCCAGTAAATTTCGACCCTTATGTTTTGTGTAGGTACTTAAAAAAAATATCTTTGTTAATTTGCCTATCGTGATTGTTATTGAAAATTTATTACGCAAGAAAACATGGACGAAAGACTAGGCGATATGGTCGAACGACTTTAGCCTTCCCTAAGGGGTAAATAGAAAAAAAAAATCCTATCGTGACTTTGTCAACTTTAAATCTAAAATCAAAAGACTAAAGCAAGACCAAAAAAAAAACTGTGTTCCACTAGTCTAATCTAAATTCTAAAGACTGGCTAAGCTCTGTCTAAAAAGAAATAAATCATGTTTAATCATGACTTTCAAGATAACTTTATCATGATTACGTAGTACACAAAATTAGTCAACTTTTTGTTAAGAATACAATCTTTTTCCTAAGTTTTTCTTAATGTCTTTTTCATTTTTCTTCAGAATTTTAAGTACGGAAATCTTATTTGAATATTCAGCCTAAGTCATTTTTATTTTGTTGTGGTTACATTTTTGTGAATATATCAAGCATTAAATAAAAATTACCGTCTGAAATCAAAGTTTAATGATACTGACGTAATACCATAAACAAATAATCAATGTCCCACCCTAATTGCTGACCAAAAATCTCATAGACAAATAAATCAAATTAACAATAGGGAACGCACTCGATGACAGTCCAATTGTAAACGGGAACCGGCTGATGAAAAACAAATTCCGAATTTGAAGTTCGAAATTCAAATAGATAGCAATGAAAAGATGCCGCGTGGGCCCGCGTGGCGAACTTACAGGGACAAAGTATTCCTTTACAGTTTGCAAATAGAAGAATATTCAAATTTAAACCCTATTGTAACTGCTATACAATTAATTCATCAGATTTTCAACAGTAAAACTAGCTTGGTAATGCATTGAAAGTGTTATGAAAAACAAAATTATTTTTACACTTAAAAAACTACAAATAAATTCGATTGAACTTTACTACCTTGGTTTAAAGTCTATATTAGAAAAAAACTATCTATTTTTATAGCAAAAGGGGTCGAGTTGTTCTAATATGGCTGCCACGCGGCAACGCGTCCCTCTGTAGATAATAAATGCTTTTGGCAAATAATTACGTTATTTGATTTTAGATGGATGATGGTCGTTGGGCAAACATTAGGAATCCGTACGTGGGAGATTTATTAAGCGTGTTGCGTTGAGTATTAGGGCTTTGCAATAAGGTGGAAGTGATTTGAATACCGTATTTTAGGTACAAAGTACCGACCACGGTACCGACTAATAACTTGTAATATTCTACTAAAGTTGTCAAAAAATAAATGGTTCGTTTTGAAATTTGTCAAATAGATACTTTTTTGTAGAGTTTTTTGACGCCACATTTAATTTTTATTTTAGCTAGTTACAATTTTATTAGCGTAATTAGATACACAAGAAAGACAATGAGAGAGCAAACGCTGGTGTTCACCTGGGGTTTAATGAATTAAACAAGAAAAAATCCTATAGATTCAGAAAATTTATATAATAGATTTTATTGAGGATTTTCGAAATAAACCACAAATTGTTTCTCTGAAAACAAAGGTTTGTTTTATTCAACATGCTTTTACAGTATAACAATTATCGTTTAACTAAAATTACACTTTTATCTCACCTGAAAACAAAGAAACGACATTTAAAGTTCACTAATATCGCCTCCTCAATTATATCCCTTTAATTATCTCTCTACAAGTTTTTATAACAATAAAATGCACAAAGTAATCTAAACATCATCTGTCATTGAATGATACGTCACCCCGTATTCACAGCTTAAAAATTAAATTAATGAAATGTCATTTCCAAGGAGGTCATTTCATTACAATTATATAAAAAAGAAAACCTAAAATAATAACCTGTGCGAGGCCAAAAAGACGCCTATCTCAGCATGATGCTGCGATATTTAAAAACAATCAAAAAACAAAGAGCTGGTATTCTCGTTCAGGGGTCTTACCATGATGTGTTAAAATGTCAGGTGTGCGAGCGAGAAAGAGAGATGGAGATATACAGCCTATATAGCTCTTTTACAGTTCAGTTAAGGTATTAAATGGATTGCGTTAAGCGTTCATGGTAGGGCCTCAGCAGGCCTAGCCATACGGATGGTGCGGGGATACCGCACGATTTCCCGCGAAGCGACGAGCCTTCTAGCTGGCCTACTACCGTGGGATCTGGAGGCAACAGTCCTTGCACACATGCACGATATGCGCGTGGAAATGCAACGCCGGGGTGAAAGTCCTGTGCCGCGACAGGTCACGGCATGGCGGACAGAGCTCCGGCGGGATCTCATGGTGAAATGGCGTTAGCGACTATCGCAACCCAGTGCTGGGCACGCCACAATTATGGCGGCAAGTCCCCTCTTTGAGGCGTGGCTGGAAAGACCTCACGGCGTCCTTACCTTCCGTATGACGCAGGTCCTCACCGGACATGGCACGTTCGGGAGGTTCCTGCACCGGATTCGTACGGAAGAAACGCCCGGTTGTCGCCACTGTGCTGAAAGTCCGGAGGACACGGTGGAACATACAGTCGAGGTTTGCCCTGCTTGGGCGGAGCATCGCCGTGCCCTCGTAGGGGCGATCGGCAGCAGAGACCTCTCGCGCCGGGCCTTGGTTGAGGCCATGGTCCGGAGCGAGGAGGAGTGGCAGGCGGTCGCCGACTTCTGCGAAGTAGTAATGCTCGCAAAGGGGGAGGTCGACCGCATCAGGCAACGGCGTTCTCGCCGCCGCCGCCGGGATTCCAATTCCTGATTTCCGGCCACCGTAGGCGCGGGCTTGCGGACAGTGATTAATGGGTAGCTCGCTGTCCGGCCATCCGGTAACTGTCCGGACCAAGCCCAAGTCGTCGACGGCGCGCACAGTTCCCGCGCGCCTCAAGGAGTTGTCAGCAACAGCAGGGACCCAGCCGGGTCGAAGCCTACTGGGGCCAGGGTTATCCGAAAGGGAACTCGAGCCCCGGTATGAAGGCTAGAAGGAACGGGGTGGGCTTTTAGTCAATAAGAGTCTGACACTATCTCCCGCTCCGCCTAAGAGCGGGGGTTGTCATTGGATGATTTTTCCCACCATAAAAAAACGCAGGCCTAGCCAAGTTACGACCGTTTCGTTTCGATTCTTTTTCGTCGATCGCCTCGAGTCGGCAGCGCTTCCGATTCCTTTGTTCTGACCACGTGTGTAAGCGTTGAAATAAAGTCATTCCCATGCATTTGAGGTTTTCTACTAGCGTTAATGATTGTAGATTATCAACTTGGCCATTCACAACACGTGACGTGTTAAAATTTCATTCGAAATCCGAATCCGAATCGCGGGAATGCGATGGATGCGAGACGTGGGTACAGGACCGTTCATTGTGGCGACACTTGGGAGAGGCTTATGTCCAATAGCGGACGTCATTCGGCTGAAATGATGATGATAGTTAGGTTCGCGTTTGATCACTATCTCACCAGCTTCCCTAGTCAAGTTACAACCATTTTTATTCTGTTCTCTTGTGTTGAACGCCTCGAGTTGGCCACGCCTCCGATTCTTTTATTCTGACGTCATCTCAACACTCAGCCACGTGGTTAGAAAAGAAAAACGGAGGCGTGGCCGTCTCGCGGCGTTCGACACAAATAATAGAGCGTTACACGTTTGTAACTTGGCTAGGGGGGCAGATGTTAAGCGATGATGTGGCCGACGATGGAGCACATTTGCCCAGAAGTAACCATTAACTCTTGACTTAAAGACCTCCAGATTGTAGTTATCAAAAAATCACAGAGTAAGTTTATTAAGAGCCTATTCATTCTGGCTTTGAAGACACCTAAATTACATTTAAAGGAAATTATCAATTTTATTTTCCAGCTATAAAATATCTACTTTAAGCCAGTCCTTAAAATATATCTTGATTAAGTTGAACAACAGTCCAATAACTTGTCAAACCAATTTATCAAGATACCTTATAATTGAATAACTCACTTCATAATACCCACCTCCGAGCAATTCAATATTCTAATAAATGGCACAGAACCGCTCAATGAGTAAAGCTGGTGATTTAAATAGGGACCACAGTGTAGGAATGCACAGAAAGATAACTTTGATCAACATCGTCTTTAGAACAAAACTGCCTAAATTTTTTACAAAAGCATCTTGTTTCGGTGGTTAAGGCACCCACCGCCTCTCGTGCATGAGGTTGCGGGTTCGAAACCGGTCAAGTAGCCACTGGGCCACGTTTTCTCTACTTGGCTTTGGTTTTGGAGGTGATTACTAAGAACTATGTAAATAGTTCTTAGTAATCATTGGTAGTCCTTTCTTAAAGAATGTTATTAATACACATCGATAGAAAGGCAGGTAGTGACTGGCACACTCACTAAATGGGCTCCTGAAAACGGTTGCTACCACGTTATTATTTAGATAATAAAAATATACTCATAAAGATAAACTGATAAAGATAAACTCAGCAAAACCGTAGAGGCCCAGCAGAGTCGAACTAGAAGCTTACTGGGGCCATGTGTGTGTAATCCGAAAGGAGATGTTGGAGTCCTGTAACTTCAAGCAAAGAAAAAAAAAAGTGTTGTTTTAGTCAGTAAAACTCTGACAAAAAAAACCTGGAGAAGTCAGAAAACACGTTATTACTCATCATTTTATTACTGACAATATTCCCGTTTTCTACAATATTATTTGTGCAGTATGTTAGCCTTCTGAACTTCCCTTTGTAGCCACAAAAGTTTAGTGGACTGGAAAGTTTTCGATACACAACCGGAGCCCAGATTTTACGGAATTAAGTGGATACTGTGCAGGCCCGCTGCATACAAATTATATCGGAATATTCATTTCAGTGACGTAAGAATGGTTTCAGAGTATTTCATTTTGAGTACGATTATTTTATTCGCAGAACAAGAGTGTACTACTATACATCTTTTGTACTCGTTTGTTGTATTTGTTTGTCGCTTTTTATCAAGCGTAATCGAGGTCAAGAGAAACATTAGTTTGATTTCTTCCTTTCTCTTCTCTTCTTTATTCTCTGGTTCAATTATTTGGGGTTGGGTCTCCTCACTTTCCTGCGCCAAGTGGCTCTATCTTGGATTGTCAATATTGGCAACTAGGCTTTCTTGAGGTCCCTCTCTATATTTGACCACCAGGTCAATGGCGGAAGGCCCCTACCTCTTTTTTGTTCTGGTAGTCTTAGGGCGATTTGGATCACCTGGTGTTCACTACGTTTTTGGACATGTCCATACAAACGAAGGCGATTTTCAGTCATCTTATCGGGGATTGGTGCGAGTTTGAAGCTTCCCCGAAAGTGTTAATTTTGCACTCTGTCAAGTCTAGTCACACCCCCGCCCATCTTATCATCTTCATTTCGTTGGTATGGACCTTTTGCTCATGCGTGTTTTTGTTTTCATAGTTTGATTTCTTTCTAAAAACCCGTAAAAACTATCTCATGCATAAAGGCTCGTCAGTCTAGCTGGTCGATCGCCAAAACTACGGCATCTAGCCTGGAGTTCAATTTCAAAGCTAGACAAAGTATTTAATTTGTTCGGGCGCCGCGCGGTCGGCTACCTTCGTCACTCGTCCGGCTGCATTGCAGGCGACTACGGTGCGCGAGACATGCGGGGCCGCCACACTTCACTAGCGTTATGCGAGATCGACCGACGACACATGTGTGCCTTTAAATTCCTCTCTGTAACATTTCATTGGAAATACGTGTGTTAGTTTAGTTTTGTTTTTATTGAAGTCCAAGTCTAGACTCTCAGTATTAATTGCAGCGATTGATGACTCATAATCATAACTTAATCAGCCTTTGAAAATATTTCCACAGTTCCAGCCTCAGTCCCAACTCAGGTGTCCTTGAGAGAGAATGGGTGTATGCCATCCCGCTGGCTCAGTACAAGTTGGTGGATGTCACATATATCTTCGAATTTTTGACCCTGCGACATGGTGGTTTTCTAGCAATATTTTCTTCGCCATTTTCAGAGCAGTGGTGATGGAATAAATCGCTCAAAGTGAAGTGCCTGCCGGTGTTTGAACCCGTGACGAAGCCGTTCTGGATGGAGTAAGACAGAACGATCTGGTGTTAGACTTTAATTGAGCTTCTTAGTAGTCTTGAGTTGAGTTACAGGAATATTTTTTCAGGACCGCTCAGAACTGTGTACTTCTTTCTTCAAAAGACCATCTGAGACTCCAATCTGCATGGTTCTCATATGATTTGACCATTACATGTTTGGTGTATAGACTTTAAAATAGCCTTTGACCCCTGAGTTTGTTTCGGTGTTTCTTATCAGGGTAGTCAGCTAGGAAACATCGGCTTTATCTAGTTTAAATTCTTGAAAAAAATTACGTGTAAAAGTGTTTTTAAAAACGTATTGACAAAATAGATATCAGTTATCTGACTGGCCTGTTGGTCTAGTGGTTAGTGACCCTGACTGCTATGCCGGAGGTCGTAGGTTCGATTCCCACCCAGGACAAATGTTTGTGTGATGAGCATGATCATTTGTTCTGTGTCTGGGTGTAATTTATCTATAATATGTATTTATTTAGAAATATATATGTACGTTTATCAGTTGTCTAGTACCCATAACACAAGCTCTGCTTAGCTTGGGACTAGACGGCGTTGTGTGATAGTTGTGTGGAATATTATATTATATTATATTATATTATATTATATTATATTATATTATATTATATTATATTATATTATATTATATTATATTATATTATATTATATTATATTATATTATATTATATTATAGTTATCAATAAAATAAAATTTAATTAAATAATTTACAATGTCATAGATACAATTAAAATTAAATACAAAATGTCATAAATAAATAAACCGTCAAACATCATTAAATAACCGTTTTCAATTGACTAAAACCCACCCATATTCTTTCAGCTGTCTTTTGCGTTCCAGGATAAATGTTTTCATCAATCCTACAGTCCTAGCAAGCACCGGCCTTACGGTTCTTGATAGATTCATATGAATTAAAAGTGGCTTTGTTATGACTATAAAATGGGCCAGATAACCGTGGAATAAAGTATATTGACCTTTTCCTAATATCTCTGCGTAGGTACCCGAAAAACGAACAATGAACCGCTTTTCATTACTAGATCATGTAAAGGATCACGATAAATGTCGATTCAAGGCCGCTTTATGTCTTTATTTCCGTTTTTGAAATTAAGGCTTATAGTCCCTTGAACCATCGTGCCAAAATTATGTGGACGCACCTCTTGCACCCGCCTAGACGGCAGTACGCAAATCTGTGCATTTATTTGCGGCCAACAGCTCCCGGAAAGCGCGCGGCTGACCTTTAAATCCATTTTCTTTGCGAAATATTGGTTGATTTAGATATGCAATGTTCACTTTGAAGAATATTTAACCACCCATTTTTATGTGTAAAAATGTTTCTAAAGATCCAAGCCGTTTCGAAGGAGTAGAGAAAAGTTGCGAAAAGTTGTGAAATTGCTAAATACTTTTTTTAGACAAAAGTATTAATAGCACGAAAAAATCAAATATTGATAATGTTGTTCATGTATCTATAATAAACATAAGTTTTTTTCAAACCTATTAACCTGGCCATTACCGAGGAGTAGACTTCAGAAAGTCACTGTTTTATGGCACTTTTCAGGCGCTTGGGCTTTAAGAACGTCAACAAATGTAGGAAGGTCAATGACTATTATTACAAGGTTACCTGGTGCCTACCTAATCTCTGATCAGGAAATATAGGCTTGATATTACTAAGCAAATCTTAAAATAACAGCCTGCAATCAATCGGTCGAAATTACTTTACTATTGTTTACTTATACCCCAACAAGAATACTACACAACTTTGATTATTTATGTTCCCCAAGTAATTTGAACGTCAAACTAGTTGCCAGCCAGTGTTGGGAGTGTTGCCAACGTTAGCACTGTTGGCGTTGGTGTTGCCAGTCGCAAACTACAAATGACTTCGGTTGATTAATTTATTTTGTATCGGAAATGCTGGGCGTAACTAAATTCTTCGGTTCTGTTCGGGCTTACTTTAGTAAATGGTTGTTTGCTGTGTAGATTAGTTACCGATTATTGTTATTTAGCGTCCGTCATGTTTACTAAGTCAAATTGGTTTAGGAAACTTGAATTTCTAGAAAGAAGCGCTGAGTAACTGGTTCTATATTGCGACCTCAAAAGCAGTAAGATGATTAAAATTACAGAAACATTCTTATTAGAAATGTTAACTAAGATATTCTAAGAAAAATTTGTTAATGCAATCTTATTAGTCATCTTTTTATAGTCACAACATTATGACTACAAACCGTATCTAGCTAACAAGTTTAAGATCAAGAGTGATCATTTTTCTCTAAAATCATAACCAAACCCACCACTCATACGCATAAAATGTTTTGGGAACTTTGTGCGACAGCAAAACAGTGGTGCTTTCTGATCGAGTTTGTGTTTCCTAATAAAGCAAAAACCTAGGGCTCTTTAAATCAAATGTGAATAGGTTACGTCTAAGCAAGCGTGCTCGATTGTCGACCACATTATTGCTTATCATCAGCCCCCCTAGCCAAGATACAACCAGTTTGTGTCGAATTCCGTTCTCTAATCGGTAACGCCTCGGTGACAGCAATTGTAGAAAACGATAAGTTGGTAGCCATGTTGACGCGTCTGAGTCGGACGCTCGTTCTACAATGTAGCGTTTGTATCAAAGAATGTAGCGTTAAACATTGTAGAAACGATTTTGAACGATGTGAACTTGGCTACGAATTGTCTATTCGTTTGTTCTGACCACGCGACTTTACGTTAAGGTGACGTCATTCCCATACGTTTCATCACTTTTCGACAGCGTTAACGATTGCAGAATAACAACTTAGCTAAGCGTGCTGGTGAGAGAGTGGTCAAGCGAGAGCCATTTAATAAACCAAATGTATCTTTCATCACTTTCTTGTCTATAATCCAATTTAGCCAGTATCAAATTAAGAATTTTTTTATACAGAATACAGTCACTTTATACATTTAATGCAGTATTTGACATCAAATATTTTGAGTCAGAAGATCGCACCTGTTTCAATGTTTCCAAATTTTATGCAGTTGTTTAAACACTGAAACATAAAACTGCATCAATTTTACTAGGAATGAATATGTAAATAATATGTACCTAATTAAAACAGCCACTGTACTTTACTCGTTAAAAAACCACCAAAATCTCAACTATTCTGTTAGTAATAGTCACAATAACAACCTCTCTCTTTAATAAACATACATAGGTACAATAAAAGACACTTCCGCCTTTTTTTTTTATGGTGGGAAAAAATCATGCATTGACATCCCCCGCCCTTGGGTGGAGCGGGAGATAGTGTCAGACTCTTACTGACTAAAAGACCCACCCCGTTCCTTCTAGCCTTCATACCGGGGCTCGAGCGCCCTTTCGGATAACCCTGGCCCCAGTAGGCTTCGACCCGGCTGGGTCCCTGCTGTTGCTGACAACTCCTTGAGGCGCGCGGGAACAGTGCGCGCCGTCGACGACTTGGGCTTGGCCGGACAGCGAGCTACTCATTGCTCACTGTCCGCGAGCCCGAGCCTACGGTGGCCGGAAATCGGGATCAGAATCCCGACGACGGCGGCGAGAGCGCCGTTGCCTGATGCGGTCGGCCTCCTCCTTAGCGAAAATTACTGCTTCGCAGAAGTCGGCGACCGCCTGCCACTCCTCCTCGCTCCAGACCATGACTTCAACCAAGGCTCGGCGCGAGAGGTCTCCGCCGCCTATCGCCCTCACGAGGGCACGGCGATGCTCCGCCCAAGCAGGGCACACCTCGACTGTGTGCTCCACCGTGTCCTCCGGGCGTTCCGCACAGTGGCGATACCCGGGCGTCACTTCCGCATGAATCGAGTGAAGGAAACTCCCAAACGAACCATGTCCGGTGAGTACCTGCGTCATGCGGAAGGTAAGGACGCCGTGAGGTCTTTCCAGCCACGCCTCAAAGAGGGGACTTACCGCCATGATTGTGGCGTGCCCAGCACTGGGTTGCGATAGTCGTTGACGCCATTTCACCATGAGATCCCGCCGGAGCTATGTCCGCCATGCCGTAACCTGTCGCGGCAGCGGACTTTCACCCCGGCGTTGCATCTCCACGCGCATATCGTGCATGTGTGCAAGGACTGTTGCCTCCAGATCCCACGGTGGTAGGCCAGCCAGAAGGCTCGCCGCTTCGCGGGAGACCGTGCAGTATCCCCGCACCATCCTTATCGCCATGACCCTCTGGCAGGCGTTCAGTATGGCCGCCGGTTGCTTTTTCAGCGACGGCGCCCACACCGGCGCCCCGTAGAGGGCCATGGACCGAACGATCCCCGCGTAGAGCCTCCGGCAGGAGGCGTCTGGACCCCCAAGGTTGGGCAGGAGCCGCTTGAGCGCAGCCCCAGCCCGGTTGAGTTTGGGAGCCAGACGTCGGAAGTGCTCCACGAAATTCCACCGGCTGTCGAGGACGAGTCCCAGGTACTTCATCGTCGACCCGACACCGATGTGAACTCCTCCTACCGTTAGCTGGGAACTCAATGGCGGCGCGTTCCGAGACCGGCGACCGTGAAAACACATTGCCTCGGATTTGTGAAGCGCCACCTCGAGTCCCAACTCCTGGATCCTATCAACGACCATCGAAACCCCGCGTGTCGCTAGAGCGACCGCCGCCTGGTACGACTCTCCCTGCGCTAGAACCAGCGTGTCGTCTGCGTAGCAAACCACGCTGACCCCGTCAGGGAAGTCGCCGCGCAGCACGTAGTCGTACCCGATGTTCCACAAGGGTGGCCCTAGTACCGACCCCTGCGGAACACCGCACGACATCTCTCGACGTTTCCAGTCTCCCTGGTGACCGGGATAGACTATAAACCTATCCGACAGATAGGCCTCGACCACTCGACAGAGGCATTCGGGCACCCGGTGGTACCGGAGTGCCCTCCGGATCGTACTCCAGGGCAGGGAATTGAAGGCGTTGGCAATGTCCAAGGACACTGCCACGACACACCTGCCCCGGGACACCGCAGCCCCCGTCGTGAGGGCTCGCACGCGCATGATGGCGTCCACCGTAGAGCGCATCCTGCGAAAGCCGAACTGTCCGTCCGAAAGGTCCGGCCCCACCCGTGTTAGGCGCCCGACGAGGCGGTTTGCAATGACTCTCTCAAAGAGCTTGCCCACCTCGTCGAGCAGCACAATGGGCCGGTACGCGGACGGAGAGTCCGCAGGGCGCCCTGGCTTCGCAATGAGGACCAGTTTCCCCGTCTTCCAGCAAAGTGGGAACTGGCCCCTCTCCATGCATGCGCTGAAGAGCCCTCTCAGTCGAGGCCCGAGAGCCTCCATGGCCAAGACACTTCCGCCTGACCACCGCTAAGTTGATTATTGCTTGCACTCGAAACGAAAACTTCAAAGAGTTTTGTTTGGCACCGCGCCGCAGGATTCAAGCGAATTTTTAAGAGATCAGGCAGAGATTACCGAGATGGTACATACTCATTCTTACAATATTCCCACTGCTCGGATAGACGCCACCTCTCTAGAAGAAGGAATGGGCCATAATCCGCCACGCGGATCCAGTGCAGATTAGTCTGTCATATATCAATCATGTCTTAAAATTTTTGGTTCTAGATCATGATAGTTTTTTTTACGATGTATTCTTCGTATATATCGTATGTTGGGGCTGTTACTACTGAACAGTATTGGTTCTCTCTTCAATATTAAAATTAACATAATAAGAAGACACTACACTAAGAAGAATATTAAATTTACTTCCAGTGCGATTAATATTATAATAATTATTTTAATAATTAGATAATTATATATTTATATTACTCATATATATATATATCGCGGGTCTCAAACCATAGGGGCGTATCCACAAAACCCCTACTTTTCAGGAGAGACAAAAAACTTAATAACTTTTCCTGTGATTGAGCCAGCTCGTTGTTTTTTTGCATGTAGCTATATTTTTCTACTGCAATTAATGTAGGATTCTTAATTTTAGGACATTTCCTCTATAACACTAGTTTTTGGTTGATACGCCTATATAGCATGACGAATATACTGTAAAATTCCGTCAAAATACTCCCTGAAATGTATGAAATTTATGGACGTAAAATCTTTTTTCTCAGATTGTTAATATTTATACCAATATTTATTATTACTTAATTGGTGACTTAAAATATTGCTGTTTAGGAATGAGAACCCATTGAAATTAACGTTATTTACGTAATTTCAAGAAATCATACAGCTGTCTGGCTTGTCATAAATATTGAGAGGTGTTTTAACTCAAAGAGGAAGTATAAACCAGTTTTGTTCCACAATTTAAAAAAAGGAAATGATTAATAGGTAATTACACAATATTCTCGTGTTTGAAAAGAAAAATAAGCATTACAAAATAAAATTTATTAATAAATCTGAACATAATTATTAGAAATATCTCACACATCACAAACATTTGAAATTGAGCTGAAACAAAACATAGCTCTTAAAAACGCTGAAGGAAATCATCGTGAGGAAACACGGTGAGGAAGGCATTAGTGATGTTTGTGTGAATGTCTGATTTCTCACATTCGAGAATGCGAATGCGAATATTTAAATTCAATTTTCGCGAATGCGAATGCGAATATTGACTTTCAAACAAAGTGCGCGCAAAATATCAGACAGTTTTCACATTTCGTATCAGCCAAATTTTAGCCTTAACAGACTAATTGAATGAAGTTTAACGCAAAAAGTTTTTCAGGAAACACAGACTCCGGCAGGGAAAATCACTCCTTAGCTATACGCGTAATGAGTGTGTTCCCAAACGCTTTGTACGTATGGGTGGAATGTTCACCATGTACCGGTGTCGCAACGCTGTACATCTTGTGGTCCAATGATGGAACGGACTTGGCGGAATTAAATTCTGCAATTCCAATGCACACTCTCCGAAATGTTAACAATAAAAAACCGAATTTTTTGGCAGACAGTTTGGCTTTTGCTTCGATGTAGAAGCCGAAATTGAGGGTAGTCGACAGCGGCACCCCAAGAATCTCTGAAATCTGAGAGAGATCTCGGAGAGACTGGATCTGAGATCCATAAGCTCGCTCGTCGGACATGTAACTCTCAACAACAGTGCTATCGTCTGTATACCCAAAGGTACTGGCTTTAAGTAGGTCATTTATGTGCAGCAAGAACAGTGTTGCTGAGAGTGCCGACCGCTGAAGGACCTTGGCATTAATATCCATTTGACCCGACGAGTAGCAATCAATAACTACTCGGATGGATCGATCCCTCAAGAAGTTTACGATCCAATCACACAGACCAGTGGTTAGACCAGAGGAAGGAAGCTTAGCAATAAGACTTTACATAGTTTCAGCTTAGATCCTATCGAAAGTCTTCGAGATATCAAGGGAGACTGCAAGCGCTTCCCCATGCTTCTCGATGGCCTTGCTTCAGATGTGAATGGCATACGCTAGAAAATCCCCAATAGACCGATTTAGGCGAAAACCGTATTGCCGGTCAATGAGGATGTCGTTTGTTTCTAGGTATGCCAGGAGTTATCTGTTAAACACCCGTTCCATACTCTTACAGAGGATAGACGTAACGGAGATGGATAGGTAGTTTGCCAGGTCAGCTTGTCTGTCCTTCTTGGGCACAGGCTGAACGGCACTTATTCAGTCTCAGAGAGGCGAAATAGGCGGGTCAAGATTAGAGACAATTCACGTGCACAAGTTTTAAGAACAGCTGCTGGTATCCCGTCGAGGTCACTGGCTTTATTCACGTCAAAGTTACGCAGAACTCTACGAACGTCCTTCTGATGGATACGAATATCCGAAATACTCGTCACGCACCCATCTGGAGAAACAGTTAAATTCATTTGAAAAAAAATGTTATGATTTGAGATTAACATGTTGTTTCACAATTTGTGATAAAATGTGAAATAAAGTTGTGTGATGGAAAAATATTAAAATATTATTTCCTTTTTGTTTGTCAGAAACATTCGCCAAATATTCGCATGTTTTTTGCGAATGCGAATGCAAATATCAAAAAATGTACGAATATTCGCGAATGCGAATGCGAATATCAAAAAATGTGCGAATATTCGCGAATGCGAATATTTTTTACATTACTTACGTCTATTTAGCTTGACAAAATGATTTCAGGTTAAAGTAAAATGGGGTGCCACGACAGAAAACCTCCACGAGTGCCCGCAGGCTGTAGTTCTTTTGCGGATACGTCCGGAGCGAAGGCCAGTCTGCGGGACGGTGCACCCTGGGAGGCGGCCAATGACCCCCTTGGGTATTGCTGCCTAAGGGGCCTCGATGGCCGTCTGCGAATGTTCTGTCTGAAGGAACGCTTCAACGCGTGTCCCTCTGCTATAGCAGAGGGCACAGTGGCGAAGTAAGAGCGGGCTCGGTGTGCACTCACACTGCCGCCGGGCAGGCAGGAGGAAGGCTTGCTCCTCCTTCTGCCACCGTTAGTCTCGTAGCCCCAGAGATTGTCCAAGGTCATGTTTCTGACTTTTGATGGGAGACGAGGGTCTTGGCTTAACCGCCCGGGCCGCGAGGAAGACAACCTCTATAAAAAATTACCCCAAACCTCCAAGCGGCGGCGCACCGTGAGGGAGGTTGTTAGCTTGACTAATGGGTAGCTAAATTAGTCACTAGTGCGAACCACGTGTTTGAGCAAGTACCCAAAGTTTCTACTCGTGGGAACAATTATGGAAAATTTAAAAACAAAATCAAAGTTTTTTAGGAAACCAGGGAGTGATGCGCGGTCGGAGTCCGACGCGACATCCAGAGGGGGCTCGGAGGGCTCGGAGGCGGAGGAGATGGCTGGTGATTCTGGGAGAAACTCGGGTTTCTCCCCGAAGCGTTCCGAGTTCGTCAGGAGGGATGACGGGCGCTCGGAAGTGGAGGAGCTTGCGTGCAACTCTGGGAGAAGCTCGGGTCGGTCCCGGAAGCGCTCCGCGTCTGCCAGGAGAGAGGACGGATCGTCTGGCTCTGGCTCTGAGGGGAGGAGCAAAATTCCCACCATCAGCCGTGGTGCGGGCCAGTCCCGCGGAAAGGGGAGGGGGCTAACAGCCAAAGACTCCGCTCAGCGAGCCGCCAGGCTTGCCGCGGAGGGGCGTTACCCCGGAGCGGCCGGCTCAGAGAGGGACCTCTCGGAGCCATCTGGCAGCGAGAGGCGTGCCAAAGCGGACTCCGACATGGAGTCCCTTCAGAAGATGGCAGTCAACCTGCTGCGGGACATGAGCCGCAAAAGGGAGAGGACGTCAAAGGAGAGGACGGCCCAACGACACGCCAAGTCCATTCGGGAAGCCTTTGACGCCTCTCTCGAGAAGAGGGTGGCCAGAATCCGGAGCGAGCTCCGGGCTGAGCTCCAGGCCGAGCTCCAGGCCGAAGTCCGGGCTGAGCTCGCGAGAGCGCCCAATAGCGGTGGCTGCCAGGAGCCGGCGACAGGAGGGGGGGGGGGGCCAGGCCCAGCCCGAGCCGGAGAGCCAGCTGCTAACGCTGGTGCAGCGGAAACTGGCTGCTTTCCAGCAGCAGCTGCAACAGCAGCAGCAGCAGTTCCAGCTGCGCATTCAGCAGCAGCTGTCCCTGCTGGAGGGCATCGTGCTGCGCCCTCCGCTGGCGGCCTCTGGCCAGCAGCGAAAGGCGCCGTCTTACGCCGCCGCCGCCGCTGCGGCTTCTGTGCCCAAGGCGGGTCCATCGGGACAAGCGCGGCGCGGGGCTGTGGCATCGGAGCCCGCGAGACCGCCCCCGACGGCTGGGCAGCAACGGCGGCAAAAAGGTGTGGCGGTGCCGGCCGCTAAACCGGCGGGACCTCCTGCCGCGGCGGCGACTAGGCCCCGCCCGCCGCCTCCTCCACCTGAGGAACCCGGCGGCGCGTGGACGGTCGTCGGCGCCGCGAAGAAGGCGGGCAAGGCGGCCAGAGCGGCCAAAAAGCGCGCGAGGCGGAAAGATAGGAAGAAGCGAGCCATGGCGGCGAGACTTCGCGCCCCGAATTCCGAGGCTGTAGTAATCACGCTGCAGCCTGAGGCGGAAAAGAAGGGCGTGACGTACGACGACGTCATGGCGAAGGCGAAGGAGGCGGTGTTGCCCCACCTTGGCGAGCTCGGAGCTGCTGGGGGCTTCCGCATGAGGCGTACTGTCACCGGGGCCCGAATCCTAGAGGTACCCGGTGCGGCCAGTGGCCCTGCGGCGGATGCCCTAGCAGCGAGAATTAGGGCGTCCCTCAATTCAGAGGAGGCCCGAGTGTCCAGGCCCACAAAGTGCATAGACATGCGCATCATGGGCCTGGACGACTCAGTCAAGGTGGACGAGGTGGTGGCCGCCATCGTCAGGGCGGGTGGTTGCACGACCGATCAGGTCCGGGTGGGCACCATCCGCGCTGACGGCACGGGCATGCGAGCGGTGACAGCTAGCTGCCCCGTGGCGGCGGCCAGGACCATCACCGGGGAGGGCCGACGGCTGTTGGTAGGCTGGGTCTCCGCGCAGGTCAAACTGCTGGAGCCCAGACCTCTGCGGTGCTTCCGGTGCCAAGTGGGGCACCACGTTGGCGCCCACTGCGCCGCGGAGGTGGACCGCAGCGACCGCTGCCACCAGTGTGGCCAGCCCGGTCACAAGGCCGCAGAATGCCGTGCTCCGCCGCACTGCTACGCATGTGCGGCGGCAGGCAAGCCGGCCAACCACCGGGCTGGGGGCAGGTCCTGCGACCCCCCCGCCAAGGACAAGGGCAGGGCCCGTAGGCCCATCCCCGCCGACGTCCTCACCGCCGCAGCCGCCTCCTTGGCCGCCGCCGCTATCGCCGCCGCACCCGCCGCTCTCGCTGCCGCACCCGCCGCAGTCGCTGCCGCACCCGCCGCGGCAGTGCCCCCTAGAAGGGCTCGGGAGGAGACAATGGACTGCCAATAACGGCCCCATTCCGTCTCCTCCAGGCGAATATCAACCACTGCGCCCCCGCTCAGGATCTGTTGCTCCAGAGCATGGCGCAGTGGTCGATAAATGTCGCCGTCGTCTCCGAGCCGTACTACGTCCATCCCCGTGGAGACTGGGTTCAGGACCTAGACGGCTCGGTGACGTTAATCTCGTCGGCCGCCGCCGGTACCCCGCCCCTCGAGGCTGTTGCGAGGGGGCGGGGCTGCGTGGCAGCACGGTTCGGGGACATTGCAGTGGTAGGCGTCTACCTGTCCCCGAGCAGATCTCTCGACGAACTCCAGGTCTCCCTTATGGAGCTAAATGTCGTCGTCGCTGGGTTTGGTCCCCTCCCCGTGGTCGTTTGCGGGGACTTCAACGCCTGGAATACGGCTTGGGGTTCCCGGTACACGAACCCACGGGGTCAGATGGTGGAGGACTGGGCTTTGGAGCTGGGCCTGGTCGTCCTGAACCGGGGTTCTGTCCCCACGTTGGCGCGGATGCGGGGTGAATCAGTGGTGGACATTTCGTTCGCCAGCCCCGCTCTGTTGCCGCGTGTCGTCGACTGGCGCGTTATGGAGGAGGTGGAGACGTACTCCGACCACCGGTACATCCGGTTGGACGTCTCCGCCGAAACCTCGGCCGCGCCGGTCCGACAGAGCCCCTGCGGTCCGCGGTGGGCGCTTAAGCAGATGGACCGGGAGCTCCTCCTGGAAGCCGCGACGGTACAGGCCTGGGTGCAAGCACCGGACAGGCCTGTCGACATAGACGTCGAGGCGGAGTGGTTCCGGGAGGCCATGTCGCAAATCTGCGACGCGGCAATGCCCCGAGTCCGTCCAGGGCGAGCTAAGCGCCAGGTGTGCTGGTGGTCGCCGGAGATTGCTGCACTGCGCAACGCATGCAGTCACGCGCGACGCCGGTACGCCAGACACTGCAGGCGCCGCATCCGCCCGTCGGATGCGGAGGCCAGAGAAGCGGAGCTGTATGAGGGATACAGGGCGGCAAAACGCACCCTCCGAACGGAGATCAAGCGGGCCAAACTGGAGGCCCGCAACGTGTGGCTGGGGTCTCTGAACGCGGACCCATGGGGGCGCCCGTACAATATGGTACGGGAAAAGCTCCGCCCCTGGGCTCCCCCACTGACTCAGAGTCTCCGGCCCCAGATCGTAGAGGGTGCGGTGAACGCTCTGTTCCCTGCGCGGGGGGAACACTCCCCCCCGCCCATGGCTCCGCCTCCACCGCCAGCGGTGTCTGACGCGGACCGCAACAGCGACGACGACGATGCTCCAGAGGTGACCGAGGTAGAAATGAGAGTGGCGGTGCGAAGGCTGAGTGCCAAAAACACCGCCCCAGGACCCGACGGCTTGCCTGGAAAGGCTTGGGTCCTGGCCATGGAGGCTCTCGGGCCTCGACTGAGAGGGCTCTTCAGCGCATGTTTGGAGAGGGGCCAGTTCCCACTTTGCTGGAAGACGGGGAAACTGGTCCTCATAGCGAAGCCAGGGCGCCCTGCGGACTCTCCGTCCGCGTACCGGCCCATTGTGCTGCTCGACGAGGTGGGCAAGCTCTTTGAGAGAGTCATTGCAAACCGCCTCGTCGGGCGCCTAGCACGGGTGGGGCCGGACCTTTCGGACGGACAGTTCGGCTTTCGCAGGATGCGCTCTACGGTGGACGCCATCATGCGCGTGCGAGCCCTCACGACGGGGGCTGCGGTGTCCCGGGGCAGGTGTGTCGTGGCAGTGTCCTTGGACATTGCCAACGCCTTCAACTCCCTGCCCTGGAGTACGATCCGGAGGGCACTCCGGTACCACCGGGTGCCCGAATACCTCTGTCGAGTGGTCGAGGCCTATCTGTCGGAGAGACTTATAGTCTATCCCGGTCACCAGGGAGACTGGAAACGTCGAGAGATGTCGTGCGGTGTTCCGCAGGGGTCGGTACTAGGGCCACCCTTGTGGAACATCGGGTACGACTACGTGCTGCGCGGCGACTTCCCTGACGGGGTCAGCGTGGTTTGCTACGCAGACGACACGCTGGTCCTAGCGCAGGGAGAGTCGTACCAGGCGGCGGTCGCTCTAGCGACACGCGGGGTTGCGATGGTCGTTGATCGGATCCAGGAGTTGGGACTCGAGGTGGCGCTTCACAAATCCGAGGCGATGTGTTTCCACGGTCGCCAGTCTCGGAACGCGCCGCCATTGAGTTCCCAACTAACGGTAGGAGGAGTTCACATCGGTGTCGGGTCGACGATGAAGTACCTGGGACTCGTCCTCGACAGCCGGTGGAATTTCGTGGAGCATTTCCGACGTCTGGCTCCCAAACTCAACCGGGCTGGGGCTGCGCTCAAGCGGCTCCTGCCCAACCTTGGGGGTCCAGACGCCTCCTGCCGGAGGCTCTACGCGGGGATCGTTCGGTCCATGGCCCTCTACGGGGCGCCGGTGTGGGCGCCGTCGCTGAAAAAGCAACCGGCGGCCATACTGAACGCCTGTCAGAGGGTCATGGCGATAAGGATGGTGCGGGGATACTGCACGGTCTCCCGCGAAGCGGCGAGCCTTCTGGCTGGCCTACCACCGTGGGATCTGGAGGCAACAGTCCTTGCACACATGCACGACATGCGCGTGGAGATGCAACGCCGGGGTGAAAGTCCGCTGCCGCGACAGGTCACGGCATGGCGGACAGAGCTCCGGCGGGATCTCATGGTGAAATGGCGTCAGCGACTATCGCAACCCAGTGCTGGGCACGCCACAATTATGGCGATAAGTCCCCTCTTTGAGGCGTGGCTGGAAAGACCTCACGGCGTCCTTACCTTCCGCATGACGCAGGTACTCACTGGACATGGTTCGTTCGGGAGTTTCCTGCACGGGATTCATGCGGAGGTGACGCCCGGGTGTCGCCACTGTGCGGAACGCCCGGAGGACACGGTGGAGCACACAGTCGAGGTGTGCCCTGCTTGGGCGGAGCATCGCCGTGCCCTCGTGGGGGCGATCGGCGGCGGAGACCTCTCGCGCCGGGCCTTGGTTGAGGCCATGGTCCGGAGCGAGGAGGAGTGGCAGGCGGTCGCCGACTTCTGCGAAGCAGTAATGCTCGCAAAGGAGGAGGCCGAACGCATCAGGCAACGGCGTTATCGCCGCCGCCGTCGCCGGGATTCTGATCCCGATTTCCGGCCAACGTAGACGCGGGCTTGCGGACAGTGAGCAATGGGTAGCTCACTGTCCGGCCGTCCGGTAACTGTTCGGACCAAGCCCAAGTCGTCGACGGCGCGCACTGTTCCCGCGCGCCTCAAGGAGTTGTCAGCAACAGCAGGGACCCAGCCGGGTCGAAGCCTACTGGGGCCAGGGTTATCCGAAAGGGCGCTCGAGCCCCGGTATGAAGGCTAGAAGGAACGGGGTGGGTCTTTTAGTCAGTAAGAGTCTGACACTATCTCCCGCTCCGCCCAAGGGCGGGGGATGTCAATGCATGATTTTTTCCCACCATAAAAAAAAAAAAAAAAAAAAAAAAGGTTAAAGTAAAATAAACAGTCGTATGTTCATACGCCTTTATGGTCTGATACGATTTCGTTGGATCACGATAAAATTGAAAGTCGTACGTGCGTACGTCTATATGGCACGTCGAAACTGCCCCAATACGCAATAATATTGCTCTTACGTCAATTATACGGCTATTTGGTCTAAAAATAATTCTAGACTCTCCAGCATACGGCAAATAATATTTTATAATTTATACAAAAAGTAATTAACACTAAATTATAAGAAAAATTCAGTTAATGTATTGCTTATAGTAGAATCCAATGGCATTAAAAACGAAAAATCACATTTTTGCATATACGCCCCTATGGTTTGAGACCCGCGATATATATATTACTTTAAGTCCTTATAGTCCTAAGGTTGTCTGGTAAACATGTTGTCAGCGATATGACCGCAGTATTGGCTCTCTCTTCAATATTTGCGTTTAAAGAAAAATTGTATGCATAAAGAAAGAAAATGTATTGAAGAACATACTTAAATTAGTTAACAATAATTAAACAAATTAAACAGTAAAATACGCTTAAATAATTAAAATGCCTAGCTAAATATGACGTCATAAAACTCCTCCGCATCGCTGTCGAGCAAGCTGGCGGCATTGCCACGTTGTATGGCAATGCTTATTCTCTGACCGAAGTAGAAGCCAGCCCTTGGGTCACGCGAAGAGTCAACTAAGCGTTTTGATAATTCTTTAAAAAGCATATGAGCACTCGGACCCCACGGCCCAAGAGTTTCCCAGAAGAACATTAATTTTACTTTCAATACATTTCAATATTAAAATACAATCCAAAAGCATCATCGTTTCGAAGCATTTCCTCTTGAAACAAGAATTGTAGCAAACTATAAACAAAACTAGGCCAAGATCGATTTATTTTCATTGCGCTTGTTTACAGTCGAGTTCTGGTTTCATTTCATTGTTTTGCTGAGTCCACGCCGATGTTGATGTAATATTCATCGACTTTGAGTTTCAGTGGATAGTTAGCATGCAAATTGTCAAATTAAATATTTTTATGGGTGAAAATGGTTTTGTTAGCAGGGAATTATACTCGTAAGTATAATTGATTTATTCATTACTTTATTACACACTAGCTTTTGCACGCGGCTTCGCCCGCGCCTAAAATATAGCCTATGACACTCAAGAATAAAGCAGTATTCTATTGGTGGAAAAATTTTAGCAATAGGACCAGTACTTCCAGAGATTACCCCCTACATACAAACTTAAAAAAAATACCTGTTTATAATATTAGTATAGATACATTACATTGCATTTATTTGCATTTTGAAGTATAGACCATTAGGCCCAGGCCCGGATCGACGGCGCTAGGTATTTCATGCGTTCCTCAAAAAAGATATCGACAAAATGAACTGGGCCCTAAGTCTGCTATTACAATAGTGTCAGAATGGTCTATCATTGATGTCATAATTGTCGATTTTGACAAGTTTGGTAATCTACTAATATAATGGCGTCATCATGACTTTCCAATGGTCAACCACTGACACTCCATTGAAAGAAGTGGCATGAAATGGTAATCTCGTACATATTGACAAATGAATATTTGACGTTTGCGGTAATCTGTTAAAACTTTGACAGTTTATTTGATCAGTGTTTGACCATTAGAACGTTATTGTGCAGTTATTGGTTTTAATATGCTCGAAATTATCATTCTACCACGATTCTATTACAAGACCATTGACCGATCAGTGATCGATCATTATGAATTAGCAGATTACAAACTTTTAGCAAAATGACAATGGGATCGTGTTGGAATGACGAATTTATAAAAATAGCAGACTTGGTGCCCTGGTATCAGGTACAATGTCAACTAAAAACCTTTATTCCATGAATTCTTCTCTCATATTTGTTAATATTACTTATATACATAATCAGTATTTTAATGTTCCCACTGCTGGGACTCAAGCCTCCTCTATATGAAAGAATGGGTCGTAATCCACCACCCGGACCCAGTGCGGGTAGGTATTCATAATAAAATATGAAAATATTACAAACCTCTTTCTTTTTTAACAGTAGAGTTTCTGGCCATTTTTTTTTAATTAAAAACATTCAATTTGAACTGTGCACTAGCTTGACATTTTATGAATGCCTAAAATAGCTCTATGAGAAATAAAATAATCGAAATCTTGAATATTTCATAAAGTCTATGTCTCATTTAAGTCTTCATATACATTCTGTATAATTTGATTAACTTTCGTAATTTACAAAGTTTTAGGCACCTAGCAATTTATAACTTACGAACGAAAAATAACTATGGTAAAATTATACGCATTACGTATAAAATTCAAAGTACCGATTAGTTGTAATGAGTGTACCAAAAACATTTAACTACATTAATTTTAACGTACATTTCATTTAATTTAAGCTTTTACGTACTTAAAATTAATGTAGAAAGTTTTAAATGCAGCTTTTTAGCATACGAAGGTATTTTGGTAATGTAATTTATGATAGACGCTACTAGCTTTTGCTAGCGGCTTCACCTGAGTTCAAGGTGAAAATTAAAACAATTTTTATGGGATTTGGCAATTTTATAACTGTGTTTTATCGCAGTTTTTTTGTTTATGTGGCAAATCGCATCCAATGACTTTTTCAGCTCTAGGATGGAGCAAAAAGGGCGTGTCAAACTTTTACCGACTGAAATTCACCTGTGTCCTTCAGCTACCCTTTGTATTTATTTATTTAAATCTCATGTACAGTAGTGGTACATAGGCGGACTTATGCCTTGATCACACGTACCAAGTAAAAGGGCGAGACAGTAAAATGTAGCTCGGGCGAGACAGTGATGTAAGCGAGTTGTAGAGATAAATGGTAGGCCGAGTACTGGGCGCTGTGTTTACATGTACCGAGTACTCGGCCGAAAGTACTGTCTCGCCCGCTTACTCGGTACGTGTGATCAAGGCATTAATGTAACGAGCACAACAATGCAAACCAGTGCAATGCTTTGTGTACCAGAGAGATGAATTTTAAATAAGATATATTCTCTAAACTCTTTACTCACACACATATTATACACACCATCACACACAACATTACACACCATAACTTAAATTCTCATATTTTTGGACATTCACACAGAGTCGGTTCCTAAACGTGTGACATTTTTTATTATTATTTTTTTAATTTTTTTTTTTTTCTTTCTCCTTTTAAACTATAAACCTCATTATATTTTATTGTAACATGTTACTGGTGAAAACAGATTTCCGCTTTTGTTATTACCCTCATGGAATCACTGGCCCCCAAGTCACAGGCTATAAACCTAGTTTGGAGACCAGGAGATAATACTTCATGCAAACTATATTGTATTTTATTATGAACCTTTGTGTACAATTTCTTGAAATAAAGTTATTATTATAAAGTTATTTTTATTATTCTAATACTAGCGGTCCAGACAGACGTTGTCCGGTCCACAAACTGGATTTTAGTCAGAAACCCATCCAGAGACCCATATACGTAAACACACAAAATTTCATCCAAATTGGTCAAGCCACAAGAGGAGACAAGTGACAAAAGACATTGCTCAGCCTCCATACATTCTTCGCCCTGGAGTCGAGGGCATCGGAAAATGATGTATCGATTAAAAAGTAAATCGATTGAATACAATTGATTGGACATCTCTAATTTATTATCGACATGATATGACATTAGGCGTATAAGGCGGCTGGCGGATGTTATTCGTTGCTTAAAATACTAGAAACAAGATTTTAATGAAAATATTTTTTTCTTGGCTTTTATATCTCGGTATACCTATATCTAATTAATGCTCGTCAAGACGAATCATACGAGCCCAAACTCGATGGGGTTGTGTCGTTTAACTACCAAGTTCCTACAGCCACCTTCCAGTTGCATCATCACATCAGCTCCATGTCATAACGGTTTTGCATACCTAGTCATCTGATTTACACATGCATGCAAAATTTCAGCTCAAAATTTGTAAGATTTGATGACAGACAAACATCGGGACAGGTGAAACTAAATAAAAACTTATAAAAAAAGTGTATTTTGGCATACAGCTAGTTCGTGTTACAGAAGTATTTGCAACTAATATAACAAAAAACTGGGCAAGTGCGAGCCGGACTCGCGCACTGAGGGTTCCGTGCAAACTACAATGGAAACTCGAAGATTTTTTGAATTACAATATTTTTTTTTGTGTCGTAGGTAACAACAAAACTGTTTTCAGATTTATTCCTATACTTGTGCTAAAAAACCATATTTTGTGCCAAATTTCAGGATTCTGGGTCAACAGGAATGTCCCTATGAATTTCGATCTTTAGAGTATCAAAACATACGTTTTTTGCGACATAAACGGCCGTATCTTTTTTATTCGTTAACTTAGAAGTGTGTTATTTCACAGCTTAAAGGGACTGCAGACCTGAGTATATGATTTTAATTTCAACTCGATACCTCAACGCGTTCTCATGATAAAGGGTCTTGACAGACAGACAGATGGACAGACAGACAGACGGACGAACAACAAAGTGATCCTATAAGGGTTCCCTTTTTTTTCTTTTGAGGTACGGAACCCTAAAAAGACCATTAATTACCTACATCGTGTATTCCGATACTCTTTGTTGCACAGGGCGAGTTTACACATTCACTTACGTATTGAAAAATTATATGCACAAAGATATACAATACAGACCTACACATTTGTATATGAATGGCATAAAGTTTATTCTATGAACCTGTTGAACTTTAGTACATTATAAAGCGCTCAGTGAAAATGCGGTTTTTGTGGTAGTAGTAATGTGAGGTTTTCAGTTCCATTACGATATTTAATCGAAAGTGGTTTTAATACGTGTGAATCGTGCATTAAAATTTGATAAGAGCATCACTTTAGAGTACATTTGAACTTAGTAAAGTGCCTTTATTTAAAACTAATAATAGGTTGTATTCGATTTGGTTTTTTTAAATGTAGGCTTGTATTACGCCCTATTTCTTCAAGAGAAAAATTGACGAGCTGTTATTTACATAATTGACATAATATTGATTTGCTTTCAAAACGCTTAGTTCGCGTGACCCAAGGGCTGGCTTCTACCTCGGTCAGAGAATAAGCATTGCCATACAACGTGGCAATGCCGCCAGCGTTTTGGGTACACTTCCAGTCGACAGCGATGCGGAGGAGTTTTATGACGTCATATTTAGCTAGGCATTTAGTGTATATATTATATTAAACAAATTAAACAATAAAATACACTTAAATAATTTAAGTGTATTTTATTGTTTAATTATTGTTAACTAATTTAAGTATTTTTTAAATAAGTTAATAAGTTTGTTCATTAAATATTGATATATACATAAATATTTCGTATAACGGTATTTACGGTCACACTCCTCCGAAACGCCTCGACCGATGAAATGATTTTTTTTTAAATTTATTTTTTAGGTTTGAAAATGTGCATAATGTTTTTTTATATTAATTAATGGCTATCAATGATCCCGTATAGACAAAACCCATATCACATACTATTTTTGAGTTTTGACTTTAAGAACGATAAAAACGCATAAAATACAAACTTATTACGTTGTTAAAATACATCAGCTGATTATTGTTTTTTCGTTTTTGACTCGCATTCGTCAAAATCAAAACATGCAAAAAAAATGCCTATCAGTTATTTATTGAGATAAACTTCTAACTGTGATTATATATATTTTTTTTAATGGACAATAAAAAATAAGAAAAACATGAACAAATTAAAATTTTAATAATATTATAACCATGTGCTGTGAAGCTTACTATTTTCGATGAAACTTTACTAAGATCAAAATTGAATTAAGGGCCCTTCTAATATATGTAGGTAACTAAATACCTGTTGTCGTATCTGTTACATCTCATCATCATCATCATCATTTCAGACGATAGACGTCCACTACTGGACATAGGCCTCCCCCAAGTGTCGCCACAATGATCGATCCTGTGCGTCCTGCGTCCATCGGATTTCCGCAACTTTCACCAGGTCATCGGTCCATCTTGTAGGGGCCTTCCGACACTCCAGAACCTTTCGGCCCCAACGGCCATCTGTTCTGCGAGCAATGTGCCCTGCCCATGCTCTGTTACATCTACATTAATATAATAAAGAGGTAAAGTTTGTTTTTTGTTTGTAGGAGGCCATCTCCGGAAATACTGGTCCGTTTACTACAATTTTTTCACCGATAGAAAGCTGCCTTATTCCTGAGTGACATATGCTATATTTTAAGTACGCGGGCGAAGCTGCAGGCAAAAGCTAGTTTTAAATAAAAAATTGTAGACTAGTAAAATCACTCTTTTGGGAATCACTCACATTCTTCAAATCATATATCGACATAGCTGACACCCTTTTTTTTTATGGTGGGAAAAAATCATGCATTGACATCCCTCGCCCTTGGGCGGAGCGGGAGATAGTGTCAGACTCTTACTGACTAAAAGACCCACCCCGTTCCTTCTAGCCTTCATACCGGGGCTCGAGCGCCCTTTCGGATAACCCTGGCCCCAGTAGGCTTCGACCCGGCTGGGTCCCTGCTGTTGCTGACAACTCCTTGAGGCGCGCGGGAACAGTGCGCGCCGTCGACGACTTGGGTTTGGTCCGGACAGTTACCGGACGGCCGGACAGTGAGCTACCCATTGCTCACTGTCCGCAAGCCCGCGTCTACATTGGCCGGAAATCGGAATCAGAATCCCGGCGACGGCGGCGGCGATAACGCCGTTGCCTGATGCGTTCGGCCTCCTCCTTTGCGAGCATTACTGCTTCGCAGAAGTCGGCGACCGCCTGCCACTCCTCCTCGCTCCGGACCATGGCCTCAACCAAGGCCCGGATAGCTGACACCCCATAATACTCCTTAAATTCCGACCATAACCTTACACAATATTAAAATTAATTAAAAACACACTCACTAATAGAATTCGCCATAACATTCCGGCTATCAGGCCCAACTATGAGAGCTTGCATTATTAGAGGCCCAAGCATAAATGTGTCCCCTACATTCTTTGGGGCTCTTCAAATTCTTTGCTCTTAATGAAATCACCATGTATTTGTGCCTTTATACGACAATTATGCTGGTTGTAGGTAAGATAGATAGATCAATTAGAAAAAATATAATTAATAAATAATTTCTTTCTTTATTCTTACAAAATATATATTGTTATAGTACAATAAATATTTCTTTATTGTACTATATTTTTCGTTTTGTGTCACAAATGTACAAAAAAAAAACAACTTAGTAACTTAGCGGTAAGCTGGCATATATGAGTATACTGTAAATGTTGTGTTTACCCGTAATAGGGTAGTTTCCGAATCAAAATAATTACATTTTATTCAGTCCGTATTTTAGATTATAAAAAAATATTAGACACGTATTTTTTTATTTGTAAATTAAAGTTACGTGTAACCTCACGCCGTGCTGCATTTCTTCGCACGGGGTGACGTCACACGTAACTTTAATGGGCTATATCTTTGTCATTTTTGGTTTAATTTACAAATAAAAATAAACGTGTCCCTTATTTTTGAATAATCTAAATGACGGACTAATTACATTTTTTTACGGCAACTAGCCTATTGGCATGTATACTAGAACAGTACCTATGATTTGTTTTTTATGTGTGTGTATATATGTGCTGTAGGTGAACCTAAATAAATAAATAGAGTGAATAGGCTCTTAATAAACTAGTACGCCTCACCATTAACGACTGCATCACTGCTTACCATCAAGTGGGATCGCAGTCAAACACTAGTTTATTAAAATGAACATTATCAGACCACCGTTCCCACTCTGTGTGGAGCAAGAAAGGAGTGTCAGACTTACTGAATAAAATATAGCTGTGGTCCTTCAGTTACCTTTTGCATTCCAGGGTCGTAGAGACTCTTCCGAAGAATCCAGCAATCTTGGCAGACATCGGCTCATTGCCTTTAAGAAATGTTTAGGAGCCCTGTAGGGCCGATCCCTACAGGAATCCTTCCAGGCGCGCGTGGATCACTACGCACCATTGAAACCTCGGGTTCTGCTCTTACTGAAACCGGCCTTCCATATTCGACGAGAGACGGCGAGCTACATATTGTTTGCTGTCCGCACGGTTATGATGTTTGAGGATAGCCTTTGTGACTTAAGTTTAAATTGTTTTTTGTCCTCAGGGTGTAAAACGTTTATCCGGTACATCATGTGCTATCAAGGCAATATCTTAATAAGTAGATAACCCATATATTCACAAGTTATTATCATACATTTTGCTCTATTACCAGAGAATATAACAGTAAAATTATTCAAAGATAAATCATTTCACTGCGTAGCAAGTACACTGCATTCTAGTTACACAGTCTTACAGCAAAAATATTATTCCAAGATCGTTCATCGCAGTATACTTGGCGGATTATGTTCACTACAGAACTCGAGCTAAGCGTAGGCGTCTACGAGCGTCTACGAGGTGCTACGAAGTTGCTACGAGATGCTACGGGTAAATGAAGTTTTATTTTATGCTTCTTTTATGCTATCGTTAAGCTTAATGGCGGCTTATATTTAGAATAACATTGATAGCAATACTTTTATCTCCTATGGCACTTAAACGTAACTGGTATATGCATAATCAACCTTATAATGTTCCCATTGCTGTGACTTTGGTCTCCTCGATTAAAAAGGGAATGGGCCGTAATCCATCACGCTTGCCTTGTCTAGTGGATGTCACTTAAGGGCCAAGCGCCCGAAAAGTACCATAAAACAGTGACTTTCTGTAGCCTACTCCTCGGTAACGGCCAGGTTAATAGGTTTGAAAAAAATATATGTTTATTAAAAATTCATGAACAACATTATCGACATTTGATTTTTTCGTGCTATTAATACTTTTGTCAAAAAAAAATATTTAGCAATTTCGCAACTTTTCCCTACTCCTTCGAAACGGCTTGGACCTTTTTTTTTTTTTTTTTTTTTTAATCTTTTAAATTTAGGGACTTTTGGTCACAGTACGACCATGCCAGCCCCATCGTAACCTAATACAAGTCAAGCATTATCAACTATGAGGGCTCACAACATTACTCACTATTTTATAAACAGCGATGGCTGCGTTAGAGAGGGGTTCGGACAGTATACTTTGAATAACACCAACATCAATTAAATTAATTTTAAAAGTATTCATCAGCACCTCTCTAGCAGCTCGTGTCCTGACGCATTCCACCAACAAGTGGTGGACATCCTCCACCTTGCCGCATTCTGTACAATTTGGACTGTCACTTATTCTCATTAGATACCGAAACTTGTTGAGTGGAACGTGTCCAGACCGCAGTCTATGCGCTATTATTATAAACTTTCTCTTAAGCTTAGTATTGGCAAACCAAGGAATACGTGGAGGTTCACATTGTATTGTCTTGTACCAGATTCCCTTTTCAAGTGATGTTCTATTAAAATATTCTTTCCAATCCTTAGAGCATTCAATTTTATATTTTGGTAAAAGTTTGGAGTAGCTTGGAGTAATATTCACCTTCAAACCATCCGACACAGAAGTCTTTGCCAGTTGATCGACCTCCTCGTTCCCCGTAAGCCAACATGCGACGGAACCCATTGCAGAATCAAATTCACATTATTAGACATGAAATAATATATTTGTCTTAATATGTCATAAGCAATCGAAACACCTCTGCAGCCAGAGGCACATCGAGCTATATGCTGAAGAGCACTTCTGCTGTCTATGAAAATGACAATCCTATCGTTATTAAACTCCGCGTTTTGCAAGTATGTAAGTGCCGTTGATACCGCAAGGAGCACCGCCGTCATTATACATACATTACTATTACAAATTTTAAACAATCCTTTACTATTATGCTTGGACCTTTAGAAACATTTTTACACATGAAAATTGGTGGTTAAATATTCTTCAAAGTGAACATTGCATATGTGAATCAATCAATATCTCGCAGAGAAAATAGATTTAAAGCGCTTTCCGGGCGCTGCTGGCCGCAAATAAATGCACAGATTTGCGTATTGCCGCCTAGGCGAGTGCGAAGGTTGCGTCCACATAATTTCGGTCAGATGGTTCAAGGGACTATACGCCTTAAATTATCTCCGAATTTTTGGTTCTAGAACATGTCGCAACTGGTTTATTTGAGGAGACACTGTGTTTTATAAAGTTAGAACTACATTAGAACGATGTCGCGTGGTATCGCGTTTCGTGGATCCAGTGTAGCTCTACAAGTCTAGTTTCCTTATAAAATGTATGGAGACCGACGCTCCCAGATCAGCGTACGTGGCTCACGTGTGCGCAGTGTGCTACCTTAAGTCTTGTGTGTCTTACACTTCTCTCTCTGTTTTGCCTTGACTGCAGTAATAATGATTCAATTCTATCACTTCAGCTATACAACCCGTGCGTATTAACATGGCACCTGATGAATGACGTTTGAAGTATTGAGTGCATTAAATTTTATTTTAGTATTTTGAAAATCAAAATTATTTTGTGCAGAGTATTTTCTCATTTATGACATATGAAAGTAGTATATTTTCTTTACGAATTTACGATGTTTTAACCCGTTGTATGCCGGCATGCAGATCTACGCGAGACACAATGGCTTTTTAATTGTGTCTCTAATTACGGCATACGAGAGGTTAAACGTGACAATACAAACTATTTTCGAGTATTCAATGTGGCTACTGTTTTAGAGCCAGGTGCCATGTTAATGCGCTCGGGTTGTACCTACATATGTCTGTTACAGCTTCGAGATTATCCGAAAGAGTCACCATGACTCTAGAATGAAACGGGCAACTGAAGAAGTGACGCAGATGAGTTTTAAGCAGTAAAGTCTTTCACTAACATGCGCTCAACCTATAAGAGCGAAAGATTATTTGATGATTTTAGAACTCCAAAGAATAGCTATATGAATATGTATTTTTCAAACTTGATGTGAATATCGGATAACAATACTAAAGATTTTTAATACTATAGAATAGAAGAGAAATTTGCGTGATTCAAAATAAGTGAGCTTTACTAATTGGAAAAACTTGTGCTTATTATGTTCCATAAAGATCAAGTTACTTATTTTTAGCTTGTTCTAAAAAAAAGTGTGTTTTATATAGACAACAAATAATTTATATTGTGTTATGGGTGAGGAAAACAGTTAATCTATTTTCATGAAAAAGAAGTAACTGTTTCATAGTTTTGTATCGGGATTATTAAGATTAAGGAAAAAAGGCTTTTTCATTTCAGTTCGTACAATTTTATTATACACTAACAAATTGTAAAGTTTTATCAAAATATATTTCCATTTATGTCAAATTGTAGTTCATAAATTATTATTTACATTATTAACAATATACAAATATTTTACAAAAGCTCATTACTTAATTTGAACTTAGACATAACTTACTATCAATAAGTTACAAAGTTAAGTTTTATCACTGTCACAAATAAATGATGAAAATATTTCATTAATTTGAGCAAAACGAATTTAATTAAACTATCGAGTGTCAAATTAAAATGAACAAATGAAGCGAACGATATTATTATACTTATTTGAACATATACATTAATTGAATATCGATTGTTATAATTAAACATTGATTGATATCATACTTGAAGCAATTAAGCGCTTCAAAATTTAAAATTAATTACTGACAGCAAAAAGGTATTAAAAAAAATTACAAGTTTCACAACCTTAACATTGGCACTTTAGAATTTCGCACACATTTCACACAGTAGTTTATTTAAACACTTCTAAATATTGTCAATCAATTTAACAATCATAAAATCTTTCTACAAAAGGCTTTCATCAGCCTTGGATTCAATCCTAAAATCTCCGATATCAAATACAAAGTTCAGTCCAAAATGTTCACAACTCCTTCAAGAATACTGAGAAAGATTTTGAGCCTCATAACTATTATCATGGTCACTAACCACATCTATTTGTTCCTGATCACACGGTTCCTGATCTTTGGAAGAACAGGTACTCTTAGCACAGCAGCATTTCTTAGAACGAGGATCTGAAGACATCGGAGACTCTTCTTTCTTCAGCTTCACACGACGGTTCTGGAACCAGATCTTCACTTGTTTCTCAGACAACTTTAGTCTTGAAGCAATCTCTATTCTTCTCAGCCTTGAGAGATACATGTTCATGGAGAACTCTCTTTCTAACTCCAACAGTTGGGTACCTGTGAAGGCTGTCCTGATTCTCTTGCTAGAATCTTCTTTCAACGGCATGCGTTTCAAGTCTTTTGAATATCCTGGTAGAAGTTCTTCTGGGTGACCTAGCGGAGGGCTAGGAGTACCATTTCTGCTTTCACTGGACAGCGAAGGGGATCGTTGTCCTTGACTCTTCGAAGGAGACGTTGTCACTTTGTAAGGGTGATGTAAATACGGAGAAACAGACTTCTTTCTCTTGTTCACAAAATTAACGGGCTCCTGTTCTTCAGTTTTCAAGTATCCTTCAAATGGTTTGGGCTCAGATTGAGCGTCATAGAAATCAGGACGAGGCAGCTGATGGAAAGGATACCGAAAGTTCAACTGCTCCAAAAACGGCCTGAACAGATCTGGCGATCGTTGCTGATGCAACCCGATGTTCAGAAGACTGTTCAAGTTCCCCGGGTAAGGGTACGGTAGGTACTTCGAACGCGGATCCAAATGGTGACCGATCAACGCGTAAGGATGTATAGGTTCACTAGATAGTTCATTTTTCTTGCAATCTTTCGTATCACTTATAAGCGCATCGACTAAGAACGACCGAGACATTTTGGTGTGTGTAGCTCTCTCGAACTCCGGTATACTACTGAATATGGGGTGCGTGGCTCCTAAAAGTAACAATTACAAAAACTACCCCCACTTAGTGCACCCTATTGTATACACACACAATGCACCTCGAAGCGTTTTGGCAATTATTTGGCCCGGCCCACCCCTTTGTCGGTGAGACGTCAACCCCAGTGTAAGTTGTGAAAAAAAAAACTTTGAATGGAGCATTTTAGTAGCTATGAATAATTTTGTATGGCACGAAACATCCCTAATATCTGTCTCATTAAATCCAATTTGGTTACTGTTTTGAATGCATGTGTGGATGTGTACGTTGAGTTTTTGTTGCTAAATTATTCAGGTTTTTTAAAGGAGATATAAAAGTGTTGTTATTATTTATTACGTCTTAACGTCTTTAGGGATTTAAACACGTTTTCTGGGTTGGCCGATACGATACAAGTATGTATTTATTTGGAAATTTTATAATTTAGCTATATTCAAGGCTAGACTGAATAGGCACTTAATAAACTAGTATGTTTCAACATCATCGATTGCATCACTGCTTACCATCAGATGGGATCGCAGACAAGCACTAGTTTATATCAAGTAAAAATATTGTAAGTTTTTAAAATCGGTCAAAATTTAGATATATGACTATTATAACTGGTACAGCCTTACGTCTAGTATCTTTTCGTATATAGTACACATTTTTGTGAAACTCTTATACTTTTAACAGGTCAACCCCAAAATAAATCCCAGCAAAACAAACACCCAACGATCAAAACCTCTCGCTTGTACTACAGCGCACCATATTAATTAAATATGAATACCCCATAATTGAATCCTTACGGTGCACGCGTGATCCTTGCAAAAGAAACCCTACCAATTGGGGAGGGCGATCTGTAGCCCCGCCTTCCATTCCGGACAAAACTAGTTTTTGAAATATTAAAATCACCCTAATATTCGTCAGCATTATAATTGTGAACCAATTCATGTTATTATCATGTCAGTATTAATTTGTAAAGTAACATTTTCTTTTGTGTGCATAAGTGGTTTCAGATGGAAGATTTTGATGTAAGTAAATATTCGAAGTTTGCTTTCATAACGGTAATTTGTTTTGAATCTGTATCATGGCTTTATCATGGTTATATTAAATCTAGAATCAGAGTCTATAAATATTCACATAATTCATCTATCTTATTTTCGGATGATGATGATGCTAATGATGATGAAGCGCACCAATTTATTGAGACCCTATTCACACTAGCCCTGAAGACACCCAAAATACAATCGGACGGGAAGACCTTAGCAAGCCAATTGTTCCAGTCCTTCAATGTATCGGGTATAAAAGCCGACACACAATGCTTAGTCCGGAGTTCCGGACTGTAGAGATGCTAACTACCACCAGGTATCTTTACACTTGTAAAAGTTAAGAATTTAGGTTTTGGAATATACCTGTTTACACTTTCAAGTTTAACACTAAAGTTAGCGTGAATTGGCATCTTTTGGGTATGAATACCAGACTCGATACTCTCTCGGTAAAACTTGTCAAAACAATTTGTTTGAGACACAACAACACGGCAATAAAATGTTAGCATTCACCCTGCTAAAATAGAATTGCTAAGACTTCGCAATTCAATTTGCAAAATGTCGCTCAAAGGGTTCAAAGGACCAAAATTAAACAAAACCCGACGGCTGCTTCCTGAGACATTGTCTTTTGAGAAACATCGGAATCAAGTGAGAACCTCTTCACAATTAAAGGATGCGTCCGGGCCTAAGGCAGTTGAGGAAAAAAGTAGCAAAAATACACACAAACTACAAATCAGTTTGTATCATCAGCAAATATTTTTTGCAACACATTTTTGTTCCTTTGTTACAAAATCTGACGGCACTGGATTCGATCACGAAATCGCGTCAGCCAAACAATAGGATGAAAATAACAATGTTTGGGCAAATATCACTTGGTTACTGTACGTATCTGATGCTGTTAAAATTCGCAAAGAATTTTCACCCTTTTTGATAAATAAAATAGAGGTGTTTTTTGTGTAGAATGTCGAGGATCTAACTCCCCCACAAATCTGAGAGATATAAAGGGTTATTATCGAATAAAACCGAGGGTATCCTCCTAATTGTGTGTATGTCAAACTATACCAGGTGGCCTATGACACGGTAATGATAATTCGGGATAGTTACACAATGGAAAATATGGCAAATTAGGTAACTGTTATCAAATAAAAGAGGTTTTGTAACGGGATGTTTTGACATGATTGCCTATTGATAATTGGATGATTTTAATTCGTATTACTTCACCATCAATTATTTCGTTCACTTTATTATATTTTGTTAAATTTGAAAATTATTCCAACAGACTCCCGGGATAAAAAATATCGTAAGTACTATTTTAGAAAATAGACGTCTGCAAAATTTTATTCAAATCCCTTCACCAATTTCAACATGAAAGAGTAAAAAACATACACATACAAACTTTCACCTTTATAATAATTATTATAGCGTGATGTCCAACACATACAAAAATTATTAAATAATAACTTTTGCCCGCGGATTCACCCACGTACATAAAATAATTATCTGTGTCACTCAAGAATAAAGCAGCTTTCTATCATTAAAAATTTTTTTGCAATCGGACCAGTACTTTCAGAGAATATCTACAAAAAACAAAAAAAAAAATTACGTCTTTATAATATTAATGTGATGAGTTCAGTTTTGGATCGAATGGTTGCCGAACATCAAGTGACCTTCATATTTAATTAGGCAGATATCTTTTTTTATTCTTAGACAGTTTATAGACCTTTCCATTTACCTTCTTGAATAGACCTGTGACTATTTTACGTCTTAATTCGATTCCACAGTTGCTACAATATGACCAGTAAAATATACTGAAATCTACATTCCGTTTATTTCGAAAACATCAGTAGTTACACAAAACACTGCAATAGGATTTTGCGGTGCATGGATCCACGAAATTGTGACGTCATGTTTGAACATTCAAACAGGCTTTGAATACTGAATTTAGCTTTGCTGAGGTCAAACCAGGTCGGACATTTATGTAGGACTGTAGGAATGTTGTGTATAAAAGGACGTCAGTAGTGTAGACCATAGTTGTATATCGGCCTACTTTTTCATGAAATAGAGTCTTGATTATTTGGAATAACATACGACTTTTTTTTTAAGGATGCGTCGCTTCAAATTAGGAATTGCTAATGTATCATGAGTGTGTTCAAAAACAACACCGAGACCCGGAACAAATATTTTGTATGATTGGCTAGTTTTAAGTAGGTATTAAAAATTGTAAACTGTGATAATCGTAGTGGGTAGCATGATTATCATTTCATCATCATCATCATTATTTCAGCCAGTAGATGTCCACTGTTAGACATAGGCCTCCTCCAAGTGTCGCCACAATGAACGGTCCTGGGCGTCTCGCATCCATCTATAATATTTAAGTTATTACAACTATTATTGTGCAACTGTTTGTTTTTCTTAAATAAATAAAATAAAACCAACCATTTGTGTGTGAGAATCGAACTCACGACACGCAACGCAGCAACCAAATGATTTACCACAGCGTGAGTCTTACTATCGTGTCGTTTCTTTGTTTCGAAACGAATTATAATCCTCCTGCTTTTAGGCCTGCTCATGTGATCAGGCCCAAAACAGGAGGATAGTGGACGGTAATGTTATCGGCGTGCGGTATCTGCTGCTGAACTTAGGCACGTTTCTGCGTTGCACAAATAATATTAGGTACTAGTTTGTGCCAGCGGCTTTACCCGCATACATAAATTATAGTCTATGTCACTCAAGAATAAAGCAGCTTTCTAACAGTGAATAAAATGTAGCAATCGGACCAGTACATTCAGAGATTACCTCCAACAAACAAAAAAATGAAAAATCAAACTTTACTTCCTTATTATATTAGTGTAGATTGTAGTTTAGATAAAGCAGTGTCGTATAAATAAGGCAACACCAAATAACCAATTTTACTACTCCTTCCTATCCTACTTTCGTATTGATCTAGATTATAATTTATTTCAAATTGACACTCCAAAATACAAAGAACCATTTCTAATTACCCAACAATGGACACAAACCTTCATTCGTCTCCAATCTTCCTAAAATTTCAAAAGGTTTCATTTAAAACGCAATCACCAACGGAAATGAATTTGGAAAAGACTTTTAATGACCACCTGAGTATTGTCCACTAAAATTCAAGATGGCGTCGTTCTTGGAACATTGCTTTTAAATGGTTTAACAATACTGTCGCCGGTTCGTCTGAGAGTCACTACGGGGTACACTTGTCCATTTCATTCATAAATTTACTCATTTTAACGTTCATTCATGTTTTTAGCTACGGTTTTGAATGGAGTATCATTTCTATTGTAATTCTTAGTCTATTGTGCTTGCCGATAAGTTTGCGGGACAGGTATCGATTGGCTCCCAATTTTATTTTACCTTCCATCCCTTTTCCCATAAATTCTATCTCTTCTTTTGCAAGGTTCAAATTCGTTTGCATGTCTGTTTCTTGACGGTAAATAAATAAATATTTGAGTCTGGTACCAGTGTAGTGTTGATCTCATTTTTCGCGACTATTGTAATATTTTTAAGTTCATTAATGTCACAATGCGTTTTTGTAACTTTACAAATGTTTGTGACAAAAGTTTTTTTTCTTTAGTGAACGTGTGGTGGATTTCGAGAATACAAAGGCGTGGGCAGTTTTGTGTTACTACTGGGTCTTTTATATAAGTATCACTTTCCTTAAGCGGTCAGTGAGAAGTGCTAAGTTTTTACGCACTGGTATCTTTTCACATTTCTTTTTATGATATGTGTGATATAAAGCCAAAGACAAACTGAGCCCACATAATATGCTACACATTATGACATCCAATTACTCGTACCTTGAAAACAGACGACTTACGTGGGACGCGTATGAAAGTGTTGCGTATGCAAAGTATGTTTCTAAGTCATCTGTTATGAAACATATTCAAGAGTCTACATAATATCATAATGCGTAGCATAGGTACTTGGGCTCAGTTTTTCTCAAACTTAAATGTCATAGTAGTTTTTTTTTTATTTTATTTTTTTATTTTTTTTTATAGTGACATTGATTAACTTTTCCTTCATGCACATTAAAATGAGAATTTAATTTTGACCATTGGGAAAGTTTTCTGTAATTTATTTTTATTACCTTTTTAATTTTTTTTTTTCATATTATAACCTCAAGGTGGCTAAGAGTATCACATGGCCAAGAGAGATCTGCGACTGTCTAGGTAGATTGATTAAGCACTAGGTGTATTATGAATTGACAACATTGCCCCAGTTAAACTCAGAAAATTATACCAACATCACCTCAATACTGAACAGTTAATGTTATGTTACAGTACAACTGTGAACATCAGAAACTCTCAGGGAATTCAAAACTATAGCTGTATATTATATAGGTCGTAGGGTTCTTTAGACTGAGACCGCGGTCCCTTCCACCTATAAAAAAAAATTTTACCACACAAGAAAAAGGCATTAAAGATTTCTACCAAAAAAGCTGTATTTATTTTATATTAGCTATTTCCCGCGGCGTCACCCGCGTACATAAAATATACCCTAAGTCACTCCTAAATAAAGCCACTTTTCTATCAGTGAAAAAGTTTTACCAATCAGACCAGTACTTCAAGAGATTACCTCCTACAATCAAAAAAACAAACTTTACCTCTTTATTATAGTACATATGTCATAGGTCATGTGAAAAGGAGGGATGAAACGCATGTTGCTAAAAAAGTTATGAGTTTACATGTGGATGGGTGGAGGGGAAGAGAAAAGAAAGAAAAGCCAAAGAAAAGATTGTGTGAGAAGCGATATGAAAGAAAAGGGAGTTAGTGATAGCGTGACGAGTGACAGGACAGAATGGAAGAAAAAAACGTGTTGCGCCGACCCCAAATAAAACGGGACTAGGGCAGGAAGATGATGATGAGATGATGATGATGTGGTCCTAAAATACTATTTACTGAAAAAAATAATTACATATTTATATACATAAGTAGAAGGCGGGACTGTAGGACCGTAAAGAAGGTTCTTTATTAGATATCGATGGGGAATTCACAACTATAGATATATATTCGGTTGTCTTGGTATGGTCATATGAAGAGGAGAGATGAAGCGCATATTACTAAAAGAGTTCTGAGTATACGTGTAGATGGATGGAGAGGGAGAGAAAGGCCGAAGAAAAGATGAATGGATTGTGTGAGGAGTGATATGAAAGAAAAAGGAGTTAGTGATAGTTTGACGGGTGACAGGACAGAACGGAAGAAAACAACATGTTGCGCCGACCTTAAGTAATATGGGATAAGAGCAGGAAGAAGATGAAGATGTAAATATTGTATGTATCTACGTATCTATTTTAATGTATTGTGACAATTTATATTGGTGCATTTTGTGAAACTAATGACAGCCCCATATTATGTTCTGACAATTACTGTCAATTTCAAGTTGTCTGAAAGAAATGACGGAATGCGATAATGCCGCCCATGAATATAATTTTTCTTTTTTAATGTTTCCTGTAGTAATTACCTTCAATCTACACTAATACGAGTATTATAAAGAGGTTAAGTTTTTTTTTGTTTTTATGTTTTTTTGTTCAGGGAGGAGGAGGTCTTTAAAAGTACTGGTCCGATTGCTAACATTTTTTCACCAATAGAAAGCTACTTTATTCCTGAGTGACATTATAGGCTAATTTAAGTAAGTCGGCGAGGCCGCAGGCAAAACCCAGTAGGGGTGCTGTTTAAAATAAACAAATAAATTCTTCTAGGTAAGCGCGCTCCATCGTTGACCATATCATCACTTACTTAAATATGCTTTTGTACATGTATGTTTAGTTTTAGCTATAATTGTTGTATTGTTGTTTTAGCTTTATATATAATTCTATAATTGTTTTAAATAATATTTTCTTTTTTTTTATGCACCTGCCATTTTGTCTCTGCACTACCCTAGGTTGACTGGTAGAGAATGCCTAAGGCATTAAGTCCGCCTTTGTATCTTTTGTTGCATGAAGATTGAATAAATAAATCACTTTCCATCATGTAAGATAGTGTTTAAACAGCTTATGCTATTAAAAATAAAATAGTTTCATATGTTTCTCTTCTAGCGAAACAAACATAAAATGTCCTTTCAGGGTTTCATATTATACAAGGAGATATATTGGAGTAAATCCGATACTTCACCGTGTTTTCGCCAGTGTCCGAAGTGATTTTCCGAAAACAAAATATTGAAAGGTTCGGAGAGATTTACGGCTGACCACAAGCGATTCGGTGAGCCGAACAAAGTAGCAAATAAAGCGTTATATAAATGTACTAACTTTTGCTCAAGGCTTCGCCCGCATACATAAAATATAGCCTATGTCACTCAGGAATAAAGCAGCTTACTATCGGTGAAATTTTTTTAGCATTCGGACCAGGGGGCTCCCCTAGCCAAGTTACAACCGTATCGTGTCGAATTCCGTTCTCCAATCGGTAACGCTTTGGTGTCAGCAATTGTAGAAAACGATAAGTGGGTAGCCATGTTGACGCGCCTGAGTCGGCCGCTCGTTCTACAATGTAGCGTTTGTTTATCAAAGGATGTAGCGTTAAACGTTGTAGAAATTCATTCTGTCATTTTGAACGATGTGAACTTGGCTACGAATTTTCTATTCGTGTTTGAATTAACGTTGAGTTAAATCATTCCCATAGGTACATTTGATTACTTTTCGACTAGCGTTAACGATTGCAGATTATCAACTTGGCTAGGGGTGCAGTACTTTCAGGGCAAACAAAACAAGCTTTACCTTTTTATAATATTAGTGTAAATAACGAATAACTTCTACAATTTGATCTTTAGACGTTCTTCCACTTTCATCAATCTACGACTTATTAGTATTAGAAATAAGATTAGACATTTAAACAAACATTTTTAGGGTTCTGTACCCAAAGGGTGAAACACTCCGGCACTAAGACTCCGCTGCGTCCGTCTTTCTGTCTGTCTGTCTGTCACCAGGCTATATCTCACGAACCGTGACTACTAGACAGTTAAAATTTTCACATATGATGTATAATGTTGCTATTATTATATTATTATTAGTGTAGATGTAGATAATGTATGTATTTATTTAGAAATATATACGTATGTTTATGTGTCATCTAGTACTCATAGCACAAGCTCTGGGTAAAAGTTGTGGATTATTATTATTATATAGATAGGCCTGTTGGTCTAGTGGTTAGTGGCCCTGACTGCTATGCCGGAGGTCGTGTGTTGGTGAGCGTGTGGACTGTATTACTAACTATGAAATGAAAGTGACGATGGTGGTTAAAATAATATTTAATTACGCAAATTATTAAATATTACGTACAATTTTTGATAGTCAAACACGAACGAAACATAAGACAATCAAACTGTCATTGTAAAACAAAGAGTATATAAAAACAAACCATAGTATAAAATTAAAAAAGGTTTAATAACCAGGTCCCAGTCAGTCGCCAACATTCCGGGCCCCTAGTGGAACACTAAACCCTAGTGGCAACTGGCTGGGGTTCGGCTACCAGTGGTAGGAGCTTGCGGACTGGTCGGCGCAAGGTGCCACCTTTAGTGGCTACGTCTGCGACGCGTACCAGCCCGTCAGGACCCCTATACGTTTTGACGACTCTGCCGAGAAGCCAAAGGCCCCTTGGCAACGAGTTATCCGCAATCAGGACTACGTCACCTTCGCCAACATTAATATCACCCTTTTTTCGTCCACGTGGAATTAACGTTGGCAGGTACTCTCTGAGCCACCTCTTCCAAAAATGATCCGCTAGCCTAAGAGCGTGCCTCCAATCACATCTGCGTAGCAGGTCTTGGTCTGAGAGCTTGACTGGCCATGGAGCCACCGATGCAGAGCCAAGGATAAAATGAAAGCTTCTGGTGCGTCTGGTGAGTTTGTAATATATGTGAGCGGTCTGGAATTTATTATTGACTCCGCCTCGATCAACAATGTGTTAAAGACTTCCTCACGTGGAGCTCTGTCTTTTAACGTTGCGCGAAGAGCTGTCTTAACAGATCGAACCATACGTTCCCACGCGCCTCCCATAAACGGAGAGGCAGGCGGTATGAACCGCCATGTTATTTTGCGGCTGGTCGCGAAGTTTTCAACGTCTTCATTAAAAAGCGATGCAAGCTCCCGATTGGCGCCGATGAAGTTTGTTCCATTATCAGAAAATATCGTCGATGGAGTTCCTCGCCGAGCTATCAAGCGTCTAAGGCTCATAATCGCTGAATCTGACGACAGTGATGCAGCTATCTCCAGATGTATGGCCCTTGTGACCAGGCAGGTGTATAGAGCCACGTACCTTTTTTCCCGTCGCCGACTCACTGCCACTTCAACGGGGCCGAAGTAATCTAGGCCCACATGTGTAAAAGGTCGCTTGTGATGGTCGAGGCGTTCTAGAGGTAAATCTCCTGTGGTTGGTGTCAACAGGCGGCCCTTCTGCCTTCTGCAAGGTAAACATTCCTTGACAACGCTCCGAATGGTTGCTCGTGCTCGTAATATCCAAAATTGTTGTCGCATTTCATTTAACACCGTTTCGTGATTACCATGACCAACTTCGTAGTGTTTGTGCAGAATAATAAGATGCACAATTCGATGATGGCCATCTAAAATAATTGGTGACTTTATACTCTCTCTCACTTCAGGTACGGATCCTATACGTGAGTCTAATCTTATTAAACCGTCCTCGTCAAGAATCGGGGCAAGTGAGGCTATTCTGCTGCTTTTAGGTACTGGTTGTGAGGCTCTCAGCATCTTTAATTCCTCTGCAAAGCTGTCCATCTGAATTCTTAGAAACAGCATCTTCTCTGCACGAAATATGTCTTCGGTGGAAAGTTGCGAAGGGGACGCAGTATTATTAGCAAACCTGGCTAGCAAACGCGGTGAACGAGATTTAGATAGAAATATTTGAATGGCCTGAACAACGCGAGCAGACGCCCTCAACAATCGTGGCCAACTGCTGAATCGAGATGGATCTGGTACCGGTGGTGCAAATAAAGGAGTTTCGGTTAGAAGCCCCACAAACTCTGGTTTTAACTCAGAAGCCTGCGAATCTTCGTAGAAAGTACAGTCTGGTTCACGTGGCCATTCTGTAGAATCGTTAAGCAAGAATGAAGGCCCCGTGAACCATCTGTGTGATGAAGTGAGGACTATATGTTTTGGTTTTGTAGCGTCGTCAGCGATATTAAATTTGCTTGGAAGCCATCTCCAGTTAGATGGATTTGTGGCTTCCAAAATTTCGCCTAATCTGTAGGCAACGAACGCTTTAAACCTACGCGCATCGCTGCGGATCCATTTTAGGACTGTTGTGGAATCGGTCCAGTAACATACGGCTGAAGGTTGTGACCGGTGCGCACTCAAAATACTTTGTGCAAAGCGCGTCGCGATAAGAGCAGCTTGTAATTCAAGACGCGGAATGGAAAGCGGCTTCAGGGGGGCAACACGTGCTTTGCTGCCAATTAAAGCGAGACTGACAGAGCCATCGTTGAAGGTGTAGCGCCAATATGCAACACAAGCATAGGCTTGTTCTCCCCCGTCAGCTATGACATGAAGTTGGGTGTCGCACTGGTCTGGTCTGCCCCTGTACCATCGTGGTATACGTGGACTGGCTGCTGATGCCAGCTGTTCCAACCAGGACTTACATTCGGACTCGTACTTTGTGGGAATTGGTGAGTCCCAATCCGTACCATCCCTCCAAAGTTTTTGGATTAAAATCCTGCCCGGAATGATTACTGGCATGAGCAAGCCTAAAGGGTCGTAAATACTCATTACGCTAGAGAGTAAACTCCGTCTAGTCAGTTGCGGCTGTGCGCCCGTACATTTGTGACCTGTTCGAAAACCTAAAGTGTCATTAAAAGGATTCCACTTTATACCTAATGTGCCCACGTCATGATCAGGAGGTAAGTCAATATCGGATCCTAAATCGCTATGGAGGTCTTTTGGTACCTGTGCAAGTGCTTTGGGCTCATTTGATACCCACGAACGCATTTCGAAACCACCCGACTTGTGGACTGTGACTATTTCGGAAGACAAACGACTGGCATTGTCAAGGTTAAACTCACTTCCGATATAGTCATCCATATAATGATCGTGAATAATCGCGTGAGTGGCCGCGGGATACTTATCCTCAAAGTCTTTGGCGTTCTTATTTTTAATAAATACGGCTACAAAAGGGCTAGAGACCGCACCAAAAATTAAAGATGTCATCCTATACTCTTTTACGGTATCTTTAGAATTGCCGTTGCGCCATAAAAACCTAAGTGCATCACGATCACCTTCTTTTATTTTTATTTGAGGAAACATTTCCTTAATATCGGCATTAAAAGCAATAGGCCCCTCTCTAAACCGAAATAAAATATCCAATAAGGATTGCAATAAGTCCGGGCCCTGGAGCAGCATATTGTTTAAACTGACACCTCTAGTAGCAGCTGCAGCATCATGCACTACCCTTAACGAGCGTTTCTGCGGATGGAATACACCAAAATGTGGTAAGTACCACCGTACAAGATCGCTAGTTGAGGATTTTACATAGTTATCGTGATATGATGATAATTCACATTCTTCAGCGTATCCTTTTTGAATAATACCGTCTATAAAACCTCTATATGCTAACGCAAATGTTTCATCTTTAGCCATCTGCTTTTCGAGAGACATAAGGCGAGATAAAGCTTGCGGGTAACTGTTAGGCACGTTATATGTCGCTTCTTTTTTCCAAGGCAAGCCTACTTCGAAACGCCCCGTACTTAATCTCCGAGCTGATGATTCTACTAAACTTATTGCTCGTGCGTCATCACTGTTTTGTCTGGTCACATGCTTATGAATGCCTAAAGAATCTATTTCGTATTGTCTTTTTATCAGGGTTTCAATAGAATTTTCGGTTTGTAATGTATGTTCGGCATAAGTATGAATAAAGTCTATAGGCCTAGAAACTGAGGAAACGGCACCGTGAAGAACCCAGCCCAAAAGCGTTCTTGAAGCGACAGGTTCGTTTTTCCTACCTACGCGCATCTCACGGCTCAAAGATAAATACCAATCTGCGGCTCCTATGAGCACGGTCGGCACAGCGTTTTGGTATGTCAGCATATGAGACAGGTCTAATAAATGGTTGTATTTCGAAATTTCGTCTATATCTATAGATTGAGGACTAAGGCGAAGAGGGGTGATGCTGCGTGCGCCTTGGATAAAGTGATGTTCAGGTAAGTCGCGCCCCCGTATGTGAAAGTTTACGTAACATACCTCAGTATCCAGGAACATACCACCTACGCCTGTGACAGTGAGTTGTTGTCGGCCGGTGATCTCTGCCCCGATACATGCTGCTATGTCGCCGTCAATAAGTGTGGCGGTACTGCCCTCATCAAGAAGCGCGAAAGTGTCGATGGAACCACGCGGTCCCTCTAAGATGACTGGTAGGATCTTGAGTAGTCCTCGGACGCCCGTTGCAGGTATACCGCATGTATTAGTCACGACGTCGCCAGTTTGATTAGAATCGACAGCATGATGAGGTTCAACGATATTATGTATTGTTTCCTGCGATGAATTGGAAATATTAGTGGAGGTTTTATTTTTATCGTTTTGCATTGACGTACTCGTATCACCATGTAGAAGAGCGTGATTACGCCTGGTACAGTTATTGACGCCGCAACGCTTTGCTCGGCAATCGTTCCATTTATGCGGGTTAGATTTCAAGCACCTATAACATGTTTTGGTTTCCCGCACCCAACGCCATCTGTTTTCAACAGTTAGATGTGAAAATGCCTTACAAATTTTTACTGTGTGTGTACCTTGTTTACAATACGTACACTCTGTGGTTTTATCCTTGGAATCAGTGGCGTGGACATTCAAAGAATTTGGGGTCTTACTACATGAAGAGACTAAAACCTTACTATGTGATGAACTTGGTGACACATCAACCAAATAGTTGTAATTGAGTTGTCGCTCCGCTTCAACGACCAAAAACCTAGAAAGTAGCTCTAGTTTAGTAACTGTGGACTCGAAAGGTTTGTGTGTGGCAGCATAGTCAGTAAAGCGACCTCTGGTGTGCTCGCTAAGCTTTAAAAGCACCGTGCGAAGCAGTTCGATTGAGGACAGATACTCGGTTTGCTTAAGCCACTTTAAAGTAGCAACACAGTTTCTTAGCTTGTTAGCCAAAGTGTTTAAATGTTCTGGGCTACTTATCTTTAAACTCCGAAGACCGGCAATCTCTTGGGCGATCAAAAGCTCTGGCCGCGCGTAGTTCTGCTCTAAAGCAGACATCACCTCCTCAGGTTCCTGTGCTTCCCACAAAACAGAAGAAATAGCTACCTGGGCGGCACCGCGGACACTGGAAGTAAGGCGGGCTAAATTCTCTGCGGAGGAAAAAAAGGTTTTAGATCGTTCGTAAGAACACTTAAAAGCTAGCCATTCATTAATGTTGCCTGAAAAAGGAACCAGCTGAAGCCCTTTCTGACGGTCGGGCAGTGAGGAAATGGCCTTCGATAGTTGTAAAATAGAGTTAGGTGGAATATCAGCTGGCGTTGCAGTCGGAACATTCACATTCGGTGCGTGAACGATGTATGTCGGTGCCTGTGGGCGTGGATCAAGTTGAGAGTTAGGTACGTTTTGATTTCCCACCCATGTTTTGACACGTTCTTTATTAGAACTGCGAGAAGAGACACTACCCGACTTCTCCGAATGTCCCTCCAGGGAGGCAAGTTTCGCACGCAGCTCTAACTCGTCGGCTTCTTGTTGTAAAAGCGCAAGTTCACGCTCTCGTTCACGCTCTCGCTGTTCACGTTCACGCTCACGTTCACGCTCACGTTCTACCAACTCACGTTCACGCTCTACGCGCCGTCGCTGAAGTTCGGCCTCCATAGCCAGTTTTTGTGCAAGTACAGAAGAAGTGCGCGAGTGCGTAGTACTATGTCTAGACTGGCCTTTGTTGAGTGGCTTGGTTTCGACACCAGAACTCGCAGGGAATACTCTTGTTTCTTGCTGATGAGCAACGGTTCCGATACTTCCCTCAGGTTGCGAGTCCTCAGTCACGGTGGCCGCTCGATTTGTGCCGCTCCCACACGGTGTTGGCTGATCACAGTCGCGCAGAGAGATCGGAGTACTTGCTTCGCGCCTGGTTTCAGCAGGGTCTTGTTCCGTAGGGTTCACAACTGACCTAGTTTGACTACGTGTAACCACCACCATCGTAATGATTGTATGCAAAGAGATATATTTAATGAATTTGATTGTATGCTATATGGAATAGGGATGGTAAAATTTAGGCGATAAATGGACCAAAAATGTTGGTGAGCGTGTGGACTGTATTACTAACTATGAAATGAAAATGACGATGGTGGTTAAAATAATATTTGATTACGCAAATTATTAAATATTACGTACAATTTTTGATAGTCAAACACGAACGAAACATAAGACAATCAAACTGTCATTGTAAAACAAAGAGTATATAAAAACAAACCATAGTATAAAATTAAAAAAGGTTTAATAACCAGGTCCCAGTCAGTCGCCAACATCGTGGGTTCGATTCCCACCCAGGACAAATGTTTGTGTGATGAGCACGATCATTTGTTCTGTGTCTGTAATTTATCTATAATATGTATGTATTTAGAAAAATATAAGTATGTTTATCAGTTGTCTAGTACCCATAACACAAGCTCTGCTTAGCTTGGGACTAGACGGCGCTGTGTGATAGTTGTGGAATATTATTATATATTATATTATTACTTTATTTCAGTTATTTGTACTTATTCATTCCATTTTTAAATATTCCAAAAATAAAAAAATGCTACCGGCGGTCAGGATTCCAGAGAAAAGAACCTCCTAAAAATACGAGTCATGTCCAGAAGTAGGTACCGCTTTTTGAATTAAACCCATGATCCAGCCGCCGAACGAGAGCCTCCTAGAGCGTTATATTATTACTATCTAGAAATTCTCCAAACCTACACTTACTTAACTTTCCCAGCCACACGTACACGATATAATAAACACAAGACATGGTAGGATTGATGAGCGGAGCGCGGCGGCTTCAGATAAGACGGTGATCCATCTAGCCGTCTAACTTCTACGTAATTTTGTGTAGATTCCAACTACAGTACACTGTGGACGGGCAAGTTAGTTCGTGTGATGTTGGTACACTGTACCGGGGTTGGTGTTGAAATAGGCTTGGGTTAGTGTGTGATTTTGCGTTTAACTAATCTAAATTATTAATTGGCAGAATTGTTTGCTTTTAATAGATAGTTAGGGTTGCGGACCCAAAGGGTAAATGGGACCCTATCACTAAGACTTCGCTGTCTGTCCGTCTGTCTGTCCGTCTGTCTGTCACCAGGCTGTATCTCAAGAACCGTCTCAGTTTTTTTTGTTAACTCCTTCATAGGGGTACGACTACGATCTAATACGCCCCGTACATGTCTCCCTTACAGTGCAGCTAAGAAAAACATAATCTTTTTTGAAGGTAGTAAATTGATGAATGAATGAAAGGTAGTACATTGATGAATGATGAATGAATTCAATTTGGTTTAGAAACCAAATTGAATTCGTGACTTTTGTACTATATATAATATATTATACTCATGTTTTTTCTAATCTATTTGAAAAGACATGAGTATATATTTAAGATGTCCTATCAAAACAGAATATAGTCGTGTATCTACTTAAATACAGGGTCACTTTGACCTTGTACCGCGCTCAGCCAAAAAGCTTGAAGTTTCTAAAACGTTATGGGGTCTAATAAGTTTCTTACCATCATTTTTGACTGGCTTATAGGTCTAGTGGTTAGCGGTCCTGACTGCTATGCTGGAGGTCGTGGGTTCTACTCCCACCCAGGACAAATGTTTGTGAATGCTCATCACGCATGATCATTATTTTGTTGTTTTTTTAGCATTAAATAAGTATGTTTATCAGTTGTCTAGCACTCATAACATAAGCTCTGCTTAGCTTGGGACTAGACGGCGTTGTGTGATAGTTGTGGAATATATTGTATTATATTGATAGTTTTTAAACGAGGTCTTAAACGCCCCGTACCACAGAAATAGAAATAATACAAAATTGGTGCCGTTGTCAACGTGTTAATATTACCTATAAAGGCAAAAGTTTGTCTATGTTGGTATATCTATGTTTATTTTTCCTTCATGGGTAAATCAACTACCTAAATACCACCACCACTACCTATTTAAGTTTATGTATAAATTGTTTTACTTTTTGGTGTACAATAAAGTTTATTCTATTCTAACCTTTACCCAAGTAGCAAATTCAATTAAAAAAAATCGCATAAGTACTTACCCGGTTTTGAACTCGTAACCTCACGCATATGGTGCTAAAGTTTGAACAATAAACAGGCAAAATTATTTGCTTTCAGTAGATTTTATCACTAATATTATTAAAGTTAAAAATGGAAAAAAAAATGTTTTTTTTTTAACTGTTGCATGTATATTTTTTTATTTTCATGCGGGTAAAGCCGCTAGCAAAAGATAGTTAATTATGAAATACACAAAATTATAAAAAGAAATAAAATAATAAGTATTAATGATATAACCTAACTTAAACTAAAAGTAGCACTCACTAGTGGTTATGCAACATTATAATATTACAACGATAATATCAACATTATAGACGTTATCAAAACAAACTGTAACCTATTACTCCGTTCCATTAAACTCGATTAAAACATCTGACTTTATACAGCTTTTAAGGGAAAATAACAGAGGGGTGTAATTAAAAAAAAAGCGAAAGTCACTCTCATACCATGGTACATTTTGAGATCAAAGCGAAAAGTTAATGGATACGAGTCATTGGGTTCTGGCAGAAAGGGTAGGTGTTGCTTCCTTATTTTTAATTCAGTTTGAGTCCCTTTTAAAAATGAAATTTTGTTTTTATTGGAACCTGTGATTGACTGACTGGCTTGTTGGTCTAGTGGTTATTGGCCCTGACTGCTATGCCGGAGGTCGTGGGTTCGATTCCCACCCAGGACAAATGTTTGTGTGATGAGCATGATCATTTGTTCTGTATCTGGGTGTAATTTATCTATAATATGTATGTATTTAGAAATATATAAGTATGTTTATCAGTTGTCTAGTACCCATAACACAAGCTCTGCTCAGCTTGGGACTAGACGGTGTTGTGTGATAGTTGTGAAATATTATTATTATTATATTATTATTACCCATGTGATTCCTGCTCACAGTCGTATTTTTAAATACTTTGGGCAGTCACCCAAAGGACGATGGAAAGGGCTATGCTCGGAGTTTCCTTGCGTGATCTCATCCGAAATGAAGATACCCGCAGGAGAACCAAGATTACCGACATAGATCGAAGAATCGCCAACTTAAGTGGCAATGGGCAGGGCATATTGCACGCAGAACAGATGGTCGATGGGGACGAAAGGTTCTGGAGTGGCAACCACGTACCGAAAGGCGCCGCGTTGGAAGGCCTCCAACAAGGTGGACCGATGATCTGGTCAGGGTCACGGGAATCCGATGGATGCGTGACGCACAGGACCGGTCGCTGTGGCGACGCTTGGGGGAGGCCTATGTCCAACAGTGGACGTTTTTTGGCTGATATGATGATGATGATGATTGGGCATTTTTGTCAACGTCGAAGTAATTCAATCGAAAGCCTTGTTATATAAGGAAAGGTGGATATTACGAGACTACATGGCAGATTACCGATGCGTTAGACAGACCAGATAAAAACGGCTGTTGGCAGTGCATTGAACGTGTGCGTCCGGATGACTGCTAGCAGGCAAAAGTGGTGGAAAGTCGTGCGGCTTACCCTGACGGCTTCTGAAGATACGTACATATAATAACCACGACCACTCAGGCAAGAATAAATGATCAAGAAGAATCAAGAATTACAAAAAAAATACAGACGGGAAATTCTGTCCCAATCATTAAAACCTAACTTAAACTAAATCGTAAACAACACTAGTTAATAAAAAAAAGACGTGTGGCACTCGGGGACTGCCGCGGTAAAGCTATTGCATAGCATTTTTATCAACTTATGCAATTATAATTATTTATTTATTTTATATTATGCAGTATTTTTTTTCCTTTGTTTTTTTTTCTTTGATATTAATTGAAGTTACACTTTCACACATTGAATTGAATTTTGATTGATTGTTCACTCATTTGTTTTCTTATCGGTCACCACGCTCAAAAAACAAATGAGTGGGGGGGTGTTAGGTTATTTTCGTTACGGAATTTCTGGATTCGGTCTCCACGCTCAAGGCCCGCGATAGAAGCTATGCAATAGATAAAAAAAATAAAAAAAAAAATAAACAAACAGCAACGTTTTAAAGTTAATAAAAGCAACCAGGAAACCTTTTACCGGGGCATCAACATTATTACAGGGCACGGGCGCGTAATATTAGTAGCGTATTGTTACCAAAGCGTATACATCACAAACTCTATCAAGGGGTTGAGGGGTGAATGGGTGAAATGGACCTCCAAAGAGGGCTGATCAAATTGGACCAGTCAAGTCCAATTTTGGTTGTTATGATTTGGACCGACAATTTAATCAAAACCACTAAATTTGGATTTTAGTTAGTAGAAGGAAAATTAACCTTCCGAATACTGTAATTAGAGACGCAATAGAAAGACAATGAGAGAGAAAGAAAGAAAGAAAAACATTTTATTTAGAGAAAGAAAGAAAGAAAAATATTTTATTTGCCCGAAAGAGGCGCATTTTATATTAAAAAAAAGAAATAAAATAATTAAAACAAAAAAAAAATATAACAGAAAATAATAGTAATAAGAAAATACCTATGCGCCACGTCCGAGCAAAACGGCCGTACGCTCAGCATAATGCTGTGTCCAGAGTGCGCCAGAGTGCGAACGCCGGTATTTCCTTGGGGTTTAGCGAATGATGGTTTTAAAAATTACTGTTGGTTTAATCATGAAGGTAAAAATCGCCTTGTTGTCGTTTATACCGCGTACGTCAAAGGACTGGAACAATTTGTCTACTGCATTCTTCCCATCCGATTATAGTTTAGGTGTCTTCAAGGCCAGAGTGAATATTAGGCTCTTAATAAACTAGAGCGCCTCGCCATCAACGATTGTATCACTGTTTACCATCAGATGGGATCGTAGTAAAGCAGTTTTTATCGACTAAAAAATAAAAATAATAAATCAAGTTGACTGATTTTATGAGATAAAAGCTATATGTATAGGGCTGCAGGGTTTCGCAAACGTTTGAAAGAGTGATTGTGGCCTTAGAAAGCTAAGGTCAACTACAGGAGAAAGGTGGGTTTTGGCCAGTTTCAGTGTGACACGCCATCTCGCTCCACCCAAGAAGAAGAAGAGAAAGAGAAACGTCATTTGATGACTTCTAACCAGAAAAAAAAAGTATGGGCTGCAGGTCCTAACAGTCCGTAGCTCAAAATACAAATAAATGAAACTTATCATTTCCTTCTAACAAAACCATTTTCACCCCTATCAATATTTAATTTCACAATTTGCATGCTAACTATCCACTGAAACTCAAAGTCTATGAATACTACATCAACATCGGCGTGGACTTAGCAAAACAATGAAATGAAACCAGAACTCGACTGTAAACAAGAGCAATGAAAATAAATCGATCTTGGCCTAGTTTTGTTTATAGTTTGCTACAATTCTTGTTTCAAGAGGAAATGCTTCGAAACGATGATGCTTTTGGATTGTATTTTAATATTGAATCGCATTGGAAGTAGGTAAACTTAAGGCCCAAGCGCCCGAGCAGTGCCATAAAACAGTGACATTCTGAAGCCTACTCCTCAGTAAGAAAGGTTAAAAAGTTTGAAAAAAATATTATGTTTATTATAAATTAATGAACAACATTATCTACTATTGATTTTTTCATCCGATTAATACTATTGTCTAAAAAATAAATATTTAGCAATTCCGCAACTTTTATTTATTTATTTATTTATTATAATCTTTATTGTACACCAAATAAACAAAAATACAGGACAAACATTTAAAAGAATAAGTGCACAATGGGCGGTCTTATCGCACAGGGCGATCTCTTACAGACAACCTTTGGATGGACTGAGAGAAAGGAGATAGATTAAGGGTTGTCAGTGTACAAACATCAGATATAATACTAACAAGATACATTAACACAAATACATACATACAATACAAAAAAAAATATATACTAATAAATATCAAATATATAGTTGAACCAGGAGAAGAAAAATATATCAAAGAGAAAGGTAATGCTCCTTCACCATCTTTTTAAATGTTGGTTGCGTTTTCCCTAGTCCTTCGAAACGGCTGATAAAAAATTGATTAATTATGATATTTCTGTATTACAATATTTATAGGTAATGAGAGGATAGTGTAGATCAGTCAATATTGTATTCAACAATACAACAGAAATAATAAAAAAGTTGATCAAAATAAAAAGTCATCTATGAATTCGCAGCAATTTACCTTTTTCTTTGACGTGGGAAAATCATCCAACGACATCTCCGCGCCCCTGGGTGGAGCGGCAGGTAGTGTCAGTAAAAACCCACTCCTGTTCCTTCATTGCCTTTCGTACCAGCGCGGAATCTTCCTTTCAGAATCAGACCCTAGGCCTTAGTAGGCTTCGACCCTGCTGATCCCCTACATATGCTGACAACTCCTTGAGGCGCGCGTGGAACAATACGCGCCGTCGGCGCCGACGACTTGGGCTCGGACCGATACCGGAGCTACCCATTGCTCGACGTTTGCAAATCCACGCCTATGGTAGTTTGTGGAATTTACCTATAGAGCCCTTACATTCACATAATAACGAAGAGGGTTTTATAATAATAATATCTACATTAATATAATAAAGAGGTAAAGTTTGTTTTTATGTTTGTAGGAGGTAATCTCTAAAAGTACTGGTCCGATAGTAAGCTGCTTTATTTCTGAGGGACAAATCACATATGCTATATGTATGCGGGCTAAGCTGCGGACAAAAGCTAGTATAGAATATTGAACTACCAATTACGGAATAGAATCAGGGCAGAATTAATTTTCTTTTAATTTCATTCTCGCTATAACGAAAAACTTAAATAATTAATTAATTATTGGAAAGCAATTTAAAGTTATGTGACGTTAAATTAAAATGACGGTGAAAGTTGAAAGGTAAGTTTTAAACAAAAGTGTTTTATAATTTTGTTGAAATATTGTTATTATTTTAATAATTTCAATTTTAATGAAACTTAGTTCCAAGTTTGAAATAATTGTTTAATTTATTTTTGTTGAATTGTGTTAAGGTTTTTCTGTTTGAATGTGTAATGGTGGCCCAGTGGAGTGGTAACAGTCCCGATTTACGAGTTATTTAGGAAGCGGGTTCAATCCCACGGGTTCAAACCCAGCCAGGCGCATTACTTTGTGTAATTTATTTCATCACCACTGCTCTCAAAACGGTAAAGGAAAACATCGCGAGGAAACCGACATGTCCTAAAACCAAAAATTCAAAGACAGGTGACATCCACCAACCCGCACTGGGCCCGCGTGGTGAATTACGACCCATTCCCTCTCTTAGAGAGAAGGCTTGAGTCCTAACAGTGGGAATTTTATAAGGCCGACTATACTATGCTAATGTTCATGTTCGTACTTGCATACACGGCTTGACGTGCGGTAAAAGAACCCGCGACACGCAACACAACATCCATTGTCTCAACCACTGCGCCAATCGTGCTATTTAAATGACTCTTATTATAACTTTCAGCATAATGTTTAACTTCTGCTTAACGGCAAGTTCAATGGTAGCGCATTTTCTCACACCACTTCTGTTAGAAGCACGTATTAATTGCAGAACAGGGCAACGAACAAAGATTTCTTGCTAAGTGGCTAGTGAAGCTGACAAATCGCTGAGTATCGAGTTGGGGAGTGGTACAAGGTATAAGAGTCATCTAACTAGAAAGAAAGAGAAAGAAAGATAGAAAAATATTTAATATACAACAATATTTTTATTACATGCAAAACCTGAATATAGTTTGGTCAAAATCAGTAACAGAATTGATTCCCATAATAGAGGTAGGAACAGATGGAGGAATATCATATGGGTTAGAGTGATAAACCAGGGAGGTCAAGACCCTCAGCATTGAGGAATACGACGCAAGGACGAGGAGGTGTTTTACATGAAGCGACCGCCTGTCAAACCTTCACAAAACAGTTAATGGTCAACATAATACTCCTCAGACTGATATTCAGACTTTTTGGGTGTCTGATTACCTGTAAAGACTCATATATCTACGAATCACTATCAGAACAAACGGCTTAACATGGCGTAGCATGATGGCAATACGGGTCTTTAATAAATTACCAAAATCTATCAGAGAATTGCAATTAATAAGATTATTTAAAATGAGATTACGCGAATGGCTGTTGGACAAATGCTATTATAACTTAAGCGATTTTTTTAATGACAAGAATGACGTAGAAAGAAAATATAAGTGACATAATATATTTTATCTAATTGAGACATGTTAAAAATGCAAAATAATATTTTATTGAATTGTGGTCTTTTTTTAATGTTGTAGGATGTTTACATAATGTTTAATAATTTAATGATGTTTAAATAATGTTCAATTAATGTTTAATAATTTTAAATGACAATTTTATTATATTAACTAATATTTGTATACCAATCATTGGTGAAACATGTAGAACTTATGTACTGAATTCAACATCCTTATTACCATGCTTCTGGCAAATAAAGTACTTTTGACTTTTAACGTGCTTGCCGTGGCACGGGTGTCATTATTCTCCTAGATAAACTCAGTCACTCATAAGTCGGGTATAAGAAAGGGATAAAGTTATTCGTACTATATAGCTCCGTCACTCTTTCAAATCGGAATTATGATTATTTTATGGTGTTATGTCCTAGAACCAAAAATTCAAAGACATGTGATATTCACCAACACACACTGGACCCACGTGGTGGATTACGGCCCATTCCCTTCTAGAGAGGAGGCCTGAGTCCCAACAGTGGGAACATTAAAAAGGCTGGTGATGATGATGATGGTGTTATGGACTTTGATCTTAACAGCAATGAGTTATATAAATATCGATAGTCATTCACACAGAGGACACCCTTTTACCCCAACAAAGTTCGTACCTTCCACCATACCCCAACAATTGAGAGCTCGCCACAAAATGCAATCACAAATGCTATTCGCTATTGTATAAGTCTTTTTACCAATAAATACATGAAAGCGCCGACGTTTTTTACTCCAGCGCTTTGTACTTCAGGTCTTTTGTGCCATTTCTTTGATAGAGTGCTTTTTTGTTTATTTTATTGGTCTTAGCTACTTAGGTGACAAAGTTTTGGTATCGTTTAGCTGAGCTTAAATGATTTGAACAAAGAATCAATTATGTCCGTTATATTTTATTTATTTATTTTTTTTATTTATTTATTTATTGGCACACCAACAGCATTACATACATGATTTTGTAAAAATAATATTAAAAACAATGCACTGGTATGCATGCCTATTACAGGTATGCACAGCTTACACCATGCTAGATATAATATTAATTATTAAAAATTACTACAAAAAAATTAAATATACAAGGGTGGAGAAAAAAAACACAGATACAATTATAAAAATAAAAAAAGAAATATGTCTAAAATAGAAAATTAAACTTTGAAACATTCCAAAAAAAGAGAGGATAGAGTAGGTATATGGTATTGACATGTAATAACAGAATAAAAAAATTGGAAGATTTTTACGGCTCATACCTCCGAGACTGCTCTCTTAAACTTTTTGAGTGAGACACCGTGTAAATCGGTGTCTGGTGATTTGCAAAAACTGTTAAAGGTTTTGCATATACGGAGCAAGGGTGCGTTGAGGCCAAGGTTGGTTTTACGGAAAGGAATGTGAAGTAATCTAGAGATGGGATGTCTAGGAAGTTTTGAAGGGACTGAATACTGAATACGCTCTACTAAATCACTGCATTTTACAAACCCATTAACTACTTTGTAAAGGAATATTAGATCACGCGAACGGCGACGGTCACGCAGTGTCTTTATTTTGAAAAAATCTAGCCGCTGTTCATAGGGACAGCGATGACTAATTTCTCTAGATATAAATGCAAGATGTTTGGTGAAAGCTCTTTGTATTTGTTCAACCCTTTGAGAATGAGCTGCGTAGGGCGGGTTCCAGGCGACACTAGCGTATTCCAAACGACTACGTACCAGAGTGTTAAACAATAATATTCTTGTCTTGGGCAGTTGGAAGGTTATATTGGTAATTGAATGAATCAATTATGTCCGTTATGTTGGTAATTGAATGAATCAATTATGTCGATTATGTTAGTAATATTGTTGTCATGTTTGTAATACTGAAATCAAAAACTGCTTAATTTTTTTATTGTAATTTATTAAGATTTTTATAAGGGTGTTTGAAATGTATTACTTGATTAAAATATTTTAAGCACACTTATTTTGTTGGAACTACTAAGAACTAAAATAATCAAAAATATAATAATAATGGCACATAATATGTGCCATTATTATTATATTTCAAATATATGTCAAATATATACATATTATGTATATATTTGACAGGCCTGTTGGTCTAGTGGTTAGTGGCCCTGACTGCTATGCCGGAGGTCGTGGGTTCGATTCCCACCCAGGACAAATGTTTGTGTGATGAGTATGATCATAAGTTCTGTGTCTGGGTATAATTTATCTATAATATGTATGTATTTAGAAACATGTAAGTATGTTTATCAGTTGTCTAGTACTCATAACACAAGCTCTGCTTAGCTTGAGACTAGACGGCGTTGTGTGATAGTTGTGGTATACTTTTATTATTTCCTTTATTTGTATTTTTTACATATCATTTAAATTTTTAAATATTAAAAAAAAAATCATTTAAAAATAAAAAAAATAGTTGTCTACTGGTGTCGGGAGCAGGCTATTGGTGGTTAGGGCTCCAAAGACAGGAACCTCCTCACAATGCGAGCCGTATCGCGGAGTACTGCCGTCTGTATCAGGCCCTTGATCCTTCCGCGCAACGACAGCTTCGACAGGTGGTCGTCGAAGCTTTTGGCTATGAGGCCATTGCCGGTCACGACAAGCGGCACAATGACAGCCAAGTCCACATTCCAAACGTCGACAACCTCGTGTGCGAAGTCGAGATATTTGATTTGTTTCGCTTTCTCAGCTTTCACGAGATTCTCGTCATGTAGGATGGTGATTTATTATTATTATTATATACAAAACAAAATGGTAACAAAAAAATAAGTACGTAATGATTGGTATATAAATGAGGACACTATAAAAATACCGGCTTCTTAACTATGTCTATATACCTAGCCTGTGATTGGGGAGTCAGTTAATAAAAAAATAAAAAAATTAATAGCATAATCTTGAATACACAGCTACCAGTTTATAATCGGGATCGGAATCCCGGCGGTGGCTGGGACGCTGTGAGCGCTGTTGCTTGATGCGGTCGGCCTCCTCCTTTGCTAGCATTACTGCATCGCAGAAGGAGACGACAGCGAGAGATCGCCGCCGCCTATCGCCCCCATGAGGGCACGGCGATGCTCTGCCGAAGCGGGGCACACCTCGACTGTGTGCTCTACCGTGTCCTCCGGGCGTTCCGAACAGTGGCGACACCAGGGCTTCATTTCCGCACGAATCCGGTGCAGGAAACTCCCGGTAAGGACGCCGTGAGGTCTTTCCAGCCACGCCTCAAAGAGGGGACTTGCCGCCATAATTGTGGCGTGCCCAGCACTGGGTTGCGATAGTCGCTGACGCCATTTCACCATGAGATCCCGCCGGAGCTCTGTCCGTCATACCTGTGGCAGCGGACTTTCGCCCTGGCGTTGCATCTCCACACGCAAGTCGTGCATGTGTGCAAGGACTGTTGCCTCCAGATCGCATGGTGGCAGGCCAGTAAGGAGGCTCGTCGCTTTGTGGGAAACCGTACGGTATCCCCGCACCATCCGTATTGCCATGACCCTCTGGCATGCGTTCAGCTGGGCCTTCGGTTGCTGACGCAGCGACGGCGCCGCCCACACTAGCACCCCATATAGGGCCATGGACCGAACGATTCCCGCGTAGAGCCTCCGGCAAGAGACGTCTGGACCCCCAAGGTTGGGCAGGAGCCGCTGGAGAGCAGCCCCGTCACATAGTCGTGGTCAAGTCACACGAAGTTATTATTTAATTTTTATAACAATAAAAACAAGTAAAAAGTAGGTACATAAAATCTATATTGTGCCAAAAAAAAAAAAAATATAAAAACATTGTTTAACAATTTTAATTAGTGGTCCACCTGCGTCCTGGACCTAGCCAAGGGGGAGGGGGGGTCATGACCCCCATGATCCCCCCCCCCCTGGATCCACCCTTACCGTTATATACATTTATTTAACAGAATTCAATTCAATAATACATATCTCTATGATTTCTATTCTATTGCACAGTAATATTTTCTGTGGAATTCATAATATTGCCAATAAATTCAATGTGTAGTATATTGTATGTGTAGTCCTATGTTCAACAGTGAACATCTTTGGGCTGAAGTGATGATAATGATGTTATATTGATGTTATGTACAAACTTTTGAAATCCTTTGTAATAAACAATATGGACACCTAATAAGGTTGACCTCGTACTCTAACTTCAAGTTGTGAGACTTTGTACAAGAGTTATTAATTTACTTACTTTAGACGTTATCATGTGACCTAAGTTGTTGGTAAGTAAAATGAATTGTTATTATTTTAACCTCTTCACCTTTCAAATATCTAGTAACTCTAGCTATACGCACTCTCAATGTTATCGTATTTTATGTGTCATAGGTTTTGGTTTTGGGTAACATGCTTATTACCCAAAATGGTATACAGGTTTGTAATGGTTCTGATATTTTTCTAATCCATTATGTTTTAAAAAATAGTGTTTATAAAAGTATTGTGGTTTGAGAGACAAGATGATTAATTTTTTACCTGACAGAACTAAGTGATTGACGGTATTAATTCCATTTAAAACTGTAATTCTGTATACAGTTTTTATTTAAGTGTGTAAATCGATCCTAAACTAGAGATTTATTTTTCTTATTGAAGTTTTGTCTGTAGGTTAACTCACATTAATATTACGAAGGCGAAAGTTTATAAGTTTGTTTATATGTTTAGCCCAGCAAACATCGGCTCTTGGGATCTCCGTACATTTTGCTTACATTTCTTCGAGGTGCGTATGAGTAACCCGCCTTCAACTTGGGCTTGGACCTTGCCAGACGGCAAGCTATCCATTGCTCAAGTCAGGGCTGTCCATTGTCCAGACTTGATAAGATCTAGGACCAATAAAAATGACTAAATACATTAGGGGGCCGCAAAATATTTTTAAAATCAAAATACAGCTATATTTATAGACGGCGCGCCCTGTTCCCGCGCGCCTCAAGGAGTTGTCAGCAACAGCAGGGGCCCAGCCGGGTCGAAGCCTACTGGGGCCAGGGCTATCCGAAAGGGCGTTTGAGCCCCGGTATGAAGGCTTGAAGGAATGGGATGGGTTTTTTAGTCAGTAAGAGTCTGACACTATCTCCCGCTCCGCCCAAGAGCGGGGGTTGTCATAGGATGATTTTTCCTATAAAAAAAAACGCTATAGTTATAGTGTCTATTATTTTATAGTGTATATACTAGTCTTTAGTTTTATTGCTTTTTCATTAATTTATCTTTTACAATTCTGTCAACATAAACCTTAGACGCAGTGCATGCTTAAATGATGTGTCTGTTAATGAAGACCTATATTTCGATTTTATAAACTTCATTGTTGAATATGCACTTTCGCAAAGATAGGTACTGCCCATCATCGAACCCATTTTTAGACTATAATTTGTCAGTTTCAGGAAACGTTCAATAAGGAGCTTAAAAAATTCAATTCCAAATTCTGTACTGCCCTTATAAAAGGGGTCTGATTGCAGATCACACAGTTCTAATTGATAATCAATATTCACACATTCAACTGCGGTCGTTAATGGATGAGTGATGAGTGCTATATCACTCTCAATTTTATTAAAATCTGTGAAACGTTGCTCAAATTCCACGATTATTTCGTCCATGTGCTCTTGGGGGTTGAAATTCCCTCGGACCTTAACTTTGGGCGGTTCATTGAGTCCAAAGCCAAGGTAGCTGCTAGGAAACTAGGCGTTCTTGCAAAGGTCCGGCGGTACTTCACACCGGGACAGCTTCTAATGCTATACAAAGCACAAGTCCGTTCGTGTATGGAGTACTGCAGCCACATATGGGCTGGTGCTGCAAAATGCCACCTGGCAGCTTTGGACTCTGTGGAAAGGCGTGCGAAGAGACTAATTGGCGACCCAGATCTGGTTGAGTCCAATCTACAGAGTCTTGAGCATAGGCGAAGGGTAGCCAGCCTTTCGGTGTTTTACAGGATGCACTTTGGAGAGTGTGCGCAGGAATTACATGACTTAATTCCACCATCTCACTTCTACCATCGGACAAGCCGACGAACGGCGAGTATCCACCCTAATGTTGTTGAAACCTCTACGATCCGGACCAAGCGTTTCGCTTCGTCGTTTATACCACGTACATCGAGGGACTGGAACAATTTGCCTGCTGCGGTCTTCCCGTCTGATTATAATTTAGGTGTCTTTAGGGCAAGAGTGAATAGGCTCTTAATAAACTAGTGCGCCTCACCATCAACGATTGCATCACTGCTTACCATCAGGTGGGATCGCAGTCAAGCACTAGTTTATACAAATTAAAAAAAAAAAAAATGTATTTCAGGTGGTTTCAGGTTAGGTTACAAAGAAAATAAAAAAGATTTGGTGGACCGCGTTTATTCAAACCGCGGGCCGCATGTTGCCCGCGTACCTTCATTTGAACAGCCCTGGCACAAGTCAATGTGTTCGTTATGTTTGTTATTTATTCATGCTTGAACGACTGAATAAGTTTGGATAGAATTTGGCACAGGGGTAGACCATATTCGGGGTCGGCTTTTATCCGTTGATTTTTTACTTTCAAGTGGGTGAAATCGCCAACATTAGTAGTTATTTGTCTATTTATACAACATTAGTTTTACTATATGCAAAACCCGAAATACATATCTAGTATTTTTATGCAGAGAATCTATGTACAAAATTTCATAACTGTATCATGAAAAATAACAAAGTTATAGAAGTTTGGCCATCCAGGCGACTGAAGAGTTTTTTTGCACTTGCACCTAGCTGTTTGCAGGCTCCTCATTTCCGCAATTTTTTTTTTTTTTTTTTTTAAATGAGATAAACTAGTGCTTGACTGCGATCCCACCTGATGGTAAGTAGCGATGCAATCTTTGATGGTGAGGCGCACTAGTTTATTAAGAGCCTATTCACTCTAGCCTTGAAGACACCCAAATTATAATCGGACTGGAAGACCGCAGCAGGCAGACTGTTCCAGTCCTTCGACGTACGCGGTATAAACGACGAGGCGAAACGCTTAGTCCGGACCGTAGAGGTTTCAACAACGTAAGGGTGAATATTCGCCATACGTCGGGTTGTCCGATGGTAGAATTGCTATGGCGGAATCAAGTCATGCAATTCCTGAGCACACTCTCCAAAATGCATCCTGTAAAACACCGAAAGGCTGGCTACCCTACGCCTATGCTCAAGGCTTTGAAGGTTGGACTTAACCAAATCTGGATCACCAATTAGCCTCTTTGCACGCCTTTCCACCGAGTCCAAAGCTGCCAGGTGGCATTTTGCAGCACCAGCCCATATGTGACTGCAGTACTCCACACACGAACGGACCTGTGCTTTGTATGCTATGCTATGCTTGTATAGCTATGATCTGCCGTGACCTGTTTTGTACCTACTTAGTGTTGAACTGGTGACCTTTTTAATTTTTTCTAGAGAAAAAATATAACATGGTGTAAAAACTATTGGAATCCATTCAGTTACTGATTCTAAACAAATTGTATTCAGTTTTCGCATAAACCAAAAAATAATGTTGTAATTGATCCAATATTTCAACGCAGACTGCACCCAAAGACATGCCAAGTTCGTTGTTAATTAATATTTTTAACCATTAGACTTGCAAACGAACCCCTTAGTATTCCCTTGGCGGCGATACAGAATGTATTTTTGTGATTTATGGAGCAAGTTCAAGATATTAGATCTTCGCTAACATACACTTTGGGAGTTATTTGATATATTACTTTGGTCCTTTTAGGTTCAGTTTATATTATTAACGTAGCTATGATTTCAAAATATCTCTTGTGTGTCGTCGAATTTTTTTTATTATTTAGTCTTATGTTCTCTTCTTTTTTTTAACTGGTAAGGAAATGTATACTTCTTTATTTGAATTTTGACGCGCTCTACGTGATTTTTAGAGTCATACAGTAACTGTACATTTCAGTCAAAAGGTGGCCCTCTACTGAGGCCTATGTGGCGACACTTGCACAAGCATCCCCAAGTGAAACGATCTAAAACTTAACCGGTTATTTCAAATTAAAATCTATTATTATCTGATATGATTTATTATTGACATTTATGATAATTTTATTATAGTTCTTCATATAAACAATTTTAATGGAGTAATTTGTATATTAGGTGTTTGATTAAATTCATTCAAATGACATAATTATCTTATTTTAAATTTACATGTCATATTTTTGCAAATAAATGATTATTATTTTTTTAAATCTGCTTGACACTAACCACCATAACCGATATTCGGTCGCATGTATTATATTATTTTTCAGCTTGTAATTGACATATTATTTTCAGATTTGTAATTTTGCGCGTAAGCAATTTTTATATAAAGTTTCAATTCGACTTACTAAACTTAGTTTTTTTACCTCTCATTTTTACAACTTAAAAATGACAATTTTACAATCGGCTGCATCCTTTTTGTTAATTCAATAAAAACAAAATTAATTCTCTGTTTGGAAGACTGTATAAATGTCGCATTAGCCACGAGTATCATTAGCGTTAGGGTGTCTACACGTGGCTGTAAATAAATACGGATGAAAGGGTGACAATGTTGTGTTGTAAAATATCAATTAGTCTCGCTTTGACATAAGGGATTGTTTTGAACGTTGAGTGGAGTTGGTAGCTGTCTGTCTACTTTTTAGTTTACTTAACATAGGATTATTAGGCCCCTTGACACGGTTTATTAGTAAGTTTGAACAGTTTGTATTAAAAGTTAGTGTGACAGAATTGTTCCTAGTGAGTAATTTTTTTTTTTCGTATCATATAAACTAATGCTTGACTGCGATCTAAAGCATTGATGGTGAAGCATACTAGTTTAAGAGGCTTTTCACTCTACCTTTGAAGACACCTAAAGTATGAAGGGACGGAAAGAACGTAGCAGGCAAGTTGTCCCAATCCTTCGATGTTCGCGGTATAGACGACGAAGAGTTCAATCGTCGAGACAAAAACCCAACAGTGGGCGAATATATGATAACAATATAGATTAATAGTGGTTTTGGTTATGTTTGTTAGCGCTTTCAGTTTTGATGCACTTAATATAATTCTGCAATTTAAGTACTGGTGTTCATGAGAACATTTAGCATAAAATAAAAGACACCACGGAAATAGCGACAAAAGATTTTAATTATATTATATTAGCTATCGAAACATATTAAAGAAGTGCCAGTCCAACAGTAAAACTGCACGTCAACAGTATTATTACTTCAAAGTTCCAAACGTATGGTAATCAAATGCCATATCAAATCTCCACCATACGTACAGTGGGGGCCATAATGAAATAGCTGATGTTGTACGCCAAAACACGATTAGTTCTGCACACTCGGCCCTGTTATTGCATTGTCATTGTTGGGGGCTAAGGGGACCAGTTTTATTAGTTTAGGGAATGTCCGGAAAGAAGCTGTTGGGTGGTCATTAGAGTGAAGTTGCTGGGTGCTAGGATTTTAATATAGTATTTAACACTTACGATATTTTATTTATTAAAAGGAAAAATTGGAACATTTATTAGGATCACCTTGTCGTCTGTCTGTCTTTCAAGACCTTTTATCTCAAGTACGCGTGGAGGTATCGAGTTGAAATTTAAACTATATATTCAGGTCTCAAGTCTTTTGAAGCTATGAAAAAATCAAACTTCTAAGCTAACGAAACAAAAAATAGTTACGGCCGAGAAAAAATAAATATACTCTCAAGGGTATTAAAAGTGGAATTCTCTGTTAGATTCTGTGTTTCCTGATAGCTACAACCTAAAGGTCTTTAAGCCAAGAGTAAATATGTTATTTCTAGGTAAACGTGCTCTACCGTCGGTCACATCATCGCTTACCATGGTGAATTAGCGGTCAAGCGCGAGCCTATGAAAAAAATGTTGAGGATTTTTTTGTTCTTTCAGACAATGTGAACAAATAAAAAATATATAAAATTAACTAATGAATATAATAATTGCGTAATTGTCAAAATATATAAACTGGCCCACAGTTTGTATGTATGCATTATTATTAGCACTTAATGATCTTTAATTTGATTTTAAATATTATTAATTTATTATTTTTGTATAGATAATTATCTACCTTATTGCAGTGTTTTTTTCACCGATAGGTTGATTGATAGTAATATAGTAATATTCTCGGTTTTTATTCATTTTCTGTGCGTATAAAAATAATGTTTTCGGTTTTTATGAAACACCTATTTTTAGTTAACAGCTCATTCATTGTTCGCTTTGACTCAAACTCATCCATTTCCGCCCTTTCATTGATCAAGTTCAACTTGTGATCTCCTTGAGTGATGGTCTCCTTAACTTAACGTATTTTCCTTAACTTCGACACCACTGAGATGTGGCCACAAAAGTTTTATCTACCTACGAAGAAGGGGATAAAAATATAGGTCAGAATAAAGGATTACATAGATAAATGCACGCATGTTTTCATGAGGGTAGGTAGAAAGTATCTAGACCGCAACCTGCTACAATTAATTATGCCTGATAATAAATGATTTATTATTATTATTAATTCTTACATACCTAGTGTATGTTCTAGGGGAGTGTGTACTGGAATTGCACAATCTAATTCCGCCAAGTCCGTTCCATCATCGGACCACACGACGTACGGCGTTGCGCCACCGGTACATAGTGGACATCCCACCCATACGAACAAAGCATTTTGGGAACACATTTGTTGTGCGTATAGCCAAGGAGTGGAATTCCCTGCCGGACTCTGTGTTTCCTGATAGCTACAACTTAGGGGTCTTTAAGTCAAGAGTGAATAGGTTACTTCCAGGCAGGCGTGCTCCATCGTCGACCACATCATCGCTTACCATCAGGTGAGTTGGTGGTCAAACGCGAGCCTATCAATAATAAAAAAACCTACTCCTTTTGCTATATTAACGGTAAAACATCTGATTAGGTTATTTCGGTTAGGTCATTGACTACTACGGGCCTAGCTTGTCTGAAGAACTACACCAATAAGATCTATGATCTTCTTGGTCGTAAAATAATTAGGCCAGAAACAAATCGAAAATCTTTCTTTATCTTACAATTTTGTATCTCATTGAAAACTAACTTCTCCCGCTCACGTGAAAATAGAAAATTGTACCAAAAATAACCTTGTCTCCTATTCGAAAACATGGTCTACCCGTATAAAAGAGTATAGTCTGTTTAAAAAGTCAAACGACTTGGGAATTTTGTTAAATATTTAATCATTAAAAAACACTTATGTTCGATACTTTTTATAAGGTTCTTCTATTAGTAAACAATGATCAAGATCTCTTTAATCAACCTTGATTTGAACCAGTGTTGATTACGTCAGATTTAATTTTATCTAACAATTAGCCAAGTTGTTTGACTTTTTAGACAGACTCTAATATGAATATAGACAGTGCGCAATAACGACCAAGCCCGAATCGACGGTGCATTGATCCACATACCTACGCCTCAAATGATGTCATGCTAAATGGACGGGGTTACTAGGGACTAGGGAATGGATATGAGAATATTAGAAAGAATTACTGTGACCCTAAAACGTAACGGGCAGCTCAAAGAAAACAGTCAGTAAAAGTTTAAAGCTCCCACTCCCCCCACCCAGAGATGAAGGAATTATTTATGATTTCCCAAATAAACACACACACATAAAAACTTTCACCTTTATAATATTAGTGTGATATTGATCCATCCACACATTCAATCTAAAAGTATTCAAGAAAAATTCCAGGATAGCATTGCAAAAACTTTTTGTATCCGAATAGATACATAAACTGACCATTGACAGGTTTCTGTTCCGATACAAATGAGTGAAGGGTTTACTGGACAGTCCCTTCCGGTCCTTTAGACCAATTGTATTGGTTTTATAAGTTTTTGAAAGCTGTGTGACGGAGCATTGAAAGGGTTGACTTCAAGCGTGTTGTGGTAGTATTTTGTGAAAGAGGTTTTGGAATATCGATGGCTGAGAGGTAACGGTTGTGGGTTGTGAATAGTATTTTTTTTTATCTTGTGTGGTATATTGATCGTGTATCAATGACTTGGAGATCATTCATGAATAATAATCTTATTTCATAATTTATATTAATGAGAATCAATATTTATCTTATGATTTAATTGAAATTAATTTATAGACCAATAATTTTTATTTGACACAAATGCCTAGAGGGCTTTGATGAAAAGGTCTTGTTATTATTTAAGTAAAGTCTCAATAAATAATATTCGTAAACAGCAAAGTTATGAGCGTTTGTTTATATCCCAAAATGTCACTATTACTACATAACTACTTCCTATGTATTTTTGGAAGTATTGTACAGGCTATTGATTATGAATGAACGGCAATAAAAATGGAAACCACTTTGCGTAGTATTTTCTAGTAGCCATTGTTATGAATCATTGATTCATTTATGAATTTACAAATTATGACTCATGGACAATTATGAAATTTCGTTTTTTTTTTATTTTGACTACTCAAATATGACCAGGTCAGTAACTGGTAGGTACGGATAGAGCCCAATTTTTTTGCACTAATTAAATTAAATTAATTAAAAATACAAAGATATATAAAAGGAAATTGGTATTTAATAACAATAATAATTCAGTCCTATTGACTCTGAAATTCGGCGTGTATAGTGCCAATTAAATACCGTCCAATACAAATAATAAGTTACATATTTTATCACATTAAACAATATCAATTATATAATATCTGCTAAAATACATTAAAAAACTGTAAACTTACTCCTTTTGCTAATGATACTTCATTATACTCTAGGTCAAATCCAGATCAATGTGGGTACCAATATTACCACTACGCGACGTGCGGTTTACTTCGTGTACCAATCCCATAAACAACATAATTCTGGTGGAGTGTGAGCCGGGCGAATGCCTCAGGAGAAATATGTTTATAACTTTAAATTTGTTAGAAATCGGTATACCACAGCATCTTAGCTAAACCTACGTCAGATGAGGCAAGAATTCTACACAACATTTATTACAATATTTAAAATAAATCAAAATACAAAATTTGGCTATGATACAGCGACATAGTCAATATTGTGACAAAGCTCCTAAAGAAAGATTTAAAATAAAAACTTTAAACTAGAAAGACATAGGTAATACAATTGTCTTTCCGAACTAGTAATCCTTACCTTACATATTATAATACAAAGTGCCTAATAGCGTCTGCATGTCTGTCCGCGATAAATTCCAAAACCAATGAACAAATTTTCGTCTAATCTACGCCAATAGAAAGAGTAGGTAATTTGGGCGGAAGGGAAGGCGTTTACCAATTTAATACACGTATATTATAATAGAGAAAAGCTGTGACTTTAAATGAATTGTAACACCCGTGCGAAGCTAAAGTGAGTCGGTAGTAAGTTGTAATAAACCTACAATTTCTCCAAAATTAAATTCCCATTCAAGCATAACCTCAAAAACACATTACAAACTTCTAATCAAATATCCGTTGCATTAACATTAAAACAAATATTGGGAACAGCCAATAGCCTGTTAAATTTCTCTATTAATTTTAAATATGGCGGCAAATTGAACTGCGACGCATTTCCGGGTGAGCGACGCCGGCGCCGCGTGCCGGACACATTTGACGTCACTTCCGGTATTTTATTATAGCAGGAAGAAGGATGTCGTTAGTATTAAATGGTGTTATTCGATGATAGTGCGAATAAATGGGATTTTGTAACGGTTTGAATGTAATCTAATTGATGAGATACTGTATTTTGCAACCTGGTTTCTTTCAGTTAGGAAAGAAGGGATTATTGTAGACAAGCCTGCTTCATCGTTGACTACATAATCGCTTACCATCATGATGAGATTGTGGTCAAACGCGAGCTTGTTAATAATAAACAAAGATACTTATAGCTGTCTCGAAACACTGACTGCTGTAAGGAATTTCACTACGCATGTACGTATACTTTCTGAGCTCTTTTTTTATCGTTTACTGGAGACCGCAGTCTGCGACGCCATCCACATCGCCGAAGATAGGACAACATGGCGAAATAGAATCCACAAAAAAATATTCATCAAGGTCATGACTCTCAGTATTGAAGATAAACGACACAAAGAGGAGGTGATACGTACACTTACAATATAAACTTGTCTGTCAGCCAGCGTCTGTTTTGTTAGGGGTTTAAACGACACTCAAACTTCAAATTTATTCATAATATTTATAACAAAAAAGTGTTTTAACTTCATCATTATTTTACCAATTTTAAGATTTTTAGCCATACTTCCACTCAAGAGTTCATTTGAAAACCAGCATGAAGCAATTACTACTTATAATCTGTGTAAAAAGTGAAACGACTTGGGAATTTTGTATCATATTTAATCATTAACCTTTCGTATGTAATTAGAGACACAATTAAAAATTTATTGTGTCTCACGTGGATCCATGTTCCGGACACACGAAAGGTTAAAAATAACTTGCATTCAATTTTTTTTTATAAGGTTCTTCTATTAGTAAACAATGATCAAGATCTTAATCAACCTTGATTATTGAACCAATGTTGATTACATCAGATATTATTAGACAGACTCTGGACTCTGTCTAAAAAGTGCTACTGGTAGCATAATACTGATCTGAACCTATTTGGAGCAACTGTAAAACAGGTTATTGTTGTTGTTTTTATTTGATGTACTGTTTGTGTTTACTTGATTATTCATTGTCTGCAAAATGAAAATGTTTTATTTTCTTTCTTTCAAGTAATGCCAACATTAGTACATTATATTCTTCAACGTAACATAAACGTGAGCTGAAAGCATAATCGTCGGTACAAACGCAAGACATACACAGCAAAAGAAATAATATACCATCTATTACTGCCATTACAGCATTCTTAACATTAGCTACAAATTTTTTTGCAACTACAAATCGATCTTCATTCATAAAGAGTAAGTATATGATCCTACTATTACAATTTTGGTCTTTAGACACGGTCACTTGACAAAATTCCATTCATTCATGGAACTTGTAAGTGTGATAATACATGAGCCCATACATTTGAGTTCTGAATGAATTCTGTAAAATATTGTGCGGCGTTATTCGGGTGTAAAATGTCACCGTGTTTAGGTAGCGGTATCTTTGACTCGTGTGCTTCGACCCTTTGTCAAAGATGCGTGAAGATTTTGAGGGTACGAAGGTAGCGGTAAGTAGAGAGTGGGCGGACGAGGTGAGAAATTAAAACGAAAATTATTAAATACTAGCATCTACTCGTGACTTCGCCCACATATATAAAATACTAGCTTTTCCCGCGACTTTGTCCGCGTACATAAAATATAGCCCATTTCACTCAGGAATAAAGCAGCTTTCTATCGGTGAAAAAATTTTACCAATCGGACCAGTAATTCCAGAGATTACCTCCTACAAAAAAAAAAAAATATGAAAACAAAAAACAAACTTTACCTCTTTATTATATTGGTGTAAAAAATATAGTCACTCAGGAATAAAGCAGCTTTCTATCGGCGAAAAAAAAAATTTCGCAATCGGACCAGTACTTTCGGGATTAGGTACCTCCTACAAGCAAAAAAACAAACTTTTATCTCTTTATATTAGTGTAGACTAGCTTGAGCCATCGGCTTCACCCGCCTGATAGTAGGTTTCTCCAGGCAGAATAAACATGTTTTTAGCTATTGCATAGCTTCTATCGCGGGCCTTGAGCGTGGAGACCGAATCCAAAAATTCCGTAACGAAAATAACCTAACACCCCCCACTCATTTGTTTTTTGAGCGTGGTGACCGATAAGAAAACAAATGAGTGAACAATCAATCAAAATTCAATTCAATGTGTGAAAGTGTAACTTCAATTAATATCAAAGAAAAAAAAAACAAAGGAAAAAAAATACTGCATAAATAAAATAAATAAATAATTATAATTGCATAAGTTGATAAAAATGCTATGCAATAGCTTTACCGCGGCAGTCCCCGAGTGCCACACGTCTCTTTTCTTTCTTTCTTTCATGCAAACTTTCGACTCCCGTAACATCGCTTTAGGGGGTGAATTTTGGAAGATCCTCTCTAAGTGCTCGCCTATGTCATAAAAGGAACCTTTTTACAAAATTTCATGCTTTTTTTTTTTTTTTTTTATGGTGGGAAAAAATCATGCATTGACATCCCCCGCCCTTGGGCGGAGCGGGAGATAGTGTCAGACTCTTACTGACTAAAAGACCCACCCCGTTCCTTCTAGCCTTCATACCGGGGCTCGAGCGCCCTTTCGGATAACCCTGGCCCCAGTAGGCTTCGACCCGGCTGGGAAATTTCATGCTCCTAGTCCAAGTAGTTTCGGCTGTGTGTTAATATGTCAGTCAGTTTTTCCTTTTACATATTTTTATAGATACAAATTTCGGTTTGTACCTAACATCTTAAAGTTATTCTAATCATTAAATAACTGTTATGTAAAAATAATTTGGTAGTATAAGGTCTCTTCAAAAGGTATCAAAAACCATATTCATTTTTAAATAAATTTTCTCTGTTTGAAAAAAAAAATAGTCTTAAGTAATTTGCAGGTGTGATTTACGAAAAAAAATATAAAGAGAAAATACTTTTTCAATATTGCAAATATGTTCACCTAAAAGGACCGTGTACTATTTAATCGTCAATTAAATTAAAAATATCAGTCTGTTTTTGTGAAAGATCAAAAACACATTACTCAGATATGATAAATTACTAAAGCCTAAAAGCCATTCTGTTTCAACGCAAACTTTTGGAACTGTAATTTCTGAAATTGATAAAATATCTAAACGAGATCAAGAGTAAAGTGGCACAGATAGGTTTAATAACCTTTTAGGAAAATTGATCCAGGTGCTAAACGAAGTACCTAGTTATTCGGGCCCTCATTATAAACTTAAAAGAGTAAATGCCACTTGAAGCACGGCAATCCTAAGTTCTTTATGATAGCTTTAAAATTATACACTCAATATAAAATTAATAAGCTCCAACATTTAATGTTTATCGTTATTATAGTACCTAAGAAATTATTCTAAAGCTATTCTCCATTATGACTCGACTATTATAATAAACTTGAAAGCATTTTATCTGTAACACCGTTCCCTTTTCTCAACAAAGACAAAATTTAATAAAAGCTGCTGAAACTCTTTATCAGTTTGTAAAAATTATAAATTCAATTTAAACTTTTCTGGGTTTTGGGGCCACAACAACACCTTAGGGTGTTGGGTTCCTTAAGGGAGACTGTCGGTGTGCCGCCCCCTCTAATTGATTGCATAACTGCCGCCTATGATTCTTATTCATTCTTTCATTCATTCAAACACCGTTCATTCATGCAATCATTTGACATCGGCGACAAATCGGTTCAAAAGATACCTTTGTCAGTTTCTACCAAGCTCGAATAGCAAGTTACGTCAGAAATTATATCGATATTGGATCTTATTACTTTGTTGTTAAAATACTTTCTGGTTTCGTCAATTGAAAATCCGTTTGGCTTACAAAATTCTTGTTGAAGTAATGCATCGGTTTCAAATATTTCACAATAGAAATAAAGGTGATATTACCTTGTGTTATCAAAAGAATTGACACTAAGTTATCGTATTATAGTTATAATGTATTATAGAAAAGAATTTCACGCATGCCTCTGCCTTTTTTCTTCGTCGAAGTCAGACCTTTTGTCGTCATTATAAAATTCTGAGTGCTACTTGTGATTCTTATGAATAGAATAAAAATTTGTTATGGTGAATGATTATCTATGAATTTAGTGATTTTTATTTGGGCATTTAGCGTTTGATATGTCGTGTATGACCTTTTGGGCAGCTGTTGGGCGAAAGGTGGTGTTCTGATATCTGAAATGACACGGGACAAGGAAAAAGGAAACTTCACGGTCGAATGAACCGTCTGTAGATAAATGATTTTGCCAGCGGGAAACGAACAAACTCTAATAATATTGATAAAAATTATTAAAAACTAAAAAAGATTTTTCATTTACGTCAAAAGTTTTGTTGAATTTGGTTAAGTTTGCCTTTTGATTTTAATAAAGATCTTGATTTAAAAAATCTTCCTTTTCATTTTTTCCATCATTTGCAATTTCAATTTTATGAGGTTCTTAGACCACTTTTTGTTTCTTAGCTTCCTCTTTATTCAAAGTGTCTATTTTAATTTTATCACGAAGCATTTCCAAAACCACTCAAATTACTCAAGTTTTTGCCGAGGTACAAAGCTAGGAAGTAGGTATAACTGACAGAGGAAACTTGTTAAGAATTTTCATACTTTACCGCATTTACAGAAGTTTGGCGAATAAATGAGAACTTTATCCGCGTAATATTATATACCGTGTAAAATTCATACTTATGGAAGTTTTGGCTCTGGAAGACTTGGGTTCTCTTATTTTTTTGACGTAGCGAACGGAAAATTTTATAAATGAAGATGATATAGACACGGAAGTCCAGACTTTAGACCAGTACCTATCTATTAAACTATGGACTCAAAATTTTGTAATTTAATATAAAAAATTAGTTAACGTTATAGTAGCATAGCATAGCATAGTCAGCCTTATAATGTTCCCACTGCTGAGACTCAGGCCTCCTCTCTAGAGAGGGAGAGGGAATGGTCCGTAATCCACCACACGGGCCCAGTTCGTAGATGTCACATGTCTTCGAATTTTTGGGTCTAAGACATGCCGGTTTCCCCTCGATATTTTTCTTCACTGTTTTGAGAGCAGTGGTGTTGAAATAAACTACACAAAGTAATGCGCCTGGCTGGGTTTGAACCCGCAACCTACAACTCGTAAGTCAGGGCCGTTACCACTCGGCCACCACTACTTTCAGTTATATCGTTATAGTATTGGATAGTAAAGGTAAAAAAAAACTACGACTATTTATATTCTAGTTATATTCTCTACAGTAGGCACTCATAATTAACACTATTTTAATCAAGACCAATGATATACACAGGAGAGCTTAACCCACAATTGAGTGTTTTTACCGTAAATCTTTATTAAATGCGATAGAAGTGCACATGATGACAACCAAAAGTGCACAATAAAACTTAAACTTACATTAATTAGATTCTAATTATTCATTAGAATCTAATTAATTAGTAATTAAGTATAAAAAATAAACTGAACAAGTTCTAAAATCTTGATAAATGTAAAAAATAAATAAAAGGAAATAACAGAATGATCCGATGGATGCGAGACGCACAGGAATGTTCGTTGTGGCGACGCTTGGGGGAGGCCTATGTCCAGCAGTGAACGTGTATCGGCTGAAATGATGATGATGACGAACAGAACAAAAGATTTTGCAATCTTGTTTTGCCACCTAAACTTTAACTTCTAAGAATATATAGCACTCATCAAATAATTAATCTTAGTTCAACAGTGTCAATCGATAGTAAACAATTTTATACATATCCCAAAATCACAAAATATTAATACTATAACCATAGCATTCGATCCCATTCATCCTCCGATATAGCATCAATAATTCACAATTTATCAACAATAAATAGCGTAATATGTCCACAATACGTCCCTTACAAAAATCCCGCTCGGCTCGTGCAAAAACATCTGTCGGTCCTACCAGATACTACTTTGACGGGTCATTAAATATCTTCCACGCGTTCCACTTATTATCCATTTTTATATCATTTCTATAATAAATTTTATGCCAAATAAAATTTTTGGCCACGCCTCTTTCTAATAAATTATACGAAAAAGACAAATCTGGAGTTCTATAGATTTTTTTTCTCTGTTGCATGGTTCAGAGTTTGCGTAAAATTGTCGATAATGCTTCGAAGGGCTTTTAGTGATAAAATTGTGGTGAATATATGTTTTTTATTCGTGTTTCGTGGTTAGGGTGGGCATAGTTTAATGGGATGTCCTCGGATTAATGTAAGTGCGGCGATGTGTGACATTGAGTGTTTAGCCACTCAAAATAATTGATAGCTTCGCTGTGTTTTTGTTATTTTGTGAAATAAAAGATAAATTGTAATTTTGGAACGTGGTAGTGTTTTTGAGTGATGCTATTGAGTTATTATGGTTAGAGTTGGGGCTTTGACAATAAAGTTTGTGTTTATTTCAAATCTTTTAAGTATCGGTGTAATAAGAGTGTCACAATTTAGCTACGTTTAATGAATGTAACTTAAAACACAAAGGCTTAGGTATATTCCTGTTTATAACGCTGCGTTTAGTTCGTTTCATACTTATTTGAGTAACAGTGTCCAAATCTATTCTTACGTTTTAAAAATAAACAAGGTCATATTTTCATGAAAACTTTATTACGAAAAGACATAAATAAGTGCAAACAATAAGTGACGCTGTTATCAACTGATATTGTTCTGTGTACAATTCTTAAAACAGTAAAAACTGTGTGTGCAATCAGTTACTTGTATCTTTCTACCCGATACGTGTAAATAATAGCAGTTGTTATTACATATATTCGTCAAAAACTTTGAGACGGAGTTCCAGTGTGTGTGAAACTTTGCTTTGAAGCCGTGTCTGAGTTTATGGTGTCGCAACGTACCATAACACCGTGATACCTGCCGTAAACACATTATTGAACACAGCGCCATCTGTTGATGCCCAGGAGAGTCATATAACGATCGACGCGGTAACAATAATACATTATTAACCATGGTCAAGTGTGGTGGCTGCGGCAAATTTCTTACCTCAACTGATGCAGCTAAATGCGACAACTGCCGATCCTGGTACCATAGGCAATGCGTTGGTATTAGGAAGACGGGCACTATATCTCCTTCCTGGCAGTGCCCGGAATGCGAAAAAAATGTTGTGCGGGATAACCGGTCCGAAACGCCAGTTAGAGGGCGTGCAGATGCGCTGCTGGAAGATCTCATAGAGACGAGCCCGACAGATACCACCACTTCGGAAGCCGCGCAGGAGCTCGCCCAAGATATCAGGGCTGAGCTCAACAAATTCAAAGAAGACTTCATCAAGACAGTGCGCAGTGAGTTTCTGCTACTGCGCAATGATTTAGCTGAGCTGAGAACATCGTTGCAGTCCGCTAATGACCGTATGAGTGGGTTGGAGGAGAGAGTTGCTGCTTTGGAGAACCAAAAGGCGGCTCAGCCCGTGTCGTCAGATGTCCATAATCTAATTGATCAATTGCGGAGCGACATCAACGACCGTGATCAGGAGCTACTGGCCTCTGATATTCAGATCTCGAACCTGCCTGAGACGAGTGGTGAAAACCCCATACATACGGCTATACTGGTGGCGTCAAAGATAGGCGTCAAAATCGAGGCTCGCGACATTGTCAGTGCAGAGCGTATTGGAGGCAGGCGCATAAACGCAACGCAGCCAGCGCCGGTGGTGACCCGCCCGCGTTTTCTCGTCGTGCAACTTGCGCGTCGCGATCTTCGCAACGAGATACTGGAGGCTGCACGAGTACGTCGTGGTATGACTTCTGCTGATCTCGGCATGTCCGGCGCGCCAGCGCGATTCTACATCAACGAGCGCCTCACGAAGAAAAATCGTGAGTTATTTCGGATGGCGCGGGAGGCTGGGGGTAGACTGGGTTGGCAGTTCGTGTGGTGCAAGCGAGGCCGTATTCTTGCCCGATGTAAACCTGGGGAGCCCGCTTCCCAGATACGGTGCGAGGCTGATATCCAGCGTATTTTTGAACCCGCATCTGTTCTGGTTGCTGACAGGCAAAGGTCACCCTAATTTTGTGTTTCTTTTTATTTCTGTCTTTTTTTATGTTCATGAGTATTCTATACTCTTAATTTTTAACACACCCATAAAACTTATATTGTTATTAGTGGTCAAAGAATTATGGTTATTTAAGTTTATATTGTATCTTTATATTGCAAATGTTTGTCTTACGGTGGCGCAACTTGAGAAACTAGCAAATAAGTTTAACCGTACCCATATTGTTAAATTATTTATTTACACTTACATCCTGCACCCAGGTTTATTCTTTTATTTTAATCTATTTACATATTTTTATTGTCCAATTTACTCTTATATATTCGTACTTACAAATGCCTATATAATTACTCTATTACAAAAAACTACAACTAATATTAAGAACTTAATATCTAAAAACGGAATGCAGATACTGACTCATATTACTATAGAAATAATTTTACATTATAACCATGCTACCTAAAAGTGGGAAATATCTCAAGGTTGGCTTCCTTAACGCAGGTTCTCTGGGTACAGGTCATGATGATTTGATTTGTGCAATTGACAAGTATGGTTTCGATATTATGGCCATTAACGAATCGTGGATTCGGGTCGGCGAGGAGGCGCGCGCGCCTCTCGTGCCAGGCTACCGACTGCGTCATACTCCGCGGCCGACAGCTGTCCGCGGCGGGAGAGGTGGGGGCGTCGCATTTTATTTGCGCCGCGGTGTGAGCACGCGTATCTTCACTGGTACGGTTGATCCCAGGTTCGATTCCGTCGAGCAGATGTGGCTGACAATTTCACTTAGCGGTAAGAGAATTGCCATTGGTACGGCATATCGGCCGCCGTGGTATGACATTGATCTTTTCCTTGATGGCATCACAAACACGTTAGCCTCATTGGGTAATTGTGATCACCATATTTTACTGGGCGATTTCAACGTAAATATGCTCAATTCAAACGAGGTTAAAACCAAAAAAGTGCTAGAGTTTTTAAACTGCACGAGTCTTGCACAGCTAGTCACAGAGCCAACTCATTTTACAGAAACGAGTGAGACCCTGATCGACTTACTATGCACGGACCTTAAGGCAAGATACACGGCAGTGGAAGCCTTCGGTTCAATTACTGGCCATTCTATTATAGTCAGCGAGTTTAACATACAGCGAGACAAAATTACTCCATTTGTAATAAAATTTAGGCCTATAAAGGATATTTGTAGGGACAGCTTTTGTAGGGATTTGTTGCAATTTAATATAGAACAGGCTTCAGAATTTAACAACGTTAATGAAATGGTCGACTTTTTTAATCATCGCTTAACCTCCTTGTTTGATATTCACGCGCCAATTAAAACTTGTATTATTAGGGAGCAATCGCATCCCTGGATCACGGACACTTTAAAGTTCATGATGACCCTACGAGATAAGGCATTAGCTGTATATAGGAAAACCAAAAATGAGCAAAAAAAAAGGTATTATAAGCAGTTAAAGTCTCTGGTAGAAAGTTCCCTGTATCTTGAAAAAGTAGCGTATTTCAAGCACAATATTAACAATAAGATAAAAAATCCTAAATTGTTATGGAAGAACATTAAGTCAACTTTTGTACCTTCAAAGCAAGGACAACAGCTCCCTCCACATTTTAGAAACCCTGACCTAATAAATAGCACATTTCTGAAAGTTCCAGGCAACCCGGTAGCCAGCCCGTCGCTTGTATCTTTTTATGAGTCCAATAGATACAGCGAAGCAACATTCTCACTTGGCCCGGTAGATCAAAACGACGTCTCACGTATTATCACTGAGCTTAAGTCGAATGCTGTTAGCATTAGCAGTTAAAGTCTCTGGTAGAAAGTTCCCTGTATCTTGAAAAAGTAGCGTATTTCAAGCACAATATTAACAATAAGATAAAAAATCCTAAATTGTTATGGAAGAACATTAAGTCAACTTTTGTACCTTCAAAGCAAGGACAACAGCTCCCTCCACATTTTAGAAACCCTGACCTAATAAATAGCACATTTCTGAAAGTTCCAGGCAACCCGGTAGCCAGCCCGTCGCTTGTATCTTTTTATGAGTCCAATAGATACAGCGAAGCAACATTCTCACTTGGCCCGGTAGATCAAAACGACGTCTCACGTATTATCACTGAGCTTAAGTCGAATGCTGAAGGTTACGACCAGATAACCCTTAGTATGCTTACCCTAACCTTACCTCATACTTTACCTACTATAACGGATATTATAAATTACTCTATATGGACATCCCAGTTTCCTTACCAATGGAAAATTGCTATAGTCAGACCCATTCCCAAGACTCCTAACCCTATAGAGGTAAAAGACTTGAGACCAATAAGTATCCTACCATGTCTTTCGAAGGTAATGGAGAAGGTAGTGTGCCGTCAATTGACTCGGTTCTTGGAAGAAAACGAGTTGTTACCTGACCTACAATCTGGTTTCAGGAAACAGCGGAGTACTTCTACGGCGTTGCTGGACGTTACCGACAACATTCTGTCAGCTCAAGATAAGGGCATGTGTTCACTGGTGGTACTTCTTGATTTCTCACGTGCTTTCGACTGTATCAATGTTTCATTACTAATTTCTAAGTTAAAATATTACGGGTTTGACGATAATGCCATCCAGTGGTTCCAAAGCTACCTCGGTGACAGAAAGCAACTCGTAGAATTACGTTTGGCAGACGGTACCACCTTGACTTCAGCTCTTTCCGCAATAGAGAGAGGGGTTCCCCAGGGATCAATTTTGGGTCCGATTATTTTTATTATTTACTGTGCAGACATAATAAAGTGCCTTCAGAAATGCAAGTACCACATCTATGCGGATGATGTTCAATTGTATTTGTCTTTTAAACCAGAGGACCACGATTCAGCCATTAGAGATCTAAACGATGATTTAGAAAGAATCTCCACCTGGGCTAATGAGAACTGTCTGACGTTAAACCCAGTGAAAACCAAATATATTGTGTTTGGTACGAAGCAGCAGTTGAAGAAGCTGCCCGCAAGCCTAAGTTTGACTCTTATGGGTGAGCCTATTGAACGAGTTGATGAGGCGCGAAACCTGGGGTTGCATATGGACAGCGGCCTTAGGTTTGAGAAGCATGTTGCTGACTCCGTTAGAAATTGCTTTTATCGCCTGAAACTGTTGTACAAGATGAGACCTTTCTTGTCGGAGAAGCTCCGCGAGCAGTTGGTCGAAACCCTTGTTCTATCGAAACTAAATTACGCTGATACGGTTTACGGCCCACGCTTGCTGGCTCGAACCGACAGGCTTATACAGAGAGTCCAAAATGCATGCGCTCGTTTCTGTTATACAGTTCCCCCTAGAAGTCATGTCACCCCCTTTCTTAACAAACAGTTTATTCTAAAAATGAAATCAAGGCGAAAGTTACATTTAGCCTGTCTTCTTTTTGGCGTCGTCAAGACTAAGAAACCGAGTTACTTATACGATAAGCTCAGCTGGATGACTAGTAGACGGGAATGCGCGCCCAGGCTTTGTGCGCAACAACTCTCAACCCAGTCTCATAGAACAGCGGCTTTCAGGGGCAGTTTCAGATACGCTGCTAGTAAGGTGTGGAATAATATTCCTCCTCCTATAAGAGTACTGGGCACTATCCATACGTTCAGAACGCGTTTACGGCAGTACCTGATAGATGCGCAAAGGAAACTGGATATGGTCGCTCTTAACGTCTCATTTATATAAACTGTCTACAGTGGATTTTAACTTAACACGAAGATATAAAAATAGTTTATGTATGTATATCTACGGCTTGTGGGTGATGAAAGTTCCTTGGGCACCGCTGTCTGCTCGTCTCGTTCTGTCTGCGCATCATTCACGACACCTGGTCTCTGTTCCCGCGTGCTTGGGAGACCTGTGAGAAACGAAGGACACGTTAATTTTATAATTTTATAGTTTAAAAAATAATTATTTGGCTGTATTTACTTTTACGAGTATAACACTAAAATTCACTTAACTGATAGATATTAAGCATTAGGAAACTTGCGCTTTATTTCATTGCGATATTTCTTTTTTATTTCCAAAGTACCCGAAGTTATAACAAGTTTTTTTTATATTTTTGTTTTTAAATTTTGCGCTGTTGGCAATTCGTCCATTGCGCCTAGCTGCGCTAGGCATAATGAATTGGCGTCCCGTTGCACTGCGCAACCTGACGGGCGTGGCAGTGTTTTGAGATTGAGTCGCTTCAAAGCCGGTTTTTTGTTTGCGCATGTAATTATGATTGTTTGTAATGTAATTTGATAGACCTATTACAATTTATTTTATTTTATTTATTTTCTCTTTTTTTTAATTTGATATATTTTGTATGCTGAACACCTATTTATTTATTATTTACTGCACATAAACATATATAATATGTAATTTATTTACCGTACACCTAATCACTAATAACTGAGTACTAAAAATAAACCAATTTTCAACCGTACACTCTAAATAAGGTTCAGTTGAAAACCAGCGTCTGGCAACTACCATGTAGTTGTCTGGCATTATTGCTGAACTGGACCTATTTGGCGCCGCCGTGAGACACACATTGTTAGTTGTCTCTTTTTTTATATATAATAATTTACAGGACACTAAGTCTACATGTTGTTACTACATTGTGTGTATCTACGACTGTGTATGCCAAATAAAATATTTTTCTTTCTTTCTTTCTTTCGTCAGTTGTACAAAAGTGACTAGTTCGTCAGTTCTAGAATAGTGAGCAGTGGTGGTAACGAGTTGTAGGTCGCGGGTTCAATGAGCTGGGTTTGAATTCGCATTACTTTGTGTAATTTATTCCATCATTACTGCTCTCAAAACGGTGGAGGAAAACATCGTGAGGAAACCGGCATGTCCTAGAACCAAAAATTGGAAGATATGTGACATTCTCCAACCCGCTTTGTGCCCGTTGGGTGGATTAGGGCCCATTTCCTCTACTAGAGAGGAGGCCTGAGTCCCAGCAGTGGGAATATTAAAAGCCTGATTATGCTATGCTACAAATAGAGAAAAGAGTAATGCGTAGTCAAAGTACATCTTCTCCCGTTTAATTTACTCGCACCTTTTTCCGTGCTTCGGCGCTACAAACTTCACTGGTAAGCATGTTCATATGTAAAACCTAGCTTTTGAATTGTTCTTTTGGACCACATTAAATAATAAGTTAACAGTGTAAATATGTACGTACCTACGTTTACTAATCTTGACCTAAGACTGTTGATGTACAGGTTTCTATTACACTTATAACAATTTGCTGCTTTCCAACAAAAAATCAACAAAAATTATTTAGGAATATTTGCTTCCAAAATCCATCCCCTATGATTTAATAACCAATGTATAATACCTACAATTAACAGACATTTATCTTGGAGGTGTCCTCCCTCCGGCTCCAGCTACCTCCTCTAGCCTAACGAGTGCCTTGTGCCGGTCACGTGACCTTTGTCTGGCCAGGATCACTCCTAATTACTACGTCAGCTTGTTTACAATGAGATAATGTTATTTATTTTGAGAGTAAACAGATTATTATGGAAGGAGGATATTGGATTTTGGAAATGTTTGGTGCTGACAATGTTTATTTAGGAAATAATGAAAAATTATAATTGAAAAAATGATTTCAAAGACTTACCAAAGTATCAGACCAATTTTAATTGACTAGACTTCATATAGTTTACAAATATAAAGTTGAAAGAAAAAAACGTGTTACTCCAACCACAAATAACATGAGACAAAGGCAAGATAATAATAAGATTATACACAATTTTATTGAATTTAATAAAAAAATAAAAACACATAAACAAGCATAAAACAATGCAGAAAATAATGAGCAAGATAAAAAGCCAGATATTGATAGGGTTAATATATAATAAGTATATACCCCAATCACTTGGAGCTATGCTTTTTGTAAAGCCGACAAAGGACTGACAGGTTTTATAATTCAAGTAACTCTTCAATACAATTACCTCTTAAACAGTAGTAATATGCTTTTACAATACAAATAAATGTTTTAATGAAACAAACCCAAGTACCCAATTATAAAGGCGAACTTTTTACTCTAACCACAATGACATACAATTATTTGTATTCATACACCCTTTGTATTTTATAAGCTTTTTATACTATTCAAGTTTTGCGCATATGTTTTTTGTGAATCTGTTGTATTGTTGCAATTTTATTTTTTAATATTCAAAAATGACTCTTACTGATAATTATTTTTGATGCAATGTCGTTTAATTTTTTTCTGGATATAAATCTTTTTGAAATTTGATGTGCAAAGCTTACTGCAAAAATATTTGACGTAGCATATGAAACGTTGAATCTGTGAAAATAAAGCATATTTTTTAGAAACATCGACGCAACTTACGGCAATCTTTTTTTGCGTAAGCCAGCCCTTGAAGTGTTTAGAAATTAAAAGTCGAATTGTATTTAGTTGATCTTGTGCTATTCGATTTAGAACTTAATGCGCTTAATAATAAGGATGTTTGGTTATTTCAGCAACTGTATTCTATTGTTTAGCATAAAACGACCATTTTGATATGGTGTGGCGAATGCAGCCAGTTGGTATATTTGAATTAAACATTTAATTTGTTTCTTTTATTCTGTTCGGGATTTATTAAGTGGCAATGTACTGCGACAATAGTCATGATTCGATGTGCTGACGTCATTATTGTAATGAACGAATGGAGTGTTGGGGTACAGCATATTGGTTTGATGAGGATTGCATAGAATTGTGTTACTTCACGCTTTTAACTTTAGACAACATTAGCATATCAAAACAGTTATTTACGTAATGTATCATAAACTGAAAATTTATGTTTGTCCTTGTATTTTTTTGTTTTGGTCCTTCTGTTTTGCATATACAATACGATTCTAAACCAAAATATTATATGTTAGTTATCTGTAATTTTAATGGAATGGACCCTATCCTAACGCAGGCATAACGTGAATTGGTGGATATCACAGTTTATGCCTAACTTGCGCCAACATACTAATAAATCCAAAAAATTTAATACAGAAAAAGATTTCATTTAAGTATGATCAAGCCAATAGCGAAACAAACTGGACAAGTTTCACGCGTGCTTCCGAAAGATAGAAGGAGTGGACGGCTTTTGTCCAGGGGTGGGCCAGAACAGGCCATCCACTTCCAGTAGAATAAAAAACTTAAATAAATAATGATCAAGAGCAAAATGTCTTTATATTTCTCTCATGAAAACTTCAGACATTTAGAGAGATGTGTAAAAAAAAAGTCAAATATTTTTATTTCACATATGCCTACATGGGCTCTTATAAAACATTAGATGCTAGTGCATGGTTCTAAATTAGTTGTTTCCTATGGAGAAGAACCGACAAGAAACTCCATGATCACTCTTTTAAAAAAAGTGGTTGATGTTACAATATTTCCTTGTTACAGTAGATATTATGTAAGAACAGTACAAAGAGTGAAATGCTATTAAAAAGACCATAAAGTGTAGCAAATAAAAGAAATTTAAGATCTAGAAGCATTAACAATATTGTAGATACAGATTGTGTGGAACATTGTGCGTCGGATCCTCAATGCTAACGCTTGATTAGTACTGGCGCGGACAACGTAAATTCAACCCACTGTCAAGATTACGATGAACTAGGATGTTGGAATCTGTTGATATGGTACTTAACCTTCATTGTTTTGTTGGAGCCAATAATAATTGCCAACTTAGTCGTAATTTTGTGGCACCGGCAAAATTTGTCTAACCTTTTCACTATTATTTGGGTTCTAGTATAACTCGATGTGGCTGACTGCCAGTATTTAAAGGGCTAACAGCAACGCTTCGATCTTGAGGATTTAAGTAGGTATAAATAAAGATAAATGGAAAGGTTGCTTATTTTAGATGTTTACAGACTACTTTATGAAAAACTTCTTATCTACATTCTTAGATACATACCCTATAAATAAAACGCTCAATATTTAAATAATCCATGCGGACTTTTAATAATCTTAGTGTTAACCAAAAGGCGCGAAATTACGCGTGAACGCCGGCGTTCGCGTGGGGTTAGAGAGGCATTATTTGGTTTGATATCTGTCTACGGTTCAACATCCGCAATCGTTTAACATGCTGGAAGGTTGGACGATGCACCAAGTTTAAATAGCAAAAAGCGCTTAGCTATACATGGTTACTTGTAAAACACTGACAACCTTGCAAGACTGTATTGCTAACATCATAAACAACAACTTTACTTTTGTTCTATGACTTTTTACAAAACTTAATTCATTTACCAAAAACAAACCTACAAGATTTCGTTGTTCTATCTAACACATTTCAACTCTGTATTTTGCTATATCTACCTACGCCTGTATGACGCGACGCAAACGCCTCAAGCACTCCTGCCGCTCGATCCCCGCTCCCCTCCGCTATTGTACTTCGCTTAGACTTCGTAATATTTAGAACGTTCAATTTAAATATTTTTGTTTTTGCATGAAAGTCTGATGGACTAGGAAATAAGACAAATTTTAAAAGTCATAGATCAAAAGTTGTTGTTTACGACGATTTTCATCATCATCATAATTTAAGCTGAAAGACGTCCACTATTGTACCTACATAAGCCCCCAAGTAACGCCTCAACGTTCGGTCCCGTGTGCCTTGTGTATCCATCGAATCCACCCGGCACTCATCAGGTTTTGGGGAGAGACCTTGTGAGAGGTCTTCCAAAGCTGTGTCTTCCGGTCGCCACTTCAGAACCATTCGGCCCCATCAACCATCTGTTCTGCGAGCAATGTGCCCTGCCTACTTTACAAGTTTGGCGATAATTTCATTTAATTTTACTATAGAACAATATAGAAGAGTTAACTAAATCTATCAATCTGCCTCCTCCAAATCTTTTGTAGCTTCCTCATGTAGAACCTAAGTGTTATTTGTACCAGTTTTAGTGGCTCCCCATTAGGTAGCGCGTTTTTCGGCTCCCCGGAATTTATCACCGACCCCTATTGTCTTGTCTACTTGATTAACAAGTTGATTAACTTTACAAGTGCTCGTATATTTTATTCAAGGAAAAAAAGTGCAAAGAAATTAGGAAAAAAATACCTTTACCTTGTCTAACTCATTAGGGAATAAGGAATGAGTATAACCTAAAAATTTTGTATGGAAGGTTCGTGAACATTGACCTATAAGATAGTTAGACGCAATTGAAGGTTTTTGTAATTGTCTGTGAAGCGTCATAATGTGGTTCATTCAATTTTCAGTTTTTTTTTTCAGGTTTGATCACTCAATTTTCAGGAAACAACGATGAAGATGGTAAAGAATACTTCCTTCGAATGTTACATACTTACCGTACTTACATCGTCTTGAATTTTTGGAACGATTTATAAATTTGAACGATTAGTCAAACGCCTATTATAAGGATCAGAGCAGTGGTGGCCGAGTGGTAATGGCCCCGACTTACGAGTTGTAGGTCGCGGGTTCGAACCCAGCCAGGCGCATTACTTTGTGTAATTTATTTCATCACCACTGCTCTCAAAACGGTGAAGGAAAACATCGTGAGGAAACCGGCATGTCCTAGAACCAAAAATTCGAAGACATGTGACATTCACCAACCCGCACTGGGCCCGCGTGGTGGATTACGGCCCATTCCCTCTCCTAGAGAGGAGGCCTGAGTCCCAGCAGTGGGAACATCAAAAAGGCTGATGATGATGATGATGCTATTATAAGGAATCGAGTTCCTTATAAAAGAATTCGTCTAGAAAACATGTATGAATATTCTAAAGGATCGAAGTCTGTGTTTCCTGATAGCTAGAACCTAGTAGTCAAGAGTGAATACTTCTAGGCAAGCGTGCTCCATCGTCGACTACATCATCGCTTACCATAAGGCGAAATAATGGTCAAACGCAAGCCTATCAATAATAATCAAAAAAGATTATTATCAAGTCGTTATACATATTTGCCTAAAATTCTATCCGCCTTCAAAAAATATATCAAATTAATCCAAAGCCTTTTACGGTAACCTTCTACGATAATAATATAATAAAGAGGTAAAGTTTTTTTTTTTTGTTTTTATTTGTAGTAGGTAATCTCTGAAAGTACTGTACTTCTAGCCAAGTTGATAATCTGCAATCGTTAACGCTAGTAGAAAACTTCAAATGTATGGGAATGACGTCATCTCAACGCTCAGTCACGTGGTCAGAACAAAAGAAACGGGAGCGTGGCCAACTCGAGGCGTTAGACGAAAGAGAAACGGTTATAACTTGGCTAGGGAGGCTGGTCGGATCGCTAAAATTTTTACACTGGTAGAAAGTTGCGTTATTCCTGAGTGACATCCTAACTAATATTATAAATGTGAAAGTGTGGATGTTTGGATGTTTGGATTTTTGGATGTTTGGATGTTTGGATGTTTGGATTTTTGGATGTTTGGATGTTTGGATGTTTGGATGTTTGTTACTTAATCACGCAAAAACGGCTGAACGGATTTAGATGAAATTTGGCATGCATATAGCCTTTGACATGGAAAAGAACATGGGCTACTTTTTATCTCGGAAAAACATCTTATTCCTACGGGAAAACACGTTTAGAGTGCGATAACCGAAGTACACGCGGACGAAGTCGCGGGCGGACAATTTTATCGCGGGCGAAGCTGCAGGCAAATGCTAGTAGGGAATAAACCATCATGATCTTTATCCACAAATCGCGTGTTGTTTACCAATAAAACATTAAGAAACCTACCTACACTCATCCTCACTTGATACAGACAGATTAAATCGATGTCTTGTATCGTTTAAAAAGAAAAAGATATATTTTTAATACTTACGCACGCGATACGCTTATTTGCTGTAATTTTATGGCTGATCATTATGGGTTTTTTCCTTGAATTAGTATTATATAGAACGTAATAAATAAATTATGGGAGAAGATTAGCGAGGCCTTCGCTCAGCAGTGTGATAGTGATGGCTAGATAAAAAAATAATAATAAAAAGGAAAACCAAATTTAACAAATAACATTTGAATTATTTTTAAATTATGGTCTCATGCTTGACTACTATCTTATCTGTACTACTATGTATAGTAACTACATTCTTACTTAGGAATAACCTATTCACTCTTGACTTAAATACCCCTAGGTTGTAGGTGGTAAGTAGTTCGAATAAAACTATTCTTAAAAAAAAATAAAAAAGTAAATGTATTTTTCTATACAAATAACGAAACGTTAGTAATTTTTACATTATGTGTAAATTTTTACCTAGATAAAATGAAGTATATATTCATCACAAAAAAACGCACAGTTGTCCTTTATTTGACTCGTGTCGCCCACCTGGCTTCGCCCGTGGCCATTTATAAAAATAAATTAACCTTACAAGACCACGCCTCTAAAGACTGAAAGTAAGAAACACGTGCACCTGAGATGTGTCATGAATACCAGTCTAATGTATGAGTTATCGATTTGTAAGCTATAGCGAAATAATACAATTATGTACTCGAGCGAGCTCTAAAGAAAATGTAGTTACAATTTATAATGTTAGCAAAATAGTTACTGCCATAATACGGCGGCCGTAAATGGTAGTAACTATTTTGCTATATGGCCCCAACTTAGGTCTTAAGTTCAAACTTCAAACCCATCCAGGCGTACTTATTCATCATCTACACCATCACCATTTCAGCCGAAAGACGTCCACCGTTGGACGTAGGCCCAAGTGTCGCCACAACGAACGATCCTGTGCGTCCTGCATCCATCAGATTCGGCGTACCTATTACTTTGTGTGATTTATTTCATCACCACTGCTCTGAAAACGGTGAAAGAAAACATCGTGAGGTAACCGGCATGGTCTAGAACTGAAAATTCGAAGACATCATCCCGCACTGGACCACGTGGTGAATTACCCCCATGCATTCTTTCTTCTAAACAGGAGGCCTGAGCCCCAGTAGTGGGTACCTTGTAAGGTTGATTATGCTAAGCTATGCTTCATTTAAGGCGTATAGTCCCTTGAACCATCTGACCGAAATTATGTGAACGCAACTCTCGCACTCGCCTAGGCGGCAGTACGCAAATCTGTGCATTTATTTGCGGCCAGCAGCGCCCGGAAAGCGCTTTAAATCCATTTTCTCTGCGAGATATTGATTGATTTACATATGCAATGTTCACTTTGAAGAATATTTAACCACCAATTTTTATGTGTAAAAAAGTTTATAAAGGTCCAAGCCGTTTCGAAGGAGTAGGGAAAAGTTGCGAAAAGTTGCGAAATTGCTAAATATTTTTTTTTGACAAAAGTATTAATTGCACGAAAAAATCAAATGTTGATATTATTGTTCATGAATCTATAATAAACATATATTTTTTTCAAACCAATTGACCTAGCCGTTACGGAGGAGTAGGCCTCAGAAAATCACTGTTTTATGGCACTTTTCGGGCGCTTGGCCCTTAATAAGTTACTTGAAGAGTGAATTTTAACTATCAATTTAAAAGCAGTGTCTGTTTATAAGATTATTTTGTGAAAAATGGTTTCATCAAACCGCAAATCCCTGTAGGGTCTGTAGTAACACGTTCTGACTAGCCACGATGAGCTGCTCAAGATTAAGTCCTTCAGCGGTTAGTTACTTGTAGCGTCAACAGAAAAAGCTTGCTTATTTACCGACAGAGATGGAAAAATCAGAAATTATATTTACACCGAAGGATTTCAAATAATTATGCCTACAAACGTACTTACAAAGAGCACTTATTTACTTAGAGCACATGAGTAAATAAACGGTATTATTTACTCATGTATTAGAGTACTTACATAGAACAGTGGTGGCCGAGTGGTAACGGCCTCGACTTGCGACTTGTAGGTCGCGGGTTTAAACCTAGCCTGAAGCATTACTTTATGTAATTTATTTCATCACCACTGCTTTCAAAACGGTGAAGGAAAACATCATGAGGAAACCGGCATGGCCTAGAACCAAAAACTTCTAAGATATGTGACATCCATCAACCCGCACTGGCCCCAGGTGGTAGATTATGCCCCATTGCCTCTCCTAGAGAGGCCTGAGTCCCAACAGTGGGAACATTATAAGGCCGACTATGTACTTACAAAATCTAATATGTTAAATTTTTTATTAAATTATTAATCATAGATTCTAAATCCTAATCATTCCACTCTTACCATTATGCACCATAATTATGTTACCATTCTGGATCTCAGACAGCCTTTACATTAATATTTTTTTCGTTTATCTATTTTAAATGATACTCTTAACTGACTTATAGCTACAACCAAGGTGTTAACACGTTCGCTGCGGCAGTGATTTTTCTATACTTTCCATTCATTCCTGTGGTATAAGGTCTATAAGCGAGATGTATACAAGATGTTTAGACCTAGTATCGCACTCAACGTGTTAAAGGGTTCTTTATCAGACTACTAAGACTAAGTCTAGCTATCAGAAAACACAGAATCCGGCAGGGAATTCCACTTCTTGGCTCTAAGCACAATGAATTTATTTCCCAAACGCTTTGCACATATGTATAGGTGGCATACACTATTGATGATGCAATGTCAAATGTCTAAAAGTTCAATGATGAAACGGATTTAGTAAAACTAAATTATGCATTTTCAAAACACACTCCCTGAAATGTAAACAATAGAAAATGTACAGGCTAGCAAATCAGCATCGATGCTCAAGACTTTGAAGTTTTGACTCGACAAGGGCATTATTTCCGATGATCTTGGCTCGCCACCCAATCGACTCCAGAACATCAAGCTGGTATTTGGCAGACCCATCGCAAATATGAGAGAAGTACTCCATACACTGTTGTAATAGTGGCTACTTAAAAGAGCTCTATGACTTCTCGGTGATTTTTATAGTATACAATTACGATGTCGGTAGTACAATTTTCTTGTACAATTCAATGGAATTTTTCTGCTGACGCTATATGCAAGGAAGTGTACCGGATAGCAGATTGCCGCGGGCGCCTCCTAAACGCAATAATGTAACGCAATGTAACACTTAGCCTACACTGTAATATTGTGTGCTCCCAAGCTAGCTATCAGATTGAGGTTACAGTGGAAATGTATAGAAAATAGAGTGAACATTTTACTTCATGATGTAGCTACGTACTCGTAAGACTGACAAAATAAGTAGATATTGACAGTTATAAGAGCAGTGGTAGCCGAATGGTAATAGTCCCGACGAGTTCTAGGTTGCGGGTTCAAATCCGGCCAGGCGCATTATTTTGTGTAATTTATTTCATCACCACTGCTCTCAAAAAGGTAAAAGAAAACATCGTGAGGAAACCGGCATGTGCTAGAACCAAAAATTTGAAGATGTGTAACATCCATTAACCCGCAATGGGCCCGCGTGGTGGATTACGGCCCATTCTTTTTCCTAAACAGAAGAACCCCGAGGTCCGCGAACGAAGGCAAAGAAGGAACAGGCGTGGGTTTTAAGAACTCGACCCAAATGTAATATAATGTAACACTTAGCACACATTGTAATATTGTATGCTCGCAAGCTAGCTAGATGTAAAGTATGAACAGAAGCTATCGTATAGTGCGTAAATTGAGCAGTAAAAATGGGAATGAGGTATTATTTTACAAACTAATTGCTGCCACCGGCTTCGCTCGCGTGATAGAAGACAATTATCCTAAGGAAACGGGAGTATTCCCGAGATAAAAAGTATCTAGTAAGTAAAAAAAAGTAAAGTAAATAAAGTACGTAGTAAGTGTCTAATTTATTCATATTCATTCTATTCTATTCTATTCTATTCTCTCCTCTAATTATTCCAGTCCCCCTAGCCAAGTTGCTAATCTGCAATAGTTAACGCTTGTAGAAAGCTTCAAATGTACGGGAATGACGTCGTCTTAACGCGCAGTCACGTGGTCAGAACAAAAGAATTGGCGGCAAAGTCAACTCGAAGCGTTCGGCGCAAGCGAAACGGTTGTAACTTGGCTAGGGGGGCAGGTCATGGTCTACCACTGTACTAAGTTTCATCGAAATCCATTCAGCTGTTCGAGCTTAAAGAAGTAACAAACATACACACACGTACACTCACAAATTATCTTTCTTTTTTTTTGGTGAAAAATCATAAAATTAATTCCGCTCTGGGTGGGGCGAGAGGGATTTTCAGACTTTCATCTGTACTTTACCAGTTGCCCATTGCGTTTCAGGGACATGGTAACCCTTTCATATAATCCCTCAGCACTAAAAGGGGTATCCAAACCTCTAACCCAGGTCATAGTTTGTACGTTTAATAAGTTCTACCTACAACCAAAATAGGACAGAAAGGAGGTTTACGGACGGTGAGCAATGAGTAGCTCCCCGTCCAATAAAGGCCAAGCTCGGGTCGACGGCGCGTTCAAAGAGATGTCAGCAAAATTGGTGAGGCTAGTTAGGGCCGATTGCTAGGGCTGCGAATTGTTTGATTGAGTTATCGATTCCCTCACAAAAGCCAATAGAAGGTACAATGAAGTTTTGTAGCTCGCTGTCCGGCCGTCCGCTAACTGTCCGGACCGAGCCCCAGTCGTCGACGGCGCGCACTGTTCCCGCACGCCTCAAGGACTTGTCAGCAACAGCAGGGACCCAGCCGGGTCGAAGCCTACTGGGGCCAGGGTTAGTTTCGAAAGACAGCTCGAGACCCGGTATGAAGGCTAGAAGGAACGGGGTGGGCTTTTAGTCAAGTAGTAAGTAAGAGTCTGACACTATCTCCCGCTCCGCCCAAGAGGGGGGTTGTCATTGGATGATTTTTCCCACCACAAAAAAAAGGGGCACTGAAGTTAGCACAAGCAGATTAACTGTGCAATAAAAATAAAAGTTTTACCTACCTGCCTACTATAAAAAGTAACCTAACTAATCTCTTGAAGTCTTGACTCAAAGAATATAGGAATTTTAGCAATACCAGTGTTTCCAATATTAAGTTATTATAAATTCACTTTTAAAATATTTTGAATGGCCTGTTGGTCTAGTGGTTAGTGGCACTGACTGCTATGCCGGATGTTGTGGGTTCGATTCCCATCCAGGGCAAATGTTTGTGTGATGAGCATGATCATTGGTTCTGTGTCTGGGTATAATTTATCTATAATATTTATTTAGAAATATATAAGTATGTTTATCAGTTGTCTAGTACTCATAACACAAGCTTTGCTTAGCTTGGAAATAGATGACGTTGTGTGATAGTTGTGGGATAATATCATTATTATTAAACTAACCTTTGTGTGCGACAGTCAATTGTTTTTTTTTTTGATTGGTATAAACTAGTGCTTGACTGCGATCCCACCTGATGGTAAGCAGTGATACAATCGTTGATGGTGAGGCGCACTAGTTTATTAAGAGCCTATTCACTCTTGCCTTAAAGACACCTAAATTATAATCAGACGGGAAGACCGCAGCAGGCAAATTGTTCCAGTCCCTCGATGTACGCGGTATAAACGACGAGGCGAAACGCTTGGTCCGGACCGTAGAGGTTTCAACAACATTAGGGTGGATACTCGCCGTTCGTCGGCTTGTCCGATGGTAGAAGTTTGGGATAATGGAATTGTGATTTGTATTAATATAATCTTTGTTCATGACCAAAGTTGTTGTAATATATTTAGTTAAAAGAGTAGTCTACATTAGTTGTTTAATAATCCGCTAAAAAGCAATTCCAATTATTGAAAGTCAATAAATTTTAACACAGAATTTAACAGAAACGTGGGATTACTTAACTGTATTACACCTGTATGAAATTAATTTGATTCGATGTTATTAAAAGGTTTATTATTTCACAAGCTTTTGACCGCAGGTTCGCATGCGTAGGTACATAAAATACAGCCTAGTGAACTGAAGTGGCAGTAAAAGAAAACCATGGCTAAATTGAACCTGTTTTGTACTTGTGCAATTACTTTAAAATATCGAAATGCTTCTTTTACCAAAAGTAAAACAATTAAATTTACTCTTTGTCCTATAATAACTTTAAGTTACTTTGGCTCAAGCTGTAAATTGACCAATAGTAGCACTGTAATCACTTTGTTCCATTTTCTTATTTATTTATTTACAATTCACTTATAGAACATTACAGTCTGACTAAACTAATGCATTGTACAGAAACAAGAAATAATAGAAGAAAGCAAATTAAAAAAAAGTAGAAAAAAGGTACAATACCACTAATATAACATAAAATATCCCACAAAACCAAATAACACAACGTTTACTTTTTTTTATCCATCCTCTCACAAAACCTCAAACTTTCACGACACACATCTATCCATCTTCCAGCAAACAGTCTGGTATTAGAGTCAGAAGAGCATTAAGCACAGAAAGTGCACGAACGAGTGGCGAGTTAGCTCTTGACACTTATTGGTTCATAAGCTTTGGACAGAGATATACTCAAAGTATAAAGTAAGCCAACTTGACTGTACTCTAATTTTACCTTCTTCTAAAATATACTAACTCCTTCGAAATATTTCTTTTAAAAACAGTAGGCAACCCTACATCCCATGGAACATGACTAGGTTATTGTATAGGGCGGGTGTACACACGCTGATGAATCTAATACTGCGATGACCCAGTTTCTATGAAGATGCAGACAGATAGATACCTACCTACATAGAATACAGAACAAGATTGGGAAAATTGGCATCGGAATTATAGGATAAAGGAAAGAGATAAAAACTGGGTAAGTGCGAATCGGATGCGCGCACTGAGGGTTCCGTACAAACTTACCTATGTTTTTGTGATTTTTCCGAAACGCAAAAAAAGGATTTCTATTGTGACGTGACCGCAAAATAAGGGTTTACAGATTTATTCTTATACTTGTGTTATAAGACCTTGCTTTTTGCCAAACAGGGGAAGTACCCTATGAATTTTGATTCCCTTGAGAGTGTCAAAATATACATGCGACATAAACGGCCGTTTTTTTTTTTCGTAAACGTAAAAGTTTGGTCTTTTCACAGTTTTTAATTAGTACAAATACTTAAAGGGCTTATTAGAAAAGCCCTTGTTATTATTTAAGTAAAGTCTCAATAAATAATATTCATAAACAGCAAAGTTATTAGCGTTTGTGTTTATCCCAAAATGTATCTCAATTTATGGAAATATTGTGCAGGCTATTGATTATGAATGAATAAATAACGATTAAAATGGATAAACACTGCCCACAGTATTTTCTACTAGCAATTGTTATGTATGATTGAATCTATGATGAATTTACCTTTTCGTGGTCCATTTTAGGATTTCGATTTTTTCTACTTTTGAATACAAAAATATGATCAGTAACGGGTACAGATACAGCCCCATTTTTTTGTGTACTAATTAAAAAGTAGGGGTGTATTATAGGTTTTATTTTCAAATCGATAACTTTATGCGTTTCCGAGATAAAAGGTTTTATAGACAGACAGACGGACAAGAAAGTGATCCTATAAGGGATCTGTTTTTTTTCTTTTGAGTTACGAAACCCTGTTGTTGCGATTGTTGTGGTGACACTTTCGAGAGGCTTATATTTATGTGGATGTCTTTCAGCTGAAATTATGTTTATTAAGTCACCCAAAGGGCAATGGAAAGGGCTATGCTCGGAGTTTCCTTGCGTGATCACATCAGAAATGAGGAGAACCAAGGTTACTGACATAGCTTGAAGAATCGCCAGACTTAAGTAGCAATGGGCATATTGCACGCAGAACAGATGGTCTATGGGCATGAAAGGTTCTGGAGTGGCGATCTCGTACCGGAAGACGGAGCGTTGGAAGGCCTCCCACAAGGTGGCTCGATGACCTGGTGAGGGCCACGAGATTCCGATTGATGCAAGACGTACCGGTTGTTGTGGTGACACTTGGGGGAGGCTGAGTCTGTATGTGTACATGTGGATGAAAAAAATAAAATGATTATGATGATGATGATGACGAAAGAGTGTGTCTCGCTCCACCTAAAGCGGGAGAAGTTATTTGGAGATTTTCCACCTATAAACAAAAAGCTTCACACAAAAACACTATTTAAATTAAACCATTACTCGATCGTACTGCTTAGCTATGTCAAAACAACACTCTGAATAAAGTAAAAACACTTAAAACGCTTCAGGACAGAAAAATCGTTAAGTTTAACGTTCCTTACAATACAGCCCCATTAATTTATAAACGTTTATGTCATACTAACAATCCCGTTGACACATTAAAAACTCTTTTAGTACCCTCCATTACTCCACCTTCATAAAATAGGTGTTTAAAAAGTTCGAATTACCTTTTCATACTTAAATATGATTACTGAATTGTATGAGCTCAATTGCTGGCCTATAAAATTGCTATATAAGTCTATAATTTGTTCCCAACTCGGCGTTATAAGGTTACAAACGAAATACCACACCCTTTGTCGCGTTCGTCCGGTATAACTCGTTTAGATATTTTTAGGCGCTTCGAGTGTAATGTCAATTATGTGTAAGTTGGGCTATGAAATGTTTAAGATTCAATAAAACAAACTTTTTGGAATAGTCTGTCGGTAAATACGTCATGTTTGGGGTCATTTGAAGGGCTTCACTTTTAAATTTCCACAATATTGCTCAAATTTAAAGTGACGCGCCGACAAAAAGTCATGTGTTAAAAAAACGTATTAAAAATGAGCTGCGGGATTGTTCAAAAGAATTACCGCGGCCTTAATACGCAAAGAGCAGATGAAGGAACACAGAATGGTTCAGTAAAGGTCTGTCTTTATCTGGCTTTACTGAGAGCGGGAGAAGTTACGAGTATTTGAGTTTTTCGTATTTTCCATCACAAAAACGTGGTTAAAAATACGTAATTAATTATTTTACAGTTCTTTTGAAGATTGCGATATTGTTTGTTCATTAACACTATAACATCAATCACACATTATGTTCAAATTATTTTAAGTTATGTCATTTGCAAAATTTAGGAATCACCCAAAAATATAACTCGGTTATATTTTTGGCCTTACTCACAAAAATCTCAGAGAAGGGGCCAAACAAAATCTGTCAACTTATAGCACAACACCGCTAGAGTTTCATATTACAAATATTATGCCGCCATTTTAAATCCCAATGTTCAGCGTCCAATTACAATGTACTGTATTATTTTGTATTGTAACGGCAATCGTCACTTCGTACCGATTATGAGATCGGAGATAAAGTGATTTTTATCGTTTTTTTTGTGCCGGAGGCAAGGTATTTAATTTAAGCTGTCGAGTTATAGTAATGGGAATATAATAATATGGTGTTATGCGATGTCGTTTAAAGTTTATTTTGTTCGTTCGTGTTATGAGGACTTATTCATTTTATGAGGACGTCGTATTGCTGCGCCTTATAGGTCATAAGACGATCGTGCGTTAAATATAAAATGTATTTATTTAGCACAGACTGAAATCGAAACAAGAAATAATAGTCTGGATTTCTAATCCTTACTATCCTTACTAATATTAAAAAAGCGAAAGTGAGTTGGTTTGTTTGTTTGTTACGTCTTCACGCCTAAATGGCAAAACCGATTTTGATGAATTTTGGTACAGGGATAGTTGGGACCCTGGAGACGGACATAGGCTAATTTTTTCACGCGGGCAAAGCCGCGTGTAAAAGCTAGTATAATAATAAAGAAGAAAATCTTGTTTTTTTTTTAATATATTTTCGTTTGTAGGAGGTAATCTCTGAAAGTACTGTACCCCTAGCCAAGTTGCTAATCTGCAATAGTTAACGCTTGTAGAAAGCTTCAAATGTACGGAATGACGTCGTCTTAACGCTCAGTCACGTGGTCAAAACAAAAGAATTGGCGGCAAGGTCAACTCGAAGCGTTCGGCGCAAGCGAAACGGTTGTAACTTGGCTAGGGGGGCTGGTCCGGTTGCTAAATTTTTTTCACCATTAGAAAGTTGCTTTATTCTTGAGTGACATAGGCATATTTTATGTACGCGGGCGAAGCCCCGGGTAAAATCCATATAGATTTGAACGATTCTCTTGGTATGACCATGTAAAGAGGAGAATGGAACGCATGTTACTAAAAAAGTCATGAGTATACAAGTAGATGGATGGAGAAGAAGAGGGAGGCTTTAGAAAAGATGGATGTATTGTGTGTTGTTGTATAATGAAAGAAAAGGGAGTTACTAATAGCGTGAATGTACAAGCTCAGGCGTAGGGTAGCAACAGCAGGGACCCAGCTGAGTCGAAGCCTACTGGCGCCAGGGTTAGTTTCGAAGGACAGCTCGAGCCCCGGTATGAAGGCTAGAAGGAACGGGGTGGGTCTTTTAGTCAGTAAGAGTCTGACACTATCGCACTACCGCTCCGCTCAAGAGCGGGGGTTGTCATTGGATGATTTTTTCTCACCATAAAAAAAGGTGTAGGGTAGCCTACCTTTTGGTATTATACAGGGTGGATTACGTACGGAGTTTGTGTAGGAATTACATGATTCCACCATCACCTTTCCTGACAACCCGACAACGTACTGCGATAGTACACTGTAGACACCTCTACAGTCCGGACTAAGCCTTTAACCTCGTCATTTGTATCGCGTACATCGAAAGACTGGAACAATTTGCCTGCTGCGGTCTTCCCGTCGGTTTGTAATTTAGCTGTCTTCAAGGCTAGAGTGAATAGGCTTATTGCCTCATTGCTTACCATCAAAGGGTATCGCAGTCAAGCACTAGTTTATAAAATTTAAAAAAATTAATAAAGTAACAGTTGTAATAAATTAAAATAAAGAAATCGAAATAAAGCGTTTTAATCCATTTTTAAATTTAATACATAGACATTATTCGACGTCATGAACTCCAGCCCGACGCTTCTGGCTGTTCATTTAAAATGTGCTTTTAGTGGGAAATGGTGACAACTGTGCTAACCATTATTGTGACCACATTCATGCGGTTTTCTCTGGACGAACAAACTCGTACTCATTCAGTTAATGTACTTTTACGTAGTAGTGAAGTAAGATAAAATTCATTGTAAAGCAAATGATTAAAACGAAACATGGCAATTCGTATTTAAGCTAAAACTAGTGTGTATATAGGAAGAATAAAATTACGGTTGTAACCCCGATCATCATCATCTTCCTGCACTTGTCCCATTTTACTTGGGGTCGGAGCAACCGCAAATTTTTTTTCCATACTATTCAATCAGCCGTCACGCTATCACTGACTCTCTTTTATTTCATATCACTCCTCACACAATTCATGCATCTTTTCTTTGACCTACTTTTTCCTCTCCATCCATCCACTTGTATACTTATAACTCTTAGTAACATGCGTTTAATTTTTCTTAGGCACACGACCTTACCAAGACAAACGATTCCCTTTCAACTTTTCAGTCACTGGCGCCACATTCAAACTTCTTCCAATATACTCATTTTGTCTCTTCTAGTCATACCACACATCCATCTCAACATTCATTTCCTGCTATATCCAATTTATTTTAATCCATCTTTTTAATAGCCCGAGATTCTGATCCATACAGAATCAGGTCTTATCACAGACTTGACGATTTACCTTGTAACTTGAGGGGCATCCATGGGTCACAAATTGTTTCACTGTCATAGAACCATACGGTAGAACCCAGACCTGGATATTGATAACCGCAAAATTTTAATAATTTTGGCACACAGGCAGACCATGATGATGACTTGAAATATCACGTTTAATTATTTTAATCCCGAGAGAAGAGAGAGGTTTTGTTTCCTTGAAATAATTTTCATTTTTCACTTGAGCGAAACCGTTGGCTGAATGTAGTATTATTTTTGTTTATTTTGAAATAGTAAACATCCAAATCCTAGTCTTAATTTAGAAGCCTCTCTCCAATATCGCTACTTACTTTGCAATACGGCTCTCCAAACTAGCCGGACAGCAATCGCACGACATCCGGACAAGTCCCTGCGGACGGACGGACAGACGGACTTGCACTACGAGAATCGTTTGTAGTCTAATGCCTATCAGATATGCTGACACACGATTTGAAACGTACAAACATTTATATGATCTGGGGGTCTGGACAAAGTGATTTTTTTTTGTTAATTTTTTTATTATTTATTTTATCTCACCTCTAAGAATGACAATGACTCTTATATTGTAGGTGTGTTCATAAACATTTAAACTCACATAAATTACCCAGTCCCGGTACTACTGCGTTATGTAAGCTATCTAAATATTTGTTTCGCATGAGAATCGAATCAGCGACACGTAGCGTAGCAGCCAGTGGCAGAACTACAGCGCCATCTGTATCGTCATTTCATTTGGAAAGCAAAGGTAGGTAATTGATTTCGAAGATATTTCTGAATGGTAAAAAAAAAAATATTGCATAGTTTTCAGTTTTTTCGTATATTTATGCTATGAGACCATGCTTCATGCCAAATTTTAGGACTCTAGGTCAACAGTAAGTACCTGGTTTTGATTGAAAAATATGCGCCCAAACTAAGCATTACTACCATATTTTTTGATTGAGTTGATTTAAAAGTCCGATTATAATTTAGGTGTCTTCAAGGCTAGAGTGAATAGGCCCTTAATAAACTAGTGCGCCTCACCGTCAGAAATTGCATCATTGCTTATCATTAGGTGGGATCGCAGTCAACCACTAGTTTGAATCAATAAAAAAAAAGATTGATTTTTTCACTGAGTTGCTTGGGGTAGTGGACCAAAGCATTTGATACTAATTTCAGCTTCATATCTCTCCACTTTCCTGAGATAAAGGACCTTGACAGATGGACAGAAGGAAATCAAAGTGATCTTAATAAGGAAAAAAACTTTTGCCGAATAAATTAGGTTCGGAACTCTAAAAATGAGTTTGATAGGTCCTAGCAAAATATCACAGTCCTTCGTGTTCTCCAGGCGATATACACACATTGGTGACCCCGAATCCTAAACCAGGAACCTCCCAGTCTTTTGAGGGCATACTTCAGGTGGTCGGTAAGGACGTATTCACTTCCTAAACAGGGGATTTTTTACAGCCACGATTGAACACGAGCCTACCTATCATATAAACAAATAAAAAAAAAAATCTACCTCTACTAAGTTTATTAAGTAATTTCACTTGCAAAACATCCACAGCTGGATAAAATACTATCAACGGCATTGCCCTAACTACCCTATCTAGATACCTTTACCTATTCCATCTACCTAGATTCGACATCATGGTTTAGACTTTGACAATAAATACCCAGGCTTGCAGCCAATCGTAACAGCAGTGGGGTAACTATACCATCTGAGGCCCGTGGCTAAATAATTCGATAGGGCCCCAAAAAATGATCACGTTGTAATTTATTTTGGATAAATCACTGGAGTAGTGAAATTATTCGTTATTATTTATTAAAGTTCTCTAATAGGTACATGAAGATATTTCTATTTTGTCTCTGCACGTGGCTTCCCGGTAGCGTAACTATAACTTACCAAGCTGGTAAAATAGGTATCATGGGAAATTTATATTATTCGTAATTATTATAATTTATTTCGATTTTAATTACTATCATAATTTTTACTTATTTTTGTTAAAATGTTTAGTCAGTTCTTTTAAAATCGCGATCCGTCAGATCGGGGGCCCCACCAGGCCAGGGGCCCGTGGTATTTTGCCCGCCTTGCCACCCTATATTTACGCCACTGCGTAACAGCATCAATAAAATAAAACCAAATCGAATCGGTTTGCAAACTCTAACTGGACACACACACTGCACAATTCTCAGCGGACCTTGGGCTAGAAGATCTCGTTTGACTGTTTGAACGTAGACTTGCTGTCGTGTTATATTTGTCAATACAAATACGTGAGCTTCGGCATGTTCTGTGAGAGAACTGTAGGCTGGTTTAGTAGAGACTTTGATGGCCATGTTGCAATCTGTTTAATAATTGGGTATGCTCTTATTCGTCAAATCTTTACGTAATATACTATATGTATTTTTTATTATCATTGATTGGTTCGCGTTTGGCATCTATTTCACTGGATGGTAAGCGATGATGTGGCTGACGCTGGAGCACGCTTGCCTAGAAGTAACCTATTCACTCTTGACTTAAATAATAGTTTATACAAAGTCGATTTCTTCATCTGCCTGTTTATTTGGTAATTCCTTTTAAACCACGCAACGTATTTCGATACGGTTTCATTACTAGAAATAACATTAAATGAGGAAGTCTTTGTACAAAACTTTGTGAGGCGGGTTATAACAATTATTTTAAACACCAAACCAAGTAACACTTTTATTAATTTCGAAAGAAAATTAAATAACTTTTGAGTAGAATCTTTTTTAATTCTATGTATGTGGTAGATATGAAGCAATCGAAATAAGTTATGATCTGGCTAGAATTGATTGCATTATTCGGGTAGGTATGTCATTTCTTTTTTATGATACAGTAAAAACTATTATATAAAAAAAAAATAACGTTTTGTCATTCCTCCTATTATAATAAAGTTATCATATTTATCTCACGACACATCAAGGAAGCTTTCAACAAAGGCGTCCGTTTCGCCGACTCACGCGCATCTGTCTACCCCTTCCATAGAGGGCGGGGCTTGTCGCCATGACAACCGGCAGCCCCACCTCCTAATATGCATATAGTGATGGTGACTTTTGTAATGGTTAGATGCAACTGGAAATAAAAGGTATTTTTTTTTTAAATCTGTGACCTTCTGTGGAAACACTATTATGGAAAGGCTCTGATGAAAGAAGTACTATTAGGTCGCTTCATCGAGCCATCGGACTTCTAAAAAAGGAGGAGGTTCTCAATTCGAATCTTTGTTTTTTTTTTTTATGTATGTTCGCGCATAACTTCGTCACTTGCCAACCGATTTGAAAAATTTTTTTTTTGGTGGAAAGGGTATATTTCCCAAATGGTTCCATAGTCACCAAGTCGGGATCTGATGATGGAATCTTGGCGAAATCGAGGGAACTCCTCAAATATTATAGGCAACCATATAGTTCTTTTGGTATTTTCATCAAAGACTTAAGCATTTATAGTTAAAACATGAAATTCGATGAAGTGGAACTGGTGAAGAAGATCAGAAATGGCCAACGGAAGTTCATACTCACACAGATCTCCCAATGAACATAGTTACAAATAAATGAATAGTTCTGAATTGGTATGTTGAAAATGGTATCATCGATGTGACCTGATGATGATGATGGAGCCGCAAGATAGCCACCGGAACTCCGTAATTAATATAATAATAGGCGTGTTTGGGCTTATTAGAATTGTCATGAGATGCACTTTGACTATAAGGTACTATAAGGTAGACAAGGTAGGTAAGGTTGACTGGAAGAGAATGCCTAAGGCATTAAGTCCGCCTCTGTACCCATGTGCATAAAGTGTAAAATAAATAAATAAATAAATAAATACTATCGAACTGATCTGATGATGATGATGGAGCCGGAAGGTAGACACGGGAACTTCATAATAAAACAATGTATCCTAGCAGGATTTGAGTTAGTTGGAATTGTCATGAGAAAAAGGTACTCTGGCTGTAAGTGTATTGCAAGTAAAGTGTGAAATAAAAAACTTTTTCCAAAAAAAAAAAATAACCGTTTACTAAAAAAACACTAAAACTATCAAAATAACTTTAATTTCGGAAGTCGGTGTTAAATAACGAAGCGGCAAAACTATTATAGAAACACCGACTTCCGAAATTAAAGTTATTTTGATAGTTTTAGTGTTTTTTTTAGTAAGTCGGTTATTTTTTTTTTTGTGAAAAGTTTTTAAATAAAGTAAACTAGTGCTTGACTGACCTGATGGTAAGCAGTGATGCAATCGTTGCTGGTGAAACGCACTAGTTTATTTTAAGAGCCTATTCACTCTAGCCTTGAAGATACCTTTTTAATAAAATGGAAAGACCGTGCTGTCTTACGGCAGAAAGGGTAAACCTCGGAACGCTTTGGCCTCTGCTATACTAGACGGAAATCCCGTCGCGGAAGATCGGCGACGGAACGTTAATACAAGTTATTGCATATATAAACTTGGAAGATCGGTCGCTCCGCGTAGTGTGCCCGCTAGTTGTAGTTTGGCGTTAGACGGTATTTCCGTCTAGTGTGGCAGAGGTCTTTACCGTAGTCGACCTGGTAGACTTCGAATTCAAATCAGACGCACCGAAAATAACCGTTCATGCGGCAACTTTACATATAGGTATATAGACCGTAGCCTACCTATCATCTAGGCCACCCAGTTACCAGCATATGTGAGGACTTTATAACTGTGCCCGCTAACGGTGTTATAGCTGAATATTGGGTTAAACAAACCATCTATCATTAGTAGGGATGAGTACATACATACATATTATTTGTCGTCGATACGCTGAGACGAGGAAGTGAAATCATTTTTATGCGCATGAGTATTTACTTTCAGAGATTAACTTACTTGCAAACTAACAATATTTATCATCATCATCATCATCAAAGACATGTACTTTTGAACATATACCCCAAGCGTCGCCGCAACGACCGATGCTATGCGTCTCTTATCCACCGTATTCCCGCGACTCTCAATAATATTAACTCTTTAAAATACTAAACTTTTACCAGTCGCTTCACTCGCGTGATAGTGGAAAATTATCCCAATAGAACATAGTCCTAGGAAAAATATATGCTATTCCACATCTACCCATGTGCTAATCATCAAAATACGTTCAACGGTTCGAGCATGAAGAAGTAACACAGATACACACACTAAGGCTCACCGCAAAGGGGCCACAACTACAAAACGCCGCCATCGGCATATTTCCTGTAAATTTCATACAATTTATATGGACTCGCTGCACTCGGTTGACGCTGGAAGAAGCCACACGCTACAAAACGCCGCTGCTTCCTCTTTGTGGCCCACACTGACCACTAAACCCCGATACAAAACGTTGTCACATGTCATTCGCGCATTTAAACCTTCTTTGACAAAGTCAAGAAGCAGGCACTGGCCACAAGTGACTTGCGGCCGCTTCTAGCTTCTGGAGGATGTCCACCACTTGTTGGTGGAATGCGTCAGGACACGAGCTACTAGAGAGGTGCTGATAAATACTTTTAAAATTAATTTGATTGATGTTGGTGTTATTCAAAGTATACTGTCCGAACCCCTCTCTAACGCAGCTATCGCTGTTTATAAATTAGTGAGTAAGGTTTTAAAGCCCTAATAGTTGATAAGGTTTAAGGTAGCTGTACTTGTATTAAGTTACGATGAGGCTGGCATGGTCTTACTGTGACCAAAAGTCCCTAAATTTATAAGATTTAAAAAAAAAGCTTCTAGTGGAGGCGTTTGAGGCTGGTGGCATCTGGCCCACTAACCTTCGCCTTTATATAATATTAGTGTGTCATATTCGTTCTATAGAATGTTGTCTTTACTACATACAGATTAAAATGTCAACTCCAAAGTAAGATAGAACAACAAAAACTTGAACGAAACACTTGCATCTTCCCGTGTTCTTTATGCCCGGAGACTGTGCCCGGAATAATAATGCGGAATTAAGTCAGACGCGGGATTATGCCCGTTGCAAGATTTAGCCCGCGCTGGAATTAACCCGTCGATCGTCGGGATGAAAACGGATTTGTTTTACGTTCCGTAATCTTTCAGTGTGCGTGCAGAATATGCAGTGGAGGGTTTTACCTTTCTTGACTGAAATTAGTAAGACGGTTTGTGACTTGTTTTGTTTCTTTAAAACTGAAGTAATTTTTGATCAGGTTTTACAAATTTTGAACATTTTTGGACATTCAGATCACGCGCCTACAAGCGGAGAAACATGCGCACATGCGCGTGGGTGCGGGACGACACGCAAGATATGGCACACAACATGGTGATTTTGGAAGGATTTTGAATGAAATGAGTCAAAGCCGCCGTGAATTCAAAAAATGCAACTACGCGCGTGAGTGCGTAAAAAACCCGCACGATGATGGAGATCTGCACTCCCGCAAGTACGCGCGTAGGTGCGTTGACACGCAACATGCAGCGTGATGCGTGGCAGTGTGATAATCGCCTCATAGTCTCACATTTTCTCTCATTACACCCAGAGTGAGAAAAGCTATTCTATAATTTCCCACCATCAAAAAAAATATCCCCATCTCGATCAATGACGTAACCACAGCAGTAGAGTTTCCTAACACCAAAAAATTTCATCGAAAATCTTAAACATTTCTAGAGCAAAGCAAGAAAAAAATATATAATATGATATCTGAGTAGATTGGCTGCGTCGGGAGTGGAGGATAAATTTCCCAGAGGTACCACACAGAACATTGCTGTCCACCGCCAGTTCGCGAGGTCACACAAGACGTATTAGATGATATTAATAATATGTTAGTTTTGCTTGAGACCTCGGTTATGATTGTATGTTGCAGACTTTTGATTTTGAAGTTCGAAGTGTCTTACACTTTTTGATTTAAGAATAATAATATTCCACAACTATCACACAATGCCGTTTAGTCCCAAGCTAAGCAGAGCTTGCGTTATGGGTACTAGACAACTGATAAACATACTTATATATTTCTAAATAAACATATTATAGATAAATTACACCCAGACACAGAACAAATCATTATGCTCATCACACAAAAATTTGTCCTGAGTGGGAATCGAACCCACGATCTCTGGCATAGCAGTCAGGGTCACTAACCACTAGACCAACAGGCCAGTCAATGAATGAATGTTTTTGTTTTAAGCGTAACAAACCTAAATAATAAACTTTACAGAAATCCGTTCCTATCGCCCGGAAGAAACGGTGGAGCACACAGTGGAGGTGTGCCCCGCTTGGGTAGAGCATCGCCGTGCCCTCATGGACGCGATCGGCGGCGGCGATCTCTCGTGCCGGGCCTTGGTAATGGCCATGGTCTGGAGCGAGGAGCAGTAGCAGGCGGCCGCCTCCTTCTGCGAAGCAGTAATGACTTGTTTTTTTGTGTAGGACAACGATGGTAGTCAACAAGACGTTGGGGTTAGGTATATTATTGTTACTAGAACCGATTTTCTTCTCTCTTTTTATCGTTTTTGTGTTTTTCCATTTACACAAAAAAAAGACATAACAATTGCCATTTCATCAAAACAAATCACATCTGAAAAACTCATTAATGTTTTATTTGACCGCGACCTCATCTCGTCCGCAAATAATGAAAATAAAATGACAATACGTTTTAACAAAAATCTCTAGCGCTACGAGTGCGGGGTGCGGGGGGTGCGGGTACGCATCCGACACAATGACGGGTTGATCATGTTGTCTGTGGCATGGGACAAGTCAAGGGAGATTAGCGATTTAATTAAGCAGACTGTTGATATCAAACAGATTTCAGCAAATTGTAGGGGAACAGAAGAGCCGATTCCTGCTAGGGCCACGGGGAACTTTTGAAAAGGAAACCCGTGATCCTAGAACACAAAAGGCAACTAAAAAACACAGGAGGGTTTTAGTCAGTAAAAGTCTAATACGTCTTTGCGCTCCACCCTATAGTGGAAAGTTATTGAATTATTGGAAACCTTAAAAGATAAGAAATAAACTGCCCAATATATTAATATTACAATTTTGTTATTAACTAGTTTTCGTATCACAGATTCGATGAAAATTCCTGGCTTTACTGAAGAATCACGTTTTTATTTAAATCCAGATTTTTATCATTGTTTTAGTAATTTTGGACTACGCATAAGTATACAAACTGTGACATCAATCAAAATGTAAATAAGGATTTCAAAATCGGAATTGATGACGACGCATAAATAAAAAAAAAATCCGAATTATTGACGAAAAAATCACCCGAGTTAAATGTACCGGCACGAATCTTGAGCGCTCGGCGTCAGAGTGAGGATTGCTTTGCGCATTCCATACATTAGCAAGCCAATCGTCGTCGTTTTTAAATAGATGCAGCAAGCACAGGGAACAAATCACGAGTGACGTCTATGACACGATGGCGCGGCGAGCCAATCACTGACACTTCCCGCCCCCGCGACTTACGTCATACCACTAAAGAGACCCGATATTTAATTTCTGCGTAACTTGAAGCCAGCGCTCAAGATCCGTGCCGGTATCTGTAATAAAGTTAGGAGGTAATAACTTGTTTGTAGTTCTATTGCGTTATTGTAACTACGCATTTACCTCATCAAAACTCTTATTCTTACTACTTGCACCACACCCTAACCCTAATTTAAATAATTCCTCGTCACGGGTTACGAATAATTGCTTCGTTCTCCATACCTGTTGTAATTGCGATTTATAATCTGTTGTACACCAAACAATAATAAACTCTACCCTCCCGTTACAGGGTTGAAACTCTATTGCACTCATTCAAGTATTATTTTTAGAATAAAATAATTATTTACAATGATTGCTATTATATTTGTTATTTACAGTATAGAAGAATAGTTTAATTCGTATTTATAATTGCCACCAAAAATTTATTGGCGTAATAATTCATAAATATTTTTTTTTATAATTATTACAGATTCTATATTAAAGTTATTATTGCTATTGTGTTTTAAATAAATGCTTTTGTTGTATAATAAATGCATTTTATATTCATTTAGTCCAGTAGTTAAAGCTATTGTGCTCAGTAGCACTAGTCATGGCCCCCACTTACTAGTTATAGGTCAGCCAGACACTTTGTGTTATTCAAACATTTATTTTTTTGGATCACGGCCCCTTTCTTTTCCTAGAGAGGAGTCCTGATTCCCAGCTGTGAGAACATTAAAAGACTGACATGCTATGTTATGCTAGCTATTATAAATCAGCCTAGACTTTACTCAACTTTAGGGTAGCGTCTATTCGTGCCAAAATGTTGTTAAAAATCTCTATCTACAAATGATTTCAGAACCGCGCCTTCTGAGGCACGGATGAATGTCGGTTTGTTAAAATGGCCACCCATCTACAGGCCGACCTCAGCGTTGCTTAACCTTGGAGTTCTACTCGTGCGACAGCTTTTACTTAGCCAAGAGGTTTTCTTTAGTCCCAAAGTCATCGCTCGTGCTCGGTTCCTCTAGTGTCGGTCCACACTATACGAATTTGAGCTCGGCTCGGCTCCGCTCGTGCTCGGCTCCGCTCGTGCTCGGCTCTTCTAGCGTAGTCCTACTTTAAGCATCACCAAATATTCCTCATTATTACTCATCTTACCAATACTTTTTCATGTTGGAGACTGCAGCCAGTATAAACAACTGCAGTTAACACAACACAGTATTTTAAATAAAGACTAGAACAATTCGCCTGCTGCAGTCTTCCTATCTGATTATCACGGTGTCTTCACGGCTACATTGAATAGGCTCTTAATAAACTATAGTGCGCTTTACCATCAACGATTGCATCACTGCTTACCATCAGGTGAGTTCGCAGTCAAGCACTACTTTATATCAGATAAAAAAAAATAGAGCTTTACTAATTCTCATCATTATTTCAGACAAACTACGTCTACTGTCGGACACCGTACACGGGACTCCCCAAGTGTCGCCACAATTAACGGTCCTGTCCAAGACCACGCCTTCGGGTACCCGGTCGCCACTTCAAAACCTTTCAGCCCTATCGCCCATCTGTTGTGCGACCCTTGGCGATTACTAATTTTAATATCACACAATTAGTTTTAATTTAAAAAGTTTAGATCATCAGTGGGGTAGTTAGAAAGCCGATAATTCAGTTTTCAGTTTATGTCTAGAATAATATCGTTAACTAACCCCAAATTTATATCGTAGTTAATGACTAAGAATATTATTTATTTTATTTTATTAAAACTTCATGCAACACACAGGCAGAATTAATGCCTTAGGCATTCTTTCACCTGTCTACCAAGGGTGGTGAAGAGTAAACATGGTAGGTGCGTAAAAAAAAGATTAATAAGAAAACAAGAGTTCACATACATTCGCTTCCGGAGCGATGAGGAGTGGTAGGCGGTCGCCTTTTTCTGCGAAGCAATAATGCTAGCAAAGGAGGCGGCCGCACGCGTGTTTGAACGGCCTTTACGCTCCAGCAGCCGGGATCTCGATCTCGATTTCCGGCCACCATAGGCGTGGGCTGGTGGACGTCGCGCAATCGGTAGATCGCCATCCGATCGTCCGGACCGAGCCCAAGTCACCGACGACGTCGAGTAGTTTTCAACGCGTGCCTCAAGAAGATGTCAGCAAAACCATAGACACAGCGGGGTCGAAGCCTACTCTGGCCATAGGTTGTGCGAAAGAGAACTCCGGGGACCGAAGGGAAAGAAGGAACAGGACTGAGTTTTTAGTCAGTAAAAAAATCTGACACTAGCTCCTGCCCCCCAAAGAGCAGGGGATGTTCATTAGATGATCTTCACACCTAAAAAAAGTCAAGCACTTGTATGTATCAATTAAAAAAAAACTATTAACCCACTTAGTACTTAATTAAATTGGAACAACACCTACATTCTTAGCCTCGAAGCATTCCTTCTAGCCTTCCTAAGCTATCAGTAGTCTACTCCCGTCCGTTAGTGGAATTGCATTTATTTTAATAGCACCTTTTAAATACCTCGTGGCAGAAGAAGTCGTATAAATTCCATGACGTCACTGCTCTGCTATTTAATTTTATTTTTATGGCTTTTGCTGGCTTGTAATAATAGCTGTTGGTTTGTTTTCATAGACATATCTGATTTTGAGTACTAAATTGCTAGATGAGGCAGTAACACATGAGGGGCAATTGCCGCCAGGGTTATCCGAAAGGGAGCTCGAGCCCCGGTATGAAGGCTAGAAGGAACGGGGTGGGTCTTTTAGTCAGTAAGAGTCTGACACTATCTCCCGCTCCGCCCAAGAGCGGGGGTTGTCATTGGATGATTTTTCCCATCATAAAAAAGGGGCAATTGCCGAATTTGAAAGGAGCGTCGGCATTCAGAGAGAATGCCATTTTTGAGAGCAGTGGTAGCCAAGTGGTAATGAAAGCTCTCAAAACGGTGAAAGAAAACGTGAGCAAACCGGAATGTTCTAGACTGTAGAGCCAAAAATTCAAAGACATGTGACATCCACCAATCCGCACTGAGCCTGTGTGGTGGATTACAACCTATTCTCTCTCCCAGAAAGGAGGCCTGAGTCCCAACAGTGGGAATATTATAAGGCCGACTATGTTATGCTATGTTATGTTGGCATTTTAATCTCTATTTCAATACACCTAAATTTTTTCTACATTCGACGGTATGTTAGGCGTAATGGTTGAGCGATTGACTGCTACGCTGAGTGTCGTGGTTTCGATTCCCGCACGGAACAAATATGCATAGCGTTCAGATAGGTATTCCGGGTGTGGGTGTGTTATGTTATTATGTATGTAAGTTTACACGTTCGTAAACGCACCCACGGGGTAATTCCTATTGTCGATCAACGTATTTATATTCATTAAATCCCAAGCGAGCGCGTTTGCGCATCTATTGTCTTACTAATGTATCTCAAATTGCCGGTATCTGAAAGGTTAACCACAAAAAAAAATTGGTCGTTTTCAAGATGAGATTGCTTTTTATTTATTTTATAAACAGATTCTGGCCGTTTAGTTTCAGAAAAGCCAAGCAAAGACAAACAAAAAAAAAATACCTACATGGTGCGAAAGTGAACCCTGGGGCTCTGAAACGAAAGCAAAGAAGGAACAGAAGTGAGTTTTGGAGACTTTTACTGACTGAAGTACACGCCCTCTCGCTCCGTCCAAGGGCGGAAGATGTCATTAGAATATTATTCCACCTAAAAAAAACTTGTTCTATGACAAAAAAAAAAGACAATTACAATTAATCAAGTTCTTCGAGCCTCATTTTAGAAAGCTAACAAATTTATTTCAGAACTATTTTCGTGAAATTCCCAAACCAAATTAATTGGCTTTCTCAATTCCTACGTCAAACACGACTAACTCGATTTGACTCCACAATTCCAGGACAAACTTTCGACAAAAGTTGCGGCGAACACAAACGAAGACGGGCACTTGAGGCACTCGAGTAAACGAATCGATCATGTCATCGATTTATCAGATTAACCTTCTCGATAAAGCGGAAAATGTCACTGAAGAACTGGAGAGGCACGTTTTTGTTAATGCAAAATTTGCGACAAAAAATCGCATTGATGTGCCGAACTACCGACAGACAGTGTAAAATGAATAGAGAAGTATGTTTGATGGGTTTTAAGTAGAAAAGGGTTTTGAATAAAGTATTCTTAAATGCATAGTTGTTGTGTTTGGCTTTCGAATCTAACTCGGCTTGCCAGCGATCGGGAAGCTACGCGGTATCTTCTGTCCGACATACCACAGTGTCTCAAGACGAAAGTCTATGACAAGTGCGTGTTGCCAGTGATAACATATGACTCCGAAACGGGTTCGGTTACAATGGCCCTCATCAGAAGACGTAAAAACTTGGGGTTTCTTTGCGTAATCGAATCAGAAATGAAGATATCCGCAGGAGAACTAAGGTTGCCGAAATAGCACGAAGAATAGCCAAACTTAAGTAATTATTATTATTAAAAAATAGGTAGGGCACATTTCTCACAGAACAGATGGTCGTTGGGGCCGAAAGGTTCTGGAATAGCGTACGCGTACCGGAAGACGCAGCGTTGAAAGACTTTTTACCTGGTGAAGGTTGCGGGAATCCGATGGATGCGAGACGCATAGGATCGTTAATTGTGGCGACACTTGGGGGAAGCCTATGTCCAATAGTAGACGTATATTGGCTGAAATGATAATGATGATGATATGTTTGACTGGTCTGTTGGTTTACTGGTTAGGCCCTGACTACTATGGCGGCGGTCGTGATTTTGATTCTCACCGCAGGCAAAATGTTTGCTTGATGAGCACGATCTTAAACATTGAAACTCGAAGCTATAGAGAACCTGTGAAGATTGTTAGTACTATTAATAGTATCTAATTGCCTTGGCGGACTCCCAAACACTTGTGAAGTGCAAAGTCACAAGAGACTAATTTCATTTCAAGCGTCAGAGCTCTCATAGCGAAGTCTGGATCATTTACGAAGCTTCGAGATCAGTCTAGTTAGGTTCATAGTATTTTACTGCTAACTGTAGGGAGTATTTCAAGTATTTCATTAGTCATTGAATTAGTGTCTAGTTAGAGTTATTGTTTCTCTAAGTTTAGAATGTCTGGGTCAGCGTGGGATTAAAGAGGCTAGGCTAAAATAATATCCAAACTATTTGAAACTGTTCTGCTTATTTAAATGAGAAATTACTGGAATAAAAGGATCCTGATTTATACTGCGAAGTTGACTGAATAAAGGGATCAAATTAAATAAGGAAATCAATAGACATAGTATATATAAAAATCGTATCGTAGACACAGGCTTGTGGACTGCGAGCAAAGGGTAGCTCGCTGTTCAACCGACCGGTGGCGGATTGACGACGCTTTGTGTTCCACGAGCTCCTCAAAGAGATGTCAGCAAAATGAACGGGACCAATTGAGACTGATGCCTACGAGGCAAGGTAGATTGTTTGAGAGTTACAGTGGCTCTCGTAAAGACCAACTGATGGGTCAAATATATTCAGAAGTCTCGTTCTACTCAGAGTGAGAGAAATCATTTAATAATAGTAAAACAAGGATATCAAAAACCTTAGATTTATTATTGTCTACAGCTAACTACGGCGTTAACTGCCCCCTGTAGTGTAGTAAATCAAAATTATGATAATAATAATAATCTTTATTTTTTCAAAACTTTAGTACAAGATACACATAATATTAGGTACAACAGTTGACTTATGAACTAAAATTAAACAATATAACTCTGGTCCCCACACTAGGATACCCTGTGTCGTGAGGTTCAGTCCTTTAAGTAAATTCACAAATTAGTAAAAAGCAGTTTTGTGTTTATTTTAACTATTATTATTCGCTTCTAATATAAAAATAGAAATTAATCAAAAGAAGGAAAAACATATAATAAAAAAATGATATCGAATGATATCGATACCCGTATGGACTCTTTTCGATACAAAAGACTTTGCTATTGCCAAAAAAGGACTTACATCCTTGGTTGATGAAGCTGAGCTGAGATCTATTGACAGAGTATTGTATTGCCAACAATTGTTACTGTTTATATGGAAACAATGAATAGTTTTTAATGATAAATTTATTATAATACAAGGTGCAGTTTTAAAACTGCACAATATTTCAGGAGGTTGTAATAAAACTCATAAATAATCATGTAAAAAAACGATACCTGGTCAATAATCAGTAATACTTGTTATTTAATTTTTTAATTACACTAAACTAAATCGATTGATCGATGGCCGCGGGGGCGTGGCTAGGGTGTGGCGTGCGGAATGATGATTGGATGATACATTATTTATGAAACTATCGTTGCGAGTTAGTGTGTGTGAAAACGCCCTTTATTGTTCCGTGTTTGTGTGTGTGAAAAAAAGCGCGGTTATAAAAAAAAAAAAAATTACCTACTTATTTTAATATTGATTCGGGTCGAGAATCACTAACATAATTACCTCCTAAAATATTTTGCAGCTTCAAAACGACACCTTGTATAATTATGATGTATATAAAAATTACATGTAAGAAATCGAATTAAATTATTATTATTCAAATTACTTTTTTTTAGGAAAAATACTGTTATGTTGGAATGTGTGATGCTGCATGGAATAAAAGACTTTTATTTTATTTTTATTTTGTTTATTTGACCCTGTTGACCCCGTGACCCTCACGCGGGACTCCGATGGATGCACAGGATCGGTCGTTATGGCGACACTTGGGGAGGCTTATGTCCAACAGTAGACGTCTTTCGGTTGACATGATGATGATGATGATGATTGTCGAAGAACCGCTAAACCTAAGTGGCAGTGAGCAGGACACATTGCTTACAGAACAGATGGCCGATAGGAACAAGAGGTTCTAAAGTGACGACCACGTACTGGAAGACGCAGCGTTGGCAGTCCCCCCTCGCCAGCTCACTAGTACACCTGGTGGGACAAGGTGGACAAGATGGATGCAATGCGCACAGGATCGGTCATTATGGCAAAACTTGGGGAGGCTTAGGTCTCACAATAGACGTCTTTTGGTCGAAATGATAATGATGATGATTGCCACGTTGAGATTACTAACAAACCTATAAAAACAAAAATTGGTTTCACTAAATAGACCAATACACATATAAACCTATTTTATCGTTTTCCTTCACCGACCAAAACACGCGTTTCTCACATTCTTAACACAAATATTACTAATACAACATCTGTAGTTGACAATACTTTCAACAAATACAAAAAAAATTAATGGCCATATCAAAGCAATGTTTGCTCAGACACAACAAATCTTTTTCTATAGGAAATTGGAGAGAAATGGCGATTATACGAAACGACCAGCCTTCTGAGACATTTGTTAGGATAGCTTTATGGTTCCAAGTTAAAAGGTATGAGAACAATGACGTATCGTTGATGATAACGTGGTGAAGACGTTTGTTTTGTCGTCAAACACAATTTTATTTTATGTTATGTTATTTGTACGGCTTTTATCTTAATGTCGAAACAAATCAGTGGAGTTCTGTAAGTTTTCTGAGCGTTATGAATATGCAAGTAAATGGGCTTTTTTATTGTTGATAGGTTCGCACTTGACCGCTATCTCACCTGATGGAAAGCGACGATTCACTCTTGACTTAAATATTCTTGGGTTGTAGCCATATGGAAACACAGACTCCGGCAAGGAATTCCACTCCTTAGCTGTACGCACAATGAATGTGTTCCCAGAAACGTTTTGTGCTTTGTAGGTGGGATGTCCACCATGTATCGGTCTGGTGGTCCGATAGTGGAACAGGCTAGGTGGAATAAGTAACACGAAACAAGGGCAGCAAGATGATTATGAGGTGATGTTTCTATGTTACCTGATGACAGCTACAACCTCCCTTAGGTTGTAGCCTTTAAATCAGGCTCTTTCTCTTTGTTGAATAGGTTACTTCTAGGCTAGCATGCTCCAAAATCAACCACATCACTGCTTACCGTCAAAAGAGACAGACGTCCAGCGCGAGACTAATAATAAAAACCGGCCAAGTGCGAGTCGGACTCGCCCATGGAGGGTTCCGTAGCAGCAAGTATTATAATATAAAAGTTCTTGTAGTTCGTTGTAACTTTGATCGATGTTTTAATAATATTGTATTTTTTTAGATTTATGACGTATTAAAAAATAACTATTTAAACCCAATTTTCGTTGGTAGTTTGCATGGTAATGTACATCATATATTTTTTTTAGTTTTATCATTCTCTTATTTTAGAAGTTACAGGGGGGGACACACATTTTACTACTTTGGAAGTGTCTCTCGCGTAAACTATTCAAGTTAGACAAAAATGATCTTAGAAATCTCAATATCATTTTTGAAGACCTATCCATAGATACCCCACACGTATGGGTTTGAAGAAAAAAAAAAATTTTGAGTTTCAGTTCTAAGCATGGGGACCCCTAAAAGTTATTGCTTTTTTACTATTTTTGTGTGAAAATCTTAATGCGGTTTACAGAATACATCTACTTACTAAGTTTCAACAACATAGCTCTTATAGTTTCGGAAAAAAGTGGCTGTGACATACGGACGGACAGACAGACAGACAGACGACAGACATGCCGAAACTATAAGGGTTCCGTTTTTTGCCATTGGGCTACGGAACCCTAAAAAAGGTCAAGGGATTTTGTTGAAGTAACTGTTTCTGTTAGTTTTAATCATTTTTGTTATTGTTGTGTCTGGCGCTTGATCACTATCTCACCTAATGGTAAGTGATGATGGTGTTGACGATGGAACACACTTGCCTAAAAGTAACCTATTTATTCATGACTTAAAGACCCCTAGGTTGTAGCCATCATGAAACTCAGACTCCGGCAGGGAATTCTACTTCTTAGCTGTAAGCATAATGAACGGGTTCCCAAAACGTTTTGTGCGTATACCCATATTCAAACCATGAAGGTCACCTTGTGCGGTTATTATTATTTTAGCCACAAGGCTCTCTTAACCTAACTTTTTATGGCCGACTATGAAAAATTACATGAGGCCATAGTCAGCAAAAATCTCAGAAATTATGGCAGACCCGTCCACCGAGATTACAGAGTTTTTATGTCGTACCTAAGCCTCAAGTAAATTACATCTTGCGACACATTTTTAGGACTTGTAAGTAACATTATCTCTATTCCAAGTTCTGTATATTTTAGATCCCTGTGATTACTGCGAGACGACAACGGGCGCTCGTATATGTTTATGTAATTGCTTAGTATGTTTCGAGTCTAGTAAGGGTAAGCAAGTTTATTTATATTTAAAGAAAGAAATCATAATCAGCCTTATTATATTCCCACTGCTGAGACGCAGGCCTCCTCTCTAGAAGAGGGAATGGACCGTAGTCCACCACGTGGACCCAATGCGGATTGGTGGATGTCACACGTCTTTTTTGAATTTTTGATTCTAGGACATGCTAGTTTCTTTACGAGGTTTTCCTTCACCGTTTTGAGAGCAGTCTTGATGAAATAAATTACACAAAGTCATGCGCCTGGCTGGGTTTAAACCAAAGAGAATTATTGGTTTAAACCCTTGACTTACAATTCGTACGTTGGGGCCGTTACCACTGCTCGAAACAAAAACGTTCAACAAACGTCGTTTTGAAAAACATATTTTGAATAAAATCTGTAAAAACATCTTGTACATTGCAAAGTTTTTCAACATCATCATGTTTTAGTATTTATTAAGTACGCAATCATCCAATAACTTCTCCCGTCCCGCTTTCGGGTGGAGCGAGAGGGCACGTCGGACTTTTGCTGACTAAAACCACACCTGTGTCCTTCAGTCTAGGACCACGGGTTTGCTTATCAGAAAAAAATTTTTTGGGAGATTTTCATTGTAATCGCCAATAATATCATCATCATCAACACTAAATCCGAAGATGTCCACAACTGGACATCGGCCTCCCCCAAGTATCACCACAAGACCAGTACTGTGTGTATGCCTGCATCAGTTTCCTACAACCCTCACCAGGATGTCGGTCCACCTTGTGGAAGGCATTCCAACACTGCGTCTTCAGTACGCCTTCGCTGCTTCAGAACATTTCGGTTCCATCACCCAAGTCGTCGATGGCACCTAATGTTCCACGCGCGCTTCAAGGAGATTTCATTTTCAAAACCGTAGGGGCCTAGCAGGGTCGAAGCCTACTGGAGTTGCTTGGGCGGAGCATCGCCGTGCCCTCGTGGGGGCGATCGGCGGCGGAGACCTCTCGCGTTGGGCCTTGGTTGAGGCCATGGTCCGGAGCGAGGAGAAGTGGCAGGTGGTCGCCGACTTCTGCGAAGCAGTAATGTTCGCAAAGGAGGAGGCTGACCGCATCAGGCTAGGGCGCTCTCGCCGCCGCTGGGATTCTGATCTCGATTTCCAGCCACCGTAGGCGCGGGCTTGCGTCCGGCCGTCCGGTAACTGTCTGGACCAAGCCCAAGTCGTCGATGGCGCGCACTGTTCCCGCGCGCCTCAAGGAGTTGTCAGCAACAGCAGCGGCCCGGCCGGGTCGAAGCCTACTGGGGCCAGGGTTATCCAAAAGGGAACTCGAGCCCCGGTATGAAGGCTTGAAGGAACGGGGTGAGTTTTTAACTCAGTAAGAGTCTGACACTATCTCCCGCTCCACCCAAGAGCGGGGGTTATTATTGGATGATTTTCCCCACCAAAAAAAAAGCTTACTGGAGCCATAGGTTCGCTTCTTAAAGAAAAACCCGAGGTCCTGGAACGCAAGACATTGGAGTGTGTTTTAAGTAAAAGTCAGTAAAAGTCTGACACACCCTTTCGCTCCGGCCTACAGCGGAAAAAGTCATTGGAAGATTTTCCACCTAAAAAAACTCATGTTGTTCCCTCTTCCACGAGTTCAGTCCCCACACCACTTACTATCAAGTGTGACAGCTACTTCACTATCACCAACAAATGTTTACCACAAGTCAAAAGTGCCATTTGGTCCGTCAAGATAAGGAAGTTTGCCAACAAACTGTAACTTAGTTGGTAAACAAGCTGATTGTTTTAGTTGCAAGAAGTCCTGCAAGTTTCACCATCGATCTGTTGTTGCCTTTAAGAGACGTATCGGTTACTGCGCGCGTCTGAGGGTAACTCGTGGAGATATTATTATATGTACAAAGTTATTTGTCTATGATCTATGATTTTTACAAAACATAATTCATTTACAAAAAAACAAACCATCAAGCTTTCGTTGTTCTATCTAACACATTTCAACTCTGTATGACGCGACGCAAGCGTATCAAGCACCTCCGCTTGATCTCCATTCCCCTCCGTTATTGTACTATCGCTTGCTTCGCATAGACTTCGTAATTTTTAGAACGTTCAATTTAAGTACTTTTATTTTTGTATGAATCTGATGAACTAAAATATGATACATTTTAGTCATAGAACATTTGTTGTTTATGATGCTAGTAACACACTCCTGAGAGGGTGCCAGTGTTTCTCAAATAACCCAGTACATTATTTTTAGTATATGCAAAACTTGAATATCATCATCATCATCAGCCCCGGCCGTCCGGTAACTGTCCGGACCAAGCCCAAGTCGTCGACGGCGCGCGCTGTTCCCGCGCGCCTCAAGGAGTTGTCAGCAACAGCAGGGGCCCAGCCGGGTCGAAGCCTACTGGGGCCAGGGTTATCCGAAAGGGCGCTCGAGCCCCGGTATGAAGGCTTGAAGGAACGGGATGGGTTTTTTAGTCAGTAAGAGTCTGACACTATCTCCCGCTCCGCCCAAGAGCGGGGGTTGTCATAGGATGATTTTTCCCATCGGAAAAAAAAAAAAAATCATCATCAGCCTTTTTAATGTTCCCACTACTGGGACTCAGGCCTCCTCTCTAGGAGAGGGAATGGGGAACTTGAATATACCTACTTTTTTCATAATCAGTAACTGAAACGATTCCAATAATTTTTACACCATGTTATATTGTTTCCCAAAATATGTAAAAAACGTCACAAGTTGCGTGATCGAATCAAGAATGAGGATATCCGCAGAAGAACCAAGGTTACCGACATAGCACGAAGAATCGCCAATCTTAAGAGGCAATGGGCAGGGCACATTGCTCGCGGAACAGATGGCCGTTGGAGCCGACAGGTTCTGGAATGGCGACCACGTACCGGAAGACGTAGCGTTGGAAGGCCTCCTACAAGGTGGACCGATGACCTGGTAAGGGTTGCGGAAATCCGATGGATGCGATACGCACAGGACCGCTCATTGTGGCGACACTTGGGGGAGGCCTATGTCCAACAGTGGACGTCTTTCGGCTGAAATGATGATGATGACAGGTTGGACACCACCGTCACTAAGTACAAAACAGGTCACAGCAGGTCATAGTGAGCATTAGGTATCAGTGCACAGCGGGGTGCGGAAGCAAAACAACCCCTCAGTCACCCGGCTGGGCCGGTGATCATGTATTTATGTCACCAACCAGGTGCAATAACGGGCGAACTTTGTGATGATTTATAATACATTTTTGAAATTTTGTACATAAATTCTTTACATAAAAATACTAGATAGGTTTTTCAGGTTTTGCGTATACTAAGAATAAGGTTGTATATTTTACTAGAGCGGTTCTGACAGACAATATCCTACTAGAAAGCTAGCTTTTCGCCAGAAAAAATACTGAAAACCCAATTACAGTGCCACCTACCGAGTCTCATTGTATTTTCTAACTATTCACGAACCTACTCAAGAATACATACAAGATTTCATCCAAATTGGTCAAACCGTTTAGGGGAAGTTAGGTGAGAAACAAAATATATGCAGGTTGTAAGGGACAGCCCTCTACAAACTTTAAGGGCTTGCTCAGTAGACGAAACTGAACAACCTTCCACAAGAGTTTTTTTCAGGAAACAAAAAAAAAAATCACCCTCATCATACAAAATTAAAAAACTTGATTGGCCAGTTTGTGTGGAGAGGTCGATTTTTTTTTTGTTAATAAGAGTTTTTTTTTTTTAATGTAGCTTGTATTTGAACACTAGAACACTGTAAACTCTACTGTAGTCTCATGAATTATTTTCTAATTCTTCCCCTTTTTTTGTTGATAACTAGTCAAGCTGGAGCCTAGAACAAAAAAATGATAGCTAAGTCAATCGTATACAGTTATGGCTTTCAGATAATCGCTTTCCTCTCAAGCCAAGCGAATATGATTTTTTTTTTGAGTCTAAGGTTAAAATAATTGTCAGAAGCCAAGGTTTGTGCCAAAAAAAAAAAAAAGTAAAGTAAGAGAAAAAGAAATCCAAATCCAAAGTTTTTTTTTATGGTAGCCTGTAAATTGTTCTCGGTACAAATATTTTTGCTGATTTTGTAGTTTTCGTTTACACAATCTCATTTCTTTGGTTTCTTATCGCAGTAGGTATGTATTTCATTAACATTACAAAAAGGTTTTTGACTTATAAAGTTTCATGAACGTAATTTATTTTTTTCATACGACTGTCACACAACGCCCTCTAGTTCCAAGCTAAGCTGAGCTTTTGTTATGAGTATTAGACGCCTGATAAACTTACTTAAATATTTCTAAATACAAACATATTTATAGATAAATTATACCCAGACGCAGAACAAATGATTGTTCTCATCATTCAAACATTTTTCCTAGCCACTAACACTAGACCAAAAGGCCAGTCAAAATTTGAATTAGGCACTAATGAACTCAATTTTTTTTTTTTATTGGACTAATTTTAATTTGACTGCAAAGGTTATATTTTATTTATCCAGAACTTTCTCTGCCAAACAAAACTAACAAAGCGGCCTATCAAACGCTAGCAGGTAAACAAAAAAACACTAGAAAAAAAAAGGTTTTAAATTTCGAAATGAACGACGCCAGTCTGTCTGCGCCAACTATTCATTCATTCATTCTACGTTCATTGAGTTCATTCATCGGAACGGTTTTCAATTTTTGAATGAGTTCTATTGTTACCGCCTTAAAACCCTTGTTTGTGGTAAAAATCCGAACTTATAATTTATTACTGCGATTGTATTCTTTTGAATATTTTATGAATGAAATGCTTTTGACTCGATTTTGCGTGTTAAGTGCCATTGTGAATGTAGTGGTTATAAGATACGATGTTTTAAATTGTCATTACTTGAGGCTTGGTATGTAAGTCAAGGTTGAAGTGATTTAAAATTTGCTACAGGACCACACACTTGTAGGTTGTCTATTATTTGACTATCAATGACAAAAGGTATTGTTGCTAAAAGTATATGAACAAAAGAAAGTCATAATGGGACATAAAATAAGGATTAATTATAATTTAACAATCTATAAATATAGTATTAATGATCTGTGAATTACGAGTGTGTATTAAAACGTACTTATTTTTTCCCATACATAATGGTATAAAAACTGTTTTTTTTTTTTTTTATTCAAAACGATTTGGTAAGTAAGCAAATGCAGAATTTTTATCAGGTTAAAAAAAAAATACGCAGATTATAATTAACTTCCTGTCGGCGTAGGATTTTTTTTTTGGTGACATCACCCGTTCTTGGGCGGAGCGGGAGTTAGATCAGACTTTTATTGACGAGAAACCCACTTTTGGCCTTTCGTTGCCTTTTGTATCGGGGCTGAATCTTCCAATCAGAAGTTGATCCTTGGCCGTAGTAGGCTTTGACCCTGCTGGCCCCCTACGGTTTGCTGACAACTCCTTGAGGCACGCGTGGAACAATATGCGCCGTCGACGTCTTGGGCTCAGTCGGACGGCGAGCTACCCAAGCTCTTATCTAGGCTACTTACTGTGGAGTGAGCTAATTAATTTAATGATAGTTCATTCTACTTGAAGTACCGTATCTATTATTTATTTTTTGTCCACACCTACCACATTGTTGTTTTTTTTAACGCAAAGGTTAATTGGTAGATAATGCCTTATTGCATTAAGTCCGCTTATGTACCACTACTGTATATGAAGTTTAAATAAATAAATCTAGGTAACTATAAGTTTTTTCCATAACACTCACAACCCACTATAAAGCTTGAACTACATTAGACCGACACACGTGTAATATGCCTGATTTGTACATAGAACTACGTCGCGTGGCGTGGCGTGGCGTGTCAAATATGGCTCTACAAGTCTAGTTTCCTTAAAAAAATTTTGGAGACCGACGTGCCCAGATCTGCGTGTGTGGCACACGTGTGAGCAGTGTATTTCTACGTTAATGCTTCCACGACTCTCTCCCGCCACGTGCAAGCCCCGCCCCCATCATCTCCAGTCTCTGTTGATGACGTCACCCTCACAGCTCATACACTGATCAACTCGTGTTTCTAATAGCTTTCCATTCACACTACATGATTATGACGTCATAAATCAAGCTGTGTCAATTGCAGGGTGCAAGTGGTGTGATGTTTTTGATTATGGATTTGGAAAGTCATTTTTGTTGTTTTTTTAGGGTTTCATCATCAAAAGCAAAAAAACGGAATCCTTATAGGATCACTTTGTGGTCCATCTGTCTGTCTGTCAAGACCCTTTATCTCAAGAACGCGTGAAGGTATCGAGTTGAATTTAAAACCATATACTCAAGTCTGCGGTTCCTTCAAGCTGTAAAAAATCAAACTTCTAAATTAACGAATAAAAAAGATACGGCCGTTTATGTCGCAAAAAAACATATATTTTGATACTTTCAAAGATCGAAATTCATAGGGTACTTTCCGTTGACCCAGAATCCTGAAATTTGGCATAAACACAGGTATAGGAAAAAATGTGACTATAAACCTAACTGAAAATTTAAATTCATATTTAGTACGCTACCTGTGTCGATACTCTTGCGCCATCCCATCTTCCTAGCTCATCGTGCTGTGCTGGTGCTGCCGCGTCGGCTGCAGAGAACCTCAAGCGGCGGAAATACAACAGCCTCGTCGGCAGTTATATTTTTGAGCCGTTTGGGGTTGAAACTCTCGGGCCGTGGGGTCCGAGTGCTCATATGCTCTTTAAAGAATTGTCAAAACGCTTAATTGACGCTTCGCGTGACCCAAGGGCTGGCTTCTACCTCGGTCAGAGAATAAGCGTTGCCATACAACGTGGCAATGCCGCCAGCCTTTTGGGCACACTTCCAGTCGACAGCGATGCGGAGGAGTTTTATGACGTCATATTTAGCTAGGCATTTAGTGTATATATGATTTTTAATTATTTAAGTTATTGTTTAATTTGTTTATTATTTCTTAGTACAGTCAAAATAAATAATATATTGTTGCCTTAGTGCGAGTTGTTTTTATGTTAACGCGATTTAAACGTTTACCGCGTTTGGCTCTCTGATTAGTTAAAAGCTTGGATAGGGCCATCGATATATATTATTATGTACTACGCAAATGTTAATGGATAGGGCCAATCGGAGAGCCGAACGTTAATGTAAAATAAACTCGCACTATTACGCATTGTCGAAAATATATACAATACGAATAATAAAAGTATTTCTATTCTATTCTATACTATTTGCCATAAATATTATGATTCATAAAAAAAATTACTTCACAGCCAATTATTTGAAGCCATTGATACTTGTTTTTATAGAGTTAATAAGATCACTTTGTAATCTATCCGCCAAGAAGAGTTTTACTCAAGAATAGTTGGAAGTATTAGGTATCAAGTTGAAATTCAAATTAAATAAATACCTTCCTTCAATAAGTCAAGAGATTTAGGTCTCTCAGTGAAAGCAATCAAGAGAAACATTCAATTACGAGTAATAATATTTTGTTTGAAAATTTCCTCACTTTTAAAAGTAAAACATGTTTTTTTTTTGAGGCTACGAGATTTGTAGAAAGAGTCACTCCACAGTCTTTTTTTTTTGGGGTGAGAAATCACCCATTGACTTTTAGGGTATCTAATCTCCAACTCTAGGGTCGAACGAGAGGGTATGTCGGCTTTTACTGATTAAAATCCATCTGTTTTCTTCGGTATGCAAAGAGTAACTGAAAAATCATAAGTGGGTTTAAGTTAGTGAACGTTTGATACTCTTTCTCGCTCCTCTCGTTTTCGAGGTTTACTCATCATAAAAAAGTGTACATTCACTCACTGTGTAGTTGTACTCATTGTTGAGTTAAGCTCGCCTTTGTACATGAATTGTCTACTTATGAATGTATTATATATATTAAGGTTAAGATCTGTCGAAACGTCTAGCTTACACTTCGCGTGACCCAAGGGCTGGCTTTTGGACAGAGGATAAGCATTGCCATACAGCGTGGCAATGCCGCCAGCCTTTTGGGCACATTACCAGTCGACAGCGATGTGGAAGAGTTTTTTGACGCCATATTTTAGTTTGATTTTAGTTAGTTGTAATTAGCGTAGGGTTTTATTATTATTATTTTTTTTTTTAATTTGCTGTAATTATAATTTTTAGTTGTGTATGTAATAAGTTAAATTGATTTAAAGAAATAAAAAAATCATTGAATAAACTATATTCAGGTTACAGAAATAAAAAAAAAATAAAAAATTGAGGTTAAGTTTTTGTGTGTACAAATTACATTTTCATACATTCCTAATAGAAATGTTCTTGAATGAAATGACTAATTAGAACCGTGCACTACCTTGTGACGTTTCATAAGTGCCTAAGTAGATCTATCTATACATATCAGCATTAATATTATAAAGAGGTAATTTTTTTGTTTGTTTGTGGTGGTGGAGGTGGTAATCTCTGAAAGTACTATACCGATTGCTAAAATTTTTTGCACTGATAACAAAATGCTTTATTTCTGAGTGAGATAGGCTATAATCTATGTACGTGGGTGTAGCTGCGGGCAAAAGCTAGTGTAAAATAAAATGATTTTGTGTTTTTGCTTGTACGCCACTACAGTTTCCAATTTCCACTAAACAATCAATTTTAAATCGCATTAGAAAACAAAAACAAAACCGTCAAACAATGCTAAAACGAATTTTTAATCCGTAGTATATCGACTGCGACCTATAACCGTGCCTGCCAGTAATCCTGCTAAACTGATGAAAACAAACCATGCACAGAGAAAATGGACTGAGCTTTTTATATCCAGTTGTGAAATGAATGCGGATGGAAAAGAGATGAGTGTGTGAGAGAGATAAAACTTTAGTGCGCGTAGAATTCTAATTAAGCTACTACACCATTATATGGAAAGAAATGCCATACAAAAATTATGAACTAGTGACTCACCAGACATAAAACCAGTTTTGTCGCTGGATCCTGTCTTTACAATGGAGGTTTCGGTACTCGGGACTCTGTTCTCTGGTTTGTTTTAAGTGTTGGGTGGAAAATCACCAACATTTTCCCGTTCTGTGTGGAGCAAGAGAAAGTTTTAGTCGCTCACTAACTAAAAACCACCTATATTCTTTTAGTTTTCTTTATGTTCCAAGGCTGCGATAAATCATTCGAACAATTTCGCATTCGCCTATCGCCATAGTCTTTTTCTTCGGAGTTCTCAATTTTCTGATGCTATTTTACTCAGTCCATTCTCTATGTTTATGAAAACGAACCAGAACCCCCTCCTCCTTGCTCGCCGCCGGCGCCCCGCAGTTCGTTTTGTTGATTCCTGTTGAATCAAATAAAACGTTATCCGATTTGCGGATCTGTATTGATATTGTAATGATAATGATTGGCGTAATTAGTGCTATGATTTTGTTTTATTATTAGAGTATTTTAACAACGTATATACTACATTATTTTAGGATGATTTTTAGTATATGCGTAATCTGAATATAGTTTTTTCAGAATCATTTAACTGAATGGATTCCAATAGCTTTTACAGCATGTTATGTTTTTTCGTAAAAATATTTAAAAAGGTTCGACACCACCGATACTAAGCACAACACAGGTCACAATAGATCATAGCGGGTGTTAGGCGCCATCAAACAGCTGGGTGCAAGTGCAAAATAACCCCTCAGTCGCCTGGATGGCCCGGTGACCTTGTATTTTTGCTGACATAACAAGCTTATAACTTTGTGATTTTTCATGATACAGTTATGAAATTTTGTACATAGATTATTTACATAAAAATACTAGACACGTGTTTCGGGTTTCACATATACTGTTATATGTGTGTATGTATAATAATTTAGTTTTACTAGAAACTACTTAACTACTCTTATTAATGACTAGCTGTGCCCGCGACTTCGTTCGCGTGGACTACAGGATTTTGAATGTATTTTTTCTAAAATAAAAGTAGCCTAAGTTACTCCTTATTATATCACTTATCTGCCAAAAAAAAGTCCCGTCAAAATCGGTTCAGCTATTTCAGAGATTAGCCGGAACAAACTGACAGATAGACCGACAAAAATTGTTAAAAATGTTATTTTGGTGTATGTACCGTATACATATTCATATGCATGTAGTAAAAATCAGTTATTTCAATATTACAAACAGACACTCCAATTTTATTTATATGTATGTATATGTGTAAGAACAGTGGTGGCCAAATGGTAATGGCCCCGACTTACGAGTTGTAGGTCGCGGGTTCGAATCTAGCCAGGCGCATTACTTTGTGTAATTTATTTCATCACCACTGCTCTCAAAACGGTGAAGGAAAACATCGTGAGGAAACCATGACAACCATGAGGACATGTGACAATCACCAACCCGCACTGGGCCCGCGTGGTGGATTACGGCCCATGCCCTCTCCTAGAGAGGAGGCCTGAGTCCCAGCAGTGGGAACATTAAAAAGGCTGATGATGGTGATGGTGGATATGTATAGATTATAGATGTACAGATTTCTATACCGTGCTGCATCATGCAACTATAGCGACAGCGGCAGTAGCTGTGAAGGGGTGGCGGCAGGAACGAGTGCTCCATCACCTTCAAGCTTTGAAGAAGCATCAGCAGCATTGAAGAAGTATTGGAAGGAACGCGTTCCACTGCCTCAATATATTTGTACAGATGAATTGCCAAACTTAAGTGGCAGTGGCGGACACACTGTTCGTTCACTGCCACTTCCCCCAAAACAGATGGACTGCTTGCAGAACAGATGGTCCATGGTGCTGAAAGGTTCTGGCGTAACAAGAAGTAGCATTGGAAGGTCTACCATAAGTGGGACCAATGGCCTAGTGAGAGTTACGGGAATCCTATGGCTGTGAGACGCACAAGACCGTTCGTTGTGCTGATACTTGGTGGAGGCCAATGTTTAACAGTAGACAACTTGCGGCACATTCGTAGGTTAACCAGCCAATTGATATTTTACAGGATGCATTTTGGAGAGTGTATGTGGGAATTGCATGACTTGATTCTGCCATCTCTTTTCTACCATTAGACAACCAAATATACGGCGAGTATCCACCCTTACGTTATTGATACCTCTACAGCTCTTTTTAGCTTCACTTTTCTTGGACTGACCGACATTTGACTATTCAAAAGTGCCTGTAAATGGTCTATTTGAAATAAATGCTTTGATTTTGATTTTGACAGCATAAGCCTTTTGGTATCTATAGATACTAATATTATAAAGAGGTAAAATTTGTAAGTTTGTATTGTTTTGTTTATTTGTTTGTAGGGGGTAATCTCTGGAAGTACTGATCCGATTGCTAAAATTCTTTCACCAATAGAAAGCTGCTTTATTCCTGAGTGACATAGGCTATATTTTATATACTTACGCGGGCGAAGCTGCGGGCAAAAGCTAGTTTCCATATATTTTATGTATTCTACTCGCGTTAACAATGGTAGATTGTCAAGTTGGCTAAGCCCTCTAATGGGATCGTGGTCAAGCAGTAGTTTATATCATTAAACAATCTTCCCTTCGCAGTTCTTTCTTTACTTTAATTTGTAGATTGAGATCTACTACATATTTCTATTTTGAACTTGTACTATTACTTATTCTGTGACATTATTCAAAAACTTTATCTTTACTATCAAGACTGAGAACAAACTGTTTAACAGTATAGATTTCAGAAAGTCCTGCGATCCCATTATTCACGTCAACTGGGGTATAAGATAAAATCTTATTATTTGATGTTATTCACGTTTTGCTCGAAGATTCAACAATCTCTGTCGCGCCAACAAAGGACGTGGACGATATTACGTTCATACTTTTTTTGTATTATTGTTCTTGCTGCGTCAGGTTTGAATGAAAAATGTGTTTTTTTTTTCGTGAATTTATTCAGTGTACTGTATGTTGCAATATTTTCTTCGGAATATGGTTTTTAAGATTGGTAATGTTGTAATAAATTGTGTTACGTTTCTACAAGAATCGAGACTGATGAATTTAGGTTTTTTTTTTTGCATATTAGGTATCTCTGGACTCCAAAGTCATCACACTGGTTTTTGTTTGTAGTCACATAAATAACTAAACTACTACTATATCACAATAATAAAATATTTGGAGCGGTCGTACGCCAGATATAAAAGTGCCTTACACTTTCAAGTTAGTCGTGTATTTTATCTTCTACTTGGAAAAGTTTTCTGCACTTATTTCAAGCAAATTGATGGAGTGCTTTATAATAATACTAGCTTCTGCCCGCGGTTTTGTCTTCGTGGAAGTAGAAAATATATAACATACCTACTTAAGTCACTCCGTAATATAGTACCATACTACTGGTCTCTATTATCTAGTTTATTCATAACATACAAAAATAGACAAGTACAAATCTCTACTCTTTATAACTATATATTAAGTATATGTTAGTATCTATAGATTAACATTGCTGTTAGTTGTCATGACGAGTGAGTCGATTGGAGTAGTGATAATTTCCTTTCAATTTCAATGTGTTACTCGGGTTTATAAATAACTAGCTCTTGCCCGCAGCTTCGCCCGCATACACAAAATACAAGGTGCAGTTTTAAAACTGCACAATATTTCAGGAGGTTGTAATAAAACTCATAAATAATCATGTAAAAATACGAAACCTGGTCAATAATCAGTAATACTTGTTATTTAATTTTTTAATTACACTAAACTAAATCGATTGATCGATGGCCGCGGGGGCGTGGCTAGGCTGTGGCGTGCGGGATGATGATTGGATGATACATTATTTATGAAACTATCGTTGCGAGTTAGTGTGTGTGAAAACGCCCTTTATTGTTCCGTGTTTGTGTGTGTGGAAAAATGAGCGGTTATAAAAAAAAAAAAATTACCTACTTATTTTATTATTGATTCGGGTCGAGAATCACTAACATAATTACCTCCTGAAATATTTTGCAGCTTCAAAACGACACCTTGTATAGCGTATGCCACTCAGGAATAAAACAGCTTTCTATCGGTGAAAAAATTGTCGCAATTGGACCAGTACTTTTATCTCGGACTAGATTACCTCCTACAAATAAAAAAAAAAACAAACTTTACCTCTATAATAGGTATATTAATGTAGATAAATATTAGTAATTGAATGAGGCTTAACTTAACAAATTGATGCTTCATTCAATTACTAATTCGTTGCTTTAGTTTTTGACATTAATATTTCTTCAGCGACAATGTCATGGTCCTATATCTAACATACATCGCTGTATTTAACCAGCTAAATATCAACTAAACATTTTCGTCAAAAAAATTATTTCAGCCTCAGAATTTCCCCCAACATTTCTGCACAGAGGCAGGCTGTATCGCACTCTCAGCGATCCTTATCTGAACTTGACACCGACCTTGGCATTCGCCGCTCAATACCGTGATAAGGGTGCTCTTGCACTACGCCATGTTATAGGCTTCGATTAGGGTGACGAGCGATGGCAATGGTGAGCGTAAATTGTAAAAGGTAAGGCGTTTTTTCCTCATCTAGCGAATATGCGATCTTTACGCTCATCAGTTCAGATCAGTTCAGTAAAATCTACAGAAATACGAATTTGAATTATAAAAGGTGTTCGAATGGTGTTCTATTGATGTTCGAATCTTTTAATTTAAATGTATTTTTTATTTTTATTTTAATCTTTATTGTACACCAAATAAACAAAAATATAGGACAAACATTTAAAATATTAAGTGCACAATGGGCGGTCTTATCGCACAGGGCGATCTCTTACAGACAACCTTTGGATGGACTAAGAGAAAGGAGATAGATTTAGGGTTGTATACTTTCTTAAATAGTAAAAAAAGTTTTATTTTGTATTGCGTGGTATCTCAGTGTCTGCTGATCTTAAGAATCAGCCCGCAAGCGTCATATACTTGCGCGAAGCACCGCTGTCGACTTCTGGCGTCTGGAAGTGCTGGCAATGGTCCAGAGTAAGAGGAAATGAGAAGCAGCTACCTCTTTTTGCGAAACAGTAATGCTAGCGAAAGAGATGGCAGCAACCATGAGGGAAAGGACATTCTTACACACCAACCGCCGCCACAGGAGACGCGTAGGGTGCCGTGAGTCACAGGCGATTACTGATCCTCTTACGCGCGGGTGGCAGAGATGGGTAACTCACCGTCTGGTCATCTGGTCAGGACCGAACCCAAGTCGTCGACAGCACGTAGTGTTATACGCGCCTCAAAGAGATGTTAGCAAAACCGTGAGGGCCCAATAGGGTTGATGATGCTTGTTAGGACCACGGGATTTTTTTTTTAATTAGCTTGGTTTTATTAGAACGCAAAAGACAGTTGAAAAATAGGTGAAATTTAGTCAGTAAAAGTCTGACACGTCTCGCTTCATCCTAAAGCGGGATGTAACGGAATGGCTTGGTTGGCCAGTGATAGTCTTTTGTTTTACCCTGAGGAAAACTCATCTATGATCTACTGCCTGGTATAACAATTAGTGACGCTCTGTGGTCATTGAATCGCGCCCATCATCGCGCCCGCTTATACGATTATACCCACGAAGTGTAATACCCGACTAGAATAATAAGAGAGGGTTCATGTCACAGTGATTGTTTATTTTTTCGTTTTTAGAATACAAGAAACTTGATTGTATAACAAAATGGTTACAAAGCTTAGTACATAAACCTATGGATGTACTGGCAATTGTAGATGTGACAATAATAAATTGCTGTCAGTGATATACAGGGTTAAATTATTATTGTAAAACACTGGGAACTTCTTATGACTACCTATGTTCGCGGGCTTGCGGACAGTGAGCAATGAGTAGCTCGCTGTCTGGCCATCCGGTAAATGTCCGGACCAAGCCCAAGTCGTCGACAGCGCGCACTGTTCTCGCGCGCCTCAAGGAGTGTCAGCAACAGCAGGGACCCAGCCGGGTCGAAGCCTACTGGGGCCAGGGTTATCCGAAAGGGAGCTCGAGCCCCGGTATGAAGGCTAGAAGGAACGGGGTGGGTCTTTTAGTCAGTAAGAGTCTGACACTATCTTCCGCTCCGCCCAAGAGCGGGGGTTGTCATTGGATGATTTTTTCCCACCATAAAAAAAAGGACTACCTATATTACTAACATCATACAAAACATTGTTCTATGATTTTTAAAAAAAAACATATTATTTTAGTTCATCAGATTACCATACAAAAATAAAAATATTTAAATTAAACGTTCTAAATATTACGAAGTCTATGCGAAACAAGCGATAGTACAATAGCAGAGGGGAGCGGGATCGGACGGCGGGGGTATTTGATGCACTTGCATCGCGTCATACAGACGTAGGCAGGTATAGCAAAATACAGAATTGAAATGTGTTAAATAGAACAATGAAATCTTGAAAGTTAGTTTTTGGTAAATGAATTATGATTTATATAAAGTCCTACAACAGAAGTCGTTGTTAATGATGTAGTTGTGTCGCCACAACGACTGGTCCTGTGCGTTTCGTATCCATCGGACTCCCGTTACCCTCACCAGGTCATCGGTCCAACTTGTGAGAGCCCTACCAACACTGCGTCTTCGGGTAAGCGGTCACCACTTCTGAACCTTTTGTCACCATCGACCACCTCTTCTGCGGATAATGCCTGTCCACTGTCGATCCTTCGAGCTATGTCGATAACCTTGATTCTCCTGCGGATATCTTCATTAATGATGTGATCACGCAAGGAAACTCCGAGCATAGCCCTTGTCTTTGCTTTTCTACCAACAAAAGAGGAATGAACAACAAAAAAAAATTGAATGACGAATTTTGAAAAAATAATAACAATTCTTAAATATAAAATTTATTTGAATTTAGAATTCTAAGGCAATCCGATTATCGCAGTTCAAAGTGTCCTGTTGTATGTGACCACTAGTCAGTAAAAGTTTGATACGCCTTCCCGCTCCGCCCTGGAGTAAGAGAAGTCAGGATGATTTCCTAAAAAAAACAAACCGTCAAGTCACCGGCCCACACTAAAAACCAGCGCTGTGGACTCGTCGCATTTTGCGTGTGGACATAGCATTATGCTGAGCGTACGGCCGTTTTACTAGGACGTGGCGCATAAATCTTATTTTGTCATGGAAAGTGTTCGAAATATGCTATGCTTAAGTTTGCGCCAATTCAGACAAAAATTTTTTTTTTCTTTCTTTACCAAAAAAAAAACATTTTTAGTACGAATACAAGTAAATAACGTATTAAAGTGCATTGACATCTATTCTTCTATTTTCTAAATATCAAATAATATTATATCGACTGAGTGGTTCTGTTTTTTCTCGTACACATAGTAATCAGATCATTTCCAAGTAAATAAACATCAAAGATCTATCAGACTATTTAGCAAAACATGTCAATGGTATTTTCATATTATTTCCTGTGAAACCAATTAAATGCCAAGTTCATTGCTCTTTATTTTTATATCTAGCTACCCACTCGATCAATCGATCTGTTCAGTGTTCATTAGATACATTTTATATCAAATCTGTAAATACATATAATATACTAAACAAAAATTTAACATTATGTTACAAGTGGAAAACGTTGGTTATTGCGATCGAGGTGGAATCCATAACAACCTGTATTATGGAGCCGAATACTGCAGTGATTTTTCACATGTATCAAACGATGTCTTTCAAAATACTTACGAGGATATAAATGCCGTCAACCCCCGTTGGTTGACGGTGCAACTCGTGAGGGTCGCTTAGCATCCAGCACGATAAATGTAATAAATTGTGGCGCCCATTGCGCACTTTTCCATGCTAGTGCAAAAAACAGTAATTTGCGTGTATAAAAATGATAGGGATAAGAGCTGATTTTCGAGTAAGTGTATTGAAAAATACGTTTAAAGTTCAAGGTTTTTGTACATGTGTATAATTGCTGTTATGAAACCGTAACAACACACAAAAGCTTCAAGGAAACAGAAATACAAATAATGGAATAATTTATATTCCCGGATGACCCTCTTTTGGAAAGAGCACGACCGCACTGTAACTAATTTCGTAGAAAACCGCCAGGTCCAAAAGCACTGCAAACAGCAGTACACTGGCAGCTAAATTAATTAGAGTGAGGAACACTTTGGTTGGCGACCGCCGCGTGGACTGTGGAGTACAATCGCGGTCACAATAGAGTGTCCAATTATGATTGTCCACAAGTGTACTGCGCGCTGGGTTGAATGTAATTGAAAGGACGGTCGGATTTATGTGATTAAAGGATATTATGCGCTTTGATGTTGAACCTAGGTGTAGGTAATTTGGGCTCTGGTATTGTTCAAAATAGGGATCGTGGCCTTGAAATGCAAAGAAAATCTCTTCAGTTGCTCTTTGGTCTTTAGGTGTTCCTTCGAAAACGGGTGGGTTTTACCACAAAATAGATAGGTACAGAAGTCAATCTACATACAAAGCGCGCTCGAGCAACACACACATAGACAGAAAGAAAGAAAAACATTTTATTTGCCCGAAAGAGGCGCACACTAAAGAATAACATAATACATTTTTATATTATAAAAAGAAATAAAACAATTAAAACAAAAAAAAATATAACAGAAAATAATAGTAATAAGGAAATATGCGCCACGTCCGAGCAAAACGGCCGTACGCTTAGCATAATTCTGTGTCCACACGCAAAAATGCAACGAGTCCACAGCGCTGGTTTTCAGCGCTCATGGACACAATATCTCGGAGCGCCTCGGCCCGCTCGTCGAACCAGCCCTCCTAGCCAAGTTACAAACGTTTCGCTTGCGCCGAACGCTTCGAGTTGCCCTTGCCGCCAATTCTTTTGTTCTGACCACGTGACTGAGCGTTAAGACGACGTCATTCCCGTATATTTGAAGCTTTCTACAAGCGTTAACTATTGCAGATTAGCAACTTGGCTAGGGGTCCAGTTCCGGCTCAAACGCTCATTAGTGTGCGCTATGGTGTGCGCCCACCGAGCGTAGGTATAGAAAGTAAAGATTGTCTTCTATACCTATCTATTTTGTGGTTTTACTCAGTAAAAGTTTGACCCTCCATGTCGCACCACCTGGCTACAAAAAACCAGACAAGTGCGATGAGACTCGGAGTCGGAAGTTTCTATACAAAACTTACCTTCGTAAATTATAGTTCAATAACCGAATCGAGTAGATATATATGTAGAATCGATAGCGCTTCATTTACGTTTGTGTTCTTAGCTTTTACTTTAGCATTAATCAATATTTATTAAGTTGTGTGGAAGAAATGATCTAGCGCAATGTGCGGAGATGGTATAACAATAATAATAATAAATAGAGCAATCATTGTGCCGATAGTCGTGACGGCCAATGGCTTAATAACCAAGAGCCTCGACCAACATCTGCGGAGGCTCTCGTTAGGCAGTTGGATCAAGGGCTTGATCCAGAAAGCAGTACTCCTAGGCACGGCGCATATTGTCCGGAGGTTCCTTTCCCAGGAGCCCTGACCGCCGGCAGCTTGGACCCTGTTCCCGATGCCGGTGGGCTACTATTTTTTATATTTTTAAATGTTTTTTTAAATTATTTTTTTTAAGGAATATTTAAAAATATAATATAATATGTGTTAAAGTTAAATAAAGGAAATAATTACAATAATTTATTTCAGTACTTGTACAAAGAAAATACATAAAATAAACTTAAGATTACTTAGTAGTACAATAAAAGTTCTAAGAAGATTGTGATTGTGAATGGTATAATGAAAGTCAGGTGTTTAGTAGAGTAAAAAGAACGTCTTTATTGGTAAACACAAGTATTTTAAAGCGATAGCGGTGAGATAGCGGTCAAGCGCGAACCTTTCAACAATAAAAAAATAAAAAATGTCTTACTCAGCGATCGTTTGTGCAAGTCGAGCTATGTTGCAGTTAGTTATAAAATGTTACGGTAAAAGTGTTAATTCGTACATCACACTAGACCTACTGTCCAAGGATGCGTAGCTTCACAACCGCGTTTTCGTCATTATACATGGAACAGCAACGACACGACGGCACTCGTTGTCGCTCCATCAAGATGAGTTATATAGTTTTGTGAGTAAAGCCTACTGATCACAGACGCATCGCTTTATAGACACGTATTCTGGTAGAAAATGCATTAAAGCATTAAGTACACATACATACATATATTCCATAACTACCACACAACGCCGTCTAGTCCCAAACTAAGCAGAGCTTGTGTTATGGGTACTAGACAACTGATAAACATACTTACATAATTCTAAATACATACATATTTTAGATAAATTACACCCAGACACAGAACAAAAATGATCGTGCACATCACACAAAAAATTGTCCTGGGTGGGAATCGAACCGACGACCTCCGGCATAGCAGTCAGGGTCACTAACCACTAGACCAACGGGCCAGTCAAAAACGTCCGCCTTTGTACTCTTGTGAGAATAAATAGGTAAGTATTCGTCATTATATGCTTAGTGTACGCCTGTGTGAAGCTTACATACAAAATTAAGAAACACTGTCGTTGAAGCTACAACGACACGATGACCCGACGTTACTACTTAATAGACAGAGTTTATAAAATTCTGTTGTGTATCTAAGGTGCGACCAGACGTACACCAAGCGTATGATGACGCACCGGATTGACGCAACGACGAGCAACGGGTAACTCGCCGTCCGACCGTCCGGTAACCGTCTGGATTGAGCCCAAAGCGTCGACGGCGCGTATTGTTCCACGCACGTCTCAAAGAGTTGTCAGCAAACCGTAAGGGCCAGTAGGATTCGACTCTGCTGGGCCCCTACGGTTTGCTGGGCCAAGGATCTACTTCTGAAAGGAAGATCCGGCTCCAATACGAAAGGCAACGAAGGAACAGGAGTGGGTTTTTAGTGAGTAAAAGTCTGACAATATATCCCGCTTCGCCCAAAGGCACGGAGATGTCATTGGATAATTTTCCCACCCAGAAAAAAAAGCGTATTATGACGAACACGCGAATAAGAAGCTACGTGTCCATGGACAGTAGGCCATAGAGTATAGGGTTAATCCTTTCACGAAATTGCATTTCAGTTTAAACGCTAGTATAAAGTGCTATGATTCAATATCTTGCTAAATTAATAGGATCACCAGGACGGCAGCGCTCCGTGGATGTCGCACAAACACAATTTTCAAGCCCACTGGCCACCCCGCTCCGCAGGAAATCCTATTATTTTATACACAGCCTGCAAAACTGGTTTTTCTATTTTTTTGTTATAGTTTAATCCATTTTTTGTGCTGTGGATTAAAAACAGTGGCCATTGTGTTGCGTAGAAAAGTTTGTTTTGGAATAATACGCTAGCCTACTTAGCCTAGAAACTGGTTGTAAAAAAATATGAGTATAAATTCATTATTCCTGTTAGGTATAGTATAGCTTGAAACCGACCGGTATGCAGTCACTTGGCAGGCATTTTTAAGGTGGATAATCATCCAATGAATTCTCTTAATCTGGGTGGAGCGTAAGGGTGCCGAACTTTTACTGACTAAAACCAAACCTGTATCTTTCAGTTGCCCTAGGGGATGCCCATGTTCAATCGTGGACATCTTAAGGCTGAAATGATGTTAATAGTATGCCAAATATTATAAGAAAGGTTTATAGGAACCAGTATATGTAGGTATGTGTGTATTAACCCTGGATATGTAGTCTTCCGGACCGATTTTGGTTAGCAAAGATTCAGTAAAGTTTGGTACAACTTGGGAAGTTTTTTTTTTGAGGTAAGCAGTCCTCCAGTGCTTCTCCTGCTCTAAGGTGGAGCGCGAGGGTTGTCTTACTTTTAGTGACTAAAAACCACCTATGTTCCGTTGCCCTTTTTAGTTCTAAGGTCACTGTAACTTTTTCGAAAAATTCTAAGTACCTACCATAGATAAACATACACAGCTACTTTCATGTAGGTACTATATATTTCTTTTAGATTTCGCCCGCAGCTTCGCCCGCGTAAATAAAGTATAGCCTATGTCCCATAGAAATAAAGCAGCTTTCTATCGGTGAAAACAAAATAGCAATCGGACCACTACTTCCAGAGATTACCACTTACAAACAAAAAAAAAACCGGCCAAGTGCGAGTCGGACTCGCCCATGGAGGGTTCCGTAGCAGCAAGTAACGTAATATAAAAGTTCTTGTAGTTCGTTGTAACTTTGATCGATGTTTTAACAATAGTGTATTTTTTTTAGATTTATGACGTATTAAAAAAAAACTATTTATTAGATCTCGTTCAAACCAATTTTCATTGGTAGTTTACATGGTAATGTACATCATATATTTTTTTTTAGTTTTATCATTCTCTTATCTTAGAAGTTAGAGTGGGGACGACACACATTTTACCACTTTGGAAGTGTCTCTCGCGTAAACTATTCAATTAAGAAAAAAAATATGTTACAAACCTAAATATCATTTTTGAAGACCTATCCATAAATACCCCACACGTATGGGTTTGATGAAAAAAAATTTTTTGAGTTTCAGTTCTAAGTATGGGGGGACCCCCAAAATTTATTGCTTTTTTCTAGTTTTGTATGAAAATCTTAAAGCGGTTCATAGAATACATCTACTTACTAAGTTTCAACAGTATAGCTCTTATAGTTTCGGAAAAAAGTGGCTGTGACATACGGATGGACAAACAGACAGACATGAAGAATCTATAAGGGTTCCGTTTTTTGCCATTTGGCTACGGAACCCTAAAAACGTAAAAATAAAAATAAAACTATACCTTTTTATAAAATTAGTGTAAATATACAAACTTCTTAGTACAATTTTAAAGTTCAATGCCCTCACCATTATTAAGCCTAGGCGAGACCAAAACAGCGTTTATTTTATTATTATAAGTATTTATAATTGTCTAGACTAGTTTGTTTACTCAGAGACTATTATACTCGTATTAAGATTTAATGAGCAAATGATATTTATTAAAAAAAAATTTGCTTGTGACTAATATTCTGAATGTCTCATTTAATTTCATTTATGTGATGATTTTGGGTTTTCTTGCAAGTATTAAAGTATCTTAGGGATTTTATTTTATTTATAATAAAGTATCTTAGTTATTTGTAATTAATTAACTTACCAGAGAAGGTTTAATTATATTGATTTTATCATTATCTTCTTGTCCAAGTCCCGTTTCATTTGGGGTCGACACAACACGTTTTTTTCTTCTATTCTGTTGTCACCTTTTTTATGGTGGGGAAAATCATCTAATGACAACCCCCGCTCTTAGGCGGAGCGGGAGATATTCTGTTCTGTCACCTGTCACACTATCACTAACTTTTATAACACCCCCTACTGTATTTTTTTATGGTGTTATGTATCTTTACACACAATCCATCCATTTTTTTTTTGGCCTCCCTCTCCTTTCTATCCACAAGTATACTCATAATTCTTTTAGCAACATAACGTATTAACGATTTATGCACTGTTCCAAAAAGAGTTTTTTTGTATAGCAAAATACTAACACTAAAAAATTATGATAACCGTCATTCAGACATATTACCTACAAAATTTGTTTTAGTTTATGCAAAACACAAAAAATACTAGACACGTAATGTCTAGTATTTTTTTGTAATTAATCGATGTACAAAATTTCATAACAATGACACGAAATATCACAAAGTTATAAGCCTGATATGTTTATTTATTTTTATTTTTTTATTTGTTAGCAAAAATACATAGTCACCAGGCCATCCAGGCGACTGAGGGGTAGTTTTGCACTTGCACCCAGCTGTTTACTGGCTCCTAATATCCGCTATGACGTCCGTGACCTGTGTTGTACTTAGTGTCACTGGTGTCCAACTTGTGACATTTTTAAATATTTTTGGGAAAAAATATAACATGTAAAAACTATTGGAATCCATTCAGTTACTGATTCTGAACAAATTATATTCAGGTTTCACATAAACTAAAAATAATATTGTATTTTTATTAGAAAAATATTTGTTAGCTTTTTTCTCTCTGATTCGATAAAACGAATTACACGATCTTTCTTTTTCCAATATCATCCTTCTTCAAACCTCCAATAACTTAGGTGTTCGCACTGTCAAAAATACTTACACAATATTTTTATTTTTTTAACATTAGTTTCAAATGTTGTTAAGTAAACAAACTATATTGTATTATAGTTATCGTTTAGTATATGTTTCATCTTTTACTGTCGAGGGAATGTCAGGTTTTTACTGACTAAACTCTGTGTTTTTTTGTTGCCCTTTACGAGAGCAACGGTAACTCTCTCGAAGACATCCCTTTGAGTCGCCCACCTGACACAACGCACCGTCGACCCAGTCTTGGTCTATACCGGACGGCGACCTACCCATTGCCCAACATCCGCAAGCCTATTGTGGTCTGGAACTAACCTAAGACTCCCGAGAGCTATTAACATTCTAAGTAAAATTTTATAGACTGTTTTACAATGAGGTCTTATAGTTATACTGTGGGATTGTTCGAAAGAGTATCTGTGGCCCTAGAATACACAGGGTTACTGAAGGAACACAGGTGGGTTTTAGTCAGTAAGAGTCTAACATTCCCCCTCACTCCACCCCGGGCGAGAAAAGGAATGTAATGAATCGCCATATTAAAAAATGCGAGTGTTGCTAACTTTTTGTAGAGCCTGGTGTAAACTAGGTTCAATGAACCTACGGTACGTAGTGAAAGAAAGAAAGAAAGAAAGAAAAATATTTTATTTGGCATACACAGTCGTAGATACACACAATGTAGTAACAACATGTAGACACTAATAAATTATTATATATAAAAAAAGAGACAACTAACAATGTGTGTCTCACGGCGGCGCCATACCATATATGCTAGTGCGGAACCATAGGTTCATTAATATAATATAATAATTATTATATTAATGAATTTACGGTAGTAAAAGAAAGATTATTTTCCACCAATGAATTTCCTACGATATTCAGAAGCAAATAGTAACGAGTTTGTTTGATACCCAGCCGTATTTGGTTTCCATGTGTGTTTTGAATAGAACTCGGGTACAACAGATTAGTCTAGACCTTTGTTCTAAAACGCCTTCTAGGGGCACACAATACGAGACATGGTGACTTATCTAAGTATATAACACGTTACATAACACAGTGTCCCAGGTGCAATAGCATAGTAGCAAAGCATAGTCGGCCTTATAATGTTCCCATTGTTGGGAGTCAGGCCTCCTCTCTAGGAGAGGAAATGGGCCGTAATCCACCGCGCAGATTCAGTGCGGGTTGGTGGATGTCACATGTCTTCGAATATTTGGTTCTAGGACATGCCGGTTTCTTTACGACGTTTTACTTCACTATTTTGAAAGCAGTGGTGATGAAACAAATTAAATAAAGTAATGCACCTAGCTGGGTTTAAACCCGCTACCTACAACTTGTAAGTCGGAGCCATTACCACTCGGGCAACACTGCTCTCAATCCAGTCGATCAATTTTTTATTATTTCAGGATAAAAAATGACATATTTTGATAAATTCTTGGTAAATCTTGATTGCGTCACTAGAGTGTTTATGCGTAGATACCCAATACCGATGCGCTTCCAGTGTAGTGCGTAAGAACAATATATTTTTTATAAATTCTACCTAAGTGTATTTAAGTAAAATTACAGTGCTTGAATATGATTGTAACTTAATTTTCTAATTAGGGTGTACAAAGTGTACGATATTTCAGTCACTTATTTTATATTTTTAAATATAAAGACAAATCAACAGAAAATGTTAAAAGCCAAAAAATATCAAACTAAAAGGAGTGATCTAATGACAAAGAAAAAAAAACATTGCAAATATCAAACAAAACTTTGATCTCTATACAACAAAGGTCGCAAAAACTGTGCCAAAGGGCATATAACCTTTAAAAAATAAAAATGGCGATAGGGATGAACAAATATCCGCTGGATTGTGCCCCGCATCCGCTCGCGATTTATGATCCTATCAATTCATATTTATTTGATGTTCTCACACTCGGACTTTGTTTGATCAAGTGTGGTTATTAAATCAGCGGAATGGATAAGCTGAAACACACGAACCGCAATAAATAGTTTGACGGTTTAATTCGCGTTTGGGTGTAGTACTAATTTTTTTTTTTACTTCACTGCTATTTAGTCTGCAAAGTGCAATAAAAATAACTGATAAAATACAAAAATGTAAAAACCATTTTTAACCTTAGTCTTAAACCCCAAAAAATAAGATGTAAAACATTTTTGCGGGCATATTATTGCATAGATCTAATCATCAAAAAATTTGTTAGGACTCAAGGTAGATATTTAAAAGTTACTGTGGCTTCAGAACGCAAGAGACAAATGAAGCTACCTAAGTCGATTATTCACTAAAAGTCTGTTACGGCCTCTTGTTTCATCCAGAAAGGAAGAAGTTATATTATGGTTTCCTATCTCAAAAAAAAGACGTCAGAATGTTAGATACCGGATTAAAAAAACTTTGGTAAGTTCCAATTACCCGCTTATACAATGCCGCAAGTTTTCGAGCCCCACACTCTACGCCTGTATTTTAAACTAAACATTTCAATACAGCTCCCCATTTCATTTATAATATCCCTTGAATTATTACAAGTATTTTATAATACGTTAATACAGAAATATTGCTGTACAAACAGTTTAAACAAAATATAAAGTACGTTCTAGTTACAAAGTAGTGGTGATAATACACGGCTTATATTTCAGCTCAGGAGCAGATAAATCTTATTGTGTTAAGCTGAGTAACTAAGTACAAGTTTTTTTTTGGATAATAATAATTGGGTGGTATTTATCTATGCTAGGTTAAGGGATAAATCTTCTTCGCGGGAAAAATTGACTATTTAAATTTTTTAAATTAATTCTTGTCTTGTCTAGTTTTTTTAATAATATTTAAATTAGTGCTTGACTGCAATCTCACCTGATGGTAAGCAGTGATGCAATCGTTGATGACGAAGCACGCTAGTTTGTTAAGAGCCTACATACTCTAGCCTTGAAGACTGAATTATAATCGGACCGGAATTTTTCGGCTACGACAATGCTGTCGGCTGACACTGTCATTAGATCTTTACGTAGATAGGTAGCAGGGCATGTACCACAAGATGGAAGGTAAGTCGTGGTCTGTGGAGCACAAACACTGAAGATTAGAACGGACCGAGAATTCCCACCTGTGGATATTTTCTTTGCTGCAGCCGACCTGGGTGTAAAGCATTAAAGTTTTCCAGGTTGGCCATGATGACCACACGTGCCCAGGCAAGAGGCTCTCTGAAGGTTCGATGAAGTCACCAGGAGGTTAGAGCATCTCTCGTCAAAGGTCGCATCTCTCCGAGGTGGCGGTATAATAAAATGGAGTTTGGGATATGTTTTGGGTGGCTAACTGAAGCAGCGGACGACACAGTTGGTCACTGTGCCATCGAATTCTATCGGCAACATTTTTTCTAATTATAAAATAGCTTTATTTATTCCTTTCACAGATTTTACATTTCTACACATTATTGGTTGTATTAGTACCTATTTTGCTCATTCTAAGTTTGTTAATACCATATATGTTCTGTTATATGGACCGCTCTGGTGATAAAAGCCTTTTCCATTTCTCTCCATTTCACTCTATCCCTGACCTGTCTGTTCCAAGTACTATTAATAATAATAAAAAATGTCATCACTCGATCGTTCTTTTTTTTAAAAAAAAACTTCGCTCTAAACTAGCAATTACTCCTATATCGTGGGTGCGCTCACAAACATTATCTATCACTTAAATTTTTCTTCTCCTTTCTCTGTTGTAGGTATATTTATGTATTCTATGTATATATAACATACCTCTTGTATTTTTATTATCTTTATTTACATTATTTATATTGTTGTACACTGACAACTCCAAATCTCTTCCATCCAAAGGTTATCTGGTAGAAATTGCCCTGTGCAATAAGTATACAATAAGTAAATATGTATACAATAAGTGTATTGTATACATATTTTTTTATAGTTCGTCTTGTGAAAAGTTATGGTGTGCAATAAAGAAATAAATAAACATGTAAATTTAAATACCGTGGCGTCATGAACGTTTGAACGGCCTGCCATTTCGCTTTTTCACTAATTAGGCATTATACATTTTATTCACGCAAGAACTGAATAGCAAGATAAAACAATGGTTATCATACAATTCTAGCGTCATCCATTTAGTTTATCTCAAATCAATGCGTCACTGCGAGCCACAGAAGACAACAAGCCAGTACGAAGGAAAATTTAAATTAATGGTGCTAAACTTAGCCCGCGCTGATTTGGATTAATGGTCCCCGTTGTTTTGCTAAACAATTTCAGATTGTTTTAGTCGCTTTTAAGGAAACATAATCTCTTAGGTACAAGGTAGATTTGATAATGGCCAGGAATTATTTCTGACGTAATTGTTTTAGTACTGAAGCCATGAAGTTGAATGACGTAGGCATGGTAAAATCTGAAATTACGCAACAAATAATTCACTACTTTCTAACCAGAAGGCTATTTCTGATTGTTTGGGTTTCTAACCTTTTTAAATACGTATATCTAAACCAACATTTTAAAGAGGTTAAGTTTGTTTTTATGTTTTAATGTTTGCAGGTGGTAATCTCTTCTTGGCGGTAAGTCCCCTCTTTGAGGCGTGGCTGGAAAGACCTCACGGCGTCCTTACCTTCCGCATGACTCAGGTACTCACCGGACATGGTTCGTTCGGGAGTTTCCTGCACCGGATTCATGCGGAAGTGACGCCCGGGTGTCGCCACTGTGCGGAACGCCCGGAGGACACGGTGGAGCACACAGTCGAGGTGTGCCCTGCTTGGGCGGAGCATCGCCGTGCCCTCGTGGGGGCGATCGGCGGCGGAGACCTCTCGCGTCGGGCCTTGGTTGAGGCCATGATCCGGAGCGAGGAGGAGTGGCAGGCGGTCGCCGACTTCTGCGAAGCAGTAATGCTCGCAAAGGAGGAGGCCGAACGCATCAGGCAACGGCGTTATCGCCGCCGCCGCCGCCGCCGCCGCCGCCGCCGCCGGGATTCTGATCCCGATTTCCGGCCACCGTAGGCGCTTGCTTGCGGATAGTGAGCAATGGGTAGCTCGCTGTCCGGCCGTCCGGTAACTGTCCGGACCAAGCCCAAGTCGTCGACGGCGCGCACTGTTCCCGCGCGCCTCAAGGAGTTGTCAGCAACAGCAGGGACCCAGCCGGGTCGAAGCCTACTGGGGCCAGGGTTATCCGTAAGGGCGCTCGAGCCCCGGTATGAAGGCTAGAAGGAACGGGGTGGGTCTTTTAGTCAGTAAGAGTCTGACACTATCTCCCGCTCCGCCCAAGGGCGGGGGATGTCAATGCATGATTTTTTCCCACCATAAAAAAAAAAAAAAAAAAAAAAAAAAAGGTGGTAATCTCTGAAAGTACTGGTTCGATTGTAAAATTGCTCCACCAATAAAAAACTGCTTTATTCTTGGCTATCATCATCATCATCATCAGCCTTTTTAATGTTCCTACTGCTGAGACTCAAGCCTCCTCTCTAGGAGAGGGAATGGGCCATAATTCTCCACGCGGGCCCAGTGCGGGTTAGTGAATGTCACATATCTTCGAATTTATGGTTCTAAGACATGCCGGTTTCCTCACGATGTTTTCCTTCACCGTTTTGAGAGCAGTACATAGGCTATATTTTATATTAACGGGCATAACCGCAGGTAAGAGCCCTTTGAAATTCATTTCTTCTTCTTCATTTTTTCTTCACTTCATTGAAAATTCTGGTCTGGTTACAGTCATTCTACTCCTTTAGCGTTACTTGTAAACATACGTCTCACTTAATGTTATTGAAACACACCTTGCAATATATAAAGAAAAATATAATAAACAGTTTTTATAGAAATCTTTAAATACGGTATTTCTTTTGGTGTTCACCTATTAACCCTAACAAAAACCATTGACCACAGTTAGTTCAAACATAAAAATTATAGACCTCAATTTCAAAGAACCGTTCCAACCGTACCATCAGATCATAATCAAAGCATTCATAGAAACATTTTTTTTTTATCAGCATACGTTCTACAAATCACCGCAGCCATTATTGTTACCTAATAAAGCGAACATGTAAAGGATTGCGTATTTTTTGGGACCCATGGACCCAAGATACACATCTTTGGCACAAGGGGAAAAAATCTCGAAGATGTTTTTGCTAACACCGCCAAAAGGTTTTTCAACGTCTTCGAAACGTTATTTACATTTGGTTGAGTGATGACGTGATAAAGGAGTATCGACTGATTTTAAAAAGATGTTATTTTGGGTATGTTTTTAAAATAATTGTTATTGTTATGATGTTGATTATCATCATTTCAGCCGAAAGGCTGTATGCCTTTGCTATTTATATTATTATGCTGGACATATATACCTCCCCCAAGTGTGGCCACAATGACTGGTCATAACTGAGTATAATATGATCTTAATAACTATGTTAAAATTATTTAGGTAGTTAAAGTTAGGTAACTAGTAGTTAAGTATTTTTAAATCTCTGCGAAGGGAATTAAGGTTTATTACTTTAGCAGGCAAACAAAGCTGGAATAAAAACGATGTTCGGCAATGGAAAATTTTAATTGAAATTATTACAAAAATCAGTGTTGGAAGTTTGTGAATTACAAAATGGAATCAAAAACTTATACTATGGAAAAGGCCACTTAAATTTACAACATATTAATCCAATTTGAGCGTCACACTAATAATATAGAGGCACTCGTTTGTATATTAACGAAATTGGATTGCCTTTGCCCAGCAGTTGAAAAGTAAAGGCTAAGTAAATAAAAAAATAATTATTCTCTTGCATTATGTATATGCGCAAGCTTGTAACGAGCTTGTTGCTGAAAATCTGTTCAGCTGTGCACATAAAATTATAATTACACACAGAAAAATGCACCCACAAAAAAAAAAAATAGAAATATTAGAAACAAAAAAAAAATAATGTAAATATTAGAAATATTGCACACAAGTAGACTATGTCCTGGACTATGTACAGGATACTTTTGACTTGACCCTAGAGTACGTCTCTTTGAGATAATTTTCTAATTTCACTCGGGTACCGTCGATCGAAGCTAGTATAGTCTGTCTGAAAAGTCAAATGACTTGAGAATTTTGTATAATATCATTCAAAAAATACTTATATTCGATACTTTTTATAAGGTTCTTCTGTTAGTAAACAATGTTCCAAATCTCTTAATTAACCTTGATTATTTATTGAACCAGCGTTGACTACATCAGATTTCATTTTACTCTAATAATTATCGACCGACAGCGCCGACCCCAAATAAAACGGGACAAGGGCAGGAAGAAGAAGAAGAAGAATTATCCAAGTCGTTTGACTTTTTAGATATAGTCTAGGTAAATAAACACGTCAAGATCAACATAGCCCAAAGTCTACTCAGACACAAACTAATAAATATTAAGCCAATTTCACACCGAGTAGCAATCAGTCTAGCCGGCTAATTCCCTCCAACCCATCCACACACTTGCTCTAGCCAATTAAGTAAATGGCTACAAGAAACGCTAAACGACTTGGTGAGGGTGAAAGAGGGCTGGAGTCTAATTGGAACTGGTGGAGACATGTGAGCTCAAATGTCTTTGTTGCAGTTTTAATGTAAACTTTGCTTACGCAAGCAACTGGGAGTATATATATACTACTAGCTACTCGTAAAGTTGGCTAAGAGCTAACTGCTCAACACAGTAATTGCAAAGACCAAAATTTAAGTGCATTGGGTCAGTTTCTTTAGTAATAATATGTAATTTATATTTTTGAACTTGTTTTTTAAACGATAAAATAATAAAAAATATTTGAAAATGTACTAAATAAGTAAGAATGATGAATAAACGATATAATAATTTATTTATTTTATTAATCTGACAACGTAGTCCAGTTCTATCATATAGTTGTCGCCCCTTGCTATCTGTACGGAGTAAAAAAACTAATTATTACAACAAAACAGTTCTACTATGTTAAAAATGTAAAAAAAAAACTGTTTAAACTGACAAAGAGGAAAACGCAGTATTACAAGTGAAAACTTACTCGACGAAACGAAAACAACCATTCTTACATATCAAAAGATACAATTCCAACAAGAAATAGCAAGACCACAACACTTTCTAATAATGTGCTAACCATAGAGTACCGCAGCTTGAGATGACCTTGTCAAAATGAAGAGAACTATTAGGAAGGCATTACTCTGTAAAATAAAGAAAAATAATTATTTAATATATTAAAATGATTGTGACACTTAACATAGTGTGATAACCTATAAATGTGATATAAATTATAAAAATAGTATGATTTATAAAAAAATAAAAGACAAAAGAATATACCTAATATAAAATGTGTAAATAGACAATTGATATATTGTGAAGTAAACTGTAGAACTGTAATATTTAGTATGTATATTTTTTCTTATCTGCTGGTGCAGTTGGTTTAAGGGCCTGATACAGAAGGCAATACTGCTCGATACGGCTCGCATTGTGAGGAGGTTCCTGTCTCTGGAGCCCTAACCACCGGTATTTTGGACCCTGCTGCCGATACCGGTGGACTACTATGTTTTTTATTTTCAAATATTTTTGCTTATGTGTGTTTTAAGAATTTTTTAGAAATATTTACACATAATGAATAACTAAATAATAACTCAATTTTCCTATTCGATGCCAGAATTGGCAATATTTTGGTATGTGGTACCTACTAACCAATGTCTGAACTGTGAACATCGAACTATCTGCCAACTGTCCGTTGTACGTACTCACAGTGCCAACACCAACGGAGTTTGTTGCACTTTCTACCTAACCATTTGCCAGTTAGAACCTTAGTAGAATTCCGATCGATATTGATTTAACTGAACACAGCTGGTGCATTGGTGACCCAGTGAAAACGGCTCCAATTTACAAATTATAAGAAGGTAGATTTTTTTTTTATTGGTGTAGAAGAATAACTATGGAGTTTCTTGCCGGTTCTTCTCTATATAGGAAACCACCAATTGGAACCGTGCGCTATCTTCTGATGTTTTATAAGTGCTCATGGGTTTATGTGAAATAAGTAATTTTGAGTTTGAGTTTGATTGTTTATAGGGTCGCAGAATAGATGGTCATTGAGTCCGAAAGGTTCTGGAGTTATGACAGCGTACCGGAAGTTGCAGTGGTGGAAGGTCTTCCACAAGGAGGACCGATGACCTGATGAGGGTCGCGGGAATCAACTGGAAGCGAGTCACACAGGATCGTTCGTTGTGGCGTCACTTGGAAGAGGTCTATGTCCAGCAGCAAACGTCTTTTTACTGAAATGATTATGATGATGATTTACCAATATCTCAGCTAATGGTAAGCGATGATGTGGTCAACGATAGAGCACAATTACCTAGAAGTAACCCATTCACTCTTGACTTAAAGGCGCCTAGATTGTAGTTCTTTATCAAGAAACAAATTCCGGCAAGGAATTTCACTCCTTAACTACAGTTATTAGTTAAGGAGTGAAATTATTATACGTCATTGAGATGTTTTCCCAAAACCTTAGGTCGTACGTATGGGCGGGTTTCCAACCATGTAATAGACCAGTACTTTAGTTTCTGTTATTTATTTCATTACTTCTGCTTTCAATAGGAAAAAAACATCGGAGACATGCATATGTCAGACTATTACTGACTAAAATGTATTGTCATGGTAGGTGTGTTTTTGTGTTTGTCAGATGAGGTGGGTTTTTTAGTCAGTAAGAGTCTGACATGACATCTCCTGCCCCGCCCTAGTGCAGGGGATATCATTTGGATGATTTTAACCTACCGAAAAAAAACACCTGATATTTGAAATATTAAATGTGACAATTTCTATTCATCCTAAAAGATTATTTGATTGCCAGTCTCAATTCCAATTTTCGCATTTTGTTCATGTTTTTAGGATTTATTTTGCGTTTTTATCGAAATTATTTGTCACGGCATAAAAGCTGTCATTCCAACACGCTTATTACCCAATGATTGACGTGTCTCTCTATTATCTGTCACGCTAAACACGTCATTATCGGATGATTGTCACCCGCACGCGCACAACAATGGTAAGCGGGTTCCAATCCCGTTTTGGGTATTTTTACTCGTTTTTACGGAATCTCAGTACAATTCTCTTTGTTGCTCTTTTTTTGGTTATTAAGAGATTATCGGATAAGTATAATTTGATAGATTTTTGACCGATATTGTTCTTTTGTTGGGGCAAAATATCCCTTCACATATCTTTTTGAGGGATACTTTGAATTTTATCTCTTTGCTAGTATACAGTTTTATGAAAAGGTTACAATAAGTAAATTGGGTAATAATCCCTTATCAGGCTATTGTATCGCATCTAGTTAATGGTTAAAAATAGTACCTAAATACTGATTGTAGTGATTTTCTGTGTAATTTAACAGCACTTCATTTTTTAATTACAAAGATTTGGGGATCAAATCTGCATAATGTAGTTTCATTGTCATTTAGAAGAAGGATATCAAGGGGAATAATTTATACAACAGGGTCTTGACAATGTTACATAGGGAATTAAGATTTATTTATTTCTTAATTTAATGTTGGGTTTACCCTACAAAATAATCATTTTTCTACTTATCCTAGTCTTGCAGAGGAAGAAACCATCTTTTTTATTTTGAAAACGGTTGGCAGCATTGTTACGGGAGTTATTATAGATAAAATCCTTGTAGTGGATGGCATTTTCAAATTCTCTCTAATATATAAACTATTATATTAGAGAGAATTTGAAAATGCCATTAATTCCAAACGGGCACTGTGTTACGGATGCTTCATTTAGGGCTGTGAAAAATTAGTTAATTTTGATAGAATGTAATTTTGTTTATCACATTGATAGCGGCGCTTATTTGGTATTATTTCCATTCCTGCAGTATGGCCCGTTTAAGTTCTCGTTCGAAAACTATCTTTATGTCAGCAAGGGGCTTATTAGACCCCATTACGTTTAAAAAAGTAAAAGCTTTTTTTTCCTAAGTGCGGTACGAGGTCAAAGTGACCTCGAATTTAAGTAGATACCTTTGTGTTAGTAGGCTATTTCAGGTAGGTATATATTCAATTCTTTTCTAAACTAAATCAAATTTAAGTTACGGCCTCCGCACAGCAGAGAAGACTTAGTTTTTCTTGGCCGCAACGCAAGGAAGACACGTACGATGAATATTAGACCTTGTTCCGCACTTAACCCTAGAACTCCCAACCCCTGAGCAGCCATATAAATTGACGAGACTAACATTAATTAGTAGATAATGTAACCAGTAATAAGGATGACTCTACTCGTGCCGACTGTGTCTAGGCACAAAATATATAAGTACAGAAGTCAATCTCATGTATGTACTTCATTTTTTATACCTACGCTAGGCAATCGTGCTAGGGTCAGCGCATTGCACCGAACTGTACGAGTGCGACCGGGCGATTGCGCCGAGATGTCATGTCCGTGAGCGGTGTCTATGTGTGCGTTTCTCGAGCGTGCTTTGTATGTAGATTGTCTTCTGTATAACTATATTGTTATAACTATTTTGTGGTCTGGCGAAGGTCAACGCGAGCGCGAGTGCCATCCCTTTGTGACACGTGTCTGTGAATCTTTTTGTGCAATAGTGGAGCAACAAAAAAAAAGTTATTATAACTGTTCAATAAACGGTTGTTTAAATTCCACATAAAACGGTAAATTATTATTATTTAAGCAACCATTTGTTTCAGAGACGAAAATTACTTATGTCGAGGTATTTGCTTGCATTTTGATGGTTTATTTTAACGTAATACAGAACAGGTAAGGACCCCGTCGACTCGCCACTAGCACGCCGAAAAAGCAAAAATGACTTTGTAGCCATGTAATATTTTTGCAATTTACATTAGGCATTTATCGCCACGTTCGGGCGTGCTCGGACAGCGCGGCGCCAACCCTGGCGCAACCACCGAGCGTAGGTACGAAAAGTGAAGTACATACATGAGATTGACTTCTGTACCTATCTATCTTGTGATCTAGGTTCGGTCGGTACGTCTGACCCTTGTTACAATGTAACCTAATTACGAAAGTAATCTAGCTCTATCTTGTTTTAGGAAGACGTTCAATTATAAATCTCGTTATTGTAATAAATTACATTTATTTCGCAAATAAGTTTTAAAACACTTTTAAAACGTAAATTTTTTTCGTTAATTTAAACTTGATGAGGCCGGACTTTCCTGCTGCCTTGAAAAAAAACAACGAAATAAACTCGGACATCACAGTTTCTCCTATAGCTCATACTCTTTACATGACATATACTGTTAAAATCATATTAGAATCATGCAGATTAGTGTCTGAGGTGATTTTAAAAAAAAAAAACCATAGAGCAGGTGCCAAATACCCTTTGGCACCTGCTCTATGGTTTTTTTTCTGTGTGCAAAATATGAGGACCACCTTCTGTGAATAGTTTTGGACTCAGAAAAGCATGCAGATTATTATTCTGGATGTTGCCAGGAGGTATATTGGATCATTTTTTACACTAACAAAAAATATTATTATCATTTCTTTAAAAAAAAATTAAATCTTAAGCATTTGTGGCTGGGCTGGGAGATTTTCCGAAAAAGTTAGGTGCTACATTGCTGGAATGCAATGGGTAGTTTAAAAATCTCAGTTGGATTTCAGTCAGTGAAAGTCTGACACTCTGACCTCTCGCTTCATCTAGAGTGGGAGAAATTATTTAATGATACACCACAAAAAAAAAGTTTAGAAATTAAACGTATAGCAAAGTAAAAGTTAGTATGTAGTAGTAGTTATTGAAAGGTAAAAAGAAAAAAAAAATCACTTTAGTTATGCGAAAATTAAAGTGCTGAAGCTTATTGTCTCACTTAATGGTGACTATGGTAATCGATGATGTTGTCTATATCAGAGTTCTAGCTTACTTACCTATAATATTATCACCTTATTAAAGGTTACAGCTGTCAGTTTTGGCATTTTCAATATAATCTTATTGACCTAACTCATTTTACTAATAAGATTTATGTTTGACCTCCCTCACAGTTCCAGCAATCTACAAATATAAATATAATAAATTTAATGAAAAAATGTAAATTTATTTGCTTGAGTGGTAAAATAAAACAGTCGTACTTTCAGTTTATTTATAAAATGTTTTATTTTTCTGAAATATAAAACATTTTATAAATAAACTAAAGTTGCGGGTAAAAGCTTTACCCGTAGCTTTGCCTGCGTACAACAAAATATGGCCTATGCCACTCAGGAATAAAGCAAATTACTATTGGTGAAAAAATTTTACCAATCGGACCAGTACTTCCAGAGATTACCTCCTACAAACAAAATAACATAAAAACAATAAAAAAAAGACTTTACCGCTTAATAATATTAGTGTAGATTGAGACTGTAAAATGTACATAAATAATAATAAGATCTTTTCTTAAAGGCTTATTGCCTTTTAAGTATTTTTGCTAATTAAAAATTAATGGTATAGTCAGTTAGCAATCTCTACACAAAAACATCAGTTCCGTTTTTCAACAGTCAAGTCAAACATTTTAAGTTGATAATACCCATCCAAAATATAAATGTGAAATAAGAGCCAAGTTCAATATTATGATACATGCTTTGGTTGCTGACTTCAATGACAACAGAAGTGAGATCTAAATGGGTGCCAAGTTCAATGCTCAGTCCTGCAATTTATTTATTACAACTTATAATATCATTTCTTCTTATAACTTAGGATAATAATATCGTAGCCTAAGGTCTGACTTGGCTATTTTTCATATACAAATTATTATGTTCGATGACTAGTTTATAACAGCAAGCCAAATTTTCTAAATAATAAAATAAGGACCGACAAGTAACAGGTTTAGAAGTTGCGAAGGCTATAATATAATTCGTATATGAAAACTAGCCAAATCAGACCTTTATCTATAAATAACCGTTTGAGATATGTTTATGACTGCTCCAAATTTCATAAACACATCTCATATATATCTTGCAAGTCTCAATATATCAGGCAAATTTGATACGTTTATGAAATATTTTTTGAGTTATAAGGAGGCCAAATGGTTTGTGTAATATTACACACAGTGCTGTTCGCCAGTTCTGTTACTTGAACTTGGCTTGACACGCTACCACGTATCTAGATATATATTTGTTAAAGTCGACACAGCCTTCAGTATAAAGCTACACTTTCTAACGATAGTTGATGAAAGTAAGAGCGACGAAGCTGAATTAATGGAACTTCAAGCTTCACTCAACGAACAAAATGTCGACGCTTCAGTAAAAACCTAATGGAAAGCAATGATAGACAGCAATTGAGATAACTGGCCATACTTTTGTGGATCTAATGTATTTTGAGATCTAGGTCGCGTTGGAATGGTTGCTTGAATTGCGGGTCCAACATCTGGCGGCGGCTGTAATGATGACGAATTCTTCTTTCATGCTCATTGTTCGTAGTTTCTTTTAGTTCAAAAAGTACACTTACTGTTTATAAACTGACGTAAACGATTATAATTTTGTGAAACAGCTAATTAAGGGCATTGTGAAGAAGAAAAAAGGTTATTTAAATACTATTGACACTCGTATTTGAAAATCACTCCTGATGATAAGTGATGATTTGTGGTGGATATTTTTTTTAAGTGGAATATCATCCACTGAAGTCACTCTTGGGCATAGCGGGAAATCATCCACTAATTTCTAGCGCTCTTGAGTGGAGCGCGAGTACGTGTCAGGCTTTTATTGACTAATACCCACTCCTATGTCCCTTTTTGCCTTCGTTCCAGAGCCCCAGGTTATGTTTTCGCACAATCCCTGATATGGTTGATGTTGGAGCATGCTTACTTAGAAGTAGCTACCAGGAGACAGAGTACAGCAGGGGATTCTTCTCCTTAGCTGTATACACAATAAATGTGTTCCCAAAACGCTTTATACGTATAGGTGGAATGTCCACCATGTACCGGTGGCGCAACACCGTACTTCTAGTAGCCCGATGAATAGAACGAACTTGGCGGAATTAGATTGTGCAATTTCAAACTAATCTAGGAACTATATCACGGCTCGTTGTGAATTGAATACCTAATGGCAGTATCATAAGAAAACAGTTACGTGGTCAGAAATAGTTTGTTTATTGTTCGCAACTCACTCCTCACCCACACAATATGTTCGATGTAGAAGATTCTTAATCTGACCGGCATCCTGAACGGATATATACATGAAAATAGACCTACGAATTCTCAAATAGGGATTTGCAAATACAAAAATAACATGTTACATGCCTCAAAAAAACGGTATATAGCACTACCTACATATTATTATCACTCTAGCCTTTTCCTAACTAAATCGGATGCGGCTGAATACCCGTGTTTAAAGTCATGTACGCACGTACAAACACGAACATAGCGAACACAAACATCAAACTTGACCATGTGGTTTTTTCGTATGTACCTTTGAACATGAACATAGTTTGAATTGAGTTCGCACACAACAATCGTGAACTCTCTTAGCCATGGCGGCGTCGTTGAAAGTGATCGATTTTGAAGTAGTGAAAAGTTTTTTGGTGTTCGCATTGATTCATGAAGAACAACGTCCATACAGAACATACTAATAGGATCGTTGCAAACATGTTTGACGAACAGAGTATTCGATGTTCGTTAGTGGGACACACATGTGAACCAAATTGTTGCGTAGTCTGTCTAAAAATTCAAACGACTCGGGAATTTTAAGTCTTTAAAAATTTTAGTAGAGGTACTTTATTTTTATTAACATTTCTGAGCGATCAGAAATGACGTCAATTGCCTAACGTATGCCGTTTATGGTAAACAAATCAGGGGCCCAAGTCTACTATTTTTATAAATTCGTCATTCCAACACGATCACATTGTCATTTTGCTAAAAGTTCCTAATCTGCTAATTCATAATGATCGATCACTGACCGGTCAGTGGTATCGTAATAGAGTTATGGTAGAATGGTAATATCGAGCATATTAAAACCAATAACTGGACAATAACGTTCTAATGCTAGAACACTGATCAAATAAACTGTCAAAGTTTTAGCAGATTACCGCATACGTCAAATATTCATTTGTCAATATATACGAGATTACTATTCTATGCCACTTCTTCCAATAGAGTGTCAGTGGTTGACCATTGGAAAGTCATAATGACGCCATTATATTAGTAGATTACCAAACTTGTCAAAATCGACAATTAGGACACCAATGCTAGACCATTCTGACACTATTGTAATAGCAGACTTGAGGCCCTGATGAAGCGAAAGAATATAATTATTAACTTTGTTCGAACTACCCAAGTCGTTTGACTTTTTAGATATACTATATAAAGCAACACAACAAAGTTCGTACGTGCGTAAACGGCTTTACATGGAGCCACTGCCTATCCGACCTTCACCTTCAAAACGGAATACATTTTCAAAAATTTACTCCCGAAATCTCCAAAGAAAATGACACAATGAACAAAGATATAACGCTCCTATTACACGCTCTACGAGGGATCATATTTTGCAGATCTTGTTAATAATTTGTTCGTTTTCACGCCAACCTAGGCCCGTGACGGCGCCTGAATAATAGATGCACAGACGGTTGAATATTACATGCTCCGCGACGAACCTCGCGCTCGCAACGTCGGATTACGCAAAACTGTGTCATAACCTGGCAATTTGGAACAAGTAAGGTGTATTTAAAGAGAATGGAACGGGGTTTAGGTTTTGGTCGGGTGGGGGTGGCAGTGTGTGAGGGGATTTGGATTCCATTTGTAATATGTTTTTATAATTTGGTTGAACTGTTCATATGGGAATCAAGGTCTCTACACTCAATGGCGATTTGGATACCGCACATGAAGATAAAAAGAAGAATTTATAATATTACATCATTTTAATACTAGTGGAGAAAAATTGTCATTACAACCGAGGTGGAATTTGTCCAAGGCAAGGGTGTTATGGAGTCGAATGCTGCAGAGACAAATTTCATGTGTATCAACCGACGTTTTTCAATACACTTACGAAGAAATAAATGAACGGGGGTTGGCGCGCAACTCGTGAGGGTTGCTTAGTGACTAGCCTGATACGGTAAATACAATCAATTGTGGCGAGGGCGAGCTCGTGCTAGAGAACGAGAAACTAGTGCGGGAAACATTAAATTACGTGAAAGTAGTAATTACACGAGAGGGTTTTCGAGTAGAAAAAAAATAACTATCTGTTTTGAATACAAAAATAAGAAAAGATCCTGAATTGACAACAAAAAATTGGTAATTTAAGCTAGAGGGTAGATGACGTTAAAAAAAAAAAAAACAAAATAATTAAAGATGTTGAATAAATAAAAGATTTTTGGACAAGAACTAAATTATAATCAAGTTTTGATGTTCTGAGCAATAATTCTGGCAATTCTATTTTTACTTACTACATTTTCAAGAACGAAAAATTACAAAACTCCTATTTTCCCAAACAATAGAGACAGATATAATAAAAATGTAATAAATGTGAAAATCTCGTTTAGGTCAGTTTTGCTCAAACATGTCTCCAGAGACGAGACGGGGACAGTTCCATACATTCCTTGTGAAACAACTTTGAACGAAACGCTTTGTCCAATTGCATTTTGAAACTCAGACACTTTGGGCTTTTTATAAAAAAACAGAAGTGTATACTGGGATGATATCACTTCAATTTCTTAGAGGAGAACGTAAAAATTTAAACGAAACATTTACTATTGAAAAATATGGAAGTGGTAAACACCCGTATTTATATAACCACTTAAGTAATGATTTATATTCTATAGTAAAGAAATTACGTCAAGTTAGAACTGCCAACAAATAACAACAACAATCACCTAGCGTTGAGTGTTACTTGAGCATTTTCTCAAGTAACGTGTGTTACTCTCCGCTCCAGAATGAGATTATGTTAAGTAATATCTTCTATAGAATTAATTCTTTATTGCACATCAGTTTTACAAGGAAATCACAAATTAAGATAAAGATGATGGAATTGCTGGATATTTGCGTAAACACAACAATTTTACTCTACTTGAATTTCAAAACGATGCATTGTATTGATTCCAACCCAATAACCAAATATTGTCCAACGAACTTCGAAAAATTTCGTTCATCAATAACAGGTGCCATTACAATATCTTACTCCAGTATTCTTATGAGTTATTTCAGGTCTATCCCGAATAATTTGCTGCATTTCTGCCTCGCTTGCATTCTGGTCTCTTGTCAGCAACCACTTTACATGACCCCTCAAGCAGCATTGCCAGAACAACATGTATTTATCGTTGATACGCTTAAAAACATAAACTTCATAACCTTCAACGTTTCTCAGCACCGAATGAGGATCTAAGATGTACGTTTTGGCTTCTGAATTCCCAAGAAGCAAACCTTTTGTGTAGATCGTCTTATCAACCAATACAGCATCTTCACCGATATCGTGAGGAAGGTCTACTGACCTAAATTTTTCTCTATATCCTCTTAGTTCTTCTTCTGTTGGTCTGGTAAATGTCATATTAAGACATGAGCATGTAGGGTATGGTCCAAGGTGATGAAACTGATATATTTTAAACCATGTTCCTAGTAGATAGTCGTTTGATGTTGTGCCATTGTTTTTTGCTATGCAATCCTTGCTGACATCGGAAAGGGCGATTACTGCTATATTGATATTAAAAGCTGTTAGCCAAATTAGGTTTTTTAATTGTGATGCATAGTGGAAATTCATTTTCATGTTAAACATATTTTGATATGCTTTATCAGCTTATGTGGTTATGAAATGACGTGGAAATAAGGTGTTTTTTACTCTGTCCTGTTTTCATCTAATTGATTTAATTGCAGGATCTTAGACAGTCAGATCATTTTTCTGGGATTTGTGAATTTTATTAGTGTTGATACTTTTCTGTAGTTGATCTTCGCTTTCAGAAGTTGTAGTGGGTGAAATTAATGTTGCAAGCTTTTCTTTAATATTTTATAGAATTCAGCAATCTTGAAAATTATACGTTTATATACTTTGGAGTTGGTAACTAGTTACGGATAAAGCGGTACGAACACAATACACGGTATTTATGGAGCTATTGCAAACGCAATCCAGTTAGTACTAGTATCGGCCACAAACATTGTGGTAGATTAAAGTGCAAAGGGCATATCACTGATACCCTTTTAATTATTGTCACGTGTCTGTCATATTTATCTCGAGAACTGCTTGTCCGATTGCTATGTTGACTTACTTGACATATTTATCTTCGTCGTATCCTATCCTATAAAAGTATTCTATCCGTTTTTCTAATAAGACAGACGGATACTTAACTAATACTACTACCTTACTGATACCTTTTTCTGTTTGATTTAGTTAGGATTATTGTATGACCACATAGTGCTTAAATAACATAAAAAAGGTGCCGTGGAAAATCCAGGTGAAGATGGCAAGATGCGTACATCATGAGGGTTTAGTCACAACACCTATAAGCATAGTATTGTTAACATCTCTTTGGTCCAAACTAAACGTTTCGCCTCGTCGTTTACACTGCGTCCATCGAAGAACTGAAACAATTTGCCTGCTACAGTCTTCCTTTTGGATTATATTCTATGATTTAGGTGTATTCATATATAGAAATGGAATAGAATGAATAAGCTCTTAATAAACTAGTGCGCTTCACCATCAACGACATCATTGCTTGTCATAAGGTGGGAAAAGAAATAGAAGTGGAATGGGTTTTTTCCCAGCTGTAGGATAGTATGAGCATTATCAGAAAGGTAAACAGTAAGAAAACAGGAAAAAATTCAATGTTTTGGTTAGTTTTTTACATGGTGTTGTTCCCATGAGTGAAGTTGTTGAGATGCGTACCCTACCTATCCATGTAAATGACGATGTAAAATATTTAAGCAACGGCGTCATACGCGGTAAGCAGCGACCCCTAAAGACTCATGAAATGGAAGTCTTAACTTTATTCATAAATTAGCATTTTTAATATTGTTGAATATAAAGATTATGGTGGAATTTATCAGCCTTTGGGGTATTGCGTATTGAGTGCTCCATACAAACTTATTATGTAAAAAGTTCAATTTCCATCAAATCACGAAGTTTTTTTCCAAATCTCAAAAAAAAAAGAAATGGTTTGGGAAGTAAAAAATATAAAATAGTTTTCAAACTTTTTCCTATAAGTACTTGTGTTATAAGACCTTGCTTTTTATTAAATTTCAGGATTCTAGGTCAACGGGACCGTCTATAGGTTTTGATTTCAAAACGGCCCTATCTTTAGATTACGTGAATTTAGAAGCTTTCACCGCTCCAAAGGGTAGCAGATTTGCATATTTCATACTATCTGTTGCCAGTGGCTTTATCCGCATGATAGTAGCAAAATTTATACTAAAAACATACTATTGCAAAAAGGGTCTTGACAGGCTAACAACAAAGTGATCAATGAGAAGAGTTTTGTAATCCCAAAAATATAAAGATTTGATGACGTTTGAGGATTAAAAGAAAAGACAAAAACAAAAATAAAGAAAAAGAATAAAAAACTCGGTAGGAAGTTTAAAAATATTTAGTAAGTGAAAAGTAAAAAAAAAACTGTCCTTTCGACATGATTTTTTTTTAACTGTTGCCCCGTAGGTAATAAAACTAGTATCGTAGGTGCGTTCACAAACATGAATAAACGAAATCCGGCACACCTATCTGTTGGTCATACAAATATTTGTTTCGTGCGGGAATCGAACTCGCTACACGCAGTGCAACAGTCAATCACTCAAACACTGCACCATTCGTTCCGTCATACTTTATCCCGAGATAAAATTTATTACTTATAGCAGTTTCATAAACTCGCAACTAAATTGAAACACACTTTCAAATAAAACAAGTCACTTAATTAGGCGTTAATTGCTTCCTTTCAATATTATCCGCCTGTACATCTGTACACTTTGTAAATGGCTAGCGCTGCGCATGAGACGGTTCATTAGTGTCCGGATTGTTTTAAATTATACTGAAACAAACATCATTAAGCTTCCCGTTAAAGTCACGCGGTTTGGCTATGAAAACTATGTGTTAGAGTAAAACTGTGTGTCTACGTTGCCTGGAAGAAATTGCCGAGTGCGATGAGGTCGCCAATTGTACGTTTTTAATTCAATGACGCGGCGCCAAATATGGAATAACCAACCAGCGCCTATTAGAGCAATAAACACATTAAATGCCTTTAAAAGACGTCTACCGTAGTTTTTGATAAATGCGCAACGAAACCTGGACACCTGGATCAATTTAAAAGTTTCTTTATGATATAAAGAAAAAGAAAAGAAAAGAAAGAAAACACGTTTATTCCGCCTAAATAGACGCACAAATCAACGCAATATTATATAAAAAATAAAAAAAATATAACAGCCAGTATCCCTATCAGGCCATGTGTGTAACGGGCATAACACTATTGCCCTTGTAACCTGCACAGAGCATGTAAACAGTTATTGTATCTGTGGCATTTTGACTATTTAGATGCTCTGTGATTTTGTTTGACGCCGGCCTTATACAGAGTACAACATAAACAAAAATAACCTAAAAATAACGTGTCCCAAATAAGTTAACTGTCTTCGGTTAGTGTGTATCTATTGAATTATTAAGTTGTTTCTTCATTGTGTGCGTCTGTGTACTAAATAAGTGTATTTTGTTTCTTTCTTTTCTTTTCAATATTTCTAGAGAAAGCAATGTAGGTATCAATGTGCTAAAATTATATCTGAGTTGGTTCGCAGTTGGGCCAAACGTGAAAGCATAATCCTTCTGATCTCTGTGTACAAAAATAAATCTTAAAGAAATCTTTTTCACCTTCTAAAAAGGTGCGTGGGTAACTCTATCTTCTTATCGACGAAAGGTGTCTAAAAATAGTCGATTTTATTTGCTTTTTCGGTAATTTCAGCCACCTCTAGCGACGTTTTTTCCGACTTCTGTGACGTTTGATGCAGACTAATCCTTTCACCACGATAGACAATGTAATCTGCCCTTCTCAGGGTTAAATTACGTACATAGGTATATTTGCCTTCAACTTGCTAAAAATATCTAAAATACTATATTGTATATGTCTATTAAACTCTTTGGTCATAATAATATGCGAAACTTCAATTCTTTTTTTTTGTTAAAAACTAGTCTTAAAAACTAGTGCATGAATGCGAACCCACTTGATGGTAAACAGTGATGCAATCATATTATCTTATTTTTGGTATTTTTAATGATAAATGATATTTATTTTGTAAATAGGTTTAAAAAACACTTTTACACGTCAATTTTTTTTTTTTTCGTCACTCAGCTAGATGAGGCCCGTGTTTCCTATCTGACTACCCTGAGAAGAAACACCGAAACAAACATTCAAATCATTTTTTACTTTTGAGATTTTACAGGAAACTGAATTAATTGTTTTTATATTATTTTATTTATCGTATAATGCAGATTTGTAAAACATTTCTGTGTGTTGTTCGTATAATGTTCTTAAATTGAAATTAAAACTATGTTTGTTTCATTGTTTGTCTCATATTTCGATACGATGTAAAAATTATGAAGAAGAATATGTAATAAAAAGACCGACCTCGAATAGTGTTGCTTAATCTTTGAGATTGACTTGTGGTAGAGCTGTACAGGTTGTTTTATACGGGTTAAATAAAATGTTATGTGAGTTTATCAACATATCGAATATTTGAAAAGTTCATAACCCACGTCCGCTAGTTTCCTTGCCCGCACTAGTCCCCAGTGAGAGACAAACGATGTTTACCCTCTATCTCGGATGAAACAAACGACACGCCCACCAACATATTTTTTGTACCTTTTCTCGTAATATTATATTTCATCTTTCGAATATTTTGACTGAATTGCGATCAGCCCGAGGCCATGTTTGTTTTCTATTCGACAAATATAGCAATTCTCTGAAGAAATGCTTACGTGCGTTCATTTATTTGTTTGACTGGTCATGCGGACTGATTGGACCTTATTTCTGAGGTAGTAAGGGATATTAGCGGTGATGTCGTTCACGTCGTTTGCGAACTGAGGTTACTCGTGCGTGGGATTCGTTTATTGCATGTAGGTGATCATGATATGCTATGTTTATACATATCTTTAATTCTTCAGCGTAAGAAAAACAACGCTGAATAAGCGACGAATTAAAGCGAAAACTTCCAGGGAGGAAAAGATCTTTATTATCTTGGTCTTTTTTGTTCTTACATATCCTTAGCTAAGGCCATATTATTATTGGTGACGGTAACAGTACATACAAATCAATCATAAAAAAATGAGAAACAATAGAATTTACCTATTTTACCACATTATAGCCATACGTAATCGCGCGTTTAAAGCTGTCCTCATTAATGCTCCGTTTAAACTCAGCGGAATCAATAGAAAAATCTGCTAATAGATTGTTAAAAAATTGTAAGTGACCGCGTTTCAGAATTATACGAGTATGTGTAGTCATAGACTTTTGCCTTGTGTCAGTGTGGTATGTTGAATGAGGAAATACAACACAGCTGCCCAAATACTGCCCGGCTGATCCGAGTACAACAATTGACATCTTTCTCGAAGTTAGACCTACCTAACTGAAGCGCCTGTCCCAGGAAAACGCAATCGTGTGCAGGAAGTGCCGCCTCCAAATTTAGGAAGTCTCTTATCTTGGTAAGAGTGGATACATGGTGGTAAATCACTGGACCTCGTCGGAAGACCCAAAATCACCCAAAAGAAATTGGGGAGGACTATGCGAACAATTTTATTGCGTTATCGAATCAGAAATGAAATTATCCACTGAAGAACCAAGATTGCCAACGTAGCCCGTAGAATTGCTAAACATAGTGACTGGGCACATTGCTCGCAGAACAAATAGGTAGTCGAAGGGGTCGAAATGGTCTGGAATGGCGACCGCAGTGTTGTAAGGCCTTCCACAAGACGAACCGAGGTCCTGATGAGAATCGCAGGAATCCAATGGATGCTAGACGCAAGGGATTGTTCGTTGTGGTAACGCTTGGTGAAGGGTTCTGTTCAGCAGTGGACACCTTACGGCTGGATTGGTGATGATTAGATTGCTATTGACAGATTTAGATTTTAGTGAATTTACTAATATTGGTAGCGAACGTGAATCTAATTAGTATTGCAAGTTAATCGTAATGGTTTACGCGTCACCGATTGGAATGTAATCAGCTTGATTACGAAGTATGTCTATCGTGTCAGATAATATTATGACTATAATACAACTATATAACTAACTAGCTTCTGCTAATGGCTTTACTCGCTTGAAAGTAGGTTTTTTTCATACAAACTTTGGACCCCCTCCCCCTCTGCTAGGCTTCAGCTCTACTGGGACCACGGTTTTGGTGATACTCTTTGAGGCCTGCGTACAACCCTGTATCTGTGCATGTTTGGTTATTTACATTAGCAGGGGTATCTTATCCGCCGCCGCCGGGATTCCGATCCAGATTTCCGGCCACCGTAGGCGCGGGCTTGCGGACAGTGAGCAATGGGTAGCTCGCTGTCCGGCCGTCCGGTAACTGTGCGGACCAAGCCCAAGTCGTCGACGGCGCGCACTGTTCCCGCACGCCTCAAGGAGTTGTCAGCAACAGCAGGGGCCCAGCCGGGTCGAAGCCTACTGGGGCCAGGGTTATCCGAAAGGGCGCTCGAACCCCGGTATGAAGGCTTGAAGGAACAGGGTGGGTTTTTAAGTTAGTAAGAGTCTGACACTATCTCCCGCTCTGCCCAAGTGCGGGATTGTCATTGTATGTTCTAAAGGCTTCACTCTTTCGGTTAGTATTAAATTTATTCGTTAAACACACCGGTGGATTTAATAAAAAAAAAAAATTGTTTGACCAGGAATTTCTTAGGTAACCCACCCGCGTTATATTATTTAATACACTAAATTTATCATAAAATACGTTTCATCCATTAAACAGACCGGTGAAGGTCGTTCTTAATCGGATCTTATTCGATGATTTTCAGCACCGAAAAAAAGGGGTATCTTATAATTTCGTTTTTCTAGTACATGCCGTGGCGGTAAGTCCCCTCTTTGAGGCGTGGCTGGAAAGACCTCACGGCGTCCTTACCTTCCGCATGACGCAGGTACTCACCGGACATGGTTCGTTCGGGAGTTTCCTGCACCGGATTCGTGCGGAAGTGACGCCTGGGTGTCGCCACTGTGTGGAATGCCCGGAGGACACGGTGGAGCACACAGTCGAGGTGTGCCCTGCTTGGGCGGAGCATCGCCGTGCCCTCGTGGGGACGATCGGCGGCGGAGACCTCTCGCGCCGGGCCTTGGTTGAGGCCATGGTCCGGAGCGAGGAGGAGTGGCAGGCGGTCGCCGACTTCTGCGAAGCAGTAATGCTCGCAAAGGAGGAGGCCGAACGCATCAGGCAACGGCGTTATCGCCGCCGCCGCCGCCGCCGGGATTCTGATCCCGATTTCCGGCCACCGTAGGCGCGGGCTTGCGGACAGTGAGCAATGGGTAGCTCGCTGTCCGGCCGTCCGGTAACTGTCCGGACCAAGCCCAAGGCGTCGACGGCGCGCACTGTTCCCGCGCGCCTCAAGGAGTTGTCAGCAACAGCAGGGACCCAGCCGGGTCGAAGCCTACTGGGGCCAGGGTTATCCGAAAGGGCGCTCGAGCCCCGGTATGAAGGCTAGAAGGAACGGGGTGGGTCTTTTAGTCAGTAAGAGTCTGACACTATCTCCCGCTCCACCCAAGGGCAGGGGATGTCAATGCATGATTTTTTCCCACCATAAAAAAAAAAAAAAAAGTACATGCCGTATAACTCTTTCATTATAGCCAGATCAATTATAATAAATATTGTTTTATTCATCATCATTATATCAGCCGAAAGACAATGGACGCCTTTCGGCTGATTGTTTTATTGACAGTGGAAAATCCTCAAATAACTTCTACTCGAACGCGCGAGACGGAGTGTCAAACTTTTACTGACTAAAACCCACTCGTGTTCATCTAGGTGCCTTTTGCGGTTCAGATACGTGGTGACTCTTTCAAATAATCTCGCAGTTCAGGCAGGCATCATGGATTAAACTGATATCTCTTTGAGGCACGAGTGTGTCACAACGCACCGTCATATCGACCTGAGTCTGCTCTTAATTGGACCTCAAGCTAACTATTGCTCGTCGTTCCCAAGCCCGCGCTTACGGTACAGTAGTCGAAAATTGCCCAGCAATTTTTGACGCAGGGATTCTAAAATATAACGTTATCTCATTTAAGGATAAATCGACAAAGGTAAATAATAATCGACCCCTATTTTAGGAATCTGAAATTTTTGGTCTCATGTTTTGCTCATCAAACACTATTAGAAACTGTTTTACCAATCTTATGAGCCAATTTATCTATTTCACTTCAACAATATTTAATATAACCAACATATAAAGAAAATATCATAAGCCCATTCCACTTCAAGAGAATAAGTTTTCCTGTCTGCACAATCCGTTTGCGCGTCACGTTCCTATGAACACAATTAAATGCTATAGAGACGGTGTGCTCCAGTTCCACTGTAGAGGAACTTCTAGACCTGATAGGACTACTATTATTGTTAGTAATATTGAGTATAAAAACACACACAAACAAACGTTTGATTTGCAGGTCTGATGAAAAGGTCTATCGAAATTTTTCTTTACGAATAATTGCTCTGTAGCTACCAAGAATTTAGGAATTTGTGGTGTGTTGGGCAACACACTGAAAAGAACGTAAAGCTGTTGGTCTTGCCTGATCTCTCCTCGATCTTGTAGGACTGCCATACCATGGATTATGAGTTCAGATGTAAGCAGAAAAGGGAGTTAGGTCCCATACACTGCAGTTAAAAAGGGAGAATTCTTCGACCCGACGGGTATTTGTCTAGTTCGGGCAACTGCCTTATAGTTGATTTCGGGCTCTGTGGCGTCTTATATGGCGCTACAAGATTATAGGAACATAGAGTTCAACATGTTGTATTTTTAACATAGAAAGATATAAAACTAATAGCAAAACCTCTTGTCAACAAGGTTGAGATAAGTATCTCTTAACTTATATGACTTCCATTCGACCACAAACTCACATATATAATACACGAACTCCTTACATTGAAACTCTTCAAAACCTTCCCGTCTCAAGATGACATTTAACAGCACTGGACAATAAATACAGAAGATTTACTAAATTCGTTTCCTATATCTGAAGTTCTGTGTTTGACTCTAGAGTTTGGCTGATTTATTACTACGAGTATTTTCTACTTGGAATTTTGTAAATGGAACGCCTTGTGACTCACGAATACCCCTCAAGTTATAGGGTAAAATCTGCAATTCGGCAATATTACCTATATGGATCAGAATGTTGGTGTTGAAATAATAAATAATAAAAGAGGGTATCTATATAGTGGAAAATAGAATAATGAGATAGATTTGAGAATGGGAAATGCAGTTACTGAAAAGTTGAAAGGGCATCAATTTAGTTGTTATGGTCATGGAGAAATGAAACATATGATACTAAAAGAGGTATCAGTATACAAATGGTTTGATGGATAGGGAGACCCAAGAACAGATGGATGGATGGTAGCTGGAGGGAAATGAAAGAAGAGAATTAGTGATAGCGTGACGGTTGACAGGACAAAATGGAAGATTAAAAGCGTATTGCTCAAACACCAAGTAGTATGAGTTAAGGATAAGAAGATGTTGAATCTTTTAGTAACTGCTCAGAGTCTAGAGTTGTGCTGTGACTTTCTCTACTACAGGCAATTCTTGGCCTTACTCTTCGGTGAAAACGAGTAAGATATGCCACATAAAGGAACAAATCCTGTAAAAAACTTCTGAAACATACTTTTCTGGCAAGTATCTGCAATATTCACGAAACGAAGTGACTTCGACATGCATTCTTAAAATGCACAAAATTGTGCTGGTAGACTTGCATGATATTACGCCATAACAAGTTTTAGCTGGTGAATGTCACAGTGTCATGCCAAAAGCTAAGTTCAACTAAGCTTTGCTCTTGGTTTGTTACCGGTTTGGGTACGTGCTTCAAAATTTCTGACAGATGCTGACAACATCCAGAACTAGCGTTGGCTTCGCTCCCTAGCATCTCTTCATTAATATTCATAGCCTCGCTTTTGACTCTTACTTCGCCTCGTGGTAAGTAATGAGTATAAGTCAGTACTCCTGGTTGTATCGTACTTCCCAACGCTGGAAAATGCCATAATTTTATTGCCTAGCCAATTTCGTCATCATATTTTAAGACAGTTAAAATTACTTGTGTTTCACCTCTACTCTACTCTATAAAACTTGGAGCACAAGCGTAAAGGAACCAACCTCTCGGTATTTTATAGAATGCATTTGGAGAGTGTGCGCTAGAATTATATGACTTGATGCCACCATCACCTTTCTACTATACGACCCAACGTACGGCGAGTGTCTACCGTCACGTTGTTGACACCTCTAGATGGGGACTAAGTTCGCCTCATCGTTTATACCACGTACTTACATCGAAAGACTGGAACAATTTGCCTGCACCGCTACAAAAGGTCTTTCCATCCGATTATAATCTAAGTGTCTTCAAGGCTAAAGTAAATTAGAACGGCTTTCCGTCAACGATTGCTTACCATCAGGTGGAATTGCAGTCAAGAACGTAGATTAGATAGTATCAAATTAAGAGTGAACTTTCTCCTCTTTCTTCTACATTGTAATAAAATACTGCACGAGGTTATCAGGTCACCCTCCCGACCGGTCATCGACACTCGCTTATATCGAGTGCCGGTATATGGGTCAATGAATATTGTCGAGATACTGTTGTCGTCTGTGTGTTGATGTGTTGTGCCGGATTTATCAAGTTGTGTTTTATTGTTTGACGAGGTAATTTGACATATTGTGTTTTGGTTTTTTGATTGACCTGCGAAGAAGTCGAAACACTGTTTGGAACCTTAAACGTAAAGCTTATAAGTTTCGTACATTGGAAGGACAAATGATGTTTATTTGCAAATAGACAACACCTTTATACGACAAAAAGCCGTTAATTTCAACTAGGTGAGGCAGGTTTTTTCTAGCTGAGTACTTCGAAAAGAAATATGGAAACAAACTCAGAGGTCAAAGTTTCTTTTAAAGTCCATACAGCAAACAGGTAATGGTCAAAATCAAATCATGCAGATTAGTGTCTGACTTGGTTTTAAAATTTAGACGGTTATGAAGATGAAAGAAGACCAAAGGACAAGGTGAATGGATTGTATTAATGATGTGACTAGAAAGGATGTGACTACATTAAGATGACGGCAGGCAAGGATGGGTAAAAGAAAAAAACATGCTGTCACAACACCAGATTTTTTGGTATAAGTTCAGGATGATAAATGATAAGACCATACCTAGACCGGCATTATTTTCTATTGATAATCGATTAGTAGAAAAAGTGTAACGGATGAGTATTACCTCAACTCTATCATGCGAATTAAAAAAAAAAGATTATTTTTTTCAGTTCAAAGCCCATGAATATAAACTAGGGCTCGATTGCGATCCCACCTCATGGTAAGCAGTGATGCAATCGTTAATGGTGCATCGCACTAGAGCCCATTCACTCTAGTCTTAAAGATACCTAAATTATAATCTGATGGAAAACCGCTGATGGTAAATTGTTCCAGTCCTTTGAAGTATGCGGTATTATCGATGAAGCGAAACGCTTAGTTTAGATCGTAAAACTGTCAACAATGTAAAGGTGGATACGTGCCGTACGTTAGCAGTACTTATGTATTTTACTCGTACTAATTATGTTCTAAATAATGAAGGATAATTGAAAATTTTAAAATTTTTAGATATTTAAAAATGTAAATACGATATTTACATTTTTATCCTATTTTTGCAGCCAAGCGGTGTCCAGAAGTTACATATAGCAGTTAATTAAGCTTCAACTTTCGACTCCATTTCGCCTTTGACTCGCCCAGTGTAGTCAATCCATTTTGTATTGAAAATCGATCAAAGAGAAAACCTGTTGCCTGTAATTTCACCGAGCGAAATCCGGAATTACACCAACTTAAAAAATCGAAAAATAATAACAGTACGAGTAGTTTAGTGCGTAATTTAATTTGAGGAAAACATATTGCTTAAATTAAATTACGAGTATTTTACAAGAAACAGTTGAAATTGAAATTGTTATTATCATCATCATCATTTTAAACAAATGATATAGATCTCTACTAAGTGTCACCACAATGACCAATTCCTTGTATCTCGCATCCATTGGATTCCTGTGACCCTCACCAGGTCGCCGATCCACCTTATGGGAGTTCATCCAACGACGCGTCGTCCGACACGCTGTCGTCACTCCAGAACCTTTCGACCCCATCAACCATCTGTTCTGCGAGTAATATGCGCCCGCCCACTGCCATTTACGTTCGGCGATTTTTCGGGCTGCACGGTCTATGTTCATTAGATTTTATAGCCTTTACAACCAGCACAAACCCAATTACAAAGTCATCATAATATAAGTCTGTCTAATAAGTCAACCGACTTGGGAATTTTGTATAATATTTAATCATTTATAAAATACTTATATTCGGTATTTTTTAGAAGGTTCTTCTGTTAGTAAACAATGATCTCTATCTCTTAATCAACCTTGATTATTGAACCCGTGTTGACTACATCAGATTTCATTAAATCCTAATAATTACCCAAGTCGTTTAACTTATTAGACAGACTCTACGAGATCATCGGAAAATCTAAAATTAAGTATTTGTACAGTAAGGCCGCAAAAGTCCATAGGAACGCTAAAGATTACATTGCTACGAACCGAGCGAGCGCGTTACTTCCGTGCGTATGTGTGCGCATGTATGAGTATCCACATTCCACAGATAACACACACTAAGGAACTGTCGTCGCACTGAGCTTAAAAACATTATTATTTTTCTGTTCTTACCATAGCATTGATTCGCGCAAATACGTCATGTGCTGGTAGCCGTGTGAATTAAGTGTTGGATTCGCAAATCACGTAACCCGAGTTCAAATCATGGTCGGTCCGTTGCAGTTATTTCTTACTTTGAAAATTCCCAATCTATATTGATATAGTTGTTTTTTTATATTTCTATGAAAAATACTATTGCATTTTTTGCACTAAATAGTTGCAAATTACGAATGTGATCTATTAACCACAAGAAGAATCACATTCGTAATTTGCAATTAGTAAGTTGTTACATCTTTTCGATGTTATAAGGTGGAAATAAAAAGACGTGTTTAATAAAAATGTTTATTCTTTATATTTACAAATTAAACATTTATGAGAATTGTGACGTCGAATTGTTACCTAGACAAAAAGTTATCTTGTAACCGTTATCTATGTTACGCCTAAGATTGTTTGTTGGAAGTATACCCACTTAGACCATTCATAATATGAATAACGTAACAATGAACGGATATTCAAATTTTAATAAAATAAAATATAGGTAATTGTTTATATCCAGTTATTTATTGAAAAGTGATATATGATTTGGACTTTGTAAACATTTTATTTTTGTGTAACGTCACAATGAATGTATTGAGGTCATAGCTTAATTGTTCATTTTCTTGACGAAAAGAAGATTGAAACCAAACCTCAATTTCTGTTAAAAGAACTTTAGTTCTCACAAGATAATCGTCAATTAGATGAGAAAAATAAATTGAATTATAGTATTATGTTAAAACAGTGCGGGTAGAAGAATAAAAAACGAAATAGACTCATGATTATTGTCAACAAAATTGATAGCGAGTTCACTGCATTCTTAAGATGAGGCGATGGCACAAGTTAAAAGATATAGCTGTTTTAAACGAAAGTAAACACAATATAATACAGTGTATGTTAACGAATAATCACAGATATGTTAAAATAAAATGGTAGGCCATTTAGTTTAGTTAACATTAAATATTTAGTGCGAAACGTAATCGTTCTTGTTTGTGCCTCTCTGTCAAGTACGGCTTTTTAGCAGGTTTTCTGTGATGCACGCCTTCAGCGTGAAGTGCACGGCGAACAGTATCCATCGAGGTGTCATATAATTCCGCAAAATGTCTCGTTGGTGCGAAACCATTCGTTTCGTATACGTCCACCATATGTCGTCGCTGCGCCTCGCTAATAAGCTTCGGTCTCCCACTTCTCTTTCGACTAGCAAGGCTACCTTCTTCCTCATATCTTTTTAGCCAAATATTTACAGTATTTTTCTAAAATAAAAAAATATATATATTAGGCAGCTATACCTATTTCACTTCATTTTCATTATATAAAATGTTAATAATCATAATTATTGAATATAATTTTAAAATAAAACTGCATTTATTAATCCAATAACCAATCCAATAAACCCAACGATTTACGTATTTCTCTTTTAAACCTCATAAAGATACGATGAATGGATTCATAAATGGCATACGTTTTAATTAGAAGATTAATTTGTAATAAAGTTACAATTCATTAATAGCTATTATACTCACATTCAATCCGGTTTCTTCAGATATTTGTGTTTTATTAAGACCACTTTTATGCAGCCCAATGATAGTCGCCCTCACTTCAATACTAATATTAGCCTGCATTTTGCGAATATTACAATACTGTCAACCTCACGTCACTAACCAACAACTACAACCAAACGACAGTTCATTTCGGTTAAGTTAAAACTCATGTCTACCTCGCAGAAATCTACTTCTTTATTTAGTTTTTTTGTGATCTACCTTTCTAACTCCAAGAAATGTGTGAACAAGTTAAAGAATAATTTAATATTGTAATGCAAATACATAACTTCCAATCGGGTAAGAACTTACAAAAAGTCAATAATTGCGTGGGATTTGAACTTGCGGCACACTGATTTGCGCTTCAATCTGTGTGCCTATACCACTGGGCCATCTTGACTTAAGATAAGTTGATGAAATTGTGAATTTCAATCATTTGTTGGCGAAACTTGAAAATAAAAGGTCGTAAGTCAAACTAAACGTCAAACGAATAAGTTTTAAGAATTCTTATGGACTTTTGCAAGTGATAGTACGTGTTATATATGGTGACGAATGTCATTATATATAGCACGACCTTATGAAAACATTATGTATATCGCAGTTAAATCAGGAATTATAATATTTCACGAATATTGTTTGTTGTATTTTATAGATTGGTAACATTTATGAAGTTCAAATCAAATGTAAAAGTACCTACCGAGATTAATTAGTAATATTATTGTATGTACGTATGTAGTGTATAAAACTAGAAACTTATAGAAAGACATATTGATTATAATCCCTTAAATTAGTTTGTAATTATTAATGATCATTAGGCTTATCTTTCATTTTAAATTGATACTTTATTGTAAATAAATACTTGTGTTGATTGATAGTTGTGATGAACTATCAGTAGGTAATAGATTCTTTGAATTATATGTAAACTAAGTAATACAATTCAAGTGTTGTAAATTTGTTTAAGTGATCTTATTTAGTTTTAAAGGTGTTTAACTATATAACAAATGTAATGAAACCCCTATAAAATAAGATAAATTATGGTAAACTGTGATTGGTGGAAAATGGCGGAATATGAAAATTGTTGACGTTTAAAAAAATTGTGAATCCACCCGTTGACAGTTTACTGTAAAAGAGTTTCTGACCTTTAAAAATGCTCATTATTATTATTGTGTGATCCAGCAAAGCTCACGTAAGTTATTTAATATTATATCTTAATTATTGCTATTGTTGTATTAATTCTGTGTCTGTGTTTTATTATGTCTTTTGTTTTTAATTGTGTCATACGATATTAGAGAATACTTGGTAATACTATTTGCTTTACATAGAATTTCATATAGATGTTATTGTGATTAACCATAATTAATGATGTTGTAAAATTTGTCTCTGAAATATTGTAATTGAAGCTTCCATGGGTTTTCTTGCTTTGTTCTTTCCCATGAAGACCTAGTTTTGGAACAAGCAACTAGTTTTCAATTAATTGACAAGCCTATTTGAAATATATATATATTTAGTCTTGTCTTTCAGTGTTTTTCTTAATAAAACCCTTTCCCTACACAGCAGTCATAGGAACTTTGATATACAGTAAATAAACGTTATTCATCTTGACACCATAACATGATATGTAGGTACATATAAATATAAATCTATATAGTTTATCCACAATTCACCCTCCTTATGAAAAAATTCGAACACACGCATTCCACTTCCTTCGTTGACAAATCTTTCTCAATTCAAGTCGTTTGTGGAATGAGTTACTCATAGAAGTGAGGCGTGCTCAAACGCTACCAACTTTGATTTTTTTTTATCCTGGCTCAATTATATGTTCTATATATAATAGTAATTTTTTGAGTTGTATGTGCGTATTTATGAGTCCTAAATCTCTCTCCTTTATTTCAGTCCAATCACAGGTTGTCTGTAAAAAATTTCCCTGTGCGAAAAGACCACCCATTAGGATTGTACACTTATTTTTAATAAGTTTTTCTTGAATTTTTTGTTTATGATGACTAAGAGATAAAGTTTGTTTTTTTTTGTTTGTAGGAGGTAACCAAAATAGAAAGCTGCTTTATTCCTGAGTGATATAGGCTGTATTTTATGTACGTGTATGCGGGCTAAGTTGCGAGCAAAAGCTAGTAATAAATAAATAAAATATAATATTCTTTTTAAACAGAAGAAAAGGTAAGATTTCAATAATAATTTCTTTCTCAATTCCAAGATACCTTTGCATATCAAGTTACGAACAACATCTTTCTGTCAATCAAGCCTTTGAAGTAAAAGTATTGGCAGAGACTTGTGTATGGGCGCGTCCTACAGGCTTGGAACATGAAAGGATTCCCTTGACAACACATCAATCAGGGGGATCGATTTCTAAGTAAAAAGTATTTCGTTGCAGGGGAGGTTTGTGCCAACGAGTGAAGCATTTGGGAATTAAGATGAAGCAATGTACTTATTATGTGTAGAATGTTTATATCTGTTTTTATTAGTCGTAACACTGAACTCAAAATTCTTCCTGTTTTTTGATAACAGGACAAACATAGGTAAAACATACAAACATGATAAGATATCAGGGCAAACCAGAGATATATTTCCATACTACCGCTCTTAAGTGATTATGGCGTTGACACATCTTTCTCAAGATATTTTGTAGATGGAGTATTTCCAACGTCTGGTTCCCAAACTGGATCTGGATTGTCTTCAATTGGCACCTGCCTAACCTAGGAGGTCAAGGCGCTTCCTGCCAGAGGGTCTACACGGGGATCGTTCGGTTCATGGCCCTTTACGGAACGCCGGTGTGGGTGCCATCACTGCGAAAATGACTGGAAGCCAAACTGAACGCATCCCAGAGTGTCATTACCATGTAGATAGTCCGAGGATATCGCACGGTCTCCTGAGAATTGGCGAGCCTCCTTGCCGGTCTGCTACCATGAGATTTGAAGACTACAGTCCTTGCACGCATGCAAAATTTGCGCATAAATGGCGAAACTCCGCCACTGCGATAAGTCGTGGCATGACGAAAACAGTTCTGGGTGAAGTCATTGGTTAATTTCCCATCTTTAAAAAAGGTACATAATAAATAACATTATTTAAAAAGTAAGCCACTCATAGCGATAACTCTGTAGTCGTTGTAGCTCAAAGGTCTATAGGAGATAGTGACCTATTTAGTTCAGGTAGGTCATACACATTGAACCATAAATAACGTACGTTAGTAAGCATAAAGCAATATTCACACAAAAATATTTTGTACACCGAAAATCCAGGCTTTAGAGGCAAACATTAAATATTTGTAGAAGACAAAACACAGTCGTTCGTCTCAGAATTTCATATTCTCCAGCGCCCGAAAAATTTACATTTCAAAATTCACACAGGGGTTGGTCGAGAAACTGGATAAAACTTTAATATGGTAACAATTCAGTTTGAAAGAAAGATCTGGAAATATCTATAATATTTGGTGTGTATTGAGAACTATATGGCTTGCTATTAAATATAGCTAGACCTTTTGATAATAGTAAGACTATGATTAAAAGGTCTGTTAATTTTTAATGAAATTACTTGATTTAAGAAATTGAATAGAGCAAAATGCCCGAAAAATCCAAGAACTTATAGCCAGACAGATCGCAGGACAAAGGAGCAGTATATATCACTGTGTATTTACCAAACAGGATGCAGGATAGGAAACTGGAATGAACGTAGGAAAAAACTATCGCACTAAGACTATTAAGGCAATTTTTTTTATGTTCTATTTGAGTTTGATACTTCATCACACTCAAACGGCTAAATTTGGATGACATGGTATACGAGTACCATGATCGATACAATGATCCAGTTGGCCTGGATTACGACTTGGATACTTTTTATTCCGGGAGTCTGGAACGTGTAAATCTTCTTTCACATGAACCCGTTGGAAGAAACTAGTCAACTAATATGTATTGTAAATTGGAATGAGAAAGCGAGTAATCATGATCGTTGGAAGAAGCTGGGACCAGGGTTTTCCGAAAGGGAACACGAGCCCCGGTATGAAGGCTAGAAGGAACGGGGTGGGCTTTTAGTCAGTAAGAGTCTGACACTATGTCCCGCTACGCCCAAGAGCGGGGGTTATCACTGGATGATTTTTCCCACCATAAAAAAAAATCGTTGGAGGGAGGTGTTTGCCAAGCAGTGGGACGATATGGGCTAGCAAAATAAAAAGAAATTTTCTGTTTTGTAAACGGATCGGTAATGCTAATTGAAATTGTAAATGCTAATGGCATGTTAACAATAGGGAACCGATTCCCTTCAGTTACTTTAATTCATACATTACCTTCACAACACTTACAGGCAGCAAAAACCCCGAGGAAACTCACTGATGACGAGTTCTTCATAAAATAGGTATTTTATTTCACCCGATACTACCGCAGCAGTAATAACGATTCATGAAAGAACTCGGTAAATTGAAGAGAAAGAGATAGTGAAGATTTTATTAGGGTCTAGATAACGGTGAATGTCGTCGGTACGTTGCCGTCCTAGCTAGATAATCGTTTACGAGGACCCCAGTCTTTGATATTGAGGGCAAAACTGGCTGGAAATGTATAGGATTTTCTTTACACGTTAACGGATTACTATTGGTTCCGATATTAAAAACACCCTAAGGGTATATTTACCGTCAGGGTGTTTTTAATATCGCGTGGATTTCATCACGCATGCGGGATTGCTATGCATGCGGGGCTTTTTTTTTATGGTGGGAAAAAATCATCCAATGACAACCCCCGCTCTTGGGCGGAGTGGGAGATAGTGTCAGACTCTTACTGACTAAAAGACCCACCCCGTTCCTTCTAGCCTTCATACTGGGGCTCGAGCTGTCCTTCGAAACTAACCCTGGCGCCAGTAGGCTTCGACTCAGCTGGGTCCCTGCTGTTGCTACCCTACGCCTGAGCTTGTACAGTCACGCTATCAGTAACTCCCTTTTCTTTCATTATACAACAACACAAAATATAACTCTCCTTTCTAATGGTGAAAAATATTTAGCAATCGGACCAGTACTTTCAGAGATTACCTCCTACAAACGAAAAAAAAAAAAAGATTTTCTTCTTTATTATTATACTAGCTTTTACCCGCGGCTTCGCCCGCGTGAAAAAATTAACCTATGTCCGTCTCCAAGGTCCCAACTATCCCTGTACCAAAATTCATCAAAATCGGTTTTGCCATTTAGGCGTGAAGTAACAAACACACAAACCAACTCACTTTCGCTGTTATAATATTAGTAAGGATAGTAAGGATTAGAAATCCAGACTACCTGGCCCCAGTAGGCTTCGACCCAGCTGGGTCCCTGCTGTTGCTGACAACTCGCGCCGTCACGTCCGGACAGTTACCGGACGGCCGGGCTCCGCATGCGGGGCTGCTGCCTGATATCACGCCCCACATCCCGCGTGCGTATTCCATGCATTATAATAAATACTTGTATGAAAAAGACATTGGACGCGTGCGGAGTAATCTCGTATGCAAACCCGCGATCTACAACTCGTAAGTCTGTATTGTTACCAGTGAGCCACCATACTCTACATAATTATTATTAGCTAAACATATCATATTTGCTTTATATATTCCATTCACATTAACTGTAATTCGAGTTAAAAAAACCTTCAGGCACTTTACTAACCGGCTTAAAGAATAAAATGCGCGATATATAAAAATACAAGTACTTAATCTTAAGAGGTACTTATGTCACGTACCTCACGTACCTGTGAAAGAAAGATCTGCAATCAGAATCCTATAGAAGTATTTAAGTTAATGCTTGGAGCCTTCTAGAAAAGTAACACTTTATGTATCTAGATATCAAGGCAGGTCTTCTATGCTATGAATTTTTATTAGGAGTGTGTTCAATAGGTAGCTTAATCAAATTCTCTGGAAAGAGTTTCGTGTTCACGAAAAACATATTTTTATTTACTTTTTGGATTATTAAATTTATGAACACCATAAAATTCCAAAGATGAATCTTTGATTTCTTTGACCAAGACACCCATGAGAGTCACCACCATAATATGCCAAAGATGAATCTTGGGAAAAGTAGATGGAAAAAGACCCAGAGGAAGGAGTCCAATACGTTGCGTTGGTCAGACCACTTTCACTCCACATCGCCGGAGATAGAACCAGGTGGAAAATAGTCCAAAAAAATTATTCGTCGCGTTTATGACTCTCACCATTGCGGATAAACGATGCAAAGAGGAGGGAACCAGCTGTAGAGGCTTTTTTATGGTGGCATAATCATCTAATGACAACAACCGTGCTTGGGCGCAGCGGGAGATAGTGACGGGCTCTTACTGACTAAAAACCCAGCCCGTTCCTTCAAGCCTTCATACCGGGGCTCGAGCTAACTTTCGAAAGTAACCATGGCCCCAGTAGACTTTGACCCAGCTGGGCCCCTGCTGTTGCTGACAACTCCTTGAGGCGCGCGGGAACAGTGTGCGCCGTCGACGACTTGGGCTTGGTCCGCACAGTTACCGGACGGCCGGACAGCGAGCTACCCATTGCTCACTGTCCGCAAGCCCGCGTCTACGGTGGCCAGAAATCGGGATCGGAATCCCGGCGGCGGCGAGAGTGCCGTTGCCTGATGCAGTCGGCCTCTTCCTTTGCTAGCATTACTGCTTCGCAGAAGGAAGTGACCGCCTGCTACTCCTCCTCGCAGCTGTAGAGGCTCAGCAGGGCCAAGGCGTGACTGCCAAAAGGGAAACCCGGGGTCCTGAAACGCTAGGCAAAGAAGGAACTTAGGTGTGGCTTTGGTCAGTAAAAGTTTGACAAGCCTTTTCACTCTGCCTTAGAACGGGAGAAGTCAATGGATGATTTTCCACCGTAAAAAAAGAAGAAGGGATTTTTTCGAATAGAAAAGCAGTTAAATCGTCTCACAATATTATACCAAGCTACAAAATATCAACATATTAATATACGTAATACATTATTCATCCAGTTTTTTGATTTCGAGTTCAATGAATTGAGAAAACATGACATTATTCCAAACATAAAAGTATGGAAATAGGTTTCAGTGTGAAATATTCAGATTTGAAAAGGATCTCTTGAGGTTATGATCAAATAACCTTAAGGCTTATAGTCCCTTGAACCATCTGGCCAAAATTATATGGACGCACCTTTCGCACTCACCTATTCGGCAGTACGCAAATCTGTGCATTTATTTGCGGCCAACAGCGCCCGGAAAACGCGCGGCTGAACTTTAAATCCATTTTCTTTGCGAAATATTGATTGATTTACTTAAGCAATGTTTAACCACCAATTTTTATGTGTAAAAATGTGTCTAAAGATCCAAGCCGTTTCGAAGGAGTAGGGAAAAGTTGCGAAATGGCTAAATATTTTTTTAAGACAAAAGTATTATTAGCACGAAAAAATCAAATGTTGATAATGTTGTTCATGAATCTATAATAAACATATATTTTTTTCAAACCTATTATTTATTTTATTTTATTAACCTGGCCGTTACCGAGGAGTAGGCTTCAGAAAGTCACTATTTTATGGCACTTTTCGGGCGCTTGGGCCTTAAAGGTTTGTATATAGGCATTATCGGAAAGCACTAAATAAAGGACAGCAGTGGTGGCCGAGTGGTAATGGCTCCGACCTATGAGTTGAAGGTCGCGGGTTCAAACCTTGCCAGGCGCATTATTTTGTATAATTTATTTCATTACCACTGCTCTCAAAACGGTGAAAAAATACATCGTAAGTAAACCTGCATGTCCTAGAACCAGAAATTCGAAGACATATGACATTCACCAACCCGCACTGGGTCCACGTGGTGAATTACGGCTCATTCCCTCTCCTAGAGAGGAGGCCTGAGTCCCAGCTGTGGTAACAATATAAAGACTGATGATGACTAAATAAAAAATGTGCTTGAACATATATATGTGGGCGTCACATATACCTACTTCATAGTGAAAAAAAAAGGTTAGCGGCATAGATTAAAAAAAAACATAAGAGGAGAGGAGTCTATGAAAAAGAAGTGAAAGTTGTAAAAGTTGAAGAAAATACAGAATTTTATTTAGTTGATAAAAAGGTGTTTCTTTCTGCCATCCCCGTAACTTTTCCATCCCACAACTTTGGGGGCTCGTCCGGGATAGGAAGAGCTATATTTTTGGCAGAAATATCAGGGTACAGTCGAGATTACTCGAGATTGAATCTCGACTGGGGCACGCCATTGCTGCTCGCTGTAAAAGTTGAAGTCGGATGTTTTTCAATTTTTTGAAGAAGATGCAAGAAGACAAGGCGACGCTTGGCATCGTGGGCGGTTTTGCCGCAGACGGAATAGCTAAATTCAGTGGAGATGATAAGACGTATTCCTCATCAAAATGGGCACAAGATGTAGACGATAACGCTGAAATATTCAGTTGGACACCCCAACAGAAGCTGGTTGTCGCACGGAGATCATTAACAGGCACGGCTGAGCTCTGGTTGCGATCGGAAAAAACATTCAAGTCGTTTGATGAACTGAAAGCGGCATTGCAAAAAGAGTTTCCTGATTCATTGAACATCAAAGAGATGCACGAGTTGATGAGTTCCCGTAAGAAAAGGCGAGAAGAGACTTACTACCAATATATGTTAGTCATGAAAGAGTTGGGTAAGCGGGCAAAATTTCCCGATTACGTGGCTATACAATACGTGGTAGATGGGATTCAGGATTTAGAGATGAACAAGGCGATACTCTACGGCGTCACCACCTACTCAGCCCTAAAGGAAAAGCTGGCAATATATGAAAATATAAAAATGAAGTCAAGGATTCGTGCGAGTTTACCCAAACAAAAGCAAGAGAGTACGAGTGGTGGCGATCGTGGACAAAAGCAGGCCAATAAACTTAAAAAACATTGCTTCAAGTGTGGTGATTCATCTCATCTATGTAATTCGTGCCCAAATGGAGTAAAGTGCTTCAAGTGCGATACGTTTGGCCATATTGCACCAGATTGTAAATCGAGCAATATTCAAAAGCATGATTCACAACCGAAAAGTCGACAGCGTCACCAGTCCATGTGTGTGAAGTTCGTCCCGAAACCGAAAAACGGCGTTGATGACGATCAAGATTGCGAACGTCGGATTGAAGTGTCAAACGTGGAAATTGAAGATGACATTGACAGTGAGAAACGTCAGTCGGTGTTGAATGTCAACTATCTAAATCAAAACAAACTCCAAAACTCGGTGAAAATAATCGAATTATGTGGCCAAAAAGTTGAAACTCTAATTGATAGTGGAAGTGATTTAAACTTAATAACAGTAGATTTATTTTTACAATTAAATGTATCCTCATATACCAATGAAAAGTTGTTGTTAACTGGACTTGGATCGTCCAAAGTATTCACGTTAGGAAAGTTTAATGTTGGCATAAGCATGGACGGATATAAGTTAGTTGTAACATTTCATGTAATACCTGCAGATACAATGCCTTACAAAGTCTTACTGGGTCAACCTTTTTTAATGAGTACGACTGTGTTGTTTAATAATGGATGTGTTAGTTTAATTTCAAAAGGGGAAGGTGAAATGTTGAGATGTCTAATCTCAGATGCACAGCAGCAACAATTGGCGAGTTATATTCCAGATGAGAACGCGCGCTCAGTGGTTATGCAAATGGTAGAAGACTATAAGCCCATGCAGGTGGAGGAGGCACCAATTGAGATGAAAATAATTCTGAAGGATGACATACCGGTTGCTCAAAGACCCAGACGCCTATCCCTGCATGAACACAATATAGTGGACCAGCAGATCAAGGAATGGTTACAAAAAGGTATTATTAGGCCCAGTTATTCAGAATTTTGTAGTCCATTGGTATTAGTTAAAAAGAAGGATGGTACAACACGCGTTTGTGTTGACTATCGGAAAATAAATGAAAAGATGGTTAAAGATGAGTTTCCTTTGCCAATCATAGATGATCATATTGACAGGCTTTCAGGTTGTAAAATATTTAGTAAGTTGGATCTCAAAGATGCATTTTTCCATTTAAAAATATGTGAAAGCAGTATAAAATATACCTCATTTGTCACTCAAACAGGGCAGTTTGAGTTTACCAGGGCACCTTTCGGTCTTTCTATTTGCCCAAACTATTTTACTCGCTTTATAACTATTATTTTCAGGGATATAATTTCAAAGGGTTATTTGTTGATTTTCATTGACGATATTATGATAATGGCTGAGACATATCAGGAGGCACTCAATAGACTCAGAGAAGTATTGAAGGTAGCTGCTGTACATGGACTTCAAATCAACTGGAAGAAATGTGACTTACTTACCAAGAGGGTTGAGTACCTTGGTCATATCATTGAGAATGGAACAGTAAGACCCTCGAGGAATAAGGTGGATGCAGTAATGAAGTATCCAGTGCCGGGAACTGTTAAGCAACTACAAAGCTTTATAGGTTTGACTTCATATTTCAGAAAATTTATTGAAGGTTATTCATGGATTGCAAGACCACTAACAGATTTGTTAAAGAAGACCAATCCTTATCATTTTGGTGAGGAACAGCTGATAGCTTTCAACCAGTTGAAAGAGAAGTTGACGCAAGGACCGGTGCTGAAAATTTTTAAACCATGTTTGAAGACAGAACTGCACACTGATGCCTCCCAACAAGCATATGCAGCAGTGCTCATGCAACAAGATCCCGATGACAAATGTTTGCATCCAGTGTATTACATGAGCAAGAAAACTACAGATGCAGAGAAGAAATATTCCAGTTATGAGTTAGAGGCTTTAGCTGTGATAGAAGGAGTTAAAAAATTCAGGAAATATTTATGTGGAATTCCATTTAAGATTGTCACAGACTGTGCAGCATTCCAAATAACCTTAAAAAAGAAAGATTTAGTAACAAGAGTGGCAAGGTGGGTCCTCTTTTTACAGGAATATGATTACACAGTTGAACATAGATCTGGAAGCAGAATGAGACATGTGGATGCTTTGAGTCGCAGTGCTTATGTCAATATTATTACAAGAGGAGTCCATGATCAATTAAGAAAGGCTCAACAGTGTGATGAAGGAATAGTTGCTATTTTAAAGATTGTAAAACAGAAGCCTTATCAGGATTATTATGAACATAATGGACTGCTATATAAAGGTGAAGAAGGTAAGATAGTAGTACCAAAAGGAATGGAGTTGCAAATATTAAGGAAAGTACATGAAAATGGTCATTTCGGTAGAAAGAAAATGATGGAACTCATTGAAAAGGATTATTATATTAAAAATGTTACTAGAAAAATCGAAGAAGTTATTCTCAATTGTATACCATGTCTATTAGCACTGAAAAAAGAAGGAAAGCAGGAAGGATTTTTGAACAGCATAGAGAAAGAAAGTATACCTCTTAGCACTCTACATTGTGATCATATTGGTCCTCTGTCAGAAACTAAAAAACAATACAATTATATTCTGACTATTGTGGATGCCTTCACAAAGTTTGTGTGGTTATTTCCAACAAAAACTACTAACTCTACAGAGCTGATTAATAAATTAAGAATTCACCAACAAACATTTGGGAACCCGAACAGAATGATAACAGATAAAGGAGCCGCCTTCACTAGTAATGATTTTTCAGAATATTGTCAAGCTGAAGGCATACAGCACATTACAGTTACCACCGGTGTACCTCGTGGCAACGGGCAGGTGGAGAGAGTACACAGAGTTTTAATTTCCATACTTACCAAGTTGTGCCTAGAAGATGAGAAGCAATGGTACCGTCATGTGAGCCAGGTGCAAAGATCACTAAATAGTACTTTTCAGCGTAGCATAGGGACAACCCCTTTTGAGTTATTGATTGGTACGAAAATGAAACTTAAAGAAGATATGGGAATAATTAGCATGCTACAGGAGGAGGAAAGAGAAGAGTATGTACAGGAAAGAGAAAAGCTAAGAGAACATGCTAAAATACAAATACTTAAAATACAAGAAGAAAATAGAACTAATTTTAACAGGAAAAGGAAAGAGAGTATAAAGTATGCTGTGGGAGATTTAGTAGCTATTAGAAGAACACAATTTGGGAAGACTTTGAAGATAAGGGCAAAGTATTTGGGACCATACAAGGTGGTGAAGATACTTGGAAAAGATAGATATGAGGTAGAAAAGGCTGAAGTTGCTGTTGAAGGTCCAATCAGAACGTCGACTGCAGCAGACTATATGAAAAGATGGCCAGAGGTAAGCTATTAAGATTGCTGCTTAATGGGTATTTTGTTTTTTAGATATTTCTCAACATTTCAGTGTTAAGTTTTGTTTAAAGTAACAGTAAGAATTGAGGCATTTAATCTCAGGTGTTCTATGTTAATAATTTATAAGATTTTATATGTTAAGGTTTTTTGTTTTGGTTTATTTCTAAAACTTATGATGTTATACTCGTACTGTCTGTTAGCTAGAGTGATGTTTTTTTTTTATATAATATGTTTAAATTAACTTAGTCTGAGGCCAGACTCTGGCAGGAAGGCCGAGTTGTGGGCGTCACATATACCTACTTCATAGTGAAAAAAAAAGGTTAGCGGCATAGATTAAAAAAAAACATAAGAGGAGAGGAGTCTATGAAAAAGAAGTGAAAGTTGTAAAAGTTGAAGAAAATACAGAATTTTATTTAGTTGATAAAAAGGTGTTTCTTTCTGCCATCCCCGTAACTTTTCCATCCCACATATATTTCACTAATATTATAAAGGCAAAAGTTGTGTCTGTGTATGTTTGTTACTTCTTCACGCTCTAACGGCTGGACAGATTTTGATGAAATTAGGCGCAGAGGTAGAGCCGTATCATGGAATAGTATTTAAGATATTTTTATCTCGGAATCACGTTTCCTTGAAACCATTTTCTACTATAAGCTGGCGTTGTGTAATTTCATCACTACTGCTCTCAAAACAGGGTGAAAAAAAAGATCGTGAGGAAACCGGCATGTCCTAAAAAAGAAATAAAAAGACATGCTATATCCAACAATCCGTTGTTGATTTTGTGGTTGATTACGGCCCAGTCTCTGTCTTAAGGAGGCATGAGCCCTAACTGTGGGAACATTATAAGGCTAATTATGCTGTGCTATATACATTAAATTATCTCTTAAAATAACTTAGTATTCGGAATAACCTAGGGACCACAGGGTATAAGTAGGTACAAGCTCACGCGTAGGTACAAGTTTTTTTCTTCTATTCTATCCTGTCAACCGTCACGTTGAGTAAACAAAACATATTAATAATGAATCCCTATTTCCCTTTATCACGCCATCACGCGTGAACGGCTAGACCAATTTCGCTAATTCTTTTTTTTTGTGTTTGTTATTGTAAGGAGAAGATTCTAGTGTAAGGTAGAGTAGAGTAGGGTTGTGTAGGGTATTGTAGGGTAGAGTAAGGTAGAGTAGGGTAGAGTAGGGTAGAGTAGGGTAGAATAGGGTAGAGTAGGGTAGAATAGGGTAGAGTAGGGTAGAGTAGGGTTTAGTAGGGTGGAGTAGGGAAGAAAGGGAGCGAACCCGCGGGCAAAAGCTAGTCTACGATAAATATTTTCGTAATCCACCAACTAACACAAAAATATACACTCAACCTAACGTTATTTTTTCAAACCCTTCCACATACATGTATATGAGACTTAACATAATATTCGAACAAGGAAAGAAAATATTTTGATGAATCCCTAGCCGCCTTGAATTTCATTGTAGTAATACTCGTAACTCTACGAGGCGGCGCCCAAACGACTCTTTAACCATTCTATTGTACCCGTTGAATAAGTCATGACCCTGATCTTTTGTACCAAACTATAAATTTACTTAAGAACATTTATCTATGTAGGTAGGAATAGACAGAGACCAAAAAGATTGACGCTTTGGAAATGTGGTGCTGAAGAAAAATGCTTTCGAACAAACGCTTCCATTCTCGAGGAACTGGGTGTAAAGGAACGGTTGTCTACGCTGGTGCGCAGTTGTATTTTTAAATACTTTGGCCACATTTGTCAACGTGAAGGTGACTGCATCGAACGCCTTGTTATACAAGGAAAGGTGGACGGAACGAGGCCGCGTGGCAGATCACCGATGCGATGGACTGACCGAATAAAAACGGCTGTTGGCGGCCCATTGAACGAATGCGCCCGGCGGGAAGTCGTGCGGCATACCCTAACGGCTTTTGAAGAGCTACCTCCGTGAAAACCTCGACCAATCTGGCAAGAGTGAAACGACCAAGAAGAAGAAGAGAGGTAAAACTATAACACTTTTTATTTACCAATGTTGCAGGCGGTCCACTCCAGTGACGGAGGCGGCTGCACGTTTAGGTAAAGGTAGAAACTACACTGCGCACTCGTATGCCACTCATGCCGATCTGGGTGCGTCGGATTCCATAAATTCTATATGGAAACTAGACTTGTAGAGCTACACTTGATCCACGCTACGCGACGTCGTTCTACGTAAAAATCAGGCGTCTTACACGGGTGCGTCGTTCTAATGTAGTTCTACCATAAAGGAACGGACATGTTCCACGCTCCAAACGGGGCACCGACCCCGATTTCCAACCACTGTAGGTGCAGACTTGCGGACAACGAGCAATGGGTAGTTCACCGTCCGACCGGCCGGTAACCGTCTGGACCGAGACCACAAGCGCCTTTAAAGATGTCAGCAAAATCCAGCAGGACAGGTGCCTACTGGGGCCATGGATTGACTTCTTAACGGGATCCCGGGGTCCAAGAATGGAACATAGTTGTGGTTTTAGTCAGTAAAAGTCTGACATGCTCTCCTGCTCCGCCCTAGAACAAGGAGTCTTTGAATGATTTCCTAACTCAAAAAAAAAACTTACCGATGTTAAAGTTTAAAAGCATTATAAGATGCATAAGCGGGCATGTACAACAAATTCATAATATTATTAAGAAGAAAACAACATTTGTATATGAGTAGATATCCGAAATATCAACTTATTAAATAGAATTTTCTAAAAGCTCCGATGGAACAACTGTCAGCTTGAAGTTCTACTAGCGCAAAATTGTGTTATGATTTTTTAAGTAGGCGTCGGCAAACTTAGGAAAAGTATAATATTTTATTTTTTAAAAACATGTTGGTAAGTTTCCAAAGGCTTATTCTTAAGTTAAAAGAAGTTTTTTCTTCACTATTTCTAAGATAAATATAAAAATGTTTATGTAATACAGTTGAAAGCTTCTAAAAACCCCTAATGTGTGAAAAGTCGACCTATATTTTTTTACATTTTTTCATAACAGTAAATGCAAAACAACTGTAAGTCTCTTATGTTTTTTTTCTCAGAAAAAACCTTTTATACTATACGACCAACATTAAAGTATGAAGCAACTTAATCTGGCTCACATTGAATATGTTTTGGCAGCGGCCATCACCTTGTATTAGAACTTAAAGGTTTATAAAGTCTTTTAAAACAGCGGTGTAATAAGTAACTATAGTATAATCAACCTTATAATATCCCCACCAGCTGTGACGCAGACCTCCTCTCTAGGAGGGGAATGAGCTGTAATCCACCAGGTGGGCGTAGTGCGGATTGGAAAATGTCACATCTCTTCGAATTTTAGATTTTAGGATTTGCCAGTTTCCTCATGGTATTTTTTTTTTCAACGTTTTGAGAGCAACAGTGATGAAATAAAGTACACAAAGTAATGAGCTTGGCTGGGTTTAAACCCGCGACTTATAACTTATACGTCGGGGTTATTAAGTCAAGAGTGAATAGGTTTCTTGTAGATAAGGATGTTCCATCGTCAACCGCAACGTCGCTTTCCATCAGGTGAGATAGCGGTCAAGCGCGAACCTATTAGTTTGTTAGTTAGCCTATTTATGTTCCACTGCTGGGCGAAGGCCTCCCTCTCCCTTTTCCACACACGTCTGTCTTCAGCCATTGTGGGCCAGCCCCCCCGGTACTTATCAAGCTCATCTCTTCACTCAATCGAAAGGCTGATAAATAATCGCCTTGGTCTGCCGCGATATCGCCTTGCGTTTAATGGGACCCAGTAAGTGACTCTTTTAGCCCCTTTTACCTATGTGCCACCACAGCTCTTGTAAACCATAATTATATTCATAGGACAAGTTAATACCTACATAACACTAGCAAACATACGTTGGACATACCAGGACTACATAATCGAATCGTGATCGTCTCGCCCACTGCAAATATCCTTTAACTCCTAAGTACCTATTGGAGTCTCTAAGTCGTGACAGAACTACGTCACAACGTTCTAACGTTGAACACTGAGACGAAAGCACCAACGAGACTAAGGCTAAATTTCCATTGAAGTGAAGAGAGTAACTTTAGAGAAGCAGAGGAGCTAAGCGGAGCGATATGACTCAAGATTATCAAGGCATTTGATAGGAAGACAGTAAAGAGACACAGCTCAGGCGTATTTCATCTGTGGTTATCATACATTACAATATTTTCTCCAAAGTAGGACGAAACCTGAAGAAGGTTGTGAAAATCTGTATTCCGATCGTTACACTGGCGATGTAGGTTAAGTTAGATTATGACATACTGTTTAGCCCGCGTTGTCGTTTAGGCTAATTCAGATTTTAAAAAGTTTCAAATAGGTTAGTAGTACATACCCCTTATTTTTATTCAAAGACACGTAGCGCCTTCAAATATCCCAAAGGGAAATACGTTTAAAAAACATATTTCAAGCTGAATAATGGTAATAACGATGAATTTCTACATAGCTGTGGTCTCAGCCAAACATGGCCTAGACTCAGTAAGGCCTCGCAATTATGTCCCTAGCAGCGCACCGCTCCGCTCATCTCCGTTCCACTGTATGCCAGGAGCCTTACTTCGAATCATTATGCTGCTCGTAGTTGACATCTTTACATTTATACGGTGTAATGAGGCGAGAACGGTAAGCTTCATAAATCATAATATCAGCCCATCAGCCCGCCGAGTTTTATAATGAGGGATCGTTTGAAAATAGTGATGTTTCTTCACGATTATGTTTCTTCTCAAATGAGGTTTATGCTCATAAATGTTATATATCAAAGAACGTTACTAAAATCTTCTCTTTTACACTTTTTAGGATTTCGTACCTGAAAAGGAAAAATCGGAACCCTCACTTTGTTGTCCGTCTGTCTGGCTCTCTGTCAAGAGCCTCTTATCTCGAGAACGTGTAGAGGTATTAAGTTAAAATTAAAACCATATGCCCGGGTCAGCGGCCCCTTAAAGCTGTGAAAAAATCAAGCTTCTAAGTAAACAAAAAATGGATACTGCCGTTTATGTAGCAAAAAACGTATATTTCGACATTCTCATGGAAATAAAAATTCATAGAGTACTTCCCGTTCACCTAAATTCCTGAAATTTAGCGTGACGTAAAGTCTTATAGCACAAGTATGGGAAAAAATCTGAAAATTATACATATGTAGTTACGTCACAAAAAAAATGCCTTTTGTGCAATTCGGAAAAATCTTTGTAACTTAATTTGGGAATTGAACTGTTTTCAGAGTTTGTACCAAACCCTCAGTGTGTGTGTCCGACTCGCACTTGCTCGGTTTTTTTATTTTGCTTTTCGATTGTCTGTATGTCTATTTCTTTAGCACACAGGGAAGTACAAGTCCTTTAGAGGACTTGTATTTTAGCTTGAGAGATACGTGTCATTAGATTCGTCTTAGCCTTCAATAGTTCTGATTGATATTGTAATTTTATATACATAGTTTTGACATTTTATGTAAAAATTTTCCCTGCTAACTTCTAATAAAATGAAGTGGGGTATTTGATGTTTTACCGAGGGTTTTATATTAATAAAAACCTGCTACGTTGTTAATACATTTTGTTAAATGTGGAGAAAGTTTGTCTTTGCGACCGAGGTGATTTGAAGCCGAGTGTTGCAGTGACTTTCCGCGTGTATCAATCGACGTTTTTCAATATAATTCCGAAGAAATAAAGAAACGGTAGTAGCCCAGCAACTCGTGGAGTCTGCTTAGCGTCTAGCCTCATACGATAAATACTCGTATAATAAATTTTAGCAGGGGCATCTCACGATATCTCATGCATTTTTCCGCACTAGTACAGAAAACAATAAATCACATGCCTAAAAACGTTAAGAATTGGAGCTAATTTTCGAGTTGGTGTATTGAAAAATCTTTTTGTCCATGCTCCCTGCCTCTACAACATAGTTATTATATCTAGATATAGGAACGGATATCTTAATTTCAGAGCACCGACATACTTGCCAAGCGAGCTGCGGAAAATTACATTCCTAAGGCTCTACCGGTGTCAAATACGTGCAGGTATTTGATATCCCTTTCTGAGCCCTGGGAAGCTGTAGACCTGGTGATAAAATTCTGCATTTTTCTTTGTATCAATTTACCTGCTGCGATCTTCTCGTCCTATTATATTATTAATTTAGGGGTATTCAAGGCCAGAGGGAAAAGGCTCTTAATTAACTGACAGGCCTGTTGGTCTAGTGGTTAGTGACCCTGACTGCTATGCAGGAGGTCGTGGGTTCGATTCCACCCAGGACAAATGTTTGTGTGATGAGCATAATCATTTGTTCTGTGTCTGGGTGTAATTTATCTATAATATGTATATATTTAGAAATATATAAGAATGTTTATCAGTTGTCTAGTACCCATAACACAAGTTCTGCTTAGCTTGGGACTAGACAGCGTTGTGTGATAGTTGTGAAATATTTTATTATATTATATTATTAACTAGTGCGCCCCAACATCAACAAGTTTGGAGATATGTAGAACAGAGAGTAAAGTCCCTCAAACCTCAGTTGAAAAGAGAAGAGACGGGTGTTATGTCTGGTGGGCAACTGCCAGATAGATGATTTCAGACTGAAGTATTTGTTCAAATCACGAGGATTTTAATTGCGTGATGCAGGATTAGTTCTTATGTGTCGCCATAGATGTCGCTCCAGATTACATATCTGCTTACCATCAGGTGGTTTATATCAATTAAAAAAAAATCTTTTTAAGAAAAGTTTTTCGTTATATTTTTGGGTTGAAGCTCTCGGATCGTAAGTTCCTAGTGCTCTCAAATTGTCTATAGACCTGTCGAAATGTTTTGTTGTCACTTCGCGTGGACCAAGGGCAGGCTTTTAACATGGACAGAGAATGCCGCCCGCCTTTTGGGCACATTATCAATCGACAGCAATGTAGAGGAGTTTTTTGACGCCATATTTTTTTTTTTTTTTTTTTTTTTATTATTGATAGGCTCGCGTTTGGTTGGTTTTAATTAGTTTACGGTATTTATTATTATTATTTCTTTTGGTTTAATAATGGTTAGTTAAGTATTTCTTTTTATGTTTTCCAAAGAGATTTTGAAAATTTTTTTACGTAGTTGCGACATTTATGCACCACTTCAGAACTTACTATCTTGCATCATAAAATCAGAGTTTTTCCCACGATCAGAACTTACACAGCCGTCCGAAACCAACTATTAGGCAGTTGCCCGGACTAGATACGACACCCGTCTGGTCGGCGGATCCTTCCTTTTCAACAGAGGTTTGCGGAACTTTACACCCTGTTCTGCATTTATATACCGTATATTTTGTATTACGACTATATACTTCTAGTACGGCTTTTTAGGATTTCGTACCTTTACCCTTTTTACCCTTTAGGGTGAAAACCTTTTACTAAAACTACTGTACGACTCTCTGTCTGTCACCCGGCTATATCTCATAAATCTTGATATCTATGGAGATAGTTGAAACATTCAAAGACGATGTATTTCTGTTGCCGTTTTATCAACAAAAACAAAACAAAATAAATATTTAAGTAAGAAAGAAAGAAAGAAAGAAAAAATATTTACTTGGCGACAGTCACCAGGATCACACTACTTTAATAAAACAAAAAAATAAAAAACAATATCATTGTGTGCACCTCACGGCCGCGCCAAAAAGGTTCATTTCAGCATTGTTGCCAGACAGAAAAATACTGTCTGACGCTGGTCTTCCAATGAACCTTTATATTCTGTCTAAATAGTCAACCGAGTATCCGACTATCACTTAGCCGACCTTTACGTTATTAAGTAGATGCGTGGAAAAATTCACTCGGAACGGTTGAGATGAAAGCTAATCGAATTCGCTGAATGGACTGCGTTCCTGTACTTTCGAAATAAAATCAACATATTTACCGACTTCCGCGTAACCGACTCACACTTCAAAGAACACCTTTCTTTATAGTCGGTTATAGGAAATTCGGTGAATTATATTTGATTTTAAAAGGAATATTTAGCCGCAACCCCAAATACCCAAGGGTTTTCAGTTTTTGGCACATCATGGTTTATAGGTAAAAACATTGTTAGTAGGCGGCTGTAAAATGATTTCAGTGTTTTTAAGAAATGTGGGCCTACCTTAAAACAGATGTGTGTGTTATGTCGTTGGATAGTGTGGTATACACATTAAATGTAGGACAAGTCAAGTGGTCGACGTCATGTTAGTTGCTATACTACCAGTCTCTCGACTAGACGTCACTCCTTGGGTTTGCCTGCTTACTGACAATTTGGTTGTTTCATTTACTATAAACCTAAATCCCTAACTAGTGATTTTAGTGAACACCACAGATAGGTAATTTTAAACTGAATAATGATGAAATAATAAATGGGTGAGAAACGAGGTGATGCATATTGCATATTCTGTGAAGGGACTCAACACTGGCACTGTATTTGCGATGGGTCAAAGATACCCCACTTGGCTAGATTATCTCTTCATATTATCAGGTGTCATCATCATGATCATTTCAGCCGGAAGACGTCCACTGTTGGACATAGGCCTCCCCCAAGTGTCGCCATAATGACCGTTCCTGTGCATCTCGCATCCATCTGATTCCCGCGACCCTCACTAGGTGATCGGTCCGCCTTGTGGGAGGTCTTTCAACGCTATGTGATCACCACTCCAGAAACTTTCGTCCCCATCAACCATCTGTTCTGCGAGCAATGTGCCCTGCCCACTACCACTTAAGCTTGACGTTTCTTTGGGCTATATTTGTAACCTTGGTCTTCCTGCGAATATCTTCATTTCTGATGTGAAAGATGTGAAAGGAAACTCTGAGCTCCCTTTAGATTTCTCTTTGAGTGAATTTAAGCCTTTTGATGAGGCCCATTGTAAGCAACCACGTTTCGGAACCATATGTCATCACTGGCAACACGCACTGGTCATAGACATTCGTCTACGTGTCAGTTGTATATGTAGAGAATTATCTCTCACACGTGTCACGAAAATTAAATGATTTAGACACAATTCCAAGTAACTGGGTCGCACGTATCAGAGAAGCCCACACTACCTATTTTGTACCCACACTCTTTACCTTCGCGCCTCTTAATGGTCTTTGCTTCAGCTTTATATCTGGCCGGTTGGCTAATCCTATACTTTTACATTTATCCATTAGGATCTATATACTTGGAAAATCTTTGGGATTGAGGTTCTTGGAAAATATTTCATTTAAATAACACTAAAGCTAGAACTACATTAGACCTACACACACGTGGACCACGCCTGATTTCTAAGTGGAACGACGTCGCGTGGCGTGTATGAAGTGTAGCTCTACAAGTCTAGTTTCTATACATCTAGACTAATATTATAAAGAGAGAAAATTTGTATTGTGTGTATGTTTGTAATGAATAAAATCGGAAACTACTGTGCCGATTTTAAAATTCTTTCATCATTGGAAAGCTACATTCACTCTGAGTAACATAGGCTATATTTATTGCCCGTGCGGGTCTCTAGTATAAAATACACGGAGACCAACGCGCCCAGATCGGCGTGTTTGGGACGGGTGCGCAGCAGTGCGTGTGTAGCAGAAGATTAATAGTAGAAGATTTGTGACCGCGTTATGTTTTATTTAATTTAAATGTTTATATTTGACAGGCCTGTTGGTCTAGTGGTTAGTGACCCTGACTGCTATGCCGGAGGTCGTGGGTTCGATTCCCACCCAGGAGAAATGTTTGGGTGATGAGCACGATCATTTGTTCTGTGTCTGGGTGTAATTTATCTATAACATGTATGTATGTATTTAGAAATATATAAGTATGTTTATCAGTTGTCTAGTACCCATAACACAAGCTCTGCTTAGCTTGGGACTAGACGGCGTTGTGTGATAGTTGTGGAATATTATATTATATTATTACTTCTTCATATTCAAACGCACGGGCAGGGCCAGGGTTATCCGAAAGGGCGCTGGGCCAGGGTTATCCGAAAGGACGCTCGAGCCCCGGTATGAAGGCTAGAAGGAACGGGGTGGGTCTTTTAGTCAGTAAGAGTCTGACACTATCTCCCACTCCGCCCAAGGGCGGGGGATGTCAATGCATGATTTTTTCCCACCAAAAAAAAAAAAACGCACGGGCAGACCATGTCTTGGATTAGCTTATTCCAAAGGTATGTTTCCTTGGGATTATTTTCTACTATCAAGGCGATGGCGAAATCGCTTGCCAGCATATCATCACCTACACTAATATTGTAAGGTGCGATTTCTAAATTTTTTTCATCGATAGAAAGCTGTTTTATTCCTGAGAGACATAGGCTATATTTTATGTACGCGGACGAAGTCGCTTGCCAGCAAATGATCATCATGTATAAAACTCCTATTTTTATTTTTTGGGGTGATAAATCATCAAATGATATTTAGAAAGACTGACAAAAACTCAAATAGTACAGTAAGTAACCTTCATGGGTTTATTGGTCGCGGAGTATGAAGTCGTTTGAATCTAGGGTCTAGCAATCTGTATTATTGTATTCCACCTGGAATTTCTCAAAAGCAGCATTTTGCCTCGTCGTTTAAATACCACTTATAACAAAAGGTTGGAATAATTTACATACTGCGGTCTTCCCGTCCGATTATAATTTAAGTGTCTTCAACGTTAGAATAAATAGGCTCCTAATAAACCAGTGCACTTCATCATCAACGATTGCATCACTGCTTACCATCAGGTGGGATAGCAGTCAAGCACTATAAGGTAGGCGCTAGTTAAACGTGGAATAACGGTCATTGCACCTCGTACATTTGTTGAAATTTCAAAAACGGAAATAAAGACATAAAGCCGTCTTGAATCGACATGTATCGTGATCCTTTACATGATCTAGTAACGAAGAAAAGCAGTTCTTTGTTTGTTTTTCAGGTACCTTCGCAGAGATATTACTATACCTTTTTTGCCCTATGATGAGTTCCCTGACACTTCATTTTTTTCCGTGGCACGCATACTACTTTAGATTACTAAAAAATAAACTGGCAAAAAAAATAAAAATGAAATGATAAAAAAAATATGGTCTTTCGTAAACTACTAAGTAAATTATTGTGGTTATAATTAACTGATAATAAATTAAGTAAATAAAATAAAAAAGTATAGAACTTAAAAATGTGTAATGCGTTAAACGGAAATTCTGCCAATAGAGATTGACATTACTCGACGACACACTAATCGACAAAATCGGAGCGGCCATCTTGTAATCGCATGTAACAGCAGAAAATTGGAAAAAAGTAATAGAAAATACTCAAAAAACTATAACAGAGGACTGGAATAAATATATCCGGTTCGACCGAATTAGGGACCAACTATTAATCATCGCGGTTGGAGAAGATTCCGATTCCAATATGGATATGAGTTCAAATAGAAAGAAAAGAAAGAAAGAAAACGTGTTTATTCCGCCTAAATAGACGCACAAATCAACACAATATTATAAAAAATATAAAAGCCAGTATCCCTATCAGGCCATGTGTGTAACGGGCATAACACTATTGCCCTTGTAACCATAGACAACGAAGTTGTCGTTAAATCAAAAGTCAAGTTCTGACAGTGAATAAGAAATAAATTATTATTTTAAACAGACTGCATTTTATTTACCACAAGCCGTCCCCCGCGGTTTCGCCCGCGTTAATTCAGGTTTTTAGTTTTTGTCAGGTTTTTTGGTTTAAAGTAAAATTTCATCAAAATCCGTAGACTAGTTCTTGCGTGAAAGAGTAACAAACATCCACACACACATATAAACTTTCACATTTATCATCTATTAATCTAAAATCGGTAATCCGATTCCATTTTCTTTGCCAACTGATTCGATATTGTAAAAAATCGATTAAATTTCGTTAGGTCACATCACTATAATTGTCAGACAAGAACTGTCAGGGAACTCATCATAGGACAAAAAAACTATACTATTGGTACTTTATTCTACTGTTTTATGGCGCCTTTTATAGTTTATATCAATTAACTCTTTGAATGCCGTAATTAGAGACACAATAGAAAGACAATTGCTTATGTCGAACTGTGTAACTTAAGACATTCAAAAGGTTAAATAAAAAAACTGATTGACAACAAACTCGAGGTCTCCATCATCATCATTTCAGCCGAAAGACGCCCACCGCTGGACATAGGTCTTCTCCAAAAAGGCATCCATCGGATTCCATCTTAATATCTCCTGGGAAGAGACTCTTGACCAGACAGACTTACAGACGGACAACAAAGTGATCTTATAAGAATTCCATTTTCGCCGACTAAAGTACGCAACCCTGGAAAACATAGTTTTAATTTTATAACTTTACGCCTTAATTCATTAAAACCCCAAGCGAACGCCGGCGTTCGCTCTCTAAGGGTGAGTTGCACCATTTAACTATAACGATAACCAAACCATAACCAGCCGTGAAACGGCCGCCTATTAGTCAATTCGACGATTTGATAACTGTTAACGGCTTTGTTATCGATAGTTAAATGGTGCAACTCACCCTAATTGTCTTTTTATTGTGTCTCTAATTACGGTATTCGAAAGTTTAATCCCTAAATCCGAATGTATTTTATATTCAAGCGTTCCCACTGTGCCTGTGCATAACCTTTATAATGAAATACAAAGAAGTCCTCCGTGTAAAATTAATTTCTCTTAAAGTCTCCGAAGCAAATATTTTGTAAGATTAAATAAATAATATAAACCCAATAGTACCAAGTGTTACCGCTGTGATACTAGGTACTATCAAAATACATCTAACCATTTGTCAAATCGTTCTATTTTATTGAAACAAAATTAAAATAAATAAATAAAAATGCTGATAAAAATACAAATAATGTAAATTAAATTCATTTGAAATTTAAATCAATTTTTCACTGTAATTCTGGGTTAGTGCCAAATTCTAAGGTCAAATTTGACCCGAGCGTCAGTAAAATCATCATCCTATATTAGCTACAAAACTCAAATTCCTTCGCCACAATACGCCTCAGCTTTCATTACGTTTTCCTTCCATAATTCATAAAGATATACAATTTTCCCTTGACCACTTGCGTCGGGTGTCGCAAGTCGTATTTCTTATTCAACCACAATATCGTCTCGCCGCGTCTCGAGTAAGTTCGCTTAACTAAGTTATTAAAAGTTGTCGCTCTTAAGATTTTCTCTTAATTAAAATTATGACGGCGGGTGACTCAAGTCAAGTTCTAATAATTATGTGGTCAAAGTTGTGAGCGATGGATCATTTTTGGGACTTTGAGTGAAATTTGCATAATAGCAAAATCAGCCTGCACATGCAGTGCCACGAATAGAGAGAGATGGAGAAGTCTCGCCAACCTACCAGACGATCCATGACCACGACCACTCCGCCAGGAGTGTACGATTAAGAAGAAGAAGAAAAGGTAATCAGCCATATACTGTTCCTACTGCTGGAACTAAAGCCTCCCTACTATTAGAAGGGATAGGCTTTAAACCGCCACGAGTACCCAGTGCGGATTTTTTTTGACATTGACCGCTATTTCATCTGATGGAAAGCGACGATGCCGTCAACGATAGATTGGTGGATATAATATTATATGTTGTCTTCGAATTTTTGGTTTTAGAATAGTTTTCTCAAAATGTTTTCCTTTACAGTTTGGAGAGCTGAGGTATTGAAATAAATTACACAAAGTAATGCGCCTGGCTGGGTTTGATTCTGTGACCTACAACTCGTTAGTCAGGGCCGCCACCACTGCTCCTATTGGGTCGCTACTACTCTTTCTGGGCCACCATTGCTCTTGCTCACCGCAGGGTCTGTTTGGTTGTGTAAAACCGAATAATTATATTTTGTCAGTTGGGTGACTGGTCGCACCATCACTGCAGTCTGTGGGACTGACGCCATCACAGTGTGTTACTGTGTATGTTTGTTACCTCTTCAAGCTCAAACAGCTGAACGGATTTGGATAAAACTTAGCACTTGGCACCATGTGTAACACCGAAATAGAATATTAGACACTTTTTATCCCAGGAGTATATTCCTACGGACAATTTTCTACTTTCACACAGGTCACAAAATATAAAGGTACAGAAGTCAATCTATATACAAAGCGCGCTCGAGCAACGCACACATAGACACCGCTCACGGACAGGATATCTCGGAGCGCCTCGGCCCGCTCGTCGAACAGTTCCGGCTCAAACGGTCATTAGTGTGCGTCCACCGAGCGTAGGTATAAAAAGTGAAGTACATACATGAGATTGTCTTCTGTACCTATCTATTTTGTGAGCTAGTCTAAGAGACCCCGCAAACTGTAGAATTTTGATCAGCCGATAGTTTGGTTGGTTACTTAATCAGTATAAAGCTGTATAGAAGTGCGCACATCAAAACGATTCAGAATCGGCTGATAAAAAAGATTAGCTTCATACCGATTAAACAATCAACCGATCAAAGTCTGCAGTTTGTAAAGTCTCTAAAACTAATAAAACATAATATCTCGCCATCGCCTCTAACTTTGAGCAATCTTTATGCAAAAAAAATATATTCAGGTAACTTTCAACTCTGCTGTTCGGGAAACTTTGCCCTAATTAATTTTGATTTTACTTGATTGCCTTAATTACTACATTGACTAGCTCATTAGGGAATCGCGTTCAAAGAGAAGACTTCTAACATGTATAGCAGGGATTTTGTAGATATTAAATTTTGTAGCTGGATACGGATAAAGGAATGATATAATAACGGTTTTGGTTACGGATATTACGATTTTGACCAGAGGGCTGGCTCATTCTTCGCTCAAAGAATTTGCATTGCCATTCAACGTGGTAATGCTGCCAGTCTTCTGGGCACATTCCCGGATGACAGCGATGTGAAGGAGTACTTCGACGCCTGAGTGCACTTTGTGTTTTTGTATTTTATTTATGTACGTTATGTATTTATTTAGGTTTTAGTTTAAATAGTTAAATTTGTCTATGTACACATGTAAACTTTATCTGATGTAAAAATATATCTGTTTTGGTTACGGATATTACAATTATAAAAATATTTTAGAAATATGTAGATTTTACTTTTATTTCTAGTATAGATTATGATTATGACGCACAGGATCGATCATTGTGGCGACACTTGGGGGAGGCCTATGTCCAACAGTGGACGTCTATCGGCTGAAATGATGATGATGATGATAGATTATGGCCGGAAAAACCAACAAAAACCTGTTATATCATCATCATTTCAGCCCAAAGACGTCTATTGTCGAATATAGGCCGCAGAGGTCTACACAGAGTTCTCTCCCGCCACGTACCGGGAACAACGCCCTCATCCAACCTCCAAAAAGGTCCAGTTTAGACAGATTAGGAGACATCCTTTGTATATTAGTATCCCACGCGCGCCTCTTTTAGACGTATAGGAGAGTCACTCTCCAATACGGGACAAGACCCAAAAGGATCGGGTCACCAATAGTCCGGGGCAGCGAAAGTCAAAATGCACCCGCAGCCCCCGACAAGAGTGTACGAGGGAACACCGGGGTGGTTTTAGTTTCCTAACTAAAACCACCCCGGTGTACCCTCGGAACAGTCTAACACCCCACCCACCCCAGGGTGGAGGACATTCAAGAGCATTTCAACCCCGAAAAAAATATTTGGACAGTAAAATCTTATCTTGAATGAAGTATTTTCGTTTAAGTAAAACAGCGCTTGAATTTTGATTGCGATTTAATTTTGTAATTGGGGTGTATAAGGTTTAGCATTATTCCACTTACATCTTGTATAAAGATAATTTATTATTTACGATCTCAACCCCAATAATATTCAACGGTAGTTGAAGGAGCTTCAGTTGTAGACCCTTCCTGGAATTCCGTAGTTGAAGGAGCTATAGTTGTAGACCCTTCCTGGAATTCCGTAGTTGTAGAAACTTCCTGGAATGTATTTGTTGAAGGAGCTTGAGTTGTAGTAACTTCCTGGAGCGTTGTAGAAGATGTACTTTCAGTTGTAAAATAATCCTCGGGTCTTGTAGATGAATCAGTAACTGTAGTCGAAGAGTCGGCTGTGGTAGGGTAAGGCGTGGTACTGGTGCAGTCAACGTTAGAGGGCCAGTCACAGACTTGCAGCTGCGGGTTGAAGTACAGGCCAGAAGGGCAGCGGCGGCAGGCAGGGCGCCCTTGCCCGGTGCAGTAGAAGAACGCGCCACAGTCGCGGCTGTGCGGAGCTAGTGCCGACGGGTCCTCAAGACTCGCGCACGCCCGCCAGCCCTCCGCACGGTCAGCACAGCCCTGTCCAACACGACGAGCTATTTCGCTCAGCCTGGAACACACAAACACCAAAAGTTGAATACCTTAGGTATTCTGTAGCAGTCAACCTAGATTGGTGGATGGTGGATAAAAAAAATATCTTCTGAATAACAAGCCAAATCTGCCACATCAGATATATATAATTTTTTTGAGGCCTCCTTCTTTACGGTAAGTCCTTCTTCTTTGCCTGCAGTGACTCTTTCAAATAATCACAGGTAATAGGTAGGTAGTTACCATGCTGAGCAAGTGAACTGATGAGATCTTTAACAAAACCAGTTCAGTAGTTTAATCGTGAACGAGTAACAGACAGACAGAGTTCGTTCATCGTGATATTTTTAGTGGATAAAAGTCCACTATTAGACGTAGGCCTCCCCATGTGACGTCATAACGACCGGGCCTAAGCTTCTCGCATCCTTCGAATTCCCGCAACCTTCTCCAGGTCTTCGGTCCACACTTTGGGAGGTTTTCTAACGCTGCGCATTCTTGTACATGTTCGCCACTCCAGAACCTTTCAGCCCCATTGACCATCAGTTCCGCGAGCAATGTACCCTGGCCACTGCCACTTCCAGTTCGTTCACATCTATACATATAATAAACCTGTAGAAGTTTTTAGTTGTGCGCGTATCACGTAAAATGTATTAAATCGATGTAGATCAATTTAACACGCTTATATAATTATATTAAATTTTTTTGTAATTTGATAAAATACGCTTTGTTTCATCGCAATCGGTTGACTATATCAAAAGATATGTCGCAGCCATCTGGTTAAATTAGCCATCCAATTGGACGCCTAGGGCGTACGTTAGACGCCGGCGTCCAATTGGATGCCTAGGCCGATAGTTGTTTGAACTAAAATCACTCAACGTTTAACAGCTTGGCCTATTGAAAGTTAGCCCTTTCGAAATGACTGATCAAGACTCAGCCAATTGATTCAAATTTAGTTCCGCTATTTTATTGATTTAATAACATTTCACTATTATTTGGTGGACACTATTACTAAAAAGTAGTTTTATATAATTTATGGTGAGTATGAAACCATATTTTAAACGTTGCGGTCAACGACATGGCTAATTGTTCTTTAGCCATTTTATTGGATGCCGCCGTTTAACGAACGCCCTAGGCGTCCAATTGGATTGCTAATTTGACCAGGTGGCTGCGACAGATATACCTGCTATATTTATTGACTTTTAGGTGGTACAGAATTCGCCGGGTCAGCGAGTTTATAACATTAGTATGTTAATCAACCACTTTTTTTGTGATTGTTTTGGAGTGTTGCTGCACTTGAATTGTGTTAATTAATGTACTTATAACTTTCCAGTGCTTGCAATGTTGGCGATACTTTTAAATATAGATACTGATTATTTACGTGTAGAGTATCAGCATTTATCTGTAGTAGATTGGACTGTATGGTTGGCGCAGTGGTTGAGCGATTGGCTGCGATACTCGCAAGTAACCAATTTTTGTATTGGCTACACATAGATGTGGCGGATCTGGGTGTCTTATGTGTGTTTGAATGTTTGTGAACGTACACTCGATACAGGAGTAATGTCTTGTATGAGACAAGTTTTTTTTTGCTACGAATAATTAGAATACAATTAAATACAAATTGCTACACAACAGCTTTTCTTTCTCTAGAAATGTCTGATAGAGGATCAGAATAGTAATTTCTGATAAAGATACTGTGGTCCTAGAAACCAAAGCGCAACTGAAGGACACAGGTGAATTTAAGTCAGGAAAATTCTAACACTTTCTCTCCCTCTACCTTAGAACGGAAAAAGTTTTTAATGATTTCTCACTATAAAAAAAATCCTTTACGGTAAACGGTGGAAACAACTTTAAAAGAGACTTTGATCCAGAGTTTGTTAGGAAAAACCGGCCTCATCTATTTTAAACTGACAAAAAAATTTACTTGTAAAAGTGTTTTTGAAAAACCTATTTGCAAAATAAATATCATTAAGTAGCTTCTTAAAATTATAAATTGAGATGAACAAGACTGACTCACCAGGATGGAAGGCTGAAGGGGTCAGCGAAGCAGCTGACCAGCAGACAACTCAGTACCAGGAGTTTGAACATGTTGATGATGGTAACAGTACTGTGCTGAACTCTGTCAGTTCCCTTACTTATTGAGCTCCTCAAGTGCCACTAAATTGAGCCACTTCATGCGATAACACACTCGTGTGAATACTGCGCTATTATCGACATATTGAGGGCTTGTTCAAGTCTCGTCACGTTGGAGCACTTGCCAACGTTGTCATGACTGTAGTCACTCAAGAAATTCCTTGGAAAAACCCGGACCAATTATTATATACTAGCTTTTGCCCACAGCTTCGCCCGCAGTCGTAAAATATAGCCCTATGTCACTCAGGAATAAAGCAGCTTACTATCGGTGAAAAAATGTTAGCAATCGGACCAGCCCCCTAGCCAAGTTACAACCGTTTCGCTTGCGTTGAACGCTTCGAGTTGACCGCGTCGCCGAGTCTTTTGTTCTGACCACGTGACTGAGCATTGAGATGACGTCATTCCCGTACATTTGAAGCTTTCTACTAGCCTTAACCTTTCGAATGTCTTAAGTTACACAGTCCGACATAAGGTAATTGTCTTTCTATTGTGTCTCTAATTACGACATTCAAAGAGTTAACTATTGCAGATTAGCAACTTGGCTAGGGGTACTGGTACTTCCAGAGATTACCTTCTACAAACAAAAAAACAAACTTTATCTTAAGTGAGATTAGTCACATATATATAGTAGGTATACTAGCTTCTGCTAGTGGCTTTGCCCGCGTGAAAAACGAAAATCATTCCGAGGGGAATAAGGATACACTTCAGGAATAAGGATAAAAATATTTTTTCAATACACTTGATAATCCACTCTTATCCCACCGCTTTTAGGGACGCAATAGACAGTTTTCCGCACTAGTGCTGAAAACCGCGTGCTCTTCCCCACCTGTGGCTAACAGCTGCACCGGTATCTTCGGTTTGATCTTCTCATGAGCTCATCTTGTTTAAATTTGCAGTTATTTAGACAAAATATTTAAAAAAATATTTCATCCATTTTATAAATAAAAAAAAAAAAAATAATAAAAAAAAAAAAAATTCGTTTATTTCAGGTAAGAACCCATATAAAATAAAATTACAATCCTAAACAACAATAAATTTCGAAATGTCAATAAATTAATCAATAAAAATCCAATAAATTAAAATCACAATTATTAAAATAAAATAAAGTTAAAAATAATAATAAAAATCGTCAAAAAAAAAAAAAATATTGTATTTGAAATAATTATTTTAGTCTCTTATATGCGACACTGTATGTAACTTGTCTGTCACAGCAGTGCCGCAAATAAGGACAGTCCAACCTACTCGCTATCATTTCCAGAACGGTATTGGAGCTGGCCCGCACTCTGCGCACAAGTGACGCACAACGCTTCCGCATGGTCGCATGGAAACAGTCCGTCCGTGCCCATGCGAACATACCCGAAGCGCTGCAGTAGCGAGGCAGACCCAACACCGCCCTGAAGGCGTTATTAAATTGGACACGAAGGGTGTTGTAGCTTTTCTGTGTGTAACTAGCCCACAAGCTGCAAGTATACAGGGACGTGCAATATGCCCGGAAAAGAGTTATTTTCACGTCCTCCGAACACCGCGCAAACTTGCGAGCCAGCATATTAGCTCTCTTAGATACAGCCCTTCGTTCCCGTTCTAAGTCAGCATGATCTCTGAGGTCAGCCTAAGTGCAACTCTGCCTAAGGTCAACTATGTGCCCAAGATATTTAAATTGATTTACCCTGTCTAAGGGGACATTATTCAAACATACCTGTGGTACATTTTCTGGGCACTTAGCACCACCAGCCTCAAAGACCATGTACTGGCTTTTCCTTATATTGTATACAAGTCCATGAGAAACAGCGTAACCCTCACACATCGCCATCAACCTCCTCAGGCCGCAGATCGACGCGCTAAGCAGAACCATGTCGTCTGCATAACTTAAGTTATTAACACATACGTCATCTACATGACAGCCGACATGCTCACTGCTCAGCGCGACGATCAGCGCGTCCATGTAAAGGTTGAAAAGCGTGGGCGAGGTCAGTCCGCCCTGTCTCACGCCGCATTCCAGGCGATATGGCTCCGACACTGCCCCCGCCCATCTGACACTGTTGACCTGGTTCGTGTACCAATACCTTAAGATGGTAACAAGTTCACGTGGAAGGTTAGTACTCTCAAGTTTTTTCCACAAAATGTCATACGCCACCGGATCAAAGGCCCTGGACAAGTCGAGGAAACATGCATACGGGTATAAAGCTTTTTAGGGTTTCGTAACCAGTCGGTAGAAATGGAACCCTTATAAGATCACTTTCTTGTCCATTTCTCCGTCTATAAAGACTATTTTTCTCAGGAACGTGTGGAGGTCATCACGTATAAATTAATATCAAATATTCAATTCTGATATTGGATCAAATGAGAAATGAGTATATTAGGAGAAGTTCAAATGTGGCGCCAGTGACTAAAAGTTGAAAGCGAATCATTTGTCTTGGTATGGAAGAAAAAAACGTGTTGCGCCAACCACAAATAAAATGCTACAGGGCCAGGAAGAAGATGAGATGATGATTTAGTTCTGATATTCCTTGGAGAACTAAAGACGTCACTTCTAAATCAACGCAATCTAAAAACAAGACTGGTTATGCTTCGTCTAGGGTCACGTATTTTGAGACTAGCAAGGAAATCAAAACCTATAGGCTACTTCCCGTTGATCTAGAATTCTAAAATTTGGCAAAAACCAAGGTCTCTTCTAGCACAAGTAAAGGAAAACTAAGCTTTAAGTCAAGAGTGAATAGGTTACTTGTAGGTAAGCGAGCTCCATTGTCAATCAATTATTATTCGTATTATTCATCATCATGTTGCTAAAAAAGTTATGAGTTTACATGTGGATAAATGGAGGGGGAGAGGGAGGCCAAAGAAAAGATGGATGGATTGTGTGAGAAGCGATATGAAAGAAAAGGGAGTTAGTGATAGTGTGACGAGTGACAGGACAGAATGGAAGAAAAAACGTTTTGCGCCGACTCCAAATAAAACGGGACTAGGGCAGGAAGATTATTCATCATCATCATCGTCACTATCAGCCTTTTCAATGTTCCCATTGTTGGGACTCAGGTCTCCTCTTTATGAGAGGGAATGGTCCGTAATCCACCACGCGGGCCCAGTGCGGGTTGGTGGATGTCACATGACTTCGAATTTTTGGTTCTAGGACATGCCGGTTTTCTCACGATGTTTTCCTTCACCGTTTTGAGAGCAGTGGTGATGATATAAATTACACAAAGTAATGCGCCTAGCAGGGTTCGAACCCGCGACCTACAACTCGTAATTCGGGACCGTTACCACTCGGCCACCACTGTTCTCTCGTATTATTATGAGCCTGGAATTATGAGAACGTTGTGTTCCACTGCAGGGCAAAGGCCTCCCTTCCGTAATTCCACTCTTTTCTGTCCTTAGCTACTTCTGTCCAGTCCTTAAGGTAGGAGTCATCGGCATGTAATATTTAAAAAAAAAGCTAAAAACTGAACAGTTACATTAACCTTTCGAATATCGTAATTAGAGACGCAGTATAAAGACAAAGAGAACGCTGACATTCGCTTGGGGTGTAATGAATTATAATAATTACTTTTATCGTCGAGAATCGAATTATTTACGAAGGTAAAGATTGTAAATAAACTGAAAGTTTATTACAAAAAAGCTTAAATTTTTTTAAACTTTTTTTTTAATTGAGATAAACTAGTGCTTGACTGCGATCCCACCTAATGGTAAGTAGCGATGCAATCTTTGATGGTGAGGCGCACTAGTTTATTAAGAGCCTATTCACATCCTTCTAGCCTTGAACACATCCGAATGGCGTGACGACAATATGTGGTACACTATACTAAGATCGAAAACCATTGACTTATTTCTCTGGACACTACACTGATATCCCTCGGAGTACTTCTATTGCGCTCATTCTCATCTATCACAGATAGACACACAGACGGAACCTCCTTGGTATACTTTTTTTTTGCATATAGTCATTTCCTCGCGGAGGTGGGATGAAAAGTTACGTGTTGCACTCGAATGCAAAGATTTTTCACCTCCTGCTCTTTAGGTTCTCTCGCTTACTCCACTCAGCTAAAAAGCAACTTTGCAAACAAAACAAATAACTGTTATAGTGATTCGGAAAAAACTTCGAGAATCGAATTATTTACAAAGGTAAAGAACCTAAGTAAATAAACTAAAAGTTTATTAAAAAAGCTAGCAAAAAAGCTTACATCCGAATGGCGTGACGACGATATGTGGTACACTTATACAATGTTCGGCGATTGTAAAACCTTACTAAGTTGGCCCCGACTTCAATGTGTATGCTAATGTAACACTAAAAGCTTGTAGTTTTATGAAGGAAGAATACCAAGGAAATGAATTCGTTTATTACTTGTTTTATATATGTTTTAAAAGTTTTATGTTCATTAGATTTTTGAAATATGATTACTTGGTGAATCTATTAAAATATCACTTACGAGTACATTTTCTTTTCTTTAACTAACTTCTCATCTTTTTACTAGCCCATACTGTTCCACTACTGGGCAAAGGCATCCCTCCACTCCTTCTTTCAATGTTCCCAGTTTTGAGCCACATCTTTCCGATTCCCAAGGAAGACATCCAAGTCGTCCCGCCATCTCCTTTTTGGTCTGCAGCGACCCCGTCGTGCGATTTCAGGGCACCAATTTTGCGTTTTACTGGCCCACCGCTCGATCGGCATGCGGCAGACATGTCCAGCCTAGTCCCACTTAAGCTGGGCAGCCTTCTGAACTACGTAAATGATTATTTACTCCTTATATTATTCTCAAAAATATAATATACTAACTTCTGCCAGCGGCTTCGCCCGCGTGTAAGTGGGTTTTTCCATACAAACCTTCTTACCCCCTTTTAACCCCCTTAGGGGTTGAGTTTCTTAGAATCCATTCTTAGTGGATGTCTACACCCTATAAGGAACCTACCTGCCAAATTGTATGTATGTAGGTATTATAGTTTCTGAGATTTTGTGATTAATCAGTGAGTGGTATTTTGCTTTTATAAAGAGCAGCGGTGGCCTAGTGACAAGGGACCCGACTTGCAAATGATAGATCACAAGTTCAAACCCAGTCCGGAGCATTACTTTGTGTAATTTATTTCACCACTGCTCACAAAGCGGTGTAGGAAAACATCATGAGCAAACCCTCATGTTCTAGAACTCAAAATTCGAAGACATGTGACATCCATCAATTCGCACTGGGCTCACATGGTGGATTTCGGCATTACTTCTCTTAAGTGAGGAGCTAAGTCCTGCTGATAAGGTAAATTCTTATTTTCAAATATTAAAAAAAAAAATACAGTGAGGCATTTAAAAAATGCCTCACTGTATATTTGTATGCCTGTAAGATTTATGGCTTCTGACATTATCCGTAACAACTATCAAAGAACTATAAAGCCAGTATTTGATTTTTAAAGCTCGGAGTGACTGACTAGACTAGTTTTTATTCCGCCTTAGAGCCCCTTATGAAAATGTCAGTCGTTCGAGCAAGACAGAGCTATAAATCCTAAATACCTCTATCCCTTTAGCAGTTCAGTTCAGATCGTCAAATGGATTTCATTAAGAGCTCTTGGTACGACCTCTGAGCACCTCTTATGGACAAAATAAATGTAAGCTTCAAAGTTACTATCTGAACAAGTGTGCAAATTAAATACGGGTATCCACTTCTGTTATAAAACAACAAAGTTTTCTACCATAAAACTAAACCGTACATGAATGAAACCGTCACTAACCTAGAAATCAGATTACCCACTAAAGTGCTCCTAAACGGCTCCACCGTACATCAAAGGGTTGCAAATAAAAGTAAATATGCATCGTCCGGGTTACGAACCCGCGTCGCACCGGTGCATTACCGCGCTGCACGTAATTGCATTTTGACATGACGCGAGCAAAAGCGCTTGGTGTGTGGCCATGAAAATAACCTGATGCTGCTAAGAATTTTGTTCCGAGTTCTTTTTAATAAATTAATACTCATTTACACATGAAAACCAAGGTTACCGATATATACCGAAAAATCGCTAAAATTAAGTGGCAGTTGGCACACTGCTCGTAGATCAGAATAATATGGACGATGGGGCCAAAAGGTTCTGAAGTGTCGACCGCGTACCGGAAGATGTAGCATTGGAAAGTCTCCTACAAAGTGGACCAATGACTTGGTGAGAAACAGGTCCACCGACCAATTGTGGTTGCAACTCTAAGGGGAAACAGCAATAAATAAAAATTTATTAAAAATAACAATTTTAAAAGAGTTTCTTGCCAGGCCTTTTTCATAGAAAAATAACAATTGTTATTTCTCTGCTGGTTACTATAATTAAAAAATTCAAAGGTCTTACAATTAAATAAAAATCCGTACAATTAAAGTAATGATCAGATTATTGTTACCGTTACATTAGATTACAATCACAGCCAACTTATTCTTAGCCATTCGAATACTGTAATTAGAGACAGAATAGACAGACAATGAGAGAGCGTTTACTGGGATTTTAACGAATTAATTATTTTCTCTGGCATTACGGTGATGAACATAAGTAAACTAATAAAGTTTAAAAAGCCACGTATTCCGCTATTTTCCTAACCCATATTAATAGCGACCCCTGTGCACCTTTACCGTTCCCGCTAAGTACACCGGTGTCGCTCGGAGTAGTTTTATTGCGCTCACTCTCATCTGCCACAGATTAAATACAAGTATTCGTTTGTTGAGGGTATTATGAAAATGTTGTTATTAAAACGGTTCCGTGGTCCCACTGTGGGCGCCAATATAATTGCTTGAGTTTTGTTTGTGTAGTTTGGTAAAATAATGGGTTTGACATTTACTGGTTTGATTTGCTAATAATTTATTCAAATGGTTTCTAATGTAATTTGGCTAATGATGTACATTGAATTCCCGCATGTGCGCCAACATTCATCTTTATAATAATATGATCACACTAATATTATAAAGGTTGTAATGCTCAGGGTTCCAGATAAACCAAAAAAAAAGATGAATAAGGTCAGTATAACAATTTATGCACAGATTTTCAAGTTAATTAAACTAAATACTAAAACAGAATCCTCAAAACAATAGCAAATATACTATCATATACGTTATCGTACGAGTATGATAGGATCAAACCCGTGGCAAGAGGAATGCCAGTCCGCAGGCTCTGCCTAGAAGCCGATCGCTCCTTGATAACTGCAGTGAATATGACAGTTGCCACTTCGTCAGTCGAACAACGAGTCTGTTGCAATATGAGTTGAAGTCGAAAACCTTGATCAATGTCCTGGTATTGGGGTTTCAGTTTCAATTAAAGGTGAATGTTTGTGTGTGTGTATGTTTATTACTTAACGTTCAGAAAGTCGAATGGATTTTAATGAAACAGTACACAAATGGACCATATCCTGGAGTAGTACATAGAATACTTTCTACACCAAGATTACGTTTCCTGGGGACAATTTTCTACTACCACATGGGCGATGCAACTGGGAGCAGCTAAGTTAAATACTTTAAATCCACACACTGATCATGTTCTGAATAAAGAATTAAATCTACTGCACACTCGAATTTTTATTTATTATTTTTGCACAGTACACCAGTATCACTTGCAGTAGGTTTATTTCGCCCACTCTCATCTGCCAACGATTAAATACCAGTATTCGTTCGCTGAGAGTTATGGAAATGTTGTTATGTAAAACAGTTTTATGATCCCACGGTGGGCGCCAACTTTGTTGCTTTATTTTTATGTGGTTGTTGTTTAATACTTGTTCTTGTTTGTTGAATGCTTCAAATTATTATTCGATAAATTACAATTAATTTATTCAAATTGCTTAACATGCAGGAGGTTATTTGAAATTCTTATTGAAAGCCATAATAACATTTTATAATTCCTTTTTACTTACAAGAATAAAAAACTAAGATCGAAGAATTGATTTATCTATAATATTATTTTTCTGGAAACTAAGCTAGTTTCTCTCGGAGTACTTTTATTGCACACATTCTCATGTGCCACAGATTAAAGTGAGGGTATTATGAAAATATTTTTATTAAACTATGACTATTTAGTTGTCCCACGATGGGCGCCAATTAGGTTGTAATTTTCGTTTGTGTGTTGGTTGAAGAAAGAATGGACTTATAATTCACTAGTTCATATTTCTATCAAGTCATGTTGCAGTTATTTATTCAAATTGCTTAATATACGAATATGAAATGAAAGCCAATTAAAAGTCCCAAATGGGTGCCAATTATTATGTTTAATATTTTAAAATTGATCCCACAGTAGGCGTCAATTTGCAGATATAATAGTTATTTGAATGTTTTATGTGGCAAAAATAAATATGGTTTTTGTTAAAAAAAAATGTAAAATTTAGCTTTAACAAAATCCCAAATGGGCATTAGTATTATTTTTGGCAGCTATATTTTACAATGCAACCAAACTCGAACATTAAAGAATAAACTTTGCAGTTTTTTTAATTAATTGGTAGATTCGTTTTTGACCGCTATCTCACATGATGGAAAGCAACAAAAGAAGCGAAGAAATATAAACGATTAAGTTTTTTTTTTATGTAAAAATAATGGTGATTTGGATTTTGGTATATTACAGAAAACAAAATTGAAATCGTACAGAAAAGTCTACGCGTCTAAAACCAACAACACCTAAGCCTAAATTACTTACAAGAAAACTCTCAGAACGTTCACAATATCGACCTGTCATCTTGGAACTCAATAAATTGGAATCGACAGCTTGCAGTCGCTACGAGTTTCTGTAGAACCGCTACGAAGTTCTACGAAAACACTACAGACGCTACGTAGCGTAGCGGTATTGAACTAATAAATTATTTGCTATTACAGCGCTTCGGGTTTATTATAATAGGATTTCTGAAATCAGTTTCCAGTTGTTTGTGCGCAAACAACTGTAAGATCAAAGTATTATGCAAAAATAGCACATTTTGATACAAGTGGAGAAAGTTTGTCGGTTGTGACTGAGGCAGAATTCACACGAGCTTCAGGGTGGTGTGGAGACGAGTGCGGCAGTGACAAATTTCCACGTGTATAAAACAACGGTTTCCATTACACTGACGAAGAAATAAAGTAACGGAGGTTGACCAGCGACACGTGGAGTCACTAAGCACCTAGCCTGATAAATAAATTGTGGTGGGGGCCAGCTCTCGCACTTTTCTGCAGTAGTGCGGAAAACAGTAAATTGCGTGCCTAGTGAAAAAGATACTGTATAAAACGTTGTATAAATTTATTTTATTTTTTATACAAAGGAAGAGAAAGTCTTGAAATATCAATAAATGAAACTTTTTGCGAGAGTTTTTAACAGAGATTGCCTTCTGTAGGAGTACCTCTAGAAGGCAATCTCTGTAAAAAGCTCTGAATTATATAAGCTCTTTTCATACTTTTCTTCTCCAACCTACCGATTATATTATGATAATTCTTTAGAATGATGATAAATCTCAAATCAGTGATTGAGATTTCGTAATCAACTCGTTCATAGTGTTTTATAGACAAAATAATGCACAGTTAGTGATAGACAACGAGTGTGAGGCTAAAAAAGCATTATAATTCAATAAAATTATGTCATTATTCAATTTGCTAAAATTTTCACTGTCAAGTATGAACTAAAATGTATAGGCAAATAACTATAATTAAGATAGCTAGATCAAGACATCTGGCTTTAATGCAGTAATAAATTTCACGACTCAGCTTGCTAAAGGCTAGGATTTGGCACAGATAACGTCTCTGCCTGCCAAGCGAAGGTTGCATAATATGACACTTCATATTTGAATGTTGATGACTGTGGAATGACACGTTAGAAAAGGAATTGACTCGCGTTAACCTAAAAACCTAGACGGCTTTTAAAGTCATCCAAAAAGGCAATGGAAGGCTTTTGGGATTATGTTGATAAACCCAGAAACCAGGTTTGCACTCGTATAATAACTTTAGGTATGTAGTGTATGAGCACAAAATAGATAGGTACAGAAGACAATCTACATACAAAGCTCGCTCGAGCAACGCACACAGACACCGCTCACGGATACGATATCTTGGCTCAATCGCTCGCACCCACTCGTACAGTACCCCTTTTTTTTATGGTGGGAAAAATCATCCAATGACAAACCCCGCTCTTGGGCGGAGTGGGAGATAGTGTCAGACTCTTACTGACTAAAAGACCCACCCTGTTTCTTCTAGCCTTCGTACCGGAGCTCAAGTTCCCTTTCGGATATCCCTGGACCCAGTAGGCTTCGACCCGGCTAGGTCCCTGCTGTTGCTGACAACTCCTTGAGGCACGCGGGAACAGTGCGCACCGTCGACGACTTGGGCTTGGTCCGGACAGTTACCGGACGGCCGGACAGCGAGCTACCCATTGTTCACTGTCCGCAAGTCCGCGCCTACGGTGGCCGGAAATCGGGATCGGAATCCCAGCGGCGGCGGTGAGAGCGCCGTTGACGGATGCAGTCGGCCTCCTCCTTCGCGAGCATTACTGCTTTGCAGAAGTCGGCGACCGCCTGCCATTCCTCCTCGCTCCGGACCATGGCCTCAACCAAGGCCCGGCGCGAGAGGTCTCCGCCGCCGATCGCCCCCACGAGGGCACGGCGATGCTCCGCCCAAGCAGGGCACACCTCGACTGTGTGCTTCACCGTGTCTTTCGGGCGTTCCGCACAGTGGTGACATCCGGCCATCACTTCCGCTTTAATCCGGAATGGGAACCTTCCGAACGTGCCATGTCCGGAGAGGGTCTGCGTCATGCGGAAGGTAAGGATGCCGTGAGGTCTTTCCAGCTACGCCTCAAAGAGGGGACAGCGCAACGAACTGACCCTAGCGCAATCGCCTAGCGTAGGTATAAAATGTGAAGTACAATACATGAGATTGACTTCTGTACCTATCCATTTGGTGATATAGTTGAAAGCAGTGATGGCCGAGTGGTAACTGCCCCGACTTACGAGTTGGAGTCAAGGCTTCAAACCCAGCCAGGCGCATTACTTTGCGTAATTTATTTCATCACCACTGCTCTCAAAACGGTGAAGGAAAACATCAGGAGGAAACCGGCATGGCCTAGAACCAAAAATTCGGAGACATGTGACATTCACCAAACCGCACTGGGCCCGCGTGGTGGATTACGGCCCATTCACGTTCCTAAAGAGAAGAGGCCTGAGTCCCAGCAGTGGGAACATTAAAAAAAGGCCGATTATGCCATGTTAATGTATGTAGTGTATGTTGCGATCACGCAATGAACTCTGAGCATAGCCTTTTACATTACCCTTTGGGTGACTTCAAGCCTTATCATGAGGCCTATTGTAAGCGACTACGATTCAGTGCCATACGTCATTACTGGCAACACGCACTGGTCATAGATGTTTATACTGGACAAGCAGAAACCGCGCAGCTTCCCAAACGCTGCCCAGCTGAGTCGGAAATCAGTATAAGATAAATAATGGACTTACTATACCTACCGTTTTCGTGTTCTTCCCTGTTCGTAATGTTATTTCCAAATTCCCACTTCAGGATTGTTTTATTATCAAAATTCTTATTTTGTAAAACGTTTTTTCTACTAGGTTTTTGCTATTGTATCCAGTTTATTCTCTCTCTGTATCCTATTTGATTCCTCAGCAATTATGATACTCTATTAGAATGGTAATGGAATTGTTATCCTATCTGCAACAATGTAATATTGGAAGTAACGTTAAGATGGTATTGCCCACGATGCCGCACCGAGAAAACCGCACGCGGAGCCACTGCGCATTTCCATACACGAACAAATGGATTGGTAGCAATCATGTAATGTGTAGAAGAATACTTTGACTTGTCTGAAATATTAGGTTCTTAGATAAACGCGTCAAGAAGTATGTTGTAGAAATAATGCTTGCTCTAATAAAATTGGGCCTGAAAAGTTTGAAAATAGAATAGAATAGAATAGAATAGAATAGAATAGCATTTATTCGGCGCAAGCAACACAATACACAAATAATAATAAAAAAGAGTACAGACATACAATACAGTTACAGTTAAAATACTAATAGTACGGTTGATAACTGAAAATTGAGGAATATATCCGTATATTATATATGTTGCGTTTAAAAAACGGAAAGTTCGCATTCAATAATGATGATCTTCACTTAATACTACCTAAAGGTAGGTCTACGTTAGAGGACCCGATCACGAGCTGAGCTCAAATTCGTATAGTGTGGACCGACTTTAGAGAAGACGAGTCCGAGCGACACTATACCAATTTAAGCTCTGCCACTCCACCACAAACACCACTCGTGCTCGGCTACTCTAGCGTAAGAATTACCACTGTCCATCGGCAAAGTTTGCTTTCTTTATGCAAAAGGCTGCTTCGTCTAATGTTAAGTTATGTGATATAATGGAAGATATTTAAGGCTTATAGTCCCTTGAACCATCTGGCCAAAATTATGTGGACGCACCTCTCGCACCCACCTAGGCGGTAGTACGCAAATCTTTGCATTTATTTGCGGCCAGCAGTGCCCGGAAAGTGCTTTAAATCCATTTTCTTTGCGAAATATTTATTGATTTACATATGCAATGTTCACTTTGAAGAATATTCAACCACCAATTTTTATGTGTAAAAATGTTTCTGAAGATCCAAGCCACAAAGATCTAAAGACCACAAAAAAATAATAAAGTACAGTTACCAAAAAAACAGTATTTGTTTTATTGGTACCAAAAAACTGTAAAATAACTTTTTAAGTGGAAGTTAAAAGTAAAACAGACTAAGTTCGAAATAACACGCTGCGCTCCAAAACGGGCGTAATAGACGTGGGCAAAAAGGCTGCCAGGCTCAAATGGGATTGGGCGGGTCACGTCAGCCGCGTGAGGCAAGTATCGCCACGCAGTGGGCTCCTGTAAAGGGGAAGAGCCATTGAGGTCGCCCTAGAAAGAGGTAGAAAGATGATCTGGACGTGTATCACGAGAACTGGTTCGAGACGGCACGAGAGTAGACTGTCTGGAAGGACTTGGGGGGACCTTTACCCAGCAGTGAGACAGTAATGTCTAGGAAAAAAAGTGGAAGTTGGGGTCCCCGTCCAAAGAGTCCCACGACCCCTAGATGTAACGCTGACATGTAGGTACATATTTAAAGACACAATTAAAATAGTCATGTACATAGTGTACATCGTACAAACTCCTTGGTACTATTGCCAAAACAGATCTTGAGCGCTCGGCGTCAGAGTGGGGATCGCCTTGCGCATTCCATACATTGGCGAGCCAATCGTCGTTGTTGTTACATACACGCAGCAGCGCAGGGAGCGAGTCATGAGTGACGTCTATGACGCGATGGCGCGGCGAGCCAATCACTGTCACTCCCCGCCCCCGCGTCCCACTTCGCACCACTAAAGAGACCGAATATTTGACTTCTGCGCAACTTGAAGCCAGCGCTCAAGATCCGTGGCGCAATTGTGTTCCTGAGTTGAGCTTTACGATGACAAATGCTTGCACCGACTGGACAGGTTTACTCAAATCTGTGTGGTTCTTTCCTCAAAAGACCATTTCAGATACCTATCTGCTTGGTTCTCACAGATTTGATCATTACATGTTTGCTGTATGGACTTTAAAAGAGACTGACCCCTGAGTTTGTTTCGGTGTTTCTTCTCAGGGTAATCAGCTAGGAAACACCGGCCTCTTCTAGTACCCCTCAAGCGCCGACTGTACATACGTCTGTATAACTTGAATGACTTTAAAAACGCTTAATTGTCGCTTTATACACACGTTTGTACGAAATTTTTTTGGCCGAAAATTTTGGTTTCTATATCATTGTTTTTCCTAGAAAAATCAGGGAAAAGATTTTTTTTAATGATTTACGTAAAAATGCGCAATCAAGTAATAATAATTAATACCCATCCGCTCGCGAGGAGTTAAATTGACTTGTAAAAGCGGTTATTAAAAAGTTATTTGCAAAATCAACATCATTTATAAACATGTCGAAAATCAAAATAATATATTTTGTAAATAAATGAAACCTTACCAAACCTACTCAATCGAAAAATTTTAAACTACATATTAGCTTTTGGTGAATATTTGCACAAGCACTTAGAGGTACTCTGTATTCACAGTAACTGCATACGAATGAATTCTCTCGTTCCCTTTCTGAGAGTTATGTGAATGGGAAGCCATTTTCTACGTGTATAATTTCGTTTTTAGAGTTCCGTAGGTGCAGATTGAAAACAAACCGCTATGAATAACATTTAATAGCAGCAAGTACTTATGTTAATCACGGAAACTGTACCTATTTATAAAGCGTTATTCATAAAAATACCTACTCTATTAACCACGTCTTCTTTTCCCTTCTTTTTTTTACTGGCAACCTCTCAGGACTAACAAAAATACACACGCATAATCACATTCCAACTTTGCCTTTACAATATTCGTGTTTTACTCGCAACTAAGTCATCACATATTATATATACTTCCTGTAGTATAGCGAATGGTAACTATAAATTACAAAAGGCTTACAAACCCTAATGATAATTTTCATTCAGTTTAAAGTCAATGTATTTGTGTAGTTATGCCTTGATCACACGTACCGAGTAAACAGGCGAGACAGTGCTCTCGGCCGAATACTCGGTACGTTTGAACAAAGCGCCGGGTGCTCGGCCGAGCGCTTATCTACTACAACTCGCTTACATCATTGTCTAGGCCGAGCAACATTTTTCTGTCTCGCTCTTTTACTCGGTACGTGTGATCAAAGCATTAGGTAACTATGGTAACTGCTCTGACTTCAATTTGTAGGATGCTATTTCAAACCCAGCCAGCCGCATTATTTTGTGTAATTTATTTCATCACCTGGTCTGAATACGGCAAAGGAAATATCGTGGGGAAATCGGAATGTTCTAGAACCAAAAAATCAAAGACATGACATTACCACTGGGCCCACCTGGTGGATTACGACCCATTCCTTCTCTTAAAGAAGAGGCCTGAGACCCAGCGGTGGGAACATTACAAGGCCGATTATGCTTATGTTTTATGTATTGTCTAGATGTCATAAAATATCTGTAACAACTTCCAACCTTCGGCAAGTCTCAGGACTTGAAAATAGTTAAAATATATTCTATATTACAAGTTTAATGAATAAATTACAACAAGTCCCTAAGTGCGTGCAAAGTTTTCTAAAAGTCTCTATCTTGGTAAGGCCGGGATCTTTTCAGTTTCCCGATAAAATATTTTTCATCGTAATAACGTAAACATTTACGTGTTATGAAGTTAGTGGTTACTTTCATTTTATAAGGCAGGCTTTTTTTTATATTTATCTTAGTATTATGCTAAGTTGTACGCATATAAAATTGTTTGGCCTTTTTAAGTTTATGCATATCATCCTCAGGGGATTGTTTACGTTTGTAGCCTCACGGCTATACAGTATTTCATAATAAACAGTTTTTACTGTCATTATATCATCGTAGATACGGAGTTATGTCTTCCTCGTTGCTGTGGGATCTTTTGCAAGAGTTATTACAGCCACGGGACGCAAAGGCCAACTGAAGAGACATGGCTGGATTTTTGGGCAAGCCATAATTGAGGCTGTAAGTCCCATCTTTAAGGAGTGGCTGGAAAGACTAAATAGCATTATTACCTTTCGCATGACGCAGGTCCTCACCGGATATGGTCAGTTTGCTAGATTCCTGCACCAGATTTGTGCGGAAGAAACGCCCGGGGCCAACATTGTGTGGACCACTCGGAGGACACGTGGAGGATACGGTAGAGGTGTGTCCCGCCTGGGCAGAGTACCGCCATGTCCTCGTGGGGCGTTTGGCGGCAACGTTCTCTCGCGTCGGGCCTTGGTACAGGCCATAGTCTAGAGCGAAGAGGAGTGGCAGGCGGTCTCCTCCTTCTGCGAAGCAGTAATGCTAGCAAAGGGCCGCAGCACGCGCGAGGCAATGGCCCTCGCGCCCGAGCCGCAGGAATTCTGATCCCGATTTCTAGCCACTGTAGACGCGGGCTTGCGGGCAGCGAGCAATAGATAGCTCGCCATTCGACCGTCCGGTAGCCGTCCGGATCAAACCCAAGCCAACGACGGCGCGTAGTGTTCTACGCACGCCTCAAGGAGTTGTCAGCAACCACAAGGGCCCAGCGGGGTCGAAGCCTACTGGGGTCATGGGTGATGCGAAAGAGACCCCCAGGGCCATCTAACAATGGCAAAAAAGGAACAGGAGTGGGTTTTTAGTCAGTAAAAGTTTGACACGGCCTCCTGCTCCGCCCAAGGGCGAAAGATGTCATTTAGATGATATTTCCACCTAAAAAAAAATGGCTGGATTTTAGTCAGTAAAAGTCTGAATTATCTTGTCGCTCTGTGTGAAGAAAGGGGAAGTCTTCTTGTTTCATTTAGAACGGGACAATATTTGATGTCTTTTGAGTGAATCCAATTTTCATTATTGTCTCCTAAGATGATGAATGTGAGAAAAATGTAGACTCCGTAGATTATTTTTTATCTCACAGATAGAGAGCAGTGTATATTTACGTTGCCTTCTCATACAGGTTATTAATAGTAAAATATCGAATAACCAACGTTTTTAAAAGCGACCGTGGTCTTTCTTGTTCATTCTGGTCGTATTAATAGAAAACTAACAAATTGAACAGAACACTAGCTTCTAACGTTTTGTAGCCTCATTATGTAGGCCAGTGTAAAATAAAATATTTTCAATTCAGTTGAGTAAAGATCTAAAATACCGAAAATCCTACCCACACATGCGACTCGAGCAATCGAGCACAGAACCTCCTCATTTAAAGTCGGATAAAAACACCACACTACAAAAAAATCTGCGAAACTAAAGCATATAATTAGCAATTGAACAGCGGAGTATGTTTTCAGATTTACAGCGAGTCTTTTGTTTACTCAACTGAAACTCGACGGGTTTGCTGTTAAAGCGCGCCAAATGAGCCAGGTCGGCAGACGAGCTTCATTAGTAAAACGCGCGCGTTTACGTTTGCCATAGGTTAGGGTTGTGACGAGTAAGTTTATGGAACAAGGGTTGTACATCGACTGTAAATGCTATGATTTTATTTATTTATTTAAACTTCATGTACCAGTGCGTTTCACTTAAGAAGTTCTTTCGCCGTAATGTTGGCACCCCTGTCTGTCTACAGAAAAAAGAAGGAAAAAAAGGAAAGAGTTGCCTACTCTACCAAAAATTTTGCACGAAATGTGAAACGAAATCGATTTTAAGGGTAATACACAAGCAACACTTTTTGGAGAATTATGAGGGAATGGGATTTTATAAAAAGAAAGCAGGTCTAAAAGGAAGTTGTCAATAGAGAGATACGATATTGTGGCGTGCCGTTTTCGGTATTTTGGAGGCCAGCGTCCTATATTTTATTCAAAAATAGATTTAGAGTTTCCAAAAGAAAAAAAAAGAAAATTATACGACAAAAAAAAAGAAATCAGCACTGTGTGTCTAACGCCCAGCAAATGCTGGTCACCCTTTCCGTGCGGGCACGCTCGGCGTACTTTGTACATTTATTCTTGTTTACTTATATAACCGTTGTGCTGTGTCTGTACCGAATAAAAGCATTTCTATTCTATTCTATTTCTAGACAATTGTTAAAAGTAACGAAATATCAGTTAATTTCCCTAATTTTAAGTAATTTCATTGCTCAAAATATAGCAACACTGTTTTTCCTTATGTTGCTGTAATGTTGGCAACATTAAGTAGTAAAAAAGACAACACTGTGGTAGGTTTGCACAATAAATACTAGATATTCCAAACGGAAAAAATAAAATAAGTTATTTGTAATAATAAAATACATAATAATTATATGTTAAAATAATAAACTACTAAATACTATGAAAAATATCAAATCATAAATTTAAAGAACTTTATAATAAAAAATTTAAGTTCATTTTGGGATTTTTACAATGTTTTCACATAATAAAGGCAATAAGAAATGTTTAAGTGTGTCCATGGAGTCTCTTACACATTCTTTTGTACAATTAGCACCATTTGGAACGAAGTTCCATAGCGCGCGTTGTGAAAGGGGGCTAGACGGAAAAAATTCTCACGAAAAATTGTACCGACACTTTTACTGTCAAAATATAAATCCAAGATGGCGGCTGCAAGAAATTATCAACTTTTTCGTCATGGGTGTCGTTTTCATGGTTTTCGAGGGTGTTGAAACCGGCGATGGTACTGTCAAAATATAAATCCAAGATGGCGGCTGCAAGAAATTATCAAATTTTTCGTCATGGGTGTCGTTTTCATAGTTTTCGAGGGTGTTGAAACCGATGGTACTGTCAAAATATAAATCCAAAATGGCGGCTGCAAGAAATTATCAAGTTTTCCGTCATGGGTGTCGTTTTCATGGTTTTCGAGGGTGTTGAAACCGATGGTACTGTCAAAATATAGATTCAAGATGGCGGCTGCAAGAAATTATAAAATTTTTCGTCATGGGTGTCGTTTTCATGGTTTTCGAGGGTGTTGAAACCGATGGTACTGTCAAAATGTAAATCCAAGATGGCGGCTGCAAGAAATTATCAACTTTTTCGTCATGGGTGTCGTTTTCATGGTTTTCGAGGGTGTTGAAACCGATGGTACTGTCAAAATATAAATCCAAGATGGCCGCTGCAAGAAATTATCAAATTTTTCGTCATGGGTGTCGTTTTCATGGTTTTCGAGAATGTTGAAACCGACAGTATTGTCAAAATGTAAATCCAAGATGGCGGCTACAAGAAATTATCAACTTTTTCGTCATGGTTGTCGTTTTTATGGTTTTCGAGGGCGTGGAAACCGATAGTACTGTCAAAATGTAAATCCAAGATGGCGGCTACAAGAAATTATCAACTTTTTCGTCATGGGTGTCGTTTTCATGGTTTTCGAGGGTGTTGAAACCGACAGTACTGTCAAAATGTAAATCCAAGATAGCGGCTGCAAGAAATTGTTAACTTTTCCGTCGTGGGTGTCGTTTTCATGGTTTTCGAGGGTGTTGAAACCGATAGAACTGTCAAAATATAAATCCATGATGGCGGCTGCAAGAAATTATCAAATTTTTCGTCATGGGTGTCGTTTTCATGGTTTTCGAGGGTGTTGAAACCGATGGTACTGTCAAAATGTAAATCCAAGATGGCGGCTGCAAGAAATTATTAACTTTTCCATCATGGGTGTCGTTTTCATGGTTTTCGAGGGTGTTGAAACCGATGGTACTGTCAAAATATAAATCCAAGATGGCGGCTGCAAAAAAAAAAATTTTTTCGTCTTGGGTGTCGTTTTCATGGTTTTCGAGGGTGTTGAAACCGATAGTACTGTCAAAATATAAATCCAAGATGGCGGCTGCAAGAAATTATCAAATTTTCCGTCATGGGTGTCGTTTTCATGGTTTTCGAGGGTGTTGAAACCGATAGTACTGTCAAAATATAAATCCAAGATGGCGGCTGCAAAAAATTATTAAATTTTTCGTCATGGGTGTCGTTTTCATAGTTTTCAAGGGTGTTAAAACCGATAGTATTGTCAAAATGTAAATCCAAGATGGCGGCTGCAAGAAATTATCAACTTTTTCGTCATGGGTGTCGTTTTCGTGGTTTTTGAGGGTGTTGAAACCGATTGTACTGTCAAAATGTAAATCTAAGATGGCGGCTGCAATAAATTATCAACTTTTTCGATATGGGTGTCTTTTTCATGGTTTTCGAGGTTGTTGAAGCCGATAGTGCTGTCAAAATGTAAATCTAAGATGGCGGCTGTCAGAAATTATCAACTTTTTCGTCATGAGTGTCGTTTTCATGGTTTCGAAGATGTTGAAATAGTGCTGTCAAAATATACATAAAATAGGATAGTAGTTTTTAGTTATCTTGTATTGACTAGACGGAAAAAATTCTCACAAAAAATGTTGTAACGATACTTTTTGCTATAGTAAGCTATTGTAAGCCTTGCGGCGTGCGCATGTTTCTCTGTCTATCTCTCCCTCTCTCTCTCTCTTATAGAAAGCAAGCCAGAACGGAACTTCGTTCCATCCGGGTGTCCCTTGACACCTCAGTAGTTTTTTTTTCTGACTGACTGACTTCTTGACAATGACACTTTTTGAAATAAATGCCTTGGGGTGTGTTACATGATTCCGAAAAATGAAACCTCGAATAACACGTCCCCGTAAGTTTACTAATCCAAAACACGTTACAACGAATGCACGCGATAGCAAAAAAACTTAACACCGTGGCCATGTGATCTCGAATAACATAATTCAGAAAAATGTAATATCGTATAACACGTCCCAGTAACTTTGTTAAATGCTACCACGAAAACCCAGACGCCGTAGTTATGTGATCGCGAATAACCAAATTTTATTATTTAAATTTCGAATAATTTAACAAAAAAATTACACTACGTTGTCCACCAAAGGTCCCACTAAAAGTTTTGACTGCCATTGCCCAGGCACAAAGGTCCACGTGGGACTAAGTGCGGAAACCATACTCAAACATAACATAGTGTAAATTTTTTACAGGAAACGACCAATTGGAACCGTGCACCGGCTTTTACGTTACGGGCATCATAATAGACAATCAAATTACACCACCATTTCTGTCTATAGAGTAGAGAGAGTGTTTTATCATGTTGGCTTTTCATCATCTGTTTTCACCTTTACACTATTGGCCATGTCATAAGCCATTGTCACACAAATTATTGTAAAACAGGGATTAAACTTGTTGTGATTTATAGGATTAATTCGTTATGATTTAATTCATTCATACTCGTAGCATAGATTAATTATAGATTTACGTAAGCTCGAAACGAAATATTGATTCAATTTGTTATTGAAATTGTAGTGCCAGTTAAGGTAGGTCGTTATCATTCATCATTTTTTCAATATGTCGTGACATCGACCGTTCCTGAGTATTTCGTATCCAGCGAATTTCCTTGATTTTCACCAGGTTACCAATGTCAGTAACAGGATTTCGGACGGCGACCGTCTGGTAACCGTTCGGACCGAGCCCAAGTCGTCGACGGCGCGTAAAGTTCCACACGCGCCTCAAAGAGATGTCAGCATGCCGTAGGAGCCTAGCAGGGTTGAAGCCTACTGGAGCCAAGGGTCTGCTACTCAAAAGAAGACTCCGCCCTGGTATGAAAGGCAACGAAGAAACAGGAGTAGGTTTTTAGTCAGTAAAAGTCTGACACACCCTCCTGCTCCGCCCAAGAGCGGGGGATGTCATTGCATGATTTTCCCACCTCAAAAAAAAACCGTTGTCAGGAAAATTTATCATCCTTTCAGGTGAAAGACGTCCACAGCCAGACATAGGCCTCCCCCATCTGGCCTTCCGGTATCTCTGGCCGTGGGTAACCGGACCGAACCCGAGACGTCGACGGGGCGTACAATAGCCATCATTGCATAGAAAAAAGAAAGAAGAGAAGTTAAATATTTGGTCTCTTTACTGGTGCGAAGTGAGACGCGGGAGCGGGGAGTGTCAGTGATTGGTTCGCCGCGCCATCGCGTCATAGACGTCACTCCTGATTCGTTCCCTGCGTTGCTGCATGTATCTAACAACGAAGACGATTGGCTCGCCAATGAATGGAATGCGCAAAGCGATCCTCAGTCTGACGCCGAGCGCTCAAGATCCGTTTTGGCAATTGTAAGTAGTTGGTAATTCACGCATGAGGCCCTCTACTTACTCCTATGCGGACTGTTGTGCGTGAGCCATGGCGGCCAAAAGCTTTGGTGGGCTTATTTCAACCAGCCCACCTCTCTCCAAAAACTGATAAGTCTTTCAGGTTTTTCAGAACTTCAGTAAGGGTATTGAGGATCTTAAGGTTCGTGTGCGTATATCAGAGAAACCTGTGCAGTCATAGAAATTAAAAAACATTTATATCAAATAGACTGTAGAGACATCTATGGCGACACATAAAAACTAATCCTGCATCGCGCAATCAAAGTTCTCCACGCCCGAAATCATCTATCGGGCAGTTGCCCACCAGACCATAACACCTGTCTGGTCAGAGGATCCTCCCTTTTCAATGGAGGCATGTGGGAGTTTTCTCTCTGTTCCGCCTACCTCCCGAAATACCAATTACAGGCACTTTTGAATTGTCAAAATATCGGTCAGTCAAAAAATATATACACGTACACAGATAAACACATGCGTGATTGTTTTGGAGTTTTTAGTCATAAAAAGTCTGACACGCTTCATTCAGAGCAAAATACATTATTTGATGAATTCCTACTTCAAAAAGGAAATAGTCAATAGCAATAAGCCAAAACGCTGTTACATTGACACGTACTTATTAATGTATGTCTCGATGGACAGAAAGTTACTTACATACACTATTTGCAACAAAAACCCACACGTTATTACCAATTTCCTACATCTAAACTTTCAAAAAGAAACCAAAGGAAGGAACTCGATTACTCCCACACACCATCGACACATAACAACGTAAACACACCATAGAGAACAGAGTTACACGCCGAGTCATTTCCTTAACTACCTACCGGAACAAATAAGTTCGTCGTAACGTAACGCGCCAAGTTGCGTTACGTTTGTTAACTCACTTAATACGAGTTTGGCCGCGGTTGAAACCTTATTCATCTTATATGGATTGATGAAATCGAATTTGTTAACAGATTTCAAAAAGGAGGAGGTTCCATGTTAAGTTGAAAGTTTTTTTTTATGTATATTCACCGATTTCTCGGTCAATTGTGGATGATGAAGCCGGAAGGTAGACCTGGGCTTGGCTTAATAGAATTGTCATGCAATTTTTAAAAAAATAAATTCTATAGGTAGCTTATTATTACGTAGAACTTGCAAACTATTTAAATTTGGCTGAGGGGTGAAATAACGAAGAGACAAAACTATTATAGAAATACCGACTTCCGAAATTAAAGTGAAAAAAAAATTCTCACTGTTTTAGTTTACAATGTAGTCGGTTTTAATCTTTTTATGGGTAATTATTTTGTTCACAATCATTTTATGGAAGACTTTCGTTCAAATGTGTGAAAGCTACAACCTGGGGTTTTTCAGCGAACTCTGAATAGGCTACTAGATAAGCGTGCTCCATCGGTTATTATCATGTGACACAGTATTCAAGCGTGAACCTGTTGGTAATGAATATGTATTAAATTATCCAAATGTAACAACAACCACTTTTTTAAAAGAGTAACCATGGAGTTTCTTGCCGGTTCTTCTCCATAGGAAACGACCAATTTGGAACCGTGCACTAGCTTCTGACGTTTTATAAGTAGGGCTATGTGAAATAAAAATGTAAGAATTTTTTTTTTAATAACTAGTAAAGTTATCTTAAAATGTTTATTACTTTCCAATACATTGAATTTCCTTCTGAATTACTTTGTGAATAACTTTGTGATTTTGCCAAGTTTTTATTTAATTTATCCAAGTGTTGTGATTTATCCAAGGACACCGCAGGTATAGAAAGAAGGTCGAGAGACCCTTGTCTTACTGTGGGAATCTTTGTATAGGGGCGTAAATGAACGGTACAACGATCAGGTCAACCGAATGAACGTTGAATAAAATGTAATGAATAGATGAATTTGTAATTTGTAAATTTTTTATATTATTTTTGATATTTTAAAGTTTATTTAATTCAAACCACATGCGAATTTTAAATTTCCAATTCGCAATTTAATAATGTATAAAAGTTCAAAAGAAATTGTTTTTAACGATTTATTAAATTTAAAAAACATTTGAATTTTTTTTCTCGGCAATGGTTAAGTAGTGCGTTCTAGGGTTTGAGTACACACATTACACTCACTGAGTGCTAACTACACGCGGAACCTCCGTTCGATTTGAGGACCCCACACCCTTGCCGTATACTGTTAGTTAAAACATATTAATTTAATATTGTAAACCAATACTTTAATTTTGAATTTGTTCTGCAATTATTTCTTGCATTGTACCTAATACAAAAATATTGAAAGCTTTTGTAGAAACCAACATGAGGAGTAATTGGTTTTTTTATTAAGTACTTATTTCTTAACCAGTTTTTGTATAAAATTTCCTCGCCAAACTTTACAGTTTGATGGTAAAATACGCTCGCTTTTTAACCGACTTCTAAAAAAGGAGGAGGTTCTCAATTCGGATGTTTGAATTTTTTTTATGAAATAAATCAACAAAAGTCTACAAAACTATAACCCACAATACACCTTAGCTACATTCTAATATTTTTGCATAATTATGTTAAAGTAAGCATCCAGAGCTAGTGAATGTCCTAATCAAAGTTTTGTTTTTATTCACCCGTGCGTTTCTATTTAGCCCGTTTGATGGCAAAGCGAGATAATTTGTAACCATTGATATATGTGATACTAGCTTTAATCTGCAGCTTCACCCGCGTACATAAAATATAGCCCATGTCACTCAGGAATAAAGCAGCTTTCTATCAGTGAAAAAATTTTAGCAATCGGACCAGTACTTCCAGAGATTACCTCCTACAAACAAAAACAAACTAACTCTTTATTATATTAGTATAGATAATAATAATATTCCACAACTATCACACAACGCCGTCTAGTCCCAAGCTAAGCAGAGCTTGTGTTATGTTTACTAGACAACTGATAAACATACATACTTATATATTTCTAAATACATACATATTATAGATAAATTACACCCAGACACAGAACAAATGATCATGCTCATCACATAAACATTTGTCCTGGGTGGGGATCGAACCCACGACCTCCGGCATAGCAGTCAGGGCTACTAACCACTAGACCAACAGGCCAGTCAGATGTATTATGCATCAGTGTAAACATAGTAAGATAATCACATCAGCCAGTCTAGAGTACAATATAACATCTTTCTATTTCAACCTCCATGACCTTTCCTGGGCACAGACGGACAACAGCGTGATCCTTTATTTTTCATGCCATTGTATTGTACAAAGAAATAGAAAAATTTTCCAACAGTCGTTGAAAGGACAGATGGCATACAAACAAAAGTAATTGTGATAACAGGGTGTTCAAATAAGATCTTGTATTTTTAGAGCAGTGAGCCGAGAAATAACGCGATGTCCTAAGAACGGTTTCAATATAAATACTTCGTATATTTGAAAGAGTAATGTAGAAAAATAAAAACATTTCTGAAAACATGTCTCGAATACAAATTAAGCATATGTAACAAAAAGTTGTATTTCAAGTTGCTCGTGCTTTTGTTTTTATATAAATAGGATCTATAATAGAAACAATTTGCAGTTTATCTTTTTTATTGTTTTGTATTTATTTGTACATTTTATAATATCATTTACACTATGTAGCGGTCGCTATAGATGTCTCTACGGCACCACAAATAGAATAATCTACGAAATCCTGCATCACGCAATTAATGTTCTCCTCGTAATTTGAACATATTATGCAACAGCTTGAAATCATCTATCGGGCCGTTGCCCAAACCAGACATGCATAACACCTGTGCTTCGACCAGGAGCACAGAATAGATAAAAGAGGTTAAAAAGGAAATACTTTCCGATTTGTACTACAATGCGCATCGTCGCTGGTCTCACACCCTTCCACAGGCAATAAACCAATATGAACGCGCACTGTGCAACTAACAGACCACGCACACTGTTTCATAATAATAAAATAAAAATAAATAATTCTACTTCGAAAGTCATACGTTTTTTTTAACTTGAAAAATTTATCTAAACCTTAGGGTGCGTTTCCACTAACACAGAGCTAGGCGGAGTAGAGCGGAGAAAAGCAGAGAAAAGTGGTTAGTATTTCCATTAAAGCAGAGGGGGTAGATCTGAGCTAAGCAGACCAGGGGCCTTACAAGGCATTTTAAAATTTCAGGCAAGCGAGCGAGAAAAATGGAGCTGTGTAACCTACCTGCTCCATTCTTTCAAATTCATATTAATTTATTAATTTCGTGAACATAGGTGATTACAGGTGTCTTTCCATATTTTAAAATGTCCCGCCCATAAACATTCAAAATCAGTTTTACGAAGTTAGTGTTTAGTAAAATAAACTTAACCATGTAGTTGATATAAAAAATTGCTCGGCGTGCCGCATCGTTCCGCTACCCTCCGCTTCATAACCTCCACTCGACACCAAAACCTGCTCGACTCCGTTCTAAATGACTCAGGGTCACGTGTTTATATATTTTTTTTTTTTTTTTTATTATTGATAGGCTCGCGTTTGGCCACTATCTCACCTGATGGTAAGTGATGATGTGGCCGACGATGGAGCACGCTTGCCTAGAAGTACTTAACCTATTCACTCTCGACTATATATATATATATATATATCCATCCTAAGGTTGTCTGGAAGACATCGCTTTCAGCGATAAGACCGCCATAATTGTACCCACAAATTGAAGTTTTGTATAAGCTGTATTACTTTTTGGTGTACAATAAAGTCTATTCTATTCTATTCTATTCTATATATATTATATATTTTATTTGAAAGTCCTTTCAGCTCCGCTCCACTTTATTTAAACTGTTTCTATTAATGCAAAGTGGAGATTTTGATCCACTTCTTTCCACTCTGCCCAGCTTCACGACAGTGGAAACGCAACCTTAATCTTCGTCATACTTAAACCATCATAATTTGCCTACCCACACAGTCATACATCACTCCACACTCATAAGCGAACGTAACGGTACCTCATCCGCCCAACGAGAGCACATTAGCAGCTGTCGCATTATCGCAGATCCACGCACTTATGTGTGAACAATTTCTTTTTATAGCTGCCATTTTATGTGGCGGTCGATATATTCTTTAGGCGTCAACATTGAGTGTATTTTTATTTACCGACTAAAGAAAGGAGGTTCTATGTTTACAACATTATTTTTGTATATGTGAAACCTGAATAAACCCGGTCCTAAAGGCCCTTCAGAAGTTGTTCAATTCCGTCATACTCGAGGGGAAAACGCCACAGGCATGGAGCAGAAATGTGGTGGTACTCTTCTTTAAGAAGGGTGATAAAACCCCGCTGAAGAATTACAGGCCCATCTCACTTCTGAGCCATGTCTACAAGCTGTTTTCCAGGGTCATCACGAACCGTCTCGCGCGCAGGTTTGACGACTTCCAGCCTCCGAAACAAGCCGGATTCCGAAAAGGTTTCAGCACGGTCACAAAGGTTTTAAAAACCAAGCAGTTATAAAGCTTTTCAATGATTATTTGGATACTATCCATATATGTATCCTACTATGTTTTTATTAGGATGCCTAAATTTGAATTTATTAAAGGTTAGGCGAGCTGTTGATCAAATTACAACAGCCTGTAAAATTATTAATGGTTACACTGATGCGTCCGACTTACATGCGGAGTTGTGTCAATTATTTGTTCCAAATAACTACATTCGCTCTAGGAAACATAAATTATTTAATGTCCCATTTTGTCGCACTGTAGCTCGATCCACCTCCCCTATACCGCGTGTGCTAACGACGCTCAACGCGCTCGTGGAGGCCAACCCTGGATTAGATTTGTTTGCTGATGAATGGAAGACTTATTGGAAAGTTTGCGATTCTGTGAGAAGACACAGTGAAAGGATTAACGTGCTTTAGTATTAATGGCAATTGCTGTACTAAATAATAATAATAATAATCTGTGGCCCGGCTGTCAAAGTGAATGACAGAAATTTTTTTCTCGCCGAATTTTTTCCATTAATTTAATTGAATAATATATCAAATAAAATGCCAAACCACCGACAAACAGTCCGAAAAAAAATAAAAAACCACATCACATCACCGTATACCAACTAAAGTAAATATACCATCGAACAAAGTTTCATACAAGACGACGTGGCGATGAAATTATAATGAAATGTTGACGAGAAGCCGGGCACGACAACAACAAACACACCCAACATCTTCGGATTCGTCGTTCAGCTCCGCCTCGCAGCCGCCGGGACCGGTGAGTCCAGTGATTCCGGTAGCTGCAGTTGCGTCGAGCTCGAGCGACGAATACTTCTCGCCACCGACCACACCACCACCTGCGCGTCGGCGGGGAAGAGGCCGACCTCCGGCCTGCTTGGGACCTCGAGGCCCTCCGGCCTCTGGCGGGGTCCCCGCTGCCGGTGGAAGTGTGCAGCGCATGCGATGGACACAATCCATTAATGAAAATGTCATGCGCTCATACTTTGGGGCTACAGAGGGGGGAACTAACCTGACTGCGTACCGTGGTCGGATGCTCTCTCTGTTTCAGGTGCTTGAACCAGCTGTCAACGTTTCGGCTCAAAGATTATCGGATCAGGTGCGGGTCATCCAGCGTAACCGTATGTTGGATGACGCCGTACTTGATAGACTGCGCCTAGAATCACGGAATGGCCGTGTCTCACCTGTTTCACCACCGGCCGCGGTGCAACTGCAACCCAGCTGTGTTTCACCGCGACCCGACCACGTTGGTGAGGATGATGATGACGGGGCTATATCCGTGAGTACCCAGTGCAATGCACGTTTGAGGAGCGCTTTGGAGGTTGCATTCCGGGAGTATCGCTCTATACCACCAGAGCTTAGACCTCGTCTACCTCGTTTGCCTATGCATAGAAAAAATAGGGCGTTGGTGTGTGCTCTAGATTCGCAGCTATCAAATTGTTTTGATAGCAGCGAAGACCTTACCGATACCCACTCGATCTTATACTGTGCGGCTGCAGCGGCGTGTCGTGTAGCTCACGTCAAAATTCCAAATAGTGACAGAGCTACACGACCAGCTAAACCAGCTTGGCAGTGCATGATCGAGCGTCGTATCGGTGAGGCTAGAGCGCTCATCGGCAAACTAATCTGCTTCAGGGAGGGCAACACTCGCCCTAGAGTGATGCGCTTTGTGAGGCGGGCGTTCTCGGGGACAGATGTTAGTCCTCGAGATTATCTACCCCATATCACAGAGCGTATCGACTTCCTGAGGCAGAAAGTCTATGCATGGGCAAACCGTATACGACGGTACAAGCGGCGAGTGAAGCGGTACACCCAGAATCGCGCGTTCCAAAGCAACGAAAGGTGGGTTTACAGGGCTTGGGAGCGACCGGACCAAAGTGTGATTGATACGCGCCTACCGGATGATGATGAACTTAATATGGTGTTGTTTGCTGACGACACTTCTTTGATTTTTAAGATAAATAGAAAGACTAACAATCTTGACAACGAAAATAGCGCCCTATTGCAGGTTCAAAACTGGTTCACTGCTAATAATCTGGTTCTAAATGGGAAAAAAACTAAATGCATAAGATTTTCCTTACCGAATGTCAAAAGTAGTGATTGTGACATTGTATTGAATAATGAAAAACTAGAATTTGTTGATAAAACGATTTTCCTGGGGATTACGCTTGACTCAAGGCTACAATGGGGTCCTCACTTAACATCTCTTGCAGGGCGGCTTAGCTCAGCTGCATATGCTGTTAGAAAAATCCGCCAATTTACGGATGTTGATACCGCTAGGCTAGTCTATTTTAGTTATTTTCATAGTGTCATGTCGTACGGTATCTTACTATGGGGACGGGCTGCAGACATCGAGTCAATCTTTATATTACAGAAAAGAGCCATCAGAGCTATTTACAATCTCCGCCGGTGCGATTCTTTAAGGGAACTGTTTAAAGAAATTAACATAATGACGGTACCTTGTCAATATATCGGTCATTCTCCGATTAGCAAGTTTTACGTGTCCGGGCTTGCATAATCTATACTATTATCATATTCAACCATTCATTTTTTTTTATATGTTAGATAGCATCCGTATCTAGCCATAAACAAAGACATTAGCTTCTGTTTTAAGTAGTTAAGACTAAATTAATTTAACCTATGTTCAAAGAACCTCTGTTCTCTAATTACCGTGGCGTGTCCGCACACCAACTTAATGTTAAAACTTACTTGTAATTTTTATAACTCACAGATTTACTTTGATCCATTCAACGTTTTAAACGGTGTTAAGCATCGTGTATCGCATAACAAAATATCGACTCAATAGAACCAGTCTATAAATAATTATCATTAAATTACCGGATGTCCGATCGAAAGTTATAATTGCCGTGACATATTCTGTTCTCGGGTGCACATCCCTAAATAACAGTATTTAGCACATCACTACCGCGCGCATCTCGTCTCCTGAGTGTGTACCGCGGCCCATCAGCAGTTGCACGTCTCTAACGTTAGTGTACTGCCAATAAAGCACGTGCGTATATAATTATCGTAACCTTGGTTAAAAACTTTTCTAATTACCGTTATACTTATGTTAAAACTTGATTTTTTAAGTTAGACCCAAGTTGATCATGTAAATAGAGACAGTACTTTGGCCTCCGTACGTTGTAATAAGCTAGTATTTGCATATTGTGTTGTTTTTCGAAATTATTAAGAAAATCTATCGTTTTCTAATTACCGTATACTAATTACCATATCATTATAATTACCGTTGTATGAAAAATTAATTCTTGTTTACTAACTGTAGCCACAAAAAAGATAGATACAGAAGTCAATCTACCACGGATATCGCAATCTACATACAAAGCGCACTCGAGCAACGCACACATAGACACCCCTCACGGACACGATATCTCGGAGCGCCTCGGCCCGCTCGTCGAACAGTTCCGGCTCAAACGCTCATTAGTGTGCGTCCACCGATCGTAGGTATAAAAAGTGAAGTACATATTGTAAACATGAGATTGTCTTCTGTACCTATATATTTTGTGCTGTAGCCGCGATGTCGTACCAATAGAAAGTTCTCCCACGGGTTCTCGTAGATTATGATTATCATTGTCCGTAAATATGTCTATATTATATGCTGACCATTCTTCAAGTTATTTAATTTATAGGATGGGAAAACCCAAAAAAACCAAAGAGGAAGTTAAAGAAAAAAGAGAAAACTCGACGCATGACAACGCCGAGAATGAATTAAAAATGATCCTGTTTTGTATCAGCAATCAAAAGAAAAAGAGAAAGAAAGGTATAATAAAAGAAAAAGAGAAAGAAATGTATAAAAAAAGAAAAAGAGTAAAAAAAATACTTCCTATCTGCGAAATGTCACCAAAAAACCGGAAGAAAACTCAAAAATGAAATGGGGAAAATTTCAGAGCTTACTTTAAAAGACAACAAGAAAAGGAAAAATTGGAAACAATTGAGGAAGAAGTGATCTTAGATACCGATGTGCTTGATAAAAATATAACAGATCCTCTTGAAACTCTGTCAACATCATTACATCTTAATAATTTATCATACTCGCTGCGCTCAAAAAATTATATTACAAGAGTATCTTTACAAAATAGTTCTGAAAACCCCAAATCAAAAAGAGAAGATAATAATCAGCAAGACAAGATTTGTCTACAGTCGACTTCTTTTGAAAAATAATTGAAGAGGACACCAAATTTTAAACCTGCCTTAATCACATCAACGCCGCGTCCATCTAGTGCTCTATCATCATCTTCTACTGAAAGTATGTTATTATTAAGCGATAATGAGCAATTGACAGAAAATAAAGATGCAAGTGTGAATATTACGGAACGGGCGTCTTCCTTGTGTTCAACACCAACTTCAGTATCTTCGAAGAGAATTGTAGAGAAACCAAAACGAAACAAAAATCACCCTTATTGTTATTAAGAAGACATGTATATAAAAGAAATGTAAAATATGAGAAAAAAAATAGAGGAGTTGAAAAGAGCAAAAGATAAGTACAGGAAGCAAGCATTAAGACTGAAATACAAAGACACGCTATACAAACCAAAACAAAGTCACGATAAGAAAAATGAACTATTTAAAAAATAATAATAAAGAGACTAATGTAGAGAAAATCAAACAAGACGTCCAAACTTTTTTAGAACAAGATTTTTGCCCGCGCGGCTTCGCTCCCGCTCTTCCCTACTCTACCCTACTCTACCCTACCCTACCGTACTCTACCCCACTATACCCTACTCTACCCTACACTATTTTCATTTTTTTTTTCTATAAGAACCTTCTCCTGACAATAACAAACACAACAAAAAAGAATTAGCGAAATCGATCCAGCCGTTCACGTGTGATGGCGTGACCAATGAAATAGAGATTCATTTTTATACATATAGATAGATGTATACAATATTAATGTGTGTTATTTTTATTTTATTATATCAAATTTTACACAGACTTGATGATATTTTCTAATTACCGTTACATTAGATATTAATTTTTTCTAATTACCATACTCATAATTCTTTTAAGTCTCATTAACTAGAAAACTACCATTAATTATTACATGCCTCATTAATGATTGAATTCGTATCTCTGATTTGTTTCATATTCTAATGGGTTTAAGTCAAATCAGAGAAAAATAAAAAAGGTTACGGTAATTAGGCAAAGAACGCCGAATTGGAGAATGACCGATATCTATGAAAACATCATGTATGTTAGAAAAAATCTTCATCTTTTTAGCAAAAGAGGCGATAGACATAATTATGTTACAAGAAATAGGGATCAATTAGTTCAACCAGGTTTCAGACTGGCTAAAGTGTTCTTTCATGGGGTACTGTTTGAAATGTTATAATAAAATACCACCCCAAATATTAGAGCTCAATGAAACGAAATTTAAATCTTGTATTAAACGCACACTATGCAGGCAAGCATATTATAAGTTGGAGGATTATATTCAAGATAAAAATGCTTGGCTCAATGCTGGTCCAGCTCCACTACCACTAGGGCGTACTAATTAGTTGATTAGTTGGAAACTAATATTATTATTTTTTAATTTGAAAGACAATTGCATTGTATAATGTAGAAGCACATTTTTCAAGTTTGTGAATGTGAAGCACCATGGAGCATTTTTATTAGGTTACAACTTTTTTTTTTGACATTACGAGCATGGCAGTTGAGAGTTTGTCATGCTCACTCAAATGTCTCGCTGTTGGTGGCACGTGTTATTGGGTCGTTCAGTTCCCTTCAAAATGGTTGAGCTGAGTGGGGCTGATGCACGCGTCATGCTCGTAAACGGGTGCCGTCAGATGGGACTGGTCATCTCTTAGCTGCCAGTGGCTTAATTCAGTTTCTATCTTTTAATTATTTTACATTTTTATTTCATTATCGACATTGTGCTCACATGATAGAAGCAACAAGTAATATGTAACCAAGCATTATATGTAACACATAATATGATTTAAAAGAATGTCCATGGAGTTTCTTGCACGTTCTTCTCCATAGAGACCTACTCTTTGGAACGTGCAATTTAGCTTCACTTTTCTTGGACTGACCGACATTTGACTATTCAAAAGTGCCTGTAAATGGTCTATTTGAAATAAATGATTTGACTTTGACTTTGACTTTGACTTTGATGCCATGTATTCATTTTGGCGCAGCATTTGGTCGGTGCCTGTCAGTCACACTGAGGGTGATTGGACTCGGGAGGTCGAGCGAGAGTGCGAACTTATGCCAGAAATGGGGGCAATTACCATCAGCCCAAGATGTAGCTCGTGCAGTCTGTCCTTTACCAAATTGGAAATCTCCAGGGCCGGGCGGGCTGCACAACTTTTGGCTTAAATGGTTTAAAAGTTCGCATGCTCGCTTGGCATCCCAATTCCAATCTGCCTTAGAGTCAGGGTCGCTGCCCCAGTTCCTGACGACAGGAATAACCCACCTGCTCCATAAATCTGGTAGTACTGCGGAACCCAAAAATTATAGACCGATTACGTGTGCGCCGACGGTCTATAAAGTTCTTACATCCATCCTGAGAGCTAAAATTAATAGTCATATTGAGACAAATTCCATCATGTCTGCTTCTCAGAATGGATGTAGGAACGGGTCCCGTGGTATTAAGGAGCTGCTCCTCATTGATGTTGCCATTAGCCAACAGGTTCGTCGTTCTCGAAGAGATCTGTCGACATGTTGGATAGATTACAAGAAGGCCTATGATTCAGTGCCGCACACATGGCTCATGAGGGTGCTGGAGCTATATAAAATTGATGTAACTCTGCGCACCTTTCTGATGTCATGTATGGGGCAGTGGAGGACGGTCCTTCACTATCCAGGGTGTCGACGGGTTTCGGAGAACAGCGAACCGTTAAGGATCGAGCGTGGCATATTCCAGGGTGACAGTCTGAGTCCTCTGTGGTTTTGCCTAGCTTTGAACCCTCTCAGCACACTGCTGGAGGGTTCGGGTTTAGGCTACCGGTTGAGAAGAGAGGGTCAGGTCATATCTCACCTTCTTTACATGGATGATCTGAAACTTTTTGCTTCCAACAACTTGCAACTGATGGAGCTACTGAAGGTAACTGAAACCTTCAGTAGTGCCATCAGGATGGAATTTGGTTTGGACAAATGTGCAGTCATGCATGTAAATCGAGGGGAGATTATGGAATCTGTGGGAACCCAACTCTCGGATTCCATACACCTCAGATTCCTCAGCTCAACCGAAACTTACAAGTATTTGGGTATGTCGGAAGCGTTGGGCATCAATGCTGTTGACGTGAAACAATCGTTGAGGGAGCGCTTCTTTGGCCGCCTGAATAAAGTACTGAAAAGTCTTTTATCGGGCGGGAACAAGGTGCGCGCCTTCAACGGTTGGGTCATGCCGGTTTTGATGTACTCTTTCGGCATACTCAAATGGACTCAGACGGAACTCGACGCCCTGGATAGGAGAGTCTGCACTCTGCTTACCGCAAATCGGATGCATCACCCACGATCATCGGTGATGAGGCTGTATATCCCACGGAAGTGTGGGGGTCGTGGCTTCTTAAATGCCAAGACCCTGCACAACCGTGAGGTATGCAGTCTCAGGGAATACTTCCTGGAAACCGACGTGGGGATGCACCGAGATGTAGTGGCGGTGGACAAAGGCCTCACCCCGCTCTCCTTGGCCAACGAGAACTGGCGCAAACCTATAGTAATGGATACTAATGAACGCAAGGAAGTATGGAAGGGCAAGGAGCTTCACGGGCGCTTTTACCGGGCCTTACATGGGCCCGATGTAGATCTTTTAGCGTCCGTATCCTGGCTACGCTTTGGTGATCTCTTTGGAAAAACCGAAGGTTTTGTCTTTGCAATTATGGACGAAGTTATAATGACGAACAACTACCGGAAATATATTGTGAAGGACGGTACGGTTGACTTCTGTCGGGCATGCCACCGGCCCGGAGAATCAATCCGACACATTATTTCTGGGTGTTCTCATTTAGCTAACGGAGACTATTTGCACAGACACAACCTTGTAGCCAGGATTATCCATCAGCAACTTGCTCTTAAATACAATCTTGTTGAATCAGAAGTACCGTACTATAGGTATGTGCCCGACCCAGTTCTCGAGAATGGCAGCGTCACATTGTATTGGGACCGATCTATCATCACTGACAGGACTATTGTTGCCAATAAGCCTGACATAGTGGTGATAGATCGACTAGAGCGTCGCACAATGATTGTTGATATAGCGGTCCCTCATGACGAGAACCTCGTGAAAGCTGAGAAAGATAAACAAACTAAATATCTTGACTTGGCTCGCGAGGTTGTCGACATGTGGGAAGTGGATAGAGCAATCATTGTGCGTATAGTCGTGACGGCCAATGGCTTAATAGCCAAGAGCCTCAACCAACATCTGCGGAGGCTCTCGTTAGGCAGTTGGATCAAGGGCTTGATCCAGAAAGCAGTACTCCTAGACACGGCGCGTATTTTCCGGAGGTTCCTCTCTCAGGAGCCCTGACCGCCGGCAACTTGGACCCTGTTCCCGATGCCGGTGGGCTACTATTTTTTATATTTTTAAGTGTTTTTTTTGTAAGGAATATTTAAAAATATAATTTAGTATGTATGAAAGTTAAATAAAGGAAATAATAATAATAGCACCGTAGACCACATACATACGACCGAGGAGTATAACCTGCCTCTCTGCCTGGCGTTTGTGGACTACGAGAAAGCGTTTGATTCGATCGAGACTTGGGCTGTGCTGCAATAGGAGGAGGCCTATGTCTAACAGTGAACGTGTATCGGCTGAAATGATGATGATGATGAAACCTGAAAATATATAGTTTGTTCAAAATCAGTAACTGAATCGATACAAATATATTTTACACCATGTTATATATGTTATGGAAAAAAAATATTTAAAAAGGTTACAACTTGGACACCACCGACACTATGTACAACACAGGTCACGGGAGGTCATAACGGGCATTAGGTTTCAGCGCACAGGTGGGTGTGGGAGCAAAACAACCCATCAGTCACCCGGGTGGCTCGGCGACCAAGTATTTATGTCGCTAACTAGGTACCATGACTGGCTTATAACTTTGTGATTTTCCATAATATAGTTTTGAAATGTACATAGATTCTTTACATAAAAATGCTTGTAGAAGACATGATGTGTTTCAGGTTTCACATACATACAAGGTGTAGGGACAGCCCTTCACAAACTTTAAGGGCTTGCTCAGTAGACGAAACTGAACAACCTTCCACAAAACTTTTTTTCAGGAAACGAAAAAAAAAATCCGCCTCACCATACAAAATTATAAACTTGATTGGACAGTTTGTATGGAGAGGCCAATTTTTTTTTTGTTTCCTGAAAAAAAAATTTGTGGAAGGTTGTTCAGTTTCATCTACTGAGCAAGCCCTTAAAGTTTGTGGAGGGCTGTCCCGTACACCCTTTATATATACAAAAAATAAGGATGTTTATTTTTTTTAGGGTAGCATTTAACTGTTCTTCAGCTTATTCCTGTTTTCTACTACTTACAAAATACGCCTTTGTTTCACCAAAAATACTAGTTGTGTACTAAAATGTGCTCGTATGTTTGTTTAAAAAAAAAGTAACCATAAAGGGGATAGCAGGGTCTGCGTTCACTCGCTTCGCTTGCTCACAAGACACCGCCATCCAGTTCTAACCTAAACTTTCCAAGTCGGTGTGCCCCAATTCACAACATTCAACAACAACAACAGTATTTTTTTATTTTCTGTGCAGTTAGTATTTTTAGTGAAGAATAAGATTTTTGTGGCACAGTTAAAAATATCCGTTTTTTACTGTATGTTCACCAATTTCTCGTCGATTGTGGACATAATAATTAAATTTTTTTTGTTCGAAAGATTACATTTTCGAATTAGTTCCATAGAAATATTGACATGGTTAATAATGAACTTCGGATATATGGAAAGAAACTCCCCCCTAGGCAAGTTACAACCGTTTCGATTGCGTCGAACGCCTAAAGTTGGCCACGCCCCCTATTCTTTTGTTCTGACTACGTGACTGAGCGTTGAGATGACGTCATTCCCGTTAATTTGAAGTTTTTTACTAGCGTTAACGATTGCAGATTATCAACTTGGTTAGGGGTACAGAACAGACAGACTGACTAAACTATAACTCGCGAGCTGTAAGTTCAAGTTCATGCGCTGTTCCTGATGATGCCATCGTTGCGCCCTTCGCGCGCCAGCTTCACGGCGTGCTCGAACGGTGCCAAGCCAAGCGCCCCGCGTACAGCCGATACTTTCTCGCGCCCGTAGATGTACAGATAAGGAGAGAGAGTACATCAAACTGATGTGATGATGAAGCCGGTAGGTACGCATCGAAACTTCATCACATATCAATGTATCTTAGCAGTAGTATTCTGGCTATAAGTGGTTATCTATATATCCAAACCAAATGTTGGCTTTGTTCGGACTATTTAGTAGATGGTTTATGTGAAGTTTCGTATGGTATAGTAGGGTATAGTAGGGTAGAGTAGGGCAGAGTAGTGTAGAGTAGAGTATTGTAGAATAGTATAGAGTAGTGTAGAGTAGGGTAGAGTAGGGTATAGTAGGGTGGAGTAGGGAAGAGCGGGAGCGAAGCCGCGCGGGCAAAAGCTAGTATTATATATAAGTGATTATATTCTATAGGTACCGTACTATAGAATTTGCACGCAATGGCCGAAGAATGACCAAACTTAAGAGGCAATGGGCACAGCATATTGTTTGCAAAAAAAAATGGTCTATAAGGTCAAAAAGTTGTGAAGTGGCCACCACATACGCCCACAAGGTAGATCGAGGACCTGGTAAGGTTTGCAGGAATTCTATGGACACGAGATACATAAAACCGGTCGTTGTGGCGACACCTGGGCCTATACTGGACAATTTTGTGATGATTATAATCAAATCGTCTATCGGAACTTGCTCAGGTAACACAGATGGCTCTGTTGAAATTTCCTATTCCAGTTTATAATACATTGATGGTTACTTTTCAATGCCTCTAATATGTCCACTAGGCGTAATTCTGACCTAATCTAGTGCATATTACATCCCATAAACACGGCAACATGCGATTACCCAGCTATTTCCCAAGAATGTACTCGGAGGAGCATCGTTCCTCTAATATTAACGGCTCATTGCACTTGGCTGCTCTCTCCGGGCTTGCACCAACATATATAATGGGGGTGGTGAATTTATTGGTCAGTGTATCGGGTTAGCTTCAAAATGTAGGACAGAATTGATATTAAATTGTTGAACGGGATCATTTTTTAGCTTCGGATATTCTCAAAAAAACTTCGGATATTCTCAACGGGCGGTGGTTTAATCCACCGCCCGTTGAGAATATCCGAAGTTTTTTTTTTTTGTAGATCTGGTCCTATTTGGCGTAGTTGTGAGACACACAATTTATGTTAGTGTCCTTTTTTTATTGTCTACATATTTAGATTTTTCACCCCCATGGACTCAGTAGGTAAGCTTTGGCCCTGCTGGGCCTCTACATGTTTATTGATATCTACTTGAGGCGGACGTGGAAAAGTATGCGCCGTTGACGACTCTGATTCGGTCTGTACGATTAGCGGACGGCCGAACGGTGATCTATACATTGCTTGTCGTCCGCAAACCCACGCCTACGGTGATTGGAAACCAAGGTCGAGATCTCTGCGGCTGGGGCGGGAGGAAATCCCTTCTTCCGTTTCCGGGACTGAGTACCAACTCAGCACGGCGGAGACCTCTCATGCCGGGCCTCTCGCCGCTCTCGCCGCTGACGAGATTCCGATCCCGATTTCCGGCCACCGTAGGCGCGGGCTTGCGGACAGTGAGCAATGGGTAGCTCGCTGTCCGACCTTCCGGTAACTGTCCGGACCAAGCCCAAGTCGTCGACGACGCACACTGTTCCCGCGCGCCTCAAGGAGTTGTCAACAACAGCAGGGGCCCAGATGGGTCGAAGCCTACCGGGGCCAGGGTTAGTTTCGAAAGACAGCTCGAGCCCCGGTATGAAGGCTTGAAGGAACGGGGTGGGTTTTTAGTCAGTAAGAGTCTGACACTATCTCCCGCTCCGCTTAAGAGCGAGGGTTGTCATTGATGATTTTCCTACCATAAAAAAGTACCAACTCAGCTGCATCCAGTTAGACTGGAATCGGAACCCATCATAGCCTATCCATCATACCATGGAGTTTCTTGCCGGTTCTTCTCCATAGGAAACGACCAATTTGGAACCGTGCACTAGCTTCTGACGTTTTAGAAGTGCCCTCGTTGGCCTATATGAAATATTTTTTTGATGATTTATTAGATAATTAGAAGCCAAAAATAGTCGCGTCTTCCGCGTTTAGGAAAATAATAATAACAATGGATTATTTTATAAAATATCTAATAACCTTTAAAATAAAAATATACTAATAGTAGAGGATACGACTAAGAACGACCTTCACCGGTTTGTTTATTGGATGAAACGTATTTTATGATAAACCTATTATATTAAATGATATAAGGCGGGTGGGTTGCATAAGAAATTCCTGGCCAAACTGCGAGTATTATTAATTGAAAATTGATTTTTTTGGAAAAATGCACGGTGTGTTTAACGAATTTTAATACTAACCGAAAGTATGAAGCCTATAGAAAATAAAAACGTTGGGTTGCCTATTTGTTCATAAACAGGTGTGACAATACTAGTAATCTTCACTTGTTTAATAAATAAATTGTATAACAAAATAAACGCTGTTTCATTACGAATACGATGCTATAGGATTGTCTGCAAAAAATCAAAGCCAAAGTCAAAAATATTTTATTTCACATAGGCCTACATGGGCACTTATAAAACGTCAGAAACTAGTGCACTGAATCTGGCATGAATAACGGTTGTCAAGTTTTGAAAAGTGTTTTGATGCGAATGGAAACTTGCGACAAAGCGGTCCGAGCCAAGTATCCCGTATGTTTGTATTTTTCAACCGAATTCAAAAAAAGGAGGAGGTTCTCAATCCGGTTGTATGTATATTTACAAGTAGTATTAAAAACAACACAGTTGCTTATTTGCCTGGACTAGGCTAAACCTGGATGGTCGATGGGTCCAAAAGGTCCTAGAGTGGCGACTGCGCAGTGCGGAAAACGACCTGCTGAGAGTTGCGAGAATGAGGTGGATGCAAAACGCACAGGATCGGCCGTTGTGGCGACGCTTGAGGCAGGCCTATGTCCAACAGTGGACGCCAAAAGGGCTAATATTATGATGATCAAGGTACTCCTTCAGGCTTTTCTAAACTAAAAACAAATATAATAAATTAATATTAAATATGACTATAACTAAGAACGAAACTAAAATAAAAGATATGGCATATTTTATTAACTTATAGCAAGTTGGTCTGCTGTGTCTCTGTAAGTTATGCTTAGAAGAAATAAAATAAAACCTTCAGCAAAGACATACGACCTAGAAAGCCGAAGGTCGACGTAGGAATTGTATGAGCAGAGTCAGACGCCTTCACTAATTAGTAAACCTATTGTCTAAGGAATTGGTATGCATGAACGGTTTCCCAATTAATGTAGGCGTCTGTACTTTTGTCGTGAACCCTATTCATTGAAAGGAATAAACAGAAATAGGGACCTAATAACTAGATTCTGTCTACTTGCGGCTTTGCCAGATTACAATCGAAAATTATCCCACTATGTAAGCTAATCTAACTTAGTTAGCTGTTTTGTCGTCAACTGATTGGTCTGTTGGTCTAGTGGTTAGTGACCGCTATGCCAGAGATTAGGGATTCCATTCCCACCTAAGATAACTGAGCTCGCTGTCCAACTGTCCGATAACTGGCTGGGCCGAGCCCAAGTCGTCGATGGCGTGCACTGTTCCCTCACGCCTCAAGGAGTTGTCAGCAACAGCAGGGACCCAGCTGGGTCGAAGCCTACTGGGGCCAGGGTTAGTTTAGAAACAGTAGCTCAGCACCGGTATGAAGGCACGAATGAACGGGATGGGTTTTTGGACAGTAAGAGTCTGACACTATCCTCCGCTCCGCCCAAGAGCGGGGGATGTCATTAGATGATTTTTCCACCGAAAAAAAAAACCCCTAGATAACTGCCGTGTCTTACTTTACCGACTGAGACACATATGGTTGGTTTACTCTATGCATAAAACGTTTTGTAAACTGATTCAACTGATATACAGCAAAGGAGTGGAATTCACTGCCAGAGTATGGGTTTCCTGATAGCTATAAGCAAGTTAAGAGTGAATGGGTTTTTTTCTAGATAAGCGTGCTCTATCGTCGACTACATCATTGGTGAGATAGTGGTCAAACGCGAACCTTTAAAAAAAACAAAAAACAAAATAATCACATAATGGTCTGCCTTATCGTATTTCACGATTTCTTCCAGGCGACCTGATATGGACATTATTTAATTACTAAGACGTGATATGGGGCTGTCATTGATCGTAGTCCGCCCGTGTATCAAGTTTTATCCAAATTTGGTCACACATAGTGACGTAATCATCGTAATTAATTATAACAAAGATCTAAACTTACGTTACATTGATGTCCTATATCCCCTAGATGGGGCAGAGGGCGTCCACAGTAATCCTCCATCTCGAACGGTCCTGAGCTTCAAGTTTCACCTCGCTCCACGTTAGTCCGTTGCTCGCCACTTCTGCCAATACGGTACGACACGAGGTTTGACGGGGACGGCCACGCTTTCTAACGCTTGCTTGGGTAAGTGATCGGAATTCCTTTGAACCGTGTGGCCAATCCATCTCCACTTGCGACTCTTGATCTGGCGGTCGATCGGGCTCTCGTGGCATTTTTCCGACAGCTCTACGTTGGATATTGTCTCGGGCCAGTAAATTCCGAGGATGCAACGGAGACAGCGGTTGGCGAAACCTTGGATTTGGCGTGAGATGTCCTTTGTGACCTTCCACATTTTGCACCAGTAGAGCAGTACAGATTTGACGTTTGACCCGAAAATTTTAAGATGCAAACATGACCTATATTTATAACTAGCTTCTTCTATTGGTCTCATCATAGGAGGAACATAATCTCGGAGTAAAAAAAATATCCTATGTGCTATCCACAATTGGTCTAGTTGTGTGCCAAATTTTATCTGAATCCATTCAGCCATTCGAGCGTAAAGAAGCAACAAACATACACATAAATACAAAACTTCCGCCTATATCATATCATATTAGCTACAGCCAGCGGCTTCACCTACATACCTAATAGTAGAAAACTGTCCTTGGGAAACATACTCCGAAGATAAAAAGTATCTATTCTAAGGGCTTATTCAGGACATGGTGTACTCGTGTACCGTAAGTATAATCAGGCTTTCAATGTTCCCACTGCTGGGACTCAGGCCTCTTCTCTAGGAAAGGGAATGGGCCATAATCCACCTCGCGAGCCCAATGCAGTTTGGTGAATGTCAATATTTTAGAATTTTTGGGTCTAGGACATGCCGGTTTCCTTCACTTCTCACAAAAATCACTGCTTTCAAAAAGAGCAGTGATTTTTTTTTCCATATTATTAAATAGCAGGAAACAGGATTCGTAAGCTAAAAATAATTATAGCTCAGAAGATTCCTGTTTATTGATGTGGATTTGTTGCTATTCTCAAACATCCGCTCTCACGTGACAGAGCAAAGATATTTCCAATTAATATCAATCAGTAATCCTTATAGGTACGTTCCAATCAGTGTAATGAATTTGCTTGATTGATCTCTGAGGTTTTCAGCAGCTAATTGGGGTCCTATCTATTTCTCGGGACAAACCAAACGATTTGAGTAATCAAACCAAAATTAATCAAGATATCGATTGACTCCCCGGCATGATTGATTGACAAGATACGCAGATTTGATTATATTATATAACTTTATCATCATTAATTCACCTGGTATTATTTAAACATGATTTTAAAGTGGATTTATTTATATTCCAAAGACAAATACTTACAGAAACAGTTATCTTTGGACAGGAATAATTTTGTAGATATCTAGAATAATTATGCAGTTTAATGTACATGATAATAATTCTAAAAGTGCTCTTTAAAAACCGGTCAAGTGCGATGTGCGAAGTCGTATACCGATGAAACCGCCCTATCCGACCATTCGGATCATGCCCAAGTCATCGACAGCGTGTAGTGTTCAACGCGCGCTTCAGCAAACCATGGGGGCCCAGCAGGGTCGAAGCCTACTGGGGCCATGGGTGATGCGAAAGAAAACTCCGGGCCAGGGCCCGGGGTTTTCTTCCACTTCTGTACTTTCTTTGCCTTCGTTTCAGGAAACGAAGGCAAAGAAGGTACAGAAGTGGGTTTTAGTCAGAAAAAGTCTGACATACCCTTCCGCTATGCCCAAGGGCGGGAGATGTCATTAGATGATTTCTCTGATGAATACAGGACATCATTGGACTCACTATCATTTTTAAATGTGACAGTTACTTTAAGATCAAAGACGAAATCCAACTTAAACCAAATTAGGGTGAAATCAGGCAGTTCACGAGATAAACACGGCAATGCATGTTCCACTAAGAGATCTAATCTCTTTGAGCTTCAAATGCTGCTGAATATGGGTTTAACCTCCGTTTGGGGGAGTCTGAAACGCTCTAATAACTGCCGAGAGAGCTTAACGGCCTGGTCACGACTTCGGTCTAAGCGGCAAGCGGCGCGCCTAGCGGGACGGCATTGGTAACCGCACGCGTTTTTGCTATGAGCGGTGTCTTCAAACATTTTCACATCATCGCTTTCCATCAGATGAGACAGTGGTCAAACGCGAGCTTATCCATAATAAAAAAAAACCGGCCAAGTGCGAGTCGGACTCGCCCATGGAGGGTTCCGTAGCAGCAAGTAACATAATATAAAAGTTCTTGTAGTTCGTTGTAACTTTGATCGATGTTTTAATAAAAAAATATTTTTTTAGATTTATGACGTATTAAAAAAAAACTATTTATTAGATCTCGTTCAAACCAATTTTCGTTGGTAGTTTGCATGGTAATGTACATCACATATTTTTTTTAGTTTTGTCATTCTCTTATTTTAGAAGTTACAGGGGGGGGGACACACATTTTACCACTTTGGAAGTGTCTCACGCGTAAACTATTCAATTTAGAAAAAAATGATTTTAGAAACCTCAATATCATTTTTGAAGACCTATCCATAGATACCCCACACGTATTGGTTTGATGAAAAAAAAATTTTTGAGTTTCAGTTCTAAGTATGGGGACCCCCAAAATTGATTGCTTTTTTTCTATTTTTGTGTGAAAATCTTAATGCGGTTCACAGAATACATCTACTTACTAAGTTTCAACAGTATAGTTTTTATAGTTTCGGAAAAAAATGGCTGTGACATACGGACGGACAGACGGACAGACAGACAGACAGACAGACAGACAGACAGACAGACATGACGAATCTATAAGGGTTCCGTTTTTTGCCATTTGGCTACGGAACCCTAAAAACATACTTTTGATCTTACCGCTCGCCTCCCCGCGCTTAGCTACCGCTCACAGCGGCAAAGTTGTGAATGAGCTGGTAAGGCCTTGTCGAGAGTGAGCGTCTTTAAAGAGGAGTGAAGTTTCTGGCGGGATTATAATGTAAAATTGTTGCACTTTTGTATTTCAAGTATCTACACTACTGGACAATAATGTAGAATCATCGAGACATGCACGATCTTGGTTAAATGGAGCTGAGAATTTTACTGTAGCATTGACTATATCAGCGAAGTTTGCCAAGAAGGTCGACTCGTTATAAAACTGGCCAGGAGCTGTCTGCTGCATGCCTGGCGAACTGTGGACCCGTAAAACACAGAATTAGTAGCTCGGTTACAGCGTCTTGGGGTCACGAATAAGATGGCTGGACGACCTGGATGTCTTCCTTAAGAATTAAAATAACAAGCTTAAAATTCTGATCAGCAGAAGATATGGTAGGAGGCATAAGGAAGAATAGTGGGACAGTACAGTTTAGTAATAATAAAGTTATAATATAAACGGCGGTTTCATAAGTTTGATACTTCACGCCCGCTTCAGCATCCGCGCAAGCTTGTTACTCGGTCCGGGACCTACGTGCAGCAAACACAGCTATGCTGGGTTGTGTTTACTTGGTTCGTGCTATGCCAATTATGATGTTAGTAGCTTTGCTGTATTTTTTTCTGAGGACATGCAGATATTTGAGACTTTTAGTATAAACATAAGCATAATTAGTCTTTTAATGTTTCCACTGCTGGAACTCAGGCCTCCTCACTAGGAGAGGGAATGGGCCATAATCCACCACGCGGGCCCAGTGTGTGTTGAAGGAAGTGACACATCTTCGAGTTTTTAGTTCTAAGAAATACCGGTTTTCTCACGATTTATTTCTTTTTAAGTTAGATACTTATCATTTTTATCTTTTTGTGTCAATTTACGGCCATATTTATGTCTTATTTGATCTTATTATGATTTCGTTTCAATTCCAAGTTATCACAGTTAAAAGTGGGTCTTATAAAATGGCAACTTCTTAAGTCAAAACTTCATTATAATTAGTGTAGGTATCACCGTACCAGATAAAACTGATAAAGCGGTTTAGTCACGTTTAATTTAATCCAAATCCTTACTAGAGTTTACGAAAACCATTTCACATACTTGTAAAAATTTACATAATTTTCGGGAAAAACTAAGTGAAAACCTCGCAATTTACGAAAACCGACGTGCCCCTAATTTGACGATATAATATAAGGGGTGCTTCAACGATGTTCCCTGTGGTATTAGGAACAGATGCGTTGGCCCGTTCCTTCTTGACTTTATTCAGGCATTATGCAAATAGACCACCGCTTGGAATACAAATGATTAACCAATATTTTTTCATGTTTTTCCTTTACGCTTATGGCAGATAATCTTCGGGGAAACGATGTTATCTTGACGGAATTAAACCAAAAAGGTTGTGAAGGCGGAAATATTTTACACATAAAAGCTAGCATAATATTGACTTATTACATTTTTATTTTGTACCTAATTTACAAAATAAAAGTAAAAGCCATATTAACGTAAAATTATACTTTTTAACATAATAAATAAAAGCCAGATACATCATCAAAACAATGCATGACAATTCGCATAATAATAGCATAATTTAGCCTTATATTGTTCCCACTGCCAGGACTAATGCCACCTCTTTGGGAAAGGGAATGGAGCATAATCCATCACGCGGACCCAGTACGGGTTAGTAGACACACACACCTTGTGGTCTTCGAATAGTTGATTCCAAGACATCCTGGTTTCCTTTTCTCACTTTTCCGCGCCATGTGGCACTGTCCTTGGTTGCCTGAAATTTGTTTGAAGCCCCGCACTATATTGGACTACCAGGTCTATGTCAAGTATATTTTTAATGTGCCTTCGGTAACATAAATAATGAAAATAGACTCACTAAATAACATGGCATATAACGCCCTATAATGTTCTCCCTGCTGGGACAGGCCTTCTCCCCAGGAGAGGGAATGAGCCGTAATCCACCGACCGAGCCCAGTGCGGATTGATGGATGTCACATGAGTTCAAATTTTTGGTTCTAAGACATGCCGAAAATCCTTAAACCAAAAATTATATGGATTACTCGTATACCCCATTCTTATTCCTAGAAAGGAGGCCAGAAATCAAATCAAAATCAAAGCATTTATTTCAAATAGACCATTTACAGGCACTTTTGAATAGTCAAATGTCGGTCAGTCCAAGAAAAGTGAAGCTAAATTGCACGTTCCAAAGAGTGGGTCTCTATGGAGAAGAACGTGCAAGAAACTCCATGGACACTCTTTTAAATCATATTGTGTTACATATAATGCTTGGTTACATATTACTTGTTGCTTCTATCATGTGAACACAATGTCGATAATGAAATAAAAATGTAAAATAATTAAAAGATAGACACTGAATTAAGCCACTGGCAGCTAAGAGATGACCAGTCCCATCTGACGGCACCCGTTCACGAAGATGACGCGTGCATCAGCCCCACTCAGCTCAACCATTTTGAAGGGAACTGAACGACCCAATAACACGTGCCACCAACAGCGAGACATTTGAGTGAGCATGACAAACTCTCAACTGCCATGCTCGTAATGTCAAAAAAAAAGTTGTAACCTAATAAAAATGCTCCATGGTGCTTCACATTCACAAACTTGAAAAAAGTGCTTTTACATTATACAATGCAATTGTGTCTTTCAAATTAAAAAATAATAATATTAGTTTCCAACTAATCAACTAATTAGTACGCCCTAGTGGTAGTGGAGCTGGACCAGCATTGAGCCAAGCATTTTTATCTTGAATATAATCCTCCAACTTATAATATGCTTGCCTGCATAGTGTGCGTTTAATACAAGATTTAAATTTCGTTTCATAGAGTCCCAGCAGTGGGAACTTTGTAAAGGCGTTACGTTATGCTATATGCAAGATAATACAAATTAAAAACACTCATCTTCCAAGACATTGCAAACACCGCTCAGGCGCTCATACTCTGACCTATAAAACGTTAAATGACTTACATTAAAACTTTCTTGTACTACCGAGTAATAAAGATCAGGCCGCCATTAACTATTCATTGTGAACTCGTCGTGTACTGCCTATACATCATTATTAAAACTGAACTTTAACAAGTTCGTCTAATGATCGTTCTTAGGACCGTTTATTAGTATTTTACTGTGCCAAGTATTAGGGGCTGTGTTAATGAGATAGTAGGTCATTTTAGCAACTAGGTAGGTCATTTTGGTTTTGGCAACTAGGTAGGTCATTTTAGCAACTAGGTAGGTCCACGCTAAAGGAACTAAACATAAGCTTTTTTTTTAGATGGTGAAATCATCTAATGACATATCCCAATCTTGGGCGGAGCGCAAGGGTGTGTCAGACTTTGCTGACTACTCCTATTTCTTCGTGTCCTTTCATACCAAGCAGACCCTTGGCCCCAGTAGGCTTTGACCCTGCTGAGCTTCTATGGCTTGCTTACATCTTCTTGAGGCGCGCGTGAAACAGTACGCGCCGTCGACGACTTAGGCTCGATCTGGACGGTTACCGGATGCTCAAGTTCAAATTCATGTAGTGCGGGCTCACTCTAAAGGAGCTGAGCCGAGCGACACTATACGAATCTGAGCTCGACTCGTGCTTCGCTTGTGCTCTGCTCGTGCTGATCTCTGGGGGAGTACCAGTTTCCTGATTTTTTATCTATTTTTTTGACTATTTATATTGCCCCCAACAAGTTGCAACTGATGGAACTACTGAAGGTAACGGAAACTTTCAGTAGTGCCATCAGGATGGAATTTGGTGTGGATAAATGTGCAGTCATGCATGTAAAGCGAGGGGAGATTATGGAATCTGAGGGGATTCAACTCTCGGATTCCATACACCTTAGATCACTCTCCTCGACCGAAACCTACAAGTATTTGGGTATGTCGGAAGCGTTGGGCATTAACGTTACTGACATGAAGCAGTCGTTGAGGGAGCGCTTCTTTAGCCGCCTGAAGAAAGTATTAAACAGCCTTCTGTCAGGTGGTAATAAGGTGCGCGCCTTCAACGGTTGGGTCATGCCGGTCTTAATGTACTCTTTCGGCATACTCAAATGGACTCAGACCGAGCTAGACGCTCTGGATAGGCGGGTCCGTACACTGCTGACCGCAAATCGGATGCATCACCCACGATCGTCGGTTATGAGACTGTACATCCCGCGGAAGTGTGGAGGTCGAGGTTTTCTAAACGCGAAGACTCTACACAACCGCGAGGTGTGCAGCCTCAGAGAATACTTTCAAAAAACCGATGTGGGTATGCACCGAGATGTGGTCGCAGTGGACAAAGGACTCACCCCGTTGTCCATGGCTAAAGAGAACTGGCGCAAACCTGTGGTACTTACAACTGATGACCGTAGGGAAGTATGGAAAAACAAGGAGCTACACGGGCGCTTTTATCGGGCTCTTCATGAGCCTGATGTAGATTTTGGAGCGTCCGTCGCCTGGCTACGTTTCAGCAACCTCTTCGGGGAAACTGAAGGTTTTATCTGTGCAATTATGGACGAAGTCATCTTGACGAATAACTACCGGAGATATAATAATGAAGGATGGTACGGTGGACGTGTGTCGGGCATGCCATCGACCTGGAGAGTCCATTAGACACATTATCTCTGGTTGTTCTCGTCTGGCTAACGGCGAGTACTTGCACAGACACAACCAAGTGGCCAGGATTATTCACCAGCAACTTGCTTTGAAAAACAAACTTATGGAATCAGAGGTACCGTATTACAGGTATGTGCCCGACCCAGTTCTCGAAAATGACCATGTCACGTTGTACTGGGATCGGTCTATCATTACTGATCGGACTATTATAGCCAATAAGCCGGATATAGTAGTGATAGACCGATTAGCGCGCCGCGCAATGATAGTCGATGTCACCATCCCACATGACGAGAATCTCGTGAAAGCTGAGAAAGAGAAAAAAATCAAATATCTCGACTTAGCACACGAGGTTGTCGACTTGTGGAATGTGGACTCGGCTGTCATTGTGCCGATTGTCGTGAGCGTCAATGGCCTTATAGCCAAAAGCTTCGACGACCATCTGTCGAAGCTGGCGTTGCGCGGATGGATCAAGGGCCTGATACAGAAGGCAGTACTCCTGGATACGGCTCGTATTGTGAGGAGGTTCCTGTCTCTGGAGCCCTAACCACCGGTAGCTTGGACCCTGCTCCCGACACCGGCGGACAACTATTTTTTATATTTTTAAATGTTTTTTTTTTTTAATTATTTATAAGAATGAAATATTTAAAAATGTAAGTTATATGTTATAATGGAAAATAAAGGAGATAATAATAATAATTTATTCAAAATACATTTACAAAAATATGAACATTAGGCAACAGTAACAAGGTTTCCTATTACAATAATGATACAATTACAGTGCTTAAAAATATTGTAAAACTAAAATATCAAAAAAAGTACAATTAGGAGTGGTTTGGAATTGCATAATTGATAGAGGACCGCCCGATCTAGGTTAATTTAAACCTGTGTTTCAGGCCATCACTTTACAGTCCAGTTTCATTGCGACAATCAAAATTTAAAATTAGAGTAAAATTATTATAAAAAAATGTTCTACTGTAATAAATGACTACGATAACTAAGCAAATGGTACAATAATACCTAAAAACTATATCTATGAAATTATACAAAAATAAACATTAACGAGTCCATTATGACAAAATTTCTAAAAGTTGTTCTGTGTCTGCGTAATTGAGTGACACTAAATATTCTGACAACATCTTGTTACATGTTTTGTAACTTATACTATAGAAACTTAATACTTTGTTAAGCCTATTATATAGAAAAGGACCTAAGAACACGTAAAAACGCTTAGTAAAGGCATGTCTGGTTTGAGGCTTTATGCAAACCAAGTCCTTTCTTCTCTTGTCCGAAGGTGGAGGGACAAAAGGCAGTGCAGTATGCTGATGTAGTACTGTGTTTAAAATAAATAATTGCCGCACTGTTAGCACTTTACATGCTATGTACAGCTGGTGCGTAGGAAATCTAAAAGGGCGAAAGGTAGCCACCTTGAGAATTGCTCTTTGAGCACGTTCTAATGGGAGTAAAATGGTTTTAGCAGCACCGCCCCAAGAAGTTATGCAATATGTAAGAATGGATTGACACAAAGCCAAATAAACCTGTTTTATTAATTTGTAGTCGGCTATGTCACGCAAATTTTTAAAAACATATATTAATTTGCGCACTCTCGTACACAATAACTCGATATGTTTACGGAAATTCAGATTTGAGTCAATCGTTACACCTAGATATTTTACTTGGTCAGCTTTGGCTAAAGTGGGGCAAGAGCATGCATTGTCAGCATACGAGTACGTGCAGTTAATATGTGCGTGAATGTTTAGGTTATTAAGCGGTATGTTAGCATTTCTCATTGTAAATAAAATGTAGTTTGTTTTATCTGTGTTTAATGTAAGGAGATTTTTCTGGAGCCACTTAGACACAATGTCAAAACCATTTTGTGCATAATCATACACCTCAGCTCTTGACTTACCTGAAAACAACAGAGCGGTGTCATCCGCATATGACATTATAACACCATTTTGGAGCGACAGGCTGCATAGTTCATTTATGTAGATTAAAAATAATGTGGGCCCCAAAATGCTACCCTGCGGAATGCCAAAACAGCTATTTTTTAGATCAGAACTGGTGTACTGACCTATTTTTATACATTGATAACGATCGCTGAGATAGTCAGAAAATAGTAAAAGCTGTTTACCTCTTATCCCAAGTGATTCAAGCTTGTGCAACAGTAAAGAACAAGAAATAGTGTCGAAGGCCTTGGCAAGGTCTAGAAAGATCCCTATTGTGTGCATACCATTATCTAGGTTAGTAGTGATATAGTTAGTCAAATTGTGGACTGCTTGGTTAGATGATTTTTTAGCCCTAAAACCAAATTGATTATCTGATAGTAGTCTGTTATCTTCTAAATATTTGATCAATCTACTATTAATAATTTTTTCTAAAACTTTAGAGAGGCCTGTTAATACTGAAATGGGTCTGTAGTTATTCACACTGGTTTTATCTCCAGCTTTGAATACAGGTGTGACTACGGCTTTCTTAAGTAGTTTTGGAAATATACCTTTAGATAAGCAAAGTTGAAAGATGTGATTATAATAGTTATTTGAAGTTTTCTCACCAAACCCCCAACCCTCCCCCCCCCCCCAAGTTACCTATTCCATTCAAAGACATCTTGAACGTTGGAAAAACACCAGTTAGTTGACAGCCTTACATTCATTCATTATGAATTTATAGGTCCCGAAAAGCAATGGGAAATGAGCCGACAATGTTTTGATGAAAGAAAGTAGCAACTTCTAGGCACGGATGAAGGAGTTCTCACAAATAATGAGAATTCGTCTGAGTAACTTTGTTAAGACTAAAGAGGGTTAAGATGGGCTGTGTTTGTTTCACTCTGGTCTTATTTTAGCTATATTCTCCGTCCAAATGCTTTGAGTTATATTAATACGTCTATCGGTATTCAATGACTATACTTTGAATAGATACGCCTGAAACAAGAACCCTGTGTATTAATCTATCCTTTGAATTAAAATGTCTTTGTTAAGTCTACCAATTTTGTTACTATATTTCGGCTGCAATTGTAATAAATAGATCGGTATAAAGCAAATATATTTTATATAAATCAAAATTATTTAACTACTTATAAAAATCTAAATTACAGAGCGAGCAGGAATAGCAGAGGGTCGCCTCTTGCAAAGAAGCAATGCAGGTGAAGGAGACGTAGCTCGCCATCCGGCTGTCCAGGAATCGTTCGAATCTAGCCCAAGTCTTCGACATGTTCCACGCGCTCTTCAAAGGATTGTCAACAACCGTAGGGGCCCAGTAAGGCCGAGGACCGCTAGGGTCGCAGGCAATTTTTAAAAAGGGTCTTAGAACGTAAAGAGCATCTGAGGAACACGGGCATGGCTTTTGTTAACTAAAGTCTAATACGCCATCCTGCTCCGCCTAGAGTAAAAGGAGTCATTGGATTCTCGTACACTGAGAGTTCCGACAAACTTACCAATGAGAACAGTTTAATTCCCAAATGAGTTACGAAGACTTTTCCTAATCGCAAAAAAAGTTTTTTTTTGTGATGTAACTACAAAGTTTTCAGATTTTTTCCTATACTTTGTGTTATGAAACCTAGCTTCATGCCTTATTTCAGGATTCTGGGTCAACGGGAAGTGACTTATAAATTTTTATTTCCTTGAGAGTGTTGAAAAACACGTTTTTTGCGACATAAACGGCTGTCATGTCTTTTTTTCCATTACAGTTGGCAATTTGACGTAGTCGATTGTTGTAGTCGACCAATAACGATCGAACATAGGATTATCCTATTAAGGTGACACTTAATAAATGATATTTATGTTGCAAATAGAAAAAAACCCTTTTACTGTAATTTTTTTTTTTCGTTTATTTAAACTACGAATAGATAAGCCCGGTGTTTCTTGTCTGACTACCCTGAGAAGAAACAAACTTAGGGGTCAAAGTCTTTTTTAAAGTCCATACTGTAAATATGTAAGGTCAAATCACATGAGAACCATGCAGATTTGTCTGCGATGGTTTTTTGAAGAAAGAACCATAGGTACCGATTTGAGTGAATAACAAAAAATTCTAACTATATTTATACTCGTATAGCCTCTTTATAACGTCGCTCCGCCACTGCACTCAGAGCATTAGGCAAGCGCTGAGCAGCCATTAGACGTAATTGTGCAGCGGCTAGATTTTATCGTTCTAAACCTAGCTCCACTCATTTTAAAGGCCCCCTTACACTTGTCACTTTGGCGGCTTCAATTCTACTTAAATTACTTTAAAATGAGAGATGGTTTAATGGATGTCTCCTGCTCTAGAAAGGAATGAGAGGGCTTGTCAGACAGACTTTCACATACATAATATATACACACATATTAATAAAATTGGAGTGTCTGTTTGTAATATTGAAATAACTGCTTTTTACTACATGCATATTAATTTATATACGGTACATACACCAAAATAACATTTTTTACAATTTCGGAAGTCGGTGTTAAATAACGAAGAGGCAAGACTATTATAGAAACCCCGACTTCCGAAATTAAAGTTATTTTGATGGTTTTAGTGTTTTTTTTAGTAAGTCGGTTATTTTTTTTTTTTTTGTAAAAAGTTTTTTAACCAGTACTTGATCTCACCTGAAAGTAAGCAGTGATGCAATCGTTGATGTTCTCTCTTTGCCTTCGTTCCAAGGCCCCGAGGTTATCTTTCGCACAACCCATGGCCTCAGTCGACTTTATCCTTAGGTTTTATTACTGGAAAGTTCTCAATTGTTCCAGAACAGCTCGTTGACGCAGCACTTAACAATTAATGGATGTTTCCCGTCTCAAGCCGTCTCGAGCAGTTTGTAATGAAGAATGATCCAAGTTGTATTATTTTTATTGTGAGTTGGAAGTACTTTGGTATTTCTTTTGAGTTTCTTGTTTCAAATGGGAAATGGTTTTTATTTCTTGTTTAAAAATATGTTATGAAGGACGATCGTTGAAGTAACTACCTAAGTTTAGTAGCTTTTACACAGCATTAACACTGAACATTTACGACATATAATTTTGTACACATAAAAATATACATAAATATATACATACATTTACTTTTATATATTTCAAAAGCCGATTTTCATCCGTCACTCACCTACACTCAAAGGTTCAGTTGAAAACCAGCGTCAGGCAACTGCTACGGTTGTCTGACAGTATGCTGAACTGAACCTATTTGGCACTACCGTGAGACACATTTTTGCTGTTTGTTTTTATTTATTTTTTTATTTTGTTTTAAGTTTTATATTTTATTAATGTTTCAATACTTGTTTTGTTCATTGTGTGCCAAATAAACATGTTTTCTTTCTTTCTTTTCTTTCTTCCTTTCTTTCTTTCTTTTCCTTGCGGTTTTGCTTCCGTTACGGCCCGTTCACGACCTTGCCGCGGTGAGCGGTAGCCGCTCGCCGCCTCGCTCGCCGCTAAAACCGAACAAGTCGTGAACAGGCTGTTATACAATGCTTTCCAAATGAAAATAGGATCGCCCGCCATGTTGTGATGTCACGATTTACTGTCAAATCGAGGAAAGAAAATTTTAAACATTAATTTATTTTAATAAAAAAATTAATTTATTTATGAACTGTGAACGAATCAATAGTTTAATCAGAATTCAGTTCTTAAATTTTGCTCATCTTTAAGTTCTTCAATTTTGCCAAAATTTCTTCGATTTGACAGTACGACGAGACGTCAAAACATAGGAATCGGTCCTATTCTAATTTGGAACGCGTAGTACTTCATTCGATTTATAATATCGCTTCTAATGTCATTATTGTCATGTTCACTCAAATGTCTTGCTGTTGGTGGCACGTGTTATTGCGTCATTCAGTTCCCTTCAAAATGGTTGAGCTGAGTGGGGCTGATTCACGCGTCATGCTCGTGAACGGGTGCCGTCAGATGAGACTGGTTAGCTCTTAGCTGCCAGAGGCTTAAATCAGTTTTTATCTTTTAATTACTTTATATTTTTATTTTATTATCTACATTGTGCTCACATAATAGAAGCAACAAGTAATATGTAACCAAGCATTATATGTAACACATAATATGATTTAAAAGTGTCCATGGAGTTTCTTTCACGATCTTCTCCATAGAGATCTACGCTTTGGAACGTGCAGTTTAGCTTCACTTTTCTTGGACTGACCGACATTTGACTATTCAAAAGTGCCTGCAAATGGTCTATTTGAAATAAATGGTTTGACTTTTATTAATAGTGTTCTGGCATGTCCGCTCATTGCTCGGAGTTTTTTTGGCCAAAGTTTGATATATGCAAGTCATGCCAGCAAGGCTTTTTTTTCGGTGGGTAAAATCATCCAGATGACATCCCCGGCCCTTAAGTGGAGCGGGAAAAAGAAAAAGAAAAAAAAAAAAATGCTTATATACGTCAAACATTTAGTGTCTAAAAAACCCACCCCTTTCCTTCGTTGGCTTTCATACCAGGGCCGAGCCTTCCTTTCAGAAGCAAACCCTTGGCCCCAGTAGACTTTGACCCTACTGGGTCCCTTCGGTTGCTGATGACTCCTTGAGGCGCGCGAGAACAGTACGCGCCGTCGACGACTTGGGCTCGGTCCAGACGGTTACCGGGCGGTCGGACAGCGAGCTACTCATTACTCGCTCGCTGAACCACAGAATACGCTCGCTGTAGCCAAAACCAGCTAGATGGTGTTATCAAGAAACAATGTAAAAAACATGGTTTCTTGATAACACCTTTTATTTTTTCAAGTCGTTGCCTCACACTAGGAATTACTACTGTACCGTGGGTGAATTCTTAAACATGTAAACTCACATACAGACCCAGAACAACTATCTGTAAGCGTTTTTCCGTGTGGGAATCGAACCAGTAACACGTTATGCAGCAGCCAATCACTCAACCACTGTGCCAACCGTGCCCTCATTATTTTACGTTTAAATTATTTTATGGAAGATCCCGATGAAAACTCACAATTTAAAATAATTATAATACAAATGAAGGTCAAGTCAATTGAATAAATTATGCAAATGCTTTGAGTAGATATCTACTTGAAAATGCGTAAGATGAAGAATAAAGCAATCTGAATGTTTTTTAACTTCCCCAGGTTAATTATTTATTATGGCGTGTCCATTGCACGCCATAATTATGGCGTTTAGTCCCCTCTTTGAGACGTAGCTGGAAAAACCTCACGGTGTTCTAACCTTCCGCATGACACGGGTTCTCACCGGACATGGTCAGTTCAGGAGGTTCCTGCACCGAATTCGTGCAGATGTGACGCCCGGTTATCACCATTGTCCATTACCATTACTTACCATCACTGATCATGATGCGGTAATCCTGGTCCTGAATTCTAATATGCCTCAAAACAAGACACCTAAAATATTTAAAAGTTTAAATTACGAAAAGGTTGGCTTGGAAATTAAAGATATTAGCTTTCATAAATTATATTTAATGACAGATGTTAATCTTGCAGTACAGTACTTTGTTGACACAATTAATAGAATTATAGTTTCTAATACTCAAATTATTATAACTTCCAACCGAAGGCGAATATCAAAGCCTTGGATAACACCCGGACTACTGCGCTGTATGAGGACACGGGATAAGTTGCACCAAAAAGCAAAACGGAATCCTAACGATCAAGTTACAGTTACATCCTATAAAAGATATCGAAATTTCTGCAATGACTTGTTAAAAAAAATTAAAAGAGAACATGACAAAATGGAACTTCAGATTGCAGCTAAAACCGATAACAAAAAATTATGGAACACAATAAAAGACATTACTCACACCAAAAAGACTAAAAACGACGCCTCTCAACTAATCAACACCCTGGATCCAATTTCTTCTACTAATTTTATTAATGACTTTTTTGTGAACATCGGCAAAAATATCGCTGATCGCTGTAGTTCTGATAGCATTACTCCAACGGCTTCGCTTAAACAGTACCCGCACTCGATGGTTTTTCTACCCACCGACGAAGAAGAAGTGGGAAATATAATTTCAAATCTGAGGTCTGATTGCGCGGTTGGCTATGACAACATCTCTTCCATCTTTTTGAAGAGATATAAGCAGGTCCTTATTTCACCAATCGTTTTTATCTGCAACCTTGCCATTGAGTCTGGGAAATTTCCGGATGCATGGAAGATAGCAGAGATTCGCCCAATCTTCAAAAGTGGAGACAGAGCCTGTGTCAATAATTTTAGACCTATTTCCATCCTACCAGCTTTGTCTAAGGTACTGGAACGGATCATGAAGGAGCGCCTGGTTGGATACCTCGAAGGGAACTCGCTGCTATCAGCTTCACAGTACGGCTTCCGGTCTGGTTTGTCAACCTGCGACGATATTCATGATTTAACAAAGTTTGTTTCTGAAAAACTTGATGTAAACAAAAAAGTGATAGTAATCTTCATGGACCTCGCCAAAGCCTTTGACACGGTCTCCGTCCCACTGTTGGTGAACAAGTTGGAGAGCCTTGGTATAAGGAATGAGCAATTAAAGCTTTTTTCCGACTATCTCACTAACCGATTTCAGAGGGTTAAAATAGATATGTGGACTAGCTCTGGTCTTCCTGTCATTCACGGCGTCCCACAGGGCAGTATTCTCGGTCCCCCTTTATTTCTGACTTTTATTAATGATCTCTGTGAGCTGAATATGCCAAACGGCAAGATCATAACTTTCGCTGATGACACAGCTTTGTTGTTTGAAGCTGACACCTGGCCTGAGGTTTATAGCTATGCACAGACTGGACTAAACATGGTTCTATCTTGGTTGGCTACCAATAAACTGGCTCTCAATGTTGACAAGACAAAGTACATTGCTTTTTGTATCAAACAATCTAATTATTCCCTGGATACTCTCAAAATAACTGCCCACTCATCTTTGTGCCTGCAGACTCATGGTTCTCCTTGCTCATGTCCCCATCTACAGCGCACAGAGTCAATAAAGTACCTGGGCGTCATACTAGACAATACTCTGAGTTTCCATCCGCATATAGATTCACTTGCCACTAAAATTAGAAAACTAATATTTATATTTAAAAACCTTCGTTATGTTGCGGACTCAAAAATATTGAAAGCGGTATATTTTGCACTGTGCCAGTCGCTAATCTCTTACTGCATTACTGTATGGGGCGGCGCGACCAAAACGGTTATGCTTCGAATCGAACGAGCGCAAAGAGCCGTATTAAAAGTAAGTAATTTCCTGCCTTTCTTATTTCCTACCAAAGAACTTTATGAACGTACTGAAGTGTTAACTGTACGACAACTTTTCATATTGAATACGATTCTACGCAAGCACTCTGTACTTACCTATAATCCTAAACTATCTGAGGGTAAGCGTCGTAAACACGCAGTCTGTTCCACAATTCGGTTTCATACAGCTTTTGCCCGTCGACATTTTGGTTTTCTCGGAAGCTATCTATATAATAAAATTAATGGAGTTCTAAATATTTATGCCCTACCTAAAAAACTTTGCAAAAAAAAAATCTCAGCCTGGTTACAAAAGTTAGATTACGATGCCACTGAACAGTTGCTAATTGTTCCCTCGTAACATCGTATTCCGTTATAAAATATATTAAAGACGTATTTACACCCTACAGACACTCGCTCACACTCACAACACCACACTGCAAGCACTTTCGCTACAACCACTACACTTCACTTTTTATTTTTGGGTAAAATTATTGTTTTTATGGTTTGTCTGTATTCTCACTCAAATCTTGTTTTTTTTTTTGTCATTTGTTTGGTATTAGGTACAGATAATTAAGCGTCGGAATTTTGGGGTGAGAGCCTGGTGATCCGTCACACACGGTATCCTAGTATGGACTCCAGGCTCTCACAAAGCTTTTTTTTTTTTGCATCATTGTATATTTTATATGAAACTTTTTGTACTGTACCTTTGTGAAGAGTGAAATAAAGATGATTATTATTATTATTATTGTGTGGACCGCCTGAAAGATACGGTGGAGCATACGGTTTAGGTGTGCCCCGCTTGGGCAGAGCACCGCCGTGTCCTCGTGGGGGCGATCGGTGGTAGTGACCTTTCGCAGCGGGTGCAGGCCATGGTCCGGAGCGAGGAGGAATAGCAAGTGGTCACCTCCTAATGCGAAGAAGTAATGCTAATGAAGGACGTGGCCGCAAGCGTGAGAGAACGGACTTCTTCACGCCTCAACCACTGGGATCCTAACTACGATTTCTAGCAACCATAGGTGTGGGCTAGTCGACGACAAATAATGGGTAGGTCGCTATCTAGCCGTCGGGTAATCGTGCGGACCGAGTCGTGGACGACGTGTAGTGTTTCTAGTAGACCAGACATGCAGATAAGACAAGACAGAGCCACAGTGCTGAAAGTCAGCGCTGTGCCTCTGTCTTGTATACGAACTCCAGCAATTTTCTGACCTCAGGCCGTATTGTGCAGATAACCGACAATCTTCCCAACATAAAAGTTGTTATTGTTATTTTTTAAGGTATGTACCATGTTTGGCGCAAATAAACTCTTTCTTTATTTCTGTTTCAACAAAATCTTTATTATCGCCGAAAGTACATCTAATTCTGACGTGTACAGCTGGTAATCAATCGAATAGCACCGAGCCTCCTCCCCGTCGGAGGTACCAGTGATCAATTGTTCGTGAAATTGGACTCCTCAATCATAGACTGACGTTCCAACGTCGATGGGTTTACCACAGAAAAGATAAGTTCAGAAGATAGCTTCCATAACTGCTAGGGCTACATTTTTGTTTGAAAGAGTATTTATTTCTCACTATGTGATTGGGCAAATGTTGTCCTGCCATTTAAATTAGTAGCTTTGCCCACGTACATAAAATATAGCCTATGTCACTCAGGAATAAAGCAGCTTTCTATCGGTGAAGAAAATTTAGCAATCGGACAGGTGGCCGAGTGGTAATGGCCCCGACTTACGAGTTGTAGGTCGCGGGTTCGAACCCAGCTAGACGCATTACTATGTGTAATTAATTTCATTACCACTGCTCTTAAAACGGTAAAGGAAAACATCGTGAGGAAACCGGCATGTCCTAGAACCAAAAATTCGAAGACATGTAACATTCACCAACCCGCACTGGGCCCACGTGGTGGATTACAGCACATTCCCTCTCCTAGAGAGAAGGCCTGAGTCCTAGCAGTGGGAATAATAAAAAATGGCTCCAAAGAGTTACCCGGCCCTGCAGAAGAAACATGGGTGGGTTATAGCTAGTCTTTTTTTAAGGGTTAAAATCATCCAATAACTTCTCCCACCCTGGGCGGAGCGCGAGGGCGTCTCAGACTTTTACTGACTAAAACCATATCGGTCTTTCTGTTGCGCTTTGCGTTTTAGGACTACGGGTGTCCTAGCTAGCGGGCATCGATCCTGCTGGGCCCCTAAGGTTTGCTGACATTTTTTTGAGGAGCGCATGGATCACTACGCGCTGTTGACGACTAGGCTCGGTCTGGTTAATAACTGGACGGCCGGACGGTGAACTACCCATTGCTCGACGTCCGCAAGCCCGCGTCTACTGTGGCAGGTAGACGGAGTCGGAATCTCAGTGGCCGCCTCCTTCCCTAGCATTACTGCATCGCAGAAGGATGAGACCGCTTGCCATTCCTCCTCGCGACGACCGCTTGACACTCCTTCCCGTTCTACTCAGAGCTGATGTGCCAGTGTCCAGTTGTTATATGGAGTTTGCCTTCTGTAAAGTTGATTTTGTGAATGGTGTGGATATACAGTGATTTTGTGATGATGTTCCCAAATTCTGTTGCATCGTCATTGTGTTTTGATGCTGATATCGGATAACGCGAAACATGAAGATGATATATATCTACAGATATTTATGCATTGGTAGGGTATTGAGAGCAGTGGTGGTTATTTCCATACATTTGAAGTTTTCTAAGGTCATGTCAAGAGGAACGATGAAATGGATTTTACTACAAGAGTTATTCATTCATATTCATGTGGAAGGATGTAGAGGGAGAGGGAGGCCAAAGTTATATTTCCTGATGGCTACAACCCGGGAATCTTTAAGTCAAGAGTGAATAGGTTTCTAGGTAAGCGCGTTCCATCGTCGACTGCATCATCGCTTTCTGTCAGGTGAGATAGCGGTTAAGCGTGAATCTATTAAAAAAAAGAGAAAAGATGGATGGATTGTAACAAAAGGAAGTTAGTGATAGCATAACGGGTGACAGGACAAAATGGAAGCATAGCAAAACACAATTGCAGCTGACTCCAAATAACACAAGAAGGAAGGAAAATGACGACTTATCTAGTTAGTTGCCTCTGTAGTAATTGCAATTGGGTTTTTTTAATGTTCCTGTTGTTTTCATAAATTAATGAAAACAAACTATAGTATTTATCTTCTTTGAAACTGATAAAGACACGTTACTCAGATAAACCATAAAATAGATAGGTACAGAAGTCAATCTACATATAAAGCGCGCTCGAGCAACGCACACATAGACACCGCTCATGGACACGATGATATCTTGGAGCGCCTCGGACCACTCATATTTTGTGGATAAACAGTTTTCCTTATGCGCAACGTGTTATCAATATAATCTTAATTTATTCTTATCTTTTAACAGCGACGGATGGTCAAAGTTCCTAACCTTTTCAAATCATTTGCACTACACAGTCGTTTAGCACCACTATCATCTTCTTATAAGTAAATATTTTTATTAACCAATACTTTTTCCTTATAGATTATTTACAATTTGTAAGCATTAAAGCTTGAAATTATATTATTATTCGTTTATTCATACATATGTACAGGGTTACTTGTAAAACACTAACAACCTTGCAGGACTGCATTACTAACATCATAAACAACAACTTTTGTTCTATGACTTTTTACAAAAATATTAGGTACCTACATTTACCAAAAACAAACCTTCAAGAATTCGTTGTTCTATCACACACAAGTACATTTTCACCCTGTATTTTGCTGCCTCCCGCGCACCATTCCCGCTTCCCTCTGCTATTGTACTGTCACTTGCTCCGTATAGACTTCATAACATTTACAACGTTCAATTTAAATATTTTTATTTTTGTATGAAAATCATCAGATTTTAGAACCAATGTATGATACATTTTTAAAAGTCATTGAACAAAACTGGTTGTTTTTTATGATTTTAACATTGTCCTGAAAGATTGCCAGTGTTTTACAAATAACCCTGTATATATATAAATTATATTTTTAAATATTCGAATAAAAAAATAATAATAAAAAACATTTAAAAATAAAAAAAAATAGTAGCCCACCGGATAGAGTCCAAGCTACCGGCGCGGGCGGTTAGTCTTCAGAAAAAGGAATCTTCTAACTACAAGAGCCATGTCCAAAAGTACAGCTTTCTGAATCAAGTCTTGACCCAGTCGCCTAACGATAGCCTCCTAAGATGTTGGTCGAGGCTCCTGGCTGTTAACCTCTCGTGTGCCGTAATTAGAGACACAATTAAAAAGCCATTGTGTCTCGCGTGGATCCACGTTTAGGCACACAACGGGTTAAGCCATTAGCTGACACGACTATCGGTACAATGATTGCCAAATCCATACCAACATGTCGACAACCTCGCGACCCAAGTCAATATACTTGATTTTACAAATTAGTGCCCCTAATTGGAAGAAAACACTTAAAATAATTTTAACGCATAAATATAAATAATAAAGTAGATGTTGTTGAATTAATAAGAATATTATACAAATTTTATTTTCAGAATCAATATCACAGTTTATTTAAAGTATTTAAAATCGGCAGGCCGTTTTTCGAACCGAGAGACCTATCGAGTATTTGAGTCTTCGAAGATAGGAGAAAAAAACTAATCACTTTTATGACATTCTTTAAATTAAATGTCAATGGAAATATTGGCAAGATTTCCTTTTTTTCATAAGCTAGAGGGCAATACGAGGAACCAGTAGCAAAAAAAACAGGTATTTACTCTGTAACCGAACGAAGATACCTATAGAAGCATTGTTAGTACTGTAGTAAGACGTTACTTATTTTTCTTATATTATAATTAAGTTGACTTAAGGACTCGAGTTTTTTTCTTTTCTTTTCTCGTTCTTTGCAACACTAGACGCTCACTGCCGCATCCGGCGATCAATGCGGAAACGAGGGTGCATTCCTCCCTTTGAAATTCATTTTATTTTTTAACTAGCTTTTGCCCGCGGCTTCGCCCGCCTACATTATTATATAGCCTATCAGAAATGAGTATATTAGAGGAAGTTTGAAAGTGGCGCCAGTGACTGACAAGCTGAAGGGGAATCGTTTGTCTTGGTATGGTCATGTAAAGAGGAGGGATGAAATGCATATTACCAAAAGAGTTATGAGTATACATGTGGATGGGTGGAGAGGGAGAGAGAGGCCAAAGAAAAGATGGATGGATTGCGTGAAGAATGATATGAAAGAAAAGGAAGTTAGTGAGAGATAAGTTAGAGATTACCTACTACAAACAAATAAACTAACTTTACCTCTTTATAATATTAGTGTCGATTTATATAAACTTTTGAAAAGCGGAATATAGAAATTATATTGATCACAAAAAAAAAATCGCCAAGTTATCTGAGTGATGATAACCTTTTAATGTGACCTCAATTAAAGAGTCTCTTAGGTGGTTATCATACTGCACACTGCCACGCACCCGCAGCGTAGTGCGATATCTAGATATCGATAGACGCACAATCTGTATCATTGTGTGGGTTTTTTACGCACTCACGCGCGTGGGTGTGGGGCGACACGCAAGGTATGGCTTACTGAGTATCTTAGTACCGTGCGTGATTTTGTATGAAATTAGTGCGTACCTGCGTGAATTTACAAAATGCACCTACGCGCGTGAGTGCGTAAAAAACCCGCACGATGATGCCGATATGTACTTCCGGAAGTACGTGCGTAGGTGTGTTTTCACGCGCTACGCTGCGTGGTGTGTGGCAGTGTGATAACCGCCTTATCGCCAATTAAACTGCAAAACTTATATAAATGTTAAATAAAATAGGACTTTGCGATAATATCACATACAGTTGTCTGACAGACGGAGGACGTATTTCTTTTATTAAACTAATTTAATATTCTAAATTAAAATGTGTAGACTGCAGATTGTCCTGGTGATATCACTGGTCGTACAGCTGGCGTACTCCTGGGGTGAGTATACGATAAGCGTAGTCCAGTACCTGGGACTCCTATTAGTCATAGCTAGAGTTGTAACGGAGGCGGAGGTGAAATTAGATGTGGAAAAACATTGTAGTTTATACTATAAACTATAGTCACTATAACTATAAATATGGTTCGATGTATAGTAGTGTAAATATAAACAAAAATCACTATTTTATCGACATCCAATTTCACCTCAGCTTCCGCCTCCGTTAACCTCCGCATTCGCGGCATCCGCCTCCTTTACAACCCTAGTCTATTATCATCTATTATATAGTTGTACCTTTAATGGACAATATAATGAGACCGTCAGTTTATTGTATAAACTATAAATATATATTTTTTCCACATCCAATTTAACCTCTGTCTCCGCCTCCGTTAACCTCCACATCCGCGGAGGTGGAACTCGTCGCGAACCTTAGTCGTAGCGTATTGTTATACAACACACATTTTTAATTAGTATATCGGCGTATCATGATACCTAGTTACTGGATTGGACTGGTCAGATAGCCAATCGCTTCAGCTGCAGGTGTATTTAGGTGCAGTTGCGTTCAAATAGACTGATAGCCGGCTCCAACATATTTAGGAAAATGTTACTTAGAATGATACATTGCTTAAAACTGTAGCCTATCCCGCTGTTCGCAAAAGTATTAATAAATAATTATTATTATTTAAATTTTATTTCAAATAAACGTCCATAGTATTAGTAGTTACTAGTCACAATTCTCTTAATATTTAATATTAGTGTAATGTACATAATTATAAATGAAATTAAGATTGATCCAAAATAAATAAAAACAGTTATTTAGCGTGGATCTCTAACCTCCTCTGTATCGTCGGGGAGTCCCAGCGATCGGCGAATACTCTAAGAATAGCGTTGGAACTGCCTCGGATACGCGTCATTAGTGAAGCGCATCTTAATAATAAGTGTAGTGTTGTTCACAACACTATTGATGCTCAAGAGTTAGAACCTGTGCCGAAGACGGTCGATGGAACGAGCGCATTGACAGCTCAGCATCTGGTGACAAGTCGACTCCCTTTTTCTCAACAAAGAATGGAACAGTGTAACTAAGTAAATAAAAAAAAAAAAAAAATTATATCGTTTTCCTTTCAGAGAAACTGCAGTCGTTTAGAGAGAGAGAGTAGTAAATAAGTTGTCCAAAAGTCCTAGTGCGAGCTCTCACATTGATAAGGAACTGTCATCGCACTCGTTTCATCGATCATCCGAGGCTCAGTTTTTAAATTCTTGAGCAAACATTAATTAATAAAATTTATAACATCCACTATCAGCTTACTGATTAAAGAATGACTTTGTTGCAGACATCGCCGTATCCATAGAAGATCGAATAGAATTTTACACTGATGTCGGAACCAAAACAGACACCGTTTATTTTTACTCTCAAAATCTCACTGCGTTGGCTTATGATGAAGTTCACAACATGCTCTTATACGTCGATAAACAGAACGACAAAGACACCATATGTGGTTACAATATGACTTTTGTCGAATATAAATGCTATATAGAAAGAACCGGAGGAAACATCCGGAGTCTAGCCTTCGACCCTGTTACAGAAATACTGTTTTTCACTGACACTAAGAAAAGCAGCATCAATTGGTTTTCATTTAAACCTGGATCTAAGAACAATGATTCCGGAAATCTTTTAATCAAGTTCGATGGTGCAATCCCCACTGACATAGCTGTTGACAGCTGCAGAGGGTACGTAAACAATAAACATAGTTAAACAATAAGCATAAGCGTAAAGCTGCTCCAACAGCAATTATTAGAGAGTGCGTTGGGAGTCATTAAGGTTCAACTACAAGCAGTGTTCGATACCAGAGTCCGGGGCGCGACTTTTCGTGTGGTGGTGGCTGTAAGGTGTCCAAACCTCGTTCATGCACTTGCGTTACTATGGCAGAGACTGATGACCATCACGCAATGAACCGTCGGCGATGCACAGGAAGGTTTCCACGTCTCCATACCCTGAACGACATAGTCCATAGAGCTCTTATATTGCCAAACGTCCCCTGCGTGCTTGAGCCTCCAAGTCTGAGCAGGGCTGACTCTGGTGGTAAAATGGGAAGTGCATGATCTGGGACGCAACTTGCGTCATCACTGTAGCGGCTAGTCGTCTAAGTCATACCATGCACCCTGCCTCTGCCACCACTAAAGACACTTGTTCTAAAAAAGGCTCAAGTACACTTCTTTGGAGCAGTTTTACCATTTTGTGCCGGTAGCTGTGGAGACTCTGGGCAGTTGGAGTACGCAGGCGAAAGGTTTTGTGAGAAATTTAGGTCGTCGGCTCAGGGAAAAGACGGGTGACTCCCAGTCCAGGTCATTCTTGATGCAAAGGATGGCCATTGCTATGAATAGCAATGGCCCTGCATTACTTCGCTGAAGCGAAGTAATTGATTATTCAAAGGTGTTTTTTTAATTAACTTAACTAAATAACCTTTGAATAATCAAGTCGGGTCATTTTGTTGACGTTTGACATTTCATTTACTTGTCTTATTGTAAAAATAATGATAATTCACGAAACCCTTAGATATTTTGTATATTTGCCTATCAAAAATTTAAATTATAATACAATATTTAGACACGCCATCCGGTCTCTTGCCATCGTCACGGGCCAGGCCATGGATGGGGTTCTAATACGGCTGGAACGTCGACGGTGACAAGAGCGCGTCTGATGATGTCGTTGATATTCGTGTGTCGCGCTATGCGACCCGCACTTCGGCTACATGACAGATCGTGGTGTTCGAGGATGTTGACGACTTCACCACAGTGGTAGCGATGAGGAGAACAGCAGGCAGCGCCTAGACGTAAGCCAACAGCGAGGTGGAAGTGCAATGTTCGACGACATTGTGAAGATGCCAATGTTCGACGACGGTAGTGCGTGAAGCCAGAGACCCGACTCTCACTCTGCCACAGCCAGCAGGCGCGCTCGCTTCGCAGGACCAGTAAATGTTGCAATCAGGTTTTCCTGGACTACTTTGCAGAGCGGCTCATCCCACCGTCTTTAGGATGATGGTTCGTCGGGCAGATTAGAATTCGGGCAATGAATCTCCAGGCATCTATAGCCTCGATGAAGCACGGCACATTGAAATCAATCAGTGAGATACTCCTGAAATAAATTCTCAGTGCCGGGAACCGAGGATATAAACGCTGGTAAACTAATACTAGAAATTTTGCGGACGCCAAGGCCACCCATACGGATAGGAAGAGTAGCCTGAGTCCAAACTCGGTCATCCACGATCACATTTAGAATTGATGTAAGAGTATGCCGGATAATTTGGTTTATTTTTCCAAAAGGTGTTTCCATAAATGAGACGCGCGAAGGAAATAAGTTAATTTAAGGCCAAAACAGCAGAAACGAATTATAGTGATGGCCGAATGCATGTTAATTTGGAGTAATCTTTCCGAAACAACATTTTAATTTTGAATTTTTTCCACGACAAAATTGAAAAAGGAATCCTCGAAAATAGACCCAAGGAGACGAAGAGAAACGCAACCAGTCTATCGCGCGTGAGCCGAGCAAACGAAGCGAGTGATGCCACTGCAGTGGCCGGCAAACCTTACGTCCAAGTTGCTAGCAGATTTTAGTTTTTTTATCATTATTATTGATAGGCTCGTTCACCTTTTTCTAATTATCCGGGTTTTCACCAATCATTTGCCAAATATTAACGAAAATGCAAGACGTAACGTTGATATTCAAACAATATTAGGTCCCTCAAATATTATGAAGCTTCTTATTTTGTATTTTAAGTAAATCAAATTAAAGTTTGTAATTCGCTGTTCTGTTGATTTTTCGTCACTCGCAGTCAGTCTCGCACTTATTAATTCTATAATCTAAATTAATTATTTCTTTCACTTAAAACTTTAATTTACAGTCACTCATATAAATACTACCCTTTAAAAATTAATACTTTATTAAATCCAATAAATTTTTAAATTCACAAAATCTATTATTTTTTGTAATAAGCTAGCTAACTACTAATTATTCGTTTTAAATTTGCAGGTATATTTACTGGATCAACACCAATCTTAGAAGACCAAGCATAGAGAGAGCTCGATTGAATGGCTCAGAAAGAGAAGTTGTTTATAGTACTACAAACCAACTCGACCTACACAGTTTAGCCATTGATCAAAAAACACAGAAATTTTTCTGGTTTATGCCTGAGAATAATTTAAGAGTCTTATTTAATAGTGCTGATTTGAATGGTAGAAACATGCAAACATTAGTTTCATTAAGGTATCAAACTGGTGACACTTTATTGTTTAACCACCCAAACACATTAACTGTTTCTAAAAACTACGTCTTTTCCATAGTAGATTGGTGCTTACCTTGTCTTCCAAGATTTATTTGGAGATTAGGAAAGTTAGATCATAGTTCCAATACCCTCTTCTCAATTCATACGTCAAGCGTTATCGGCATAGCCGCCAACTACAAAATGAACGACCAATTTCAGGGTATTTCTGATTGCAATCATGTAACTCATAATTATGAGATCGACTCATTCAAAATTGCTAAAGAATATGAAAGTTCGTTCTGTGTTCATGGCATCAAAGTTAGAGGACAATCTCTCTGCAAATGTTCACCTGGGTACACCGGAGTGAGATGCGAGGTATCTCTCTGCAACAACTATTGTTTCCAAGGGGACTGCAGTTTCACTGAAGATGGGCTTCCTGAATGCAGGTAAAACATTATCTTCTTCTTCACTATCTTATTATTAATATTTTTTTTGAGTGAGACAGTAAGACAAGAAGATTTAAAGTCATCCAAAAGGCAATGAAAAGGGATATGTTCGGAGTTTCCTTGCGTGAGCACATCAGAAATAAAGAGTTCCGCAGGAGAACCAAGGTTGCCGACATAGATTAAATCACCAAACTTAAGTGGTAATGGGTAGGGCATATTCCACGCAGAACTGATGGTCGATGGGGACGAAAGGTTCTGGAGTGGCGACCACGTACCGGAAGATGGAGCGTTAGATGGCCTTCCACAAGGTGGACCGATGACCTGATGAGGGTTGCGGGCATCCGATGGATACGAGACGCACAGGACCGGATAGTATGGCGATGCATGGGGAGGTCTATGTCCAACAGTGGACGTCTTTCGGCTGAAGTGATGAGTGAGGCATCATCAATTAACGGCTTCTGCTTAGTGTGGAGTGAGAGGGAGTGTCAGATTTTTACTTCCTAAAACCCACCCGTGTTCCTTCCCTTGGCCTTTGCGTTCTAGGATCGCGGTGACTTTTTCGAAGTATCTCGCACTATTTTCTAATTCATTATTGTATACAAAACTTGACATACTACACAGTGATTTGACAATACAATCATGTAAAAAGGCTTTTTTAGAGAGGAGGCTTGAGTCCTGAGTTCCAGCAGTAGGAATATTATAAAGTTGATTATGCTTATAATTTTAAATCTTTGAGTGACAGTGAACAATCACACTTTGACTTTGTATTCTATTTTCTCATATTCACAATTTTGTATTACAGATGCAGTGCTGGCTTTACTGGAAAACGGTGTGAAGTGAATATGTGTAATGGTTATTGCTTGAAGAACGGTTCCTGTTCTTTGGATGAAGAAGACGAACCATTCTGTGAATGTACAAAGGATTACGAAGGTGAAAGATGCGAAGATCCTGTCAACAAGGGTGGTATCCCTAATCAAGAAGGATGAGTCAGCCTGCCAATGCCCAGGTGAAAGATTTAAAGATGATCAAATGAACCTATATATATCTGCTACCTCTAGGCACTAGTCAGCAGAAAGAATCTTTCTAGCCGCTTTATTGGCAAACTTGCTTTTCCCGCGGCGTCGCTCGCGTACTTAAAATATAGCCTATGTCACTCAGGAATAAAGCAGCTTTCTATCGGTGAAAAAATTTAACAATCGGACCAGCACCCCTTTTTTTTTTTTTTTTTTTTTATGGTGGGAAAAAATCACGCATTGACATCCCCCGCTCTTGGGCGGAGCGGGAGATAGTGTCAGACTCTTACTGACTAAAAGACCCACCCCGTTCCTTCTAGCCTTCATACCGGGGCTCGAGTGCCCTTTCGGATAACCCTGGCCCCAGTAGGCTTCGACCCGGCTGGGTCCCTGCTGTTGCTGACAACTCCTTGAGGCGCGCGGGAACAGTGCGCGCCGTCGACGACTTGGGCTTGGTCCGGACAGTTACCGGACGGCCGGACAGCGAGCTACCCATTGCTCACTGTCCGCAAGGGACCAGCACCCCTAGCCAAGTTGATAATCTGCAATCGTTAACGCTAGTCGAAAAGTAACCAAATGTATGGGAATGGCATCGTCTCAACGTTAATTCACGTGGTCGGAACAAACGAATAGAAAATTCGCAGCCAAGTTCACATCGTTCAAAATGATAGAATGAATTTCTACAAGGTTAACGCTACATCCTTTGATAAACAAACGCTACATTGTAGAACGAGTGGCCGACTCAGGCGCGTCAACATGGCTATCCACTTATCGTTTTCTACAATTACTGACACCGAAGCGTTACCGATCGGAGAGCGGAATTCGACACGATACGGTTGTAACTTGGCTAGGGGGGCAGTACTTCCAGAGATTACCTCCTATAAACAAAAAAACAAACTTTACCTCTTTATTATCTTAGTGTAGATTGGCTAAAACCTGTCGCAATGTATTTCTGTAGAACTGCGTTTGTAATAATTGTCAGCTTTTATTTATTTATTACAAATTGCTTTTATGTGTTGGTCATCGTCGATTTCTTCATTAGTTTATACATTAATATTTTTAACTGCAAAACGCACCGCTGGTAGGCCTCCGACAAGGTGCACCGATAGCCTGGTGAGGGTTGCTGTAATCCGAAGGATGCGAAACTCGCAGGACCGGTCATTATGTCGACATTTGGGGGAGGCCTATGTCCAACAGTAGACACGTCTTTCTACTAAAAATTTCTCCTGATGATTTAAGAAACATGTACAAACATTTATGTATAAACTCAACTACCGGAACAACTATTTGTGGAACAAGTATTTGTTCCACACGGGAATCGAGTCCAACATCGACACTTTTTTTTTTTTATTGTGGGATAAAATCATCCAATGACAACCCCCGCTCTTGGGCGGAGCGGGAGATAGTGTCAGACTCTTACTGACTAAAAGACCCATCCCGTTCCGTCTAGCCTTCATACCGGGGCTCGAGCGCCCTTTCGGATAACCCTGGCCCCAGTAGGCTTCGACCCGGCTGGGTCCCTGCTGTTGCTGACAACTCCTTGAGGCGCGCGGGAACAGTGCGCGCCGTCTACGACTTGGGCTTGGTCCGGACAATTACCGGACGGCCGGACAGCGAGCTACCCATTGCTCACTGTCCGCAAGCCCGCGCCTACGGTGGCCGAAAATCGGGATCAGTATCCCGGCGCCGGCGGCGGCGGCGATAACGCCGTTGCCTGATGCGTTCGGCCTCCTCCTTTGGTCCAACATCGACACTCAGCGTCAGCGCATCTACCAACCGCTCAACCATTGCGCAAATTAATCTATACTTCTATACTAATATTATAAAGAGGTAAAGTTTGTTTTTTGTTTTTTTTTTTTTTTTTGTTTGTTGGAGCTAATCTCTGGAAGTACTGGTCTGATAGCAAATTTTTTTTCACTGATAGAAAGCTGCCTTATTCCCGAGTGACACAGGCTATATTTTATGTACGCGAACGAAGGGCAAAAGCTAGTTAATTATAATGTTAAAATTATTTATTATTAAAAACGCTTTAATAATGTTATTGTTCATATTCCATTCGTACCTACCTACTCTATAGATATATAAAAAATACTTCTATCAAAAACACGACCGCAAAAAAGTCGCAAAAATTCTAAAAAAGTCACTTTTCAAGCAGTCACAGATTTGACGTCACTAACTGTATTTCAGACTACCTAAACATCGGCTTGTCGATACAAATCTGTTGTTTCCCTATAAAATCCATACTATCACTTAGGCTACAGGGTGTGCCAAAAAAATTGTCACACATACACCGTACTACATCATCAATCTCTTCCTGACCTTGTCTCATGTTACCTTAGTGTCCTCGCACACAAGCCACAAAAAAAAGCCGCTTCAAGCTTCTTTTTGAGGTGGCGTTTTTTTCTGGCGCGCTTCAGCTTTTTTTTGTCGCCGCTTCTAGCTTTTTTTTTGTGGCCGCTTTTTTTTGTGACCCGTGTGAGGGGACACTAAGTTTGGCGTCACAGTGGAGCATGCGGTAAAGGTACGCTCCGTTTGGGTGGAGCACCACCGTGTCCTTGTGAAGGCGATCGATGACGACCATCTTTCACGCTGGACCCTTGTTCAGGCCATGATCTGGAGCGAAGGAGAATGGCAGGCGGACGCCTCAGGCGATCGATGGCGACAATCTTTCACGCCGGGCCCTGATTCAGGCCATGATCTGGCGCGAGGGAGAAATGGCCTTCTGCGAAGTAGTAATGCTAGTGAAGGAGATAGCCGCAAGCGTAATGTTCCACACGTTCCTCAAAGAGAGTTGTCAAAACGTAGGGACCCAGCAAAGTCGTTGGCCGATAGGGCCACGGGGATTTTGTGAAAAGGAAACTCATGATCCTAGAACGCAAAAGGCAACTGAACGATACAGTAAAAGCCTGATACACACTCCTGCTCTACCCTAGAGCGGGAGATATCATTGGATGATTTCAAACTTTAGAAAATAAAAACTTATGATTAGCGCAATACGTTTTTTTTTTCTTCCATTCTGTCATAGTAGCCGTCACGGTATTACTGATTTTCTTTTCTGTCATTGCCACAACCTATCTAATTTTTATTTGGTTTCCCTCTCCCAGTCCTGCCATCCACATGTACCTATATTCATAACATGCTTATCATCCCTTCTCTTCACATTACTAGCTGATCCGGCAGACTTCGTGGTCCTTTTAGCTAAGCTGTCAAAGGATAACGCCACCTACAGACATTACTAAAACCAGCATAATTCATTTCAAAATGACATTTTAATTAAATATTTTGACTGCTCGATTACCCCGGTCAAGTAACAAACAACTTTAAATCTTCATAACTTTAGTTTAGATTATATTTTGCCTCAGCTGGTAATTTTGCTCAAGATATGACAAGAAATATCAAGGTCACCTTTTCCCCAAGATCTACTAGCGTGACAATACGGTATATAACGTCAATCATGCAAGTGTTTGAGTGACGTTCAATATATTCTCGTTACTCGAGATGATTACTGGTACCAAAGTGGTGTTGTAGGTACAATAAAGCTAGACCTACATTAGACACACGTGGACCACGCCTGATTTGTAAGTAGAACGACGTCGCGTGGCGTGGATCTATTGTAGCTCTACAAGTTTAGTTTCCTTAAAAAATGTATGGAGACCGTCTTGGCCAGATCGGCGTATGTAGCACGCTTATGCGCGAGCGTAGTTCTAAGAGGTAAGAAAACTAGTATTAACTGGTGTTGAACGTTGAAACTTCGTATTACTATAAATCGGCTCTTGGTCAAAGTTTTTTACAAATTATTTGGTCGACTGTACCTACAATCTAGGTTTTCACCTATTGGTATGCCAAAAAAATTATAGATATTTTTTTTTATAATTCATATATATATATAATAAGGCATATGCTAGCAAAAAAATCAGCCACAAGTGTAAAAGAACGGACATCCTCAATACTTAAAAAACTGGGCAAGTGCGAGTCAAACTCGCGCTGAGGGTTCCGTACAAATGTACCTAAGTAAACAGTTCCATTCCCGAATGGAATCTTGAAGATTTTACTGAATAACAAAATTATTTTTTTCTTAATGCACATGGCATTCAGAATTCTGGGTCAAGGTCAGATGTACCTTATGAATTTTGATTTCCTTAAGAATATTGAAATATATGTTTTTTTTGTTTCATTTTTTTCACAGTATCAAGGGACCGCAGACCTAAGTATATGGTTTAAATTTTAACTCGATACCTCTACGCGTTCCCGAGATAATATGTCTTGACAGACAGACAGTCGACAGACGGACTGCAAAGTGATCCTATAAGGGTTCCGTTTTTTGTTTTTAAGATACGTAACCCTAAAAAAATCTAAAGAACATTTATGATAGCGTCAAGAGAATGTAGGACTGTCCCTGTCCCCTGAGGGTGAGTTGATCCGGCCGTCGAACAAACTGGCGTAAATCGCAAACACGTGCGCCTTTAAGACTTGGAGGAGCTCATGACAATAACTTGCGAGTTGTTTTTATGTGGAAAATTGGGCAATGACTTCTTCCGCTCTATAGCGGAGCTGGAGGACGTGTCAGAGTTTAACTGACTTCAACTACTACTGTTTCTCCTTTCTTTCAATCCATCCAAAGGTAGTCTGTAAGAAATTATTGCCCTGTGCGATAAGACCGCGCATTGTACACTTATTTTTAATAATGTTTGTCCTGTATTTTTTGTTTAAGTGGTGTACAATAAAGAATATAATAAATAATTAAACTCACTCCTATAATCTTTTTTTACAGATTGCTGTGCTTTAAGGAAAAAAAATTTTGAAAATCATTTTTTCCTACCAAGCTTTAATAGCTTGGTATATATGATTAGCGAAAGAGTTACCTGAGTTCCTATGACCTTCCGGTTCCATCATTAGATAAGCTCCATGTCATAATAATTTTGCATTGTCATCTGATTTACACATGCATGCAAAATTTTAGCTCAATCGGCAACCGGAAAGTGGGCAATTTGTAGGATTTGATTGCAGACAGGCAATGAAAGAGTGTCCATGGGGTTTCTTGCACGTTCTTCTCCATAGAGACCTACGCTTTGGAACGTGCAATTTAGATTCACTTTTCTTGGACTGACCGACATTTGACTATTCAAAAGTGCCTGTAAACTCACTGCGCAGTCAAAATCGTTTATTTCAAATAAACGATTTTGACTTTGACTTTGCAAACATTGGCACAGATGAAACTAAATAAAAGCTTGTAAAAAGAAGATCTTGGCGCTTAGCCCCGCTATAAAAAATCAGAAAATGTAGACTCATTTTTCAATATAACATACCTACACAACACACCCAAAATTATGTAAATACTGATACTTGAAACTTAATCCATCATCTCGTAACGAAAGATGAAACCAATACTCAATATTCAGCTATATTTTTCACCAAGACAATCTTTCATTCATGTTTATCAAAGGCTTGCGAACAGCTTTAAAAATGAAGCGAGAAATGTTCAAACAGGGATAAAAAACTGTCCTTTGGAAGTTTCCAGATAATTAAGCAGTGTTTAACGCTTCAGCTGTGTCGCGCGATTGTTAGCTAAGTGTTCTCTTGGGATTATAGGGCATTTACTTTTACTGTGACATTTCTCTTTTTAGCCGAGTTTTTTTTTTTTTTTTTTTTTATCTGTTATAAACTAGTACTTGACTGCGATCCCGCCTGATGGTAAGCAGTGATGCAATCGTTGATGGTGAGGCGCACTAGTTTATTAAGAGCCTATTCACTCTAGCCTTGAAGACACCCAAATTATAATCAGACGGAAAGACCGCAGCAGGCAAACTGTTCCAGTCCCTCGAAGTACGCGGTATAAATGACGAGGCGAAACGCTTAGTCCGGACCGTAGATGTTTCAACAACGTAAGGGTGGATACTCGCCGTGCGTCGTTTGATTGTAAAATCAGGCAAAATGTATGTAGGTGTAGTACATTTTGATACAAATGCTGAAGGTTTGTCATTGCGACCGAAGCGGAATCCGCACGAGCCTTAGGCGGGTGTATTATGGAGCCGAAGGCTTTACGATACATGTATCTAATAACATTTTGGCGGAAAGACCACGAGCATTTTTCTGCACTAGTGCCGAAAAAAGTCTATTGTATGCCTAAAAGCAGTGAGATAAGAGCCGGTTTTTGAGTTAGTGTATTTAAAACGTTTTTCTATGAGAAGGTTCTTTGTAACCAGGACTGGTGTGCGATTGATAAAAAGACATATCATAGGTAAACTACTATAGAATTAGGCACGGTATGATGGTATTTAGATTATAAAATAAGGAAGCTATAATATCCCATTAGGCCTGTAAAGATATTTGTAAAGTTTAGAAATAAATAAATAAATATTATAAAAAAAGCTATTTCACTAAAACACATCTTGTTGTACAGGCTGTAAAGGAGGATAGATCTCCACAAAATTTATGGGCTTGCTCAGTAAAAGAAACTGACCAACCTTCCACAACATTTTTGTTCAGGAGACAAAAAAAAATCAGCCTCTCCATACAAAACTATAAGCTTGATAAAGAGCTCCTTTTTTTTTCTTTTTTTTTTCGCTATCTTTTGAAAGGCCCTTTCATTTCATATAGTACGTTAAATGAAAGTTTTGTACGTTTAAAAGTAAAGAAAAATCCGACATCAGAACAAACTTTACGTGAACAAACAAAACGGGATTTATCTTCTAACAGCACCTCTGGGAGCTGACATTTTTAAAAATTCTAGACCACACAATTTTGGCACTCGTGAACGAATTTAAAATTTTAACAAAAAAAAAAAAAATCCTTTCAACTCGCAGTCGCTTCTGCGGGATATTTCTTCTTAAACATTAAAAATCTCCTTTGTGTCCCAAAATCACTTGAGCTTCGCGAGACCCTTTAATTTTGTCGGCCTTGCAAGCGTCTTGTGTCGTGATGGATGGCTCTTGATACGTATACCCACCCTTAGTTTATTGCAAGAAGAGAAAATTATATGAAAGCCATACTTGGTGTGAGAAAGGGCTTGCATGCGATTTTTAGACGGTAGATGCCCGCTAGGGCAATGGAAATTTTTGAAAAGGTCGTGGTCCTGAAATGCAATGGGCAACTGAAGGATACAGATGAGTATTGTCAGAAAAAGTCTAAAACGCCTTCTCGCTCCATCCTAGAACGCCAGAAGTAATCGGATGATTTCCTACATCAAAAAAAGAAAATGCTTTTTTTGTTACATTTAAAATTAATATTCGTGTTTTGCCAACAAATTCATTAAATAATAAGGTGTTACAAGATGGGCTATATGGATGTTTGAAAGAGTCATGGTGGTTCCGGAACGCTAAGGTAACTAAAAGAAAAAGGTTTTAGTCAGTACAAGTCTGACACTGCCTCTAGCTTTACCTAGGACGGGAGAAGCTATGATGATTTCTCTAAAAAGGGGTTTACGAGATGAGATACATTAGCAGAATATCAGAATCTCAAAAAAGGAGTTTACGAGACAATACAATAATAGAATCTTGGAAATAAAGCAGGGAGCCATAATTATTCAACTCCAACTAAAATGAACGATCCCAGAGTTAACTCCCGAGCGAAGAGAAGGAAGGAGTTAATTCTGAAATGCTAAACGCACTAAAGAATATAAATGAACCCAACGCAAAAACACTTATATGCTAAAGAAGCACACTAACTTTTACTGAAATATAGTAAATTGAATTAAAACGATATTATGATTTCTCAGCATACGGATAAACTTTAGCACAACTACAAGAGAAATTTTTTTTTTTTTGAATTTTCGTCCAAAAATCACGTTATGCTGTCGAAAATTTGTACGAAAATAAAATAAAAAATGTCTATGCAATGTAACTAGTTAATATATACCTATGTACCTAAATTAAACCTTAATTTGACTGAATTCACATGCAACAGGCGTTTTGATTCTACGAGTATCAAACTAAATTCCATCGCTACCATGGAATTTCGATCCCTAAGTAACAATGTGAAGATCGCAGGTAGAAATACGTACCTATATAATATACCGCTTTTGATATTTACTTTGAACTTAGAACCTGAACAAAATATAATACAGTAAAATGGGATGAATAGAAACTCAGGGGTATTTTGAACAAAACTTCAAAAGGTATGTTCACGATATTTGCATATTTTTGCAGCGTTTAACTATATCAATATATTTTAAAAAGTCGATGCTTTATTAGAATCCGATAATAAGGTATCAAAGTAAACAAGTTTTTAATGAAAATCATTTTTTCATAGCAAGCTTTTAAAGCGCAGTGTACCTGTATAATTAATACCTCATCAAGACGAATCATACGAGCCCAAACTCGATGGGGTTGTTTCGTTAAACTACTGAGTTCCTACGGCCACCTTGCTGTTCCATCATCAGATCAGCTCCATGTCATAATAGTTTTGCATCGCCATCTGATTTAGAATAGAATAGAATAGAAAAACTTTTATTCGGTACAGACACAGCACAACGGTTATATATACAAAGTAAATAAGAATAAAAGTACAAAGTACGCCGAGCGTGCCCGCACCGCTTTACACATGCATGCAAAATTTCAGCTCAATCGGCCACCGGAAAGTGGATCAAATTTAATTTGCAAGATTTGATTACAGACAAACATCAGGATCACCGCGAAGGAGATGGCGGGATGACCTGGATGGCTTCCTTAAGAATTGGAATGAGAAAGCGAGGAACTGTGATCGTTGAAAGGAGTGGAGGGAGGCCTTTGCCCAGCAGTGGGACAGTGCGGGCTAAATCAAAAAAAAAAAAAAAAAAACATCAGGACAGGTGAAACTAAATAAAAGCTTCTAAAAACAAAACCAAAGTTTTGTTTCCATTCACCCCGTTTTACGGTATCTTACGAATCAGTGGCCCATAATATTTTGGCCAACGATATCTTGCACATTAAAGCTTGTCAAGGCTGGATTACAGTAGCACAGGGACAAGTTATTATCATCATTTCAGCCGATATACCTACGTCCACTGTTGGACATAGGCCTCCCCCAAGTGTCGCCACAATGAACGGTCCTGTGCGTCTCGCATCCATCGGATTCCTGCAATCTTTACCAGATCATCGGTCCACCTTGTAGGAGGCCTTCCAACGCTACGTCTTCTGGTACGTGGCCTCCATTCCAGAACCTTTCGGCCCAAACGACCATCTGTTCTGCGAGTAATGTGCCCTGCCCATGGCCACTTAAGTTTGGCGATTTTTCGTGCTATGTACCTTGGTTCTTCTGCGGATATCCTCATTCTTGATTCAATCACGTATGGAAACTCCAAGTATAGGCCTTTCCATTGCCCTTTGGGTGACTTTAAGTGTTCTGATGAGGCCCATTGTAAGCGACCACGTTTCGGAGCCATATGTTATCACTGGCAACACGCACTGGTCATAGACTTTCGTCTTGAGACACTGTGTTATATTACACGTTGCATATACTTTTTTTTGGGTTTATGACAGGCAAAAATTGCCTCTTATCAACTTCCTTTTTTATGTGCGTCCTCGTGTAATAATTTTCGATATTCACGCAAGAATCTGCTGTCAAAAGCGTAAGGTCTAAAATCATGAACAGGTTGAATCAAGGTTACACATTAATTCGAGCGTGTATAAAATCAAGGTGCGTTAAATTCAGCGATGTGACGAGACGTGTCACAGATGTTGAATTTCATAAAATTCTGGAGACATTTTTCAAGAGTTAGTTTGAGTTGTTTCATAACACAAATGGATATGATTAAAATAAGGATAGAATAGCTTTTGTAGTTTGCCACCAATATGTACTATCACTTGCAAAAGTCCATAAGAATTCTTAAAACTTATTCGTTTGACGTTTAGTTTGACTTACGACCTTTTATTTTCAAGTTTCGCCAACAAATGATTGAAATTCACAATTTCATCAACTTATCATAAGTCAAGATGGCCCAGTGGTTTAGGCACACAGATTGAAGCGCAAATCAGCGTGCCGCAAGTTCAAATCCCACGCAATTATTGACTTTTTCTAAGTTCTTACCCGATTGGAAGTTATGTATTTGCATTACATATATTAAATTATTCTTTAACTTGTTCACACATTTCTTAGAGTTAGAAAGGTAGATCACAAAAAAACTAAATAAAGAATTAGATTTCTGCGAGGTAGACATGAGTTTTAACTTAACCGAAATGAACTGTCGTTTGGTTGTAGTTGTTGGTTAGTGACGTGAGGTTGACAGTATTGTAATATTCGCAAAATGCAGGCTAATATTAGTATTGAAGTGAGGGCGACTATCATTGGGCTGCATAAAAGTGGTCTTAATAAAACACAAATATCTGAAGAAACCGGACTGAATGTGAGTATAATAGCTATTAATGAATTGTAACTTTATTACAAATTAATCTTCTAATTAAAACTTATGAATCCATTCATCGTATCTTTATGAGGTTTAAAAGAGAAATACGTAAATCGTTGGGTTTATTGGATTGGTTATTGGATTAATAAATGCAGTTTTATTTTAAAATTATATTCAATAATTATGATTATTAACATTTTATATAATGAAAATGAAGTGAAGTAGGTATAGCTGCCTAATATATATATTTTTTTTTATTTTAGAAAAATACTGTAAATCTTTGGCTAAAAAGATATGAGGAAGAAGGTAGCCTTGCTAGTCGAAAGAGAAGTGGGAGACCGAAGCTTATTAGCGAGGCGCAGCGACGACATATGGTGGACGTATACGAAACGAATGGTTTCGCACCAACGAGACATTTTGCGGAATTATATGACACCTCGATGGATACTGTTCGCCGTGCACTTCACGCTGAAGGCGTGCATCACAGAAAACCTGCTAAAAAGCCGTACTTGACAGAGAGGCACAAACAAGAACGATTACGTTTCGCACTAAATATTTAATGTTAACTAAACTAAATGGCCTACCATTTTATTTTAACATATCTGTGATTATTCGTTAACAAACACAGTATTATATTGTGTTTACTTTCGTTTAAAACAGCTATATCTTTTAACTTGTGCCATCGCCTCATCTTAAGAATGCAGTGAACTCGCTATCAATTTTGTTGACAATAATCATGAGTCTATTTCGTTTTTTATTCTTCTACCCGCACTGTTTTAACATAATACTATAGTTCAATTTATTTTTCTCATCTAATTGACGATTATCTTGTGAGAACTAAAGTTCTTTTAACAGAAATTGAGGTTTGGTTTCAATCTTCTTTTCGTCAAGAAAATGAACAATTAAGCTATGACCTCAATACATTCATTGTGACGTTACACAAAAATAAAATGTTTACAAAGTCCAAATCATATATCACTTTTCAATAAATGACTGGATATAAACAATTACCTATATTTTATTTTATTAAAATTTGAATATCCGTTCATTGTTACGTTATTCATATTATGAATGGTCTAAGTGGGTATACTTCCAACAAACAATCTTAGGCGTAACATAGATAACGGTTACAAGATAACTTTTTGTCTAGGTAACAATTCGACGTCACAATTCTAATAAATGTTTAATTTGTAAATATAAAGAATAAACATTTTTATTAAACACGTCTTTTTATTTCCACCTTATAACATCGAAAAGATGTAACAACTAAATAATTGCAAATTACGAATGTGATTCTTCTTGTGGTTAATAGATCACATTCGTAATTTGCAACTATTTAGTGCAAAAAATGCAATAGTATTTTTCATAGAAATAAAAAAAAACAACTATATCAATATAGATTGGGAATTTTCAAAGTAAGAAATAACTGCAACGGACCGACCATGATTTGAACTCGGGTTACGTGATTTGCGAATCCAACACTTAGTTCACACGGCTACCAGCACATGACGTATTTGCACGAATTTTATCAATGCTACCATATAGCTCAGTGCGACGACAGTTCCTTAGTGTGTGTTATCTGTGGAATGTGGATACTCATACATGCGCACACATACGCACGGAAGTATCGCGCTCGCTCGGTTCGTAGCAATGTAATCTTTAGCGTTCCTATGGACTTTTGCGGCCTTACTGTACAACTAACCATGCATATAAGAAGAAGTTTGAAAGTAGTGCCAGTGACTGAAAATTTTAACAGCAATCGTTTGTGGTGACCGTGTGGAAACGGCCCCGACTTACGAGTTGTAGGTCGCGGGTTGAAACCCAGCCAGGGGCATTACTTCGTGTAATTTATTTCACCACCACTGCTTTCAAAACGGCGAAGGAAACCATCGTGAGGGAACCGGCTTGTCCTAGAACCAAAAATTCGAAGACATGTGACATTCACCCACCCGCACTGGGCCCGCTTGGTGGATTACGGCCCAATCCCTCTCATAGAGAGGAGGCCTGAGTCCCAGCAGTATGAACATTATAAAAGCTGATCATGATGATGATAAATCGTTTGTCTTGGTATGGGTCATGTAAAGAAGAGGGATGAAACGCATAACACTAAAAAAGTTCTGAGTATACATGAAGATGGATAGAGAGGGAGAGAAAAGAGAGGCCAAAGAAAAGATTAATAGATTGTGTAAGGAGTTAGTGGTAGTGTGACAAGTGACAGGACAGAATGGAAGAAGAAACGTGTTGCGCCGATCCCAAGTAATATGGGATAAGGGCAGGAAGAAGAAGAAGATGTAACCAACACCAAAATACCAAACAAAACTACTAAAAAGTATATTTTCTATTTTTAAGCATATGACACTCATGGGCTGCAGCTGAAATTCAGCGTTAAGTGGTGTCTCAGGCTTCATTCGCACGAGAGCTTAAAAAGCATCGCGTTAAAACCTGACGTTGGCGCTATTTTAGCGTTCACAATAATTGTGTTCATACAAACGCTTAAAAAGCAGTGTGAATAATATTCACTGCGGTGTGCACGTATTAGTAAATTATGAATCGAAATCTAAAATTACTGGCAATAGCAATTTGAGTTGCGAGAGGGCGAAAAACGAAAAAAACCGGCCAAGTGCGAGTCGGACTCGCCCATGGAGGGTTCCGCAGCAGCAAGTAACGTAATATAAAAGTTCTTGTAGTTCGTTGTAACTTTGATCGATGTTTTAATAATAGTGTATTTTTATTAGATTTATGACGTATTAAAAAAAAACTACTTATTAGATCTCGTTCAAACCAATTTTCGTTGGTAGTTTATATGGTAATGTACATCATATATTTTTTTTAGTTTTATCATTCTCTTATTTTAGAAGTTAGAGGGGGGGGGACACACATTTTACCACTTTGGAAGTGTCTCTCGCGTAAACTATTCAATTTAGAAAAAAATGATGTTAGAAACCTAAATATCATTTTTGAAGACCTATCCATAGATACCCCACACGTGTGGGTCGGATGAAAAAAATTTTTTTGAGTTTCAGTTCTAAGTATGCGGACCCCCAAAATTTATTGCTTTTTTTCTATTTTTGTATGAAAATCTTAAAGCGGTTCATAGAATACATATACTTACTAAGTTTCAACAGTATAGCTCTTATAGTTTCGGAAAAAAGTGGCTGTGACATACGGACGGACAGACAGACAGACAGACAGACAGACAGACAGACAGACAGACAGACAGACAGACAGACATGACGAATCTATAAGGGTTCCGTTTTTTGCCATTTGGCTACGGAACCCTAAAAAGTTCTATTGGGTACATCCCTTTAATGAACAACGACTTGAGGCTTTTTCCCAAAAAAATTTAACCAACCGCTATGCGTGCGCGCGGCCAACTGACTGCACTGGTGCTTTTTTAACGCCCGTCAAAACAGAAACACAGAGTCATACGGGACTCCGTATGAGTCCGTGTTTCTGCCTCGCTCAATTCAATTTAACGCCAATGCTCATCATCGAAAGTCTGACAGTACTCAAGCGTTTTAAAAACGCTTTCGTGTGAAGAAATATATGGGTATTCATTTGTGTCATTTCAACGTTTTTTTTAACGCCCGTTGAAAAAGCGCTCGTGCGAATGAGGCCTTAGTGTTACCATTTGGCATTATGCTGAGTTGAGGCCTTTTTGGCATTACTCAGTGTACTTTTTGTTTAATTTTAAGGTCTTTTTGTAATGCCATCCGGTCGTCTGTCAAGCCTACTTTTAAAGATGGATTCGAAAAACGGCTTGTCTGTCAACCTACTTCTAAAGGAGGTATGGCGGACGTCGTTTACGTTTACAATTTTTTTCCTTTCTTAACCGACTTCGAAAAGGAGGAGGTTCTATGTTCGGCTGAATGTATGTCTTTTTTTTATGTATGTTCACCGATACCTCGGTCAATTGGGGACCGATTTTGAAAATTCTTTTTTTGATTGAAAGGTTATGCTTTCAATTTAGTCCCATATAAGGGTGTGGCCACGAAAAAGTGTTTATTTCATAAATTTAACGTGGCTCGCACCAATATTTGAAAAGAAAAATACGGTACCATTATTTCTAATACGATTTACAGATTTATCGATATTTATAGAGTTTCTGCCCAGCATGGCGTCATTAAAATAAAAAAATATCGTTTTTATTTATGTAAATTATTGATTAATATTTTAGGTTAATTTCAGCTTCCATACAAAATCAAAATGGCTCTTGTTGATGTGACACTAAACTTTTTTTTTTTATTATTAAATAAATTTAGTATCATATTATATGCCACATTATACCTATTTTATACTATAACGGCCTTGTTTTGAAACAAACAAACAGTTGATATCTGCCTATTATTACAAAAAAAAACATGATTTAAAATATGGCCCAAATTTGATTCTCGTGTGTGACATAACACGAAATGCATGTTAGTTTAAAATTTTCAAATCGCAGCTACACTAAAAGTATTTTTTTATGCTGGCAAACTTCCCTCAGACCATAGAGAAATGTCTAACATCTGTCAGCCATTTTAGTATGAAGCAATTCGTGAAGTTGTTGTGAGCGGAAATTTTGGTCACATAATTTTTGCGAGTTATTTTACGTGATTTGCCAAGGTAAGTGTTGAAATTTAATCCGGTAAAGTCAAAATTACTGTAGAGAATGTTCTTATTTGTGGAATCGACTAGTTTTCTATGCATTTGGACTGTATTTGAAAGTTTTATTCTCAGATAACGGTTATATTTTCGCGTGTGTTAGTTCCCGCATGTTACGTGTGTTATGTTTTGTGTTACGTAACACACGGGAAGATACGTTAAGCCTAGTTCACATTATAAGATAGTTGACATATTGTACCTACTGAGGACCTCGGTTACCTAATGGTTGAGGGTTTGTTTTCTATATTCTTTTTTCTATATAGTATTTTGAGTGTGAACGAGAACTTAATATGGGAACTTATAACCTATATCTGAGCCAAATTGCATCAAGATCCGTTTAGCTAATTTGACGTGTAATTGAGTAACAAACATCTATCCAAACTTTCCCATTTACAATAAGTTAGATTTTCAATTATGAACACAATGGCCTATTTTCGGTTTCGAGCTACCAGTCTGCATAAAAATAACTAGCGCATATTGCGTACATCGTATTATAATATTATAAACGCCAAAGTTTGTAAGAATGTATGGATGCGTGTTTGTTACTCTTTCACGCAAAAACTACTAAATGGATTTCGATGAAACTTTGTGCACGGGTAGATCATATCCTGGGATAACACATAAGATACTTTTTATCCGGGATTAGGTTCCCTCGGGATGAATTTCTACTTTCGCGCGGGAGAAGCCACTGGCAGTTGCTAGTATTTTATATATGCATCTGAGTGGCGAAACGTAAAACGTTTGCATGATGGTGACTGTCACGCTTTATAACTGAATTGTATTTGCTAAGCTTTGCCGGTGAAGGAAATTTACTTTTCTTTTAGATGCCGATGACGCCAGCAGAAAGGCAGAAATTATATAGAGAAAGGCTTAAGAAGAGGGACCCTGAAAAATTTTTAGCGCAGAAAAAATTGAACGCGGAAAGAACTAAAAGGAATTTGTCGAAACAAAAAAGAAGGACTGGGATATTGTAAAATCACTCTCGATTATCAAGAAGATTGAATTAAAGCGCGATATACAACAACAGTCACAATATTACTTAAAAAACAGTTGTGATGAGGTTTATTTTAATTAAATTCTTTTGCCACCTAACTGATCTCATATTTATGATAACATCCTAAGAAAATTAATACCAATGAAAACTGATTTGATTAATAATGTAAACCTTATATATAATATATTATTTCTATTGTTATGGTAAAATACAGGTCTATTGTCTCTTTAATTTCCTAAACGCACCAAAAGAAGTGTATTATTTGATACGTGACAAAATAATACACCAGTGTTACCTATTTTTTTTTGTTCGTTTTTTTTTTGTATGCCTAAGTTTAAATGTTATTCTAATAAAGATTTTTAGTATTAATTTGTGTTTTATTTGTTTAAATTATGTTTTAGAATCATTCGGGCAAAACCGCGAATAAAGAACTAGTTTATTAGTTTATCAATTATGTGCACTAGGCTTTACTATTTTCCATTGTGTTATATTATTTCAAGTGTGTTATGGTGTGTTACAGTTTCAAGTGTGTTATTAAACATTTTTTCGTGGCCTTACCCATAAATATTGTTATGATCTGATCATGAACTTCGAAGATATGGACCAGAACTCCTCATAGAATCACAGCAGAACTGTCGTTACAAGTAAAGTTTATACGTGTAGTCGATGACTGACTGTCAGAAAGGGGGGGGGGGGTGTATCGAACTGATCTCATGATAAAGCCAGAAGGAAAAAAAATAAATTAATGTAATGTAACCGTGTTTGGGATTATTAGAATCGTTATGAGATGCACTATGGCTATAAGTTATTTAAGTTTGTCTTAGGGGTACTTTTTAGTGGTGGTACCATAACTAAAAAGTGTAAAATAAAAAACTTTTTACAAAAAAAAATATAACCGACTTCAATGTTAAAAAACACTGAAAAGTATAAAATTACTTTAATTTCGGAAGTCGGTGTTAAATAACGAAGACACAAAACTATTATAGAAACACCGACTACCGAAATTAAAGTTATTTTATACTTTTCAGTGTTTTTTAACATTGAATTCGGTTATAATTTTTTTTGTAAAAAGTTTTTTTCCATATGTATTTGTTTGCAGTATTGTTTACTCTATTTTAATGCGTTATTAATTGTTGTTTCAGTCGGGTTGTTAGTAAAATTAGACACTGCATTAATAAATGGTAATTGAAACAAAAAATATATGATCTTTGATCGTTGACATTATACTATTATATTTTATTTTGACTTTTTGATAGTTTTTATTACTCTATCCTACAGCCTTTTGTCACCTCTGAAAGTAGTAGAATCTTGTTAAAAAACCTCTTTGACAAGAAAATACTCTAAAACAAGTACACAGAAAAACTGTTACCGATACGTAAATAAATACCTACCAATATTCCTAGGAACGCAAAATCTAAAGGTGCTAAGTAAATATTTGTTTCGCTGTAAGAATTGTAAACACCTTCCAGTGTACTCATTGAATTTACTCGCTTTTTTCTTTACTCTGTTTCTGTTCGTAGGTGTTTCCTCCTCAGGGAAAAGTGGGGATTAGCCGAGTTTTTTCGATATAGTACATACAGTGAATAAAGGATCCACGTGTAAGCAGGAAATAGACTGGAAATCTTGTTTGCGACAACTTGTATAAGTAAAAAACACTTACAAAGCATAATGACTGGTCTGTTGGTCTAGTGATCCGTGGCCCTGACTGCTATGCCGGAGGTCGTGGGTTCGATTCCCACCCAGGACAAATGTTTGTGTGTTGAACACGATCATTATTGTTCTGTGTCTGGGTATAATTTATCTATATATGTATGTATTTAGAAATATATATGTACGTTTTTCAGTTGTCTAGTACTCATAACACAAGCTCTGCTTAGCTTGGTACTAAACGGCGTTATAGGCGTAGCGATAGCTGTGGAATATATATTATTATTTTTATTTACTAAGCACTTACAAAGCACATGCAAAGCACTTACAAATATCTTACAAAATACTTACAAAGCATGCCCGTTATTCCTGAAAGTTTGGGTAGAGTTCTGTTTCTCTCGTTCTATCCTAGAGCAAGAGAATTCATTTGATGACATCCCGCCTCAAAAATAAAAACTGTTCTTTGTGCAAACTTTACTTCTGGAATTCGATGTTAAAAAAAGAAGAAACAGAATCAGAAGCACTAACTTCCGAAATTAAAGTGTTTTTTTTTTTATTTTTTTGGTTGGTGTGTCAGACTTTTACAGTCTAAAACTTTGTTCTTACTAAAAGATTAGTCTATTTGAACCAAAAAGAATTAATCTGCCTCTGGTACATTATTATTCATAGGGCACTAACAGTCGCTTATTTTTCATCGTTTAAGCTAAAATATTACACCAGCCGCCTACGCATAAATTTCGAAAATTGAAAGTACGCACTTTACAAGTGACTTAAGGCCCGGAAATGAAACGCTCAAATAAATTGAGCCGGTCGCAATGTAATCATTTGTAGACAGAATATTGTTCCGGTCAGAGGCTTTAAGGCGATCCATTTTACGACCTAAACTGAACTGTTAAAGGGCTGAAGCTATATAGAGTACTAGCTTTTGCCCGCGGCTTTGCCTGCGTACATAAAATATAGCCTATGTCACTCAGGAATAAAGCAGCTTTCTGTCGGTGAAAAAAATCTAGCAATTGGACCACTACTTCCAGAGATTACCTCCTACAAACAAAAAAAACAAACTAACTCTTTATTATATTGTGTAGATATAGCTCCTCTACCCTTTTTTCGCTCGCACGACTAACATTTAAACACATTAATATGGTAAGGCCACCAGGCTTACTCTTGAGTTCAATTCCGATCGGTCGACATTGATTGTGACGTTTCGTACCCTTGAATTCAATGCTAGCGCCAAATTGGTTCAAAATTGCGTGACCATTTTGAGAACTAAGTGAAATCGTATATTTATGTTGACAATATTGTTTTCAAGAGTACCAAATCACGTAACGTCAAAATTGACATTGCAATCGGATTGACTTTAGATTGAAATTAAAATTAATTTGGAGAGTAAGCCTGCTGATATGAAGAACGGAAAGGTTCCTAAAGTGTTTCCTATGTTAGTATAACCTACATCTACACTAAAATAATAAAGAGGTAAAGTTTGTTACTTTATTTTTTCGTTTGTAGGAGGTAATCTCTGGAAGCACTGATCCCATTGCTAAAATTCTTTCACCGATAGAAAGCTGCTTTATTCCTGAGTGTCATAGGCTATATTTTATGTACGCGGGCGAAGCCGCGGGCAAAAACTATTATAGTATAATTATAGCTCCATACCTCTTTTTCGCTCGCACGACTAACGTTTAAACACATTACGGTAAGGCCAGAGTATGAAGGATGGAAAGGTTCATAAAGTGTTTCCTATGTTAGTATAATCTACATCTTCCACACTAATATAATAAAGAGGTAAAGTTTGTTTTTTTGTTTGTAGGAGGTAATCTCTGGAATACTGGTTCGATTGCTAAAATTCTTTCGCCGATAGAAAGCTGCTTTATTCCTGAGTGACATAGGGTATATTTTATGTAGGTACGTGGGCGAAGCTGCGACAAAAAAACAAACTTTACCTATTTATTATATTAGTATATGATTGCAATAAATAAATGTAATATGCAATAAATATGAGCGGATAACCACGGTTTGGTATTGAATAAAATCATGTCATAAACTGTATTTTGTAAGGGATTTTCAAACACTATCGCGGCGTTGTCGATCCCATCGTACCTACTATAGCGACATTTATGGCTCCATGTAGCAACTAAACAAAATCGAAATCCTTCATCGCAAAATTAGATAGATTATTATATGTATGTTTGTGCAACATACATAAATATTTAATTTTAAAATTCTTCATTCACAAATTAACAGTTAAAATAAAAGCTTAAAGATGTAAAAAAACAAATCCCATTTAGAAACATATTTTCTCAATTGCCAGTAGCCAAGTGTGGGCGTGGAAGCGGTAGAAAGTAATTCTCAGTGCAATTTGTGGCAGATTGGCGGCAGGGACGGGTTTTGTTCATTTCATGCTCGGTTTACCTTCGGAGGCCACTGGCTTCGAGTACTCGCCTCAAGCCTGGCTGGGAGGAGGTATCAACTGGCAATAGAGAGGTTGGTGGACCTCAGAAGCTATTTTAGTAAAAGATAAAAATACCTCAATAATAATTTTAAGGTTTTATGTCAAAGGTTGCGTTCAATGCTATTTTTATCTTAAAAAATGTCATTTCATTGCCCTTTCTGTTTCGCTGAAATCTCTTTGAGGCGCGCGTTAAACACAAAACGACGTCGACTTGTTTTGTTTCGTTCATCGGAGTAGAGTCTAGTAAGCATTAGATAGCTGGAGGGCGAGCTAGCCATTGCTCGTAGTTCACAAGTTCGCAAGTTCCGCGCCTACGGTGGCCGGGGATCGTCGTGCGAATCCTGACGCCTGATGCGTCGGTTGCAGACATCTCCATCACTAGCATTATCATTCCCATATTACTTTCTATTCCCTCTCACTGGACTATGGCCTGAACCAGGGCCGCGTGTGAAATGATCGCCGATCGTCTCTACGAGGAAAACAGTGGTGCTCGTGCAGGAAAACAGTCGAGGTTTACCTCCACCATAATGAATATGTACTTAAAGTCAAAATCTAATAATATCATCATCATTTCATACAAATTACGTTCAATGTTGCACATAAGCCTCCCCCAAGTGTCACCAGACGATTGGTCCGGTGCGTCTTGTAACCATCAGGATGCCTTAACTCTCACCAGATCATCGGTCCATCTTATGGGAAGCCTTTTAATACTGTGATCATTACTTACCATCAAGTGAGATGGTCGTTAAACGCAAGCCTATCCATATCAAAAAAATATATTTATATATACCTATATCTGATGATGAAAAACCGTCTACAACCATTTATCAACGTAGAACAAATACTAAAAGAGAAGTATCACAAAATCCTATCTCCGTGTTAGTGATAACAGCGAAGATTGATCAAAGCGCGTATCTAGTTACCTACCATCCGTCACTTTGAAACCTAATGCGCGCCATCTATCGGCCAACAATACAGACTATTCAAAGCCTTTTAGGGCTTCGTTCTATTCAAAGCATTGTCTCGTATTTGTAAAAGAATTTCGTGAGATTTTTTCTACGGCAGATATTTATTAGTTCTTTTTTTGTTTTGGAGTAGAACAAGAAGAAGTGAAAGACTTTTACCTAGGATAAAATCTAATTACGCTAAGTCCGTTCCATCATTGGACCACAAGACGCACGGTGTTGCGCCGCATACAAAGCGTTTTAGGAACACATTTACGGTGCGTTCAGCCAAGGAGTGGAATTCCATGCCGGAGTCTGTTTCCTGATAGCTACAATTTATGGGTATTTGAGTCAAGAGTGAATAGGCAAGCGTGCTCCATCGTCGACCACATCCTCGCTTACCATCTGGGGCCTAAGTCTGCTATTTTTATGAATTCGTCATTCCAACACGATCCCATTGTCATTTTGCTAAAAGTTTGTAATCTGCTTATTCATAGTGATCGATCATTGATCGGTCAATGGTCTTGTAATAGAATTGTGCTAGAATGACAATACCGAGCTTATTAAAAGGACTAACTGCGCAATGACGTTATAGTGGTAGGTCACTGACCAAAGGAACTGTCAAAACGTATGCAGATTACCGCATACGCCAGATATTGATTTGTCATTATGTACGAGATTACCATTCTATACCATTTCTTTCAATGGAGTGTCAGTGGTTGACCATTGGAAAGTCATAATGACGCCATTATATTAGTAGATTATAAAAACTTGTCAAAATCAACAATTACGAAATCAATGATAGACCATTCTGACACTATTGTAATAGCAGACTTGAGGCCCTGGTGAGATGGCGGTCAAACGCGAGCCTATCAATAATAATAATAATAACGGTCGGTGACCTCTTTGGGGAAACCGAAGCTTTTGTCTGTGCAATTATGGACGAAGTTATCATGACGAATAACTACCGGAGATGAAGGACGGCACGGTTGACATCTGTCGGGCATGTAACCGACCGGGTGAATCAATCCGCCACATTATCTCTGGTTGTTCTCGTCTAGCTAACGGGGAATACTTGCATAGACACAACCTTGTAACTAGGATTATCCATCAGCAACTTGCACTGAAGTACTCTCTTGTGGAATCGGAGGTGCCATACTACAGGTATGTGCCCGACCCAGTTCTCGATAATGGCGATATCACGTTGTACTGGGATCGGTCCATCATCACAGACAGGACTATTGTTGCCAATAAGCCTGATATAGAGGTGGTGGACCGAAGCGAGAGGCGTGCAATGATTGTTGACATATCCGTTCCGCATGACGAGAACCTCGTGAAAGCCGAGAAAGATAAGTAAATTAAGTATATTGACTTGGCTCGCGAGGTTGTCGACATGTGGGAAGTGGATTAAGCAATTATTGTACCGATAGTCGTTTCAGCCGATGGCTTAATAGCCAAGAGCCTCGACCAACACCTTAGGAGGCTCTCGTTAGGCGACTGGATCAAGGGCTTGATTCAGGAAACGGTACTCCTGGACACAGCTCGTATAGTCAGAAGGTTCCTTTCTCTGGAGCACTGACCGGCGGTAGCTTGGACCCTGTTCCCGATACCGGTGCGACAATATTTTTTATATTTTTAAATGTTTTTTTTTTATTTTTTATTGAAATATTTAAAAATATGATTCATATGTATGTTTAATGAATAAACGAATAATAATAAAAATAACCCACCCGTCTTCCTTCATTTGCTTTTGCATTCCTGGACCTCAGTGACTCTTTTAAACAATTTGCTGCTTTTAGATAAAAATGGGTATGTTAAACTTTCTAGATGATTATTTTACCATGGAAAAGTCGATACTAATGAAAAAAAGGCCATAGAACTTCTCACTAAATTAAAACCTTAGGTACTAAGATTTGTTTACAGTGACACCCGACCAATTATAATTAAGGTGCGATCGCACTCAAGCACTAGTTAATATCAATTAAAACTGTATTACGATATTTTTGCGCTTACATCGCTAATAAATCGCTGCGAAAAGTAACCTTAAACGATGTGTCAACAGTGGTTGTATTATTTAGAGAGTTCTATCTAAGCGATACACAAAGTTTTTCATGACAGCTCAATTAATGCCTTAAACTAGCATCACTGGAAATATGAAACATTTGACATCTTTGATATTTCCAGTTACAGCTTCTACAAATTAAGTTTCGGTGGCTCAGACGGACTGTTACGTGCCGTGTGCTGTTTTCGATTAGCTGGCAACGAAAGATAAGCCAGTCGAAACGAAACGTAGAATATGAAATCGTTTAGCTAGTAGGCGACATTTTGGCATTTCGTTTTTGTCCGACTAATTGCTTTTCTAAAGCCAAGTCTCCAGGGCCCCAAGTCTGCTATATTTATAAATTTGTCATTCCAACACGATCCCATTGTCATTTTGCTAAAAGTTTGTAATCTACTAATTCATAATGATCGATCATTGATCGGTCACTGGTCTTGTAATAGAATTGTGGTAGAATGATAATTTCGAGCATATTAAAACCAATAACTGCACAATCACGTTCTAATGGTAAAACACTGATCAAATAAACTGTCAAAGTTTTAGCAGATTACCGCAAACGTCAAATATTCATTTGTCAATATGTACGAGATTACCATTCTATGTCACTTCTTTCAATGGAGTGTTAGTGGTTGACCATTGGAAAGTCATAATGACGCCATTATATTAGTAGATTACCAAACTTGTCAAAATCGACAATTATGACATCAATGATAGACCATTCTGACACTATTGTAATAGCAGACTTGAGGCCCAGGTCAATACGATTTTGTGGATAATTTTGCAAGAAAATGTGGTATAACAGTTTGTAGTGGCACTACAAAGAAAGGCCAGCTTCCTGAAAGACTCTACAAACATAATGCGAGATACCAAGTGCTGAGGTGGTCACCCTTTCCGTACAGGCATGTTCGGCGCATTCTGAACTTTTGTTCTTTTTTACTTTGTGTTTATAATTGTTGTGCTGTGTTTTGTCTATCGTCAATAAAAGTATTTCTATTCTATTCTACTCTACTCTACTCTACTCTATTCCATTCCAATCCATTCTTTTCTATTCTATTCTTCTATTGTTTTTTCTTTTCTTATAGAACATTGAAGGATTGGAATAATATGCCTGTCTTCAAAACTAGAGTAAATACGCTCTTAATAAACTGGTGCAATTCACTATAGACGATTGCATCACTGCTTACCATCAAGTAGGATCACATTCAAACACTAGTATAAACCATTAAAAAAAAGTTACACTACCAGTAGCTGTTGAGACAAGCAACTGTAGTTGGGTGGTTTCCAGCCACTAGGTACGGGCTTGCAGAGGGCAAGCGACGGGTAACTCTCCGTCCGATAAAGCCAGGTGGAGTTGATACCGCATTCTGTTCCACGCGCGCCTCAAAGAGATGTCAGTAAGAGTGACGAGGCCAGCTAAGGCTATATCTGCCAGTGCTGAGGAACTGGGCCTCAAGTCTGCTATTACAATAGTGTCAGAATGGTCTATCATTGATGTCATAATTGTCGATTTTGACAAGTTTGGTAATCTACTAATATAATGGCGTCATTATGACTTTCCAATGGTCAACCACTGACACTCCATTGAAAGAAGTGACATAGAATGGTAATCTCGTACATATTGAAAAATGAATATTTGAAGTTTGCGGTAGTCTGCTAAAACTTTGACAGTTTATTTGATCAGTGTTTTACCATTAGAACGTTATTGTGCAGTTATTGGTTTTAATATGCTCGAAATTATCATTCTACCACAATTTTATTACAAGACCATTGACCGATCAATGATCGATCATTATGAATTAGCAGATTACAAACTTTTAGCAAAATGACAATTGGATCGTGTTGGAATGACGAATGTATAAAAATAGCAGACTTGGGGCCCTGCTCGATAACTTTTTTGAACATGTCAAACAGTAAAAGTGGAAACGGAAAAGTATCACACGATTTCCAACTTCAAGTAAAAAAAATCAGCTTTGGTAATTTGAAATTAAAAGCTAAGATTGTATTTATATTTACTTTACAGAATGGAAGAAGAAAACGTGTTGCGCCGACCCCAAGTAATATAGGATAAGGGCAGGAAGAAGAAGAAGAAGTATTTATATTTACTTAACTAGCTTCTGCCAGCGGATTCGCCCGCGTGAAAATTAGTTTCTCTGTACAGACATAGGAACTCCATTCTCAATCCTCTAAAAGGATGAATTTCGGAAAATCCGTTCTTAGCGGATGTCTACACTTTATAAGGAACGTACCTGCCAAATTTTATGTTTGTAGGTCAGTAAGTGGTATTTCGCTTTTATATATAAGAAACCAAGTCTACAATGAACAGAAAAGAAACCTTATAACAAAAGAACATACTTACAATTAGCGGCCTTTTCGCACGTGGCGATTTCTTTAAATCAACCAAGATTTTTTTGTTTTTATTCATCATTTGCAGAATTTCGTTAATACTACTAATTAACAATGACCCTGTCTATATCTCAGCAAAGATTTACTTTTATTGTCACAGTGTAATCAACTAACCTAGCACACTCGAAATTAGCATTGCATATTCAACCGACTGTGCCTCCATAATCGAAATGAAGTGCCTAATAAACGAGCCCTAATCTTGGCCTACTGCGATTTACAAAATTATCTACGCTCTGACCTTATAACTAGAAATGGACTTATTATAGACATGGCCGACTAGACCACTAGTTGACGCTCTTATGGCCGACTAGGCAACTAGTTGACCCTTGTATGGCTGACTAGACAACTAGTTGACGCTTGTATGGTAGACTAGGTAACTAGTTGACCCTTGTATGGCCGACTATTAGACAACTAGTTGACGCTTGTACGCCGACTAGTCTTCCGACTACAGGTCGCCTATAAAGTGATAGTGAGCTGTCCCGACTAGTGGGCATTTTTAGGGTTCAGTACCCAAAGGGCAAAACGAGACCTTATTAATAAGACTTCGCTGTCCGTCCTTCTTTCTGACTGTCTGTCCGTCTGTTACCAGGCTGTATGTTATGAACCGTGATAGTTAGACATCAGTTGAAATTTTTACAGATTATGTATTTTTGTTGCCATAATAATAAAAAATACTAAAAAATAATAAATATTTAAGGCAAAACGCCAAAAAATCACGTATGGGAGCCCTATACAACAAATGTGTTTTTTATTTGGCTTTTTTATAGACAATGGTACGGAACCCTTCGTGCACGAGTCCAACTCGTCCTTGGCCGATTTATTATTTGGTTTTTAATAAATTGATAGAATATACTATCAGCTTTATGCACTTTGTCCAAAAGTTAACAAGACACTAAGCTGTGCGATAAGACCGCCCATTTTGGATACACGTGTATTTATAATATAAAAGTTTGTACTTTGTTTTGTACTGATGTGTATACTAAACTTATTTATTTAAATAATATGGAAGATTTTATAGCTAAAAATTAAAATGCTGCACCTTATACTTTAAGCAAAACATTAAGTTCTTAAAAATATAAAATGTAGAATAATACTTGCGATTCTTGATTGTTAGGTACACCACCGACACTAAGTACAACGCAGGTCACGGTAGATCATAGCTAGCACGTCAGCGCAGAGCAAAACAACCCCTCAGTTTCCTGGATAGCCCAGTGACCATGTATATCTCCACAATCAGGTAACATAACAAGTTTATAACTTTGTGATTTTTCATGAAACAGTAAGGAAATTTTGTACATGTATTCTTTAGATTAAAATATTATACACGTGTTTTGGGTTTCGCACATAATAAAACTAATGTTGTAGAGTTAATAATAAATAATAATAATAATAATTCTTTATTTCAGGCTACTATGGCCCATAAACACTATACATAAAATAATCTTAAAAATAATAAACTAATACATATGAATAACATCTACTTATTAATTAAACTATTGCACACGAAGTGACGGCATCGTGTTCCGCTGCGAGGTCGGTATCCTTCCACGAAATCGTCGATACACGACACCTTTCGGCCAAAACTCTCCTTTGAGGAAGGTGTCCAAATGATGAGTCGGCACCCGCACCACAAACGACTTGAAATTAGTGTTATGGCGCGGCTCCAATAACATTTAATCGCCAACTAGTCGCCGACTATAAATATGACGAAATAGTCGACTATGCCAACCGATCGGTCCAACCCTATTTGTAACCTAATTCCGTACGTTAAGGTTGTGACAAACTGCGAATCTGTCCTTGAGGACAGTGTGCTTTCGCCCTTAATGATGCATTGACAGGGCCGCGATAAGGTCTAGGTTAGATGGAACGAATGTTTAGGCATATTGCGACGGGTTTACGGTTGGTGATTGTGATTTTGTTACTCTGTGGCTAGAAAGATTGATAAGAAAAGATCGGTTTTGCATAAAATAAAAAAAAATATATTTACAAGTTTAGTGAAACATATTTTTTTTTTAATTGATATAAACTACTGCTTGACTGTGATCCCACCTGATGGTAAGCAATGATGCAATCTCTGATGGTGAGGCGCACTAGTTTATTAAGAGCCTTTTCACTCTAGCCTTGTAGACACCCAAAATTATAATCGGACAGGAAGACCGGGGCAGGCAAATTGTTCCTGTCCTTCGTTGTACGCGGTATTATAAACGACGAGGCGAAACGCTTAGTTCGGACTGTAAAGGTTTCGACAACGTATAGGTGGATACTCGTCGTACGTCGGGTATTCCGATAGAATTATTTATAAGTGAAATATATTTTAAAAATGATGCTACAGTAATCATAAAATAACAAATATAGTTCAAGGAAAAGGCGGAAAGTGCTAGAGCAACTAATATTTGTCCATTATGTCAATTATCGACCAACTTGGTTCTTCTACATAGGAAACGACCAATTTGGAACCGTGCACTAGCTTCTGACGTTTTATAAGTGCCCATGTAGGCCTATGTGAAGTAAATATATTTTGGTTGATTGATTGAACTGATGCTGATGGCTTGAAAACAAGATCCGAACCGCTCACACAATCGATTGTATTATATCGAAAGAAGTAGAATCAGTGTTTTTTTATAAATACGTATTTCTTTAAAAAAAAAATATTATTAGCGCAGTCATTAGTAAAGTAAAGTTAGTTTTAATAGCATCGTTTATTCACTTCAACTGAAAATTTGAATAAAAAATATTTGTGGAGTAGTCTGCGCGCAAAAAAATACAAATCTTTTATGAATCAGATTATAATTTGAATCACTGGGTACTTAATTCACATTGTTATTTTATTTACCCTTTTAGCATCGAATCTATTATTCAATTTTCTTAATTGTTACTCCATTTAAATTTGAAAATAAATTTTGATAATTTTGACTTTAAACAATGCCTTTTAATTGACGGTTAATCTGTCAGTGAATAAAAGTATAAAGTAAATAATATAATAAACATGAATTTTTACAATAGTATTAACTTTAAAATCGTGAAAAAAAATTGTTCTTCTCTACATTTTGTATTGCATAATTACATACTACGCTATGACTGTCTACACAAAATAGATAGGTACAGAAGTCAATTTCATGTATGTATGTATGTACATCACTCTTTAATTAAACCTACGCTAGGCAATCGCGCTAAGGTCAGCGCGTTGCGCCTAACTGTATGAGTAAGACCGGGCAATTGAGCCGAGATATCGTGTCCGTGAGCGGTGTCTATGTGTGCGTTGCTCGAGTGCGCTTTGTATGTATATTGACTTCTGTTTTGTGCTGTCTATCTGACTTTAACAACCCAATGCTAAGTTAGTACCAATAAGACTTGACAGGTCAAAATTTTCTGATTTCTAACCACCCACTTTTTTGTATTTCAACATGTGTTCGATAACTATTTCGAACAATCCTGTTGCTCAGGTACTGCCAACAAATTAATTTCACTGCCATGCATACCTACCCGTTGATGATCGTCGAATTTGCGAAGCGTGACGTCATCGATCAGCTGTCCCAGTTGAGTAGCATTGCGTGGCGAGAAACGTGACGGAGTGCTTCGTACGCCTTACTTGAGTTCACGCTTTAGTGTGTTCTATAATTAGGTATACATACATAATCAAATATTATGCTTACCCATACCGATTTCTGAGAGTGCCATAATATTATGTTCAGCGGGTTGCTAACAGAACGGTTTATTGTTAGTATCATCATCAGTCGTGATTTCCAGGTGTATGCTGTTGGGATTTGATGTGTAGGTTTGAGAGAAACTCTTAACCCAATAGTTTAAACATCTATGTTTTCAGATACTCCTGTTAATTTACATGGTCTGCTAAAAGATGACAGGCCTGTGGGTCTAGTGGTTAGTAGCCCTGACTCCTATGCCAGAGGTCGTGATTTCGATGCCCACCCAGGGCCCCAAGTCTGCTATTTTTATAAATTCGTCATTTCAACACGATCCCATTGTCATTTTGTTAAAAGTTTGTAATCTGCTAATTCATAATGATCGATCACTGATCTGTCAATGGTCTTGTAATAGAATTGTGGTAGAATGATAATTTCGAGCATATTAAAACCAATAACTGCACAATGACGTTCTAATGGTAAAACACTGATCAAATAAACTGTCAAAGTTTTAGCAGATTACCGCAAACGTCAAATATTCATTTGTCAATATGTACGAGATTACCATTCTATGCCACTTCTTTCAATGGAGTGTCAGTGGTTGACCATTGGAAAGTCATAGTGACGCCATTCTATTAGTAGATTACCAAACTTGTCAAAATCGACAATTATGACATCAATGATAGACCATTCTGACACTATTGTAATAGCAGACTTGAGGCCCAGGACAAATGTTTGTGCGACGAGCACGATCATTTGTTGTAAGTCTGAGTGTAATTTATTTATAGTATGTATGTATTTAGAAAATATATAAATATGTTTGTCAGTTGTCTAGTACTCAACTACTCATAACACAAGTCTGCTTAGTTTCGGACAAGATGACGTTGTGTAATAGTTGTGGAAAATTATTATTATTTAAAAAAAAAACGCTGACTGACTAAAATAATAAAGACTAAAAAAATAAAGTTATGCTAGTATTAATTTTTACCTATAAAACTGAAAAGGTTGTGTGTTTGAAAGCGCTGATTTCAGAAACTTTTGGTTTGAATTTAAAAATCTTTTCTTATTGAATAGACTATTTATTGAGGAAGGTTATATAATATAACACCATGACCCCTGGAAGTGGCACAATAACCAAAATCGTGGGTGAATCTGTAGAGAATAGCTAGTTCCATTTTAAATTTTCACTACCCTTTAAATGCAAATTCGATCAATCAGCCTGCACGTTGACAAGGTACTTTATTACGCGATCTCCTTACATATCACAGTACCTCAGTCATCATCATATTTCTGCCCATGTCCCTTGTCATTGGGATTTTTTTTTTGGTGGGTAAAAATTATCCAAATAACATCCCCCTTGGGCGGAGCGGGATATAGTGTCAGACTCTTACTGACTTAAAAACCACCCCGTTCCTGCTTGCCTTTCATACCGGGGCCGAGCCTTCTTTTCAGAAGCAGACCAGTAGGCTTCCACTCAGCTGGGCCCCTGTTGTTACTGGTAACTCCTTGAGGCGCGTGGGTACAGTGCGCGCCGTCGACGACTTGAGCTCGGTTCAGACAGTTACCGGATGGTTACCCATTGCTCGCTGACCGCAAGCCCACGCCTACGGTGGCCAGAAATCGGGATTGTCATTGGGGTTGGCAACACCTTTTTTTTCCATTCTGTTCTGTCCCCCACGTTGTGTCTGTTCACGCTATCACTAACCTTGGTATAGTATATTTAGTCATCCGGCCATTACAATTTCTATTCATCGAGCACTTATAATTTCTAGCTAGTACAGTTAGTCTAGCTAATGAAAGGTACCTCACGCAACGGATACCCGGTACATTTGATCCGGTTCGGCAGCACGCGAAACTTTCTGAATTCTACGTTATTGTTGGTAATTGAGTGTAAATCGTAGCTAGTTATGTTCGTGAATGACCTGAAAGTCGATATAATAATGAAGGGACTAGAAATACCGACTTCTAAAATTCCACTTATTTTGCATATTGTTCGTCATCTGCAAGCCGGAATCGTTCTACGATTTTCGACACCTAGGGTATCTCGTGTGGTGGTGGCTGGGGCGTGAAGATGTCCGTTTCCTCTCGACTGCGGCCGTCTTGGCGGTGCTCGACCCCAGCGGGGCACACCTCCATCACAACGGGGCGCAATGGTTACACCCTGGTGTTTTTTTCACCTGAATTCGAAACAGGAACTTTCCCATTTGGCCATGTCTGCTGAAGACTGACATCAAGCGGAAGGTCAGGGCGCTGTGTTGCTTCTCTAGCCACTCCTCCAATAGGGTACTTAGCACCGCGATTGTGGCGTTCCCAGCGTTTTAACTACTTATAACTGTAGCTCAAATGATAGCCGTAATACGGAAGGATCTTGATATGAAATGGATGATCACCCGTCTACGGATCAGGCTCGTGTTGATTAATATAGAAGATCAAACCTTTTATTTAATTGCCATATATGCTCACTCATACCTTGGTAACATGTAATGGTTTTTATTACTTACCTTACTCCCAAAGACCACCCCCAATAAATTCAAAACATGACAAAACTAAACAAGATAAACATCCCACCTGTACGCACAAACCGTTTTGTGAATTCATTCATTGTGCGTACAGCTAAGGAGAGGAATTCCCTGCTGGAGTTTGTGTTTTCTGATAGTATGGCTAGAGTTATCTCGAGTTTTTGAAGACAAGGATGAATAAGTTACTTCTAGGCAATGTGCTTCATCGTCGACAACATCGCCGCTTTCCATCAGGTAAGATAGTGGTCACGCACGAGACTATCAAAAATAAAAACACAAGTTACAATTTAATAGATAACATTATTTTTAAAGTCAAGTTCCAGAAAATAATCATCTATAAATTGCTGCAAAAAGACATTAGAGTCACGTTTTTCTTGCGAAATAACAAACGAGGCGGCGAAGCCTTAAATTCAGCGTAATCTGTTGTTCGCAGTTCCGGCAAGTACGCACGCAACCTTCCGTTATGTTCCTGGTACCTCTACGTCATTCCTGCTTGCCTGGTATTTTTATCAGGGCATGTTGTTATTTGTTATAGAGTACAATAAAGAATTAAGTATGAAGGAAATGATGTAAACTGTTACATACATACGATTGTCATTTTTTTTTTTCATTTGATTTGATATTATAGTTATGGTAGAGTTCAGTGGCTATATATGTCTTCATCAGATCGTATTGTTGTTGCTGTTGTTGTTGTGTCATTTTTGGAGACAGTTTTACGCAATACCTTTTGTCAAATATTTTTGCAGAATCGTACAAAGTTCGCAAAGCCGCATACAAAAATATACGACAGTACTACATTGTGAGTATATTTAAGGTCCAAAACACTTGGCCTAGGTTAGGTTAGGTCAAATATAATGAGTTCGGGTTTTAATAATAAAACCTAAACCCCATACTTTAGAGATGCGTCGCCATAATAAAAAATACTCTATTTAACTAGACGCTTCGAATGACACCTGTCTTAAGTCTGGTGGTGGGTGGGGACACTTTTACGCAATACCCTTTTAAGAGTTAATTTAAAAAGTTACTTTTTGATAAAAACAATTTAAAAAAATTGAGTTAAGTACACAATTCTCTTCATTTTTCCATTCTTCAACTTTCTACCGATAAATTACGTACCTAGTTAATAATTTAATCGAATAGAATTTTGTAGTGCCCGGACTTGAGAACATCCACAATCCGTACTTCAATAATTGGCCTAAACCCGAATAATATTCTCAGAACATTTTATTATGATTGGTATCCCTCCTCGAAATATATTTTTATGTAAAAGTTTGGTGAAATATGTTTATATTTGTTTTATTGCATAAGTAATTTGATATTGGAAGTCAGTCATGTAAGCAATTTTTTTTTTTAAATCGGGACTTGTGGAGTGACTAAAAAGGTTGATATACATAATTATACTACTGATTTTTTTTCTTGGAATACCCAATTTTTTACATTTTATTTCTTACGATGTTGTATGATGAGGATAGGTTTCTAATAATAAAATTTAATTCAAATATCCGACTTAAAGAAATAATAGTCATGGTTGGGCATAGGCTTTCAAAGAATCCTTTGTAAGTTAAAGTTCTTGACATAATTTAGCAATTTAAAGATAGATAAAATTTATGATATCATTATAATTTTGCGTCATTTGAAAATTTAATCAATATTTATGATTTTAAAAGGTTGCAAAGATAGCATAATTTCTTGCAAAGTAATTGTCAATTAAATTACTAACATGACATAACAATAATGATGTATGTATCACAAATATTTATCATAATCTAAGGCTAAGGCAATCTTTCATCCATTGATCCAAAAAAGAAAGACATTGTTATAAATAATAATGACAAAGCTAAAATTTTAAGTTAAAAAAGTAGGCTACCTCAGGGTTGCATTTTAGGTTCACTTCTGATACGTTATTTGTTTAGTAAACATTGTATAATATTGATTTTTTTTTTAATTATATTATTAAACTAGCTTTTGCCAGCGGCTTTGCCTGCTTACTTAAAATATAGCCTCAAGAATAAAGCAGTTTTCTATCGGTGAAAAAATTTTAGCAATCGGACCAGTACTTTCAGAGATTACCTCCTACAAACAAAAAAAAAACATAAAATGAAACTTTACCTCTATAATATATTATTGTAGATTATATTGAATTATTTAAATTATCACGTGTAATTTAAACGTACATTAATTTACTTCTGGTTTATTTATTTCCTTCTTATTTATATCTTTTTAGTAAAAGATATACAAACAGATATATAAGATGTACTAGGGTATAAGATTGGGTATTTCCAAAATTATGAATATTATCTAATCTAATTAAAATATTTATCAGTTTTGACGAAATGATACCTGTCTATCTGCAGTTCATATCAAGATAAATAGCGTCTTTATTCAAATAATCTGGTTTGAGTCAAATGTTTATGACCCTGAAGATAAATAGTTGTAAATACCTGTTTCCGGTGGATTATATTATTTTAGGTTTAATTAGGTATTTGAAGGTCAAAAATGTTGTTATTGTTTTAAACTCTTTCTCTTCGCTTTAAACTCTTAATACCGTAAAAAGGCGAAGTTGATTACCACAAATGAATAAAATAAAAAGGTATAAAAATCAAATAAATTTTTGACGCCATATTTTAGTAAGAGTTTTTGAGATGTGAAGAGGAGGAATTTCATTCCGCCTTTGACGTTTTTACCAAGGTAAACGATTCCCTCTTAACTTTTTAGTCATTGGTGCCACTTTCAAACTTCCTCTAATATAGTCTGTCTAATAAGTCAACCGACTTGGGAATATTGTATAATATTTAATCATTTAGAAAATACATATTCGGTACTTTTTTATAAGGTCCTTCTGTTAGTAAACAATGATCAGTCTGTAGTAAACAATGCCTGCTGCGGTCTTCCCGTCCGATTATAATTTGGGTGTCTTCAAGGCTAGAGTGAATAGGCTCTTAATAAACTAGTGCGCCTCACCATCAAAGATTGCATCGCTACTTACCATCAGGTGGGATCGCAGTCAAGCACTAGTTTAACTCAATTAAAAAAAAAAAAACAAAAATTATCACTATCTCTTAATCAACCTTGGTTATTGAACCCGTGTTGACTACATCAGATTTATTTAAATCCTAATAATTACCCAAGTCGTTTAACTTATTAGACAGACTCTACACATTATGTAATTCTCACTTTATTTATTCTCGTCACACCACACATGGCATGCAATCTTTTTTCGTCCGTCTTTTTCACAGCCCGACATTATGATCTACATTAGATAAATATTAGATGGTGACACAAAACTAAATAATATGCTGTCAAACCTTTTTGTGTTCCTCAAGTAAAAATGATCAAACTTTCAATAGGCCATAATTCATTTTCAATACTTATCTGTGTCACCAATATTTTATCGAATTATTTTCATAAATTCGATAAAAATCACGCCAGAATTTCATGTTTGAAGCTGATAAATTATGATGATGAGCAGAAAAAGTTTTCAAGTGCTGATTATAATATTATATATTTCGGTACATTTTGTTGCTATAAAAATTGTGGTATTGTCGGTTACGATGTTATTAAAAGTTTTGTTTAGTATCTAAATCATACTCGAAGAATTTACTGGCAATATTGCCAGACTTAGCGTTGGAAGACCTCCCACTTGGTGACCACCACATCACGACACACCAATCTGTTCTGGTAAGGTTCACAAGAATCCAATGGATGCGAGTCGCTCAGGACCGGACATTATATCAACACTTGGGGGAGGCTTATATCTAACAGGGAACCTCTTTCGGCTGAAATGATAATGATGATTATAGCCTGAATATGACAATACTGCCAGTCTTCAAGCCACGTTTCTGGCGTGTCCAAATGACAGCAACATGGAAAAGTGGGTTCTTTGACGCCTAAGTGTAAATAATGTTGGATATAGCGAACGAATTACCGATGAAGATTTATTGATCAATCAAAATTGAACATTAATCATAACAGAAGCAGTCAAGGGCCCAAGTCTGTTTTTTTTATAAAATCTTCATTCCAACACGATCACACTGTCATTTTGCTAAAAGTTCGTATTCAGCTGAATTCATAATGATCGATTATTGGTCAGTCGTAATAAAATTGTGGTAGAATAACAATATCAAGCTGTCTCGTAACAAATTAAAAGCGATCTCCACGACGTTCTAATCTAAAACACTGATCAAAGGAACTGTAATTTTAGCAGATTATACATTTGTATTTACCTACGTCAGACATTCATTTGTCACTATGTACGAGATTACCTTTCAATGCCATTTCATTCAATGGAGTATCAATGATTGACCATTGGAATGTCATAATTATGACATTATATTAGTAGATTGCCAAACTTTTCAAAATCAACAATTATGAAGTCAATGATAGACTATTTTGACACTATTGTAATAGCAGACTTAAGGCCCAGGACAAAGTGGAAATATATGTATAACCTATAAACACACGATTTTTTCAGTCAGAGTTGGACTGAAACAACAAGCTGGCCGCCACTTGCAACTAATCTTTTTTTTTTTTTATTGAGGTGGAAACGGAACCTTACCATGACGTGTTAAAATGTCAGTCATAAGAGCAAGAAAAAAAAATGGAGCTATATACCCTATATAGCTCCATACCTTTAATTGTTCAGTTCAGGTTTTAAAATGGAACTCGTTATGAGCTCGTGAAGGAGTGAGAAAGAGTATCAGACTTTTACGGAATTAAACTCAATCCAGGGACACAGTCGCTTTTGCAAACGATCTCGTAGTAAGAAAGGCCTTCTGACGCTGTTTCTGTAATAATGAAACACCAATAAAAACTTTTGTTATGAAAAGATGCTATATTGTCGTGACTATAAGATGAGTAAGAAAAGTAGGAAGGGTATAAAATAAAGAACTGTTTAAACTTAACAAGGCTACAAACAAAAATATATGCGTACAATTTACCATAATACCAACATAAATATGAAAATAAAGACTGCCGTATAAAGTAAAAGTAACGACTAACTTCATAATACGTAAATGTTTACGTTATTATGGTGAAAAATATTGTATCGGAAAACTGAAAAGTTCCCCCTGCCTTATCAAGATTGAGACTTTTATAAAACTTCCCACATATTTTAAGAAATTATTTTATTGTATTCATTGAACTTACTTTTTTTATGGTGGGAAAAAATCATCCAATGACATCCCCCGTTCTTGGGCGGAGCGGGAGATAGTGTCAGACTCTTACTGACTAAAAGACCAACCCCGTTCCTTCTAGCCTTCTAACGGGGCTCGAGCGCCCTTTCGGATAACCCTGGCCCCAGTAGGCTTCGACCCGGCTGGGTCCCTGCTGCTGCTGACAACTCCTTGAGCCGCGCGGGAACAGTGCGCGCCGTCGACGACTTGGGCTTGGTCCGGACAGTTACCGGACGGTCGGACAGCGAGCTACCCATTGCTCACTGTCCGCAAGCCCGCGCCTACGGTGGCCGGAAATCGGGATCAGAATCCCGGCGACGGCGGCGGCGGCGAGAACGCCGTTGCCTGATGCGTTCGGCCTCCTCCTTTGCGAGCATTACTGCTTCGCAGAAGTCGGTGACAGCCTGCCACTCCTCCTCGCTCCGGACCATGGCCTCAACCAAGGCCCGGAGCGAGAGGTCTCCGCCGCCGATCGCCCCCACAAGGGCACGGCGATGCTCCGCCCAAGCGGGACACACCTCGACTGTGTGCTCTACCGTGTCCTCCGGGCATTCCGCACAGTGGTGACACCCGGGCGTTTATTCATTGAACTTGTCATTGAGAATATGTATTAGGTAAGTAGCTCAGGACTTGCCGATGCTCGGCAGTTTCAGAACCGTTGCAACTATTTTGAAGAATCTGACGGTCCAGCTGCTACGACCGTCCTCACCTTCCGCATAATGCAGACCCTCGCCGGTCATGGCAGATTCAGGAGGTCATTGCCTGTAGAAAATAATAATAATATAGAAATAAGGTCTAATGTATAATGTACGTTGAGGTGGTATAAATCTTACTTTCACAGAAAACAATAATGTATTGTTTTCTGTGCTATGCTAATTATAATTAGTATCTTGATTGATGTGCCAAAGAAAATTATGTATTATCGTGAGCACAAATGATAAAAAAATTGCATATTTTCACTATCTGCACGAGAATCAGTGGAAAATCCAAAAGGCAACTAATCCACACAAATGTATAAATCTTATTATGCTTATATAGGTGTATATATATAATAGATTTTATTGAGGATTTTCGAAATAAACCACAAATTGTTTCTCTGAAAACAAAGTTTTGTTTTATTCAACATGCATTTACAGTATAACAATTATCGTTTAACTAAAATTACACTTTTATCTCACCTGAAAACAAAGAAACGACATTTAAAGTTCACTAATATCGCCTCCTCAATTATATCCCTTTAATTATCTCTCTACAAGTTTTTATAACAATAAAATGCACAAAATATAATAATAATAGCGTAATCAATTAGTAGTCCTTCTTTATATTTAAATGCGAGAGCATATGTAACTATGTCCCATCCTCGGTTTTTAAAAGTTTCTAAAAATTTGTCTTTCCATTCATTCCATTCAGCCTTTATTGTTAGTTTTATGGCCATCGAGCTATACCAATCCAAACAAGATTTTTCTAAAAATAATCTCAATATATCTATTTTTGTTTCATCTTTTGATATATTAAAGCGCTCACACTCCTTTTCAAAATTCTCAATCCATTGCATTGCATTAGGGTTCTTGCTTGTGAATTTTTCAATAATAAATTTCTCTGAAATATGTTTTAGGTTATGTTGATTTTCTTTCTTTGTAGTAGTTTCTATTAATTTTTCCAAGATATGTTGCAAATTGTCGTTTTTGTCTATTGGTTGTTTTGTGCTTATTTCTTCTAAATATTGATCTAAAAATTGCATATTACCTTCCTCATCTCTATATGTTTTCTTAAGATCTTCATCCAATTTTATCCATATTTTTCTACTTTGATGCCTTTTCTTTATACTATTTTTTATTTTTGAGAAAGTATTCATTTTGACAATATATGTATGATGAATCACCGGCTTCAGCTCATCAGGTAAAACATAACATTTTCCTTCTTCTGTAGATATTGAGGTTATGGCTAATACATTTGATTTGCCATCATTTAAAGCTATCATTGTAAACTCAAATTGCAGCCGGTCCATCTTCTTTTAGTTAACAAAAATGTCGTTTTATAATAGATTTTATTGAGGATTTTCGAAATAAACCACAAATTGTTTCTCTGAAAACAAAGTTTTGTTTTATTCAACATGCTTTTACAGTATAACAATTATCGTTTAACTAAAATTACACTTTTATCTCACCTGAAAACAAAGAAACGACATTTAAAGTTCACTAATATCGCCTCCTCAATTATATCCCTTTAATTATCTCTCTACAAGTTTTTATAACAATAAAATGCACAAAATAATCTAAACATCATCTGTCATTGAATCATACGTCACCCCGTATTCACAGCTTAAAAATTAAATTAATGAAATGTCATTTCCAAGGAGGTCATTTCATTACATATATATACATGGCTATTTGCAAAACACTAACAACTTTGCAGGACTGTATTACTAACGTCATAAACAACAAATTTTGTTCTATGACTTTTTACAAAACGTAATCCATTTACCAAAAATAAACATTCAAGATTTTTTTGTTCTATCTAAAACATTTCAACTCTGTATTTTGCTATACTTTCTACGTCTGTATGAAACGACGCAAGCACGCCAAGCACTCCCGCCGCCCGATTTCCGCTCCCCTCCACTATTGTTCTATGGCTTGCTTCGAATAGACTTCGTAATATTTAAAACGTTCAAGTTAAATATTGTTTATTTTTGTTTAAAATATGGTATATTTTAAAAAGTCATAGAACTAAAGTTGTTGTTTATTTATTTTATTTTATTTATTTGGGAAAATAAACAGAATAATAGAAGATGGTTCAATGTATAACCCACAGCATTTTCCACACAACATAAATGAGAAAAAAGATTTAAATCCGTCATGCAATTAATTAAATAACAATAGCAATAATATTGAAGAAAATAAAAACTAATAATAATAATAATAGTAACAACATTAATAATAATTAAATAAAAACAGATTCATGTCAGAAAAGAACAATAATAATAACTAAATCTGAAAGTATTAAACTAGGGAAAAAAGAATTTAATTATTTGGTGAGTCTCCATGACTTTTCTCTTAAATATTGAGCGGCGGAGAGGGCAAATATGTCTATATGGCAAAAGCATTCATTATAATTGCTAGCTAGTCTGCGCAGAGGCGCACGCAGGCCCGCGTTTATGATATTAGTAACATAGTCCTGATAGGCTGCCAGTGTTCTACAAAAAAACCTTGTATTTATTTATTTATTTTATGCACCATAGACTCTTTTCAGTTACAAAATCATACCTAAACAGGTATTACAAAATTACATAAAATTGAAAGGTCGATAACAAAATTAAATTAATTTAAATTGCATTAGATTATTAATATCATTTAGATTGCATTCCTATTATTTTGCATTAATCCGATTATTATCATTAAATTAAATCCATTTTATAATTATATAGTCAGGCAGTCAAATATTAAAAGAATTGCATTAAAAATTTAAATAAAATGAAATTATTGTATAATCCCGCTGCTATGAGATAGTAACTATTTTACACCTGCGAATGATCAGTAGAAATGATTAATATATAATTATAATTTTAATAATATAAACTAGCGTTTGATTGCGGACCCACCTGATGGTAAGCAGTGATTCAATTGTTGATGGTGAATCACGGAAACAGCTAACCTACAATCAGATGGGAAGACCACAGTCTGCAGGCAAACTGTGTTCAAATCCTTCGATGTACACGGTATAAACGACGAGGCAAAACGCTTAGTCTGGACCTTAGAGATGATAACAAATTGAGGGTGGATGGATACTAGACTTTTTTTTTATTGAGGTATAAAATTAATCACACTACGCCTAGTGTCACGTGCCGCTGCACGTGATGTGCGCTCACTCAACACCTTCACTTCAACGAGAAGTGAAAATTATAGGTAGACTACTGAAAACAATAATGTGGTTCAGTAATTATGACGCCAAGTGTTCAACGTCACTTAGAACGCGCCGATATAACCCAAGTATCTAATTTAGCTGCTCAGTGTGTCAAACAATAGTCAACATCATCCTCCTGCCCTTGTTTTGTGTTATTTAGAGTCGGCGCAACAAGTTTTTATCTTTCATTCTGTCCTGTCACCCGTCACACTATCACTATAACTCCCTTTTCTTTCATATCACTCCTCATATAATCCATCCATCCATCTTTTCTTTGGCCTCCCTCTTCCTCTCCATCCGTCTAAATGTCATACTCATAACTCTTTTTTTAAATCTGATATAAACTAGTGCTTGACTGCGATCCCACCTGATGGTAAGTAGTGATGCAATCGTTGATGATAAGGTGCACTAGTTTATTAAGAGCCTATTCGTTCTAGCCTTGACGACACCGAAATTATAATCTTTTAGTAATATGCATACCAAGACAAACGATTCCCTTTTTCAGTCAATGGCGCCACTTTCATACTGCCTCTAATACACTAATTTCTAACTTTATAACGGATTTTTAGATTTTACCCTTCAAGTCGAGGAGCAACCGTGGGTCACAAATTGTTCCAGAGACCTGTCACCATTTCATCAATCCTTTTGTTTCCTTTTTATATTTTAGCCTTTTTATCTAACCAAATAGGTATGCCTACCCCATTGTACCTTTTAATATTGCACAATTAACATCATCGCATAAAATATCAAAGACGACGACATAGCTGAAGGAGTATTAAATGACAAAACTTTTTGACATCTTCTGAAGTTGGTCAAAATAAAATTGATTGAATTAATTCCACATTACCTATACCTTAGTAATGTCAAAAGACTTCGAACGACATTAGAACACCAATCCGATCTAGACGCAGGTAGTCCATAAATAAGAGTTTGTCAGCGTGTAAACAAAAGTGTCCAGGTGAAATATAAAAAAATAATGATTATCTACCTTTGGTCAATCGTTATCTATCTAGTATTTTAATAAACGCTTAAGCCTCTAGACATGATGATAGACGGTGGGACTTAATAGTACAGATAATCAGCAATTTATTATAAAATTGATAAAATGTTTATAAATACGGTATTCTGCTCATTAGTCCCTCCACCACTGCATGCGCAAGTTGCTAGCGTGGTGTGAACGGGGCACATAACAAGATGGCGGATTCCGAGAAGAATCAGAACACAGAGGAAGAGCGAGATGTTGAGCTGGACACTATTCTCGTAGAAGAGATTGGACAGTTTGGAAGATACCAATTGAGGACTTTCTTATTGTCTGTGCTCTTGGTGTTCTTCATTGCTTGGTCTGCCGTGGAATACGTGTTTACCACTTCTAGAATTTCTACCAGGTACTTATACTAAATTCACATATCGCACGCTTAATAATAAACCGGAATAATGCAAAAATTCACTTTTTTGGGAAATCGCAATCAAAGTTTTGAGTGTCGACCTAGTTGAAAACATTTTGATGGTTTTCACGTATTTATAGTGTTATTTTTATTTTCTTGGTGTTACATTGTAGAGGGATGTATAGTGAATATAACTGTCATAATAGTTTAATTATAACATTTCTATGTAATAAATAAACGAAGTTTATTTTCTAGCCTTTTGACTTATGTCAGTTTAGTATAAAAAATGTTGATCAATTTTAAAATTTCTGGCAAACTAATATTTAATAATTCAGTTTAGTATTAAAATTGCTGATCAATTCTAAAATTTCTTGCAAACTATTATTTAATAATTCAGTTTACTATTAATAAATAATATAATTTATTTAAATGTATAATACTTATTGCAGTTTAAAGTAAAACAGAAATAAAATATGTTATGTTATTTTCTTAACGTAAAATAACTCGTAATATTTGTAGGAACTCATAATCATGTTTTGTACTTAGTAATTAACGTATTCTTAATTAAAGCTTCATAGTCATCACAAAATGCTTAAGAGCTCTCTATCTTTACGTAATTATGCTAAAGAAATAAACATTGTAATACCAAAGAACCGTTTTAAATTGTTGTTAAAATCTCTTCCTTCATTAGCGTGTGGGTGGTTTTATTAGTTAGTGTATTAAATTATTATTTTTGTTTTTCTTGAGTATTGTGTAAATGTATATATTTTTTTAATTATTTTATTATATAAGTAGTATTTTGCAACTTTGATGGATGGTAATTTTGATGATGACTTCTTCTCTTGTTCTTCCTCTTCTAGCAGCTTTCTTAGTGCGGCGAGTAGTTCATCCTCTCCATTGAATCTGGGTGATCAGATTTCTTCCCTGTTTTCTCGCAATCCCAATAACCTTCATATAACCCACATCAATGCTCAGAGTGTCCCTAGCCATTACTCTGATCTTCTGGCATCCATTAACTATGCACATTTAGATGCTTTACTGATCTCTGACTCTTTCCCGAAACCATCTCTTTTATCAGTTCACTATTCCCTTCCGGGCTATGATCTTGTCCGCAGCGACAGAACGGGGAAGGGTGGTAGTGGTGTTGCCATGTATTTACGTGCTGGTATTCCTTTTAAAATTATCAGTGCATCAGAGTAAGAACTCGGGGTCAGCAGAGCATCTTTTCTTAGAAATTTCTCTACATAATGTTAAAATACTTCGTTGGAGTAATTTTTAGTCCCTATAACCTCAGTATCTATTACTTTGATTCTTTCGATACACTGTTAAACAATTTCTGTCCCACCTATGATCACGTGGTCTTGATGGGTGATTTTAACAAGTGTCTTCTTAAAAATGACTCTCGTTCTCACAAACTTCAATCTCTCATAACTTCTTTTAACCTCAGCATTCTGCCTCTCTCTGCTACTCATCATTTTCCCAATTGCTCCCCTTCTCTTTTAGATCTTATGATTGTTTCTAATACTAATAACGTATCTATCCACGGCCAGCTCACCGCTTGTTTTTCCTACCACGACTTAATCTTTTTTTCATATAAGATCCGTCCTCCTAAGCGCAAGCCGCATTATATTTTCCTTCGGAACTACAAGGGCATAGATCTGGAGGCATCACTGCATGATGCTGGAGGCATTGAGTGGACTGATGTTTTCCATAGTTCAACTGTCGACGATTTGGTAAATATTTTAAACAATAAAATACTAAGTCTTTATGATCAATACGCCCCAATACGTCGAGTTAGAGTTCGATATGTCCCTGCTCTCTGGCTCACTCCCGCCTTTAAGGATTTGATGGCAATAAGAGACCGAGCCAAAAGGAGATTGAAGCGCTGTCCTTCCGTGCGCGACCAGAGCTTATTTAAGGAGCTGCGTAATCGCTGCAGTCGTATGTGTAGAGATGCAAAGAGACGCTACTTCCATAATTCTCTTGACAACCGGAACTCTTCCGAAGTGTGGAAGTTTTTGGAAACTGTCGGCATTGGTAAGTCCCCTAACGTTTCCAGCAAAGATATTGACCTGTGTGCTCTTAACCAACATTACTCACTTCCCCCTGTAACTATAGATCCACACGTCAAATCAGCTACTCTTAATAAGTTGTCTGGTCTGCCATTGCCGCAGTGTTCTTCTTTTGAATTTAGTTCTGTGAGTGAAAAAGAAAATCCATTCTTGCTATATCCTCTTCCGCAGTTGGCAATGATGGCATTTGCTCAAGAATGATTTCCCCTATCCTCCCCGCAATACTTCCCGTCTTAACCCACATTTTTAACTTCTCCTTATTTTTTTGCGCTGTTCCCGATGCCTGGAAACAAGTCCACATCATTCCGTGACCCAAAATCCCTAACCCGGTCTCGCTGACTGATTTCAGACCAATTTCTATCCTTCCGTATCTCTCTAAAGCTCTTGAGTACATTGTCCATCAGCAACTCTCTCTCTTCCTCTCTAGTAATGATCTTCTTAGCCCTTTCCAATCCGGTTTTCGGTCTGGTCATAGCACTGTCACTGCCCTCTTAAAGGTTACTGATGACATCCGCTTGGCCATGGACCACAAATCTCTTGCGTTACTTGTTCTTCTTGATTTCAGCAGTGCCTTCAACTCTGTTTACTTCGATATCTTTCTTGGGATACTAAAATCTCTTAATTTCTCCCTTCCACTGTTAATTGGTTCCATTCCTATCTTAATGTCCGCTCGCAGCGGGTACGCCTTGATGAGTCTTCATCGGATTGGTGCTATCTTGCTGCGGGTGTGCCTCAGGGTGGTGTTCTCTCACCTCTCCTCTTTTCTTTTTTTATCAACTTTGTCACTAGCCTCGTTTCCTCTTACTTCCATCTCTATGCAGACGACCTGCAGCTGTACCATCACTTTTGTGTGGAAGATGCTGAAGCCGCTGTGTCCGCTGTGAACAGTGACCTGAAACTGATAGGGGAGTGGTCGCGGTCCTTTTTGTTTGCAAATTAACCCCAAGAAATCCCAGGCTTTGGTTATTGTTGGCAGATATATGCGGAACAAGCTGGAGATTACATTGCTCTCTCCACTCTGGTTAAATGGAGTTTAGATAGACTATGTTAAGACGGCTAAAAACCTTGGGGTGATCATGGACTCAAATTTATCGTGGACTGCCCATGTCACTGAAGTCAGTCGCAAAGTGCACTACACGTTTCACTCCTTAAAATGCCTTCAGAACTTTTTGCCCTTGAAGACCAAACACTGGTTCAGCCCATCATTGACTACGCTGATGCCTGTTATTTGGATGCCACCGAGGAGCTTTTAAATAAACTTGAGCGTTTGCAAAATATCTGTATTCGTTTTGTTTTCAACCTTAAAAAGTATTATCATGTCTCAGGCTTTCGCAAGGTACTCAAGTGGCTCCCTATTCGACTTCGCAGGAACACTCGGATATTATGTCTGTTATTTATCATCTTTTTCAACCCTAAAACTCCCTCTTACCTGCGGGAACGTTTCTCCTACTCTCGTCCTTCTGATGCACCTTGCAGGTCGCATCTTAAGAATCTCCTTAAATCCCTTCCCCACTCCACCGATTTCTATTCCTATTCCTTCACTTCGCACGTAGTACGGTTGTTGAATTCACTTCCGCCCGACATCAGGGGCTGCCAAACTCTTGCAGTTTTTAAAAGAGTCATAATTGCATATACTAATATGTATTATTTTATTTTAGGTATTATTTAGTATGTATTTGTGTGTATTTTATTATGTGTATGTTTATAATTATAGCAGCATATAATATATCTTTAATTATTATATTTTTTTTATACTATTTCATTGTTAACTTTGTATTTTGTGTGTACTAATTTTCCTTTTACTTTTACACACGGTCTATTTCTCTTTTTTCTTCAACTTTCCTGTCGCAGGTATGCTGGAAGAGATTTCATTAGAAATAAGCATCACCTTTGTACTATTTTTTTTTGTTTCCTTCCTCTTTTCTTGTATTTCCATGTGTGTACATAAATAGTTAAATAAATCTTTAAGATTAAAACTATGGAAATAGAAATTTAATACTTTTTATTAATAGGTATTTAAAATAAATTGAAAGGACATTTTGTAATAAACTGCAGCAATTACTAAAGCAATATTAGATTTTAGGATCACTTAAAACGTAAACCGAAATAAACCCAAGTATTTTTTAAATTTATCAATAGTCTTAGTAATAAAATGAAACAAAATGGATTGCTTCGGAAATAAAAGTAATCATTTTATACTAAACTGCACTAATATGCAATCTTTCATATCTTTACAACTTTAATTTTATGATAAACTGCAACTAGTCTAAGTAGTGTATGCAGTACTGTAAAACCGTTTTCAACTAAAGTGAAATAATACGAAATTATGCTAGTTTAGAAAAAAAATTGAATTACGGTAGTCTTATCTGCGTTTGTAAAGAAACTGAATGATTACACTTTACTCCACTGTAGACGCAAAACAACGACACCCGTCTCACATCACGGCTACCGCATTTCTGAATGATTCTCTGTCGCATGAAATGCATTGACGCGTGCTTTTGTAGAAAAGAGAAGGGTGATCTAATAATCGAGCATTTTTGTTTGTTTCGCATGGTGGGATTTTACCTATAGATACTTCTATCGGAGTTAATTCGTTTTATGAAGAAAAGTAGAAATCCTTAATTTTTGACTTATTCCGGTTTATTATTAAGCGTGCGATATTTTCATATCGTCTTGTGTTGAGGAAAAGTTTTACATAACTTTGTTGTAATCTCTGTTACCTATTGTTTTTTTTTTTTTGGATATTTTATTTATACTTCCAAGCTTGCCTAGACTGGTCAGAAAGCAGATGCCCATCCAAATACTGTATTTGTTGTTGTCTAAAAAGGAAAAAGAAAATTCACTCGATAGACAAAATTGATCTATTATGCCACCTTCAATTCCAGCGTGAAAATAATAATAATAATAATGTTTATTGAATTGTTTGATTTACATAAATATTTCTACAATAAGGACTTAAACTAGAGGTAAAGTTACAAAAATTGCGTTCTACCTGAACTAGGTATATATAAACCTGTATCTCAGGTAACTTATTTAAGTGCTTATATGTTAATAATATATAAACTAAAATTCATTAAACAAAAAGTAAATAACATATGAACAATATTATATAGTCTAATACTGACGAATATTTTGCTTAATCATCAAATCTGCATTACTGTTTTTTTTACATCAACATTATTGTGACACAACATTCCATTATATATATTTTTTGCGAAGTATCGGTTATATAAACTAGGTCGATTAGCACAAACAATAAAATTATGAAATATAAAAAAGGAATATATTTTAATTCTAATTAATTATTGAAATTACTATAAAGTTATTGCACAGATATTCTCATTAAAATTGTATTATTAAATTAATTAAATCTTAATATTATGATGAAAAATTATAATCATAAATGTCAATCAGTAAATGTCTGAGACGCCTTCTTGTTCCGTTCTATAGCGGGAAAAATTATTGGATGATTTCCCACATGAAAAAATGTAAATAATTAAAAATAACCGTGCAATTTATAAAACTTACGATAGGTTATAATCTATAAACTCTTGTATACTATAGACTTTTTATATTCAACAATTTTGAGTATTTTTTAAATTACGATACTGTAATGCTATACCACCTTATTTTTTATACTAGCTTTTGCCCGCGACTTCGTCCGCATACATAAAATACAGCATATGTCACTCAGGAATAAAGCAGCTTTCTAACGGTGAAAAAATTATCGCAATCGGACCAGTACTTCCAGAGATTACCTCCTACAAACAAAAAAAAACAAAAAAAACAAACTTTACCTCTTTATTGTATTAGTGTAGATATGCAAAACCTGAAATACCTGTCTAGTGTTTTTATGTAAAGAATCTATGTACAAAATTTCAAATCTGTATTGTGAAAAATCACAAAGTTATAAGCCAGTTATGGTACCTAGTTGGTGACATAAATACATGGTCGCCGGGCCACCCGGGTGATTTAGAAGTTTAGAGACTTAGGACTACTGTTTTGCTTCCGCACCCCACTGTGCGCTGACACCTAATCCGCTAAGACCTGTCGTGACCAGTAGCTCGATTCACGTAATGAAAACCGTAACGATATCGTAGCGATTTAGTCGTTTAGACCATTTCCGTATTCACATCCATCAATCGAGTTTGAACGACACAGATTTTAAGGTCGTTTGAAATTCGTCTATAAAAAAAAAATCTGTAATAAATTATCCTGGTAGAATACTTATTAATATAACTGGAAATAAGTCGATAGATCGTGAATACTGCTTTTGGATAGGATTTCTATCGAACGACTATAAAACTTCAACGATATTTGGCTTGTTTGATTTTACGTGAAACAGGCTACTGATTTGTACTTGGTGTCAGTGATGTCTAACTTGTGACCTTTTTAAATGTTTTTGGGAAAAAATATAACATGATGTAAAAAATTTGAACAAACAATATTCAGGTTTTGCATATACTAAAAATAATGTTGTAAATCGACCTTTGAAAAATTTCTAATCTTTCCTCATTTTCGTGTCTCCAATTCCAGATGCCTAATTCCAGAGTGTGAAGGAGAACCGACAGCTTTCCATCCCTACTGGCTGCCAAACGCGGTGCCTCAATCTTCCTCAGGCTCCTTCGACAACTGCGAACGTTTCACCAGTGTGAACGCGACACTTCGGATCGTTGACAGCAACACTTGTCCAGCTGCGTTCTTCAACCGTGACGCTCGTGAGCCCTGCGATGACTTCGTCTATGAGAACACACATTCCGTGGTCTACGATGTGAGTTGACCAAGATTTTATTTTTGTTTTGGTTAGGCTTACAATTGCCGTCACGGATCTTGAGCGCTGGCTTCAAGTTGCGCAGAAGTCAAATATTCGGTCTATTTAGTGGTGCGAAGTGAGACGCGGGGGCTGGGAGTGTCAGTAATTGGCTCGCCGCGCCACAGCGTCATAGACGTCACTCCTGATTCGTTCCCTCCATTTCTGCATGTATTTAACAACGAAGACGATTGGCTCACCAATGCATGGAATGCGCAAAGCGATCCCCACTCTGACGCCGAGCGCTCAAGACCCGTTTTGGCAATTGTACGTTTGCGTTTGGAGCACGCTTGCATAGATGTAAGCTATTCACTATTGACTTAAATACCCCTAGGTTGTATCTATCAAGAAACACACTCCGGCAGGGAATTCCAATCCTTCCACTTCCACAATGAATGTATTCCAAAAACGCTTTGTACGTGTGGGTAGGATGTCCACCATATATCGGTAGCGTAATGCCGTACGTCCAGTGGTCCGATGATGGCAGTTATATTTTTATATTAAATCATTCAGAGCATGGTAAGGGTGCAATGCAAACATAAAGAAACAGGTTACCGGTGCAGGCAAGTCTGTACGGGTCGGTACTGATCGGTGCAGGTATAATTCTCCCGTGTGTTCTTATGCGCTCATTTAAAAAGAAACAGGATCATACTTGTTGGTACCGACTGCCTGTACCGACTTATACGGGTTTAAGCATTGGCCGGTGTAGTGTTTTACACATACAGATTTACAATCCGTTCCAAATGAGAATAGGATCGCCGCCATGTTCGTGACCTCACGATTTACTGTCAAATTGAGGAAAGAAATTTTTAAACATTAAGGGTGAGTTGCACCATTTAACTATAACGATAACAAAGCCGTTAACAGTTGTCAAATCGTCGAATTGACCAATAGGCGGCCGTTTCACGGCTGGTTAAGGTTTGGTTATCGTTATAGTTAAATGGTGCAACTCACCCTTATTAATTTACGATTATTTATTTTTTTATGAGTTGTGAACGAAAAAAGTTTAATCAGAATCCAGTTCTTCAATTTTACTCATCTCTAAGTTTTTCAATTTTGCCAAAATTTCTTCGATTTGACAGTACGACGAGACGTCAAAACATAGGAATCGGTCCTATTCTCATTTGGAACGCGTAATACCTGTTTCTTAATGTGGTTTTACCGGTACCTGTCTATACCGACCCGTACCGACATTTCGGGATCGAAAAACCTGTATCTTTATGCTTGCACCCTAACGCTGAAGTTTATACTAGTGGTAACGTTACTTCTGGATTATAGGCTGAAAGTACTAATGAAATACTTACGTAAATAATCTTCGCTAGAGGCACATTTTATACAAACTTCGTGACGGTACCTTGTCAATACATTTTATCAAATCATCACGTATGTTCACAAAAATATTTATCTATTTTAGTAAGATAAATGACAGGCATATTTTTAATATTAGAAATAGAAACCAATTATCGCCTTCGATACAGATTGGATATAGTACATAATTATTTTATTATACTGTTTTATGATAATAATTTTATTTCAATAGTTGAAAAAAATCAAGTAGTATTTCTACTTGATTTTTTTCAACTATTGAAATAAAATTTAAAACATGCATTAAACTCTCGTTATGTTGACAAGTATCACAAATGTTGGCCTGCTCCACCGCCATAGCCACTAAGTCTACTTGGTAGTTTTCGATTTCTGGCTAGGAAAACAGATTTTTCAAACTAAAAAGATTTACTTTTTATAAAAATTGAGCCTGTCTCCTTTAAATATTGTTTTGCTATTCCTTAGGGCATAATCAGATGACACGCGCCGATCACGCACAGCACCCGCGCACGCGTTGTGCCCGCCTTGAACCCGCAAACGCGCCGCATCCGCCTCGCACACGCCTCGCGCCCACTTATACTACTAGTGACTGGACTACTTCGTTCACTAGGCATATACCATAGCGCGGGCGCAAGGCGTACGCAGGGAGGGTGCAGAGCGCGGGCAGGGTGAGCGCAGGGTTGGTGCGAGGAGGGCGCGGGGCGTGCGCGTGTAGACCTCGTTAAATGCAATTTGAGATCTATTGATGGATTATAAGACTCAAATTCTTATTTAACTTTCAATGCAAGTTGGACGCGGGTGGCGTGCGCTAAGCGTGCGCATGTCGTGTGAACGCGCCCTTATAGATAGTTTTGTAATTGGCCATCCACACCCGCTGAAAAATATACCCTATATTGTATGTAACAACATAATGCGTTATTTATTGTTTTAAATAACGCAGCATATTATGCAAAGTTCAAGCCTCGCACTGATTACAATTTTTTTTTTCATTGTATATTTTTAGTAATACGATTGTGTCAGGCACGAATAAACGTTTTTTCGTTCTTACAGTTTTACTTTTTTTCTTCATGTATGGAGGTATATAGTTAGATTAGGGGGCACAGGAGTGCCCCCACCAAGGCGAGCAAAAAAGTGGCATGATCGTACTCGTACCATCCTTTTTTATGTGTACTACTAATATGATCCAACTAGTTTATCTTTTTTGGTTTTATGCCAATAAAAACCTTTATAGATTTATTACTTATGTGTTTTGAAAGATAATCTGTATTTATTTTATTTACTTTGTTTAGTATGGTCTGGCATGCGACGAATGGCGACGTTCCCTGATCGGCACTGTACGCACGTTCGGTACCCTGACAGCGCTGCCCATCACCGGCTTCGTGTCAGACCGATGGGGTCGCAGGGTCGCGCTCACTATCAACGCGTTCAACACTGCCTGGCTCGGCGTCACGCGGTATTTTGCTGACACCTACATCGGTTTCATGATTTCCGAGTTCATGGAAGCAACTTTTGGATCTGGAGGGTTTTCCTGCGTTTATATTTTGAGTGAGTAATTTCTCTAAGATGTTTTCATTCTTTCTTACATAATATCATCATATAACTTTTCCTGCTTTGGGTTGAGTGAGAAGGCATGCCAGATATTTTCTGAATAGGCGCCCGCCTTGAAATTAGTTGCAAAGTGCAGCTGTACGGTGGCAGCGTGGTTGCAGCGCTGCTGCCTTGCTGGAACCTTTAGGTTCGAGCATGATATTATTGTTGAACTGATGCACGGGTGTAGCGCTGTCGTACATTATTTTAGTGCGTGTCTTTTATTTATATGGAGCTAGCTTTTGCCAGCGGGTTCGCCCGCGTACATAAAATATAGCCTATGTCACTCAAGAATAAAGCAGCTTGCTATGGGTGAAAAAATTTTTAGCAACCTGGCCTGTACTTCCAGAGATTACCTCCTACAAACAAAAAATACATAAAAACAAACTTTACTTAATTAGACTTACTTACAAACTTACTTAATGTAGATAATAAAGCAGCGCAGCCCGTTGCTGCAAATTTGAAGCGCCCTTAAGCCCACTTTTGTACTTTTATTTGTCCTTTGCGTCCTATAACCACAGTTTTTCATTTGAATATTCCTTATTCTATTTCAATGTCATGATGAAATCACAAATGTGTAATGCAGGTTATGTTAAATATGTGGTGATCACATATTTACAACCTTTATTTCCATTTACAACCGACATGGTCTCATCGAATGAGCCAAACACGATACCTTTGCTGTGTATACACCGCTAAATTTTAATCGTTTTAATCCCGTGGAGGGTCGATCCGGTACATGAAACACTATCGATTTGTAAAGATTAAATTAAAAAATAAAGTATCTTTTTTTCAAAACTCGTATTAATTTATGCATGTACGAAATTAATTTCTTTAGGAAAGCCTCAGCTGAGCGAGTCCAATGACCTGTAGGTAGTAGTTGGCGTCGAGTACAAATTACCTACAGGTCATTGGACTCGCTCAGCTGACATTATATTAAAGAAATCAATTTCGTACAAGCGTAAATTAATACGAGTTTTGAAAAAAAGGTACTTAATTTTTTAATTTTATCTTTAAAAATCGATAGTGTTTCATGTACCGGATCGACCCTCCACGGGATTAAAACGATTAAAATTTAACGGTGTATGTATGTTGAGAGTACTGGAGTTTGGGAACCTGCCGATTTCAGAACATACTGCAACATCAGGTTAGATTGTAGCGGCTACAAGGTTACCACGGTCAAGGTTACCTTAGTTGCTTAAATCCCTCAAAAAGAGTTAATGGTCTTCAAACATCAACCGGTCTTTTGAATCATTATAGCTAAAAACACTCTCAATCAAGTCACCTTTCAAACAAAAACAAACGAAATCCTAATCGAATTAACCATTTAGAAGCTAGAATGTCACAAATATGCACGTTTTTGTAGACAGCCTTGACAAAGCTTATAAAAACAATTTCAAACTGGTAGAATCTAGATAATACAACACTAAATCACTACGTCATTCCCGATATACTAGATAAGTTGGATTTGTGATAAATGAAATTATAAATTACAATGTAATGAGAAAGTGTGCAAAAGATAATATAGGGTGGCCAAATCCTGTTTCCAAATCGAATCGATAAATTAAATTGAATCGATAAATTAAATTGAATCGATTGCATTTGTTACAAGGGTCCTTTTCCACTCGCCTATCGTCAACATCGAGCATGCTTTAAAAGCTTGTTCTTTCATCTAACGCAATCCAACGCGATGTTTGATACAGAGGCAATGCAAAAAGAGAGTAACAACGCTTGAGAATTCTTTTGGCATTTGGTAATTCTGTAATTTTCTCGAATATTGCACAAAACTTGTTCCTATAAATACAGTAAAATGGGGTGAATAGAGACTTAGGGGTGAATAGAGACAAAACTTTAAAGGGTATTTTCTCGATATTTGAATATTTTTTGCAACATTTAACTATATAAATTTTTTAATGAATTATTATTCTAAAAAATGGATGCTTTGTTAGAGGCCGATATTTTAGTATCAAAGTGAAAAACCAAACCAAAGTTTTGTCTCTATTCACCCCTAAGTCTCTATTCACCCCGAAGTCTCTATTCACCCCGTTTTACGGTACGTGTTTTTTTTAAACCTTTAACAGTTATTGAGGAAAATTGTCAGAATCTCGATTAAATGTGCAAAGTTTCAATTGATTCACTGTTTTATATTTTTAATATATGAGTACATAATGGAAGGCCAAAGTTCACGTAAAATAGCAGATTTTAATAGGCCTGTACTAGATTAATTTTACACAATTTTATATTTTGATTTCTATAGAAGTCTAGATAATATCCATAAGATAGCTGTGTATCCACAATATCTAGAGAAAGATGTGTAATAACATCATAAACACTTAAGAGCGTTTGTATGAAAATGTACCTCGAAAAGCACGCTCTTAAGAAATCATTTATTGGGTTCCGTAGTCTCAACAACCTTATAGTTTTACTCTGCCCATCTGTATATTGCTGTTCTTATTTAATAATAATAATATTCCACAACTATCACACAACGTTGTCTAGTCCCAAGCTAAGCAGAGCTTGTGTTATGGGTACTAGGCAACTGATAAAAATACATATAATAAAAAGCAAAAAAAAAAGCTGAAAGCTGTAATTTTGCATGGGTGTATAATGTATATATGTCACCATAAAATTCTAAATGCCGTTACCTACGAGTAGGTATATTATTAATCTATTTCGAGAGTTTGTTTTTTTGCAGTCTTATGTTATAACTCTAACTTCAATTAATATAAATCGGTCTTATATGGGAGCGTTTTGAGCATTTTCATTTCATTTTTTTGAACATTATTGGCCTTTGTACTATTAACTTTTTTTTGGTGGGGAAAATCATCCAATGACAACCCCCGCTCTTGGACGGAGCAGGAGATAGTACCAGAGTCTTACTGACTAAAAACCCACCCCGTTCCTTCAAGCCTTCATACCGGGGCTCGAGTTCCCTTTCGGATAACTCTGGCCCTAGTAGGCTTCGACCCGGCTGGGCCCCTAGTGTAAATTACTGATAACTCCTTGTTTGTGCTATTAACTCAAATATCTTTTCATAGTAATAAAAAAAGTCTCTTAAGCCCTTCTCCCTTTTGGGCCCCTACCGTTTTGGTAAAGTCTCTCTGAGGCACGCGTGGAACACTACGCGCCGTTGACGACTCGGGCTTGGTCTGGATGATTACCGGACAGCCGAATGGCCAGCTACCGGTGGCTGGCTATACGGTGGCTGGAAATCATGATCGAGGAAGTCCGTTTCCTCACGCATGCGACCGCATTCTTCGCTAGCACCACTACTTCGTGGAAGGAGGCGACTGCCTGCCATTCCTCCTCGCTCCGGTAGATCACAGCAGATCCATCCAAGTGCACACCGCCACCATATTCTCCACAAAGTACAGAATCCTGTGTACGCGAGTTCAACTCGCACTCAGCCGGTTTTTTTTTTTTAAGTTAGAACCGCAATATCTTTGTTCAAGTACTTAAGAAGTGAAGTGTAAAGGGTTTCAACTATTGATTTATCAGTGTCGCGGGTTCCATAACCGTATGAAACAAAATATTTGTATGGTCTGCAGATAGATCCGAGTGTACGTGTCTTGTGTATAGAATTTAGATGTTTCTGTATGCTTCTACAATACAGAAATGCAGTGCAAAACTTCATTAATTGAATTTTTAATAATTTTTTTTTTTTGTCTGATTTAAACTAGTGCTTTAATGCAATCCTACCTGATGGAAAGAAGTAATGTAATTGTTGATGATAAGGTGTTCTAGTTTATTAAGAGCCTATTCGCTCTAGCCTTGAAGACACCCAAATTGTAATCGGATAGGAAGACCGCAGCAAGCAAATTTTTCCAGTCCATCAATGTACGCGGTATAAAAGATGAGGCGAAATGCTTAAAAAAATACCCTATGCTCGTATTAATGAATGTAAAGAAGTCACATCGCATGTGCAAATATTTATGATAGCAATCAATACAAGATAAATTAGCTCATAAATTTTACAATCTGGGATTATAAGATAGCATTGTTTGGTTTCAAAAATCGCGTGCCGTCTATCAAATAATTATATTATCATTGTAACTCCACGTGTCATGCTCATGAATTTTGTATTATTCACTTTTTACTTGAGAACTTGATACAATAATCCAAACCAGATTTATGAATCAACATGCAATGTTTTAAAAGAAATTGTATAGCATTTGGAAGAGCTACGGAATTACGAATGCCAAAAAATAATTTGAGATAAATGCACGACAATTTTAATTACCCTACTGCGTCAGACGAAGAGATTTTTTAAGTACCTATATGTAGTACATACATATTATTATACTCAAAAAACTTCTTATTCTGACCACGCACTGCATCTGTATTTCTTTGGCACGCTTTCGATCCTAAACGACGTATTGTATTTTTGCTTGAAACATCAAAATTATGAAAAAATGCTTTTGGATTTTTTGACACTATCATTTTATTTAGAATTACTACCATACCCAAAAGTTTAAAAACGAGACTGTATTGCTAAGACTCCATTGTCCGTCTGTCTATCATCAGGCTGTATCTGATACCACTATAACAACAAAATACTAAAAACAGAATAAAGAAGTTGTCTAATGGTACGAAACCCTTTGTGCGCAGGTCCGATTCGCACTTGGCCGGTTTATTTTTTGACAGTCACCCTTACTTTTGTAAAATTTAATCTACTACCTACTTCATTAGTGACCATTGACCTATATTATTTGAACTGTTGTTCCTAAATTTTAATTTGCTATTACCATACTAACCTAAATTAATATTTTCACAGTAATGGAACTGGTTGGACCAAAGTTCCGAGTAGCCGCTGGGGCAGCGATGAATACTTGCTTTGCACTTGGACAAGTGACACTGGGCCTGATCGCGTGGGGCGTACCCAACTGGAGAATGCTGACCCTAACCCTCTACATCCCACAGTTTCTCACCATCTCCTACTACTGGTTGATCAGCGAATCAGTACGATGGTTAATGAGTAAAGGTCGCTTCGAAGAGTCCGAAGCTCTGCTCAGAAAAGTTGCAAGGGTCAACAGAAAACAAATATCTGAAAAGTCACTTCAAGATTTAAGGCGAACAGCGCAGGAGAAATTGAGGATCAGTGCAGTAGAGGCTGAGAAGCAAGGAGGCGAACCCTGGCTAGTAGTCCAAGTGTTTAGGCATAAGAAAATATTACTCCGTGTCCTCATCTCCCCCGTCTGGTGGGTCACTACTACCTTCATCTACTACGGTCTTTCTCTGAATGCTGTCAACATGTCTGGCAACAGATACTTGAACTTTGTGGCTGTAGCGGCGGTTGAAATTCCCGGTTTTTGGATTTCATACTTCTTGATGGACAAGATTGGTAGAAAGCCGGTCTTAACTGGGGCTTTCTGGTTGTGCGCTGCGTGCCAGATTGCATATATATTTATTCCTTCAGGTTAGTATCATTGCATTTATATAACATGCTAATAGCCATGCCAACCAACGCGTACTGGGCCCGCGTGGTTTATTATGGCCTTTATTATGGCCCATTCCCTCTCCTAGACAGCAGGCTTGAGCCCCAACAGTGGGAACATTATAAAGCCGACTATGCTATACTAATATCCATTATTTATTCTTGAGTGATGTGTTTATCAAACAACATTTTATTTGTCAAATCAGTGGTGGTCCAATGGTAACAGTCCTGACCACTGCCATCAAAACAGTGAAGGAAAACTTCGTGAGATTTTGGGTCTAGGACATGCAGATTATGTCCTAGACCCAAAATTTTGAAACCATGTGACATTCACCAATCTACACTAGGCCCGTGTGGTAAATTTCAACCCACACCCTCTCCTAGTGAGGAAGTCTGTGTTCCCACATAACAAAATAAGGCTGATTATACTATTAAATTTATTTTAGGTTTTAGGTATTCATTTTTCTTTATCTTTTCCAGATTTATACGCATTATCACTGACAGTCTATCTGGTCGCGAAGATGGCGATTGCTATGGTGATGACAGCAGTGTACGTGTACACTGCGGAGCTGTACCCCACGAAACATCGACACAGCTTGTTCGCTTACTCTTCAATGATAGGAAGAATTGGATCCATGGTTGCACCGCTCACGCCTGCATTTGTAAGTTATTTTTATTTAAATTATTCATCATCATCATCATTATTTCAGCCAAGAGGCGTCCTCTGTTGGACGTAGGCCTCCCCCAAGTGTCGACACAATGTGCGGAGCTTACAATGGGCCTCATCACAAGACTTAAAGTCACCCAAAAGGCAATGGAAAGGGCTATGCTCGGAGTTTCCTTGCGTGATCGAATCAAGAATGAGGATAACCGCAGAAGAACCAAGGTTACCGAAATAGCACGAAGAATCGCCAAACTTAAGTGGCAATGGGCAGGGTACATTGCTCGCAGAACAGATGGCCGTTGAGGCCGAAAGGTTCTGGAATGGCGACCACGTACCGGAAGATATAGCGTTGGAAGGCCTCCTACAAGGTGGAACGATGACCTGGTTTAAATTATTACTGTTGATAAATTCGTGCTTGACCACTATCTTACCCGATGGTAAGTGATAATGTGGTCAACAAAGACACACGCTTGTGTAGAAGTCACCAATTCACTCGACTTAAAGACCCCTAGGTTGAAGCTATCAGGAAATATAGACTCTGGCATCTATAATTTCATTCCTTAAATATGTTCCGAAAACGTTTTGTATGTATGGATATCTGCCATGTGCCGCTGCCGCTGGCGACACGCTGTACATCTAGTGATCCAATAGTAGATTCGCGCTTGACCACTATCATCTCATCTGATGGTAAACGATGATGTTGTTGAAGATGGAGCACGCTTGCCTAGAAGTAATGTATTCACTCTTGACTTAAATACTCCTAGGTTTTAGCTATCGGGAAACACAGACTCCGGCAGGGATTTCCGCTTTACGCTCAATAAATATTTTTCCAAAACCTATTGCACATTTGGATGAATGTCCACCATATATTGGCATCGCAACGCCGTACGTTTAGTGGCCCGATTATACACCCTTAAATTTTGATCGTTTTAATCCCGTGAAGGATCGATCCGGTACATGAAACACTATCGATTTGTAAAGATAAAATTAATTTTCAATTTTAAAATTAATTTGCTCAGCTGACGTTTCCTTAAAGAAATTAATTTCGTACATGCGTAAATTAATATGAGTTTTGAAAAAAAGGTACTTTATTTTTTAATTTTATTTTTACAAATTGATAGTGTTTCATGTACCGGATCGACCCTCCACGGGATTAAAACGATCAAAATTTAACGGTGTATAGTCGCGCTTGACCACTATCTCCCCTGTAAGGAATGATGAAGTCGATGACAGTGCACGCTTGCCTAGGAATAACGTCATTCTAGTCTTAAATACCTCCAGGTTTTAGCTATCCGGAAACTATTCCTCAGCTGTATACACAATTAATGTGTTCTCCAATATTCACACACAGTGTAGCGCTTGTTACATTGTTCGGGTTGAGTAGCTAGTCACGTTTATTGCGGTGTGATTTACATTTACTTACATTTGGTACATCAGTAAGGATATAAACCATTTTATTGGCTTTTTTGTATATCAATGTAGAAGTGAAGTTAGAAGATAAGAGTCGGTCTGATTCCTGCTTATGACTTAAAGCATTTGTTAAAAAAAATAACAAATAGTGATAAATGCATCGCTTTTTCTGTAACAAAATAAAATGGAAGAAAAACTTTTACTGCGACTCGGATAGAGGCCCTACCACGAGCTCTTAATGTGATCCATTTGACGACCTAAACTGAACTGTTAAAGGTATGGAGTTATATAGGGTGTAAGTATAGCTTCATCCCTCTTTCTCACTCGAACGCCTGACCTGTTAAAACGTCATGCTAAGGTCCCTGGGTAAACAATAAAATATCAGATAGACTAACATAAAGAAACAATAACATCAGTGTACCATCGGTCATTTCTGCCTAATCACTTCAAAAAAATGTTCGCTTGAATCCTGCGGAGTGGCACCAAACCAAACCCTTTGAAGCTTTCGTTTCGAGTGCAAGCAAAAATTGACATAGCGGTGGTTAGGCGGAAGTGCCTTTGATGGTACATACCTACCATGTTCTAATAAATAAATGGTTATGATTAACAATATACTCGTTTAAAAAAACCCTTTGTTTCTGGTATTTGTATTCGTTTGTTATTCAACACTGACTTCCAAAATGAAGAGGTATTTTGAATGTTTTTTTTTTTTTTAGGTTTTTCAAGAACTTTTTCTTTTTGTCGGTTGAAAAGAAATAAAAAATCCGAATGAGGCAAAAAAAGATTCCTATCTCAGAATAACTACTAAACCATATTTATTTTCTGTTACAGGGTGCCCAATGGTTTGAGGAGCTACCGTTTGTGCTGTTCGCCACCTTTGCGCTATTATCCGGTGCTCTGATCTTCTTTACACCAGAAACCCTCGGCCAATCTTTACCAGACACCTTCGAGCAAGCGGAACAGATGGGAACAAACAAGACGAATAAATGAACTGACAAAAGGCAGCACTTACCTAAAAATAGTTTAAGCTATGGAAAATCTCGTATTATTATATATTTAAAATGAATAAAGCAAAACATGGCCTATTTTTTTTAAAACCTGTGTTAAATTCACTCTTATTTCATTTGAAATGAGCAGAACCTTAGTGCTCTACTATCAGTGTTTGTTCTTTTCATTTTTATGTGTTTCTGTGTACATAAATAAATAAATAATAAGGTAAGGAGAAAGGGAGGCCTGTACACCGAGGGAGGGGGTTGGATGGGTCCGGACTGAGAACATATAGAATCTTTCACAGGATTATAAAATAAATAAAAAACCTCTTTATTTCATGCAAATCTTGAAATTAATGCAATAATAATAATAAATTAATAATAAATTCCTTTATTTGGAACAAGAAACACATACAAATTGAAATAATCAAATTGAAACGATGATAACCGTAATAGTAAAAAAAAACTGTGTAAAACGCGGTATAGCGCAATAGGATAGCATCAAATGTTTGAGATGACTAGTATTCGGCGTAGTAATGGCACTAAATTTATAAGAAAGAAAGTATAAAGAACGAAAAAAAGAGAATAAAGGAAAAAGAGAAAGAACAAGAATTGTGTGTACAATAAAGAATAAAAATAAAGATTTTGTTTCTTTCTTTATTTCATTTGGGGTCAACAAATTGCATGTGCGAATGTTAGTGTTAATATGGAGGATATGCCCCAAGATTTCTTTACCAGGATCTATTTATTAAATGATAGATCTATTTATTAAATGAAATTACGGTTTTTTTAAACTGAATCTGAACATTTATGTTGTTATATTATTTGTCGTACACTTTTTTTTTTACTCTTGTATAGCATAGTCGGCCTTATAATGTTCCCACTGTTGGGACTTAGGCCTCCTCTCTAGGAGAGCGACTCTTGTATAGTGAAAATTATTTTTCGGCCAATAAAACCGGTTTACTGGGATTCAGAAGGCATTTCCATGTTAAGATAACAGTATTTTAATCCCGGGAACAGTACTACCTGCGCCAACCACTGAATGTGGCTATTAAATACCATACGTTGCATTTTTACACCCCTGTTTTTTAATTAGTACAAAAAAAAAACTATCCGTGCCCGTTACTGATATTTTTTTGTAGTCAAAATTTGTCATAATTAATAAATTCATGATAGAATTATATATTCACTAGCTGTCCGCCCGCGACTTCGTCCGCGTGTACTTCGGTTATCGCACTCTAAACGTGTTTTCCCGTAGGAATAAGAGGTTTTTCCGGGATAAAAAGTATTAGACTATTTTTTATATTATTAAGTATTATACTATGTTCTTTTCCATGTCAAAGGCTATATGCATGCCACATTTCATCTAAATCCGTTCAGCCGTTTTTGCGTGATTAAGTAACAAACATCCAAACATCCACAGTTTCACATTTATAATATTAGTTAGGATAACAATAAATTGCCACTAGAAATCTCTACGCGCAGTGTTTTTTTTCAATTTTAATCATCATTTATTCGTCCAAAATCAATAGCCTGTACCTACACTTGTACAATATTTCCATAAATTAAGTGACATTTTGGAATAGAAACAAACGCTAATAACTTCACTGTTTATGAATATTATTTATTTACACTTTACTGAAATAACAACAAAACCCTTTCTAAATAGGACTTCAAGTATTTGTACTAATTTAAAATTTGTGCTGTAGAATAGTGATAAATTATATTTATTTTACAAATAAATTAAAAAAAACACTTTGACATGTCAATTTGTTTTGTCAGTCTATCCAGATGAGGCCAGTATTTCCTAACTGAATACCCTGACAAGAAACACGGAAACAAGCTCAGGGGTCAGTCTCTTTTAAAGTCCATGCAGGAAATATATAATGGTCTTGACATGAAAACCATAGAGACTGATGTCTGAGATGGTCTTTTGGGGAAATAATCAAACAAGAGTGGACCTGTCCAGTCAGTGCAAGCTTTCGCATAGCTCAACTCAAGACTACTAAGGAGCTCTAAGTGAAGACGATCAGAAGAAAGGATTAAATACAGAACCAAACATTTTCATAGGAGGAAAGTAAATTACTCTAACAAATAGGTGAAAACTTGTATAAATGTATGTGTGTATGGTCGTTATTTGTTCAGGCTGAAACGACTGAACTAGAAATATGTCTTGGGATCGCACATGATATCGATACTTTTTGCTCCAGAAGTATGTTCCCTTCGACTAACTTACTTTCTAATTTCACGCGGACGAAGCTGCTGGGAGATTTTAGATTCTTTATGATCTCTCAAAAAGTGGGAATATCACTGAAAAAGAGGAGCCAATGCCCAACAGTGGGTTTAGTCGAGCAACTGACGATACCTGAGACTGACTTTTGCAGAATTTTGACTGACTGGTATTTTGAAGAGTGTGCGTGGGAATTGCATGACTTGATTCCGCCATCCCATCAGACAGTACTGTCGACCTTTACGTTGTTGAAAGCTCTTCGGTTCGGACTAAGCGTTTCGCGTTGTCGTTTGTATCGCGTAAATAAAAGGACTGGAACAATTTGCCTACTGCGGTTTTCCCGTCCGGTTATAATTTAGGTGTCTTCAAGGCTAGAATCAATAGGCTCTTAATAAAGTAGTGTGCCTCACCATCAACGATTGCATCATTGCGTACCTACCAACAGTTGGAATCGCAATCAAGTACTAGTTTATATTTAATAAATTAACAAAAAAAAAACTTTTTTATGCGAACTAAACGACGATTGATGAGCAAAAAACACGTGTCTTGAATAAATGCGACATCAAACTACAAGAATATGAATTTCAGCATCAAACCTGCGTCATGATAAAGGAACGTAGAATCACGTAATAGTAATGTCGTCATAAATCATGAGAAAGAACACGTACACGTAGTTTGTGACCCGAATTTCAATTTATAACGTTCACGTTTCATGACAACCTATACGAGTAATAGTAGGTATTAATAAAATATTTACCTACGATTTGTTTATTAGTTTTTTGATTGCTGAATGTGTGTGAAAATCTTGGTCTCGTTTTTTCAAAACGAGTTGAATAATTTTTATACTTTAGCAAAACAACGTTTAGTTCTGTTGATACTTTATTAGCAGAAAATACCACATTTAACAGTAAATTAACACACCTACTCCTCAATAAAACAATCGTAATGAATTAAATAAAGATAATGTCTCCGCAGCGTGCGGGCGTCTTGGTCTTCCCCCAACATTTTTGCCAACCGATGATGCGGGGTTCACATCTGGAGCGTCGCGGGAAATTTTTAAATCGTGCGTTATAATACTAACTGTCGACCATTATGTTTGAAGTAGAAAGCATCTAATGACTTATCTATAGGGCGATTTGGGAAGGTATGCCTGACTTTTACTGAATAAAACGACACCTATGTTCCTTTAATTGCCCTTCTTACTCCAATTTTTACGGCTTATAAGATACAGCCCGCTGAAAGTAGGACAGACAGACAGACGGACGGACGGAGGCTTAGTAACAGGGTCCCGTTGACCCTTTGCACTAGAAAGGTATTTTTTTTTTTTTTTATGGTGGGAAAAAATCATGCATTGACATCCCCCGCCCTTGGGCGGAGCGGGAGATAGTGTCAGACTCTTACTGACTAAAAGACCCACCCCGTTCCTTCTAGCCTTCATACCGGGGCTCGAGCGCCCTTTCGGTTAACCCTGGCCCCAGTAGGCTTCGACCCGGCTGGGTCCCTGCTGTTGCTGACAACTCTTTGAGGCGCGCGGGAACAGTGCGCGCCGTCGACGACTTGGGCTTGGTCCGGACAGTTACCGGACGGCCGGACAGCGAGCTACCCATTGCTCACTGTCACTAGAAAGGTATCGGAACCCTAAAATAGAAAAAGAAATAATCGACATAAAATAAATTTACAATCTCCAATCAGTCACGATATATTACGAGTAAGTACCCCATGCATGCTAGATGAAATATTGTGATTTTTATCATTATATTAATTACATTTATATCGCTAAGTGCCCAAAAAGGCACAGTGTTATAGGCACGAGAGGGAGCAATACGCTTAGCTCGATGTTTCTGTAGCATTATATTAATTGGTCACGGACTTGCTAAGTGCTAGGTAGTTAGTACCTAATAAAACAATAAACTACCGTTTTAAAGACCACTAAAGTAAATAATTTTGAAAATCCTTACATTATTATAAAACGAATTCCCACATCGCGTCTGAATGTGAACGTAGTAAACTCAAAAACTACTAATTGGAATTTGATGTAGTTTTCAAAAATAGATAATGATTTTTGAGGAAGGTTTAAGTGTGTGATAAATGCATGTTATAGTATACCCGTTCGAATCTGAGACAGGTCTTAGTTGAGGAATAGAATTGACGTTGACAAACGATTACCCTTGACTTTGTTTCGGTGTTTCTTCTCAGGATAGTCAAGTAAGTAACACTGGCCTCATTTAGTTTAAAAGAACGAAAAAAAAATTGATGTGTAGAAGTGTTTTTTAAACCTAATAGGAAAATAAATATCATTTATGATTTCTGTGCAAATTTAGAAAGAAAAAAAAAACAAATTCAAAATCTTATTAGCAGAAAGATATTTGACATTGAGAAAATTAGCCTTGTCCATGTATTTTTTGTCTATAGTTATATTGCAATGAGGAAAAATTTGTTCGTTTTTACTCAGGGGTAAACTCTGAAACTACTAAAGATTCATTCTGAACATTTTTTCGCAAATGTGTTCCTGCACTATTCCTATACTACGCTAATTATTCATCACACGAACAAACGAGAGAGACGCTAGTAAAAGATAAAACAAAAAAGTCTAATAAACTATCTGTCTAGAAACATTAGTGACATCCAGAAATTATTCCTAGGGATAGATTTTTCCTAAACCTAACTACCTCGCCTGTCAGTCGCTCGGAAGTTTTACTATTCAGTCAAAAACTTTGAGACCGAATTAAAAATGGAACTCTATCAACGAAAAACCAACTCTATCTCAATTTCTTACGATTGAATTTTGATAATTTCGATTTGAGATGAAAGGTTCGGTATTATTCCGTTGAGTGAGCCATATTCGGAACGATTTTACATGAACTCTGTGACTTGAAGTCCTCGGAACTTTTGACTAATAACAAAAGGGACATACGTGGGCGTAATAAGGTAAAACTTCTAGCAAAGTCGCTCTGTATTTGTGAAAATATAAGAACAAATTTTTGGGACGGGCCTGAGGGTGGCTGAACGTCATTCAGCCTTAAATGCAAAACTGAAATACACCCCTACTTTTTTATTAGTACACAAAAAAATGGGGCCCTATCTGTACCCGTTACTGATCATATTTTTGTGGTCAAAAGTAGAAAAAAACGAAATCCTAAAATTGACCACGAAAAGGTAAATTCATCATAAAATCAATCTTACATAACAATTGCTAGTAGAAACATACTGCGAGCAGTGTTTTTCCTTAATAATTGTCACTTATTCATTCATTAATCAATAGCCTGCACAATATTTCAATAAATTGAGTGACATTTTGGGACATAAACCAACGCTAATAAAACTTTGCTGTGTATGAATATTATTTAATGAGATTTTACTTATAAAATAAGGTTTAGGGTTTTTCTAATAAGCCCTTTAAGTATGTGTACCAATTAAAAAATTGTGGTGTATAAAAATATTATAGAAAAACACAAAATACACATAAATATTTTAATAACTATCTATAATACAGCTGAACATAAAACCTCCTTTATTTGAATTCGGTTAAACATGAATTACAATTAACATAATAAACGCACATCTTGAAAGTAGTATGCAGTAAGTAGAGCAATGGTGGCAGAGAGGTAACTGCCCTAACTTATGAGTTGTAGGTCACGGGTTCAATCCCAGCCAGGCGCATTACTTTGTGTAATTTATTTCATTACCACTGCTCTCAAAGGAAAACATTGTGAGGAAACCAATAAGTCCTAGTACCAAAAATTCGAAGACACATGTGACATTCACCAACACGCACTCGCACTGGACACTCTCCTTGAGAAGAGGCCTGAGTCTCAGCAGTGGGAACATTAGGCTGATTATGCTACGCTATGCTGAAAGTAGTATGTTGAGAATCGGCTACTGAATCAAGTTAAGCTGTTTTTTAAATATATAATTGATTTATCTTAAAATTATCGATAATTACATATGGATAAAAAAAAATCTAAGATAAAATTCTTGATTGCTTTACAAGCATGTTTATGAGTACGCGCATAGATACCAATATCGATGCGCTAACAATGTAGTGCGTCGATAACTCGATGTCCATTTATTTACTATTAGATTTTTTTTTATTCCCAGATAAGATTAATTGAGTTTAATTGAACAACAATGTCCAAAAATATGAATTAAAGTATAAAATAAAAAATTATAAATTTATTAGATACATAAATACATTTATTAAAAAAAAAAAATTTTAATAAGATACAGTTTAGGTACACTTAAAAGTGGATTGTAAATAAGTTTTACACAAAGAAATAATAAACAAATTAAACAATAACTTAAATAATTAAAAATAATATATACACTTAATGCCTAGCTACGTCATATTTAGCTAGGCATTTAGTTAAAAAAATAAATTATATTATTGAATTAAAATTAGAATATATATATCAAAGACAAACGGTTGAGTCTAATTGAAATACAACTAAATTAAATGGCATAAACTTTTACATTTGCACATAATTGGAACTGGTATGTCAAGACGGTTTTCTCAAACTTTTAGCTTTTTGCCATGTAAATTATCAACAGAGTAGAGTTTGGCAATAATATTTTCTACTAGGCCGTTATTCTGTTTAGGGGGGAGAATTGATCAAATCTTGTCGGTTCTGGTAGGAAGGTTCTGGAGTGGCGACCGCGTACCGGAAGACGCAGCATTGGAAGGCCACCCACAAGGTGGACCGATGACCAGCACCCTTAGCCAAGTTGTTATTCTGCAATCGTTAACGCTGTCGAAAAGTGATGAAACGTATGGGAATGACGTCATCTCAACGTAAAGTCGCGTGGTCAGAACAGACGAATAGAAAATTCGTAGCCAAGTTCACATCGTTCAAAATCGTTTCTACAATGTTTAACGCTACATTCTTTGTTAGACAAACGCTACATTGTAGAACGAGCGGCCAACTCAGGCGCGTCAACATGGCTACCAACTTATCGTTTTCTACAATTGCTGTCACCGAGGCGTTACCGATTAGAGAACGGAATTCGATTGTAACTTGGCTAGGGGGGCAGGTGCGTCAACATGGCTACCCACTTATCGTTTTCTAAAATTGCTGACACCGAAGTTTTACCGATTGGAGAACGGAATTCGACACGATACGGTTGTAACTTGGCTAGGGGGGCTGGTCGCGGGAATCTGATGAATGCGAGACGAATAGGACCGACCGGTCATTGTGGCGACGCTTGAGGGAGGGCTATGTCCAACAGTGGACGTTTTTCAGCTGATATGATGATGATGATGATGAAGTCGGTACAAAAATAGTACCTTGCTAGATATAGGTACCAGTAGATATAATTAGAGAAAAAACTTTAAAAAGTTATTGCATTTTTAAAATAGCAGAGATAAAAATATTTTCCAAGGAAATGTTATAAGAATACACCTAAGTTAATCCCCGGGTTGATATTTATATCTCGGAGAAACGTTTATACCGGAAAATAGAAATACTAGTTGTTGAGACGATGGAAATAAATCGACAATAGTCTTGACTATAAAGTATCTCTTGAAGAACTATCTCTATTGTTGATTTATATAAATGTTGTGAGGTATAACAAATATTTATGACTTGTTGTAGATTATCTTTATTATTGACTAGTGGCCCATCCCGGCTTCGCACGGTTAATAAATGTAGCCTATGTTAGTACTCAGGGTATGTACTCAGGGTGAATGTAGCTTTCCAATGGTGTAAGAATTTTTGAAATCGGCACGGTAGTTTTTGAGTTTATTCGTTACATACAAAAACACAAATCTTTCCTCTTTATAATATTATTCGCGTTTGAGAGGCCTTCCGTGGCCGACAATGGAGCATGCTTGCTTCGAAGTAACTTATTTACTCTTGACTTAAAGACCTCTTATATTTTATCTGTCAGGAAACACAGACTTCGGCAGGCAATTTCACTCTTTAGCTGTATGCACAATTAATGTGTTCCAAAAACGCTTTGGTACGTGTAGGATGACTATTGTCCACCATGTACCGACACAATTGACATCACTTTATTTATTTTATTAGATGATCATGTGATATAATGACATAACGAAAACTCTGTATAATTTGAATTTCAATTTGTATGTGGCAATTTTTGTTTGGCCTTATCTCTTTTCGAAGTAAAAATATTCTAATGTTTTGTAATAACTGTAGCACGGAATTAAAGGATTTTTTTTTGTGTAAGATGGGGTCGGACAAACCCCGTAGGCTTTTTTTTCACGTAGGAAGTCATCAAACGACTTCACCCACTCCAGGTGCAGAGGAAGATGTCAGACTTTTGGCTGGCAGAGATCGGCCCTATCTGGCCCCGTCAATTTTGCTCATATGACTTTGAGGCATGTGTGGAACTTATTGTTCGCTGTCCGCAAGCCCGCGCGAATCCCGTAGCCATCATACATGTATGTTTGATGGCTGCTGGCATGAAATCTTCAAACAAGGAGCGCTAAAGGATGAACGATGTCACCGAGGTTGGCCAAAAATACGATGGCTACATGACTGAAAGGCTGGTTCGAGTGTCTGGCAGGATACGGGACAAGCCTTCGCCAAGCAGTAGAAGACGGTATGAGTCTTACAATAGATTGATTATTTGTATAGGTACTTATAGGCACGAAAAAGCCTAGTAACTCGAAGCTACGTACATACGAATTTTACTCATTATCCAACTTTGTTCAATTTCCAGTATATTATACAAGTATTTCAAGTTTATGCACCGCTTCAGAGATGTTTGCTGACGCAAAGGTCGACGACTTTTATGCCATAATGCGTAAAAAAGTAGAATTGTTGATGCATAGGATTCGGGGGAGCGCCAACGGAATCCTAAAGATGATATCAGAAAGGCCGGAGTCTCCATTGTCTGCAGTGCCGGGCGGCTTCTTATCTTATCTTATCTTATCTTTGTGGTCTGGTTTTCGCACTTAATCCTTATCAGACCATTGTGCGTGAGCCATAGCGGCCTTTACTCCAACCAGCCCACTTCATTCCAGAAACAGATGAGTCTCTTCAGTTTGCTTAGGGCATCCATCAGTGAATTCGGTGTTCATGTTCTTATCTCGCTGATGGCTGTGCACTCGAGGAGCACATGCGCGACAGTTTCTTCTGATTCCATACGTCCTCTGCACAGAGGGCTGTCTGCGATATTCATTGTGAAAAAGTGTTTTTTCAGGGAGCAATGTCCGGTGATGGTCCCTGCCACCAAACGCAGGCTGCGTCTGTCTAGTCTTAGAAGGTTGCTGGTTAGGTATTAGCTGGGGAGGCTTATCCAACTGCATGTAAGGTGACGCTTTTTATTTTAATTCCATGACATTTGAGATTTTTGACATTGTTGAAAGAAAGAAAGAAAGAAAGAAAGAAAAGTGTTTATTCACGTCAAACATGACGCATACCATAAAAAAATAAATAACAATATCGAACTAAAAGTAACACATAAGATATGCGTCACATCCGCGCAAAACGGCCAGCGCTCAGCAAAATGCTGGGGCTCATGAAAAACAGAGCCACAGCGCTGATTTTCAGCACCAGCCGTCGTCGACGATGAGACGCCGATCGGTTAACAAAGATTTATTTTACTTGCAATCGATTAATAAAATAAACAAATTAAAACATAAAATAACAACAAACTTAACTTAATTAAACATTAAACATAAATAAAGCTATGGAAAAAAAACATTGATGATGACAGTTGACATTATTATTAGTTTTTAAAACCAGGAATGCTGAAATATTAAGATAGTTTTAAGACCACTGTTACTAACAATACTAACATAGATTTTAAGACCTTTCTTACTAATAATTCTATGGACATTTTTTATTTTAGTCCGAAATAAATGTATTTTATTTATTTATTTCAAAATAAAGTGGCCTGTAGGCTTCAAACTTAACAAAACAGTCTTTAGACTTTTGTAGGTTTCACAAGACGATTATCCCGTTGAAACAGTTTCTATAACTATATCAGGCCCGCTAGACAAGTTACAACCGTTTCGCTTGCGCCGAACGCTTCGAGTTGACCTTGCCGCCAATTCTTTTGTTCTGACCACGTGACTGAGCGTTAAGACGACGTCATTCCCGTACATTTGAAGCTTTCTACAAGCGTTAACTATTGCAGATTAGCAACTTGGCTAGGGGTACAGGTTCAAAATATCATCCCGTATGTTTAACTGTTCCAAAAACGTAATTACGTATCGAAACGTGGCATAACCGCAACGGTCCGCAGCGGTTCCCAACGATCCTCACCAGTCCGCAACGAACCGCCTCGCATTATTCAAGGCTTTCATGGGTCAGGTAGACCCTACAGAACAATTAATTTGCATATTTTTCTTTTAACCATATTAATTTATAATTTGAGAGGGTTAATTAAAGGATTAAGCTTGGCTTACTTCATTTTTTGTTGGGTGATGGAATATTTAATTACTTACATGTTTTTCAGGGTAAGGTTTTCAAAAATTCATGTTATAGTTTACTTAGGTAGAGTTTTGGGTGTCAGCATCTGATTAGTTTGCAGAATCGATTTAATGTTTTTAAGGTGCCTTCCTACTAAACCGTATCATACTATGACCATGCTAAGAACGTATCAAACACGACACGGACTACTAAGCTCATGAGACTCATCAGTCATCGCATCGTATCGGATATAATATTATGCCCGCAGTTAACTTTAAGCAATTTTTATTGCTGATAGAATAACTTTACTTCATTATCGCCTTTCATATATATTTTTTTTATTGTTTATGGTTTGCGCTAGACCGCTATCTCACCTGATGGAAAGCAACGATGCGGTCGACTATACCAGAAGAAACTTATTCACTCTTGACTTAAAGATTCCCGGGTTGTAGCTAACAGGAAACACAGACTCCGAAATGAAAGAAAATCCGAAAATCAAGGAATTCCACTTCCTAGCTGTACGTGCAAACTAATGTGTTCCCAAAACGTTTTGTCCGTGTAGGTTCCCATGTCCACCGTGTACTGGTGGCGCATCGCCGTACGCCTGGTGGTCAGATGATGGAACGGGCTAGGCAAAATTAGAAAAAAAACAAAAAAAAACACAGTCTCCCACTGTGTTTGTTTACGATAAACCCAAAAACTACTGAACATATTTTCATGCTGTTTTCACCAACAGTCAATGATTTATGTAGAAAGTTTACGCGTACGATTTAAATTTGGAATCTACCGCATTGTGAGTTTTTATATACATAAAGCTCTCAGTGTCCAGTGGCCAGGTTCAATGAAAGTCATCTCTCGTGGCCTATGCTATGGTATGCGGTGAGAGAAAATTGCCCTACAGCTCTAGTAAACACCTATCTGTAGGCCACACAAAATATTGGTCCTGTGTAGGAATCGAACCTACGCTACGCCACGCAGCACATCAGCTTATTACTCAACCACTACGCCAACGGCTGCAGTACTAGATCATATTCAATCATAGGTTCAATAAAAACATCCAAGGAGCCTAAAGACATACTTATAAGTAGGGTGTTTCATATTTTTTCAATTTTCGATTTTCATTTGACTTTGCTTAAAACCTTGATACCTCATTTGCAGTGTTCATACACCAAAAATCACCATCACCGGTTAATATTTAGAGGTCGCACAACGCCAATAAAAGTGATTCTGTGGCCGACGATGGAACACGCTTGCCTAGAAGCAATCTATTCATTCTTGACTTAAAGACCCCTGGGTTATCAGGAAACAGACTCCGGCAAGGAATTCCACTCCTTAGCTGTACGCATAATGAATGTATTCCCAAAACGCTTTGTACGTATGGGTCCACCATGCACCGGTGGCGCAATGCCGTCGTACGTCTTGTGGTCCGATAATGGAACGGACTTTTTAGGAGTTAGTCTTTCTTCCAAAGAACAAGTGTAGTTAGTATTTATTGAGCAACACAAAAAAATACTCTTATCCTACATAACACAAATACCACTACATTTAAACGATTTACATGAGAGTTGTTTTGTTGAGGGCACTGGAGCTCAGCTCAAGGCCACCGGCGAAACACTTGACAATCGTATTTATCGAACGTCGGCTTCGGTAGGAATTTTCCAGCTTACAGAATAATGGGCATGATTTTTTTTAATAACTGATTTGTTTCTGGCTTTTACCTCGGAGGATAAGGCAATGCCGCCTTTTTTTTTTTTTCGCACATTACCAGTCGACAGCGATGTGGAAGAGTTTTTTGATTTTAGTTGGTTGTAATTAGCGTAGGGTTTCATTTTTTTTTTTTTCTAATTTACTGTAATTATAGTTATTTATAAGTTTTAAAAGAAAAATTAAAGGAGCATAAATTTCTAAGAAATATTTGTTTGTAGTTAAAAACTTAATCAGATATGTCTTAAAAAAATATTTTTAATCGATTTCAAAGCGGCTGATTTTTTTTCAAGTATTTCCGCCAATTTTTGGAACGATCACGGACTAATTTTGTTTTTTTTTTTTTAATTTTTTTAATTTACTTGACATTTTTCACTAGAAAGCTATATTTGTTACTGTGAGTTAAAAGTAACTTTTATTCAGGTAAACTGCTCGGTTTATGGAATACTCAACAAAAGCAAAGTCATGGTTCGAAGCTCCAAGGTAGGCGCGGGCTTGCGGTCAGCGAGCAATGGGTAGCTCGCCGTCCGATCGCCAGATAACCGTCCGGACCGAACCCAAGTCGTCGACGGTGCGTACTGTTCCACGCGTGCCTCAAGGAGATGTCAGCAAAGCGTAGGGGCCCAGCAGGGTCGAAGCCTACTGAAACCAAGGGTTTGCTTCTGAAAAGAAAACTCGGCCCTGGGACGAAGGCAAAAGTGTGGGTTTTTAGTCAGTAAAAGTCTGATACAACCTCCCGCTCCGCCCAAGAGCGGGGGATGTCAATGGATGATTTTCGCACCTAAGAAAAATGGTTAGAAGCAAGGTCTAATGAAATTCATAAATTTTATTTGAAATAATAAACCAAAGTACTCAACGCATCATCTTGCTGAAAAATTTACACTGTATTTTATAATAATCCTGACATTAACGTTTAAAATTATTTAGCAAAATAAGCGAAAAGGGTTTCATATTTTCTGAGCAAATATGAACCGACGCCGACGATGCTTTATTTATCTTTAACAGTAGTTTGTCATACTAAGTACATATGTAAAGAAATGACCTCCTTGGAAATGACATTTCATTAATTTAATTTTTAAGTTGTGAATACGGGGTGACGTATCATTCAATGGCAGATGATGTTTAGATTATTTTGTGCATTTTATTGTTATAAAAACTTGTAGAGAGATAATTAAAGGGATATAATTGAGGAGGCGATATTAGTGAACTTTAAATGTCGTTTCATTGTTTTCAGGTGAGATAAAAGTGTAATTTTAGTTAAACGATAATTGTTATACTGTAAAAGCATGTTGAATAAAACAAATCTTTGTTTTCAGAGAAACAATTTGTGGTTTATTTCGAAAATCCTCAATAATATATCTTATAAAACGACATTTTTGTTAACTAAAAGAAGATGGACCGGCTGCAATTTGAGTTTACGATGATAGCTTCAAATGATGGCAAATCAAATGTATTATTAGCCATAACCTCAATATCTACAGAAGAAGGAAAATGTTATGTTTTACCTGATGAGCTGAAGCCGGTGATTCATCATACATATATAATGGATTTTATTGAGGATTTTCGAAATAAACCACAAATTGTTTCTCTGAAAACAAAGAAACGACATTTAAAGTTTAATAATATCGCCTCCTCAATTATATCCCTTTAATTATCTCTCTACAAGTTTTTATAACAATAAAATGCACAAAATAATCTAAACATCATCTGTCATTGAATGATACGTCACCCCGTATCCACAGCTTAAAAATTAAAAAAATGAAATGTCATTTCCAAGGAGGTCATTTCATTACATCTCCCCCCCATAGGAACGAAAATTCTAAATAATATAGTACAAACAATGCACCTGCAAGCTATCTTTATACCTATTCGTTTTCTTCTACTTCATCTTCTGCCGTAACAGGTTGTAATTTTGTTATGTGGAATAAAGTTGATTCTGTTTTTCTGTTGCCAGTGTCAATCTTATAAATGGAGTTCGATATTTTCTCTATTATCTTGAAAGGGCCTATTTTTAATTCGTCTAATTTTTTCCTGTTCAGTCTATTTCCATTTTCTACATATACACTGTCTCCTATCTCGAACTCTTGTATTTTCCTATTTCTATCAAATATTTTCTTGTTGTACTTGTGAGATTTTATTGTATTCTCTAATGCTAATCTTCTATCAGGAATCCACTTGTCTTCCTTTTCTATTGTTTTAATTTCATTTGGTAAAATACTGACATTTGTACCATCCAGTAAATATTTTGGTGCAAAACCTGTAACAGAATGGTCTGTTTCATTATATTTCTGTACACATTCTCTTGCTACTGTTGTCCATGTTCTCTTATTATTTTTCTCATTTATTTTACATCTTATTTTATTTACTATTGTTTGGTTTAATCTTTCGTTCAAGCCGTTCGAAAATGGCGTATTCACAGCTGTAAATATTAGTTTGATGTTATTCTCCTGCAAATACTGTTTAAATTCTTTTGAATTGATGCCTGGATATTGGTCTGTCAGAATTATTCCAATCTCATCTGTCTCGAGTACTTTCTTTGTTAGTTTTATAAAGGCACTTGCGTTCTGTGTTTTTGAAGTCACAATAAACGCATATCTTGTGTAGTGGTCTACTAAAAGGTGTAAGTATTTTTTTGTTGACCTAGATCCTCCAAAGCCACCTATAGTATCCATTGACATTATCTCAAATGGTTTTGTTGCTGGTCCCAGTTGTGACATTAACCCAAATTTTCCTTGACATCTTGATTTATTTTTTATGCATATTTCGCATGTTTTACAAATATTTATGATATTTTTTGTTAGGTTTTTAGCTGTATATAGTGGACTTATTTTTTTCTGTAATTGTCTGATTCCAATATGGCATAAATCTTCATGCACCTTTTTTATAATTTTTTTACTAAATTCTTCTGAGAGTATAATCTTTTCAAGTTTCTTTATTTTTTTATAATAGATTTTATTTTTATGTAGTAGATTTTGTTTCTTTTCTTTTATTGTTTCATTTTTTTCTTGGTCTTCAACTATATCTTTTATTTGTATTAAATTAACTATTTTTAATAGTTCCTCCTTGTTATCTTCTGATTCTAATACAGGGTTTCGGCTCAAACAGTCTGCTTCTATATTTTCTTTACCAGGTATATATTTTACTGTGAAGTCATATTGAGATAGGTAATATGTGAGGTCACCCAATTCTTCATCTGTCCTGCATTTAATATTCATGTTCTCTAGAGGTTTGTGGTCTGAGTAAATAGTGAAATGTTTTCCAATTAGCCAGTGGTGCCAGTATTTAACTGCTTCTTTCATAGCAATACATTCCAAATATATGGCCTTTTTTCGTTTTTGAGATTCGTTTAGTTTTTTTGAAAAATATGCCACCGGTTTGTCTTTACCGTCTAGTTGAGTCTGTTTTAATATTGCCCCGATACCCTCTAAAGATGCATCTGTAAAGATTTTTATTGGTAAGTCTTTGTCGAATATTTCCAACACAGGTTGAGAACATAAATATCTTTTTATTTGATTAAATGATTCTTCACACTTCTCTGACCACACAAACTTTTCATTTTTTCTTAATAAATTATGTAATGGGTCTAAAATAATTGCACTTCTTGGTATGTATTCATGGTAGAAGTTAATTTTTCCCAAAAATTGCCTGATATTCTTTTGTGTCTTAGGAGTTGGAAAATGTCTTATCGAGATCAAATTGTCTTTTAGTGGTCTTACCGAATTGTTCTGAATTACATGGCCGAGGTACTTTACTGAGTCTGAAGTAAAGTTACATTTCGTAAACTTCAATCTAAAGCCTTCTTGTATTATTGCCTCTAATACATTTCTTATGTGTTTTATATGTTCTTCAAAGGTGTTCGAGTATATCAGAATATCATCAATATAGTTTACGGAGTATCCTGTGAGATTGTGCTTTCTTAGAAAATATTGCTTAAAATTCTCTGGAAAATTGCTGGTGATGTTTTCAAGCCAAAGGGAAGGCAGGTCCACTGGAAGTGGCCATCTTGTGTGACAAATCCTGTTTTATATCTATCTTCCACCCGTAATGGTATCGCCCAGAATGCTGAATTTATATCCAGTGTAGTAAAATACTTACAATTTCTAGTTTTAACAATCAAATCATCTATTAACGGAAAAGGTTGAGCTTGTGGAACAACAATTTTATTTAGTTCCCTGAAATCTATACACAAGCGGGATTTCCTATTTTCACCCTTTTTAAATGCCAATGTCACTGGAGCAGCGAAAGGACTGTAGGATTCTTCTATTAAATTATTCTTTAGTAACATGGATATTTGCTTTTCAATTTCTAATTTATCTTCTATTGTACATCTGTATGGTCTTTTACTACAGTATCTATTTACTAGTAAATCTATGTGAGCTTCATAATCTCTAACTGTTCCTATATCATACTTGTCCTTTGCAAAAATTGTTTTATATTCCTTTATTATTTTCTCGATCTCAATTTTCTTTTCATTATCTAAATGGTCTGTCATACTTACAAACTCTTCTGTTTCTAGATGTTCATTAAAATTTATTGCTAATGTTTTTATATTCTTTTCTTCATTTCTGTTTTCTTTAGACATTTCATCTATTTTATTTGTTCTTATCTTTTGTTCTATCCGCAAGTCCTCGTTTTGGGTTAGTTTGAATTTCTTTATCATATCCAATCTGATTATAAAATCATCAAAATATTCATTTTCTACTATGTATACATCCACCTCTTCTTCTAAATCAAATATTTTATTTTTATTGTTATCAAGCCATCTGTTTTTTTCACACCATTAACCGTTTTCATATATGCTATATTCTCATTGTCCTTTTTTTCTTTTATTTTAATCAGTCTTGAATTTATTAAAGAGATCTGTGAGCCTGAATCATAAATGCCGCTCACTTCTAGTTTATTTTCTAATAAGAGCTTGATTTTGATTAATGGTGTACTTACTCTTTTTGTTTTCTCAGTATTTATATCTACTTCAATAATGGAGTTGTTATTTACATTTCTGGGTTTAAAAACTTTTTCAGATTCTTTTTTATTTTTCTTGAACCAACATGACTCTTCCGGATGATATCTTATTCCTTTGTTCAAAGATTCACAAGTGTTACATGGCTTCTTCTCATTAGTTTTATTTTTATAAAGGAATGTACAACTCTTTATTGTACTTGAGATTTTCTTGTACATCATACCTTCATATTTTCTTATCTCATTGAACAAATCAGTAGTGTCATTGAGTTCATCTCTGTTTAACCTATTTAAGATAAACCCAGGTAAACCTGTTGCAATAAGATCTATCATTGTTTTGGAGTCTATCGATTTGTTTATGTCTAGCATAAGCCTTTCTTTTCTAATAGCGTAATCAATTAGTAGTCCTTCTTTATATCTAAATGCGAGAGCATATGTAACTATGTCCCATCCTCGGTTTTTAAAAGTTTCTAAAAATTTGTCTTTCCATTCATTCCATTCAGCCTTTATTGTTAGTTTTATGGCCATCGAGCTATACCAATCCAAACAAGATTTTTCTAAAAATAATCTCAATATATCTATTTTTGTTTCATCTTTTGATATATTAAAGCGCTCACACTCCTTTTCAAAATTCTCAATCAATTGCATTGCATTAGGGTTCTTGCTTGTGAATTTTTCAATAATAAATTTCTCTGAAATATGTTTTAGGTTATGTTGATTTTCTTTCTTTGTAGTAGTTTCTATTAATTTTTCCAAGATATGTTGCAAATTGTCGTTTTTGTCTATTGGTTGTTTTGTGCTTATTTCTTCTAAATATTGATCTAAAAATTGCATATTACCTTCCCCATCTCTATATGTTTTCTTAAGATCTTCATCCAATTTTATCCATATTTTTCTACTTTGATGCCTTTTCTTTATACTATTTTTTTTTTTTTGAGAAAGTATTCATTTTGACAATATCTATGTGAGCTTCATAATTAGAGATTATGAAGCTCACATAGATTTACTAGTAAATAGATACTGTAGTAAAAGACCATACAGATGTACAATAGAAGATAAATTAGAAATTGAAGAGCAAATATCCATGTTACTAAAGAATAATTTAATAGAAGAATCCTACAGTCCTTTCGCTGCTCCAGTGACATTGGCATTTAAAAAGGGTGAAAATAGGAAATCCCGCTTGTGTATAGATTTCAGGGAACTAAATAAAATTGTTGTTCCACAAGCTCAACCTTTTCCGTTAATAGATTTTTTTTTTTTTTTTTCCGATGGGAAAAATCATCCTATGACAACCCCCGCTCTTGGGCGGAGCGGGAGATAGTGTCAGACTCTTACTGACTAAAAAACCCATCCCGTTCCTTCAAGCCTTCATACCGGGGCTCGAGCGCCCTTTCGGATAACCCTGGCCCCAGTAGGCTTCGACCCGGCTGGGTCCCTGCTGTTGCTGACAACTCCTTGAGGCGCGCGGGAACAGCGCGCGCCGTCGACGACTTGGGCTTGGTCCGGACAGTTACCGGACGGCCGGACAGTGAGCTACCCATTGCTTACTGTCCGCAAGCCCGCGCCTACGGTGGCCGGAAATTGGGATCAGTATCCCGGCGCCGGCGGCGGCGGCGATAACGCCGTTGCCTGATGCGTTCGGCCTCCTCCTTTGCGAGCATTACTGCTTCGCAGAAGTCGGCGACCGCCTGCCACTCCTCCTCGCTCCGGACCATGGCCTCGACCAAGGCCCGGCGCGAGAGGTCTCCGCCGCCGATCGCCCCCACGAGGGCACGGCGATGCTCCGCCCAAGCGGGGCACACCTCGACTGTGTGCTCCACCGTGTCCTCCGGGTTCCGTTAATAGATGATTTGATTGTTAAAACTAGAAATTGTAAGTATTTTACTACACTGGATATAAACTCAGCATTCTGGACGATACCATTACGGGTGGAAGATAGATATAAAACAGGATTTGTCACACAAGATGGCCACTTCCAGTGGACCTGCCTTCCCTTTGGCTTGAAAACATCACCAGCAATTTTCCAGAGAATTTTAAGCAATATTCTAAGAAAGCACAATCTCACAGGATACTCCGTAAACTATATTGATGATATTCTGATATACTCGAACACCTTTGAAAAACATATAAAACACATAAGAAATGTATTAGAGGCAATAATACAAGAAGGCTTTAGATTGAAGTTTACGAAATGTAACTTTGCTTCAGACTCAGTAAAGTACCTCGGCCATGTAATTCAGAACAATTCGGTAAGACCACTAAAAGACAATTTGATCTCGATAAGACATTTTCCAACTCCTAAGACACAAAAGAATGTCAGACAATTTTTGGGAAAAATTAACTTCTACCATGAATACATACCAAGAAGTGCAATTATTTTAGACCCATTACATAATTTATTAAGAAAAAATGAAAAGTTTGTGTGGTCAGAGAAGTGTGAAGAATCATTTAATCAAATAAAAAGATATTTATGTTCTCAACCTGTGTTGGAAATATTCGACAAAGACTTACCAATAAAGATCTTTACAGATGCATCTTTAGAGGGTATCGGGGCAATATTAAAACAGACTCAACTAGACGGTAAAGACAAACCGGTGGCATATTTTTCAAAAAAACTAAATGAATCTCAAAAACGAAAAAAGGCCATATATTTGGAATGTATTGCTATGAAAGAAGCAGTAAAATACTGGCGACACTGGCTAATTGGAAAACATTTCACTATTTACTCAGACCACAAACCTCTAGAGAACATGAATATTAAATGCAGGACAGATGAAGAATTGGGTGACCTCACATATTACCTATCTCAATATGACTTCACAGTAAAATATATACCTGGTAAAGAAAATATAGAAGCAGACTGTTTGAGCCGAAACCCTGTATTAGAATCAGAAGATAACAAGGAGGAACTATTAAAAATAGTTAATTTAATACAAATAAAAGATATAGTTGAAGACCAAGAAAAAAATGAAACAATAAAAGAAAAGAAACAAAATCTACTACATAAAAATAAAATCTATTATAAAAAAATAAAGAAACTTGAAAAGATTATACTCTCAGAAGAATTTAGTAAAAAAATTATAAAAAAGGTGCATGAAGATTTATGCCATATTGGAATCAGACAATTACAGAAAAAAATAAGTCCACTATATACAGCTAAAAACCTAACAAAAAATATCATAAATATTTGTAAAACATGCGAAATATGCATAAAAAATAAATCAAGATGTCAAGGAAAATTTGGGTTAATGTCACAACTGGGACCAGCAACAAAACCATTTGAGATAATGTCAATGGATACTATAGGTGGCTTTGGAGGATCTAGGTCAACAAAAAAATACTTACACCTTTTAGTAGACCACTACACAAGATATGCGTTTATTGTGACTTCAAAAACACAGAACGCAAGTGCCTTTATAAAACTAACAAAGAAAGTACTCGAGACAGATGAGATTGGAATAATTCTGACAGACCAATATCCAGGCATCAATTCAAAAGAATTTAAACAGTATTTGCAGGAGAATAACATCAAACTAATATTTACAGCTGTGAATACGCCATTTTCGAACGGCTTGAACGAAAGATTAAACCAAACAATAGTAAATAAAATAAGATGTAAAATAAATGAGAAAAATAATAAGAGAACATGGACAACAGTAGCAAGAAAATGTGTACAGAAATATAATGAAACAGACCATTCTGTTACAGGTTTTGCACCAAAATATTTACTGGATGGTACAAATGTCAGTATTTTACCAAATGAAATTAAAACAATAGAAAAGGAAGACAAGTGGATTGCTGATAGAAGATTAGCATTAGAGAATACAATAAAATCTCACAAGTACAACAAGAAAATATTTGATAGAAATAGGAAAATACAAGAGTTCGAGATAGGAGACAGTGTATATGTAGAAAATGGAAATAGACTGAACAGGAAAAAAATAGACGAATTAAAAATAGGCCCTTTCAAGATAATAGAGAAAATATCGAACTCCATTTATAAGATTGACACTGGCAACAGAAAAACAGAATCAACTTTATTCCACATAACAAAATTACAACCTGTTACGGCAGAAGATGAAGTAGAAGAAAACGAATAGGTATAAAGATAACTTGCAGGTGCATTGTTTGTATTATATTATTTAGAATTTTCGTTCCTATGGGGGGGAGATGTAATGAAATGACCTCCTTGGAAATGACATTTCATTAATTTAATTTTTAAGTTGTGAATACGGGGTGACGTATCATTCAATGGCAGATGATGTTTAGATTATTTTGTGCATTTTATTGTTATAAAAACTTGTAGAGAGATAATTAAAGGGATATAATTGAGGAGGCGATATTAGTGAACTTTAAATGTCGTTTCTTTGTTTTCAGGTGAGATAAAAGTGTAATTTTAGTTAAACGATAATTATTATACTGTAAAAGCATGTTGAATAAAACAAATCTTTGTTTTCAGAGAAACAATTTGTGGTTTATTTCGAAAATCCTCAATAATATATCTTATACATATATACATTATTAAGTAAATAATTCACTCAGACAGGCTACACGAGACATGTGAATTAAAAGTCAGAAATAATATCAGCTATATTTTACCCATTTGCGTCTGATTGAGATTAGTTCTGTACCTCAAAAGAAAAAAAAAACCGGCCAAGTGCGAGTCGGACTCGCCCATGGAGGGTTCCGTAGCAGCAAGTAACATAATATAAAAGTTCTTGTAGTTCGTTGTAACTTTGATCGATGTTTTAATAATAGTGTATTTTTTTTAGATTTACGACGTATTACAAAAAAAAACTTCTTACTAGATCTCGTTCAAACCAATTTTCGTTGGTAGTTTACATGGTAATGTACATCATATATTTTTTTTAGTTTTATCATTCTCTTATTTTAGAAGTTACAGGGGGGGGACACATATTTTACCACTTTGGAAGTGTCTCTCGCGTAAACTGTTCAATTTAGAAAAAAAATATATTAGAAACCTCAATATCATTTTTGAAGACCTATCCATCGATACCCCACACGTATGGGTTTGATGAAAAAAAAATTTTTGAGTTTCAGTTCCAAGTATGGGGACCCCCAAAATTTATTGCTTTTTTTCTATTTTTGTATAAAAATCTTAAAGCGGTTCACAGAATACATCTAATTACTAAGTTTCAATAGTATAGCTCTTATAGTTTCGGAAAAAAGTGGCTGTGACATACGGACGGACAGACAGACAGACAGGCAGACATGACGAATCTATAAGGGTTCCGTTTTTTGCCATTTGGCTACGGAACCCTAAAAACGGAACTCTTATGTGGGATTTATGGGAACACTTTTTTGTCTGTCTGTCTGTCAAGACCCTTTGTCTCAGGAAAGCGTGGAGATTTTGAGCTAAAATTAAAACCATATACTCAGGTCTGCTGTCCATAGTCAACGGAAAAAAAGATATGGCCGTTTATGTCGCAAAAAGCTTATATATCATAAATCTGAAAACTCTAAATAAAAATTTACAGTTACGTCACAAAAAAAAGTTCGACTAGCACTTGCCTGGTTTTTTTAGAGTTAGTACCCAAAAAGTAAAAACGAGACCCTATTGCTATCACTCCGCTATCCGTATGTCTATCTATGGTATGGTGTCGTGTGTATGTAGGCACCTTTATATTATTAAGTTCATATACGTGTCTTACAGTATAAAACATGTAACATTATTTTAATAAAGGCAGTATTTACTCATCATTCGCCTTGGTATCATTTCGCTCCAATTCCCAACATCACACCAGGCTGTATCTCATGAACTAATAATAATATAATATCTACCCATGACTTTTATACAGTACATACTAGTCGCCTATTCGGGCACAAACTAGCGAAGACTAAAAGGGCCCTGAGCTTATAGATCACCTCCGCGGTGACGGCAATTTACTGTGGCCTCTGGTCCTATCTTATTCAGGGACTCACCAAAGCAGCCGTGTGGTCAGTATCAGCGTGAACCAGTAGAAGATATTTTTCCTTCTTTTCAGATTAATTTAGATGTGCTGCTCATGTAGAAATGTTGAAGGTGCTCACACGTGTGCCTCACACGCCGATTTGGGCGCGTCGGTCTCCATACATTTTACATGGAAACTAAACTTGTAGAGCAACACTTGATTCACGCCATGCCACGTCGTTTACGTAAAGATCAGACGTGTTACACGTGTGTGTCAGTCTAATGTAGTTTAGCTCCATTATTGTAGTCATTTGCGGCACCGTTCGTGCATGTGTCCTACGATAGCTTTTTTTTTTTTTTTACCGCCCACGCCTAGGCAAAGGCTTCCCCCTTCTCCTTGCCGCAACCTCGACGGCTAAAGGGTGAAGATAGGTTGCCTTGGTTACTGGGTACCTTACCACAGTATAATTTAAATGAAGCAAGGGCTTGCGGACGACAAGCACGGGGTAGCTCGCCATCCGGCCGTCCTGGTAACTGTCCGGACCGAGCCCAAGTCGTTCACGGCGCGAAAAGATGTCCGTAAAACCATAGGAACCCAGCAGGGCCGAAGCCTATTGGGAACATGGATTGACTTCCGAAAAGGAAACACGTGGTCCTGAAACGCAAGAGGTAAAGAATGAACATAGGTATGGTTATATTCAGTAAAAGTCTGACACAGAAGGGCGTTTGGAGCACTCCAGCCTAGAACGGAAGAAGTCATTAGATCATTTCCCACACAAAAAAATATAATTTATACTAGCTTTTGCCCACGTGGCTTCGCTCCCGCTCTTCAGTACTCTACCCTACTCTACCGTACTCTACCGTACTCTACCCTACTCTACCCTACTATACCCTACTCTACCCTACTCTTACCCTACTCTACCCTACTCTACCTTACTCTACCCTACTCTACCCTACGCTACCTTACTCTACCCTACGCTACCCTACTCTACCCTACTCTACCCAACTCTACCCTACCCTATCCTACTCTACCCTACTCTACACTACTCTACACTACTCCACACTACTCTACTCTACTATACCCTACTCTACCCTATCAAATTTCACATAAACCATCTAGTAAATAGTTCGAACAAAGCCTAAACATTTGGTTTGGATAGGTGAGCCCGTTCTTGAGTTATAAAATTACAACGAAAAGTGGCATTGATTTTTATAAATATAGATTTATTCTTTAGTTACTTTTAAAGTTCGAGCCAATACGATAGAAGATGAAAATTGACCAACTTTTTCATATAGCCAATAAACGTTGTCATGAGAAGACAGTGAGAACTAATTTATATCGAACATACAGGACCCTATCACAAAATAACAGTAAATTCAAGGTCTCAGGAGTGATATAAAATATTTATGTGAAACTGGGACTGACCGGCGATTCAACGCTATAGCTCCTAAGGGATGGACGTGTGAACTGGTATAAGTATAGAAAAATCTGGAAGGTTTGGAGTCAACGAACTTTATGTAGGACAAATTTGAACAGCAGTTTCGAAGTTTGAAAATTGAAATCGAGACTTATTTTTATCGTCGAATATTATAAAATTTATAAAAAAAATAATAAAATGAACAAAATAGATAAACAACAGAAATATCCAGTTTTCTTTCTATCTTTTTTTTATTATTGATAGGCTCGCGTTTGACCACTATCTCACCTGATGGTAAGTGATGATGTGGCCGAGGATGGAGCACGCTTACCTGGAAGTAACCTATTCACTCTTGACTTTAATTCATTAAACCCCAAGCGAACGCCGGCGTTCGCGCACCTATTGTCTTTCTATTGTGTCTGTAATTTCCACGATTGAAAAGACCCCTAGGTTGTAGCTATCAAAAAAACACAGACTCCGGCAGGGAATTCCACTCCTTAGCTGTATTCGTTTATTTCGTTTTTAAGTATATTTTATGTTTTTTCTTTAATATAAACTAGTGCTTGACTGCGATCCCATCTGATGGTAAACAGTGATGCAATCGTTGATGGTGAGGCGCACTAGTTTATTAAGAGTCTGTTCATTCTAGCTTTGAAGACCACTAAATTAAGATCTACCAATTAGTCCTGACCGTAGATTTTTGAACAATGTAAGGATACTCACCGTACGTCGTCGGGTTGTCCAATGGTAGAAATGAGATGGCGGAATCAAGTCATGCAATTCCCATGCACACTCTCCAAAATGCATTCTGTAAAACATATATATAAATAAATAAAGATAAAAATTATTTAGTTGTTCTTGTACAAAGCATTATATAAAAACCCATAATTTGTGTCCAAAAACTTATTTGAATTCTAAACGGATCCCAAAAAAAATTTGTCCCAACCAAACAAACTAATGTAAAAACTTACCTAATAAATATAAAAAAAGACGTAGTGAACAGACCCAAAAATTATTCAGTATGGCAATTACATTATTTTACAGCAAAGTCTCTTTATACTTTAGTAAATTATAGTAACAATTTCATTCGCAATACTTTTCAGGGCACGAGCGACCCACCAATTTTTACAGATATTGTACCAGGTCACCCAGTATAAATAGTGAATCAGATAGGGCCGGTCACGTCTCACCGACCCCTTTTCTATACCTTACTTGAGCCATAGTACTTATTGAACAGTAGGTCAACTTCAAAATAGTTCGAATTTTTGCCGCTCGTAACGAGGTAAGTTGTTTTACCATATGCTTGTACGAGTATTTATAAGCCGTTAAATAAGCCGCTTAATTAAGCGCTTTTAATTAGCCGCTGCCAGCGCCTTCGTCCACGTAAAATTAGAAAATTGACCCAAGGGAATATAGTCTAGGGATAAAAAGTATAAGTATTATATTCTATTCCAGGACATATTCTACCCGTGTACTAAATTCCATCGAAATCCATTAAGCCTTTCGATTGTGAAGAACTAACAAACATTCACACATTCACATATACTCACAAACTTTTGACTTCATAATGTTAAGTTCGATGTATGTATGTCCATGGAATCGAGCCACAAATTCCAGCGCTATATATTTGTTTGAAGAACACATACCAAGACAAATTTAATTATATTGAGGTACTGTTACGCTTGAGTGTAGACCCGATGTGCAAACATCGGGTCTCGACTCAAGCATCCGAGTCGAAAGAGTACCGCTCGTGTGTCCGTCTTGTTTTATCGCCCTAAATACACTGATGACTTACGGTTTTTATTGAGCAAGGCACTGAACTCATTTCCCGTGTTTTTTTTTTTTTAGACCCGACGTAGTAGGTAGGTGTCGGTTACATTTTGCACATTCATTCAAGTCGTAATTTGTTGGTCACGGCTGTCAGGCAGGCATGCCATACTTTTATATATGAGTAATATTAGGGGTAAATAATTAATCAATTTTACTTGTGTTTTTTTATGTAAGGAAATCTCGCCTGCCTGCCAAGGCTGGAGGATTCTTAGGTAAGTGAAAGAACACGGGTGGGTTTTAGTCAGTAAAAGTTTAACACTCCTTCTCACTTCGCCCCAGAGCGACCCTAAATCGAAGTCTAAATCGGAGCTAATCTAAATTGCATGAAAGTTTTCTCACCCGCTCGCGTCGATTTGATAATTTCTTATGCCACGAAAAAAAAAGGCTCCTATGAATCGTTGTCAATACAAAATACGCAACTAGAGTCTAGTTGAGCTACCGTGTTCTCTATGTACTGTGACTATAACCTACCTGCGAACACCTATACGTTTGATCTTTTAACTTTGAAGGTTGGAAAACTAAATTGAATTTCCTTAGCTTAGATCCAGTGTAATTGAGTTAAATGCTAAATGAAACTAAGTGATATTAACTGTTGTTTGCGACGGGGATGGTTATACTGAGATAAACGGTAATATGCGTTTTATCTAAGTACCTAACTAACTTAAATTAAAGGGCAATAGAAAGAGCTATAGGTACTCGGAGTTTCCTTGTGTGATGGCATCAGAAATGGAGACATCCGCAAAATAACCGAGGAACTTTAGTGGCAAGGGGCAGGGCACATTACTCGTAGAACAGACGGTCGATGACGGTAGGTTCTGGAATGAATACACAGCATTGGAAGGCCGCAAGGTGGACCAATGACCTGGTAAGGGTCGCGGACACAAGATCGACCATTACGGTGACACTTGGGGAGTGGATGATGATGGAAGTGATGATGGTGATGAGCTTGATTAGTTTTTGTTTGAATCTAGCAGATGTTTAGCAGGGAAATAATTAACGGACTTCTTGCGACCTCTTCTTAAAACTTTTATTTAAAGATATACCTAGCTAGAAGAGGTACATAATATGAATAAACATAGTCAACAGTATTTTTTTTACTTATGGACGTCTTTCAGCTGAAATGATAATGATATTGCTGTTGATGATGGTAATAATAACTTACTGTCTAAAAAAAATTGATTTTTTTATCTTAATTCACACAACGCCATCTAGTCTCAAGCTAAGCAGAGCTTGTGTTATGAGTACTAGACAACTGATAAACATACTTATACATTTCTAAATACATTCATGTTATATCAATCAATCAAATCAATCAAAAATATTTTATTTCACATAGGCCTACATGGGCACTTATAAAAGGTCAGAAGCTAGTGCACGGTTCCAAATTGGTCGATTCGTTACTCGAAAATAAAGATTATTATTATTATTATTATTATTATATGGAGAAGAACCGGCAGGAAACTCCATGGTTACTCTTTTAAAAAAAGTGGTCTTTTTACAATATTGATAGATTTATTATGTAAGAACAGTGTAGACCAGTCAAATATTGTACACAAAAGCACAATAAAAATTTTCTCAGTAAAAAACAAAGTAAGTCGTAATAGGAAGTAGTCTAAGAGTTCGAGGAGTATACAGTGTTCTCACATTCACATTACAAAAAGAGGCTATATAAAAAAAAAAATCAAGAATAATATAATAATTAACAAAATGTTAACAAAATAAATTACTAACAAATTTATGACAGTTGAAATATAAATTAAAAAAAAAAATTGCAAAAGCAATGTGTCAGAGAAAAAAAAATGTATATATAATTATTAAAATAATAATAATTATATAATTATTATAGATAAATTACACCCAGACACAGAACAAATGATCATGCTCATCACACAAACATTTGTCCTGGATGGAAATCAAACCCACGAACTCCGGCATAGCAGTCAGGGTCACTAACTACTAGACCAACAGGCCAGGATTAACAATACTATTAACGACTGATATTTTTTTTAAGGTTGAATTTGATTTAATTTTAGAGCAGCAACTTAAGGCGTATAGTCCCTTGCACCATCTGACCGAAATTATGTGAACGCAACTCTCGCACTCGCCTAGGCGGCAGTACGCAAATCTGTGCATTTATTTGCGGCCAGCAGCGCCCGGAAAGCGCTTTAAATCCATTTTCTCTGCGAGATATTGATTGATTTACATATGCAATGTTCACTTTGAAAAATATTTAACCACCAATTTTTATGTGTAAAAATGTTTCTAAAGGTCCAAGCCGTTTCGAAGGAGTAGGGAAAAGTTGCGAAAAGTTGCGAAATTGCTAAATATTTTTTTTTGACAAAAGTATTAATTGCACGAAAAAATCAAATGTTGATATTATTGTTCATGAATCTATAATAAACATATATTTTTTTCAAACCAATTGATCCCGCCGTTACGGAGGAGTAGGCCTCAGAAAATCACTGTTTTATGGCACTTTTCGGGCGCTTGGCCCTTAATAATTAAAAAATGGGTTTCAAGATTACCGCGTAATTCGAAAAAAATAGACAAAATAAAATATTCTTTATAGAAAAAAAAAGCCTCTTCAAGAGATGTTTCTTTAAATTCTTTAATTTTTCCAAGAATTTAAACTATCTTATTCTAAAAAAACATTTTTAATACTTTTATTAATATCTCCATAGTCATAACATCCATGTTAAGTAAAGTAACCGCCCACAGACAGTGCGTAGGTTTGATTCCAGGGATAAAATTAATAAGACCATGCTTACAACATTAAATATCATAATTAAAACTCATAAATATGATTGTAGCAAGCTAAATACAGTGATGTTCTAGGAAAGCGGTTAATGAATTAAATATTGTTAAAGGAATATCATGTTTCATTAGAAGTTCGCCCTTCTAAATTTTCTGTAGCTTAGTTCTGGTTTACTAAATTGGATCAGTTAGGTGTAATATTTTATTACGGCTTATTTAATTTATTTCATTTAGTTTGTTTTAGGTTTAACCTTTCGAATGTCTTAAGTTACACAGTCCGACATAAGGTAATTGTCTTTCTATTGTGTCTCTAATTACGACATTCAAAGAGTTAATAGGTTTATTATCTTTTCTTTATGGTAAACAAGGCATACATGACTCAGTCGGCAATGTGCCCTACTTGCAAAACGAAATCACGTTTTAAAAATTTAGTGCTTGTTTATTTGAGTCGATCTGGTCAGTTTATAAGTGTATATAATGGCGATGTAAACTATACAACGCAAACGCAATTTGTGCTGTAGATATAGTTTATGTAATTTGAAATGCGTGTTTTAGTTTCTGACTGGGGCACGTAAGGCTGTTTTACCCTATATACTGGAAAATGTGTTTCAGTATTACTATATGAGACGTGTGTATTAATTTATTACTTTGTTGGTAAATCGGATGTGTGGTGAGACGAGAATGGATAAAGTGAGAAATGAGTATATTAGGGGAAGTTTGAAAGTGGCGCCAGTGACTGAAATGTTGAAAGGAAATCGTTTGTCTTGGTATGGTCATGTAAAGAGGAGAGATGAAAAGCATGTTGCTAAAAGAGTTATGAATTTACATGTGGATGGATGGAGAGGGAGAGGGAGGCCAAAGAAAAGATGGATGGATTGTGTGAGAAGTGATATGAAAGAAAAGGGAGTTAGTGATAGCGTGACGAGTGACAGGACAGAATGGAAGAAAAAAACGTGTTTCACCGACCCCAAATAAAACGGGACAAGGGCAGGATGAAGAAGAAGAAGTAGGTAAATCGCTTCCTACTACTGATTAGGGACACCATAGATAAAGTCCCCTCTTTGAGGAGGTCAGAGAGGTGCTCAGGCATGCAGGCACCTTTTTCTCCGAAGCAATAATGCGAACAAAGGACGTCATGGAAAGCGTAATGACATGCTTTAAACGCTTTGTCTCCTCTTCTGGGAATCGGGAGTGTAGTAGTCGGGTGTGTAGGTGATTCACGGTGTGTTACCATAGGTGCAAACTTGATGGTAGCTCATCGTTATAAGAATCAAACTCGGATCGACAGTTTTTTTCAGCGCTTGACTGCAAACCCACCTAATGGTAAGGAGAGATGCAATCGTTGATAGTGAGGCGCACTAGTTTATTAAGAGCCTATTCACTCACGCCTTAAAGACATCAAAATTTTAATCGGACGGGAAAACCGCAGCAGGCAAGTTGTTCCAGTCCCTCGTCGTTTATACGAGGTATAAACGACGAGGCGAAACGCTTGGTCGTGACTGCAGAGGTTTCAACAACGTAAGGGTGGATACTCGCCGTTCGTCGGGTTATCCGATAGTAGAAATGAGATAATGGAATCAAGTCATGTAATTCCCGCGCACACTCTCCAAAATGCAACCTGTAAAACACCCACAATCACATAGTGCTTTGTGTTCCACGCGCGCATCAAAGAACTGCCAATATAAGTGATGATGCAAGGCATAAGACTGTTCTAAAGAGTCATAACAACCTTGGAACGAAAAGAACACAAAGTCAGGAAATCTCTCGGAGTTGTCAGAAACCGAGGGGACCCAACTGGGTCGAAGCCTACTGGGGCCAGGGTTAGTTTCGAAAGATAGCTCAGCCCCGGTACGAAAGGCAACGAAGGAACAGGAATGGGTTTTCAGTCAGTAAAAATCTGACACTATCTCCCGCTCCGCCCAAGAGCGGGAGATGTCATTAAATGGAGATTCCACTGGAAAAAATAAGAAAAAAAAGGCACTTCCTCTCGCTTCATAGAAATTATTTATTCATATTAACAGCTTCTTTAGTTAGGAAAGTTAATCCTTCAATTGCTTGATTCTGTAAAGTCAGTTTTCATAACAATCCAGAGGTCAAATCAAATATTTAATTAGGAGTTAGTCGCCGCAACAATCCGTAAAGTTTGGTTTTAATTAACGTCCTAATTGGAACTGTTTTTGTTATTGAGATATTTAGTAGAATTTCAAATACCCTGTCAAAATAATACCACGCGTAATAGAGAACTGTTTTTTGCGCCATTTGAATATGATGAAACCTGAAAGTTTGCCCAGAATTAGTAACTGAATGGATTCCAATAGTTTTTACTACCATGTTATATTTATTCCCAAAAATTTTTAAAAAGATCACAAGTTGGATACCACCGACACTAAATACAACACAGGTCACGGAAGGTCATAGCGGGATTAAGCGCCAGCAAACAGCTGAGTGCAAGTTCAAAACAACCCCATAGTTGCCTGGATTGACTGGTGACTATGAATTTTTGCGGAAATAACAAGCTTATAGATTCTGATTTTTCATGATACAGTTATGAAATTTTTGTACATAGATTCTTTACATAAAAATACTAGACAAGGGTTTCGGGTTTTGCATATACTAAAGCTAATGTTGTACATCTGTAAAAAAATGTATTATTAAATGCCTGTTTAACCGAACTTTTTAGTTTTTGTTTAGTGACATCTATTGGCCAAAGATGTATACCGGTCGCGCGTTGGGCAGTCTTAATTTTTTTTAAAACCCACAGATGGAGTTGGTCAATTACGTCCCTTTCTTATAAGTCGCAAATGAGATTCTCCGCGATCTGGTTAGGTGTCTGGAAAACAATATTGTCGACGAGAATTAAATAGAATTAAATAGAATAAATATAGAATAAATAGTGTTCGAATAGTTCTTCAATGCCGCCGGTGTTGGAAAAAACGCATCGATTGAGAACGGCTGAATGGATTTTTTTTCTATTTCGCAATACTCCGAATGGAAAGATAGAAAGAGTGGCGGGCCTCTGACCAGGAATGGGCAAAAAAAAATCCCGAGGAAGGTTTTTACCAAATCTACAATCCTGGGTAAGCTAAGAGAAGAGTCTATACATCTTACATATAAATAAAATTGGAGTGTCTGTTTGTAATATTGAAATAACTACTTTTTACTACACTACTATATATATATACGGTACATACACCAAAATATTTTTTTACAATTTTTGTCTGTCTGTCTGTTGGTCCGGGCTAATCCCTGAAATGGCTGGACCAATTTTGACAATTTTTTTAGCAGGTAGCTGATGTAATAAGGAGTAACATAGGCTAATTTTATTTTAAAAAATAAATTCAAAATCCTGTAGTCCACGCGAACAAAGTCGCGGGCATAGCTAGTAAATAATAAAATAGCCAATCTTGTTTAAAACTATTATTTTTTTACACAGTATTGTAGCATCATATCCCTTTTATTATTATTCTAATATACTGGCTTGCCTTTGACCACTATCTCACCTATTGATAAGCGATGATGTGGTAGGTTGTAGCTATCAGAAAATATAGAATCAGGTAGAAAATTCCACTTCTTAGTTGTACGTATGGGTGGGATGTCCACCGTGGACCCGTGGCACAACGCCGTACGTTTAGTGGTCCGATGATGAAACGGACTTGGTGTAATTTAATTGTACAATTTCAATGCACTCCCTGAAACGTAAACAATAGAAAATCAACAGACTCGCAAATCCGCGTCGATGCTCAAGACTTTGGAATTTAAACTCAACGAGTACATCATTGCTGAAACCTAATTATGAGCAAGTACCTATAATAACATCTGTACCCCTAGCTAAGTTGCGAATCTGCAATAGTTAACGCTAGTAAAAAACTTCAAATCAGAATAAAAGAATCGGGAGCATGGCCAACTCGAGTCATTCGATGCAAGAGAAACGGTTGTAACTTGGCTAGGGGGCTGACACTATTTTCAAGTGAACCACATAGTTGGTGAATTCCATAGCCGTGGGCTTGCGTACAACGAGCATTGGATAGCTGTTCGGCCGTCCAACAACAGCCTGGACCAAGCCCGAATCGTCGACCTCAAAGAGATGTCAACAAAACTGTAGAGGCTCAACAGGGCCGAAGCCTACTGGAGCCATGGGTAGTCCGAAAGGGAACCCCGGAGTCCTGGAGCGTATGGCAAAGAAGGAACACAGGTTTTTAGTCAGTAAAAGTCTGACACGCCATCTCGCTCCGCCCAAGGGTAAGAGGAGTCAGTGGACGATTTCCTAATTTAAAAAAGGAATAATCGTTTACAACTTCTTCTAAAATCATCCATGCCTTCATCGAAGCTATTACAGTAATTAAAAACAAATTAGCGTTAGTTCCGGTTAACGTATATTCCAGCACGACTGGGCTAATTACTACCTTTGTGCTACATTATCAGTCTGCTATAATGTTTTCGGTACAGTTATGACCGTGATAAGAACGAAAGAAAAGTGACAAGTCATTGAAGAAATAACTACAATCTAATTCATTTATTTTTTTTTAGTCTCACAAGGTGCACTGATGATCTGGTGAGGGTTGCAGGAGTCCAATAGATGCGAGACACGCAGAACTGCCCCCCTAGCCAAATTACGACCATTTTCACGCCACGTCTCCGATTCCTTTGTTCTGACCACGTGACTGAGCGTTAAGATGACGTCAGAACAAAGGAATCGGAGGCCTGGTCGACTCGAGGCGCTCGACGCAAGAGAATCGAAAAGAAACGGTCGTAACTTGGCTAGGCCTGCTGGTCATTGTGGCGACGCTTAGAGGAGGCTACGGGTACAATATTATAAGATTGATGCATTACTGCCAGCTTATGAAAAGTAGGATCGATGACGCGACTGCGCTGCCTGGTTATTCATTGTTCCCTCCGGACAGACTACGGGTATCGAGCACCTGTGCCTCAAGGTGCCTGTTCCTTGCCCCACAGTCACACAGCCTATCGCCTCGATATGCCCCTACAGCCCAGGCGATCAATCTGATGAGAGCGAAACTCTAAGATTGCTTAGGTTCCGTTTGACAAACTTTTATTTATGTAACAACAAAGCTATGTGTTTGTATTTTTTTTTAGTTTGTTCATTTTGGCTAGCTATAAGCTTTTGCGCATACTGTAAATGTTTGGCCAGACTGGAAGAGAGGGTGCGGACTGCGGAGTGGGCGCGGCGCAATCTCAAACATAAGAATTTCATTTGGGTGTCTATAGAGGCCCGCGGGATGCGGGTGGGTAACTCTCGCTATAGCTCGTTCATACAAGTGGCCACAGTGAATGCGCAGGCGTTGAGCGAATTCTCTATCCCTGAACCTACGCGGCACTGCCAGTGTCGCCAAGTAACACGCGCGTGTTCTCGTACCCACGTCGTTCTCCGCACTGCACTGCCTGTCTGGACGAGCACTAAGTATCTAGCAAACAACTGATTAATCTACTATATAAAAATAAGTCGGGTTTTCCTTCCTGACGCTATAACTCCAGAACGCACGAACCGATTTCCACGGTTTTGCATTCGTTGGAAAGGTCTCGGGCTCCGTGAGGTTTACTAGAGTAGAGTAGGGTAGAGTAGGGTAGAGTAGGGTAGAGTAGGGTAGAGTAGGGTAGAGTAGGGTAGAGTAGAGTAGAGTAGAGTAGGGTAGGGTAGAGTAGGGTAGAGTAGAGTAGGGTAGGGTAGAGTAGGGTAGAGTAGGGTAGAGTAGGGTAGAGTAGGGTAGAGTAGGGTAGAGTAGGGTAGAGTAGGATAGAGTAGGGTAGAGTAGGGTAGAGTAGGGTAGAGTAGGGTAGAGTAGGGTAGAGTAGGGTAGAGTAGGGTAGAGTAGGGTAGAGTAGGGTAGAGTAGAGTAGAGTAGAGTAGGGTAGGGTAGAGTAGGGTAGAGTAGGGTAGAGTAGGGTAGGGTATAGTAGGGTAGAGTAGGGTATAGTAGGCTGAAGTAGGGAAGAGCGGGAGCGAAGCCGCGCGGGCAAAAGCTAGTATATAAATAAATAAATAAGAGGCGTTTTAGCTCCTATTGTCACTTATAAACAGTACAGCACTTAGTCAATACACAGTTCTATATAACAAATACCATCCTCTTTAAATATCCCTAGATTACAACAAAACAGCCCGACTGTTAAAACGTAATTCACCCATAATGTTTCTCTATTGCGTCAGAAAGAGATGCAGCTGTACATTGTGTATAACGCCATCTCTCTCTTAGAACGGATAATGACAACACTTACATTACGCAGAGAGATAAACACTTGCCGTTTGGAACCGTTTTATGGAATTGTTTAGGATATTAGTTCGCTGTGTTGTGATAATCTGATGTTAGAGTAGTTGTTTCATTGCTTTATTTGAGCTTTGGTTGGGGATTCGTAGAAAAGTGGAAAATCGTGCAGAGACTACAAATTCGAGATAGTACCTAGTAAGTAAAGCTGAAAGTTTGTATGTATGTTTGTTATTTTTTTACGCTCTTTCTGAACAACATACTAGGCACACCTTTGTCCCGAAAAAATAAAGATGCAACGTTGGAAGATACTCCACAAAGTGGACTGACTACCAGGTAAGGGTCGCGAAAATTTAATGAATGCGAGACGCATAAGACCGGTTATTGTGGCGACACTTGAGGGAGGCCTATGTCCAATTGTGGACGTCTTTTGGCTAAAATGAACATCGTATATGTTCCCTTGGTATATATTACTCCCTTCTTGCGAGTGAAGCCACTAGTAGAAGCTTGTATTTTCTCTGTTTTATAAAATGGTGATTAAGCATCATTAACAAGAGAATTGTAACTTATTACAAGACTAACGTCCATAGTAGTAGTATACTATGGACGTTAGTCTGAAATAAAATTTAAGTTATCTACAATAAAGAGGAAATGTTTGTTTTTATGTTTGTATGAAGTAATCTCTGGAAGTACTGGTCCGATTGCTAAAATTTTTTCACCAATAGAAAGCTTATTTATTCCTGAGTGACATAGGCTATATCTTATGTACGCGGGAGAAGCCACGGGCAAAAGCTAGTTATTAATTTAATTGCTAAGAGGCTTCAACAATGTCCTGTAATTACTTCAAAAAAACACACAAAGAATTAGATCAGGTTATAACACTAAATTATCACTCTTTCTAACTACAAAAGTCAAATAGATACAGCAGTCAGCTAAACATACTCGTAGCATAAAGTACATTTTCATATATTCCGCATCACAGTTCACAAAACGGTCCGTATAATGGATTGCTCGGGTACGATATTATGGCATTAACTTACGAGATGCTGACTCCGTTTACATGTAAGTTGGATGCTGAAGTCTTCTGAATTTGTTCAGGGAATAGAAATGCATTCAGAACTTTGCAAACTGTTAGACATAGCGCGCACTGGCGACTGTTGTCACGGTGACAATAATTTTTTCACCCATTTTTTGTAACTGTCACGTCACCAAGTGCGCGCACTACATGTTGGGTTCATAAGCACGGTGACTTTTTGTCAAAAGTCACCAGTGCGCGCTATGCCTTAGGAGTAAGGTACAATTTCGAGATGGACTGCAGACCGCAAACTGCATGTGATATTAGTAGTTTCTGTTGAATCTCTTGACAGCAGCCTGCAGCCGCGGCGAGCAGCCTGCGGCCGCAAAATAAAGTGACCGCAATCTTGCACCTATGATGGTATCAGGAGTCACACTATCACCTTGCTAAATGATTTATCTTTGCACAACATTTTTCTTCTCTGTCGGTATCACTCTTGACTGAGTGAAGCTTGCCACCAATACCTGAAGTGATGACCACGACGGTCATCACTTCAGGTATTGGTGGCAAGCTTCACAGCACGCCGCCACTCCTCTCTGATGGCCGCCTGCCTCGTGCATTCGTGTAGTGATGATGACCCATTCACTGCAGCTTTTATCTGGTCAGTCCACCTGATAGGCCAACATAACATTAACACCAACAAAATAAATCATAGTCTAGAAATACGAGTATATTTACGTTAATTCAATTTCAATTATTGAAATGTTTCACCGTCTTCATTAAATTTCTTTTTCTTTAATCAACTGTCTTTAATTAAATTCAGAAAGAATAAAACGTACTTCCAGAAAAAGTAATCAGATCCCTTCAAAGCCGGATTCAATCAAGTTCATGTAACATTTTATTAAGCAAATGCTATAAAGTTTCGATAGTAAAATACGTGTACCTAGACTGGTTTAGTAAAATAAAATCTTTACATCCACACATTCGGTGAACCCGGCCGTGTAAGATTCAGACAGTACACTTATAGGATATTTTAACCTAACTATATACAAAAAACTAGTAAATAATAAAAAGAAGTGAGATTACAAACACACCATAGGGTTCTATTGCACGTCACAAATGAATTTAAATAAACAAGTTTTCAATGAAAATTATTTTTTCATAACATGCGTTTATAGCGCTGTATATATGTACCTAAATATAACTAAAAAATAAAATTGTATTGCATTTCATTTTGGCTTAATTCATTAAACACAAGCGAACGCTGGCGTTCGCGCACCTATTGTCTTTCTATTGTGTCTGTAATTTCCACGATTGAAAGGTTAAATTACATGTCGATGAGTCTCCATTTAGGCATAGAAATGCTTGTAGTTGAAAGCTTCGCTCTTCCCTTACATTATAAATATACAACTAGACAATTGGCTAACAGAAAAAAAAGTGAAATAAATAAAATGAAAAGTAACAAAGAAAAAAATTATCAATGGTGTATGTGCTTGAGCTTTATCGTGTTTGAACTTAAAGCTCAAATGCGATAGGGTTATCTGAGTTCCTATGGCCACCTTCCGGCTACATCGCCAGATCAGCTCCATGTCATAATAATTTTGCATTGTCACATAGCAAAATTTCAGCTCAGTCAGTCAAAGTCAAAGTCTAAATATTTTATTTCACATAGGCCTACATGGGCACTTATAAAACAGTAACCGGGAAGTGGATCAAAAAATTTAATTTGCAAGAATTGATTACAGACAAATACCGGAACAAGTGAAACTAAATAAAAGCTTGTTAAAAGAAGAAAAAGCAAAAGCGTTTTCTTCGCACCAACGAGCAAATCGGCGATTTTATCCTTTATAAATACAAACAAGAAAGACCGTTTAAGCATGTCATGTAGCAAAACTACATGACATACTTACATACCACCACCATACCATGTCGTGCAAGTCACATTTTATTTTTTCGTATCGAGCTGTCTGCCCTCGTCCACCGTATCACGGTACAAATATTTCTAGAGCCTACAGTTAGGTGTCCTGTGTAAATGAGATACTATAATACACGAGAAATTCTTAATATAAAGCTTTTACAAATTTTAGCAGTTTCAAAACTAAATTCTCAAGATAACTAAAGATTAATCAAATCCTACCCAAACTTGTAAACAGTAAGTTAATAAGATAGTAAGCTGGAGTCTAACCAGATTAATACCGGCAGCGTTGTGTACTTAGCCTACATCACAACTTGTGGACTCAACATATTTGTCCCAAGTTCCCTCCACGCAAACTCGCCAAGTAAACGGTTTCAGTCGAAACTTTCCGAATATGACTTATTTTTCTTTGACATGAGTTGTTTGATTCGGGAATTTGGGATCCTGTCAGTAATGAAACTTGAGTTCAAAGATGCTCCGAAATTTTCTCGACCCCGTATTTATTTCCTATTCGGAAACGGAAAGTTATTTTGCGGTTAAAAATGTTTTTCTATTTCTTTAGGCTTCCGGATCCGGTCCAGCCGAATTATTTTCAACGGCCGGGCCGTCGTTAAAAACGACTACCTAGTTTCTGAAGAATATTAAAACAAACCAATGCTCGGACGAGACATTGAGCTTTTTTTTTGTGGGAAATCATCCAAATGACGCCCATAAGCGGAGCGGGAAATAGTGTCAGACTCTTACTGACGAAAAAACCCACCCCGTTCCTTCTCGCCTTTCATACCGGGGCCGAGCCTCCCTTTTGGAACTAAACCCTGGCTCCAGTGACAAGACATTGAGCTCAAAGTGTTCAGACGCTTTTTGTCACTCGGCAATCTTCGACTGTTATCGTGAGACATGGGAATACCAACATCAAACCTTATTGTACCTATTCGAGAATCATCCAAATTACATCAAATTAGTCTATAATGAAGTGTAGTCCTTAGTTAGGACCCTAACACAGAAAAGCAGTAAACAAGTCTGGAATGTACCTACTGCTAAGAGAGATCACTACAGATCAAGGAGTTTTGTTTAAGTCAATCGTCATTATTATTCCAGCCAATCAAGATCAAGATAAAGACACAACACATACTGTCAGAAGGCATATCTATCCGAGGAGTTACTTATAGGTTTCTCCAATTGTCGCCAAAGCATTTGATCCTGTACATCTCATATTTAGTGAACTTCCGCAGTCTACGCCCGAATGTATAATATACACTTTGTTTTTTTGTTTGTAGGAGGTAATCTCTGAAAGTACTGGTCCGATTGCGAAAAATTTTTCACTGGTAGAAAGCTGCTTTATCCCAGATTAGCACAGGCTATATTTTATGTATGCAGGTGAAACTGCTTGCAAAAGTTAGTATTATCTATACATCTATACTCTATACATACATATAAATAAAATTGGAGTGTCTGTTTGTAATATTGAAATAACTGCTTTTTACTACATGCATATGAATATAAATACGGTACATACACCAAAATAACATTTTTTACAATTTTTGTCTGTCTGTCTGTTTGTCCGGGCTAATCTCTGAAATGGCTGGACCGATTTTGACGGGACTTTTTTATGGCAGGTAGCTGATGTAATACGAAGTAACATAGGCTACTTTTATTTTAGAAAAAATAAATTCAAAATCCTGTAGTCCACGCGAACGAAGTCGCGGGCACAGCTAGTTATAAATATGATCGTGAGTGTTTTTAAATAATAATAATTTATTAAATCAGATAACAATGATCCGTAATCTTCACCATCATCATCGTTATTTAAGCCGAAAGACGTCCACTGTTGTACATAGGCCTCCCCCAAGTGTCGCTATAACAACCGGTCCAGTGCGTCTCGCATCTATCGGATTCCCGCGATCCTCACCAGATCATAGATCCACCTTGTAGGAGGCCTTCTAATGGTCGCAAATAAGCAATCAGTTTTTATATCTTCAAGCTGGCCATGCATAACCAACCTTATACAAGTGGCCACCGTAGGCGCGGGCTTGCGGACAGTAAGCAATTTGTAGCTTGCTGTCCGGCCATCCGGTAACTATCCGGACCAAGCCCAAGTCGTCGACAGCGCGCACTGTTCCCGCGCGCCACAAGGAGTTTTCAGCAACAGTAGGGACCCAGCCGGGTTGAAGCCTACTGGGGCCAGGGTTATCCGAAAGGGAACTCGAGCCCTGATATGAAGGCAAGAAGGAACAGGGTGGGTAACGACCCACGTACGACTAAACGTAGTCAGTAAGAGTCTAACACTATCTTCCGCTCCGCCCAAGAGCGGGGGTTGTCATTGGATGATTTTTCCCACCTTAAAAAAAAAAACGTTCTACTTGACCTCTTTAGCAAGGAGGATTGCGAACATTTTTCAAACCGGACCAAGTCCATTTGTTCCAGTAGCTAGTACTTTGCTGAAAAACCGGCGGTTTCTTTGCCCGAGTTTCATTCCTGGCATGAAATGAAGTCCCGCGCGAAGTTATTTCTTAGTTTCTGAAGTATGTAGTTTTATTTACCTGCTAGTTGAAAGTGAAGTTTCAGATAAATTCAAGACGAAAATTTTCTTGAAAATACAACTTCAGAATTTAAATAAAACTTTAGGTTTAGGTTCCATCGCAATTTAGTTAATCTTATTTGAGCTAGGCTAAAGTTTAATTAATTATAAATAATATTTCCTTCGGGAAATTGGAACGTTATTTAATTTGTGAGTTATTTCGTGTTCTGAATTTAGTTCGGTATCTGTTTTTCGTACTACGCAGACACGCAGTAATATTATCTAGTGGTTGAAGGAAAAAATCGTGACTTTCACAGTTACTGACAGGCAGCTAAGTGAATTCCAGTGTTCTGTTTTCCAATTTTGTGCGTATCACTAAAACCGGGTTGTTGGGAGCACGAACAGGGAAAGATTGATGAAATTATGTGTTTTGAATATTTGACTATATTATTATTACCATTTCGTTGTAAATAATAATATACACCGTTAAATTTTGATCGTTTTAACCCCGTGGAGGGTTGATCCGGTACATGAAACACTATCGATTTGTAAAGATAAAATAAAAAAATAAAGTGCCTTTTTTTAAAACCTCGTATTAATTTACGCAAGTACAAAATTAACTTCTTTAAGAAAACGTCAGCTGAGCGAGTTCAATAACCTGTAGGTAGTAGTCGGCATTGCGTACTAATTACCTACAGGTCATTGAACTCGCTTAGCTGACGTTTTCTTAAAGAAATGAACTTTGTACATGCGTAAATTAATAGAAGTTTTTAAAAAAGGTACTTTATTTTTTTTAATTTTATCTTTACAAATCGATAGTGTTTCATGTACCGGATCGACCCTCCACGGGATTAAAGCGATAAAAATTTTACGGGGTATTTAACTACGTGCTATTTTTTCGAAGTGGGGAATCATACAAAGACTTCTCGCGGTCTATGGTAGAACGGGAGGACGTGCCCGAATTTAAAGTTAGAACTACATCCACACTTACGTTGTTGAAACTTCTACGGTTCGGACTAAGCATTTCGCTTCGTCTTTTATACCGCGTACATCGAAAGACTGGAACAATTGGCCTGCTGCGGTCTTCCCGTCCGATTATAATTTAGGTGTCTTCAAGGCTAGAGTGAATAGATTCTTAATAAACTAGTGCACCTCACCATCAACGATTGCATCACTGCTTACCACTAATACACTACACTTAATCAAGCGCTGGTTTATATTATTTAAAGAAGAAAAAAAAAGCAACGGCAAAGCCGATGGCAGAAACTAAGAGTGTATTATTTATTGTTGTCTCGATTCCCTGATTCACAAACTTCAAACATTTCCGTAAAGTCAACCAACCTACTTATGCAACCCACAAACTTCCCTCACTCCACAACCACACGCGTGTTGATATAAACCCTATACCGAGTCCGCTTTCATCCAAATTGAATATTTTCGTTTTCATCCCACCATATTATATGAGTATACTAGCTGGAACCGCGGCTTTGCCTGTGTAAAAAGATTTATTCATCATGGGATTTTTTTTAGGTTGGAAATCATCCAATGACATCTCCCGCCCTTGGACGGGGCGGGGGAGCGTGTCAAACTTTTACTGACAAGAACCCACTCCTAGTTCCTCCGTTGCCTTTCACACCAGGGCCGGGTTTCCCTTTCAGAAGCAAGCCCATGCTGCGTTGGCTCCGTTGGCTGACATCTCCTTGAGGTGTGCGTGGAACAATATGCGCCGTTTTCATCATAGGTGAACTTACCATCAGATACTATCGGGATAGTGGCTTTTCTGTATCCTAATTTAAGTTTGTAGCTGATCCATGTGCTTAGTTTCATCCAGATTTTTCAATGAACATCAATTCAATCAATGTCAATAACCATATTTTTTTCTGAAGATCATCATCGTCATCATCATCATTTAAGCCGAAAGATGTCCGCTCTTGGACATATGCCTTCTCCAAGTGTCACCACAATTCACAGTCCCGTCGAGACGCGGGACATCCATTGGATTCCCGCAACCCTTACCAGGTCATAGGTTCACTTTGTAGAAGAACCTTTCGGCCCTAACGGCCATCTGTTCTGCGAGCAATGAACTCAATTTCTGAAGATAATATCAAGTAATTATCAGTGTCCAATACACTAGCTCTGGGTAAGCATTGTGGTAAGGAAGGTAAAATAAATTTAAATTTTACTATGTTGTGAATATTTGTATTTTATACCTACTTACACCTATGTACATCACTATCTTAATCTCACTTCATCATCACTATCAATATAATATTATAAAGAGGTAAAGTTTGGTTGTTTATATGCTTTTTTTTTTTCGTTTGTAGCAGGTAATCTTTGAAAGTACTGGTCCGATTGCGAAAATTTTTACACCGATAGATCTTTATTCCTGAGTGACATAGGCTATATTTTATGTATGCGGGCGAAGCCGCAGATAAAAGCTAGTAGTTTATAAGTTCTATTTGTTACTTTCTAACCATTATGGATCGCTAAACTTAAGTGGCAGGGCACATTACTCGCAGAATAGATGATCGATGAGGATGAAAGGTTCTGGAGTAGCGACTACGTACTGAAAGACGCAGCAACGGCCTCCTACAAGGTGAACCTCTATGATCTGGTGACGGCCGCGGGAATCCGATGGATGCGAGACGCACAGGACCAGTCGTTATGGCGACACTTCGGGGAGGCCTACGTTCAACAGTGGACGTCTGAAATGATGATGATGATGGTGATGATTATGAATCATTGTTATCTGATTAAATAAATTATTATTAATTTAAAAAAAAGACACGATCATATTTATAAAAATAAGCACAGAACAGATGTAGTACACTTACTGTTGGAATGTGCCAGATTTCAGTTTGACCGAGTAGAATTATTTAAGGATTTACACTTAAATATGTATGATGTAGGTGTATTTCATCATCTTTTATCTACACCTAATTCGGAGGCTGCCTCCAAAGTATTTATGTTCACTAGGTTACGTTTTAGTTAGATAATGTCTAGTATAAGGTATGATGGGACTGGCATGCACGTCCGTGTAAAAGTCCCTAATAATAAATAAAGAGAAAAAAAGACGTGTGGCACTCGGGGACTGCCGCGGTAAAGCTATTGCATAGCATTTTTATCAACTTCTGCAATTATAATTATTTATTTATTTTATTTATGCAGTATTTTTTTTCTTTGATATTAATTGAAGTTACACTTTCACACATTGAATTGAATTTTGATTGATTGTTCACTCATTTGTTTTCTTATCGGTCACCACGCTGAAAAAACAAATGAATGGGGGGTGTTAGGTTATTTTCGTTACGGAATTTCTGGATTCGGTCTCCACGCTCAAGGCCCGCGACAGAAGCTATGCAATAGCTTAAAAAAAAAAGCACAGAACAGAGATGAGAGAGCTAATAATGTTTACGGAGCAAGGACGTGGGAATGCAAGCTACCATGTTACATGAACGATTTACCGCTGGAAATTACTGAGGCAATAAATATAAAGAATTGATCTAAAGTGTTGAAGAGATACTTTCTGGATTATAAAGTGATCTAGAAAGTATTTTGATGACTATGTATGTATAAGTACTGATCGCCTAAAATATGTTTTCGGCGCCGAGTTTGTCGCTTCTAACATACCGCTGTTAAACCCGCGATAGTTTGTGCTGGTATGTAAACACCTTATTAACATGAATGTATAATGTTGTTGTTTGATAAACGTAAAAAAAAGAAAAGAATGAATTAATGAATGGCCTTGTGAGCGGGGCAGGCGGGCCTCAAAATATGATCATGCTCATACTTGACACAACCAATAGCAAACTTGCGATCTAAATGTTCGTAGTCTGTTAATAGCGTAATGCGCGTTCGAATTGGTTTATTGCCTGTAGTAGAGTTAAAGGGTAGGAGCACTTGTTCTAGTACAAATCGGAAAGTATTTCTTTTCTAACCTCTTTTATCTTTTCAGTTATAGTAAGAATAAATAAAATGAGTTTTACAAAATTAGATAAACGGTTCAAAACACGCATAAAACCCCGATCATTTTAGCTTACGCAACAGTGAGACTTTCATAGCATTTTGTCGTAGTTTTGGGTAATTTTATGTGTTTATTAACGTGTTTGAACGTAGTAAATATTAACCGCCTATTAACTGTTTGGAAACCTTGATTTGGCCACTGATAAATAGTACGATTCTAGTCTTTTGTTACTATTGTGTAGTCTTTTGTTTTCATAATAAAGGCTTGGGGGTGTTTGTGGATTAAACAATTTAGTACAATGGGCATTTTGATAACTTGAAATTATCTCATTATACTAAGACTGTAGTGAAATCTACCCTTATTACTTATCATAATATATTATAAAGAGGTAAAGTTTTATTTTTTATTTTATTTTATTTGTTTGTCTTGAATGTACTGGTCCGATTGCTAAAATTTTTTCACTGATAGAAAGCTGTTTTATTCCTGAGTGGCACAGGCTATATGCACGCAGGCAACGCTGCGAGCAAAAGCTAGCGATTAGAATAGATTTTTAATAGGATCTTTCTGTTTTAATTTATCAAATTATTGTATCGAATTTTTGTCTAGTTGTTTATACCATGCATATCGAATGATTGGAACAATTTGCCTGCAGCAGTCCCTTGGGCCTTGTATTAATAAACGTTACTCAAAACTTAAGCCTTAATTAAAACTAGTTTCAACCAATCAAATGGCTTGAATCTAGTTTTAAGTAATGCTTGAGTTTTGAGTGACGTTTATTAATACGGGCCTAAGATAATTTTTATCACGGGAGGGCGACGGATTTACTTCAAGGCGGGCGAAGCCGCTGCCAAAACTTAAAGTAAAACCATAAATTTTCTATCAAAAACCAATCTGCTCATTACCTTCTACTAAGTAACACAATCTATATTAAGATTTTAAAGAAAGTAACTCTGTCTATAACGCCTTCACGGTTGAAATACTGAACCGTATTCGATGGAATTTGGCACGGATTAAGCTTGAATCCTGAGAAAACACACAGGCTATTTTTTATCTGGCTTCGACTTCGACTTCGCGTCTGCAATAACCGAACTTCATCCAAACGAAGTCACGAGCGAAAGCTATTTATTTATATAGCTCTGTGAAATAAAACGTCAGAACCAATTACGTTTTTAAATAGAATGCAAGAATCAAATTCAGAGAATTTCTCCATCTTCCTTTATTGCCTCCTTGGAGATCGTTGAGCAATCAGTCCGAGCTATATTAATGGTTTCAGCGATACCTTACCGCGGCAATACTTTGGAGACCAATTTCCAAGATAGTATCGTCTGGTGATCACAAAGTGCTATTGATGATTGTGAGGACCAGTTTTCGATTCCCGGGTCTAACAGAGTATAGTACAGATAAATCTATAAAGAACTAGCTTTTGGCCGCGAACTTGTCCGCGTTCATAAAATATAGCTTATGTCAATAAGGAATAAATCAGCTTTCTATCGGAGAAAAAATTTTAGCAATTGGACCGGTAAAAGTAAAGTACTTTCAGAGATTATCTCCTGGTAATTTCTGAAAGTACTCTGGTATACACTCGTTTAATTGATAAACTTTTCAGCTGATATTAAGGTGTCTCATGTGATATGTTAATATAAAATTATGTACCCAAGTGGCACAACAAGCTGTATAAGAACTGTATAAAGGTTCAGGTGTACACTCTAAGCTGTATAAAGCCTGTATAAGCGATTATACAGCTGTTATATTTCCAAAAAGGGCACCAAGATAAACAGCATTAAGTTTTAGTGGACGAATAGTACGCAATCCTAGAGTGACTATTGAGATTAAATTTTTTCTAAAGATTGAACCTAACGTTTTGGAATAAACAGTTTTCTTAAAACGCAACAATAAAACAGAGATTAATATCGATGCTATACAGTAACAATCAACTTATACAATAAACAACACCTTCGTCGAACCCGATAATTGCTGGAACCATTTTAATAAAACATTCGCCGCTCACCGCGCCCACGCAATAAAACTCCGGCAATTTATCGCCTTACCTTGTCTAGAATTGTTCTTGGTAAACTTACTGTATTCGTATACTGTGTATTTTAGTAGAAACATTCTAAATTTATTACAGAAAAAGAAATATGAGTTGTAATATGAAAGTACTGGCGACCCGCTCCAGCTTCACTTCAGGGGTTACAGATCTTTGAGATTATTGGCTTTTTTCTACTATAGTATGCATGTTTTACACATAAACCATCTACATAAATTACTCTGTCTATTGGTGAAAATGGCATAAAAACCGTTCAGTAGATTTTAAGTTTATGGCGTGCATACAAACAGTCAAACTTCGTGGAAGATTCTGTTATTTGTTATGCTAGGATTGCAAAATTCGTTCATCCCTGGAGTTTTTTTGTGGTTTACAGGAAACCCAAATGAAACCGTGCACTGGCTTTTGACGTTTTATAAGTGACCATGTAGACTCTTATGATACATAATATGAAATAAAATATTTTCATTTCAATTAAATCTTAATCCAATAATCTTCTGGGCCGAAACTGGTTTTGTACCTTTTATTTCATTGAAAATGAAAACAAAACTTTACTAAAACCAAGCACCTTACATTAGCATAGTATGTCTCCTATTTATCTAATTTTCAATATGACGCCAACATTCATTGACTCATTCATAACGGTCATAACACAAGCTCTGCTTAACTTTGGACTTGACGAAGTTGTGTGATAGTTGTGGAATAATATTACTATTCAAAATGCTTATCATGTCTGCCCATACTTTTTCTAATGGGGATATATTTTTCATACTCCAAACTGTTAACCATGCAGCATTATACTTTTTTGTGTAAAGTGTCAGGGACTTTCGGTTTTACTGCCAAAAACTCACCGTAGTGTTTGTATACTGGTCTCGGGTGTACATGTAGAAGCACACATGTTGACCCTGTCTCTTGGTGACGTAACGAGTCATCTGTGTTCCTTCAATTGCCTCTTGCATTCCAGGCCACAGTGACTCTTTCAATCAATTCTACAGTAATCAGCATACCGCTTACTTATTCAAAACACTTTTTAAGTAATAATTAATGGTTTTTATAATAAAAATCATTTTTAAAATGGAATGAACGCTATTCCAATCATACTGTTTTCCTCTTGATCAATGTTTGTGGAAATATCTGAATATCTAGTTCACGTGAACCGCATGCCAATCTTTCTTGGAGCAGTAAGGAAGGGTGCAAACGAGCAACTCAGTTGCTCCGCTACTTGTTGTTTGCAAATAAATTAGTTGCGGAGATAAAAATTGCTCGTGTGCACTATCTTTAAGGAGGGGGGAGCCCACGAGCATGTTAGTCACCCAGTAACTTTTTGTCTCTGTCACTGTCTACTCAACATCGTAACTCGCACCGAAAGCCCCGTTGAAATTCGCAATGTAGTCGCTCCCGTGTACGCAGACGCACAAGAGTGATAGTGACACGATTTTTTCGTAAAAAAATACCGTCCTTCATCCCGTCTATTGGTAATAGACGGAATAAAAGTTGCGTTACTCAACTGTCACCAAACCCGCAGATAGAAAGGACTCCCAGCTGTCGTATTATTACATGCACGCACTTTCATACAATCCTGTCGACTAGATGTGAGAAACCAATTAGTTGCGGAGACTAAAGTTGCTCGTTTACTCTATCCTTTATATTCGTTATTCATTTAGCTTTTGATATTCATCATCATCATCATCAGCCTTTTTAATTGCCACTGCTGGGACTCAGGCCTCCTCTCTAAGAGAAGTTATGGGCCGTAATCCACCACGCGGGCCCAGTGCGGGTTGGTGAATGTCACATGTCTTCGAATTTTTGGTTCTAGGACATGCCGGTTTCCTCACTTTCACTTTTCCGGCTTTTGATATTAACAGCGAGATTTTCCACGTAAGTACCTGATATTATGAGTGTTCTACGTAAAAGGTAGAAATGAACCGATAGGTATTTTCAGTATTTTGTAAACCGGTATGGTTGGAGCTAAATGTTGACTAATTCTTCTGTTTTCTTATGTTTTCCGAAGACGGTGCGCAGCGATAATAAAACGTCGATGCAAAAATTCTATTTTATTAATAACTAGCTTTTGCCCGCCGCTTCGCTCCCACACTACCCTGCTCCACCTTATTATGCCTTACTCTACCCTATTCTACCCTGCTCTACCCTACTCTACCCTACTCTACCCTACTCTACCCTACTCTACCGTACTCTACCCTACTCCACCCTACTCTAACCTGCTCTACTACTCTACCTATCTTTAACCTTTCAAATACCATAATTTTAGAGACACATGAGAAAGAAAGAGCGTTCCAACCCCAAGAGGGTTTAATGAATTAACTATGAAAGTATGACATACAGACAGAATTACCTTCTCATCTATGTCTATACTTCTCCATTAATATTATAAAGACGGACTTTATTTTTGGATTTTCGTATATTTTTTTGTAACGAATAAACTCAGAAACTATAGGTTAAGTTAATTTTTTTTTTCCAATAGATTTTACTTTATTACTAAGTGGCACAGGCTATATTTTTCTATTATTATGTGAACAAAGCCGTTGGCAGAAGATAGTACTATAAAACGAGGTAGGTAGTAGGTTTTTTTTATTTTTTATTTATTTGAACGTTCTCGAATTATCGCGTAATGCCTGTCTGCAGAAGTTTTAGGTGAAGAGGGTCGTTTATTTCTTTAAAAAAACTTATAGATTTAAAAAACACATTTATTTACTCATATCATCACAATAAATACACGCAATACAATCTTTAGAGTTGTCTATATAATCATATAGTATAATAATACCTATAGGTCATGCTTCCAGCGATTCATAATATAATATCTAATAATCATATAATTAAAAGACATTTACAAATAGTCTTCAATTAATTGTATTCCACTTTATATGCTAATGTAAATATGGCTATTTATTTTTTAATATTAAAAAGTGTAGGATACAAAGTGGACATTGATATGGGGATCTAGTTTCTAAGATATATTTTGTGGTCGTCAAATCTCGCGTTTTTATGTCCATAAAAACTAAAACAGTACGTAGTCGAATTTAGTTATATATGAGCCACCGGCCACAACCATATAACGCTGCCACCGACATATTTTCTGTAGTTTTCATACATTTTATATGGACTCGCCACACATGGTTGACGCCGGTGGCTACCAGAAGTCGTCACTGCTTTGCCGGTGTGGGTATCGCCCACTAAACCATGCCACAAGTCACTCGCGCAATTAAACATTCTTTGACAACTCCGTTATGATAAAGCGCGCAAAGGTTTAAAAAAGTAGTAGGCACAAACTCCAAGTGGCAGTCACGCGCTTCAACTACCTTAATGGCCACTTCTAGCTTCTCGTAGTGGCATTTGTGGCCGTGACGTGTGGCCCGTGAGCAGCGACCTATAGGGTTGTTACACAAAATTCTGTTCTCATAAAGATATCTTATTGAAGAGAACACAATTTTGAATTTCTTATAGGAAAAAGGGCCTAAACGACAGTTTGTGTTTTTTACAAGAATAAGCTTTCTCTAAAAAAAAAAGTCATTATGATAATACAATTCTAAAAAAACTATAACACTTATTAATCATATAACTACTGATAAAATAGAATAGATATGTACACTAAAAAAGTAACACAATTTATACCTAATTATAAACTTAAATCTATGGGCATAATGGTGGCACTGAAAATAGTTGCTGTTAACGTATTATCAAACCCTTTCTTTCAAAAAAAAATGTAAATTGTTGCTTACACTGTTTTTCCTGAAAAGGCTCGACTTTATATAAAATTGTGACATCATAAGGTCCAAACAGAGGATACTTGAATGTTGGACAGTAAAAACGCGACTCCAAAAGCTTAGTTTTAGGCACTAATCATAATTAATACAATTTCTAATGTCACTAATACTAGAAATATTCTCAAAATTCAGGGTTTATTATAAAAATACAGAGAAGAAAGCAACATAGCGTTCCTTTGTTTTGATTTTAATATTAATGTTCCCAAAACCCAATATTGTTAGGATATTCCAAAACATGAAATAAATATGAATGGAATTGGAGTCGAGTTGTAAGGGAAGGAAGGTCAGAACCGAAGGTCAAAGGCCAAAGAATTTATTGAGACATTCCGGAGCAATATCACCTTCATAAATATAAGAGTGAATCTCTTATATTTTATATTACAATTTAGACGATTAATTGTTTGACTGACAATCGAAATTTAAAAAGTGAAGGACAGTTGTAAATGTTGAAAAAAAAAAAAATGGACTTCAATTTGAATCGTTCTTAACTTTCACAACAAAAAAAAAAAGATTTTTTGTTTTTTGAAATTCGATTAGTTAGAGAAGCTTCTTTGGTATTTACGAGTTTTTTTTTTTAAACTAGAGCAAAATGTTAGTTCTACAAAGAATGGAGACATAGTCAAGTAGATCCTATGTCTTGATTCAATCTTAGACTAGCATAGCACAGGAATTTTGCACTATTTAGTAAGTAGATATTTGCCATATACAGTACCTACTTATTTTTTACCAAAAGACCTTTGCATACCACACAATTAGATATTTTTTTAAGACTAAATAGGTATACTAAAAAGGATCTATCTATTAAATAGATATAAGATATATCCAAGATTATAGGGGTGTGATTAAAATTTTACATTTTTTTTTTCTATATAAAAATAACTACAAATTCATCTATGTTCCCAAATCCAGTAGGTACTATAAATTCCTAATAGTTTTAATACTAGCGAAAGTCTTATTTCACAGTTTAACTGCGACATTTGAAAATCCTGTAATCGTTCTCTTGTTCATAATATGATTTAGCAGTTAAGCTATGAATAAGGTTTTGAGGAAAATATTTACGCCATTATAATAGTGTCTGACCATTAATAGTTTTGTGGTCGACTACACTTATCTTCTAGAGGAATTCAATTCTATGACGCATTGCCTAATTTTACAATTTAATTTTCAGCTTTTTATTTTAATATCCAAAGCACCGTCAGTAAAATGATGTTCCTGAATAAAGTTTAGCAATTATTATTATTTTTTTTGTAAAATAAAAGATTTTTTCAAAATATTGTAAAAAGCATTGTTTTCATAAAAAATTGGTCTGTAAGAGGGACGTTTTTATAATGCAGGACGAATTTTGCAGGGTTTTATAATAGGCCAGCTGTCCACTGAAGTGTTTTTTCTAAAAATTCAAAATTACTCGGTAGCATTAATATTTCTTTTTTTTTTAGAATCCAATATGTTCATATACCTAAGCCTAAATGTCAAGGCATTTTGAATTTACTGCCTATAAACCTAGTGTTCGGCTAACATTTTGAATGTTTCTTTTTTGAACCAAAGCAGTATCGTGTAACATTTGAATAGAATAAACTAGTAAAGTTACAGCTAGCGACTGATTGGAAGTAAACTTTACAAAAAATAATTGAAACGATCATAGAGTAATTTTTATAATCGATAAATTCATGAACTGCCAATCGAATTCGATGTAATTCCCACAGCTATCGGCAAAAGATGAAGGAAGGACATTTTATCTTTTTCTACCCTTTTGTTACGGCCTTCGGGAATTACAGGCGACAGTTATTATTGTACCGGGAGAAAGGTCGGCCACGTAGAGAAAATCAGGACTTACGGTGACTTTTTGCAGGATCCTAAGCCACATTTCTGTACAGAAATTCTTTTTACCTAACACCGTGAGATGGACGTAATTTGGTTGTAACTTTTTTTGAAAGGTCAGGCTTAAATGTCTGTCACTTTTGTAAAAGGAAAAATTAAATGCACAACGCTTAGAGTGCTTTTACGTGTATCTCTTTTTACTGCGAACGTTTGCTGCATAAGTAAGGAGATGAGATTGCGGTCAAACGAATTTGAACTGTAAATTAGCTTGGTATTATGTATATTTTTCTTTGTATTTTTCGAAGCTGTAAGGAAAGATGTGTAAATTTTTATAATCTACGGTGGCTTAACATTTATGGCAAAATAAAATGGAAATCTCTGCACGTTAAACGTTTAGTAACCTGACACGGAACTGACTGTTGAGATAAATTCTTGAATGCGAAGTTTGATTGCCATGCGCAGTATAATTCGAATAATCATCTGGTTTACTACTCGTAGATAAAATTAACAAGTGGGTGCCTACACAAAATATTTGTCTGAAATCAGATTTAGTAATGCTATGCTTTATGGGATTAAGTTAGTTGTAAGTTGCATCCCGTTCACGACCTTGCTACTGTGAGCGGTAGCTAAGCACGTGGCGGCGAGCGGTCAGATCAAAAGTATGAAAATATTTGAAGCACGCCACGAGATGCCGCTAATAGCCAAAACGCTTCACTTACCGCTGCTGTACCGCTCGCCGCGCCGCGCTAAGACCGAAATCGTTACACCTCAGTAGACAGCGTACCTTATGCTAATTAATCTAATTAATTTACCTTTTCATTTTATTGTTTAACCATGTAACTTTCGATTCTTGCTTGCTTTGCATGCTAATTTATTAGCCGTTTATTTATTAAAGATCTAAAAGCAATTAATTGCCTAAGTCTGTGAAACATTTTCTCAGATACAAAATTGTTACGTGAATTTACAAAGAGATAAAAAAAAAATATGATACGTTTGATAAATCGCATTTTCATTTTCTGACAAATTACAATTACCTACGTAGAAACTTAATATTACATTCAAATTATTTATTATAAGAACTGTAATTGCTTTCTGAGCCAATTCACGTTCCAGGAGTAGATTCATTATCTTCAAATGTTTAGTTCTCCAAAAACTCCCACAAAAATCGATACATAATCCATTTATAGAGAGAGTAGTTGTAGTACGTATAGAATAAAGTATTAATGTATGCTGTGGCATTTGAACGAAGAAAACCTCTTAGAAAAGAAACACAAAATAAGCAGTATATTACATTAATGCTACGGTACATCTGCCTGACTGATTCCCAATTTTATCTAAAAGCACATTGATACAAATATTATATAACACATCTTTTATATTTTTCCTCTTCTATAAAAATATGATTTCACATAAAATCTCTATTAAAGCCTGTTCCATGCAGTTTCCGTGAACACTTTGTATCGAAACTCGAGACTTTACAAAATTCAAAATCGAAACTGTCAATTACTTTCTTTTGACACAGGCTGTAAATTACTTTTCATTTTTTATTTACATTACACTAGCAACTGCCAGCAGTTTCTTTACGAACAAGTTGAATATTATGCCGAGGAAACATACAATATTGCAATACGGCAATATTGCCGTGAAGTGGGAATATTGGTGGCAATATTGCCCGAAGTATGAATTTTGGTGGCAATATTTCTACTTCGGGCAATAATATGTAATATTCCACAACTATCACATAATGCCGTCTAGTCCCAAGCTAAGCAGAGCTTGTGTTATGAGTACTAGACAACTGATAAACATACTTATATATTTCTAAATACATACATATTATAAATAAATTACACCCATAGACAGAACAATGATCATGCTCATCACACAAACATTTTTCCTGGGTGGGAATCGAACCTTCGACCTCTGGCATAGCAGTCAGGGCCACTAACCATTAGACCAACAGGTCAGTCAAAGGCAATGTTGCCAGCAACGGCAAATCTCTACCCGGGATAGATAATATTGTATATGCTATTCCAGGACGGTTTAGCCTTGAACCAAGTATCCTCGACCTCCATTCAATAGTTTTTGCGTGAATGAGTAACAAACATCCATACATACAAACTTTTGCGTTACTAATAAGATTTAAAACTGTTTTTTTCATAAGGTCTCAAGTTTCGTCACATGGTATCACATACGATAATCAGACATTTAGTACAATTTAAAAATATCGATATTAGGTGCACACAAAATATTATTTATTATACAATCTACATTATAAATGGTGTTTACTGGTATACGTTTATCACCCGAGGAACGTTAGAATGGGAAAGCAATATATAAACATGAGACAGCAATGCTTATGACGTCATTTCCAGATGTTGTTTCCCATCGTCAATATTAGGGTTAAATGGGCTTTATTTTTTAGGGAAATCATTTAATGATTTCTCTCGCTCTAGGGTGAAGTGGGAGGGTGTGTCAGACTTTTACTGACTAAATCTACACGTATGTTTCTTCTTTGCCCTTTGTTTTCCAGAACCAAGAGTTTTTCTTTCAGAAGTCAACCTATGGCCCGAGTGGGCTTTTGCCTTGCTGGGTCCTTACGGTTTAGCTGAAATCTCTTTGAGGCATGCGTGGAATTCTACGTGGCATCGAAAATTCGGTTTCGGTCCGGACGGTTCCCGGACAACCGGATGGCGAGTTACCCATTGCTTGTCATCCGTAAGGCCTACGTTGGCTGAGTCAGAGTCGCGGCAGGGGCGTGAGGACGTCTGTTCCCTAACGCGTGCGGCCGCTTCCTTCCCCAGCTTTACTGCTTTCGTAGAAAAAGGCGACCGCCTACCATTCCTCCTCAATACAGTGAGATGCCCCAATACAGTGTCATGCTGTGTGGAAAAGATGCACGGTACGATACCGCGTCATACCACAAAACTGCGTTGTTCAAGAGCTGCATCATGAAAAACCAATCTACAACCAAAGGGCGTTTGCGACGTTCCCTTCTCAATACTCATACACGAAAAGATAACGACGCGGCAACGTACCAGGCACCGAGAGACATTAAGGACGTCACACATGGTAATGTGAACTAAAGGAACCCAGTAAGACCGATACCTGCTAAGACTGCGGCAACATTTGAAAGGGTGACCGCGACCCTAGAACGCAAAGGATAACTGAAGGACACGGGTGGGTTACAGTAAAAATCTGCCCCGTCGCACCACCCTGCTTTAGCCTAGCAATAACTTTTCCCACTGAAAAAGTCATTGGATGATTCCCAACTCAAAAAAAACTGTGTTAATGTGGCCAGTCTGTTGCAATGTAAACATATGTTATGTTAAAAATGTGTAATTTAACATGAACTTATTAGCACAGCATAGCATAGTCGGCCTTATAATGTTCACACTGTTGGGACTCAGGCCTACTCTCTAGGAGAGGGAATGACCACGTGAGCCCAGTGCGGGCTGGTGGATGTCACATGTCTTCGAAATCTTAGTTCTAGGACATGCCGGTTTCCTCACGATGTTTACCTTCACCGTTTTGAGAGCAATGGTGATGAAATAAATTACACAAAGTAATGCGCCAGGCTGGGTTTGAACCCGAGACCTATAACTCGTAAGTTAGGCTCGTTAACCACTGGGCCACATGAACTTAGTATGTAGTTTATTTTCATATACTTTGGGTTGAATAACCGAACGTTTATGAGAGAATTCTCAGATATTTTTCCTTCATTTCAGATAGTGACAGCTGCCACAAGCAATACACTTTATCCCACTCAATTCGTTCCCGGATCACACTTAATTATAACACTATAGGATATGTATACTACAATATGTCAGCTGATATGATATACCTACATTACTGATTACAATATTTACAATAGGTATAATATAAAAAGCACTAATATCTAATAAATATTCGTTGTATCTTAACGATAAAAAAACTGCACACACACCTCTTTAAAGACAACAGAATGATATGAAATTAAAACTACTATCACATATACTATGTTAATATTTTATGCATAACATATATACTATGTTAGAAGTACAGTTATAGACAGCAGTTTGAGCACGGAGTCGAAAAGCAGTGACAGTCAAGCAACGGTACACTGGCGAGCATAAATATCGAACGGCATTTAGATATTGGAAAGTTTACGAAAGTTCTATCCTCAAAAATGAAGCGATAGAAGATCTGAAAGTTTTATCCCAAAAGTCTGACCTAAGCCTGGATACCAACTGTCAGTCACAGTAGAATTATCCTAGGCCTTTATTTAGATTGGTTCTCAAACGTATCAATACTTTTGAAACTGATAAGAGTTTAGCTTTCGTTTGAAAATATATTCTTTTGAAGTTTTTTGAAATATTTATCTCTGACGACTCCTGGTCCCAACAATAACACTTTTTTAAGATAAATCTTTTTGAATAAAAAAAAAAGAATTCTATTTTCAACGTCTTTTAAAAGTTTCAAAGCGATAAGAAATCAGTAGCGATTCATTCTTTAAAAAAAATGATAACCAATATTTTTTTATCTTTCTTGTCACATTTGTACAAAAACTTGGTTCGACATTTAGCTCGGCAGCAACAAAATTGTCCATAGCAATTTAGAAGTAATATATTTTATCTGTTGCTTCGAAATGTACATGCTTTTTACCGTGCGGGGGTAGCACGACTAACAACCATCAGGCAGGGCTACCTTTCCGAGGATTCTTCATCGTCACCACATCGCAGCTCCTTACTTCACTATTATCATACTTATCATAATACTTTCTACTAGCATTGTCATTAACACTTCTGTTTATATGTACACTGTTACTGTTATCTGTAGGACTTTTCACTTCATCGTCTCTATCACTTGGTTCGTTTATTTCTGGTATCGTGTTTTTATGTTTGGGGCCGTCGGCTTGATTGCCTGCCTGCGTGAGCACCTCCTGTACGTGGATGGTGAGCTCGGGGCGGACGACTTGGGTGAAGGGCAGCAAGGCGCCGGCGACGTCCATGGTGTTGTTGATGTTTCTGTGCCACAGCTCTAGCACGACGCTGCGCCGTTGCTACTTGTATCTTGGCGGTCCCAACCAGCCGCAGCCGAACACCTAAACAAGAAAATATATCTATACATAAATAAGCTCTTATCTTTTTCCCACTGATTTGCAGTAACTACTGAACGATATCTATGATTCGTTTACATTTATACATCTGGTCATACACGCACGCCTCTTTTGCGAGTACTACGCATCTGACCTGGCCTTTCTGAAAATCCACGCCAATAAATCTGTGATTTGTATATCTTTCTAGAACATCTCTCTTAGCGTTTTTACTCACATCTTTCTTTAAAAATATCTTCTGTTAGTCACCTTTCATTCATCTTCTCAACATGACCAACCGTCTAAGTATACTCACAACAATAAAATTTTACTAATTAATTTAAATCACTTAGTAAACCTTCTTTCATCTCTTATAAAAGCTTTAAAGTCTTAAAGATATCAAGTATTTAGTACGTTAATAAAATCTCCTCGTAAACCACAAATTGTGTGGTTTACGATAGGTCTTTACTCAGCATAGTCTAAAAAGTTTATGTTACCTATTTGCATAGGCATCGTTCGTACCCAATTTTCTCGAACCCTTTTATTTACACAACTTTTAGAATTTTAATATGCAAATTATTCGTTAAACTTATTCAAACCTTTTGTATGGGTTTTAATAATAGTTAATTAAATTTAAGCCCTTATCTTAAAACGCACCGATTTTAAATAAGTTTTCACAGATATTCAAAAATGTGTTAAACACGATATTATCTACGTCTATAATAATCTACGTGATAAAATATATCTTCTGTTCTCAAAAGCAAAGCAATCGCAGCATTCAGTATTGATGCCTGCAGCTCTTGCTAAAGCTTCTTTAATTAGAATAATAATATAATACTTTATTACTGTTTATCATAATTTTTACAATATCACATTTATTGCTGATGATCAGTTTACAATACTGACAACAGCCTCCTCCAAAGATTTCCACCTCTCTATCTCTTGCGTTTCTGATCCTTTCTGGACTGATAACTCTTTTGAGGTCATCTTATCTATGTTTTATTTATCGACCTATAGGTACTTCTTTTGCCATTCCTGAGGTAACACTCTCTTTTATCACTCTCTAACTATCCGAATCTACTACGCTATACGTTCATAAATTCTTCATCTACTATTTATGCCAAGACACTACCTCCTAAGATACAAGATCTTCCTAGTTATTGTGTGACAGATTTTTCTTCTTTTACATTTTTGTCAAATTTATAATTTTTGCTAATAAAAATATTATTATTATTTTCACTACTCTAAAATTATTTTAGTCCAGCATCTGTAATAGTTTACTCTTAAAAGTTTTTGCTTAAAAAATACACTTAATTAAAGCGAGAAAGTGATCTTTCTCTATGTCTTAAAGATTTGCTAGGAGAAAAGTCATTGTTAAGCTCGCCTTTGTACACGAATTATCAAATCACTGTGTTTATTATTGTTGTATATTAAGTTTTGTGGGCAATAAAAATAATAATAATAAAGCCATCCAGTATCTATCAATCCTTTTTATAACCACATATTCTTTCACTGTAGCCAGTACACGTATACGATATGAAATCTACAAAAGCAAAAGTTATAAATTGTCATAGTATACCTGTGCCATTACCTGACAAACGGCAAGAGCTAGTAATAGAAGCAGGAACAGCGCCATCAGCCCCCACACGACTCCCAGCTGAGTTAGTGAGAACACGTACAATGTTCTGTGGCACCACTTGTTCGGTTCGAACAGCGTGGGCGCGTAGTCCGGCCACATGATGCCCAGGGTCCAGTAGTTGCCGACTGCGAACCTGTTGGGTGTTGTATGATTAGTGGTGGTAGAGTATAGTTACACAACATTGTTTTTAGTATATTATATGCGAAATCTGAATATAGTTTGTTCAGAATCAGTAACTGAATCGATTACAATAATTTTTATATCATTTTTTATTATCACACATCCCAAAAATATTTTAAAAAGGCCTTAACTCTTTGAATGCCGTAATTAGAGACACAATAGAAAGACAATTGCTTATGTCGAACTGTGTAACTTAAGACATTCAAAAGGTTAAGTTGGACACTAAGTATAACACAGGTCATGGCATGTCATAGCGAGCATTAGCCGCCAGTGACCAGCAGGGTGTGGGATCAAAACAACTCCTCAGTCGCCCGGATGGCCCAGTGATCATGTATTTGTGCGGACCACCAGATAGCATAACAAACTTAGAAGTAGGCGATTTTTCATGATACAGTTATGGAATTCTGTACATAGATTCTTTCCATTAAAGTACTAGATGCGTATATTCGGTTTTGCATATAATAAAACTAAATTCGGGCACTTAGATTAATACCTATGAATATTTGGAGGTATGCGGAAAAGAGAGTAAAGTCCCACATGCCTCCATTGAAAAGGGAGGATCCTCCGACCAGACAGGTGTTATTGTCTGGTGGGCTACTGCCCGATAGATGATTTCGGGCTGTCGTGTATGTTCAAATCGCACGGAGAACTTTGATTGCGCGATGCAGGATTTCGTACTTTCTTCGTAGTTCTTATGTGGCGCCATAGATGTCGCTACAAATATTTTTAGTTTTATAACTTATTAAGTACCTATTTTTTTCTTATTAAAACACCATTAGTATATATTTAGCGCTTCTTGGGTTAAAGAAGTAAGGAAATTGGGCACCAATAGTTTCACTTTTTGACGCGTATGGCTATTATAGTTAATGTATAATTCATAATATTATTTTTAATGATGTTTTACCTAAATTCATTGAAATCATTTGTGGGGTTTCTATTTTCATTTTAATTAGTATAATACAATAAATACGTCATTTATTGCATAATAGTGAAGCGACTCTATTTTCAATTATAATCGATCGATTAACCGTTAACATAAATCGTGGAACAACAAAATAATCTACAATCGCAACTAAAAAGTATTAAGAGTTGTCATTATCTTTATTCTTCAATTATGTTACTATTTCTTGCGTTAAAAAGCAATTTCTAGGCAAAAATAAAACAATTAAGATATAATCTATAGTCATGACTCCGCGTCCGTAATCTATTGTTTGGTCACAACACTATTCGATAAAATGTCAAACAAAATGGTATTTTCTGTTTACCTTGTTAACTAACGTGCCGGTTAAGCCGAGAATAATGGTTTTAGCTTTTCTCTGCTAACAAATATAAATTCGTGTCGAGTTGAGTTTTAGGATTCCTCCAAATCTATCTCCTACATCGAGCAATGCGACTCTTTTTGTGCGTGTGCTGCGAAGTGTATTGTTAAAACATTTTTTTACGTTCACGGTGATTTGTTCTAGACGTAAAACATGTCGCGCTGTGTGAACTGTTCTCTTTTATTAGCACACTCGCTCCCTAGATGCCAAATCAGAGAAGCAACGGATTCCTTGGTAACATAACCTAACCTACATAACCTCAACAGGTACACAAGTTATTTTTTTTTTTTCAAAAGCCCTACAATATTTAAGTTTGAATTTAACCTTGTTTTAAAGTATGACACTAACCCTTTTTTGTGCCTAATTTTCACTACTATACCGAGTCAAAAGTTGCGCAACCAAGTGCCATAGTAAGTTGCTCATTCTCCTTTGCAGTACAGATGCTGTGTGGTTTCAAAATAAATTGAAAGATTTTTGAACAGCTTTCTTCTGTTTTAATTCTGAAAAATCACTGTTAACAATATCATTTGTCAAACATAAGATTGAGATGCTAAAATGAATAAATCGTTAAAGAAAATGAAATTCACAGTCCCTATCTATTGAAAATCTATCTAAAATGATTGGAATTAAATCTTTTTGGACGTCCAATCAGATTCTACTCTAGAGCTTTGTCTACTTAGATTGATTGACAAGGCCAATCTTTAAGACATTTTGCACCTAAAATCTGACATTTTTATAATAAAACCTAGCTCTCTAGAATGAATTTTTGATTTCATACATAATTCATATATTTTCTTTATTCAATTAATACATAAATTACGAAATCATGTCTTAGTTTTATAGTTGTTTAAGTTTTATATTTTAAAACCCGTTTTTATTGAAAGACTGATTTTAATATTCCACTGTTTATCAAATTATAATGTCGATAACTATTAAGATTTTTACTTTAATAGATTGGTTTCCGCTCAGAATAAATATTAAAATATCGAAAAAAAAAAAAACACGTAAAAATATTTGTAACATCCAATTACATCAAAAAATTACATCTACTGTCAAATATATTTGTATCAATCATTCGGTCATTTAATTTCTACATTAATTGTCTATTACGTGGTACGAAGAACTACCTGAATCTGACCCGGACAGGTAGTAGGTACATAAATGAACAAAACCATTTACTAAACTTTAGTTCCATAAATCTTGTTTAAAACCTTACCTATTACCAAATAAATAGGAAAACATAAACACAAAAACAATCAAACTATTTGGCAACTTCATTCTTATTCAAAGTAGGTAACGGAACAAAGCGAACAACATCAATCTGACAAAACAAATTGCATTTGCGAATTTTTCGCATTAAAACATAATCTGAACTCCAGAAACTATTCCAAACAAATAACGACATTGTTAACTGTTAACTACACTTTCGAGCAAAAAAATAACACCAGCTCTGCACAACCCATTTGGGAATAGAACTTTCAAATAATATTTCATATTGATCTACAGTAGCCAAGTTATATATTCTAGGTTTTTTTTTTATGTAGGAAATCATCAATGACTTCTCTCGCTCAAAGGTGGAGCGCAAGCCCGTGTCTGACTTTTACTGACTAAAGTCCACTCCTATGTTTTTCTTTGCCTTGCATCCTAAGACCCCAAGGTTCCCTTTCGGATGACCCATTTTAATGTAATAATTGTGTTGCTTCTCTCAAGTACTACTGACATGTCATAACGTTTTTGACATCTGTCAGTCGCGATTCGGTGGTTCACCGGAGCAGATATATTGTGTGAATATACAGGGTGTAAGGGACACCCCTCCATAAACTTTAAGAATATGGAGTAAATAGGAAGAAACTTTAAAAAACTGAACAACCTTCCACAAGATTTTTTATCAGGATCCGAAAAAAAAATCGGCCTCTCCATACAAAGTGTCCAATCAAGTTTTTAATGTTGTTTGGTGAGGCTGATTTTTTTTCTTCCTTCGTGTGAACCGTCGTCGTTCGCGATAGAGGACTAGTATGAACGCACATTGCCCCATCAAGGGGTTAGTACATTAAGTCAAATCAAGTCACTTACGACTTACATTACATCCGAATAATATTATCTTTAAGGGTTTAGTCTGATGTAGGGAACACCGTCTGCGTTAATGTAGGTGTATGTTTTCTTAAAACTTTAGGATAATGTTGTCTCTTCAACGCCCTTGGTTGACTGGTAGATAATGCCTAAGGCATTAACTCCGCCTTTGTACCTTTGTGCTGCATGAAGTTTTAATAAAAACATCTTTCTGAATAGGCTTTTAGTCAACCTTTAGATTTTAAGTCCTTACGTTTTTTTTTATAAACTTCATTTTACAGGCATAGGTGTGTTCCATTTCTTATAAAAATGTTTTGATGTTATCGTCTTAACCGGGCCAATATATTTGCACGCAAGTGTAGTTTGGTACGATATGAAATAAACTGTTCCAACTGTTGTTAAACTACTTTCACATTAAATAAAGTACCGCAAGTTTTCCGTTTTCACAACGTGAAATACAACTTTAATTTTGTTTCTTTGTTATTTTCGTGACTTCCTTTATAAGTTCAATATTAGTTATTGATTGGTATTCCATGTGTATTTTGTGCATTATTTTTGATTTGACACTTAAGTTAACGTAAATGACTTCGTAACAGTTCGAAGACCCTTTTCTGAGACCTGTTTTAAAGTTTGTCTAAAAAGTCAAACAAATTGGGTAATTATTAGGGTAAAATGAAATCAGATGTATTGCACACTGGTTCAATAATCAAGGTTGATTAAGACATCTTGATCATTGTTTACTAATACAAGAATCTTATAAAAATATCAAGTACAATTATTTCTTAAATGATTTAATATTACTTTACGACTAAAAATGAAAAAGATTTTCGTTTAGAATATACCTATTTCAGTCTCTTTAATTATATTCATATTACACAAATAGGATAGATTTACAAATATATAATAGTGTCATAAGAAAGTTTAAAGTAATAACATAAATCTGGAATCGTAAGAGAAATCTGATTCTAAATATTCTACTCCGCATATTGATTCATCGTCACTAACCATATTATGATCAACATCTGTTGTAGAACTATAATCATCTCAAGAAACAAATGAATGACAACTAAAATTCGCGTTGCCTACAACTGATTTTTTATTTCCTTTAAATATTCCCAAGTCATTTTACTTTTTTGACAGACTATAATGGCGTAATTTATCCAACATTCATCTGTGTGACCACGGTGAAATATTTCTCTAGAAAAAACACAGTGAGGTAAAATGGCAATTGTGACTTAAAGTGAATAGAAATCTACAGCCGGAAAGGAAACCGTGGTTCTAGTGGCCTCTAAGATAAAATATTTAGAAGCCATTAGAACCACGGTTTCCTTTAGAGAAATTCCCTGTAATCCTAGCGGGCATCAGCACAGCTGGGGTCACAGGAAATCTCTACAGTATGCTGACTTATCTCTTCGAGGCGCGTGTCATCACGCTGTTTCTACAATGTACAAAAACAAGTACCTAATTCAGTATTTTTGGCAGTTTCTTCCAGCAGGCCTAGCCAAGTTACGACCCTTTCGTGTCGAATCTTTTTTTAAAATCGCTAACGCCTCCTATTCGCTTGCTCTGACCACGTGACTTAACATTGAAACGATGTCCTTCCTAAACATTTGAAGATTTTTCTAGCGTTAAAGATTGTAGATTATCAACTAGGCTAAGCCTGCTTGTCGTTCGCAAGTTGCAGTTCGGTACCTTCACGACTTACCAAGCCATCAGAAACAAAGTGAGGAGATACGCGAGGATCCTCTCGGGCACGCTGGCTGCAGAGTTGGAGTTCCTTCCTACGAGCTGGTTGAACAGCAGCCAGCCAAGACCAGCGCCCCCGGCTGCTCCACCCACAATCAGGTAGACCGGGATCCGGGTCTCAGCTGGACAGTCTCGCACGTAGTGGACACCTGGAGAAGTACGATAGTATTAAAATAAGGGCATTGCTCATTAGACCCATCCGACATCCGACCAGTACCACCTCGTCGCTATCAGAAACCTGCTTTATTCCTGATTATCATATTTTATGTACGTGGGTGAAGCTTAAAGTGAAGTTGATCTTTATTCATACCTTCCTATGCCCCTATTTATTAAATGTCATTAAAAACTTTGGACACCATTCATCAACAGGTTCAAACAAAATATCACATTCAATAAGCTGCTTAGCTGTCTTATCTAATTATAATCTTTTGATAAATCTTGTCATTTGTACAGGATGAGTTGGCAAAGTTGAGATCACTTTAGCTTAACGGCGCGAGGAACATTTAAATATAGAATCTTTACAAAGCAAAAAAACATCTGAAGGAAAATTTTCGTACTAAAAAACGTTAAAATTCAAGTCGCAATCTCATCTTGGAAATTATCCACGTGGAAAACCTGTTTATTTAAACTTTATATACAGTAGTGGCATCATCATCATCATCATTTCAGCCGATAGACGACCACTGTTTGACATAGGCCTACCCCTAGTGTCACCACAATTAACGATACTGCGCGTCCCGCATCCATCGGATTCCCGCAACCTTCACGAGGTCATCGGTCCACCTTGTAGGAGGCCTTCTAACGCCGCGTCTTCCGGTACGCGGTCGCCTCTCTAGAACCTTTCGGCCCAACGACCATCTGTTCTGCGAGCAATGTGCCCTTCCCATTGCCACGATTCTTCGTGCTATGTCTAAAAATAGTACATTATGATATAAGTGTGTAATGTTAGTGATCGTAACACTAAAATTATAAAGGCGAAAGTTTATAAGTGTGTATGTGTATCTTCACGCTCGACCAGTTGAACGGTAGTGTGGTGTATGGGAACTCTTCAGTAAGCTCATCGATGAACCAGGGTCATCGATGAGTAAGCTACGATCTTTATGTGTAGGTATGACGTACGTAGATTGTCAATGTCTTATATGAAAATATATTGTGATTGAAGCAACAATGCAAAATTTTAATTCAGTATTTATTAGGCAGACCATGTGGCATATACATTGATATACAAAAAACCCAAGATACACATTCAGCGTCTCAAAAACGTCCGCGAAAAAAGAGCGCAACATTCGACAAAGTGCGCTCTTTTCAAATAGTCTCGCATCGCCCGCGTCACTGCACGCTCGTTAAAAATGCCGAAGTGTTCGTTAAGAAATTGTAAAAATATAACGTCAAAAACGCTAAAAAAGGATGGGATATCGTATTTTCGGTAAGTAAAAGTGTTTATTGAATTGTTTTTGTTGTTTTAATGACTTAATATACACTGTAATATGTGATTTTGATTTAATTTGTCCGAAAATTTCACTCATCGGTTCAAATATAATACGGCAAATTTCAATAACCGCATTGTCAGTGTAAGAACCATATTTACCGGCCTACTATTATTTTGTTCGTATAATACAAATAACCCCTGTTCTTAATTGTGGAGTCGATTTTTTTTATTGTGTTTAATTTTTTTTTTTAATAATTTTGAACGTATTTCTAATAAAGTTTTAAACAAATATTTATGGGTTATGTGTATATACTATATTATAATATAGTTTTTAATCCTATGAGTAGAAAAAAAAAACCGGAAGTTGATGTGTCTAATTTAGTTTAATCTCTTATTTTTTCTAATTATAACCCCGACTTCCATGCAACTTCCAGCGACAAACCATGGATTCTTTAATGAAACTTAAATTTTGGGATAGTGTTATTTTAGATTTTTGTAGATTTTTTTTCGTTCAATTATGTGTGAGTGTTAATTAAGAGGAATTCGTAGTAGATTATACCCTTACAATTTTGCTACCTAATCACCTTCTACTATATACCTACCATTACATATTTACTGTATGAACCTTAAAAGAGACTTTGACCCCTGAGTTTGTTTCGGTGTTTCTTCTCAGGGTAGTCAGCTAAGAAACACCGGCCTCATCTAACTTGAACTGACGAAAAAAAAATATTTAAGTGTAAAAGTGTTTTTTAAACCTATTTGCAAAATAAATATCATTTATCATTTACCTACCCAGTTTCACCTTTGAACCAAATAATTAAATAAATAATGTTACCAGTAAAAAATTTTTTCATTGATTTATACACATATTCTACCCAAAACATATTTACGCTCAGATAAGTGTTTAGAACGCAATTTAACAATCTAATTCAATGTCGTATAAAAATAAAAACTATACAAATAATCGTCTCCACTCCATGATTTGTTCTGCCGGCTAAATTCGGTCGTAAAATTTTATTGCTTTTTGTATACTGCTTTGTAAAAACAACTTTAAAACAATTCAGGTAAGGTTGAATTTGCAAAAAATATGTTTATGTTATGATTATAACTACCTACGTAGAATTTTTAAATTTTTGGTGACAGTTTAGAGTGTTACTTTTGTTAGAGACTGTGCTTCTTGGGTTTTTATAATTCAATGGGCATATAGAATAATTTTTGTATCCCGGGAGTATGTTTCGATAATTTCTACTGTCACGTGTGTGAAGCCACAGGCTAGCAAGTGAATAATAAATTAATTTGAATTAAATATCATATCAATAACCATTTAATGAGTGATGAGGGTTTTAGGTATATGCTAAAGTAGTAAAATATTATAATATTGCATATAATTTTTAACACATTAACCTTTTAAGGCTGCACGCCCACGTCCAATAATCGGTAACCGATTTTTTGTAGGAGAAAAATAGAACACACTGATAGCAATAGTGCAACGCACACATCCTACAAAAAGTCGGTCAGAAAACAGAACTATGTTACAAATATACAAAATCGGCCCAATTATCTGTCCTACAAAAAGTTTGACGAGGGCGGGCAGCGTTAGACAGATTTGAGTGCAAACTTAATTAAATTACAAAACCAAAATGTTGGGTCATTTTAGATTTAGTTTAAAATACCTTTGGGACATAAACTAAAGAGCAAAATCCCTGTTTTCAACATAGAATTCTCGGAAGACGACTCAATCTATCGAGAATTATTATTCTAGTCATAACTAGGTCAAAGTTCACCACTTCCATGCACAAGCAACAAGCACCCGATAATATGTTGCTGACCTATTTCCCCTGGCCGGACCTGTACGGAACTGGATTAAACCGGTACGCACCGGATTTGTACACCAACGCGTTGAAGGCCCTTGCTCTTAATTAGTGCTATAAAATAGTGACTTTCTGAAACTTAGTCTTTGGTAACGGCCTGGTTAATAGATTTGAAAAAAATATAGACGATAGACGTCCACTGTTGGACATAGGCTTCCCCAAGTGTCGCAACAATGAACGATCCTGCGCGTCCCGCATCCATCGGATTGCCCATTGCCACTTAAGTTTGGCGATTCTTCGTGCTATGTCGTTGCCGACGCTTCGCATAATAAAAATAGCACATTATGATATAAGTGTGTAACGTTAGTGATTATCGTCGAGGCGGTATTTAGACCCGAGCCATGGCGAGGGTCTTAAGAGAGCCGAGAACGGTAATCATTAATTACTCACGTATAACATACGACAATTTTTTCAATACACTTGTGAAGACAATAACTGTAAAACTAGTAAACTTTTGTTACGGTAGAACTCTGTTTTCAAATACGTGCCCATTTTTTTTTTTCTTTTTCTCGTGGGGGACGACGCATGCCCAGCCCGATACGATAAATGTAATAAAATTATGGCGGAGGAGAGGTTAAACAAAAAGGTTTTAACTACATTATAGCTCTAGTGCGTCATGGTAATCAAAATGTCAGTTTGGTAACAAGTGCCATTATATACCTTTTTTTATACCTAAGTACAGTGCAATAAGAGTCACTTTATGAGCAAGTGTATTGAAAATATATGTTTAATGTTTATTATAGATTCATATATGGGGTGGCACCGATAATACGACATTAAATTAAACTGCGTATACCTCATGTTCTTTGCAATCTGCACACCAAAAATTATTAGTAGTTTAGTCACAGGACTTAGTGATAGCGCATAAGTGACAGGACACAATGGAAGAAAAAAGCGTGTTGCGACCCCAAATAAAATGGGACAAGGGTGATGATGATGTGTCACAGGACATTATTTTGCATTTTCAGCCGATATTTATAAATGGTGTTCTATTTGGTTTACGTTTTTATACTAGGGTCAGTGTTACAGTTATTGGCCGTTACAACTTTGTAGGATAAAATAAGCAATAATCTACCAGAATAGTAGATTCAAACCTAAATTGATCAGTGAGAAGTTCTAAATCTACTATTCTGGAAAGTAATTGCTTATTTAAGGCCGTCAAAGTTGAAATGGCCAATAACTGTGTAAGGGCCAATAACAGTTACTTTGTTTGAAAAAATTTTTTTTTCGATTTTGTTTTTAGTTTTTTTTTTTTGGTAGTTTAATAATATTCCGATGGATTAAGTACTACGAGTATTTCAATTCAATGTCGTATCATTAGCGCCACGTTATATAACATTATCAACATAATATGATCTTTTCGTAAAACCAAAATACAATTGCCAAAAGAAATCTTTTAACGTCATGATATTATTTCGCTTTTTTTCCCTATTCCTTTCAAATTGCTTTGATCTTTAGAAATATGTTTAGGTACAGAAACAAATTGCTGGTTATGTGTTCTTCAGAATGTACATAGCATAAATGTAGATCAATCTATATTTCACAAAGAAAATGGTTTTATATATGGCAGTACGAGTGTACATTTAACTCCGGCCAGATATTCACAGGACCATGCGCCTTAAGCCGTACCTGACTGTACTGCTAATATTAGCTGGAGTACAAATCGATTACGGTTCAACATTGAATGATCGTTATTTACTTGATTTTATTACTGAACCCAGCACGAAAAATGGGCTTGAATTATCATAATTTTGTAGGTTTGGCATAAAAACTCGAGTTTATCGCTTAGTGTGACTATCTGTTACCTTTTTGTGGTGTGAAGTGTAAAATGGAAAGGTTATTTTGACTATATGTATTTTCTTCCTTGGAACAAAACGGTTGTAGGGTCAAAGGAGAAAGGTCGGTTCGAGTTCCCTAGATCAACGTGGGTTATTTAAACAGACCATATAGTTTTGAGCAGTGGTGGCCGAGTGATAACGGCCCCGACTTACGAGTTGTAGATCGCGGGTTCAAACCCAGCCAGGCGTATTACTTTGAGTAATTTATTTTATCGCTACTGCTCTCAAAACGGTGCAGGAAAACATCGTGAGGAAACCGGCATGTCCCAGGATCACAAAATTCGAAAACATGTGACATCCACCAACCCGCACTGGGCCCGCGTGGTGGATTACGGCCCATGCCCTCTCCTAGAGAGGAGGCCTGAGTCCCAACAATGGGAACATTATAAGACCGACTATGCTATGCTATGCTATTTATATAGACCGTGTTGTTACAAAAAAAGTTACGCGGAAGGTGAGCTACCCATGGTTCACTATCCGCAAGCCCACGTATAGGGTGGCTGTCGTAGTCGTTCTACGACTTCTTATGATTGGAGCGTCACCAGTGGGGTCTTTTAAATACCTCCTAGTGTTACTGTGATTTGCATTTGTTTTATTAACATGGCAACCTTTTTTAGGGCATGGCAAATGGTATGTTACATTGTCACTTAAATCTTGTATTCGTGCTGTCCAAGTTTTCTGCTAGGTTGATAAATAAAAGTCACACACAATTGGTTTCCCGTCGACGTTTGACCAAATAATGCCCCTTCTATCCCGCGCACGTGTATACGTTACTTGCTCTTTATTAGTACGTAACGGTGTCGTTTCTATAGAAAGTGATCGCAGTTATTTTTTTGGGATTTCTGCTGGACCTGGATTTTTAAGAATTTATATTTCGTATTATATTTAAACGCAATTGACATAACTGATGGAGCTCGAAAGTTTCATCAATTATGTCAATCGGATCTGTAACCTCGAAATGCGATTCGTAATAAGGCGTGAAAAACTAATTTAAATGTAGAAGCGCTGTAATATTTTTTAAATAATATAATTAATTCAAAAAAAAAAAACATTTCAAAATACATAAATTAAAAATTATTGTTTTTAATGCCTTTGTCTTTTTGGATATTATTTATTACCCACACACATTACCCTGAACACAAATAAAAACCATAACAATTGTATTAATATTCTTCTAGAAATCTTGCAAATATCAGAAAGATCTTTTACCAAGAGCTTGTTAGCTCAAAAAGACGTTGTAAACACAAAAGGTTATTCAACATAATTACCTTGTCAGGTACCATATCGGTACCAAGTAATACACTGTTCCAAAGTTATTGGAGCGCGTACAATCAAGTGAAACAGCTTAATCAGCAGGCTACTAATTAATTTGAATATTCATGAATGAATCCACGGAAACCAACTTATGTGGGCAAATTGTAACCATTGTAAGTTAAAGAGAACTTGGGATGTGGTTGTGAGATCGGTTTTCAACATGGTAACACGTTCAGTGAGGAACGAGGTCTAATATGCCTCGTATGTGTCTTCCTAGTGGTGCTGCTAAGAAAAACATAGTCTTCTTTGCCGTGTGGAGGCTCTAACTTTAATTTTGTTTATTTTAGGAAATATATATATATCTAAGATTTTAAATATGTATTGGTGACACAGAATAAAGTGGTGTATCCACTTTAATACGGGGTCACTTTGACCTCGCACTGCTCTTAACAAAAAAAAGCTTTTACTTTCTTATACGTTATGGAGTCTAATAAGCTCTTTACCACTAATAATACTACTTGCGAGTCGACTCGCCCCAACATTACATGAAAGTTGCAAATAATAATATTTGAAATTCTCGACTTTTCTTAAATATAATATGCTTTTTTAAAAAATGTGAAGGTGAAGGGTGAAGTCAATCTGGTGAGATTTAACGCCGCCAAAAAGCGTATCTGTTCACCGCCAAAAGAAGCTCGTTCATCTCGGCTTTTCAGAATATATTCTTGGAGTGCACCGACAGTCTTCAGTTCTTGGGAGCCCAGTGTAGTTTCCTCAGACTTCAGTTCTGGGCGGTTTAATGAGTCCAAAGCCAAGGTAGCTGCTAGGAAACTAGGCATTCTTGCAAAGGTCCGGCGGTACTTCACACCGGGACAGCTTTTAATGTTATACGAAGCACAGGGCCGACCGTATGTAGAGTACACTGCAGCCACGTATGGTCTGGTGCTGCAAAATGCCACCTAGCTGCTTTGGACTCGGTGGAAAGGCGTGTGAAGAGGCTAATTGATGATCCAGATTTGGTTAAGTCCAATCTTCAAAGCCTTGAGCACAGTCGTAGGGTAGCCAGACTTTCGGTGTTTTATAGGTTGCATGTAGGAGAGTGCGCGGAAATTGCATGACTTGATTCCGCCATCTCATTTCTACCATCGGACAAACCGATGTACGGCGAGTATCCACCCTTACGTTGTGGAAACCTCTACGGCCCGGACTAAGCATTTCGCCTCGTCGTTTATACAGCGTACATTAAAGGACTAGATCAATTTGCTGTCTTCCCGTCCGATTATAATTTGGTTGTCTGCAAGGCTAGAGTGAATATAGGCTCTTAATAAACTAGTGCGCCTCACCGTTAACAATTGTATCACTGCTTACCATCAAGTGGGATCGCAGTCAAGCACTGGTTTATATTACAAAAAAAAAAATGGTGTGCCGACCCCAAATAACACGAGACAAGCGCAGGAAGATGACAAGGTAACGGTGATTAAAAACATAGTACAAAAACCACGAAGTTAGATAAAAGGGTAAAGTAAGTCTAAGTTTATTTCAGCTATTACTAACAGTTTTTCACGATGTCAAAAACACACCTCATTCAATTCAATTCACCAGCAAACTATCAGATTGACGCCATTTTTCTTACCCTTGAAACTAAGCCAAACTTGTCTGGACTTCGAAACTTCACTCAGTACTAAGAGTTCTTTGACGACCGCCCATTTAAACTTACTTTTAATCTATGAACGTATTTATAAACATTTTTCTCTTCATTTTTTTCAGGCGCCATTTTACGGTGTCTTTCAGCCAGTAATTTCATTACGGTCGTGGAATCTCGTCCCGACGGACTTATCAGATTTATATCGACTTTGGTTTAAGATTTATCTCGGTGACGCAAGGTACTTGCGTACTAATGACTTTTTGTTGACTTCAGACGAAACAAAAAGTGTTTTCACTTTTTCTGTTGCGTACGTGGGTATGCGGACGATTACCAATGAGTAGCCGTCCGGCCGTCCGGTAGTCGTCCGGATCGAGCCCGATTCGTTGACAGCGCGTAATGTACCAGTGGGATCAGCAAGGCCAAAGCCTACTGGGGCCATGGGTTGTCTGAAAAGGAACCCCAGGGTCCTGAACACAAGGCAAACAAGGAACTTAGGTGTGAGTTATAGTTTTAGTCAGTAAAAGTTTGACAACCCTTGCGCTCCGCCCTAGAGCAGAAGAAATCTTTGGATAATTTCCCACCTAAAAAAAGTGCGATGTTTTTGACCACGTGACTGAACGTTGAGATGTACGTCAGAACAAAAGAATCGGAGGTGTTTCCAACTCGAGGCGTTCGACACAAGGGAGAATAGAAACGGTTGTAACTTAGCTAGGGGAGCAGGTATTTTGAGGTACCATACCACTGACTTCCTAATTGCAAGTTGCTAGTGAGTAATAGATATCCCAAATAACATTTTATCCTATACGGGAACTTGACACAGGTCCTCATGTTTAGCAATCGCACTTTACGAGTACTAAAACTCTCTAGTAGTTGGTATCTCATCTACTTATTGGCACATGTCTAGTAGTTTTTTTTTCATGATGCTCATAAAGAACCACAGAATTGCGAACTTTAGCAAATGGATCCAAAACCGATAAAATTACACCTTTAAAGAAAGAGGTCAGACTTTTTTAATCAAGCATGAACGGTCTATCAAATGAATATAGCTACTTTGCCGACTATTTTACACTAGTTTCACCTGTGACTGCGGTCCCCTATGCCCCATAAATTGTGGAAAAATACCCTTGTCCTAATCTTCCTGAAACTGTGGGCAAAATACTAATGCAGTACTTATGTTGTATGTATCTTCCGAACTGAATTAGTGTTGTTGATGTTGTTGTTGTGTGTGTTAAGTAATTAATATTTATTTTGTATTTGTACCTAATTTTGAATCCTTTTTTCGTAATAATCTTTTATTTGTTTTTTTTTTTATAGTACACCTGCCATGTGCCAATGCTTATGGCATTAAGTTCGCCTTTGTACTTTTATGTTGCATGAAGTTTTAATATATAATAAGTGATCTCAACAGGGATTAACCAGGTATGCAGGAGATATAGTGCACAAAACTGGTGTGTGCTTTAAGTAAGGAACTTTAGTCAATAAATTGTAAGTATTACAAACACAGGTTCACTCTCTATTCATTTACTTTTTACTGCGCAAAGTTCCTTCAGTCGCTTTTTATTGCAAAGGCTACGGTGACACCTTTGAACTTCTGAACACAGGCCTGGCAGGCGTCGGCACTAACTGGCCTCATCAATTTTTACTGATATCTTTTTGAGATGAGCGTGGAATACAACGCTCCGTCGACCGCGGCTAAGTCCTTACCGGACGTCAGGACGGCGAGCTTCCCATGACTCGCCGTCTGCAAACCCGCGCCTTCAGTAGCCAGTAGTCGTTCTGTGACTCCTGATACCGCGATATGTTTCTATCTAGCGGGGCTCCTCGAGTGAGACCGAAAAAACTAGTAGCATTCTTTTGTTTGTTCAATTCGTGAGATACATTCTCATGAATTTACTGACCAAAATCCAATGCAATTTTGATAAAAATTGGAATTAATTGCCTTGTTCATCCAGTGAGGCACTCGGTTCTATTTCGCTCGGAGTACATAAAAATAATACCGATCGTAACTTGTACCAATTTACCTCTCGGTTTATGTATAAACTCCAAAAGTTCTATAACAGAACATGATACATCCAGCCGGAAAAAAAATTCTATCCAGCCTTTTTTTTATGGTGGGAAAAAATCATGCAATGACATCCCCCGCCCTTGGGCGGAGCGGGAGATAGTGTCAGACTCTTACTGACTAAAAGACCCACCCCGTTCCTTCTAGCCTTCATACCGGGGCTCGAGCGCCCTTTCGGATAACCCTGGCCCCAGTAGGCTTCGACCCGGCTGGGTCCCTGCTGTTGCTGACAACTCCTTGAGGCGCGCGGGAACAGTGCGCGCCCTCGACGACTTGGGCTTGGTCCGGACAGTTACCGGACGGCCGGACAGTGAGTTACCCATTGCTCACTGTCCGCAAGCCAGTGTTACGCCTACGTTGGCCGGAAATCGGGACCAGAATCCCGGCGGCGGCGGCGGCGATAACGGCCTTTGTAATTTGAGTTCTCATATGCAATAAAAGCTACCACCACCATTGTTATGAATTTACCAATGTTTTGAATTTGTTATTTCTACAGCCAGTGGCTGTGCACGCGTGACAATAAAACTGTGTGAAATTACAAGGGAATATACTTTTGCAATTAAAAGTAAAATAGGCTGGGACTCAGGCCTCCTCTCGAGGAAAACGATTGGGCCGTACGTATTAGTAAATTTCACATGTCTTCCAATTTTTGGTTCTAGGATATGCCAGTTTCCTCTACACATTTTCCTTCACCGTTTTGATAAATGACATAAAGTAATACACCTGGTTGGGTTTGAACTTTCGATCTACAACTCGTAAATAGGGACCGTTAGTACGAGGACATTGCTCGACATATAAACTTTATTAGTGTGTGATATGAATATAGCCACTTTATCAACAACACATAAAACTCAAAGTATTCCACATTGACACGATTTTGTTATACAAAGCTGGAAAAACGCATAATATACAAACTTTTGGATATAAATTCGATCATAAAGCCCTCGTTTTTTCTGTAAAAGTGATGTTTTTGCTCTATTGAGTCGTTATCGTGGTCTCGTTGTCATATAAATATGTCTTACAGGCGTATCAGAGCACGTATGTTTCATGTGACGAGTTCTGGCTGAAACCACATTGTGAGAGGCTTTTTCAGAGAGTGATAACGTAAACGATACTTAGATTTTTTTTCCTTTACAATATTAGTATGGGTTCCTTGAAAATAAAGACGCATACCATTTTTTTTTGCGGTGGTGAATCATTAAAAGAGTTTTCCTGCTCTAGGTTGGGGCGAGAAGCCGTGTCAGACTTTTACTGACTAAACCCAGTTGCCCATTATGTACTAAAACCACGGTTACCCTTTCAGAAATTCCCCGTGGCCCTAGCGGGCACTGGCCCTGTTGGGCCTCTACGGGTTTGCTGACATCTTTTTGAGACGCGCGTGGGATTTTACGCGCTGTCGACGTCTTGGTTCTTACTGGGCGATGAAGCATGCTTCAAAGTTTCAAAACTACCATTATGTAGAAAAAAAATGATGATAATTTATTAGTGCAGTATATCCTTCCTTCCAGTAGGCGTCCCACAAGGTGAACTGATGACCTGGTGCGGGTCATGGGAATCCGATGATGCGTGACGCACAGGACCGGTTGTTGTGGCGACACCTCGGGCAGCCCTATGTTCAGCAGTGAACGAATTTCGGCAGAAATTATGAGAATATCGGTGTATCGTGCTTTCTCCAAACATCTATAGGTACTAGTACATTAAATTATGACAGCAAAAAAATAGTTTAAACATCCTTGAGACACTCAAGGTTAGGAAAAAAATTGTTAATCAAAACCCTTTTAAGAGACAGGCTTAATGTTGTGTTATTATTGTAGAAGTTAAAGCATTAAAAAAGCTTTTTTTTATTTTCATCTGCTTAAAGAACATAATCTCTTTACAGACGCTTTTAAAATAAACAAGTTAAGGGTGAGTTGCACAATATAACTATAACGATAACCAAACCATAACCAGCTGTGATACGGTCGCCTATTGGTCAATTCGACGATTTGACAACTGTTAACGGCTTTGTTATCGTTATAGTTAAATGGTGAACTCACCCTTAATATTAATCTCACTATAAATATTATGAAGGCGAAAGTTTGTTAGGGTGTGTGTATGTTTGTTATTTTTTGACGTTCGAACGGCTGAACAGATTCGCATGAAATTTGGCACATCGGTAGACTATGCCCTGAAGTAGCACATAGGATACATCTCAGCAGGCTTAGCCAAGTAGATAATCTAAAATTGTTAACGCTAGTAGAAAACTAATCAACTGAATGGGAATGACATCATCTCAACAAAATTCATAGCCAAGTTTTCATCGTTGAAAAATGACAGTATGAAATAAGTGTAATCGTTTCTACAATGTTCATCGCTAAATCTTTTAGTTTTATGGTCTAAATGGTAGTTACGCAAAGATGTGATCGATTATAGAAAGAGATTCGACAAGAAACGGTCGTAACTTGGCTAGGCCTACTCGAGTATGTTCGCTTACGACAATATTCTACTTTCACGTGGGTACAGGCACTGGCAGCAGCTAGCTAGTATATGTATATGATGGTGTGTGTGTGTATGTATGTTTGTAACTTCTTCACTCACAAACTGCTAAACGGATTTAGATCAAATTTGTTACACGGGTAGATTATGTCCTGAATTAGCACATAGGATAATATTTTATGATTTATGATTTTTACTTCTTCATAGGTGAAGGAGCTGGCAGATACATCTTTTTGGGTCGATGCGCTCTTATTAATTTTTCTCTGACCAGTGTTTGGCAACCTGTACGGCTCTGTTATTGGCTTCGTATAGATCTTGAAAAGTGCAGGTGGTTGTGCAGGATGGAGAATATAGCAGGTGACATGCATGTTCTGTTCAGCGGCTCCACACTAGCACCGTGTTAGAGATGGGTCGAGAAAACCCCTTTTGGCATACGCTTATAAGGTTTAAGAGATGTAATAATCCTATAACTTACCCATAATCATCATGATGATAGGCAGAGTGGACAAGAAGATCAGGAACACAGTCATGAGTACTGAAACAAAAACCTTCCATGTAGTGAAACAAAACACTATTGTTTATTTCATCCTTTTGTTCGTGTATTAAACGCTGGTGTCCAATTCGACACTTTGACGTGAATGGCTGTTCTGAAACCTTCTTTGAAAGGCCATGTTTCATTTGTGATGAAGTTTTTTACTTTGAATACTGATAATGGTATTTTCAATACAAAAAAAAAATCATACGAAGTTCATCGCAAAATTACTGGGACAAAATGATCATTTGTGCGTTAACTGATTGATCATTTTCCACTGCTAATTACATCAGTTGATCTGCGTTTTATTTAAGTAAATAATATATATTTCAGGTAATCAATAACACCCATACAGTAATCACAAAACAGAACACACACATAAACAGATTAATCGCACTATCGGACGTTACCAGCAACTTGTATTCTACAGCAATATCCAGCAAAATTTTATTATTTATTTAAAATTATGTAAATGACACTATTACAGCAATTAACGTCAATGCAATGCTATTACCAGCTATACATCTGTATTCAATGTATACAATGAAATAACCTATTCATTAACTATCTATTAAATCAAGAAACAACGTAAAAATACAATATGTAATTAACCTGTACTACATTTTTATTTATTTTTTTCGTTTTTTGTTTGTCCAATGTAAATAAATAAATAAAATGTCCGATATAAGAGCAACAAAATCTGCCGGCAATAATCGCCAGAACTGTACTGGAGCTGCCCCGCGCCGGTGGTGGTGGTGGTAGTCATTTGATGTATCTGACGTGTTTACCTTTTCTTTTCAGACACAGTATTAAAGTGCTATGCCCATGCTGAAAACTATATCTTGAGCAAAAGCACTTGAAGCTAGACACTTCAAAGTGCAGTGCAAATGAATATAATTACTCACAGTTTGGAACTCGAAACCATTTAGTATAAATAGAAGAACTACGATTTTTAAGAAAAAGTTTTAATTTAAAAACCAAAATATGAGTTCGTATCTAATGATAAATATCGTAAATAAAAAACAAATAATATGAGCAAAACTTTTGATTTTTAAACACTTTTAAAATTTCAAGTTTTAGGTATCTTAGTGCACTTATTTGTACTTTGGTAGGTAATTTGTAGTTCTCTATATTTTACTGAAAACTATTGAGAACTCAAATCTAAGTTCGGCGTAACTTTGCAGACCAATTGCATTTAAATCTGTATTCTTAACGTAACATAATAACATTAAAACAGATATTCTAAAGTCAAACAAGCCATCATTGTAATCTATTGTATAACATTAGTTCCAGTATATGTGAAACCCGAAAGACGTGACTAGTATTTTTAACCGACTTCGAAAAGGAGGAGGTTCTATGTTCGGCTGTATGTATGTTTCTTTTTATGTATGTTCACCGATATCTCGGTCAATTGTGGACCGATTTTGAAAATTATTTTTTTGATTGAAAGGTTATGCTTCCAAATTGGTCCCATAGAAATGTCGTTATGATCTGATCATGAACTTCGAAGATATAGAACAGAACTCCTCATAGGATCACAGCAGAACTGTGGTTACAAGTAAAGTTGCTTTGCTTATACGTGTAGTCGATGACTGACTGACAAAAAAGGGAGGGAGGGATGTATCGAACTGATCTGATGATGAAGCCAGAAGGTAAATTAATGTAATGTAACCGTGTTTGAGATTATTAGAATCGTTATGAGATGCACTGTGGCTATAAGTTATTTAAGTTTGTCTGAGAGGTACTTTTCAATTTCGAAAGTCGGTGTTAAATAACAAAGAGGCAAAACTATTTTATAAACACCGATTTCCGAAATTAAAGTTATTTTATACTTTTCAGTGTTTTTTAACATTGAAGTCGGTTATATTTTTTTTGTAAAAAGATTTTTATTATGTAAAGAATCTATGTACTTTCATACTGTATCATGAAAATATACAAAGCTTGGTATGTCAGCAAAAACACATAGTCACCGGGTCATCCAGGCGACTGAGGGGTTGTTTTGAAACTGCACCAGCGTGCAGTGTCGGTGATATCCAACTTGTGACCTTTTCAAATATTTTTTGGGAAAAATATAACATGGTGTAAAAACTATTGGAATCTGAACAAACTATGTTCGGGTTTCGCATGAACTAAAAATAATTTTGTTGTATAATATACATACTTGTCCTGTTCATAATCTTCGCCGCCCTGCAAACAAAGTCCACAGTCCCCGAAGCCTCCATATTGGCGTCTTTCAGCTGGTACGCCACTGAGCCGTAGGTCGTGAGGCCCATGCCAAGGCCCAGGCCAGTTCGGTCACTGTACTTGGCCTGCTCGCCGCAGAGACGGCGCTGTTCGTCGCCTGATACCTGGGGGATTGAAGGGAAATTACATTATTATTAATATGTGCCTGTATATTTGACTGGCATGTTGGTCTAGTGGTTAGTGATCCTGACTGCTATGCCGGAGGTCGTGGGTTCGATTCCCAACCAGGACAAATGTTTGTGTGATGAGCATAATCATTTGTTCTGTGTCTGGGTGTAATTTATCTATAATATTTGTGTATTTAGAAATATATAAGTATGTTTATCAGTTGTCAAGTAGGTACTCATAACACAAGCTGTGCTTAGCTTGGGACTAGACGGTGTTGTGTGAGTTGTGGAATATTATTATTACTTTTTCACGCTCGAACGGCTGAACCTCGAGCGCCAGGAGTTCATTGACCCGGAAAATTGCACTGTTTACGTAAATCACCAAAAAAATAAACAAAAAATAAAAAAAAAACTTTTTTCGGATTTTTCTATAAAAAATAAATAATCTATAATATAAAAATGAATCGCAAAATGTGTTGGTAAGCGCATAACTCAACAACGCCTGGACCGATTTCGCTAATTTTTTTTTTGTTGTGTTCGTTATTATGAGGAGAAGGTTCTTATGGGAAAAAAAATGAAAATTAGGGTAGTGTAGGGTAGAGTAGGGTAGTGTAGGGTAGTGTAGGGTAGAGTAGAGTAGGGTAGGGTAGAGTAGGGTAGACTAGGGTAGAGTAAGGTAGAGTAGGGTAGAGTGGAGTAGGGTAGGGTTAGAGTAGGGTAGAGTAGGGTAAAGTAGGGTAGAGTAGGGTAGAGTAGGCTAGAGTAGAGTAGAGTAGGGTAGAGTAGAGTAGAGTAGGGTAGGGTAGAGTAGGGTATAGTAGGCTGAAGTAGGGAAGAGCGGGAGCGAAGCCGCGCGGGCAAAAGCTAGTATAATATATAGAAGAATATGTAAAGAAACCAAAATTTTCGACCAAATAACTTTCGTACAAACTTGGGGAAAACACAGAACGAAAATTAAGCATTTTTCAAGGACATCCAAGTTGTACAGACGTATGTACCATCGGCGCTCGAGGGGTTAAGATGTTATTTGGCTTATGAGCTTTGACCTTGTTTTCGACTTTGTTCTTAGCAACGAGCGGCGCGGCAAGCGGGTCGGCACCGGTGCACGGGGGCGCGGCGCTATGAGCGGCGTCTCGTGGTGTGCTTCAAACATTTTCATACTTCTTACCGCTCGCCACCCCACGCTTAGCTACCGCTCCCAGCGTTAGGATTTTTATACTAAGAAGCCAAGAGTATGTTCTCTTAGGACAATTTGGTAGCTAGCAGTAGTATTTTGGTAACCAGTTACAAATACAACCTTGTACATGTAATTTTTTTATCAATTTAAACTAGATGAGCTTTCATAGCTAACTATTTTGAAAAGATTAAAGTTTATACTGTTTGTTTTAAACATGTAATGTTCATACAATAAAATAAACCATTAATTTATTATATGTTTGTCCAATAAAATCAATGTTTTTACTGATATGTATGTGTCATCTGGATACGATAGTCAACATCTCTAGATGTAGGCGCGGGCTTGAGTAGGCGCGTGCTTGAGGATGTAGGCGTGGGCATAAGGACGGCGAGCAATGGGTAGCTCACTGTCCGACCGTTCGGTAACTGTCCGGACCGAGCCCAAGTCGTCGACGGCGCGCACTGTTCCCGCGCGCCTCAAGGAGCTGTCAGTGACAAAAACTTAGTAGTAGCAGTATTTATAGATTTCAAAAAAGCCTTTGACACTCTGGACCATGGCGGCTTGTTGCAGGCAATGGATGAGTGTGGGATAAGTGGACCAATCAATACATGGTTTGCTCAATATTTAGAGCAAAGAACTATTAAAGTTCGAGTGGCTTACACTGTAAGTGTCGAGGGCTTTGTAAAATATGGTGTTCCAACTGGATCAGTATATGGGCCGGTGGGTTATATTGTCCATGTAAATAGTATGTGCAATGTCATAAAAAAATGCAAAGCGTACATGTACGCCGATGACACATGTCTCCTATTTAGTAGTAAAGATCTTACCTACGTACGAGACGCAATACAAGAAGATTTGGACAATATAATCAAATGGGCACATGACAATGGCATTATAATTAATGTAGCCAAGACTAAATGCATACTGATACAATCCCCATTTTCGCGTAATAAGGATATCGAGCTGAATATAAAAGGCCATAGCTATGAATGTTTTCATAATGAAAAATCTAACTGTCAATGTGTTATGTTACAGCAAGTTAGGACATACAGGTACTTGGGTCTGACTATTGACACTAAATTTGCGTGGAACAATCATATAGATACAGTTTGTAATAAACTTCGGTCAGTACTGAGTAAGTTGTATGCCTTGAAACCTGTAGTTACGAGAGGATTGTTGTATACACTGTACTATGCACTCGCTGACTCGATTATTGGTTATGGGTTGAGTGGTTATGGACTCACTTTTAAAACTTATCTAAATAGAATTAAAATATTACAAATAAGACTTCTTAAACTGTTAGTGAGCAACAAAACTAAAAATAGCTTGAACAAAGATTATGAAAAATTATTTAACAAATGCAATGTATTACCAGTTGAAATGAAAGTTAACCTAGCAATTATTTTGGAACAACATAGTTTAAAAATTCATAAAAAAGAAAAAGTGTATAACTACCCAACTCGCCAATCTAAGAAAAAGTAACTCCAGGTCCCTAGGGTGAATAATTACTACGGTAAGCGTGCGAGACGATGGATTGCACCTACACTTATTAATGAGTTACCTGATGAATTGATAAATCGAGCCAAAAATAGAAACCAATTAAAAATTGCTCTAAGGAAACATTATTTGTCTATGTGTCCATAGTTGCTACTCTGTGTTGATCTCGGTCGGTTAGTGTTGTGGGGCTGCATCTGGTTACCTCACAACGAGTACCTTGAACAAACTTGGGGGGTAACCAGATGTGACCTTAAATATAAATTATAAACTTAAATATAAATATAAGCGAAGTTCACGAGAACGCCCTGCCGACAAACTGCTATGCAGTTTGGCAGATGTTATATTAAGATTATCGATGTAACAAATGAATAAAAATTAAATAAAAAAAAAAAGTAACATCAGGGGCCCAGCTGGGTCGAAGCCTACTGGGGCCAGGGTTAATTCGAAAGATAGCTCAAGCCCAGATATGAAGGCAACGAAGGAACGGGGTGGCCTTTTAGTCAGTAAGAGTCTGACACAATTTCCCGCTCCGCCCAAGAGCGGGGGTTCTCATTGGATGATTTTTCCCACCATAAAAAAAAGAAGAAGCCCGGGCGCGCGAAAACTGGAAGGAGTGGAGGGGTGGGACAGAACAGGCTAACAAAAAAAAAAAATCTCTAGATTTTCTAGCCTCTTACCAAACTATAAACTTGGGTTCAGTTTCCAGTCTAGCTGCATGTGAGTACCTGTATTATATATGACCAATCAGATTTCTATAACTCATTTACTGGGCAACACAATACTCGCATCTGTAATCACCTGTTATGACTGTCAAAGACAACAAATAACAACCGAGACTAAAGGCTTTAGGTACTTTTCAAGAAGCGGGGTGGCACCATTCTCACTGTTTGGACTTAGGACTCCTCTTTGGAAGAGGGATTGGACCGTAATCCACCACGCGAGCCCAGTGTGATTAAGTGGATGTCACATATTTTCGAGTATTTGATTCTAGATTCAAGATTATTTATTTTGCTAAAACATGAGTATACACATAAATGCAAGATGTTACATAAAAATCAGTTGAGTCACTGTCATGTTTTGCCGTAATGGCGTACAAAATATAATTGAGTAAGATCATAAAATTATTAAATTTACTCATACATACAATTATAATAATTAAGACTAATGTCAAAAATTATTTGTTCCATCATAATCATGTCGATAATTCAAAAATTTTCATAAATGTCAAAAATTACATAACCTGCTAGGACATGCCATGTTTTCCTTCACTGTTTTGAGAGCAGTGGTAGTGAAATAAATTACACAAATTAATGCACCTGAGCCCGTGCCCTACTACTTGTAAGTCGGGACCGTTCTTTACCGTTCATACTAACTCAATATTCATCAGAGCACCAGAGCATAAGATATTCTTGAAATACCCTTTACTCCGGGGTAATAAAAATCCTACATACAATTCGGTTCAACTTTCGATATTACGCCTCCATTCCTTTGCGTGTTTGCCGTAGGTATCTAATATCGTTAAAAGGATTTGATCGATTGCCCAGTTACTATAACCGAAAATAAATCTCTCTCTTTGCTAAGTTGCTTGGCTTCTTTATATAGAGAGGCCTTTTTTTGAGGTGAGAAGCCATCAAATATCTGCTCTCGCTCGGGGTGGAGTGAGGAGGATTGTCAGACTTTTACTGACTAATATCCACCTGTATTCCTTCAGTTAACCTTTGCATTCCAAGGTCATGGTAACTCTTTCAATCAATCCTACAAATGATTTAAAGAGGCCCAAATTCTATGTTGGTTTTGTAGGATTCGTAGCAGTTCGTAGCTTCGTAGACCCTCTACGCCTGCTACGTCGTAACACGAATATTATAATGTTTGTTTCCGATTCATAGTTTGGCAATCCATTCAACAAATCCGCTTTAAAAAAAACATAATATATCTATACGTTATTCTTTACAGTATTTGAAATGGCCCAAAAGCTTCCTCAAAAACAGTAAATGTATTTGCAGTCCACTTTTTTTTTATTAATATCTAAAGTAATAAAATGGGCACTTAGACCTTTTAGATTTTAAAAACCCTTCGTTTGTGATTCAACTGTGTTATGAAAAAACCTTGTAATTTTTAAAACAACTTATCTAAATTCATAAAAATCGGCCAAGTACGAGTCAAATATGAAAGGGGTCCGTACTAAGATATTAAAATCGAGAAAAAACCAGCGAGCAAATAACGATTTTTGTATGGGTACTCCATTTAAATTTAAATAGCAATAGAAAAACACATGCCGTGAAAATTTCATGTCTATAGAGACTTGAAATTTTCCCTTAAGGTTTATGAGATATAGTCCGTTGACAGATGGACAGACAGACGAACGGACGGATAGCAGAGGCTTAGTTATACGGTCGCACCCTGGGTTTTGAGTTGCGTTACACGATGCTAGACAGGTCCACTCAAATCTGTCAGACTCTAGCTTCAAAAGACCATCTCGGACACCAGTATGCCTGGTCCTCATAATTTGATCATTACATGTTTAATTTCTGGGCTTCAAAAGAGACTTTTGACCCCTGAGTTTCTTTCAGTGTTTCTTCTCCCAGTCAGCTGGAAACATCAGCCTCATATGGTTTTAAATGATGAAAAACTTGGTATGTAAAAATGGTTTTCAAAACCCTATTTGTAATATAAATATCATTTATCATTTACTCTTCGAATAAGTAACTCTAAAAACTTGGTGTTACTTGAGCATTTAATTACAGTGTAGATCAATCTTAATTTACGCTGTAAAGTACATAATTTACTGTGGGTTGCATGTTAAAAACAGCGACAGTTGCATGTGAAGTTAGTAAATGACATGTAATTTGACCACTTTAAATTTATAACACCATTATTGGTCATTCAACCTTCCTGCTTGAGTTAATTAAACAAGCTTTTTTATTTAAGGTTCGTTGACCTAATCTTCGGTCAATCAGCGGGTCAAACTTGACCAAAGATCACGTAAGACAGAGAAGAACAAGAAGACACACACAAAGACAAGAGAAGGGGATGACTTTGGGTTACTGCCCTAAATATGAGAAGTGTCCCACTGCCTTTATAGGTATATAGGCTATAAAAAAACTGGGCAAGTGCGAGTCGGACTCGAGCACTGAGGGTTACATGCAAACTACAATTCCCGAATGGAGTCTCGAAGATTTTTCCGAAATGCAAATGTTTTTTTTGTGACGTTAGACAACTAACTAACCAACTAATTTACTGTTTTTAGATTTGTCCTATACCTGTGCTATAAGACATTGCTTTGTGCCAAATTTCAGGATTCCCGAGACAAAATACGTACCTAGTACTAGTACCCTATGAATTGTCATGCGGAAGGTAAGGACGCCGTGAGGTCTTTCCAGCCACGCCTCAGAGAGGGGACTTACCGCCATGATTGTGGCGTGCCCAGCACTGGGTTGCGATAGTCGTTGACGCCATTTCACCATGAGATCCCGCCGGAGCTCTGTCCGCCATGCCGTGGCCTGTCGCGGCAGCGGACTTTCACCCCGGCGTTGCATCTCCACGCGCATATCGTGCATGTGTGCAAGGACTGTTGCCTCCAGATCCCATCAGGATCAGACTGTTCCAATATGACCCTAGGCTGATAAAATTTTCATTTTTCCTGAATTTCCCTACATGAAGGTATGGAGGTCGGCTTCCCCCTTAGGGGGAGAGGGCGAGCGCCACCATTCTCCCGCCCTTGTAGCTTTCAACCAGTGACATAGATAGCTCCCACCGACAGTAATGGATTTCCAAGGAACATGTCACCTTCTCCCGACTTAGAAAGCTAGGGGATTAGGTGGGGAATTGAGAAAAACAAAGGTAAAATCAAATAGGGTTGGAAATCCAAGGGATAAGGAAGGATAATCTACTTTTCTTTTTAGTTATGAATATTATGAGACTGAGAGGGCTGCAAAAGGGTATATAACACGTGACGCTTGTACTTGGAAGTTAAATTATTTTAGAAATTACTTTTAATCCGTTTAGCTCGTGCGTGTCCTGACCAATCCTACGGCAAAGGGTTGTGAGGCCTTTGCTATTGGATAAGACACACTTCCTTTAACAATTGACTCCTTATCTACTACTCACGCATCATTAAGACAATACAAAACTTAAACAAGCGTGACGCATCGTCAGTCGGTCGCAGAACTGTTTACAGTCGCCTTGCTAGACGCCGAAGTGGTTTTCAATAAATCGACACTTCTCACTTCCTTACTCTACCCAAAGGTGAGGACATCATAACTTATATGCTTCCGAGCTACGTCTAGCTGCGGGGTTTTCCAGAGATGAGCCCAAATTACGTGTCTCGCTAAATATTATTTTTTGTATTAGTAAGAGGCCCGAAGACCGGTGTGTGTTTTAACGAGATACGTTCCCTAGCGTTCCATAGAACGACTATCAATGCAGTTTGGGGTACTTGGTGAAGCCTACCCCCGCTCCCTGGAAGTGTGCGTATAACAAGAGCAATATAAATCAGTCTACTGTCAGTCAGTTCTTAGGGGGAGGTAGCCGTCACTAGCGTTTGGTGGTTTGTGATCTTAGTATATCTTAAACTGGCCTCAGCATGTAACGAATATATTCGGTTCAACCTTCAATTGGCAGCGCTTAAGTCATGATTGCGCCAGTATGGCGGAAGTGTCAAGTCCACTCGATGGAAAGTCTATGTCAACTCACTCCAAAGGAAGGCCTTCTCCGAGTCCCTAACACCAACCGCAAGCTCAGGTTACCTTGTCATAGGATGGAATAAGGAAGGATAGAACACACAACACTCACCCATTCAGTCTTCAACACAGCCGCTGAGATTCACTCGCGTACTTACACACTACTCACTAGATCACAATCAACGCCCATCCATTCGTACTCTGACTCAAACGCACAGATCTGTATTATAAATATTTGACAAGCCTAAACTGGACTCGGTCCACCTATAATATCTAATACTGTATCACAATACAGGCACTCCTAAGAATTACAACGGGACGTTGCTCTACGATATACCGAGTCAGATGGCTTAGCTGAACGTCTGTCCTTTCTCGGGCCCTGAAGCCAAGTCTCTTAGACGTGTGTTCCCTACTCGGCCCTGACGCTAAGTCTCTAGACATGTGTCGTCCTAGGGTCTGACGCGAAGTCCCTATCCTGCCGAGTCAACCTCGTGCCTCGCCTTAAGGCTCAGTATCGCTTGTCAATTCCTTATTATCGCTTTGTTTTTTGTATAGTTTTTAAGAAGGTTTGGGTCGCTTCGTTCTCACGACTTGCTCGCACATGCTGGACCATTGTGCTAAAATATTTCCTTTTTTTGTAATTGTTCCTTTCACATTAAAAGGACAATTTATGAAGGTCTAAGTGGCCCATGTCGCCAGACGTGGTGTTCAAAGATAAATATAATATTTTGTTATTAATTTGGAATTAGTGACAGACAGTCACATGTGCAAGGACTGTTGTCTCCAGATCCCACGGTGGGACCGAAGACCTGAGTATACTGTTTTAATTTCAACTCTATACCCGAACGCGTTCTTGAAATAAAGGGTCTTGACAGACAGACAGACAGACAGACAGACGGACGGACAACAAAGTGATCCTATAAGGGTTCCGTTTTTTCCTTTTGAAATACAGAACCCTAAAAATAACCTGACATGTCTAACTTTCATGTTAATTAAGAAGGTAAAATATTTCAATTTTCTTTGTTGTACCGCTGTCGATGCAGTCAATCATTGCAGTCAGGACCACCAACCACTAGACCAAGTCAATGTTATGTGTTCAAATGCTTTTGCTTTAATTTGATATAATAATATTTTTTATGGTGGGAAATCATCCAATTACTTCTCCCACACTTGGGTGGAGCGAGGTGGCGTGTCAGACTTTATTTATATTTATATATACTTAAACCCGCTTCTTTTATTGGCTTAAACCCGCTTCTGTTCCTTCTTTGCCTTTGCTCCAGGGCCCCGGGGTTCAGTTTCACTTAACTCATGGCCCCAATAGGCTTCGAACATGCTGAACCCCTCCGATTCACGCCGTTGACGATTTGGGCTCGGTCCGAACGGTTACCGGAAGACCGTACGGCGTGCTACACATTGCTCGCCGTCCGCGAACCCTCTTCTACGGGGTGGTTGGAAATCGTGATCGGGATTCCGGCTGCTGAGGTGTGAGAGCCGTTGCCTCGCGCGTGCAGTTTCGCGTTACTGCTTCGCAAAAGGGGCCGACCGCCAGCCATCTCTCCTCACTTCGAGATGTACTAAGGGTACATCAGCATCGTGCACACCATGAATAGTAAACCTCAATATTTCCTTTCTAACTCCGTAATATTATCATTTTAACAGCATTCATATAACCTTATAAACTGCATCCCATAAAATCTGGTCATGACGCACACAAACACCTCGATATAACTCAGCTTTATGCTTTCAATATAAACTTGAGCTTCAGAAAACTATTCTATTCCTGATATTACTTGTTGAACTACTACGATTTTATGGCAATATTTTAGTTACATTTCATAACTTCTCATAAATGTTACGACGTGAATAGAAAACTGTTTATTTTATGAGTTCTGGTTTAATTTTATAGATTTTTTATATGAATCCTGTCAGTTCTGAAGTGTTGTGTTGCGTTGTGTTGTGCTATTGTTAAGCCGTGTACGCACGTACGAACCAATTTGTTGCGTTTCATGATACGCAACAACTTTGTACGCAAGTGTGTACTACTAACGAACATCAAACACTGTGTTCGTCAAACTTGTTTGCGGCGATCTATTTGTATTTTCGGTATGGACAGTATTCTTCATGAACCAATGCGAACACCAAAAAACTTTTTGCTACTTAAAATCGGCCACTTCCAACGACGCCGCCAGGGCTATTAAGAGCGTTCACTACTGTTGTTTGCGAACATTGATTCGAACTATGTTCAGGTTCGTGTTCGAATATGCCGTCCATACGTACAAACCAAATGTTCAAGTTTAGTGTTTCTGTTCGCTATGTTCGTATTCGTACGTGCGTACACGGCTGTAAGTAGTTACGCTGTTAAGACGTTTGGATCAGCAATGTCCTATGACGTCAAATTTGTACATGTTATTGTTATAGTCTGTCTAATAAGTCAACCGACTTGGAAATTTTGTATAATATTTAATCATTTAAAAAATACTTGTATTCGAAACTTTTCATATAGTTCTTCTGTTAGTAAACAATGATCCCTATCTCTTAATCAACCTTGATTATTGAACCCGTGTTGACTACATCAGATTTAATTAAATCCTAATAAAAACCCAAGTCGTTTAATTTATTAGACAGACTCTAAAACAAAGTCTAATGACGTCCAATAACAATATGTATACATTATACTGCACTACGTCTCATTATGCCAAGCAAGCATAGTATTTTCTCTTAGCCAACTTTTTTCTCTACCATACTTGCAAATATGAAATACCTAGAGATGCTTGTACAGCTGAACGTTTGAGTTTTTGTATAAAAAAGTATTGTCATAATGTGCGCACCTCAAAAAAACCGCACTGGGCCGAACGTGTTAAGTCCATGCAATTCAGACTCATATAATTATAATATTCTGTTGATTCTAGAAACTGAATCAAGAGATTCTTAATCAAGGTTGTAGAGTAGCTGATTACGACAGTGATTGACGTAACCAGTGGCCTTTATTGTAGGTTTTTCGTATCTAAGTGGTAAAAACGGACTTTTGTGATTTTATTTTTTTGATATTTAATGTTAAAATTATAAAAGTGTTTATTTGATGCTTATGCTTCTGCTAACATTCCATTCCTTCAACTGGCGTTGTAAGAATCCTTTGTTTATTTTGATTTTTTGTGTATCCATGTCCATGTGTATATCCTTGTGTTTATATGTAACTGTGAGTGATTGTCGCGAAATATATAGTTTTCTTTCTTTTCTTTAATCTGGCCCAGTGCTTACTTGACAATTTGCCCCTTTTATTGAGGTGGGAAATTATCCAATGACTTTTTCTGCTTTAGGATGAAACGAGAAGGCGTGTCAGACTTTTACTGAATAAAACTAACTAGTGTCCTTCAGTTGCCCTTTGAGTTCTAAGGCCACGGTCTCTCTTTCAAATTTTCATTCAGCCCTAATTTTCCGCAACCCAATCCTTAGCCTCTACGAGCACTATTCTTAATAATGGCGATTATTGATAACTAATTGTACCGGCAGACGTTGTCCTATGTAAGCTATGAACTGTCAAATCAGCGTAGGTTAAATAATTCCATTTCTTTCTGAAACATTCTAATTTTCCGTGCAATTTTCTTCTTTTTTTATTGCATAAAAACCTTCTCCTAACAATAACAAACACAACAAAAAAATAATCAGCACAATTGGTCCAGCCGTTCACGCGCGATCGACCAAGGGAAATAGGAATACATTTTTATTACCTGACTAACAGAGCTTGAAGCTCGTCGGGATCCAGAATCTGAAGGTGCGCCTGCACCGGTCTGCCTGCCCGCCACTGTCGCCCTGTAGGGGGACACGCTCCTTCCACGGTTACCTGGGTAAACATACAAGATTTTAACCTTTCGATCGTGGAAATTACAGACACAATAGAAAGACAATAGGTGCGCCAACGCCGTTCGCTTGGGGTTTAATAAATTAATGATATTTTTTATGTATTAATTTGTTAAATTAAATGAGTTTACCCTTTCCATTACATGCGGGAGAATTTTAAAAGGACAGAATAGTAAAATAGATCCACATACATTCGTAAACTTGCGTTCTCTGGAGATAAGTAGAAACAAAAGAACACCTCTTACCGCTTTTGTTTCGTTTACGATTTTTTAATTACTTTTTCACTATCACTAGCTGTATGAAATTTTTATACTCTCTAAATCTCAATAAGTTTGATCTGTGATTATTACATTCTACGAGTAAATAGAGACTATCAAAAGGGTTATCAGAAAATATTGTATTCAGATGTATTCAAACAATCCTATTCTTGTTATGCATACACACTAAGAGCGGGTGATTAGCTTGTAGACCTAAGCTCCCAAAATAGCACTCAATTCAAGTCACGAAAAGCTGTCAAAATAGAGATTATTCCGAGAAATCCGCCAAGCCACTTAATTTAAATACGATTAGGATTTGGGGTGTAATAATTCTAATAGGGCTGGCGTCAATTTCTACCTTAATTTTGTCTCGTAAATACTTTGTCACCCTATTAATTGTGGTAATTGAGGGATTTGTATCGGTCGCTTGTCGCGATAAATGGATGTACTCACCGGCGGTCTGGCTGTCTTCACTCGGCCGCCGTTCCCGTGAAACCAATGGCTCTTGAAATGTCAGCGTCAGGCTTCCCCTCGGGCTAACCCTATTAGCCTCCCCCGTCCCTTCACCCGTCACCAAGCTCCCCCGCGCGCTCCTCTCTGATGGCGCAATACTTCCCCGAGGACTTCTTTGTGAGTCAGGAATCAACGACCCTCTTGGACTTCTATTCATTTCCGGCATTTCCTTCTTCATAGGAGCTTCTGCATTGCCTCTTGGACTTGTCCGCTGACTCGGACCCAAGTCTTTTTGACTTCGTGCTGGATCTATTTGGATACTTGCTACAGAATGCCGTGGGCTCCTGCCGACATCTGGCACCAAGGAGTTTCGTGGCTGGTTCCATGACGTTCCTTCAGGAACCAAACTTCGTCGCGGACTCCTCGCAGTAGCGTCCGGTGTAATACTGTTTCTTGGACTTCGATTGAAATCTTGAGGATTTAAACTTAGCCTCGATCCATAGTTCATGTCAACTGCTAAGTTGTTTCTTGATGGTGCTAAAGTATTTCTGCTTGGTGGAGCCGTATCTGGTGTTATCGAGTTTCTGGCGGATCTGGCTTCTGGAACCAGGGAGTGTCGTGGGCTACGATGGTAGCTATCTAGTGCTGCATCTGGTGCGAGGCTAGCTCGAGGGCTTCTTTGTGGCGGTGGGGTTGGTTCCATTTCTTCATCAGTTTCGGTAGCTGCTAATGAGGCTCTTCGAGAGGGTTGTGCCGATGCTCTCGGGGATCGCGCTTGAGGAGACGTGGCAGCGCTCCTAGAAGCGCGTCGTCGCCTCGACGACGACGTTCTGTGAAGCATTTTGACGTCTTCTCACATTCAACAACAGTTCACTACTCCACCTCTCGCGACGGATCCATCATGTTGTCTGAAACAAAAAGAAACTGAATTTAGAACGAGACTTCTCGATCTTGTTGAGGGATTTAGTATTCTTTACGCTTTTACTTTATAACTGAAGTTCATAATCCGATTGTAAAGCCGCAATTTCAACTTCTTTGTTTACAGTCTCAGGTCATGAATCTTAATGCTGGTTAAGTAAAACAAGCTGCGAGGAATAATCTCTCATTTATCTTATAATTTATCTCGCAGACGTATCCAGTGATATTTTGTTTGTCACACAAAAGTATGAAAATGTCTGCTTCCAGCGTTGCGTCTTAATGTAGCCTGTAAAGTAATTATGATGATTCAAAACAAAATTAGGCCTGCTACCTCTATGTGGTACACGGAAAATACATCAAGTAATTAAGTATTTTGGCTAGTGTAAGACCTAGGTTGAGTAATAATGGACGATAGAATGTTCACCTGATGGAGTGGTTACCAGATTTCTACCTTATTAAGACATGGAATACACCGAAAATCTTAATAATTTACTTGATATTTGTAAAAAGAAATAACAGTACATAGTATGACCCACAGATAGTTGTTTCGGGTCTAGGTATCTCGTGTATGTGAGTTTTTAATTCTTAGTAAAAAAGTATGTGAAGTTCACACTGGTGGGACAGAGTTCTTTTATTAAAGTCACTAGCTTCTGCCAGCGGCTTCGTCCGCGTGAAAGTGGGTTTCTTCAAACTACATACGTACGTAGGGTCCAACCCTCGTTTCATCCCCTTAGAGGATGAATTCTGGAAACTCTTCTCTTAAAGCTCGCGTTCATCATAAAAGGAAACCATGTACAAAATTTTACGTTCGTATAGGCCCTGTAGTTTTTGGCTGTGCGTTAATATGTCGTTGTTAAGTACGAAAGTTGGCACATTCTAAAAAAAAAAAAAGATTAAAAAAAAGAACTTTTCTGCAGCCCCACTGGGTTCAATTTCATTTTCAAACCACTCAGTAACCCACTCAAATATTCACACAAAATTATATCAAAATCGGGCCAATCGTTTAGGAGTTAGGGACAAGCGCACGTATAAAATATTGTATTTATATAAAGATGGATAAGGTATAATCAATTACACGGTTTTTTTTTTTCTATTTATTGAATTCGGGGTTTTTATCTATATGGATACGTCAACCATAATACACGGATGCCGGTGAGATTATGATGATGATATAGATTTAACATTATCAGATCAATAGCAGCCAGTAAACGAATAAAAGCCTTTTGTAAAAGTCCACAAACTCGTAACAGCCCTATTACACAATAGGATTGCTCCCACCCATAACCTCTAACCCTACTACTAACCCTATCCATAACTTTTCAGAAACTACCAACTGTCCGGTCTGTGGACACTTTAATGCCATATACAATGTTTCATTATTACTTAGCCATGACGTCAGAGTTATGCCACCACCAATTTCAAGGTACAAAGGACAAATCCTGGGCAATTTGGAGGCCGTCCGGGCATTATGTTGGCCACATAAGCTTGCCAATTGTAGATTTGATGACGTATTGTTGTGGAACATTATGTGTTGTGTGTTAAGAGGGCCCTTCCCAACCCGTCTATAGATTTCAATAGAAATCTAGATAATAGCCACAAAATATTTGTGTTTACAAATATCTTGAGAAGGGTGACGTCATAATCACATAAGGTTTTGTGAGAAGATGGAACTTCTTCGTGTCGATTTGACTCAAATTTTGTCCGACCAATATTTAGCCATCTGGACAGCTCTGTCGTTGGCTTCGTTTAAGTTAAAGAGGGTGCAGGTAGTTGTGCAAGTGCAGGAAAGGAGCTGACACATATCCTGCGAAGGAGCTCCACACTGGCACTGTATTTGCAATGGGTCAAGGAAACCCCATTGACCAGATTATCTTTGCAGCGGTCAACCTGAGTCCGCAGTTGGTTCAGAGATTTCCAGATTGGCCACTGCAGTTCCTGTCCCGGTGGCAGATGTTCTGCCGGAGAGATAAAGTTTGGAGGAGGGGATATCTTTTTCTTCACAGTTCGCGTCCCTGGTCCGAATCGCTGTTCTCCAAGTAGGTCGTAGTTCGCAAGATGAATGAAAAATAAGCCCATTACCTCTCCTAGAGAAGAAGCACGAGTCTCAACAGTGGGAACATTATAAGGCCGACTATTCTATGCTATGCTATAGGACGCTCTTAATAGGTTAAATTTTTTTTGAGGTTAGGTCTTTTGATTTCTTTTGCAGGCAGTTATTAATTTGAGGCTCGTATTTTTTTGTGTGGTTGTCGAGTTTGGTAGGATTAAAGAATGTTTAATTAGATATTAACTTAAGAGACTTTTTCTTATTTGATAGAATGGATTTTTTATGAAAAAAAAGAAGTTTTTTTATTAATATAAACTAGTGCTTGACTGCGATCTCACTTGATGGTAAGCAGTGGTGGAAGTTCTTTGGGGAGTGATTTCAAATCTTCGGGAAACTATTTTAATTTCATGAAAGAAAAGATCAACCTCTCAGGCCCCAGTGTACCGAAAAAGGTACACCTCGGTACCATCTAACTTAAACCTTATTTTTACGTAATAAGATTTAAATTAGCTCGTAAGAGGTGTACCATATTCGGTACACTGAGGCCTGAGAAGTCAAAACCAAATATATGAGTACAAGATTAATTTACGTTTCTTAGAACGTAAAAACGTTTTTAGTAAAAAATATTAGTAATACTTATTGTCTACTAAAATTAAAAGACTTGACGATTAATAAACATTAGTGCTCTACCGCACTGGCAGCGCGGTGCGGGGAGCGGAGAATTTAGGGACAGGGTTACCGCTCGCTACCCGTACAGTCACTGTGTGAACGAGCTATGGCGAGAGCTGCCCGCGCGCATCCCGCGTTTAGGAACCTGCACCGCTTCCCGCACCCGCGTGCTCACTGAGAACACCCAAATGAAGTTCTTATGTTTGAGATTGCCATGCCGCGCCCGCCCCGTCTCCGCTCTTCCAGTATAGTCGAACACTTAGGTTTGCAGAGCTTTATAGTTAAGCCAAACACGGTAAATCTCCATCAGTAAATAACCAATCCTGAATCTAACTGAAACCGAATGAGTAACCGAAAATCAACATTCAGTCTATAAATAATTTATACATACGCAGCCATACTTGCCAAATTGCGAACCAGTCGCAGCATAGTTTGACTACAATACAGTTCGTAGCGCTGATTTTCAACCAAAGTTTCTAAATTCGGTCGGTGGACAGTTGATTTCAATTGTATTATTTTGTGGTTAGTTTAATCGAAAACAACGTCGATGGTGAAACTAGTTTAGTTTCGGTTTAAATGTATGTAAACTGGCCGAGACTGGTTTGTTTTTTTAGATTTCTGTGACTACGTAATCAGGATACAATGTAGTTTAATAAACGAAACTTAATAGTCACAATTTAAAGAAGCTTTTTTTGCACGGGCCTCTCAGGGCCCTTTTTCTGTCACGCGTATCTTACCCCGCATGCGGGTGATAGTACGCTCCGGGCCACACGCAGGACAAAGATTTAGTTTGATGTTGCATTATTTTTCGTGTCGCTAGTGAGTAAACTTGTTTGCGATATATGCGGACTATGAGCATGCGTGTAACTCGCTTCACAGTAAAAACAACACTGAAGGCAGAAGATCACCGCCCGAATCCGGATAGCGCTCTCGCGGACTGCGCGCCCGCAGCCAGTCCGCGTTCCGCATGCGTGCTAGCCGCAAGTTAGGAAAAACATGTATCAAATGATAGGATGCGGGCTGTCCGCATGCATAAAATATGGGTAAAATACAGGTAAAGGGCTCTAATTCTTTTTCTAGAATAAAAGTAGCTTAAGTTAGTCCTTACGGCATCACTTATTTACCAGTGAAAGTTCCGTAAAAATCGGTCCAGATATTTCGGGGATTAGCTGGAAATATCGAACAGACATTTTCGTTTTAAGTATCGAATACATTTTAATATGCACTTAGTTAAAAAATAAAATGATATTATAAATACAAAAAGTTTATTTGTGCACACAGGTATTAAGTTGTTACAAAATATTTCTACGTGTCTCTGTGTTCTGCCACAGTAAGTGGCATACAAATATTAATGAAATAGTTAGTTAGGTTTAATGATTATTAGATATATGAACAATATTCAGTAAGTAAACACCTAGTATCTACTATAAATACTAATTAAACATTATAAAAAATCCAGGTTTAGTACTCTATTTCTTCATATTTATGAATATTCATTACAAATGTATTTTTAAGATAAAATTGCACGTTTTTGTAAAGCGTAGATATTAGCTATACTATCTACATGTCTCGACATATTTTGTTTATTTGGAAGTACTCAATTCTACAGATACATACTTCAACTTTATATGTTATAAATATTTTTATATTATAAACAGATACATACTTCAACTTTATTTATATGATACATAGATTTTATTTTAGCTTTAGTTCATGTAAAATAATAATATGGTGCTCTTAGTAGATAAAGAAGAATATTAAAATAGGCACATATTTAACATTTTCATCAGCAAATTACTGGTCGAATTTTTGCTTAATCAGAGAGCTGGGCTTTTTTTCAGTCATCGTATCAGCGTTGGTATCCAACGAGGCAATGCTGCCAGTGTTCTGGACACTTTTCTCATTGACATCGATGTGGATGAATGTTTGAGTTCCAATGAGTTATTTTTCTACCCTTTTGTACGTATTATAATTTCCAGTTTTTAACCGACTCCGAAAAGGTGGAGGTTCTATGTTGGCTGAATGTATGTTTTTTTTTTCCTTTTTGTTTATGTATGTTCACCGATATCTCGGTCAATTGTGGACCGATTTTGAAAATTATTTTTTTGATTGAAAGGTTATGCTTCCAAATTGGTCCCATAGAAATGTTGTTATGATCTGATCGTGAACTTCGAAGATATGGAACAGAACTCTTCATAGAATCTAAATATAGTCTATGTCACTCAAGAATAAAGCAGCTTTCTATTGGTGAAAAAAAAATTGTAATTGGACCAGTACTTTTATACATTACCTCCTACAAAGAAAAACAAACTTTACCTCTTTATAATATTAGTTTAGATATAAATTTCTTCTTTATTTTTACAACTCTAGCTCTGGAGTTTCCCTATAGTCTCCACCTCAACTAAGATGGCTTCCGTGACGTTATGTTTCCCAAAGAAGAAGCTCCTTCTCGATTTTTCACGCAATCTGGCAAATTGAAACGTGGGTCCCTGAAATATTGACCGTATTAAGTACAAGCCGAAACGCTTTTGCTTAGATTTATTAACAATTTGCCGTATTTTTCTATCTCCAAGCCTCTGTTGTACTTTAATTTGAGTAATAGGTCGACTTGAAGACTGTTTTCTTCAGATTGTCGCTTAAGTTGCGTAAGTTTCGTTGGGTTTTTTTTAAGGTTGGAGCTAAGCCTGAAATATTAGTCTTTTACACGCTAGATGCTTCTATAGGCTAATGTTGGAGAGAAATAAAAATAGCTACATTTATTTGTTTTTGGGAAGATTTATGAAACCGTTTATTTGCTGTAATTGAAACATTAGTTATGTGTGTCTTTAATGTTATTGAGACTTATCAAAATGTTTGAGAATGTAGAATGAAATTTGAATATTAAACATTTAAAGACAACTAGTTACAAAATCTAGTTCATTTTAATAGGTTTTCAAGCTAGAGTGGTTTTGACAAAGTCTTATTATAAGGAGAAACTTACTGACTGATATATATAAACGCGCAGCCGAAACTATTGGTACTAAGAGTGTGAAATTTTGCACAAATGTTCTTTTTAATAGTCATATAAATTGTTTTATTTGGATAACAAAGGAACCATTAATGATAGAGGCGAGCACAAAGAAAGGATTTTTTTAAATTTTATTTTATTTTTATTTTTCCTTTATTGGCCAACCAACAATTGTTTACACAATACATTTTTAAAGAACTTATATCTACCATAATCTAAGGTTAGTGTAACAATTTTTTACAGGTTAGCACCGCATGCCCCTTAAACGTATGTGTTACAGAGAAAAAAAAGAATATCTAACTAAAAAACTAACAATTTTAAATTAACAATATTTGATATTTGAATGGAATTAGTAATCAAGTAATCAGCTGTAAAAGTAAAATTTAATAGAACAGAGAAAAAATATTTAAAAATATTTTGCAATTAAGTACAATAATACAAAAATTAATTCAAATGTCACCAATGACTGTCCTAAGAAACTTGGCATGCGAGTCAAAGTGCACGTCAACTAGGCTGCTGTAACCATCCAGCAACTTGCAAAGACGAGGAACAACCGAGTTTGCACCGAGTATCGTTCTGCGGAGTGGAGGGTGCAAAGGAGTAATAGGAGCACGAGGGAGTCTACCAGGGGCCCGAAACTGAAACTGGGAAAGCAGTAGGGGGCAATCAATCTTGCATCGGAGCAGCTTATATTCGAATTTACAATCAATGATTACTCCCCGTTTCTCCAGTGATACCATCTTAAAATAAGATAGTCGGGCTTCGTATGATCGTATTCTTCTTGCATTATCGCTAGCATAGGCTAAATGCCAGAGGAATCTTTTTTGTATTCGCTCTATTCGAAGGATTCACTTCCTTAAGCTAAAACGTGGGTTCAAAGTTAGTATAGAGAACCCTATTTTCACGCAGGCAAAGCCGCTCACAGAAGCTAGTAATTCATAAATTGTAGATATATCTTATGTCTTGAAATACTAAAACTAGTTTCGACTACACCCTAGTATCTCCTATTTCAGCATCAATAAGTTTCTCCAAGTTAACGAACGTTGTCAATCACAAACTTAATGATAGCAAAAACTTAAAGGTTCAGACTAATATCTGTTCGAGCTCCGAACAAACCCAGACAATGACAAACTGACACTAACATACTTGTCTGCAACCCCACGTCGTAAATCCCGGTACAGACTGCTGTAACGTAATATGCAATGTAACACACGATGAAAGAATTTGCTGTCCACATTGTCGTAATGTATCATGCAATGTAACAGAATTAATTAAACGCCTTGCATGCGCGAACCGTGCACACTACGTGCGCTATGCGAGTATAGGCGTTATAACTAAGAGAGTAGTTACATGGTCGGTTCGTGTACGCTCTGCGTCCACACTCACTCGAGACTATATCTTTTCGAGCTTCGAAAAAGCCCTGACAATGATAAACTGACACTAACATACTTCTCTGCAACCTCACATCGTAGATCTTGGTACAGACTGCTGCGCAACATGCAATGTAACACAATAAAAGAATTTGCTGTTCACATTGTCACAATGTATCATGCAATGCAACAGAATTTCCATAGTGTGGACGCCTTGCGCTCGAACCGTGCACAGTACGCGTGCGAACTATTTAAGTATATGCATTTCAACTCTGTGAGTAGGTATGTGAGTAGGTTTCTTTCGTGATCACATCAAAAATCAAGATATCTGCAGGAGAACTAATGTTACCGACATAGCTCGAAGAATCGCCAAACTTGAATGGCAATGGCAGGGCACATTGCATGCAGACCGCGTAGTCAATGGGGGCGAAAGCTTCTGGAGTGGTGACTACGTACCGAAAGACGCAGCGTTAGGAGGCCTCCCGCAAAGTGGACCGATGACCTGGTGAGGGTCGCGGGAATCCGATGGATGCGATACGCACAAGACCAGTCGTTGTGGCGAGACCACTACTACTAACAACTACTAACTACCGGAAGACGCGGTGTCGGGAGGCCTCCTATAAGGTGGACTGATGACCTGGTGAGGATCGCGGGAATCCGATGGAGGTGAGACGCACAGGACCGATCGTTGTGACGACACTTGGTAGAGGCTTGCGTCTGTCCAACAGAGGACGTCTTTCGTCTGAAATTATGAGTAGGTGCTCAGTTCTACCGCGCGTTGCGTCCTTAGTTATGAAATGCTCCTATCATGTTACCTTGCATGTTATGTATATAATGTGTAAAAAAATTACCTGCAAGAAAATTAAGTACTTGTTTAGAATTATAAATAAAAAAGAATTGCGAAAAAAAGATTTCAAAATAACAACCCGTTTCAGAGTTAAGCAATATTTTCACTTCGCACAAAATTATTGAATATGCGCACTGTACACCGCACGCGCGCCGGCGACGGCGGCCTAAGCCTCCGCGACCGGCCGTCGCGCGCGCCGCTCTGCACGCGTGGGTCGTTCACCCCTGCAGTACGACACGCGACGGCGCAAATTTGAAACAGCTGATTCTAATTTTCCCATCACATTTCTCAGACTTTGGACTGGCAAATCATCGAACTACTAAATGACTGTTTAAATTAAGTTACGCCATAGTCTAATAACCGCTGGTAGACTCCTAGGATTGTTTGGACAGCAGGCACTCGTCGTTGCTCACCAAACAGTTCACGGTAACGGTTACGAGCCGCAGCTAAACTTTCACCAGTCGTAATGTAACACACTATCATATCCAAGTACTCTCGATTGGAATACGTTAAAGGCATTATTGAAGTATTCGCGAACGTACATATTTGCCGTAACAAATCAGGGAAATACACCCTAATCGCGCGACGGATATCGGACGACTGAACGGGGCGCAAGCGGGCTGCGGGAGGGAATAGTAGCGGGCGGCGGGGGTACGACGCTCGCGCGCGGTATTGGAGCGAGCCGCTAGCGCAGCCCTGCGTACAGTGCACAAAAAAATATGATACTAAATTGTTTTATTAATGTGAAAATATAGAAAGTGCTCAAAAAAAAAATTTTTTTTTGCAATGTGTTTGTTTTTCGATGTCGAGTATGTGGACGAAGTTCTTGCAGTTAATTTTTTTACACCTTATATATGTAGGTATGTATATGCAACGTAAAATGTAACGTAACATGTAAACGTTACATTTTACGTTGCATGTTACGTTATAGCCATTTGTACCCAGCTTAAAGCAAAAGCGAAAAACTTTCCGCCATAGCTTGGAAGTTAAGATGGCGCCCGCACATCCGTTTGACACGATTACTCGGGAATCACGCCGGAAATTGCGGAACCGTGCTCAGACTTTAAGAACGCACTTTGGTGATATTGGATGTGTTTAATGTACCTACGTATATATAATTTGTCAAGACAACGTCTTTGATTACGTCACTTTTGTTATGGGCCCAAATAATACTATTACGCAGTTTGGTGCCGGGTTTATAATTTTATAAGGTTGTACAACATTGTTGGTCCAAATAAATGATCTGTTTACCTATTATTTATTTATTGTTATTATTTTGATATTATTATATGAGCAGTGGTGACCAAATGGTTTCGGCCCCGACTTATGAGTTGTAAGTCGCGGATTCAATACCCAGTCAAGCACTTATTTTGTGTAATTTATTTCATCACCACTGCTCTCAAAATAGCAAAGGAAAACATCGTTAGGAAACCGGCATGTCCTAGAACCAAAAATTCGCAGGCATGGGACATCTACCAAACCGCGCTGGGCCCGCGTGGTAGATTATGGCCCATTCCTTCTCCTAGAGAGGAGGCCGAGGGCGACTTCGTACCGTAAAGATTCGTAACGCACATTGTATGGCACGCATCGCATCGCATCGCAGCAATTCGCATTGCAAGGTTTTGCGATGTTTAAGTTCTATGCAATAAAGGGTAAGGTGGCTATTCCCCAAAGAAGCTTACGCTCAGCGGCAAGGCTTACGAAAAACCAACGACAACATTAATGAATTGAATTTGTTGGAGTTTCACAATTGGATGTTTCACAGTAGATAGGAAGGACCGATGACCTGGTCAGGATCGCTGGAATCCAATGGATGCGAGCCGCACAGGATCGGCCGTTGTGGTGACTTGGATATTAGTATGTAGGTAACGATATATGACATAGCATAGAATAGAGGGTATGGGCCGTAATGTGGATTGGTGTCACATTTCTTGGTGTTGGTCTCTTCAAATTTTTTGGTCCTAGGACATTTTTTTGGGTGGGAAAATCATTTAAATGACAGCGAGAGATAGTCTCATACTTTTACTGACTAAAAAACCCACTCTTGTTCCTTTTTTGCCATTGTTCCAGGGCTCCAGGGATCTCTTTCGCATCACCCATGACCCCATTAAGCTTCAACCCTACTGGGACCCTTCGGTTTGCTGAGAACTCCTTGAGGCGTGCGTGAAACACTACACGCCGTCGACGACTTGGAATCGGTCTGGACGGCCAGACGGTGCGCTACCCATTGCTCGCCTTCCACAAACCTACGGTGGCCGGAAATCAGGATCGGAATCCCGGCAACTAGGACACAAGGGCCATTGCCTACCGCATGCGGCCGCCTCTTTTGCTAGCATTACTGCTTCGTAGAAGGAGGCGACCGCATGCCACTCCTCCTCGCTCCGGACCATGACCTGTACCAAAGCCCGGCGCGTGAGATCGCTGACGGGTCCTAGAACATGTTTCGTCACGATGTAACAATACCGACAGTTAATGAATTGAATGAATGAATAAATTGTTTGGCGACACTTTAAAAATATTTTTGTGTCGTTAATTTTGTTGTGTAGGTACTATCCTGAAAATTCTTAAGTGTCATTAAATGGAAGGTAAATCTGGAGTTCCTGAAGCGTAAAACTGTTAACAGTTTCAGTGGAGTGAGTTAACTCCAGTCTTTCAGTGGAAGTACCCATTAAAACATTTTTCGGAATGTTGAGTGAGGCCATTAACGAATGAAATGGGGCACAATAAGTATCTCGTGGACATTATAGACTTTTTAAGCACATTACGTATAAAGAATTTCTTTTGTTTTATTTAAAACTAGCTTTTGTCCACGACTTGCACGACCGCATCGGCTCGCACTTGACTGTTATCACACTTTTTTTTTTCGGTGAGTATAAATCATCCAAATGACATACCCCGCTTTTGAGTGGTGCTGGAGAAAGTTTCACTCTTATTGACTAAAAAACCCACCCCGTTCCTTCTTGCCTTTCATACCGGGGCCGAGCCTTCCTTTCGGAACTAGAGCCTTGGTTCCAGCAGACTTCGACCCAGCTGGGCCCCTACGGTTGCTGACAACTCCTTGCGGCGCAGCGAGAACAGTGCGCGCCGTCGACGATTTGGACTCGGTCCGAACAGTTACCGGATGGTCAGACAGCGAGGTGACTACTATCACACCTAATGAAAAGCGATGATGTAGCTCACGATGGAGCACATTTGCCTGGATATAATAACACATACACTCTGACTTAAAGACCCTTAGGTTGCAGCTTGTAGCTGTTCTATCAGGAAACATAGACTCCGGTAGGAAATTCCTTAATTTGAGGTACTCGTGATAAATAGGCTGTCCGGTAACCTTTCAGACCGAGCTCCAGTCGTCGACGGTGTGTAGTGTTTCACGCGCATTTCAGAGATGTCAGCAAAACAGTATGAACTTAGCAGGGCCGAAGCCCATTGGGGCCATGGGTTGTCCGAAAGGGAACCCACAGGTCCTGGGACAAAGAAGAACATAGGAGTGCGTTTTAGTCAGTAAAAGTCTGACTGACACGCAATTCCGCTTTGCCCTAGAGCGGAAGAAGTCATTAGATGATTTTCTTCCTAAAAAAAACACTGTTAACATTTTCTTTATTTTTTTTTCAGCTCCATTTTCACTGATAAAGCTCTTATGAACCTTTCGATTGACAGTCAACGGTATTTGGAACATTCCATTGTCAAGTTTCGCATCGAGTCGTGTCGATCGGGGGACATATTGGATCGGCAGCGTCACGGCGATGTTCGAAGTAATACAAATCAATGTCACGTCACATGTCCAAATGAAAAGTACAATAATACTTTTTCTTTTGTTACAATTTTATGCTCTACAAGTCTTTGCCTCGATGGAATTTTTCTTTTACAAAAATAACTGACTTTCATTCAAACTTTCGTAATAATGTAACACTTTATTATTCCAAAAAAAACTGGGCAAGTGTGTGTCGGACTCGTGCACTGAGGGTTTCATTTAAAGTTACCTATGAAAACAGTTCAATTGCCGAAACGATTTTTCCGAATCGCAAAAAAGTTTTTTTTTTCTGACGTAACAACAAAACAGTTTTCTGATGTTTTCCTATACTAGTGCTGTAAAATCTTGCTTCATGTTTTTTTTTTTTTTTTTTTTTTTTTTTCTATGGGGAAAATCATCTTATGACAACCCCCGCTCTTGGGCGGAGCGGGAGATAGTGTCAGACTCTTACTGACTAAAAAACCCATCCCGTTCCTTCAAGCCTTCATACCGGGGCTCGAGCGCCCTTTCGGATAACCCTGGCCCCGGTAGGCTTCGACCCGGCTGGGCCCCTGCTGTTGCTGACAACTCCTTGAGGCGCGCGGGAACAGCGCGCGCCGTCGACGACTTGGGCTTGGTCCGGACGGTTACCGGACGGCCGGACAGCGAGCTACCCATTGCTCACTGTCCGCAAGCCCGCGCCTACGGTGGCCGGAAATCGGGATCGGAATCCCGGCGGCGGCGAGAGCGCCGTTGCCTGATGCGGTCAGCCTCCTCCTTAGCGAGCATTACTGCTTCGCAGAAGTCGGCGACCGCCTGCCACTCCTCCTCGCTCCGGACCATGGCCTCGACCAAGGCCCGGCGCGAGAGGTCTCCGCCGCCGATCACCCCCACGAGGGCACGGCGATGCTCCGCCCAAGCAGGGCACACCGCGATTGTGTGCTCCACCGTGTCCTCCGGGCATCTTGCTTCATGTCAAATTTCCAGATTCTAGGTCAACGGGGTTCCAGATACTAGGTCCCTTTGCATTTTGATTCTCTAGAGAATGTTGAAATACGCATTTTTTGCGACATTGCCGTTACTTTTTTTTTTTCTTAAGTCTGAAGTTTAATTTTTTTACAGCATCAAGGGAAAGTAGACTTATACGAGTATTGTTTAATTGTGTAATTTCAACTCGATACCTCCACGCGTTCCCAATATAAAGGGTCTTGACAGACAGACAGATAACAAAGTGATCCTATAAGGGTTCCGATTTTTTCCTTTTAATTACGGAACCCTAAAGATCGACTATGATGGCGACTTTCATTATTTAAAGAACTCATGTATGTAACCTCAATTCTATTCATTCATTTTCTCTTCACGATATGGTTTCTTGACAATTAACATTATTTTTGAGTTAAAAATTAAAGTCTATCATTGTAACAGTCTGGTGACTAAAATAAGGTTTTGAGAAAAACCTGAGGTACAAATCACCGGGGTTCAGCCTCAGTGAAAAAATTCGTCTCAAAAATCTCTTTTTTATCCGACTTCGGCAAAGTAAAAATCATCCAAATGACTAACAAGACCTTGAGGCGCGCGCAAACAGTGCGCGCCGTCGACGACTTATGCTCGGTCCGGACAGTTACCGGACGGTCGGACAGCGAGCTACCCATTGTTCGCCGTCCTCAAGCCCGCGCCTACGGTACGGATCGGAATCCCGTCAGCGGCTGGGGCGCTGTGAGTGTGAGTGCCATTGCCTGATGCAGTCGGCTTCCTCCTTTGATAGCATTACTGCTTTGCAGAAGGAGGCGGCCACCTGCCACTTTTCCTCGCTCCGGACCGTGGCCTGTACCGAAACGCGGTGCGAGAGATCGCCGCCGCCGAACGCCCCCACGAGGGCACGGCGATGCTCTGCCCAAGTGGAGCACACCTCCACTGTGTGCTCCACCGTGTCCTCCAGACGTTCCGCACAGTGGTGTCACCCGGGCGTCACTTCCGCACGAATCTGGTGCAGGAACCTCCCGAACTTACCACGTCCGGTGAGAACCTGCGTCATGCGGAAGGTGAGGACGACTCAAAGAAGGGATTTACAGCCATAATTGTGGCATGTCCAGCACTGGGTTGCGATAGTCGCTGATGCCATTTCACCATGAGATCCCGCCATAACTCTGTGCAGCACGCCATGACCGTGAAATTTAAATTAACTTATTTTTTGCATCTTCAGTTTAGTGTAAGTTGTATGTTGATTGAGACATAATTGGCGGACGGAATATGTACTTTTTACTTTTTTCATGAAGTATCCATTCAATAGTATTATAAGACAAACTGAGAGAGTTGTATTGATAATTTCAATAATTATAATTTTGTTAACAAATACAAATTGCGCCCCCCAATTATATTTTAAACAATATACAGCTTGATTCTAACAAACACAATAAAAAGAAAACTTGACTTTAGCGGCCTAACCTCGCTTTCAAATTTAGCCAATTGTTTTAACTATCAGTTTAAAAAAAAAACTTTAATCAAATAATATCCCCTTTTAATCTTTTAGTAAGATTATAGATAAAACCGGTTTAAGTTTTAGGCAAAAAATTTACCGTTTTCCAGACCAAACACAATTCGGAGGAGAGAGCGAATTCAGAAGACAGGGGCTCTACCATCCCGAACTATGGGATTAATCTAAAGATCTACTATGATCCTGTAACGCTAAAGGCAACTGAAGAAACACAGCTAGATTTAAAATAGATTTTAATACTCCCTGTCACTCCACCCTGAACTGGAGAAGTTATTTGTATATTCTTAAATTCCACAAAAACAAAACAAGGCCTACTCTAACATTTCATTATGAATTCGCTGTTAGAAAGGAATAGCATTATACGGCGTCTATAGTTCTATCTCTCTCTCACACGGGAAAGTGGTTTTTAAAATTTCATCGTTGATCCTTATGGCATGATCGTAAGCAGAGCAACAGCGGAACACAAATTGTTACGAGATTAACTGTAGAAATCAGAAATTTTGTGTTACTACCAATTCACTGTCGCTTTCTTGAAAGACTCGGCCTTAATATCAATAAGGTTACACAGACGGTTTTGTAAGAAATTTATTTGATGGGTGTGACATTGAAATTTAGATTTGAAACAATGTGAATTTTGCAATAGAGTGTACTCATCAATTCATAGCTTCAAAGTCTTGAGCATCAAAGCCGAGTTGATAGTCTGTTGGTTTTCTACCACTTATATTTTTGAGAGTGTGTATTCGAATTATATTATTTAATTCTGCCAAACCCGTTCTACTATCAGATCACAATACGTACGGCGATGCGCCATCGGTACATGGTGGACCTTCCAGCCGTACGCACTAAACATTTTGGAACACAGTCACTATGGGTACAGTTAAGAAATGGAATTCTCTGCCAGTATGTTTCCTGATAGCTACAATCTAGGGCTCTTTAAGTGAAGAGTAGTAGTAGGTTAGGAGAGTAGTCTATAGGTTACTTCTAGGTAAGATGCCCCGTCGTCGACCTCATTATCACTCACCATCAATCGACATAGTGGTTTGATCATTAGCAAGCTTATCAATAATGATTAAAATAACTTCAAAGGGTTATGCAGAGTAGTAACGAGAAAAAAATCACATTACTGAACCCCTTTTGCCCAAAGATTTTCTTTCACAATGAAAATCCTGTCTTAGCGCATAAAACCAAGCGCTTAGACCCCGATCGGGTCATGAATGAATAATTAAATAACAAGGCACTTTCTCCTAACCTTCCTCGACTCGTTCCAACAAAATAATGAGATTTTATTTGCTTCATTTTGTCACTAAAGAATAAGTAAGGAAAATAAAAGTGTAATATTCTTTTAGCGAGCTACCGTTTTATTTTATATTTATATTGCTCGTCTTTTACTTTGTCTCGTCAGCAATATTGTTTATCGTTCGCCGAGAAAATTGTGCTTTATTTGTTTTTACAGTTTTTTTTTATGTTATAATGTGAAATAAGGTTTATTATGTAAGTACTTGTCGTTTTTTGTCTATTTTCAGAAAGAAACTAGTTTTGTGTCTAATAAAGAAGCCTACTTTTTCTTTGATCTCTGGTTTGACGAATTTTTTTTTTTTTTAATTAAGAATCATATTTTTTTTTGTTATCACAGAATTGTTTTCCAATTATTAATAACAAGCTTCTAGCCAGCGGCTTTGCCCACTACTCCCTTCCCTATATCTTATTCTAGACCTTGGACTGCCAGTGTATCGAATTGTATTAAAATTCATTCAGCAGTTTCAGTATAAAATACATACACACACCTTTATCATATTAGTGTGAAAACTGTGTCCTAGGGCTTGGTTTGCCTTCCCCACAAGAAACATGCATTTTTTCATGACAAAAAGTAGCCAAAAGCAGTTACTACGCGATGGAGTACTTTAATATTGTTATTAATTTGTTGGCCTGTTGGTCTAGTGGTTAGTGACCCTGGCTGCTATGCCGGAGGTCGTGGGTTCGATTCCCACCCAGGACAAATGTTTGTGTGATGAGCACGATCATTTGTTCTGTGTCTGGGTGTAATTTATCTATAATATGTATGTATTTAGAAATATATAAGTATGTTTATCAGTTGTCTAGTACCCATAACACAAGCTCTGCTTAGCTTGGGACTAGACGGCGCTGTGTGATAGTTGTGGAATATTATTATATTATTATTAATATTATTCGTAAAAACATGTTCGTATTCAGGGCAGTTTTAGATTCTTCATTGTTTTAGCTACTAGAACATACGGCGTCCTCAATGTTTTCTTGCAAAAATTTTGAGAAGGAAAATAGGAAAACCTGGTACACGGTACACCCACACCGATACACACTGGTCCTATATGGTGGATTAAGTCTCTTTCACGTCTTCGGTCGAAGCGGTGAGCGGGGCGGCTCCGATAACCGGGCACTCAGCGCTATGAGCGGCGTCTTATGGCGCGCTTCAAACCTTTTCATACTTTTGTTCTTACCGCTCACCGCCCCGAGCTACCGCTCACAGCAGCAAGGTCGTGAACGGGCCGTTAGAGATTAGGCCTTAGACCCAGCAGTGCAAGCTGCTGATTATTATGCTAGGTAAGGTAAGATGATTATATTAAATTAGTTATGAAAATTATTAATAGAAATCTCTTAAACGACTGCGGCCTAGATTGGCCTCTGTTCATACAATATAGCCAAATGGGGCTTCTTCTTCTTCAAATACAATGCCACCTGCTATGCTACCCGTCCTGCACAACCACCTGCACCTTTCAGGACTTGTATTTAGGCCAATAACAGAGCTATCTTCTCTTCTTAGTCAAGCATTCTTGACAGAGTGATCGTGGTCATGTCTCAGTCGAGTCCTGCGCCACCGCCTCTCTCGCGATACGACGCTATGCAGCTCTGTGTTTGGCGGCTTGGGAGTTTTCTTTAACGCTGCAGTGTGTCACCGATTTGATGAGGTCCGTTCACTGTGTTGGAGAGCGTCCACGTGATCTATTGCACCACCAATCGTACTGTATTGGTTACTAAAAACTCGTTAAAACAATAAAACATTTTAGATAGAAAAATAGAAAACAGAAAAAAAAAGGTTTTTGTTGTGTTGTTGTATGTTATTGTTGTTTGGTTGACTCACAAGTTTATCAGCACAAAAACAACAATGTTCAGATTCATTTTCTTACCTTCTTTATTTTCTTTTCTATTATTAAAAGATACAAAGGAAAACTTCTATTTCAATAACCACAAATGGATTTACAGAAGATTTATCATTCATGAAAGTTAAGAACTCTTGAAACATTAAATTAATATAACCTCATCTTAAAATCTATTTTCCTTGTAAAATTAATGGTTTAATTTTACACAATCTAAATCTGTTATTAAACTTCCTCAGAGAATTTCAATTCGGTGAAATACTTAATTCAATGAAACTCAAGAGTAGATACAATTTGACAAATATTTCATTTTCAAACTTTACATTTTCGGCAAAGGAATCGCACTCCATTAAAAGTTTTATTTCTTACGTGTTAACGTTGATATTTGAATGTCTCTTAAAAATGGTGTTTTGTCCATGAAACAACGATTTGGTACTTATTTCCTTTATTATTTTCATAACTTTTTCTTACGAAACCTTAAAACAAATCCTTAAATCCATTGTCTTACAATTAAAGCTGTTCTTTTGTTCAATTTACATTAATATGTTCTTCCTTTGCCTATACACTTTCGAACAATAATATTTGTAATTACCATCTATAATTAATACCACGCCACGTGCATAATTAACATAATGATACGATCGAGTATCTAATTAAAATAAATTAATACCGTATCGACTGTAGTATAATATACTATAATAATAGTAATACCAATACTAATCCAATATCTACATAATTACACATTTATGCTTTCAAATGACAATTAAATTTTATAAATCTTATGAGAATTTTATTTTACCTATAAAAACGTCGAAAACTAAGAAACTGCATTTGATTTTTAATGATAATTTCAAAATATGGTTGCTGTTTATGTGTATACAGGTATACACCCCGTTAAATTTCGATCATTTTAATCCCATGGAGGGTCGATCCGGTACATGAAACACTATCAATTTGTAAAGATAAAATTAAAAAATAAAGTACTTTTTATTAAAAACTCGTATTAATTTACGCATGACGTACGAAATTAATTTCTTTAAGAAAACGTCAGCTGAGCGAGTTCAATGACCTGTAGGTAATTAGTACGCAACGCCGACTACTACCTACAGGTCATTGACTCGCTCAAATTCACCCCCTAAGGGGATGAAACGGTGGTCTAAAGTTTGTTTAGAGAAACCGACTTTCACGCGCTCAAAGCCGCTGGCAGAAGCTACTTTTGATAAAAGTACAAAGACAGATAGAAAGCCTCCCAAAATGTGGTGAGGGTCACAGGAATCCGATTTATGCAAGACGCATAGGACCGGTCGTTGTGGCGGCACTTGGAGGAGGCCTATGTCCAGCGGTGGACGTCTTTCAGCTGTAATGATGATGATGATGATTTTAGTTTCGGATATAATGGTTAAATCAGAAAACGTTTATTTCAAACAGACCAATATTACAGGCACTTTCGAATTGTCAAAATGTCGGTCAGTCAAAAAAGTGGACCCAAATAGCACATTCCAAAGCGTAGATCTCTATAGAGAGGAACGTGCAAAAAACTCCATAGACACTCTTTTAAATCATAGAGAGACATAGATAGATATATAGATCATAAAGTTACATAAATCTTCGTAACATATTTCTTGTTGCTTCTATAATGTGAATAAGGAAACCTCCTTACCACAACGTTATTTTGCTGTTTCACTACATTCATAAATAAATTATTAAACTTTTTTTTAAATATTGATTTTCTTTATAATGATATAACCCAGTGCTTGACTGTAATCCCACCTGATCTATTTTTTTTAATCCATTTGCATCTATCACCTTTACGTTTATAGGTTACTTAATACCTACGACATACTTACATTTTAATGCTTCACCTCCAACCTCTGTTAAAGTCTTAAGCATCCCAAATATCAGAGACTCCACCGCATTAATTTCCCGTTTTAATATACAAAATTAATTATTTCCCTTGAGAAATTCTGATCAAAGGACCACGAAGATTGCCGAATTGTGGCGGAATGTTACGATTGAGAATTAATTATATTTTGATCGGAGTACGTACCTGTACGTATCTATCAATATTTTGGTAACTGAGATTCCTTTACTAAAAGGAATCATGAAATTCATGAACGCAAGTATGAATGAGATCAAAGAAGGAATATTATCGAGATCTACAAGAATCGAGATCATCTCACAAAGGACGATCTTGAATAAGGATCAGCTGGCTAAATTAAGACACAAAAAGATTCGGACAAATAACAAGTATTGATAAACAAAGAATATAAATATACAAAGGTTGTCGGACAATAAAGGTCAAGAGAGAGTTTCTTCGAATACGAAACCGTCCTGAAGATAGGAGGATATGATATTTATAGTATATGGTAAATACAATGTGTATCATATTAAACGGACATCCTGAAATAAGCATATTTAGAAACGGTTACTGAATTGAAAGTAATCAAGAAGCGTTTTAAGATAAAAAATACTTATTTTGATAAATTCTTGATAAGTCTTGATTGTGTCACTAGCGTGTTTGTGCGCGTAAATACCAAAAACGTGAATAACTAAGTGGCTTACAAAAAAAAACTATATTCAACAGTAGGTTAACCTATTTAAAAAAAAGATTAAGGTTATTAGTTTACGTATACAATTATATATTATAAAAATAATTACATTAATTTTATATAAATACACTTAAAAAAAACTTTACCGAATTAAAACTACTAGATACCTATCTGTTCTTGTATTGGTAATCAAAAATAAAAATTAAACCTTTAATATCCCAGAGAATCAAAAAACGAGTCAGATAAAGATAGGAAACCTACCTTAGGACAGAGAAACCTGTCCGTTCCGTGATCTCTATAGGGACATCACGAGACACGGAGAATGTCCGTTCCTTTCCCCGTGACATTAATGCTGGCAGCTAAAGAGGATTGTCTCGTTATTTGTGTTGGGTTTTCGACGGTTTCGTAGTGTGGGCAGAAATTCAATGATCTCTTGGTCCTTATTTTTTTTATAGTGGTAAAAACCATCCCGCTCTTGGGCGGAGCGGGAGATAGTGTCAGACTTTTACTGACTGACTAATAGCCCACCCCGTTCCTTCTGGCCTTCATACCGAGGCTCGAGTTCCCTTTCGGATAACCTTGGCCCCAGTAGGCTTCGACCCGGCTGGGCCCCTGCTGTTGCTGACAACTCCTTGAGGCGCGCGGGAACAATGCGCGCCGTCGACGACTTGGGCTTGGTCTGGACAGTTAGCGGACGGCCGGACAGCGAGCTTCCCATTGCTCTTGGTCCTTACTGATTTAGTTAAACATTATCCACCTAATCAAAAAAAACCTTACCTCAAAGTAGTATTTTTTTTCTGATATAAACTAGTGCTTGACTGCTATCCCACCTGATGGTAAGCAGTGATTCAATCGTTGATTGTGAGGCATCCTATTTACTGAGATATATAACCAGGATTTATGTAACTCGTACGTCGACGTCATGACGTCTAAGAAGGTTACATACTCATAAACTTGCAAACTGACAAGATAGTGTTAGTTTATAAGGTTTATGTTAAAAAAAAGTTTAGAGAGAGAGATTCGAAACAAGTTTGATTAGAGATGTCAACAAAAAATAGCCAAATTTTATTTAAATCAATTGAACTTATTACATACATAGGACAGAGGATAAGCATTGCCATACAGCGTGGCAATGCCGCCAGCCATTTGGGCACATTACCAGTCGACAGCGATGTGGAAGAATTTTTTGACGCCATATTTTAGTTTGATTTTAGTTAATTGTAATTAGCGTAGGGTTTTATTATTATTATTTTTTTAATTTACTGTAATTATAGTTTTTAGTTGTGTATGTAATAAGTTAAATTGATTTACAAAAAATATAGATAAAATTTTATATTAAAATAGGTTTAAAGGTTTCTAACAATATTCAAATAATAGTTAAATTGAAAACAAAGCCTTTCATTTGCGTCTCCACACGCCACAATACCTATGATTTAAAAGAGTGTCCATGGAGTTTCCTGCACGTTCTTCTCCAAAAAGAAGTGAAGCTAAATTGCACGTTCCAAAATTGTGCAATTTAGCTTCACTTCTTTTTTGACTGACCGACATTTTAACAATTCTAAAGTGCCTGTAACTGTGGTCTATTTGAAATGAACGTTACTTGAATTTTTAAGGAAACATTCCCAGAATAAAGTGACTTTGCCAGTGGCTATGCCCGCATTAAATAGAAAATTGTCCCAAGGAAACATAGGCCAGGATAAAAAATATCCTATAATAATATGCTATTCCAAGACATGAACTATCCGTGTGCCAAGTTTCATTCAAATCCATTAAGCAATTCAAACGTGAAAAAGTAACAGTAGTTATGATGATTGAACTTTAAACTTGTATTTTAAGAGCTTTTTATACTCCTGAAAAACAGGAAACCGAAATTCCAAGGTATCATTGATTTATTTTTATTAGGATCGCCAATATTACATGCACTGGGAATTTAGAGTCTGTCTAAAAAGTTAACAGACTTGGGTAATTATTAGGGTAAAATGAAATCTGATGTAGTCAACGCTGGTTCAATAATCAAGGTTGATTAAGAAAGAGATCTTAATTATTGTATATTAATAGAAGAATATAAGTATTTTTTTAAATATTAGTAGGATAAACACTTATTATTAATATAATATTTCAAAACTATCACACAACGCCGTCTAGTCCCAAGCTAAGCAGAGCTTGTGTTATGGGTACTAGACAACTGATAAACATACTTATATATTTCTAAATACATACATATTATAGATAAATTACACCCAGACACAGAAAAAATGATTATGCTCATCACACAAACATTTGTCCTGGGTGGGAATCGAGCCCACGACCTCCGGCATAGCAGTCAAGGTCACTAACCACTACACTAACAGGCCAGTCAAAAAAATGTAAAAATCATTAAATATTATACAAAATTCCCAAGTCGCTTAACCTTTTGAACAGACTATACAAGTTCATTTTATCATAAGTCTAGACAGTTTTTCCCACTTATTTATAAAAAGTAAAAAGTAAAGATTGAGGTATTTGAAGATTGAATCTTATAACGAAGATGTTATAAATCAATCTTTAAATACTTAAACCTCGTTTTTAAGTTATTACCGTTTTATTATTAAGCGTACAATTTTTGAAAGGATGAGATAATACGAAAACAATGCTTAAAATTTATTCTGATTGCTTTTTCTTTTATAATTTGTGGACCATTAAAAATTAAAGTGTCTGAAGACAGCTTCATTATTGTAATACCGACCGTTTTTAGAAAGAATATCATTTAGCGATAGGTTGCGCATTTTTTTTAAATTATGGATAGGCTTGCGTTTGGCTACTATCTCATGATGATAAGCCGGACGAAGCACGCTTATTTCGTCATAGGTCACATCATCGCTTCATGAAAAAAAAATTAAACTTCGAACTATGGCTTAGATTTTTTTCAATCTCTGTATCCTGTAAATCTGATCACAATAAGAAGGCCAAGTAGCTTTCAGGAGCGATATAACTACTTATATAGGGGGAATCGATTAACTATTAGATATAACAGCAATTACCACTAATGGGATCCATCTGTGGAATCCGAGATCGTATCAGGAGATGAGACGCACCAAGACGTTAACGGCAGATGAGTTTGCTAATGTCCTTAATTGATAATGCAATCATACTTAAAGTAAAATCGGTTTAACTGTTGCTAGACAACTGCACAATAAACCTGCAACCAGAATAATTAATAGTCAGAATTAACTTCCGGATTATAAAACTTTGTTAGTAACACAAAAACTTATCGACTATGTTAGTAAACAGCATTCACAGAAGCAAGTAGCTGGTTCAGGAACCAGACTACCCAGTTTATTGGCAATGATACTCTGGTGGATGTTGATACTAGCATGCACCCTGCGCAACAAGCATGTTACTCACTTGCGCGTCATCGCAGCGATGGCATCCGCCATTTCTGAGGCACTACAGAAGCGTGGCAGCCCATACATCCTGAATGCATTAATATACTGGATACGAATAGCATTAACGGCCAATTAGTCTAAAGTTTTTTGTATTGTGCTAAGATCCACAACATCACGCCTACATAATACCACGAAGAACAAAGCAGAGGTGTGGATCTTGTGCACTCAGATAAACTCCCCAAGTGTAACCACAATGAACGGTTCTGTGCATCTCGGATTAGCGCAACCGTTACCATCGTCATCGGTCCACCTGGTAGGAGGCCTTCCTACGCTACGTCTTCTATTACACTTTTGCCACTTCAGAATCTTTCGGTCCCAACGGTCGTCTGTTCGTTGGGACTGATAAGTGAAATAGTTCGTCCAAATTAATCGAGAAATGTTCGTCGAGTAGATATTACCTATCTATTAATAGGAACTGCACATAAACACGGAATATTATTGCACATAAATTTTTCATAATGGACTCTAACATAAACTAATAGATACGCAAATGCCTTCCCACGGCCCAAAGTTTTGGCATAATTTGTACCCGATTCTGGAAACAATAACAGTCGTATATAATTTTTGAATTTTGATACACATAGTAAGTTTCCACAACCGTTACCGATAACGCCCACAGCCGTTAAATCTATAGAACCAGTGGGTGTTTCGTAAAACCGTTTTAATGCGCTAAACGAAATCTGGTGGACTGTGTGGGAAATCTATACATACACTTAGACCGGTTACTTTCCCGACCCCGTTTTCCAGCCACTGTTGGTGTAAGCTTGTGAGTGATGGGTAGCTCGCCATCTGGTCATCCGATAACCGTCCCAATCGAGCCCGAGTCGTCGGCGGCGCGCAGTATTCCACACGCGCCTCAAAGAGATTCCCGTGACCGTCCCAGGTCATCGGCCCACCTTGTGGGAGGTCTTCTAACACTGTGTCTTAAGGGATGACCAGACGGTTACAAACCAACATCTCAACCAAGGTGACCTTGCTGGTTTCAATCCATGTAGACAGCAGTTGTAATCAACGCCCTTGATTGGGAAGCGCGTTTTACCAATCATTAAACGTGTTGGTGCGTGGTTTATATCCATGTAGCCGCAACACAAACCAAACACATAAACCAAGGTCACCTTGGTTGGAACGCTAGTTTCCGACCGTCTGGTCATCCCTTTCCGGTACGTGGTTGCCACTCTAGAACCTTTTGTTCCCATCGACTATATGTTGGACCATAGAGTTTCTTGCCGGTTCTTCTCCATAGGAAACGACCAATTTCGAACCGTGCACTATCTTCTGACGTTTTATAAATAAGTGCCCTTGTAGGCCTATGTGCATTATTTTTTTTTTTATTTTGTTCTGCGAGCAATGTGCCCTGCCTCCTGCCAATACATTTTGGCGATTTTTCGTAACACCTTTAAATAAACAAATCCCATTATACAAACCTACGACAAAATTACTTTGTAACCTTTCCTCAACACGTTTCTAACGAAGTTTAGGCCTGAATAATTTCAAAAGTAGATAAACACATTGTCTGTATATAAATTCCTATGAAGAGCAAAAATAATCCGACCTGTATATTTTATCAAATAAGACTTGATCCGGGACGGAAGGTCGCGAGTGTGTACATATATTATAAGCCGCTTATTTTCAACCAGATTGAAAAAAAAAACCGGTCTGACTCGCGCACTAAGGGTTCCGTACAAACTCACTTATGAAAATAATTCGATTACCGAATCGAGTCTCAGTCTCTTACCTACAGAATAGATAAATGAGGTCTTGTGGGCGGGGTAGGCGTGTCACAAAGTAGGGCAATGCTCATAGTTCAACTACCAATAGTATACTTGAGATCTAAGTGTGCGTGGTCTGTTAGTAGCGTAATGCGCGTTCGTATTGGTTTATTGCCTGTAGTGGAGTTAAAGAGACAAGCGGCGACGCTCGTTCTTGTACAAATCGGAATGTTGTTCCTTTCTAACCTCTTTCATCTTTTCTGTGATTAGGTATACTGAATAGCAAAATGTTTTATAACGTAACTATTTTACGATTTTCAAACTTTTACTTGTACTATGAGCCCTTGTTTCTTGCCAAACAGGCTTCTTGGTCAACGAGATGTAGGAACCCTACTATCACAGGTGTTAACTTCGTTGTGAGTATCAAAATGTACGCCATATACAAAACACAAACAACCTAATCTTGTGATTTTCCAAGCTCCAAGGAGAAGCAGATCTGTGTTTTTGATATTAATTTCAGCTTATGTTATACATCCATGCCTTTCTGAGAAAAATGGTCTTGACAGATGGACAGACGAACAACAAAGTGTTTTTGGCGACTGAGGTACGTAACTCTAAAAATATTGAAGAGACATTTCAAACAGTTATATTCTATTTCAAATAATATTTACCTATAGATAGATGAACAAAGGACAGTGTTGAACAATGTTGTATAGAAGTTGTGGGTATAGACGACAAACAAAAAGAGTCGTACTCAACACATTCATATAAGAACTTTTGTAAAAAGATGTCTAGCCCTTGAAAGCGATTCTAATGTAGATGCTGAGAATATTTATAAAATTGTGGAATTATTCAAAAGAGTTTTTGTAAATGCTTTCAAAAAGTACGTGTTTAGAATCTTGTAGGTACTTTCAGTCGATATTTATGAGGTTTACCTTCACGATACTATACTAAAATCATTATTTAGATGCTTGAATATACTCCAAAGGTAATTGACAATAATGGACAGGCGTTTACCAGTAAATGGAAATGTAACGACTATTAAATCAGAAGGAACCATCAGAAGAGAGTGCCATCATCATTTGTCATATTCAAACTAATGTTGTGATCGATTTCAAGCCTAACCAGTTGCAGTTGAATAATAATATTTTAGATAGAGAGACGAAAGTTTTAGGATGAAACTCTATGACCAGTGCGTGTTACCAGCGATGACAAAATTGCTCCGAAATGTGGTCGCTTACAATGAGCCTCACAAGAAGAATTAAAGTTACCCAAAGGGCAATAGAAAGAGCTACGCTCGGAGTTTCCTTGTATGATTACATGAGAAATAAATATATCCGCAGGGGAATCAAGGTTTTCGACATAGCTCGAAGAATTGCTAAACTTAAGTAGCAATGAGCAAAGCACGTTGCACGCAAAACATACGCAGCATTGGAAGACCCCCTACAAGGTGGACCGATGACCTGGTGAGGGTCACGGGAATCCGATGGATGCGTGACGCACAGGACCGGTCGTTGTAGCGACGCTTGTCCAACAATGGATATCTTTCAGCTAAACTGATGATGATCCATAAAGATAGAAAGAAAGACTGCATATCTTGACGTCCATATTCATAACCCATTCATTTCGTAACATGACACTGGGGTCGTGATATCGGTGAGACAGGTCAGGTTGTTAGACATTTTGGTTCTTAACAATACAACATTATAACTTTAGAAGGCCTTTCAAGGTCCGTCTATTGACAATGTGAACATAGTCGAAAAGCTTGTGGTTACTTCCAACGCAGTGTTTAATAAATAGACAACATGGAAAAAGAGAGATGGCGCCTGAACGCTTTGTTGATATTCAGTAACACATGTCGCTCGTTTTGTGAAATGTTGGAGTACGGTTACTCGAATGTTTCACAAAACTTGCTCCAGGTTAAACGTGTTTTTTAAACTTTTGGAAATTATTTTTGCGATTTGAAGTCTCGATTTAATGTTTAATGTTGTTGTGTGGTTTCCATAAATATATATTTTTTTTTTTCAATTTATGAGTACATTATTAGTGGAGGGTAAAGTTCGCATAAAATTTGTGCAAAATATCAGAATTTCTGAAGAGCGTTCCAGGGCTACAATAAGCCCTGGAACGCAACTGAAAGAACAGGAGAGTCCATCTCGCCCACAAAAAATGAATACTTAAGATAAAATTTTGTGCTGTTTTCGTTCAAGTGACTAACATTTGAACGAAAGTAGCTCAAATACTAGAGACCAGACGGACAAAATGGCGAGAAGAAAACTTTCGTCCAACAAACTATTCATTAATCGTGAGGAACACGGGAACGCTTTCCGAAAACAGAGTAAAAACTTGGGGAACGCTCGAGAACCTTTTCGCTATGGACGAACGTATTTGTGAGAACAAATGGTTAATTTGTAGAACTGTTGGGTTCTAGTACTGGCCAACTTTTTGTAGAATAGGCACTGAGAATCTAAATACGAGACCAAAAACAAAATCGTGTTAGTTTTTTTTTTTTAATGATATAAACCAGCGCTTGATTGCCATCCCACCTGTTGGTAAGCAGTGATACAATCGTTGATGGTGAGGCGCACTAGTTTATTAAGAGCCTATTCACTCTAGCCTTGAAGACACCCAAATTATAATCGGACGGGAAGACCTCAGCAGGCAAATTGTTCCAGTCCTTCGATGTACGCGGTATAAACTACGAAGCGAAACGCTTAGTCCGAACCGTAGAAGTTTCAACAATGTAAGGGTGGATACTCGCCGTACGACAAGTTGTCCGATGGTAGAAAGGAGATGGCGGAATCAAGTCATGCAATTCCCGCGCACACTTTCCAAAATGCATCCTGTTAAATATCGAAGGGCTGGTTACCCTACACCTGTGCTCGAGGCTTTGTAAATTGGATTTAACCAAATCTGGATCACCAATCAGCCTCTTTGCACGCCTTTCCACCGAGTCCAAAGCTGCTCGATGACATGTTGCAGCGACAGCCCATATGTGGCTGCAGTAATCTACACACGATCGGACCTGTGCTTTGTATAACATTAGAAGCTGTCCCGATGTGAAATGCCGCTGGACTTTTGTAAGTACGCTGTTTTCTAGCAGCTACTTTGGACTCAATGAACTGCCCAAAATTGAGGAAGAAGCGGAATTCCCTGCCCGAGTCTGTGTTTCCTGATAGCTAAAACATAGGGGTCTTTAAGTCAACAATTAATAGGTTACTTCTAGGCAAGCGTGCTCCATCGTCGACCACATTATCGCTTACCATCAGGTGAGATCGGTGAGATAGTAGTCAAACGTAAGCCTAACCATAATAAAAAAATCTCTCCCTACCTACATACCTAAAGTACCTACCTCCACACTTCACATAAAAACAAAAAGCAATTGGAAGTGCAATTAAAACAGTCCACTCAAATGATTTTATAACCGTTTTCATTTTTACAGCCATTTCGAACGACCGACTTTCAAAATGGCCGAGTCGTCAAACGTAATACATTTAATTTGGTTCATACATTACGCGCATAATGGACGCTTTTGAAAGAGAAATTGGTGAAGATTTAATACTGACCGAGAATTTAATATTGTAGAGATTTTCAAATTATTTCATTAAAAGTTTTGAGTAAAAACATATATTTTATAAGTGAAATTCATGCTTTAGAAGTAAAGGCCTTAGGGACCGAGTTTGGAACTAGTTAAACACTCTCAAGAATGTACATCAATGTTAACAAGTAGGTTGATGTTAGTATTTTCTAGAGCTCCGATTTCAAATTTTGGCCAGCGAAACCCAAAGAACCGGACGCTCACACTAATATTATAAAGAGGTAAAGTTAGTTTTTTTATTTATATGTTTTTTTTTTGTTTGTAGGAGGTAATCTCTGGAAGTACTGATCCGATTACTAAAATTTTTTCACCGATAGAAAGCTCCATTATTCCTGAATGACAAATATTTTTTGTACGCGGGCGGAGCGGCGGTAAAAAGCTAGTTACTTATATCACTTACTGCGGCTTTTTTATTTTTTGGTCGGTAAAAATCATCCAAATTACATCTCCCATCCTTGGGTGGAGCGGACTGTGTCAGACTCTTACTAACTAAAAAACCCACCCCTCTCTTTCCTGCCTGTCATACCGGGGCCGAGCTATCTGTCGGAGCTAATCCTGGCCCCAGTAGGCTTCGACCCGGCTGGGTACTGAGGCTCATAGCTTCTTTCGTTCTGGGGAAAAGTGACAGGGCGTAGTGCTCTTTGATATTTGTGACCAAGAGTAGATTTGTGACATTTTGTCGATGGCTGACGCTGGGTTCAACACAGACAAACATAAACAAAAAAAATAAGTGAAAAAAACTTAAAAATAAACCAAAAGTAAACGAAAAAACACAAATTGATTAATAAAACCTAATGATCCAAGTTGTTCGTCGCATCCTAGCATGAATAGGTCATTGCGGGTCTGTGCAAGACATCCAGACCTGGAACCATTATGTGTAGACCACACAAAAATATTTGTTGTTTTTGTTGTATGATTGTTTATTTTGTGAGTAAGCTGTTTAATTTACATTTTAGTTGCCTCTGTTTTTAATATTATTTACAAACACTTACTTTATGGCATATATAAAAAAACAATAATATTATTTTATTCTATATATCATTTATACAAAAGAATACAGGATTATCTAAATTAAATAAAAACCATTGTGTTATCATGAGTCTCTCTCCATATCGAAACAAAATGAGTTTTTTTTTTATATCTGTATGTTAATTTACTATAAAAACTCTAAAACCAAAAAAATATGAAAACAAAATAGAAGAAGAAAGCGTCGATAAACTGTCTACATTGCTATCGACTGGTAATGTGTCCAAAAGACTGGCGGCATTACCCCAATGTAATTTTCTTGTTTTAAAATATATAGAGTGACTGGTACTTAATTAGTGACCGATACTTAATCACGTGATTGTACCCATGATTACAAACAACTTTCCCACAGAAACTTTTTTTAATAAATTATTATTTTTTGTCATATTTGTAATATGTTATTCTTAAGTTTGCACCTTTTCCGGCTAATAAAAAGTTTTTCTTTCTTTCTTTCTTTTCATCCGTTTTATAACAATAACAAAACAGCTGTTTGAAATTCGCGCGCGCGTGCCGTTGACCGATCAACTATTAGCCGCGTTTTGTTATTGTGATAAAACGAACAAGTAAAAAAAAAATTATTTGGGAAAGTTGTTTATAATCATGAGTACAATCACGTGTATAAGTATCGGTCACTAATTACCAGTCACCCTGTATATATCAGCTCGTCAGGACGGTTCAAGCTCTGATCATCTACCCGGTGGGCCTATGTGGGTATCGTGCAATGAATAAAAACGGCTAGGAACTGAATTAGTATACTTCTCAATACAATTCGTTATAGTGCACTATGATATCAGGTAGATAGGTACAAACAACAAAACGTAGGACAGTTTCAGTACGTGTTCACGCTGCGACGGCCTGGCTGAGAGTGTTCGCTCATTCGCTGTCCGGGCAAGTTCTCCTTTCCCAAGCTCGTAGCGAAAGCAGAAATGCCACTGACTCTGTCAAAACGCGCCACCTCTAGATCTTCTAGCTGTCACTAGATGGCGTGCCTTGTTTTGTTGTCAACAAATCAATGCCACATAATAATATGACATATATTCAACCGCCTCTCTATTATCTTCATTTAAACCATTATCTGTGCAGTCCTACAAACAGTATAAATACCACAATAGAAGATGGCAGAACTGCCCTCTTCCCGAGTTTGAAGTTGATTCCAAGACAAAATTAATTCAAGTCGCATCAAGTTATCGTCATTCAGAACACCACTGTCGGAGTTTTTATAGACCGTTTAAATTGAACGAAGAACTGAAATACAGAGGTCATTTGAATACGAGGGACTTTGACAAAGCAATGCCCTACAAAAGCAGCATGAGATTGGATTGGGACCTATATTTAACTGCAGAATTTTCCAAAAAGAAGGTTTTCCTTTACTACTACTACTTTTTTTTTTGGTGGGTAAATCATCTAAATGAATGTCATGTCATGGATTCGAAGACATGGGACATTCACCAACTCGCACCGGGTCAGCGTGATGGATTACGACTCATCTCCTCTTCTAAAGAGGAGACCTAAGTCCAGCAGTGGGAACATTTAAAAGGCTGATTATGCTTATGTTATAACATCTTCCGCCCAGGAACGGAGCGAGAGATAGTGTCAGACTTTTACTGACTAAAACCTCACTCCTGTTCCTTCTTTCCCATTGTTCCTGGCCTTCTTTCGCATCACTCATGGCCCCAGTAGGCTTCGACCCTGATGGATCCCTACGGTTGCTGATAACTCCATGAGGCGCGCGTGGAACATTACGCGTTATCGACGACTTGGGCTCAGTCCGGACGGTTACCGGACGGTCAGATGGCGAGCTACCCAGTGCTCGCCGTTTCATTTAACCCTTCAATTACGCATCTACGGAAGAGAGAGAGAGGGCCCTTTTCCTGTCACACGATTTTTTAGCCCGCACGCGGTTCTCGTCCGCATGCAGACTGCCCGCATCCTATCATTTGATACATGTTTTTCCTAACATGCGGCTAGCACGCGCGCGGAACGCGGATTGACTACAGGCGCGCAGCCCGCGTGCGCGCTATCCGGATGCGGGCGGTGATCTTCTGCCTTCAGTGTTGTTTTTACTGTGAAACGGGTTGCAAGCATGCTCATAGTCCGCATATATCGCAAACAAGTTTACCCACTGGCGACACGCACAACATTGCAGCAGCAAACGAAATCTTTGTCCTGCGTTCAGCCCGGAGCGTGCTATCATCCGCATGCGGACGAGACCCGCGTGTGGGATAAAATAAGCGTGACAGGAAAAGGGCCCTTAAGAAGGGTAGTGTTTTTCGTAACAAACTGAGCAGTACCAACATTTTTTTTACAACCTCATAATAAAATACACTCACATTTCATAATTTAATGAAAGACAAGCACCAGTACTACTTGTTTTCTTTACGTTACAGCATCAATATGGAAATCATTCACTTAAATTAGAACAAACAGCTCCATGTATTAAAATTGCGGTTTTCACGCTTAAGAATCATTGGAGCCAATGTTTTTTACACAAGCTAACTTTACCTTTATCCTTTTAAAGATAAGGTTTATATTAGCAGTAGCTATAAAGTGCGTAGGCGACTACGCTCCTTTATTACCTTAGTAAATATAAAGAGAACAGTGATTAAGTCAATTTGTTCGTGGTTTGGCGTCGTCTATATGGAACGGCTTATGTGATGTGTGATATTTTGTAAATGGAATCAATTTTGTTGTAAAGAGGTTTTAGAAAAATGTCTCTCCCTCTCTTGCCTAGCCTTGTCCCTTTATTTGGGGTCGGTTCTCCTCGTACCGCGGCGCCAGGACACTTGGTCCCGGGTTGTCTGTATATCTAGTTGTGCCCGCTTGGTATCCCTCTTTACGGTTGTCCACCACGTAGAAAGTGGTCTCTTTTTGCCTCTCTTTTTATTAGGAATGGCTAAAGCCATCGCTGTCTCGCCTCACCACATGTCCAAACCACCTCATACGACTCTCCGTCATCTTTTCTGTTATGGGTGCTACCTTGAACGAGCCCCTTATGTACTCATTTCTCACTTTATCAAGTCTTATAACTCCCGCTGACCACCTGAGCATCTTCATCTCGGTTGTGTGCATTCTTTGTTTATGTTTCTGTAAGACAGCCCAGCACTCAGAGGTTTTAGAAACGTAAAGAGGCATTTTGGAGCAGAAGTAGTCATTATGGTCAGTCTTTATTACATAAAACCACTTGTGGATTTGTAGCCAAGTTTTTTTTTAAGTGGTAATCAAATAACTGCTACCAACGGAGTGAGATAGGGTGTAAGATTTTTGTTGAAAAAAACCCAACTTTGTTCCTCCAGTTGCTTTTTCTGCATGATGCTGATAAAATACTGTCCATCAACTGCCTTCAGACATCAATGATTATTTTTTATCACCGATTAAAATAAAATATGTACAGACCAGTTTCTGCCTGCGACTTCCCCCACGTTACACAGACTTTGGACCCCTGTATTATCATCTTTAGGTAGTGAATTTTGAAAAAAAAACAATTAAAGTGGATTTCAAAAGTGGTTTCAATTTTGGTTCCGTAAGTGACCGCTAGAGGCACCGTAAAATTTGCCATACAAAATATTTACGTCGTCGGTATCGAGTATCGACAAATACCATTGCTTTAAACTCATGGTAGAGGTTCAGGAATGGGTTTTAGCCAGTAAAAGTCTGACACGCCCTCCCGCACAGCCGAAGAGAAGAAATCATTGGATTATATTCCAAATAAAGGAGGTGGAGCCGCAGGCGGAAGCTAGTAGTCTCAGATTTAGTTAGCTACGAATATTACCTTTAGTGGAATAATAATGGCGTCTCCCTTACGTAGTAAATGGGTACCTACAAGAGCGAATGTGTTTAGACCTCGAGCAAGCTCTACAATGTTATTTACATGACTGAATTCAATTGGTTTCGCATTGAATTGCCCCCTTCTATTATGTTCACAGTATTGAGAACGATTTCTGTTGAGATTTGTACGAAACTCTATTTTATGGTTACGGAATTACATACTGACGTATTTATAAATTAACTCAGTTGTAAAAATAGACGCGAGCATGTTAGCTGAAGATGGATATAGCTGAAATTTTGTTTTTTTTTTAATTGATGTAAACTAGTGCTTAACTGTGTTCCCATCTGATGGTAAGCAGTGATGCAATCGTTGATGGCGAAACGTACTAGTTTATGAATATACACCGTTAAATTTTTATCGTTTTAATCCCGTGAAGGGTCGATCCGGTACATGAAACACTATCGATTTGTAAAGATAAAATTAAAAAATAAAGTACCTTTTTTTCAAAACTCGTATTAATTTATGCATGTACGAAATTATTATTTTTAAGAAAACGTCAGCTGAGCGAGTTCAATGACCTGTAGTTAATAGTCAGCGTTGCGTACAAACTACCTACAGGTCATTGAACTCGCTCAGCTGACGTTTTCTTAAAGAAATTAATTTCGTACATCCGTAAAATAATACGAGTTTTGAAAAAACGGTACTTTATTTTTTAATTTCTACAAATCAATAATTTTTCATGTACCGGATCGACCCTCCACGGGATTAAAACGATTATTTAGCGGTGTATGATATGAAACTGATAAAATCTAAGGATGAAAGAAATCTATGTATTTAAAAGGAGAAATTGACTGACATTATCAACGCGCAGTCGAAACTATTGGGATTAGGAGTGTGAAATTTTGCACTAGGCTTCCTTTTATGACGTAGACGAGTACTAAAAAAGGTATTTTCAAAATTTACTCCCAAGGGAATGAAACGGGGGTCCAAAAATTGTATGGAGACATCTACTTTCAAACGGATGAAGGCGCTGGCCGAAACTAATGTAACATGAAATATTTTGTTTAAAAAAAAACTGCTTGACATTTTTCGTCAAAACGATAACAAAAACATTTTTTTTTTATGGTAAAAACCAGTGCTTGACTGCGATTCCACCTTATGGTAAGAAGTGATGCAATCGTTGGCGGTAAAGTGCACTAGTTTATTAAGAGCTTATTCACTCTAGCCTTGAACATCTAAATTATAATCGGACAGGAAGACTGAGCACGCAAATTGTTCCAGTCTTTCGATGTACGCGGTATAAACGCAGAATTCAGTTTTATTCAATATTTTTTTAATCCACTCAACCAAATAAGATTATGTTGGAAGAACAAGGACGTCTGAATGTTATGGACAAAATAATAAAAAAGGAAGATTTTACATTAGAATAGGAAATAGTGACCTTTATCGTTCTTATCTTGCATGAGATGAACTTAAACGTGACGTGCTCATGAAATCTCAGTTTAAAATTTTGCTCCAAAACTTCGCAGACATGTAACATCCACCAACCCACACTTGGCCCGCGTGGTAGATTACGGCCCATTCCCTCTCCTAGAGAGAAGGCTTGAGTCCCAGCAGTGGGATCATTAAAAAAGCAGATTATATGTCATGCTGATGACGATGATGATAAAAAAAAAAATTGTTATCTGCATTTATTTCAACATTTTTTCTTTTCTTCTCCATTTCGTGTTACTATATCCTTACTGGTAGATAAGATTACTAGTCAAAACTAATAGCTCGGCGTTCTCAGAACTGAAACTGATATACACTGACTTGTTAGACCAACACACTGTTCCTAATTAGTGTTTCTGGCTAATTCATGACGTTTGTGCCTTTCTATCTACCTTGAAGTTTAGTCACGTGGTACCTACGGCTATATATTTGGGTTATATTAATGTGTGGTTATCATGTAATTGACTAGCTAATGTTTAATGCTACGTGGTCTTTGAGGCGTTGACCGACATCAATCAATTATTCATTGATGCTATAAATGTAGGTTGAGGTGTATTAGTCAGGATTTATTCAACGTTGATATCGGTAAGTAACAGAGACATGTCAAGCTTTTAGAGCTCCAATATGTCAATGATAAGGATAAGGCCGCCAATTGTGTGTTTTTTTATTATATGGTTTCCTTTTTGTTAATTCATAACCTTGATGTGCAATAAAGTATATATAAATATATATAAATAAATAATAATAAATAATGATGTCAATCAAGACCTTTGACGCATATCTTCCCTATCTATTGATGTTATGTTATGTTATGTTTGTTAGCTAGTTTTAAGATTACTTTTTTTGCGTAAATGAACTGTTTTTCTTTCTTTTTCTTCTTTCAATCTTAAAGACGACCCATACATATTTTTTTTAGAATGAGAATTCTACAAATATTTATCTCGCTCTGAAGGGACCTCAAAGAGATGTTATCGAAACTGTAGGGCCGAGGCCGACTGAGGCCACGGGTTGACTTCTGATAGGGAAACCCGTAGTCTTGGTAAGCAAAGGACAAAATAAAAACATAGGTGTGGTTTAGTCAGTAAAAGTCTAACCTATCTAGTCATTAGATGATTTCCCACCTCGAAAATAGGACTGGCTGAATAACCCAAAATTAGAGAAAGTACCTAATAAACAATAAGCATGTTCTTCATAATCATAACCGAGAGTCGTTTCAAAACCCCCCTTCTTCTACTTTATATAAATATACATGTAGGTATATATTATATTAAATATATATGTATGTCTATTTTAGTTATATATATACATTTGCACTCTTATTTTTCTTAATAATCCATTTTTCGTTGTTTTTTTTTTTTTTTGTGCACCTGCCATGTTTTTCTCTTCACCACCCTAGGTTGACTGGTAGAGAATGCCTAAGACATTAAGTCCGCCTTTGTACCTGTACGTTGCATAAAGTTTTAATAAATAAATAAATAAATAAATAATAAAAAACAAAAGACCCGAGAGCTACAAATAAAACAGTGAAAACAAATTAATAATTGAAATGTGCATCCAGTGAATAAAACAGACAGTTCAGCATTATGCTGCAATATTGAAAGAAAGATAGAAAAGAAAGAAAGTACAATGTGAGTATTTAAAAAGAATGTAATTAAAAGCATTAAAATAAAAGAAGACAAAGATACAGACAATAAAAGAGAAAAAGATAAGATATAAAACAATAAAAAGATATAGAAAGTAATTCTGTGAGATAAGAAAATGAACAAAATGTTCCATCGAGAACGGCCATGATGAAATGTCATTGACAAGGATTCATAATACCTTATGAAGTAGCCACAGAGTTTCGTCTTTTATTAATTTTCTTATTAATATAAATGGACGGAAAGAAGACATCAAATAGTTACATTTTTGTCCATCTGTCTGTTCGTTAAACGTTTCCTAAAGGGCTTCAATTGGCTCTTATTAAAAACTCTTTTGAAAAGGATATGAAATCTTTGACGAACAAGTTAAAAATGTCAACTAACGTTATTGTGGACGGAATTTTTGATTACTTCTTTATATCAGTATCTAGGAAGGTACAGTTTATTACTTAAAATTAGGGGGCACTGAGGTGCTCCCTAATTATTACATACATCTCATAAAGTTATACGGTAGAAGAACTGAGTGGGTAAAAAAACCAAGGCATGTTTTTTTTCTAGTTATGTTTTCGAAGCATTGGTTTTACATAGTGAATAGAAAGAAGACCTAAATTTTATTTTTTAATCTGTACTCAGGTAAGATAACAAGATTAAACAAAATTAAAAATAAAAACGCATTTATATTCCGAGGACTAATTATATTTATTTTTGGGTATCATGAAATAACTTTTCCACCTAAGGATTGAAGTGTGAGAAGTGCCAGATTTTCACAGACTAAAACCCACCCGTATTTTTTCAGTTGCTATTTGCGGTCTAGGGCCACGATAACTCTGAACACAGATGAAAAAGTCTGACTCTCTTTCTCACTCCACCCAGATCGAGAGAAGTTCTTTATAATTTCCTACCAAAAAGAAGGGCCATCGCAATTCTACCATCGGACAACCCGACGTACGGCGAATATTCACCCTTACGTTGTTGAAACCTCTACGGTCCGGACTAAGCGTTTCGCCTCGTCGTTTATACCGCGTACGTCGAAGGATTGGAACAGTTTGCCTGCTGCGGTCTTCCCGTCCGATTATAATTTGGGTGTCTTCATGGCTAGAGTGCTGAGGCTCTTAATAAACTAGTGCGCCTCACCATCAAAGATTGTATCGCTACTTACCATCAGGTGGGATCGCAGTCAAGCACTAGTTTATCTCAATAAAAAAAAAATATGGCAACTCAAAGGAGTTCCTTCTTTTTTTTTGAACCCGATATCATCCAATTTCGAGTTGATGCATATGTTCAAATCGCGCGATACAGAGCTTCGTCGTTTAGTTCTTATATGATGCTACATACATGCGGACCTACAATATCTAAAGCTTGTCACTAAAACGTCAAACCGTATGATCAGAAAATTACTCTAGCAACAGTATTCCATGCTTCCCTTTCCATGAATAATTTAGTCAGCTGCCATGTTGGCGGGCGTTCTAAACAATCACAGTTCGTAATTAGTGTGAACTCATTAGCACGTGTACATGGAGGCTAATGGGTGGACGATGGATGTTGGCTCAGCTGGGTGCAGTGGCGTAGATAGTGACTCAGGCGGGGCCCCATTTTATGAGGATTTTTTTTCATGCAAAATAAGCCCTGCTAGTACAGAATAGGTAATTTATTTCAGAAATCCCCATCGACAAATCCGCCCCATTTGGGGTTGTTACTTATATATAAAAAAATCCCCTTTAGGCTGATATTGTTTGACTGCCACCGCTGCTGCTTGTTTTGCTACTGTTGTTGTTTGCTGGTTAGTTTCGTTTTTTTTTTTTATTTAGAATCAACATCTGGTAGGGATTGTTAGTTAATTTTCCGAAAATCTTCACTGGACTTTTTTTCACAAATCCCAACTAGTTAAACAATATTAACTAGTTGGGATTTGTGAAAAAAAAAGTAACAATCCCCACTGATGGGGATTTGTCGGAGGAAAAGTGAATGCTCAAAAAAAACCCAGCTCCGGCAGAAACGAGATGTTTCTCAAATTATCAATAATAGTAAGTAATAAAACAATAACCAGCTATTATCGTAATCCTTACTTGAAAACATATAAAAATTGCCAGTTTTATTAATCAGGCACTGACTTTAAAAATTGCTTAATTATAATTCAATATTCATTATTTTTAACTGAATTTAAAAAAAGAGGCGGTTTTAAATTCGATAGTATTTTTTATATTAATTTGTTTTCTTTTATGTTTTTTTTTTTTGTTACCTCGGAACTCCGTCGTTTATGGACCGATTTGCAATTTTGTTTTTTCTCCTAAAAGGATATGCTTCCCAGTGGGTCTTATTTTTATTTAATCAAGTTCTGATGATGGAATCCATGAGGAATCGAGAGAACTCCTCAAATATTATAGGTAACTATATGGAGATTTTGATATTTTCATCGAAAACTCAAATATTTACTCGTCAAAAAGTAACATTTGATGAAGTGGAACTGGAGAAGAAGACCAGAAATGGCCAACGGAACTTCATACTCACGTAGATATCACAATGGAGGTAGTTAAGCAACTGTGTCAATACAAATAAATAAATATGTAGTTCTGAATAGTATTGTTGTAAATGGTATCATCGAAGTTATGTTGATGATGGAGCCGGAAGGTAGGTACCGGAACTCCGCAATTAATCAATGTATCTTAGCCGGGTTTGGGCTTGTTAGAATTATCATGAGATGTACTTTGGCTATAAGAATAGAATAAACTTGATTGTACACCAAAAAGCACAGTTGTACTATCACAACTACCACAACTAAAACGTCTTTTATTGAAGAGGCCCTTCAATAAGAGAGGTTTTAGTTGTGGATAACATGTTCCGAATTTTTGCCCTTGTAGCCTAGGGGCCGTGTATATGTGTAGTACGGTAGATACGGCGGCAGCTACGCTACTAGCCGGTTGGAGTATTTTTACTCGAACTCTGTGACAGGGGTAATACGACGATGTATGCGCAAATACATAAATTTTTTATACTTTACTACGAACATTTTAAAGTGAACATTGCAAAAAAACGTACAAAAATTGTGCAATGGATCCTACTCTCTATTGTGATTTCTCTCTTTCACTCAATGATTTGCTGAAAGAAAACTCAACTTTAAGTTAAGCTCGCCTATGTTCCATTACGGTCATTTCTTCCCGATCACATAAAAAAAAATCGCTTGAATCCTGTGGCGCGGCACCAAACCAAACCCTTTGAAGTTTTCGTTTCGAGTGCAAGCAAAAATGAACTTAGCGGTGGTCAGGCGAAAGTGTCTTTGATGGTACATAAGCGAACTTAACTCGAAGTTGAGCTGTCATGAGTTTTGTGAGATCATGTACATGTACTCTGTTATCCACAAATATTGTTACTTTTTATGGTGTGCGATAAAGAATAAAGAAAAATTGAATTTCGTATTCACACCCAAGTTGAGTACGTTTACCGTGCCAATAGTTACGTCCCGTAACCGTCCGGTTGCAGTACGTTAGCAGTCCGAAAACAAACGCCTAAATTGAAAGCGCCCTTAATACAGAAGCTAAGCTTTAAGTACAAAAAAACATCTACATCTACTCTGAGATCAAACAGACCACAAACTTGCACCTAGTTGCGACATTTGCTCTAGATTAGTGAAGTGGTTATGTAGCAAACGACACGCGGTTTCGAAGTACATAGCCAATTGCGGCTAGTTAGTTGTACTACGACAATCTACTAAGAAAAACGCTTAATTGTCGTTTTGTACACATGTTTGTACGACATTTTTGGCCAAAAATGTTGGTTTCTATATCTTTGTTTTTCTTAGAAAAATCCAGAATTTTTTTTTGTTGATTTTTGTTTTTGGGATTTATGTAAAAACGAGCGATTACGTAATAATAATACCCCCCGTGCGCGAGGGGTTAAATAAATTACACAAAGTATCTAATGCGTCTGGCTGGGTTTGAACCCTCGACCTACAACTCGTAAGTCGGGGCCGTTGCGACTCGGCCACTACTGTTCTGCTCGGTGGAGGAAAACATTGTGAGCAAACCGGTATGTCCTAGAACCAAAAATTCGAAGACATGTGCCATCTACCAATCAGCAAAGGGCCCCCATGTTGCTCTTAGAGGGGAGGCCGGAGTCCCAGCAGTGGAACCTTGAAAGGCTGATTATGCTATGCTATGACTTATTACACTTTAGCACATTAAGAAAATAATATTTAAAAAATAATTGAAACGATATTTTTATTCATCGCTTGGAGAGCTTGGCGAATGTCACAGTCACAGATCTCAGAATTTTTGGTCCCAGAACATGACGATTTTCTCACGATATTTTCTCACTGCTTTGAGAGCAGTAGTGATGAAATAAATTACACAAAATAAAGTGCATGACTGGATATGAGCGGCGTTATCGCTGAACCACGAATGCTTTTAGTCTAGATAATATCCAGCTAATACAGACAATTCGTTTGTTGTTAGCTGGTTAGTGTTTTAGTTATGTATGTATTGTGGAGGTAGCCGAAGCAGATAAACTACAGAACTACAGATTTGGTATTTTACGTGTCGATTATAAATAGGATTATTATGATTGAAATTACTGTAACTAATAGAGCATTGAGGCCGATAAAATTTGGTCTAACTAACACTAAGCAAAAGGTAATAATATTTATCTTAATAAACTCTAAAAACGCTACGAACAAACAATGCCATCATAATCACTTACAAGAAGTAAGACACTCAACATACTTATAAAACACACAACTGTTAAACCACCAATCGTCTTTCTTTTTTTTTGGTGGGGAAAATTATCCAATGACAACCCCCGCTCTTGGGCAGAGTGGGAGATAGTGTCAGACTCTTACTGACTAAAAAACCCACCCCGTTCCTTCAAGCCTTCATACCGGGGCTCGAGTTCCCTTTCGGATAACCCTGGCCTCAATAGGCTTTGACCCGGCTGGGACCACCAATCATCTCAATAGTCTATCACGTATAACCAAAATATGAATATTACGACAACCACAAAACAATTAAGTAATAAACCTCACAATCCAAAATTAACATAAGATCCATAATCCATATCGAAATCGAATCATAATATCGAATTAAAAAACAAACAGCCGAACAATATCGATTTAATACTTATTATGTTAATGAATGTTTCAGTCATTATTTGAAACATTCTGAAACTCTGTAACGTCAACGTAGTATTTTACCTTTTGAAACAACCAACTCTATGTCATACAAGACACAGTTCAAATTTCGTTGCAACTCAAAATTTTATTTATGTTCGTTTTAATTCTAACGTTCATTTAAAAAACTACTTTAAATAAACAACGCTAAAGTCGATATTTTAATTGGTAGTGACGGAATGTTTTTTTTTAATTCTGAATGCGATCGATGTGATTGGAATAGTCCCTGCAGAATTGCTAATGCATTCTCGTTGGACAATCGCTTCGGCTGACATCGTGTCATGTCGGTTCATTCGAAAATGAAATTGAATTACGAGCTTCGGAATGCAATGCTCGTTAACTTTTTTTTCTTTCTGTGTGATTAGGTTCTCTTGCCGCATAGTTATAAATGATGTTGGATAAAAGAAAAATGTTGTTTGATGTTTACAAAACTGTTACTTATATCATTTTGAAAAGTACCTATACGGTACATAAATATATCAAATAACTAAAGACACAATAAGGGATTAGAAAGATTTTCAAACCAAGCTGCTATTACGACATCAACAACTGAGATTATTAAAAACATATTACATATTAATATTTTTATCTAAATATCCATAAAGGTACATAATATTAAGACTACTAATCCAGACTGATTTTATAAACTCTAAGATATAACCATGACTCACCATTACAGGAGTAAACAAAATTAAAAGTATCAACTTTTTCAGGCATATGTAACCAATCAAAAGCTTATATTTCGTAACATTATTCAATAGACCGTAAATAACTCATTATACTATTATGTACTTCTTCAAAGCAGTCAAGACCTCTTAAGATTTACACAGACTTTGATATTTCCAATCCACTTAGCAAGGGACCCAATTTCGAGAGCTCTTGAGAATAGCAACATCACTAATTTCACAAGTACCTACATAAAAAATTTATCAACTTTGACGGCATTGTAATTTATTCAGAGTTCTTAAAATTCAATTTTAACTCCGTTTCTCATTAGTCAGAACTCAAAAGTCGGAACTGACATTGGAACTTTCTAAGTCACCTGAGCGCTTGCTCCATTAGCCATTCATTCATTCACTCACTCACTCAAGTTCAGAATGAACGATCTTTACGTTTAAATAGATCGTTATGAACGATCTCACGCGATGTTGAGGTGACTTGAACATTTTTTTTTCTGAATTGAATCTTTATTCATTTCAATGAGTTGGTTGATTTGAAATTTTCATGATGAATGAGTTTGTTGAAAATATTTTTGCATAAACGCCTCGCAGCTTGGGATTGAAAATAAATTGACGGGTATTTTTATACTGTGATTATTCCAGAGCTGAAAATATTTACTCATGTGCCGATTTTATATCATGAATGACGATTTTTCTGACATCTAAGCCTTTGCAATTTCTAATTGAACCATGTTATGGGACTACAAATCAAACAGTCAATTTTTTTTTCTACTGATCGATTTTTCACTTTATTATGGAAATACATAAGAATTTATTGAAATACAACACAGTTTTCAAAGAAGTCAATTTTCTTTCTAATCAAGTACAATCAATTTTATATTTCTTAACACTGTTCCAATTTCTGTAATACGTTTTACTTATAGATGCCAATCTTCCTTTACACATATTTGCTGTAGGTGGTCCAGCAAACACTACGTAGTACCGTACCAATATCACGTACACACGTGTGTTTACAAGTGTCTCTGATTTCCTGGTAACGGTAAAGAAACAAACTAAAGTAAACGCCACGCTATTCCGAGAACATTGAAAAATACTGCGATTTCCAATGGTGAGGTTGCAAAGAGAGTTCTTTTTTGTGCTATCCTTTAGCACGAAAAAGAACTCTCTTTTGTCCCTAGATTGTGCGTCTTAGACCAGCAGTTCACCGCGGTTTCAACCACATCTTTGGTTATAGCTTTTCTTCCCGAGAGTCATGGGCAAAATCCTACAACCTAGTCTATACTATGTGTCATGAATCTGTCTATTTCATATAGAAAGATTGTTTCCAATCTGACTGGTTACAGAGTTAAGGTCATTTAAACAAACAAAAAACTTTGAAGCTTAATTCTAATTTACAGCAAACGACATTGATTCCATCACGGGTAAAATTTGAGTGCGACGCCTGACTTCCAAATTGGAACAGGCTGGAGCTGCGCATAAGCGGCTTCTGCCCGATCTAGGGGTCTAAACGCCTACTACCCCTCTACGGGGGTTATGTGGTCCATAGGCCTTTACGGGATTCTGATGTGGACACGGTCGCCGTGCAAGCGAGCGCTACACCGGGATGAAACACCGCTGTCACAACAAATAGCGGCAGAGTTCTGATGGTTTCTTATAGCGGTATGGAAACAGCGATTGTCGCAACCCAGTGCAAGGCATGCCATTATTACGGCAGTAAGGTCCCCCCTCATCGGACACAGTTGTTCCGAGATGTGCCTGAGTCGAATTCGGCAAGAAAAAATACCCTGGTCACCAATAAGCTTATAGCACGGACAAGACAGTGGAACAGACGGTGAAGTGCCATGTACTTATGGAGGAGATCGGCGGCGGCGACTTCTTGCATCCAGCCCTGGTTCAAGCCTAGCCTGGTACGGAGCTAAAGGGAATGGGAAGCAGTGAGCATCTTCTGCAAAGCAGTGTTGCGAGCAAAGGACGCGGCGGAAATCATGAAGTGGAGACAAGCCGCCAAGTAAGACAAGGGGTAATGGATAGCTCGCAATCCAGCCGTCCTATGAAAACCAAGCCCAGGTCGACAGTGCGTTGTATTCCATACGAACCGTTCAGAGACGTAAGCATGATTGACGGGGTAAGTTAGGGCTGACGTCTACCAGGGCTGCGGATTGTTAGGAGGAGTTACCTTGGTCATCGTAAAGGGCAACTGAAGGAACACATTTTAGTCAGTAAAAGTCTGACACACACTTTCGCACTATTAAAAGTGAGAGAAGACATCTTCTCTTCAGACAAGAACGTAGGTGGGGTTGACATTAGTCCGTAGGGAGTAAATACGATTTTTCTCAGCTGTTTGTGAAATTGAACTGTGAATTATGATAATAACGGACATAACACAATTCACAACACAACACAATATAATTACCAACACAACACAATTTCCAATAACACAATTACCAATTTAAATAAAGCTAGTTTTTGTAGGCATAATCATATTACTTTATCTAATTTATAAGGCTCTTTCTACCTAATTACGTTGGGTATCTCGTTAATAATGTTTATAAATTAACGTAATCTAAAGATCTTTACCAAGTACTGAGGCGTGAATTCCCGGCAGACGTGGCGTTAATTCCGACAAGGACATAAAATATGAAAATCGTTAACAAGGTACCTAAGTACTTGTAAAATTAGCACTTAAAAGGGTCTGTTTGCCTACATGATTAAGTTAAAAAGTCGAAAATTAATGTCTACCTTTTTTTGAGATGGGAAATCATAATAAATTATTTCTCCCGCTAGAGTAGAGGGAGAAGGCGTGTCAAACATTTACCTACTGACTAAAACCTTCTTATGTTCTTTTATTTACCCTTTGCTTACTAGAGCGTATGTCCTCCAGGCGATCCGCACTATGGGCACAAAATATGTAGGTACAGAAGTTAATCTATATACAAAGCGCGCTCGAGCGACGCACACAAAGACACCGCTCACAGACACGATGCCTCGGTCGCGTCTCGGATCACTCGTCGAACAATTCCGGCTCAAACGCTCATTAGTGTGCGTCCACCGAGCGTAGGTATAAAAAGTGAAGTACATACATGAGATTGTCTTCTGTACCTATCTATTTTGTGCTATGGTGACACACAGGCATTTCTACCGTCTGAATCCGAAACAGGAACCTCTCCAACTAGCTAAGTCCGTTGAGGACTTGTGTAAAGCAGGGAGTGAGAATTCGTTGGCTTCTTTTCAGTTATTCTTCAAAGAAAGGGTTTACCACCGCGATTGTGGCTTGCCCTACACTTATAAACCTAAGTCTTGTCTCAAAGTATTTTGATAAATTAGACATTTTCTTTGAAGATGATCTTGCGAAATTATTAGCAATTATAATAAACTAATTTGACTTTTGTTCTGTTAAATGGGATTATGTTATTATCAGATTTATAAACACTCGATTTTATCATTGGTACCTAGTAAAAACCGAAATGTAAAAATACTGTTCGACGATATAAATTCCATTATGTACGGAGCAAGCAAAAATAAACCTTTAGTTGATGCCTTTAGGTTTAATGTGACTGTGTGACTGTTCAACCTAACAGGATATCATCAAACATTTTCTGGAAACAACCAATTTCGTCTACCTTCTCTCCAAAGCGACTGAGTGGCTGTCAATCAATCAGTCAAAGTCAATCAATATTAATCAATCAGCTATGAGGTCGACTTCCCCTTAACTCAGCCTCGGGGGATTCAGGTCAAATTCAATAAAATCATTGTTGAAAACTGCCGCATGCCATATGCCTGATACTCAATACTTAATTCTTTATTGTAATCCACAATTTAGGCTTTTTTTATGGTGGGAAAAATCATCCAATGACAACCCCGCTCTTGGGCGGAGCGGGAGATAGTGTCAGGCTCTTACTGACTAAAAGACCCGGGTGGATCGTAGAACCAACCTATTCTAATCTAATTAGCCCATTATGTCCCATAGCTGAGTAAAGGCCTCCCTCTTCGTCACCCGTCTGTCTTCAGCCATTACGGGCCAGTCTCTTGGGTAAGAGTTAAGTTCATCTGTCTACCTTCATCTTGGTCTGCTGTGAGGTCACCCAGTAGAATAGAATAGAATAGAATAAACTTTATTGTACACCAAAAGTAAAATTACATAAATACACAACTTAAATGTATGGGTACAATCAGGCGGTCTTATCGCTTAAAGCTAGTATTTGATAAAACCCAATAAGTGTCCATTATAGCCTACAGGTCATCTGACATGCTACGGATGCTGTTCCTTCTAGCCTTCATACCGAGGCTCGAGTTCCCTTTTGGATAACCCTGGCCCCACAGTATGCTTCGACCCGGCTGGGTCCCTGCTGTTGCTGACAACTCCTTGAGGCGCGCGGAAACAGAGCGCGCCGTCGACGACTTGGGCTTGGTCCGGAAAGTTACCGGACGGCCAGACAGCGAGCTACCTATTGCTCACTGTCCGCAAGCCCGCGCCTACGGTGGCTGGAAATCGGGATCAGAATCCCGGCGCTGGCGACGAGAACGCCGTTGCCTGATGCGGTCGGCCTCCTCCTTTGCGAGCATTACTGCTTCGCAGAAGTTGGCGTCCGCCTGCCACTTCTCCTCGCTCCGGACCATGGCCTCAAACAAGGCCCGGCGCGAGAGGTCTCCGCCCCCACGAAGGCACGGCGATGCTCCGCCCAAGCAGTTCTGGAGTGGTGAATGCATTCCAGACGACGCCGACGTAGCGTTAGAATGGCTCTCGCAAGGTGAACTGAGGAACTGTGAGTATCGAGGCGAACTGAATAATGCGAAACGTACAGGACTGATCGTTGTGGCCAGATGTCGACCAACTGAAATAATGATGAAATAAGATATCAGACATAATTGTGTTTAACGGCAGTACCCATAGAACGGTGGCTCCAATCTACTCATTACAATCTAAATATATCCACGCTTGACCTTTTTAATTCTGTAGTATTTTTACAACCATCGTATCTTAAGTATATCCTGACCTTTACCCCGATATCCATTTAAAGTCAAAATTTAAACCGACGTTGGAATTAAGCAGCATTATGACAACAATTATCAGGACCCTTGTCAAGTGTCATAGTGCTTATATGTGGTGTGACGTCAGGTGTCATGATAAAGTGGACGATAGGATTATCTGCTTTGTTAAGCTGCGACTAAAAATAGAACTACTTACGTGATATAGGGACTTTTTTTATTTATTTGTTAAAACTTTGCACATAAACACTGTACAAAGGCAGACTTAAATGCCTTAGGCATTTTCTGTCTACATTTTTTTAAGTGGGAATATCATCCAATAACATCTCCCGCTCTTGGGCGGTGCGGGATATACTGTCAGACTTTTACTGACTAAAAACCCACTCCTGTTCCTTCTTTGCCTTCGTCCCAAGGTAGACATCGACCGTAGTGTGAAAGTGAAACTCGGCGACTTTCACACTACGGGCGATGCCTACTGGGACCACGCACTTGGCTTATACCCTGCTGTACCCCTACGATTTGATGACATCTCCTTGAGGCACGTTTGGACAGTACGTGCCGTCCACGACTTGGGGTCGGTCCGGACCGGACGGTTACTGGACGGTCAGATGGAGAGCTACCCATTGCTCGCCGTCCGCAAGCCCGCACTTACGGTGGCCGGAAATCGATATCGGGATCCCGGTGGCTGGGGCGTGAGGGACGCTCTTTCACGCGTGCACGTGCGGCCTTCTCCTTTGCTAGCATAATTGTTTCGCAGAAGGACGTAACATAAGGACTGGGGACCTAATTAGATTTTTGTTTCTTTTTTTACTTGGGTAGGTTACATACAGATTTAGAACATCGCCTAGCGTTAAATATTCATGTGGAATACATTTTTTTTCTATAAAAAGAACTCTTGAATGTTTGATTATATTTAGAGCTTCTGCAAAAATAATGTGCGTAGAAGTACACCTACACCTACCCGTCATTTTGTGATGTTGCGCGAGTATATGTCACATGTTACTTGTCTTTGCCTAACTTATCTTTATATTATATCTTAAAACTGCCAAGCCTGCGTGCTTGCGACTAAAATTAGTTTTCTTCAGAGTATTCTATATATTTACTATTTAGTATATAATAGAACGGCGAACCGACAAGACTGGAGGAAGATTAGGCGCGGGTGTAACACCATAATAATCATAATATACATATTCAGCCTTAGAATGTTTTCCTGGTGGGACTCAGGCCTTCTCTCTGTCAGAGCAGATAGGCCGTAATCTACCACGAGGGCCCAGTGTGATACTGGTGGACGTTTTTTGATTTTAGGCCGGTTTCCTCGCGATGTTTTCCTTTACAGTTTTGATGAAATAAATTAACACAAAGTAATGTGCCTGGCTCAGTTTAAACTTGCGACCCACTGGGCTACCATTGCTCTTGTAACACCATCAAATTCCAAACATTGGGCGGCTTTAGAGTAATCTATATAAATAAAAATGAATGTTGCTAAGCGCAAAACTCGACAGATTCGGCTAATTTTTTTCATAATTATGTTATCAAGGCACACGGAAGGTTTTAATATTTTTTTAAATACTAGATATTAAATTTAGACAGCTCAAACGGCTGCCCAACTTAAATGGGACTGGGCAGGACATGTCTGCCGCATGTCTAAGGCGGTTATCACACCGCCACGCACCACATTAACGTTGCTTGTAAGTATCTCCGTTTGTATAGAAAACACACACAGTCCTACACACTGAAACTGCATCCACACGCGTTCATGCAGATCACGCACATACATGCAGGGAAACATGCACTCACGCGCGTGGGTGCGGGGCGCCATACAAGGTATGGCACACTGAGTCTCGTAGTACCGTGCGTGATTTTGTATGAAATGCCTGCGTGAATTTACAAAACGCACCTACGCGCGTGAGTGCATTTTCACGCGCTACGCTGCATGGTGCGTGGCAATGTGATAACCGCCTAACGGGTTGTGAGCCCGTAAAACGCAGGATTGGTGCCTGGACACAGAGATACGGGGCCGCGGCAGACCACGAAGGAGATAGCAGGACGACCTGGATGGCTTCCTTAAAAATGAGAAAGCAAGGAATCGTGCTCATTGGAAAGAATGAAGGAAGGCTTTTGCTCAGTAGTGGAAAAAATATAGGCTTGTATAATTCGGACGAAGTCTGTCCGAGCAGCTAGTTCTTATTAGAAACATTCAAAAGCACTTTTTGCTCGACCCGGCTATAAAATCCACGCTCAACAGCCGTGCTTACAACCACGAGACCGACAAAGCAGTTCTACTTATATTACAGGTAAATTGAACTGTCTCTCCGATACGTATATTCATGCAAACACCTGATCTTCTCAAACAATGCGCCATTCTAATCGTGCGTCTAACACCGAAACTAAGTTCAACTAAGATTAGATTAACCGCACACTTTGTAATCCAGTTAGTTCTGACGCCTGATAGCATAATGCTGTTAACTATAACGTAATGCTGTTAACTTTGATGAGGGTTTAATGTTAAGCGTGTTATTGTTGGTAACAATATTATTTCAACGACAGTTATTACTACAATTGTTTTTGGATGTCTATTTTTGGAATACGAAGAAGCATGTAAACGAATATTATTATTGATCGCGCTACTACTCGTAGTACCGTACTGTCAGTAGATATCCAGAAATGGAATATCATTTGTTTAGCATTGTTTGGTGGGAAATTATCTACTGATTTCTCACGTTCTAGGGTGACGCGAGAGGGCGTGTCAGTGTTTCTCTGTTCTTTGTGTTCTAGGACCACAGTTTCTGTTTCGGAAGTCACCTTATAGCCCCAGTAGTCTTCGGCCTGTTTAGCCCTACGGTTTGGCTTACATCTCCATTAGACGTGCGTGATTCACTACGCGCCGTCAACGACTCGGGCTTGGTCTGGACAGTTACCAGATGGCCAGTCGGCGAGCTACTTATTGCACGTCGTCCGTAAGCTCACGCCTATGGTTTCTGGAAATAGACATCGGGGTCCCGGTGGCTGGGGCGTGAGGTTGTCCGTTTCCTCACGCGTATGGACACCTCTTTTGCTGGAATTATTACTTCGCAGAAAGAAACGACCGTCGCCTATTTCTCCTCGCTTCGTACGCCTGGCCTGTACCAGGGCCCGGCACGAGAGGACATCACGACCAATCGCTTCCACGAGGACACGGTGGTAATCAACCTTAAGTACATGATAAACAAAATTATAAAACTAAACCACGAAAGTCAAACTTTAATTTTTTATAATAATAATAATTTATTAAAAAAAACTAAATAACAAGTCAGTGTTGACTTAGGTAATGTACTAAGAGATATTCTATCATAACAGCTGGACCAATCAATATACAAGGATTATAATACAATAGAAACAAGATAAAAAAAATACAGTTTTAGCACGCAAGATAATAATAACGAACTAAGTGATTTCAGTTTTTAAACTGATCAGAGCCACGTAGCGTCTTACGTTAGTGAGGTTGCAAAGCGATGCAATGCGTTTGGCATGAATTCAATGCGACACGGTGGTTTTTTTGGTAGAGTTCGCTGAAAATATTAAACCAAAAGGTCGCGATCGCATCGCTTCGCTAATCACTACACTGCACCCACGTGCAATTGGACACATAAGCCATTGCAATAGAATATTATTATCAATTGTCTTTTCCATTCGTGACTCATCGCTTCGCGTTCACCGTCGCGTCAATTCACTTAGGTAGGACGTTAGAGTTTATATAGACTGTACAGTGCATATACCAAAAACACACTTAAAGTCATTTATCGGGAAACAAACAAAACATTGTTTCCACTCCGTCCTGTTCTAAATCACGAACCAAAAACCCCTAGCACGTTTTAACTACACCAATACAAAAAAAAAAAAAACTTATTTTGCTTTCCAAAACTCCTGTAGAAAAACTTTCCGTAGCGTGCTCCATGTACCGGAACAGTTTTTGTAACAATTGCATGTGACAGGCACGTAGGGAATTGAACTGCACGTGTTCGAACGGGACCCGAGTTGATCTACTTTCACATCACTAGAAGAATAGATATGTGTTTGACCTGCAGTGGATATGATAGATTAAGGAGATGTGACCAGGATCACGTTTTTTATAGCGTTAGGGTTGGTACACAGGGTTATTTGTAAAACAACCTCAAGTATGGCAACAGTAGAGTTAAACTTGCCTTATGCACGTGAACTCTAATATCCACATATTTTGTTATTTATCATGGTGTACAATAAAGAATTAAAGATAAACTACTGTGAAACTTTGTTAGGTTTATAAAAAGATAACAACAATCACCGACTTACATAGTAATATCCTGTTGTCTCTCGCGATTATCTGAAAGAAGCAAATAAATATTCATTAGTCTATTGTAAAGTTTTAAGTTGCAAATGCATACAAAAAACATTAATTTCAATCAGTCTGAGTGCAAATGAATACAGATTTCCGCTGGTCCGTGACAATGCTTGTATAAATATTCATAGACTAGATGTGCCAACGCGATCAAAATGGGTAGTTTAGCTGTAAATACATGAACAGATTGATAGACAGAGAGATTAACTTTTCAAGAGTTACCAACATTTTTTTTATTTAAGTGTAACCAAGAAACAAATGGTTTCAAAAATTATTATTATTATTAAGAGTGCCCTTTCCGACCCATCTATCGTCAACTTAACCATGGTTTGAAAGCTTATTGGTTCATCCAACGCAATCTAATGCAATGTTTGATAAAGAGGCAATGCAAAAAAAAAGAGAGACAGCATCTAAGCGCTCTGTTGGCATTCGGTAATTTCATCATTCACTCCAATTTTTCAAAAAACCTGTTCCAGCACGTTTTTTTTTTTTCTAGAAAAATAGGGTTGCCAGGAAACAAAAATAAATCAGGAACCAAAAGCCAAGTTTAAAAAAACGAAACCAATTTAGTTCTTGAAATGTTCAACCAACCCACCTTTTTTTTTTTTTTTTTTTTATGGTGGGAAAAAATCATGCATTGACATCCCCCGCCCTTGGGCGGAGCGGGAGATAGTGTCAGACTCTTACTGACTAAAAGACCCACCCCGTTCCTTCTAGCCTTCATACCGGGGCTCGAGCGCCCTTTCGGATAACCCTGGCCCCAGTAGGCTTCGACCCGGCTGGGTCCCTGCTGTTGCTGACAACTCCTTGAGGCGCGCGGGAACAGCGCGCGCCGTCGACGACTTGGGCTTGGTCCGGACAGTTACCGGACGGCCGGACAGCGAGCTACCCATTGCTCACTGTCCGCAAGCCCGCGTCTACGTTGGCCGGAAATCGGGATCAGAATCCCGGCGACGGCGGCGGCGATAACGCCGTTGCCTGATGCGTTCGGCCTCCTCCTTTGCGAGCATTACTGCTTCGCAGAAGTCGGCGACCGCCTGCCACTCCTCCTCGCTCCGGACCATGGCCTCAACCAGGGCCCGGCGCGAGAGGTCTCCGCCGCCGATCGCCCCCACGAGGGCACGGCGATGTTCCGCCCAAGCAGGGCACACCTCGACTGTGTGCTCCACCGTGTCCTCCGGGCGTTCCGCACAGTGGCGACACCCGGGCGTCACTTCCGCATGAATCGAGTGCAGGAATCTCCCGAACGAACCATGTCCGGTGAGTACCTGCGTCATGCGGAAGGTAAGGACGCCGTGAGGTCTTTCCAGCCACGCCTCAAAGAGGGGACTTACCGCCATGATTGTGGCGTGCCCAGCACTGGGTTGCGATAGTCGCTGACGCCATTTCACCATGAGATCCCGCCGGAGCTCTGTCCGCCATGCCGTGACCTGTCGCGGCAGCGGACTTTCACCCCGGCGTTGCATCTCCACGCGCATATCGTGCATGTGTGCAAGGACTGTTGCCTCCAGATCCCACGGTGGTAGGCCAGCCAGAAGGCTCGCCGCTTCGCGGGAGACCGTGCAGTATCCCCGCACCATCCTTATCGCCATGACCCTCTGGCAGGCGTTCAGTATGGCCGCCGGTTGCTTTTTCAGCAACGGCGCCCACACCGGCGCCCCGTAGAGGGCCATGGACCGAACGATCCCCGCGTAGAGCCTCCGGCAGGAGGCGTCTGGACCCCCAAGGTTGGGCAGGAGCCGCTTGAGCGCAGCCCCAGCCCGGTTGAGTTTGGGAGCCAGACGTCGGAAATGCTCCACGAAATTCCACCGGCTGTCGAGGACGAGTCCCAGGTACTTCATCGTCGACCCGACACCGATGTGAACTCCTCCTACCGTTAGTTGGGAACTCAATGGCGGCGCGCTCCGAGACTGGCGACCGTGGAAACACATCGCCTCGGATTTGTGAAGCGCCACCTCGAGTCCCAACTCCTGGATCCGATCAACGACCATCGCAACCCCGCGTGTCGCTAGAGCGACCGCCGCCTGGTACGACTCTCCCTGCGCTAGGACCAGCGTGTCGTCTGCGTAGCAAACCACGCTGACCCCGTCAGGGAAGTCGCCGCGCAGCACGTAGTCATACCCGATGTTCCACAAGGGTGGCCCTAGTACCGACCCCTGCGGAACACCGCACGACATCCCTCGACGTTTCCAGTCTCCCTGGTGACCGGGATAGACTATAAGTCTCTCCGACAGATAGGCCTCGACCACTCGACAGAGGTATTCGGGCACCCGGTGGTACCGGAGTGCCCTCCGGATCGTACTCCAGGGCAGGGAGTTGAAGGCGTTGGCAATGTCCAAGGACACTGCCACGACACACCTGCCCCGGGACACCGCAGCCCCCGTCGTGAGGGCTCGCACGCGCATGATGGCGTCCACCGTAGAGCGCATCCTGCGAAAGCCGAACTGTCCGTCCGAAAGGTCCGGCCCCACCCGTGCTAGGCGCCCGACGAGGCGGTTTGCAATGACTCTCTCAAAGAGCTTGCCCACCTCGTCGAGCAGCACAATGAGCCGGTACGCGGACGGAGAGTCCGCAGGGCGCCCTGGCTTCGCTATGAGGACCAGTTTCCCCGTCTTCCAGCAAAGTGGGAACTGGCCCCTCTCCAAACATGCGCTGAAGAGCCCTCTCAGTCGAGGCCCGAGAGCCTCCATGGCCAGGACCCAAGCCTTTCCAGGCAAGCCGTCGGGTCCTGGGGCGGTGTTTTTGGCACTCAGCCTTCGCACCGCCACTCTCATTTCTACCTCGGTCACCTCTGGAGCATCGTCGTCGTCGCTGTTGCGGTCCGCGTCAGACACCGCTGGCGTCAACCAACCCACCTCAATAACAGATGTAGAATTAGTCAGTGCTCACAGCGAAACCAATCTGTACCGTGTTTTAAATCCTCCAGCCTGACGGGCACACGAACCCGATGGGTCGGAAAATAGGGTGCCTCAACTAATTGATATGTAGGTACCCATTTGTGTTCCCGAAAAGTCGATTGCGGTAGTGGATTTGCAAAATGGTCGTGTAGGTTTTTTCTAAACGCCAAAACTTTCCCATATCGTTTAAATTGCACTAACTCTAGATTCAGATTTCATTTCGTTTTTAGTTTATTATTTTGCTTTAAAGGTCTTTTAGCGAGCCAATGGCCTTATAAAACGGTCTTATTTAAAAAAAAAAAATCTTGTGTACTATGTGTATTGTTTGCGTCACTGGGCCGACGGGGTTATAGTCTGTAGTCGAACGGGAGTAAGTCAGACGACGGAACGGAGTGATGATGCTTTGACAAGCCAAATAAATTCTATTAATATAGACCATAGTGGATTGAATGTGATAAGCTCAATTTGTAAGAATGTTTCGTCGTAATATATTTATTTTAGAACTTATTTACTGGAAGCCGACTGCCACTTCCTTAAGTAATCATCATCATCATCATTTCAGCCGATATACGTCCACTGTTGGACATAGGCCTCCCCCTTGGTAAATGGCAAAGGCAAATGATCCCCTCATCTGATATGGATTAGCACTTTTATTGACTTTCAATAACGATCACCCTTTTGGCATTATTAGCAATTCGCAATATTGACTAAGTAATACAAATAATATTAGGTAGTAGGTAGCATTTGATTAAATTGATTACTACCAAAGTCGTTCAATTAATTTCACCAGTCGAATAATTTCACTAATTGCAGTATATTTCTATTGGTGATTGTTGTTGTAAAAAATCAGCAATTTTTCTGTGGTTTGAGTCACACAAATATTAGGTATTTATCCAATTTGATACAATATGGTTTGGTGTACCCCAAGAGACAATTTTAGGACCTATGCTTTATATTATTTCTACAAATGACTTATCTGATCCAATTTTTTTACTCTGCAACACAATAATTCTTACTTTACACTACACTTACCTCGTGCAGCCAGTAAAATAAACAGATAGTTTCTGTTCATCTACGTACTGCAAAGTATACTGTACTGAACGTCGAAGTTCCACGGTTACGGAAATCCCAGATAAGTGCACTATAATGGTTTATCGAGGTAGTGTGCCGCGACTAGTAGTGTTTATTTTATTCAGTGTTTGTTTGCAAATCGTGAACGATCTAGATAAAGACAAGAGCCGTATTTACTTTTGTAAATGCGATGTCATTTTCTTTTAATGCGGGTCAAAGCGTTATTTAAAAGGGTTTTTTTAGTCAATCATCAAATAATTCTTCTAGCTCTGAAGTGATAGGGATTATCAGACTTTTACAGACTAAAACTCTCCCAAGATTCTTAGACCTACGAACGATTCCATCTCAAACCACAACAATTGTGATAAGCTAAACTTTAACCAGCAAATTTCCTTCTGTACTGTAGCCCACCTCTGCTTGACCACCTTTTTAGGGTTCCGTAGCCAAATGGCAAAAAACGGAACCCTTATAGATTCGTCATGTCTGTCTGTCTGTCCGTCTGTCTGTCTGTCCGTCCGTATGTCACAGCCACTTTTTTCCGAAACTATAAGAGCTATACTGTTGAAACTTAGTAGGTAGATGTATTCTGTGAACCGCTTTAAGATTTTTACACAAAAATAGAAAAAAAGCAATAAATTTTGGGGGTCCCCATACTTAGAACTGAAACTCAAAAATTTTTTTTTCATCATACCCATACGTGTGGGGTATTTATGGATAGGTCTTTAAAAATGATATTGAGGTTTCTACTATCATTTTTTTCTAAATTGAATAGTTTACGCGAGAGACACTTTCAAAGTTGTAAAAAGTGTGTGTGTCCCCCCTGTAACTTCTAAAATAAGAGAATGATAAAACTAAAAAAATATATGATGTACATTACCATGTAAACTACCAACGAAAATTGGTTTGAACGAGATCTAGTAACTAGTTTTTTTTTTAATATGTCATAAATCTAAAAAAATACACTATTATTAAAACATCGATCAAAGTTACAACGAACTACAAAATTTTTATATTATGTTACTTGCTGCTACGGAACCCTCCATGGGCGAGTCCGACTCGCACTTGGCTGGTTTTTTAAAGATTAAAGTATACCAATGCCACTAAGTAGGTAATACTGTAGCCTTCTATTGCTGAAGAATCGTCATCAGTACTATCATATCAGTATTTTCAGATTTTTTTTTATACTTTACAAAAAATTTTAACTAATAAAAAAAAAAAATCTCTATATTTATTCATGTTTCCTGCCAAGGCTGTATGTTTGTTTTAATGATCCACTGCGGCAATTAAAACGAGAGGTCGGTTTTAGTCAGTAAAAGTCTGACTCGCCTTTTCACTCCATTTGAAGTGGGAGTAGTTAGGTTTTAGGGACAGGTCTCTGCAAACTTTATGAGCTTGCTCAACTGTAGACGAAACTGAAAAACCGTTCTTAAGATTTTTTTTGGAAACAAAAAAAAAATCGACCTCTCCATACAAAATTGTGAACTTGATTGGACCTGTCCCTTACACCTTGTATAATGATTTCCAAATTCGAAAAGAAATTTATTTAGATTAGGCACAAACAAATTGCATAAAAAACCAAAACGTGAAAGAATTTAATAAAAACAATTTCCTTTCATCGCTTCGCTGGAGCGATTACACATCAGTGCATACGAAGCTACCCAGCTCCCAGGACCAGTATTTGCATTTATTCTGTGTTTCCATGCAACGACGGTGCTTTCAGTGGCGAGCTCGAGTAAACAAGGTTTTCTTCCTAGAAATCTCTAGTATTGGAAACTACTTGCATAAATAGTCTTCATGAATATGCACCGACTTACATGCATTTATTTATATGCATATATGAATCTGTTGGTAGAACTGAAATTATAGGTTTTCCGATATAATAAACAGCTGCATCTAACGTTATCCTGTAATATATAATAATAATAATAATTATTATTATTTATTTATTTTTCTTTCCACAAATTACAGAGAAATGAAACAGACAGTGTACAATCAGAATAGTAAAATTAATTTTTGGAAGACTGGTGCCTGAAGTAAGTTTTTTAAAAAACCTGTTTATCAGGTCACCAGAAATATATTTTTTAACTACACGTATGTCTTCAAGGCTAGAGTGAATTTGCTCTTTATAAACTAGTATGATCCACCATCTACGATTGCATCACTGTTTAACATCAGGTGGGATCGGAGTCAAGCACTAGTTTACATCATTAAAAAAAAACATATACGTACGACCTCTTTCCATCTGATCATCATCATATACCTGCAATACGTGAATAGTTGAAATTTTCACAGAACGTCTATTTTTTTTTTTTAATTTGTATAAACTAGTGCTTGACTGCGATCCCACCTGATGGTAAGCAGTGATGCAATCGTTGATGGTGAGGCGCACTAGTTTATTAAGAGCCTATTCACTCTTGCCTTAAAGACACCTAAATTATAATCAGACGGGAAGACCGCAGCAGTAAAATTGTTCCAGTCCTTCGATGTACGTGGTATAAACGACGAGGCGAAACGCTTGGTCCGGACCGTATAGGTTTCAACAACATTAGGGTGGATACTCGCCGTTCGTCGGCTTGTCCGATGGTAGAAGTGAGATGGTGAAATTAAGTCATGTAATTCCTGCGCACACTCTCCAAAGTGCATCCTGTAAAACACCAAAAGGCTGGCTACCCTTCCCCTGCGCTCAAGACTTTGTAGATTGGACTCAACCAGATCTGGATCGCCAATTAGTCTCTTCGCACGCCTTTCCACTGCCAGGTGGTATTATTGATTTGACTGAGTCCAAAGCTGCCAGGTGGTATTATTGATTTGACTGGGTGTAATTTACTCACAATATTATGTCGATACCTCCTAAGTATACTGAGTCAACTAACAAATTTAGGTATTTTTATATTTTTATATAAACGTACATGATAAATCGTGATCTTAACGTTTGTGTAAAAAAAAATTAAAAAAGAACAATAATTACCGAGATAATTTCACGTATACTAAATCAATTTCAACATCAGTTAAAATCGTACATTGTAAACTGATCTAAGTAACATTGTACCAGTGTACGCGGGGCGTGAGGGGGGACGCACCGATACAAGTTTATTGCGGCTCAGTACACAGAGCATCTAAACAAGATACGGAACTTAGAACATTCAGTTTTGAGAAATTTCTTACATTCTTTAGCCAACCACTTAAAAATTCCACTCCCTAGCCGCACGCACAATGAATGTGTTCCCAAAACGTTTTGTGCGTGTTGGTGTGTGTTGGTGGCGCATAGCCGTACGTCTGGTAGTCCGATGATGAAACGGGCTAGGCGGAATTAGGTTATGCAATTCCGACGCACACTCCCCGAAATGCAACCGGTAGAAAACCGACAGGCTAGCAACTCTGCGTCGATGCTCAAGACTTTGAAGCCTCGACTCGACGAGTGTATCATCGCCAATTATCCTTCTGGCTCGCCTCTCAATTGCCTCAAGTGCATCAAGCTGGTATCGGGCAGATCCGTCCCAAAGATGAGAGCAATACTCCATACACGATCGAACTTGCGCTTGATAAAGTTTGAGCAGCTGTTCCGGCGTGAAGTACTGTCTGACCTTTGCGAGAACTCCCAGCTTTTTTGCAGCCAGTTGAGCCTTTGCTTCGATGTATGGCCCAAAGTTGAGTGTTGATGTCAGCGTAACACCAAGAAGGTCAAGATGGTCGGTTATCGGCACGGTTACACCCCGGAAAGTTAGAGCAGGACTGAATTGGCTCCTTTTAGCGGAAAATAGACACGCCTGGGTTTTTGCAGCGTTGAACCTGACCAAATTGGCATCGCCCCATTCGGAGACTGCCTCCAAGGACAAGTTCAAGCGCTCAACCATAGCCTCTCGAAGAGACTGGATCTGTGACCCACTAGCTCGCGCGCTGGATATGTAACTCTCAGCAACAGTGCTGTCGTCTGCATACCCAAAGGTACCGGGCTTAAGCAGATCGTTTATGTGCAGCAAGAATAATGTTGCCGAGAGTACTGACCCCTGAGGGACCCCGGCATTAATAGCCATTTGTTTAGACGAGCAGCCATCGATAACCACTCGGATGGACCGGTTATTCAGGAAGTCTGCGATCCAAGCACACAATCCAGCGGGTAAACCGAAAGAAGGAAGCTTACTAATAAGGCCTTCGTGCCAAACCCTATCGAAAGCCTTCGAAATATCGAGGGAAACGGCAAGCGCTTCCCCGTGCTTCTCGATGGCCTCACTCCAGATGTGGATGGCATACGCTAGAAGATCTCCAGTTGACCGATTTCGGCGAAAGCCGTATTGACGGTCACTGAGAATATCATTAGCTTCTAGGTATGCCAGGAGCTTAGTGTTGAGTACACGTTCCATAGTCTTACAGAGAATGGACGTTACTGAGATTGGTCGGTAGTTAGCTGGGTCAGCACGACTCCCTTTCTTGGGCACGGGCTGGACATTAGCTTGCTTCCATGCCATCGGCACTTTTCCAGCCTCAAATGAAAGCCTAAATAGGCGTGTCAGGATCGTAGACAGTTCAGGCGCACACGTTCTCAGAACAATTGCTGGTATCCCGTCCGGACCGCTAGCCTTGTTCACGTCAAGGTTACGCAGCACCCTACGGACGTCCTTCTGATGGATGCGAATATCTGACATACTCGCATCGCAACCATCAGGATGAGCAGGGGGCCGCGCGTTACCTGGGCCTAGACGCGAAGATTCCGCAAAGAGTGAAGCAAACAAATTTGCTTTCTCCTCAGCGGTATGTGCCAGCAACCCGTCGGGTTTCAGCAGTGGCGGTAGTGAGGGGCGGCAGAAGTTCGATTCAACCGACTTAGCCAGGGACCAAAACGCCTTACTACCCGCAGGGTATGAAGCTAGTTTGTTCCCGATGCGGCTAATGTGGTGGTGGATTTGTTTACGTGTAGCTTTTAGTAAAGCTATTATGTTAAAAAGATATTCCTACTTAATTATGGCGAAAAATACATTGTGATTCTTCAAAATGAGTGGTTTTTGGTTTATGATTCTTGTTCTTCTTCCTAGCTTTTATTAATCCCACATATCGTAAGGTATTACAAAAAAAAAAATACTAATAAAAAACCTCGGTAAATTACATTGGTCCAGTATACGTGAGGTTTCAAATGTTAACATTGCTAAGTACTTTCCTAGTATAATGAGTCAAGTGATATAATTTCAACATTTTATTATTAAGTGAGACAGAAAACCCCGAAAACAAACAAAAGTAAAATTATATTAATAAAATTTCAATCATATTTCATGTGATTTTGGTGTAAACGATGGATTTTAATGGACAACGTACATGAATATAACTGGTAGTTAAACCATTTCACTATTGAGTCCCGCCGGCGTACACCCAGTCATGTACATAAAATGTCATTTAAAAACAAAAATCAGCAAAATCATTTTATACCAAAGGAAGAGCTTACAATTTTTATTAAAAAAACATTTACTTTATTTCGAATTTATTTGATTTCATTAAAATATAAACGATTTGCCTTCAAATCACTCTCCTATAAAATAACTATAATGTCAGTTGACTCATTATACTTAGGAGGTATCGATGTATTCAGAAGTTTAAACTCGTATGTTTATCAGTTTTCTAATACTCCAGTTTCTAGTACAGTTTCTACTCATAGCTAGCAAACTAAGCAGTTCTTGGTTAGTTTAGTACTGGATAGTTTTGTGTGAAAGTTGTGGAATTTTATTATTATTTATTTATTGCGACTACAACAATAAATAATGAAAGTCGTATAAAACCTATGGTACCAATGCGAGTCAAACGCACTTGAAAAGTTTTGATTTTTAATTCTCCGATAGGTCCTATCTTTTATTTAACATGATTTTAAATTTTAGAAAAGTGTGTCTTAGGTTAGGTAAGCTTTTCTCGCATGAAGTAAGAGCCAAGCTACTAATAATTAAGAATTCACAGTATGAATCCTCCTCAATATTATTTTTATTGGTACAAGTTAATGTGTAAATACAAAAAGAAGTCCAGAAAACCAATAATCACACACTAAAACAAGTAAGAACCAGAATAAACCAGTACACAAACCAACAGAGGTGGCGCGACGCACGACCCTTCCATAAATATTGGTTTGCAAGCAATCTGTTAGTAGCGGCTAAACAAATTGCTTCGTACGCAATAAAAACGGCATTACTTTGATCTAGCGCTTTGTTTAGCTATCGGGGAAGTGAATTAAATGGGCGTTAGGACTTTGTCTGTGTAAAGGAATTTTCCAGGTGGGTCAATATTTTTGTCCTTAGGTACACAGGTTTTGAAGACTCGAAGGACCAACATTTTAAAGTTTCTGCTTTTTGTTTAAAAAAAAAAGAAAACGTACTAGTTACTGCTAAGCTTCTGATTTGTAGTCCAGAGATGGGCAAAGAGTAATTACGAGTTTCAATCTGGACTGTTAATGAAGCAGCGTGAAGTTATGTTGACACATATTTATCTCTAGGTACATAAGTTGGACTTCAAATTCAAATATTTTTATTTCACATAAGTCTACATGGGCACTTAAAAAACGGTAGAAGCTAACACACTGTTCCAAATTGGTTGTTTCCTATGAAGAAGAAACGACAAGAAACTCCGTGGTTACTCTTTGAAGAACTACCAATTTTTTCACTTTTTGTGACATCATTGTCGATTGTGACGCCATTTTTGTTTAATATAGCGCCACTTGCGGTGATTATTAGAACTATATCTTCAAAGCGGCATATCGAAGTGGCGCCGTTTTGTATATGGGCTGCATATTACTAAGCCGCATTGACAAACGCAAAGTGCACATTCAATACTGCGTACGTATTTCCGGCTGATTGTGAGGTAGCCGCATCACATAATGATAACGTTTATAATCTGGCGTGCCAATATATAAAACGGCGTGTGATACGAAATGGTTGCAACATTATTTTCTTTTATTTACACGACTTTATATACCTATTAGTTTAAGTATATGCGAAACCTGAAAAGTGTCTGGTATTTTTATGTAAAGAATCTGCGTATAAAACTTCATAACTACCTACCTATATCATCCAAAATAACTTTATCAAAAAAAATCACAAAGTTATAAACTGGTTATGGTACCTGATTGTCAACACAAATACATGGTCACCGGGCCATCCGGGTTGTTTTACTTGCGCACCCAGCTGCCCTTATGAGCTGCCGTGACCTATGTTGTACTTAGTGTAGGTGAGGTCCAACTTGTAACCTTTTAAAATAATTTTTGAGAAAAAATATAACATGGTGTAAAAGTTATAGGAATCGATTCAGTTACTAATTCTGAAAAAACTTTATTCAGGTTTCGCATAAACAAAAAAATATGTTGTAGGTATATAGCCCGAGTACCAAGCAACCAAACACTCCAAGATTAAGAAACTCAACAGAAATCATCCCATGAATCCAGGGGAAGCCCGACCCATCCATAAATATTTGTTTGCTCGCCATTTGTTACAGCAGCAAAGGAATGGGCGACCGGGCAATAAAGAGCGTATTAGTTTGATGTAGAACTGGTGTGTTGAGGAAACAGTGGATCAAACGCGGTCGGAATTACCTGAAGTTGGTTTTAGAGTCTATGTGTGCTATGGTTAGTAGGATATATGCTGACACATTCGACGTGTATTCAGTTAATCGAATACACGTCGAATGTGTCAGCATATACCCCATTGCTCGCAGAATAGATGGTCAATGGAGACGAAAGGTTCTGGAGTGGCAACCGCACAAACCCGCGGAAGCCCCAAACATAAAAAATAAAATTGAAAAAAAAAATCGAATGGAGAACCTCCTTTTTTTGGGAGTGGGTTGAAAATAAAAAAAAATACAAAGAAAAACTCCAACAAAAAAGTGGATATATACCTGATGAAAATAAATGCCACCAATTAAATCATACAGCTTGAAAAGTGACTTGTTTGATTTTTTTTTCTTGCAATCGGTTATAATATTTTCTATTGGTTTTTATAAAAATGTAATCTCTGTAAATTTTATTTATAGAAAGGTTTTGTCCATAAACTATGGTTTTCCCCGGACAGATCATAAAAGCGTAGCGACAGGAAAAAGCTTGGTTGTAAATAAAACTTTTACGAGACAGCCCGCGTGGCAGTAGAAAAAATATCACTAAAGAACATATTTCTGGAACAAAAAGTATCCTATGTGTTGATCCAGAATATGGTCTACCTGTGTGCAAAATTTTATCTTAATCCTTTCCTCAGTTTCAGCGTGAAGGAGGAACAAACATTTAACTTGCCTTTTACGGTCTTCGCGACTGATTATAATTTAAGTGTCTTCACTAGAGTGCTTCACGGCTAGGGTTTCGTTTCATTTAACGTTTATTAGGAACTAAAAACAAAATACAGGAAGTAAAAGATAAAACGATGATGGTCCGTTCCATCATCGGACCACACGACGTACAGCTTTGCGCCACCGGTACATGGTAGACATCCCACCCATACGCACAAAGCGTTTTGGGAACACACTTATTGTGCGTACAGCCAAGGAGTGGAATCCCCTGCCGGAATCTGTATTTCCTGATAGCTACAACTTAGGAGTCTAGTCGAGAGTGAATAGGTTTCTTCTAGGTAAGCGTGCTTCATCGTTGACCACATCATCGCTTAACATTAGGTGGTCAAACGCAAGCCTATCAATAATAATAAATAAAAATTAAAAAAATGGCTGCAAAAGTTAAAAACTGAAGCGCAGCCGTCAACGCCCGACTCCAGTGAGAGGGAAAGTTGTTCCAGACTAAAGAAATAAAAAAATAAGAATTTAATAATGTTATGAGAAGAAATAAAATACAAAAATAAATTAATCACTAATGAGTGCCGAGTGTGTGAGTAGTTTGAGAGTGAATGAATGTGTGTATTTATTTTGCATATTATTTTATTTATTAAACTTCCACAAGTTCCTCTGTAGCATCATAGGAAAGCGATTTCAACCATATTACGTATAATGAGAGTGCACCGCACATTCAACGAATGTACCTTTAAACCTAGAATGGATAAGCTTTTAATAAATTAATGCGTTTCTCTATCTACGATTGTATCACTACTTACCATCTAGTAGCATTGCAGTCAAGCACTAGTTTATATCAATTAAAATAAAAAACAAATAACACACACGCACTCATAAACTTTCACCTTTATAGTATAATCTGGTTTGTAAGATATTAATATGTCATAAGTTTACGTCACGCTTATTTATAAGGGAGTTAAAGATAACCCAAGCTGAACCGACATCAACCACACTTTACCTTAACCTTCGTCTGCGATACAGCCTTATCGCCCATACGGTTCTGACACGTGACGTCATACCACATACATATTATTACACTTGACACGGGTCGTGATAATTGTTCTAATAATGCTGCTTAATTCAAACGCCATTTTGTATTCTGACAAATGTTAGATCGGTGTTTAAGTGGCACAAACCTATGATTAAGCCAACCGAAAATAATGTTTTAATGTAAAATTCATTTGCTAATTCGTGTATTTGACTTTATTTATTAAAGTGAGATCTACAGTATCTTAAACTGGCTACCTAGTATGGGATCATCGGTAATAATGCAAAAGCATATTATAAGTTGGAAGATTATGTCCAAGATAAAAATGCTTGGCTCAATGCTGGTCTAGCTCCGATACCACTGCGGTGTACAAATTGATTAGATTAGATCTTTTTAGGGTTCCGTAGTCAACTAGGAACCCTTATAGTTTCGCCATGTCTGTCTGTCTGTCTGTCCGTCCGTTAATCTCTGTGACCGTTAGCACTAGAAAGCTGAAATTTGGTACCAATATGTATATCAATCACGCCGACAAAGTGGTAAAATAAAAATTGGAAAAAAGTGTTTTATTAGGGTAGCCCCCCTATATGTAAAGTGGGAAGTGATTTTTTTTTAAATTTCAACCCTTTCGTGTGATATATCGTTGGATAGGTATTTAAAAATGAATACGGGTTTACTAAAATCATTTTTTGATAATGTCAATAATTTCAGAAATAATTGCTCCAAAAGTAAAAAACAATGTGTGTGTCCCCCTCTAACTTTTGAACCATAAGTTTAGAAAATATGAAAAAAATCAGAAAAGTAGAATTTTATGAGGACTTTCTAGGAAAATCATTTTGAACTTGATGGAAAGAACAGTTTTTGTACAAAAAGACAAAAAGGTTGTACAAAATAATTTCTGGATTAAGTTTGTAGTATAATCGTATATGCAAGCATTTTTTTAAACTCATAAGTGGGTACACTTATTGTGACGGACGGGAAACTACGGAACCCTACACTTAGCGTGGCCCGACACGCTCTTGGCCGGGTTTTTTATTTTTTGAACCTTAAAAATATTATTGTACGGAATAACGTAGAAGCATTTTTTTCAAAGTTTGTAAATGTAAGAGACCTTAGAGCTATTTATATTAATAGTTTAAAGATGTAAAATGCTTTGAATTTCTGAATGCACTCGTCGAGTCAAAGCTTTAAAGTCTTGAGCATCGACGTCGAGTTGCTAGCTTGTCGATTTTCTAGTGATTGCATTTTGGGGAGTGTGCTTCCGAATTGCTTTACTTGATTCGGCCAAACCTTTTTCATTATCGAACCACCAGACGGCGATGTGCCACCAGTACAAGGTGGACATCCCACCCATACGCAATAAACGCTTTGAGAACACCATGATTGTGCGTACAGGTAAGGACTGAAATTTTTACCGGAGTCTGTGTTTCCTGATAGCTACAACCTAGGGGTCTTTAAGTCAAGAGTGAATAGGTTACTTCTAGCCAATCGTACTCCATCGTCGACCACATCATCGCTTACCACTAGGTGAGATAGTAGTTAAGTGCAAGCCTGTCAGTAAAATAAAAAAAAAAGTGGATTACCAAGCCGAAGGAAGGAAATACGAACACGCGAAATTCTTCACCTTTTCTCGTGCGCACTAAACCGATGTATTTACCAACTATGTTAGCATTTCGTAGAACATGAACTGTAGTTTCAGATACACGTTACTACTTCAAACCTTAGCGCTCGAATGAACACCAGTTTACGCAGAGGTGCTCAGAGGGGCTTCGAGGTGCTTGAGGATGCTTGGGGCTGCTCGAAGGTGTTCGGAAGTGCTCGTCTTTGTTGAACCATTCAAGCGATAACAGTTACCAGTAAATCTTGTATGTAGAAACAATACGATTCAGTTCATAGGAAGCTGGAGTTGTTTTTTTTTTTGTTCAAAATATGTGAAACGATAGTATTTTAAGTGTTTTCCCATATATTATCTAGAGAATGATAAATTACTGACATAGCCCAAAAATCGCCAGGACACATTGCTCGCAGATCAAAAATAGTCGACGGGGCTGAATGGTTCTAGAGTGGCGACCGTGGTCCGCAAGACGCAGCGTTGGAAAGCCTCTTACAAGGTGGACCGATAAGCTAGTGAAAGTCGAAGGAACCCGATGGATGCGAGACGCACAGGATCGGTCATTATGGTGATACTTGGGAGGCCTATGTCCAACAGAGGACGCTGAAATTATCATTATTTTTAAATTCAAATTAACTATCACGATGGCTCTTTTTGACAAGAATGTTTGTGTAACAAGAAATCAAAAACCGTCCACTTAATTTCCCCTAAGAGGAAATTAATTATTGTGTCTTCATATTTAAATTTGATTTTTTGTCGAAACATTGTCAAGATTTACCGCCTCCTTTCCTTCGGCTAGCACTTCGTGATAGAACTCGTCCTTCTTTTCCGCTTCCTGCTGCAGCGTGATGACAACTACGGACTTCAGGGCACGATGCCTAACCGCAACGCTTTTCGCCGTACTTCTCGTTCATGACTTTGCCGTTATGAGCGGTAGCAAAACGCGGGGTGGCGAGCGGTAAGATCTGTAAAATGTTTGAAGCATGTCACGAGAAGCCGCCCATAGCGAAAACGCGCACGGTTACCGATGCCGCCTCAGGCGGCTCTCAGGTGGGTACTAGTAGATAGTTTCACTTCTTCTTCTTCCTGCCCTTGTCCGATTTTATTTGGGGTCGGCGCAACACGTTTTTTTCTTCGATTCTGTCCCGTCACTCGTCACGCTATCACTAACTCCCTTTTCTTTCATATCACTTCTCACACAATCCATCCATCTTTTCTTTGGCCTTCCTTTCCCTTTCCATCCATCCACATGTAAATTCATAACTCTTAGTTCTCGTCGTCTCTTAGTTTGTCTTTGTGATTAAAACTCATTTTGTTTGCTGATTACAGCTTCTCTTTTTCACTTCTATGTCATACCATGTCATCATTTGCAGAAATATGCCGAAGACAAAGCAAAATCAATCTCAACGACGAAGAGCGACACACCGACCAAGAACACTACGAAGAGGTCTTCCGGCATGAGTGACTCTGTAGGAGCCCTCAAGAGCATTTAGACACATTAAGGGTTTGTTGTTAATAGCCTTGCCACATTAGTTTCTTTTCAGAGAAACTCCATGGCGACTGTCAGGCGGGTATCGTTGGATAATTTGTCTTTATGATTCGCACTCAAGTTGTTTGCTGATTCAGCTTTTCTTTTACACTTTCACCATTAAATCCATTGCGTAAACGTGTCTGAGATAAAGCAAAATCAGGCCTTCTGGAACGGGTGACTCTACCGGCAAAGCCCTTAATTGTGACTTGTTTTTCTTGGCTTCACCACTCTAATTTCTCCCTAACATAACTCGATAACTTTCCTATCTCCTTTAAAAAGTCCTCATACGCGTTCTCAAAACTGTTTGATATAAAATTTACGTCAAACCACGACACAAAGACGGCGTCGGATATAAAGAGGAAATTGATTCCAACCACTGCCTTTTTGCTGTGGAGATGAGAAATTATTGATGTATCGAGCTTTTGTTAAGGTTCCAAAATAGTCACAATGTTATCCAAGGAAGTTTGTGTGTTATTTTCTTCGTAGAAACATCTGCATACCTTCGCAGGCATATACATTTTTGGGCTTGGAAAATTGACTGAAGTTAGCGATGAAAAGGATAAAAGGTACGTTAAATGATTATATGTGAAGAGGTCAGTCAATAGTTGATTGTGAATAAATAAAGTGTAAAGTCTTTCTGTTATTTAACCGTAACTTTTTATGTATGAACGTGAGCAAATCAAGAGGAGTACGTATGTAAGGAATAAGAGTCGTAGGTTTGATGTTCTGGGTGTTACAGTTTTGTTGACTGCCCGGAGGACAGGGTAGAGCATATGGTGGTGTGTGGTCCAGACCACGGTTGAGCCAGGCTCAGGTTCAGGCCATGGTCTAGAGCAAGAGGAAATGAGATACGGTCGCGGATAATTCGTTGTTCTCTCGTCCTATAAGGACCAAATCTGAATCCACACAATCCACTGACGGCGTGCAGTGCCTGCAAGAACTGTGGTTTTAGTCAGTAAAATTTTGAAATGCTCCGCTCCACTATAGAGCGGGAGAGGTTATCTGATGATTTCTTACCTCAAAAAAAACTCCATAACCTTACTACTCGAGAAGATATAGCATACATTCTTGTAAAGCTGAACTAATTCACACACTCGTTACTTTCGTTGCCTGCACCCAAGTGTTCACAGAGGCATAGAACACCCGTTTTAAGTCAAATACGTCGTTATATTTTATCTAAAATATGTGTGTATTTAGAACTATACAAGTATGTTTATTAGTTGTCTAGTATAGCTTGGAGCTAGACGGCGTTGTGTGGTAGTTGTGGAATATTATTATTATTATTTCCTTTATTCATCATATACACACAATTTACATTTTTAAATATTTTTTTAAACAAATTTATCAAAAAAAAAACAATATAAAAATAGCAGTCCACCGGCATCGGGAACAGGGTCCAACCTGCCGGTAGTCAGGGCTCCTGAGGGAAAAACCTCCAGACAATACGCGCCGTGTCCAGGTGTACCTGTCTTCTGCCTAACGAGAGTCTCCTCAAATGATTATTATTATTTTTTGACTACCCACACTTATGTCTATCTAGCTCAAATAACTTAATCATATACTTTAAGATCTTTCTAGTGGTGTGTTTGTCTAGGTTCAAGTTTTTTCGCTAGACTTATTAGAAAAGTTCACGCTGTGTTACACTTGACAAATGAGAAGAAATTTTTGAAAGGTCGCCATTTTACTAGTCGAGGTCAGGGGCTTTAGTAACAAGATCCAATTTATTAGAAAAAAATATATTTTCTATTAACATTTCCCAAGAGTGACATTAGAAAGAGACCTGGCTAAGTAGTTGGATAAGTACTAAGTAGACTAAAATAAAGCAAGATTTTTGACAGGAACTTTATTTAAAAAAAAGCCGTTTTATAAGTAGTCGTCAAGTTCTTGTCCAATTTAGTTTATTTTTTTATTATTGATAGGCTCTGTCGTGTTTGACCATCATATCACCTGATGGTAAGCGATGATGTGGTGATGTAACCTATTCACTCTTGACTTAAAGACCCATAAGTTGTAACTATCAGGAAACAAAGACTCCGGCAGGGAATTCCACTCCTTGGCTGTACGCACCATAAATGTGTCCCAAAACAATTGGTAGCTTAGAGATATGCAAAACAGGGAGTAAAGTTTCGCATACCTCCGTTGAAAAGAGAGGATTCTCCAGTCAGACGAATGTTACGTCTGATCTGGATAACTGCCCGAGAGATGATTTCGGGCTGTTGTATTACATGTTCCATTCTCGCGGAAAACTCTAACTGCGCGAGGCAGGAATTTATTGTGTACTTCATATGTGGCGTCATAGATGTTGCTACATCACTCCCTAACAGCGATATCACAACATAGCGTCTGGTTCGTGACGATGGAAAGACCGAACAGTATGACTTTGGTGCCATAGAAGGTGGTTTTCTCACCAACTGATCAACACTTTACTTGACCAGAGAATGTTGTTATTTGTCTAAAGAACAACATTATCTGCATTCAACTCAACGTGACTAAACTGCCAGTCTTGAGCGCACATGTCCGGATGACAGCGATGTGGTGTATATTTTGATTTTGTTTTTGTATACAAAGTTTAGCAAGTGATAACATTGTTATTATTAATAACTACAACGGGCATTTACCTGTAATTACTGAATTCAGCTGTTGAGTAGGTATCTCTAAAAGTCTATTTTAGCATGGGAATTCTCTATTTTTGACATTTTCTGCGCCAGGGGATCACGTGACCCGAAAAATTGCACTGTTTACGCAAATCAAGAAAAAAAAAATTAAAAATTTCTTTTTTCAATTTTTCTACATAATTATAATATATATAGAATTATATGTATAGAAACCAAAATTTTCAGCCAAATAACTTTGGTAGAAACGTGTCTACAAAACGAAAATTAAGCGTTTTTCAAGGACATCCAAGTTGTACAGACATACATATTATGTACAATCGGCGCTCGACGGGTTAAATCCAAATGTTCAATTCAAAATGATTTTTGATTGAACTTACAATATACGCACTATAAAATAAGAACATATCTTAACAGGGAATACAATTATAAGGTAAAATTTCGTGAAAACAAAAGTGCGAGCATGGCGTAATAGGATTAAAGTCGGAAACGGAAACAGAACACGAGTTGGAACGGGTAACTCCTACCTCACAAAGTGGGGCTGAACAGACGAAACGGTAGAAGGGAGTAGACGTGAAGTTGATCCACTTCTATTAGACGTCATGAAAGCAGGGAATTTTTGATCCATCAAAATTGAAATTACTATCGGGTTAGTGACACAAAAAAAAAGAAGAAAAAACGTTCCTCACATCTTCTATATTATAAAAATGAATCGCTAAATGTGTTGCTAAGCGCAAATCTCGGGAACAGCTGAACCGATTTCACTTATTATTTTTTTGTTGTGTTTATTAATGTGAGGAGAAGGCTCTTATGGAAAAAAAAAATAGGGTAGTGCTAGGTAGAGTAAGGTAGAGTAGGGTAGATTAGGATAGAGTACGGTAAAGTAGGATAGAGAAAAGCTAGTAATCGTATAAAAGGTAAAACCTACATATAAAAATTGTAGTCTGTGCAAAGCCAAAAGCAGCTAATTGAACGTGTGCAGCTATATTCAACACAATAAATAGTACAGCGTTGGTATTCTGTAACAGGCTGGTCATGACTTTGGTCTTAGCGATGAGCGGCGCGACGATCGCTGCAGCACTGGTAAGCGGGTGCGCGGCACTGTGAGTGGCGTCTCGTGGCGTCCTTCAAATATTTAAATATTTTGATTTTACCGCTCACCGCCCCGCACTTAGCTACCGCTCACAGCAGCAAGGTCGTGAACGGGCCGTTAGGGCCCACTGTTATACTATCGAAAGAGGCTAATAAAACTTAATTTCCACACATAATACAGTCAAATATGTAGTTTAGACAGTACAGTTGGCGTAGTAGTTTAGCGATTGGCTGCTGCAATGCGGTCATTTTCGGTTCGATTCCTACGCAGATCAAATACGGGGGTGGGCGTCTTGTGTTTGTGAGCTTGTATATTTGTGAACACAAACACGATACAGAAATAATGACTAGTAAAGGGTAACGTTTAAAAAAAAACTTAAATCCTCATTACTAACAATCCATAATGAATATTATTAATACAAGTGGTAAATATTAATGGACGGAAGCATATAGACTTTGTCGCGCACAGCAACAGTTTTTAAATAGTAGCAGAGATGAAAATCGCTTTAATTTTCTTTATAAGTATTTAAACAAGTACTTAAACTTTTTTCCAGTTTTATTTCTGTCCCAATCCTTAAATATATTGTCAGTAACATCTTATATATAAAATTCTCGTGTCACAATGTTCGTTCCCGTACTCCTCCGAAACGGCTTGACCGATTCTCATGAAATTTTGTGAGCATATTGAGTAGGTCTGAGAATCAGCCAACATCTATTTTTCATACCCCTTAGTGATAAGGGTTGTCCATCCTTAACATTTTTCTTTAATTTTAAAAATTATTTATATGGCAAAACAACGTTTGCCGGGTCAGCTAGTATTTGTATATTTCTTTTGGTTTTATATTATTTCTCTGAGTAAATTATTACTTACTTTATTTTATTATATGTTACCAATTTATTTACGTAAATATAATCATGTTTCAGCGCATCGGTTGCTCCTAAAGTGGTTACCCATACATCAGCGCAGAGACGGGGCGCTCACCACCTTGTTTTGTTTTCTTGATTCTCCTTTTTTCCCTAGTTATTTAGCCCTGACTACATGTGCGCCAACCGCAATAGAAATCTGCGCTCATCTCATAACCGCCTACTTCACTATCCCACTCACAGTAGTAATCTTTCTTTGTGAAATGCGCTCCCCCAGGAGATCAGTAGCCTGATTCACGTAAAATCAAACAAGCCAAATATCGTTGAAGTTTTATAGTCGTTCGATCGAAGTCCTATCCAAAAGAGGTATTCACGATCTATCGACTTATTTCCAGTTACATTAATAAGTATTCTACCAGGATAATGTAAAACAGATTTTTTTTTAAATCAACGAATTTCAAACGACTTTAAAATCGGTGTCGTTCAAACTCGAGTGATGGATGTGAATACAGAAATGGTCTAAACGACTAAATCACTACTATATCGTTACGGTTTTGATTACGTGAATCGGGTTAATAGATGGTAACAAACAAATAAACACTCAAAACCAAAGTTCGCGAGCTAATTCGTAAGAAGTTGGTATTAGTATCATAATAGCCTTACCTAATGTTTTCCAATTGTCGATCTGAAAATTTATATTACAACTTCAATTCGAACATTTACGCCCAACGTACAGCGAGTATCCACCCTTACGTTGTTGAACCGGACCAAGCGTTTCGCCTCGTCATTTATACCTCGTACATCGAAGAACTGGAACAATTTGCCTGCTGCGGTCTCCCTGTCCGATTATAATTTGGGTGTCTTCAAGGCTCGAGTGAATAGGCTCTTAATAAATTAGCACGCCTTACCATCAACGATTGCATTACTGCTTATCATTAGGTGGGATCGCAGTCAAACACTACTTTATATCGGATTTTCCAAAGCCCCATTGCCCAAAGAATTACTGTCAGAGAATGCCTTGTGGTATGAGGTCCGCTTATATACCACCACTGTATATGAAGTTTAAATAAATGAACATTTTTAGGTCCAAAAATTGTCCACCTACAGGCCGACCTCAACCAGCATTACTTAATCTCAAAAAACGATCCATATAGCTGTTATTTAATATTTATCAACAAGTTCTTCGAAACCAATACCTTCTCCACTAACGCAATTTATACCGTACACATTACCTACCCTACTTACGAAATCAGCTGCCAATGAAGACGTGTGCTGAAATTGTTAAACTGTAATAAATTACTTCTAGTCCACAGCTGGGACCCGCCAAAGTAGTTCTAGCTGAAAGTTATGTGACTAGAATTGGTATCTAGATATGTACGTAGGTACACAGGGCTAATCAATAGTTGGACGTGAAATGGTAGGTGTAGAACTCAGTTAGAAAGTATTGGTATACTTAGCATCAGTATTGACAAATAAATGTAAGGTTACAATCCTAACTAATATTATAAATGTGAAAGTGTGGATGTTTGTTACTTAAGCACACAAAAATGGCTAAACGGATTTGGATGCAATTTGGCATGCATATAGCTTTTGACATGGAAAAGAACATAAGCTACTTTTTATCCCAGAAAAACATCTTATTCCTACGGGAAAACACGTTTAGAGTGCGATAACCAAAGTATACGCGGATGAAGTCGCGGGCGGACAGCTAGTAATAATATAAAGGCGAAATGTTGTGAGTGTTAAGGTGGTACACGGGTGGAAATTGTCATGGTATACTCGTAGCACATAGGATACTTATTCAGGACACATTGCTCGCAGAAAAGATAGCCGTTCGGGCCGAAAGGTTCTGGGGTGGCGACCGCGTACCGGAAGACACAGATGACCTGGTAAGGGTTGCGGGAATCCGATGGATGCGAGACGCACAGGACCGTTCATTGTGGCGACACTTGGGGGAGATCTATGTCCAACAGCAGACGTCGTTCGGCTGAAATGATGATGATGATGATGACACTTTTGTCCGGGGAGTCTGTCCCCTTGGGATAATTTTCTAAGAGTATACGGGCGAAGCCGCTAGCAGGAACTAGTTGTTTAATTTTTTCTTTAAAATAACTTCTCTAAAAAAAACTAAAGTACCCTCCGTACTTTAGATTTTTTGTTTTGTTTTCATACTCACTATTGTCTACCTTTATTTTTAATTTCTCTTCACGAGTCTGCTTAAAAAAAATCTTTATAAATACCTAAATAGTGTTTTTGTACACATATTTTTTTTTATTGCTGTTTTACAAAATTTAATACATTTTCTTACTTTTAATCTAACTTACAATTTTCTTTGTTGTTAGTTGGAAGTTATTATAGTAGTTATCTAGTAACTAAGCACCTATATGGTTACGCAAACATAGTGTTTAACTTTACCGAGGCTAATTGTGTTTCTCGCAAGGGTTACCATGATTTTCGTGATATAGTCGTCAACTTGTTCTTAATTTCAATTCAACTCAATATTTTTATTGTGTATCCAAGGTTTGTACATTATACAAGTCTTAAGTTCTATTCTTAAATTTCTATTTAATATACCTGGCGGAACCTGCAGCAATTTATTCTTAAATAATGACAACGATTCATAACCAAGGACGCTTATGGCTTTCTGAAGAAATATTTTATTAACCTTGCAGGACTGATTTACTAACATCATAAACAAAATACTTTTGTCCTATGACATTTAACAAAACACAATTCATTTACCTAAAACAAACCTTAATTATTTCGTTGTTCTATTTAACACATTTCAACTCTGTATTTTGCTATACCTACCTACGTTTGTATGATGCTTCGCAAGCGCATCAAGCATCCCCACCCCTGAACCTCACTCCCCTCCGCTATTGTACTATCGCTTGCATCGAATAGACTTTTTAATATTTAGAATGTTCAATTTAAATATTTTTATTTTTGTATGAAAATCTTTTCTTCTTCTTCTTCCTGCCCTTATCCCATATTACTTGGGGTCGGCGCAACACGTTTTCTTCTTCCATTCTGTCCTGTCACCCGCCAAACTATCAAAGTATGGAAATCTGAGGAACTAAAATTTGATAAATTTAAAAAAAAAAGACGTGTGGCACTCGGGGACTGCCGCGGTAAAGCTATTGCATAGCATTTTTATCAACTTATGCAATTATAATTATTTATTTATTTTATTTATGCTGTAATTTTTTTCCTTTGTTTTTTTTTCTTTGATATTAATTGAAGTTACACTTTCACACATTGAATTGAATTTTGATTGATTGTTCACTCATTTGTTTTCTTATCTGTCACCACGCTCAAAAAACAAATGAGTGGGGGGTGTTAGGTTATTTTCGTTACGGAATTTCTGGATTCGGTCTCCACGCTCAAGGCCCGCGATAGAAGCAATGCAATAGCTTAAAAAAATCATAGAACAAAAATCGTTGCATAAGATGTTAGTTACGTAGTCCTGAGCGGTTGCCAATGTTTTACAAATAACCCTGTATAAACATTGCTTTGCAAGAAAACAACAATTCACCTATTTATAAAGGAAATATCAAATCGTGACCTCCAAAATTAGTCCACGGCCGAGTTCTCAAAGTAAAGAAGACCTCTAATAGCTCAGAAGCACGCCATACAAAATATAGACCTTACCAAAAAACCTCCATAAAACCAAGTCAATATTTTAAGCGCTTCCCTTCCTTTTAAGAATTTATTTTCCTACAAAGATAGCGTGTACACTATATACATTGGTGCAGTAGATCAACTCCGTGCAACAAGCAAAAAAACACGCACACAAGTCTCTCTTCACGTATAGAGAGTGAGAATGTCTACTGACATTTGTTTAAGTTTGCCTAAAGTACAGAGTTAATCTTCGTGCCATAGTGTAAACTCCACAGAAGTAAAACTACTAAGGTATGTATCATTTAGCGTTTGTATGTAGTTTTTTGATAAACATTTGTGACTCAAAAGTTTTGAAAAGTTTTTTTGTGATTGCATAAAGTAACTTCTTTTGAACTAGTTTGGCATACTGTTTCTAAACATTGCAACTCCTTTAAGACCGAGCCGACAGTACAGGCCACCGTCTTACCTGGCTGTCGATTCTATGTTTGTTTTTAATATCTCTGCCTGTCTGTTATTTCTGTCAATTCTGTCTACCTGTTGGTTCTGCTTGTGTGTTGGGCATCAATTTCTGTCGGTCTGTTATTTCTGTCATCTGTCGATTTTGCCTACCAATTTGTTCTGTCTGTGTATCGGTCACTAATGTCTCCATCTGTCTGTTAAATTATTTCTAACAGTCTGTCCATCTATTTATTCATTTTATAACAGCTAATCTCTACAATAATAGTCGAGACTAACACACAAAGAGTCGATCAATTCTTAAATTACAATATAATAAAAATGATATTAAAAAATAATTAAATCACGTTATAAAAATTCGTAAATTTAAAATTTATAAACTAAAAGAAAAAAAAAACAAAAACATAAATATTATAAAAACAAACAAAAGAATGAAAGAATACATTACCATCGGCAATTAACCACAATAAATAGGCAACAATATTTCCAATCAACCGCCAAAACACTCGCTGCACTTCTCCAAAAATAATCGCACTCTAGAATGGAACATGTCTACTTGGTTCGATTGTATCGGTTCCGGTGCCTTTCTAGCTCTTGCGATTATGGGAATACAGTGAACCTGTCTCTCAAAGTGAAGTCCCTTGAGGGCAAATTGATGAAGCGCTGTTTCTGACCTATACATCCGAATGGTGAACAGTCAGTGTGTTTGTGTTTTAATTTGTCTGTTCTGTCGTTCTGGAGTTAACCTTCTGTTCCTATCTACATATTCTGTAGCGTGCTTCTATTGCGTATCGGCGACTAATAACGATCGATATGAAGCCGCCATTACTAACCTACCATTAGTCCGAAAATAAATGTCCACAGTTGAGTAACTGTGCCATTAGAGGAGCGAGGAATGTGTTTACATCGACATTAGCTGGCTTAAAAGCTGTTTGTGTTCATGAAGAAAGTCTTTATGTTTGTTAGATACAGTTTTATCTACTATCAGTATTCCGTTATTCACTAACACCTGACAAAGGTAACCTGACGGCAAGCATGCTCCAACGTCGGCCACATCATCGCTTACCTTCAGGTAAAATGGTGGTCAAACGTGAGCCTGTCAATAATAAAATAAAAACAGCTGAATGTTAGAAGAATCGCCTTTGATGGACTGGTAGGAAAAAATAAAATAAAATAGGGGATAGAGTATGATGTACTCTCTAGCAAATTAACTAAACATTAAATAAAAACTATATACTACAAATTGATGGGTCCCATGTATAAGGACCAATGTGCAAATCGACAATTTGCACATTGGACTTTATTTATATAGGACCCATCGAAATATATACGCATACTTACACGTGTTGTATATTTTATAAAAGGAGGCAAAAAGAAAAGAAACAAAGACGGAGTAAAGAACTGAAATACGTTTTTTGTCAACAAAAAAGAAAATTATATAGCTATACGCAATTATCGTAAAGCTTTTCCGGCTCTTGAGGTGTTATTATCTACTAACTTTTGCCTGTTGCTTTGCCCGTCAAAAATCAATCCACGAAAATGAACTGACGTGATACAAAGTATTCTATTAGGGCTATATTTCACCGGGATACAAACACTAGAGTCGCCACACCACACTGACACAGTATCAAAATGGACCTTAACCCTCGGTCCGTCGCGTGGGGTCTTTGAAAGCCTAGGTGTTAGAATTATGTAAAATTAACACATTCAAAACTATCCACAATTTATGGTACTTTAGGTACCCTTCGAAATTGGATTATAGTTCACGTGCATCACCGCTAATTTAAGTTCGCAAGCCTGCGCTGTAAGATATAGACGTATTTTGTGCGCGCGGGCCTTGAAAGACCCCATGCGACGAACGACGTAAGTAAAAATGTATTGAAAATGTTTGGTTGATTTCTTGTGTAACATGGGTTTTTATTAATTTTTTTACTGTTTATGATTAAAATGAAGTTGTAATTAACTTCTAAAATGTGTGAATGACAACAACAACGTATATTGAATTGGTAAGAAAATGAAACTGATGATGTTATGATAATGAGGATGAAAATGAAATCGCTTCATACCTGGACGAAAGAAGTAAGCATAACACGGATTCGGAACAAGTATGTGATGATTTGGTTCCTACAGAACAACCTCAGGAATCTTTGGAGGAACCGGATCAGGTTTTAGAGTCGTTGAATGAAAAGCACATGAAGTTGGGAAGTTCATAAAGGGATGATGATGAAGAGCCCTTGATAAACATATCATCACAGAACTTTTATACGTCAAAAAGAGACAGAAATGGTCCATGGATGGTAAGAGTTGAAGATCGTGTAGATTTCGCCAATACATGCCCATGCCCAGAACCTCGGCAAAATACGGGATCAAGTGGTTTTCTCTGGTGGATGCCGTTACATTGTACCCAAAAAAGTTGGAAATATGCATCGGAAAGCAACTAGAAGGTCTATGTTTTCAAGATACGTGCCCAAACCACAACAAATTCCCTTTGCAAGAGAATGAATAAAAAAACACATACCAAAGCGGTATGTACAGTCTATGTCTAAACCAAAAATTTGTCGGATTTCATTTTATAAAAGTTGTATATTTTTTTTGTTGGTGGAAATCAAATTTTATATTAAATTGTTAAGTGGTCTAGTGTGATCTCATATAGATATAATTTAATTTAAAGTTTATTGATTTAGTAGTATTAAAACAAAAATAACTGCGAAATGATCTCAAAGAGTGAATTTTAAGTTCATAATTTTATTTTGTAAGTTCAGATAGTAAATATATGAATACTTTCGATTAATTTGTTGTAGTTTTATTGACATTAAATAAAAGAATAAAAAACTGCCAAAATAGTGCGGAAAATACAAGTTATAAAGGATATCATAGGTGTTATACTGTTGGGGTCTTGAGGGACTCCAGGCGACGAACCGCGTTATTAAAAATGCGCGACGGACCGAGGGTTAAGTACACGTGTTCGGGTTGGTGGGTGGTCAAAATGGTGTCTCTATATATAGCCTTAAGGGCTATATTTCACCGAGACACCATGGCGGCGCGACCAGACACCGCTACCAGCAAAATATATACAGCTCTATAAAGAGTTATTCGCCTAGTGTCCGTCTGGTTGCGCAACTAATTTGGTAGCGCGACCAGCTCAGACGAGTGGCGCCTTTGGTGTATATATGGTGTCCTGAAATATAGCCTTTACTCAAGCCAAGCTATGGTCTACGTGTTTTTTTTTTAATTTGATATAAACTAGTGTTTGACTTCAATCCCACCTGAAGGTAAGCAGTGATGGAATCGTTGATGTTGAAGCACACTAGTTTATTAGAACTCACACCACTCACTTCACTCACTGTAGCCTTAAGATACCTAAATTATAATTAAACGGGAAGACCGCAGCCGGAAAATTATTCCAGTCCTTCCATGTACGTAAACGACGAGGCAAAATGCTTTGCGTTCTTTTCATTAAAATCGTTCCTATCAACAGCTTTATATAAGGATAGAACTAGGGAGGTCACTATTACCTTGAATTTTGGTATAACAGCGCTGTTATTGAATCCTGGTATTTTTTTTTTAAAGAGCGTAGATTGTACCAAGTTACCGATCAAATCATACTAGTTTTATAAAAAGGCCATAGGCCACAAGTTAGACCGATGATTTGGCGAGAGCCGCGGAAATCTGATGGATGCAAGATACAGGATCGGTCGTATGGTGATACTTGGGGGAGGGGGAAATGGGTAGCTCGCTGTCCGGCCGTCCGGTGACTGTCCGAACCAAGCCAAAGTCGTCGATGGCGCGCACTGTTCCCACTGGCCTCAAGGAGTTGTCAGCAACCGCATGGGCCCCGCCGGGTCGAAGCCTACTGGGGCCAGGGTTATCCGAAAGGGAACTCGAGCCCCGGTATGAAGGCTTGAAGGAACGGGGTGGGATTTTAGTCAGTAAGAGTCTGGCACTATCTCCCGCTCCGCCCAAGAGCGGGGGTTGTCATTGGATGATTATCCCCACCAAAAAAAAATTTTGGGGAAGCCTATGTCCCACAGTGGACATTTTTCGGCTGAAATAATGATGACGAATATTATAAAGGTGAAAATTTGTGCTAATGTATGTTTATTATTTCTCCACGCTCAAACAGCTAAATGAATTTGGATGAAATTTGACATACAGGTAAACCGTGTCCTTTTTATCATGAGAGTATGTTCTCTTGGAGTAGTCTACTTCTTCTTCTTTTTCTTCTTCCTTCGTGTCGATGTAGTCAAACAATTTTTTTTCTACCCAATATTTGGCTACCTATACAGCTCTGTTATTGACCTCATACAAATCCTGAAAAGTGAAGGTCGGTGGGCCAAGAAAGCCCCATTTGGCCAGTCCAATTTTTTACTTTGACATGGGCAAAGCAACTGGTAAAGTCGGTAAGCCATACTCTAATAAGGTCCATCAAATCAAGACCAGAACCCACATACAACTTAATCATCACTTTGACATAAAATATTGTTTGTTAATCTTATTGACAACTCAAGACGAAAGTCCATGACCAGTGCGTGTTGCCAGTGTTGACATATGGTACCGAAACGTGGCCGCTCACAGTAAAACTAAAAAAGACTTAAAGTTACCCAAAATGTAATGGAAAGGGCTATACTCGGAGTTCCTTTGTGTTTGCATCAGAAATGAAGACATCTGCAGGAGAAGCAAGGTTACTGACATAGTTCGAAGAATCGAGAAACATAAGTGCCTAAGCCTATAATATATCGAACAGTGGAAGTCTTTCGTCTGAAATTAATGAATCTTATAGACATTTTGTAAAAGCAAGGGATGGCCAATTAAAACCGAGCATAATTATTCCCTCGACTAAAAAGACTTCAAAGAAAAATTTATTAGAACTAATATTTATGGAAAACCGAAGGTATCGTCCATATTTAATTTTATAGCTCATCTCTTTCGAAGAAAAATATCACGAGTAGATTGTGCATAAGCATGTTGCAAAGGAAATTTAATCTTGCCACTTCGGAAATAAGTTTTAAAATATATTGCCCTGGTATCTCGGCCTTGGGGAGCAAAAGGTACCGATATAAACAAACATTTTGTATAAATAATGTATCCGTTAAGTAACTTTTCCTGTTTGTTTTTACCTTTAGAACGTAAAGATTCAAATGTCAGCCAGAGACACGTCATTCTTAAATGTTTTTATTAGGACTGAAAAAGGGAAACAATTACCGGCCTGTTAAGGAAATCTTTCTTTCAAGTCACGCTAATAAAGGTGAAAGTTTGTATATTTGTACGGGTGCCAGCTTGACAACGAGACGAAACGTTATGTGTCGTTTAGAGCAGAAGGTGGTAATGTGGCCCTTGCAGCTACACTCGAGAGCAAAAAAATCGCACATCATAACTCTTTTTGTTTTGTCATGTATGTGAATAGTTATTGAAAGCATGTCGTACACTAGTTGAAAGCCTATTTAATTACCTTTCTAATGATATGAAATACAGTGTGAAAAAATATCCTTGAAAGGATTTAGAGCACAAAATCCAACAAATGGGAAAAATTACCAAATTTCACTTAAGAAAGAATGAGAGTCAAACTTAAAAATTTTGGTCATCATGTTTGTCAATGAAGTGTATTCCCTCCCTTAGCCTTATTTACAGCTGTTAATCGATTTTTCATCAACCGTATTAATTTTATCATGAAATCTTAGGGTATAACGTCCCACTTCTAGTCAATGACAAATTGAAGCTCTTGGAGGCATGGAGAGCCAGGTTTTTTGCACTAAGTCTTTTTTCAAGGTCATTCCAGATATGCTCAATTGGATTAAGATCAGAACTACGAGCTGTCCTCTCTATCGCAATGATTCCAACGTCTTACATGTAGTCGCAAACTATTCTAGCGACATGCGGCCTGGTGTTGTTCTGTATTAGGGAAAAAAAATCTACCACAAGCCACACAAGTGACTTCACATATTCTTCGAGCATTTTTTTGATGTTTCATAAAGCCGTCAACCCTCTCGATATCAGGCCAGTAATGGCCCAGTGATGAATACAAGTCAGTTTTAGTGTCAAAAATTATGCCACCCCAATACGCCTCAAAAACCCACTTGTTCGCTTATGCAGCATTGTTAAAATTGCCTTGATGACCTCCTGTAGACCCTACAGCATTCATCATGGTCATCTAAGTCATTCTGCACTTAACAAAAAACACAACAGCCTGCCATTAGGTATACATCCAATTTAAGTGTTTCGTGGCAAATTATTGCCGTGCTTGTCGGTGAGCTGTGGTCAATTTGGTTCCATTTGCTGAGTGATGTGTACTCAGGCCTGCTTCACCCAGTCTTTTTTTAATCGTCTACTGATTTGTACTGACATTGGGAACTTCTTGAAGCTTTTGTGTCAGTTCAATCGTGTTCAGTGGCCGATTTCTCAAAGTACTTGTTACAGAAAAGCGGTAATCAAGCCCTGATCCTATGCGCCACCGGCCATATCCTGGTCGCCGAATATACCCACAAGTCTCTTAAAACCTCTGGTATACCAGACGAACAGGGAAGCTGCTGAAATTGAACTGTCGAGCAACTTCATTTGGATTATGGCCTGCTTTGGGCAAGGCAATAACTTGAACGGCTTCTGCGGGCGTGGTATCCATATTTTTCCAGTAAATCCGTCTGTTTCTAATAGAGACGGTATTACGTTAACGGAAACTGATTAAAACTCCAAAACAGCACCTTTTTTGTAGCTCCAGGTAAAGGTGCAAGTAGTGAAATGCAAATGGGTGAATTTGCGGAATTCGGTATACCGCTGGTTTTTGTGAGTTACGTGAAGGTCAATGATCTTAATTTTGTGTTTTTATAATGCTAACTTTGTATGCTTCAATTTTGCTTAATAATTTGTACTCAATATCTTTAGATTTAAGAAAAAACAGTATTAAACGAAATTACAAGCCATGTGCGATTTTTTTGCTCTCAAGTGTATTTTGGCCCCTTACATATTTATAACTAGCTTAACAGACTTTGATAGTCGATGTGGTATTCCAGTTACTCGTAGCATACTCTATATACTATTATTCCTGAACATGGTCCACCCGTGTACCAATTTACAAACAAATCCGTTTAATCGTTTGTGCGTGAAGGAGTAACAAACACATATAATTGTTGGTTTAGGACGTCGATCAGACCGGGAATCCCATCCAGAGAACATTGTGAGGGTGATGAGTGGTTACGAGCAATAAACAAACTATTCCAAACCACGAAACTGATTTATTAGGATGTAGGCTTTAGGTGTCCAATTTAAAAGCTGAGACATTACTTCCTAGGCACTGTCGTTCGCACGAAGTCCGAAGATCAAGATATATCTTGGGGCCTTGATCAAAGTGTACAAGAGAGGGTGGTAATGTGGCTCCTAGTCTGTTTTTGAGGACTAATGTAAAAAAATACTAAGCTTATAAATCAAGTTAGTTTATACAAAAAATCTTTATGAAGAACTAGCGGCCCGTCCCGGCTTCGCACGAGCAATAAATATAGCCTATGTTACTCAGGGTGAAAGTAGCTTTCCAATGATGAAAGAATTTTTGAAATCGGCACAGTAATTTTTGAGTTTATTCATTACAAACATACACACAAAAACACAAATTTTCCCTCTTTATAATATTACTGTAGAATTGTAGATGAATAACTACAGGATAATCAAAAATATATCTTTTGTTTATAATAACAAAGATTATTTTTCCGACCCAAATATCGACCAATAGAATTGCACCATTCGACGTCACGTGGTACAACCTACATGGTATTATACCGATAATTTTTTGAAAATTTTCTCTGGTCGTTGACATATATAAAAAACAAAACATGATCAAAATAATGGCCGACATTTGGGACGGAAAAATAATCCCCCGAATACCACACGAGCTTCAAAATTATCTGGCATTTCCCTCAAGGTTCCCTGCAAACAAATAAAATCGTCAAGTTTTTCAGGAAAACCTGAAAAACTTGACTCCTTCATTTGTTTGCAACGAACCTATCGGAAAATACCCGATAATTTTGAAGCTCTTGTGGTATTATATATGACAATGCGACGTTTCGACTGTTTCAAATAACAAACGAACATATAACCATACCATTGATTTTGTAAGTTATATTTGATAGCTATCACAATAGCGTATTTCAAAATCTACACTTATATTATTATTGAAGGGCAAAGTTTTTTTTCACCAATAAAGCTGCTTTATCCCTAAGCGACATAGCGCAAAAACCAACTAGAGGACATTTTTTAATAAATTTTGACGTCCAAAAAATGTAGTTCCCCAACTTAATTAAAAAAAAAAACTTAATGATCTTATTTCCTCAACAAAACTTCTTCAAACCAGCATCTTGTGCCTTTGACAGCAACACTAGTACAGTAAACCGTAGGGGCCTAGCCTAGTGGGGCCAAGGATCTGTTTTTGAAAGGAAGCTTCGGCCCCGGTACGAACGAAAGGCAAAGAAAGAACAGGAGTGGATTTTTTGTCAGTAAAAGTCTGACACTATCTCGCACTCCGCCCAAGAGCGGGCTGTCATTGAATAATTTTCCCACCTAAAAAAAAAATTACTGTATCTATTTGATAACATCTAGTCTTGTACCAAATAACCAAACAAGGCTCTAACTGACAAGGTCTGACACAAAAAAGAGTAAACTCACAGGTGCACAAATCGAATATAATATACACACAATTTCAATCACAGATACATCCACCCACATCTACCCTTTTACTTGAATTGTCATGTATGTCACATTGACTCACTCACATTACAACTCCCTTCCGAACCCTTTTTCCGCATTACCAAGTAAAACACAGAACAACTCGTGAACTCGTGAAATTCATCCCTGTCCTGAAACTATGGAATTGTTCATGCGAAGAAAAGATCCTATCTACATACCCGTATCAGAATTTCTTACTTAATATTTGTGGAACGTGTTGACTTGTCCTTGGGTCCGGTTGGGTTAAATAGTGGGTGATTTGATTAATAATAGTGCTTTTCAATAATAATAATAAATTATTATTATTTATTTATTTATTTCTGACCAGCAGTCTATAAAACAAATTCACACATTGTACAAAATACGTTCACAACGACACAAACCAATTACACACACAAACAAATAAAAATTACAAAACTTAATGACATGTCTGTTGATTTACTGATTATTAGCCCTAACTGCTATGCCGGAGGTCGTGGGTTCGATTCCCACCCAGGACAAATGTTTATGTGATGAGTATGATCATTTGTTCTGTGTCTGGGTGTAATTTATCTATAATATGTATGTATTTAGAAATATTTAAGTTTTTTTATCAGTTGTCTAGTACCCATAACACAAGCTCTGCTTAGCTTGGGACTAGACGGCGTTGTGTGGTAGTTGTGGAATATTATATTATATTATTTCAAATTACCTGACCGAGTGAGCATCTTCCCGTAAGGTCAAATCACGTTGGAACCATTTAAACCAACTGCGAACCCAAATGAACAACTAAGTACATCACCTGGATATCGGCCCTCTAAATACTAAGACCAGTAGCCATAACTGTTGATGTGTATTTAAATACACTAAATAAATACATATTATAGATAAATTACATCCAGAAACAGAACAATTGATCGTGCTCATCACACAAACATTTGTCTTGAGTGGAAATCAAACCCGCGACCTCTTGCATAGCAGTCAGGGCCACTAATCACTAAATCAACAGACAAGTCAATAAGTAATGAAATTCGTTGCTCTGCAAGAATACCTAGTTGGCTTAGCAAAGCGTCGTAGATGAAATTTAGATAATGGTCGGCGACATCGTCAGGTGGAGCTCTTAACCTAATAGAAATTACAAATTCACTTCAGACTGTCTCCTCTAGGGGCGGTTAACGGTTTCAAATCGATACTGTTAGAGGATTAAATTGCTTAGTTTTGTGTCAATTAGACTTTTGGGGTTTGTGGTTTATTAACAACTAGCTTATGCCTGCGGATTCGCCCGCTTACATAAAATATAGCCTATGTCACTCAAGAATAAAGCAGCTTTCTATCGGAAAAAAAATTTTAGCAATCGGACTAGTACTTCCAGAGATTACCTCCTACAAACAAAAAAACAAAAAACAAACTGGACCTCTTTATTACATTAATGTAGACTAGCCTTTGCCCACAGCTGCGCTTCCGTACATAAAATAAACCCTATGATATTCAGGAATAAAGCAGCTTTCTATCGGTGAAAAAATTTTAGCAATCGGTCCAAGACTTTCTAAGATTACCTCCAACAAACAAAAAAAAAACAACTTTACCTCTATATAATATTAGTATTGATCATATTTTTTTATTTCTACCAAAAACTTATACATACAAATTTATGTTTTAAGTTCCGCGCGCCTCAAAGAGATGTCAGCAAACCGTAGGAGCTCAGTAGGGGCCGGTGCCTGCTAGGGCCGTGGGGAAAAGTACGAAAATGATACTCGATGTCTTAGAACGCAAAAAGCATCTGAAAGAGCATAGGTGTGGTTTTAGTCAGTAAAAATCTGACATACCCGCGCTCTGCCCTAGACTGTAGAAGTCATTAAATGATTTAAGAAATTAAAAAAAAAATGTTTATTAAAAGTGTACAAAACACGAGTCCGAAAATTTATGAATTCTGTCTCTTAAACTAGTGTTGTCTTGTATTTTAAGATACAGTACACAGTTTATATTATGGTAACTGCAAAAAAACGGATGGCCGAAAGGTTTTGGGGTGGTGATCTTGTCCCGGATGACGCAGCGTTGATGGGTTTCCCACAATATGAACTTGTGAGGGCCGCAAAAGTCCGCTGGATTCAAAAAGCATTCAATGTGATGGTGCTAGGAGGAGACCTATTTCCAACAGTGGACGTAATATGCATAAAGTGTTCTCCTGAACTTATGAGGTTTGAATCAGATGTTTGAAAAAAAATAGTTCAAGAAAAATGTATTTGTAATGTAAAAAAATATTAAAACTGTCCCAAATTTAAATAGAATATAATAAATTATGATACTTCGAAAAACAAAACCTTATCCCCAGAAATATCATCTAAAAGCACTTACATTTTATAAAAAGAAAACAGCTTAGCTGTGGCTACAGCCCGCGGACAGCTATTAAGAACATACAATTATATTATCTCCTTTTTATTTATGTCTTCTAGGTGAAATGAGGATCTTTCTTCAGGCTATTTTCACCACGGAGTTTATTTAAACATAGCCAAGGAAAAACTGTTAATTGTATTTCTATTCTTGGCATTGTTAACTAGTTGCTACCAGTGACTTTTTCCGCGTGAAAATATAAAATTGTTGTGAGAGAGAATATGGTCTATCTGTGTACCAAGTTTCATCGCATTGCCTTCAGTCGTCCCAATGTTTATTACCTAGTAATTCTAGAACCATTGTCTAGCTGTAAACCAAGTTTCATCGAATTGCGTTCAGTCATCCCTATGTTTATTACCTAGCAATTATAGAACATGGTCCAGCCGTGTACCAAATTTCATCGAATTGCGTTCAGTCGTCCCAACGTTAATTATCTAGCAATAGGGTAGTTTCCAGGGTCAAAATAATTACATTTTATTTAGTCCGTATTTTAGATTAAAAAAAAATACTTGTCCCTTATTTTTAAATAATCTAAAAGACTGACTAATTACATTTTTACGGCAACTAGCCTATAATAGAATATGGTCAAGCAGTGTACCAAGTTTCATCAAAGTGCGTTCAGTCGTTCCAACGTTTATTATTCAGCAAATATAGAATATGTTCCACCCGTTTACCAAGTTTCATCGAATTGCGATCAGTTATTCTAACGTCAACCAACCATTGAGTGTGTGTTTGTTACTTCCTAACGCGCCTTTATAATATTAGTATGATAATTATAAAGGGTTTTAAAAGTTTGAAGCTTCAAAAATATCAAACTTGATTAAGTTTGATTTATACGGCTAGATAGATTTATCTAGCTGTTTCATAACTATACCTGTCTACATGTAAGCTGCCAGTCTAACAAGTTGAATACTTACTGCGACTATATATACAGTGGTGCAATCTTTGATGGTGAAGCGCACTAGTTTATTATGAGCCTTGAAGATACCCAATTATATCGGACGGGGAGCCCATAGCAGGCAAATTTTTCCAGTCCTTCGATGTACGCGGTATAAACGATGAAGCGAAACGCTTAGTCTGACCATAGAGGTGTTAACAATGTAGGGGTGGATGTACTGCAAGTCGTCCGCGTCTTGTTGTCCGATGGTAGAACGGTAATGGCGAAATCAAGGCATACAATTGGATGATTTCCCACCTAATATGAATAACGGCGCGCCTCAAGGAGTTGTCAGCAATAGCAGGGGCCCAGCCGGGTCGAAGCCTACTGGGGCCAGGGTTATCCGAAAGGGAACTCGAGCCCCGGTATGAAAGCTAGATGGAACGGGGTGGGCTTTTAGTCAGTAAGAGTATTTATTTTTAGTATAAGGTATATATAGTTATATAAGTATTTATTGGTTTAATTTAAGATTTCACTAACTCTTCTTTACTCATTTCTGCACACTACTGTCTACATCTCTTATAATTTCTCCTTTCGCAGGTCTGCTGGAAGAAATTTCTATTTGAAATAAGCAGTACCTTTGTACTAAGTTTTATAATAATGTTATCCTCCTCAGTATATTTGTGTGTACATAAATTGTAAAATAAAAAAATAAATAAATAAGAGTCTGACACTATATCTCGCTCCGCACAAGAGCGGGGGTCGTTATTGGATGACTTTTCCCACCATAAAGAAAAATAAAAACTTATAAGAATAAAAGGAAAAGGTGAACTATTGAAATGCACAAAAACGAAGAAGATATAAGAATGCGGTTGGAGAATCGTAATTAATATAAAAAAAATGTAAAATTTTACTTTACATGGTGAATTATTTATAAAAACCTTCGTAATACTGGTATTAGATTATCCAGCTTCTAACTACCTGAATATATCTGAAGGAGAACTAAAGTTATCGACGTAGACGGAAGAATCGCTAAGTTTAATTTATTAAGTTGTAGAATTTTTCGGGGCACATTGCTCGCAGAACAGATACATAGCTGTCGATGGAGCCGAAAGATTGTTGAGTGGCAATCGCGTACCGGAAGACGCAGCGTTAGTAGGAATCCCAAAATGTAGACTGATGATCTGGTGAGGGGGTGGGTATCTGATGAATACGAGAAGCACAGAACAGGTCCTTGTGGCAACATTTAGGAGAAGTCTTTCGGCTGAACCGGTAACCGTCCGGTCCTAGACAAATTGTCGATCATGCGTAGTGTATGTCAGCAAAATATCAGGGGCCTAGCAGCAGAGCCGATGCCCACTAGGAACGTGGAGAATTTCTGGAAAAGAAACCCTGTTCCTAGAACTCAAAATTGAATAGAAAAGAGGTGTGGTTTCAGTCAGTTAAAATTTGACATGGCCCTCTCTCAATAGTTTTTAAATTTTTTATTACTTTTAGCATTTAAGTACTACTATTTTATTCATTAATAGTAATAAAATTCGGTTTGATGAAAATCAATAGTATAAAATAAATATAGACCAAGTGAAAATCCTAATCAATTTTTTTTTTCCTATTTATTCTGTTTGATGGTACTTAAACCTCTCAGGCACCTCAACATCAATCGTATTCAAGGAATTAAAATAACAAGGGTGATCTCACGCAAATTATGCAAAAATTCAGTCATTGCTTTAATTAATCAATAAAGGGGCCCGAAACTCAAGATTTTATTTTCAAATGAAGCTCTCCAAATTGCTTTTGTACATCCCTTTGTCCTTGTTTCTCGTTACGCAGTGGAGGTCAGATATCAATTTGAATTTTGAAATATTTTATGTTAAAATTCAGTGGGGTAAATATTTTCAACTTCTTTGATATTTATTTACTGACTGGTTTTTATTAAAATAAAATATACATAAAAAAAGAAAAAAAGAGAAAAAAAATGTGTAAGTTGGTTGGTTGGTGTTGGTTGGTTGTGATGTTGTTGTTAGTAATGTTGTTGTGTTGTTGGTTGTTTTGTGGTGTGTTTACTTATCGAAGGTAATAAATAACTGGAAGTCCTGAACTTGTTATTTCTGATTTTGTTATTTCTTATTAAAAATTTGAGGTTACTTGTTATCTCGGAAAAAATATGCGGTCCCTGCTGGATAAAACACAGGAAAAGCTATCAGTAATTTGACTTTGGCTTGTGACGAAGAAATAATTTAATATCATCAAAATTTGAATAATACCAATGAGATCGAACAGGCTTACTAAGCTTGCTACGAGCGCGCAGCAAACGTAGCCGTACGTAGCACTTTCTACGGCGTAGCCACTGTGGTCTACGCAGTCCTTCGCGATATAAAAATGATTTGATAAATTGAATTATTTTATTTGTGTATCTTAAAATCGAAAAATGGTGGCTCTTAGACTGTTATGTAAATGTTCAAGTACAGAATTTACCACAACACAAAGTACTATAAATAAACCATTTTTTTATTTGGGATGGGAAACCACTTCTCCCGGTATAAAGCAGAGTCCCACTCTACCTCTGACTGAAATCTGAGTAAAATCACACCTGAGTTCTTCAGTTGCCCTTTGAGTTATAGGTCAGTGTATTTACTTTCCAGAAATTCCCTGGACATTGGCCTTGCTGGGCCTCTACAGTTTTGCTGGTACAGGTACCGCCGAAGATTCTGGCTCGGTCTGAACGGTTAACAAACGGCCGGACTGCGAGCTACCCATTGCTCTTCTTCCGTAAGTAAGCGGAGTTGCGGCCTATACTCGTGCCCCAGCTGGCGTGAGGATGTCAGTTCCTACATGCGTGTGGTCATCTTCTTCGTCCCCTATTCCCTCTTGCTCTCATGGCCTGTACCAGGTCCCGGGTTATCACATAGGATACATCGACGGATCCCAAGAACAAAATCGTACATGAAAAATTATCAATTTACGGTACAAGGTTTTAAATATCTGTGAATGTCATAAAATACATTGCATTTTTTCTACACTAATATAATAAAGACGAAAAGTTTGCTTTTTTTTAAACTATTGCATAGCTTCTATCGCGGGCCTTGAGCGTCGAGACCGAATCCAGAAATTCCGTAACGAAAATAACCTAACACCCCCCACTCATTTGTTTTTTGAGCGTGGTGACCGATAAGAAAACAAATGAGTGAACAATCAATCAAAATTCAATTCAATGTGTGAAAGTGTAACTTCAATTAATATCAAAGAAAAAAAAAACAAAGGAAAAAAAATACTGCATAAATAAAATAAATAAATAATTATAATTGCATAAGTTGATAAAAATGCTATGCAATAGCTTTACCGCGGCAGTCCCCGAGTGCCACACGTCTTTTTTTTAAGTAATCTCTGGAAGTACTAGGCCGATTGCTAAAATTATTTCACCGATAGAAAACTGCTTTATTCCTGAGTGACATAGGCACATTACAGTACATTTTATGTACGCGGGCGAAGCTGCAGGCAAAAGGTAGTCCATAATATTTTGTTCTTAGGACCCGTCGACATAATGTAGAATTGAAATAAAACACTCGATTTCGAACTACCCGCCCGTCTCGTTAATTTCACGACGCTCCGTACAAGTCCAGTTAAGAGTTAAGTAATACCCGCTATTAGTTAGTTTAAGGACAATATTGGACGCTTTACAGGAACGTTTTCTGTATTATGAGTTTATTTTGCGGTTCCACGCTGCATTTTCTTAACTTTTTATATTATTTTAGTTAGTGAATGCGTTTTGTCAGTGTTTTGTTTTTAACTATAATATATAATAGTACTACTTCGTCCTGGCAGACGTTGTCTTGCCCAAAAATTGGATTAATGAAAAAAAATTTGAAACCCAATTGCAGTACTACCGCATAAAATTGTATTTTCAAACCATCCAGAAACCTACTCAAATATACATAAAAAAATATACATTCAAACTGTTAGGGCGCGTTCACACGACACACGCACGCTCAGCGCACGCCACCCGCGTCCATCTCGCATTGATATTTGTTAAATAAGAATTTGAGTTAATCCATCAATAGATCTCAAATTGCATTTAAAGAGGTATGCACGCGCACGCCATGCGCACGCCCCGCGCCCGCCTAGCGCCAACCCTGCGCTCACCCTCGCGCTATGGCTAAATGCCTAGTGAACGAAGTAGTCCAGTCACTAGTAGTATAAGTGGGCGCGAGGCGTGTGCGGGTGCTGTGCGTGGTCGGCGCGTGTCATCTGAATGCGCCTTTAAGGTGGAGTTAGGTCAACCGAGCTCGAGTCCTCGACGGCGCGTAGTATTCCACGGGTGCCTGGAGGAGAAGGAGATGTTAGCAAAATCGTAGGAGCTCAACAGGGTCGAAGTCTACTAGGTCCAGGGGTTCCCTTCTGAAAGGCAAACCCGGGGACCTGGAACGCAAGGCAAATAAGGAATATGGGAGTGGCTTCTAGTCAGTAAAGTCTGTCACGGCCTCCCGCTCCGATCTAGAGCGGGAGAAATAAATTGGACGATTTCTCCCTTAAAAAAATAGGTGACTAACATAATATACAGAAAAATGAAATATTCAAACAAATAGCTTCTGTTAGTGACTGTGCCCGCGTGAATTACTCGAAACTCTTCACATTACTATAGCCTACTAGTGTTTTCCTGCGATTTAGGTCACGTGAAAGCCTGGTTTAACGGATTTAGAGTCGAAGTTGAAGCCAGGTGAAAAATAATGTATGTCCCTTATTAGGGTTTTTTTTTATGGCGGGAAAAATTATCCAATAACCACCCCCGCTCTTGGGTGGAGCGGGAGATAGTGTCAGACTCTTACTGACTAAAAGCCCACCCCGTTCCTTTCGTACCGGGACCGAGCTTCCCTTACGGATAACCCTGGCCACAGTCCTTTCTTAGGGTTCAAGTTTACTCTGTACAAAATTTTATAAAAATCTATTCAGTAACTTAACTGTGAAAGCGTAGCAGACAGACAGACAGAGAGAAAGGTTCCCAGTTTATAGCTAAGGTAACTAAGGTAGATGTCAGATAAACGTGGAATGACGGTCATTGACCCTTCTACATTTGTTGACATGCTTAATTTCAAAAACGGAAATAAAGACATAAAACTGTCTTGAATAGACATGTATCGTGATTCTTTACACGACCTAGTAATGAAAAGCCATTCATTGTTTGTTTTTCGGGTAACTACGCAGAGATATTAAGAAAAGGTCAATGTACTTTATTCCACGGTTATCTGGCATCTTCTGTATTAGAAAACAGAGTTTTACGCACAATGAATGTGTTCTTAAAAAGGTTTATGCGTATAGATGGGATGTGCATTTTACTCAAGTTTTAATATTTTTAAGCCTACAATCTCATAGCAGTGCAATTCATCAACATTAGTGTGTAGGTATGTAGGTCACATTCCCGTATTACTGGACCATCTGTGAAGCATTAATGTGTTAACTTGATAGCAATCACGTGCAGCTATTAGAGACAGTAATTCTACATCGGTATTACTGAATGATCGAGTTATGTAGGTCAGAGCAGTAGTTCTCGATTCTAAACTGTAAAATCCTTGTCAAATTTCAAGTTTTTGGCATTGATTGACACAGAAATTGCGGCTTGAATTTTAACGTTCTCAAAAGTATGTAACACTCTTGATTTTCAACTTAAATATATGCCTTAATTAGAAACAAAACTACGCCTCAATACATCCAATAGGCCAGACAATATTATAAAAGCTTGTTTTAAATATATAAAATAAAAATTAAGTACAAGAATAACAAATATTTATAATAAAATTTTTATTGACTGTTTATTTTATTTATTTATTTATTTATTATAATCTTTATTGTACACCAAATAAACAAAAATACAGGACAAACATTTAAAAGAATAAGTGCACAATGGGCGGTCTTATCGCACAGGGCGATCTCTTACAGACAACCTTTGGATGGACTGAGAGAAAGGAGATAGATTAAGGGTTGTCAGTGTACAAACATCAGATATAATACTAACAAGATACATTAACACAAATACATACATACAATACAAAAAAAAAAAAAAAAAAATATACTAATAAATATCAAATATATAGTTGAATCAGGAGAAGAAAAATATATCAAAGAGAAAGGTAATGCTCCTTCACCATCTTTTTAAATGTTGGTAGCGTTTGAGCACGCCTTACTTCTAAGGGTAACGCATTCCACAAACGTGCAGCTTGAATTGTGAAAGATTTGTCAACGAAGGTAGTGGAATGCGTGCGAATACTTAATTTTAGGTTCTCCGATGATCTCAAGGACCTACTATGTGTGTCACTAAGGAACTGAAAACGTTCTTTAAGATAAAACGGGGTACAAGGATTAAATAGCACATTATAAAGCAAAGAAAGTATATGGGCGTTCCGGCGAAGGCGAATAGGAAGCCATTTGAGCTTAGTACGAAATTCAGAAACGTGGTCATACTTGCGCAAGCCAAATATGAACCTGATACAAAGATTTTGAAGTCGCTCAAGCTTATCCAATTGGTCCTGGGTGAGATCAAGATAGCTGGCAGCAGCATAGTCCAGGATTGGAAGAAGAAGAGATTGGGCTAACGCAATTTTGGTATTGATGGGAAGAAAATTACGAAGACGTCTCAGGGAGCCCGCTGAAGCAAATAGCTTACGACTGACTTCCTGCAGTTGTTTTGTCCAGGAAAGAGTGCGATCGAAATAAATCCCCAAGTTCTTCACAGTGTAACTTAAAGGAATAATGGTATTATTGAAAGAAACCTGGGGAAGTTTCGACCAATCCACTTTAGACACAGTCCGAGGACTACCAATAACAATCACTTGTGTCTTAGTTGGATTGATCTTCAACCCAAACTCAGCGCTCCAGTCACCTATTCGAGCCAGGTCTATGTTGATAGTATCAATGGCCTCAGATAATTTACCGATAGGGGCTTGAGCATAAATTTGGAGATCATCAGCATACAGGTGGTAGAAAGAAGATAGTCGTTGAGTGATAGCGTTTATAAAAAGTGCGAAGAGTAGAGGAGACAAAACGCCACCCTGCGGCACACCGGCAGAGGTTTCACACCAAGACGAGAAAGCTTCATCAATACAAATACGCTGCCGGCGGCCAAACAGGTAACTATGAAACCAGTCAATTACCGATGGAGATATGTTAAAAGAGTACAAGATGCCGAGTAAGATGTCGAAGTCAACGGTATTGAAAGCATTGCTAAAATCAAGTAAAGCAAGTACCGTCAACTTCCCCATCTCCATACCCGACCTAATATCGTCAGTGATATGCACGAGTGCTGAGGTAGTGCTATGTCCAGGTCGAAAACCAGATTGGAAAGGATTAAGAAGATTATGCTTGCTAAGGAACGTGCTTAGTTGTTGGTGGACAAGCTTTTCAAGGACTTTGGATAGGAATGGAAGAATTGAAATGGGACGGTAGTCAGAGAAAGATGAAGGACGAGATTTTTTAGGTAAAGGGATAACTTGGGCATCTTTCCAGGCTTGTGGAAAGACTTTACTGGAAACAGAGAAATTGAGGATGTGAAGAATGCCAGGAAGGATGATATCAAGGATAGGAATAATCATCTTACGACTGACACAGTCACTACCCACAGCGTTAGATGTTATCGACATAATACTCCTTTTAACATCACAAGCTGTGAATTGACTAATGACAAAAGGGGAATAATCAGGTATCGGAAGGTTTGAAAGATGACTTAGTGTAGCAGTTTTAGTGGCCCTATCTAATAAGGGCGAAGAAGAGAAATGACTATTAAGTAGGTTGAAGTCTAAGTCTTTAGGAATCGTGTCAGGAGACTTTTTCCCGATACCTAATGTTTTAAGGAAGTTCCAGACTTTGGCTGGATCACCATTTTGAACGGAACTGTGGATATATTGGCGGTTTGCGTTCCTACACACCTTGTTGCTGAGATTCCTAATAGAGATGTATTTCTCCCTGTTAATGTCATTGGGCCGAATTTTAAACTTGAACTTCGCAGCCGCTTTTTTATGGAGCAAAAGTTTAATGTCATCAGTCAGCCATGGCGCTGGAAGATGTTTGACTTTTACAGCTCGAATAGGTGCATGTGTGTCATAAAGCCGAATCAAGGTTGAAGTCAAGAATTCAACCTGTTCATCTACGGACGTGGAAGTGACTAAAGGCGTCCAATCAATATTGTTGGCGTCTTCTCGAAGACGATCAAGGTTCATCCCATCAAAATTGCGAAGCAGAAGAGTTTTGGACTTATGCTTAGGTGGACGAATTTTATAAGAAGTGAAAATAAGATCATGATAGGAAAAGGCGTCAGCAGAACATTGACCATGTTTTGCGACGTGACCGGGAGACGAGACGAAAATAAGATCGAGAAGAGAGGGGACAGCGTTAGGAAAATGGTGAGTGGCATTAAGATCCAGAATAGAGAGATTGGAAGATTCAATAATATTGCAAAGAGAAGTACTGCGCGAGTCTTTTTTAAGAAGGCATGTATTAAAGTCGCCCATGATGATGCTATGACTGTAAGAGGGAATTAAAGCTTCTAAAATGCGTTCAAAGGAAGAAAAGTAGTTTTATTTATTTAATAAATTAATGTAACAACATTTTACACAACTAAGTACATTCATCATTAAATTAAAACATACTGTGACTTGGAATTGTATTTTTTACCAATAACATTGTTCATCTGTTTATTTGTTAACTTTTCAGACAAAATTATTATATTAATAGTATAAAAATAAAATACCACTGAAATATATTCAACTAAAATAGTCTAATCTATTTTTTTTCTTAAACCTAATTTCATACAAGTTCTCTCCATTATACTCAGTCAGTGAACAGGTTTTATTATAGAAAATCTAATTTAGTTCTCGTTAGCGTCATAGAGATAAAATTAAAAAGAAACCTGATTCATAGTGGCGTTGAATGTTGAATGTGGTGTCACATAATATAATTTCAGGGTTCCGTACCTCGAAAGGAAAAAACAGAACTCTTATAGGATTAGTTTATTGCCAAAACCGTTTACTTCAGGAACGCGTGGAGATATCGAGTTAGAATTAAAGCCATATACTCAGGTCTGCGCTCCCTTGAAGCTATTAAAAATAAAAGTCAAAAGAATCAAAATTCATTCTTCCTGTTGACCCAGAATCTTGAAATTTGGCATAAAGCAAGTTCTTATAGAAAGTTCTTATAGCAAGTTCTTATAGCAAGTTCTTATAGCAAGTTCTTATAGCAAGTTCTTATAACAAGTTCTTATAGGAATAAATCTGAAAAAAGTTTGTTGCATGCATGTTGATGTTACATTACAATTTTTTTTTATGCTATTCAGAATAATCTTCACCCTTAGTGCACGAGCCCGACTCGCACTTGTCACATTAATGATAGGCCCACCTTTGACCACTATCTCATCTGATGGTAAGTAGTGATGTGGTCGACGATGGAGCACGTTTGCCTAGAAGCAACCTATTCACTCTTGACTTAAAAACCTCTAGCTATTAGAAAACACAGACTCCGATATTTAAGTAATTTATCTATTTGTATATTTTTTAACTTTCTTTTAAAACAAGGGCTTTTAAAGCGCTAATTGATGTATGTTCTAACATCAACTAACAGTTATAAAAAAAAACCTTTAACCAGCTCTGGCTCTACGTTATTATGTATGTTACTCGTATTAGGAGAATTATTTTAGTTTTTTACAACCAGGTATTATATAATTAATAAGGACGTGTTATTTTTCTTTTCTCACAAAGAAAGTTGTTACTAGGCTCTAGGCTAAACTCAACCAAACGGCGAGCTACCCATTGTCACCGTACACAAATCCATGCCTACGTTGGTTGGTAGTTGAGGTCGGGGTCTCAACGTTTTTTCCGCCTGAATCCGGTGCAGGAACTTTCCGATCTTACCATGTTCAGTGAGGACCTGTGACATGATGAAGGTGTGAAACACCGTGACACCTCTCTTGCCACACCTTGTCAATACATTTATGAAAATATTATGTATGTTCATTGATATACAAATGTATGTTAGGAAAAATATTCATACAGGCACAATTTTAATACTAGAAATAAAGACAAGTTAGATCAACTTCGATTCAGATTGGCTAAAGTATTTAGTTCTTTTATGGGGTACTGTGTAAAATTTTATAATAAAATTCCACTTGAAATTCTCCAATTAAACGAGTCAAAATTTAAAACATGCATTAAACGCACGCTATGTAGGCAAGCATATTATAAATTGGAAGATTATCTACTCGATAAAAAAGCTTGGCTAAATGCCGGTCCTGCTCCACAGTCACAGTCATTTTTAGCTACTAATTAGTCGTATTTTCTTTTTTTTTAAAACTTAATTATATATACTGGAAGAGATGCTGCTGGCTTTTTCCTATTGTTGTTTTCGGATTATTTTTTTAAATTTTATTTGTTTATCTCAATTGAACTTATGATTTATTACCTGTTACATTTGGAAATAATAGCATTGTATAACGTAGAAGCACTTTTTTCCAATGTTGTGAATGTGAAGTACCATGGAGCATTTTTATTTGGTTACAACTTGTTTGACACTACGAGCATGGCAGTTGAGAGATTGTCATGCTCACTAAAATGTCTCGCTGATGGTGGCACGTGTTATTGGGTCATTTGGCTCCCTTCAAAATGGTTGAGCTGAGTGGGGCTGATGCACGCGTCATGCTCCTGAACGGGCGCCGTCAGTTGAGACTGGTCATCTCTTAGCTGCCAGTGACTTATTCAATTTCTATTTTTATTGTTACCATTATATTTAATTTTTATTACTTATCTTCATTGTGTTCACATAATAAAAGCAAAAAATATGTAACGAAGATTCATGTAATTCAATACGATTTAAAAGAGTGTCCATGGAGTTTCTTGCACGTTCTTCTCCATAGAGACCTACGCTTTGGAACGTGCAATTTAGCTTCACTTGTTTGACTGACCGACATTTTGACAATTCAAAAGTGCCTGTAACTGGTCTATTTGAAATAAACGTTTCTGATTTCTGATTTCTGATTTCTGACACCTCAAAGAGGACATTTGCCACCATGATTATGACGTGCCCAGCGCTGGGTTGCGACCATCACTGCCGCCATATTGCTAGACTAGCTTTTAACTGCTTTCGCTTTAATTTGGATTCTAAGAACAAATTTAGGTTATTGGATGATAAAGGAAGTGGTAATCATTAATATAATTCAATTATGATTTCAAATACTTCAAAATTAATATTTCCTTCCGCCATAGTTTTCATAAACAAACTTGCTTTGACATTTATAATATTAGTTATGACGATTCTTAGATATAATAATAAACTACTAGGATAACAAAAAGGATAGTACGCACTATTCATCGCAAATTCTGTAGCCTGATTCACGTAAAATCAAACAAGCCAATTATCGTTGAAGTTTTATAGTCGTTCGATCGAAGTCCTATCCAAAAGCGGTATTCACATGTTCCTTAATCGGGATTGGATAAAACGATAACTCAACTGGCTCGAAACTAAACGATCTATCAACGACTTATTTCCAGTTACATTTTTTTTTAAATCTACTCTTCGACTGAACGACTTTAAAATCGGTGTCGTTTAAACTCGATTGATGGATGTGAATATGGCAATGGTCCAAACGACTAAATCGCTACGATGTCGTTACGGTTTTGATTACGTGAATCGGGCTACTGATCACAAATTTGTTATCATATTCGTAGATTCATTCATATATCCTATATGATGGTTATTAAAGACAAAGTGTGGCATTCCCGATCTAATTTATCGTGAGCCACATAAAATAGATCGGTGTCATGACATAGGCACATAAAAAGGCAAACGGTGCGCTTCAAGTTTCAAACGCAATATCATAGAGGTTATACTGGTACCTCATTTTATTTTATATCGGTAATAGAATCAATGTTAGAAAAATAACTATCGTGATTTTTGCGTTTTTTTTTTAATTTTTATTTTTACTAGTCTAATAACCAGCTGTGCCCGCGACTTCGTTCGCGTGGACTACAGGATTTTGAATTTGTTTTTTCTAAAATAAAAGTAGCCTTTGTTATTCCTTATTACATCAGCTACCTGCCAAAAAAAGTCCCGTCAAAATCGGTCCAGCCATTTCAGAGATCAGCCCGGACAAACAGACAGACAGACAGACAAAAATTGATAAAAAAATATTTTGGTGTAAAAAGCAGTTATTTCAATATTACAAACAGACACTCCAATTTTATTTATATGTGTATAGATATATAGAGTATAGATAACTCCTGTTTTGTAGTACTTTTGATGATTTTGTTTACATTTAGGTTACAGTATATCTCAGATTTCAGTGTTCCTTTTGGCGAACGCTTTCTATACGACTTCCAGTACTTTCTGTCATTTGCCACTCATCTCTAGTTTGGACCTGCTATAAGCAGGTCAAAACTATGCTTGCTAAATATTCACTGAATGAATATTATATATAAATAAATAAATGATTACTATTTTGTATAATAATTACCCACGAAAGTTTTCACTTCTATTGTGTAATGTTAGGCATACGTTACACGGTAGATTTTGTTGTCAGTTTTGCCATAGTCAAAGTTTTCATTGACGAAAAACCTATTGTGTAATGTGATGATTGACATTTGCATGTGGTTTGCACTTGGTTTGCATCATTCATGATTGATGGAATTGATTGACGCCTGCATGGCCGTGTACTGGATGCACATACCATTTTATTTAACTATACCTTACACTAGGAATTAACGTGGAATTGGAAATTTCGTTAACAAAAAAATTATTAAACTCAACCATACATACACAAGAGACCCAAACCCTGTTGCTTTTCTACATCTTTTTTATTTATTTTTTTGTTGCCGTTCTCCTTCCTACCTTTTCAATTACTTTTTTGTTTGTAATTAGATTGTTGGAACGCGTAGGCCAAGTTTAATTAGAAGTCATTGACCTCGGTCAGTTTGTCCACTTGTTCATAAAAACTTCTGTAATCATCAAGTTTTGCAGACGCATGTCCGATCATAATTTGTATGTTACTAGCTGACTTTAATGCCGTTGCTGATGCTTGATACCTTAAGTCGACTTAAATAAGTACTATTTTCGAATTTCATGTACTTAAAAATATTACTCAAGCCGCTATCAGCTATCACATACGTATCCATTGAGTATACCTACAGCTAAGGAATGGAAATCCTTGCCGGAGTCTGTATTTCGTAATGACTACAACCTAGGGGCCTTAAATCAAGAGTATAAAGGTTACTTCTAGACAAACTTACTCCATTGACAACCACATCATCGCTTGTCATTAGGTGAGATTTATTTATGTATTTGTGTGATATTTATTTTATTATGTGTATGTTTATAATTATAGCAGTGTGCATATCTTTAATAATTATTATTTTTATACTATTTCATTGTTAACTTTGTATTTTGTGTGTACTAATTTTCCTTTTACTTTTACACACGGTGTCTGCTTCTCTTTTTTCTTCAACTTTCCTGTCGCAGGTATGCTGGAAGAGATTTCATTAGAAATAAGCATCACCTTTGTGCTATTTTTCTGATTCCTTCCTTTTTTCTTGTATTTCTATGTGTGCACATAAATAGTTAAATAAATAAATAAATAAACTCCAGACATACTGACATCATCGTCTTCCATTCGTTCACGAACACATCACAGTCAGGGTGCGTGTCCAAAAGAGTGTTGAGCGCAAAAAGAGTGCGGGCAAGAGCCTGGGCACGCGCAACAGTGTGACTCGCAGTCACATCAAACAAGCTATGTCTCCTGATGAGGCTTTACTTAACTGAGGCACCAAGTTGAGACAGCTTGTCATGCAGCACTAGAGTATCAGTTTTCCAATGAAGGATATGATATTGAGATAATGGATAAGTGTGAGCCTATCAAAAATAAAAAAATATCTATTTAACTACAATCAATGTTTGAAACTTGAATCTAATATTTTAGTCAGTTCGAGGTTAGTTTAAAAATTACTCATTATAATGTCTAATAAAATTTTGGGGAAATTCATAACAGAATATTGTCTTCTTTTTTTTTTTTTAGCCCACACTGTCCCACTGCTGGGCAAAGGCCTCCCTCCACTCCTTCCAACTATCACGGTTCCTCGCTTTCTCATTCCAGTTCTTAAGGAAGCCATCCAGGTCGTCCCGCCATCTCCTTCGTGGTCTGCCTCGGCCCCGCGTTGTTGTGTCCGGGCACCAATCCAGCGTTTTACGCGCCCACAGCTCGTTAGACATGCGGCAGACATGTCCTGCCCAGTCCCATTTAAGTTGGGCAGCCTTTTGAGCCACATCAACGATTTGCGTTTTGGAGCGCAGTGTTGTGTTTCGAACATGATCTGTTAATTTTTTTTCTACTTGTCTTCTATTTGTCTTCTACTTGATAAAAACAATTATGACAAAATCGCATCCCAAAATACCTCCACACAAGTTAACAAGATTCATACATGTTATATTTCCGTCAGCTCTAGTTCCCTCGAGATGTACAACATAAGTTGCGCCTCAATAACTTGACAGTTTATTATCAGCAGAAGCCAGCGGCGCGCGTGCAGTCTTCTTGAATAGCTCTTGTTTGAAAATATGTTTTCTATGAAGAAAATGGTGCGCGTGTCAGACTATTAATGTGGGCATGATTTTATATACACATACAATATTTAGTTTATGCGAAACCTGAGTATAGTTCGTTCTGAATCAGTTGAATGGATTCCAATAGTTTTAATACAATGTTAAATTTTTTCCCAAAACTATTTTAAATATAATAAATAACATTTGTACGCTTTCGGACATAACATAGCGAGCTTATTACCTATTTTAAGAACAACTATTTACCTATGTTAAACAAATGAATAAATGGTTATTGATTATTACTAAGGTCACAAGATAGATGGTATGCTTTATTGTACACCAAAAATAAAAGTTACATCAGGAACTTAAAATTAATAGGGTGCTAAAAGCGATTTTTTACAGACCACCTTTGGATGGACTTGACAGAGATGGAGAAATAAAGAATTGGATACCAACGACACTAACTACAACAAAGGTAACGGCAGGGCATAGCGGGTATCAGACGCCAGCAAACAGCAGGGAGCAAGTGCAAAACAACCCCTCAGTCGCCTAGATGGCTTGTTGATTATGTATTTTTTCTGACATAACAAGCTCATAACTTTGTGATTTTTCATGATACAGTTATGAAATTCAGCTCAGCTTCAGCTCTTGGGCTTTGAAATTCCCTCAGACCTTAACTTTGGGCGGTTCATTGAGCCCAAAGCCAAGGTAGCTGCTAGGAAACTAGGCGTTCTTGCAAAGGTCCGGCGGTACTTCATACCGGGACAGCTTCTAATGCTATACAAAGCACAAGTCCGTTCGTGTATGGAGTACTGCAGCCACATATGGGCTGGTGCTGCAAAATGCCACCTGGCAGCTTTGGACTCTGTGGAAAGGCGTGCGAAGAGACTAAGGGTAGAAGAAGCGAAGGGTAGCCAGCCTTTTGGTGTTTTACAGGATGCACTTTGGAGAGTGTGCGCAGGAATTACATGACTTGATTCCACCATCTCACTTCTACCATCGGACAAGCCGACGAACGGCGAGTATCCACCCTAATGTTGTTGAAACCTCTACGGTCCGGACCAAGCGTTTCGCCTCGTCATTTATACCGCGTACTTCGAGGGACTGGAACAATTTGCCTGCTGTGTCTTTAAGGCAAGAGTGAATAGGCTCTTAATAAACAAGTGCGCCTCACCATCAACGATTGCATCACTGCTTACCATCAGGTGGGATCGCAGTCAAGCACTAGTTTATACAAATAAAAAAAAAAATTGTACATATATTCTTTACATAAAAATACTAGACACTTGTTTTGAGTTTCGCATATAATAAAACTAATGTAGCATACGCATAATTATTGTGGTTATAATTTATTAGTATTTAACTCGACGACGGTTGGAACACGAATGGCATGCAAACAGCCAGCACAGTCTAAATACTCATAACGTTTCATCAACTGAGAGACTATGTATAGCAGATAATGTTAAGTTATTTTCGCTCGTTAAAATCAAAGTAGCTATTGTAACACTTTATGGAATCGTGAATGAACACCATATAATTTAAATAAATTGCTTACAAATACTTCAGTAAAAAATCAGCAAACACTTACATAGCTATCTTCTCTGCTTGGTTATCTGAAAACAAGAAAGAAAATTTGTTAAAATTATCTGAATACCTAGTTATTTTTATTTCATTGATAAAATATAATTATTTAGTAAGGCACACTAGCAGCTATTAGCTGATGCGTGTGTTTCATATAGTTTAGATATGTTTAGTCAGTCCAACCGATTTTTAAAGCAATTCAATGTGGGAGCTTTCACAACACATTCCGGAAGCCTGTTCCAAGCCGTTACAACTCGGTTAGGTAGAAATAGCTTCAAAGGCTTCTTTTTAAATGCATTTCCCCATAACTTGGAGGAATGTCCTCGTAAATTTTTGTTTTCATTTAATGTGTAAAGGTACCTATTGAAGGCTGGGTACATCGTAGTATTCTATAAGTCTCAATAAACCAACTAAATAGTTTGCGTTATTTTTATTATAACTAGTTCAGATTAATGTAGACGTCCAAATGGATGAGCGTTTTAGTTTATTTGTACCATACGTAACTGGAACACGTGCGCTTCGTATTCACAAATAAAATTGAAACGTTGAAATACGTAACAGAATAAAATTTTGTACACAAAATACAGCTTATTTATTGAAACGTTGCTCAAAACATATTGCTGCATACACTGTTGGAATTTATTTTCGGTAAAAATATATAACAACAAGAAAAGGACCTTTTTCTGAGGTGGGAAATCATTCAATGTCTTCTTCCACTCTTTACTTTAAGCGGGAAGGCACTGATAAAAACCCCCACGTGAAACCGGTTGTTTCTTTCAATTTCATTTGTATCTTTACCAAATTAAAGGAGGATGCCAGATTTTGTATGGGCATCGTCCCCACCCTCCAACAGACATGAGACAGGTGCCACTCGAAGCGTTTACGCAATGCCTTTTGTGCAATAATTTTGCAAAATCGTACAGAGCTCTCTTAGCCACATTCAAAAATATATGACTTAAATATACTCATAATATAGTACTAGTTATGAGTATATTTAAGGTCCAAAACACTTGGGTTAGGTTAGGTTAGGTCAAAATATAATGCTTTATAAAACCTAAACCCCATACTTTAGAGATATGTCGCTATAATAAAAAATACTTTATTTAACTAGACGCTTCTAATAACACCTGTCTCAAGTCTGTTGGTGGGTGGGGACACTTTCATGCAATGCCCTTTATAGGTAACATTTGCTACGTGAGCGCTACGTAGGGCAGTGTCTCGGAGCACCCAATTTTGGTGGAGCCGCAAACCTGATGAAGTAACCTTTAATTGAATTAGCAAAAAAATCTCCCAACACCGAAATCTACATAAAATAGTTTGTGACACTAATTATGACAACTTGTTTTAGTCAGTACAATTCTGACAACCTCTCCCGCTCCATTCAAAGCTAAAAAAGGGCCCATGTTTTATTAACCCCTTTTTTAAATAGAAAATCATCAAATAACATGATTTCCCATGTAAAAAAGGTTTTTTTTTGCCCTAAGACCGTTGGTCATTTAACTACGCCACTGGCGCCTAATGAATACTTTTTATTAGCTTTTACCTTAAAATATTAGTGTCTCTTGCTCTATAGATTGCCATGTAGCCAGGCATGAGGCACACAACATCTGTATTTTTTATTTTATTTTTTGCTTCTTTTACTTTTGATACGTGTTTTTGTATATTATTGTGTTTGGGTCTTGTGCTGTACCAAATAAACTATTTTTCTTTCTTTCTTTCTTTCTATAGGTAGCTTTACCAAATCAAACATATATCTAGTCACATAAAATCCCATAATGATGTCTTCCAGTACACTTCGTCAGTCCACGTACATACTTTACAAGCTTTGAACCCAGCGAACCGTAAACTGACTCACACTTATTGCATTGTGAGGTAACTCCGTGAGAACGAAGCAGTGTTACCGCATTCGAAAATACTTTCAAACAAGATTTTCTGAACGAAATCACAAGAAGTTTGGAAGAAATGTCATGTTTATTTGGATACAGAGAAAATGTTTAGTGAAATAAACTGAGCAAAGGATGAGTGAAATTCTCAGTGAATTTTCTAAAATCGCTTTCCAACTTCGATGTCACAATCTTAGTTGATTAAACTTCAGCTTCCCAAGCCAAGTTACAACCATTTCTATTCTCTTGTGTTGAACGCCTCGAGTTGGCCACGCCTCCAAAACTTTTGTTTTGACGTTATTCCAACGCTCAGTCACAACGTCAGAACAAAGAATCGGATCGAGGCGTGGCTAACTCAAGACGTTCGACACAAGAGAATAGAATAACTAACTAACTTGGCTAGAGGGGCTGAAGCTGTCATTATACAGGTAAATCACATTTTTTTTTTTTTTCAGAAATAGTGCATTTTCCGAAATGAATCGGTGACTAGGTTAAAGTGTAGTTTTGTATCAGAGAAATAGCTATAACCTAGGGGTCTTTAAGTCAAGAGTGAATAGATTGCTTCTAGGTAAGCGTGCTCCATCGTCGGCCACATCATCGCTTACCATCAGGTGAGATTGTGGTCAAACGCGAGCCTATCCATTATAATTTATTTTTTGGGGGCTGAGTCACCCGCGTCCGTAGGAGGATACCCATTGCTAGGCCCTACACGTGGTCCCCGGGTGGTGCTAATCAGGTGACACTAACTGGTGGTAGGTTTCGACCGACGGCTTGTGACAACCCACTGGGCAAAGACGTACCGTCAAGCGGCCTAGCCGTGTTTCGGTACGATGCCCGGTGTAGCCGATTCAGAGGAGTTGGGTCAAAGTGGCAGTTCCAATGCTTGCAGACCAGCCAGACTCGTGCTGGTATTGACGTATCGGGAGACTAGTCGTGCAGGGTAGCGGGATCCGAGGCACGGTGCACCGCTGGCCGACCGCAGTTAGTTGGGGGCCCAAGTAATGTGCCAGCCACACATGAAAGGCTGCCCCGCCAACTAGCGAAAAATCCCGGAATGCACCATCGTGCTGGTTGGCGACCAGATGAGAGGGCCCGATGGTCATTTCCGGGGGGGCTCGGGCGTCCCCGCAGTCTCCAGACTAGTACCCCAATGATGCTGTCCTGCCAGTACATGACTGAAGGTTAGCTGCATGGGACTCCATTTTACTTCCTTCTCTTCTCCTACCTCACTCTCAATATGACAAGGAATAAAAAGAGATATGTCAAACAGCGGCTGCACTCCCTCTCACTTAAAGTGCACCTCTGCAATATTAGAGGGCTGCACTCCAATCTCGCATCAGTCCATCATCACCTGGAGACTGAAAAACCATCTCTCTTTTTTCTTTCGGAGACGCAGATACGAAAACCGTCAGATGTGTCGTACCTGTCTTACCCAGGGTTTACCCTGGAGCACAATTTTAAACCGCACGCTGGAGTGTGTTTGTTCGCCCGGGACGACATCTGCTATCTGCGTCTCCGCAGCCTTGAAGATTCCAGGTTCTCAACGCTTTGGGCTCTGGTGGACACAGGCATGGATAAAATTATCTATGCTTGTGTCTACCGTTCGCGCAGTGGCGATCAGGAGACGACCGGGCTCATACAGTACCTTAGTGAGGCGGCGGATGCGGCTCAGCAGAGGTACCCTTCTGCACAATTGGTGTTACTGGGGGATTTTAATGCACACCATCAGGAGTGGCTCTTCCCATACCAGTGCACAGACCATGCTGGTCGAGAGACGCGAAAGCTTGCGCTAGCGTTAAATCTCACCCAGCTGGTCCAGGGAGCAACAAGGGTGCCGGACGTTGATTCGCACACGGCCAATTGCTTAGACCTTCTGCTGACAACAGATCCAGACCGCTATTCAGTGGCAATATCATCACCGTTAGGTAGTTCCGACCACTGTCTGGTGAAATCTGTATCAGTCTACTCTCCGCCCGATCCCAGCCCTAGAGGCACCAGGCGGGTTTGGCGATACAGGTCAGCAGATTGGGATGGCATGCGATCTTTCTTCGCATGTTATCCTTGGCAGCCTACTTGCTTTTCTTCGGGAGATCCATCGTCGTGCGCAGATGCTGTGACGGATGTTTTGCGGCGGGGGATGGAGTACTATATTCCATTCTCCGACGTAACCATGTTTGGCCGGGCTCACCCTTGGTTTGGTGCGGAGTGTGGCCGCGCTAACGCGCTCAAGCACGCAGCATATCAGGCATGGGCCGACGCTCGTATGCGCAAGACGAATGACGTAAGCCAGAAGAAGAGAGCCTTCAACAGAGCTGCCAAGTCTTGCAAGAAGGTGATGCGGAGGTCTCGGTTCGACCACATTAGCCGCATCGGGAACAAACTAGCTTCATACCCTGCGGGTAGTAAGGCGTTTTGGTCCCTGGCTAAGTCGGTTGAATCGAACTTCTGCCGCCCCTCACTACCGCCACTGCTGAAACCCGACGGGTCGCTGGCACATACCGCTGAGGAGAAAGCAAATTTGTTTGCTTCACTCTTTGCGGAATCTTCGCGTCTAGACCCAGGTAACGCGCGGCCCCCTGCTCATCCTGATGTTTGCGATGCGAGTATGTCAGATATTCGCATCCATCAGAAGGACGTCCGTAGGGTGCTGCGTAACCTTGACGTGAACAAGGCTAGCGGTCCGGACGGGATACCAGCAATTGTTCTGAGAACGTGTGCGCCTGAACTGTCTCCGATCCTGACACGCCTATTTAGGCTTTCATTTGAGGCTGGAAAAGTGCCGATGGCATGGAAGCAAGCTAATGTCCAGCCCGTGCCCAAAAAAGGGAGTCGTGCTGACCCAGCTAACTACCGACCAATCTCAGTAACGTCCATTCTCTGTAAGACTATGGAACGTGTACTCAACACTAAGCTCCTGGCATACCTAGAAGCTAATGATATTCTCAGTGACCGTCAATACGGCTTTCGCCGAAATCGGTCAACTGGAGATCTTCTAGCGTATGCCATCCATATCTGGAGTGAGGCCATCGAGAAGCACGGGGAAGCGCTTGCCGTTTCCCTCGATATTTCGAAGGCTTTCGATAGGGTTTGGCACGAAGGCCTTATTAGTAAGCTTCCTTCTTTCGGTTTACCCGCTGGATTGTGTGCTTGGATCGCAGACTTCCTGAATAACCGGTCCATCCGAGTGGTTATCGATGGCTGCTCGTCTGATCAAATGGCTATTAATGCCGGGGTCCCTCAGGGGTCAGTACTCTCGGCAACATTATTCTTGCTGCACATAAACGATCTGCTTAAGCCCGGTACCTTTGGGTATGCAGACGACAGCACTGTTGCTGAGAGTTACATATCCAGCGCGCGAGCTAGTGGGTCACAGATCCAGTCTCTTCGAGAGGCTATGGTTGAGCGCTTGAGCTTGTCCTTGGAGGCAGTCTCCGAATGGGGCGATGCCAATTTGGTCAGGTTCAACGCTGCAAAAACCCAGGCGTGTCTATTTTCCGCTAAAAGGAGCCAATTCAGTCCTGCTCCAACTTTCCGGGGTGTAACCGTGCCGATAACCGACCATCTTGACCTTCTTGGTGTTACGCTGACATCAACACTCAACTTTGGACCATACATCGAAGCAAAGGCTCAACTGGCTGCAAAAAAGCTGGGAGTTCTCGCAAAGGTCAGACAGTACTTCACGCCGGAACAGCTGCTCAAACTTTATCAAGCGCAAGTTCGATCGTGTATGGAGTATTGCTCTCATCTTTGGGACGGATCTGCCCGATATCAGCTTGATGCACTTGAGGCAATTGAGAGGCGAGCCAGAAGGATAATTGGCGATGATACACTCGTCGAGTCGAGGCTTCAAAGTCTTGAGCATCGACGCAGAGTTGCTAGCCTGTCGGTTTTCTACCGGTTGCATTTCGGGGAGTGTGCGTCGGAATTGCATAACCTAATTCCGCCTAGCCCGTTTCATCATCGGACTACCAGACGTACGGCTATGCGCCACCGGTATATGGTGGATATCCCACCAACACGCACAAAACGTTTTGGGAACACATTCATTGTGCGTGCGGCTAGGGAGTGGAATTCCTTGCCGGAGTCTGTGTTTCCTGATAGCTACAACCCGGGAATCTTTAAGTCGAGAGTGAATAGGTTTCTTTTAGGTAAGCGCGTTCCATCGTCGACCGCATCGTCGCTTTCCATCAGGTGAGATAGCGGTCAAGCGCGAACCTATCAACAATAAAAAAAAAAAAATAAAAAAAAATAAAAAAAAAAAAATTGTCAATAATATTTTTTATTTAGATTTGAGATTACCTTACTATATATAATCAATTTTCACCTTTTTAAAAATAAAATTTGGATTTCATCATACCTAATTACATTATAATTTTATACCTAAAATCTTGTCGTTTAACCATTTTATGTGAAAGTAATAAACTGAGAAATGCATTAGATGCTTTCGGCATGAATCGCAGGCACGTAATCATTAGTTACATTGTCTTTTACGAACTTGATGCAGACAAAGTCGCGAGCAACTTACAGCTAGTAATATTATATTTTAAATTCTGTTAGATATATAGGTTTTTTTTTATTTAAATATTTTCCATTACAATTTCATGAAATAATCATAAAAAAAATACATAACATAAAATACATAAATAAAAATTATTATCATTTTCTCAGGAATAAATCAGCGTTCTAACAGTGAAAAAATTTTAGCAATCGGACCAGTACTTCCAGAGATTACCTCCTACAAACAAAAAAACATAAAAACAAACTCTACCTCTTTATTATACACCGCTACATTTTAATCGTTTTAATCCCGTGGAGGGTCGATCCGGTACATGAAACACTATAGATTTGTAAAGATAAAATTAAAAAATGAAGTACCTATTTTTCAAAACTCGTATTAATTTGCGTATGTACGAAATTAATTTCTTTAAGAAAACGTCAGCTGGGCGAGTTCAATAACCTGTAGGTAGTTTGTACGCAACGCCGACTATTAACTACAGGTCATTGAACTCGCTCAGCTGAAGTTTTCTTAAAGAAATTAATTTCGTACATGCGTAAATTAATACGAGTTTTGAAAAAAAACGTACTTTATTTTTTAATTTTATCTTTACAAATCGATAGTGTTTCATGTACCGGGTCGACCCTCCACGGGATTAAAACGATTAAAATTTAACGGTGTATTAGTGTAGATTTGTTGTGCACACCTACCACAATTTTGACCGAAGAAAGGACTAAATACAGGACAAACAATATTAATTTATATTGAAAGGCTTTACTGATCTCACGTGTTCTTTAACACAGACAATTAAAAAATCGGACCATATACCGCATCGTAAACTAACACAGGTACCATTGCTCAACACCATAATAATAATATGGTGGGCAACTATTTTTTATATTTTTAAATGTTTTTTTTATATTGAAATATTTAAAAATATAATTTATATGAATGTTTATGAATAAATGAAAATAATAATAATAATCCACAACTATCACACAACGCCGTCTAGTCCCAAGCTAAGCAGAGCTTGTGTTATGGGTACTAGACAACTGATAAACATACTTATATATTTCTAAATACATACATATTATAGATAAAATACACCCCGACACAAAACAAATGATTATGCTCATCACACAAACATTTGTCCTGGGTGGGAATCGAACCCACGACCTCCGGCATAGTAGTCAGGGTCACTAACCACTAGACTAACAGGCCAGTCAACAACAACAATATATCCATACCTTAGGACTAAAAAAAAATAAATATGGGCCGGTAAACTTTTACAAAAAACACGACATACAACGTAAACTATAGCTTCATGAACAATACAAATTGCTCGACCTTTGAAACAAAAACAAAATATGTACAAGTACGTAATACCTGTTATGAAGATACATATAACATAGGCATTGTATCAGCCACACTTTATGGATGTCATTCTAACCGTTGAAGTTCAAGGTTGTTTCGAATAATGGGAAGTATATTTCATAGAGCTTAGAATATTATGTAAAAAGAATGTACAGGTATTTTTATAGAAATATAAATTATATCTATGGGTATTGTAGTTCAATCTATGAGAAGAAGAACTCATTTTTAGACATTTCATTATTTATTTAATGCACACTTGAGTGCAGATTCGGAATTAATGCCTTAGGCATTTTCTTCCAGTCAACCTTTGGGTGATTTTTTTTATGGTGGGAAAAAGTCATCCAATGACAACCCCCGCTCTTGGGCGGAGCGGAAGATAGTGTCAGACTCTTATTGACTAAAAGACCCACCCCGTTCCTTCTAGCCTTCAACTCCTTGAGGCGCGCCGTCGACGACTTAGGCTTGGTCCGGACAGTTACCGGACGACCGGACAGCGAGCTACCCATTGCTCACTGTCCTTTGGGTGATCCAAAGAAAAAGTAGTAGGAATCTTTGCATGCTAAGTTTTACATGATATTATGATTTAGTAAAAAGCTAATTTGAGTGTGAACAATCCTAAAATAACTTCTCCCGCTCTGTGTGGGGCGAGAGGAAGTATCCGAGTTCAACTTTTATGAGTCCGCGAGCCTAGAACTCAAAGGGCAACTAAAAGACACAGGTGTAGATTTGGTCAGTAAAAGTCTGACGCGCCCTCACGCTCCACCATAAAGCGAGAAAAGTCATTGGATGATTTCCCACCTCAAATAAACCGTGTTCCTTCAGTTGCTCTTTGCGTTCCAGAACAAAGTAAGTAACACTTTTGAAAAATCTCGCAGCCCAAAATAATTATATAATACTTACATGTATTTATAATAAATCTGTAGAAATGTTCAGTTGTGCACGTATCACGTAAAATGTACGAAATCGATGTAAATACCTTTTCACAGTAAAATTGTGTGTAATTTTGATATATTACGTAGGCTTTGTTTCATCACAACCGGCTGACTATATCAAAAGATATAACTACATTCATTGACTGTTAGGCGGTACAAAGTTCACTGAGTCAGCTAGTAACAAATAAACGCCTACTTCCGTATATATTTACTTATATAGCTATTATATTTTTACATTGTGTATCTAGCCGGTAAACTCGAAAACCATTAAAAGTTAATATTCAAACATTTACAAAGTTGTACATAACTCTACATTATTGAAATATCCTGTGAGCACTACCGGTATTGCGCACTAAAGGCAGTATTGGTTGACCTTGGTTGACCTTTACAACTTGTGTTAAAGTTGATCGGTAAGGCGGCCATTGGTAAAGGTAGTTCCGAACAAGTTAAAGTTCACAATTCGAGTACGAAATTATGGTAAAGACTTCCGACTTTTCGGGTTCTGTCGAGGTTCTCACAATAGCTATGGTATTTGAATTTGTGATATTTTTAAACTTTTGGCTCTTAAGATTTTTTTTTCAGTAATGTTGCTTCGTTAGCAGTGGTGGCTGACTGGTTCTGGCCACGACTTACGAGTATATTATTATATGGATGTAATGTAAATCGTAAGCGACTTAGCTTGACTTAACTCATCGAATGCCGTAATTAGAGACACAATAGAAAGACAATTGCTTATGTTGAACTGTGTAACTTAAGACATTCAAAAGGTTAATGTCATATATCCCCTTGATGGAGCAGAGTGCGTCCATACTAGTAATTTATCGCGAACGGTCTGAATCTTTGCTCTTTACCTCGCTCCATGTCATTCCGTTGTGCAGCAGTGGTACTCCAGCAGTAACGGCCCCGACTTACAATTTGTAGATCGCGGGTTTAAACCCAGCCAGGCGCATTACTTTGTGTAATTTATATCACCACCACTGCTCTCAAAACGGTGAAGGAAAACATCGTGAGGAAATCGGCATGTTCTAGAACTAAAATTTCGAAGACATGGGACATCCACCAACCTTGGCCCACGTGGTGGAATACGGCCCATTCCCTCTGCAAGAGAGGAGGCCTTAATCCCACAGTGAGACCATTATAGGGCCGACTATGCTATGCTAAGTGCTTTTAGCAAATAAATGTGCAAAAAAAGGATGAAAAATAAAAAAAAAATGATTATTAATTTGTTGAGACACAAATAATCATTTTCTTTTTATTTTAAGGGAAGTATATTTCATATTCGAAGAACTTATTAAACTGACAATACTGTCTTATAAAAAAAGATATAGGAGGCCAAAATAGCGCCTAACTCAGCATATGCTGCGATATTTAAAACAATAAATAACGCTGCGCTGGTATTCTCTCTTAGGGCCCACAGTAAGGCTACGCTCAAAAAACGTAGTAACTATAAACTAATCATAAATAGATTAAAAACAAGGCACGAATTTATGTATATGTCTGAACCTGCCAGGTTGTGGCAGTGGCTTCGCCCGCTTAGAATTTACACTTCTCCCCATAGTAAAATATAGCCTAAGTGTTATTTTAATGTATATATAGAATTACTGTAGATTTTCATCAAAATCCGTTCAGTATATTTTGCGATAAAGAGTAACAAACATACATACATCCATTCTCACAAACTTTCACATTTCTAGTTGCAGACAACGAACGGCATATCTTATTATACTACTTATCACAAATACTAAACTATTGAACAAAACACTACCTAATAAATTAAAACATTACAACAAACAACATAGAAAATAAAAAAGTGCGCCACCAAAAAGGCACATTTTTCAGCATATTTAAAGAGAGAAAGAAAGATTTATTAACTGTCTGACGTAATGATAAACCGATCCACTGAAAGCCCTTCTATCCATTCTGAAAACGTCTTCAGATAATTAATCACATACCAGACAAGTTCACATACCTAACTAACAAGATCCAGGTTTATATGTTGTTACCGAGCAACACCAAGTAGATACAGATCGATAGAAACCAATGGCTAATGTCAACAAACTCCAAACAGAAGCAAAACAAATGCTTGAAGTCTACCGTGATATAACTGAATAGAACGAGGCACCACATTAGGGAAACTTACAGAAATACTACTTTTAGACTTTTTTTTAGGTGGGAAAATCATCCAATGACATCTCCCTCTCTTGGGTGGAGCCTGAGGGTGTGCTAGATTGTTACTGATTTAGTCAGTCCCACTGCTGTTTCTTCGTTGCCTTTCATACCAGGGCCGCGTTTTTGTTTCAGAAGCAAACCCTTAGCCCCAGTAGGCTTCAACCCTGCTAAGCCCCTACGGTTTGCTGACATCTCTTTGAGGCGCGCGTGGAACAGTACGCTCGTCGACGACTTGGGCTCGGTCCGGACGGTTACCGGTCGATCGGACGGCGAGCTACCCATTGTTTGCTGTCCGCACTACTATAAGGCTTCGTACATCTAAAATAGTTCTCTGAATTCATTATCTCAATTCCGTCACCTTGCCACACAGATACCTTAAAAATTCAGATTTAGCAGTAGTCTCGTGTTTTCCGACACATGCAAACGTCTTTATGAGGCGGCTTTTTCCACTCGCCTGTCGTAAACATCGAGCATGCTTTAAAAACTTGTTACTTCATCTAACGCAATCAAACGTGATGTTTGACGAAAAGGCAACGCGAAAAAAGAGTGACAATAACTGAAAACTCTGTCGGCATTCAGTAATTCCGTGATTTACTCGAATGTTTTATAAAACTTGTTCCAGGAAATACGTGTTTTTTTATAAACTTTTAAAGTTTTTGAAAAACATTGTCATTATTTAGAATTTTGATAAAATTTGCTAGGCTCGTATAGTTGTACTTTTTTGACTTTTTAAATTTTTAAGTAAATTATGAAGTGTCAAAGTTCATGCAAAATAGCAGATTTTCAGAGGTCTTAACTGGATTAGTTTTACACAAAATAAATCGATTTCCATAGAAGCCTAGATAATATCAACAAGATACTGTGTTTCCAAAATATCTGATGAAAAATGTGTAATAACGTCATAATCGCGTAAGAGCGGTTGTATGAAAAACAGTGAAAATGTATGTCGAGATGCATCCCCTTAAGGAAGAAAAAATAATACTGATCGAAATTATACATAATTTGAAACCAGTTTGTGTGTGCCGTTCTATTAAAACGTATGGAAATATTGCGCGTTGTGAAAAGCCCTTTTACCGACTTTACCGGTAGGCTAATACTTTATGCCCTAATCTCATTAGCGACTCAGACACGTGAAAAGATGGTGTATATATGTTGGAGGTTTTGACCTTTGAACAATAACGTCGCCTCGGTAGTTCCACGACGGAACTTCATAAGACGGAGCTAAATGTGAGCTTGGTTTATAAACCTTGGGTACTAGGAGGGTTACTCGCACAATATAGCTTAAACGGTATTGAAGTAAGCAAACATAAAGAATTCAATTAGACTATTTACAGGCACTTGGGCAATGGGAAGGGCTATGCTCGGAGTTTCCTTGCGTAATCGAATCAGAAATTAAGATATTCGCCGGAGAACCAAGGTTACCGACATAGCACGAAGAATCGCCAAACTGAAGTGGCAATGGGCAGGGTACATTGCTCGCAGAATAGATGACCATTGGGACCGAAAGGTTCTGGAGTGGCGACCGCGTACCGGAAGACGCAGCGTTGGAAGGCCTCCGACGAGGTGGACAAATGACCTGGTGAAGGTTGCGGGAGTCCGATGGATGCAGGATGCACAGAACCTGTCATTGTGGCGACACTTGGGGGAGGCCTATGTCCAACAGTGGACGTCTATCGGCTAAAATTATGATGATGATGATTCACAGGTACTTTGGTTTACCTAAGAGTCTATCAGTCAGGAAGATCAATTCTGTTTAAGTTCCTTATATAAGCCTGTAGAGAAGAACGAGCACAAAAATTCGTGGACGATTAATGTCGATTCTTTCTCTATGTTATTCCATGTATTTTGTGAACGAGTTTATTATCACCATCATCAATTCAGCAGAAACTAGATCTTCACTTTTTTTTTTTTTTTTTTATTATTGATAGGCTCGCGTTTGACCTCTATCTCACCTGATGGTAAGTGATGATGTGGCCGACGATGGAGCACGCTTGCCTAGAAGTAACCTATTCACTCTCGACTTAAAGACCCCTAGGTTGTAGCTATCAGGAAACACAGACTCCGGCAGGGAATTCCACTCTTTAGCTGTACGCATAATGAATGTGTTTCCAAAACGCTTTGTACGAATGGGTGGGATATCCACCATGTACCGATGGCGCAACGCCGTACGTCTAGTGGTCCGATGATGGAACGGACTTGGCGGAATTAAATTGTGCAATTCCAACGCACACTCACCGAAGTGTAATCGATAGAAAACCGCCAGGCCAGCAACTCGGCGTCGATGCTCAAGGCTTTGGAGCTTTGACTCAACAAGCGCATCATCACCGATGATCCTCTTGGCTCGCCTCTCAATCGACTCCAGAGCATCAAGCTGATACTTGGCAGACCCATCCCAAAGATGAGAGCAGTACTCCATACACGATCGAACTTGCGCTTGGTATAGGTTGAGCAGCTGTTCCGGAGTGAAGTACCGCCTCACCTTAGCTAAGATCCCCAGTTTTTTGGCAGCCTGTTGTGCTTTTGCCTCAATGTAAGAGCCGAAATTGAGGGTAGATGATAACGTTACCCCAAGAAGCTCAAGGCCGTCGGTTATCGGCACGGTCACACCCCGGAATATAGGAGCCGGGTAAAATTGGCTTCGTTTGGCGGAAAAAAGACACGCCTGGGTCTTAGCAGCATTGAACTTGACCAGGTTGGCATCGCCCCAATCGGATACCGCCTCCAAGGACAAGTTCAAGCGCTCAACCATAGCTTCCCTCAAAGACTGGATCTGTGACCCACTAGTACGTGCATCGGACACGTAACTCTCACTGTTGGATATATCGCCACAACGACCGGTTATATGCATCTCGCATCCAACGGTTTCCAGTGACCCTCATCAGTGCTTAACTGCGATCCCACCTGATGGTAAGCAGTGATGAAATCGTTGATGGCGAGGCGTACTAGTTTAAGAACCTATTCACTCTAGCCTTGATGACACCTAAATTATAATTAGATGGGAAGCTGGTAAGTTGTTCCAGTCCTTCGATGTACGTGGTACCTATACACGACGAAGCGAAACGCTTAGTCCGAACCGTAGAAGTTTCAACAACGTAAGTGTGGATGCTCGCCGTACGGATGGGTTGTGCGATGGTAGAAAGGAGATGAGAGAAAGGAGTTAGACAACTTGTGGGAGCTTTTCAACGCTGCATTTTCCAGTATGCAGAGAATACACATCTCACACAAATCGAGCCAATGGACTAATTTTTTACTAACGAGATCATCATCATCATCAGCCTTTTTAATGTTCCCACAGCTGGGACTCAGGCCTCTAGGAGAGAGAATGGGACGTAATCCACCACGCGGGCCCAGTGCGGGTTAGTGAATGTCACATGTCTTCGAATTTTTGGTTCTAGGATATGCCGGTTTCCTCACGATGTTTTCCTTCATCGTTTTGAGAGCAGTGGTTATGAAATCGCCGCCGGCGCCGGGATACTGATCCCGATTTCCGGCCACCGTAGGCGCGGGCTTGCGGACAGTGAGCAATGGGTAGCTTGCTGTCCGGCCGTCCGGTAACTGTCCGGACCAAGCCCAAGTCGTCGACGGCGCGCGCAAAAAGTGGTTATGAAATAAATTACACAATGGGTACGAACCCGCCTACAACCCATAAGTCTGGGCCATTACCATTCGGCCACAACTGCTTTACCTACTCTATTAAACTGAACTACTAACGAGATACACAAGACTAAGTCTTCTGATATTCCTCTAAGGTGAGCAACTCACGTGACCGTTTTTATCAATATTTGTGTCACATCGATCGCCAGCTATGTGGGTGAGTGCTTCCTTCTATGCCACCTACAACAGACAAGGACTGTGATTGACGACGTGGAATAAATGCTTTTACCCTGATTATACGTGTTTAATACTTAAGTACTGTCGCCCTATGAAAATATTGATATTTTTCGACTATATTGCGTTGACACTTGTTGTTCGGAGGTAATTATCTTTTCATAGTGATCAAGTTCTTCTGTGACCTCGAATAACTGGTGAATCAATACTATATTACGTAATTTAGTCGTCAGGCGGGATCTTATGGTGATATAATGACAGTGACTGTCGCAACCCAGCGCTGGGTACGCCATGATCATGGTGGTAAGTCCCCTCTTTGAAGAATGACTCAAGCGTTGCAATTTAGCTTCACTTTTCTTGGACTGACCGACATTTGACTATTCAAAAGTGCCTGCAAATGGTTTAATTGAAATAAATGCTTTGACTGTGACTTTGCCTAACACTACGTCCTCACCTTTATCATGACGCTGTTTTCACTAAGTCCATGCATCTGTCTGTTTATTAGCAGGCTGTATCTCATTAACAGCAAAAGGTTGGGTTGAAATTTTCACAGATCATGGCAAAGGCCCGAAGAAAATTTTGCTATATTTCTAAGTATTTATTATCAATACATAAAACAAAGCATGTTATTTTACTTGATCAAAATTTATATTAGTAGCGTTTAAAGTTCAATTTACTCAAAGCCATGAAGTCACGTCAGCAAAAACAAAACTAAGCCATTATTATTTATTATCGTAAAATACCTAGTCAATTCGTTTCCAATTATGATTATATTTTTGCAATACTTAGTCTGGACATTCGTTTCATTAGATAAAACATAAACAATTGTTCCGTTGGTATACATCATGGTAACACATAGATAATTTCATCAACAATTTCCTCGCCGTTGTTTTTTATAATAAAGTTAAAAATTAAAGGGTTTTCATACAAGAATATTTATCGGCGTTTTTACTCGTTTTAAATATTGTACTAAGAAACCCTTCATGTGTAAGTATGACTCGCACTTAGTCATGGTTTTTTACTCCTTAAAAGTACCTATTTTTTTTTACTCCTTAAAAGTACCTATTTTTTTTATTATTATTGATAGGCTCGCGTTTGACCACTATCTCACCTGATGGTAAGTGATGATGTGGCCGACCTATATTATGAAGAAAGTCCCCAAGAAATGACAGTGCCACTTAAAACAAAGCGGTAGGCAAAAAGCCAAAAATACTGGCATAACTGTTACGCTGAAAAAGGTTTATATCAAAGTGAAATGAATATGCAATAGCCTGTGTTCTTGTCCTTATATGGCAGGAACAGTAAACTGTTTACGCATCAGATATTTATTTCTGCACTAGCTGCTACCCGCGACTTCATTCGCGTTTAAAAACATTACTCTTAGCCTAATTAAATTATTCCATGTAACATCAGCTATCATTCGGTCCAGCCGATTCGGAGATTAGCCGAAACAAACAGAAAGACTTTAAAAGTATATAGATATAAAAAAAAATATGAGAGTGTAAAGATGTAAATAATCTAATATGAAAACCATTTAAGTGATAAAAATATAAATCTGTTCAAATACGTATATAGTAAGTGATATCGTGATACTAATGTTAGTACTAGGGTTCAAAAAAATAAGAGCTCATTTAATCAAGATACATGCTTTTATAATAAACTCCCCAGTCCTATTCACGTACTAAATTTTAATAAATATTTGTGAAGCGTTTCGTCAGAAGGTTTTTCTAACTTCCTTCTATAACCACAAAAAAAAAACTACAAGTAAAAATCCTTTTGCACATTTAAAAAAAAAAAACATGATTAAATTAAAGATGTAGGAACGCTATTCAAAAAACCGGCCAAGTGCGAGTCGGACTCGCCCATGAAGGGTTCCGTAGCAGCAAGTAACATAATATAAAAAATCCTTATAGTTCGTTGTAACTTTGATCGATGTTTTAATAATAGTGTATTTTTTTAGATTTATGACGTATTAAAAAAAAACAACTCTCTCTATCTCTTTCAAACCAATTTTCGTTGGCAGTTTGTATGATAATGTACATCATATATTTTTTTTAGTTTTATCATTCTCTTATTTTAGAAGTTAGAGGGGGGACACACACATTTAACACTTTGGAAGTGTCTCTCGCGCAAACTGTTCAGTTTAGAAAAAAATGATATTAGAAACCTCAATATCATTTTTAAAGACCTATTCATAGATACCCCACACGTAGGTATGGGTTTGATGAAAAAAAAATTTTTGAGTTTCAGTTCTAAGTATGGGGACCCGCAAAATTTATTGCTTTTTTTCTATTTTTATGTAAAAATCTTAATGCGGTTCACAGAATACATGTACTTACAAAGTTTCAACAGTATAGCTCTTATAGTTTCGGAAAAAATGGCTGTGACATACAGACAGACAGACAGACAGACAGACAGACGGACAGACAGACAGACAGACATGACGAATCTATAAGGGTTCCGTTTTTTTCCATTTGGCTACGGAACCCTAAAAACGATTAAATTCAAGGTCGAACAGAGTTCCGCAGTCGACTAAAACGAAGCGTAGTAGTTCCTATAAATGAATATTTCATATCAGTTTATTATTCAAACGGGGTGCATGGAACGTTAGGACTCGACAAATGGCGACTTCCCACGGAGGCAAGCAGTATCTATACGTTTTATAAGTTAGGTATAGTCTGTCTAATAAGTCAACCGACTTGGGAATTTTGTTTAATATTTAATCATTTAGAAAATACTTATATTCGAAACTTTTCATAAGGTTCTTCTGCTAGTAAACTATGATCTATATCTCTTAATCAACCTTGATTATTGAACCCGTGTTGACTACATCAGATTTCATTAAATCCTAATAATTTCCCAAGTCTTTTAACTTGTTAGACGACTAACTATATAATTAAACTATGTTAGATTGTGAATCCTTTCTTCTCGATGAAACACGGTTATATTGCAGAAGTAGTTGCTGACAGTTACTTAACCCGTTTGACAATAGAAAATTGTTCCATAGGAACGTAATACAAAGATAAAAATATCCCATGTGCTATTTTAAAATATGATCTCTCCGTGCGTCAAATGTCATCCAGGTCCGTTCAGTTGTTCGAGCGTAAAGAAGTGATAAACAAACACTCACAAACTTCGGTTTTGTATACTTGAAATAATCAGAAAAGATATTGTTACTGCCATGAGGCTTCGATCTGGTTGTGACCAGATCGAAGCCTCATCGAGAAAGTTTACGTTCCTTATGGGTCACACTCACATCTTTACCTAATTGCTAAAAATGCGTTTTAACCAAGGATGTACACCATATTCTGAAGTAGTGTGAGCGGAGCGATCACCTCAGAAAAAATCTATTTTCTTCTTTATATATGTTTGAAAACGGAATTTGCAACAGTGTTTCAGCTAAGCCTATGTCAAACGAGGCAAGAGTGTAAGTCCCCACTTTGAGGCGTGGCTGAAAAGACCTCACGGCATCCTCACCTTCCGCATGACGCAGGTTCTCAGCGGACATGGCAAGTTCAGGAGGTTCCTGTGCTGGATTCAAGCGGAAGTGACGCCTGGGTGTCACCACTGTGCGGAACGCCCGGAAGACACGGTGGAGCACACAGTTGAGGTGTGCCCTGCTTGGGCAGAGCATCGCCGTGCCCTCGTGGGGGCAATCGGTGGTGGAGGCTTCTCGCCGGGTCTTGGTTCAAGCCATGGTCTGGAGCGAGAAGGGGTGGCAGGTGGTCACCTCCTTCTGCGCAGCAGTAATGGGTCTGACACTATCTCCCGCTCCGCCCAAGAGCGGGGGTTGTCATTAGACGTTTCGGCTCCTCGTATGCCTTCCAAAGGTCCAGGACCTCATGGTCCTGAGATAAATAAATGTAAATAATAATAAAAGACGAGGCAAGAGTTCTATATAAAATATATTATTACAATCATTTAAAATTACATAGAATACAAAATTTGGCATATTCGTAGAACACTATGTACATGTCGTGTCGCGTCTGTCTGTGAGAGCCCTAACTAACCTTTCTCATAGTAGTCACAGTAAAATAGTAAGGGAATGAGAGGATTACAGTGTAACTGCAGTAATATTCAATTCTAGTACCTAATAAAGTAAGATTCCTCCGGTGATAAACACGGACCTCGGATAATAGTCTCATCAAGTTTATTTGAACTACTATCCTAATGTTGAGTACCTATATGAGGAAGATCGGGGACCATTAAGGCTGGATTAGGGTTCCGTTTTTCGAGTCTTCAACGGCGCGTAGTAGAGTTGATAGCAAAACAGCAGGGGCCCAGCAAGGTCGAAGCCTGCTGGGGTCATGGGTTCTGAAAGGAAAACCAGGGGGCTTTGTGAGGCGGTTTTCCCTATTTGATCGATAATATATAATAGCCCTCGGAAGGAATGGAAATGACACCCTTGCCCAAACGAATCAGCAACAATGGCGTCAGCAGGGCCCACAGGTTCCGATTTTCAACTTCGTTGTCCATCTATTATGTTGAAATTTATATCAAATAGTCCAGGTGCAAACTTAAGTGGCAGTGGGCAGAGTACATTGCACGCAGAGCAGATGGTTGATGGGGACGAAAGGTTCTGGAAGACGCAACGTTGGAAGGCCTCGCACAAGGTGGACCGATGACTTGGTCAGGATAGCGGGACACCAATGTATGCTCTGGAGGAGGTCTATGACTAACAGTCCACTGTTGCCGAAAGACGTCTTTCGGCTGAAATGATGATGATGATGATGAGTCCATCCCCCGCTCTTGGGCGGAGCAGGAGATAGTGTCAGACTCTTACTGACTAAAATACCTACCCCGTTCCTTCTAGCCTTCATACCGGGGCTCGAGCTCCTTTTTGGATAACCCTGGCCCCAGTAGGCTTCGACCCGGCTGGGTCCCTGCTGTTGCTGACAACTCCTTGAGGCGCGCGGGAACAGTACGCGCCGTCGACGACTTGGACTTGGTCCGGACAGTTACCGGACGGCCGGACAGCGAGCTACCCATTGCTCACTGTCCGCAAGCCCGCGCCTACGATGGCCGGAAGTCGGGATAAGAATCCCGGCGGCGGCGGCGAAGACGCCGTTGCCTGATGCGGTCGGCCTCTTCCTTTGCGAGCATTATTGCTTCGCAGAAGTCGGCGACCGCCTGCCACTTCTCCTCGCGGACGGCGGGCAATGGGTAGGTCGCTTTCTATCCGTCCGGTAGGGTTTGTTTTCGAAAGGGAGGCTCAGCCCCGGTAAAAAATGTGCAAAAAGGAACGGGGTGGGTTTTTTTAGTCAGTAAGAGTGACACTATCTCTCGGTCCGCCCAAGAGCGGGGGATATCATTTGGATGATTTTTAACCACAGAAAAAAGAAACTTCCAAGTCATTCCCCCACAACTTTGCTCTATGAAGCTGGCTCATTAAAAGTATTTTTATAAACCCGCGCTGTTCATTCCTCAACGAATGAATCTGATCTCAGGTGTCTCATTACACTAATTAGAAGTTATTCCACATTTTTTTTTAATTTGAAAATAGTCTGATTAGTTTAATAAAAACTTTCAGAGGTCTTTGTACCTGCTGTATAAAACATTTAATATATTGTTTAATGACTTTTGTCGTAGTAAAGCATGAAGTTTTACTAAGAAAGTTAAAGTTTATTAATTTTTAAAGGCAGTGGTGGGCCAGTGGGAATGACCCTGACTTACGAGTTGTAGGATGCGGGTTCAAACCCAGTCAGGTGCATTACTTTGTGGAATTTATTTTATCACTATTACTCTCATAACGCTGCAAGAAAATATCGTGAGGACACCGGCTTGTCCTAGAACCAACAATTTTAAGTCATGTGACATTAGCAACCGACACTGGTCCCGCGTGGTGGATTACGACCCATTCCCTCTCCTAGAGAGGCCTGAGTCCCAGCAGTGATAAAATTATAAAGCTGATAATGCGATGCATATGCTTATTTTTTTTAATTGATGTAAACTAGCGCTTGACTGCGATCTCACCTGATGGTAAGCAGTGATGCAATCTCTGATGGTGAGGCGCACTAGTTTATGATCCCAATCAAGACTGATTGGGATCATAAACTAGTGCGCCTGAAGACACTCAAATTATAATCGGACGGGAAGAACGCAGTAGGCAGATTGTTCCAGTCCTTCGACGTACGCGGTTTAAAGGATGAGGCGAAACGCTTAATCCGGACCGTATTGGTTTTAGCAACGTATAGGTGGATGCACGTTGCTTATATACTACGATCTCTGGTTTCGCGAACCCCTTCTACTTATAATTGAACAACAAAAATAGTTTATTAAAACGAGTACATTACCCTTGAAACTGAATTAACGAGTCATTAAAAGCACGTGCATTTGACCCGAAATGTTTAAAATAACAATACACTTCAACCCTCTGACCGCAAAAGGGTCGAAACGGGAAAATACAAGCGTTAGTTTTCCGATATTTTGATTGTTATAGGCGGAACGATCCACAAAGTTAATTTGTTCTTAATTTTAAAGTTTACTGGTTGAGGAAAATTTTGCTGGTGTTGCCTGAAAATTGTTTAATTATGATTTTATTAAAGTAATTTATTAAGAGAACAGCGATTTCGACGCTTTCTCATTCTGTAGAAGAAATAAAAGCGATTTAATGAGGAATAATGACCAAATAATGAAAAAAATTCTAGACTAAGGGTTGCGGGATTTTCGGACACAGGTGTGTTTCAGTCAGTAAAAGTCTGACAAGCCGTCTCGCTCCACTCCAAAGCGGAAGAAGTCATTTGATGATGATAATAATGATATTTTTTGAACATTTGAACGCATTGTTAGGTTCATTTCTCTGGAGCCCTGACCGCTTGTAGCTTGGACCCTGCTCCGGATACCAGTGGGATACTGTTTTTATTTTTTTAATAAATAAATATTAATAATATTCCACAATTTTCACAGAACGCCATCTATTCCCAAACCAAGCAGGACTAGTGCCATGAGTACTAGACAACTGATAGCCACTTATATATGTAATGAAATGACCTCCTTGGAAATGACATTTCATTTTTTTAATTTTTAAGCTGTGGATACGGGGTGACGTATCATTCAATGACAGATGATGTTTAGATTAATTTTGTGCATTTTATTGTTATAAAAACTTGTAGAGAGATAATTAAACGGATATAATTGAGGAGGCGATATTAGTGAGCTTTAATGTCGTTTCTTTGTTTTCAGGTGAGATAAAAGTGTAATTTTAGTTAAACGATAATTTATTACATAATACTGTAAAGGCATGTTGAATAAAACAAACCTTTGTTTTCAGAGAAACAATTTGTGGTTTATTTCGAAAATCCTCAATAATATACCTTATAAAACGACATTTTTGTTAACTAAAAGAAGATGGACCGGCTGCGATTTGAGTTTACGATGATAGCTTCAAATGATGGCAAATCAAATGTATTAGCCATAACCTCAATATCTACAGAAGAAGGAAAATGTTATGTTTTACCTGATGAGCTGAAGCCGGTGATTCATCATACATATATTGTCAAAATGAATACTTTCTCAAAAATAAAAAAATAGTATAAAAAAAAGATATCAAAGTAGAAAAATATGGATAAAATTGGATGAAGATCTTAAGAAAACATATAGATATAAAGAAGGACTACTAATTGATTACGCTATTAGAAAAGAAAGGCTAATGCTAGGCATAAACAAATCGATAGACTCCAAAACAATGATAGATCTTATTGCAACAGGTTTACCTGGGTTTATCTTAAATAGGTTAAACAGAGATGAACTCAATGACACTACTGATTTGTTCAATAAGATAAGAAAATATGAAGGTATGATGTACAAGAAAAACTCAAGTACAATAAAGAGTTGTACATTCCTTTATAAAAATAAAACTAATGAGAAGAAGCTATGTAACACTTGTGAATCTTTGAACAAAGGAATTAGATATCATCCGGAAGAGTCATGTTGGTTCAAGAAAAATAAAAATGAATCTGAAAAAGTTTTTAAACCCAGAAATGTAAATAACAACTCCATTATTGAAGTAGATATAAATACTGAGAAAAAAAACGAGTAAGTACACCATTAATCAAAATCAAGCTCTTATTAGAAAATAAACTAGAAGTGAGCGGCATTTATGATTCAGGCTCACAGATCTCTTTAATAAATTCAAGACTGATTAAAATAAAAGAAAAAAAGGACAATGAGAATATAGCATATATGAAAACGGTTAATGGTGTGAAAAAGACAGATGGCTTGATAACAATAAAAATAAAAATATTTGATTTAGAAGAAGAGGTGGATGTATACATAGTAGAAAATGAATATTTTGATGATTTTATAATCGGATTGGATATGATAAAGAAATTCAAACTAACCCAAAACGAGGACTTGCGGATAGAACAAAAGATAAGAACAAATAAAATAGATGAAATGTCTAAAGATAACAGAAATGAAGAAAAGAATATAAAAACATTAGCAATAAATTTTAATGAACATATAGAAACAGAAGAGTTTGTAAGTATGACAGACCATTTAGATAATGAAAAGAAAATTGAGATCGAGAAAATAATAAAGGAATATAAAACAATTTTTGCAAAGGACAAGTATGATATAGGAACAGTTAGAGATTATGAAGCTCACATAGATTTACTAGTAAATAGATACTGTAGTAAAAGACCATACAGATTTACAATAGAAGATAAATTAGAAATTGAAAAGCAAATATCCATGTTACTAAAGAATAATTTAATAGAAGAATCCTACAGTCCTTTCGCTGCTCCAGTGACATTGGCATTTAAAAAGGGTGAAAATAGGAAATCCCGCTTGTGTATAGATTTCAGAGAACTAAATAAAATTGTTGTTCCACAAGCTCAACCTTTTCCGTTAATAGATGATTTGATTGTTAAAACTAGAAATTGTAAGTATTTTACTACACTGGATATAAATTCAGCATTCTGGGCGATACCATTACGGGTGGAAGACAGATATAAAACAGGATTTGTCACACAAGATGGCCACTTCCAGTGGACCTGCCTTCCCTTTGGCTTGAAAACATCACCAGCAATTTTCCAGAGAATTTTAAGCAATATTCTAAGAAAGCACAATCTCACAGGATACTCCGTAAACTATATTGATGATATTCTGATATACTCGAACACCTTTGAAGAACATATAAAACACATAAGAAATGTATTAGAGGCAATAATACAAGAAGGCTTTAGATTGAAGTTTACGAAATGTAACTTTGCTTCAGACTCAGTAAAGTACCTCGGCCATGTAATTCAGAACAATTCGGTAAGACCACTAAAAGACAATTTGATCTCGATAAGACATTTTCCAACTCCTAAGACACAAAAGAATATCAGACAATTTTTGGGAAAAATTAACTTCTACCATGAATACATACCAAGAAGTGCAATTATTTTAGACCCATTACATAATTTATTAAGAAAAAATGAAAAGTTTGTGTGGTCAAAGAAGTGTGAAGAATCATTTAATCAAATAAAAAGATATTTATGTTCTCAACCTGTGTTGGAAATATTCGACAAAGACTTACCAATAAAAATCTTTACAGATGCATCTTTAGAGGGTATCGGGGCAATATTAAAACAGACTCAACTAGACGGTAAAGACAAACCGGTGGCATATTTTTCAAAAAAACTAAACGAATCTCAAAAACGAAAAAAGGCCATATATTTGGAATGTATTGCTATGAAAGAAGCAGTAAAATACTGGCAACACTGGCTAATTGGAAAACATTTCACTATTTACTCAGACCACAAACCTCTAGAGAACATGAATATTAAATGCAGGACAGATGAAGAATTGGGTGACCTCACATATTACCTATCTCAATATGACTTCACAGTAAAATATATACCTGATAAAGAAAATATAGAAGCAGACTGTTTGAGCCGAAACCCTGTATTAGAATCAGAAGATAACAAGGAGGAACTATTAAAAATAGTTAATTTAATACAAATAAAAGATATAGTTGAAGACCAAGAAAAAAATGAAACAATAAAAGAAAAGAAACAAAATCTACTACATAAAAATAAAATCTATTATAAAAAAATAAAGAAACTTGAAAAGATTATACTCTCAGAAGAATTTAGTAAAAAAATTATAAAAAAGGTGCATGAAGATTTATGCCATATTGGAATCAGACAATTACAGAAAAAAATAAGTCCACTATATACAGCTAAAAACCTAACAAAAAATATCATAAATATTTGTAAAACATGCGAAATATGCATAAAAAATAAATCAAGATGTCAAGGAAAATTTGGGTTAATGTCACAACTGGGACCAGCAACAAAACCATTTGAGATAATGTCAATGGATACTATAGGTGGCTTTGGAGGATCTAGGTCAACAAAAAAATACTTACACCTTTTAGTAGACCACTACACAAGATATGCGTTTATTGTGACTTCAAAAACACAGAACGCAAGTGACTTTATAAAACTAACAAAGAAAGTACTCGAGACAGATGAGATTGGAATAATTCTGACAGACCAATATCCAGGCATCAATTCAAAAGAATTTAAACAGTATTTGCAGGAGAATAACATCAAACTAATATTTACAGCTGTGAATACGCCATTTTCGAACGGCTTGAACGAAAGATTAAACCAAACAATAGTAAATAAAATAAGATGTAAAATAAATAAGAAAAATAAAAAACCAAACATGGACAACAGTAGCAAGAGAATGTGTACAGAAATATAATGAAACAGACCATTCTGTTACAGGTTTTGCACCAAAATATTTACTGGATGGTACAAATGTCAGTATTTTACCAAATGAAATTAAAACAATAGAAAAGGAAGACAAGTGGATTGCTGATAGAAGATTAGCATTAGAGAATACAATAAAATCTCACAAGTACAACAAGAAAATATTTGATAGAAATAGGAAAATACAAGAGTTCGAGATAGGAGACAGTGTATATGTAGAAAATGGAAATAGACTGAACAGGAAAAAATTAGACGAATTAAAAATAGGCCCTTTCAAGATAATAGAGAAAATATCGAACTCCATTTATAAGATTGACACTGGCAACAGAAAAACAGAATCAACTTTATTCCACATAACAAAATTACAACCTGTTACGGCAGAAGATGAAGTAGAAGAAAACGAATAGGTATAAAGATAGCTTGCAGGTGCATTGTTTGTATTATATTACTAGCTTTTGCCCGCGCGGCTTCGCTCCCGCTCTTCCCTACTTCAGCCTACTATACCCTACTCTACCCTACTATACCCTACTCTACCCTACTCTACCCTACCCTACTCTACTCTTCCCTACTCTACCCTACTCTACCCTACTCTACCCTACTCTACCCTACCCTACTCTACTCTACCCTACCCTACTCTACTCTACCCTACTCCACCCTCCTCTACCTTACTCTACCCTACACTACCCTACACTACCCTACACTACCCTACTCTACCCTACACTACCCTAATTTTCATTTTTTTTCCATAAGAACCTTCTCCTCATAATAACGAACACAACAAAAAAAAAATTAGCGAAATCGGTCCGGGCGTTGTTGAGTTATGCGCTTACCAACACATTTTGCGATTCATTTTTATATTATAGATTTAGAATTTTCGTTCCTATGGGGGGGAGATGTAATGAAATGACCTCCTTGGAAATGACATTTCATTTTTTTAATTTTTAAGCTGTGGATACGGGGTGACGTATCATTCAATGACAGATGATGTTTAGATTAATTTTGTGCATTTTATTGTTATAAAAACTTGTAGAGAGATAATTAAAGGGATATAATTGAGGAGGCGATATTAGTGAGCTTTAATGTCGTTTCTTTGTTTTCAGGTGAGATAAAAGTGTAATTTTAGTTAAACGATAATTTATTACATAATACTGTAAAGGCAGGTTGAATAAAACAAACCTTTGTTTTCAGAGAAACAATTTGTGGTTTATTTCGAAAATCCTCAATAATATACCTTATATATATTTCTAAATAGGTACATACATATTATAGCTAACTTACACCCAGATACAGAACAAATGATCGTGCTCACAACACAAAGATTTGTCTTAGGTCAGAATGGAACCTACGACCTCCGGCATAACAGTCAGAGCTATTAACAAATAGACCAACAGGCTAGCTGACACAAAAGGGATACATTTTTAAAATTATCCCTATACAGATTAAAACAATAATGAAGTCCAAAACAGACCGTTCTTATTCAATCTTAAGAAAGTAATATTACACTCTCACGAACTACAAAAGTCTAGACGCGAGTAACAATTTTATTGTTCGAAGCAATGTTTTAATTAAATTAATTAAAATAATTAAGTGAACTGCGCGTAATATTGGAGTTCAGTCGCAGATGGGTAACAAGTATTCTATTCTATTTTAATTGCGTCGTGGGCGTACGACTGTGGATTAAAGAAAGTATTTTAATATCTTCGAGTTTTCTTTAGAATAGCGGCAGGTGCACCGTCTAATGCAGTCACAAACTTAAAGGAGATGTCAGCAAAACCTTAGCGGTTAAGCAGGGTTGGGCACGCCATAATTATGGCGGTAAGACCCCTCTTTGAAGCGTGGCTGGAAAGATCTCAAGGCGTCCTCACCGGACATGTGACCATGTTCGGGATGTTCCTGCACCGGATTCGTGCGGAAGTGACGCTTGGGTGTCACCTTTTTGTGGATCGCCCGCAGGACACGATGGAGCATACAGTAGAGGTGTGCCCTGCCTGGTCAGAGCACCGCCGTCTCCTCGTGAGGACGTTTGGCGGCATCGATCTCTCGCGTCGGGCCTTGGTACAAACCATGGTCCGCAGCGAGGAGGAGTGGCAGGCGGTCACCTCCTTCTGCGAAGCAATAATGCTAACAAAGGAGGCGGCCGCACGCGCGAGGCTTATAGCCCTAGCGCCCCAGCCACCGGGATTCCGATCCCGATTTCCGACGGGCTTGCGGATGGACTGTCCGGCAACCGTCTGGACCGAGCTCAGGTCGTTGAAGGCGCGTAGTGTTTTACGCGCGTCTCAAAGAATTGTCAGCAACCGTAGGGGCCCAGCAAGGTCGAAGCCTACTGTGACCATGGGTGATGCGAAAAAGATCCCCGGGGCCCTGGAACGCAAGCAAAGAAAATACATGGAAGTGGGTTTTAGTCAGCACAATACACGCCCTCTCGCTCTGCCCTAGAGTGGGAGAAGACACTGGATGATTTCCCACCTAAAAATCAAAAACCTTATTACGTAAAAATTTGGTACGCAACATCAAAAAGCGTTTTTAGGTACACAATCGTTATTTCACGAGAGAACTAGACAGTTGCTGTTTTTAGGGTTCGGCACTCCAAGGATAAAATACGGGACCCTATTATCAAGACTCCACTGCACGTCTGTCTGCCACTAGGCTGTATCTTATAAACCATGATAGCTACCACCTTTGAAATTTTCGCCGATGATCTATTTTTGTTCCCGTTATAAGGAGCCTAGGGACCCCGGGACATGGTTACACAAGCCCTTCGGTGGCTACATTAATGCACAGGTGGGGATTTATTCAGTAAAATTCTGACACGCACTCTCGCTTAAGAGCCGGTTGTAGCTACTGAGTATTTTATAATAATAATAATATTCCACAACTACCACATAACGCCGTCTAGTCCCAAGCTAAGCAGAGCTTGTGTTATGGGTACTAGACAACTAATAAACGTACTTATATATTTCTAAATACAAACATATTATAGATAAATTACACCCAGACACAGAACAAATGATCATGCTCATCACATAAACATATAAATATTTGGCCTGGGTGGGAATCGAACCCACGACCTCCGGCATACCAGGCAGGGCCACTAACCACTAGACCAACAGGCCAGTCGATTTTGTATGAATTCCGCCCGGGTCTATGTCGAATTCGCAGCCCCGTAACAGCGGTTATATATTTATAAAAAAAAAAAAAAACATACTATTCAAGATATTTGTTTTTGCGAGGAACTTTTAAAATAAAAGCTTTATTATTTTTTGTAAACTGTATCAATAGTTTATACTCGTACAACTATAAGTTCTTCATTTAATTAAAATATATGGTGACTTGTAAATTTATGTATTTTTTACCTATAAATATGTTTATCAGTTTAAGTTAAGATCAAATTCGCGATTTTTTTTGCTTTATCGATCCAACTAATTTATTTATATCATGTTTTGATGTTTGCCTGGCGGTGGATCATAATATAGTAAATTTTAATAAAATTTGTTTTCATGGTGTCTTCTTTTATATTTATGTATTTCCAGAGGTTTAAAAAAGTTCAAAATGAGTAAAACCTGGCCTTAACTCAGAGCGGAAAAACTTATTTGGTAACTTTACAACCGAAAAAGTACGATGGAAGGAAAACATGAAAAAAAAACTTCTATCCAAGAAAATATCGTCAAACTGAAACATAATGTGGGGTGGAATTCATTACTGTCAGTCATCCCCCTGACAGTTTAAGTCCGTCCCTTCATCAAAATACGTTCGATCCCCAGAGACTATCCTGGAAGACCCTTCCATCTTACAAGAACTTACTGTGACAATAGATTGACTGACAATTGAGATGTAATGGCATTCAAATAAAACATACCTACTACTTACTATTCTTTTTTTTTCTATTATGTTTTTATAATATCTGTTTTTCTGAAATAAAACTTTAAATCAAACGTCGAAGGACTGGAACAATTTGCCTGCTGCGGTCTTCCCATCCGATTATAATTTGGGTGTCTTCAAGGCTAGAGTGAATAGGCTCTTAATAAACTAGTGCCCTTCACCATCAACGGTTGCATCACTGCTTACCATCAGGTAAGATCGCAGTCAAACACTAGTTTATAAAAAATAAAAAAATATATTCGTTTTCAGTAGGCCGTGATGGCTCACTTTTCATGCATGACATTGCAGGTTTGAAACCGGGTGAGTACTAATGTAATTTTTAATTCATAATTATGAACTTTTCTAAGTTCATCTAAGACAATACTGACACCCAGTGCCTCGAAAAGCACGTAAAGCGTTTGATCTAGGTTGACTTTTACGTTATTTTGTTTTGTTTGCTTTATTAAAAAACAGTCGAAAAAATTTAAAACTGGGCAAGTGCGAGTCGGACTCGAGCACTGAGGGTTCCGTGCAAACTACAATTCCCGAATGTAGTCTCGAAGATTTTTTCGAATTGCAGTTTTTTTTTGGGGTTTAGATAACAACATATTTACTGTTTTTAGTTTTATTCCTATATATGTGCTATAAGACCTTACTTTGTGCCAAATTTCATGATTCTGGGTCAACGGGAAGTACCCTATGAATTTTGACCTTTGAGAGTATCAAAATATATACGTTTTTTCGCGACATAAGCGACCGTATCTTTTTTATTCGTTAACTTAGAAGTTTGATTTTTTTACAGCTTGAAGTGACCGCAGACCTGAGTATGGTTTTAATTTCAACATGATACCTCCGCATGTTTTCGAGATAAAGGGTCTTGACAGACAGACAGACAAACGGACAACAGTGATCCTATAAGGGTTCCGTTTTTTCCTTTTGAGGTACGGAACCCTAAAATATGAATGAAAGTTAGGAAGTAGTTTCGGCAATAGCGGCAGCTAATTTAACCTAAAAATGAGTACCTACTTAGGCATTTAGGGTGAGTTGCACCATTTAACTATAACGATAACAAAGCCGTTAACAGTTGTCAAATCGTCGAATTGACAAATAAGCGGCCGTTTCACGGCTGATTATGGTTTGGTTATCGTTATAGTTAAATGGTGCAACTCACCCTTATTTTGCGTAAATAATTACCGCCTAGTTTTAGTAAGAAATGGCCTTCAAAATAATTTTGTTACAAAACCACCCTTAGTAAGTTACATTTCCTTATTGTGGCACAAATCCATGTAAACCCAACATTTCTACTGTGTTTAGCTTAACCTGTAAAAACGCTTCCGGTATTGCAAACAGCCTTGAACTCGCTTAGAATCCGATATCCACATAGCGTGGGTGAATTATGACGCTTAATATCGGTATTACGTACAAATATTTGTTTTTGTATAAAGGGCAAGCTAAGTTGAAACTGTGTTCAAGCTTATAATTGCCTAATAGTCACGTAAAGTTTCCTAATCGTTTTACATTATTATTATTTTCTTGTTTAATTATAAAGAGGTCTTTCGGAAGTCGGTGTTTCTACAAGGTGCAGTTTTAAAACTGCACAATATTTCAGGAGGTTGTAATAAAACTCATAAATAATCATGTAAAAAAACGATACCTGGTCAATAATCACTAATACTTGTTATTTAATTTTTTAATTACACTAAACTAAATCGATTGATCGATGGCCGCGGGGGCGTGGCTAGGGTGTGGCGTGCGGGATGATGATTGGATGATACATTATTTATGAAACTATCGTTCCGTGTTTGTGTGTGTGAAAAAAAGCGCGGTTATAAAAAAAAAAATAACCTACTTATTTTATTATTGATTCGGGTCGAGAATCACTAACATAATTACCTCCTGAAATATTTTGCAGCTTCAAAACGACACCTTGTATAATAGTTTCGTCTCTTTGTTATTTAACACCGACTTCCGAAATTTATTTTACTACTCTTGAAAACTTGAACAATCAAAAAAAATATTTTTCAAAATCGGTCTACAATTGATCGAGATATCGGTGAACATACATAAAAAAGCATACATTCAGCAGAAAATAGAATCTCCTCCTTTTCGAAGTCGGTTACGAATTGATTGTTCAAGTTTTCAAGAGTAGTAAAATAAATTTCGGAAGTCGGTGTCAAATAACAAAGAGGCAAAACTATTATAGAAACACCGACTTCCGAAATTTATTTTCAATAGTTATTTTGTATTTTCAGTGCTTTTTGTTTTTAACATTGAAGTCATTGTATGAGGCTCTGAAAGTACTGGTCTGATTGCAAAATTTGTTTCACCAATAGAAAGCTGCTTTATTCCTGAGTGACATAGGTTACATTACATGTGCAAAGCTGCGGGTTAAAGCTAGTCTACTACGACTAATATAATAAAGAGGTAAAGTTAGTTTTTTGTTTGTAAGAGATAAGTAATCTCTGAAAGTACTGGTCCGATTGCAAATTTTTTCACCAATAGAAAGCTGCTTTATTCCTGAGTGACATAGGCTATATTTAATGTACGCGGGTAAAGCCACGGGCAAAAGCTAGTTTTTAATAAAACATTTGCTCACACTAGGAATATTTAAGTATAGTGTGTTGCTGTTGACTGATTGACTGCTGCGCTGCATGTCGCAGGTTCTGTACCCGCACAGAACAAATTAATATTTGTATGGCCTACAGACGTTCTGGGTCCAGGTGTCCTGTGTATGTCAATTTACATGTTTATGAACACACCCACGACAAAACACTTTCAATTTATGCGTGCTGCAACCGGCCGCACGTTTACCGTGCCGCAGCCGGCCGGTTGCAGTACGTTAGCAGTCCGACAACAAGCGCCTAAATTGAAAACGTATCTGGCTGCCGTGCGTTTGTATGCCAGTGATGCGCTATTCAAAACCGAATTAAAAACGTGGTGCTTGTGACGTTGCCGTCCTGTTGTAGACCGTTTGCCGTACAGTAGCCATACCACGCGTTTTGAATGAAAAATATGAGCGTCCGTACGCAGTACGACTAAAGCTCGGTTTACATTGTTGTATTGTGTCGTGTCATGGCGCCTTTTGACGAATTTGATTGGCTGCAAAACTCAGTATGTTAAGACGTAATTTTGAACAAAGTCGTTTGATTGGTGCATCCCGCGCCACGACACGACGCAACACAATAATGTAAACCCACCTTAACGCACCGCAGCAGGAAGTCAAAAAACGCTTAAATTGAAAGCGCCCTAATAGTTATTTCGTAAGAAGAGTAACGTTTCTAAATAAAAATACCTTATCAGAATGTCCTATAGATACCTAATGCCATTCCGCTACAATGCTTGTTACTTATTGTCAAAGTCGATTATTGTTTGTTCATACGACAAAGGATCCAGCTCCACTTCGTAGCTAAATCGGTTCGCGTATTTCGCTCTGTCTGAGATTTCTCTTTGTCTGAGTTCTTTAGGTATTCTATTACGTATGAACACATATCGCATATCGTATATCGAATTTCTATTACGTATGTGTTTACGTGTGATAAACACAAATACAATGGAAGTCTGATATTTTAAGCTTTTTTAGCATTTTTTTTTTTGGGAGATAAACCACCAAATATAAAAACATACATGAGGAACTTAAAATTATCAGGGTGTCACAATGGGCGGTCTTATCGTTCAAAGCGATTTTTTATAGACAACCTTTGGATGGATTTGACTCCTGAACCTCTGGAAAAGGAGAAAAAGATACGCAGGCAGTTCGTGGTGTACTATTTACATACACATATACAATTCGAGGTGGGAAGTCATCTAATAACTTCTCCTTCCCATTCTCACTCTTCCATCCTTCGGTTGCCCTTTGCGTTCTAGGACCACTGGTTTCCTTTTCAGAATTTCGCCATTACCCTAGTGGGTATCGCCTCTACCTGTTTTGCTGACATCTCTTTGTGGCGCACGTAATAACACTAGATGCACGTCGATGACTGAAGCTGAATCCTTACCAGTGAGCTAACCATTGCTTGTCTTCCGTAAACCGGAGATCGCTTTGCGTCTCTCAACGCCCGAGGCGTCTCCTGTCGCGGCGGCTGGGACGTGGGGACGTACATTCCCTCACTTATGGCTGCCTCCTTAGCTAGCATCAGCTTAGGTGCAGTGCCTCCAGCATGTTCGTCGACCACAGCACGGATGGCTTCCAGGCGGTGCTTCACATCCCTGTGGTCTCGAGAAAAGAGGAGCACCAACACGCTTGTAATAATAACCACTTTTTTTAAAAGAGTAACCATGGAGTTTCTTTCTGATTCTTCTCGGAACCGTGCACTAGCTTCTGACGTTTTATAAGTGCCCATGAAGGCCTAAGTGAAATAAAAATATTTAATTTGAATATTTGATTTTGCTTCTGGGTGTGGTGTTGGACAGACTGGACAGTCGAAACCTGAGGCAGTGGATGAGCGAACACAGCCAAAATAATAACAATTTTAAATTTTACTAACATAGTTATAAGTTTGTACTAGCATAATATCGACGTGTGTCATTACAGTGTCTGTTAAAATAAATATTTTTAACTAGCTGTGCTGACTTCGTTCGCGTGGAATACAGGATTTTGAATTTAATTTTTCTAAAATAAAAGTAGCCTATGTTACTCCTTATTACATCAGCTACCTGCCAAAAAAAAGTCCCGTCAAAATCGGTCTAGCCATTTCAGAGATTAGCCTGGACAAACAGACAAAGAGACAAAAATTGTAAAAAATGTTATTTTGGTGTATGTACCGTATTCATATGCGTGTAGTAAAAAGCAGTTATTTCAATATTACAAACAGACACTCCAATTTTATTTATATGTGTAGAAGATTTCAATACCAATCACTGCTTCGGAGAAGAAGTCAACCGCAGCCCATTCCCTCTTACTTCCAGAATCTTTCATGGCATGAAGGTATACTATTAAAATCCCTTGTAGAATTGTTATGACGATTAGTTGAGTTTTCTAAATAGGCATAGTTAAAAGCGTCCTCTTTGCAAATTGATGACGAAATTATTAATTTTACTCGAAAGCAATTAGAATACAAAATAATACACAATAGTAGTTATTCATTTGACATTTTAGAATGATTAATTTACGAATCGTTTGTTCCTATTTCCTACCGAAAATACCTGTTACATAATAGAGCTTGTCACAACAAAACAATGTTACTTCAGATAGATTTATAATATTACATAAAACTGGTCGTAGACTAATGATATAGAAAGACAAAAGCAAAAAAATGTAAATGAAATGATTTTGACCTAAATTTTAACTTCGCAAGGTAACCGAGTAGTAGCCAAATCAGAAATCAGAAACGTTTATTTCAAATAGACCAATTAGGGGCACTTTTGAATTATCAGAATGGTTGGTCAGTCAAAATAAAAAAAAGTGAAGCTAAATTGCACGTTCCAAAACATAGATCTCTATGGAGAAGAACGTGCATGAAACTCCATGGACACTCTTTTTAAATCATAATTATCATGAGTTACATAAACCTTGGTTCCATATTTCTTGTTGCTTCTGATTATATGTGAGCACAATGTAGATAAGTAGTAATAATATATAACTTAAAAAAAAAACTAATTAAAAAATAAAAACTGAATTAAGCCAGTGGCAGCTAAGAGATGACCAGTCTCAACCAATGGCACCCGTTCACGGGTATGACGCGTGCTCAAATGGTAACAGACCCGACTTATGGGTGGTAGGATTCGGTTCGAACCCAGCTAAGCTTGTTACTCTGTATATTTTATTTCATCATCACTGCTGAGAGCAGGTGAAGAAACCGAAAAACCACCGAACAGTATCGTGAGGAAACCGGCATGACCTAGAACTAAAAATATTAAGTCATGTGATATCCACCAATCCGCACTATGACCTGGTGAGGGTCTTGGGAATCCGATGGATGGGAGACGCACACGACCGTTCATTGTGGCTACACTAGGGGGAGGCCTATGTCCAGCAGTGGATGAAATGATGATGATAATGGTAAGAAGTATAGATGCCAGCCGCCAGCCAAGTTACAACCAGTTTGTGTCGAATTCCGTTCTCTAGTCGGTAACGCCTCGGTGACAGCAATTGTAGAAAACGATAAGAAATAAGCATCACCTATGTACCTATTTTTCTGTTTCTGTCTTCTTTTCTTAAATAAGTTAAGTGTGTACATGAATTGTTAAATAAATAAATAAGTTCGTAGCGATGTTGACGCGCCTGATTCGGCCGCTCGTTCTACAATGTAGCGTTTGTATAACAAAGGATGTAGCGTTAAACATTGTAGAAACGATTTGGAACGATGTGAACTTAGCTACGAATTGTCTATTCGTTTGTTCTGACCACGCGACTTTACGTTGAGATGACGTCATTCCCATACGTTTCATCACTTTTCGACAGCGTTAACGATTGCAGAATAACAATTTGGCTAAGCGTGCAGATCCTACGTCTCCAGCCCACGCTCCTCATAATATTGTTACAGTTGTTTAACAGAAACAAAAGGTTGTGTTGTAAAACAACACAAACAGGTCTTTTGTTGTGTTCAGAGGTTTCTGTTTGTAACCAAACTCACGTTGACGGAAAAATCCTAATACAAACGGTTTTCATGGAAATTGAAACGTCCCTCGAGCTTTGAAAAAAGCGTAGGTGCAATTAGGTGTAGCGTCATATAACCACCTACAAATAAGAAAACAAAATTGAAATAATATATATTTTTCAATAAACTTACTCGAAAAACCGCTCTTATTCACGCAACGCAACGCAACGCTTTTATGCATGCAATTGACAGTTTTCTACACTAGTCCAGAAAAGTGCGCGCGGTCGCCCACACCACAATTTTATTACATTTATCGTATCTCGCTGGGCGCGTGTCGACCCCCACGACTTGTAAGTGTATTGCAAAATGTCGTTTGATACACGTGCAAAGTCACTGTAGCCCTCGGCTCCATAACACACTTGCCTATGGCTCGTGCAACAAACTTTTTGCACTTGTATCAAAATGTACTAATTTATTGTTCCATAAACTTTGACTGGTCTGTTGATCTAGTGGTTAATGACCCTGACTGCTATGCCGGAGATCGTGGGTTGGATTCCCACCCAGGACAAATGTTTGTGTGATGAGCATGATCATTTGTTCTCTGTCTGTGTGTAATTTATCTATAATATGTATGTATTTAGAAATATATAAGTATGTTTATCAGTTGTCTAGTACCCATAACTCTGCTTAGCTTGGGACTAGACGGCGTTGTGTGATAGTTGTGGAATATTATAATATTAACTTAAATTATTATTTATACTAAAGTTTCTATTTTATTTTGACATGAGGTGCTGCCGGCTGCTTCATCCGCGTGATAGTAGAAGATTTTCCCAAAGAAATATACTGCTGGGATGAAAAGTATCAAATATTGTGTTACTCCAGGATATGGTGTATTGGTATGCCAAGTTCGAGCGTGAAGAAGTAACAATAATATACACACGCACTAACAAACTTTCACCATTATAATATTAGTGTGACAGTTTTAACTTATCAAACTTATATGATGATAAGAAACACTCGTTTAGTATTCACTTCTAGGCAAGCGTGCTCTATCGTCGACCACAACATCGCTTATTATGCTTTAAAAATAACTCGCAAATCAACGTGCTTCAAAGTTGAAGATTGTAAAAAATAATAAACCACAAACTTGTCTGAGAGAGTATCTAGTTTCATTATAATTAGCACTTGAAAGCAGCAGACTTCGTGATTTTTTTTACTTGAAATACTTCACTAGTAAACTTCTTTCTTTTTTCAAGATATAACTATGTATTTATTTACTATAGTTTTTTAAAACTAACGTGGGTAAAAGATGGCTTTAGTCAGTAGCCCAAAGGTCTGTGGCCATGCTACCCGATGATACTGATAGGGTATTGACGTAATCGTATATTGAATTTTGGTCTAGTAAGCTCCTTTACCACCATGATGATAAGTTTGAGTTTGAGACATCATGGTGAAAGGATTAGTCAGCTAGACTCTTTGTTACCGAGTGCTAGCTGTCCAGGATGCGACGGGCGTTTAGAATCGCTGAACGATATATCATGCATCTGCTCCTTTCATGCATGCAGTGCCAGTGATAAGCCTCACCTCAGGACATGCGATACCTGCATAACCACCTGCAGTTTTCAGGATCTATACGAGGCCAAAAATAAAACTGCACAGGTTGCCAAATATTGGTCCGAAAAAGTATAGTTTGAGAGCAGCGACACGAAAAGAAGAAAAAAAACCATGATGATAGTCTTCAAACGTGTTTTTAATCGCCCCATATCGCAGGAAAGAAAATAATACTAAAATGAATGCCGTTGTCAACATATTAATAATCGAACAACGTAACCATTTAAAGATATTGAATGGACATCTTTCACGATTCCCGTTATTTCAGGCATCTTGTCCGAAAATGCCACTCATGACGCCAGAAATATTCGGCATTGACCCGTATTTGGCTGTAATTATCGGCTCTATAGGGGTGACGCCACCGGTACATAAAATAGATAGGTACAGAAGTCAATCTACATACATAGCGCGCTCGAGCAACGCACACATAGAGACCGCTCTCTCGACGCGCCGCTCGCTCCAACGATATCTCGGAGCGCCTCGGCCCAGTGCGATCGCGAGTGTAGCCGCTTGAGACACGCGTCTTTGAACTTTTTTGTCAAATAATGGAGCAAATAAAAGTTCTAACTTGTTAGTGGACGGTTTTTTAAACTCAAACTTAATTGCTGTATTATCGTTTTTTAAGCTACCAGTTTTAAGACATAATTGGGTAGGTATTTGCTTGTACTTTGGTGATTTTGTTTTTACGTAACACAGAACAGTTAGGTAGGTATAAGTAGATGACTTTGTGGCCATGTAATATTTTTACAATTTATATTAGGTATTTATCGCCGCGCCCGAGCGCGCTCGGAGAGAGCGGCGCCGACCCTAGCGCGATTACTGAGCGTAGTTATGAAAAGTGAAGTACATATGTCGCAGTAAGATAGAAAAAGCCGTAATATAGTTATATCCCTAGGGATATAATTATATACCGTAACATAGTTATACGAAAGCGATTCTTTACTATCTCACTAGGAATATAGTTATAAAACCGTCGAAGTTTAGTGATATACTTATATTACTAGATTAAGTTCAGTGTTATAAATATATTAGGGTTTGTCTCAAAAAAGTCATATTCATATCATATTGTCATCATATTGTAGTATATTAAAGCTTATTTATTCTCAAACATTTTTGAAAAATTGAAAAAATTTCGAAAGTGTGCCACTTTTTTGAGACAGACCCATGACTTGATTAAGCTTTTAATGAAATAGAAATCTACCATATATATAATTAAATAAAACAAAATTTTATTGGTTTTATCTTTATTAATAAATCAACTTTATGTATCCTGCAGTTAGTTACAATACTTTGTGACATTAACACGTATTAAAGTAATTATAATTAAAACGATCATATTTTTTTGGAATCTAAACATTAACAATACAATTAAAACTAATCAAATATTAAATATCTTTTAAAGCCAAACAGTTTTGAGATATTTTTATTTCTTATCAACAAGTTGAGATTTTGGTTTCTTTAAAAGTATTTTTTAATTTTTGTTCAGACAAGAAGAGGAATCATGACATCTAGAATTACATAGCACTGAATGCTTCTTACATGCACATCTTTTAGTAGAACACTGTATATTCGATTTTTTACAGGAACATTTTAAATAACCTTGGCCACCAAAGCGCGACAATTTTTGGCATATTTCTCTCAGTGACAAGTTTTCATTTGGTATAGAATCATTCAAAGTAATATAAAGCGCGCCGCCTGCGCCGCACACTCCGAAAGCTATTTCACTAAACTTAATCTAGTAATATAAGTATATCACTAAACTTGGACCGTTTTATAACTATATTCCTAGTGAGATAGTAATGAATCGCTTTCGTATAACTATGTTACGGTATATAATTATATCCCTAGGGATATAACTATATTACGGCTTCATCTATCTTACTGCGACACATACATGAGATTGACTTCTGTACGTATCTATTTTGTGACCAGTATATCGAGGTCTCCAAGCCACCGATATAGCATTAATGGCTGCTCTCATCATTTATTCATTAACTTGTGTGTATGGTGTATGGGTTATCGCCACAGATAATGTACAGGTTAAAGTGTTTTTTATGAGTGTTATTTTTATTGGTTTACAGCATTGATGGAGCGGTGTTGACCGAGTGGTAAAGGCTCAGACTTACGAGTTGTAGGTCGCGGGCTTCAAACCCTGCCAGGCGCATTACTTTGTGTAATTTATTTCATTACCATTGCTTTCAAAACGGTGGTGGATTATGGCCCATTCTCTCTCCTAGAGAGGAGGCCTTAGTCCCAGCAGTGGGAACATTAAGAAGGCTGATGATGATCATGATGATGACAGCATTGATATAAAAACAGCGGAAGATACGTGACTCGCTTCTAGCGCGTGGACCGCTGAAATCAGGATTGTTTGTCATAGTTTCACTCAGTCGCAATCAGCGAGTTATTGGAGTGACATAAACGAGGGTGTTACGCAAATTTTTTTTTTTAAGTGGTTGGAACCTTTATCGATTATCAAAATGCCTTCTTGTGCTATTATGCGTTGTACAAATTCTAAAAAAAAAAAAACAAATCACATGGAATCACATTTCACTCGTAACTACATGAAAACTTAAAATTTCTTATGATATTTGTAATTTCGCTTATTGTTTTGGTCGCCATTTTGCGAAGCGAGATAGATCTGCCCCCCTAGCCAAGTTAAAACCGTTTCGCTTGCGCCGAACGCTTCGAGTTGACCTTGCCGCCAAATCTTTTGTTCTGACCACGTGACTGAGCGGTAAGACGACGTCATTCCCGTACATTTGAAGCTTTCTACAAGCGTTAACTATTGCAGATAAGCAACTTGGCTAGGGGTACTGTTTTTCGTAAACTTTCGGCGACTAACGCGATTTCACTCGCATGACAGCACTGGCTCTCTTATCTCTGTCCTTTTCTGTCAGTGAATGTACGTTTGCGACTGTGATGACACTGATCATAGATATGTAAGTTGCGAGTCCGGGTTTTCTAATTGCAATGTTAGCACGTAACGTATCTTCCCTTAAATATCAATGGTTTACAGGTTTCATTACTCAATGGCGGCTTGCGTGATGTCGTACGTAATAAAATAAGGGTGCCTCGCGACACTTTTATACCGTTTTTCATCACATTACCAGTAAATTTGACGAGGTTGGCGCGGTGGATAAGCAATTGACTGCTGCGTTGCGTGTCGTGAGTTCAATTCCATTCATTTTTATAAGAAAAATGGTGATTTTATTTATATACTGTCGTGTGAAAATTTTTCGAAGGGTTCGTTTTTGGGCATACACTCGTGCAGTAAGCATGGAATCCTCTATGACGAAGTAAAGCTTGTCCGGATCGGACGTCGGGAACAGGAGTTATCTATACATATAAATAAAATTGGAGTGTCTGTTTGTAATATTGAAATAACTGCTTTTTACTACATGCATATGAATATATATACGGTACATACACCAAAATAACATTTTTTAAAATTTTTGTCTGTCTGTCTGTTTGTCCGGGCTAATCTCTGAAATGGCTGGACCGATTTTGACTTTTATTGGCAGGTAGCTGATGTAATAAGGAGTAACATAGGCTACTTTTATTGTAGAAAAATAAATTCAAAATCCTATAGTCCACGCGAACGAAGCCGCGGGCACAGCTAGTAACCGAATAAAGTATAAGAAAAACCAAAAATATGAGTTTCCCGTACTGAAGAAATAATTTATGGCCTACAGATAGATATTCCGGGTTTGAGTGTCTCGTGTATCACAAGTGATACGTATTAGATTGTATAATCCAATTGCTAAGTCAATCTAGGTCATCAAGATCCTTTAAGAACGGACTGAATAAATTAACCGAATTAGTGTTACATGAATCTTACAACTTGTTACGGTAGATTAACTGCCCCCCTAGCCAAGTTACAACCAGTTTGTGTCGAATTCCGTTCTCAAATCGGTAACGCCTCGGTGACAGCAATTGTAGAAAACGTTAAGTTGGTAGCCATGTCGATGCGCCTGAGTCCGTCGCTCGTTCTACAATGTAGCGTTTATTAAATTAAAGGATGTAGCGTGAAACATTGTAGAAACGATTTTGAAAGATGTGAACTTGGCTACGAATTGTCTATTCGTTTGTTCTGACCACGCGACTTTACGTTGAGATGACGTCATTCCCATACGTTTCATCACTTTTCGACAGCGTTAACGATTGCAGAATAACAACTTGGCTAAGCGTGCTGAGTTGAGAGACTAGGTTTTTTTTACAAAATTATGTTTTTGATAGAATAATTTTGTTTGATTCACTTCAACATAAAAGGATAAGGCACCGTAAACAAAAAATCAAGACATTCACGTGACCATTACCTACATAGATTTTTTCTACGAAATATTATGCCCTGTATACAATGTCACTATGTATAATTATAACATTATTTTCATTCATTTTGAGGCTCACTTATAGGCTTTTAAAGCCCACGCAAATTGTAGCACTCATCGTGCTAGTAAATTGTTACTAAGTTATGTTTCACGGAATTTTTTATATTGAAAATAACTGTTTGTTGTGGCTCGTTTGACTCTTTGTATTAAGTTTTAATGCTTTTAATTTTCGTTACGCAGTTAAACTTAAGCACGTTTTTAATGGGCAGGACGCAGGACACATTGCTCGCAGAAAAGATAGCCGTTGAGGCCGAAAGGTTCTGGAGTGGCGACCGCGTACCGGAAAACGCAGCATTGGAAGGCCTCCTACAAGGTGGACCGATGACCTGGTGAAGGTTGTGGGAAACCGATGGATGCGCGACGCACAGGATCGTTCATTGTGGCGACACTTGGGGGAGGCCTATGTCCAAAAGTGGTATATCGGCTGAAATGATGATGATAATGACGTTTTTAACAAAGTCGAAACGAAAGATTTTATGTTGGTTGTCAATTCACCTATCTGTAATCACGTAACAATTAATCTTCCTATGTCTTACATGGGGAATCATCAAATAACTTCCCCTAGTCACATAATCTACTATTATACCTGGACTACATTCCCTTTTTTTTTGATGGTAAATAAAATCATACAATGACTTCTCTCGCACTAAGGCGAAGCGGAAGAGCGTATCAAGCTATTACTGACTAAAATTCACTCCTATGTACCTTCTTGGCCTTTGTTCCAGAGCCCAGGGGCTCTCTTTCGCAGAACCCATAGCCCCAGCAGGCTTCGATCCTGCTGGACTCCTACAGTTTTGCTGACATCTCCTTGAGGCGGGTATGAAACACTACGCATCATATTTACCATCAGGTGAAATCGCAGTCAAGCACTAGTTCATATCATTAAAAAAAAAAACTGTTACGTGGGTGAAGCCGCTGTCAGTAGCTAGTTTCTTCATAATTATAAACTTCAAGTGTCTATCGAAGTATCTATTACACTTCAAAAGCTTTGTAGCTACAATATGAGTTTGTTATTAAACTTAGAGTATTAGTTATGAAGAGACTATGTTATTGACACGACTCAAGTACGTAATTGTCTGAACAAGGCGTAAGAGTACGTATTTATTTATTACTAGCTACTGCCCGCAGTTTTGCCTGCATACATTAAATATAGCCTATGTCACTCAGGAATAAAGCAGCTTTCTATCAATGAAAAAAATTTCGCAATCGGACAAGTACTTTCAGAGATTACTCCTACAAACATAAAAACAAAAAAACTTTATTAGTATAGATATTAAATAAAAGAAAAGGATTATCTTCTTTGAGCACTAAAAGTGTTTGGATTATTATAGTGCGAGTCGGAATCTCGTACCCTCCGTAGCAAAAAAATATCACGTTTGTTGTATGAGAGCCCCCTGAATATTTATTTGATTCTTTTTTTTTAGTATTTGCTGTTATAGCGACCACCGAAATACCTATTTCATCTGTGAAAATTGCAATTATCACGGTTTATGAGATACCTATACCTTGGTGACAGACGGACAGACCGACAGATAGACGCACGGACAGCGGTGTCTTAGTAATAGTTTATTTATTTATTGCCAATTTACACTTACAGTTTAACACCACACATAAATTATAGGCACACATTAAGGCGTATAGTCTCGTGCACCATCTGACCGAAATTATGTGAACGCAACTCTCGCACTCGCCTAGGCGGCAGTACGCAAATCTGTGCATTTATTTGCGGCCAGCAGCGCCGGAAAGCGCTTTAAATCCATTTTCTCTACGAGATATTGATTGATTTACATATGCAATGTTCACTTTGAAGAATATTTAACCACCAATTTTTATGTGTAAAAATGTTTCTAAAGGTCCAAGCCGTTTCGAAGGAGTAGGGAAAAGTTGCGAAAAGTTGCGAAATTGCTAAATATTTTTTTTTTTTGACAAAAGTATTAATTGCACGAAAAAAACAAATGTTGATATTATTGTTCATGAATCTATAATATACATATATTTTTTTCAAACCAATTGACCTAGCCGTTACGGAGGAGTAGGCCTCAGAAAATCACTGTTTTATGGCACTTTTCGGGCGCTTGGCCCTTAATAATAATTTAAAAACATTAACATAATAAACATAAAAGTAATGAAAAAGTAATAGTAATTATGAAAACAATGTCAAAAATAATAACAATAATGAAAGTAATGTAAAAAAAATAGGAATAATAATGAAAACAATGTCATAAAAAAAAAATTATTAAAATCATGTCAAAGATAATAAAAATAATGTCAGAAAAAAATGTCAAAAAAAAAACTTACAATAATACACATGTCAAAAAAATCAAAAAAGAAAAAAATTAGAAAAAAATTATTGAGTTTCACAAGATATTGTGCTGGGAGTGGCAATGGACTCAAGGTAACGAGCTGCAGCGTTAAAAAGTTCAATTTCAGCACTTGCGAAGATGTCCCTAGCAGCGTCAGAAAGTAACGTGTTGTTGATGTGGGTTAGGGCTAGGTACACGGGACTGGTTCTGCAGGTGATGTTACAGGCTCGTGGTATGGAAAATAGAGAGCGATGACGGGGGCGTAGTGTATGCCTGATGGGAAGTGGAATGCTAAAGGAATGCTTAATAATCATATGAACTTTTTAGTTAGTCACTATAGTGACAAATTTATATTTTTGGACACCAACATTTTTGTTGAGCATTTAAAGTCGAACAGGGGTACAACGTATCTGCCAATTAGTTATAGACACACAATAGCTAAGCTATTAGCTTATTATATTAACACAGACATAAGTAGTATGTCGAAGTCTTGCGTAATTGACACCACAATACTTAGTAATAATACTAATAGTCACGTGGTGAACCAGATTAACCGTAGCACAATAGCTACAAATACTTTTATAAAGTGGACGAAGGAGATCCCATGTGTCACTTTAGAAAATCCTGTATTTAACGTAGAACCTGCAATTAGTTGCAACTCAATGCCAGGTGATATTATAGATTTGGGGCAAACTCCGGATCATTTAAACTAGTTCATAAGACAACAGAGGGTACCAGTAACATAATAGTTATACCAACCATCAATAAGGTATCTTCTTGCTCTCAAATAGTTAAACAGCAAAAAGGGTCCCAGCAGCATAAATTGAAATTATTTCATCAAAATATTCAAGGTATCTCTTCTAAATTATTGGAAATTGAAATGTTTTTAGAAAAATCAATGTTCGATGTAGTATGTATTAGCGAACATTGGTTGAAGGATTACCAGGTTACCATCAGTTATGAAAATTATAGTGTGGGTAGTTGTTTTAATCGGAAATCTATATTGCGTGGTGGTTCCCTAATCTTAATAAAAAAAAGCTTAAAATTTAAGCAACGTAATGATATAGTTAATTTGTCAACGGAACATTACATAGAACTGTCTTGTGTTGAGCTAGATAAGCATGTTATAGTGTGCGTGTACAGACCCCCGAACCCTCAAAACTTTAGTCTTTTTGAATCAACAATGGAAGATATTCTCGCCAAACTTGTAGATAGTAACAAATCCATAATTATTTGTGGAGATTTTAATATTAATATTTTGGAAAATAATTTAAATAGCAGCAGATTTTTAAATCTTTTTAAATCATTTCATTTGTCTAACGTTTTTACAGAACCAACAAGAGTAACCCCAACCTCTGCAACTTGTATTGATAATGTTTTCTGCAATTGTGACTATCTAGATAAAGCTATAGTAAATTATCTTCCGTCTGATCATAGTGGACAAACGGTAACTTTTATGTCTCAAGCAGCCCTGGAAAAGACTCAGATTCAATTCAGGCCAATTACAATTGGCAAATTATCTAAATTTAATAGTAACTTACAAAATAAGTTAAATGTTCTGGGCCATGATATTAATGATGCTAATAAATTTTATGATAACTTCTTTTCATTGGTACTTAATGAATTTAATACAGCTTTTGAAAAGAAGTCGAAAAATATATTCCCTAAGTTTGTTTTTAGTGACTGGGCGACTAAAGGTATTAGGATAAGTAGGGAAAGACTGTATGAGCTATACGGCCTTAAGCCATTCTTCAATACTGAAACCTTCAATAAATATGTAAATAAATATTCTAAACTTTTCAGAAAGATTTGTAAGGTAGCAAAGGCCCTGTACATTAGCAACAAGATCAAATCGGCAGACAATAGAATAAAGACTGTGTGGAAAGTTATTAATAGTGAAACTGGTAGGAACAAAGTACACAGCACGGATTTTTTATTGGAGACTCCACATGGTCCCAAAAGCTCTAACATAGAAGTAGCCCAAGAGTTTGTGAATTATTTCACCAATGTACCTCTTAGGACAACGGAAGCTCTAAATTCCTCCCCTGAAGCCTCAATTGCTTTATTAAAAGCAAACTTGCCAGGCTGTCCGGTTGAATTTCAATTCAAACATATAAACCCTATGACAGTCATAAAGGCTTTCCGGCAAATCAAAGTCAAATTAACCGAAGACCTATGGGGAATGTCTGTTAAAGTATGCACATCCATAATTGAGACTATAGCACCATACTTAGCTTTAATATTTAATTTGTGTGTAGACCAAGGCGTCTTTCCAGATATAATGAAATACAGTAAGGTTATACCACTTTTTAAATCAGGTGACCATAAGGACACTAATAATTACAGACCTGTATCAGTATTGCCGGTTTTCAGTAAGGTGTTTGAAAAAGTTATGCTTAATCAAATGCTTTACCATTTTAACAGCAATAAAATCTTTCACGAACAGCAGTATGGTTTCACCAAAGGACGTTGTACGACTGACGCTGGTGTCACTTTATTAAAACTTATATTTGCAGCGTGGGAAGAAGCCCAAGATGCGATAGGGATTTTTTGTGACCTCTCAAAGGCTTTTGATTGTGTTAATCACGAAACCTTGCTTTTAAAGCTTGAACATTATGGGCTAGGTAAACTTGCACTCAGCTTGGTAAAATCTTACTTAATTGACAGGCAGCAGCAAGTTCAGATAAATGGTGTCAATTCTCCGGGTTTGAAAGTCAAAATGGGTGTACCGCAAGGCTCAATATTGGGTCCTTTCCTCTTTTTAGTATATATAAATGATCTACCGCATCTATTAAAAAAACAACCACATATTGTATTGTTTGCTGACGATACGTCGTTAATTTTTAAAATCAATAGACGTTCCACAAACCTTGATGACGTAAATAATGCTCTACAGCACGTCCAAAACTGGTTTACTGTTAATAATTTAGTATTGAATGGAAAAAAAACTAAGTGCATAAGATTTGCGTTACCGAATGTTAAAAGCAATTATTCCGACATAGTATTGAACAAGGAGAAAATCGAGTTCGTCGAGAGTACGGTTTTCCTAGGGATCACGCTTGACTCGAGGCTACAATGGGGTCCTCATTTAACATCTCTGGCAGGACGGCTTAGTTCAGCAGCATATGCTGTCAGAAAAATCCGCCAATTAACTGATGTAGATACTGCGAGACTAGTCTATTTTAGTTACTTTCATAGTATCATGTCTTACGGTATTTTGCTATGGGGACGGGCTGCAGACATAGAGTCTATTTTTATACTGCAGAAAAGAGCTATCAGAGCCATATATAATCTTCGCAGACGCGATTCTCTTAGGGAACTATTTAAAGAAATAAACATCCTGACGGTCCCTTGTCAATACATTTATGAAAACATCATGTATGTTCGGAAAAATATTCATCTTTTTACTAAGATAAGTGACAGGCACAATTTTAATACTAGGAATAGGAACAAATTAGATCAACCTCGATTCAGATTGGCTAAAGTACATAGCTCTTTCTTGGGGTACTGTGTAAAATTTTATAATAAAATACCTATTGAGATTTTACAACTAAATGAGTCCAAATTTAAAACATGCATTAAACGCACACTATGTAGACAAGCATATTATAAACTGGAAGATTATCTCCTTGACAAAAATGCTTGGCTAAATGCTGGTCCTGCTCCACAACTACAGCCACTTTTACCTTCAAATTAGTTTTTTTATTTTTTTTTATAAATATAAATATATTTCTAAATATTGGAAGAGATACTATTCCCCTTTTTGTATTTTTTTGATTTCGAAATGTATTTTTTATTTATTCGTTTATTTCAATAGAGCTTATGATAATTTATTACCTTTTTTAATTGGAAACTAAATAGCATTGTATAATGTAGAAGCACGTTTTTTTTTTCAAGTTTTTGTGAATGTGAAGCACCATGGAGCATCTTTATTAGGTTACAACATGTTTGACATTACGAGCATGGCAGTTGAGTTTGTCATGCTCACCCAAATGTCTTGCTGGTGGTGGCACGTGTTATTGGGTCATTCGGTTCCCTTTAAAATGGTTGAGCTGAGTGGGGCTGATGCACGTGTCATGCCCGTGAACGGGTGCCATCGGTTGAGACTGGTCATCTCTTGGCTGCCAGTGGCTTAATTCGGTTTCTATTTTTAATTACATTTAATAAAAAGAATAATAACTTATTATTATTACGTAATATATATGTCAATGTTATTACGTATCTACCTACATTGTGCTCACATATTAGAAGCGACAAGAAATATGTAACCAAGATCTATGTAACTCATAATATGTTTTAAAAAGAGTGTCCATGGAGTTTCTTGCACGTTCTTCTCCATAGAGACCTACGTTTTGGAACGTGCAATTTAGCTTCACTTTTCTTGGACTGACCGACATTTGACTATTCAAAAGTGCCTGCAAATGGTCTATTTGAAATAAATGATTTTGACTTTGACTTTGACTTTGAAAGGAGATGTACTCAAGCAACGAAGAATTGAAGTGAGAACCACGAATTAGGCGGATGAAATATTTAACCAGACACAGATTTCTTCTAACCTCCAAACTTTGGTAACACATCATACCCAGCACGAACGGCGTCGGGTACATATATGGGTCGGCGTCGGGTACCATATAATTTCAGGTAGAGGTACCGGACAAAAGACTTCTGAACTCGTTCAATGACCAGCGTGTAACATTTTTCATGCGGGTTCCAAATTGCACTATTAGTTTCCAGCAAACCACGGATATATGAATTGTATAATATAGTTATGGCTTGTCGATTGTGGAAAATTTTTGCCTGGCGCAATACAAAACCTAAGTTCTTGCGGGATTTGTTACAGATCTGTATGATGTGCTGGTTAAAGGATAAGTGTGGATCAAAATTAGTACCCAGATCGCGTACGGCTGAAACACGTTTCAAGGGCTCACTGTTTAGAGAATATGTGTTGTGTAGTTGTGTATGGGATGTGTGGCTTGTGAATAAGTCATAACTGCACATTATTTGCATTGAGAGTGAGATTGTTTTTAACGCTCCACGCATGAATGTGGTCTATGTCTATTTGAAGAGTGTGTGTGTCATTATAGGTACCTATTGGAAGAGCCAGCTTGACGTCATCAGCGTACATCAACACTGTTGTGTATTCCACATGTGCGGGTAGGTCATTTACCACGATTAAAAAGAACAAAGGCCCGAGGTTGGTTCCCTGTCCGATGCCTGATGTGACGAAGTAAGGCTTTGAATCTGTTCCTTCATATGTGACAAATTTGCTTCCGACCACGCAGATAGTTTGCAAATAATCTCAGCAATGACACAGAGAAACCAGCCAATGCCAACTTGCCCAAAAGTACATCATTGTCCACACGGTCAAAAGCCTTCTGAAAATCAAAGTAGGCCACATCGATCTGCTTTCTGTCGTTCATATTTTTAGCAAGAAGTGCGGTAATGTTAAGAAGGTTAGATGTAGTTGAGCGATTTGGAAGAAATCCGTGTTGCTCTTCTGCGAACCATCGACGCAACTGCTTATATATTTTCTTGTAGAGTACAGATTCAAATACCTTGCCAAATATGGACAAAACAGCAATCGGCCTATAGTTTTTAATGTCACTTTTTGGACCAGCTTTATGTACCGGGAGTACTTTAGAAATTTTCCACTCCGCTGGATATGTGTCTGTTTTAATGGACAAGTTAAAAATAAATTGTAGGGGCAATTTGAAAATATCGCAACCGTCCTTAACCAAATACTGTGGTATTCCATCCGGTCTTTGCGTGGATTTTGGGGGAAGTCGAGCCATAGCCCCACGAACTTCAGATTCGTGGATGTAATCAATATCTACCAGTTGAGGCATGTTATTAGGGTACGCATTTGCAACATCGATAGCCCGTTCGGGGTCCAATGATGGCAGGCTTGTCAAGAAAACGCTACTAAAATACTTGGAAAATGCATCTGCCACTTGGGCTGGAGACATGTCACCGAAAGTTGCCTTTTCGTTATTCACTCTGTTGCCCTTCACAAAGGCCCAGAAGGTATTGGGGTCGCGTTTAATGTCAGACTCGATACGTGTAGTGTAGGTGGCAAAATCTGTTCCGAATAGGGTTCCGTTTAACTCTTTGAGTGCGGAACCCATAGCATCAATTCTCCTTTGCTTTTTTATTATTGACTAGCTTTTGCCCGCGGCTTCGCCCGCGTAAATAAAATAGAGCCTATGTCACTCACGAATAAAGCAGCTTTCTATCGGTGAAAAAATTTTAGCAATCGGACCAGTACTTTCAGAGATTACCTCCTACAAACAAAAAAACAAACTTTACCTCTTTATTATATTTCTTACTATAGATAAATTCACGGCTGACTATAACTATCTCACCTGATGGAAAGCGATATGGTCGACAAATATTGAAGCTTCTCTAAAAGTAACTTATTCTCTTTTGACTTCAAGACCCCTAACCCAGGTTGTAGCTATTAAGAAACAAAGTCTCCGACAGAAAATTCACTCCTTAGCAGTACACACAGTGAATGTGTTCTTTTGACATTTTTCGCGTATGGGTGGAATGTCCACCATACACCGAGTGCATGACATGACAACGTCGTATATTTATTTTACCTGATGGCCTCTCCCCTCCGCAACTCCTCTTTATAAGCCTTTTGTGTGTCCCACTGCTGGGCAAATGCCTCCCCTTTCTCCTTCTAAACTTCTCTGTCTATGGCAATCTCTGGCGATCTCTGGCGAAGTTTGCCCCGTAATAAAATAGTACATTATGATACAAGTGTATAATGTTGGTGATTACCACTGAGGCGGTAATTAGATCTGAGCCAAAGGCGAGGATCTTAAGAGAGCCGAGGACGGTAGTCGCCAATATTCACGTGTATCATACGACGTTTTTCGACACACTTGAGAAGTAAAATATTACAAATTAATTAATTATTGCTTTATCAGCAAAGCTTTTTTTTTGTAGTATGGCGGCCTAAGTGTAGTGCAATTATAGTCACTTTCTGAGCAAGTGTGTCGAAAAATATATTTATTATATTACACACAAACCTAACATTAGTCATTACGTTACATTTTCCTCCCAAAATTGCAAAAAGAAAAAACACGTACAAGTGTTTTTTCTGTCTCTACAAAGCGTTTCCAAGCAAAATAGCAAAAACATCATGTTATTCATAGGCAGGAAATTGTAATAGTATTTCCTAATGATCGTTGAGAATGTACGATGATGTAGCAATTTGTAGGCAATTATCGAAGCCTCCAGCTATTTCGTGAGCATTTCTCTAATATCACTACCCACTAATTGAGATGGAACGAACGTCTGTGATACATTTGCCAAAACAACGCACAAAGTGCTTGATTTCTCTATACCATATTATCGATTTTTAATAGAAACGTTTGATGTATTCCAAGATATGAAAGGGCAACGCCCTGTCTACCTTGGGATTGCTTCTACGAATGTTTTTAGATTCAACTCATTTTTTTTTTATCCTTTTTAAATATTGTACGTTTTACTGCAAAGATTTCTTACAGTATATGTACTTAGGGGACTTAAACATTAAAATTATTTATACTAAACCTAACAATGCTTGACAGGCCTGTTGGTCCAGTGGTTAGTGGCTGTGACTGCTATGTCGGAGGTCGTGGATTCGATCCCCACCCAGGACAAATGTTTATGTGATGAGCATGATCATTTGTTCTGTGTCTGGGCGTAATTTATCTATAATATGTATGTATGTATTTATCAGTTGTCTAGTACACATAACACAAGCTCTGCTTAGCTTGGGACTAGACAGCGTAGTGTGATAGTTGTGGAATATATTATTATTATATTATACATATTATGTAAATATTCCTCTTCATAATCATAATCGACGTTTTTTCGATTCAGGCCTCCTCTCTGGGAAAGGGAGTGGGTCGAAAGTAGTCTACCACGCGGGCCCAGTACGTGTTCTTGGAAGTCACATGTCTTCGAATTTCTTTTTCTCGGGTCGAAGCCTACTGGGGCCAGGGTTATCCGAAAGGGCGCTCGAGCCCCGGTATGAAGGCTTGAAGGAACGGGATGGGTTTTTAGTCAGTAAGAGTCTGACACTATCTCCCGCTCCGCCCAAGAGCCGGGGTTGTCATAAGATGATTTCTCCCATCGAAAAAAAAAAAGGACATGTCGATTTCCTCACGATGTTTTCCTTCATCATTTTGAGAGCAGTGTAATACACCTGGCTGGGTTAGAACTCGTGTCTTACATCGCGTAAGTCGGGGCCGTTACAACTGGGACAAAACTGTTGTTAAATATATACAGAAACACAAAACACACTCAGGTATCGAAATACTTCTCCACATTGTTGTCATCTGGAAACGTGCTAAGAACACTGTATTACTTTGGGCAAAGAACGAACCCCAGTTTTTTATTTTTATTCAGAAAACTCAATTTAGTCATATTAAGAACAGCTTTTTATTCGCTGCCAATCTTTATGGGACTATAAGTTCCTAAGAACTCATCAATATGACTTTCTTTATCAGATCATTTTTAAAACAATGACTAACTGTGCAGTATATAGGGTGACTGGTAATTAGTGACCGATACTTATACACATATAGAAAGCAGTGGTGGCCAAATGGTAATAGCCCCGACTTACGCGTTGTAGGTCCGGGTTCGAATCTAGCCAGGCGCATTACTTTGTGTAATTTATTTCATCACCACTGCTCTCAAAAACGGTGAAGGAAAACATCGTGAGGAAACCGGCATGTCCTAGAACCAAAAATTCGAAGACATGTGACATTCACCAACCCGCACTGGGCCCGCGTGGTGGATTACGGTCCTTTCCCTCTCCTAGAGAGGAGGCCTGAGTCCCAGTAGTGGGAACATTAAAATGGCTGGTGATGACTTATACACGTGATTGTACTCATGATTACAAACAACTTTCCCAAAGAAACTTTTTTTTTTCATTCATTCGTTTTATTACAATAACAAAATGCGGCTAACAGTTGATCAGTCGAAGGAGTGCGCGCGCAAATTTCAAACAGCTGTTTTGTTATTGTGATAAAATGAATGAAAAGGAAGAAAAACTTTTTATTAGCCGGAAAAGGTGCAAACTTAAGACTAATATATTACAAACATTTTCCATGACAAAAAAAATGAGTGTAATAAAAAAGTTTATTTGGGAAAGTTGTGATGCATGAGTATAATCCCGTGTTTAAGTATAGGTCACTAATTACCAAACACCCTATATAAGTTCACGTTTGCATCACTTCAACAGTATGTTGGGACTAGGGGCCTTACCATGACTTGTTAAAATATCAGGACGGATGGAGCTCGAGGAATAAGGCGCGCGGGAACAGTGCGCGCCGTCGACGACTTGGACTCGGTCCAGATAGTTACCGGACGGTCGGACAGCGAGCTACCCATTGCACGCCGTCCAGTTTAGGGCGTCAAATGGATAGCATTAACCTTTCAATCGTGAGAATTACAGACACAATAGAAAGACAATGGGTGCGCGAACGCCGGCGTTCGCGCGGGTATTAATGAATTAAGAGCTCGTAGCAGAGCTTCATATGCTTTTTTTCTCAAGAGGTTTTACCCTTAGTAGGGTCGTTGACATTTATAAGGACTTTCAATTCCTGAAATACTTATTAGTCAATACATTAAAAGTCATCATGTACCGCTGGCAATTCCAACGTTGAATTTTAAAACCAAACCAAACTCGTAAATCTCTCAAACCAAATTTTGTACAGTCTGAGCTAGGTGTTTTATCTGCAACTTGGGACCTACCCACGTTGCTTCTAGCATAATCATTATTTATACATTCGATTGAATCGGCCAGCCAATCTTTAAATAATCTTTAATCCCTACAGATCATGAGATTAACTTTACTTTTTGGTTTATTATCTGTATACAACATTATTTTTAGTTTAAGCGAAACTTGAATATAGTTTGTTCATTACAGTAACCAAAATATTTAAAAAAGGTCACTGGACACCGCCGAGTATATTATTACTACTGTACACTAAGCACAACACTAGTCTCGACAGGTCATAGCAGGCAGTAGGAGCCAGCGCACAGCTGCGTGAAAGAGCAAAGTAACGCCTCAGTCGCACGGATGGCTCGGTGACCATGTATTTGTGCGGACAAATAGTTAACTTATAACTTTGTGATTTTTCATAATACAGTTATGAAATTTTGTACATAGATTCTTTACATAAAAATACTAGACACGTGTTTCGGGTTATGAATATAATAAAACGAATGTTATGTTAGAAAGGCAAAGTCCTGACTCATTAACATACAGCCCCCAAACCCTTGGACCTAAATAGGTACTGGAGTGATGTAAAAAAATAAAAGCGGAATTTTTGCATAGAGGTTTATTTTACGATTTAATAGATGCTGCCATCGGCTTCGCTAGCGTGAAAGGATAAAATTAACCCCAGGGATAAAAAAGTATTTTACGTGTTAGTTCGGTATGCCAAATGTCATTCAAATCCTTTCAGCCGTTCGAGCGAGAAAAAGTAATAAACATATGTATGTTTGTGATTGGTTTGCGAGTGGGTGTGTGTATGTGTATATATACTTACAAACTTGAGCATGACCACAGAAAATATCAAAAAGGTTAGAATGTGAGCGGGGCAGGCTTTCCTCAAAATATGATCATAATCATAATTGACACAACCTATTTTTTATATTTCTATGGACACAACCAATAGCAAACTTGCGATCTAATGCCAGTCATACACGGTCAAACCTGTCGTCCAATCGGTATGAAGCTACATGTTTGATCAAACAGATTTGACCGTGTGTGGGAGTGAATCGGTATGACCAACATGTTTGACGGCATAATTGAATTTCAAATCTTTTGGTTTGATCATACCGATTGGACGACAAGTTTGACCGTGTATGGCTGGCATTAGTTTGCGTAGTCTGTTAGTAGCGTAATGCGCGTTCGTACTGGTTTATTGCTTGGAGTGGAGTTAAAGGGTGGGAGACAAGCGGCGACACTCGTTGCAGTACAAATCGGAAACTATTTCCTTTCTAACCTTTTTCATCTTTTCTGTGAGTATGACGATGAGATGATGATATATTAAGAGATGAATTAGTATGATGAAAAGTATAAGAAAAGATTTTCCAAAGATTGTGTGAAAAAACCTACAATCACGTAGACAAAGCCGCTAGCAGAAGCTAATTTCATTAAAATCTAGAATCTCTAAGTTTTTGATAATTTTCGGCGAAGAGACATCAAAGTACAATGAAAAAAGAGTCCCTAAATAATACGTCTGCTTTGTTTTACGTCAAACAAATGCGTGTGCGAGTCACTGAACCGCGTGAATATTTTCATAACAGGTTATAATTGCCGTCTCGTCAAGTGGACGACTAAAATTATTCGAATAATTATTCGTGGCCGTCACTAGAGACTGAATTAATTAAGTTAACGTAGTGACGGTTGATCGCACACACATTATGGTTGTTGATTTTGAAAAGTCTGTTGGTGTCGTACATATTTTGACAGAGAATTTAAATACTGCCTCCTAGGGTACAATTTTTGTACCAGTCGTAAGCTGATTGAGATGTCTAATGATTATAAAATGTAATCTACCTCGAAGCATATTTAAACTCACTAGCTTTTGCCCGAACTTCGCCCGCGTAGTTTGTTCTGAATCAGTAACTTAATCGATTCCAATACATTTTTACACCATGTTATAGTTTTTCCCAAAAATATTTAAAAAAGGTCACAAGTTGGATACCACCGACACTAAGTACAAAACAGGTCACGGCGGATCATAGCGGGCATTAGGTGCCAGTAAACAGCTGGCTGCGGAAGCAAAACCACTCCTCAGTCACTCGGGTGGCCCGATGACCATGTATTTATGTAACCAACAAGGTACTCGTACCATAACTGGTTTATAACTTTGTGATATTTCATAATACAGTTTTGAAATTTTGTACATAGATTCTTTATATAAAAACAGACAGGTGTTTCGGGTTTCGTACATAACAAAAAAAAAAATAGTTTAAAAAAACAAAAAAAAAACACGCTTTCATAGCATTTTTATATGTGTGTGCAAAGTTTGAAGAAAATCTGATCGCCCAAAGTTGGTCAAAATCGAGCTCAAAGGCGTTGGTTAAAAACATACAGGTGAAGCTAATAATATAGGCGTGTTAATAAGGTTGTATATAGATGTAGATGAGAGAGAGGACAGTGTAGACCAGTCATCTTTGTACCCAAAAGCACAAAATAGCAGTTCTCTACCAGTATACACCTACCTACCAAAGAAATCTTCGAAGGCAAGTAAATATCGTCACGATTTAATTTCCTCTCTCCCAAGCAAAACCCTTTTCTCCCTTCGCTCGTCGAAGCCTGAAATACATTAATTGAATACCAGGATCGGTGCAGAATTCTTGTTGTGAAAAAGGACCAACATTTTATCTAAACGATAGTGTGAAAATAGTTTTGCTATAGTGAAAGAAAAGTACGTAAAAAGTTTCCAATTTGACTATAGTGATTATGGCTTCATTGGCTATCAGCACAGTAATAAGTAACCGTCACATACAGGGTGACTTTTTAATTCACCAACTCTTTAATTTTTTTTATTAAACAGTTTCAATAAGGAAGAGAATCAGGTATTCTTCATTTTGTTTATTCTTTTAGAGCAGTGGTGACCGAGTGGCAACGACCCCGACTTATAAGTTGTAAGTCGCGAGTTCAAACCGCAAGCCACAAGCAAAAGTCAGGCGCATTACTTTGTGTAATTTATTTCATTACCACTGCTCTCAAAATGGTGAAGGAAAACATCGTGAAGAAACCGGCATGTCCTAGAACCAAAAATTCGAAAACATGTGACATCTAACAAACTGCACTGGGCTCGCGTGGCGGATTACGCCCTGAGATAAATAAACGTTTAAAAATACATCATCATGGTACAGATCTTAAAATACAACAGGTACAAGGTCCGCACAAATACATGGTCATCGGGCCATCCGGGCGACTGAGGGGTAGTTAGTAGGGTGTTGTACATAATGTCGGTGGCGTCCAACTTGTGAACTTTTTAAAATATTTTTGGGAAAAAATATAACATGGTGTAAAAATGATTGGAATCTATTCAGTAACTGATCCTGAACAAACTGCGTATATATTCAGGTTTCACAATACTAAAAATAATCCATAATAATGTTATAAATCTATACTAATATTATAAACAGTTTTGTAGGAGGTAATCTCTGGAAGTACTAGTTTGATTGATAAAATTTTTTTCACCGATAGAAAGCTAGGTACTTTATTCCTGAATGCCATGGCTAGATTTTATGTAAGTACTTACGTGGGCGACGCCGCGGGCAGAAGCTAGTGTTGTATATATTTTCACCTCGTGAAACATTTCCGATGAATTAAAACTCACCCTGTATATTGGCGTTTGTTCGACGAATTCCCAGAACCAGGTTTCAATGGTTTTGTATAAAAACGTTTTTAGCGTGTGGGTCGCTCGTGCGAATTTTCTTTATGTCTTTACCGAGAACTGTTTCAGGTGTTGGTAAACATTATGCATTAATACTATTCAAATTACGATTCGGAGAATCCAACACTGCTTTTCAAAAACAAAATATTATCATGTACTTGTACATTTTTATTGTGTTGTGTTCTGAATAAATTGTTATTATTATTATGAGCCCGTTGTGTCCCACTGCAGGACAAAGACCTCCCTTCCTTTATTCCACTCTTTTCTGTTCTGAGCCAGAAGTAGCTGGCCAATCCTTAAGATAAAATTTCAAATCGTCACGCCGTGTTCTTTTGGGTAAGAGCGGGTGTTGTCATTGGATGATATTCCCCACCGCAAAAAAAAATGTCCTTTTGAGTCTACCTCGTCGCCAGCTCCTGCTGTTCGGAATCCAGTCAGTGTTTACCTTCGCCCAATTTTATTGCGGCATGTATGAGAGTTTGGCGGCTGAGTTACCTACGTCTCCAATGAGTATTTTAGAACGAATTAATGAATAGGTAACACTTTTTTGTTCAGTTCAATTATGAAATCAATTTAAGACACTATAAACTCGATCAAAGGATCAATTTTTCCCGGCATTCTTTATTAATATCGATCCACCGCAAACAGATTAAAACCGTCTTCATGTCGCGACCAGGGCGTGACTCCATTAAAGTGGAAATATTTTCCTAATAAATTGGCCTCTTCAAACTCCCCTCAGACTTACGTACGACAATCGCTCGCTGCCCTTCAGGGAAATTAGCTTCGACCCATATTTTTGAAGTTAAGTGATGATTTCGGAAGTGGACGCTATCAGAAAATTTTGCGTCAAATGAAAAAGGTTCGGATAATCGGACTTGACTGAGGGCTCTCTGGTTTATAGTAGGGTAGATCTGCCCTTACGTATCTTGGGATGAGTTACGGATTATGTCAGATAAGAGCCAGTTCCAACCTGCATACTAATAGCCTTTTATTGATGGTACCAATCTGCTCTGCATTCGTATTAAGGCAATTTTACTATGTAATCGTTCGACTATACCCTTTTTAATGGAGTAATAAGTCTTTCTTTCCGGTACCAATTTATTTTTTACATTTTTATTAATATCTGCAAGTTTTACGAAATTGTCTTATAAAATAATATTACATATAAAAAAGTTTCGACGACATTGTAACATATATAATATGCAAATTTTCTCCACTACTTTAGTCATATGGCCTATTTAACAGGGTTTGTGCATTTTCTGGTCAAAATAGCATTAACACTCAGCAATAGTGTAGTTTTTTATCAGTCATCGAATTTTCATAATCGGAAAAAACAATTACGTTGTAAGAGAGAGACGTAGCTATACAAGCCATATATCGTGCGTATATATTTACTCGTACTGTGCTTACTGCTAAGGAGTGGAGTTCCCAACCGGAGTCTGTGTTTCCTGATAGCTATAACTTACGGGCCTTTAAGTCTAGAGAGAATAGGTTACTTCTTGGCAAGCGTGCTCCATCGTCGGCCACACCATCGCTTACCATCAGATCAGATAGTGGTCAAACTCAAACTTATGAGTAATAAAAAATATCATTATGTTTATCTCTCACCGAATTTTAATTGGGACAGAGAAGGTTAACTCCAGCAAAAAAAAAAAAAACAATTTGCAACAATACACTACTGTGGAGTTAGCGACAAAGGGTAACTACCTATCTGTCTCTCGTATAATTAATTACATTAATTGTTCGTTACAATATGTACCACATGGGGGAATTCTCCGTTCCTCTAGGTCAACCATCGTATCGCTCGTACCTTACCCACCATCTTAAATATTTATGCGATCCTATTTGTTAACGCATGGGAGTTAATATGTGTGTATAAGTTAATCAGAAGTAATTGCATTCTTAAATGTCCCCGCACACGGGCCACAAAAAAGCCGCTTCAAGCTTTTTTTTGAGGAGGCCTTTTTTGTGGCTCGTGTGCGGCGGTGCCGCCACAAAAAGAAAGCTTGAAGCCACTTCTAGCTTTTTTTTGTGGCGGCCAAAATGCCATGCCATTCACATATTTAATCCTTCTTCGTCAGAGTCCATTAGGATACAAGCTGTCGCGCGCTTCAGCTTTTTTTTTTGGTGGCCTCTTCTAGCTTTTTTGTGGCGGCTTTTTTTTTTGTGGCCCGTGTGCGGGAACACTAAGAGAGTTGTGTCTTTAGAGCAGTGGTGGCCAAGTGGTAACAGCCTGGACTTACAAGTTGTAGGTCGCGGGTTCAAACCCAGCTAGGCACATGACTTCGTGTAATTTATTTCATCAAAAACATTTTTTTTAATTGTTGGTAGGTTCGCGCTTGACCGCTGCAAAAGAAACGTCATTCATCTACACAAATATTATAACGAGGTAAAGTTTATCTTTTCGTTTCACCAATTGAAATCTGCTTTATTCCTGACTAGCAATGACTATATTTTATATACGCAGGCGAAACCGCGGGTAAAAGCTAGTCAACCATAAAACCTCGCCTGGTAAAGATTGCGGGAATCCAATGTTTGCGAGACCGGTCATTATGGTGACACTTGGGGGAGCCTATATTCAGCAGTGGACGTCTTTCCACTGAAATAATGATGATGACCAGCAACAAATGTATTTAAAAGTCTCAACATCAACGCAATGCTCCCCAAAACTAAACGAAAACAAAAACAACACTAATATAGGAATTATAGGTATGTAGTTTAATAAATAAACAATCATTCCTTAAGGAAATATTCTACGACCTTTTTATTTCCTACCCACATTGGAAATGGCGCTCATACAATATTCATCATGATTGGATGTTTCAGGATATACAGAACTAAACTAACTAATGCCTACGACTTCGTCCGTATCAAACTTGAAAAACAACATAATACTATTTGGTCATTATTTCAAAAAGTTTTCTTTTTAATGGTACCTTAAATATTTTTTTAAATATAAATAAGCCTAAGTTACTCTTTATAATACCCGCTATCTACCACTGTAAGTTTTTTCAAAATCAGTCCAGTCATTTCGGAGATTATCCAGAACAAATAGACGGACAGACAAAAATTTTAAAAGTTGCTTTTTTGTTATACCTACCCAGGTATCGAATATACATTTAGCAAATACAAATATTTTGATACTAGCTTTTGCCCACGGCTTCACCCGCGTGGCATTAGGTACTTAAGGAATCGAGATAAAAGGTAGCCTATGTTCTTTTCCATGTCAAAGGTAATTAAGTAACAAACATCCAAACATCCACCCTTTTACATTTATAATATTAGTTAGGATTACAAATATATATTTTATATTTATTTTATTTATATATATTTTTTTTTTAAACAGGGTGTAAGGGACGGGTCTCCGCAAACTTAAAGGGCTTGCTCAGTAGACGAAACTGAACAACCTTCCACAAGATTTTTTTCAGGAAACGAAAAAGAAATCGACCTCTATAAACAAACTGTCCAATCAAGTTTATAATTTTGTATGGAGAGGGTCTGTTTTCGTTTCCTGAAAAAAAAAGGCTTCGCCCACTTGAAAGTCGGTTTCTCCCACGCTCCATACAAACTTTGGACCCTAAAGATGTGAATTTTGAAAATCCTCTCTAACTGCTCGCTTATAAAAGGAAATCTCGTGCAAATTTTTTTTCCCAAAATATATTTAAAAAAAAGGTCACAAGTTGGACTCCACTGACTCTAAGTACAACACAAGTCACGGCACGTCATAGTGACCATCAGGAGCCAGCGCACAGCTGGGTGTGGGAGCAAAACAACTTCAATCGCCCGGATTGTCGGTGATCAGCATTTGTGTGGGCAACCAGGTAACATAACAAGCTTATAATTTTGCGATTTTTCAAGACACAGTTGTGAAATTTTGTACAAAGTTTCTTTACGTAAAAATACTAGCCACGTATTTCACTTAATACTAAAATTAATGTTGTATAAATTACTTGTTAGTCGTACCGACTAATCTTCTTTAAGAACTTTAATGAGTTTCGTTTAACATGTATGTATGGGCGTTCCAACTTGGTGGAGAAAAATGTGGAATGTAGGCCAACGGTATCTAGGTAAAGTGTGCTCTAGATTCCGCGATTCGATCTTAAAATTTTGATAAAATTATAGCGTGGGTGGAGAGTAAAAAAATACTTTCGTAATACTTTGGCGAGTGGAAAGGCTTGATTTATAACATTAAAGTTTTAGAATTGTCTTTGAAAGAACCATTTTATTACTGGGAATTCATCAAATAACTATGATCTACCAGCCAGTTTCTGTGAAATTATTACTATTTTGGTGTACCATGATTTCTTTGACACAATTTGAGCTACTTACTACACCCCACCAACTGTGTTCCCACGTTGTCGTCGTGGTGGGGCTTGCGTGTCTCAGTGACCTTGAGGGCTATGCCGGTAGAGCTACTCATGCCGGAAGGCCTCAAGCGAGAGTCCAGACCAAGAGGAACATACGGCGGAGTCCAGTCGGACCGCCTGGAGGGTGCGCTGTCCAGAAGCGCTGGCACAACAGCTGTTAGCGCCTTCTGGATAGCGATGTCGGAGAGATAGGGTTCGCCTCCGGTACGTGTCTGTTCAGCAGACATGACCAGGATGGCGAACGTGCAATGGGGACCCCACCCCATTTAAAACAAAAAGGCAAAGCTGAGTTCAGCAACATTATGAGCGCGCATGGGAAAGAAATAACTACCCCAGGAGGGTACCAGTTAGCTGGAGAATCCCTCCCCGAGCAGAGCTCGGGCTGCCCCTCGTATTCTGGGGGGGGCAACCATCGCCTCGGTTCTTCGGAACCCGTACCGTCCCTTGAGGACGCATCGAGCCAGGGTGGCTCACACACCGATGTCGCGGAGTCCCTGGGACCTGTTCCCAGCACGTCCGCGACGCCGAAGGAGGCCGGCAGGAGCTTCGGTCTCAGAGAGGTGAGTGGAGACGAGACGTCGGACACCGATGCCGATGCCGCGTCTTCACGCAACTCAGTAGTGTTGGAGGTGATGGAGGTGGAGGAGTCCACCTCCACGAAGAGGTTGGCGTACCTTAAGCGCCCCGTGTCAGGTCCCGTGTCTGACGACGAGATGGGTTCAGCCCGAAAAATCTCGACTGCGGTGCGAGGGGCAGCCCGGAAAACGGGCGGAGGAAGAGGGTGCGCCGAGGAGGCGACCCGGCGTCCCCCGGTGGAGGTCGCCAGAGCGGAGGAAGGCCACCAACTCAGTCCCTCGGAGCCGGAGCCTTATGGCGATGAGCCAGAAGGCATGGTGGAGGCGATGGCCAAATTTAAAGAGGTAGTGGCAGCCGCCATAAACAGCGTGGCAAACAAGCGCGAGAGGGTCGCCAAGAAGCGCTCTGTCGAGCTGGCCAATACCTCGATTGAGGAGGCGCTTGGGATCGTCTTCGAGCCCTACAAGCGCACCCTCAGAGGGAGGATTGGTCGGCTCGAGGCGGCCGTGCTGGACCGTACAGGTGCCACGGAGTTCCCAAAGGGGGGGAGTGGGCAAGAGCGGGGTCAGTCCCAGCCTTTGCCCCAGGCGGAGAGCGAGGTGCTGTCCCTGCTACGGCAGGAGCTGGCTGCCTCCAGGGAGCAGCAGCGGCGGCAGCAGCAGCAGTTCGAAGAGCGCATCCAGCGCCAGTTCTCCGTCCTGGAGGGCATCGTTCTGCGTCCCCCTCTCGCGGCCGGCCAGAAAAGAGTGGCGTCGTATGCTGCTGCCGCCGCGGCCACGGCTGCTGCGCCCAGGGCAGGCCTGTCGGGGCAGGCCGAGCGCGGGGCTTCGGTGTCGGAGGCCGCGAGGCCGGCCCCGGCGGCCAAACAGCAACAGCGGCAGGGGAAGCCTGCCCCTCCCCCGAAGGGTAGGGTGGCGGCTGCCACCAAACCGGCGGGGCCTCCCACCGCGGCGGCGGCTAGGCCGCGCCTGCCGCCTCCTCTGCCTGAAGATGGCGCTGAATGGACGATCGTCGGCGCCAAAAAGAAGGCAAGTAAGGTGGCTAGGGCGGCCAAGAAAAGAAGGCGGCGACAAGAGCGCAAGAAGCGAGCCATGGCCGCCAGACTTCGCGCCCCGACTTCCGCAGCTGTAGTGATCACACTGCAGCCAGCTGCGGAAAAGAAGGGCGTGAACTATGACATGGTCATGGCGAAGGCGAAAGAGGCGGTGGTGGGCCACCTCGACGAATACGGAGCCTCAGGGGGCTTCCGTATGAGGCGCACTGCCACCGGAGCCCGAATCCTGGAGGTCCCAGGCGCGGACAGTGGGCAAGCCGCTGACGCCCTGGCCGAAAGGATTAGGGCTTCCCTAGACGTCGAGGAGGCCCGAGTGTCCAGGCCCACCAAGTGCATCGACATGCGCATTATGGGTCTGGACGACTCCGTTAGGGTGGAGGAAGTGGTGGCCGCCATCGTCAGGGCGGGTGGGTGCACGACCGATCAGGTCCGGGCGGGCACCATTCGCGCTGACAGCACGGGCATGCAAGCCGTTACGGTGAGCTGCCCCGTGTCGGCAGCCAAGGCCATTACGACCGAGGGCCGAAGGCTACTGGTGGGTTGGGTTTCAGCCCAAGTCAAGATGCTGGAACCCAAACCTCTGCGGTGCTACCGCTGCCACGTGGGGCACCACGTAGGAGCATATTGCGCCGCAGAGGACCGCAGTGACCGCTGCCACCAGTGCGGACAGCCCGGCCATAAGGCCGTCGAATGCCGTGGAAAGCCGCACTGCTACGCATGTGCGGCTGCAGGCAAGCCGGCCGACCACCGGGCTGGGGGCAGGTCCTGCGACCCCCCCGCCAAGGCCAAGGGCAAGGTCAGGCCCATCCACCCTGACGTCCTCACCGCCGCAGCCACCACCTTGGCTGCCGCCGCTGTCGCCGCCGCTCCCGCCGTGGCAGTGCCCTCACAGGGGGCTCAGGAGGAGACTGTAATGGAATGTCAATAACGACACCATTACGTCTCCTCCAGGCGAACATCAACCACTGCGCCCCCGCTCAGGATCTGTTGCTCCAGAGCATGGCGCAGTGGTCGATCAATGTCGCCGTCGTCTCCGAGCCGTACTACGTCCATCCCCGCTGGGTTCAGGACCTAGACGGCTCGGTGACGCTAATTTCGTCGGCCGCCGCCGGTACCCCGCCCCTCGAGGCTGTTGCGAGGGGACGGGGTTGCGTGGCAGCACGGGTCGGGGACATTGCAGTGGTAGGCGTCTACCTGTCCCCGACCAGATCTCCCGACGAACTCCATGTCTCCCTTATGGAGCTAAGTGCCGTCGTCGCTGGGTTTGGTACCCTCCCCGTGGTCGTTTGCGGGGACTTCAACGCCTGGAACACGGCTTGGGGTTCCCGGCGCACGAACCCACGGGGTCGGATGGTGGAGGACTGGGCCTTGGAGCTGGGCCTGGTCGTCCTGAACCGGGGTTCTGTCCCCACGTTGGCGCGGAGGCGGGGTGAATCTGTGGTGGACCTTTCGTTCGCCAACCCCGCTCTGTCGCCACGTGTCGTCGGCTGGCGCGTTATGGAGGAGGTGGAGACGTACTCCGACCACCGGTACATCCGGTTGGACGTCTCCGCCGAAACCTCGGCCGCGCCGGTCCGACAGAGCCCTTGCGGTCCGCGGTGGGCGCTTAAGCAGATGGACCGGGAGCTCCTCCTGGAAGCCGCGACGGTACAGGCCTGGGTGCAAGCACCGGACAGGCCTGTCGACATCGACGTCGAGGCGGAGTGGTTCCGGGAGGCCATGTCGCAAATTTGCGATGCGGCTATGCCCCGAGTCCGTCCAGGACGTGCTAAGCGCCAGGTGTACTGGTGGTCGCCGGAAATCGCTGCACTGCGCAACACGTGCAATCACGCGCGACGCCGGTACGCCAGATACTGCAGGCGCCGCATCCGCCCGCCGGATGCGGAGGCCAGAGAGGCGGAGCTGTACGAGGGTTACAGAGAGGCAAAACACACCCTCCGAGCGGAGATTAAGCGGGCCAAACTCGAGGCCCGCGACGTGTGGCTGGGGTCTCTGAACGCGGACCCGTGGGGGCGCCCGTACAAATTGGTACGGGAGAAACTGCGCCCCTGGGCTCCCCCGTTGACTCAGAGTCTCCGGCCCCAACTCGTGGAGGGTGTGGTAAGCGCTCTGTTCCCTGCGCGAGGGGAACACTCCCCCCCGCCCATGGCTCCGCCTCCGCCAGCGGTGTCTGACGCGGACCGCAATAGCGACGACGACGACAATGCTCCAGAGGTGACCGAGGTAGAGATGAGAGTGGCGGTGCAAAGGCTGAGTGCCAAGAACGCCGCCCCAGGACCCGATGGCTTGCCTGGGAAAGCCTGGGTCCTGGCCATGGAGGCTCTCGGGCCTCGACTAAGAGGGCTCTTCAGCGCATGCTTGGAGAGGGGCCAGTTCCCACTTCGCTGGAAGACGGGGAAACTGGTCCTCATCGCGAAGCCAGGGCGCCCTGCGGACTCTCCGTCCGCGTACCGGCCCATTGTGCTGCTCGACGAGGTGGGCAAGCTCTTTGAAAGAGTGATTGCGAGCCGCCTCGTCGCGCGCCTTTCACGGGTGGGGCCGGACCTTTCGGACGGACAGTTCGGCTTTCGCAGGATGCGCTCGACGGTGGACGCCATCATGCGCGTGCGAGCCCTCACGACGGGGGATGCGGTGTCCCAGGGTAGGTGTGTCGTGGCAGTGTCCTTGGACATTGCCAACGCTTTCAATTCCCTGCCCTGGAGTACGATCCGGAGGGCACTCCGGTACCACCGGGTGCCCGAATACCTCTGTCGAGTAGTCGAGGCCTACCTGTCGGACAGGTATATTGTCTACCCCGGTCACCAGGGAGACTGGAAACGTCGGGAGATGTCGTGCGGTGTTCCGCAGGGGTCGGTACTAGGGCCACCCTTGTGGAACATCGGGTACGATTACGTGCTGCGGGGCGACCTCCCTGACGGGGTCAGCGTGGTCTGCTACGCAGACGACACGCTGGTTCTAGCGCAGGGAGAGTCGTACCAGGCGGCGGTCGCTCTAGCGACACACGGGGTTGCGATGGTCGTTGATAGGATCCAGGAGTTGGGACTCAAGGTGGCGCTTCACAAATCCGAGGCGATGTGTTTTCACGGTCGCCAGTCTCGGAACGCGCCGCCATTGAGTTCCCAACTAACGATAGGAGGAGTTCACATCGGTGTCGGGTCGACGATGAAGTACCTGGGACTCGTCCTCGACAGCCGGTGGAATTTCGTGGAGCATTTCCGACGTCTGGCTCCCAAACTCAACCGGACTGGGGCCGCTCTCAAGCGGCTCCTGCCCAACCTTGGGGGTCCAGACGCCTCCTGCCGGAGGCTCTACGCGGGGATCGTTCGGTCCATGGCCCTCTACGGGGCGCCGGTGTGGGCGCCGTCGCTGAAAAAGCGACCGGCGGCCATTCTGAACGCCTGCCAGAGGGTCATGGCAATTCGGATGGTGCGGGGATACCGCACGATTTCCTGCGAAGCGGCGAGCCTTCTGGCTGGCCTACCACCGTGGGATCTGGAGGCAACAGTCCTTGCACACATGCACGACATGCGCGTGGAGATGCAACGCCGGGGTGAAAGTCCTCTGCCGCGACAGGTCACGGCATGGCGGACAGAGCTCCGGCGGGATCTCATGGTGGAATGGCGTCAGCGACTATCGCAACCCCGTTATGGGCACGCCACAATTATGGCGATAAGTCCCCTCTTTGAGGCGTGGCTGGAAAGACCTCACGGCGTCCTTACCTTCCGCATGACACAGGTCCTCACCGGAAATGGCAAGTTCGGGAGGTTCCTGTTCCGAATTAAAGCGGAAGTGACGCCCGGGTGTCGCCACTGTGCGGAACGCCCGGAGGACACGGTGGAGCACACAATCGCGGTGTGCCCTGCTTGGGCGGAGCATCGCCGTGCCCTCGTGGGGGTGATCGGCGGCGGAGACCTCTCGCGCCGGGCCTTGGTCGAGGCCATGGTCCGGAGCGAGGTGGAGTGGCAGGCGGTCGCCAACTTCTGCGAAGCAGTAATGCTCGCTAAGGAGGAGGCCGACCGCATCAGGCAACGGCGCTCTCGCCGCCGCCGGGATTCCGATCCCGATTTCCGGCCACCGTAGGCGCGGGCTTGCGGACAGTGAGCAATGGGTAGCTCGCTGTCCGGCCGTCCGGTAACCGTCCGGACCAAGCCCAAGTCGTCGACGGCGCGCGCTGTTCCCGCGCGCCTCAAGGAGTTGTCAGCAACAGCAGGGGCCCAGCCGGGTCGAAGCCTACTGGGGCCAGGGTAATCCGAAAGGGCGCTCGAGCCCCGGTATGAAGGCTTGAAGGAACGGGATGGGTTTTTTAGTCAGTAAGAGTCTGACACTATCTCCCGCTCCGCCCAAGAGCGGGGGTTGTCATAAGATGATTTTTCCCATCGAAAAAAAAAAAAAAAAAAAAAGCTACTTACTACAATTCAATAAACAAAACAGTCTGCTAATCTCATCAACTTTTTAATTTTTCTTCATTACCTTACAATGCAGTTTTTGTCAATCAAAAACAAACCACATGTGCCATACACTCATTTTTCAGAACACAATAATTGTTGACAGTGACGTCACTATAAACTAATTGCATGTTTCTCGGTTTTATATCCACGTGTATGGCCGATGTAATCGTTGTTGGTAGCTCTAGGGATTCTTATCGGCCTGTGTATCGGAATGATGCAGACGGGTCACATACAATCGCAATGCTGGATGTTGCTCACACGTAAACTAATCTCAACATTATGCTTAGAGATGCAGATGGCCGTTTTGTATATATGTTATGTATTTCTCACCTATTTTTTTTTTTTTTCACAAACTTTTATTTAGTTTCACCTGTCCCGATGTTTGTAATACTCGTAATATGACTGTAATCAAATCTTGAAAATTAAAATTGATCCACTGCCGGGTTACTGATTGAGCTGAAATATTATATGCATGTGTAAATCAGATGACAATACAAACTTTTTATGGCATGAGCAGATCTGATGATAGAACTGGAAGGTGGCCGTAGAAACTCGATAAACAACACAACCCTATCAAGTTTGGGCTCGTATGATTTGTTTTGACGAGTATTAATTATACAGGTTTGTTAAAAAAATATTTTCATTAAAAACTTGGTGTTATATTTGTTTTTATGTTTTATCGAGCCTGTTGAACTGTTGGTTACTATATTCTTGCTATAGACAACAGTAATTAATTATTTTGGGAACAGTTTCTATCTTAATATTAACTATAATATCGTTCTAAAAATATTAGAATATGTTATTCATAAAATTATCCATATAGAAGAACAGACACTATTGGCATAATTATTGTCATTAGTACTTTTTATTAGAAAATTAAAAACATCTTTTTGCAAAAATGTCGGACTGTCCCTTACGGCGTTCTTCCGGAAAAGATTCGAATACCTACATTAATGGTATGTAGGTACATATCTGGCATGAATAAACTTTTTTATTTATTTCAACTACAACATACCTAACTGTGAAATGTTGCATGCAGTTGCAGCAAAATCACATACTGGGGTTAATGATATTAGCTCGTAGTGCGGGTCAACAACGTGTTAAGTTGGACGCACGCCTCAAACAGATGACAGGAAAATTAAAGGAGCCAATTAGGGCCGATGCCTGATAGGTCTGCGGATTTTTTAAAGGAGTTCTATGGATTTTAGTCTCTAAAAGCCTTACACTTTCTTTCGCTCCACCCAACACAGGAGACGTTATTTGTGGCTTCTCACGTAAAAAAGCGGGTGTATTGCACAGACATTGTTATTGAACCATAGCATAAAAAATCATATTATGTTTTTTTTAATACACGTGAATTGACAACCTCCTCCTTTTTTTAAAGTCTTTCAAAAACAAAATATTGTGTTTTGTGCTATCATCATCATCATCATTTATTTGAGCAAGTAACTAAGACTCATAATTACATAACACACAAACATAACACAAAACGTGACACCAACATACAATCAAATTAATTTATACATCACTCACGACTACAGGTAACATGCAAGTCACTGCAGCGCCTTATATAAGGACAGTCGAGCCTGTCAGCTATCATAATCAGCACAGTGCTATTCAGTAGAAGAATTTGTGTAAAAAACAACAGAAGAATTGACAAAAACTAGATTTTCAGGATCTGTTGTAAAAACGTAATTCCATTAGATAGATATATTTACTTTATTGAACACCTAAAGTTACAAAACTATATATTAATCTTAATTCTATTGATACAAAGGCGGTCTTATCACTGACAGCAATGTCTAAGTACCAGATAACCTTGGATTGAATTGAAGGAATTGAACTGAAAACAACACAACTAAAAATATAAAGTCTATTGTGGGTTTACTAATGATAAGTAATATTTACACTGGCATAACGAAATTCAGCATAATGATCATTACGTATACCTAATACTGTTTTAGGCTTAAGGGGCCGGCGACGGATGAATTTCCATACAAACGTAATACCACGCTCATTTGCAATTGGAGCATATTTCCAACATATTATGATGATATTTGGTTATAGACAATATTTATCTAGGTTCTCGACGTAGGAACCTAGATAAATATTGTCTATAACCGAATATCTTCATAATATGTTGGAAATATGCTCCAACTGCAAGTGAGCGTGGTATTACGTTTGTAAGGAAATTCATCCGTCGCCGGCCCCTTAAATGTTTTGCCAAAATGCTTCTTGCTCTAACGATACCTGATATGTCGAGTTCCGATAAGTATATTAAGAGCTATGAGGGAACAGATGAAAATACTTACATATATACATACTAACCTAATTTTTGCATTATGCCAAAGTATTAGTATGCTAGTAAAAGTTATGCGAAAAGGTTATGCCTTACTATATTATGCCAACAGGGGTATTACCTCTATTGTGTCCCGTGTCAGCCACATTTTTGTCTGTGTTGTGTGGTCAGGTTGTGGCACGTCTACACAGACAATAGTGTAACACCATCGTCAGCACTTTGAACGTGATGTACACCGCTGGTGCGTCCCTAACCTTGTTATGGCAAAATAAAAGAATTTTGCTCAGTTCACATTTTTGTAACACTAGTGAAGTAATGAAGTTTAAAGCTGCCTCGTAATGCCTGTGAAAAGTTTTATATACCAGATAAATTTACAGTATTGGTTGAAATTCTTTGTATTTTTGTGAAGGCACGGTAGGCGCAGTGGTTGAGTGATTGGCTGCTGTGCTGCGTGTCACAGGTTTGATTTCCACACGGAACAAATACTTGTTTAAACTAAAAATAGTCGTTCTGGGTCTGGATGTCTTGTGTATATGAGTTTATACGTTTGTAAACGCACCCACGATATATGAGTAATTTTTAGTGTGGGGCAAGTTAAAAAAAAGAAAAAAATAACCAACCAAGTGCGGTGTGACTCGCGCAAGAGGGGTTCCGTCCCGTCCGTAGCAAAAAACGGCAAAAAAATCACGTGCTGCGTGGGAGTCCTCGTATAAATTCTTTAATATTTATTTTATTCTGTTTTTAATATTTGTTGTCATAGTGGCAACAGAAATACATCATCTGTGAAAATTTTAAATGTCTAGATATCGCGGTTCAGATACAGCTTGGTGACAGACGGACAGACAGACGGTCAGTTAAGTTTTAGTAATAGGGTTCCGTTTTACTCTTTGAGTACGGAACACTAAAAATAATGTTTAGGTACTGCTGACAACAGTAATAAGTTAATTTATTATTTTATATTTTAACATAACTCAGAGACAAGATCAAAACAAGTTTCTTCTAGCTATTTTCAGACTTCATTTTTCGCTATGAACCTTATCTTCAAACGTAAGCTTTTTTAAAGCTATTCAATATTATTTTTATAAATACAAATAAATATTTTCTCGTAAGTTCTAGCATTTTATTTCATTTCTGTTCAAGAAATAGATAAACAAGTTGTTGTTGATGTTTTACTTCACAGAACATATTACAGATCACAGTTAACAACAATTTTCTTAATAAAAACTTGAATGTGGACACGTAGAGAGATAAACCAGGCTACCATTACACCCGCGGGCCTAGCCAGGTTACGACTGGTTCGCGCTTTTTTTTTATGGTGGGAAAATCATCAATAACAACCCTCGCGGCGAAGGCGGAGTGGGAGATACCAGTGTCAGACTCTTACTGACTAAAAACCCACCCCGTTCCTTCAAGCCTTCATATCGGGGCTCGAGCTATCTTTCAAAACCAACCCTGGCCCCGGCAGGCTTCAACCCAGCTGAGCCCCTGCTGTTGCTGACAACTCCTTAAGGCGCGCGGCAACAGTGCACGCCGTCGATGACTTGGGCACGGTCCGGACAGTCGGACAGGGAGCTACCCATAGCTCGTCGTTCGCAAGCCTGCGCCTACGGTGGCCGAAAATCGGGATCGGAATCCCGGCGGTGGCGAGAGCGCAGTTGCCAGATGCGGTCTGCCTCCTCCTTAGCGAGCATTACTGCTTCGCAGAAGTCGGCGTTCGCCTGCCACTCCTCCTCGCTCCGGACCATGGCCTGAACCAAGGCCCGGTGCGAGAGGTGTCCGCCACCGATCGCCCCCACGAGGGGACTTGTTTACTATCTCGATGACAATGAAGATAAGCCACGACGCTTTCTGACCCCTGAAGCCAGAACTTGGCTTTACGGGTCAGAAAGCGTCAAGGCTTGCGCATGGCACTAGAAACGTGTCGCAGAGATACCTATCGCCCAACATTCCCTTTGGAAGGTATTTGAGACTTTGTGGGACGATGTCACCCGAGGTGGTAGAGGGCCGTATCTTCCTTTCAGAAGCAGAACCTTGGCCCCAATAGGCTTTAACCCTGCTGGGCCCCTACGGTTTGCTGACAACTCCTTGAGACGCGCGTGGATCAATACACGCCGTCGACGTCTTGGGCTTGGTTACCGGACGGTCGGACGGCGAGCTAGCCATGGCTAGCATTACTGCTTCGCAGAAGGAGGCGACCGCCTGCCACTCTTCGTCGCTCCGGACTATGGCCGTTACCAAGGCCCGGCGCGAGAGATCGCTGCCGTGGATGGAAGCCACGTGAGGGTCACGTGGACACGGCGGTGCTCTGCCCAAGCAGAGCACACCTTAACCGTATGCTGCCCACCGTGTGCTCCGGGCGGTCCACATAATGGTTATACCTGGGCGTCGCTTCCACACGAATCCGGTGCAGGAACCTCCGGAACTTACCATGTCCGGTGAGAACCTGCGTCATGCGAGGTGAGGTGATGACGCCGTGAGATCTTTCAAGCCACGCCTCGAAGACAGGACTCACCGCCATAATTATGGCGTGCCCGGAATATAGATACTTAGTTGTGACTGCTGTGCAGTTTGCACAGGTTATGGTCATTAGTGACCGTGTGGAGAAGAAATGTTTAGAGACGGTGTTTATTTATTCTAAAGCTTTTTAAGGTATGAAACATTACTTTACGGAATCATAATAGCGTTTATTTAAGGTTTACCTAATGAGCTCAATAATGCTATTTCTGCTAATTAGCTTATACACATAGATTAACCCCCACGCGTTAACAAATAGGATCGCGTGAACGTGAATATTTAAGACGGTATGTAAAAAGATGGTTCCCTAAACAGGTAAGAGAAAGAGACAGTACTATACGGCTTGTAAAGCTACGTCTCTCTCTTACCTCGGAATTTATTATGATAAAATCATCATCATAATTCTTTTAGGGTATGATCTGATGAGTTACAGGGTAATCCTGGCAATCGTAGGCGCGGGCTTAAGACGATGAACAATGTATAGCTTGCCGTTCGATCGTCCCATAAGGACTGATCCCAAGTCATCAATAACCTGTAGCCACACGCGCCTCAAAAAATTGGAGTGGCTCAGCAGAGCCGATACCTTTTATGGTCACGACGAATATCTGTAACGGAAATCGTGATCCTGTCTATTTTATTCTATTCTATTCCTGACTGTTGGATATAGCCAAGTATCGCCACAATTTCCGATTCTGTGTATCAGATCTGATTCCCATCAACCCTCACAAAGTCATCGGCCATTTTTTCAGTGACCAGTAGACCTGGCTCAAAGTTTAGCGATTTTAAGATTATATCGCTTTACATTTGTTCTAATGCAGAAACTTTCATTTTTTCTTTGACAACGCAATGAAACTCCAAACATAGCCCTTTCTGAATTGCCCTTTGGAACCGTGCCTGTCCTCACGTTACCTTTAACACAAAAAAAAAATAAGCTTACAATATGTATTATCATCTAAAAATAATAGTATTACCAATATTTATATCAGATCAAAGAAAAATAAATACCAACTGTCAACTGCCAGTATGAAAAAAAGAACCGAAGTATTTTATTCGATATTTAAAATCATTCGTTCGAATGCCTTTGAATCGATTCAAATTAACGGCTTTTACAACAGCTGCTGCAGTCTAAGTACCAAATTCAATTTTAGAAAATATGTGGCCATTTTCGGTTTAGATTAAATTAAAAATATTCCCTCCTCTAGTCTCTGCAACTAAACCAATTATGCTTGCTTAAAGGGGCTTTGCTATTCACAGGATTAGCACTGTGACCTTTCCATTGGCAACTATGACCTTTGTTGATGAATTATTCTTAAGCTCTCACAGAAAGACAGTAGATAAATTAAAAAAAAAGTGGATGATGATAAAACATGATTTCAAACTTCGTATAATGGACGGCCCCTTTTTTCCAACACATGCTTTGGCCCGTAAGTGGCCCGCAATCATCGGGAGACGATCGGCTTAATTTTCGATAGACTGCTATGTTCTATGTATTGTTCCTTGTGTAGTAAACACAAACACACACGATCGGATTTCGCTATGTTTACTGTTTAAATGTATAGCCCTAACAAATATAAAACATCAAAATAACCGTGGAAACGGCAACTGTATACTCTAACCAGTTCAGGCAATCCATATCCCAGTGGGTCTCTTCATATACAAACCGATCGAACGTTTTAATGATCGAAGTGAGGATTGTAACTTGTATAATTGACGTCAGCAACTTTTAGTCAGCCAGTACTCTTTATCTACCTGACTAGACAACTGAATTTGAACCCTATACAAGTTATAGTAAGGCTGGTTATTTATGTTGGAGTTGTGTAGTTAATCCGCTAGCCCGTTCGTGTTCACGCACGAACATTGCGGGTAACTTTTTTAATTAATGGACCTTCGAGTTGAGCTGTCTCAACTCTACGATTGCCAGAGACTACACGGCGAATACCAAGTTGTTTTTTTATTAGCTTCTTTTTGTTCCTAACTTTGTCTGTGGTTTTCAAAATGATGGATGGGGCTTGCTTACTTTATTTTTGCGCTGTTTTCTTTAGAAGAGTCTTTTGATGTCTTGGTTTTTTAACGTCTGGTATTTCATTGTTGTTATTTCTTGTGATTTTTCTTTGTTTGAAGGATTGCAATATTGAAATAAAGGTGGCGGAAAGGATAATTCACAGGCTGCAGCCGGTGCCACGGTCATAAACGAAGACAAAGAAGTAAATGTGGCGTGTTCTGCTGTAAGATGAAACAACGAATGCTCTTGCAAGAGATGGCTCAATTAAACTGGAAAAGTTAATTTTGTTAATCACAGATGTTATGAAGCTAACCATAACTGACACCGATATTAAAGTTTCGAATAGTTTGGGATAAAACCGTAGTCTAAATTACAGGTTATGACAGGTATTTGTATATTTTGCTTAGCCATACAAATGATAATAATATAAACTAGAAATAAAAGCCAAATCTTGCTACTTCACTATTGTACACACGTCATATTTCAACCGAAAGACAGTCACCTGTTGGACATAGGCCTCTTACATGTGTTTCTATGACTACTGGTGCTGGTGTCTCGCATCCGTCGGATTCCCGTGACCCTCACCAGGTCATCGGTCCACTCTGTGGGAGGCCTTCCAACGCTGCGTTTCCCTCGTGCGTATCGCCGCCTCCTTTGCTAGCTTTCCTGCTTCGCAGAAGAAAACGACCACTTGCCATTCCTCCTCTCTCCAGACCATGGCCTCTATCAGAGCCAAGCGCGAGAGGTCGTTGCCACCGATTGCCCCCACTAGGACATGGCGGGTGCTAACCCAAGCGCGGCACACCTGTACCGTATGCGTGGTGGTCCAGATAATGGTGACACTTGGGCATTTGGCGTGGCGACACTTAGCGGAGGCCTATGTCCAACGGTAGATATCTTTTGGCTCTAATGACGATGACCAATTTTAATGTAGAGTTTGTTGAGTAACTGCAAAAATGTACAAGCCAACAGTCATTTCGTAGAAATTGAATATGATTGAAATTAGTTGTTGTACTACACAGAATATAACTCCATCAGGCTCCATTACCTAGAACAACAGCATTCTAACTCGATTCATAGAAATATTTCTAGCTTTCCTGTTACGCAATCCATACCCACCCAACGTTATGTTCACAGAGGGAAAAATATCTAGATTTTTTAGATGGATTGTGGATTAATCTGAACCTAGCTATATAGCGCCAGATTGATAGCTCCGATATTTCTGACAGATGGTCCGTTTCGGCATTTAGTATGATTTAGCTTTAGTTTTTGTATTTCCAAAATATGATGCCTAAAATGTTGTGTTGTAATTATGATTGGGGCGTGCGGGAGATAGTGTCAGGCTTTTACTGACTAAAAACTCACTCCTATTCCTTCCTTGCCTTCGTTTCACAGCCCCGGGTTTCAGTTTCACACTGCCCATGGCCCCAGTAGACTTCGACCCTTTTGGGCCCCTACGGTTTGCTGACAACTCCTTGAAACGCGCGTGTAACAATACGCGCCGTCGACGTCGTCGTGAGCTCGGTCCGGACAGTAGGACGGTGAGCTACCCATTGCTCGCCGTCCGCAATTATGATGGTGCAGTGGTTGAGCAATCGGCTGTTGTGCTGCGTGCCATGGGTTCGTATGCCGCACGGAACAAAAGGTGAGTCTACGTTACAGGACCCGAGCATGAGAGGAGCACGAGCCGATCTCAAATTCGTGTAGTGTGGACCGACTCTAGAGGAGCCGAGCACGAGCGACACTACATGAATTTGAGCTTGGTCTCCATTTGTTCTGCGAGAGTTAATGTGGCCTGCTCACTGTCACTTACATAGGTTTGGCCATTCTTCGGGCTCAATAACCTTGGTTCGCCTTCAGATATTTTCATTCCTGATGTGATCACGAAAGGTACCCGTACCCACAGAACAGATGAAAGAGGTTAGAATGACCTTGTGAGCGGAGTAGACGTGCTACAAAGTAGGGCAATGCTCATAGTTCAACTACCAATAGCAAACTTGCGATCTAAGTGTGCGTGGTCTGTTAGTTACGTAATGCGCGTTCGTATTGGTTTATTGCCTGTAGTGGAGTTAAAGGGTGTGAGACAAGCGGCTACACTCGTTGTAATACAAATCGGCAAGTATTTCCTTTCTAATCTCTATCATCTTTTCTGTGGTAGGTACCCATATTTTTAGTTTGATATGAGTTTGTCGATTTTTGCTCGAGCTAAGTAAAGTGTCTGACGACGCAAGCTCAAAGGCCTCTGTAAGCTCCAAGTTGTTGACACTTCAGGCATGTTAAACACTTCGGATTTTCAAGGAAGATTTGTTGTCTCTAACATTTTAAACGACTAGTATAAAACTTCTAAAATCAGCAAAAATCCATATAATAAATGATAATAACAAATATTATAACATTTTTATTATATAGGCGCCAATTTTTTAGAGAGTATATTTGTAATTCTTGACGCCCAAATGGCTGAACGGATTTTGATAAAATGTGGTACCTATACTGTTTTATCTTGGCATTATATTTATACTAGCATCTACTAGCGGTAGCTGCTAGTATAATATTATAAAGCTGAATAGTTTGTTTTTTTTTTCTTTTTTTGTTTGAACGCACTAATTTCAGGAACTACTGGTTCAATTTGATAAATTGTTTTAGTGTTAAATATCCCATTCATCGAGAAAATTTTCGGAGAGTGTGCGTCGGAATTGCGTAACCTAATTCCGCCTAGCCCGTTCCATTATCGGACCGCCAGACGTACGGCGATGCGCCACCGGTACATGGTGGACATCTCACCTATACGCACAAAACGTTTTGGGAACTCAATCATTGTGCGTACAGCTAAGGAGTGGAATTCCTTGCCGGAGTCTGTGTTTCCTAATGGCTACCACCCGGTCTAGGTAAACGCGTTCCACCGTCGACCGAATCGTCACTTTCCATCAGGTGAAATAGCGGTCAGGCGCGAACCTATCAACAATAAAAAAAGAAAAAAGGTTATATTATTATACAAAACATACTTAGGCGGATATTATATATAACATCACGCTACCATCCATGGAATTGGAACAGTAACTAAAGACGCGAATGATACTGCAGATAAAAAGCTTGTATAACCAAAAACAGTGGATCTTCTTTATTAATGAGCAAAACCAATCTTTGATGAATTTTGGTTTCTCCCTCGATAAAAAGCAAGCTAAGCAGCCTAGCTCAAACACATACCATATTTTTTTAGTCTATGCTCTACATACTGGCAGCAAACAGAATAAAAATAAAAAAGATGGCCGACCTACCATTAAATTCCCGCGTTTTTAACACAAAATGGACGAATGCACTCCACAGTACGACCTGAATGTTTTATTTTTTTTTTATTTGTGTTTCTAGTATCCTGGTTTTATGAAATGTATTTAAGTACATTTGGTTAGGGCATTTTTCATGGTTAGCAAATAAGTACTAGGTATGCAAAATTAACCCTTAAGAAAGTTGTGTTACTGAAAGTAACGTAGTCTATCTACACTTCAACACTAATATAATAAAGAGGTCAAGTTAGTTTTAAGCTATTGCATAAAATAAATAAATAATTATAATTGCATAAGTTGATAAAAATGCTATGCAATAGCTTTACCGCGGCAGTCCCCGAGTGCCACACGTCTTTTTAACCTATTGCATAGCTTCTATCGCGGGCCTTGAGCGTGGAGACCGAATCCAGAAATTCCGTAACGAAAATAACCTAACACCGGACTCATTTGTTTGTTGAGCGTGGTGATCGATAAGAAAACAAATGAGTGAACAATCAATCAAAATTCAATTCAATGTGTGAAAGTTAAATTCAAAGGAAAAAAATATCAATCTTCAATTAATATAAAAGAAAAAAAAACAAAGGAAAAAAAATACTGCATAAATAAAATAAATAAATAATTATAATTGCACAAGTTGATAAAAATGCTATGCAATAGCTTTTACCGCGGCAGTCCCCGAGTGCCACACGTCTTTTTTTTATATTTTTTTGTTTGTAGCAGGTAATCTCTGAAAGAACTGGTCCGATTGCAAAAAAATTAGCATCGTAAAAAACTGTACCTTTTATTTATTTATTTTGGAATAAAAACTTTTTTAGATAACGATACAAAACAAAAAAAAAACATTTATGTTTTCATGAAATAGTTTTTTTTTTCATAGAAATACGAATACAGATACATATTGATTCAATTAAGACTTTTATTAGAGGATTTAACAGAGGTTTTACAGAATAAATACTTGTAGTTAGAAGCCCTTTTAGAAGAAAGCTCTTTCGCTAATAACTGAAACTTTTTTTTTACAGATTTTTACATGTGTACACGTATCTCACTGATCCTCTATAGATGCCTATCGTTTTAAAATCCCATCCTCCTTGATAATGCTTTTGCATATTGTAGTAAAATTTCTTTTGTATCAAGTTTTTTCAGGAAACTAAAACTACAGCCTGCAGGTAAACCAATTTCCAAACTTACATCCCAATTTCCAAACCCATTTTCCTAACATTTTCTGATATATTTTCCACTAATTGGTCACAGTTCGAACATTTTAGAACCTCTTGAAAATTTTTGATGACACACTTTCATGAACCTTACTTTCTGTTTGTTCGCAGTTATATATATTTATATTTTAACATTCTTTTTAATTTTTTTTTTCTCAAAAACCGTAAGGTTTTACCTACGTAATAAACATTTTATGTTAATAAGTTCCACAAAATCTAAAAAAAAAACATTTTTCAATTTCAGACAACTGTAACAATGCACACCTGTGATATCAATACAATAAAATATGCACAAACAAACGTAGCTATTTTGAATATTTCATATGACATTCGCGCCAACCCATAGCTTTCCAAGTAGCGGTCTAAAAATGAATATTAGATGGTTCATAATTTACTATGACATAAAATACTTTACACTCTGTCTTTCTGTATATCTACTTTCAAACAATAACAGGAGATTATAATCGAAAAAGCTGATCTGTGAAAAACGCCTGGGTATTTTTTTTATGACTTAAACTGGTGCTACGCATAAAATAAAACCTTTTTTATTTTTATTTATTTTTTTATTTTAAACTAGTGCTCGCCTGCGATTCCATCTGATTTAATGGTAAGCAGTGATACAATCGTTGAATGATGGTAAAGCTCTCTAGCGGTGTTGAACCTGACCAAATTAGCGCTGCCATTTAGGTTTGCGCAACACGACCATTCTGTCCTGTCACCCGTCATGCTATCACTAGATCCCTTTTCTTTTATATCAATCTTCATACAATCCATCCTTCTTTTCTTTGGACTCTCTTTCCCTCTCCATCCATCCACATGTATACTCATAACTCTTTTAGATAGATAAGATAGACAAAACATTTATTTGATGCAACACAGAAAATGAACAGACAGTAACCGTACACAAAAACACAATGAAATTACATACATAATACGCAGTAAATAAATTAACAAAAAAATAAAACTGTAAACAATCACATACATCAATGTTACGAATAAATTGAATTGTATACAAAACAAAAAACACATGAACATTATATTGGTAGGGTAAGTGCTCCAGTGAATGAACATTTAAGCGATTTTTGAACTTCAAAAAATAATTATACTATGTTAACTCTAAGGTATACGGTCCAAATCTATATTTTGGTAATGTAAATATATTAAATAATTGTTTTAAGTTAGATTTACGATATAATCTGGATACATTTTGAGATATTTAGCAATAAATTGAAAAATACCCCAAAACACCAGTGAATGAACGAAAATTTCCAGTAAATGAACAGAGTAAATCCAGTAAATGAACACAATTTTTGTTTGTGTAATAGTTCAAAAAGTCTTTGTTTTTATAACATATATTTAGTCCCAGAAAAAGTAAAAAAACAAACATATGTCCTCCCCCCTAAATCTATAACAAACATTATTAAATAAAAGTAAAAGCCTTCAAATCATCAAGTCATCGGTCCACCTTGTGGAACGCCTACCGATGCTGCGTATTCCAGTATACGGTAGCCACTCTGGTATCTTTCAGCTTTATCGACCATCTGTTTTACGAACAATGTGACTTGCCTTTTAAGGCTATGTCGGGAACTTTAGTTCTCCTGCGGATATTTTCGTTCCTGATTCGATATTTGTACAAAAATGCCACCATGTCAATCCGACTTCAGAAACCTCTAAACTTATCCTTCTGCTGCGGGCTGTGAGACAGGGAGGCGTCATTTTTCAGAAACTATTCACGGCATAATGGAGGATGTCTTCAAGGACCTAGATTGGAGAGAGCTAAGCATTAATGTCAATGACGAGTATATTCACTCACCTTCAATTTACCGACGTTAAACCTAATGGTCATAGCTGAGGCTATGGAGGACCACAGAACAAAATTTGATAAAACGAGTAGAGCTTCAGAAGTAGGTACTGGGTCTCAAGATGAATATGGACAAAACCAAAGTCTTGGTAAACAACCATTTAGAACCCGCTCCTATCAAGATCAGAGACTCTAAACTCGTAAATTGTAGACAATTACATTTACCTGGGACAGATGGTTCCAGGTACCTATATGGTTCTAAAACGTGGTCACTCACAATTGGCCTCATCAGAAGGCTTAAAGTCACTCAAAAGACAAAGGAGAGGGCTATGCTCGGAATTTCTGAATCAGGAACGAAAATATCCGCAGGAGAACTAAAGTTCCCGACATAGCCTTAAAAGGCAAGTCACATTGTTCGTAAAACAGATGGTCGATAAAGCTGAAAGATACCAGAGTGGCTACCGTATACTGGAATACGCAGCATCGGTAGGCGTTCCACAAGGTGGACCGATGACTTGATGATTTGAAGGCTTTTACTTTTATTTAATAATGTTTGTTATAGATTTAGGGGGGAGGACATATGTTTGTTTTTTTACTTTTTCTGGGACTAAATATATGTTATAAAAACAAAGACTTTTTGAACTATTACACAAACAAAAATTGTGTTCATTTACTGGATTTACTCTGTTCATTTACTGGAAATTTTCGTTCATTCACTGGTGTTTTGGGGTATTTTTCAATTTATTGCTAAATATCTCAAAATGTATCCAGATTATATCGTAAATCTAACTTAAAACAATTATTTAATATATTTACATTACCAAAATATAGATTTGGACCGTATACCTTAGAGTTAACATAGTATAATTATTTTTTGAAGTTCAAAAATCGCTTAAATGTTCATTCACTGGAGCACTTACCCTACCAATATAATGTTCATGTGTTTTTTGTTTTGTATACAATTCAATTTATTCGTAACATTGATGTATGTGATTGTTTACAGTTTTATTTTTTTGTTAATTTATTTACTGCGTATTATGTATGTAATTTCATTGTGTTTTTGTGTACGGTTACTGTCTGTTCATTTTCTGTGTTGCATCAAATAAATGTTTTGTCTATCTTATCTATCTAAAAGAGTTATGAGTATACATGTGGATGGATGGAGAGGGAAAGAGAGTCCAAAGAAAAGAAGGATGGATTGTATGAAGATTGATATAAAAGAAAAGGGATCTAGTGATAGCATGACGGGTGACAGGACAGAATGGTCGTGTTGCGCAAACCTAAATGGCAGCGCTAATTTGGTCAGGTTCAACACCGCTAGAGAGCTTTACCATCATTCAACGATTGTATCACTGCTTACCATTAAATCAGATGGAATCGCAGGCGAGCACTAGTTTAAAATAAAAAAATAAATAAAAATAAAAAAGGTTTTATTTTATGCGTAGCACCAGTTTAAGTCATAAAAAAAATACCCAGGCGTTTTTCACAGATCAGCTTTTTCGATTATAATCTCCTGTTATTGTTTGAAAGTAGATATACAGAAAGACAGAGTGTAAAGTATTTTATGTCATAGTAAATTATGAACCATCTAATATTCATTTTTAGACCGCTACTTGGAAAGCTATGGGTTGGCGCGAATGTCATATGAAATATTCAAAATAGCTACGTTTGTTTGTGCATATTTTATTATAATGATATCACAGGTGTGCATTGTTACAGTTGTCTGAAATTGAAAAATGTTTTTTTTTTAGATTTTGTGGAACTTATTAACATAAAATGTTTATTACGTAGGTAAAACCTTACGGTTTTTGAGAAAAAAAAATTAAAAAGAATGTTAAAATATAAACAATACTGCGAAACAGCCCAAGATTCGATCAAATCAAAGGCTTTCTTGTAGTCCACAAACGCTAAGTAGAGAGGCAGATTATACTTCTCGGTCTTCTTTATAACCTGCTACAGTGCATGTATGTGGTGTACGGTGCTGAAATCTTTTTCATCCTGAGGCTAGAAGTCGCCAAAGTTCGTGAAGATTCCGGAAAACAGCTTGTAGATATGGCTCAGATGTGGATGTATGAATAATAAAATTCTTAAACAAGGCATTGTCGCCCTTCTTAAAGTAGAGTACCACTACACTTCTGTTCATTGCTATGGCGTTTTCCCCTTGATTATGACGTAATTGAACAGCTTCTGAAGAGCTTTAAGGACCGGTTTTCTACCCGCGTTCAGGAGTTTGGCCGTAATTCCTTCCTCACCCAATGCCTTGTGATTTTTACGTTGCTTCAGAGCCAGCCTAGTCTCGCACGATATTTTCGGTATAGTGTTGAGTCAAGCCAGCTTTTGGGTCGTTTCCTAGATTCGCAGCGGATAAATTAGTAATATTATTAAAATCAGTCAATTCAGTGCAGTAGGAACAATTAAATCAGTATCTTGCGTTAATATGAGTAAGACGGAAGGTGGCGAAATTAAGAGCTTCTTTTAAAGTTTCTTGGGTAGGTATATCGAAACCTTTCGCATGTATTTATGGTGATTTAAAGGTACAATAAAAGAAAAAATTATGTATTAATAAATAGATCTTAAAAGGATGAATTCTAACTGAATATACATATTGTGTTCATTTAATGGTTACATTATTACGACGAAAGCTAATAATTGAACATGGTGAAAAATGTTAGTTCATTCAATGGATTTTATGAATCAATAAATGAACACACCTGTCCCAATACTGGCCTAAAGATCAGAAATGGATTGAATAAACGACTCCCAAAATATGAACATTATGGCATGAGAATAAATGACATATTTCAATAAAAATATGAAATTTGCATTTGTCCAGTGAATGAACGGCCGTTCATTCACTGGATTTCAAACGTTTTGTATTTCCAATGCTGGGACGTCGAATAACTTACATAAAACTGGCTAGATTGGCATTGTAATTGATTTCAGACATATATAGTTTTACTATCTATTATTCAAATAAATAAATAACTTATGGTGCATATTTAAATTACGGCCACAATTTGATATCAAAAATGTTGTGTTTACCCCGAGTCCTAAATTCTCGCCCGAACAAAAATATTTTTACACAACACTGCTAACTTTAAATGCTTGCCGTTTTGAAACGAACAGTAACATTTGAAGTGAAGATTGTCATTATAATAGGAAATAGAGCTGTAATTACGAAAAAAAATACGTCGTTGGGTAGAAATATTTCAATTTCTTATTTTTTTGAAAAAACTGTGTTTTGTTCATTTATTGGGGTGTGTTCATTCACTGGAGCACCTACCCTATGTAAAAGTTTTGTAAGACAAACAAATACGAAATAACATAGTGTAGTGTGCGCTTCAAGGCTTTATCAAATGGGAGCCCAACACAGCATTTTTTTTATCTGTTATAAACTAGTACTTGTCTGCGATTCCGCCTGATGGTAAGCAGTGATGCAATCGTTGATGGTGAGGCGCACTAGTTTATTAAGAGCCTATTCACTCTAGCCTTGAAGACACCTAAATTATAATCAGACGGGAAAACCGCAGCAGGCAAATTGTTCCAGTTCTTCGATGTACGGGGTATAAATGACGAGGCGAAACGCTTAGTCCGGACCGTAGATGTTTCAACAACGTAAGGGTGGATACTGCCGAACGTCGGTTTGTCCGCAAGCATTTTAGTGAAATGCGTTTTAAACGTCTTATTTACATGACCATACCAAGAACGATTCTCCTTCAACTTTTCAGTCACAGGCGCCATTTTGTAACCTCCACCTATACAACAAACTAGAGTGACTAAATATTCAACAGCCTACAGAACCAGTCTTGAACTTGACCCGCCATTGATTTTCCGTGACCTTTACAAAGACAATTAATGATCATGAGACCGCGTTTTTGCCTTCTAGCGGTTTTTTATCGGCAACTTCATCACTCACTAGCACGACGAAGATTGCCAGAGGATCTTAGTTCGAGATTAGGAAACCTTTTGAAGGGAGTAGAAAATTAGCTTAGCGAGTAAAAAGTAGGAATCAACAACGAATAATAAAACTAAAAACGAAATATTCTACCGTCTGTCTTCATTTTCCTCGCAGTTAAATAAATGTAATTTTGATGTTTTTAGACAATATAAAAAAATTAGAACAGATTATTACAAACAAAAAATAAAACACATAGGAACCTATATGGGCACTTATAAAACATCACTGCATGGTTTCAATTTATCGTTTCCTATGGAAAAGAACTGACAAGAAATTCCATTTTCACTGTTTAAATTGTTGATTTCATATTTCCATATTACAATATTAATATTTATGAGAGGTCAGTGCAGTCAATATTAGAATAGAATAGAATAGAATAGAATAGAATAGAATAGAATAGAATAGAATAGAATAGAATAGAATAGAATAGAATAGAATAGAATAGAATAGAATGGAATGGAATGGAATGGAATAGAATAGAATAGAATAGAATAGAATAGAATAGAATGGAATAGAATAGAATAGAATAGAATAGAACAGAATAGAACAGAATAGAATTGAATAAACTTTATTGTACACCAAAATAGTAACAATTTCACAGAAAATTGAATCTATGGGTACAATGGCGGTCTTATCGCTGACAGCGATATCTATCAGGCAACCTTGGGATGGACTAGAAGCACTACCCAAAAACATTTTTTTTATAATAATAATAAAGTGGATCGAAATAAAACTTAATCTATTAATCCGCGGAGTCCACAGTGTTCTCATAGTAATGAAAGGACAGAATTATTATTTACTGTTGTGTTTTACGAACTTGACGCGGATGAAGTCGCAGACAACAGCTAGTTCATAATATAAATGGCTTTATGAAAATCACAATAAACCTATCAATAAAACACTATTGATCGTCACTATAGAATTGATTAATAGAAAAACAAAATGAAAAAAGTTAGAATACTCATTATTTTAACCTGTTTAGCACAATGCTGACTATGACTATGACTGCAGACTATAGTTAAAAGTCTTCAGGGAACTTTATTTCACGACTCAAATTAATCTAATAACGAATGACAACATTTATAAACATCGACTAAAACATTCAAACAGATATGGATCTAGTAAACTATTCGTCCACTAACAAAATACCACGCAAAGTTCAAGGGTAAAATTCCGAAAAAGACAGCTAAAAATACCCCGCAAGCCCTCAGCGCAAATGTGTCAATATGACGTCAGGCTCCCGTAGCACAGGATAATGGAAACGGCTCCAGAGATTCTCACTGAATGCCATCTTTATCTAGATGTTACATTTTTAGGGTTCCGTGGGCGAGTTATAAAATGGAACCGGGTTACTTCCGAATTCAAATGGGAAAGCAAAAAGAAGCCAACTGAAATTAAAAAATAATAACAATACATTTTTTTTTTAGGTCGGTAAATCATCTAATGAGATCCGCCGCTCTTGGGCGGAGCGGGAGATAGTGTCAGACTTTTACTGACTAAGAACCCAATCCTGTTCCTTCTTTGCCATTGTTCCAGGGGCTCCGGGGTTCTCTTTCGCATCACCCATGGCCCCAGTAGGCTTCAACCTGGCTTAGCCCCTACGGTTGCTGACAACTCCTTGAGGTGCGCGTAGAACACTACATGCCGTCTACGACTTGCCGGACGGTCGGACGACGAGCTACCCATGGCTCGCAGTCCACAAGTCCGTGTCTACGGTAATAACAATACATATGAGTCTTGCAGCTAGGCTGCACTAAGAAGGAGGAGAAAAAGGAGGTGTGCATACACCGTCTCCATAGGAAACTACTCACACGAACTGACACTGAGTCCACTGATTGCTCGCGTTATTGATCCCGCTATCCGGCTCGAAGGACCATAAAGATGTACGGTAGTGACCTTACACCTTGTTTGTTAATGTTAAAATGTTATGAGTACCGCGCCGCGACTCAAGTTAAGGAATTTGATTAAGTGAAACGATGTTTACTGTTACACGGATTTATTGGTACTAAAGTAATTTACAAATGGAGCGCGATGCACCGTATCATAAGTGGAAGCGTCAGCATTATTACTAAACAATACAAAATGTACTGGTTTGCTCATACACGACCAATTTGGAACCGTGCACTAGCTTCTGACGTTTTATAAGTGCCCATGTAGGCCTATGTGAAATAAAAAACTTTTTAATTTGAATTTTTAATCCAGATTATGATCTACCTTTATGCCAGATGTCATTCAAAGTCGTTAAGGCTTTATTGAGTAACAAACGAATTATATACTTTTCATTAACAATATTATAGTATAGCTTAAAGGATAAAACGCTTTGTGTATTAAAGAGGACCAACTAGTTTAATCTATTAGACTTTAATTGACAAAAGTAATGCTTTGATTAGCGTGATCTCATTGCTTTGTTCAAGAGGTTGACTGATCCGAGAGAACCTAACTAGATTAAATTAATGTCTCGCGGAGAAAGTCTTAAGTACGTACCTATCTGTTGCTATAAGTCAACGAGGGTCATAAAGCCATATAAATTAAATAAGTAATTAGCATATAGCATAGTCAGTCTTATAATGTTCCCACTGTTGGGAGTCAAGCCTCCTCTCTAGGAGAGGGAATGGGCCGTAATCCACCACGCGGGCCCAATGCGGGTTGGTGGATGACACATGTCTTCGAATTTTTGGCTCTAGGACATGCCGGTTTCTTCTCGATGTTTTCCTTCACCGTTTTAAGAGCAGTCTTCTTCTTCTTCCTGCCCTTATCCCATATCACTTGGGGTCGGCCCAACACGTTCGTTTTAAGAGCAGTGGTGATGAAATAAATTACACAAAGTAATGCGCCTGGCTGGCTTAATTAATAGGTATTTAAAATGTACAAAATAAGTATGGCGAGTATCAGGATGGATCCGTTGTTGAAACCTCTATGGTCCAGACTAAACGTTTCGTCTCGTCGTTTATACCGCGTACATCGAAGGACTGGAACAATTTGCCTGCTGCGGTCTTCCCGTCCAATTATAATTTGGGTGTCTTCAAGGCTAGAGTAAATAGGCTCTTAACAAACTAGTGCGCCTCACCATCAACGATTGTATCACTGCTTACCATCTGGTGGGATCGCAGTCCAGCACTAGTTTATATCAGACTAGCTTTCGCCCGCGACTTCGTTCGCGTACATAAAATATAGCCTATGTCACTCGGTAATAACGCAGCTTTTTATCAGTGAAAAAAATTTTAGCAATCGGACCAGTACTTCCAGTGGTTACCTCCTACAAGCATAAAAACAAAGTTTACCTCTTTATTAAATTAGTGCAGATAAAAAATAAAATAATAAATAAGTAACTAGTACTAACCAAATTCATGGTATTGGAATTTTAAATTACGATATCGGTGTAATACACACGCAGATTCGTTGGTATTGAGATTCCAGGTACAAATTGATTGACCCACTTGATGAATTGGTCAAAGCTGAATATTGATTCCAACTAGTATCCGAGTTAAACTACATAGTTTTTGGACAAAATTTCAGTTTTGGGTTTCGGATATAAAGGCATTTGTCGTAGGTAAAAAAAATAATCAATCTTAATCAGTCAGTCTTACATATTCGTATCATGCATGTGTTTGTCACCTAACTCCTGCTAAACGGCTTGACAGATTTGGATGTAATTTTGTTTGTATATAGAGTGGGTTCTTGGAAGCTCTGAAAATATATTTGAACCCGATGGCACTGCAATGGGGTTCCTAATTTCTTTCTTTATCAAAATGCCAGCTCTTGCTATTATTACATTAATTATTCAGTCGTGAGAGACATGAGGCACCAAAGAAAATTACTTTTTACTTAATAAATAAGATGCAACATAGAATGTCCAATCGCAGCACGATACCTCTCAAATTCAGTTTCAGTCGTAGTTTCGTTTAAATGGCAGCCGAAACCACAACTAAGCCGAAACTCGTTTTTACCGAAACTAGGTCAAAGGTTCAATCGGTCACTAATTCCAACTATACAGAACCCTTGGTGCATATTTGATTCATATAACAGCAGTTTTACAGGTTACTTACTCAAAGGGAAAAATGGGACTATATTACTAAGACTTCGCTGCCTATCTGTCTGTCGGTCTGTCCGTCTGTCCGTGTGCCCGTCTATCCGTCTGTCCGTCTGTCCGTCTGTCCATCTGTCCGTCTGTCCGTCTGTCCGTCTGTCCGTCTGTCCACCTGTCCGTCTGTCCGTCTGTCCGTTTGTCCGTCTGTCCGTCTGTCCGTCTGTACGTTTGTCCGTCTGTCCGTCTGTCCGTCTGTCCGTCTGTACGTTTGTCCGTCTGTCCGTCTGTCCGTCTGTCCGTCTGTCCGTCTGTCCGTCTGTCCGTCTGTCCGTCTGTACGTTTGTCCGTCTGTCCGTCTGTCCGTCTGTCAATAGGCTGTGTCTCATGAACCGTGATAGCTAGACAGTTGAAATTTTCACAGGTGGTTTATTTCTGTTTTCGCTATAACAATAAATACTAACAGCATAAAATAAAAAAAAAATTGTGGGACTCCCACTATACGGAACCCTTTGTGCGCAAGTCCGACTCGCACTTGCCCTGTTTTTTTTAAGAGGGAACGTTTTTTGCTATCATGGAGGTGGGACGGAACGGTGCAATTTTCTTATTTTTCTGTTTTCGGAGACGAAACTGAATGACGTAACAGCTGAACGCTACTTGTTTTCATCATAACAACATCATTTCCCTGTGGGGCTGTGCGTTTATTTCGGTGGGGGGAGTGATTGTAACTCAACTAGATGGAGTTTAATAATGTGTGGTTTTCGGGTAACAAACAAGATCGGAAAAAGGGCAAGTCTCTAAAGGGTAAGTTTCTAAATTATCTTAGTCTTGAGTTTTAGGAGTCAATTAACTCTTCGAATGCCGTAATTAGAGACACAATAGAAAGACAATGGCTTATGTCGAACTGTGTAACATAAGACATTCAAAAGGTTAATCTAATTTATTTGAAGCTTAGCATTTATTTGGATTAAGACCAGAAGTCATGTATTTTACTTTTTCTTAGATGAAAAAATCATCCAATGACATCCCCCGCTCTTGAGCGGGGCGGGAGATAGTGTCAGTCTTTTACTGACTAAAAGACCCCTACTGCTGTTCCTTCTTTGCCATTATTCCAGGGCCTCGTGAATCTCTTCCATATCACTCATGGTCCCAATAGGCCACGACCCTGCTGGGCCCCTACGGTGGCTGACTTGCCGGTGGCCTAACTCCTTGAGGCACTTGTTCGTACCTACTTATTTTCCTGTTACTCTTTCACACTGTGTCTACATATCTTTTTTGTCCAACTCCCCTTTCGTAGGTAGGAAGAGAAGAGATTTTTGCAGAAATACGCAGGTTTATTACGCAGAGTATTAATTACCTGTGTACCTATTTTTGTGTTTCCTATTTTTGTGTTTTTACTACATGAACCATTAAATAAAAAAGACGTGTGGCACTTGGGGACTGCCGCGGTAAAGCTATTGCATAGCATTTTTATCAACTTATGCAATTATAATTATTTATTTATTTTATTTATGCAGTATTTTTTTCCTTTGTTTTTTTTCTTTGATATTAATTGAAGTTACACACTTTCACACATTGAATTGAATTTTGATTGATTGTTCACTCATTTGTTTTCTTATCGGTCACCACGCTCAAAAACCAAATGAGTGGGGGGGGGGTGTTAGGTTATTTTCGTTACGGAAATTCTGGATTCGGTCTCCACGCTCAAGGCCCGCGATAGAAGCTATGCAATAGCTTAATAAAATGAATTAGATCTAAAAACCGTGTTTCTTTTATCCTAAAACTTTCAATACATCACAAAAAACTCAAACTGATACAATACTTTAAACCAGAATAAAAAGGTTGACAGAGACAAGACATTCAAAAATAAACCCTATTTCAGACTGACGTGAATCCGAAAAGGACAGATGTCCTTTACGATAACTAAACAAAAGTCTATCAAACAAATGCCAGTCCACACTCAGTCAACAGAGATAGATTTGAAAGGGTTTCGGTGACCCTCACCACAGAGCTCCGGAATGCCTTGGTGGCCATAGATAGAAGCGGCATTGTCAAAACATTCCATAGGTATATCTAGTGCACAATCGTGTCAGCGTGTGTCACCTTTTACTGTCGCCGTACATAAGTCATTTGCCACAGCCACAAACGCCGCCACGGGAAGCTAGTAGTCCGTGTCTACTTAGTGAGACAGTGGTTTGGAATGTTACTAAGTCCACCTGTACTGGAAGTGATACGACCTGGCTTATATATAGCTAGAAATTTTGGATTCACAGATATCTTGTGGATATTGTCTAGGCTTCTATGTAAATCAAAATATACATTTAAGTAAAACTAATCCAGTAAAGACCTCTGCAACTCTGCTATTTTACGTGAACTTTGGCCCTCCATAACGTACTCGTATATTAAAAATATAAAAAAGTACATTCGTAGAAACCTTGCATATTTAATAAAGATTCTGAATGACGACCATTTTTTTTCAAAAACTTTTAAGGGTTTAAAAAGAACACGTATTTCCTGGAACAAGTTTTGTGAAATATTCGAGTAAATCACAGAATTACCGAATACTTGTTAGTATTCAGACGTTATCTCTCTTTTTTCACGTTGCCCCTTTATCAAACATCACATTGTGTTGCGCTAGATAAAGCACCATGCTCGATGTTAACGATAGGCAAGTGGGCCCTCTTAACCGTTTGAACAGACGAGCTAGCTCCGAACTAATAGGATTATCACTTCACACCGCCATAGTTCCTAATTACGAGTTGGCTCACAGCTACATCTGTTAGGGGTAAATGAATTTTGTGCGATTGGTCATAAGTTTTACTAAATATTGCTCTACATTTGACTGTACTGATTAATTTTAGATTCCTTTTGCTCTTGTTTTCTAGATAGAAATACCTAGGTTTTTTATTTATTTATCTATTATTGTAGTAAACTTGTCTTTTAAAGAAGTACGTAGCTTAAACATAAATCATAAAAATACATTCAGCCCAGCCGAATATAGAACTTCCTTCTTTTTGAAATCTGTTAAAAATACATACAATTTATGAAATCTCAGTGTTTTAAAGTAAACCATTTTTTTATTTTTGAAACTAAGTTTTTATATAAGTAATACAGTAAGGTACACATAGGTTATCAAAGCTTAAACTTAGAAACATTAGCGGCTTTAAATACTACCCAGACAATTTAAAATCCCACCCACTTTTACCCGCGACTTCGTCCACGTAAAACTGCACAAACGCTACTACCACTGCTAGTATATACTAATGGTTATTTATGTATGCGCCAGTGCCGCTTGTTGACACTTCTACGGTCCGAACTAAGCGTTTCGCCTCTTCGTTTTTATCACGTACATCAAAGGACTGGAACATTTTGCTGCGGTCTTCCCGTCCGGTTATGATGGTGTCTTCAAGCATAAAGTAAATAGGCTTTTAATAAAGTAGTGCACTTCACTATCCACGATTGCATCACTGCTTACCATCAAGTTGGATCGCGGTCAAGCACAAGTTTATATCATTAAAAAAACTTTTTCTAGTGATCTCATTGCCACGCTCATATACCTATTAGTATAACAACCAATTAAATTATGTTAACTTGGCAAATGACCAATGACCAATGCCTAAAGCAGGGTGGACTTATCTCACCCAAGCTTTTCAACCGGTATATAAAGAGACTTTATCTTCAAAACTCAACTCAAAGATGATAAGCGGAAACAATGCAGTATAAGGACAGCAAAAGATACACCCTAAACCATGACGTGTTAAAAAGATAGTCTTGCGAGCGAAAAAATATGAGTATTCCATACTTATTAATTTATTTTACTTTCAAACGATTTTCGACTAAAATGCCAATAACATTCGATAAATATATTATGTACTTATTATACGGGCGTATATCATATGACCGTATTTAATTTAATTTTAGTGAAGCCAGAAAAAGCTTTAGAAATTAGACATATTTAGTTTAAATAAATACGGAAGATAATCAAATTGATAGTCGTTTGCTTTGGTACACATGACAACATATCGTCTACTTCGAAGAAAGTTTGAAGAATAGAAGGTCGTCGTCAATAATTCAACACTGTCCATTATTTCCCAGTTTGTAAGTTCCGCTAACTCAATGTAATATTCATGTAAACGAACCGCCCATACATTATCGTGTTATCACTTGATTGAAATCGATATTCTATTAGAATCTGATACGGGTTTGTTAGCGCTCTTTGTTTGTAAATTGATAAATAATACCTATCCAAATAGATGCTCTTTCAAATTGAAATTTTGAAGAGCATCACATATAGACTATTCGATTATAATATGTCTTCAAGGCTAGAGTGAAGGCTTTTAATAAACTTCACCATCAACGATTGCGTCACTGCTTATCATCAGGTTGGATCGCAGTCAAATAGGTAGTAACTAGGTTCAATTTATCCAGAGTCTGACACTATCTCTCGCTCCGCCCAAGAGCGGGGGATGTCATTAGATGATTTTCCCACCGAAAAAAAAAAGTTTCAAATTATCCATTAAACCCCAAGCGAACGTCAGCGTTCGCTCTCTCATTGTCTTTATATTGTGTCTCTAATATTACGGTATTCGAACGGTTAAAAAAAACCTATTGAATTTGAAATCGAATGCAGTTGAATATAGGTAACTAAAACATAATTAAATCGAGCTATGTAAAGCTATCCTATTCTTTTGATTGATGTGTATAAAGATTAGCACCATGACTACAAATTTAAATGGGAATCGTTTGACTAGGCACGATCATGTGAAGTGGAGAGAGAACCGAAAACAATTTTTTTTTTTAAATTGGATGACCATTGACTCGAAACCTGAATTTAATTTGTTCAGAATCAATAACTGAATCGATCCCAATAGTTTTTACACCATGTTATATTTTTCCCAAAAATATCACAAGATCTCAAGATGGACACCACTGACATTAAGTACAACACAGGTCACGACAGGGCATAGCGGTTATTAGACAGCTGTGTGCAAGTGCAAAACAACCCCTCAATCACCTGGATGGCTCGTTGACAATGTATTTTTGCTGACTTATCAAGCTTATAACTTTGTGATTTTTCATGATACATTATGAAATTTTGTACATAGATTATTTACATAAAAATACTAGGCACGTGTTTGAGTTTCGCATATACTACGAGTAAAACCAATGTTGTGTAGCATTACATCCTCTACAAAAACATTTTTTTTAAATAAAGCTTTTTTATTTAAAAAAGCATTTCAGCCTGCACTATACTACATTTCCTACACTCATAACATGCGGGTGCAGTGCACAATACCCGAGATATGTAGTCCCATATTGTTGTCTCAGACAATGTACCAGCCTTTCTGTACACCAGCTAGTCCGACTGGCTAACAATGGCCCGGTCAAGACGTGCGGCCGCAAGATATGGACTAATTACGGTCCTGCGTTCGCTACTCAATTAGTGTAATATGATAGTTCGGATTGTGTTGGACAAATGAGATAGTCTGACAAATAGTTCTGCCTTAGCCATCTTAGTAATACTATGTTATAGTGAGATCAACTCTTATTTTCATCATTCACATTATTCAGCAATCTGAATGTGTATTTTATGACAAGCAATGTAAAGTCTTTTGCATAAAAATATGTGAACACATTTATTATGCGTACAGCTAAGGAGTGGAATTCCCTGCTGGAATGAGTGTTCTCTGATAGCTACAACTTAGGAGTCTTTAAGTCAAGAGTGAATAGGTTACTTCTAGGCAAGCGTGCTCTAACGTTGATCATATCATCGCTTACCATCAAGTGAGACAGTCAAACGCGAGCATATCAATAGTAAAAAAAATGTAGAAACAGTGTCATCAATAGCTACTAATGACAATTATTATTTAATTTAAATGCAATGGTGGCCGAGTGGTAATGGCCCCGACTTACGAATTGTAGATCGTGGGTGCAAACCTAGCCAAGCGCATTACTTTGTATAATTTATTTCATCACCACTACTCTCAAAACGTTGAAGGAAAACATCGTCAAGAAACCGGCATGTCCTAGAAACAAAAATTCGAAGACATAATATGACATTCACCAACCCTACCCTCTCTCCTAGAGCGGAGGCCTAAGTCCCAGCAGTGAGATCATTAAAAGGCTGATTAATATAATAATAACACAACATTTTAATATAAATTTTAACAATAGTTATTCAAACATTTTCGAAATACCTCATTAATTTTGAATCAAACAAACACATAGCATAGCCAAAGTAACGAATATTACATTGGAATGGAATTCAAATCCCAGCTCTGAAAATACCATTCAATACGCAGTTATTTTAGCAAAACCACCGAAGGGAATTCCAGATCATATTTCAGGCTTTATTAACATTTTGATTTTTCTCAATGAAGCTTTAAAAAAACTTGAATGTATAATGAGAATTCTACGCGCAATTCGTAATGAAAATTGTAGCCTTACAAATGACATGCAAGTTGAATAGGTTTCAATATATTCAGTGAAAGGACTTTTTGTGTTGGAATCCTGATCAGTTTTTAATTAGACCTTGTTGATATTTTACTAAAATAACCTTTTTGATTAAAATTTCAGGAATTTCGAGAGATTTACTTTAACGTCTCTACTTTATTTATTCGTCATTTTTCCTGGTCATCATTTCAGCCGAAAGACGCCTTCCCTAAGTGTCGCCACAACTAACAAGCCTGTGCGTCTCGCATCTAATGGATCCCCGCAACCCTCACCTAGTCATTGGTCCACCATGTGGGCCTCCCACAATGTGCGTACATCTTCGTTCCTGACGCGGTCACGCAACGAAACTCCGAGCATAGCCCATTATGAGCGATCACGTTTTTCTTTACAGTTTAAACACTCTCCCAGTTATTTTTATTTTTTCACCTGCGTTCCTTCAGTAGCTCTTTGTGTTCCAAGACCGCGATGATTCTACCATAAATAATGACATAGCCCAACTAATTATGAATGTTATAGTTTACCTATCAAAATGGGCCTTACTTTGTTACTAAGGGAACAGGGCCTTAGTACCAAAATAAGGCATTTGTACCAAAAGAGGGCTTTAGCACCAAAACACCTCGGTACTAAAAGAGGGGTCTTAATACCAAAACAAGGCCTAAGTACCCAAACAGGGCTTTATTAACAATACAATAAACTGTTTCATCTGAGACACACACAATAGGAACCATTTTTGTTAGTAGGTAAACACTTAGTAGGTACTAAAACTTATACACTAGAATTAGTAAGTTTTTGCTCTGCCGTGAGTTTTTAATATATAATTCTAGAACAAAGATTAATGAAGTTTTTTTGAATGACATCAAAATAATCTTGAAATTAAGTTCAATGACTCTTCAAAACATTTGAAAGAAACAGAGGTAAACAAAATTATGTCTATAAAAATAAAAAGAAAATAAATCTCAAGTTACTTTGCAGATCCTTTTAAATTGAAATATTGAGAAAAATAAAGTCCAAAGCACTCTGCGCCTTAACGTTGGACAAGTTCAAATTGGTTAAACACAAAACTCACTCAGCGAAAATATATATTTTTAAAAGACCTATACTCTTATAAACGTCTATTTTCACTGATATTTTTATTAATAGCTGGCGGGCCCTTGGTCCGTTTATAATTTGGCGAAAATAGCCTCTTCGGGATTATGAACACAAGTAGATTAAATTAGAATTTGTTTACCTACCTATTACATTTTATTTTCATTCATACTTACCTTGGTTACTCTTTACTTCTTCACCAAAATAAGAATTTAAAAAATGTCATAATAATTTCTTTTAACCCGACTACGGCAAGGTTATGATTTTGACAGGCTATGTATGTATGTATGTGAGAATGTTCATCTGTTCCCACATAGCTCCTAATCTACTTATCGGAACTCGACATATGAGGTATCGCTAGAATCGTCTTAATCGTCCGCTGAACATAGGCTAGGACGTGTCAGAAAATTCGGTATGGTGCAGTAATGTGTTAAAAATAAAAATGGAGATAAATACGCCGTGTTTGATATCATTTGAAAGGCTTAACTTGTACATTTCCAAAATATTGATCAAATTTACAGTAACGCCCTCTAGTAGACTAAGAGTAATGTGTTAAAAAAATGTTAAGAAACATACGTCGTGTTTGGTATCATTTGAAAGGGTTTCACGTACCTAAATAGTATAAAAACAGTGATTTAACACCAAAATTATTTAAATAAAAAAAAAGTACAAAACTAAAAACTATGAAAGTGTTTCGGGTGGTACCTATAACGTGACTACGGCTTTTCTTTTTGTTCTGTTCTTATTTTTCACCATCCTGAAAATCTTGTTTCATTCTTTCTCAGCGTCGTTTTTTGTCGTAGTCGGGTTTTAGTTTTTTACTTTTTTTTACAAAGTCCGAACTCATGACGTGTTTATTTTTTTATAGGCTCGCGTTTGACCACTATCTCACCTGATGGTAAGCGATGATGTGGTTGACGATGGAGCACGCTTGTCTAGAAGTAACCTACTCATCCTTGACTTAAAGACCCCTAAGTCGTAGCTATCAGGATACACAGACTCTGGCAGGGAATTCCACTCCTTGGCTGTTCTCTGGGTTCTTCTGTTTCTGGCTCAGTACTGACAGTTACCGGACGGTTGGACAGCGAGCTACTCGGTGGCCGGAAATCGGGATCGGAATCCTGGCGGCGGCGAGAGTGCTGTTGCCTGAATGGGGTCAACGTGATACGACATTTTTTTCTCTAGGCCTCATACCACGCTTCAGCATTACTTTCACTATGTTCACTATGATGGTGGATTTAAAGCCACGTGACGTAAAAAGACTGCTTCGCTGCTAAATAGACTGCGTGGCAGCCTCAACAGCATCTTAATAATGATAGCTTGGAATTCTGACAGCCTTCTAGTATAGAACCTTAACCAGAGGACCAAGTCATCTTTAGGTACCATTGCAGTCATTTCTGCCTGATCACTTAAAAAAAAAATCGGTTGAATCCTTCGACGAGGCGCCAAACCAAACCCTTTGAGTTTTCGTTTCGAGTGCAAGAAAAAATAAACTAAGCAGTGATCAGGCGGAATTGTCTTTGATGGTACCTATTAATTACTAACATAGTGTTTCAAGGTTCTTCCATTAGATGTTTGATTTGTTTTCTAGCCGTTACTGTTCTCTTCCTGAGCCTTCCCCAAGCCATTCCAAACTGTATTCTCCCGCGCCGTCTCAAACTAGTCCTCCGGTATGCGTCCAGGTCATCCCACCACCTCTTTCTAGGCCGGCTTCGACGCCGGTTTCCCTCAACAGGATCCCACCGAGTGGTAACGCTTACCCAGTGGCCTCTATCCATGCGGCTGACGTGTCCCGCCCAACCCTATTTGAGCCTGGATTATTATTAATTTTTCAATATAGGCTAGTAAGAACGGTCCCTTAGTTATTGTGCCTACTTATTTCCACACAATCACAAAGCAAACATATTGTTTTTCCGAACCGTTCAAACTGCATCTATAATTTCTTGCAAGCAAGTGTATATTTATTAGAGCTACGCCATGCTTCTCGTCGGTCGACGTCTGAACATCTAATTACTAGATATCGATTTACTTTCCGAGCCAGCTCACTTATTTCATCAATACGAATAAATTTATTAGAAGAAAACTCCCTCTGTTGACAAAATTAAACTTTATTAACTTTTTAAATTATTGACTTCTACTTTGGAAATTGCTTTTTTGATATCTCGATAATAAATTCGGTGTTTTGGAGGTATTTTGAGAGTTCAAATGATCAAAACTTGGCGAAAATATCAAATATTTATTTTGATAAAGTTTTAATAGATTTTTTAAGACTGTTTTTCCTTGAGGGAAACGTTATTGATGAATAACATTACCCGAAGGTCTACAAGTTCATTTTATATACAAGAACATAACTATTTCTTACTACCTATGTACAAACAACTAATTGATTGTTATATACTACTCGTACCTACACTTGTTAATTGTTGAACTGAAGAACATGTTTATTATTTATATGAATTACTTGTATAAGGCAAGGTGTGATCGATCGTATTCAATTGCTTTACTTTAAAAAGGTGTACACAATGACTGCACTGGAAAATGTAGCGTTGGACGGCCTCCTACAAGGTGGACCGATGACCTGGTGAAGACTGCGGGAAACCGATGAATGCGAGACGCACAGGATCGTTCATTGTGGTGACACTTGGGGGAGGCCTATGTCCAACAGTGGACGTATATCGGCTGAAATGATGATGATGACACAATGACACTATTGCCTAGCTATGCATGTCCTAGGAAACAGAACAGTAATAGCAAGCTAGCAAAGCTCTTATTATGTCTTTAAATAATAAAGAGTACTTTCTTTTCTTCCATAATCGACACAATATTAGTATATATTCGTATATTGGTATGTATTACTTCTATCTATATAAATGTATACATTTATAAAAATCAATTGCTATTCGTTTGTCTCGCTGAAACTCAAAGCTGGCTTGACTTTATTTTTTTGTTTTATCTGCACTAGTACAGGCGTAACATTGAAAAATTTAAAACTAGTTATTTTGTATGGGAGCCAACTTTTTAATGTGTACTAATTTGTGACGAAAATGTGACGGATCAGATTTTACTAAATGTATCGTTTCTTTTTTAGGGCTAGAGTCAACAAGCACATAACACTATAACTCTACTAGAGATGTGCCGTTGCTGGCAATATTGCTGTGAAGTGGGAATTTTGGTGGCAATATTGCCCGAAGTATGAATATTGGTGGGAATATTGCCCGAAGTATGAATATTGGTGGCAATATTGCCCGAAGTATGAATATTGGTGGGAATATTGCCCAAAGTATAAATATTGGTGGCAATATTGCCCGAAGTATGAATATTGGTGGCAATATTGCCCGAAGTATGAATATTGGTGGGAATATTGCCCAAAGTATAAATATTGGTGGCAATATTGCCTGAAGTATTAATATTGGTGGCAATATTGCCCGAAGTATGAATATTGGTGGCAATATTGCCCGAAGTATAAATATTGGTGGCAATATTCCCCGAAGTATGAATATTGGTGGCAATATTCCCCGAAGTATGAATATTGGTGGCAATATTGCAAGCAATATTGCCATATTGCCGGCAACGGTACATGTCTAAACTCAACCACCATCTTACTATTATATCAACAAAGTAACCCCCACCAGGGCCGCACGCGACTCCCTAATTAAGCCATCCGTCTTTGCATGCACTCTATACGCCGTACATAATAATATGTTTGTATATTATATAACGGCATAAATGTTCTGCTCTCCGCCTGCCAAGTGAGCACTAAGAATGGTACAGGGCTGTCAGACATTTTTTTTACTTTTTATGGTGGAAATGGATTCCAATACTTTTCACCATGTTATATCTTTTTCCAATACTTAAAAAGGTCACAAGTTGGACACCACCTACACTAAGTACAACACAGGTCACGGCAGGACATAGCGGGCATTGAGCATCAGAAAACAGCTGGGTGTAAGTGCAAAACAACCCCTCAGTCAGCTAGATAGCCCGGTGACCATGTGTTTTTGCTGACATAACAAGCTTTTAACTTTGTGATTTTTCATGATACAGTTAGGTAATGTTGTATATCACACAGATATTATGATAAGAGCAAAACATTTGTGAGTGTGTGTATGTATGTTTGTCATTTGTTTTGCGCTGAAACGGCTGAAAGGATTCGTATGAAATTTTGCAGATGGATAGACCATGTCAATGACATAGAACCTAAGTTACTTTTTATATCTATTTAAAAAGAATCGTTTTTTTTTCGAGATTAGATTAGATTTCGTTTTTAAGATTCGATCGGGATAATTTTTCTACTGTTACATAGTATTAAAGCAGAATAAGACCCTTTTTGGACTAGGTACTTGATTGTTATTGTTAATTACACTCAAAAGAAACAAATAAAAAAGAAAAAAAAAAGATTACTCTAGGCTTGGATTTTCTGGCAGAACCTAAGTGTGATAAACAGATTTGTAAATGAGCTCAGTAGAAACCCTATGTGCTATTGTACTTAGGTAGGTAAGCCTAGAGTGAAATTGAAAAAAAGATTAATGCTAGAATATAATTTGAGTAATTTAAGCAAAATAATGTTGTGATAATTCTAGAAATAAGTAGGAGTAGAAAATTATAATTATGCTTAATAACTATGGTGGTAACGGGTGTAGACCACATACCTAATTATTAATCAACCAAGTAAAATTTTTTGTTAAGGTTTAATTAGTAAAACGTAATTGCATAAGATGTGAAAACGGTAATACACACAACTTTTTGACCAGACAATAAATATCAACATATAATGATACTAAACTTTACTTTTGCAGCAAAATTACTGAGCATATTCAGTCATTTATTTATTTATTAATTTGCACTCATCCTGTGAATATTTAGCTTCACTTTTTTTGGACTGACCTACATTTAACTATTCAAAAGTGCCTGCAAATGGTCTATTTGAAATTAATGCTTTTGATTTTGATTTTTGAATAGTTGTTACATAAATAAATTGTCTCAAACAAAAGTTAGGCAACCCTAGCTGAATGGGATAACGAACTGGCCCGTTACAGTGTTGCAGAAAACACCCTCAAAGTATAACGAAGATATGAGGACGAGGGCTGGCTCGAGAAGTTGAAACTCACACTACGTTGGGTAGAAGCACCGTAGCTCAAATTGGAGTGTATTCTAACACAAGTAATAAAAAAATATGGAGGAAGCTGAATAGATAGATAGACATTGTTGTAGCTTGTATTCTAACACAAGTATAAAAAAATATAGACGCAGCTGAATAGATAGATAGACATTGTTTTATTTCACACCAAAAATAAAAATTACATAAGAAAATGAATAAGGTGTCACAATGGGCGGTCTTATCGCTAAAAGCGATTTTTTACAGACAGCCTTTGAATGGATTTGACAGAGAAGGAGAAAAAAATACGTGGGTAGTTCGTGGTGCACTATTTATATAATATACATAAACTAATAAATTACATATAATACAGACAATGTATATAATATATATATGTATAAAATCTCTATTATATACTCTGCTTGAGAAATACTGTACTTAATGGTGATCTTCAGGAGGAAAAGTAGTTATCCTTAACCTTATTTTTTAAAATTGTGAGTGTTTGAGCTTGCCGTACTAAATAATAATAACAGGTATCTACTTTTTATTCTTCTATTGGTTTTAACCCTTTAACTGTTTGCGTTGAGTTGATCCGACGAGTGTCTTCGTGTCTCCAGGGTCATGTGTTTGTGGCTGAATCCTCCATCTCGTTTAGCTCTTCAATCCCCATGTGACGGAAGAGCTGACGAGATGGAGTATTTGGTCGTGGATATAGGACCTTGGCGAAATAAACACAGGAGTGTTTATCGGATATATCCGACATTAATGGTTCTCAGGTTAACTGATAGAACAACTAAGGAAGTATAAAGGGTGTAAGGGACAGCCCTCCACAAACTTTAAGGGCTTGCTCAGTAGACGAAACTGAACAACCTCAAACAAATGTTTTTTTCAGGAAACGAAAAAAGAAATCAGCCTCCCCATACAGAATGATAAACTTGATTGGACAATTTGTATGGAGAGGCCGATTTTTATTTTTCGTTTCCTGAAAAAAAAAATTGTGGAAGGTTGTTCAGTTTCGTCTACTGAGCAAGCCCTTAAAGTTTGTGGAGGGCTGTCCCTTACACCTTGTATACTAATACTAATATAGTCAGACACACTTTTTTTTTAATTTTGAGGAGATACTGATGTAATGAAGAATTGATATACTTTTTTTACAGTTGATAGGCTCTTGCTCGACCACCATCTCACCTGATGGTAAGCGATGATGTGGTTGACGATGGAGCACGCTTGCCTAGAAGTAACCTATTCACTTTTGACTTAAAGACTCCTCGGCTGTAGCTACCAGGAAACAGACTCCGTCATTGAATTCCACCCCTTAGCTGTATGCACAATGAATGTGTTCCCAACGCGTTTTAAGCGTACAATTTGAAATAGTTATTACCTATAAAGCAATGGTATTCCTACTGGAAACACCTTTTTCAAAATAATCTGTAAAATATAGTGTTAAAAGCATTAATTTGTACTTAAAATTTATTTTTCGAAATGTTTCAGCAATTTTTACTACTGTGTGAGCATGTTACTTGTCACTACTCGGCTATTTGGCAGCTTGCCAGACACACATGGCTTCGTAAGCTAGTTACGAGTACTAAGACCGGGGAATAACATGTTATATGACATAAACGCAGCAGTATAACAGAGGTGCATTTTGTACACGACCCACATTTCGCTAGCTTAACTTCTCATAAAGGAATCATACCATTTTTATTTTTTACTGTTGATAGGTTTGTGTTTGGCGAGTAGAAAGCAGTAATGGCCGACAGGTAATGGCCCCGACTTACTAGTTGTAGGTCGCGGGTTTGAACCCAGCCAGGCGCATTACTTTGTGTAATTTATTTCATCTCTCAAAAATTGTGAAGGAAAACATCGTGAGGAAACCGGCATGTCCTAGAACCAAAAATTCGAAGACATGTGACATTCAGCAACCTGCACTGGGCCCGCGTGGTGGATTAGGTACGGCCCATTCCCTCTCCTAGAGAGGAGGCCTGAGTCCCAGCAGTGGGAACATTAAAAGGCTGATGATGATAGCTTTTGTTTAACCATTATTTCTCATCAAATGATGATAAGCGATGATATGGTCAACGACAGAGCATGCTGCGTAATGCTGTTTATGAGCAATGATTTGTTTTCATTAACTAAACTCCCTTTGGATTTTATAAAGTCACTTTTAATATTGAAAAGGCCACTTTTGACATTTCGCTTTCTCAAGTGTTCTAGGGATCAGTTTTCTTGCATCTTTGATGATTTTAACAACGCCTTGACACCGCCATAAACGTGCCAAATTAGTATAAGTCGTGGCCAGATTATACAATTGATAACTTCATGATATTGCCAACTAAAACTTGCCAAATCGTTTAAACGTTATCATTAGATAATACGTCAATTCTTGTTTGGCCATAACATTGATAGGTATAGGATTTCTATGATAATAAAAGATCTAAAGAAAGTAGGCCAAACGCAGATTCAAATATTATCTGGCCAATTTTTTCTTTTTTTAATAATTTTTCACACAGCGCCATCTAGTCCCAAACTCTGCTTAGTTTGGGACTAGATATCTTAGACTAGCTTGTGATATGAGTACTAGACAACTGATAAACATACTTATATATTTCTAAATACATATATATTATAGATAAATTACATCCAGACTCAGAACAAATGATCATGCTCATCACACAAACTTTTGTCCTGGGTGGGAATCGAATCCACGACGTCTGGCATAGCTGTCAGGATCACTGACAACTAGACCAACAGGCCAGTCAAGATACTTGGCCATATCAAGAAGTCATCAATTTCTAAGATTTGACCACCACATGTTCATAATGTAGACAAAGATACCGTCGATATGAAAAGAAGATAAAACGTAAATACTGCTAAACAAAAACAAGGGCAGTCCACAGTCCATTTACTACATAACCATAATGATGTACAAAGCACATGCCATCATTATCCTAATGATGACATGTCAAGCAGTGTAGCACGTGTAATTTGTAACTCAATATATTTACCGACAGGAAGCTCTCGTCAATCGAACCCAGCAATTAAGTACAGGCCGGGTCAGGGATATACATAAAATACAGAACGTCGTGCTGTTGCACTGGGCACATAGTCATAGGAAATAAACCTCTAACAAATTTTTTTTGGGTTCCGTACTTCAAAAGGTAAAAACGAAACCCTTATAGGATTACTTTGTGCTCCGTTTGTCTGTTTGTCTATTTGTCAAGACTGGTAAGACCGAGAGGTATCAAGTTGAAATTAACATCAAATACTCAGGTCTGCGAACTCTTGAAGCTGTAAAAAAATCAAACCTGTAAATTAACGAGAGAAAATACTTCGGTTTATGTGGCAAAAAATGTACCTACATTTCGACACTCTCTAGAAAATCATAATTCTTAGGACAATCTAGATTAAAACTGGGCACAAATTTTGGCAATCACGTCTGTGATTACAAAAACTTGTGCCACAGACAGAATTGTCACAACTATAGTCAGAATTGTAACGAACCGTCAATTTTGATGAGTAAGGTCACTGACACGCTTTGTATGTGGAAAGATTTTACAATTTCGTCTCTAGCCATGTCCGCTGAGGCGCCTCTATACTCTATGGCGCGGTACCAGCACAGACCTATTATGATCGTATTGTGGTTAGAATTGAGGAAAGTCGTTAACCTTCTACCTTATTGTAAGTAAGTTATGGGTTTTCTTTTCTTTTGATTGTCAATAGTACTGTTATCCGATACATTAGTTTATTGAGTACTTGTTTTCATTTGTATAGAGGCCTGCTAGGGCTTTGGAATTGTTTGAAAAAGGTTCCGTAGATTTGGACCGTGGCGTAACTGAAGGAAGACAGGTGGTGGGTTTTAGTTAAGTCTGATACTTACAGCAAGCATTATAGAGCTCGCCGACCGACTGTCCAGTAACAGGCCGGACCGAGCCCAAAACGTCGTTGATTGCGCATAGTGTTCCACTCGCGCCTCAAGACGTCAGCAACCGTAGAAGTCCAGAAGGGTGCCTACCACCGTGGGATCTGGAGGCAACAGTCCTTGCACACATGCACGATATGCGCGTGGAGATGCAACGCCGGGGTGAAAGTCCGCTGCCGCGACAGGTCACGGCATGGCGGACAGAGCTCCGGCGGGATCTCATGGTGAAATGGCGTCAACGGCTATCGCAACCCAGTGCTGGGCACGCCACAATCATGGCGGTAAGTCCCCTCTTTGAGGCGTGGCTGGAAAGACCTCACGGCGTCCTTACCTTCCGCATGACACAGGTACTCACCGGACATGGTTCGTTCGGGAGATTCCTGCACTCGATTCATGCGGAAGTGACGCCCGGGTGTCGCCACTGTGCGGAACGCCCGGAGGACACGGTGGAGCACACAGTCGAGGTGTGCCCTGCTTGGGCGGAGCATCGCCGTGCCCTCGTGGGGGCGATCGGCGGCGGAGACCTCTCGCGCCGGGCCTTGGTTGAGGCCATGGTCCGGAGCGAGGAGGAGTGGCAGGCGGTCGCCGACTTCTGCGAAGCAGTAATGCTCGCAAAGGAGGAGGCCGAACGCATAAGGCAACGGCGTTATCGCCGCCGCCGTCGCCGGGATTCTGATCCCGATTTCCGGCCAACGTAGACGCGGGCTTGCGGACAGTGAGCAATGGGTAGCTCGCTGTCCGGCCGTCCGGTAACTGTCCGGACCAAGCCCAAGACGTCGACGGCGCGCACTGTTCCCGCGCGCCTCAAGGAGTTGTCAGCAACAGCAGGGACCCAGCCGGGTCGAAGCCTACTGGGGCCAGGGTTATCCGAAAGGGCGCTCGAGCCCCGGTATGAAGGCTAGAAGGAACGGGGTGGGTCTTTTAGTCAGTAAGAGTCTGACACTATCTCCCGCTCCGCCCAAGGGCGGGGGATGTCAATGCATGATTTTTTCCCACCATAAAAAAAAAAAAAAAAAAAAAAAAAGTCCAGAAGGGTCGAAGCCTACTGGGGCTATGGGTGATGCCAAAGACGACCCCGGAGCCCTGGGCCCAGCCGGGTCGAAGCCTACTGGGGCCAGGGTTATCCGAAAGGGCGCTCGAGCCCCGGTATGAAGGCTTGAAGGAACGGGATGGGTTTTTTAGTCAGTAAGAGTCTGACACTATCTCCCGCTCCGCCCAAGAGCGGGGGTTGTCATAAGATGATTTTTCCCATCGAAGTGGGTTTTAGTCAGTTAAAGTCTGACACGCCCTCCCGCTTCGCTTAAGGGTAGGAGATGTCGTTAGATGATTTTCCACCTAAAAAAAACCGTGGCTACCACATTCATGAACTATTTTTTTTTTCTTCGTATTCATGAAATATTCACTCAAAATTTTGTTTACAGGATAATTCACGGTACCTTAAGGCGTATAGTACCTTGAACCAAAAAATCCATTTTCTCTGCGAGATATTGATTGATTTACATATGCAATGTTCACTTTGAAGAATATTTAACCACCAATTTTTATGTGTAAAAATGTTTCTAAAGGTCCAAGCCGTTTCGAAGGAGTAGGGAAAAGTTGCGAAAAGTTGCGACATTGCTAAATATTTTTTTTTGACAAAAGTATTAATTGCACGAAAAAAGGAGAGAGGAGTAGGCCTCAGAAAATCACTGTTTTATGGCACTTTTCGGGCGCTTGGCCCTTAAACTTAATATTTCTTATTCCGCCAGCCGGCTTTCAGCTAAACAAGATACATAATGCGGCTTATTGTCTGCAGAGACAGTGTTATGCAAGCGAGCACGATGCAGCATCGTAAAGTACTGCGATTTATGAAGAAGGCAATTAAAAAGTAACTTGTATGTACATAAAATGAATAAACATTAAATAATTATAATAAAAAAGGTGTTATTTGTTCTGCCACCGTGATTTATTGTTTCGTTTATTTTATTTTTAAATTCTTTTTTATCGTTTTTGTTTTTTCAATTAGTCTGGGTATGTAGTAACGGCTATATTTCACCGAAACACCATGGCGGTGCGACCAGTCGCCGCTACCAACAAAATATATACAGCTCTATACAGAGTTACTCACCTGCCGCACTAGCCAAATTACAACCGTTTCGCTTGCGTTGAACGCTTCGAGTTGGCCACGCTGCCAATTCTTTTGTTTTGACCACGTGACTGAGCGTTCAGATGACGTCATTCCCGTACATTTGAAGCTTTCTATTAGCGTTAACGATTGCAGATTAGCAACTTGGCTAGGAGTAAAAACGTTTTGGGAACACATTCATTGTGCGTGCGGCTAGGGAGTGGAATTCCTTGCCGGAGTCTGTGTTTCCTGATAGCTACAACCCGGGAATCTTTAAGTCGAGAGTGAATAGGTTTCTTTTAGGTAAGCGCGTTCCATCGTCGACCGCATCGTCGCTTTCCATCAGGTGAGATGGCGGTCAAGCGCGAACCTATCAACAATAAAAAAAAAAGAGTACTAATGTCCGTTTGTTTGCGCAACCAATTAGGTAGCGAGACCAGGTCGAACGTGTGGCGACTCTGGTGTCTGTATGGAGTCTAGTTTGGTAGCTTAGGGCTAGACCGGGACACCATGGTGGTGCAACTGGTCGCGCCGCCATGGTGTCTTGGTGAAATAGAGCCATAAGATCCTACCACCAGCTTTTAACGCGATTCATTAGACGACCTGAACTGAACTGTGAAAGGGATGAAGCTATATACACCACTATTTTTTAATTAGCACACATACTTATAGGGCTTATTAGAAAAGCCCTTGTTATTTTATAAGTAAAATCTCAATAAATAATATTCATAAACAGCAAAGTTATTAGCGTTGGTTTATGTCCCAAAATGTCACTCAATTTATGGAAATATTGTGTAAACTATTGGTTACTGAATGAATAAGTGACAATTATTAAGGAAAAACACTGCCCGCAGTATTTTCTACTAGCAATTGTTATATTTGATTGATTCTATGATGAATTTACCTTTTCGTGGTCAATTTTAGGATTTCGGTTTTTTCTACTTTTGACTACATAAATATGATCAGTGACGGGTACAGATAGAGCCCCATTTTTTTTTGTACTAATTAAAAAGTAGGGGTGTATTGTGTATAGCTCCATTCCTTTTTCTCGCTCGCACGCCTGTCATTTTAACACATGTACCTAACTATATATAATTGGCCGGACGCTAAGCTAACAGGTTATAAAACCGAATCATTACAAAATGGAAAGCGCTATGCTCGGAGTTTCGCATCAGGAATGAAGATATCCGCAGGAGAACCAAGGTCGCCGACATAGCTCGGAGAACCGCCAAACTTAAGGCCCAAGCGCCCGAAAAGTGGCTTAAAACAGTGACTTTCTGAAGCCTACTCCTCGGTAACGGCTAAGTTTATAGGTTTGAAAAAAATATATGTTTATCATAGATTCATGAACAATATTATCAACGTTTGATTTTTTCGTGCTATTAATGCTTTTGTGTATAAAAAATATTTAGCAATTTCGCAACTTTTCGCAACTTTTTTCCTATTCCTTCGAAACGGCTTGTATCTTTAGAAACATTTTTACACATAAAAATTGGTTGTTAAATATTCTTCAAAGTGAACATAGCATATGTAAATCAACCAATATTTCGCAAAGAAAACGGATTTAAAGGTCAGCCGCGCGCTTTCCGGGCGCTGCTGACCGTAAATAAATGCACAGATTTGCGTACTGCCGCCTAGGTGGGTGCGAGAGTTGCGTCCATTTAATATCGGCCAGATGGTTCAAAGGACTATAAGCCTTAAGTGGCAGTGCGCAGGACACATTGCCCGCAGAACGAATGGTCAATGGGGTTGGAAGGTTCCAGAAAGTGGCGTCCGTGCACCGGAAAACGCAGCGTTGGAAGGACTCCCCAGATAGACCGATGACCTGGTGAGGGTCACGGAAATGCGGTGGATGCGAGACGCACAGGACCGTTCGTTGTTGCGACACTTAGGGGAGGCTTACGTCTAGCAGTGGACGTCCTTCGGCTGAAATGATGATGATGGTGAGAACACTGTATACCTCACGAACTCTCAGATTACTTTCTATTAAGAATTACTTTTTTTTTCTTATGATTTCTTTTTTGTGTGTTTTTGTGTGCAAGAACAGTTCTTACATAATATCTATAAATATTGTAACATGAACCACTTTTTTTTAAAAGAGTAACCATGAAGTTTTTTGCTGGTTCTTCTCCATAGGAAACGACCAATTTGGAACCGTGCACCAGCTTCTGACGTTTTATAAGTGCCCATGTAGGCCTATGTGAAATAAAATATTTTGACTTTGACTTGATTTTGACTTTGATGATGATTACAAAATCATTCTTGCATCGTTTGATATGTCAGTCATCGGCGATGTTACTAAAACGACGTTACATTGGAATTCCAAGCAAATCAAATCAGATAGGTATTAGTGAAACACATTCTATCCACAAATGTCGATCAAATTTTTATCTGAATTTTAGCATCACTTTTTTTTATACTATTGATAGGCTCGCGTTTGACCACTATCTCACCTGATGGTAAGCGATGATGTGGCCGACGATGGAGCACGCTCGCCTAGAAGTAACCTATTCACTCTTGACTTAAAGCCCCTAGGTTGCAGCTATCAAGAAACACAGACTCCGGCAGGGAATTCCGCTCCTTAGCTGTACGAAAACGCTTTGTACGACGTTCGTACTGATCAAAAACATACATTCAGCCGAACATAGAACCTCCTTTTCGAAGTCGGTTAAAAAGATTTGAATCACATTCACCCACAGTTAATTCAATAAAATGTCCTACATACCAACAGTACTGAATTGAAACCCTCCATTTATCTCTACGTCAACTGAACCTGTCAATGTAAAATCGATCGTAGTTACAAACTTTAAGCTTCAATATCGCCTGTCGTTAAACTCAGTATAGGGATGAGCAACGAGGCCTTAATTACGGGTTGACCGGGTCATCGATAGTGTGGTAAGATAGTATCACAAATTATTTCCGGGTAGGTGTGAAAAACAGTGTAACGAGCTGTAGGTCGAGGATTTGAACCCAGCCAGGCGCATTACTTTGTGTAATTTATTTCATCAGCACTGCTCTCAAAACGGTGAAGGAAAACATCGTGAGGAAACCATATCCTAGAACCAAAAATTCGAAGACATGTGGCATTCACCAACCCGCACTGGGCCCGCGTGATGGATTACGGTCCATTCCCTCTCTTAGAGAAGCCCTGAGTCCCAGCAGTGGGAACCTTAAAAGAGCTGATGATGATGATGATGATGTAAAAAACCGGCCTCATAGGGGCCTTCACTAATATAACTTTGCTACAGAAAGAAGATTGTTTTTGTAGTTTTAAAAGACTGACTATAACCTACCTCGCATTTCTGTGCCCTTGGGAGCCATAAAAGTAAAATAGAAGCCATTGCTGACTTCATGTGGCCACAGTTTCGCCTTTCAATAACATAGCTAGTTGTTGCCAGCGGTTTTACCCGTGTGAAAGTAGAATTGCCCCAAGGGTACACACTCCTGGAACAAATCGTATCCTGTACAGTTTCGTACGGGTTTTAGGATTCTTTTTGTTTATATTGACGGTATTCTTCTACTTTAATATGCCATTTTAACTGCCTTATTGGTCTTGTGGTCGCAAGTACGACTGCAGAGTGTGGGCTACAGGGTTCGATTTCCATGTCGGGTAAAAAGAGTGGTTGGGTTTTCTCCATTACGGATTACTCTGTAGCAGCCCAAAGTTTAGAAGTTAGGGGTGTGTCTCCCCCGTACCTTGGACAGCATGCAAAGCTGTTGTTCCTGCACCTGTTTTTTTTTTGTTATTGATAGGCTCGCGTTTGACCACCGTCTCACCTGAAGGTAAGCGACGATGTGGTCGACGATGGAGCACGCTTGCTTAGAAGTAACTTATTCACTCTTGACTTAAAGACCCCTAAATTGTAGCTATCAGGAAACATAGTCTTCGGCAGGGAATTCCACTCCTTGGCTGTACGCACAATAAATGTGTGATTTCTCTCCGGTGGTGATGAATTGCCTTCCCACTAGACTATGGAGCAAAGGAACAGAGAGTGCACCTATGTTTACATACACACTTTTTCATTAATCTCCTATAAACTCGGCTAATCTCTGTTGAGAGTAGCTACCGTGATCGAAGTACAGTCGGGAGGATTAAAATACTTTTAAACTTTCTTCAAGAATCACTTTGTTTATTGGTGAAAACGACATGAAAATCCGTCTAGTAGTTTTGAGTTTATTGTGTTCATACAGTCCAGATATAAATATGCCACAACTATCACACACAAATATCCGGTGGAGGAACGGTAACCATCCGCACCGAGCGAGCCCGAATCATCGACAGCGCGTAGGGAGAGAGCATGGAAACGCGTGCCTCAAAGAGATATCAACAAAACCTGGGCAAGTCAGCAAAAAAGGGACCCAGCCGAAGCCTACTAGAGAAATAGGCTTGTTTCCGAAAGGATAACCCGGGGTCATGAAACTCAAGGAAAAGAAGAAACATAGGAAAAGGATTTAATCAGTGAAAGTCTAACACGCCCCTCCGGTCCACCTTACAGCCTATTCACGATATCGGTCTTAGAGGGGAGCGGCACGGCGAGCGGCGCGGCATAGGTAAGCGCGGCGCTATGAGCGGTGACTCGTGGTGTGCTTTAAACATTTTCACACTTTTGATGTTACATCTCGCCGCCCTACGCTTAGCTACAGCTCACAACGGCAAGGTTGTGAACGGACGATTAGAGCAATAGAACGGGAGATTTTTGAATGATTTACTTCCTAAAAAACCCAATGGGGGGCTTTGTTTACAATAAGTAAAAGCACAGAAAAGATGAACGAGTGTCGCCGCTTGTCTCACTCCCTTTAACTCCACTACAGGCAATAAACCAATACAAACGTGCATTACGCAACTAACAGACCACGCACACTTAGATCGCAAGTTTGCTATTGGTAGTTGAACTATGAGCTTTGCCTTACTTTGTGGCATGCCTGCCCTGCCCAAAAAAGCCGTTCTAACCTCTTTCATCTGTTATATAGGTAAGTGTTATGCTTATTCAGCAATACATCACATTCAAGTCACTCCCATCGATATTATTAGCAATTCCTCTCATGCTTCAAGGAAAACGCTTATAAATAAATAATACGAGCATGATCTGGTCACGGCCGATAGCAAATTGCTAGCAATTATGTGGAAACGAGGTTAAAAAGCGGTTCTTGTAGAAACTACGAAGATCCGACGCTAATTGAAGCTAGACAAACTTATCTACGGTATAAAGTCGGAGTTAAATTTTATAAGGAGTAGACGGTGCCTGCGTGAAGAAAAATTTTGACCTAGAAAGAAAGAAAAAACTATTATTCATGCCTCACATAATCGTACTTTTTTAGGCTAGCCCTTGTTGTCTCACTGCTGAGCAGAATTCCCCCCATTCCTACTAACACAATTCACAATTCCACACAGACGTTTAAAAACTTAAAATATATAAGCTGTGTGAAGCCAAAAACTTAACTCAGCATATAGCGCAATATTTAAAACGATAAATAACGCATCACTGGTATTCTGTTAGGGCTCAAGGCGATGGCGCAAATACACTCACGGACCGTTAAATAGACTATCGAAATAAAATAATTGAGAAATGAATAAAATAAAATTAAATAGACTAGGTACCTACATAGGACTAGGCGCATATTACTAAAAGAGTTCTAAGTATACTTGTAGATGGATGTAGAGGGAGAGGAAGGCCGAAGAAAAGATGAATGGATTGTGTGAGAAGTGATATGAAAGAAAAGGGAGTTAGTGATAGTTTGACGGGTGTCAGGACAGAATGGAAGAAAAAAAACTTGTTGCGCCGACCACAAGTAATATGGGATAAGGACAGGAAGAAGAAGAAATAGACTAAGTACCTTTATATTCGAAAATTGGCCAAGTGCGAGTTGGCCTCGCACACGAAGGGCTTCGTACTACATATTAAAAACGAGCAAAGAGAACACTGATAACATAACGTTTCTTGAATGGGGCACCCTTTGATTTTTAATTTTATTTAATTATATTATTTTTTGTTGTAGCGGCAATAGAAATACACATTTTGTGAAAATTTCAACTATCTATCTCTTACAGTTTATGAGATACAGCCCGCTGTCCGCGAACAGACAAACAGACGGACGGACTGACAGTGGCGGCTTTGTAATAGGGATCCGTTGGCACCCTTCAATTACGGCACCCTAAAAAAGTGTGGACACGGAACACTCAATACCTCTTAAATTATTTCAGTAATATGATAAATGTGAAAGTATGTTTGTTTGGATGCTTGCTAATCAATCATATCAGCTCTGTTTATTTGGATCAATCAATCATACTTACAGCGCCTGAACGGATGTTCAACATAGGCAGGTGATGGTACCTGATTCATTCCCGTGCGATTATTATCGACGTTCACGTGAGTAAAGCTGCTGGCAAGAACTAGACAAACGATAATCTTATGGATTAACCTCTCAGGCAAAAAACTACCAAATTCGGTACACCTCGGTACAAGCTAACTTAAACCTTATTTTTACGTCATAAGGTTATAATTAGCTGGAGTGAGGTGTACTGTATTAGTACACTGGTGTCTGTCAGGCTAATGGCGGATAAACTTGTCATCAAGTCGTCGCAATTGCTAAAATGTTATATCTATATATAACGAATATGTAGATACCTAAAATCTAATCTTTATAATTATATAATTCTTCTGTAGGTACGTTTGTTTATCACCTATCTCCTCTCAAACATGCATAATCAGTCTTTTTAATGTTCCCACTGCTGGAACTCAGGCCTCTTGTCTAGGAGAGGGAACGAGCCGTAATCCACCACGCGGGCCCAGTGCGGGTTAGTGAATGTCACATGTCTTTGAATTTTTGGTTCTAGGAAATACCGGTTTCCTCACGATGTTTTCCTTTACCGTTTTGTGAGCAGCGGTGATGAAATTAATTATAAAAGTAAGTCGGGGTTACCACTGAGCCACTACTGCTCTAAAGACACCACTCTCTTAAGAATACAATTACTGCTAATTAACTAATAGACACATTAATTCCCATGCGTTAACAAATAGGATTGCATAAATATTTAAGATGGCGAGTATGAATGTACGAGCATTAAGATGGTTACCTAGAGGAACAGACAGTTCCCCCATGTGGTACATGTAACGAACAATTAATGTAATTAATTATACGAGAGACAGATAGGTAATTACCCTTTGTCGCTAACTCCACAGTAATGTATTGTTGCTTATTGGTTACTTTTTTTTGCTGGAGTTTCACAATCTAACCGGGAGGTGGCGCTGCAATCAGGTTATCTATTTTTTTATGTATAAAAATCCTGCAGACCTCTAGTATTTATATAAAAAGCTCGTGTCGCAGTGTTTGTTATCGAAAAGGCTTGACCGATTTTTATAATTTTCTTTTTTTGTGTAGGCCTGAGAATAGGTTTTTTTTTTGGTGGGGAAAATCATCTAATGACAACTCCCGCTCTTAGGCAGAGCGGGAGATAGTGTCAGACTCTTACTGACTAAAAATCCCCACCCCGTTCCTTCAAGCCTTCATACCGGGGCTCGAGTTCCCTTTCGGAAAACCCTGGCCCCCGTAGGCTGCGACCCAGCTGGGCCCCTGCTGTTGCTGACAACTCCGTGACGCACGGGAACAGTGCGCGCCGTCGACGACTTGGGCTTGGTCCGGACAGTTACCGGACAGCCGGACAGTAAGCTACCCATTGCTTACTGTCCGCAAGCCCACAGGCAGTAGCTAGTACACTAACAAAATAATATACTCGTTCATTATGTACTCGTATAACGGAATTTATACGGTTTCTCTAATTTGAATGAATGTAGGTAATCCGATGTTGACCTTAGGAAAATTACCAGCTTTAAATGTCGTTCTATCATATATTTAATTATAATCTAGCCTAGGCTTATAATCTAGCACTAAATAGAGTACTGCCTACTGTACTGAGAATATTGAATAAAAATATATGGTTGATCTAATTAATAATATGATTTAAAAGAGTGTCCATGAAGTTTCTTGCACGTTCTTCTCCATAGATCTACTCTTTGGAACGTGTAATTTAGCTTCACTTTTTTTGGACTGACCGACATTTGACTATTCAAAAGGTCTATTTGAAATAAAAATAAGATTTAATTTAAATGAAATGTAAAATAAAAACCCTTAACTGTGACTAAAAAGTATAGTGTTGAAAAACCTCTCCATCGCTGTCGACTGGTAATGTACCCAAAAGACTGGCAGCATTGCCACGCGGTACCTATGGCAATGGTTATCCTCCAAGGTCCAAGGTAAAAGTTAGACCTCGAGTCACGTTAGATGACAATAAGGCGTTTGGAAAGGTCTGGATTGGCGTGAGCATTCGGAGCCTACGATCCGAAACTTTCTACCTCCAACGGCTTGAAAGTATAACTACTAGCAAAGTTATTACGGTTCTGTCTTCGTAGCCGCAGCGGCAGCACCAGCACAGCACGACGAGCTAATGTTACGCGACGTCCTGCGTGAGCGATCTAGACGGGAACGTGAAGCAGCGCGGCGTGGTGAGAAAACAACAAACAGTCGAAACGTATTGAAGTGGCCTACGTAACCAAACGCACGTGGGGTGCGGTGCGGAGCGGCGCGAAATGAAGCGAACGCGCGAACTGGATGCGTTGTCGTCGTGTTTTTAGACGATTCGCGTGCACGTAGGACATAGCCGCTGCATCGCACCGCATCGCATTGAATTCGCTTGTCACCGCTTCATAATCGCGTTCGCTTTGAACCGCCTACCTAGGACGTAGCGTTAGAAAAAGAAAATAAAATGTAAAGTAGTTAATTTTTTTTTAATGAGTTTAACTTGTGCTTGACTGCGATCCGACCTGGTGGTAAGCAGTGATGCAATCGTTGATGGTGAGGTGCACTAGTTTATTAAGAGCCTATTCACTCTAGCCTTGAAAACACACAAATTATAATTATTTAGATACTCGTCACACAGGTATTCTTTACCTATTTCGGGCATCAGTCTCTCACAAAATTGTTCATATTATTTAGATTAAGTATTTTTGTTCTACATAATGCATTTGTGATGAGAAATAAATTGATTTATATCACCAGTGACCCACCCTAGCTTTGTACGACTGTTAGAAATCTTTGAAATTCTCGGTATTTTTCTACTGCAGTCCAAACAACATGAAAATCCGTTCAATATTTTTTGTTTAAGTCATGGCAGAAAATAGTAATAATAGTTGGAGTCACGCCATAACACTAATTTTAAGTCGTTTGTGGTGCGAGACCTTTCTCAATGGAGAGTTTTGGCCGAAGGGTGTCGTTTATCAACGATTTCGTGGAAGAATACCGACCTCACAGCGAAACACGACGCCGTCACTTCGTGTGTGCTAGTTTAAGTTTTGTTGTTATAATTATGTATTAGTTTATTTTATTGTATAAGATTATTTTATGTATTTTTTTTTTCTATGGGCCTTCGATGCCTTAAAATAAATGGTTATTATTATTATTAAAACTGACTGGAACGAATATTATAAAGGTGAAACTTTTTGAGTATGTATGTTTGTTTCATCTTCACGCTCAAACGGCTGAACAGATTTCGATGAAACTTGGTGCAAGTATATTCCAGAATAGAACATAGGATAATTTTTATCCCAGGAGTGTGTTCGCTTGGGACAATTTTCTTCTATCACGCGAGCGAAATCGCTGGCTGCAGCTTGTGTTCTCAAAATTTTATTTCTCATAATTTTCATTCATCTTGTATACTTAATGCTTATTCATGTTAATTATTTGTAACTTAAAAACGGCTGGACAGGTTTTAATATCTTTGCTTTATTAGATTTTTCGCCGCCCCGAGTAGCAAAATATTATCTATTAAAATATCAGAAAAAATATCTAAATACTATACATCGAAAAATTACAGCACTGTCGAATACCTTGGTCATAATTCATTCAATAATTCGATCAAAAAGTATAATTAAAAGTTAAATAATAATAATAATAATATAATTTTTATTTCAAGAATCAATGACTCATAAAAAATTAATACAATACAGAAGTCATAATTAAAATTAATATACGAATTAATAATTAAAATCATAATCACATTAAGCACTACATTCATTGACTACTAGGCGACACGAAGTTTTCCGGGTCCGCTAGTAGAAGATAAAAACCTCAGCCCTTTAAAACAAAACGAACTTAATAACGCTCTTACTAAGTAGCCCCTTGTGTTTAAATTTTATGCCAAAAACACTCTGAAAGTCTTTTGTAAGGTAGTCGAAGAGTTTGCTTCGCCTCATTTTCACATCTCGTACCGACAATCTTGTTCGTTAGCTCTGTAGTTTACGAGCTAGTGTAAGAATGTAGATTTTTGTATAAAACATGTTATTTCGTTTGTAATTAGGGTAATAAGACGATGTTGAGTACATGTTGACCGCCTCCAACATCGGTGAAACCTTTGAATTAGAATTGTGTGGTCGTAATATTGCGCCATTTTTAAACTGTACCTCCATAATGTTTCTGAACGAAGGCTAGGGACTTACAAACAAAAGAACCTAGAGGTCTTTAAGTCAAGAGTGAATAGGTTACTTCTAAGCAAGCGTGCTCCATCGTCGGCCACATCATCGCTTTATCATCACCAGCTTTTTTAATGTTCCCACTGCTGGGACTCAGGCCTCCTCTCTAGGAGAGGGAATGGGTCGTAATCTACCACGCAGGCCCAGTGCAGGTTAGTGGATGTCACATGTCTTCGAATTTTTGGTTCTAGGACATGCCGGTTTCCTCACGATGTTTTCCTTCACCGTTTTGAGAGCAGTGGTGATGAAATAAATTACACAAGGTAATGCGCCTGGCTGGGTTTGAACCCGCGACCTACAACTCGTAAGTCGGGGCCGTTATCACTCGGCCACTACTGCTCTCACATCATCTCATCATCGCTTACCATCAGGTAATATAGTGGACAAACGCGAGCCTACCCATAACAAAAAAATGTGTGAAATATAGAATTCCAAAAGTTGGTAAAATAGTGTTTCTTTCTGCCATACAACAGACAGAAAATATTTGAAAATTTTGAAAAAGATAAATAGTTTTTCTATTAGCAATCAAAAATAATTAAGTCTTTAATGCTGCATTCTACATATTGTGACCGGAAGACAAGTTAGCCCATTTTTAAGGGCGTTTGTGACACGATCATTATCGCGATTTGTAATTAGGTACAAACTTAAGATAAAAATATTGTTACTAACCCTATAGATCTTTGTTGTCTGCTAATATAATATAATATTCCACAACTATTAGGTACACAACGCCGTCTAGTCTCAAACTAAGCAGAGCTTGTGTTATGAGTACTAGACAACTGATAAACATACTTATATATTTCTAAATACATACATATTATAGATAAATTACACCCAGACACAGAACAAATGATCGTGCTCATCACACAAACATTTGTCCTGGGTGGAAATCGAACCCACGTGCTGATTTCCTCACAATGTTTTCCTTCACCGTTTTGAGAGCAGTGGTGATGAAATAAATTACAAAAAGTAAAGCGCTTGTTTGGGTTTGAACACACGACCTACTACCTACTTGTAAGTCGAGGCTATTAACACTGACACAGCACTGTTCCTATCTATATATTGTGCTTAATTAAACCAAAGTGCATTCAATACAAAACAAAGTAAAACAACAAAGATATTCCTTTGAACACAACACATAACGAGAATCACAATTTCCAATGAATATCCTCTGAATAGTACAATTCCGATAATTGTCCTACATACTGTACAAGAGAATGGACCTTTCTATAGGACAATATAATGACATTTCATGACCGATTTATTTGTAACCTATTTTATCAGCTCGTTTGCATCGGCTGCTCAAAATAGCCGGCGATGTACGATGTGGTAATTAATCGGAGCAATTAATGACTGACGGGTTATTATGTTACCATTGATCGTACTGATAGGTGATCAGTGTAATTATAATGACATACTACTCCCATTTGACTGGCCTGTTGGTCTAGTGGTTAGTGGCCCTGACTGCTATGCCGGAGGTCGTGGGTTCGATCCCCACCCAGGACAAATGTTTATGTGATGAGCATGATCATTTGTTCTGTGTCTGGGTGTAATTTATCTATAATATGTATGTATTTAGAAATATATAAGTATGTTTATCAGTTGTCTAGTACCCATAACACAAGCTCTGCTTAGCTTGGGACTAGACGGCGTTGTGTGATAGTTGTGGAATATTATTATTATTATTTATCCAACTGTAACAATGCTTAAACGAGGTAATGTTTTTTGGTGACCAACAAGGCATCGCGCTTTTTTTTAATAATATAAACTCCTAGTTTTTGCCCGCGGCTCACCCCACGTACATAAAATATAGTCTATATCACTTAGGAATAAAGCAGCTTTCTATCGGTAAAAAAATTTTAGCAATCGGACTAGTACTTTCAAAGATTACCTCTTACATACGAAAAAACAAACTTTACCTTTATAATATTAGTGTTGACTACGCGCTTGACTGTGATCCCACCTAATGGTAAGCAGTAATGCAATCGTTGCTGGTGAGGCGCACTAATTTATTAAGAGCCTATTCACTCTAGCCTTGAAGACATCTAAATTATAATCGGACGGGATGTATTATTTCTCTCATATACCTAGCCTTTTCCCGACTAGCGGGGTCGGCGTCCATTCTAAACAGATGTGGCTGAATACCTGTGTTTTACATGGAACGACCTACCAGATCATTACAACCAAGTAACTGGGTAGCATGATATTTCTTGAATAGACTGTTACACACTGTAGCAGTGGCGGATTAGACATATAACAAGAGTAGCAAATGGCCCCGCGTATTCGAAAATCCTGTACTTACTCACAAAAATCTAGTCAAAATATAATAATATATTGAAATCCGAATACAGCTGATTATTTAATTAAATATGATAGTCAATCTCTTAGATGAGGGAACTCATTACCGTACTTTCGACGTATCTTACCCAATTCTAATAATCACGGGGTTATGAATGAGAAGTATTTAATAGGTCTACACAGGGGCTTCTTGGTCGGATTTGCTACAGGCCCGGATCAGGCTTGATCTGCCACTGCACTGAAGCCCATAGAAACAAATAAGCCTTCTAATATAGTCTCAATGAGGCAGTTGAAAAACTTATTGATGGTCATTACAAATATGTCCAACACGTTTATCGTTTATCAAAACCATTACAAATACGACGTATAGGCGCGTGGGTTTGTCTGCCTCATGTGCGTCTTTATACTCTGGCACCAACAGTCTTGGTGTAAATGCAGCTGAACACAAAAAAATCGGCCAAGTGCGAGTGGGACTCGTGCACGAAGGATTCCGTAACGTCCGTAGCAAAATGCGAGAAAAACCAATCACGTTTGTTCTATGGGAGCCCACTTAAATACTTATTTTACTGTGTTTTTTTAGTATTTGTTGTTATAGCAACAACAGAAATACATTATTTGTGAAAATTGCAACTGTCTACCACGGTTACTACACTGCCTGGTGACAAACTGACAGACAGACTTATGGACGGCCAGAAGAGTCTTTAATGTAAATGAAAGAACACTGTAGATTCCGCAGATTCTTAGATTACTTCCTATTATGACTCTCTTATATTATATAATATGATTACTTTTATTTTGCCTTTGAGTACAATATAGACCAGTCTACACTGTCTTTACATAATATCTATGAAGGTTGTAGGTCGCGGGTTCGAACCCAGTCAGGCGTATTACTTTGTGTAATTTATTTCATCACCACTGCTCTCAAAACGGTAAAGGAAAACATCGTGAGGAAACCGGCATGTCCAAGAACCCAAAAATTACTGTAATATAGAAATATTGTAAAAACAACCATTTTTTTAAAAGAGTAACCGGCTAGATGCATTAGAGTCGATTGAAAAGCGTGCCAAGATCATAGGCAATGATACTCTTGTGAAGTCAAAACTCCAAAGTCTTGAGCATCGACGCCGAGTTGCTAGCCTGTCCGTTTTCTATCGTTTATACTTCGGGTAGTGTGCACTAGAGTTACACAATTTAATTCCGCCAAGTCCGTTCCATCATCGGACCACAAGACGTACGGCGGTGCGCCACCGGCCACCACCCACACATTCATTATACGTAAGCTAAAGAGTGGAATTCCCTGCTAGAGTCTGTATTTCCTGATAACTATAACCTAGGGGTCTTTAAGTCAAGAGTGAATAGATTACTTCACGGCAAGCGTGTTCCATCGTCGGCCGCATCGTCGCTTACCATCAGGTGAGATAGAGGTCAAACGCGAGCCTATCCATTAAAAAAAAAAGAAAGGGGTTCTTGCCTGTTCTGTTCTCAATTTGGAACCGTGTACTAGCTTCTGACGTTTTATAAGAGCCCATGTAGGCCTATGTGAAATAAAAAGTCTTGTTCTTTTTTTTAGTCTTAGTAATAGGGTTTCTGTTTTACCTTTTGGGTACGGAACCTTAAAGAACTTCATAGCAGTAATATCTATAGCTGTATTCGTGTACCTTCCCCGGAAGAGCTTCTATACAAAGAGCCTTACTATATATGTATATATGTGTTACAGCTGACATGTGTGATAGGATTGCAAATGAGATTAAAGGATATGTCGGCTATGATGGGCCACTCATATCTCTCTTGCTGACATACACATCTATACTGACTACTGGAATTAGGAGCGTGAAAATTTCCATGAGGTTTCCTTTTATGAGGTAGGCTAGCACCAAGAAAGGATTTTCTAAAATTCAGCCCCTTTTTTTTAAGAGTGGAAATCATCCAATTTCTTCTCCCGCTCTGGGTTGGGCGACTTTTCTGAGATTTTTACTGACTAAAACCACACCTGTGTCCTTCAGGGGGATGAAACGGAGGTGTAAAGTTTTTACGTGTAAAAATTGTAACATTAAACATTTTTTTTTAAAAGAGTAACCATTCTTCCGGTTCTTCGACCAATTTGGAACTGTGCACTAGCTTCTGACGTTTTATAAGTGTCCATGTAGGCCTATGGGAAATAGAAATATTAGAATTTTTTGAGATTTTTATTTTATTATATTAATACCTATTTTCATGTGAGTGAAGGCCCTGGCAGAAACTAGTTCATTGATAAATTTGAACTTAAGAATATTTTAAATCTACTTCAATGCCAGTTTATTAGGCTACAGTACAGATTGAAAAAAGTTTATGATTATAATAAAAAATCATATTAAAATATAGCTATTACATTATAATATATTCATTTAGTTAGTTCCAGTATTTTATTTTTTTGTTAGTTAGGTTAGACTAATAGAGTCAGATAATTAGTATGTCATTTCCCCATATTGGTTTAAAGATGGCAAATACGGTTGCTAATGGAGATTGTGTCCTAGTTTCGATAAAGTGGATGGGAAATATTTAATTTTTCCCCACCAGACTTTTCCACTGGTAAGAATGTTTATTTATTATAAGATTTATACTGAAATTTTTATATTTTTCCTACCCATTGGAAAAAAAACTAAAAATATGTTTTTTCTCAACAAAATTACATTTCAAACATCCAGTATGTTATTTAGTAGAAAAACGTCGGCAAAAAATATATGAATTCTTAATTAGTGAGAGATCTGAAACCTATACTAGGCCTAAGTTTAGCATTCCAAGCCCTCACCATCAAAAACTTAACTGTTTGTCCATACTTTGCGCATTGGAGCATATGGACGTACGTATATACGCACGTCTGTATCTCTTATCACTCATTCCTCGTGAACGAAGATATTCCGTAACACGCTGAAATATATATGAACCCGGAACGGAGTTAGCATTAAAAAATGTACGAACCCAAACAGCGTAGCGCTACCCGATATTGGGTAAAAAATCCGGTTTATAAGCTCAAACAACTTCTTAAAAAGTACCAATTAAAAAACATTATTTGCTAATTAGGTACTTGACCATACAATATTTTTCCACGTACCTAACGATCCTTCTTTTTTATTTGTAAAAAGATCCTTTCCCGTTAACCACGGTAGGCCCTTATCGGGTACCCGGACAATAGCTTCTTGGAGGAACGTAAGTGGGTACTCGAATCTGGGACCTTCCACAAACCCTTAGTAGGTAGGTATTTCCCGGATATTGCAGTGATTTTCGTGGAACAGGTAAAGGTAAAGTTGAGTATAAAATAATTTATACAGGCGGTTTACATACTCGTATTAACTTCAAAAGTAAGTTTTTTCACAGAATAAAATATATAATCCTAGTACATTAAAAACCACTTAAATACTAAATTTAAAATAAATATATATAAATAAACTTACCAGTGCCAAAAATTCCAACTTCAACCAACCAATAAAAGTTCACACTTTTACAAAATAAAACCGACAAGTCATTTAATTCCGTACACCGAAGAAAGCTCGTCAAAACAATTTGACAAATATTTGTTCAGCCGGCTAAACAAATGTACTAGGTTCACAGAAACACAGAAGATGTTTTAAACTCGAATCAGTACATAGTCGAAACTGTGAGGACGCGTAGCCGTAGACGTCCGTAGCCGAGCGTCCTCGTAGCGCCACTGCTACGCGGCGTAGGCAACTACGGACTGCCTGACTGGCGTGATATAGATAGGAGCAGAAGGCTCGCTGTTAAGAACGCATGATAAGGATTTTGTACTTGATGTCATAGTACCGGTATAATGGAACTTGCTGGAAATTTAGGTTTAAACATTTTGATTCGGTGGATCTTGTAATATTATTATTATCATTATCACTTCACACACAGTATGAGACTATTAGTGAATGCATGAACTAGGAAAGCGATTTACAGATTATTCAACCTGTTTTTTAGTATAGTTTTTTCCTCTCCTAGAGAGGAGGCCTGAGTCCCAGCAGTGGGAACATTAAAAAGCTGATGATGATTTTTTTTTTCTTACGATGGGAAAAATCATCCAATGACAACCCCGCTCTTAGGCGAAGCGGGAAATAGTGTCAGACTCTTACTGACTAAAAAACCCATCTCGTTCCTTCAAGCCTTCATACCGTGGCTCGAGCGCCCTTTCGGATAACCCTGGCCCCAGTAGGCTTCGACCCGGCTGGGCCCCTGCTGTTGCTGACAACTCTTTGAGGCGCGCGGGAACAGTGCGCGCCGTCGACGACTTGGGCTTGGTCCGGACAGTTACCGGACGGCTGGACAGCGACCTACCCATTGCTCACTGTCCGCAAGCCCGCGCCACCGTAGGGCTGGAAATCGGGATCGGAATCCCGGTGGCGGCGAGATCGCCATTGCCTGATGCGGTTGGCCTCCTCCTTAGTTTGCATTACTGCTTCGCAGAAATCGGCGACCGCCTGCCACTCCTCCTCGCTCCGGACCATGGCGTCTACCAAGGCCCGGCGCAGCTGATCATGATGATGATGATAATGATTTTTTGTATATAATATGCAAAACCTGAAACACCTGTCTAATATATGTATGTATAGAATCTGCCCGCTATGACCTGCCGTGACCTGTATTATACTTAGTATCGGTGGTGTCCAACTTGTGACCTTTTTAAATATTTTAGGGAAAAAATATTATAACATGGTGTAAAAATTATTAACTTTATTCAGGTTTGGCAAATACTAAAAATAATGTTGTATATTTATGGAAGCTATTTTAGATTCTATCTTTATTTCGGTAGTCGATGGGGACGAAAGGTTCTGGAGTGGCGACCGCGTACCAGAGCAGCGTTGGAAAGCCTCCCCACAAGTTGGACCGATAACCTGGTGAGGGTCGTGGCAATCCGACGGATGCGAGACGTACAGGACGGGTTATTATGGTGACACTTGGGGGAGGCCTATGTCCAACCGCGGGCGTCTTACGGCTACAATGATGATGTGATGATGACCTTTATTTTTTGAATAAAAGTCATTGGAAGTCTCCGAATCCCAGTAGAGTCCAGTGGCTAAGGCACCCGCCTCTCATGTATGAGATTGCGGGTTCGATACCGAATAATTCAAATGTACTCTTTTTAGCCGCCATGCCTCGCGTGTAAAATCGTTGGTACCGTGATTTTCATTAGTAAATATTTGACAGTCGTTTCAAGTAGTGTTACACTAGAAAGTCTGACCATCAGTATATCCGTATCATGTCGCCCAGTAACTGGGGTCACAGATCTGATAGGCAGCCGCTCCATTGTTTTTTTTATGGTGGGGAAAATCATCCAATGACATCCCCCGCTCTTGGGCGGAGCGGGAGATAGTGTCAGACTCTTACTGACTAAAAACCCACCCCGTTCCTTTTAGCATTCATACCGGGGCTCGAGCTTTCGGATAACGCTTCGACCCGGCTGGGCCCCTGCTGTTGCTGACAACTCCTTGAGGCGCGCGGGAACAGTGTGCTCCACCATGTCCTCTGGAGGCAGTCGCTCCATGCAAAACAGGTATTCAACCGCACCCGGGCAGACTGAAAGCCGACCTCATGCTTGACTGGCCTTATTGGAACATGGTTCTTCTAATATCTTCTACGTATTCCTCTTATTTCTATTTTTCTGCACTCTATGCAGAGTCATGCAATTATCAAGCCCTTTCAATTAACCAATTAACCTCTTCTTATTATTTCAATATCGAGGGCCCTTCAAGAATAATATTGTGTTTCAATTTTGATTAATCCCAGCCATTAAGTCTAAGGCTGCATTCCCACTTTGTCGTAACGGTTAATTTATCGTCGGACGACTATCGTCTCTAACGTTCCCATTATAACAACTATAAGTCGATAGTCTGATAGTGACTGATAGTCGCAACAACGACACAAGATTTATTGTCACGGTTTAGTTGTGACAATTTTTGTCTTACGACTGTCTTGCTAGCCGTTCTCACTGTCATGACAATCTGTTGTCACCGCAGTAAAAGTCGTTGACGACTATTAATCGTGTCATCCTATATGTGAATACCATCATCATCATCGTCGTTTCAGCCGAAAGACGTCCACTGTTGGACATAGGCCTCCCCTAAGTGTCGCAACGACCGATACTGTGCGTCTCGCAAGCACCGCATTCTCGCGACTCTCACCAGGTCATCGGACCACCTTGTAGGAGAACTTCCAACGCTGCGATTTCCGGAACGCTGTCATCACTCCAGAACCTTTCGGCCCCATCGACTATCTGTTCTACGAGCAATGTGCCCAGCCCACTGCTACTTTAGTTTGGTGACTCTTAAGGCTATGTCAGCGACCTTTGTTCTACTGCGGATATCTTCATTCCTGATGCGATCACGCAAGGAAACACCGAACATAACCCTTTCCATTGCCCTTTGCGTAACTGTAAGCCTTCTTATGAGACCCATTGTAAACGACTATGCTTGAATGCCATAAATATGTGAACACCTCTATTTAAATATATAAGCCGCGACACATAAAATTACACGACTATCTGTCGTCACGACAAAATGAGTATGCGGCCTAAGACCAATTTATTGTTGTATTTTACAACTATTTTCTGAATATTGTAATACTAAGATAAGGTCAAACACTTAACTATTGTATCTCGTAATAATATTAATTATATCTTCTCCAATTATTCTGAGGTCTGGTGGAATTATGGAATTAGCATATTATTGTTTTAGGTATTTGCTTTGTTCTCGTTAATTTGGTCTTAATGGATTCCTTGACTAACACATTTCAGGGCTTGAGCACAGACGTAGGGCGGCTGCCCCTGTTCTTGCAGCGGCCACCCTGGGTTCGCAGGATTTCCAGATTACCCTTACAATTCTCCTTGGTGCACCTTCATTTCTTCAGTAATCAAATTTCATATTATTTAAGTTATCTATTCGGGTATAACTTTTCAGTTTATGTTCGGATCTAGATGTTTCTTCTTGTATTGGGTTTAGTTATAGCTGTATTATGTAACTTCATTAGCATTTTGGACCTAGAACTTCGAGTGCGCTTCTCAAGCAAGAGGGAATGAGGTAAGAAGAAATGGGCCGTAATCCACCGCGCGAGCCCAGTGCGGGTTGGTGGATGTCATAGATAGATAGATAGATAAATTCTTTATTGTACACATAAAGCAGTTACATAAGAAACTTAAAATTAATAGGGTGCCACAATGGGTGGTCTTATCGCTAAAAGCGCTTTTTTACAGACAACCTTTGGATGGATTTGAGAGAGAAGGAGTTTTTTTTTTATCTGTTACAAACTAGTACTTGACTGCAATCCCGCCTGATGGTAAGCAGTGATGCATTCGTTGATGGTGAGGCGCACCAGTTTATTAAGAGCCTATTCACTCTTGATATAGAGGAGATATGTCATATGTTTGGGTGTACCTTTTATAGCAGAACTTTTTATGTCATAATATTATTTTGCGTAACAACGGATAGCATAAACTTTATTTCGCAGAACATCATTTCGCATACACTCATTTGTCATATATTCAAAACTCATAATTTTGTTAGTCAAAATCATCTTTTGGCATAACGTTCATATCCATAATCAAATAGCAGAAAATTCACAGTCAAATAAATTACACAAAGTAATGCGCCTGGCTGGGTTTGAACCCACGACCTACAACTCGTAAGTCGGGGCTTTTACCACTCGGCCTTACTCGACTTTACTGCTCTGACTCGTAAATTCAACATAATTTTATAGGAAATGTGTAGTTGTAATTCTGTTAGGTATTGTGCCGCAATGGACTACGAAGGCTCGAAAGGAAACTCTTTAATGAAAAAACATGTGTAAATTGAGTTCAAATAGTCAATTCTATAAGAACCTCGCCATATAACTAGTTCACTATTTAGTTTGAATTTTTAAAAACCACAAATTAAAATAAAAGTTTCTTACAAAAAAAAATACAACTTCTAATGAAAAATCAGTAAATTATATGGTTTTCTTAGTTTAAAATAATATATGTATACACCTACAGAAGTTTCCTACTGATAAAATTCCACTTTACCACTTTTTTCATAAGTACCATTTCCATTCATATTTTTAATTTGTTTTTTTACTAACACCTACCTACATCACTCATATTTTGTAATGAATTAATTCAATTTAAATTAAAACGCGATAACTGAACGTGATTGATTTTGATTATGCGCATATTAATTTATATTGAATAAGGAATATATACTTACATAATTATGCACGTGTGATTTTTTTCACACATTTTAAATCCTTTTTTTTTAGGTTTCCGTACCTCAATAGGAAAAAATGAAACTCTTATCTCCCGCTCCGCCCAAGAGCGAGCGACCATAAAAAAACCCTTACAGAATCATTTTATTGTCCGTCCGTCTGTTTGTCTGTCTATCTGTCTGTCTGTCAAGACCTTTTATTTAACGATCGCGTAAAGGTATCGAGTTGAAATTAAAACCATCTGTTCAAGTCAGCGGTCCCTTGAAACTGTGAAAAAAATCAAACTTCTAAGTTAACCAATGAAAGAGATACGGCCGTTTATGTCGCTAAAAAACGTATATTTTGCTGCTCTCAAAGAAATTAAAATTCTTAGGGTACTTCCCGTTGACCCAGAATCCTGAAATTTGGCATAAAGCAAAGTCTTATAACACAGGTATAGACATATATACATATAGTTTACTCAATGTCGCTCAGTATTGTTTGCCTTTCAAGCGTCGATATGAATTCAACAATTACTCCATGTCAGCCGCAGACTTCAAACAAACTGCTCAAGCTATCAAAACATTTCACAGTTTCATACAAATAAATTCACAATTCTACAATTTCCTTAGGTACCAAAAACAAGAGTATTTTAACAGATATTAGTCTGGAATGGGACCATTTATCAGAGCTAGTGAGACATGTATCCCGGCTAGCGGAGTCCATCTGTTGTCTAGACGGATTTATACCGGATTACAGTAATACTTGAATAAAGGGAACCAGACGAATCTAGCAAATGCTTTTGATTGTATGCATTGAAAAATTGTATAAACCTTACCAGTGACATTGTTCGCAAGAAAGTTTTCATAAATGTTCAACACCCCGCCTTAAAGGTGAAACATGTACGGACAAAACATTAATTTTGCAACAACCTGCATGCTAAAACTGCGTATACGCATGTTTTGACAAATAAAATAATCTTTATCTTTTACCCCAGACGTATTATGAGGGTAGTTCTAAAAAAATAATAATAACAGTCTTTGTTATTATTAATTTTGATTAAAATATGTCTCTTGCTTCTAGAGCCGAAGAAGACATTTAATGATTTACGACCTGAAAAAAAAAGTTAGCGCTTACTGAACTTACTTAGCTCTACTCACACAGTGCAATAACATTATTCTTGTTAAAGTTCAACTTACATTAATATGTATAGATTCTTAGAACAACATTGTCTACCCACTCGTATGAAGCATCTTAAAGCAAACTAAACCCAGTCGAAAGAATGTGTAGAATGACCTTAGTAGGTTAAATAAAGGGTAATATCACTATTTGAGTATTATTATATGAGTGAGTGTGACCGTGTTTATCTTTTTAAATATCGCAGCATTATGCTGAGTTAGGCGCCTTTTTGACCTTATACAGATTTTGAAGCTAAAAACCGTTATTATTATACGTTATCTGTTGTTAAGTTCTGTTGTTGTGTTGTTGTTGTATCATAATTCTATTGTTTTTAAATTTAAATGTATGTGTACTTCGTAGATTGGGCAGTTCACCGTCCGTCCGTCCCGTAAGCACAGTATAAATATGTACCGTAAGCGTCCGGACCAAGGCCAAGTCGTCGACGGCGCGTAATATTTCACGCGCGCCTCAAACTGCTGTAAGCAAAACCGTAAGGGCCCAGCAAGGCCGGTCAAGACCGAAAGCCTTGGGATCACTTCTGAAACGGTGACCTATGAATGCGTTTGCCCTAGAATGCAAAAAGCAACCGAAAAACATAGGTGTGGTTTTAGTCAATGTCGCATCTTCTTAGTGCAGGAGAAGTTCAATGATTCCCCACTTCAAAAAAAAAAACAGGTATCAGCCCTACGTGCGAGAATCCAATCCGCGACATGCAGCACATAAGTCTGTCGTTCAACCACGGCACCGACCTTAAAGCTACTTAGTCTAAGCCTATAGTCTTCTTACTGAAGACTATTCAAACACTAACAACAAGAAAACAGCTGAATATCTATGATCTCACAGCTGCAAACACACGGCACATACTTAAGTATCTGTGTGTTGTGTAATTTGCTAGGCTCATATTTACTCTCTAATTATTACCATGCATAATTATAAGCAAGTTAACATGTTTTAGCAAGTAAAACAGCCAACAGTTTGCCAGTTTGTAGTGTTTGTTTGTTTACAACAGCGCACAAAAAGTTCTATTTACGATTATGTACTTTTATTTGCAATATTTTAATTTACTACAACTCATGTTCGTTCTCGTTTCCCTGTCCAATTAAAAAGCTTGCACTACGTTACATTTTCACTTGAAAAGAAAAATTAATAATGTCGAAAGTAATTTAGTTAATGATATAATTTATAGCACGGTTAAATTAAAAGGCTGGATGAACAAAAAGTACGTAAGGAAGGGAGCAATTAACAGACGGACGATAATTTGTTACTTTACCCTACTTGCTGAAATTGAGTGCCGGAATGTTGGACTCGGAGCATAAAACTTTCCTTATCGAAGATAAACATAGGTACCTAAATGTACCTACAGGTTTTTTTAGGTAGGAAAACATCCAATCCAATGATTTCACTCGCTCTTTGACGGAGCGAGAGGTTCTTCAGCTAACTTTTTCGGTCTAGGACCACTGGTTTTCTTTTCAGAAATTCTTCGTAGCACTAAAGTCCATCAGCTCTGCAGGGCCCCTACGGTTTCGCTGACATCTCTTTGAGCCGCTGTTCATGAATTGAGCTCGGTCTAAACGGTTACCTGGCGACCGGACTGCGAACTATCTATCTATTGCTCATATTCCGCAAGCCCGCGCCTTCTGTAGTTGCTGACCGCAGTATGACACCCGACGCCCAAAACGTCTCCGTCTCACAGAGGCTCACGCGTGCAGCCGTATCCTTCGCTAGCATTACTGCTTCACAGAAGGAGGATGACCATTCTCCTCACTCCAGATGATAATATAAATTATTATGGAAAAACAACAAAATAAAAATCTAAGCATTCTTGACTGACCTGTTGGTCTAGTGGTTAGTGGCTTTGACTGCTACGCCGGAGGTCGTCGGTTCGATTCCCACCCAAAACAAATGTTTGTGTGATGAGCATGATAATTTTTTCTGTGTCAGGGTGTAATTTAACTATAATATGTAATTAGAAAGATATAAGTATGTTTATCAGTTGTCTAGTACTCACAACACAAGCTCTGCTTAGCTTGAGACTAGATGGCGTTGTGTGATAGTTGTGGAAAAAAAAATATTAAAAAAAATCATCTATCAAAAATAAAACTAAAACAATACATAAGAATAAAAGAAACAAACCGTCCGGTAACTGTCCGGACCGAGCCCAAGTCGTCGACGGCGCGTACTGTTCTCGCGCGCCTCAAGGAGTTGTCAGCAACAGCAGGGGCCCAGCCGGGTCGAAGCCTACTGGGGCCAGGGTTATCCGAAAGGGAGCTCGAGCCCCGGTATGAAGGCTAGAAGGAACGAGGTGGGTTTTTAGTCAGTAAGAGTGACACTATCTCCCGCTCCGCCCAAGAGCGGGGAGTGTCATTAGATGATTTTACCACCACGAAAAAAAAAATACAAAAGAAACAAAACAAGCTATGCTAAAAAGGAATTTTTGATAGGAAATCTTCAACAACTTCTTCCGCTGACGCGAAAGGAAACGAGAGTTTTAGTGACTAAAACCCACCTGTGTTCTTTCAGTGGCCCTTTGCGATCCAAGGCAAGAGAAGAAACTCTTTCAATAAATCACGCTTCCCTGGCAACTATCGGCCCTAGGGTCCCGTCAACCCTACGCTACTTATCAAATGACTCAAGAACCGCCTCCAGCAACATCCAGCCCCCCTGCCAAGTCCGACACCTCAGAGGTAAACTAAATCTTAACATACAACAAAACATACGTTCAGTGAACACCTAACGCCCACGTAGAACACTTCATAGCTTATCAAACAGATGTGAATTGTTCTGTAGAGAAATACAGAAGGTTTGTAGATATGAACGCAGGTAAATACCAAGAAAGCTGAGCGATTTTTCGGGAGAGCAAAAAGCAACTGAAAGAACATAGTGATCATTTTAATATTTAACTGACATTGTAATTGTAATTTATGACATTTTGATCTAGTGTTTTTTTTTTGTGTAATTGGATTTAATACTCGTATGCAATATAATTTTAATGAAACTATAAATATTTTGTGAACTTTGAACTAACATAGAAATAAGTGTTACTAACATACAATGTAGACCAAAAGTTGTCATTTTAAATAAATTATTATTATTATATTATTATAGTCAAAAGTCAACACTCTCGCCGAAGCAGAAGAAATTATTTGATGATCTGCGGTGGAAGGTGGAACCTTAAAAAGAAAGGTACACTTTTTTTCATTACAGAACAAATATATCATTAAACGTTCGTATGAACGTGTGTAATTAAAGTAAAGTAAAGTAAAATTTATTTGCATAGATTGCAGGTACAATGATTGGATGTAACAATAACTAAGTGAGCCTTGTACAATTTACCTTATACATATTAGGCATGCAAATGTTAATGAGGTCGTTAACAATATTCACAGACAATCATAACTTTAAAAAAATACTTAAAATAATTGACATAAAATAAATTAGATAAATTAAAATCAATAAAATTAAGGAATTCACAAGCCTGTTGGTCTAGTGGTTAGTGACCCTGACTGCTAGCCGGAGGTTGTGGGTTCGATTCCTACCCAGGACAAATCTTTATGTGATGAGCTTGATCATTTGTTCTGTGTCTGGGTGTAATTTATCTATAGTATATATGTATTTAGAAATATATCCGTACCTGGCGTGAATAAGTTGATATGTCATTTATGCATACTTTTCAGGGCAGCCAATTTAAAGTTTACGATCTTCTGGTAAATCGAAAATAATGATGATTACTTTTTTAATAGTTGAATTTAGGTTCTTTAAGGAGCTGTTTTAAGTCTACGTTACAAAATAAATGTAATATTTGTTAATGCATTTAAAAACAGACTTATCCAATTGTTCACCGACGACTTATCAACTTATTCCCTGAAGGAAGATAAAAATTCTAACTGTCATAATTGAATTTAAATAAAAACCAAATGAATTAATAACAAAGTTTAATCGCAGAAACCAATTAAGATCCTTTATTCTTTTTTAAATCTATGAAATTTAACCAAATGACAAGAAAAAACACTTTAAATTACTTATTCTTCTGTGTTTTCTTCTTTATCAGGATCTTCTTCATCAAGATCGGGGTCGATATTTTCTGTATCATTATCCGTTTTTATGTTTCTATAAAATTCATGAAATATTGGATCTATTAGAGGTAATAGATCCAGCAAATCTTTTTTCTTCTCTCGACTTACTGGCAATTGCTCTCTGGACACTGGTTCTAACTGTATGTTATCTATAATGTATTTGCCTCTTTTCTTGAAGTTTATTGCTTTAAATGGAGTGTCACTGTCAAGGTTTGTCTTGAAGTATATTTCTCCAATGGGCTTTCTATATCGCAAACACATTTGCAGTTTCATCATGTTGCAAAAATACTCGCATGTTAGTTGTTAATTGGAGTGTCTTTACGTACTGCCACAAATTCGATGATTTTAGGCATGCATTTAGTTCATCAGCAACAGTTGATCGGGGAATAACTGGAAGAGTCTGACGAAAATCACCTGACAACAGAATCATGGCCCCACCAAAAATATTTTGGTTGTCACGAAGATCTTTCAATGTTCTGTCCAGCGCCTCCAGTGACCTCTTATGAGCCATTGTGCATTCATCCCAAACAATTAATTTGCATACCTGTAGGATCTTGGCCATTGCGCTATTTTTGGCGATGTTGCAAATTGGTGTTTCGGTGATTTGCATGTTTAATGGTAATTTCAAGGCAGAATGCGCAGTTCGTCCACCTTCTAGCAGAGTCGCAGCTATTCCAGATGAAGCCAACGCTAGAGCAACATCATTTCGCGACCTGATCCTCGCCAAAAGCAATGAAATTAAGAACGTTTTTCCGGTTCCTCCGGGAGCATCAAGGAAATAAATTCCACCAGATCCACTGTTCACAGCTTCTATCAAAGTGTCGTACGCAATTCTTTGTTGTTGATTTAATTGTGGAACATTTGTACGAACTGTTTCGGCCAATGCTTCAATGTCGTACTGTTGTTCCCTTTGCAACTCGTGGTTTAATGCATCGTGCATATGACGATTGGGTGCTGTCATTCCCAAACACGACAATACTTTATTTGCTATCAATAAACACATATCTTCTATCATGATCAATGTCTCATTGTAAAATTCTTCAGTCATTTGTAGTGTAGGATTCAAAGTTTCACGGCGCACACGATGCAAAACATCCTCAGACATGTCATCTCTATACTTAACCCACAAATCTTTTGGATTCGAGGGGAAACATGTCGATATGATAATCGCAAACAATGTACGAATTTGATGCGGCGATGAAGATATTACGGAATCCTTGAGCGTATCATCCCAGTGCGAATCGTTCTCAAGTAAATGTTATAGTTGGCATGCCTCACGGTAAGTCGCACACAGCTGTCCATTAACTGTTCTCAGTTGTTTGAACGATGTCGGACCACGAACATTCACCAACAACAATCGCAAATAATAACAGTCATCGTTATTTGGATGTACTGTGTAGATGCGACCCAGAGCGTCTGAAGCAAATACATTTGGATGTCCTTCAACTGGTGTTCCTTGTTTTTGACGCTGAAACGATTTCGATGATGCATTCCATATGTAATAGCGTGGCATGTCAGCATACAGCAAAGTGCGAGCAAAATCATCAGTTTGACAGACTGTGAAGAAACTTGTTAATGTTGTCGATGGTGGACGTGCCGCTCTGTCTGCCGCGTTCGATTCATTAAAATAAACGCGTTGACCATTTTCTAAATGGACCGCCAAATGGACTACTGTAGGGTATCTTTCATGGATCGCAAATGAAAATATACGCCAAATTGCTTCGTTGCTACTTACATAGCGCTCCATCTGGTACTGTGATATTTCATCATTTGCATTGGTTACAGCGAAGACAGCCATATCGCTGCCTTTGTTAACATATTTACATATGTACTTTATCGACTTTACAGAGTTACAATATTCCACCTTGATGTGAGTCTCAAAAGCTTTGGACAATATTGGCGAGTATGGCACAATCTAACGATTGTCTACATCAACATTTTGTCCTCTTACCTTCACAACTTGAAGTTAGCTAAAATTAAGTTTCGCGAAGCCGACCAAATTAATTGGAAATCAGTACTACTAATAGTTTATTACATTTTTTGTCGCGTTCGCGATTCACTTTTGTTTATTTTCGGAACGCGACATTAGATCCTCCAAAGCGCACGCGAAGACTATTTTCATAGATATGATTGTTGAATTTGAACTTTATGCAGCGGTAATAAATTGCAAATTGACTCTTTGACGTTAGGAACACACCTAAATTGCTTAGACAACAGTGAGTGATTATAATTTAATATGAACTTTATTGAATAGCAATAAAGTTCAAATTGACTCTAGAAAACGTTTGTATGGGAAATAGAAAAGGGCTGTTTTAAGGGTTTTCCCGGAAATTATTCCATTTTTTCTCGCCTTTTAAATCTTCCCTAGACCTCCACGAACATTTCAAGACTATGATAAGATAAATCCGTTCAGCCGTTCTCGAGTTTTAGTGAGACTAACGAACAGCAATTCATTTTTATATATATATATAGATATAATGTCCATTTTAAAGAGTTTCATAAATGACTCGTGTGATTTTATAATGATAAAACTAGACAATTCGAAATGTTCTAAAATATCACAACTTTTGATAGCGTGCATAACTAGACAATTTGAAATGTTCTTAAATATCACAACTTTAGATAGCGTGCATAACTAGATAACTCGACATATATGTGCGTGTTTCGTACTCAAAGACGTTCATAACTTGATAACTGATTTTGTCATATTACACTCGCAAATCCACAAACGTATATGTTGATATATTAACTAATGCATGTTCTGACTTATGTTGATAAATCGAAATGCAATAATATAAACGCTGTCAGTTATGTATTATTAATTTGACATGTCGTTTTATCAAATATTTATAACCATAATTGTAGATACTCACTTATGTACGAAAGCAATAATTTGATTTTGTTTGAGTATTTCGAGTTGAGTTTTTAATACCGGTAGGGTATAAGGTCACAGAAGCGTTTAAACTAAAAAAAAAAAAAAACGACATCTCGAGTTGTCAACGTATTCACGCGTGGTACGGATATAAGTATGTTTATCAGTTATCTAGTACTCATAACACAAGCGTTGTGTGATAGTTGTGGAATATTATAATATATTATTATTATTATATTATATTATTAATTGTTGTCGACCACATCGTCGCTTTTTGTCAGATGGGGTGGAGGTTAAGCATGAGCCTGTCTTACACTAATATTGTAAAGAGATAAAATATGTTTTTTTCTTTGTGGGAGGGGTAATCTCTGAAAGTACTGGACCGATTGCTAATTTTTTTTCATAGATAGAAAGCTTTATTCCTGAGTGACATATTCTATATTTTCTGTAAGCGAGCGAAGCCGCGGCCAAAAGCTAGTCAACAATGAAAAAGTGGGCGTATATTTACACTCACCTTCTGCGTTTAACATTTGTTATGTAAACTATGAACAATATCCCTTGAGTTATTCATTGCGCGAAGCGAGACCATAAAGAGTTACGGCTGTTTTATCGAGCCCTGTTTAAAGCGAGATGGCTACGACTCTACTTACACTGAGTAATGACTTATAAGCATTGTCTATGTGTTTAATTTTGTAAGTTTATTGTTGTTTTTCTATTGCAACTCGTTTTTGTAAAGAAAGAACGATTTAGACAAACGTGGATGCTACCTCATTATTACTGTAACAAAATCTCCTAAAATAATTTCCACTCTGAGTGGAGTAAGATAAAATGTCAGGTTTTTACCGACTAAAACTCACCTTCAGTCACTTCAATTGCCCATCGTTTCAGGGCCAGAGTAACTTTGCGAATAATCCCGCACAGTATCACTCTACCTGGATATTACAGTCGACTTTAATGTTAGTTATGAGTTTGTTCTCCAGGCATATCACCCATAACGAAGACTCGATGGAACGACTGGTGGTGCAGGGGAAAATTGAGGACAAAAGGTCGTGGACGCTCTCCAACACGGTGGACGGACCTTATCAAATCGGTGACACACTGCAGCGTTAACAAAAACTCCCAAACCAGAGCTGCATGGCGTCGTATCGCGAGAAAGGCGGTGGCGCAGGACTCGACCGAGACATGACTACGACCACTCTGTCAAGAGTGCACGACTTAGAAGAGAGAGATGGGTTTGTTTTCTAGAGAAAGATCCTGCCAGGATTTTGTCGTAAAGGTCTACGTTTTGGAACTGGTATCTGATTTGGCTTCAACGTTCTGACTAACTGATCAAATCTTATGGAAGTTTAAAAGAGTGTCTGAAAGTAAAGTAAGTCTTTAGTGTCAAACCATGATAAATTTTGTTCCAAATGTTTTGCTTTTCAGATATGTAAGCAATTAAGCATCGTTCCATATTGACAATAAAAACCTGGTTTCTCTCACAAACAAATAGGCACTAGAACAGTAATTAAGCTTAGGATAAGCAGTAGTTACCTAAGCTTAGGATAATTTTCTACGTTCACATGGGCGTCGGTGCTGAGAGTAACTAGTGATAATATAGAGGCTATTTGTATGTCTATGTGTATATAATTATTACTCCGTCACGCTCTTAATATGTATTATTTTATTATTATAAACTAGTGCTTGACTGCGATCCCACTGGATGGTAAGCAGTGATGGAATCGTTGATGGTGAGGTGCACTAATTTATTAAGAGCCTATTCACTCTAGCCATAAAGACACCTAAATTAAAATCGGACTGGAAGACCGCAGCAGGCAAGTTGTTCCACTTGTGTCGTTGTATCAGTCCTATTGTTCTGAAGTAGGACTGCACGCTTAGCCAAGTTGTTATTCTGCAATCGTTAACGCTGTCGAAAAGTGATGAAACGGATGGGAATGACGTCATCTCAACGTGCGTGGTCAGAAAAAACGAATAGACAATTCGTAGCCAACTTCACATCGTTCAAAATCGTTTCTACAATGTTTAACGCTACATCCATTGTTATACAAACGCTACATTGTAGAACGAGCGGCCGACTCAGGCGCGTCAACATGGCTACCAACTTATCGGTTTCTACAATTGCTGTCACCGAGGCGTTACCGATTAGAGAACGGAATTCGACACAAACTGGTTGTAACTTGGCTAGGGGGGCTGATGTTCTCAATTTTACTACTAATATTATAATCGCAAATTTTATATGTATGGATGTTTATTACTCTTTCACGCAAAAACTATTGAATGGTTTTTTATGAAACTTAGTAGGTACACCATGAACTAGAATAGTATATAGAATACTTTTTGACCTACTTTAAGTACCTTGTTATTTAAGAAACTAGAAGTTAAGATTTGGTAATATTATAATAGTTTTAACTTACCTACATTACAGATTTTTTACACGTTTGTATTGTACTATAGAATCCTTTTGATTATTTGTTAATTTTAAATTATTTTAGGTCTTCTCGCCTGAAACACAGGACTTCCTAGTTCAGGCATAAAAGTCTCAGAATTAAGATTTATATTTAAGACTGTATTAATTTATCTTGTAAAGAATTTTGAATAAGTATTATTATTATATTTTATCCCGGGAGAGTATGTAACCTTGGGTTCCCTTTTCTACCATCACACAGACGAAACCGTTGCAGCTAGTAGAATAATCCCGGGAGTACCTATGTCCTTTAGAATAATTTTCTACTTTTTGCGGGCAAAGCCGCCGGCAGAAGCTAGTCTGTCAGGCAGACCACAAATGCGATTAACTTAACATGTCATTGACTTAAGTTTGTAGTGTTCATTTTCAAATTAACTTTACACGATCGACTGTTTAGCATACCGTGGTCGGATATCGACAAAAGTAATAATACCCACTAGTGGGCGATGATGCGTGGGTGAACCATTTAGATGCTGCTGACCTTGTTTTTAATCAATGCTTAAAAATCTACTGTTTTCTTGGATCAGATTGCCGTTTTGACCAAACAAATCGTAAAATTCTTGGTTGGGTGGATAAAATTTCTGAATTTTAAGTTATAACGAAAGAAAGAATGAACAAACGTTTATTCGTACCCCACACATACAGTAGAATTCAGTATGAAAAAAAAAGATAACTTTAAAATCTGTGCAAGGCCAAAAAGGCGCCTAACTCAGCATATGCTGCGATATTATAACGTTTGAAATAACTGGCTTGAAAAACCTGGTTCTATTTAAACTGTTTTACATTCAAAAATTAAAATACGATCGTTATGAGCCTGAAAATCGACTACTAAAAAGTGCTTGTCGCCTGTACTACAGCGACATCTAAGACGCAACATAGGAACCAAAAAAACTTTGAAATCTCGCATCGCGCAATTAGTTTTCTACGCGATTTGAACATTTAGGTAATTTTTTTTATTCCTCCACTACCACACAACGCTTACTAGTCTCAAGCTAAGCAGAGCTTGTATTACCTATAAGCACTAAACAAATGATAAACATACTTATAATTCTAAATAAATACATCTTACTTATAGATAAATTACACCTAGACACAGCACAAATGATCGTGCTCGTCACACAAACATTTGTCCTGGGTGGGGATCGTACCCAAGACCTTTGGCATAGCAGTCATGGCCATTCTAGACCAACAGGCCAGTCTAACTGTTCCGAGCTGCGAAAACAGGATCGTACTCAAAAACACAAACTGTCACAACACAATAAAGCCAACACGCCACAATCACATCCCTCCTCACCAGGGACCCTCTATCAAATAATATATAAAACAATAACCCCTGACCTTTTAACTAGTAAAAACGTACAAAACAAATCATAGGGCTCCCCACAAATCTGCGAAGCGATGCGTAGAGTCGTATCTAGGTCGGTGCCAGCGGTGTCCGGGTGCAGTCCTTGGAGAGGCGCAAATATATTATATTAAGTTTTAGGTCGCAGTTATAGAAGTTCGCACCGGCTGTATAAAGGCTAGTTACGGCACTAGCGATGCGACGCTTCATGCCTGAAACCGATGCGATGCGATTTCGTGCGTAATACAATGCGTGCGTATGCAAAATACATATAGGTACTGTTGTATACGGCAGCCTCTGAGCATAGGCGGCGACCCGCGGAGTGATGCCGAGCTATATACAACATTACACTGGTAACGCATCGGTATTGGTATCTAAAACTCACACACAAACTAGGTACTGACGCAATTGAGATGAAAACAAGAATGTATAAAAACAGGTACTTAATTTTTTTATTCCTAATATAATCAAGAATTATTTTAAGATAAAAAATTATCTACCTATTTTAAAATTAGCTGAAATCGATTTAATAGCCGATTCTGCAGTGCGAGCTCTTAACGAGATCCATTTTACAACCTAAACTGAACTGTTAAAGGTATGGAGCTATAAGGTGTGTATGCCATGGTAAGTCCTCTGAACATTCTGCTTTCAGGTTGTGCGTTTCAACATCATCATCTGATGATGATGATTCATTCATTTCATTTCAGCCAATAGACGTCCACTGTTGGACATAGGCCTCACCCAAGTGTGGCCACAATGATCGATCCTGTGCGTCCCGCATCCATCGGATTCCCGCAACCTTCACCAGGTCATCGGTCCATCTTGTAGGAGGCCTTTCGCCGCTGCGTCTTCAGGTACGCGGTCGCCACTCCAGAACTTTTCGGCCCCAACGGCCATCTGTTCTGCGAGCAATGTGCCCTGCCCATTGTCACTTGAGTTTGGCGATTCTTCGTGCTATGTCGGCAACCTATCTATACCTATATCTTCATTTCTGATTCGATCACGCAAGGAAACTCCGAGCATAGCCCTTTCCATTGCTTTTATGTGCATCGTTGTTGTGTTTATTATGTTACATTTAGTAGAGCCGAACTTCTGTCCTACTTATTCTGTGTTGCGAGTGTAGGTAGTTAGGTGCCGTTATGTGCTTTTTTATACGACTGCATTTATGTCTGTATCGACTGGCTTTGGTACAGACGCTACGGAATACGTTTGAATTGTAAAAAAGAGCTTAAGAGTCTGCTTTTCCATTCGCCTATCGTCAACATCAAGTATGGTTTAAAAGCTTGTTACTTCATCTTACGCAATCCAACGCGATGTTTGATGAAAAGACAATGCGAAAAAGAGCCCGAAAACTCTGTTAGCATTCGATAATTCCATGATTTACTTGAATATTGTACAAAACTTGTTCCAGAAAATTCGTGTATTTTTTAAAACCTCTAAAACTTTTTGAAAAAATTTGTCGTTATTTAGAATCTTGATGAAATTAGCAAGGCTTCTATTGTTATACTTTTTTGACAAAACACATTTGTTACCTCACACAATAGTTGTGTTTTTCACACTCACTTCTTAAAAACCTCAAGAAAATTTTAATTTTGTGGGCTATCCAGGTGCTTTTTACCTTAGGAGAGTCAGTTCCAAGAATTTCGATAATGCCCACGCAAGCATACACCTTCATGAATCGAGATATTCTACAATTCTGCGAATAAGAGGATGTAGAGATGTGGTATACATTAAATGTAGTCCAACTGAAATGTGACGTCGTAGGCACTCTCGATCTGCCCCCGAGAACGACTAGGCGTCATTCACAAATTTTGGGGACCGAGTCACCCGCGTCCGTAGGAGAATACCCAAAGTAAGACCCTACACGTAGTCCCCGGGTGGTGCTAATCAGGTGACACTAACTGGTGGTAGGTTTCGACCGTTGGCTTGCGACCACCCACTGAGCAAAGACGTACCGCCAAGCGGCCTGGCCGTGTTCCGGTATGATGCTCAGTGTAGCCAGTCTAGAGGAGTTGGGTCGAAATGGCTGTTCTAGCGCAAGCAGACCAACCTGGCTCGTACTGATATGGATGTATCGGGGGACTGGTCGCGGAGGGTAGCGGGATCCGAGGCACGGTGCACCGCTGGCCGACCGCAGATAGTTGGGGGCCCAAGTAATGTGCTAGCCACACATGAAAGGCTGCCCCGCCATCTGTCGAAAAATCCCGGAATGCGCCATCGTGCTGGTTGGCGACCAGATGAGAGGGCCTGATGGACATTCTCGGGGGGGGCTCGGGCGTCCCCGCAGCCTCCAGACTAGTCCCCTAATGATGTCGTCCTTTCAGTGCGTGCCTGAAGGTTAGCAGCGTGGCTCCCCATTTCACTTCCTTCTCCTCTCCTCCATTCACTCTCAAATCATGAAAAGGAATAGAAAGAGTAAAGTTAAACAGCGGCTGCACTCCCTCTCTCACAAAGTGCACCTCTCAAATATACGAGGTCTGCACTCTAATCTCGTTGCAGTCCATCACCACCTGGAGACTGAGAAACCAGCTCTACTATTCCTTACGGAGACGCAGATCAGAAGTCCGTCCGACGTGTCGTATCTTTCATACCCAGGGTTTACCTTGGAGCACAACTTCAAACCACACGCGGGCATATGTATGTATGCCCGGGACGACATCTGCTATCGGCGTCTCCGCAATCTTGAAGACTCCAGGTTCTCAACGCTTTGGGCTTTGGTCGACACAGGCCTAGATAAAATAATCTACGCTTGTGTTTACCGCGCGCATAGTGGAGATCAGGAGACGTCCGGGCTTACACAGCATCTGAGTGAGGCGGCAGATGCGGCTCAACAGCGGTACCCTTCCGCCCAATTGGTGTTACTGGGGGACTTTAATGCGCACCACCAAGAGTGGCTTTTCCCATACCAGTGCACAGATCATGCTGGTCGTGAGATGCGGAAGCTAGCGCTGGAATTGAATCTCACCCAGCTGGTCCAGGGGGCAACGAGGGTACCTGATGTGGATTCGCACACAGCCAATTGCTTGGACCTTCTGCTGACCACAGATCCAGACCGCTACTCAGTGTCGATATCTTCGCCTTTAGGCAGTTCTGACCACTGTCTGGTTAAATCTGTTTCAATCTACTCCCCGCCCGATCCTAGTCCTAGAGGCACTCGGCGGGTTTGGCGATACAGGTCAGCAGACTGGGATGGCATGCGGTCTTTCTTCGCATGCTATCCTTGGCAGCCCACTTGCTTTTCTTCGAAGGATGCATCGTCGTGCGCTGATGCCGTAACGGATGTGTTGCGACGGGGAATGGAGTATTACATCCCATTCTCTGACGTAGCAATGTCGGATCGAGCTCGACCTTGGTTTGGCGCCGAGTGTTCTCGCGCCGACGCGAAAAAACATGCGGCATACCAAGCTTGGGCCGATGCTCGTATGCGCAAGGCCAGCGACGTGACTCTTAAGAAGAAGGCCTTTAACAGGGCTGCCAAGTCCTGCAAAAAGGTGTTGAGAAAGTCTCGATTCGACCACATTAGCCGAATAGGGAACAAACTTGCTTCATACCCCGCTGGTAGTAAAGCGTCTTGGTTCCTGGCAAAGTCGGTTGAATCGAACTTCTGCCGTCCCTCACTTCCGCCACTGCTGAGACCCGATGGGACACTGGCCCACACCGCTGAGGAGAAAGCAAACCTATTTGCTTCTCTTTTTGCGGAATCTTCGCGTCTGGACTCCGGTGACGTGAGACCCCCTGTTTCTCCTGATGGGTGCGTGACGAATATGTCGGATATTCGTATCCATCAGAAGGACGTTCGTAGGGTCTTGAGTAACCTTGACGTGAATAAAGCCAGTGGCCCCGACGGGATACCAGCGGTCGTTCTAAAAACTTGTGCGCCTGAATTGTCTCCGATCTTGACTCGCCTATTTCGCCTCTCATATGAGACTGGAAAAGTGCCGATGGCTTGGAAGCAAGCCAACGTGCAGCCTGTGCCCAAGAAAGGCAGTAGAGCTGACCCGGCAAACTACCGACCCATCTCTGTTACGTCCATCCTCTGTAAGAGTATGGAACGGGTAATTAACAGGAAGCTTCTGGCATACCTGGAAGCTAACGACATCCTCAGCGACCAGCAATACGGCTTTCGTCAAAATCGGTCTACTGGGGACCTTCTTGCGTATGCCATTCACATCTGGAGCGAGGCCATTGAGAAGCATGGGGAAGCGCTTGCCGTGTCCCTTGATATCTCGAAGGCCTTCGATAGGGTCTGGCACGAAAGTCTTCTTGCTAAGCTTCCTTCCTTCGGTCTACCCACTGGTCTGTGTGATTGGATCGCAGACTTCTTGAGGGCTCGATCCATCCGAGTGGTAATTGATGGATGCTCGTCCGGTCAAATGAATATTAATGCCGGAGTCCCTCAGGGGTCGGTACTCTCGGCAACACTGTTTTTGCTGCACATAAATGACCTACTTAAACCCGGAACCTTTGGGTATGCAGACGACAGCACTGTTGCTGAGAGATATGTGTCTAACGCACGAGCTAGTGGGTCACAGATCCAGTCATTTCGAGAGTCTATGGTTGAACGCTTGAACTCGTCCTTAGCGGCAGTCTCAGAATGGGGCGATGCCAATCTGGTCAAGTTCAATGCGACGAAAACCCAGGCGTGTCTTTTCTCCGCTAAACGGAGCCAATTCCACCCGGCTCCATCTTTCCGGGGTGTAACCGTGCCAATTACCGACCACCTTGAACTTCTTGGGGTAACGCTATCGTCTATCCTTAATTTCGGCTCCTACATCGAGGCAAAAGCCCAACTAGCTGCCAAAAAATTGGGGATCTTAGCAAAGGTGAGACGGTATTTCACGCCGGAACAGCTGCTCAACCTCTATCAAGCGCAAGTTCGATCGTGTATGGAGTACTGCTCTCATCTTTGGGATGGGTCAGCCAAATACCAGCTAGATGCACTAGAGTCTATTGAAAAGCGTGCCAAGAAGATCATAGGCAATGATGCTCTTGTGAAGTCAAAACTCCAAAGTCTTGAGCATCGACGCCGAGTTGCTAGCCTGTCTGTTTTCTATCGTTTACACTTCGGGGAGTGTGCTCTAGAGTTACACAATTTAATTCCGCCAAGTCCGTTCCATCATCGGACCACAAGACGTACGGCGTTGCGCCACCGGTACATGGTGGACATCCCACCTATACGTACAAAGCGTTTTGGGAGTACATTCATTATGCGTACAGCTAAGGAATGGAATTCCCTGCCGGAGTCTGTGTTTCCTTATAGCTATAACCTAGGGGTCTTTAAGTCAAGATTGAATAGATTGCTAGGCAAGCGTGCTCCATCGTCGGCCACATCATCGTTTACCATCAGGTGAGATTGTGGTCAAACGCGAGCCTATACATTATAATAAAAAAAAAAAAAAAAAAAAACAAGTTCCTACTTACCTACTGATAATTTGGTTGTTTAATAAATTCGAATCCCTAACTAGCGATTTTAAATGTGGTGTTTATCCATTCTTTTTTTAACTTCAAAGGTCTGCACGAGCCCCTGCACACGTTTACAATACGATTAGCTATAGGTACAAAGACATAGGTAGGTAAGGTGCGTTGGGGTAAGATCGGCATTGGGGTAAGAACGTATAAATCAATATACCACTTATTTAGCATTATTTTTTATGCCAGTTACATTGCTGGGCAAGGTGGAACATAATGACGCGGCACGCAATATGACTAGCATTAAAAATAAAGCTAAATAAGTGGTATAATTTATATTTATACGGACTTACCCTAATGCCGATCTTACCCCAACGTACTTTACATAAAATACCCCCAAAAATCTGTAAAGGACGCAAGTTAACCAGTTTCGATGACGTTATAAGTGCTTTTGAGAGACACTCTGACTGGAGAGCGCGAAGAATCTTATTCATCAGCAGTTTCATTGTGATAGGACCCTTCATACTTTTTCAAGATTAACTAGGTAGGCATGTATAAAATACGTACCTACCAAGTTATAGATATCTATAGGTAGATAGGACTAGCAATGACATGTCTACTTAGTGGGTACCCATACTTTCCTACTTTTTCTTTTAATGATATAAACTAGTGCTTTACTGTGATCCCACCTGACGGTAAGCAGTGATGCAATAGATGATGGTGAATCGCACTAGTTTATGAGCCTTATTCACACTAAGCTTGAAGAATTATCAGACGGAAAGGCCGCTGCAGCCAAATTATTCCAGTCCTTCGTTGTACGCAGTATAAACGATGAAAACGCATAGTCCGGATCGTAAAGATGTCAAGAACACAAGTGTCTGGTTGTCTGCTGATAGAACGATAATGACTGATGGTAGAACTAAGTCTTGTACTTCTTGCACACACTTTCCAATATGCATCCGGTAAATTACCGAAAGGCTGGCTCCCCTACAACAAACCTAGATCACCAATTAACTCTTCGCATGCGTTTCCACTGAGGCCAAAACTACCAGATGACATTTCGCAACACCAGCACATTTATGTACCTACAGCAGGTAGGTACTCCACAAACGATCAGACCTGTGTTTTGTATAGCATTAAAAACTGTCTCGGTGTGAATTACAGCTGAACCTTTGCAAGCACGTGCACGAATTTTCTAGCTTTTACTTTAGACTCAATGAACTTACTAAAATTACCTTGGCTTTAGACTCAACGAACCACCTAAAATTATTTAGGAAATTTCAACTCCCAAGAGCTGAAGGCGGTCACTGCACTCCAAGGATATAGTCAGGAAAAACAGGAGCTAGGGTGAACGGGTTCCTTTTGGCGGTGAACAGACTCCCACCAAATCGGCTTCACCACATTTAGTGAAGTGAGACATTCGTACGCTCAACCATACCCTTTTGGACCAGTATCTCCCTACAACTGTGCTGTCATCTGCTTACCCACAGATACCAGGCATCAGCAGATCAATGACTACTTTTTTCTACATAAGCCTATTCATCAAATGAGTTCTCCTGCTTTGGGTGGAGTGAAAAGGAGTGTAAGACTTTAACGGACTGAACCCGTGTTTTTTCAGTTGCCCTTTTTGCTGGGGCTACGGTAACTCCCTCGAACAACCCGCAGCCCTGGCCAGAGGCGCAGCGTGGACCAATTTAGACGTGAGCGAAGCGAGGCCTTTTTCTTTTTATAAATTCGAACGAAAATGAGACGGCGACTATCGTAACCCAGTGTTCGAACATAATATATCGTCGCTTGCCATCGGGTGAAATACTGGTCAAGTGCGAACCTATTAATTATAAAACAAAACGTTCGTCTTTAGAGCCCTCGCACACGCGTGACCCCTTCGAGGCAATTTGCGAGAGCTACGCCACGGCATCAGCCCTAACTAGCTCCGTATGCTGACATCTCTTTGAATTATACGTGGAACACTACGAGCCGTCGACGACTCGGCTTGGATCTATACCAGACAGCGAGTTACCCACAGAAAAGATCAAAGAGGTTAGAAATGGAATACTTTCCGATTTGAACTACGTGTGTCGCCGCTTGTCTCACACTCTAACTCCATAACAGGCAATAAACCAATACGAACGCGCATTACGCAACAAACAGACCACGCACACTTAGATCGCAAGTTTGCTATTGGTAGTTGAACTATGAGCATTGCCCTAGTTTGTGGCATGTCTGCCCCGGCCACAAGGCCATTCTAAACTCTTTCATCTGTTCTGTGGAGTTACCCATTGTTCGTAGTCCGCAAGTCCATGCTTTTAGATAGGTATAAGGACTTCAACAAATCAGGCCTTTGGTGAAATTAAAATAAGTACGAGTAGATATCCATCTATCTCCCTGCCATATCCTGCTTAAATGTTTCATTAGGAATTTATTACACGAACGTATTCGGAAAGCCATTTATCTTCGGATTTAATTCCGGAGTTCTTGAAGCGATTTCCGGATTATCCTTTTACGAATAAGACAAAAAACCCAGGTTTTACTTGCCATTTCTTTCAGAGGGGCTGATTTATTTCCTCGCAGTGTTTTTTTGGTTCGTTGAGCAGAAACTTGGGATGTTTTTCGAGGTAGGTACTAATTCCTTACCAATCGTTGAAAAAATGTTCTTGAATTGTTCCTACTGAGTAGTCGCTCGAATTAACGTCCTATCTTTCAATGGTTTAGTTCACTGTTTAGTTTTAGAATAGAAATAATTAGTGTTTTTTTTTTTTATTTTTTAAGTAAAGCAGTTAGTAGTGGTCTATGCGGACTTAATGCGACAAGGCATCCTTTACCAGTCAACCTTTTGAGTCAAATAAAAGCTTAGAGAAACCATGGTACATACTTAATTAAATGACACTAAAGCAAGGCATAGAATACGTGTAATTATGTAATAGAATTCAGTCTTTTTTGAAGACACTCAGACACGGAATCAATATGGTATAAAAATATCTGTTCCGCGCTAGAATCGAACCAGCGACCCGCAGTAGGTACAGCAGCCAAAAGCTCAACCACTGCGACAAGCGTGCCATCAAAGTTACCTACTCGTAGTGGCATTGAAAATGAGATCAGTCCTTTCCTAATTTGCTAATCAGCCTTATAATGTTCGTACTGCTGGCACTCAGGCCTCCTCTCTAGGAGATTCTATTAAAAAAACAACCACATATTGTATTGTTTGCTGACGATACCTCGTTAATTTTTAAAATCAATAGACGTTCCACAAACCTTGATGACGCGACGTAAACAATGCTCTACAGCAAGTCCAAAACTGGTTTACCTACTGTTAATAATTTAGTATTAAATGGAAAAAAAACTAAGTGCGTAAGATTTGCGTTACCGAATGTTAAAAGCAATTATTCCAACACAGTATTGAACAAGGAGAAAATCGAATTCGTCGAGAGTACGGATTTCCTAGGGATCACGCTAGACTCGAGACCTCTGGGGTCTGAGGCCTCTTTAATGGGGTCCTCATTTAACATCTCTGGTAGGACGGCTTCATCTCAAAGAACCAGGCCATGCAGACCCTTAAGGGCAACTTATTTGGCGATTCAAAAAAGCACTGGTTGGTACAACCAGGTCTGCTACACGCCAAATCTCTCATAGAAGGCTACTCACAAAAACGAACTGCCGAGCTTCTTGAGCTTAGCAGGACGAACATCTGTGCGATAGCCCGCGCCTTAACCGGCCACTGCAAACTAAACAGGCACCAATTTCACATGAAACTGAGTGACACTGATGTTTGCCGGTACTGCAATCAGGAGAGGGAGACGCCTAAGCACCTCTTGTGTGAATGCGGGCCCCTTGTCCACAAACGCAGTGTCCATCTGGGCCGACACATTATTCGCCCGGAGGAGATTAAAACTCTAAAAGCTAGGAGTATTCTAAATTTCTTGGAAGCCTCCGGGCTAAAAGAGTTACTCTAACAAGGTGGCGAGTCACAATAGATCTTTTAGGTCGCAGTGACTACATCCCCTACACTATGGGTGATGCATAGCCCCTTATCTTCTAAATAATAATAAATAATAAGGACGGCTTAGTTCAGCAGCATATGCTGTCAGAAAAATCCGTCAATTTACTGATGTAGATACTGCGAGACTAGTCTATATTAGTTACTTTCACAGTACCATGTCTTACGGTATTTTGCTATGGAGACGGGCTGCAGACATAGAGACTATTTTTATTCTGCAGAAAAGAGCTATCAGAGCCACATACAATCTTCGCAGACGCGATTCTCTTAGGGAACTATTTAAAGAAATAAACATCCTGACGGTCCCTTGTCAATTATGAAAACCTCATGTATGTTCGGAAAAATATTCATCTTTTTAGTACTTAAGATAAGTGACAGGCACAATTTTAATACTAGGAATAGGTACAAATTAGATCAACCTCAATTCAGTTTGGCTAAAGTAGGTACATGGCTTTTATATGGGTTACTGTGTAAAATTTTATAATAAAATACCAATTCAGATTCTACAACTAAATGAGTCTAAATTTAAAACATGCATTAAGCGCACACTATGTAGACAAGCATATTATAAACCGGAAGATTATCTCCTTGATAAAAATGCTTAGCTAATAAATGGTCGAGGGCCTAAGGGCCGGTCCTGCTCCACAACTACAGCCACTTTTACCTTCAAGTTAGTTTTTTTTATATATATATTTATAAATATTGAAAGAGATACTATTCCCCTTTTTGTATTTTTGCTTTCGAAATGTATTTTTTTTTTTAATTTATTTGTTTATTTCAATAGAGCTTATGATAATTTATTACCTTTTCTAATTGGAAACAAAATAGCATTGTATAATGTAGAAGCACTTTTTTTTTCAAGTTTTGTGAATGTGAAGCACCATGGAGCATCTTTATTAGGTTACAACTTGTTTGACATTACAAGCATGGCAGTTGAGAGTTTATCATGCTCACCCAAATGTCTGGCTGATGGTGGCACGTGTTATTGGATCATTCGGTTCCCTTCAAAATGGTTGAGCTGAGTGGCGCTGATGTACGAGTCATGCCCGTGAACGGGTGCCATCTGATAAGACTGGTCATCTCTTAGCTGCCAGTGGCTTAACCCGTTGTATGCCGGAACGCAGATCTACGCGAGATACAATGGCTTTTTAATTGTGTCTCTAATTACGGCATATGAGAGGTTAATTCAAGTCCAGTTTCTTGCACGTTCTTCTCCATAGAGATCTACGCTTTGGAACGTACAATTTAGCTTCACTTTTCTTGGACTGACCGACATTTGACTATTCAAAAGTGCCTGCAAATGGTCTATTTTAAATATTCTTTTTTATTGGATTTGATTAGATTTGGAGAAGAAATGCGTCGTAATCCACCATGCGGGCCCAGTACGGGTTGGTGGATGTCACATGTCTTCGAACTTTTGGCTCTAGGATAATATGCCGGTTACCTCACGATGTTTTCCTTCACCGTTTTGAGAGCAGTGGTGATGAAAAAAATTACACAAAGTTATGTACCTGGCTCGGTTTCAACACGCGACTTACAACACAGGGTAGATACATTGAATTTACTGAGACCTACATTCCTACAACTCGTAAGTTACCACTGGGCTAGCACTGCTCACCTGGAATGCTAGTCAACAGAAATAATATGTCCCAAAATAAAACACGGAAATGAAACAATCACTTTTGTAACCTTTGGCACCCAAGTTACAGATCCCTCTGTGCATAACTAAGCCCTAATTTAGATATTCAAAATAACATTCTAAAACATTCTACTCACGCACTTAACCAATTTAGTCAACAAACTACAAGGCAAAACAGTCCTTATTTTCACTTAAATAAGGATGAATATAACTTGTTACAATATCCGTCTTGGATCTGTGACAGTTCGTGTTTTATTTGAAACTACTGTGAGTTTGAATACTGCTAATTAAGGTGTAATTTGGTATTCAATGAGCGGGTATTTACTGGGAATCGTGAATAAACATGGTGTTTCGTAAATAGGCGGAAATTGGAACTGATCTTGTTCGCTTCCTCTGCTTTGAATAAAGAAATTAAATGGTAATTTCAAAAACGACACAAGTTTTATTTTCAGAAAAACCGCGTAAGGGTCTATTTACAAAGGAAAAGCAGTGAAACGGCGAGCACTTTGTGTGAAATAATTTTAAACTTTGTCTACACACTTAAAAGACCAAGAACGCTTGAAAAGCATGAAAAGGTCACGAGGCCGCGCGCCTCGTGACTCTTATGCCATGATCAAACGTACCGAGTAAAGGAGCGCAAATAGAGAGGAATAATTCTCGCGCGATCTCGGGCATTTTCTGACGGATGGCGTATGTCAAAGATATGCTTCCCGCGTATCTTCGAGGACGCGCGAGCATTTTTTGTCAGGTTTAAGAAAATATGCATTTTATTTCAATAATATTAAAGTTGATTTTCGGGTGCTTTAATAAAATTCTTTCCGCTGCTCTGCTCTGTCTGTGCTGCGGCTAAAACAAGGGCGGATCCAAGGGGGGGGGTCATGGTTGTCATGACCCCCCGGACTAGGTCCAGGACATAGGTGGACCACTTAATAAAGTTGTTAAACATAATGTTTTTAAATGAGTGCACCTACTTTTTACCTGTATTTATTATTATAAAAATTAAATAATGATTTCGTGTGAATTGACCACGACTATGTGACGGGGTTGCTCTCAAGCGCCCAACCTTGGGGGTCCAGACGTCCATGGCCCTTTATGGGGCGCCAGTGGTCAGCAACCGAAGGCCCAGCTGAACGCATGCCAGAGGGTCATGGCAATACGGATTCAAATTTAAATTCAAATTCAAAAGTTTTTTATTTCACATAGGCCTACATGGACACTTATAAAACGTCAGAAGCTAGTGCGCTAGTGGATGATGCGGGGATACCGTACGGTTTCCCAAGAAGCGACGAGCGTCCTTGCTGGCCTGCCACCATGGGATCTGGAGGCAACAGTCCTTGCACACATGCACGATTTGCGCGTGGAGATGCAACGCCGGGGCGATAGTCCGCTGCCGCGACAAGTCCCGGCATGGCGGACGGAGCTCCGGCGGGATCTCGTGGTGAAATGGCGTCAGCGACTATCGCAACCCAATACTGGACAAGCCACAATTATGACGGTAAGTCCCCTCTTTGAGGCGTGGCTGGAAAGACCTCATCGCGTCCTCACCTTCCGCATGATGTAGGTTCTCACCGGACAAGGTGAGTTCTGAAGGTTTCTGCACCGGATTCGTGCACACAGTGGAGGTGTGCCCCGCTTGGGCAGAGCATCGCATTGCTCTCGTGGGGGCGATCAGCGGCGGCGGTCTATCACGCCGGGCCTTGGAACAGGCCATGGTCTGGAGCGAGGAGGAGTGGCAGGCGGTCGCATCCTGCGATGCAGTAATGCTAGCAAAGGAGGAGGCCGAACGCATCAGGCAACAGCGCTCACAGCGTCCCAGCCGCCGCCGGGATTCCGATCCCGATTTCGGGCCACCGCAGGCGTGGGCTTGCGGACTGCGAGCAATGGGTAGCTCGCTGTCCGACCGTCCGTAGTCAGTAATAGTCTGACACAATCTCTCGATCCACCCAAGGGCGGAGGATTTCATTTGGATGATTTACCCCCTAAAAAAAAAAACACGACTATGTCACCCCCCCTGGCGCCAAAGCTGGATCCGCCCTTGGTCTAAAAGGCCGAGACAGTGATCGCTCGTTTACTTAGTACGTGTGATCAATGGCATTATCAGTAGTTCTAGACTAGCCGGCCGCTGCCATTCCGATGACTCGGCCCAAGTCGATACATTCCTTCTCTTTAAGCATTGATTACAAATGACTGTTAATTTGCATTCAACGCTAAAATACAAGCGAGTTGGTTATGTAAATAATTTCTTAATGCACTATGGCTGTTTGAGTTTGAAAGGACACTTAGGTAATCAAAACTTGCCAGTTCCTAATTAAGATTTTTTTTAAGATGTAGGTATACGTAGACAGACAAACAAAACCGGTCATTGTGGCGACACTTGGGGGAGGCCTATGTCCAACAGTGGACGTCTTTCGGCTGGAATGATGATGATACGTAGACGTAGGTATTTAATATTAAATGAAATGATGCGGGATGTGACGTTATTGGAATAATTACCCACCTCGTAACAAATTAGGCAAGCCATAATTAAGGCGGTAATTTAAGTTCGCTCTTTGAGGAGTGGCTGGAAAGAGGTCACGGCGTCCTCACCTTCCGCATGACATAGATCCTCACCAGACATGGTAGGTAAGTTCGGGAGGTTCCTGCACCTGATTCATGCGGTAGAATCCAGATATGCACTATCTGTCTACATACAGTTTAGTTCCCTAATTTAGAGCAAAATGGAAAAAAAATTCTGTTGCACCACAAGTAAAATGGACAAGGGCAGGAAGATGAAAACGGTTTCACGCCGACTGCTTTGAGAGTTTTACAGGTAGGTACCTACGTTTTCGTTTACTATAATGATAAAAAAAAAATACAGTACTTTGGTCTCAATAAAGTTTATTATTTACAAAATACACAAAATATTTACAATAACTTAACTAAAACGTATGTTGGTAAATTAACTTATTGCTATTGACAATGTGCTCAGAATAATGTTATAAAAATATATCTTCAAGTGACCTATCTACTTGTAAATCAAATAACAGCAATATTTTATTTTAGAAGTACAAGATGGCAGTTCTAAGTTTACGTAAAGTAATCAATTCATTTGCAAATATACAATATTGGATCAGTCAGAGAGAAAAGCTACTGAAAAAAGTTACTGAACTGTCCAAAAGAAACACAGTGACCCTGGAACGCAAAGCGCATCTGAAGGAACATAGGTGGGGGGAGGATTAGCCAGTAAGTCTGACATTCCCTCTCGCTCCACCCAGAGTGGGAGAAGTCATTTGATGACTTCCCACACCAAAAACAATAAAAAGAGGGTAGATGGAAGATACAGTTTGGGGCTCGAACCAATGCAATCTTGTCGCTAGCAATTTGTACTATTGAGCTTTTCTACTATTCCGTTTAACTTAGGGCATATGATAAATTATCAATAAGATATTATTATGCAGTCAAGAAATTAGCTATGGAAGAGATTATTTATTATTATTTTGCTAGTTTCTTTTTTTCATAATTTACTGTTAAATGCTTAATAATTCCCAAGAAAAATCATTAGTAAGTCTTCATTACATAATAGCGATATTGTCTTCAGAATTCTATATTTAACTGCAAGCCATGACTTCGTTATTAGATAAAAAACTAAACTCTTGAAATCTGACTCTACGACTTTTATTCCAGTCTAACAACATAATATTTTATCATCTGACTACAAAACTTATCTAATTTCACAGCATTAGCCTTCGCTTTTATTCTATACAGCGCTGTGACAAAAGTCACTCATCGCTTCAAGCGGCTGCCCGCTCAAATACCTGTTGAATCAGTCCGAATTGATCTCGTCTGCCACTTGTTGCCATTTGGCCACTAAGTTCGAAACTGATTTGTGTTTCAATCCCATTGATGCTGATATTTTTACCTGGAACAATACAATTGGGACATGAGATTTCTATCACAATCAGTCACAGTATAGATAACATAACATAGCATAATATCGGTCTACAGGGTATAGGGTATATTGTAGTCATGATAACAAACAACTTTTACTATGAGACCAAACCTGAAGTCGTGAAAAAAAATCTGCTGGTCAGTATATTTCTGTTAGCTTAAGGGGCCGGCGGAGGATGAATTTCCATACAAACGTAATACCACGCTCATTTGCAGTTGGAGCATATTTCCAACATATTATGATGATATTTGGTTATAGACAATATTTATCTAGGTTCCTACGTCTTTCTTTTTTAAAAAAACAAAAAGAAATTTAAGCAAATTGTATTTCGCACTTTTTTATAGCGTAAATGGCAAAACATGCCATTTGGCTTTTCTTGTATTAAAAATAACAATATTTCTAATATTCTCGACGTAGGAACCTAGATAAATATTGTCTTTAACCGAATATCATCATAATATGTTGGATATATGCTCCAACTGCAAATGAGCGTGGTATTACGTTTGTATGGAAATTCATCCTCCGCCGGCCCCTTAACTGGTCAAAATTTAGGTACTGATCTTGCTAATTTTTTTTTGTTCTTTTTTTGAAAGTTGTTTGATATATACAATCGTGTGTTGGTATCTGTCACTAATTACCAGTCACCCTATATAATATTCCCACTACTGGGATACATGTCGCATATCTCTATAAGGAAGCAGACCGAAATCTACCCCGCGAGCACAGTGCACAATAATCTTGGGCAGGCTATAATCATGGCGGTAAGTCTCCACTTTAAGGAATAGCTGGAGAAGCGTCACGGCGTCTTCACCGTCCGCATGACGCAGGTCCTTCGGGAAGTTCCAGGCGGAAGAAACGCCCGGGTGTCATCTTTATGCAGACGGCCCAGAGGACACAGTGGAGTATACGGTGGAGATATGCGCCGAGCGACCGATTTGCACCGAGTCTTTGTGGAGAGGTGAGGTGGCAGCGGCGACCTCTCGCACCGGCCCTGGTACAGGCGATGTTCCGGTGCAAGGGAATGGGACACGATTGCCTCCTTCTGCGAAGCATTAATGCTAACGAAGGAAAGGAGACAGTCGAACGCGCGAGGGAACAGATTTCCTAACGCCCCCAGCCGCTCCAAGGAGTCGCAAAGCGATCTCCGCCCACCTTAGGCGCGTGCTAGCCTAGCAGACGACGAGTCCGTCCGGTAAGGACCACATCCTAATCGTCGATAGCGTGTCGACCGATAACCACTAGGCCATGGTTCCAATAAATAATTATTTTATTTGTTTATCATTGACTAAAGGTTAAAGCATATTAACGCAGAGATAAAAACGATCGACACATTTTCATCGTAACCGTCAAAACCGAAAAAAAATATTTCTTTATTCAATCATGACTTACTTTTGGCTTCTTCCTGACAACTTTGGCTTCCCTGTCCTTGTCCTTGTCTCTGTCCTTGTCTCGATACTTGTCCTTGATGTCTATGGGCTCGGGCGAGCTGGAGGCGGTGTGCGGGCCCGATGTCTGCTTCTCGAGCTCGGCGATGTCGCTGTAGAACGACGCTAGCTCGTCTCCAATCTCCTGTTTTGGTTCTGGCTGTAAATACAATTAAAAATTTTATTTTAAAAGGCGTTATGGTATAGTCGGTACGACGCCAAACAAACGTATTAAAATATTCACGAGTCTGAGCCTAAAAACAGGTTCGCTTTCAACAATAGGAGTATTTTGTAAAACGAAGGAAAAAGTCATTTGGTGGGATTTTTTTGAGTGATGAGTAGATGTCTTAATTATTAGCAAATTGATTCAGATGTTGTGATGCAAAATTGGTGAAGTTTCGTATCTCAAGTATCTGTGTAACTGGACGATATGTGAAAGTATTGAAACCAGCGCGATTTCGATAAAAGCGAAGTTTGCCAAGAAACTGAGCTTGATACACATGCAGCCAAATACAACCAAAAACATTAGAATGTGTACATCCATATTTTAATGGTAAACAGATTAACTATTCATACAAACACATGGCTTAAAGGACTTAGTATCCAAGCCAAAAAAAAAAGCAATAAAAATAGGAGCACTGTTTAGATTACTCACGTTAGCAGGCAACGGCGGCAGGTCGTCACAGCCCGGTGGGGGCGGGTCCAGCCACGCGGGCGGCGGCGGCGTGTGCGCGCGCCCCCGCGGGCCCGGCACCGAGATGAGCGGGGGCGGCGGGGTTGGCGCGCGCGCCCAGGCGGCTGGCGCGGGGGGCGACGGCGGCGGCAGAGGCGGTGGGGACGGGGGCAGAGGTGGGGCTATTTCGTCCTAAGAGAAAATTCAAAAACCTCTCCAGTTGTTTCTTTCTGTTATCGTCGACGGAGCGTAGTGTTCCACAAGCCCCTCAAAAAAATATCAGCAAAATCATAGGGACCCGACAGGGCCGGTGCTCGCTAGGGCCACGAGGAAGTTTCTAGAAAGGAAACCCTGGTCCTAAAATGCAATAGGCAACTGTAGAACATACGTGTGGCTTTAGTTTGAAAAAAGTCCAACACGACCTCAGTTCTACCCTGTTATTTATTTTGCAAATAGATTTTTAAAAAACAATTTTTTCGTTAATTTAAACTAGATGAGGCCGGTGTTTCATTGCTACTACCCTGAGAAGAAACACAGAAACCAACTCAAGGGCCAAAGTCTCTTTTAAAAGCCATACAGCAAACAGGTCGAATCATATGAGAACCATGCAGATTGGTGTCCGAGTTGGTCTTATGAGGAAGGAACCATACAGATTTGAGAAGACCTATCCAGTCAGTACAAGGATTTGTCAATATTCCTGTATCTCAACTCAGAACGATTTCTCGCCTGTTCTCTCTGTTTTCAGTTTTATTCCTGTAGCTGTACTATCAGACTTTACTTTATGCAAAATTTCAGCATTTGGGGTCAACGGGAAGTACCCTATGAATTTTGTTTCCCATGAGAGCGTCAGATAGACAAAGTTGTAAAAAAATCCTATAAGGGTTCAGGTTTTTCCTTTTGAGTTTTTTTTTTTAGGTGGGAAAATCAAAACCCACTCCTGTTCCTACTCTGCCATTGTTCCAGGGCCCCGGGGATTTTTTTCGCATCACCCATGGCCCCAGTAGGCTTCGACCCTGCTGGGCTCCAACGGTTGCTGACAATTCCTTGAGGCGCGCGTGGAAGACTATGCGCCGTCGACGACTTGGGCTCTGTCCGGATGGTTACTGCACGGTCGGACGGCGAGCTACCCTTTCCTTTTGAGTTACGGAACCCTAAAAACAGTTAGGAAAAAGTTAAGCAAATTGATTAATTATTATTTACCTTAGCGTCAATCCCAGGATGCGGCGGCGTGGTGCAGATATCCATGTCGCAGTGCGTGGTGGCGGGGTATTCCCACTGCACCAGGCCGTCCGCCTCGCGCCGGTAGCAGTAGCGCCCCTCAGACCTGCGGTGCACAAACGAGCAGTAGAGGCAAGCGTCGTGGAGGCGGGCATGTGGCCCGGTACATTTAGATGAGGTGGTGAGCTTAAGCTTATAAGTTTAAAGTTTGGAATAACGATAAAAAGTTATCTAGTTGGCAGTAGTATTATCACAGCGTCAATGCTTCCCAGTCAACAATGGGCCCGCGTATTACATTATGACCTATTTTCTCTCTTAGAGAAAAAGGAGAGCCAAGTCCTAACAGTGGGAACAATATAAAGTTGATTATGCTTTACCATTTGTTTGAGAATGCTTGTGTTAACAACGTTAATTCATTAAACCCCAAGCGAACGCCGGCATTCGCTCTCTGATTGTCTTTTTATTGTCTCTAATTAAGGCATTCCAAAGACTAAAGTGTTTATAAAGGAATGAGCGCAAAATTAGCAGTTTGATTTATGAAGAAATATTGCAAAGAAAATAATAAACTTTTAACTGGTTGTTCAAACTTTAGATATCGTTAATCGTCGTCGTCGTGTCGTGGTAATTTTAGTCGTTCGAGATATATTTGGAACGAAAACTGATGTCTTGAAGCAGAAAGGCGGAAAGGCGTGCGAAGAGGCTGATTGGTGATCCAGATTTGGTTAAGTCCAATCTTCAAAGCCTTGAGCACAGGCGTAGGGTAGCCAGCCTTTCGGTGTTTTACAGATTGCATTTTGGAGAGTGTGCGCAGGAATTGCATGACTTGATTCCGCCATCTCATTTCTATCATCGGACAAACCGACGCACGGCGAGTATCCACCCTTACGTTGTTGAAACATCTACGGTCCGGACTAAGCGTTTCGCCTCGTCATTTATACCGCGTACTTCGAAGGACTGGAACAGTCTGCCTGCTGCGGTCTTCCCGTCCGATTATAATTTGGGTGTCTTCAAGGCTAGAGTGAATAGGCTCTTAATAAACTAGTGCGCCTCACCATCAACGATTGCATCACTGCTTACCATCAGGCGGGATCGCAGTCAAGTACTAGTTTATAACAGATAAAAAAAAAAAAAGAAAAGAGAACTGCAGTGGCATCTGGTAAAATGCAGTTCTAACAGACAGAATTATGAAACTACCCTCAGTTGCTTATAAACTGCTTTTTGAAGAATTAAAGAGCAAAATTGTATAGTAAACGAGGAAAGCTAGCACAAGTAAATAAAGTATTTCATGGCTTTAAAACAACGCGAATTATTATAAAAAAAAACACAAAACTTAGGATCACCACATCGCCATCTAAAAGTATGGGGCAAACTTATCTAATGCCAAATAAAACCGTATACTTTAACCCGTGCGCCGGATTTGTGCCCGCCGAAAAATTAACAAAAAAAAAAAAGAAAACATTCCAAAATGGCGGACACAAGGTATCCTCAAAATCCTTTACACGACGGTCTCACAAGCCAGCATTCTGGAAAAGACCAAAGCATATTACTCTTGAAGTTATGTAAAAATATCAGCAAAGAGTTTTGTGGTCTTACCAACTCCTTCGATGGCGCGATGTCCCCAACACGCAGCTGCCGACAGCCGTCTGTCTTCTTCACACTTATAGCTAAGATGTTCTGTCTCTTTTTATTACAATAATCAGGATAACAAAGCATTAAAAAACTCATGTTAAATATGAAGTTTTTATTCTTAATTTATTATCACAGGTGCATATCACAGCTTTGGTTGCTAATTACATTTTTATTGGTAGTATTAAATATTGATAGAAGTGTTAGCGCTCTTACCTTCAAATTGCAACAAACATTTAATACTTGATCAATATTTTTTTTTTAATTATTATTTTACATTTAGTGTAAAAACAAATATTGAAAAACTAGCGCAGTTTCCCAATTTACTAGGTAAAAATACATTCGTGGGGACGTATATATTCTGCAAATAAAATTCAAGAAATACAAAGTACAGGGTCATTGTATCTTGCAGATAATGGACACACATTTTTGTCCACATTTTTCCAAATCTTCCTTTTTCAAGATGACTTTCCAAGAGATCAACCAACAAGGTAGAAAGTCATAACCTTAGAATAAATACTATTTAGTCTGACCAAAGTTAGTCAAAATAATTTAAATTCTCAAGTCGAGTCAGACTGAATCGGATAATAATCTGGAGTATTTGTTGGTACAATGCAACCACCACTTGCATTATCAGCTTGACACCACGTCTCACCATATCTCATGTCGAAATATTCCGGGAAAATTTTAAGAAAAAAAGACTATGTCAAATTAAAGGTTACCGAATGTTTCGACGCAAAATATTCGGTAGAGTGGTTCCTACAGTAAGACCAAAATCTGTTTTTTCATTTTTCCTTCAGTTTTAGTCTCAATTTACCAAAACTCAAGGTTGAAAAGAACAAGTACACGAATAAATAAACAAGATAGACGGAAAGATGAAGGTCCATAGAGTTCATATTGTCCGAAGAGGTCGCACCATCAAGAACACTGAAGTTCCGATAACATATTCCACTATATGTAGCGCAGTTTTTAAAAGGGGTCGCTAGATGAACAAGGATTTTTCACAAGAAAATAGATTTTGTTTTTCCAATCCTAGGCGATGCTACAATTGAGATAATTTGAATATTATGTAACTAAAATATTGTGTCCAATTGACACATGGTTAAAGTCATCTTTTTTTTTTTGCTTTTAAACTTTTAGCAACGACATTAGACGAGATATGTCTTCAAGGGATTAAAGGTGTAAAGTTCCGTTGAAAAGAGAGGTTCTTTGGACTAGATGGATACTGTCAGGTCTAGGCAAATGGCCGATAGTTGATTTCGGGCTGTGTATAATTATGTTCTAATCACGCCGAGAACTCTAATACAGTGATGCAGGATTTTTTTAAATTTTAGATTCTATGTGGCGTTACAGATGTCGCTACAGGGTATTCTTTAGTTGCACCTATATTGACAAAATTCTTTCATTGATTGAAAGCTACGCTACCTCTTTTTATGATCTCGGAAAAATGGCCAGATTCTGTTGTATTGCCACGAGCACGAAGATGCATGAAAGAGTAATTTTGTACATGAATTTACTCCAAATAGAAGTGGAAACAGGTAGGGCAATCTTTCTAGGACAGAAATGAGATTAATGAAAGAGCAATGGAGCGAGGTGAAGCGTAAAGCTCAAGACCGGTCGCGATAGGTGACTACTGTCAACGCCCTCTGTCCCAGCTAGAGCACATAGGATCTTAAGTCAAGTCAATGAAACAATCGACTGGTTAGTTCAAAGTGTAAATCATTGAGCTGAAAAAATCAAGTTCAAAAGTTATCTCGCATCGCCTAGGTGGAGCGACTATGTAAATCATTGTCCACCCCCCGCTCGTGTCGCTCGGTGGTGCGGCTGGAGTAGTACCTCTGGAAAGCGGTGGTCCAGCCGGGCGGCGCGGCGCGCGCCTCGTGCGCCCGCAGGCCGCGCGCCGCCGCGTCGGCCCAGCGCCGCCAGTAGCGCGGCGACAGCGCGCCCGCGCGGAACGCGGACACCAGCGTCTGCACGGAACAAAACGGATGGTTACAGAGGGAACCGAAACTAGATACATAGGTAAAAACTAATTTTCGTGTAAAATAAAGATATAAAGAACATCGAAAAAACTGACCATGAAATTATTTAAGGATTACACACATCACAATGATAGATAATTTACTAAACTTAATTAAATCAAGCTAATAGCCAATGAAGGTCAAACAAAATCGTCATAATTGGTAGTTGAATTGACTACAATATTGTATGATAATAAATAAACAACATGATTTAGTTTTTTGCTAGCTTTGAGGTCAAGCTAGCAAAAAACTAAACTGTCTTTTGGTTAAAGTGAACTTTTAATATTGCCACAAATATAAATCTTGACCAAGTTACGTAAAAACTTTGCTTTACGTATTGCATTAATATAATTTTATTAGGAAATACATTTCTACGTCAGAATATAAATGTGAAAATAAAAATAATTATTAGAGCTTAGAATAAAATTGCAGTTATATATTAATTTTCATTTAATTAATATTACTCTACTATATGTAGTGCAACCATCAAGTAAAATGGCTGTAAGTATTCTAGTCTACAAGGTATATGCTGGTGAAATTACATCGGAAAGGCTTGTAGCACTTAATTTTGTGTTCTATTTTGATATCTTTTTTAAGGGTTTACCCTTGGTACTACAGATAGTAGTAACCATTATGGAAACATCAGACAGGTGACAAAAGAACTGACGAGATGGAGTATTAGTCGTGGATATGCGACCCTGGCGGATTAAACACGAGAATATTTGTCAGATATATATATCTGACATAGGCGGTTAAAAGGTTAATAAATGTTTCGTCTCAATTTTACTGCCATACAACTGTAAATCATTCAAAATTACAATAATTTTCACTAACCTGCATCTGTATCAACATCTCCTGCACCGGTGTCAACACACACGGCTGCAACTGGTTCAAATACTTCAGCTTGGCTTCCAAAAGATCTGTCAGGTCGTCCAAGTCTTCATCTTTCTTCTCCTCATTCAACGTCTCCCCTTTAGTAAACATCAAACCGTTCCCGTAACTGATCGTATTCTTTGGACTTTCAATTCCATCTTCTTCCTTACTGAAGCCTAGACCAGTCCTCTCGCTTGAAAAACCTTCAATGAACTGCGAATATTTTGTTGTATACGCTGGTTCTTCGCCTTTTTTGCGGTCTGGTAATAAAACTGAGTTTGATATTCTGAGCTTTTTCTTTCCAACAATTTCTCTTCTCTCTTCAGAGTCTAAAAGGTACAAATTCGCGCCTTTTTTTTCTGCGACATCAACTTTTTTCTCTTCGTTTTCTACTTCCATAGCATGAGGAGGAGTTGGGGGTACTGAAGGTGGTGTAGCCGGGAGGTCATCAATGTGTTTACTACTCGGGAACAATGGTCTTGGCTCCATCGGCGGTGTTGTATCGCCTCTTGGTGAGCTTTTAGCACTGATTGCGTCATTCGATCTTTGTTCATCAAATAAATCGACGTTTTTATTCTTGGAGACTTTTGGCAGTTCTTTTTTCTCAATCTCTTCTAACAAATCGTCAATGTTAGAAGTTTTTGTACTGATCTCTTCTCGTTTTGGTGTGTTGCTGCCAGATCTGGGATCTTCTTCGATCATCTTTTGTAGCTCTTTTGGTAATTCACCACCCAGTTTTTCTAGGATTTTAGCTTTACTTTTTAGTCTTAAGAACAGCGTGCTTTCGTCTTGACTATCTTCATCTTTGTCTGATTTTTTATCCTTTATTATGAAAAATAAAGAAAAGAGGAATATTAATTTAAATACCTAAAAATTCTAAAGTTGTCCATTTCGCTATTAATCAGTACCTCAGATTGAAAACTTTAAACCCATCACATTGCATGATAACATTCCAAAGGCATTGAGAAATATACTGATGAAACTCAAACTAGTGAAATATTTTGTTTGTATCTACAAAATATTCCAGAAGTACATGAATTTGATCAATAGCTAACCATGTGAAATCACCTATCAGATAAGATATCGCGATGGATTATTTCAAATGGTTATGAAACTATAGACTTGAGATTAGTTTTGTAAAGATATTTATAAAAATTTCTCATGCAATTGAAAAGTTACTCTTTAGCATTGATCAGATGCAGAATATCATCATAGGCACTGTTTTTCTTTATTTTTTTAATACCACAGCTTCGCACTGGTGTTACAAATCATTGAAATTTACGATTTTTATCTAATATACACCTAAATCTTTCTCATAATCACTCTGTTTACTGGTGAAAATAGCACGAATTTTAAATTAGCTACCTGGAATTCAAGGATTTGTAACAGCTTGCACTGGCTAGTGCTAACACCGGTGTTACATACCATTGCAATTCAAAGTTTTAATTTCACACCTAAACCTTCCTCATAATAAATCTATCAGTCTATCGATGAAAACTTTGTAAAAATCTGTTCGGTAGTTTTTGAGTTTATCGCGAACAGTCAGACCCATGCGGTGTTTTTTTTTGTATATTACTCTTAGTTTTTAAACTCTATTATTAGGAGTCTGAACTAATCAAAATTGTGACAATAATAAAGAACTATTAGATTATTTAATATTTTCTATCATACATACCTCTTTCCTCAAATCATTATCAATCTTGTTCACAGGAGATTTAGGTCCATTATTCATTAACTGAGGAGGTAGTTCAGGTCCAATTGGCACATTATAGTTGAGGCTGGGAGGTAAAGCAGGTCCATACTCCAAGGGCTTAGTTTTAGGCTTCTTGTGGAGTACAGTTGGTCTAGCTGGAGTTTTTGGTAGCGGTGGTGCCGATGGTTTTGTTGGGGTTTCCGATTCATCATTAGATTCAGAATCCGAATTGTGATATGATGTAATCAGTTCTATTTTTCTGTAAAAAAGGGAGTATTTCTTTAAAAAGAAGGTAGCAAAATAAATTACTATGAATAAAGGAATATTGAAAAGGTCGTTGTGACGACGCTTGGGGGAGGCCTATGTCCAACAGCGGACGTCTTTCGGCTGATATGATGATGATGATGATGATGACAGGAATATTGTTTGGTCAACTGAAATTAGGTACTTAATGAGGAAAAAAAGTACAGTTAGTTTAACACAATATGACATGAAATCCTAGAATTTAATCCTTAGAGGCAACACTGTCGAATGGTGTAGTTTGATTAAACTGTGAATGGTCACAACCTCGAGAAATTTATGAGACACAAGAAACAAGTTATCATATTATCTAGAATCCTAATAAAATTGACAATGTCTAAAGGATAGCAAACTAATCATCATAAATCAAAGCATAGTAAAGAAGTGAATGGTTTTACAGCCACTTTTGAATTGTCTAGTCAGTTCGTCAGAAAAAGGATGCTAATTGCACATTCCAAACAAGTTTTTAATACAATAGAATAGAATAGCATTTATTGAAAATCTTTCTTTCATAGCAAGCTTTTATAGTATAGTATACTTACCTGTATAATTAATCAAGACGAATCATACGAGCTCAAACTCGATGGGGTTGTGTCGTTTAACTACCGAGTTCCTACGGCCCCCTACCGATTCCATCATCAGATCAGCTCCATGTCATAATAAATTTATATTGTCATCTGATTTACACTTGCATGCAAAATTTCAGCACAATCGGTAACCGGGAAGTGGATCAAATTTAATTTGCAAGATTTGATGACAGACAAACATCGGGACAGGTGAAACTAAATAAAAGCTTGTAAAAAGCATGGATCTCTATGGAGAAGAATGTGCAGGAAACTTCATTGAAACTCTTCTAAATATGTATTACCAAAACATACAAAACAAAAAAAAAACTATGTGTTACAAATACCTCGGATAAACCTAAAGCTGAATAATAATAATACATCAATAATACTTACTCATCTTCATCATCACTATGTCCTCGTTTCTTACCGGACTTGGCACTCTTCTCTTTAGAGCCATTGCTGGTCCGGTCAGTCTTCTTGACAGTCTTAGTGGAAGACTTGGTAATTGCTTTGCTGTTCTGTGTGTTCTGTTTCTCTGCCAGAGCCTGCTGGTACAGCTGCCATTCTTCTGCTGACACTTCTGCTGTACCTGAACAATGTTAAATAAGTTTGTTATTGTTGGGACTGATAGCATAACAACTGAATTATAGTATGACAGTTGACAGATTAGAATGAAAGAAGAAAGTGTTCATAACATGGAGCAAGACCAATAAAGCATGTAAACTGATTGATAGACTGGGAGAGAATTCTCTGGCGCATCAAGTCTACCTATGTACCACTACTGTACATAAACTTTAAATAAATATGTTGTAGTTAATACATGTGACTACTTAAAAAATATTTTTGAAATGAAGCATCAAAGAATTTAAGGTAAAGCGACAAGTTAGCCCGTAATTCTTTATTTTCTTAAGTTTCTTGTATTTTGCAGCCGTCCATGTCAGGTTCTATCTTCATTAAAACATTATTTGAAAAATAACAATCTGTGTCGTCAATTGATGAAATAACTGTGCAAATCTACATTTGCAGGACAGGACATTACAAGCTCTATGAGTAGTTATTATAATAACTTCCTCTTGCTTTTTAACCCGTGTTGTGTCGTGTGTCTAAACGTGGATCCACGCGAGACACAATGGCTTTTTAATTGTGTCTCTAATTAAGGCACACGAAAGGTTAAATTAAGTTATTGGCCTTAACTAATCTTTACCTGCTACATGTAGCTGCTGCTGAGCTAACTTGAGAGCTAGTAGATATTCCGGTGGTGCTTCCCAAGTCACAGCATTGGTTTGCTGGTTCCAGTAGTATGTGAAGCCACTGGACTCATCGTAACATGCCGACCAAGCTGTGAAAGTGTTACATTGATTAAGTTCCCAGTAAGTCATGCACAGTTAAAAAATAATAAGATGGACTGAAAGAAATAAGGTAAGTACAATTGTAGAGGATATGGAGAACTGGGTAAATAACAATTACGAGTAGTTTGTCCAAGAATGTTGAACAATCTAATTGTTAAGTGATGATATATTATTAACATATTTTTTTTTTTTTTTTTTATCTGTTATAAACAAGTACTTGACTGCGATCCCGCCTGATGGTAAGCAGTGATGCAATCGTTGATGGTGAAGTGCACTAGTTTATTAAGAGCCTATTCACTATAGCCTTGAAGACACCCAAATTGTAATTAGACGGGAAGACCGCAGCAGGCAAACTGTTCCAGTCCCTTGATGTACGCGGTATAAATGACGAGGCGAAACGCTTAGTCCGGACCGTAGGTGTTTCAACAACGTAAGGGTGGATACTTGCCGTGCGTCGGCTTGTCCGATGGTAGAATTGAGATGGCGGAATCAAATCATCCAATTCCTGCGCACACTCTCCAAAATACAATCTGTAAAACACCGAAAGGCTGGCTACCCTACGCCTGTGCTCAAGGCTTTGAAGATTGGACTTGACTAAACTAACTAACTATTATACATATTACTTATACAACAACCAGCGTTTGCCTACAGCTTTGCCTGCATACATAAAATATAGCTTATGTCACTAAAAATAAAACAGTTCTACTTTAAAAGATTAACTTGTACAAACAAAAAAACAAACTTTACTTCTTTACAATATGTGTAGATACCGCAAAGTTGACAAATGGCTTTACACATTCAACCTACATCAAGTTGGTCAAATGTGTGGTTCCAGTGCTAAATATACAGTTAATCTATATAAGTAAAACCCATTAAACCTATATTTGGATTTATTATAAATTCAGCAAGAATTAAGTACCTAAAATATTTAACAGATATTTGTCTCTCTTGAAAACTTGTCAAAATTTACTAGTACAGTAACTGACAATTTACAAAAATCTAATAATAACCATGAAAATAAAAGCAAATTTGATCAGAAAGCAAACTGAGTCCATAGGTAATACATATTTTATTTAGCACATAATTATTATTCATTAATTCATTAAACCCCAAGCGAACGCCGGCGTTCGCGCACCTATTGTCTTTCTATTGTGTCTGTAATTTCCACGATTGAAAGGTTAATTCATTAAACCCCAAGCGAATGCCGGCGTTCGTGCACCTATTGTCTTTCTATTGTGTCTGTAATTTCCACGATTGAAAGGTTAAAAACACATTCATATTATCTAATACTTAATGTCTATTCAGTCAGTGCAAGGCAAATATAGTTAATTCCAATTAATTAACTAATGCGATTCACCATTAACAAAGTACTGTGATGATAAGAATTGTCTGGGTCATGATTGGTTTTCAGGATCTCATCTATGATCTACACCAAAATTGGTATCTTTAACCCATTTAGTGCTGCTGTATTCAACTGTGTGTAATAAAACATTGTTCTAAAGCTTTTATTGGTTTACACACACAGCTGGCATAAATGAGTGAATAATAAATTCTTCATTAGATACATGACACAATTATTTGAACATCTAAATCAATATAAAAGTAAAACAATAAAATACCATGCACAGGAATAACAATAATTGCTAGTTTATTCTTCATAATTATTGTCCTCAGAAAAACGATAAATTTAATTCCGATTTTTCCTTGTAGCTAATTCTCAAAGATAATAATTGCCAGTAGGTAGTTTATCGAAGTAATAGGTAAGCAATTACTTCCATTGTGCCTTCTATGAGCAATGATATTGAAAATGACTTACGGCAATGAGGTATTGGCGCTGGATGTACGGCACCAGATACATTCTCCATTGGAATTGCATGAGGATAAGTTTGTCCAGGTAATGGCGCAGTCAGACCCTTCCTAGTATCCGGTCCAGGTGGCAACGGCGGGGCGCGCACTCCTCCATCATCAGAGTCATCATCAGAATCACCATAGTTTGCCAACAATCCAGCCAGTGGGTTCGCTTTACTCATTGTGAAACGATTTACAAGTTCCGAACGCAGAAAACAGCTTTAACTGAATTTTACACAAGTATCTACGTTGAGTAGATATTTACTACAAAATGTATACGTCTAGGTTAAAATATAAGGCATTAATGATTAAAACACGATTAAAACATTTTTAGCACGCAAACTCGTATTCACACTTTTGACACATTGGTCGCCATTTTGAGCGAAAAATTTAAATGACATATTTGACAGATCCGTTCTTTTATATGCAGAAAAATATTTTCTTGAATCGTCTTTCATGCAAAATCAAATATTTATTTTCCATTTTATTAGGTTTTGTATTAATTTTTCTAATTTCTACAAAAACGTGGACTGTTTCAATTCAGTGCGCGTGATAGTACACTGCCATCTATCAATGTAATAAAGAATTAACCTAAAAGTTTACTTAATTTTGTAATAGATGGCGCTACAAGTACCATTCAAACCATTATGACCGTTTGGAAGTTCCTGACTGTTTGGATCAGTGAGGATGGTGATCAACTAAAGCTATTATGTTGTCAGTAGGTACTAAAAAATACTAAAACAAATGTAGAATTATATAGGTACTCAATACTGGTCCAGCTCCACTACCATTAAGGCGTACTAATTAGTTGATTAGTTGAAAACTAATATTATTATTTTTTAATTTGAAAGACACAATAGCATTGTATAATGTAGGTAGAAGCACTTTTTTCAAATGTGAAGCACCATGGAGCATTTTTATTAGGTTACAACTTATTTATTTTTTGACATTACGAGCATGGCAGTTGAGAGTTTGTCATGCTCACTCAAATGTCTCGCTGTTGGTGGCACGTGTTATTGGGTCATTCAGTTCCCTTCAAAATAGTTGAGCTGAGTGGGGCTGATGCACGCGTCATGCTCGTGAAAGGGTGCCGTCAGATGGGACTGGTCATCTCTTAGCTGCCAGTGGCTTAATTCAGTTTCTATCTTTATTATTTTAAATTTTTATTTCATTATCAACATTATGCTCACATGATGGAAGCAACAAGTAATATGTAACCAAGCATTAATTATGTAGGTAACACATAATATGATTTAATTCATTAAACCCCAAGCGAATGCCGCCGGTTCGCGCACCTATTGTCTTTCTATTGTGTCTGTAATTTCCACGATTGAAAGGTTAAAAGAGTGAACTCCATGGAGTTTCTTGCACGTTCTTCTCCAAAGGGACCAACGCTTTGGAACGTGCAATTTAGCTTCACTTCTGTCTGTCTGTCGGTCTGTCTGTCTGTCCGTATGTCACAGGCACTTTTTTCCGAAACTATAAGAGCTATACTGTTGAAACATAATAAGTAGATGTATTCTGTGAACCGCTTTAAGATTTTCGCACAAAAATAGAAAAAGAGCAATAAATTTTGGGGGTGGCATACTTAGAACTGAAATTCAAATTTTTTTTTTTTCATCAAACCCATACGTGTGGGGTATCCTATTATTTATTGCAGGCTACATACAGATGGATAAAAAAAATTTTTGTTGCAATACAAAATGCACACAAAAGCACAACTACTTACATTATAAAAAAACAAAATACACCTACACCGATACAAACAGCAAAAATAAAAACAAATAACAAAAATTTACAAAACACATAACACACAAAAATAAAATAATGATAACATTAAATAAAAAAAAAACAAGATATATAAAGTGACACATAAGGGGTATGTATTTGGGTACTTGAAATAAGATCGCAGGTAGAATACATAGTGCGGTGTGCATCTCAATGTTGCACCAAATGGGAGCCCAGCTCAGCGTGTGTCAGGCAAAATACCTGACGCTGATATTCTGCTGGATCCCTGCGGTGACAAACGGACGCTCAGTTGTATTTGTGAAAGAAATTATATGTCAGGATAACATTTTGTAAGTAGTTGGTAGGTATTGGATTTTGAAGGTAAGCAAGGACGTTAGAGTTGGACACTGAAGTTCTCACGTAGTATTTTGCATTTAATTACTTGATTCTATTATTATATGGTACTATTATGTGTCTGCGTGTAATTCGAGTAAATATAAAATAAATAAAATGTTCAAAGCATGTCAAAAATAAATAAATTTCAATAATTTGTATAATATACAAATATATATATATATATATATATATATATATACTTATCTAGAAATAACATTAAGTACGAACTACCAATCGTGATATGTACCTACGTCAAGCATAAAGAAAACTCGGACATAAACTAAACACGCTACCCAGCTATTTAATGGACGTATTCAAATTATTCATCCTGAGATCCTTTTGCGAGGTATATTAATTTATAATATTTCTTATTGGCGGACGTATATTGTTCCAGCATTTAGAAGCTGAGTACCGAAAACTGCCTCTGAAAGCAGCAGTCTTGTGTAACTGAGTGGACAGTTGCTGCGAGCACTGTCTGCTAGCACATTGCCTTCTGCTAGCTATCCAACTCAGTTTATTGTACAAGTAAGATGGCCGCTTGTACTTTATTACCCCAAACAGTAGGCAAACCAAGTGTAACTTGCGGCGTGACTTCATCTTGAGGATTGAATGGTTGTTCAAGAAGGGCGTTACGTGAGTTCTAGGTGGGATTTTGAAACAAAATTGAACGCAGGCGTTTTGCACCCTCTGGATTAGTCAATCAGTCCTTGCCAGTAGTCCAGGGCCAATAACTGTATCTGCATAGGTTAAATTGGAGAGTACGAGTGACTCAACCAGCTGGATACTCAACTCCTCGGATAGATAAAGCCTTATTTTATAAAGGACCTTCAGCCGGTAGAAACACGTACGCACTGAAGCTGCCACGTGAGCTTCGTATCTCAATTCCGCATCCATATTCAGACCTAAGTTACGTGCCTCACTAACTCGACTGACCGACTCACCCAGAAAGGTGACATTGAGTGTAGCCAGCACTGCACTGATTTGAGTTTTAGTTCCAAATAGCGTGTTGTGATTCCTGACCCGACCACGACATGGAACCGATATTTTACTATGGCACAAATTGGTTATTTTAATTGTGTTTTATTGTGCCACTGATCCCAGGAATTTGTGCCTTGTACTTTTTGAGTAATAAGAGTACGATTGTGGTCGGGCTGGGGATCACGGTTCCTGACCCGACCACAACCAGATCTAATAAAATATCAACAGTGGGAAGTTACTGATGATGCCAAAAATATGTGCCAAATTGTGCCTATGCATATGGTACACGAAATTCTTTTACTATTCATATCATAGAATGTATTTTGATTCGGATGAAATTGAAAAATCAAGAGATAAAGTGTGTCAATCACACGCTGTGCAATTTTACTACGACTTTGAAAGCAGTTTTAATTTGTGAAATTATGCTATACACTTTATTATTTTATTTTACTGGATGCATGCGAATGTATTTATAAAAAAAAGTTACAACCACTATATTAGTGTGTTAAGCTTGTATAAATAACTGGTCAATGCGAGTCGGGTTCGAATCCTGAGGATTTGTAACCCACACGAGCGGTCATATCTTTTAATTGCGTTGACTTGGAAGTTCGATTTTTTTTTTTTTGCCGCAAGGGACCGCATTATTTATTGTTAATTTTAACTTGATATGTCGACACGAAATTGTCGATTATAATATTTTCTAGATCTGTGGTTCACTATTTAACTATTGTTATTTACGTAACGAGGTACGACTCTTTTTGCTTTTAGTTTTAAAGCTGAAATGTGGGTAGTTGGTATACATTTTTCGTAAGTGCCTTATTTGAATACTTACTATATATATATATGTGATGACTTAATGCATTATGAGTGCCATAGGCACAATTTGGCACATATTTTTGGCATAATCAGTAACTTCCCACTATTGATATTTTATTAGATCTGGTTGTGGTCGGGTCAGGAACCGTGATCCCCAGCCCGACCACAATCGTACTCTTATTACTCAAAAAGAACAAGGCACAAATTCCTGGGATAAGTGGCACAATAAAACACAATTAAAATAACCATTTTGTGCCATAGTAAAATTTCCGTTTCATGTCGTGGTCGGGTCAGGAATCACAACACCAAATAGCATGTATTTATTTTTCTGCCCAACATACTACTCTATCGAGATCGTCATTTAAATCCTTCAGCGCGCTGTCATATTCACTCGGGTTAAAAGAAATGTAAACTTGTATATCATCTGCATAAATATGGTACCTACATCGCTTAAGAGATTTTACAATGTCTGTACAATACAAGATGAAGATTGTAGAACCCAATATAGAGCCTTGTGGAACGCCCCTATTTACAGGTGTGAGTGATGAAACGAGGGATGAGTCATTGCTTAAATGGATTTCCACTCGCTGTTGTCGGTTGGTAAGATAACTGTGAAACCAATGATCGTACTTTGATCAAAACCATAATAATAAAGTTTTGAAAGAAACAATTCTATATTTATACAGTCAAAGGCCCTCGAAAACTCAAGTAGAACAAGAAGTGTACATAGACCCTTATCCTGTGCTGCCAAAATATTATCAGTAACGCCTAAAAGACCTGTAGCAGTACCGCGCTGTTTGCGAAAACCTGACTGCAGCTCAGGCAGTTTTAACTTTATCTTCTAAATATTTTGACAACTGCTGGCACACAGCCTTCTCGGCGATTTTGGATAAGCAAGGTAGAATACTAATAGGTCGGATATTCTTTAAGTCTGTTGGATTCGTTTTTTTGGGTAACGGTTTAACAATTGCTATTTTCCAGATTTCAGGAAATGTTGCAGAGCCTATTGAATTTTTACAATATCAGTGATTGCTTTTAGCGTATGAAGGAGGGTGAGCAAAAGCATGTTTAGGTTCACCTTGTCACAGCCTTCAGCATTCGATTTAAGCTCGTGAAAGAATCTTAAAATTAGAAAGTAAGTATGTAAGTTAATTTTGAGATAAGTTCAAACATGTATCATCGTACACGAGCCTTTGTTTTTGTAATGCTTAGTTTGTGTTTGTTTAGTTAAGTTTCAATTCGAACCATTATTTTTGAAACATTTGATATTTCGAACACTCGATAATTCTTAATATTTTAAGAGTTCCTCGGGTTTCGAATAACGAAAGTCGACTGTATTGTGTCGTAGAGTGCAATTTGCATGATAGGCTTAAAACCTGTGCCTAGTAAATAAAACAAAAACCCAGTTTTAATTAATTATATTAACTTAGCTTAATTATGTATAGGCACATGTATAAAAAATATAAATATTGTCTAGTCTACAACTACTTATTGGTTATTTATACATAACTTATATGCTAGTTTTTACAGTTTTATGATTATGGTAACTATGTAGGTACCTATATTGTATAATAGGTAGGTAATGTATGGAGATTTGTAATGCCTAGTTTTAAAATATTAGGTAGATAAAGGATTGGTTAGGAAATCTTTATCTGTAAATCAGATTTGACTCCCAACCAACAGACAGATAAACCGACATAAAATAATTTTGTAATAAACACACATGAATAATAAATAGGTTTTCTTCTCTACATACGTAAACAATTAGAACAAATAAATTATGCTAACCTATTTTTTTTAAACAAAAATAGAACTGAAATTGACAATGAAATAGAAAAAAATACCTGTAGTATTAGCACTTGCATGTATTTATTACATTAGCACAATTGCAATATTTAATTATACTGACTTGAACTAAATAACACTGAAAACAAAACCTAGATCTAAGTAAATATGTAGTCGGTACCTATTTATATGATTTATTAGGTCTATAGTGAATTGATTTAAGTTAAAATAATAACTAGCATGGAATCAATATTTAAAATATAAAATAAAGTTTTTACTTTTGGTTATTCATGTAAAATATTTCATAACACATGATGGTAGGTAAGTAGGTACCTACTTGTCGATCTACTTATCTTTACAAAAAATTCTTCAGGATAAATTCTTTTCATCTACCTCGGTAATTTCCGTAGTATTTTGTAACAATATGGCTTTTACAACTACATTATAACAGAGTTAATAACTTACTAAATTGTAAGAAGAAATAAAAAATATGTAAATTTAAAATTCATTTCCCTATTGTAGGTAAACAAGTCAACAAAACAGAACGAGCAACATGTTTAAAATAAAATATCTATATTTCTTCGGTGACATACTACAACGGACTTAAAATAAAGACTAACGTTTAATTCGTTACCGTTTGACGATGCAGGGTTCACAAGTACCCTCTTTTAAGTAAGCTGGGTGGCATTGAGGGCATTTGGGGTTTTCCCCAAAGCTCTGCCTCCCTGGTCTTGCTACCCTGACCTGGAATGACGTCTCAGCGTTATCACTCTCATAGCCTGGATGTGCCTTATCTAAAGGAAACACATAATCAGGGATGAAGTACGAACTAATATTGTACTCCGTGTTACTCGGTTCAGGCGTTGTCGTCTTTGGTTCAGGTCTCGTCACACTGCTGAAGGGACTCTTCCCTTGTATCGACCTCGTCTGGTGCACGTTGTTTGTACTGTTCGTCCTATTACCTTCCTTTGGAGGTATCAGGTCAAAAGCAGGGACTGCCCACTTCCATTCGTAATAAATTGGAGGACCAACTGTTGTTGATGGGATTGCTGCAGAGTCAACCTTAGGAGGTAATAGGACTCTTTCAGGTTCGGGGATCCCATTGTCATTTCCACTTGTTAGAGGTTCTTCTCCAGCAGATGCTTTGGGCTTGGTGTTGACAGAGTTGAACCTCGTGCCTTCAGAGAATGACTTGTCGTTATCCGTTTGGAAGGTATTAAAGCTATTGCCGAAATTCTTATGTTTCCTAGGAGTTCTGTCTTCCTCTGAGTTAGCTGGTCCAGCTGGTAAATGGCCATTTAGATCAATAATTTCAGATTTAGACATCGCAGTTTGGTGCACATCAGGGGATGTTGGATCGAAGCGTTTGATGAACTTGAAGACAGGATCTGCGGAAGGTTCCACGCTCGAATCTTCTACTCTTGTTACTTGAGTAGGAGCTGCAGGCGGGATAAGCTCAATGGATGGTGGAGTGACGCTTGGTCTTGGATGGTTTTGGGTGAAGTTGGTGCTGGGTGTTGGCCTAAAGCTCGCATCGGGTTGCTGAGAGGCAGCTTCATCGAGGTGGTCAGTGTTTCCGGTGGAGCCAAAGTTGATGTTGGAGTTGACGTTAGCCTTGGCCCTGCTGCGGAACTTGCGGCCGGTGGACCAGCCAGTGGGGGGCCTGTAGTTCTGCTTGCCGCTGTCCAGGTCGTTGTTGTCGACGTCAGATATGGAGTCAGCTACGCCGACGATGCTGTTGCCAGGATGGACGGGGAACTGGAATGCAAAAATAAATATGTTACCTAGGATGATTCATGACTCTTGGTAGTTAGGAAGATTGTAGTTAGTATAAATAGGCGTCTACTTATAAAGGAACATAATTATTATGATGATTTCATCACACTGATGGTCTACGAAGGAAGTGAAGTGAATGGATCGCATCAGCTTACGCACGAATTAACCACCTAATTAAACCTTAAGTAGGTAGGTATGACCTTAATCATCATAAGGAAATAAACACGAACAATAAGTAGGTCCGAGTACGTTTAATTTATTACCTTTCCTAATATTATTAAATCTAATTTAGCCACTTAATCAATTATTTTGTAATCAGTAGCTATCCATCAGGAAGTAAAGTTTTATCTTGAATGTCAGTTTATTTATTTTTAAATTCAACAAAGTCGTATTACTTGTACTTTGACCCTAGGGTCTGGGATTATCTATACTTCAGAACCAAAGTCAAATCGCCCGAAGGACACGGTGAAGCATACGGTGGAAGTTTAGAACGCTGAGGCGGAACACCACCGGGTCCTCTTAGAGGCGATTGGCTGCAGCGACTTTACAGGAAGCGGTCACCTCCTTCTGCGAAGTCGCGGTAATACGAGCAAAGGAGGTGGCCAAAATGGTGAGGGAGAGGACGTCTAAGAGCCCCAGCTGATTCAACAGGGACGCCTGGGCCCTCGAGAGATTTAGGGCGATTCACAGCTACGGGCTATGGCGAACTTATACCATAGGTATAATCTATGTGACAGGATTTCCTAGTGCAAATGTCAGTCCCCCACAAAGGAAAACTTGTATCTGTTACTTATGTAATATTAATTTATAAGGCTCCTTTGTGGTGGATAAATAAAGAAATAAAGAAAGAAAGAAAAACGTTTATTTGTACCTCACACATAGGTACATATAAATTAAACAAAAAAAAAAACAGAATTAGGATACATTAAAAACATAACAAATTAACAACTGATAACGGATTTTAGATAACTTTAAAATCTGTGTAAGATCAAAAAGGCGCCTAACTCAGCATGTGCTGCGATATTTAAAGAGATAAATAACGCAGCGCTGGTATTCTGTTAGCGCCCGCGGTGATGCCACGGTCACACTCAAGGAGATTAAATAAACTACAGACAGATAGGAAAAATAGTAACATTGGTAAAAAGCGTGAATTTATGTTAATAAGTGTCTAGTGATAGAGAAATATAGAAAATGTAAATAAATATGTTATGTTATATGGTATATCAAATGGTATGAACGCGCTTTGTACTCCAGGTGCGCTTCGAACAGATGCCAGCAAAACTGTAGGGCTGTCGGAATGTTCGAAAGAGTTACAGTAACCCTAGTATACAAAGTGCAACTGAAGAATCAAGGGTGTACTTTAGTCAGTAAACACCTAACTCGAGAATAGGAGAAAATAAAATCTCAAAAAAAAAGCGATAAGGTCATACATCTTTACTGTACAGTAAGGCCGCAAAAGTCCATAGGAACGCTAAAGATTACATTGCTACGAACCGAGCGAGCGCGATACTTCCGTGCGTATGTGTGCGCATGTATGAGTATCCACATTCCACAGATAACACACACTAAGGAACTGTCGTCGCACTGAGCTTAAAAACATTATTATTTTTCTGTTCTTACCATAGCATTGATTCGCGCAAATACGTCATGTGCTGGTAGCCGTGTGAATTAAGTGTTGGATTCGCAAATCACGTAACCCGAGTTCAAATCATGGTCGGTCCGTTGCAGTTATTTCTTACTTTGAAAATTCCCAATCTATATTGATATAGTTGTTTTTTTATATTTTTATGAAAAATACTATTGCATTTTTTGCACTAAATAGTTGCAAATTACGAATGTGATCTATTAACCACAAGAAGAATCACATTCGTAATTTGCAATTATTTAGTTGTTACATCTTTTCGATGTTATAAGGTGGAAATAAAAAGACGTGTTTAATAAAAATGTTTATTCTTTATATTTACAAATTAAACATTTATGAGAATTGTGACGTCGAATTGTTACCTAGACAAAAAGTTATCTTGTAACCGTTATCTATGTTACGCCTAAGATTGTTTGCCATTCATAATATGAATAACGTAACAATGAACGGATATTCAAATTTTAATAAAATAAAATATAGGTAATTGTTTATATCCAGTTATTTATTGAAAAGTGATATATGATTTGGACTTTGTAAACATTTTATTTTTGTGTAACGTCACAATGAATGTATTGAGGTCATAGCTTAATTGTTCATTTTCTTGACGAAAAGAAGATTGAAACCAAACCTCAATTTCTGTTAAAAGAACTTTAGTTCTCACAAGATAATCGTCAATTAGATGAGAAAAATAAATTGAATTATAGTATTATGTTAAAACAGTGCGGGTAGAAGAATAAAAAACGAAATAGACTCATGATTATTGTCAACAAAATTGATAGCGAGTTCACTGCATTCTTAAGATGAGGCGATGGCACAAGTTAAAAGATATAGCTGTTTTAAACGAAAGTAAACACAATATAATACAGTGTATGTTATCGAATAATCACAGATATGTTAAAATAAAATGGTAGGCCATTTAGTTTAGTTAACATTAAATATTTAGTGCGAAACGTAATCGTTCTTGTTTGTGCCTCTCTGTCAAGTACGGCTTTTTAGCAGGTTTTCTGTGATGCACGCCTTCAGCGTGAAGTGCACGGCGAACAGTATCCATCGAGGTGTCATATAATTCCGCAAAATGTCTCGTTGGTGCGAAACCATTCGTTTCGTATACGTCCACCATATGTCGTCGCTGCGCCTCGCTAATAAGCTTCGGTCTCCCACTTCTCTTTCGACTAGCAAGGCTACCTTCTTCCTCATATCTTTTTAGCCAAAGATTTACAGTATTTTTCTAAAATAAAAAAAATATATATATTAGGCAGCTATACCTACTTCACTTCATTTTCATTATATAAAATGTTAATAATCATAATTATTGAATATAATTTTAAAATAAAACTGCATTTATTAATCCAATAACCAATCCAATAAACCCAACGATTTACGTATTTCTCTTTTAAACCTCATAAAGATACGATGAATGGATTCATAAATGGCATACGTTTTAATTAGAAGATTAATTTGTAATAAAGTTACAATTCATTAATAGCTATTATACTCACATTCAATCCGGTTTCTTCAGATATTTGTGTTTTATTAAGACCACTTTTATGCAGCCCAATGATAGTCGCCCTCACTTCAATACTAATATTAGCCTGCATTTTGCGAATATTACAATACTGTCAACCTCACGTCACTAACCAACAACTACAACCAAACGACAGTTCATTTCGGTTAAGTTAAAACTCATGTCTACCTCGCAGAAATCTAATTCTTTATTTAGTTTTTTTGTGATCTACCTTTCTAACTCCAAGAAATGTGTGAACAAGTTAAAGAATAATTTATTATTGTAATGCAAATACATAACTTCCAATCGGGTAAGAACTTACAAAAAGTCAATAATTGCGTGGGATTTGAACTTGCGGCACACTGATTTGCGCTTCAATCTGTGTGCCTATACCACTGGGCCATCTTGACTTAAGATAAGTTGATGAAATTGTGAATTTCAATCATTTGTTGGCGAAACTTGAAAATAAAAGGTCGTAAGTCAAACTAAACGTCAAACGAATAAGTTTTAAGAATTCTTATGGACTTTTGCAAGTGATAGTACCTACATAAATAACCGTGGTAGCAGCATAGTCGACCTTATAATGTTCCCACTGTTGGGACTTAGGCCTCCTCTCTGGGAGAGGGAATAGAGGGAATAACCGTGGTAAATTCAGTTAATACCTAAGTCTGGCCAACAAAGTGATAAAGTAAGATGAAAAAGTAACAAATTATTATAACCGTAAACTGTTACTTGCAATTGATGACAAAATAAAAAAACCGGCCAAGAGCGTGTCGGGCCACGCTCAGTATAGGGTTCCGTAGTTTCCCGTCCGTCACAATACCACCACCACCACTTATGAGTTTAAAAAAATGCTTGCGTATACGATTATACTACAAACTTAGTCCAGAAATTATTTTGTAGAAACCTTTTGTCTTTTTTGTACAAAAACTGTTCTTTCCATCAAGTTCAAAATAATTTTCCTAGAAAGTCCTTATAAAGTTCTACTTTTCAGATTTTTTTTTATATTTTCTAAACTTATTTTTCAAAAGTTAGAGAGGGGGGACACATTGTTTTTTTAATTTTGGAGCGATTATTTCCGAAATTATTGACATTATCAAAAAATGATTTTAGTAAACCCCTATTCATTTTTAAATACCTATCCAACAATATATCACACGTTAGGGTTGAAATTAAAAAAAAAATCACATCCCACTTTACATATAGGGGGGCTAACCTAATTAAACAATTTTTTTGCAATTTTTATTTTACCACTTTGTCGGCGTGATTGATATACATATTGGTACCAAATTTCAGCTTTGTAGTGCTAACGGTCACAGAGATTAAGCGAGGACGGACAGACGGACAGCCAGACAGACAGACGGACAGACAGACATGGCGAAACTATAAGGGTTCCTAGTTGACTACGGAACCCTAAAAAGTGCAATTTATTTTGATACCTATGTCATAAACTCGAACGTGTGAATCTACAGTTATATTTTTTGTGAAGCTAGGGGTCACAGGGGTCGTGGAGACCAAGCAATCACTGTACACGGAAATATGAGCTTATTATGAGTTACGATTATGACACTAGTCATTAAGTTACGCCCACAGATCTACCTATGATAATAAAACATGTACCTAAATACAAGCTACAGTTAATTTGACCTGCGTTAATCCAACAAAAGTTTTTCAATACCCAAGTACCCATGCCTCAATGTGACCCCATGGCGGTGTAGCCAGGTCGAGAGGCCAAAAAAATCTGTGGATTGGCTGCTTGTGCAACACCATATAGCTACACATGCATTTCCTTGCGTGAGCTCGCCCTTATCACAATTTATTACATGCACCTACCGTATCAGGGTGTGCGCTAAGCGACCCCCACGTGTCGTGTACCAACCCCTGTTAGTTTATATCTTCGTAAGTGCATTGAAAAACGTCGTTTGATACACGTGGAAAGTCACTGCAGCACTCGGCTCCATAACACCCTCGCCTACGGTTTGAGAGAATTTCGCCTCGGTTGCAATGACAAACTTTCTCCACTTGCATCAAAATGTACTATTGGAAAACAGTGTCGACTTGTTTTTGTTAGACTGTAATTTACCTACTGCGACCGACCCGTTATTAGATAGAACTCAACAGTCCATACCTTCGTCTCAGCTTCCCTCAATATATCGTAGTAGGGGTTGTATGGCGGCGCGGAGAGAATGTCAGGGCGTGGGGTGCGCAGGCGCATCTCGTCGTCTGACACAAACGGCTTGTCGCGTTGACCTGGAAAGAAGGTGAAAATGGCTTTATTAAAACTACTGCAAAACTATCATCAACTATTTTCAACGCATCATTTTGACAATTCGAGCTGAAAACCTGAGCAAAATTCATGAGCCACACGATAGTATGCCTCAAGTGTCTATACACCTGCACTTTGGAGGACTTCATGAGTATCTACCACCGATGCTGCAGCTAATGTTAGTTTGGCGTTAGGCTCAAACAGTTTAACGAGTTTACCATCACATAAAACAAAGAAGCCGAAAAACATCCCATACGGGTCATATGCCTTCCACAAGTGTCGGTCTGCCTCTCCTAATTATGGGGTAACCAGCCAGTCGAGGTTCGGGATTTACTGTCAGACTCTTACTGACTAAAAAACCCACCCCGTTCCTTCGTTGTCTTTCATACCGGGGCCGAGCCTCCCTTTCAGAACTAGACTCTTGGCCCCAGTAGGATTCGACACAGCTGGGCCCCTACCGTTGCTGACAACTCCTTGAGGCGCGCGGGAACAGTACGCACCGTCAACAACTTGAGCTCGGTCCGAACGGTTACCGGACGGTCGGATAGCGAACTACCCATTGCTCGCCGTCCGTAAGCCCGCGAAGGTCGGGTGATGTTGGTGACAGCATTTTAGAATTTAGATAGATGAGACGACTCCCAATCTGCCCCTTTAACAGCAGGACGCAGACAGCATCCTTAGAGACACTGATTTTGGAACTTTTAGGCTTCGGGTTGACCCACAATGAGCCAACCGGGATCTAAGGCTTTGTATGTTTGCTGGAGGACCGTCTCACTCCCACTTAATAACATACTGAACTACATCAAACTGCATCCTACAAAGCGCAAATCCGCAGATATAATTATAATGATTATAAAAAAAACAATAACTGTTATAAGTAATGAGTACAATGAGTCCGCTAAGTGGCCATTGTTTGAGGTTACTGTTTGCCACCGGTGACCGCAACCAACCGGAAAACTGTTTATTATTGTTTAATGTTAGGTTTTGCGGTTTTCAGTTAGGTTAAGGATATCAAGTTTGCTTGATTTTCGCATCACAGTTTAACACACAGATTTTGATACAAGATTATTGTACAGTGCAAGCACGTACAACATTGTTTCAGCACTTCACTTGCAATGCGTTGTCTATATTTTAGTACACGAATGTCATTTAAACGCGATTTAAATGATTTTGTGATTAGTACATATATATATATATATATATATATTATAGGCATCTCATTATTGAATTAATATCATCATCAGTCAATAAAGGTGTAAAGACACATTTTTTTGGTCCGTCGAGCCGGATAAAACTAATCTCATTAGCTAATCTAAGTGCTCAGCTGTAATTTTTGACCAATCTTTTACTGAAGTGAATCGACACGAATATATTTTCTACCAGATTTTTTTTAAATTACTAATCAATGATAGAACTTACTGCTCATCAAATTCCATTCTACCTAAGATTATATTATTGTAATAATATTATTGCAAAATTAAAACAGGTATATTATTTCATTTATTTCGAATTAAATTAGTAGACATGAAGATGCTGCTATTCACGCTCTTAGCTGAGGTTTTAATACCAACGGATAATATTCTATCATCATAATCAATTCAAAATTATCTCCTGGTACTAAGAATTGAAAATAATCAACAATACATTACGCCTACTCTCAAATCATTAAGATATTTATTTCATTTTGATAGGTTGTAGATACTGCATCTACTATTACCTCATCCTTAGATGTTCATAAACCATGTGGGTAATCGGATCGTCCATGAAGAATAACGACGGAAATGATCAAGCGAGACTATGCATTAATGATGTAACAATATTGAATAGAGTGATTCTATTTTAAGCTGTAGATAAAATAATTGAACCTGAAAACAGAAAACAAAATGTGGTTTAAGGTAGCTACACAAGTCTTTCTAAAATAGACCATGGGACTAGAATACCATTTTAAGAAGGAAACATTTATGAAAACTATACTTTTACAAGATTTTACCTGGGTCAATAATTATAGAAACTCTTAGGGGGAGAATCCAGGACCTGTTGTAAAAATTGCACTTAACTTGCCAGAACAAAAGATATGCAGAGAGCGCCCGCCATAGATCTGGTGGTAGAGAATCAAGAGAGACTTCAAGCTAATTCAATTGCCAGAGCCAACAACCCAGGGTAAAATATCCTGGCGTTGATTAATGAAGAGACCTAACCCTAAATAATGGAAAAAGGTGAGGACAAAGAAGAAATTAACTATAGAAACCGCTCTCGGATTTTTATTAAATAAAACGTACGGTCTACTTACTTACTAAAAAGTTATACTCAGAACTTTTAATATATTTTTCTAACGTTTTTAATTTTCGGCAGTTTTCAATCGTGTTTCATTACTAAACTTTAGAAGAATGCGCTTGAGGCAAATCTGGCTCCTGCCAGTAGATGCAGATATTTTATTTATAACAGATGCAGACTGAGTATAGTCTATATAATTGCAAAGATAGACAAATTATACTTACTTAACAATCGTAACACGTATCGTGTTCCTTACTTAAGCTGAATTTGTAAAAAATTGGTTGTAATAGGGCTGTGCGATTTTTTGAAAGGATCACGGCGGGCTTGGAACCCAAAGAATATATGAAGGTTGGTTTTGGTTAGTACGTCTGACACATCCTTTTGATCCTCTGGGTGGATCGAACGGAGCTGAAGGGAGAAATAATTGATGATCCCACCCAAAAAAAGCTGTTGTAGCTACAACACTATTCGTCTAAGTCAAGGGCGTGTTTATTACATGTTTTGACACAACAACATTATCGTGCTGGTCTGCTTCCTCGCAGTTTCCGGCGAGGTACGTAGTGCGACCGTATAGCAACCAACAAAGTGGAACTGGTTCCTTTGGGTACGCCAAGTACTAACTAACTTTGGTAAAAGTACCTAGTAAACTTGCTCAATAGTAGGATAACTACACAGGTTCTGAATAGAAGGCATTAATGAGCGGTTTTCTGTTTGATAAAGCTATTGCCGATGGGAAAAGACTCAGATATGAGTCCGAGACACTATCCAAATCCATGCTACACGCAGTACCACGACTAGAGAGATATGCTCTTTAGTTGTGGCACTGAGTGTACATTCAATGTGGGAATACTTCGTAGATGGTTTGATGGTCTATCCATCTTCAGTGTGGTTTTTTTCTCAAAAGACCATCTCATAATCATCTCATGTGATTTGACCAATATGCTGTATGGACTTTAAACAACTTTGATCACTGAGTTTGTTTCGGTGTTTCTTCTCGGGGTAGTTAGCCAGAAAACAGCAGCCGGGCAAAAAAAATGTCAAGTAAATCTGTTTTATAAAACCCTACAGAATAAATACTGGTTACGAGAACGTTGGGTTTTTTTACTCTTCCCTGTACCACTAAACGTTCCAAAGAGCTTTCATTGTGGATGACATTGCCAAGCATCTTAATCATTCGCTATTACACAGTTATCATTGTAGCCACGAGCTACGAGCCACGAGCAAGATACTGTTGTATTTAAATCGTCAAGCTCGTGATAAATAAAAAAAAGTAGACGAATTTCTTCAAAGCATTATCTAATTTATCTATTCGTTAAGTTTTAAGATTAATTGATGGGCGTAGTTGCTCACGATTTGGAATATTTTTTCCATAATTTATTTTAGCAAATTATTTTAATTAATAAAGCAATTGACGTTGAACTTGAAAATTGATAAATATTGCAGATATGTATAAATTATTATCAATTTGTATATTTATTAAATTCCATGATACATTGACCCCTAAATCAAAGATGCAACAAGATCTAAATTATAGGTGAAGAACAAATTATTTTCTACCTCGTCCTCTCAATAAAATTAATTTATATGCAAAAACACTTCAACACACCTGTACTTTAAGAAGTCTGTAATCATGTAAGTAATTAGTTTTGTATCAATCACGCGTCAAGTTCATAGACATAATGAATTAAGTTAAAAATATATAATTATGCGGACATCAGAGCCTTCAAGAAAATTATCTTTATAAATAACGTTGCTTAAAGATAATCATAAACTTATCTAGATTTCATTACCACCCAAGAACATCAAATTACTTTACTAATGATCTTTGAACAAATCCTTGCCAGTTCCAAAGGCCGCAAGCTTAAAAAATGGATTTTTCGGAAGCATTTTCTATTTAATGAGTAAGTACTTAGAAATGTTTGTCACTACTGATATCTCAATACCCGTACCTATATTTAAACAATCTTTACCTCTACCTCTTCACAATAATAATAATACCTAACTTGAGAATTACCTAGGTAAATACTACAAGGGCTGCAGAATAATTCGAAAGTGTCTCCGTAGTACCGGAACTTAAGGATAATGGGTGATTAGCAGAGGTCGGAGTAGGTAGATTGATTTAAGGTCGTTGACGTCAAACGTAGAGGTATTTGTTCCGGAATTTTGAAATTAGCACGAATTTGTGTTTAAGGTGAAAAACGTATTAATAATAACAATCTACGCTGCCAGTGTGAAAGAAATCAGTATTTTATTTTATACAAATTAAAAATAATTGTTCATTGAATTCAATCAACCATTCATATAATAAACGATTTTGTTAGCCTATCTGTATGTTTTTCATTTTATTTTATTCCATAATTCCAATCCCGGAACTTTTTCCGGTACTTCCCGCACATTATGGATAAAATGGCATGTCCATATCATAATTTCTTGATGCAAGTATATAAAATCAATCTACCTACTCCGACCTCTGGTGATTAGTCAGTACAATTAATCTGACTTCACCCTTCGCTCCACACAGAGCAGTAGAATTTATTAGATGATTTCCCACGCAAAACAAGGTGAATACGACAAAATCACGTTTGATGCAACATTACTTTAGCAGATTCACTGACCAAGGCCCGCTGACAATTTTAATTCGTTCACAATCACAACATACAATTTGAAAGGACCTTCAAACTACCAAGAGCTATACTAAAACCAGTCTAATACATGTACCTATTCCTATTAACATGAATAGTATTCAAATTCACTACCAGTTTGGAATTTAGAACATCTGTCAGTTCGAAAAACTAACCACCATTAATAGTCGTCAGTTTATTCTGATGGCAAGGCTTGATTCTTGCCTGATTGTAGTTTGATATTGGAGATAATTTGAAATGATTGACGGCGCGTGGGCGTTTTACTATTTGATTATGATTACAATAGGTCTTAAAAAGGCGAGGTGCAGGAGCTGTGATATTTTTACAATGATGCGCGTCTGTTTATGAGGATATGGTCGGGTGTTATAGCTAGTCGTTAATTTGTTACAGTTACGTAATGTTTTTGTTAAAGTAGGAGACGCAGCGTTTGAAAGGCTTCCACGAGGTGGACTAATGACTAAGTGAGGGTCGCGAGAATTCGATGGATGCGAGATGCACAAGATCGATGATGACAATGCATGCTTAGCTTTTTTTTTATGGTGGGAAAAAATCATCCAATGACAACCCCCGCTCTTGGGTGGAGCGGGAGATAGTGTCAGACTCTTACTGACTAAAAGACCCACCCCGTTCCTTCTAGCCTTCATACCGGGGCTCGAGCTCCCTTTCGGATAACCCTGGCCCCAGTAGGTTGCCTGATGCGTTCGGCCTCCTCCTTTGCGAGCATTACTGCTTCGCAGAAGTCGGCGACGGCCTGCCACTCCTCCTCGCTCCGGACCATGGCCTCAACCAAGGCCCGGCGCGAGAGGTCTCCACCGCCGATCGCCCCCATGAGGGCACGGCGATGCACCGCCCAAGCACTGTGTGCTCCACCGTGTCCTCCGGGCGTTCCGCACAGTAGCGTCACCCGGGCGTCTCTTCCGCCTGAATCCGGAACAGGTAGCTCCCGAACGTGCCATGTCCGGTGAGGACCTGTGTCATGCGGAAGGTAAGGACACCGTGAGGTCTTTCCAGCCGCGCCTCTAAGAGGGGACTTACCGCCATTCTTGTGGCGTACCCAAATGCATGCTTAGCTAAGTGACATAATTTTAAATCTAATAAGGCATATTATATTTTTTGCGCCCTCATGATATGGGTTTCAATAAAAATAGTTTGTTGAAAAGTATAAAAAAAAAATATTATATCACGAGAAGTCCGAAATAACGGTTTTTTTTTTTTAATTGATATCAAATTGTTTTTTTAAACATTGTCTTGTTAGGATTTAGATTTATGTGTCCTCGACAAAATGTAGAAATAAACTTGCTGCTTACCGGAAGAACTGTCTTACAATAGCAGAAAACAAGCGTATTTGGAAAAGGGATAGTAATGTTTATAATAATGAGATAAGTAAAAAAGGCATTTAGAATGGTGTCTACCATCGCCATCATTATATCACTCTGCGACCCACCTACCACTACAACCCACAGATTCAACGCAGATCAAGGTTTTCGCATCAATTCAGAGTAACATCTCCTTGGCCCAGCTGCCATACTGCAGTCAACATAAACTGCCCATTATGTAATATCTGGTCATCTAATTTAGAAACGTGTTATTGTGCAGACCAATAAACGTATGTCTTTGATAATAGAGGTATTTTATGGGGCTATAAACCATTCGTAGGTTAATGTTGAATAGAACTACAAAGAAGTCTTGATTAACAATTTGATTTAAGGTAAATTTAAGTCTTTATTAAACAAAACCTTAAGCTAAAAATATGTATTACCATTGTGCCATTTGTTCTACCAAGCTCAGTGGTGTAACTCGGTAGTTTAACTTTAGCAAACGGTGGTAAGATTTGTCAAATATGAAATATCAATTGTCTTTAGTGCGTACTTAAATCATCCTGATATTTTTATATCTCTAAAATTTTGGTGCAAAGTGAAAAAATGTATACTAATTTGGAATTCACATAACTGTAATAATCACACTTTTTTTTTTTTATGGTGGGAAAAAATCATGCATTGACATCCCCCGCTCTTGGGCGGAGCGGGAGATAGTGTCAGACTCTTACTGACTAAAAGACCCACCCCGTTCCTTCTAGCCTTCATACCGGGGCTCGAGCGCCCTTTCGGATAACCCTGGCCCCAGTAGGCTTCGACCCGGCTGGGTCCCTGCTGTTGCTGACAACTCCTTGAGGCGCGCGGGAACAGTGCGCGCCGTCAACGACTTGGGCTTGGTCCAGACAGTTAGCGGACGGCCGGACAGCGAGCTACCCATTGCTCACTGTCCGCAAGCCCGCGCCTACGGTGGCCGGAAATCGGGATCAGAATCCCGGCGGCGGCGATAACGCCGTTGCCTGATGCGTTCGGCCTCCTCCTTTGCGAGCATTACTGCTTCGCAGAAGTCGGCGACCGCCTGCCGCTCCTCCTCGCTCCGGACCATGGCCGCAACCAAGGCCCGGCGCGAAAGGTCTCCGCCGGCGATCACCCCCACGAGGGCACGGCGATGCTCCGCCCAAGCAGGGCACACCTCGACTGTGTGCTCCACCGTGTCCTCCGGGCATTCCACACAGTGGCGACACCCGGGCGTCACTTCCGCACGAATCCGGTGCAGGAAACTCTCGAACGAACCATGTCCGGTGAGGACCTGCGTCATGCGGAAGGTAAGGACGCCGTGAGGTCTTTCCAGCCACGCCTCAAAGAGGGGACTTACCGCCATGATTGGTAATAATCACTCTAGTCAAAGAAAGAATTTCTTAAATATCCAATAATAAAACAACCACTCACCTATAAGCAAGTTAGCGGTGTAGTCCCTCTCTGACATAGAACAGTTAACCATGTACCAATGATCGCAGATGAGCATGCGTTGCTGGAACAGCGTCATGTTGGGGCACTTGTAGCTGAACTGACGACCCAGCCCATCGCACATGTGGTACACCTGAAAACAGAAGAGAAGATAGAGGTAGTTAGTTTATTCATACATCTCATACACATCAACAAGTATATATAAAAACTTAAAGTAATAATATGTACAAACGGGTAAAAAACAAAAGTAGGGCGGGCATCTAGAAGTGTTCTAGATGCCCGCAGCATTGCCACGCTGGATGGCAATGTAGATAGAGGTAGGATTAGGTTAGGTTAGATATGAGAAAAGAGAACTACAGACGAAATCATACAGAGAGACTTAAATACACAGATAGTCGATGACATAAAGACAGACTAAGACACATCTATAGATGGACAAAGTCATACAAAGTTACAAGACAACAGATAGACAAAATCATACTAAAAAGACGAAGAAAAATATGTAGATAAACATTACAAATAAACGAAGACTAAAATAATAAGAGAGATAATCAATTAACCAAAAAAGACGAAGTAAGGAGCGTTAAAAACCTATATCAACTTTGAACGTCACCGATATACACAATACAAAATAGTTCTAAGTAAATAAAGCTTCGAGTCGAATTAAATGAATAGATAGATTTCAATATAATTTTGGTTAAGGATTTTGCTCATAACGATTTTTATGGGTATTGCTAAACTAACACTCGTGATCCCAAATATTTCAGCAAAATATAGTAACTAATGCAAATATATAAAAAAATCCTAAATAGAAATATAAAGAATGTGCTAAATCAAATAACCATTGCAAACAGAAGCAACGAATATAGATATGGCATAACAATGCACGATTGTGAGTTACATCAATTATCACCATGTTATCTGCCTACATCTTATTTAAGTTCACTTAGCGTGTGGTTGCTACACCTATTCATACACATCCGCGACTGATAACGTTTATGTCATTCATAAGTTTCCTAAAATGTTAGAGAGACATTTAAATGAAAAGCAAGATAATATTTCTATAGATATGTGACCGGCCGAACCCGATTTTAGGATGAACTAATTTCTCTTAGGCTAAATCTGCAATATTATTATAAGAGCGAGCGAAGCGAACTCGCAATTTTAGGACACCCCGACACAGACAGCTTAAGTTAAAAGGCTAAGGCAAGAGCGAAGCGGAAATCCCGCCTTAGCCATCGTGGTGTTTTTTTATAACTACCTATAAATAAAAGACCCGCGGAGCTCCGCGCGTATAGGGAGAACTGGCTTGGCCTAAATGAAACTAGTTTATCCTAAAATCGGGTTTGGCCGATAACAGATATATAAAAAATATAGGATCTACTGTGTGTCCAAGAGGCACCGTGGCCCTGCTTGAAAAGCAAAGAGCAATTGAAAGAACGTAGGTGGGTCCTCCTACTCCCTCTTACGCTACCAAGAGTGGAAGAAGATATTCCATCCAAAAAAGGGTCAATTATTACATTGCGTTAGGCAAACTATTAGCCGGACTATTAGAGAGCACGCATTTTATGATTTTAAAAAGTATATTGGGCTGGAATGTCTTTTTGTCATTAAATTAGGTCGTTTGGCCTAACGAGAATATCAAATGCAAGGATGGTAGATTACCATCTAAAATCAAAAAAATAAATTAATTAACCCACAAGTTAGATTCTTCCAAATACCTTTATGCGTTTTATATATGCTCTGACAGAGCTTTTTGCTCCTAATACTGAGAAAAAATTAGCATCATGCTAACATACTCTGTTATCTCAACTGTTCTCAAATCGGGTCATGAGTAAGCTTTACATTTCAGCAAGATGTTTTCCTTATATCCATGGTAAATCGTTAAATCATTATCATCTACGATTAACAAAACATGTTTGGACTTAAATAATTAACACTACGTAGAAAAACTTAGGAAGCGACAATTATATCCCAATTTAGTTATATTTCTAGACAATACGTGCACACACGGTCGGTTGGTCGCTTCCGACAAACTACTCATCAGGAAGTTTATGTAATGCTGTTAAACTCTTTGTGCTACCGTTTATCGAAACCTCTAGACCTTGGCCATTTAGCTTAATTATTATAAACATATTAATATGCGTTTGTATTCTACATGTATCTAAGATTTAAAGAAGTCTATTAAAAACGTCACTTATTGTCTAAACACTACATATTAAGAAAATGAACAAAAAATAATTTAGAACTTTCTAAGTTCATTAAAAAATTTCACCTTGCAGTCATTTTGGTTCGTTAAGATTAATGATAATAATTGAAGTGTTAATATTTAATTCTCAATCTTAGATTAGTCAAGTAGATACGTATCAGGCAAAAATACATGTGTGCAAACATAATATAATGTTTGGTGTTTTACTGTCATGGACCGAAGAGGTTGTAATCCAAAATAACTAGGGAGAGAACTGGCGCTAGACCAAAGGCATTTCATGCTATCTGTAACACACGACAATTTTTTTATTTTCCCAATTTAAGAAAAGATCCACAGACGTAGGCATGCTGCCACGCGAGCGGCTCAGCACTCGCACCTGCGACTACAAGGCTTATGGGGAAGTTTGAAAAACTATTGAGGTCAAAACTATAAAATAGATACATGGTTAAACGTGAACTATGAAACATGTATGCCAAAGGTGATTCAAGTGTTTAAACACCAATTTATAGTTTTACGTGTAACCTAACAAAATGTTTAGACTCGTGATCGTACGCCAATTGATAGACATATAATCGCGTAAGCTGACATAACAATGAAGTAACGAACAACTTGAAGTTCAACGCTTTGCAAATGTTTTGGAGATGAGTCATACATCACTCACATCACATATGAATGCGAACAGATTCCACATACGGAAATTAGTAGAACAATATCGCTAAAGGAAACCACGGACGATTTTTTCTGGCAATTTGTCGAAGTGTTAACAAAAAATTGAACTTGATAAAAAATAAGACGAGGTCTGATTGAGGACTGTGTTTTTATTTAGATTAACATATTCATTCATTCCTGAGCCTTCCGCATCATAGACTTCTAATCGTTTCTAAAAATAAGTGCCAATAGTTTTATTAACAACAAAACATTGACTGCGACTGGATTTTACTTTAACGCGATTGAAATTTTCTTTTTTATGCATAGTCTCACTTTTGGCTACCATCTCACCTAATGGTAAGCTATGACATGGTCGACAATGGATCACGCCTAGAAGTAACCTATTCACTCTTGACTTAAAGACCCCTAAATTGTAGCTATCAAGAAACAGACTCCAGCAGAGAATTCCACTTCTTAGCTGTACGAACAATGAATATGTTCACAAAACTTTTACCGCATTTGGCTTTATGACTGGTTAAGAGCTTGTAGCGGGCCAATTAGAGCGTTGAATATCATAAACGTGTCGATCCCGGTAACATAAAAGAAACTTGCTTTAGGGAAGCTGTACTGTAACAAAAATCAACAACAAAAACCACTCAAAATTTTTCTCAAGCGCTGTGCATGACAACTGCTGTAATGTGTAGTCTTATTAATCAAACGCTTTCGATAAAACCTCGCCTTACGGCGCTATGAATGTAATTTGCGATCTTCAACGGCAATCGACTATTAACAGTTGTAAATAACCTTTTATAAAAATCAATAGATCACAAAAACAAGACAATAATACTTCCAAGAAGAACTACGTATGTTGATAACAATTATTATCTCTGTAACACAATAATATTTATAAACATGGGTTCGTTTTTAAACATCTTTAGTGGTTTTTTTTCTCACATATGTTTATTATATAGATAGTTCAGCATTTAGAGAACCTAAATTGTGTTCATTTGAACAGTGTGCATCAAAATACACAACTTCTGATGATGTTACATAGCTTCTGCTTCTCGAATCGATGGATTTCTTTTCCTTAAAAATATTTGACCCAGTAGAAGTATTTACGCTAGCCACGTTTATAACGGCGTCAGTGGTATTTTTAGGTCCTCCAAAATTCAGATGTAGGAACACTTTGAGCACTCTAAAAAGTGGGCCATTGTTTGGTTAGAAGCACCGTAATCAAACAGGCTGTCATAAGGGTCTATAATCTCCCACGTAGCATAACGGTAGCCGACTAATCACTTGGGAGTATATTAATCGTATGTGGGTAGAACCTAAATGCGGTTGGCACAAGAAAAGAGAGGCTTGTCCTGACTAAATGATCGTAGATAATGAAGAGTTATCTATAAACAACTATCAAAGGAAGTCAACTTTGCAAAATGCTCCATTTGACACAGCTGAGTAGATACTGAAGTAGAACTAGATCCCACGTGATCAAAACATCAACCTTGCCCGAACCACTAATATCTCACCAGAGAAATAACATGAAGAACACGCATGTAAGGCATTAAATACCCTAATTATTTCTCAACATCTCGCCTTGGATCCACTGATTATGAAACTATCCTAATCGTCGGTGTGATTGCGTTTCATAAATGTTTTTGTACAAGTTATAATTTGTAGCAATTATTCGTCTGTAAATATATCAATGGTCATTACTGTTGAGACTATTGTCTGTTATGCCGTTGTTTCAAAGTAGGCTGTTAGGTCACTGTGCTAGGCTAATGTGTCAAGATCTGAACATGAATCTAGCTCTATAATTACTGTTTGTTTTGTCTACGAAATAATGTTGACATAACGTCAGGTACAGGAATAGCTGATGATGTAATGATTATCAAAAAACAATATGAACAATGAAGTTTCTATAGTCTTCTTTTTATGTGGGAATCATGGAAATAAGGAAAGCTTATATCTTTCGGAGGACAATTGTTTGTTTACAAGTTTATCTGTAGAAGTTTTAATGTGATTACGAAAGAAGAATGACCAATTTTCACCTGGCTTTGTCTATTAATGAAAAAAATGTTAAAATTTAGCCAATTATATTATGTGTCTAATACGCTAAAAACAATTTTAAAAGAAACGCAGGAAAAAAAGATTTTTAAGTTTTTCTATAAACTTATTTTACGTTTAGCGTTACATATTACCATGTTTTGAACGCATCTCTATTATTTTTTGCCATAGATTATATATTAATACCGAGACCTTTTGCTACAACGTTCCATTTTACGCACTACTACTTGAATTTATTAACCTCTGTTTCTGGGTTTTATACATTATTTTACATTTTATTCAATCGATATAATATTCTTTATTAGTCTTTGTATAATATAGATTAATTGAAAATAATATTGATTAAATAAATTAATCATTCAGTGTGTAATTGAGTTCGGATGACTGAAACGGACTTTTTTTACATTTGACAGTTCTACGATTGAAAGCCCTTCGTTGGTGCGTGTGCGTCTCGTTATGTACTGTGCTATTTTGTATGTAAACTGATACCTCTATTTACGACCTTACTGCTGCCCCCTGGACCTCGATATCTTCCTCATCTGACGACCTTTGCTTTTCATATTGTTGTAAATCCGCCCTCTTGATAATGCCATCGTCAACAAAAAGCCGACGTATACTTTGCATAAACTGCAATACGTTTCGACGTTATCTTGTCTAAGAGCTAAACACAAGAGTTATTTCGCTTCTTAGTGAGTGGATATCACCAGTAATCGTAAGTATTTATTTTTATAATGTTTAACTTAAAACTATATTATGATGTCCATATGTATGACAACATACACACAAATGGCCGAAAGATGAATTAAAACTAATAGTTTTGTCTTGTTATTTCGTGTTTCGTTTTGAACTGTTAATCTTGGCATTAAACTATAACCTATATCAATTGTAAATAAAAGAAGTTTATATTGTCTTTCCTATTTCAGATTACTTACAGAGGAAGATTACGTTTGTGAACCTTGTAATGAACTCCTCACGACAAGCAGTGATGGTGCTCAAGCTTCAGGGTTATTTCGACCAGGTCAAAGACAAGTGTGCAGTCTCTGTGGACGGTCAACACTTAATCGTCAGAGCCATTCTATTGTTTTTGACAATCCTTCAAGATCCTTCAAGAACTAAGATAAATTCCAAACAGATAAACAAACAAGGATTGCACCATGTCAGGTATTTATGTTTCTTTAATGTTAATTATTTGCCAGTATATTACTTCATACTGTTACGGTCTTGGTGATTTCTCTTTTTGACCTCGATGTTGTCTTTTATTAATACATTTACAATACCTGATATTAACTCAATATTTTCTTCCATAGATGTTATCATCTGATAGAATATGCCATTCATGCTAGATGAGTTGTAAGCGTGCTGCCATACGTACTAGGCAAGCTGATGGAGCTTGTGGTGCATCTACTACTGAAAAAGTTAAAACAGGTGACTCTGGGCCAATCACTGCTGAACCAGATGACTCTAGGTCAATCACTGCTGAAACAGGTGGCTCTGGGTCAATCACTGTTGAAATAGGTGACTCTGAGAGAATTACTGCTAAACCAGTTAATGAAAGTCTAGAAGTACATTTTGAAGTTGTATCTAGCAACATAACATTAGTAAATTATAGGCGAGCAGCAAATACTGCTTCACACTGCCTTTTTCCTCAATATACCAATATGAATCTGCACAATGTGGCAGATTCATTTAGAGCCACGATACTCAGTACATATAAATATTATATCCCTGTACATAGCCGTGTCTGCACAGAACATAGACTGAGTAATGAGTGGGGTAATCTGTATGATTCTAGTAATAGTATGAGTTCATTTACTTCACAACATGTAGAACACATTTTTTCATTTGTTAACAATTATGACATTAGTGTGGTATCTTGGGTGGGCTAGGTTTCAAGAAAATATCTCTGCTCCAGCAGAATTTCTGGAAAAGAGAATTAGATGATAATAATGATAATTAATAAACCATTTCACAAAAACATATTGTATAATTTTGGTTTTCCCTTTTTGTTTATTATATGCACTGTATACATACCGTAAGCCAATAAAATGTGTCGGGTAGATAAGTGATCAAGCGATGAACAGGTAAGAGATACTTTTTAGAGGTAGATACCTATACAAACTAGCATTTTTCTTTGCTAAAAATGTATTTACTAGATAGTAAGTACAAGTTATTTGTGCTGTAAAAACAGAAAATATTATGCTCGACACTCGATTTTTTCTAATCATCGAGAGTCTAAGCAGCTACGTAAGTTAAGGAATACATAAAATAAAAAAGTCTTTACGACCACAGCTAAGTATTGCTATTTTAGATTACAATTCGAGAGTTAATAATTATTTTTCTAACATCTTACGGCAAATTCTAACCTAAAAAGAAACATTAATATTTTTTGGACTTTGTGGCGTTTAAATCGTAAAAATGACTATGAGACATTATTTTCTAGACTTACAGGTAGTCTATCTACTATACATTATAACTATACATTAACTTTTACTATCAGGTTTTGAAATGTATGGAAAGTGGTCATTGTTCTTTTCGTATTAATGGATCTGATTCAGTTTATGTACCTAACACAGACTACGGGAGTATAGACGCTGACAAGGGATAGTTTTGCGTATTTTATATCAATATATATATATATATCGTATATAGCGACATCTATTGCGCCATATAAGAACTACGAAGAAAATACGAAATCATGCATCGCACAATCAAAGTTCTCCGCGCGATTAACATATACGACAGCCCGAAGTCATCTATCGGGCAGTTGCCCACCAGACTATAACACCTGTCTGGTCGGAGGATCCTCCCTTTTCAACAGAGGTTTGGGGGACTTTACTCTCTGTTCCGTATACCTCCCAAATGTAGTTATTTGCAGCCTAGTGTCAGGTTAGTGGTCATTGCCCTCTTTGAGAAGTGGCCAGAAAAGCGCCATGGAGACGTCACAGTCCATATCCAAAGATATGGCCTGTTTACGTGATTGTAGTGTCGGATTCCGGTAGAAAAAAACGCCCGGGTGTCACCATGGGCGAATTTCTTAACTTTAGTACAGGCTACGGTCTGGAGTGAGAGGGAATGGGATGAGGCCACTTTCTTCTGCAAAGCTGTCACCATGGGCGAATTTCTTAACTTTAGAACAGGCTACGGTCTGAAGTGAGAGGGAATGGGATGAGGCCACTTTCTTCTGCAAAGCTGTCACCATGGGCGAATTTCTTAACTTTAGAACAGGCTACGGTCTGAAGTGAGAGGGAATGGGATGAGGCCACTTTCTTCTGCGAAGCAGTAATGTGCGCGAAGGAAATAGCCGAAAAGAAGTAGGGTTGATGCCCTACCTGGCCATAGGAACGTGAGTTACCGGGGCTCTGGAAAGCAAAGATTGAATGACTTCCTAACCAATGGTTTATTGTCGTTGGCCCACCCATCATTCGTCTGATGCATAAATTCACTTATATATCAGGCCAAGTTCTATCGTTTCTTCATAACAAATAGTTAAAACCCATTAATCGGACTATCTTATTCCAAAGCCCAATCCAACACCTAGAACCAGTCTGACCATGATTGTCAGCCTTAAATCAAACATCAGTGTCAACCTTGCACAAACTCATTCCTACATGTCATCTCAATAACACATACAACAAAGCTCTAATGAATCTTCTCTGTATACCGACCACAATAGCCAATTACGCAGAGGTCATAGCTGCATCCTCATCAGTATAGGTCCTACTGGCTACCAGGGTTACTGGAGCCGTTTAAGTTCAATGCGTCAATTTAACTATTTGAGTAAATGTATTTGTTCACGTAACGCACGACTATGTTTTGCTTTATTTGCTTTTGAATGATTATTGCTTATTTTAGACATATATGTGCAAGGTTTAGCACTAACAGTTTAGTGTAGTTAATAACTTTATCATAACTACACTAAATATATATAAAATATTTTTTAGGATTTTCAATTTTAACACATTCCCATTTTTAACTTCTTCAGAATAAAACCGTTGTTACACTTTATAAGGAATAAGAAACCGATTGATTGAATATTAACAATTTAAAGAAAGACAAACAAAGTAACTTCATACAAGAAATAATTATCATCTTAACGGACAGTTATGTGTAAAACAATGCGTTAATTTACCAATTGATATAATTACATTTGCTCACGCAATTCAAACACGACTGAATAATTTCCTTCATTCGTGCCTAATTATGGCTTTTGTGATGTTTTTAGGTTATGGTTTCTGCTTATTTAAGGTTAAAACAAACAAATTACATAAATACTCAATTGTAATAGGTAGCCTCACGATTTTTGTATTTTGATTGACTTGTAATTAAGGTTTTGTAATAATTATATTGGATAAAGTGAAGTCTTATGTAATTGCATTATTTGGTATTATAAAATATACAAATTCATTACTGAGATTGATTAGTAAATTGCTTAACCTTAAGTTCGTAAACATTTTACCGTAAGCTTTTGACACTGTTTTTGAAATTGTTTAAGAAATATAATAAAATCAATGCTGCGTTATACTATTTATGTATATGAGTACCTAGAATAAACGGTAACAGATCGCTTACTAAGCTTATAAAACAAAATTAAATCTTAGTAAAAGTGTTTAAGCCAAGGTGTCCCACAAGGTTGCCTACTGGGGCCAGGGTTATCCGAAAGGGCGGGGTGGATCTTTTAGTCAGTAAGAGTCTGACACTATCTCCCGCTCCGCCCAAGAGCGGGGGATGTCAATGCATGATTTTTTCCCACCATAAAAAAAGGTGTCCCACAAGGTAATATTTTTAGTTCTATATTGTTCTTGATAAATGAACTTGATTATTTTTCAATCTATTTAGCACACATACTATACAAGTTATACACCTTCTTATCGCAAGTTTATATTAGGAGCTATCGCAATCATCATTTTTTGAATTAATTTTATTGTGTGCTATTTTTGTGTTTTTTTTTTTTGCATCGCCTGGTTATTTTTATAACATTCTTGCATACAACCTCTTCATTACAGCATACATTGCGACTACAAAAGAACTTCATAATAGTTAACACGATTTATCAGTTACTGAAGGTTACGACATAATTGTGTGTATATTATCATATTAACGTAAAAACCATGATAAATGAGTCTCTATACGCCTTGGCCCTTGGGTGATGATGGACATAAAAACAACACGGAATTACTAGATAACCCTGTTTTTATATTCCTTTTGTTCAGATTCAGGTCGAGGTATTTCAGCGTGTAAAATAATAGATTTCATTGTTATCTTCTTGATAAACTTGTACATTTACTGAACATAACAGATAATATAACTATCTCTAGATATTTATTTTCCCCACTATTTTGGTGATTGGTGATAATGGAAACAAAATTTTAGGTATATACTCGTATTATGCTAACAAGACAAGAAAAGGGAAATAAATATTAAAAAAAAAATCACTTGTCACAAAAATTAAACACTCTTTATCTGTCGTCGTAGGTAGCTTTGACCTTAATTCAATCGTTTTTTTTTTTGGTGCTTATCATCTCCATGTCACATACATTGTAACGTTAATTTGCATATTTTGTTTGCATACTTTATGATGTATGCAAACAAAATTATACGTTTTAGTAGCGATTGTTATTTTTTCAACTGTGTTGATCGCTCAAGTGATGAGTCGCAAGGTGTGATCGTGATGCGTGGCCGTCAGATCAACAAAGAAAGATAACAAATTGAGTACTGTACAACCTGAGATGAAATCCAACAGTCAAACATTTGTCAGTCACGGTGGTAACAATGGTCAGGTCAAGGTTGGAGCTCTTCCTCATTCCGATACCCTAAATGTATTGTCACGATCGGTACACGGATGTCAGAATGTCAGGTGTGTTTGAAGAAGATAGATTAGGGTTAAATTGATTAATATATCTGATGCTTAACAAAGCGATCAACGTATACTGTGCATCAGACAAATTATTACACGATCAGTATCATCATAGCTCTCAAAGTATGCTGGAAGGAAGTAACTTAGAATACTAAATGTAACTCAATCGACACTCATAAAGTTTTTCTACAGTCTGTAAAAACCGTTAAAGTTGATCAAGGGAAAGGTTAAGTTATGTACAAACATATTAAAGATGATAAAATCGTATATGCGCATATACAGAAGGCACTACGCAATGATACTGAGCACTCTATAAAGTGTGTGTGTCACAGCGATGAAGAAGAACAGATTGACGTCTGGCCATATTGACGTGCCTTCTGAAGACCTTAAACAAGACCATAATAATAACAGTGTTATCTCAAAAGCTATCATCAGTAATGATATTGTTGATGTCTATTTAAAAGATATAAACAATAATAAAGCAACATTCCAAAGCTCCAACACTGAGTAAAAAACTTGGTGCAAAGGCAATTTGATATAGATAATAAAGCGCCATTTTTAAAACACGGATGTCTACGTAGACTCTAAAACAAGCAAAAAAGTTTATAATGCAAAACAGTGTATTTTTGTTCACAGTTTTATTACAGTTATTACTCTATGCTTCCTTATTCGTTAAAACTGCTAACATTTTGATAAATTACTGCTTTAGTTTGTTAATTTATTGCATTATTTTGATCTGTTATGTTAATTTTAAACATAAGTAGATCACCTTGCCGTATTTGATGTATATCTTCTGGTAGATCACAATATAATAACTTTATAAATATTTATGAATATGACAGGTGATTTGACTTCATTAATAGAAATGTTCATTAATGCAATCTTAACACCTATGTTAATTTGAAAGGATGAATAATTAACTTTTGCGCGCGCAATTTATTAATCTACTTACGAACTTACGATAACACAATGCTAAAACAAAGCTCAGATCTTACTTTGTTTTTTTTTACACTATATTGTTTGATTACCTTATTGAACACAGTATATTGGTCATGTTTGATAACCTGTAGAACAGTGTTATTGTGGTTTTCCTTCAGGATTATCTTAGCCATGAATCAGCATTTACGCCAATTAGATAGCTATAGTCTCGCCACATATATTTTGACACTAGAAGAATGATTACCTATCATATCTAGCTTCTGCCAGCGGCTTCGTCTGCGTGAAAGTAGATTTTCTCCATAAAAAATTTAGAGCCCTGCGAATTTTGTAAAATGCATTCTTAGTGCTCCCCTACGTCATTAAAGAAAACCTTGTGCAAAATTTCATGTTCCTGGTCCTATCAGTTTATCTGTGCGTTGATATGGTCAGTGAGTTTCTCCTTTTATTTAAATACCGAGATATAGAAGATAAACTAAAATTACTGATGAAACGACGTGAGACTATATAATGGTAGACCTCTCAAACCTCTCGATGACTTTTGTGTAGTGGTAGTTGTGTTACATATCATTAGAAAAGACAATTTTCCTCATTCCATCAAAAAAACATCATTCTAAACATTAAATAAAAAATAAAAGGTTATAAGGACCAGACGTTCCAAGGACTAAATAAAAAACAAATGAAGTTACAAAAATAACGACATATATTTTCTAATGGCGCATATATATTAACAATTCGACATGGGCCTTTTAAACCGATAAATCATCTATTCGATTCGGTTTTCATTCGATTATTAGGAATCGAACAAATTGTAATTGAAAAATGTCATAATTGTTGTCATTAGATTGATTGTTGAAGATGGCGCCTATATTTACTTGTTTAAAAAAAAAACATACCGATCTATTTTTTCGTTTTTGGTTTTTCCAAATTGTAATGCTTTAATTATTTAATTGTAGATCATTATTATGTTTTTGCGTCGATTTAACCCCTCGAGCACCGATTGTACGTACGTCTGTACAACTTGGATGTCCTTGAAAAATGCTTAATTTTCGTGTTTTCCCCATGTTTGTATGAAAGTTATTTAGTCGAAAATTTTGGTTTCTTTACATATTCTTCTATAGATATTATAATATTGGTTTTTCTTAGAAAAATCCGAAAAAAGTTTTATTTTTATTTTTTGTTTATTTTTTTGATGATTTACGTAAACAGTGCAATTTTCCGGGTCAATGAACCCTTGGCACTCGAGGGGTTAATTACAAGGTATTTGATTTATTGATTTTAAATTGGCACAAATCAAAACTATTCTTAGCCGGATTGATTGGTATTCAAAACGTCAATTATTTTTAATATAATTTAATAGTAGGTAATTAAAACAGCTTTTTCACCAAACTATAAAAACGTCCACCTATATGAAAACATAGTTTAATAGTAGTAAACACAACTTAGAGATGAATGAATTGTTTAAAGATAAAAAAATAATAATAAAAATGCATTGATATATAATTCAATGTAAAAATGACAGAATTGTTTAAATGAGATTTTGTGGGTCTAGCAGATTACATACTCTTTGGTCTAGAACACAACTGAAGGGCATAAGTGGGTATTAGTCAGTAAAATTCATTCACTACTTTTTATTCAGTTCTTTCACTAACTCTCTCCACCCAGACAGGAGATGTCTTTAGATGATTTATCTTTTTATGTCTATCTCAAAAAAAAAAGTACTATCATTTATGTGGTAGAATACAATATTCATTTATTGCGCTATCGTACACAAACATGACAATTTATATTACATTAAAAATTTAACACTTTAAAACTATTACAATTATTTTACATTAAAAAGTTTATCTCTCCGAAAAACTACTGAGGTGTCAAGGGACACCCGGATGGAACGAAGTTCCGTTCTGGCTTGCTTTCTATAAGAGAGAGAAAGAGAGAAAGATAGAGAAACATGCGCACGCCGCACGGCTTACAATAGCTTACTATAGAAAAAGTGTCGTTACAACTTTTCGTGAGAATTTTTTCCGTCTAGCCAATACAATATAACTAAAAAATACTATCCTATTTTATGTACATTTTGACAGCACTATTTCAACATCTTCGAAACCATGAAAACGACACTCATGACGAAAAAGTTGATAATTTCTGACATCCGCCATCTTAGATTTACATTTTGACAGCACTATCGGCTTCAACAACCTCGAAAACCATGAAAAAGACACCCATATCGAAAAAGTTGATAATTTATTGCAGCCACCATCTTAGATTTAAATTTTGACAGTACTATCGGTTTCAACACCCTCGAAATCCACGAAAACGACACCCATGAGGAAAAAGTTGATAATTTCTTGCAGCCGCCATCTTGGATATACATTTTGACAATACTATCGGTTTCAACAGCCTTGAAAACCATGAAAACGACACCCATGACGAAAAATTTAATAATTTTTTGCAGCCGCCATCTTGGATTTATATTTTGACAGTACTATCGGTTTCAACACCCTCGAAAACCATGAAAACGACACCCATGACGGAAAATTTGATAATTTCTTGCAGCCGCCATCTTGGATTTATATTTTGACAGTACCATCGGTTTCAACACCCTCGAAAACCATGAAAACGACACCCATGACGGAAAATTTGATAATTTCTTGCAGCCGCCATCTTGGATTTATATTTTTACAGTACCAACGGTTTCAACACCCTCGAAAACCATGAAAACGACACCCATGACGGAAAAGTTGATAATTTCTTGCAGCCGCCATCTTGGATTTATATTTTGACAGTACCATCGGTTTCAACACCCTCGAAAACCATGAAAACGACACCCATGACGGAAAAGTTAATAATTTCTTGCAGCCGCCATCTTGGATTTATATTTTGACAGTAATATCGGTTTCAACACCCTCGAAAACCACGAAAACGACACCCATGACGAAAAAGTTGATAATTTCTTGCAGCCGCCATCTTGGATTTACATTTTGACAGTACTATCGGTTTCAACACCCTCGAAAACCACGAAAACGACACCCATGACGAAAAAGTTGATAATTTCTTGCAGCCGCCATCTTGGATTTACATTTTGACAGTACCATCGGTTTCCACGCCCTCGAAAACCATGAAAACGACACCCATGACGGAAAATTTGATAATTTCTTGCAGCCACCATCTCGGATTTATATTTTGACAGTACTATCGGTTTCAACACCCTCGAAAACCATGAAAACGACACCCATGACGGAAAAATTAATAATTTCTTGCAGCCGCCATCTTGGATTTACATTTTGACAGTATTATCGGTTTCAACACCCTCGAAAACCACGAAAACGACACCCATGACGAAAAATTTGATAATTTCTTGCAGCCGCCATCTTGGATTTATATTTTGACAGTACCATCGGTTTCAACGCCCTCGAAAACCATGAAAACGACACCCATGACGAAAAAGTTGATAATTTCTAGTAGCCGCCATCTTGGATTTATATTTTGACAGTACCATCGGTTTCAACACCCTCGAAAACCATGAAAACGACACCCATGACGAAAAAGTTGATAATTTCTTGCAGCCGCCATCTTGGATTTACATTTTGACAGTACCATCGGTTTCAACACCCTCGAAAACCATGAAAAAGACACCCATGACGAAAAAGTTGATAATTTCTTGCAGCCGCCATCTTGGATTTACATTTTGACAGTACCATCGGTTTCAACACCCTCGAAAACCATGAAAAAGACACCCATGACGAAAAAGTTGATAATTTCTTGCAGCCGCCATCTTGGATTTACATTTTGACAGTACCATCGGTTTCCACGCCCTCGAAAACCATGAAAACGACACCCATGATGAAAAAGTTGATAATTTCTTGCAGCCGCCATCTTGGATTTACATTTTGACAGTACTATCGGTTTCAACACCCTCGAAAACCATGAAAACGACACCCATGACGAAAAATTTGATAATTTCTTGCAGCCGCCATCTTGGATTTATATTTTGACAGTACCATCGGTTTCAACACCCTCGAAAACCATGAAAACGACACCCATGACGAAAAAGTTGATAATTTCTTGCAGCCGCCATCTTGGATTTATATTTCGACAGTAAAAGTGTTTTTCGTGAGAATTTTTTCCGTCTAGCCCGCTTTCACAACGCGCGATAAGGGATAGCTGTCTACTCTCCATCCGTCTTACGCTTTTTCGATCAGGTCACGTGTCCTGACGCGAGTTTAAGATTTTATACCCATTACAGAAAAAGTGCTCAACGCCGCTAAAGAAGTTTTCACTTCAAAAACAATAATTTTAGATAAATACCTAGTAATAAACGACTCTTTACCTAACGGTAATATATTTATAACGGGCCTTATAATATGTCTCCACTGCGGGGACTCAGGCCTCCTCTCTAGGAGAGGGAACGGGCCGTAATCCACCACGCGGGCCCAGTGTGGGTTGGCAAATGTCACATGTCTTCTTTTTTTTGGTTCTAGGACATGCCGATTTCTTCACGATGTTTTCCTTCGCCGTTTTAGAGCAGTGGTGTGGTGATGGATGAAATAGATTACACAAAGTAATGCGCCTAGCTGGGTTTGAAGCCGTTACCACTCGGTCACAACTGCTCTCTCCTCTTTCTCGTTAGTCTACACTAATATAATAAAGAGGTAAAGTTTTTTTTTTTAAGCTATTGCATAGCTTCTATCGCGGGCCTTGAGCGTGGAGACCGAATCCAGAAATTCCGTAACGAAAATAACCTAACACCCCCCACTCATTTGTTTTTTGAGCGTGGTGACCGATAAGAAAACAAATGAGTGAACAATCAATCAAAATTCAATTCAATGTGTGAAAGTGTAACTTCAATTAATATCAAAGAAAAAAAAACAAACGAAAAAGAATACTGCATAAATAAAATAAATAAATAATTATAATTGCATAAGTTGATAAAAATGCTATGCAATAGCTTTACCGCGGCAGTGCCCGAGTGCCACACGTCTTTTGTTTATTTTTTTGTGTTTGTAGGGGGTAATTTCTGGAAGTACTGGTCCGATTGCTAACATTTTTTTACCGATACCAAGCTGCTTTATTCCTGAGTGACATGGGCTATATTTTATGTACGCGGGCGAAGATGCGGGCAAAAGCTAGTTTGGTATATTTAAGGGCACAATGCGCAAGCATAAATAAAAATCGCAGCATATCAACGAACCTTGACCCAACGCATAGGGTGTCCGTTATTTCTGACAGTATTGGGACAACTATTGTCATAGTAACACGTTTTACCGTTTTTTGTCACATTGCTAATATTTAATGCAAAAGGTTAATGAAATCGTGTTTGCGCTGAAAAAGTGTTTCATTGAACGTTTTTGTGGTAATATTCAAGTGTGTCGATTAGAGTTGCATTAATAGGTTTTTTCTATGCAAACAAAAACTAAACCAAATTGCCTAATAAAGCTTTATAGGTCTTACGTACAATTGACAGGATTTGTGAAAATTATATTCAGTACGGTTGTAAAAAAAAAAACAAAATCCCCTTCCCCTCGGACCGCGAAAGCGTTTAGACGTGTGCATCCGTAGTAGTTTGTTTTCTCGATTTTTTAAATAAGTAATTAAAAATTAAAATATTTATTGCCAACAAAACGACCGTAAAACAGTCTACGTACTAGGCGCGCAGTACAAGCGTAGTGGTTACTGAGCGGCGGCCACCGTACGAAGAAGACAACAACAACCGAGACAAAAGTCGTTTGCAGACCTCTACGCTGCGCTTACGCAGGCACTACGTCACCAACAGAGCTTGCCACAAGTTATAAGCGTAAGCGGGAGCGACATCATAATAAATATAAAATGTCAAATGCACCTAAGACTCCTCCGATTGGAAATGTGCCTTCCCGCTCCGAATCGGGACAGCCTTGTATAGACGACTACCTTCAACTCAATATCGCCCAACGGGCAATAAAACGCAAATGTGTATCTGTGGGCGTTAATGATGGTGAGGATTCTGTCTTGGAGGTCTCCTCTTCCAAGACAGAAATCATCGAGGTGATGAAAGAAATGATGAGCGCTCAGAATGAACGTCTGGATAGATTGGAAAAGCATCTCATGGAAATAAAAAAGCACAATACTGAGATTAAGGATATAAGTGGCGAACTGGAAAAATCATTGACATTTGTCTCCGATCAGGTATCGCTACTAGAAAGTAAGATTACGGGACTAGAAAAAGAAAGAAACACTATGGTGATCAAGATATCAACATTAGAGGAAAAAGTCGAATCGTTCGAGCGAAACTTTATTAAAACATCTGTAGAAATTCGAAATGTTCCCAAAGTGGTAAACGAAAGTAAAATAGTATTGTATGACATGATACAGCACCTGTCAAGCCAACTACAGATGCAAACAGAGCCTACTAGTATTCGTGATGTAATAAGACAACCATCAAAAAAGGAAAATACAACATCAAATATAACTGTCGAGTTTTTGAATGCCCTTACGAAGTCCAAGTTCCTAACAGCAGTGAAGAATTATAATAAGCAAAACCCTAATCATAAGCTGTGCTCAACACATCTAGGCTTGAAAGCTACTCCGGGAATTCCTGTATACATAGCTGAGCAGTTGACCCTTCAGACCAAAAGACTGTTTTACCTCACCAGAAATTACGCTAAATCAAACAAATATAGCTTCTGCTGGACGTCTAATGGACGAGTTATGTTAAAAAAGAATCCCGATAGTCAAGTCATCCTGATCAAGAGTGAACGACAACTGCAACAACTGCCTTCTACTAACATCGCAACTGTCAACGATGCTGCAGGTGCATGACTGCGTAATATTTGTCATTATTTTTTTATTTATATATCACTAAACTTAGATAAGCTAATTTTTCAATACTTCAATTACCCGAAAGAATTAAATTTAAGAACTCATGCATGTAACTTGCTTAACTATCTTTATTATCATTGTGGATTTATACAAGTATTAAATGTAAAAATTGCAAATATGGCACAAGGAGATTTACATCCTACACAAACACAACGACTTTCACAACTGTGCTCTGCGATAATACTCTACAATCAATCACTTATTATTTCGAATACCTGGTGGTGTTTATTAGCTTGCACCAATTATGAAAATGTAAAATTGCTCAATGTTCTGTGTCATACATTCTTTCGTCAGGTCCGACAGATACGCCTATTAGCTAAATTATTCTTGATAACCCAATTTAACCCCTCTCTCCAAGCTAGCTCAAAACGTAAAAATGAATAATGACGTAGACCATTTAGCTGATGGGATCGACGAACTTTCTGTATCGAAAATTTACTCATGTACCCCTGAACAGTCTAACACTCTATTAAAACATCCAAATAGATATCTAAAAATACTCTCGCAAAATATTCGTTCTATAAATTGTAACTTCCTAAATTTACAAACTCTACTGCACCGTATGTCATTTGATTGTGATCTGGTGGTCTTAACAGAATGTTGGTTACCCTGCTCAAACAATTTCTTTCTTCCAATGTTGCAAAACTATACTACGCTTAAGACGACCAAACATCTCAATCAGAGTGATGGTGTGGTAGTATATTTCAAGTCTGATCTTCTTGTTACATGTGAAGAACCAGACTTTGGCCAAGCTGCCTCTGGGCTCATAATTAAAATAAAATCAGAAGTGGCAATAGTTTGCATTTACCGTTCACCATCTAATAATAATCTCCATGATTTTCTTCTAGCTCTGAATAATGTACTATTGTCACTAAACAAATTTAAAACTGTAATCATAACGGGTGATCTAAATATAGACATAAAGTCTACTTCTACTGACATAAGTTCCCACGAATATCTAAACTGTTTAGCCTCACATGGTTTTCTGCCTGCGCATACTCTGCCAACTAGAGGTAACAATTGCCTGGATCACCTAATTTTAAAAACAAAATGCCCATGTATCACATTTGTCTATGATACCACAGTCACCGATCATCACTCTTCCTTGTTATGTCTAGAAAAACGAAGTGAACGCAATGTTTTCAAATCTACTATGAGTAGAATTGATTACGAGGCTCTGGATAAGTCGATGTCCCAAATTGATTTTAGTAATATTCTGTGCATGCAAGACGTTAATATGGCTACTGATAACTTGATAGGCCTCTTGGCAACAGCTATTTCAAACAATACGTCAGTTAAACAAGTGCCAGCAAGGAAGAGAATGCTCAAACCGTGGATCACCCCAGGATTGTTGCGGTGTATAAGAAATAGAGATGCTTTACATAGAAAGCTTAAGTTATCTCCAGATAATGAAGTACTGAAAATAACTTACAAACGATACAGAAACTTCTGTTTGGGCCTGTTGAGGAAAGCAAAAAGATTATTTGACACGCAAGAACTTAACAATGCAAGCCAAAATCCAAAAGTCTTATGGGAAACTATAAAGAAAATTACGAATACCACAAATACTAAAGGATCGTCCACACAACTTCTGACATGCGCATCAACACCAGTAGAATGTTGCAATGTAGTAAATTCCTTTTTTGTGAACATTGGTAGGAAACTTGCAGACCATATCTGCAAAAATAATACCCTGCAGCCGGCATCACTTCCACAGACCCAGCAAAAATCAATTCCACCCACTTCATTCGTCCTGGAAGCAACTGACCCTGACGAAATTATATCTGTCATAGGTTCCCTACGATCGAACGCTGCCACTGGTTGGGATACCATCTCGCCTCTTTTCCTAAAGAGATATGCTGATACCCTGGCGCCCATACTGTGCCATATTTTTAATCTCTGTTTTGAAACATCCGTATTTCCCACTTCTATGAAAAAGGCAATAATTCATCCGATATTCAAGGGTGGAGATGGGACCTTACCTAGCAATTATCGTCCTATTGCAGTCTTGAGTACCTTATCTAAGATGCTCGAACGTCTTATAAACAGAAGACTAACTAAATACCTTGAACACTATCATTTGTTGTCCCCTCAACAGTTTGGGTTTCGCAAAAATAAGTCCACTTGTGATGCAGTTCAAGATGTGATTTCTAATGTTGTTCTACACCTTAACCAAAATAAAAAAGCTCTTACAGTCTTTTTAGATCTCGCGAAGGCGTTTGATACGGTTCCCATCTCCACTCTTCTACTCAAGCTTGAAAGTATGGGAGTCAGAGGGGCACCTTTAGAACTTTTTCGTAGTTATTTAAGTAATCGCACACAAACTGTTAGGATTGATAATTATAGTAGTGAAGAGCTTCCCATCTGCTACGGGGTCCCCCAAGGTAGCATATTAGGTCCCACCCTCTTTCTTATCTTTATAAATGATCTGTGCAACCTCAATATTCCAAATGGCAGAATTGTTTCATTTGCGGATGATACCGCTATTACATTCACCGCAGACACTTGGTCAGAGCTAGAACTAATAGCACAACATGGCTTAAACGCAGCCTTAAACTGGCTCACTGCACACACCCTTACCTTAAATACTAGTAAAACCAATTTTATTGCTTACTCAATTAGCGCGGCCTCCCAACCACATACTGCCATAACCTTAAAAGCACACTCTTGTCTCCCAAATACATCATGTAATTGTCCATCTTTAGTTAACGTTGATCATATAAAATACTTAGGTATAATAATAGATGCAAATTTAAAGTTTAAGAAGCATATTAACATGCTTACGGTTAGAGTAAGAAAACTAATTTACATATTTAGAACCCTCCGGTATGTTACGAACCTAAAAATTATTCGTACTGTTTATTTTGCCCTTTGCTCCTCTATTATCACATATTGTATCTCATGTTGGGGCGGTGCTGCCAAGACTATTTTGATGCCATTGGAAGTCGCTCACAGGGCCATTTTAAAGGTTGCAACCTTTCGACATTTTATGTTTCCTACCAATGAATTATACAGACACTGGGGAGTTCTCAACATACGACAACATTTTATTTTACAAGTAATATTATTACAACACAGGAAAACCCCGTATAAAATCATAACGAAACGTCGAAAAGACCAAATATGCACACTCCCACGAACGCGATCATACTTCCCTAAAAGATATTTTTATTTCCAAGGCCCAGCTCTCTACAATAAATTGAATAAGCACTGTCCAATATATGGTCTGTCAAATTACAAGTGCAAAAGAACGGTTTACTCATTCCTACAAGCTAAAAATTACGATGAAACAGAAAAATTCATAACTGATTGATTTGACTATTTATTTATTTTTTCTCCCATTTATTTTACTACGAGTATAAACATATTTGAACAAATAATATACTATTTGGCACAATAAATTAAGATTACCATAAGGATGCACATCGAAGTCCTACTTACTAACATTCCGGTCATTAAATTTAATCCGCTACAGCTTATGACTCGTAAGCTGTAGCGAAAATATTAAATACATTCGCACAGCGCACACTTGGGCACAACAAATACTCACCTACCCTCAAGTTACATGATTTATTTATTTTAAGTTAAATGTGTAATGTTTTATTTTCTTACTATTATTGTACTTTTAATTAACTACATTTTGTTATCTTGTTATTGAGATTTATTTGTATAGCTTTATAATGTACTATAACGCATACTGTGTACGATTTACTGTTTATTTCCTTGGGGACTGGCACTGTACTCCTTAACACAGGTTATATATTAGCCTAGCTAGGAATACAGCACCTCACCCACTAATTTGTAGTAGTCTTTGTACACTGTAATCGATTCTGTAAATTGTCATAATGTACTACAATGTTTTTAATGAATAAAGATATTATTATTATTATTATAAAAAACATTAAAATAAATTACACATACATAGTCAATATACAATAGTCACGTCCTCTTCCAGGGTAAGTGGATTTGTAAAAACTACCTAACGACACTAGTATTTTACTTTTTTGAGATAAGTATAATGTCATCAAATAACTCTTCTCGCTCTGGGTGGAGCGACAGGGAGTGTCAGACTTTTACAGGACAAAATACACCTGTGTTCCATCAGTTGCCCTTTGCGTTTCAAGGCCGTGGTAAATCTTTCCAACAATCCCTCTGTCCTTTCAGTTTGTTTTTTTTACAGTACTTAAATACTCCTTTTATTTGCTGTTTGTTCATACATATTATGGCAAAACCTAGGAGTCCCAGGGGTACCTACCTAGTCCTTAAGTCAGGAGTGAATAAATTGCTTCTAGGCAAGCGTGTGCCATCGTCGGCCACATTATCGCTTACGATCAGGTCAGATAGTGGTCAAACGCGAGCCTATCCATAATAATAATAAAAAAATATTTAAAGTTACTTAAAAATTCAAAGCAAAATCATCCCATTGAAGCACTAGTGCGGTAAGTTAAGAGCTACCGGTAGCCACCACGCCCATTTACGCAGCTTCGGAGCCCAACGGTAAAAGGCGGTCAACTGCAGATCAAAACCAGTTTATCATTAAAGGCGTAACACACGTAATCGGAGTTTCATTCACAGAAAGTGCAAGTATTACTTTCGATCTCAGTTTTAAAGGTGACACTAGGTTCTTGAACGCAGCGACAGCGGGCAGACTATTTGTAAAGTTAACTGAATAATTTTATTGTTCGTTTGATTGTTGTTATGATGTAGCAGTTACTTAAGCTTTCGACTACCTTTCGTAATTAAAGGCACAATGAAGCAGGCAGAGTGAACGCCGGCTTTCGCTTGGGGTTTAATGAATTAAAGGTGTCTAGTAAACCATCGACTCCTAAACTCGTCTCATCATCATATCCCTACCCTGGACCCATTTTATTTGGGGCGGCGCAATAGGATTTTTACCATTTTGACTTATCACCATTTATGCTATCACTAACTTCCTTTTTTAACTTCTGGACACATCTATGAGCTGTTTAATCAGCAGAAAGAGCAAATTCACTAGAGTCTGGAAGGAAGGAACGAATCCTGGAGGAAAGAATCCTTCCATTCAAATTCTAGTGAGTTTTTTGCCACTCCTCCTTTCCTTTACACCTTAAATACTTGAAAATAGTGACGGTTTGGCTTTAGAAGGATAATCTTTCGTAATTTTAGTGTATGCTTATTTTCAGCATATTTAAATTTCAAATAAGAGATTTTTTAAAGCTAATCAGAATTCTCCAAATAATTTTCATTATTTGTAAACAAGTTCTATCGCGTTAAATCGCTCCACTAACCACAGTGAGCGCTACCTTATTGTAAGTACGTATAAGGTCAAGGTGAATGAACTGGTTCAGTGGATCACTGCCGCGTTAGACATGATGCGTGTCATCTGGTGTCTGGTGAACCTTTAGGAGACGAGTTTTGAGATTGTAGTGATTTGGGACCAGAAGCAAATTCCGATTTTTATTTGTTTTTATTATTTTGCAAACCTCAAGGAAACGCCGTTCGCGCGTGATTTCGCGCCATTTCGGTTAAATGCCAGCGAACGCCGGCGTCCGCAAAGATTACATAATATTGGGCGTTTTTTATAGGGTATTAGTTCTTCATAAAGTAGTTTGTAAATATCGAAAATAAACAAACCTTTCCGTTATTCATATAAATACCTAAGATATTATCTAACATGTAATATAATATTATGATTGGCCAAAAAGAAATAGCTCGCTTGCATCGAGTTTTCGATTAAACGTTGCTTTTTGGTTCTTCGGTTCTGTTTTTAGTTTCTTAATTTAGAAAGTTAGTAACAGAAGATTCTATAAGAAACCTATTTAGTATCGAATAGTTTTTTTAATAGTTTTTTTTTATTTTTATTAAAAAGCCACGGAACACTGTCCCGTTATTTCCCAAAGTTGTGGGTAACCTACAAGCAATATATTTAAATATCACACAAAATATAATTATCTACACTACAATATTATTATTATAAAGGGGTAAATTTTGTTTTTTAGGGTTCCGTAGCCAAATGGCAAAAAACGGAACCCTTATAGATTCGTCATGTCTGTCTGTCTGTCTGTCTGTCTGTCTGTCTGTCTGTCTGTCTGTCTGTCTGTCCGTCTGTCCGTCCGTATGTCACAGCCACTTTTTTCCGAAACTATAAGAGCTATACTGTTGAAACTTTGTAAGTAGATGTATTCTGTGAACCGCATTAAGATTTTCATACAAAAATAGAAAAAAAGCAATAAATTTTGGGGGTCCCCATACTTAGAACTGAAACTCAAAAATTTTTTTTTCATCAAACGCATGCGTGTGGGGTATCTATGGATAGGTCTTCAAAAATGATACTGAGGTTTCTAATATCATTTTTTTCTAAACTGAATAGTTTGCGCGAGAGACACTTCCAAAGTGGTAAAATGTGTGTCCCCCCCCCTCTAACTTCTAAAATAAGAGAATGATAAAACTAAAAAAAATATATGATGTACATTACTATAAAAACTGCCAACGAAAATTGGTTTGAACGAAATCTAGTAAGTAGTTTTTTTTTAATGCGTCATAAATCGAAAAAAATACACTATTATTAAAACATCGATCAAAGTTACAACACATTACAAGAACTTTTATATTATGTTACTTGCTGCTACGGAACCCTTCATGGGCGAGTCCGACTCGCACTTGGCCGGTTTTTTTTGTTTGTAGGTGGTAATCTTTGGAAGTTTTGATCCGATTGCTAAATTTTTTTCACCAATACACATAGGCTAATATTTACGAACTTTAAATTACCGATAGAGAGCGTTACTTCGCCGCAACGCACCCGTACGCTACCTTGTCATTACCGCTGTTAGTATGACAGGTAAAGTTCAAGGTGAAGCGAACGGTTCAGTTCACTCGGTCGTGAATGAGAGTGAAGCGAGTGAATCGGTGCAGTGAGAGTCGGTGAGGTAATGTTTGTTTTTCGGAGTGTTGTGTGTGATTGTCGACTACAATTTTGTTTATTGGTTTTTTATAACTAGTACGTAAGTAGTAAAAAAATAAAATAAAATGATATTTCATTGTTTGATAAAACCAACAATAAAATTTTATTAATTTAAACGAAAAAAATATTTAGGGAGCTTTTTCACAGTTCATACTAGTACAGTCGACAACGTTATCTCTTAAGCAGTTTGCTATTCAATAATCTGTGCAAATTTTATATTAAGAGAAATATGTGAAATTGAAAATGTTGAATAAATAAATTATTAAATTAAATTATTATTAAATTAAATACCTATCATGTCCAGCCGTGGATACAATACAATAATTCTTGACATAATAATGTTGCAATTTATGAAGCCTCTGACTCCTGAACTAGGCCGGCCTGTAAGTTAGGAATCAACGGCCTCCCTATATCATTATCATCGTCATTTCTGCCGAAAAACGTCCACGGTTGGACATAGGCCTCCCCCAAGCATTGCCACAAGACCGGCCCTGTGCGTCTCGCATCCATCGGATTCCCACGATCCTCACCAGGTCATCATAGACTGATGGCCTTGTGGGAGGCCTTCCAACGCTGCATCTTCCGGTACCCCCCGTATAGTTTGGGTTTAATGGAAAGCAAATAGATTTTAAAAAAATGCTGCCCGTAAAAAAGTAACCTATGTCGATGATTCGGCGATATCTCATAATATTAGCTGTCACAAATACTAACATAGATTGATGGTTAACATTCATCAACTTACTTATGTATCTTTATAAGTAGCTAACACGAAGGTCCATTAGTCTCCCAAAAGCAATTCCACCTTCACTTCAAGTAGAACCACGAACACGTATCTTAATGATGCTTTGATCGACAAATATCTTAACAAATGTTCTACGTACGTATAGGACTCTCAAAGTTCCCCTGAGGCGATCTGAACAAATCAATTTGTTCAAAATGTTCAACAAACCATTACATGTATTTATTTTAGGTGTTCCACGCCTCCAACATTAGTTTAAGTAGCCATAAAACACATTTTGCAATTCAGATTTCGTACCTACGCAAAGATATTTGGTAACCGAACTGACATTAGGATTATTATGTACGAAAAAATATCTCTCACAGTACACTGAGTACAATTACTATCGTCTCCATGTTGTAAACGAAAGCGGTTTATTAAGTACTAACTATTTGACCTTTGTACCTATTTTTCGGCTTCCGTTTTCATGTGTTATAATTCATGTACACACATATCGACGGTTGAAAGGCAAAATGATCTAAGCGACATTAAGTAAACTTTACAAAAGAGTGACTTAAAAGTTAAAAATTTGAGTTCACTTTTGTAAAGTTTTTTTAATGTCGCATAGATCATTTTGCCTTTCAACCGTCGATATAATAGTGTGTACATGAATTGTGAAATAAATAAATAAACATTTTATAGCGGATGCCAAATCGTTTATATCCTTTCTTAGATTTCAAGCTTACTCTGTATGAAATTTCATCAAAATCGGTTCAGTAGTTTAATTGTGACAGCGTAACACACAGACAGAGTTTCTTTCACATTTATAATACGTTATGTAATGGCTAAGCGAAAAGTACGGATTGTTTTATCAAACTTTGTTCAAAATCAAACACAAAATGGTAATTGTGTTTTTTCCGTGATTATAATAATAATAATACATAATATTCCACAACTATCACACAACGCCGTCTAGTCCCAAGCTAAGCAGAGCTTGTGTTATGGGTACTAGACAACTGATAAACATACTTATATATTCCTAAATACATACATATTATAGATAAATTACACCCAGACACAGAACAAATGATCATGCTCATCACATAGACATTTGTCCTGGGTGGGAATCGAACCCACGATCTCCGGTATAGCAGTCAGGGCCACTATGTACACTAGATACATCTTCTAAGATCTACTTCATTTTGTCAAAAACGAAAAATGACAAGTTGTACTAAAATCTCAAAAGCGCAAAAAAACAGTAAGCGAAAAATATCAAAAGTGATAAAAATACGTCTAAACAAACTGCCAGCTATGAAATTAATTTAGGATCTACCTAATGTGTATAATTGAAGAATACTGGATTAATAATGAAACCACGACAGCTGTAGCGCGTACATTGACGGTTACACAATAAATGAACGTAACAAAAGTATTACCCACAATTTACAAATATCACAATTTTAAAAACTTCCAGGTTTTCAGGAAATTTTATTTATTTTAATATTAGATAAATAATCACTTTGACTGGCCTGTTGGTCTAGTGGTTAGTGGCCCTGACTGCTATACCGGAGATCGTGGGTTCGATTCCCACCCAGGACAAATGTCTATGTGATGAGCATGATCATTTGTTCTGTGTCTGGGTGTAATTTATCTATAATATGTATGTATTTAGGAATATATAAGTATGTTTATCAGTTGTCTAGTACCCATAACACAAGCTCTGCTTAGCTTGGGACTAGACGGCGTTGTGTGATAGTTGTGGAATATTATGTATTATTATTATTATAATCACGGAAAAAACACAATTAAAAAATACGTCAATTAAAATAACTTTCCTCTTATAACTTGCACGCCTCCACCAAGTCATTGTTTCCGCAGTAGAGCAACACAAAAACTCAGGTGTCACCTCTCATTTCATAGTTATTGCTAAACATTTGTTACCACAATAAGCTCGTAACAATGGGTTTGCGTGCGCGCATGCGCCTCAAACGGGACCCGATCATAGATAAAGTTACTAGTAAAAACAGTGGACAGCCGCGATTGTGCATAATTGTGGTTTTGAATCGCGTTTGATACTCTATATATTTTGCTTTTCTACCGGTTGCATAACGGGGAGAATGCGTCGGAATTACATAACTTAATACCGCCAAGCTCGTTCCATCATCGAAACACCAGACGTACAATGATGCGCCGCCGGTACATGGTGGACATCCCACTCATACGTACAAAACGTTTTGGTAACACATTCATTCTACGTACAGCTAAGGGGTGGAATTCTTTGCCGGGAAAGTGGTTCGTGATAGCTACAACCTAGAGATCTTTAAATCAAGAGTGAATAGTTTACTTTTAGGCAAGCGTGTTCCACCGTCGACCATATCATCGCTTTTCATCAGTTGAGATAGAGGTCAAGCGCGAGCCTAGAAGATAGATTACGAGAACTATATTTTAAAAGTTCTACGCAACTCTTCTAAATTTGGATCAGTCAAGGAACTATGAAATTAAAGCGGCGTCCTCGACTCAAAGTACCTAAAGACTTTCAAGTTTCTTTTATTGCATTTTGGGCAGGCAGACTTGCTTCTAAGTTCTTGAAAACTTATACTTAGACTAAGTAATGATTCTTCACAAAGGCATTGGCTAGTTGTTGACTGACTAGGCCAACAAGAGAGGAGAGAGACTGCTAATAACCATAAGGGACAGAAAGAAACTATATAAAATAACTGTATAGGAAATAAGGTAGTCGTGATAGAAATTTTACAAGGGTTTACCCTTGTAAAATTTCTACAAGTCAGTAAAATGACCGGTAATACTATATGGACCAGAATGTTGGACTGTGAAAAAGACAGATGTAGAAAAAGGATTGCATGTAACGGAGATGAGAATGGTGAGATGGATGTATGATGTGATCAGAGTGGATAAAGTGTAGGTAAAAAAGTAGCGCCAGTGACTGAAAATTTGAAAGAGAATCGTTTATCTTGGTATGATCATATATGAGAGGAGGGACAAGTATTTTACCAAAAGAGTTATGAGTATACAATGGATGGATGGGTAAGAGAAGGAAGACCAAAAAAAGACAGATGAATTGAAAAAGGAGTAAGAGATAGCGTCACGGACGAGTGATAAGGCAGAATAGAAGAAAAAACCAGATAGAGCAAAACCAAATGACACGGGACAAGGGTAGAAAGATGATGATGATATTACTTTTACAGGACACGGGTGACGGTCTAATCATCAAAATTCACGTGTTTTAAAAGAATATGCAGAACAAATATTTGACTTTTTGAAAGTGCAATTAATGAATTGCACTATTAAAAAGCCAGTAACATTTCCTTGAACAAGGCTGAAACGTTTACTCTCACACCCATCGCGACACCGCTCGCTATGCGCGCGTCTGTATAGGTCAGGGCTGCCACTGGAACCGTTTGCTGGAACCACAGAGCACGGAGTTACCTCAGCGGCTACTGAAGATGATACTGTTAAATTTGTTTATACAAACGAAGCGTGTGACAGATAGATTAACAGTCAATGAACGACTCTTAAGCAACAGGCTCAGGATGGTCGCTGTAGTTGAGCATCCTTGACTCATCACAAACAAAGTAACAGTGTGGAGACATGTCACGGTATATAGATCTTCTATCCAGCATGCCATGATTTAAATAAAGCCAATGACTTTAAGTCGAACCAATACGGAAAGATGGGGACCGGTTTTTCCAGTTTTCTTTTTTTTGAGGTTAGAGCGAAAATGAGAGTCATACTTTTACTGGCTAAAACCCTCCTGTGTTCCTTTAATTGCCATTTGCAATCCAAGACCTCAGTGTTTCTTTCGAACAATCCCGCTGCCTTGACAGGCTCCAGCCCTGTCACCTATATACCTACTGACACCGGATTGCGAGCTAACCATTGCTCGCCATCAACAATCCAGCGTCTACGATGGCTGAGAACCTTCTGAAACCCAGTGTGTCTACTGCAGCGGCTGAGGTATGAGGATTGCCTCTCCTACACTGTCCGTTATCTCCTTTGCTCGCATTACTACCTCGTAGAAGGAGGTCACTGCTTCCCATGACCTCCCGCACCGTACTATGGCCTGGGGCACGGCCGGACGCGAGAGTTTGTCGCCACCGATCGCGAAGACCATTACCCTTAGGAAACTGAGGGTCCGTTACAATTCTAAGTATATATGTGACAGCCAAAACTTTCGCTCATCGTTGTTTCCGTAGGCACGCATATTATACTACTAATAGCGTCTCTCGTCGCAACCTGCGCATACAGTGCTTTTATGCTCTGTGGGTCTGCCACTGGATCCATTTGCTTGTCCCCGTGTAACAGTGGCGTGCGAACCCTATTGTTCGGACGCATGTCTTCAGGTTTTGCGACACTATCTGATGTACTTGTTTGTTGATTACAATGAATTAATTGTACTGGCTTCGGGTGTGAGTGGAAATGTGACTTCAAATTTGTTGCAGTCTCGGGAGGTAAGAGGTTAGAGAGAGGGTAGGCCATGGCTGGGCAAGGATATCCAGAAGAGAATAATTGGTACTGGTCAGTTAAGTGATGCTAACATCGGTCGTATTGACCAGAATGTTGGTAGAGAAGAGGCCGTTCTATGCTTTGGGTCTATGCCCTAGTCAAGCAAACTAAATATTTATCAGCATACTAGCTTCTGCCAGCGGCATCACCTGCTTCTAGATTTCTCCAAACAAACTTTGGAGCCCCGTTTCATCCCTTTAGAGGGTAAATTTTGGAAAATCCTCTCTTAAGGCTCGCCTACGTTATATAAAGAAGCGTTGTGCTAATTTTCAAGATCCTAGTCCTAATAATGGCTACGGCTGAGCATTGATATATCAGTCAGTCAGTTTTTCTTTATAAATGAGTATATACAGCAGTGGAAGGAATGATTTGTTCAAAAAATGCTAATTTTGCTCAAGTTCAGCTGAGTTCAGCACGAAGAAGAGGGTAATATTCGCATTACTTCAAATACTGCAGAAAAACATCTTACAAAAATAAATTCTTAGATAAAACCCAGATATTCGCACGTCCAATTACCAAGTCTCCAATTAAACAAAAAAAAAAAGGAAATCTTAATTAATTTGCTGAGCCATTAAAGTTAATGAAGTCTTTATTTCAAAGCTCACCGCGCATTGAATTCTGCCATCTCGTTAATTAGGATCGTCAAACGTGTTTATAAAGATTATTATCTCGCTAAAGTGACGAGACGAGACTGGAAACTGTTCATTAGGTCACAACTTGCGTCTGTGCTTGAAACTGCTGACAATTGTATTATTCTCGGTTTTAGACTTAACATAAAGCAGTACATATTTATATATTATTCTATGGTCTATTAGTATATTAATTCCATTGTCTATTAGCATATCTATTTTTGTATTTGCCTTTTTTCACTCTTTTATTGCACCTACCACTACTTTTTCTCTGCATCACCCAAAAGTTGTTTGAAGGAAAATGCCTAAGGCATTAAGACCGCTTCTGTACTCATGTGTGCATTAAGTATTAAATCAATAATTAAATAAAGATGAGAAAACAGAATAGAATGGAAATAAACTTTCCAGAATAGTAACAACGATTTGGTTAGTGCAGTGGTTGAACGAATGGCTGTTGCACTGCGTATTATGGGTACGATTCCCAGAGAGAACAAACATTTGTATGGCCTACAGATGTTCAATTTAGTCGATTTGAAACCTCTTCCCTTTCTGGAAACTAGTTAAAAATGCATGCGAAATGGTTCCTTACCCATTAGTATTACACCAAAATATTTTTTGGATTCATGCAAAAAATACACAAAATAAAAGGGGTGGTCAAATGGACCCGCGGGACCTAATTCAAGCGGGTCCACTTGACCACATACTCAGTTAAAAGATATATTTTATTTTTTTGTGCATTATTTGTGCAAGCCCAAGTCGTCGACGGAGTCTCAAGGAGTTGTCAGCAACAGCAGGGGCCCAGCCGGGTCGAAGCCTACTGGGGCCAGGGTTATCCGAAAGGGCGCTCGAGCCCCGGTATGAAGGCTTGAAGGAACGGGATGGGTTTTTTTAGTCAGTAAGAGTCTGACACTATCTCCCGCTCCGCCCAAGAGCGGGGGTTGTCATAAGATGATTTTTCACATCGAAAAAAGAAACACCATCTAGATTAAGTATAATATATTGAATTCTAGATGAATGAATTTTATGCATCACATCCTGATTAACGAGTTTTTCATGCAATGGCTCGAATATGTACATATAATTTATCGAGTCAGTCTATTTAAATTAAACATAATGTTATGTTAGCAATTAAAATTATACACAATGGAAATTAACTAAAATATTGCCTATCATCCATAAGAGGTTTATGTTGCTTATAACGACTGAAATCTAAGGTTACTAGTTCAAAAAAGTCTAATTACTAGGAATTAAGTGCTGTGGTCCTTCATCTCTATTCCTCTATTATATACTAGCTTTTACCCGTAGCTTTGCCCACGTACGTACATAAAAAATTGACTACGTCACTCAGGAATAAAGCAGCTTTCTATCGGTGAAAAAATTTTAGTAATCGGACCAGTACTTTCAAAGATCACCGCCTACAAACAAAAAAAAAACATTGTTTACCTTTTTATTATAATATAAGTGTAGAAGATAACATCATCATCTATACCAACCCATCCCAATGTTTGTTCCATGTACGAATCGAACCCGCGACACGTATTGCAGCAGCCAAGCGTTCAACCTTTGCACCAACCGTACCATCGTAACTATTTTGCTATACAATAAAGTTTATTTCCATTCTATTCTATTCTGTTCTATACGTCTTTGCTGATTAATGTTTGAATCCATAATTAAGAATATTATAATATTGTCGTCAGCGTTGTGCCGTCCAATCTGAATTAAAAAAAAACTCTATCAACATAGCTAATAAGCATATTTTAGATAACATAGTCGCGTTTCCGTTTGATGTGTAGAATAAATCACGGAAGACGATATTTGAATGTCTAAACATGAATGTCCTTCTGAATGGACTAAAATAACTCTATATTTATATATAGTATGTAGACTAGGTGACAAAGTGACAAAATAGAGATACTAATGGTGTTTTGATTATGATAATGGTTATGTCCTTGCTTGAAAACTTCGGCACTTATGAAGAGCACTGATGCCGCTCTTCATAAGTGCCGAATTTGTGCCTGAAGAACTAGATTGGGAGCACAATAGTAGCTAATATCTCTCTTTGTGACGGCCCTGAATCGCAAATGAAAATATAGCTCATCCATCATTATAATTTTAGTCGAAACAAGCCCACTGTTGCCAGCAACATCGACTATCTATTCTGCGAGCAATGTGCCCTGCCCACAACCATTAATTTTTGCGATTCCTCGGGTTATTTCAGCAACAGAGGCGTAGCGTAGACTTATATTTAGACGTGGTCGAAGGCACATTAGCGAAGCCTTCGGCTTTTATAAATTCTTAAACGAAACAGTGACCCAATGTTCGACTTCCTCATCGCTTTCCATCAGGTTTTACGTTGAGATGGGCTCACGCTTGCAACAAAACTTTTACGACTTTTAAGTATCAGGGGCACCAAGCTGTAATTGTTCATTGGATAGCGAGGGTCGTTTTGTTGTGTCGATCAGGTTAAATAATGGTCAAACGCGAACCTAACAATAATATTATTTAAAAAACCCTCATCCTAGAGCCCACTCGCTTGTACGAAGCCCCTTTGGGTGCTTCCCGAACGCTAACCAGCCGAGACGGATTCGACAACACCTCTTCGTCGAAATTAGACCGAGTCAACTGGACTATCTGTCCGAGGTAAAAGTGATCACCCACAACTTCGAGTTTAGAAACGTTAATGGCAACTGAAGAAACAGGATTGGGTTTTAGTCAGTAAAAGTTTGATACTCTTTGCCACAGAGCGGAAGAAATTATTTGATGATTTCCTACATCAAGACAACAAAGAAAAATGGATTATCATCATTCCTCGTCATACTCTTGCGCTCATCTCTATTTATTTGTGGTGCGTGGAACATGTATACTGGCTTCCATAGTGCGCTTCATATTTATTTGAAAGTCCAAAAAATTAACATAAGATCTTCAATGCCTTACATTCTCCCAATACCCATTTAGCATTATCTTAAGAAGTAATTAAACTCCAACTAATTATATCGGTAAAACATTTTAATTACTACAGTAGCTTGGTTTAAAATACCAATCAATCACGTGACAGTTTTGAAAGGCAGACTTAGCAAGAATATTTTGATAAACTTTTTAATCAACACTCGTTATCAAGATACCGTGAAGGATCATAATATTATAATAAGACAATGAAATGTATTCACAAATGTATGTAAGTATCATTAAGATAACTGAATCTAAATTAGCTATTGTAAGGCATTTACAGGTTGCCCAGTTTGCTGCTACCAGCCATACCAGCATTTCTAGGCCAGGCATGTTAATTACAAATGAAAATCAAGTTTTTAATTTGATTTGTAATAATGTTATTTTACAATCATCGAGACTTTCGTCTTGAGACACTTCTCAAGACGAAAGTCTTAATTTTGTACTTGGGGTGTCTATGGGTGTGTTTTATTCTTGGTACATAAATGTTGTATATATTTTAATAAAAACCTTAAAGAGAATTGAGATACTTAATTTCAATCGTAAACAATTACATGTATACATTATTTCTAGCGATTGCCGAAAAATTAACCAATTTTTTAGGTGGAAAATCATCCAATGACTTCTCCCGCTCTAGGAAGGGGCATGAGGACGTGACCGACTTACTGAGTAAAACACACTCCTATGTTCTTTCTTTGCCTTGCCTTCCAGGACCCGGGGTTTCTCTTTTCTGAAGCGAACCCATGCCCCGCTTCGACCCTCCTGGGCCCCTACGGTTTTGCCGACATCTCCTTGAGGTTCGCATGGAATACTACGCGCCGTTGACGACTTAGCCATAGCGCGCACTGGTGACTTTTGTCACCATGACTTTTGACAAAAAAGTCACTGTGCTTATGAACCCAACATGTAGTGCGCGCACTTGGTGACGTGACAGTTACAAAAATGGTATGAAAAATTATTGTTACTTGACAAAAGTCACCAGTGCGCGCTATGTCTTACGATGAGCTAAAATTGGTCAATGTCCGCAAGCCTACGCCTAAGGTGGCTGGAAATTAGGGTCAGGTTCCCGGCGGCCGGGGCTTGAGGAAGTCCGTTCCCTCAGTGCGGCCACCTCCTTCGCTAGCCTTGAGGTAGAACTACATTGGGCACACGTGGGCCACATACGCCGATCTGGGTGCGTCGGTTTCCAAACATTTTATATGGCACTTGCTGACCCGGCGAACTTCGTTCCGCATAATAGTTATGTTGTGATACCTTTTAGCTAAGCTGTCAACTCTACCCTACTCTACTCTACCCTAGCCTACTCTGCAAAAGTTTCAATTTGACAGCAAAATCCCCATTAACAAAATTATCCACCATTTATTGAATTCATTTGTTACAAAAATGTGATAAATGAAGAACCGCTCGACCGATTTTGTGCAAACTTCACATAAACCATCTACTAAATATTTCGAACAAAGCATTGAATTATAAAAACCCATATCAATGAAACAAAGCTTAAACATTTGATTTGGATAGGTGACTTCGTTCTTGAGTTATAAAATTACAACGAAAAGTGGCATTGATGTTTATATATATAGATTTAGACATGTAGGGCTACATTAGATCCACGCCACACGACGCGACTATACGTACGAAGGCGTGACCCACGTGTATGTCAGTCTAATGCTTTACTGCTTCGCAGACGGAGGCGTGAACTGTACTGTACCACAGGTTCCGTTCAAAGAAGCTGCCAGATAAATGCCAATAAAGCACAGTTATAATATTAATTACCGCACAATATGTAATACCCTTGACACTAACCGATGAAAATGTTAACTACATTTACTTTTGGTTCGTAACATCAATGATATAATTACTTTATTAAAATAATAGCATGTTTGGTAGCGAATAATGTCTGGTATCAACTGCTCTTACTTTATTGTATAGGTCGTAGAATAACTTTAAGCAATTTTTATAGAAAATAATTAAAAGAAAAAAAAATAAGATTGTCTACGTTCCGTCCAATCATCACCTGCCAAGCTTTTTTCTCAAATATGTTGGGCTCATAGAAAAGCCCAACATCATCATGAGATCATCATCAGATATTGTTATCTAACATCTGTTCTGCGAACCGGTCAAAAGTACTAGAAAGGCGACCGCGTACCGGAGGCTGCAGCATTGGTAGGCTTCCCACAATGTGGACCAATAACCTGATGATAGCTGCGGGGTCGGCTTCCCGCAGCTATGATATGATCAGGTTATTGGTCCTGTGGGATGCGAGACGCAATAAACCGGTCGTTGTGGTGACAATCAGAGAATCAATCTTGATTTGCCGGAAGACTTCCACTGCCAGGCTCTTCTGATAGTTACCTACCAATGATGTTAGAGTCACATTTCTTTCTGAACTCTATGCTGTTGGAGCGTAGTATTTTACATGGAGCGACTTCCTTTCTGACTTCCACAGTTCCAAATCTCAGTAACTGGTCGAATAGGAAAAGTTACGTCCAATAATTTGGTTACAGAGTTTGAAAATCTAATCAGCACTGGAGTCATGATATAGCTTTTGAGATCGGCTGGCCATAAATAGACAGTAGGTAATCCAGATTTATTTGTCTTCGTTCCTGGTGCCTGATTCCATTACTTTATTCGGCATTTTCATGTTGTTTTCCAATATTATGAGTCAGTTTAGACTCAGCATAGATTAAGCATAATCACCCGTATTTAGGAGAGGAAATACGCCGTGCCCAGTGCGGGTTGATGTACCTGCGCGTATCGCACTTACATTATTTACATAAAATTGTAAGATTTTTCCGCACGATATTTTTCTTTAACGTTTTGTGCGGTGACGAAATTAGACGTTTGAAAAGTGTGTCATCTTTGCGATTGGAACAGTTGCATCTGCATCACTGAAATGTTCCGAAACAGTGATATGTATCATTTGGAACATCGGCTCAAAAGATACAAACGGAACATTTGAAACATCGACTCATAAGATACAAACGCAACATTTGGAACATCGGAACATTTGAAACATCGACTCACAAGAAACAAACGGAACATTTGGAAGATCGGAACATTTGGAACATCGACTCACAAGATACAAATGTTATGAATCGTGATCTGTTAAGTTGCGTCACACTATAAGTTCATTTAATTTAATTTTGATTTGAAAATAATTCAAAGCAGATGTTTTTAGTTCAGGTCGTTAATTATATAGTATTACACTATTTACGTTTTACTTTGAATTTTAAAAAGACTGCTGGTCACTTAAAGTAAAGAGTGTTTCAGTGTTCCAATTGTTCCAAATGATGCATTTAAAACATTATTGATGTTCCAATCTTTCGGAACACTAAAATGTTTCGGAACGTGAGTCAGTTCAGTAAAGAGTTACACACGCCTAGACGAAATCAATTACCTACTTATAGGAAGTAAAGCGCCTGCCTGAATTTTAACCCGCCACCTACGGTTCGTAAGTCAAAGCCATTACCCAATGATGGCCACCACTTCTCTCTTAGCTATTAGCATTACTATTGTGATATTTTCGTGTTCACTGTACTCTGACAAATTCATTCAATGAGATCATCTGATAATCGCCCACAAATCGCCGATTATATATTAATGTTACAAAATATCAGGCGTGGAGGCGTTTTATGGTTAGTTTTATAACACAAAACAAATACTTACGAAGTTTAAATCAATAAAATTTGACATTTTATGTTCCAAAGTATCAATTAACATGTTCAAGTTAGAAGTTTTACTCGAACTTTTTATTGTTTTATCTACAACAGTTGAATTTGTAGTAATAAATCTTAATATGGAGGCAAAATAACCTTGGAATTTTATATTTTCAGATTTAAACGACACAGCAATAGACAAAAATATTAGATCTCTGATTTTTCTTTTTTTAATTAAAACTTTCTAGGCGGGGCGGTGGCGATTCGATTTTCAAATTGTACAATAATAATTCACCGCCTATTGTTGAGAGTGACAATTCAGGGCCGTCTTTAAAAAGTATCGTTTGACAGTTCTGACAGATTTAAGAATAGGGATTGGGTCAAACAACCGATTACTTTAGATTCCAATTCTTGAGAAATTTGATTTAATTATATTTAATTATTATTTATTTATTTTACAATTTATGTACACACAAAAATAACAGAAACAGATAATACATAAGAGACGTTAGTACAAATATTTTACTAATCGATCACAGTTTTACAGATTTATATTTATGTTACTGTAAAAATCCATTTATTGGTCAATCTTAGATGTTTTTTTTAATAATCAATAATCATTTATTATTTGTTTAACATAGGTAGTGAATACATATCTTAAATAAAGTTCATAGGTCGTTATGTTATGCCTAGAGGCGTACAAATATGGTTGCATGCTTAGAGAAAAAATACAGTATTAATCATGCCAGAGGTAATTAAAATAAGATAGATAGATTTTCTTAGGATATAGAAACGTGTGAAAGTAAATATCAGAATTTTATAAGTAAAAAATCATTTTTCGGGCTTTTAGTTTCCATCCAAACGTAACTGATATTGTAAATAATGATTGATCTTTAGTTTCTTAGTTTAAACATAGGCGCTATATTTTAATTGGATAAAAATTATGATTTTAAATCATCTACGTAGAGAAAATAATAATAATTTGGCATAATGGAAAATAAGAAACAACACTAAATAAAATAAAACACAAAACACACATAAACGCACATAATTTAGAATAAGAAATAAAAGTTAAAAAAGAAAATATCACAGATGAGAACTTTACAATGATTTAGTGATTAAATGGATCAACGCGAAATGTGACTTTTTTAAACTACATATAATATAAATTTACGAAGTTATCATGGTAACTATTGTACAATGATTTTTTATTAATCCAAATAACCGACCATCGACACAACAATCCAATACCCAAAGCTACCAATCAGCAAGCCGTGAATGATGCAAAATATGACATTTTCGATTTACCGCCATTTCATCACTGTACAAATAACGTCACGCTTAAAGTCCCATAAATAAGCCATTTTTCAAGGGACCCTTATTACGGAGCCTTGATGTTGCGAAATGTAATTTACCAGAAGCTATAAATCTCTTGAATTCGCAGGTTTCAGAGGCCACACTCATGATTTTAAGTCTTTAAACGCAGCTCCGGTAATTATATGCCGAAAGAGTTTCGACATTTGAAGACTGGCTTCTTTATTGAGTCATGTTTTGACAGCTGCTAAAATTGAGTCTTTATTCTATTCTGAATTATGCTTATGTTTGGATCCTTCAAATGGCTGAGTGGATAAATGATGAATGCTTAGTCTACCATTGATACTAATCGATTAAAATTAAATTATTTATGATTAATCTGTGTATTCATTCTGTATTTACGAGTATCACCTTCATTCAAAAGCAATCTTTTGAATCAAAGTTTCGTAATTGTAAAGTTAAGCTTCAATGTTAAAAAAATGTTGTTTTTTGGCCTAAGGGCTAATTTCATGAAATTCATTGACCTGGTTTTTAAAAAACATCTTTTAGGTACCATTATTTTTTAATTTTAATATACAAAACAAATTAGCTACTTGACTCGCGTAAAAGCAGAAAATTGTCCCAAAGAAAGATACTCTCGAGAGAAAAAGTTCGAAGAATCCTATGTGCTATTCCAGGACATGGTCTATACGTGTACCAAGTTTCGTCGAAATTCGTTCAGCCGTTCGAGCGTGAAGAAGTAACAAACATGCACATATAACACACACCAACTTTCCCTTATAATATTAGTGTGATCGAAAATAACGCTAACCTTGGCTCTGGCTGGATATTTCTTTTCATTGATATTATTTTGTTTGTGCTTAACTGCGAGTCCACCAGATGATAAGCAGCGGTGCAATTGTTGATGGATGGTGAGGCGCACTAGATTATTCTCAAGCCTTGAAGACACCTAAATTATAATCAGACGGGAAGACCGCAGCAGGCAAATAGTTCCAGTCCTTCGTAAGACGCGGTATAGACAACGAGACAAAACGCTTAGTCTGGACCGTAAAAGTTTCAATAACGATGATAATGATTCTGCTGACTATCTATGCGTTTAGGCCATTTATGTTCACAAAACACTTATTCAACAGAAAAGAAAAGGAATTAGGCGCAATTATAATAATAGTAAAGAATCAAATTATGTATTGCAAAATAATTACAACCATCCATCATAATAAATCAAAATGAAGGCCATTAATAATGAAAGTTTCATCAATCTTACGAACTTTATGATATATTTGATTTGTATAATATTTTAAAATGTGTCAGAGAATCTAGATCGCATTTTTAAAAAGACAGATGCTAAATAACAAACAATGTTTGATTTCTTATTATTTTGCGTGTTGCTTTTATTTATTTTTTTCATAATATTTTCCGACTTATGTTAAGCTCCAGGCTAGCCCACAAAATTCACAAAAGAAATATTTGTATGGCTTATAGATAAGTTGATCCAGGTCTGGCTGTCTTGTATATCATATGAGTTTACGTGAACGCACCCACGATACAGGACTTATTCCTGGTATGGGATTTTTACCATTAAGTCCGCTCATAGTCTACAGTACTGATTAACTGTCAGATATAGGGTCTTCTGCCATACTACTCGTTTTCGCGAGTCCTGTATCCAGGTATACTCACTTCTTTGACAATATCGCCAAGGTGTGACAATGATTGACAATGATTTACTGGGTCCTGACCATGTTAATGACATGTAAAAATGGCAGTCGTGTGGGCGAAAAATTAGCTCCCATAAGTGAGAAATATATACTACACTCTATCTCTTTAATCGTTCAGTTGGATCGCGTTAAGAGCTCATCGTAGGACCTCTGATCATCTGACAGACAACATATCTTGACTTACACATTACATTTTCCTCATACCTACTCAGCACACCAAACCGTAAACAACAAAATTCTCAGATATTGAATCTGAGTTTTCAAGGACCAGCATATCTCTTGATCATCCGGACACCTAAAATAAATCAACAAGTTAAAATCCTCCCTGGCTTATAAATCAGTTGGAATCTCTCGGTTCCAGTTACATGATTGAAGCTGATTCATCTCGGAACGGAGGACCAATTAAAGGTAAAAATGTTACGTAAGCGATATTAAGGTGTCATAAGATGTGCCCTTATATGGCGTGGTCACCTTTGAGCTGTGGGCGATAATACATCCTGTGGGCAACGAGATGAACGACAATAAATATGCGATTTTAAGTAACAGATAAATTGATTTTTCATAATTCCGTAGCTTTTTAGATATTATGATTTTTTTTGGTGGGAAAATTATCCAATGACATCCCCCGCTCTTGGCGGAGCGCGAGGGTGTGTCGAACTTTTACTGACTAAAAACCTACTCCTGTTTCTTCGTTGCTTGTCCTTTCAGAAACAAACCCTTGACCCCAGTAGGCTTCGACCCTGCTGGGATATTATTGGTCATAGAAGAGTACTTTAACCCTTATACCCGACAGCTTTCATATTGATTTTGGACTATTTACTATACCTACTTTATGTGTAAATATGGAATGCAATAAAGTATTGAGTATCTACTTTTGAAATTAAATCTTTCTTTTTTAAATGATAAAAACTAGTGCTAGACTGCGATGCCACCTGATGGTAAGCAGTGATGCAATCGTTGTTAAGAGCCTATTCACTGTAGTCTTGAAGACACCTAATTTTTAAAATCGGACGGGCAGACCGCAGCAGGCATCTTTGACGCCGTAGGACTTAACGCGCTTTCTGAGGAGGAGAGATCTCGGTATGTTCAGATGATCACCCATCCAGATATGGAGCTATGCGGCCGTCACTTAATTCAGCTATATAAAAATAAATAGACAGTAGTATTTTCCTCATGTTTTTGCCCATTAAATTACGAGTAGGTACTACGTACCAAAAAGATTGAGGTCACAGGAGATTGATAACTTAACAAAAACAATTGTTAATGGTTTGGCCGCATTGTAGATCATTCAGAACTATATAATAAAGCTTTTAAGCTTCTTGAACAATTATCTTCTTTTTCATTCGAATGAACCATTGATTTATGAGTCTCAGAAAAAGTGTTGGTGAGACCTCATTTGCAAGGGAAAACATTAACATACTAAACATATCTACTCAAACTGACATTTATATAAGAAACTAGCGCGGGCAAAACCCGCATTTTCGCCCGCGTACATAAAATATAGCCTATGTTACTCAGGAATAAAGCAGGTTACTAAAGGTGAAAAAATTTTAGCAATTGAACCAGTATTTTCAGACCCTCCTACAAACAAAAAAACAAAAAACAAACTTTGTTCGATGTTTAAATTTCATAGGAGCACGAATTATTTTTTTTAAGTAACTTAATTATCATCATCTTTCTAGCATTTTCCCAACTAGCTTGGGGTCGGCTTCCAGTCTTAGCTGATGCGGCTGAATATCCGCGCTTTACATGGAGCGACTGCCTACCAGACCTTCACAGACCAGTTACTGGGCAACACGATACTCTTTGGATAGACTGATCGTCTGACTACCTGTAACGGCTGTCAAGGACCCACAAATGACAACCAGTACCAACGGCTTTACGTGCTTTCCAAGGCGGCGTGAGGGTGTCAGTTATTTTCTTGATAAACCTAGACAAATTCACATTAGTAGGTACCTACTTGCCTGGTATCGAACCTGTAACTTTATGCCCCAGCCGCTGCCGGGTCCGGACACCGTAGGTGCAGGCTTGCGGACGGCGAGCAATGGGTAGCTCGCTGTCCGACCGTCTGGTAACTGTCCGGACCGAGCCCAAGTCGTCGACGGCGCGCACTGTACCCGCGCGAATCAAGGAGTTGTCAGCAACAGCAGGAGTCGAAACTACTGGATTTTGATACTACTGACTTTGATACTGGGGCCAGGATCAAATTCCGAAAGAGAGGCTCAGCCCCGGTATGAAAGGCAAGAAGGAACGGGGTGGTTTTTTAGTCAGTAAGAGTCTGACACTATCTACCGCTCCGCCCAAGTTCGGGGGATATTATTTGGATGATTTTTACCCACCAAAAAAAAACCTGAGCGAATGCTTTAACCACTAGGCCATGACGACACTTAAGGAGGATAAACCTTCGTATTAAAACCATCAAAATTCTACGATACTCTAAAACAATATTACTTACCTATCTCCGAGCCTACATTGTCCAACTTGTATGTATTTATGACGGTATGGATGGACTAGCTTGTAAAATTATATGTCACGTATGACTTGTATGAGCGGCGGCGATGACAGACTAAGAGGATTAACGCGTTTTTTGTTTCAGAGAATGTTGTATGACTTGTGAGTGTCCGTCCTTTTGTATGTCTTGCGTAGTATTGGGGGAGGGGGAGGTTTTGTGTTTTAGATAAGAATAATTGAGTAGTCAGCTTTATGTTAGGTCTTTCCAAAGTTTTATAACATAGGTAGATACTTACCTATTAGATAAAATGTGATTTGTGAGGGGCAGTAGATCAAGTATTATAAAAAATTGTATTATACATAGATCTTTAGCTTAATTTATATTTAAGTTTCTTATATATCTACATATGAGAATTTAATTAAAAAAAAGAAAATATTAACAGACAATACACAAGAAACTAAAAAAATATATATAGGTAATGTCTAAACTCTGCACAAATTAACGTTCTAGCATTCTTCTTCTTCCTGCCCTTATCCCATATTACTTGGGGTCGGTGCAACACGTTTTTTTCTTCCATTCTGTCCTGTCACCTGTCAAACTATCACTAACTCCCTTTTCTTTCATATCACTCCTCACACAATCCATCCATCTTTTCTTCGGCCTTCCTCTCCCTCTCCATCCATCTACATGTATTTTAACTTTTAAATTTAATTACCTAACGTTCTAGAATTGATATATAAAATTAAATCAATGCATTCTAATAATAACCAATGTTGTCGAAATTTAAAAAATGTATGTGATTGAGATGCGCTACTGAAAGGCTCGTGGTGAATCCCAAACATATTTTGGTAATTTCAACCGTTTTATTAGTATCACCAATAAAAAACTCACTTTAAAAATAAATATTTCCTGTACTAGGAACAACTCATGTGTTCTGGATGCGATCACAAAGATGTAAATTATCAACTATCTGTAGGCAATACAAATATTTGCTCCGTGCTGGAATCGAACTCGAGACACGCAACACAACAGCCAATCGTTCAATCACCAACCGTGCCGTCACACTCTGCCTAAAAGCCACGATCCATAACTAATCAATATCCTATGAATACTGTTAGGTACTTACGATACGACCTACATGCAATGTCGTAACTGCGTGACATTTTTCAATAATCTTTGTCACGGTTCACAACATCATTAACATCAATTATAATCTCGTCATCACAATCATTGACCATATCGGTACTTGACCATAAAAGCGTGTGTGTGTATCAACGCGCATCTCATCCGGTAGCCAATTACCATAATATCTAATGGCATTACTACTTCACCACAACATAGATATCCACAGAAGGCCATCCCCATAAAACTTGCGAAAACTTACACACCCATATGGGCTTACCGTGCAGTAGACCCATATGTGTGCATATGCTTCAACACAGTTTTTCCAGCGTAGGCCGTAAATATACCTAGCCTATGTCACTCAGGAATAATGTAGCTTTTACTGGTGAATGAAATATCGCTTTAGATTACCTCCTTCAAATAAACTCACAAACTTTACCTCTAAACAACAATAGTTTAAATAAGTCGAAAAAAAAAAATTTTTGTTAGTGTTGTATTTTTGGGTAATATTTAGCAAGTAGTTTTACACACCTGAATGTTTTCCAATGAACTAAAGCAAGGAATTTCCGTTTCTGTTTTCGTTCGTTGTATGGATCTAACCTTTTGTCGTTATCTACATTATGACACTAATGACCGTTATTAATCGATTGGATTCGTGATTCGATTCCTCTGGTTACATAAGGTCGTGTAGATAAATGAATTATGAACATTTTTTATGGTTCCTTTGACCTAGTGGTAATATGATAATAGTAGGTTTTTTTAGGTCCTAAATGAGTAAATTAAATACATAGTATAGGTCAAGAACTTTTTGCTATGGACTATATATTTAATTTATCGAACGGGATACTACAGTAATTGCCAAGCTCAGCAGATTTTTGGACTACTTATGTTGTATTTAGATTAAAAGGAAGCTAAGGACTGGAACAATTTGCCAGCTGCGGTCTTCCTGTCCGATTGTAATTTAGGTGTCTTCAAGGCTAAAGTGTATACCAGTGCACCTGACCATCAACAATTGCATCACTGCTTACCATCAGGTAGGATCGCAGTCAGGCACTAGTTTACTTCATTAAACCCCAAGCGAACGCTGGCGTTCGCGCTATCACTGTCTTTCTATTGTGTCTCTAACAGTGATCTCTTTCCCTTTGCAATACGTATTTATAAATAATTTGTCAGCAGACGCCTAGGAAACGAAAAGAAAAGGGAATTGCTTGGCATGTTCATTTAAAGAGGAAGAATGAAACGCATATGTTACTAAAAGAGTTATGAGTACACATGTGAATGGATTGGAGAGGGAGAGGGAGGCCAAAAAAAAGATGGATGGATTGTGTGAGAAATGATGTGAAAAAAAGTGTGTAGCATGGCAGGTAACAGGACAGAATGGAAGAAAAACTGTGTTGCCCCGACCGCAAATCACGGGACAAGGGGAAGAAGATGATTTTTAAAAACTTTTGCAATACAACTTAAAAACTGCATACTTGAATAATGAATATCGACGACCGAATCGTTCCCGAGGAATGTCCTTAATTAGAAGGCTAATTAAAAGAACCTGTCTAACTTTTCATGTCGGAGGAAATAACGTAAGAAACATCACGATCAGCGGCCCTAAACTTTGTCAATCTAAACAACTGTTCACTCTTACCTGACAGCCAGTGTCGACGTCAGCGTAGTACCCGGAGCCTCGTCCCTGACATGTGAACCTCGTCAGGACTTTAGGCTTCTGTCCACTCTGTAACAAAATGAAGATTACATTAGGTATATATCGATGAAGTTCGAAGAGTTTGGGAATGAGAAAGTAGAACATTCTCATCACTCTCATTTAGCTCGAAATGTTCCCACTGTTGGGATACAGGCCTACTTTCATTGAGGAAGATTATAGGACTGTTTTTGTTACCCTCGCGGGCCGTATACATATATATATATATATTGATAGACGCCACAAAATCGTCGAATTTACATTAAAATATTATTATTTGTTATTAAAAAGTTTGGGCAGGAGGACACAAACGCATTATCTCTATGTACACTAAAGTTAAACATGTACCTATCTTCTATATTATAAAACACACTTATTTACACGCCGAAATAGTACCTAGTTATCACTCACACCCTTCACAGCAACCTCTCAAAATACATTATTGAAATATAAACATTATAAACTGACAGATATCGTGAGGTAGCGAATGGATGCATTAGTAGAGAAACATCTTTGGATGTAAGAATGTATCAACTTAATTGAAACAACTTTTATTGCAGTAACACTCGGTAAAAAACAGTGAGGAAAAGATGGCTCCGTATCTAAAACATCAAGTCAGATACATGAAATAAATTCTATAATGACCTAGGATGAGAACCTAAATAGAAACTAAAAATGACACAGTAGGTATACCTATATACCTATACTTAAGTGATTATGAAGAATGGTGACGTACGTTGACACTGTTTTTTTAATACAAGAATAGCAAGTCTCCTAATTCTTTAATTTACTGTATAAGAAATTTTATTTTACTTCACAATTGCTACCTATTATTATATCTTAAATAATAGAATCGCGATAATAACTAAAAACAAACTAAATTCTTCTTCTTCTTATTCTTCCTGCCCTAATCCCATATTACTTGGGGTCGGCGCAACACGTTTTAAAAACAAACTAAATTAAAAGCCTCAAAAAACCCGTTCATTTCATTGTCGACAGATTTCTACACAATTCTTTTATTATTTTTTCTAAGTATACATGTAGATGGATGGAGAGGGAGGGGAAGGCCGAAGAAAAGATGGATGGATTGTGTGAGGAGTGATATGAAAGAAATGAGAGTTAGTGATAGTGTGAGGAGTGACAGGACAGAATGGAAGAAAAAAACGTGTTGCGCCGACCACAAGTAAAATGTGATAAGGGCAGGAAGAAGATTTATTTTTACTAGCCCGTATTGTCCCACAGCTAGGCAAAGCCCTCCCTACTCCCTACATTCATTCTAACAAGGACTCTCCTCTATAATCGCACTATCTACTTCGTGGTCTTTGCTGCTTTTGCGGCTCAAGTCGCCGTATCAGGACACTAAATCTATGTTTTACGGGCGCACAGCTCGTCAGGCCTGCGGCTGACACGTATTTCCCAGCGTCATTTAGGTTGGAGCTGCACCAACATATGTTTTTCACAACTCTTTTATAATCATATTATTATAACAGCAAGCTAAAACCGAAAACTCACTGAAATATTTTTGCCCTTTACGAAACTTCTCTAATGAGTGACGTTCTCTGGTCCTAAGTGACATTTGTGACATCTTTAGAAGATCGGAGGATAGACAGAAACAAGAGAACCTAATATCAATACTGCCTAGGGCTATCAAGTTACCCAGATACTGAGTTCTGGAGGCTAAGTGTCGTTCTCTTGTCCTGAGTGACATTTACAGATCTTTGGCAGTCGTTACCTAGTACCTACTGCCTAAGGTTATCGAGTTACTCGATTACGGAGGTCAGAGGTTGCTCCATATAAGATAAATACCAGTTCAATGATATTGACGAACCTGAACATTTTTTTTTTTTTTTTTATAGATAGGTTCGCGCTTGACCGCTATCTCACCTGATGGAAAGCGAGTTGGGAAAGGTCCACTAGATTATAATGCTTTGGCCCTGAAGGTGGCTACGTTGATAGCATTTTATGCAGCATTAAAGGCGTTGTTCAAATCATACGTAACCCTAAAAGATGTAATTTCAGCACGACTGGTCGTATAAAACGTATTTAATCACTAACGACGGGTCAGTGTGCACTTGGGCAGTAATACTGAGCTCTGCCATTTAATTACGAAACCTATCTGTAATGTATGTAATGCAAATTATTGCGCAGTTTTTAATTGGTATTATGAAAACGTTTATTTTACTCGTATTTCACGATCGTTTATTAATTGGTGAGGGGCTTTGATTTTGTTTGTTATTTTAAATAATAAACAAAATCAAAGCCCCTGTGTATAATGTAATAATAATTTATTACGTGACTTCTAATAAAAGAGCAGAGATGGCTCAATATTAATGGCCCCGACTTACAATACAAGTTGTAAAACGTAGGTTCAATTGCAATTATACTCTGTTCAAAATAACGTTAGAAATTTATGAAAACCTTTTAATACTGTCCGTTCAACCAATTTTGACTTTTATTACGTTAATATGACAAATGGCGGCTGCAGTAGTAGCAAAAAGTGGTTACAATACGAACTATTTCGTATTGTAACCACTTTTTTGCTTTTAATACCATCCATATGGCTACGAAATAGGAGTTAAAATTCGTTGAACAGACAGTAAAAAAAGTTTCTTTAAATTTCTATTCGGGTTAAAGGCGCATTAATTTGTGTAATTTACTTCATAACTAGCGGCTTATATTTTACTAAATCGATGTTACAACTTTTATACATTAAAGTTATGTGTAGATTGATATATTACTTAGGCTTTGTTTCATTGCAATCGGTAAAGTATATCAAAATATTCACTAAATTTATTGACTGTTAGGCGGTACAAAGATCACCGGGTCTGCTAACTAAAACTTGAATGAAAGAAGATAAATGATTTATCATCAAATGATTTATCATCAAATGCTTTACCAGATTATCAGTGAAGGAAATGTATGTCATTACTTTCACTCAAAGCTCCACAAAAGTTCAAAGGAACACAATCATAAACCAAATATTTATGGTTCTGTTTACTACTACAAAATAGCCATTATTTACAAAGTTCAAGTGATACATTAATAAAACAGTCAAATTCAAAAGCGAAGCCTCTAACTCTTTGTAATATCCGTAAGTGGGCATAAGTATGTGTTATCCACAGAGCCATGGGGAGCCCGAGCGGTCAGTGCTGGAGACGACGTTGTCGAGACTTGTAAGAATATTCTTTTCATTCATGTTTTAAGTGATGATTGCCTTCGAAATGTGGTGCCTTGCTGGAGGAATTGCCTGAGCTGTTTTCCGTACAAAGCTAGAAATGTGATCTTGATCTTCAGTTAACGTAAGATGGAGATCTTACGTGAACTGAACATCACTGTCGAATACTTGCATGCGCGTAGTTTGTGGCATGCCCAGTACGTACTGGAGTTATTTGGCCACATTACCAGGAAAAATAGCCACAAATTTGAACAGCTCATCGTACTTGGCATGGTTGATAGCAAACGACCAAAAGGCCTGAGCCCAAAAATATGGACAGATGGCTCCATACTGGATACCCAATCACACGTCGCGCTTCACTACGGTAAGAACCGTCACAGATTGCGAGATACCATCAGTAAGAAGCTAATCCAGCGGGAATTTCACGATTCTCAGTAATAAGGAAAACGAGTCAAGGAGGAGGAGGTTTTAAGGGTTCCGTACTTAAGTCGGGAAAAACAGAACCCTAGAATCACTTTGTTGACCATTTTTCCTAGGAACATGAAGAGGTTTGAAGTTGAAATTATTATAAACTACCTATTTGTGGGTTGGATCATTTCCGTTTAACTATGGCCAAATATCTTAAGTCCTTTTTTTTTTTTTTTTTTATAATGGATAGGCTCGCTCTTTATAAGTTCTAGAATACAAGCACTTAGAGCTACAGTAATAAAATTCAATACAACGAACATCAGTGACTGAACTAGATCAGCTCTATTGCATTTATAACGTTAGTACGAATGGATAACGCCGACTCTAGCCGATTCTTTGTTCTGTGATGTTACCCAACGAGTCTGAATAAAGCTTGCATGTGCAAATCTATTCAAGATGGCTCTAACAACTTTAGGTAATGCGTGAATAAAGAACGAAACTATTTGGCAATCCTGCCTGAAATCCCTGGCTTAAGTAACTGTAAAGGTAGGTGAATGTTTCAGTTAAAACACAAAAAAAACTAAGCATAAGTGTGTTATTAATACCTTTTTTTCCCTTTTGATCACGCATGCGGGATTGCCCCGCACGCGTAACCCCCGCAAATATCCATTTCATAAAAATATATTGTAATGTGTGGAATACCCACGGGGGCGCGAGGTGTGAACCTAAACAGTAGTGTCTCACACTACGTGAAACTTTCTGCATGCGGAGCAATTCCGCATGCGTGATGAAATCCGCACGATATTAAAAACACACTAAATAAAATTACATATTCCATGAGAAAAATATCAAAGTATGTGATGTTGGGCTGTCGAAATGTTCGAAAGAGTCACTACAGTACCTGCAAAGAGCAACTGAAGAAACACAGGTGGGTTTTAGTCAGTAATAGTCTATAAATTATTTGATGATTTCTAATCTCAAACAAGCAAGTTTGTAATCATCATTATTTCCCTAATCTTTTCCCAACTAACCGGATACGGCTTAATAAAAAAAAAAAACTCGTATTTTACATGGAACGACTGTCAGATTTCCACAGCCGTACTAGGCAACGCAATACTCCATGAAGTATTCATGGATAGGGTTTAGGATGATAGAGTTTCCTGCGACCTGTAAAAACTGTCAAAGATCTGAGAGTGACTACCGGCACCAATGTCTTCACATTTTTTCCGAGTCAATTAATTCGTAATAATTAGCGTAAATGAACGCAAGCTCTGTCCTACTAAACCAGACATGTTTCCAATTAATGTTAACGCACAGACGTCGGTACGCCAATTGTTTTACACCAAAGACCATTGTCATGAATGTATTCATGCGTTCAAAGCACGCGTTGCATCATCCCACTGCCTTACTGACGCGCACTCCTCATAAAGATGTCCTGATAAACTGCTATTGTCGTGTTTATAGTACCACAGCCATTGTTCAAGTGTACGACAAAACCAACTTAAACTTGCAGCTACCAACTACACACATGTCTATTGTTTTTTAAGAAAATTTCACACAAATGTTCAGTGTTTGAGTTAGCAAGTTGTAAATGTAACTTGGTAAGATGTCTGCAAGGCTCTCTTGGGAATTTTTTGTCTTGTCCGTTTGCATGTGTTTCGAAAACTACGTACATCTTCATTGACTTGCTTTGTTTAGTCCGGTTGTGCTCTAGTTATTAAGTTTATACTTCAGACAATACGATTAGGTTCAATAGGCACTAGACTTGATAAACTTATCACAAAACGGGGTATTCTATTTTTTGTCATCAGTGACTTTGGTCAATTTTATCAAACTATTGATTAGTTACTAGCTTTCGGCAGTGGCTTCGCCCGCGTGAAAGTAGGTTTCTTAGTAGTAACTTTGGTCGAAATTCATCCCCTTAGGGGGTGAATTTTGAAAAATCCTCTGTAAGTCGTCATGAATACCTTGTGAATAATTTCACACTGCTAGCTCAAGTAGCTTCGGTTGTGTGTAGATATGTCAGTCAGACAGGTTCTCCTTTTATATGTTTGCTATTATTATTATATTTGATATTGCGGTTATGGAGCACCTCAAGCATTGGGAATATAATAGTCTGGTTAGCAAATTATTTTTTTTTTCTCTTTTCGAGCTTTATGGGGTTGAAACTCTTGGATCGTGCGATCCTTGAGCACTTACTAAAGACCTTACTAACTTGCCATACAGCGTGGCAATGCCACATAAAGAACATTACCAGCAGACAGCAATGCGAAATTTTTCAACGCCATATATTAGATAATTTTTGTTAATTATAAAAGTTAGTTAAGGTTCTTTTTTTCTCTTTTAGTTTATTAGTTAATTGTTTCTAAAAAGTAAAATTATTTATTAAGGAATTTATTAAATTATATTGTAACACCTTTACACATGCGTCCTAGGCGATGTTGTAATGAACACTTAAAATACATAGTTACAATATTATTTTTATGTTCGTAAAAGTATATCTGTGAAAGTACTGATCATATCTGGTCACGAAATGTTTTCATTAGTAACCTACACTATTATGTGAGAATAGACCAGCCAATAGCCAAGCCTTAGGTAAAAGCTAGTGCATTCCATTTATAGATTTACCATTTTATTTACGGAAGACACTACAGACTTATAAAACCATTAGATCATCGCTATTATCAGTGTTCAGAATCATTTCACAAATTGTATTGTTTGCGAGTCCGGCACAAAAACACTAATTTCAAAAGTAAGTGTGCCATTCATCCTCCCAGCTCTTGGAAACACTAGCCTATTCACCGAGCATACCTCTTGAGCTACAGATAACATCAAAATAGCCAAATAAAGCAATTCGTAGATCTAGATACTAGATTTCTAACACAATAGCCATCACTTGCTGAAGTGGGAAGTGTTAGCAGGCTCATTCGGTCTGAGCATTGTGTTAGCTTAAAGAACATTAATCTTTTGACCTAACTTGTTTTTGCCGCGGTTTTACTCGCGTGTATTTTGAAAATGATTCCAAGAGAACATCTTCCCAGGATAAAGCCTGGTCCTAATAAAAATTCACGGTCCACCCAAGTCGAAAATTTCGTCTAAATTCATTGTACCGTTGAGTTTCATATTTACAATATTACTGTTCGAGCGCAGCCGACCACTCGGCAATATCATTTTTGAAGACCTATCCATAGATACCCCACACGTGAGGGTGTGATGAAAAAATTTTTTTTGTGTTTCAGTTCTAAGTATAACCCCTGAAATGTATTGCTTTTTTTCTATTTTTGTGTGAAAAGCTTAATGCGGTTCACAGAATACATCTACTTACTAAGTTTCAACAGTATAGCTCTTATAGTTTCGGAAAAAAGTAGCTGTGACATACGGACGGACAGACAGACAGACAGACATGACGAATCTATAAGGGTTCCGTTTTTTGCCATTTGGCTACGGAACTCAGTAATTCGCAATTCTACAAAATATAACAAAACTAACTCGAATATTTCACAAAATTTGTTCTAAAAGTTTTTTAAATTCTTTTTTTTTTTTTTAAACGTTAAGTACAAGTTTTTGGGAAAAACATCAGAATCTCGATTAACCATGCAAGGTTTCTATGAGTACATTTTCTTTACTCTTTTTTGATTTATCGGTATAATAAGAAGGTACTTGTACAAAGTTTCTGTGTTTCAATAGATACTCCATCGTCGCCCAATTCATCGCTAACCATCAGATGAAATAATGGGCAAGCGCAAGCTTACCAATAATAAAATTTAAAAAAAAAAAATAATAGTCTAGTTTCTTTAGAATGCAATGATACTAACCAATAAAAAAGCGATCTGTCCGGTCAGATACAACAAGATTTGTAAGACAATGGTCGTATCGCCCAGTTACGTAACGCCAGGAAGGGTTCGCGCTCCGCATGTAACTGCAGCCGCTCGTTGTGTGTAATTGCACATAAATTGCTACCAATTTGTGTAATAAGACATTTGAAGATTTAGATCGTAAGAAATGGAGAGGAGCTTGGTACTTAGTTTGTTACAGATTTCCTGTATGCCTCAACTGTACTGGGTTGTCGGTATATCTAGTACACCTAGATAAATCAACCGCACCACCATTCCAATACTTTTGTAATAGGTAGTATAAACAAAAATTGTGTAATGATTCAATGTGAATCAATGTGCTCAAATTTATAACACAGATTTCTTTCAAATAGCCAACTTTCAAAAAAGTAATTATTAAAATTATAAAAGAAGACAAATAGCTGGCCGTTAATCTTTCATAATTTAATCTATTTTTTAAACTGTTTTTTCTAAATTTAATTCCAAAATTTTTTCAAAATTAACTTCGAGCAAAATTGTAACTGCACATTTTTGTTAAAATTTTTCTTATTAGTCCGTTCGCTTGTTATTAAATTATCTCAGTTAGCAAGGGAAACCTATTATTAGCCACACTTTACTATAAGCAGTTACTCTGTAACATACTTTGTGTATCACTGTTGGTTACTTAAATAAAATTTAAAAAAATATTCGTGTTTTTAATTCTATTTAGGCAAATCATCATTTTTATCACGTCAACAATATTAGAGTCTGCCTTGCGGATCTCTTTCCTGGTCCGTCTATCAAAATAGTGTGTATATGCTAGAATATAGTACTGATTGTGTTAAATTAAATTGGTTTTAACATATCCTGCCTGCCATAACATGGCGTGCAAATGTATTCACAGTCAGCGGTATCAATTAGTCTAACTTAAAATTTCCAGATTCTATAAATTTAAAAGTATTTTTTTAAACATTGTCAACGGTAAGTGTTGAAAACTATTTGATAAATGATTGTAAATAATACACGAGTTAATATATAAAGAGCAAGATATGAAATGAGGCATCGATTGTGTAAATAAATCTACACTAATATAATGATGAGGTAAAGTTTGTTTTTTTTTGTTTTTATGTTTTTTTTTTGTTTGTAGGAGGTAATTATGTTTTTTGCTTGTAGGAGGTAATCTCTGGAAGTACTGGTCCAATTGCTAAAATTTATTTTTTTCACTGATAGAAAGCTGCTTTATTCCTGAGTGACATAGGCCGTACATATTTTGACTTTATTTTTGCGATAAATTGAGTAAAGAAAAATTTTGTGACGTTCTATGGTACCTGTTGTAGGGAGATCGGGCCATAATAACATGTGAATCATCGTCATTCGTCAGATACTACTAACTAAATGTTGTGCTGTGACCTCTCCTAATATGGAGATGCAGTCACGAACAGAACCTTTCGGTACTTTTATGGACCAGTAGCGTGGTGAATGTGGTGATATTTTTATCTGGAATTAGTCAATAAAATCTAATCTAAACTATGAGAATCTTCTAATATAAAAATCTCGAGTCATAAGTACCTATTTGTTATCGAACTCCGCGGAAAGGCTTGACCAATTTTCATGATTTTTTGTGTATTTGATCGGTCTGAGAATAGATCATAGGCTATTTATTATACCTTCAAGTGATAAGGGTGGCTCCAAATTGTTTAAATGACAAGACCACGTTTTTCGGGTCAGCTAGTAAAGAGATACAAGAGACATTATTTATTGGTTTGTTAGAGGTAATCTCAGGAAATACTGATCTGATGATAAACATTCTTGTACCGATAGATAGCTACCTTATATAAATTCAAAAAGCAAATCAGATTATGGTTAATAGAAAACTGTTTCTATTAACCATAAGTGAATTAAGTGAATTTTTTGACTATAAAACTTAAAATGATGTAACTGCTCAGTAAAATTAAAATGAGATTTAATTGTGATGTAATTTAACAATTATATGGTTATTTTGACATTTATATGGTAATTTTGACATTTATATTGTATTTTTGACATTTATATTGTAAGTTTGACATTTGTATTGTAATTTTGACGTTTTTATTGCAATTTTGACATACTTATCCAATATTTTGACATCTTGTAATATTGACATCCATATTGTATTTGATAATTATATTTTGACTTAATAATTTGTAATTTTGATATAAATCCTCTAATTTTGACATATATATTTTATAGCTTTGACATTGTTATTATTGTTTTCAATTACTGTTTTTAATTAATTTTGAATGTTAACATGATAGAGGTTTCTAAGTAATAAAAATGTAATTGGAATTTTAGGTAAATATTTTGTGAAGTTTTATCATAATAATTTTTTAGTTTTTAATGTTATAAATATTTGTACGCCGACACTTACGGCTAAACATGACTGGTCTGACATTAATTTCAATCTTGCATGCTATTGTATGTATACCATGTTTACACAAATAAAGAATATTATTATTATTATATTATTATACAGTGTCGCTGAGTGCCACACGCGGTTAACCCAGAAATATTATTCGACTCGTGTAGTGTAAGTTACGTGAACGAAGAAGCAGAAAAAAGCTGGTGGAAGATGAGAATAAACAAGAATTATATATCAATTGATACACGTAACGCACAGTTCCTTCACACATGTGCTTATAAAATAAATGGCGCAGGAAATGGAACATTCTAAACGCCCACTTGCGCCAACCAGGGTTAACTTATTAACTACAAGTTACTTGATGTCACAAGGTTAAATATTAATTATTCATGCATAATGGCCCGAATGCCCAGTTAGCAACTAACTCGGAGTTAATAACAACTAGAGTCAACCCAAAACTTCGATTTCAGACAGTTTCGGCCAGGATAAAGTAAGTGTGATGAGCATGATCATCTGTTCTGTGTCTGGGTGTAATTTATCTGTAATATGTATATATTTAGAAATATATAAGTATGTTTATCAGTTGTCTAGTACTCGTAACACAAGCTCTGCTTAGCTTGGGACTAGACGGCGTTGTGTGATAGTTGTGGAATATTATATTATTATTACTAAATGGCATTTACTTAAAATAAAGCCTTATTTATTTTTAACATAGCGTTCTTAGCTCTTCAATGTCATAAGTCAGCTGATAGGCTCGCAACTGTTTGTAATCAAATAATAGCTTTTGTGCAATATTTGTTTAAGTTTTAAGCTAATGTTATGTTTAAGTTAATCTTGTCTTTACATAAAGCGGTCTGTTGCAATGTGTTGCTTATTTCGTAGACGCTGTGAACATTATCATTTTCGTATTTAGGTTTGTTATTATAAGGATTTTGATCGGTTTAGGCATATAACTGGATGATGAAATTATAATATCACTAGCTTTTATCCGCAGCTTCGCCCTCGTACATAAAATATAGCCTATGTCACTCAGGGATAAAGCAGCTTTCTATCGGTGAAAAAAATTTAACAATCGGACCAGTACTACCAGAGATTACCTCCTACAAACATCATCATCATCTTCCTGCCCTAGTCCCGTTTTATTTGTGGTCGGCGCAACACGTTTTTTACTTCCATTCTGTCCTGTCACTCGTCACACTATCACTAACTCCCTTTTCTTTCATATCGCTTCTCACACAATCCATCCATCTTACCTCCTACAAACAAAAATATAAAAAATAAAACAAACTTTACCTCTTTATTATATTAGTGTAGATTGTTGATGTAAAACAATTTTTTTTTTTGTCTGTTTCAGTTGAATAGTGGTAGAATAAACTTTATTGTAATCCTAAATAGTAGCGAAACGTTTACATAAACTTAAATGTATAGGTTTGAGACAACCATAGGATAAACTGTAACCCCCAGTACACTGCAGTATTCCTGGTCAGCGGTGTACAGAGGGTAGCCTGTAGTCAAGACTTTACACATGTGTAGTGTGTGTCTAATATTCTATGTCTACAATCAAAGGGCATGCAGATTGCTGTAGAGAGTTACCGTGGCTCTCGCATAGGGCAGCTGAAAGAACACAGTGAAGTTTTACTCAGTAAAAGTCTGCCACTCTCTCCACTCAGAGCGGGATATGATAGAGCGGGGATTCCTCACGTAAAAATAAGTACCTGGAATAAAAATTACTACAAAATTAATTAACAATTTGCCAAACACGCGTTACTGCGGTAAGTTACTTTTTCTTTCTTTTTATTTACTTGCAAGAATATTGGTAGATTACAAATTCAGATCTATGGGGTTTCACTATATTCGGCATTTTAGCCGTACAAATATTTATATTTTACATCTTGGTACACGATGTAAAAGTACATAATTATTTAGTAATTAGTAATATCATAAAGACCAATAATAATTTCATAATTTCAATTCATGACCGATCATCGCTTTCAAGTAAAAGTGGATAAGCTTTAAGTTAAATTTCGTCCGCATCAGACAGAGGATCCGTGACAAATCAAAAACAGAAGCTATTCTGACACACTTCTCTATTTACCTTCTAAACTTACCTACTTTTTGAAAAATTTGCAATTTACTCAGACATTTACGAAACCGACAGTACAGACTTACGAACAATCAATCAAAATATCATAAAGGCGAAATCTTAGCAACCAGACTATAGACAATAGAACGAAAATGGCCAGTGTTGACACAAGCTTATGATTGTGTATCTTATGTAAGCTGTATCGGTGACTCAGACCTAGGTCTGATACAGGTTAGGTTACCTAACTGAAATGACTACTGTACTGGGTGACCTCTAAATTTGGTCCTAAGATTCGCAGATGTTGAAAGCATAATATGGCGGAATTAAAAAACCTTTACTTTGCAGTCTACTTTTCTGCTTCTTGTCAGCATCGCCGCGTGACGGCAGCGTGGCTGAGCGCTGCCGCCGCGCTTCTTTATTATCTACATTAATATAATAAAGAGGTAAAGTTTGTTTTTTTACTTGTAGGAGGTGATCTCTGGAAGTACTGGTCCGATTGCTAAATTTTTTTTAACCGATAGAAAGCTGCTTTATTCCTGAGTTACATAGGCTATATTTTGTGTAGGTACACCGGCGCGCCACTTTTCAGTTTGCCGAAACCCATAGAAATCGAAGATTATGAAAACAGAGTTAACGCCATTGACGTCAAGTTACTAGCCTGTCAGATTTCTACCGGTTGCATTTTGTGGAGTGAGCGTCGGGATTACACAACTTAATTCTATCAAGTCTATTCCAGATGTAGGTGATGCGACATCGGTACAAAGTGGCCATTCCACCCATCTGTACAAAATGTTTTGGGAACACATTCCACAACATCAGAAATCAGAAACTTATATTTCAAAAAGACCATTTACAGGCACTTTTAAATTGTTAAAATGATAGTCAGTCATAAAAAGTGAATCTAAATAGCTTATCATCATGTAGCGTCCAAAAAAGGATGCATACTACTACTGATCGTCAAGCCGAATAAGGTCCGTAACAGACTAACCACAGCCTTACCTACTACAAATCAATCAACATCTGCTATAATCCTGTCTCAATACTGGTAACATTAGCATTGTAAGTATTACAAACCTCTCGTCGCTAAACAGGATTATCCGGTAAGAGGTCTGTCACAGGAAGTAACAGAAGCATTCAAGACAATGTTTTGTATTTGGCAACACTGGCCTACTTTTTCTTGTCTGTTGATGTTTGTGGCCACGTGTTTGGCTTGGTAAAGTGCTGCTATTTAAACTGGTTAAGGGGCCGGCGGAGGATGAATTTCCATACAAACGTAATACCACGCTCATTTGCAGTTGGAGCATATTTCCAACATATTATGATGATATTTGGTTATAGACAATAATTATCTAGGTTCCTACGTCTTTCTTTTTTAAAAAAACAAAAAGAAATTTAAGCAAATTGTATTTCGCACTTTTTTATAGCGTAAATGGCAAAACATGCCATTTGGCTTTTCTTGTATTAAAAATAACAATATTTCTAATATTCTCGACGTAGGAACCTAGATAAATATTGTCTTTAACCGAATATCATCATAATATGTTGGATATATGCTCCAACTGCAAATGAGCGTGGTATTACGTTTGTATGGAAAATCATCCTCCGCCGGCCCCTTAACTATTGTTTTCGGAATGATTACAATGTCAGTTACACTCTGCTACAAGAGCGTTATCACAATAGCGGTTTGAGAGCGTCTGCAGGGCGGGGCGGGCGCGCAGCAAATGCGTTGCGAACACGCCGCGGCTGCAAAGCGAACACGTCGCGGATACGTGGAAATTCGCAACGTTTTCAACGCGTGTTTGTAGAAGTTACCGACGTATAATACACTCAGTAACAAAATGGATTCCAACGAAGAGACACTGCTTTTGACTTTTTTACTTCGATGATGCCAGAGACTCGCATCTCGATGCCGGATCTCGTTGCGTGTCCGCAACAAATTCGCTGCGCATGCGTAGCGTGTTCGTTGCGCGCCCGTAACGTATTCGTTGCGCGCCCGTTTCGCTTTGAGGACGCTCGGAATCCGCTTGTATGATAAAGCCCTAATCGAGTCCAAAGCCAAGGTAACTGTTAGAAAACTCGGTGTACTTCACACTGGGACAACTACTTATGTTATACAATGCACAGGTCCAATCGTGTATGGAATACTGCAGCCACATGTAGGCTCGTGCTGCCATCTAGCGGCTTTGGAATCGATGGAGAGGCGTGCGAAGAGGCTAATTAGAGAACCAGTTTTGGTTATTCGAATCTACAAAGCTTGGAGCATAGGCGTAAGGTAGCCAGCCGTTCGATATTCTATACCTATAGGATGTATTTTGGAGCATGTGCAAGGGAATTACATGACTTGATTCCACCATCGCCTTTCTACCATTGGGCAACCCGACGTACCTACAGTGAGTGTTACATTGTTGACACCGCTACAATTCGGACTATGCGTTTCGCGTTGCCGTTTGTACTACGTACATCGAAGGACTGAAATTATTTGCCTGCTACGGTCTTCCCGTCCGATTGTAATTTAGCGTCTTAAAGGTTCTTAATTAAAAAACTAGTGCGCTTTACCGTCAACGATTGCATCACTGCTAACCATCAGGTGGGATCTGCTCACCATCAGGTGGGATCTGCTCATCATCAGGTGGGATCTGCTCACCATCAGGTGGGATCTCCTTACCATCAGGTGGTATCTGTGCGTCTCGCATAAGTACATCGGATTCCTACGACCCTCACCAGATTGTCGGTAACATTACACAAATGTCAGTAACAGAACTAGTTGCAACTAATATCATTGCAAGCCCTTCTGTATATGTTTCCTAATATCCAACCTTTATATATGTAAGTGCTAATCGCTTATTAATTTCCTACACGCTTAACGACACGTGTTCAAGTTAAATTAGTAGATGCCCAAAGATGGTTGTTTAATTGTTTAGAATGAAGTTAATATGCGAGCATTTCAAATGTTTTTATCTGGGCGCCTCCATGTACTAGTCGCAGTGAGGCATTAGAAACAGTGCAGGACATAATATACCCGAACAAGAGGTAACAATATTGATCAACAATAATAATCTGAGTATTAAAAAATAAAATCTTCGTTAAAAAACCGGTCAAGTGTGAGTTAGGTTCCGTACAAACTTACCTATGTAAATACTTCGATTCTTGAATCGAGCTCGAAGATTTTTCCGAATCGAAATCGCAAAAAGGTAATTATTTTGTGATGCAACAATAAAACGGTTTTTATCTTTTTCTGTGTTTGTGCTTGGTCAATGAAAAGTTCTCTAGCGGGTTTGATTTCCTAGCCAGTGTCAAAATATGCGCCAAAACGGAACCTAAACTTCCATATCCTTGATTTTTTTAGGTTTAAGTTTCTGTGAAATTGTTACTATTTTGGTGTACAATAATGTTTATTCTATTCTATTCTATTCTATTCTATTGCGTTAGCTTAGAAGATTGTTTTTTTTCTCTGCTCCAAAGGGTAGCAAACTTGAGTATTTGATACTAATTTCAGTTTAATAGTGCTATGCATCCCTGAGAAAAGGGACTGACGAACACAGTCTGACAGACGGCCCACAAAGTAGTATTATAAGGGTTCTATTTTTCGCTCGCACGCCTGACATTTTAACACGTCATGGTGACGCCTCAAGGACCCTAAAAAGTAGCGTAGGAGTACCTCACTTAAGACCATAGACTTTATGAAAAAAAACTTGACTTTCCTATAATATTACGTTTGGTATTGGTCCTGAAGTGGTTGAGCTCCTTAATATTCCTAATTTGAGCTACACGAATGACAAATGCTTGTACTAACTGGACAGGTCCACTCAAATCTGTGTTGTTTTTCTTCAAAAGCCAATCTGAGAAGAAGAATAGAATAGCATTTATTCGGCGCAAGCAACACAATATACCACAACATAAAATAATAATATTAAAAAATGGTACAGATATACAATACAGTTGCAGTGACTGTGCCTGAACCGAAAGGGTCACCAACTCAGCAATTGCTGGGCGTCAAACACCCAACGCTGGTTTTCAGCTGGCACCGCACTATCACACTAATCTGCTTGGTTCTCATATGACTTGATCATTCCATGTTTACTGTAGGGATTAGACTTTGTCCCTGAGCTTGTTTCGGTGTTTCTTCTCAGGGTAGTCAGCTAGGAAACACTGGCCTCACGTAGATCAAACTGATGAAAAAAAAATGACTTTTTTTAAAACCAATTTGCAAATTAAATATCATTTATAATTTTATTAGTAAATCGTATTTATCTAAAAAATAGGCAGGTACCTCAGTCACATGATTGCTTTGATCGACTAGCGACTGTGTGAAAATTCGCACTACAATACTAAGATATGTAGACACAACTTCATCTTCCGACAGAGTGTGCGAAAAATTGACGTTTTCGATTACATATCGACATTTGGAACAAAAACTCTTTCGCATAGCAACCAGGCATTGTGTGAGTAAGCAAATGATATGCAGTATGCTGCTAAGACCGGCTCAAGGCTCGCAGTTGGAAAGCAAAGGAATTTGTCGATTGTGTAGATATCTATCTACTGCTGTCATTGTAGTTATGTGGCTCGTAAATTCTTGGCGTGAACACGAGCTCATTTTATATATTTATTTATGTTCACACAACGTGAGCAATGGTGGCAGTAAGTAATATATTTCAACACCTTTGCTCGCAAAACAGTGAAGGAAATCATCGTGAGTAAATGTCCTAAAAATTCAAAAACATGAAACATCCACCAATGGATTCGGCGTGGTGGATTACGGCCTATTTTCTCGTAGGGAGGAGACCTGAGACCCAGTACCTAGTCGAGACATTACAATGCCGATTATGCTAAATAATAAATCATAAATCAACTACTCCCGCTCTGACTAGAATGAGAGGGAGTGTAAGACTTTTAATAACTAACGCGGTGACACTTTCAAAGAATCCGATCCCACAATTAGCGTTTACCTTTATAAATTGGAGATCTAAATGCAGAAGATGACAATAGTTGACAGTCGCTATACGTAAACTAATAATGGATGCACTCAGCTTAAAAAAAAAACTTATGAGTTACAACTATGAAAAATTACTATGTTAAAGAAAACACACTAACAATAAATCAATAATCCTCAAACTAATAGCTGAATTAATAAGCTATTAGTAACATAAATTCTTAGTACCTTCATGTCATAAGGTATCCTCGAATCTGACATGAGTAGGTACAGTCAGATGCATCAACAGATGAGTTGCTGACGAGCTGCTTTCATATGTCTGCCGTCATGCAATTTACGTCTTTATTGCTTTTGCCAAATATAGCAATCTGCACGAGAAATGGGATTTAGAATTTATTTTCTGAACATTTAGATAAAGTTTTTATATATATATTTAAAAAAACCTTTTATCATTATCATTATTTCAGTCGAAAGACGTCCACTGTTGGACATACGCGTCCCCCAAGCGTCGCCACAATGAAAATTCATATGAGTCTCGCGTCCACCGGTTTCCCGCGACCCTCACCAGGTCATTGGTCCACCTTGTCGGAGGCCTTCCAACGCTGCGTCTTCCGGTACATGGTCGCCACTCCAGAACCTATCGTCCCTATTGACCAATTGTTCTACGTGCAATGTACTCCGCACATTGCCACTTAGGTTTGACGATTCTTCGATTTATGTCGTAACCTTGATTCTCCTGCGGATACTGCATTTCTAATGTGATCACGCAAGGAAACTCCGAGGATAACCCTTTTTATTGCCCTTTAGGTGACTTAACTATCATTAAAAATATTATGTAGACAAAAAATTAAAAAAAAAAACCTTAAGAGCTAACTAAAAGTAATCATAAATATGGCGTCAAAAATTCCTCCGCATCACATACGAGAATAGGAGGTGTAATTCTAAGAAAGGTCTATTAAGCTAGAAACAAAGCCGGTACTTTCAGTTTTTTTTAAATTTTGTTCTCAATTGTCCAATGCATTGTATTGAGATGTTTTTATTATACTACCTAAGGATGTTGCAAGAACAAAATGCACTAAGTCATTATAATCCATCAATACACACATTGGTTAGATAGTAGTCAAACACGAGCCTAAGCTTAATAAAAAAAAACATAAATTAAAAATATATAATCGTGAATTATTTTATATTCTTTGACAACTACTACGAGTATAAACTTTTTATACACAAGTCAAAACTGTCAATTAATCACCAATAATGAATTCACCTAAAAAAGGAAAAGATAATTTTTTACTAAGCTTTTGTGAATCACTTCATAATTTTAACTATATGACATAAGATGGCTGTCACATTGGACCATTATCGTGGGCTATAACCTCGCATAGGGCAACCGAATATAGACATCAAGGAGGTCTGAATTGAGCGGCGGACATGCCAAGGACAATATAGTTTAGGCATCATGTGACGGACAGTGAGATTCTTAATGGCACCAGCTTTGCCAAAATGTAATGGACTTGTCGTAAAAACTACGAATTATGAGCACATTGTTATATTTTTGAAATAGCCAATATAATACCTATTGGCTATTTCGAATGTTTGTAAGAACAAGAAATAGATATTGGTGCCGAGGAAACTAAGGAGAAAATAATAAGCCTGAAGGAAAGGCCCTGACAAGAGACAGCATCAGTCGTTGATTATGAGTCCTATAGAAAGAGACATAGTCCTTACAGAGACCAATAAAATTGAAATTCCTAACAAACTGGAAAAAGTACTGTGATCAAATTCAAAGACAATAAATTAGCAAAGAAACGTTCTCAAGGCCTTGTCATTTGACAAAGTATTTTTTTAGGGATTAACGACTTTAGCTTTTTTTCAACAAAATCTTATTTACGTGCAAAATATCCGAAATCACATGACTGATTACTTACAAGACTACATGTTTAGTAAGGTCACCCAAAATGTCATAAGGCGACAATCTTCAGTATAAAATATGTCGAACAAGCAAAAAATGTAAATTTATGCGAATCATTAATAAGAATCAGTTTGATTAGCACTTGACAGTGTAGGTATTGATTTCATATTGATGAACCTAATGATTTTAAAACTAATCATTCTAGAAAATGAATTGAACAAAATGATAAGCTAAGATAAAAGATATTTACGAGTACCAACAGAATTTTGTAACTTCATAGATGGAAATTGAAAGTGATTCGACTATTGACAAAAATATTGAACATAATATTGACAAGATAAAAGTAACGGTTTTGAGTAAGTTTATAGTCAAAACGATGACAAATAATCTAACAAAGATCGCAGGAATCTATCGCTGGATGCCAGAAACTCAAGAGTCATCATAATCATCATTTTAGCCGAAGGACGTCCATTTTTGGATATACGCCTTCCCCAAGTATCACCACAACGAATGGTCCTGTGGGTCTCGCATCTATCCCATCCTTACGACTCTCACCAGGTCATCAATGTACCTTGTGGGAGGTTTTCCAACGCTGCGTTTTCCGGGGCGCCATATGCGCCATATGGAGCAATATATAATAACTACTTAGTACTGGAGATAGTATTTGCATATCAGTGACCAATCGCTGTAATTTACGAGCTAAGTAATGAGACAGTTTCCCTCGATTGTTTTGGCGGGATCTTACGAGTCGTTGCGGATAAGTGCACTATACTAACCTACACATGCACTCACTTTCCATCCAGATTAGTTCATATCTGAGATCAGCATGTAACACTGTGATGTAAAGTGGTTCCTCATTAAAATACATAAGTACCTATATTTAGTTTCTATCTCAGCTTGAGACGCGACGGTGAGTCTACTTCAATCCTATGAATGCTTCATTAAGTCTTATATTCATATGACTATATATAAAAACATATTAATGAACCTGAACTATCTTTGGGCAGAATTACGAACATTATAGATCTAGGCTTGAAAAATTTGATATTCACAACATTTCATCGGAGCAAAAAATTAGGATACTTGTCATAGAAAGTTCTGGAAGGGTGACTGTGTATCGGAAGAAACAGCGTTGAAAGGCCACAAGGAAGATCGATGACCTGGTGAGGGTCACGGGAATCGAACAGTTCCAAAACGCACAGGAGTGATCGTTATGGTGATTCTTAAGGGATGCTTTTGCCCAGCTAAGGACGTCTTTTGATAGAAATGATAATGATGAGACATTCGTCAAGTGCAGTTGCAAATAAAACATAATTTTTGTCGAAACATAATCGACCTATTACTTTCGTAACTGCAATGATATATATACAAGATTTGTAAATTTACAAATATAGACAAGGTCGTTACTTTTCACAAACAACTGGTTTTCAACCAAAATATTATTATACCCGTATCTAATTAGATGTCTTAGTGACAACAGGTACCAGGTATTACTAGATTTTTTGCACTGAAGCCAATGAGTCTGGGGTAAAACTAGTTTTTATGTTTATTGTTTATGGTTGTAATTTAAGATTTGAGACCATTGTTGGTAAGTTGTGCAATATCGTGTTCTAGTCTTTAGTCTACAATATGAAATGAGTCATGTAATTTGTCTTTAGTTACAGACACAGATATATATTCAAATTTCTAAAATAAATACTTTTTAAGATCATGGACTCTCTCTTATAAGCTCGCATATGTTTTTAAGACAGAATTGATCTAAAATCACAATAATTATATCATCCTTTGAATTCTCTCCATTTTACTTGAAAATAAAAATTCATCTATCTGCCTGCCTTTATAATAATTCATTTGTGGTTTGTGCAGAATTTCAGCCACACAAATAAAACTAAATAAATCGCCACCAAAATTTTGACATAACCTTCTACGAGTATTTATAATTCTAACCACGAAGATATGTGTATAAATAAACTTAAGCGTCGAAGCACTTCTCAAAATCAGTATGAAATATTTTTATTACTTAATATTTTACTAGCTTTTTCCAGCGACTTCGTCCGCGTATATAAAATATAGCCTATGTCACTCAGGAATAAAGCAGCTTTCTGTCGGTGAAAAAAATTGAGCTATCGGACCAGTACACACTAAATTGTTTTTTTGTTTGTAGGAGGTAATCTTTGATTACCTCAGAAAATTTACCCTTTATTATAATAATATAATATTCCACAACTATCACACAACGCCATCAAGTCCCAAGCTAAGCACAGCTTGTGTTATGGGTACTAAACAACTGATAAACATACTTATATATTTCTAAATACATACATATTATACATAAATAACACCCAGACACAGAACAAATGATTATGCTCATCACACAAACATTTGTCCTGGGTGGGAATCGAACCCACGACCTCCGGCATAGCAGTCAGGGTCACTAACCACTAGACCAACAGGCCTGTCTCTATTTTATTAGTGTAGTTAAATTTATGTAGATCTACATATTTTGTTGTTCCCTAATGAACAAGTCATCTTTTTCTTCTTTAAAATGACTTAAAATGTGGTAGCTATGATTTCATATGCTCATTCTGAATTCTAAATTGTTTACGAGTCTTATCCCACATATATATTACAATTATAAATGTACACCCATAATTAAATTATGTAGAATGTATGTGCATTACATGCAAATAATGTATTAAGAATGGTTACTTTTATAATTAATTCGTAATTTATAACAGTTTGTGTGAAGATGACTAACCGTAAGTAAATAACTGTCATCATAAGATTCCTGGTCAGTCATTACGTAAATGTTAGTAATTTTCTTGTCAGCTAGCTTTTCCGTGTGAATTAACTTGTGATTACAAGTTATTTTAATTTGAAATATTGCAGTAATTTTGACCGGTGCTAATAAAGCAACGTTTTAAAATTTTCAGTGTTATAATAATAGGACTTATGTACATATCTTATTTATTCACCTGCAAGTATTGTCCCACTTAGCAATGGTATTCCCCTATAGCTTTACACTCTTCTTAGAGTCGTTCTTTCCTTGTTTCCTTCTTTCTTTCTGCCCTCCTTTTCGTCTATCCTTTTTTTTCTTGTTTCCTTCTTTCTTTCTTTCCATTTTTTCCTCTTTCCTTCCTCTTTTCTTTCCCTCTATCCATCCTTTTTTTCTTTCCTAGTTTCTTTCTTTCTTTGTCTCATCAGTGTCTCACTATCGCTTCTAAGTGATCATGCCAGCGTTTCTTAAGCATCCTTTAGCGATGACATCCGCCTACTCACTACTTTAACGAAATGCGTATCTAATGAGCAATATTTTTGCATATTGCAAAGATTTTTTTTTCATACAACTAGGTTAAACAACCAAATAAGTAAAATGAAAATGTATTTCTTGACGTTTATAAATAGAAGATAAGCATAGATGGTACACTTATATATTTTGATGTGTAATACACTTACAAATATGCATATCTCGTGTTCATTTCGACGTTTGAAACCCAACCGTTTTTCCTTATGCGAATCTCACACAAACAGACAAACGGTCCCACTAAGTTACTCATGTTTCATAAGAAAGCTATATTTCTTCATAACTACAAATTCAATGTAATTGCTTAATATCACAAATTGATTGGTTTTTTCAAAACAAAAATAATAATCAATCAAAAATATTTATAAAAAAAAACAAATGGTTTCACATTTTGCTCTATGACAGAATATTGTAACAAACTTTTTCAGGTCAGTCAATTTAAATTAAGTAACATAATTACTGGGATTTATATTTTTATTGACAATACAATTTCTATTTTTGATTGAATATCTTTTAAAACTGCACAAAGTGATACAACACTAAAAGCGACACAAAATAAAAAGACGTGTGGCACTCGGGGACTGCCGCGGTAAAGCTATTGCATAGCATTTTTATCAACTTATGCAATTATAATTATTTATTTATTTTATTTATGCAGTATTTTTTTTCCTTTGTTTTTTTTTTCTTTGATATTAATTGAAGTTACACTTTCACACATTGAATTGAATTTTGATTGATTGTTCACTCATTTGTTTTCTTATCGGTCACCACGCTCAAAAAGACGTGTGGCACTTGGGGACTGCCGCGGTAAAGCTATTGCATAGCATTTTTATCAACTTATGCAATTATAATTATTTATTTATTTTATTTATGCATTATTTTTTTTCCTTTGTTTTTTTTTTTCTTTAATATTAATTGAAGTTTCACTTTCACACATTGAATTGAATTTTGATTGATTGTTCACTCATTTGTTTTCTTATCGGTCACCACGCTCAAAAAACAAATGAGTGGGGGAGTAACCTAACACCCCCCGGTGTTAGGTTATTTTCGTTACGGAATTTCTGGATTCGGTTTCCACGCTCAAGGCCCGCGATAGAAGCTATGCAATAGCTTAAAAATGCTCGACAAAGAGGCTTTTTCTAAAGATGAATTACAATATCTATGAAAACACGTTTTTATACAATATTAGTTTCAGTATAATAAGTGAAACCTGAAACACGCGTCTAGTATTTTTATGTCAAGAATATAAGTACAAAGTTACATAAATATATCATCAAAAATCACTAAGTTATAAGCCTATATTTTATCTGGTTGCCCGCATAAATACATGGTCACCGGGCCATTCGGGCGACTAAGGGATTGTTTTGCCTTCGCACCCAGCTGTGTGCCCAATACCCGCTATGACCTGCCGTGACCTGTGTTGTACTTAATGTCGGTTGTGTCCAACTTGTGACCTTTTTTAAAATATTTTTGGGAAAAAATATAACATGGTGTAAAAACTATTGGAATCCGTTTAGTTACTAATTCTGAACAAACTATGAAAAGGTTTCGCATATACTAGAATTAATGTTGTATATTATTAGTTCAAATGTGTAACATACCAACTAGCGAACCGCCCTAGCTTTACAGGTGCCCTAGGTATAAGAAATCTTTGAAGTTCTCGGCTTTTCACACCATATGCTATATGTTAATAAACTTTAAACCTTCCTTATGAATTATTCTGTCTACCTGTAGGTAGAAACTGCAAGAAATTTCACAAGAAATAGGTTTATTGCGTTTAAACAGACAGACAGACATATAGACTCTGTGGGACCTCTACACACCTTGAGAGAGGACTTTTGGCCGAAGTGTTAACGGTTACGCCACATCACGCAGAGGAACATGACACCGATTTTACAAGTATAATTATAGTTTATTGTGCTGTAATATTTTTAAGATGTATTCGTTGATAGTAATCTACACTACTTAATATTATATTATAAAGAGGTAAAGTTTGTTTTTTTTTTTTTGTAGGAGGCAAGGTTCTCTTCAAGTTCTGGTCCGATAGCTTAAATTTTTTCACCGACATGAAGCTGCTTAATTCCTGAGTGACATAGGCTATATTTTATGTACGCGGACGAAGCCGCGGGCAAAAGCTAGTATTATAAATTTTATCTATGGGCTTTAGTTGCCTGACAATAAAGAAATCACAATAAATCGCATTCATTATAGATTGTTCTTTAAATCTATGTGTTAGACATAACAGACGTGACTGAACACACATAGGTATTGTAAATTAGCATTTGCTAATTAATTATAATCCCGTGACCGGTCTCCTATCAAACTTGTTTAGTACATAATTATCATATTAGACTAGACTTCAATGAATTTTCAAAGAGAATATATAAATTGATTTTAATAATAAGCAAAGAAAACATTTTTCTATCCGTTCTCATTCTTGAAAAGTCTGATCAAGTAAACAGATATCAGGACGGTTTGAATATATCCTTGAACTCTGACCTCGACCTTGTATCTTTTCTTTCTTATTTATTATTATTTTTATTACTTCTTTTACACGGTAGTTACATATAATAGCCACAAATAAATCTACTCTAATACATATAATAAAGAGGTAAAGTTTGTTTTTTTGTATGTAGGAGGTAATCTCGAGGAGTACAGGTCCGATTGCTAACATTCTTTCACCGATAGAAAGCTGCTTTATTCCTGAGTGACATAGGCTGTATTGTAAGTACGCGGGCGAAGTTGCGGACTAAAGCTAGTCTTAAATAAATAATTATGCTAGTACGCAACAAATACCTATGTCTATAACTAAATTATCAATATTTCAGGACTTATGGAAAAACATTTTTAAACCTAGAATAATAATAATATTTATTAATGAAAAGTGGTTACAAGGTGTCGGTATTGCTATAACATTAACTGAAATCAGCAAATAATTTCTTCTAGCGCATAAATCAATCCCTTCAAAATTAACTCATAAATAGAACATAATTTTTCGACTTGGATGTCTTCCTTAGAAATTGGTCAAAAAAAGGAAAAAAGAAGTGGGTCAAAGCCGGGAATAAGGGAAGTAATGGAGGCATGGCCTTTGCCCAGCATTGGGACAGTATGGCTCATTTGCACAGGAGAACTTGTATTTTGACAGGCCTGTTGGTCTAGTGGTTAGTGACCCTGACTGCTATGCCGGAGGTCGTGGGTTCAATTTCCAACCAAATGTTTGTGTGATGAGCATGATCATTTGTTCTGTGTCTGGGTGTAATTTATCTATAATATGTATGTATTTAGTAATATAATTATAAGTATGTTTATCAGTTGTCTAGTACCCATAACACAAGCTCTGCTTAGCTTGGGACTAGACGGCGCTATATGATACTTGTGGAATATTGTTATTATTATTACATTATTTACTTAACAACATATAAATAAATATATTTTTAAATATTTCAGTATGAAAAAAAACATTTAAAAATATAAAAAAAGTAAAAAACTAAAACCCGACTACGACAAGAAAACGACGCTGAAAAAGAATGAAACAAGATTTTCAGAATAGTGAAAAACAAAAAAAGAACAAAAAGAAAAGCCGTAGTCACACGTTATTAAAGTGTTTCGGTTGGTACCTATAACGTGTGACTACGGCTTTTCTTTTTGTTCTTTTCTTGTTTTTCACTATTCTGAAAATCTTGTTTCATTCTTTTTCAGCGTCGTTTTTTTGTCGTAGTCGGGTTTTAGTTTTTTACTTTATTTTTATTTAAACAAATTTGGTGTTAAATCACTGTTTTTTTTGTAGGTACCTACTATTTACGTGAAGCCTTTTCAAATGATACCAAACACGACGTATTTATCTTTTTGTTTTCAACACAAAACTTTTGTGTCCGTTAGAGGGCGCCCCATTGAATTTTGATAATATTTTTTGTTAATTACCAATGAAGCCCTTTCAAATGATACCATACACGGCGTATTTATCTCAATTTTTATTTTTAATACATTACTTTCTGCCCACTAGAGGGCGCCATATCGCGTTTTGTGACACGTCACGTAGCATATGTTCAGCGGAAGATTAAGACGGTTCTAACTATACCTCATATGTCAAGTTCCAACAAGGAGATTAGGAGCTATGAAGGAACAGATGAACATACTCACATACATACAAACATACATAGCCTGTCAAAATCATAACCCTCCTTTGGCTTTGCCGTAGTCGGGTAAAAATAATATCCCACCAGTATCGGGCCCAACCCATTTCAGCTCTGTATTTTGCTATACCTATCTACGTCTGTATGATGCGATGCAAGGGCATCAAGCACCCCCGCCGCCCGATCCCAATCCCTTCCATTATTGTACTATCGCTTGCTTCGCGTAGAATTCGTAATATTTAGAACGTTCAATTTAAATATTTTTATTTTTATATAAAAATCTGATGAACTGAAATATTATAAATTTTGAAATCATACAACCTAAGCTGTTGTTTATAATGTTAGTACCATAGTCCTGAGAGGCTGCCAGTGTTTTACAAATAACCCTGTATAGCTCCATGCCTTTTACAATTCAGTTTAGATCGTCAAATGGATCGCTTAAAGACCTCGTGGTTAGGCCTCTGAAGGAACATAGATGGGTTTTAGTCAGTAAACGTCTGATACTTCAATAGTCAATTTCATGATTTACCAATCTTAAAAAAAAAATAGACTCGGACCAACTCCTAGGTCCACTTGTCGAATCTAGCGTATTTACCATGCACATAATCACACTTGACTCCAAGTGTATCCGTTGAACTTTTCAATATTTCGAAATTTACATACTAAAATCATGGCGAAATATTCATAGCCATCATAAGGTTGCTGATGATATAACTGGAAGTCACTCTTGACTTCCAGTACCTAACTAAAGTATATTACTTATATCTAAATATTTTTTTTTTATTATTGATAGGCTCGCGTTTGACCACTATCTCACCTGATGGTAAATGATGATGTGGCCGACGATGGAGCACGCTTGCCGAGAAGTAACCTATTCACTATTGACTTAAATATATATGTTTCCAAATATCAAATCCTGCGATTACTGAATTAGGGCTACTCAATACTTTTTCTTTTCTCAACTATGCCTTGTCTCTGTCTCTGTCTGTCCTTCTACTGACCATAGTTATTATTTTTATCCCCTGCAAATATCTTTCTCTTCTATTATAATTGCGTAAGATTTCGTGAACCTACCTGATGATAAGTCTAAGCTCCATCTTAGGCTTTAATTTTTTTAAATCGCCACAGCCAAGTTCTTTTAAACAGACCACAACCTCATAGGTCGACCTGCGAGAGTCCACTCATAAAATGGGATGATCCAAAATACTAAAATGTTTGCGAAGGCGAAGCACAGGGAGTTAATAAAAAACAAAACTTGCGGTCCCAAAATATAAAGGCAGCCGAAGGATACAAGTAGTGTAGTTTTAGTCAGTAAAATTCTAACACACCCTTCAGTTCCACCCTAGAGCGGGAGAAGTCATCGAATTATTTCACACCTCTAAAGAAAACACGTATAATTTGTTAGCACATGTAAATAATATGCATATTTTCTACTATAGCACACTAATCATCTCTCATCGAATGTCATTTTGTCAAGAGTCTCTCAAGCACCCTCCGCGTGCCGACCCTGACCCATCTTCAGCAATACTAACTCATAATAACACTGATTAATATAATTGGCACAGCCACTAACATGTCTACATGCATTCTAATCATATTCGACCGGTTAGATGCGCGCACGCATTTCGCAATATGTGCAGACCCACGATTTGCATCGATCACTGTCTAAATTGTTTAATATAGATACACCGAGATTTGTTTGAAGGACATAGTTGACAAAAGCAGGTGCAATTTAACTGTAGGTAATTGTCAACAAGACAATTTTCTTAATAGGATCTCTAATGGGAACCTGCGACGATATTACTTATTCTTTAGATGTGTCATGTCATGATACTTCACTAACGAATAAGCTTAACGGATTAGCTTGTCTTCAAACTAAAACCATTACAGCAAAGTGGCTATATATTATCATAAGCTCAGCCTTTTGCAAATTGCAGATGCAGTTAAATACCATGCATACATTATTTTGCATGAGGAGAAGACATGTGACATCCACCAATCCGCACTGGGCTTGCGTGATGACTTAAAGTACAGCCTTTTCTTAGAGAAGAGGCCTAAGTCCCAGCGGTGGGTCCATTTTAAGGCTGATTATCATATAATAATGATAGCACGGTTGGTGCAGTGGTTGAGCGATTGACTGCTTGCGCTACGTTCCTACTAGGAACAAATATTTAGTTTGGGTGACTTGTGTACCACCCACGATACAAGAGTATAATTCTTAGTGAGCGTGAAATGTTTTTAAAAAGAGAGAGAGAGAGAGAGAATGATGTCTGTCTATCACTCTCTCTCTTTCTCTAATGCCCACAACGACACCCCTTTGCAAGACTGGTAGCTAAACTACCGAAAACTAGTCTGACGGTCTAGTATATCACCTTCGTATTACATCCAGTCCACTTTAGCCCCAGGCTAAAAGTTTGTTCATACGTAATAGTAATATTAATCATTGAAGGTCTATGTCACGTCCGAATATAAATAGACAGATATCAGTATTTATGAACATATTTACATAATCGCTGTCTGATTATGTAATCAATATATTTCCCGATTAACAAAACTTGCTGTTGTTCTGGTGATTATATTTTGACAATAGTGCGTATTGTCAAAATATTTATAGTATTGACATTGAGTCAAGATTCTAGAAGATATATATTTTGCACTTAGAGAGCCTTTCCCGACCTGTCTATCATTAACGTGAGCATGCTTTAAAAGCTTGTTGTCTCATCCAACGCATTTTTTTATGAAAAGGCAACGCTTAAAAATTGGCATTCAATAATTTCGTCACTCATTGGAATATTCTTCTCAAACCTTTATTTATTATTATTTATTTATTCATTAAATATATACACACTCTTTACAGGCTAAACCCAACACAATAGTAGTTTTAAGATATTTTTTTTAATCTTAAAAGTTTCTATTAACATAATTTTTTAAATTGATACTTTTTTAATTGATGAGTATGAAGGGCCGAAGTTTATGCAAAATATCAGATTTTCAGAGGTCTTTACTGGATTAGTCTTACACAAATTTAGTTTTGATTCCAATAGAAACCTATAATATCCACAAAATATCCGTGTTTCGAATATATCTAGATAAAGATGTATCATAACGTCATAATCACGGAAGATTAGAGTTGTATGGAAATGTATCGGTTTGACCGGTCTTAACAAACAAACATACAGACATACTTCAAGCATTACAAAGTGTTTCTGTTAATCTACTGTCATGTTCGTTGATTGGCTGACCAAAACAACACCTACTGATTAAAAGAATAGACGCCAGATTCATTGACAACGGATTAAACGGCTTTAAAAGAATCTGGGGGTCAGTATACTCATATTGTATAGCAAAAATAATAATTAGTGTTCATTTTTGTATCTTGATTCAAGTTATACTCGTTATATTCGTAACAGTAATTAGTGTTGTGAAAATAAACATTGGTAAGTGATTGATTATAACGTGCTGTATACTTTACTGGTATTACGAAATTATTGACATTTAATTAATTCAATTCATCATCTTTTGGCACAGTCAAGTGTATTTAAATCTTGTTGTAACTCATTCTATTTTAATTTGAAAAAGATCAAATTAAAATAGAATGAGTACTATATTAATTTGATCTTCTTCAAATTAATTTGCATCACATTTGAGATTTTATCTCAAAATATTGTTAGTTTTAATTAGAAAGGATATAAAATTATTCATTTTAAATCATTATTATTCAACATTCGAAACACACACACTGATTATAGGAAAAAATACATTAATAATCGTTACGCTGGTTGCAAGGGTATGAGAAGAACTATGGAATGTATATGCCAGGAATCCAGTATACTTATAATAGAAATTATAAAAATGGTACTCTTCAAATTTCGAAATCAGCATTCATAAGAAGTTAAGGTTAGAATTCTTAATTCCACTATAGTGACTTGGTACTTGGCTTGCGGACTGCGAGCAATGGGTAGCTCACTGTCCGGCCGTCTGGTAACAGTCCGGACCGAGCCCAAGTCGTCGACGGCGCGCACTGTTCCTGGGTGCCTCAAGGAGTTGTCAGCATTAGCAGGGGCTCAGCTGGGTCGAAGCCTACTGGGGCAGGGTTAGCTCCGAAAGGTAGCTCAGCCCCGGTATGAAAGGCAAGAAGGAACAGGGTGGGCTTTTTGGTCAGTAAGAGTTTGAGACTATCTCCCGCTCCGCCCAAGGGTGGGGGATGTCATTTGGATGATTTTTACCCACCAAAAAAATAAAAAGCACACGAAAATGCTCAAGTAACACTCGACGCTAGGTGGTTGTTGTTTTTTGGCAGTCCTAACTTCAAGCAACTTCTTAACTATAGTATTCTATAGAACATAAATCGTCACTTAAGTAGTTACTTTTACTTCTTTATAAATACAGGTATAGATCTAGAGAGGGGACTTACCATAACGTGTTAAAATGTAAGCCGTGTGAACGAGAAAGAGTGTATATATATAAAAAATTGTAATTTTATACCTCAAGAACGGGCTCACCTATCCAAACCAAAAGTTTAGGCTTTGTTCGGACTATTTAGTAGATGGTTTATGTGAAGTTTGGTAGGGTAGAGTAGGGTGGAGTAGTGTAGAGTAGAGCAGTGTAGAATAGTATAGAGTAGTGTAGAGTAGGGTATATTAGGGTAAAGTAAGGTAGACTAGTGTAGAATAGAGTAGTGTAGAGTAGTGTAGAGTAGGCTAGAGTAGGATAGGGTAGGGTAGAATAGGGTAAAGTAGGGTAGAGTAGGGAAGAGTAACTTAGAGTAGGGTATAGTAGGGAAGAGTAGGGTAGGGTAGAGTAGGGTAGAGTAGGGTAGAGTAGGGTAGAGTAGGGTATAGTAGAGTAGAGTAGGGTATAGAAGGGTGGAGTAGGGAAGAGCGGGAGCGAAGCCGCACGGGCAAAAGCTAGTAATATATACACAGATAAATTTAGGATGATCGCTTTAAGAGCTCATGGTGGCAAAGTAGGCATGCTTATTTTCATAAGCTCCTTATTAGTCCGAAAAACTTCTTGTGGGACAGAAACAAGTAATTCACAACCAACAGACACAAATGAGTTATTAACATATATCGCGCTTTAGTGACCTTCGGTTAATAATAAGTAATTATGTTAATTCTAGTCTACAGAGGTCATTTGCATAATATTCTCTTAGTGACGGACATAGTGTTCCTAAAAAATATAATCTCGTGTTAGTAAATTAATGGGCTTTGTGAACACGTGCAGACGTTAGTAACGTTGTTGGTTCGTTGACATTGGTTCTAGTAATCTGAGTAAGATTTTAAAATAAAAGTGTCGGCCGTATATGGTCAAAAAGATCACACTTTTGACCTCTGAGGTAATAGTCGGATAGGAACTCTAAAAGAATATAATCTACAGCTACGCTAATAATATAATGAAGAGGTAAAGTTTTTTTTTTATTATTTGTAGGAGGTAATCTCTGAAAGTACTGGTCCAATCACTAAAATTTTTTCACCGATAGAAAGCTTCTTTATTCCTGAGTGACATAGGCTATATTTTATGTTCGCGGGCAAAGCCGAGGGAAAAGCTAGTTTAATTCATTAAACCCCAAGCGAACCGCGTTCGCGCACCTATTGTCTTTCTATTGTGTCTGTAATTTCCACGATTGAAAGGTTAAAATAAAAACAAAAAAATGACGTATAAAAGTAATATCTGTAACAATGAACAAAAGTAGGTATCATATCACACACGCAGTGTATCAGTTTTTGTCAATTTTTGCTTGTAGAACAGTTTGCCACATCCATCTTCACAAATTCCAATTCATAATGAAAGTTCCATATTTCAAAATAGTTTTGAAATCATTAAAATGTCGATGTCGAACAATTAAAGCGTCAACTGAAAGCAAAAGTCACATTTACGCAATACTATCCTGTAGCCTTTTAGCAACAGAACTGTCAACTGATCGAGAGAAACTTCACGAATCGATAACCTTTAGAAATACGAGATATGGTAATATCAATAATGACACAAAAATTACTTTACGACACTACACGGGAACATGATGACCCGTATCGATTACACTGGACATTTTTCGATCACGAATTGATTGTCATTCGAATTGTGAATCGAATTAGATATAAAGAGATGTAATTTCGATGACATACAGACGGCAAAATTTAGATAATGTGGTGACCACTGTTACAAAGTTGCGTCTTTATGCACTACGAATTTTAAAAGCGTAGTAAAGTAGCATTTGTCTAGTACCTGTGATTTGTCAATATCGATTTGTAAGACTTTAAATTTGTTTACGCATTTTTAGTTGTATTGCAAACGGTGAACTTTTTGCTGTTGCGATTGCATGAGTAGAAAAAAACGTTTACGTACTTGTACACAAATATGATGAAAGTTTAGGTTTAAAAGTTATATTTGTTGCGTTTATATTATGTCTCTAACTTTACTCTCTGCTAATACATCACATTATTAATCTGTATTATGTAATTCCTTATCTTCTTCTTTCATTATTACAATTATTCAGAACGGTTTCAGAAGGGCAATAATTCAGGGGTGTGCGGAACAGAGTGTAAAGTTCCGTATAAATCCATTGAAAAGGGATCCTCCCTTTTCAATGGATTTATCTGCGGCCTCTTCCGGCCACATGAGTGTTGTGTCTTGTCCGGGCAACTGCGCATTAGTTGATTTCCGACTGTTCACCTACTACGGGGACTGCGAGCTTGAAATTTTAGACAGTTTCCTTTTATCACGAGGGTGAACACTAAGAGAGGATGTTCCAAAATTCACCCCGTAACAGGATGAAATGATGGTCCAAAGTTCGTATGAAGAAACTTACTTTCGTGCGGGTGAGGCTACTAGCAGAAGCTAGTATATTATAATCACACAGAGAACTCTAATATTTTTTATAATTTTAGTTCCCATGTTGCATGCCGCGATTAAGAATTTTCAATTTTAGTTCCTCCGTGTGGACATAGATGTCGTTACAATAGAAAATGTAAATTAGCATTAAATCAAAGGCAAAGCTACAACATGGAGTAGGAATTTAAGTGTTAAGACAAAGGTTGCAATCGTGCGTGAGTTTGTCGTGCAGGCCAGAGGACGCTCAACTTGGAATTAGGTGAGGAGGCATGCAGTGATAAACTATTCGCTGATTAAGTGATTAAATTAAATCACATCACACTAATATTATAGAGGTGAAACTTTGTATGTAGATATGTGTTTCTTATTGTGGGACATCAACCAATGACTTCTCTCGGTCTAGGGTGCACCGCGAAACTAATACCTTACCCGTGTCCTTCAGTTTGCCTTTTGCCACAGGTTTCCTTTTCAGGAAATCCCTGCAGTCCTAGCAGGCACTGGCCCAGCTAGACCCCAACGCGCAACAGTTTGCTGACATTTCTTTGAAAAGTGTGTGGAACATTACACGCTGTCGATGACTTGTGCTCGGTCTCAAGGATTGCCGGACGGCCCGATAGCGAGCTAGTCGTGGCTGCAAGCCCGCGCCTGCCGTAGCTCGTCGGAGTCGGTGTTGCGGTGGCTGGTGCATGAGGATATATGTGGCTATCTCCTTCGCTAGCATTACTGCTTTACAGAAGGAAATGGCCGCTGCCCATTCCCCCTGGTCATAGCCTGAAACAGGTCTCGGCGCGAGGGCTCACTGCCACCAATCGCACCATTGCTTGTCTCGCCTGGAGGACACAGCGGAGCTGTGGAACTTACCGCCTAGGATCTTGAACTAGGAGATTCTGTACAACAAGATCTTCCACTAAAACAAATAATTTCATATCCGCACCCAAGGACCAGCCATTCATGACACCGCACTAATAAGCACCTTTTCCAAGATCACGATCGCCGAGAGCCAACATTTGCATAAGTCAGTGTATCATTATCAAATCGTCCGCGTCGTGCCAGTCTAGCAACGCCAGCATCCCTGCAATTTGAGAGCTGAACCCAACATTATGTTATGCAATGTGAGCCTTGCGAATGTAATCGCTGGTGTTGTGTTCCAGTGCGAGGCTAGGCAGAGAAAGTAAAGCTGAGAAGTGAACACAAGTTTTATTGACAAAACTTAAATTCATAATTTTAAAAACCTCTGACCGACATTTTTAATTATTATAACACACATAACTTTTAAATAATTTGAACTTATTTTCAATTATACAGTTTTGTTATTTCTAGGCAAGCGTGCTGTATCGTCAGCAACATCATCGCTTACTATGAGGTGACAGTGGTCAGACGTGAGCTTATCCATAATAAAAAAAGAAATATGTGCGAATTATGCCCGCCAATCATATTTTAATCAATATACATCTTGACTCTGACCTGCAAAATCCAAAAACCCTGACACTTTCACTTCATTTAACTTACAATTAACAATGTAGCGATGCTTGGGAAGGACCAATCTTTACACTGAAACTGGTATGATGATAATAATTTAATAAACACCAAAGATGCACATTAAATTGCTTGCAATATCTATTTACTGGCCATAAACCCTCTTCGAGGCATATAATTGATTACTATCGTCGATAGAATTTAAGTAATTTGTTACCGTGAATGGAAATCGTGCGCCTACCCGTCGAGTACAACTCGTATCGGAATGCTAACATTTCAGAAACATAGCTTATGGTGGACGTCTGCCATTGAGGATTCTGCCCAAGGGCTTCAAGATTTGCTATTCAGAGCAGAGAAGTGAGTGTTTTAAACTACATAAGTGAGTTGTACTCGTAAACAAAAGCCTATAGCTTTATAAGAAACTCCTCAAGTTTTATAACTGTATTTAACAGAACACGATGTTGAATTGTAGCACTGCTGCTTTGGATGTAATGGAAGTATTGTTTAGTAAAGACTCTGTATCAAACTCATATATAGAGTGTAGCGAAATGCGGGAACGTTTAACAAGATTTTTTTGGCCCTGCAGCGAGGGCTACTGAAAGACATAGGTAGGTTAGTATGTAAAAGTCAGGCACATCCTTTCGCTTTACACTAGAGTGGAAGAAGTCATAATTTTTATGATTTCTCACTCAAAAATAAATGTGTATCGTAAATTATAATACGAGTATTAATAATAATATACTCGTATTATAAACTGCATCTGCACATAGAAACGAACATTGTTTAAGAAAAATAAAGGTACGCAACACCCAAGAAATTACCCATCCCGTACAAAGTTATCGTGAGCTGATCAAAATTGTATGGGAGATAAAAAATTAATTGAATGGACACAAACGCAGTTTTTTAAATATTTTCACACTTTTCCATTATATTCAGTAGATAAATAATAATAATAATAATATGTTTATTCAGAATAACAGTCAGATAAATGTAGACTAATAAACATAATTATAATAACACTCTCGAATAACCTAACAATATTTTAATAAAATGTTCACCCTTTTTCTGCGGTGCGTTACACTTCCACAAGTTTAATGATACCTGATGGCTTCCCCATGTAACGTATCAAGAAGATTGTATAGTCGACTAAAAGGGATTACTTTAATAAATACTAAGCTCTCTCAACGAACGCTATAGATAGACATATAGGATAGAATAAAATTACTTTTATTTGGGACAGACACAGCACAAAGACAAGGGTTAGAAATACAAAGTAAAAAAAAACAAAAGTACAGTACCTCTACCATGAGTTTAAAGCAATAGTATTTGTCGGTACTCGATACTGACTACGTAAATATTTTGTATGGCAAATTTTGGTTCCGTAAGTGACCGCTAGGGGCGCTGTAAAATTTGCCATACAAAATATTTACGTAGTCGGTATCGAGTATCGACAAATACTATTGCTTTAAACTCATCGTAAAGGTACAGAATGCGCCGAGCGTGCCCGCACTGAAAAGGTGACCACCTCAGCGTTTGCGGGGCGTTAGACACTCGGCGCTAATTTTCAGTTGGCACCCTGCAGTGACGCACGGACTAGGGTAAACATATAACTTATCATTATTAGACATGCATTACTATTCATAAACCCAGCAGTTGCATTGCAGATACGACAGATACGTCGAACAAGATGTCCAAAGTGGAAAAAGTGGAATAAGGACAACTACCCGCGGTCGATAAGTTGAATGCAAGTTTGCTCCGTAATTTAAAATCTCTAATAAATAAATAAGCAGTACTATAGTGACATAAATGAGTTCAAAAGTGAGAGGACTCAATGTTTTTTAAGTGATAATGTTACTATGAAGAAACATTCTGAAAAAGTGAAGTTATCATCGATATACAAACAGTGAAAACATCTTAAAACTTTGAAAGGACAACAGGCTATTAATGACACAAACTGTGCTTGATATGTGAATATAAACAATAATGTTGTAAATAGTCAGTGGTTTCTGATTAAACTCAAACAAAAACAGTGTTGGAAAACAAATTAACAATTCAAATAATAACAGTTGGGAATGAACGTTCCTCGAACAAAGAATTGAACTTTGGACTTGCCCGTCAATAAAGTTGAACACCGATATCAGCTCCTAAGATCAAGCATTAACCAAGTACCTATTTTCGCCACTGTTCGTAATGAACGTATGACGTAGTGGCTGACGAATGTGTCTGGCAAGTAAGAAGTCTCGAGTTCGCGCCCAGCATCAGACAAAAGTTTTTGTAAATTTAGAATATTATTTGTCGTTGACTGGACTCATTCCGAAACGTTTTCAATAACTATGAGTATATTGTGTTGGATAATGAACAAGGTGCAAAACTAGCCGTTACAAAACTATAATATCGTTTGGATTTCAAAACTAGTGTTGATAGAAACGCGTAAGTGACATCTATTCCACGCTCTAAGTATTGCATCGCTTTAATCAATTTAGCACTGCTAGACGCTGCTTGTTTTGAGTTTCGCTGCAAGCGCTTTATTGCCAAAGTGGTATTTTAAAAAGCACTGGTACAATGTCAACAAAACGCTGCGCTGGTTGTTTGAATGATTTTAACAGCAAAGAATGTATGCAATGTTCTATTTGCCACCAATGGTATGATTTATTATGTGCTAATGTTCGTGAAAAGGTGTTCAAGAGTATGGCTGTCAAACACAAATCTACCTGGAAGTGCCCTAGTTGCTTAAGCAATCTACCTAAGGACGACAACACAAATACACCCGTCAGATCGGCCAGACTCGTGAGTCCCACCACGGAGTGTTCACCCCTATCGCAATCGCCAAAGATCACTAACGCCACTATTCGCTCTAAGTCACAATATTCTCAGGGCCACTCGCCACTTCAAGCAAATGATGACACATTAATAGAATTTTCGATGGGCGCGCTGCGAAAAATCATTAAGCAAGAAATACAGAGTGCGCTCAAGAATCTGGTATCCGATCAGTTCAAACAAATTAATGAGTTGATCGCAGGCTTCAGGGAGTCACTTTCTTTTTATAACGAGAAATACGAGGAAATGAAGGTAGTGCTAGAAGAAAAATCAAATAGAATACAGAAGCTTGAAAAAGACAACTGCAGTCTTAGGGATGCATTTCAACAATTCAGTCAACGGCTGAACTTAGTAGAACAAAACTCTAGGTCAGCCAACGTCGAGCTTCAATGCGTGCCTGAAAACAAGGCAGAAAATTTAATTACTACCGTGCTGCAACTAGGTAAAGTGATAAGTAGTGACATTAAAGACCCGGACATACTACATTGCACAAGAATAGCTAAAAAAAACACACAAAGCACTAGGCCTCGTTCTATCCTCGTCAAGTTCAGTAGTCCACGTCTGCGTGACAGTTTCCTTGCTGCGTCAATAAAACATAATAGGAACAACCAGCAAGACAAGCTGAACACTAGTCACCTAGGTATTGCAGCAGAGAAACCGCAGCCTATATACGTCACGGAGCACCTGTCGACTGAAAATAAAGCAATTCATGCAGCAGCTCGTATTCGCGGTAAGGAACTTGGATTCAAGTTTGTTTGGGTCAGAGACGGCAAGGTTTTTGTAAAGAAAGACGAGTCTTCTCAAAGAATCTTTATAAGTAATCTAGAAAAGTTAAAATCCTTAGCTTGATTAGTTTTTTTTTTCATGTGATGTTATAAGTTGAAAGTTCCTATTGTTATTATACTAGTCACATTCAATCGTCCAATTCATGTTTATTACCAAAATGTAAGAGGCTTAAAAACTAAAACCACAGACTTTTACCGTAATATGTCTATACAAAATCACGACATTGTAGTGCTCACGGAGACTTGGCTAAACAGCGGTGTCTATGATTCTGAGTTGTTTGACGATAGATATGTAGTTTACAGACGCGACCGTGAATCCAGTAGGTATAAAATTCGTAAAGACGGAGGAGGGGTATTAATTGCCGTTGCAAGAACTTTGAAATCCCGTAGATTAACACAATTTGAAAGCGAATTGGAAGATTTATGGATAAGTGTTGATCTCAATTCATCAAAAAGTAATGACAATAAACTGTATGTAAGCGGGGTATACCTACCGCCACCAATTCACCGTGACTCACTGGAGCTGTTTACCAAAAACGTTCACAGGGTATTTAATGGAAATCATCAGTTATTAATTTTAGGTGACTTTAATCTTGCTAGCATAACATGGCTGGCAAACAATGACTCCATATCCTTGTATCCAGAACCCAGCAAGTCGGATCTTAATACGATACTATCTGAGTTTCTTAATATAAATGGCCTAAATCAATACAATACTATTTTAAATATCAAATCAAAAATATTAGACTTAATACTCTGTAATACCTCTTTAACGGATATGATCCGCTCCAAGTACAGTTTGTCAAAAGAAGACCTCTTACACCCCCCACTAGAGTTTAACCTGCCAGTATTGGCAGAACGTTTCTTGGAGGCTAATGACATAAAAAAACCTAACTATTTTCGTGCAGACTATGACAAAATTCTACATCATTTGTTGGCATTACAATGGGAACGTGAATTCGATAGCTGTGAATCCATTAACGAAATGGTAGCCGTTTTTTACACCTTGTTAAGACAAGCTATATCAGAATATATACCTTTAAAGAAAACGGTCAACAAAAAATATCCACCTTGGTACTCACGTGATCTTATACTACTTCTAAGAGAAAAGTACAAATACCGTACTCGTTTTAAAAAATACAAGAATCCACTAGACCAAGTTTATTTTGAAAGATTACGGGATGAATGTCATATTCTAACTTCTACATGCTATAAGAAATATATCACAAACATGGAAAACAGCATTACAAAAAATCCTAAAACATTCTGGTCATTCATTAAAGGTAAAAGAAAAAGTAGTAGTACTTATCCGGCACAAATGTCTCACATGAACCAAAACGCATCAAGCGGGAAGGACATTTGCAACATGTTTGGAGAACATTTTGCAAGTGTTTTTAGTACCCCGACGAATAAAACAAGTGTCTTGAATACTGGTTCTCTCACGTCAGCGTCACTACTTAACTTGGAATTTGATGCTAAGGATCTTTATCGTGAATTAGTTGGATTGGATGAAACTAAGGGTGCAGGTAGTGATGGTATTCCTCCTATATTTATTAAACGTTGTGCTAAGGCATTAGTAACACCTCTACAAATTATATTTAATAGGTCATTACGCGATGGTATCTATCCAGATGCCTGGAAAGATGCCATTGTGATCCCCATGTTTAAATCGGGGGAGAAGCACTTGGTGGCTAATTATAGACCAATCTCAATACTTGTAACGTTTGGGAAGGTGTTCGAGAAACTTGTTAGTGGGCATCTGATGTGGTACCTTAAACAACACATTACAGAATTTCAGCATGGTTTTGTTAGATCTAGGTCTACAAACACCAACCTATTATGCTTTACGTCAGCTTTATCTAAGTGTCTTGACAATCGTGTTCCAGTGGACGCAATCTACACTGACTTTAGCAAAGCATTTGACAAAGTAGATCACTGCCTTCTCATTAACAAGCTGGCTCGACTCGGTATAGGTGGAACGTTGATAGGGTGGCTCAAATCTTACTTGGAAAAAAGAGAATCAAAAGTGGTAGTGAACGGCCACTTTTCCGATAGTTATCTGGCTACCTCCGGGATACCTCAAGGATCGCATTTGGGACCAATTCTTTTTAACGTTTTTATCAACGACGTAACTGAGTGCTTCAAACACTCCAGTTTCTATTTGTTTGCCGATGATTTAAAGTTTATGAGGCCAATTGAGACTAAATCAGACACTAAAATGCTACAAGATGATCTCGACCGACTTTCAACATGGTGTAAACAAAACAAGATGCTTTTAAACATCGGTAAGTGTCATTACATCCAGTTCACTCGTAACAAAAAAGTGGTAAAGAATAAATACTACATAGATGGCGTTGAAGTGAAGAATGTGATCAATATACGCGACCTAGGAGTTCAACTTGATCAAGCGCTTAAATACGATGTGCACATCCTGAATATTGTGTCAAGATCTTTCAGGACACTAGGATTTGTACTACGAAATAGCAAGGAGTTTAAAAGACCAGCTACAAAAATAAGGCTCTTCAACACCTTGGTTCGTCCAATCTTAGAATACAGTTCTGTAGTTTGGAATCCGCATTACGAGGTATACTCCAAGCGATTAGAGAGTGTTCAAAAACGGTTCCTTTACCATCTCTGTTACAATGATCAGTTAGCTAAAAAATTTAGTAGTTACGCCGACAGGCTGAAACATTATCATATAGATACGCTAACCAATCGTAGGAAGAAGCAGGACTGCATCATCCTCCACAAAATCTTTAGTGGAGTAATAGACTGTAATGAACTCTTGAGCTCATTGGCTATAAAAATACCGTTTCGTATCCCCAGACATAACACCTACGAATTGTTTTGTATCCCTGGGTCTAAAACCAACCTCGGTCATTACGCCGCTGTGCCAAGGCTTTGTAGGCAATATAACTCGTTGGCTAAAACTACAAGCTTAGACATCTGTGAGTCACTGACAAAGTATAAAAAATGTTTACAAGATTTAATTTAATTTAATTAATGTAAATATTATAGTTGAATTATTGTTTTATTCCTTTTTAATAGAATTCTAATTTTATCATTATTATTATTCAATCAATTTTCAATCCTTATTAATTTATATCATATTTTTATTGTATTATTTTGTAATTTTAATTTAAAATTTTACTTTTGTTATGTAGCTTAATTGTTTAAATTATTTTTTGCATGCTGTGGTCTCCTATAAGTGAAGGAGTACACCAAAAAGATACTGGAACCACTAATATTATAAGATACAAATATTGTGTACATCCTTTGTTGGAGATCCTAAATAAATAAATAAATAAATAAATAAATAAAGTGACCTTTAGCGTCGCAAGTCACTAAACATCAGGTATCCACTAACTTGTACAAGTAGGTAATTTGCACAGTACAGTGTATCTCCAAAAATATAATTAAAACCACAACCTTTCCACACAAGGTCGAGCGAGCGTTTGATAACCTATTGCTCGTGCGCAACATCTGATGTGTCCTAACTCGACAATTATTGTGTTAAACTCTTTGACATCGCCTTGTACGAGCGTGGATAATACATTAATGGTTGAGTCTGTTTCCTAGTCTTAAGTTATTAAACTTCCTATTTTTTATATTCCTTTTTAATTGAAATAAATTGTTAGGATTTTGAAACCTCGATTTCTGAAATCTTGATTAGTGTTTGTTAAATCTCATGGTCTATGTTAAAAATATTGGTTTCCAACACACTTACTTACAAACCCGCTCCTACCCCTACCGCTTTCAGGCTCCTTATTTGATGTTTTTTTGCACTAGTGTGTTTATCTTTTTAAGATTTCATTTGTGATTCATCAACTCAACTCCTAATATATGCGACCATTAAGGACGATTGTCTAGCGAATTTTCAAAATGATTTGAGGTCATAGTATTAGGGTTTTGAGTAAGTAGTTTTTTTTTTTATTTATATATTCTTGCATATTTCAGTTCAGGAAATATGCAATAATAATTAAAATAAAACCATTGCCTATTGCACACTTATTTTTAATAATGTTTGTCCTGTATTTTTTTGTATATGTGGTGTACAATAAAGAATATATAATAATAATAAAAAAACTACTTACTCAAAACCCTAAAACTATGACCTCAAATCATTTTGAAAATTCGCCAGACACTCGTCCTTAATGTCAGGGTGTCACTAACTTGACACACACAGTGTCACGCAACTAACGTGTCATTACACAACACGCACAGTTCTGACACTTGCATCTTCTTGCATGTGTAATAAAATAATTGAATAGATTGAATGTCTGTCGTGTGCGAATCTCTCGTGTGTGACGGTCTCAATTCGGCGACTGGATTATAATTATAGTTTTGAATTGTGCTAACTTTAGTTTGTTACGTAAGTTAAAATTAAATGTTGTGCATATGCATACTACTAACTTTGGGTATTTTGAAGAACTGAAAATGCAAACTTTTACCAACAAATAATAAACTAAGATTTTTGGTGAACTTTTTTCGAATGAAGTTCATTGAAAGTATTAATTAATCGCAAATTGATTCCTAGTGTATTAATTACTTATAGTATTCTGTACTAATGTAAAATTAGTGTTGTTTTGTGTATACATAAATGGACAATATGAGGAATTACTGAAACAGGCGCGATTTCGTAAAATGAATCTGAGACTAAAGCTTGTCGAGAAGGTTGACTGGATACATTTTCTGTCAAATACAGTAAAAACGTCCGCTAACGGTATGGAAACCAAGTGATTGTTTTATGTATCTAAAACTAAATCTTTCTTGACACTGATTAAATTAACGTACCTTGCAAAACAAACAAATAAATTAACAATAATGATATTAGTAGTAGTTGTAGCAGCATAGTAGGCTATACTTCGAAGATTTACTCATGTGTTCGAAGTCAATAGTCAGCCAGCATCATATAAATATGAGCTTCATATGCTGAGTTCAACGCTAAATACGAGATATTATATTTTACGACAAACAAGATAATTGAAAATGAACCACAATAAATAAAAGTTTGAGAATAATATTTACTGAAGAGAAATAAAAAGTTTCTGCGGTTTGGTTCATTTCAAAGAATCAAACTACAAAAACCACAACAATCATACATTCATCTGACCTATTCAATTATTTTTATATCTGTTCGTGCGGTCATTACCATATAAATAGATCTATACTAGCTTTTTCCAGAGGCTTTGCCCGCGTGAAAATAAAAAATAGAGGCCTATGTTACTCAGTGATAAGGTAGCTTTCTACGAGCGAAAAAATTATGAAAACCAAGTAGTTTTTGAGTTAAAATAAAACATACAAATTATTGTTCATTACAAAGTACATTATAAATTGTGTTATGAGTACTAGACAAACTGATAAACATACTTATACATTTTTAAATATATACATATTATAGATAAATTACACCCAGACACAGAACAAATGATCATGCTCATCACACAAACATTTGTCCTGGGTGGGAATCGAACCCACGACCTCCGGCATAGCAGTCAGGGCCACTAACCACTAGACCAACAGGCCAGTCCTCTGAAATATTTCCTTATTATAATATCAGTTTAGATATGAATGTAAACATGACAGGCTCTTTTTTTCAAGAATTTGAATGTAAAATGTTTTTTTTTTTTTTTAACTTTGCCCCATACCTGGGATTACTCTAATATCGTCGATGCGTTCATAAACGTGTAAAACGCACATACAGAAGACACCCAGACCCGAAACAACTATCTATAAGCCATGCAAATATTAATTCCGCGTGAGAATTAAACCCGAAAAACGCAGCTCAGCAGCCAATCGCTCGACCATTGCGCTTACTGTGCCATCAAATACTTGGTGTATATTCAAATTTCTACTAATATCTAGGCAGTATACATTCTCGTATATTAATTATCAATTTTCATGCCGACGAAGCAAGTTGCAAAAGTTAATGAAATAGTTTTATTTATCCGTTTGGATAACCTAACGAGTTTTTAGCTAGACGTAGCAATATTTCGCATCATTCATCATCTCTTAATCGTTAAAGTTATTCACTTAACTTACTTACGTAAGGTAAGTTGCTTCCTTGTTAATTTTACTTGAAAGTATGTCTAAAGCTGTATTCAGACCTAGGTCCCTCTAAGTGGACTGCAAGCCACTGACTTCAAAAAAAAATGCAAAGTTCACTAATTCTACTGGCCCTATCGCAAGATCTGTTCGCAGCTTTTGGACTTTAAAACTTTTTGGAACGAAGTTCCTTATCGCGCGTTGTGAAAGGGGGCTAGACGGAAAAAATTCTCACGAAAAATTGTACCGACATTTTCGTTTTCGAGGGTGTTGAAATTGAAACCGATGGTACTGTCAAAATATAAATCCAAGATGGCGGCTGCAAGAAATTATCAAATTTTTCGTCATGGGTGTCGTTTTCATGGTTTTCGAGGGTGTTGAAACCGATGGTACTGTCAAAATATAAATCCAAAATGGCGGCTGCAAGAAATTATCAAATTTTCCGTCATAGGTGTCGTTTTCATGGTTTTCGAGGGTGTTGAAACTGATGGTACTGTCAAAATATAAATCCAAGATGGCGGCTGCAAGAAATTATAAAATTTTTCGTCATGGGTGTCGTTTTCATGGTTTTCGAGGGTGTTGAAACCGATAGTACTGTCAAAATGTAAATCCAAGATGGCGGCTGCAAGAAATTATCAAATTTTTCGTCATGGGTGTCGTTTTCATGATTTTTGAGGGTGTTGAAACCGATGGTACTGTCAAAATGTAAATCCAAGATGGCGGCTGCAAGAAATTATCAACTTTTTCGTCATGGGTGTCGTTTTCATGGTTTTCGAGGGTATTGAAACCGATGGTACTGTCAAAATATAAATCCAAGATGGCGGCTGCAAAAAATTATCAAATTTTTCGTCATGGGTGTCGTTTTTATGGTTTTCGAGGGCGTGAAAACCGATAGTACTGTCAAAATGTAAATCCAAGATGGCGGCTGCAAGAAATTATCAACTTTTTCGTCATGGGTGTCGTTTTCATGGTTTTCGAGGGTGTTGAAACCGATAGTACTGTCAAAATGTAAATCCAAGATGGCGGCTGCAAGAAATTGTTAACTTTTCCGTCATGGGTGTCGTTTTCATGGTTTTCGAGGGTGTTGAAACCGATAGTAATGTCAAAATATAAATCCAAGATGGTGGCTGCAAGAAATTATCAAATTTTTCGTCATGGATGTCGTTTTCATGGTTTTCAAGGGTGTTGAAACCGATAGTACTGTCAAAATGTAAATCCAAGATGGCGGCTGCAAGAAATTATTAACTTTTCTGTCATGGGTGTCGTTTTTATGGTTTTCGAGGGTGTTGAAACCGATAGTACTGTCAAAATATAAATCCAAGATAGCGGCTGCAAAAAAAAAAAAATTTCGTCATGGGTGTCGTTTTCATGGTTTTCGAGGGTGTTGAAACCGATAGTACTGTCAAAATATAAATCCAAGATGGCGGCTGCAAGAAATTATCAAATTTTCCGTCATGGGTGTCGTTTTCATGGTTTTCGAGGGTGTTGAAACCGATGGTACTGTCAAAATATAAATCCAAGATGGCGGCTGCAAAAAATTATTAAATTTTTCGTCATGGGTGTCGTTTTCATGGTTTTGAAGGTTGTTGAAGCCGATAGTGCTGTCAAAATTTAAATCTAAGATGTCGGCTGTCAGAAATAATCAACTTTTTCGTCATGAGTGTCGTTTTCATGGTTTCGAAGATGTTGAAATAGTGCTGTCAAAATGTACATAAAATAGGATAGTATTTTTTAGTTATCTTGTATTGGCTAGACGGAAAAAATTCTCACGAAAAGTTGTAACGATACTTTTTGCTATAGTAAGCTATTGTAAGCCGTGCGGCGTGCGCATGTTTCTCTGTCTGTCTCTCTCTCTCTCTCTTATAGAAAGCAAGCCAGAACGGAACTTCGTTCCATCCGGGTGTCCCTTGACACCTCAGTAGTTCTTTTTTTTTTTCTTCCTAGATAAATTACCATTCTTTCCAGGCAGACTAAGAAAGAACTTGAACTACTATAGGTACTTGTATTATTTTTTTGTTGATCAGAAAATCATCTAATAACTCCTCCCTGGAGTAGAGCGAGAGGGAATGTCGGATCCTGGGTGTTCCAGAGCCACGGTAACTTTTTCAAACAACCATCGGCTCTAGTGAGTCCCGTCTATTATGCTGACATCTCTAAGAGAAACCATTATACATTACACATGTATGTTATTCAAAGGCAGTGAAGTAACTACCCCTGTGCTTTCAGCTAGCATTGGTGTACCTCTATGTGTATGTAAGTTACGACAGGTTCTTTATTAATGGGATTTCCGCACTTTCCCTAGAACGAGACTAAAATAGCATCATCATGGTAATTTTCAAAATCTTGATGATAGACTGGTTAATTTGAAAATTGACAGTGTTGTGATGGCCCAGTTGTTAAGGCACCTGCCTCTACGGGTTCGAAACTGGACTAGTGTGACCAATGTGAATTTTTCAATTCATATATTATGTAGTCTTTAAGGCCTCTTAAGCTTGAGGTTGCGAGTTCGAAACGGGGCTAGTACTAATATGAATTTTTCAATTCATATACTTATCTAAGCTTATTTAGGACATTGCTAACACCTCATGCCTCGAAGAGCGCGTAAAACCGTTGGTCCAACCGAGACCATTCACAGACGCCAGAAAGTCTGACCATCGGTGAATTCAAAGAATATCGTGTTGCCCAGTAACTGGGTTATGGAGGTCTGATAGGCAGTCGCTCCATGTAAAACATGTATTCAACTGCATCCGGTTAGACTAGAAGCCAACCCCAAGGTAGTTGGGGAAAAAGCTAAGGAGATCATGAGACTTAAATATTAAGTTGTGCTCATTAATGCACCAAAATCATAAATCATAAAAGTTGTATATGCAAATAATACGGAAGTCTACAGATAGGAGTATCTGTAGACTGTGAGTCACAGCATTCTGTCCATGGCTTAAGATGACAATGTTGTCATCTCTATTGACATATTACTTGAAAATGATTTCTAGTTATGCAAAATACAATCATAACATCGTTTGCTCTATACTATAAATATTAAAAATAACGTCTATTGTGAGGTTTTTAGGGTTCCGTGCCTCAAAAGGAAAAACACGGAACCCTTATTTATTATTATTATTTCTATCTGTCTGTCAAGACCCTTTATCTCGGGAACGCGTAAAGGTATCAAGTTAAAATTAAAATCATACGCTCAGGTCTGCGGTCGCTTGAAGTTGAGAAAAATTAAAACTTTTAAGTTAACAAAATAAAAAGATATGGCCTATACGGCCATTTATGTCGCAAAAAACGTATCTATATTTCGACACTCGAAGGAATCAAAACTCATAGGGTACTTCCCGTTGAGTCAGATCCTGAAACGCATAAAGCATGGATTTATAGCACAGGTACAGGTATAAATCTGAAAACAGTAAATTTGTTGTTACGTCACAAAAAAGAAAACTGTTTTTGCGATTCAGAAAAATCTTCGCATAGGTAAGTTTGTACGGTACCCTCAGTGCGCGAGATCGACTCGCACTTACCCAGTTTTTTCGTCTATAACTAAGATACTTAGGTACTTCACAATCTACACATGCAAAACCGTTTCATAAAGTTCTCATTTATCTATTCTGAAAAATGTTACCTGTCGCTGCAGGCTTGTAATGTTTGTGAAAGTAATATTATCATAACGAAATATGAAAAACCAAACTAAAATGCGTTACCAACAAGAATAGGATCGATTGCCATGTTGTGACGTCACGTCTTACTGTTTAATCGAAGAATTAATAGGGTGAGCAAAGAAAGAATTTTTTTAAATTTAATTTTCCTATTTAGGAAATGTGAACGAAAACAATTTCATCAGAATCCAGTTCTTCAATTTTGTTCGTCTCTGAGTTCTTCAATTTTGTCTAATTTGTTGCAATGTTTAGTTTAGTTACAGGTTTAACGTAAAAGCTTATAAGACAAACTCAAAAGTAGCATTTGACGTTTTACGAAATATGTGTGTACAAACGTATCTAAATTGCAAAACTAAAATTTACATAGAGATGTATGTATGTTTAACGTAATTTATTGTTTATTTTATGTTCTTATAGATCATATGATCTGAAATAAACGTATTTATCAAAACTTATAATATTAGTTAGTAAGCCCACATATGTTCCACTGCTGAGCGAAGGCCTCCCTCTCTTTTTTCCACACACGTCTGTCCTCAGCCATTGCCACAGTCCCTCCAGTGGTTATCCACCTCATCTCTCCACCTTCGCCTTGGTCTGCCGCGATGTCACCTTGCGTTTAATAGGACCCAATAAGTAATATAAAGATGTAAAGTTAGATTTTTTTGTTTGTAGGAGGATATCTCTGAAAGTACTGATCCGATTGCTAAAATTATTTTAGGTACGCGGGCGAAGCTGCGAGCAAAAGCTAGTTATAAATAAAAAGTTACAGAGCGCAGTTTTTTCTTCCCCATTAAAGTTACTTCGTCTGAATTCGTGACGTTTTCCACTCTACGGCGTCGGATATGGGAAACTTACAGATATCGTTAATGATGCGATTAAACATAGGTAAGCTTATTTTATTGTCATTAGGTATTGATAGTCTCGCGCTTGACCACCATCTCAGCTGATGGTAAGCGATGTTGTGGTCGACGATGGAGCACGCTTGCTTAGAAGTAACCTATTCACTCTTGACTTAAAGACCCCTAAGTTGTAGCTATCGGGAAACACAGACTCTGGGAGATCATGCCACTCCTTGGCTGTACGCACAATAAATGTGTTCATCACTTCAACAATCTACAATCACACCCACTATCAACATAAAAAAAAACAGTGAATTAAAATCTATCGAAGAATACCTTTCGATTGACCGAAGGTTGACTGGAAGAAAATGCCTAAGCCATTAAGTCCGCCTCTGTACTCATGTGTGCATGAAGTATTAAATAAATAAATAAATAGATTTTTCCAAAGCACGCGTAGGCAAGGGCTCTGAGTCAGTCATTTGTCGATATCGACAAGACATGAGTGACGCCTACCTACTACAATATTAATTATGAGACAAGCTAGTGGCGCCTAACACGAGGTGAACAGCTTACTACAGAAGTGGTTTCAATAATTTACAAAGTGAGCATTGTTCAGTACTAGCCCAGTATGTAACAAACGATTATAAATTACTCATTTAAATGACTGAAAGATGAGAAAAACAAACACACTTACACAGTGACGAACTCATAATTACTTATTCGTTAAACCCCAAGCGAATACGGCATTCGCGCTGTCATTGTCTTTCTATTGTGTCTCTAATTGACACGATTGAAAGATTAATCTACTCTAATATTATAAAGAGGGAAAGCCATGGGATATTAAATCCTTAGGCTTATCGCTAAAATATATACCAAGCAGTTACTCAGCTACATGGAAACTCTCCTTACTTTTTGGTTGTTATTTATTAGTTCAATTAAATATATCGATTATAGAAAGAACCAAGTTCAAAAGACGACGTGTTTCAATTAAGCCATTAACCCATTATGTTGTAACACAAACCGTCCATTGTTCTCAATAGTTTGGCACTATGTCAGTAATTGACGGAGCGATTATTTTGTAACGGTTGTGCAATATGTCCACAGTTGGCATCTCCACGGGTATCATTAGACAATGTTTTTGCTAAGCGATTCTTTTTTTGTTTTCAGTGTCCGGAGATAGCGGTCATTTTGGCAGCCTACAGAATGATTCTAACTGTCCCCGCATCACGGGCCATAAAAAAACGCCGCTTCAAGCTTTTTTTTGACGCGGACTTTTTTGTGGCTCGTGTGCGGCAGTGCCGCCACAAAAAAACGCTTGAAGCGGCTTCAAGCTTCTCCGGATACAGGAGATGTCGCGCGCTTCAGCTGTTTTTTGCGGCCGCTTCTAGCTTTTTTTTGTGGCCGCTTCTAGCGTTTTTTGTGGCGGTGTTTTTTGAGGCCCGTTTGCGGTGACAGTAAATTGTCTAGTCCTATTGTCAATTCATAGAAATATTAACTACTACATGGAAATCACCAGATAACTTCTCCCGCTATGTGTGGAGTAAGAAGAAGCGTCAGACTTTTACTGCCAACAACCCACAGTGTTTCTTCAGTTACCCTTTATTTTCAGGGGCGGCAGATTGTTTGGAGGATAACCCGCATATCCTTTGAAAAATCTGCAGCCCTGGCAGGACGACTTCCATGCCTAGTGAAGTAGAGTATCCACTCCTGTTGCATATTCTTGTCATTTTGGCTGGTTCACAGATTGGTACAGTTTCATTGCGATGTAAATTATCATTGTTGAACTAAGGTTTAATTTAGCTCGAAGTTTATTATTTGACATCGTTTAATGGATGGTATAACTATTCTATCTCACGAAAACGAACGCTTGGTGTATAGATTATGAAGGTTCATGTGTGTTTCAGTGTGGATAAACTATTTTCTCTTTTGTGGATAAACTAAGTTGTCTTTATTTACTTAATGGGACAAACCTGTGATGATCATAAAATTACCATAAAATTAAAGCCTCTAAGGTCAACACCTAGAGCACACACTGTGAGGTACGAACCTCGCTGTGAGAGGACAGCAAGGAAAGGGGTGTATGAAACATTATACTACGCACGACATTTCAGCTATTTAAAAAAATTGCTTAAAAATACAATCTTCATTGTTCAATGCGTTAAAGCAGTTCTATACGAACGTTTATAGCAAAGCTCTTTAACAACAATTACATAACTCAGTCACGAAATAACATCAAGTACAATGAACCCAACATTTAAATGATCTAGATCAAATCCTAGATTCTTTCTCTCGTCTAAAAATAATTACGAAATCATAAGATGATATTTACATTATGCAAACGTCAGTAATTACAATAAGTATCACAAAATGAATGGATGGACGATAAAGCTGGGTGTTATTGCGCGGTGAGAGTAATGTCGTACCGGTGATGGTAATTCTGTTATCTAATTCAGATTGTGCCTGCGGGCAGTCCGGTTGCGTGACGTGGAAGGCGGAAGAGCGACGGGATTTTGTCGGAACGGCTTGTTTCCTGTGCACTATGGTGTTATTATACAGATTAATAGACATCAGGACATTCGTTATAAAATATTGGATTACTGAGTGTTCCCAGTAATCCAATATTTTATAATATTTCTACAAACTACAAATAAAAACATAGTGTATGAGTTTTTGTTGTTTGTTTCGGTGTTTCTTCTCAGGGTAATCAGCTAGGAAACACCAGCTTCATCTAGTTAAAACTGACTGTAAACAAAAACGACGTGTAAAAGTGGTTTTTTTTAAAACCTATTTGCAAAATAAATATAATTTATCATTTCGTTATGTACGCACCCAGGATTATTCTTGTGGTCTTTCCGTCTAGGCTAGAGTGAATAGGCTTTTAATAAACTAGTGCGCCTCACCATAAACGATTGCATCACTGCTTACCATCAGGTGGGATTGCAGTCAAGCACTAGTTTATATTTATAAAAATATAATTGTGTTTTTTCAATAAATAAAGGAAATAAATATATTTCGATGGGAAATAAGATTAGAGGGTTGCGACTTTAAAATAACCAGAGGAAGATAATTTATTATTATTCATTTAAATTGTATGTACAGTAGTAGTACCTATGCGGACTTAATGTAAGAAGGTATTCTCTCCTAGTCAACCTTTGGGTTAAAAAAGACTACACTGTGGTAGGGAGGGGGAGGGCTATGTCCAACAGTGGACGTATTTCAGCTGATATGATGATGATGATGATGATGACACTGTGGTAGGTATTCACAATAAAAAAATAATAACATAAGATATTTTAAATAGAATGGATCATAATAGGGATATCAAATTGTAAAATTTAAGTATTTATTTATTGAATGTATTATGTTTAAGTATGTATAGGGTGTTGTGCACATATCAATTAATATATTGTTAGTTTTAAGTTAGATTTTTTTTTTTGTTATTATCAACAAATACATTATTTTTATTTTCAAATACAATTAAAATTAAATACAAAATGTCATAAATAAACCGTCAAACATCATTAAATAACCCGCCCCTGATCGTTCCCGGTGCAAAAGTGCCCATGACACTCGCCGCATTTCCCCGCTGAATTGCGATAGCCAACCTTTGCACCAAGAACGACCCGGACCGGGAGTCACCTGTTGCCTCCCCGAGCCTACGGCCCAAATCCCCCACAAATTGTAAAATTAAAATAATTATATCAGTAAACGTACGTCCTCATCACATTTATGTCAAATTACACACTTAGGTAATCGAGCAGGCAATTCTAAGTCATAAAAAAGCCACAACTGAAACTAAATAATAAAAAACATTCACAAATCAATCGAATATTATATGGTCGATAGCTGTGATGACTGTGAAAGGGAACCCAAATGATTCTAGTTTTCCTTGATACAAAACGTTCATTATCAAGCTAAACCTGTATCTTCGTTTGAGAAATATTGTGTCGTCTAACACTTTGATACGTATCTAGAAATATTTTATCTCAAACTAGTATGATTGTGGTATGCAGATGGTCTGGGAAGCACGTGCGCAGGGGCGTCGAGGACGTTTAAAAGTTACCTGAAAACCATACTTGACCTACACGGACGCGTAGCTTCAAGTCGCGTACTTGGCAAATACTAGCGTAATAATAACAGGAAAGACAAACAGTACTGTATTTTGTTACAGTATGTCGCACCTCAGCTCTAATACTGTCACAACTCAAAAATCAAATTATTGAGAAAAGGCTTTTAAATTCTAATAATTCAGGGATGTGATGCAAAATATAAATAACTACCTTTTGCCCGCGGCTTCACCGCGTACATAAAATATATATATATTTCTCTCAGGAATAAAGGAGCTTTCTATTGGTGAAAAAATTTTAGAAATCGGACCAGTACTTCCAGAAATAGGTAATCTCTGAAAGTACTGGTCCGATTGCTACAAACAAACAAAAACAAAAAGCAAACTTCACCTCTTTATAATATTAGTGTAGTAAATGGGTCACCTGTGGGCAAATAATTGAACAATATCTGGCTTAAATTATGATGAATTCTGAAATTAATAGCATAATTTTCAACATTTTTTTTGAGTTGTGACTCTATTTGAGCGGAGGTGCGATATATATATCGTCAGTGCTTGCAAAATGCTAAATAGAATCTTGCTCATTTATATTCAGTTCCCTGAACCTATGCCCCGACCAAGCTTATGGTGTAGGTAGTGTCACTGCCGTCAGAACTGTGGGAGTATATTAAACACCTCGGTCTCTTGTCTGTTCCTTCAAGTATACCTCTATCTGTTTTACAAGTCACAATGTACTGTAGGTAAGAAATTATTGCAACAACGCCCACAAATTCTGAATCTATATTTAGCCCTTTGAATGGAACATAACGAATTATGAAAACGAAATATTCCTGCAATACTTCCAACTCTAGCAAAGCGACGAATCTATCAGACTTACATAAGTCAGCCTATAGATCTCATTAGAGTCTATTCAGAGTTCTAGATAACAATCGTGAGTATATAAATCACGTTTTGAAAGTAAGAGGATTCTTAGACATAGCGACTTGTGACGTCATTCATAGCTAGTAAATCTGTGGTATGCCCACACGCAGACGACAATGAGATGAGCTTTTGATTAATGAGTTTGAAATATTTAAAATGTAGGTAGTTGAGTAAAGGTTTTGTTTCTATACTAGCTTCAATGGAACTGGAAGAGAATTGATTGAATAATGATTTCAATCTTTGTTAATTCGCAAATAGAATAATTGAATCTTTATTTATTAAACACAGCTTTCTTTTATTAAAATTTTAATAACAGACACCCCATTAATTTTAAATTCCTATTGTAATCTTATTTTGCATACAATAAAGAGTCTTTCATCTACAGGCCGCCAAATAATAGAGTATTTTTATGATCTATAAATCATTAACATAGATCATACAATTATTAAAATTAATAATGTTCTCAAAGTATAAAGTCATCGTAAAATTAAAATAAAAAAAAGTGGAGAGAAATAATTAAATAAATATTTATCACTTCACAATGGTCACTATACAAACAAGAACGCACGCAGCGACATTTTAATAAAATAAAATATGGTGATGTCCGTTTATTTATAAGTCGTAAAAAATGTAAAACATAAAAAAGTCGCGTGACTTAATTGCACAACATTTTAGATTTAATTTTCTGCGCCGTGTAGTCTTTTGCCTATAAAAAAACAAATCAGCAATCTGCAAATACATCGTTTAATTTTCTCTAATGGTCACGTGTATATAAGACACTACTAGCTTTTGCCTGCAACTTCACCCGCGTACAAAAAACATGTCACTCAGGAATAAAGCAGCTTTCTATCGGTGAAAAAATTTTAGCAATCGGACCAGTACTTCTAGAGATTACCTCGTACAAACAAAACCGGCCAAGAGCGTGTCGGGCCACGCTCAGTGTAGGGTTCCGTAGTTTCCCGTCCGTCACAATAAGTGTACCCACTTATGAGTTTAAAAAATGCTTGCTTATACGATTATACTACAAACTTAGTCCAGAAATTATTTTGTAGAACCCTTTTGTCTTTTTTTTACAAAACTGTTCTTTCCATCAAGTTCAAAATAATTTTCCTAGGAAGTCCTTATAAAGTTCTACTTTTCAGATTTTTTTCATATTTTCTAAACTTATGGTTCAAAAGTTAGAGGGGGGGACACATTGTTTTTTACTTTTGGAGCGATTATTTCCAAAATTATTGACATTATCGAAAAATGATTTTAGTAAACCCCTAGTCATTTTTAAATACCTATCCAACAATATATCACACGATAGGGTTGAAATTAAAAAAAAAATCACTTCCCACTTTACATATAGGGGGGCTACCCTAATAAAACATTTTTTTCCAATTTTTATTTTACCACTTTGTCGGCGTGATTGATATACATATTGGTACCAAATTTCAGCTTTCTAGTGCTAACGGTCACAGAGATTAAGCGAGGACGGACAGACGGACAGACAGACATGGCGAAACTATAAGGGTTCCTAGTTGACTACGAAACCCTAAAAAACAAACTTTACCTCTTTATTATACTAGTTTAAATGGGTTCGCAGTCAAGCACTATCTTGCACTTATTAATATAAACTTGATGTATTCAAGTACATATTATAAGTTTGAAATTTTTTTCACAAATTTGGATACATACCGTACTCGTACGAATTATTTATTACTCTAAATTCTATTTTGAGGGACAGAGTGTTTCTGATCTCTTGATCGGAACGCATGACTCTGCGGTACGCGGTAACGGATACATAACCGTTAATACCATTTTTGGATGGTTTACTGTCCCGTCACATTTGCGTCAGCGATGACAGGTAGCTAGCTTTAATATCTAGACGAAGAAAAAAACATCACCTTGTAAGTTTTATTTTGGCGTACAATAAAGTTAATTCTATTCTATTCATTTTCCTGCCCTTGTTCTATTTTACATGAGGACTTTATCTTCAATTTTTATCAACCATCACGCTGCCGCTGATCTTTTCCTTGATATCACGCCTCAAACAATCCATCCATATTTTATGTAGCCTCCCTCTCAGACGTGTACTTATAACTCCAATTTATTAGTTATATAACCAACATTGTGGATTGAAATAAATTTTGGTTGGATAAGTGATTATTATATGCCTATTTATAGGTCACATCTGTATATTTATGTACAATACCTAACCTATACTCACAATAAAGATATTCTGATTATGACAAGGCAATGTTTGTCTACTAGAAATAATACAGGAATAATAAAAATAAATTAAACAAAAACAGATTACGACACAGGTCATATCAATACGTATTAAGGCGCGAGCCCACCACGGCGCATGCTGTGCACGGGCACGCGGCGCATTTTAGCTGCGTGTATTAATTTGTTTGACAACGTGGGTCTACGTTTCCACTGGAGTAGGTATACAAAGACCCACGACTACATATAGCGTGACACGGCGCACGTAGAGGCTACGCACGTGTATGACGCCAACCACGCATGTATCAATGACGTCAATTCATGCATAGCCTCTCCGTGGGTTACAGTGGACACAACCACATACATTTTCTTACTAAGTAAAGCGTAGATTTCAGTGGTACGTGCGTAGCCTCTCCGTGCGCCGTGGTGAGGCCGCGCCTTTATAATCACAGATAGCCATGTTATCTATGTAGGACGCGCCGCAGTGTCAATACTCCACACGTAATGTCAAATGTCAAGTCTGTGTGATAATCTAGTTGTACAGAACGTCTGAGTATCAAGTTGTAGATCTTCTTTTTGTTCATTATGTTTTTTATTATTTGCATTGTGTAGCTAAAAAGGGGGACGGTCTTTAAGCTGTATTGGTGATTGGTTCGATATCAAGATCATAGTAAGAATACCAAGCGTAAAATAATAAGGAAAAAGTCTTTTGGCTTTTTTTTTTTTTAAGTTTTTTACGCTTCCTTGGATCAGCTTTACCATTTTGTGGCGGAAGTTGTGAAGACTCTAGGCAGTTGGAGTACGGAGCCAAAGTATTTTGTGAGGGCTTTGGGCTGTAGGCTCGGGGAGGCAACAGAAGACTCCCGGTTTCGGTTCTTGGTGCAAAGGATGGCCATTGCTATTCAGCGAGGTAATGGGGCGAGTGTTATGGGCACCTTTGCACCGGAAACGATCTAGAGCGAGTTATTTACGACAGAATGGGACAAAAATATGTGATACTCCGCCAACCTCAAATAAAATGGGGTAAAGGTAAGAAGATGATGAATATTATAGAATATTAAAAGTCGATATAAAATAATCTTTCACCTAGTTGTATTGTGGTGACATCTAAGGCATCACACAGAAACTTAAAAAAATAAAAATCCGACTTCTCCATACGACTTAATACAACAGTTCAAAATTATCAATCGGACAGTTTTCTGGATCAGATAAAACATCCATCTGTAGCCCGATTCACATAATGAAAACCGTAACGAAATCGTAGCGATTTAGTCGTTTAGACCATTTCCGTATTCACATCCATCAATCGAGTTTGAACGACACCGATTTTAAAGTCGTTTGAAATTCGTCGATTTAAAAAAAAACTGTATTACATTATCCTGGTAGAATACTTATTAATGTAAATGGAAATAAGTCGATAGATCGTGAATACCGCTTTTGGATAGGACTTTGATCGAACGACTATAAAACTTCAACGATATTTGGCTTGTTTGATTTTACGTGAATCAGGCTACTGGTCGGAGGATACTCCCTTTCAAATGAGGTTTACATACCATACCTCTAAAGTACAAATAAACTATTAAATGAAGGTCAATATTACTTAACATAGTAGTGACATAATAATAGTTATTTCCATTGCTTCCTAAAATATCAGTCGCCATTTACTAACACAGATGCCCAATACAATTAATACTATAAACATTTCATTAAACCAGAACCTCAGATTAACAAACAAAACAATGCATTATTCATATCATCATAACTACGGCAAGTGGAGGTGTCGTTAACCTTAGCGGCAATGGTTGTCTTCCGCTCCACAGTAGGTTGGCAGTACTTCGCAGTAGGTTGGTAGTACATTCATTACAATGTTGGTAGATTCGAAGTAAGGTTTTGGTAAAAAATCATCTAATGACTTGACTATTTGTGTTAGACTTTTACTGACTTTTTTTTATCCGATATAAACTAGTGCTTGACTGCGATCCCACGTGATGGTAAGCAGTGAAGCAATCGTTGATGGTGAGGCGCACTAGTTTATTAAGAGACTATTGACTCTAGCGTTGAAGACACCCAAATCATAATCGGACATCTTCGAACGACGACTTCCACATTTATATTCCTTCTTGGCCCTTTGCGTTCCAGGATTAGGAGTTTTCCTTTCGGAAGTAAAGCCATGGCCCCAGTAGGCATCGGCTCTGCTGGGCCCCTACGGTTTTGCTCCAATCTCTTTGAGGCACGTATGGAACACTACGCACCATCGACGACTCGGTCTCGGTCTGGTGATTTGAAGCCAAGTACGACGCGTTGATGTCTTTCGTATGGAGAGCTTTAAAGTGGGTTGTGAGTAACAAATTTTAAAGTCCTCTTGCAATTACATAAGTTTCTACAACTTGAATGACCTTGCAAAACGCTTAATCTTCGTACTGTACACATGGTAGTACGAAATTTATTCGGCTGATTTTGGTCATTGACATCTTCATTTTTCCTATAAAAACCAGAAATGCTTTTTTTGTGATTTTACTAAAAAACGATATTCGAGAAACGATGAGTCTTTTCCTTGTTTTTTTTTCTTTTGTTGTTTTGTGTACTATAACGGTATCTTCGTATCCTCATCCTATGCCCTATAACATGGAGCTAAAGTGACATCTGCTCAACTACCTAACGGAGGGACAACAATTTGACCAAAAAAAAAAAAATTAAATTAATGTTGCGCCAGTGATACGAAGAAGTTGTTTAGTAATAAAGGTAGTAAATATTATAACACTAGCTTCTGCCAGTGCCTTTGTTCGCTTGAAAGTAAAAAAATATGTCACGAAATTTACTCCGGGGATATAAAGTTTTCTACCAGTTCTGTTCAGACGTCTGAGCGTTAAAGAGTAATAAACATACACACACACCTACATTACACATAATTTTTCGGATATTATTATATTATTGTAGTTTAATGTATGATTAGATTCGGTTTACGGTTTTATTTGTATTCCTTTTAGGTTTTCTGACTTGGTTTAAATTCAATGAAAAACTTGTCAACGATTGACGATGAAGATTTCTACTCGTGACTTCTTGAAATGGCCTGACATGTTTTGTACAATAGTTATCTAATATATTAAACTTGTGCCCATAGGCATCCCATGAGGGAAAGTAATTTGGTATTTTTGATGCATAATCAGTACTGTCTATAATTGTATTTCAAAGAGGAAAAGACTTTTTTTTGTAATAATTATAATATAACTGACTGTGATCCCACCTAATAGTGAGAGTTGATGATGAGGCGCACTAGTTTATTAAGAGCTGATTCACGATAGACTTGACGGCACCTAAATTATAATCGGACGGTAAGATTTGTATTTTTTATTATAACTCAAAAACTACCAGACCAATTATAAAAATTATTATACTAATACAACGCTACTTTATCACTGATTACATACATATATTCTGTTTTTACACAGCTAGTAGTAGACATTTTATACAAGAAAAAAACTACTCATGTAGCATGATCTTTCAACCGATCAGGACTATTAAAGGCGCTACCTCTTCAGTAGCGCGTTCAAAAAAACCAGAGTCGAGTAGAGTTGCAACCCAGGTTCGTTCATTATAAATAACTTGAGTAGCTACCCGGAGTTAACCCAACTAACCCTAACTTTGAGCAGGGTAGGTTGGAGTGAGCGGCAATATGCTTCACATTGACAGTTGAACTCCGTTCGTGTTCAAAAATGCCAGGATAGAGTAATTACCCAATGAAGTCTGCGGGGTGCCAGCTGAAAACCAGCGCTGGGTGTTTGACGCCCAGCAATTGCTGAGTTGGTGACCCTTTCGGTTCAGGCACAGTCACTGCAACTGTATTATATATCTGTACCATTTTTTAATATTATTATTTTATGTTGTGGTATATTGTGTTGCTTGCGCCGAATAAATGCTATTCTATTCTATTCTATTCTAAGTCGTTAGAGTTAACTCTAAACTCAAATTTGAACGCAGCCCAGACGTTATTTTTGAGTTATGGCTCCTAGCGGATTCAACAAGGCTTAATTCTTAACTCTTTGTTGTACACTAAACATAATATTAAAATAGTGATTTGACAATTCACGTACAAACGCGAGTTTAACTCAACAATGAGTTTTTTGTCCCAATCTTTTAATGACAGAGAGATCACATTCTAGGGTATGAACCAGTGTACAATATAAACCTATATGTTAAACAATAATTGTAATTGAGAAAGGATGCTCTTTAACCTTTCAATCGTGGAAATTACAGACACAATAGAAAACAATAGGTGCGCGAACGCCAGCGTTCGCTTGGGGTTTAATGAATTAATTTATAGAAGACCTAAATTCATTTTCAAGCAAACATATGGTCGGCGCCATGTTCAAAGGAAAATGTTTTAAGGCTGCAGTTTAAATCATAAATTATATATGTTATTACGTTGTAGTCTATGTGGGCCTGCATACATTACGTTACTGACAATATCGAAATTAATAGCAGATCTTGAACTTACACCCACCGACACAAGATCGAAGGTAACGCATTAACTTAACTTTACTAGAAATAGAATTGTACACACACAGATGTAGCAAGTGTGGTGTAATAATGTATGCCAAATATGAGTGCAGTGTGTCCCTGTCCAAAATATGACCCACTTATTGGAGTTTCTCGAGTGCCCAAACATTTGCTCCATTGAAGATTTAATGCATGCCACTGATGATGCTATAAATATGGCTACCTAGTAGGCACAAACTATTTAAGAGTGGCCAATGACTCGAAAAAAAGAATTCAATAAAACCAATAGTTTTATTTTTAGGGTTCCGTACCCAAAAGGTTAAAACGGGACCCTATTGCTATTACTTCGCCGCCGATTGTCTATCATTAGCCTGTATTTCATGAAATGTGATAACTAGACAGTTGAAATTTTCATAGATGATGTATTTCTGATGCCAGAATAACAACAAATACAGAATAAAATAAATATTTAAGTAAATAACGTGATTTTTTCTGCCGTTTTTTGCTACGAACGGTACGGAACCCTTCGTGCATCAGTCCGACTCGCACTTGGCCAGTTTTTAACTGAACATAAAAACACTCGGTAGATATATCTCAACTCGACTCTACTACTATATTTAAAAAATAGTCTCAGTCTAATATAGATGTACCATCGTCATGAAAAAAGAAGACACTCAAGAAGTTGGATATTTTTTTGCTAAAGTAGTCTTTTGGGCCATGGTTTCATTGTTATCTCATCTTCATTTTAGCCAAAAGACGTCCACTATTGGACATAGATGTCCCTTAAGTGTCACCACAACGACTTGTTCTGTGCACCAAGAGATGCACACATATGCGAGCATCTATCGAATTCCCGCGACGCTCACTAGCACAATCCACAAAAGTTAAAAGTTGGGTAGTCCTTGTGGGAAACCTGCCAATGGAGCGTCTTCCAGTATGCGGTCACCAGAACTCAGAACCTTTCGGCCCTACCAGCAATGTGCAAAATACCGTGGCTTAATACACATAAAACTACGAATATCAAGCTTTTGAATGTTGATAATTAATTCTTTGTTTCGTTTTAAAATATAATATAATAGATAATATTCCACAACTATCAACAAGCTAAGAAGATAAACATATCAATAAATTTCTGAATATATACATAATATACATAAATTACACCCAGACACAGAACAAATGATCATGCTCATCACATAAACATTTGTCCTGGGTGGAAATCGAACCCACGACCTGCGGCATAGTAGTCAGGGCCACTAACCACTAAACCAACAGGCCAGTCAAAAAATGTACAGTACTGTCATGGCTGTATGTTTTACTTTAAGTTTTTGAAATCATATAGCTCATGTTTGCTATAAGAGAAGAAAAATAAAAACTAAAATTTAGTTTTTATGCTGAAAAATTTACCTGTTTACGGCTTCAGTTGTAAGACAGTCCATAAGAGTGAAGCTGCCGTAAAAACCAGTTTATTATAGTTTCCTCTAATCATCTACTATTATACAAGCAGATGCATTTATTATAAATATTAATGGCGAATATCAATAGTTTCACAATTAACATAATTGCTTCTATTGATGTTTGTCAAATATACATTTGTATATCTACATATGCAAGCAGGTATGTATAATTTTTAATATAAATCTGGAAGTGAAGTGGTTTTATAATTTATGTACATATTTTTACTTGAGTTTAATTGTTAACAATAACATGTAGGTTCGTATGTACAGTAGAGTTAATTATCGTAATGTAAAATGTTTGTATTATAATAAATTATATTTATAACTGAGAAACAAGGTCGAATGCCGAGAAATAAATAAAAATATCCTCATACGTTACATAGGAAGAGAAAAAACTTATAGAGTTAAACTGTACCACGATGTACCTACATATTAATAACAGCTGATGTATGAATGAAGTACGAAAAGTCATTATTGATTTTGTCAATGTGCCTATTTGAAGAGCACTTAAAATTAAACATACAAACTTTTTCAAACGGCCTAACCAATCTTTAAAACTTTTTTTTAAACGGAAAACTTTACAGTTTAATTTTACGCAAGTGACAAATCAATATTTCACTCTATACTGCATGTATGTATGTATGTATATTGAATATAGGCATGCACCTGCAAGTAACTAGATACAACCAACATTGTGATAGGGAAAATTACCATAAGTGATAAAATGTTGCTGTAATGTAGGAAATTGTTAGTGCACCTAATTAGATGCTCGTCCGACCGCTGAAAGTGACGAAATATCTCTCACCTGCGTGTTGACATCAGTAAACAGCAAACACAGCAGCGCTGCACACACCAGCAATAAATGTAAACAACCCATGATGCACTACACAGTACTCAAACTAACATTACTCACTAACAATCCTTACAAGACAAATTACGACAGGAAATTGTCAAACAAACAATTGCATACAAAAAATAATTCCCACTAGTTAATCATCGATACAATGCCGATGAAACCACATTCACTCGGCTTCACCTTTCCTTGTAATTATCGAAAAGATATAAATGTCAAATGCACTGTAAACAATCGATAAAATTCCGAATCTATCGATAAAAAGTTCATAGAAGTTGCAGCACTATTATCACACGGCTGTTTTTTTTTTTTAGTTTTTAAGTTAGGATTAGTGTCGATTTTTTTTTCGTGTTCGATTATTATTTCGAATCGTTTTAGTATCTCGATGGCTGCGCGCGCGTTCTCAGCGCAGTTTCAAGAGAGACTATTTGACATTTGGCCGCGCCGGTCACGAGCTAGTGATGCCCCCCTACTCGGCCTGACTTGCGTCCTTGAACGTACTACACTGTTCTCGATTTATGAATTCGATGTGGTCTTATTACCACCGTTGTCTGAATCGGCGGATTTAGTTAATTATGCATCTGTTCTGACTTCCTGACATGGGTAGCTGAATTAACGAACAGTGAAATGACGAATTAATTGACGAAGCTATGAAAAGCATTGCGAAAGGATATCAGGCGCAATTCTCTCAGCTCTACCCATTTTTTAGGGTTCCGTACCTCAAAAGGAAAAAACAAAACCCTTGTAGAATCACTTTGTTGTCCGTCTGTCCATCCGTCCGTCTGTCTGTCAAGACACCTTTATCTCGGGAATGCATCGAGGTATCGAGTTGAAATTAAATCAATATACTCAGGTCTACAGATTCAAGAAGCTGTAAAAAAAATAAACTTGTAAGTGAAAAAAAGATACTTCGATTTATGTGGCAAAAACATAAATTTTGACACCGTCGAGGAAATCGAAATTCATGGGATACCCCGTTGACCCAAAATCCTGAAATTTGGCACAAAGCAAGGTCTTATAGCACAAGTATAGGAATAAATCTGAAAACTGTAAATTTGTTGTTAGGTCACATTTTCTTTGCGATTCTGAAAAACCTTTCGAGACTTAATTCTGGAATCTAACTACTAACATAGGTAAGTTTGTGCGGAACCCTCAGTGCGCGAGACCGCCTCACACTTGCCCAGTTTTTTAGGGGTTGGGCGGGAGAGAGTGACAAACTTTTACTAACAGACTTTTAAACTCACAGTGTTCCCCAGGTTGCCCTTTTGCGAGGGCTACGGTAACTCCTTCGAACAATTCTCAGCCCTGGCAGGAATCGTCTCTAATTGGCCCAATTTTCTCTTCTAATTTTGCTGACATCTCTTTGGGAATACAACGTGTCGTCAACCAGGGCTTAGTCCTTGCCGGACGGCCGGACGATGAGCTACCCATTGCTCGCCGACCGGAAACCCTAAATTCTATCCCTATGTTCGGTGCGCCTATCCTTAAAGGATACTGGCTCAGAGGTCTAGTGACCAAAAATAAGAACAAAAGTGACCCCACATGACATAACCCAAAGAACTGGACACAATAGCATCATCAGCCCGTACTAGTGTACTTCTGGAAATGTCACAAGCAAGGACAACCTCTCCTCATAACTTAAAGGAAGCACTCATCCAGCCCCCACTACGAGGAAATCCAGTAAGATTAAAGGCAACAGACTCTCCTCGAGACTTCATAATTTATTATTTAATTTTGATTTTATTATTTAATTTTAATTGATTGAATTTAAATAATTTTTTTTATTATTATCTAATTGTATAAAAACAATTTTAATTTACTAGAAAGATTTAGCTTACGTTATTTTAATTTTATAAACTATGATTTTAATTGTGACTGTTATTTATTTATTTTTTATATTTGTATGTGAGTCAATGTTACTTGCAATAAGAATTGTTATTATTATTATAAGACTTAATACGCTCATCAAAACTAGAAGAAAAACATTAGTTAGAAAATACACATTAATAAGAGGAAAATTAGATCAATCGAAAATTATTAAGGATTCTTTACGCAAAAATCAAGCAGCGTATTATTTTTCTTTCAGAGTTGTTTTTTTTTTCATAATTGTGTCTTCGATTGATTACTTTCAAAGACGTATTAAAAGAATAGAATATATTTTATTGTACTCGAAAACAATAACCTAACTATCAAATTAATTATTATTGTGTTAAACTCATAAAAGTTATGGCACCTAGCTTATAAACTGTTACGATGCGTATCGTATTCTCACGGGCAAGTCGGACGAATTCACTGAGCAAAAAGTTTATAATAGAAATAAAATTTTATCGTAAGTAATTTTATTTTATTGATAAGTTTTTTACAATTCGATATTCTTAGATGCCCTTAGGTCACCTTTATGTGTAAATGTTATTAAGGAAAGTCATGTTATCAATCTTTGGATTTATACCTAACTAGCGTCCTGGCCTAGCTTCAATTGGGTGTTAGGAATCTTTAAAATTTTCGGATTTTTTCTATTTTATTATGCATGTATGTATGTGTGTTATACACTTGAACGTTTCTCGTGAATCACTCGATCAGTGCAAACTGCATGACAATCCGTTCAGCAGTTTTTGAGTTTATTGCATTCGTACAGACAGATGCGGTGGAGGACTTTGTTTTATATGTAAGGATTTCTGTTCTTACAGCATTTACGGTTAATATACGCTTAAACGGCTATTTAAAATATCGGTACAAGTAATAGTTTCTGCGATTACCGAGAGAGGGCGTGTCAGACATTAACTGACTAAAATTTATTCATCATTTCTCCGGCCCAGTTGCCACCTCCGATTGCCTCCACGAAGATACGGCGACGCTCCGCCCAAGCAGAGCATATCTCCACCATGCTCCACTGTATCCTCCGGGAAGTCTGCATAATGGCGACGCCCGTCCTGGATGTAGTGATAGAACTTCCCGAACTTAAAATGTCTTGTGAAGATCGAGCTTAGGCTAATGGGATATGGTTTTAATGAAGACAAACGTTGGCACATTATATCAATACTTTGTAATTTAGGTACTCCTGTTACAGTAGCTGTTCAAAAAGTGGCTTAAAAACAATCTATTTTTTTCCTATCATCATCCGTGCGTCACTGCGGGATGCCAGCTGAAAACCAGCGCTGGGTGTTTGACGCCCAGCAATTTCTGAGTTGGTGACCCTTTCGATTCAGGCACAGTCACTGCAACTGTATTGTATATCTGTACCATTTTTAATATTATTATTTTATGTTGTGGTATATTGTGTTGCTTGCGCCGAATAAATGCTATTCTATTCTATTCTATCAAATTCAAATAATATTCTTTTGAACAATCCTTTAAAAGTATATTTTGCCATGAGGACTGGTACCTTACTGTAGAACTGGCTCATTTAGTTTTAGTTGTAGAGAATCGCAACTAAAAAGAAAAAGATTGCAAAATTTTCAAAGTAGGTGGGTAGGCGTTGTTAGTTCTTTGGCAACGACTTCCGAAATCATGAAATCATTTTGCAATATTTGTTTTTTTTTTAAGTTTTTTTTTTCTACATTTTATTTGACATTTTGCAACTATGATTCAGAAAAAGATCGCAATAAAATGATAATATATATGATTCTTTGTAAGTTTTTCTCACGGATCTACAAATGGTTTGTTTGTAATATGAGCATTCTACAGCCATCGTTGAGACAATTATTAGTTTTCCGGATACTATGCGCGCGCGCACCTGGACAGCGTTATTAATTATAATTATTAATAATGTCAATTGTTTATGTCACTATTATTAAAGTTCAATTATCACTTTTTTTCTATTTCCATATTAGTTCCATATAAGTATGGTTATGGAGGAGCCACATTTTCTTAGTAGATGTTTTGTAAAGTGGATATAATTATATCAGAAGAATGGCCACTAATTATTACCTAAGTCATCATCATCATTTTCCTGCCCTTGTTCCATGTCATTTGGGGTCGGTATACCATGTTTTTTTTATTTATCTTCTTCTTCTTTTCGTGTCGATGCTCTCAAACTATACTTCTTCTGACCAATATTTGGCAACCTGTACAGCTCTATTGTTGGCCTCGTATAGATCCTGAACACTGCAGGTCGTTACGTTTTTTTATTTACATAAACTAGTGCTTGACTGCGATTCCACCTGATGGTAAGCAGTGATGTAATCGATAATTTTGTCTTCCATTCTATCTTGCCCCCCTATTCGAGTTGGCCAATTCTTTTGTTCTAACCACGTGACTGAGCGTTGAGATGACGTCATTCCCGTGTATTTGAAGCTTTCTACTAGCGTTAACGATTGCAAATTAGCAACTTGGCCAGGAGTACTGTTACCCGTCACGCTATCACTAAGTTCCTATATAAGGTATATATATAAAATAAAATCTCCTATAAAACTCTTGTAATGTGTAGTGTAATTTATAAACACGACTAGGTATCTCGTGCCACTGTCGGTGGTCGCACTCTTCCAAAATAGCTCAACCGAATTTAATATAATTTATTTATGTATACTTGGTAGTTATGAGAATGGGTCGTAACGTATTTTTTTACCCTCCTATCCTAGCCCTTATTTTATAATCGCGCTTTTATTATTTTTGTTTCGATTTATATACTTTCGATTTCTTTGATAATATAATTTATATGGATAATTAAAAAATAAAATAAAATGACATAATTATATTATTTTCCATGGCGTATTGGACAGATTTCCCTGAAAAAGGCGAGGCAGGGACGAGGATAAATAAAACAAATATATAAACTAAATATTTCTATACTATTCTACATAATTAAATGAACCAAATCAGTTAAATACTAACAACAATAATAATTTATAATAATTGTACTCCAAAAACTATTTCAAGCTGTCATCGCAGTGAAGCAGATAGATAATCTTGGACAACGTCACGTCAAATCAATTATATTCAAAGTAGTGTCAAGGGCGGGTTGCTCGCGATAATTATGATGAGAGTAGGCAGGTTAGAGCCAGCAGGTCAGCCTGATTGCTTTTATTAGAGAAAAACAACGGATTAATGGAAATTGCTTATTTGTTTAACCTAATAAGACGAGGTAAGTAAACCTGCGAGGTTGGTTTAGAATTTTTTATTATTATTATTGATAGGCTCACGCTTGACCACTATCTCACCTGATAAGTAACCGAAGATATGAGTGACGATGAAACATGCTTGCCTAGAAGTAACCTATTCACTCTTAACTTAAAAACCCCTAGATTGTAGGTAGCTATCAGAAAACACAGACTTCGGCAGGAAGTTGCACTCCTTAGCTGATTTGATCGGTTTGCAGCACGCTTGCCAAGAATTAACCTATTCACTCTTGACTTAAAAACCCCTCCGTCCCTCAAGGAATTCTACTCCTTGGCTGTCATCATCATCATCATCATCATCAGCCTTTTTAATGTTCCAACTGCTGGGACTCAGAACTTCTCTCTAGGAGAGGGAATGGGCCGTAATCCACCACGCGGGCCCAGTGCGGGTTGGTGAATGTCATATGGCTTCAAATTTTTGGTTCTAAAACAAGCCGGTTTCCTCAAGATGTTTTCCTTCACCGTCTTGAGAGCAGTGGTGATGAAATAAGTTACACAGAGTAATGCACCTGGCAAGGTTCGAACCCGCAACCTACAACTCGTAAGTCGGAGCCATTACCACTCGGCCACCACTGCTCTCACCTTGGCTGTACGCACAATAAATGTGTTCCCAAAACGCTTTGTGCGTATGGGTGGGATGTCTACCAGGTACCGGTGGTGCAACGCCGTACATCTAGTGGTCCGATGATGACATATCTCCAAAGTCCGGACACCTTTTGAAGGTTCCCCTCGAAAATAAAAAAGGTCAACCTGCCGACTCCGACGTAGTCTGCCGCGGCCAACCAAAAACAACAGCCATCTCTAAATTTATGAATGTTAAATTCAAAGCCTAACCTTTTCTCTCCAATCAAGTAAGTCAATACTACAACTATTTGTAATCCTAACTAAATATAAAAGCTATGTAGAGCTTGCGCCTGCGCCTCTGTCGTGTTGCGTCAGAGAACGTGCGCTATCCTTGACTTACCTATAACCGATAGGGCGGGTACTAAACTAAATTCTATCGGACTCCAATAAACATAACATTACATTACATTACATCACATCACATAACATCACGCCTGTAGAACTCGAAGGGGTTAACAGAGATGGCAGCAGGATTGTTCGTAATAGTCTCCGCAGCCATGGAAAGCAAAAGGCAAGTGAAGGAAAGGTCTCGGGTGGGTTTTAGCCAGTAATATCTGACACATGATTGAGCTCAGTTGTACTGATATACGTGTCCTGTCTGTGAACGGGTGCTGTCAGTTGAGACTGGTCATCTCTCAAGTGCCAGTGGCTTATTTTAGTTTTTATATTTAGAATTTGTGTTTTTTTAGGTACTTTACTTACTTATGTATAAGTAGCGATATCACACCACATCAACAAAAAAGATACAAGACAAACATTATTCAAAAGAAGTGTACAATGGGCGGTCTTATCGCACAGGGCGATCTCTTACAGACAACCTTTGGATGGACTGAAAGAGAGAAGAAAGATATAGGGCTGTCAGTGTACATCAGAAATAATACTAATATGAAATAACAACACAAATACACACATTACAAAAAATATACTAATAAATATTAAATATGTAATCAAGCCAGGAGAAGACAAAATCAAAGTGAAAGGTAATGCTCCTTTACCATTTTTTTAAACGTTGGTAGCGTTTGAGCACGTCTCACTTCAATAGGTAACGCATTCCACAAACGAGCAACTAGAACTGTAAACGATTTGTCAAAAAAGGACGGAGATATTTGCAATACAAAACATGATTGAAAAGAGTGTTAATGAAGTTTCTAGCACATTCTTCTCCATAGAGATCTACGCTTTGGAATGTGCAGTTAGCATCATTTTTCTGACTGACTTCTAGATATTTCAAAAGTGCCTGTAAATGGTTTATCTGCACTAATATAATAAAGAGGTAAATTTTGTTTTTTTATTTGTAGAAGGTAATCTCTGGAAGTAGTTACTGGTCCGATTGCTAAAATTTTATCACCCATAGAAAGCTGCTTTGTTCCTGAGTGACATAGGCTGTATATTTTATGTTCACGGGTTAAGTCGCGGGCAAAAGATAGTTTCAAACTATCTTTTTAAAATTTTTCTTTATAAAATGCTTTTAACTTTTAAACTGCTGACACTGCCCAGGGCGGAAAAAGAGGATTCCTCCCAATGTTTTCGTTCACCGATGTCAGTGATGTCCATGATAAACTTAAAAAGTCACATTGGTACTCGCCCGGATACGAACTCTTGGCCTCGTCCACTAGGCCTACAAGACATTATAAAACCTATTAACTAAACATCAATTAACAAAATTAATAGGTTATCAACTGATGGTAAACTATGGGAATGGGTTAAAAGTAAATCTGTTTCTTTAAAATACGTAATTGTATAATGAATGATCAAACGCAATTTGTAAAGGTTAATTACGACAAATGAGTTGTTATTTATGAGTATTGCTGACTTAAATTAAACTTTTGTAGTGTCAGTCAGGTCAATAAAGTTAATTATTCGAATGTAATATGGAAGACGAATCAAAACGTGGAGGCTGGTGGAAAGAAAGGGGATGTTGCCAGTAATCATATTTTAGAAAAGAGGTTTACTTATTTATTTATTTATTACTTGCTCTTGCCTACGGCATTGCCGGCGTACATAAAATATATCCTATGTTTCCAACAGCCCAAAATCGAGGTTTCCCGGACCAAACAACACCCATTTCGGAAGATCCTGACTGTAGAGAAAATATAAGCAGATGAGATGAAGAATCAAAATGCAAACTGCGCAATAATTTGCTTCGAAAAAGATTAAGCAATATAGGTAAAGCAATTCAATTTGTAAACGTCGAACAATCACTCAGATCCAGAGCAGAGCCTTCCACTTCATAGAATCTGAATTAACGATAAAATACCAGTTTACGAAGCGATTATCTTAGTTCAGATTGAACTGAGATAAATATTGCATTACCTAAAATAGTTTTCGTAGAATTCAGTTCAATTTGATTGAGAACGTGTGTGAGCTCATCACGTATGTAATACAAGGAGATTCGATTAATTTGAGACAATTGCTCTGTATGAAACAGATAGTACAGACACAAAATAGATAGGTACAGAAGACAATCATGTATTTACTTCACTTTTTATACCTACGCTCGGTGGATGCACACTAATGAGCGTTTGAGCCGGAATTGTTCGACGAGTGATCCGAGACGCGACCGAGACATCGTGTCTGTGAGCGGTGTCTTTGTGTGCGTCGCTCGAGCGCGCTTTGTATGTAGATTGACTTCTGTACCTATTTTTGTGGTACAGATTTAAGGTAGAACTAAGTTGCGCACACGTGGGTCACTTATGCCGATAGCGCGTCTGTCTCCATACATTTTATATGGCAACTAGACTTGTAGAGCTACATTAAATCCACGCCACGTGACGTTGTTCAACGTACAACTCAGGCGTGGTCCCCGCGTTCGTCGATCTAATGTACAATGTAGTTCTAGCTTTATAATACTGTTGCCCCTAACATTATAGAACACTAGTTGCTGCCAGAGGTTTCACCTGCGTAAAACTGTAAAATTCATCAGCATCATTTCAGACAAAAGACGGCCACTGTTGGGCATAGGAATAGAAATAGAAATAATTTATTTGCTAATAATGCATGTATACAGATAAGATGGTAAGGTATTTTGTTAATAGTCCCAATACATTTTGCCATAAGGCATGCAAAATTATTTAATGTATTACATTTACTACTCAGAAAACAAAGACAAATTCCATTCCATTTACTTAGTGACATTACTATTAATTATTCATAATTAATTGTTAAATTTTGAATTAGGCACAATGTGTAGGATCATCTTCGTATATTACCATCGCATGCGAGATCCCCCCGCATGCAAAAAATTTCAAAATGAAAAAAAAATGCATCCCGCGTGCGTATTCAAAGCATTACAATAAATACTTATATGACGTTTTATAAGTGCCTATGTAGGCCTATGTGGAATAAAAACTTTTGAATTGTTTTTTTTTTTCGGAAATAAAATAGCCAAAGTTATCCTTGTAATATCAGCTATCTACCAGTGAAAGCCCGCGTAAAATCTATCCAAAACTTTTGAAGATTAGCCGGAACAAATAGAACACAGACAGACAAATAGATTATGAAGATAAGAAGAGATAGATTTTTTTTTGCATATTTGTATTGATAGATATTGAAAATATTTTCACGAGCTTTAAGAAAAATAAAAATATTTTGATATTATAATCAAATACTTTATTATGTATGTATAGATTAGTATTCGATTTATGAGTGAATAGAATATTATCGTACTAACAATGAATATCAAACGGATTAATCTTAAATTTATAGATGTAGATCTAGTTCACATTTAAGCTTAACATACCTAATAGGTACTGGATCCGCAACGGATGAGAATGTCAAATGATTGATTTTGAAGTCGAGGCTACTATTTTTAACCGACTTCAAAAATAGAGTATGATCTTCTCAATTTGAACTGATTAGACAAAATATATTTTTTAATCTAGTTGTAAAGATCGGATCCATGACGATCCCAGGGAAATCTTCTAATATTATAGCCATATAAATGGTGTAAGGGACAGCCCTCCACAAACTTTAAGGGCTTGCTCAGTAGATGAAACTGAACAACCCACCATAAAATTTTTTTTCAGTAAACGAAAAAAAATCGGCCTCTCCATACAAACTGTCCAATCAAGTTAATAATTTTGTATGGTGAGGCGGATTTTTTTTTTTCGTTTCCTGAAAAAAATGTTTTATGGTAGGTTGTTCAGTTTCGTCTATTGAGCAAGCCCTTAAAGTTTGTGGAGGGCTGTCCCTTACAGTTTGTTTAAACTCGTTAAAAATAAAATGCCTGTTTTGACATTTGAGAAACACCCCAGAATGTAACTTGGAACGAAACTGAAAGAAACAAGAAATTAATAATTAAGGGTCCGGTGTAGTAGCAGCTATTTTAATAGTGGATGCACTACATCGAACAAGCCGCAAGGTAGTCAAAATAAAAACGTCAAAACGGATCTTTAAAACTTTAATGATTTTAGTATTTTCATTAATAACTCAAGCATTTACATTCAGAAAGAATCACTTCATGAAATTGAACTGATGAAGAAGACCACAAATGACTAACGGAAGTTCAGACCTCTCGCTTAAGATAGCTAAGCAACTATGATGATACAAATAAATCGATAGTTCAATCGAACTGTTCATCGTACGCATTGGAACTTCGTAATAAAACGATGTGGAATATTGTAGTTATCACTGTTTTAGCCATGTTGGAATAAATATTATCATGACTGATTTAATTTCTAACATGGAATCTTTTTCTTTTTAACCGACTTCTAAAAAAGGAGGAGGTTCTCAATTCGGATGTTTGTATTTTTGTTTTTATGTATGTTCGCGCATAACTTCGTCACTTGCCAACCGATTTGAGAAATTCTTTTTTTGTTGGAAAGGGTATACTTTCCAAATGGTCCCATAGTCACCAAGTCGAGATTTGATGATGGAATCTTGGCGAAATCGAGGGAACTCATCAAATATTATAGGCGACCATATAGTTCTTTCGGTATTTTCATCAAAGACTTAAGCATTTATAGTCAAAACATGACATTTGATGAAGTTGAACTGGTGAAGAAGACCAGAAATGGCCAACGGAAGTTCATACTCACACAGATCTCCCAATGAACATAGTTACAAATAAATGAATAGTTCTAAATAGGTATTTTAAAAATGGTATCATCGATGTGACCTGATGATGATGATGGAGCCGGAAGATAGGCACCGGAACTCCGTAATTAATCAATGTATCCTAGCCGAGTTTGGCCTTATTAGAATTGTCATGAGATGCACTTTGGCTATAAGGTACTATCGAACTGATCTGATGATGATGATGAAGCCGGAAGGTAGACACAGGAACTTCATAATAAAACAATGTATCCTAGCAAGGTTTGAGTTAATTGGAATTGTCATGAGAAAAAGGTACTCTTGCTGTAAGTGTATTACAACTAAAAAGTGTGAAATAAAAAACGTTTTACAAAAAAAAAAAATAACCCACTTACTAAAAAAAACACTAAAACCATCAAAATAACTTTAATTTCGGAAGTTGGTGTTAAATAACGAAGAGGCAAAACTATTATAAAAAACACCGACTTCCGAAATTAAAGTTATTTTGATGGTTTTAGTGTTGTTTTTAGTAAGTCGATTATTTTATTTTTTTGTAAAAAGTTTTTTTTGGTCTTTTCGCTCTTGCTATTGTGGTCGTAAGTATCGTGAAGGTACTCCGGAATCTATCAGAGCACGCCGCACGACTTCTCGTTTCTTTAGCAGTCATCCGGGCCCACTCGTTCAATGGGCTGCCAATAGCTGTTTTAATCTAGTCTGTCCATCACAACGGTAATCTGCCACGCGGCCTTTGGTATTGTACAAACTAGTCATAGACCTTTGAATTTCTACTTGGCACAAAAAAAATTAGACACTTTAGCATTACAGTGCAACTGCACTTTTGACCCCTAACCTGAATTGATGAAGTTCAACTAGTCAAACTTTTGGTAATTGATCAACGTCATCCAAACACTCGATAGAAATCATGTTAATTATGCACTCTGAAATAGTGTTGAAGGTTCTCAGGATACTTATCATCCCAGATCTATATAGAATGTAAAGACAAGTAATGCAGAGCAACACAACCTTCAAGCGATCCCATACATCATTAATTTTCTTATCATACTAACAATCCATAAGTTAATCGATACTGATCTGGCATTTTCAGTTCTGTATAGTGTTGATGACCCTCAAGTGTTGCCGTTGTTCCAAAATGATGTTTGTAACACTTTGGAGCTATGAATTAGGGATGTAACAGAAGTAATTATATCAGATCAAATATCACCACAACCAAATCCGGAACCGGAGTTTTTAAATTTGGTTTGTCGGAACCTGAACCGAAATCAGAGGCAGAGACCGAGGCACGGACAGAAATGGAGGTGGAGCTAGAAGAAGGAGCGAAGACAGAGATGGAGGTAGAGGTGAAAGCAGGGGTGAAGGCAGAGATGGAAGCAGAGGCAGAAGTGGTGACAGAAATGTCAAATGAAACACTACTAAAACGAATCAAAGACTCGGATAAGAATGAATGAAGAGCGAACTCACAACATTCCAAATACGAAACAAAACAACAAGTGAAAAATTAATTGACAGAACGTACAGTGGGAAGAAGATTTCCTGTGCTTTAAGTGTAAACTTGTTTGTATTGTACCTCCGCTATAAGTTTATAAAACTTCCACTATAACTCTGTAAATCGAGTAATCGGAATCAAGCCTCCATAGGTAAAATCTCTGCTTTGAACCAGCATCATCGTCATTGCCCATCTCTCTGACCCCAATTTATTTGAGTACGGTTTACAGTGTTATTGTAAGAAGCTATTGGCTAAGTAATTACAACCGCACGAGTAGGTGTCCTAGGCTGAGCAACACTTTTTGAAGACGACCTTTGGATGGAAACTCTCCAAACACACCGAGAGCGCTGAAAGCACGTTAGCATTAGACAAGAAATCAACAACATTCCTATTCAACTTCTGACGCGCGTTTTTATGAAAGTTAGATATCGCTTTGAAGGCCGCAAAAGACAACAATTGAATAATGTTATTTCCAAAAAACAATTTCCCCATGTCTTCAGTTTCCAATATGTATAAATATATTCGTAAATTTTATAAGCATCTAAAAAAGTTGTTTTTTTCTGAGACAACCTGTACAGTAGGTACACGTGCAGGAAACCTTAAACGGCGTAAATATAACGTAATACCTTATCGGAAGTTATATGTTTGAGTCGTTTGGGGTTGAAACATTAGGGCCATGGGGTCCGAGCGCTCATCGAGTCGTGCCTGTTAAGCAAACAGCTGGTCGACTCTTTGCGTGATCAGAAGGCTGGGCTTTACTTGGGTCAACGAATCAGCATTGCTATCCAGCGCGACAAAAACGCTTTTGGGCACTTTTTCCATTGACATCGATGTGGATGATTTTTTTGACGCCCAATAAGTTCTTTTTGTGTCCGTTTGTAACTATTATTATTTTTATTTATTAGTCCGGAAATTTATAAGTAGTTATATAATTATGATTTCTTAGAGAATAAAAAATTTCCCCTGTACATAAATAAAGTACTCCTTCACAGCAATGTCATCCGGAAATGTACCCAGAAGATTGGCAACATAATTGCATCAATTTTCCACACTAGCAAAAGCACGGTAATACTCAACAAAGATGATATCGAAAAAATGCAGAAGATATAAAGAACAGAGCAATTCAATTCACTACCCACAAACAATAACTTCACTAATGTTTACAACACACAACTAATCGATGTTTCTCAAATCGATACAATACTCGATAATCATCTCGATTCCGATATGGTAATCGATGGCACTGAGATAGCCAATGATGTTATCAGTTTTGTTCTTGTTGCATAATATTTGGATCAAGTTGTGTAATTGTTATAAATAGAAGTTTACTAGGTTACTACACAATGGGCTAATAGAAAGCTTTTGTTGTCTGGACAGTTATTCAGACATTTATTGCAAAGTGAATTGGAGATAACCCAATAATGGCGGATATCCTACTCTATGGTTGATTGGAGGTGAGAGGTCATTGCTTTGTGATAAATAATGTTGTTGATCGTCTAGATTTGCTGCAATGATTACAAATTCAGACTAAAGTATAAGTCTAAATAAGTGGCGACTGCATCAGCCAAAAGATTATGGGTTATCTTAATTCTTTGTTCTTTATTGCCCATTAGCTTTTGCCCGCAGCTTCGCCTGCGTATGTAAAGTACACAGTAAACGTACAAATAGTACGTTTCTACACAAGCTTACCTGACAGGTATAACTGTGAAAGCAAACCTGACAGGTATACCTTAGCGTGTGTTTTAGATGCAGATCCATTTTTAAATGTGGCACGATAATTTGATTTGGCTCTTGAAAAAATGTGACCTCTTAAGAGAAAGAAAAAAAAAACAGTTTATTTACGCGAAATGACGCAATCTTAAAACTAGCTAACAAACATAATCAATAGATAGGGAAGATATGCTGGAACAATATGGCTCAATACAAAAAAAAAAACAACAGATGACAAAATAATATCATTCTCATCAGAGTCACATGACTAATTTAAGTATCTTCAACTAATGTACTTATAAAGAACTTCAGCGTGGGAAGATACAGATCAGCTTTTGTTTTAAACCTCTTTTCATCAATGTGAACAAAGCCCTAAGTGTCGAAATCACGTTGAGCGTTAATTTGTTATGTTCAAATATCACTATCGTGGTCTGGAAGTGACAGGTATCACTCGGAACCTCAGAAACAATACTATTCATCAACTGGAACAATATCGCTTAATGTGATTGACAGGAGACAGTTGTAACACTTAGGATACAAGATTGGTTACTTGACAGGCTCCTCAACAACTGCATCCGATCCATATTTAACTTGCGTAAATATGGATGCCCATTCACGAGAGAAGAAGTTTGCGCGCACTGACTACACTCTTCATTCTGCTAAACTCTCCTACCCCTCCTTCTTATCTTATATCTCATTTTCAATATATATGTTCTTCCCTTTCTAAGAATCTTCGTTCTCCTACTGCTTTGCTCTTCTGATTTTGTTCATTCTTCCTTTCAGATACAGTCCATACTTCTGTGGAATGCCTTCCTCTCGACATCAGGACGGCTACCAGTCAGTATGCATTTAAGCAAAAGTTGCGGCATTTACTTTCAGAACAAATAGCATAGTCGTTCCAAAAACCCCTTTCTACTTTATATAAACATAAATGTAGGTATATATTATATTAAATATATATGTATGTCTATTTTAATTATATATATAAATAAATATATATATATTTGTGCACCTGCCATGTTTTCTCTTCACCACCCTAGGTTGACTGGTAGAGAATGCCTAAGGCATTAAGTCCGCCTTTGTACCTTTGTGTTGCATGAAGTTTTAATAAATAAATAAATTGGTAATGGTATGATATAGAAAGGGTAGGTTACAATATACACAAATATCTTCGGCACAAGCGTCTTCATCATTATCATCATCATCATCTTTCTGCCCTTGTCCTATGTTACTTATGGTAGACGCAAAACATTTTTTTTCTTCCATTCTCTCCTATCAACCTATCGCACGCTATCTCTGACTCTCTTTTCTTTAATATCACTCCTTATACAACCCATCCATCTTTTTTTTGACTTGCCTCTCCCTCTCCTGTTTACTGATAGCAACAACCTAGGGGCTTTTAAGTTTCAATCGTCGCCCAAATCATCGCTTACCATCATTTGAGATAGTAGTCAAACGCGAGCTTATCCACAATAAAAACCGGGCAAGGGCGAGTCGGACTCGCGCTTTGAGGGTTCCATACAAACTTACCTATGAAAACAGTTCAATTTTCGAATTGAGTTATGAAGATTTTTCCGAATCGCAAAATTGTTATTTTTTTGTGACGTAACTATGAGACATTGCTTACTACGAAATTTTAGGAATCTAGGTCAACGGGAAATACTCTACAAATTTTGATTCCCTTGAGAGTGTCAAAATACACGTTTTTAGGGTTCCGTTTTTTCCTTATGAGTTACGGAACCCTAAAAAGACATACAACAATTTATAAACGTCATAAATATAAATACACAACAAACTAAGTATAACCAAATATGGACATCGTTCCAGTAAAAGGCCTACCACATTACTTTAGAAGATGCGTAGGAGTTCGAGGAAATAAATTAAAAGTTTGTTTAATTAAGTGATTCTAACCATTGCTACGCTTTTAAGGAGCCTGTAATAATACGCTATACGGTTAGTTAATACGATTTAAATATAATAGTTAAATAATCTATCCTTATGTGGACGAGGTTTTAATCATTGGACCAGGAAAACCGGGGTTTTTGTAGCTGTATATGCTACCATAATTTTAATATCATAATTGCGATAAATAAAAACAGATTTATAACTAGTCATCTCATTATTTTTGATATGTAAGCGGCAGTAATCCATTTTTGTTTCAATCAATGAACCTGCTTTTTTTTCAATACTACAATTTTTTTTATAAATAACATAAACTAGTGCTTGGCTGCGATCCATCAGGTAGGTGAGCAGGGATACAATCGTTGATGGCGAAGCGCACTAGTTTATTAAAAACCTATTCACTTTAGCCCTGAAAACACCTGAATTATAATCAGAAGGGAAATATTACAATATCCCTTGCCATTCCTGTCCTAATCTGAAAATAATGTGTTATTTTCTTCATAATTATTCATTTAAATAGTGCCCACAGAAATACAGAATACGTAACTTCAGAAAGAATTCAGCCTCAGCCAAACATTTGAGACTTACTCAATTTATTGAAACAAATTCTTCCTGTCCATATTCGATATTACTTGTGGTTGGCGCAACACATTTTTTTCTTAAATTCTGTTCAAGCAGAGCGGGTTTCGCTATCACGCTCCCTTTTCTTTCAAATCACTCCTCACACAATCCAACCACGAAACTTACTATGTTGTACATTTTTATTTTCGTTAATATATATATTTATATATATAAATATTTTTTATTATATTCCAATTTTTACTAGCTTTACTTGTGTCCCACAGCTGAGCAAAGGTCTCCGCTTTTTCCATCCAAACTCTTCTGTCATGCGCGATCTCCGGCCAAGCTTGACCAGCAAACGCAATCAAGTCGAGTCACTTCTATATTTTTTTTTGTTGTATAATTTACTCGTGACTCAGTTAATAAACTATATCAATAACAACGCGTGAACACCTCAGGAATTTCCACCCACTCACTAATAACTCTAAAAAGATCTGCGGTGGGACGAATCAGAGTAAATTCGTTGAAAACTATTAGCAATTATGTTGAATCATCAAAAACTTTGTTGTTAATTTGTTTAGTGAATATTACTGAATGCGGTCAAATTCTACAATGGGTATTTTTTTGCGTAATTACAATAGCTTAATCAGCCTTTTTTAATGTTTTCACTTTTTCACTGTACCGGACTCAGGCCTCTTATCTAGGAGAAGGAACGGGCCACGGGTTGGTGAATGCCACATATCTTCTAATTTCTGATTTATTTATATATGGCACACTAACGACTTATTCACTAGTAGGTACATATTTGTACATAAAAATCAAATTTAAAATCTTGAGTGAATTTGTAACTTACAAGTGTGCACAGCATTAACATAAATTTTCAATCTTAAGGTGCAAAAAAACACGAATCTACATGAAACGCAAAAAGGTTTCTAGTTGCAGGACATGCCGATTCCTCACGATGTTTTCTCTCACTGTTTTGAGAGCAGTAGCACAGTAGTGATAAAATAAATTACACCAACATTACTTGGTGTAATTTAGGCACATTTGCCTGGCTGGGTTTCAACCCACGACCTACAACTCGTAAGTCGGGACCGTTAGCTCTCGGCCACCACTGTTCATTTTTTTGCACAATATGTAGCATTTGGCAATCCTAGCCCCCAAGTAACTTGATCCAAGTATACAAGAGCTCTTCTTGTCAAATCTATATCGCAATTTGACATTACTGACATTATTTCGCCCACGCATCAATTACAGAAAAATGTTTCAATGAGCTTTGTGAGAATATCAGTCGTCTTATCCCTAATAGGTAATAATGTCAAGAGTATCACTGTCACTTACTGTGTACACTATGGCTTGAGGATACTTCAGAGGAAAAGTGATTTACAAACTGTCCTTGTGAATAATGATGTCGTGATATCACGTGTCAATTTTGAAAATAGAACATAGAAACAAAATTGGGTTTAAGTTTTTGGCGAGAATTTTCAGGTGAAGTTTAGTGACCTTTCGACTGTCAAGTGAACACCAGTACCTCTAGCCAAGTTGATAATCTTCAATTTTTAACGCTTGTAGAAAACTTCAAATATACGGGAATGACGTCATCTCGACCCTCAGTTACGTGGTCAGAACAAAAGATTCGGGGGCTTGTCAAACTCGAGGCCGGGCTCGAGCCAAGTTACAACCGTTTCGTTTCGAATATCTTTCTACAGACTTGGTAACGCCTCCGATTCCTTTGTTATGACCACGTGACTTAACGTTGAGATGATGTCATTCCCATATATTTGAAGTTTTCTACTAGCGTTAACAATTGTAGATTATCAACTTGCTAAGCTCTCAGTGGTTCACTTTACAAAAGGCCTCTGTATTTAATTGAGTTCACAAATTGAGTCCTAATTATTGTGATTTAGTTTTGTATCTCAAGTGTCTACAAGAAAATTTGTCTGTTCTTTTTTACCGAAATATTGATTTCTAACATTGTACAGTTAATGTTGTTGTGAATGTGTGTAATTGGCTTTCTCAATGAAGCTTGTCAAAAATGCTGATTCAAAAACCATTTGAATACAAATTGAAACATCCGCATTCTAATATAAAACAAAGCGACAAAGCATTTAGTTTTAGATATAAAATACAAAAAAAAATCCACAGATATTTCTTTTCTGGAGCAGTGATAACGATAATTGCGATACCTCTCCCCACACCTACGTTTCAGGACATTCATAATTTCCAAAACATGTAACACTTGAATGGTTAAAACATTCTAAAACGAAACACCGATACACGAGTACAAGATAGAAATTTATTATACGCCTCTTTACTATAAAAAAATATCGTTAAACACTATAACAAACATTGTAATAAGATAAAACTAACTATAAATAGGCAATGCAATCCACAACTAACGCATTCAATCACGCATAACATTAAATTGATTTTACAACAATTCTATTAAGACAGAGCTAACGCCATCCATCAAGCGGGCACCGAGCGATGCGTATCTTATGTGCTTTAGTGGCTAAACTAAATCAATTAGTGTTTCATCAATGATACGCTGTGTGTAACACTTCTGATGTTCATTACTTCGAAATGATGGATGTGAGATTTTCTCAATATTAATAGATTTAGTCTTTATTGTACATCATAACAATTACAGTAGGAGCTGTAACAACGGGTGGTCTTATAGCTAAAAGTTTTTTTACAGACAATTTTTGGATGAATTTCACAGAGATAGAGAAGGGAACCGCTAAGTAAAGAAAGAAAAGGTAGGCTATAGATTGATATACAAAATAAACTAAGTTCATACGGATATTTGAAACTATTAGGTAGTTTCTATTTCTGCTCATTGACGCCCCCAATTCAGTGACGCTCATCTTTAAAATATTTATAGATTATTTTGAAAGAGAAATTTATTAAATTACTTTTTACTTTTTTTTTGGGTCGGGGGTTTTTTTAAATTTTATTTTTATATTGATAGGCTTGTGTTTAACCACTGTTTCTCATAATGGTAAACAATAATGCAGTGATTGATGATCGAGCATACTTATCTCGAAATAATCTATTTCTTTAAAAATAGATTATACTTATAGCTATCATAAAACAGACTCTGGCCTGGAATTCCGCAACTTAGCTGTAGGTATGGAAAATTAAAGTATTCTTAAATTGTTTCGTGCGTATAGGTGAGATGTCTACCATCAAATAATAAATTCGCTAATGCTACCGAAACGGGCGGGTTTTTTGAAATTACTATATTGACTTGTCTCAAACCCTACTTAAAGGCCAAATGACAGATTCTTGTAAAGTTAAAAAAAATCATATGAAATTTTGGGTAAATCGATTAGTGTTTCATTAATCTTCATCATCGTCATTTCAGCCGATATAAGTCCACTGTTGAACATAGGCCTCTCCCAAGTGTCGCCACAATGAACGACCAGTGTTTCATTAATGTTACGCCGTTAATACTTTTGTTATTACATACGTCTTTTGGAATGATTGGTGTGAATGTTTTTTTCGTGATTTTTATTATTGGAAGTTGTTTCAGGTTATACTTTAAACAGTGTTAATTTAGTAATAAACTTTAGTTAGTAGAATTGTTATCTTAATTTTAACTGGTTTACACTCAAAATCATACTGTGGCCTCCTGGATGTAATTGAAGGAGTGCATTTTAAACTTGCATCTAAAAACACTCTTATTATTAACTCGCTTATATTAGCTTCACCTGTGTGTTTGTAACCAACGCCTTTGAGCTCGATTTTGACCTACTTTGGGCGATTAGATTTTCTTCACACCTTCTTTTTTCTTTGCACACCCATCAAAAACTGGTGACAATACAATAATCCTTTTTTTTTTAGTGAAAAACAAAAATATAGTTTTAAAAAAACTAAAAAAAAACACGCTTTCATAGCATATCAAACTAAAAAGTGTAAAATAATTTTCAATATAGGTAGAAAATGAACGAAAAATATTAATATCATTGTGAGAAAAGCGTGGGGTGCTCGATTTACGAAAAATATGGCACAAAGCGCCCCACGCTTTTTTCACAATAGTATTAATATTTTGCGTTCATTATTATTATTTTCTACCTATATTGAAAATTATTTTACACTTTTTAGTTTGATATGCTATGAAAGCGTGTTTTTTTTTAGTTTTTTTAAAACTATATTTTTATTATGTGTAATGTGCAGGTACTTACATCCTTTACGGAGGTTCCTAATTAATAAAAGTATAATAATCCAAATACTAAAACGGATCTTTTTACTCAACAAACACTTCTAAACTCGTCACTCGTAACCCAGAATGCGTGGCATCAGTGCAGTGGTATGTCGCATCTCCCTTTATGGTCCGTCCATGACGATCAAGTTCTAATAGTTAATAGTAGTGTTCGACCCAAGTTTCGGCTAAAAGGCACACAACAACAAATAGGCCGAAACCGGTGTTCTTTAATTGACAGCTATGTTTATTAATAAAAAATAATTAAGTAATTTATAATTTACGGTTGATTAGTGTCACACCAAAATTTTGTTTTCGTTCAAATGAGGCCGAATATACCGTAGCTGACTCTATCGAAATTAACGATCTTTAGCTGACGATTGTGTTTCTGAGTTAAAATGTGAATAATTATATGAAATATAGGGTTTTTTTTTTCAATCGTCAGATCTACTTCATTACAGGGAAAAAAAATTGTAGTTTTGTTACATAATTATATCCAATACTAGCTGTGCCCGCGACTTCGTTCGCGTGGACTACAGGATTTTGAATTTATTTTTTCCTGAAATAAAAGTAGCCTATGTTATTCCTTATTACATCAGCTACCTGCCAAAAAAAGTCCCGTCAAAATCGGTCCAGCCATTTCAGAGATTAGCCCGGACAAACAGACAGACAGACAAAAATTGTAAAAAATGTTATTTTGGTATATGTAACGTATATATATTCATATGCATGTAGTAAAAAGCAGTTATTTCAATATTACAAATAGACACTCCAAGTTTATTCATAAGTATAGATGGCGATTGGCGACGGATGGTGTAACTTTCGTTCACATTCACGGTTGCGGTTTCGGCCGAACCAATAAAATGAGTCGAAGATTCGAATACGATTTAGGCTAAAAATCGTACAAGACTTTTGATAGGTAACTAGTTAACAGTAGTGATGGCACCCACGCGTGGTGACCAGCGTGACGACGAGTGTTTACTTGTCAATTATATTGCGACAGTACAAAGGGCAAGCATGATATCGTCTTTAGTAAGTAATGGTTTTTGTAATCGAACGATACTTAGCTGGAATTTCGTGTATTTGATTATTTACTAGCTTCTGTTAGTAATTTTGCCTGCATGTAAGTAGAAAAATTATTTATTTTATTTGTTTAAACTTCATGTACAATAGTAGTACATAAGTGGACTTAATGCAACAAGGCATTCTCTACCAGTCAACCTTAAAAATACCTCAAGGGAACATAATCCCAGGATAAAAAGTATCAGTATCGATTCTTGGATGTGTGACTATGGTAAGCACCACACAAAGTTGCAATTTTGGTCATTGACCCACCTTCATTTATCGGCAGACTTGAAATCAAAATTGGAAATAAAGACAACAAGCTGTCCTTAATCGACATCTAATGTGATCCTTTAAATTTTCTATTACTGAAAAACTAACTTTTGCTATTGTTTGAGTTACGTACTGTTAGAAACCTGTCTAGGTCACTCTTTTTTAAAAAGGAAACGCTTTTGGCTGTACGAAACTAACACGAATACAATTTATTTAACTTTTAAAACAATTATCGCGAGTGCGTCCCGTGCACTAGTATCACTCGTGTGCTAAGAGTGCACGGGATGAAGGATGGAAGACGACTCACTGGATGAGTAGGATGGGTGTATGAGAGGTCTAGGAGTGATGTGTCAGCACTCTGAGGGGAATGCAGCATAAACTGCCAGGCAAGCCAGAAAGGGTACATTGGATGGGTAAGAGTACGAAGAATTTAAAAGAAAGGTCAATGTAATTTATTGCTATTTATCTGGTAACTACTATACCCATGTGCCGAATTTTATTAAAATCTATTCGTCCGAACGTGAAGGAGTAACAAATATTTATTACACATACATAAATACAGTACAGTTACCGCTAACTTGGAACGTAAAGGAAAACTGATGAAGGACACCAATGGGTTTTAGTTGGTAAACGTCTGACACTCTCTCGCTCCACCCAGAGCAGGAGAAGAAGTCTGATGATTTCTTACCGGAAAAAAAATAGAAATAGATAGAGCCTTTACAAGGCACCTTTAAATTATTTGTTCAATAACAATCGTCTATGTCTCAATTATTAATAATATATTTGATCCAAATGTTGCAGAAATGAAACATGACACTTCATTGTCAGGAATTTAAAATATCGAGATAAAAGAAATAACGTATACAAGTATCGTACATAACTGAAATTCTGACTGATTCATTCAAGTTGATAGATAAACAATAATAAATCGTCCGTCATAATCAAATCTATAAGTTTCGTAATACGATCAAGGCCAATCATCCAATTCATTGTTACAGCAAGCTTTTCACAAAACTGATTCAATCGCAATAACTTCAGCGGAACAAACGAGAACTTACAGTAACAACTGTAATAGCAATAAGCTTCAGACCTTGCAGTTTACACTTCGTGCGTAAGGAATTGCGCGCACGCACGAAACTGCATCAAAAACATCATCAAAGTACAATAGATCGACCACTTTCAATACACGATTGCGAAAATAGGCCAAATATACGCAAACCTATCAAGAGTTTGATCAAATACTGACGTTGTACAATCACTCACAAAACTGTTTGTTTATTAAATTCATATCTTTAGTTTATTGTTTGTTCATTGATCAAACACCACAGTTTGCATCGTTGCATCTAATTTATTTTTATAATTCATAAACAAAGAAGTTTTGTTTGTTTTAATGCAAGAATAAACGGGGAGATTTCTGAGATTTATAATTACTTGATTTAGCTAGATGATTCGCCTGCGTGAAAACAGAAAATTATCACAAGGGTAGGTACATATGTACTCCCGAGATCAAAACTACTCTATGTAGGTACTATTTTAGGACATATTCGTGAAGACTATCCGTGTGTCAAATTTCATCCAAATCTGATGAACTGTAAGAGCGTGAAGGACTAACAAATACACACAAGCATAGACAAGCATACAACCCTTTATAATGTTTTATTTATTTAGGATCGCCAACATTATAGACACTGAGAATTTACAGGATCATTTTATATTACTATTCAAGTGCTGTAACACTTATAGACAATCACTACATTAATATAGAACATTTGATTTTAAAACACATAAAAATAGTAAGTTAATTTTCAACTGTATATAATATTTAAGAGAAAATTAACAATTAAAAATTAAAATTATGTCAGCAATAATAACAACACAAAAACACAGAACAAGAAATATAAATGGGAATCGATAATTAGGTGCATTACATTATAGAAATACAGGAATGTCAAATTGAATTAAATAATTGAATTATTAAATGATTGACTTAAATAATTGAACTTTTGAATTTTAGAAAATAGATTTTATTTTTTGATGACGTAGTTTTTTCTCTGTAATTCTGTACCCACAATTATATTTAAATACCATGTTTCAATTATCTGTCATAAATCCTACAATGTCAGACTAAACAATACTTATATAGTACTTCATCAACATACCCACCTGGCTGTCCATAGAGCACTAACATCGAACTCAGTGGACCATCTCGATAGCTTTGAGAAATCAATTTGATATGTGCACACAATTGACAGCGCTTATCATGCATCGGTCTGTATCTATGGTGCCTCGGGGTGCGAGATGGGACGATTAAGAAATCTAGGTTGTATTATGACTTTGAGCAATGATTTCAGATATTTAGTGCGCTTTATTTACATACATAATTATGTAATACGTTGATTAGATTGTGAAACTCGTGTCTACAAAACAAATAAATTGAAGTAATGGAAGGGTTCCATACCTCAAAAAACAAAAAAAACTGAACCCCTATAGGGTCACTTTGCTGTCTATCTGTCTGTCTGTCAAGACCTTTGAAAGAATGCCTTGCCCAGTTTTTTATTATTATATTGATAGGCTTTTGACTACTATCACACCTGACGGTTGAAGAAAGTGTGTGGTGAAGCACGATAGCCTAGAAGTAGCTTAATCACTATTTACTTAAAGAAAACTAACTTTTAGCTATCAGGAAAAACAGACTTTGGATCTTGGTGGTAATTTCAAAAACTTGTCCAAATCCTTTATCCTATCTTATCCTTTAGAATTCGCAGATTGTGCCCTGCTGGGTACAAAAGAAGACGGGCTGCCGGATTCTTGGAAAGAGTTACCACTTGGAGAAGTAGGTACCCGTAGATTTTAACCAGTAGAAGTTCGACACTCTCTCCCGCTCCACTCCGAACGGGAAAAGTTATTTAATAATATCCTACTCAAAAAAAAATCTTGTTACAAGATTTAGGCCATTAATGAAAACAAAAATCTTCAAGAAAATTATTTACTTAAATTGAATTTTTTGAGCTCCACGTAAATCCGATGGATACAATACATCCAGCACAAGTCGTTGTGGCTACTTGGGGGATACTTGGGGGAGGCCTATTTCCAGGAGTGGACATTTTTCGATTAAATGATGATAAATCTTTTATCAGTATGAGTAAAATACTAAAATTCAATCTCAATCAGAAACCGTCTCCAATCAAACACCTATGTAGAGAAGCCTAGAATATTTTATTTTTTAACACAAGCAAATTAAAATGCTTAAAACAGGATATGTCTAATTCACTGTAAATTATCGTGTCCATTTTCGTTTTAAAATGGGGTTTTTCAAATTTTTTGCTTATGTGAGAATTCGAGACTCGTCCTTATTGTATTTAAATACAGCTATTTTAATTGTAGACATGCGTAACAAAATAAGACGCAATTTGGACAAAATTAGAATTCAGTAATTGCGAACTTAGTTTTCCTACTTACTTGCCCAAATATAATGTATACCAACAACCAAGTCTATTAAAGTGTTACCACATACTTGGGCCACATGCAACAGCCACAAATGCCGCCACAAGAAGGTAAAAGCGGCCGCAAGCCACTTGTGGCCAGCAGCAGCTCCTTTTTTTAACCCATGTGCGCAGTAGTATATTGGATTCTGTCGAAGAAGGTTTAAATGCTCGATTAGTGTGTGACACAGTTTTGTATCGGCATTTAGTGGCCAGTGCGGACCACGAGAAGCAAGCAGCGGGGAATCTGCAGGAGAACCAAGGTTACCGATATAACCCGAAAAATCAACAAACTTAAACGGCAGTGGGCCGATGATGGTCGATGGAGCCGCAAGGTCCTCGAGTAATGGCCACGTACTGGAAGACACACGTTGGAAGGCTTCCCATAAGGTGAACCGATGCTTTGGTGAGGGTCACGGATGCGAGACGCACAGGACAAGCCGTTTTCGCGACACTTGGGGGAGGCCTATGTACAGCTGTGGACGTCTTTTGACTGATGATATACCTAGTCAACAAATTTTTATTCATTATGGCCTCATTCTGTCTAGTTAAGACAATATTCTATTCAAATTAGTTCAATGACCGCAGATCAGATTAGCCTCACAATATCCGTCGACCTCCACTTCGATTAACCTCTATCACACTAAATTATCCCAACAAATATTGCACTAAGAAAATCAATAAATAATATTAAAAACCGGCCAAGTGCGAGTCGGACTCGCCCATGGAGGGTTCCGTAGCAGCAAGTAACATAATATAAAAGTTCTTGTAGTTAGTTGTAACTTTGATCGATATTTTAATAATAGTGTATTTTTTTAGATTTATGACGTATTAAAAAAAAACTACTTACTAGATCTCGTTCAAACCAATTTTCGTTGGTAGTTTACATGATAATGTACATCATATATTTTTTTTAGTTTTATCTTTCTCTTATTTTAGAAGTTAGAGGGGGGGGGACACACATTTTACCACTTTGGAAGTGTCTCTCGCGTAAACTATTCAATTTAGAAAAAAATGATATTAGAAACCTCAATACCATTTTTGAAGACCTATCCATAGATACCCCACACGTATGGGTTTGATGAAAAAAAAATTTTTGAGTTTCAGTTCTAAGTATGGGGACCCCCAAAATTTATTGCTTTTTTTCTATTTTTGTGTGAAAATCTTAAAGCGGTTCACAGAATACATCTACTTACTAAGTTTCAACAGTATAGCTCTTATAGTTTCGGAAAAAAATGGCTGTGACATACGGACGGACAGACGGACAGACAGACAGACAGACAGACAGACAGACAGACAGACAGACAGACAGACAGACAGACATGACGAATCTATAAGGGTTCCGTTTTTTGCCATTTGGCTACGGAACCCTAAAAACGCGCATCACTAATCAAATTTCACGTTCGCCGAACAAAGGGCGATGGCGTAACTAGGGTGTCCAAGCTATCAGGAGACGGATCTCCCAAGAAACAAACGGACAAACGGTCCGTTTCCTAACATCCGCACCGAATTTGAGGCCACCCGAATCCGAAATAATGGAACAATTAAACTCTTGCGCAAGTCATTGACAATAACGCTACAACGCTAGGCGCTCCACGCGTTTGACCTTTGCGGGGAAAAATGCAAACTATGTGTAGTAAGTACGACCTAGTTTAAAGTAAAGTTCATGAGTATTTTTGCAGTTAGTAAGCGGAAGAAAAAACTTAATGGTACCAGAACATTCAACTGTAATTATTTTGCAACCATGTCTTTAAAAACAATGTGTGGTGTAAGCTGAAAATAATATTCACGCAGTCTCAGATGCAATCCTTGACAATCGAAAAATTAGATAATATTCTTACAAGATAGTGAAAAATCAAGAAAATCAATCTTCAGATGATTGAAACCAAGCTGAATGGGATTTTACAAATATTTCTTAAAAATATTTAAAAGAAGGAACACAGCAACAAATATCACAGATTTAGGGTGAATTTTTTCGAAACTGAAAGAATGTCTCATTCATCTGACCTAGTTTTTTCATTACAATTTGATGTTTTTATTTGGATATTGGTTTTCCCCGACGACACAATATAGATACGTACAAAAACCTAGGCCAGATGAATGAGACATTCTCTCGGGTTCACAGAATCACCCTTTAATCATTTTGGCCATAACTACATACTTTTATAGCTAATTATTATTAGTACTATCTTGGCAAGCCTCCCCCATATATTAGAGGGAGGCCTATGTCCAACAGTGAACGTCTATCGGCTGAAATGATGATGACGATGATGACTATCTTAGCAGAACCCGCGTCAAAGTAGACAATTATCTCAAGAGAACATCGGTCCAAGATCAAAACCATGGTGTACCCGTGTACCAAATTTCTTCCTAACCCAATCAGCAGTTTGAGAGCGAAGGAGTGACAAACATGCACACATACAGCCACAAAACTTTCATTTTTATATTAGTGTGATTTTAGCATTATTTGTTTTATACCTGGTGAATATAGGAAGATCATCTTAAAAAGGTCAGCCGGTTAGAGGGCGATATATTTGTTTCTTAAGCAAAAAACCGCTTTATTTTTTCCTTAAGCAAAATATTAAACTTCAATGTGAACAATGTAATGTGAGACGATATAAATAATCGCGTCTTTCACACCTTCGACCTTACCACAATGAGGTCGAAGTTATGATTACAAAAAATTATATTTTTAATGTGTTTTCGTCTCTTGTGTGCGGTTTAAAATTCACACAATAATCGTTATCATTTCCAACTAGTGGTGTTTACGCTTTTATTAACAAATTGTTGATAATTCAAGGGCATGTGACTTCTTGGCTAATAATAGTTCAATGGCTCTACCTTAACCTTTTTTTTAATAACGATGTCCTGGACTATAAAATTGCTGGGTATTTTTTTTTATTTAAACACATTTTTTACTATAACAAAAAAAAACTATACAAAAATACTAATTGTATACCAAAAATTAGTGAACTTTTTACTATTATTAAGACACCCCAACTCGGACAGATTAGGTTAGAAGGGGATGGTGGTGTCTAGTGAGCGAGCAAAGAGAACGAAAATAGACCTCACCCTCGCCAACACCAGCCTCCCGTTCCAGACGGTGCGACTTTTTTAGAAAATATCAAACTTTGACAAACTAAAATCCATTTTTTTTCCTTCAGTTGCCTTTAGCGTTCCCGGGCCGCGACTACTCTTATAGACAACCTAAGTTGTATAAAAGGAAATATGTATCTATTAATTTAAATTAGTAGATACATGTTACCGAGATAATTAAATCCGTCATGGCCACCCTACTTTATTGGCTCGTCAGGTGACCCTGACTAGCAGCTGATTAACAAGCGATGTTCTATGCATCCGACTTTTGTTCTAAAACTGAATTAATTAACTAGATCTATGGCTACTTTAAACTAACATTAGGTAACTGCAAACACTGCCTTGGCAAATCCCAACAATGAATCAAAATAAAAATCTGATAGCTACATCTGTGTAATCCTCCCGACCGTATTTCGATCACGGGGCTCACTCATCATCATCATCTTCTTTTCAACCGATATACGTCCTCTGTTGGACATAGGCCTCCCAAGTGTCGCCACAATGAACGATCCTGTGCGTCTCGCATCCATTGCATTCCCGCTACCTTCACCATGTCATCGGTCCACCTTGTAGGAAGCCTACCAATGCTGCATCTTCCGGTACGCGGTCGTCACTCCAGAACCTTTACGCTCCAACGGCCATCTGTTCTGCGAGCAATGTGCCCCGCCCATTGCCACTTAAGTTTGGCGATTCTTCGAGCTATGTCGGTAACCTTGGTTCTCCTGCGGATATTTTCATTCCATTCCAATATCCTCTAAAAATAAAACATTTTAAGTAGCTACTTGCCTACACACAATTTAACCAATAAATATCACTGTCTGAATTTCACGAATTCTCAACAATGAATAATTCTGACATTTATGAATATTTGGTTCTCAAAAATTAATCACAAATTGCATGAGCGCTATTATTGTTAAGTAAGAATGATTTATATCTCAGAATCTTTTCACACGAGAACATAATCGTTTTTTTGACTCGGTTTTAATGTGGCTTCAAAGATAAAATTATCGTCACCTTCCTGCCCTTGTCTTCATGTCATGAGTGCTGATCTCAGTTGTGTTCTTTAGTGTCTGAGCAAAACAATTTTCATTATTCGCTCCCTTGACTGCAATACCATACGTCACACAATCCATCATCATATTTAACCTCTCCATCTTTCCATATGTTTACACTATCTTTAGTTACATATTATGCACCTACTGTATTTTCTTCTCTTAACATGCCCATATTTATTTCACCATCATCATCATTAATTCAGTCGAAAAATGTTCGATGTTCGACATAGACCTCCTCCAAAAGTCGCAATAACGACAGGTCCTGTGCGTCACGCATCCATCGAATTCTAGTGACCCACACCAGGGCCTTCCATACTGCGTCGTCCGATACGTAGGTGTTAGTCTAGAACCTTTCGTCCCCATCGAGCATCTGTTCTGCAAGCAATGTACCCTGCCCACTGCCATTTAAATTTTGTGAATCCCCTGCGGATATCTTCATTTCTGATGCGATCACGCAGGGAAATTCAGAATACAGTCTTTTCCATTGCCATTTAGGCGACTTTAAGCTTTCTGATGAGGCTTATTTATTTACATATACTTTATTGTACACCATGACAGCAAATATTACAATTGGCGGCGTAATATCGCATTCCAAAATCTCTTTCAGGCAATCATACCAAGACAAACGATTCATTATTTTCAATTGTGTTTTTACTGATCCCACTTTTAAACATCAAAGCAATGATAAACAGCTAAGGAGTGGAATTCCCTACTGGATTCTGTATTTCCTAATAACTGCTACATCCTAGGGGTCTTTAAGTCAAGAGTGAAGAGGTTACTTCTGGGCAAGCGTGCTCCGTCGTCGATCACATCATCGCTTACGATCAGGCGAGATAGTGGTCAAAAGTGAGCCTATGCATAATGGAAAAAAGCCTAATTTCAAAATTGAAAACATAACATTGGGAAGCTTTACACACACATCTTCAAACTGATTACACACTTCCAATTTCACCTTGTACCTCATAAGCCTCGTCAGGAGACAAAACAAATAAATCTGCCTCACGTCCTGTTCAAACAATGGCACTATAACGCTGTTCGATTCCCGGTCAAGGCAACACGTCACTCACTGAGAAAAATGGATGATTCCAATTTGAAATATGGATATAGTTTGTTTCTGTAGTATTAAGTTTAGCACAATAGCACAGCGATTTATGGTAAGCATTGTGTCTGACAATAAAGTATTGAGCTTGCATTGTAACCTCATTATCTTGAAAATAACAAGCTTTAAATGGCTTCAGAATAATTTCAAGGGTGTGCATTTAATCCAAGGTTTCAGAATCATCAGACAGGAAGTTAGTATAGCCAGCCAGTTTAAGAATCTGACTTATATTAAGTATCTTACTCACAGAAACAGGCGAGCAGTGATGGCCGACAAGTAACAGCCCCGACTTACGAGTTGTAGGTCGCGGGTTCAAACTCAGCCAGGCGTATTACTTTGTGTAATTTATTTCATCTCCACTGCTCTGAAAGCAGTGAAGGATAACATCGTGAGGAAACATGAAACACAAAAGATTCGAAGACATGTGACATTCACCAACCCGCACTGGGCCCACGTGGTGGATTACAGCCCATTCCATCTCCTAGAGAGGAGGCGGAGTGAGTTCCAGTAGTGGGAACATTAAAAGGCTGATTATGCTATGCTATTATACTCTCAGAATGTTGAATTACCTAAAATTTTGCAAATCTAACCTGGTAAAACATAATTTACTGAGCATTCGCATGACATCCAGAAATGTATAATTGATTGTATTGTTTTTTTTTTTTTATTAATGATAGGCTTGCGTTTGACCACTATCTCACCTGATGGTTGTGTTCTGCAATAAAGATTTGACTTTGACTTTGAATTCTTCCTTTACTTCCCCTTGACCGGCACAAAGTGACAGGGGTAGCGAACTATTTACTACGAATAATATCAGACCAAGTCAAGCTTCTGAACTTCCTTTTGAGTCTTGAAACATCATAAACATGGTAATAAGCATGAAACTACGTATCGTAAAATGAGGATTACCTACTCCATCATTCAAGAGCATAAATTAATGTTTTTTTTTTATATATAAGAAGATACTAGGGAAAAAGGGACTATTAGAAGCGATATGACTGGGGGAGTGGGGTCTTCCTCAATAATGGAAATAATCCCTTATTCTTTAGTTTTTTTCTTTTAAATAAATATAGGTCACCTTAGTCAAAGTCTAAAACCCGATTGTTACTTAGAATCGTTTTTTTTTTTCGGTGCGTAAAAATTACATCCCGCGAGCGAGCGGGAGATAGTGTCAAACTCTTACTGACTAAAAAACCCGCCCCGTTCCTTCTTGCCTTTCATACCAGGGCCGAGTCTCCATTTCGGTACTAGACCCTGGCCCCAGTAGGCTTCAACCCAGCTGGGCCCCTACTGTTGCTGAAACAGTGCGCGCCGTTGACGACTTGTTACCGGACGGTCGGACAACGAGCTACCCATTGCTCGCCGTCCGCAAGCCCGCGCCTACGGTGGCCGGAAATCGCGGGATCGGGTTGGCGGCTGGGGCGTAAGCGCCGTTGCCTGATGCGCTCGGCCTCCTCCTTTGCTAGCATTATTACTTCGCAGAAGGAGGCAACCGCCTGCCATAGCACCTTTAATATTATAAGGACATCAAGATAAAACTTTTGCTTCCACTCCATTTAACACAAGTAACTATGATAGCTAGAATTTCATCCAATCCAACACTATATTAAGCATAGTTAAATCGCTAACCACATCATTATTACCCCACGATTTGGTACAAGAACGATCAATTTGAACAAATTCAGAGGTAAATCGTAGCTGACCAATTTAACTTTAGTCTAATTGAAGTAGGTAGTAAATGCTAGTGTATCGCAACTGTGGCAATTTTTTGTTACATTTCAACATGGTATGGGAACATCCTTCAGATTGGCCATTAGATTAGCTGATCGTGTAACCGCTTTGGACTCTGCTTACCTCATTGATGCAATAGCGTGAATACTTTAGCAAGAGCCCTCCTAAGCAACATGACAATGGTTGTTGTTGACGGTCAAACCATGGGTAGAGTCTGTCTAATAAGTTAAACGACTTGGGTAATTATTAGGATTTAATGAAATCTGATGCAGTCAACACGAGTTCAATAATCAAGGTTGATTAAGAGATAGAGATCATTGTTAAGTAACAGAAGAACCTTAAAAAAGTATAGAATATAAGTATTTTTTAAATTACTAAATATTATACAAAATTCCCAAGTCGGTTGACTTATTAGACAGACTATATACCTAACCTACGAGTATGTACTTACCTACTTACAAATTGCTTAAAATTAAGTAAATTAAGATTCTCAGAATAATCAAGGGGCTTTCATTGAGGTGCAAAATCATGTAATGACTGGTCCTGCTTTAGAGTGGAGCAAAAAGTCGTGGCGTGTTCCGTCAGCTGCTCCTTTTGTGTTCCGGGACCGCGATATCTCTCGTCGAATATGACATAATTTTATGCAAACTAGTTATGTACTTCTATCCCCCATTTCACTTTCTCAGGAAATTTCAATAGGTACAAAAGAAACATATCCCAATTTCAAATTTCAGTAGCTGAAGATAGGCGTGAATAACTAAGGCGTAAAAATGATTTTAGAAATCATTTTTGAAAACTTTTCTCATAATCAATACAATACACTAGAAAACCAAAATGAAGACCTAATTATATTTGTTTGGAAAAGTTACCAATGTGCAGGGCAATTCCTGGCCAAGAATCGCCAGACATTTCCTGCGGTGGATATGGCATGAGCTCCTCACGACATCCTTTCCTTAGCTCGCATTAGGAGACTTCCCATTCCAAAGTGTTCTCCCTAGAAAGACAAACTATTTTTGTAATCATAATTTTGTATGATATTCACAATGAGGCCCACCACCACTTTCCATGTTAACAATATTGGACACTCATGTTAAAACTGACTACACAGTCATACAGCGCATTTCTCACGCCAACAAAAGGGTTTCCTAACTGAGACATAGAAGTTACGTTACTTATGTTCGTAATTAATGTTTTAATACAATTTACAACATCTATGGGAAGTATCCATGGGATGCGGCGAAAGTCTACCTGATGCTTATCTTCTTCTATATATGGTTCAAGAACTTGGTTGAAGAGATTTATGGTATTTGCCTCAGATATGGGTTACAAAACGACGATGACCAAATCTTTGAAATAACTATGAATGATACAACTGGTGACCCACGGATGCCTCTAGAGTTGAAGGGAAGAAAAATCTACAAGTCCGTAATAAGACCTATCATACTGTATGGATCAGAATGTTGAGCTGTGAAAAATATGGATGAAAATAAATTGCACGCAGCGGAGATGAAAATGTTGATAAGATGTGTGATGTGAAGAGAGTGGATAAAGTGAGAAATGAGCATATCAGATGAAGTTTGAAAATGGCGCCTTGAAGCGTCGAAGGGAAATTCATTTTTTCATCCTTTTTGAGAAGGAATGAAACGCATGTTTTTAGAGTTATGAGTATACATGTGAATGGATGGAGAGAGAGAAGGAGGCCAAAGAAAAGATGGATGGATTGTTTGAGGAGTAATATGAAAGAAAAGGGAATTACTGATAGAATAACTGATAAACAGAATGGAAGAAAAAAACATGTTGCACCATCCCCAAATAAAACGGGACAAGGTCAGGAGGACGATGATTAAATATTTATTTTCAACTTTATTGCTATTGGTTTCCCGTTTAACCGGATGCAGCTGAAATTAGAATGTAGTGTATAAGATATACTATTAATTGTCTCAAGCGCATAAGTCACTATGGCGACGAGGTTTGGTTGGATAGTCTGTGTCCAACAGAAGACATTACGATATAGTCTGTGGTCGAGTAATACAGATCGAGGCGAGCCAAATGCTATACAATAATACAAATATTACACTAACCTTCAAACATCGGTTTCAAGAGGCCTATCGCAAAAATAAATTGGTTAATTCACAAGATTTAGAAAGGGTTCACACGTAATGATCAATTCCCGTGCACTAACAAGCCTGTCTTCGGCTTTATTAGCTAAATTAATCCCTGAAAATGGTAATAAGAAGTATAAAATAACATGTATTACTCAACATAATGCTATAATTTCTAGGTCAACATACCAATCATTACGATTCTTACGTCCAAACCAATTTGTACATTACAAATAATAAAATTACAGTTAAAATACTTTGTATAAAATTACAACAAATTGTTCTAAAAATCCATATAATTGATAATTCGAAGCTAACAATCACTTTGAGGATAATAGCGGGAGTATCATTAAATAATTCGAGATAAACTGAGGTAGTCATAAATCATTGCGCTGATACGCGATCGTGGTCGTGAATGTGCGTACACGCAGCTTATGTATGTGGATAAAGAATATGTAGGGTTCAGAAGGGAATCTGTTAAAAATAAAAATAAACTGCTCTAGTACGAGTTGGACAAACGAAATCTTCCATTCTACAAGATTGAGATCGAGCAAAACAAAACGCAAAAAAGCACGTCGCTTTTAACGTTATTTTTATTTTACCTTATTCGTTGTTGTAGCGGAAACAAAAAATACGTTTTGTAAAAATTTCAATTCTCTACAACCCGCTGACATTAATGGATGCTTAGTAATAGGATCCTGTTGGCACCCTTGGGGCATGCTTAGGTATATGCTGTTCAGGGTTCACCCTCATAATGTCCCCGCTGGTGGGACGCAAGCCTCTCTAGGAGGGGGAAAAAGGCTGTTATCCAGCAACACACCATGTTATACCGTGTTATATTTTTTCCCGAAAATATTTAAAAAGGTCACAAAATAGACACAACCGACACTAAGGCCCGTATTAATAAACGATGCTCAACTCCGTCCTCAAGTACGATATCATTTGATCCCCGATTATACGATTTCAGAAGCTCAAGATCATTGCTAATTTATAAACACATGAGTACAGAATCTCAGTTACCAAGATCAGCTCCTCAATGCTCTGTACTCAATGTGAACGATTACGTCACATTGACCGAAGTTTATAAATTTTTTTTTTGTCATAGTTTTGGCCTGGGTACTAAGTTCTTTAAGCCATGAAGTTTATAATCAAATTCGTCTCGTTTCGTTACTGATGTGTCGTAAGATTAATTGAAATACTTTTATTTTGTTAAAACTTTGTTTAAAAGCGCTGTATCACATAACGAAGTAGTTTGCTACCCAAGATAGGCTTAAATTGTAAAAAAGTCATGAATGTATTTTCCAACACTTTACAAATGTTTATTTTGCAACTCAGTGGACACAAATAACATAACGCAATGTAGTGTTAGTACTAACCACAGAATTCAAGGCATTCCTTATATACATTTTTGATAAACGATATCGCATAGGCCAATAAATAACGTCATAGTACTCTATTTCATCATAATAGGTAATTAACTTCACTTAAAATATTTTCAAACTCCATATTTGGCGCTACCGCTAATCATGACCTCAAGTCCCGGTCGGTCTGCACTCATGATCTGGCAGCTCAAGTACAGAGATCTTTATAAACTTAAGTTTCGAGTTTCGTTTATTAATCAGACAACACTCGGCTGATGTCGTAAACCTAAGCTGAGCTTGAGCTCGAACTTAAGCTTGAGCTTGAGCTTGTGAATCTCGTTTATTAATACGATCAAGACCTCAAACTTGGTATCAGGTACGAGATCTTGGGCTGAGGAACGTTTATTAATACGGGCCTAAGTACAACACAGATCAGAGGTGGAGTAAAACCACCCCTCAGTCGCCCGGATGGCCCGGTGACCATGTATCTGTTCGAACAACCAGGTAACATAATAAGCTTATAACTTTGTGATTTTTCATGATACAGTTACGAAATTTTGTCCGTAAATTCTTTACTTACATAAAAATACCAGACACGTCTTTTGGGTTTCGCATATACTGCCAAAAACTAATGTTGGTTATAAAAACCAATACGTACTAAAAGATCACACGATTTCAGAAACAACTCGTTGCAAAACAACCAAATATGGACCAGAATTTTGAAATATGTATTATAATTTATATCTAAATTATAACCGTTGAAACTTTTGACCAATTTTGAATGCTATACTTTCGAAATATTGCATTAATTTGATTACTGGCTGACACTTTCTTAAGTTTCATTTTATTTATTATGAGACATGGCAATGATAAATGAATTCTATCATTAATCAGCCTTGAAGTTTGCCAGAGAGCTATGGAGCACAGCATTCTGGGTGACAGAGCAGGAGAAGTCAATTATTTTTCACGTAAAAAATTCTGCGTCAATTGTAGATACTTATGGCAAGTCTGTTAAAAAAGTTGCCCTTACTACATTGAATTATAAAAACCCGGGTTTTTTGTATATCAATGCCTTACTAGGATTAATTCCTGTATCATGTATATTCACAAATATACACATACACAAGACACTCAGATCCGAAACACCTATCTGTAAGTCTAGTCTATACAAATATTTGTTCCAAGCTAGAATCGAACCCGCGACAGCGCAGTAACCGTGCCGTGAATGACACTTCTCTATCAACTTAATCTTTGTAACATTTTGTAAACGCAGACGCACCTCTATTATTTTACGCGGGAATCTTGTTATTGTCACCTATTAAAAAACAATAGCAATACAAAATTAACTTTAGGCCTTAGTAAATACGGTTAACATTAGCTTGATCAATGTTTCCGACTTTTGCGTGATTGCTAACTCATTTAGAAGTTAAGAGCTATAAACTGCACCTATGTTATTTGAAAGCCGTAAACAAAACACTCAGACGTAAGTGTTAATGCAAGAGTTGATCAGGTGATCTTTTTGATTTGTAATGGGTAACTGTGTGAAATGTGTTGTTTCTGCTAGATAGACATCATAAGAAAAGTGATAATTAAGAAGTTTCTTCCTTCTTCATTATTAGTACCATTCAGTACCATGTGGAATTCATTGCTAAATATAGGCCTCTCCTAAACCTGCGGAGTTACCATGACGTAAATTGTTTCATTCTTATTCCCGGGTGGGTAAGGGACAGCTATACAGGTTGTCTAGCACCATCTCTTACCCACACAGAAATAAGATTAAAACAATCTTACTTTAAACTTCATGGTCTAGGAAGGGTTTCAAAGGAACCTCCCAATAACTATTTTTCTTTTTTCATTTTATATTTTTACTTTATGCGATTGTGTTGCTCTAGTGTTGTGTAACGGCCCCGACTTAGGAGTTGTAGGTCGCGGGTTCAAACCCAGCCAGGCGCTCATCTCAAAACAATGAAAGAAAACATCGTGAGGAAATGAAAACAGCCTAAGTCCCAACAGTGGAAACATTAAAAGGCTGATTATGCATATGCATATACGATTATGTGAAGCACGAATAAACGTTTTATCTTTCTTTCTGACAATAATACGAAACATGTCCAGAAGACCTAGCACGAGCTCATGTCTTGAACTAAACTGAACTGTGAAAGGGATGGAGCTATATAGGGTGTAAAACTAGATCCCACTTTCTCGCACGCACGACTGACAGTTTAAAGGTCATAGCACACTTAAACGACTATGCTCCAACACCGCCCTAAACTAAGACGACTGCTCTCAGTCCACGCGGCGTCAGCTAGCAGGCACCCAGAAATCCACGCGGTGACAGCTAGCAGACGGCCAGCTGTCCACCCGCCGACCGCTCTCGCTTTTGTGTAAATACTGACCGAAGGAGCGGCGACGGCGCGGCGACGGCGCGACGACGGCGCGACGACGGCGCGACGACTGCTAGCAGTGAGCGCGCGGACACCGCGCCGACCGCTCGTCTACAACGTGCGGCAAGCGTTAAGCTCACTGACAGCGAGCTGTCTGCTAATTTATGATGCCAATGTAAAATATATCTTAAGAGCAATACTAAAAGCCCATATTTGAATGATATTCTTTATGCCAGAGAGTCGTGTAAATGAGCTTTACACGTCATGGCACCGCTTTCGGTACCATGACACATGGGGGGGGGGGTCCAGCTGCCTAACGAGAGCCTCCTAAGATATTTGTCAAATCTCGTGGCTGTTAGCCATTGTCTGACACAACTATGGGTACAATGATCGCTGAGTCTCATCATCTTCCTGCCATTGTCCGGTGTTATTGGGGGTCGGCGCAACACGTATTTTTCTTCCATTCTATCCTGTCACCCGTCATGCTATCACTAACTTCCTTTTCTTTCATATTACCTACTCTTCACACAATTCATCCATCTTTTCTTTGGCGTCCCTTGCCCTTTCCACCCATCCACATGTATACTCAATTTCTAATATCAACAACCTCGCAAGAAAAGTCAAGATACTTGATTTTATCTTTCTTGACTTTTTCGAGGTTTTTGTCTTGCGGGATGGTTATGTCAACAATCATTGCACGTCTCTCGATTCGATCCACCACGACTAAATCAAGTTTATTGGCCACAACAGTCCTGTCAGTTATGATGGGCCGGTACTAGCACAATGTGATATGACCATCATCGAGAACTTCCGATTCCACAAGAGAATATTTTTCAGGGCCTGTTGCTGCGAACAACGAGCAATGTAAGTCGACGTCCGGCCGTCTTGTAAACGTCTGGACCTAGCTCGAGTTAATGAGATGTCAGCAAAACCGTAGGAAACCGATGCCTGTTAGTTGAAATTTCTGAAAAGGAAATCCACGGTCTTAGAACTCGGGAAAAATCATTGAATGATTTTCCACCTTAAGAGGCTGCTTTTCCACTCGCCTATCGGCATCATTGCTTGTTAATTCATCTAACGCAATCCGACGCGATGTTTGACGGAAAAGCAACGGGAAAAAAAAAAGAGATAACGCCTGAAAACTCTGTTAGCGTTCGGTAATTCCCTTATTGACTCGAATATTTTACAGAACTTGTTCCAGGAAATATGTGTTTTTTTTTGTAGGTAAACCCTTAAAATTTTTGAAAAAAATTGTCGATAAAATTTCCCAATTCTAGATATTGTTATATTTTTTTTTTACTTTTTTTATTAAGAGTAAATTATGAAGTGTCAAAGTTTAAGAAAAATAGCAGATTTTCAGAGGTCTTTACTGGATTAGTTTTACACAAATTGATTTCAACAAAAGCCTAGATAATATCCACAAGATACTGTGTTTCTAAAATGTCTATGAAAAATGTGTAAAAACGTCACAATCGCGTAACAGCAGTTGTAAGAAAATCAGTGATAATGTATGTCGAATTGCATCCCCTTAAAAAGGGACTAGTAGCTGGTAGATAATGCTGGTTGAATTGTATTGTTATTATTTTACAGTCGAAAGTTCAATACAAGTTAGATTTTCTTGACCTCAACAAAATCCAGATCAAATAACATAGCTAGAAGTTCACCTCTTCTACGCTCAAAAAACTCAAACATAAATCTTCGTATGACATTGGATACTAGCGATTTAGGAACATTTTGAAACACCAATTTATTTTTGAATGAAAACGTTGCAAACTAGTAACTAATGGTCACTGTGCATAATTTTTGCATAACAATAGAAAATATATAATAATGGATTAATTTGCTTCATCAAAATTATCATTCGCTTTGTTATTAATAACAGCATTTAAAATTATGTTCAGTGTCATACATTAACTTTAAGATGCTTTAAAGTAAGCTGCCACAGCAGTTTATACCTTATCTTCGGGAAATAAAGAACTATTTATTGAATCATTAGACAAATCTACATATTTGATTTACCTTAAACTGTACATATTTACATCAACCCTTTTGTTTTCCTGTAATACATAAGCAGTTGATTTATAGTCGGAAGATTATTTCTATGCTAGTAATGCAGCATGCAAATTAGTGAAGATGAATTAGATTAGATGTACCTACATATTTAGTTATGTAGTATTCAAGATCACTAATCGTCATCTGCATACAGTTTCTAACTTCATAAATGAAAAAAAAATATCATTACTAATTAAGTATTATAAATAATATTTTTCGGAAACAACTTATAGCCGCGTTCCGACTTCTGACAACATTGGTGTTAGCGCGCCAACAGAAGTTCCGACTAGTTCCGAATGACCGTAAACACGTCAGCATTGCTTATTCTGTAGTCCGGAGAAGGCGTCCATGAACAATTTGTTGAAGTGAAGTTATTGTAAGACGGAACACGGAGCTGATCAGGTATTGTAACTATCTCCTGCCGGAGGCTCTACGCGTGGATCGTTCGGTCCATGGCCCTCTACGGGGCGCCGGTGTGGGCGCCGTCGCTGAAAAAGCAACCGGCGTCCATGCTGAACGCCTGTCAGAGGGTCATGGCAATAAGAATGGTGCGGGGATACCGCACGGTCTCCCGCGAAGCAGCGAGCCTTCTGGCTGGCCTACCACCGTGGGATCTGGAGGCAACAGTCCTTGCACACATGCACGATATGCGCCTAGAGATGCAACGCCGGGGTGAAAGTCCGCTGCCGCAACAGGTCACGGCATGGCGGACAGAGCTCCGGCGGGATCTCATGGTGAAATGGCGTCAACGACTATCGCAACCCAGTGCTGGGCACGTCACAATCATGGCGGTAAATCCCCTCTTTGAGGCGTGGCTGGAAAGACCTCACGGCGTCCTTACCTTCCGCATGACGCAGGCCCTCATCGGACATGGTTCGTTCGGGAGTTTCCTGCACCGAATTCGTGCGGAAGTGACGCCCGGGTGTCGCCACTGTGTGGAATGCCCGGAGGACACAGTCGAGGTGTACCCTGCTTGGACGGAGCATCGCCGTGCCCTCGTGGGGGCGATCGGCGGCGGAGACCTCTCGCGCCGGGCCTTGGTTGAGGCCATGGTCCGGAGCGAGGAGGAGTGGCAGGCGGTCGCCGATTTCTGCGAAGCAGTACCTAATGCTCGCAAAGGAGGAGGCCGAACGCATCAGGCTACGGCGCTATCGCCGCCGCCGCCGCCGCCGGAATTTTGATCCCGATTTCCGGCTACCGTAGGCGCGGGCTTGCGGACAGCGAGCAATGGGTAGCTCGCTGTCCGGCCGTCCGGTAACTGTCCGGACCAAGCCCAAGTCGTCGACGGCGCGCACTGTTCCCGCGCGCCTCAAGGAGTTGTCAGCAACAGCAGGGACCCAGCTGGGTCGAAGCCTACTGGGGCCAGGGTTATCCGAAAGGGCGCTCGAGCCCCGATATGAAGGCTAGAAGGAACGGGGTGGGTCTTTTAGTCAGTAAGAGTCTGACACTATCTCCCGCTCCGCCCAAGAGCGGGGGATGTCATTGCATGATTTTTTCCCACCATAAAAAAAAAAAAAAAAAAAAACGGTATTGTAACTTGGAAATTATTTGAAGGAGAATCATCCAACGAAGTCAGTCAGTTTTACTGGTTCCCTACTCAAGTATCTATAATAGAGATTTTTTTTTATTATATTGTCAAAATCATTGTCTGTGCAATCTCTGGATCCAACTCTTAAATCACTAATTACTCTTATCTCCCATAAACAGAAGCCGCCGCCGGGATTCCAATCCTGATTTCCGGCCACCGTAGGCGCGGGCTTGCGGACGGCGAGCAATGGGTAGATCGCTATCCGGCCGTCCGATAACTGTCCGGACCGAGCCCCAGTCGTCGACGACGCGCGCCTCAAAAAGTTGTCAGCAACAGCAGGAGCCCAGTTGGGTCGAAGCCTACTGGGGCCAGGGTTAGCTCCGAAAGGTAGCTCGGCCCCGGTACGAAAGGCAAGAAGGAGCGGGGTGGGGTTTTTAGTCAGTAAGAGTCTGAAGCTATCTCCAGCTCATAAGGGCGGGGGATGTCATTTGTATGATTTATACCAACTAAAAAAAATCCCCAAAAATAGAGCCACTGCAGCACATTATATTTTTTGCACATCCCATCAGCTCTTATCGATCAAAAGCTAAGCATACTATGTCTTGCAAATTTCAAATATTAAACTGACACCTACGAATATGTTAAGTATAGACAGTAATTACTAGTAATAATTAGCGACGTGTATTGACAATCATCAATCAACGGGCGTCACTCACGATGTAATTACTACTTCAAGAGGACTCATTAACTTCTTGCAGGAAGGACGGCGCACGGAGAAGATTGTTAGGCAAGTCGTGCATTGTACTGGTATCATTTATTTTGTATGCTTTTGTTCGAAATATATTAACAAATTGAGAATAGAGTTATATTTGCAAAATTAATAATGATTCAAGAGGTGAATAAGATTTTTTCATAGCAAGCTTTTATGCAGGCCTGTTGGTCTAGTGGTTATTGACCCTGACTGCTATGCCGGAGGTCGTGGGTTCGATTCCCACCCAGGACAAATGTTTGTGTGATGAGCACGATCATTTGTTCTGTGTCTGGGTGTAATTTATCTATAATATGTATGTATTTAGAAATATATAAGTATGTTTATCAGTTGTCTAGTACCCATAACACAAGCTCTGCTTAGCTTGGGACTAGACGGCGCTGTGTGATAGTTGTGGAATATTATTATTATTATTATTATTTATACACTTATATAATTATCTAATACTCATTATGACTATTCCAAAAAGCTCAACACGATAAGAGTATCTGAGTTCCTATGACCTCCTTCCGTTTCCATCATCAGATCACCTCCATGTCATAATAATTTTGTATTTTCATCTGATTTACACATGCATGAAAAATTTCAACTCAATTGGTAACCGGGAAGTGGATCAAATTTGATTTTCTATGTTTCTTCACTGATAAAGAATGAGTTTATGATAAGATTTGCTTAATGAAAATGGCATTATCTGGGCAGAAACACAGAAGAACCTTCTGATACTTAATGCGAAAATCTACATGATTACAGTACTTCTTTTACCAGAACCAAAGCACAGTGACGCTTACCTTTTTTAATCCGGGGATCGCACCAAAACCAACACACAGTATTGACGCTTTTTTTTTTATTTAGCCTTTGCTTTCCCACAACTGGGCAAAGGCATCTCACAACTTCTTCTAGGTACTTTTTTTCGAGCCAGCCCTGAGGTAGGCGTGTAGATCATATCGCCACCTCTTCGAAAGTCGACCTTTGCGGCATCGTCCATTCTTAGGTAACCACTTTATAGAGACTCTTACCCGGCTTTATAATGTCCCCACTGCTGGGACTCCTCTCTAGGAGAGGGAATGGGCCAAAATCCACCACGCGGGTCCAGAGTGGGTCGGTGGATATGACATGTCTTCGAATTTTTGGTTCCAGAACGTGCCGGTTTCCTCACGATGTTTGCCTTCACCGTTTTGAGAACAGTGGTGATGAAATAAATTACACAATGTAACACGCCTGGCTGGGTTTGAACCCGCGACCTACAACTCGTAAGTCGGGGCCGTTATTGGCCACCACTTCTCTCGTCTTCGCTTACGGGTTTATTCATAGTTTACCAGTAAATTGAGAGGAGTTACAAAGCTTCAATAATTTTCCTAGCACACTAGAAGTTAGGGCGACAATGTTACACCACAGTTGACACCAACCTTAACACATGCACGTTGTCGAAACAATCACTATGCTCAAATACGACCGAGTTAAAAAAAAAATACATCTGTAATTTTTATTATAATCACGGTGATAAAGTTATCTATCAACATTGTACTATCAATTTATTAGTTCATCAAATTGCTTTGTTTGTTGATGCTCCGACCACTGCAACTTTGAACTTGCGCTATTTTGAATTGTGTGAACGAATTTGATGACTGACACAGACGGACCAAAGTGGATGGATCATGGATGACGTGTGGCAGAAATGGTGATGATCACATCATGAACAGTCCTGCTTGGTTTCATTTATTGTAAGTACCTTACTAACATAATTTTAAAGGTCATGATTGTATGGTAACTGTATAAAATGTTGGTCTAAAAATAACATTTTTAATTGTTTATGTTGTGTCTTATATTTTAAAGTCTTTTATTTAATTTTGTGATTAAATAATATATTTTTTTAATCTAATTGTTAATTTATATTTTTTTTTTTTTTTATGAAAAATGATATTTATGTAGGTAATAGTTATGAGTTCGGAAGGTTTAATTTTTTTCTGAAAAGTATTTTTTGTAAAGTTTCTTAGCGATAAGCACCTTTTTACCATATTTTAAATATTTTTACATGCCAATTCATGGCGAAATGTGTCTTTGTGCTAAAAAAAAATTATAGGTACCTACTACTATCTCTTGCACCGTATTTATTTTTATTTTTTGACTTTCAATGGAATTATACTATTGAATTTTCTACCTAATTCGAATGTCTGAAGAAAATAGTAATTATACCACCTAAATTTTTATTCGTTTCTGTTGATTTGTCCAAACAGCACAATTATGTGGTTATATGTCCGTAAAATAATGAATTAATAGTAATTTCCAAGTCCCCACATCCACAAGTCACTCTAGCCATCAATTTTACAAATATTGACACGTAGCCTGCGCCCGATGACGGCACTAATTACAGTTTTTGTAGCTATTACAATGTATCGACGATACGCCTGGCCTTGGCAGCGGCGCAAGGGTTAACAGGGTTGGCGACGTGCCCCTAATCGATGGTGCCGTACCCACCCACGTCCGATTTATGTGATCATAAATGACATAGATACAGTGTATCCTGGTTATAGGGATGGCTATAGAGACTCTTCTCTTCAAATATTGTAAGAAGCCTCAAATCATGGTGAAAAGTTAGGCAGAGTGGTCCCCACATTTCTCATATGAAGGTAAGGTTTGGTTAGGAGTTAGTTGACACTAGCATCAGCAACTGCCACGTCGTCATCTGGTATTTTGATGAAATAAGGCCACTATTTAGCGCAGCCGTAACGCACAATTTTGTTGTTACTTTTCTTTTTAAAATTTTAGTTTCTACATAGGCACATCACATTAGGTACTTACTGTTTCTCCATTCTTTCTCAGTCTATGTTCTAAATACATATATTTTCTTTCTTTCTGTTTAAGCTTTATATTTTACAGTCTTGTTTACTGATTTACCTAAGTACAAGCGTTGTAAATTCCATGCCCCTAGGAAAATTCAGAATCGTCCCAATTTTGAGACAAGTTGATAAAACTGTTATAACTGAGTACTTTGTTAATGTGATAACCCTAGTTTAAAACAAATGCAATTAACCCTACTGATGACGCGGCCGCCAGAACTAAACTTATGAGGATGTATAAATTCTACGTGCATGTGTGTAGATATATTCAAATATATGTACATATTTACACACATGATTATGAAGTATTTATTACATCTGCACATTTCAAACATTTGAATAATTGCCCCATGCCTTTTAATTATTTGGCTTCCTGGGCGTTAATGAAAAGCTTAGGTAAGGAAATCGATAAAATTAAAGTTATCAAGGCCAGAGTGAATAGGCTCTTAATAAACTAGTGCGCCTCACCATCAACGATTGCATCAATGCTTACCATCAGGTGGGATCGCAGTAAAGCACTAGTTAATATAAATTAAAAAAAAATAATCAGACGGCTACAGCTGACCTAAAAAACCGACTATTATAAAACTGACTGCCACCAGCGGCTTTGTCTGAGTGAAAGAAGAAAATTATCTCAAGGTAACATACACCCAAGAATAAAGAACAAAAAAAGTCTATTAGTTATTTCATTGCATGGTCTTTCCGTGTACAAACTTTCATCGAAATCGGTTCTGCCGTTCGAACGTAAAGAAGTAACAAAGATACACACGCAACACTTGACACACTCAAAAGCTTTCGCCTTAATACTAAGTACTAGCTTTTGCCTGCGATTTCACCCGCGTACATCAAATATTGCCTATATGTCACTCAGGAATAAAGCAGCTTTCTATCGGTAAAAAAAAATTCCCAATTGGACCAGTACTTTCAGTGATTACTACTCGTGCAAACAAAAAAATACATAAAAACAAAAAAAAAAAAAAATTCACCTCTTTATAATATTACTAGCTTTTGCCCGCAGCTTCGCCCGCATTCATAAAATATAGCTGTTGAGGATATAGATGAATTCAAACGAGTACTGATACTTTACAGGGGTTTAATGAAAATTACACAAAATTGTACAAGATGAATTATGTTTGCGTCGGTTCGCGTGTGCGCGTAATGGCGGAGTGTCCGGGCGTTCGCTTCGCGTCTTGCTCGCGCGCTGTCATGGCGGCCAGCTGTCGTGATGCGGGCGGTCGATAGTAGGGAAGCGACACACGGCGTTAACATCCTCCCGCGCCTTGAAACTCTCCTGTTTCAAGATTCGTCCTTGAAAAGTGGGCATATCCGGTTCACAGCTCTGCGCACGACGCCCTTGGAAGTCTTGATGTCGGCAACTCGACAAGCGCCGTCGGCGCCGGGAAAAACTTCTACGATTCTTCCTAGAGGCCAATTTAATGGTGGTGTAGTCTCCTGCTTGATCAGAACTAGTTGACCAGGTGAAAGGTTAGGGTGGCGTTTCTGCCACTTGGTGCGCTGCTGCAGCTCGCAGACGTACTCGTGGCTCCATCGACGCCAGAAATGCTGCCTGGCTTGTTCAATCCTGGCGTAGCGGTGTAAGCTGCTGCTCTTGGCTTCCTGTAGATCTGGTGCTGGCAGCGAAGTCATCGTTCTTCCGATTAGGAAGTGCCCTGGTGTAAGAGGAGACAGGTCGTGAGGGATGGAAGAAAGAGGGGAAAGGGGCCGTGAGTTCAGTATAGCTTCTACTTGTGTGAGCAGAGTTGTAAGCTCCTCAAAATTAAAATGGAAATCACCCAAGGCCCTTTTCAAATGGTACTTTGCAGACTTTACAGCTGCCTCATGCAGACCTCCAAAGTTTGGGGAGTATGCAGGTAGAAATTTAAATTTAATGCCTTCTTCTGCAAAAGGCTCTGACACAGAGTTAGAATTAGATTTTAAGAATGTGCCCAATTCGCGACTGGCACCGACAAAATTAGTGCCGTTATCGCACCATATTTCACGGGGTTTACCCCTTCTACTTATAAAACGCCTTAAAGATAGAATAAAAGCTTCTGTGCTGAGACCACTCACTAACTCTAAATGTGTAGCTTTGGTCTTGAAACACACGAACACACACAAATAACATTTCATTAGTTTAGCACCGCGACCTTTCTTATCGCTATATAAAAACGGTCCAGCAAAATCAGTGCCTGTCACCTCAAAAGGATAACCTGGAGATAACCTAGGAGATGGTAAGTGGCCCATTATTTGTTTGGCAACTGCTCCTCTCATCCGAGTGCATAGAATGCACTTTCTAAAAACTTTCCGAGCCAAAGCTCTCCCTCTAATAGGCCAATACTTTTCGCGAATTAGTGAGAGGAGGAGTTGAGGACCGGCATGCATGTTTAAAGTGTGCTGGTAATTGAACAATAAATTTGCAAGATGATGATTGGCATCAATGATAGTGGGGTGCTTCTTATTATATTCAAAATTAGAGTTTTGTAGTCTGCCCCCGACTTTCAACAATCCATCACTATCAATGAATGGACTTAAACTAATAAGTGGAGCTACTTTACATTGCTTTTCCAAATTCGGAAAACTTTCTTGTTGCGCTATCCATACTAACTTACTCTCTGCATATTCTAATTCTTCTACAGTTAACATTTGCTTGTTTTGATTCTTACTGTTTTTAATATTGTTATAAAAACGAAAAAGATACGCAACGATGCGTCTTAGCTTAGTGAAACTAGAATAATTCTTTATAATAATTACACAATTAGAAGATTGTGTCTCATTGACACATGCAGCATTTACCCGTATTTCAGGCAGTGTTGTATAACTACTGGCTTGACTTGGCCAATATTCCTCTCCGTCATGAATGAATGCAGGTCCCTGCCACCACAGAGACAACGATTTGACTTCGTTGGGGAAAACCCCACGAGAGGCTATGTCAGCTGGGTTCTGTGATGTAGGGACATACAGCCATTTGCTGTCATTACACAGTTCATTGATAGAGACAACGCGGTTCGCAACAAAAGGTTGCAGTTTATGACAAGGCGTGCCCAACCAACCTAGTACTATTTTAGAGTCTGACCAAAATGTTTTCTTAGAAATATCACAACGTAGTGATTTCCAAATTTTATCGCATAAGCGAGCAACTAGAAGAGCACCACATAGTTCTAACTTAGGTATGGTTGTAGTTTTCAGTGGCGCCACCTTAGCTCTAGCGGACAAAAGGCGTACTGTGCAGTTGCCTAGAGCATCAATTGACCTCACATACACACATCCAGCATAAGCCTTCATGCTGGCATCAGAAAATGAATATAACTCTATGGTCACCGGATTAGCACAACAAACTTGCCTTGGTATATCAATAGTTTGTAAGTGATACACATTTCCAATGAAATTTCTCCAGATCTTATTGATGTTAGGAGGGATTTCATCATCCCACGATAGTTTCTGAGACCATAACATTTGTAGAATTATTTTACATACAATAGTACAGCAACTCAGTAAACCTAAAGGGTCGAATAGACTAGAAGTAAGGGATAGAATGGAACGCTTAGTGAAGGGAGTATCATTGTTGCAGTCATATAGTTTGGAGGATACCATTAAAATTCTATCAGTGTTTGGATTCCATTCTATTCCGAGAGCATGGCCTGGTGATGAGATAATCTTAAAGTTTTCTTGCTCAGAGTTACTTGAAATAGAATTTATGAATTTACTTGAATTACTTTTAACTTTTCTTAGATTGAAACAAGCTGACTCTAATTTTGCAATGATCTGTTGATAGATTTCTGCCAGTGTGGACTCATCATTGCAACCAGTAATTAGATCATCAACATAGAAATCGTGTGACATTATTTCTCTGATCAACAGGTCATCGCATTCCTGACTCAGCTGACTTAAACATCGCGTACTTAGAAAAGGGGCCGATGAAGTACCGTAGGTTACAGTGTTAAGCTGCAAGTACTTCATAGGCTCTTCCTCGTTTTCACGCCACAAAATTACCTGCAAGTATCTCTGAGATTCTTCTACTAGGATTTGACGGTACATTTTCTCAATATCGCCAGTAACTACGTACGTATGTTGCCGAAATCTGATCAATATTGAGAAAATATCATCCTGAATGGTTGGCCCTACCATAAGCAAATCATTTAAAGAGAGACCTGATTCGGTTTTTGAGGAAGCGTTAAATACTACCCGACATTTTGTTGTTTCACTCTGTGATCTTAGGATTGGATGATGTGGCAATAGATTTACCGGATCAGGTGGTTCTACTACAGATAAATGACCTAGGCTAGCATATTCATTAATAAAGCTTACATACTGTTCTTTTATGTCAGGTTGCCTTTTGAATCTCTTCTCTAGTGAATATAAACAATGCTTGGCTCGAGCATGGGAATCACCTAATAGTTCTGGTTTATCTCGCAAAGGCAACGTGACACAAAACCTGCCGTCCTCCAGGCGGCGCGTGTGCTGCACATAGTGCTCTTCGCAGGCACGCTCCTCCGCTGTTAGCTTTGATGTCTCTGGCAGCTCCTCCAGCTCCCAGAATTGCTTCAGTTGATGTCGTATGGCTTGACTGAAATTACAGTGAATTTCCTTACTTGGTACATAGTTAGGACACATGATGGGCCCCACTACCAACCAACCAAATTGGGAGTTTTGTAGTACAGGTTGATTAGAATTTCCCAATTTGATCTGATTAGTAGAACAAATGACATCCCAAAAAATATCAGCTCCCAACAACAGATCTATTTGCGAAGGGTTATAGAAAGTAGGATCTGCGAGTGTGATATTCCTGGGTATGTTTAGTGTTGATACATCAACTTTAGAATTAGGTAAGCTACTTGTTATCTGTGGTATAACAAATACCTTGATTTCCCTACAATATGAATTAGTACGAGACTTAATAGTTATGTTACAGCATTCTAGAGCTGCACATGTCATGTTATTGATGCCAGTTACAGATACAGTGTTAATAGATTGGCTATCAATACCTAGTTTAGATTTCAGAGATTCCGATATGAATGATGACTGACTGCCGCAGTCCAATAGGCATCGGACCTCATGACGTTGCTTATTGATACTTAATGTAACAATTGCTGTTGATAGAAGTACCTGGCTTTCTACACAGGTTGATAGTGCAATTGGGTTGCACACACTTGTGGTAGGATTAGAATTATCCTTTCTTTCTTCATTATTAGAACTAGACAAATTAGTTTTATGTAATAAGGAATTGTGTTTCCTTTTGCAAAATCTACATGGACTGGCTTGACATTGCTGAACTAAATGTCCACTCCGCAGACAATTTATACAAAGCTTATGTTTAGAAACTTCTGCATTTCTTTCAGTGATAGACATACTATTGAATTTTTCACAATAGTAAATTAAATGTTCCTTACCACATATGAGACAAGTTTTAGATTTAGGTTTACCTGGATTGTCTTGGCATGCCGCGGCAACAAACGTCTTATGAGACCGGTCAGAACGAGATGCTTTGTCATTTGACTTCTGTGGCTTTTCATGAGTATGTTTGTCACCGTGGCTTGCATTGACCATTTCCAATACATCAGCATTATTTCTTAAAAACTCATAAAAATTATCTAGTGTAGGTTTTTCTGGTAAACTATTTCTATACTCCTCCCATTTGGTGGAGGTCACTACATTTAATTTTTGGCTAAACAGAAAAATAATTAAAGTATCCCAATTCTCAGTTTTTTCATTTAGACTTGTCAATGCTCGCATGTGCTTTGATATATGATCGACTAATGCTCTTAATGACGTTTCAGAATTCTTTATAGTTTGTACATTCATAAGTGAAACTAAATGGTTGTGCACTAATTGTCTTGTATTATTGTATCGATCACAAATCAATTTCCATGCTACAGCATAGTTACATGTGGAAATTTCTAATGATTCTATCACTGATGCTGCTTGACCGGTTAATGAAAGCTTAAGGTATTGGAATTTATTTATTTCATTTAAATCTGGATTATTGTGAATTAACGAACTGAATGTGTCATGGAACTCAAGCCATTTATTGAAATTCCCATCAAAATTGGGTAATTTGATTGTGGGCAACTTGATATTGTTGATGTTTTTCTCCCCATACTGTGAATGGATACTTTCAAAAGTATCTTGAACATTGTTGGATTTCGAGATTAATTCTTGTGCTAAACTAATTTGAGTATAAAAGATATTTTCCGTTGAATCCCTATCCGAATCCAGTTCCTCAGTAGAATCTAAAATCTCTATTTTATTTTGCACTTCATCATAGTCATTAAACAACGATTCAATTTTACTTAGTCTTAGTTTTAATTCCAAAAATTGCTGTTTAGATATAGACGGATCTTCACATTTAAATTCACTTAAATACTTTTTGAAATTTGTTAGCCTTCCTTTTATCGATCCTCTTTGACGTCTCAAATCTTTTAACTCCGTGTCAGACATAATGCAGGTTAGAAGTACAATGGCTTACGCCCACCAAAATAGTAAAAGGTTATAGTTAAATACCTGATCTCCACGCAAACCTTGCGCTCATTACATGCAGCAGCTGCAAATCAGCGTCAATAGTCCACTTGATGAGGTCCCGGTGTCCCGTAGAATCGGCACGTGGCACGGGGGAGAAGGTAGAAGCGCGCGGGGAGGGAGGTTCGTGCGGTACATGCGTCGCTCGCCTCGTGTCCCGATGCACACACTATGGTACCTACACCTAGGTACCCAAGGTATATGCTTGCGCTGAAAATGGTTATAAACATGCGCTGTAATGCGATGCAAAGCTAGCAGCGTGCAGTTACGGAGAAAATTGACCAGAAACTCAAAGTAGGTATGTAGGTATGTCCCTACGGGAAATGCAAGACAATGAAATAGAAACGAAATAAACGATTGACTTGGGGTTACAGCCTATGTAATCGTTCGGGTGAATGAATATGTACGTAGGTAGCTGTAACAGGGACTCCACCCAGGTAAACTGGACACACGCAAGCGAAATTCTGAGCAGTAAAACAAAGCTCACGCAAAAAAAAGAATAGGTATCGGAATCGGAGATGTCTAGTAGGTAGGATTAAGGAACGGGCACACCTTTTTACTGATGTAGCTTGCTGCCAGGCCCTGGATTCCGCTTCTTCCAACCTCGACTGGTCCGTACTTCCTTTGTCTATCTTCGATATTTTGTTTTCTTTTCTTCCGCGTTTCCCACACAGAAGTAGTCCTGTCACGGTCGCCAAATTGTTGAGGATATAGATGAATTCAAACGAGTACTGATACTTTACAGGGGTTTAATGAAAATTACACAAAATTGTACAAGATGAATTATGTTTGCGTCGGTTCGCGTGTGCGCGTAATGGCGGAGTGTCCGGGCGTTCGCTTCGCGTCTTGCTCGCGCGCTGTCATGGCGGCCAGCTGTCGTGATGCGGGCGGTCGATAGTAGGGAAGCGACACACGGCGTTAACAATAGCCTATGTCACTCAGGAATAAAGCAGCTTTCTATCGGTGAAAAAATTTTTGCAATACACTTTTTGTACTTCCAGAGATTCTACAAACAATAAAAACCATAAAACCAAAAAAACAATCTTTACCTCTTTACAATATTAGTTTAGATAGGTAGTTACGGCAGCCATAAGGCTTTTCTGTTGACGTGAGTTTCATGCTGAGCGTCATTGCTACAGTCCAAAGAGATCCAATCTATACATTTAGGACTTAGTTTAAATAGTTGACATCACGGATCCGGAAAGAGACCGAATATTTGACTTCTGCGCAAGTGTTCAAGATCCGTGATGGCAACTGTACGTTCACGTCATAAATTAGTCTCAACAAGATAATTATATTGGTCGCATGACTTTGGTAACTGAACGACAATTTCGAAAGTGTTCAGAACGGGGGGCGTAGCTCAAATGGTAGAGCGCTCGCTTAGCATGCGAGAGGTACCGGGATCGATACCCGGCGCCTCCAAATTACTCTTTTTGCTCGGCTATTTTTTGCAATTTAACTAGCTACTGAAAGAGGTTTTGTGTTCTTAGTATTCTGCTTATAATGAGCATTACTTTTTCGCAACATTTTCCTTGAAGAAGATCATTATAATCGTATTAAAGTTACTTAGGTACAAACTTTTTGGGTTAATATTGTACGTAATGCTATAATGTGAGCTATTTTAAAATTCTGTTGAATTACCAACCTCGTTAAGAAATGTAAATTAAGCACAAGTATTGGATTAAGAATAATAAATATATGAAGGTTATAAATGAAGGAATTTTGATATAGAACTAGTCAACAATATAAAAAATTCTACCTTTTAGAAATCATATTGATTATAAATAAGTAAATTCTTTAATGCCATTATAAATTATTTTTTTGTATTAAAAAACAAACAAATCTGTGTCTAAAATAAATAAAATATTTTCTGCGCCACAAAAAACAACACTATGAGTTCCCCCTGGTTCGATAGATGGCGTTGTACCGTCTGAGCTTTGTCGTGAACTCTTACTATTCAAATGCAGTGTGTTTTATAGGCAAAACGATTATAGCCAAACGAGTAGCTAGCTATACTACTTTTTTTGTGACCAGCCACTTTGTTTAAAGGTAGGTAGGTATACTAAGCAAGAAAGAAACGGTTAACATACGGCTAACAATATTCACTCTCGAATATTTCTTTCATTTGAGACCAGGCTTTTGAAGAAAAATATTGTTTAGTTCATTTGCATCAATGATGTCATTAATTACTAATTTCTAGATTCATTCTGGATGGATATAAAACTCACGTGTTGGAAATCTTCAAATAACGTCTCCCAATCTGGGTGAAGCGCAAGGGTGTCAGAGTTTTACTGATTAAAACCCACAGTGTTCCCTCAGTTGCCCTTTGTTGAGAGGGATACGCGCCTTTGACCCGGGGTTGGTCCTTACCGGACAGCCGGACGGACGGCAAGCTAACCGTCCGCTAACCCACGCCCATGATGGCTGGCAAGTACGTCTTGCGACTCCCGACAAGCGTTCTGCCCCTGATAGTTATAAAGACGTATCTAACAAAAAGTAAAAACGGAGAAAAAAATGTTTTAATGAATGAAACGGGAAATAGTTTGCTGTCTTTGAGTAAATTTAAATATTTACATATTAAAAGTTTAAAATAATGCCAAATATAATGAGCTTTAACTTGGTTTAATAATAATATGGAACTCAAATCAAATCTGGAAAAAATGTTAGATGCGTCTTTTTAGGGTTCCGTAGCCAAATGGCAAAAAACGGAACCCTTATAGATTCGTCATGTCTGTCTGTCTGTCTGTCTGTCTGTCTGTCTGTCTGTCTGTCTGTCTGTCTGTCCGTCCGTATGTCACAGCCACTTTTTTCCGAAACTATAAGAGCTATACTGTTGAAACTTAGTAAGTAGATGTAATCTGTGAACCGCTTTAAGATTTTTACACAAAAATAGAAAAAAAGCAATAAATTTTGGGGGTCCCCATACTTAGAACTGAAACTCAAAAATTTTTTTTCGTCAAACTCATACGTGTGGGGTATCTATGGATAGGTCTTCAAAAATGATATTGAGGTTTCTAAAATCATTTTTTTCTAAATTGAATAGTTTACGCGAGAGACACTTCCAAAGTGGTAAAATGTGTGTCCCCCCCCCCTCTAACTTCTAAAATAAGAGAATGATAAAACTAAAAAAAATATATGATGTACATTACCATGTAAACTACCAACGAAAATTGGTTTGAACGAGATCTAGTAAGTAGTTTTTTTTTATTACGTCATAAATCTAAAAAAATACACTATTATTAAAACATCGATCAAAGTTACAACGAACTACAAGAACTTTTATATTATGTTACTTGCTGCTACGGAACCCTCCATGGGCGAGTCCTGCTCGCACTTGGCCGGTTTTTTACTAACGGGGGCAGCGTTGAAAAGAGCAGGAAAAATTCTCGTTTCTTTTTAATTCCGTTGTTTGATTCAATGCAATGTTTCATTCGAAAGTTTTGAGAAAATATTCCAGTATAATAATATTTAGTATAAATGTGTATAAATGTAGGTCCATTTAATTTTTTTTTTCAATACAACCGATAATACAAAATAATATGAAAAAAAAACGGGAAACTTCATGTTTACTTTTTTCTAGAAAAAAAATAAGAAAACAATATTTTTTTTTTAACTTTAGAAAACGATTAACCAAAACTTTCGATACCTGATTCTTTTCAAATGATTCCTTCTGTTATATTTCTATGTAGGTAACATGTAAAAAAAAGACAATTTGTTTTTTTCATGTGAGTGTGTAAAAAAAATTTTTATTTTCATAATTTTCAACGCTACTCCTGACGCCGGGAGCGCCTCCGGCGGGAGGCAGGGCAAGAAACTGGTCTGCGCCATACGACTTCATCTTTCTTCATCAAACCATACCTAAACAATAGGTACTTAACTACCTATTTATAAAATTAGACGGGTGTTTTGTCACTTACCACTCTGTACTGTCAAATCAGTGTACCGATCTTCAAATGACGACCAATACTGATTTTTAAAGTCTTCATAACCTGACAGATGGCCGCAAGGTACAGATGGCATTAGTAGACCGTGCGCACACGCCTATAATTTTGCCAAAGGCTGATCTTTAAAAGTCAACTGATAAATAGTCTAATTCGCAACTATAGGTATCATGATCATTACAATAGATAGTCATAATCATAGAGCTTACAGTCATAGTCATAACAAGATGACGTTTCTCTTTAATATTTCACTAGTGACCTGTCCTAGTTTTGTACAAGTGTTACAAATCTTTCAAGATTTCGGCTTTTCTCTATAATATTATACACTTTTTTAAGATATTCCATCACTTTACACAACCCCATGTTGTCCCAAACTAAGTAAAGCTTGTGTTATGAGTACTAGACAACTGATAAACATACTTATATATATACTTATTATAAATAAATTACACCCAGAGGCACACGACAAATTATCGTGCTCATCACACAAACATTTGTCTTCGGTGGGAATCAAACCCACTACCTCCGGCATAGCAGTCAGGGCCACTAACCACTAAGCTAACAGGCCAATCAAAACTTGTAGTATCTCTCTTATTAATTTAATAACTCTGTATATTGGTGAAAATCGGATATCAAATCCATTCAGTTCTTTTTGAGTTTATCGCGAATATACAGACAGACGCGGTGGAGGGACTTGTTTTATACTAAGCAATAATAATACCTATAGAAATAAGGAAGGATATTGTTAAATTCCTGTACGTATTTTTTTAGTGAAGAACTAAAATTATTTAATTTTGGACATGGATGCCGAAGGGGGTGTAGGTACTTGTACCCCATGACTATCTATAAAATTTATAAAAATCACTCATAAATATAAATAAAAAAACATTTATGACGAGTTAAATTAGATGAGCATTCTCGATCTTGCAGCCCACTGCTTTGGTTCTCAAGCTTTTATATAACCTACGATTTCTGATTTAAGCATTTGAAATTGAGTATCTCTCTTTACTTTGCTCTGAAAACCTGTCAAGATTTAGCATTCGAGTACAATTCGAGGCGTTCTTAACTAATGCCTTGATCACACGTACCGAGTAAAAGGGCGAGACAGTAAAATGTTGCTCGGCCGAGACAGTGATGTAAGCGGGTTGTAGAGATAAGCGCTCAGCCGAGCACTTGGCGCTGTGTTTACACGCACCGAGTACTCGGCCGTTAACTCGGTACGTGTGATCAAGGCATTATTTATTTATTTATTTATTCACAAAATCCACAGCTCTTTTATTAAAAAGTACTCGATTAGGAAACCCACCCTAAGTCATCAACAGCGCGTAGTGACCCACGCGCTTCTCAAAGAGATGTCAACAAACCTTAAGGGCTCAGCAGGGACGATGCCCGCTAATTAGGACTGCGGGGAATTTCTGAAAAGGAAACCCGTAGTCCTAGAACGCAAAGATATAACCATACCTGTGTCCTTCAATTAGAAGGACACAGGTATGGTTGTAGTAATTAAAAGTCAGAAAAGCCCTCCCGCTCCACCCAGAACGCAAGAAGTCTTTGAATGATTTACACCCTTCAAAAAAAAAACCAAAGTCAATAGTTTGTTCTATCTCTGAATGAATTCTCAAAAAAAAACCTATTGCGTGTGGGAGTGATATATCTACATGATATCTATTACAAACGAGCACCTAAAAAATAATAAAATTATATTCTTGATTCGACTCGTTCACCTAATTCCACATATAACAATAAAAAACTAGACAACTTTTGCGTAACAATGACAAAATATTAAGGATCTAGATTTACATAAAAAATTGGATGCAAGAATAGCTAATAGTTGGCATATTGTTGTTATAAGCGTGGGTGGCTTATGACACCAAGAATGTGATTTAAAATATGAATCTACAAATATGGGTCAACTTAGAACACGTTTGTTATATTTATAAAATTTTATCAAAGTGATGCTCTTAAAAAAATAGTCGCTTATGTATATTTTATCTTTTCTTTCAAATGCCGTAATTAGAGACACAATACAAACTTACAAAGACAATGAGAAAGCGAGCGCCGGCGTTCGCTTGGAGTTTAACGCTACGTCCTAGGTAGGCGGTTCAAAGCGAACGTAATTATGAAGCGGTGACACGCGAATTCAATGCGATGCGGTGCGATGCGGCGGCTATGTCCTACGTGCACGCGAATCGTCTAAGAACACGACGACACCGCATCCAGTTCGCGCGAAAATATCAAGTCAACTGATCGCGTTCGCTTCATTTCGCGCCGCTCCGCACCGCACCCTACGTGCGTTTGGTTGGCACGTAACATTATTATTATTATTATTATTATTTATTTAAATCAGATACATCCATATTATGTTAGTAGCACTTAAAAACTACGTTAGTAACTCATAAAAATAAAATAGAATAAATAAGTCAAAATAAAACCACACAACAAACATTGTAGGCCCCTTTAAAACGTTTCGACTGTTTGTTGTTTTCCCGCCGCGTCGCGCCGCTTCGCGTTCGCGTCTAGATCGCTCACGCAGGACGTAGCGTTATGAATTAAGGAAGCCCGCCAAAAATTTTGCAATCACTACAATATCCTAGCCAGAATCTGGTATAGCAAGCAAGATCGAAGATCCTGAAGAAATAATTGAAACTTATTTAAAAGGTACAGGTGTTTAAGGAAAACCTAAGAAACATCTAGTTTCGACTACCACATTGAACACCCGTCATATTAGATAGTTATGAATAAACCGCAATGAAATTATGCTATTCCGGTACAAGAGCTGCGTTTAAATTTTCTTCGGTGGTAAAATCATCCCGGACATAATGCTTTTTTGTGTGTAAGTACTGTAAACTATATAAACTCACATAGGTATACAAAACCAGACCCGGAACAGTTACCCATTTGTAGGCCATACAAATACGCAGCTCAACAGTCAATCGCCAATTAAAACAATTTACAACTATTTATGACAAGAACATAACAAAAAAAAAACTTTAGCACAAAAATAGGTAAATTCGTAGATAACAAAAAGGAAGGTCCTCCTTCTTTTGAGCAGTGGTAGTCGAGTGGTAATGGCCGCGACTTAAAAGTTTGTAGGTCGCGTGTTCAAACCCAGCTAGCCGAATTACTTTGTGTAATTTATATCCGGTGAGGAAACCGGCATGTCCTAAAATCAAAAAATCGAAGACATGTGACATTCACTAACCCGTACTGAGCCTGCGGGTGGATTACGGCCCATTCCCTCTCCTAGAGAGGAGGCCTGAGTTTCATTAGTGACAACATTAAAAGGCTGATTATGCTTATGGATATTCCTTTTTATCCAGCAGGGTGTCTGTAGATCTATAAAATACGTCCACCCACACTAGTTCTCCTTTGTACAATGATGGCTACCTTCAGTACAAAATACCCTTGTTACTTGTCATGTTAACATAACCATACATGGAAGCAACGATTAGTAATATTTGATGACAGCTTGATGTTCTTTTGTTTTCAAGTGTTGAATTCTCACGCTAGTCAGAGGCTTGGAATTCAAATATAAATACTTGTACTGATCGATTGAAGGACAAAGATCAAATACTAGAAATATTAACTACTTTTTTCTCTAGCCATTACTCTTCCAAGAGATGGAGGAATATCATACGAGTAAAGGTTATGAAGCAGGGAGGTCACGACCTTCAGTATAGAAGAATATGACGCAAAGAGGAAGAGGGGACTGTCCCACTGCTGAGAAAAGGCCTCTCCCAAGTCGTTCCAGACATTCTTCTACTTCTACCGCACCATCCCGAACCAGTCTTCGTGGTACGCGTCTAGGTCATCTCGCCACCTCTTTTTAGAGACAGGTCTCGACGTAGCCGTTGAGGTTTTAAACAGTTATAAAATTGTTAGAATGACAGTAGTGGAAATTGTTTCAACAATCCACGTTTCTATTGGTACATTTATATCTATACATCTATACATATATTATAAATAAAATTGGAGTGTCTGTTTGTAGTTTTGAAATAATTGCTTTTTGCCACATGCATATGAATATAATTATATACGGTACATACACCAAAATAACATTTTTTACAATTTTTGTCTCTCTGTCTGTCTGTTTGTCCGGGCTAATCTCTGAAATGGCTGGACCGATTTTGACGGGACTTTTATGGCAGGTAGCTGATGTAATAAGGAGTAACATATGCTACTTTTATTTTTGAAAAAATAAATTCAAAATCCTGTAGTCCACGCGAACGAAGTCGCGGGCACAACTAGTACTAAATATGAACATACAAATATGAATGGAGTTTTTGTAGCACGAGGGATCGTCTAACTTTATCTGATTATTTTCATACATGTTCCTTTACTGGTCCTTTGCATTCCAGGGCCGTTGTGACTCTTTCGAACAGAAAGTAAGCAATCTAAAATTAATATAGTTTTAAAACTTGTCTAGTATTAAAATACAGAAGCCTTAATGCGAGTTGTTTTTACGTAAACGCGATTAAAACGTTTACCTCGTTTGGCTCTCTGGAGCGGGCCAATCAGAGCGCTGAACGTGTCGATCACGTTAAGGCCCTAACTCCCGAGCATTGATATAAAACAGTAACTTTCTGAAGCCTACTCTTCGGTAACAGCGAGATCAATAGGTTTGAAAAAAAAATATTATACTCATAAATTCATTTACATTATCAACGTATGATTTTTTCGTAAGAGTAATACTTTTACAGCATGATATTTTTTCGCTTGTTTTCTCTACTCCTTTCAAATGGCTTTGATCTTTAGAAAGTAGCTGGTTAAGTGTTCTTCAGAATGTGTAAATCAATCAATATTTCACAAAAATATGGATATAAAAAGATCAGCGGTGCTCTATCCGGGGGTTGATGTTCAAGATTCAAGATGTTCGAGCCTTAACGTAAAACAAACTTCCCCTAAGCACTTAAATACATAATTATAATAATAATATTCCACTAATTTCACATAACGTCATCTAGTCCTAAACTAAGCAAAGCTCGTGGTATGGGTATTAGACAACTGATAAATATACTATATTTCGAAATAAATACATATTATAGATAAATTACACCCAGACACAGAACAAAATGATTGTGCTGATCACACAAACATTTGTCCTGGGTGGGAATCGAACCCACGAGCCCCGGCGTAGCAGTCGGGGCCACTGACTAGACCAACAGGTTAGTCAAAACATAGTACTGAATATGATCACATTACAATCACTCTCCATCAGTTAAGCAATCTATCAATAATGATGACACTTCCCTAAAGCCATAATTATGAAGCAACGGTTTTAAATACAGTAATAATAAATTGTGAAGTGACGAGTATGGAACAACCTCTGACCGTCATAAACATTACTTTTAATCATGTTACGTTAGCTCACAAGCTGCAGGCCAAGTTTCAAATAGGAACTTGTAAATAAATTGCATAACGTTTAGAAAAAACTGATTGAATAGATGATAAAAAAAAACTTTCGTAAGTCATTTTTTATTGTATCATCATAGTATTATACATACTGTAGGACAGGCAAGACCATCCATCTTTTTTCATGCGTCCTTTTTTTAGTGGTAAAATCATCAAGTAACTGACTAAAACCCACTGAGTTCCTTCGGCTGCCCTCTGCGTTCCAGAGTAGTAAAAACTTTTTCGAACAATTCTGCAGCCCGAGCAGGCATTGGCCCTCACGGGCCTCATCAATTCTGATAACAGCTCTGTGATAATATGGGGGTTTCCAAATCAGTCAAGCTCCATACATAATAGGTGCGGTGCCTCATCAAAAGCACGACCTACTTATTAAAGTACCCCTGGTGTCCACACACCCACACCATAAAGCCACAGATGCCGCCAAAAAATAGCCACTTTAAAGTTCAAACCATTAAGTTTAAACGTTTAAACAATCATTTTTTTGTTGCAAATATTTTTTTTTTTAATACAAGGTGTAAGGGACAGCTCTCCACAAACTTTAAGGGCTTGCTCAGTAGACGAAACTAAACAACCTACCATAATTTTTTTTTTCAGGAAACGAAAAAAAAAATCCGCCTCACCATACAAAATTATTAACTTGATTGGACAGTTTGTTTGGAGAGGCTGAATTTTTTTTTCGTTTCCTGAATAAAAATTTTATGGTGGGTTGTTCAGTTTCGTCTACTGAGCATGCCCTTCAAGTTTGTGGAGGGCTGACCCTTACACCATTTATAGGTAGAACAAGAAAAATAAAAACACTTAACTAATTAAAACTAAATATACACCTAATTAAAACTAACTTACAAAATAAATAAAGGCCCTAAAGAACTAAAAAAGCAATCTAAAGTATAGCGTCGAAAAACTTGGGTGCGGAGGAGTTTTTAAACACCCAACTTAAAAAAAATTATAAAGTAAATGAATAATAATTTTATTTATATTGAGTTTTTAAATAATGATTTTTGTGTACTTACACAACGAATTGCAAATATAAATTCATCAGACCACTTACGGAAGATTAATTTTATTTTTAACCGACTTCTAAAAAAGGAGGAGGTTCTCAATTCGGATGTTTGTATTTTTTTTTTTTTTTATGTATGTTCGCGCATAACTTCGTCACTTGCCAACCGATTTGAAAAATTCTTTTTTTGTTGGAAAGGGTATACTTCCCAAATGGTCCCATAGTCACCAAGTCGGGATCTGATGATGGAATCTTGGCGAAATCGAGGGAACTCCTCAAATATTATAGGCAACCATATAGTTCTTTTGGTATTTTCATCGAAGACTTAAGCATTTATAGTCAAAACATGACATTTGATGAAGTGGAACTGGTAAAGAAGACCAGAAATGGCCAACGGAAGTTCATACTCACACAGATCTCCCAATGAACTTAATTACAAATAAATGAATAGTTCTGAATAGGTATGTTGAAAATGGTATTATCGATGTGACCTGATGATGATGATGGAGCTGGAAGATAGGTACCGGAACTCCGAAATTAATCAATGTATCCTAGCCGTGTTTGGGCTTATTACAATTATCATGAGATGCACTTTGGCTATAAGGTACTATCGAACTGATCTTATGATAATGATGGAGCCGGAAGATAGGCACCGGAACTCCGTAATTAATCAATGTATCCTAGCCGTGTTTGGGCTTATTAGAATTGTCATGAGATGCACTTTGGCTATAAGGTACTATCGAACTGATCTGATGATGATGATGGAGCCGGAGTATAGGTACCGGAATCCCGTAATTAATCAATGTATCCTAGCTGTGTTTGGGCTTATTGAATTGTCATGAGATGCACTTTGGCTATAAGGTACTATCGAACTGATCTGATGATGATGATGGAGCCGGAAGGTAGACACGGGAACTTCACAATAAAACAATGTATCCTAGCAGGGTTTGACTTAATTGGAATTGTCATGAGAAAAAGGTACTCTGGCTGTAAGTGTATTGCAACTAAAAAGTGTGAAATAAAAAACTTTTTACAAAAAAAATATAACCGACTTACTAAAAAAAACACTAAAACTATCAAAATAACTTTAATTTCGGAAGTCGGTGTTAAATAACGAAGAGGCAAAACTATAATAGTAACACCGACTTCCGAAATTAAAGTTATTTTGATAGTTTTAGTGTTTTTTTTAGTAAGTCGGTTATATTTTTTTTGTAAAAAGTTTTATTAATATTAAATGTAGGTATGTGATATGGTACTCCTAATAAATCAATTTGGGAACAAGTCGTAATTTTCTTAGTCTCTAGAATCTCTAGATCTAGAAAATCTAGAAACTATAAGGATAATATTGCTTTAGACTGCTCTTATTCATCTGATCCAACTATTCCCATATTTGACAGATTACATACGCGGCTATTCATTACATAACGATCATAATATACAATACACAGCTACAATCAATTTTCTCTATCAATGCTGATCAAGTACCCCTCAGAACTTACGCCACTTCACCTAGTTCCACGCCTTCCAATCTGTCAACCTTATCAAGGATCAATACTACACTCCAATGGTCTCCTAATCTCATTGCATCACGTTCTTCAATATTTGATCCGATTGTTCTGATCCTGAACAAGGTCTTCTAAAGGTCAGGCTATGACACCTCCAGATGGACAGCTGCTGATCAGCACATATTTGTGGAGTGCTCTCGATTCGAGGTCAGATGTGACTGACAGGGTCACTTGCTTTGTTGTTCAGCTTTTGTTATGTTTAAGAGAATCACGATGGAATTTGCAGTAGGTTAGTCGTGTCTACGGTATTTGTTAGACTTAATAAAATAAATAAAATAAAATAAAAAAGCCTTTTATTTCTTGCAATTAAAGAAACATAGTAAGTAATTTCTAAATCTAAAGTTTACACCTATTTGGTTCAAAGTAATTATTCGTAACAAAAAGAAAATTTAATCCTAAACTAATATTGTTTGCTTAATGTGCAAGAACCCCTCCACAGGTGAAGGCCTCCTCCAAGGAACTCCATCTTTCCCTGTCTTGTGCTGTGTCCATCCAGTTAGAACCAGTCGTTTTCAAAATGTTGTCCGCCCATCTTGTAAGTGGTCTTCCCCTATGTCGTTTTCCACTAAGGCCTCTCCAACGAGTCGCCCTTATGGTCCAACGCTCGTCCGACATCCTTGCCCTGCCCATTTCCATTTCAGCTTTTTAGCATAGTCCAGGGCATCGGTGGCTCTGGTAACGTTTAACGTTTTTTTTTTGTTAGACTTACAGATGTGAAAATGCTTTGTTAGTGAAAATTCATCATCATCATCATCATCATCATCAGCCTTTTTAATGTTGCCAATGCTGGAACTCAGGCCTCCTCTCAAGAAGAAGGAATGGGGCGTCATCCGCCACGCGGGCTTATAATGAACTAATGATAATTTATAATGAACTCAATTTCGTATTGAATGCTCGAGGGTGTTCCCTTGCAACTACATATTTTTGGTCATTTTTAGTTTCCATTCGCTTTTTTTAATGATTTTCATGATCAGAAGGTTTGTGTGCGTGTGTTGTACCTAGTGTCCTTAAAAGTGTGTACGGAGAGAAATTAAATTACTTTTAGTTTTGATATTTGTTTACTTTGAAAACGAATTACATTACAGATTGTACTTATACGTAAGCGCGTCTATAGGTGGTCGTTGCTACGGGTAGACTGAAGCCCGGGCACTGCGCACTCTACATAGAACACAAATTGCTGCGTCAGCGCCGCTACAATTGTAATGTGGTTGGTAAAAGCATTGAACTTTTGTATTGGATCCTTAGAGCATCCGTCTATTGACGACACAAACTTTACTTTGCTGGTTTTTACTATTATCTTAGTGTGGCTTTGTATTTAAGGTTCATGCCATATCCAGCAATAAGAGTACTGTTTCAAAAGTTTGAGATAGGATTTTAAAGTTTGAGGTTCAAAGTATTTATCGCCTGACCTTGTATTGGGAGTTTGCCTTTTCATTGTCATTTGCGCTATTATTTCATTAAGTCTTTTCTGATATAATTTCAAAAGAATGACTCACTAAGCATTTATTACATTCAGTACTAAATTGAGAGCTCCTCAAAACTAAATAATAGTCAATATTACACGCCCTTGTTCAAGTTGAGAAGTTCAAGGCTGTCTTTTGGTGCAAGATCTTTTGTTTGTTCATCTGCGACCAATCTACATACCGATCCACACCAACATTGCTTCAGTTATCTCCAGACTCATCCACTTTATCATCATCCGTATAGGATCCATTTTCGCTTGGCAACTTGGTTCTAACAGCAAACTTCGTGTCGCTATCATTGTTTTAAACAATAATAATTGCTGCTATTATTTGGGTTTCCACGTTCATATTATGCAAATACTTTGTTATAGTAATTGAACGATCAACATTATCTCCAGTGTGTCTACAAAGCCTTAAATTAATAATGAATATAATTGGAATTCTTCTAAACCTTAATTACGTATCATCAATGTCTATTCACCTGTCTCTTGATTTGATTTGAGCTTAATTATGATTGTTAAAATGGCCCCCATGTTGATTAGAAAATTAAAGAGTGGGTGATTAGGCTATAGAATTTTTGTCAATTTAAAATTAGATACAAAATTTTACCTTGTTTTTTGCAATTACTTTAATTGTTTGATTGATCATTCGCTTGGCACGGCTAGTGTAGATGATTTGCAACTACATGTATCTAATGGCGATCTAAGAAATAGAATTATGTGTTTATCTAAAAGTGATTAGAACTTTCTATTTACTTTATGCGTTGAACTCGACAAGCTGTTGCTACTGTATAATGAATCCAGAGATGTCCAATATTGCAATTATGGGCAAAGGTTACAGTCCGTAACAGATATCATTAAACCATTAATATGATCACATGTTTGTTTTTACGACCCGGACACGGTAACAAATGTCAAATAAATATAAATCTACAACATTCTGCCATCGACACTGATGAAATATCTGATCTACATATTACGCTTTTATGTGTGACTGTTATGAAGATTTACGAGACCGCATTTTTTGTTTTGTTACAAATGCCATTGAACAAATCTGGCTCTTGCGAGATCTTATCTAATGCTAATGGAAGAATATCAGCTTGAACACTGCTTTAAGACCCTGTAAGTTTTGATTTCCAACAGGAAAACTCATTATTAATTTTCTCCTTGATCTATTTATACAATGAAAATTAACTTACGAATTTTATGTGTTTACGTGTTTTAAAATGAAATGTTTTCTATTAATGTAGTAATTGTCTATAAGTATTGCAGCACTTGAATAGTTATATAAAATGAACCTGTAAACTCCCAGTATCTGTAATGTTGGCGATCCTAATAATAATTAATAAATAAATAAACGCTTTCGGTTTTAACAGTCTGCCATTATTTTGTTGCGCTTCTTTAATATTTCCAGTTTACTTCATCTTTTTTGTCGCTAGTAGGTGCCTTTTCAAATTCAGCTTTTAAGCGGAATTTTGTGTTTATTGACCATGGATTCTTAGCCATTTTAATTTAAATGCAAAATTTTAATTTCTATGCAAATAAAGATCGATTGAACAATCAAGCAGTTAACAATACGCAATCAAAGTAATATTCACATTTATAAAGTTTGTTAATTCGTGCCACCGCCCACGCTAAAGATCGCAATTTTCCGCATACGTATGCTAATAAAACTGAATAATACAATAAACTATAACAATGTAAAATCCATAAATCACGCAGGCTATTACTGGTCGAAAATCTATAGAATTTGAATCCTTCTATTTCTATTCGTGATGATTACAGGGTTATTTTCATTGCCATCGGAATACTGATCAATATAGTTTAGAAATCACGATAAGCTAGCAGATCAAATTCAAATAATAAGCCTGTTTGATCAAAATTTAGTACAGGACTCTATAGCAAATTTAGATTTTCGTTATTCGACATTATTTGTAAGTAATACCTAGTCGAAATTTAACGTGAACAGACGTTACAAGTATCAATGCATAGACTTTCCATCAGGCGTTTAGATACAGTGCAAATAAATTAAAATTAATTTGTGAAAATGAGTTTTCACAAATTTAGAGGGCAGGTTATAATTTTGGGATACACGAGGACAAATGGACAAAGAACTTCACATAGTAGGTTCCTGAAGACGGGCGTCATCACTGAGGCAGACTTAAAAACCGCTGTTGAAGACCAGACATAAAGAGGGCTAGATGGATTTGGAATGGTCTCTTTTCTTGGCCAGCAGTATAAATGTGAGAAAATACATCATCCTATATTATCGATTTCGATACATTATCTTTCTTTCTTACCTTCGTTGATTCTGAGTCCGTTACTAAGTGTACAAATTAAAATTAACCCAAATAAGTACCTACTATTACGAAATCGAAAAGGTTAAAGATAATGTATGTTATCAGATAATTATAAGACTATTAATTAGGTTTTCTTGTATTGGGATTATCAATGCGTAATCGTTCATAGTACATATATTAAATTATATGATATTGCAAGATATTAATTTTATTAGAGCATGTTCTGTGGGCCCCAAGTCTGCTATTTTCATAAATTCGTCATTCCAACACGATCCAATTGTCATTTTGCTAAAAGTTTGTAATCTGCTAATTCATAATGATCGATCACTGATCGGTCAATGGTCTTGTAATAGAATTGTGCTAGAATGATAATTTCGAGCATATTAAAACAAATAACTGCACAATAACGTTCTAATGGTAAAACACTGATCAAATAAACTGTCAAAGTTTTAGTAGATTACCGCAAACTTCAAATATTCATTTGTCAATATGTACGAGATTACCATTCTATGTCACTTCTTTCAATGGAGTGTCAGTGGTTGACCATTGGAAAGTCATAATGACGCCATTATATTAGTAGATTACCAAACTTGTCAAAATCGACAATTATGACACCAATAATAGACCATTGTGACACTATTGTAATAGCAGACTTGAGGCCCAGTTGCCAATCAAATCTTTGTGAAAATACCTATAAGTAACAACACTTCTCTAATCAATATGTTAACATTTTACATAAGTAAAGTTCCAGAAATGTGTAAAATTGAAAACAATAGTAACCACTTAAAATCAAGTCTCTTTAAAACACACTACACTATTAAATTCACTCTTATAGATGCAGAAATTTCAAGTGCTATTAAAGATTACTATAGCGTATATTTATTTAATAGTTGTGGAAACTTCTATTTGATATTTCATACTGACATACGGATTTGGCAATCAGCTATACAAATTAAGGTGTGTGGCTAGAATAAATTAAGTATTAAGTATCCTATCGGTCCCATCACAGTACCTTGCGTGACACCATGTTCCCTGCTATTTAGCGTCTATAAAACTACTGAATGGGTCAATTTTAGGCTCCTTGAATCCTAGATAAATATTGTCTATAACCGAATATCATCATAATATGTTGGAAATATGCTCCAACTGCAAATGAGCGTGGTATTACGTTTGTATGGAAATTCATCCGTCGCCGGCCCCTTAACGTAATTATTTAATAAATTAAAGTAAGTAAGGTTGAAAAAAAGGTTTTTTTATAATTAATTACATGATTTGTTTTAAGTCAATGTTTTCATGATTACTTTACGAAAGTAGATAGCTTAATAAGTGGATGCAGGTAAATTCCAAACGTATCGCAATCAGCTGCAAAATTATAGATAGTCCAGGTCACATTAAAAAAACTGACATCAGGGTATTTTTTAATAATTGCAATTTTTTACTGTATGATATTTTCATTTTTCTTTTTTATATAATATATCCTATTCTATGTATATGTATACTATCTTACTAATATTCTTGAAATCTATAAATTTTAATACGCCATTCTTTGATAAAGTATTTGTAATCATATCTGATTGATCTAAATGTAGATACCGCATAGTTTAGTTTCGACATCTACATAATATTTTGTTAGCTGTGAATAGGATATTGATAATACATATTACACTGCTTCAAAAAGGACTTGGTCTTCTATTTTATTATCGTTTTTACCTTTATTTTTCTTTGCGTGTCGATTGGCAACTAAACTTTTAATCTGACCAACATTTTCCCTACTACGTACTTAAGCAGCTTTGTCATTACCACATTTTAGGTCCTTGATGCAAGTGCTTGAGCATAAAAAACACAGTGGCTTCTTTCTTTATTAATTCTATGATACTCAATTTAGCCAGGTTGTTTATGGTACCTGGAAGACGATCCAGAATAACGCTGCTGGATTCTTTGAAAGTGTTATCACAGCCCTGAAATTCAAAAGGCAACTGAATCACCACGGGTGAACCTTAGTAAACGTCTGACCTCTCGCTACACCCAGAGAAGGAGAAGCTGTTTGATGATTTCTCACCCAATAAAAAATAAAGAACGACAGTCGTATTTTGCTATATTGCAGTTGCAGCAATACAATTGCCAATTTGTTTACACAAGCAAACCAAATATGAGACGGTCAAAGCATGATCTTTCAAAATCTGCGTGGGTTTCATCCCAACAAACATCCGTGACGCTAAAAATATATCTGTCTTCAAAAATCTAGTCAAAGATCAAACCTCTCAACCATCTCGTAATGTTATATTTTATAGATATTTATACTTATAATATAATATTTATGTATTGTATCTATTTTTGTGTTTCAATTACTGTTTTTTTATATTTATATATGTATTTTGATAGATAATTTAGTATACTCTTAATTTTCTGATTCATTTGTATACACTGTGTCTACATCTCTTTTCGAACTCTCCTGTCGCAGGTCTGCTGGAAGAAATTTCATTTGAAATAAGCAGTATCTTTGTACTCTTCTTTCTGTATTAGTCCATTTCATTTTTAGTGTTTGTGTGTGTACATAAATGAATAAATAAATAACAAATTTCACTTTCAAAACCTATATTCTTTTGCCAGATTGCATTCAAGTTCCACTAGAGCATGTTATTAATATTCCTATAACAAAGAGAACAGGCGATAACTTGGATGGTCGGGCTTATCAGTGATAGCTAGTGATAACGGTCAGTGTGCACACAGCCATCACCGGCAGCGCAGCTCAATGATGTTTCTTCCAAAAACTTAAAACATGGTACGTACTGTATTTAGAAATAAATGGTGTTGCAGTGATCTTATAAAAGGATCATTAGATTATTATGTATTGAGGTGTGAAGCTGGTGTGATTACGTTACTTTTGATCAGTCTGTGGGTACATTATCATTGATCTAACAGTCAAAGGCTACTTAATTATAATCCAGTGTTACTAATACTTGTTTTGTTGTTTAACTTTAACTTTAAATTTATTGTGGTCCAAGAGAGTAACATTTGTAGATAATCTTCTTTACTACGGGCATAAAGTTGTCATAAAATAATAGGCCCTTTTTGACATTTGTATTTTGACTACCTAGCGGCTTGTCTGGTGTAGTGTACCCTAACAACTAAAATAGCTACTACTACAGCTACTAAAATAGCGACTAGCTACTAACTACTAAAATAACTAGACACCTGTCCCTTAATTATTATTTTATTGTTTCTTTCAGTTTCATTCCTAGTTACATTCTAGGGTTATTCTCAAATGTCAAAACGAGCCTTTATATTTTTTAACAAGTTTAGTTGATAAGTTGTCTGAGTTCAATTGACAGATTTAAACATTCCAAGGATGATTCATGCGTATCAATGGTATAACCTTGATCAACAACTGTGGATTTCCCTAATAACGATTCGTACTAATGAAGATAGTGGAGGTACTGTTCTGATCAACAGCAACCGTTACCTTGCTTACTGCAATGACTCGATTACTCATTGTTATTTTTCTTGTTATGTTCAGCGTCATCTGTATCAACAACTACCTATACAAACAGACGTATCGATAGATGACTTTAACTTGTGTTTTCTTTAGTTAGATCGCTATTTCATATTTAGATTAATTGTCTCCTTTAATTAATCTGGTTTAATAAATTTCGATTTACAAAATCTTTTCTTTTTGCGCATATTTCGCATCAATGCTATCGTCATTCATTACGTCAATAACTTTAATTTCTGATAAAAAATAATCTTCCGACAAATAAATGTATCGATTTCTCAACATAAAAATATATTTACTGATAAAATCGAACAATTCTGAATAAATTAATAAAACCCTTTTATTGTTGAGAGAAAAGAACATGCCGCTTCTTCCAATCGTGATAGAAATAATATCGGAATTTCATACAATTCTGAGATAAAGTGATAAAATTCGTGACGAGGTGAGATATCGATTCGTTATCGACGGAAGCTTAGGTAAAAATGTTTTATCTAAGTACGAAATGTTTATTTACTGACTGGAAATAATCTTTCTCAATAAGAACGTGAGAATTGTTAGAGAGTTTCATTCGCCAACTAATGATATCATCATCTTCAGCAGCAGTTTGGCGCAGTATGCCATCTTCACTCCCTTTCTTCATCTTTAACGCAATCCAACCAGTTTTTTGATCATCCTCTACTTTTCCAACATCGTGTCTTTTGTTTTGTATTGCTCATTTTTGTATTTCTTTGTTATTCTTTTCTGTTTTATTACTTTTAACTATTCGGATTTACAAACATCTGTGTAAATAAATACATATAGGTACAACTTGTTACTGGAATAATTCACATCTTTATTTTCAACAATTAGAAAAGTAAGTTTCAATCATAATTTAAGCACTAAAATTTTACTTAAATATACTAAGCTACTGTTTAAAAAAATAATATTATTCTTTGTTTCTATATTCCTTTTTATTTGTAATTGTTGTTTTGGTATTTACGCACGTACACACAAACATGTAGATAAAATTTATCAAGAAATTATGTAAATGAGCAATTTTTCTATCCTAAAAAAATTCTTAATCATTATAGGAAATAAGTTACCTGCTTTAAAAATAGCTGAAATAGATTCAATAGCTGATTTTGAACATACTTAACGAATATGCATTTATTAAGGTACATGTTGTTGTGTACTTTCTTTCATCTACATTTCAACATTCTTACTCAAAACTGTATTTAAATCTTTGCCATATGTACACTACTCACTAATGAAAGGAATGATACGTCGTCTTTAATTTCGTAAGTACCCATTATCTTTAAAGACAAATCCACAATCATTCACCCACTTCTTTATCTACCCTCGCTTTATTTCCTCGCTGTCAGTCCTCGCTAATTACTGCAAGTGTTTGTGTTGTGAGTTTGAAGTTTCTTGTTTTTGTTATATTTTACAATGTTTATTAATTTTTAAGTGCATTCAAGTGATATTGTTGTTGATTTGAAAACTATGGTAAGTTTTTAATTGATTTATCTGTCAAGAAATCTGTGAGAGATGAGTTAATATTAGAGAATTTTATGGAAAATTCATTATCAAAAAAACATCGTCCTGATTCAAAGCAATTTACCTATGGGGCTTCAAACCTGTCTTACAATTTTACGATTTTTTTTTTTCGATTATTTGTTTTTTTGAGTTTATTTTTACAAGTGCAAGGTACAAAATTCCAATTTAAATCTCACCTTTATTTTAGTTTGTGTTATCCCATATCATGGCTTGTTGTTTTCTTTTAGTTTTTATGTTAAACTCACTTGTATCTGCTATCCTATTTTTATACATATATTTTTTTTTTAAGTTGGGTGTAAAGTATAAAAAGGTTAAAAAAAATAAAATTCAGAATCCAAACACAGACAATTTAGTTCGTCTCCAAATTCAAGCTATCATTACAGCTTGATCTTGCAAACTCTAGGAGTAAATGCAACACATTTTCTTGTTCCAAACTGCATTAAACCCACAGATCAAGTGAAACAGTATTCGAACCATACGTATTCTCTTGTGCAGGACGTAGAGACCCAGATCATAATAATAGCGAGCGTGTTCGCTTGCGCATGGCTAGCGGTGCTGATCGTGGCCATCGTGCTCTTCGTACAGGTGCGAAATCTTCGGAAGAAGGTCGCAGAGATGCAGGCTACAGGTCGGATGAGGATACAGTACGTAAGCTTTACCTAACTCATACTTTTACGTCTAACTTCTGCTAAAAGAGAGCTAAAAGTGGAACAATACAAAAAAAAACACTTTACTCCGCTCCAAAACGCAAATCGTTGATTTGGCTTGCGCTGTCCAACTTAAATGAAACTGGGCAGGATATATCTGCCGCATGAAATGACGGCATGACCTACGAGATAACTTCTTTGAGAATGAGAAAGAAGAAGCAGAATCGTGACCTTTGGAAGGATTGGAAGGGCTTTGTTCAACAGTGGGACAATAAGGGCTGCTAATAATAATACAAACTTATCTACGTGTTCCTATTGAGTGTGTCCTATAGAACTCGCATGGGGGTAGGTTCATCTGGTGAATAATAGCCAACTCCTCCTCTCTGTGAGAAGTCCTGATGACCAGCAGTATGGATTGATGTAAGCCTGTTATAAGATCCATGAAGTAAGAGTGTTGGCCTATATACAATTTATAGTCTTACTTTTAAACAGAGGGATCCAACCTTAGAATCGTATCAGAGTTATAGTACTCAGTAAGTCTTATTCATCTAATCATGAGTATGAGTAAATGAGTAGGCTTGTGTAATAGCAGTCAGGAGACCTCTCACGATTGGTCACGTTTTACACAAGAAATAACAATAGAACTAGGTACTCAGAACGTAAATTTAAAGTATTAGAAGATTCTCAGTGTGTAAGGATATGATAATAATAAGCCAATAATAGAATATTGTTTTCTTTAAGTAGTCCCCTACTGTAAATAATCGTGAGTTTTATAATATACAAAATTTTATGGTCTTCTGTATTAAACGGCTAAATTCTGTGGCGAGTTTACAATAACCCCATTAAACAGAATCAGAAAAATGTATGTACTTGTTCAGGATAAATGCTAGAGAGATAGTGCATTCAAAACATAATACCTACAGCTAGTTTAGTACAATTGACAAAAATCAGGAAGTTTCCTCTTAAAATTACTCATATCGATTAAAAACTGGACTAAGACATGCAATCATTCTGATCGTTTGTCAGATTATGCTACAAGGAAAGTTTTACCTCTATGGTATTTTAATTTTATAATCAACTCTAATGATTTTAGTAAATGACTGAAATGCTTCATATTTGCAAGCATTGTGTTTTTTCGCATCTCATTCTTTGTATGCTGTCCGAGACAGAATGCGCTTTATGTGCTATATTTCTTTTAATATAAGAAGTCAACAAAATGAGCATATGTATTTTTACTGTAAACACATAAAATCAACATATTTCTACCTTAATCACCTGTTCACGACAGAATTTAACCCTCAAACCTACTGATTTCAGAAAGCTAAAGCTGGACCCCAACGACAAGAACCATGCCTTCTCCAAACCTGTGCTGGCGCCGGATGAAGAGTTGTCCCGGCGAGGGTACTCCATGTACGTGAGCAGCGAAGATGTGGAGGGCGGCAGACGCGATGAGCGGTACGTGTATACACGACCTAACATGAAATTAGGGGCCCAGCAGGGTCGAAGCCTACTGATGCCAAGGGTCTGCTTCTGAAAGGAAGGCTTGGCCTCGATATGAAAGGCAACGAAGAAACAGGGTTTTTTAGTCAGCAAAAGTTTGACACTATCTCCCTCTCCGCCGAAGGGCGGGAGATGTCATCTAGATGATTTTTACCCACCAAAAAAAAAACCTAACATGACATCATGGACATCCTATCATGATATCAGGATTGCGACCAGCCGATTTTCCTTTAAGGTGATGGCACGTGAGCATATTCGCAAGAAATTAGTAGAATCATCACAGCATTGATTGGTTGGATTTGTTTTTTTCACCACAACATTGTTTATTTGTATGTATTTATTTAAGTATGTATTTACTATTGTATTTGTCTCTCTTCTGTTTGTCTATTTATTAAGTTGCACCTGCCATGTTGTTTCTGCACCACCCTAAGGTCGACTGGTAGATAATGCCTAATGTCCGCTTTTATACAGTTTAATGTGCATTAAGCATTAATAAATAAATAAATTATTCTCTATGAATTACACTAATATTTTAAATGTGAGAATTTTTGAGGTGTGTATGTTTTTTACATCTTCACGCTTGAACGGCTGAACGGATTTAGATGGGTACACAAGTAGACCATGTCCTGGAATAACACATAGGATACTTTTTTATCCCTGGTAATAATTTTCATCTATTACGCGGGTGAAGTCACTGGCAGCAGCTGGTTAATAAAAGGTATAACACAAAATTAGCCCTCGTCCCATGTTACTTGTGCTCGGCGCAACACGTTTCTTTCTTCCATTCGGTTCTATCACTCGTCACGCTATCACTGACTCTCTTTTCTTTCATCTCACTCCTCACATGATCCATGCACCTTCTTCTTCTCTTTTGCTTGTTTCTTCCTCTCCATCCATTCATATCCTCATATCCTCTTGTCACTATCGCAATTTATTTGTGGTCGGCTCGAAACGTCTTCTCCTTCAATTCTTCATTGTTAGTCGTCATTTCAGCAGTCACCTGCTTTCTACCATATTACAACACTAACCATCCCCAGGTTTCACCTCCGTGGGTCGTAGAGTGATGTTACCTATCAAGACTATTCGTCATGATTTTTTTCTGAACATTTAAACAAACAAAATACTCGTAAGTACGTCTTCCATTAGATATTAGTATTTAGATGACGATACGAATTATTTTTCATATTTGTGCCAAATAAAAATATTTTCGTTTTTTCACAAACTCACATTTTACTAGTTGAAAATAACGAGTCCCTTGTAATATAGGGCTATCTACTATCATCATCTAGATAAGGACTCCAGACTACTGCTGACAGTTTCCTAATGGGAAAACCTTAAGGCATTATATCACTTTACTATGATTTATTTTAGAGAGGCAGAAAGGTAAAATAACTGGCTCAACTTAACTTCTGCATCTTCATTAAACTAAGAGCGTCCATGAAAAGCTCCCAACAACGAAGAGTTCATTGAGTTCGTTCGTTCAATTTTATTTTAATGTTTTAAAAATTTTATAATTATATTTACAAAACCAAATCGAAGTTCTGTGTGTTCACCTACATAGTATTTTTAGACACTTTCGATCGTAATTTCATTTACTCAAGCTTTGTTTTTAATTTGTCTGTTATCTAAACCAATAAATATACTTAAGCAAGTCCTTATCTTCACCTAAACATCATTCACCTGCTTTCAATAACGTGACATCATTTTGTTTTAGTAGATGATGCGTCATTACTTGTTCTGCTTAATAAGTCACCTTTCATAACCGTAGCTGTAAAGATTATCTACATTCTTGCGTTGATAAGGCTAATGTGTCTTAAGTATGACTAGTAATTATTTAAATATTTTGCATCATTCAGGATCATTATCGTTTTAAGCAATAGATATTAGTATTCTGCTAGCAGCTTCTTCTGCGTAAAAGTAAAAAAAGCCTATAGGTGTATGATTATGTCCCTCAGTGTCAAAGTAGCTTTGTTAATTCAGAGTTCACGTATCTGCATCGGCGAGTTTAACTCAGTCGAGTTTTCTTCGGAAGAAAGAATTTTTTAAATGGTTGCAGTAGTTTGAGTTTTTATTAATTACAAACAAAAATACAAAATATTTTTTCACTTACCAATATTAGTTAAGTATAGAAAGAGGCAATAATTGGCAAATATTAATTTTTAATTGTTGTTTATAAATATGGTAGTAAGAAATAATCTCTGGAAGAAATGATTCGATCATGAAAATTGTTGACAACTGACAGGCTGAGTGGCACAGGCTTTGCTGAAATGAGCATTCTTTCCACGGTCAGTATCTACGGGAGCGCAGATGCGAGGAATGGCTAGTTAGATATTTATTGCTTAACCAACTCTGTTTCCAGTAGCCTGATTCATGTAAAATCAAACAAGCCAAATATCGTTGAAGTTTTATAGTCGTTCGATCGAAATCCTATCCAAAATCGGTATTCACGTGTTCCTTAATCGGGATGGATAGAACGACTACTCAACTGGCTCGAAAAGTCAAAACTAAACGATCTATCAACGACTTATTTCCAGTTACATTAATAAGTATTCTACTAGGATAATGAAATACAGATTCTTTTTCTTTAAATCGACTCTTCGACCAAACGTGAATTCGGTAATGGTCTAAACGACTAAATCGCTACGGTATCGTTACGGTTTTGATTACGTGAATCAGGCCACTGGTGGGAAATCATAAAATAACTCCTCCCGTTATGGGTAGAGCGAGCAGGAGTTCCAGATTTTTATTGACTAAACCCCATTCGAGTTCCTTTAATTGCCGTTTGCGTGTTTGGGCTACAATAATTCTTTCGAATAATCCTGCAAAAACCTGACCAACCCTACATTAAGGGCCACTAACCTCGGTTCTTCCAAGAAACTATTCCCCATAACCTGTTACTGATCTCCGTATTCTTTCAGGCAGACGGGTGGGCAGTTGGTAGACAGGAGACATGAAGACAGACATACTCCTACCAGTCTTTTCGAAGAAAGGCAGAGTGCCCCACACTTCGTAGATGAGCTCACTCGAGAGCTGGACAGCAGGCAGCAGAGGGCTAGCAGCTCGCCATCGTTCCTGCTGCAGAGCATCCAGGACAGTAAAATGAAGACCAGGAGCCTTGCCAACCCAGTTGCTAATGGCAGGCAAAGCGACACCAACCCTAACTTTATCTATTAGCTTTTAGATACTGATGAATTTTTTGGCGATGATGATGATGAGTGTAAAAGATGGTTGTACCGTTGCAGCGCGCTAAGCATATATCTTGGCAGTTCATAAGACACTGACAATTTACAACAATCTATAACCTATTCGCGTTTAGAATAGAAATTTAAAGAAACCTTTTTTACTGTCTATTCAACTGATTTTAACTTATATTTCGTAGTACGGTATTAAAAGCAAAAGTGGATACAAAACGAAATATTTACTGTAGCCGCCATTTGTCATGCCACCAACGTAATAAAGGTCAAAATCGATTGAACGGACAGTAATAAAATGTTTTCATAAATTTCTAATGTTAGTTTGCATAGAGTATAAAATTCTTTGAATAGAGTGTGATCAACGACATGGATTAAAGTACAAAAGCTAATAATGTCTAGCCAAGTTTATACAGAGCGCATTGCTAGCGCTGAATAAAAACAAAATCACTCGCTCAGTCATGAATGCCATCGCTGATAACATCCACAATTGCATGATGCAGCTTCTAAATGAGATTCAGATTAATAAACAGAGAGAGGTTTAAAATAACATCTTCTATCTCATAATACTGAAGCTATAATGCAAACAAGCCATTACTAAGACTTCAATTATCTAATTATAGAACTAGATTTTTCTAATTTAATACTTTTCTATTACAATTTTGATTGTGCATGATGAATTAAATTTTATTTATAAATTATTCTTCTATTTTCTTTTCGAGATTGTCTTTTATTTAAGCAACAGTAGAGGACGCATAATTGTTGTTTATTTATGAGACAATTTCATCTATCCTCTTCTTCAATGCTTGGCCTACCATGGTGAGGGCAAGGCGCCTGGTGCTTTATTTATATTGTCCTTGCAAAGCAAGTCTATGAGTGAAAATGCAGTAATCTTTTCAGCTAATTTTAATTTAGAAATTGGATTGAAAAAGATTATATTAACGTAATTTATAAGATTGTTTCTTTAATTTGTAAGTAAGTATTAAATATTGTTAAAATCTAAATTATTCTTTAATTCACGAAACTTTCACAATCTGATTAACATCTTCAAATATTACATTTCAAAAAACATTTTTTTTTAAAGTTCTTTAATGCAAATAGCATTAAGGAACTTTTGAAATATTATATTTTAAATAGTTCTTACCTTCATTTAAAACATACTTAAGGGGCCGGCGGAGGATGAATTTCCATACAAACGTAATACCACGCTCATTTGCAGTTGGAGCATATTTCCAACATATTATGATGATATTTGGTTATAGACAATATTTATCTAGGTTCCTACGTCTTTCTTTTTTAAAAAAACAAAAAGAAATTTAAGCAAATTGTATTTCGCACTTTTTTATAGCGTAAATGGCAAAACATGCCATTTGGCTTTTCTTGTATTAAAAATAACAATATTTCTAATATTCTCGACGTAGGAACCTAGATAAATATTGTCTTTAACCGAATATCATCATAATATGTTGGATATATGCTCCAACTGCAAATGAGCGTGGTATTACGTTTGTATGAAAATTCATCCTCCGCCGGCCCCTTAAAGTTTCAATATAACAATCAAAAACAACAACAATAATTTAACAAACTCAACACTTAGGTTACTTCTAGAGATGTTGATCCAAAGAATATGGAAAACATATTTAACGAACTAGATACTGTATAATTAACTAACTAAAGAGAGAAGAGAGAGTTCAAATAAAACTATAAACCAAAATGAATCTAAAATCCTTAAATGCTGGGTGGGATAACAGTAAATATACTAAAGACGATAATAACAGAAAACAGATTTAAATTAATACACAAAATAAGATGAAAATATTGCAACAGTGCAACTACGTTAGTAATATCAAAAGAATTCCAAATACAATTCCATTGACGATTACCCCTCTTTAGCCAAATTCAACAGTTTAATTAAACCTACGTAACAACAAAAATTAAAATTAAACAACAAGTACTGTCTTTAAACCCCTTATACGAGGCCTGCTCCGCGAGCGATAAGACCCAGTTCCCCTCTTCCTACATCTGCCAGACACGCACCTAGGCTTAGACACATTGTTGTATACCCGTGGAGGTTTTTTCCTCTTGCTTTTCCCATAAGTAAGATACTTCATATCATCTTCTTCATTTTTATCACTATTTTCTTTATTCGCTTCGTGAGCTTCTAAAATCTCTTGAATGCTTTTATAAGCATCAGTTTCTTCTGGCTTATTAATCGCTGGTTTTAAATAATTTAAATAAGGTTTGAATCCTCCCACAGTTTCAGGAAAGCTGTATTTATCTTCTTTATTAAGTTCTTCTAAATGTTTCAGATAGCTATATGTTTCTGGATCGCTGCTTTGACTTATTGGTTTGAAGTCTGAGTAGCTAACGAAGTTGATTGAAGATGTTGCTGGCTTCTTCTTATTGAAGAGTTTTAAAGTTTGTTTGCTCAATAAATTTTTGTACTGATCTCCGAAGTTCAATGTTTCGAGATCCTCCGAATCTTCGTCGAGATTTAGAAGATATCGCTCATTCTTCTGTGAGGCTTGCTTCTTATGGTCTGTGCCTAAGATTATACTCGGTGGTAGAGTTTCCCCGTAAATGTCTCTGTCTGAAGTTTTACCATAAACTTGTTCGAAAATCTTGTAGTCGTCTGTCCAAAATTGTTCAATTCCTGTAAAAACATATAAGCGTTAAATGACTAGTTGGTCAGTAAGATCAGAATATTATATCTTCGACTGCATGTCATTGAACTGACAAATACTATCTACTATTTCATTGGAACTGTACTAAGTGAAAACTGATCATTCAATTTTATACATCATTGAAAATAATTGATCTGCCATGGTAATATACATGCAGCTCAGAGCATCGAGAACTGTAGATTCATCGCTTAAGAAAGTTGCAATAAAGTGTGATCTCTAGGTGAGGTGAGATAAAACAACAGTGGTGCTTCATAACCGGTAACTACGCGAAAGTACACTAGTAAAATGACATCAAACTGTTCCACACTAGTGTCTACACTTTGTCACTTTCGAACATATCGCTTACAAAACTCAAATTTGTACAAATGACAAAGTTGTCGAGTCATCAGTTACATGATTAATTTTGTGAGAGAAATTGTAAGCGGTAATGTTGATGGCAAAGGTCGTATGGTGAACTCTTCAGTCTAAAGCACAAGTACTATGATAACGATACAAAGAATTGTAGGTACTTCTATCAGACGTGCAATGACTGGTTGATGGCATTAATGACGGCACGAGTGGTGAAGTGGTTGAGCAATTGCCTGCTGCACTTCGAGTCGGAGGTTCGATCACCGCACTGAACAAATATATTTCTATAGCCTCTGTAGCCTAACAGAAATATTTGTCTTGTACACAAGACACCCAAACCTGGAACACCTATACAGATAGGTAAGCGAGTTTACATAATTATGTTTATGAATGTAGGTACCTACAATACTAGTAATTCGTAGAGTGGAGCAACGTTTCTTATTTTAAAAAAAAAATACATATGAAAGGACATAGCACTTGCGAGATGCACTGTTCATCGAAACACGTGGCGTATTGATTCAGTAATAGGCTGCTACGCTGCTTATCATGGATTCGATATCCGCAAACAACAAACATTTTTACAGGCAAAACTACAGATAATTATAATTATTTCGTGTCTAAGTGTCTTGTGTATTATGAAAGTTTACTTATTAATGATACAGAAATAATTGAAATGTATAACAACAGTCTAGAGTTTGGCCTTTACTGGACGACCTATATTAGCGTGGGGCAACATTTTTCATTGTTCTTATTTTTTCTTAGTCTAAGGTAGATGCTGCCCTTCCCCTTGACGGTTATGTCACAGCGAATGAATCGTGACTTTTCCCTACCTACTTAATTGTATCCACCAAGAGAAAGGGAGTATACTTGGTGCTCTGCCGACCAAGTAATTGTCTTATTCAATTTCCGGTTCCAACTATTATGAAGAATCACGATTCGAGACAGAAAAGTGACTGAGCGTAGACAGGGAGAGGGAAACATGTATTGTATACTTTTTTTAAAGGCTTGAGGGTAAACAGGTTCACATAGGACCATATAACTCTTCAGCCTTGCAAAGCAAAACTGAACACTGGGCTTTTGAGCATGGTAGTTATAGAACTACCTATATGCTCAAAAGACCCGTGTTTACTAGCGATAGTCTATGATGGCATAGACAATCGACAATTCCACTTCGTGGTCTATTGATTTACATGTCTTCGAATTTTTGACCCTAAGCGACTGAAAAAATAGCGAGGCAAAGTTTTTTTTTAAATATGTTGCCTCGCACTAGGAATGCGTTCACAAATATGTGAACTCACATAAAAAAGATAACCAGACTTATATCCACCCACTTACTTATCGTAGGTCATACAAATATTTGTTTCATGCCGGAATCAAACCCACGACCCGCAGTGGAGCAGCCAATCGCCCAATCATTAATAAATGAATCCCTAATGGATAAAACATATTTTTATAGGCGTCTGCTGATTCCTAAACCCCATAAGTTCAGCCAAGCTTGGCCAGCTGTGACCAATGCTGACCAACATGTTGGGCAATCATCTTTCCATCTTTTAGATACATATCCTATCGCCCACATACGTACCAGATGTCTTAGTAACTCCACCTCCACCGTATACGAACGCCGCCAGCAGGACACACGTGCGCGTCGCTAGCCACTGCATCTGAAGGAAAACCATATATTTCCTTTGTTAAATATTAGTAGGTGCAAGAAGTCCTCGAAGTTTTTATATAAATTCTGATTGTTGGCGATAGGTAAATACATACCATGCAAGATATATGCATCATAAATAACTCGCATAAGCCTGTGTACTTATGCGAGTAATGCACCCCCCCCCTCCCCTCCCCCTCCTATTTTTTTAGCGATAGCCTTGCGTTTGACCACCATCTTACCTATGGTAAGCGATGGAGCCCGCTTGCCTAGAAGTAACCTATTCACTCTTGACTTAAAGACCCCTAAGTTGTAGCTATCAGGAAACACAGACTCCGGCAGAGAATTCCACTCCTTGGCTGATTTCAATGTAGCGAAACCGAAATTACTGGAGATTAGGTGTGGTTTATTATATTGGGGGCCCCAGTGATCCCTAGGTCTATGCCTATAGATTTATATTTGCTGAAACATAGCTAGGGTTAGGAGCCAGACTAAAAGAGATACAATACGCAGGGCAGTTTTGAGGCGAACTGTTGGGTACACAGATCAAATATATACTGTTTTATTTATCTGTGGTTGAGCAATAGCTATTCCTCTGATTTTTTCTCTAGAGAGAATCTTTGTCCCCCATCTCCAACTTGCCTTTATAGTGGACACTCACAAGGAACAGCCTCCCCACCTTTCTCATCTCTTTGGTAGCCGGCTTGAATAGAGATTTGAAAGAGCAAACGTGCTCAGGAGAAGGATGGACAATGAGATCATCTGTCAATGGGACTCAGGCCTCCTCTCTAGGAGAGGGAAATCGTAATCCACAACGCAGGCCCAGAGCGGGTTGGTGAATGTCACATATCTTCGAATTCTTAGTTCTAGGACATGCCGGTTTCCTCACGATGTTTTCCTTCACCGTTTTGAGAGCAGTGGTAATGAAATAAATTACATAAAGTAATGCGCCTGGCAGGGTTTGAACCCGCGACCTACAACTCGTAAGTCGGCGACATTACCACTCGGCCACCACTGCTCTCTCTCTCTGATTGTACTTTATCCAGTAAGATGCTAATAAGAATCTTGACACAAATTTCTGGAATGGTCTTGATAGCCGTGGTATACTTTGCCACTCCTCAAGCTACTCAGGATATTGCTTCCGTGTTTCTACGACGCACTACATACGTTTTAGGGGACCATTTACTAAGTGTGCAAGTCCCCCACTGTTTTTTTAACGATGTTATTCAATAACATTGTTCAGGCAGGAGCCACAGTCTTTACATACTTCTCGGTAATCAGCTAAGTTTATATTATATTCACGCACCTAGAGGTACAAAAATAGACTGCATGCCTTAGGTATTCCCTACCAGTCAACCTAAGGTAGTGAACTTTTGCCTCCTAAAACCATGGTCCAATATCTATGTTTTCGATAACCTGAACTAGGTTCTCCAACCGGAAGTTGTTCTTAGATGCACTTGCATAGCGCGTACAAGGATACCCACGGTTTGTGTCACATTTCACTTTTGATGAGTCCTTTACGAGTTAGCTTCAGCCCCTGTCACACGTTTCAAAAGTCCAGGATCTCTTGGACTCAAGTATCCTGGACCTTGAGTGTAATGTAGTGGAGTGGAGTGATAGTAACAATAATTAAACTAATATAAAGTCTATGCGAAGCAAGCGATAGTACAATAGCGGAGGGGAGCAGAACGGGCGGCGGGGGTGCTTAATGAACTTGCATCACGTCATACAAACGTAGGTAGGTATAGCAAAATACAGAGTTGAAATGTGTTAGATAGGACAACGATATCTTGAAGGTTTGTTTTTGGTAAATGTTTGTAAAAAATTATAGCACAAAAGTTGTTAATATAGTAGTGACATAATATAACAAAAACAACAACATCAAACAAATAAAACTTGAGTTCTTTGAAAAAACGATTTCTTGCACTTTCTCCAGAAAGTAATTTGTCATTCTTTTTGAAACTACGTAAGTACTTATATGACTCCAAACCGGTTCGTTTGAGTATTACATGCTTTTCACTTTCCAGGATACGGAACAACGATAAACAGTAATAAAAACTGTGTTTATTGATTCCCATCCTCATCGAGATTAAAGTAAAAATAATTATTTAGTACCATAGTTTAGCAGATAAACGCTTGTATATCCGATCCATTTCACCTCCTGTATCTGTGTGACATGAATAGCATCAGTGAGTCATCATCATGGTTATTTTTAAAACACTAACAACCTTGCAGGACTGTATTCATCATCATCATCATCATCTGCCTTTTTAATGTTCCCACTGCTGGAACTCAGGCCTCCTCTCTAGGAGACGGAATGGGCCGTAATTCACCACGCGGGCCCAGTGCGGATATAAACTAGTGCTTGACTGCGATCCCACCTGATGGTAAGCAGTGATGCAATCGTTGATGGTGAGGCGCACTAGTTTATTAAGAGCCTATTCACTCTTGCCTTAAAGACACCTAAATTATAAATGTCACATGTCTTCGAATTTTTGGTTCTAGGACATGCCGGTTTCCTCACGATGTTTTCCTTCACCGTTTTGGGAGCAGTGTTGATGAAATAAATTACACTGCGCCTGTCTGGATTCGAACCCGCGACTTACAACTCGTAAGTCGGGGCCGTTACCACACGGCCACCACTGCTCTGCTCTGTACTGTTAACATATATGTAAGGTAAGGGTTATGTCTCGCTGTTGGTGGCACGTGTTATTGGGTCGTTCAGTTCCCTTCAAAATGGTTGAGCTGAGTGGGGCTGATGCACGCGTCATGCTCGTGAACGGGTGCCGTCAGATGGGACTGGTCATCTCTTAGCTGCCAGTGGCTTAATTCAGTTTCTATCTTTTAATTATTTTACATTTTTATTTCATTATCACATGATAGAAGCAACAAGTAATATGTAACCAAGCATTATATGTAACACATAATATGATTTAAAAGAGTGTCCATGGAGTTTCTTGCACGTTCTTCTCCATAGAGACCTACTCTTTGGAACGTGCAATTTAGCTTCACTTTTCTTGGACTGACCGACATTTGACTATTCAAAAGTGCCTGTAAATGGTCTATTTGAAATAAATGCTTTGATTCTTGATTCTTGATTCTTGATTCTTGTAACATCATAAACAACAATACTTTTGTTTTTTTTTTATTGTTTATGGCACTTAGCCATTGCCACTACCTATTTGAGTCTGTGTTTAATAACCTCCGGGTCCGGGTCTTTAAGTTAAGAGTGAATAGGTTACTTCTAGGCAAGCGTGCTCCATCGTCGACGACATCATCGCTTACTATCAGGTGAGATAGTGGTCAAACGCGAGCCTATCCATTATAAAAAGAAATATATTTACGAAAAATCATTACATCAAAACTTGATGTTACTAATAGATATTTTCCGCATTTTCCCTCGGATTGGACCCGGATCGTGCAGCTAAAACCTGAATAAGATTTCTATATAACTTTACCTATACGACACGAACCATTACATCTTGCTCTTCCATAAAAATGTATAAATAAAAGCACTTACCTTCAAGTCCTCGTACTTCGTCTCACACCATGTGCACTTCTCTGCTGCTCCCCCGACACTGGCGCAATGAAAGTGAGATGAGCGCAGCCGCAGCATCCTATATAAGCTCGGGACGGCCGCGGGTCGGCGGGGGCCGCGGAGAGTCCGGCCTCAATACGACGAATGTTCAAATACAATGTAAACTTTAACTCACATTTCAACTGCAAAAGACCACAGTCCAACACTTGATATAATTATCAAAGTCCGGGACGCCTTGGGACTTTGATTTTGGTTTGTTTTGTGGGAAAGTCAGTTTTATCTATTTATTAAAGTTGCACCTACCATGTTATGTTTCTGCACCACCCTAAGGTCGACTGGCAGATAATGCCTAAGGCATTAAGTCCGCCTTTGTACAGTTTTTTTGTGCATAAAGCTCTAAATAAATAAATAAAGTGGATGGGAAAAGGCGGCTAAGTCTGATACGTGGGTCAAACCAAATCCGTACTACACTGGACACTCACCCACTGACCCACCCTGGTCATCCACATCACCGAAGATAGAAAAACTTGTGTAGATGCATTGACATGGCATTTAATTGTTCTCATGCATCAAGATGAGACACTTGTCAATACAAAATAAAATTATGCGTAAACTCTCAAAAAGGATACGCAGTAAAGAGCTTAGTACACCCTCATGTCAGCAGTCGAGTTACATTGTTTTAATATACAGCAAGGGCGGATTTAACGGGGGCAATGAGCACGTGACCCCCTCCCAGACGGTATTTTTGTGTACTGTGGAGACAAAATTGAGAGAGAGGAGATCAAAACTATCAGAGTTGTGAAATCCTGGATCTGCCATTGTAATACAGTGAGCTTTGAGCACATATCCGGTCTCTACAGTACTACTGATATTTTCTTAATAGGTACCTAAGCCGAAAAACAATCTCACTTTCTCTAGTTTCCCATTTAATTTTTATTTTTGGTGTACAATAAAGTGCGAGTCAAACTCCCGCACTAAGGGTTCCGTAAACTTACCTTATAAATAGTTCAATTCCCTAATGGCGTCTCGAAGATTTTTTCGAATGGCAATTTTTTTGCGATTTGAAAAAATTAAAATAATTAACGTAACAACAAATTTACTGTTTTCAGATTTATTCCTATATCTGTGCTATAAGATCTTACTTTAAGCTTATTTTCAGGATTCTGGGTCAACAGGTGTCGAAATGTACGTTTTTTTGCGACATAAACGGTCGTATTTTTTAACTTTATTCTTTATTTTTTTTTTTTATTCGTTAACTTTTTGAGTTTTTCACAGCTTTTAGGGACTGCAGACCTAAGTGTATGGTTTTAATTTCATATCGCGTTCCCGAGATAAATACGGAAAGACAACAAAGTGATCCTATAAGGATTCCGTTTTTTTTCTTTTGAGGTTTGGAACCCTATAATTACTTAAGCCGAAGTGATACATATCTTTACCCCCCCCCCCCCAAAAGCATCTAAGAGGAAGCAGTATTTAAAAAAATGCGATATAAAAAAACTCAAAAAAGTGAGTGATAGATGATCTCAGACGTTGTGCTAAGTCTTATTTAATTCCTTGTATAGACTTCATACTTATATTTTAAGTTCCTAAACTTCAAAAATGATCCATACTTCCATGCTTACTTTATACCGCGTACGTCGAAGGACTCGAACAATTTGCCTGCTGCGGTCTTCCCTTCTTATTATAATTTGAGTGTCTTCCAGACAATAGGCTCATAAACTAGTGCGCCTCACCATCAGAGATTGCATCACTGCTTACCATCAGATGGGATCGCAGACAAACAGTAGTTTATATCAATAAAAACAATATATATAAGTAAATGCAAAAGTATCTATCTGCCTGTCGCGCTTAAACCACTGAACCGATTTTGATAAAATTTGGTACAAAGACAGACTAGAACTTGAGAATATCTCGAAAAAAATGCTTGAAGAGCTTGAAATAAAAATAAAAAATACTGCCAGACAGATTAGAAATTCAAGTTCGTACTTATATAATAGTCAAATAATTATGTTCTTGCAAGTTTTACTTTTAAATCTCATCGTACAAGAAAATAATCATTGTCTTTGTATTTGTACATAATGTATTGTAATTACATAAATCTATGGATTAAACAGGATGAAATCAGAAATCAGAGACGTTTAGGTATTTCAAATAGACCAATTACAGGCACTCTTGAATTGTCAAAATGTCGGTCAGTCAAAAAAATTGAAGCTAAATTGCACTTCCAAAGCGTAGATCTTCGTTACACACATATGACTTGAGATGATACTGATCAGTCATCTCATCTGTTTTATTCATTTCTCCAATGTTACACAAATCCAGTTCGTCGCAGTCAGCCATGCGCAAGCGTTGGCTAGCGTCCGTTAGGGAAAGTCAAGTTCAAGCTCCTCGGGAAACGTCCTGCCACGCCCGGCGACACAACCAGCTCGTGGGTGGACCGCACCGTCCACATTGCGATTATGAAAGTCCTCGTAATGTACACAGAACGTGGAGCTTCGCACATTATGCACTAAGTAACGTAAGTAACAATGCCAGGAAGGAAGGGAAATTGTCATTGAAAATAACTTTTTTGGAGGGTTTGGAGGTATGCGGAATAGAGAGAAAGTCCCGCAAATCTCCGTTGAAAAGGGAGGATTCTCCGACCAGACAGGTGTTATGTCTGGTGGGCAACTGCCCGTTAGATGATTTCGGGCTATCGTACTCGTATATATTTTAGAACTTTGCGCGATGCAGGATTGATTTATGTGATACCAGAAATGTCGCTACAAGGGATTCGCTGGAGAGAGCAATAATCCGATAAGATTGGAAGGTATGTCCAGAATTTGAACATTATATATACATTTTGAGGCAGAGTTGGTGCAGTGATTGAGTGTTTGACTGCTGCGCTGTGTTCGGTTCCCGATCGGAACAAAAAAATGATGGCCACAGATACTTGTTTCGAGTCTGGGTGTCTTGTGTATGTAAGTTTACATGTCTGTGAACGCACCCACGATACAGGAGTATTTCCTATTGTGGGGCAACATTTAAAAAAAAAATAGTTAACCGACTGTTTTTTTTTGGGACGCCTATTACAATCGCCAAAACGGATCTTGAGCGCTCGGCGTCAGAGGCGAGCCAATCGTCGTCGTTGTTACATACATGCAGCAGCGCAGGGAGCGAATCATGAGTGACAACTATGAAGCGGTAGCGCGGCGAGCCAATCACAGAAACTCCCCGCCCCCGCGTCTTACTTCGCAACACTAAAGAGGCCGAATATTTGACTTCTGCGCAACTTGAAGCCAGCGCTCAAGATCTGTGGCGGCAACATTGGACGTCTATCGGCTGAAATTATGTTAAGTTTTATCCTTATTTTGAATCACTAATAAAGATTCTTAAGTACAGACCGCCACTCATCAGTAGGAACTGCACACTAAAGAAATGCCCAGGCCTTTATGCTACTCCATAAAAATCCCAATGCAGTATCATCATTCAGAATCACCGCAGCCCTAAATCGCATGGTAACACACGGGAAGGAACCCGGGGTTTTTATAAGGTGGAAAATCATCTAATGACTTCTCCCGCTCTAGGCAAGAGCGCGAGGGCGTGTCAGACTTTTACTGACAAAAACCACACCCATGCTCTTTCAGTTGCCTTTTGCATTATAGTATTATATTCGTACTTCTACCCATGGACCTAGCAGGCATCGGCCCTACTGGGCCTCTACGGTGTGCTGACATCTCTTTGAGGCGCGCGTGGAACACTACACGCCGTCGACGTCGGCGAGCTACCCATTGCTCGTCGTCCGTGAGCCCGCGCCTACGGTGGCCGGAGATCGCTCTGCGATTTCCGACGCCCAGGGCGTCTTCTGTCGCGGCGGCTGGGTGTGGGGTTGTGCGTTCCCTGGCTTGTGCAAAGAACACAAACCTGTGTGTAAACCCAAAATTTTTAGTCAGTAAATGTCTGACATACTCCCTCAGGCTCCACTTAGACTGGGAGAAGTTCTCCCAGTCTTGATCACGGGAAGTGATAAAAAAAATCAAATCATACCACTGAAATGATTTTTACCAAAGAATGATTGGTAGGTACATATTATAAGAAATTTACGTTAGAAGTTAATTTCAAGACACATGAGACAGCAACCGCATTAGCTTTCACTAACGACGTGACTCGATTCCCTCGACTCTAGAGTATCATCAGTACTAGATCACATAATATACGTACCTACCGATGTACCTGTTTATACAAGTATCTATATACCAATGAAGAACGTACTAATCACGATGTATAAATACAATGTACTTACACTAATTTCATTTTTACCACAATTTTTCGTGCAGAAGGAACACCCCGGTGTCACCATTGTGTGGACACGGGTGTGTTGACGGGGCCGGAGGACACGGTGGAGTATACGGTAAAGTTGTGCCCCGCTTAGGCTAAGCACCACCGTGTCCTCGTGAGGGCCATCGGCAGCAACGACCTCTCACGCCGGGCCCTTGTTTGGGCCATGGTTTGGGGCGAGGAGGAGTGGCAGGCAGTCGCCTCCTTCTCCGAAGCAGTAAAGCTAGCGAAGGAGGCGGCCGCATGCGCGAGGGAACGTTCCTGACACCCCAGCCACCGTGATCCCGACCCTGATTTCCAGCCACCGTAGGCGTGGCCTTGCGGACGGCGAGAAGTGGATAGCTCGCCGTCCGGCCGTCCGGTAACCGTCCGCACCGAGCCCGAGCCGTCGACGACGCGTGATCCACGCGCGCCTCAAGGAGATATAAACAAAACCGTAAGCTCCCAGCAGGGTCGAAGCCTATTGGGACCATGAGTTCTCTTCTGAAAGAAAAACCCGGGGGGCCGAAGAAGGAACATACGAGTGGGTTTTCGTCTGTAAAAGTCTTGCACGCCCTACCGCTCGGCCCAAGATCAGGAGAAGTCATTGGATGACTCCCACCTTAAAAAAAAACAAAAAGCCACTATTTCAATTTGAGGAAGATTTTTGCTGTTGCTTGATATCCATTTTTAACTAGTTGTACTTTGACTCCTGAAAGTATCTTTTAAAACTGCTTCTAGGCTCTCATCAGCTCCAGTTTGTATGTTTTGATTGGATTAACAAAGAACATGATAAATCAATCCAGATAGTTAGGCGTGGGCGAAATGGGCTCTCACCCACGACCTCGCATCCAAAGGGGCCTTTTTTTTGGTGGGGAAAATCATCCAATGACAACCCCCGCTCTTGGGCGGAGCGGGAGATAGTGTCAGACTCTTACTGACTAAAAAACCCACCCCGTTCCTTCAAGCCTTCATACTGGGGCTCGAGTTCCCTTTCGGATAACCCTAGCCCCAGTAGGCTTTGACCCGGCTGGGCCCCTGCTGTTGCTGACAACTCCTTGAGGCACGCGGGAACAGTCCGCGCCGTCGACGACTTGGGCTAGGTCCGGACAGTTACCGGACGGCCGGACAGCGAGCTACCCATTGCTCACTGTCCGCAAGCCCACGCCTACTGCGGCTGGAAATCGGGATCGGAATCCCGGCGGCGGCGAGAGCGCCGTTGCCTGATGCGGTCTGCCTCCTCCTTTGCGAGCATTACTGCTTCTCAAAAGTCGGCGACCGCCTGCCACTCCTCCTCGCTCCGGACCATGGCCTCAACCAAGGCCCGGCGCGAGGTCTCCGCCGCCGATCGCCTCCACGAGGGCACGGCGATGCTCCGCCCAAGCAGGGCATCCAAAGGGGCCTCGCACAAGCGAAGGCTCTTTAAGAAAGAGGGTTTCTTTTATAGGTAAGCTCATGTTTGACCTGTTTCACCTGATGGTAAGCGACGATGTGGTCGAACACTGCATTGCGACATTCGGTGTTTTGTTTTCGAATTTATGAAAGAAAAATACCTCGCTATGTGCCTACACCCACGTCTTAATTAGTCCACGCTACGCCACTGAATCAATCTTAACTAATACGGGGTAGTAGTGGCGGGTGGCCTTGTGGTAACGGCCCTGACTGACGAGTTGTATCTAGGTCGCTGGTTCACACCAAGCCAGGCGCATTACTTTGTGTAATTTATTTCATCTCCACTGCTCCCAAAACGGTGAAGGAAAACATCGGGACGAAACCAGCATGTCCTAGAACCAAAACTGGGCCATTCTGAGATTACGGCCCATATCCTCTTTTATACAGGAGACCTCAGTCGCAGCAATGGAAATATTATCCTTAACCTTTCGTGAGGCGTAATTAGAGACACAATTAAAAAGCCATTGTGTCCCGCGTAGATTTGCGTTTCGACATATAACGAGTTAAAGCTGTTCATGCAGTATACAGGCTATTTACCGTATTTCTTAAATATTTAAATACGTAAATTAAAGATGACTTTTGATTAATGTTCAAGCGTTAAGTCTAATTAATCTTTAATTCTCATTAAAAGTGCAACTTCGACATAACATCGAGTAAGCCGCAGAATTTATCCAAAATTAATGAAGGATGTTTCCGAAAGACAATCTCATACTGCAATGGTTGGTAGAACCGCACCTTAATCTGTTATGATGAATGGGTTAGTTATTGCAGGTAACTGTTAAAAAGAAAGTCGCGGTAGAAGCATTTCATGACCGCCAGTGTGAAGAATAAACTATAGAGAACTATTAGCCAAAAATAATTTCTGTCCTGCTTAGGGCCTGTACACACGCACATTGTATGATTATTTAAACCGATGCAACGATGCTCTGACACACGCAACCGCATCGCAGCAATTCGCATGTTAGGTTCCTGCGATGCGATGCGGTGGGCGTCGACATTGTATCGCATCGCGTCGCAGTTTTGTCTGGAACTATTAAGGCACAGGATAGTCTCAACAAAAAAAGGTAACTCAACAGGTCATATTACTAAGTATTACCACTTGCTTAATGCTAGTAGGTAGCATTGCCATCGGTTTAGTGCCTGCCTATTTTCTTATAGCAACTAGCCTTTATCTAGTAAAGACAAGGTGCTATTACAAATTAAGTAGGTAGTTACAATAAACATACTTTTGAAAATGGCATAAGGGCAGGAGCCCTTGCTCCTGCCTTGTTCTTCCATTCTGTCTTGTCACCCGTCACACTATTACAGTCCCTTGTCTTTCATGACTTCCCACACGATACATCTATCTTTTCTTTGATTTGAACTCTTTCAGTAACATGCGTTTCATCCCTCCTCTTCACATGACGATGCCAAGACAACCAATTTTCTTTCAACTTTTCAGTCACTGGCGCCACTTTCAAACTTCCTCTAATTTAGGTACTCATTTCTCACTTTATCCACTCTCGTCACACCACATATCCATCTCAACATTCTCATCTCCACTACATGCAATCCTTTTTCATCCATCTTTTTCACAGCCCTACATTCTGATCCATACAGTATGACAGGTCTTATCACGGACTTGTGAATTTTACCCTTCAACTTGAGGGGCAAGTTGTTCCCTTTATCAGTCGACATGCATGGATACATAATTCTTCTGTAGGTACGTGTGTTTGTCATCTAATTCCTCCTAAATGGCTTGGCCGATTTAGATGTTTTGTGTGTATATTTCAGTGGGTCCTTAGATGGTTTGAAAATACAATGAAACCCGCTAGGTGGCGCTGCAATAGGGTTTGCCACCAGCTTTCGTACAGAACGTCTGTCAGAACCGCTATCTTAGTATAATTATCTATTTGTGTGTATAAAATAAAGGAAAGGGGTTAATAGAGTGAGATTTTAAAAAACGAAAAGAAGAGATAATACACTGTATTATAAATTTCGTCATAAATATATAGACATTCCACTGGAAACTAAAAACATTGAACACGTGTGTGACTTAGTACTAGTACTTAATAATATTCTTTGGTAATCAAACATAATGCCCTTAGATGGGGTACATAATAAATCTACGGTTAAATTAGATACATTCCATGATTACGATTTTGGACTTTGGCTGCCAAGCTTTAGGATGGCAATAGTGATCAATGACATTCTTCATTACAAAAACATACAACACAATGCCATGCTGAAATGACATCTATCGTGATCCTCAACATTTTGTACCTTCACATAAAACATAACATTATTTACCGTTAAGGTTTGTATGAAGAGATACTAATGTAAGTATTATGAGCACAATTGCCATGCTAAAACAAATCAACCGTTGCAGTAATTTCAATCGATCAACTAACATATATCATTACAATCTAACTTCAGATCCAGATCTGGTACAATTTCGATCAGTATCTATCTTATAATAATTTCAATATTGCAACATAAAATGAACTTTACGTTTAGTTTTGGCTGATATAACCTCTTTTAAAGCTTCCCAATGAAAGTGGAAATTGTATGTAATAATATTTCACTTTTGCATCAACAATATTGGGATCATTGACTTATTTAAGTATTGGGATCAGTCAATTTCATAAACGCCGTTCATACTACAAGCCTGATGACCAATAATTATGAAATACATTCAGTAAGATATTGCCCTACAGGCTAAATAGCAAACTTCTTATTTTTCCAAAAGTATCAAAACAAATATACCCAAGTACTTATCAAATACTCAAGTTGGTTTGGCGGCAACATTTCCGATTTCAATGACAATTGACGACATGGAATCTTTTTTAGTGTCAATGTCAATTTTCAATTCGCCGTGACATATATTGTCTTCTGTCTTCTTAAGTTTCTGCAGCTCATGGTCTTTGACTAGCCTCTTTCCCGTTGAGGATTGCATTGTAGATAAATTCTTGATCCATTTCTCATTCTGGATGGTCTCAAAATCTTCCCCGCCATCAAATAATACCTTATTACATTCCTTTATTTTTTCAACATTTTCTTTAATAGTTTGTTCATCCTCGTCTTTTTTAGCTTTTTTGTTCATTAGACGTTGACTAGATTTTTTATTAAATATTTTAGATGAAGTCATGCTCATGTTGTCGTCAGAATCATAGGTTTGATTTGGTGGGTTCATTTCAGCCCATTCTGATGCTGATAGATTTGAATTAGTGCCAAGAGTGGATGTTCCTATTGAATTATGTGCCACAGATTTGACTGACTTAGTGTACCGCCTGCGAGGTACGCGTGTTAGGTCCACACCATATCTTAGACAAGCTCCTTCATCATCACTGGTATAAATTGTGTAATTATTTCCAAAAGGATATTCGCATTCCATATTTGTGCACATAAATATTTTTGTAAAAAAATCTACATAGTACAGTCGCACTACTGAGCTGCAAAGAGGGCAAATCTGCAAATAAATAATTAAAGTATTAATCAGTGGTTTTAAAAATTAGGTTATTGATTTTATATAAACAACATGTGAATGAAAAGATAACTTACACTTGGACCTTCCTCCACAATAGTAGTGTTTTTAGTAATATCTGCAGCATACTGCAATTAAAAAGAAATATAAATTAGTTGCATTGCTGAATTAGGTCTTTACAACTTCAAAACGGAAACAGAACATAAATTAATAAACATAATATGCATTAATTCATTAACCTTTCAGATACTGTCAATTTGAGACACAATAGTAAGACAATAGATGCGCGAACGCTGGCGTTCACTCTCTCACTGTTACTCATTTAACATTTCGAATGCTGTAGTTAGAACCACAATAGAAATATTGTGGTTCTAACTACAGCATTCGAAACGTTAAATGAGTAAATTGAAAGTGAATTTTAATTCATTGGTATTATTTTAGGGAAATTTGTTCATTCCTTGAGTACTTATATCCGTGAATAATTATAAGTCAACTTATACAGGTTGAAATGATTTACTTGTTCTTATATCAGTAAACATTTTATTTGGCATTAAATAAACCTACCCCACACATGACTCAAATCAAATGCAGGAATATAATTACAAAATGGGTTGTAGTACTTCAGTACACACACAGGTGAGGATTTGTGAGGATTTCCAGTTATAGCCAATGTGGTGATATTTTTCAAATGTGTGCCCGTCTGACTATGGGTAATTTCATTTGACATTGATTTTTATTGTTATAATACATTACTTAGCTTGTTATTATCAGTCTAGATTTATGGATGAAAACGTTTAATAATTTTATTTTAGAAGAATGAAAAAAATTTTCAACCCAAGCTTTTACCCACTAATGAGGAACTGGCTTGTCTGTGTGGCGTTCCGGTTTAAAGACCTGGCCAAATGATAAAAACGGTAGTGTTTACTGGTCAATACAGTAGCAGAGCGTATAAAATATTTACTTACGTTCGAATTTGTTGGAGCTGGAAACTGAAATTCGTTTTCTGCCATTCTTGTGTTGTAAATGTAATTAATTACAAAAACAAATATCAGATACAGTACACTATAAAGAACCTTATGTTTCACTACCAATCATACAGTCCGTAAATTAGATAAATAGTTTTCAAAAGCACGATACAATCCAAACCTATGATCCAAACAAAAGAGCACGATTCACGAAGACACGAACCATCACGCGAACTGACGCACGAATTTTGGATTGGATGGATCGATTCGATTAACCACAGAGAATAAATCACAGGATTGACATTTTGTCAACAAAAACAACATTAAACTTTTTTTAACCCAACCCAGCCATCCGTCAATTCGTGTTGACACAGCTTTGTTTATCTTGAGGGTTCCGTACAAATTTAGCTATGTAAATAGTTAAATTCCGGAATAGAGTTTTGGAAGATTTTTCCTAAACGCAAAAAAAAAAATGTGACGTAACAACTTTACAGTTTTCAGATTTATTCCTATACTTGTGCTATAAGACCTTGCTTTATGCCAAATTTCAGGATTCTGGATCAACAGGAAGTACCATAAGAATTTTGATTTCTTCTAGAGTGTCGAAATGTACGTTTTTTGCCACACAAACCGAAGTATCTTTCTTTTCCGTGAACTTACAAGTTTGATTTTTTACAGATTCAAGAGTCCGCAGACCTGAGTTTAGTGTTTTAACTTCAACTCGATAACTCCACGCGTTCCCGAGATAAAGGGCCTTGAACTCTTGACAGACAGATAGACGGACGGACAAACAACAAAGTGATCCTCTAAGGGTTTGTTTTTTTTCTTTTGAGGTATGGAACCTGATCTATAAAATTGATTCTTTGATCTATCGATTTCTGAAGTGAGACGCGGGGACGGGGAGTGTCAGTGATTGGCTCGCCGCGCCATCGCGTCATAGACGTCACTTCTCATTCGTTCCCTGCATTGCTGCATGTATCTAACAACGAAGACGATTGGCTCGCCAATGTATGGAATGCGCAAAGCGATCTCCACTCTGACGCCGAGCGCTCAAGATCCGTCGTGCCTACTGTACTATCACCATCTCACGTAGTTGGCCATGCATCCTTCGCCTCGGTGGCAGCGGTAACTAGGGATGTAGGAAGTGAAGAAATATATCGATAAATCGATGTATCTCTCTGATATGAACTAGTGTTTGATTGACTGCGATCTCACTTGATGGTAAGCAGTGATGCAATCGTTGATGGTGAGGCGCATTGGTTTATTAGGAGCCTATTTACTCTAGCCTTGAAGACTCTTAAATTATAATCGGTTATGAAGACCGCAGCAGGCAAATTGTTCCAGTCTTTCGATGTACGCAGTTTAAACCGACCGTACAGGTTTCAACAACATAAGGGTGGATACACGCCGTACATCGGGTTGTCCGATGATGGTAGAAATGAGCTGATGGCGGAATCGGGAAATATTCATTTTTATAAAAAAGGAACATATTCTATAAAAGGTCTCACAATAATTCTTCTTAAAAATTTCAAAGAATTTATTATTTCAGGCAAACCACCATTTGTCCGGTAACAAAACTAAAAATTATTTATTTTATTTATTAATTAAATATTGTAAAAACATGGAAGTCGCAGACAAAATTATTTTTTCCGTTTGTTCTTATTTTTTACGACTTTGAATTCCGTTAAGTATTCTAATAAATTATTTTTTTAAATATATCACCTTATAGTTTTTCATTCGAATTTCGATATTGAATATTTCATATCGAAGCAAAATATATCGAGTGAAAAAATCGATATATCGATGTATTGATTTTTTTTCCAACAAGCCTAGGCTGCGTTCAAATTTGAGTTTAGAGTTAACTCTTATGACGTCATAGGGTACAGGTCGCGCGATGAATCAAGATCGCTCGGCAAAAGTGGAAGGGGCATGCGCAGTATTCAATTCTACGGTCTATTTTGCGACGTACGGGCGGGTGTGCGCCGTCGGCGACACGTCATTGGTAGATAGAGTCGCTCTTCAATTCCCGCGTTGCGTTCTCCCCTCTCATTGGATACTGTTGTACTTGGGTACTGTTGCGTACAGCTTGTGTTATCGTAAAAGTAATACGTAATCTTAAAAAAAATGGTTAAAAATAAAGTTTTAAAACGGCTAGCCAGAAAAATGGTTTACGACGTGAATTATTACGTTAAAGAAAGAAACTAACGAAATTATTTTTTTTAATTTTGTTTCATTTAAAAAAAAAAAAATTTTTTGAATTTACCTACTTACAAGATAAATTACAATCAAAAACTAGTGTTATTATAAGTTATGTTACTAAGGTTCAAACATACGAAATTAAAAATAAAATCCTAACATACTAAGAATTTCTGTGCGCAATTGTACACATGCGCCGATTGCCCCCACTACTTTCACCAAGCGATCTTGATTCACCGCGCGACCTGTAATTACTCTACCCGTAGGATAGGTCTAAAGGAAATATAAAATCTTTGCTCTACCCTGGCATTTTTGAACGCGAACGGAGTTCCACTGTCAATGTCAAGTACATTGCCGCTTACTCCAACCTACCCTGCTCAAAGATTTTATACCTATATATTATTATATCTTACTAGAGAGTTAGTTGGGTTAACTCTAGGGTAGCTACTCGAGTTATAAAATAACGAACCTGGGTTATAACTCTACTCGACTCTTGTTATTTTTGAACGCACTATTAGCCCGTAGTTCCGAATTACGTCAAAAGCGAATATATCGCGAATTCGACCAAATTCGCAAAATAGGTATCACTAACTAAAAGGACTAGAGTCTGTCTAATAAGTTAAACGACTTGGGTAATTAATATTAGGATTTAATGAAATCTGATGTAGTCAACACGGGTTCAATAATCAAGGTTGATTAAGAGATAGAGATCATTATTTACTAACAGAAGAACCATAAAAAGTATCGAATATAAGTATTTTTAAAATTATTTAAGATTATACAAAATTCCCAAGTCGGTTGACTTATTAGACAGACTTATATTGAGTACTATTTGTGACGTTAGGCGTTGGTCGGATTCGCGATATAATCGCTTTTGACGCAATTCGGAACGCGGGGTAGCGGTAACGAAACGTCAATGTCAAAAAATTATCGCACTTTTCGTGTGAGTGTGAAGCACTTGCTAGCTAGTCATCGGCGAAAAATCATTAATCAGTAAGAAATTAAAGCGTAAAGGTCTAAATAACGTCCGTTATTAGTGACTACCCAATATTTAGTGTCTTGATTGATTTTGATTAATAAAATCCAATTAGAATTCAAAATGCCGCTAGCACGCGCTGTGTGTGTCCTCAAGGGCGATGTCACCGGAACCGTATACTTCGACCAAAATGTAATTATTATCTTATTTTTTTATTACAGACCTGCAATAGGACTGCCTTTATTATATAACCTTGAACAACTTGTAGTTTGAACTCTAGTCGTTTCTACGACGTAATTAGGCATGATGTTGAGTGGCCACTTAGGGCGGCTACCTACGTACGTATACATTATTCTTATCGACTAAAGATAGTTCTGGAACGATGGGTAAACATTATGAATGTAAATATGTAATGAATTTTTGATAAGAGAACATCTTAAACCAGTTTCAGGGTAGTTGGTGTGACTTAGGTTGGAATAGTTCTTAGCAGCATGACATTAGCATAAAATCTATAACCGCTGATAATCGCCTATCTAAGATAAATATATTGTAATTAATAATTTTGACTACACTATCGCATTGGATTCGTCTGTAATGATAGGTGTATGTAAGTCTAATAAATAAATAAATAAAAATATTCTTAAAAAAAACTATCTTCATCATCATTACTATTACAAAATTCAGAAATAAATAATATTTTACATTAATTGAAAGCTAACATTACTTAAAACCCACGCGAACGCCGGCGTTCGCGCACTTATTGTCTTTCTATTGTGTCTGTAATTTCCACGATTGAAAGGTTAAAACCTTACTGATAGTGGTTCCATGTAAGAAACTAGCTATCCATTTCCAAGAAATCCTATTTTTGGTCTGGCTAGCTTTAAACCTAATTTAAAAAAAAAATAGAATTGGTAGTATTTTTTAAATAATTTTCATTATGTGTTTCCCTTTATTACTGGCCCTCATCATCATTTTCCTGCCCTTATCCCATATTACTTGGAGTGGTTGTAACAGGTTTCTTTTGTCAATTCTGTCCTGACAGCAGTCACATTATCCCTTTCTATCATATCACTCTTAACACAACCCATCTTTATTTTCTTTGGCTTCATCTCTTTTTTCATATTACTACATGTATATTCACAACTTTTTTAGTAACACACATTTCATCCCTCCCCTTCACATAATCATACCAAGATAAGTAATTCTGTAAAATATAAATGTCTTAAAATATTTTTATATTATTATTCCAGGCTGACAATGGACCTGTAGTGGTGTCTGGTCAAGTTGAAGGTCTTAAAAAGGTAAGTAGTAAGTTTCATATATGTACAGTATAATAATAGAACCAAAAGGCCAATCTTTAGAGTTGGTGTTCTATAGTTTCTGCCTACACCCATTTTTTTTCTGGTGGGAAAATTATCTAATGACATCCCCCGCTCTTGGGCAAGGTGGGAGATAGTGTCAGACTTTTACTGACTAAAAACCTCCTTCCTTCCTTCTTGCCTTTCGTATCGGGACCGAGCTTCCCTTTTGGATAATCCTGGCCCCAGTAGGCTTCGACCTGGCTGGGCCCCTGCTGCTGCCGACAACTCCTTGAGGCGCGCGGGAACAGTACGCGCCGTCGACGACTTGGGCTCGATCCGGACAGTTACCGGACGGTCGGAAAGCGAGCTACCCATTGCTCGCCGTACGCAAGCCCGTGCCTACTGTGGCCGGAAATCGGGATCGGAATCCCGGCGGTGGCTGGGGCTCTGTGAGCGCCGCCGTTGTCTGATGCGGTCGATCTCCTCCTTTGCTAGCGTTACTGCTTCGCAGAAGGAGGCGAACGCCTGCCACTCCTCGCTCTGGCCATGGCCTGTACCAAGGTCAATGGCGCGAGAGATCGCCGCCGCCGATCGCCCTCACGAGGGCACGGCGATGCTCTGCCCAAGCAGGCACACCTCTACTGTGTGCTCCAACGTGTCCTGCGGGCGTTCCGCACAGTAGCGACACCCGGGCGGCTTCTGCACGAATCCGGTGCAGGAAGCCTTCACCCATGAAATAAAAGGTTTCGGATACCGTCAATTAGAAACACAATAGAATGACAGAGTGTACACTGGTGTTTGTTTGGGATTTAATAAATTAAGTAATGTATGTATGTAAAATATACCTGAAAAGCATTTTAGTATAACTAATATTATAAAGATGAGAAATTGATTATTAGATTCACTAGAAAACAAAATGGTTGGAAAGTCTGGATGTAATATAACCATATTTAAAAAAAAAAACTGAAAATTTCCCTGTTACAAAATATGCTTTGGCTGACTTTGATAAATAGACAACTATGCAACAATGCTGTCTTTTAGGATAGGCCATGTGATATTGCCAAGAGAGAAACCATGCTACCTACTGTTTCATTTAACAGAAATAAGTACAAAATGAAAAATGACTGTGCAAGTTTGATATAGGTAATGTGTATTCATAAATTAACATTACAATGACTATCAATACTGTATATAATTAAAGAAACAACACTCCAAGGTCACACAGTATGTTATAATACTAGAAGTGTATGTAATATGTGAACAGTTAAAGAAATATTTGTAAACTAGCATTAAAGTAATTATTATTATTATGTGATAGGTTATCTTAAGTCACGGTGATATTACTGAACTCATAAGTCTTAATAACAATAAAAATGTATTGGTTAACCCTTTCTGATTTCGTTCATTGATTTATGATTTAATTTTTGATAATAATACAAGAATGAGAATCTAGGGGAAGGCTTAAGGTCACCCAAAGGACAATAGAAAGGGCTATGCTTGGAGTTTCCCTGTGTGATTAAATCAGGAATGAGGATATCCATAGGAGAACTAAGGTTACTGACATAGCACGGGGCCGAAAGGTTCCAGAAGACACAGCTTTGGAAAGGCCTCCTACAATTGCCGTCACGGATCTTGAGCGCTGGCTTCATGTTGCGCAGAAGTCAAATATTCGGTCTCTTTAGTGTTGCGAAGTGAGACGGGGGCGGGGAGTGTCAGTGATTGGCTCGTTGCGCCATCGCGTCATAGACGTTACTCCTGATTCGTTCCCTGCGTTGCTGCATGTATCTAACAACGAAGACGATTGGCTCGCCAATGTATGGAAAGCGCAAAGCGTTCCCCCTCTGACGTCGAGCGCTCAGATCCGTTTCGGCAATTGTACAAGTTAGACCAATGACGTGGTATGTGTTGCGGGAATCCGATGCATGCGAGACGCAGAGGACCCTTCATTGTGCGACACTTGGAAAGGCTTATGTCCAACAGTGGACGTCTTTCGGCTGAAATCTTGACTTAATGTCCTATGTCCCCTAGATGGGGCAGAGGGCTTCAGCTGAAATGGTGATACGATTATTACCTCTGGTACATCTTTCAATAGTTCCATACTGAGTCTCTTCCAAAGTCTGATAGAAGGCCCGACCGTCTATCAATCTCTATACCCCAAGAGTCTAGTAGCTAACATGTTAAAACTTTCAGGGTAAACATGGATTCCATGTGCACGAGTTTGGAGATAACACAAATGGTTGCACATCAGCAGGGGCACACTTCAACCCTCAGAAGCTTGACCATGGTGCACCAGAATGTGAAATTCGCCATGTGGGCGATCTTGGCAACATTGAAACGAAAGATGATGGCGCTGTCACTCAGGTAAATTATTTAGATACATTTTTATACTATGGAGTATCATGTTAGGGTTCAAACATAAAAATACTGGTCTTTCGGTCCTGATATATTGGTATGGGTCGGTATTGGTACAGATAGGTACTGGTCAAACCACATATAGAAACAGGTAAATCAGTGTGTGTAAAACACTACACTGACCGATGCTTAAACCCGTATGACTTGGTCCAGGCAGTCGGTACTGACCAGTATAAACCTGTTTGTTTATAAATGACCGCATAAGAATACACGGGAGAAAAGGCTAGTTGCCGTAAAACATGTAATTAGTCCATTTTTTTTTTTTTTGTTTATAATATAAAATATGGACTAAATAAAATGTAATTATTTTGACCCTGGAAACTACCCTATTATACCTGCACCAGTAACCTATTTCTTTATATTTGCACCCTAACACTTACTGACTGTATTAACAAGATTAATCAAAAGAATTTTAAAAGATTACTTTGCAGTTTGCCAAATATTGCACTTTGAAATTTTGTGTTTATTTTGGCATTTGATTGAAAACATTTGGCCCATTTTGGGCAAAACCAAAGATTACACTAGTCTTTGAAAACTAATGAAAGTGACAAAATGCTAAATAACAAACTGCCCTCCAAAATAATATTATGAAAATATGTCTTAGGTGTGTAAAATGGGGGTATAAATGACCATTCTAATGCCTGATGTTAATTTTGATGTAACATATTTCTCCTTCATCAACATTTCCAGGTATGCATCCAGGACAGTCAGATCTCCCTGACGGGTCCCAACAGCATCGTGGGCCGCACTTTGGTCGTGCATGCCGACCCTGACGACCTCGGGGTCGGCGGACACGAACTGAGCAAGACCACAGGAAACGCGGGCGCTCGCATCGCTTGCGGCGTTATCGGACTTGCTAAGGTCTAGAACAACCACACTTTAGTCTGCCCCTTCATTGTTATTGTAGCATTAGTATGTATCTCGCAACAAGTTTCTGGTTAAGGGTTATTGGCTACTGATTGTGTCCTGGACTCACTTCTCCATCAGTGCTTCATCTAAAGTACATTTGCAAGTACAAGGTGGATTCATGATTTAGCCTCGTCCTGGATTGATGTTCGTGCCTCTATTTAAATGTAATAATTTTGGTATCTAATGCTAATGCTGTAAATGTATCAGGGTTGGAAGTCTAGATAACATCCGTTAAAGGTTGCCTACTTATGTAGATAAAGTGTATATTAGATGTGATTTATTTAATAGCATTCCTGGCATATCTCAGTGAACAAATGATTGGAATCTTTTGATTTTTATTTTTATTTTATTGTTGGTGCAGGGCACATGATATGTAAATGTCATATGTACTGGTTTGTTTCAATAAAAAGTGATCTAAATTGATGTATTTTTTTTCTTTTTTCTTTTTGTGACAGATCTCCAGTACAAAATCGTCATTGTAGTGGGGACGCTTTCTGTGTGGATAAGCAGCAGTTCTTTAATTCTTTTTTTGTAAATTTAATGCTTCAAATATGTAATTATATTGAAACAATTTTTTAATATTTAATATGTAAGTTCAACATTTTATATAATTCTTATAGCAGATTGCGATTAAATCAAGCTTGGTTGCATTATACAAGTTGAAATCAAAATATTTTGAGATTAATTAATAAAATAATTGAAGTATTTTAATTTATCCCTCATCAGTTTACTACTACATATACAACCAGATTAATTTCATTAAACATGTAAAGTTGCACGACGCTCAGTTCGGATTCCGGCCTGGGCTGTCCAGAGAAACCGCCATATTTAGTTTAAAGCACACTGTCAAGTAGGTACTATACGGATAGGCATACTATATTCCCGTGTATGTCTGTTTCCTGGACCTGAGCAAGGCCTTTGATCTTGTGGCATATGACGTCCTATGACAGAAATTAGCAGGGACTGAGGTGCCATCGAAGTTGGCATCCCTCCTGAGGTATTGGTACCTCAACCAGGAGAACAGTGTCAAGTGGGCGGGTGAGCTTTCGGATGCGAGTGGGTTGGAGTGTGGGGTGCGGCAGGGAGGTTTGAGCTCACCCTTACTCTTTAACCTATACGTAAATGCTCTGGTTGAGGAGCTCAGTAGCATGCGTGTCGGCTGCTATGTTGATGGTGTTTGTTGTAACAATTTCAGCTACGCGGACGAAATGGTGGTGGTGCTGCTGGCCCCCTCGATCGGAGCTCTCCGAAAGTTGCTCGCAGTTTGTGAGTCTTTTGTCGCTTCTTATAATGTAAAAAAAATCTGTTTTTATGGTTTTTAAATCGGGTCCCAGGAGTCCACCTGTACAACCAGTTTTTCTCAATGGTAAGACTTTAAATAGAGTATATCTTTTCAAATATCTTGGACATTGGATTACCGATGATTTGAAAGACGATGTTGACATGGAGAGGGAACTCAGAGCATTGTCAGTTCGGGCGAATATGTTGGCTCGCAGATTTTCCCTTTGTACAGACGCAGTCAAAATTACTTTATTTAAAGCGTATTGTACACCTCTGTATACTGGAAGTTTATGGGCAACTATACCCAGAGAGCATACAATGTTCTGCGGGTCCAATTCAACAACGCGTTCAAGGCGCTGTTGCGGCTTCCACGGTTTTGTAGTGCATCAGCAATGTTTGCTGAAGGCTTTGCAGCTATCTGGCGCGAAAAGACCGCTTCTTTTATCAGTTGGCTGCGTGGAAGTCGCCACAACATCCTGAGTGCCATAGCTAGTAGACACGATTGTCCACTACTGTGGAAATTAGTACAGCGGGCAAAGTCGCTGGTTACTATTATTAATTTTACTGGAATAAGATGGATCTCAGTTATCTGATTGAATAAATTATATTATTATTAAACACAAATACATAAAATTTATTCAACTGACTGTCTGTGCCTCAAAATGTAAAATATTGAAATGGATCAGAACTGCTGTGTGGCTGACATAGCAAGGTCACCATCAGGGTACTTTTTATTGATGTGAAAAAAATTGACAAAATTAGTCTCCAAATATCAGAATTTGTTGGTCAGATTGATCAGAATACTTTATTATTTATCATGCCTTCTTTTTTGAATGAACAAAATAAATGTAAATGTGGTCATGCTGGGAGATTCTCTCCAGGTCAGAAACACAGAATCACTTATAACTTTAGAACCACTTATAACTTTAGAATTGGTGACTACATCCAACTAATTAATGACATTTTTTTTTGACCTAGGTTTGCTAAGACCCCTAGTTTCTGATATTACTTGTGGCCAAGCTGCGGAGATTTTCTCCAGGTTAGCCATATAGAACAGCTTACATTACATCTTTAGAACTAGTAGAACTAGTTCTAAAGATGTCTAATCAACTTGATATTTGGTTAGTGACCATCCAGCATTTTTTTTTTTTGAGTTATTAAAATTAAAATGCAATGGTGGCCATACCAGCATCACCCACACGATTGCTCATCTTACTATATAAAAATAAGTCGGGTTTTCCTTCCTGACGCTATAACTCCAGAACGCACGAACCGATTTCCACGGTTTTGCATTCGTTGGAAAGGTCTCGGGCTCCATGAGGTTTATTAGAGTAGGGTAGGGTAGAGTAGGCTGAAGTAGGGAAGAGCGGGAGCGAAGCCGCGCGGGCAAAAGCTAGTAGGTTATAAAGTTGCAAAAAAAAAGATAATCTCACCTATGAATACTTTAATTGAGCTATTGAATGAAGTACATGGCCACTATGAGTAAAGAATACATTGCATGAGGAATCATGAGCTTGGAACATAGTCGGGCTGCTGGTGTTCCACTGCCACAAACTGTTGTCATCACTTTGTATACTTAACGACGCCCAGTAGTTCTCCGTTTCCCTGGACAGAACATATTCTGATAATTTATTGCATATATTATTGATCAAGGATGGTGTTATGAAGCCTTTGGCTATCAGGATGGATATTCTTCCAGATTTTATAGCATTCTCGCTGTCCGGTTGGCTGTAAGTGCTAATGTAAGGTTCTGTCGAGGAAATATCTGCACCGTGAGCTAGCAAGCCAATCCATTCAACCATCTCATCAGCATCAACATCTTTTATTGACGGTATTTCATTGACTGATGGTGATACATTCCTTGTTTTGACAGAATGGACTGAAACATTGACATTCCTCTTACTAAAATATTTTGCTACAGATGACGGGCAAATATCTTCATTATTGGGCTCCCATGTGATGTACAAATCGAACTGTTCTAGTTTCTGCAATCCTGAACGCACTTTAGAATAGTTCTTTATAGTTTTAAGATCTATCTTTACTTCATAGAAACCGTGAGGACGCTTTGTTCCTTCAAATCCCAATGTTTGATAAATGTACTCAAGAATGTTTAGAATAAGATGTCCGTCAGTTATAGCAGCGGAATTTTGTATAATGCAGTTTCTACCTGCTGATAAACAGTGAACTTTTCCAGTTTTTACAAAACTTTCAATGAAAACTGGCTCCACAAATTCTGTTAGTGAACAGTTGGTTAGTTTGTAATAATCTGTGTCTTCTGTAATTATATCTTGAATAAAACTCGGCGTGTTCATTTCATCAGGGCATGTTACAATCAAGCTCTTATAAAAATTATTCATATTCACAGTTTTCTTTACTGTTTCTAAGTCTTCATTTTCTCTATGAGTCACCATTACTTTCGGTGGAGGAAAGTTCCATACTTCTGGGCACAGCATATTGTGGACTTATTTCGCTTTCTTACTGTTTCTGAAACTTTCAACGTTTAATATAACAACAACAACATAACCTCACTTTTTGACAATTTGACATATAACTGTGAAGCTGAATTTGACATTGACAGTAGTGCGTTCAAAAATAACCAGAGTCGAGTAGAGTTGCAACCCAGGCTCGTTCTTATTCTTAAATAACTCGAGTAGCTACCTAGAGCTAGAGTTAACCCAACTAACTTGGAGCAGGGTAGGTTGGAGTAAGCGGCAATATGCTTGACATTGACAGTTGAACTCTGTTCGCGTTTAAAAATGCCAGGGTAGAGTAATTACCCAATGATCATTAGAGTTAACTCTAACTCAAATTTGAACGCAGCCCAGCATGTCAGATGGTTTTTTTTTTATTAATGTTTTTGACTTAGATACTAAGTTGTTTAAGCCCTGGCTTCGAATGAATACTAGAATTCTCCATTAGTAGAATATAAAGATATGTACACATTCTAATGTTTTAGTAGATTTAGCAGCAAATGTATCAAGTTAATCTTCTCGGCAAACTTTGCTGAGTTAGCCAAAACTACAATAAAATTCTCAGCTCCATTTTACCGAGATTGCGCCTGTTTCAATCAACCACATTTATCCAGTTGCGACGATGGCGTGGCGGGATTTTTCGTTTCGTTTCGAGTTAAGTTCAGCGGCTGTTTTAATTATTCGCTGATTGAATCCCTAGTAGATATTGTGATGTAAAATCGTTATAATTTTGAAGCTCAAGTATCTTGTCTATGTGAAAACCAATAAAGGATAATAAAATATTACAAAAGTGACATTTTCTGAGTATGGGTGTGTATGTTTGTTTATTTGTTTTTACAATCGATCGGCTGAACATTATACAGGGGTAGACGGTATTCTGGCATGGCATAGGACACTTTATCCGAGGAGTATGTTCCCTTGGGACAATTTCTACTATCACACAGGCGAAACCACCAACAATACTTAACCTTTCGTATGCCGTAATTAGAGACACAATTAAAAAGTTATTGTGTCTCGCGTGGATCCACGTTCCGGACACACAAAGGGTTAAATAAAACTAGTACTGGAATAAAACAAACTCAAAACTTAACTACCTATAATGTAGGTACTTTATTATCACTTTGCTTGTCTACCCTACCTATTGCTTCGACCACCTAGTTACAATAACCATTTATTCGATGTACAGTTCACCCGCAGGAACAGCCTTGTACAGCGCCTCGACGGCTTCGACTGTGCGGGCCACGATGGCGCGGACTATTGGAGGAGCGATCTCGTTCATCACCTCCCGCCAGCTTGTGTTCACGAAGTCTTCTACAGGTCCAGCTGGAATGTAAATACGACGGGTTAGTTAAAGATGTCACATGATAAACTGGCACTGGCGTAGTTTCCGAAGGGCTAGGCTGGGAGACGCTGCCCCGGAGACCCCAAGCTCGGAGGCCCCCTAAATCTGATTACTAAACCTCTTATTTAATTTTACGGTAGTTCACCGAAAAATTCTCCCACCCTCGAAGTCCGGGCCCATAATGGACAGGGTTTTCAGGTGGTGGACCCCTACGGTTTTGCTGACATCTCTTGCCTTTTGAGAAAATAAGGCGTGACCCTTATTTTTTTGCTAAGTAACCGCAGTAAGAAAGCATGGTGCTTACTGTTAAGAGGCTTTATCCTTTTTTTGTAATGGGAAATTAGAGGGGACATATCAACTTTTTAACCGACTTCAAAAAGAAGGAGGTTCTAGTTTTAGCTGAATGTGGGTTTTTTACTGATCAAACTCTATATTCTTTCAGTTGCCTTTTACATTCCAGGGCCGCGGTCACTCTTTCGAACAATCCCGCAGCTTTTCCCTGCAGAGGTATAAACCCTAGTACTGAACAAGAGCTCACCCAGGATCTTGTTGCCATTGAAGAGGTTGTCGAAGTTGAATCGCGCATTGGTCTTCACCTGGCTGGAGTAGTGCCAGTCCTTGATGTGCCAGTGCTTCTTGCCGTCTTCACCGTCGACCGTCACCAGGGCAGAGCTGGCTTTGATCACGATGTCTCCTGAAACATTGTTAGAATAAATATGATGATCGTCGAATGAAAAACGAAGCCCTGATAAGATAACTGTATGTTTGTCAGTCCAGCCAATTTGCTCATGATTTGACACGTGAAATCACCAATGGAAAAACATTGTAAAAAAAGCTTGTTCACTCTCGAAGAAGCTGTTTCGGTTTTAGCGAATTTTGGTTCTAGATAACGCCAATATCCTGGCTAACTGCCGTAGGTATACTTACGTATGCTGATGTGGTATTTCCCTTCGCCCCGGATGGGCAGGACTAGCAGATGTCCGGCCAGCTTGTAGTCTCCCACCAGCTCCACGGTGCACTTGATCGTGACCACCTGCTTGCTTTTGGCCAGGTCGTGCCTGTGAAGCGAACATTCTTTTTAAAAATTTGGTAGTAGGAGACACTCAGCGCTACCCTAAATAAAGTTGGATTATGATGGTAAAATTGTAGCAAAATCAGCCTTTTAATATTTCCACTGCTGTAATTGTTAATCCGCCTCTAAGACGACCCACTGACCCAGGCCTCTTCTCTAGGAAAGGTAATGGGCTGTAATCCACCACACTGGCTGGGCTGGTGGATGTCACATGTCTTCGAATTTTTAGTTCTATTCTATTCCGGTTTCTTCACGATGTTCTGCTTCACCGTTTTGAGAGCAGTGGTGTCACAAAGTAATGCGCCTGGCTGGGTTTGAACCCACGACATATAACTCCTAAGTCAGGACCGTTAACACTAGACCGTTAGCACACGGATCTTCGAGACAGACATAAGATATTTAATTATCAACATATAACGTGAGCAAAGCGTCGGGCCGAAACTAGCAATGAGTATAATTTACAGTAACCTCTCTGCCTACCCTCAAAGTCACTAGTATACAATTATATGAACAACAATAAAATGATTGTATTATTATATTCATCGTTTATGGTTATTTTATCAAGTTTATGGCTTCGCAAGTGCCACAATGCCTGTCCTCGACTCGCGAGTCATGTTCTAGAACAAATGAAGGAGGAAAATTAGTTATTGTATGGAAACTTGATATAACTATGTTTATCCAAAATCATTAAGAAAAGTGCGTGTTAAAAGTGAAGTTCTAAATATTCCTCATGAATCACTCTGTCATTTGGTGAAAACAACATGAAGATCCGTTCAGTAGTTTTTGCGTTTATCGCGAACGCGCGATAGAAGCGATGGGGGCTTTATTTAGTAATTAGTAAGGAAGACTTTGAGTGATGTAGACCAAACATTCAAAAAGTCTTACAACTCATTAAAAAATCACAATAATTAAAATAACAATATACCACAACTATCACGCAACGCCGTCTAGTCTCAAGCTAATGGAAACACTTGTGTTCAAGAAAGCTTAAAAAATCAGCCCAAAGAGCTTCAAAATGAATGGCAAAATGTTAGTTATTACCTAGATAACACCTAGGACCGCACGAATCGCAGTCGACACCCACTCCACAAAGATACACACTAAATAAAAGACAAATACCAACATGTATAATCCTCGTGTACATATTGACTTTACAAACAACTAGTGGATCGGAAACCAGTCGCTTTAAAATTGTGACGACTGCTGCGGATTCTGAGAAGTCATCTTTGTGAGAACGTGCGTCACTTCCCGGTTTAAGCTCTGGGCACAAGGTCAGAAACCTTTAGCTGTGATTAAAGTGTAAATTGAGTGAAATGTGAGGCTGTTGGCTACAAATCTACAATGGACAAACTCACTCAAATCTGTGTGGTTTCAACAACAGATAATACGTAAAATAATTATTTAACTAATAAAATAACGAGTTGTAGGTCGCGGGTGCAAACCCAGCCGGGCACATTACTTTATGTAATTTATTTAATCACTGCTCTCAAAACGGTGAAGGAAAACATCGTGATGAAACCGGCATGTCCTAGAACCAAAAATTGGAAGACATGGGACATCCACCAACCCGCACTGAGCGCGCGTGGTGGATTAAGACTCATTCCCTCTCCTAGAGAGGGGGTCTAAATCCCAGCTGTGGGAACATTAAAAGGCTGATTATGCTTATGCTATGCTTGTAATAAAACTAAACTAATATCATGTTTATAATTTGTAAGCTAGTCCGAAGATTGCGTCATTTTCGGCAAAAAAAAAATGTTTTTCTTCCTTTACATAAGTTCATTACATTACATACATAGATTCTGCAAAAATATCGTTTAGGTACGATAAGGCCCTCGCATCTAGTCTTAATTCAGGCCATGACACTGAGCGAGAGGGAATAGGAAGCAGTCACCTCTATCAGCGAAGCAGTAATATGAGCTAAGGAGATGACGGAAAGAGTGAGGGAGTGGACATCCTCACGCCCCAGCCAGGAGACGCCCCGGGCATCGAGAGTCGCAGTGATTCCCGGCCAATGTTATAAGTGTGGGCTTATGGACGGCCAGCAATCGGTAGATCGCCGTCTGGCAGTCCCGTAAGGACAAAAAAGGTACAATAAGGGCTTGATTAATGATCTGAGCCGTACTTAGTAAAAGAGTTATTGACTGCTGAATTTGTTTCGGTATTAAATTCTAAAAGTATTGTTAAAGAATCTATGTATTAATTTTAAAGAAACACACTAAATGTGCGTGTATGTTTGATACTCTTTCACGCCAAAACGGCGGATTTGGACCTATTTGGACACAATTTGGACTTATTTGGACACAATTTGGACCTATTTGGACGCAATTTGGACCTATTTGGACGCAATTTGGCACACGGGTATAACTTGACCTGGTATAGGACACGGGAGGAAAATCCACGTTTTTTTTATGTTCCCATGTAATATTTTTTAGGTGGGAAAACCACCCGATGACGTCTTCCGCTCTTGAGCAGAGCGGGAGATAGTGTCAGACTTTCACTGACTAAAAACCCATCCTCTGCTCCTTCGTTGCCTTTCGTACCGGAGCCGATTTTTCCTTTCAGAAGCAGATCCTTGGTCCCAGTAGGCTTCGACTCTGCTGGGCCCCTACAATGTTCCCATGGCATACTTTTTTATATAAGTACACGGGGGAGAATGCCTTGTGGCATTAAGTCCGCCTATGTACCACTATTGTACATGAAGTTTAAATAAATAAATAAACCATTGGTAGAAATTAGTATCAATATAGATATCGGTTTGCAATGGAAAGTTTCGATAATACTACCTATAGCAAATGACGAGGAATGTCAACAAACCGCAAGGATAACACGCGCGACGAGTGACACGTCGCCAACACAAATATCTAGGCTCGAAACAAAATATTTGAGTTATATTAAACGCTTGCAAGCAATAACGCCTCGTAAATCCCCTGCAGAGGTACTAAGACTCTGCCTAAATTAGAATCTCTAATAATAAACCTTGAATAAATGCAATAAAGACGCCAAAGAGCCGCGGGGATTTTTGAAACGGAAACCCGTGGCCTTATAAATACAAAGAGCAATTGAAGGAAGTGTGGTTTTATTCAACGCCTCGTAAATCCCCTGCAGAGGTACTAAGATTCTGCCTAAATTAGAATCTCTAATAATAAACCTTGAATAAATGCAATAAAGACGCCAAAGAGCCGCGGGGATTTTTGAAACGGAAACCCGTGGCCTTATAAATACAAAGAGCAATTGAAGGAGGTGTGGTTTTATTCAGTAAAAGTCTGACCCGTCCCACCCAGAGCGGGAGAAATCATTGGATAATTTTCCACATTAAAAATAAATAATCACGTCAGCTGTTTGCACAGAGACCGCTGGGCAAGCGTCGCTAGGGCAGTGGGTTCCTGCAGAAGGAAAGCGCTGTCGAGGCCGGCCTAGAGCGAGGACTGGTGTGAGACGGCACGGGAGAAGAAGGTGTAGAAGGACTTGGGGGAAACCTTTGCCCAGCAGTGGGACTGTAAGGCTAGCCCTTATAGTTATACTTAAAAAAAAAATTTACGTACTGCCATCTGCAGACTACCTGTAGCTAAATTGAGGCGTAGCACGAACCCTTGAGCCACATACCTTACAAGGAAAGGCTGCAAACTAAAAACCTTTACCCAACCATTTGTAGATAGATAGTATAGTCCTTAAAATTTAATTAACTAGTTTTTGCCCGCAGCTTTATCCATTAATATTATAGGCTTACGTCATTCAAGAATAAAGCAGCTTTCTATCGGTAAAAAAATTTTTGCAATCGGACCAGTACTTTCTGAGATTATATCTCCTACAAGCAAAAAAAACAAACTTGACTTTATAATTTTAGTGTAGATGTAGATTAGTGTAGTTACTTACTTAATAGCTTCAACTTTGCACCCCTTCATGCCCGTCACTGTCGTATCCCTGAAGTTCAGTTGTAACCCTCCCTGATCCCCCTTGATCTCGTCAAAGTATAAGGGGTCCAGGGACTTGATGTCGAGCTCTGGGATGCCTGCTGCCATGACGGGCACGGCTGCCTGTGCTGATTCTAGTATACATGCGTTGTCTCCGGACTTGCATGGTTTTATGAAAGGAGCTGAGAAAAGAATATTAAATATTGTGAGTGAAGAGTTAGTTGTACCTATGCGGATCGTACAGTATTTAATAGAGTAATTTTTTTAATCAATTTCTGTCTCAAAATTATTTATTAGTTTATTACACATAATTATTATATTATAAGTGCCCATGGAAGCCTACATGGGCACTTATAAAACATCAGAAGTTAGCAAATGGTTCCAATTGGTCGTTTCCTATGGAGAAGAATCGACAAAAAAGTCCATGGTTACTCTTTAAAAAAAATGGTTTCTACAGTATTTCCATATTAATAGATATGAGAGGAAAATGTAGACCGGTTAGCACTGTATCCAAAAGAACAATAATTAATATTAATTGCTTAGTTGCGATCCCATTTGATGATAAGCAGTGACGCAATCGTTGATGGTGGGGCGCAATAGCTCAGTAAGAGCCCATCACTCAAGCCAGCGAATCAAGAAATCTAAATTATAATCGGACGGCATGTTACGAAGGTTCGATTCCGACCCCAAAATATCGAATCTTCCGATAGATTTTGCATTTCAGATTCCGATTTCGGTTCCGATAAATTTTAATCGGAACTTACATCGGAGGTACAAACTAGTCTGTACCACTGGCCGCCTGGTGAACCTCCATACCCCTGCGCTTTCTGTCGATTACTCTTTCACTCACTTATGTCACACTCACTTGTTGTACGTCACTTGTTTATCCGAGTTTTTGATTAGTTTGTAGTGCTTCATTTGACGTTTCTGCCTTCGCCCCCCCCTAGGATTTCGGTTTCGATTTTGGTTTAGTTTCCGATATCGGTTCCAGTTGCGATTCAGGTTCCGGTTCTGATTCAGGTTCCGGTTCCGATTCTGGTTCCGATTCCGATAAACCAAATCGTAAAACTCCAGTTCCGAATTCAGTTCCGTTATAATCCACTTCCGTTACGTCCCACTATTTAATTTGATTGTAGATTTAACCGTCGCCGTCGCCACTTTCATCGAGGTTTTTTCCCTATCCGCTTTGGTAAAATAATTTTGAGTAGGTAGTTTAATTATTCATTTTTTTTATGATGAAAAAACTGATTGGAGAGATACCTAGTTTTATGTTCCCTGTGAATTCGATAGCATGGTTGGCGTAGTGTTTGAGCGATTAGCTGCTGCGTTGCGTATTGCGGGTTCATTTCCCGCACGGAACAAATATGTAATTTTGTATGACCTACAGATTTGGCTGGGTGTCTTGTATATGTGAGTTTAGTAAGGAGTAATACCTAGTGTGGGGCAAGGTTTTTCTTGAGGAGAAGATACGAAAATCTAAAAACCTTTAAAGAAAATAATCTTTCACGGGGTTATTTGGTCAGTCAGTATCAGCTTCAATTTTACGAAGATTACATTTTTAATAGGCAGAACGTGGACATGATCACATAACGAGATCTGTCGCCATCAATCTGCAAATGCATTCGTTTTGGTTTTACAATCAACACTCGTTGAAATCTTTTCTTCCACGTGTTTTAACTGATAATACGCTATATGATGATCGCCTTAAATTTAACTTTTTTCTTATTATTGATAAACTCGCGTTTGACCACTATCTCACCTGATGATAAGCGATGATGTGGTCGACGGTAGAGCACGCTTGCCTAGATGTAACATAGTCGCTCTTGACTTAAAGCCCCTAGGTTGTAGCTATCAGGAAACGCAGGCAATGAATATGTTCCCAAAACATTTTGTACGTGTGGTTGAAATGTCCACCATGTACCTATGGCAAAATGCTTTACGTCTAGTGGTCTGATGATGGAAGGGGCTGGTGAAATTAAATTGAACAATCCTGATGCACACTCCCCGAAATGTAAACGATAGAAGACCGACAGGCTAGCAACTCGGCGTCGATGCTCAAGACTTTGAATTTTGTCTCGACGAGTATGATCTTCTTAACTCGTTTCTCAATCCACTGAAGCGCACCAAGCTGGTAATTGGCAGATCCCTCCCAAATATGAGAGCAGTATTCCATGCATGAGCTTGATAAAGGTTGAGCAACTGTTCAGGTGTGAAGTACCGCCTCAGCTTTACCAACACCCCCAATTTTTGCCAGCCAGTTGAGCTTTTTTTGCCTCAGTTTATGAACCGATGATATGCGTAGATATCATCCCAAGAAGCTCAATATGGTTGTTTATTGGCACAATTACTTATCGAAAGTTGGCACCGCGTGAAATCAGCGGAAAAAAGACACGCCGGGGTTGTAGCAGTATTGAACTTGACCAAATTGGCATCACCCCGTTCAGAGACCGCCTTCAAGGATAAGTTTCAAGCGCTCCACCATAGGCTGTGGAAGAGACCGGATCTTTTATCCACTGTCTCGTGTGTGGGACACGTAACTCCCTGGTGTGCTGTCATCTGCACACCCAAAGGTACATAGGATTTATGAATATGTGCACCAAGAACAATGTTGCCGAAAAAACACAACAACACTCTCCTTTTTTGAATCGGTTGAAAATTAGACACAGTGTTTCTTTGTAAATAACACAATATTAAAATACTATATTCTACTTCCTATCCCAACCTACATCCAGCTAAAAATAATGTAATGTGAAAATTTGGATTACTATAACCGAATATCATCATAATATATTGGAAATATGCTCCAACTGCAAATGAGCGTGGTATTACGTTTGTAAGGAAATTCATCCGTCGCCGGCTCCTTAAGACATTCTTGTAGGATTTTTTGTTACAACAGTACGTCTTATCATTGTTGAGATGAATGTGTGATGTGTAGAGAATAGATAAAGTGAAAAATGAGTATATAAGAGGAAGTTTGAAAGTGGCACCAGTGACTGAAAAGTTGAAAGGCAATGGTTTGTCTTGTTATGGTCATGAAAAGAGAAGGGATGAAATACATGTTATGAGTATACATGTGGATGGATGTAAAGGGAGAGGGAGGCCAAAGAAAAGATGGGTGGATTGTGTGAAGGGTGATATCAAAGAAGAGGAAATTAGTGATAGTGTGACAGGTGACAGGACAGAATGGAAGAAACAAACGTGTTGCGCCGACCCCAAGTAATATGAGATATGGGCAGGAAGAAGAAGAATACGTCTTATCGTATTATTATAATGAAATTTTATTTGTATTATAAAAACGTCAAAATTTAAAATTATAATGTTTCTGTTTCACATAGATAGGCTTATACGGCCTCTCATAAAATACCAGTACCTATAATAGCTAGTGCACGCAGGTCATTACCATATGCCATGAACATAATCAATAGATTTGAATTACCTCGAAACTCTTAGGGCCTAAATTGCATTACAATGATGTTTACTGATCCCTTATCAGATCAACTATGAATGAAGTACGTCAGGTTCAAGTTAATTTCAAATTTCCACATTTTTATTAAAGTCGCATATCTAACTGTTTTCATGTTATTAGATAATAGATTTACCAAGCACCTCGCTTTTGAGGATTTACGCGCGGCAGTGCATTAATTAAAATTAAATAGTATTTGAATGTATTAATATTTTAATTAATGTTGCTATGGAGTTTCTTGCACATTCTTCTTCATAGAGATCTAACGCTTTGGAATCTGCAATTATGCGTCATGTTTTTTTTTTGACTGACTGACTTCCTGACAATTCAAAAGTGCCTGTGTGTGAGAAAATGGTTCACGTGAAATAAATGCTTTGATTCTTGAATCTTAATTTTCATAAACAAATAATGAAAAAAATGTGTTTAACATCCACACGGAAATATGAAGGATTAGTTACACAATGTCGTCATTTATATCCAGTTTTTATAAATCATTTTGATTTTTCACTCATGACAAAACAACTCGAAACATTCTAAGTGTAGCTGTACCTTTTTCACAAATTATGAAAACTTATCCTTAAAACAATTGGCTCACCTAATCCCGATTTAGCTCCAATAACGACAGCTAAAAAGCACAGATATGTCAGTTTGTTCATCATTGCACTACTCAGTCTCACAGTGTTCACAGTAGACTCCTGCGCAGGTCTGCCGGTCGGTGAGACGGCACCAGGCTTATATGACAAATTTGTACTGAGCACGCGTGCGACATTGTCAACAGCACTGACTTCTGACGGCGTTAAGGGGAGGTAAAACTGTTATCCTGCAGAATTAAATTAACTTCTTTTTTTTCTCTACAAGCTCCCTCAATTGCTAGAACCCTCCTGAAGTAAAGGTAATTATAAAAGGTTTCGGATTTAACGTGCAGTGCATTTTATCTAAGGTAAATAAGGTAGTTTGTAAAATCTGATTTGTTGTTTGCTGTGAGAAAACTCATCGCTGAGTTAAGCTCTCTTTTGTACGTGAACTATCAGAATCACCGTATTCTATGTTATATTTTTGTGTACAATAAAAAATTGTGAGAATGAACAACAACGAATGTAATTATAAGCAGCAAAATGAAAGACTTTTAAAAGTTTAAGAGATAATTTGTAATTTTCCTTTTTCGTGTCGAAATCTTACGCGTCAATCAACATGCTGGCTTCCCCTTAAAAAACATAGGCGAGTACTTATAAACACAACATGGTCGCCTCACCTTGATCTTGAAATTTGAACTGCGCCGAACAATAACTGCTCGAGTGGAAAAGATTAACTGCAGTTTAATTTGACTACTCTACTCTCTCTGATTTTTATTTCTTGGAATAAATACAGGAGCCCTTAGCTCTAACCCTGAGGGTAGAAATAAAGGAGGGCGAGCCAAACAATAATAGGGCGATTGGTGGCTACTAGGAAAGTTCTTTTTATGAATTTTGTAATTACGCTCTCTCATTGTCATTGTGTCTCTCATTACGGTATTCAAAAGGTTATTGGATGCATAAAAAAAAAGCGAATACAAGGAAAGTCCCTTCAATTCTTACAGACGTTACAGAACTGGTAGCCCCTTTCGTTTCGTCATAAAGTGTAACATATCCATGGCGGGGCGCTCTTTCCAAAATCATTTCGCGCGTTCCATTACTTCCATTCCCTGCCAGAGTCTGTTTCTTAGTATGTAGCTGCAAACTGGGGGTCTTTATGGCAAGAGTGAATAGGTACTTCTAGGCAAGCGTGCTCCATCGTCGATTACATCATCGTTTACCATTTGGTGAGATAGTGGTCAAATATGTAAGTAGTAATAAATATAAAGTATCAGTCTAAAGGGCTGCAAATCTTGTGTTTGGCCATAGCGGCTTAATAGCTAGTCCGGCCCTGGGGTACGTGACCTCTGTGCCCGATCTAGCAGTTTAATTGCATTGACACAGAAAAACTTGAAGAACTAGATCATTAACAGCCTTTTAGTGCTGGGACTCAGGCCTCCTCTCTGGGAGAGGGAATGGGCCGTAATCCACCACGCGTACCCAGTGCGGGTTGGTGGATGACACATGTCTTTGAATTTTTGGTTCAAGGACATGCCGGTTTCCTCACGATGTTTTCCTTCACCGTTTTAAGAGCAGTGGTAATGAAGTAAATTGCACAAAGGAAATGCGTCTGACAGGTTTTGGATCCGCGACCTACAACTCGTAAGTCGGAGCCATTACAACTTGGCTGCCACTGCTCTCTAGAAGAACTGGATAGGTCTTCAAAATACCGGGTAAGGTAGCTATTCCCATGTTGCTTGGGGTTGGCGCTATATGTCTACTTTCATTCCGTCCTATTAACTAACGCTCAGGCTAGTGACAGCCTTATTTCTTTTTTTTATCTGATATAAACTAGTGCTTGTGCGATCCCACCTGATGGTAAGCAGTGATGCAATCGTTGATGGTGAGGCGCACTAGTTTATTAATAGCCTGTTCACTCAAGCCTTGAAGACACCCATATTATAATTCTTGTTTTATACTAACATCACACAATTGAAGGTGCATAATTGCTCACAGAACAGATGGCCGATGGGGCCGAAAAGTTCTCGAGAGGCGACTGCATACCGCAAGACGCCGCGTTGGAAGGCCCCCCACAAGATGGACCAATAACCTGGTGAAAATCGCGGGAATTCAATAGTCATAAGTGCTATGGACATCCGCGTGGAAAGTTTGAAAGAGACAAATGAAGGAACATAGATGGGTGTTAGTCAGAAAAGTGTGACACGACCACTCGCTGCACCTTAGAATCGAAAGAAGTCTTTTGAAGATTTCACACCTCAAAAAGAAAGACGTAAATAGGATTATTTTCCAGGTGATTCCGTGGAGTAATTTATTTGCCAACGCAGGTGCCAGGCCAATATAAATTAATTATATTTATAACGATTTTATGGCTGTCTAATGGCAGTTACTATGGTTTGACCTAAGCATATCGATTTTCTAAGAATATTCATAAGAATGCGCATACAGATCAATATATTTACCTATAAAGATTGAGGAAAATCAATACTGTACACTTGCAATTGACCTCATTAGTGGAAGTCTTCCCTGATCCTTTAGTTTGATTTCCATTTAGGGAAAGCGCAGGAATGAAGGGGTGTAGGATAAGGATAAGTTCCACCGTAGTCTGAAAGACTGGATCTGTGACTCATTACTCACCCACATGAATGAAACAGTAAGACGGGACAAGAGCAGGAAGATGGTGATGATTTAGCTACATTACATTTAGGTATGCTAAGTTTTTCCTTGTGTACTATAATACACGCCACCAGTGCTCTCAAAACGGTGAAGGAAAATATCGTGAGGAAACCGGCCTGTCCTAGAACCAAAAAATCGAAGACATGTGACATTTACCAACCCGCACTGGGTCCGCGTGGTGGATTATGGCCCATTCCCTCTCCTAGAGAGGAGGCCTGAGTCCCAGCAGTGGGAACATTAAAAAGGCTGATGATGATGATGACTATAATAAGTATCAAACTACTTTGAATCTAAAAGCGCATAGCACACACATTATGTCACTCACGTTGGCCCATTAACTACTCATTTTTGTTGATATGTTATCAAATCGTTCTTAGTAAGAAGAGTTATGTGTATTAGTTACCATGACAAAAATGTACGAGCTAAGAACAAGGAGATCACAGCTTTAATATGATTCGACGTCGCGTAGTATTTTGCGCGCGCCTCAAGGAGAAGTCACCAAACCGTAGGGGCCCAGCAGGGTCGAAGCCTACTGGGAAAGACGAAACCCGGGGTCCTAAAACGCAAGGTAAAGAAGGAACAAGAGTGGGTTTTAGTCAGTAAAAGTCTGACACGCCCTCACGCTCCACCCTAGAATCGGAGAAGTCTTTGGATGATTTCTTACCTAAAACAAAGCTTCAGCATTATAACAATTATGAAAGGAGGTTCATATTCGTATGAAGATTTTTAATTCCGCCAAGTCCGTTCCATCATCGGACCACAAGACGTACGGCGTTGCGCCACCGGTACATGGTGGACATCCCACCTATACGTACGTTTTGGGAGTACATTCAATATGCGTACAGCTAAGGAATGGAATTCCCTGCCGGAGTCTGTGTTTCCTGATAGCTATAACCTAGGGGTCTTTAAGTCAAGAGTGAATAGATTGCTTCTAGGCAAGCGTGCTCCATCGTCGGCCACATCATCGCTTACCATCAGGTGAGATTGTCGTCAAACGCGAGCCTATCCATTATAAAAAAATAAATAAAGAAGAGCCGAGTTGTTTAACATGCACTTGATTGACCTATCTTTTTGTATTCTTCAAAGTTTTTTTATACACAATCTGCTCGATAATGCCCTTTTATATGTCACATAGTCACAACCCTCACCTAAAACAAGTCATTCTGTCCCTAGGAATATAATGTAGTATGAGCCAAGGTATGAGCATTCCCAAGGGAATAATGTGATTTGAATTTGGAACGTCAAAATAATTTGGAATGTACTGCACGTATATATTTTTTTTTAAACAAATGGCCGGACGGCGAACTACCTATTGCTCACCGTCCGCAAGCTCATGCCTACGGTGACAGGAAATCGGGGTCGGGATGCCGGCGGCTGGGGCATGAGAGCCGTTTCTTCACGCGTGCGGCCGCCTCCTTCGCTGGCATTACTGCTGCACAGAAGGAGGCGACCGCCTGCCACTCCTCTTCGCTCTCTCTCGAACTCTTTTTCCAGCTGCTTGCAAGTATTGTCCGTTAGCAAAAATGCTGCGCTATATTGCGTTTTTAGTTTTCCTAGAATATAATATGTAGATGGTCCATCTACGCAGATACCAGCAAAGCAATAAAATAAATAACGCAGGTAAGGCTCGCTCATAATTAAACCTTGATCTTGAAATTGGATCTACAATGAACATTAATTTGTTTCTATTGTCATCCACACATAATAACAGTTTCCGTTATTACAAACAATTATTATAATTCACTGTGAATGCGTTTGTTATTTTGCATAACGCTAATAAGCTTTGTAAGAATATGCTGGAGATGGAACAATGTTATATCCTGCTGTGAGGTGACGACACTCTGTACCTTGAGGTACAGTTTTTCGTCATACATCCCATCCTACGTAATAGGCAACTTATTTATAGTTAGTTAGTTATACAATGAGTTCCAAGGAGATGAATGCTTATGATCGTAAACCAAAACAATTTTTATATAAAAGCAGAAACTGACTGACTGACATATCAGCACACAGCTGAAACTACTGGGACTAGCGTGAGCACTAAGAGATAATTTTTTAAAATTCACCCCTAAAGGCATTGAACGGGTTAAAGTTTGTGTGGAAAACCTACTTTCACGTGGGCGAAACCACTTTCAGAAGTTTAATTAAATATGTATTTTTCATACCAAACATATATTGCTCTAAAAAATTCAGAATATCTGGATATCTGAAAAATTCTACCTTTTCAAGTCCTGTCTTCATCGTACATTGCTCTGTGTTCTGCCCGACTGCATTTTAGTTCCAATAATTCATTTCCCAATATTGAAGACCTTCGCACATCATCGGACATCAACGTTAGGGATTTGGCCAGATAGTCTTGTTCTGTTGTCAAGGTGTTCTCCATACTAATATCAGTGCCGGATCTAAGGGGGGGCAAACCGGGGCACTTGCCCCGGGCGGCAGTTTCATGGGGGCGCTAAATCCTTGAGACGAGAATTCGAAATATCGAACAAATGAAGCCTCTTTTCCTGCAATCTCATAGGTTTTTATCAAGTAATCGAATCTTATTATAATATGTTTAAAACAAACTTTTCTATTTCCATACGCCCAGTTAGTTTTTGAACACATACTAAGTGATTTATAAACGCATCTTAACAGATCAAGTAAATTTTTGAACGCGTGCGTAGTGTCCGTGATCTTTCTGCCAAGGGGAATACCCGTCACATATCTATACGAGCCGAGCCGAACAAATTCAAACAGTTGAACGTCAAGTGACAACACTGTTTGTTTATGTGGTTGATTGCGTTTGCGAGTAATCAGCGTTAATAAAATAAGTAATTTATTAGTGAAATCATATATTCTAGATTCTTTCGCAGAAAAGAAAGCACGCCGTGTAAAGTTGTAGTCTTTCCTGGTTATATATTTTTTGTGTTTCTGTTTTATGTCACAAATGAAAGTTATTAGTTATCGGATAGAGTAAGTGCGCCATATATGGACTACCATAAGAATTTTCTCAAATAAAACTCTGAATTTTAAAGTATGATCAACCTTATTTGTTTTAAATGGTTCAATAATTATTTGGTATAGCTTTGCCCGCGCGGCTTCGCTCCCGCTCTTCCTTACTCCACCCTACTATACCCTACTCTACCCTACTATACCCTACTCTACCCTACCATACCCTACTCTACCCTACTCTACCCTACTCTACCCTACTCTACCCTACCCTACTCTACTCTACTCTACCCTACCCTACTCTACCCTACTCTACCCTACCCTACTCTACTCTACCCTACTCTACCCTCCTCTACCTTACTCTACCCTACACTACCCTACACTACCCTACTCTACCCTACACTACCCTAATTTTCATTTTTTTTCCATAAGAACCTTCTCCTCATAATAACGAACACAACAAAAAAAAATTAGCGAAATCGTTCCAGGCGTTGTTGAGTTATGTGCTTACCAACACATTATGCGATTCATTTTTATATTATAGAAGATTAAATACGATTCATAAAATTCTTAACAAACATCAACATCTTCGAAATAATAAACATTTTCTAAAATATGGCATATTAATGAATTTGAAAAAAGTGAACATAATATGGACCATATGGTTTCAAATATGGACCATGATCAATTGAGTTCAAAATTATAAATAAAATAAATCAGGCGTATTGCTTAAAATTAAATCAATCAATTTATTAGGGCTATACTAATCATCGGTACACAATTCGTACACGTAGAAGTCAATCACATCTTTTGTTTAATCCACTTTTACATCGAGTAATATCTGTTGAAATTATGAGCTTACAAAGTTGGGTAAAAAATTACATCGCGAGTTGACAAAAACTAAAAATGGCTCCCGTGAACATGCGTGCCCTCACTGCCGGTCCGTAAGCGACCAGTGGATTGCGGGGGAGGTTAAGCTTAGCGTGCGCTGATCGCCGGCTCGATACAAAGGACATTCTTTGAGAAACACCAGTGGTCCATATTACAGAACCGGTCCATATATGGCGCACGTACTCTAATAAAAAGTTTAAATTTATTAAAGGATTATTATTTTAACAAATGGTCACAAAAATGCTACTCATTGGCAGTATTAACAGTTTTTCTCAAACAGTGAAGGGGGGGGCGCCAGTATCAAGGTTTTGCCCCGGTTCGAAAAAATCGTAGATCCGGGGCTGACTAATATTATAAAGAGGTAAAATTTGTAAGTTTGTATGTAGGGGGCAATCTCTGTAAGTACCGGTCTGATTGGTAAAATTTTTTCACCGATAGAAAGCTGCTTTATCCCGGAGTGACATAGGCTATATTTTATGTACCCACGCGGGCGACACCGCGGGCAAAAGATAGTCTTTTATATTTATGGATTTCCAGATGTTCAAAAATAGTAAAACCTGTTCTTAAGTCTTTTCGATGTATGGCCCAAAATTGAGAGTGAATGTTAACGTAATACCAAGGAGATCAAGACGGTCGGTTATCGATTCCCAGCCTGTACACTTGTACAGTCTCCAGAGGCTCGCTCTGGAGGCGATGTACAGGCTGTGCCCATGTCTCAGCACGTAAATCATGGTATTTCATTAACTAGCATTATTTTTACTGGCGTTTAACAGAACGTTTACACAGTGAGTTATATTTTGGTCAGTGAACAAAGGCCAATAAAGAGGCTGCTATACTATTATTTACTGGGTCCGTACGTACATAAATAAATATTGTATGTATAAGTTAATCTGGTTTGTGATTTGAAGAGGTTTTTCCCCTGTTGTTCTTGGTTAAATAATGCAATTTAAAGTGTTTGCCGCGCTAAAACTTGAATTGATATTCAAATAGATTTCTACGTAAACGATGCTTAGTGTGATCGTATTGGCTTCTTAGAGATTAAATACTCAGATAATTTAATACGCATTTAAGTTTAGATGTTAACACGAAGATAAGGTAGATAAGGTATAGGTTATTATATAAGAGAACGAAGCATGGCGTCATTTTATTGATTATTATAATTATGTAGATGTAACATCACTCCATTCTGCATTGGTTTAGGCAGAGTTGCGCCTACCTAGCTATAGTACCCCTAAATTGGTAATTTCATGTTATAACCCTATGGTGTTGTTACAGTCACCCAAAGGGCAATCAATGGCAAGGACTATGCTCGAAGTTTCCTCGCGTGATCGCATCAGGAATGAAGATATCCACGAGAGAACCAAGGTTGCCGACATAGCTTGAAAAATTGCCCAACTAAAGTGGCAGTGGGCAGGGCACATTGCTCGTAGAACAGATGGTCGATGGGGCCGAAAGGTTCTACCTAGAGTGGCGATCACGCACCTGAAAACGCAGCTTTGGAAGGCCTGCCACAGGGTGGACCGACAACCTGGTGAGAGTCGCGGGAATGCGGTGGATGCGGGACGCACAGGATCGGTCGTTGTGGCGACGCTTGGGGGAGGCCTATATCCAACAGTGGACGTCTTTCGGCTGAAAAAATGATGATGAACCCTATATTACCGGTTCCACTGTTCCACACGTAGTTTTCCAATGTCTTGCGTCCTATTATTTAACATGTTAAGAACATTAGTTTTACCTGACATGGTCCCTGCTTGGCCACAGTATGATCATGGTATGGTACGCCATAGTGGGAAACATCCTTAATATTTTCCACTAATTCACACAACTGTTTCACATTGAATTTAATTGGTAGCAATAAAAGTCATGGTATGAAAACATTACTTTTGTATGTATTTAACAAAGTTACAAAGTTTTTTTTTTGCACTACGTATACCGTCGTAAGTACATATTTAGTCGTCAATATTTACTCGTAGGTACATAGGTGACATAGGTTTCTTTGAAATCCACTTTATTACGTCAGAGTAACCACAATAGTCATAAACATAATAAATCGTAAAATGTGTGGCACGGTAGAGAACTGGCCAAGGTTGATCTCACTCGTTTGGGTTTAAACTTTAAACCACCCACTGTAACCTCTAATGAGGGGTTACATTTTGATCAAATTCTTTTTCCGAATAATTGTTAGATTTTTGTTTTTTAACCTTAAAAAACAAAAACCAAACAATTATTTTTATTATATACGTACCTCAAAAGGAAAAAGCGGAACCCTTGTAGGGTCACTTTGTTGTCCGTCTGCCTGTCTGTCAAGACCATTTATCTCGGGAACGCGTGGAGATATCGAGTTGAAATTAAACCATATACTCAAGTCTGCGATCCCTCGAAGCTGTGAAAAAATCAAACTTCTGAGCATAGGAAAAAAATATATTATTAAAATCTAAAAACTGTAAACTGTTTGTAGTTACTTCACAATTTTTTTTTGCGATAATTACGGAAAAATCTTTGTACCTCGATTCGGGAATTGAAATGTTTTTATAAGTAAGTTTGTACGGAACCTTGAGTGCGCGAGTCCGACCCGCACTGGCCTGGTATTTTAAGCTACAAAACGCTTAATGCCATAGGCTACTTTCTATCCCAGAAAATGCACAATTCCTGTGGAATAAGCCATGGGAATAAAGCTTGTACTTAGTTGATGGTTTCAATAAGGAGCACATCTTTCTTAGCATAATTAGCATTGTAATGTTCCCACTGCTGGGATGCAGGCCTCTTCTTTAGGAGTAGAAACGGGTTCGTAATTCACCACGCGAACCCTGGGTGGATGTCACATTTCTTTAATTTTTTTATTCTTAGGCATGCCGGTTCCTTACGATGTTTTCCTTTACCGTTTCAAGAGCAGTGGTGATGAAGTAAATTACGCAAAGTATGCGCCTGGCTGGGTTTGAACCCGCGTCTTACAACTCTTAAGTCTGGGCCAATATTATTAGCCACCACTGCTCCGACATATTTCCTACATGATTGTATTTTTTTATATGTTAGTCCACCAGGCTTGAATTGTTTTATCTAAAAGATATTTAATCTCAAGATTTCTAGTACCATATCAATTGTGTAAAAAAAAATCAGGTTTTGAGGAAAATTACTAAACCGTAATTAGTTAGTTTTACTATAGTGTGAAAATACCTAAACACTAAAACGGCTGACACAAATACTTGTGTACGTTAGAGGTCGTCAAGATAGAATCTGTAAAAATCCTTAGCCTTCTTTTCGAGATGTTATCTCAATGTTTTAAGGTTTAACTTTGAACTTGTGTTATGAAGTTTAGTTGCAGTCATAAATATTATTGAGGTAAAGTCAAGCGTATGATATAATAATACTATCATAAAATAATAAACGCGTGCAAGAGATCACGTTAAAATTTGTGGTTATCTTAATGATGATACTCGTAGGTTATGGAATTGAATGTTTAATAGGTTGATGTCACCGGCGTACCTGCCGTATTAGAATCAAATTGTTTGATACGTGACGATGGAAAGAGATCAGATGGTATGACCTCTGGTTGGGGAGCCCTCTGGTGTGGGACGCAACCTGTGTCGACACCCTTACGCCATCCCATATTCCAAGTACGGCGGGCTGAGCTGGCGCTGCCGCTGCTGCTGCTGAGACCCTTAAACGACGCAAATACTGTAACCTTATTAGTAATTACAGTTTTGAGCCATTTGAGGTCGAAACGCTTAGGTTATTGGATCCGAGTGTGCGTATCCTTTTCAATAGTCCTTTTTAATATTCGGTTTAGTATAAGGGTATGCCATGTCCTGGAATAGCACATAGAATATTTTTTATCCCGGGACTATTTTCGCTTGGGATAATGTTCTACGTTCAGGTGGGGGAAGCCGCTGGCAGATGGTAATTGTAAATCAAGTTACTCGTTTTGATCTCGGCGTTTTTGAATATTACAATATTCATGAAATGTTAAGATTTAATGTTAAGGTCAAATTGACTTTTATTGTGGTAATTGTAGTTAGTGGTAATTTTGTTTTTTTTTTTTCGTAATTCTTTCGACCAGTAGATAATTTGACTGTCGTTGTGTGCTGAGCTGCGTTTTTTCCCAAAAGATTAAACAGGTTTTTTGTGGAACAGGTCGACTTGAGGGGTTTTCCTCGCTGTTCTAACAATCAAGTAAAACAAACTTGGCAATAGTTTTCCCGTTTACATTTTTCCTACATTTCCATTACAATTCGCTACTATTTCTGCTTGTGTTTACTTGTGAATGGACAAACATTACTTGTCAAGTTTAACTACCTATGTACTTATTAATGTTCAAGAACGAATATTAGGTACACTGTCACGTAAAGTCAACAGCTCAACTCTGCTCTTGTATGAGATGGGCAGATGATATTGTAGCCATGCGGATAAAATCCGGGTGAGGCTGGCGTATTAACATAAGAAATTACACAAGAAAAGAGTGGCCTTTCTCTAAGCTTTTTTTATTATTGACTAGTTTTTGCCCGCAGCTATGCCCGCGTACATAATATATAGCTTATGTCACGTAGGAATAAAGCAGTTTTCTATGGGTGAAAAAATTTTAGCAATCGGACCAGTACTTACAGAGATTACCTCCTACAAACATAAAAACAAACTTTATCTCTTTACAATATTGTAGATCTTTATAATACTATAGATAGGCTCGAGTTTGACCACTATCTCACCTGAAGTAATGAAGTCGTCGACGATTTCTATTTCTTGTGCTCACCTTTTCCTCATTCTAGGATTTTTTTATTTATGTCAGTGAAGGTTTTTTTTTTATGGTGTGAAATCATCCAATGTCTTCTCTCACTCTTGGGCGAAGCGAGAGGGCGTGTCAGACTTTTAGTGACTAAAACACACTCTTGTTCCTCCTTTGCTTCCTTTGTTCGAGGGTCTAAGGGTTCATTTTCACTTAACCCATGGCCCCAGTAGGCTTAGACCCTGCTGGGCCCCTACGATTTTCTGACATCTCCTTGATGGTGGTGCAGGTGCTATGGTAGTGGTGGGTGGTGGTGGTGGTTACTCCTGGATTATGGGTGTATTCAGAAACATGTAATATATGCAAGTTTTATAATTCCAAATGCACAAGACAATAACTCGAAACAACTATCTGTAGGCCAAATATTTGTTCCGTGCAGGAACCGAACCTGCGACAGGCTGCTCAGTACCCAATTGCTAAACGACTCCGTCAATCGTGATGACTTTGCCCAGTTGTGGGTGAAGTCTACTTATGGACGATGATGATGATAATGTAGTAAATTAGTGTAAAATTAGGTGTCATTTTCAATTTTCTCGAAAGAAAATTACTTTATGCAGTCTCCCCTTGTAAACGTTTCTTAACTACCATTTGTCGAGGGAGGCTATAGGCTATATAACATCCCGCTACCACTAATAGGAGCGCAGTAGTAATCATATACGCGGGTGAAACCGCGGGGTCAGCTAGTGGACGAATATAAATAAATAGTAAAATTATGTCATAGATAATTATTAAATCTGAACTGTGCGCACATGGGTAGTTCTCTGATTTCGGTCCAATTTGAAAAAAATTAGAGAAATTTTAGATTTTGAAAATCTTACTGTGAAACGAAAATATGACTGCTTATAAGTACTATATGTAAATATTTTCGAATTGCATCGATAAATACCCGAGATATAGGTAGCTGAAGTTTTTATTTGTGATGGTAATGATTTTTCGTTTTATGGGAATGATTATTGATTGACTTCTTTGGCGAATATGTCCTACACAAAAATATTTTTGAGAGACAAAAAATCTCCAAAAATCTTAGCGCTACATATAAAAAGTCAACAACAATAAATAATCAAAATATCAGCAAATCATCGACGTCATCATCTTCATCTCCATCATTTTCTTTTTCGTTTTCTTCGTTCTTTTCATATCTCCCTATTGCTTGCTTTTTCTGATTTCCCAAAAAATATCTGTTATGTAAATAACTAGTTAACAATAGGCCTCTATCTTTCAGGGTAGTGCAAATTTTTTTTTCATAATTTTATAGGTTTTATAGTTTTTCTTCACGAATTTTCGCAACCTTCGGCATAATTTTAATTAGAAATAAAAAATAATAACACGCTGAGCATACTACTTTGGACTATTCAAAGTTATTTAGACGAAAAGACGAACAAATAAGCTGGCAAACCAACAAACAAATGGACAAACAGACAATAAGATAAACGGACAAACAGAGAAACCAACAAACAAACAAACAGACAAACACACAGGCAGAAAAACAAACAGACAAACAGACAAATAGACAAACAGACAAACCGACAAACGGATAAACAAAGTAAATAAAACAAAAAAAAAAATGGTGCGTTACTTTAAAAACTGATGGTAAATTATGGTAAAGACTATCACGGTAGTGACATTTTGGGTTATTTTGATTTTTAAATTAATTAATTTAAAAGCTATTTGTATACATATTACTGTCGTAAAAATACTCATCAAAACAAACATTTCAGAGGTGAATTAAACATGTAAATCTTGTGACTAACATCAAGTTTTTCACATACGGTGAAGATCACTAAACCCGTACAAAGGTAGTTTTTGATCACAATTACGTAATTATTTTTTATTTCTCGAGCGCACGTGTTTCTTCCTCAACGGTTCTGGAACGACCGTCCGCGCTGCGGAACTGCGCAAAGAAGGGTAAAGGAATATGGATGTCAATATAAAGAGTTTTTTTGAGTTCTTTTTTGCTTACGGTAATGATTACTTTTTCGGTGACAAAGACAAAAATATTAAAAAAAAAATAACTAATCGATTCGTATTTGTGATAATGGAGGCAAGTAATCCCTAGTATTATTTTAACAACATGATTAAATTACAGACAAATAAAGCTGTAACTTCTTAGAAATTTTGAACTCTATTTTTTAAAATTATGTTAAGGACACCGATGGTAAGGACATTTGTGACTCTTTTTTATTTTTTTTATTTTCGTTTTTATACCTACGGTTTCCTATTGTGGGATACACCTAGCTAAATGTCTTCAAATCAACCAACTGTACTCAAATCTCCCAAAATTGTAGTACCTATTTTTTTATGTAACCAGACATGTGATTGGTACGAAATGAGAGAATCAACCACATACTCGTACGTACATAAATAGGTCAAAAGATCAAGGCACTTTGATTTACGTAAGTTTAAAAGGGTACGTAGGAACAAGTTTTTTTGGAATGACTCCTGTCAAAAATAAACACGTTCAATAATAGTATTGAAAATCATGTAATTAACGAATAACAACATAAACGATTTTATTGTATAACAAGTTTGTTCAGGGGTACTTTATCGAAAAGTTTCGTGGATTCCACAACCAGCTTGGAGACAATGACTTTGACGATAGGTGGCGCCACTTCCTGGAAGATGTCCCTCCAGTTGCTGTTTGCGAATTGGTGGACTGCATCCGCTGAAATGATAAATAATAAATGATATTTATATTGCAAGCAGGTTTTAAAAAATATGTAGGTTTCGACCTCCCACAAGGTGGATCGATGACCTATTGAGGTTCTTGATAATCCGATGGATGCGAGACGCATAGGATCGGTCATTCTGGCGACACTTGGGGGAAGCCTATGACCAACAGTGGACGTCTATCGGCTGAAATGATGATGATGATGAGGTTTTAGAAAAAACACGACATTTTTGTCTTCAGTTTAAACTAGATGAGGCCACTGTTACCTAATTGAACAAAGTCAGGGTAAAATTCTCTGTTAACTTTCATACAATAAACAGGTAATGGTCAAATCATATGAGAACCATGCAGATTAGTACCTGAGATCCAATGGTTCTTTTTAGAAAGAACCACACAGATTTGAATGGACCTGTCCAGTCAAACCAAGCATTTGTCAGTATTCGTATACCTTTTCGTATAGTTCAACTTAGGACTACTGAGGAGCTCAACGACTTGACGAACGATACCAAAGATATTTAGGTAGGCCGCAGAAAATATTTAAACTGTCAGTCATACGTTTTTACTGGGTGTGACGCAATACTTTAAGCTGTATGTATTCTATGCTATCAGCTATATGTATTTAACTGTCATAAAAAATATTGACGTTGCTTATTCTTAGTTAGGGTCGCATATACAAATCAATTATCTCCGAAATTACATTCTAGCTTGGTCTTCGAAAAAAAACTTACAAAGCTGTTTGTTCCCATTGAACAAGTTCTTGAACATGAAGTGGGCTCCCTTCTGCACGTCGGAAGTGAACTTCCAGCTCTTGACCACCCAGTAGATGTCTCCGTCCCGAGGCACCTCATCCACATGGAACTGGATCTTCACTACGATGTCGTCTGAAATTTACAGAGTTTGTGATAGCTGGGTGCATTGAAAAACCCCGCTCTAGGGCTGAGTGGGAGGGCGTATCAGATTTTTACTAACAAAAATCCACCTGTGACTTTCAGTTACCTTTTGCGTTCTAGGGTTCGATTCGGCTCGGGGATCGGTGACCATTATCCTGATGTACTGAAATTCCTCCGTAACGAAGAATGCACCTTTGTTTCCAAGAAACTATTTAAATACATCGACAGATAATCCTGTGATGATACACTGTAATTCGACTTATTAGACTGAAAATCTTTGTTATGATAATAAAACAATATGTTTATAACTTGTTGCTAACTCAACTATAAAGGTTAACCGCTAATGGCTACCACAAATCTCAATAAATCTTTGAGCATAAATGGTGCAACTCAACGATTTTTCCAGGATTCTTCGATTGAACCCTCGTGTGTCTGCGGTGTTTTTAACCGACTTCCAAAAAAAAGGAGGTGGTTCTCAATTCGGTTGAATTATTTTTTTTCTTATTTTTTTTTATGTTTGTTACCTCAAAACTCCGTCGTTTATGGACTGATTTGCAAATTTTTTTTCCCCTTACATGATATGCTTCCAGATTGTTCCCTTTTTTTCAAAATTCATTTCTGATGATGGGATCCATGTGGAATTGAGGGAACTCCTCAAATATTATAGACAACCATATAGTTATTTTGGTATTATCATTGAGGGCTTATGCGTTTACAGTCAAAAAGTGACATTTGATGAGACTGGTGAAGAAGACCAGAAATGGCCAACGGAACTTCATACTCAAACAGATATCACAATGAACTTAAGCGAATATAACAAAAAAAAAAAAAAAACAAATAAATGAATAGTTCTGAATAGTTATGTTGAAAATGGTATCATCGAAGTGATCTGATGATGATGATGATGATAGAACCGGAAGATAGGCACCGCAACTCCGTAATTAATCAATGCAAGTATTCTAGCCGTGTTTGGGCTTATTAGAATTGTCATGAGATACACTTTGGCTACAAGGTATTATCAAACTGTTCTGATGATGATGGAGCCGGAAGATAGGCACCGGAACTCCGTAACTAATCAATGTATTCTAGCTGTGTTTGTGCTTATTAGGATTGTCATGATGAGATGCACTTTGACTATAAGGCACTATTGAACTGATCTGATGATGATGATGAGCCGGAAGATAGGCACTGGAACTCCGTAATAATTTAATGAATCTTAGCCGTGTTTAGGCTTATTAGATTTGTCATAAGATGCACGTTGGCTATGAGGTACTATCGAACTGATCTGATGATAGAGCCGGAAGGTGAACACGGGAACTTCATAATTAAACATTGTATCCTACCAGGACTTGGTTTGATTGGAATTTTCATGAGAAAAAGGGACTCTACAAGTGTATCGCAACTAAAAAGTGTGAAATAAAACAACTTAAAAAAAAATAACCGACTTCACTAAAAAAATACACCAAAACGATCAATATAATTTTAATTTCGGAAGGGTGTGTTATATAAGAAACAAATAATAGCGAGAAACACCGACTTCCGAAATTAAAATGATTTTGATCGTTTTGGTGTATTTTTTAGTGAATTCGGTTATTTTTTTTTTGTAAAAAGTTTTTTTTAATTTCCGAGAACTGTTTTCTTTAAATACTATTTTATAAAAAACTACTAACTACTACCACTACTACTAACTTTAATAACTTTTTTGGAGTGCTGTGTCTTTGAAACTTTTTTTGCGATTATAGCTGGAATCTGTTTTTATCTATTTTAAAACACAAAACATCCAAATTCTAACTACAAACGTCAGCTTTACAAAGAAAATGACACTGACAATGGCGCAACAAACTCCCCAGCAACGGTAGCATCTGTCTGTTAAATTGGAAGAACGAGTACAGAATAATTATGTGATACTCACGGATTTTGATAGTATATCTGCCGCTCCCCTCGATAGGCATGATGAGCAGCTTCCCCCCGAGGGTGTAGTCTCCCCGCATTATTACTGAACACTTCAGGTCCAGGTTAGTCAGGTGGCTGTGGCGCCTGGAAACGATCAAACAATTTTGGAAAAGCTAGTTTAATTATATACTATTTTGATGAAATGAAAAAACTGAAACCTGAGATGTGAAATAAAAAAAACTCTTGCAATCCGTATGGTAATGTGGTATGTACATAGTGAACATCCCGCCCTCACGCACAAAACGTTTTGAGAACACATTGATTGTGCGTGCAGCTAAGAAGTAAAATTCCCGTCTGTGTTTCCTGATAGCTACAACCTAGGGGTCGTTAAGTCAAGAGTGAATAGGTTACTTGTAGGCAAACGTCTCTCCATCGTCGACCAGATCATTGCTTACCATCAGGTGATGTAAAAGTAACGCGTGAAGTAACGAGCTTATCAATAGTACAAAGCCCCAATAAACTAAAAGGAAGAAAATCACTACATTTCATTTGGTTCGGCAAAAAAGAAGAATTAGTGTCATCATTCGCTCCTACAGGATCTGGAAAAGTCTAAAGAGACTATAAGAAGGACAGCCATCAAGCATGGTTTAATCAAGCAGGATCAGCAGTGAATATGGAAGGTCCTAGCTAACTGCAGTTGCACAAGACTTATTTTAGTCATCCAGGCTTTTCAAAAATATATACCTAATTACTTATTGTAGTTCTTGCACAATGTTCGGGTTTGTAAAGGTTTGTTTTACTATTAGAGAGGTCCACGTCCACAAAAACCTTTCAATCACACAATCCAATAACGCCTATTTAGCTGGGGCCTCAAAAAAAAATCTCAAGACCTTTTGGGGCTTCGGAAGGCGTGGCGATGCTACAAACTACATGATAGGGAGTTTACGAGTCCAAAATATCCATTCAAAAGGACGAGAGAAATTTTAGGTACGATCGTTATGGTCTTTTTAAAAGGAGCATGTAAAGTGTCATCGGTACCTTCACTAATCGTGATAAGATCTAAGTCAATTAATGATCACTTAGCGACGCATCTATTTTTACTTTCCACCTAAGAAACTAAACTTTAATGTGTTTTTAATGTCATCATTACGGATAAGATGTCTTAAGAAATTGAAAAACCCTACGATAGATCTTTAAGTCAAGAGTGAATAGGTTACTTCTAGGCAAGGGTGCTCCATCGTCGGGTACATCATGGCTTACCATCAGGTGAGATGGTGGTCAAACGGGAGCCAATTAAAATCCAAAAATTTTGTCAGTTAATTTTTAAGCTAATTGGGGCTGTTCTGTGAAAATGAAATAAAACATTACAACCACTCATAAAACTATAATTTTATTGAAAACTATGAAATTGTTATTAATTATAGCCCAAAGAAATAAGAGAATAGAGGGCTAATAGAGATATGGCATTACGTACTTTACATAATTACATGATTTAAACCTGTTATTATTATTTATTAAACATGTAAATACTTGTAAGAAACTCTACAAAAAACAATTCACATGCAAATGATCGCATTGTCATCGTGATATTTTTTTAAAATTGATTGCTTCGCGAAATGAAGGCCTTGTATGTCTATAATTTTACCAGCGTCGAACTTATAGGTAACTAGCTGTGCCCGCGACTTCGTTCGTGTGGACTACTGGATTTTGAATTTATTTTTTCTAAAATAAAAGTACTAAAAGCTTATGTTACTCCTTATTACATCAGCTACCTTCCAAAAAAAGTCCCGTCAAAATCGGTCCAGCCATTACAGAGTTTAGCCCGGACAAACAAACAGACAGACAGACAAAAATTGTAAAAAATGTTATTTTGGTGTATGTACCATATATATATATAATATTACAAACAGACACTCCAGTTTTTTTGCCTATATGTATAGATTATCATAATTAACAGGTTTTTTTTTAGTATTAAATCGTCTAACTAGACGAAGCGATATGGCGTGTTAGACTACTGGCCAAAACCCACCTGTGACCTTCATTTACCCTTTATGTTCCAGGGCCACGGAAACTCTTTCAAACGTCCCTACAGATCCATGCGTCCCTCATAAAGGTATTGAGTATTGAGATAATACCATTAATGCACACTAGATATTTTCCGCGACATAGATAATATTATCAACTTGTCTTTCTTTTTCTTAACTTACTTAAAAAAAAAATTGCTCCACAATAGGAATTACTCCTGTAGCGTGGGTGCGTTCACAAACATGTAATCTCTCATACACAAAACACCCAAACCCGGAACTACAAATCTGTAGCCTGTAAGCCATTCTAATATTTATTCCTTGCAGGAATCGAACCCGCGACACGCAGCTCATCAGCCGATCTCTCAACCACTGCTTCAATCGTGAAAACAGGTACCCACAACTTTATTTGCAAAAAATCAACAAACATCCCACTTACTTCAAGTCCAAAACCTTGCAGTGCCTCAGACCAGTCACGTTCGTGTTCCTAAAGTCCATGTTCAGGCCAGCCTGCGAGGTCTTGACCTGGTCTACGTGCATGGGGTCCAACACGGCGATGCCCATGCTGGGGACGCCGGCAGCCAGCACCGGCACGGCTGCCTGCGCCGAGGCCTTGAGGCAGGCGGAGTCTTGTTCACGGCATGGAGTTATGTTGGGCTCTGGAACATTGGGTGGAATGAAGATTTAGCATAGCATAGTATGATCAGCCTTTTAATGTTTCCACTGCTGGGACTCATGCCTCCTCTCTAGAAGTGAGAATGTATCGTAATATTTGCTTCTTTTTTTTTCACAATCTATAGGTTTATAAAAGTAGAAGGTACGTTTAAACAAAAACAGTTTTAATTACTACAATAATTTCTCAATGTCTCAGAAAGAAAAGTGTAAATCCCATCTAAACACACTACAAGTTGACTACGGTTTTTCTTTTGCAGCATCCTGAAAATCTTGTTTCATACTTTGTCAGCGTCATTATTTTGGTGGTTTTCGGGCTTTAGCTTTTTTTTTTTACTTATTATTATGATCGTTGGAAGGAGTGGAGGGAGGCCTTTGCCCAGCAGTGGGACAGTGTGGGCTAAGTATAATAATAATAAATAATAATTATTATGTTAATAGTTTTGCGCTTGATCACTATCTGACTCGATGTGTGGTGGTAGGGTGGTCGACAATGGAGCACGCTTGCCTAGAAGTAATCTATTCAAACTTAAAGATCCCTAAGTTGCTAACAGGAAACACAGAATCCGGCAGAGAATTCCACTCTTTAGCTGTACAGGTCGCGCGGTGAATCAAGATCGCTCGGTGAAAGTAGTGGGGGCAATCGGCGCATGTGTACAATTGCGCACAGAAATTCTTAGTATGTTAGGATTTTATTTTTAATTTCGTATGTTTGAACCTTAGTAACATAACTTATAATAACACTAGTTTTTGCTTGTAATTTATCTTGTAAGTAGGTAAATTCAGAAAAAAAAAATAATTTAAAATTAAAATTAAAATAAATAAAAATATTTCGTTAGTTTCTTTCTTAACGTAACAATTCACGTCGTAAACCATTTTTCTGGCTAGCCGTTTTAAAACTTTATTTTTAACCATTTTTTTTTACGACTACGTATTACTAATACGATAACACAAGCTGTACGTAATAGTACCCAAGTACAACATTATCCAATGAGACGCGAGAACGCAACGCGGGAATTGAAGAGCGACTCTATCTACCAATGACGTGTCGCCGACGGCGCACACCCGCCCGCACGTCGCCAAATAGACCTTAGAATTGAATACTGCGCATGCCCCTTCCACTTTTGCCGAGCGATCTTGATTCACCGCGCGACCTGTACGCACATTATATGTGTTTCCAAGATGTTTTGTGAGTATAGGTGGGATGTTCACCATGGCGCATCGTCGTACGCCTGGTGGGCGAACAGGCGTCTCGAAATTAGGCTGTGCAATCCCGACGCACACTCACCGAAATGCAACCTTACTCGGTTACTCTCAACCTTAGTTCGGTTTTCGTTCAGAATTGTTATTAAGTTCTCATAGTGATTTAATATTTTCATAGTATTGATTAGTTTATTATTTTAGCATATACATATTATACATATATGTATTTTATTATTATAAATAACTTATTTTATATTTTTCCATTTGAACTATTTAATATGTAATTGTTTATTGTGCAAAACTACCACAGTGTTGTCTTTTTTAGCCCAAAGGTTGACTGGTAGAGAATGTCTTGTGGCATTAAGTCTGCCTATGTACCACTATTGTACATGAAGTTTAAATAAATAAATAATAAATGCAACTGGTATAAAACCGACAGGCTAGCAACTCACCGCCAATACTCAAAGTCTTGAGCATCGATGCGACGAGAATTTGATGATGGTCACTTGATACGACATGGTAAATGATAACTGCTGTTGGTTTAGCTTAAGGCCGTCGCGTTTTTGGTCTAATTTCAACCTCCTTTTGTCCTCAAAGACGTGCCACTGCACACGACGTCTCCAATCGGGCCGACTTTCTGCCTTTTCCATCATACATTGAATGCAGATGGCTTAATTGCAGTAATAACAATCAGTTCGCGACACTAAGACTAGGTACAAAGTGGCACATGGACACCAGGACGTGTGCTGTCGGTCAAAGTTAAGGCTACGCTAAAAACGTATTGCGAAGGTTAGTGCTAACCGGAACACAACCATACTTTTATTTTTGCTTTGAATTAGATTGCTGGACTTTTTTTAAGTAAATAATATTTTGTTTATTATAAACTAATGCCTGCCTGTTATATTAAGTTTTATGCAAAAGTGATCTAATTAATAGTCATCAATTACAATAGTCAAAGTTTTTTTTATATTGTAAATTAATACTGTTTATTTCTCTTATCAATTATTAAAAAAAAATGTTCTAATTATAAAACATTTTTTTTAATGATTGATTACTAATGATTACGATGTCGCCATAAATATTATAATAATCAATAATTCTAACTTTTTATATGTCAGGACTAAAAATTTTGCATTTCTTACACTCAGACCAACAAAAAAATATTTTTTGGTCTGATTTCTTACACAAATCTCTAAATTTTTTTCCAAGTCTGATAAATGATTGATGATATAAATTTTACATTATTTCTATTTTTAATCTTTATTTCACTAAAACACTTCTCAAAAAGGTTTAGTTTTTTTTTAGTCTACGCTACGCCGGTCTACGCACTAGGTTCGTATTGGCTAATGGTTGGATTGCCTTAATCTTTACTTATAAAATAATTTAAAAAGAGGTTACATATTTTAACATGCCTAGTAAATTATTAAATGGTTTGTTTTAGGTTAAAAGTTCACCGTCCTATGAGATATTCAAAATCGCGTCCCTTACTCAGCAGTAGACCGACATCAGAGAGCTGCGGACGGAGTACATTGTGTTTAAGAAGGTCCAGCACTTAGCCAAGTTGTTATTCTGCAATCGTTAAAACGCTGTCGAAAAATGATGAAACGTATGGGAATGACGTCATCTCAACATAAAGTCGCGTGGTCAGAACCAACGAATAGACAATTCGTAGCCAAATTCACATCCTTCAAAATCGTTTCTACAATATTTAACGCTACATCCTTTGTTATACAAACGCTACATTGTAGAACGAGCGGCCGACTCAGGCGCGTCAACATGGCTACCAACTTATCGTTTTCTACAATTGCTGTCACCGAGGCGTTACCGATTAGAGAACGGAATTCGATTGTAACTTGGCTAGGGGGGCAGAAATCAAGACTGCCACAAAATTTAATACTAGTTAACCCAAGACTTAAAGACAAAACCTCATAAAAGTGACCGCGCATTTAGGACGCGGTCATCAAGAAATTATGACCATGATTTTGATTCATTATCACCATCATCATTTCAGCCGAAAGATGTCCACTCTTGGACATAGGCCTCCCCCAAGCGCCGCCACAACGACCGATCCCGTGCGTCCCGCATCAATCGGATTCCCGCGAGTCTCACCAAGTCATCGGTCCACCTTGTGGGAGGCCTTCTAACGCTGTGATTTTGATAACACTCTTTCAATTAACAATGTTTCTATCAATTATTTATCGATTCTTTCATTAAACTCTTTTGGATAAGTTATCGCCCACTTTTGAATTTTAATGAGTATTGTAATTAACATCTAAGATCCGTTTGCTGGTTTATGATGGATGAAATGGAAAAGGCCATACAGGCTGCTGTGTTTACTAATTCATCCTCCCCCGAACCTCGTCCTCGAACGTGTTAACATTTGGAATGTGAAAGTAACTCTGTCTATCTATTTATTGGTTAAGTTTTCCCGTGTAATCACCTAATTAGTACTATGAATTTCCACTAATCATTTCTAAAGCTCAATTTATAAAACATTGAAAAAAGGTACTCTTCATTCTAGGACTCTTTCTATGGGATAGTTTCAAACTTTCACAAGGATGATGCTAGTGTATTCATTTAGGAGCTAATCCAGTCTAAAAGAGAGGCTATAGTAAAGCGTATGATTATCTCACTTCAGGCAGTCGCCAAATGGGTCGAAACCACTCTTGTGGTAGTCAAAAAAGCAAGTCTGTTCACCGCCAAAGGGAGCCTGTTCACCTTGGCTCTTGCTTTTCAAAATGTAGCCTTGGAGTGCACCTACTGCCCCTCAGCCCTTGGGAGTTGGAATTTCGTCAAACCTTAACTTTGGGCGGTTCATTGAGTCCAAACCCAAGGTTGTTGCTAGTAAACTTGGTGTTCTTGCAAAGGATCAGCGGTACTTCACACCGGGACATTTCTAATGTTATACAAAGTACAGGTCCGATCGTGTATGGAGTACTGCAGCCACATATAGGCTGGTGCTGCAAAATGCCATCTAGCAGCTTTGGACTCAGTGGGCCGGCAAATGAAAAGGCTGATTGGTGATTTAGATTTGGTTAAAATAAGAGCCTTTCGGTTTAAGCGCGGGGGTGAAAGCTCGGGCATTGTAAGTTTTAAATCTAATGAAGCAGAAGCTTCAGGACCTTGCCTGAAGAACCAGTTCAGTATCAAATTATTCTGAACAACCCTTTTTTAAAGTCTTGCTGCATTTTGACTTAGACTTAGATTGCCTGAAACTATCTAAGTCAAAATGCACCAAGATTTAAAAAAGGGTTGTTCGGATTATTTAATTCACACCTGTTGTGATTGAGCTTTAAAAATTGTGATCATTGAGTTCACATCCCACAAATCGACAACCTCGTTAATCAAGTCAAGAAACTTTATTTATTGCTTTCTCAGTTGATATTATTATTATACAATCTTATTTTTATTATACTATGCGAAACTTTAAAAAATCTGACTAGTATATATGTAAAGAATCTATAAACAAAATTTCAAAACTGTATAATGAAAAATCACAAAGTTATAAGCCCGTTATGGTACCTAGTTGGCGACATAAATACATGGTCACCGGGCAAGCCGGGCGACTGAGGGTGAGGGGTTGTTTTGCTTTAGCACTCAGCTGTGTGCTGAACCTAATGCCCGCTATAACCTACCGTGACCTGTTTTCTTCTTAGTGTTGCTGGTGTCCAACTTGTGACCTTCATTCAATATTTTTGGGAAAAAATATTACATGGTGTAAAAATTATTGGAATTGATTCAGTTCCTGATTTTGGACAAACTATAATCAGGTTTCGTAATACTTAAAATAATGTTGTATATACCTTTAGTTAACATAAGGGCCTAATTCACATAAATTCTTCACTTACCCTCGCCACACACTGCTAGCGTAAAGATAGCCACAAAAACTGTCACCACGGCTCCCTTCATTGTGATAAGAAACGTCACTAAATTAATGATGGCGCGTCAATGCGCGGGCGCAGCGGTGCACCCGCAATATATACTGCGGTCAGGCGGATAAACGAACCTTAATGATATGAATACAGACAGTACCTATAGTTATAGGTCAGAGAAAGATCGTTTATTTTAGAGATCTGCGACGAATTGAACTTACAACGTAGAAGTTTTAACTTGACTTTTTCATTAGGAGAGAGTTTTTTCAACAGCCACCTATATTCTGTTGTGGACTTGCGAACGACGAGCAATGGGTAGCTCGTTGTTCAGCTGTTTGGTAACCGTTTCGACTAAGCCCTAGTCGCCGATGGCGCGTAGTTTTCTACCCGTGCCTCAAAAAGATTATAACAAAACCATAGGGGCCCAGCAGGGTCAAAGCCTACTGAAGGCGTGGGTTGACTTCTGAATAGGAAGCTCGTGTTCCCACAACGCAAAGGGCAAATGAAGGACACAAGTATGGTTTTAGTCAGTAAAAGTCCGACACACCCTCCCGCCCTACCCTAGAGCAGGAGAAATCATTAGATGATTTCCCACCTTAAAACTATAATCTAGAGACAAACATTAATTGTCTATACCTTTCCCTTGATTGTTAAATTATATCTTCGGAGGCAAGACTTTTGCAGATCTAAAAACTAAGTTTTCAAATGCGAGTGAGAGCCTATCAATAATAATAAAATTGTGCAAATCTGAGACAAACAAAACACATAAAACTGAGGATACGAAGTTTTTGTCAATCTACATCAGGTGCATAGTAAGTAGCGCGGAAAATGTATTTAGGTACAATAAACTTTTTAAATGATAAAATTGCTGTCGCTAATTGGTTTTGTAAAACAGGTTCCTCTCAACTAGCTCGGGGTCAGCTCTCCTTCTAACCGGATGCGGCTGAATACCCGTGTTTTACATGGAGCAACTGCCTGTCAGATCTCCACAACCTAGTTACTGGGCAACACGACATTCCTGACTACCAGTAATGACTGTCCAAGATCTATGCATGACAACTAGGGTTTGGGAATTCTCGAGAATTTCAAAGTCCCGGGACACGAGACAGCCTACAATCAAAGTCCTGGGAATTCCTGGGTCTTCGAGACCAAAGATTTTTTTTGTATTTTTTTTGTCTTTAGAGTGGTATGTTTTTTTTAGAAAAACTTTAATTGAGTTAATTTCGGATTGCCAAAAAGTTGGTGATCTTAGAAAAGGTGAAACGATACCGATACCGAAATAACTGCTCAGCCCTTTAGGAAGCGCAAGTTCGATCGTGTATGGAGCCTGCCAAATAACAGCAATCTTCAATAGTAAATCAACTAGAGTCAATTTAGAAGCGAGCTAAGAAGATCATTTGCTTGTCGAGTTAAAACTCCAATGTCTGGAGCATCGACACTGAGTCGCTAGCCTGTTGGTTTTCCATCGTATACATTTCGGAGAGTGTGCATTGGAATTGCACGATTTAATTCCGTCAAATCCGATCTATCATCGGCCCACTAGGCGTATGGCGTTGCGCCATCAGTACATGGTTAACCTCCTACCCATATATAGGTATGTACAAAGCGTTTTGATAATGTGTGAGGAGTGGAATTCCCTAAAACCTAGGGTTCTTTTAGTAAAGAGTGAATAGTTTATTTCTAAACAAGCATGTTCCATCGTCGGCCACAACCACATCATGGCATGGTGGGATAGTGGTCAAACGTGGGCTTATACATAATAAAAAGCATATAAAATAAACTTGGATAAAAATTATGCTAAATCTTAATAACTTTACTATTATCCAGTAATTCTAGTATTTAATCATTAACAAATTCGACAATTTTGTCTCGTCTCGAGTCTCGACACAAAAGTCCCGGGACTCGAGACAACAAAAATTACGAAAAGTCCCGGGACTTCGAGACTCGAGACGTCCCCCACCAACTGTGTTCCCACGTTGTCGTCGTGGTGGGGCTTGCGTGTCTCAATGACCTTGAGGGCTATGCCGGTAGAGCTACTCATGCCGGAAGGCCTCAAGCGAGAGACCAGACCAAGAGGAACATACGGCGGAGTCCAATCGGACCGCCCGGAGGGTGCGCTGTCCAGGAGCGCTGGCACCAACAGCTGTTGGCGCCTTCTGGACAGCGATTTAGAAGAGATAGGGTTCGCCTCCGGTACGTGTCTGTGCAGCAGACATGACCAGGATGGCGAACGTGCAATGGGGACCCCACCCCATTTAAAACAAAAAGGCAAAGCTGTGTCCAGCACAACCATGAGCGCGACTGACAAAAATATGACTACCCCAGGAGGGTACCTGCTTGCAGGAGAATCCCTCCCCGAGCAGAGCTCGGGCTGCCCCTCGTATTCTGGGGGGGGCAATCATCGCCTCGGGTCTCAGGACCCTGTACCGTCCTCCGTGGACGCAACGAGCCAGGGTGGCTCACGATTCGGCAGCGCGGAGTCCCTGGGACCAGTTCCCAGCACGTCCGCGATGCCGGTGGAGGCCGGCCGTAGGTTCGGCCTCAGAGAGGTGAGTGAAGACGCGGCGTCGGATTCAGATGCCGCGTCTTCACTCAACTCAGACGGGAAGGAGGTGGAGGAGGTGCGGGAGCCCCTCCTTTCGATGGACGTGGAAGAATCCGCATCCAACGGAAGGAGGGCGTTCATGCGCGCCATGCGCTCCGCGTACGACGACGAGACGGGACCTGCCCGGAAAATCTCGTCGTCGGGGCGGGGTGCGGCTCGAAAGTCGGGCAGAGGGAGAGGGTGCGCTGAGGAAGCGTCTCGGCGACCCCAGGAGGTCGCGAACGACCAGACCAGCGCCGACGTCTTAGTGCCGAAGTTCCCTGGCGAGCTGCCAGAAGGCATGGAGGAGGCGCTGGCCAAGTTTCGGCAGGTGGTGGCAGCCGCAATCACAAGCGTGGCCAACAAGAGGGAGAGAGTGGCCAAAAAACGCTCCGTCGAGCTGGCCAACGCTTCGATTGAGGAGGCACTGGGGCTCGTCTTCGAGCCCTACGAGCGCACCCTCAGCGGGAGGTTTGGCCGGCTCGAGGCGGCCGTGGCCGCTCTCCAGGGCTCTCGTCCCGAAGGGGGGAGCAGGCAGGAGCAGGGCCGATCCCGGCCCTCGCCCCAGGCGGAAGGCGACGTTGTGTCTCTGCTGCGGCAAGAGCTGGCTGCCTTCCGGGAGCAACAGCAGCAGCAGCAGCAGCAGTTCCAGGGGCACATCCAGCGCCAGTTCTCCGTCCTGGAGGGCATCGTCCTGCGCCCCCCTCTCGCGGCCTCTGGCCAGAAGAGGACGGCGTCTTATGCCGCCTTCGCCGCGGCTACGACGGCTGCAGCACCCAGGGCCGGCCCCTCGGGGCAAGCCGGGCGCGTTGCCGCGGCGTCGGAGCCTGCGAGGCCGGTCCCGGCGGCCAAGCAGCAGCAGCGGCAGGGGAAGTCTGCTCCTCCCTCAAAGAGCAGGGTGGCGGCTGTCACCAAACCGGCGGGTCCTCCCGCCGCGGCGGCGACTAGGTCGCGCCTGCCGCCTTCTCCACCCGAAGACCCCTCGGCTGGCGCCGAGTGGACGGTCGTCGGCGCCAAGAAGAAGGCGAGCAAGGCGGCAAGGGCGGCCAAAAAGCGCAGGCGGCGACAGGAGCGCAAGAAGCGGGCCATGGCTGCTCGTCTTCGCGCCCCGACTTCCGCAGCTGTAGTGATCACACTACAGCCAGCTGCGGAAAAGAAGGGCGTGAACTACGATGTAGTCATGGCGAAGGCGAAACAGGCGGTGGTGGGCCACCTCGACGAGTTCGGAGCCTCCGGGGGCTTCCGAATGAGGCGTACCGCGACCGGGGCCCGAATGTTGGAGGTCCCTGGGACAGACAGCGGAGAGCTCGCCGACGCCCTGGCCGAAAGGATCAGGGCGTCCCTGGACGTCGAGGAGGCCCGAGTGTCCAGACCCACCAAAAGCATGGACATGCGCATAATGGGTCTGGACGACTCTGTCAGGGTGGAAGAGGTGGTGGCCGCCATCGTCAGGGCGGGAGGGTGCACGACCGATCAGGTCCGGGCGGGCACCATCCGCGCTGACGGCACGGGCATGCGAGCCGTCACGGTAAGCTGCCCCGTGTCGGCGGCCAAGGCCATCACGGCCGAGGGCCGAAGGCTGTTGGTGGGCTGGGTTTCGGCCCAGGTAAAGCTGCTGGAGCCCAGACCTCTGCGGTGCTACCGCTGCCACGTGGGGCACCACGTGGGGGCCTATTGCGCCGCAGAGGACCGCAGTGACCGCTGCCACCAGTGCGGACAGCCCGGGCACAAGGCCGTTGAATGCCGTGCAAAGCCGCACTGCTACGCATGTGCGGCTGCCGGCAAGTCGGCCGACCACCGGGCTGGGGGCAGGTCCTGCGACCCCCCTGCCAAGGCCAAGGGCAAAGTCAGGCCCATCCACCCTGACACCCTCACCGCCGCAGCCACCGCATTGGCTGCCGCTGCTGTCGCCGCCGCTCCCGCCGCGGCGGTGCCCTCACAGGGGGCTCGGGAGGAGACTGTAATGGAATGTCAATAAGGACACCATTACGTCTCCTCCAGGCGAACATCAACCACTGCGCCCCCGCTCAGGATCTGTTGCTCCAGAGCATGGCGCAGTGGTCGATTAATGTCGCCATCGTTTCCGAGCCGTACTACGTCCATCCCCGCTGGGTTCAGGACCTAGACGGCTCGGTGACGCTAATTTCGTCGGCCGCCGCCGGTACCCCGCCCCTCGAGGCTGTTGCGAGAGGACGGGGTTGCGTTGCAGCACGGGTCGGGGACATTGCAGTGGTAGGCGTCTACCTGTCCCCGACCAGAACTCCCGACGAACTCCATGTCTCCCTTATGGAGCTAAGTGCCGTCGTCGCTGGGTTTGGTACCCTCCCCGTGGTCGTTTGTGGGGACTTCAACGCCTGGAATACGGCTTGGGGTTCCCGGCGCACGAACACACGGGGTCGGTTGGTGGAGGACTGGGCCTTGGAGCTGGGCCTGGTCGTCCTGAACCGGGGTTCTGTCCCCACGTTGGTGCGGAGGCGGGGTGAATCAGTGGTGGACCTTTCGTTCGCCAGCCCCGCTCTGTCGCCACGTGTCATCGACTGGCGCGTTATGGAGGAGGTGGAGACGTACTCCGACCACCGGTATATCCGGTTGGACGTCTCCGCCGAAACCTCGGCCGCGCCGGTCCGACAGAGCCCTTGCGGTCCGCGGTGGGCGCTTAAGCAGATGGACCGGGAGCTCCTCCTGGAAGCCGCGACGGTACAGGCCTGGGTGCAAGCACCGGACAGGCCTGTCGACATCGACGTCGAGGCGGAGTGGTTCCGGGAGGCCATGTCGCAAATTTGCGATGCGGCAATGCCCCGAGTCCGTCTAGGACGTGCTAAGCGCCAGGTGTACTGGTGGTCGCCGGAAATCGCTGCATTGCGCAACACGTGCAATCACGCGCGACGCCGGTACGCCAGATACTGCAGGCGCCGCATCCGCGCGCCGGATGCGGAGGCCAGAGAGGCGGAGCTGTACGAAGGTTACAGAGAGGCAAAACACACCCTCCGAGCGGAGATTAAGCGGGCCAAACTCGAGGCCCGCGACGTGTGGCTGGGGTCTCTGAACGCGGACCCGTGGGGGCGCCCGTACAAATTGATACGGGAGAAACTGCGCCCCTGGGCTCCCCCGCTGACTCAGAGTCTCCGGCCCCAACTCGTGGAGGGTGTGGTGAGCGCTCTGTTCCCTGCGCGAGGGGAACACTCCCCCCCGCCTATGGCTCCGCCTCCGCCAGCGGTGTCTGACGCGGACCGCAATAGCGACGACGACGATAATGCTCCAGAGGTGACCGAGGCAGAGATGAGAGTGGCGGTGCAAAGGCTGAGTGCCAAGAACGCCGCCCCAGGACCCGATGGCTTGCCTGGGAAAGCCTGGGTCCTGGCCATGGAGGCTCTCGGGCCTCGACTGAGAGGGCTCTTCAGCGCATGCTTGGAGAGGGGCCAGTTCCCACTTCGCTGGAAGACGGGGAAACTGGTCCTCATCGCGAAGCCAGGGCGCCCTGCGGACTCTCCGTCCGCGTACCGGCCCATTGTGCTGCTCGACGAGGTGGGCAAGCTCTTTGAAAGAGTGATTGCGAGCCGCCTCGTCGCGCGCCTTTCACGGGTGGGGCCGGACCTTTCGGACGGACAGTTCGGCTTTCGCAGGATGCGCTCGACGGTGGACGCCATCATGCGCGTGCGAGCCCTCACGACGGGGGATGCGGTGTCCCAGGGTAGGCGTGTCGTGGCAGTGTCCTTGGACATTGCCAACGCTTTTAATTCCCTGCCCTGGAGTACGATCCGGAGGGCACTCCGGTACCACCGGGTGCCCGAATACCTCTGTCGAGTAGTCGAGGCCTACCTGTCGGACAGGTATATTGTCTACCCCGGTCACCAGGGAGACTGGAAACGTCGGGAGATGTCGTGCGGTGTTCCGCAGGGGTCGGTACTAGGGCCACCCTTGTGGAACATCGGGTACGATTACGTGCTGCGGGGCGACCTCCCTGAAGGGGTCAGCGTGGTCTGCTACGCAGACGACACGCTGGTTCTAGCGCAGGGAGAGTCGTACCGGGCGGCGGCCGCTTTAGCGACACGCGGGGTTGCGATAGTCGTTGGTAGGATCCAGGAGTTGGGACTCGAGGTGGCGCTGCGCAAATCCGAGGCCATGTGTTTTCACGGTCGCGGCCGTCGGAACGCGCCACCGCCGGGTTCCCAACTAACGGTAGGAGGAGTTCGCATCGGCGTCGGGACATCGATGAGGTATCTGGGACTCATCCTCGACAGCCGATGGAATTTCGAGGAGCATTTCCGACGTCTGGCTCCCAAACTCAACCGGACTGGGGCCGCTCTCGGGCGGCTCCTGCCCAACCTTGGGGGTCCAGACGCCTCCTGCCGGAGGCTCTACGCGGGGATCGTTCGGTCCATGGCCCTCTACGGGGCGCCGGTGTGGGCGCTGTCGCTGCAAAAGCGACCGGCGTCCATTCTGAACGCCTGCCAGAGGGCCATGGCAATTCGGATGGTGCGGGGATACCGCACGATTTCCCGCGAAGCGGCGAGCCTTCTGGCTGGCCTACCACCGTGGGATCTGGAGGCAACAGTCCTTGCACACATGCACGACATGCGCGTGGAGATGCAACGCCGGGGTGAAAGTCCTCTGCCGCGACAGGTCACGGCATGGCGGACAGAGCTCCGGCGGGATCTCATGGTGGAATGGCGTCAGCGACTGTCGCAACCCCGTCATGGGCACGCCACAATTATGGCGATAAGTCCCCTCTTTGAGGCGTGGCTGGAAAGACCTCACGGCGTCCTTACCTTCCGCATGACACAGGTCCTCTCCGGAAATGGCAAGTTCGGGAGGTTCCTGTTCCGAATCAAAGCGGAAGTGACGCCCGGGTGTCGCCACTGTGCGGAACGCCCGGAGGACACGGTGGAGCACACAATCGCGGTGTGCCCTGCTTGGGCGGAGCATCGCCGTGCCCTCGTGGGGGTGATCGGCGGCGGAGACCTCTCGCGCCGGGCCTTGGTCGAGGCCATGGTCCGGAGCGAGGAGGAGTGGCAGGCGGTCGCCGACTTCTGCGAAGCAGTAATGCTCGCTAAGGAGGAGGCCGACCGCATCAGGCAACGGCGCTCTCGCCGCCGCCGCCGGGATTCCGATCCCGATTTCCAGCCACCGTAGGCGCGGGCTTGCGGACAGTGAGCAATGGGTAGCTCACTGTCCGGCCGTCCGGTAACCGTCCGGACCAAGCCCAAGTCGTCGACGGCGCGCGCTGTTCCCGCGCGCCTCAAGGAGTTGTCAGCAACAGCAGGGGCCCAGCCGGGTCGAAGCCTACCGGGGCCAGGGTAATCCGAAAGGGCGCTCGAGCCCCGGTATTGAAGACTTGAAGGAACGGGATGGGTTTTTTAGTCAGTAAGAGTCTGACACTATCTCCCGCTCCGCCCAAGAGCAGGGGTTGTCATAAGATGATTTTTCCCATCGAAAAAAAAAAAAAAAGACTCGAGACGTCCCGGGACCCAAACTCTAATGACAACTGAATTACAGTGCCTCTCAATAAGATCAAGAATGTCAAACATAACCAATATGTTATCATTATTACTTTTATATATCATTATTGTATACCAGTAGAGTTGCAAATTATATGATACAAAAAATACGGTGCAGAACCCTTTAAGTAAAAATTTAAACGCATCAGTCAGAAGACAAATTAACAACGTCACTGTGGTCAAAATCAATAGTTCACTAATAAGTTTTTTAATAAGACCGCATGTCGACGAAAATGCATGAATATGTACAATTGTATATTATATTGTTTATGTAAACAAACATAATAACAACAATAAAGCCTTTTATTGCGAATTTTGACAGATACACAGTTATGACAGTTAAATTCTCAAGTCGGAGTTATATAAAGTCCCTTAGTTCGGTGTTCCAGAGCTTTCCACCTGTCATGATCAACCCTTTTCCAATTTTGTCCTGCTGTCAGTTTTGTTTCGTGAGCAATTCGTGAGCTCTTTTTATTACCCTAGTTTAAACAATTTAGATTTCCTTAATTAACGCAATATTATAATTTACTTTACTCCTCGGGACTTTTATAAAGTGATTGTGCTTACTGATTAAAACTGGACTTAGATGTGTACATTTAAGTTTGTTAAGGTCCAAGCGACCGAAAAGTGCCATATAGCAGTGACTTTCTGAAGCCTACTCCTCGGTAACGGCCAGGTTAATATGTTTAAAAAATAAATATGCTTATTATAGATTCATTAACAACATTATGATTTTTTTGTGCAATCAATACTTTTGTCTAAAAAAATATTAAGCAATTTCGCTACTTTTCCCTACTCCTTCGAAACGGCTTGGATCTTCAGAAACATTTTTGCACATAAAAATTGGTGGTTAAATATTCTTCAAAGTGAACATAGCACATGTAAATCAATCAATATTTCGCAAAGAAAACGGATACAATACATGTCAGCGGGGCTCTATCCGGGCTTAGAGCAGCTGGCCGCAATTAAATGCATATGATACGCGTACTAGCGCCTAGGGGGGTACGAACATTGTTTCTATTTAATTTCGGTCAGATGTTCAAGGGACTATTATGCCTTAAGTTGAGGTAGCACTAATTTTGAACTTTTTGGAACCTCTGGCGGCTGCATGTCGCGCGGGTTCGATTCCCGCACTGAATAAATATTTATATGGCCTATAGGTGATTGATCTGGGTCTCTTGATGAAAGTTTACATGTTGGTGAACTCACCCACGATACAGGAGTCACTCCTGATGTGTCACAACGTTGAAAAGGCAGTAAGAATTATGAGAGAATCTGAATACTGCAAAAATTATTATTTTTATTTATCTTTATAAAATGACTAGCTTTTGCCCGCGACTTCACCCGCGTACATAAAATATAGCATACGTCACTCAGGAATAAAGCAGCTTTTAATCAGTGAAAGCAATTTTACTAATCGGACCAGTACTTCCAGAGATTACCTCCTACAAACAAAAAAAAAAAAAACAAACTTTACCTCTTCATAATATTAGTGTAGATCCACGTGTCCCTCCATCATAAAAGCTTTAAAAACAAACAAAGGATCTCATGAACTCCGAGTGACGACAGTTTTCACCTTTCGCATCCCGGAAATGCCGCACTTGATACCAAAAACAGCGCTCATAACTCCGCCGCGTCGAATACTCCGTCAGCGATACCTACACAATTGTCTTGTTAAGTCTTCCTGGTTCAAGCAAAGGGCTAAATGTGTTTCATGGCTCGTTTTTCTTTTTTCCTTGAAAGAAAGTGTGAATTCTGTGCGCTCATGGTTATGTCACTAAATGTCAAATGAAAATAAATAATGTAACACCTTATCGATAGAGGTATCAAGACAAAACAAAATATAAAACTGAAGGTTTTTACATAGCGCAAAACTTGAACTTTCCTTAAAGTTTTGTTTCTTTGAAGCAATGAAAATTAAATTATTGTTGGGGATAAAAGTGGGGAATTCTCCCGAGAAGATGACATGCATCACACATACTTACTCTCTGCATATGTGTTTTATTATAACACATGAGAATGGGACGTGTTATTCGAGATTTCAGTTTTCGGAATCATGTAACATACCCCAAAAGAATCAAAAAATAAATCCAAAAACTTACACTTATAAAAGCGATGGTTTATTTTTTAACTAGAAAATTAATCATTTCCCACTTTATCCACCGTTTACTTACAGACTGATGACCGATAACCGATGAAGAGGTCATCGGTCTAAAGTGGAGCGAGAGGATGTGTCAGACTTTTACTGACCAAAACCACACTTGTGTCCTTCAGTTGCTCTTTGTGTTCTAAAATACGTATCCAGGTACCCCTAACGGGCCCTACGGTTTCGCGGTTTTGCGGTTTTGCTCACTGAGGAGCGCGTGGAACATTACGCGCTGTCGACGATTTGGGCTCGGTCCTTAGGTTAAGAGATGGCCAGACGGCGAGCTACCCATTGCTCATAGCCCGCTAGAAAAGTGACAGTGGCTGGTGAATAAGCGCCTACTTATACGATCAGGGAAATTGAACCTTTTTGTTCTGGAAAACACACTTATTCTCATTCGTGCTTGAGTTTTTCCTTTGTATAAGAACCTTAGAGTAGGCTAAAGGAATAAATTAGATTGAGGTAATGTAATACTCTCTATCTCCCTCTTCTTTTTCCGGTGTGGAAATTCTCATGTCGGTCAGAAGCCCTGGAGTGAGTCTGAACGACTCTTATTGGCTAAAACCAGCCCGGTGTTTCCTCGTACAATTGAGTCGAGGGCTGCGAATGCTGTGTAACTTCCGCTACCCCGGACTAGTTGACCCGCTACCCGGAAGCCCCGTCTCGTAATGGGGAGTGGCTCCCCTATACATCTAAAGGGCTATTACACTACGCGTTATTCAGCACACGATATTCAGACTCGTCTAATTTTTCATTCATAGTAAGACAGTTTGATCCTAACACTACGCGACACGACGTGACATCGACTAAGACTGTCTGAATATCGAATAGTGTAATAGGCCCTTAAGAAAGTCACGGGTGGACGTGGAACACTAATAAAAAATAAATAAGCCTTTATTCAGACCTTAATTAAAATTGTTGAACACAAAGTTATTATATACAAAAAGTTTCTTAATCTAACAACTCTGACGAGGTAGTGACACCAACAACCTGGTCTGTTTGCCCAACTTTGGCAAAGGCCTCCTCCATTTCCTTCCACTCTGCTCTATTCTGAGCTCTTCTAGTCCATGTACTCCCTGCTATGTTTTTGATTTCGTCATCCCATCTTCGATACTGTCTACCTCGATTTCTTTTCTTATCCCTAGGGTACCAATATATTGTGTTTTTATTCCACTTTTCAATGCCTCTGACTATGTGGCCGGACCATTTCCACTTTACTTTTCTTATTCTTGTTGTGACATTCTCAATTTCCATGCGTCCTCGGATAGTGGTGTGGAACACTATGTGCCACCAACTCCGGTAGGTACTCTACCTACCTCTGCAATGACTACAAGCGTGATGGTATTTAACAAAAATCTTGTATAGCAAAGCTCCATCTATGAAGGCCATTATTTACCTCGTAAGTATATATCCTAGCCTTGTGTATCGATCGTCATCAGCAGCAATCGATTCATAGTAGTGTTTACTCTGCGTAGTGTTTACTCGGCCGTATAGATGGCGTTACTTGTCTATAAACTGGGCAAGTGCGAGTCGGACTCGCGCAATAAAGTTTACGTACAAACTTACCTATGTAAATATCCCGAAGATTTTTCCGAATCGAATCGAATTATGACGTAATTGAAAATTTACTTATTTTTTTATTATTGATAGGCTCGCGGTTGACCACCATCTCATCTGATGGTAAGCGATGTTACCGTTTTCAAATTTATGCCAGGATTCTGGGTCAACGAGAATTACCCCATGAATTTTAATTTCCTTGAAAGTGTTGAAATATAAGTTTTTTTGCGACAAAACTTCTGTAATTTTTTTTTTCGTTAACTCAGAAGTTTGATTTTCTCACAGCTTCAAGGGACTGCAAACCTGAGTATATAGTGTTAATTTCAACTCGATAACTGTATGTGTCCCCAGAGTTAAAGTGTCTTGACAGACAGACAACAAAGTGTTTCTTTCGTGCCTCAAAAGGAAAAACGGAACTCCGTTTTTTCCCTTTGAGGTAAGGAACTTATGCGCAAATCCGACTAAAACCCACCTGTGTCTATCCGTTCCAGGACCATGATATCTCTTTCCAAATTTTTTTTAATTCCTCGGTGCCTTAACGGCCATTAGCCCTACAGCTCGGCGCATCAGTTGAAAATTCTTTGAGACTCCATTCGGGAATTTAACTATTTAAATAGGTAAGTTTGTACGGAACCCTCAGTGCGCGAGTACGACTCGCACTTGCCTAGTTTTTTTAAAAAAGTAACTAAGGAATTTCTTGCCGGTTCTTCACCATACCGAAACGACCAATTTCAACTGTGCGCGAGCTTATATTGGCATTTTAAAAGTGCCCTTGTAGGTTTATGTGAAATAAAAACATTTAGGATTCTTGCAAGTGGATCTATGTTCGTACATAACAGCTAGGCTCGTCAGCTCTGCTGCGACCCTCAGGAGAATCAATATACCTTTCCTGGCTTACGGGTGCGTTGTGTTTCTGGTTCTTTTTCCGTAGATACCTAACTTATTTAGTTCGCTGTTTAGAGCGATTCAAAATTTTCTTTTTAATCAGTTCTATTTTTATCGAAAATCAATACCTAGAAAACCGACTTAGCTACACTGGACAGGATCCATAAAAGTCGCAAAAACATCAAAATAAAAAAGAACAAAACCGCATATTTTTAAATGTCAGCTGCTAATTATTCACGACAATTAATCACGTCTGGTATTATATTCCACTAGTACCTACTTGCCAGCGACTTTGTACGCGAGAATATTTTCGTAAAACTTGGACACCCTTTAAGCAGTATTTAGATGGTAGTTTTGGCACTATTTATTATTCATTTTAATTACAATATGTGCCAAGTTTCAAATTCATTAACCCAAGCAATAAGAATCCTCCATTATAATCTCTGAACCCCGTAAATTGTGTTATTGGGGGAAGTTTTAAAAGCAAATATTTATTTGGCGCAAACGTATGACAGACAATGTTACTTTTTATTTATTTTTTTGTTTTGTGTTAGTCTTAAGTTTTTGTTGTCTACAATGTTTTTTTGCGCCAAAATAAATACTTTTCTTTCTTTTCTTTCTTTATTTCTTTCTTTCAAATAATACTAACACACAACACTGCGCACACGTGTGACACACACGCCGATCTGGGCGCGTGGATCTCCATACATTTTATAAATGCACACTAGACTTGTAGAGCTACACTCGATACACGCGTGTCACACGTGTGCGTTACTATTTGAGTTAACTTTCAAGTAAATTGGTACATGGAATGAAATTTTGCATACAAACGAACTTCCCCCTTTTCACCCTTCCAAAAACCACATCTTAGGGACTAAACAGACGGACCGCATTTCAACTGCAATCCAACTGCAAATTGCAGTTTAAGTGCAGTTTTAATGCAGTTGACACGACTGCAATAGAACTGCAAACACGACTGCAATAGAACTGCAAAGCAAACGTGCGGTCCGATGTCAGTCGTGTGAACTGCACACTGACTGCATCCGAACTGCACCATGCGCGGGAGGGCGGAGCGTGCGGGTGGGTGGGTATGGTGCAGTTCGGATGCAGTCGGTGTGCAGTTCACACGACTGCAATCGGACCGCACGTTTGCTTTACAGTTCTATTGCAGTCGTGTAAACTGCATTCAAACTGCAATTTGCAGTTGGATTGCAGTTGAAATGCAGTCCGTCTGTTTAGACCCCTAGTGCTCGCCTACGTCATAACATGATGAAAATTTCTTGTTCCTAGTCCCAGTAGTTTTAGCTATACGTTATATGTAAGTCAGTCGGTTTCTTCTTTTATATAAATAGATACAAAGGATACCCATTTACGATATAGGTATCATCAATTATAAAAAAGCTGTTGGTATTGTCAACGGTTAGTATCAAAGTCTAAGACGGTATTAAGAAGATATAAACAATTTTTAGGTGTCATGGGTTTGTCCAATGACTATTGTATCGATAACTGCCTTATCACGCCGACTAGCGACTCACTGGGGCATCATCCCGACTCACCGGGACCGCACCTCCCCGACGCACTGGGGCATCACCGCAGACAGTTCCGGCTCACCGAGAACTATGCAGCATTTGGTTCCGACCCACTGGAACCAACCTACCACTGGCCCAGCACGCATCAAGAAGCATCAAGAACCATCGATCTCCGATCTCCGGAGAGGAGTGATTTAGGGACATCTATGGCGCCACATAAGCACTAATCCTGCATCGCGCAATCAAAGTTCTCCGCATTTGAACATACAGCACAGCCCGATAATCATCTATCGAGAAGTTGCCCACCAGACTTACCACCCGTCAGGTCGGAGAATCCTCCCTTTTCAAAGGACGTATGTTGGACTTTACTCTCTGTTCCACATATTTCCAAACCCCCTTTACACAGCAAATCGACCGCCCATTGTTACACCCTATTAACTTTAAGCTAGACTAGACTAGAGTGAATAGGCTCTTAATAAACTAGTGCGATTCACCATCTACAATTGCATCACTGCTTACCATCAAGAGGGATCGCAGTCAAGCACTAGTTTACATAATTAAACTACAGGCTAAACTACAGACTAAAACTTCAGGCGAAACTCATACATGGTGCGACCGAGTAAGGACTTTAATGTTCTATATAAAGAGTTCTCTTTTGACCCATTCAACACAAAAACCTACTCTGTACGCACCCAGCTGAATGCGGACTTCTTCAAAAGTGCATAGTGTTGACTGTACTTGAGTGATGTTTTATTATGTTCTTTTTTTATTAAGTCCTTTTAAGATCGTAAGTTTTCTACTACTTTGTATATTTCTATCCGTGAGAACCTGTAATTGGCTCAATGTTTCTTGTACTGTCGTTATTCATTAGTTAAAGCTGTTGGCTATAACTAAATAAATAAAAGAATAAAACCCATATAATGCTACACTAATGCAACCATAAAGTTCAAACCGGTAAAGAACCTTATGCGCCAACTACATATGACGCAATGTCCATAACTTAACTACAGAACCACTCTAACGAGTTACTTCAAATTAAGTGACTACTCGTATCGAGATCACAGGCCTACGTGACTGTTTAGACGTAGTCTAACGTTTCGTTTTAACTGAGAATGGAAAAGGGTAATTGGTATGAAACCAGTCTGATAAGCAGCTGATACAGTCATCAATTCTGAACTTTACACCGTCTGATGAAACTGCGTCAGCGGATGAATTGGCGGAGATAATAGTACATTATGATATAAGTGTGTAATGTTAGTGATTACCGACGAGGCGGTATTTAGACCCGCGAGCCGCGGCGAGGGTTTTAAGAGAGCCGAGAACGGTAATCATTAATTACTCACGTGTATCATACGACGTTTTTCAATACACTTGTGAAGAAAATAACTATAAAACTAGTAAACTTTTGTGGCGGTAAAAATCTGTTTTCATATGCGCGCCCATATTTATTTTTATTTACCTTTTCAATACACTCATTGAAATGAATAAACAGGGGTTGACCGGCGACTCGTGGGAGACGACCTGCGCCCATCCTGATACGATAAATGAAATAAAATTATATCGTAGGATAGGTTGAACAATAAGGTTTTAACTACATTATAGCACTAGTGCGTAATGGTAATCAAAATGTCACAGTTTGGTAACAAGGGCCATTATGTACTTAAGTGCAGTGCAATAAGAGTCACTTTCTGAGCAAGTGTATCGAAATAATAATTTATTTCACACAAAAAAAAACAGCAATTACATCGTATATGAACGTATTAGTTTATTATCTACAAGGGTCACAAATATGTAGGTAGGTATTCTGACTCCTAAACTAGGTGTGGTGTGGGTCTGTAACATAGGAGTCGGTAATTCTCCGTTACAAAAAAAGCCATAATTAAATTAAAAAAGAGGACCATTCAATATTAAGCAAGTGGTGGATAAAAGAAAAATAAAATAAAACAGAAACTAATTTACGAAACACAAAATGTGATTTTTGTGCGTGAATATTTGTGCGGACTAAGAAAAAAAATAATATAGTACACCGCAGTTCTAATAAGTTCATCTTCTTTGGTGAAGGAATGGCCGCTGGGTGCCGTGCTAGAGTTATGACCGCGTACCTGAAGATGCAGCGTTGGATGGCCTCACTTAAGATAGACTGATGATACAGGGATCGAGTGCCAAACGCACAGGACCAGTCGGTGTACACTGTAGTGATGCTTTGGAGAGACATTGTCTATTACTGTCCCCGCACACGGCCCACAAGAAAACGCCACTTCAAGCTTCTTTTCACCATAAACGCTTGTAATAAGCGGCTTCAAGCTTCTCCGGACACAAGGTGTCGCGCGCTTCAGCTGTTTTTTACGGCCCCTTCTAGCTTTTTTTTGGAGCCGCTTCTAGCGTTTTTTTGTGGCGGCGTTTTTTTAAGGTTTGAGGAGTTAGAGTAGTAGAGAGTCTGTGGCTGAAATGATGATGATATTTCGTTTGAGGTATACTCGTCTTACGGTTGGAATGATGATAATGATGATGACACTCGTATTGCATTGATTTAGTGTTTTATTTTAAGGAAAAAGAAACAGTAGGTACATAATTAAAAATATAATTAGTCATAATACTTCTTTCTTACATTTTGTAACACTTATGTAATAACACAGATCAAAAAACATCATGTTATATAAAAAATTTTATACAAAAAAAAATATAACCGACTTCAACGTTAAAAAAAATATTTATTGCTTAAAAAGAGAAAAACCATAGTGTTGAAGCAGGATGGATTTGTTTTTGTTATATTCCAACATATAGCTCCGCACCCCTCTTGCTCGCTTGCACGATTGACATTTTAACACATCATGGTAGCCCCCCCTGGAAACACTAACCTGAAAAGACCAGCTTGAACTTACAAGTCGTGGGAACATGGCAACGCTCACGGAAATCGCATCTGTCGACCTTCACCAAACTCTATGCGTAGTATGGCGTTTTTGTATTTTTAATTAGTAGGTAAGCGGCATTTTTGTTTCGAATTAATATCTTGATGATAATGAGTCGTGGACGTGGTGCGAGCTCCGTCGCAACACGTAGGCTTGGTGATTAAACACCAATCAAGCAATCAAAACAATTTTATTAGATCTTATATTGGTTACGTTGTTTTTTAATCGTTTTTAGGGTTCCGTACCTCAAAAGGAAAAAACGGAACCCTTATAGGATCAATTTGTTGTCCGTCAAGACCCTTTATATTGGGAACGCGTGGAGGTATCGAGTTAAAATTAAAACTATATCCTCAAATCTGCGGTCCCTTGAAGCTGTGAAAAAATCAGTCATCTGCGTTAACGAAAAAAAAAGATACGGCCGTTTATGTCGCAAAAAACGTGTATTTTGACACTCTTACGGGAATCAAAATTCATAGGCTATTTCCCGTTTACCTAGAATCCTGAAATTTTGCATGAAGCAAGTTCTTATGGCACAGGTATAGGAATAAATCTAAAAACTGTGAATTTGTAGTCACATCTTGAAAAAAAAAAAATTTTGCGAATCGGAAAAATCTTCGTTTTGATACGTAAGTTTGTACGGAACCCTCAGTGCGTGAGTTCGACTCGCACTTGCCCAGTTTTTTTTATACCGTTAATTAAAACAAATATAATAACTAAACATTATAACATGATTTAGAAGAGTGTCCATGGAGCACTATCTTCTCCTTAGAAATCTACGCTTTAGAACGTGCAATTGATCAGGTCCGCTCCACACTGGACACCCAACTGCACGTCGCACTTCATGACGCTAAGAACCGCCACAGATAGCGAGATACCATCAATAAGAATAGCTTCTTATGCTGGATTGGCATTACTGAGGGTCACGACTCGAGGCGGAGGATGAAGAACACTAAAGTAATTTAATCCTTTCACTCCACCCTCTCCCAGAACCGCAGACTTTCTAATAATATCGTCGTATTCAAGTTTGGTCTTTTTGTTTTAGTCAAGTTTCAGTATTTTTCCATTAAAATTTCGGCTTACCCATAATGGTCGGCTTCAAGATCAAAATCACACGTGTTTAATTTGACACTTGTGAAATTTACAATCGATTGCTCAAATTAAACTGCCCTTTTTTGTAGCAGTTTTTTTCCTAAATTACTTATAATACCTAACCAAACCTGATGATAAAAACACCTGTATTTTACGACTTTCGATTATTATAAAGATATAATCAACGAACGATGAAACTGATTTTTTTTACCTACACGTGCGTAATTTTATTACAACAAAAACTATTGAAGATATGAGGAACTCTATCAATGGAATTGGAATGCGAAGAGTTTTAATAAGACTGTAATTTTTTTTTTTTAGTTAAACAATTAAATTTTTGATTCTAACAAAGAGGATTTTTTTTTCAAACAGTTTATAATTATCATTTAGTAATCATCAAAAACCCTTAATTAACCTTTTGATTACCGTAATTAGAGACACAATAGAAAGACAATGAGCGAGCAAAATCCGGCGTTCGCTTAGGGTTTTTCACTTGGGGGAATTAGGGTAGCTTGTGTAGTTTAGTGAAGAGAATATCAGCTCTAGCAGTAACGATTGCATCACTGCTTATCATCAGATGGGATCACAGTCAAGCACAAGAATATAAAAAAAAATTGGATATTCGTAAATAAAATAATTATACTATTAAACTAACTGCTGCCAGCGGTTTGCCCGCGTCATCATCATCATCATCATCATCATCATTTTAGTCAAAAGACGTCCACTGTTGGACATAGGCCTCCTCCAAGTGTCGCCATAACAACCGGTCCTTTGCGTGTCGCCCGCATGACAATAGAAAGTTATCCTAAAGGAACATATTCCCAGGATTGCAAAAATATTCTATGTGCTACTATTTCAGTATATGCTCTATCCATGTACCAAGTTTCATCGAAATCCATTCAGCCGTTCGAGCCTGAAGAAGTAACATAAACACGTATAACATGTATACCATAAATAAGTAACATTGGTGTGATACGTTTCATAGAAACCATGAATGACTATGCTAATTCTACATTTGCAGTGAATATTATGAAGCATTAAACCTCATCGCCAATAAAAATGCACATCATATTAGTTTGGCACCACTCTTCAGAAACATTTCGAATTTATGAGCAAAACCTGACCGCAATCCGTAATTAGCCCAGAATGCCGACCAGACCGATCCGTTCGCATCTTTATGCCCATCATGTAGGCACTATAAAGTACCGATTGACGTCAGGATCAGTGCCTATGACGTAGGTTGTCTCATTTATACCCATCCACTGTCAATTAGACCTTCTTAGAAATTTATTAGCTTATCTGGATCTTTTTTATTATTGATTTCAAACAAGATTTTTTTACGTGGTGGCAAATCATAGACCTCTTCCACCATAGGGTGGAGTGTGAGGTAGTCTAGGGTGTCACATTTTTACTGTTTAAAGCCGCACAGTTCCTTCAGTTGCCTTTTGCGATCTTGAATCACGAGGATCGATCCTGCTGTGCCCCTATGGTTTGCTGACATCTCTTTGAAGCGAGCGTGGGACAGTCCACACTGACGATGACTTAGGCTCGGCAGAAAAAGCGTTTAGTTACCGTAAATTAAAAAAAAAAATACAATCTGTAGAAGAAAATGTCTTCCAGCCATTTTAAGTCATTCAACTATAGTTGATGACGAGTCATACATACTAGAATTCTTCACATGAATGACATACTATGCATCTGTGACCGTCATGTCAGACCTGTCACGTAGGCCCATGGAACTACGCACGTCTGACGTCACAATTTAAGTGACGAAGATCCTCGATGGTAATGATCTGGTTCACCGCAGGTTCATGCCATGGTTGTTAAGCACCTAGAAACTTTGCGTACTGAGAATTTATTCGTTTAGATTAACAACTAGCTTTCTGGGTATGTGTTTATTTGTTATCTATTTTATCCAGGTATATGTTTGCTGGAAAGCAGTGGTGGCCAAGTGATAATGGCCTCGACTTACGAGTGGTAGGTCGCGGGTGCAAACGCAGCCAGGCGCATTACTTTGTGTAATTTATTTCATCACCACTGCTTTCATAACTGTGAAGGAAAACATCGCGAGGAAACCGGCATGTCCTAGAACCAAAAATTCAAAGATATGTGACATCCACCACTGGGCCGTAATCCACTAGATTACGGTCCATTCTCTCTCCTAGAGAGGAGGCCTGAGTCCTAACCATGGTAACATTATAAGGCTGACTATGCTATGCTATTTGTTTGCTGTAAGTCTAATTTATTTTATGATTCGCCCTGCAACTCGCAATGTCTGCTGCGTCTCCTGTGTCAGTGGCTGTGATGTGAAGATACCCGTTCTCTCACGTTTGCTACCATGTTCTTCACTAGCATACTGCTTCGTAGAAGGAGGCGTCCGTATTCTATTCCCTCTCGCTACGGGCTTGGCACGAGATATCGCCATCGCCGATCGCCTCAATACGACGGTGCTTCGCCCAAGCGGGGCATACCTCATGCAAATAATGGTTGCATGTAGTGTAGGAACCGATTGTTTTACTCTCTATGAAGTGGAATGAGTCAATGCACTCGGTTGGGGCATAGCATTAATCTCTACTCTCGTGGACATCGTATGTACGAGTACAATATATCGATGCTTGAAAGGCAAAAAACACTAAGCGACATAGAGTAAAATTTAAAGGAGAGTGATTTAAAGTTAGTTAAAAAAAAATCGGATTTAGATACCAGTAAAATCTAAATCCAACTATTTTATCATTTTAATTAACATTTTTTTTCTAAAATTGTTAACTTTAAATCACTCTCCTGTAAAATTTACACAATGTCGCTTAGTAATTTCTCCTTTCAAGCGCCGATAGGGTAAGGTATGAACTGTTTCAACGTACGCAAATTTGCTTTGTGCTGTTTGAGACTTTTTGAATGACTTTGACATGCGTGTTTATAAATAAGTTCAATGATATGCCTGAATAAATAATATTTATAACTTAAATAAACCACTTTAAATAAATAAAAAAAATATGCAAACAAAATGTCCCCAACGCGTTGATGTCTTTTCTTCTTTCAATTGAAAAGGTATTTTTGTGATTTTATTTTTTACATTGGCAATATGATAATTTAGGTATGTAAATATATGTTTAGCTTAAGTATGAGTTTTATTTTTATGTTATATTTTATTTACCAACATCCTTGTGTCATTGCGGGGTGTCAGTTGAAAACCAGCGCTGGGTGTGTGACGCCCAGCAATTTCTGAGTTGGCACCCTTTCGGTTCGGGCACGCTCAGCGTAACTGTATTATATTTCTGTACTTCTCTCTTATTATTTTGTGTTGTAGTCTATTATATTGACTACGTGGAATAACATTTCATTATATTATAAACTAGCTGTGCCCGCGACTTCGTTCGCGTGGACTACAGGATTTTAAATTTATTTTTTCTAAAATAAAAGTAGCCTATGTTACTCCTTATTACATGCCAAAAAAAGTCCCGTCAAAATCGGTCTAGCCATTTCAGAGATTAGCCCGAACAAACAGACAGACAGACAGACCGACAGACAAGAATTGTAAAAAATGTTATTTTGGTGTATGTACCGTAGCGTATATAATATATTCATATGCACGTAGTAAAAATCAGTTATTTCAATATTACAAACAGACACTCCAATTTTATTTAAATGTATAGAATAGATATGTTTGTTTATAAATTCACTCACTCTTGCGATTTTTGGGCAAATTTTTTGACCATGAGGCGATCAAATACCACTTTTCTACAAATCAAAATATTTATGTGTTAACTATCGACGTCTTTACCAGTAAAACCATTCAAGGAAAGTTCACCATTATTTATTTTGATAAAAAAATCTGTAGAAAAAGATCAAGATCAAAATTGATATGTGATAAGTATTTTTTACATCATAGCTCTTTTCCGGCAAACTGTACCCTTTCAGTTAAAAGTAATATAAAAAAGCGGGCGAGTTAGGACTGAGGATAAGTTCGGAATAAGGCATAGAACAAAATCAGAGCAGAAGCTATTATGTCTACGTAAGTATACTTATTACTACATTTTTATATGCTGACCTTCACAGGGCAAAGGTACTGCGATGCAGTTCAGGGCAGTTCTGAGCGGGTCAGGGTAACGCGAGACTTAATAAGGCCTCATTAATTCATTCTCTAGCTAGTACCCGCGACTTCGTTTGACTCGTGATACAATACAATGCCCTTTGTACACAATTTCAAGAAGTTTTTTTTTTGCAACACTCTAATTCTGTTTCTAAAATAAAAATAACCTGAGATACTTTTTATAATGCCAGCTATCTGCGAGTCAAACTACAGTTAAGATTAGTCCAGTCGTTTCGGAGACTTGACGGAAGAAACAGACAGACATGATAAATATTGCATTTTTGTTATAAGTATCATATAAAGATCATGGGGCAGGATCCGACCCGGTTTTTTTAATAATGCGGCCATAAACCAAATTAGTTTTCAATTATAAATTAACTTCCTCCTTTTCTTTTTATTAAATTATAGATCACTGGGAGTAAAATATTACAGCTTGATAAAGAATAACTAATGAATTAAAGAGTCGCTTATTTGAGACTATGAAAAAAACTTTAACTTATTATAATTTTAGCCTGTGTGCTTGTAACCAGAGCGCTTTCTAAACCTTTATTATTATTATTATTATTATTTTATATGATATAAACTAGTGCTTGACTGCGATACCACCCGATGGTAAGCAGAGATGCAATCGTTGGTGGTGAAGCGCACTAGTTTATCAATCCTTCGATGTACGCGGTATAAACGACGAGGCGAAACGCTTAGTCCGGACCGTAGAGGTTTCAACGACATAAGGGTGGATACTCGCCGTACGTCGGGTTGTCCGGTGGTAGAAATGAGATGGCGCAATCACGACATGCAATTCCCACGCACATTCTCCAAAATGCAACCTGTAAAACACCGAAAGGCTGGCCACCCTGCGCCTGTGCTCAAGACTTTGAAGATTGGACTTAACCAAATCTGGATCACCAATCAGCCTCTTCGCATGCCCTTCCACCAAGTCCAAAGCTGCTAGGTGGCATTTTGCAGCACCAGCCCATACGTGGCTGCAGTACTCCACACACGATCGGATCTGTGCTTTGTATAACATTAATTCAGGGCTGATGAAACTTCAACTCCCAAGAGCTGAAGGCGGTCGATGCACTCCAGGGATATATTCTGAAAAGCAGGAGCCAAGGTAAAGGGGCTCCTTTTGGCGGTGAACAGACACGCTTGTGTTTTGGCGTTGAATCCCACCAGATTGGCTTCATCCCACTTAGAGACTGCCTGAAATGAGACATTCGTACGCTCTACTATAGCCTCTCTTTCGGACCGGATTAGCTCCTTACTAGTCCGAGTACTTGGCAGGTGTCTCTCTACAACTGTGCTATCATCTGCATACCCATAGATACCAAGCATCAGCAGATCGTTGATATGCAGCAGGAAGAGAGTTGTAGAGAGAACAGACCCCTGAGGAACTCCGGCATTAGTCGTCATAGGTTCTGATGAGCATCCGTCGACAACAACTTGGAGAGACCGTTTACTCAGGAAGTCTTTAACCCAGTTAATCAGACCAGGGGAAATGACGTACGCTGGAAGCTTACTCAAAAGGCTAGCGTGCCATACCCCATTCTTCTCGAGAGCCTCGCCCCACAAATGGGTGGCATAAACTAGTAGGTCCCCAGTAGACCGATTGCGGCAAAACTTGTACTGTTGGTCACTGAGGCGCGAGTTCAACACATGCTTGTACAGTATGGAGGTTATCGAAATCGGCCGATAGTTGGCAGGATCGGCACGACTGCTCTTTTTGGGCACTTGCACGTTGGCAAGCTTCCAGGACTTAGGCAAATGAGAGGCAATACAAGCGCGTCAATATAGGAGACAACTCAGGCGCACAAGCCTTGGGAACAACCGCTGGTATACCATCAGGTCCACTAGCTTTATTCACGTCTAGACGACACAGTGCTCTAAGAACCTCTTTGACCTTGATTAGATCATATATATATATATTTCTTTTTAATTTTTTTTTATTGATGATAGGTTTGCGCTTGACCGCCATCTCACCTGATGGAAAGCGAAGATGCGGTCGACGATGGAACGCGCTTACCTAGAAGAAACCTATTCACTCTCGACTTAAAGATTCCCGGGTTGCAGCTATCAGGAAACACAGACTCCGGCAAGGTATATATTTACTAATTCCCAGTACTCACAGAAATGGGCTTCACACCATCGAAACTAGGGACTTATATGTTTATACATATGTTGGCCGCCGTGGGTATTTTTTCCACACTAACGTGCCCATTGGCCAATCAAATAATGTAATTTTGATATTACAAACAGACAATTCAATTTTACTTATATATAAAATTCTATTACTTATAAATATAATTGAAATGTCTATTTAACTACTTGTACTAATAGTAGTTTACATGACAAATAATGTTTAATTTTATAATTACACAAGTATATAACTCAATGAGTATACTAGCAAACTTTTACTAACTACAACCCACTCTTGCTCCGGATCTTTACCTTAGGGGGCCCCGAGGTTCATTTTCACATAAACCATGGCCCCAGTAGGCTTCGACCCTTCTGGGCCCCTACGATTTGCTGACATCTTGAGACACGCGTGGAACAGTACACGCCTTTTGACTCGGGCTCAGTCCGGACGATTACAGGACCTTCGGACGACGAGCTACTCATTGCTCGCCGTCCGCAAGCTCACGTATACGGTGACCGGAAATCAGCGTTAAGATCCCGGTGGCTGGGATGTGAGGGCCGTTCCCTCCCGTATGCGGCTGCCTCTTTTACTAAATGTCGTAGTACCGTTTTAGAAATTTTAACATATTTGAGGCGAGAATGTTTCTATGAAACGACCATAAAAGTGTAGAAGCGGCCAGAAAAATGTAAACATTTTTTGTATGTAAACAGAATATTCTCGTGCGGTTGGGTTATGCAACAGACTCTTGTAAACCACTCAGAAACACAAAAACTCGAGTAGTTCTCCCCTTCTGGTAAATATTACCATACTTAGGAGTTTCCGTGAATAAGTAAACATGCTAAAAACCATAACGGAAAATAAATCAAAGCAAAGAAAGAGAAAATATTTTAGGAAGTGCGGAACGGAGTGGAAAGTCCAACAAACCTGCGATGAAAAGGGATCCTCCGACCAGACGGATGTTTCGTCTGATCTGGACAACTGCCCGATATTTGTATATGTTCAAATCGCGTGGAGAGTTATGATTTGGACATAATTGAGTGAAAAAGTTTTCACCGAGACTTAGTCTTTCCGACTCAAAATAGGAACGCAAGGCGCTCCATCTTTTCTAATGTTAGAAAGTGTGCTCGGGAATCGCACTACTTGATTCTTTTATCTCCTTTCTGCCATCGGACAACCCGAACGTTTATACGTATCAAAGTCAAAGTCAAAGCATTTATTTCAAATAGACCATTTGCAGGCACTTTTGAATAGTCAAATGTCGGTCAGTCCAAGAAAAGTGAAGCTAAATTGCACGTTCCAAAGAGTAGGTCTCTATAGAGAAGAACGTGCAAGAAACTCCATGGACACTCTTTTAAATCATATTATGTGTTAAATATAATGCTTGGTGAAATATTACTTGTTGCTTCTATTGTGTGAGCACAATGTAGATAATAAAATAAAAATGTAAAATAATTAAAAGATAGAAGACGGCACCCGTTCACGGGCATGATGCGTGCATCAGCCCCATTCAGCTCAACCATTTTGAAGACCCAATAACACGTGCCACCAGCAGCGAGACATTTGAGTGAGCATGACAAACTCTCAACTGCCATGCTCGTAATGTCAAAAATATAAACGGTGCACCCAATAAAAACAAATAATTTGCGTTAATTTTCAATAAACACAAATAACACAAAAAACACAGTACAATGTCACGGTGACATTATCTTTAAAAGTTAATTAATAACTTTCCGAAAAACCCATGATCAATGATGTCGATGGTAAGATAATCACTTTTGATAATCTCGAACTTATAATTTTTGACAATGAATGATAGTATGACTTGACAGCGAAGAATGAAAGAAAAAAAACGTGTTGCACTGACTCCAAGTGATACAATGTTGTATGCAAAAAAGGTGTGAAACAGTCATTGTACGTACAGCTAAGAAGTGATAGCTACAATCTGGGGGCTTAAGTCAAGACTGAATAGGTTACGTCTTCTAAGCAAGCGTGTTTCATAGTCTACCATATCATTGCTTACTATAGGTAACAGGTAAGATAGTGATCAAGCAGGAGCCTATAAATAATAATAAAAAAAAAAATTATAGCAGCAAAGCTTCACGTTAGTGAAAAAGTTCATTTAGATTTTTTTTACTATAGAATATAATTATGTTGACATGAGGTGAGGGTACACATGATAGATACATTTTAACTTGATCGGCAGTTACGCCTTTTAATTCGTATTTTAGTGGCCAGTGTTCAGCCAGTTTGTTGTAATTTTTAAGGTTCTATACATATGTCGGCAAAAATGGAACCGCTATAGTCTTGCTATGTTGTCCATCGGTCCGTCTGTCAAGACCTTTTTTATCAGGAACGCGTGGAGATATGAGGCTCTTAAAGAAGTGAAAAAACCAAACTTCTAAGTCGGCTCCGTTTAGTCACATATTTTGACACTCGCTAGGAAATCACCTACATAGGGCATTTCCCGTTGACCTAGAATCCTAAAATTTATCATGAAACAAGGTCACATATGATATATGAATAGGAAAAAATCTGAAAACTAGTAGTGACACCACAAAAAAAAAAACTTTTTTCAATTCAGAAAAACCTCCAAGATTCGATTTGGGAATTTAATTATTTACATAGGTATGTTTACACTTGCCAGGTTGCACTTGTACTTGCATTATGCAACGAATTGTATTCAAATAGTCCAAAACTCCTATGTCCAACAGTGGACGTCTTTCGGCTGATATGATGAGTCCAAAACTCGGCATGTCGACGACCTGTCAAAATGACCTTCGGTAGACTTCGTCCTTGGCAGTGACCAAAGAGTACTTCATAGGTCACCATCACTCAGTCTGCAGTGACTGCAAGTTCGTCACACCGCAGTACACTCGTCGCATACTAATCAAGCTATTAATGTCTTTATTTACAAATTACATTCTTTGTAGTTTATATAATTTGATGATTGTGGTGACGGTGAGTAATGTTGATGCGCTTTTGTTTAAACCGCTTCGAAAAAAAGATTTATTTTATTATTAGTGTGGTAATTAATTGCAAAGTATTGGTTGTTGGATTTCTAATTGTAGTAATTTTTAGAAAGGCTACATTTTCTCATATTTGGCATTATTTTTTTAGTAAATGAGTCCATCAACACCTACTTATACCTAAAAGTCACGGTAAGGGCGAGTTAGGTAATTAATATTTGTAATTTAGAAGGATGATCCCAACCAATATGTTCGCTGTTTTTCGTATATTCTTGTTCGTTGAATATATTCACCTTTTTTCCAAAAACTCTCTCATTTACATTAGTTATAATTGTCACGCATAGCTATTAAACTAACTTCTTCATCTACAATAATATATTTGCAATAGATTCCATAGGAAGCTCGTTGTGGCGACACTTGGGGGAGGCCTATGTCCAGCAGTCGAAGTCTATCGGTTGAAATGATGATGAGCCTCCGTACGCAGCGATTGACCTCCTCCATATGGAAAGCATAGTGCTATCAGTCAGTAGTTATCAGTATCGTAACACGGATGTTGCCAGGTATAATTTCCACTCTGGCGTAATTCATACATATAATATCCTATGGTTCGTGTATTATCATATCATAAAATTTACGCAACTTAACATTTAAGCTGTAAGTGTAAATATTACCCAACTCTTAATCTGGGATCTGCAGTTGATGTAGAATCAATTTTCATCTTGCAAAAGAGAGCAATCCGGGCTATTTACAAAACGGGTTCTCACGAGTCTCTCAGAAACATTTTCAAAAGAATCGATACACTAACTGCCTTCTTCTTCTTATTTATATCTTAGAAAGTATTTTGTATGTTCATACAAACTTAGGACTTTTTAAAATTAAAAGCAAATTTACATAATATATACAATTTCGTGTTTATACGCGTAATAAACACGAAATTGTACTCAAATGAAGGGCCAGTGCCTCGGGTAGTTGTCAAGCTCATCTCTCCATCTTCGCCTTGGTCTGCCGTGACGTCAAAGTGGCTCTTCTAAGCCACAGCTCGTCTGACGTGCAGCAGACATGTCCGGCCGAATCCCACTTTAGATTAGCAGGTTTTTGGGTAACATATATTTTTTTTTGTTTTGGTGCACACTATTGTATCCTTTAGGCGGTAAATTCGATACTGCGCTTTATGACTCACTGACAAATCTTGAGCCTGGACCTCTGCAGAAGTGTCAAAGACAAGGTTTGTGCTCTGTACGTAAGTAAAGGGAGAGTGCTTAAGCTTATTATAGGGATAAAAATATCCTATATCCTATTGGGTTTAAAATATAATACAAAATTCTAATACCATCTTAGTAATAATTGCCTCTTAAAAGGTGAGAAGTAGTAATTTTATGAGGGCAGACCGCAAACGGCTGCAAGTTATAATTTAAAAACACTTCATGTTGTTGACATAGAAATAAAAACCGGGCAAGTGCGAGTTGGACTCGCGCACATAAAGTTCCGTACCATCAGTAGCAAAAAGAAAAAAAACGTTTTTTGTAACTTCACTTACATCTTTATTTTATTCTGTTTTTAAGTAATTGTTATCATCAAGTATTATTTGTTTAGCTATTACGGTTCATGACATGTAGCTTGGTGACATCCAGACGTCGGTCTTAGCAATAGGGTCCCGTTTTTACCCTTTAAGCACGGAACCCAAACACTAAAGATCGTTCTTCAAAACCAATAGAATACTAGGAAAAAAAGCGTATAGAAATACGCCTACTCAAGAACGCCAAAGAAAGACCTCGAAACAGGAAAAACAAGAGAATGACTCAGTAACCTTCACCCGCGAGAAGAATTAGATTAACTACCTAAAACGTAAGGAGGTATATGACCAAAGCAACCGTATACAATATACTGTACTTAGAAACAAAGTTAATAGTTCAAGGTAAATGTTTGTTTACGTATTTTGCTTGTTTAAGTAAACAAGGACAGCGTGAATATGAACTAAAGTTTTCCACTTTATATATACTTTTCGAAATCAACGAGTTTGGTTAGCTTGTGTAGGTACATGAGTGTGTAACACAACACATAGTAGGAACAGAAGATGCATTTTATAAAGTGCCTGTGCTTGAGAGACTCTTAAAATACCACTAGCTTTTGTCCATGACTTCAACCGCTTCAAATTCAATTTTTTATTTTTTTATTTAGATACTCTACATCACCACCAGTACCCCTAGCCAAGTTGCAATCTGCAATAGTTAACGCTAGTAGAAAGCTTCAAATGTACGGGAATGACGTCATATCAACGCTCAGTCACGTGGTCAGAACAAAAGACTCGGCAACGCGGCCAACTCGAAGCGTTCGACGCAAGCGAAACGGTTGTAACTTGGTTAGGGGGGCAGGTGTTAAAGTAAGTCTATATCCAAACATTGAAAAAATTGTGTGTAGTAAATTATTTTCACTAATCAACATACGTTTGTATACATTGGTTCCCTTGTTTTTTATTAAACTTTTCTTTCTTTTTATGCACCTGTCATGTTTTCTCTTCACCCACCTAGGTTGACTGGTAGAGAATGCCTAAGGCGTTAAGTCCGCCTTTGCACCTTTGTGTTGCATGAACTTTTAATAAATAATCACAGATAACATTTTGAAATTTTTGTATTAAGACAGTTATTATAGAACTTCTGCTTGCTATCGGCGGTAGTGGTACAAATATTTACTTAGAATAGGTCGCTAACTAACTCAACCGCAGCCATATTTACTTTGTAGAATCTTATTAAGGTATTGTGTTTTATCGCTTTTGCAATCAAGTGAAGCCTCCAAAGAGATTGAGACTATTTTATTGCATAAACTACATTCATTTATCTCTTGCCTATATTCTAATATATTTGTGGTCGGTGCCATCTTCTGCACATGCGACTCATGCAACTTTCTTGACATCTACACTGATATAATAATAATAAAGCCTTTATTTAACAATCTTACAAAACATATTTCTTATCTACTAAACAAAATTTCTAATATTGACACCAGTTTTGCGAAGGTTGTCTTGCTACTCAGCATAAGCCTCCCCTAAAGCTTGCCAAAAAGTGCGTACTTGTGTCTTTCTTCTCAATGTCGTGCCTGCATTCTTTTTATGTCATCTTCCCATCTCCGACGCTGTCTGCCTTTTTTTCTTTTGTGTTGTCTTGGACACCACTCGGTTACGTCTTTTGTACATTTGTTCTTTTGGTTCCTCATCATGTGGCCTGTCTACCTCCACTTTAGTTTTTTGATACAATATGTCACATCTGTGTCTCTGGTTTGCTTCCGGTACACTAATATTATAAAGGTGTAAAGTTAGTTTTTGTTTTTTTTTGTAGGAGGTAATCTCTGGAAATACAAATTTTAGCAATCGGACTACCGATTGCTAAAATTTTTTCACCGATAGAAAGCTGGTTTATTCCTGAGTGACATAGGCTGTTATTTATGTTCGCGGGTGAAGCCGCGGGCAAAAGGTAGTTAGGAATACATGTATATTACAGCGGCACTGGAACATAAAGATAACAACTGAAGGAACTAAAGGTTTTCAGTAAAAACCTGATGGTCCCTCTCGCTCTATCTACACTGGGAAACATATGATTTACCACTAAAAAAACCTGTCCTGTCCTACTTTCTGACTGGCCTGTCTAGTGGTTAGTAGCCCTGACTGTTATGACGGAGGTCGTGGGTTCGATTCCCACCCAGGACAAATGTTTGTGTGATGAGCATAATCATTTGTTCTGTGTCTGGGTGTAATTTATCTATAATATGTATGTATTTAGAAATATATAAGTATGTTTATCAGTTGTCTAGTATTCATAACACAAGCTCTGCTTAGCTTGAGACTAGACGGCGTTGTGTGATAGTTGTGGAGTATTATATTATAATTTTTTTTCACATGCATCTTGTTTGGTCTATTAATAATACTCTAGTATTGTATGAGTGCTCTGAATGTAGTCATAGACAATTAAAATCTCCCATTCAAGTTATCAAATTTATTTAAATACACATTTAAGCGTCATTGCGTTAATGTCGTAATGGTTTTTTGCACAGCTTAGTACCGATCAGCTTCAGTAAACTTTGCGAATGTTGTGATTAAATCGGAAAGTAGGCGAATTGTTTTAATACGGTGTCAAATTAAAGCTCCAAGCGAGACGAGCATCGAAATCTGTCGACAAACTGTTTTGCAGTGTGGTAGAATTTATGATAGATAATGAAAGCAAATCTATACATATAATAAAATCGTAGGAAAGTCAAAACTGTACATTGAATATTTTTTTAAAAGAATACTTGGTGCGTGATCTACAATCGATATCGAAGCCAAAAATATAGTTTTTAGAATTTTTGTCTGTTTGTCTGTTTGTCTGTTTGTCTGTATGTATGTCCGGGATAAACTCAAAAAGTACTGCATGGATTTACTTCAAATTTTGCATGAATATTACTAAGAGGTCGGGTCAACATATAGGCTACATATTATCACGCTATCACCTACGGGGGAGGAGCTGTGAATCTTTATTTTTCTTACGCATTCTGGGACAAGGTGTGATCTAACGAAGCATATTTAAATGTTGTTTTTGAGTAAGCCATGCTATTATCTAGCTTTACACTATAAAAACTACGCCATTTAAGTAACTTGGGCAGAGAAACATAATTTAATGAATGTTAGTAGTATAAAGACAATTATAAAGCAGCGCCATCTATGAGATTTCATAAAAATCAAATCAAGTTACATGTTAATACTTTTTGGAAATTAATAATTTGATCATGTTGGCGAGGTTGGTAGTTAGTTATTCTTAAAATTCATAGATGGTAATGTGTATTTTCTTCATAAAAGTTGTATAGTATAATTCGTTTTGACAAATTCAAGTTCCAACAAAACCATCATCTTGAGCAGAGATGAGGAAGACAATTTAAAAAAAATGTGGTGTATTACATGGTGACATTTTTCAGGCTCTGTAAAGTCGATCAGTTTGCGAGATCCCTTACGTATGAGGTGCCTTCATATTACCCGTACGACAAGCAAAGGGGTGTATTTTAACCGACGTCAACGAGGAGGAGCTGTGGAAGGTTTTCTGGGAATTTTCAAGGACACCACATTGGGTAGGGATTATACCGTGCATCCGAATAAAGGCGATTGCTATTTTCTGCGGTTGTTACTTCACACTGTCCGAGGCCCAACGTCTTTCACCTTTCTGAGTACATTTGATGGCGTGGAGTATCCCACTTACCGCGCAGCCGGCGTAGCACGTCACCTTCTCGACGGTGACCAAAATTGGAATGATACCCTCGCGGAGGCGAGCGTCAGTGACAGTCCCAGCCACATACGTCATCTGTTTGCCGTCATCTTGGTGATTTGTGGAGTCACGAACCCGATAGCTTTGTGGGAGAAGTATCGCCATCATCCGTCTGAAGATTTTCTACGAGCTTTGAGACCTGCTATTAGAGACAAGTCGAAGTAACTGATGAACGCGTGCTGAACACCTGTCTCAGTTCATTTCAAGATGTGGTAATTTCTATCAGCGGTAATCCACTGATCGAATATGGGTTACCAGCTCCACAATCATCACCGCAATAAGACCGTGGAAATCGGGAGTATAAGCTGAGACAAATTACGATTCAGGCAAAATGACCACCTTACGAAATGACCATTTCACCGTTTTCTCTTCAGAGCAAAAACAAATGACAACGCCCTTGAAAGCGTTGGGCAAAACCAGGGTAAAATGTTTCTCTTCGATGCTCTTGGTGGAACAGGAAAAACATTTGTTACCACTGGCATACTTGCAGAGGTCAGGAGGCAGGGCAAAATTGCTATTGCGTCGTCGGGAATCGCTGCCACACTGTTTCCGGGTGGCAAGACAGCACATGCCATGTTTAAAATTCCCATCGATTTAAATAGCGCCGAAAGACCTGTTTGTGGTGTGTCACGTAACAGCGATAAGGGACACGTGCTTAAGGATTGCTCTCTGATCGTATGAGATGAGTGTACGATGGCCAATAGGAAGTCAGTTGAGGCCGTGGACAAAACCCCGCGTGACATCCGCAGGGACGAACATTTGATGGGTGGTGTCACAGTTTTGTTCAGTGGCGATTTCCGGCAAACACTTTCCGTGGTGACGCGGGGATCGAGGGCTGACGAGGTGAATGCTTCGATGAAATGATCTTCGTTGTGGTCACGAGTTCCTACGCTGTGCTTGACCATTAATATGAGAGCTCGGCTCGGCGGCAATGCACGTGCTCGAGAATTCTCCAATGTCCTGCTAAGTCTTGGCGAAGGCACTCCAACAGAAGAGAGAGGTGAACAGGTGGTGCTTCAGTCTCTCGGTAGAGTGGTATCCAGCTTAGAAGAACTCATTCGCTGTGTGTACGGGGACATCAGTCGTATACCGCACCAACAGAATTCTTAGGTGTGTGAGCAGGCCATTTTGACGCCCAAAAATGATCAGGCTGCAGCAATTAACGAATGCATTCTCTCGGAAATTGAGGGGAATGAAGTGGTCTACACCTCGATAAACACTGTTGTCGAGCAAGATGACGCCACACATTATCCCGTGCAATTTCTGAACTCCCCGTTAGCAAGTGGACTTCCAGCGCATACCATCAAGCTGAAGGTCGGTGTCCCAATTATGCTTCTTCGGAACCTATCTCCTCCGAAGTTGTGTAACGGGACCCGCCTTAAAGTTATCTCGCTCCACAGGCACACCATTGAGGCGGAAATTTTTACGTGTGGTGTCGGCGAGGCAGTATTTATACCACACATTCCCCTCATACCTCATAACTACCCGTTCCAGTTCAAGCGCGTACAGTTCCCCATGGGTGTTTGCTTCGCGATGACCATCAATAAGTCGCAGGGGCAGACACTGAGGGCAGCGGGTGTCGACCTCAGGACAAGTTGCTTCTCACACTGGCAACTGTACGTCGCTTGCTCCCGCGTCACCAGTCCTGACTCTCTTTCCATTTTGGCTCCTGGCAGCATAACTACTAACGTAGTTTATAGGGAAGTGTTGTAAGGTATGATATCTTTGTACGTATTTTTACTCTTTTGTGTCTTGGAATGTCTTCTTGGAAGGTATTCCTGCATTATTTTCTCTATTTCCTTCAGTCACATCTTATGACTGAACTCAACAGGATTCCCATATAAGTCTCTTCACTTGCAAAAAAAACTTATATTTTAATGCTATTTTAAAAGTTGTTTACTTATAATCCTATAGCGACACTGGCATCTTAGGTATTTTTGGTGCTGAAGAGCCTTCACGTAGACGACGTCGCGGGCAGCAGCTAGTGAATAAATAAAAAAATAAGCTATTGATCGATTGACGTTATTCATACAGTATCATGTCCAAAGATTTGATTTATAATACAAAAATCCAGTTTCATTTAGGTACCTACATAATTATATTATGTACAATTGTAATCTACCTAAACAACCCTTTGCACGTCTATTTGTTTATAAGTTCTCCTAAAGCTCAAAATCACAAGTACAAGATTTTCACTAATAGTAAGTGCAAAAATCGAGGAAGGCCAATGAATATAATTCGCATTCGAAGCTGGAGTGGGTCACATAGTATTATAAAATTCAATTCCCTTAGGAAAACTTCACCACATACCAAGTACAGAACCTTTTCTTAACGCCAATGTAACCCTAACATGAGAACTTAGAAATTACTTACGAAGCAAACACACAAAAACAGCCACAGGATCATCTTGACTTGCGTAGGCGCACAAAAACACCAATTGCTTTACGGATATGCCCGCACATTGTCTATGGGCCAAACAAATCGCCCGTGACAAATGTCATCGAGGTATGAATACCCCAGTTTTTGTTCAACATCGTGTTTGGTAAAGTGATGACAGATACTTGCGCTATGTGTGACAATTCTTCAGTTGAGTGGTTGTTTATATTTAACATCACTTGGCTCTTATCAAAATTGTTTGTATTTTTCTGGGGTATCACTGTTACAAAAGTTCCACACTGCTACTACGTTTAGTTGGTGTGCAGTGACTGTGCATATTGCATCCCACCCGACTATATCCTTGATTGAGTAGAGATAAGCGCTCGGCCGAGCACTCGGCGCTGTGTTTACACGTACCGAGTATTCGGCCGAGAGCACTGTCTCGCCCGTATACTCGGTACGTGTGATCAAGGCAATAATTTACTTAGGTGTCTTCAAGGTTAGAGTGAAAAGTCTCTAAATAAACTAGTGCACCTCACCATCAACGATTGAATCACTGTTTACCATTAGGTGGAATCGCAGTTAAGCACTGGTTAATATCTCTTCTTAGCGTATCGATGGCAAAACTAATTAAATTCCAAGCCTGGCCCGGTATTCGGCCACGGCAACACTGTCCTCTGATCTTTTCTTAGATCCCTAAACTGAACAGGTAATAGGACACGTTATACAGGATAGAAGATGGGACATGGTCTGTGGAGAGACGCCGCACAAACACTGAAGATCGGGACCGTCCAGGAACCCCCATCCGTTGAGACTGTCTTTCCACCCAACCTGGGTGCAGAGTCTGTTTAGAGTTTTCCAGGTTGGCCATGGCAACACGTGTCCAGGAGAGAGGTTCTTCGACGGCTTGATAAAATCTTCTTGAGGTTTAAACTCCTCATTTCAAAAGTCGCATCTCTCCGAAGTCGCGCCCTGAGAGTTTCATACAAACTTATCTATGTAAATAGTTCAGTTCCGGAATAGTCTCGAATGATTTTTACGAATCGTAAAAAAAAAACTGGGCAAATGCTAGTCGGACTCGCACCCTGAGGGTTCCGTATCAACTTACCTAACAATGTAAATATGTAGTTCAATTTCGGGATGGAGTTCCGGAAGATTTTTCCGAATCCCAAAAAAAAAAACCTGACGTAACAACAATTTACAGTTTTCAGATTTATTCCTATACTTGTGCTATACGACCTTGCTTATACCAAATTTCAGGATTCTGGGTCAACGGAAAGTTCCCTGTGAATTTTGATTTTCTCGAGAGTATGGAAGTGTACGTTTATCTCAGGAAAGCTTGGAGATATCGAGTTGAAATTAAAACCATATACTCAAGTCTGCGTACTCTTGACGCTGTAAAAAAAATCATATTTGTAAGTAAACGAGAAAAAAAAGATACTTTGGTTTATGTGGCAAATAACGTACATTTCGACACTCTCGAGGAAATCACAATTCATAGGGTACTTCCGATTGACCCAGAATCCTGAAATTTGGCATAAAGCAAGATCTTATAGCACAAGTATGGAAATAAATCTGAAAACTGTAAATTTGCTGTTAAATTACAATTTTTTTTTAGATTTGGAACAATCTTCTTATCTATTTACATAGGTAAGTTTTTCTCGCACTTGCCCATTATTTTTTTAATAGTAATAACTAGCTGTGCCCGCGACTTCGTGGACTACAGGATTTTGAATTTATTTTTTCTAAAATAAAAGTAACCTATGTTACTCCTATTACATCAGCTATCTGCCAAAAAAGTCCCGTCAAATTCGGTCCAGCCATTTCTGTGATTAGCCCGGACAAAGAGACAGACAGACAAACAAAAAATGTTATTTTGGTGTATGTACTGTATATATATTCACAATATGCATGTAGTAAAAAGCAGTTATTTCAATATTACTTACAAACAGACACTCCAATTTTATTTATCCTCCAATTGTTTGTATAGAGTATAGACTAATCTCAAAAGAGCGAGGGAGCGCCATTATCGAGTTTTTACCCCCTGAAAAAAACTTAGGTGGCCGTGACACCGCTGGGTATTTTTTAAGGTAGAAATCTTTAAATAACTTCTCCCGCTCTGGCTGGAGCGGGAAGGAGAGTCAGACTTTTACTCATAGACAGCCCTTTATTGCGAAGGCAGCGATAACTTCTTCGAACCTCCTTCCGCAGATAACAGTAGGTACCTACTCTTCCGTATATCCTGGAAATTACACCTCCGAACTAAAATTACAATATTTATTATAATTAAATTTTGAATAAAGTCCACATTAAAATTTTAACAAAACTAATTTACCGAAAATTGTCCAACAACAGTTGAGCCGCCCCACCTCTCTTTCCCCTACCACATTAGAGTCAAGACAGGAAAAGCGTAGCATTGCAACAGGTCAAAGAAGAATGGTTAATTAGTAGTGAATGAGTCGCCGTGCTCGCACGCAGGATTGACTTGCGCAACCTATAAAAGGCTTTAGTGACCAAATAACCGCACAGTCGGAAACCAGGCCTGATAACGATAACACATATTTATTTGTTTATATAGTAATTTTAATTAATTTTAGAAAGATGAAAGTGCATTTGTGTGCCGTTTTATGTTTGGCAGCCTGCGCTTACGCTGGAACGCTGCGTGAGTTTTAATTTTTTTGTTTTATTTTTGTAACTATGGGAAATTTCACAGAAATATAAAAGTTGTCTGTAAAAAATCGCTTTTAGCAATAAGACCGCCCATTGTGACACACTATTAATTTTAAGTTTCTCATGTAATTTTTATATTTGGTGCACAATAAAAAAAAAAAATCGGTCTATCTATCTTAAAATTAGTTAGGTTAACAAAACAATTATAAATACTAAAAAATGTTTGATGACAGGTATCGCTTAATATCTGGTATACCTTAGCTTAAAGTTAGAGTATTATTTATTAAGAGAAAGAAGAAGAGAGATTTATTGTACAGAATTCGCAAACTAATTTGCAACTATACAACATACCAATAACAACACTTAATTATTTATTTAAATGTCATTAATCTAATCAACCAATATGACTTCATGGGAAATTGAAAAATTGTCATGGGAAATCTTCTTACTCATCATTTGCATAAATAAACATATATTAGAAACAATTAAGATTTAATCTGCGGTATCGGATATTCGAACGTGTGTTCAATTATTCAGTGATCGCGTGCAATGAGACAAATGCCCGTAAAGCTTCGATATAGATGCAAGTCACGTCGTGAGAACTAGGCTTATAACTATTGTTTACACGAATTGAAATTGAAATCGAATTTTAATTAAATATATTAAATGAGCGGTTCGCCATTACACAGATAAACCCTGAGAGGTTTTCGTTGTATAGCAAAAAAAATCTAAAATGTAAAATAAGAAATTTGGGGGAAAAAATACTATCTTTTGCCAGCGGCTTCGCCCGCGTAAAATTTTAAATTATACAGCCAATAGGTATAACTCAGTAAAATAGTTACCATCCCTGGAACGCATAGCGACTGAAAGAACACAGGTGGAATTTAGTTAGTAATTCTGACATACTTTCTTGCGAGAGGAACTATTTGTGTTATGATCTCCCACATTAGAAAAGGGTCGTAAGTCCACTAGGTTTAGATGAAACTAAAAACCTACTAGCAGTAATTGAGTAAAAACATCCCTACATTAAACATCGACACATCGAAACATCTAGCCTAGCCCATGTGTCGACCTCTGAAAGGAAAACCCCTGGTGATCCTAGAACACAAGGCAACTGAAGAACATAGGAGTGGGTTTTAGTCAGTTAAATCTGACATGTCCTCCCGCTCTGCGTTAGAGAAGAAGAATTCAATAAAATAAAATAGAATAGATGATTTTCCACCTAAAAAGAACACGTTTAAATCTTGGCGGGGTAGAATGACAGATCGGTAGTAAATAGAACTAGAAGAAATGTTTACCATTTCCCAAAATTACATACCATAATAAATTAAAAACTAATAAAACCTTATGCAAAACAGAAAATGATCTTGTTACATACAAACGATACGATACAAGTACTGTTTTATATCTAACTAATTGAACTTAATTCGCGATCACATAACTTAGGTCAGCAGGTCAAATAGATAATATTTAACTATGAACATTTACCACTTTAGAATTGCATGACTTGATTCCGCCATCTCATTTCTACTATCGGACAAACCGACGCAAGGCAAGTATCCACCCTTACGTTGTTGAAACACCTACGGTCCGGACTAAGCGTTTCGCCTCGTCATTTATACCGCGTACATCAAAGGACTGGAACAGTTTGCCTGCTGCGGTCTTCCCGTCTAATTATAATTTGGGTGTCTTCAAGGCTAGAGTGAATAGGCTCTTAATAAACTAGTGCGCCTCACCATCAACGATTGCATCACTGCTTACCATCAGGCAGGATCGCAGTCAAGTACTAGTTTGTAACAGATAAAAAAAAGAGGAAACTTGTAGAAAAAATGGGTGGGGTCATGCATAATTTGAATCGAGAGTCAATGTTTATTACCTTTCAGTAATTTTGGTCTGTACATTTTCAACCGCTCTTATGTGATTATGATGTTATTACACATCTTTCTCCAGATATTTTGGATACACAGCTATCTTGTGGATATTATCTAGGCTTCTATAGAAATCAAAACATAAATTTGTGCAAAACTAATCTAGTAAAGACCTCTGAAAATCTTGTTTTACGTGAATTTTGACCCTCCATAATGTACTCATATAATTATTAAAAATATTAAAAAGTTTATCTATAGAAGCCTTGCACATTTAATCGATATTCAGAATGTTGACAATTTTTCTGAAAAACTTTTAAGGGTTAAAAAAAACATATTTTTTGGAACAAGTTTTGTAAAATATTCGAGTAAATCACGGAATTACCAAAAGCTAACATAGTTTTCAGGCGTTATCTCTCTTTTTTTGCGTTGCCTCCCAACGCGATGAAGAGGCTACAAGTTTTTAAACCTCGCTCGCTGTTGACAATATATATTATTCTTTTTACAACAGTTCTACTGCTAAGCGTAAGCGAAGTCCTCCCTCTCCCTTTTCTACTAGCCTTTCTTCGAGTAGACGTGTAATATATCTTCGGCCACTGAAGGCCAGCTCCCCCGGTAAGAGTCAAGTTCATCTCTCTACCACTGTCTTGTCTACGGTAGGTATTAATTGTTATTGTATTAATTAATAAAATAACAATTAATACCTACCGTATTATAGTTGTGAAACATAATTGTACACCTATTGAAAAGGACATAAGACTGTGAGAACATTTCTTTCCTGTTTATTGTCTTAGATAACCATTAGAGCATCGAAATGACCTATTGTTTTTTATATCTGTTACTTCATGCTGCAAAAATATGCAAGGGACATCTTGATTACTCGTATATTTTTAATCTGTAAGCCAGTCTCCCGGAATACGAAGCTTAGAAAAGATTTTTTTTTATAGAAAGTAAAAAATGTCTGTCTTATGTTATGTTAAAGTGTGGTTTCCGTACGTAGTCCCATGCGGACCATTGTGCGTGAGCCTTTCCAAAAACTGATCAGGTCTCTCAGGTTTTTCAGGGCGTCTGCGAGAAAATTCAGGGATCCGAATTTTAATATTATAGTACCTTCGTGTTCGAGTCCGACTCGCGCATGGTGGTCAGTCTTTTTGTTTTGCAAACCTGTTCTGTCTCAGTCCTTGGCAAAGGCCTCTCTCTACCTCACCTTCGGGCCCGCGCTTCCTTCTTTCACTTCTGACAAAATCTGTCCAATTCGTCTCTCTATCTGTCTAGCAGTCTGTATCAGTTAAGAAGCTTAGGTATATAACTTCTTAACTGAACGTTATGACTGACATTATATAAAATGCATCTATGTCAGTTTAATAGATAGATAATAATAATAATAAGTCATTGCGGGGCCAAGTAAGAGGAACCAGTTCCTCAAATTCTTTGTTAGACTGCACTTATATTTCATAACACACTTATATAATGTTGTACTGCAGACAGGTATTTCGTAACCAAAATATTAACAAGTGTTACAACATGCGATAATAACTGAAGATTCTAGAAGTTCTTGTTTTATTGTCGATTGGTTATTTCAATATCAAAACGGCATAAAAATTAACGCCATCTTTGAAGTTGATGGTCATCGAGTCATTTATGAACTCTTAAATCTTTAATTCATCATTGACCACGGAACAAATATGTTTTAAATTATCTAATAACTTCTCTCTTTGTCCTGGGGAAGCTAGAAGGTATGTCAGACTTTTACTGACTATCCATATAGAACCCACCTTTTTTTAGATGAAGTACCTCCTACAATAAAAAAAACAAACTTTACCTCTTTATTACTCTATTAGTGTAAATAAACTAGCGCTTGGCTGTGATCCCGCCTGATGGTAAGCAGTGATGCAATCGTTGATGGCGAGGCGCAATAATTTATTAAGAGCATATTCGCTCTAGCCTTGTAGACACCCAAATTATAATCGCATGAGGAGACTGCAGCAGGCAAATTGTTCCAGTCCTTCGATGTACGCGGTATAAACGACGAGGCGAAACGCGTAGTCGGGACCGTAGAGGTTTCAACAACGTAAGGGTACTCGCCGTATGTCGGGTTGTCCGTTACAAGAAATGAGATGGCGGAAACAAGTCACGCAATTCCCGCGCACACTCTCTAAAATTAAACCTTTCAGAAGCGAATCCATGGGATCACAAACTATGATATTTCTCAACTAACTCTTTCTTACTCAACTTCTATTAATTGCCATAGCGCATAATTTGAACATAATTATATACTTTACAGCAAAACATACAGTGCATCAGATTGCACAGCGCAGCTTGCGACAGACCATCGGCGGCTAACTGAAACGCTGGTTGCTCTTAATAATTTTAAACAACACTACTTTCTTGAACAATTCTCTTTTGAGATAGTTGTCCAACACGAGCCACGGTCAAAACGGTTTGTTTATTTTGTTGAGCAATCGAAAAGTTATATGTCTAGTCCATGCAGTTCAATGAAAGGTGTTGGGTGTCTTTGTCTCGAAGTTCTACTAAGAAAGAAAAAAGAAAGAAAGAAAAATATTATATTTGTCACACATAGATACATACAGAAACAACTTGTAGACACTTGATTTAAAAAAAGAAAAGAAAACTTACATTGTGTGTCTCGCGCCTGCGCCAAGTAGATTCATCAGCAAAAATGCCAGAGAACTACGCAATCGCCTGACGCTGATTTTTAACTGAACCTTATTGGGAGTGTACGGTGGAAAAATAGTTTATTTATTTAGTTGTTAGTGTTAGGTGTAAGGTAAATAATTCCATACATATCTATATGTTTTTTTTTTTTTTTTTTTTTTTTTTATTAATGATAGGCTTGCGTTTGACCACTATCTCACCTGATGGTAAGCGATGATGTGGTCGACGATGAAGCACGCTTGCCTAGAAGAAACCTATTCACTCTCGACTTAAAGACTCCTAAGTTGTAGCTATCAGGAAACACAGATTCCGGCAGGGAATTCCACTCCTTGGCTGTACGCACAATAAATGTGTTCGCAAAACGTTTTGTGCGTATGGGTGGGATGTGTTAATAAGTGGTAAATAATTAAAAATAAGTAAATATAATCGTTCATCATCCTATACGTAGGTGTTTGCCTTATCCGGAACAATATTTACGATAGGCGAAGGATTGCCCCAGGGCTGTGCGACTATTTGAAAAAGTCACCACGGTCCTAAAACGCAAAGGTCATCTGCAGAACCACGGGTGGGTTTTAGTCTAAGACTACCTCTCGCTCCACCCAGAACGAGAGAAGATATTTGATAATTTCCCACCATCATCATTATCTTCTTGCCTTTTTCCTGTGTTATTTTGGCTCAGGGCAAAATGTTTTTTTCTTCCATTCTGTCCTGTCCCCCGTCACGCTATCATTAACTCCCCTTTTCCTTTCATATCACTCCTCGCACGATTGGCCTACTTCTTCCTCTTCATTCATTCACACGTATACCTACTCATAACTCTTTTTCTAACTTTCCCACCATCAAAAAATCAGAAATAAAGTTGGAACATTATAAACACAGGAGGCATATAGGCATATTCATGGATATCTTTCTACTTATGCAAGTATTTCAACATTTCAAGGTTAATTCACCATATTTAAATCTTGTCCCTTACAAAATGTTATGCTTGATATTTCTACTAATTGATTAAGGTACATGAAGCGTTTTTATTTGTTTTTAATAAAATTATATACCACCGGCAACATCTCTAGACTAGGAAACACGGAAGCTTCATTTTCAACTATATAATTTTTGTTTACCATAACGCAGGGGCGTAGTTATCGCTATGTCAACCTTATCAATAAAATATGGGCCCTGATTTATGGGAGCATATAATCGTCAGTTTTTTACAAACTCAAATTCTTATTGATGAGAGCCTCTCAAATCCTGCAGTAAGTGCCGTGACCTTTAGTATTTCGGGTAAATAAGAGGACCACATTTTTTTTTGTTATATTGTAACTTGCTACACCACTGATCAAAACGAAGCCATGTTGAATTGTGGGCCCCAACAACCTCTGACTAAGGCTGACCTTCAAATTCCCGTCATTGGTACTGCTTTGGACCTTGATTTAAAACTGGTTTCCGTGATAATCATACAACAGTTTATTGAAAAGAACAATTCTTTTTTGATTTTCAACAAAAATATCTGCTTAAATAAATGACTTTTCTGTAAGCTTTCCCGTTAAACGCTAAGCACAAAGTGTATGGCAATGACAGTACCTGTCACGTGACTTCTCCGTAGGTGACAGTTTGTGGGTGCTGTGCAACCAACACATTATAGAGTCTTGTATTATTAGGCAAAAAGTCCCTTCTATCATTAATAATTTCTTGTTACCAAGTGAGTGCCAACAAGTGTTTACTAAAGCGGCAAATCAATTGAATCAGCTCAGCACGTGAGTCAAACCGGTTAGTTAACGGAACCTGTTGCCAACCGCTCGACATTGACCCGGCTCACCAGTTCCACTTCTGCCACAGCTGAATTGGAACTGTGACCTCGAAGAAAAATCAACAGTCGAGATCATTTTGAGCCCTCAGACCTTAAAGGGAAAGCTTACGTCAGATAAGCCTAGCCAAGTTACGACCGTTTCGTTTCGAATCTCTTTCTACAGTTGGTAACGCCTCCGATTCCTTTGTTATGACAACGTGACTTAACGTTGAGATGATGTCTATCCCATACATTTGAAGTTTTCTACTAGCGTTAACGATTGTAGATTATCAACTTGGCTAAGCCCTCAGGAGTACTTAGTTTTATCGATCTCCCAGAATGTTTAGGCACTTACTACAAAATAAAAACTATAAACTAAAGACTAGCTTTATGCATAGTGTCTAACAAAAAACTACAGACGTCATTATAAGAGTGACTGCCCCTCCTTTTTTTCGGATTTCTTCTTTTGCGAATTTCTGCAATCGGTAGAGCACGTCTACAACCTAAGTACACGAGAAAAAGCAGTTTTTATGTAAGTTACTAAGTACTAAGCACACAAGATTCTAAACTTGGCCCTAGTTTGATCATTTCTAAGGTACTCCAGGGCCCCCAGGCGCCCCCTGTGCCTGGGCACCCCTGGAACTGCCCTGGTTACGGCACTGATAAAAGGCACGCTGCACTGTTACCTAATAAGGTATGTCTATTTATAGAATCTTATTCTGACAAACTAAATAATATAGTAATATTTATATTGCAATTAATACACAGCATATCCACAGACAGAAAACTATTTTATAAGTATATTAGAAGAGCTAATGTTGTTGAACTCTGGTACAATGAAGATTAAAATGACATAATTAGGAGGATTGATAAGAGGCATTTTTCGCCCATCACACACTCAAAAAATAAGTTTCCCTTTCCGATTATTTATCAATGCATTTATATATGTTAAACATATATGAAGATGGGAAGAAACAGAGAGTGCTTCACCTTTTTTTTTAAACTTATTAATTCTAAAAGAAGAGCCCGATGAACCCATATTCATTTTAAGTCTCAATGTAAGCTTTTATCTGAGTGATAATGTATTTTTAGTTCACTGTGCACTTCGCTATACGGATACATAAACTCTGGCGTATCTTTGTGTGCACCGCGTTCGTAAACGTGTATATTTTTAGGTATATTGATAGACGCGCACAGTTGATATGTCAGTCAGTCAGACAGTTTCTTCTTGTATAATTTACTGATTTACAGACATTAAAGTGACCGACCAGCAACCCTTAACAACCCTCTTCCGAAGTAAGTAGAGTACGTCATTGGTTAAAAACTAAATGTCAAGTAGGTTATATACCTATTTACAAATGTCATAAATAAACAATCAAATAAATTCAAAAAAGTGGTTTCGAGGATAAAATTAAAATTAAACGTGATCATATTAAAGTTTAAATGGTCATATATTGAGAAAAATTGGTGTACAGTAAACTGCTTTCGACATATTTAGACCTTGAAAAGGTATTGCATGCGAAGGGACGGATTAGGTAATCTCTAAATAAGGTCAGCGATACAAATACTTGAACTACGACAACAGCTTCCGACGACAGTGAAAAAGTGCTGTCACTGCTTACAAACAAATTAGGCAACATTGAGAGCAGTGGTAGCCGAGTGGTAACGGCCCCGACTTACGAGTTGTATCGCGGGATCGCGGGTTCAAACCCAGCCAGGCGCATTACTTTGTGTAATTTATTTCATCGCCACTGCTCTCAAAACGGTGAAGGAAGGATAACATCGTGAAGAAACCGGCATGTCCTAGAAACAAAAATTTGAAGACATATTGTCACATGTCTTCGAATTTTTTGGTGGATTACCATTCCCTCGCTTATAGAGAAGGCCTGAGTCCCAGCAGTGGGAACATTAAAGGCCGACTATGCTAGGCAACGTTATTTGTTTTTTGGGGTAGAAAATGATCTTTTTATTTTAATAAAGAAGTCGTTTGTTTTTTTTTCTACATTTTTAAAACTTATTACAATGGAATCTAGAAAATCAGGTTTGTTAGGTTGAAGGTAATATTATATAACCTATGTATCACAACAGGTCAAACTGTGCACGCGTCTTCGACCTGACAAGTATACCTTGCTTTACTCGTTTTCTGATCATTTTAATAATTGTGATATCCTACAAATGTAGTCGTTACAGGCATTTAAATAAAAACTCTGAGAAAAGCCAAGGACTGTATTTACTTACACAAAACATGGGAGGCAACTACTCCTAAACCTACTCCTAGCCTCCCCTCCCCCCATAAAATAACCTCCTTCTCCATAGATATCTTGCACGTTCTCCTCCATAGAGATCTACGCTTTGGTACGTGCAATTTTGCTTCACTTTTTTGACTGACCGACATTTTGACAATTCAACATTGTTTTTTATATTTTTTTGTTTGTAGGAGGTAATCTCTCAAAGTACAATAGCCTGATTCACGTAAAATCAAACAAGCCAAATATTGTTGAAGTTTTAAAGTCGTTCGATCGAAGTCCTATCCAAAAGCGGTATTCACGATCTATTGACTTATTTCCAGTCACATTAATAAGTATTCTACCAGGATAATGTAATACAGATGTTTTTTTAAATCGACGAATTTCAAACGACTATAAAATCGGTGTCGTTCGAACTCGATTGATGGATGTGAATACGGAAATGGTCTAAACGACTAAATCGCTACGATATCTTTACGGTTTTCATTACGTGAATTGGGCTACTGGTCCGATTGCTAAAATTTTTTCAACGATAGAAAGCTGCTTTATTCCTGAGTGACATAGACTATATTTTATGTACGCGAGCGAAGCTACGGGCAAAAGTTTCGGAGATACACCAACGCCAATAAGGTACTTTTGTATAAAATATGCATTATCAAAGTGCACTTAGCATATTTTACGCAACAGTGATGATTGATCAACAAACAACACTGTAAACATTTAACCGGTAGTAAAGATGAGTACCTACCTATGTTTGTTAATAGTCAATAAAATACCTCTGTAACAAGATTACTTATAACCCGGAAATTGTTTATGTCAACAAAATGTAACAACATTATTGAAGTAAACATTTTAACTAATTTAGTTCATTTAAGGAGACAAAAACGTTTAGAAAGAAAGAAAAACATTTACCTGCCGGAAAAGGCGCAAACTTAAGACTAACATTTTTTATATTTATTATTTTATACATTTTCCATGACAAAATAAAAATGTATGCGCCACGTCCGAGCAAAACGGCCGTAAGTTCAGCATAGTGCTGTGTCCACACGCAAATGCGTCGAGACCACAACGCTGGTTTAAACTTCAGGGGCCTTACCATGACGTATTAAATTGTCAGACGTGCAAGCGAAAAAGAGGGATGGAACTATACAATACACCCTATACAGCTCCACAGAGGTGTAGCGTGGACTAGTTTAGAGGTGGACCTAGGCGCATCAACGAGACCTTTTTCTTTTATAAACTGGAAAACGAAACAACCACTGTCACAACCTAGCGTTCGACCACATCGTCGCTTACCATCAGGTGAAAGTTAAAAGTCAGAATGGCGGGTGTACCTCAGCGAAATAAACTACCTATAGTAATTACTTACGGTTAAAATCTGTGGCCCTAGTGAAAAGGGGTATAAGTCCGATTTTGTCGAAAATGAGTTAAGTATACCAAAATGATCAGAAAAAAATGCTCTATCGTTTGGTGAAAAGAGATCTAAGCTAGCCCTAAAAATAAGGAAGTTACTTTGTGCAAAAGGATTCAACTGACACCAAAAAAACCACGCAAGTTGGTTTCAAGTCCATTTATATTGTTTTAAACGGAAAAATAAAAACTTTTTTTTTGTGTTTTTTAATCTAAATTAACATAAATCAACCACATTTCAATTTGGTTGGTGTTTATCGATACAACAACACTTAGTCCATAAAAATGGTTTAAGTTAGAAAGGATATTATTAGACTTATATCCGTTTTCACCGAAATAAAGAGAAAAAATATTTCTTTCCATTAGGTAATTAGTTATTAAAAATAATTTCAAATGCGTATCCCTTTTCACGTGCATGAATTAATATTTAACTTATGAGAGAACGGGTCTAACTTATTTTATACCCTTATGAAATTCATTTTGTGATTGGTATAAGTCACTATCTTAAAAACTATTAACTTTACAAAAAAAATAACCCAATAATAGTAAAGAGCATAAATTGTTTACCTATAAAAAACATCACATGTATTTCATTTGGTAGCGGTTTGAATGACACACGAGGTCAAACACGAATTTGAAGCACGCAGAGTGTTTTTTACGTCTCCTGTAAAGTTGCATTTTTGGACTTAGATCCTTTTTCACTAGGGCCACAGAAATGTACCTAAAATGTACTATGATGAAGTGTGAGGTCCTTTCTACTTGAGGTAGTTTTTAGGTACGTTTTATTTGTGTAATTATATTTTATGAGTAATTATTATTATTATTATTTAGAAGATAAGGGGCTATGCATCACCCATAGTGTAGGGGATGTAGTCACTGCGACCTAAAAGATCTATTGTGAGTTTATTTATTAGTAATGGTTAAATAATAAAATATTACAGAACACCCGCCATTTTGACGTTAATATGGTACGGTGTACCTTAATTTTGAAATTATTTCATTCTGAAAGAGGCATAGATATTTTAGAGCTAAGTACTGAATAGTACATTTTGGGAACATTTTAACGGTAATTACTATAATTTTTTTCACTGAGGTACACCCGCCATTATGACTCTCATATGAAAAAGTGGTCAAAAGAAAGCCTATCTGTTATAAAAAAACCCACGTTCTTAAAGAAACGAGGGCTTGCGCGAGGCCCCTTTAGGCCCAGGCCATGGGCGAGGGCCCACATCACCCACGACTAGTTACGCCACTGTAACTCCATCCCTTTAATAGTTTAGTTTAGGTTTTCAAATGGATCGTGTTAAGAGCTCGTGGTAGGACCTCTGTTCTGAATCTACTGAACTGATTCAGTTGGAATAATATATCAAGTTACACACAATTTCAATGTATAAAAGTCCTATCTACGTTGATTTCGTACATTTTACGCGCGCACAACTAAAAACTTCTACAAAATAATAGTAAAATTATTATTGTTTATATGTCAAACAGTGACCTTATATCTAGAGGTCACTTTTTGGGGAAAACTCGGAAAACCAAGATTGTTTTTTTATCGCACTCCATTTGTTCGGAACACTATGTTCTTGAGGTTGACTCAATGTTATCTAGTTTTTTCATTTATGTTAATAATAGTGAGAATCGAATAGGTACGTAGTACTGCTGTTGTCAGTACTAGGTATAGCTTAGCTATTTAAATCTTACTTTCTAAATACTCCTTCAAGAATTTAAAACTCATTGAAATAAATCTTGGTTCCAGCCTCATTCATCACACCATGCTCCCGGTCCGACCCCCAACTGAACTCCTGCATAGAGAAGGTGATCACCGCAGCGGGCTCCAAGTTCACCGAGGGTATACCTGAGCTGGGTATCAAGCCCCTCGACCCGGTGGAACTGGGGACGGTATTCGTGGACAACCCTGCCTTGAAGCTTACCTTCACTGACACCGTAGTTACTGGACTCAAAGGATTTAGGGTCAATGCTTACAAGTGAGTTTTTTTTTTTAAATTACACAGGTACTTATAGGTTTTACAGCAGTAATCCGACAAGCCAATCCGGACTAAGCGTTTCGCCTCCAATTTGCCTGCTGCGGTCATCCCGTTCAATTATAATTTGGGTGTCTTCAAGTCTAGAGTGAATAGGCTCTAACTAGTGCGCTTCACCATCAAAGATTGCATTACTGCTTAATAAACTAGTGCGCTTCACCATCAGAGATTGCATTACTGCTTAAAAACCGGGTGGGATCGCAGTCAAGCACTAGTTTATATCAATTAAAAAAAAACAATTGCTGCTCAAAAAACTGTAATATTTTCCTCAATTTGTCATCATATTCAAGCAACATTTGATTAGTTGACAGCAACTAAGGGAAGCACCAAAAATATAGAAATAATTATCTATTTATGTTTATTTGTATACTGGTATACTGGTGTTTCAACCTGACCAAAGGCCCTACCATGAGCACTCTACGTGATCCATTTGACGTTCTAAACTGAACTCTTAAAGGGTTGGAGTTGGTGTACAGCTCCATCCCTTTCTCTCGCTCGCACCCTTGACATTTTAACACGTCATGGTAAGGCCCTTGCCCTTTAATATCTTCAGAATTAAGAAAACATTTCTCACTCTCCTTTTTTCGTTCTATCTTGTCAGCAGTCACGCTATTACTGACTCCCTTTTCTATCATATTGCTCCTCACACCATCCATCCATCTTTTCTTTGACCTCCCTCTCCCTCTCCATCCATGCTCAGATATACCTACTCATAGTTCTTTTAATGACATAGGACAATAGTGAACTCATTGCATTGGTAACCAATATATGTGGGTTCATGATCTTTTGTCAATCTACAATAAAAGGATAGTAACAACAAAATGACTCTCTTCTAAAACTCAAGCAAAAATTATTAGATACAAAGGATTTGAACTAATTTGTTTCGCTATCAGGATCAACCTCGACAAGGGTAAGGCCACCCTGGACTTCACCGCCAACGTGACGCTGAAGGCTCACTACGACATGGACGGACAAGTGCTCATCCTACCCATCAGGGGCAATGGACAGTCTAGGATAAAGATCAGTAAGTACTGCCCTGTTAATTAGCTGAGCAGACGTGTTTAATACGTTTAGAATGAAACCGCTGCAGCTAGTAGTAGCAGTAGCAGTAATCGAGCTTGAAAAATTTTAAGAGGTTCCCATTATCTTGGTTTGTTCGGGTACCTATCCATGGGACCCTTATGTTGATTTGTGCAGTCCATAACAATCCTACTTAAATTATAATTGCAAAAGTTTGTATGAATGGGTGTATGGATGTTTGTTACTCTTTCACAAAAAACTACTGAACGGATTTCGATGAAATTTGGTACCCAGGTAAGCCATGTCCTAGAATAGCACATAGGATACTTTTTATCCTGTGATTATGTTTCCTTGGAATAATTTTCTGCTATCACGCGAGTGAAGCAGCTAGTCACAAATAACAACTAGGTACATATAAATATGAAATCACTACTTGAGACTACTTTGCTTTTTTTTTTTTTCTTTTTGTTTGTGAGACTACTTTGTGAAAAGCCCTTCTTGGTAGTCCTGGTACCTATACAATATTTAAACCAAATCAGAGCTAAAATTAAAACAGAGCTAAAACAGAATCTAAAATCTATGTACTTAACATAGATTATAAAAACTTCAATTTTTCAAGAAAAACCTGTCTACATTACTATACCAGCCATGATTATAACATAATTTCACTAACAACACCAGTATGTACGTACAACGGGTTTGTAAGACCGACACATAGGTAATATCCACACTTGCAACACTGCGCATGCGCACGATTGCAAAGGAAGCAGCAACAAATAATTGATGGCTGCCGTAGCACGAAATGCGATAGGTGTGAGGCTTGAAGCAACCATTTTATAACCAATTATGAATTTCAATCGATGGGTGGTTATGGTTGGTTGATAGTGTCAGTCTACCAAGCTAAATTATGGTTTTGTAAACATGGAGGCAGGGAAGACTCAAAATACGATTGAACTATTGAAATTGACCGAGCCTAACCAGCGGATGCGAGACGCACAGGATCGACCGTTCTGGCGACACTTGGGGGAGGCCTTTGTCCAACAGTGGACGTCTATCAGCTGAAATGATGATGATCATGATGAGCCACATAGCCCCACACACGTTATAAGAACTTTTATAACGTGGCAAATGATACGAAAAGAGTTTTTAGCTTAACAATTTTGGTCTAGAAAAATATTGTTATCATTACAAGAAACCATAAGTGCAGCACCTACCAAACTAGACGAAGAATAAGATAATAAGATAAAATTGACATAAAACCTAAAGTTAGGCCCTGACTCCTGTGCTAGGTAGGAAAACCTGTGTTACAGGAATCAGAGTCTTCTCTCAAATATTCGATACATACTACTAAAATTTCATTAAAAATTGAAATAAATACATTGACTAAATTAAATTATAAGACTGCATATTATAAATATATTGTGAATCATATTCTCAAGTAACCTTTACTTTACAGCAAACCTGAACATCGTCGTGAAATATGACTTCATAGAGAAAGACGGGCACTGGGTCGTGCCCAGCTACAAGGACCACTACAAGATGGACCGCGCCCAGTTCAAGTTCACCAACCTGTTCAATGGCAACAAGGAACTCGGTGAGACCTGTTTGTTATTCAATCACTAAGAGAAACGCCCCAATGGACCCTGACCTCGTGGAGATGTGACAATTTCGACGAAACGGACTCGTAGTGATCTCATGATATTGTAATCTTTACAGAAACAGGATTCTTAACCGCAAACACGTTACCAAAACATACCTACCTATAGAAAATTTCCGACATTATTAATTTACAATCTTAAACTAATAGGCCCATCTGAAACCTTTGCCTGTACAATCCTTCCTTAATTGAAGAGATTTATATTAAAAAATGAAAAAGTACCTATCCAATCTATTAAAGACTGATCATATATAAAACACTTGCCTGGTAAGAACATAACGATGTAGCATTTCAAAATAATTATCCAGCTCAACCACAATACAAAGATAAACATCAAACTACATTAGTACCTCAACAGCCTAGAATTACTGTTCACAGACCTCATAAGACACTTCCTAACAAACACCTTATTTACAGCACAAACGACAGAAAGGTTCACTAACGAGAACTGGGAGATCATTATGAGCGAGATAGCTCCACCAGCGATCAAACAGATTATCAAGAAATGCGTGGATCAAGTCAAGAAATTCTTCGGAGCGATACCGGCCAATCAATTGCTACCTTGAAGTCCTAAACGGTTCGACTTTACAAATTTAGTCATCATTTTCTGCTGGACTATTAACGAGGCTTTTAGGCTACATCTTTCAGTAATCCAGATGCTTGTCTTTTGTTCGTTATTTCGAACGTATTTGAGACCTTCAATACTATTAAGTTTTCGCTACACATCAAATTTTTCAATTTCTAACAAAGTTAACACAAACACCTATCTAATCATTAGTTACTAATTCATATCTTCATGCCAAGACCTAACAACACTCATTTATTACTTACGACCCTATCGATAAATAATAAAGATACATACGCAGCGGTGGCCGAGTGGTAACCACCCCGACTTACGAGTTGTAGTAACCCAGCCAGAAGCATTGCTTTGTATTTCAACACCACTGCTCTCAAAACGGCGAAGGAAAACCTCGTGAGGAAACCGGCATGTCCTAGAACCAAAACTTCGAAGACATGTGACATTCACCAACCCGCACTGGGCTCGCGTTATAGATTACAGCCCATTCCATCTCCTGGAGAGGAAGTCCTAGTCCCAGCAGTAGGAACATTAAAAAGGCTGATTACGCTATTCTTATGCTACATGCGCAAGACCTCTTCTGCCCCAGCCTACATTTGTACCATCGAAAGGAAACCAGAATAATGGGGATTATCGAAAACGTGTTAACTAAAATTTTTTAACAACAATACTCTGTTTCCAGGTGATACAATCCACCAAGTAATAAACATAAACTGGGAGCCTGTTATGCGGGACATAGGACCAGCCGCCTTCCAACAAATCATCAAAGCGTGCGTCGACGAATCCAAGAAACTGTTTGCGGCTGTACCACTCAACCAGCTGCTGCTGCCTTGAGTCTCTTCTCCATTAGTGCAGTTAAACCTCGACTAGGCAGTTCTTTTTTGTAGAAGCCAACTTTTTCGTACTGGCTGCACTGAATTTAGCACTCTTCTTTTGTGGCTATGACCTCAGAAGGAGGTATTCCTATTGTTTGGTAATTATTGTTACCAGGATTAATTAAATTGTCTGTCTTGGTCTGTAGGATTGGTGTTGTCTAAACACCTTCATTGCTTGGTATTCTGAATTCCCAGTGCTCCTGGACCTACACCATCCTACAACCCACCTATCTAAAATCAATCTATATGAGATCAATAATGTTATTATAGTACATTTTGATACAAGTGCAGAAAGTTTGTCATTGCGACCGAGACGGAATTCGCACGAGCCGTAAACAAGTGTGTTATGCAGCCGTGGGCTGCAGTGACAATTTTGCACATGTATCAAACGACTTTTTTCAATACACTTACGAAGGAATTAGTAAACGGAGGTTGTCCGGCGACTCGTGGGGATTGAGCGCCCAGACTGATAAGATACATGTAATAACATTGTGGCGGGGAGAGTACGCACACTATTCTGCACTAGTGCGGAAAACAGTCTATTGCGTGCCTAAAAGCGGTGGGACAAGAGCGGGTTTTCGAGTAAGTGCATTGAAAAAGGTTTTTTCTTTCTATTCTTTTCCATCAGGACATCCAAGAAGGATCGTATAAGTCGAGGTATAAGCGCACATTTAGTTTAATTTTTCTGCTATTTTGTTTGTTGAAGCACGTTTCGCGTAAATCTGCACAAAATAACTCTGTACAAGACTGTGTTTGATCATTTGTTTGTAGGCGCATAAGTTGGTTCGTTAGTAATTGTGATAATTAGCCTAAGTTAGATAAGTAAGTTGGTTTTAGTTTTAATTTATTCAAAAAATAAATTGGTGAAAACGTGACTAATTTGCTTTTTAATTCAAATTTATTTTCCTCGTTATTAAGTGGTCTATCCCTTAACTATATCGACGGCCTCAGCAAATAATGGACATGCAAGGTGAAGTGGCTATCGTCGGGAAGATTCTCCATTATTATTATTATTATATTGCTGTGACACTCTTTATGAGTTACATAATATGATTCAAAAGAGTGTCCATAGAGTTTCTTGCACGTTCTTCTCCATAGAGATCTTTGCTTTGGAACGTGCAATTTAGCTTCACTATTCTTGGACTGTGTGAAAAGTGCCTGCAAATGGTCTATTTGAAATAAATGCTTGGACTTTGACTTTGGCTGACAGACTAATGTAAATGAATGCTATAGGCTGATGAAGAAGTAAAAAAAAATTCATTAGAAAGAACTGCTAACATTCTAATCTTTTTTAATCATTACCCCTCTCTCCTGTCTCTGGTATGTTCACAAACATGAAATTCTGTGGGGGATTGAAACCGCAACACGTAGCGCATCAGCCAAGAGTTCAAAACGAAAAATCGAAATCAATTAGTGTCGCTTTTTTTATCTCGACAATTATTTATGTACTTCATGCCCTTGGCAACTGCTAAATATTTTTATATGAACGAAGTTTGTTATCTTTTAAGCATCTAGTAGCGCCATCTATCGTGCAACAGCAACACTGGGAAGTATTTTTTAAGATTATAATAGAATAGAATAGAATCGTTTATTTCTGAGTACATGGTGCATGAAGATCTTAATATTAAACAGAATCACATATACTACCTTTACTGGTGTAGAAATATTAAATGAGTATGTAATTTACAATGCATATAGTTACAAATCATGCAATACTGAATAACATTTAAAATGAAACCAACCAAATATAATATAATGAGATATTACAAAGATCTTGAGCACCATGTCCTCTCATTTGATGTGTAGTAATAAGGCTTATGCTCCTGATGAGCATGGTGGTCAAAACTTAATGTTGAAGGTACTCTCATCCAATCTAATTAGGTACTTCTGCCAGTGGTGTAGTGTGAAAGTAAAAAATATATTATTTTGCTTATGTCTCTGTGATAAAGTATTACTCTGCGGGTGAAAGAATTTTTTATTTTTATTTTTAATCGCTAGTAGTTTATGAGTTTACTTGTATCAAAGATACAAATTCTTCCTCGTTCTAATATCACTACGGATAGAACATCCCAAGACAGGACAAAGGCCTCTCTCTCTCTCTCTCTCAAACTTTTTCACATAATTCTGATGTTGAGAGTGCTCTTATGATTTTAAAGATAGTATGCTGGATGGATATATCAGGCAAACTTAACTTTATTGGACTTGCAAGTAGAAGTTAAAATAAATAAAGTGAAGATATAAAAAAAAGATAATGTGTGTTAACAATATATTGAAATATAAGATTTATTTAAAACTGTATCAAAAAAGTAAAATACATAAAAAATGCAACAATACCATCTGTTAAAATTAAACAGAAAAAAAATTAAAACTTCTCTTAAATGCATTTAAAAAAATCTTAAGGCACATTAGACATTGATTGGCACAAGCTCATAACTTTTGTGGAGTCTGAAAGTTATCGTGGGCACATAGCATGGCGGCCACCATCTACTGGAACACTTGCACCAGTAATATTGCTTGCCAAGTCGCTTGCCAAGAACGCTATAGTAGATGCTACTTCATCAGGCTTTCCGGGACGACCCAAAGCATGTGTCTCCTTAGTCCTCAGTAAGAAAGCTGCATACTGCTCCTCGGTCAAACCTCCCCTCTTCTGCAGTTCAGTCAAAATAACCCCGGGGTTAACGCAGTTGACTCGGACACCTTTTGGAGCTAATTCTAAAGCAACACATCTCGTGAGCTGATCCACGGAAGCCTTAGATATATTGTAAGCAAGAACTCCTGGGAAGGATCGAATACCATTCACACTGGAAATGTTTACAATGTTGCCTTTCGTTTTAATCAAATGTGGGACTGCTAGCATTGTCAGATAGTATATAGAACGCACGTTGGTGTTCATTAAGCGATCGTACTGAGCCAAGGACGTGTTCTCAATCGTGCCCATTTCGATGATCCCAGCATTGTTGATCAATACGTCGATTTTCCCGTAATGGTCAATAGTGTTCTTCACAATCTTCTCAATATCGCTTTCTTTTGTCAAATCCGCAGGAGTAATGAAGGTTGCAGCAGAATTTTCGCAGGTTTTACTTACTTTTGTTAAGTTTTCAACGTTTCTACCAGTCAAGGAGAGCTGGGCTCCCAATTTTGAGAGGAATACCGCTGTCGCAGCACCGATGCCGGAGCTTGCACCGGTTAGAAGTACCACTTTTCCGGCGAAATTCATCTTAATCTTAAATTCTGTATTTATTGCAAGTTGATGAGATGGATTCTCCACAAAAACTACGAACAAAAGTTGAAGAGTAAACAAGATTAAATCACGAAATTATCTTATCGCTAAACTTACATAATAATTATAAAAATCAAAAACTTTATATAGCCCTGTTCTATACATATTATTTTATATTCAAAATATAAACAAGTCACTCAGATCGAACTCAATTGGTAAGAATGTTATAACAGTAACCGACTAGAACCAATCAGATCTAGTCAGTCTTATTTATTATTCTCTCTGCAGGGGACCTCGCCAATAGAAACAGACCAACCAACCAAAGATAACAGTGATAACGAAAATCGAAATGACATTGGTGACATAATTGACCTTGAGTTTGACAGATTGACCTTTGAGCTTTTTAAAAAAAAATCTGGTTTGAACACTAAGTCTTTTAAGCCACATCTTCGTATAATGTAGTCACTTTCCATTAGCATGCGCAACGAACGCAACACATTCTAAATAATTCTAATGGATTTGCAATAAACTTGACCAGGTAGTTCACACTATAATAAAATTCATAGCACCATTTTAACCAGATTGTGTCTTGATTCATGATTCCACTTAGATATATTGTATAGTTGTGAAAATACACCAATTTTACATCACAATATCCACTTGGGAGCGATTAACGAATAATAAAAACAGCCGCTGAACTTCACTCGAGAAAATTCTCTATTCTTTGAAATCCCGCCTATAATTCAATTTTTTATCGTTTGCGGTTTGGATACTAAGTGGTATAAGCAATAAAACTTAGGTAGAATACCAACTTACCTTAGCACTTGACAAAAAGTAGGACTGACTTTTCCACAAAAAAGGATGTAACAATTAGTCACAACCAAATAGACCACTGTAATTTTATGAAAGTAAATGTCAAGCGATTATAATTTGACATTTTTAAGTAAGTATTTTTTGTAATAAACATGTAGAATTTATTTAGATACCTAACACTTTTACAAACCAAATTCTCAGTAATATTTTCCCTCAATGGCTAAAGTAAGTTACAAAGAAATGATGATTGCGTATATTCAAAAATGATTACGCGCCTATTTTAAAATCGCATAAAGATACTTGTTTACCCATAGCTCTAGTCTGATTTGTTAGAAATACTAATTTTATTATTTTAGAGAGAAGTAATTCACATACACATTGGACAGGCAGGCGTGCAAATAGCGAATGCTTGCTGGGAGCTTTATTGTCTTGAACATGGTGTTAGAGTGGATGGTGTATTGGCGTACGCAGGTCAAGATGACCACAGCTGTGCAGCCTTTTTTGACGAAACAGGCACTGGGAAAGTTGTGCCCAGAGTTGTTATGATCGATTTGGAGCCAACACCAATTGGTAAGTTTTAGTGTATGATCCCAATAAAAATAGGTTTCAGCTCTGTTATATAAATTAATATCTATGAACTGAATTAAATTGCAAAATTAATGTCTAAATGGAATATCCAACACTGCCTAAACGGGGATGAAATCCGGAACCTCGCGCTGATATTTTTATCAGTTGCGCTTGCGCGACTGAACTGTAGCAATAGGTTTGCTTTTTATATATATAGTTTATAAACTAAATGCTTACAGACGAAATAAGAACAGGGGCATATCGAGAGTTATTTCACCCTTCAACTCTGCTCACTGGCAAAGAAGATGCTGCAAGCAATTTCGCTCGCGGTTACTTTGGCGTCGGCCGTGAGATGTTAGATCTGGCTCTAAATCGTGTAAGAATAGTTGCAGAAGGTTGTAATTCCTTGCAAGGTTTCATGATATTCCGATCATTCGGAGGAGGAACTGGTTCCGGATTCACGGCGTTACTACTTGAAGGACTAACAAGAGATTATGGAAAATTGTCTAAAGTTGAGTTTGCAATATACCCATCTCCACGAATGTCGCCTATAATCGTTGAGCCATATAATGCTGTGCTGACTAGTCATGCTACTATGGATACCGAAGATATATGCTTTATTTTTGATAACGAAGCCTTATATGAAATCTTGGCAAGATTATTAGATACACCACGTCCAACCTACACTAATTTGAATCGACTTATCGCCCAGGTTAATATGCATATATTTTTTATACCTTTACTGTTTAGGCACGTCATGATTCTATAACTAGCCTTTTTCCAAATTTAACATGGAAAGGCTGGCCGTCTGACCTCCACAGGATCACAACCCAATAACTGGCTAACAGGTTTTCAGACTATCTTGCCAAAGATCTAACGATAGTGCACAGTTAAAAGTCAAAAGCTGTTAAAATGTTAAACCCAGATGGGTTTCTGTATAAAAATGGATGTACCTGTACTCAGAGCAATTTCGGCAAGCATAGCTTCACCTTATGAGCCACGCGGCCTTCAATGCTACGAACCCACCTGCCTAGGTTCTTAAGTTAATAATAATATTTCTCTTCAGGTAGTGTCCTGCATTACTGCTTCGATGAGATTTGAAGGTTCATTAAACGTGCAACTTGTAGAATTTAGAACAAATCTTGTCCCTTATCCGAGAATCCATTTTCCATTGGTAACATTTGCACCATTTGTACCAGCAACGAGAGCAATGCACGAAGAGAATACAACGCATCAGTTGATGATGCAATGCTTTGAACCTGCCAACCAGATGGTCAAATGTGACCCCAGAGAAGGATACTACATGTCTTGCTGCTTATTATTTAGAGGAGACGTAAACCCAAACGATATCAATTCAGCTATTGCTCAAATTAAAAGCATGCGAACCATAAAATTCGTTTCTTGGTCTCCTACTGGATTTAAGGTACTTACATAACGAAAATAAGATTTTCTTTCAAGCTTCATCACTAAATATTATATTACAGGATAAAGTCTACACCATGACTTCCAACTCTTTTGATTCAGCTAGTGTATTCGTATAAAGTAAACTACCAAATTGATCGTTCAAATTCAACTCGTCTGAGATTTTTTGATGGCCATCGGTCCACCTTTCTAGAGGTGAACCGATGGCCTGGTAAGGGTTTCGGAAATCTGATAGATGCGAGACGCATAGGGCCGCTCGTTGTGGTACGATTTCAGAGAGGTATTTCGGCTAAAAACCTGATGATGATGCTGAAATTTTTTGTATTATTTTAGGCTATTTTAATATTACGTTAGTGCATAGTGTTTTAATTCTAACTAAAGTCCTAACACTCTAGACACTACAGACAAATGTTGGCCTAATCAGTAAAATTATCTTATTTATTTACCCAGATCGGGCTTAATTACCAGCCACCACAGACAGTTCCTGGTGGTGACTTAGCGGCTTTAATGAGAGCAGTTGTGATGGTATCAAATACTTCGGCAATACGCGGGGCTTGGGAGCGCCTTGCCAAAAAGTTTTCTCTAATGTATGCCAAGCGTGCCTTTGTGCATCATTATGTTGGTGAAGGTTTAGAAGAAGGTGAATTTAAAAATGCCCTTCTAAACGTCAAGGCATTAGCAAAAGATTATAGGGAAATGGAAAGTTGAAACACACTTGTAGGTAAAACGATGAAGTAATTTTGTAAGTATACGCAAACGAAATGTTCCGTAACTAATAATAATTATGTAACATAAAATCAAAAATAAAAAATATTATACTGACAAAAATAACGTACATTTTTATTATACCTCTTCATGATCCGTACTTTTAATATATTATTTTATACACCAGAGAGACGCTTCATGACGCCGTGTATTAAAGGTCATAGCGGCTCTCTGGGCTACGACGAAGCTGATGAGCTGGCCAGGCGGGGGTCTGACACGGTGGCTGTCGGACCCGAACCCATTGTACCAATACCCTTTGGTCAGCTGCGTGGTTGGTTACGAGAGCACATTAGCACAAGTGGAAAGGTGGCGGTCGCTGGCATCTGGCTACAGGTAGGTAAAAGAAGCCACGCCACACTTAAATATAACCCTAACCAGTAATCTACTGCTACTGGTTATAGAGGCCTAGTGGTGGCCTAGCGGAGGCCTGCGGCCAGTGCCGAGGACCATCACTGACCCGCGAACACAGCTCATTGAATAAACACTTCTTCACAATTAATATCACGAATAGCCTATCAATGCGATGACGGAGGAGACTGTCGCGCATGCTCCTCGAGCACTGTGTGAGTATTAGCTGTGCAAGCCGTCAATAATATGAGAACACGAACCTTCGGAGCATCGAATTCACTCTTAAACACCATAAGGAACTTGAAAGGACATAATAATGTCTACCTTTTGAAAGAGGTGAGGTGGTAGAATGAAAGCCGCCATCGCCCACACGTAATGGCCCACCGAGGACTAAACGTCGTATTTCAAGTGTTTTGGTAAACAATAGTTTAAATAATTTAGTATCCATGCCAAAAATATTAACAAAGGCACCAACATGCGTTCGTTTGAATCGGAACGACTATTGGCACCACTAGTAGCGTGACGGGGGTTTTCACCGCCCGGGGCGAATCACAGTCCCTCTACTTTCGTTATCAGTAAAAATCTACTCTTCGTACTTTTTTATTTACTAAATCTTTTATTTATCGAAGTTCCCAATAAAATGTAGGCTAAAAGGTTAAGCGAAGCGATCTTGGAAAAAGTAATAGGTACACTGACTTGGGTGTTGAGAGGCCGTTGAGGCCGTATACACAATAAAAACTGGCAACCTGCGCTGATCTACCAGCGCTCATCGGCGCTGGTCACTCATGTAACAGCTACATAAAGCAAGCAGGTTGAATAAGGGATCTCTATTGCAATGCCTTTTTTATCCCACACAGGTGGTTTACTAAATACTAACGAAATCAACATGTCACTATCCATGTTTATATTTACTTATGTATAATGATAAAACAGTATGCGTGTTGTATTGTACATAGTAAAATAAATGAATATATGGCGGCGCCAGCGCTGATCTGCGCGTGTCGAAGCATATCGGAACCTGAGTGTTGGCGCTTATCGGTACTGGTTTTGTGCATTGTATAGAATCTCGGCGCTAACTACCAGCGCAGACTAGGTACCCGCGCCAGCCGGTTCCGTTATGCACTGGTAGAACGGCGCAGGCTGCCAGCTTTCTTTCTGCATTCGGCCTAAGGCAATCAATTTTTATAAACCAAAAATCTTACGTGCTGGTTTTTTTTAAATAGTCTAATATGAGAGACGTCACGCATCTTTGTCAAATCATCGAAATCTATCAAATTTTATCGATCGAATAACAATGCGCCCCCATTAGATTCAATCGATAAAGTTTAGGTCCATACCAGAGACAGAAGGGGGCGCCTTCTTCAGTTTCAGTATGTTACAAAGTACTCTGTGTCAGTACCGTCCTTGAAGCCATAATGCAGTAATAAAATCAACAAGTAACTCAAATCGTTAGTGCGACAAACATGTGAAATGAAAATGTTTACAATATATTGTTACTAGTGATGGGTAAATGCCCTGGCATTTTGGGCAGATTGGGAAAATTCCCAATAAACGCCCATAAATTCCTGCCCGAGGGCATTTATCTGGAAATTTATTTTTTGTTTCAAAATTAATTCACGACATTAATGTTAGCTTTGGAAACTGGTTTAAATCGATGAGTTTAGTAATGGTTAAGTCTCTATAGGTGTTTTTTATATGAATTTGCCCATTCTATTAAAATTTAAGTTTTACAAAACCATGTTTACGAACACAAATGTTACGAGTTACCCGGCGGCGGCGTAAAAACACTTGCATCGTGAGAGGAGTACGGCAAGAGACTGAGTTATGGTTATATATTATTATATATAGTTATGGTTAGTTGTTTTAAGTAGGTACGTATATGATTTTATGAATTAAATTGCAATATATTTAAAATGTCTTAACCTTTCAATCGTGGAAATTGCAGACACAATAGAAAGACAATAGGTGCGCGAACGCCGGCGTTCGCTTGGGGTTTAATTAATCTTAAAAGAACCATTGAATGTCATCAACCATTTCAAATCACTTCTACCTACCATGCGAAGGCGCAAAGTGGGGACAGCGCCGTGTGCGTGCGCATCCCTCACACACTCACACACCGTGTGAGGGAGGCGCACACACGCCGCGTTGTACCGCCATTTTGTTATTAGTTATCCTGTGTCATTTGTAGATACTGCACGCACGCACGCATATCACTAATCTATTCGAGCATTGTGCGCGCATTGTGAGCACGAGGTGTGCGCCAGGATAATTGTGTTCTGTGGTTCCGGTTTCCCAATTTGAAGTAAATACGTATTGGTTTTAAAAACAGTGCTAATTAATTTACAGTTATTTTTGTAGTAAGTGTTTCTTTTGTATGCCGATCAGTAATTAAAGTCAGATCAGTAGTAAAAGTAGGTAGATTCATAATTATAATAACTATAAATAAAATGAAAGTAGGTATTCGTAATAAGTAAATTTAGAATATAATTAGAATGGAATAAGAATATAATACGAATAGAATTACAATAGCGTCGCGATTAGTTTTATTGGTGAATTTCGCCCTAAAACTTTTGTGAGAGCTGGAGTTTGAACTAGGTTCGAGACCTGTATGACCAATTTCCAGGCTGACCCCTTTTAAACATAATCGCATTTTGCGGCATATCAAAACGTATCTTATATTTATAAGAATAACAGCAGGAGAAGTTTGTGAAGTGTAAAGGAAAAGTGATATTTTTATTGAATCCTGTTTTTTTGTTAGTGGGTAAAAATCATCTAAATGACATCCTCCGGCCTTGGGCGAAGCGGGAGATAATGTCAGACTCTGACTATAAATCCACCCCATTCCTTCTTGCCTTTCGTATCGGAGCCGAGTTTCCCCTTCGGATATCCTGGCCCCAGTAGGCTTCCACCCGGCTGGGCCTCTGCTGTTGCTGACAACGCCTTGAGGTGCACGGGAACAGCGCGCGCCGTCGACGACTTGGACTCGATCCGGACAGTTACCGGACGATCGGACAGCGAACTGCCCATTGTTCGCATTCCGCATGCCCGCGCCTGCTGTGTGATTAGAATAGTTAGGCCCTACAATATACAATAACAAAAATAATTTGATTAACATACCCTTCCAGTGTCATCAATAGTTCTCTAGATAATTATATATAATTATATAGATGTTGATTATTAAAAATTTTACATTGATGTTGATTATTAAACTTTTTATATGGTTGTTGATTATTAAACATTTTATATTGATGTTGATTAGGTATTAAAAATTTTATAATGTTGTCTCTAATAATGCCGAAACTAGTTTTTTATTGTTTGTTTAGTACATATTATTTTATTTCTTGTAACTTAGAACATAATTTATGACATTTAATACTAAAGTATAATCTTTTATCTATTTTTACTTGAAAAAGTTTAATAATGTTGTTATTTAAAAATGAAAATATGTTTAATTCATTAAACCCCAAGCAAACGCTGTCGTTGTCTTTCTATAGTGTATCTAATCGACACGATTGAATCATTCACATTTTTTCAAAGTAAAGTCTTTTATTTCTGTTTTACATGAAAAAGTATATTAATATTATTTTAAAATGAAAATGTGTTTAATCATTCGCATTCCTTCAAAGTAAAGTCTTTTATCTCTGTTTTCACATGAAAAAGTATATTCATGTTATTTATTAGAGTCCGTCTAATGAAAGCGTGACCTGAGAAAAGGAGGTTACAACCAAAAATTTCGAATGTGGTATTATTGAAATAGTAGGAGAAAAAAGTTTTGATACTAGAGTATTTTTTGTATTTATGACAATTTTAGAATAGTTGTACAAGAACTTAAATCCTAGTCAAAAACATGTGTGTAGACTTAATTATTTAGTGGGTGTATGGTAAATGTCAATAACACACAAAATGTTAGATGGTATTCAGTAAAATGGGGTGAATAGAGACTTAGGGGTGAATAGGGACAAAACTTTAAAGGGTATTTTTTCGATATTTGAATTTTGAATATTTTTTGCAGCATTTAACTATATAAAATTTTTAATGAATTGATATTCTATAAAATCGATGCTTTGTTAGAGGCCGATATCAAAGTATCAAAGTGATAAACCAAACTAAAGTTTTGTCTCTATTCACCCCTAAGTCTCTATTCACCCCGTTTTACGGTTCCAAATTATTTTATTTTATCTGATCTCTCAAATGTCGCCATATAATATTTAAATAATATTCTTTATTTTCCATTTGGCGTTCTGGCAAGAATACCAAGTGCACAACACCGTGATAGTCAAATAAATTAGTCAACGTGATTTCAACTTCATCACGTCTCGCCAACACTATTAATGTGTTTCAAGATTGTTGGGTTGGAATCGATTTAGCCTAGAGAAAATTCAGATCTTTTGGGATTAGTCAAGTGGGAACATGTTTTATACTCCAGTGATTGTTTCAAATGATACGGATCGACTCGTGAGACACAAAAAGTTCAGCAGCTGCTGAAGCAGCATCTCTCTCAAACTTGAACTAGGATTTTCGCGATTTTAACTTCAGTTGCAGACTTTCATGCACTACCAGACAGAGTGAGGCAAATCTTTCATTACATCTCAACTGCTTTTGAACGCATTCTACCACTCACTAGCATGTGTTTTTGATTAAGTCGATTCACCAAAAGCCTTCTTTGTTCGATGTTTTTGTCCATTATGAAATTCGCAATATATCAGATTATCTAAAAATATAAGAAAAAAAAATCATTATATCCTTAATATAACTATCTAATAATATTAGTCGACAAGGATCAAGATTATAACGTCATACTAACTTAAAAATCAGAAATCGTATGTAAACAATGTTGGTTTTCATTGAAAACACCTTCTTTCTCTTCTTGTTTTTGTTTGAACTTATTAACCATAGTGTGTAGCAGTTTTTGCACGTTATTGTTTATTGTTTTTCCCACAATTAAACAATTATTCTTGAAAAATAAACATCAGTTTCCAAAAACTGACAATTGCAACCATAGACTTTGACGTGATTTTTTTCGGCAAAACAATGTTGCCAATTTAATTTAAAAAAAAAACTCCAGGTTACGCTTTCAGTAGACGCACTCTATTTTAAAATAAAAATGTGTTCAATCATTCATATTTCTTCTTTCATTTCTTTAATACATACTATTTTACATGAAAAACCACATAAAATCACGTTTAACGAGTTCCAGATTTTTATGCCCTACGATCGGGCATTTATCGGGCAAATAAAAATAAATGCCCAAAATGCCGGGAAGTTACTATATTTTCCCGCCGGGCAGAAACACTTTGCCCATCTCTAATTGTTACTATAATATACAGTACAATTCACGAATGATGGCGGCCGTGAAGTTTGCCTTTGCGAACGTTCGCGCAAACTACACTCTTCTCGCACACCCACGTCGCCATTTGGTTCCTAAAACACGTTACTGCGCAGTCTTCTGCGCAAACTTCACGGCCGCCATCATTCGTGAATTTTACTGTACTGTGTTTCTGTTATTTGCCATTCCTAAAAGTGTCGCCCCGGGCGAGTCATCTCTCCCGCCTACTCACGCCATGGTTGGCGCACTATTCTAACAGTGATGATATCGTGTGTGTCGGTCCGACACATGATACGCGAAAAATTGACATATATATTAATTTGACATATGTCAATTTTTGACATTTCTCAAATGTCAATCGCATGTGTTTATATCCGCCTGCATTCTTGAAGAGCGAGTTTGCTTGAGTCCTAAAGCATTTATTACTAAAACAAAACAGTATTTATTTCCATGTTTCTTATTACTTTAAGCAAAAGTGAAGTTACAAAGCTAAGTTAAATTATTTTTAAGTTGTATTTTATTGTCGAAGGAACTCAAGTAAGTAATATTTTGAGTTCTTTATTTTATAGCTTGTTAATCATTATTACTTATCAACAGCGATTAATTGCTGAAATTACTGATGTTAAGTAGCGTATCTATCTTGGCCACATTGATTGTTCTGTAAGGTAGCCTACTAAACCATACTTTACAGGCATAGGTATTTCATAATATTATGTAAACGTATTATTTAATATTCGTTATCAAATAGACCTATTTATTTATACCGCTAAAGTATACGTACATGGAAACATGTCATGTGGTATAATTATTTGCAAATTAGAACATATGCATTCAATTCCGTGAACCAGGGACACCTTGTTGACAGAAATACCCAAAATTTACAGTTTTCTTTACCAATGTTATAGGGACCCCTCTAAATTACTTTTTAAGGAAAATCTTTTGGAATCAGCCGTCGGCCGTCAACAAGGTGACCCTTTTGGGCCAGTCATTTTTAGTTTGCCTATAAATCCAATCATTCGGCAGCTAAATTCTAAATTCAATGTCTGGTATTTATATGACGGAACCCTGGGAGGTGATGTAGATGCTGTCTTAAACAATTTAATTTTTTTGAAAAATAAATTTAGTTCCATTGGTCTACAGCTTAATAGATATTTCAAAATGTGAAATTTACCTCCCTCAAACGACTGACAGGACAGACTTTAGCAAAATTTAATACAATAGCACCAAATATTCAAATTACTGATAAAAATTCTCTTCACCTCCTGGGCTCCCTAATTTTCGATGAATCCTTTCCAAAATTTATTGAGCAGAAAATAAAAAAAATTAATGACGTCTCGGAAAGACTTTTCAAAATTAATACGCATTTGGCTTTTACACTTATTCGATACTGTTGTTTTGGGCCAAAATTTACATATAGCCTTCGCTGCTCCCATATTTGGAAGCACCCACAACTTATGAAAAAAGTCGATCAAATTATCAGGAACACTCTTTAATCTTAAATGTGGCCTTGGACGACCGAGGGTGGCAGCAAGCTACGCTCCCCATCCGAATGGGTGACCTCGGCGTCCGCAAAATTGCAAGTATAAGTTTACCAGCATTCCTCTCCGCGGTGCTGAAACATTAACCAGGAATATTTTATCTTCCTCACTGGTTGATGTTGAGGTACTGTGTTTGTCCGATGCGTTGAATGCTTAGAAAATGGCTTGTCCCAACACGGATTTGCCCGACAACCTGGCCTTGCAGAGACGGTGGGATGTGCCGCTCTGCAGTATTATACGTAACAAACTAATTAATACGTCTTCAAATACTGCTGAGCGTGCGCGTCTGCTGGCTGTGAGAGAATGGGAGTCGGGCTTATGGTTTCAGGCACTCCCGTCATCCACCATAGGCACTATGATGGAGGACGCCTCGTTTCGGCTCACAACCTGTCTACGCTTAGAGAGCATACTTTGTGTTGCTCCACATCGGTGCCACTGCGGTGAAGCTGTCTACAGTCTCGGCCACCATGGCCTGTCCTGCTGCAGGAGCGCAGGTCGCATAGCACGACACGCTAGCATCAACCACATTATTCGTCGAGCTCTTGTCACCGCCGGCGTACCTGCTGTATTAGAACCAAATGGCTTGGTACGTGACGATGGGAAGAGACCAGATGGTATGACGTTGGTACCGTGGAAGGTGGGTAGGCCGCTGGTGTGAGACGCAACGTGTGTCGACACCCTTGCGCCATCCCATATTCCATGTACGGCGGGCTGTACTGGCGCTGCCGCTGCAGCTGCGGAGACCCTTAAACGGCGCAAATACTGTAACCTTATTGGTAATTAAAGTTTTGAGCCGTTTGGGGTTGAAACGCTTGGGTCATGGAGTCCGAATGCGCGTCTCTTTTTTAAGGACTCGCCGACTGATCGACACCTTGCGTGATCAGGGCTGGCTCAATCTTCGCTCAAAGAATTAGCATTGCCATTCAACGTGGCAATGCTGCCAGTCTTCTGGGCACATTTCCTTGTGGAGGAGTAGGTACTTTGACGCCTGAGCGTTTTATGTATATAGTTAGGTTTTACTATAAATAGTTTATTTAGTATTTAAGTTTTTTGATGAACATAAGTATTAAAGTGTATTATGTTGTAGAAAAATTGAAACATATTTCGATTATTTAAATAAATAATAAATATTGAACATTTATAGTGCACTTATTTTTCATTTTATGTACTACCTTAAACCACCTATGTTTAACAAAATAAATGATTGATTGATTGAAAAATACTATTTAATTCTGACTAAAATATTTTGTTATGATCGTAATTCAGTCTGCAGAGGGCTTTATTTAATTTAACAATTAATAAACAGACAAGAAGAATAGGTACAAAGGTGATGTGATGTGATGTGATGAATTTATAAAGAAACTACCAGCATAATTATCTGTTAAATCAAATAACTGTTGAAAAAAAAAGAAAAACTATATTAAAGTTATCATACTATAATTATGTCAAATAAGTTATAATAAAGTAATGAATTAATTTTCCAGTAATGTTAAGTGTATCACACCTGTGTCGCTGCACGCAGTCTCTGCGGGCGGCTCAGAGCAAGCTGCTGGTCTCCGGCACGAGGACTGGCTTCAACACAACAAACATCATCAGCAGACAGCTCATCACACAGAATAATAAAGCCAGCAAGTTTAAAGGATTAAGGGTTAGTTCATTTTAATGTATCTGTTTTTTTTTTTTTCTATATTTTGCCTGCAATCAGTTTGTTGACTATAAGCAAGTGGGAGAGTGGTAATTGTGGTATAGACTCTCTAGTCCATTTCACTTTTTATTTCTGTTTCTCGAGGATGTGCCGTCTTTTTAACTGTCTCGTAGGGCCAAATATAAGAAATGATGCATACTTATTATTTACATACATATGTATCATGACAAAAAAATGGATAATCTTAATTTTTTTTTTTCCACAACTGTCACACAACGCCGTCTATTGTCAAGCTAAGCAGAGCTTGTGTTATGAGAACTAGACAACTGATAAACATACTCATTTTTTTTAAATACATACATATTATAGATAAATTACACACAGAACAAATGATTGTGCTCACACAAACATTTGTCCTGGGTGGGAATCGAACCCACAACCTCCAAGACCTCCATGACCTCATATTAAAATCTCATGTTGTGACATAACATGTTTGTTATGGTTGGTAGATCTGAGAATAGGTTGTAGGTTATTTTTTACCCTACATGTCCAAGTCAGCTAGTGATAACATAATATTGTGACTTAGCATTTTGTATGTAGGAGGTAACCTCTGGAAATACTGATACTTTCACTAATAGAAAACTACACTGACCCTGAATACTGTAGGCAATTTTTTAAGCCCAGAAAATTCGTAGTCCATGAGAGGGCACCAGATCAGTAATTTTTATTACATTTTAATTTTGTGAAATGTTATTTAAAGAAAACATTTTCTATAACCCTTTTTATTACGGTGGTAAATGATCCAATGACTTTTCCCGCTCTGGGGCAGAGCGGAAAGGTGTGACAGACTTTTACTGATTAAAACCCACTCTTGTTCCTTCTTTGCTTTAGTTCTAGGGCCCCGGTGTTCACATTTTCCGTAATCCTGGAAGTCTAACTTCAAATTCCCCTACAGAGTATATACCTTTTGATGCTTTTGCTGTAAACATGCACAAAAATTGTAGATACCTAATCAATATAGCAGTATCTGTAAATTATTACTATCTACTAATGACTGTATATGAAATTATAAAAAACCTTATCAAAGGCATTACAGTAATCTGCTACTTCACATATGGACATCATTGTTGACATAGGTACCTACCAGTCTGTATGTTTGCAAGCCATTTTATAATATTATGAACACATATTTATATTGTATGTGACTTATATTATGATAATAAATCCATTCAGTTGTGTAATAATGGTCTTGTTAATTTACCTAAGTTGTTGTATTGTGCGGAGGCCCACTCGCTTTCGGTATCTTCGCCTTCCTTAAACAGACATTGAATCTAAACATGGAAATTGCAATTAGGAGCCAAAAATATAATAACATCCAAGTCAATCCAAACTCTCGAACATTTCTGTTCCAGTTAATTACCAATATTAATTTAAAAACTCTCTTCTCCAGCTAACAGACCTGCTGAAACCACAGCACATCGCTGTCCGCCTGTGCCAGACCGCACCGAAGCCCAAGGCGCCCTCCAAAGTGGTGGGCTACTGGTTGCTAGGATGCTCCGGAATGGTGTTCACGGCAGTCGTGCTAGGTATGGTGGCAGGCTATCTTGTACTGTTATATAGCATATACTATGTTATTGATGTGACGCTTAAAACTACTGATGGAAAGAAGTAGGGGTGATAGGTGGGCTAAGTGTAGATGATAAAGCATTATAAGCAATTATTATGTCAAAGATACTCAATGTTGTTGTTGTAAAAAACTAATTGCTAAAAAAATATCTCAAGAAGAAGAAGATCTCAAAATAGTTGAAAAAAGGCTGGGCATTTTCTTATTGCACTTTAGAATTTGAGTAGACTTAGTGAGTTAGAGATTTTTCCGAGTCAAAATAGAATGATTTCTAGTCTTACCAACTTACTAAAGGCTTATTAGTCAATAAATAATCTTAATAAATTTATTGTCAGATTTGAGTCAACAATTTTATACATACACTACACAAACATAATTAAACATACAAAATTAACGATTCCCCAAATTCCAATTACCTAGGTAGTATTATTGAAAGTAGGTAGTATTATTGTTAAAAAGGCATGCAAAATAAATATATGAAATTATTTTTTTATTAAGTAGGTAGGTATGTACATTTGTAGCTGTAGGTATTTATTATTAGTCTTTGTGACACAAATTCTTTATTAAGTCTAAATTAAGTATTGTTAAAAATAAATAGAAATGGGATTTCTAAAATTAATTGTTAATTTTTAAGGTATAATTTATTGTGGTTTACATCGAATAAAGGTCCTTTCAATGATATTTTTGTTTTATTTGAAGTTGGTTAAATGTTTGGATAACATTCGAATCCTCCTGAATGCAAAACAAATATTGATAAATCATTCATTTCTTATTTCCATTGTCCAGCGCCGTTTAATTGTTACGCTGAGTTATACGCAAACATAGATGCATTTACAGAACAAACTTGTTATTAGAATCGCGGGAAGAATTTAATTGATATACCATATAAAGAAATTCAAATATACTTTAAAAGATTGAATAAATACTTATTTATTTGCAAAACAAAATCTCTTAGAACTTACACAGAAACTAGGTTTTCATTGCCTAAATATCACCTTTATAGCCGTAGAAGTAAAGTCGAAAATAAAATGTCTACTCTAATGCCATGTCATATTATTTAGTTCATACAAAATTTCGACTTTATTTCAACTGTTTCAATGCTGATATTTCTTCGGCAGCATATATTTATAATTCCATTTTATTCCGTCTACCCATCTCCATCCATTACAACCGCTTTTACAATGCTGTACAGGTGGTGTGACCAGATTGACAGAGTCAGGGCTGTCAATGGTGACATGGAAACTCCTGGGGGAGAAGATGCCGAGGACTGAAGCAGAATGGCAGGAGGAGTTTGAGAAATATAAGCAGTATCCAGAATTTATCTAGTATGTAGTTGTCTCTTCTACCTAGCTACTTAACAGAGCTTAAAAAAATATTTATTATGGCATCAAACACACAGGCTTTGATTAGTAGACAGTATAGTGGCTTCGCTTTTCTCAAGTGTGTTTTAACCAATTCTAGACAGCTAAAATTCCGAAGTAACTTTGAAAGTCTCGATAGCGTTTTTCGAGTTCATGAAAATATACATATCTCTCTTAAATATTCATTTAGACTTAGAAATTTGGATGAACGTAACTACTTCATAAGAAATTAAAGAAAGTCTATTTCTTAAAAATAGAATGGAAATAGATAATATTCTTGGCTATTATACACTGCTAAATTTTAATCGTTTTAATCCCGTGGAGGTTCGATCCGGTACATGAAACACTATCGATTTGTAAAGATAAAATTAAAAAATAAAGTACCTTTTTTTCAAAACTCGTATTAATTTACGCATGTACGAAATTAATTTCTCTATGAAAACGTCACCTGAGCGAGTCCAATGACCTGTAGGTAGTTTGTAAGCAACGCCGTCTACTACCTACGGGTCATTGGATTAAATGCGAAAGATAAACATCTTCACGTATTAACGGCTGAACAGATTTGGATGAAACATGGCACATAGATAGATCATATTCTGAAATAAACAGCATATAGGATACTTTTTAACTGGGAAGTATGTTCCTTGGGACATTTTTTTACTTTCTATAAATTCTTAAATACAACTGTAAAATGCTACACTATGCGATGCATCGGCCATTCAAACTTCAAATGTATGAAGGAACAAATTTTTGGCGCGGATGACAAGGTTTAGGCTTAACTGGAACTGGGTTGGGCTTGTCTTTCGCGTGCTTATGAAGGGCCTTTAAAGAACATAATTGGTGACCTGAATTCGCCCGACAGGGTCGCTGCAGACCAAGATGGCGGGATGACTTTGACGACATCTTCATGAAATGAAGTGGCTTATAGCCGGGAACAATGTAAGGAATGATGAGAGGCCTTTGCTTAACTGCGGGACGGTGTAGGCTAGATATATCATTTCAGCTGAAAGACGTCTACTGCACACACAGGACCGTTCACTGTGGCGGAACATGGGGCTCTATGTCCAATATTCCACTACTTGCACACAATGCCACCTATACCTTTTTTGTCCTATGATGAGTTCCCTGACAGTTCATTTTTTTCCGTGGCACGCATACTACTTTAGATTAAAAAAATAAACTGGCAAAAAAAATAAAAATGAAATGATAAAAAAAAAATTGTCTTTCGTAAATTAATAAGTAAATTATTCTGGTTATAATTAACTGTTAATAAATTAAGTAAATAAAATAAAAAAGTATAGAACTTAAAAATGTGTAATGCGTTAAACGGAACTTCTGCCAATAGAGATTGACACTACTCGACGACACACTAATCGACAAAATCGGAGCAGCCATCTTGTAATCGCATGTAACGGCAGAAAATTGAAAAAAAGTAATAGAAAAAACTCAAAAAACTATAACAGAGGACTGGAATAAATATATCCGGATCGACCGAATTAGGGCCAATAATTAATCATCGCGGTTAGTTGGAAAAGATTCCGATTCCCATATGGATACGAGTTCAAATCAAGAGTCAAGTTCTGACAGTGAATAATAAATAAATTATTATTTTAAACAGACTGCATTTTAATTACCACTAGCCGTCCCCCGCGGTTCCGCCCGCGTTATTTCAGGTTTTTAGTTTTTGTCAGGTTTTTTGGTTTACTGTAAAATTTCTTTAAAATCCGTATAGAGTAAGATCCCAGGACCGCTAGACATCACGTATTTTCTGACGAACGAAATGTGGACGATTGAGTACTATTAGTATGTACTAAGAACGCATGCCTACCTGCTAGCTTTCTTAGATGGCCAATTTTCAGGTATCAGGTAATCAAGGTACATAAAATTATTACTTACCTCACGTATTTTCTCAAAGCTGATTTTTACGTATTTTTTAAGCAATATCTTTAAAATCAAGTCGCCAATACTCCCAGACACATTCCGTCGGCCATATTGCTTAACAGACGCTTTAATGATCAAGCATGAGAATTTACGTGAAGTTATGTCATTTTTTTGGGATCTTGGACTAGTAGACTAGTTCTTGCGTGAAAGAGTAACAAACATCTACACACACATACAAACTTTCACATTTATCATCTATAAATCTAAAATCGGTAATCCGATTCCATTTTCTTTGCCAACTGATTCGTTATTGTAAAAAATCGATTAAATTTCGTTAGGTCACATCACTATAATTGTCAGACAAGAACTGTCAGGGAACTCATCATAGGACAAAAAAGGTATAGTCCCAAACTAAGCAGAGCTTGTGCTATAAGTACTAGACAAATGATCAACATTTACTTATATATTTCTAAATACTTAGGTACACATACATATTATAAATAAAATACACCCAACCACCTTTTTTTTACGGTGGGAAAATTCATCCAATGACAACCACCGCTCTTGGGCGGAGCGGGAGATAGTGTCTGACTCTTACTGACTAAACGACCCACCCTGTTCCTTCTAGCCTTCATACCGGGGCTCGAGTTCCCTTTCGGATAACGATGGCCCCAGTAGGCTTCGTCCTGGCTGGGCCCCTGCTGTTGCTGACAACTCCTTGAGGCGCGCGGGAACAGTGCCCGCCGTCGACGATTTGGGCTTGGTCCGGACAGTTACCGGACGGCCGGACAGCGAGCTACCCATTGCTCATTGTCCGCAAGCCCGCGCCTACGGTGGCCGGAAATCGGGATCAGAATCCCGGCGGACACCCAACCACCTCACAAACATTTGTCTTGGATGGGAATCGAACCCACGACCTCCGTTGGGGTTTTTATATTGATAATATTATCTCGTAAGATCCCATCTAAATATAATCCATTCTTTTTGATTTATCATTGTTCTGTGATATCACAATTCCACAAACATGTTATTACCTGTACATTTACTCCACAGTAAGAACCAAAACATGACAGTATCAGAATTCAAATGGATCTGGTACATGGAGTTCGCGCACCGCTCGTGGGGGCGCGCGATAGGCGCCGTCATGTTCGTGCCGGCCGCCTTCTTCTGGCTGCGCGGCTACCTCGACAAGCCCATGAAGATCAGGGTCGGCGTGTACTGCGCGCTGGTAGCTGCTCAGGTGAGGTGTTACCGCTATCGTAGACCTACTTTTCCTTTTATGCAACTTATATTACCAATGCTTTGGAAGCGGTGCGTAAAAACATAAACGCAACCTAGTGTAAGGGTAAAGCTAGAACTACATTACACCGACGCACACATGTAGCAAGCAGGGATTGGATACGGATATGTAATTATTTCGGATTATCCGTTAGTTTCGGATAATTTCGGTTACGGATATTAGATTTTTAATGAATTTCAGAAGTAAAATATAAATACTATTTATATTTTACGACGCGACACGTTATGACAGGCTGTCATAACATTGTCGCAATTAGGCTCCGCCCCTATCCGATATTATCCGAAACTTTTATTTCGGATTCAGTTACGGTTATGGATATTATTTTATATCGGATATCCGATAGTTTCGGTTACGGTTATGGAGCTCCCTAACATCCCTGGTAGCAAGCCTGATTTGTACGTAGAACGACGTCGCGTGGCGTGGATCTAGTGTAGCTCTACAAGTCTAGTTTCCATATCTTCTTCTCGAATCGATGGTTTTCTTTTCCCTCAAATTTTTTGGGCCCAGCAGGTTGCCACGTTTATAGCGGCGTTAATGGCGTTTTAGGTTCTCCAAAGTGCAGATGTAGTTTCCATATAAAATGTATGGACACCGGCGCGCCGTGTGTTGCACACCAATCAGCGTGTGTGGCACACGTGTACGCAGTGTAGTTCTAGCTTAAAGGGTGTAAGGGGGTGTAGGTGTAGTGTAATTCAACCACAAATATAGGAACATTAATATTTTGTATGATGGGATTCCAAGCCTATCAAACAGAGAGGCCAATATTTTGTATTCTTCATCAAGTATGTATCGTAATCTACAATTCGGTAGCTTATCAATATCGTTCTACTCCCAATTAACCTTATATTTTCTTTCGACAGGGTCTAATGGGCTGGTACATGGTTAAATCAGGTTTAGAAGACCGTTTCCAAGGCCCATCAGATGTGCCGCGAGTGTCACAGTACCGTTTAGCGGCGCATCTAAGTTTGGCGTTCATTCTGTACACGGGGCTCCTGGCTGGAGCCCTGAGGGTGCTGCGCCCCTTCCCCGTGGCTGCCACACTCAAGTCTCTCAAAGATTTGAAGAGCGTTACTGCGCTTGCACATTCTGTTAAGGCTATGGCGTTCCTTACTGCTGTGTCAGGTGTGCTATTTTGTTTTTAATTTTGTTATAAACTACTATCACTGGCTACTTGCCATTGCTTTTTGTACCTTCAATATTTAACACTTAAATCTTCTCCGCATCAAAGTCGGTTGTAAAATGAATCAATAATTATCATTTCAAATATCTATATGAGGAAGAATGCTATGCTATCTCTTTTTTACACAAGTAACCTAATGGAGGTGACGTTACATTTTATACATCCTTTTTTTGTTTTTTTTTTTTTCTTCCAGATTTTGAAAGGTGTCTTATTTCATTTTGAACGGATTTGTTTTTTTTTTCAACCATTTGTGATTTCGGATACTACTTTTTGATGCAAATAATAAAAAAAAAAATCAAGTTCTCAATTCTATTCTTCTTCTATTCCCAGGCGCCTTTGTGGCTGGTCTAGATGCAGGCTTAGTCTACAGCTCCTTCCCAAAGATGGGAGACAGGTGGATTCCAGAGGACATCCTGCAGTTCTCCCCCACGCTGCGCAACTTCACGGAGAACCCCACCACCGTACAGTTCGACCACCGCGTGCTCGGCACCACCACGCTGGCGCTGGTGACGGCGCTGTGGTACATCGCCAGGAAGAAACCCTTGTCGCCCATGGCTAGAAAGGCTGTTAACGGTGTTGGGGCTATGGCGTGGTTGCAGGTAACTATATCATCATCATCATCATTTCATCAGATCGCCTCGCAACTGCGTTGAATCACTACTGCCTACTGTAACGACACGATGGCACGACGCTGCCACTTTGTCGTCAGAGTTTCAGTTTTGTATGTCAACTTCACGCATGCATACACCGAGCATATAATGACGAGTACGCGACGACGATAAAGCTATGCGTCCGTAGACACGGGCATATAAGCAGAAGGCTATGCTTCGATTTCTCTGTCTAGCTTCGTATTTGGAGTTTGGAGCTTATTATAAGACTGTCGATTGCCTAGTAGTCTCAATTGCGATTATTGATAATGTTGGGCAAAATAGTATCTTTACTTTTTTTTCCTTTGGTATTTCTTGAGTCTCCGAGTCTTAATTTGCGCCCGGGTGAGCTACGCGCTTTGCAACAAATATAGTAACTGGCGAAATGAGTGTACAATAAACCACTATTTTTCTGGTATTTTATTTTTATAATAAGTACCGATATACGAGCGTAATGCTGATTGTTGTATGGTCCTCTAGGTGTCGCTGGGCATCGCGACGCTGCTGTACTACGTGCCGACTCCTCTGGCGGCGTCGCACCAGTCGGGCTCGCTGCTGCTGCTGACGCTGGCCATCTGGCTCACGCACGAGATCAAGCTCCTCAAGTACATACCAAAGTAGATAACAGACTGTATTATTATATTGTAAATTAAACTTTATGCTAGTAAACTTATGGCGGTTTTTTTTCTGGCCCAAGTTATGAAAATACGATGTGAAAATGAGAGTTTTCATCCGGATACATAGTCTTATCTATGCATGTGTCCGCGATCTTGAGCTTCACTATTAATCCGCAGTGTACTAGTTCGCTCTTTTAGTTCGTCAGCTCCAATTTTGAACCAGAAAAGATCAGATCGTTTGTACGCGATTTTTTGTGATAATATTTTTGCCACTATTTTTTACTTTACCTTAAGGCCAACGCTGCGGTAAGCGGGCACAGGTCTTGTGACTGCGCGCGTGTGGTATGCTTGCGTCCCCGTAGCGGAAACCAGATTATTACATGCAGTGTCGCTAGTTCAACTTTAACCTCTCGAATGCCGTAATTAGAGACACAAAGACATTGTGTCTCGCGTAAATCAGCGTTCCGGCAGACAACGGGTTAACGGTGTACATGTAGTTGGGATAGAGAACTTTGTGTTATTACGTAGCAAAAGGGCGCGGGGTGCGGCTCCCCGCGACTGAGCACTTTTCGGCCCTTATGTTTCCTCATAGTATTCTTTGTCCTTTATGTTTGGCGTGAACTGAGCGGCAGTAGCCATGTCAACATAAGCTCTGATGGTTCCGCACGACACGAACTAAAAAGCAGGAATAGTTCGTCTGTAGGAGCGGTCTCACGAACTACACAAGCCTACTGACTAAAAGAAAGCCATTTTTTCCAACAAGTTAGATCAGAACGTTGATTTATTTATTCATTCATTGTGATTCTGTGTGCTTAGCTAGGAGCGCCGAGTGTCGTATACAAACAGCTAACACACAGAAAAAAGGTGCACGCGAATCTCTACTACACACAACCAAGATCAACCCGCCCTGCTGCACTAAACAGCTTAGGTCAGGACAAAATAAGGGTGTTTAATATTACTGGGGACATTTATACACAAACAATGTTATTCACAAAGTGTTTTATTTGAAAATTTAAAATGCTAATATTGCTTACACACTGAAAAACTGTTTTATGTACAAAACTGTGTGTAGACAAATCGCAGATGTGTCGCGTCGAGCCGTACGCGGCGGCGCGCCTTCAAATATACAACTTGAATATAGCCTTACGATACACGCAGTGAATTTGTTATTAAATATAAATCTATCTATCTACATACTTGTAACAATACAGGCATGATCCAAACTCTGCGCTCGTCAGAACCCACATCCATTTTGATATAATATTCTTTATTGTGCCTCTAAGTTTTATATTAGCAGTACCCGGGCTTACGGGTACGATGGACATTTTAGCTTCAATATATCCAATTTATGATTATCTACATTATCATTTCAAATATTACAAATTGGAACGAAACAATAACATATATTATTATTAAGTAATAAACACTGAATGGCAAAATTAGATTTATGATATAACGCCATCGTCGAATAAAAAAAAAAACCAAATCAATATTGATCGTATACTACAGAAATACGGATTTGAAGTTATTCTGTCATAATGAGCTAATTTATTATTTGATCGTATACTACAGAAATACGAATTTGAAGTTATTCTGTCATATTGAGCTAATTTATTATGTTCACACACAAATAATAAAAACATTACAACCAAAAAAATATGGACATAAATATCAAATAAATATTTCTTCAATATCTTGCGTACGTAAATAAATTTTATTGCTTAAGGTACATTTTAGAGGGCAGGTACAGTCGGCGACAAAATAACAAATATGGTGCCGACTGTACGTTTTCTTAACAAGTAAAGTGCTAAGATAAAATAAAAGAGAAACATGTAAAGATGTGAGTATGACATTTGAATAAAGTTTATAATTTTGGACATTACCCGTATCTGTTAGATTTAACATTTAGTTGAGAAATCATTTATGGCGGACCTATTCCTACTATTTATTGCATTGACTATGAAAACGAAAAGAGTATAAAGGCCTATTGTGTATCGATATTCCGTAAAAGCTATTCTTGATACCTCACAGTCAAATACACCAAATGAGTACGAAATAAGTCCTTCAGTGAAAACAAAATGGTAGCACCATACATAATTCCTTAGTCCGAAATAAAACATGTTAGACCGTATATGACTATTGTACAACTAGCTATGGCCGACTGCAATTTTTAACCTAAATATAACTGAAAAAAAAAAAAAATCTATTAGCGTAAAGTGAGGCAACACTATAATATTGTTGATGGTAACACAGGAGTTCACAGATAACAAATACTTTTTTCTTCACTGGCAATTTCAGTCTTGTGAGATAAGGCGTGAACTACACAAGTTTCGGCGACAATTTATTAGGCGGAGTTGTGTCGTAGTGAGATGTCGTACTTTGTGGATGCAGTTCAAGCCTTTGTCACATTAACATCAGGAGTCGTGAACGCAATTATAGACGTTAATACCTTTACATAAAGTAGAGTGTAGCGTGCACGAGTTACATGAACGTATAGAATTTTCTATAATAAAAACGATTATTCTTGAAATGTAATGTAACAATGACAACTCTGCAACATTTACATATATTTTATTGTATTATCATAAAAAGTCTCGTAGAACATAAGTTTAACAGTACTTAAGATATTTTACTCAGTTTGAAATAAAAAATATCATAATGTATGCAGAGACACCACTGCCGAACTAAATAATATCTCGAGCCTCTTCCCAATTTAACTATTAAATAATTATGTATAAATACTAAAGCTAACCTAACAAGTTAGTACTAAAATGTTATAATCATCTTATTACAATTTAGAAATAGAATGTATATATGTAGCAGTTACAATTTAAATAGCCGGTTAAAAAAAAAAACAAGTTATTTAAGTATAAAGTTTCGATAAATCGGGAATTATCGAAACTCAAAACATGAATTATCCAGTATTTAAAAGAGATTTTAAATTAAATCCCAAAATTTATAAAAAAGAATAAAAGTCTTTATAAATTGTAACTGCTAACATTTGAATATCTCTATAACCTATATTGCCATATCAATAATTTCGATACAAAAAATAAACCAACTATAATCATAGACATTTATAATTATTCCGATTTTATAAATAAATGCTGCTGAGGCTTTATTTAATATCACTACAAGGGTTTAAACAACACTCGGTATATAACAACATAAATATCGATACGTTTTGAATTTATCGATAAAGTGCTGTACCAATTTATCGACATAAATAAAGTTTAGTAATTGATGAATCGATATGTGTGAATATTGTCAGTGGCTTTAGGCCATTAATAAAATAATAAAAAAAAAACATAATATTGATGGTATACAAAATGTACAAGCGTGTGATATTAGGTACATTTATATAGTTATGCACAATTTTGTTGAGAAAAATCAAACATATCACTTTCTAATGCGGTTATAAGGGCAGTTTTATAATTAAGCGATAAAGGATGCTGTGAGTAGAGGAGTAAGATTTAAAATGAGTTTCTGACATTAATAAGCATCCTAAAGAAACCAACAGGTATTTATTTTTAAAGTGATAAGTACGCATTTTGTATGTTTTATCTTATTTCAATCGGAGTCCAACTGAGTATCATAGTATAAGGCCATTATATTTAGAAAAGAACTTTAATTTTTTTTATAACTAAATAATATTTTGTTCTGAAGTATATTGCGAATATTTTGATTCAAGTTTAATTTTATAAGAATGATGGATAACCTTAATTTCCTGTCGTGAAGAAAATAATCGCAATACGCGCCAGACCGCTTACACGAAACAATATTAAAGTGACACAAAATTACATCGAAGATTCATTTATTTACCTACAATATGTCCGTCCACTTATACAATCATAACAAAATATAATTTAACCCGAAACTTATGTTAATAATTTCTTTTATAAGAATACAATCCACAAATCACTAACAACATTATAATTTTGCTTTTATTAACTCGTGTGCGAAATCTAACACTAAACATTGTACAGGCTACAATATCCGCATGAAAAAAAACCTTCGAAATAGCAGCTCTAACGAAAATTTCGAGCGTAAAGTGTACAAAGATCTTTTGGCGCCAAAATCGGAAAGTACGACGCCGGCGCCATCTTTTTTTATAATTTATTTCACAAATGTTCACCAACAGCGCCCTCCTGTCAATGTCGTCAAAAGACCCCTGTACCACTGAATTTTGAACATCAACAAAACGGCTGCCTTTGATATGAGAAACGCACGAAATAACCACATTTATCGTGCCTACTGAGTCTTCACATGTTAGAAAAGAAAGAGCAATGGTTGTTTTTTTTTATTAGTATAACAATATTGCCTCGCGAGACAGCCTTTATCCGTTACTCAAGCAATTCATAAACATACGACATAAGATCTAACACATTTGAATGCAAAATTAACACCTAGCGATCAATTAAAATAAACAATATAATTATTATATCATAATAATTCAGTATATATAGAAAATTGTTACATCACAATAGATGGCAGTCGCTTTATGTACGTAAAATGGCAGATTAATACTTGCGTTCAAATGTTTATGTATTACAATACATGCCTATAGAAGTATCCATTTTTCTCACATATGTCGACAAAGTTTGACTGTAACTCAACTTGCAATTATGGCGTAAAATAAAGGCTACTACTATAGACATAATGTAGTGTTAACATAGCTTATAACAGTATACGATAGAAACTATTGGGACATTTCGAAATAGCATTTTAATTGGTTCCTTGTTGAAGCATGGCACACGGACGGCCATAATTATAACATTAAATATACATTGAACACACATTAGAAAAAATAAAAATCAGGTATATAAGCTCCTTATTAAATAAAAAATCTTCCAGTCATTTAAATATAAAAAGGTAATTTTATAAATGATAAAGTCGACCATGTTGTGAAGACGGTACCCCACGTGCGCAGTCGCAGTAGAGTGGGATAACGGCTTTACATAATATCCGTAGTAAATAACTCGACGAGTGCTGTATGGCCGCCTAGAGCATTCATTTCTTGAGCCGTGTTATTGTCTATTATCAATTTTATTTTATTCAGTTTTGAGACAACTTATTTTGTTTTTACATCTACATCAATGTTACACTTTTATCGCATAAATTAATTCCAGACGATTTCAAACACGTAATCATAAATATTTACTATTATATCTCCTTTGATACATAATATAGTAAAATTTCAATTGTGTATCGTAATAACCATACAGCCTTAAAGTATCGCTCTCACTGCAATGTACATATAATATATTAATCACTACAATTGGGGCATTTTATATAAATATAAACAATTTATATACGAATCTGGTACAAATGATAAGGTATGCCGAGTGAGGGGGTCGTCCGTAAAATATGTATCACTCCACTTCAGACTGATTACGATTTAGGCAGCAATGTGGTTTTATCATACAAATCATGGTACTTATATCAAACGTTACTAATGTTACATATTGTATGGGCGATCAAAAGTGAGAAATTAGAATGTAATATTAAGGCGACCCCATCGAAAGCTTTTACAGAAATAATCTTGGATACCACTAATTCGAGCTCAGCGATGATTTCGAGCGCACTATTAATGATAAAACTTTATTGAGCCCATAACTTCTACAACAACGAAGAGTTCTGGCACAAAAAGTTAGAGGAAAGTGACCTGCCGCTCATCGATTACCAGCTTTTCACGATCTGCAGGCCTAGTCAAGTTACAACCGTTTCGTTTCGAATAATTCTACAGTCGATAACGCCTCGGATTCTTTTGTTCTGACTTCACGTTGAGATGATGTCATTTCCATAAATTTGAAGTACTAAACTCTACTAAGGTTAACGATTGTAGATTATCAACTTGGCTTAGCCCTCTGATTTTACAAAATACGAGTAGACCTGTTGCAGCCAACTTGTTTAGTTCGCCCTTCAGTTAATAAGACAAGCCCGATAACTAAACGGCGCTGTTCAACTGAATGATATTCAGCCAATGTCTAATAAAACAACAATACAATAAGATGACTATGCAACACAAAAAAAACTTGGGCGCTCCGACACGGACAGGTAACCTTCCAAGGAGTCCTTTAAACCCTGAAGACAGAAATAAAAGCCCCTGTCGTCATTATTTTACTTACGACAACGTCAGCACATGTCTGAGCTAGGTAAGTAATGATACCTCATAGATTCAAATCATTTGCCTAGCTATTTGATGGAATGGCTGAATTTAATTCATGCGGCTAGTAGAATGGCGCTGTTTAGTAAAATGACTAGGCGGTGTACTGAATCACGAATTAAACTAATCGGTTGCAACACTTTTTTTTTTAATTGATATAAACTAGTGCTTGAGTGCGAACCCACCTGATGGTAAGCTGTGATGCAATCGTTGATGGTGAGGCGCACTAGTTCATTAAGAGCCGACTGACTCTACTCAATAATTCTAGTTATGTAAGTATATTTTTACAGAAATGATTTGGTAATGGGTATGGTTACCCATTTACCTAATAGCTACTACGTTAGATTACTATTTATGAACAAAAATAACTGGTAGATATTAGTCCTTCTCCGTTATTGTATTAGCTAAGGGCACTGTACAAATCGGTTACATATAACTTACACTTCATTCGCATCATGATTAACAAACATTTTTCACTGTCCGTTCAACCGATTTTGATTTCTATTCCGTAGGCATAAGAATGGCATTCAAAGCAAAGACAGTGGTTACAATACAAACTTTTTACTACACCTGCCATTTGTCATGCTACCAACGCAATAGAAGTCAAAATGGGTTGAACGGACCAGTGACAAAAGAGTTGTATAAATGTCTAATCATGTTGCGAATGGTGTATACACTGTTAGTTTAGAATAATTTTATTACGTGGATTATGTTGCTCTTGTTCCTTTATTGAAGCGTCTTTGTGATATTTTGCCGAATTTAAATCGTTTATTTATTCACTGGGTGATTCGATTGGATCGGAATATTAAAAAATAAGCCTTTTGGACTTCGACACAGCGCAAGACTTGATATTATGTTGATAATCCCTATAGTATCATAATCAGCTACAATAAACTACATCGCATTCTTCCAATAGAAATATATAACAGCTCGAGTACAAAATCATGGTCTTATGATATGAAATGTGTAGAAGTTTTGTAATGATAACTTCCATAATATTCGTCAACTTAGCAGAGGGCGCCACAATCGCTTGTGCTTTCTACGATTCATCACACACAAAGCGTATTGTATGGCCCGAACTAAACTATAACCTATACAAAAATAAATAGACAAACATCGAATATATAGGAATAAAACTACAAGTACGACAGCGCAGGGGTGTGAGGCGCGAGGGGAATGTTCCACGTTCAAATCTAACCACAGATAAGGTAGCATTTATTCCTATTCGAGACAGTAAGTAGCTCATCTGCTTCTAAGCTGGGCAAAGTACTTCGAAAGCTCAGGAGTCCTCCGCTAAACGGTCAAACGCTAAGGCGCTGCTTACCTTCCTCATGGAGCTGAGGTGGATCGAATAACACATTTGTCCCACCCGCACGCAAAATACATGCTTTAGACGTGGACTCGCGGACACAAGCCCGAAATATACATACATGGTAGTATTTCCTATTCCCTCGCTTTCTACCTCATCTCAAACCAACCTCCTTAAACAGTCGCCTTTTAAATAAAAATAAAATGGAAAAAAAACCTTTTTAAAAATAAATGCAAAGTACCACAAAGACGCTGGTGGGTGCAATAGGCGCGGTGCTCGTTTCGCGACTAGCTCGGAGGCTGCGGGTCGGTGCTGACGATGACCTGCACCACGTACCCTGGCGTGATCTTCGCCTCCTCGATTAACAGCCGGTCGCCGAGGAGTTTCCCGCCATAGAACCAGCGTTGTCGCCACGGCTCGATGTTCTCTTGAGCCTGCGGATTGCGTAAGGGGTGTTGTTATTTTTTTTATAATAATAATAAAGAAATAATAATTCTTTATTTTCAGGCTACTTATGCCCATACATAATATTAAGAAAAATTATACAGCTTGCATATATTTTGTCAACTTTATACAGATAAACGAGTACAAGACAAGTATGTTAGTTTAAACCTTTTTATAACCAGCTAGCTTTTGCCCACGACTTCAACCGCGTACGTAAAACATAGCATAGGTATGTAACTAAAGAATAAAGCGCTTTCGGTGAAATTTTTTTAGCAATCGGCCCAGTACTATGCCTTCCAAAGAATAGGATCGATTGTCATGTAGTGATGTCACAAGATACTGTCAAATCGATGAAATTGGATAGGATGAGCAAAACAAGATTTTTTTAAATTTTAATTTATTTACGAATCGTGAAGGAAAAAAGTTTAGTCAGAATCCAGAAGTATCTGAGTAGTGGCAAATGGAAAAAGAAGGCGAATTGTTCCTAACAATGAAAATAAGAAAGAGAATAATATATTTTTTTTAAACTAATTATGACTTAAAATTATATATTTAGGTGATGTATATTAAACTATAACGTTTTTACTTCATCTAGACTTCACTAAGACATAGTAGCACAAAGCAAAAAAAAAATCCTTAATTGATACACAAATAAGTTTTCTTTGCAAACCGTTTTCGCTCAACATTTGACAGATCGAGGTTATTAATATAATATAATAATAATAAATATAATATTCCACAACTGTCACACAACGCGGTCTAGTCTCAAGCTAAGCAGAGCTTGTGTTATGAGTACTAGACATCTGATAAACTTACTTATATATTTCTAAATACTTGCATGTTATAGATAAATTACACCCAGACACAGAACAAATGATCGTGCTCATCACACAAACATTTGTCCTGGGTGGGAATCGAACCCACGACCTCCGGCATAGCAGTCAGGGCCACTAATCACTAGACCAACAGGCCTGTCAAATATTGGCTTTACTATTCTTATTTAGAACGCATTGTACTTTCAGAGATTACCTCCTACAAACAAAATAAAACAAACTTTACCTCTTTATAATATTATTAGCGTAGATGAACATTTTAGTCCTTGATAAAAAAATATTGTAGGTAATTAATTAGTTTCCTTAACACTACGGCAAATTATTATCAACAGCTTATAATATGTTAGTTCACTGAGACGCTGATCGACTTCCAAAATAGCAAGCGAGGTCATTCGTGAATAAACCATTATCAAATAAATTAAACTAACAAAATCTATAGATCTGTAATCATTTCATTAAGCCAATGATCCATACTGATATGTATTATAATTGTGATAGTAACTCTGTCTGTTACGCTTTCACGGTAAAAGTACCGAATCTATTTTGATAAAATTTGGTAAGGAGTAAGTTAACCCGGCTTCGACTTTGATTTGCGTCCCCAAAATCGACATTCACATAAATGAAGTCGCGGGCAAAGTTAATATAATACAACAATATTTTTAGTTTATGCGGTATCTGAAAATATTTTGTTCAGAATCAGTAACTGAATGGGTTCCAATAGTTTTTACACCATGTTATATTTTTTTCCTAAAAATATTTAAAAAGGTCACAAGTTGGACACCACCGACACCAAGTACAACACAGGTCACGGTCAACGCAGACCATAGAGGGCGTTTGGTGCCATCATACAGCTGGGTGCAAGTGCAAAACAACCCCTCAGTCGCCTGGATGGCCCGGTGACCTTGTATTTTTGCTGACATAACAAGCTTTTTTTTAACTTTCTCATGATACGGTTATGAAGTTTTGTACATGGATTCTTTACATAAAAATACTAGACACTTGTTTTGGGTTTGGCATTTAATAAAACTAATGTAGTAAATACACATATATTATGCATTCCTTATCGTCGCGAGTGATTTAGGAAGGCAGTATTTGCTTGTAGAAAAACTAATTTATTTCAAAAGGACAAAAAGTCACGGCCTAACTAAAGAGCGGCCATTTCAAGTAACATAACCTTGGCCGCAAGCCAACAACCATTGATAAAATAAGCTAATGCGCCTAATGTCCGTATCATTAAGTCCGGCCGGCATGAAGAGAAAGCACAATGCATTAAAATCATATTCCTAGCCATACTTCCAACGGTTTAGTAATGTAGGTCAACGGACAGTAATTGTCGTGGCGACGGCGTCCAAAACTGTAAGACATTAACAGGTGAATACGACCTTTGTGGAGTACCGACATAAGCACGTAGGTATATAAACATTTCAGGGCTGTGCCGTTGAAATGTGAAGGAGAACTTCATGACTCAAGGTGCTGTGATTGTAAGGATATTTGTAAAGCAAACGTTTATAAAAAAAGCAAAATCTGTTTCGGATATCGCACGATTATCGCGCATAATATTGTTACGCCATTAAACGTGAACCCGCCATATCTCCGAGAAAATAAAGAGTAGCACGTAATAATTAAAACGCATTGCTGTTCGAAAGATCTAGAATGGTTTTTCGTAGCCAGACTTAGAAAAATCTCGAAACATCCACAAAGTACTTACAAGTAGTAGTTAGGTATTTATAGGAAATGGTACTCTCCGACGTTAACAATAGAGTCGAAATTCGCATGAAAGTGACTCTTATTACCACGAGTAATAAAAATGATTTATGACTTCGAGAAGCGATTCAATTGTTCTGGAATTCTGGATCGTTCGTGGGACGTCGGTATCTAGAATTTTCTTGGCTCCGCATATAAATACGTGCCCCCGGCCGGAAGCGAGTCAGTTGTGATTTCGACTGCGATCAAGAGCGAACTACCCTAGTACTCGAAGTGATTTTACTCAACGACCTAAGCGATAGTGTAACGGTACTCTAGTGTTAATTGCGATTCGGATTATTGTTGACTGGACTAATTTGTTATTGTTTGTGGTAAATAAAGTTCTCTCGTCAGTAAATCGGCATTTGATTACCCACGTACGTAACAACTGGTGTCAGAAGTGGGATGCCATTAACACCGAGGGACGACGAACAGCGACCACGAACAAGGAGGCAAATGGAGATGGATGCTGCGCGTCATCGTATGGAGGAGGAAGATCAGGCTGATATGGGAGCAACAGCAGCTGCTGAGGCGCCAACAGGACCAGCCTCGGAAATGAGCCTCGCTGCGGTGTTGGCCGCCATGCAAGCTAGTATGGCGGCTAACCAGCGTAAGCTCCAGGATCTAATCGCGGCTAACCAAGAAGAAGCCCGCCGCGAACAGGAAGCCGCTCGCCGCGATCAGGAGGCCAACCAGCGTAAGCTTCAGGACCTAATCGCAGCGAACCAGGAAGAAGCTCGCCGCGAACAGGAAGCCGCTCGCCGCGATCAGGAGGCTAAGCAGAACTTGATCCTCGATAAAATCGACCACGGCCTCGTCACGTTGGGCGAGAAGGTAAAGAATCTCACCTTGGAGGTCAAGGAGGTTTCCGCCCGAGCTGATAACCTCGAAACAAGAATTGATGGCCACGAAGATCGCCTGCTGGACATCAACAAAAAAATCGTCAAGCTCGAAGCGCGCGAACCCGTTGCTGTCGGCTCACCATCGCACACTCCCTGTGCATCCGCCGCAAAGTTTGATGTGCCACGTTTTGATGGCACGTCTTCCTGGACGGCATTTAAGTACCAATTCGAGACATTGGTCGAAACAAACCGCTGGGATGATAAGCAGTCTTTTGCGGCATTAACTTTGGCTCTACGAGGGGATGCCCTGCTGGTCCTAGAGAACCTTCCTCCGAACAGCAGGACGTTGGAGCGTCTTATGGAGGGATTAGACACTCGCTATGGAGACAAGCACCTCGAGCACGTTTTCCGCGCGCAACTTCGCGAGAGAACGCAGAGGTCGAACGAGAGCCTCCAGCAATGGGGAGTCGAGGTCGAACGGCTGGTCCGGCGTGCTTACATGTCGATGACACCAGAGATGGTGGAAGTAAATCTGGTGCACGCTTTCATAGACGGTCTACGGGATCCTGAAGTCAGGGCTACGGTGCGACTCGGACACCACCAAACTCTAAAGAATGCGATGGCTCACGCTCTGGAAGTGGAAGCCGTACGACAAGATTCACGCACGCACAGAGTTCGGGAAGTGGTGGTCTCGCCGTCACTGCAACCACGTCAACGAGAAGTGGTAGCTGCTTCTTCGGCAAAGTCCCGCTATATTCCGACGTGTTACGGGTGCGGAGAAAAAGGGCACATTCGTACCGATTGCCCCAAGAGGAAGAGGGGGAGTGTGGACTCCGGAACTCAAGTTAACGAGGAGTCGTTAAACTAAATGTCGCCAGGGCCGCGGGGCGGGTGCTGGCTGGTCAACTGAAGGCCCCAACCATCACCATCAATCAAGTTCACAACGGAAATAGTTTGATCATCGAAGGGACGCTGAATCATCGTGCTTGCAATTTCACCGTTGACACGGGGGCGTCACGGACTGTTATAAGACCTGAGTTGCTGAAACGCACCATCTTGTGGCAAAGAGAGTCTCCATCCTGCCGACTTCAGACAGCAACCGGCCAGCCAGTCTCCGTCCTCAGTGATACACAAATTGAGTTCAAAATCGGTGATCAAGTGTATATCCATCCTGCGTTAATTGCGAATATTACCGACGATTGCATACTGGGTCTCGACTTCTTGCGGAATAACCGATGTATTTTAGATATCGACAGGGGAGTATTGAAATTCCCAGATCAAGAAGTCTTCCTGCGAGGAATTAAGTCATGCAACCTCTATTGTTTAAATAATACTACACTGGCTCCGAGAACAGAAACCTTAGTCGAAGTAAAGTTTCCCAAGAGAATCAGGCAAACAAGATGTGTTTTGGTAGAGGATACTGGCCGGCACCCGGAGATCATCACTGCGAGGACATTAGTTATGACGAAAGGGAAATCCAAGGTCAGGATTGTGAACCTTGGGAAAGAAGAGGTCCAACTGAAGAAAAATAGTGTTGTTGGGAGATGTGAAGAAGTCAAGTATCTCCGTCAAATCAACACATCTCCAGCAAAGCAAGACACGACCAAAGTTGAAACGGAACACATCCAGCAACTTCTGGAAAATTCTAAAAGCAATTTATCGCCTTCGGAATTGCAGCAAGCCAGGGAATTTCTGCTACGGTTTCGAGATATCTTTGCAACGGGAAAAGACTGCGGGAGAACAGGTCTCGTCAAGCATGAGATAGATACAGGTGATGCTAGACCGATTAAACAGAGACCGCGCCGCATACCCTGGGCTAAGGAATCTGAGGTAGCAGAAATGGTAAAGGACATGGCTGATAGCGGAATAATTGAGCCTTCTACGAGTCCATGGTCTTCTCCAGTCGTTCTAGTGAAGAAGAAGGACGGCAGCACCAGATTTTGTGTGGACTACAGAATGCTGAATAATGTGACGAAGAAGGACAGTTATCCCTTACCAAGGATAGACGATACGCTGGATATGCTCAGTGGCATGAAGTGGTTTTCGACCATTGATTTGAAAAGTGGCTACTGGCAAGTGGAAATCAGCGAGAAAGATAAAGAAAAGACAGCGTTCAGTACGGGCATTGGCAGCGGCCTGTGGCAATTTAACGTCATGCCGTTTGGGTTATGCAACGCTCCAGCGACGTTTGAACGCCTCATGGAGAGAGTCATGGTGGGCCTTCTTGGTGACGTCTGTCTGGTATATTTGGATGACGTCATTATAATGGGTCGCACATTTAAGGAAAACCTGAGGAATATGGAGAAAGTGTTCACCAGGATACGAGGGGCTAACTTAAAACTAAGCCCAAAGAAGTGTGCCCTGTTCAAGAAGGAGGTCAGCTACCTAGGACATGTTATTTCCGCCGACGGGGTGAGAACCGACCCTGAGAAGATAAAGGCAGTCCAACAGTGGCCGGTTCCAAAGAACAAAACTGAAGTACGTGCATTTCTAGGGTTGTGCACATACTACAGGCGGTTTGTCAAGAATTTTTCGGACATTGCAAAACCTTTACATCAGCTGACTGAGGATAAACGAGATTTTATTTGGGACAAGAACTGTGAGTCAGCATTCGACGAGCTAAAGCAACGGCTATGTGAAGCGCCTATACTGGGGTATCCGAGCAGAGACGGAAGATTTGTCGTTGATACCGATGCCAGCAACACGGGAATTGGAGGAGTGTTGTCACAGGTGCAGGGTGACAGACAGGTCGTAATCGCTTACTTCAGTAAGGCACTTTCAAAGCCAGAAAGGAACTACTGCGTGACTCGACGAGAACTGCTGGCTGTGGTAAAAACCTTGCAGCATTTCCACAAGTACCTTATAGGAAGACAATTTACATTGAGGACGGATCACGCTGCATTGAAATGGCTTCTACAATTTAAAAACCCTGAGGGCCAAGTTGCAAGATGGCTCGAGCAGCTGCAGGAATTTAACTTTGTGACAGAACATCGTAGTGGAAAAGGGCATAACAATGCTGACGCCCTGTCACGACGTCCATGTAATGAGGACTGCAGACACTGCCAGCAGAATGAAGCCCGAGAACACGTTAATTTAATTAGGGCTGAAGGCGACTTCAAGAAGTCCCAGGAAGAAGATGACGATATTCGACCTATACTGGACTGGAAGCGTAGCGGAACTAGGCCCCAGTGGAGTGAAGTATCGTCACACAGTCCCGTAACTAAGAGCTACTGGGCACAGTGGGACAGTTTAGTCCTAGAAAATGATGTGCTTTGTAGGAAATGGGAATCGAACGATGGCAAAGAGGTGACCACACAAGTAATAGTACCACGATGTGAAGTAGTCCCCCTGCTACAGGAAATACACGATGGTGCTTCTGGAGGACACCTGGGCATCAAGAAAACTCTACTGAAAGTGAGACAGCGGTATTACTGGCTCAATTGTAGAGATGACATAGAGCAATGGTGTCGGAAATGTACAGCGTGCGCATCTGTGAAAGGACCACAGACTAGGAGCAGGGGCAGGCTTCAGCTGTACAATGTGGGAGCCCCATGGGAACGCATCGCTATCGACGTCGCTGGACCTTTTCCAGTTACAAATGACGGAAACAAGTACATAGTGGTGATCCAGGACTATTTCACAAAGTGGCCCGAAGTCTTCGCCATACCCAATCAGGAAGCGACGACAGTGGCGAAGAAGGTGGTCGAAGAAGTAGTATGTCGGTATGGCGCACCTTTGGAAATCCATTCCGATCAAGGCCGTAACTTCGAATCTGCGTTGTTCCAGGAAATGTGTACACTTCTGGGAATTTATAAGACACGCACAACACCTGCGCACCCTCAGTCGGACGGAATGGTGGAAAGGTTTAACCAAACCCTGGAGAATCACCTGGCTAAGGTTGTCGATGACCATCAGAAGGACTGGGACCGGTATATTCCACTATTTCTGATGTCTTACCGATCGGCAGTGCATGATAGCACGGGACATACCCCAGCAAGAGTGAATTTTGGCAGGGAGATGAGACTTCCAGTCGATGCCATAACTGGCGTGCCACCTGACAAGACTAAGCCAGTTACGGACTACGTAAGTGACCTTCAAGATCAATTGGACGAAGTGCATAAACGAGTTCGTGAGAATAGCATGAACACCAGCGTAAAAATGAAAACTAGATACGACCGTAATGCCAATGCCAAGGGATTTGAGGAAGGTACACTGGTATGGCTCCACAACCCGCTTCGACGGAAAGGGAAGTCGCCGAAACTCCAAGCTCGATGGGAGGGACCTTACACCGTGTTAAAAAGGATTAATGACGTGACCTACCGCATCAAGAAAGGACTAAGAGGGAAACCCAAGGTTGTCCATGTGGATAGATTGGCGCCGTATCACGGATCTAATAATGCTCGGGACGAGCATGACTAAGAGGGGGGCACTGTTACGCCATTAAACGTGAACCCGCCATATCTCCGAGAAAATAAAGAGTAGCACGTAATAATTAAAACGCATTGCTGTTCGAAAGATCTAGAATGGTTTTTCGTAGCCAGACTTAGAAAAATCTCGAAACATCCACAAAGTACTTACAAGTAGTAGTTAGGTATTTATAGGAAATGGTACTCTCCGACGTTAACAATAGAGTCGAAATTCGCATGAAATGTTATAAAGTGACTCTTATTACCACGAGTAATAAAAATGATTTATGACTTCGAGAAGCGATTCAATTGTTCTGGAATTCTGGATCGTTCGTGGGACGTCGGTATCTAGAATTTTCTTGGCTCCGCATATAAATACGTGCCCCCGGCCGGAAGCGAGTCAGTTGTGATTTCGACTGCGATCAAGAGCGAACTACCCTAGTACTCGAAGTGATTTTACTCAACGACCTAAGCGATAGTGTAACGGTACTCTAGTGTTAATTGCGATTCGGATTATTGTTGACTGGACTAATTTGTTATTGTTTGTGGTAAATAAAGTTCTCTCGTCAGTAAATCGGCATTTGATTACCCACGTACGTAACAATATAAACGGTTAAAGAACCTTTTTTGCGCGAGTATTAAAATGTTTGTTGTTAAATATTAAAATCTGATTCGGGTATTAGTTCGCACGTTGAATATTGATCAAGGTCTACAAATAAAATATGTATCCGAAAATCTAATATTTTGTATATCAGAGTGTTAGTTATCGAACTCTTCCGGAACGGCTTCAGCGATTTTTGTTTTTTTTTTTTTTTGTATGGCCATACAAAAAAACAACCTTTTAACACTCTCGCGTTCATACCGCCAGGGTCGCACATCCACGCCCAAATACTTTATTTCCTCAGGTCTTCACCTATGGAGATGAAGACTAAACGAGATGGAGTATCCAGTCTCAAATACACGACACTAGCGAATAGGACACGAAAACACTCGTCGAATCAATCTGACGCAAGCGGTTAAAGGGTTAACAAAAGAGAGATATTTTTATTTCTAACTAGCTTTTGTCCACGGCTTCGCCCGCGTACATAAAATATAACGTATGACACGCAGGAATAAAGCAGCTTTATATCAATGAAAAAATTTTAGCAATTGGATCAGTAGTCAACTGTGGCAACTTGACCATATTTTTTTCGAATTTATCAAATAACTATGATACTGATAGTTTTTTTAAATATCATAAGATTTGATTGTGACCATAATGAACTGATGATTCATAGTAACAAACGATTTCTTTAAAATACCTTAAAATTGGCATTCTAGAGAAAGAAATATAACAGAGGTCAAATTGACACCATTTTGGCATCTTGACCTAACCATCACTTTTCATAGATAATTGCATATTATTTCCTATTTTAGGTCAATTTGGCCATTTTTCACACCAGCAAAAACACGGCTTGTCACCATTCGACTTCAAAACGCTATATTTTTTTAACAAACAGCGTTATCACAGTGGAAAAAGAAAATGTTGTCAATGGTAATCATAAAAATCTACTACTGATAAAATTATACGTAACACTATCTTAAATTCTACAAATAAACAGGTTTTGTTTGTAAAGGTCACTTAGGGGCAAGTTGCCCTGCATATGTCAAGTTGCCACAGTTGACCGGTACTATAAGAGATTATCCTAAAAACAAAAAAGCATAAAAAAAACTTTATCTCTTTTTATAATATTAGTGTAGATTGTAATCCTGTTTACCATGAAGGTATGAATACCTATTTCAGGTTTCATCAGGCTCTAGGTATTACGGCAATGTAAAATGGAAAGCCTTCCATCGGAACAATGGCACGGCAGCCCTATCATTAAATAAAAGTACACAGTGTGACGCGGAGGCAGGCTGTCGCGTATGGTTGCAAAATTCGCGTCGTTCGCATGCGCTTGCGTCATCCACTGACCGTGTTTAAGCGCCCCGCTGCACAATGTACATATTTTTATGACTGGCTTTTGTAGGAAGATACTATTGTAGTAGGTTACTTACAGATAAAGAATAATAAAATGTTTTTTTTGACTTATTTATGTGAAGGTAAGAGTAAAAGTTCATGGAATTTCTTGCACATTCTTCGCTATAGAGATCTACGCTTTGAAATGTGCAGTTAGCATTATTTTTCTGCCTGACTCACTTCCTAACATTTCAAATGTGCCTGTAAATGGTTTATTTGAAATAAAATGCTTTGAATAGGCTCTTAATAAACTTGTGCGCCTCATCTTCAACGATTGCATCATTGCTTACCGTCAGGTGGGATCGCAGTCAAGCACTAGTTTATATCAATTTAAAAAAAATCTACTAGGGGATTCGGGAAGGTGTCCATACTTTTTGAAGAGGAGTCACTTACTGTGATGGTTAGGACATCAGCTTAGGAAACCTCCATACGTTATATGGAGGCAGACAACTTTAAGGGAGCATTCATTGTGTGCACAGCCAAGTGGAATTCCCTGCCGGATTTGTTTTTCTACATCCTGATATCACAGAGAGTCAAGAGTGAATAGTTTATATCCAGACAAGCGTGCGTCATCGTCAAGGCAAAACCTACGAATATTAAATAAGTTCTTATCTATCTGTGGCACTAGGGTGCTGGGAAATTATTTAATTATCTTTTAGATTTCTATGTAAATACATTTTTATATGTCTCGATGAAAGCCGTACTATGGCCCAAGCCGTAAAATGGATTGCTTTCTTTCTTTAGGTAGAGAGAATCCAATGGAATGAGTATCAGGCCTTAGCCCTGCAGTAGGACTGAATAATATAATCGATCTTCTACCACATTCAGTCCCACTAACGATCAGGTTGTTTTGATTTTCTTCAATTAGTTTTATAAATTCAAGTTTCCGTTTAAATCTAATCTATAAATATAAAAGGAGACACTGACTGACTGATATATCAATGCACACATGCATAGGCGAAACTACTGGGACCGGGAACATGAAATTTGCACAAGGCTTCCTGTTATGACGTAGGCGAGCACAAAGAATTTTCCGAAATTCGGCCCCTAAAGGGGCAAAACGCGAGTCTAAAGTTTGTAATGGAGGAACGTACTTTCACGCGGGCGAAGCCGCTGGCAGAACCTAGTAACCGCATAAACGAATCCATTCTACTCTTGTAGCGTTTAGGGAACAATACATTCACTGTCTCACTGTTGAATTATTCATTGTTCTGTCTAAAAAATTATCTATATTTACTTTCTGATAATGCTTAGAAATTAGTGAGATGTTCTCCAAATAGTCTGCGAGATCCAGACATATAAAATAATAACAGCCGTAGGTACCTACTTGACTTCTAGTAAAAATGACGCGAATTCATAAACTGGTAAACAAGTCATTCTACTGATATCAATGGAATATTAAGTTTGCGTGAATGTCAAATTGTTTAATATTATTTAAATAATACGTTTTCTAGATTATACTCTGTTCAAAATAACATTAGACATTTATGAAAACCTTGTATTACTGTCCGTTCAACCGATTTTGACTTTTATTACGTTGGAGGCACGACAAATGGCGGCTGCAGTAAATAGTTGATATTGTAACCACTTTTTTGCTTTTAATACCATCCTTATGTCTACGAAATAGAAGTTAAAATCGGTTGAACAGACAGTAAATAAGGTTTCTTTAAATGTCAAATTACATGAAATCATGCCCAATATAGAGCAGTTGTAGTTAAAAGAACCAAAAAGTAATTAGATTAACAAAAAACAGATCCAGCACTGCGTTCAAAAATAACCAGAGTAATATAGCGTTGCAACCCTGGGTCGTTCTTTTATAACTCGAGTAGCTACCCTAGAGTTAACCCAACTAACTCTAACTCTGAGCAGGGTAGGTTGGCAATATGCTTGACATTGATAGTGGAACTCGTTCGCATTCAAAAATGCCAGGGTAGAGTAGTTATTCATGACGTCATTAAAGTTAACTCTAAACTCAAATTTGAATGCAGGGCTGTATTTGACTATCTTAAAGCTACTGGGGCCCCTATTACGAGGTCTTATCGCGATTTGACGACCAAAACTGAACTGTTAAAAAGAAAGGGCTATATAGGGTGTGTAGCTCTATCCCCCTTTCTCACTCGCACGCGCGACTTACATTTTAACACGTCATGGTAAAGCCCATGTACCATCAAAGACACGTCCGTCTGACCACCGCTAAGTTAATTTTTGCTTGCACTCGAAACAAAAACTTCAAAGGGTTTGGTTTGGCGACGCGCCGCAGGATTCAAGCGAATTTTTTTTTAAGTGATCAGCAGAAATTACCGCGATGGTACGGATCGTGACTTACTTTTTAACCGAAATTGACTAAACAAAATCTCTATTCAATTCTTCATGGAAGGTAGAATTGCATAAACGTGAATAGTTAAAAAAAATTGTGAGGATATCAGCAGGCCTAGTCAAGTTACGACCGTTTAGTTTCGATTCATTTGCATCGAACGCCTCGAGTTGGTCTCTGACGTCATCTTAATGCTCAGTCACGTGGTCAGAACAAAGGAATCGGAGGCGTGGCCGACTCGAGGCGTTTGAAGCTAGAGAATCGAAACGAAACGGTCGTAACTTGGCGAGGGGAGCAGTTTTTTTTTTTTTAATATTCCACTACTATCACACAGCGCCGTCTAGTCTCAAGCTAAGCAGAGCTTGTGTTATGAGTACTAGACAACTGAAACACATACACAACATACTTATATATTATAGATAAATTATACCCAGACACAGAACAAATGATCATGCTCAGCACACAAACATTTGTCCTGGGTGGGAATCGAACCCACGACTTCCGGCATAGCAGTCAGGGCCACTAACCACTAGACCAACAGGCCAGTCATTAAATCAACTTTTCATTACTCATACTCTGAAAGTAGTTCTGAAGTTGCCTGAGGAGCGGGCTGAAAGTGATACTTTTCATCCCTAGGGAGTTTTACTTTACAACTGACAGCTGTCAAATTATTAAAAAAAAAACTAGTTCAATCTTTACATTTCTATTGAACCATGTTCCAATTTTCCATACAGCCAGTCAATCACAGCGCGATATAAAATTGAAATAACTTAAAGACAAGTGTTAATTAAATAATGTTATATTTTAAGTGATTTATTTGTTCAACTATTTCTTTAAAATACTTTATTTTTAAAAGATTACAATAAATTTCTAATTTTTCATTAATGAGGCTGAATAACTGGCCATCCGGAGAAAAAAAAAACAAAATGGCGGGAAAGTAGCAATCAGTCGTTGGTTTTTTCGAGTTTTGTTTACATTTCCGTACAACGAGATTTGTATTAACACGTTATGTTTATCAGATTAAAATAGTGATTTAACGCCTAATTTCGTAAAGAGGCTAAAGCAGTAGTGGAATACCTTCTACCGCCTAAATCAGAAGAAAGATATCTAAAAATCATAGGTATGACGATTCAGGTTTTAAAAACTTTATTTTTTATTTTTAGTTTCCTCGTATTCGTAATGAAAAGCACAGTGTTTACCTCGGGGTGAAAGTAACCCATTTAGTCCCTCGAATTAGCGACCTCGCTGCGCTCGCCCGCCAACTCCTTCTCGGGACGAAACGAGTTACTTTCACCCCTAGTGTAACAATGTACTATTACAATTTAGTAGTTGATATCTTTTTTTATTGAGTGGGAAATCATCAAATAACTTATAAAAGCTCTGGGTGGGGCTTGTGGGCATGACAAAGTTTTACTGACTAAACCCCACCTCTGTTCCTTCAGTTGCTGCAACTGTTTCAAATATTCTCGCAGCCCAGAAGTTGACACCCTACACTAAGGGAATGCTAATAAGCGCGGTCGGCAAATCGAGTTATACATTACATAAAAGTATTGAATAACAACATTTATACATAATTCATAAGGTCGAGCAGAACTGAAGGTGACAATACGTTTAGCAATGTACCGACAAAATTGCCAGATATATAGATAAAGATATAGTTGGAATAATAACACTGCAGATTTAAATTGTGATATTGAACAAGCTTTTATTTAAAAATCATTTTTTCATAGCAAGCTTTTATAGCTCAGTATACTTATACACCGTTAAATTTTAATCGTTTAGATCCCGTGGACGTTCGATGAAATTAATTTCTTTAAGAAAACGTCAGCTGAGCGAGTCCAATGACCCGTAGGTAGTAGTCGGCGTTGCGTACAAACTACCTACAGGAAATTAATTTCGTGCATGCGTAAATTAATACGAGTTTTGAAAAAAGGTACTTTATTTTTTAATTTTATCTTTACAAATCGATAGTGTTTCATGTACCGAATCGACCCTCCACGGGATTAAACCGATTAAAATTTAACGGTGTTTTATATATATGTAGTATTAATACTCATCAAGACGAATCATACGAGCCCAAACTCGATGGTGTTGTGTCGTTTAACCAAAGCTTATAGCCACATTCCGGTTCCATCATCAGATCAGCTCCTTGTCATAATAATTTTGCATTGTCATCTGATTTACACATGCATGCAAAATTTCAGCTCAATCGGTAACCGGGAAGTGGGTCAAATTTAATTTACAAGATTTGATGACAGACAAACATCGGGATAGGTGAAACTAAATAAAAGCTTGTAAAAAGAAAACTGGATGCGCCATCATCATCATCATCATTTCAGCCGAAATACGTCCACTGTTGGACATAGGCCTTATGCCTCCCCCAAGCGTCGCCACAACGACCGCTCCTGTGCGTGAATGTGCCTACTATTTTTTTAAGCCTGTTTGCACACTGTATTTGTAAGGTTTACAAATATCATGAAAATCCATATTGACTGTGAACAGCTAATTAAAAGATGTTTACATCGTATACATTTAACACATCCATAACCAATCATTATCAAGGTTTTCATTACAAGGCTGTATGTTATCTTATCAGCTATCATCTGTATACTAATCTATGTATCTTATCTCAATTTATCAAATGGAAAATTGAATGAATTTATTTGGGGAACCCCGCAATGTAGACATTATTTGTTGCTTTTTGTCAAAAAGATATTACTATGGTGGTATCTTTTTTTTCGTCGCAGCAGCAGCTGTTTACCAATTGAAAAAAACACACCGCCAGAGACAGGAACAGAAGGAGGGACATCATAAGAATGAAAGTAGAAGCAGGGAGGTCACGACTCTCAGCATTGAGGAATACGATGCAAGGAGGAGGGAAAAGGAAAAACAGAGTGACTCATATATCTACGCACTTGCAAAACTACTGGAGCTAGGAGCGAGAAATTTTGTTTTAAGATTTCCTTTTAAGACGTAGGCAAAGAGACCTAAGAGAGGATTATCTAAAATTCAACCCTGAGTATCCAAACTTTGTATGGAAAAACCTACTCTCACGGGCCAAGCCGATGGCAGAATCTAGTTTATACATACAAACATATAAATAAAATTAGTAACTTGATTTTTTTTTTGTATTGATATAAACTAGTGCTTGACTGCGATCCCACCTGATGGTAAGCAGTGATGCAATCTCTGATGGTGAGGCGCACTAGTTTATTAGGAGTTTAAGTTTTATTTTGTTTGTAATATCAAAATATTTTTTTACATAAATTTATTCGACACATATAACGAAAAAACGAATGTTAATATATTTTTTTGTTTTTTTTTTTCTGCTAATCTCCGTAACGGCTGGACCGATTTCGACGAGATTTGTACGACGATAGCTGGTGTTATAACAAGTAACTTAGACTTTTTTAGAAAAAGGATTAGGGTTCAGCGCAAAATAAAAATAAAAAACTTCGCAAGTGGGCTTGCGCTCTGAGGGATCCGTACAAACTTATATGGATACTTAAAGAGTTCATTGTTTTCAGATTTATTCCTATAGTGGTGTTATAAGAGACCTTGCTTTCAACGGGATCAAAGCGTCAACGGGATGTAAAGTCCGGTTCCCGTGAGTGTCGAAACATACGTTTTTTGCGACATAAACGGCCGTATCTTTTTTCCGTTAACTTAGAAGTTTGATTTTTTCAAGCTTCAAGGGACCGCAGACCTAACTATTGGTGGCCTGAGTAAGGTTTTAATTTCAACTCGATACCTCCACGCGTCTCTTTTGGGGTACAGAACCCTAAAAAGACTTCTTGGAATTGTAACCAAATGGCATTGTGCGGTTTTAATCATTCAAATCTTTTTGACATTTGTTTTTACAATTCTTTTTTATTTGTAATTTCAAGTAATTCAAATATAATTTTTTACTGCTTGTGTTCCTAATTTGCAAGTTTATTCGAACACAATGTAAATTGTTTTTTGGAATAAATAAATCAATTAATTTCATCTTTAGTAAGCCATGACTTCTAGTGTCTCATTTTGAAGAAATACTACCAAAATTATTATTATTTTTTTATTGCCTCTGCACCACCCCAGGTTGACTGGCAGAGACCGCCAAAGGCATTAAGTCCGCCTATGTATTTTGTGTTGTATGAAGATTCAATAAATAAAATATATGACTCACATGTAATTTATTCTTGCACTGCGCGACAGTGTGGCGCGAGTAGACGGCTAGGTCGACGTCCTTGCAGGTGTTGGAGAGGCGCAGGCGCAGCGACAGCTCCGTGCCGCCCTCCACCGGCTCCGACCACTCGGCCGGCGAGTCGCGCCCGCTCGCCTCCTTCACCATGTTTATAGGTGGCGATAGGCAGTATATTGGGACCTATTGAGGGACAACCAATTATAGTTTCTATTTAAAGAACGACGGCGAGAAAATTGTTGATGAAATTATTAAGTGTCTACATATTATTAAATTAGTGTGTGATATATACATACTTGCAAAATTATTTACAAAGAATTAGAAAATCACACTAATAAGTCAGTCTAAATAGCGCAAAAAAACCGTCATAATTAGAAACTGAATTGACTTGATTTTTTACGATAGTAAATAATTATGGCTTCATGGCACACTTTTGGCTCAACTAAACTCTTAATGTTACCACTAATATAAATCTAGGTCAAGTAACATAATATGCTATGCTTTATGTATTGATAATAAATACTTCGAAAATACATTTCCACATTAGATAATAAACATAAAAAGAACAGATTGTGCTTAGAATATAGTGGCTTAAATTACACAATATATGATGATGTCACAACAATAAATACAATATTGTGGACCTATTTTGGTGCAGCCATGAGGCACACAACTGTATTTTTTATTTCTTTTGATAATATATTTTTTGCTTCTTTTACTTTTGATACGTGTTTTTGTATATTATTGTATTTGGGCCTTGTGCTATACCAATTTTTTTTTCCAATTTTTATATCTACAATCAGCTATCCAGCCATAATCAGATGTATTCCACCAATATTAACTTTGCAGGCGACATTCCATTAAATGGCACCATAAAAATATATTCATTACTTCTCAGGTTCTCTGGTCCAGGTCCAGTATATGCTGTACCAAATAAATTATTTTTCTTTCTTCAATATCGAGAATCACATCACCAGAAAAAGCGTGGCATTACACATGACATCTTGTCGTTCATTCAAAAATGCGTAGTATTATTGACATTATATACGTAATCTGACCAACTTTAAACTGGAATATCTTTAATACATGGATCCTATTAATAATAATATCTTAGACAAAATTGTTTAGAAATTTAAACTGTATACTTTTGTATATTTTTCATCACAATATGCTAAGAAAATATGCCAGCCAAATTTTGTTCGGGCCTTCGCCATAATCCTTTATGTTTAATATTACTCCATACAAATTAATAGAATCGATACATTTGCTTGTAATTTTTAAATTTGAAAGAAGAAAAGTTTGCCTGTCTGTATGTTCTTGCTAATCTCCGAAACAACAGTAGCCTGATTCACGTAAAATCAAACAAGCCAAATGTCGTTGAAGTTTTATAGTCGATCGATCGAAGTCCAATCCAAAAGCAGTATTCACGATCTATCGACTTATTTCCAGTTACATTACTATGTATATCAGGATAATGTAATATAGACTGTTTTTTTAATCGACGAATTTCAAACGACTTAAAAATCGGTTTCGTTCAAACTCGATTGATGGATGTGAATACGGAAATGGTCTAAAAGACTAAATCGCTACGATATCGTTACGGTTTTTATTACGTGAATCGGGCTACTGAACTGATTTTGAAGGGACTGTAACTGAAGGAGTGTTATGAGTAGTAACTTAGGCTAAACCCGAAAGGTTTATGCGAAACCCGAAACCTGTGTCTAGTATTTTTATGTAAAGAATCTATGTACAATATTTCATAACCATATCAGGAAAAAACACCAAGTTATTTATTTATTTAAACTTCATGTACAATAGTGGTACATAGGCGGACTTAATGCCACAAGGCATTCTCTACCAGTCAACCTTTGGGTTAAAAAAGACAACACTGTGGTAGGTTTGCACAATAAACAAATACATAATAACAAATAGTTCAAATGGAATAATATAAAATAAGTTATTTATAATAATAAAATACATATATATGCTAAAATAATAAACTAATAAATACTATGAAAAATATGAAATCACTATGAGAACTTAATAACAATACTGAACGAAGACCGAACTAAGGTTGAGAGGACTTCAAGTAGTAGTTCCGAATTTTACGTTATAAGTCTGTTATGTCAGCAAAAATACATAGTCACCGGGGCATCTAGGCGACTGATGGGTTGTTTTGCATTTGCACCCAGCCTTTTTCTGGCGCCTAAGACCCGCTATAATAATCAGTCACGACATGTGTTGTACTTAGGTAGTGTCGCTGGTGTCCAACTTGTGACCTTTTTAAATATTTTTGGGAAAAAATATAACATGACGTAAAAACTATTGGAATCCTTTCAGTTATTGATTCTAAACAAACTATTTCAGGTTTTGCATAAATTATTATTTTTGTCTATCTGTACCTATGCTGGCTAGCTAATCTCGGAAACAGCAAAGCAGCAAGGAAACTTACTACGGGGTTAAAAGTATTCTATGTTCTGATAAAATCACAAGTGTATCTGTGTGCCAAATGTCTTCAAAATTTATTCAGTGCAATTACATATAAATGACATAACCATGCAACAGGTAGACAAACTTTTATATTATCCTTTTATCCTACTAACATTTTTCTATTTTACTTATATTATTTATTTATTTTACTCCTTGCCTTGAGACCCACAGGGAAAAAATAGTTCAGATCCCCTTATATTTAGTAACAAATACTACACTTCTTCGTTCTTTACTTAATATTAACTGTATGAACTGTTGCCTTCTTTTGTATTTCAGGAATGTCTATGAATGTAATTTGTCACAACATCTATGTACCATGTCTTTGGTACTTTTCCTGTCTCTCATAATTATAATCCCACCAATATTAGTTCTGAAGGTGACTGACCACACCAATGAGGATGCATGCTCCTGAAAATATGTCCTGTTGGTGCCCTAGTAAGACTGTAATCATTTGAAAAAAAAAATACAACAGCATAGTATTGATATTATCAATATGCTTTGGAGTGTGAAATTAGCATAATTTTTCTGAGTGATTGACTTTTCTTAATAATTCAAAAGTGCCTGCAAATGGTTTATTTGAAATATACTTTGAATCTAAATCAGATGCAAATAGAAAAATTAAATTCAATTTAGTTATGAATAGACTAAATGAAGCACTACGAAGGAGATGACGGGATGATCTTGATGGCTTCCTTAAGAATTAGAATGTGAAAGCGAGGAGCCGTGATCATTGGAAGGAGTGGAGGGAAGGCTTTGCCCAGCTGTGGGATAATATGGGCTAACTATAATATAATAAATGAAGCATCAAGCTTTGTTTATCCTTTAAATTGTAGTTCTGATTAACTATTTTGGTTGGTAATCCCAAAATTAAAGTGTTAACTAGTTATGAATGCAACACAAGTTGCTCCAGGATGTGTGAGGTTAATGCCGCATTGTTTGTTGTCCAAACTTGATAAGAAACCAAATATAAACAGCATCAAAAAAGGCCCAACAGGAAACAAACATACATAAATAATGTATTATATACAATTCATACATATATTCAAGACTTCTTAGAGTAAAAAATATGAGGAAAAACTCTCTTGTTTGTTATAATTATAGTTTTGACAAATTAAGGACAAAATCACATTTCTTAGTTAAAATAATCTTTTCTTATTTGTGTCAATGAAACTAAAGTGTTGTTTTAAACAGCTAATACTGTCTGCCAACAGTCAATAATATGTTACCCTTAGGTCTGCTGAAGGTCAATCAAACTGATTACTTTAGTATATAAAATTGTAATGAGACAAGGAGTGCATGCTTACAGCTACACTATTGGCAGTTAAGGATAAAACAATGTGTGTACCTGATATCTTGTGCCCCATTCATCATAGCACTCTGTGAGGTAACCATTGGGCACCGACACACTGGCTCCGTCGAGTATTGCCTGTGCCAGCTGGAAGTCCATCGCCTCAGCAGCGACGGCAGCAGCTCGCAGCGCGTCCCAGATCTCCTTGCGTCCTTCGAACGCCGGCGCTGTGTCCCAAAACTCATCCCTTTTGCTACGTAACTGTCCCTCCGTCAATGGCACGTCTGATTTCCATCGTATGGTCTCGTGGCACAGCGACTGGTTCTTCCTCAGCCCGCCTATAACAAAGAGTTATGAGAACACGCACTCGACGTCTCCACGGAGACAGATGATCGCTTACCCCACCTGAATTAGGCCGAGACACGGTAGCCGAAGACTCTTCTATGGGCCCGCTACCACTTCTAGTTATTCCTATGCAACCGCCCATTATGATCACATTCTACAATTGCTCATTTAACAAATATTTACAAAAAAATTATTAACAAATAACATTTTTATCTTCTGTACGCTTCTGTCAAAAAAGATTAGCTGTATCTGTTTTGTTACTGCTTCAAAAGGTCGCGTATAAATCAAAAATGGTCGTCACAAAGTAATGGAAAAAAAATAAATTTCGTTGTATTCTGGTACTAAAACTATAAGGCATTTTCGATACAGTAACAAAAAGTATACTCAGATAATTTCAAGAATTTTTTCTTCTTCAAATAAGTGAAATGTAGCTGGAAACTGTTATAAACGAAACGCATTAATCTTCATAAAATGTCACTACGCAATTATTTGTAGTGGTAACCTCAAATTACGGACGTTTAATTTCTTATCATGATATTTCAAAGTTATCGACGATAGCGTTCTTTATTATTCTAAAAACCAATAGTTGTGAGTTTATTTTCAACGTAAGGCCCAAATTTTCGTAATCTTCGATGAAAACAACAAGTTTAAATTAATTTTGTTACTTCCCAAAACAAGCCCAAGTTAACAAAGAGTAGTAACATGACGCTGCTTTTTTTTTGTGACCGTATGACGTTTATTTGTTTACATGACAAATGTCAAAATTCATGTCTACAAAACAAATGTGTTCTGTGTTACAAAACAAACCTAAATCCACCACAAATTCACAAGAAGTAACTAATTAATAAAACTAATATTGGTACGGATACAAAATGAATTCACTTAATTTTAATATAGAAGACTACAGAGTAATTACGGTAAGTGTCAAATCATTCAAAGCAGGTTTTTTAATAAAAATTTTGTCATTGGCAAAGTAATCTTATCTTTGAACCGATTACTTTAGTTTTATGAATAATTTTATCTACAGGCTCCCGAGACTGCCTACTATATATCAGAGTTTATAACGCCGACTGAAGAAAAGGGAATTTTAACGAATATTTATGCAGCACCAAAGCCAAAATGGACTCAACTCTCAAACCGAAGATTGCAGAACTGGGGCGGAATACCACATAATAATGGCATGATAGCGGAGTCGATACCACAATGGTTGGATAAATATCTGGAGAAAATACACAGTCTCAAAGTCATGGATGGTAAAAGGCCCAACCATGTGTTAGTCAACGAGTACTTGCCAGGGCAGGGCATCATGCCACATCTGGACGGATCATTATTCTATCCAACTATCACTACAATATCGGTTGGATCTCATATAGTTCTAAATTTCCTTGAACCAACCGAAGAAAACACTATTAGTTCAAAACCTGCGTTCTCCTTTTTACTTGAACCAAGAAGTTTGTTGATACTTCAGGAGAAGCTTTACACTCGTTATTTGCATTGTATAGAAGAAGTGAAAGAGGACTTACTGGATGCATCAATAGTTAACATAAATATGTGTTCAGATGAATATGTTCGGCATAAAACTGTGCCTAGGAAAACCAGGGTATCTCTGACGATAAGACATGTGCCAAAAACAACTTCTTTTAAAATTTTCGCTGGTATTAAAAGATAGATGACGATAGACAATTTTTCTCCTGCTACAAAGGGTTTCCTAAAAAATGATGTATATATACAGACTGATTTTGTATTGAAGTCCTCTCCTAACAAACCACATATATTTAAGCAGTATAGCTATATTTATTGTAACCAATATGTTTATACAGCTGGAAGTCGTATAGTCTGAACTATAAACTTACTCTTCTGACTGTAGGTCCTTTCTATTGCAGTCAGTAGCCGAAAATCGTTTAAAAATTAGATTTGTAAGTTATAATTTAAAAAAAGAACTTTGGTTTTGTATTGCACCCATTATGTATCTATTTCTTTATACATACAGGTTATTACTTTTAAGTTGTTTCAACAAAATTCCACATTCAAACATATTTTTTATACAAATCTAGGTGGTTTATATTTTTACATAAATTACAATTATGAAATTACATAAGTCTTTTTAATTTTTTGATCATGAGATTTACAAAATTATTTCCAAGTATTAGATTTGTATTTAGAAGACAAAATTTTGGTAATGCTACAAGGACATACTGTGCTGGGTGTGCAGAAGCAGGAAAGGTAAGATAAAGTTAACATTTCTATTTTAATCATCTGGAGAAAGTGTTCTTAGAAGGCAAGGAATGATGGCATAACAACTTTACACCGCAAATATGTCGACGAATACGACCTGCCGATAATTATCTTAAAGCGCGTACAGACACAGCGAGGCGTGCGTCGCGAATGGTTCGTCACGCATGCCTCAACCTGAGGCATGCGTCGGTAGATGTCCCGAACGACATAAGCTCAAGCTGAGCACGCAAACCACCACGCACGGTGTTCGTCAGTAGAAAACGTAAACAACTGTCCATCCACACATAGCGCACGGCTCGTATTGAGGCGGCGTTCGCGACGATCGTATGACGCGAATGCTCACTAAGAGCAAATACGTTCACACAGCCCGAGGCAGGCAAGACGAGCCATTCACGTCGCACGCCTCGCGATAGATGTACGCGGCTTTAATTTCGAACAAGATGGGTGACTGTAGCCTACTTACTGCCAAATGAGGGTTGATATTGTGATAAGACATTCAAACTTAATTTTTTAGTTTAATTAATCTGATTTGTTACATCCTATGGTTACATCTCTGGGCAAATGCTTCCCCCTTATCCATTTCTATTGTTCATGCAAGAAGTAGAGCAGTCATGAGATTGTCCAAAATTTAAAATAATTTTACAGAAAGGTTTGTGCGTTTGCGTTTATGAAGATAACAGACATTTAGAACTATCGCCATGCGGGCAAGAAGTGGACCAAATGTGTGGAGGCAAGATATCGCAGCAGTTAAATGCGTAAGTACCTATATATAAAAATCTCGTGTCACAGTATTCATTATCAAATTCCTCTGACACGGCTTGACCGATTTTTATGAAATTATTTGGGTTGTAAGCTATTTTTGACAAGACAGCAGCTAGTAAGTTTTAAATAAATGATTGTTTTTTAAAACAATTGAGATTTATTTTTGTTAAAAAAACTGGTATAAAGAACTGTGTGCAGGGCTGAAAATACCCAGTCCGACTGGACTGCCATTTACCAGAAATAACAATTATTTTATTTTTGTTCTGTCAAAGTAATAGGAACATTGTTGTTTTTCAATAAAGTCGAAAATTAATTGGCTGCATCTGACCTATAACTATGACTTATGTGTCTTTCGACTGGCGCAGTGGTTGAACGATCGGCTGCTGTGCTGCTTGTTCCCAAACGGGACAAATATTTAGGTATCTGACCTACAAGTAGTTGTTCCGGGTCTGGGTGTCCTGTGTATGTGAATTCACATGTTTGTGAAGGCACCCGCGATACAGCAGTAATTCCTTGTGAAAAAATGCTCCAGGCTGGCGTGCGAGCTGAAACTGGGCAAGTCGTTCGCGATTACCGAAGTAAAGGATTATTCAGCGGTGGCCATCACCTGCATAGGATCGAAAGCAGCTGGCTACGACCCGCTTGAGTCGCTCGATGAATCCAGGGTTAGTAGACTAGAACTCTATTTTTTTATTGTCCATCATGCAGTGCTTCTGAGACGATATCTCCCACAAAAAAAAATTAAAAGCCGTTTGTAGTCACTGAGTATTTTGTATGAACAACGTCGGGTCTATGTCGATTTCGCGGCCCCGTAACAGCGGTTGAATTTTTAATTAAAAAAAAAAACAACTATTCAAGATAAACCTATTCACTCTTGACTTAAAGACCCCTAAGTTGTAGCTATCAGGAAACACAGGCTCCGGCAGGGAATTCCACTCCTTGGCTGTACCTACGCATAATACATGTGTTCCTAAAACGCTATGTACCGATGGCACAACGCTGTACGTCGTGTGGTCCGATGACGGAACGGACTTGGCGGAATTAGATTGTGCAATGCCAGTGCACACTCCCCGAAATGTAAACGATAGAAAACCGACAGACTAGCAACTCGGCGGCGATGCTCAAGGCTTTGTAGTTTTGACTTTACAAGTGCATCATTGCCGATGATTCTCTTGGTTCGCCTCTCAATCGACTCCAGCGCATCAAGCTGATATTTGGCAGATCCATCCCAAAGATAAGAATAGTACCTACTCCATACACAATCGAACTTGGGCTTGATAAAGATTGAGCAGCTGTTCCGGCGTGAAGTACCGTCTCACATTTGCTAAGATCCCCTATTTTTTGGCAGTCAGTTGAGCCTTTGCCTCGATGAGCCACATTTCATTTCACATTTCATTCCAGGAGTTTTGAACATATTATTGGTAGTTTTATATTAGATATGGATTTTTCTTTGCTCTTTTTTTTTTGTTTTTTTTTTTTTATAATGGATAGGCTCGCGTTTGACCACAATCTCACCTGATGGTAAGCGATGATGTGGCCGACGATGGAGCACGCTTGCCTAGAAGCAATCTATTCACTCTTGACTTAAAGACCCCTAGGTTATAGCTATCAGGAAACACAGACTCCGGCAGGGAATTCCATTCCTTAGCTGTACGCATAATGAATGTACTCCCAAAACGCTTTGTACGTATAGGTGGGATGTCCACCATGTACCGGTGGCGCAACGCCGTACGTCTTGTGGTCCGATGATGGAACGGACTTGGCGGAATTAAATTGTGTAACTCTAGAGCACACTCCCCGAAGTGTAAACGATAGAAAACAGACAGGCTAGCAACTCGGCGTCGGTGCTCAAGACTTTGGAGTTTTGACTTCACAAGAGCATCATTGCCTATGATCTTCTTGGCACGCTTTTCAATAGACTCTAGTGCATCTAGCTGGTACTTGGCTGACCCATCCCAAAGATGAGAGCAGTACTCCATACGCGATCGAACTTGCGCTTGATAAAGGTTGAGCAGCTGTTCCGGCGTGAAATACCGTCTCACCTTTGCTAAGATCCCCAATTTTTTGGCAGCTAGTTGGGCTTTTGCCTCGATGTAGGAGCCGAAATTAAGGGTAGACGATAGCGTTACCCCAAGAAGTTCAAGGTGGTCGGTAATTGGCACGGTTACACCCCGGAAAGATGGAGCCGGGTGGAATTGGCTCCGTTTAGCGGAGAAAAGACACGCCTGGGTTTTCGTCGCATTGAACTTGACCAGATTGGCATCGCCCCATTCTGAGACTGCCGCTAAGGACGAGTTCAAGCGTTCAACCATAGCCTCTCGAAATGACTGGATCTGTGACCCACTAGCTCGTGCGTGAGACACATATCTTTCAGCAACAGTGCTGTCGTCTGCATACCCAAAGGTTCCGGGTTTAAGTAGGTCATTTATGTGCAGCAAAAACAGTGTTGCCGAGAGTACCGACCCCTGAGGGACTCCGGCATTAATATCCATTTGACCGGACGAGCATCCATCAATTACCACTCGGATGGATCGATCCCTCAAGAAGTCTGCGATCCAATCACACAGACCAGTGGGCAGACCGAAGGAAGGAAGCTTATCAAGAAGGCTTTCGTGCCAGACCCTATCGAAGGCCTTCGAGATATCAAGGGACACGGCAAGCGCTTCCCCATGCTTCTCAATGGCCTCGCTCCAGATGTGAATGGCATACGCAAGAAGGTCCCCAGTAGACCGATTTTGACGAAAGCCGTATTGCTGGTCGCTGAGGATGTCGTTAGCTTCCAGGTATGCCAGAAGCTTCCTGTTAATTACCCGTTCTATACTCTTACAGAGGATGGACGTAACAGAGATGGGTCGGTAGTTTGCCGGGTCAGCTCTACTGCCCTTCTTGGGCACAGGCTGCACGTTGGCTTGCTTCCAAGCCATCGGCACTTTTCCAGTCTCATATGAGAGGTGAAATAGGCGAGTCAAGATCGGAGGCTCTTTCTGAATTTCAACTTCTTTGCATATATATGTATATTCGTATACCAACTGTTAAAGGCGTAAGTAAATAAATACAATTTGAAAGTGTTTAGACTGCTCAATAGACAAAAAAAAAGCTGTAAGTACCTACAGTACATTTTGACCTCACCATCCGCTCTGTCTCCGAAACTACTGATCTTAAAAAAAAAATAGAATATGGTTATTTTCTTCTACATAACAGAAGAAACCTATAAGATTAAACTATTTGATTCTTCCTTCTTCATTCTTTCTACACTGACATCGGTCTTCGGTCGAGCGTACCGTCGGTAGCGTATGACAAACAAAAGTAGGTAGCAATAAATCAGCCGCGGACGTCAGCGTTGCCGTGCGATGGCCCATAGAACATTGTGTTTATTCGTACGCTCTACCGATGTCAGCGGCCGATGTCAGCGTAGAAGGAAATCAAGCTTTATGCTATTCTCCAGGAGAACCTCCGCTGGGGCGTGGGCTCGGGCGTGAAGCTGTTGCGGGAGCGCGGCTGCGTGAGCGTCGAGGTGGACACGTGCACCGCGCCCGACGCCGCCGCCGAGGCCGCCGAGCTCGCCGCCTGGGGGTACGCACTTTACTACATACACAAGCTGCTGAAAGATTGATACTGTTTAGCCATCGAATAGGACACGTGCACCGGTGCACACACGCACGCCGATTGCGCGAGTACTTCGCACCTGACCTTTTTAATAAGATGTGTCTATGTGGAGACATAGACAGATCTTAAGGTCAAGAGGGCTTGATAGTCGCTTTTCATTCATCCTCCGACAAAACCATCTAAGTGTAGCGACATCTATGGCGCCACATAAGAACCGTGGTCGGAAAATCTTCTATTTTCAAGGGAGGTTTGCTGGACTTTACGCTTTGTTCCGCATAGTGCATACCCTCTAAATAAGCATATTAGCACGTCTTTTAAACTACAACATCATCATCAGCCTTTTAATTGTTCTCACTGCTGGGACTCAGGCCTCCTCTGTAGGAGAGGGAATTGGCCGTAATCTACCACGCGAGCCCAGTGCGGGTTTGTGAATGTCACATGTCTTCGAATTTTTGGTTCTAGGACATGCGGGTTTCCCATACGATGTTTTCCTTTACCGTTTTTAGAGCAGTGGTGATAAAATAAATTACACAAAGTAATGCGCCTGGTTGGGTTTGAACCCGCGACCTACAACTCGTACGTCGGGGCCACCACTCGGCCACCACTGCTCCACTGCTTTAAACTACAACGTTTCCATAATTATTATTAAATTGTCTACTAGCTTCTGCAAGCTTTTCCCAAGGGAACATACTCGCGGGATATCATCATCATCATCATCTTCCTGCCCTAGTCCCGTTTTATTTGGGGTCGGCGCAACGGTCGGGATAAAAGTATCATAAAATTTGTCGTAATCCAGGTCATTTACCATGTTAGCGAATGGCGGAACTTATTTTGATGAAATTTAGCGCAAGGGTAGACCATGGAATAGTTCATAGCGTGCTCTAATGCAAAAACCAACTAATGCGCCAACATTTTTGTTTTATATTATTATCATTATATTCGATCAAATCTGTAAGTTATTTAGCTATCTTTGTAAATAAGTGTCGTAGCTAATAACCGGTTTTAGGTACCTTTATATTAACCTTCATGAAACGAAATATAAAAATTCTTTTTTAGGGTTCCGTAGCCAAATGGCAAAAAACGGAACCCTTATAGATTCGTCATGTCTGTCTGTCTGTCTGTCTGTCTGTCCGTCCGTCCGTATGTCACAGCCACTTTTTTCCGAAACTATAAGAGCTATACTGTTGAAACTTTGTGTATAGATGTATTCTGTGAACCACATTAAGATTTTCACACAAAAATAGAAAAAAAGCAATAAATTTTGGGGGTCCCCATACTTAGAACTGAAACTCAAAATTTTTTTTTTTCATTAAACCTGTACGTGTGGGGTATCTATGGATAGGTCTTCAAAAATGATATTGAGGTTTCTAACATCATTTTTTTCCAAACTGAATAATTTGCGCGAGAGACACTTCTAAAGTGGTAAAATGTGTGTCCCCCCCCTGTAACTTCTAAAATAAAAGAATGATATTACTAAAAAAAATATATGATGTACATTAGCATACAAACTGCCAACGAAAATTGGTTTGAACGAGATCTAGTAAGTAGTTTTTTTAATACGTCATAAATCACAAAAAAATAACACTATTATTAAAACATCGATCAAAGTTACAACGAACTACAAGAACTTTTATATTATGTTACTTGCTGCTACGGAACCCTTCATGGGCGAGTCCGACTCGCACTTGGGGTTTTTTTTTGATTTTTCATATCAAAGGCGATAGCTGTATTAAATTTGGATAAAAATTGCAGATTGATGGTTTTTGTAATAAAGGACGAATCCTTATTGCAAAAACCAACTATATGCAATTTTTGGAACAACTTTTAACTATAACTACTTTTTACCAGAGGATTATTTATGTTCCTTTCAAGTGGGTGAAGCCGCTGGCCATAGTTAGTGTCTTTATAATTGTATCTGGTATAGGTTCGACATGTTCAAAACGGAAGAGTGCAGGCCGCCGTGCCACGTGTCCGCGTACAACTTGCAGGCGCAGCACATCGCGCAGGCGTGGTGCGAGGGCGCCATCCGCGGCCAAGCGCAGAACTGGGCGCGCACGCTCTCCGACATGCCCGCCAACCAGATGACGCCGGTGGACCTGGCACAGGTAATGGCATACCAGCCTTTTTACTTTTTTTGACTAACCTGTTGGTCTAGTGGTCAGTCGCCCTGGCCTGCGCTCCGATAACGGAGGTCGTGGGTTCGATTCCCACCTAAGACGATTTGTGTGATGAGCACGATCATTTTTCCTATTTTATTTTAATTTTATTTTTCTGCAAATAGCTGGGTTTTCAGTGCAAAATAATCCCTCAGTCGATGGATGGCCCGGTGACTATGTATTTTTGCTGACATAACGAGCTTATAACTTTACGCTACGGTTGAACGCTTGAGCTCGTCCTTAGAGGTAGTCTCAAAATGGGGCGACGTCAATCTGGTCAAGTTCAATGCGACGAAAACCCAGGCGTGTCTTTTCTCCGCTAAACGGAGCCAATTCCACCCGGCTCCATCTTTCCGGGGTGTAACCGTGCCAATTACCGACCACCTTGAGCTTCTTGGGGTAACGCTATCGTCTACCTTCAATTTCGGCTCCTACATCGAGGCAAAAGCCCAACTAGCTGCCAAAAAATTGGGGATCTTAGCAAAGGTGAGACGGTATTTCACGCCGGAACAGCTGCTCAACCTCTATTAAGAGCAAGTTCGATCGTGTATGGAGTACTGCTCTCATCTTTGGGATGGGTCAGCCAAATACCAGCTGGATGCACTAGAATCTATTGAAAAGCGTGCCAAGAAGATCATACGCAATGATGCTCTTGTGAAGTCAAAACTCCAAAGTCTTGAGCATCGACGCCGAGTTGCTAGCCTGTCCGTTTTCTATCGTTTACACTTCGGGGAGTGTGCACTAGAGTTACACAATTTAATTCATTCATTCATAAAAAAAAAGTGCAGAAAGTTTATCATTGCGACCGAGGCGGAATCTGCACGAGCCGTGTAGGCGAGTGTGTTATGGAGCCGACGGCTGCAGTGACAAACTACATGTGTTTCAAACTTTTTCTAGTACACTCACCGAAATGAATAAACGGGGATTGACCGGCGACTCGAGGGGGACGACGCGCGCCCATTGTGATGCGGTACATGTCATAAAACTATGGCGGGGGAGACCACAAGCACATTGTGATGCGGTACATGTCATAAAACTATGGCGGGGGAGACCACAAGCACATTGTGATGCGGTACATGTCATGAAACTATGGCGGGGGAGACCACAAGCACATTGTGATGCGGTACATGTCATGAAACTATGGCGGGGGAGACCACAAGCACATTGTGATGCGGTACATGTCATGAAACTATGGCGGGGGAGACCACAAGCACATTGTGATGCGGTACATGTCATGAAACTATGGCGGGGGAGACCACAAGCACATTGTGATGCGGTACATGTCATGAAACTATGGCGGGGGAGACCACAAGCACATTGTGATGCGGTACATGTCATGAAACTATGGCGGGGGAGACCACAAGCACATTGTGATGCGGTACATGTCATGAAACTATGGCGGGGGAGACCACAAGCACATTTTTGCACTTGTTGCGGGAAATAGCCTATTGCGTGCCTGTAAGCGATGGGATAAGAGCGGGTTTTCGAGTGAGTGTATTGAAAAGTACTATTATATTCCAGGCGGCCCTGGACAGGCTGTGCCCGCTGGGCGTGCAGGTGGAGGCGTACGACCGAGAGTGGATCGAGGCGCAGCGCATGTCGGCGTTCCTGGCCGTGGCCAAGGGCTCGTGCGACACGCCCATGTTCCTGGAGTGCGCCTACAGGGGCGCCGGGCCCAACCTGCCCACCGTGCTGCTGGCAGCCAAGGGGGTCACCTTCGACAGGTATCACTCACACACACATTTACTCACGTTGCTACGATATTTACATACTCGACCTTTTCATTTTTTTACGTTCATACCGTGACCTAGTACCCGGAGACACCCCGGGCATCGGGAGTCGAAGGGAAATTTTCGGCCACCGTAGGCACAGACTTGCGGACGGCGAGCATTGAGTAGTTTACCGTCCGGTCGTCCGGCAAGGGTAGTTTTTTAGTGATAGGTGTGAATGAGATTGAAAAATACTCACTGAGTATAAAATACTCGCATTTGGCTTCTTTGAAACACATCACCAATGAAATTCACGTATTATCAAAGAAACTTCCGCCTGACCATCGCTAAGTTCAATTTTGCTTGCACTCGAAACGAAAATTTCAAAGGATTAGGTTTGGCGCCGCGCCGCAGGATTCAAGTGAATTTTTTTTAAGCGATCAGGCAGAAATGACCGCGATGGTACGTCCCATAAAGCTAATCTTTTGTTGTGGGGCACAGCGGAGGGTTATGCTTAAAGGAGACGCACTCGATGACGGAGAACCGCGGCAGCATGGCGGGCGCCGCCGTCGTGCTCGCCGCCTTCGAGGTCATCGCCAAGCTTCAGGTGAGCCGCACTTCAACTGAAATCTCCATCTGTATATAGTATCTAACTAAAAAATAAAATACACCGGTCCAGTGCGAGTCATGCTCACACACCGAAGGTTCAGACTTTTTCCTATACATGTTTGTGTTAGGAGACCTTGCACTTTACCAAATTTCAGGATTATAGGTCAACGGAAAACACCATGTTGGTCTTGATGTACTTTGGGATTGTCCGAATGTACGTCATAAATAGCCTTTTCTTTAGATTGCGTTGATGTAGAAGTTCGATTTTGTTACTTCTCCAAGGGGTAGCAGACTTGTGTATTTGATACTAACTTTCGCCCCAAGCTAAAATAAAAAAAATAAAAAAAAAGACGTGTAGCACTCGGGGACTGCCGCCGGTAAAGCTATTGCATAGCATTTTTATCAACTTATGCAATTATAATTTTTTTTTTTTTTTTATGCAGTATTTTTTTTTCTTTGATATTAATTGAAGTTACACTTTCAATTCAACATTGAATTGAATTTTGATTGATTGTTCACTCATTTGTTTTCTTATCGGTCACCACGCTCAAAAAACAAATGAGTTTTTTGAGCGTGGTTAGTTTGGTGTTAGGTTATTTTCGTTACGGAATTTCTGGATTCGGTCTCCACGCTCAAGGCCCGCGATAGAAGCTATGCAATAGCTTAAAAAGAAATGAATGATGAAAAAAATATAACCTATTAAAACCTAACCTATGAAAACCAACCAACCACCAACCCAACCTTACCTATGAAATATAGCCTATGTGACTCAAGAATAAAGCAGCTATATTTTATGTAAAGACATACGCTATATTTTATGTATGCGGGCGAAGCCGCGACAAAAGCTTGTAATATAATAAATCTTTATAATATTAGTGTAGATTAACTTAAACTGCACACGTTCCCGAGAAAAATGGCCTTGGCAGACAAAAGAATCCTATTAGGATTTTTTTTGACCAGTTGACTGAGGTATGGAACAACTCTTATTTGATTACAGTTGCCTATAAACGTGGCGGGCGTGATCCCCATCTGTGAGAACATGGTGAGCGGCCAGTGCATGAAGGTGGGCGACGTCGTCACGGCGCTCAACGGGCTCTCCATACAAGTAAGGAATCATCGTCATCATCATCAGCCTTTTTAATGCTCCCACTGCTGGGACTCAGGCCTCCTCTCTAGGAGAGGGAATAGGCCGTAATCCACCACGCGGGCCCAGTGAGTTGGTGGATGTCACATGTCTTCGAATTTTTGATTCTAGGACATGCCGGTTTCCTCACGATGTTTTCCTTCATCATTTTGAGAGCAGCAGTGATGAAATAAATTACTCAAAGTAATGCGTCTGGCAGAGTTTGAACCCGCGACCTACAACTCGTAAGTCGGGGCCGTTAGCACTCGGCAAACACTGCTCTCTTATTTAATCAATACCTTTAAACTGTCTTTGCAGGATTGTCATAATGCAATACTCAAGTGCATACGTATCTAGAAACCAATAGAAATGTACAGCAGCATTCATATAATAGTATATTTTGTTTTATTGTTAATAGACTCGCGTTTGACCACTATCTCACCTGATGGTAAGTGATAATGTGACCGAATATGGAGCACGCTTGCCTAGAAGTAACCTATTCACTCTTGACTTAAAGACTCCTAGGTTGTAGGTATCATGAAACACTGACTCCGGCAGGGAATTCCATTCCTTAGCTGTATGTACAATGAATGCTATTTTTCATAGTTTTGGATTTGGCGATCCACGCCCACATGAAAAATTGTGTATCTTTATACTGTATCTGTATACTATAGAAAGCCAAATTTTCAACGACGGTAATCTACTAACGACGGTCATAAGTAAGATGTGCTGTTGAGTACACCATGATCGACAATAAATTCTTTCTCTACTCCGTGGTAAAATCCCTCTTTGAGGAGACGCTCGAGAGAAGTTATGGCGTCCTCACCTTCCGCATGACGCAGGTCCCCTCCGGACATGGCGAGTTCGGAAGGTTCCTATTTAGGATTCAGATGGAAGAAGCGCCCGGGTGTCATCATTGTGCCGATTACCCGGAGGTGTGCCACGCTTGGGCGGAGCACAGCCGTGTCCTCGTCGGATCGAGAATTAGAATTAAACAGATCCTAAACTTGTGTTGAAATAATATTTAAACTTGGTCTTGATGATGTAAAGTTTATTGTTTTAAAATGTGACAATCGTTTCGAATTGAGACTAGACGACTGTGTGATCCATCTACACATTACCCTAACGTGATGGCCCAAATGTTTGTTTCAGATAGAGAACACAGACATGGAGGGTCGCCTGATGATGGCGGACGCGCTTGTGTACGGCCAGTCGGTGTACAAGCCCTCGCTCGTCATCGACGTCGCTACGTTTACTCGTATGTATTTCGTGTTGTTTCGAACTTGTGATTGCCATAAATCTTTTTCTCTAATAATAATTAAATTTACAAGTAGTTCGCTTAGTTCCGACCGTATTGAAACCTCAGGGCCTGGCACGCGACGATGGCAAATGTTCCAAATGATACATATCACTGATTCGGAACATTTCAGTGGCTCAGATACAAATGTTCCAATTGCAAAGATGACACACTTTTCCCAGGCCTACCTAAGACTGCCATCCGTAAATGTCACTCAAAATAAGAATTGACTTAAAGGTCCAAGTGACCAGGTCATAAAAATACAAAAAAAAAAAAAAAAAAAATGTCACTCCTCCAAACGTTTCCGCTCACGACGTCTACAACGTTACAGGTACCGGCACGAATCATGAGCGCTCGGCGTCAGAGTGGGGATCGCTTTGCGCACGTACGGCTATGCGCCACCGGTACATGGTGGATATCCCACCTACACGCACAAAACGTGTTGGGAACACATTCATTGTGCGTGCGGCTAGGGAGTGGAATTCCTTGCCGGAGTCTGTGTTCCCTGATAGCTACAACCCGGGAATCTTTAAGTCGAGAGTGAATAGGTTTCTTCTAGGTAAGCGCGTTCCATCGTCGACCGCATCGTCGCTCTCCATCAGGTGAGATAGCGGTCAAGCGCGAACCTAACAACAATAAAAAAAAAAATACATTGGCGAGCCAATCGTCGTCGTTGTTAGATACATGCAGCAAGCGCAGGGAACGAATCACGAGTGACGTCTATGACACGATGGTGCGGCGAGCCAATCACTGACACTCCCCGCCCCCGCGTCTCACTTCGTACCACTAAAGAGACCGAATATTTGACTTCTGCGCAACTTGAAGCCAGCGCTCAAGATCCGTGCCGGTATCTGTACCATTATCGCTTACCATCAGCTGAGAAAGTAGTCAAACGCGAGCCTATCCTAACTAATATTATAAATGTGAAAGTGTGGATGTTTGGACGTTTGTTACTTAATCACGCAAAAACGACTGAACGGATTTGGATGAAATTTGGCATGCATATAGCCTTTGACATGGAAAAGAACATAGGCTACCTTTTATCCCGATTCCTTAAGTACCTAATGCCACGCGGGCGAAGCCGCGGGCAAAAGCTAGTCCAGAATAAAAAAAGGCTAACCGACGTTGTCGTTATAATAGAAAGCGATCTTCACACGAATATGCGGCCATCACTGATTATCTGTTCGGCAAAACCTACGTTAAAGTTCACCCATGTTCTGGTTTTGCTGAAGAAATAAAATCGACAATCGCGAATTTCTATAATAATAATCTTGCTGCATGTATCTAACAACGACGACGATTGGCTCGCTAATGTATGGAATGCGCAAAGCGATCCCCACTATGACGCCGAGCGCTCAAGATTCATGCCGGTACCTATAGTAAAGGCATATTGACGCAGCGTCAAACACATGTGAAGAGACCCTTAAATTGCGCTAAGGAACTTTGTTCTCATAATTGCATAAAGCTCGGATCACGTTACTGTGTTGTGTCGCCTTCTGACGTATTTTGGCTACAAAACGCGTTGCGATATGACGGAGTCCTAAACGGATTCGCTTGATACACTCACCAGACTGACTTGATACACCAGTATCTGACGTATGCCATGCCAGTCATGATATGTGCCTGTAGCATAATGCTTGTATTCGAATATAGGCCTCAAACAGAGCGAGGGACAAAGTAGGTACCTATCAAACATATGAAACCGTCATTTACGTTCAAACTGAAGTATGTTAGGCAAGGTGGAACAGTATAGCTAGCGGGTCGATAGTCTTTGTTTTACTCTGATGAAACTCGTCTTCATTCGAGCCTTACATTTTTAGTAATATAAGTGTTTGCGCAGATGGTGTGCTGATGGCAACGGGCGGCGGTGCGTTCGGCTGCTTCAGCAACTCGGAGGAGGCGTGGCACGCCGTGCACTGCGCCGGCGCCGCGTCGGGCGACCGTCCCTGGCGCTTCCCGCTGTGGCACTACTTCCACAAGCAGATCACGAGTCAGTCACATCCTAACTATCACTAGTTTACAACTCGGAGGCTTCGGAGCTTCGGAGCCGTTGCCTCCGGAAATCATTTTATGATTTTATATTCTTCTTCTTCCTGCCCTTATCCCATATTACTTAGGGTCGGCGCAACACGTTTTTTTCTTCCATTCTGTCCTGTCACCCGTCAAACTATCACTAACTCCCTTTTCTTTCATATCACTCCTCACACAATCCATCCATCTTTTCTTCGGCCTTCCTCTCCCTCTCCATCCATTACTTCAACTTTTCAGTCACTGGCGATGAACTGGTGATGACTGATATATTTATATATAGATAGTCGTTACAGGTAGTTAAAAGTCAGGAAATACGACACCAGTCTTGCCAATACGTGTGTGACATCTTGATAATCCTTCACGCCCCAACAGCTGTACAAATTTCATTGAAACTTGGCATACCCACTGATAGACCATGTCCTTAGAACATGGGATACTTTAATTACTTTGGTTCCCTATCCATTTGCATAAAATTTTAAAACCTAATATAACTTAGCATAATTTTGTTTGGCATAATTATATTTTCGCATAATATAATTACGCATAACAGCTTACGCATAATTTTTTTAAGCATAATTTCTCTAACCATAATAATGATTAAGCATAATATTCTAAAGCATAAATTTATTAAGCATAAAGTTCTAAAGCATAACTTTTTTAAGCATAATATCCTTAAGCATATAAGCATGAAGCAAGCAAGCATACAGCATGCAAGTAAGCATACAGCATGCAAGCAAGCATGCAAGCAAGCATGCAGCAAACAAGCAAGCATGCAGCATGCAAGCAAGCATGCAGCATGCAAGCAAGCATGCAGCATGCAAGCAAGCATGCAGCATGCAAGCAAGCATGCAACATGCAGCATTCAAGCGAGCATGCAACATGCAGCAGGAAGGGTTTCTGTCACGGCTCCGGCGCTGCGAACCTCCGGCGGCCCCGCGCGTGCTAATCGTCGCAGCCGCCTGCTCCTCAGCCCGCGGGCCGCCTCGCCCCCACGCGCCTACGCGATTTTAAATTACACTCTAGGGGTAGGACAAACAAGACTACGTGGAGTCGGTTTGCAGCAATTCGGTTCTGTCACTAACTTTTGTTGCACAGCATATTAAATTTTTAACCAACAATATTATTTAATTGTTACAGAAACTATAGCAAATTGGTTTGATCAGAATTATGTATGGGGCACTAAAAGTTGTTATTTATATTAATTGTATGCCTAAATATTATTTTGCTAATAGTCATTAGGCCTACTAACGTTATGCGAATTAGTAAAATTAATCTATAGGATGATTATGCCAACATAAAATGTATGCCTAAAAAAATTATGCCGAAGTATTATTATGCCAAAACAAATTGTGCCAAAATCGTTATGCCGAAGTATATTAGGACAAAGAACATTATGCGAAAAGAAGGGATCCCAATTACTTTACCCCGGGAGTAAGTTTCCCTGGGTATTTTCGCCTGTCACACGGGCAAAGTTGCTAGATGAAGCTAGGTTTTACATAAGTAAATTACATGCTAAAAATATCTATATAATATATATAAAAACCCGGCCAAGTGCGAGTCGGACTCGCCCATGGAGGGTTCCGTAGCAGCAAGTAACATAATATAAAAGTTCCTGTAGTTCGTTGTAACTTTGATCGATGTTTTAATAATAGTGTATTTTTTAGATTTATGACGTATTAAAAAAAAAACTACTTATTAGATCGCGTTCAAACCAATTTTCGTTGGTAGTTTGCATGGTAATGTACATCATAATTTTTTTTTAGTTTTATCATTCTCTTATTTTAGAAGTTACAAGGGGGGACACATTTTACCACTTTGGAAGGGTCTCTCGCGTAAACTATTCAATTTAGAAAAAAAAAATATATTAGAAACCTCAATATAGTTTTTGAAGACCTAACCATAGATACCCAACACGTATGGGTTCGATGAAAAAAAAAAATTTTGAGTTTCAGTTCTAAGTATGGGGACCCCCAAAATTTATTGCTCTTTTTCTATTTTTGTGTGAAAATCTTAATGCGGTTCACAGAATACATCTACTTACTAAGTTTCAACAGTATAGCTCTTATAGTTTCGGAAAAAAGTGGCTGTGCCATACGGACGGACAGACAGACAGACAGACATGACGAATCTATGAGGGTTCTGTTTTTTGCCATTTGGCTACGGAACCTTAAAAACGAATCCCTATTTCCTTGGTCACAACATCACGCGCGTGAACGGCTGGACCGATTTCGCTAATTCTTTTTTTGTTGTGATTGTTATTATGAGGAAAAGGTTCTTATAGAAAAAAATAATTAAAATTAGGGTAGAGTAAGGTAGAGTAGTGTATAGTAGGGTGGAGTAGGGAAGAGAGGGCGAAGCCGCGGGGCAAAGGTAGTACCTGATAATAACATGCTATTTATTGTCTTTGATGTACTACGATATTTGTATTTTTCTTGATCCTTAGCTGTACCTACACACGGCAATGCTACACTCGTGCAAGAATCTCGGAAGTAAAACGTTTCCTTTTCAATTACAAGGTTCTTCATATTAATTGCATTTCTTTGTTACAGATGAACCCGCTGTTGATTTGAGAAACAAAGGCTCTGGACACGCGACACCATGTCTTGGAGCCGCTTTTTTGAAGGTAAGTTAAGTATCTTGTAGGCAGGGCTCAAAGTCTCCTCACGGCTGTCGTCCAAATGTCTTCGCAAGGTTCTCCAGTACTTCAGTCACATTTCAAGGAAAGACGGTGGCAACCTCGAAAGGCTAATTCTGGCGAAGCCAACCATACGTTGATCCAACCAGATCCGCACCGCTCTATACGATGTACAATGCCCTTCACACCGCCAGAGACAGAAACAGATGGAGGAATATCGCAAACGTTAGAGTGATGAAGCAGGGAGGTCACGACCCTCAGCATTGAGGAATACGACGCAAGGAGGAGGCGGGGCGCACCATGGCAAACTTTTGTTTCAAATCATAAAGGTTTATTAGGCTGCGTACAGACATCGCGAGGCGTGCGCCGCGGTTCGTCACGCTTGCCTCAACCTGAGGCATACGACGGTAAATTTATGCGTGCGTTCCGAACGACACTTGCTCAAGCTGAGCATGCAAACCACTACGCTTAGTGTTCGTCAGTAGAAAACGCAAACCACACCTGTCCGTCCACACGGAGAGCACGGCTCGTACTAAGGCGGCGTGCGCAGCGATCGTACGACGATTCGCTCACTGTGAGCACACTCGCCCACACGGTCCGAAGCATGCGAGACGAACCATTCGCGACGCACGCCTCGCGATTTCTGTACGCGACTTCATGCCTTTGTGTCGCATAACCAGTCAGTGCAGTGCGATGCACGCTCGAGTACGGACGTGTTTCCACTGTGCACGGTACGAATTTTATTCGCGTGTTGCGCGGCAATAACCGCCGCCCGAAAACACTATGAGTTCCAAAAAACTCATAGTGAATGAATTGCTGGCATTCCTAGTCCATGCTATTGACTACATGGACGAGGTGAGCATTCTGCAGATATGCCGGTCCAATTTCAAGGAGGACGAGATCAGCAGTGTAAAACTGCTACTGTTCCAGTCTCTTGGAAAACTGGACCAGATGCCGTCTCGCCGAAGAGATGGAACTGAGAAGAGCATTCAAGATATCATAGATATGTTGAAGAAGACTGACCCGGACGACGTGCCAGATTTCGTGGCGAAGGAGCTCAGTAAGCTGCCTCCCGTCACGTTCGATCACGTCGACGTCACACGGCTGCTAAAGGACACCACTACCTTGAAAGTGGAGATGACCAAGATGCAGTCTAGAATGGAGGCGTCAGAAAAATCCAATGCTGAACTACGTGTGGAAATAGCATTATTGCGCAACGTTGGTTCAGTAACTGGGTCACCTGAGGCCTCAAACGTGAAAACACGTCAGGAGGCGCAAAATGCATCAGTCGGCGGTTTTGATTCGACAAACACAAGTGCGTCACCAGCTGCCGAAAATGCTGATCAAGCACCGCCTGCCGTCGCCGTCGCCCGCGCCTCTACACCGGCTGCTGAAACGTCATACGTAGGTACGTTGACCTCTAAACGTGCCTACGCTGCTGTTGCCATCTCCAGGAAACCATCAGGTACGTCGCAACCTAAGCGACAAGCGAAAATAGGGGACAAAGAGACAACGGGTTCTCAACCTACCCAGACTGCGGTCCGTACCTCCTTGCTAAAAACGGACCAAGTTGATGAAGAGAGTTTCACTCGAGTAGAAAAGAAGAAGAAGAAAAAGCCCTGTTCCCGGAACCTGTGCGGTACCGCACCGACTGGACCAGATATGCTGCTGCGTCCAGCTGTGCCTACGACGCAGCTGTATATTTCGCGTCTGCATTGCTCTACAAAGATTGAGGAAGTCGTGGAGTATATGAAGATAAAGAGCAACTGAACTCTGAGGGTCGAAAGGCTGGATTCTCGCCACGACACCAACTTCAAGTCGTTCGTGATACGAGTTCCAACCCACCATCTGGAGACCTTTTTGAGAGAGGACTTTTGGCCGAAAGGTGTCGTGTATCGACGTTTCCGAGGACGGCTACGCGACACCACGCAGCGGAAAACGACGCCGATGTTACGTGTATAATTATTATATAAGTTTTGTTGTTATGATATGTATTAGTTTATTAATTTATAAGATTATTTTATGTATTTTTTCTATGGGCCTCCGATGCCTGAAAATAAATGGTTATTATTATTATTATTATAACCATAACGTTTATGTTCCAGAACTTCATCTGCAGCGACTGGGTGCACATGGACATCACCGGCGTGGGCAAGGTGGCGCACTCGGGTGCTCCGCCCTACCTCGACACGTACCGCATGACCGGCAGGCCCACCAGGACACTCGCTGTCATGATCCAGCAGATAGCGATAGCCAGCAGACCGCCCTGTGAGCCTCAAAACCAACCATCTACGCCATGCCCGTCGCATGATAACCAACCATATACACCATGTCCACCTAGCCCACCGCCACCATGTCCACCTAGCTCTGGACCACCATGTCCACCTAGCCCTGGACCACCATGTCCACCTAGCCCTGGACCACCATGTCCACCTAACTTAAGACCACCATGCTCACCACCACCATGTCCACCTAGCCCTGGACCACCATGTCCACCTAGCCCTGGACCTCCATGTCAACCTAACTTAAGACCACCATGCCCACCACCACCATGTCCACCTAGCCCTGGACCACCATGTCCACCTAGCCCTGGACCTCCATGTCAACCTAACCTAAGACCACCATGCCCACCACCACCATGTCCACCTAGCCCTGGACCACCATGTCCACCTAGCCCTGGACCTCCATGTCAACCTAACCTAAGACCACCATGCCCACCACCACCATGTCCACCTAGCCCTGGACCACCATGTCCATCTAGCCCTGGACCTCCATGTCAACCTAACCTAAGACCACCATGCCCACCACCACCATGTCCACCTAGCCCTGGACCACCATGTCCACCTAGCCCTGGACCTCCATATCAACCTAACCTAAGACCACCTTGCCCACCACCACCATGTCCACCTAGCCCTGGACCACCATGTCCACCTAGCCCTGGACCACCATGTCCACCTAGCCCTGGACCACCATGTCCATCTAACTTAAGACCACCATGCCCACCACCACCATGTCCACCTTGCCCTGGACCACCATGTCCACCTAGCCCTGGACCTCCATGTCAACCTAACCTAAGACCACCTAGCCCTGGACCACCATGTCCACCTAGCCCTGGACCACCATGTCCACCTAGCCCTGGACCACCATGTCCATCTAACTTAAGACCACCATGCCCACCACCACCATGTCCACCTTGCCCTGGACCACCATGTCCACCTAGCCCTAGACCTCCATGTCCACCTAACTTAAGACCACCATGCCCACCACCACCATGTCCACCTAGCCCTGGACCACCATGTCCAAATAGCCCTGGACCTCCATGTCAACCTAACCTAAGACCACCTTGCCCACCACCACCATGTCCACCTAGCCCTGGACCACCATGTCCACCTAGCCCTGGACCACCATGTCCACCTAACTTAAGACCACCATGCCCACCACCACCATGTCCACCTAGCCCTGGACCACCATGTCCACCTAACTTAAGACCACCATGCCCACCTAGCCCTGGACCACCATGTCCACCTAGCCCTGGACCTCCATATCAACCTAACCTAAGACCACCTTGCTCACCGCCACCATGTCCACCTAGCCCTGGACCACCATGTCCATCTAACTTAAGACCACCATGCCCACCACCACCATGTCCACCTAGCCCTGGACCTCCATGTCAACCTAACCTAAGACCACCTTGCCCCCCACCACCATGTCCACCTAGCCCTGGACCACCATGTCCACCTAGCCTAAGACCACCTTGCCCACCACCACCATGTCCACCTAGCCCTCGACCGATATGTCCACCGGATAGGTCATTCCCACCACGTCCACCACCACCATGTCCACCTAGCCCTGGACTTCCTTGTCCACCTAGTCCTGGACCACCATGTCCACCTAGCCCTGGACCACCATGTCCACCTAGCCCTGGACCACCATGTCCACCGGGCCCTGGATCACCATGTCCACCTAGCCCTGGATCACCATGTCCACCTAGCCCTGGACCACCATGTCCACCGGGCCCTGGATCACCATGTCCACCACCATGTCTGCCGTGTATTCAGCCTGCGTCGGCTCCACCATGCAGACCACCTAACTCAAAGCCACCGTGTAGTGGGTATAAATTGCCATCATGTGCGTTAACGAAGCACAGATGTCGTTGGAAGTCCACTACAAGTAAATCTAAAAAATAATTGTTGTTGATCATGTAATACTACCATTAAAATTATTTCCACGTCAAATAAAATGAATTGTTTGGTAACCTCTCATGTTTAGTGTTTCCAAATGTGTAAAAATGTGATTAATATTGAAATAAATAAATTGGTGTTAAAAAAAATAATGTGTGTTGGACAGCGTCTCACATAAAATATTTGTTCTTATTTCATGGAGGTACATTTCTTTCATAATCATCTATAATATTTAGAAGGTGACTGGTAATTATTGACCGATAATTATACACGTGATTGTACTCATAATAGAAACTTTTTTTTTATACTTATTATTTAACATATATATATAATTTAACCGGAACATGTATGTAGGTACCTAAGCAGCCCCCCTAGCCAAGTTACAACCAATTTGTGTAGGATTCCGTTCTCTAATCGTTACCGCCTCGGTGACAGCAATTGTAGAAAACGATAAGTTGGTAGCCATGTTGACGCGCCTGAGTCGGCCGCTCGTTCAACAATGTAGCGTTTGTATAACAAAGGATGTAGCGTTAAACATTGTAGAAACGATTTTGAACGATGTGAACTTGGCAACGAATTGTCTATTCGTTTGACCACGCGACTTTACGTTGAGATGACGTCCTTCCCATACGTTTCATCACTTTTCGACAGCGTTAATGATTGCAGAATAACAACTTGGCTAAGCGTACTGATTACATTCACCGATGGATTTGTAAGCGGCGCGGGTGCACTATCTCTGTAGGTAAAGTACATGAGACAAGACAACGGCGCTACGCGGCTGACAGCTGAGCGTTCGCAGGCGCGCGCGTATTTCAAACAGCTGTTTTGTTATTGTCAGGGACTCAAACTGTAACCGTAATAATGTGTTTTAAACACTGTTTTCTAAAACAGTTATAACAGAAAAACACTTTTAAATGTAACATACAATAATGTTACCGAATGAAACTGTAACCTTTTATATGTGTTAAGAAGTGCTACCGAATCAAACTGTAACCTGTAATATGTGTTGCACAGTACCATAAATAAGTAAATTGTAACTTTGGCAACGCTGCGTTTACCTGTTACACTTATTAACACTGTTAACACTTTTATATCTGTTACAGATATGTTACGGTTACACTTTTTTAAGTGTTTTGGGTTAACACATTGAAAACACATACAAGTGTTACATTTTTGATTCTGTTACACATTCAACATGTAACACTTATAATTCTGTAACCTTTATGAAGGTGTTTTTAAGTCCCTGGTTATTGTGTTAAAACTAATGAGAATAAAAAAAAAATCCTTGGCAAAGTTGTTTGTAATCATTAGTACAATCACGTGTATAAGTATCAGTCACTAATTACCAGTCACCCTATATACAGTATAAGGCAGTATAACTTTTTTCTCGCCTGATTATAGTGGAGTTCCTTTCGACGTAATGATGGTTGTCCCTGTATGATCAACTATTTACCTGCTGTCTCGATTTTAGCATTTGTTATTTATTTATTTTCACGCATTTTAGCTATCAATTTATACACATGTTTTATTTTTTTATACTTTTTGTTGTTTTATTGTCTTTTTAGGGTTCCGTAGTCAACTAGGAACCCTTATAGTTTCGCCATGTCTGTCTGTCTGTCTGTCTGTCCGTCTGTCCGTCCTCGCTTAATCTCTGTGACCGTTAGTACTAGAAAGCTGAAATTTGGTACCAATATGTATATCAATCACGCCGACAAAGTGGTAAAATAAAAATTGAAAAAAAAAGGTTTTATTAGGGTAGCCCCCTATACCTATGTTAAGTGGGAAGTGTTTTTTTTTTTAATTTTAACCCTAACGTGTGATATATTGTTGGATAGGTATTTAAAAATGAATAGGGGTTTACTAAAATCATTTTTTGATAATGTTAATACTTTCGGAAATAATCGCTCCAAAAGTAAAAAACAATGTGTCCCCCTCCCCTAACTTTTGAACCATAAGTTTAGAAAATATGAAAAAAATCTGAAAAGTAGAACTTTATAAGAACTTTCTAGGAAAATCATTTTGAACTTGATGGAAAGAACAGTTTTTGTACAAAAAAGACAAAAAGGTTCTACAAAATAATTTCTGGACTAAGTTTGTAGTATAATCGTATATGCAAGCATTTTTTTTTAACTTCGTTTACATATTTTATTATCCTGAACGTATCTTCTTTCAAACAAAAAAAGAATTATCAAAATCGGTTCACGCAATCCAAAATTACCACCGAAAACTTCTTCTTGTACCTATGTATTAATTAGTAACCCAATTCCCCGAGAGATGGCGCTGGGCTATTTCCCGTTCGCGCTGTTAGGATTTTTCCTGAGTTGATGGAGGCATTGGCGGTATTATCTTATAACTACATATAACTTCTATCAGGAACATGCTAAGGCAGTGTAGAACCAAATTAAAATTCATTTTTTTACGCCATCTATCAAAATGTTAAGGTAAAAACCAGTTCATAAATGGTTCGATAGATGGCGTTGCGTAATGAAGTCATCTTTTCGATGTTAAGATTTCCCGTGCTTTCATGACCTACCTTGGTAAAAAATCGTTACTTCTTAAACATATTCGTAATTTTACGAGTGCGCCTACTACTTGCATACTGTTATAGTTATCACCGTCCTTTGTAGGCCCGTTTTTAGGGTTCCGTATTTATTAGAGTTCCGTACTTAGTATGTTAATGTAACAAATAGCCTTTTTTGAACTCCACTTATTGTGACGGACAGGAAACTACGGAACCCTACACTGAGCGTGGCCCGACACGCTCTTGACCGGTTTTTAATTTTACTTATGTTATCAATTGTTTACACTCTTGTTTCTAATATTGGTAATGATATCTCAGCTATATTTTCTGTTTTAAATGGGCACATAAATCTTTTTTGGACTATTTTTATTAATATAAATCGTAATTTCTTTTAGCTGGTCTATGCACAGATTTTTTTGGTTTTTATTAATAAATATTTTCTGTTCGAGCATATGGCACCCAAGGGCTACAGCTGAAAATCAGCGTCAGGTGGTGGCCTTGTGTTACCATTTGGTATTATGCTGAGCTGAGGCCTTTTTGACTCAATGTACCATGTGTTTAATTTTAAGGTGTTTCTGTAATGCTAATTAAACGCAATTTTCTTTCTTTCTGTTTGTCTACAGAAGAAAGAAAAGAAAAGAGTTGGCTACTGTACGAGGGTGATACTGAAAGTTCTTAGAAAATCAAAAACTGAGCAAACTAGCAACTTATTATTTTTATTATATCTTTTCAAAATAGTTTCCATGATCCTGAGTCTGATCTATAGATGCTGGCGGGAAAAATTCCGAATCATTCCCGTCGAATACTTCGGAAGTATTCCGAAATATTCCGAAACTTTCGGAATATTTCAACTGTCAAAAAAAAAACCAGGAAAATCGACCTTACTACCTATTTCGCGCTTGGAAGTTGTAAAATATTATCTTTAGTTGTATTGTGAGCGGTAGGAATATATTAAGTTTATAGTTGTGAGTGCACGTCGCATCAAGGACAATAGAACCGACTTCAATAAAGTTCCGACTTTATTGAAGTCCGGCCGGCACCTCTTCAATAAAGTCTCCGCTTGGTGGTGGTTTGAAGTGCTCCGGCTTCATTGAAGTCAGTTCTATCTTTTTACTTAAACATTTTTGTTTCAACATTTTTTTATGTCACGTAGGTATAGGTACATATAGTGACTAATAATACTGTTCTGAAAACTGCATCAAATTCGGTTCAGCCAAATGCAAGATGATCGCGGACAAACATACATACATACGGTTCAAACTCATAACCTCCTTTTTTAACACGCTTTTATTAGCTTCACCTATATATTTGTTTGTAATCAACGCCTTTGAGCTCGATTTTGACCAGCTTAGGGCGATCAGATTTTTTTAAGACTTTGCACATATAGTTGCAAAACTTCTGAAACATTCGGAATAATTCCGGAATACTTCTGGGAAAGTTTCTTTAAATCGGAATTATTCAAAATGAATTTAATTAAGATTTTTTTTTTTCCTGAATAATTGTATTTTGCATCGATCGTCGATCGCCGCCGCCGCTGCTGCAGCGCTGGCCACAGAGTACTTTGTACACTGGCGCCGCGACGCGCGCGTGGGCCCGACTGCCACGAGTCGTGCGTGCAGGCGATGGCGGTGCGGGGTGCGGTAAGAGGGGATATGCTCCCCGGAGAAGTTTTGCCCCCCGCGAGAAAGATTCGTACCCCGCAATCGAATGTTTCCGAATGTTTCCGAATATTTCGCTTGAATATTTCGCCGGATTGCCGGAATAATTCAATCGGAATAAATGTGTTTGTTAGTTAATAATTGTTCAGTGGCACATACGTAAGTAAAATATAAATGTTTATTTTAATATAAATGGGATTGATTAATGTTAGCCTGCGATTAACAGGATTTTTATTCTTTTGTTTTTAGGTAGGTACCTACTTATTTCGAAATCGAATGCTATTTTTATAAATGTCAGTTGTGAATTAAAAAACCAGGTCTGGCATTATTTGATTTGTTTTTTGAAAAAGGGTTAGAGTCTGTCTAATAAGTAAATTTTTTTTCGACTTGGGTAATTATTAGGATATAGTGAAATCTGATGTAGTCAACACGGATTCAATAATCAAAGTTGATTAAGAGATAGAGATCATTGTTTAATAACAGAAGAACTTTATAAAAAGTACTGAATGTTTGTATTTTTTAAATGATTAAATATTATACAAAATTCCCAAGTCGGTTGAGAGAGATCTCTGATTCGCGAGTCGCATAGCCCACCAAGTCAATAAAAACATTATGCGTAAATAGCCCAGTCAATAAATACATTGAATTTGTTGTTTGTGTTTGTTGTTGTTTGTTCTATGTTTGTTTTGTTTGTGTTTGAACGAAAAATATTAATATTATATTGTAAAAAAGGGTGGGGCGCTTTGTGCCATATGTTTCGTAAGAGTCGAATCGAGCACCCCACGCTTTTCCTAAAGTCAATGACCATGACCCCTAAGTATTTGACCTAAAATGTTATCGAAAAAAAATTGATCTGTGTTATTCAGAGAAGTAGCGCTCGCCGGCGGTCAAAGCAGCCCTTTGGTGTCCCGGGCGTTTCCCAACATTTTTGCATTTGACCTTGAGTTCAAGGTGATTGACTTTGGTGTCAAGGTCATGCCCTATGGTGTCCCAGGTGTTTTCCAACTTTTTATACATTTGACCTTGGGGTCAAAGTCCAATGACCTTGAGGTCAAGGTCTGGCCCTTGGGGTCAAAGTCATTGCCTTTGGGTGTCACAGGCGATTCCCAACATTTTAATGAAGTAAAGGTTTAAGTAAAGGTCATTGCCCTTGAGATCAAGGTCATAGAATAAAGGATCATTGTGTTGTCATCAGTCTTTGATGGGTGTGCAAAGTTTTAAAAAAATCTGATCGCTCTAAGCTGGTCAAAATCGAGCTCAAAGGCGTTGATTACAAACAAATAAATAGGTGAAGCTAATAAAAGCGTGTTAAAAAAGGAGGTTATGAGTTTGAACCGTATGTATGTATGTTTGTCCGCGATCATCTCGCGTTTGGCTAAACCGAATTTGATGCAGTTTTCAGAACAGTATTATTAGTCACTATGTACCTATACGGGACATAAAAAAATGTTGAAACAAAAATGTTTAAGGGGCCGGCGGAGGATGAATTTCCATACAAACGTAATACCACGCTCATTTGCAGTTGGAGCATATATCCAACATATTGTTACGCCATATCTCCGAGAAAATAAAGAGTAGCACTTAATAATTAAAACGCATTGCTGTTCGAAAGATCTAGAATGATTGTGCGAAGCCAGACTTAGAAAAATCTCGAAACATCCACAAGGTACCTACAAACTAGTGGGTAGGCATTTATCTAGGATAAGGGAAATGATACTCTCCGACGTTAACAATAGAGTCGAAATTCGCATGAAAGTGACTCTTATTACCACGAGCAATAAAAATGATTTATGACTTCGAGAAGCGATTCAATTGTTCTGGAATTCTGGATCGTTCGTGGGACGTCGGTATCTAGAATTTTCTTGGCTCCGCATATAAATACGTGCCCCCGGCCGGAAGCGAGTCACGACCTGCGCCATCCAATTGCTGATGGACCTAATTAAGGCCATCAGCCAGGGGCAGAGCCCGGAGCAGGTCATCCTCGACGGCCTGGCCAGACTACTCACCCTGTGTCATGGATAGGTCGTTGAGGGTGTTGCACTGGAACGCCCGCGGCCTTAGGGACAAAGTCACCCCACTCCGCCATCTCCTGAGGGAACAAAATATCGACGTGGCGCTTATAAACGAGACGCACCTGGGACCCGAAGATAGGGCCGAGTTCCCGGGTTTCCTCGTTTATAGGAAGGATGAAAGGTCGGCACTTAACACAAGATACCGTGGTCTGGCGGTACTAGTGAAAAGGAGAGTCGTCCACCAGGAAATCCCCTCGTCATCGCACAACACGCTCTACGTGCTGGGCGTGCAACTGCACGTAGCCGGCGAGGACCTTAGACTTTACGCCTGCTATAAGCCGCCCTCAGTTCGACTAGACCTTAACGAGCTGAGGGCCACACTATTTGACGCCGACTCGCCAGCTATCCTCGCCGGCGACATGAACTGCAAGCACCCGGCATGGAACGCTCTGCAGGGAAACAACGAGGGGAGACGGCTCTTCGACGACTCGGAGACCTATGGATACACAGTGTCCGGCCCTGAGACGCCAACCCACTACCCGGAAAACCGGCTGCACATGCCCGACGTGTTGGACATTGTGGTCCATACAGGGGTACACTGCCAGATCACACAACAGGTCATTGACGACGAACTACAATCAGATCACCATCCTGTACTCGTCGTCCTGTCGGGGATGCCGACCCGACAGAAGCCGACAGCGCCACGTCGAATCATAGACTGGACCAAATACGCTGAAAAGCTTGAGACCACCACGCCAACTCGGCCCATCGTTACCGCCGCAGACGTCGACGCACTGGCGAATGACGTCACTGCTTGCGTGCAATGCGCCTTAGAAGAGGCGACATGCATACAGCAGCCGCAAGGGAGAGGGCTCCAGCCTCCCCTACCATCTAGAGTCAAAGCAATGGTCGCCCAGAAGAGGCGCCTACGCAAGCAGTGGCAACAGCTGCGCTGCCCCACCATAAAAACGCAGCTTAACCGTCTCGCGGCAAAGGTAAAGGCCGAGTTGGAGGCCCTAGCCGTCGAGAGTTGGGAGGTACAAATTGACGGAGCAGCATGTGACTGGCAAGCGACACACAGACTGTGCCGCCAGCTCACGAATACCCCAGCTCCGGTGCGCCCTCTGCAAACCGACGACGGGGCCCTCAGGTATGTAGCTGAGGACCGAGCGGAGGTCTTTGCAGAGCACCTGGAGCGTCAGTTCAGCCCGAACCCGACCAACGAACTCGACCACGTCGCAGCGGTGGAGCAACACCTTAGAGACTACTTCGCTTCGCCGATAGCCCCCGACGAGGACCCGATTTTCTTCTCGCCCGGCGCAGTGAGACGCGCCATCCTACGCACGCAGCCTCGCAAGGCCCCCGGTGCCGACGGTATCACCAATACAGCGCTGCGCCACCTGCCGTACCGCACGGTCGCGGCCCTGGCGCGCCTGTTCACGGGGATACTGCGCACGGGGGTCTTCCCCACATCCTGGAAGGAAGGGCGCGTCATAATGCTGCCCAAGGCGGGAAAGAATCCCCTCAAGCCGGAAAGCTATCGGCCCATCACCCTGCTGCCCACCATCTCTAAGGTGTTCGAGTGTCTCCTGCTGCGACACCTCACCCCGCACATTACTCCGCGGCCGGAACAATTCGGGTTTCGGGCGGAGCACAGTACGACGCTCCAGTTGTCGAGGGTACTGCACCTCCTGTCATCAACAATGAATAGGAAGGAGTACGGGGTGGCAGTATTCCTCGACATGGAAAAAGCCTTCGATCGCGTGTGGCATGAGGGGTTAGTTTATAAATTAACCACCTCTACCACGCCCCGTAGAGTCGTGAAAGTGGTCCAAGCTTTCCTGTCTAACAGGTGTTTCAGAGTGGTGGTCGACGGCGCGCTCTCCGCCCCTCGACCTATCCGAGCGGGCGTGCCTCAAGGGAGCTGCGTCTCGCCGGCGTGTTACTCACGTTACACCGACGACATACCGACGACAGAGGACGCCACGCTCGCGCTGTACGCCGACGACGCCGCGTACATCACCACCTCTATGAACGCCAGGTACGCGGCGACGAAGATGCAGCGCGCGCTAGACCAAATCCCGGAGTGGCTCGCCAAATGGCGACTGTCGGTGAACGTGGGTAAGACGCAGGCGCTGGTCACAGGATCAGTGCGCCTCCCACCACGTCTGAAACTCAGCGGAGCCGAGGTCGAATGGACGCCCCGGGCGAAGTACCTGGGCGTGACCATAGACCGACGGCTTACTATGGGGCCGCATGTCCGCAATGTCGTCACGCAGGGGAGAGTCGTTCGTAACCTACTCAAGCCAGCGCTCTCGTCCCGCCTCCCGGCGCGCGTCAAGCTGGGCATATACAAAGCGTATATTCGCCCAGTACTGACGTACGCCGCCCCAGCCTGGTTCGCCCTCACTAGCGAGACGAGCCGCGACAGACTCCGCGCGCAGCAACACCTTGCGTTGCGAAGAGTCGTCGACGCTCCCCGCTATGTGAGGAGCGACGTCATCGAACGCGACCTCGGGATTGAGAGCCTGGATGAGTTCGTGCGACGCCTCGCGAAGGGAATGTTCGCGCGTGCCGACGCCTCAGCTTGGCCTCACGTCAAGCACCTGGCGCCCTTGCACGCGCGCCCCCCTGACGCGAGAAGACTCCCCCGCGATCTGATTGCGGGCAGCGAGTCCCCACCTTCACCCCTCCCGGACTGACGCCTGGGTAGGCCGTACCAGTCTACACGCGGCCTACTCAAACAATAAGACTCTACATTCGTACTCGCACCCGATGAACGCCGTGTGCTAAGTTAATATAGGCACGGCGCGAATCGACCACTCACTCGCCACTAAACACACACCGAACACACGCACCGAATGGGCAGCGCAAGCTAACTATTCGGTGCACGTGCACTGAGTAGTGTTACACAATACATTGCCACTCACACACACACATAAGTCGTCCCTGCGGTCTGAACCGTAACCGGCTAGCTCTGGAAGCGGGTTAGACGGGGGTCACACTTCCTACTGTAGGTTAGTAACAAGCCGGCATACTGTCGCTGGTCGTCCCCCGCCGGGCTTCCCCTAGGGGTCTCACCTGGCGGTGACTGACCGCCAGTATGTCGTGAAGAAGCGACGCTGCGAACAACAGCGTCGCGACGCGCCTACAGTACACACACACAAGCAAAACACACATAGAGCCACGCTCTACAATTCCATGCCGACACTAGGCAACCCAGCGACAAGCCTGTTGTGGCAGGCTTCGGTAGGACTCTGCGGTCAGAGGGCGAAGCCCTGACACCGCTTGCCGCGCCCCCAGCCGGGGACGCAGCGAAGGCCACGATAGAAGCGAGTCAGTTGTGATTTCGACTGCGATCAAGAGCGAACTACCCTAGTACTCGAAGTGATTTTACTCAACGACCTAAGCGATAGTGTAACGGTACTCTAGTGTTAATTGCGATTTGGATTATTGTTGACTGGACTATTTTGTTATTGTTTGGGGTGAATAAAGTTGTCTCTCAGTAAATCGGCATTTGATTACCCACGTACGTAACAACTGGTGTCAGAAGTGAAATGCCATTAACACCGAGAGACGACGAACAGCGACCACGAACAAGAAGGCAAATGGAGATGGATGCTGCGCGTCATCATATGGAGGAGGAAGATCAGGCTGGTATGGTAGCAACAGAAGCTGCTGAGGCGCCAACAGGACCATCCTCGGAATTGAACCTCGCTGCGGTGTTGGCCGCCATGCAAGCTAGTATGGAAGCTGTTCGCCGCGACCAGGAAGCCGCTCGCCGCGAACAAGAGGCCAACCAGCGTAAGCTTCAGGACCTAATCGCAGCGAACCAGGAAAAAGCTCGCCGCGAACAGGAAGCCGCTCGCCGCGATCAGGAGGCTAAGCAGAACCTGATCCTCGATAAAATCGACCACGGCCTCGTCACGTTGGGTGAGAAGGTAAAGAATCTCACCTTGAAGGTCAAGGAGGTTTCCGCCCGAGCTGATAGCCTCGAAACAAGGATTGATGGCCACGAAGATCGCCTGCTGGACATCAACAAAAAAATCGTCAAGCTCGAAGCACGCGAACCCGTTGTTGTCGGCTCACCATCGCACACTCCCTGTGCATCCGCCGCAAAATTTGATGTGCCGCGTTTTGATGGCACGTCTTCCTGGACGGCATTTAAGTACCAATTCGAGACATTGGTCGAAACAAATCGCTGGGATGATAAGCAGTCTTTTGCGGCATTAACTTTGGCTCTACGAGGGGACGCTCTGCTGGTCCTAGAGAACCTTCCTCCGAACAGCAGGACGTTGGAGCGTCTCATGGAGGGATTAGACACTCGCTATGGAGACAAGCACCTCGAGCACGTTTTCCGCGCGCAGCTTCGCGAGAGAACGCAGAGGTCGAACGAGAGCCTCCAGCAATGGGGAGTCGAGGTTGAACGGCTGGTCCGGCGTGCGTACATGTCGATGACACCAGAGATGGTGGAAGTAAATCTGGTGCAAGCTTTCATCGACGGTCTACGGGATCCTGAAGTCAGGGCTACGGTGCGACTCAGACACCACCAAACTCTAAAGAGTGCGATGGCTCACGCTTTGGAAGTGGAAGCCGTACGACAAGATTCACGCACGCACAGAGTTCGGGAAGTGGTGCTCTCGCCGTCAGTGCAAACACGTCAACGAGAAGTGGTAGCTGCTTCTTCGGCAAAGTCCCGCTATATTCCGACGTGTTACGGGTGCGGAGAAAAAGGGCACATTCGTACCGATTGCCCCAAGAGGAAGAGAGGGAGTGTGGACTCCGGAACTCAAGTTAACGAGGAGTCGTTAAACTAAATGTCGCCAGGGCCGCGGGGCGGGTGCTGGCTGGTCAACTGAAGGCCCCAACCATCACCATCAATCAAGTTCAGAACGGAAATAGTTTGATAATCGAAGGGACGCTGAATCATCGTGCTTGCAATTTCACCGTTGACACGGGGGCGTCACGGACTGTTATAAGACCTGAGTTGCTGAAACGCACCATCTTATGGCAAAGAGAGTCTCCATCCTGCCGACTTCAGACAGCAACCGGCCAGCCAGTCACCGTTCTCGGTGATACAGAAATTGAGTTCAAAATCGGTGATCAAGTGTATATCCATCCTGCGTTAATTGCGAATATTACCGACGATTGCATACTGGGTCTCGACTTCTTGCGGAATAACCGATGTATTTTAGACATCGACAGGGGAGTATTGAAATTCCCAGATCAAGAAGTCTTCCTGCGAGGAATCAAGTCATGCAACCTCTATTGTTTAAAGAATACCACACTGGCTCCGAGAACAGAAACCTTAGTCGAAGTAAAGTTTCCCAAGAAAATCAGGCAAACAAGATGTGTTTTGGTAGAGGATACTGGCCGGCACCCGGAGATCATCACTGCGAGGACATTAGTTATGACGACAGGGAAATCCAAGGTCAGGATTGTGAACCTTGGGAAAGAAGAGGTCCAACTGAAGAAAAACAGTGTTGTTGGGAGATGTGAAGAAGTTCAGTATCTCCGTCAAATCAATAAATCTCCAGCAAAGCAAGAAACGACCAAAGTCGAAACTGATCACATCCAGCAACTTCTGGAAAATTCTAAGAGCAACTTATCGACTTCGGAACTACAGCAAGCAAGGGAATTTCTGCTACGGTTTCGAGATATATTTGCAACGGGAAAAGACTGCGGCAGAACAGGTCTCGTCAAGCATGAGATAGATACAGGTGATGCGAGACCAATTAAACAGAGACCGCGCCGCATACCCTGGGCTAAGGAATCTGAGGTAGCAGAAATGGTAAAGGACATGGCTGATAGCGGAATAATTGAGCCTTCTACGAGTCCATGGTCTTCTCCAGTCGTTCTGGTGAAGAAGAAGGACGGCAGCACCAGATTTTGTGTGGACTACAGAATGCTGAATAATGTGACTAAGAAGGACAGTTATCCCTTACCAAGGATAGACGATACGCTGGATATGCTCAGTGGCATGAAGTGGTTTTCGACCATTGATTTGAAAAGTGGCTACTGGCAAGTGGAAATCAGCGAGAAAGATAAAGAAAAGACAGCGTTCAGTACGGGTATTGGCAGCGGCCTGTGGCAATTTAACGTCATGCCTTTTGGGTTATGCAACGCTCCAGCGACGTTTGAACGCCTCATGGAGAGAGTCATGGTGGGCCTTCTTGGTGACGTCTGTCTGGTATATTTGGATGACGTCATTATAATGGGTCGCACTTTTAAGGAAAACCTGAGGAATATGGAGAAAGTGTTCACCAGGATACGAGGGGCTAACCTAAAACTAAGCCCAAAGAAGTGCGCCCTGTTCAAGAAGGAGGTCAGCTACCTAGGACATGTTATTTCCGCTGACGGGGTGAGAACCGACCCTGAGAAGATAAAGGCAGTCCAACAGTGGCCGGTTCCAAAGAACAAAACGGAAGTACGTGCATTTCTAGGGTTGTGCACATACTACAGGCGGTTTGTCAAGAATTTTTCGGACATTGCAAAACCTCTACATCAGCTGACTGAGGATAAACGAGATTTTATCTGGAACGACGACTGTGAGTCAGCATTCAACGAGCTAAAAGAACGGTTGTGTGAAGCGCCTATACTGGGGTACCCGAGCAGAGACGGAAGATTTGTCGTTGATACCGATGCCAGCAACACGGGAATTGGTGGAGTGTTGTCACAGGTGCAAGGTGATAGACAGGTCGTAATCGCTTACTTCAGTAAGGCACTTTCAAAGCCAGAAAGAAACTACTGCGTGACTCGACGAGAACTGCTGGCTGTGGTTAAAACCTTGCAGCATTTCCACAAGTACCTCATAGGAAGACAATTTACGTTGAGGACGGATCACGCTGCATTGAAATGGCTTTTACAATTTAAAAACCCTGAGGGCCAAGTTGCAAGATGGCTCGAGCAGCTGCAGGAGTTTAACTTTGTGACGGAACATCGTAGTGGAAAAGGGCATAACAATGCTGACGCCCTGTCGCGACGTCCATGTAATGATGACTGCAGACACTGCCAGCAGAATGAAGCCCGAGAACACGTTAATTTAATTAGGGCTGAAGGCAACTTCAAGAAGTCCCAGGAAGAAGATGACGATATTCGACCTATACTGGACTGGAAGCGTAGCGGAACTAGGCCCCAGTGGAGTGAAGTGTCGTCACACAGTCCCGTAACTAAGAGCTACTGGGCACAGTGGGACAGTTTAGTCCTAGAAAATGATGTGCTTTGTAGGAAATGGGAATCGAACGATGGCAAGGAGGTGACCACACAAGTGATAGTACCACGATGTGAAGTAGTCCCCCTGCTACAGGAAATACACGATGGTGCTTCTGGAGGACACCTGGGCATCAAGAAAACTCTACTGAAAGTGAGACAGCGGTATTACTGGCTCAATTGTAGAGATGACATAGAGCAATGGTGTCGGAAATGTACAGCGTGCGCATCTGTGAAAGGACCACAGACTAGGAGCAGGGGCAGGCTTCAGCTGTACAATGTGGGAGCCCCATGGGAACGCATCGCTATCGACATCGCTGGACCTTTTCCAGTTACAAATGACGGAAACAAGTACATAGTGGTGATCCAGGACTATTTCACAAAGTGGCCCGAAGTCTTCGCCATACCCAATCAGGAAGCGACGACAGTGGCGAAGAAGGTGGTCGAAGAAGTAGTATGTCGGTATGGCGCACCTTTGGAAATCCATTCCGATCAAGGCCGTAACTTCGAATCTGCGCTGTTCCAGGAAATGTGTACACTTCTGGGAATTTATAAGACACGCACCACACCTGCGCACCCTCAGTCGGACGGAATGGTGGAAAGGTTTAACCAAACCCTGGAGAATCACCTGGCTAAGGTTGTCGATGACCATCAGAAGGACTGGGACCGGTATATTCCACTATTTCTGATGTCTTACCGATCGGCAGTGCATGATAGCACGGGACATACTCCAGCAAGAGTGAATTTCGGCAGGGAGATGAGACTTCCAGTCGATGCCATAACTGGCGTGCCACCTGACAAGACTAAGCCAGTTACGGACTACGTAAGTGACCTTCAAGATCAATTGGACGAAGTGCATAAACGAGTTCGTGAGAATAGCATGAACACCAGCGTAAAAATGAAAACTAGATACGACCGTAATGCCAATGCCAAGGGATTTGAGGAAGGTACACTAGTCTGGCTCCACAACCCGCTTCGACGGAAAGGGAAGTCGCCGAAACTCCAAGCTCGATGGGAGGGACCTTACACCGTGTTAAAGAGGATTAATGACGTGACCTACCGCATCAAGAAAGGGCTAAGAGGCAAACCCAAGGTTGTCCATGTGGATAGATTGGCGCCGTATCACGGATCTAATAATGCTCGGGACGAGCATGACTAAGAGGGGGGCACTGTTACGCCATATCTCCGAGAAAATAAAGAGTAGCACTTAATAATTAAAACGCATTGCTGTTCGAAAGATCTAGAATGATTGTGCGAAGCCAGACTTAGAAAAATCTCGAAACATCCACAAGGTACCTACAAACTAGTGGGTAGGCATTTATCTAGGATAAGGGAAATGATACTCTCCGACGTTAACAATAGAGTCGAAATTCGCATGAAAGTGACTCTTATTACCACGAGCAATAAAAATGATTTATGACTTCGAGAAGCGATTCAATTGTTCTGGAATTCTGGATCGTTCGTGGGACGTCGGTATCTAGAATTTTCTTGGCTCCGCATATAAATACGTGCCCCCGGCCGGAAGCGAGTCAGTTGTGATTTCGACTGCGATCAAGAGCGAACTACCCTAGTACTCGAAGTGATTTTACTCAACGACCTAAGCGATAGTGTAACGGTACTCTAGTGTTAATTGCGATTTGGATTATTGTTGACTGGACTATTTTGTTATTGTTTGGGGTGAATAAAGTTGTCTCTCAGTAAATCGGCATTTGATTACCCACGTACGTAACAATATTATGATGATATTCGGTTAAAGACAATATTTATCTAGGTTCCTACGTCGAGAATATTAGAAATATTGTTATTTTTAATACAAGAAAAGCCAAATGGCATGTTTTGCCATTTACGCTATAAAAAAGTGCGAAATACAATTTGCTTAAATTTCTTTTTGTTTTTTTAAAAAAGAAAGACGTAGGAACCTAGATAAATATTGTCTATAACCAAATATCATCATAATATGTTAGAAATATGCTCCAACTGCAAATGAGCGTGGTATTACGTTTGTATGGAAATTCATCCTCCGCCGGCCCCTTAAGTAAAAAGATAGAACTGACTTCAATGAAGCCTGAGCACTTCAAACCACCACCAAGCGAAGACTTTATTGAAGAGGTGCCGGCCGGACTTCAATAAAGTCGGAACTTTATTGAAGTCGGTTCTATTGTCCTTGATGCGACGTGCACTCACAACTATAAACTTAATATATTCCTACCGCTCACAATACAACTAAAGATAATATTTTACAACTTCCAAGCGCGAAATAGGTAGTAAGGTCGATTTTCCTGGTTTTTTTTTGACAGTTGAAATATTCCGAAAGTTTCGGAATATTTCGGAATACTTCCGAAGTATTCGACGGGAAAGATTCGGAATTTTTCCCGCCAGCATCTATATTTGCACACCCATCAAAGACTGATGACAACACAATGATCCTTTATTCTATGACCTTGATCTCAAGGGCAATGACCTTTACTTAAACCTTTACTTCATTAAAATGTTGGGAATCGCCTGTGACACCCAAAGGCAATGACTTTGACCCCAAGGGCCAGACCTTGACCTCAAGGTCATTGGACTTTGACCCCAAGGTCAAATGTATAAAAAGTTGGAAAACACCTGGGACACCATAGGGCATGACCTTGACACCAAAGTCAATCACCTTGAACTCAAGGTCAAATGCAAAAATGTTGGGAAACGCCCGGGACACCAAAGGGCTGCTTTGACCGCCGGCGAGCGCTACTTCTCTAAATAACACAGATCAATTTTTTTTCGATAACATTTTAGGCCAAATACTTAGGGGTCATGGTCATTGACTTTAGGAAAAGCGTGGGGTGCTCGATTCGACTCTTACGAAACATATGGCACAAAGCGCCCCACCATTTTTTACAATATAATATTAATATTTTTCGTTCAAACACACAAACATAGAACAAACAACAACAAACACAAACAACAAATTCAATGTATTTATTGACTGGGCTATTTACGCGTAATGTTTTTATTGACTTGGTGGGCTATGCGACTCGCGAATCAGAGATCTCTCTCAACCGACTTGGGAATTTTGTATAATATTTAATCATTTAAAAAATACAAACATTCAGTACTTTTTATAAGGTTCTTCTGTTATTAAACAATGATCTCTATCTCTTAATCAACCTTGATTAATTTGATTATTGAATCCGTGTTGACTACATCAGATTTCACTATATTCTAATAATTACCCAAGTCGTTTAACTTATTAGACAGACTCTAACCCTTTTTCAAAAAACAAATCAAATAATGCTAGACCTGGTTTTTTAATTCACAACTGACATTTATAAAAATACCATTCGATTTCGAAATAAGTAAGTACCTACCTAAAAACAAAAGAATAAAAATCCTGTTAATCGCAGGCTAACATTAATCAATCCCATTTATATTAAAACAAACATTTATATTTTACTTACGTATGTGCCACTGAACAATTATTAACTTACAAACACGTTTACATATTCCGATTGAATTATTCCGGCAATCCGGCGAAATATTCGGAAACATTCGATTGCGGGGTACGAATCTTTCTCGCGGGGGGGAAAACTTCTCCGGGGAGCATATCCCCTCTTACCGCACCCCGCACCGCCATCGCCTGCACGCACGACTCGTGGCAGTCGGGCCCGCGCTAGTGGTGGGTCGTCGACGTTTTTACAGTCGACGAAACGAGACTGGTTTACCGTTCACGTTGAACTAGTTCATAAAACAGTTTAATTTTCGACTAGTTTACATTGTAGACTGAATAGCGTTTCGTAATCACTCGTTCAGTCGAGTCGTTGAGTCGTTCCATTCAGTTGTTCCGTTTCGTCGTATGTCGTCGACTAGAATGCGAAACCAAGTTGATGCTTACAATGTCGTTCATGAGTAAACAGGTTTATTCGTTAACTGTAAACCAGTCGAACAGTTGACGGCAAGAAAACAGTCTAAAAAAACCGTTCGTTCATTCAACGCCCACGCCTAGCCCGCGCGCGCGTCTCGGCGTCAGCGTACAAAGTACTCTGTGGCCAGCGCTGCAGCAGTGGCGGCGGCGATCGACGATCGATGCAAAATACAATTTTTAAGCAAAAAAAAAAAATCTTAAGTAAATTCATTTTGAATAATTCCGATTTAAAGAAACTTTCCCAGAAGTATTCCGGAATTATTCCGAATTTTTCAGAAGTTTTGCAACTATAGTCTGATCATCGTTAAATTTGAACTTGGCAGCTTAATTTAATTATGTAAATAATAAATTTAATTATACAATTAATCAAGTGTTACGTGTAGCATAAAAACCTGCCAAGTTCAAATTTAACTCTTTGAATGCCGTAATTAGAGACACAATAGAAAGACAATTGCTTATGTCGAACTGTGTAACTTAAGACATTCAAAAGGTTAACGGTGATCAGGCTGTTGATGAAGATGAATATGATCGATTTTAAAGTGCATCTAAACTTGGCATTGATTGGATTTCAACCCTTTTTTAGGCTAACAATTAGCCGATAGGAACTTGGCCCCCTGTTTAACAGGTATGTTTTTAGTGGGATTTCAATACTTTTTTTCAAGAAATCGTACCCATTTTTTTCTTTTTGTGCCACGCCCGCGTCCATTGTTAACCTTAGATTGTATACTCATTGTTTAACTGGTTCATAAATATTTTACAAAAAATTTGATATTCGATTAAGCCAACTCACGCTTGACCGATTTCTTAAATTTCTGATGACATATTTTATACCCCCTCCCTCCTCCTCTTCGTATTCTCATATCACTGGTTCATAAATATTATATGTATAATAATAATAATAAAGCCTTTATTGTTGATTTTAGTTTGGATAACAAAAGTATTGTAATATGCCTAAAAACTCATTTCTGCTATCAAAATATAAAGTCCCTCTTATTTTTTAGTAAATTGTTGTTATAATGGTTGGGATCGCAGTCAAGCACTAGTTGATTAATAAAACCCTGCTGAAGAATTACAAGCCCATCTCACTTCTGAGCCATTTCTACAAGCTAAACCAGGGTCATCACGAACCGTCTCGCGCGCAGGTTTGACGACGTCCAGCCTCCCGAACAAGCCGGATTCCGAAAAGGTTTCAGCACCATAGACCACATACATACCTACGCTACGGCAGGTCATACAGAAGACCGAGGAGTATAACCTGCCTCTCTGCCTGGCGTTTGTGGACTACGAGAAAGCTTATGATTCGATCGAGTACTTGGGCTGTGCTGCAATTTCTCCAAAGGTGCCAAATTGACTATCATCGAAGTGCTGAAGTGTTTGTACGAAAATGCCACCATGTCAGTCCGACTCCAGGACCAGACCTCGAAACCTATCCTCCTGCAGCGAGGTGTGAGGCAGGGAGACGTCATCTCGCCGAAACTGTTCACGGCTGCAATGGAGGATGTCTTCAAGGTTCTGGACTGGAGTGGACCACACATAGGTACCAGAAGAAGTTTTTGGTGGTAATTTTGGATTGCGAGAACTGATTTTAATAATTATTTTTTTGTTTGAAAGAAGATACGTTCAGGATAATAAAATATGTAAACGAAGTTAAAAAAAAATGCTTGCATAATACGATTATACTACAAACTTAGTCCAGAAATTATTTTGTACAACCTTTTTGTCTTTTTTGTACAAAAACTGTTCTTTCCATCAAGTTCAAAATTATTTTCCTAGAAAGTCCTTATAAAGTTCTACTTTTCAGATTTTTTTCATATTTTCTAAACTTATGGTTCAAAAGTTGAAGTTGAAAAGGACACATTGTTTTTTACTTTTGGAGCGATTTCCGAAATTATTGACATTATCAAAAAATGATTTTAGTAAACCCCTATTCATTTTTAAATACCTATCCAACAATATATCACACGTTAGGGTTGAAATTAAAAAAAAAAACACTTCCCACTTTACATATAGGGGGCTACCCTAATAAAACATTTTTTTCCAATTTTTATTTTACAGCTTTCGGCGAGATTGATATACATATTGGTACCAAATTTCAGCTTTCTAGTGCTAACGGTCACAGAGATTAAGCGAGGACGAACAGACAGACAGACATGGCGAAACTATAAGGGTTCCTAGTTGACTACAGAACCCTAAAAACCGTGATTCGAATTTGCATCTACAGCCACGAAACGCAGGCGACCGCTGTTCATTTCGTTGACGTTAGTCGCGTTTTCACCAGGGTTAGGATATTACAGAAATGTCTTTATCAAACACAAGTCCGACTGTGTATGGAGTACTGCTCCCATCTTTAACGGGATTAGCAAAATGCCATATTCGCAATATGCCACACACTAGCAAAATGCCACATTCGCAAAATGTCATAATTATCGCATAATGTACGATTTACGTAAATAAAAATAAAAAAATGTCATTTTATTACTTATTTACTTCTTGCAGTGGGCTTTTTAATAAATTTATGAATGAAAAATAATACAAATTACTTTTTTCTAGTATTAATTAATCACATTGATACATTTTGACTTTAAATTTAGACTTTTGACTGGTATAGTGCCCAAGTCCTGGAAGCTTGCCAACGTGCAACCCGTGCCCAAAAAGGGCAGTCGTGCCGATCCTGCCAACTATCGGCCGATTTCGGTAACCTCCATACTCTGCAAGATTATGGAGCGTGTATTGAACTCGCGCCTCATGGCATACCTGGAAGGTAACGATCTCCTCAGTGACCGACAGTAGGCGGGTTTCGCCGCAAGCGGTCTATTGGGGACCTACTGGTTTATGCCACCCACTTGTGGGGCGAGGCACTCGAGAAGAATGGGGAAGCGATTGCCGTTTCCTTAGACGTCTCGAAGGCCTTCGACAGGGTATGGCACGCTAGCCTATTGAGTAAGCTTCCAGCGTACGGCATTTCCCCTGGTCTGATTAACTGGGTAAAAGACTTCCTGAGTGAACGGTCTCTCCGAGTTGTTGTCGACGGATGCTCATCAGAGCCCATGACGATTAATGCCGGAGTTCCTCAGGGGTCTGTTCTTTCTGCAACTCTCTTCCTGTTGCATATCAACGATCTGCTGGTGCCCGGTATCTATGGGTACGCAGATGATAGCACAGTTGTAGAGAGATACCTGCCCAGTGCTCGGGCTAGTAAGGAGCTAACGAATATCTCACTTCAGGCAGTCTCCAAGTGGGGTGAAGCCAATCTAGTGGGATTCAACGCCGCCAAAACACAAACGTGTCTTTTCACTGCCAAAAGGAGCCCGTGCACCTTGGTTCCTACTTTTCGGAATTTATCCCTGGAGTACACCGACCGCCTTCAGCTCTTGGGGGTTGAAATTCCCTCAGACCTTAACTTTGGGCGGTTCATTGAGTCCAAAGCCAAGGTAGCTGCTAGGAAGCTGGGCGTTCTTGCAAAGGTCCGGCGGTACTTCACACCGGGACAGCTTTTAATGTTATACAAAGCACAGGTCCGTTCGTGTGTGGAGTACTGCAGTCACATATGGGCTGGTGCTGCAAAATGCCACCTGGCAGCTTTGGACTCGGTGGAAAGGCGTGCAAAGAGGCTAATTGGTGATCCAGATTTGGTTAAGTCCAACCTTCAAAGCCTTGAGCATAGGCGTAGGGTAGCCAGCCTTTCGGTGTTTTACAGGATGCATTTTTGGAGTGTGCGCAGGAATTGCATGACTTGATTCCGCCATCGCAATTCTACTATCGGACAACCCGACGTACGGCGAATATTCACCCTTACGTTGTTGAAACCTCTACGGTCCGGACTAAGCGTTTCGCCTCGTCGTTTATACCGCGTACGTCGAAGGACTGGAACAGTCTGCCTGCTGCGGTCTTCCCGTCCGATTATAATTTGGGTGTCTTCAAGGCTAGAGTGAATAGGCTCTTAATAAACTAGTGCGCCTCACCATCAAAGATTGCATCGCTACTTACCATCAGGTGGGATCGCAGTCAAGCACTAGTTTATCTCAAATAAAAAAAAAAAAAAAATTTTCATTTATTTTAACATAAAATAAAAATGTGAACTAAAGTAATTGTCAAAATTTTCGCCAGGTGGACGATATAAATACTGTCATTACACTGATTTTATCTACCCTGTGAATAAACTAATTAGTTTTTTATTCCAAAAAACTAAAGTATTCAGTGTTAAGTATAATTTAATCAATGTATAATAAATTCAATCAATGTATCTTGCATGGTTTACTTGTAATCAAGCAGTTATTAAGTTTTAGTCAGATGGCTTTTCATAAAAACATACTAATGTCCAAATAAAAAAAATACTAAGTTCGAAGTGACATTTTGGCATTATGCGAAAGTGGCACTTTGCGAAGATGGCATTTTGCTAATGTGACGTTTTGCGATATGGCGTTTTAAGAATGACACTTTGCGTCAATGTCAAAAGCAAAACGCGCGCCGCACGGTGGATCGAAAATCGGCTTTCAAAGACTTAGGGACTTCAATTTGCAAGTGCCGGTTTTTTTGACGGATATTGCTTCTGTTAGTTATTACTATATAGAAAAATGTTATTTAAGGTAATTTGGCACAAAATCGAAGCAATTATGATTTTTTCACGAAAAATTTGTATGAAGATAGTACGAAAAATCTAAATATCTCTAAAACGGCAAGGAAAACCGTAATATCCTCACAGGCGGTTATAGAACTAATTATTCATGATTTTTTGACATAGTCCCTATAACGGTAATAACTGCCTTTTTTTTTTAAATCATTGAAAAAATATTTATTTTTTATATATCAAAGGGTTACTTTTAGTGTTTTAGTCAAGAACGACGGTATGAACTACGTTATTTACTCATGTATTGATTATGTTAAACCAATTATAAAGATTAAAAAAAATATATAAATGATAATTTAAATAAAACAGATGACATAAAAATAATATTTAGGTAAATAAGTATCGGTCTGAATGAAGAGTTGATAAAAAGATTTGCCGTTATTTTGCAAGCAATAACATCTGGCGAGAAGATCCACGTAACCAAATTTAAAGATTATGCTCGCAAAACAGCAGAAAAGTACGTGGAATTATACAATTGGTATTACATGTCGTCAACCGTACATAAAATTGATACACGGGGCTGACATTATCGAGAAAAATGATATTGTGGCGACTGGGACTCTCTCGGAAGAAGCTTCAGAGTCTCGAAACAAAGATTTTAGGAGGTTTCGGGAACATCATTCACGGAAACGCAGCAGGCAAGATTCTAATCAGCCCCCCTAGCCAAGTTACAACCGTTTCGCTTGCGCCGAACGCTTAGAGTTGACCTTGCCGCCAATTCTTTTGTTCTGACCACGTGACTGAGCGTTAAGACGACGGCATTCCCGTAAATTTGAAGCTTTCTACAAGCGTTAACTATTGCAGATTAGCAACTTGGCTAGGGGTACAGGACATTCTTAATATGCTTATTGTTTCTTCGGACCCTTTTGTAAGTGCACATAGACCTAAGTCAAGAAAAAACAGAAACTTTTTCCTGAAACTCTCGAATTAATTCAGTTTCAAGAAACTGAGTTCGAGTTCTTAGATAGGTATCTCCAATCTGGATTCTGACTCAGAATTGGAGTCTGACAACGAAAGTGACAATTAATTATATGTAATGGTATTTGTTATTATATTAATTCCATTAATTAGTCTTTTAAATAGTTTTTTATTATTGCGAGCATAATCTTTAAATTTGGTTACGTGGATCTTCTCGCCAGATGTTATTGCTTGCAAAATAACGGCAAATCTTTTTATCAACTCTTCATTCAGACCGGTACCTACTTATTTACCTAAATATTATTTTTATGTCATCTGTTTTATTTAAATTATCATTTGTATATTTTTTTTCATCTTTATAATTGGATTAACATAATCAATACATGAGTAAATAACGTAGTTCATACCGTCGTTCTTGACTAAAACACTCAAAGTAACCCTTTGATATATTAAAATAAATATTTTTTCAATGATTTAAAAAAAAGAAAACGGCAGTTATTACCGTTATTTATGGACTATGTCAAAAAATCATAAATAATTAGTTCTATAACCGCCTGTGAGGATATTACTGTTTTCCTTGGCGTTTTAGAGATATTTAGATTTTTCATACTATCTTCATACAAATTTTTCGTGAAAAAATCATAATTGCTTCGATTTTGTGCCAAATTAGCTTAAATATCATTTTTCATTATAGTAATAACTAACAGAAGCAATATCCGTCAAAAAAACCGGCACTTGCAAATTGAAGTCCCTAAGTCTTTGAAAGCCGATTTTCGATCCACCGTGCGCCGTCGTAATGCAGCGATCGGCCTGATACCAGTTTCATGCACTTGAATCAATTGAGAAACGAGCCAAGAGGATAATTGGTAATGCTAACGATGCACTCGCCGAGTCGAAGCTCCAAAATTTGAGCAACGACGCCAAGTTGCTAGTCTGTTGGTTTCCTACTGGTTGCATTTCGGGGAGTGTGCGTCGGAATTACACGACTTGATTTCGCCAAACCCATTCTATCATCGGACTACTAGACTTACGGCGATGGACATCCCACCCACACGCGCCAACGTTTGGGAACACATTTTTTGTTCATACAGCTAAGTGGAATTCCCTGCTGGAGGTAGTTTCCAGATAGTAGGTAAGAGGTCTTTCTAAGTCAAGAGTGAATAGAATAGGTTACATCTGGGCAAGCACTGTTGACCACATCATCATTTACCATCACGTGAGATAGAGTGCGTCTACTGAAAGCGTAACCTGGAGTTTTTTTTTTTAAATTAAATTGGCAACATTGTTTTGCCGAAAAAAATCACGTCAAAGTCTATGGTTGCAATTGTCAGTTTTGGAAACAGATATTTATTTTTAAAGAATAATTGCTTATTTATGGGAAAAACAATAAACAGTAACGTGCAAAAACTGCTACACATTATGGTTAATAAGTTCAAACAAAAACAAGAAGAGAAAGAAGGTGTTTTCAATGAAAACCAACAATGTTTACATACGATTTCTGTATTTTTAAGTTAGTATGACGTTTTAATCTTGATCCTTGTCGACTAATATTATTAGATAGTTATACTAGGGATATAATGATATATTTTTTTTTTCTTATATTTTTAGATACCTAATCTGACATATTGCGAATTTCATAATGGACAAAAACATGGAACAAAGAAGGCTTTTGGTGAATCGACTTAATCAAAAACATGCTAGTGAGTGGTGGAATTTGTTCAAAAGCAGTTGAGATGTAATGAAAGATTTGCCTCACTTTTTTTTTTTTTTTTTTTTTATGGTGGGAAAAAATCGTGCATTGACATCCCCTGCTCTTGGGCGGAGCGGGAGATAGTGTCAGACTCTTACTGACTAAAAGACCCACCCCGTTCCTTCTAGCCTTCATACCGGGGCTCGAGTGCCCTTTCGGATAACCCTGGCCCCAGTAGGCTTCGACCCGGCTGGGTCCCTGCTGTTGCTGACAACTCCTTGAGGCGCGCGGGAACAGTGCGCGCCGTCGACGACTTGGGCTTGGTCCGGACAGTTACCGGACGGCCGGACAGCGAGCTACCCATTGCTCACTGTCCGCAAGCCCGCGCCTACGGTGGCCGGAAATCGGGATCAGAATCCCGGCTAATGATAATATAATGGCGTCATTATGACTTTCCGATGGTCAACCGCTGACACTCCATTGAAAGAAATGATAAAGAATGGTAATCTCGTACATAATGACAATTGAATATCTGACGTATTCGGTAATCTGCCAAAATTTTGACAGTTCCTTTGATCAGTGACCTACCGTATTGACGTCATTGCGCAATTAGTGCTTTATAGAAGCTTGATATTGTCATTCTACCAAAATTCTATTACAAGACCATTGACCGATCAATGATCGATCATTACGAATTACTAGATTACAAACTTTTAGCAAAATGACAATGGGATCGTGTTGGAATGACGAATTTATAAAAATAGCAGACATAGGACCCTTTTTTTATGGTGGGAAAAATCTTCCAATGACGACGCCCGCTCTTGGGCGGAGCGGGAGATAGTGTCAGACTCTTAGTGACTAAAAGACCCACCTCGTTCCTTCTAGCCTTCATAACCGAGTTCCCTTTCGCATAACCCTGGCCCCAGTATACTTCGACCCGGCTGGGTCCCTGCCGTTGCTGACAACTCCTTGAGGCGCGCGGGAACAGTGCGCGCCGTCGACGACTTGGGCTTGGTCCGGACAGTTACCGGACGGCCGGACAGCGAGCTACCCATTGCTCACTGTCCGCAAGCCCGCGCCTATGGTGGCCGGAAATCGGGATCAGAATCCCGGCGGCGGCGGCGGCGGCGATAACGCCGTTGCCTGATGCGTTCGGCCTCCTCCTTTGCGAGCATTACTGCTTCGCAGAAGTCGGTGACCGCCTGCCACTCCTCCTCGCTCCGGACCATGGCCTCAACCAAGGCCCGGCGCGAGAGGTCTCCGCCGCCGATCGCCCCCACGAGGGCACGGCGATGCTCCGGCCAAGCTGCCTCACTTGTCTGATAGTGCATCAAAATCTTCAACTGAAGTTAAAATTGCGAAAGTGAAGGAAATAGTGACTGAAATCCTAGTTTAAGTTTGAGAGCTGTTGAACTTTTTGTGTCTCACGAGTCGATCCGTATCATTTGAAACAATCATTGGAGTATAAAACATGTTTCCACTTGACTAATTCCAAAAGATCTGAATTTTCTCTATGCTAAAACGAATCGATTCCAACCCAACAATCTTGAAACACATTATTAGTGTTGGCGAGACGTGATGAAGTTGAAATCATGTTGACCATTTTATTTGATTATCGCGGTGTTGTGCACTTGGTATTCTTGCCAGAAGGCCAAATGGTAAATAAAGATATATATTATTTGAATATTATATAGCGACATTTGAGAGATCAGATAAAATAATTTGGGATAATAACTAACATTTTGTGTGTTATTGACCTTTACCATACACCCACCAAATAATTAAGTCTACACACATGTTTTTGACTAGGATTAACTATTATACAATTGTCATAAATACAAAAAATATTCTAGTATCAAAACTTTTTTCTCCTACTATTTCAATAATACCACATTCAAAATTTTTGGTTGCAACCTCCTTTTCTCAGGTCACGCTTTCATTAGACGGACTCTAGTGGTCAAGCGCAAGCAAGGGCGGATCCAGCTTTAGAGTCGGGGGGGGGGGGGGGTCCACATAATCGTATTTCTTTTCTTGGTGGATTAAGTCATTCAAATTACATCTCCCGTCCTTGGGCGGAGCGAGAGATAGTGTCAGACTCTTACTGACTAAAAAATCTGACCCGGCTGGGCCCCTGCTGTTGCTAACTCCTTGAGGCACGCGGGAACAGTAGCCCGATTCACGTAATGAAAACCGTAACGATTTAGTCGTTTAGACCATCTCCGTATTCACATCCATCAATCGAGTTTAAACACCGATTTTAAAGTCGTTTGAAATTCGTCGGTTTAAAAAAAAATCTGTATTACATTATTCTGGTAGAATACTTATTAATGTAACTGGAAATAAGTCGATAGATCGTGAATACCGCTTTTGGATAGGACTTCGATCGAATGACTACAAAACTTCAACGATATTTGGCTCGTTTGATTTTACGTGAATCAGGCTATAGAGCGCGCCGTCGACGACTTGGGCTCGATCCGGACAGTGAGCAACCTATTGCTCGCAGTCTGCAAGCCCGCACCTACGTTGGCCGGAAATAAGGATCGGAATATCGGCGGCAGCGGCTGGCACGCTGCGAGCGCCGTTCCCTGATTCGGCCAGCCTCTTCCTTTGCTAGCATTACTGCATCGCAGGAGGCGATCGCCTGCCACTCCTCCTCGCTCCGGACCATAGCCTGTAACCAAGGCCAGGCGCGAGAGATCGCCGCCGATCGCACTCACGAGGGCACGGCGATGCTCAGCCCATGCGGGGCACACCTCCACTGTGTGTACCACCGTGTCCTCCGGGCGTTGCGCACAGTAGCGACACCAGGTCGTCACGTCCGCACGAATGTGGAGGTTCGGGAGGTTCCTCTAGAACCTCCCGAACGTACCATCATGTCCGGTGAGAATATGCTCATGCGGAAGGTGAAGAGTGTGAAGACGCCATGAGGTCTTTCCAGCCACGCCTCAGAGGAGACTTACCGCCATAATTGTGCCCAGCACTGGTTTGCGATAGTCGCTGACGCCATTTCACCATGAGATCCCACCGGAGCTCTGTCCACTATGCCGCGACCTGTCACGGCAGCGGACTTTTGCCCCGGCGTTGCATCTCCACGCGCAAATACAAATCCTCCAGTTGCCTCCAGATCCCAAGGTGACCCCCCCTGGATCCGCCCTTGAGCGCAAGCCTTACAATAATAAAAAAACTTGCCAAGTGAAGGTTGGGCAATGTCTCCGCGACAATCCCCTAGTGATATCGCAAACGTGGCTTTAGGGGTCAGAACGCGTCATGGCTTTTCTTCATGGCCATTTCGCAACCTTTTTTGTGGTAGTTAGGGTGAGAATATAAAGTATGAAAGCCGCGACGCGAATTTTCGCTGTGGTGACTTCGTATTTGACGCCATGGTCGTTTTTATTAAGTACTGCAATCGCGATATGGAGATGGTCTTCCAACATAATTGTACTACTGTGATTGTTGTGAGGAGGGACGTATTTACCCTATCCTCGCATCACCGCAGTTGTGCAACCTGCTTCGCGAAGCAAGCGATAAGATACTGTTCCTATCCTGTGTATAGCGATATTAGTTTCGCCAGTTTCGTACTAGCCGCGAATCTCCGTACAAAATACTTGGCGAGAGAATGCGCGAAACTTATCGCTACCTGGATAGCGCGAAGTTCTTGAAAAGTTTACGGTTCCTAACTTAATTTAAAGGAATCATCATTCATCTCTTCAAATATACAAAATACCATGACAATGAGATCTTTATCATTATAAGTTACAAATGAAACATACATTAAGAAAATCCACCATAACACAGCCAGCGTGTAGGCGTTCTTAGAGCACAAACATACAGTGTGATCTCATTAGTGTACACAGTACAGTAAGGAACAGTGAGGTCACACGATCTAACAGAGACACGTAATCAAATCAACGGGGGCGAAATGAAACACCGATGCTTATTGACCTAAAAATGAAGAAACATTTATTTTCAGTATGTCTTTTGTAAAATTTAATAACAGAATGAATCAAATGTGGTAAGAGAATAACAGAGCGGATTACTTTCCATTTCGATAGAATTAGTTTCACCAACAATAGAAATATAATATTTATCAAGTCATTTACAGATACAATTAATGCAGTACCAATAAATCTAATTTATTCGTTTACTGAGTTAGTTAAATTTAAACATTTATTACGATCATAATGTACACGGAGTGGAGCGGAGGCCGAGGCCGTCCGCCGGGTACACTATATTTTTTTGGGATTTTTTAAATTTTTATTCCTCACGTACTTTATAAATATCTCATACTTGAAAAAAATTTACATTAAAATGTATCGGAAAGGTGCGGGACGCTAGCACCGCATACACTAGGGCGCGACGCAAACAGAGGCACGCACGCACACATACAGGACGGCGGGCGCCCGAAATATACACAAATATAAATTATGAGCCGACACGAACCCGAGACTTATACCATCACATTGCGACGCACACCTATTCGTTTTCCCTTTGTACCGCTACAGTTAAAATTTTTCTTACATAGTAAAATTAACGGAATACTTTAAATCTAAATAAAAAGAGAAGGCGGAGGCGATGGACACCGGGCGACGCGCCCCCGGCGTCCGTCGTCTGCGCGCATACGTTACAAGTACATCATTCAACTGAAACGATGACAATATTTAATTTATCGCAAACACTAGAGAAATGCAGGTCCAATACGATGGTAATATTGTGTGTCATGAAACAAAATGTATATTTAAATTCTCTGCTTTTTACACACACACTAGCCGGCGGCTCACTTCGACGTCATCATGGTGACGAATTCTGCAAAAGAAATAAAATAGCATTAGTGGCGTCACTCGCTGGCGCACTGCCGGGGTTTACAAGAAAAGTTTCACATAAACCCTTGCATAACATGTCTAAGATAAAATGTTAACACAAACATCATTAACACAACGAAAGTAACCGACAGAGATAGAGATGCACTAAAGATGTAACCGCTATTAGACAGGTAACCACTAGATGTAGTAACAGTAAATAAATCGAGTCAACACCAAACATATGCCTCTGCGACCAACAATCAAAGTATACAAAGCAAGGCATGTACTTGATGAAGCGACGAACAACATTAATAAACCGTATTTTACCTCATGCCACTACAAGGGGATTATGTGAAATACCACCCTCTGGATATATCGACAAAAATATACAATATTGATAAAGTAATAATTAATGATGGGCATGAAGCACTTGATTAGATACCGGTGCTGCGAACATATCCCGAGTGTTGTGCGAAGCCTATACAACATGTACTTCACGTCGATATGATAGGTATCGATCGCACGTCGGCGCGTCATCGTTTGCTGCTCGTTTGTTTGGCACAGTGTGGTGTGTGTGTGTGTGTGTGAGTGAGGTGAATTCGTGGCTCAAGCAAGTGTGGTCGAGAGAGCAAAGCACCGGGCACACGGAACGCGCAAGCGGAGGACAAGGCTATCGTCTCCTCGGGACAACGGGGCGGATCACCAGGTGGTATTTCTACAGGAAGAGTTCTATACAGATATTAGACACATGCACCAATCAATAGGAAAACAATATTGAACATGTCCCTGTGAGGCGGACGCGTGTAATTTTGTCGCCTTGTGTAGAAGGTAAGAACAAAATTGCAGACGATCCGCCACGCCAATAGTGAGTAAATAGACACAATCGATAGTCAAGTGTGAGATCCCAACGAGAGAGTGAGAGGGCAGGGGAGGGCGGGACAGCTCGGGAGTGGCGGGACCAGCTAACATATCCAAGGGAAGGAACAGTTAATAACGAGCAGCAAACCATTCAGATTAACACTGGGATATACCTATTTTCGTACCGCACTCGACGTAGGCCGTTGGGCTCATTGCATTGCATCGATCACTACACACTACTAAGGGAAATCGTTTCGAGATCACAGCTTTATCGTAGAGTCTTTTCTTATGGTTAGTTACGGTACTAATATCACAAGTGTGGCAGCGGGCCGTGCGCTAACGGCTGCCGTCGCCGCGATCGAAAATGATTTTGGCGAATGCATGGAAGTCTGCAAGAGAGAGAACGCTCGGTCGGATGATGGAATACAAACTGCACATACAGGGGACGCGGAGCATGAAAGGCACCGAGAGCGTGCGGCGAGCAGACGTTGCTCGAGTACTCGGAGAGCATGCTCGCCACGCGCTCGTGGAGCCCGCCTGTGGCGAGCACTACGACCGCCCCGGGGCGAGGTGTTGTATGCCTGTCCAGCCCTATCTTCCCATACTCCTTATACTGAATCCATGCACAACGGAACAGCAAGCTTATCCAAAAAGCGATACTATCTAACTAGTGATCCAAATACCACTCTCTAGAATCCAGAGATCCACAATCGTGAGACTGCAGACCACATGACCGTCCAGTTAGCTTACTACTCGACTACGATACGATGTACATTGCAGGGATTCAATAAGTAACTTCGGATTTCTGAGTGAATATCAGTTCATATGGAGACAATTTTACTGTGGTCAGTTTTTAAATAAAATGGACCTATTGGAAACAAGCAAACCCAACTGTTAGTGTGAACACGTACTACATATTACATGCTGGAGTCTCGTGTATGAGTATCGTTATTTTATAATACTGAGTACTATCACACAAGAGGGTAAGAGTAATCACATCGAGTGTGTAACATTGATATGTTGACGGTACAAAGTTTTTGTGAATCTGTCATGCGTCATAGGTGACTGCGATTTCTTTGCGGTTACAACGTTATAAAAACTAAACGTGAATGAAGTGATAATATTTTATAATGTAGATCCACTAAAACTGACACTCCAGGAACAGATTCCGAGTTAATAAATGGGTCGTAAGAAGTAAGGGCCTTGTTCGTGGAGCGCCTCGTCGGCGTGGTGTGCAGGCGAAGCGTGTGGTGCGTGAGTACTGACCCTCGTAATTGACTTGTCCGTCGCCGTCGATGTCGGCCTCGCGGATCATCTCGTCGACCTCCTCGTCGGTGAGCTTCTCGCCGAGGTTGGTCATCACGTGGCGCAGCTCGGCCGCCGATATGAACCCGTTGCCGTCCTTGTCGAACACGCGGAACGCTTCACGGATTTCCTCCTCACTGTCCGTGTCCTTCATTTTGCGGGCCATCATCGTCAGGAATTCGGGGAAATCTATCGTGCCGTTGCCTGGAATTTGAAAAGGGTATATGTTAATCTGATGTTCGTTTTCACATTTGTATCGAGGCAATACTTCAAGGATTGTTTTCTTACAAAATTGGTCGCTAACGCAAGCCTCTTGCTTGCTAAGTTTTTAGATGCAGTTCACGCGTTTGCTGTATCGTTTTAGAAAATATTTCATATTAACAAGAACTGCTTATAGTAAGCCACTTTACATTACATTTTACGCTATAATTGTTAGGGTTACTAATTTTTATTTTTGTAAAGGTAAGGTTATTATTTTTTTACACTCGTTAAAGATCTTTGATAAATAAATATATTCAGTTCTAAAGAATCCAAGAAGAAATCCATAAAATGACTACATTATTGACTTGGCAGAAAAAGTAGTAAAAAATGTGAAGCATTTCATCTGAAATATAAACAAGGAATCGTTTGAAACACAGGTGCGCCCTACGGATAAATAGATTAAGATTATACAATCAATGGAAATTTTCGCATCAGATGAAGATCAAGGGGCCGTTGAATAGATTTACGATGTATAAAAGTACATAATGAACAGTATAATTGTTATTAGTCGTTAATGCGCGAAGACGCGAGAAGTATACGCGTCCAGCGCAGACGACGCTTGTTTGTTTTACTTGACAGCAAGTGTTGCCGTTTCCACGAACACGGCGACTTATAAACACATAGGTTTATCATATGACTGGATCTGTGTACTGTCTGACCTCGCGGCACAAGCTGTGATGTGGTGCGATACGTCATGTATTTAAAAACATTATGAATGAGACGATGTTACAACATATGAAACATGCTCAGAATAGTCTGGGAATTTAATAAATCTTAATCATTTCCTTGTTGGCGTACTTCAGTTTCTTTGATCAGTAAGTAACTGGGTTCTCATGATTAGTATCATTTGAACTCTTTTATAGCCGTTAAATTGAGATGCTAGTAGTACGATAAAAATAATAAAACACAGATATTTACGTTGACAACATTAATATGTAGATTGGCATTATGAACGCTACGAAAGTCAGGCGTAACGAAGTCCAAGTAATTTCCATCGCTAAATAAGTATGTCGCCTTATCTAACACAAATAGGTACACTACTACCTACACGTTCGTAGGTTTCCAGACTTACAAGTTTATTTTCTCTGGTAGGTAGGTATTGTTATTACCTTCATGACAAGCGTGGGAGTTTTCTAATTGATACTTCGCTAAATCGAACAATAAACAGCGTGATTTTATGTTTGCATATTCCGGGCCGCCGTAGTATGTGGAATGGAGTCAAACTTCGCTATGACGCTATGAATCAATAGAATCGGGTTGGCATACATTTTTCCTACCATTACTTTAATCGAATGTTTTGACTTCAAACCTATAAACAACGTAAATATTTCTGTCTTCATATCGTGCTAAAATGGGATTAAATAAATGGGTCTGAAGGCACGTGACGCTACGTAGGTTTCTACGAAGTATTTAACAATAAATTGCTATTTTAATGGTGTAGATAATGAACATTTTTCCTGCTTTTTAATTACAGCAGCTATCATTTTTTATGTTTTTTTTTTTCAATATTCATCCATCGTACGTGAAGCTATAGCAACATCGCTACATTGTTTGATCATCGTGTTTTGTTTAAAGTATCCCGTCAGTATCTCGCGTACGTGTGAATCGAACTTTATTTATACTTCAAACTGCTATTACTATGGTAAACGTAATAAAAATAGTATGTTATAGGAAAAATGAATAATTGCCGCTTCACACGTGCCTCGGTTCAACGAGAGACGAAACAAACGCTCCGTTTTGATCGACGTTATCAACAAACGGACGGGAATACGTAAAGTTGGCTATTTTATAGTTGAATTTAGGATTTGCAGAACGATAATTAAAATTCTACTTCATGAAGTAGAATTTTAATGATCGTGGACTGTGGTGATATTTATTTTTATGTTTTGATTAGTTCATTGATTATGATCTTGTCTATGCGCAAAATTAACTAATTATATCAGTTCCAAATGATTAAAGCAGACTTAAATCCATATCTAGAGTCCCACGAAACTCGGTCACATCCATCCCTCGTATGCGTTACGTACCTATAGTAAATCTAAATTAAAACATCGTTACTATCTAACCAGCCCCGTCCGGCACCACACGCGAACGAACGCTTCGAAGTTCCTGAACTCTAAAACGAATCTAGATCTCAATCAGTTCCTTCCGCGCTCGAACAGCCGGCCGAGGCGTTGCAAAAATAAGTTCGAGTTAAGTTTGGCCCGTCTAATTCTGGGTTTAACCTTTCCGAGGTAGTTCGCGGACTAATAATAGAAGTGCGAGCGAAACACGGCGAGCTTCGGGGAATGCATGCCGCATACTCGCCACAAGCGCTATTGAACCAGTGCAGAAGGCGAACTTGGGTTGTTTGATAGGAAACAGACGTGGAAGGTGCAGCTGCCTTAAATTAGGCTGTCTTGTCGACCGAGCAGAAACACTTACGAAAGTAAGTCTGTCTGTCTGTAACGCTTTTACGGTTAAACCATTACTCTAAAAGAGTGTCCACAGAGTTTCTTGCACGTTCTTCTCCAGAGATCTACACTTTGGAAAGTGCAATTTTCCTTCACTTTTTTGACTGACCGACATTTTCACAATTCATAAGTGCCTGCAATTGGTGTATCTGAAATAACGTTATTATCTGATTCGATTTTTATGAAATTTGGCACGGAGTACGTTTGGACACTAGCTAGCCTAGGAAGGACATATGCTACTTTTTATCTGGCTTATTAAGCGACATACATATGCGATTCCATTAATCTTAATAAAAATTGGATTCATACTTTTCAATTTTTCTGCTGACAGTATTTATCCACGTCTCGAGTTTGTCTTATTTGTCATTTTGTTACAAATGACGAGTGAGATGTCTCCTCCGTGTGCGTATCTTCTGTAGCTCTCTGCTCTGTGGTGACTCCGCACGGGCACACCTGGACCACTCCCGTTAATTGTAGGCTATAAATCTGTCACGCTCGTATATGTTGTACTACTACTCACTTTTTGGATAATCTGTTGTTCTTCTAAATCTTAGATAATCTTGCTGTCTGTAGATGTCGTAATAGGCGTTAGCTGCATTAATATCATCAAAGATGCTTGCCATTATTAACCTCCTGATTTTGACAACGTTCTTATCTTTTGCTGTAGGGTAGCCAGCGTTTCGATATTTTACAGGTAGCATTTTGGAGAGAGAGAACAGGAATTACATGACTTGATTCTGGCATCACCTTTCTACCATCAGACAACCCGACGAACGGCGAGTGTCCACCTGTACGATGATGACACTTACAGTTCGGAATAAGCGTTTCGTCTCGTCGTTTATACCGCGTACATCTAAAGATTGGAACAATTTGCCTGCTGCGATCTTCCCGTTCTATTGTAATTTAGGTCTCTTCAAAGCTCTTAATAAACTAGTGCGATTCACCATCAACAATAAATTGCATCATTGCTAACCATCAGGTGGGATCGCAGACAAGCACTAGTTTATATCATTGAAAAAAAAAAAAAAATGTATATGTAACTTGTAATTGTGGATTGTAGATATTATGGTTTGTAGTTCTTATAAACCCAATTAAGATCCAAAGTAACATCTAATCACACATGTTTACGGGTTCACAGGGCCACGTTGTGTTGTTCTTGCATAGCTTGTGTGCCAGCGACGACCCGGATCCTTTTGTATTCAAATTTATGGTCGCGAACAGTGGACACGCTATATCCCTTGATAAATTCTACAGGAAACGGAAATTACCGTGGATTCAATTTTTATGTTGAAATGAATCAAAGGCATATTTATAGGGGAGCAGTGGTGATCTAGTGTAAAATTGATTGGACTGGTGAGTTGTGGGTTCAAACCCAGCCAGGCGAATTACTGTGTATAAATTCAATCACCACTGCTCTCAAAACGATGAAGGAAAACATCGTGAAGAAAAAACCGGGACGACCTAGAATTAAAAAGCGAAGACATGTGTCATGCACCAATCCTCCGCACTGGGTCCGCGTAGATTACGACCCATTTCTCTCTCCTAGAGAGGTCCCAAAAAAGGTAACATTATAAGGCTGATAATGCTATGCTATTTGTAGGAATTCTTTTGTCGGTAACACCCAGTCCAAAGCAATACGTTCAACTGCGCAGTTCCGTGTTCGCTGTTCCGCGCATAGCAATTAACGAACGACTCATAAAACCGTGAGTCAACCTGCGGACCCAACAGCACCCACCTCACCACTAACATGGTATTTTATCATCTCAACTTGTAACCTTGTCTCACTCACGTCCTATGATGCCACATATCACATCATCGCATAAAGCGGAATGATTAATTCATGAGCTGATTTCATGTGATAAGGGAAGGCAAGAATTTTCCACTAAATTGCGATTCAAGCAAGTACATCTTGCCGAAATTTTCCCTTATTTACTACTCGTAGTCAAGACTGGAGTTGTCAAACAAAGTTACTATTCATACATACAGAGAGAAAAAAACTGAGATATTAGCGTCTAAATTAGAGTTGTTATGTTCAAGGTCTAATTTGCGAATGAATCAACGGCCTCTCGAATGTATATAATATGTACATTGTTCGTAAATCTTGTGTTACTAGCTACACATGTTCGAGGCGGTGGGCCCGATTGGCAGCAAGACGACCGACACACGATCAATATCCACCCCTCTGGAACGCACACACTTGGCACGCTTCCCCAGACGTTACAATTCGACCAAAACCAGAAATTTTACGAATGGAAATTAGTTGCAATATACTTATAAGAAGCTATGATTTATGTTTATTATTACAATATGCAGTACTTTACACAAATATTTGGACATGACCAAACACATGTAATGGGGTTTGTAAATGGGAACAATGATTATTTACTTGCTCGAATGTTTGAAATCGTTTTTAGGGCCCGTGTGGTTTCGGATTATTATAATTTATGATGTGTTTATCTTTCTGTTCCATCTCCGCGCATTAATCAATGTTACAGTTAGTGTCCGCACTTTCATAATTATTCTGGTAAACATCAAACGAGTTTGTTACCGTGCCGTCAACGTTATCTTGGTTGTAATGGATTGGTTCGGTGTGGTCTGACTGTAGTCGCCAGGAAGGCGGTGAAGCGCGGCGCAGTCGGACCAACAATCTAAAATCAAACGTGTAAACATGAGTTGTTTCCGGGAAAGTTCGATTAAGCCGTTTTGGATTGGCGTGCATAGTCCATAAACACATCGCGCCCACGCCGCCCCACGTCCACTAAATTATCACGGACCGGCTATATCTGATGATGAACTCAACCGGCCTATTGTCTTATAACAACCAGCCACTAGAAAAGTGAAACACTATTTTATGTCCGCGACATATCTAAATGTGACAATCTGCGAATTCCAATTAATTCAAATGAGTAATCCCGTGAGTAATTCGACTTTATTTGATAATGCCAACACGGGATGCTAAAGCGTATTTATCTTTCAAGCTTTCGCCTCTGTAATCACAATTAAAACGAAATCGCTCTTTATATTCCGCAAACTGGATTGTCATGCAGATAATAGAATTGAGGTAGCGTTTATGAAAGTGGTGAATATTTAAAAAAAAAATCACTGAAGCGCCCATACATTATTGTGTTAGTTTTGTGCGTGGAAACAAATGTAGCAAAGCTCAATCTTTCAAACTTAAGTTGAACGTCGGGCAAATTAGGCGTAACTAACGTGAGCGACGGTTGAGAAGCCTTACAAACGAGCTGGCAAGGACGGCTGACTCAACATGGCGTCAGCATTCAACACTCGATTAGCGAACCGCAGACGCATTCCATATACGATACGCTATCTACGTAGGCCCATTTATTAATGAACTTGAACAACTAAAGCAATTTGGAACTGTCACAGAATTATCATCTGGAATTCAGAATGTTAAGAAATGTAGCTCGATGCTGTGTAACGGATTGTAGATTTGAGTGTAACAATAGAATTGGCTAGAGAGACATGCGGAAGAAGTTACGAGAGCGGAGTAAATGGCGGATGGCTCATGTTGTACGGGTTACTGTTCGCGTTATGCCGACGTATTTATGATGAGCAGGGCAGGCTTGCAGTCTCGAGATAGATCAAAAGCAAACGTAGATGATGCATCAGTATTTGGAATATGATAACATCGACGCTTCCAAGTAATGAGTGATTCGTAAGTATGCGTCACTTATTCTGTCGATTTGATGTCTTCCTGATCCTTCGTCAACTTGAATGGAGACTTCAGGAATAGTCAGAACTTGGAGGTAAGTGGGTTAAGAGGATACGGTAACCGTAGTATGGTAACAAAACCTGATGCTAAGAAAGTTAACCTGCATTTTGGACTCGGTACTGGTGTAGATTTATAAGTTGTTGTCGATTACTCGTCCAAGGTACAACTGCAGCGTAAAGTTCGATGTTTTACAACTACAATATAGCCAGACAGGGGTTGGTGGCTATGGCAACATGCTTGTAAACGTTTTCTCTATTAAAATAAACAAGGTAAACGAGAGGTAAGTTAGGGCGATGCTCCGGGCCGACGCGCATGCTCGACCACGCGAGTAAATCGCGACAAACACGCTGGCACGCCGCCAGCAGTATATGCAAATTCATTTGCAATTTCACAGCGATTCCAGACAAGTTTGAGTGGGTACGCGGGATGTCAACACTGTTTATCCTTTGCTTTGTATAGAGATAGTTCAAAGTATGCTTTGAAAGTGCAGTCTTTTGAAACTCTTTTGTAGTCTGTTCATAACTGTAAACAATTAAACTTTTGTATTGTGTCTGGGCGTTTTATTGCTACAAGTTAATTTCCTCAAAATAAACTAGTCTCTCGGCCTCGGCTGGGCTGCAGTTTGTCTCGTTTAACTCCATAGAGTTAAATCGGCATATGATTCAGAATCTGAAAGGGCAGTGAGCGTGCAATTAGGACGACAGTGGGTCAGTGATGTAGACAATGTACGGGGGAGGTATTCCTGTTGTAAGAGTGAGGTGTCTTGATCGATACGCGCCTTGGCGCGCGACCAATGACTAAACCTCGTACTATTTTACGGTGTACGTTAACAATAAAACAAGACAAGTTTTCTCTTTATGTTAATGACACTTTGTTTCCAGATATAATGTGGGACTCGCAAATGGAAACTACAGAAAGCCAAACCAAGTTTGGCACGCCTTTCCACTTCAGCCAGAGTGGAAGAAATTATTTGACGATTTCCTTAAAAACAAAAGGATATGCGAGACTAGGTGACATCGGCAAGGTTGTCGAATTTTGATGGATAGCTAATCGTTTAGCAGCAGGCTGCTTCAGGATACACAAAGTATCTGAATACAAAGCCACGCTTGTTTTAGAATGTCACAATGAATGTAGTTATAACTTCCGCCTAGCTGTTGACACAGAACGCTGCGGTCGCGACCAACACCGGTACATTCAATACTGCTGCGGTTTGTCACGCTACACTGTCTGCTAAACACTCGTTATAGGTATGTACATTACATCACCGAATTGATGGAAACCATCCGGAACATTAAATGAGATTAAATGTGCGTCTGCAATACATGCATTGAATATTACATACATGGGATAACCATTGTTTGCGCCAAGGTTTTATGTTAATTACAATGAAAATATATAAACGTATTTATGGCGTATAACTTGAGTGTTAGTAAAACTAGTGTTTATGTTTACATGCTGAATATTTAATTATATTGGCTCCACTGAGCCAAATGTCCACGACTATGTCACCAAAACAACGTAACACGACGCCGAGAATTTGTGCGTTCATCAGTTATCCGCCATCTTGGTTGATTTATATCACAGTTGCAATTACGCGACACAAACCAGAAGCTGGGCGACAATTTCAGCGGGGCAGAACATTTACACGACACCGTTAGCGCGAAACGTCCTCTTTAAACCTTTGAATAGTTACAAAACCGAGGTACGTGTTAGATAAAAGGAGGAAATAAGCTAAATAACGGTGCGCTGTTAATTGCCGCGTTGATAATAAAGTTAACCGCAAAAGCACGAGCAAAAGAAATGATACACCCGGGAAGAACAGTAAATGGCGGAGCACAAGCGCGAATACATGATAATGGGACGAAAGTTCACTCGCTGACGCATTCCCCATAAATTTCATGTCTCCCATTCGCTTTGGTTTTTGTACTACACATTGCTCTATATTTCATCACATCTCTGTAATTCTTTATCTGGCGAATAATGCGCCAGAGTATCGTGCGCTGCTACGGTTAGTAATGTAAGAGTTAGATAAGATATTTATGAGTTTTTTCTCAGGCAGATTCCAAATGCTTTTTCATTGACTTCTGAAAATGCTGTTTTAATTTTTGTATGTTTTCTGAGTTTTTAAAAGGAGTAAACTTCTAAACTTCTCGAAGCGTGCTTCAGTTTTATTTGAGTAGCCTTCTGGAAATATGTATGTTCAGTAATGATGACATCATTGCTGCATTGTTAAATGCTAACCAACTAAACACCTATTTTTCCCCCATTAATTTTATCAAATATAGCAATGAAGTCGTATATGTATTGTATTAATTTGTATGAGCAAATGAACCCAGCAAATACCGAGATGATAACACTTTCGGTACGAGCACGCTCGGTACAATTTTACTGTATCATTCTGTAGTTAATATTCTTCTCTCTTACATCGTAAATTTTCTATTCTATGAGCCACTATCAACTGGAGACAAAAGGTCGTTTATGTCTGACGTCTTCCTCTGAAGGCCAATTATTGTACTTAAATGCGATCAAATTCATGTCGCAATATAATTTTTTAGTAACAATCAATGTCAAAGGCTTGGCAAATGGCAAAATGTATGGAAAATAGACGCGATGCGGACGTTCCTTTTAAATACGAGTATTCGATATCAGTAAGCATGTTGTAGATAATTGATAATTGAATGATTACGTTATTAACCAAAACTCAATCAGTATACTTTTTCCTTTTGACTGTTATGTACATACGCGAGTAGTTTTCACATCACATTTCGTGTTTTAAAACTGAGCCGGTCCGTAGTAACACGAGAAAGTGTACCGTCTGTGACGAGTTCGATGTAAAATGTTCGCAGCGACCGTTCGCAGCACAATCGATGGCAGAGTTGCTTGACCGGCCCCTAACCTATTTTTATTGTGAACTCGAATTAGATGGGTAAACAGGCGCATGCGTTGTGAGCAGTCTTTTATGTTTTACGAGCCGTACATCAAAGGTGGGCCGAGTGTCCGTCGAGCGCAGATGTCATTGTCAAGTTAGTCGCGAATGGGCAGTGATTGCTAATAAACATAGGGCACGACGGAGACACGCGAGCCGGTTTGATTGAAAGCGAACCGGTCGCTAACGAGCCGGCGAGCGCGGTTATAAATAATGAATCAGTTCTCATGACACAGCTTTCTAGGGAACACGACATGAATCGAATGGTAGTAATATAGTAATCGATTATGTGACAGATATTCAATAGAATGAAAAGTGTAATGGCCGAGGTATCGGGTCAATCGGAGCTACACGCTTCGTATGGACACAATACAATCGAGCTAATTGGTCGTTCGCCTCCATGATAATGGAGTATGGACTGGAACGCTGTGCGGTCGAGCCCACCTATGATTATATTGCCAATTAGCATTTTTATTGTCTTTGTATAACGAGGGGACACGATCAGTTTACTGAACGTTGGTGGTACGAGAGCCGGGCCGTTACGTGGAAAATCCAGATTGCAAACACGGACGACGATAATCCAAACATTGAGCGCAAATACGGGGGATTACCGTCGGGCGACGGGATATTTTCCGACGTTTCAGCGGGCGGGCGGGCGTGGAGCTCGTCGCCCAATTACCCCCGACACGTGTGCTTATCGATCGCACCCCGCTTCTCTCAGCTGACGACCCGACGCCCTGCTACCACACTCACTACTCTTTATATAGCCAGACGGTAGGAATGCGATCTTTAAAAGTCCATTAAGTGTAATGTGTGACAAACGCCAACAAGAGAAATTAGGGCGAATTAACATAGAGTACGGGGCCTGTGCTCATTTTATTCAAGCGGATTATAGCTTGTGTTTTATTTGGAGAGAACAATACGTTTGCACCGGTTAGCAGGTCTCTCAGGAGTTCATATGATGTTTACTGGTGGCAATTAATCACAACAAGGACACCAATTACGAGTTTACTTTTCGCAGATTATGTGAGTGTAGGGATATACACGTCCGCGTATGCAACACAAGTCGTGGTCAGCTGTCGATGAATCGTCGGCGTCGGTTAGATTCGAGTTTGATGCTCGCTAGCATTGTTCCGCAAATAGCGTGTGCGGTGTGGAAGCGCTCGGCGGCAGCTATCTCTGTCTGACGAGTGAACGACTCCTTATCGCGGCGTCCGTGACATCACCAGCAAGCCTCATGCCAACTAGAGAACTGTTACTCCAATTTGCTGTCTTTTCGTGTATGTACTATAAATATTCATCCGGCAACGTGTGCTAGTAACGTCGTCTTACTATCGAGGAAATGATGGACAGCACACGACGTTTGGCTGTTAAGTTGCCGACGCAATTTTACATTCATTTCTGGTGCACTCGTGTTTGCAACGCGCAGGAGAGTGCACTTGAAATCCTATAAAACGACCTTTCAACATTCCTAAGGTGGAGGTCGTTGAAACTTGGTCGACAAGGCGTCTTTGTGGATATCATAGCAAACACTCACGCTACCGCCCACGTGTTTACGATGTGATAATACCAATAGAAAAAAGTTGAAAGCCGACCGCAAATTTACACCACATTTGCCGCCAATACGAGACAGACATTCTTGTTGTTAGTAACGACGAAAATAAATAGTGTAACGAGCGCTTGTCAAGCTGTGCCGATATAGCATTTTGTTGTCCGGAAGCCTCGGCATCCGCGCGACGTGATAAAACAGCGCGATACACGTCATGTAACCAATGCAAATTATCCACTTGACATTGGTCTTCATACACTTCTATCAGAAGTAAATAATTCATTGTATAGCTCCAATTGATTGTTGTACAAAAGCGGTCAAGTGCAAGGTCTTTGCGATATTGCACAATTCGTAGATAAATTCCACAAAAATGTAGGTACACGGTGACAAATTTTTGTGGTCTCATTACAGTGGGTTTCCGGGCGTATGACAAACCGAATCTGCTAACAACTGGTATCGTGCTGGTCAAGTGGTCTAAAAATACGAATGTTTTGATCTATGTGCAAGGTGTTCTCAAACGGGGCGTGTGTTCGAATACTGTGCTAGTACGCCAGTCGATTTGCCAAGGGCAAATGCGGTGGTGATGTAAACAATCACCACTAGTACAGCGGACATTAAAATAATTATTGCAGAACGGGCACGACGTTCATTACGGATGGAAGCTTGCCCAAAATTATATTTATTGATCTAAATCAAATGAGACTACTTAAATAGAAACTTAAGAGCATAAGTAATTCATGTTACCCATCAATGTCATGGCCAAATTGTTTCATTTCACTTAATTTAACCATTTACAGATATTCTAGAATGCCATTAAATTGCTATGATCTGCCAAGGAAATCCAGAGTTCTTCGTTCATCTTTATCAAGTATTATGTAGCATCAATTTATAGTGTAGATTAAAAACAGTCGTTCTTGCTGAGGCGAGGTGAAACTGGAATCGCTCTACAGCCTAAGTGATATCTCGGTTAGTGGAATTTACTGCCCGTCCGCGTCATACTAGCTAAATTACACGTTTGTTGGAACAAGCCTAGTTCATGGTATCGCGCAAGCTAAATCAACGGAGACTGTTTGTTTGGAGATTTTATCGAAACTAAGTGTTTTTTTAGGATTTTTATTTGTGATGCCTCGATACCAAGCTCTTCCACCTTTATTTTCAGACTAGCGACTAGTGAATGAAATTGTAATAATATACAACACGATGTAACGCCGCATTTTTCACTGCCTTTTGTAATTTACGCTTCATCTGCGAGCCGAAAAAAAAAAACACGGAAACTAAATGTACCGCTTACATAATTAAACTGGAGTAATTTATACTAGTCAACGAGACATGTGGGTACGGGACCGGAGAGGGTGTTACTACTGAACGATTTGATGTGCTGTAAAGCTACTTTGATATAATATAGCAGCTCTGTTCCTTTTAAATTATTCGTGTCTTTTGGCACCAATTGCAACTGTTTTATGTATCGAGCATCATAGGCTCAATATAACGTTTGTATTTACTTATCCAGCCGGTGGTCGGATGTTTAGGCTTTGGCTAACTAACTGAACACCACAAAATAACTCGTTATTTGTCCAGTTGCTTCGTGTTCGGAGCATCAATAGCATGTCGTGAGCATGATGAATAATGCTTTTATATCGCAGGAACACATGCCACGTTTATCGGCCTTCCGTTTGTTGGCGGCGAATTAATTTGCTGGTCTCCCGGATGCGCCGTATTGTATTGTTGGGCTGGAAACTTTATATGGCCACTGTCTACGTCATCCGGACTGGCATGTATGGATCCTTTTGCATTGTTGATATTAGAAGGTTTGCCTTGGTGCTCACGTCTCAATGTTCTGTCGTTAGTGTTGTGATTGTTCTGATCTTTAACCTGCCAGGTAATTCATGTACGTGACAGGTTTCTGCGGTAAACGATCGTTTGTTTTCGTGCATCTCGCTTGTATGACTAGCGTACAGGCAATTATCGATCTGTCAAGTACTGGACCCAGTACTGTAGAGATGACAGGCATTGTTTATTTCACGGTTTAATATCCTTTACGACAGGACTACACAAAAAATCCAAGCAAATGTATCATCGTGCTAAATCATCTTGATTGTGGATAAGTAGATAAGTTTATCGTTATGCCTACGTAGCTATCTGTTTCTTTGAAAAAATAGCACAATATCCTTGATAATGAATGAGCCATATTATATCATATTAATCGAAAATGATAATAAATCGATAGCTATAAATTCATGATACGTAGACGAACGATGTTAAGTATCGGAGCCTAATTTACTGCGTGTATCAAACATCGTCTATCCTTTAAATTATTCGTTTAAGCTTCCATGCGATACTTCGATATCGAAAAAGGATTCGGAACAATCGATATTGGAGCGGTTGTGTCCCCTCGAACGTAATTATCGGGCCATGTCGTGCAGCCGATGGCTTTACCTTCCTTTAGTTTATACTCTGACAGAAACAAGGGTGAGACAAGATAATATAAAATAACGATGAAAGAATACTTGCATGAAACAAGGGTTGAATTTTCTATTTTATTAACCAATTTATTTTAGTGCGCTGGTTTGTGTTCATAAATCTTGGTAACAAACTAATAGTACATACATAAATTGGGTACATTTTATAGGCTTCAATGTCAAACAAGTCACATTGCGTGTGCCTACAGACCTCTATCTCTGTAGTTCTCCAACGTCGCACTTGTGTGAATAGAGACTGAACAATTACCAGTCTAGTAACAAACGAGGTATTGTGTTACAAGTGTAAAGAGATCACAATTGTAGTGCTAATTAGTTTTCTCATCTCGCCCTTTTGTCATGCAAGTGTGCCCAGCGCGACGTAGTAGTAAACAGGTTCTACAAGTCTGTCGTTTGCCCGACGGTACAATTATGTAATTTGAATACCTATATTTAAAATCTGATGAGAGGATGTTGTGATCTTCTTGAAGCACTAAATTGTTATTACGTGGTAGCATTAAACTTTTACGAGTTTAAATATTTAAATCAAACCGCGCATAAAATTATCTGTTTAGAAACGAAACGTTTTGATATAAAAACAACTTGTTCATCACGTTGGGAATGTCGTGTCGTTGCTTTCATATCGTACAGACGAGGCGTTTAATCGACACACCATTATTAATCTATTAATATCGGCGACATCGGCTTGATAAGGGAAATGTCAGGGCCGGCCGATGTGCACCGAGCTTGTAAACACACAATGCCCATGTGACGTGCATGCCTCAAAATAGGGTGTCCGCCCACTTTTTACATACTGTGGGTCATTCGGGCAAAACCTACGAGGACAGTGTGCCAAATCCGTAAACGTGTCTGCTGTTATTTGTCAACTTACATTTTAGATTTATCTCTTATTATATTATGTACTAGCGACCCGGCCTTGGGGGACCCCTCCTCACACGGGTATACAAAAGCTTTGACATTTTCAGCTTTACTATGTATTATACACCTAAACCAACACCACCTCATGAATCACTGTCTAGCTACTTATTATATGCAGTATTATTGAGTTTATCGCGTTCATTTCATGCTGACAGACAGACGCAGTGGGGGAATCCGTTTTATAATATTTAAGGAAGTATTTTTGTGAAAGTTTTTCCTATATTCTTGCACAATTTGACGTTCTAGAAGCAAAAACACCAGAATTGAATGTACAAAATAATAGTTGATTCACAAACAGTTACAAGTCATCGTTCCGTTGCTTCCGAATTGGCCGAGTGAAACTTTCACAACAAAAAGCCAATTTCTAGTCTGTAAAGTAACGGCGGCGTGTCGTTTCCAATCGGTCGGGTCGGTGACGTCACCGCATTGTAATCCGCCGGCCAAATTAAGGCACCTACTAAAGAAGTTTACGACTAATGCCTTTTAAATTGTAGTTCAGATTACAGTGACGGACATTTATGAAGTTATTTCAGTTTTAGCTAGTAGCTCGTAGAAATGAGCCAGTTTTATTGTTTTCATTAACATTTATACGCTTTTGTTTGGTTATGAACTGCTCCAATTTTTCCCATGGAAGTCCGCTAATATTTCCCATGCAGGCGAGTTTCGAATAAGAATGGATGTGGGGCTGCTTCAATCACAAAGGAGTCCGTCGTGCATACTAATGAGGGTTATGCCAATTCTTTGGCTCGATGGAAGCCTGACAATGGGCGCAGGCAAGGAATCGTACATATGAATGGCAGCATACATTACAGGGTGCATACTTCACTGGCAATTTCTCATAATACTTCCGACATCCTTGAGATGGGAACACCGTGCAGTTTTATTTCACAAATCGATTGATTTATGAATGTTGTTTGTATAAATTTCTATTCAAACATCGCTTGATACTGCGTACATTACTCTTCGCTATAAAGACAATGCTCCCGCATCCTTATCAACGCTTGTGTTATGTTAGATAGCGTATTTTTCGGCTCCGTTCAAATACTTTGTGTAAACTCATGATTCGCACGCTAGTTTGATCAGGTATGTTTGTTCAGGCGTTGTCTCTGTTGAAATGTAAACATTTCTGGTTTCAACTGCTGACAGCATTATCCCCGGTCTTACTAACGTAATACCTTATGATGATATTCAGGAATTCAGGGTTCCGATGGGTTTAATTTTCCATAGATTCTCGGAACTATTTTTGAAGTTTTCGCTGTCGTAACCTCGACAGAAATTAATAGTTACTTGAAAGTGTGCTTAGCTATCGATTGAGACTAGAAGAAACTGGTTTCTGCAACGCGATTTCGTGCAGCAAAGCATCGGTTCTGGTTCGTCTATCATTGGATCATACACTGTGCAATGAGAATCAATTCGCAAGACCTTTTGATGGGTCAAGCGAGCTTGTAGATTTTTATGATGCAATGGCACATCGTAGTTTTGAGTTTGGGTCATTTTTGACGCCAGATATTGATGTATCTATTGGTAATTAGGCCGCAGAAGCAGATGTGAAGCAATTGTATCTGCTTACCAACCACGAGCTCTTTAACGCTATCTATTAAACGACCTAAACTGCACTGTTAGAGATGGAGCTACATAGGGTGTATAGCTCCATCCCTTTCTCGCTCGCTCGCCTGACATTTTAACACGTCAAAAATTCAAGTTTTTATTTCACATAGGCCTACAGGGACACTTATTAAACGTCAGAAGCTAGAGCCCGGTTCCAAATGGGTCGTTTCCTATGAAGAAGAACCAGCAAGAAATGGTTACTCTTTTTAAAAAAAGTGGTTGTTGTTACAATATTTTCATGGTAAGGCCCTGGGCTGGTGCTATCTTCTTAAACTAGGGCACTCCCTTTCGTGTGATTTGTTAGATGACCAATGGAGATATTTCATGCCGAAGGTTTGGCAGCATCTATAGACAACATCGGATTACATTCCCTTCGTGTGCCAAGCGCCACTGCGCTTGATTTGATCATGCTATAACGTTCCAAGGTGGCCCATGGCTGTCATTTGACGTGATTTGAACCAGTTTAGATAGAATTATTGGTGTAAACACAACAACATAAAAAAGAAGTGAATAGGAATCTTGGTAAATGTCACAAGGTATTTTCTCTTAAAGTCCAACTTATGACCATTATTTAAAAAACGCCAAAAATTGAAATTTGTTTTTATCGATTTATTTGTCTTCTATATCAGACAGTGGCGACATGGGCACGAAATTGATTTGTCACATTTATCAGACAGTGGCGTTGAAAGGCCTAAAAGATACGCATTTTAATAGGCAGGAAGTTAAAATTAATGCAGCAAAGGACATTCTCAATCAACATTTACAGCTCTGTAATTGTACAATATTTTGGCGACAATATTAAACAAACATCACGTGTTTGCTCAGCGCTGTGTGCTAAACACTGCTACACACACACGCGCACAGATAAAGTGCTGTGTAAACCTAGCCTACGTAAGTACGTGGTGATAATGTTTTTATAGTGCGCGCGCAGTATGGATTAACTTATAACTGTTATAACTAATGTTCTGAAATGTAAACACCTGAATTGCGCGGAAGCTTGTTTTTTGAGCTCTGCTGAAGGAGCTCATTAGCGTGAAGTATAACAGACGCGGAGAGGCTGGAAACGAAGCTGGTGCAGGCACTAATGTGGAGCGTGACCAAGCTCCTGCTCCTTTTGATGAAGAAAGGATGGAGTTATGAAGGTGAGAAGTTCACTTGATTACAGGATTTTTATGGGACAAAGATTAGCTATTGATTTCGACCAATTTTACGTTAAATCTTTCGCAATATCTTGGCGTAAAGTCCAAATGCCAATATCAACAATCACGAAGGTATTATCAAACCACATTCGCAGCTGAACTTATCGTGGCTGCGAGCAAAAACATTTACTCCAAACTACAAACATAAAAATTGTTTTCATAAACAGAGCAGGCGTGAGCCCTTACATTTTTACGTGCATTTACTCAGTCAATTAATGTTATGACCGCCGTAAAAGGCTTAAAATCGACAACTAGGCACGTATCACATTCCAAAGGACTTTTAATAAATTAGATATTCAAGCATGGTACTTATCGACGTTATAATACCTTAGACGATAATAATATCGATTACATCAAGTGCGATATGAAATTTATTACATTTGTAATGAATCACAATAGGTATCGACGACCTTAATTTGAGTACGTGCCTGTATTTAATCGATATCGAATTAATTGTATCATATTTATCGTTGCCATGAGAGGAAAACAGACTATTTATGGCTTTATGGCGAGAGGTATTTTGTTAAAAAAAACCTGACGGCATATTTTCGCGTTGTGTACCTACGTCCGTTAAATGACAAGCTTCATCCGCATATTTTAAGGAAAAATTCCTCAAAATGCTTTCAATAACAGGTTTCATACGCAGGAAAAATCGTTTTCAAACGGCTTTTAGAGGTAAACAAGTATGCTATTCCATGCTAACACTTAATTAGCGTTTCGAGTTGAAAACGCGTTATTTTGAACGTGACAATAAACAAGTTGGTACCCGCATAGAAATAAAACTTGTGTTTTATGGCAATATCAAGCAAGTGAAACGACGACATTATTCAGTTATTGTTCTCATGGAAGGTCATAAAGTATACGAAACTTTATGACGTTCTATTATAATGTTCTATACTTAAACATTTTTCAAAAATATGGGGGTAGATGGAAATTCAAGTCATCGTTTATAATCTGTCTAAAAAGTCAAACGATTTGGGAATTTTGTATAATATTTAATCATTTAAAAATTCTTAAATTCGATACTTTTTATAAGGTTCTTCTATTAGAAAAAATGATCAAGATCTCATAATCAACCTTGTTTATTGAATCAGTGTTGACTAGGTACATCAGATTTCATTTTGCCCTAATAGTTACCAAAGTCGTTTGACTTTTTAGACAGACTAGGTAAGAATATCGTGGACTACGGTTGAAAATTGAATTCATAACTCCTAACCGCCAGACCGACACTGCAGTATTTATTCCGGTACTAATGAAATACATAAATATATTTAAATCTTATCGTCTTGTTTTGATTTATCGGATTATTTTTGGATCGCTTTCGATATTTAATCTTGTCGTCATTAATTATGTATTATTTTCACACATCAAGTAATTTCCTCTACGATCATTTTATCATTCGATTTTTACCAAAAAAATTTTATTCGTTAATCTAATCTAATCTTATCGTAATAAGTAGGTATTTTACATTTCAATTAAGGTAAACGGAAACGAAACTTATACTTTCGCTGCAAAATTAGATTCCGTATTTTTCCGACACTCATAGGTAATTCATTGATCAATTTACGGTTTTGGTAAAATTATGTACAATGCGTTCCAAATAAGAATAGGATCGCCCGCCATGTTGTGACGTCACGATTGACTGTCAAATCGAGGAAATAAATTTTTAAACATTAATTAATTTACGAAAAATTTAATTTATTTATGAACTGTGAACGAAAAAAGTTTAATCAGAAACCAATTCTTCAATTTTACTCATCTCTAAGTTCTTCAATTTTGCCAAAATTTCTTCGATTTGACAGTACGTCGAGACGTCAAAACATAGGAATCGCTCCTATTCTCATTTGGAACGCATAGTAACTGGCTACCTACACCGACGGAAAACATACTGGCCACGAGGAATGCGAAGAATTGTCGCGATTACGATAGATAAAGATAAGGGCGTGGACTCACCGTCTGCGTCAACTTCGTTGATCATGTCTTGAAGCTCGGCTTCTGTGGGGTTTTGTCCTAAGGATCTCATCACGGTTCCCAACTCTTTGGTCGTGATGGTGCCATCGCCGTCTTTGTCGAACAGTGAGAACGCCTCCTTGAATTCGGCGATCTGTTCTTCTGTCAGTTGATCCGCCTGAAAGCAACGAACACGGTTTTTAGAAAATCTACCTTAGGCGAAGAAGATAAAGCACTTTTTGAAACTGAAAAATTCAACAATAGTTTTTTAACAACTGTTTTTATTTATTTTTTAATAAAATCTAGGGAGGACGTACAGTTTGGTTGACGACCATTGTTAATGAGTGTCAGATACAAAGAGACGGTAGACGAACGCGGGCGGTTATCGTCTGCGATAAGATTACACCAGAGATTATGTGTAATTACCGGACCGGCCTCGTCGCGTCATACTGCGGTCTTTTGCGCCACAGATACAAAATACTGCATTGCCACTTTTATCAATAAATACGATGTTATTGAGATAACACAACAGCCACTTTACAATTCGATTGTCATTTGAAAAGTTTACGCCGACATACTTATGTTATGATGTGGCCAAGGCAACAACCTCTTCACAAAATCAATAAATACTTGATAAATGAAGTGATTAATCTTATAGGTAAGTATCATAGTATGTCAAGAATGCATTCAGTAGATATCCTGTGATTTTGGGATCTATGCTCAACAGTTAGACCAATGCAACAGTAAATGTAGATACCTATGCAACAACAATTATAGTGATCTACATGACACATTCAATTGAATTTTGCAAGCCAAGTCAATCAGCTAAATCTTTTACACAAACCAGCGAATCGGCAATGATTAACTTATTTGATAAACCTAACAAAAAAAAGAGACTAATCATTCAGTTACCAGCGGCCATCGGAAAATAGTTTTACGCTCAAACTTGTTACGCTATGACTCCGCCCATATTCAAATGAATACCCATTTCAATTATTTTAACTGCTGATTACAACAAAATAATTTAGACTTCAACAATAGGCTATAACAGTCACATTCCTCAATAAGGATTGTAGTGAGGAAATAGGCACGAATTATATCATACCATACATTTATCCTCAACATACGTTAGGCCAATCATTAAAACATATTTTGTGTTATTGTAATAGGCATTAGTTTTCCTGCTGATATTCACCATGATGTGGGCGGTACAATCATAACTATAAATACTACAGGCCATCTCTTATCAGCAGGCAAAGTTATTATTAACATAGTACCACATTGTTCTCTAGCAAAAAATACCATAACTAGTTGCCATACCAAGGTTATCATGGCGTTGAGTAATTGCACACTGTGAGCACCATGCAGGCTCTCTGTGTAATTCCTTGATTCTTACTTGAATCAATGAATAAAAAATGTGTTAGCTAGTTTTCAAAAACCAGATCAACTAGAAAATAAAACAAACAAGGTGATCGATTATGCCAAATATTATCAAGGTTAAAAAAATGTATTCTACATAACTGGTTTGGTATGTAAATGTCAGAAATTTAATTTGTACAACATTTTGAGCTTACATCATTACTTTTTTTTTAACAGACACAGTTGAATAGATGTCCATTTAAAATATTTGCATTTTCTAATGATTTCAAAACTTAGTTTATATTTATCCTCATCATGTCAATTTAAATTTGCTATACATCACAGACACTCGCAATAATTATACCCGCTACATACAAAAATGGTGCTATAATAACATCATTCAGTTCATTATCATGCATTTTCTTTGCATAATTGAATATGTCAGCCATAACAGGAGTTCAGAGGCAATTTATCAGCCAAGACATTCTTCCTACTGTCAGTCCTATAAAATAGGAGTCAGATTCTTATTGGCACAAGCTGTTAGCCTCGATTGAGAATGCTTATGAGATAACCGAAATATAGAGAGAAAGTCTATCACGAACACAAAACGGTTTGAGTCAGCTGTGCCAGATGCAACGATATTTACATACCATGGCGACACAGCCCGAGCCACCAACTATCTGAGAGACGAGCGCACACACGCCACACTAAGTGTCACACAATATGACTATTGTTTAAAACCGCAGCCTCCCAGACCGGCGTAGAAACGCGACCCGTTTAGCGAATTGCGTATGAAAAATATAGAAGCGCGCGTAGCGATGAGTCAACGGGCGTTTGACAGTTGCGCCGGGCCGATCGATCCACCGTCAACAGGGCGCGACTATGCCTCCCAAAATCGAAACAACGCACTAAACCACTTGTTTTCTTTGTACTAAATCCCGAACGCCATATTAAAGCGTCACAGACGGCCAGCATCAACCAAAACTAACGTCATTTAGCCGGCACCACCTACGAAACTATGGCGACGGATGTTTCTCGAGCCATTCTAACGGTCGTTTATAAAGTTTAGACATCCCGAAACACTCGCGATCCTTCCTATATATCTGTGATCATTGGTCCTGCATCCTGATCAAGACATTGGCTTCGTTGCCGATCCGCAATGCGGTAAAAAACGGCCATCACAATAATATAATGGAGGCCCGTCATCACTATAAACACCGATGCACCACATCCCAGAAATATACCCTGAAACATATTCAGGACGATCCCCTGAATGCACTTCCGACACCTTTCAGCAGAAATATCACTCACCATTGTAGATTAACTTGGATTATCAGGAGCTACACTAAAAAAATCACAGACTACGCCGCAAAAGCGACCGCACGGATCGACGGTTGAAACGATACTGCCGCCCTCACTCGCGCGAGCGGCCGCGCCGGGAAACTCGCGACCGCGATTCGCTTCGTGCTCGGTCACGAATCGTTCCGAATCGACTATTCGATTCACCGTATTTTCATATCCGTTTTCCGACGCTCGGAATAGTTTTTAACACTACGCTACAATCGTTTCGTTTCAAAACTTTATCACTCGGACGTCCAAGTCCATGTCTCGGGACGCACGACACAGGATTAAATTTGATCCGCAAAGGATAGTCGGTTTTATATCGGGCTGGTGCGGCGGCGTGGACTGGCGTTCGGCGCGCGCCGATTGGCCGTCGCGCACCTGCAATGCGTCACTGCGGGCGCTAGCGGCGTCCGCGGAGCGAGTGGCGAGCAGCGAGTGGCGGCCGGCGGCGGCGTCTCACGCCTCGGGCTGCGGCGCGCGGTGGCTGCTCGGCTGCTCCCGATCACCCCGATGCCCTAGTTCGCGGTCGAGGCGAGGGCGCGCCGCAGTGGCCGCCCGCAGACACCGGCGTGCTAACGAGATAACGCGGCTGACGGGCGCAGGCTTCCCGCCACGTCGCACCGCCATCATACGTGCCACACGCACTCATCACGGTTCATGCCGCGTCGCATTACTGACGCAATATGGATGCTTATGCAATGATAACTACAGATCTATTGACAAAACCTATGAAATTCTAAAACTTCCCAACTCACTTATCATATACAAATTTTACTGAGAATTATTCATTGTAAATTCAATTCAATATCTTGCACTTTCTCAAAAACCGATTCTTAGCTATTATATGATTTTATTAAATCCTATGACAAAAGCGTAAAGTCATCATTAATGAAATATTTGTAATCTCATGTCATAAGCTATATCGGAGTCATTTCCGCCAGGAGATTACAATTATCTCTTAGAAGTCATCTGGACATCTGGACATTAGAAAGTCCTTGTGTAGGTACTTTTACAAGCCTTCTGTGCCACAAGTGGTCACAATCACAAAGAACTCACTTTAAACTTCCCGTAAATACATTAATTCTGGTTATTAACGAATTTAATAAAAACAATATTTATTCCCAATATTCGTATCGTAATCTTACGATTATAATTTTATATTACATACAAATACGTTGTTATAAATAAAATAACAATATCTTACTCTGAATAAGAAAATTGCAAATATATTATGCTCTCGAAAACTATGATGTCCAAATCGATTTTAAAATGTAACTATCTAAAAAGTGTGTTTAGAGGGACTACTCTATTCCTGGCCACTATAAAAGTTTATGTCAAATCGCGAACGTATTAAAAAAAATCTTTATGACTACTTTTTAAATAAAATAATGAATACTTGTTGAAAACATTCTAACGAGTGTATAAAGAAAAACTTGTATTATAAAATAGGTCGTAATTGTGCAAAATATACAGTTTCGTGCTAATAACCATAAGTATAGCGCCATCTAGTGTCAAGTAGGATAAATCACATTTGAAAATTGATCTTCATGGATCGATCATTCATTGCTTCATAGATGGAGGGTATTTTAATATTGTTAGGACATCGATTTATTTTATGAAGCTTACTGGAGATTAATCTTTGTTGTGTAATTAAAATCGATAGCCTAAATAATGGATTAAAATTGTTAGATAGTGGCAAGCGTTTCGTTCAGATTTATTAGTCTGCTTTGGTATCAACGGATTATATCAATCTATACTTATTTCGGGCTCAGCAGGGTCGAAGCCTACTGGTACCAAGGGTCTGCTTCTGAAAGAAGGTTCGGCCCCGGTCTAAAAGACAACGAAGATACGGGATGAGTTTTTTAGTCAGTAAAAGTTTGACACTATCTCCCGCTCCGCCAAAGGGCCCCCGCCCTTTGTCATTTATATGATTTTTACCTACCGAAAAAAAAATCTTTACTTATTTATAAAAGGAGAAACTTATTAACTGACATAATATTGTGCATAGTATCAACACACACCCGAAATTACTGGGACTAGGAGTGTAAAATTTTGGACAAGGTTTACTTTTATGACGTAAGCGAGCGTTATGAGAGAATTTTCCAAAATTCACCAAAGGGGATGAAACGGCAGTCCAAAAATTACCGTTCAAACTATACATAATATTATTATATACTAATTTTTTTTTTATTGTTGGCAGGTTCGCGCTTGACCGCTATCTCACCTGATGGAAAGCGACGATGCGGTCGACGATGGAACGCGTTTACCTAGAAGAAACCTACTATTGGGAAATCCAGTCCCGCATCAAAATCGCGATCCCGTAAGCCTGCAGGATTGAAGTCATCAATCGAATCCCACGGATCGGTTCGGATTTTAAAAATAGTTAGTAACATACAAAAAAACCTGTCCTGGCCCAGGTTTAGACCACGGTCTGGAGCGAGGGGGAATGGGAGGCGGTCGCTTCTTTTTGCGAAGCACTAATGCCAGTGAAGTAGACAGCGTGAGAGAACAGGCAGCATTACGAAAAAGAAAAAAAAAGATTAATTCACCATCCGGACCGAGCTCGAATCATCAACGGCCGGCGCCTAATGACACGCGCGCCGAGAAGTCAATATAACCGTAGGGGCTCAGCAGGGCCGATGCCTGCTGCGGTCGTAGGGGATTTCGGAAAAGGAAGCTTGCGGTCCCAGATCGCAAGGGCAACTGAAGGACACGGAGTGGTTTAGTCAGTAAGAGTCTGATACGTCCTCCGGTGCTCTCGCTCTAACCTAGAGCATGAGAAATCGTTGGATGATTTTCCACCTCAAAAAAAATTTCATAAAATAGGTTCACCTTACGGCAAAGGACACACGATTTTTTTTTGTCTTCTCTTGTTTTTCGTAGGCTAATCACTGGAAGTACTGGGTACGATTGCTAAAATTGTTTCACCCATAGAAAGCTGCTTTATTCCTGCGTCATAAGCTATATTTTATGTAAGCGTACGAAGCCACGGGTAAAAGCTAGTTTTTAATTATGGATGCGTGCGAAAAAAAAAATTCTTGATATGTGACCAAGTGGCATTGTGCCGTATTAGTTTGATATACGGACGAAGTCACCGGCATCAGCTAGTCTACTATAATTCATTAAATATTTATGTGCCTTATTAGGTGTAGTTTTGTCAGTAAAAGCCTGACACTCCAACCCACCCCAGAGCGGGAGAAGTCGTTAGATGGCTTCTAACCTCAAAAAAAAGTTCTAAGCGCCTACATAATATTTTAAGAGGATTTATACGTATTTTGAAACTAATTTGAGCCTGAAGTTGATAGATCCATACTTTTTGTAACTACTTGGGTAGGTACTTAGTTGAGTCCTGAACGAGTGGGTACCTAACTCTAATGCGTGTGTCAATCACGGGTTACATCCTGCGAGATGAACATCTAATGGGTTGGTCACGACTTGTGTCACGGCGCGGCGAGCGGTGCGACGAGCGGGGTGGTATCGGTAAGGGGGCGCGGGGCGTTATGAGTGGCGTCTCGTGGCGTGCTTCAAACATTTTCATACTTCTGATCTTACCGCTCGCTTCTCCGTGGTTAGCTACCGCTCATAACGGCAAGGTTGTGAATGGGCCGTAAGAGGCTGGAGCGTCAGCACCACCGTCTGTTGTACCTACCCAATATTTGCACATAATGGCTCATGGCCCCACGACGTATCCTTTCCAGTATCTACTGCGTTCCCAATACCCATAGTGGTATTGTGAACGCCAAAATTGCGGCGGTAAATCCTCTCTTTGAGGAGTGGCTGGAGAGGCATCACGGTGTCCTCACTTTCCACATGACACAGTCCTCACGTTCTGGAAGCCGTTTCAGTCCTGTTCCAGATTGAAACGGGAGAACCGCCCTGGGGTCACCATTGCGCGGACCGCTCGGAGGATACGGTGGAGATGTGACCCGCTTGGGCACAGCACCGCCGTGTTCTAGTGGAGGCGATCGACGGTGGAATGGGATGCGGTCGCACTCTACTGCCAAGCAGTAATGCTAGCGAAGGAGGCGGGCTTGTGGACGACGAGCAATGAATAGCCCGCCGTCCGCTCGTCCCCCCCGTCGCCCCCCTAGCCAAGTTACAACCGTTTCGCTTGAGCCGAACGCTTCGAGTTGACATTGCCGCTAATTCTTTTGTTCTGACCACGTGACTGAGCGTTAAGACGACGTCATTCCCGTACATTTGAAACTTTCTACAAGCGTTAACTATTGCAGATTAGCAACTTGGCTAGGGGTACTGTTCTGTCCAGCCACCCTAGCCAAGTTACAATGGCTACAACCGTTTCGCTTGCGCCGATTACCTTGAGTTGGCCACGCCCCTAATTCTTTTGTTCTGACCACATGATCACGTGGCCACGTGGTCAGTCACGTGACTGAGAGTTGAGATGACGTCATTCCTGTGCATTGGAAGTTTTCTACTAGCGTTAACTATTGCAGATATTATCAACTTGGCTAGGGGTACTGTTCTGTTTTGTTCTGTTCAGCAGCAGTTTCAGTCACCATCTTGCAGATAATGGTTTTTATTTTAGCTGGGAAATCATCTAGTAACATCTCCCGCTTTAAGGCGGAGCGCGAGAGCGTGTCAGATTTATACAGAGTAAAACCATACCTGTGTCCTTCAGTTACCCCTTGCGTTCTATGACCGATTTCTCTTTCAATTCCCTTTGACAACAGCGGGTATCGGCCCTGCTGAGCCCCTACTGTTGTTATCTCTTTGAGGCGCGCGTGCGGATATCTATGCGCGCGTGGAACACTATGCACCGTCAACGGTCCTTACCGGTGGTCCGCCCAAGCGGGGTACACTTCACCATGTCCTCCTGTGACGGTTCGCATAAGGCAATGGAAACTCCAGCGTTTCTTCCGTCTAAATCCAAAACAGTAAGCTTCCAAACTTGCCATGTCTGGTGAGTGCCTGCATCATATGGAAAGAATGGACGCTGTGGCGCCTCTTCAGCTACTCCTCAAGGAAGGGACTTACCGCTGCCATTGTAACGTGCTCAGTGTGACTACTTACCTATCTATCCAATTTCACTACACCAACGTGGTGATCGTCCTCTTCCTCGTGGTCGGTCGGGCAAACTTAGGGCCTTATTGATTGGGTGATCGTCATTTCGTCTAAGGATATGACCGTACCATTGCATGCGACTTTCTTTTAACTTTTCGGCAATCGGTACCACCTTAAAAATCCTCTGATGTATTCATTTCACATTTGTCTAACCGGGTTACACGTCCAGCCCATCTGAGCATTTTTATTTCGCTCTTGTGGACACGCTGTTCGTGTGCCTTTTTCGCGGTCCAGTACTCTGATCCGTATGTCATTGTTGGTCGTACTACTGTCTTATAGGTACACTTTTCCCTTCACTCTGATGGGCATCTCGGGATCACAAAGAACTCCTGATAGTGATCTTCATTTAAGCCAGGCGGAATTGATACGATGGTCTACGTCCTTGTCCACATTATCATCGGGTGTAAGCATAGAACCTAGGTACTTGAACTTGTCTACTTTGGGTAGTTCACAGTTGCCTATATGTTTTACATCCCGTTTCTGTTTTCCCTCCGTAGTCAAGAACAGGTTTATATTGCATTAAAACAAAGTCTACAGTGGTTTCTTTTACACAGTGTTTGCTTTATGTTGACACAGTGTTAAGCTTTATTTTATAGCATTTATAACATGGGACACACGCACGTCCTCGCCATTAGTTATTGGATTCACAACGCTGGTGAGCACGCTATATTGTGCTCACGTATTATCGCCTTTATGGTTGTGCTGCATAAGGCACAGACCCTGCGGCTGAGAGGCATATAGTTCACTGCGTATGAGGCATTTCGTGCCTATATTGAAATTCTTAGCCGCATCTACATAGATGCTTGTATATTCCTTACGTATTAAATTGTGATAGCTTCGTGACGTTGTTGGTATGGAGAAATATGTTTTACTTGTCGACAATTCGTAAGAAAAGTTCTACCATTGTGCATAGCCTTTTACACTACATTTGCTATAGCATTCTATAGCAATTAATTTCCTTATCCCTTTCCGTTAACCTTTGGTTTACTTTAAGCTTACTGATGAAGCTCAAAGTGAGTGAACATATTTTGCCGTATGTCATCATTGGCAATACGCTTTCGTCTTGAGACATTGTGGTATGTTAGACGAGAAAATACCGCGCAGCTTCCCAAAAGCGTTTGGGAGGCAGCGGCCTAACCGAGTCGGATTCGAGTGTGACCTCGTTCTCGCAATTAGATCTACGCAACTGGACGGTCTGTCTGTAAACCTTGGTTCTCCTGAGGATATCTTAATTTTTTTTGGCCAAAGATACTTTAAACGCCAAACAACTTCTACATCACGTTATTTTCCTATCGCCATATTGGAAAATGTGAATTGTTTTCTCATGCACAAACTTATATTCCTAGCTCGACTCTTGCTTGGCAAAAGATAAATATTTTAACGTTACCTTCAGTATCTCAGCCCAAGGTTCTATGTTACATGCGTCTCTCTATCGCATGTAAATTCTTACCAGTTCGACTATGTACGAATATTTCTAAAACCACATGCTTTATTCATAAAACATTCAAAAGAGCGCGCACACTTCTAACATAAGTTTGTTTCTAATAGAGTTATTTCGCGTTTGATTCGATAATCACACTAATATTATAGAGTTTCTATGTATGTTTGTAATGAGGTATGATCCCTTGGGATAATTTTCTATTTTCACTCGGGTGAAGCCGTCGGCATCTGCTAGTATCATAAAGGCGAAAGCTTGTGTGTACAAGTATTTAACGAATTTGGATGCAGTTTGGCACACTGTTAGACCATGTCTTAGCATTGCACATAGAATCAGTGCCAGATTAAACAAGCGCGGGGCCTGTCGCATTCTTCCAAGGGGCCCACTGTATCTTTGTAAAATGAAAACGAATTAAAAATCTTTCAAATTGTATTTTTCTGAGAAGACGCAGGGATCTTATGGAGTGATAGATCTTAGGCAGTTGATTACATTGTCTTGGTTGATAATTTGGAATCGAATAGATTTCATATGGTATAGGTAAGGTACCCTGACTTATTTTTGTACATCTAAGCAGGCCCTCCGATGCGCGTGGTGCTATTCTTGCTATGAGGCTAATCAAAATAATTTTATATATTCAGGGCGGGCGAAGCCGCTGGAAGAATTTAGTTCAAAAATATAATCAAAAGGATTTCAAAAAACTTTGAGCATATTTCAAAAGAGTTGGCGAACACTTTTTTTAAGTCGATGCCTTGTGATTTCAGTATTTCGAAAGAAAACTGTAACTTGTTTAGACTCTGAAGGGAATACTTTATTTTACTTTACTTCGATGAGTTTCGCGACGTGAAATCGAGTTTGCCAGATGATGTTACTTATCGAAGTTGGAAGAAAAAGTTTCGGGTGGCGTATTAGATTATTCTACGTTTTATTATTTTGGTTTTAACTTGAATTCTTTTTAAGAAAGGCTGGAATACTAATAAGTACTTTTTTTGTTGTGTAAAAATCATCCAGATGACATTCCCCACCCTTGAGCGGAGCGGGAGATAGTGTCAGACATTTACTGACTAAAAAACCCACCCCGTTCCTATGTTTCCTTTCATACCGGGGCCGAGCCTTCCTTTCAGAAGCAGAACCTTTGCCCCAGTAGGCTTCGACCCTTCTGGGCCCTTACGGTTGCTGACAACTCCTTGAGGAACGCGGGAACAGTACGCGCTGTCGACGACTTGGGCTCGGTCCGGACGGTTACCGGACCGATTAGGGAGCTACCTATTGCTCGCCGTCCAATAAGGATTTAATTATAATTTTTCAGTCAGTGCCTAATTCGGTTTAGGCTCACAACCGTCTCTAAATCAATGAAGAGTAGTGATGGACCGGTGGAAACTTGTAACAGCTGCGATTTATGATTCGTGGGATTAAACTCAGACAGGCGTTTTGCTATATGTAATAACTTATTTCATCAGCCCTAAAAAACGGTGAAGGAAAACATCGTGACGAAACTAGCATGTCTTTGACCAACAATTTGAAGACTATGTAACATCCACCAACTCGCGTGGGGCTCGCGTGGTAGAGTACGTCCCATTCCCTCTTTTTAAGAGGAGGCCTGAGTCCCAGCAGTGGGATCCTTATAAGGCTGATTATCCCATCAAATCGATACTAATCTATTTTATCTGAATATCGCATTTGAAATCAGTTTAATTACCAAAACTAATTAAGAAGGTATTCGTTTTAATCTATTGAGTTTGATATCTGATACAGACTATCATTCCAGAGATTATAAATTAATTACCATAGTATTATCTGATAAGACTTCTATAATTATATATAAATACACATAGTCAATATAAAATAAATAACTGTTTATTACGTTTAAACCCTTATCTAAACTAATGGGCAGATTTTATTTAATTGGTAAAATTATCCAATAGCATCCCCCGCTCTTGGGCGGAGCGGTAGATAGTGTCAGACTTTTACTGATTAAAAACCCACTCCTGTTCCTTCGTTGCCTTTCGTACCGGGGCCGAATCTTCCTTTCAGAAACAAATCCGTGGCTCCAGTAGGCTTCGACCCTGCTGGGCCCCTACAGCTTGCTGACAACTCCTTGAGGCGCGTGTGGAACAACACGCGTCGTCGACTTATTGAGCTTGGTCTGGACGCTTACCGGGCGGTCGGACGGCGATGTACCCATTGCTCGCCGTCCGCAAACCCGCGCCTAAGATGGTTTTTTTTTACTTTGGTAATAAACTAATGACTTCTCCCGCTCTAAGGCCGTACGGGAGGACGTGTCAGACTTTTACTGACTAAAACCAACTATTACGTTCCTTCTTTGCCTTGTGTTCCAGTACTCCGGGTTTCCCTTTTTCAAGCCAAACTGTGGCCCCAGTTACTCCAGTAGGCTTCAGCCCTGCTGGGCCCCTGCGGTTTTGCCGACATCTCTTTGAGGCGTGCGTCGATCACTACGCGCCATCGTCGTCGCCGATTTGGGGGACTCAAGCAGTAAGTCTTGATAGTTCATTGAAAAAGATATGACTAATGCTGCTCAACGTTGGTGCAAATATCCATCTTCTCTGGTTCTAAACAGATGGATCGCATTTCAACTGCAATCCAACTGCAAATTGCAGTTTAAGTGCAGTTTTTGAATGCAGTTGACACGGCTGCAATAGGACTGCAAACCAAACGTGCGGTCTGATTGCAGTCGTGTGAACTGCACACCGACTGCATCCGAACTGCGTCATACCCACCCGCCCGTACGCTCCGCCCCCCCACGCATGGTGCAATTCGGATGTAGTCGGTGTGCAGTTCACACGACTGCAATCGGACCGCACGTTTGGTTTGCAGTTCTATTGCAGTCTATTGTAGTTCTATTTAAACTGCACTTAAACTGCAATTTGCAGTTGGATTGCAGTTGAAATGCGGTCCGTCTGTTTAGACCCTAGTCCATATCAACACTTTAATATTATAAAGGGAAGGTTTCTTGTATGTGTATGTTTATCACTCCTCCAAGCTTAAACGTCTGAACGGATTTGGATGGATTATGACACACGGGCAGCCCATGACATGAGATAGGACATAGTAGGGTAAACGCTACAGTTATTGGCCCCTCTACAGTTATTGGCCTTTGCAGCTTTGACGGCCTAAAATAACCAATTAATTACTTATACTAGATACTAGACAAAACTTTACTGATTAATGCAGTTTCGAATCTACTATCTGGTAGATTATTGCTATTTGCATTTTTTTTTCACAGGCTGCCAAAGTTGACATGGCTAATAACTTGTATAGGAGCTAATAACTTAAGTGTCACCCCTATGTTTTACACTCTTTTTTTTTGACAGTTAATTCACCGTACGCCCGCGTTCCTGCGTTTGCCTATGGTATTGACAAATGATGTATGTTGGAGCGTTAGGCGTCGGTCTATGATTTACTAATTATTCTTGTATGCACTATATTTATATATTACACACATAAATATAAATTCACGATCTTTTTAAATATATATTCTATCTCTTCTTTGTTCATTCTTTTTTGATAGACTATTATTATATAACATCCGTAAATATGTTCGTGACATCACAGCAGGCCCTAACAGAATATCAGCGCTGCGTTATTTATCGTTTTAAATAACGTAGCATATGCTGAGTTAGGTGCCTTTTTGGCCTCGCACTGATTATATCTTTCTTTTTTCTTTTCATTGTGTATTTTTAGTTTATATGAGGCACGAATAAACGTTTTTTCTTTTTCTTTCTTTCTTTCTATGCTTTTTAGTTTGAAAACTGTGTAACAACATAATTACCTTTCGCGAGTCGGAAATACCTTCGAGACTCAATTCGTGAATCAAACTTCTTACTTAATTATTAATGTAGTGTTGAATATGTTGTTTCCATAGTGCGCGCGAGTTCGATTTGATTAGACAAGTTTTATCTATGGTCCTACAACACGATCGTATTCGTGGACACAGGTATGTCACCTAACTTCTATTAGGTACACACATACCACCCACATCAGCACACAGCTAGAGTACAACGTAAACAATTGTCCATAAAAACATGTTAACTAAGTAAAGTATGTACAGGTATGGAAAGCGGTAAAAGTATTAGTTTTTCAAGTAATTAGCGAGGCGCGGCCGGGCGGCAGGCCCATTACCGCACTAGTGTGGTCATCGCCTAATTGAGTTTACATTCTAGATCGCATTGATTACGCGACAACTGATACGGACTTAGTCTAACGCGCTTCGTACACAACGCGGTGATGGGCTTTTAGGGTGCCGTAATTTGGGAGTGTTGTGTGTTCAGTGTTGAGGGTAGTTTGAGGGATTCAAGTTTAGATTAGCATAGCATAGTCGGCCTTATAATGTTCCCACTGCTGGGACTCAGGCCTCCTCTCTAGGAGAGGGAATGGGCCATCATCCACCTCGCGGGCCCAGTCCGGGTTGGTGAATGTCACATGTCTTCGAATTGCATGTGTGTGAAAACCGGCATGTCCTAGAACCAAAAATTCGAAGACATACTTCGAATTTTTTCTAGGACATACTTCCTCACGATGTTTTCCTTCACCGTTTTGAGAGCAGTGGTGATGAAATAAATTACATAAAGTAAAGTACTTGGCTGGGATTGAACCCGCAACCTACAACTCGTAAGTCGAGGCAATTATCACTAGGCTATCACTGCTCAAGTTTAGATTGATTGATTATTGATTTATATGTCGCAGGTTTTTCATAAAATTGGGTTTTTGATCAAAAACCTAGGTTTTTGATCAAAAACCTAGGTTTTTGATGAAAAACCGGAAGATGACACATTTTAAACTCAATTTCATCATAAACCTGTAACAATCCAGATTTTTGATCAAAAACCTTAACTAGTTTGGGTTTATGCTGAAGTTACCAATACCAGCTTGATGCACTTGAGGCAATTGAGAGGCGAGCCAGAAGGATAATTGGCGATGATACACTCGTCGAGTCGAGGCTTCAAAGTCTTGAGCATCGACGCAGAGTTGCTAGCCTGTCGGTTTTCTACCGGTTGCATTTCGGGGAGTGTGCGTCGGAATTGCATAACCTAATTCCGCCTAGCCCGTTTCATCATCGGACTACCAGACGTACGGCTATGCGCCACCGGTATATGGTGGATATCCCACCAACACGCACAAAACGTTTTGGGAACACATTCATTGTGCGTGCGGCTAGGGAGTGGAATTCCTTGCCGGAGTCTGTGTTTCCTGATAGCTACAACCCGGGAATCTTTAAGTCGAGAGTGAATAGGTTTCTTTTATGTAAGCGCGTTCCATCGTCGTCCGCATCGTCGCTTTCCATCAGGTGAGATAGCGGTCAAGCGCGAATCTATCAACAATAAAAAAAAAAAAAAAGTTCTTGTCAAAATCACGGGTTTGCTTTGTTTTATGACAAATAAAGCAATTTACATGAAAAAGGTGAAACATTCCATCATCATTTGCAACTACTGTATGCAATTCACATTATAGGAAAGGTAATTGATAAGAAGAACGGTTTATTCAAAATTGGTACTTCAGCTGGGGTTCTAAAAGACTGGCTGCCTCGAAACTCTATTCAAATATCAACATATCAACTACTGCATTTAACGAACATGTATCGACAAATGAACTGCGTTTGCGTGAAATTGCTTCAAAGATATTTTTATTTGGAGGCCAAGGTTTTAAGAAATAAATCTAAAGTGCGCTGCAAGACTAATCGATGTGCATGCAAAAAAAAAATGATTTATGTAACTCTAGATGTCACAAGTCAACAAATTGTCATAATAAATAAAGTATAGTGGCAGATTTATAAGGAAGTTAGTGATAGCATGACGAGTGACAGGGTAGAATGGAAGAATAGTTAAGGTTTTGGATAAAAAATCTGGATTGTTACAGGTTTATGATGAAATTGAGTTTAAAATGTGTCTCATCTTTCGGTTTTTCATCAAAAACCTAGATTTTTGATCAAAAGCCTAATTTTATGAAAAACCTACTCTTTATTGAACACCAAAAAAAATACTGTAGATGCTTAAAATTGATAGGGTGTAACAATGGGCGGTTTGGTCATATTCGTGTATAGTTTTTTTAAGGGAATGAAATTTATTTAGTGCAACATCCACGATCCACCAGAACATTACGATTTTTTTCTAAGTATAAACATTACTGTCACCTTGTGCCTCGGAAAGCACGTAAACGCTGCTGTTCCCGGTTGTCATTCGTAGATCTGACAGTCGTTACAGGTAGTCAGGCGCCTGGTCATCAGTCCATCCAAGGAGTATAGTGTTGCCCAGTAACCGGGTTTTGGAGGTCTGGCCTCGGTTTCAGGCCATGTTTCGGAGCGAGAGGGAGAGGGGTATCTCTTCGTCTGGCCATCCGGCAAACGGTCCGGACCAAGTCGTTGATGGCCTGTAGTGTTCCACACGCGCCTGTAAGAGATGAAGAACCAAAGGTGCCCAGCAGGGTCGATGCCCAGACATAATTATGTTACAAGAAATAGGGATCAATTAGTTCAACCAGGTTTCAGACTGGCTAAAGTGGCCTCTTCTTTCATGGGGTACTGTTTGAAATGTTATAATAAAATACCACCCCAAATATTAGAACTCAATGAAACGAAATTTAAATCTTGTATTAAACGCACACTATGCAGGCAAGCATATTATAAGTTGGAGGATTATATTCAAGATAAAAATGCTTGGCTCAATGCTGGTCCAGCTCCACTACCACTAGGGCGTACTAATTAGTTGATTAGTTGGAAACTAATATTATTATTTTTTAATTTGAAAGACACAATTGCATTGTATAATGTAGAAGCACTTTTTCCAAGTTTGTGAATGTGAAGCACCATGGAGCATTTTTATTAGGTTACAACTTTTTTTTTTTTTTGACATTACGAGCATGGCAGTTGAGAGTTTGTCATGCTCACTCAAATGTCTCGCTGTTGGTGGCACGTGTTATTGGGTCGTTCAGTTCCCTTCAAAATGGTTGAGCTGAGTGGGGCTGATGCACGCGTCATGCTCGTGAACGGGTGCCGTCAGATGGGACTGGTCATCTCTTAGCTGCCAGTGGCTTAATTCAGTTTCTATCTTTTAATTATTTTACATTTTTTATTTCATTATCGACATTGTGCTCACATGATAGAAGCAACAAGTAATATGTAACCAAGCATTATATGTAACACATAATATGATTTAAAAGAGTGTCCATGGAGTTTCTTGCACGTTCTTCTCCATAGAGACCTACTCTTTGGAACGTGCAATTTAGCTTCACTTTTCTTGGACTGACCGACATTTGACTATTCAAAAGTGCCTGTAAATGGTCTATTTGAAATAATTGTTTTGATTTGATTTGCCCGTTAGGGTCCGGGGAATTTCTGAAAAGGCCGTGGTCCTAGACCGCAAAGACAACTGAAAGTGTGGTTTTAGTTAATAAAAGTCTGACACAGTCCCGTAGTAGAGTAGTAGCAGTAGAGCGAGTCATTATAACAATAATATTCCACAACTATCACACAACGCCGTGTAATCTCAAGCTAAGCAGAGCTTGTGTTATAAGTACTAGACAACTGATAAACATACTTATATATTTCTAAATACATACATATTATAGATAAATGACCCAGAACACACACACACTCACACACACATTTGTCCTGGGTGGGAATCGAACCCACGACCTCCGGCATAGCAGTCAGGGCCACTAACCACTAGACTAGTTGGCCAGTCATTGAATGATTTCCCACCTCCAATTGTTTTAAATGTTTGTAACATCTATTAATTTTAAGTTCCTATTGTAATTTTATTATTGGTGTACGACAAAGAGTATATATATCTACTTATCTAAAAAAAAAAGACTATGAAGAAATTAAATATATCTTTTCCCATTCGCCCCAGTAATCAATTCATTAACTTTCTTCCTGAAACTCGTGCGCCTTAAAAACTTGCAAATAAACCGTAAAGTAATAACATGCTAAACTCGGGATCTTCGAATTGATTCGGATGGTTTCGCGGCACCTTATAAAACGTTCTATAAGAAAACTTGGCGTATAAAAGTAATGATGTGGAAAGTTTAGAAACGATTATTGTAACACGTGCGAGAGCCTACTTCCACGAGTACTTTTCTTCAGCTTAGAAAATTCTATTAATGTGGTTTTATATTCATAGTTTGTTTTCACTTTTATTTTCTTACACAGTTTTATTATTTCAAATCGTTTATAAAGCGAAGGAGTCATCATAATTGGGAGCTTTGCAAACGGTTCTGTGCCTTCATTTCCAGCGTTCCTTACCTCAGTTGGCAAATACAGAACCATAGGATAACTTTATTTTCCGTTTGCCAAAAGCTTTATCTCAGGAACCTACTGTGATCTACTATCGCTTGGAATAGTGAACAACATAAAACTTCTATTACCCTATTCGGAAACTTTTTTTACTGTCTGTTCAACCGATTTTAACTTTTATTTCGTTGGCATAAGGATGGCAATAAAAGCAATTATTGTAATTATTATTAGTAATAATTTTTTTTTTAATTTTCTAATGTTATTTTGAACAGAGTATATAAGTTAACGCAATCTAAAGATAAAACCGTTTATGCTCTGTTTAGGTACATATTTTGACACTCGCTAGGATAGGAAAGGATCTCGATTCGGGAGTCGAACTACTAACATGGTAAGCTTCTACGGAGCCCTTGATGCGCTAAGTTCGACTCTCATTCTATCGGTTTTTTTAATGATTGGTCGACTAATCTTAACCTATTTCATATCTTATATTGCCTTGATACTTGCAATCTGAACCTATATAACACGGTCGTAAATAATGTCTTTTCACATGTTACATTACACAGTAGACTTTTCTTCGTTTACCTTAGGTTAGAACCACGCTAAAACATAAGACTTGCTCCCCAAAAGAAAACGTAGAAACAAATACTTCAGCGTTTTCTCTAGGGAGTCTAGTGTTCAAAGTAATTGAACATGGTGCCACGTAGGACATCGGCCGACCTTTACTGAAACTACGTTTTCGCAAAAGTAATATGTTAGAGTTACATATTTATCTGTCAGGTTTATAACTTTTATTGTTATGGTAACTACCCATTTTTGGTGGGACATCACCAGATACCTTTTCTGTTCTGGGTAGAGCGAGAGGAACTGTCAGACGTTTACTGACTAATACCCACACGCGTTCCTTCAGTTGTCCTTTGCGTTCCTGGGCCACGTTGTCGGTCTTTCGGATATCTAATCCCGCAGTGTATTATACCTAGGTACACATGACCATTGTTTTCGGGTTCTTGTAAACGAGACACATTAATATGGGGGTAGAAGATGGCAACAAACTACTTATGACTATATTTCTTAAAGACCTGTAAGTTTCGTTTACTAATTCTAACTGGGATACATGGCAGCTTTATGATTATCTCACGATCTAACCGATTCATAAATAAGTCTTGAGTGAAATAAGTACCTACCAGTAGTATCTTCGAATTACTGATACATTTATGGAGTCTAAGTTCAGCGTGTTTAGATTTTTTTTTAAATTGATATAAACTATAGTGCTTGACTGCGATCCCACCTGTTTCTTTTTCAATATTCTACGGTGAAGTTAATCGTTCTCCATAGAAGTTAATGTTAGGGATGAGAGCGGTAGACTGTCCACTCTGTATTAAGATCTGATTGTTATTGTTATTAAACTTCTTGACTGGAAAGAATAATTGTTCTTCATATAAAAGCTTTTGCCAGTTGCTTCGCTTGCGTAGGAGTCGGAAAAAAAGAGTCTTTTGAGCGAATTGACACCATGACTTTTTAATCGCCTCCTTCAGCAGAACGTGATGGAGAGACAATCCTCGCACGACATGGTTCTGGCATCAACAGTCATACGTCTATGGAGGACTTACGAAGGGTGATCCGAGCAATGAGTAACCCGCCGTCCGATGAGAACCAGGCTCAGATCAACGACGCGTTGCGTTCTGCGCGTCCCTCACAGAGATGTCAGTATCGACCTCAATGGCCGATACCTGCCAATGCTGCGGGATAGTTCGAAAGAGTCGTCGTAGCTCTGAAAACAATTGAAGGATTACATTGGGTAGGTTTTAACCAGTACAAAGTCTGCGTATATGTATGTATATGCATATCCTTCTCGCTCCACTTAGAGCGACATAAGTTATTTGATGAATTTTGGACGTCAAAATATAACCATAATAAACATACTCGTATCAACACGTCAATACACAGGGTGAACGTTCATCATCATCATTATTTCAGCCGACAGACCTCTTTTGCTGGACATAGACCCCCAAGCTCCGCCATAACAACCGGTCTTGTCCATCTATCGACAAACGGTTAGCGATACATTGGTAAACGGTACATTTACAATAGTAGCAAGATGTTGAGAAAAGAAGCGCTTCTTAAATACTTTATTTCATAAATTTTTTCAAACAATTTCTGAATTCTCGCGTGAGTTTTTCTAACGTTTTCTTTTTAAGCTGTAACTTTGTGGAAATTCTTTTTTGTTTCATAATTTGTTTGCTAAGGAACCGTTAATTATTACTGGGAAATATTTTGTTAATTACGGACTGGTCACGGCTGGCTGCTTCAGGGCATTTCCTTGTGTTAATTATAAATGATGTCCAGGTTTGTATTCGGTTGCAATAAGGGAGTTAATGAAGTTTTCTTATCTAAATATTATATTACTAATCTGATTTTTTTTTCACAGGTTGTAAGCTAAATTATTACTGAGTGGTAAATGATATTTATATGACATTTTTTTGCCAATTTAAACTAGATAAGCCGGTGTTTCATAGCTGACTACTCTGAGAAGAAACATCGAAACAAACTCAGGGGTCAAAGTCTCTTTTAAAGTCCATACAGTAAACATGTAATGGTCAAATCATATGAACCAAGCAGATTGGAGTCAGAGATGGTCTTTTGAAGAAAGAAACACTGAGTAGACCTGTCCAGTCAGTGCACGCTTTTGTCAGTAGGGAATGACATTGCTAGTGTTTTTCCAGGACATATACCTACTTGAATTCTATGAGATAGACGGTGTATTAGATTCGCGAGAAAGAGTGAAAGATAGTAAGAAATAATAAATAAAAAGAGAATCAATTTATTTGGCACAACATAAGATGCACAAAGTAAATTCGATAAAAAAAAAAGCATAAATATAATTGTGTTTCTAAAGCTGCATCAAAAGAGTGGGGCTCAAAAATAATTTTGTATGATTTTTTTTGGTCGGGACAAAAACTGAACTTTATAGGGATGGAATTATATTATAGGGTGTATATAGTTATCGGCACGAATATTGAGCGCTCGGCGTCAGAGTGGGGATCGCTTTGCGCATTCCATACATTGGCGAGCCAATCGTCGTCGTTGTTAGATACATGCAGCAAGCGCAGGGAACGAATCCTGAGTGACGTCTATGACACGATGGCGCGGCGAGCCAATCACTGAAATTCCCCGCCCCCGCGTCTCACGTCGCACCACTAAAGAGACCGAATATTTGACTTCTGCGCAACTTGAAGCCAGCGGTCAATATTCGTGCCGATAACTATACCTAACTCCATCCCTCTTTCTCGTTCGCACCCTGACATTTTAACACGTCATGGTAAGGCCCCTGTTATTAAAAATCCTTATTCCAACCAGCCATTCCATTCTAACTGAATTCATAGATATCTCTTTCATCGTCATCATCATCATTTCAGCCGAGAGTCTAATGTTGGACACAGGCCTCCTCCAAACATCGCCACAACGACGGGATTCATCATTCAGTTCTCTCAAGACATCGGAAAGATATTTCTTCTGCTACTGAAGCAGTGAAGTATCATCATCATAATTTCAGCTTAAAGGCGTCCACTGTTGGACATAGTCCTTCCTCAAGCGTCGCCACAACAACCGGTCCTGTGCGTCTCGCATTCATTGTATATCCGCGACCTTCACCAGGTAATCGGTCCACCTTGTGGGAGTGTTGCATTGCAGCATTGCTTCAGTAAATTGATACAAATGAGCAAACTAATATAGACATCTCATCTCATTCTCTACGCCTAATTAAATGGTTGTCTCGATGGATTTACTTTTATCGATACGTGTACTTACAACTTTGGCTATAAAAACGCGGACAGTCGCAGACAGAAGTGCTCGATGAGCTAATTAAACGCACCGGACATGCGCCTCGCATCAATCATCATGGCCCTGAACTTAATGGCGCGCGTTACGTGTCATATCTACTGGACTGGTTAGGTTATATAAGTACATTTTGATACAAGTGGAGAAAATTAGTCATTGTGACCTAGACTGAATTCGCCCGAGCCTAGCGAGGGTATCATGGCAGCAGGCTGTAGTGAAAAATTTGTCACTGCAACCTGAGGAACGACGGTTTTCAATACACTTACGAAGATATGAATAGACGGAGGTTAACGCGCGAATTGGGATGGGGATGGGGATCGCTTGGTCGGGGGCAAGCTCGCGCACTTTTCCGCACTAGTGCGGAATACAGTAACTTGCGTGCCTAAAAGCGGTAGAGATAAGAGCGTGTTTTCGAGTGAGTGTATTGAAAAGTACTGTATTGTTGATTGTTTGACTTCCTCAATAGCTTTTGCTAGCGGTTTTCCCATATAACAAATTTTCGAGAATTATTTTACGGAAACTTTGCCATCGAGACTAAAAGTATAAATTTTTTATTTTTTTAAGAGGAATCATCAAGTGACAAATAATAGTAGTGAGTTGGAATATTACAAGTATTGCTAACGATCATGGCTTTTAAAATGACAATACGAGATGTATCTTCAATTCAAAAACTGTCACAGTATCAAATAAGTTACGTTTCTGTGTACTGACCCATTTTCAAAGTCATAATTATTACATAAATTACAAACGTCCCATTACATCATTCGTATCCCGTCGTAGCTGCTCCAGTGCTACGCCGTAGCACCGTAGCACAGCTACGGCGTAGCCAATTAAGCGCATAGCCGATGGATGGTAATTACGCGTCACATCCGGCCGCGCTGACCTTGTACATGTAGGCATGAGTCGTGTGAGGGTAGACTAAATGATCCGTATGTGAATAACATAATTATATGTAAATAAGTGAATTATGAACGGGTAAGTATGTACAAATTATATAAATGAAAAATAGTGTCTGTTTTTAACCGACTTCTAAAAAAGGAGGAGGTTCTCAATTCGGAAGTTTGTATTTTTTTTTTTATGTATGTTCGCGCATAACTTCGTCGCTTGCCAACCGATTTGAAAAATATTTTTTTGTTGGAAAGGGTATACTTCCCAAATGGTCCCATAGTCACCAAGTTGGGATCTGATGATGGAATCTTGGCGAAATCGAGGGAACTCCTCAAATATTATAGGCAACCATATAGTTCTTATGGTATTTACAGTCAAAAAATGACATTTGACGAAGTGGAACTGGTGACGAACACCAGAAATGGCCAACGGCAGTTCATACTCACACAGATATCACAATGAACATAGTTATACGACTACGATAATACAAATAATGAATTGTTCTGAATAGATATGTTGAAAATGGTATCATCAAAGTGACCTGATGAATCATCATCAGATGGAGCCGGAAGATAGGCACCGGAACTCCGTAATTAATCAATGTATCCTAGCCGTGTTTGAGCTTATAAGAATTGTCATGAGATGCACTTTGGCTATAAGGTACTATCGAACTGATCTGATGATGATGATGGGGCTGAAAGGTAGACACGGGAACTTCATAATAAAACAATGTATCCTAGCAGGGTTTGAGATAATTGGAATTGTCATTAGAAAAAGGTACCTACTCTGGCTATAAGTGTATTGCAACTAAAAAGTGTGAAAAAAAAAACCAACTTCACTAAAAAAAACACTAAAGCCATTAGAATAATTTTAATTTCGGAAGTCGGTGTTAAATAAGGAACAAACAATATCGAGAAACACCGACTTCCGAAATTAAAATTATTTAATGGCTTGAGTGTTGTTTTTAGTGAAGTCGGTTATTTTTTTTTTGGAAAAAGCGTTTTTACGATGATGTAGTTAAATCACGATTTTTTTCTTTGGCCTTACTATCCCACTGCTAGTCAAAGGCCTCCTTATTTCCTTCCAGACATTCAAATCAAATTAAATATTTTTTATTTACATACTCGTATATGCAGTTCTGTACATGTCTGGTGAATTGCATAGGCATAACATAATCAGCCTTTTAATGTTCCCACTGCTGAGACTCAGGCTCCTCTCTAGGAGAGGCAATGGGCCGTAATCCATCACGCGGGCCCAGTGCGGGTTGGTGAATGTCACATGTCTTCGAACTTTTGGTTCTTGGACATGCCGGTTTCCTCACGACGTTTTCTTTCACCGTTTTGAGAGCAGCGGTGATGAAATAAATTACACCAACTCGTAGGCCGATTGCTGATTCATGTATGAAACTGTGAATGGTATTTATGTTAATGGTAAGAGAGAGGTACGGACCTGGTACTGTCATCTCGAAATCTCTTTTTGCACATTCATTGCCTGTGCCGTCCACTGTCCTCTGGATCCACTGATCCACTGGATACTAAGGTGAGGTGTGTTTTTTTTAGGTGGGAAAATCATCCGATAATATCTCACGCTCTTGGGTGGAGCGAAAGTTTTTGTCAGACTTTACAGAGTAAGTGAGTTTTTCATTCAGAAGCAAACCCTTGGCCCCAGTAGGTATCGACCCTGCTGGGCCCCTACAGTTTGCTGACAGCTCCTTGAGTTACGCGTGCACGTGCTGCCTCCTCCTTTGCTAGCATTAAAGGTGAGGGTACAGGATGCATTCAAAAATCTAGAAAGAAAACAAACAAACAATATGTATGTTTGTTTTTTTCCTTTCTAGAACTTTGAGCATAGACAGGCTGTCATGTAGAGGGCACGCCACAATCATGGCGGTAAGTCCCCTCTTTGAGGCGTGGCTGGAAAGACCTCACGGCGTCCTTACCTTCCGCATGACGCAGGTCCTCACCGGACATGGTTCGTTCGGGAGTTTCCTGCACCGGATTCGTGCGGAAGTGACGCCCGGGTGTCGCCACTGTGCGGAATGCCCGGAGGACACGGTGGAGCACACAGTCGAGGTGTGCCCTGCTTGGGCGGAGCATCGCCGTGCCCTCGTGGGGGCGATCGACGGCGGAGACCTCTCGCGCCGGGCCTTGGTTGAGGCCATGGTCCGGAGCGAGGAGGAGTGGCAGGCGGTCGCCGACTTCTGCGAAGCAGTAATGCTCACAAAGGAGGAGGCCGAACGCATCAGGCAACGGCGTTATCGCCGCCGCCGCCGCCGCTGGGATTCTGATCCCGATTTCCGGCCACCGTAGGCGCAGGCTTGCGGACAGCGAGCAATGGGTAGCTCGCTGTCCGGCCGTCCGGTAACTGTCCGGACCAAGCCCAAGTCGTCGACGGCGCGCACTGTTCCCGCGCGCCTCAAGGAGTTATCAGCAACAGCAGGGACCCAGCCGGGTCGAAGCCTACTGGGGCCAGGCTTATCCGAAAGGGCGCTCGAGCCCCGGTATGAAGGCTAGAAGGAACGGTGTGGGTCTTTTAGTCAGTAAGAGTCTGACACTATCTCCCGCTCCGCCCAAGAGCGGGGGATGTCATTGCATGATTTTTTCCCACCATAAAAAAAAAGGCTATCGTGTAGAAATCTAATTTCACAGTCATGTATTCCTAAAAGCTTTGCGGCTTCTGTTAAGGTTATACACACGCTTTGGAAGATCGAGCAAATCCTTACATTAAAAACTGGGCAAAGGCGAGTCGGAATCGCGCACTGGGTTCCGTACAAACCTACCTATGTTAATAGTTCAATTCGCGAATGGAGTCTCGAAGATTTTTCCAAATCGCAAAAAGTTTTTTTTTTTTGTGACGTAACAATTCAGATTTATTCCTATACCTGTGCTATAAGACCTTGCTCTTATGCCAAATTGCAGGATACTGAGTCAATGGGAAGTACCCTATGAATTTTGACTTTCTTGAGAGTGTCGTACTCGTAATATACGTTTTGCGGCTTAAATGGCCGTATCTTAATAAACTAGTGCGCCTCACCATCAAAGATTGCATCGCTACTTACCATCAGGTGGGATCGCAGTCAAGCAGTAGATTATATCAGTTAAAAAAAAACTTTTTTTTTCGTAAACTTAGAAGTTTGACTTTTTTACAGCTTCAAGGGGCTGTAAACTTGAGTATATAGTTCTAATTTCAACTCGATACTTCCACGCGTTCCTGAGATAAAGGTTCACACAGACGGACAACAAAGTGATCCTATAAGGGTTCCGTTTTTTTCTATTGAGGAACCCTAAAAACGTATCACCAGTGTCGATAGCATACGTGATGTGTCTGGCGACTGGCAGCGAGAGCCGCTTGGCACCGGCTACGTCGGCGCCGCCGCGCGACGCCAAATTACTGCGAGCATGTCGTAACTTGTATGAAGTAGTTGCTTCATGCGGCATATGTATCGTTTCAATTAGTCGACACAGTTCTTACGTGGACTTCATTTCGTTGATGGTGGCACACTATGAAGGACAAAATGATGAGTCACTAAAATGTCTTAGGAAGATATTTTTGTATAGGCTTGGGTTTGACCACTATCTCACCCATGGTAAGTGATGATGTCACCGACGATGGAGCACGCTTGCCTAGAAATAACCTATTCACTCTTGACTTAAAGGCCCCTATGGCCTATATTGAAGCTATCAGGAAACATAGACTCCGGCAGTGAATTCCACTCCTTAGCTGTACGCATAATGTTTCCAAAACGCTTTGTACGTTTGAGTGGGGGGTCTACCATGATATATTGTCTTTTTAGCATGGATATTGATGTGATGTGTGGGTTAAGTTACTTAAAAAAAAAAAATGACTGTATTATCGCAGCGATTCAATCTATACGAGTTAAAAATGAACCTTATCTACTGGAGTTCAAATCAAATCATCATTTATTTTGCTTTAATACGATAATTAATTAGTTGATAGTTTAACATTCCCCGTTATATTCGACCACAGTCAGATATGCCAAAATATCACATTTCTGAGTAACATGTAAAACAAATAAGTTATCACTTTTTAGTAAAATAGGTACGTAAGTAACCAACAGATATTTAAGGTATGGTTACTCTTGTAACCTACATCAAAATCCACTTTAAATAACAGCATGTCATGTAAAGCGTATTTTTCTAAGCCTGGTTATGAGAAAGTCCAATAATTCATATCTATAGTATCACAAACGCTGACATAACTCGCTCACAAATACATGCGCATCGCGTCGCCCGCCTAATGTCAGCATAAAGATCAATTTATCGGCATTAGCATACACCAATAACGCTTGATTTGGCGATAAAGTATGGCGGCCGCGATCCCCATGCCAAGCGGGGGCGGATGACTGAAACGCTTCAATCAGGAGCCTGCAGCTCGGCATGCATACTGAATGTCTTTTTATAGTCTCGGATAGGAAAATTTAAGACACTTTTCTCGTTTATAATCTATACTAATATAATAAAGAGGTAGAGGAGGTTTGTTTTTTTGTTTGTAGGAGGTAATCTATGGAAGTACTGGTCCGATTGCTAAAATTTTTTCACCGATAGAAAGCTGCTTTATTTTTGTGTGACATAGGCTATATTTTATGTACGCGGGCGAAGCTACGGACGAAAGCTAGTAAACAATAAATTCAGTGTATCGATAAAGTAGAACTGGTGGGACCCTAATAAGATAACTTATAGAGAAAAGTGGAAAAACCAAACATTTTGCGTCAACCTGCATGGAGATTTTTTTTTAAGTGGGATATCATTTTATGACTTCTCCTGCTCTCGGACGGAGCGATGTTAGACTTTTACTGAAAAAAACCCACTCCTGTTTCTTCTTTCAATGCCTCTAGTGGGCTCCACATCTCTATGAGGCGCGCGTGGAACACTATACGCCGTCGAAGACTCGAGCTCAGTCCGGACGGTTACTGGACGGCCGGACGGCGAGCTTCCTATTGCTCCCCGTCCGCAAGCCTACGCCTATGGTGGCAGGAAAACCTACATGGAGGGAAGGGCTGGAGAATATTGATTTGTGTGGCTAGTGATAAAGTCAACATTATCTTACGACTGATACTTTTTTTAGTGCTTGACTGCGATCCCACCTGATGGTAAGCAGTGATGCAAAGCAATGTTCCTAAATAAAATTCGAATAGCTCCTAGTTAACTTGAACTAGCAACTTTCAGTAACAAAAAAAAACAATGAATTAGACAACAAAATCGAATGTATGTTATACCTTGGTTCGTGCCTCGTTTTACATCTAGAACTGCAGTTTCAAATTCGATATAAAGTCAATAGTCGAACCACAAAGACTGCTGCAGCCGTGTCTCGATTCAGAGCAAGTCGAGTGAACGACACACATACTTGCCTCTGCGGCTCCCCGGGGCTTTCGACCACTTGTGCCATTTCCTAACGCTCCCAATTTCACTTTCCTATATCTATTATAAAATCTCCAAAGGCTCAGCTCATATAAATTGTATGAAAAGGTAGAATGCGGTGGAGTATTTCGCTTGACTTCGGATGACTTCGGAACAGTTCGGTCGCCCCGAAAAGCCTGGGGGTATTTCCATAATAAATGACTTATTAAAATGAAATTTATTTTGAGCGGTGCGAAAGAAAAATATGAGAGAAATACTTCGGCGTACGGCCGCCCTTCGAACGAAGCCATAGGGTTGTTTCTTTATGGAGTGACGAACATTAAGCGAGTTGTAAAGAAAAGTTGAATAATTTTCTTAATTATTTATTTGTTTGTTTATTTTGTGTAAGGGAACAAATAAGAAAGCATACTTTATCTGTTCACACAATTTTCGCAGTAAGATAAAATGTATTTTTGTAGTCGGGGTTTAGTTTATAAACATTTTTTTTTCAGGTGGTATTCCTTAAGAACTGTGTAAACCCGCTTTGCAAGCTATTTGCATAGTTTAATTTTTTATTGAATAATTACATAGAATAGTGTTACGTACGTGGGTAATTAAATGCCGATTTACTAACAGAGAACTTTATTCACTACAAACAATAACAAATTAGTCCAGTCAACAATAATCCGAATCGCAATTAACACTAGAGTACCGTTACACTATCGCTTAGGTCGTTAGGTAAAATCACTTCACACACTTAGGTAGTTCGCTCTTGATCGCAATCGAAATCACAACTGACTCGCTTCCGATCGAGGGCTCGTATTTATATGCGGAGCGAAGAAAATTCTAGATACCGACATCTCAAGATCGATCCAGAATAATAGCGTCGCTTCGTGGAGCAATAAATAATTTTTATTGCACGATGTACTAAGAGTCGCTTTCGTGCGAATTTCGACTCTATTGTTAATGGCGGAGAGTACCATTTCCCTTATCGGTAGATAAATACCTAACTACTAGTGGTACCTACTTTGTGGATGTTTCGAGATTTTTCTAAGCCTGGCTACGTACAACCATTCTAGACCTTTCGAACAGCAATGCGTTTTAATTATTGCGTGCTACTCATTATTTTCTTGGACATATGGCGTGTTCACGTTTAATGGCGTAACAATAGGATGGACTTTTCCATCAGTTGCATCCCCAGGTTGTGTCAATTCAGAATATCTGATTTTTTACAGCATATAATGCTGTAAAAAAAATTCCAGATGTAAACTCGTACATGTACTATAACGACTACCAAAATATACACAATTTTACTTGACACTTTCCATCCACCACCATGACTTCCGGAGTTTTAAAAAGATTTGAAAAATTCTTTTCGTTTCATATTTTACAAAAAGATATACTTTTTGTCACAAACAATAAATATTGAGTCAGCCATCATTGTGCTAAACTTTTTTTTTAAATATTGATAGACTCGCGTTTGACCAACATCTCACCAAGCAATAATGCAAGTGGTAAGCGATGTCGTGGCAGAGAATTTCACACCTTGCTACTTCTTCTCGTTACTTGCTTTTTCATTCTCTTTCACAGTTCAATATTTAGATATCTTTGCCTCAGCAGCCCTGTCCTGTAGGTAGTTGAATGGAGTTCAGACGTGATGCAGTCGTGTGAGCACACAGCGTGATAGCAAACACGACGTGTTCGCGGTAATTACGCTAAATACTCGCTCGTCAGAACTCGTTAGGTACTAGACATACGAGGAACTCAACGGAGTAGTGAACGCAAAGGACTCAATAAGACCTGCCTGGTAATGAGAATTGAGCCGTGACTATTTTGATTTGGCTATAAATATGGAAAGAAAGAAAAAAAAAATTAATTTGGCGGAAAAGACGCAAACCTAAGACCAACAAATATGGATGAGTATATGGTGTGTATGCATGCATGTAGGGTGATTTGTTTGTATTTGGGGAATACATACTTCTTTTGCTCTAGGATGGAGTAACAAGCCCCAATCTTCGATACTTTCTATATCGGGAGTACGTTCCCTCGGGATATTCTTTTAACTTTCACGTGTGATGTTCGGTTTTGGTCAGGGTCGTGGGAATCCGATGGATGCGTGACGCATAGGACTGGTCGTTGCGGCAACGCTTGGGGGTGGCCTATGTCCAACAGTGGACGTCTTTCTTCTTTTGATATGATGATGATGTGATGTTCGGTTTAGGTCAGGTGGGGCATAGACGGGGCCCGCTATCTGATGGCTGCACAAAGCTACTGATGGAATATAGCTGAGCTTAAGTATAAGACTGACTTTCCCTGTATGAAGTAAGAATCCTGGAAGAGAACCCTAGAAGTTATTTCATTTTTTTTTCGTTGATAGGTTCGCTCTTGACCTCTATCTCACCTGATGGAAAGCGACGATGCCGTCGACGATGGAAGGCGCTTACCTGGAAGTAACCTATTCACTCTTGAGTTAAACATTCCCGGGTTGTAGCCATCAGGACACACAGACAGGCAGGCAATTCCACTCCTTGGCTGTATGCACAATGAATGTATTCCCAAAATGTTCATATTTGATGATTTCCCACAAAAAGAGGACAAGTCGGGCAGTTGTGTCTGACAACAAATATGCTAGCTTACTCATTATGTACTTATTGGTAGATATTGGTGAAAGGAAATCTATTCCGTAGATTGATTGTATTTATCAAACGTTATCTAGATCCTTTGAGCCGCAGATAAAGAAAGTTAATGCGAAATATTTGATGATATTATGGATTCTGTATTAGGCAGACGTTGGTATATGTAGTAAAGATAGAATTTACGTAATGTATGTGGTATAGACAACAAACCCTTAAAAAAAAGGAAAACCTAAACCAATGTACAAAAACAAAACAGAAATGTATAAAAAAAAATAATTTTTGATGTCAGTGTTTCTAGTTGTTTCTTCGATATTTAACACTAACACTAACATTCACAACAAGACAATATTTCTATGGGAACAATTTAGAAGTTATCAAACAAAAAAAAAAAACAACAAAATTGGTTCCCAATTGACCGAAAAATCGGTGAATGTATATACACATAAAAAAATACAGTTGAACATACATATTACCTTCTCCGTATTAAAGTCGATTAAAAAAGAAATGAACTAATAGTCGTACGATTCATAACGAATAAGTACAATAAATAGTTAAAAAACCAAATTAATACATAGCTGCGACTTCCCAGACCATAAACTAACCAATCAGCAAAAACAAAACCACTTTAAAGTTAATCGTTTAATACAATCGCAAAAGTTAGCGAAACATTAATTCAAATTTCAAACCACACACTACATACCTACGTACACGTTATCATTTATTTATCCATACTTAATATTATAAATGTGAAAGTAACTTTGTTTGTCTGCCTGTCTGTTACGCTTTCACGGATAAGCTGCTGAACCAATTTTGATAAAATTTTGTACGGAGTAAGCTGTAAAACACTTCAACAAGGATCAGTAATCAGTAAATCTCGTAGCAAACTCATAAGTATGGCCACAGACTTCTATGCAAACTTATACAGCCAATCTAACTCACTGCCCAGCATTGAGGACAACCTACCCCAGCATATGTCGACTATACAAAAGTTAGCAGAGATGTTAAGCAGAGAAAAGTCCGGGGCCAGATGGTATTGCGAATGAATGTATTGTGCATGCTAGAGCTCTTTTATTATCACCTGTAACACTTTTATTTAACAAGATCTTAGACGAGGAGGTGGTGCCCCAAGAATGGACTAAATCTGAAATCATCCTATTATATAAAAAAGGTGACCCAGCAGACATAGGAAATTATCGCCCGATAAGTCTGATGCCTTGCTTCTACAAGTTATTTGCATCGTGTCTACTCGACAGAATATCTTCGGCAATAGACTCATTTCAACCGATGGAACAAGCTGGTTTCAGAAAAGAATACAACACTTCTGACCATATTCATGTCATGGATCAAGTCATTCAAAAATATCAGGAGTATCGAAAACCACTCTATATAGTTTTCATCGGCTACAAAAAAGCTTTTGACTCTATTTCGCATAACAGTATATGGGAAGCATTAGGTAAACAAAATATCAACTCAAAATATATTAATATTATCAAAAACGTATACTCAAAAAGTACAAGTCGAGTCAGGCTAGATAGAGTCGGTGATAACATCAACATCAACAGAGGAGTTCGGCAAGGTGATCCTATCTCACCTAAATTGTTCATTGCTGTCTTGCAGAACATAATGGCGGACCTTTCTTGGTCAATGCGAGGTATTTATGTCAACGGTAATTACCTAAGTCACTTACGCTTTGCTGATGATATTGTCGTGTTAGCAGAAAATCCTAAGGAACTAAATATTATGGTCAATGAACTGCAAGCACCGAGTGAAAATGTGGGATTAGAAATGAACCTCAGCAAAACAAAAGTCATGACCAACAGCAAGACGACGCCTATCTTAGTCAACGACATACCGCTCGAATACGTCGATGACTATGTTTACCTGGGTAAGCAAATTTCGTTTAAGAAAAACCGAAATATAGAAGAGATAGACCGAATAATTGCTATAACCTGGAAAAAATATTGGGCTCTTAAAGAGATATTTAAGTCACACCTTCCCATTAAAATGAAAAAGACAGTTCTAGATTCAGCAATTTTACCATGCCTCACGTATGGCTGCCAGACCTGGATATTTGACACCAAGGCGAGAAACAGAATCCAGTCAACACAAAGAGCTATGGAGAGAAGTTGCTTAACTATCAGATTGAGTGATAGAGTACGAAACGTTGACATTCGTAGTAAAACTAAAGTCACTAACGCTCTCACATTTTTGCAAAGCCTCAAATGGAGGTGGGCCGGCCACGCTGCGAGGTATGTTGATGATCGATGGACAATCAGAACTACAAAATGGACAGGTCTAAAAGGATCCAGATGCAGAGGCCGGCCGTGCGCTCGGTGGCAGGATGAAATTGTTGAGAATGCTGGTCACGACTGGCTAGTCACCGCTTCGAATAGAGAAAAATGGAATTCTTTGGAGGAGGCTTTTACCCGAAGAGGGTCCACACCAAACTAATTTTAGATATTTTTTTATAATATAATCATTACAATTTTATTAATTTAATGTTATTTTAATGTTTAAGGGGCCGGCGACGGATGAATTTCCATACAAACGTAATACCACGCTCATTTGCAGTTGGAGCATATTTCTAAAATGGTAAATATTGTCTATAACCGAATTTAATCATAATATGTTGGAAATATGCTCCAACTGCAAATGAGCGTGGTATTACGTTTGTATGGAAATTCATCCGTAGCCGGCCCCTTAATTTATATTATTTTAATTTTATTTTAATGTTTAATTTATTATTATTTTAATTTTACTAATTAATTTAATGTATTCAATTCAATTCAAATTTATTTAATGATTCGTTGATCAGGTCATGCTTTTAAGTATATGTACGAGTAGGTCGACCAACTCATTACAATCTTCTTTTACATAATTACGTACATGTTTGTAATTGGGCGATTCTTTAATAATTATACTCTACAGTAATCAAATATGTTTTCGGAATCAACTAATATTAATCGATCTTATTATTTTTTATTTAATCAATTATTCATTTATTTAATTATTTTTTTTGTTAATATGTTATTTTTTAATATAATCAATTGTTTTTACAAAGTGTATATTGTTCAGTTAGAGTATTAGTTATTTTACGAGTAATAGGTCAATGTACTTAAAATTTAACTTATTTAATTTTTGAGAAACAACGAAATTAATGTTATTTATCTATTTTTTACTTTTTTTTGTTGAATTGATTTTAATTATTTTTAAAACTGATTGTTTTCTAATTTTCTTCATTGTACTAATGTTTGTGTGGAATAAATGAAGCTTTATTATTATTATTATTATAAGCTGTAAAAGAAAATAAAGGACATAGGGCTTATTTAGTTATACTTATTTTCTGGCTCCTACTTCGCCTTCGCGCCCGCTGTGGCTATAACCGACATTCACAAAGACGAAGCCGCATACATAGACGCAGAAACTGACCGACATTTTTTTTTAATTGTTGATAAGTTCACGCTTGACCGCTATCTCAACTGAAAGAAAGCGACGGCGACGATGCGGTCGACGATGGAGCGCTCTTACCGAGAAATAACCTATTCACTCTTGACTTAAAGATTCCCGGGTTATAGCCATTAGGATACACAGACTCCGGCAAGGAATTCCACTCCCTAGCTGTACGCACAAAGAATGTGTTCCCAAAACGTTTTGTACGTGTAGGTGGCATGTACTGGTGGCTCATTGCTGTGCGCTAATGGTGATCCGATGATGGAACGGGATAGGCGGAATTAGGTTACGCAATTCCGACGCACACTCCCCGAAATACAACCGGTAGAAAACCAACAGGCTAGCAACTCGGCGTCGATGCTTAATATTTTGAAGCCTCAACTCGACGAGTGCCTCATTGTCAATTCTCCTTATAGCTCGCCTCTCAATTAACGCACAGCCGAAACTACAGAGCCTAGGATAATGTAATTATGCTACAGCTTTTCTTTTATAACTCAAGCGAGCACTATGAGAATTTTTTTCAAAATGAGTGAATTTCGAAAAATCTTCTCATGGTGCTCCTGAGGGGATAAAACGGACTTCCAAAGTTTGTGTGGAGAAACGTACTTTCATGGGAGCAAACCCGCAGGCAGAACCTACTTTATTATATTCATATTCCCAAAAAAGGGTTCCTCCATCGAAAGTGGGCGACGTTCAACATTAATGCGCTCACTCGATCCAGTAAGGTCCGCGCCAGTTACTGTCCCCTCAGGAATACACTGCATTAGCCAGTCCAGTAAGCCCACTGAAATGGGCAATCCCATTTTATTGCTAATGAATTGTTAAAACTACTGATTAACTTGCTCCGAACGTGTTTGAAGTTTGTTTATGTTATCTTGTTAGGTAAACTATGACGGTTTAGTGTTTTTTCACGACTATCGCGGTTGGCCTTAGACTACTCCAGGCTAAATCAAGAAGAAATTTCATCACCACTGCTAATGACAAAGGTGATGGAAAACATCGTGAGTAAATCGGCATGGCCAATAACAGAAACAAATCGAAGATATGAGGCATCTTCCAATTTTTAGAGAGAGTCCTGAGTCCTAGCAGTGGGAACATTATACGGCTGATTGTGTTATTTTATTGTATTAGCTCTTGTCTGTTTAACTAGTCACGACTGATTTAAGAATACTAGCCACAATGGACCGTAGACTACTAGTATTGGCTAACTTCAGACTGCTAGTCACGACTGTCTTTAGACTACTAGTCATGGCTGACTTTAGACGGCTAGTAATCGTTGACTTCAGACTGCTAGTCACGACTGTCTTCAGAGTACTAGTCACGACTGTCACATAGTGCTACTAGTCATGACTGACTTTAGACGGCTAGTAATCGTTGACTTCAGACTGCTAGTCACGACTGTCTTCAGAGTACTAGTCACGACTGTCACATAGTGCTACTAGTCATGACTGACTTTAGACGGCTAGTAATCGTTGACTTCAGACTGCTAGTCACGACTGTCTTCAGAGTACTAGTCACGACTGTCACATAGTGCTACTAGTCATGACTGACTTTAGACGGCTAGTAATCGTTGACTTCAGACTGCTAGTCACGACTGTCTTCAGAGTACTAGTCACGACTGTCACATAGTGCTACTAGTCATGACTGACTTTAGACGGCTAGTAATCGTTGACTTCAGACTGCTAGTCACGACTGTCTTTAGAGTACTAGTCACGACTGTCACATAGTGCTACTAGTCATGACTGACTTTAGACGGCTAGTAATCGTTGACTTCAGACTGCTAGTCACGACTGTCTTTAGAGTACTAGTCACGACTGTCACATAGTGCTACTAGTCATGACTGACTTTAGACGGCTAGTAATCGTTGACTTCAGACTGCTAGTCACGACTGTCTTTAGAGTACTAGTCACGACTGTCACATAGTGCTACTAGTCATGACTGACTTTAGACGGCTAGTAATCGTTGACTTCAGACTGCTAGTTACGACTGTCTTCAGAGTACTAGTCACGACTGTCACATAGTGCTACTAGTCATGACTGACTTTAGACGGCTAGTAATCGTTGACTTCAGACTGCTAGTCACGACTGTCTTTAGAGTACTAGTCACGACTGTCGCCTAAAGCTACTAGTTATGACTGACTTTAGATTGCAAGTAACGACTGACTTCAGACTGCTAGGCATGACTTACTTTACTGATCGTTATCAAGTCAACTAGAAATATAACCAATGTTTTATTGTATTAAGTAAATGTTAGCATCTTTAATTTATGTTCATAATACATAATACGCTCTAAGTTAAATACAATAGATAAAACAGTACCTAACTAAAAGTACCTACTTTAATAGTAAATATATTCCTAAACCCGAAGGTCCATTGATCTAATCGTATACGACGAAAGGCAATGAATTCTAAGAATAGTGAAATAACCCTTTACAAAAGCGACATAGATTGGCCCGATAGCTTAAATTCTACCTACGCCGTTACAATAATTTTATGCAGTAATAATTAATATGAAAATTTCCTTTGTTTTCATTATATTGTAATTAGCGGTTCGCGTTTCAAGCGGTACTTTAACCGTAGCACTAGCTCTGCCGCGCGGCGCTCGCTGCACTAAATAGATGCACTTGCCTGACTCGCCTGCCCTTGTCTACCGCCATAATTAAAACTATAAATAAGCCAGCGCCTGTGTAGTGAGATTAAGCCGTATGTTATGGCATATTTTCGTGGCTGCAGTAAGGCCATACTTTATGACATATTTTCCTGGGTGGAGTATGGCTCATTTTATAACTACTTAGGTAAGTACTTAGTTTTAATATGGAACAGCGTAGTGGCGATGAAAACTATGCTTCACAACTTTTGGCTAGATTCGAACTGGGCCTCAAGTTTGCCATTACAATAGTGTCACAATGGTCTATCATTGATGTCATAATTTTCGATTTTGACAAGTTTGGTAATCTACTAATATAATGGCGTCATTATGACTTTCCAATGGTCAACCACTGACACTCCATTGAAAGAAGTGACATAGAATGGTAATCTCGTACATATTGACAAATTAATATTTGAAGTTTGCGGTAATCTGCTAAAACTTTGACAGTTTATTTGATCAGTGTTTTACTATTAGAACGTTATTGTGCAGTTATTGGTTTTAATATGCTCGAAATTATCATTCTACCACAATTCTATTACAAGACCATTGACCGATCAATGATCGATCATTATGAATTAGCAGATTACAAACTTTTAGCAAAATGACAATGGGATCGTGTTGGAATGACGAATTTATAAAAATAGCAGACTTGGGGCCCTGGCGTCAGGCAACTGCTACGTAGTTGTCTGGCAGTTTGGTGACTTGAACCTATTTGGCGTAGCCGAGAGAAATACAATGCTTTTGTTTTTTTTGTACATTTAATTTTCTATATATTTTTTCTTTTTTATTGTTGGTAAGTTCGCGCTTGTCCACTATCCCACGATGGAACACACTTGCCCAGAAGCAATTTATTAACTCTTGACTTAAAGATTCCCAGATTGTAGCTATCAGAAAACACAGACTCCGGCACAGAATGTTTCTAAAACGTTTTGTGCGTATGGGTAGAATGTTCACCATATACTGATGGTGTATCGCCGTACACCGTTGCTACATTATGTGTATCTGTGTGTGCCAAATAAACAAGATTTATTTTAAGCTATTGCATAGCTTCTATCGCGGGCCTTGAGCGTGGAAACCGAATCCAGAAATTCCGTAACGAAAATAACCTAACACCCCCCACTCATTTGTTTTTTGAGCGTGGTGACCGATAAGAAAACAAATGAGTGAACAATCAATCAAAATTCAATTCAATGTGTGAAAGTGTAACTTCAATTAATATCAAAGAAAAAAAAAACAAAGGAAAAAAAATACTGCATAAATGAAATAAATAAATAATTATAATTGCATAAGTTGATAAAAATGCTATGCAATAGCAATTAAAGAATTAAAGAAACTTGATCTATTCCAGATTCTATGTTGAAGCATGAATCATAATTTCATCATATGAGTGCTTCCTATATTTTCTAATTTCCTAGCAACCTTCCAATAATTAAGTTTGCATGATGCAGTTAGTTCGTCGTGCAATTTGCTGGTAACTAGGTACATGTAGATTAAGCTGCGATTGTTATCACAACGAAGAACAGAGGGAGTTCATCCTACGTTGTGTACCTGAGGTATCTCTCAAGAGAGCATTGTAAATTAAAGCTATTGTGCATCGGTACTGGCTGTCAGAAAAGAGTAGTTATGTAGTAGTTTATAACAAACATAATTCCAAAAAAGAATAGACCAGTCTTTGGCCACGCCACAACCATGGCGGTAAGTCCACTCTTTGAGGAGTGGTTTTTTTTTTTCGATGGGAAAAATCATCCAATGACAACCCCCACTCTTGGGTGGAGCGGGAGTTAGTGTCAGACTCTTACCGACTAAAAAACCCATCCCGTTCCCTCAAGCCTTCATACCGGGGCTCGAGCGCCCTTTCGGATAACCCTGGCCCCAGTAGGCTTCGACCCGGCTGGGCCCCTGCTGTTGCTGACAACTCCTTGAGGCGCGCGGGAACAGCGCGCGCCGCCGCCGTCGACGACTTGGGCTTGGTCCGGACAGTTACCGGACGGCCGGACAGCGAGCTACCCATTGCTCACTGTGGCTGGAAAGGCGCGTCCTCAACTTCGGTCTGACGCAGATCCGGACATATGGCCTGTATATCGCTTACGCCATAAAAAGAAACCTTGTGCAAAATTTTACACTCTTAGTCCCAGCTGTGCGTTGATGTCAGTTTCCCTTTTTGTATAGTTATTACATAGTATATCAAAGACTACCAAAAAAAAAAATTGAAATAATGCATGCCCCCACTATACTTTAAATGACGCATCCACCAAATTCAAAATGTTCCCTAAATTAGTGGAACTCTTAATGCGCGGTGCCCACGCCCAACAGTGGACGTTAACTGATATGATACGTATGCTAATGCCGCTGTAATTGCTGCGAGCGCGGTGAATATTAATTATTTTCATATAAAATTTGACTAGATTGTTACAATGAGATTCGGGCGCGGCTCGGTGCGGCGTGCTGCGGTGCGGCGCTGTGCGGTGGCGGTGCGGTACGGTGCGGTGCGGTGCGTTTTTGATTAAAGTGAATTATGTTTAAAATATGGACGTGATTCATGTTCGCTGGAGTTTGTTCATTAGTGTAGTTTTAGAATATGTTTATAGTCTTATGAATTTTAAAGTGAATAGAAAAAGAGAATCCTTAAATATTATAAAATAAAGTCTCCCATCACGTCTGCCTGTTTGTATTAACGCGATAAACTCAAAAACTACTGAACGGATTTGCATGTAATTTTCACCAATAGACAAAGTAATTTATGAGAATGTTTTAGGTGTATTTCTAAAGTTTGTAACACTCGTACGAAACTGGGACTGGTTGCTAGATCTAGTTAACCTATTATGTCCCACTACTGGGCGAAGCTTAGGCCTCCCTCTCCCTTTTCCGCACACATCTGTCCTCGACTATTGCGAGCTAATTCTTCTAGTAAGAGTCAAGTTCTACTCTCCACATTCGCCCTGGTCTGCCGCGATGTCGCCTTGCGTTTAATGGGACCCAATAAATGACTCTTGTAGCCCACAGCTCGTCTGACATGCGGCAGACATGTCCGGCCGAATCACATTCAAGAGTAGCAGCTTTTCGAGTAACATCTTTCATTTTAGTTTTGTTGCGTAGTATTGTATCTCTTCCTAGTTGCTAGTATAACAACCGCAATAATCTAACATTCACACATTTTTTTTTTATGGCGGTAATATCATCTAATGACAACCCCCGCTCGTGGGCGGAGCGAGAGATAGTGTCAGACTCTTACTGACTAAAAACCCACCTCGTTCCTTCAAGCCTTTTTACCGGGGCTCGAGCTATCTTTCGAAAATAACCCTGGCCCCGGTAGGCTTCGACCCAGCTGGGCCCCTGTTGTTGCTGACAACTCCTTGAGGCGCGCGGGAACAGTGCGCGCCGTCGACAATTTGCGCTCGGTCTGGACAGTTACCAGACGGTCGGACAGCGAGCTACCCATAGCTCGCCGTTCGCAAGCCCGCGTCTACGGTGGCCGGAAATCGGGATCAGAATCCCGGCGGCAGCGAGAGGGCCGTTGCCTGATGCGGGCGGCCTCCTTCTTTGCTACCATTACTGCTTCGCAGAAGTCGGTGACCGTCTGCTACTGCTCCTCACTCCGGACCATGGCCTGAACCAAGGCCCGGCGCGAGTGGTCTCTGCCGCCTATCGCCCCCACGAGGGCACGGCGATGCTCCGCCCAACAGTCACACATGAAGAGGCATTAAGTAAAGTCGTATTATTCCTGACATACCCATGTAGATTTATAAAGAAAGGACTCGAAGAACAGATTTTAAAAACATAATCTAAAGACGACGAGAGAAAAAGGACGGATATGCTCCTGCATTCTCGTCCTTTTTTGTCTAACATATAGAGATACCGACATTATATAACATATACAATATCTTAGTTCTTTCAATTTTCAAGTGAATGTTTTTGCCTTAAATACAGAACATTTCTATCGTTTAAGCCTAACGATACATTAACACACGTGCTTATACTTATGGTCTAAATTATGCTGTAACAATACAGCGTCCATATGTTGACAGAGTCCCCGTGACCCTACAGCGATGCACCATCAATATGAGTAGTATAGCGTCACGTCGGTTGTGAAGCGAGTCTAGACTGCTCTGACTCGGCACGTGCGCAGCCTGTGTTCCTATCAAATGCAGGCGCCATGGATACAAAATACACAATATAGATGATGGAAAACTGTACAGAAATGCTTGGGTCTTTATTTTATGTAATAAAGGTCAATATAATAAAATATTATAGAGGTAAAGTTTGTTTTATTGTTTGTAGGAAATAATCTCTGAAAGTAATGGTCGTAGTAAGTTCGATCGTCAAATAAACAATCGTCCGTGCCATATTAATTTCCCTTTGTACGCTATCTTCCTTGTATAACGTAGCAATTTCCTGGAACTACAAATTCTTGGAAAATATTCCTGTTTCAAGAGCAAGCTTTCTTTTTCACTTTCATGTAGTAATAAGCGGTTCCTAGAAACCTGTGCGTCCTGCGCGGCTGTATCCGGCCGTCTGAGCAACTTCAGTTTGAGATTATATTTTTTTCCGGGAAAGTCAGGCATTGGTCCCGCGGGGCTAGCCAAGTTACACTGTTCGTTTCGAATCTCTTTCTGCAGTCGGTAAAGCCTCCGATTCTTTTTGTTCTGACCACGTGACTTTTCTTTGAGATGATGTCACTCCCATACATTTGAATTTTTTTTGATTGTCAACTTGGCTAAGCCCTCTGTTTTGTCATTATAATGATATCATTATCTAACCTGCTGACATAATCTTCTTATCTTATATATGAAAATCTATTGCTATTCGTTAATTTCGCTAAAACTCAAAAACAGTTAGATTTTGTTTTATTAGCTGTAATGCCTGTAATACAGGGGGTAAAAATAGTGGAAATAGCTACAAAAAATTAAATTGATCGAAAAATACAAGGTGCAAAAAAAATCGGCCTCTCCATACAAACTGTCCATTCAAGTTTTTAATTTTATATGGTGAGGCGGATTTTTTTTTTCGTTTCTTGATAAAAAAATTTTGGAAGGTTGTTCAGTTTCGTCTACTGAGCAAGCTCTTAAAGTTTGCGGAGGGCTGTCCCTTACACCTTGTATAGTCCTTAAATATAAGACAACTGTCTGCTTAAACGCGTCAAACTCAAAAAAATCTGAATTGGTTTTTTATGCAGTTTTCACCAGTAGACAGAGTGATTAATGAGGAAGGTTTAAGTGTGCAATACGTACATGCATAGTTCCGAAGGGGCCCAGCAGGGTCGAAGTCTACTGGAGCCATGGGCTTGCTTCTGAAAAGAAAACTTGAGGCCCTGGAAGGCAAAGGAACATACATATTTTTCCAACCATAACATTAAAAGTCTGTTAAAGATAAAATAGCAGCGCAGTATATTCTAGAAGCTTCCGAGCGTTTCGTGCACAAACTCAAACCTCCATTTATGCCGCCATATTTCATTTTTGCCCCTCACTTCCACTGCGGAGTGCCTACTTTGAATTCAGCTCGAAGCCACAGTCAAGTAAAAGCATTTAATGCACAGATTTAGCAGTCATCTCGCTATTTACTTAGCTCCCTTAACTACGGTATCTGTAGTACTTAAATATTGGAGATTTACGACTCAACAGTATCCAATGACGGTTTTGAAAGGCGATGGGTTCCGTTAATGATCAATAACAGCAGTGTATAGGCAAGTTAGCGAGTTTTTGGTCTCCAGGGAGAGTAAGAGAATGCGGCCTTCGACAGTAAACGATATAATGGTTTGAGTTAAAAGCTTTGGGTTGTAAAGGGTTGTATTTTAGATATTACACCTTAAAATATTTTGTGATAATGAGTTAAGGGAAATATTTCACGCTTTTGTAAAAACTTTCTACCCTAATACATATTTCATGACGAGGGTGCGCTTTTAACACCACAAAGCCTTTTGGTCTTGGATTAAGGTAACTCTAAAGAAAGTTTTAGGTATTGTCTCTGGCTGGCTTATCTGAATAAGTCGCATTTATACATTACTAGACTCTGCTGGTGCTTGCGTGAAAGTAGAAACTTGTCCCAAAAAAACATCCTACCAATATATAGTCATGTATTCTGTACCTCATTCCAGGACATGGTCTACTCGTGTGCCATATTTCATCCAAGTCTGCGGAGCCGTTTGAGCATGAAGGTGTAACTAACATACACACACATATGTGTATATACAAACTGTTTTGTAATAGTAACAGTTCTGTAGTTTTTGTCCACCCATGAGAAAAACCGGGCAAATGCGAGTCGGACTCGTGAACCGAGGGTTCTGTACAAACTATTTAAATAGTTACATTCCTGAATTGATTCTTGAAGATTTTTCCAAATTGTAAAAAAAAATATTTTTTGTTGAAATGTTTCAGTTTCCAGACATTTTATGCTTGTGCTATAAGACCTTGCTTCATGGTAAATATCAGGATTCCAGGTCAACGGGAAGTACCTACCTTATTGTTTTTGATTTCCTAGCGAGGGTCAAAATATGCGCGTAAATGGAGCATAAACGGCCTTACCTTTAGATTATGTTGACTTAGAAGTTAGATTTCACTGGTGCTTGGGGGGGGTAGATCTGAGTATTTGATATAAAATTCAGCTTCATACTACGAGTTCCTGACGGACATCAAAATGATCCTATAGGGGTTCCGTTTTTTCTGGACTTAAGTACTGAATTCTAAAACGCGATAGTTTATGTCTGTGCCTATAAGCTTGATAAAAGAGTCTGGATTGCAACATCCACATTTCACCACACACCATTAACAGAGAAGCGATCTCCAGCAGACATTTTGGAAGTGACACAGAATATTATTACAATTCCATAGCTCCAACATCCTACAGACTCGCGGAGTATCTATTATATTCGTGGAGATATTCTTGTAAAACGATATTATATCGTGTCCCGCGGTCGCAGGACTATTGTCACGTCATATTGGAAATCGTCAGATTGTGTGCCCCTCAATATTTAGGAGTTTATTGTTGCTTTGGGTCATTTTGTTTAAAGGCTTTCATAACATTATCGAAGGCGACCTTTTGTGGGCTTCCTTGAAGGCTGAAACAATAGCCTTTCCTCTCTCGTTCAATACTAGGTACACAAGCAATTCAAAAACTTTAATGAATAAGACAGAGATAGTCTTATTCATTATTATATTTACCTATTCAGTGTATTTTTGTTAAGCATAATAAGCATGGCATATGGCATAATCAACTTTTTACTGTTCCCACTGTTGGGTCTCAGGCCTCCTCTCTCCAGCAAAGGGAATAGGCCATAATCCACCACGCGGGCCCAGTACGGGTTGGTGAATGTCACATGTCTTTGAATTTTTGGTTCTAGGACATGCCGGTTTCGTCACGATGTTTTCCTTCACCGTTTTGAGAGCAGTGGTGATGGAATAAATTACACAAAGTAATGCGCCTGGCTGGGTTTGAACACGCGACTTACAACTCGTAAGTCGGGGCTGTTACCACTCGGCCATCACTGCTCCCATCTTTGTTAAGGTATCTAACAATGAGGATCGTACTTACACAGTCGTACAGTTTAAATAGCATTTATAGTCACAACAGCATGACTCTTTTCTATAAGCACGAGCTACTGGATTCACTTACAAAATATTGCTTGCAAATATTCAGACCACTTTCCAAACCTTTACAACGTTTCAGTTAACTTTTCCACCGTAATCTCGAAGGCCGTTTCCTCGTCCACACAGCCGGCAGTGGGAGGCTTTCCACTCTATATCTTAACTACCTCACTCCGCTAACATGGTATTAGTTTATCGTGTTTCCTGCTGAGCCGCGCTGGGCGATGGCCGTGCTTGTTGATGCATTTATAATCTTGTTTACTTCACCAACTTTTCATTGAGTTACTTCTTTGTGAAAAACAACGACGAATGGACGGTGTTGTGTTGTTTCTTAGGGTTCCGTACCGCAAAAGGAAAAATCGGAACCCTTATAGGATTACTTTGTTGTTCGTCCGTCTGTCTGTCTGTCAAGACCCTTTATCACGGGAACGCGTGAAAGTATCGAGTTGAAATTAAAAACCATATGCTCAGGTCTGCGGTCCCTTCAAGCTGTGAAAAAATCAAACTTTTAAGTTAATAAAAACCGGCCAAGAGCGTGTCGGGCCACGCTCAGTGTAGGGTTCCGTAGTTTCCCGTCCGTCACAATAAGTGTACCCACTTATGAGTTTAAAAAAATGCTTGCATATACGATTATACTACAAACTTAGTCCAGAAATTATTTTGTAGAACCTTTTTGTACAAAAACTGTTCTTTCCATCAAGTTCAAAATGATTTTCCTAGAAAGTCCTTATAAAGTTCTACTTTTCAGATTTTTTTCATATTTTCTAAACTTATGGTTCAAAAGTTAGAGGGGGGGACACATTGTTTTTTACTTTTGGAGCGATTATTTCCGAAATTATTGACATTATCAAAAAATGATTTTAGTAAACCCCTATTCATTTTTAAATACCTATCCAACGATATATCACACGTTAGGGTTGAAATTAAAAAAAAAATCACTTCCCACTTTACATATAGGGGGGCTACCCTAATAAAACATTTTTTTCCAATTTTTATTTTACCACTTTGTCGGCGTGATTGATATACATATTGGTACCAAATTTTAGCTTTCTAGTGCTAACGGTCACAGAGATTAAGCGAGGACGGACAGACAGACGGACAGACAGACATGGCGAAACTATAAGGGTTCCTAGTTGACTACGGAACCCTAATAAAAAAGATACGGCTTTGTATGTTTTTGTGTTTTTTTCTATTGTACTATATTATTATACTATAATATTTATGTTGTACACTGACAGCCCCAAATCTTTTTCCTTTCGTTCAGTCCATCCAAAGGTTGTCTGGTAGAAATTGCCTTGCGCAATAAGACCGCCTATTGTACACATAATCTTTTGTAAATGTTTATCCTGTATTTAGCTAAGGTGTGCAATAAAGTTATAAATAAATAAATAAATAATAAATAAAAAACGTATATTTCGATACTCTCAAAGATCGAAATTCATAGGGCACTTCCCGTTGACCCAGAATCCTGAAATTTGGTCAAAGCAGGGTCTTATAGCACAAGTATAGGAATAAATCTGAAAACAGTAAATATGTAAAAAAAAAATGCCATTCGGAAAAATTTTCGAGACTCCATTCGAGAATTGTAATTTGCATGGAACCCTCAGTGCGCGAATCCGACTCGCACTTGCCTAGTTTTTTCTTTCTGCAGCTTTCGAGAGTTACTTACCCTTAATCGCGTTGTGTTGAGTGACGAATAAACTTAGTACTTCAGTTAAATTAAATTAGGAACTAAATAGGAATAGCATAACATAATCAACCTTATAATATTCCCACTGCTGGGACTCAGGCTTCCTCTCTAGGAGCGGGAACAGGCCGTGATCTACCACGCGGGCCCAGAGCGGGTTAGGAGACACCAGTTTCCTCACGATGTTTTCTTTCACCGTTTTGATAGCAGTGGTGATGAAATAAATTACACACAGAAATAGGAAGTTATAAGAATTCAAATTCAAAATCCTAATTCACATAGGTATGGGCACTTTCCCAAACAACGTCAGAAGCTAGTGCACAGTTCCAATTGGTCGTTTCCTATGGAGAAGAAACAGCAGGAATCTCCATGGCTACTCTTTAAAAAAATTGATTGATTTTGCAATATTTCCATATTACAATATTAATAGGTATGAGAATACAGTGTAGATCAGTCAATATTTTACCAAAAAGTACTATAAAAATCGAGTTCTAATTACCAGCGGCAGTTGTTATCCCCATTAGTTATTATTTGATCCTGCAGATTATTATCTAGATAAAAGAGCTAGATGAAAAAATGTCAAAGGGACCTATAAGAAGGTACTCCTTCTTTCTCTTCCTGTTCTTGTCTCATACTACCTCGGGTCGGCACAACCCGTTTTTTCCACGAAGGTACCTACTAAAAGATCAAATAAATTTATTGAAACAAGGAGTTTTGGTTACCAAAATTGAAAACGTACGGTATAACATAACATATATTTCCAAATCAAATGAATTTCTAAGCTGGGATGAGCCTGTTTTAATATTCAGAGGGAGGATCGGCTCTCCTTGAGGGCTGGTATTGACTTCGTAAGAACTTTGCGGAGAAACATTTTGTGTCTTATTTTTCTTCTACAACCACGTTACGTACATACAAGTGCGGCGAACTTGTCTGTCTGTTGTAACGCTTTTATCTGTAGCAATATCTTATAATGTGTTTCTGACTTTCCACTTTATTTATGTAAATATTTAATACTGAGCTGAGCATAACATTACTTCCGCAGAAATTTCCTCCACATAGATCTTGAGGGAATCATATTGTAATTATCAAGACTTAGTGTATCAAATTACTTGGTTTATTGAATTTATTATTCATTAAGAACAATACACGGTTCACTTAACAATGAGCATACATAACCATGGGCGTACCCAGGTTCTGGGCAAGGGGGGGCAAATCGGATTTTTATAAGCTCTTATTCAAATAAATAAACGTAAATTAACTTAGGTAATTTTTTATATGAATTCTTTAATTAGGTTTCGAAGGTCTACAGCGAAACGGGTTATGACGTCTTCCGTTAAAAAAATCGCTTCGCGCTAATCGCGATCGCGTTAACAAATTTTATATTTACCATCGAAGACACTTCAGCCTGACCACAGCTAAATTTATTTTTGCTAGCATTCGAAACGAAAACTTCAAAGGCACCGTTTTGGCGCCGCGCCGCAGGATTCAAGCGAATTTTTTTTTAAGTGTTCTGGCAGAAATGACGGCGATGGTACACTGACCATGCAAAGCCCATTCAATCTATTCTCAGCCATAGTCGATCTTAGCCATGTTTTTACGCGTCTACGTGTGTTAAATGATCTTTTGATTGTAGCTGTGGAATACGGCATTGCTAGTAAAATTTCTAGGGCTATCTTTACTTTGTGTAAAAGATTCTGCTACTTATATTAAGAGAGTCCTTTTCTACTCGCCTATTGTCAACATCGAGCATGGTGATGTTTGATGAAGAGGCAATGCAAAAAGAGAGAGTTAACGCCTGAAAACCTTTTTCGCGTTTTTGACCTTGAACTGATTATTTCTTTCTTTTTTCTTTTCATTGTGTAGGTATTTTTAGTTTATATGATTGTGTGAGGCACGAATAAACGTTTTTTCTTTGTTTTCTTTTTTTGAAAACTCTTTTAGCATTCGGTAATTCCGTTATTTAGTCGAATATTTCACAAAATTTGTGTTTATTCTAAACCGTTTAAAGGTTTTTCAGAAAAAATTTCGCAATTCAGAATCTCAATTAAATGTGCAAGGCTTCTATTCATGTACTTTTTTATATTTTTAATTTATATTGTACATTATGGAGGGCCAAAGTTCACGTAAAATAGCAGATTTCAGAGGTCTTACTAGATTAGTTTTAAACCTATTTGATTTCTATAGAAGCCTAGATAATATCCACAAGATGTGTATCCAAAATATCTAAAGAAAAATGTGTAATAATAACATCATAATCACGTAAGAGCGGGCGTGCTTTTCGAGTTTCATACCAAAAACTCGAAAAGCACGCTCTTAATTCCGTCATTTTAATTTCATAGTTTGGTTCGGCTTTTGATGTGATCTCTTGTAATTAGAGATGGGCAAAGTGTTTCTGCCCGGCGGGAAAATATAGTAACTTCCCGGCATTTTGGGCATTTATTTTTATTTGCCCGATAAATGCCCGATCGTAGGGCATAAAAATATGGGACTCGTTAAACGTGATTTTATGTGGTTTTTCATGTAAAATAGTATGTATTAAAGAAATGAAAGAAGAAATATGAATGATTGAACTCATTTTTATTTTAAAATAATAACATAAATATACTTTTTCATGTGAAAACAGAGATAAAAGACTTTACTTTGAAGGAATGCGAATGATTAAACACATTTTCATTTTAAAATAATATTAATATACTTTTTCATGTAAAACAGAAATAAAAGACTTTACTTTGAAGAAATGTGAATGATTCAATCGTGTCGATTAGATACACTATAGAAAGACAATGACAGCGTTTGCTTGGGGTTTAATGAATTAAACATATTTTCATTTTAAAATAACAACATTAATATACTTTTTCAAGTAAAAATAGATAAAAGACTATACTTTAATATCAAATGTAATAAATTATGTTCTAAGTTACAAGAAATAAAATAATATGTACTAAACAAACAATAAAAAACCATAGGCACTATGATGGATGACGCCTCGTTTCGGCTCGCAACCTGTCTTCGCTTAGGCGCACCTTGTGTTGCTCCACATCGGTGCCACTGCGGCGAAGCTGTCGACAGTCTCGGACACCATGGCCTGTCCTGCTGCAGGAGCGCAGGCCGCATAGCTCGACACGCTAGCATCAACGATATCATTCGTCGAGCTCTTGTCACCGCCGGCGTACCCGCTGTATTAAAACCAAATGGCTTGGTACGTGACGATGGAAAGAGACCAGATGGTATGACATTGGTACCGTGGAAGGTGGGTAGGCCTCTGGTGTGGGACGCAACCTGTGTCGACACCCTTGCGCCATCCCACATTCCATGTACGGCGGGCTGTGCTGGCGCTGCCGCTGCGGCTGCTGAGACCCTTAAACGGCGCAAATACTGTAACCTTATTGGTAATTACAGTTTTGAGCCGTTTGGGGTCGAAACGCTTGGGTCATGGGGTCCGAATGCGCGTCTCATTTTTAAGGAAATTTCTCGCCGACTGATCGACACCTTCCGTGACCAGAGGGCTGGCTCGTTCTTCGCTCAAAGAATTAGCATTGCCATTCAACGTGGTAATGCTGCCAGTCTTCTGGGCACATTCCCGGATGACAGCGATGTGGAGGAGTACTTCGACGCCTGAGTGCACTTTGTGTTTTTGTGTTTTATTTATATACGTTAGGTATTTATTTAGGTTTTAGTATAAATAGTTTAAGTTTGTTTGTTTATATAAAAAACTAGTTTCGGCATTATTAGAGACAACATTATAATTTTTTTAATAATCAACATCAATATAATTATAATTATCTAGAGAACTATTGATGACACTGGAAGGGTAGGTTTTACTTTAATCACATTTATTATAAACATATACTACACGCCCGGATGTCGCCACTCAGCGGAAGGCCCGGAGGACACGGTGGAGCACACAGTGGAGGTGTGCCCCACTTGGGCAGAACATTGCCGTGCACGGGAGCAATCGGCGATCACTTGCACCGGGCCTTAGTACAGACCATGGTCCGGAGCGAGGAGGAGTGGCGGTCGCCTCCTTCTGCGAAGCAGTAATGCTTGCAAAGAGGTAGGCCGACCGCATCAAGCAACGGCGCTCACAGCGCCCCAGCCGCCGCCGAGATTCCGATCCCGATTTCCAGCCACAGCAGGCGCAGGCTTGCAGATTGCGAGCAATGGGTAGTTCGCTGTCTGATCGTCCGGTAACTGTCCGGACCGAGTCCAAGTCGTCAACGGCGCGCGCTGTTCCCGTGCACCTCAAGGCGTTGTCAGCAACAGCAGAGGCCCAGCCGAGTGGAAGCCTACTGGGGCCAGGGTTATCCGAAGGGGAAACTCGGCTTCGATACGAAAGGCAAGAAGGAACGGGGTGGATTTTTAGTCAGAGTCTGACACTATCTCCCACTTCGCCCAAGGCCGGGGGATGTCATTTGGATGATTTTTACCCACTAACAAAAAAATAGGATTCAATAAAAATATCACTTTTCCTTTACACTTCACAAACTTCTACCGCTGTTATTCTTATAAATATAAGATACGTTTTGATATGCCGCAAAATGCGATTATGTTTAAAAGGGTGTTAGCCTGGAAATTGGTCATACAGGTCTCGAAGTTTTAGTGCGAAATTCACCAATAAAACTAATCGTGACTATTGTAATTCTATTCTAATTCTATTCGTATTATATTCTTATTCCATTCTAATTCTATTCTAAATTTACTTATTACGAATACCTACTTTCATTTTATTTATAGTTATTATAATTATGAATCTACCTACTTTTGCTTAAAATTACTGATCGGCAAAAACACTTACACAAAAATAACTGTAAATTAATTAGCACTGTTTTTAAAACCAATAAGTATTTACTTCAAATTGGGAAACCGGAACCGCAGAACACAATTCCTGGCGCGTACCTCGTGTTCACAATGCGCGCACAATGCTCGAATAGATTAGTGGTATGCGTGCGTGCGTGCGGTATCTACAAATGACACAGGATAACTAATAACAAAATGGCGGCACAACGCGGCGTGTGTGCGCGTCCCTCACACGGTGCGTGAGTGTGTGAGGGATGCGCACACAGACCGCGCTGTCCCCACTTTGCGCCTTCGCATGGTAGGTAGAAGTGATTTGAAATGGTTGATGACATTAAATGGTTCTTTTAAGACATTTTAAATATATTGCAATTTAATTCATAAAATCATATACGTACTTACTTAAAACAACTAACCATAACAGTGTACGCATCTCTTGCCGTACTCCTCTCACGATGCAAGTGTTTTTACGCCGCCGCCGGGTAACTCGTAACATTTGTGTTCGTAAACATGGTTTTGTAAAACTTAAATTTTAATAGAATGTGCAAATTCATATAAAAACACCTATAGAGACTTAACCATTACTAAACTCATCGAATTAAGCCAGTTTCCAAAGCTAACATTAATGTCGTGAATTAATTTTGGAACAAAAAATAAATTCCCAGATAAATGCCCTCGGGCAGGAATTTATGGGCGTTTATTGGGAATTTTCCCAATCTGCCCAAAATGCCAGGGCATTTACCCATCACTACTTGTAATTCATAAAAGTATGATACTTCCTTCATACATTTTTGCAATTTTAGAACTGTAACTGTGTGGACTTAAGTGTATTGTATTACTAATGATTACAAAAGAATGATTTTTTTTTTACTTTTATTTTAAATTAAATTGTTAGTACGGATGTACCTAAATAATCCAGGGGGGGGCAGCTGCCCTCCCCTGCCCCCCCCCTGGTTACGCCCATGTACATAACTAAAAATAATAAAATTGATATAACATAAGTACAGCGATCGAGCAATTCAATCTATCCTTAATATTTAGTTAGTTAGCCCATTTATGTCCCACTGCTGGGCGAAGGCCTCCTTCTCCCTTTTCCACACACGTCTGTCCTCGGCCATTGCGGACCAGTCCCTCCGGTAGTTATCCAGCTCATCTCTCCACCTTCGCCTTGGTAGATTTTAAATAATTGTGCTCCTTTATATGAGATATCCTTTTTGCCTTAGTTAGTTCTGCGCCTTCGCTTTGATATAATGTTTTTTAGCTAGTTTTATATTAGGTTTTAATTTTCCTGTGTTATTTTTCGTACTAGTACGCTCATTGTGTCGATAGGTGAATGTTTGTAGAGCTACGTAAAATCTTTGTATTACGATACGAGGGATGCCTTTAAAAATTTGTCGTTTGAAGAAAAAAAACACAAATAGAACCATAACAAATATATATATTATATCATATATATATTATATTTATTGTTTTTTAAAGTATTGACCTCGAAGTTTTATATATTTTTCCATTCGCTCGAACCAGTTATTAAAACACTTATTTCACTCCAAAGTCATTATGTCCAAAATGGCGGACTTGAAAGCGTCGACTGCTTCTTCACTGGACTGGAACCTTTGCCCACGAAGAGTTTTCTTAATTTTAAGAAATGTAAAGTAATCGTTAGGGCTTAGGTCAGGACTGTATGGGGGATGGTCAAGAATTTCTACATTTTCCTGCTTCAAATAATCAATTGTTTTACCGTGTATGGTATGGTATGTGAGCTTGCGTTGTCATGGTGTAGGATGATGCGTCGCTTTGGGTTAGATTTCCGAACTTCAGCGATGACTTGTGGCAAACAAATTGTGGTACACCACTCTACATTAACCGTTCTACAATCTTTAAGTGCAATTGTTGCAACGTGACCAGTTATCGCCACGAACGTAGCCACCATCTTCTTCGAAGTGCTTCGAGAGCGAACAACTTTAGTCGGCTTTGGCTCATCTCAGAAGACTCAGGTTGTGGATTGCTCTTTGGAATCAGGGTCGTAGGCATAAATCCAAGATTCGTCACCACTGATATTGTCGTAGACGTGATTGACTCTCCTCGCTTGAACCTTTAGAAAGTTTTCTTACACCACCTGACGCGGGCCGCCTTAAGATCATCGGAAAGCAAATGCGGAATCCATCGGCAAACTAGCTTTCTCACACCAAGCTCGTCATTCAAGATCTTTTGAATGGTTGTCCCTGAGATGCCTATTAACGCCTCTATATCCCGATATGTCACATGATGATCTTAGAGTATCAGTTGTCTCACAGCAACAATGTTTTCTTCAGTAAAGGCGGATTTTGGACGTAATTCACGAGATTTGTCACCAAGACTAGTATTTCCACGCTGGAATTATAAATATCAGCGTTCAGACAAGGAGCTTCATCATAAAATACAGATCTTAACTCCTCGAAACATTGAATCCGAGTTAGGCCTCTCCGAAAGTTGTAAAAAATTATAGCACGCACGTTTTCCTTGGGGTGAGTTGCACCATTTAACTATAACTATAACAAAACCTTAACCAGCCGTGAAACGGCCGCCTATTGGTCAATTCGACGATTTGACAACTGTTAACGGCTTTGTTATCGTTATAGTTAAATGGTGCAACTCACCATTAGAGATATTAATGTTTGTGCGCGACTTGTTAGATTCAAAACAACGCTGTGACTAAATAGTTGCGTCAATCCTAATTATTTCAATTGTTTTGCCATTCTAAATTCAAACAAATTTGAAAATTGAGCAATTCTAAATTCAAAATTAGCGGTAAATATTTAAACGACAGAACTTATAAGGCATATTGCCTAGTACAATGTACTTGTACGGAACTCTATCTTAGAGTCTGTCTAATAACTTAAACGACTTGGGTAATTATTAGGATTTAATGAAATCTGATGTAGTCAACACGGGTTCAACAATCAAGGTTGATTAAGAGATAGAGATCATTGTTTACTAACAGAAGAACCTTATAAAAAGTACCGAATATAAGTATTTTTTAAATGATTAAATATTATACAAAATTCCCAAGTCGGTTGACTTATTAGACAGACTATAGTCTTCTACACTAATATTATTAAGAGGAAAAATTTGTATTTTTGTATGTATGTTTGTAATGAATAAACTCAAAACCACTGTGCCGATTTCAAAAATTCTTTCACTATTGGAAAGCTACATTCACCCTGAGTAACATAGGTATTATTTTATGCCCGTGCGAAGCTGGGACGAGCCGCTAGTAATATATAACTTTAACCAAGCACCTCGTAAGTAATATTCTAATAAGTGAAGTAAAACTCGTAAACACTCGCTAAGAATGAAACGAAATTACTATCCGAATGCTGCCAGTTACCGGTGTAAGTCGACAACTCGCGACAGAGCGCTATCCGCCGCCATCGCAGTGAACACTCGTAATGAATGCTTCCTTTCGAAGCGGACGCGTTACAGCTGAATAAAATGAACCCGCGCAAAGGCTAAACGGGGTCAAACGTGCGTATTTAAAAGTTATTTTTTAATAATCATTTTGGGCCGGACCGAGGTTTTGATGAGCTTATTCGGTAATTAGGTCGCCCACCTATAATCCTATTATTTCCAGTCGCAGCCTATGTTGAGTAGGTTTTTACAGAATAGCCGTACTGTTCTAAGCCAAGTTTAGCCGCTTGGGGTGGTCTTCTCTATAAAGTTACCCTGGAAACAATGTGCCTACCTAACTATTAAACAGGAGAGCCCGAAACTCCAGGTAGCGGTAAAAGTGGGTTCGACGCCACCCACCTTACTATCGGTCCGTAAATGGTTAAAATTACAAGATCCATGATTAGTAAGTCGTGTAGTATCTGATTCAGTGGCTCGGGTGTGGCGGAGCGCGGGTGCCGGCGGGGCTGGCGGGGCAGGGAGGGCGGGGGGGGCGGCGGCGACGGTGCTCCTTATTTTATTATCGCCTTCCTTCCTCTACCCTCTCTGCTCCTCCCCGCCCCGCACTTGTTCCGTACACCCCTACTGCGCGCATGCGCACACCACCGCCCGGCAACTGTAAGCAGGCATTACAGTAAATACTCCTTCTACGTTCTTCTGACTCATGTTCGCTTGTTCGGTGTTATTAACTACTCAATAGCTTTTCCGTTCATACTTCTATGGCCTATTCCGGAAAAAGGAGGGAGTGGTGGTCACCGCAGCTGTATTTTTCTATCAGGGATTGAGTTGATCGGGAGTGTGAAAGAGCTAATGATAACATCTAGGGTAAACCATCCACACATGCCCCAGTCACTAACAAGCCCCACTTACAAAACTAAGACTTGCATTTAAAATTACATAAACTATACAATGCAAGAAGGAGACCTGCTTGTTCAAATAAGCACCAAATTTTGAATACGTCTCTTAGTTTTTTGCAAGTGGTGCACTTTACCGACTGGGGCATGTATGCCTGGTTTACCATATAGGCGTTTTCTTTAGTAATACATTCAGTCAAAAAAGTATCGGGAATGGATGATTTGTTTATGGTTCCAAATTCAAATTTTAGATTTTTTTGTTATTGGCACAACTGTTTTCCATTTAGGCGCGGAGTTTGAGTTGCATCATTCTGTTATTTATATTATATACAGTGCTGTTTTTAGTTATATCATATCTCGTGTGTATTGCGAATTTCATAATGGACAAAAACATCGAATAAAAAGTTTGTCTTAAATTTTGCATTGCCAATTGGGAATTTCGTGTTCGGAGTCACTGAAAATGTTACAGAAGGCTTACGGTGAATCGACTTTATCAAAAACACTTATGAGTAGTACAAAGCATTCAAAAGCGGTCGAGATGTGATGGAAGATTTGCCTCGCTCTGGTAGGCCATCAACCTCTGCAACTGAAGTTAACATCGCAAAAGTGAAGAAAATAGTGACTGAAAATCCTAATTCAAGTTTGAGAGAGATAGCCGCCGGACTTTCTGTATCTCACGAGTCGATCCGTACCATTTTAACTAATCATTTGGGTATGAAACATTTTGCCGCTCGACTAGTCCCAAAAGACCTGAATTTTCTCCAAAAACTCATTCGCATGAGAGTCGCTGAGGACATGCTAGAACGAGTCAATTCCGACCCAACATTCATGAAACGCATTGTTACTGGCGACGAGACGTGGGTTTACGAGTTTGACATGCAAACAAGTCAACAAGCTTCGGAGTGGCGCCTTCTAACTGAACCAAAACCGAAAAAACCACGCCAAAGTCGATCAAAAGTCAAAGTCATGTTGACTGTTTTCTTTCACTATCGCGGTGTTGTGCACTCGGAATTCTTACCGGAAGGTCAAACGGTAAATAAAGAATATTATTTGAGCGTTATGCGGCATTTAAGAGAGTAAATTCGACGAAAAAGGCCAGATTTGTGGAAAGAAAATTCTTGGATTTTGCACCACGATAATACGCCTTCGCACAAGGCCATCATTGTGAACGAATTTTTGACCAAACACTCAAAAAATACCATTGAGCAGCCACCATATTCGAAAGATATGGCTCCAGCCGACTTCTATCTTTTTCCTAAACTAAAATTACCACTTTGTGGCACCCGTTTTAATCTGTAGAGAGAATTCGCGGCGAGAACTGAACTCAATTTCGGAAACAGCGTTTAAAAAATGTTTTGATGATTGGATTATTCGTTGGCTTATTATCGTTTCTGAAGGGGCATACTTTGAATAAAATAAATTTGGATGAATAACAAAAATTTTGTGTATTATTGGTCTTTTCCCGGTACTTTCTTGACAGAGACGTCCAGATAAAGCTGAATATAATAAATTGTCGCAGCTATAAATAGCATGGCATAGCAGTATCTATCTTTGTAGGCGTCGAAAAACAGCTCGTCTTTATTAAATTTGATTGGCGTGAAGACTTTGGTGTCATATTTTTTCTCTCTAATAATTTTAATTCAGAAAGAATTGTCCTAATCAGATCAGTACTTCTTGATATTACTATTTAGATTCATTCTGTAACATAGACTAATTTATTCATTTTATCGCACGGACGCACGCTCTGGTTAGGTCATCATCATAATTCATTGCACTTCTTTGGAAGAAATTTGTTGTTGGTAAAAGAAACGTGATCCAGTTGAAAGTTTGGGCTAACTCGATCACGTTAGCGGCCGTATGCTCAGTGAGCCGAGTGTTCGGTTACCAAACATATTGTGTTCACGTCCCGGCTCTTGTTTCCCCCTAATACGATTTGGCGACGATTTCTTTGTTGGCATGCAGTTTTCATTGCTCTCTGAAAATTTGATAAAAGCTTTAAGAGTGTCCTTCTCGAGGTTACCGCTCCTACGTGATGTGGAGCCGAACAAATGTTTCGGCTAATTTCGAATTGGTTGTGGTTAAGTTAGTTTAGCTTGCATAGCTTCGTAGGTATGTGTTGGTATGAAATCATCAAATACTCTCCCACTCTAGGCAGGGCGAGAGAGAGAGTGTCAGGCTTTTACCGACTAAAGCCTACCTGTGTTCCTTCGGTCGCTCTTTGCATTCCAGGGCCTTGGTAGCTCTTTGGGACATCGGCCTTAGTAGGCCCTGGCGGGCCCTGGTGGGCTCTGATCGTTCAGACATCTCTTTAATGTGTTGTCAGACGATGAGTTACTCATTACTAGCCATCCGTAAGCCTACACCTACGGTGGCCCGCCCGGGGCGTCTCCTGGGGCTGGTGCGTGACGATTGTCTTCTCTTCACACTTTTTCCACTTCCTTCACTCGCATTAAGCTTCGCAAAAAGGTATGACTGCTACTCATTCTCTGTAGCACTGTAGCCCTGGACCAGAGCCGGACACGAGAGATCGCTGCCGTCAATTGCGTCCCTAAGGACACTGTAGTACTTCGCCCAAACGGGGCAGAGGCGTTTCTTTCCGGCAAATCCGACACAGTAACCTCCCGAAACAACCTTCTTCGTTGAGGCGGAAAGTGAGGACGCCATGGCACCTTTCTAACTACTACTCAAAGTGGGGATTTATCAGCGCGATGGTGGCATACGCAGCGTTGGGTTGAGACTATCGCTGTCTCAATCCCGCCTGCGCTATTTGTCACAGTAGCGTAATTTTGGCCCGGCAGTATTACACTTCTACGCACCACTTGTGCCAGCTTGTATAGCAGACGTAATTATTCGTACTGTTACTGCTTTTAGTTTACATTTGCGATCAGTACGCAAGCAAGTATGAAATATTTTATCAGCTTTTGAGTCTTGTCCAGTAATCGGCTGTACTGTCTTATTCCTAGGCAAACATTTCCTTTCAAGTTTTCTGTCCTCCTCTACTTGCACAATTATGTATTGACATTTTCGATCTTGGCCATCTTTTCTTCTGCCGTTTAGGTGGGTAAAACTTCCAGATTAGCTTAAATGAAGATGTCACTTCATCTGTCCTATGTTGGTAGTCAAATATCAGACTTCGATGTCTAGCCAGTGTAAGTACTCGTAGTTTGTCATGTCACATATTAGCAGCCGATAGCGGTCAGACGATAACGAGTGTATCTATATGCGCGACATAAAACGCACCGCGCCATGACATGACATTGACAAAACTAGCGTCCGGCGGCCTGGACGTGACGTCACCGTGTCTACTTCATGCAGGCAAAATATTGTGATAAAACGTTTTGTACTGACTACTTGCTAATGTTTACTGACAAAAACTACGCACACGTGGTGAAATTACGGGCAGATAATTTGCAGCGTGAAGGCAGAAGTCACGAAGGCACTCTCAAACACAATGAATGGACCTCATTAAATCTCTGACGTACTCCATTATCAATGACAACTACTCCCTAACCACTGAAACGCCGTCAAAGAAAAGGCTGCAGCTGCATGCAAAGCGGAGGCGCAAGACTCGACCTAGAGACATGATCATGACCACTCTGCGTGAAGAGTGCACGACTTTGAAGACTTTGGCTCAGAAATTACTACGCATCTGCGATGTGTCAGGAACTAGAAGGAGCAACCAGGGAGTGTGCTAGTCAACTATCAAATATACAGCACATAAAATACTCTTCTTTGACTCTCTTTTTGAGACCTTGTATTGCTTCTATGATTTATTTATTGCGTACAATGTACACATATGAAGAAACAGACAAGTCTTAACTTAATGAGTACATGACTTTATTAGGGCCCAGTAAATTAACATAACAATAGAACTTAATAACTGTGGCATCATTCATCATCATCATTTCAGCCGGAACACGTCCACTGAATAACTACAGCACGTATTTTTACATTAGGATTAGGTTCCTGATTAGATACTCTTAAGTAAATATATTAATTACTTATTTTATATGGAAGCTTAGTTGTTGAAAATAGGCGATCTGCCAGGGCGATCTGTCACATCGAATAAAGGTATCAGTAGCTCTATATAAATCCCTTCAATAACGTATTCACAAAAAAGTAAAAAGCATCTCCATCCTCATAATATTTAAACTGACCTTAATTGCTGAAGCGTGGGCTCGACGTGTAGTACTGCCTGCCAATCTGTTTTATTTCAGACATCCCACGCTTTTATTCTGTGTTAGATAAATATTAGATTTGTTAAAATAATTCTACTAACTCTTCCTAATTTGTTTTTGTGGAGAAGACAGGAAGAGTCTTATTTATCGCATGTGTGGGTGTCACTACAGGTTTTTAGGTTAGGCGATACTGCTCTTCTGTCATCTGTTCCTAGTAATTTTATGTCCAGTGGCTTGGTAAGTTCAGTTCCGACGAGAAATCGTACCTGCCTCTCAAATTGTGCTTAGTCCGTAGGAGCCTAGTAAAGCCGATGCCTGCAAGGCCATGGGAAAGGTTCTGAAAAGTATACCCATGGTCCTGCAACGTACTTGGCAGTTGAAGGAACTGAAGGTGTGGTTTTTCTCAGTAAAAGTCCTTATACGCCCTCCCAGTCCACCCTAGAGCGGGAGATGTGATTAGATGACTTCGGATCCCAAAAAAAGTGGTATAATAGTTTCTTCAGGTGGCTAAAATATATGTAAGTAAGTACACAGGTACATAAATTATATTTGCGCAACGTACTGTAGACAGTCTTGCCTTATCGCCTATTCATTCTATCAATATTTTTTCCACGGTTTAAACTATTTTTTCTTTCGTACGTACGAGAAAATTAAACAATACAGCAAAGCCCAATGTTCAGCAGATCCTTAACACTGATAAACAAACCGATAACGTTTCACACAGAAAAACCTGAAAATAAATTGCCAAACAGATCCACGGACCGTACAAAAAACCCTATCTGTAGTATTTTACCGACGATTTCCGCTCGATAGCCCACTGGGCTACAGGAAAGGGGCCGGGTTCTGCAGATACGCCACGACGCCACTGTCCCGAGTGTTCGCGGCTAATAGCGCCTCTGTTACACGACAATGGCAAGGTTAGCGCGGGAATAAAATTGTTCGCTTGTGTTACTGGGGAATGGGCGGGAATATAGAATAGAATACCTAGAATAGAATCGTTTATTTCTGAGTATTATTATGGTACTCGTATCTGAAGATCTAAATATTAGATAAAATCACACATCCTATTCTTGCCGATGTAGAAATATTTAAATAATTAATTAACAAATTCATATAATTATAGTTCATGCAAGCTACTCTATCAAATTATAAAGAGGTAAAGTTTTTTTTATTGGTAATTTCTGGAAGTACGAGTCCGATTTAAAAAAAAAATATATGAACCAGTGCTTGACTGCGTTCTTACCTGATGGTAAGCAGTGATTCAATCGTTGATGGTGAGGAGCACTATTTTATTAAGAGCCTATTCACTCTAGCCTTGAAGACACCTAAATTATAAACGGACGGGAAGACCGCAGCAGTCAAATTAAAAACTAAATTTTTTCACCAACAGTATGCTGCTTTATTATAGAGTGATATAGGCTATATTTTACGTATGCAGTCGAAGCCGTGGACAAAAGCTAGTATTAAATAAAATAAAAAATAAAATTAAATGAACACTTTACACACCACGTTATTTTAATGCATTTATTACATGTAAATAATTACAGAGTAATTATTACATTTTAACACTGTCTTTTCTCGCTTGTAAGCATTATGAAGGATAAGATAAAAGTGTAAGAAATAATGATATAAATACAATTGATTATTTCTTTCTTTCGTGTCGATCTGACTCTGGTCCGTCCAATATTTAGCCACCTAAACCGCTATGTCGTTGCACTCGCATAAGTCATGGAGAGTGCAAGCTGGGCAGGAAAGGAGGTAACGCATGTTGACGCACAGCTATATTAACCGCCTACCATGCCTATGTTGCTTCAACACTGAAATAAGCTGTGATTTTCTGGGGCAACGCCACTAACAGGGATTTAGTAGTCTTTAAAGCGCAAAAAAGATGCGTCCGAGCAATTGCCGGCATCTGTATTCCTGACTCATGTAAACCTCATTTAAAAAAATTAAAGATGTTGACCTTTCCATGCATTTATATATATGAAGTAGCCTTATTTGTTAATGAAAATTTATTCGATAAACTGAAATCAAAAAGACATATGTTAAAAATATCTAATGTACCACATAAAACGGCTCAGTTTGACAAGAGTTTCTTTGGTATGGCATCAAAAATCTACAATAAAATACCTGTTGACATTTTGAGCACTAAGGAACTTACACTATTTAAAAATAAATTACGTAATTTATTAATCGATAAGGCTTACTACACGATCCAAGATTTCCTCCGCAGTTTTTAACAATGTATTTAAGTACGGGAAATAGCGCAATCTTAAGACTAGCTTGTAAATATCCTATAGACAAAATCTACGTCGCATCCGCGCAAAACGGTCGAACGCTCAGCATAATGTCGTAGCCCCACGTGACGAGTCTGCAGTGCTGGTTTTCGGCATGGAGGCATTCAAACTCTAATCTTAAATTCTCGACTACTGTCGTTTAAGCCAAAGTAGCAAAACGCAGGAATAAACTTGTGTGTTCTAGGACTGTGAAAGAATTTGCTAAAGTTGCATCATTATTTTGACGGGGTCCTCTACGGCTGATGCCTGTTATGGTTGCGTTTTCGAATGAAATATCATCGAATGCAAAGGGTACTTGAAGGAACAAAAATAGGTTTTACTCAGTAAAGGTATAGCACTCACTGCTCTCAAAACGGTGAAGGAAAACATCGTGAGGAAACCGACACCACATGTAAAGACATGGAAGACATTGACACCAACCCGCCCTGGGCCTGCGTGTTGGAATACGGCTCATTCCCTCTTTTAGACAGGAGGCCTGAGTCCCGGCCAAGGGTACATTAAAAGGCTGATTATGCTATTATGCTATGCTAAATTAGTTTATAGATTACCGAAATAAAGCATTTTTAATAGATAGACATTATGCCTACCGATCTCTATTAAATTTAGGTCACCAATATCCTAACCTCACTAAAACCTACACCTACTAAGCATATAATTTAAGTATATAATCTCGTTTGAAAAATTACCTCTTCTAAATAAAGCCACAGCTCTAAACTTAGCCTAGTTTACATTCACCTAGTTTACATTTTTGGACCTGGAACGCTCCTAACAGCAGTGTTCGTTTTAAACTGTGCTCTAAGTTAAAAAAATTAAAAGTCATTTAAAGCTTTATTTTTGTGAGTGTTTTCGACAGTTGTATTTGGACAATTAACAGTGCTACCGAATAAAGTAACTTGGTCAACGCTGTGATAACTAGTCAAAAAGTTATAGTGAAAAAAAGTTTTGAAAGTTTTCATCAAACGGCCACCGTCATTGTATGTCGGCCTGAGCCCCCCCCCAATCAGACCGCCACCCCGCTGCCGCCTGGTTTAAGCTTCACATCGAAACAACGCAGCGCTGTAACGCGATTCGGCCATAGACTTCCTCCGTGTTTATCACTACCGACTACTGGATGCTAAATTTTTATGAGCCACAACACAAACAACAACAACTACAACAACAAGCCATTGAAGAATTTACGCCTATCTAATGGCTACACAAAGAACGCCACCTAAGTCACAGGATCTGGTTCAGTCAACCTGTGAATCAGACTTAATCAAAGTGGCTTCTGGTGTCATAAATTCACCAACTAAAGCTTCTAAACGTAACAGCAAAAGAACACAACGTATGCTTAACGAATGCACGGGAGAAAACTTTTCATCCTTTAAAGATGAGGTAATGTCCATGATAAACCAATTTCGTGTATCTCAAAATAATCGTCTGGATAAATTGGAGGAATATATGATTTCCATACAAGAGCAAAACAAAGATATACGTAAAACGAACTTGGACATCGAGAACTCTGTCACACACCTTTCGTTCAATGTGAAAGCGGTTGAGGATAAAATTGATCAATTGGAACTGGAACGTAAACAAATACATTTACATTTATCGGCATTAGAAGAGAAGTTAGATAACCTGGAAATTAATAACCTGAAAACTTTTGTGGAAGTTAGAACTGTACCCAAAGTACAAAATGAGAAGAAGCCCGATCTTTTTGGTTACGTTATGAACTTATCCAGGATCATAAATTATGTTGATTTGTGTAAAAATGACATACGAGATGTCACCCGAATGCCGTCTAAAAAGGATACCAGCAGTTCCTCAATTGCAATTGAGTTCACTAACACGCTGACCAAATTGTCTTTCCTGGAGGCAGTCAAAAAGTACAACCAGTCTAAGCAACCACCACATCAACTCAACTCAAATGACATGGGCATACATGTGTCAAAGCAACAGATCTACATCTCGGAGTTACTCACAGCTAAAATGAAACGCCTTTTCTTCCTTACGCGTGACTTTGCAAAGACAGCTGAGTATAAGTTTGTGTGGTCCTCAAATGGTCAAATTTACCTTCGGAAAGCTGAAGGAAAACCATATATCCGTATAAAAAGTGAGACTCACTTAAATGAACTCAAGAAGAATCCTAACAACGAAAATTGACTAGTTTTAAAGTTAACTTTTGATTTTTATTTGTATTGTCTTGCATCTATGATTTTTCTTTTACTATTTTACAATGAGAATGCATGCCTAGGTTTAATTAATGGAAATATCTGTTCGAGATTGCAATCAAAAAAAGTTATTGGACACCAAACACAACATAAACACATAATACATATAATACACACCTATTCATTGACCACTAGCACTATTCACACTATTATATACTTCGTGTACATAATTTACTACTCACCTCTTAAAATAAACATAACACTACTGAATAATAGCAGGCTCACTGTTAATTGTTTACTGCACATTACTTTTTTAACCTCACTTTCTTTGCAAACTGTTTCGTACATAACTACATTATCGAAATTAGTTATTGAAATTAAAACTTATCTTTCACTTTTAATTACACAACTTGTTTTAAGAGTGTTTTTTATGCAAATAAATACGGGGCAACACAGTTTCTACTTAAATCACACAATAAATAAACATGTAATTAGCATCACGGGAGGATGGTCTGCGGTTACGTCACACACAGCTACATATCCCCGCTCAACTCCTTACTTTAATATGATCTATAGTACTAGGTATCTATACAAAAGCGGCTCGCCTTCCTTTAATGACATGAACGTAAACAAACAGATACGACTCGCAATACTCGCACCTTTTAGCTTTTTTAATCTACACTTAGGTTTTTATTTTTACAAGCGTTCACTATTTCATGGTTCTTTTATAACTATGTTTGTTTTCAATGGCTACTTCCGAAGTTGAACTTGACAATTTAACTGTATCTGAGTCTGCGGTCTGTAATGTTTCTGATTGTTTTAGCCTTATTTCACACGGTGAACGAAACATTAAAATACTCACTCAGAATATACGTAGCATTTCTCGTAACTTTGATGAACTAGTCGTTCTCTTGCATACACTAAAGATGGATTGTGATGTTATAATACTTACTGAATGCTGGTTATCATGCAATCTTACTATTCCAAACCTACCTGGCTACAAGTCTCATATAACACAGAATTATAGAAACCAAAATGATGGAATAACAATATATTTTAAGGATTCGCTTAATGTTGATATAATTGAACCGTCTTTTTCTGAAAGTAACTGTTTGATTTTAACAATAAATAATGACATAGCTGTAATTGCATTGTATCGATCGCCAGCATATAGTAACTTAACTCCCTTCTTAGCATCCCTCAATTCCACTATATCCAACTTAAAAAATATAAAATCTGCCGTTATAATTGGAGACATTAATATAGATATCTCAATGCATTCACATGACGTCAAAGCACTTGAATACCTAACCACTACGGCCTTTCTAGGATTCTTACCTGCCCATTCTTTTCCCACCAGGCAAGGTAAAACTTGTCTCGATCACGTTCTTCTTAAAACAAAGCTCAAGTCTCAAACATTTATTTTGAATTCTACTATTACAGACCACAACGCGGTATTAGTATGCCTTTATCAGACTCACAAAGAAAAAAATCCACTATCTTACGTATCTAAACATAATGTCGCCACTATTCGTGAACAACTGATGAATGTAGACTTCAGTTACATTACTAATATTGACGATCCTAATAAAGCTATGGATAAATTCGTAATAACTTTACAAGAAGTTATAAACGACAATACCACAATTGTTAAAATCCCCCGTAAAAAACGCATCATTAGACCCTGGATCACTCCGGGATTACTTAGATGTATACAGAATAGGGATCGCCTTCACAAAGCGTCACAAAGTGCACCTGAAAATAATACCTTGAAACTAACTTACAACCGGTATCGAAACCATTGTAATAATTTACTGAAACGACTCAAAAGACAACACGACAAAAGCGAACTAGACAAAAACAGTAGTAACAATAAAAAACTCTGGGAAGTCATCAGATCAGTAACAAACACTAATAAATCAAAATCAGCTGCTAACAACCTACTAGGTGATTGCCCTCAAACATCTGTCAATCAAGCTAATGATTATTTCGCTAACGTTGGAAGTTCACTGGCAAACAAGCTTCTAAACTGTTCGACAATAGATCAGGATACTTTTGATTTTCCAATCTCAAACCACACATCTAAAAACTCGTTTGTATTGCTAGACACTAATGAGGGTGAGATCCTCTCACTTATAAATGGCTTAAAATGTACTAGTGCAGTCGGACATGATAAAATATCAAGCAGCATACTGAAAGCCGTAAAAGATATCATTGTCTCACCCCTTACTCATTTATTCAATGTTTGCCTTAACCGAGGGGTTTTCCCGGATGTTCTTAAGAAGGCTATCATTGTCCCTATCTTCAAGGCGGGAGATAGACTTTCCGTCTCCAACTACAGGCCAATTGCCATACTACCAGCTATTTCTAAGATTCTGGAAAGAGTTATTAATTGTCGACTTGTTAGTTATCTCGAAAGAAATTGTTTAATTTCCTCTGGACAATTTGGTTTCCGTTCTGGAAAGTCAACAGAGGATGCGGTGCATAAACTTACTGATCATATTGTCCGAAGTCTAGACGATGGTAACAAAGCACTCGGCATTTTTCTCGACCTTAGTAAGGCGTTTGACACTGTGTCAGTTCCTCGTCTTCTATCTAAGTTGGAACGCCTGGGTGTGAGAGGCTTACAGCTAAAACTGTTTGAAGATTACCTGAGCAATCGTAAGCAGTGTTTAAAAGTGGACACATATATTAGCACTGACCTATCTATCTCTTTTGGTGTCCCACAAGGCTCGGTGCTAGGACCTACGCTCTTCTTAGTGTATCTTAATGAGCTATGTGAAATGAAGTTAGAGCAGGGCGTCATCATCTCTTATGCTGACGATACTGTGTTGCTATTTTCTGCTGACACCTGGGAAAACACCTTTATGCTGGCGCAGAATGGCTTCAATAGGGTTTCTAACTGGCTGAAGCAAAATGTCCTCACTCTAAACTCGGATAAAACTTTATACATGCCATTTTACTTACGAAATTCTAATGCACCCCCCATTGAACTTATCTTAAAGTCACATCTCAATCATGTCCCCTCTTTAAATGATCCTACTTGCAATTGCCCTTGCCTAATCAGAAGATCTGAAGCAAAATACTTAGGTGTTATAATCGACTCATCACTGAATTTCAGTGCACACATTTCCTTGCTTCAATCCAGACTTCGAAAATTGATTTATGTCTTCAAGAACTTACGCCATGTGGCAGACATAAAAATCCTAAAAAAAGTTTATAAGGCACTTTGTGAATCGCTTTTAACTTACTGCATTTCAAGTTGGGGTGGAGCTTCCAAAACCACTCTACTTCCTCTTGAGATAGCACAACGAGCCATTCTAAAGGTCAGCTCCTTCCGACCCATTGATTACCCTACACATCTTTTGTATCAGTCCTGGAACTTACCCACTGTACGTCAACTTTATATATTAACTGCAATTCTCAAACAACACTCTCTTGCCCCTCTGGACAGGAATAATCTGCTTAAACGGCGTCGTAACACTGTAGTACCCCAGTCCCGTCAATTTAAACATTCGTTTACACATAGGTTTTTCTGTTTCAATGGTCCTTTCCTCTACAATAAACTAAACACAACTCTCAATATCTACACACTCAGCAAACAAGAATGCAAAACCAAAATATTAGACTTTCTACTCACATGTGATTACCAAACTACTGAAGACCTTCTTAAATCTTTGAGATAAAATTACACACACAAACACACGAAACACATGCATGCACACAACTCACAATATCGATTGCAAATTAATATATTGATATATAAAAAAGTATATAAACGTAACACGCAAATGCTGTTGTATTGATAACTCCTTTTCTGGGAAGAGAACTGCGTCCTGAAATACAGGCTCGGCCTAGCTCAGGCGCAGTTGCACAATTCTATTTCTTATGCATTTGTATTAAGTAACCTTGAATTCATTGCTCAAAATTTGTACAACTTTTATGTAGAAATAAATTATTATTATTATTAATTATTATTATTATTATTATTATTCAATACTGTCCAGTATTAGTAGACGGACGGGAAAAACCGGAACTAAAAATGAAAGTACTAGATTTGACAAGAGATCGTGTTTGTGTTTGTTTTAGCAACCAGCGCCGCGCCGCTACGGGGGTTCAAGCTGTAGTGGTACTTGTTTCTAAACATTTCATAGGCTTCATGTCCTCAAAGTCACTCACACATGTAAATGACTACAGTAAGTACCTATGTACATAGGTAAGGTACTATAGACCGTTTCATGCCCTTACAATATTTTACTCTTTGTTTTCGACAAGGCTGCTAAATTGCCTTGTTTGTACCCTAATTTATTTAGTTACCGTTAAAAGCTACTTGTTTAGAGAGCTATTCTGATGTATAAAATGGGAGAAAAGTGTACAAAATAAGTTATTTTCTGTTTCTCATCATCGCCTATCTTCTATCACATCACCGCTTATCATCAAGTGGTTAGTAGTGTCGTCGACGGCCCGCGCTGTTCCCGCGCGCCTCAAGGAGTTGTCAGCAACAGCAGGGGCCCAGCCGGGTCGAAGCCTACTGGGGCCAGGGTTATCCGAAAGGGCGCCCGAGCCCCGGTATGAAGGCTTGAAGGAACGGGATGGGTTTTTTAGTCAGTAAGAGTCTGACACTATCTTCCGCTCCGCCCAAGAGCGGGGGTTGTCATAAGATGATATTTCCCATCGGAAAAAAAAAGTGGTTAGTAGTCTTGCGAAGGTTATCAATAACTAACTTTTAATATAAAATATAGTCAAAGCAACTTTCAATCGGTGATAAAATTTTAGCAATCAGACCAGTACTTCCACAGATTACCTCCTACAAACCAAAAAAACAAACTTTACCTCTTTATATAAGTGTTGATGATAAAATACAATATCAAGTAAACCGAGCATGGTAAGTCCCCTCTTTGAGCCGTGGCTGGAAAGACCTCACGGAGTCCTCACCTTCCGCATGACGCAGGTTTTCACCGGACATGGTAAGTTCGGGAGGTTCCTGCACCAGTTTCATGCGGAAGCGACGCCCGGGTGTCACAACTGTACGAAACGCCCGGAGGACACGGTGGAGCAAACAGTAGAGGTGAGCTCAGTATGGGCGTACCATCGCCGTGCCCTCGTGGGGGTGATCGGCGACGGCGATCTCTCGCACCGGGCCTTGGTAGAGGCCATGGTCCGGAACGAGGAGGAGTGGCAGGCGGTTGCCTCCTTTTGCGAAGCAGTAATGCTAGCAAAGGAGGAGGCCAGCATCAGCATCAGGCAACGGCGGCGCTTACAGCGCCACAGCCGCTGCCGGGATTCCGATCCCGATTTCCGGCCACCGTAGGCGCGGGCTTGCGCGCGGCGAGCAATGGGTAGCTCGCTGTCCGACCGTCCGGTAACTGTCCGACCGTCCGGTAACTGTCCGACCGTCCGGTAACTGTCCGACCGTCCGGTAACTGTCCGGACCGAGCCCAAGTCGTCGACGGCGCGCACTGTTCCCGCGCGCCTCAAGGAGTTGTCAGCAACCGCAGGGGCCCAACTGGGTCGAAGCCTACTGGGGCCAGGGTCAGTTTCGAAAGATAGCTCAACCCCGGTACAAAAGGCAACGAAGGAACAGGAGCGGGTTTTTAGTCAGTAAAAGTCTGACACTATCTCCCGCTCCGCCCAAGAGCGGGGGATGTCATTAGATGATTTACCCACCGAAAAAAAGTAAATCGAGCATAAAAAGCTGACAAAATAATGTTTCTTATATGGGAATCACCCTTAATTTTTTCATCATCATCATCATCATTTCAGCCGATACACGTCCACTGTTGGACATAGGCCTCCCCCAAGCGTCGCCACATCGAACGTTCCTGTGCGTCCTGCATCCATCGGTTTCCTGCTACCTTCACCAGGTCATCGGTCCACCTTGTAGGAGGCCTTCCAACACTGCGTCTTCCGGTACGCAGTCGCCACTCCAAAACCTTTCGGCCCCAACGGCCATCTGTTCTGCGAGCAATTCATTTTTTAATTTCTTAATTTTTTACAGTATTTTAATTTTATTTTAGCATTGAAATACAGATTCTGTGAAAATTTTAACTCTCTATCTCTTACGGTTTATGAGATACAGCCTATTCACAGACAGACGGACGGACAGCTGAGGCTTAGTAATAGAGTCTCGTTGGCACCTTTCATATACGGAACCCTAAAAATATGATTCAACTTCTGGAGCAATCGGGTAAAAAACAGTATCTAAAAGTTTCAGTAATTTCAGATCAATAAGATTTCATTTCTTTTATCTTTATGCGTCTAATAAATAACCAAAGTACTCTGTGTAATGTCAGTACTGTCTTTATATTTGTTTGCGTGACCCTTTCAAAAGTCAATACCAATAAGGTCGCTATGTCAGCTGTCCATTAACTAAATTAAAGAAAAATAGACAATATGTCACCACATTCACGTATATTAATCAAGCAACGTTATGTCTCACCCCTACAAATTAAAACTTTCTTAGTAATTACAGTACACTTAGTCAATTACCTTTATCAAATTTTACTTTTGGAAAATCATCAGTTAGTAATTTTCTAACGGCTCAAATTGCACAGTTATTACGCTTAAGGAAATGGCATTATTATTATTATTACACAAGCATAATTGGCCTTTAATGTTCCTACTGCTGGGACTCAGGCCTCCATGTCACAATATATATCTTCGAATATAAGTCTTCGAATTTTCGGTTCTAAGACATGCAAGTTTCCTCACGATGTTTTCCTCCACCGTTTTGAGTGCAGTGGTGATGAAACGAATTATCTACACAAAGTATTGCGCCTGGCTGGGTTTGAACCTGCTACCTACAACTCGTAAGTCGGAACCATTACCACTCGGCTACCACTGCTACATTATTTATTTTTTACACCACCTGCTCGATAATAGTAGATTATGTGACTAGGGGATAAAGCAGTGTCTTTAAGTCGTGGGCGGCATGTTGAATTCCGAACGAAACGAAGGTTGCTGATTTTAATCCCGAACGTCAGTGAGAGATTTATATAATTAAGTCACGAGCATTGCGAGGGAGTTAATAAAGAAACCTGAGTGAAGTGAGGAATTCAAGCCGCCCAAGATAAAGACAGCTTTATCCCCGTGTTGCATACTCTACTTTTTACACCATCTGCGAGATAATTAAATTTATTATTTACAAGTTAATCTTAACTATCTTCAACATGTTTTAAGGTTCGAAACAAACAAAATTCACTACTCTAAGATTCTATATTATAGTTACAATTTTCTATTGCATTATTTTTTTTTAGAAACTCGTCAATAAACAACGTATTATTCTGTTTGTTTTTTCTTAGTGCCCAGTTTGAATTTCGAATAAACTCGTTTAATGCACGCTTTGTCCTCTAGTCACATAATCTACTGTTTATTTATTCATAAAAACAGTGCAGCATTGGACGGCAAACAAGGTGGACCGAGAGTGGATGGATGCGAGACACACTGAACTGATCGCTGCGGCGACACTTTGAGGAGGTCTTTGTCCAGCAGTGGACAACTTTTAGATGAAACGATGATGATGATGATGTTATCGCTTATCGCTAATTGCAGATGCTTACCTTATGTCACACTTATGTAACCTTGTACCACATTTAATGTTAATAAAGGGCTTAAAATATTCAATTTAATAAAAAAAATGACTTAAATTGAATGCCAAACTTCGCCCGCGTACATAAAATATAGCCTGTATCACTCAGGAATAAAACAGCTTTCTATCGGTAAAAAAATTTCAGTAATCGGATCAGTACCTACTTTCAGAGATTACCTCCTACAAATAAAAAAACAAACTTTACCTCTCTATACAAGGTGCAGTTTTAAAACTGCACAATATTTCAGGAGGTTGTAGTAAAACTCATAAATAGTCATATAAAAAAACGATACCTGGTCAATAATCAGTAATACTTGTTATTTAATTTTTTAATTACTCTAAACTAAATCGATTGATCGATGGCCGCGGGGGCGTGGCTAGGGTGTGGCGTGCGGGATGATGATTGGATGATACATTATTTATGAAACTATCGTTGCGAGTTAGTGTGTGTGAAAACGACCTTTATTGTTCCGTGTTTGTGTGTGTGAAAAAAAGCGCAGTTATAAAAAAAAAAAAATTACCTACTTATTTTATTATTGATTCGGGTCGAGAATCACTAACATAATTACCTCCTGAAATATTTTGCAGCTTCAAAACGACACCTTGTATTACACTTATAAACAGTGTATATATGTATGTACATTTGGTTTCCGCAAAACGCACGATTTCAGCGAAAAGATCATTGGAGCGTAACCGCAGAAAAAAAGCGAGACTACAATAGGACTGTTCATATAACCTACATCTTTAACATAACTGGAATATTAAGCAGTAAGTTGGCCCCTACGATAAAGCCTGAACCAGCGGGTTCTTGGCATAATAGGCCGGTTGGCGGGCGCCCCTGGCAGCCTCCGAGCGCACATTTGCCAAACAGTTTTTTTCTTAATTGCCAGCCTTTGTCTGCATGTATATGTTGTTGGCACCAAGTCATGTGCGCTTCGTTTTTTGTTCTGTTCCTACAAGCTACAAGCGCTCTGAGATGTTTCAAACGTTTCTGGGGCGTTTGGTATTTATTTTTGTATAGAGATGGAAAATGGATCTCAAAATGGGCCACTGAAGGAACATGTGTATGTTTTAATCAGTAAAAGTCAGACATTCTCTCTCGCTCCAGCTAGAGCAAAAAGAGCTAGTGGATGATTTATAACCTCAAAAAATAACAGTTAAATATGAAAAAAACTACCCTTTGTATCACATTTCTGGGGACTTGTCATGGCGTGTTAAAATATCAGGCGTCTGAGCGAGGAAGGGAGTTGGAACTGTCCACCGTATATAGCTCTATCACTTCGGTTTAGGTCGTAAAATGTATCGCGTTAAGAAGTCGTGGTACCACTGCAGTTCTGTGTGACTCTCTCCCCAGGTTTACGCGCCTCTAGTCAGAGACAGCAGCGCACAATCGATCTAATTGATTCCGGATCGGTCGCAAGCATGAACGATGTCGTCAGTCTCATTAATACCCTAGCTGTGTGTTAAACGATACACACAATGGGAGATGTATGGGTGGCAGGGGAGGGTTAGATGTCGTGTGGCTTCGGAGCTATTAAGTTAGAGATGCGTTGGTAACCGCATAACGTTAACTATTTGACATTGAGAGCGTCTTGAAGAAAGCTTTCGTGATGATTTCAATTGATGAAGTTACACATTTCGAAAGAATTTTCTGAAAAAAAGACAAACTGTCGTCATAAACCCATTTAGCATAATTAATTATGTTTTAATGTACTCAGACAAAACAAAACGTCACTCTTGTTAAACTCAGCAAGAACTTGTCGCATTTCACGCGACATCTCGCTAACTGCAGAGAGCTCTGTCTCATAAAGAGTACAATGACATCTGTAATCAGATCCGCATCCGCATCCCACATACAGACGAACGCTACGAGTATGTTCACAAATCCCTGCCTTGTGTTCCTTTGATACAAGCAGATACGGGTTCCATTAAATTAACTGCTAGCTAAGTAATTCGTCCTTCAAAGGAATGCCGCGGTATTTTGATAATGCCTTCATGGAGAATCTGCGTAACTACCGAGTTGCGTGCCGCTGGGTTACGAGAAAATGGCGACGTTGCGAAGGTTCGCGATCTAAATATATTATGATAGATGAATAAGTATATTGCGGATATACTGCAGCAGTGGATGGCACGGGGAAGTCTTGAGCCATACAGGCCGTGTTTGATAGACTGACATTAATTTTACTACAAGGTTAAGCAAGCCAGGTTAACGTAAAACAATAAAACTTAAAACTAGTTCGCGTATTAATAAGCACCGTAGCCTTGACCGAAATATTATGGCGCTATTAGTCATTCCAGTAAGTAGTTGATTTTAGTAATTTTCATAATACTTACGCTAACTTTGAAATTGATATAAACTGTATTGTAATTGTATAATATCGTGGGCGGCAGAAATACTCCTACAATAATTGTTAACTAAGTCGGCAATAGAGAAACGTTCCGTCGGAGTAACCCACATAATAAAACGTAATGCGTTTCTTCTAGGAAGGGTTAGATAAAGCTACTGTAAGTTTATAATTTTCAACATTCAGATTTTTTACAAGGACATTCCAATCAGATCCTAAAGCACCCACTAGAAATTTGCTCAACCTGAGGATCGAATATTCGCTGCCACCTTGTAACCACCAGACAGGCGGGAAAATAGATGTACAATTAATTACAAACAGCACGAACACTAAAACCACAAAAGGACAATTCCATAGAAAATCCGGAAACACAGAATTAGCTTTTCCTGCCGGAATTATTTCACGTGCGTTTGAATTAGCTGCATTCTATTCCGATGCCACGGCTGAGGTTTGTACTCGTGCAAATAAGTCCCACCACACTAGGCGACACTTTATTTAGCCGAGCAATTTAACTTTTGCGCCGAAACTTGTAACGTGCGGGCAAAGCGGGAAAACCGGGCAAAGCGAACGCTTTAATTTAAATATTCAGTAAATCATTTAGTGTGTGCCGGCGCGAGCTCAATAATAAATGTAGTGTCGCTCGCTCTCACAGAAACTTCCTGAAATGGGACAATGTTTTAACGATGCCATGTAAAATGTTCAGCTTATGTGCTTTTGTTATGAGTGCCTGCGTTACATTTTTGATTTCCTTTGTGATTTATTTGAAATTCTTCTGGGGAAATGTTCGTTACTTGATGAATTTTCGTCTGTTGCTTTAATTCCGGAGATTGTTGGAATCCGCCTTCAACCTAACTTCACCGTAATTTGCTTCAACAATAACAATGGCTGTTATTCTACTGATAATATCAACTGTACATTGCTATTTTAGGCAACGACCAGTTCCACAGCTAACCATATTAAATTTAGAGTCAATAATTCACCGAGTTAGAGTCCCAAAACTTTTACGACAAAGATAAAACCTAGCTCAGCTCTGCATCTACAAAAGTTTTCTATAAATTGGTCGAAACAAAGACGTGCTATTTCATCGTCAGCGGTCGGACAGAGCAAGTTAAAACAAAAGGCGGTGGTAACGAAGATTTACTCGTAATGCCCAGCAGCGGTCGCCGCGCGGTATATTTATTACCTCACATAAATATACGGGTATGAGGCGATGCGATGGTGGGCAGTCATGCCACATTAGATGACGTCACCACGTCGTGAGAGATGATGAAGTGATTGCCTCAGGAAGATCACTTTATAAAGTTTCTTGTGTGCGGCAATTTGTGGATATGTTCGGTTCATTTGCATCGTAATGTGTAGACAACTTCGTATTTTTCTTCCAAAGGGATCTACGCCTTAGAAGGTGCAAATACCTTCATGTTTTTTTTTTGACTTACCGATCTTGACTATTCACAAGTACTGGTAAAAACTTTGAGTTTGAGTTTATGATTAGATTATTGGGTTTAAAAAAAACTCAAGACCATTTTTCTTGTGTCCAAAGCACACTTAATTACTGAGATAATAATCTTCCCGTTAAGTGTTCGTTTCTATAAAAAGCACGGCGTGTATGCAAAGTTGATGGCGATGCCTTTTAATATTCCGGGTGCGTGGCGGTCGCAGGCGGCTGTCATTATACAATTGCTTTCAATGGCTTTTAATTTATGCACAAATAACCCTTTGTTAGGGCGCCGCCATTTTGCTAACGTTTTTAATTTGCTGCTCAAAAAAGAATTTCCTTTCACTGTAATGTTGGTATATTGAATTGGTAGCGCGTGGTAGCGACCAGCGTTCCCTCGGCGGAGTTTGCAATTCCCCATTTTATTCTGGTTTCGTGTTGAATTTGGGTTGAAAATATAAAATTTTATAAAGATTTGAAAGGCACTGTAATAATACAAATTACTTAGAAAAAAAGGTGTTCATTCCATTATGTTATTTTAGGTAATTACGCTGAAAAAGGTAATTACGAAACTAATTAAGGCATTTTTCCCACACTATCAAATAAAACTGCTAATAAAGGCACAAAATAATCCAATTCCCTGCGGCAACATTATGAAGTTTAATTAAAAGTAAGAAAACCTCGTAACGAGAGGGTCCCTGGCATGCTAGCGTCTTTACCGGCGGGTTCCACCACACGGGTAACCGTTCGTTAGTTCGGCGCGGGAGCAGCCAGTAATTGCTCGATAAGAGACCGTCAAACAGTCGTTAACCGTCGCACGGGGGACTTGGCCATAGCCCGTAATTAACGAAGTCCCACTTAATTGCTCCGATACTGTGGAACTGTTCCAACGGGATGGTTTTGAGAACAGAAACACGTGTCTTGTGGGAAGGTGAGCGGACATTTTTACTTGCCTGTACATTGTGTAGAAAGACTTTATCGTGTATGTTACTACTAAGTTGATGTTCATAGTACCGACGAGATATTAATCGACTTTCAGTTCACTGTAATTATCATGTCGTGTGGAGCAAATCTCAGTTTGCAAACTCACTGAATACTTACTTGAATGTAGAACCACCATAAATCATTGTGGAATTCTAAAGAGAGTGACCAGCAAACTTGTGTCTATTGTGATTGTAGTCTGTCATGTAATGGACTTGTAGAGAAACAACAAGAAGCATCTATCGTTCAGTGGACTTCCAAAGTCGATAATTTACTTAGACTTTTCCTTTCACTTCCTATTACCATGGAATGACTCTAATTTAACTTTTATAACTTACTTAAAAGTTGACTTTTCTGAAATCAATACCTATAAGTAAGTATCCGGAATGTATACGTTACCACAGGCAATTGTAAGTAAATTATGGGTATATTTTATTGAGAGTGTATATTGTAGTCCGGCCCGTAGCGGAACCGATCAAGTTAAGTGTTATTTATTAATAAACGGCGGCATTATCGGAAGGTCCCGCGTGCCGCGCGCCGCCGCCGCCGGCCGCTCCTCTGTAAGGACATCATTCCGCAGTCCGCATTGTTATTCATCGGGCGACCTCCTTTGTGACGTTTTAGGAGCATGCGATGCCGCATCCTCCCTCTCGCTCACACGTGCGCCGTGACGCGACCAGCACGTGAGACGGGTGATGTGGTGCGTGAGTTTTGCGCTATGAGCTTGTTCTGGAGTCCTTCGCTCCATCTCGCTTTTCTATAGCTTATTCGGTACGTAGGACAAAGATGCAAGATTAGCGCAACAGTTGTCGCACGTAGTATCGATCGCGTATCCGAGCCACGTGCGGTGCCCGCCTCCTCTACCACTCACTACAATTTTCATTGCAATTTTTCCTTCAGAGCGACGTCCATAGCAGCGTTTCTTTTATGAAACTATTGATTTATTGGTGGCGGACGAGCGGTGTACGTCGTCTCTGAATGGATGGGCGCACTGTAGTAATTGCTTCATTTCTTTCTCGGATGTGCTCGCTCGTAAAATAAAACGGAATGGACTGCGACTGGTTTTCCACCGATACATGTGTAGCAATAAGTGCTCGATAAACTGTTATCATGTTTGTTGTTAGGTAACACAATGGCGAATCGTGATGGATCCTATTTTGAGAATCACTTACCTAAGTAAGTTTAATATAAAGCGTATTACCTAATTTGTCACTGAAGCGTATAAAAATGCTTTCAGAATTCAGCCTTTTAAGTAGAGAATATGTAAAAATATTCATTAAAAGCTACAAAGTTTCCCCTTTGATCTCGCGACTCCGGTATATGTAATATGATAACAGATTTTAACAGTTAATTTTCCAGATTATCCTTTTAAATAATAAACGTGGAATCGGGCTATAATGTCGAGGACGTCGAGGTAATGGTGACAAAATTATTTTAGTAATTTTTAGAGGAACATTAAAGTAAACTGTTTTGTGTTTGTCTAATGTTTGTATGTAATACATTCTCGTTTAGTAGGTTAGTACCAGTCTGGTAGATAGTTTTTACTAAAGTCTTTTAGTATTACTGTAGGTACCTGTTTTTACTTTTACATGACTGCTTATTGCACTTATTTTAACAGGTTCGCCCGGATGAAGCTTAAAAATACATTTTATAGCCTATTTTACTAGCCAGCATTTTACTAGAGATTTTTTTTAAACAGTCCAATAGTTTCAGAGATATTTAAACTCTTTATAATATTATTATTATAAGTAGATTCAATAAACATAGGAATAGACTGATATTATCTACGAATATGTATTGTATTTTAATTTTTATCTTATTGTGTGTGCCTGTGTGCCAAATTAACGTGTTTTCTTTCTTCTCTTTTTTCTTTATTTGACATACTAGTTTGTTTTGTTTTGCCTGCGGCAGCGGCCTCCAGAGAGTCAAAAATTATTTCAAGCAATGTTCCCTTCCTCCTTGGTTGGGACTGGTTGACATTTGTAGATCTTTGACATGGCCATGAACCGGTACTCTGCCGCACTAAAGTATCTGCATGGTTCTCGTATGATTTGGCCATTATATACATGTTTGCTGTATGGACTTTAACAGAGACTTTGACCCCTGAGTAATTTCGGGTTTTTCTCAGGGTAGTCAGTTAGGAAGCACCAGCCTCATCTAGTTTAAGCTTTAAGTGTATAAGTGTTTTTAGGGTTCCGTACCCAAAAGGTTAAGACCAAGACTCCACTGTCCGTTTGTCTGTCTGTCACCAGGCTGTATCTCATGAACCGTGATAGTTAAACAGTTGACAGATGATTCAATGTATTTCTGTTGCCGTTATATCAACGAATACTAAAAACTAAAAAAAGGTTATAATATATTGTCTAATGTCGTAGCTACGAAAGCCTTCATGCGAGTCCGACTCACACTTGACCGGTTTTTTCTATTTGCAAAATAAATATAATTTATCATTGAGCACTTACTTCGAATCTTTTCCTTCATTCGAGTTCATAAACTAACAAAAGCAAATAAAATTCCCAATTCCCCTTCTGTCAAGTGAGAGAGTGTCGTGGAAGTTAATAGTAGCGCAGGGAGAAAGTTCAAGTCCTTTGTAACGTTCGGGTGAAGTCGGCCGCGGCCCGAGACGGTTCGGAAACCTTCGGCAACTGTTCCAAGTTTAAAATGACTGTTGGAAACTGGCTTATTGGAGAGACTGCACCTGGTTTGAACGGTATAAGATGTTCATTCTGTTTATTCTAGTACTTATGTCTTGAAAATGATAATTAAGTGATAAACAACATTTTACAGGACTAGCTTCAGCCAGCGCCCACGTGAAAGTAAGTTTTTTCATACAAATTTTAGACCACGTTTCACCCTCTTAGGGGCTGAATTTTGTAAAATCTTTTCTTACTGCACCTTTGCAACAAAACCCAACCTTGTGCAATATTTCATGCTTCTAGTAACAGTAGAAGCAGCTAGCTGTACGTTGTATGCCGCCGCCAGGATCCCGATCCCGATTTCTGGCCACCGTAGGCGCGGGCTTGCGGACCGTGAGCAATGGGTAGCTCGCTGTCCGACTGTCCGGTAACTGTCCGAACCGAGCCCAAGTCGTCGACGGCGCGCACTGTTCCCGCGCGCCTCAAGGAGTTGTCAGCAACAGCAGGCGCCCAGCTGGGTCGAAGCCTACTGGGGCCAGGATTATCCGAAATGGAACTCGAGCCCCGGTATGAAGGCTAGAAGTAACGGGGTGGGTCTTTTAGTCGTAAGAGTCTGACACTATCTCCCGCTCCGCCCAAGAGCGGGGGTTGTCATTGGATGATTTTTCCCACCAGAAAAAAAATAAAGCTGTACGTTGTACGTCAGTCACTTTCTCCTTTTATTTGAACATAATATAAAATGACTAATTTCTACCAGAAGCTACGTGAAAATAGGTTTCTCTATACAAACTTTGGCACTTGTTTATTTACGGGGGAAATCATCCAATGTCGGGCGTATCCACAGAATACTGTATAATTCCTATGTTCTATGGGTGTGTCAGTATTTTATTGACCAAAATCCACTCCTGTTACTTCTTTGCCTTCGTCCCTAGGTCCAGGAGTATAAAAATAATAATAAGCATAGCGCAAACAGGGATAATCACCGGTTGATACCACGTCCCATTAAAAGCATCTAAAAGAGTCTCTGCGAGTTGGTTTCGGCTCCTCGTATGCCTTCCAAAGGTCCAGGACCTCAGGGTTCTGAGATAAAGAAATATATAAAAAATAATAATAATAATATTTCAGAACTACCACACAACGCCATCTAGTCTCAAGCTAAGCAGATCTTGTGTTATGAGTACTTGACAACTGATAAACATACTTATATATTTCTAAATACATACATACTATAAATAAATTACACCCAGACACTGAACAAATGATCATACTCATCACACAAAGATTTGTCCTGGGTGGGAATCAAGCCCACGACCTCCAGCATAGCAGTCAGGGTCACTAACCACTAGACCAACAGGCCTGTCAAATACACAGTATACTTTTGCCATGGTTTCACCCATAGTTTCCACCTCCGTGTCATACTTTTAGGGCTGACTGTTTAATGATAAATCGTCCAGCGTCCTGCTAGCAGGACTTTCAGTCCTTCCGGTAGGACGCACCTTTTTTAATGAATATTACGTGATCGGTCCTGCTGGTAGGATTTGTAAAAATACAAGTTGATAGTCGGTTTCTTTCTGATTGTAGGAGTGTTTGTTGCATCATTCTAGCATCATTGTGAGCGAGATGGCCACGATATTTAGCCGTGGAGATCGCGTGCGCTCGCTAGAATCTCACTGCGATGCGCCGGGAACGAATAACGCGTGGGGTCGTCAACAATTTGGTGATGCATTTGCAACATCTTATTGTTGTGGCTAACATTTTATTATCAAATTCGTTTTGTAGAAGATCACATGTAAGAAGCACTTTCAAAATTCGCAACCACAAAAGACAACAGAAAGCCAGCTACTACTGTAAAAATGATTATGTGGAAAGCGATGCGTCTTCTGTGCTCCTCAAACAGAGCGCAATTGTTTCGCATACCATGTAACAAACGGAATTGCAGCTTAATGTTTTTTTTTCTTTATTATTTTTCTGTTGATTAAAAACTGTAAAATGATCAATCACGAGTTTAATTTTTATTAGCCAACTTATCTAACGCAAAAGCAATTAGAACCCGATTGCAGCTATCAATATCAATAACAATTTCGTCTAAAACGATCAAATTGTTTAGGAGGAGACAAACACAATTACAGAAGAATTATAATTATATAGAAAGAAACACAATAACTTTTTCCCGCGTCCACGTAGACGAAACCGCGTGAAAAGTATTGAATGGTATAATACTTTATAAAATAAAAAATGAATTCTACAATTGTAATTACAACATTGAGTACCTACCAAAAGAATATAAACATATCAATGTATTAGAACAATAAATTTATGTTACCTACCTTATCGTTTATTTCAAATAAATAAATAATTAAAAGTGGGTAGTTCAAAATGTTTGTTTCCCCTGATTTAGTAATTTGTCTGAGTCGTCCTGCCAGCAGTCGGCGTGCTGCCAGAAGGACGAGCGTCAAATTTCATACAAATTAAAGTCCTGCTAGCAGGACTTTAAAAGTCCTTCCAGAAGAGCTTCTAGAAGGACATTTTTTTGGACGATTTATCATTAAAAAACCTTTTGTATTCTTTGTGTATACTTCACAAAAGGCATCTCTGTGCAAAAAAAATCAGAGTTCTAGGACTAAGGGTTTAGCCTGTGTGTTGATGAGTCGGTGAGTGAATTAGGACTGCCTTTTATACACACAGGAGAGTAAAAGTGAGCGTCGTGTGAGTGTTGTTTCAGGCGACGGAGAGATTATGTAAAGAGGATGGCTTACTGTGTGAATAAGTAAGTCTGTACCCTAATCATTGGTGTTCGCTACTGTGGGTTCCATGTAAGGTTTCATTCATGAATAAGATAAGAACACGGTCAAAGCTATCAATCCACTGACACTGCCTTTACCGCAATCTTTACGGATGAATAAGATTGTCAAATGAAGCAGACTTGTAAAGCAAGAATATGGCCGCTTTCGTACTATAGACGGGTCTAAATTTATTTTCTTTCTAGAAAAATGTACACGAAGCCAAATATTTCATCTCACAACCGCGATATATAATGCCATCCGACCCTACGTTTTTGAATAAAAAGGACAACACCAAAGGAATCCAACGAAACAACGATCAAACTCACCTAAGCTTGAAAGAGAATATTTTCGAAAACAAATGAGCGATATACTTTCCTTATTGCGAAAGAAAACCTCGTTAGAATTGCGTGTTTTTTTTTATTTGGAAACTAAAAAATGTTGATTGGTTGACAGCAGAGCTAGTCGGTACAGACGCGAGGCACGCGACCTCCACACGACATGCTCGCAGGACCACCGGCACATTAGCGTGATGTTCTCATCGTTTATCTTCATCTTTATGAACGCTGCACAACGATTTCGAAGCTACTAAAATTTATCACCCTCCTCATTTAAATACGAATTACCGAACCCCCCACACAAGTATTTTTAGACCACATTTCGTTTAACTCTAGAATTTTCTACGTCGCGAAAAACCCGCATACCAAGAACTGTCATAACGGTCCAAATGCTTTATGTAGCACGAAATAATGAGATGCGAATCATAACCGCCGCAGCTGATGGAATTTAGGCTACATAACTGACGAGATAACTACAACGGAAAATCTGTGAATTATGTACGGCGAATTTATAATACAACCAGGTACAACCGAGAAACCTTATTAAAATTCAAGTTTCTTGCCTATTTTCTCTTTAATAAACTAGAACAACAAGCGGGTATAATCTCCGAGGAAGCCAAGCTAATCCCCCAGAGGTTTTCTTAGTTAACAATTCCATTAAAATCAGTTATACTTGGGAAGTAATAAAACTAGGAGTTGCGAAGTTAGAGCGGGCGACACTGTTGAACAAGTACACAACATAAATAGTTGAAGCATTGTGATATGCTCATTAAAATAATCGTGTATTGTACACAGTGCCAGCTTAGTCGCATGTTGGAGAGAGCTAGCGAGCCTGTCACGCGACGTGTTCGGCCCAGCGAGGGGTTTAAAGCCGACACGCTGGATTTTTCAATTGATTTCCAATTAGAGGCACGGCCACCTGTGCCGCTATGCTGCATTCGATGTGTTATTCAGGCGCATTACGATTGTATGTCAATCGATTCAGCTGATGAAGTGATACGACGAGTGATAAATGATTCAATCTGAACAAGGCCTTGGAGTTTACATAGTTTATTGATTGAGTTATGATTTACCGTCGTTCTATCTTTGTCCACTTCCTAGTTATTAAATAGTCGTATTCTCTTTGTTTTGGGTTCATTTTTAATAAATTAATGCCTTTTACCAATGGGGAAGATAGAATGCCAACTGCTACGATCTTTGGGAGTGGGATTTGTTAAAACATTTTTGTCCGAAATTGATTTCAGTGGATAAATAATAAAAAACTGAGATAAGTATTAGGGTACTTCTGTTTTCCCAAATCACATTATGTAAAAAAAATTGAATCATTGTTAGGTAATCAGCATTTCTGTTCGCAAAAGATATTGACGTCATCCACCGATTGTTTGCATGTACACGATTTACGAGCTCGGTATTTGCGTTCCCAGATATCTGCCATTTAATATTAAAACGGCAGCGAGCAAAACAACAGCGTTGTTTACCGTGTAAAGGGAATTTATTTCTTGCTTACTAAATAAGGGTGAATCGACGTTCATAAAATCTAAGTGTGCCTATAACTCTGTAATGTTTCCACGAGCAGTACGCGGGTTATGCGGGTAGCACGGAGCTCGCGTGTCTGCCGAGCGCACGGCACGGCCCCCCGACACGACATCACTCCGCGGAAAATGATTTGCGGGAAAAGAAAAAGTCAGCGAGGCGGGACTTGACAAACTTTAGCCTTATCTCAACGTTATATCTGTAAAACTAACGTTATAATTTCTTTTGTAAAGTTGGGGAGCCTTGGAGCGGAGCGACAGGGAATTTGATTTATTATGTACATTGTTTTAGAAAGTTGTGGTCGAGTGCTTTTAAAATGTTAGTTCCTTGAAGTTAAAGCTTGATAAACTCAGATTACAAGCGTGTAAGCGTACCTATTTATTACATTGTCAAATCGGGTACGATTGTTTGTTCTAAAAAAGAATTCCTTACCTCCCACTTAAATAGCAAAAGAACCTTACCACGACCATTTAATAACATTCCTTTGAACCAATTACTTTCGGTATTCGTTAATATTTCCCCAACTAACTTATAATACCACAACGTGACACACAAGTCACTCACGCTGGAATGTAGCGGGTCCCGCGGGACGTGGAGAATACACCCACATACGTATATGTAGGAAAGTCACACGCGTAAGTTAGCGAGCGCCAAAAAGGGACGTTCCTTGATCCCGTTTTCCGGGATTTGCTCGATGACCCGCAATTGTTGGTTCCCCCGAGAACTGAGCCCGCATTATATATTTACCCTGCACATTATAATAAGGGAAAGTTTCCTTGTTTGTTGTTCAGTGCGATAAAGTTGAGACTCGAAAGTGTTCATAATTTCAACCTATCTAGGTTTGGGTTCACTCAATTTAAACGAACATCTTTATTTACAGAACAAAGTTTTTAAGTACCAAGAGCCATGTAAAAGAAATGTTCACATTTTAAAAAGCTATAAACTGATAGAGACATAAACTTGTTGGAACTTTGTTATATATTATTAAAAGAAAATTCAGTCTGCATACTTTATTCAGACTAATAAAGTCGCATTTTTAGAACCGAACGGAATATTTATGAGCGCGATATTTCTGTCTCCGCAAGAATAAAGTGGGATCTTCGGAACCCCGTCCCTGCAATTTATCCCTTTTAAAAAATGTTCTTAGTATATTTGTTTTGTTTTGGTGTAGTTTGATAAATCCGTGAGCCAGCGACGCGAATGTCGGCCATCCATCAGTGGTGCCTGGCGGCGGGCTGGTGGCGACTCATTTGCATGGCGGTGAGCATGCGTGTCGGCAACCCATCTACTCAGACGTCAGAACCAAAGCGATCCATGTTACTATTTGTAGGTTTAAGCTTTGATGGATGTAACTATCAATCGTAACTTTATATACATAGTTTAGGTTCTAGTCAGTCTATTATGTCCCATTGTTGGGCAAAAGCTTCCCTTGCCCTGTACGCACGTCTGTCCTCGACCATTGCCATTGTGGTTCTACCATTTTTTTATGTGGGACATCAAACCTCCTGCTCTAGGGCTGGGTAGGGTAGAGCGAAAGGCCGTGTCAGGCTAAAACTCACCTATTTTACTTCATTTGCTTATGCGTTCTAGGGCCACGGCAGCTCTTTCGGAAATTCCCGTGGCCCGAATTAGTTATACCTATAGGAGTTGTGTCAAGCGACAGTAGTTTTCTGTGTAGTTTTTCCTGTTTCTAACATTCTCTACAACATAAGCATTGGTCTGCAAAGAGGCTAATGTTCACCTTTATACTTTGACCTTTATACTTTTTTACTGAGCATAACCTCTAAAAATGGTCGCATTATCACCCACTAAAGCCACCGTCGAAGTTACCAACATCATAAAGTTACCATCAAAGTTTTTAAAATACGGGGTGTGAAGACAAATTCCGCTGGGCGTTTTGGAACAAATCACGCCAGAACGCGTGCGCTCCGCGGCGTGGCGTGTACGACGTGCGTCCCGTGGCGTGGCGTGAGCGACGTGCATCAAACTGACACCCCAAGCTCTACCCACTCCATTATTCACGCAAAACACATATAGTGGTGTTACGACACGTGTAGGGCTGTAGTTTTCCCATGGGGAGTGATGGTGGTTGGAAGTATGGAGAAAGGAAACATAAACATTTGAATAGTCTTGAAATCTGGAACCTGCAAATCAAAGCTATGATATTAATAACATCTAAGGGCTTCCACACAAAACTACGATGCAATGTAGTTAAAGTTAAAGTTTTTATTCCACATAGGCCTACATCCTATGTGAAATAAAAACTTTTGAATTTTGAATTTTGTTAAGAGCTCGATGCAATGCGAGTCTACATATAAAACTATATAAATACTTATAAAACGTCAGAAGCTAGTGCACGGTTCCAAATTGGTTTTTCCTATGGAGAAGAACCGGCAAGAAACACTATGGTTACTCTTTTAAAAAAATTGTTGTTCTTACAATATTTCGATATTACAGTATTAATAACGGGATCCATTCGATGAGCTAACCTGAACTGTAAGCATATGGAGTTATGTAGGGTGTATAGCTCCATCTCTGTTCCTCACTCGCACGGCTGACATTTTAACACTTCATGGTAAAGCCCATGTACCTCTAGCCAAGTTAATAATCTGCAATCGTTAACGCTAGTAGAAAACTTCAAATGTACGGGAATGACGTCATCTCAACGCTCAGTCACGTGGTCAGAACAAAAGAATTCGGGGCGTGGCCAACTCGAGGCGTTCGACGCAAGAGAAACGGTTGTAACTTGGCTGGGGCTGGTCATACACGACGCGAATCAATTCGCCAGTTCTTGCGATGCCTTGAGCGAGCTCGCACATTTTTACGACGCGACGACGCATCACAGTTTTATATTTGGCCCCTAAACCCAGGAGCAGACTGTTGTCAGGTGAATGATGAAGATGATAAAGCACGCAAGCAATCTTTAGTTATTATACGAACGGTAAGGATACACTGTATTGTCATTGCTTGGATACTTAATGTACATATTAGGTGTTCCCTTTTCATGTGCTGATCGTGAGGTTTAATGAGGAAATATTTCACATTCACTGGCGATCATCCCCAAAGTCTACGTCTTAATGTTGTTTTGTATTCGAAAACCAAACTAGAGTTTTTTTTCCTAGTTCGTTCTATCTCACTACTGGATAAAAGCCTCCCTGTACTCCTTCCATCTTTCGCGAGCCCGTGATTCCTCCATCTAGTTTTAGGGAAATCGTAGTCTACCACGGCCCCGTCGCATTGTCTCAGGGCACTAATTTTGTGCTACTTTGGCCCACAGTTTGTCGGGCATGTGGCAAACATATCATGGTCTGTCTTATTAAGTTGGGCCATGTCGGCTATGCATAAATGTCACGATAGCGATAAATATTATCGGTTTCACTCGAGTCTTTGTTTACTGCTTCGCTCCAATTAGTCGTTGCATGATGTTATATAGCCTATAGACTTCCTTGGTAAATGGTCTGTGCAACACAGTTCAACAGTTCTTGAGATTCGCGCATCCAACCAGACAAACTCTTCAGCTATATTATACCTTTTTTGCCCTATGATGAGTTCCCTGACATTTCATTTTTTTCCGTGGCACGCATACTACTTTAAATTATTAAAAAAATAAACTGGCAAAAAAAAATAAAAATGAAATGATAAAAAAAAATTGTCTTTCGTAAATTAATAAGTAAATTATTGTGGTTATAATTAACTGTTAATAAATTAAGTAAATAAAATAAAAAAGTATAGAACTTAAAAATGTGTAATGCGTTAAACGGAACTTCTGCCAATAGAGATTGACACTACTCGACGACACACTAATCGACAAAATCGGAGCGGCCATCTTGTAATCGCATGTAACGGCAGAAAATTGGAAAAAAGTAATAGAAAAAACTCAAAAAATTATAACAGAGGACTGGAATAAATATATCCGGATCGACCGAATTAGGGCCAAATAATTAATCATCGCGGTTAGTTGGAAAAGATTCCGATTCCGATATGGATACGAGTTCAAATCAAGAGTCAAGTTCTGACAGTGAATAATAAATAAATAATTATTTTAAACAGACTGCATTTTATTTACCACTAGGTGGTTTGGTTTATTGTAAAATTTCTTTAAAATCCGTATAGAGTAAGATCCCAGGACCGCCAGACATCACGTATTTTCTGACGAACGAAATGTGGACGATTGAGTACTGTTAGTATGTACTAAAAACGCATGCCTACCTGCTAGCTTGCTTAGACGGCCAATTTTCAGGTATCAGGTAATCAAGGTACATAAAATTATTACTTACCCCACGTAAATTCTCAAAGCTGATTTTTACGTATTTTGTAGGCAATATCTTTAAAATCAAGTCGCCAATACTCCCAGACACATTCCGTCGGCCATATTGCTTAACAGACGCTTTAATAATCAAGCATGAGAATTTACGTGAAGTTATGTTATTTTTTTGGGAGCTTTAAAGCGTCTGTTAAGCAATACGGCCGACGGAATGTGTCTGGGAGTATTGGTGACTTGATTTTAAAGATATTGCCTACAACAGACGTAAAAATCAGCCTTGAGAAAATACGTGAAGTTACATAATTTTTTTGGGAGCTTTAAAGCATCTGTTAAACAATACGGCCGACGGAATGTGTCTGGGAGTATTGGCAACTTGATTTGAAAGATATTGCCTACAAAATACGTAAAAATCAGCTTTGAGAATTTACGTGAGGTAAGTAATAATTTTATGTAATTTTTCTTTACGTGCGCCTGTCATTTCATTTTACTGGAAATGTTTTAATTTTTTGCTCATTTTTATGTTCAAGGGTGCGCCGCGCCGCTGTATTTATCGCTACTTTGAAAATCCCTTGTGGACATTAATTATGTTTGTAAAAGTAATAAGGTTTTTGTTGGAAGTAATTGTAGGAGCTATTGTTTTTGGTACCTTATCAACACGCCTACCACACTACTAGTAATCATAATTAATGATGATGAACAAATTAATCTCAACATTAATTAATAAAGTAGATTGTCTCAAAAACTGTTTGTGTATTTTCATGTAAAATATTTATTTAGTGTTGTCTACGTGTGTTTGGCGCGGTCTTGTGCGCCGTGTTGAAGGTTGTGTCTATTTTCGTGATAATGATAAATTATGAGTCGGCACATAATTCCGTGAGTAGTATTCATGCAGTGACGGTGATGTATGATCGTCGGCGTCAGGAGCGGATCCACAGTGTTGCTGTGAACCCCGCGCAAGGGAAATTTTATTAAGGTTAATACTAAAAATCTAGCAACCTCGTCGTCATTTATTTTTGAGCATTCTTAGAAATTCTTAAAATTATTTTGCCGATGTAAGCATATAATTTTATTTATAATAATTTATTAATAAAAGACAACATTTAGTCCACAATATCTGTTAGTAATTCTTATATTTACACTAGTTCATCGTCAATTAATGTAAAATTCATTAGATAATAATACTAGATAAAAATGATAAAATAGATTAAAATGATCAATAAATTAAAATGTGTTTCTGTAATAGTTTTTTCTCTTCTTTATTTAACACCGACTTCCGAAATTAAAGTTATTTTGTACTTTTCAGTGTTTTTTTTTTAACATTGAAGTCGGTTATATTTTTTTTTGTATTTTTTTATTTATTTTACACTTTTTAGTTATGGTACCACCACTAAAAAGTACCCCTCAGAAAAACTTAAATACCTACCTTATAGCCAAATTGCATCTTATAACGATTCTAATAATCCCAAACACGGTTAGATTACATTAATTTACCTTCCGGCTTCATCATCAGATCAGTTCGAAGCGTACGAAGTGAGTCCAGCAGTATTATCTGCGATAGCTTACATTCATTACTAAGCACATGACAATACTTTGCGGTAGGCTAGAACAGTTTAGTAGTGTTTGTTTCAAGAAAATACGGCGGGTTTCTTATGGTAGTGCTCGGCTACCGACTGTAAGTCCCTCTCGGATCCGCTACTGACCGGTGTTATAAAAATTATACATGCCTACTACACCCGCATTTTATGTACCTACCTGCTGGGACATTATGATAATTATTAATCGATATAAATGATACTATTGTGTAAAGTGGTTATTTTTGGTCACATTAGAAAGAGGGATGGACTCTATTTACATTAGTTTTAGTATATGCTAAACTATGTACCTAATAGGTAGTATCATGAAAAATCACAAAGTTATAAGCTTGATAATTCAGCAAAAATATATAGCCACCGGACCATCCAGGCGACTGAGGTGTTGTTTTGCGCTTGCACATAGCTGTTTGCTGTTTGGAGGTAGGCGGAACAGAGAGTAAAGTCCCACATACCTCCGTTGAAAAGGGAGGATCCTCCGACCAGACAGGTGTTCTGGTCTGGTGGGCTACTGCCCGATAGATGATTTCGGGCTGTCGTATATGTTCAAATCGCACGGAGAACTGTGAATGCGCGATGCAGGATTTCGTACTTTCTTCGTAGTTCTTATGTGGCGCCATAGATGTCGCTACAGCTGGTTCCTAATGCCCGCTATGACCTGCCGTGTCCTGTGTTGTACTTAGTGTCGGTGGTGTCCAACTTGTGACCTTTTTAAAATTTTTGGTACAAAATATAACATGGTGTAAAAACTATTGGAATCCATTCAGTTACTGATTCTGCAAACTATATTCAGGTTTCGCATATAATGTAGTACAGCTCCCTTTCCTTCTAGTTTAGGTCGTCAAATGGACCGCGTTAAGAGCTCGTGGTAGTGCTTCTGGACTGGACACGCCATAATTATGGCGGTAAGTTCCCTCTTTGAGGTGTGGCTGGAAAGACCTCACATGGTCCTCAAATTCCGCATGACGCAGATCCTCAACGGACATGGTCAGTTCGGGAGGTTCCTGCACCGGATTCGTGCGGAAGTGACGCCTGGGTGTCACCATTGTGTGAACCGCCCGGAGGACACGGTGGAGCATACGGTTGAGGTGCGCCCCGTTTGGGCAGAGCATCTCCGTGTCCTTGTGTGGGCGATCGGCGGCCGCGATCTCTCGCGCCGGGCCGTGGTACAAGGCTTGGTCCGGAGCGAGGAGGAGTGGTAGGCGGCTGCGATGCAGTACTGCTAGCAAAGGAGGAGGCTGCACGCGTGAGGCAACGGTGCTCACGCCCCAGCCGCCGTTGGGATTCTGATCCCGATTTCCGGCCACCGTAGGCGCGGGCTTGCGGACGGCGAGTAATGGTAGCTCGCCGTCCGACCGATCGGTAACCGTCCGGACCGAGCCCAAGACGTCGACGGCGCGTATTATTCCAAGTTGTCGGCAAACCGTAGAGGCCATACGGGGCGAAGCCTGTTGCCAAGGATTTGTTTCTGAAAGGAAGATTCGGCCCCGGTATGAAATCATGGCGGTAAGTCCCCTCTTTGAGGCGTGGCTGGAAAGACCTCACGGCGTCCTTACCTTCCGCATGACGCAGGTACTCACCGGACATGGTTCGTTCGGGAGTTTCCTGCACTCGATTCATGCGGAAGTGACGCCCGCAGCGACTGATCAAGAGTTCTGACCGCCCTAGGCTAATTATGAGGACGCGCCCCCGCTAGGAAGGGTGGCAAACCATTTTTTAACCTGACATTTTTTATTTTTTAATTATTTACACGTCTGTTATTGTTAAAAAAAGAGGAGAGGCATCATATAAGTGAAACATTTTTGCAACTGATTAATGATTTATTTGAAAATTATAGTAATTAAGTAATTATTATTAGATTATACAAAAGTCCTTTTTCGTGCTTTAGCGTTTGCAAATCTTTCCACAATTTTTTCAAATTTAATAGTTTGTAAAAAATCACTTTCTATATACATTAGCGAGAGCGCTGCAAGTTTTTGCTGGCGGAGTGTGGAGCGCAAGTAATTTTTTACTCTTTTAAGTGCTCAAAAAGACCTTTCGCCGCTGCAGTTGGTAACACTCATTGTCAAAAAAAATCTTAATATTATTTCCACATTCGGGAACATGCATGAAATATTAAAACTTTTTATTAACTGCAACAAACCCTTTGTAAATGTAGACTATCGACCATAATATCGATTGGTTGGATATCCGAAGTGAAATAATGTAAATATTTTTATTTATTTTGATTATTTTACAGAGTACCTAGTAAAGAATTACGCAAACAACTGTCGTAAAGTAAGTTGATTAAATTGTAAGTTAATTGTTGGAGGACTATTTTTTGGTTTCGGATATCGTATGTTATGCCTTATCTTCGTGTTATTTCCTTACTTTTTTTCCGATTTTGATATTTTCACTTCTTTCTTAAACGCTACAATAATGGGCATGATTCAGAATATATTAACGACTTTTGCTTAAAAAAAGGCATCATGTTCTAGCTCTTTATTTGTTCTCTTTATTTAACAAGTTCTGTACTATGTGTTTTTCTAACAAAAGTCTTACATGGTGAGGTTTAGCAGTAATTTAGGTAAAATGATAACTAAAATGTTATTTTATGTTTTCAGTTTCCCGAAAGACGCAATTTTAAAAAAGCAATGGATTGATGCCACTGGAAGGCCACCTAATTGGTTCCCTAAAAAAATATAGTATCATATGCTCAATTCACTTTAAACCAGAAATGCTTTGGCCTCTAAAAAAATAACGCAGTCTTTTTGAATGGGCAATCCCTAAATTAAGACTAGACCTTATTTTTGTAGAAGTGAGTTAAAGTTTTTTTAGTAACTGAAAGCTTTTTCATGTAAATAATTCATAATATAAGTTATTAATTAAATTTTCAGGATTTTAGAGAACCAGGACACGCACTTGGCCGATTTTTAGTATTTGATATTGAGGTTCTAAAATGCCGTAATAATGGCCTAATGCCGGCGGGTAAATTGTTAGAGTTTTTGGGTTTTATGGAAACAATTTTTATTATTAATATTTTATTTTCTGGACATATTGATTTTGTTTTTGGGACCCAAAAGAAATAGCACAACAAGAAATGGAAAAATCGATAACTTTTCTATTTAGTCAATCACTAGCGTAAATGTAAAATAAATTACTTTTGCATAGCACATCGACATTTATATTATGTGTGCGTAAGTTGTACGGTGCATGGAAAATACACGCTGTTTTTAGGGCTAGGCACTCTGTTGCCAGCTCACCCACTCGCTCGATTCGAGTAACAAGTCAGTGTTTGTCTTACGCGCGCCTTTTAAAATTTTAAAATTTGTTGTTTTAATATCAGGGACACTCAAGCGCATTTAGTTTTAGTGTTTTATCTCGGTCTAGTTGAAATATGTAGGGTAGATGCAATGATGCTAGATTAGTGCATGCAAAGACACAATTTTAGCGCGCCCCCCCCGATCCTCGCGCCCTAGGCTGCAGCCTAATTACCCTAAGGGTTAATCAGGGCCTGGACGCCCGGGTGTCACCACTGTGCGGAACGCCCGGAGGACACGATGGAGCACACAGTCGAGGTGTGCCCTGCTTGGGCGGAGCATCGCCGTGCCCTCGTGGGGGCGATTGGCGGCGGAGACCTCTCGCGCCGGGCCTTGGTTGAGGCCATGGTCCGGAGCGAGGAGGAGTGGCAGGCGGTCGCCAACTTCTGCGAAGCAGTTATGCTCGCAAAGGAGGAGGCCGAACGCATCAGGCAACGGCGTTATCGCCGCCGCCGTCGCTGGGATTCTGATCCCGATTTCCGGCCAACGTAGACGCGGGCTTGCGGACAGTGAGCAATGGGTAGCTCGCTGTCCGGCCGTCCGGTAACTGTCCGGACCAAACCCAAGTCGTCGACGGCGCGCACTGTTCCCGCGCGCCTCAAGGAGTTGTCAGCAACAGCAGGGACCCAGCCGGGTCGAAGCCTACTGGGGCCAGGGTAATCCGAAAGGGCGCTCGAGCCCCGGTATGAAGGCTAGAAGGAACGGGGTGGGTCTTTTAGTCAGTAAGAGTCTGACACTATCTCCCGCTCCGCCCAAGGGCGGGGGATGTCAATGCATGATTTTTTCCCACAATAAAAAAAAAAAAAAAAAGCCGCCATCGGGATTCTGATCCCGACTTCCGGCCACCATAGGAGCGGGCTTGCGGGCGGCGAGTAATGGGTAGCTCGCCGTCCGACCGTTCGGTAACCGTCCGGACCGAGCCCAAGAGGTCGACAGCGCGTATTATTCCATTATTCCAAGTTGTCGGCAAACCGTAGAGGCTATATGGGGCGAAGCCTGTTGCCAAGGATTTGTTTCTGAAAGAAAGATTCGGCACCGGTATGAAAGACAATGATGGAACAATAGTGAGTTTTTAGTCAGTAATTTCTGACACTATCTCCCGCTCCGCCCGAGAGCGGGGGATGTCATTGGATGATTTTCCCACCTAAAAAAAGTACTTCTGGACTGTCTTTACAGTTCGTTTCAAAAATATTTTAAAACTACTTAGTGGTCCGAGAAAGCAGATATTGGAAAGGTGAGAAAAAGTTTTGTTTATCAGTCGTTTCTAGATTGTGAAATGTCTCTTGCTCGTGCGGAAAAGCTCCTCTTACTATCTCATTTATCGAACAAATATTTAAGTTTAACTTACTTTACTTTACGTAAATCTATTCGTAAATTAAACTAAAGTCATCTTCGTTCAGCTTTCTCGAGCTTGTGAAGCCGCCTCTAATAAATTCTGCTCGTCAATATTTGACTATCATTGAACAAAGTCCCTATCCAAATACAATCAATTCTAATAGGCAATACGAAACTAAATTATTACTCAATAAAACCTCTATAATGAATTACGAAGTATCGCTAAACTTAACTGGCAATGGGCAGGGCACATCGCTCGCAGAACAGATGATCGTTAGGCCCAAAAGGTTTTTAAGTGATGACCGCGTACCAGAAGACGCAGCGTTGGAAGGCCTGCTACTTGGTGGACTGATGACCTGGAGAGGGTCGCGGGAATCTGCTGAATGCAATGATCGTTCGTTGTGGCGACACCTGAGGGAGGCTTATGTCCATCAGTGGAAATGATTATGATAATGAATGAACTGCAATGTTAAACATCAATAATTAAATATTTCATATTAAACGAGGCACTAAATATAAACATACATAATATCTGCATTGAATTTATCTAGAAGTAATAATATACACTATCGATGTAGCAGTTTGTTCGTAGAGGCCTCGTAGCACCTCGTAGCGACTCGTAGCACGTCTACGATATCGCGTAGACGCAAATATAAAACGGGCTACGAATACAGAATTAGGTATTGTTGGTTGAGTCATTACTTTATGGGACGTGTGTACAATGGCCATATATCGTGTATTTCTATAGCGCCTATTTTATAGAACTCGTGATTTATAGCGGCGTCGGTGTTATGATGGAATATGTTGTAGAGGTATGTACTACAGAATTGCCTCAAGAAAGTCTATCAAATATAACTATGCATTGGAATAAAAGAGGATTGAGAACGTTCTATGAACAGACATAAAGTATAAGCATAATAGCATAGTCAGCCTTTTTAATGTTCCCACTGCTGGGATTCAGGCCTCCTTAGGCCACTGGATCAAGGGCTTGATTCACAAAGTGGTACTCCTGGACACGGCTCGTATAGTCAGGAGGTTCCTTTCTCTGGAGCCCTGACCGCCGGTGGCTTGGATCCTTTTCCCGATACTGGTGGGATACGGTTTTTTATATTTTGTAATGTTTTTTTAAGGATTATTAAAAATTATATTACCTATATTATGTATGAAAAATGAATAAAGGAAATAATAATAATCAATTATTTATTTCAGGCAACATGTACCCATATCATAAATACCTTATAGACTAACATAGACTTATAAAAAATCATTTTGTTAGTAAACAAGATTTAAAACTACGTTAGTAACACTTCACTTCGCACTATTTTGTTTAATATACAAACTCGAATGTAAAGATATGTACACAATTATAGAAGATTTCTGTTATTTCTTCAAAAATTCAATGTTATCAGCTTCGTTTTCATGAAAAATGGGTCGGAGGAACGTACAATTTTCATCATAGTTGGGTTACCAACACCCCAAGAAATTGAAATTACACCCTGATTAAGTAATAAACCTTTGGAGGTAACAGAGAGTAAAGTTCCGCAAACTTTCGTTAATTCATTAAACCCCAAGCGAATGCCGGCGTTCGCGCACCTATTGTCTTTCAATTGTGTCTGTAATTTCCACGATTGAAAGGGAGAGGAATCTCCGACCAGACGGGTGGACAACTGCCCGATAGATAAATTCGCGCTGTTCTATATGTTCATATCGCGCAGAGAACTTTAATTGCGCGATGCAGGATTAGTTCTCATGTGGCACTATACACCGCTAAATTTTGATCGTTTTAATCCCATGGAGGGTCGATCCGGTACATGAAACACTATCGATTTGTAAAGATAAAATTAAAAAATAAAGCCCTTAAAAAAAACCTTTTTTTTTTAAACTCGTATTAATTTACGCATGTACGAAATTAATTTCTTTAAGAAAACATCAGCTGAGTCCAATGACCTGTAGGTAGTAGTCGGCGTTGCGTACTAACTACACTACAAGTACTTCCTCCCAAATGTGCCCAGAAGATTGGTTAAAAACAATAATGAATTAAGATGTATCAAAAACGATAGTTATTTATCTCAATACTCTGGTTTTTATGCTGTGAACTTCATCATCATCATCACCAGCCTTTTTAATGTTCCCACTGCTGGGACTCAGGCCTCCTCTCTAGGAGAGGAAATGGGCCGTAATCCACCAAGCGGGCCCAGTGCGGGTTGGTGAATGTCACATGTCTTCGAATTTTTGATTCTAGGACATGCCGGTTTCCTCACGATGTTTTCCATTTTGAGAGCAGTGGTGATGAAATAATTTAAACAAAGTAATATACCTGGCTAGGTTCGATCCCGCGACCTACAACTCGTAAGTCGGGTCCATTAGCACTAGGCCACCATGTGATACTTCGGATAGTTACAATTCAAGACCAGAAACAACAATTTGGTCTTTATTATCACATTACGCTACTCCCGCTCCCAAGTGAAATGAGCCCGCGTACCCACCACCACCACCCCGATACAATTAATCTACAGGGTCACATCAGCACGTCGAGCTCATGTATGATTGAATCAGCCATCACTGCCCACTCAGTACGCTAGCAGCTCCCGCGGGACCGACCAACGATGTTTATTGTCTAACCTTGTGTCAATGTGACGGCAAAACTCTGAACTATGGCAAATCAGAAGCCCTACCACATTTTCTTACGGCCCAAGACTACCCAAGATCCACGGCAGTCAATCTTTGACTGCTGAGTACTCGTTCTATAGCAATGCATGCGCATGTTAGAAAAAAAAAATTATGAGTATACATAATGAGGGGGAGGTGATGGGTGGTGAGGGAGAGGGAGGCCAAAGAAAAGATGGATGGATTGTGATAAGAGTGAGATATGTAAGAAAAGGAAGTTAGTGATAGCATGACGGGTGACAGGAAAACCACCACCACCGACCACAAATAATACGGGACAAGGGCAGGATGGTGATGCTGATTATATATATATGTATGTATATTATTTCAGTACCTATCCATCACTAATAATACATTATATTGAACCCCAAAACCAGTTTTGCGTCCGTTGCGTCACAAGGTTCAGTTGAAAACCAGCGTCAGGCACTAGTTGTCTGGCATTCATGCTGAACTGGACCTATTTCGGTGCAGCCATGAGGCACACAACAACTGTATTTTTATTTTATTTTATTGCTCTTTTTGATTCTTTTACTTTTGATACGTGTTTTATTGTTTATTATTGTGTTTGGGCCTTGTGCTGTACCAAATAAATTATTTTTCTTTCTTTTCTTTCTTTCTTTCTGATTCGTTCTATAACACAAACTTTTGGTGGCGTGAGAGCGAGCTTTACTTACTAAAACCTATCCGTGTTCTTTCAGTTGCCCTTTAAATTTATTATTATATTAATAATATTATTTTAATATATCTAATGCAGTCTCTACTGAAAAAATTCTAAAAGACCAAAACTCCAGGGTCCTGAGCTGTATTAAGACATAATTAGTAAAATAATAATAATCTTTATTGACTCAAATGTTCAGCTATTTTTACTTTCATATTTGACTATGTTTAAGTTGTTAAGACAGTAAAAAAGAATAAGAATCTGCAATTTCATCTTTGAAATAATCGCGAAAACAAGCATAAAACCAACTTTGGACAAGCTAACCAATCGATTAACAAATATTTTTTCATAATTTTGGCATTAATTTAAGTTATTTACGTATTAAAATGAAAATTTTAAGCCCTTTATTAGCATTAAATGTGGTACAAGATTACATAATTGTGACATAAGATAAGCATCTGCAATTAGCGATAACTTTAACAATAATAGGGTTACTGACAAATCGCAGAATTTACCGTATTTCGGGCTTTCACAGTAACATGTCCGTCAATTTATTGATGTTTACTCTCCCAGGACCACTAGGTATTGGGATACTGTTGTTGCGAACTGAAGGAAAACATTCTAGCAAAAAGGGTTAGTGCTTCGAAAGATGTTAAGTGATGGTAAGAATCGTAAAATGTTGTTGACCATGGCTAAAGTGTATTTTGGCAGCCTACGAAGTAATAAAGTTTTCTTAATATTTTTTGTGCTTTCAGAGTTCGTGGTTCTAATGACAGCGTATTTTTGCGTGATGTTTTGAGGCCTAGTCTTATCATATGAATGCTCAAAATAACAGACTAGACATGGGTGCTTTTAAAAGTACTGCTGTCGCATTGGCCGGAAACCGATGCTTGATTGCCACCATTGTAACAAGCATTTGAAGAGTTTCTGGCATGGGTAGTGCAGCGTCATGACCTCGATGTGGCTGTTGGTGCTGCAGAAAACATCTCGCTTCCGGATGTGGTTCAAAACTCTGCTCACGCCCCGGAGCTGTGGACATCCATGAGGATTACCGAATATTAAAAATGGTATATTGAAATGAATGGGCAACATTTATGTCAGTCTGTGAAGTGCTTGGGTCAAAGTCACCACATCATCATCATTTCGGCCGAAAGATGTCCACTGTTGGACATAGGCTTCCCCAAGCGTCGCCACAACGACCGGTCCTGTGCGTCTCGCATCCATCGGATTCATGCGACCCTCACCAGGTCATCAGTCCACCTAGTGAGAGGCTTTCCTGCGATGCGTTTCCGGTGCGCGGTCGCCACTATAGAATCTTCTGGCCTCGTCGACTATCTGTTCTACGAGAAATGTGCCTTGCTCATTGCCTCTTGAGTTAGGCAATTATTTTTGTTAAGTTGGTGGCCTTGGTTATCCTGCGGATACCTTCAATTCTTCATTCCTGATGCGATCACGCAAGGAAATCCGAGCATACCCCTTTCTAATGTCCTATGGGTGACTTTAGGCTTTCTAATGAGGCCCATTGTGATATTAGTTGCCTATGAATATTATTCATAGACAGCTAATATGCCCGTGTCGAAAAGTTCTCATTCAGCTCTCATTGACACTGTTCTTTACTGTCACTGTGTATTATGCAAAGGCCGCAAACTTTTTATTTTAAACGGCTATTCATTGTGCATAGGAAGGAAGTGCTGACTCCCAGTTCTGCACAGTCCCAGTGCTGTGTATTGACTTTGTTCGCTAATCGTGTGTTTACCGACCTTGCCACAAAGAGGAGTTCTATTTACTACTGTTTGTATAGTTAGTTGTGTAAACAGCTGTGTTATTTGTAACACAAGTACAACTTATGTATTTGTAGAATCGTTTGCGAATTTACACTGCTTTGCTTAGGACACACCGTGCTTGGTAAATATAAAGCTGCTATTACATTAGAAACTGTAGGTAAGTCTAAAAGTTAATATATCGATGTTGACAAGTTAATGTAACTGGAACTAAGATATCAGAGATTATAACAGTAATATAATTTGACGGCACGGTTGGCGCAGTGATTGAGAGTTTGGCTGATGCACTGCGTATGTCGGGTTTGATTCTCGTTCGGAACAAAATAGATATTTTTTTCAGGCTTGGATAAGTGAGTTTACATGTTAAAGATAGTATTTAATACGAATAATTCACGTTTATACATTTATTCTTGAAGAAAAATAAACAAATTACTTGTGTATCAAGATGTTCTTTACACATCTCAAGCACAACACTATAATAATGCATAATTGCCAACCACAAAAAAAAAACACGTTCTTAACCGCCTTCTTCTATGTCCCACTAATCGTACTGACTTCCTTCATTGTTCTTTCCTTGTTCAGACTATTTCTGCGTAGAATGCTGACCGGAGGAGATCAGGATGGCTACAAACCAATTAACTCCTTATTATTTATATAGGTACCAACCTTTATGAGCTAAAGTATTTAATAAATATATGTAACGTTATGATCCTTAAATGCACACAAAACAAAGTGTCTCCTCTTTCCCATTTCTGCTTCACTTACAATCTTGCAACATCACATATTTTATACAAATTAGCATATACAGCACTATTTACCATAACTGTTCACTCTCTCAGCTTTTACAGTGAATTTCAACGCGAGACGAGACCGTCGAACTGAAGATGATCTCATTAGCCGCCGCTCTAGGCCTCGGCTTTCGGCCTCATCCACTATGCAGATGATGGCTTTGATCCTCGTTGGGGGATGGGGTCCCTCCCTCCATGCGCCACCCCCAGGTCAATGTAACGAACTTTGATGGCGCTTACAAAGGAGCGATTAGATATTATTGGCAGTGTTGGTGTCATTATCGTAATTAAGTATTCGTTTCATTGGTATTTATTGCTGTTAATAATGACTGTTTGGATGCAATAAATCCATGAATGGTTACGGCTGTTTTCTTTGTTATTTTTATTATAAGTAAAAAAATGTTGCGTGTTCGTAATGTCTGAATGTCGAAGTAGCAGAGAACTATTCTTAATCGCAGTAGCCTTCAGTACGAGAGATATTTAACTGGCCTGTGGTCTAGTAGTTAGTGGCCCTGATTGCTGTGCCGAAGGTCGTGGGTTCGAATCTCATCCAAGACAAATGTTTGTGTGATGAGTACGATTATTGATGTGCCTGGGTGTAATTTATATATAATATGTCTGTATTTAGAAATATATAGGGCGACCGGTAATTAAACACTTGATTGTACTCATGATCACAAACAACTTTCCCAAAGAAACTTTCTTTTTAAGTCATTCGTTTTATCACAATAACAAAACGCGGCTAATAGTTGATCGGTCGCAGTCGCGAGCGCTCGAATTTCAAACAGTTATTTTGTCATTGTGATAAAACCAAAGAAAAGAAAGAAACAAAGAAAAACTTTTTATTGGCTGGAAAAGGCGCAAACTTAAGACAAACACTTTCCATGACAAATAAAAATGAGTATAATAAAAAAGAATCTTTGGGAAAGTTGTTTGTAATCATGAGTATAAACAAGTGTTTTAAAAGTATCGGCCACTAATTACCAGTCATCCTATATAAGTATGTTTATCAGTTGTCAAGTACTCACACACTCTGCTTAGCTTAGGATTACACTGCGTTGTGTGATAGTGGTGAAATATTATAATTTTATCTAGACAGTAGTGCAAAGAGCAAGTGGATTCCCGAAACTAAATTCTCGAGTTTTACTCTTCAACCTTTTAAATCCAACCCACTCATAAATCACACAAATTTTTCAATCTCCTTCCGCAAAGAAGCTTCAGCCGTCGATTTGTCGATAAGCGATTGCGCGGATCCCGGGGGATTAGTCCCGCATCCCGCATCCCGCGTCCCGCGTCCCGAGCCCGGGACGTCGGCACATTAGGCCGCACTTATCGCCGGATCGCCCTACGTACGTGAGTCACAGATAGCGGTTATGAGTTAATACTTGGGTCTCTACGTGAATAGTGGGCAGAAATCTTTAGAGTTGTTGGAGTTTGATCATTCTGGTAGGTTTATGAGAGTTCTCTACTACATTATACTTAGATACAGCTTAAGACAATTTAAAAGAAACACACGAAAATTAAACTATTTGGTTATTTTTAGGGTTCCGTAATGAAAGGGTAAAAGGGGATCAAGACTTCGCTGTCTGTCCGTCTGTCTGAACCATGATAGCTAGTTGAAATTTTCACAGATAATACGAGTATATTTGTGTTGTCTCTATAATACCAAATTCTAAATAAATATATAACAGCCCCATTCCTTGTCCAGGCAATTACTGTCCATTCCAGGTTGCCTGGAAGAGATCACAGAATGCGATAAGGCCGCCCTTTGTATGTATGTGTTTTAGTTTTCTTTTGTATGTGTAATGGTGTAAAATAAAGTATATAATAAATAAATAAACAGAATTAAATAAATATTTAAGTGGGGTTTCAATACAATAAATATGATTTTTTGCCGTGTTTTGCTACGGACGGTACGGAACCCTTCGTACGCGAGTCAGACTCGCACTTGGCCGGTTTTCCTACTGGGTGAAGCGTAACTTTTCAAAGAGACTTAAAGACCAAGCAAAAGAAATATTCTCTGCTTGTTTGCAATTTGTTACTAGTCAGCTTTACTAAACGAATTAGTTGTGCGCTCATTAGTTGGAGCAAAGAAAGAGCAAAATTTAAATAGAACAGGCTGAGTTCCTTCGAAGACACACACACACAAGACAAGATTTAAAACAGTATTGTCGTAAAATGTGTGAGGAATAAAAATGTTGAATATCACGATCGCGTTTCGTGACTCCAATTGGCCCGCTTCAAGCTTTTAACCAATCAGAGAACCAAACGCGGTAAACGCGTTACCGTGAACAACTCGCACTCAGCTCACAGATGGCGTTCGATTAAACACCTACTATTTTGTTTTATTAAGGTTGCGTACATCAAAAGGAAAAAACGGAACGTCAAGACCCTTTATCTCAAGAATGCATGGAGGCATTGAGTTGAAACCATAAATTTAGGTCGGCGATGCCTTGAAGTTATGAAAAAAACAAAATTTAGAGTTTTCGAAAAAAAAAAGATATGGCCTTTTATGTCGCAAAAAACGTATATTTCGACACTCTAAAGGGTATAAAAATTCATTGGGTACTTTCCGTTGACCTAGAATCCTGGGCATGAAGCAAAGTCTGATAGCACAAATATAGTGAAAAATCTGAAAACTTTAAATTTTTATTTACGTTACAAAAAAACCTTTTTTTTTGTGATTCGAAAAAATCTTCGTAACTCAATTCGAGAATTGAACTTTTTTCATAGGTAAGTTTGTACAGAACCCTCAGTGCACGAGTCCGACTCGCACTTGCTCGTTTTTTTTAAATGAAGTTATTAAACACGGCTTGCGGTTTGGTAGAATATGTAAAGTCATGTAAGATGCTTACGACGCTATACTCCCTCTTCACTTCATTTTGTGTGTCTTGCTATGAGCGCGTATACACACAACACGCGTTCTCATTTCCTCTCTCTTACCAGTGTGTCTGTGTAGAATGCGTGAAGAACTTCGTTCCTGTCTGTCTCCTGACTGTACCCGTTTTTTTCATTTGATATACGACCGCCTGACAATAAGTTTTATCAAAGCATATCAAGTGACCCAGTAACTGGTAATTCAAGTATTTAAACATTGATATTCAGCTTCACACGTTGGAGTGCAAAACGATACGAAAGCAATTATCGTTGCATAATATGTACCATCTAGCTGAGAAGAGGCTGAAAAGGTAGGTTTAAAAATTAAGTAAAAATTCTCGTCATCTTCAATTTAGCCGAAATACGTCCACTGTTAGACATCGGCCTCTCCCAAGTGTCGTCACAACGAACGGTCTTGTACGCCTTGCTTTTGTCGGATTACCACGACCCTCGTTAGATTTTGGTTCGTCTTGTGGGAGGCCTTCCACCGTTGCATCTTCCGGTCTTCCGGTACGTGGTCGCCACTCCAGAACCTTTCAGCCCAATCGACCTTCAGTTCTGCGAGCAATGTGTCCTGCCCACCTTCTTTTAAGTTAAGAAATTCTTCGGGCCACGTCCTCGACCTTAGTTCTTTGGTTAAGTGAAACAATGTACATTAAAATCAGAACAAATCCTTTGTTGTATCACATTCTCCAACAATCTATTTGTACTACATAAAGCCTTGTAACATAACTGTGAAATACTTCGGCTGTGTACATTAAAGCGCGTGACATTTATGATTTCGGTTCAGCAGGGCGCGCGGCGCGCGGCGCCTCCACCGGCGACACGGGCGCCTGTAACACAGCCTTCGCTATAACATAGCGGGTACTTGTAACACGTGCCTCGTAGCTTACTTTGTAAATGAATCTGCTTAAAATGTATGAAGGTTACTCGAATATATAAAAGAAAGATTTTTCTTTTTAAGACGCAGTCAGAAAAGCCGTTCTCATTTCTGCCGCTTTTAGTCACGCAATTTACTGTTTTTCGCACTAGTGCGGAAAAGTGCGTGAGCACGCCCTCGCCAAAATTTATTATATTTGTCGTATCAGGTTGGGCGCTAAGTGCCCCCATGAGTCACACGGCAACCCTCGTTTATTTATGTCTTCGTAAGTGTGTTGAAAAACGTCGTTTGATGAACGTGGAAGTCTATCGCTGCAGCGTCCGGCTTCATAACACCTTCGCCTACCGCTCGAAGGAATTCCGCCTCGGTTTCAATGACAAACTTTCTCCATTTGTTTCAAAACATTCAATAAAAATAATTTCGACGCCGTCAGTTTATATAACACCTATATCTACTTGAAGTTAAAATATACTTTCAAATTTTTCAAAGGGCAAGTAGGCAGTTAGAGACTACCTATACCGCATTCTAAGAGAGTTTTTCTAAACGTAACTCTGGTTATAGAAGACAAACCACTTACCTCCCAGTACCGACGAGAGCGGAGGTGAATGTCAACGCACTCCCTCCCTCCGCTCGGGAGTCTCCTCACGTTCCGTCGAGGAGGGGACCTCCTTATTTTCAGCTAATTTGTCCCGGAGGAAGGCGCTTTAGAAAAACGTGGAGCACTTCCGTTGAGGGCTTCGAGAACGAGGAATGTAATGACTCGTCTTTTTGGAATTACTTATACCAGTTGGTACGTATTGAAGTGGAAATCTAAAATGACTAGTTTATGCGAATGTAGTATGGCAGAATCACATGTTACATCTGCATATCGCATTCTAGACTGTTACTAGCTGCTCCCAGCGGCTTTTCCCGCGTATAAGCAGAAATTAGTAATAAGGGAACATACCAGAACATGGGATAGCCATAGAAGATTGTCAGCAAACAGTAGGGGCCCAGCAGGGTCGAAGCCTACTGGGGCCAAGGATTTGTTTCTCAAAGGAAGATTCGGCCCCGGTACGAAAGGCAACGAAGAAACAGGAGTGGGTTTTTAGTCAGTAAAAGTCTGACACTATCTCTCGCTCCAACCAAAATGATGATTTTCCCACCTAAAAAGAAATCCCAGGACATGGTCTACTCGTGTACCAAGTTTTATCGAAATCCGTTCTGGTGTTCGAGAGTGAAGAAGTAAGAAACATATACAAATTTCTGTGATATCCTTTAAAGAATCCGAGTTAAAATAACACAGTAGCGCTTTTTACGGTTCCTTTTCTACCTATCAAGCATTCTTAAAAACGATGTTAGCTAGATATTTAATATGGACGTGTACGTTCTCATTTTCTGACTACACCAACAGAAAATGAATTCCAGACCAACAAAAAGAACGTAATACAAGAATTACAGACTCGAACATTCCAAGAACGGAATAAATAAAGCAATAAAACTTCAAGACCGACATAACTGGAGAATAAACAACACAATTCGCTTACATTTTAAAATAAACCCGTTTGAATAAAGATGCAGCCATCAAAAGAGCGGGATGGTACCGGAGGCTGGGCTGGTGTCGCCTGTAGGGCCGCATTTACGAGGCCGCCGCACATTATCGTGAGTTTTGTGGCGCATAAAACCGACCTCTAAACATAAACATCAGGGCGACAGTTACCAGCGGCTGTGACCTCTCACATTTATCACTATCCCGATGTAAGCGAACGAATATGTTTTTTAGGGATATGCGCGTTTTATGAGATAGGGACATCATAGTTGTAAATTGTCTTTTATATATTGCTGTGGTCTTGTAGGTATGTAGTTGTGTAACGTCCTTTGTTATCTACACTAATCTACAATACTATATTATAGAGGTAAAGTTTTTTTTATGTTTTTTTTTTGAAGGAAGTTTTCTCTGAAAGTACTGGTCCGACTGCTGAAATTTTTTCACCGATGGAAAGCTGGTTTGTTCCTGAGTGACATAAACTATATTTTATGTACGCGGGCGAAGCCGCTGGCATAAGCTAGAATAAAGCATTATTATCATAGAATCGATGACGTGAGTTAAAACAGTATAGGAGTAAGTAATTCCTGGGAAATCCGTGTAAGTTCACCAACGTTCCTTTTGTTTTTAGGTGGGAAATCATCTAATGACATCCCCCGCCCAGAGACAGACTATAAGGGTTTTTTTTTTGTTGAGGAAGAAAATCATTCAATGACCTTATCCTCAGGAGTGGAGCGGGAGGGTCTGACTTTTGCTGACTTAACCACAACTATGTCCTTAAGTTATCTTTTACGTTCTAGGACCCCGGGTTTTCCTTTTCAGAAATATCCCGGTTTTGCTGTCATCTCTTTCACGTCTTGTTGACAACTTGGGCCCGGACCGGATGGTTACCGGACAGTCTACGCCTACGGACAATTTAATGGTATACGATAGGAATTTAGACGTTTGGCAAATGTATTGGCCAGTATGTTTAGTGCCCTAAAGGATATCTATATAAAACCCTCTTAAGTTAATCTCTTAGACACTTTTTATGATGCCAATAAAATACACGAGCTAGCCCATAGTACACATATATAACATAGCGACAATATAGTACGGACTTAATATAATAAATTCAGTCTTGGCTAAAGCTTAACAGTGCCAATGCCAAGGAAAAATAGTAAGATAATAACAGATAAAAATAAAAAAAAACTCGAGCTGGCGTGTTATTGTCTAAGAAAACAGCCTTGAGCGCAGCGCTGTCCGCAGCGACGAAATCCAAATAGGTACATTGGATTGACAATCCAATTTATTGGATTGTTAATTCAATGTACTGTACCCCTAGCCAAGTTGATAATCTGTAATCGTTACCGCTGGTAGAAAACTTTAAATGTACGGGAATGACGTCATCTCAACGCTCAGACATGTGCCAGAACAAAAGAGTCGGGGGCGTGGCCAAATCGAGGCGTTCGACGCAAGAGAAACGGTTGTAACTTGGCTAGGGGGGCAGCACTCTCGACTCGTCGCTGCGGTCAGCGCTGCGCTCAAGGCTGTTTTCTTAGAGAACAGTACCGCTGAAAGTAGGGCTGTCACGGTTTAAGTTCGTTTGTCTAAATTAAGAAAGCAGTCTGGGACGCAAGTGCGCTGGTTTTAGTTCGAGCTTCCGCGGTATGCGAGGTAAGCTCGCGTGTGTTACCTGCTGTAGCGAGGCAGCTGCGGACCTGAGCCTTTTGTGATCCTGTTTCAGGTTTATTAATTGTGTTGGATAATCTATTTGTGAGACTAAACATAGCGAGCAATCAAATTAAAGTTTAAGTTAGGTAATTACATACTACTAAAAATGATCTGGCCAGTTTGAGTTGGCTATATCATGAAGTGATCAATTCTAAAATCTAGCCACGACATTATTTTTTTTTATCTTTTATAAACTAGTACTTGACTGCGATCCCACCTGATGGTAAGCAGTGATGCAATCGTTGATGGTGAGACACACTAGTTTATTAAGAGCCTATTCACTCTAGCCTTGAAGACACCTAAATTATAATCGGACGGGAAGACCGCAGCAGGCAAATTGTTACAGTCCTTCGATGTACGCGGTATAAATGAAGAGGCGAAACGCTTAGTCCGGACCGTAGAGGTTTCAACAACGTAAGGATGGATACTCGCCGTACGTCGGTTTGTCCGATGGTAGAAATGACACATATATTTAAAAGGAGAAACCGATTGACTGACATATCAACACAGCCAAAACTATTGGGAATGGAAACGTGAAATTTTGCACTAAGTTTCTTTTTATGTTGTAAGCGAGCAATAAGAGGGGTTTTCCAAACCATCCTTAATGCGGCGAAGCTTGGTATAAGCTAGTGAGTTCCTAAAGAATAAAGAGGATTGTAATTTAAACAGAGTTGTAGAAAAAAAAATCTATGGCTCCGAATGAAACCTACCGATAAAACAAGGGACCGTGGTAATCTTGGAGATAATTTTTTATCACTTTGTTTCCAAACACAATCCTATACACACACCACACACTCTCACATCACCTACACCTAATTGAGAACTCAGGGCGTTAAAAACTGACCCAATTATTTTAAGCAATATAAATAAAAAAAACTACTATGTAACTACATACCTCAGAGAGATGAGGATTAAAGTTGTCTCGCTACACTCCCTAGTTTCAGTTGCATTTTCAGTACATTTTCAGGATTAGTCACGCGATACCTATGTGTTCCAAGGATTCTGTATGTTGCTCCAAAGTAAGACATGACCTTTTCATTTCCTCATGCGTATTATTTATTCATTTGAATCCCTGCTCCTGTTTCTCTACATACTCGTCTTTTATTTATTTGTTTGTTCGTGGATTTTCCGCACATTGGTAAGGTTTTATTTCTATATCCTTGGATATTACAAAAATGTATTACTGCAGAAATATGCGTTTTATGTGAGCAGTGGAATTTATTAAAGTTGGTATATTGATACTACAACATTCTGGTTTTAAAATAAAGCTTTTTATTCTCAGTGGAAAGGTAAGCGATTATTTTGGAAAAATATTACTAAAATAATAACAATAATATCAATGTATATTACTAACATTGTTCAGGCAGGAGCTCATAGTTCTTGGCAACCAGTCCACTTAAGCCTCCCAAAACCATAGCCTCATATATCTTTATTTTCTATAAGTTGTCCAGAGCACCCAAGAACAACTCATACCGCGTACTTACAGGAGTAATCGTCGGTTGGTATCACGTTCCATGAAATTGCCTTTGGTCGCCTTCCAAAGGTCCTCAGGGTCCTGAGATAAATAAATGTATAGGTAATAATAATAATCCACCTCTTTCACACAACGACATCTAGTCCCAAATTAAATTAAGCTTGTGCTATAAGTATTAGACAACTGATAACCTTACTTACATATTTCTAAATACATAGATACATGATATTGTTTATATATATATATATATTACAATTATGATATTGTATATATATATATATATATTATTATTATTTTTTAACAATTATGACATGTTTATTTTTACTATTTGACTGATTTTTTTTTTTTATACACTTACTTTTTTTTTTACAATTTGTAATATTTACACTTTTGTAAATTTTATTATTGTGAATGTGAGAACTATGTGGATTACTCTTTCCTTTTCTTTTATTTTCACATGATGTCTGGCAGTTTTGAGTATTTGATGTGGCCTACCCAAATGTCCTTTCTTTGGCATTGTTCGTCAAGTCGTTGAGCTCCTTAGTAGTCCTGAGTTGAGCTACACGCATATTGACAAATGCTTGCACTGACTGGACAGGTCCACTTAGAACTGTGTGGTTCTTTCTTCAAAAGACCATCTCAGGCTCAATCTGCATGGTTCTCATATGATTTGACCATTACATGTTTTGCTGTATGGACTTTAAAAGAGACTTTGACCCCTGAGTTTGTTTCGGTGTTTCTTCTCAGGGTAGTCAGCTAGGAAACACCGGCCTCATCTAGCATTAATTGACGAAAAAAAAAAATTGACGTGTAAAAGTGTTTTTATAAAACCTACTTGCAAAATAAAGATCATTTATCATTTATCATTTATCATTTATCATGTTATAAATAAATTACACCAAGGCACAGGACAAATCGGAGCGTGTTCTTCACACAAACATTTGTCTTGGGCGAGAATCGAACCCACGACCGCCGGCAATTCAGGGCCTCTAACCACTAGATCAAAGGGCCAGACCAGTTTTGATACTAAAACATTCTTGTTTTAATATTTAGCTTTTATTCTAAGCTATAAGGGGAAGGTTTATTTTGGACGAACAAACTGACCTAAAGTAAATGAACAAGGCTTAATCCAATATTTACTTTCTGTACAAGCAGTTTAATCCTAGCATTACTAGGCAGCAGGCGCAGTAGCGACCGTGACCAAACTTGTTCTTTTGTTACAAGTTCTTGTAAGAACGAGGCGAGGGAACTTAGATTAGGTAGTCGGATGTTGAACTGATGTAGTTCTTGTAAACTATCGATATTGTGTTTTGGCTGTTGTTATATGTTTTCGCGTCTTTTGGGAACTGAGTGATACACACGTATGTACTTAGAAAAATAGAAAGAATCTATTACTACTGTGTATTTGGACGGTATGTCTACACAGTTGATTGAATAAAATGAAAACTTCAAATGGAAGGAGTGGGAACGTTTGAAAGAGTGACCGTGGCTCTAGAAAGAAAATGCAATTGAAGTACACCGCTAGATTTTATTAAAAATCTGGCACCTTTAACCCTAGAGCGGGAGAAGTGATTTGATGACTTTCTACCTCAAAAAAGAGGATAATAGGAACAAAACATTGATTAGGATTTTCTCTTTGGAATATTTTTAAAATCGGTTCTTAGCTTTTGAGTTAAATTACAAACAAAAATTCAAATCATTCCTCTTCCTTTATTTATTTCAACCAGAACAACAAAATGTTAATTAAACTAATTACAGATTATGTAAAACACGTTAAAGACAATATAATAGATACAGAACTTATAATAATGTACCTAGCTGTAGAATTACAATAAAAATGAATAAATAGGAATACTTAAATGCTGGGGAAAAATTATAAATAACCACAAAATCCCTTTAAGATTTCGTTCCATTTCACCCCGTTTGATTGTAGCAATTTTTTAAAACATGAATAGCTGAATATCCCTTATTTTTGAACCAGATCGACTAAAAACTCATCCACTTGAAATTAAAACCGCTAACAAAAGCAACCCAATACTATTCTAAACAAAATTAAAACAACACCACAGTCCAACAATGCATTATCAAATATTGCCACAGCTAAGTCAGCGACCTCACTCGAACGTTAAACAAATAAAATACGCGATGAAAACGTAACAAAGGAAGAAAAATAAAAATGAACACGTTAAGGGGCGGCGGCCCATTGTTGTTGCTCCGCGATTTGGGACATGATTAAGCTTCTTCACACGTACCATACACCACACCACGTCGTAACGGCGAAATGCTGTCAAGCAGTGGTTACGTGTGAATAGTGTCGCTGCAGCTTTTTGTAATTGCGTTGTGGTGCCGTCAAAATCTAGATGTTGCGTTGTGGTCGGCCACTAGTTCGCAGTGTCGCTGGTGGTTGTGTTGTGGTTGCGATGTGATCGGTATCACACACACGGTCGATAACGACTGCAAAATGTGGTACGTGTGAATAGTCCTAATCATTTTCAATACGAAATATACGCCCGACCACGTGGTGTGGTTGAGGTGTGGTTGTGGTCGTGGTGTGACTGTGGTATATGTGAAGAAGCCCTAAAGGAAGAATTACATTGCGCCCACGTGAGCCACGTACGTATATGGGCGCGTCGGTCTCCATACATTTTATATGGCAACTGGCAGTGGCGGTTTAGACATGTAACAAGAGCAGCAAATGCTACAGGTCCCACGCATTGCGGGGCCCCACGCGTTCGGGGATCCTGCTCTTGAAAGCAAAAAAAAATCTAGTAAAAGAGATTTCTTTGAATATGACAATCAATTTACATCAGATTTTCCTAAAAAAAAGACTTTCATAAAACCCACAGAATAGAAGATCTTTTATAATTCCCACAATATTGTACTTTTCTCGTAATTGACTCAATCTTAAAATCCACTGAGTTATTGGTGTCCATTGTAATTTACACAACGCACAAAATATTTCTATTAGTACCTCAAAAGAGCCTATCGAGAATAAGAATGAGGATAATTATGTATGTATCTAAAAATAGATTACACAGGGATCCTAAGCTGAATTTGCTGTAGGCCGCGCGCTGGCTTAATACGCCACTGGCCACTGGACTTGTGGCATTGATCTAATGTAGCTAGATCAAAGCCACATGACGCGTATCTACATAGAATACAAATCAGGTGTGGTCCACGTGTGATCCGGTCTAATGAAGTTCCCGCTTAAGTTTGTGAGCGACACATCGTGCACGCTCTCAGAGATCTCGGACATCATGTTGAGGGCAAGTGATTATGGTTCTGTGGTTATAATAAGGAAAAAGAAAATTCTACTTCAGAATATGGCCATGTCAACGAGCTTTTTTCTACAACTTTACTCTTGTGGCCTATTTAGCAGGAATAACGTAATTTCTGTGATGAAGTACGTTTGACACACAGTTCATCATCATCATCTTCCTGCCCTAGTCCTTCCTATAATACTTGGGGTCGGCGCAACACGCCTCCATTCTGTCCTGTCAGCCGTCATGGTACGCTGGCACTCCTTACACTCCGTCTATCTTAACCCTGGCCTCCCTCTCCATCCATCCACGTGTATATTCATAACTCTTTCAGTTAGGTGCGTTCGTATGATACTCAGTTATAATGTAACTATTATATCAGAGAAATAATCAAATATACTAGGGTATTATCGAATCTGTTTCGCCATAGATTTTATTGTTTACAAAAAAAAATTAACAAGGAATCAATTGCCTACTGAGGCCAGGGTTATCCAAAAGGGAAGCTCGGTCCCGGTACGAAAGGCAAGAAGGAACAGGAGTGGATTTTTAATCAGTAAAAGCCTGACACTATCTCCCGCACCACCCAAGAGCGGGGGATGTCATTACATGATTTTCCCACCGGAAAAAAAAACAAGTAATGAGTCAATTTCAACAACTCGATTTTTTACCTAATTTCCATGGATATTTTCAATGTCCATGGAAATTACGAGTATATTAGGTTAAATTAGGTAGGGCACCGAAATTGGCGAGCCACAGATATTATATTATTGCAATCTAATACAATAATTGATTGGTCCAATTTCTGTGGAGTCGTGTAATTTCCGTGGGCACCCAGATGCGACGAAAACCACAAAAATTGGCCCACAGAAATTGGAAACGAGGCTTTTTTTATTATCAGAAACTATCAAAGCTATGAATATTGGTTTCTATAATCTTAAATGTGTACCAAAGCCTACTTAGCATGCATAAAAGTGTCACCTTTATTTCTTGCAAAAATTCTTTTAAAACCGATCACCGAAATTGCGATCACGTACTTAAATTTTTGGCGGCAAGACGTGGCGAGATAATGCACTGGAAGTATTCCATGAAGCACATCTACGAATATCACTCGGGAACTAAGAAATAAAAAGGTCGATAGAAGAAAATATTTATTATTTAAAAGACTAACTTAAATTTCTAACATCATTCAGTTTCATTATAATAATCTGATACAATACTTGTAATTTTCATAATGTTCATATATAAATCCCATAGATAAGACGTAAGCATGATGCGCTTAAAAAGAAAATCTAGGGACTTAGGTTTAGATAAGAATAGCATACATTGAAAACATGTCGCCTTATGTACGGTTTTGCCACATTTACCGCTGGAAGACTTGGATGAGGCCTGGCTCTACATCATGAGCAAATATCCTCAAGGAGAAAGTATTTCTAGATTTAACGATTACATTGTAACTCAGTGGCTTGAACATAAGTTATGGCACGACAAATGGTCGTGTTATAACGTAAAAAATAAAACTAATAATTATACAGAGTCTCATTACTCTGAAATAAATATTTTTTTAATAAAAACACACACACTGTTTTTTATCAACATTTTTATTTCTTAGTCTCCGCACTATGCGAGTGATATTCGTATGTGTGCTTCGTGGAATAGGAAATTAATTGTTTTAAATTTTATTTGAAGCCCACCTACGGGTGTGCTAAGTGGAATACTTTAGGTGTGCTTCATCTGGGTGTGCTTTGTTTGGGTGTGCTTCGTGGAATACCTCATGCACTGCCGTTCTCTGCGCGAACGAACACGGATGTCTCTTGCCGGTCAGGGATTTATTGTTCGTTTAAACTCATTAGTGGAAGCTCAGGACGACGAAACAAAATGACCATAGAAATTAGTAATTTTGCTCGGTCAAAACTACCTTTGACATGCACTCATTAACTATGAGTCTAAACATTCAAAACTAATTGATTTCTTGTAGGTCAGTTATTACTTAACGCAATCAAAATACTTTTTTCTATATATGTTGGAGATTATCTTCCTGAGAGGTAAATGCTGTGTATGAAAGTGATTGTGGACAAGACACAGAAATTGATAATTCATCATTTACTTATATTTTTCTTAAAAAGTAATAATCTTATAAATATAATTTAAGTGGTTTCATTTAGATTCACGTCACTTCAATTCTGAGAAAAGAAATCGTTGCGTTATCTGTAAAGCAACACTGCGTTGTCAGCCTAGACGCGTAAATTTTTCGCCTGAGAAATTCACTCTAATCAATTTTTCCTCTGCATAATAATGATTATATTGATAAAGAAATAATGGAGAAGTTAAGTGTCAATAAAATCTCTACGCTTAAAGATCTTATCAGGTAGGTGTCGCAAACGGATCCATATGACACTTTACGCCATCAATATTTCCGTCCTACTTGAAATCCAAATTGATTTACTTATCTAAAACGATCCTATTTCGAACTTGATCAACACCTGCGAAGTGTGAATATACACGTCCAAAAATAAAACCAATCACGCCTCCTAGGAGCGAAAAATGAAAAAGGTATGTAAAGGTCGCGCCGAGCGGAGCTCTCCCGCCCGCTTCCCTCGGTAAGTATTCATAAGCGAATTTATGTTGCCAGATGAAAAAAATAAACAAGCAGAGCCTCTGAAAAAAGGAGTTTCATTTTCTTTCGGAGGAAGGAGGGAACGACATGACAAATGTGTGCGTTTGGATGTTTCATGAGAAAGGCTTTGCACATTTTATACCCTCCTCAACCATCTCACCCGGTCACCTTCAAATATGGCGGAAAAAGATTTGGTCCATAGGATTTTCTCGAAGTACCTACTTGAACGTGTAATGTGTTGAATATTTTACCGCTGAGCAAACATTACGCTATCTTTACAATAGATCCAGTAATGGTGTTGCCGTGTTTGTGTTTATTTATCTGATATATACCGGCATCGCTTGTTCAATGTAAATAAGTTCAACTCACGCCTCGCTCGTCGCTCGTCACCACACATCTACTGCAGCGATGGAAGGCGGGTGACACTATATCGAAAATGATGAACAATATTTTGTTTCCACATAATGAGATCTGATAGGCTATAATAGATAGCTATACATATATAGTCTTTACTGTAAACCTTAAAAAAATACAGTACGAGCTTAAAATCAATAGGGTGTGACAATGGCCCATAGCTAAAAGAGATTTTTTACAGAGAACCTTTGTGTATCTTCTTAAAAATACACATAGCCCTTGAGAAATCCTAATTTACTGTGTCAATCCTCATTCGGCCATATCATTGATGTAGGATTTCAATGATAATAAAAGGACTAAAGAAAGCAGGCCAAACGAAGATTGACATATCATCAAACTGTAACGTTTTAAACGATCTGGGCCTCAAGTCTGCTATTACAATAATGTCAGAATGGTCTATCATTGATGTCATAATTATCGATTTTGACAAGTTTGGTAATCTTTTTTTTTTTTTTTTAATTTGTATAAACTAGTGCTTGACTGCGATCCCACCTGATGGTAAGCAGTGATGCAATCGTTGATGGTGAGGCGCACTAGTTTATTAAGAGCCTATTCACTCTTGCCTACTAATATAATGGCGTCATCATGACTTTTCAATGGTCAACCACTGACACTCCATTGAAAGAAGTGGCATAAAATGGTAATCTCGTACATTTTGACAACTGAATATTTGACTTTCGCGGTAATCTGCTGAAACTTTGACAGTTTATTTGATCAGTGTTCTACCATTAGAACGTTATTGTGCAGTTATTGGTTTTAATATGCTCGAAATTATCATTCTACCACGATTCTATTACAAGACCATTGACCGATCAATGATCGATCATTATGAATTAGCAGATTACAAACTTTTAGCAAAATGACAATGGGATCGTGTTGGAAAGACGAATTTATAAAAATAGTAGACTTGGGGCCCTGGCCAGTTGTAGTTGGCCATATCATGAAGTGATCAATTTTTAAGATCTGGTCACGACATATACATTTAAAGTTATAATGTTTAAGTTAAAGTTGTAATACATTTAAAGTTATAATATAGATAGTTTAATAGCATGTAATAGTACATTAGTATGAATATGTCCCTGATCTCCTAAACTTCCCCTTGAGTGGAGGTGGATCGGCTGTGGAGTGCAGCACGTATCAGGCGAGGTATCGCGAGTGACGTCAGAGCCACTAGACAACCGGGTCAAGAGGCGCATCCGCTGAGAGGCATCGATCTCACGTGGAGACGGCTGGTAGTTAGCTAGTCTACAAGATTTCTTCATAGATAAGTAGCTAGGCATCAGGTTTGTGGAGATTGAGTGATGTATATTAAATTAAAATAAAATTCATTTATTTCGGAAACCAAGTCCATATACATAGAATATAAAATTAAATTCACATTAAAATATTAAATTAAAAATTAAACACTTTACAAAATACAAAATTAAATACAATATTACACTAATGTCATGAAATAAAAACATAATAAATTAAGTAAATTAACATGCACAACATCATTACATAAAATAAAATAAAATATACACCCGTTTTATCTTAGCCTAAATGACATGGCCGGATTTAGTAGGGAGCTGTGCCCAAACTAAAATTATTCCATTACACAGACAAACGGTACGTCGTATTAAAGCTTAAGAGTACGGCTTTACAGTAGTTTAAGTTTTATGATCAGAGATAGAGCAAGAAACACTATAAATAAGATTAAAAAAAAACGCCTAATCATTTTGAATAGCAATTATTGACATCAACACAACAATGATCTACAATAACAGTGACAGTGACAGTAAATTTTTATGAAAATGTTCGAAACACTATCAGTGATACATATTCTTATAGGCTAGTGAAGAATGAGTCAAAAATCAAAATACCAAGTAAAACGTACCTATTTACTTTGATGAACATAATATATTGATAATACATAGTCACTTTCAAACATCGACATTAACAAGCCGAAATATCGAAGAAGAAGTCGTCGTCTAAGAGATATTTCTTGGATATTCAGGCGAATTAGCAAAAAATATACAATTGGACATGCAATAAAACACTAAAAACATAACTTGAATTTTTATTTAGTCATAAATAAGTAAGTACAGACATTTGCTATATATTTATTTCTTAATATTTTAACACATCATCACTACAATAATTACTCAGACAAGACACATTGAATGTTTTCATCCTCTCTTAAATCTCGAAAGGAAGAACTAGATAGCTTCGAAGATATGTTATCAGGGAATGAGGCTGATGCCGTTATATTTGCTTGATTAGCAACTGGTGGAATTGAAGGTAGCTTAGGCAATCCAGATTCATTTTCCTGTAGTTCTTCAACCTGTTTATGTATATCAGCCAATGTGTTTTGTAGTAAGTATGGTGTTAAAGTTCTTACAATATGCCCTCATATTCGATTGGAGGCCACAGTTCATTTCAGGTACATTGACTTCGTGAGCGTCAGAATCCAAATCGTAAACAAAGCAATACAATATGTACAGCAGAATATAAATATTAAAAGCGTAAAGGAAAGTCCGATAAAGGATAGCATGGAGCCAAGTTTAAAAATCAAATACAGTTACGAAAACACAAAACACTAATATGTTGTAAGAACGACGCAACGCAAGACTAACACATACAGTTTATTTTGACAGTTTAGTTTAAAGAGCGCAGAAAAGTCAAAATAAGTTTAGAACGTTTGGATGCACGCTCTTGAAAATATTGTGGATTCATAATGTGTACCGTGAGTACCATCAAAACGCGCGGCGGCTCGAAAAGTGGTGTCCATTTAACTTTTTAACTTCTGCAATACAATTGTGGTATTTATTACAAGTATTTTATATTTTTAGTCTGACCTTCAGGCGTGTTACTACAGATAAGAAAACTTTCTGTCTTATGCGTGTACCCTGGTGTACCCAAACGTAAATGCAATTTGTATCGATTTATCCTCATCCTCCATGATTGCTATAAAACAAAACGAGTCAAAAACATACTTATATTTTTGGATTCTTTCTCGCCACTCCTAGAGAAATGTGATTGTTGCAACTTATTTTTATTTATTTTAGAAGTAATTTTCATATAATAAATAATTAATGTACCATATAATTGATTTTTTGGGCAGGATCCGGCCATGTCTTTTGGGCTTGGATCCGGAGTGCTCAACGTGCAGCCTGGTCCAGTACCTCATCATCGGGCAATCCAGATCCATATCCATCATCCAGACGAACAACTGAAGGTAGCTGTTGGAACCGCCTCGTATTCGGTGCATTAGGGACACAACTCTCTTTCGAATAATTGCTGCCAAAACCATCTATGTTTGCATCCGCAAACATGCCCGACGCACTAATAGCGAGCCAGTTTCATCAGCGCCCTGAAGGCATTATTATAGAGGATACGCAGGGTGTCATACGATTTCTTCGTATGCTTGACCCATAGGCTGCACGTGTAAAACGATTAGCAGAAGAAAATTATTCCATTAAAGAAACTTAGCAAGTTACTTTGCAAGTTATTTTTCGGCAGTCCACGAAGGAGATGGTGGGGCGACTGGATGTCTTCCTTAAGGATTGGAAAGAGAATGCAAGGAACCGTGATCGTTGGGAAAAATGGAGTGGAACTTTTGCCTAGCCGTGGGACAGTAGGAGCTGACTATAATATATGTAGAGAAAGAAAGAAAGAAAACTATTTTATTTGACATACACACTCGTAGATATACACAATGTAGTAACAACATGTAGACACTAATGATTATAAAAAAGAGACAACTGACAATGTGTGTCTAAAGGTCCAGTTCAGCAAAAATGTCAGACAACTACGTGATAGTTGCCTGACGCTGGTTTTCAACTGATCCTTATTTCGAGTGTACGGTTGAAAATTGGTTTATATTTACTCAGTTATTATGTAATAAGTTATTGTTAAGCATTGGTAAAACTATGTGTAATTTTCATCTCAAGTTTGTGTTTAAAATAATAATAATAAACGTTTATTTAATAATCATATATAATATCATAATCGGCAGCTTAGTCGCTAAAAGATCACTTTTAGCGGCTAAGCTGCCGATTATGTCGCCCTCAAAATGTTTCCTTCGTTTATTTTTTCAGTCCTGTCAGGGCTGTGGTGTTCTCCGAAAGAGTAGTCATCGGGGTCCTAGAACGCAAAGGGTGGCAGATGGGTTTTAGTCAATGCAAGTCTGACATTCCTTCTTGTTCCACCCAGAGCAGGAGAAGTTATTTGATGAGTTCGAGTTTGTGAGTGTATGTGTGCATATGTGTATATATTTGTTACGTCTTCATGCTCCAACGATGAAATTTGGCAGACGGGTAGACGAGGTCCTGGAACAACACAAAAGTCAAAGTTAAAAATATTTTATTTCACATAGGCCTACATGGGCACTTATAAAACGTCAGAAGCTAGTGTACGGTTCCAAATTGGTCGTTTCCTATGGAGAAGAACCGGCAAGAAACTCCATGGTTACTCTTTTAAAAAAAAGTGGTTGGTATTACAATATTGATAGATATTATGTAAGAACAGTGCAGACCAGTCAAATATTGTACACAAAAGCACAATAAAAATTATCTTAGTAAAAAACAAAGTAAGTCGTTATAGGAAGTAGTCCGTGGAGTATACAGTGTTCTCACATTCACATTACAAAAAGAGGCTATATAAAAAAAAAAGAAATCAGCAATAATATAATATTACAACTAACAATAAAATGTTAACAAAATAAAGTACTAACAAATTTAAGACAGTTGAAATATAAATAAAAAAAATTGCAAAAGTAATGTGTCAGAGAGAAAAAAAAATGTATATATAATTATTAAAACAAAGGTGGAGCAGTTAATAGACAACACAGGACTTTTTATCCCGGAAGAATGTTTCCTTGGGTTAATTGTCTACTTTTACGCATGATAAACCGCTGGCAGCAGCAACATAAAATTCTATCTATCGATCCATGTAATTTATTTTAATAATATTTGTAATAAAACTAATGTATAATTCTTTTGTGACCCCATTTCTCCCTTCCAGATGACAGAGTGGAATCTGTTGAGAATGTAAATAACACGCATCAATTTGCACATTTCACATCGCGTCACAATCACCACTTTACGACGGCCGCGTCGAGCGCGCGAGTGCGACACATCACTCATCCGCGGGGACATCAATCTTCAACAAAAATGTACGACACACATTAAGAAACATCCCTTACATGATATATCCATCTCCAATGTAAATAACCAGCTGCAAGCAGACGAAACAATGTCATTTTAACATTTTATAGAATTATTTTCTTATATAAAAAACCTCGTCTATCAGTTTTATTAAACCCCGGTTTTAATAAAACCGTAAAATTCCGGTGGTGGGTGGGAGGATGGGACGGCCGGCTGGGGGAGGCGGATCGATGAATATAAAGTTTGGCAATAAAACGGGGACAGCGGCGGAATATGTGACCGATGTGGCAAACAAACACAATTACATTGTTTTTACATGAGACTAGAAAAACGTGCGGTTTCGTTTACAAAATTTGAGATTTTATGCTGATTTTTTATACAATTTTCTTCTAGTTGAAATGGTATACGACCTTCTTCTGTGTCGTCTTATCCCTGTTACACGGGATCAGCTTTCCTAATCATACCACACCACATCATATCAAACCATCTCTGATACTAATCTGTACGGTTCTCATATGTTTTTATCATTACATGTCTGATTTTAAAAGAAACTTAGACCCCTAAGTTTCTTTCAGTGTTTCTTTTCAGTGTAGTCAGCTTGGAAATGTTAGGCTCATCTACTTTAAACTGACGAAAAAGTTGACGTGTGAAAGTGTTATAGAAAACCTATTTGAAAAATAAATATATATCTTTTATTTATTTTTGACTCGAACGTCTTGTTCGTGTGGTCCTAATACTTTCATGTCTTTTTCTTAATAAATGATTTCTAAAAATCATTTATTTAGTAGTTTAATACCAATCGGTCAATTAAGTAAGACAATATTTATAATTCCAACGCGTTATGAACTTGTTTTTTTGAAATGGGAATCATTAAATTACTGTCGCTCTAAGATGGAGTGAGAGGACGTATCACGACTTTAACTAAAATACACCTATGTACCTTCATTTTCTCTTGGCGTTCTCGGACCACGGTAGCTCCTTCAAAAGTTTGCTAGAGTTTTTGATATTTAACATATTGCTGCCCTTTGATTTTTGACGACCATGGAGTCCACATTAATACTACTAACTTGCAAACTGTTTAACTTATGTTTAATAAGCGTAGGTATTCATATTCGAAACATGATAGATTAGAGATTGTCAAATAAAGAAAAGATAGGCGGACGAATTTTTTATATAAAAACATTTTATGAAGTGTTTCATACAATATAATAATAGTAAATATAAATAGCCTTTCATTTGCGTCTTTACCCATTGCAATATCTTGTAAGTCCAACAGATGTCAACGAGGTTCAATCTTGAACAAAGCAGGTTCAACAGTTCAAGTCGTGCCTTTGTTCAGTTGAGCATAATCTAATTAAGGTGCATACAAACTCACTGAGCTGATAACAAGCTGACAAAGAACTTTTGCAGTACCGGCAAATGTAGCAACTTGATCACATTTTTTTTCAAATTTATCAAATAACTATGATACTGATAGATTTTTTAAATACCATATGATTTTTTTGTGACCATAAAGAACTGTTAATTCATAGTAACTATCGATTTCTTTAAAATATCTTGAAATTGGCATTCTAGACAAAGAAATAACAGAGATCAAATTGACACCTATTTGACATCTTGACCTGGCCACAGTTTTCATAAATAATAATTGTATATAGTTTTCTATTTTGGGTCAATTTGGCTATATTTTACGATATTCGACATTCATATTTTCACCATTCGACTTCGAAACGCCATATTTTTTTAACCTACAGTATCACCACAGTGAAAAAAGAATATGTTGCCACTGGTAACCATAAGAACCTACTTCTGTTAAAATTATAATTATGTAACGCTATCTTAAATCCTATGCGTAAAAAGGTTTTGTTCGTAAATATCACTTATAGGCAAGTTGCCTATTATTATGTTAAGTTGCCACAGTTGACCGGTACTTACACCAGCTGTCTCAAAGTACAGACAGCCAGACAGACTTCGAAAGAACATCATATAACATCAGATAAGCCAATTCATTTTACGTAGCTTTACTTCGTAATCCTATTCAAGAGAGTTTATAAGGGATCTCTTAAACATGCCAAACTTTTTACTCTTACTTGAATATTTCATTTGGACTTGGATATCATCTGTATCCATACTGATATTATAAAGGCGGAAGTTTGGGGAGTGTGTCTATTTATATGTTTGTTACTTCGTCATACTTGAACGTCTGAACTGATTTTGATGAAACTTGCTGCACGGGTAGGTCATGTCCTGCAATAGTCCCTTTTTATCTCAGTAGTAACTTTGTAATGTTCCCTTGGAATAACTTTCAACAAAAACGCGGGTGAAGCCGCTAGCAGGAGCTAGTCGCGCTTCACATTAATCTACACTAATATTAATAGTTGAAGTTTGTTTTTATGTTTTTTTGTTTGTAGGAGGTAAATCTCTGAAAGTATCAGTCCAATTATTGCAAAAAATTTTTCACCGATAGAAACCTGCTTTATTCCTGAGTGACAAATGCTATATTTTATGTACGCGGGCGAAGCAGCGGGCAAAAGCTAGTGTTATTATAAATGTGTGTAACTATGTCTGTCTGTTTGTTACCTCTTCAATTCTGAATGGATGTTGATCAAACTTAGCAATCTGGTGACATCCTGGAATATGACATGGTGAACTTTGTATTCTGGAAGTATGTTCCCTTAGGATCCTTCTTTTACATACGCGCAGTTGTTGGCCAAACCTAGTCTTCTATTTATCTGAAATCTGTAAATTTCAGTACAATAACATACTTCATTTATGTTCAAGAGTCGAAACTGTTAAGTTACTATAAAATGTTTGTCTAACGTAATCTCTGTAAGTATTGATCTTATTACGTATATTTTTTTACGAATAATAAAATACACTTTGGCAAACACGATTTCTGTGACAGGTTACGGGATGAAAGTCGTGAGAAAATAGTAGTATTCTACATTTTCGCAGCAGACCATAATCCCAGCGGCTCTGTGGATGATCGAATAAAAACCGCAGCGAGTTCTGAATATTAATTAAAACTTGTGGTTCAATATGATTTTACCATTGTACGGAGCAAAACCAATGTATTGGTTTTGGTTGGGTTTTTGGCGCAAAGTTAGTAATATCCAATTTCTAATTAAGTAAAAATACTCAAAATCCTTGCATATATTATTATAAAACTAAGTCCACGATTAATAGACAGAAAGTATATCTCCACAATGTAAAAGAGAAATGTCGAGAAAGATTTGTGTAAAACTGAGCTGGGTCGCTAGTGTTTTTAGAGATTTTAGTTTTTTTGTACATTTTAACCTTGAAATCAAAAGATTTTCTAAAGTTTTTGTAACTTAATATTCCCACTGCCGGGACTCAGGCCTTCTTTCTAGGAGAGAGAATGGGTCGTAATCCACTACTCGGTTCCAGTACGGATTGCTGGATGTCACATATCTTCCTATTTTTGGTTCTGGGACATGCCGCTTTTCTTGCGATACTTTTGAGAGCAGTGGTGATGAAATAAGTTACACAAAGCGTACGCCTAGGTGATGGCTGGGTCTGAATTCGTGGTATACACCTTGTGAGTTGCAGACAGTTGCTACTGGGCCACCACTCGTCTTACTTTAACTTAGCCTATAGCAGACTAAACAAACATTTATGTAGATTATCATAGAAATTACGCATAACACTAACTAAGACACTTCATCTAACATTTTTTTTTTATAGGTTCGCGCTTGACCGCTATTTTACCTGATGGAAAGCGACGATGCGGTCGACGATGGAACGCGCTTACCTAAAAGAAACATATTCACTTTCGACTTAAAGATTCCCGGGTTGTAGCTATCAGGAAACACAGACTCCGGCAAGGAATTCCACTCCCTAGCTGCACGCACAGTGAATGTGTTCCCAAAACGTTTTGTACGTGTTGGTGGGATATCCACCATGTACCGGTGGCGCATAGCCGTACGTTTGGTAGTCCGATGATGAAACGGGCTAGGCGGAATTAGGTTATGCAATTCCGACGCACACTCCCCGAAATGCAACCGGTAGAAAACCGACAGGCTAGCAACTCTGCGTCGATGCTCAAGACTTTGAAGCCTCGTCAAATAAAATGGTTTCGTGTCAGTTATACTGTCCTAAATTATATTAAAAGATTAGTAACTAAGTTAGTCTATAGCCTGGTAGTGTCACGCGTGACTTGAATCTGGCTGGAACAGAATTTCACCATTACCTGTTACAGGTTATATTTCAAAAGTCTGATTACTTGGTTGACCTTTTATCTACTTCACCATGAGACGTAATAAATCAGAAAAATATTTAATAGTTTATTCTTATAGGTAAATGAGCAACTTGCATGTGAATATTACATAATGTAATGAATTTGATCTAGTTAAGGCCACCGATATACATAATACAGTTTAAAATGAATCTATTCTCAACTAGCAGGATAGTGACATTAGTATAAGGGAGCGATGAAATTATGTAAATTGACAATGGAGATTTAGAACCACTACTAACTTCCCACAAGGTGGACTGATGACCTGATTGAAGTCGCGGGAATGCGGTGGATGCGAGACGCACAAGGCCGTTCAGTGTGGCGCCTCTTGGGGGAGGCCTATGTTCAACAGCGGACTTCCTTCGGCTGAAATAATAATGATGATGAATAACTTCTCCCTTGAGAACCTTCCTTCTTTCTCTCAAGTCGAAGCAGATGCAGTTGAATACCTGTGTTTTACAGAGACTATAACTCTGCCCTACTCTTTGTTCGTCTACTTTTGTTTTCGGTCAACCCATGGCTCCAGTAGGTTTCGGCCTTCCTGGGCCTCTACGGCTTTACCGGACGACACAACGGCATTACCCATTGCGCATCTTCCATAAGCCCACCCGAACGGTAGCTAGAATTCGGGTTTGGGATCCCGCCGGCTGGGACGTGAGAACATCGGTTACGTCACGCGTGGGGCCTGCAGTTCCTTCTCGCTCCGGACCAAGGCCTGGTGCGAGATGGCGTCGCCTCTGATCGCCTCCACAGGAATACAACAGTGCTCCGCCCAAGCGAGGCACACCTCCACCATAGGGACTGCCGTTCCTCCGGGCAGTCCGAACAATGATGACAACCGGGTACCTCGAGGCCATTGCGACAATTTTTACGCCTCAGGTACTTAATTACGTAAAGCCATGTTTTAATTTGGTCTTCTTTTTATTACGAGCACAAACGAAATAATAATGCCCTGAAGAGATTGTCTGAACACATGAATTGTATTTACATTTTTGTTGGTAGTTTCTTTGAACACGTTATTTTCTTTACTCACAGAAAATGTGATACAGAATTTCTGGAAAAGATCTAATGTAATGTAGGTAATATGATAAAAAAAACGGCTGAAAAAAGAAGAAGTTAGTCAGGTAATTTTGAAATATAACATGTTTACTTACTTTTATCATCAACTAGGTTTTTCCCTTCACCTTCGTCACAGGAACTGGTAACGAAAAAGCCCGTGACACTTAACGATAGTGTCCCTTCCTTTCAGCAAAATCATTTCGGCTATCGAATAAATAAGTACCTGCCTAGATACTTTATTTTGCAAACAAAAACGAAGTTCAATTTTACCTATCAATAACATTAGTTTAGATTTAGATTTCTGGCAGTTGGGACTATATTATAAGATTAATTATTAACTAGAATTAGCATTGCCATTCAACGTGGCTATGCTGTCAGTCTTCTGCGTACATTTCCGGATGACAGCGATTTGGAGGAGTACTTTGATGCCTGAGCGTACTTTGCCATTTTGTATTATATTTATGTACATAGTTAGGTTTTGGTATAAATAGTTTATTTAGTATTTAATTTTTTTATGTACGTATATATTAAAGTGTATATGTATTATCAAATAAATAAAAAAGTAATTTAATAGTATTATTAACTTCAATAATCTTACATGATGATGACGATGATTACTTTCATAACAACTGCATTCCTCATGGTGGTTGCCAGCTCTCTAATGCGCTTTCACTGCACTTTGGCGTATCGTGACGGAGAAACAAGATGTTAAAGCACAGTGATCTGGTAAATGGAGAAAATGATGGGTTGATTGACGTATGGTTTTTGAGACAGTGTTCTAAACTGTGTGTTAAGAGTTTGGTTAAAGTATGGAGTTGATATTTGTAATCATTACAAATTAATTAATCTGGATGATGGTGATGTCATCTGGGTGTCATGTGGATGGATGGAGAGGGAGAGGGAGGCCAAGGAAAAGATAGATGGATTGTGTGAGAAGTGATATGAAAGAAAAGAGAGTTAGTGATAGCGTGACGAGGGACAGGACAGAATGGAAGAAAAAACGTGTTGCGCCGACCCCAAATAAAACGGGACAAGGGCAGGAAGAAGAAGAAGATGGTGATGTCATCTAGCCAATTTCGGCCATGGCGCATTCCTTGAGGTAGCGAGCTCTCTTATGAGCTCTCATGCAATTTACATCCAACTTTGGATGAAAGACTCCAAGCACAGAGTGGTCATGTCAGAACAATGACATGGTAAATGACAGCTGTCGGTGGTCTAGCTTTAAGTCTCCTGCGTTTTTAAAGGTAAGAACTAAACTGATCACACGTGTGCCTTACACGCCGATATGGGGGCGTTGGTCTCCACGTACATTATATGGAAACTAGACTTGTAGAGCTACACTAGATCCACGCCACGCGACGTCGTTCTACGCGTGTAGGCGCGTTACTCGTGTGCGTCGGTCTAATGTAGTTTCTAGCTTCATCCTAGCCTTTTATGCTTAAAGGCACGTGTCGCTGGTTACCGCATTAATTATAGGTACTAAAATTATAAAGGGGAAAGTTTGTTATTTCGTCACGGTCGAACGGCTAACTGATTTGGATAACATTCGGCACCTGGAAAGACCATGTCCTATAATACAACATAGGATACTTTTTATTCCGGAAGTATGTTCTTTTGGGACAATTTACTACTCTTAGACCCGTATATAATGAAGTAATTACTTAAGGTTAGAATCTCAATCTATAGATCATCATCAAAATCTCATTCTATAGTGGAGTAACACTTATTACTTACTTGAGAAAATGCTGAAGTAACACTCGACGCTGGGTGGTTGTTCTTTGTTAGCAGTTTTAACTTCAAGCAATTTTTTACTACAGAATACAAATCGTCACTTAAGTAGTTACTTTTACTTGTATATAAATACATATATACTATAAATACGGGTGTTTCACAATAAGTCCGTAACAAGATCAGTGTATTGACTGATCCTGATCTCTTTAAAACAAGCACCTTCCTGTGTCCTCGGCGTCGCTCTCGCCCTCATAACAATAACATTATAATAAAGCTGTAATAATTAGGGAACATAATAGCAGCGTGCGCGCTAACACAGTGATTACGTGGAGCAGGCTGCGGGTTATCGCCGAGGAGTATCCGGAGTTGCTTCACGGCGATTCGGCGCGACGTGACGTCACGGACGAACGAGATGCTCTAGCAAGGCGATCAAGTGATTGGAGATGATGATAAGTAAATTGGCGTATGGATTTTGAGATGGGGTTCCGTACTGTGAGTTGGGTTGGTAAGAATTATATAAGTTAATCTGAATGTTCGAAACCCGGGTCTCGACTTGGAGAAATAATAAAAAATGGACTGGCAATTAATCGCGTATAATATGAAACTTGTACCGACACCGAATCACAATGTTTGAGTGTGTACTGCTCTCAAAAAAAAATCTTAGACGAGCGGTAACGAAACCATAGCGACTTCTAATTCGACGCCAACGCCATCTATCGCATCGTCAGGGTCACGTCTGATGGTCCGATGACGGAACGCCCTTAAAATTATCAGCACGTATATAAGGCAGTTTTGTACCAAATAATAATAGCCAACCCGATCCGAACCCGATCTTTGTGTTGTATGGAATCAAATTAATAGATAGTTAATTTAGATGAGGTTGGAATTATACCCCAAAGGGATTCCTGTTACAATATATAGATAGGAAACAAGTCGCAGCGTATTCTGAGAGACTCCTTATTCTGATCCGAAGTAATTATATTGATAATTGCTTCATCATCACCATCACTTCAGCCAGAAGACGTTCACTGTTGGACATAGGTCTCCCCCAACAGTCGCGACAACGACCGAACATGAGCGTCTCGCATCCACTGCATTCTCGCGACTCTCGCCAGTACTCCTAGCCAAGTTGCAAATCTGCAATAGTTGACGATTGTAGAAAGCTTCCAATGTACGGGAATGACGTCGTCTTAACGCTCAGTCACGTGGTCAGAACAAAAGAATTGGCGGCAAGGTCAACTCGAAGCGTTCGGCGCAAGCGAAACGGTTGTAACTTGACTAGGGGGGCTGGTCGTCGATCCTCCTTGTGGGAGACCTTCCAACGCTGCGGTTTCCGGTGCTCGGTTGCCACTCTAAAACCCTTCGGACCCATCGACCATCTGTTCTACGAGCAATGTGCCTTGCCCACTGCCACTTTGCAATTGCTTAATTACATAATTATATTTTTTTTTTTTTTTTTTTTTTTAATATTCCACAACTATCACACAACGCCGTCTAGTCTCAAGCTAAGCAGAGCTTGTGTTATGAGTACTAGACAACTGATAAACTTACTTATATATTTCTAAATACATACATATTATAGATAAATTACACCCAGACACAGAACAAATGATCGTGCTCATCACACAAACATTTGTCCCGGGTGGGAATCGAACCCACGACCTCCGGCATAACAGTCAGGGCTACTAACCACTAGACCACCAGGCCAATAAATTGAATATGATTTCCTGTGAACTGAGCCATAGCAAGGTACAGTTTGTCATGTACAGAGTCAAATAAAACCATGTGAAAACAATAGTACAAGTAGTTTTGATATACGTGGGGAAAGTTGGTTATTGCAACCGAGTTGAAATTCATCCGAGCCTCAGGCGAGGGTGTTATGGAACTGAGTACTGCAGTGACCAATTTCCACGGGTATTAAACTACGTTTTTCAATATACTTACGAAGAGACGCATACTATAGATTCTTTCTTCTTCTTCTCTCTTTCTACACTTACGAAGATATAAAACTAAACAGAGGTCAACGCGTGACTCGTGAAGGTCGATTAGCGGATCTGATGCGATAAATAAAATAAATTATGGCAGGGGCGCTCGCCTCGCACACTTTTCCATACTAGTGCAAAAAACATTAAATTGCGTGACTAACAGCGGTAGAAATAAGGGCGGGTTTTCTAGTAAGTATATTGAAAAATATATACCTACTATGAAAAAAAATAAACAATAAAAATATAGTAATACTAATCTACACTAATATAATAAAGAGGTAAAGTTTTTTTGTTTGTAGGAGGTAATCTCTGAAAGTACTGGTCCGATTGCAAAAATTTTTGCACCGATAGAAAGCTGCTTTATTCCTGAGTGACATAGGCTATATTTTATGTACGTGGGCGAAGCTGCAGGCAAAAGCTAGTATTAAATATTTCTGACATTACTAGTACTATTGCAGAGTCTGCATTCATTCCATGTTTAATCTTATTTATCAGCTGTACCCCGTGTCGACCTGCGTCTATATTTAATACAATAAAAAGCTGCGGACATAGAGGTCAAGTCAACACGCATAAAGTGTCAGTAAGCCATGACGCGGCGACGCGGCTCGAGTAATACGCGCCTATGTCATCTCGCACATGCGATACGTTACCTAAAGAGTAGAAATTAGACAAGTGTAAAAAAATATGGAAATATTTAACAATTTTGTACAAGCTAAAGTTATCTTTAATACTGCGCGCTGTATTTATTGGCAACTAGATTCTATCTGAGGCTGTGAATGTTTTTTTTATTTTTATTTCTTGGTTATAGATCAGTTAGTCAATACAGCTACGATGAATCAGCTTAGAATGCTTTTGTCGTATTTAGTACTCGTACCAACAATTGTTAAGGTTTTGTCAACACTAATCACAGAACATATGAATCATACAGCAGCATCTTCTGTTCTGTGACACTAATAATGGTTTTAAATTAAATAAAACACAGTCACAACACACAATCTTTATAGAAGTAACTACAAAATCATTGTTAAATACATATACTTCGCCTGTTTCATACTCCAAGCCATAAACCTTTTAGCTGGAGCCCGGGGCATGATTCCCGTGATTTGGCGGGAATAAGCCCGAGATGCGAGACACGACCCGGGTATAACCGCCCGAGCTTGGGTACCCGGGTATACGCTTGTCAATGGCGTACTAAGGTTTATTTACGAGACGCGCCTCGGGAAATGCGCCTCTAAACTTGATAACACACATCCTTTCAGGGAATGCCTTGATATCTTCTTTTGTTTCCCCAAAGAGAATTACTTCGAGAGGTGTCCAATCTTCCTTATTGAATAGCGTGATCGGCTATGTATATCAATGAGGTAGAGAGATGAGATCGTATGGGATACTTGAAACAGTAATCTATCTACCCTGATATGTACACGTTAAAATAACTAAAGGATAAAGCATATTTTATGACCGAGTTTTGGGCTCACAGAAATTATGTAGATTACCGTCATCATTATTTGTAGAAGAAAAAAGATCTATCAAGGTGTATCATCTATTGCTCGTTCTATATGATGATGTATGCGGAAGACTTATGTCCATGGTAAGTACAACTATCTAATACATCAGTGCGAATCATTTTGTCTTTCTATTCATACCTCCGTAGCTTCTTACCTAACATTGAAGACGAGAATGGGCTGATAAATTAAATTAACTGAGTCATCCTATGATCATCAGCGACCAGTACCTACACCACCCTTTCTGTCTCTCCCTAAACGGTTAATAGTTGTGATGTCTTTGTTGTTTCTTCCATTAGATTTATCCGTTTGGCGCAACGTTCTTCTCTGCAGTGCGGTGACGCATGCATTCTGCGAGTTATTTATATTTTTACTGCATTAGTGTTGAATACTGCGAGTGCACCACGTCGTAGGGTGTTAAATTGTATATATAATTGTGTAGCTGTACTTTATTCTTTATTTCAGGAAAAAACCGTAAATGAGTAACACAGTTCACAGGTTTGAATAAATTTCTTTGTTGTAAGGTATGAATTATGCGAAGCACAATAGAAATATGTATAATACGGGTAAAATTTGTTTATATGACATCCATTATGTGTTCTCTAAACTGAAAATGAAGGTAAGTTCTAGACTTTTATAAGATAATGTCTATATTTATAAGTATTGGAGGAGATATTACGTCGCTTACTATTCATTATTTAGTATATAGATTCAAGTTCTTTTCATTTAACAGATAAATACCTTGTGTTAGAGAGTTTGTGGTGCCATTTTTTCCCAGCTAAAACATTAAGGTGTAGGTATTAAGAGAAGTTCAGGGATTGTAATGTGCACTTCAAAAAAGCTGATTCTAATTTAAAATAAAAATAGATTTCCATTAAAACAGTGCATTGCTGTAGTGACTTTTAAGCCTCCTTATCAGAACAAATGCGGCACTGCGCTAGCAGGATCTAACTAGCTGCTGCGTCTAGCCATACTCACGACGTAACTATACGCGTCGAGGTTACCTCTCACTACGAAGGTTGGTGAAATCGTGGAGTAAGTACGCGTGAAGATAAACTGGACTTTGGAATCATGCAGTTGGACTCGCCCCATAACACTAATTTTAAGTCGTTCGTGGTGCGGGTGCCGACTCAACACTTGGACACTTTTCTCAAAGAAGAGTTTTGGCCGAATGGTTTTTTTTTTAATGGTGGGAAAAAATCATGCATTGATATCCCCCGCCCTTGGGCGGAGCGGGAGATAGTGTCAGACTCTTACTGACTAAAAGACCCACCCCGTTCCTTCTAGCCTTCATACCGGGGCTTGAGCGCCCTTTCGGATAACCCTGGCCCCAGTAGGCTTCGACCCGGCTGGGTCCCTGCTGTTGCTGACAACTCCTTGAGGCGCGCGGGAACAGTGCGCGCCGTCGACGACTTGGGCTTGGTCCGGACAGTTACCGGACGGCCGGACAGTGAGCTACCCATTGCTCACTGTCCGCAAGCCCGCGTCTACGTTGGCCGGAAATCGGGATCAGAATCCCGGCGACGGCGGCGGCGATAACGCCGTTGCCTGATGCGTTCGGCATCCTCCTGTGCGAGCATTACTGCTTCGCAGAAGTCGGCGACCGCCTGCCACTCCTCCTCGCTCCGGACCATGGCCTCAACCAAGACCCGGCGCGAGAGGTCTCCGCCGCCGATCGCCCCCACGAGGGCACGGCGATGCTCCGCCCAAACAGGGCACACCTCGACTGTGTGCTCCACCGTGTCCTCCGGGCGTTCCGCACAGTGGCGACACCCGGGCGTCACTTCCGCATGAATCGAGTGCAGGAAACTCCCGAACGAACCATGTCCGGTGAGTACCTGCGTCATGCGAAAGATAAGTACGCCGTGAGGTCTTTCCAGCCACGCCTCAAAGAGGGGACTTACCGCCATGATTGTGGCGTGCCCATGGCCGAAGGGTGTCTTGTATCGATGATTTCGGGAAGGTATGTTATTATTACAGCTAAGGAGTGGAATTCCCTGCCGGAGTCTGTGTTTTCTGTTGATTTCCCAGGTTGCACCGAGAATCTTTAAGTCAAAAGTGAATAGGTTACTTCTATAAGCGCTCTCCATCCTCGCTTTCCATCAGGTGAGATAGCGGCCAAGCGGAAACCTATAAACAATAAAAAAGTATTAGTTTATTATTTTTAAGATTATTCAGTATATTTGTGTTTATAGGCCAGTTATTTAGTTGCCTGAAAATAAAGAATTATTTTTATTATTATTTATTAAAACTAATGAAATCTTCTAAGGCAACCATACAATATCCGTCCACTCACATTCCAATTCATTTCTATCCCACGTTCGTACAATAAACTCGACTACGTTACTACACTCGACCGCACCCCAACACACGCATGCTATTTATGATGATGGCTTCCTCGTAATATATTTAATCAAGATGTTGTTTTGTTGCATTTGCTGCTAGTTGCGTGAACCTTGTAGTGTGGGTAGCTAGACTGGGAAATGGGAATATGTAATTTTATGAGATAGCATAAATTATAATATGATTTTTAAAAGTGGTAAATAAATCCCTACTAATAGTATAATTTTTAAAGTAACTCTATCTGTTTGCCGCGTCTATGATAATAATAAATACCTATTTTATTTTATTTTGTTTGGGTGGCTTACAGCTGAAAATACAAGATTAACGATAAAATAGATCACGATGAGCCATTTACAAGCCTCCACATATAGTATGGAAGTATTGTGGAAAGTTACAGTTAGGAAGTAGTTGAGATTTTTAGAATAGAAGTTTGGTAGCAAGATAATATAGAAGACAATAATGTAATGCAATTACAAAACATTGCTTTTAGACATAACAATGTTTATGGATGCTAAGCTGCTTGTAAAGAAATCAACTGAGGTGTGTTCTTTGACTAAATTGTTAAATGCTTTTGCTGCGCAAATTAAGTAAGAGTTACTACGGTAGATTGTGCGCGAATGAGAAATAGTAAAAATTGTATTTTTGCAAATAGGTTTAAAAAAAAAACACTTTTCACGACATTTGTCTAAACTGCTGAATCTAATTTTGATGTATGTTGGGACAAAGGTTGCCGTGGGAAAGACGAAGCTTACCATCAGGTGGGATCGCAAAAAATTCTACGTAGATAAAGTCACAAGAGGCAGTTAGTAAAATCATATAGTGGAAAGTGCCTTCGAAAAGTACATTAGTTCCCTAATTGTAAGATAGACTATATTATTGTAGTTTCTCTACAAATACAATGTATGAAATGGACCATAATTCTTAGAGTGAGTTGCACCATTTAACTATAACGATAATCAAACCATAACCAGCCGTGAAACGGCCGCCTATTGGTCAATTCGACGATTTGACAACTGTTAACGGCTTTGTTATCGTTATAGTTAAATGGTGCAACTTACCCTTAGTATACAAGGTGTCGTTTTGAAGCTGCAAAATATTTCAGGAGGTAATTATGTTAGTGATTCTCGACCCGAATCAATAATAAAATAAGTAGGTATTTTTTTTTTTTTTATAACCGCGCTTTTTTTTACACACACAAACACGGAACAATAAAGGGCGTTTTCACACACACTAACTCGCAACGATAGTTTCATAAATAATGTATCATCCAATCATCATCCCGCACGCCACACCCTAGCCACGCCCCCGCGGCCATCGATCAATCGATTTAGTTTAGTGTAATTAAAAAATGAAATAACAAGTATTACTGATTATTGACCAGGTATCGTTTTTTTACATGATTATTTATGAGTTTTATTACAACCTCCTGAAATATTGTGCAGTTTTAAAACTGCACCTTGTATAATAACTTAGCAGGTCGGTCGCTCGAAAATCGTATCTATATTTATGATTATGCTATAGTTTCGTTTTTTAGGAGAACCACAAGAATAGTATGCTACGTTATTTGTTATAAACAACGAATGAAAATCTGCTTTAGTTCCATAGATAATACGGCTCAAACAGGCTATCTTCCTTTTCAGTTGGAACAAGGCATATCATGACGTCACTCAGTCAGTTAAACCTCCCTGAATGCGCCTGCACTGAAGGTAAAGCTGCAATCAGTATATATGGGCAACACTAGAGCGGAACGCAGTCTTTGAAACAAGTGTCCGACACAGTCTCTGACACAAGTGTATGACACTTCTCTTGGATTACTGAATAAAGTGAGGCTGTGATGTGCCGTGTTAGTGAGTGAGCCGGTGAGGCAAGACAATGGGATGTTGAGTAATAGGTTGGAATGTAATGTTACTATTTGAATTTTGGTTTGTGGTTGGTTGGTCGTAGAAAAAGGTGATGGATGCCGTCTGACCTCATCATTGTAGACAGAAGAAGTTCAATGTTGGACAAAAGTACTAGCGCGCTATATCCAAACATTGATGCACGTGCTATTCCTGGACATGCGTCTAACCATGTGCCAATTTGTGGAGATAAATAAACTTTTTTTTTTGAATTTATCTATATCTGTTCAGTTGTTCAAGCGTGAATATTTAACAAAGACACATACACACTCACAAATTTTTGCTCTTATAATATTTGTATAATAAACTCTTTGATCCAGTCCATCAGTACTTTTTTTAAAACCGTAGTCCGAAACTCATCTTCGATCTGACACTGATAATTAAAAACTACCATCAAAATCCTAATACATTCTATCTTCTCCTTTCATATTCCTTCAGGGAATTCAGCAATCTGTAGTCAATTACCACAACCACACACATCATACGAGGTCGTTATGTAACCTGTGTCCATTGTGACCATTGTGCTCAAATCTGCAATCAGTATGCGTCCCAACGGCGGCGAGTGTACCTCCACTCTCGTGGTGTAATTTGTACAAGTGATGCGACGTGCAGCTCTGAGATTACTGTAGAAGATCGATTGTGAATCAAATATGAATGTCTGTATATATACTGTACGTAAAAATAAGTTTTCTTAGAAATGAGTAAAGTTCAGGTTAGTCTACCTATACAGAATACTACACTTACAGGTCATGGTAATATGTGGTTGTGGTCAGGAACAGATCTCTTTAGAAATAAGCATCATCTTTGTACGTAATTATTTTATTATTTTCAACTTATCCGAACGATTAAAACTGAACTGAACTAGGTAAAATAATAAAGTTACCAACCGAATTTCGATCACAGTAGCCAATCTCAACAGAGTTAAGCCAAGTACGCGGGAGATCCTATAGTGCACAGGTGCATGCACTAACTAGACCGTGCATTCTTTGTTCCTTTATTCTCATAGTCCGATGAGACGGCAAGCCAACTCGTCCAGAAAGAGATTAGGCGCTGAACTAACAGCTTTACGTGCTCTCCAAGGCAAGGGGGTGTCACACCACTAACTTATAAACTCCGGGCTACTACCTACAGAGTAATTCCTAATAAAATACACCCAATAGAACTTTTTGCTCGACCTGGGAATCAAACCTAGAATCCCATACTCAGTAGTCGCGATTGCAAACACGAAACTATATTGTTATAAAGCTAAGAAATTCAATCTGCGCATAGATTAGCTTTCGACAGACTAAACATTCTAAAGTTTGAATCAAATTTGAGAAATAAACGCAACGTGAGATTGTAGTAAAAAGATTGTTTGAAATAAACTTACACGCAAAAGAAATAAATTAGGTACACATGAGTCATAAAAAGAATACGACTTAAGATGTTCTCTTATTGTATTCAAATCAGTTAACACACGTATACACATGTACGTACATAGCACGCACATAGCTCTAAAATAAACAGCCATTACATTGTAATAACATTGTCAACGCGTTCACTTAGGTCCGCTACAGCGCGTATGGGTTAAAAAAAGGAGCAGCCACTGGCCACAACTGGCTTGTGGCCGCTTCTAGCTTCTCGTGGTGGCGTTTGTGGCTGTGGCCATGTGGCGCATGTGCGGCGACAACACCTATTGTACATACGTTGTACAACTTGAACCTTGAAAAACGCTTAATTTTCCTACTGTACACATGGGTGGATAATTTTGGTCTGTATATCTCTGTTATTCTTATTCTTTCTTCTTATTGTACACACAATTTAAACGAACAGTTACAAAATTAACAGTTGATGTACATAGGCGAGCTTAACCCACAACTTTGTTTTTCATAACACTTTCTGGTGATTTTACGTAAAAACGCTCATTTACGTAATAATACTACCCCCCGTCGCGTGAGTGGTTACTTTAGTGTCGCCGCACATGTAGCACTTATGGCGGTGGCTGCTGCTTTTTTTAACTCATACGCGAAGTATCATGACTGGACTCTGAGGAAGAAGGTTTAAATGCGCGAGTGGTGTGTGACGGCGTGTAGTGGCCTGTTCGGGCCACAAGAAGCAAACAGTTGCGATTTGTAGCGTGTGGCGGCCACTGGCGTCAACTGTGTGCGGCGAATCCATATAAAATATATGAAAACTACAGGAAATATGTCGGTGATGGCGTTTTGTGGTTGTGGACGGTGACCTGTGTGCGGCGATCCTTAGAGTCCCCGCACACGGGTCTCAAAAAAAAGCCGCCTCAAAAAACGTTAGAAGCGGCCACAAAAAACAGCTGAAGCGCGCGATTCGTTTTGTGTCTGGTGAAGCCTGAAGCCTTTTTTTTTGTGGCCGCAGCGCGCACACGAGCCACAAAAAAAGGCCGCCTCAAAATGAAGCCTGAAGTGGCGTTTTTTTGAAGCCCGTGTGCGAGGACAGTAAACTTAAAACATGGCGCCCGTACGTGGAGGCTACGCCGTAGCCGCGTAGCGCCGTAGCCGCGTAGCAGCTCGTAGCACGCGCTACACATTATTATAACACATAGCTCCCCGGGGAGGCAGGCTGTGTCTATCTTATTATTTTAATTAACGCTATGTTTTTACTGCTCAGTTTATTTTAAACAGTAATTATTGAGTGTTTTATTATGGTGATGTGTTTTGTTAATTAAATGTTCTGTTTATACGTATTTTCAAGGTTATTGCTTTTATTACTGTGTTTCAACCATGTTTTAGCAATTTTTTTTTTTATGGGAAGTCTATAGAGACTCTTAACTAATCTTAACAAAATTAGAAACACGCCAAATATAACTGACGATTAATTAGGTATATTTGAAATATTTTAATAAATTAAGTTTCATTATCAATTTTCAACAAAAAAATGCGTTACTTAATTTGCTTAATTGTCTCTCCACCACCTTCAGTTGACTGGTAGAAAATGTCTTTTTTTTAATGTGGGAAATTATCAAGTAACTTCATCAGTTAAGGTTAGAGCGAGAGGAGTATCAGGCTTTTATTGACCACAACTCACTTGTGTTCCTTCAGTGGCCGCGGTACACAATGACTACGGCATTAAGTCCACTTTTGTTAGTTAGTCTTCCACGAAGCTTAAAGTCTCAGATACATTTGAGGACAAAATGTCCCCAACATGATGCGGAACATTTTGTTGGTAAATTTGAATGTGTTGCGAGTCATGTTGGGGGACAGTTTATCCCCTAGTATATATAATATAATAATTTATTAATTAAAGCTTCAGATACAGCTTTAATTAATAAATTATTATATTTACTCAATACTCAAATTATTTACTGCATTCTACAATGTACAGGATTAGGGGTAGTTTAAAACATTGAACACAATGGTGGACTCTGTTGGGCACAGCAAATACTATACAATGGATGAAATGTACTTACAAACTAACTTATTCTAAAAAAAAAAATTATTAAACACTAGCTTTTGCCCACGACTTTGCCCGTATACATAAAATATAGCCTATGTCACTCAGGCATAAAATAGCTTTCTATCAGTGAAAATATTTCAGCAATCGGACCAGTACTTCCAGAGATTACCTTCTACAAACAAAAAAACATAAAAACAAAAAAACACAGTTTCACTCTTTATAATATTAGTATAGATTAATTACATTAACCTACATAGCGCATATAAATACAAATAAGAATAATTATCATAGCTAACAATCAATCGAATTAAACAATCTCGTGCTACGCCGTAGCACTCAGAGCTACGAACTACGAAGCTACGAGTTACAGGGCGAGATTGCGTAGCAGCAGGGGTCGCAAAACACCGCTTACTAGTTACAGAGAGACCTCAGGGGGTCCCAGTGGGCCCCCGCGGGGCGCGCATTCACTGGGAAAGGATAAACGGTAAATGGTGGGTAAGCTTTGATAAATTGGATCCGTTGTTCGGGAATATGACTTTCGTGATGTTCGGAGATTAGTAAGTATTGTGATATTATCGTGGTATTCGAAGCTTTATTGATGGGTATTATAGAGCCTTTTTAGTATGTGTAGGTACTTGTCAGTTGCTTTTGTGGGTAATAAAACGTACTGAACATGTAAGTTACAATACAAGAGTCGATAAAAACGTAACTTTGTTATCATTTCGGCACGGTGTTTCAGGGATATTCTAGAATCATCTGAACAGCTGTTTGTCCTTAAAAGACCATCTCAGACACTAATCTGTATGGCGCTTACATGATTTGATTGACTGTATGGGGTTTAAAAGAGACTGACCTCTAACTTTGTGTCGGTGTTTCTTTTAATTATTATTTTTTGGGGAGGGATATCATCATCAATGACTTCTCCCGCTCTGGGTGGAGTGGAAAGGCGTATCAGACTTATACTAACTAAAATCACACCTGTGTTCTTCAGTTGCCCTTTGCATTCTAGGTTATATCATTTAAAAAAAAAGAAACATCATTTAACCATAAAATGTTTCAAATGATAATCTTGTCATATTTACGAACTACACAACAAGTTAAATAGCACAATACTTATAACTTCCTCAACACGAAACAAAACTCAATTCATATCGTGTTTAATAAACATTAGAATTAACTCGACGTCAACAACTACTGTTTACTTCCTCCTCTGGAAGCGCACGGCTCCATAAACTGCGGAATTTAAATACATTTGTACGACGGGCGCCCGCTGTTGGATCACTTTTACTGTTGTACGGGATGATGGACGAAAGACATGCGATGAAAGAGGAGTTAGTTGAAGACATCTACAAATGTATCTTTCACTACTGACCTGGTATGATAAGTGAGTTATATGGAAGATGGTATAGCTGTGGTATAGTTTAACTATTATTACGTCTTATATTTCTCGAGACTGGTACCGATGGCGAGACAAAATGACGACTCCGCACTAGAAGAGAACAAAATTGAGTGGAAAAGCGAGATTGGGCGAAATCTGCCCTGCAGTAGAACAGTATACAAGCTAGTTAGATAATTAATGAACAATTTAATCAATAAATATAAAAGAATTAACATTATACAAATGAAACGTCAAATGTCAATAAATAACCCTCCCCTGATCGTTCCCGGTACAAAGGTGCCCATAACACTCGCCGCATTACCTCGCTGAATAGCGATGACCATTCTTTGCACCAAGAACGACCTGGACCGGGAGTCACCCGTTGCCTCACCGAGCCTACGGCCCAAATCCCGCACAAAAGACCTTGCCTCCGTACTCCAACTGCCCAGAGTCTCCACAGCAACCGGCACAAAATGGTAAAGCTGCTGCTAGTTAGATTAGATCAGATATTTCTACAATTAAGAGCTGATTTCTTCAACGCCAGTTTATCCGAGGAACAATTTTCTTTTTTTATTATTGATAGGCCTGTGTTTAACCACTATCACACCTCATGAGGTGAGCGATACTGTGGTCTATGATGGAGCACACTTGCCTAGAAGCAACCTATTCACTTTTGATCTAAAGATCCCTAAGTAGTAGCTATCAAGAAACACAGACTCCAGCACGGAATTTTAGCTGTACGCACAATGAATGGGTTACCAAAACGTTTTGTGCGTATGACTGGAGTGTCCACTAATATACCGGTGGCTCAACGCCGTACTTACAGCGTTGTGAACGCCTGGTAGACGTCGATGGGTATATATGTGTGTATGTGTGGTATATGGTTGGCTAATTTTTACCCTTTTTTTTACGAAGTTAATGTTAAATAAAAAGGAGCCTATGTACTTTCAAGCTTAATGTGTTCCAAACACAAACTAATCGGTTCAGTCATTTAAGCATGAAAGCTTAGCAGATAAATAGACTTTACTTTCGCATTTACAATATTAATGTAGAAGTATTAATCGCTCAAATGATAGATATGTACATATTTTAAACGTATCCTTTTTGTGTATGAAGTTTAAATCACGATCAGAGTTGCTGCAGTTCGTGTACAGTCGCATATCAAATGGCAGGTGGCACAGTTGGACACTCGCTCGAAAACGACTGCAATCCGTTACAATTTTTCACGTGCTACTGACGAGTTATCTTTGGCTATTCACGCTGTCAATAACTTACCTATATAATAATAATAATAATAACTGTTTATTTCAGGCATCGGAGGCCCATAAAAAAAATACATAAATTAATCTTAAACAATACTCAATAAACTAATAATAATAATATAATAATAAAGCCTTTATTGTTGATTTTAGTTTCAATAACAAAAGTATTGTACTATGCCTAAAAAAACTCATTTCTGCTATCAAAATATAAATAATGTTTAACTGATTTTCGGCAAACGGTAGTTACTCCTCAACTTGTCTTCCGACAAAGGCCTCCTCTAAAGATCGCCATTCTATTCTATCCTTTGCTGTTCGGGTCCATGTTGGACCCGCTATTTTCCTGATTTCATCTTCCCATCTCTTAGTTTGTCTTCCTCTGTTCCTTTTACCGTCTAGCGGGTACCATTCTGTTAATAGTCTTGTCCATTTTTCCTTCTTCTCTCTTGTCATATGTCCTGACCATCTCCACTTTAGTTGTTTATAGGTTATATATGCATTCTTGAACTTAGTTTTATTTTTAATGTCTTTTAATTTTTCTCGGTCTTTTGTTTTAACACCTATCGTACTTCTCTCAATTCCATTTTGACAAACTTTTATTTTGTTAACCAGTTGGTCTGTCAATGCCCAGGTTTGACACCCGTATAGCAAGCATGGCAAAATACACATATTATATACCTTTCGTTTTTCTTTCATCGGCATTTCTTTGTTCTTCATAACTTCGCTAAGTGACCAATATCGTTTCCAGGTGTTAGCTATTCTTCTTTCTATTTCCTTTTTCATGCAGTCTTCAGTAGATATTAATTGTCCTAAGTAAACATATTCATGTACATATTCTATTTGCTCATTATTCACTATTAGGGTATCTTTTTGTGTGGAGTTTGACATAATTTTTGTTTTGGTTAAATTCATTGTTAGACCTGCCTTGTCACTTTCGTCAGCCAATTGTTGTAGCATTACTTCTAATGTTTTTGGGCTCTCAGAGAAAATGATTAAGTCGTCTGCAAAACGTAAGTGACTCAAAAACTCGCCGTTTATATTTAATCCTTTATTTTCCCAATTGAGGTTCCTAAATATCATTTCTAAGACGGCTGAGAATAATTTTGGCGAGATGGGATCTCCTTGGCGTACGCCTCTCTTGATAGGAAATTCTTCGCCCATAGTTTCCAACTTAACTTGCGCCGTACTGTTATTGTATACATTTTGGAGTATTCGTAAGTATTTTGTGTGTACGCCCTGTATTTTTAGTGCATTCCATATAAACTTGTGTTCCAGTGTGTCGAATGCTTTGTTAAAATCAACAAACCCTAGATAGTAAGACTTGTTATATTCTTTATATTTTTGCAATATTTGTCTAAGGGCGTGGATGTGGTCTATGGTGGAAAAATTTCGACGAAATCCAGCTTGCTCTTTGGGCTGATTTTCTTCAAGAGTGTTGGTAATTCTTGATAATATAATTTTTGAAAATACCTTGTAGACGTTGGACATTAAGCTAATGGGCCTGTAATTTGATATATCTCCTTTATCGCCCTTTTTATGCAATAGTATAATAGTTGATTTTGTCCAATCCTCGGGAATCTTCTCTGTTTTTATAATTTCATTAAATATATCAGTAAGCTTCGGAGCGATCACGGGCAATGTTATCTTCAGTAGTTCATTTGTAACGAGATCTGATCCGGGAGCTTTATCGTTCTTCTGTGTATTTATTGATTTTATAGTTTCTTCTTTTAGTATTTCAGGTACTTCCTCTTCATCAGTTGATGTATCATATTCTCTTACAGTTTGTCCCATCTTTTGGCTTTGGTATAGATTTCGATAAAAATCTGTGGCAGCTTTTAGTATTTCCGATCTCTTCCATGAACTTTTACCGTCTTTCTTTTTCATATTTGGTATCCAATCCCTTTTGCAATTTAATTCTTTTAGAGCCTTTTTTATTCCTCCTGTTTTTTCTATGTAATTCTTCATTGTTTTTGTTCGTTTTGTTTTTCTTTCTTTCCGTAGTTGTTCATTAATCATTTTACTTATTTCTGTTATTTTTTGACGGTTTTCTTTTGTTTTCCTATCTTTTAGTAGTTCCTTACGTTTCTGTAGTAATTCCTTGCTTTTAAATGAGATGTCTTTCTTGTTGTTTGTATTTGTTTTCCTAGTAACAGTTTTTAGTTGATGTAGTAATTTGTTGTATTTTTCTTGTATTGGTAAATGTTTTTTAGTATCTAATGATGTTTGGAGATTTTTAAACAGTAATTCTGTGTCGCCAAAGTATTGAACAACTGGATAATTATTATGAAATTGTCTTGTTTTCTTGGGACGTGTTCCTGCCATTGTAGCCCGTACCATTCTATGGTCAGTGTTAAAATTTAAATTATGTATGACCGATACGTTTTTAAAAGCATTTCTGTTATTTGACATAATGTAGTCTATTTCATTCTTATGAAGACCGTTCGGTGATATCCATGTCCATTTGTTTGTTATTTTCTTTTTATAAAAGCTGTTCAGAATGCTTAATTTGTTTTCCAGTGAAAAGTTTACCAACCTTGTACCATTCTTACTTCTAGTGCCAAAACCGTGTCCTCCTATGGTATATTCCTCGCCGCTATTTTGTGTTCCGACTTGGCCATTAAAGTCACCCATCACTATCACATTTTTATGTGTCGTTTCGATAGTGTTCTGGAGTTCTTCATAGAATTTTTCAGTTTTTATTATGTCTTCCTTTTTGTCCGATTCTGTTGGTGAATACGCTTGGATGATGGACCATTCGTTTTCGTTTAGTTTTATGTTAAGAATTGCGATACGTTCTGAAATTCCTCTTAGTTCTATTATGTTGTTTACTAAATTCCTTTTGACCATAAATCCAACTCCGTAAAGTCCTGGCGTTTCTCCTTTATATTGTAGAATATAATTTCCATGATCTTCAATTTGTTCCCCAAATCTTCTCATTTCACTTATCCCAATAATATCCCATTTTATTTCTTCTAATGCTATTTCTAATTCTTGGAGTTTTTCGGGGGTTCTAAGAGATCGACAGTTTATGGTTGCTATATGAATATCATTTGTTTTGTTTTGATTGTGTATGTCGGCACTATTTTTAATCTTTAGAGGGTCGTGGTCATTTTCCCCCACGAGGACCAGTCGGCTTGGGGGAGTGTTATGATTTGTTTTTAATTATTTTTTTTATTAAATAATTGTTGTGTTTTCCGTTTACCGACATTTAGTTGCTATTGTTTATTACCTACTGTGATGGAAGAGAGAGAATTACGTCTAGTCCTCATTAAATCATAAGCATTTAATATTTTGTTGTTTGGCGGCATTAGAGTTTGTTGTTTGCTTGGTTGGTTATTGGTTCCAGGAGATGTTACTGTTTTTCTTTTTTGCCGATTATCATTGATTTTATCACTTTTCCCTTTTATTATTATTTTGTCATATTTAAGATATGCAATGTTTCCTTTATTTCTCTCTTCTATCAGTTGTGGCAGCAGCATTTTCCTTTTCTCTAGGACATCTTTAGTATAATCTTCTGTGACGTACACATCTTTAAAATTTTTCTTCAATTTCACTTCATTCTTTTTCCATTCATTTACGAAGGAAATCAAGGTGGGTCTTGACTTATCACTTGACTTCTTCTTTCCAATTCTATACACATTATTTACCTCTTGTTCCTCGAAATTAATGCTTAAGTCTGTTTTAATCATTTTCTTCACATTTTGAAGTAATTCTAGGTTAGAATTCTCGTCTTCTTTTATGCCAAAAATTATTAAGTTATTCCGCTTCTTTGCTCTTTTCAAACTTTCCAGCTCTTTCTCGAGGTTTTCCAGTTTTGTTTTTAAAATTTTATTTTCTTCTATGATAGGCTCTAGTTTTACATCCAGTATTTCCATTACCTTACTAGTTACAGATGTTTGTATTTCAATGGTTTGTTTTTGCGTTTCAATTTTCATTGACTCAAATAAACGTTGAAACTGATCTTCCATTTTCTAAAACAGTGCAAGTATAATGGAACGTAATGCAATAGTAGATTTATATTTTCTTGAGTTGGCAACCCTAAGCTATATGCCACTGTCACTGTCAACTGACGTTTTGACGATGACTCAATTTCTACCCTCTATTTAGTAATCTAGTCGGCGTTTTGCTTGCAAATATATGATTTAATGTCCAGGATTACGTGAAAACAACACTTTTCCACTATTCACAGCACTTAAATTTATATTTCGTGATATTTTTATATCTCCAAGTGAACGTGAATAACTTTTAAATACAATATTTTCGGTAGCTGCTCGACTATGATGTTTACAGTTTGACACCCAGAAACGGAAAAAAAAACTAATACATACTTCTTATTATAACAATAAAACTTATTTTATATTACTATACACGTAGCATCGGCGTACTGCTACCGTGTGAATTACAGAGTAGGTAAGTTTAGAAATAATATGACATGCAGGTATGCTGGAAGAGATTTCATAAGAAACTAGCTTTCGTCTGCAGACTCACTCGCGTGCATAAAATATAGCCTATGTCACTCAGGAATAAAGCAGCTTTCTATCGGTGAAAACAAACTTTACCTCTTTATTATATTAGTGTAAACAAGCATTACCTTTGTACTATTTTTCTGTTTCCATCTTTTTTTCTTTTATTTTCATGTGTGTAGATAAAAATTAAATAAACAAATAAATACCTACCACAGTGTTGTCTTTTTTATCCCAAAGGTTGACTGGTAGAGAATGCCTTGTTGCATTAAGTCCGCTTATGTATCACTATTGTACATGAAGTTTAAATAGATAAATAAAATAAAACATTTAATTCTAAGTATATTTAAACATGATTAGATTTTTTAGGAGACACGTGTAAGCTTAGCAAGTATAATCAATCACTTTCACTAAATGTTTGTACAAGAAGACACATTGACTCGCCGTGTTTACGACCCCTGGATCAACAAAACAAAGACCCATTTTTCAAGTCCATTTGGAGGACTTTCACGCGACTCAGTCACCATGGCAATGGATAGTGATAAAGATAATATAACTGCTAATTAGGCATCGACTTGCAGGTAGAGATGGATTTCTACTCAGTGAAAACCGGGCCAATACCCAAAGCACCCAATGCAGGGTATATATGGACAACGGAAAAAATATATGAAACTAGCCGAACTTATGACACGGGCGTAAAAAGTATCTAAGCGAACTGCAGATAAAACGTTATTCGGTGTTACAATGAAAGCCAAAAAGTATATATTGTTTTTGTTGCAATCTGTTTTTTACCTATGCTTTTGGGTATATACCCGGTAAATACCCTGTTTATACACAAATTGGGCATTTGCAACTCAGCATTAGCTGGAGGATATAACTTGGAATATGGACCTAAGGGAATACACGAAACCAAGCAATCAATGACAGTAGTACTCATCGTACTCTGTTTCAAAATCAGCACAATGCTTGTATCAGTGTGTAACCGAGTGTACCAAGTCGTACACTGTGTGCCAAGCGCGCAGGCCTCCGAGTAAACTAATTAGTGCTGGCCTCCGTGTCCTATTATTACATCTCTTTGTTACTTCCCTTTGTTCATTATAAAGGGTGGGTCGTCGTTGTGTTTGCACGCGTGTGTACGTGATACAATTCAATGGACGGACGTGAATGGGATTGTATGATTAATTGTGTTGGACTTGGATTCATTTGAGGACTGAGATTGTTTTTATTTATGCTGTGTTGTTATTACATTCAAGGGGGTTTCCTACTTGATTTCGAAACTTGATGATTCGATTTTATTATATTGAACTCAGGAACGTTCGTTGTGGCGACGTTTGGAGGAGGCCTATGTCCAACAGTGGACGTATATCGGCTGAAATGATGATGATGAACTCAGTGTGTCGATAATTCAGTTCTACGATGTTTTATTCAATCGATGCTTTATTTGTGCGATGTAACGTTAGTGCGAAAAATCCTGTTAAAACAAAGCGTTTTGGGAACACATTTATTGTGTGTACAGCCAAGGAGTGGAATTCCCTGCCGGAATCTGTGTTTCCTGATAGCTACAACTTAGGGGTCTGTAAGTCAAGAGTGAATAGGTTACTTCTAGGCAAGCGTGCTCTATCGTCGACCACATCATCGCTTACCATCAGGTGAGATGGTGGTCAAACACGAGCCTATCAATAATAGAAAAAAAAACTTTAATTAATAACATTATTTTGCATGATTGAAAAAGAAATTAAGATTATATTACATTTTATAGTATCCCAACCCCCATTCAAGGTAAGAAAACCTCATACGAAACAAATCAACAAATCTTATCAGAAGTTATATGTTTGAGCCGTTTGAGGGCATTAGGGTCATGGGGTCTGAGCGCTCATCGAGGAATTCGTGATATCTGGAAACAGATGGTCGACTCTTCGCGTGACTAGAGGACTGTGCTTTACTTCGGTCAACGTCTCAGCATTGCTATCCAACGTGGCAATGCTGCCAGCGTTTCCCATTGATTTCCATGTAGATGAGTTTTTTGAAGCCAAGTAATTTCTTTTCTACCCGTTTGTAACTATTATTATTTTTAGATTTGTATAAACACCTATTAAGTTATAGTATTTATTAATTTAGATGTTTATAAGTAGTTACATAATTATGACTTTTTACCTTGAATGTATACTATTAAGTTTAATCGGATAGGTAATTGTGTCTTTCAAGCTTTTAAACATACGAAGTACATGGTATTGATCACATAATGAGTAGGAATCAATAATTATTGTAAGGTACTTCATTCACAGCTAATATGACACACAACATGACATGCGGCAACCTTGTAATTATGTACATACATTATTTATTACGAACAATTTACGTAATTAAAAGCAATTAGCGATGATGTGTGCGAATGTTTTATGTGAAAACTTTCTGTGGATTTTTAGAAAGACCTACAATCTAGACAGATTGATCAAGTCAGTTGCTAGACATGTAGCTTAATAAATCTTTGAGGGATTGTAGTTTTGTTTTTATCATGCTTTTGATATCGTATCTCTATTATATTAATTAAATCGTCATCTATGCTTTCTAATAGCTACAATCGGGGGTCTTTAAGTCATGATTGAATATTATGTTACTTCTAAGCAAGCAGCTAGCAAGTGAGAGTCGCCGTTCGTAGTGGCGACACTTGGGGAAGCCTATATCTAACGGTGGACGTCTTTCGACTGAAATGATGATGGTGATGATAAAGAGGCAAGTGACGATGGAGCTTTGTCGACCACGTCATCGCTTACCATCAAGTGAGATAGGCGTCAAGCGCAAGCCTATTAATAATATTAAATGTTCTATTTAGATAATTTGTAATGCAAATAAACTATGGACCTTCGATGTTTACATGTAATCGTGTTTTTATATTTTGTAGAAGTTAGCGAGCTTTCTCAAAGTGATATTAATCTAGAGTCTCGCAGTATGAATGGGCGGCGAAACGCTGCGGTTATAGAGCGGTAATAGAGCCACTCTCTAAAATGTGTAGCGATGTGGGTCAAAGTGTGACCCAAGCGCCCGGGCGGGGACGCAGTGGCGGCGGGAAACAGCTTCTTCATATTAACATTATAATCGGATAAGCAAAGAAGGAAACAAGAAAAAGGAAGAAGGTTGTCGTTTATACCGCGTACATCGAAGGACTGGAACAATTTGCCTGCTGCGGTCTTCCCGTCCGATTATAATTTAGGTGTCTTCAAGGTAAGAGTGAATAGGCTCTTAATAAACTAGTGCGCCTCACCATCAACGATTACATCACTGTTTACCGTCAGATGGGATACCAGTCAAGCACTAGTTTATATCCATTATAAAAAAAAGGTAAGTATATCATCATAAGAAGTCATTAGTGTCTGCATGTTGTTACTACATTGTGTTTATCTACGAGTGCGTATGCCAAATAAAATAGTTTTCTTTCTTAGTTTCTTTTATATCTGTAATTGTGGTTTCTGAAATTATGCGCGTAAGTAAAGTATTTTTAATAGGTAGGAAGTCATATAATTCTCCGGCTCTAGGGTAGAGCGGGAGAGCGTATCAGCCCAAAACCTGACCCGCTCTCCCTACTCTGACTAAAACCACACCTGTGTCCTTCAATTGCCCTTTGTTCTAGGACTGCGTGTTTTTGCTTTACCAGGCTTCGGCCCAGCTGGGCCCTTACGGTTTAGCCTATGTCTCTATATGTATGGAACACTATGCGCGGTCAATGACTCTGGCTCAGTCCGGACAGTTATCGGACGGCCAGACGCCATGATACCGTGTCCGTTCCCTCTCGTGTGTAGCCGTCTCCTTTGCTAGCATTTGTTTTACTCGCATCCCATTCCCTCTCGTCCGGACCATGGCCTGAACCAGGTACCTACCGGCGCGAGAGGACACCGCCAACATGAGTATCGTGTGTGTTTCTGTCGACTGATATCACAATTGGCAGAGTGGTGCCGCATGCGTTTGGTTTTGTTACTACACCTCGCAGGAAAACCAACGTTGCCGACATAGCACGAAGAATCGCCAAACTTAAGTAGCAAAAGGCAAGGCACGTTGCTCGCAGAACAGGTGGCCGTTGGGGCCGAAAGGTTGTGAAATGACGACCGCGTATGGGAAGACGCAGCGTTGGAAAGCCTCCTACAAGGTGGACCGATTACCTGGAAAAGATTGCGGGAATCCGATGGATATGGGACGCAGAGGATCGTTCATTGTGGCGACATTTGGGGAGGCCTATGTCCAACACTGGATATCTATCGGCTTTAATGAATCAGAATTATTTATTTGCAAGCTGTGTAGGTACAATTTTAAGATGATACAGAGTTGAGTGTTTCCGCTACATTCTGCCTTAAGGCATGCAAAAACATTGCCATACATGCAATGGATGGATGGATGGATGGACCCCGCAATCCTCTTCTGGGCCGTCCAGTAGTAGCAGTCCGAACTGATGACGATACATAGGTGTACGCTATTTTCTGAAAAATGGGAAGATATAAGTTTTAGAAGAGATTGATGAACTATAGAAAGGAAGAACAGTAAACAAATATTACGTTATGTGTCGAAACGCTGTGGTAGGCACTTAAGTGTGATTATAGTAAACCACGGGGAATCCATGAGCCTTCGGTAGGTAACCGCGTCACGTACGAGCATATCCGCTATGAGATTGTATTTATCTACGTTATTTATCTGTTTATGTTATAATTATTAATGTGAAGCCAATCAAGGCTAAATCTATACATACATATTGTAGCCAAAAATTGGCAAGTGGTGGTCATACACTGCGAGCCATGACCAAGCATAGCACCGTCGGCCTTATAATGTTTCCACTGCTGGGACTCAGGCCTTCTCTCTAGGAGAGGGAATGGGCCGTAATCCACCACGCGGGCCCAGTGCGGGTTGGTGGATATCACATGTCTTCGAATTTTTCGTTCTAGGACATGCCGGTTTCCTCACGATGGTTTCCTTCACCGTTTTGAGAGTAGTGGTGATGAAATAAATTACACAAAGCAATGAGCCTGGCTGGGTTTGAACCCGTGACCTACAACTCGTAAGTCGGGGCCGTTACTACTTGGCCACTACTACTCCAGACCAAATACTATAATGATATGCATGCTCAAAATTCCATGGATTGGGCGCCGAACCAATATTTTGATCCTAAAAGGGAAGAAAGATTATCCTTGTCTGTGCAAATACGAATCCTCAAGTTCATCGGGCATATCACTCGTAACAAATATAGAAACGAGCTTTTGCTCGATGTACGCCCAATGTACCCAATGTATGACATGCAGTACGACAGGCGTCATAAAGCCTGCATGTAGTGACGTGAACACTACGTTACCGATCCGTCGACAAAGTTTCATATTTTTCTATGCAAGCTGTGAGCAGGCATACACCAAGCACGTAATGACGAATATGCGTCTATAAAGCTACGTATCCGTGGCCATGTAAGGCCCCGTAAGTATTAGATACGGTACAACCGTCCCCCGCTTCCACTGGCCCCACGCTCTCCAGCCCCAGCTAACGACCAGCATAATGATGAAACACGCGCCGGCTAATGTTTCGCGAATGGCGCACTACAGTTATTGCACTTGTTACGAACACACCCAGTTTGTGTATACACACACCTGATTCCTGACACGAAATGTACGTGTAACTTTGAAACAGCAGTTGTTCTGTTCAGCGCGCCAAGTCGCCATCTCGAACAGATGTGTTAGATAACAAAGAGAAATGATCAGGTGCACTTAGATGGTGTAGTGAGTTACATTACACTAATATTATAAAAGCGAAAGTTTGAGAGTGTGTGGAAGTTTGATAATTCTTCAAGCTCAAACGGTTCAATGGATTCCCATGAAACTTGGAAGAGAGAACTTGGTAGATCATGTCCTAGATTAGCATATAGATTACTAGCTTTTGCCCGCGGCTTCGCCCGCGTGGCATTAGGTACTTAAGGAATCGAGATAAAAGGTAGCCTATGTTCTTTTCCATGTCAAAGGCTATATGCATGCCAAATTTCATCCAAATCCATTCAGTCGTTTTTGCGTGATTAAGTAACAAACATCCAAATATCCAAATATCCATACTTTCACATTAATAATATTAGTTAGGATTTTTTATGCCGTGAATAAAAATAGTTGTGAAAATTTCAGAAATCTGTCCGACTCTTGAATCGATTTTTAAAGGTCTACGCTTGACATACGGGACCAACAGCTTGGTGCTCTTTGAAGTAAAGTAAGCATTTTATTATTCTATCATATTTCATTTGACGACACAGTTGGTGCATGCGGTTGAGCGATTGTCTGCTGCATGCTGCGTGTCGCGGGCTCAATTCCCGCACATATGAAATCAGTATGTCCCGGCACGGATCCCTAGTCTACATAGGTGTCTTATACAACGCTAAATTTTAATCGTTTTAATCCCGTGGAGGGTCGATCCTCAGCTGACGTTTTCTTAAAGAAATTATTTTGCCTAAATTAATACGAGTTTTGAAAAAAAGGTACTTTATTTTTTAATTTTATCTTTACAAATCGATAGTGTTTCATATACCGGATCGACCCTCCATGGGATTAAAACGATTAAAATTTAACGGTGTTTATGTGTGTTTACATGTTACAGTACAGAATTAATTTTTAGCGTAGAGCAAAGTGAAAAAAGAAAGAAGAATAATACAACGTGTACACAAAAGGCCCCACCCATATTAAAGTAAAAGTGAAAACCGCCTACTTCCGTTGTTAAAAAAAAATAATAACTCATAGTTATAAAGTAATTTACTAACAAAAAGCCGCCTGCGACTACATTCGGCACAAAGACAGGTAATTGGTTCTGTAATTAAATTACTAAAACTAATTACTTCATCGTGCGGTACTCCCTGCCCTTTCACAAGCTTTCAATGTAATTAGTATCTTTGTATTGTTACCGCAAAATGATTAATCATCCATTCATAATTTATTTCTTATTGAATTCTGAAAGGCTGCGAAGTTAGAGAGATATTCGTAGCGTTCGTGAACGTAAATTACTGAATTTATGCTAAAATTTTGCCTTTCTTTTTACGCCGTTTTGCGCAGGGGTATTTTATTAAACTTTCTGCCTACCTTTTTAGTCGTTTCTTTTCAGACTTTTTTTTTTCAATTACAATTTCCACTGTTTTATGGTTAAACCATCCATGATTTTATCAATCCTGATTTCGTTAATAAAAGTTAGCCGATTTTTTTTGATAATATTAATCCTTAATTTTCTTGGTGTTGTTAGAGATGGCTCAACAAGTCCATCTCAGGCAGTAATCTGCATGGTACTCATATGAGTTAACCATTACATGTTTACTGTATGGGTTTTAAAAGAGACTGACCCTTGAATTTGTTTCGGAGTTTCTTCTCAAGGCAGTCAGTTAGGAAACACCGGCCTCATCTAGTTTGAACTGACGAAAACCTATTTGTTTTAAATAAAAACCACTTTTTTGCGGCAAAATGAATATAATTTATCATGTTTCATTGCATTTCTATTTTCTATCATATCAATAAAAAAAACACCTCTTGTCTAGTCCTGTCATCTTCCACGCAATCTATCCAAGGTAGAATTAGGTATAAACTGTACCTATGTTATCACCACGACCACATAAAACGCGTCTACATAATGACACCAAAACTTTCAAACAGTATCTTCGATCCCAGCCCAGCTTATTGCGTCAGTCGCAAATCGCAATACGTGAATAGTGACGTCATAGCTAAATGCCTCTCACACGAATACGTGAGTAGCGTTTAATTGTTGGCTGACGCTTTCAGGCCGTAATTAGTGACAGTTGCCTCTCTCCCATTGTTTATTCATTAACTGTTTATACTTTGAGTGCGTCACTAATACAGGCTGTTTGTAGTTAGATTGTTGCAGGATTATGTCGGTTGAATTACTTGTTAGAGTCGAGAGATTTATTAAATTATGTTTTATTATTTGCATTTTTTTACCGTTGTGAGAGCAGTGGTGATGAAATAAACTACTCAAAGTAGTGGTAAAACGGTGAAGGAAAACATCGTGACGAAACCGGCATGTCCTAGAACCAAAACTTCGAAGACGTGACATTTACCAACCTGTACTGGGTCCGCGTAGTGGGCTATACGGACCATTCCTTCTCCCAGAAAGGAGGCCTGAGTCTCAATAGCGGGAACATTAAAAGGCTGATTATGCTATACTTGCGTTTGACATTATAGTAAGCGATGATGTGGCCGACGATGGAACATGCTTGCTAAAAGTAACCTATTCACTTTTGACTTTAAGACCCCTAAGTTGTTGCTATCAGAAAAAACGAACTCTGGCAGGGTGGAGGGACGATTTTCTCTCATTGAAAATCAGAGCAGTCTACTATCCTCATCATTGTCCTGCAGAATTGGAATAAATCAACAATTTGGTTATTTAATAAAGCAGTAACAATATCAAAGGTTTCTAAAATAGTTTCTAACTTTACTGTTTACAATTCCATAAAATATAAGAGCTAATGTATGACTTCGGAAACCATTCATATAAATTAGCATAACAATGTAACTTGAACAAAATGGCGGCCACTTTTCATCCTTATAGCTTCCACAACAGTCGTACAAAACGGCAGCTCATTCTTTCCTTTCTCCGTTCATTATTCAAAGTTGATGAATTTTAAAAAGTCGACAAAGCAAAGGTAATAAAGGGGAGGTTGTAAATTCTGTGCGCGGTGTCGAGCGTTACTGTGCTGTGGCGGCGATGCCGTGCGAAGCCGCCCTGTGACTGCGAGACCGAGAATTATGCCATGCTATGGTGGCGGTGTCGAGCAATCCCGTGCTGTGGTCACGGTGCAGCGGTACCGAGCAATGCCGTACTGTGGCCGCGTCGCTGAGCGATATGGCGCATGGCCGCAGTGCCAAGCAATGCCGTACGGTGGCTGCGTTGCTGAGCGATATGACGCATGGCCGCGGTGCCAAGCAATGCCGTACTGTGGCCGCGTCGCCGAGCGATACCTCGCTATGGCCGCGGTGCCGCGCAATTCTGTGCTGTGGCCACGGTGCAGCGGTGCCGAGCAATGCCGTATTGTGGCCGCTTCACCGAGCGATACAGCGCTATGGCCTCCATGCTGTGCGATACCGCGCTGCGGCCGCGGTGTCGAGCGATCCCACGCTTTGGCCGTGATGCCAAGCGATACCATGCTAAGGCCGAGATACTGAGCAATACCACCAGGTAATTGGGTTAGATTTTTAATAATATTTTGGTTTACTTAGTCGACACGTATTTATTTTAATCATAATATCACCACTTGAACTTCAGTAAGCAAATAAAATACAATAAATTATCGCACTTGATCGACGCACATGTGATTACAGGTAATAAATTAAGTGATAGGAGTCCAGTCTAACAAATTCAGGTTTATTATGATGTTAAAAACTTAAACGTTTGAAAAATCGTCGTCACAATGCTTTTTTTATCATAAGTATCAATCTTGAATGAAATGACGCGTTAAGGGTTTTCATCACAGCATAAAGTCTTCAACTGTGTTCTCAGCAAACATGTCAGACGTGGTACTTTTTAAGTAAATATTTCATAATTAAACTCTCCAGTATTACTGTGGTTGGTGTCTGTCTGTCTTATCTTGAGATGACACGTGGTCAGGTCCCACAAATACGTGGTTTTGCGGATGCGCTAAAATATGACACCGTGCGGAGAGTTGCGGTAACATGTGGTGACGTGCTGCGGCGTGCGTGAGTTCTACATGCGAATTGTGATGAGACGCTGTGGTTTTTGTACTCATTTGATTGTTTCTTATTAATTTTATGATTATGTTCTCTAATTAAATAAAGATCGATCTATAAGAGTGAAGATGATTTGTTTGATCGGTCCCAAACAAATTAGTGTACGAGTAAGTGCAGAAAATGATGATTATTTTGTGAAAAATATTAATATTTTGCTTTCTTATCTTATTACTCTTTTAATTCATTAAGCCCCAAGCGAACGCCGGTTTTCGCTCTCTCATTGTCTTTCTGTCTTGTCTCTAATTACGGTATTCGAAAGGTTAATAAATGAACGGTTAGATTAATAATAGGTCTTTAGTACTTTAAACAAGGGCGTCGCCAGCTTATGACTAAGGGGGGGAAAGGGGGGGGCAATGGGGCAATATTATCTATACATACCATAAATTAAATTGGAGTGTCTGTTTGTAATATTGAAATAACCGCTTTTTACTACATGCATATGAATTGTATATACGGTACATACACCAAAATAACATTTTTTATCATCGTCATCGCGCGTCTCATCGTCGACGACGGCTGGTGCTGAAAATCAGCGCTGTGGCTCTGTTTTTCATGAGCCCCAGCATTTTGCTGAGCGCTGGCCGTTTTGCGCGGATGTGACGCATATCTTACGTGCTACTTTTAGTCGATATTGTTTTTATTTTGTTATGGTATGCGTCATGTTTGACGTGAATAAACACTTTTTCTTTCTTTCTTTTTTTTCTTTACAATTTTTGTCTGTCTGTCTGTTTGTTCCGGCTAATCTCTGAAATGGCTGGATCGATTTTGACGGGACTTTTTTGGCAGGTAGCTGATGTAATAAGGAGTAACATAGGCTACTTTTATTTTAGAAAAAATAAATTCAAAATCCTGTAGTCCACGCGAACGAAGTCGCGGGCACAGCTAGTGGAGGATAAAAAATATGAACACCGAGAGCATGAAGCGTTACACTTTGGAAGTCTTTGCCTCGATGACGATTGTAATAAAAACGGTTAAAATATCAATGTATAAAACTTCACAAGCCCTCGACAGCACAATAACTAAATCAAAATTTTAAACACAGTAATAATTATTTATTTTAACATAACCTGCGGGGATTTTTTGCAAAACTTTCAACGACTTTATCATTAAAATTATTTAGGTTGTTATTTATTATAGCTCTGTGTACACTCATCATGGCCAGACCATTAAAGCGATCTTCTGCCATGGTGCTTCTTAGCCATGTTTTTAGTCTTCTGAGGCTGCTAAAGGATCGCTCTACTGTACAGGTCGGTCATGGTAAAGCGATCAAAATTTTCAATGCTTTTTCCGTTTTGGGAAAGAAGGACTTTGGTCGCTTTGCGGCTAGCTACATTTGATCTCTGGGGGGGACAACGCCCCCCCCCCCTGCCCCCCCTTGGCGACGCCCTTGACTATATAGGTATGTTCGTGATAGTAGAAAATTATCTCAAGAAAACATACTCTCGCGACAAAAAATATCTAATGTTATTCCAGGCCATAGAAGAAGTAACATACATACACACACACACACACACAAACTTTAGTCTTTATAACATTATTGTGATCTGAGTTGTGATTTATATCTTCTATATTTTACCTAATCAAAATAAATAAGACCAATAAAACAAGATTAGATACTATATAGGACAGACAAGTTCATGGTCCAGGCACAAACGGATGAGTTTCGTGAATAACGTACGACGATAGCTATAACTGTTTATGTGCCGTTATGTGCCAAACTACTGTCTTTATTATATCTCTACTAACTCTGATATACGGCAAAAGACGTTAGGTATTGAGACTGGTGTATTGTGGTTGCTATGATAAGCAGTATCTGTTTGTGAGGTTAAGCAAATAGATTAGGTAACAGATCCACATTATGGAATTTGGGCTGATTGAAACCGCAAGAAAACACAGGACCCGTCGACAAGGTTTTTTTTTAGTGGGAAATCCTTCAATGACTTTTCCCGGTCTTGACTGCTTCGCAGAAGGAGGCGTCCGCCTGCCATTCCTCCTCGCTCCGGACTATAGCCTAAACCAAAGCCCGGCGAGAGAAATCGCTGCCTCCGATTGACTCTACGAGAACACGGTGGTACTCCTCCCAAGCAGAGCACACCTCCTCCACCATACAGTGGTGACACCCAGGCGTTTCTTTCACGTGAATCCGATGCAGCAACCTCCCGAACCAGAGTCAACCAGTCGATAGGGTAACATTTAAAGAAGCCCTTATGCCAGCTATGGGCATGTTTCGACAGACAAAGATGAATTAAGGGGCCGGCGACGGATGAATTTCCATACAAACGTAATACCACGCTCACTTGCAGTTGGAGCATATTTCCATCATATTATGATGATATACGGTTATAGACAATATTTATCTAGGTTTCTACGTCTTTCTTTTAAAAAAAAAAAACAAAAAGAAATTTAAGCGAATTGTATTTCGCACTTTTTTATAGCGTAAATGGCAAAACATGCCATTTGGCTTTTCCTGTATTAAAAATAACAATATTTCTAATATTCTCGACGTAGGAACCTAGATTAATATTGACTATAACCGTATATCATCATAATATGTTGGAAATATGCTCCAACTGCAAATGAGCGTGTTATTACGTTTGTATGGAAATTCATCCGTCGCCGGCCCCTTAAGAGGTATTAAAGAGTATCTGCTACAAATCAGTTCTTCTCCATAGAAAACAACCAATGGGAACCGTGCATTAGCTTGTGACGCTCATATTTGCCCATGTGAACTAAAAACATTGATATAATTTTTGAAATGTTCTTGCCGAAGTTCCAGCCGCCTTTCAGGTCTATTATATGACTCTGAATGGCTGTAATTAACTTATTTCTCCATGAAAGGATTTCCAAATATCGCCATACCAATATTATCAATGAAGTCAACACCTCATTAATAAAATGATCGCATCGCTCGCTCACATACACCTCCCTAAACGATCTTCAACGCATGCGCGCCGCGCGACGATATAAATTAATTAGCGGTAATGAGCGCGCCATATTCTCGCTTTATGGCGAATAAACTCTCGTTTAGAGGCCCCTCCTTATATTAATGTGGAATATTGTTTTCTGACAGGACTTTATAGCGTGTTAATTTTATTGTGGGATTCTGTTTTATGTTATTAGCTGGTTTAACGAGTTTTTTTGATCGGGCTGTAAACTTGTTGTTCTTTACGCTGACTTATTGTCTACTTAATTGAAATTTCCTACCATGTGTTGTGAGCTTCTGTTTATAGTAATGTAGGTACTACTTAAACCGATTGTATTGTGAAGTTTAGGCTAGAACCACATTGGACCACGCCTGATTTGCGTGAATCTAGTGTAGCTGTACAAGTCTAGTTTCTATATAAAATGTATGGAGACTAACGCGCCCAGATCGACGTACGTGGCACACGAGTGCGCAGTGTAGTTCTACTAGAATGTCTCTCTTTTCTTCAATGCGTTGGGCATGCCGAGTGCAGCAGACAAAGCAAAGAGCGTTATTATTTTATTGATTATACTACCCGCGACTTAATGCACGTGGAGATAAGAACATTATTCTTCTTTTCTGTCGCCCTTAAATCTCGTTTCCACGGAAAAATAAAAAGTAGCATTATAACGTTAGGTATCTGTCAGGGACCGTCCCGTCAAAATCGGTCTAGCCATTTCGGAGATAAGCCGGAACAAACAGAATTTTTTATGTTTATTATAGATTTCGTTAAAAGATCAGAAGAATAGTAAAAATAGGTAAAAATTTTGTTATTTTTTATATTTCTTGTTTGTTTCGGTGTAAGTGCTTAGTCCTGTATAATTAAGATGTGACTTTGTGTGCATTTTGTGTTGCAACGAATTTTTTTTTTTTATCTATCTCTCTATCTATTTTGCGTAGCTAGACTATTAACAATCTAAAACTAAGCAGTTACCCCAAAATAGAAAGCTTTTTGCCCTGTATCAGTGTTAATTGTACTTACGCCTATTCAGTGTGACGACAAAGATACAACGATGGAATGGTTAAAGACATCATTATTACGTGATACAATCTTGTATCGTATTAAAAAAGACTGAATTTCCGTCTTAAACGACTAAAGCGTTATACTATCTATCCTAAATAGATCTCTAAGCATTTTTTCACGACAAAAAGGTCTTTGGATCGGTCCCCTGGTGCTGGCGAGGAGTAGAAGACCCCATTTACGTGCAAATCGTCACTTTGTTCGCTCGTTCGTCGGAGAAATGGCGTCATCTTTTAACACCATATACTTTTGTCACATACGTAAAAGCTATACGAACATACTTAGATACGTTGTTAAAAAGATAAGCTGATGTGAACTTGCAGACGGTTCGAAAAAGGTACTTTTTGACGGCTAGATATTGAAAAAACATGGTGGACATCCTATCCATACGCAAGAAACTTTTTGGGAAAACATTAAGTAAGGAGTAGAATTTCCTGCCGGAATCTGTGTTCCGCGATAGGTGCAACCTGGGGATCATTATGTCAAGAATGTGTTACTTCTAGGTAAGCGTGCTCCATGATCGCTTTCGATCAGGTGAGAAAATGGTAAGCGCAAGCCTATTAAGAGTATCAAAAGAGCTTGGAATTGCGTTTTAATACAGTCTTACTGTCCCCGCACAACAGCCACAAAAAAACGCCGCTTCGAGCTTCTTTTTGAGGCAGTTTTTTTTTTGTGGCTCGTGTGCGGCGGTGCCACTACAAAAAAACGCTTGAAGCGGTTTCAAGCTTCTCCGGACACAAGGTGTCGCTCGCTACAGCTGTTTTTTGCGGCCGCTTCTAGCTTTTTTTTTTAACGCGTTTTTTGGCGGCGTTTTTTTGAGGCGTGTGCGGGGACGCTTAGTTCAGGAGCAATAGCAGTATTTACAGATATAGGTTATGCATTATGCGAGTTTTTTTTTTTGCTAGGTGTCCTATCCCATTCCTGGGCAAAAGCCTTTACTGCTTCAAACTTCCGCGAGCAAGCCTAAGTAAGTATAAGTAAGCTTATTAATCCATGGTACATTGTACGTGGGCAATGGGGGCTATCATTTGGCGAGTTTACTCCATTCAGCTCACCTCTCTCCAAAAGCAGATTAGGCCTGTCAGGTCTGAGTAAAAGCCAAATTGTGTTGAGACCCTATAGTATGCTCGGTAACGAAACCGCCCTTTTTAGAAAAGTGATCTTACCTAACAACGCCATCTAGTTTCAAAATTTAGTAACAATTACTATGGCTTCATAAATAAATACAGTGAGGATCCTAGGGTTCGTGTATCAGTAACACTTGTGCAGTACGTGCCGCCTATTTCCAGTATCTTTTCAGTGACCGCGACCCCGACTCACTAACTCTGGAAAAAAGAAACATTTAAAGTCAATAAACAATATAAAGTAATAATGAATACCAACAGTAGTATCAGAACACACAAACTTAACCTTTAACATAACTCTGTGAGCCCTGCCCTCCCAACTGCCTCAAATAAAACATAGTAACTCGTACAACAAACGTCTCTTTGTAACTAAGACTTCATAAAGAGCCGGAGTTGGCAAAGTTTTTGTAAATAAGCTGAAACAAAGGCAGGCCGGGCGACCCGCGCCCCTGCGCCCCGGCGCCTCGGGACCCCGGGCCCCGCGCCTCCGCGCCCGCCTTCGGCCCTGGCTTTAGGCGCGGCTTCAAATGTAATAACGAATTTTGATTATTGTAATAAGTTGCTACGGAAAATGTTCAGGTAATGGCTTAAATTATTTGCTTGAGGTATAAATGTTACATTTTTATCTGAGAGAAAGGGCTGCTATTTTTGACGTGAAATCGTTTTTATCAGGGTACAGGTTACAGATGGTTTAAAAAATATAAAAAACACGTTTGTTTTAAGGGAGTCCCCTACATTTTATTTTATTCTGTTTTGTATTTGTTATTATAGCGGCAGCAGAAACAGGTACATCATCTGTAACCATTTCAACTGCCTAACTATTACGGTTCATGTGATACGGCCTTGTGACAAACAAACAGACGGACAGCGAAGTCTTAGGGTGAGTTGCACCATTTAAGTATAACGATAACAAAGCCATTAACAGTAATCGTCGAATTGACCAATAGGCGGCCGTTTTACGGCTGGTTATAGTTTGGTTATCGTTATAGTTAAATGGTGCAACTCACCCTTAGTAATAATGTCCCGTTTTACTCTTTGGGTACGGAACCCTAAAACCGTAGAAAAAGGAACCTTTAATCATGATGGTACGTACCGACGTGACCTGATTGATCCTGTCAATAATTCCTTCGTTGTTATGCATAAGACAGAACCATCAAATCAAAAGAACGCCCCAACCAAATATTGAACCGAAAAAACAGGAAAAAAACATCTCGTGGCTTTATTAAATTTCGTGAAGCTTCCCTTCAAAATGCATTAAAGTTGGCAAAGCTAGTTCGCACCCCGGGTACGCTCCGCTCTTACGTAAAACCTTACAACACATATATATATAGCATATATGTAACTATCATGATTTTGTCCGCAGTACGCAGGTACCTAGTTGCGGGTTTCCTGAACTTTCTGAAACCGCTGAAATAGACACGTGTAGACTTTGAGACAGTTATGAAGGCAATTAGCTTTTATACTCACAGATAGCTGTGTGGCGAGATTAGGTATAAGAGCACCCTAAAACTCTGGTAATGTGGTTAAATGGCTGTAAGTTAATCTTACAGATAAACTTCTTTTTTCTTCGTAATCAGATTGGTGTAGTTTTGTGACTAAGGCTTTTTTTTGAGGTGGGTAATCATCCAATGACTTCTTTCGCTTTAAGGTGGAGCGAAAGGACGTGTCAGAAGTTTTACTGACTAAAGCTGATGACACGCCTGATTTGTACGTAGAACGAAGTCGCGTGGCTTGTATCAACTGTAGCTCTACAAGTCTATTACTGATTGAAACCGCACATGTGTCCTTCAGTTACCCACACGTTCTGCGACCGTGAGTTTTCTTTTTAGAAACTCTCCATGACCTCAACAGGTCTGCTGGGCCACTACGGTTTATCTAACATCTCTTTGAGGCACTCGTGGAACACTGTGCGCCGGGGACGACTCGGACTCGGTCTGGTCGGTTTTCGGACAGCAGGACGGCGAGCTACCTTTTGCTCGCCGTTCGCAAACCCGCGCCAGCGGTGGCTGGTACTCAGGGTCGGTAACTAGGGCTAATAGGGCTAATAGGGCACTTTGATATTATTTATTTTTTAACCTTTCGAAGAGACACAATAGAAAGTCAATGAGAGAGCGTGCTGGCGTTCGCTTGGGCACAAAATAAATAGGTACACAAGACAATCTCATGTAGGTATGTTTTTCACTTTTTATACCTACGCTCGGTGGACGCACACTAATGAGCGTTTGAGCCGGAATTGTTCGACGAGTGATCCGAGACGCGACCGAGACATCGTTTCTATGACCGGTGTCTGTGTGCGTTGTCCGACCGCGCTTTGTATGTAGATTGACTTCTGTACCTATATATTTGGTGGCTTGGGGTTTACTGAATTAATGTTATCACTCATTTAGCTTCAAACAAATTTTCATTTTGTGAGTTACTTATTTCAAGAGGTTTATTTACAAAGAGCTCTTTTAGAAATAGGTCTGCACTTAAACATGGTTGTACATTTTACGTAACGTTCATCTTAATAAAAGATCGTAAATGTCCAGTACTAAACATTTCGCAGAACATTTTTATTAGCGCAAAGGAAAGATATGAGCTATCCTGTTAAATGAATACCTTAGTCTTTTACGACGCCGATCGCTTGGAAACGGCACCGGCACGTTTTATTTACACTTTTAAGAGATTATTGAGTTGACCTGTGTTTAATATTTAGTTTGCTGCCCTAACATGTTGTCCTGCCTTAACAATGAGCTAAAAATCTGTAATTTTCTAATTTTATTCAGAATTTTTGTAATTTTTCTCTCCACAAAAACTTTCTTCTGACAATAATACACCCAAAAAAAAAAACGAATTAGAGAAATTGGTCCTACCGTTCACTCGAGATGTCTGACACTATCTCCTGCTCCACCCAAGAGCGGGGGTTGTCATTGGATTATTTTCCCAACCAAAAAATAAAATGTCCTCAAGGGAAATAGGGATTCATTTCTTACCCGACTACGGCAAAGCCAAACGAGGGTAATGATTTTGATAATCTATGTATGTATGTAATTTAATATATATAAGTTTAAACCACAAGGAAAGATCTATGCTACTTTTTATCTGGTTCCGACATTTCGTCCGCAATACGTATATTGCGGACAAAGTACATAGACAAAGTTGCAGGGAAAAGCCGTTGTTGCATATTTAAACTCGACTTATTTAAAGCGAAAGCCCCCTCGCCCTAAAGACTGCAATACCCAATTGATTGGTGGTATGGGGACCGGGGACCGGGGAGGGCGCACCAGTTGCTTCCGCACGTCAGCACGGCAGGAGGCCAAGGACGGTCCGCCCGCATCCAGCCCTGGACGCAGATGCGGAACTCTAGTCAACTACAGTTTATAGCCAACTACACTACAGCTTACAACTCCAATAATCAAAAACATATAGGTATATAATATATTCCACAACTATCACACAACGCCGTCTAGTCCCAAACTAAGCAGAGCTTGTGTTAAACAAACTTATATATTTCTAAATACATCTACACTAATATAATAAAGAGGTAAAGTTTGTTTTTTTGTTTGTAGGAGGCTCTGGAAGTACTGGTTCGATTGATAATATTTTTTCACCAATAGAATAGCTTCATTCCTGAGTGGCATAGGCTATACAAGGTGCAGTTTTAAAACTGCACAATATTTCAGGAGGTTGTAATAAAACTCATAAATAATCATGTAAAACAACGATACCTGGTCAATAATCAGTAATACTTGTTATTTAATTTTTTAATTACACTAAACTAAATCGATTGATCGATGGCCGCGGGGACGTGGCTAGGGTGTGGCGTGCGGGATGATGATTGGATGATACATTATTTATGAAACTATCGTTGCGAGTTAGTGTGTGTGAAAACGTCCTTTATTGTTCCGTGTTTGTGTGTGTGAAAAAAGCAAGAAAGCGAGGTTATAAAAAAAAAAAAAATTACCTACTTATTTTATTATTGATTCGGGTCGAGAATCACTAACATAATTACCTCCTGAAATATTTTGCAGCTTCAAAACGACACCTTGTATAGATAAATTACACCCAGACACAGAACAAATGATCATGCTCATCACATAAACATTTGTCCTGGGTGAGAATCAAACCCACACCTCCGACATAGCAGTCAGGGTCACTAACCACTTGACCAACAGGCCAGTCCAGCAAATATGCTTTAAGTCTTACTGTTACATACAACGTGTAACGTTAAATGCGCAAAACCTGAAAATAGTTAGATCAGAATAACGAGCAGAATCTATTGAACCACTTTTTAATATAGGTCAATTTTTTCAAAAAAAATCTTTAATTTACATGTTGACCCGTCCATTTACTGATAGATCAAGCCATCACGTGCGCATACCCGTCCAAATAGGTAAACAAACACTAGTGGTTGTCACATTTTTTTTTTTTTTTGTGGGATATTAATAGATACGTCTTATTTCAATGCAGATATGAACTTTTTAATGAAACTAGAACAGCACATAAAATCTTTACATTTTTTAATGTTATTTTTTTTCTGTGAAGTTTAATTCAAATGATTGAATTAAAAATCATTTGGGGTGTCTGAGGTTTTACGCATTTAACGTTACACGTTGTACCTATAGCACGTTTCTTCATAAAAGATCTTGTTTAAAAAAATTTTTTTTCTTAGAAGACTATAAAATTATTAGTCAATTACATGAGAAAGATGGTATACAATAGTATATTAGAATCGGCCTTATAATGTTCCCACTGTTGGGACTTAGGCCTCCTCTCTAGGAGAGGGGATGGGCCGTAATCCACTACATGGGCCCAGTGTGGTTCGTCGGATGACACATGTCTTCAAATTATAATAAATAGTGCTTTTATTCGTATTTTTTATTTATTTTACAACCTACTTCTACAATGCACTCAATATTACCTACCAGTCTGCAGAGATACATAAGTAAATGACACAATTATCCAGTAATTTTATAGTTAACTTTTTTCTGACCTTTTACCCCTCTGGTTTCTTGGCCATTTGAACCAATATGTGTATATCGGAAGCACCTGATCTGTAGCCGCCGTGCCACAGAAGCAGGTCAAGGTCGCGCCTACCGCATCTCTCCCGGCCGCAGCCGCGCTCAATATTACAACATTACTTCTGTACTACATGACCGCTATTTACTTTATCCGTTAGGTAGCTTTAACCGGTATGTCTGACAATCATATCCTAATCTCCCGTAACATCTGTACATAGTTAAAACCAGCCGCCTAATCTTGCAGTTTTCTCGGTTATTTTTAAGAGTAAAAGAATTTAAGGAAAGCCTTTGTCCTGCAGTGGGAATCAACAGGCTCATGATAATAACTAACTCATCTTGTAAAATGCTGGTTGCTCCTAAGAACTTATAAGATAGGTAGTAAGACGAACCACAATTGAATTTAGTAACCCTGCTAAAGAAAGAAGCTACATCCTGTTTTAGGCACTGGAAGCCGTTTCCTTCATGTTTGGAAAAGGCTAAGCAGAATAGGTTGACTGATCATCATAATCCATCCAGTAAAGAGTACACAATGAGTATTTTTAATTGCCACGTCTGAGCGATCAGCAAAAAAAGGCGATTGCAGAAATGGGGATGAGTAGTCATGTCCATCAAGAAGATATACGACAAAGGTATTCACGTTTTTTATTAGCCTTTATATTGTCCAAATGCTAGACAAAGGCCCTTTTCCTTCTAAATCACTCTGTCTAGGACAATTTTTAGCTAAATTTACCCCAAGAACGTGATTAGAATCCAAGAACGATACACCACCGTCACAGCGGTCGACCTCAACGACGTTGTCCTCCCCCAAGCGTTTAGTAAGTGTCGATACTTGTCCATCTGTCCAAGTGCATTCGTGCGACGTGACCAGCTCACTCCCACTTCAGCTTGGCTGTTTTTTTCCCGACATCTATTACTTGAGTCATATGTCAGTCTGTCATCAGTAAGAGTGCTACGGGCCCCGCGCAATGGACTGAGCTCCAGACGTACAAAAACAAGTCGTGCATGATACCTCTATGTACCACACTAATTCTAACTACTTCCACATTTTCCATAAAGACAATGTAAGGAAACTGCTTACTTGTAGACACATCACTATAACTACCTAAGCCTCGTGGTCTCTCTGAAAAATAGATTAAAGAATTTTAATTCATTATGATATACAGATTTGGAAAGGGGGGCCGTGGTAGAATTTGCTAGAAGCCCCGTGCTAGCTTGATCCGGCTCTGCCCAAGGTAGTGTGACACCTATTATGCTACTCTCCGTCGTATTTAAGTTCAGATAAAAAAAATCGAAATCAAAGCGGGCCATAGTTTACGGGGCGTGTCTACACGAGAAATGATCGGTAATAAATACAAAATACTGCGTTGCAATTATAGGTCAAGGGCGGGTCTGGCCCTCCCTCCCCCATGCCGGCGCACCGCTCCCCCGCCCCTCTGCGGCCCGGTTCAATATCACAGCAGCAGCACTTCAGCACCTCATTCATACCTGTGTGTGAACAAGGATCATGAATTAAATGTCGTGTCGTATCGACGTCGCGAACAGCTCGCGTCAAGTCGTGTCGTGTCGTGTCGTCTGAAAGATTAGCAAGTCAACAAGGTTGGCTGAACGCGGCCGGGCTTAGCTAAGACTCTTGTGGAGGCTCTTTTAATCTCCAACCTTACCTCAAACATTATCCCTTTTAGTACTTATTTTGAGCGAAGCGTATCTCAGTACACTGCTGCACAAAACGGAGTGATGACGAGTCAGTATAATGTCTGAGCAGTTAAAACCCAAGCGCCCAAAATGACCATAAAACAGTGACTTTGTGAAGCCTACTCCTCGGTAACGGCCAAGTTAATAGTTTTGAAAAAAATATATGTTTATTATAGATTCATGAACAACATTATCTACATTAGATTTTTTCGTGTCATTAATCCTTTTGTCTAAAAAAAATATTTAGCAATTTTGCAACTTTTCCCTACTCCTTCGAAACGGCTTGGATCTTTAGAAACATTTTTACACATAAAAATTGGTGGTTAAATATTCTTCAAAGTGAACATAGCATATGTAAATCAATCAATATTTCGCAAAGAAAATGGGTTTAAAGGTCAGCCGCGTACTATCCGGGCGCAGCTAGACGCAATTAAATGCACAGATACGTGTACTGGCGCCTAGGCGGGTACGAGAGTTGTGTCCATTTAATTTCGGCCAGACAATTCAAGGGACTTTAAGCCTTAATCTTCCCCGTCATCTTTTAGCAGATAAACTTAACCACCTTCTTGAAATTAATAGCTTTTATTTTAATTCAATTATATTTACTAGTGTAGTAACCATATCTGTCATAACAAGATTATTTAAATCAACGATAGAAAATGGAATCCTTTTCAGAAATTCCGCCGAGGCCCAAGCGGCCATCGGCCCAGCTGGGTCCTCATGGTTTTTTTTTATAATGGGAAAAATTATACAAAGACAACCCCCGCTCTTGGGCGGAGCGGGAGATAGTGTCAGACTCTTACTGACTAAACGACCCACCCTGTTCCTTCTAGCCTTCATACCGGGGCTCGAGTTCCCTTTCGGATAGTAATGGTGTACAATAAAGAGTATTATAAATATAATAAATAAGAGAATGATAAAACTAAAAAAAAATATGATGTACATTACCATGCAAACCTCCACCGAAAATTGGTTTGAACGAGATCTAGTAAGTAGTTTTTTTTAATACGTCATAAATCTAAAAATATACACTATTATTAAAACATCGACCAAAGTTGCAACGAATTACAAGAAATTTTATATTACGTTACTTGCTGCTTCAAAACCCCTCATGGGCGAGTCCGACTCGCACTTGGCCGCTTTTCTTCAGTGAGAGATCAACAAATGACTTTTCTCCTCTCGCTCCGAGAGCATATCTGCCAAATGAACATGTTTTCTTTCTTTCTCTTTCCCTCACGCTTCCAAATCCACTTGCTGCCAACCCTTAGAGGTCTCCTTAAAGAAACACAAAGCCAGACGGATATGGGAACAAGTTTGTAGTCAAGCTCACGGCGTAACATCTTGTAGTAATCTAACAATCATTTAGGAAAACCGGAGTCTGCAACAGGTCTTCATTCTCTATGGAGAAAATAAAGTTAAGCAATATAAGTATGTTAGTAGAAGAAACCATCAAATACAATGGATCCTGAGAAAAGAATAGCATCACAAGTAATCACAACATTGGCAAAATCAAATTCATTAAAACTTCTTTACATAAATAATAATTCTTCTGTAGGTATGGTGTGTTTGTCACCTAATTCCGCCTAAACGGCTTGACCGATCTGAATAGAATTTTGTATATATTTTAGGTTCATTCCTCAAAATACCATCTCAGACACTAATCTCCATGATTCTCATATGTTTTGATCATTACACGTTCACTTTAAGGACTTCAAAAGAGACTGTTCTCTTAGTTTGGTTTTGATGGTTTTTTTTACGGTATTCAGCTAGGAAACACTAGATAGATAGATCGATTGATTCACTAGTTTCATTTAGTTGACATTAACGTGTAAAAGTGTTTTTTTTTCACAACTAACACACAACGCCGTCAAGTCTCAAGATATGCAGAGCTTGTGTTATGAGTACTAGACAACTGATAACCATACTTATATATTTCTAAATACATACATATTATAGATAAATTACACCCAGACACAGAACAAATGATCATGCTCATCACACAAACATTTGTCCTGGGTGGGAAGGAATCGAACCCGACGACCTCCGGTATAGCAGTCAGGGCCACTAACCACTACACCAATAGGCCAGTCAAAAGTCAGTCAAAGGCCAGTCAAAATTAAAGAGAGAGTTTTACTTAGTTACTCGTTTAAGAAGAAGAAGAAACCCCTTTAACCCTTGCAATGTATATGTTACCGTTTAAAAAGTTTAACACATTGTGTTAAGATCTGTTTATACTCACTTCTCAATTTTAGGTCTGACAATATACATGAGGACTCGTATTTCGCTTGTGTCGTCTTTGATTGTCTTCCTATTTGCAAATAAGTAAATATTATATTTTATTAAAACTTCATGCAACACAAAGGTACAAAGACGAACTTAATGGCATTCTCTACCAGTCAACCAAGACTGGTGAAGAGAAAACTTGGCAGGTGCATAAAAAAAAAATAGGTAATTAAGAAAAATAAGGGTACAACTACAAATGTATATTTAAAAATAAAATAGACATACATATACATTTAATATAATTTATTCCTACATATATATTTATATAAAGTAAAAGAAGGGATTTTTGAAACGACTCCGCTATTTGTTCTGAAAGAAATGCCACAACTTTCGCTAATGCATACTGCATAATAACATTTAGATATAGGTAACTCATAGGTCATAGCATTACCAATGAGTCACCATACATTACCCATAAAAAAGTACGCACATAAACACAGATTGCTCAGAATTTGATTATGTACTTACATAACTGTGTTTATATTTTTTAACAGCTAAACTTTTACCCATATTTCAAAGTCTATGTAGATACACATTAACAAAGACGCTACACAGCCGTCTTTGCTGTTTCCAGGGCTGAGCCACAGCTCCCCACCAGCCATAAATCTACGTTACGTGGAGGGTATGCGTAGCCCTAATAAAATTACTGCCATCCTTAGCGAAATTATTCGGAAAGTCAATGGCTCTTTGCAAAAAGGTTCTCTCACTAACGAGAGATGCTTATGTTTTTACTTTTATGTTGACTTTAATACAGTAAGTCCCTACATCTATCTTTTTTACGACTATTATGAAATATTTATTAGCTGTTATGTTATGACGGATAACAAAATGTTTCCCATCTTCTTGCTTCAGTGCCTTCATTTTCATCATGAGTAACAAGGCCGAACGAGAAATTCAGGAAAACTACCAGCCAAGGGCGGCCACGAAGAAGAACAGGAAGGCCGAGCTACAAAAAAACGTGAGTTTGTCGTTTTTTGTTACGGACGGTACGCAACTCTGTGCGACTCGGTCTTGGCCGGTTTTTTTATTACGTTTTTGATGTGATAAGATGGCTAATAGTGATGAAGCGAGAAAAGAAGACCGGGTGCGTTAACTCCTAATATTGTTAACTGCAACCATTGAATGACTTAGAAAAGACGTTATTTTACTGCGGTACACTTAACTACTTATTTACTTTATTAGGCTTTTAATAAGATAAGTTACCTTGCAGTCCTTAGGTCATAAACATATAAGTACCTACTTCGTGAATTAAAAGCTATAATTATAGCTGTAAAAACGTCCACAGCTAAAACTGAAAAAGACCAATATAATAACTTTAACGAAAGTACACACTTAACTGAAAATAAATGACCCTATTAATAAAACACTCAAGTATTCGATAAAAACATTCAGTACTTTTCCTTATATTAACTTATTCGCGAAGGACTGAAGACTTTTTATTCGGAACTTTTTTCATTGAAATTGATTTCCTCAGAGAAGAAAATTGTAAGTATTTCAATCGAATCTCGTCCAAATTGAGATGAATGTATGGAGACATTACGTGAATGTGAACCATTGGGAGAGCCTCGTCCTCGCCGCGAACGAAAGTGGCACAAAAAGGTTCTCATCAGAGCCGGAACAAAAAATTCTGCGAAGTTTTTATCTTTTATTGCGTGTCGTCTATGGCTGCTCGTTTTTATGTGATCGGTTTTGTGGCCGATACTGCGCAGTTACACGGGCAATGTTCTGTTTCTAACGGACCATTCAATTTCACCCATTTTTACAATGACAGTTACAAATATAAACAGTTTTACAAACGTTTATGTTTTCAGGTAGAACAACTAGCAAATTACCATTGAGTGAAGGAAATGGCTACCGTGAGGGAACGGAATTTCTCACGTCCCAGCCGCCGCCGAAGGAGCCCTGGCTTCGGGCGATCTCCGACCACCGAAGGAAGGGGGTTGCGGACGAAGAGAAATAAGAAGTTCGCCGTTCGCCTGTGCGGTAAAAACATGGGGTTACCATGGCACCTCAAGGAGTTGTCAGCAACTGTAGGGGCCCAGCTGGGTCGAAGCCTAGGTACTGGGCCCAAGAGTCTAGTTCCGAAAGAGAGGCTCGGCCCTGGTATGAAAGGCAAGAAAGAACGTGGTGGGTTTTTTAGTCTGTAAGAGTCTGACACTATCTCCGGCTCCGCTCAAGGGCAGGGGATGTCACTTGGATGATTATTACCCACCGAAAAGAAAAACCCTTGAGTGGGAAAATACATAATTGAATCATTTAAAACCAAACCACAATAAACTACCATTGTGCTCTTGATAAGAGTGTGCAGAGTACAAAATAAATGACAAATAAATCATGTTCTAGAGATCCTCAGAGAGTCCTGAAATGCACCAAAAGTTTTCCCAAACACTTACGATGCATTTTTAATTTAAACAGCCCTTACTATATATCTATAATTAGGTATGTATACACATTGTTCATGTCCATAAGTGGTGAAAGGCGTCGCGTCGCGGTGCGCCGGTGTCAACCATTAATAAAGTGCTTCCTTCCGAGCGGTGACTGCCGTGACAACGCCGTGACACGCCGCGCCAATCACCGCCTGTGTGGCTCTTACCTGCGCTACTTTGTGGAATTCATGTTAGTTGGTCGTTTAGACACCATTAATGAAGACGAAGATTCTTCGAGAATTGAAGGTCACTTTTTGGCATCGCTGGGCACGCCACAATTGCGGTGATGTGAACGCTCTTTGTAGAGTTGCTGGAGAGGTGCTAAGGCGTCTTCACCTTCCATCTCATGTAGACATGCAAAAGTTGGGAAGGTTCCTGTTCCGGATTCAGGCAGAAGAAATACCCGGGAGTCATCATTATGCGGACTGCCCGGAGGATACAGTGGGGGTGTCAGGGGTGTGCCCCGCTTGGACGGAGCACGCACCGCTGTAGCCATGTTGACGGCGATCAATTTCGGTCGATTTTCGTACCAGAGCTTCTCTTGGGTTACCCTTCCTTCACAGGGGTCGTCTTGATAATCAAAATGACACAACAGACTACTTGTAATCCACCCATTCGGGTCGTGACTGTGTTCTATCCATCATTTTGGAAGCTACTTCCTTACTACGTGCTCAGCAACGGTTTTTCCGAGAAAAAATAATTTGAATTGCACCTAAAAATGTATCCTTCATAAACTAATCTACCCTATTCACACATCAGTCCAGAATGAGATGCGCTCATAAAACATGAACGAAACACAAAGGTATGACGTATCGCCTGACCCTCATCAGACGCACGCCGAAGCAAATTGAAAACGGAACATTTAGATCCCATCGCACGCTGATGCCTATAAAGGTAAACCAATTTTACCGCGGGGCGAGGGGGGGGCGGGATAACGCTGTCCTTTTCGCCCCCCATCCCCGCGCTGCGCGGAGGGGGCATGTGGCCCGACATTGACCCGCACTGCGCCGTGCCGCCTGCACAGGTGCGTCATTCATGTGCCCCCTCCGCCCCTCGCAGCCTGCATAGCGGGCATGTTGCAATGGCTTGTTACCGGATCAAACTGGTTTCAGGGAAATTCGCTGCAAACTGCTTTGTGTTGACGGGAAATTGATATTGTGTGAAAATTCTTGTCAAAGTTTTGTGGCGTACGTTTCAGTATGCTAGCAGACATGGTGAACACAAGGGTAACTAATATATGTCCTGTGCAAGTATAGAAGGTATACACGAGGCAGGTACGAAACTGTCTACATGACAGTTTCGTACCTACCTCGTGTATACCTTCTATCCACCTAATGCAAAATTACCCAAGTTTTTATCCCCTGCTTAAAACTGTTTCATAAACTCTGTTAGTACAAAACTCAGTTATTTAGCCCCTCTCGGCGGTAAAGTAGTGCCGGCTTAGATATTACGGAGTCAATGGGCCCTGCGAGACCGCTCGCCGTAAAGTAGCTCGCAGCCTCGCAGGTACCTCCGTTATCTCGGGAAAATGGAGGCAGCGCGCTGGAGCCTATGAGAAGCAGGGAATTTTCTTCTTTGTTACTATTTTGGGGTAAATAATCTGATTAGAGATAGAAAGAAAAGTAACAGCGTGTCATGTTTTAGACTTAGTATTTCAGAGTGCTTTTAAATTGTCAGATTATAATAGTAGTTTTTACACCACCTGCTCGATAATGTCGTTTTATGTGTCATACAAACCTCACTTAAAGCAAGTCATTCTATCCCTAGGGAGATAATGCAGTATGGCCGATCCCTAGGGAATAATGAGATTTGAATTTGGAACATTAAAAATCGTCAACATTGTGAATTAAAATGTAGGCGCATCGAACAAGTTGACTTGAAATTCAAACCAAAGAGTATGTAATCATATGATTCAAACTGGCCACTAACAAAAAAAAAAGAAAATAGAATAAAACGTGCGTACTGACGGGAGCGTTACAGAAAATTGAAACTATATGTAGAATCTTGGAGTATGTAGTGAATTTTGTTTGTTTGATGAACTTGTAAATACTCGTGTCTGTCTAATAAGTCAACCGACTTGGGAATTTTGTATAATATTTAATTATTTAAAAAATACTTAGATTCGATACTTTTCATAAGGTTCTTCTGTTAGTAAAAAATAATCTCTATCTCTTAATTAACCTTGATTATTGAACCCGTGTTGACTACATCAGATTTAATTAAATCCTGATAATTACCCAAGTCGTTTAACTTATTAGACAGACTCTAATACTTATATTTCTCTAGTATATTTGGTCGACCAAATTGTCTGTTAATTATCTCACAGATGGTGTAAAAAGTAGAGTATGCAACACGGGGATAAAGCTGTCTTTGTCTTGGGCGGCTTGAATTCCTCACTTCACTCAGGTTTCTTTATTAACCCCCTCGCGATGCTCGGGAGTTAATTTTATAAATCCCTCACTGTCGTTCGGGATTAATATCAGCAGCCTTCGTTTCGTTCGGAATTCAACATGCCGCCCGCGACTTAAAGACACTGCTTTATCCCCTAGTCACATAATAGTAGTTTATGTAAAATAAAAGCAAGTCATTCTATCCCTAGGGAGATAATGCAGTATGGCCGATCCCTAGGGAATAATGAGATTTGAATTTGGAACACCAAAAATCGTCAACATTGTGAATTATAATGTACGTGCATCGAACAAGTTGACTCGAAATTCAAACTGGCTACTAACAAAAAAGAAGAAAATAGAATAAAACGTGCTTACTGATGGGGGCGTTAAAGAAAATTGAAACTATAGAATCTTGGGGTAGTGAATTTTGTTTGTTTGATAAACTTGTAAATATAATACTTATATTTCTCTAATATATGATTTGGTCGAACAAATTGTCTTTTAATTATCTTACAGATGGTGTAAGAAGTGAAGTGAGGGATTAAAATCAGCAACCTTCGTTTCGTTCGGAATTCAATATACCGCCCGCGACTTAAAGACACTGCTTTATCCCCTAGTCACATAATCTACTATTATTTATTTAATTTACCATTTTTGTGCACACATGAAATTATAAGAAAAGAAGAAGGACAGAAAAATAGTACAAAGGTGATGCTTATTTCTAATGAAATCTCTTCCAGCATACCTGGAAACTTGAAGAAAATAGAGAAGTAGACACCGTGTGTAAAAATAAAAGGAAAATTACTGTCCCCGCACACGGGCTTCAAAAAAACGCCGCTTCAAACTTCATTTTGAGACGGCCTTTTTTTATGGCTCGTGTGCGGCGGTGCCGCTTTTGTTTGTGGCCGCTTCTAGCGTTTTTTTTAAGATCGTTTAAACATTAACGTTTGATGATATGTCAATCCTCGTTTGGCCATAATTATCATTGATGTTATCCTTTTATCGACATAGAAATTATGACAATAAAAGGTTTAAAGAAAATAGGCCAAACGAGGAATGTTAAATAATCGTCGTTTTTATTAAGCGAACTGGCTTGTTTTAGTTGGCCATATCATGAAGTGATCAATTAGTAAAATCTGGCCATGACCCTATACACAGTAGACTTACATATACATAGTAGTTTTATGACAGTCAGATTTTGTTTTGTTTGTAAAGATACTCGTATTTTAGAATAACTAGCCAAACTGATAATCTACAACCGTTATACCTAGTAGAAAACCTCAAATGTATGGGAATGACTTCATCTCAACGTTATGTCACGTGGTCAGAACAAATGAATCGGAACCGTTACCGACTGTAACTTGGCTAGGCCTTTTTTTATGGTGGGAAAAAATCATCCAATGACAACCCCTGCTCTTGGGCGGAGCGGGAGATAGTGTCAGACTCTTACTGACTAAAAGACCCACCCCGTTACTTCTAGCCTTCATACCGGGGCTCGAGCGCCCTTTCGGATAACCCTGGCCCCAGTAGGCTAACTTGGCTAGGCCTGCTAAAGTGTTATGTGATATGTCATGACTGTAAGCGCCGAAAATAAAATTTTAAGTGATGGCGTGTTGCCACATGCACCACTCTTGTAGTAAAAGGCATAAACTTAGTCATTCTTACTCTAGTAGTAAAATTGAAGATATTAATAGAACCACCCGACTCTTACTAATTTTAATGTTACAACATTGCTCAAACTGTATTTTACTTCACGAACGTTCCATTGAAATTCAAAATAATTTGAATGTAAAGTTATGAGCACGCTAGGCAAATGTCAAGGTGTTTCGTGGCACGACTTGGAACCAATTGGCACAGCTGAGGTAGTCTTAGGCATGCGCGATCAGCCGAGTTTGATCCGTTGAGACGAGGGTTGCCAGGTGTGAAGAGGGAAATTAATCTATGGCCTTTACTGGTAATAAAATCTTTATGGCCAGTTTTCATGAGTGTGTTGTGAATACTTAAGCAAATAATGGCTACAGGGCTTCATCAGACTAAGTCAGTCAAGCTATGAGTTTACCAGTCTTAGCTTTTTTTTATCTAAAAGTAACTAACTATTGAGTTTTTTTTTTTTGTTATTTTTGGCAACTATTTCACCTGATGGTAAGCGATGATGTGGTCGACGATGGAGCACGCTTGCCTAGAAGTAACCTATTCACTCTTGACTTAAAGATACCCTCACCTTCGCTTTCCATCAGGTGACATGGCGGTCAAGCGCGAACCTATCATCGATAAAAAAAAAGCGTGCTCCACCGTCGCTCGGCCACATCATCGCTTACCATCAGATGAGATATAGGTTGAGCCTTTACGGGACTTCAAATAAATGGTGGTCTAAATAATAAATTAAATATTACGACGATTACAATGATTGTGAGAATTGGCTGTATCGAACCGCGTCTGTGAGGTCTGTGAGCCGAGCTGTGGAGCCGAGAGATGACGTGGAAGCGGCGTAGCTCCTAAACCCTAAGCCCCACGTCCCGCGCGCTTCTTCCTGTGGCCATACCTACGTAGTGATGCGCCGACATACTCCCCGGGTTGAAGTGATGACTTCAAGGGTTGACTGGAAGAGGGCAGATGCATTTGCGAACCTGTAAATAATAAAAAAAGATAAGTAAAAAAAAGTAAAAAACTAAAACGACAAAAAAAAACGACACTAAAAAAATATGAAATAAGATTATCAGAATGCTGAAATAAAAAAGGTAACTGGAAAAACAAGAACAGAATTAAAAGAAACGCCGTATAGTCACACGTTATTAATGATTCGGTTGGTACCTATATTTGATAAGTACCACTAGTAGGTACCAGTGAAGACGTCTAACTATACCTCATATGTCGAGTTCCGATAAGTAGATTAGGAGCTATGAGGAAATAGATAAATATACTCACACACATACATACATAGCCTGTCAAAATCACAACCCTTCTTTGACTTTGCCGTAGTCTGGTAAAAATTATATATCTACGAGCTCAGTATAGCAACTCCGTCCAGGTGTTAAGCTAAGGTTGCGTCCTTGCCTGGGCGCAGTGTCACCCCGTGCTAATCCTCGGGCCGCGACGTCGCCGCCGCCTCCGCCCCGCACCCCGCGCCCCCACCACCACGGCGCCCAAACGTTTCGACACCGCACGGACTGATGCTATTTCTATAATGTTCTGAAAGTCGTTATGTCATAGCACGATAGGCAAGTTAATAGAAAGGTTTGACTAAGTAAGTACCTAGGTTCAATGTCATGACAACTTTCTTCTATTGCGTCAAACAGGTCATAAAAAAACCGGCCAAGTGCGAGTCGGACTCGCCCATGCAGGGTTCCGTAGCAGCAAGTAACATAATATAAAAGTTCTTGTAGTTCGTTGTAACTTTGATCGATGTTTTAATAATAGTGTATTTTTTTAGATTTATTACGTATTAAAAAAAACTACTTACTAGATCTCGTTCAAACCAATTTTCGTTGGTAGTTTACATGGTAATGTACATCATATATTTTTTTTAGTTTTATCATTCTCTCATTTTAGAAGTTACAGGGGGGGGGGGGACACACATTTTGCCACTTTGGAAGTGTCTCTGTTCTAAGTATGGGGACCCCCAAAATTTATTGCTCTTTTTCTATTTTTGTGCAAAAATCTTAAAGCGGTTCACAGAATACATCTACTTACTAAGTTTCAACAGTATAGCTCTTATAGTTTCGGAAAAAAGTGGCTGTGATATACGGACGGACAGACAGACAGACATGACGAATCTATAAGGGTTCCGTTTTTTGCCATTTGGCTACGGAACCCTAAAAATGACATGTAGGCATCGATATATATGTACTACGCACTAGATTAGGCGTGCTGAACATTCACTTCAAACGAACCCGTTGCACTGAATTCAAGGCAAATTGACATTGATGACTTTAGTGCAATTTTGACGTTCATACAGTGTGAGAGCGGCGCTTATAAATTCAAAAGAATTGAATAAAATAATTGATTATTCAAGCAATTTAATAGCTTCAAATTTCGTAATAGTATGTTAGAAATTATATTATTTTATTTAAAGCTTTTCCATTTTACAATCATAGACTAAAACATGCAGATTTCCCTCCCACAAAAACCGTTTTTTTACTTACAACTGCTTTAGTGAACAGTTGAACACGAACTTTGCATGATGTTTTATTCCGTTTGTTTTTTTTTTTTAATATTTTATTTACATAATATTTTTTCTTTTTTTCTATAAATAATAAGTACCAATAAATTCCGTCAAATTTAATAATTATGAATAGGAATACTTCTGTTTTTCGATACTGTAAAAACTCAGCAAGAAATGCCAGCAAATCATTGAGTATCAGTTTTATCGCTAAGTTTTGTGGTTAAGCATTCTGTCATTCGTAAGCACTGAGGTATTACGTACCTACCTAGATATTATGTATACATACCTAGATTAGTATTCAAATATAAATTAGGTTCAGTTGAATTTGTAGTCATATGTGTAATATATGTGATAGGTACATCACTAAGTGATCATTACTATTATTGAGATTTAGTCCTTCATAAACTATAATTATATTTCAAGTTTGTTCACTCTGGTCAGCCGAAAAGAGAAAAACCGGCCAAGAGCGTGTCGGGCCACGCTCAGTGTAGGGTTCCGTAGTTTCCCGTCCGTCACAATAAGTGTACCCACTTATGAGTTTAAAAAAATGCTTGCATTTACAATTATACTACAAACTTAGTCCAGAAATTATTTTGTAGAACCTTTTTGTCTTTTTGTACAAAAACTGTTGATTTTGAAAATGATTTTCCTAGAAATTCCTTATAAAGTTCTATTTTTCAGATTTTTTTCATATTTTCTAAACTTATGGTTCAAAAGTTAGAGGGGGCGGACACATTGTTTTTTACTTTTGGAGCGATTATTTCCGAAATTATTGACATTATCAAAAAATGATTTCAGTAAACCCCTATTGATTTTTAAATACCTATCCAACGATATATCACACGTTAGGGTTGAAATTTAAAAAAAAAAAACACTTTCCACTTTACATATAGGGGGGCTACCCTAATAAAACATTTTTTCCAATTTTTATTTTACCACTTTGTCGGCGTGATTGATATACATATTGGTACTAAATTTCAGCTTTCTAGTGCTAACGGTCACAGAGATTAAGCGAGGACGGACAGACAGATAGACAGACAGACAGACAGACATGGCGAAACTATAAGGGTTCCTAGTTGACTACGGAACCCTAAAAACTGATAAAATGTTCAAGAGGATAGACGTGAAAACACGTAGCTTCCTACAAAATATCCGTATATCTGCTCTGCACACTTTCAAACTGATGATACTAAAGCTGGAAAACGTCTGCTATTCCTTGCAGTAATGCTATTCCCTCAGAATGTGCCTTCAAAGATTTATAGCTTTCCCCTACATCATTAAACCAAGTGCAAATTAATGACTCCGAATCAATTTTTGATTCGCCCCGAAAAATTAAGTTGAAAATAGATTTTAAAAAAGTTTTAGTTTTTCATGTAATTTATTTCATCACCACTGCTCTCAAAACGGTGAAGGAAAACATCGTGAGGAAACCGGCATATTTCGAAGACATGCGACATTCACCAACCCGAACTGGGCCAGCGTTGTGGTTTACGGCCCATTCCCTGTCCTAGAGAGAAGGCTTGAGTCCCAGCAGTGGGAAACATTAAAAAACTGATTATTCTATAGTTATAGTTGTTGTTTATTTTGTTACTAAATATTAGCAGCGCAGTCCTGACTATCATTCACTAAAGATAGCTGTCCTTTAGAATGATGATTACAATAAATGGTTTCATTATTTTACACGATTTTGAATTCACTTATTTATTAAAGTAGTAGACGTAGTTTGCTGAATTTACACTAACGTGGACTATTAATTTTGAAATAGAGTTTTATTGTAATGAAGTATTGTAGGCAAAAAACTGTGTCACTTCTGCGGTATAAAAATCTATATGGATAACATGTCATTACACTATGTTGAACTAAACGCGTAAGTACTACGAAGTTCATGGCGCTTAAGACGTTTTGGTCGCGAAAAAGGTATCCTCTAAAAGCTATCAGCGCTTTATATTTTAATAGTTCTGTTAGACGACATCATGCCAATGCCAATGTAGCGCTGCAGCAGATTTTCGTTTTAACTTTTCAATATTTTGACAAATAGTTTCCATGAAAGGGCTTGTCTATCACTAGAATATAAGTCAATGCATGTAAGCAGGTACTTACTTATGCCCGCACAACTGTAGGTTTCTAAATCTAGGCACATTGATGCATGAATTGACTATATCACTGAGACGTCTAAAACCGTGTTTTCTGAAGAAACTATTTCGGCAGTTCGATTTAAACACAGTCTGTATGCTCTGGTGAAAACAGCACTTTATATGTTTGCTAGCTTAAGAGAAAAGAGGTTCCTAGGAGAAAGCTCTTTGTGGTCTCGTGCTATTATGAAATGGCTGGCGAATTTTTACATGGGAATTAGTCAAATGACTTCTCCCGCGCTGGGTAGAGCAGGAGAGTGTCCGAATTCTGCTGAATAAACCCCGCCTGTGTTCCTTCAGATGCCATTTGTGAGGGCCATGCCACGGCAAATCTTTCGAACAATCCTGCGATGCTCAGAGAAATAACTAGGTCAGGTACTCCAACCACAGGCGCCGCGGGAAGAATATTTAGGTATACAATATTATGATTGTTAATGATTTCTACTCAAACGTGAACTAAATGTAACAAGTTGAAGTATAAGTAAGTAAAGTAAGTTAAAGTATATAGTATAACAGTTCTGCTTGTTGTAGTCGTTAAGGTTTATAGTCCCTTGAACCATCTGGCCGAAATTAAATGGACGCACCTCTCACACCCGCCTAGACGGCAGTACGCAAATCTGTGCATTTATTTGCGGCCAACAGCGCCCGGAAAGCACGCGGCTGTCCTTTTAAACCCATTTTCTTTGCGAAATATTGATTGACTTACATATGCAATGTTCACTTTGAAGAATATTTAGCCACCAATTTTTATGTGTAAAAATGTTTCTAAAGATCCAAGCCGTTTCGAAGGAGTAGGGAAAAGTTGCGAAAAGTTGCGAAATTGCTAAATATTTTTTTTAGACAAAAGCATTAATAGCACGAAAAAATCAAATGTTGATAATGTTGTTTATGAATCTATAATAAACACATATTTTTTTCAAACCTATTAACCTGGCCGTTACCGAGGAGTAGGCTTCAGAGAGTCACTGTTTTATGGCACTTTTCGGGCGCTTGGGCCTTAAGTTCGTCTGCCTTCGTGCATGAAGTTTAAATAAACAAATTACTTAATCTGTTGTAGATTAATATAATATGTAAAGTTTGTTTTTTTGTTTGTAGGAGGTAATCTCTGAAAGTACTGGTCCGATTGCAAACATTTTTTCATCGATGGGAAGCTGCTTTATTCCTGAGTGACATAGGCTATACTTTATGTATGCACTTTGTTGTCTATCTGTCTGTCTGTCTTGACAGCCCTTTATTTCGGGAATGCGTGGAGATACCTCCACGTTGAAATTAAAACCATATACTCAGATCTGCAGTCCTTCGAAAGTTCGAAGCTGTAAAAAAATCAAACTTCTGAGTTAATTAAAAAAAAGATACGGCCGTTTACGTCGCAAAAAAACGTGTACGACACTCTCAAGGAAATCAAAATTCATAGGATACTTCCCGTTGACCTAGAATTCTGAAAAAAGTAAATTTTTGGTTACGTCACAATTTTTTTTTTTTGTGATTCGGAAAAATCTTCGTCTATTTGGGAATTGAACTGTTTTCATGGGTAAGTTTGTACGGAAACCTCAGTGCGCGAATCCGACTCGAACTTGCCCAGTTGTTAGCTTAGTAAGGCAGTATAGGTCGATAAAACAAGTTAATACTCAATACTCAATACTTTATTGCAATCCATATGTAAACATAGATGGTTTTGAAAATTTTCATAGAACAATATGGACCCTGTCGGGCACAGCAAAATGTAGGAGAGAGGAAGAGGGCTAATTAGCAATTCACGGAGTTCAATAGATAATTATTGTAGATCTAATTTGCTGAATTTAATTAGGTTTATTATTATGTATGTATATTATTATAACACTATATCTTTGTATAAGTATGAGTGAAATATATAATGTATTTTATGCTTATTCTGTGTCGTCATTAAAGTATCTAAATTATGGGATGTATGTATATTATTATTTTGTGTTTGTGTATAAGAATGCGTGAATTTTGTCAAATATTTTTATTTATTTTTTATCGTCTTTATTATTTAAATTAAATTAAATTAACGAATGTGTATAATTATTGTCGTAAAAAATAATTATGTCAGGTATTATTTTTTATCGTCATTATTATTAATTGTGTTTATTCATTATTTATGTATATTACTATCATGTCAGTGTATGTGAATAGGGGAATTATGTAAAGTATTTTTTGTTTCTTATCGTCATAATTATTCATTGTGTTTATAAATTATTTATGTGTATTACTATTGTCAGTGTATGGGAATAGGTGAATTATGTCAAGTTTTTTTTTTATCGTCATTATTGTTAATTACATTTTTATTTAAATGACACATGCATTTTATTATTATTATGTCCGTATATAAAAATAGGTAAATTGAGTCAAATATTATTTTTAGCGTCATTATTATTAACTTATATTTTATTTAATTACATCATGTTATTATTTATATGTCTATTGAGAGTAATAATAATATGAATTAGATACAAGTTATCCATATTTCTCCCGCGACATGGTAACCCTTCCAGACAAGACGCGCCCATGGCTCGGAAGCAGTTTATGTCATAAATGTCAATCAAATGGTCGTAACGTTTTATAGGCATTCCGGCTGAGCCCGCATGTTGGGTTCCGTAGCATTCCGCACTTGTTCTATTTGCCATCAACCACCATTTTTTTTTTTTTTTTTTTTTTTTTTTTTTTTTTTTTTTTTTTTCCACAACTATCACACAGTGCTGTCTAGTCCCAAGCTAAGCAAAGCTTGTGTTATGGGTACTAGACAACTGATAAACATACCTTATATATTTCTAAATACATACATATTATAGATAAATTACACCCAGACACAGAACAAATGATCGTGCTCATCACACAAACATTTGTCCTGGGTGGGAATCGAACCCACGACCTCCGGCATAGCAGTCAGGGTCACTAACCACTAGACCAACAGGCCTGTCTAAACCATTGTTAGCCACGAAGTTTGTTTTAATAGCTGTCATGTTTGTTTGTACAAAATTACAGAAATTATTAGTCACTGCTGGTTTTTGTATGATTTTCTTGTAGGCAATTAAGATTGCAAACAACACGCCACATTTCTTTTCTGATTATATTTTCAATATAACTTGAAAGAAATAATAAAGTTGGGAAGATACAAAAATAGTTTAATCTGCTTATACCATTACTTGTGTAGGGACATCTATAGCGCCACAAAGGAACTAAAATTTGAAATCCTGCATCGCGGTATTAGGCGGTTAACACACTGCCACGCACCCCATAGCGTAGTGCGTAAATGCGTGTCTTAACGTTGCTTGTAAGTATCTTCCGCACAGTCCAACACACTGAAACTGCATCCACGCGCGTTCATGTAGATCACGCACCTACATGCGGAGAAACACGCACTCACGCGCGTGGGAGCGGGGCGACAGGCATGGTATGCCACACTGAGTCTCGTAGTACCGTGCGTGATTTTGTATGAAATGAGTGCGTGCCTACGTGAATTTACAAGACGCACCTACGCGCGTGAGTGTGTAAAAAACCCGCACGATGATGCAGATCTGCACTCCCGCAAGTACGTGCGTAGGAGCGTTTTCACGCGCCACGCTGCGTGGTGCGTGGCAGTGTCATAACCGCCTGAGAGTTCTCTGCGCTATTTGAACATATCGCACCTCCACTCAAATAGTGTTACAACTAAAACTCAAATTTTTGAGAAAATATTAAATTATATAATAAAGAGATTTCTACTAAACTCTTTTCGACACAAACTTTAGTAAAGTGGCATTATTCAAGATTCAGCGAGTATTCGCGTTCTCGTGACTAATTTTGGCCGAGTGGTACCTACGTCGAGTCGCGAAGTATTCGGGCGAACATGGATGCTTGCCGTGGTACTGTCAGTGCTAGTGTAGATGAATCGCGTATATCCGAATATGATATTTTTTATCGCGACTTTGTGATACGAATATTCACGCGATAAAGCAGACACAGCATAAGAGGTTTTTCCTCAAGACCCAGTAGGTACTTACCCACCTACTTAACTTGAAGACCGACAAGGAGCCTCTCATCCCTTGCCTCAATAGGCCTCTCCGTGTTTTGTGTGTCAAGAGAATGGACAGCAACATCCTCAAGCTACAATAGATTCTCAAAGATTAACAATTTTGCAGGCAGCTCAAACATAATTCTACCAGCCAACATACCTACCCTTAGCAAAGGTTGATTGTATTAATTCATCATTAGAACATTACTAGGTAGATATTACAATTTTGTAACGCTTGAATAGAAAAAATGCTTCAAATCGTACGTTTGTGCGGTGCGGCAATTAGCGAAGCGAAGCAGTCGCATTCAGTTGGTTTTATATTTTCGCGCGAACTCTTCAGTGCGGTGATTTGTTATAAATAGGTAAATGGCGCCAGATTGTAGCTATCAGGAAATACTGACTCGGAGTTCTTCGGTGTTTACAATATAGGTGGCATTAATGAGCATAAAATACCTAATCCTCCTGTAATGTTCTCAATACTGGGACTCAGGGCTCATCTCTAGAAAAGGGATTTTATAGGGCAAATAAATAATATAAGCACAAAAACATAAACTTCGAATCTGTTATAGGTTACATAACTGTCTTCATACTTAGACAGCATTTAGGTATAGATATGTAATTAGTTCATATAGTTGTCTTCGTGTCAGTCGGACGATTGCGGTTTAACCTTCACCCGCCACCTGCTGACGCGGGTAACCCATCGATCAATGCCTCTTCACTCTTGATTAAGACATCCTTTTTATTGATTTAGTGAACCTTGACTGTCTTCGTAAACCACTATGTTTGGTAAACGCTTGTGAAGGACAAATATGTACCTAGGTGATTACTTTCACAAGAATGTTGAATGTATGTAACTTATGTTAGCGGTATGAATGTAACATAATGTAACAATGTGGTGATGTCGCAAGCTAGCTATATGAAGGATCAAAGGCCGAGTTCTTTGTGAAACAGAAGAGCCTCGCCGCTTTGTAACTTGTAACGTGAAAATATAAGTGGGTACTTACTTCCTACTTGTAAGTTTCTATATTAAGGCTATTAAGTAGACAGCTTAATAACCGAATATTGTTATGGTCCAGTGGTTGAGGCTCCGGCCTCTCATGCATGAAGTTGCCGGTTCAAAACCGAGCCAGTAAGTAGGTACTTAACCAATGTTAGTTTTTCAGTTCATGCTAAGTACCTTACTTTTCTAAGTTAATCTAGAACATTACTGACAGTCCGCACCTCAGAAAGCCGTTTATCTCGGTTGTCATTCATAGATCTTTAACGGTCGCTACAGGTATTCAGACACGAAAAAGAAGTCAAAATGACTATATCCAGGGAGTGTCGTGTTAACCAGTAATATACTTAAATAAGTAGATAATATACCTAGATCATTATTTAAAGGTGTATTATTTTAAGATCTGATAACGGCAAGAGCAATAGGTATGTTTTAACTTCATATCTTAAAATGTTAGGTATAATCTAAAAATTTCTTTCAAGATGAAAGTGCTAATCTTCGCGAACTGTAACTTAACTAACGGCACTAGTTCATAACTATACCTACTAGTTAAATTCATCGGCGGTCGATATTACGGCATCGCGATATTCATGTGGAATTAATATTCAGCACACATTCGGTATAGCGAGTTTGGCACACCACCAGTTTTATATCTGCAGCAGATACTGAACTAGTTTTCGATCATTATGGCCTACCTATCGTAATAAGGAATTTATCGCTCTTGAGAATGTTATAAGAAAAGAATTTTCACTACCTGGGTAGATTTTACGTGTCCAGCTCAAAGTTTAAGTAATTAAAAAGGCGTCTGAATTTCTGAATATCAAAACCTAAGTTATCAACTGAAAGAGTTAGACTCATAGGTATTAAATAAATTATATGTTTCAAAGATAAAAGTTTTAATGGTTACAATTGAAAGGAAAATTGTGAATTAAACTGCTGATCCCTAAAAATAAATGAAAATTAGATTCGGCATATGAATACTAGTAACGCCATCTATTGACAAACTCTCTAAGTACTTGAACTAAAACGTTTACAAAGTCTGTTACAGCTTTTGTTCTATACAAACTTAAATGAATATGAATTGATAATTAATCAAACAAATTAAAGTTATAACTAAAAAGAAGTTAACAATGTTTTAGAAACTAGTATATTTACTTAATTACAAGCTTACCTTGTTTATATGGATAATCTAGCAAACACTGGTGGTAGTAGTCATACAAAGTGTTTAGTGATCAAATAATACAAATTAAATTTGACAAATACATCAATATATTAATCTGCTATCTAATAGTAATAAAAATAAAATAGTATGTAACAGAAATCGTTTGCAGAATAAAACTTTGATGGCAGAATGAACTCTTGCGAACTATGTTGTCATCTGTCAAATTTGGCCTTCAATCCGCTGCTGATCTTGGGATGTTAATGCAATTTCCAAAAGGTTTTGCAATGTATGAGTGAGGTGTTCAATCAATTCGATGGTGTGACAAAAGAGTAAAATTATTCACGTGTTAAAATGACATCGAGGAGTAAGAATGCTGTGCGAGGCTACGAGACAGAGATAGAGAAGAGCCGTGAGGAGTCAAACTGGAGGAAGGCAGTGGACTTGGCTCAGCAATTGAAGGCCAGGTCTCCGCAGCATGGTCAGTGACACACGTTACGTATTCTCAGAACACTTAGATCACCATAAGGCGACCTCAGTTAGGTCACTAAAGTACAGTTGTTATCATGAGAGCTTAAAAACATTAAATTGTATTATTACTTATCAGCAAATGTTTAACACATAATGCCTGTTAGCTGGTTTCCTGTTGAATGATTGATAAACCTCAGTAGGTACTTTCGTTGTGTACCAACTATTGGTTTATTATGATAATTATTTATTCATGTTTCCTTGAATGACACTCACAGAATTATTACTTTTTTATGTTTTTGTGATTTAGAAAGTAGCTGAGGTCGAAACAATCTATTCTTGAGTACTCTAATGTCTAATTGAGTACTCGAATTTTTAAAAGCAATTTCGGTAATGGTTCCAATTAAAGCTAAATCCAGCAACAATTGAGATTGAAGCGTTAAGTTCTGTTGTTGTGAGTTATTTGATCCTGCTCACTTTCCTGTTGTATAATAGAAAAAAGGAGCAGCCCACAATTCATCTGTGACATAATAAACTCATTTCCATTTCTGATCGCTGGTATTATACAAAATATTGTAGGGGTTCGGACCCACAGGTGTGTACTCTGTGGGACCTTAATGACTTAAAACATTATCTGTCATGCAAGCAAGTAACATAAAACAGTAAATAAAATAAATTTTAAATAACTTACTTTTTAAAAGTTTAATAAAACTGGGTAGATCCATAGTTAATTTCTGAATCAAATCCACCTGAGCTTATAATTTCACTAGGCTTTATAATTTTACTGGCAAGAAAACATAATACTGAATAAAATGCATCTTCAATTTTTTTTTAGTTTAGTTTGGTCTTAGGTTAGGATTAATCACTCAATGCTTCTGTGTTAACAGAAAGCCTTGCCCACTTCCTGATCGGAGAGGGCAAGCTTGAGGCACACCTTGAAGAATGGCCGCCCAGCAAGGAAAACATCGAAAGAGCACAACGGGAGCTCTCCGATGCCCGCGGCTACCTTACCCTAGCTACAGACGAAGCTGGCAAGAGGGCTGGTGTGGCACTTGATGCACATCTCCTGCTCGGAAAGCTGAACTATGCATGTGGAGCGTACGATGATGCATTGAAACATTATAGACTGGCCGAGCTGAATACATTGACAGAGAAAGAGTTACCTGTGTAAGTAAATCTTGATTATTTATCCAATTAAACTTGCGGACAATGAGCACTTTGTAGCCGTCCAGTAGCTGTCCGGAGCAAGCCCGAGTCAATGGCATGTAGTGTTCCATGCGCTCCTCAAAGAGATATCTGCAACACCGTAAAGTTCAGCAATACCAAAGCCTGCTGGGGCTATGGGTTGGCTTCCGAAAGGGAAACTCTGTGGTTCTGGCACACAAGGCACATAAGGAACATAGGAGTGGGTTTTAGACACGCCCTCAAGCTCCGCTACAGAGCGGGAGAAGTCATTGGATGATTTTCCACCTTAAAAAAAAACCAATTAAACATATTTAAAAGTACTTCTTCATACTGCAACGGCATTGCTTTGTTATTTTAACACCTTCAAGTTCAGACAATAGGTAATTATTTGCAATGTAATTACACACTGCGGAATGTGAAGTGTCCTCTGTCCCTTATCTACATCTCAGTAATTAACGTCGATGGAATAGAAACTATGCACTTTGCTTACTACATTTGCTGGCACAAGCGAAAATAGTGTAACTCACAAAAATACTAAACTGAGAAAAATTGTTTGTCAGAACTAGATTTTACTATTGTAAGGGTGCATCCATATAATACAGAGGTAGTACATACTTTTTTATTTTTTTATTGATATAGTGCTGCACTGCGATCCCATCTGCTGGTAAGCAGTGATGTAATTGTTGATGATGAAGTGCACTAGTTTATTAAAAGCCTATTCACTCTTGCCGTAAAGACACCTAAATTATAATCAGAAGGGAAGACCACATCAGGCAAGTTGCAGATTTGTATAAAAAAATCTGTATAACATAGCAGTGCAGACTAAAGTCTGTATAATCTATGTTGTAAGTGTGTACTGCATGGATGTACGATAAATCCAATGTGGGATCTCGTAGAAAACAAAAAAAAAACATAATACTAAGCGCACCTTTTTGATTCTTGATTATTCTTATGTCATTCAATTCATTAAACCCCAAGCGAAAACTGGCCTTCTCTCTATAATTATTAATAATAATAATAATAATATTCCAGAACTATCACACAACGCCATCTAGTCCCAAGCTAAGCAGAGCTTGTGTTATGGGTACTAGACAACTGATAAACATACTTATATATTTCTAAATACATACATATTATAGATAAATTACACCCAGACACAGAACAAATGACCATGCACATCACATAAACATTTGTCCTGGGTGGGGATCGAACCCACGACCTCCGGCATAGCAGTCAGGGCCACTAACCACTAGACCAACAGCCCAGTCAATTGTCTTTCTATTGTATCTCTGTGGTATTTGAAAGGTTAAAGTGCAGATATGCCCTTTTCTTTAGACGTCATATAAACAAGTTAGCTTTTCCATTAACAGCTGCATTATTCCATTGCATTACGTGCCAAATCATTAAGAAATTAAAAGCAATTATGGAATCTCATTGCAACACCCACTCCTGCTATTTATGGCTGAATAGATTTGTTGACTCACACAGTGTTAATGAAATTGATGCTAAATACCTATGTGGCAGTGTGGAGTAATGTTCTTGTACCGAAATAGCATAACAATCATAAGTTATGCTATTTTAATGTAAAGGAAATATTTATGCTGTTATCGCTGTTATTAAATATTTAATGTTCTGAAAACAATATATTTTTAATAACTGTTGCAAGTAAAGGGAAACCGTAACTAATATTGTATAATGAAGCAATGTTCTAGAACAGTCTCTGTTGGGTCAACATAATAGTTAACATAGTATTAATCACAGCTTGTACATAATGCATGACTTCATAACGCCATGCATTATGATTTTAGGTTAACAGTCTTCTATCTTTGTCATACTGTTGTCTTAGTGTCACTTTTTTAAACTTATCTCTTTAAAAATATTGTTTATGGAATAGTATGATATAATATATATATATATATATATGTAATAGTATAATATAGAATAGTGGCACAGCTAATGAGGCTGATCATGCGCATAAAAAAACCGCGATTTATTTTTCCTAATAATTTGTTTTTGATTTGTTATTTGTAACTAAATTTTATGAGGTTGTAAAATTTTTTCAACTTATTGTTTTAAAATTTCTGAATTTGTTGAAAAACGTTGTGTCAGTCACATGGGCAATAGTCATTTCAGTCGGGTCCAAAACGACCTCGCCTTAGGCTAGGCGTTTATTTTGTTTCGGTTGTAATGTCAAACTTACATCAAAATGTGCTACAATGAATAATATCAATGTATTAATTATCTTATCTCCTAGACACAGTTCAGATATAAAAACACTAGTCTAAACAAGCGCATATTTCAGAACTAGTTTATTGTCGCTCCGTTATCGTGTGCATCTACACACGTGTGATATGACATCATCTAGCGATCAACGTTCGCGCATGATCACCGACGCTAAACAAACTGTTAATAGACGTGTCACATAAAATATACACTAGATGTGTAATAGGATGGACGGCAATAAACTCGCGCGCTTTACTTTATTTGAGGAGACAGTTGTTTGACTTTCTGTAAATAGAAAGAAATAATTTATTTCTTTCTTCAGTCTTATATTTTCTTTCTTTTTTGAAGGTCAAAAGGTTTTTTTTTTGCGTAGAAACCAATATTTTCTAGAATAGAAGTAGTCTAAGTTACTCCTTATAACATCTGTCATCTATATACCAGTGAATGTTCCATCACAATCGGTCCAGCCGTTTCGGAGATTAGTGTTAAAAAATACGTTTTTGTTATAAGTATTGAATATATTTTCATTTGCATTAGTTGATAAAATATTATTTTGATATTACAAAACATGTTACTTAAAAGATTTATTTATTTACAAGCGCTTGTACAAAATTACAGACTATATCTAAGGCGGTTGTACAATAGAAACTAAGAAAATACATGTACATTACCACTTAAATAAAATACCCCACAAGATGTGTAGATTAGATGGTCAGTATTGAACTAATCGTATGGAAAAGAAGCTAGTTCCAAAACTTCTAATGCCTTCTGTATTTGCTTACGTCATAACACAAGTGCGCACAATACAGCTGAATCACGAAGCGCCGCGTGCGCAGCGTGTGTGTTATTGTTTTTGACATTATGTCGGGACTTTATCATCGGTATTTTAGGTGATAATGAGTTTGTTTACCAACTACATATGTACACATAATAATATGAATTGTATTGATGATAATTTTAGTGACCATTATCAAAGTAATGCGACTATTATTTTGTGATTCACGTTTCACAACCTTTTATAGTCATCTATACATAAAATATTGTAAATGTGAAAGTAACTTTGTCTGTCTATCTGTTACGGTTTCTTGGCTAAACTACTGAACCAATTTTGATGAAATTTGGTATGTAGGAAGCTTGAACTCCAATTGGATATTGACTGTTTTATATCCGTCTTTGACTTCGACTTTGCATCCGCAATCACCAACATTTACGCGGACGAAGCCGCTGGCAGAAGTTATACCCTATTCACGTTAAGATTAGACATTTAAAGAAACCTTTTTTACTGTTTGTACAACAGATTTTAACTTCTATTTCGTTGGCATAAGGATTACATTAAAAGCAAAAAAGTTATTACAATACCGACTATTTACTGCAGCCGCCATTTGTCATGCCACCAACGTAATAAAAGTCAAAATCGGTTGAACAAGTACACAGTAATAAAAGGTTTTCATAAATGTCTAATGTTATGTTGAACAGAGTGTATTAATTTTAGGTACAGTCATCAAAGGAGACAATTAATCAGGGTTGTCAGATTAAAGTTGTCATGGAAATCAATTGGTGAATATGAATAAAACCTAATTAAATTCATAGTAGGTAAATATACAGCTTATTGATAAAATTAAAATTCGTATTAAATGTTTTCCTAAAAACTTTCTTCCACCATAACAATGTCATTCAATCATTGGGTGAATTGAAATGGACAAAAAATCGTTTAAAAAAATGTAAAAATTGTAAAAAATTGATTAAATATTTTTTTTTTGTTGAGTTTCTCCTGTACTGTTAACATATATTAATGTATTAACTCCAATGGATCTTCTATTGGAGTTAATACATGAATCAAGAGGTATATTGGCAAAAGTTACGATCAGTATTTTTTTTATGTATTCCGAGCGTAATAGAACCGAAAGCCTCGCTGGATGGATGGGGCAATTAATTTCAATTTCTGTCCAAACAGTTGAGGTACATTGAACAAACAAAGCTATGCCACTAGTGTTTTCTGTCTAGATCGAGTGGCCTCACTGGACCAAAGCACATAACATATAACATACATGACCCTTTACATATACATTGCATTACCAGAAGATAAAAAACAATTTTGTATGTTTGGCAGTCGAAGTCTCCGCATCGTGGCCGAGTCGTACGCCATCAAGGGCCTGTGTTTAGAACAGAACACTGTCCCCGGCTCCTCGAGCAGATTCAAGCAGGCCGAGAGAGAATCTGAAATGGTAAGAACTTATAGAAGTAGTATTAAAGTAGGTCTATTTTGTGTGTTCTAAGACGTAAGAAAAATTATAAAGAAGAAAAGATAATTAGCACTTTCGATAAGCTATGTAAAATAAGTCCTATACCTACATATGTACGTCTGTATGACACGACGCAATCGCATCAAGCATCCTCGACGTTCGATCCCGCCCCCCTCCGCTATTGTACTATCGCTTGCTTCGCATAGACTTGGTAATATTTAGAACGTTCAATTTAAGTATTTTTATTTTTGTATGAAAGTTGTTGTTTATGAGGTTCCTAGTGTTTTAAAATTAACCCTGTATATAACAATCCCTTTCACAAGGGGCACACATTTTACTTTTCCCATCTTTGATCCGATATCAATTTTTTTGTCCAGATCCGTAGTTTCGAGCTGTCATCAGACCTGACGCTGCTGTACCTACAACGCAACGGCGCCAACGTTCGCGCGGGGCCCACGCTCGAGACGGCGCTGCAGCGGGTGCCCATACTACACATACGAGCCGGCAGGCTGCAGAATGCCATAGACAGGTAACATGATGGTTATCAGCACTTTTGTTATTATCTACTATTTTGGGACAAGTTTTAGCTACATTAATGGGCAAAGCCAAAACGCAGCATGTATTTTGTGATATTTTTTTGCTGCTAGAAGAGAGCCCTGATTGCTGCCACTAAGTTTAGAGTTTCTTTAGAGATATGCGAAGCAGGCTGTAAAGTCCCACATAACTCCGTTGAAAAGGAACCTCCGACCAGACGGGTGTTATATCTAGTCTTGGCAACTGCCCGGAGTTGATTTCGGGCTGTTTGTGTATGTTCTAATCGCACGGAGGCCTCTAATACCGCGAAGCAGGATTTTGTGGTCTAGTTCCTATGTAGCAAAATAGATGTCGCTACAATTTTTCGGTCTATGTCGGCAACCTTGGTTCTCCTGTAGAAATCTTCATTTCTGATTTGATCCCACAAGAAAACTCCGAGCACAGCCTCGCCATTGCCCTTTTGATGACTTACGGCCTGGTTACGACATCGGTCTTAGCAACGCGCGGCGCGGTGCGGCATCGGTAAACGCGCGCGTCTTCACTATGAGCGGCGTCTCGTGGCGTGCTTCAAACATTGTCATACTTTTGATCTTACCGCTTGCCGCACCGCGCTTAGCTACCGCTCACAGCGACAAAGTCGTGAATAGGCCGTAAGCGATCATACAGTTTCATGTTCAAATCAAAATGTGCCATTTTGAATGGCAAGTCCTGTACAATAGTCATATTAGTTTATTGGTAAGGGATTCTTACAAGTCATATACAGAATATTACATAATGTTACTTAGTCAATAAAACGATTGCATATAATGTCAAATAAATAAAATAAAATACAAAATAAATAAATAAATAGAAGTCAAATCACAAATTAAAATAAAACATAATAAAAGTCAATAATATTAAGTCCAAATTATTGTTCAATCATCAAAGTTAAATTACATCATAATTTCGTCAAGAGAATAAAAACCTTGCTTGATAAGCCATTTTTTCAAACGTGCTTTGAAGCTCCCTATAGTCGGGGCACCAGAAATAGCTGCAGGCAGTTGGTTATACAATATTATGCCATGTGTCATCATAAGTTGTAATTACTATAATAATTGTCTGCGTATCGTGTGTAGTAGGTTGTTACCACCGCGCGCCGGCCGTAGCCGCTAACCGGCTTACGGTCAGATTGCGTTGGATCCAATTAACCTTGTGTGACATATGTTACTATGTTACGAGTATAGTAGTACATATCAGCATATATACAAGCTGACCAGAGTTATTTGCCCGAATCAGCACTTTTCCGAACTTTTTCTCTGAGTGAAATCTGAATTTTAATCCTAAAAACCCGGAATTGGTTTAGGGTCGCCAAAAATGTAGGACAGCCCTTGTCAATCATTTCACATTATATTTATACTCTACAATACACTTGCTCGAAAACCCGCTCTTAACCCATCGCTTTTAGGTACGCAATTGACTGTTTTCCGCACTAGTGCGATGGAGTGCTTGCGCTCGCCCCGCCACTATTTGATTCCATGTATAGCACCAGGCCGGGCACGCGTTGGCCACCCGAGGCGCGCGGCAACCACTATTTATTTATGTGTATTAAAAAATGTCTTACTGCAGCCGTCGGCTCTATAACACCGTTGCCAACGCTCGGGTGAATGTCGTCTCGGTCACAATGACGAACTTTCTCCATTTGTATCAAAATGTACTATTCGTTGTAGGTATCGAGAGATGCTGAACGCGGTGGAGTCGACATCGACGCAAGCGTTGAGACTGACGCTCACTCGACAGCTAGCTGAGGTGCTCATGAGGGGTGTCACGGGTCAGGTAAGAGATATCGTTACTGAGGACATGTATACCGTATATGTCAGTACAATATACGACGCGGAGCGCGATGTCCCTGGCTTGAAAAACAATTTAAGTCTTTTTCAATAAAAGTATATTTGTCAGCCAGCAACACGCCCATTGACCTTTTAATTGTCTTCTTCTTCTTCCTGCCCTGGTCCCGTTTTATTTGGGGTCGGCGCAACACGTTTTTTTCTTCCATTCTGTCCTGTCACTCGTCACGCTATCACTTACTCCCTTTTCTTTCATATCATTTCTCACATGATCCATCCATCTTTTCTTTGGCCTCCCTCTCCCTCTCCATCCATCCACATGTAAATTCATAACTCTTATACGTCGGAAATATCCGACGAACTCTCTCGCGTTTATTCCGCCAGGGTCGCACATCCATGAAAAAATACTCCAACTGGGTTCTCCATCTCGCCTGCTCTTTTCAATCAAACTCTTCAATCCCCATAGGTGACCCATGGGGGTTGATGATGATGTTGAGATGCAGAACCATACGCGAACCACGACCCTGGCAATAGGACGCGATAACATTTGAAGGACCAATCTGACGCCTCCGACGTTTAAAAATTTAATGAGGACCGATCTCCATATGATCTACTTCAATCTCGAAATACTGCCTGTAGTTTCGGCTGCCCAGGCGTCTCCCTGCTTTTTGCTGATACTACAGGTCGCGCGATGAATCGAGATCGCTCGGCAAAAGTGGAAGGGGCATGCGCAGTATTCAATTCTACGGTCTATTTGGCGACGTACGGGCGGGTGTGCGCCGACGGCGACACATCATTGGTAGATAGAGTCGCTCTTCAATTCCTGCGTTGCGTTCTCGCCTCTCATTGGATACTGTTGTACTTAGGTACTGTTGCGTACAGCTTGTGTTATCGTAATAGTAATACGTAGTCGTAAAAAAAAATGGTTAAAAATAAAGTTTTAAAACGGCTAGCCAGAAAAATGGTTTACGACGTGAATTATTACGTTAAAGAAAGAAACTAACGAAATTATTTTTTAATTCTGTTTTATTTAAAAAAAAAAAATTTTTTTGAATTTACCTACTTACAAGATAAATTACAATCAAAAACTAGTGTTATTATAAGTTATGTTACTAAGGTTCAAACATACGAAATTAAAAATAAAATCGTAACATACTAAGAATTTCTGTGCGCAATTGTACACATGCGCCGATTGCCCCCACTACTTTCACCGAGCGATCTTGATTCACCGCGCGACCTGTACTTACCAGCAAACATATAACGAACTACTTTTAATCACTTCCCAGGTGTACAAAGCGCCGGAGAAGCTGGCGGTGGCGCCGCCGCAGGGCACGCTGTCGCGGCGGAGAGAGGACCACGTGTCCGACGGGCCCTGGAAGCCCAAGCGATATGCGGCCATCAATCAGGTATGATTACAATAACACTTTTATTTGTACTTGGAATGTGCCTCTAGAAATACTTCATCATTTCATTCGAGAGATGTCCACTGTTACATAAGCTTCACCAAGTGTCGCCACTGGGCTTACGCGTCCCACATCCATTGGGTTTCCGCGACTCACGCCAATTTTTACTCTTCAATAGCACCACAAACTATTTCAATTTAATGAGGGAATGAGGCTTACCAGGTGGCAGCACTGAGTCGTCAGGTCCACGCACCTGACAAAACGCTTATATTAATGACATTAGTGAGACATCAGCGTTAACTTCATGTATACGTTTTCAAAAGTAAAGACCTCGGCTAAGTTACAAAATAGATAGGTACAGAAGACAATCTACCTACAAAACGCGGACACGATATCTCGGCTCAATCGCCCGGTCGCACTCGTACAGTTCAGAGCAATGCGCTGACCCTAGCGCGATCACCTAGCGTAGGTATAAAAAGTGAAGTACATACATGAGATTCACTTCTGTACCTATTTTGTGGCTAAGTGGCGCCAAATGGTAGTGTATTTTTTTCTGAAAACAATCAAAGAAAATATTGCCCTTGTTTTGCAGTTCGTACCAAGAAACGAATACGAAGAGGTAGTATTACTGTTATTGGTTGGCGAAGCAATGGCAGTGCGAGATGCTGTGCTGTCTCAGAGCGCAGAGTTCGAGGCGGCGCGCGCGCACGCGCTGCGCAACGCGGTGTGCATCGTGGACCTGCTGGCGCTGGCTGCCACCCGCTGGGGGCAGCTGTGTCTGCTGCTGGAGGTTAGTGGACCATATTTTTATCATATCTAACCATATCTATTGACTTGGTATATAACCTTTGTAACTGATTTATTAAGAGAAAGTGGCTTTAGAACCAGTAGCTCTTTATTCAAGATAATTATTTTGGTATATTTTTTTTTTCAGTAAAATGTAAGAATTTTCTCTGTAATGTTTTTTTTTTACATTGTTTGACTGTTATTCTGTTAGGATTGTTAGGTGTTGTACTAGATAAATCAATCTTGTGGTGTTAATGTAAATCGATTAAATCAAAATGTTTCACACTGGCCTACATGGGCACTTACAAGACGTCTGACAAACTATTGAAAAAATAGCTACTGCAGAGTTCCATTTCCTATGTAGAAGAACCGACAAGAAACTCTTTGGATTCATATTTTCCATTTTACAATATTAATACGACAATATAAGACTGGTTAACATTGTATCCAAAAGCACAATAAAAATAATAATAATAAAAAAATTGATTGAAATAGAAAGTAATCTATGAATCCGCGAAGTCTACAGTGTTCTTACATTCATATTGTAAAAAGGCTTGCCCAGGCCGACTGTGTTCAAGCTGGAGAACGTAAGAATTTGGCGTTTCACCTGGGTTGACGCTCGTGACTGGAAAGGTCCGGATCTGTGCTCAAAGAAGAGAGCCTTGAACCACGCTGCCAAGTCCTACAAAAAGGCACTAAAGAAGACTCGCGTCGACCGCGTTACCCGTATTGGCACAAAGCTCTCTGCACAGCCGTCCGCTAGCAGAGCATTCCCAAATTGGCATGATAATGCAGTTAATGAATTACCAGGGAGCCACATGTTCAGACGCAGTCATTGCCAAACAAGCGTGTCTTCAACGTAGTTAAAGACTACGTTGAACCTTTTTATAGGTACGCTTTTCTTAGTAAGGACACGCTTGATGCGGGTTTTGAACTTTCCGTCGCTAAGTTCTGTAGCCGACTTTGGTAGGTTCTTATAGAAACGTATGCTGAGAAATGACTTACTTTCCTAGCCAATCTCCATTTAGGTAATACAATTTCATATTTATTTTTGTTGTGAAAATCGCTTCTACATAATTTTGAATGTGTTTCTAAGGGACTCGCGAGGACCTATTTTATAAATAACCCAGATTGTTCTCTTTTGCTAGATGAACATTGATCCTACATCAGCTGCAGATCCCGACAGCAAAATGCCATGCGATTAGAAATATCTTGACTGCTTGTCTAAAACACTGGTTCCTCTGTCTTTAGTCTCTGGAGCGTGCAATGAAGTTCTCCTTCGGCTGCGCACACATTTGGCGCCAGCGAGCATTGGCTACCGCCGCCGCAGCACCCGCCCCCGCGCGCCCCGCACCGCCCGCGCCCCACACGCACATAGCTCCCGGTACGTATACACACACATCTGTACCGCCGCCGCAGCACCCGCCCCCGCGCGCCCCGCACCGCCCGCGCCCCACACGCACATAGCTCCCGGTACGTATACACACACATCTGTACCGCCGCCGCAGCACCCGCCCCCGCGCGCCCCGCACCGCCCGCGCCCCACACGCACATAGCTCCCGGTACGTATACACACACATCTGTACCGCCGCCGCAGCACCCGCCCCCGCGCGCCCCGCTCCGCCCGCGCCCCACACGCACATAGCTCCCGGTACGTATACACACACATCTGTACCGCCGCCGCAGCACCCGCCCCCGCGCGCCCCGCACCGCCCGCGCCCCACACGCACATAGCTCCCGGTACGTATACACACACATCTGTACCGCCGCCGCAGCACCCGCCCCCGCGCGCCCCGCACCGCCCGCGCCCCACACGCACATAGCTCCCGGTACGTATACACACACATCTGTACCGCCGCCGCAGCACCCGCCCCCGCGCGCCCCGCACCGCCCGCGCCCCACACGCACATAGCTCCCGGTACGTATACACACACATCTGTACCGCCGCCGCAGCACCCGCCCCCGCGCGCCCCGCACCGCCCGCGCCCCACACGCACATAGCTCCCGGTACGTATACACACACATCTGTACCGCCGCCGCAGCACCCGCCCCCGCGCGCCCCGCACCGCCCGCGCCCCACACGCACATAGCTCCCGGTACGTATACACACACATCTGTACCGCCGCCGCAGCACCCGCCCCCGCGCGCCCCGCACCGCCCGCGCCCCACACGCATATAGCTCCCGGTACGTATACACACATCTGTACCGCCGCTGCACATGCAAATAGTTTCTAAGCTAACGATTGAATGAATTGATATAAATTAATGCAAGGATTTTGTATTTCAGGGAGTAGCGCATGGAGTGCGGGTGTGCGTGCGGCGGGCGTGGCGCGGCGAGCGGCCCCGCTGTGTCCGCATGACACGCCGCTGCGCCTCGTCGCCGCCAACACGTGCTACAGGATGGGATGGGTACGTGCGTCACATACAGATTCTTTTTTATACGTTTTTAGTGTTAGGGTCTATGAATTCAGCGTATATTTACGCGGCGACTGAGATAAAAACCGCGCAGATAACGCATTAAATTTAAATATTTAACAAACGTAAATGTAACGTTAATGACGTATTATTCTGTACAGATAGAAGAAGGCATCGAGATGGCGGAAGAAGCGCTGGCGATAGAAGACAAACGAGAAGGTAGCATGCTGGCGCGCTGCTGTCTGTACACCGGCATCGGATACCAGATGAAGGCCCAGGTCTGTCAGTACCACGGCGCATTACTTTATGATGGCAGGTCATGTTGTGGAGCTTTACCAAGACCAAGAACTCCCACAAGCTTTGTTGACAGCTGGGTTAGACTTTTGTCACACAACAAGTTGTGGTGCTGCACCACTGCGTTGTTAATAGATATTTGATGTTTCACGATATTGGTGCTTTGTCGCAGCGACAGCGTGATATTTATTCTGGATAACTGTAGTCTATGCGCGTTAAGAAAATAGTGACGTCATCAATCCAATTGCAAAGTAAAGGTTTCATATTGGGGTAAAAATTAGGCCATTAATATTAAAGCAAACTTTTCGTCGTAAGGGCTTACTTCAACTAGCCATTATGACAACGGCTTTCTATGTTACTATGATCCAATTGGTTAAGGGGCGTGGCTAAGCTGAGTGATAATGATGAGTCACTATTTTCTTAAAGCGAATACAATAGGAAGTAACAACCTGGGGCCTTACCTTGACGTGTTAAAATGTCAAGCGAGCGAGCGAGAAAGAAGCCTATACAGCTCAATCCGTTTAACAGTTCAGTTTATCTAGATAGGGCTTCTGAGCGGCTCTTTCGGGGTAAGGCCTCATTTAAGTCAGGTTAAGTCACAACATAGACATATTGTAAAAGCTTGTGACGTTTTATAAATCCCAATCAAGACTAATGTCATATATTTTGAATGAATATAATATTGAATAAGTGAATTTGTAACATATATTTGTCTCACAGAAATCTTTTTAAAAGTTCTTACATAATATCTATGATATTGTAATATGGAAATATTATCAACAACCACTTTTTTGAAAGAGTAATCATGGAGTTTCTTGCCGGTTCTTCTCCATAGCAAACAACCAATTTGGAACCGTGCACTAGCTTCTGACGTTTTTTATGTGCCTATGTAGGCCTATGTGAAATCAAAATATTTTGAATTGAACAGAAAACGAACGCCCGCATTGACAAGGAGATAGCAAACGACACGTCATTGAAACTGTTGCTGCGTGCGGTGGAGCTGGACGACAACGACCACCTCGCGTTCTACTACCTCGCGCTGCAGTACATGCATCTAGGCATGTTGAACGAGGCCATGGTGAGTAATGATATATGTTTTGACGTTAATATACCTTTTCCACTCGCCACAAATCTTTGAATTAAGTACTGAAAACTAAAAAAAAACTATTAAAAAAATACAAAGCGGCTAAAAGAAAGTTGAACTGAAAATCGCGATTTGCTCAACTACACTGTGCATACATAGAAGACACCTCGTAATTTTCGTAAATTTACGCACATAGACACACGAACCATTTCATTTCATTCATACTTTTTCCAAAGCCAGGCATTATATTGGAACAAATGTTCGAATGAGTACTTTGAACAGTATCAAATTTTACTGACATTTTTATAGGAAAAGTAAAGATAGAAGATAAAGCCAAGTACAAAAGCTTAAGCCAAGTAAAAAAAAATTACGAACTTCTTCATAATACTTCACCTTTACTGTCACTAATGAAGCATATTAAGCACAGTAATAATTGGATTTCAGATTTATGTACTGTATTTTGTATTAACTGTCTAAATTGTCTTAGTCTGTAGTCTGTCATTGTACTTATTAAAATAAAATAAAAATAAAGCTAACATGTCGATTGAGAAAGCAGAACACTAGTATTTATCTCTTTTTTCTTTCTAAAACTGTAGCATCGTGTGTATTTAACTGTGCCAAAGATTACCAGGTATTGTTCAAATTTTCTTCTTAAAAGACGAGTTACTTAGATCTGTGTTTTTTCCAAAACCAGTAAATTTCACACCCCGCAGCACAAGCCAAAGTTTAAATAGTTCGCAATCTTTCGTTTGAACCGCACAAAGAACGAGACTTTCACTAACGGAAACCTAAAGTTACAAGAGTAAGTTGTGGTTGTGAGTTTTCATTTTCTCATGGGAACGATTAAAACTCCCCTTCCCGCCTCTGCTGCAATGACAAAGTTTGAAGCCAAGCATTAGATTAGAATAAGCATTTCTGTGTATGTGTGTAAGTTTGTGGTTCCTTCCAGGACGCAACACGCTCGTGCCTGTGGGCGCGCGCGGAGTGCGGCGGCGGGCTGCGCGTGGCGGCCGCGCTGTGGTCGTGCGCCGCGGCCGGCACGAGGGGTGCGCGCGCACTGCACGCCGCGCGCCTCGCACGCCATCATTATCCCAACGCCGACTGGCCGTTGGCGGCGCTAGCCACGCTACAGCTCACGTGGGACACTCCAGAGGTAACTACAACCCTACGGTCGCGCTGTTCATCTTGTTGATATTGAAACATAAAACTGTGAATTGAAGTTTTTGTATAAGCTGTATTACTTTTTGGTGTACAATAAAGTCTATTCTATTCGATTCTATTCTATTCTGTGACACAGATGTGGTAATAATAAACTTGTTACTCACAGGAGGCGTTAGCGACAGGAAAAGAACTGTTATCACTAGTGAACAGTACAGAGTCGGAATTGGAGACGGAGCACAACGGGTACGCGGAGCTGGACGCGATGTCCGACTCGCAGCACGACGACACGCAGAGCAACCGAGACGGTGGTATGTATAATATTATGTCACTATACTCTACTAAGATAACTAATAACGATAGGAAGTAACAGTCATATTTCAGTCGTTGAGATGGGTCTTTAGTTCGGTGCCCAAGTGACCCTTGGTTTTTATAATTATCGAAGGCATTAGGACCTGTTGATCGATAAATGTTGCAAGATGACGATATAAAGCCTGTATAACTTGAAATTCTGAAAGCTGGAAATATTAATTAAAAACTTAATTTTCAGGCCTACTTGTCCACTTATAAAACGTCAAAAGGAAATGCACGGTTCCAATTTGTCGTTTCATTATAAATTACTAATGATGTTAAGGTGACTAAAGAAAAAATATATATGTGTATTAAATTAAAACATAGATGGAACAGTTCATTGACATTTACACGATAATGTACAATGAGCTACCAGGGAAACCACATTTCATTGCTAAACAAGCGTGTCTTCAACGCAGTCTTTTCCTTCTAATACGCTTTTTTTAGTAAGGGCACGCTTGACGCAGGTTTCGAACTTTCCCTCGCTAAGTCCTATAACCGACTTTGGCTGCTTGTTATAAAAGCGTAACATCTGTTTGTGAGAAATAATTTGCTTGTCTAACCAAATCTCCGTTTGGGTGTTACAATTTCATGTTAACCACACTTACTTATATTATGAAAATTGTTTCGAATTTTAAAAAGTTTTTAGTTTTGGTGAACATACAAAATACATTCTAAGCTATAAATTGAAGACGGAGGCGATATTAATTACTTTGAATGTGTTTCTAAGAAACTCACGAGGAACAATTTATTTTATAAATAGATTGTTCTGTTTTGTTTTATAAAAAATGATTCTACACGAGCTGCAGATCCCCACAGCAAAATCCCATAATACATAATACTGTGGATATTATCATTGTAAAATACCTAGCTGTGGCTACATTGGCCAGTTGCCTTATTTTTCTTATCATAAATGCAGTTGAGCTTACCTGAGAAAGTTTTAATATGAGCGCCTCACTTCTATTTTGACTCGACAGTTATACCTAAAAGTACAGTTTCCGCATTAACATCAAGTGTTTTGGTCAAGGATTAGGTTGAGACCAACTTGTGAGACATTCGGTCATGAAAAACACATTTAGTTTCGTTCGCATTTAGTAAGAGGCGAACAATTTCGAAACAACAGCCAAAATTTTGTTGCCAAGTAAGACATCTTTTCTATTCTTCTTAAAATTAAGAGATGTGTCATCAGCAAGCATAATTATATCGGATAAAATTGCAGTCATTTAGGGAAGGTCAATAATATAAACTTAAAAAAGAAAAGGGCCATAAATTGATCCCTGAGGCACGCCCATCCTTATTAAAGACCCCGAGGGCATCACCCCATTAACGGTTACTTTTTGGTGCCTTTAAGATTTAAAGGAAATTACAAGATTAGTAGCTTGTCCACGAATTCCGTAACAGTCAATTTAGAGATCAGATTGGTATGGTTAACGCAGTCAAATGCTTTTGAGAGGTCACAGTAAGAAACTTGGAAGATGTCCATTAGCGTCCTGGGGCTTCACCCAGGTTTCTAAAGTGACTGATGAGTTTCACTCCTGTATCCGTTGTTGGCCTGTCTTTCGTCAAGCTATACTGACGTCTACGCAAAGTCCTATTTGAGTGAGACATTTAATGATTACGTAGTGTGTAAAGATATTTGTTTATGGCAGCGTCAATCCGTGCGGAGTCAGCGGGAGTGTACCGCATCGAGCGCGCGCTGTCGGACGGCGCGTCGTCCCTGTCCACGCAGCGCCCGCGCGTGCCGCTGGCCGACCATCGTGCGCATGCGTGGCTGCTGTTGGCACAGCTATGTCTCAGGTATGTCAGTCAGCGGGAGTGTACCGCATCGAGCGCGCGCTGTCGGACGGCGCGTCGTCCCTGTCCACGCAGCGCCCGCGCGTGCCGCTGGCCGACCATCGTGCGCATGCGTGGCTGCTGTTGGCACAGCTATGTCTCAGGTATGTCAGTCAGCGGGAGTGTACCGCATCGAGCGCGCGCTGTCGGACGGTGCGTCGTCCCTGTCCACGCAGGGTGGTGTTACGAAGGTTTCTGAGAGTTAAAACCCGAGCATAGCGAGGGTATTTAGTGTATACTCCCGAGCAAAGCGAGGGAATCAAGCTAAGAATCCTGAATGGTAAGGGAATCAAGCTAGCTCAAGACGAAGGCACCTTTGTCTCTGAGGTGAGTACGCTATTGTGCGAAAATCAAATACCAATAGAATTAATACCTATTACATAATTATGTAGAATAAAAAAATAACAATTAAAAATTCAAACTTATTTTTAACACATTAGACTTGTTGTGGAAAGACAAATTTGTTAATAAGAACAGCGATTCGTACTAGGCACACACGCCATTTATTAATGTGTGTAATCTTTATTTCTTTTATTATAGAGGCTTGTTCGATTTTCGAACATATTCTTATTTTTGATATCTCTCGGTTAAAATGTATCTTACTTATTTTTATTGGTTTTATATTCAAATCACAGTAAGGAAATTCAATACAATATTATTGCCCAGCTGTTACATCAATGATTTGCTTTACTTTACACTTGCATGAGATTTAATTTGCCATTTGTAAGCAGGTGAAGTGAAAATAATATATTATTGTGTGTTATAGGTTAGGGCGAGTGAGTGCGGCGGCAGGCTGCGTGTCAGAAGCAGCCACGCTCACGCCCTTCAGCCATCTTGTATTATATACGGTGAGTTGTACTTGGTTGTGGTATAGTAATAGTAGATTATGTGACTAGGGGATAAAGCAGTGTCTTTAAGTCGCGGGCGGCATGTTGATTTCCGAACGAAACGAAGGTTGCTGATTTTAATCTCGATCGTCAGTGAGGAATTTATATAATTAACTCCCGAGCATTGCGAGGGAGTTTATAAAGAAACCTGAGTGAAGTGAAAAATTCAAGCCGCCCAAGACAAAGACAGCTTTATCCCCGTGTTGCGTACTTTACTTTTTACACCATCCGCCAGATAATTAAAAGACAATTTGGTCGACCAAATCATAAATTAGAGAAACATAATAATTATATTTACAAGTTCATCAAAAAAACAAAATTCATTACTTCAAAATTCTATAGTTTCAATTTTCTATAACGCTCCCGTCAGTAAGCACGTTTTATTCTATTTTCTTTTATTTTTGTTAGTGATCAGTTTGAATTTCGAGTCTACTTGTTCGATGCACGTACATTTTAATTCACAATGTTGACGATTTTTGATGTTCTAAATTCAAATCTCATTATTCCCTAGGGATCGTTTTTACTGTATTATCTCTCTAGGGATAGAATGACTTGCTTTAAGTGAGGTTTTATGACGTATAAAACGACATTATCGAGCAGGTGGTGTAAAAAATCATTAATCTAATCAATCCCAGTAACTCATTCATTTTTTTACTACTAATACTAAAATAACGATTTTATACAGTTTCATTAAAAAAAAGTAAAAATTAAAAAAAGGGTGTTCATTGAACTATCATCTTCCTATGTCTATTAAAAATATAGTTAGAATGAATGAGTTTATCGGTTGTGGTATGTTTGCAGCGAGGCTTGGTGCACGCGGCGAGCTCGGAGTGGGACGAGGCGCGCCAGTGCTTCCAGAACGCGCTCGCGATACATCCCACGCACCTCGACAGTATGGTGCAGTTGGGTGAGTTCACCATGTTGTTTTAAAAGAGAAATAAAGAGCTCATTTTATCTTAACTTGAAGCGATTTGTTTTGATAATCTAATAATTGTTGAATTGGGGTTTTTTGAAGTAGAAACAATTTAGTATTGCGTCGATTTGAAATGAGGCACTGAGTGTAGTAATTTTACTGTGTCTTTAATTGTGAACAGGTAAAATTTACAAGCGTAATAGTATTACAGCGTCAGCATCTAGGCTGATAATAATATACATTCGTTTTACATGTAAGACAGCGTGTGCTGACTTTTGTCTACTATCACTTTGCTTATGAGCTCAATATGCGTTTGAACATGTGACAGTTGATTAAAAATTAATTATCGACATTCTAACAAAAAGTCATCAGTGCGTGCTATAAACACTGGTACCTACAGTAAAATAAAAAAAAATGTTTTCCAAAAATAATGTCTAATTAAGCTTTTGGAATTTAGTGAAGTGTGGAAAGTAAAAGTGTAGGGAAACATTGAATGTGATTTTGACCGTGGTTTTGAGGTTATATTGCATGTTTTTTCACATTTTATGCATTTGATTTTGATGTTAACGTTATATTTAGTGCCGTATTTTACCGGATTCGATTACGTGTTGTTTTTTGTTGATTTTTTAAAGCTTATTTTAAGTTTTTTTTTGTATATTTTTAGTGTCTTTGATACGTATAGGTCGATCACCAATTTTTTAGTTCTCGTAACAAAGTTATTAATTTTCAATTTTGTAACAATACAAGGTTGATATCAATTGTTCAGCAGTGAAAGCTGGTCTGTGTCGTGGGTGGATAGTAGTGTAGAGAGTGTGTGTGTTGGCAGGCGCGGCGTACTACAACCTGGGTTGGCTGGGGCTGGCCGAGAAGTCGCTGCGGGAGGCGGCCGCGCTGGAGCCCGCGCGCGCCGACACGTGGCGCCGCCTGGCGCTGGTGCTGTGCGCCGCCGCCGAGCCGCTCGCCGCCGCCGACGCCGCCGCCGCCGCGCTGGCGCTGCACCCGCACGAGCCCGCGCTGGCGCTGCCCCTCTGATGCCGGCGCCGCCCGCCCTGCACCTACCAGGCACTAGTTCGTTGACACGTCAACACCTCGCCCAAGGACACGCTGGAATGTTGTGTGACTCTATTCCAATCCCACGATCGAGACATGTGATCATTTCAAATATTATATTGTTGACTTAGAAAAAAATTGATCGTATTTAAAAACTGTGTTATTCCCATTATCTCCATTTCAACGAAATCAATCATTAAAAAATTAACATCACAAACTATACAAATCAAAACTACTGCAAGCCATAATCAACTCACAACTTACCATACCTTATAATATAACACATTTCTTAAACGATCAATATTTTCATAAGTCAACTAAAGACCTCACTCGTAAACAATGATGTAGATACAACATAGTATCAACTGTTCTACTTACGATTATCAAATTTTCCACTTATACTCCCTCCTTTATTAAATAACATATTATAATTATATAACACAAAGTAAATATATTATCTATACAAACACCCCACCTACTTCAAACTCAACAAAATTATTTCCAGATTCTCAAACAAAAATATATTTGTGTCTCTATTAAATGTCGAACTATCTTTAGCTCAACATATATTTCAACAATAGTATAATACCTTTAATTGACAAAATTTAATAATCCAAAAAGAGAGATATTCCAATTGCTATAACAAGACCTAAATGTATCCTAAACTACCCTCAAATTGACTACAAAACAATCTAATGTAGGTATACTAAAAAACATCATAAGAAACAACCAACAAATATTTATATTATTCAATTCAATTCAATTTATTTATTTCAGGCATCTAGGCCCATATACGTTTTACAACTTTAACATACTTTTAAGACAATAATAATACAGTAAAATAACAATACAATAAAATTAAAATTAAATTCATTAAGATCAAAATACACTAAAATTCATAATATTAAAGTCAAAAAAAAGTATTAAGCAATATGATGTTAAGATTTTCTTTATTTCAATCAAACTACCCTCTAGCTACGTCTTATATAATACATCCGTTTGACTAACACCAGATGAACTAAAAAAAACTAACTAAACTCAGTGTAATAAAATTTGGCGTTTATTTAGTTTTTTTAAAGTTTCAGTGAAAATTCAATCTAATTGCACTTTCTTCCTACAAATCTGTCAATAATATTCAATAATCCAAAATAACAATATCTCTTCCGCAACTCATAATGTACCTCATATAAATAAACAAATATTTTCTTAAATGATTGTGAATTCTCCGGAACCTAATTATTATAAAAATAGAAAGAGAAAACCTATGTTTACGACACAGCTAAAATTAGCTGTCCCGTTTACATAGGAATACTAAAAATTCTAGATCAATTATAGTAAATTACATACTGCCGTTATGTACTTATAGACGTCTAAATACTTATACAGAAATGATTATTATCTGTAATAACTAATTTATGTTAGAGTGGGGTAGGAAACCTTTGTGTTGCCACAACGAATCGATATCAATCGAAATGTAAGCAAAAATATGATGGACAGGTTAATATTTTAAACCGTAAAACGAAAATACAGCGAGAGTGATGTCACTCTAGCGCCAGTGTGACGAGTGCCAGTTGTTTTTAAGTTAACGCGATCAAAACGTTTATAGCGTTAGGATCTCTGATTGGTTAAGAGCTTGTAGTGGGCCAATCAGAGTGCCGACGGTCATAAACGTGTCGATCGCATTAACGTAAAACAAACTCGAAATAAGCACTCGGTTCTACGCCTGTGTGCGTGCCGTTGACGCAATATTTACGCGCTAAGATAGCTTAGTTCACGCACGCGATATACTGCGAAAATAAATATCGCAAGTTCGGACGAGCTTCGACTTATTAAAAGACGTAAGATACAAAAACCATTCCTAGTTATAAATGACACCAAACTTACAACGTTGTCAAAATAAATTCCTATGACATCGACGAACAAAAACAATCTCGATGAAGACGCAATCGAGTCACTCGGACAATGTAGTGATAAAACAATAAATACGAATATTTAGGCGTAAAGTAGCGAGCTGCAAACGTTTTAGATAGCATATTGCCGCTAAGTGTGTACTTATATAGCGCTGTAGTACCTAATTTCATGAATACTAGGTGACACCAACGTTACTAGCTTTTAGGAAAACACTGTTGTATTTTTGACCGACTTTGAAACGAGAGGTTTTGTTTTCGAAACATTTGTATTTCCGCGATTTCTTAAAAAATATTGGAATTTCGTTAATAGAATGCATAGTTTTGAGGAAACCACAACTAAACGGAGATTTTTAACGCATAACACTCCTTTTGGCGAAGTCGGGTCAAAATGGAACCGACTTCAAAAAATATTGCCTAAAAATTGAAATTTCGAAAGTCGGTGTTTGTTTTTTTTTTTTAGTTTTTGAAAGTAACAAGAAAATTGAAAATCCAACAGTGCGCTTGTATTTAGGCAGTAATTAGAGTGTCGCCTAGTGTTAGTGAAATCGGGCATATCTGTTCTTGTAGCAACTATCCTTACGAAGTTACGACTGACTACTGTATTTAGATTCGAGCCTCGGAATTGATGTAGGCACGTGGTCTACTTGACACTGTGACTAACCGTGTAAATAATACTGTCCACGTAAATTTTCACATAGTTAGCTTCCGCCGTGAGCGGGAACAAATGTATGAAAATGTTTGAAGCACGCCACGAGGCGCCGCTCATAGCGCCGCGCCACCGTCTACCAATGCCACCCCGCTCGCCGCGCCGCTAGCCTCTAACTGAAGTTGTGAACAGGCCGTAAAACTCAACAGCAAGCTTTAATTGTAACCAAGCAACGGGTTCAAGTTGTTCGGCTATACTTATAGTTCGCTGGTGAGGACATGCAAGAACCAGTTACTTTGAGCTCGCATAGCACATCTCATATTCAATTACCTGAAACGGGCCATTCTCCTATTTTCGAGGAACATTAGCACGTGAAACCTCAAATACCTAAATGGGACAAAATGCCCTCTAACATGACGCGCAGCGCTCAATCTTCGTGACGATGGAACGTTGCCCAGTGGCCTGCAACTTGCCCCTTGATATTTTACGACGTTTTTGAACAATATCACAGCGTAGTGCGTAATTTTCAAGGACATTTTGTCCTTTAGTGTGTCTGAAGCTCTAGTCGTAATTTGTCAAAATCGCGTCATTCAAACATTTTGATAAGTGTTTGACATTGATTGCTATTGAGACGGGATTATGGTTTGACTTGGAATATTTTTTAGGTACGAGAATTGACATTCTGGTGTGCGAACTAAGCTCAAATAACTTTGAAAGGCTTCTGCAGGCCTAACCAAGTTACAACCAATTTGTTTGGATTCTCTTTCGTCGATCGCCTGACCTCGTGACTGAGCGTTGAGATGACTTCCGAACAAAAGAATCGGAGGCGTGGCCGACTCGAGGCGATCGACGAAAGAGAATCGAGACGAAACGGTTGTAACTTGGCTAGGGGGGGCAGGTGTTCAATACCTGTTATAGTCGTGTTTTTGTATTTGTCACAGTGTAAAGTAAACCACAGTTTCTTTCCTTCAATAGATAACGAAAACTGGCGAGGGGACGCTTCTATGTCACTAGGAATTAAATTATCACATTCATCATTGCATCATAACCATGCCGACGTTTCCTTTGCCATCGGAGAGTGTACATACAACTTATATTGACGCCATGAGTTCCTGTTTACTGTGAAACACACATTATTTACGAAAAGATAAAGCAATATAAACAATTATAGAGTTCATAAATTTTAAATTTAAATCCAGATTAATGTCCAGAAATAATTATTGTAAATAGTATTTGAAAACTATTCTATTTCCATAAATACATATTTAAAATCTTCAGTGCGCTGAGTGCAAGTTGTTTTTATGTTAACGCGATCGAAAAGTTTACCGCGTTTGGGTCTCTGATTGGCCAAGAGCTTGGAGTGGACCAATCGGAACATCGAACGTCATAATCGTTTCGATCGACCGCTTTTGGCTCTGATTGGTTAAGAGCTCGGAGTGGACCAATTAGAACGCCGAATGTCATAAACGTGTCGATCGACCGCTTTTTGCTCTGATTGTTTAAGAGCTTGGAGTGGACCAATCGGAGCGCCGAACTTCATAAACGTGTCGATCGACCGCTTTTTGCTCTGATTGGTTAAGAGCTTGGAGTGGACCAATCGGAGCGCCGAACGTCATAAACGTGTCGATCGACCGCTTTTTGCTCTGATTGGTTAAGAGCTTGGAGTCGACCAATCGGAGCGCCGACGTCCTAAACGTGTCGATCGCTTTCACGCAAAACAAACTCGCACTGGGCGCTCTCGTAATTCGATGTTAATCAAAGGTTGTAGTTAATTTTGTCAACAAAGTGACCATACAGCGAAGGAGTAATAATATTGAGACAATAGCTCGTTTATTATAGTCTCGTCTCGTGTCTGTTCGTATGTTATAATTAAATATTATTAATTAATATAAATACGTTTATAGTGTTCGTGTATTCGTGCTAATTTGTATTGTGTCGTCGATGCATTTTTGCTTAGAGCATCTAAACATGAAGGAGGTAAAGATTTTCACACTCTAAGGCTTGGAGAATTATTTATACCACCTCTATTTACCGGCACCTTTTAACCGTCTACTTTGAAAATATCCGACAAACACTGGCGTTGATTCCACCAGGGACGTACATCCACGACCAAATACTCCATCTCGTCAGCTATTCTGTCACGTATGGAGATTGAAGAGTTAATCGAGATGTAGTACCCAGTCGAAATCACACGGTCCTGACGAATAAAACACGGAAACTGTCTTCGGATCAATCCGACGCAAGCTGTTAAAGTCTTAATATTTTCTACTCTAGTGAATTTTAGATTTATTGTTTTTTTTTGGCCAATAGTGCGATTAATTTTCGACTTGACGACTAGTTTAAAAGGTAGATCAGACGGTTGCATTTCAGCGTCCCAAAAGGGGCGACTCTTGCTAATTTCAATCTGTGTAGACAGCAGTTGTAATCCATGATACTTAACGCCCTTGGTTGGCGAGCGCGTTGTCCCAACCGCAGTACTGATTTGCGAACGTGATGGCGTGGTTTATATCCATGTAGCCGCAACACAACCACAATAGTTTGCAACTATCTGGTCCACCTTTTTTTTTTCGATGGGTAAAAATCATCTAAATGACATCCCCCGCCCTTGGGCGGAACGGGAGATAGTGTCAGACTCTTACTGACTAAAAAACCCACCCCGTTCCTTCTTGCCTTTCATACCAAGGCCGAGCCTCCCGTTCGGAACTAGACCCTGGCCCCAGTAGGCTTCGACCCAGCTGGGCCCCTGCTGTTGCTGACAACTCCTTGAGGCGCGCGGAAACAGTGCGCGCTGGTCCACCCAGCGCGCACTGTTTCACAGTTTACCTACTCTATATGGTTTATGTAAAAAAAAAAATATTAAAATCATTTATCTGACTTACAATTTTAATGAAAGACGTATTTATGACGTATTTCCTCAGTGTAATACAAATATCATAGTAATATTCCAGCTAGCCTCAGCAATGTTTGTATGCTCTAAGCGTCGTCGAGTCCCGTCCAGTGGTTTCAAACATTTTGATTGTGACTTGCGTGTATGATATCTGTACATAAGTTTTGCGGGAATATCCTTTTTATAATTTTTGTTTTCCACAGATGTATCATATTTATTTTTTATCAGAAAAGTATCGTGTAATTATCATAACTAAAACATTGTGAATACTTGTAACATTATATTATGTCGCTAATATGATTATGGTTTAGGCAATTTAATTATTTATTATAAATTAAGACAAATTATGGAAATATTTATGTGATCTTAATATCCTTTATGTAATTTACAGCTGCTGCACCAGTAAGTGACAAATGTTCTTATGTAAATTGCTTGCATGGCAGAACAACCGCTAGGAAATAAGAAAATATTGACACAAAAAATCAGGTTTTTTTTCTTGGTAGTACCTTCAATATTCGCATTCGCGAATACGCGTACATTTGCAACGAATATTCGCATTCGCGAATCGCGAATATTCGAATATTTTTTGACGTTCGATTCGTATTCGCATGAAACATGCGAATGTTTGGCGAATGTTTCTTGTAGGTACTACCTACGATAGGACCGCAAAAGATAACTTGGCAACTATCGCTCAATGGTCTTGCAACAGATTGTGTATTATTTAAAATGTTGTCACTAGCTGGTGATGGTCTGTAGCCTCATCTCTCACATTGCCAACCTCATAAGCTAAGACGTTCATCGCCATATTCGAGTATATGTATTATATAAGCTACAACGCGCATATCAGTATGAAACTACGTTATATTGTACAGTGAAACCTGGTTAAGTGAGACATCAAGGGACCTGCAATGTCGTTTCACTTATAGAGGTATTCCACTTACCCAGTGTCTCAGATATACAGGTATAAATAAATATCTGTCTCATTTACAGAGGGTTCCATTAATAGAGGTGAGAATACAGGTTATTTCAGTTATACAGGTGCGATCATTAAATAAAATAACGTGTTATGTATGAGATGAGATATAAGAATGAGTAAACAAACAATGTTATCTCAGTTACAGAGGTTTATGCATATAAAATTTACTCGCTGTCTCAGTTATAGAGGTAACTATGATGATAAATCGAAAGAACAAATCCCAGATATAGAGGCTTACCTCGTCCCACTAACAGAGGTAATTCAGTGCCAAAGTGTTGGGACCTCAGCATGAGTTCCAGTTATGGAGGTTTCTCACTTATCCAGGTCCCACTTAACCAAGTTTCACTGTATTACATTAGTACGTTTGATTTATTGTATTGTTGCTAGTCTTCGTCACATGTTCGATCATGCATAGTGTAAATGATACGCACCAATATTTTGTCTATAACAATCTGTTTTCGTCCGTCCCCAATTGGGAATGGCGTCCAGTGGAATTTCCTTTGTACTACCACTCGTTCGTGACTGAGCGTTGAGATGACGTCAGAACAAAGAAATCGGAGGCATGGCCAACTTGAGGCGTTCGAAACGACACGATCATAACTTGGCTAGGCCTGCTGATGTGCTTACATGGAACGACTGCCTATCTGACCTTCACATTGCAATTGCTGGTCAACACGACAACCCTTGGTTTGACTGCTTCTAGCGGTATGCCGGAGTCTGTTTCCTGATGGCTACAACCCAGGAATCTTTAAGTCAAGAGTGGATAGGTTACTTCTAGGTAAGCGCGCTCCATCGTCGATCGCAACGTCGCTTTCTATCAGGTGATATAGGGGTCATTCGCGAACCTATCAACAATAAAAACCGGCCAAGTGCGAGTCGGACTCGCCCATGAAGGGTTCCGTAGCAGCAAGTAACATAATATAAAAGTTCTTGTTATGTGTTGTAACTTTGATCGATGTTTTAATAATAGTGTATTTTTTTCGATTTATGACGCATTAAAAAAAAAACTACTTACTAGATTTCATTCAAACCAATTTTCGTTGGCAGTTTTTATAGTAATGTACATCATATATTTTTTTTAGTTTTATCATTCTCTTATTTTAGAAGTTAGAGGGGGGGGGGGACACACATTTTACCACTTTGGAAGTGTCTCTCGCGCAAACTATTTAGTTTAGAAAAAAATGATATTAGAAACCTCAGCATCATTTTTGAAGACCTATCCATAGATACCCCACACGTATGGGTTTGATGAAAAAAAATTTTTTGAGTTTCAGTTCTAAGTATGGGGACCCCCAAAATTTATTGCTTTTTTTCTATTTTTGTGTAAAAATCTTAATGCGGTTCACAGAATACATCTACTTACAAAGTTTCAACAGTATAGCTCTTATAGTTTCGGAAAAAAGTGGCTGTGACATACGGACGGACAGACAGACAGACAGACAGACAGACAGACATGACGAATCTATAAGGGTTCCGTTTTTTGCCATTTGGCTACGGAACCCTAATAAAAAAAGATAAATCCTACAAAACTACTTTAATAAAAAGAGAGGATTCTCCGACCAGACGGTTGTTTGGAATTTTAGAGATTTGTTCATATGTGACGTCACTGATATCGCTACATCACGTCAGGGTGACGAATTTAGAGGAATGTGGAACTACTTTACACCCAGTGAAGTCCCGCAAACTTCCGTTGAAAAGGGAGGTTTAGTTTTTTTTTTTAAATTTTTTATGCTTATCCATCATCATCTTTCTGCCCTTGTCCTGTTTTATTTTTATTTATTTTTATGATTTTCCAATAATACGAAATATAATTTCAACTATTATAATTTTATTATGCTAACAATTTATGCTTCCAACTCGTATGTTTTATTGCACTATGTTAGGTCGTGTGAACATCGAGATAGGCATCAGTTTAGTTTATTGCACGACATTAAAATTTAAATGCGATTGTGGTCAATATATTAAAATAATATACGATTCACGTTTATTGATAACGCTATACTTATGTATTTCCTATGGAATTTTAATATCGGGAAAAACAAAGAAATAATTGTATCAATAATTTATTAGGGAGACTTTACAGAAATGCAGTCGTTCGCTGTAACTTTTTCATTTCAATAAAAAGAATTTTCTTTTCCTAACTTTAGAAGCAAACAAAATAGCTTTATACAATTGTATCATTTACACTAATGTATAATTTAAAGGTTCTAAAGTTTATTTAACTAAATGGCGCGGGTAAAGACGTAGTTTTGTGGTGAGAGAATGGTAGCGTATGGTGAGAGTATGATGGTAGTTTGGTGTGAGAACGGTGGTAGATTGGTGAGAGAATGGTGGTAGTTAAGGTGTATGTGGTGATAGTACCTCGGTAGACTTCCAGGTGTAGGTGTACGTATTTAAATTAATTTAGAAAGTAATCGGTGCGACTAGATGTTTGGGTGGTTAACTTGAGAACATAACCGGCGGTTTTAATTAAATTCAAAGGATTTTTGACTTTAATATCCATGTGGCAGAATTCTTTTTTGTTTTTTACATGATATAAACAAACTTACGGCCCGCCTAATGGTCGGACCACCAGCCGTACGGCGTTGCGCCACCGGTAAATGGTGGACATCGCAAACGTACGCACAAAACGTTCAGGGAATATTTTCATTACAGCTAAGGATTGAAATTCCCTGCCGCAGTCTGTTTTCCTGGTAGCTACAACTAAGGGATGAGAGTGAGATAGTGGTCAAGGGTGAGACAATCATTAAAAAAGTGGTCTCCACCGCTTATAGACATTGCAATACTAGGGATATCACAGGTACGTTGCTTACCTTTTTGAAAGAGGACTTTTCAATTTAAAAAATGCCAAAACAACGACACAGAGTCGGGTTTTCATCTCGTATACAGTGAAGATCTATGATACATTGTATATAACGCTTGAGTTGTCTTACTAGCAGCATTTTTTTGTTATTTTACGATTTCTAGTAATTACCATTTACGATTGAGGTAAACAACAAAACGGTTGGAGAAGCTATGAAATGGTAATTTGCTTGAGACACTTAAGTTAAATGTAATGTGCAGTTGGTCGCAGTTAAATGCAGGTAATTATAATTATGTAATATCATTGAGTACTTAGCGAGCCGCCCCAGCTTTGTGCGGGTGTTACGAATCCTTGAAATTCTCCGCTTATCTCTATTTTAATACGCATGTATTATATACCTAAACCTTCCTCATTAATAGTTAAAGTGATTAATGAGGAAGGTTTAGGTATATAATACATGCGTATTAAAATAGAGATAAGATTGGTAAAACCGCATGAAATCCGTTCAGTAATTTTTGAGTTAATCGCGAACAGACAGACAGACGCTGTGTGGGACTTTGTGTTGTAATGTATGCAAGGATAAGTATGAGTATGGGAAACACTTTTCGCACCGATTTAACTATAGACAATGATAGTAATTGAAACTATCAAATGAGTTTATTTTTAAACTTAACTTTAAATATGAATAAGTCGACATTGGGGACAACTTAATTTGCCGAGGATTTAGTAGTGGTAGTAACTCCGTTTCTAAATGTCGATGTGTTTGTGGCTGGTATTTTTTATACTGCATATTTTTGGCTGTTTGCAATAGCAAGATAGGAAATAATTCAGTAGGTAATGTTTAAAGGTTTTGTTCAATGATTCGCCACGTATCTATACGTATGTATATAACGTTGGAACGACAGATGGGATTTCCTTAAAAGAAAATAACTTAAAGCTGCAGATTTTTTTTTCGAATTTCAGTCCAACCCTGAAATACGAAAAAAAAAATCGGCAGCTTTATACAGTTAGGTCTGCTTTCCACGAAACTCTGTCGACGAAGCGGCAAACGTCATAACTTTGCCGCTTCGTCGACAGAGTTTCAAAGTTTTTGCATGTAAGCTGTGAGCAGGCGTACACCAAGCATATAATGAGGAATACGCGTCTTAGAAGCTACGCGTCCATCGACAGTAGGCCTCAGTGTTTGTATTAGTTGTTCATATTAATGAGTACAGTGACCTCTTTGGAAAAGCCTACCTGTTGCTTCGATGTTGTATATCACGTTTAATATTAGATAGCAAATTCACAACTTGTGATTTCTTTGAAAATTTCAAAAACATAATTTTTCATTAAACTGTAATCGTAAGTATGGTCGTCTCAGTCTTGTGATTGACAGGCAATAATTTGTGTCGCATTATATCAATAGTTTTATATAATATAAATGATTGTAAAGTGTACCCAAAAATATTGAACATTGGAAGTGCCAATGTCTGTCAAACTATTATAAAAAGTTATAAGTTACTATGTGTACTGTGAATGTTGAAATCATATATTTTTGTAACGTGGTGTCACATCTGTGTAACTGTAATAGAGTAATATTATTATATCCCCACACTAACGTTAACTGCCATCACTTAAAATAAAACAGTCATATTATGGAATCACTCGAGCAATGTTGCCCTTTTGACCGCTACAGAACGCACAATATAATTCCGCAAAGTCCGTTCTATCATCGGATCACTAGACGTACGGCATTGCGTCTCCGGTACATAGTAGACTTCCCACCCGTACGTACACAGCGTTTTGGGAATACATTCAAAGTAGAGCTAAGGATTGGAATTCTCTGCCGGAGTCTTTTTATTTTCGGTGGTAAATATCATCAGATGACATCCCCCGCCTTTGGGTGGAGCGGGAGATAGTGCCAGACTTTAACTGACCAAAAAACCCATCCCGTTCATTCGTTGCCTTACATACAGGGGCCGAGCCTCCCTTTCAGAAATGGACCGGTGTCTGTTTCCTGATAGCTATAACCTGTGAATAGGTTGCTTCTGGGCAAGCGTGCTCTATCGTCGGCCACATCATCGCTTACCATCAGGTGAGATTAGAGATGTGCCGTTGCCGGCAATATGGGAATATTGCTAGCAATATTGCCACCAATATTCATACTTCGGGCAATATTGCCACCAATATTCATACTTCGGGCAATATTGCTACCAATATTAATACTTCGGGCAATATTGCCACCAATATTCCCACTTCACGGCAATATTGCCGGTAACGGCACATCACTAGGTGAGATAGTGGTCAAGCGCGAGCCAAAAAAAGGAAAAGGGTGGTCTCGGCGCCAACTGGCTACCCGGCTATTTCATCCTTATACAACACATAAGAAAAAACAATACTTACTCGTAAAATTTATCGAGGTTTAACTCTGTCGTTTAGTCGTGACAGTGGCGTGCGTGACACATGTTGCTTTGTCATATGCGTGACTGTGGCGGTCCAAAGGGTGTTTCTTGGAATAGTCGATATGTGTATTTATTTTAGTTGTTCTTCTACCACCGTTGTTATAATGTTTGTCTTCGCTTGTCATCAGCGTTAGTTCTCATACTAACGAACAATGCGTTCCGGTGCTTCGCATCACTTTGGTTGTGATCTGTATAATCGACTGCACGAGTGTTTAAGGGCTATTAATACATTTTTTCATACGTAATGTAGTGTTTTCCGCACTCGGGACAGCTCGCACCCGACACTAGTTACTTTGTGAGCTGCGACGCCCAGCCTACGTAACGCAAGAAAATAGAAACCGCGAGCCATTTCAGTGTCTTGAAAAACGCATTGAGTAAAAATAAATTGATAAATTGTGAGCAATTGGATAAAAATACACTATTTTTGTTTCCTTTATAGACAGATCAGCAGAAATACTTAATACTTGTGCAGCCGATTGTACAACAATGGATCTAATTTAATGCAATTTGTTGAGACGTAGCACTCTGTTATAACGTAAGTGAACTTGTATATTTTCTCACAACGCAATAACTTGGCACCTGTTACATACAAATTACAAGAAACTGTTTTAAAATTGCGCTCTAGTACTATAATACAATTAATTATTGTAATAACTTTCATAATGTTTTGCTCGTTTGTAGTTTACTAAGGTAGTCGCCAAATAAACATGGAATAATGGTCATTGACCCTCCCACATTTATTGACATTCTTAATTTAAAAAACTTAATTAAAGAATAAAGCTGTCTTGATTCGACATCGCCATCTTTTCTGAAAAACAATTCATTGATGATTTTTCGAGTACCTTCGATATATTGGAGATATTCTAAAAAAGTCAATGTACTTTATTTTTAGTTTATCTGGCGCCTTGTATTTTATTTGTAGGCCCTAGAGTCGGGGCGGCTTCCAAATCACGCCATCTTTGAAAAGTGATAGTATCGTGTCAGTGTCGTGTAACTCTATCCCTTCCTAGTGTTCATTAATCGTTATAGAAAGGAAAGAGACAAAACATTTTGAAATGTTAAGTGTTCGATAGCTTTTACTGTCCAGCCGCGTGTGATAAGGACAGCAATACTCACCGTCTCTATTGCACGCGGCCCGGATGTAGCCGTAATCATATGAATATTGTATAATAATCCTGTAATCTAAAGACCAATGTAATATTTATTGTCGGTCGGTATAGTTCAATAAAATTATATTGTATTGAAATTCAAAAGTTTTCTATCGTGGGTGTATCGATCACTTGTTACTATTTCAAGTCGGGTTGCTAATGTTGCTCGGTAAATTTCGACATAAGTGCACATAGATGTTTGAACATAGAAATATATAGGTTTAGCCGTTAAATCAAGTCAATATTACACATTAAAATACTGCTGAGGTAGGCGCCAAATTAACGTGGTATAACGGTCATTGACCTTACATTTGTCGACATTCTTAATTTAAAAAAAAAACGGAAATAAAGACAAAGCTGTCTTGAATCGACATGTATCGTGATCCTTTACATGATCTAGTAATGAAAAAAAATTCATTGTTTGTTTTTCGGGTACCTACGCAGAGATATTAGGAAAAGGTCAATGTACTTTATTCCACGGTCATCTGGCGCTTTCTGTACGTGCAGATTAACAGCACTTGTAAGAAAAATAACTAAAATCACAATTAGTAACTTCACAAGTTATATCGTGCAGTATTAGCAGCCAGGCGTCAGGTATATTCAGCCATGCAGGTATACCGTTAGCGAGGATACTACTGTAGTTGTATATAATTTTATCTATACATATATAATATATAAATACGTTTATAAACCTGTTGTGCTCTTGTGTACTTTACTACGTTGTAGATGTTGTTCTTGGCATTCGATGTTGACTGTATATAGAACGTTTAAGGATATTAAAAAATAATTATTATTATGTTACATAATTATGGGTTTTATTTTAATTATTGAAGCCACGTGTTGCGTGTGTCTGCTCTAGTGATACACGCTCTAGTGACACCCCTGAGTTTGTTTCGGTGTTTCTTCTCAGGGTAGTCAGCTAGGAAACACCGGCCTCATCTAGCATTAATTGACGAAAAAAAAAATTGACGTGTAAAAGTGTTTTTATAAAACCTACTTGCAAAATAAAGATCATTTATCATTATCATTTACGCTGCACACGCTATGTTGTGACTGATTTAGATAGGTAGGTCCTATCCTACACATTTTCGAATTGCAGCGGACAGATGGAGGGTTTCTAAATTGAGTACAGTTCCTTCACGGATCTTGAACGGTTGCGCAGAAGTCAAATATTCGGTCTTTTTAGTGGTGCGAAGTGAGACGCGGGGGCGGGGAGTGTCAGTGATTGGCTCGCCGCCCCATCGCGTCATAGACGTCACTCCTAATTCGTTCCCGTGTTGCTGCATGTATCTAACAACTAAGTTGAATGGCTCGCCAATGTATGGAATGCGCAAAGCGATCCCCACTCTGACGAGCGCTCAAGATCCGCTTTGGCAACTGTATTTTGTGCTAAGAAAGTCTTAAATGTGAAATTTTGTCAGGTTTTCAGGCTAGAATTTGAGAAATACTCAACTTCATAAATCAGAAATCAAGAGTTAGTCCTAACGTCTCGATCACTTCCATGGGCGCCGGCAGGGTTAACGTTTCAGAAGGTGTATCATCAGCATTCTGACTTGAATGGAATAGGTTTTCTATTGCCCATTCCGTTGCATTTTTTTAATTCGATACATGTTGAGAATTAAAAGTATAGCACCTTTTTCACACGCGCATGCTGGACGGGCTGGCTATATTTTCTTGAGTGTCATCTTGTTACCTATTATGTTGTCTGCTTAATCGGAATTACTTCTAGCCTATTCTAAAAGCCTCCAGCCAAGACTTGGGATCTTCTATGGGGTACAAACCTTTGCTTAGGGCATCGCTTGGGGAGGAACATTGATTATGATTAAGGACGCATTTAAAACTATAGGCTCAGCGCGCGGGGTAGCTCGAGCAATGGATGGAGCAGACTGACAAGGACGATGCGGGAGACCTCGGTGGCGTGGACGGAAAGGCGGTGCTCTGTTTGTGGATGGTGCTTTTATCTGTGACCTATGAATTTGAGATTTTTTTTAATGATTTAAACCAGTGCTTAACTGCAATCCCACCTGATGGTAAGCAGTTAACGCAATCGTTGATGGTGAGGCGCACTAGTTTAGTAAGAGCCTATCCACTCTAGCCTTGAAGACACCTAAATTATTATTGAACGGAAAGACCACAGCAGGCAGATTGGTCCAGTCCTTCAATGTACGCGGTATAAACGACGAAGCGAAACGCTTAGTCCGAACCGTGGAAGTTTCAACAATGTAAGGGTAAGATACACGCCGTACGACGGGTTACGTTAATTTACCTATGGCTCTCTTGGAGCAGGATGGTAGGTGGCGAATCTAGGAGATGCAGGAGGGTTTCTACCGGGCGTCGCTCGATCCGAGTTTTATTGTTAGGCGTTTCGTGCACATGACGTAAAGTGGGGAATTTAAAATATTAGTGTACTATCACTTGCAAAAGTCCATAAGAATTCTTAAAACTTATTCGTTTGACGTTTAGTTTGACTTACGACCTTTTATTTTCAAGTTTCGCCAACAAATGATTGAAATTCACAATTTCATCAACTTATCTTAAGTCAAGATGGCCCAGTGGTATAGGCACACAGATTGAAGCGCAAATCAGTGTGCCGCAAGTTCAAATCCCACGCAATTATTGACTTTTTGTAAGTTCTTACCCGATTGGAAGTTATGTATTTGCATTACAATATTAAATTATTCTTTAACTTGTTCACACATTTCTTGGAGTTAGAAAGGTAGATCACAAAAAAACTAAATAAAGAATTAGATTTCTGCGAGGTAGACATGAGTTTTAACTTAACCGAAATGAACTGTCGTTTGGTTGTAGTTGTTGGTTAGTGACGTGAGGTTGACAGTATTGTAATATTCGCAAAATGCAGGCTAATATTAGTATTGAAGTGAGGGCGACTATCATTGGGCTGCATAAAAGTGGTCTTAATAAAACACAAATATCTGAAGAAACCGGATTGAATGTGAGTATAATAGCTATTAATGAATTGTAACTTTATTACAAATTAATCTTCTAATTAAAACGTATGCCATTTATGAATCCATTCATCGTATCTTTATGAGGTTTAAAAGAGAAATACGTAAATCGTTGGGTTTATTGGATTGGTTATTGGATTAATAAATGCAGTTTTATTTTAAAATTATATTCAATAATTATGATTATTAACATTTTATATAATGAAAATGAAGTGAAGTAGGTATAGCTGCCTAATATATATTTTTTTTTATTTTAGAAAAATACTGTAAATCTTTGGCTAAAAAGATATGAGGAAGAAGGTAGCCTTGCTAGTCGAAAGAGAAGTGGGAGACCGAAGCTTATTAGCGAGGCGCAGCGACGACATATGGTGGACGTATACGAAACGAATGGTTTCGCACCAACGAGACATTTTGCGGAATTATATGACACCTCGATGGATACTGTTCGCCGTGCACTTCACGCTGAAGGCGTGCATCACAGAAAACCTGCTAAAAAGCCGTACTTGACAGAGAGGCACAAACAAGAACGATTACGTTTCGCACTAAATATTTAATGTTAACTAAACTAAATGGCCTACCATTTTATTTTAACACACACACTGTATTATATTGTGTTTACTTTCGTTTAAAACAGCTATATCTTTTAACTTGTGCCATCGCCTCATCTTAAGAATGCAGTGAACTCGCTATCAATTTTGTTGACAATAATCATGAGTCTATTTCGTTTTTTATTCTTCTACCCGCACTGTTTTAACATAATACTATAATTCAATTTATTTTTCTCATCTAATTGACGATTATCTTGTGAGAACTAAAGTTCTTTTAACAGAAATTGAGGTTTGGTTTCAATCTTCTTTTCGTCAAGAAAATGAACAATTAAGCTATGACCTCAATACATTCATTGTGACGTTACACAAAAATAAAATGTTTACAAAGTCCAAATCATATATCACTTTTCAATAAATAACTGGATATAAACAATTACCTATATTTTATTTTATTAAAATTTGAATATCCGTTCATTGTTACGTTATTCATATTATGAATGGTCTAAGTGGGTATACTTCCAACAAACAATCTTAGGCGTAACATAGATAACGGTTACAAGATAACTTTTTGTCTAGGTAACAATTCGACGTCACAATTCTCATAAATGTTTAATTTGTAAATATAAAGAATAAACATTTTTATTAAACACGTCTTTTTATTTCCACCTTATAACATCGAAAAGATGTAACAACTAAATAATTGCAAATTACGAATGTGATTCTTCTTGTGGTTAATAGATCACATTCGTAATTTGCAACTATTTAGTGCAAAAAATGCAATAGTATTTTTCATAGAAATATAAAAAAACAACTATATCAATATAGATTGGGAATTTTCAAAGTAAGAAATAACTGCAACGGACCGACCATGATTTGAACTCGGGTTACGTGATTTGCGAATCCAACACTTAATTCACACGGCTACCAGCACATGACGTATTTTCGCGAATCAATGCTATGGTAAGAACAGAAAAGTAATAATGTTTTTAAGCTCAGTGCGACGACAGTTTCTTAGTGTGTGTTATCTGTGGAATGTGGATACTCATACATGCGCACACATACGCACGGAAGTTTCGCGCTCGCTCGGTTCGTAGCAATGTAATCTTTAGCGTTCCTATGGACTTTTGCGGCCTTACTGTACATTCTCATTACCGCCTTCTTATGTAGGTATGCGTGTATCATAATGGAACAGATGATCACGGTGAAAATACTCCATTTGCACCTGAGTGAAAAATTTGGTACCTACTGGTACTGTAGGAGACCAGGATGTAACAGGTAAAGCCTACATTGAGTGAAGGCGGCGCTTGCACTTGCCTGCCTTATATCCTCAGTGAAGATCTGATGCTGGTCGTTCACAACACTAGCGGGCGCACCTGGATCATTTTATCAGAGATCGGAACACAACAGAATTGAAAATAGGTACGTCCTTTAAAATCCAGAATTATAAACATGGAGGAACACAGACAAAACAAGGAGTGGAACACAGAGTACTTTGTAAGTGAGGAATTCCCTGCGGGAGTTCCTGGTATGTGATGACACAACATATGGGTGTTTCGGTCAAGAGTGAATATGTCACTTCTAGGCAAGCGTAGGTACTACTTCATTGCTTACCTCTATTCTGCCAGGGTTTTTTAGGTGGGAAATCATCCAATAACAGCTCCCGCTCTTGGGCGGAGCGGGAGCGCGTGTCAGACTTCTGCTGACTAAAACCCACTCCTGTTCCTGCTTAGCCTTCGTTCCAGGGTCCCGGGGTTCTCTTTCGCATCACCTACCATCAGCGTGGTCAAACGCAAGCCAATCTTTTTGAGAACAAAGAAGTTTAAATACTATTATCGCACTAGTGCGTAATAGTAATCAAATTAGCACAGTTTGGTAACGAACGCCATTATATACCTACCTAACTGCAGTACAATTACAGCCTTTTTCTAAGCAAGTGTGTTGAAAAATTATATATTAATATAAAATTATAATTATTATAATAGCAGTTCTAAACAATTTAATCAAACCTTGTACAACCTCCATTGCTTACTTCGGCCGTTGTGTGCGATCCGTGCGATCCGAATATGTCGTCCCATTTGACAGAACCTGCCAAACTTCAAGTCGCTACAACAGTTTGTGCTCAGAGTATGTGTCTCTGCTGGTATAATTATAATGTAGTGTTCTTCTAACGCATCTCTACACCCAGTAGACGTTGGTGAGGCTGCGATGGGCAGAAAGGAATCTAAAACTAAAAGGAGAAAGACCGTACCGCCGCCGTTAGACCTAGACGCCATCCTCCCTGAGTTGGGACAGTTCGGTCGCTATCAGGCACTCGTATTTTTCTACTTATCTGTCGCCGTCGTATTTACCAGTATTTACAATATACAATATATATTTGCTGCTGGAGCAGTCAAATATAGGTGAGTCGAAGGTGTCTCAGTATTTAAACATCCTATTCTAAGTCCATTGAATAAAACATTCCTGGATTTACAAAAATGTCTCATATTCTCGGGCGGTTCACATCAAGATTCAAAATTTGGATTAGGTAGATACCTACTACCTATATGTTGATATAAACAAGGAAAATAAAATCGTGGATGTTGCCTTTTTATGACCATGCCGTTTTTCGTTCACTCGCCCTTGCCCCATACAGATCCCATCACAATTCTGTGGCCCTAGTGAAAAGGAGTAGGTATTATAAGTCTGATTTTGTCGAAAATGAGTTATGTATAGATACCAAAGTGATCAGAAAAAAACGCTGTATCGTTTGGTGAAAAAAAAAACCCGCCACCTCTACACCTTCTCACCTATCACGATCACCACCACCTATCTCTTTTCACCTATCGTTTCTAACGTCCCGCCACCTATTAGAGCGACCAACACGATAGGCACGTTTAGAAGACACTTGCGGCAGTATCTGATCGAGGCACAACGAAAGCTAGACATGGTGGCACAAAATACGTCAATTATATAAGTACCCGTGTACCTGCCCGGTTCTCAACATACCCACTGTTTCTGGCCTACTTGCTTGCGACGGGCGCGGCGCTCTGTCTCGATGGTGCCTTCGCGCCCTTTCCACAAGGAACCTGGCAGTGTGGGAGCTTCAGCGAGGCTGGGGACGTGTATCTCCATATTGAAACATTCTGAAAAATCAAATGCAAAGTTAGACAATTTACCACAGATTTCAATGACATCGTTATTTTTGAATTATATTGTGATTATACCAATTTGCGCTTACCTTCTAATTGTCGTCCTCTTTTATCTGCAAAATAGTGTATTCATTTCTTTATTCAACACAACTCTGCATTCAACTTTTATATTATGTACCTATGTTTTTATTGCACCTTCAACTCAACTCGCAACGAGAATAAATCAACTAAAAACCTCGTTCACAATCGCTCCATCGCGCTCAGTTGCATACAATGCACTGGTGTGGGGGAGTACACAGATTACATCCTCCTAACTCGTTCGAGATTTACCTACCCACTTTTTTTTTACACTATTTTACACATTTTTCGCTAAAACCCTATTTTTTATGGCTTATGTGCCTGTACCATATATATATGATGATACCTATATTATATTGAACCCTAAAACCGGTCTTGCGTCCGTTGCGTCACAAGGTTCAGTTGAAAACCAGTGTCAGGCACTAGTTGTCTGGCATTCATGCTGAACTGGACCGATTTTGGTGCAGCCATGAGGCACACGACAACTGTATTTTTTTTTTTTTATTGCTTTTTTGATTCTTTTACTTTTTATACGTGTTTTTGTTAATTTTTGTGTTTGGGCCTTGTGCTGTACCAAATAAATTATTTTTCTTTCTTTCTTTCTCTCAACCATCTCGCAAAGTTATATTGTAGGTACCTACCTATGTATAAATTTATTTACAGTTATTTAAATATAATGTATGTATTAAATGATTTAATTCAGTTATGTAATATAGTAGGTACCTATATTTGAAGTTTTCTAACTTATTTATGTACTGTATCTACATCTTTCATACAACTCTCCTGTCGCAGGGCTGCTGAAAGAATTTCTTTTGAAATAAGCAGTACCTTGTGCTCTTTTATCTGTATTTGTTTTTTTTTTGTTTTTCGCTGTTTGCATAGGTACATCTAAATAAATAAATGCCTAATCCCATGATCGCAACCTTCCCCTACACTATAATGTTTATCTTAAGCCGTATCTATCTACAGTTGATAGTTAAAAAAAAATCAAATATTTTTATTACTTATAAGCCTTCATGGGCACTTATAAAACGTTAGAAGCTGAATAATAAATATATTTTTAATATTTCACAACTTGTGTTATGAGTACTAGACAATTGATAAACATACTTATATATTTTTAAATACATAAATAATATTATAGATAAATTACACCCAGACACAGAATAAATGATTGTGTTCATCACACAAACATTTTTCCTGGGTGAGAATCGAACTCACGACCTCTGGCATAGCAGTCAGGGCCACTAACTACTAGACCGATAGGCCAGCTAGTGCACGATTCCAAATCGGTCGTTTCCTATGGAGAAAAACCGTCAAGAAACTCCAACTCCATGGTAACTTACCACAAAAAAAATAATCGTAGTAACCAGTTGACACTGCTTCCTGCTGATTTTCCATCCTGTCTTTTAGATGCAGAGTGCCAGCATGCGAATCGTCTCCAGAAAAGTTCAAGCCAAATGGTTGGGCGAAATTCGCATTACCATCGGAAAACTTCGATTGCAAGCAAAAAGTTCCAATTGGCAACAAATGCGAGCCAGCCAGCTTCTCCAACGAGACCAGGGAGTGCTACTCTTGGGTGTACGAGAATCACTATACGATTGTTCCAGAGGCGAGTCCCGTTATGTTTAGTCCGTAATAACTAAATCTATGAACGACAGGAATCATATTATGGAACCTACTTGAGCAGTTTATTTTTATCATCAGCATTATAATATTAGCAGGATAAATGTAGTATCTTGTTGACTAGTTAGCGACAGCTGTAGCTTTAGTAGTTGCTAAGTTGAGCTACACGAATACTGACAAATGCTTGCACTGACTGGGCAGGTGCACTCAAACCTTTATGGTTCATTCCACAAGGTCATCTCGGACGATGTGACCATTACATGTTTGGTGTATGGACTTGAAAAGAGACTTTGACCCCTTTTGAGGGTTCCGTAGCCAAATGGCAAAAAACGGAACCCTTATAGATTCGTCATGTCTGTCTGTCTGTCTGTCTGTCTGTCTGTCTGTCTGTCTGTCTGTCTGTCTGTCTGTCTGTCTGTCTGTCCGTCTGTCCGTCCGTATGTCACAGCCACTTTTTTCCGAAACTATAAGAGCTATACTGTTGAAACTTAGTAAGTAGATGTATTCTGTGAACCGCTTTAAGATTTTCACACAAAAATAGAAAAAGAGCAATAAATTTTGGGGGTCCCCATACTAAGAACTGAAATCCAAAAATTTTTTTTTCATCAAACCCATACGTGTTGGGTATCTATGGATAGGTCTTCAAAAATGATATTGAGGTTTCTAATATCATTTTTTTCTAAGTTGAATAGTTTACGCGAGAGACACTTCCAAAGTGGTAAAATGTGTGTCCCCTCCCCTCTAACTTCTAAAATAAGAAGTTTTTTTTTAATACGTCATAAATCTAAAAAATACACTATTATTAAAACATCGATCAAAGTTACAACGAACTACAAGAACTTTTATATTATGTTACTTGCTGCTACGGAACCCTCCATGGGCGAGTCCGACTCGCACTTGGCCGGTTTTTATTTTTATTTTTTATAGTGGGGAAAATCATCCAATGACAACCCCCACTCTTGGGTGGAGCGGGAGATAGTGTCAGACTCTTACTGACTAAAATACCCACCCCGTTTCTTCTAGCCTTCATACCGGGGCTCGAGTTCCCTTTCGGATAACCCTGGCCCCAGTTGGCTTCGACCCGGCTGGGTCCCTACTATTTCTATGGTTGCTGCTGACAACTCGTTGAGGCGCGCGGGAACAGTGTGCGCCCTCAACTATTTGGGCTTGGTCCGGACAGTTACCGGACGGCCGGACAGCGAGCTAATCATTGCTCACTGTCCGCAAGCCCACGCCTACGGTGGCCGGAAATCCTGGCCGGAATCCTGGCGACGACTTACCTGGGAAACCAGGTAAGTCGTCGGGTCCTGGGGCGGTGTTCTTGGCACTCAGCCTTCGCACCACCACTCTGAGATTGTTTCGATGTCTCATGTAGTTTAAACTGACGAAAAAATTAACGTGTATAAATGTTTTTGAAAAACTTATTTGCAAGATAAATGTCATTATTAGTTATCATTTACTGTAGCATAGTTGTTTGTCGGCATTTCAGTTCGACTTAGCATGCCAGGAGTGGAAGCGCACGCTGGTCGGCACCATCCACAACGTGGGCGTGTTCGTGGCCATCCCGACCACCGCAACCATCTCTGATGCGTGAGCTAATTTATATTTACTGTGACAAATAAAAAAAGCCTCGTTAGGAAAATATGGTATGAAGAGTATGGCTTCAATTCGATGCTTGTTATTGGTAGTGAGGCCGAAACTGGCCGGAAGGCAAGATTGACCTACTGTAAGGGCATTTGTGGCACATAAATTGTCACTATTTGTAATTAAGTACTCACATAGGATGAGAATATGGATCTTTGTTTTATGCTGATGAAAATAAATTACTTGAACTAAACTAAGTACGAGTACCTACCTATGCATTCACCAGAAAGAAAAATTCATCTATGCGGCATAATTCGATCATATTTACTTGAAAAAGCAGCACTTATAAATCTTCCATACAAAGTGTGGTAGATTCGCCAAAAGGAAGTCACACACGATGTTTCAAATATGTACATATTTATCATTTTACAAAATGGGTACGTATGCCATCTTGCGGACTGTAAGTATTTTTGGTGGCAGATTCGGGCGCCGCATTGCGCTAATCGGCACGGCGGTGCTGCCCGCTTTTTTCGGCATGGCGCGAGGCTTCTGTAAGAACTACGTGCTGTACTTGGTCCTCGAGTTCATCGAGGCGTTGGTCGGCAACGGTACTTACAGCACTGCGTTTATTATAGGTACCTACAATATTATACGGTTTACTAATGATAGGCATAAAATACCTATAGTTATAATTTACATTGGCATAACCAAAATTCAGCATAATGATCATTACGCACAATATTAATAAGCATAAATGTTTTGCCATAATGCTTGTTGCTATAAATACTGCTAGCATAATAATATGAAGCATAATTTTATGAAACATAATGTTATAAACGCATAATGATTTATACACATAATATTCTTTGGAATAAAACTAATAAAATCTAATAAATAACTCCAAACGGTAAGTTGTAGACACTATTTCACCTTATTGATTATTGTTGGGCGTCCATGGTAGATTTCCCACTCCCACCACAAAAAAAAAACCTAACCTAACCCAGTAACTGATAAATACGTCGCCAAAAAAACATCGCCTAAAGGTCAGTTTAAAATTATTGGCTACATTCACCCAATTATTTATTTATTAATGCTTTATGCACATTACACTGTAGGTACAAAGGCGGACTTAATGCCATAGGCATTATCTACCAATCGACCTTAGGGTGGTGCAGAAACAACATGGCAGGTGCAACTTAATAAATAGACAAACAGAAGAGAGACAAATACAATACGATGGTCATAGGTTGACAGCACGTAACTGTAATGTATAGAATTTTTCAGGAGAGGGAAAAAACTGTATAATTTCGAAAATAAATTTTAAAAAAATGAAATAAAAAAGTACCTAGTTGGTAGAAAATCAAGTTATCTATTGATATAATTTAAAAAAATGAAATACCCACATAGGTTTTTTATTAATTATTCAATAAACAAACAGTTGCGAGTAAACAATATTAAAAAATCCTCACTTCTGACGAGTTTACGAGCAGTCAACGTACACTTGCGAGTTGTCAATTTAAAGAAACACTAGTTTATTAAATTGAAACAATTAAATTTGCGACTAATTATCGTAAATAAGAGTGATAATCAGTAGGTATTACAGTTTTAGGAGCTTGCAAGTCATTAAAATTTTATAAAGTTTATGCGAGTTCTTAAAAAGTTGCTCGTAGGTTGTTACCGGAAAATTAATATTTCTTGGCCTCATCATCATCATTATTTCAACCAAAAGTCGTTCACTCTTGGACATAAGCCTCCCCCAAGTGTCGCAATAACGGCCAATCATGTGCGTCTCGCATCCCTCGGATTTCCGCAACCCTCACCAGGTCATCGGTTGTGGAAGGCCTACGGAGGAGCTCAGTACAATGCTCGGTGACCTCAGTAGAGCTTCCGAAAGAGTGGGATATAAAATTAACATGGACAAAACCAAAGTCATGGTAAACATCCATGTAGCACCCACTCCTATCAAGATCGGAGACTCTACACTCGAAGTTTTGGACTACGTCTACCTGAGACAGACTGTTCAGTTAGGTAGGTCTAACTTCTAGAAAGAGGTCAATCGTCTAATCCGACTCGGCTGGGCAGCTTTTGGGAAACTGCACGGTATCTTCTTGTCCAATATACCAGTGTCTCAAGACAAAAGTCTATGACTGTGTATGTGTGTGTTGCCAGTGACAATGTGCCTCATCAGAAGGTTTAAAGTCAACCAAAGGGCAATGGAAAGGATTATGCTTGAAGTTTCCTTGCGTGATTACATCGGAAATGAAGATATCCGCAGGAGAACTAAGATTTCTTGGCCTGCTTGGCAACAAAGAACAGTTTTGTTGCTATCTGGTTTGTACAATAAAACTTTAAGATCTGTGACAACAGGATCTTCTTTTTTCTTTTCAGGCCTGATACTTTCATGACGCATCACTTTTGGATTTTGTTAAAATTTGACGTCGTATGGATCTTATCGTGATTTCCAAGTTATGTCTGCATATTGGTGATAGGTAGAAAATAAATAGCGTCATATTTTTTTATGCCACGTTCGATGGCAGCATGATGCTATCCACTTTCATCTGCTTATGCTCAGGTTCTAGACATTAGTGGTAAATAACCACATTATTCACAGCAGCAAAGTTGGCTAGAGCATTTAGCTACTAATACTGCATTCTATTTTGATAGGTGCACAACCGTCACTCTAAACAATGATAGGTTTTGTTACAAATTCGCCTTCAGAATTGGAAATCATATCATAAAGCTAATCTAATATGCATCTAACAAAAACTGATGCCTGAACCTGTCTGAGTACATACACATGAGACTCATGAGGACATACTTTCACAGAACATACAAGATGTCTAAGACAACACATTTTCCTTCATCTGCCTCTTATTTAATTGTTTTTCCTCAGCTGATGATATTTTTATTGCTGTTCCGATATTTGTTTAGTATGGTAGCTTAATCTTATTCTGTTATGGCGAACTGCATTTTGCGTTGACACCTTGTAACTCGCGCACTAGTGAGCTCAGGTTGATACTTTTTCTTTGTGGGTTGTCAACTGTAGAATAAATTGTTCGAGTGACATTTTTTGTTTATTACGAGTTCTCAATAGAAAGATTTGGCGCTTGATTTAAAAATTTTTGATGTGCTTAACTCATTTTGCGAAAAAATGTGGGTTACGAGTTGTCAACGTATGACCATCGAATAGTAAATACATACTTAGATAAATAAACAATGTTGTGGTGAAAAACAAATCCAACCAATCAATGCTGTGATGATTCTACCAACTTCTTGCGAATATGCTCACGTGCCATCACCTTAAAGGAGAATCGGCTGGTTGCCATCCTGATATTCAGAGGGAGCGCATTCTAGAGATATATCGCCTGGACAAAAAAGGAGGAGTGGATAAGTCCAGAGCGGTGTGAGGGACATCGTAGAAGGCGATTATTTGTAGACCGAAGATTTTTATTGTGCCCAGAGCAGAGAAATTAAATTTCTGAAATCAGATAAGAAGGAGAAGAAGGCTTAGCAAGAAATGAGAACAGGGTAGTTAAGGCCCTTAGGGCTCTGCGCTGATGAATTAATAATATTACTAATTATTAATAATAACTAATAATACTACTTATTGCTTCGTTTATTCAGCTTTAAGAACATATAAATTATATTTTTAAATATTCATATAAAAAAAAACATTTTAAAATATAAAAAATAGTAGCCCACCGGTATCGGGTGGTCAGGGCTCCAGAGAAAGGAACCTCCTGACTATACGAACCGTGTCCAGCAATACTGCTTTCTGAATCAAGCCCTTGATCCAGTCGCCTAACGAGAGCCTCCTAAGGTGTTGGCCGACGCTCTTGGCTATTAAGCCATTGGCTGAAACAACTATCGGTACAATGATCGCTGAATCCACTTCCCACATGTCGACAACCTCGCGAGCCAAGTCAATATACTTGATTTGTTTATCTTTCTCGGCTTTCACGAGGTTCTCGTCATGCGGAACGGATATGTCAACAATCACTGCACGCCTCTTGCTTCGGTCCACCACCACTATATCAGGCTTATTGGCCACAATAGTCCTGTCAGTGATGATGGGCCGATCCCAATACAAAGTGATATGACCATTATCAAGAACTGGGTCGGGCTCATACCTATAGTATGGCACTTCCGATACCACAAGAGAGTATTTCAGAACAAGTTGCTGATGGATAATCCTGGCTACAAGGTTGTGCCTATGCAAGTACTCTCCATTAGCAAGACGAGAACAACCAGAGATAATGTGACGGATTGATTCTCCCGGACGGTGACATGCCCGACAGATATCAACCGTGCCGTCTTTCACAATAAATCTCCGGTAGTTATTCGTCATGATAACTTCGTCCATAATTGCACAGACAAAACCTTCGGTTTCCCCAAATAGGTCACCGAAACGCAGCCAGGCTACAGACGCGGAATTGGTTTACATCGGGCCCATGAAGGGCCCGGAAAAAGCGTCCGTGAAGCTCTTTGCACACTTCCCTGCGATCGTTAGTGTCAAGCACTATCGGTTTGCGCCAGTTCTCGTTAGCCAGGGAGAGCGGGGTGAGTCTCTTGTCCACTGACACTACATCTCGATGCATATCCACGTCGGCAGCTAGGAAATATTCCCTGAGACTGCATACCTCGCGGTTGTGTAGGGTCTTAGCATTTAAAAAACCTCGATTACTACTCATTACTAATTATTATTAATTTTTATTATTAATTATGACTTTTTATATTTACAGTTCATGATTATTAGACGAATAAAATAATATTATGTCTTTATTTATGCAACTCCAACTTTAGCCAAAATAGTCTACCTAATAATAATTAGACTAAATTATAGTTATGCTAACCTTTGCATTATGGCAAAGTATTATTATGCAGCAGTATTGTTATGTTAATAAAAGCTACGCGAAAACGTTATGCCAAACTATATTATGCCTTAAAATTTTATACCAACAGGGGTAGGTGGTACCATATTAAATAAAGATTACTCCAGTTTGAAAATTAAGAATTTACATGTGGATAGATGGAGAGAGAGAAGGAGGCCAAAGAAAAGATGGATGGATTGTATGAGAGGCAATATTAAAGAAAAAGGAATTAGTGATAGCATGGCGGGTGATAGGACAGAATGGATGAAAAATAAAATGGGACAAGGGCAGAAAGATGACTCTATTTGAAATGAAAGTTAATGCTATATTCATTATTCCAGGTCTTGAGATAGTCGGCCTTAAGATGAGAGTGATCGGTGGCAACATCCTGCAGTGCTCGTTCGCGGCAGGGCAGGTAGTGGCCGCCGTGTGCGCCTGGGCCATGCCTTACTGGAGAACCTACCTGGTGGTCATCTTCACTCCCTCCTTTTTATTTATTTTCTACATCTTTTTTGCGGAAGAAAGTGTGCGATGGCTCATAGCCAAAGGGAAGCGGGAAGAAGCAGTAAGAATTATTTTGAAAATGGCGAAAATCAACAGGGTGACACTTTTGCCCAAAACAATGAAAATGTTAAAATACGGTCCACCTGAAAAGACAGCTTTAGCAAGGAGTATATCTCAGAAATCTTTGGGTAAAAAGCGGGATGACAAGAAAATTTCCCTGTGTAAACAAGTGCTGCACTCAAAGACCATTCTGTTCCGGATGGCGGTGGTTTCGTTCTGGTGGATATCGACGACGATGATCTACTACGGGCTGAGCATCAACGCCGTGGGGCTGGTAGGCAACAAGTACCTGAACTTTATAATGACGGCACTCGTCGAGATCCCTGGCTCTTTTCTTTGCTATTGTACGCTTGATCGATTTGGAAGGAAGAGTACAATGATGACGAGTTTTTTTGTGTGTGCCATAGCGCTCCTTTCATTACCTGCTGTCAATAACAGTAAGTAGTAACTGTGTAACTAATTAGTAATAATATATTATGTACGTTTTTATACATAGGCAGCAGCTGTCAAAATTGCAACGAAGCTCTTCTCGATATAACGTTAGACAGCGATGCATAAATAATGTTTTTTACTCGTAATAATAATTCTGACAACAACACTTTTTTTTAGTTTTGTTTTTATGGGTTCCTTTGAATTAGTCATCGATATATACGAGTACCTATGTACTACGCACTACATTTGGCGTGCCGAACACTCACTTCAAACGAATCAGTTGTACCTTATTACATACAACTTCACATTGATGACTTTAGTGCAATTTTGACGTTCATGCAGTGTGAGAGCGGCGTTTTTAAATTCAAAAGAAAGTGAAGCACGAAATTAATAATAATTCTGTAGTCAAGTAAGTAAAATTACTGGTTGTTCAAGCAATTTAATAGCTTCTAATATTGTAATAGTATGTTAGAAAATATATCATTTTATTAGAAAGCCTCCCCGTTTTACAATCATAGACTAATCATGCAGATGTTCCCTCCCACAAAAACCAGGTTTTTACCTACAACTGCTTTAGTGAACATAGACTTGGATGGTCTTTTATTCAGTTTTTTTTTTTATTGAATATTTTTTTCTTTTTTTTATAAATAAAATGGATCAATTTCAGAAGTTATGACGTCGTGCGTTTTTCGATACTGTAAAAACTCAGCAAGAAATGTCGGCAAATCATCGGGTATCAGATTTCATTGGTAAGTTTTGTCGTTAAGCATTCTGTCATTCGTTAGCATTTAGGTACCTATTTAGGTATAACGTGCAGATTACTAGTCAAATATAAATTAGGTTCAGTTGAATTTGTAGCCATAAGTGTGATATTGCATTGCTGTTATTGAAATTTCGTCTTACATACACTATAATTATTTTTCAGGTTTGTTCACTCTGGTCATCAGTTAAGGGAAGAATGGATAAAAATTCTTCAAAAGGATACAAGTTAAGACACGTGGCTTCCTACAAAATTTTCGTTTATCTGCTCTGCACACTTTCAAGCTGATGATATTTAAAACTGGAAAGCGTTATATAAAGAATTCAGGTATTCCTTCAGAATGTGCCCTCAAAAATTTACAGCTTTCCCTTACATCATTCTTCTTAGTCGTACACTCTTGACAGAGTGGTCGTGGTCATGTCTCGATCGAGTCCCGCACCACAGCCTCTCTCAGGATACGACGCCATGCAGCTCTGTGTTTGGCGGCTTGGGAGCCTTCATTCCGTCCGTCCATCGTGTTGGAGAGCGTTCACGAGATCTTTTGCCTTCGACTTTCGCTTGCACCACCAAACGTTCCATCGAGTCCTCATTACGGGTGATATGCCCGAAGAACTTATGGATTTGTATTTGCACAGACGACGATAACCTCTTTGATATTGAGTTCTTTCAGGATCGATATATTGGTTCGGTGCGCGGTCCATGGGATTCTAAGCATGAGTCTCCAGCATCCCATTTCCAGTGCGTCAATCTTACAACGGTCTCGCATCTTCAGCGTCCACGTCTCAGCTCCATATAGAAAAATTGGAAAGACCAAGCACTTCATCAATCGAACCTTTTTGTTTCTGGTTATTCTGCGGTCTTTCCAAATTTTTGAGAGTTTTTCCACTGAGGATCTCGTGATGGCGCAGCGTCTCTGGATTTCTTCTCCGCAAACTCTATCGTTGGTGATCGTCGAGCCCAAGTATATGTAGCTCTTGACCACCTCGCATCTCGCTATATTTTTGATGTCTGGTTGGTTGTTTTTAGCACGATCCACAATCATCATTTTAGTCTGTTTGCGGTTGATTGCGAGTCCAAAATCAAATGCTGTAGTCTCTAGACGGCCAAGGAGCGTCTCAATTTCGTCTCTACTTAACGCTAGGAGAGTAGTGTCATCTGCCTACCTTAGATTTGATATCTTCCGACCTTCCACAGATATTCCTTTGTCCCAGTCTTCGAGAACAATCTGCATGATGTACTCTGTGTATATGTTAAATAAAAGAGGAGACAATATACAGCCCTGTCTGACACCAGCTTGCATTTTAAAAGGTTCAGAGTCAATATCGTCAACTCGGACAGCGGCTGTGCCATCTTCATACAGACGTCTAAAGAGGTGACTAAGGTGTTGTGGTACGGCCATTCCCGTTAGGACCTGCCAGAGTTTCCGCCACTTGACGGTATCGAAAGCTTTTCTGAAGTCAACGAAGCATACATAGAGGGCGATGTTGAACCCTATAGCCTTATTCCGCTTAAGGTGTTTAATAGCTGCGCGCACTTCATCTTTCAGCGGCATTAGCTCTTGCTCCAGTGTTACATCATGGGTCGTTGTGATGTCACTTGTCACGTCAACGTTTTATAGTAAACCCTTACAGTAGTTTTTCCAAACATCTACAATCTCTTTTATCTCTGTGATGGTGTTTCCAGATGGCCCAAGTCTTAGGTTTAAACCGACGGGTTATAAGTCTGATTTTCATGAATAAATCTTTCGTTTCAAACTTTCAACCTCTTCACATATCGATTGCAGGGCTGTGTTGCGGTCTCGACGGCAAGCGGCTTGTATCTATATATAATGGATGTTTTTGTATTGAGCTCTTGTATCGTGGCACCAGCTTCTTTTTCTTCTTCAACTTTCCACCAGCTTCTTTAGCTTTCAGATCTCTCCGTTCCTTAAACAATTTTCAGGTATCAGTCGACATCCACTGTTCTCTTTTCAGATCTGGTGTTGGGTTGAGATTCATGTACAGCATCTTTTATAAGCTGTACAGTGGACAAAGGTAGTCGACATTTCCTTCTGTGTTCTAGTTTTCGTACCAGCACTACTCTTTATCTTGAAGCGATCGGACAAAAGAGTCCCTATCAATGACTTCCATGCGTCTGGACGTTTTCTTAGCAACGGATTTGTGCAATCTGATCCTCATGTTACACATAAGTAATTGAAGGTTGGACATGATGTCAGCTCCTGGCAATGTGTGTGTGTTGGTTATTGAGCTCCTCCATCTTTCTCTGATCGATATGTACGATCTGATTACGGTATGCTCCATTTGGCGAGGTCCAGGTATACAGTCTTCTTGGGTGGTGTTTGTTTGGTTGAGACTGTATTCATCACAGTTAAGTTGTTGTCTGCTGCAAATTGAATCAGGTGCTCTCTTCTGCTATTCCTGCAGCCAAGACCGTACTAGCCTATGATGTTTTGCAAGCCTGTATCGTGTGCAGTGGTTCCTACTTTTGCGTTAAAGTCACCGATAATCATCAGGATCTCTCTTTTTGGGATGTTATTGATACACTCCTCAAGCTTGTTATAAAAATCCTCGATGTCTTCCTCTGTAGCGGTACTTGTGGGGTATACACCTGGATGATATTCAGCGCAAATGGTGAAGCGCAGAGTTTCATGGTGATGATCCTCTCATTGACGTGATTATAATCCAGGAAGTAGGTACTGCTATGGCCACTCCAGCAAAACTGGACGATTCAGTGCCTGAGAAAAATACTGTGTGTTTATTCAGAATTCTGTGTCCACTTTCTTTCCAATGCGTCTCACTTAGTCCTTTAATAAAAGTATTGCATCGTTCGAGCTTGTAGTCTAATGCATGGAGCTTTCCTTCGTTAATCAGGCCTCTTACATTCCATGTTCCGATGCAGATGTCATGACGCAATTGGAGTTTTATTTTTCTAGTAACATAGTTTCCATGGGGCGCCTGGTCACCTGCTGCCACATGGCCGATAACCAATTTCACACTCTGGCTCCCGGACAGCTCAGAGCGCCGGTCGCTACGCGGATCACTAGGCACACGTTTCTTATTATTCGACCTCTTAATGACTCTCGTAGGAAATTAGTGCAGTGGTTTCCCGTTGCCTTCTGGACCAGAACTTTTAGGGGATATTTGGTCCCCAAGATTTCTGTCACCTCTTCCGTACGGGTTGCCCCAACAAGTGTGTATAGTTTTTTTTTTTTTTTTTAATAGAGATAAACTAGTGCTTGACTGCGATCCCACCTGATGGTAAGTAGCGATGCAATCTTTGATGGTGAGGCGCACTAGTTTATTAAGAGCCTATTCACTCTAGCCTTGAAGACACCCAAATTATAATCGGACGGGAAGACCGCAGCAGGCAGACTGTTCCAGTCCTTCGACGTACGCGGTATAAACGACGAGGCGAAACGCTTAGTCCGGACCGTAGAGGTTTCAACAACGTAAGGGTGAATATTCGCCGTACGTCGGGTTGTCCGATGGTAGAATTGCGATGGCGGAATCAAGTCATGCAATTCCTGCGCACACTCTCCAAAATGCATCCTGTAAAACACCGAAAGGCTGGCTACCCTACGCCTATGCTCAAGGCTTTGAAGGTTGGACTTAACCAAATCTGGATCACCAATTAGCCTCTTTGCACGCCTTTCCACCGAGTCCAAAGCTACCAGGTGGCATTTTGCAGCACCAGCCCATATGTGACTGCAGTAATCCACACACGAGCGGACCTGTGCTTTGTATAACATTAAAAGCTGTCCCGGTGTGAAGTACCGCCGGACCTTTGCAAGAACGCCCAGCTTCCTAGCAGCTACCTTGGCTTTGGACTCAATGAACCGCCCAAAGTTAAGGTCTGAGGGAATTTCAACCCCCAAGAGCTGAAGGCGGTCGGTGTACTCCAGGGATAAATTCCGAAAAGTAGGAACCAAGGTGCACGGGCTCCTTTTGGCAGTGAAAACACACGCTTGTGTTTTGGCGGCGTTGAATCCCACTAGATTGGCTTCACCCCACTTGGAGACTGCCTGAAGTGAGATATTCGTTCGCTCTACCATAGCCTCTCTTTCGGACCGGATTAGCTCCTTACTAGCCCGAGCACTGGGCAGGTATCTCTCTACAACTGTGCTATCATCTGCATACCCATAGATACCGGGCACCAGCAGATCGTTGATATGCAACAGGAAGAGAGTTGCAGAGAGAACAGACCCCTGAGGAACTCCGGCATTAATCGTCATGGGCTCTGATGAGCATCCGTCGACAACAACTCGGAGAGACCGTTCACTCAGGAAGTCTTTTACCCAGTTAATCAGACCAGGGGAAATGCCGTACGCTGGAAGCTTACTCAATAGGCTAGCGTGCCATACCCTGTCGAAGGCCTTCGAGACGTCTAAGGAAACGGCAATCGCTTCCCCATTCTTCTCGAGGGCCTCGCCCCACAAGTGGGTGGCATAAACCAGTAGGTCCCCAGTAGACCGCTTGCGGCGAAACCCGTACTGTCGGTCACTGAGGAGATCGTTACCTTCCAGGTATGCCATGAGGCGCGAGTTCAATACACGCTCCATAATCTTGCAGAGTATGGAGGTTACCGAAATCGGCCGATAGTTGGTAGGATCGGCACGACTGCCCTTTTTGGGCACGGGTTGCACGTTGGCAAGCTTCCAGCACTTGGGCACTATACCAGTCCTATATGAGAGGCGATACAAGCGCGTCAATACAGGAGACAACTCGGGCGCACAAGCCTTTAGAACAATCGCTGAAATGCCATCTGGTCCACTGGCTTTATTCACGTCTAGACGACGCAGCTCTCTCAGAACTTCTCTGTTCCTCATGTGAACCTCCTGCATTGAAGAGTTACAATGAGGCAGAGTCGGTGGAGCAGCATTGCTAGTGTCAAGACGAGAATTATGGCCAAAGAGAGATGCAAAGAGTCCTGCTTTCTCTCTTGCCGTATGAGCCAGTGTTCCATCAGGCTTTACCAGCGGAGGCAAAGTGGGCCGACAGAAGTTTGCCTCGACCGACTTGGCAAGAGACCAAAATGCTCTGCTACCGGAGGGCGGTTTTTTGCCAATATGGGTTATGCGGTCGAAGCGTGCCTTCTTTAGTGCTTTTTTGTAGGACTTGGCAGCATGGTTGAAGGCTCTCTTCTTTGAATTCAGATCCGGAGCTTTGCGGTCACGAGCGTCAACCCAGGCGAGAAACGCCGAATGCTTACGCTCTTCAGCCTGAACGCAATCGGCGTTGAACCACGGGTGAGCTGAGCCACCGATTTGAGACACTGCAAAGTTTCGAGTTTCCCTCCCAGCGTGGTCGGTCCTCTGGTATGGGAAAAGCCAGTCTTGATGGCAGGCGTTAAAATCCCCCAGAGCGACAAACTGCGCATCAGGGTGCCGATGCAGAGCCTCATCGGCGGCCTCACTGAGGTGGCCAAACAGCCGAGTCGTCTCCTGGTCACCACTGTGCGACCGGTAAACACAGGTGTAGACAATTTTGTCCACACCGGTGTCCACCAGTAACCATAAACTTGAAAAACTGGGGTCTTCAAGGTGACGGAGACGCTGGCAGCAGATGTCATTGCGAACGTATACACAGACCCCGGCACGCTGCACGAAATGGTGCTCCAATGAGTATCCCGGGTAGTCGAGATACGCCGCATCAGACGGACATCTGATCTGCGTCTCTGTCAAGAAAAGTAAGTGGGGCTTGTCAGTCTCGAGGTGGTGGTGGACTGCATCGAGATTGGAGTGCAGTCCTCGTATATTTGAGAGGTGCACATGGAACGAGAGGACGTGCATCCGCTGTACACATTTACTTTTCCTTTTATTAACTTTCATGAATTTAATTTGAGTGAATAGGGCTGGTGGAAGATGGCAGTTGAGCGAGGTGATGCGATGTCAAACCCAACAACATAACCAGAGCTGCTGCGCCAATGGAGGGTTGATTTGGAGACTGCGGGGACGCCCGAACCCCCCCAGAGATCGCCATCGGGTCCTCTCATCCGGTCGCCAACCGGCACGATGGGGCCACCCTGGGATTTTTCGCAGTTGGCGGGGCAGCCTTTCGTGTGTGGCTGGCACACTACTTGGGCCCCCAACTATCTGCGGTCGGCCAGCGGAGCACCGTGCTTCGGATCCCGCTACCCTCCATGATCAAACCTCCGACACAACAGCAACTGGTGCATCATACCCGGCGTACATCGCAACACAACTGTTCAGACCCAGCCTCCACCTTACGGCTTCACCAGATAACATACACACAGAACACGACGGATCGCTTGGCGGCATGACTATATCTGGTGGGTGGTAACCTTTACGCCGGCAGCCGATGTTATGGCCTACCACCGTATTTACTGCTCGTTTAGCACTACCCAGGGGACACGTGTAGGGTGATCAAGAGTCAAGTAAATCCTACGGACGCGAGCAGTTCATCCCCAAAAAAAGTTATACCGCCATTGCTCGGTCGCCAGAGCTACGTTCATTATCTAGCAGGGAGCACCACGGCAATTAGTTGGTCACCGCCGCCATTCAGGTCAAGTTAGCATCCCGTTCTCCCCTTACTCCCCTACATCATTAGACAAAGTGCAAATATCTGACTCTGAATCAATTTTTGATTCGCCCCGAAAAATTAAGTTGAAAAAGATTTGAAAAAAATTTTCGCTGCGAAAAAAGTATTATCAAAAAAATAAATCCAACGGGAATATAAATATAAAAAAAAATTACAAAAGCAATTTTAACTGTGTTGTATTTTTTTTTACCAGCTTGGAGTCCTGATCTTGATTTACTCAAGATAGCTGAAATAGTCAAGAATTAGACGAATTTAGTTTATTTTCAAAGAAAAGATGTGTACATAAAACTATTTTAACTGTGTTGTAGTTTTTTTTACCGTTGTTGTTTGTTTTGTTACTAATTTTACTCTATTCTGCATGATTTCAATATTTTACACGACTTTGCATTCACCTATCTACTAAAGTGGTAGAACACAGTTTTCTGAATTTACACTAACGAAAACTATTGTAAAATTTTGATATAAAGTTTTATTGTAATGAAGTATTGTAGGCAAAAAGCTGTGTCACTTCTGCGGTATAAAAATCTGTATGGATAACAGTCATTTTTTTTTATTACACTAAACTTGAACTTGTTGAACTAAACGCGTAATATAAGTACTACGAAATTCATGGCGCTTAAGACATTTTGGGCACGAAAAAAGTATCCTCTAAAAGCTATCAGCGCTTTATATTTTAATATTTCTGTTAGACGATATACAGAGTAGTAATTAATGCCAATGTAGCGCTGCAGCGGATTTTTTATTTTAACTTTTCAATATTTTGACAAATAGTTTCCATGAAAGGGCTTGTCTGTCACTAGAATATAAGTCAATGGAATTAGTCCATCGCTGTACATAAAATATTTTTTAAATTCTAAACTCCTTATCAAGTGGACTATGTATTGAGTTGTTAATTCTTTGAACCTCACCTTATTAAAAAGTAATATGAGCATCAATATTTCAGCAACTTTAATCGTAGTGCTGACGCTGTTGGGCAAGATGATGATCAGCCTGATCTTCTGCGGCATCTACATCTACACCATCGAGCTGTTCCCCACGCAGGTGCGCCACTCGCTGATGGGCTTCTGCTCCATGACGGGCCGCATCGGTTCCATGTCCGCTCCTCAGACGCCTCTGTTGGTTGGTCGGTCTTTTACTACACCGTCACTATAGCTATAGGTTTTTGTTGCTTGCGTGGCTTGTCCTATAGAAATTATGTATAATCATAAAGCATATAATCTATATATATATATATATATATATAATTCAATGCCACTTTTCGTTGTAATTTTATAACTCAAGAACGTGCTCATCTATCCAAACCAAATGTTTCGGCTTTGTTCGGACTATTTAGTAGATGGTTTATGTGAAGTTTGGTAGGGTAGAGTAGGGTAGAGTAGGATAGAGTAGGGTAGGGTAGAGTAAGGTAGAGTAGGGTAGAGTAGTGTAGTGTAGAGTAGGGTAGAGTAGGGTAGAGTAGGATAGGGTAGGGTAGAGTAGGGTAGAGTAGTGTAGAGTAGGGTAGAGTAGGATAGAGTAGGATAGGGTAGGGTAGAGTAGGGTAGAGTAGTGTAGAGTAGAGTAGTGTAGAGTAGGGTAGAGTAGGATAGAGAAGGATAGGGTAGGGTAGAGTAGAGTAGAGTAGGGTAGAGTAGGGTATAGTGGGGTATAGTAGGGTGGAGTAGGGAAGAGTGGGAGCCGCGCGGGCAAAAGCTAGTTATGTATAATATATAGGGTGACTGGCAATTAGTGTAGGATACTTAAACACGTGATTGTGCTCATGATAACAAACAATATTTATTATGGGAGCAAAGCCGAAATCGCGAAAAAAATATCAGCTGTTCTGTACATTAGGCAAACATAAATGCAGCTGAGTTTTTTTATATTTATAACCAACAAAAATAAAAGTTAAAAAAAATAATTAAAAACTTAATTGATTTTTTTTTTGTTATGTAAACAGAATTCATTTATTATGTCGAACGTGTGATCCGTTGCAATATAGATCCGTCGAACCAGTGCATGTCGAAGAAGGGATCTGTCGAATATATTTTCGTCGAAGCAATGAGTAGTCGAACTACTGATTTTCGAAATTGAGACTGTGTCGAAATAATTAACTGTTGAAATTCAGAATGACACTCATTTCAGACACCTTTTTACTCTTCTTGTTTTTGTTTAAATTTATTAACCATAGTGTGTAGCAGTTTTCGCACGTTGCTGTTTATTATTTTTCCCATATTAAGCATTTATTATGAAAAATAAATATCTGTTTCCAAACTGACAATTGCAATCATAGACTTGGACGTGATTTTGGCGGCAAAATATATCGCGTCTTTGGATACCTACTGCTCCGCTCAATTATACATTTGGCGATAGTTTAGCTTTTTACCAATTTAATTTTTGTTATCAGATCATTTTAAAGATTTCTAAAAACAAACCATTTTTACCTCTTTATGATACCGAGGCCGATGAAGATCTTGAAAACGTTAGAGGCTTCGAGGCGCTCATGGGAGATTGACTGGAAAAGTAACGCACAAATTTTAAAAGTATAAAAAATCTTTGGCTTGTAGCTTATCTCGTGAAAGGTTGGGTACCTACATAATAAAAAAAAAACGTTTAAAAAAGAAAAAAAATATCGCCAAAAGTAAAAGTTTAAAAAATACGTTTAAACTTACATATAGCCAAAAACTAGATGCGAGGTGAATAGATGGGTTTTACGTTTTAGTACGTAAAACTTGGCAGGCACGCGCACGACAACGCATCGCTACCAGATCATTAGTACAGGACAGCTTAAGGAGTTAGACTGAGAGAGAAACTGTGTAGACCACACTACGATACATTCACTTCTCAATGAAAGATTATTATTATGTTTATTTGGTACATAATGAACAAATAAGTAGGCATGTAGTAATTTAGATTAATCAATAAAAAAAAAACAGCAATTTATAAATGTGCGTTTCATGGCTGCTCCAAATAGATAAAAATACTGGGTAAGTGCAAATCGGACTCGCGGTCTAAGAGTTCCGTACAAACTCACCTAAATAAATAGTTCAATTCTCGAATCCATATGGACGCGTCCATATTTTCCATTCGAGTAACAAAACTGTTTACAGATTTAGGAAAATATGGACGTAACAAAACTGTTTACAGATTTAGGAAAATATGGACGTAACAAAACTGTTTACAGATTTATTACTATACTTGTGCTATAAGAACTTGCTTTATGCCAAATTTTATCCAATAAATCTTTTCCTTGCTATATTTTTTTTTTTACCTTATGAATTTTTATTCCCACGAATGTCGAAATATACATTTTTTTGCGACATAAACGGCCGTATCTTATTAATCTTAACTTGAAAGTTTGATTTTTTCACAACTTCAAAGGACCACAGACTTGATAGTTTAAACAACTCGATACGTCAACGTGTTGCCGAGATAAGGGTCTTGATAAACAGACAGACAAAAAAGTGATCCTTTAAGGTTTCCATTTTTTCTTTTGGAACCCTAAAAACGAAAATAATGAAGAAACTTGCCCGCGTAGTTTGGGTCGTAGGAGTCCGCAGGATGCGGGACGTCTAGAGAAGGACGTTGTGGCAACGCTTTTAGAAGAGACCTTATTTCAGCAGTGATTTTTCAACTGAATAAAGATGATAAATGTGATTACTTTGACTAACAGATGAAGTACATGAAGTCGCTGCCTTACCTGCTGTTCGGTGGGATGGCAGGCATCGCGGGGATGCTGATGCTGCTGACGCCCGAGACGCTGCACATGAAGCTGCCCGACACCGTCAAGCAGGCTGAGCAGATGAGTATGGCGACTCGCACCCGGAAGCCAACTAACATTATCGTGGACAACCTGAAAGTACAAGGCCGGTAACGGTTACGTTTGGAGAGGTACAGGTTGTATAGACAATGCTCTTAAGGTCAAGATTTGTCTAGAATTATGAAAGAAAATATACAAACCATAGAGAGAAACATTTTTATCAAGGATTTATAGTAAAATGAAGACAGCAGAAATGTACACGTCAAGCAGAATTGTACCTAACACAGCTAACACTGTGAGCATCATAGTGAACCAAATAATAGCTACGATTGTGGTCAGTCAACCGTAGCAATTATTTGGTTCTCTTTAAACTTCGACGTTTTATTAGTGACAGTTTTGTAAGAAGTTTTTCTTGTATTTTGAACACTATATTAAATATAATTGACAACTTGATAACCCACTGTTTCAATGATGACAGCTACTTTAACTTCTAATTAAACAGGTATGTCTAGTTATTTTCTAAATGTGCGAGCTCATGCCGTAGAAGTGCTTGTGTCAGACAGTGTGTGTTTATTTGTACTTGGTGTGTACTTACCTATACTGATTGTAAAAAAAAAATATTCCAGATTTATTACGAAATATCGAGTCTGTCCATTTCTTCATATTTAAAGCACGTGTAGCTTTGCGTGTTGGAACAAAGTTACTGTCAGAATTTTCTATAAAACAAATATTTTTTTACAACAAGCAAACAAAAACTTGTAAAGTATGTATATTCTTGAATTAAATTAATTTTGAGAGTTCCTATTTTTCAGGACTTGTAGAGCCTTAATATTATTATCTTCAAAGATAAAGTCCAGTCCTATGATTCCCCTATAAATAGGTAAATAAAGGTGTATTAAGTTTTTTTTTTAAATATCTAACTAAATATACAATAAATTAACATACGTTTTGCAAGAAAATAACACAAAACAGTAACAACCTTGAAAATAATATATTAGCTACCATTAAGGTGACACGTTTGTATTTTTTTTCCTGCAGCACGTGTGAGCTAAGGTCCGGCCGCTATCTCTGGCAGATATAAATATCAATATTATTCTAATCTGCCATCAACTCACATTTTAATTAATGATTACCGAGTACAAATCTATGATAAATCAATGATTCCTTTAATCTCACGTTTGTTTATGACGTTTCAACAGGAGATTAAGTATTTTGGGTGTGTTTTGATAATCTGCACAGTTGATAGTCGCCAATAACTTAAAAACCATTATAAAGATATTTAAATTAATTGTGCTTGAAGTTTTTTTGATCATGTGATAAAAACGGGTTCTGCTAAGGTATCGTTACTCCAGTAGAAAAGCAATGTTTTTTTTTTTAATATTGGCGGCGCCTAGACGACGATAACGTAGCGACTAGATTTGTATTTAGTACTCTTATCTGTTCCACTCAGATTCCGATATTCGACATTATTTAGCTGGAGTAATGTACACGTCGTAAATCGTGGCTTGTGAGTGCAGCGGCACTTCACGATACCTGTGTTTGGGGCAGCGCGCGCGATAAGTGCCACACTGTCGGCGGCAGTGACGGACGAGTGTCGTGGTCGGACATCGTGAACCTCTGTGCATCCTCGGGTATCCTCGTGTTTCTCCGCCATGGCGGTGATCGTAGACCTGGATGCCGTCCTGCTGGAGCTGGGCCAGTTTGGCCGCTATCAAATCCGCAACTACTGCTTCATCCTGGTGGTGATCCTCGTGGCTGCTGTCTATAACAGCCAGTACATCTTCGCTGCTGGTGAAATTCCTTACAGGTACGACTGATTTTGCCTATATTTTTTGGACTTAGACGAAGAAGTACCTAAGGGTTTCATTTTATGGGTTACAATTTTGCTGCATGCTCCATGCATTCATGAAAAATGCAGTTCAAAGTGATTTATTCAATAAACTGAAGCCTGTAGTGAGAAGACTCGTAAGATTTCGACTGAAAATGAAGGCTCTTCATCGTCCTTTTAAGAGGCTTATCATCTTTTTTTTAATAATTAAGTGAAAGATGTAGGTCTGGGTGTCTTGTGTATGTTATATGTTTGAGAACGCACCTACGGTCCTGGACTACTTCTTAGTGTGACGTTTTAAGGGGCCGGCGGAGGATGAATTTCCATACAAACGTAATACCACGCTCATTTGCAGTTGGAGCATATATCCAACATATTATGATGATATTCGGTTAAAGACAATATTTATCTAGGTTCCTACGTCGAGAATATTAGAAATATTGTTATTTTTAATACAAGAAAAGCCAAATGGCATGTTTTGCCATTTACGCTATAAAAAAGTGCGAATTACAATTTGCTTAAATTTCTTTTTGTTTTTTTTTTAAAAGAATGACGTAGGAACCTAGATAAATATTGTCTATAACCAAATATCATCATAATATGTTAGAAATATGCTCCAACTGCAAATGAGCGTGGTATTACGTTTGTGTGGAAATTCATCCTCCGCCGGCCCCTTAAAAGAAAGAAAAATAGAGATTAAAAGTAAAAAAATAAACAAAGAAAGATGAGAAAATAAAGAAAGAAAGTAGACTGTAGATTGGTCTGAATAATAAAGAAAGAAGCTGCTGGTCTAAAATAAATTAATGACTATCAGACAGATAGATAAATCATATCAATGTAGAATCAATGACTACCGAAATATAATGCACGTAGAATAAGTACGAATACCAAATTAAACAGATAATTTTAAGTAACAACGTTTATTTAAAGATATCATTGTTAAAATGAGTTCTTAAATGAAGAAATACTAGGCCTTTACCAAGTATCTTAGTTTGTCTTTGTATTTGATTTACTTACCCGTTTAATTTTTTACCGTTGACTTAGAAATTATGTACAATTTATTATGATAACGTTAAGATACGTTATTTTTTGTTTATCTTGCACTTATGCGCAATATTTCGAACATTGTCACATAAGTCAGCAAACGGTATCTAGTAAATATTAGGACTTTGACCTGTATGATTACCTATAATCTAAACAAAAAAATAAATATGCCTTTGTTTTGATGAAAATTTCCTAAGCGGTTTTTTCATCGATGTGGTGCCCAGCAGTACCTTTTTTGGCCATGTTACCTCATCATGTAAAATCTATAGGTTTACTGAGATATCACGTAAAATATGAAACTTCAGCATCTTCCTGTCTCTTTATATTGCCATAAAGCCGTAGCCATAGCGGTCAAGCGCGAACCTATCAAGAATAAAAAAAAGCCTGTTAATTCTTACTCTGTCAACTTTTTACTGTCATTTTTTGCCAAATGCTATCATCAATATTTCTGCTTTTTTTCAGGTTTTAGCTTACAAATTTTAAATGATGCATTTCATTTTATGGAAAAGTAGACATTTACTTCAATTTATGTGTATAGTAGAGCTGTAGTTCTGTAGTTTAAATAAACGTCTAGATATAGCAATTCAAACATTGGCCATTTCATCTATTTATAAATGAATCCCTATTTCCTTGGTTACACTATCACGCGTATACGGCTGGACTGATTTCGCTAATTCTTTTTTTGTTGTGTTCGTTATTGTGAGGTTCTTATGGAAAAAAAAATGAAAATTAGTGTAGTGTAGGGTAGAGTAGAGTAGCGTACAGTAGGGTGGATCAGGAAAGAGCGGGAGCGAAGCCGCGCGGGCAAAACCTAGTCCAAAATAATAAAATTTGTAGTTTTAGCTTAAAAATCAAAGTGGATAGGATTGTTAAACAGTTGTATTTCATCTGCATAATAAAACGTTCTTGCAATTCTCAATACCTACACGATGACGCATAAATATTTCGAGTAACTTTTACCGTTGGAAAACGAAAGTAGTATGATTTAAAATACCGAAATTTTACAGGTTCTCTGAACACTACGCTACTAACACTAGAATAGAAAAGAGTATCTACCTATAGGGATAGTGTCCATAACGTAGAGATGTATGTAAGTCATAAACCAGTGAGTAAGTATATGTATATGATAGATAGATTCAATTTTCATATTGCAAAAGAGAGCTATCCGGGCTATTTATAAAATGGGTCCTCGCGAGTGTCTCAGAAATAAATTCAAAGAAATCAATATACTGACTCTGACTAAAAACTTAGGACTATTTAAAATTAAGAGCGATTTTCACAACAAAAATACGCGTAGTAAGCACGAAATTACCCAAATAGAGATAAGCTAAGACACGCAAGTCATTCTTAGTAAACAGCATACGCTTTTATAACAAGTTGTCAAAGGCATTAACTGAACTTAGTGAGGGAAAATTCAAAACTCATATTAAGCGTGTCCTATCCAAAAAAGCATATTACAAGGTTAAAGACTATATCGAAGACACGCTTGTTTAGCAATGACTACCTCTGCACGTGTGGCCCCCTTGTAACTCATCAATATTGTGTCTGTTAACCTCTCACCTCTGTTTTAATATTTTTAAATATTTGATTTTATTTTTTTTTCTCTAAGACATTCCTTTTGCAATATTTAAAAAAAAAATTAAGACTTCAGCTACCTTAAATTCGTTGATAATTTATTTTGTTAACATTTTTTTGCTAGTCGTAATAATATTTATATTTTTCTTACTTTATTTTATATCAAATAAAGTGGTGAAGATGAGATTACTGAATGAAATGTCAAAGGAATCAATTATTGATGATCCTAATAGTAAGAAGTATATTGATTTTCTAAAAATAATGGTTAGATTTTCAAAATTACCTTACGTCATACGTAAATTAAAAGCTAATTTGATATCAGTTTACAAAGCAGTCGAGAAAGGATTTACTATTGTGTTTAATAACAAGGGCTGTAGCTTTATTTAGAGTTTTTGTTTTGTAATGTGAATGTGAGAACACTGTATACCCCAAGAACTCTCAGATTACTTCCTATTAAGAATTACTTTTTTTTATTACGATTTTTTTTGTGCTTTTGTGTACAGTATTGGTCTACACTGTTCTTACATAATATCTATAAATATTGTAACATCAACCACTTTAAAAATAAAATAACCATGGAGTTTCTTGCCGGTTCTTCCAAGCATTATATGTAACACATAATATGATTTAAAAGAGTGTCCATGGAGTTTCTTGCACGTTCTTCTCCATAGAGACCTACTTTTTGGAACGTGCAATTTAGCTTCACTTTTCTTGGACTGACCGACATTTGACTATTCAAAAGTGCCTGTAAATGGTCTATTTGAAATAAATGTTTTGATTTGATTTGATTTGATTTGATTCTTCTCCATAGGAAACGACCAATTTGGAACCGTGCACTAGCTTCTGACGTTTTATGCCCATGTAGGCCTAAGTGAAATAAAATATTTTGACTTTGACTTTATTCTCGTTTAGCACGGAAGTAAGGAAGGAAGACGCCATAGAAACGGAAGTATTGATAACAAGGCTAATCAGTGTATCATATACTATTAAGTTGACGTTTGACTCACTTTAGAGGAATATTAATTACTTCTGGTAGTATTGCGTCTTCTACGGTAAGAAAGGTCAAGAATTTAAATGAATTGCTATAAAAATTATAAAATAGAAATCATTTAGTTGCAAAAAATTTAGGCATAAATAGATACCTATGATCGATATTCTTTAGAGATACTCCCGATACAGTTACCTTACGGCATACAAAAATATTTAATTTAACATAACACAGATGCTAATTTTATTTTCCTAGCATTTGCAAATGGTTTCTTAATTTAAGTCGCCAAATACGAATAAATGTGAATTATAATCGAAACAAAAAAAAACCGGCCAAGTGCGAGTCGGACTCGCCCATGAAGGGTTCCGTAGCAGCAAGTAACATAATATAAAAGCTCTTGTAATGTGTTGTAACTTTGATCGATGTTTTAATAATAGTGTATTTTTTTCGATTTATGACGCATTAAAAAAAAACTACTTACTAGATTTCGTTCAAACCAATTTTCGTTAGCAGTTTTTATAGTAATGTACATCATATATTTTTTTTAGTTTTATCATTCTCTTATTTTAGAAGTTAGAGGGGGGGGCACACATTTTACCACTTTGGAAGTGTCTCTCGCGCAAACTATTCAGTTTAGAAAAAAATGATATTAGAAACCTCAGTATCATTTTTGAAGACGTATTCATAGATACCCCGCACGCATGGGTTTGATGAAAAAAAAATTTTTGAGTTTCAGTTCTAAGTATGGGGACCCCCACAATTTATTGCTTTTTTTTCTATTTTTGTGTGAAAATCTTAATGCGGTTCACAGAATACATCTACTTACAAAGTTTCAACAGTATAGCTCTTATAGTTTCGGAAAAAACTGGCTGTGACATACGGACGGACAGACGGACAGACAGACAGACAGACATGACGAATCTATAAGGGTTCCGTTTTTTGCCATTTGGCTACGGAACCCTAAAAAGGAACAAGTTAGTAGGCTATTAAACGACATTATAATATTATTATCAGGGCTAGCAGAATGATGATTAATTTTATTAATTAATTTGGCTAATTCTGGTTTTAAGGTGTTTTGCATTGGTGATGATAATCGAATATATAAAAATGTCATGTCACACTTTGTTATCGAACTCCTTCGAAATAGCTTGACCGGTTGTTATGTATTTTTTGTTTATATTTGTTGGGATTGAGAATAGGTTGTAGGCACTCGTAGGTTGTTTTTATTCTCTTACTCCCAGATATATGGTAAACCTTTTGCCGAGCCAGCGAGCATTGGGCCAGCTGACGATTTTCTATTTATACAGACTGTAATTTCCGAATGGCAAAAAACATTTGGACCTAGCTTAAACCGGGATTCGGATCTAAACCAATTCCCCAGCAATCGTTTTTTAAACCATAAAACCCATGAAGAATTATTGTAATGTCTTATTGTTAAATTATTTTTGCTAGTTAATATATTTCCTGGCGTAGCACAAAGGTGTTTACTTACAAAAATAGTTAATTTAACGTCAGGTGTGTTTTCACCGATAATTATTTTAGGTTATCTAAAGTAATGGTCCAAATACGTTTTATGAAGAAAATATTTATTAATGCTATGTTCAATCGGTAAAAAAAAAACATACAAGGTGTAAGGGACAGCCCTCCACAAATTTTAAGGGCTTGCTCAGTAGGCTAAAATGAACCACCTTACACAAGATTTGTTTTCAGGAAACGAAAAATAAAATCAGATCGGACAGTTTGTATGGCGAGGCCGATTTTATTTTTCGTTTCCTCAAAAAACAAAATTTGTGGAAGATGGTTCAGTTTCGTCTACTGAGCAAGCCCTTAAAGTTTTTGGAGGGCTGTCCCTTACACCTTGTATATTTAAATTATAACTTCTGGTTCTATTGTGAGACTTGTAATTTGAGGACTATATTAAAAGTCAATGAAAAAAATCTTCTAATATTACTAAATAAAGAAAAGGCTTAGTCTTCTGTTAGGTTAGCAATAGCAATCTTAAGATTGTCTTTCGTACTATAATTTTTCGCAGAATCATGGTTTTCAATACACTTTTGCAGGCTGAACATAAGCTTCTCATCTGCTCAACGTTCGTCAATTTATATATTCCCGTACTTTTTAATTCTGAGTTTCCCAACGTTTTTACCTTTTCCTGCATTCCAAAATGGTGTTTGTGGCAAACCCACATCGTTAACAGAGATTTTTTATCTTTCTTCTGAAGGGATATCGACTGATGTATTTAGCTAATCTAGCACTTTCAGAGATTACAACCTAAATCTCTGAAAGTACTGGTCCGATTGTTAAAATTTTTTCACCGATAGAAAACTGCTTTAATCCTGACTGACATAAGCTATACTGTAAATACGCGGGCGAAGCTGCGGGCAAAAGCTTGTTTTATTAATTTTGAAACATCTGTTTATACTTATAAATAAAGTGAAACAGCTGTTGTTTGGTATAATTTGGTAATTCGTCTTCAGAGTGTGTTTCACGAAATTTGGAAACTAAGTACTGAATTCAACTCGTAGTTATTACGAGTACATTAACCAATTAAGTTACAACCCAATAGTTCTATGCTCCTTATTGCAATACTAAGTTAGGAATTGGTTGAAATATTATTGTGAATATTTTTACAGGCCATCTAAGATCCGCATCCACAGATACCATATGATATTTTATGATTTAAATATGACCTGTAATATACATTGTTTGGTTTAATTCCTCTTTGTCAGACGCAGCCAAGATTAGTAGATATTATAATCGTAAATAAAAAGTGTCAAACGTCTTACGGATTACTAATAGGTGACGTCATGGCTTGTTGCTAAAAGTACCTAATTAAATTTTTATCAAATTTAGTCATAAATTTTGCGATTTTCACCTGCGTGCGACTTCTTACCTATTACTTTTGCATAGTACCTAACCACAGTGAATCTGAAATCTAAAAGACGTTTGGTTAGGTTAGGCTAGTTTCTGGTAGAGCCACAAAAGGATGGATTTCTGAAAAAGTAACAACATTGCTACCAAAAGCGTCAAGGTCGGTCTTTTTTCCACCGACTGCGACGCCTCTACCGGCCACAGGCTCATGAGATCGGTAAGGAAGGTAGAGCTTTCCTCCACTTCCGAGCGACTGCACTGTTCACTGCAGCGGACGAGTTCTGCGTGGGTGCACATCCTGATAACAACCTAATATAAACACAACATCACCGACGTTGACGATTAAATCTCGAGATTGCTTTACTAATTAAACGGTTTTTAGCTAAGTTCGAACTTTTGTGCTCTGATTCGTTATTAAGAAAATTTAATTGACTAGTTTAGAGGATGGTTGATTAGTAATTATTTTATCCTTAATTAATTTGCATGAATAAAAATATCGTAAACAGGTTCTATGGGTTCCGTACGCAAAGGGTAAAACGGGACCCTATTACTAAGACTACGCTGTCCGCCCGTCTGTCAGCAGGCTGTATCTCACAAACTGTGACAGTTAGACAGTTGAAATTTACACAGATGATGTACCTATATTGGTTGCCACTATAACAAAAAATACTAAAAAACAGGATAAGTTAAATATTCATGGGGGCTCATATGATACAATAAAAGTGAGAGTGAGTGAGTGTGAGATTTGCGGTTATTTCTTATAGATAATGGCCGTACCATTATCTATAAAAAAAACCTGTTACGGGACCCTTCATGCACGTGTCCGTCTCGCACTTGGACGATTTTTTTGATGATGACTACCTACTTAGTGTTTATATTGATTTTTTTCAAATAAATTGGTGCGAATATGATCTAAAATAATGTATTTGAATTAGTTGTTAAATGTCTACCAGCGACTGGAATCCAACGACTTCAGTAGGTAGGTAGTCTAGAATCCACGACATAGACTTAATCAACTACATACTTTTGGGTTCATATGTCATTTCTTTCTCAAAGATGACCAATTATATTGGTAATTACTTGATGAAAATCAAAGTTTTAATAATATAGTTCAGTAACTTCTACTTGTTTTGGTTTTTAATTTTTTTCTAAACGTGAAGAAATCATTGCTCGATAAGCTCGAGATTGCCGACAACGCCGTTGCATATTTAATAGTCGATAAAATTAGGAAATAATGTAAAAGAAAGACTGAAAATATGTTTATTTGGTACAACACAACTAGTTTCGAGAAACAAACGTAAAAAAATGAAATAAACAAACATAAAATAATGTGCCTCACGGCAGTGCCAAAATGAGTGAGTTCAACATGAATGCCAGACTTCTAGTGTCTGACGCTAGTTTTCAACTGGAACAGAGGTTGTGACTTAAAATAAAATTTTAATATTTAATTAAATGCGTGATAAGTTAATGTATGCGTTGGTTTAAAAATAGTCGACTCAAAAAAAAAAAACATGTAGAATAAAAATAAAAATAAATTGAAGACATCTCTCGAACTAGTTAGGACTGGGCCGGTTTATCTCCAAAAGAATAATTTCTTTTATGGAATATTTTTGTGATTGATAGGTACCTACTTTATATAAGGTGAATGCTCTAGGGAACTTGCGAAATTCAAATTTTCTATAGATTTTTACAATTTGCAGCTCAGTATCGGGTAGTATGGTAACAAAAATTGTGTTTGTTGAGACATGCATGTATTTACATAACTTGTGCCTACTTTATTATTAAAACCATCATCACTGAGTAAGGTTTTAGAGCAGAGCCCTAATAGTTGATCGCCGTGCCCTCGTGGGGGCGATCGGCGGCGGAGACCTCTCGCGCCGGGCCTTGGTTGAGGCCATGGTCCGGAGCGAAGAGGAGTGGCAGGCGGTCGCCGACTTCTGCGAAGCATTAATGCTCGCTAAAGAGGAGGCCGACCGCATCAGGCAACGGCGCTCTCGCCGCCGCCGAGATTCCGATCCCGATTTCCAGCTACCGTAGGCGCGGGCTTGCGGACAGTGAGCAATGGGTAGCTCGCTGTCCGGCCGTCCGGTAACTGTCCAGACCAAGCCCAAGTCGTCGACGGCGCGCGCTGTTCCCGCGCGCCTCAAGGAGTTGCCAGCAACAGCAGGGGCCCAGCCGGGCCGAAGCCTACTGGAGCCAGGGTTATCCGAAAGGGCGCTCGAGCCTCGGTATGAAGGCTTGAAGGAACGGGATGGGTTTTTTAGTCAGTAAGAGTCTGACACTATCTCCCGCTCCACCCAAAAGCGGGGGTTGTCATTGGATGATTTTTCCCATCGAATAAGGTTCAAGGTGCTTTACTTGTATTAGGTTACGATGGGGCTGCAGCTGGCATGGTCTTGCTGTGACCAAAAGTCCTTAAATTAATAAAAGGTTAAAAAAAAAAAAAAAATTATCATAACTCTAACTTTAATTAAAATGGCATTTATATATTTTCTATAAGTTAGAGGGTTATGTTAAGAGGGCCCTTGTGTATTAGTGGCGTGTTTTTATTTACAATAAAAAACTTTTTACAAAAAAAAAATACAATCGACTTCAATGTTAAATAAACACTGAAAAGTACAAAATAACTTTAATTTCGGAAGTCGGTGTTTCTATAATAGTTTTGTCTCTTCGTTATCTATCACCGACTTCCGAAATTAAAGTTATTTTGTACTTTTCAGTGTTTATTTAACATTGAAGTCGGTTGTATTTTTTTTTTGTAAAAAGTTTTTTATTTTAAACTTTTTAGTTATGGTACCTACCACCACTAAAAAGTACCTCTCAGCCAAACTTAAATACCTGATAGCCAGAGAGAATCTCATCAAACACGGTTAGATTACATTAATTTACCTTCGGACTTCGTCATCAGATCAGTCCGATACATCCCCTCCCCCTTTTCCTTCAGCCAGTCATCGACTACACGTATAAAAAAGCAATTTTACTTGTTACGACAGTTCTGCTGTGATCCTATGAAGAGTTCTGTGCCCTATCTTCAAAGTTCATGATCAGACCATAACAATATTTCAATGGGACCAACTTGGAAGCATAACCTTTCAATCAAAAAAAGAATTTTCAAAATCGTCCACAATTGACCGAGATATCGGAGAACATACATAAAAAAAAAACATACATTCAGCCGAACATAGAACCTCCTCCTTTTCGAAGTCGGTTAAAAACATACTCATCAAAATGAACTGTGGTCCACCTGAGATACATTTCCATACAACGGTTCTTACGTGATTATGATGTCATGACGATCTTTGTCTAAATATTTTGCACAACTTTTTTTAATGGTGAGGTTTCAAATGCTACCAATCTAAATATTTTCTAATTACAAAATAACGTTTGAGCTCAAGTTTTGATCCAGTTTAGATCTCACTTCATCACACTTACGTATAATGAATAAGTTTTCAAATTCACATTGTCCTTAATCCTTTAAAGGTAAACCGCTATAGACATCGTTGCTTTAGCCATGTCATCGTATCCTGCTGATCTTCATCAGATCGTAAACCTACTTATGTATTTTCCTACGCATTGAGATTTAGCTCAACTAAAGGCTAACTACTACATAAAACTGTTGTGTTATATAATATGTGCGGGTTGCCAACGGTAAACAAATTGCAGATTCGTACGACAAGAACATAAATTACTGGCCTTTTAAGGTTTTTTAAGATGGGAAATCATTTAATGCCTTCTCCTGCCCTAGGGCGGAACGCGAGGACTTGTTTAAGTTTTACTGACTGAAAACACCTATGATCCTTCTTTGTCTTTGCGTTCCAGGACCCCAGGTTTCCCTTTCGAAAGTAAACACAATGACCTCAGTAGGCTTCGGCCCTGCTGGGCTCCTAAGGTTTTCCCTATATCTCTTTGAAGCGTGCGTAGAACATTACGCACTGTCGACAATTTGAGCTCGATCCTGACGGTGACCAGACGGCCGAACAGCAATCTAACCATTGCTCGTCATCCACAAACTCACGCCTACAGCCTTTTAGGGTGGTTAGTAACTATTCTTGTTACCTTTTCGAAAGTGATTGTTTCTCCTGACTTTATTACTCTTAAATAAGGAATCGAATGCAGCACTTTAAATCAGCTGTCCAGTTTCTTTAAGAGTAGCGCGCTATTGTTTTTGTTATCTTTGAAACACGTGAAGCTTAGTATTATAATGACTTAAGCCAGCAACGCATTTTCAATAATCTCTCCAATTACAGGCAATCAACTAATCAACGTATCGGAGCAAACATTTCATGATTTATCGTCTGAATCGTATTCTTTGAATGTGTGACGCTGGCCCAGTAAGGCCAGCAATCGTGGAAAGGTCCAAAGTGCCTCAATAATATTAAATTGATCTTCCTGTTTGCCAAGTGGCCTATTTCGAGTATAAGTGTATTACCTGGAAGTGTCCAAGAGATAGAACATAAATGTTTTATTGTTCTATTAACGTACATTATTACAACATCCGGTTTTTCTGGGTAGCAATAAAATAAAAAAGCAAAAATTGCTTTCAAAGTCCTCAGTCAATTAGACGACTCTGTGACTGCTTAGAAAACGTGAAGGAAAATGTCGTAAGGAACCTGACCGACGCACGTGTCCTTTTTTTGAGTAGGGTAGTCATTAAATTTTAATAGCGCTGCGTTATTAATCGTTTCAAGTATCGCAAGATATGCTGAGTTAGGCACCATTTTGGTGTCGTACTGATTTTAATTTTCTATTTTTATTAAGTATCTATTTTTAGTTTAGAACGTTCAGGGTGTGAGTCATGTAATTAAAATTCTGTTATTCTCAAGGTAGAATTAATTTCTTTGTTTGTAGAAGTCGCTGACTCTTAAAATACAAGCACTAAACTTAGCTTGTTAGGAGTCTGGGTTTCATCCCTTTCGTTCATTACTCGGTTCTAGTAAAGTATATTTCTACTTACTTTAAACCAGGCAAGGAATTAAACTAGTTTTGCCATCGATACGATAAGAAGAAGAAGAAGAACCTTAAATAAGTTACAAAAAGTTCATTATGTGTTGTGTTCAAAATAAATTTAAGAGATCCAGCAAACGAGCAAACGTTACTCCAGCAGAATATCAAATTTTATCAATAATTTAGGTGTCTTCAAGGCTAGAGTGAATAGGCTCTTAATAAACTAGTGCGCCTTACCATCAACGATTGCATCACTGCTTACCATCAGGCAGGATCGCAGTCAAGTACTAGTTTATAACAGATAAAAAAAAAAATGTCTTCGCAATCACAAAATATTATCTAATACAAATGAAATAGCGATATTCGCCTCGTGTGGGCAGTTCATTATGTGTGTTTATTTCCATAAAACAATTTAAAATCAAAACAAATTGTGGTCTAAAAATATTGTAGCAGAAATTTTATTTTTTTTTATTGAAAAAAAAATCTATAAACAGGACTGATTTAAAAATCTTCACTACAATATCTACAAAAGGCGAAGAAGTAACTGTTTCTTTAATTGAGATGACGATATCTGACATTTGCTGGAGTACTCGTAATGCGCACTTATTTTGAATGCCAAAAATGATGATGTAAAAGGTGATATGGCTGGAACGGAGGTGACCATATTGAGATGAAACAGAGCTGGGAGGAGTTATTAAAAGATAAGGACAGGAGCACAATAAATTGTGAGCATGGAAAGTACGCATGGTATCTACATTCAGGTTCGGCGTATAGACATACATGTGTATTGTCACGCCACTGATTCTCCGATAGGGTATCGTTCACGCATCACGCGATGGGAAGCTTGACAATGTCTGACACTTCATTATTGTGATCAGAAGATAATACAACTGCCCGTTATTAATTATTCTGGTATATTGCGTTTGCTGTTTGCCAAAACTTTTTTTTTTCATATACTATTTATTTATTTATTCACACACAAGCACTTAAAAATGAAATGCACAAATACAACTGATAGAAGAGTACAAAGGTACTGCTTATTTCAAATGAAATTTCTTCCAGCAGACCTGCGACAGGAGGTGAGTCTGTGACTATCTACAATAGTAGGTATATTTACTATGCTAATCGGTTTTGTATGTTTGTGGGTTAATATTGAGGCTATCTTCGATTATTTCGCCCATCTGTCTGGTGATATAGCGACTTCCTTTAGTTGTTTTGCCAATCTATTATTTAATTCAAGACAGTTCGTTACGAATGTCTCTATGTTTATGTATCTTTAGGATGCCGCATTACAGTGTCATCTTCGTAAATTTTGGGATATTTTGTAAAGATGGTCCGTACTATGGGAACTGGACTTAGATGATTCAAACACAGTCATTTCTTTATGTTTTTCTACTAACAGAAAAACATACTTATGCAAATAAATTGTGTGCATAATATGGGAGGTTCAAACATTGTAAGTGTGGTTAAGGAAAGAAATGACAAGGAAATCTAGGTTGTGATACATCAATGTAAATCCTTGAAACCGAGTTAGGCATTAACTATGTAGGTAGTAATCGAATTTATGTACATAGAGTAAGGAACAGTGAAGAAGACGGATGAAATGCATGTTACTAAAATAGTAACGGGTGTACATGTGGAAGGATGGATAGGGATAGGGAAGCCAAAGTAAACAGTAGTAAAGAAAGTGCTAAAAATAACGAAATAATAAAAAAGAAAGAAAATAAAAAAGAGGGAGTGCAGAGGAGAGCAAGTGATAGCGTGACGATTGACAAGATGTAATTAGAAGAAACAACGTGTTGCGCCGATCTCAATTAAAATGGGTTAAGGACAGAAAGATGATGATGAGTAAGTAAACAACCTTAAGTTACCTAAAACAATAGTTTCAGTTTTTCGTTCATTTTGTCTTTTATGAATTAAGTCTCTTATACAAGAGTACTTTATGGTACTGGAATGTCCGTTAATTTGATTGTGCTAATGAGTTTACAATGAGTCTTTCCAATACTATTCTATGGTTTGAAACTTGATCAACACCCAATCTTCTAACATGTAAATGACGGTATTGAATGCACAAGGAATCAGTTTGCCTTCCTGTCGGCTAATAAACAGTACTTTGCTAGCTAAGAGTGTGTTTAACAAGTGCATCCTGTGAGTCCTCGCTGGCACGTTGTTGTCCTGGCCGAGTTGTAGCTACAACCAGGTCATCAGTTCCTTGCTCTATATTTAGAACCGGAAAATTTACTTAATGATGTGTTATGATATCTTCCTCTAGCTCTTTGTGTTTATTTTTTTTATTCACTGAAGGTCATGTCTGTTCTTTTAAGCGTTTGGTTAGTGCACAATATTATGTTTTTGACCGATGACCTGGTAAGGGTTGCGGGAATCTGATGGATGCGGTAAGCACAGGGCCGTTCATTGTGGCGACGCTTGGGGGAGGCCTATGTCCAACAGTGGACGTCTTTCGGCTGAAATGATGATGATTATGTTTGTGATGGATGGTTACAAGAATCTTTATTAAATGATTGAGATAGAATGCGAATTTCCAAAAACGTAACATTATTATGCCGATTTACTAAAAAAACGATGTAAATTTACTTGTATAGAAACAGGTTTTATTAAACTATACACATGTTCAAGATAGGAACGTCAAACCATGACCTGCGAAGCTAAGCCGATTGATGGTCTCCTTGTCTCTACTAAAGTTTAGGATACCAGATTGCACATTATCTACAGATATCACTGAAGATAAAACTAAAACATAAACTTGTTTACTAGTCAATATCTACTAGTGTCATTGTTTTGGATACTTCAGCTGTTATTGATAAATGTGTAGATAACGATGTTTCAGACCGTATGTAAAAGGTTTGACAATACTCATAGTAGTTGTGAAATGGACTATTTATTTGGGTTAAGTGTGGTGATCATGTTCAAGACCATATCAGGGTCGATTATTGATTTATTAGGTAAGGAGGCACTTACACCGTGTGTAGTGCTACTTTTGCTGCAGAGGGCTGGGTTTGAGGGTTTTTTTGGTTAATGTTATCATCATTATAAACGATATTTACAGAGCAACTACAGCTGCTTGCGGTCATCGATAGCTAGTTAAAATATAAAGTATATTTATTCACTCTCGATTCGTAAGGGTCCAAGCATAATAAATAAAATATTACAGTACTATCTATTAAATACCTTTTTTCTGTGAATGTACAGCTCGAAAATAAAGATTTCCAAATCAACCCATGATTTGGAAGTCTCTTGACGTTGATGAAAAATACTACGTTACTCTACGGCTTTCTTTTTTAAAAAAAAAAAAACAAAAAGAAATTTAAGCGAATTGTATTTCGCACTTTTTTACAGCGTAAATGGCAAAACATGCCATTTGGCTTTTCCTGAAATAACAATATTTCTAATATTCTCGACGTCGGAACCTAGATAAATATTGTCTATAACCGAATATCATCATAATAAGTTGGATATATGCTCCAACCGCAAATGAGCGTGGTATTACGTTTGTATGGAAATTCATCCGTCGCCGGCCCCTTAATAGAGTTACTTTGATCAAACAATAGGCCGTTAGTTGAGAGGCGTACAGGACTGGTCATCTTGGCGACACTTGGGCAAGGTCTAATGTCCGGCTGAAACGATGATGATGTCGATATTTGATAAATAGATAAAACAAATTCGAATTCAAATTTTTATCGTACCGTGAAATCTTACACTAATTTATTTCCTTAGTGGCATGGAGGACTTACAAAAAACCAGGGCCTCAAATCTGCTATTACAATAGTGTCAGAATGGTCTATCATTGATTTCATAATTGTTGATTTTGACAAGTTTTGGTAATCTACTAATATAATGGCGTCACTATGACTTTCCGATGGTCAACCACTGACACTCCATTGAAAGAAATGGCATAGAATGGTAATCTCGTACCTACAAAATGACAAATGAATATCTGACGTATGCGGTAATCTGCAAAAATTTTAACAGTTCCTTTGATCAGTGACCTACCATTACGACGTCATTGCGCAATTAGTTAGATTAGATTCTGTCATTCTACCACAATTCTATTACAAGACAAAACTTAGGCCCCAGATAAGGAACAGTAAGCTATCGCAATGTATAATTGATATATAGCAATATTAACCCGTTGTATGGCCGGAACGCGGATCCACGCGGGACACAATAACTTTTTAATTGTGTCTCTAATTACGGCATACGAAAGGTTAATATATGAACGTAAACCCACACTCGTATTTCAATAATCTGAATGCTACAGTATCATCAACTACTATTATTGGTAATGGCTGGAGTTCCAATTCAATTGATGCGGGACTACGATTAAAATGGTTTACTTTTCCTCAACGCTCTTCGTAAGAACTTCCGTCAACTGGACACAAACTAGCAATCAGTAGTGGTCGTGACCTAGACAAACAGATACAATGATTTTTTTGCCATTTTCGTCATCGACATAAAAACATAGTACCTACTTTTGTTCCGCTGTTAGTAAACTGCGAGATGTTACTTGAATAACCAATTAAGGAAAACTACGACTTCCATGCCGCCGAAAGGTTTTGGAGTGGCGACCGCGTACCGGAAGACGCAGTGTTGGAAGGCCTCCTTTTTTTTTTTTTTTTTTTTTTTTTTTTTTTTTTTTTTTTATGGTGGGAAAAAATCATGCATTGACATCCCCCGCTCTTGGGCGGAGCGGGAGATAGTGTCAGACTCTTACTGACTAAAAGACCCACCCCGTTCCTTCTAGCCTTCATACCGGGGCTCGAGCGCCCTTTCGGATAACCCTGGCCCCAGTAGGCTTCGACCCGGCTGGGTCCCTGCTGTTGCTGACAACTCCTTGAGGCGCGCGCGGGAACAGTGCGCGCCGTCGACGACTTGGGCTTGGTCCGGACAGTTACCGGACTGCCGGACAGCGAACTACCCATTGCTCACTGTCCGCAAGCCCGCGCCTACGGTGGCCGGAAATCGGGATCAGAATCCCGGCGGCGGCGGCGGAGGCGATAACGCCGTTGCCTGATGCGTTCGGCCTCCTCCTTTGCGAGCATTACTGCTTCGCAGAAGTCGGCGACCGCCTGCCACTCCTCCTCGCTCCGGACCATGGCCTCAACCAAGGCCCGGCGCGAGAGGTCTCCGCCGCCGATCGCCCCCACGAGGGCACGGCGATGCTCCGCCCAAGCAGGGCACACCTCGACTGTGTGCTCCACCGTGTCCTCCGGGCATTCCGCACAGTGGCGACACCCGGGCGTCACTTCCGCACGAATCCGGTGCAGGAAACTCCCGAACGAACCATGTCCGGTAAGGACCTGCGTCATGCGGAAGGTAAGGACGCCGTGAGGTCTTTCCAGCCACGCCTCAAAGAGGGGACTTACCGCCACGACTGTGGCGTGCCCAGCACTGGGTTGCGATAGTCGTTGACGCCATTTCACCATAAGATCCCGCCGGAGCTCTGTCCGCCATGCCGTGACCTGTCGCGGCAGCGGACTTTCACCCCGGCGTTGCATCTCCACGCGCATATCGTGCATGTGTGCAAGGACTGTTGCCTCCAGATCCCACGGTGGTAGGCCAGCCAGAAGGCTCGCCGCTTCGCGGGAGACCGTGCAGTATCCGCGCACCAGTTGGAAGGCCTCCTACAAGGTGGACCGATGACCTGGTGAAGGTGGCAGGAAACCGATGGATGCGGGACGCACAGGAACGTTCGATGTGGCGACGCTTGGGGGAGGCCTATGTCAAACAGTGGACGTGTATCGGCTGAAATGATGAATGATGAATGATGACGACTTCCATTTATACAAAACACTAAAAAGTACTAAAAGTAAAAAATACAGTATTAAAACTAGAACCTCTTAATGTTGGTGTTTTTTCTGAATAGTTTTTCGTAAAAAGCTTCCTATTGTACAGTTTTTAGATGTGGTACCCCATAGGAAAACATAAATAGTGCGCAAGTTATAGAACTTCTTATGAATAAAACCATTACAGCCCGAGTTCATCTCATGACAGTTGAAATAAATCGAAACACAGCCAGGATACATTGTTTAACTAGGGAGCTCTGGTCAGAGATCTGTAGCCTGATTCACGTAAAGTCAAACAAGCCAAATATCGCTGAAGTTTTATAGTCGTTCGATCGAAGTCCTATCCAAAATCGGTATTCACGTGTTTCTTAATCGGGATTGGATAGAATGACAACTCAACTGGCTCGAAACTAAACGATATATCAAACACTTATTCCCAGTTACATTAATAAGTATTCTACCAGGGTAATGAAATACACACACAGATATTTTTATTTTTAAATCGACTCTTCGACCAAACGACTTTAAAATCGGTGTCATCCAAACTCGATTGATGGATGTGAATACGGTAATGGTCTAAACGACTAAATCGCTACGATATCGTTACGGTTTTGATTACGTGAATCGATCAGTATTAAAAATTTCTACAAGAATTGTAAAGAATGTTGACTTCTCGTCCAGTTTTTTGTTTTTGTTTATATACTCGTAGTTATAGTTTCATCAAGTATTGTTATGAAAAGTAAAAAGATTTTCAAACCATTAACAGTTTGCTTTACGTATAATAATAATAATAAATAATTACTGTAATTTTGAACCTGCAGAATAGTAAAACAGAATTTGCAAATCGACAAAATGTAAATTTCTCCTCATAACTCATCACCTTCCGGCTTCATCATGAGATCAGTTCAATGGTACCATTTTCAGCTGAGTGCTTAGTGAGAACGTCATGTTTATCACGTTCAGCGCGGGTCTTTTTCATAAGTTCCGTTTAATCAAATGATACTTTTTGAACGTTTGATTTCTTGACTACAATACCATAATTACTATTTATATTTGAGTGTACTCTGAATTTTTTATATACCCCATCATCAAAACTGAATTTTGGTAAAAATTGGACTAATCGGAAAGTAAATCCATATTAAAAAAATATTTTCTAAATAAAATAAAACAAAAAATAATAATAACAAAAAAAATGACAATGATATTGACCTCCTCCATTTTTTGAAGACGCTTATAGAAATTATTTAATGAATTAAAATGACATGGTTCTGAAACTCTGATGTTGCAGAAGAACTACTTAGTAATAAGTATATACTGACTGAACTTTTACTATTACTACCACTATTGAATAATTAACTATACTGACTCAAACTGTACAGTCAGTTCGGTTCACATTTATGGCCCGATAGATTGTTGCATTTTATTGTGCGTCTATTTAGGCAAAATAAACATGTTTTCTTTCTTTTTCTTTTCTTCCTTTCTTTACTGAATTAAGTTCAAATTGAGCAACTGAAGTCTCGATACTACTTAATTTACTATTCACGAATTTTTAAAAATCCATAAAGCTCCCATCATCATTATCATCTTCCTTCCCTCCACCCATGTTGCTTAGGTTACAGTAGCACGTTTTCTGTCCCCATCTGTCTATCATTGACTGCTTTTTCTTTCATATCATTTTCCTTGTTAATTAAACAGGATTATTTGTAAAACATTAACAACCTTGCAGGACTGTATTACTCACATCATTAACAATAACTTGTGTTCTATGACTTTTACAAAACAAAACATTTAAGAAAAACAAACTTCAAGATTTCGTTGTTATATCTAACACATTTCAACTCTGTCTATGCTGTACCTACTTACGCCACCCGCGCACGACCCCCGCTCTCTCCGCTACTGTACTATCGGTTGCTTCGCGTAGACTTTGTAACATTTAGAATGTTCAATTTAAATATTTTTATTTTTGTATGAAAACCTGATGAACGTAACTGAAGTATGATAAATTTTTAAAAGTCATAGAACAAAAGTTGTTGTTTATGATGTTCTTAACATAGTCTTGAGAGGTTGTTAGTGTTTTACAAATAACCCTGTATATGTTTCTGGTTCGATCTCTACTTATTCTTTGTAAGACTTCCATTGTTGTTCCTTCGTTATTGATTTCAACCCTTGTTCCTCACATTGATAGTCCCTTGTTCCTTACATTGATAGTCCCTTGTTCCTCACATTGATAGTCCCTTGTTCCTCACATTGATAGTCCCTTGTTCCTCACATTGATAGTCCCTTGTTGATGATTTTTTGTAATTGAATAAACATAGTTAATTTCATCCGCATTTCGCAATTCATCATCCTAACTAACACTATCCCTATTTTGAACTAAATTAGGTATAAAATATGCAAGCAGCAGTGACAGTTAACGGGCCTATTGTTAGCTAATTTGTTTTTTCTACTCTCAGTCGTCAAGCATCCATATGTAATCCTTTGAACGAGACAATTCTCTCCAATAAAATGGTCCGTGCCTAAGTAATTCAGTTTCTAAAGAACACGCATTACTGACAAAGAATAAACTACTCGTGTCTCTAAACAATTAATGTTTTCTTATATATTTCGTGTAACCATGCGGCATACATTTGCAATTTCTTTGTGGCAGAAAAAATTTTTAGCTATTATTTTATTTAATGGATCGTGACGGAAAAGATAATATATTTTGGTAGTTACCGTATTGTTAAAGCGTTTGCTTGCTGGGTATTGTATACTTACGAAAAATTGTAGCCCATATAAATATTTGATACGTGTGGGAATTGAACTCACGACATGCATTGCAGCAGCTAATCGCTAAACTACTACGCCAAACACATTGCCATCATCAAAATGTACATTGTGTTTTTTATTCGACTTCATTACTTAAAACAAAAGAAAGAATATTGTTCAAACAACAGTGCATACTTTAGAATTTTAGATAGTAACATTTTACAGTATATTTGCACATAGCTTGAGACAGTGTCATGCCTAATGCCCAAATAAATAAGTTATAGGCAGTCAAAATATAGCAAGCTACGTTATACGAGTAACATTTATAGGTATAAGTACCTATAAATTAAATAAATACGTGCTTATTTGAAGAATAACTATAAAGATTTGAGGAAGGCCTTTCCTCAGAAATGGGAGAGCATACCTACGCTAAATTTTAATAAAAATACGCGTATTGGTGATCCTGAAGCCGAACATTTGCAATCTTTATGCATACAGTAAGATGTCTTAATTTGCGTTTGGCGTTATGTACCTGTTCCTGGGATAGACGACAACCTGGTTGGTATAAGCAGGCATATATAACATGTATTCGTGCAAAGACAAGCTAAGACGATACAGGTACGGATTGTACATAAGTACCTATATACCATACTAAGTACCTATATCATTAATACCACTTGAGCAAACAGACTCGTCTTTCTTCTTTAGCCAAACGAGTTTACAAGGTCACGGCGCAGGAAACATTTCGGGGTTTTGCAGTCAAAGCGTAGGTAGATTCAACAGATTTTTTCCTTGACATCATTATAGTCATTGCCATCATTACGAATCTGGATGGCTATAGGAGTATAGAGAAGACTGAATCAACGATGGATGGTCTCTAGGAGAGATGATAAATATGTTCAGAAAAGGTGATACTACTGAGATATCATCCACTAAAATAAAAATAGAGGACAAACACAAATAAGTTGAGATATGGCTATGAGAATGATGATGATCAGAAGCACAATAACATTATCCTAAAAATGGTATCTTCCAGATGTGCAGTACCAGAATGTGAATCATCCCCCCCGGAGTTCATCGCGGGTAGCTGGGGTCTCTGGGCGCTACCGGACGCGCGGGCCCGCTGCGAACGCCTGGTGCCCATTGCGCAGGAGTGCGCGCCCTCCAGTTTCAGCGCCAACGAGACCAAGCGATGCACCTCTTGGGTCTACGAGAACCACGACACTATTGTTGCCGAGGTAGGTATCGGTTAGGTACTCTTAGATTTTGTAGTAAAAATACTTGATGATTATATTTCTAGGTCGGGTAATTTGTAACTGAGTAAAAATTCGTGCCTAATTGATAGAGACACTATCTAATTTACTACACAATTTAGTAATACGTCTTGTTTACTAAATGTTCGTGAAGGCTTTCACATTCATTAATTTGTCACAGTCAGACAATTCACTGGTTAATGTTACATAATCTTTTTCACGTGTATCCTTAGAGGACTGTGTACTCATAGGTGATACTTGAAATGATCTCCCTGATTTAATAGGCTTCAAGTATGACATATGTTTAGAAAGCTAAGGAAAGTAAGTATTTTGTAAGATGACAGACAGTAGACAGTACTATTTCATGGATTTCTCTACGAGTCTGAACTAACCACTGAGCAAAAACGTGTGCAAAATTCCAATAAATAAGTACCTTAATTGCATGAATAACTGTTAGATAATAAGAGATAAAGATATATGCATCCTTACCAGTTATCAGGCTTATTATTATTGAGCCTATCAAATCACTCAGCCACCGATAGGCTCACTAATCGCAACTCAGCAAGGTTATTGTCCGTGATACCATTTGAAGATATGCCAAATTGCCGATACCCTATCTCCAAACCAGATGTATAGACATGTACATATGTACTACTGGATACGGATCCACATCTACTTTATACTAGATTAAAGTCGCTATAATTTGGAAACTTTTATGTTAATATCTGTTTATTGATACAGGAATTGCACCTTATCTAATAAAGACGTCTTGGTTTTTGTAGCCTTTGGAACTACGTTTTCAAGGCTAGTGTGGGTTTGAATCTTATACAAGAGATGTATTAGTATCAGCTGAATCAAAATTTATTTTATATCTTCAAAACAAATGGTTTAGTTATCATCATCATAATTTCAGCCGATAGACATCCACTGATGGACATAGGCCTCCTTCAAGGATGTCAGACGCACAATACAGTTCGTCGGCACAACAGACAGGCCTGCGAGTCTCGCATCACATTCCCGCGACTCTCACCAAGACGATGATCCAGTACATTCGTTTAATTACCCAAAAACAACAGTGGGCACACTAGTCGACCGTCCCATGCGAAGTAGGATGTTAATGTTTTGCTAATTTTGCCACGTTTTAACCTTTCAATCGTGGAAATTACAGACACAATAGAAAGACAATAGGTGCGCGAACGCCGGCGTTCGCTTGGGGTTTTAATGAATGATAATGCCACTAGATGCTGCTCTTGCCAGGGAGAAATCTTTATAATTGAAATTTGGAGGAGCCCAGTTCATATCGAGTGTGAAATACAGACTCCTGTACAGAGTAGTAGTCATAAGTTCCTGAGGATTATGACTTTACAATGGCGAATATGAAACTTTCCAGCCTATTCCACGTGTATTGACATCTGTGATGTCACAGTAGGAACTGAAATTCGATCCTGTATTAGAGTTTTCCGCGCAATCAGACCATATACAACTGCCCGAATTCAACTTGCTTAGCAGTTGTTTCGCATACTATAGTGAACATGTTTTAACAAATGTAATATTTGTGGTTTCAGTTCGACCTGGCGTGTGAGGAGTGGAAGCGCACGCTGGTGGGCAGCATCCACGTTGCCGGTGTGTTTGCAGCGTTGCCCGTCACCGCCTACGTATCAGATACGTAAGTTTGTAATAATGATAAATATTTTATTTCGTGATAAAACTATAGAGGTGAGCGATATAGAGTTTACAAGTAAATCCTGCAACATCCATGAAAAAGGGAGGATCCCCCGACCGGTCTGTTGAGCAATTGCACAAGGATTATTGTTAGGCTATTGTAGGTTCAAATCGCGTGGATAACTTTAATAGAACGAAGTTTTGTTAAAAGCCAAGTCTTTATTTTTTTCATATGTAGCGATATTGATGTCGTTAGGGCTTAAATTATTGTGATCCTAACATTTTGTCAATGAATAAGGAGATGAAGAAGCTTAAAAGCTCTTAAATTGATTTCATCTTAAAGCTCATCTTATTACAGGACACGTTTAAAGCCATCATTGTTTTAACGACACCGACTGACACCCTGTGGATCTTTTTTTTGTTTTCATTTTCTTTTTTACAAGACACAAGAAATTATTATTATTAACCCAGTATCCCGTTATACTGCTCTATACTGAAAACTATTTGTCATATTCCTCCAGGTACGGCCGTCGCACAGCCCTGGTGATCACGGCGGTGTCTCCAGCGGTGGTAGGCGTCATCCGGGCCTTCTCCAACTCCTACATCATGTACCTCTGCTTTGAGTTTCTGGACGCATTCGTGGGATCTGGAGTCTATAGTACTTCCTTTATTCTGGGTAAGCTGTTTGTAAAGAAGCTTTTATTAGAGTACCAGTATAAATGATCATCAATTGTCAGAAGTGTAATAATTATTGGAAATTCAGCTTTTGAAGTATTTCCTAAATTATGTCTATTCTACGACCTCTGTTTTCCAATACCAAGTAATAGAGTAATAATAGTATTAAGCAAAAATATATATATAACTATTAGCTACGATTATATCCTCAATTATCGGATATTTGTGAAATCTCTCACTTTGGCAAGGTAAATCAAAACAGACAATAAATAATAACTCTTAATTAAAAAAGGTGGCACAGAAGATGTGTATACTAATTACTGCCCAAAGTAACTAATATTCAAAAAACTTTTAGATATATTTTGTATTATAGAAGAGAAACAAAACAACCTTCAAAGGCTAAAATCGACTACTTTAGCAGCATATATTATTATATTGATATGGTCATTGAAAATCTAGACAAACGCAGTTTATCTGGATTTGTGCGTTGCGTCTGTTGTCTTTTTGGATATGATCAAAACTTGCAACTTTTTATTTACGATTTAAAAAAATGCTATAAATATATTTGATCAGAGGAATAGTGCACTAAGATATTTTTCTAAGCGTCAGCGAAAAGTAGAAATAAGCTCAAATAACGAAAATAACGAGTCTCCATGATAATAGTTTTGATTACAGACAGACTAAATCAGGTGTACCACAAGGCAATATCCTTGGACCATTTCTTTTCCATATTTATATCAACGATTTACTTACGGGTTAATACAACAATGCTTACTTGCTTTTTGCTGACGGTTGATTCATGGTAGTGAATTCATTCTATAATTATATAAATCAGAATTAAACATTTATATCATATAAATCATGACAAAATATGACCATTGAGACCCGATAGGCACGTTACGCCATTGAAATAGCTTTATCTATTTACAATAATATATAAAACGAAATTAGGAGCTCCCTTTAAGAAAAAAGCTACGTAGGCGTGCGACCATTTTCTTGCTAGATGGCGCTGAACTTAACCTTTTTCGTTTGTTTTGTTTGGGTGTATAACTAGTGGATACCCGGCGTGTGATACTTTGCTGAAAAAAATAATTAATCTTTTAATGGTCTAAAAACATTATTGTCATTCTAATGACACTGCTTTGGGGTACATTGGCTGGATAGTTTCATGGTCTATAAGGGGCATAACCAGATTTCTTCTTACCATATCTTTTTTTCCAATTTAATTTTATCAGCATTTGTTTTCTACATACGAGTATTCATCTGTAGTATAAAATAACAGACTCAATCACTTGTATTTATTTAAGAAAAACATCTTTAATAAAATGTTAATCGTCTAATTTCATGTTACAGCTCTCGAGATGGTAGGATTAGACAAACGAGTGCTGGGTGGCAACCTGATCTCCAGTACATTTGCCCTAGGCCAGGTTGTAACCGCAAGCGTGGCCTGGCTCGTACCCTACTGGAGGACCTACACTCTGGTCCTCTATGTACCCTCAGTCATCTTCATCACATACTACTGGCTTATAGAAGAGAGTGTCCGCTGGTTACTCAGCAAAGGAAGAAATAAGGAAGCTGCCAGAATCATCTTCAAAGCTGCAAAGACGAATAAAAAGAAACTGTCTCCGGAGACTATTAAGCTGTTGACTGAAGGATCTGAAAAACTTCCTCAAATAGATGATAAGACTCCAATAGAGGAAGATAAAAAGTCTTTACTAATGCAAGTAATAAAATCGCGGACGATTATGTTCCGTCTGCTGGTGTGCTCGTTTTGGTGGATCACGCTAACGTTTGTGTACTACGGATTGTCCATCAACTCAGTTTCATTAGTGGGCAGCAAGTATGTGAACTATATCCTGACGTCGCTGGTGGAGATCCCCGGGTACTGCCTCAGCGTGCTCACACTTGACAGGTTCGGCAGGAAGAGCTCCACCATGACAGCGTTCATCATCTGTGCGTTGTCGCTTGTGGCGATGCCTTTTGTGCCCGAGTGTAAGTTGTCTCTAAAGTCGTTTTTTAATTATGTAAAGCATCATAATTTTAGCAGCATTCCTCAGTTTTTGAGATCATAAGGCTAAAATTAAAAATAATATATATTCTAATAAAAACACATTTGCGTATTTAAGATTAAGCAGCGTATGATACTTATGGACGAGATGCTAGATATACAGAGACTATTTTCCGTGTGTTTTAATTTTAACACAAGAAAATGTAATTGAACTATATTATTTCCCAGGTTGTGTTCTCATTTTGTGCCCATCTCATATTTTCTTTAAAATGCCATTCTTCATCTGGCTAAATGGGGATTCCTCGACCCATCTCTAACACAATGCCAGTGTGGAGCCTCTCCACAGGACATGCGCCACCTGCTATGCTGCCCATCCTGCGTAATGACCTGCAGTTATCAGGATCTATACGAGGCCAACAATAGAGCTGTACAGGTTGCCAAATATTGGTCAGAAGAAGTATAGTTTGAGAGCATCGACACGAAAAGAAGAAGAAGAGTGCCATTCTTAGAAAAAACCGATCAGAAAGTTTGGGTTAACACTAACACACACTTTTTTGATTGTAGCGATGTCATGGCTGCAGACAACCCTCAACCTGGTGGGCAAGCTGTGCATCAGTATGGCGTTCAGCAGCATCTACATCTACACAGGGGAACTGTTCCCCACGCAGGCACGCCATAGTCTGCTTGGCACCTGCTCTATGGCCGGCAGGATAGGCGCGCTGGTGGCGCCGCAGACGCCTCTGCTGGTTAGTATGGTTTAGATGAACAATAATCCTACATCAAAATCAAAATAGTCTGGAATGTTAACGGTACTGTCATTACTACGGCGCTATCGCGTTATTCGTACATGGTCTTACCAGCCATCGTGTACCACATGGCTAGGAATTACCCCGCCAGAAGCATCTAGCGGTGGCAGTAGGTACAAACTCACTCTCACTTCCACAAGTTCTGCAAAGCCCTTAGTTGTGTCTAGTGGGACTATACGATAACACGCTTGGTTTCTATTGAAAGTGTTGATAATGCCGCCTCGTTGTCCTTAAATATAACTTAGGTATTTACATCTGGAAATTTTGTGAGTTAAACCATCCTTTTTTCTTAGATGGCGTACATGGAAGCGCTTCCGTATATGGTGTTCGGTGTGATGGCGGGCACTTCGGGGCTGCTGATGCTGCTGACCCCGGAGACGCTGAAGGCACATCTGCCCGACACCATCGAGCAGGCCGAAAACATGGACAAGAAAAAAGTCGCTGCAGAGTAGATGTTTTTAAAGAAAGCTTATGTGGATAAATCTTCAAATAATCGGATCGATGGCATATTACAGTTCCATGTGGGGTCCTCTAAAATAGGGTCGCTCTTGGTTCTCTGCTACATCTAACGTAAATAGCATAAGTAATAATAGGCTTAGATTTTATTCGTAAAGATGGGCTGTCCAGACGTTTTCCTGATTGTATTCACCACACAAGAAAGACGGCATTTTTAATGTTTCGCGCACACGGTCGCTCTCGATGATAGCCGTTCGCATATTGAGTTCGGTTCAATCTAGTCGATATTTCAGGTCAATTTGTAGCGTCCGAAAAATGCGCTCTCGAATTCGGTCTCAGTTGTTTTGTCTCATGATGGCGGGTTGGGTGAGTACTCAAATGTACACATCTAAGACCAAATCCACTTTAGTAACTTTTGCTTCACCACAGATAATATAATAATGGGTACAGATACCTTTTTTTGCGGTGGGAAAATCATCTAATGACATCGAAACGAAACGAGATCTCCGTAACTAATAGGGTGACTAGATGGATGCAAACTAGTACAAATCAAACAAATATTCGGCAAGCAGGCAGGCAATTTCTTCTGTGCTCACTAGATGGTGTTAGCAGCGACAGCTTGAAAGTTAAATGAATTTAATTAATAATAATTTAATTTTGACAATTATGGTCCACTAACTTAAATAAAAAAAGTTATAATTTGGAAATTGTTATATTTTACTAGCTGACCCGACAGTCATTGTTCAGTCTTAACTATCAAATGTGCAAAGTGTGTCCGTCAAGTTTTTTGAAATTTTCCGTAAAAACTTTAGATAGGCATTTTAGAAAGCTTTTAAAAAAAGAAGATTGTGATCTGTAATGAGGACTCGTTGGAACGTTAGGTGGTGCAAGGGAAAGTCGAAGGCAAAAGATCTCGTGGACAATCTCAAACACGACATAAATGAAGGCTCCCAAGCCGCCAAACACAGAGCTGCATGGCGTCGTATCGCGAGAGAGGCGGTGATGCGGGATTCACGGAGTGTACGACTAAGAAGAGAAACAGATATGTAAAGTAGATGTCAAATTATGGTGTGACCTTAACCGACTTTAAAAAGTAGGAGGTTCTATGTTCGGCTGTAAATACTATTTTTTTTGTATGATTTTTTTTGTATGATTTCTCGGTCAATTGTGGGCCAATTCTGAAAAATATTTTTTGATTGAAAGGTTATGCTTCCGAGTTGGTCCTATAGAAATATTGTTATGATCTGATGATAAACTTCGAAGATATGAAATGTAACTCCTTACAGGATCATAGCAAAACTCTTGTAACAAGTAAAATTGCTTTGTTTATACGTGTAATCGATGACTGACTGAAGAAAGAGGGAGAGGGGATATATCGAACTGATCTTATGATGAAGCCGGAAGGTAGGCATCGGAACTCTGTTATAAACTAATGTAACCTAACCGTCTTTGCAATTATTAGAATTGTCATGAGATGCACTCTGGCTATAAGGTACCTACCATCTTGCTAATGTAATGATGAAAGGCTGGCACGAAAACTTCGTAATGAAACATATATATATCTTAGCCGTGGCTTGGCTAATTGGAATTGTCATGCAATGGTTTAATGATTCAATTATATAGGCCTTCGGAAGTCGGTGTAAAATAACGAAGAGATAAAACTATTATAAAAACACCGACTTCAGAAATTAAAGTTATTTAGAACTTTTCAGTAATTTTTATTACATTGGAGTCGGTTAATTTTTTTTGTAAGTACATCTAGTGTTGTTTTATTATAAATATATAAATAGATATTTTTTTACATCTTATAACAGTCTCGTTCTATTTAAATGAGTTACTACACAAAATTACATGTGGTGAATGTAAAATCTAAAAAAAATCAAATAGCACCATTATTTTGTACAAAAATATTGATGATAAGGATATCGTTATGTTTTTGTGCTAGAGAATTTTATTTTTTAACCAAGATTTTACGTTACTCAATAAGAAACTGATACATTTCACGCCATCTATTGAAAATTAAAACTAAAATTTATTTTTACGCGATCAGATCCAGTGGTTTATATCGATAGATAAGTTTAAGAATGTGTGATATATAAATAATTAAGTAAATCTTAAAATAGAAATTAAGAAGTACTTGTCCTAAAACCTAGTTACTGAACTGAGGATTAAAAGATCATTACCTACTTGTGAAACTCCGAGAATTTTTAATTTTTTTTTCTTTCTTTTAAAATTTTGGTACGTCTATAAAAGTAGAATGTGACAAGTTGTTAACTTCAAATTCTCAATTCAGGACTGGGTAAAAAAAATAGAGAACAAACTGTGTGTTAGTATTGATGCCAATCTGAATATTATAAAATAAACATTTTGAGTTCGTTAATAGTTAATTTAAAGAAGTCAACGATAGCATAATATGTTGCAATTAAGGTTCAAAGGTACAAAAATATGTTTTATTTGCCAAGGTAATTTCACATAATTATATACCTAGTATCAAACAATAATTATTATCTAAATAATTAAGATTGAAATTGCCGCTTAAATTTAATTTGGATAAATATCGTTGGAGATATCACGAAATTACAGTTACTCGAGTAACAAAATAATAATATGACATGAAGACGATGCAATATGCGCCGCGCGGTAACGCAAGTATGCTACGTCTATACTATGGCCAAATCTTACGACAAAGATTTTATGGTTTGTGATTTTTGAGGGTTATTCCCGAAGGGTACCCAACGAAATCTTATTACTAAACCAACGCTGTTCGTCCGTCTTATTGTCAGGGGACAGTATATTATGAACCATAATAGGTCGGCAGTTGATCAGTGAGATTTCTTTTGCAGCAATAACAACTTAAATTAAAATAAAAAGTAAGAAACAAAAATTGCTGAGTAAATTAGGATAATCTACCGAGTCGTTTGCTATGTAAAATTTATTTTTAATAAATAGTTTAATACGTTTTAGTGATGATTGTGATAACGCAATAGTGTGGTGTAGCATATTTTATATCAAAGCATTACATTTGCCCAGTTTAAGTTATTAGTAACATATGGTTGATAGTACAAACTTTGTTCAAAGCTTGATTAACAAAAGTACAAGATCTATATACTATTTAATATTTATTTATGTTACTTTATGTAAATATATATTATTATACAAAATAATTTATAAAATAGTAAATATTTTTTTAGAGAGATAGTCGAATAAGTCACTAATAATAGCACACAAATAAACTTATTAGTTAGATAGGTGCAGTTCAGAGTTAAATTCAGACAAATTTCATATTTATCAGTTACAAAATTATAAGATCTACTACTACCAATGATCAGTTTGTTTACCTCTGAATATATTTTATATTGGGCATAGGCCTCCCCCAAGCGTCGCACAACGACCGGTCTTGGGGGAGGTCTATGTCCAACAGTGGATGTCTTTCGGCTGATATGAAGATGATGATGATATATGGATGATCGGAATTCTGCTCGACTTTTGATTATTCATTCGTGGATTTAAACTATATTAAGATTTAAAATAAATAACGTGACGATATTTCATAATATTATGGGCAATGAAGTACAAAATGTTGTTGTTATCTAATAATAATTAATGTATAAGAGGTCTAAGAATCATTAGTCTTGACGGGCACACTAGCAGTCACAGTCAAGCACTAGTTTATATCATTAAAAAAAAATGCTATCGTGTCTCCCGATTTGCAAACTTGAAAAACATAAACTGTTAAATAAATATATTTTACCAACACTTGCTTTTACTTAAACCTACCTACAAATTGTATGTTTATGCCGGCGGACGGTGGACAGAGCTTCGACAGGGTATTACAACGGAACGTAGCTCAGAGAGCAACTATCGGAAACCAGCGCTGAACACGCCACGATCGCGGCGATAAGTTTCCTCTTTGATGAGCGGTTAGAGAGGTGCCAATACGCCCTCACCTTCTCCATGACGCAGATCTTCACTGGACACGGTTGTTTTTGGAGGCGATCGGCGACCTCTCGTGCCTGCCTGTTAATTCGATGCCTGCTAAGGCTGTAAGATTGTTTGAGTCACCGTGGGCCAGGAATGCAAAGGACAAAGGAAAAGTCAGTAAAAGTCTGACACTTCGCTCCACACAGCAGCGGAAATGGAGCGGAAGCAGTTATTTGATGAGTGCCTCTGAGGATAAATGCCGCATCCTAAAATAGATTCCTATTTAATGAAATAACGCCTTGGTTCGAACGTAACTAATGTGTGTTAGTACAAAATTATTCACACTAGGTACTTCCCATAAACAGTAAGTCTTCTTTTTTATAAAGTAGCAAAACATATACCTACTTTAACGACCTTAAATAAGTTTTTAAGAGTAGCTACACACAAAGAGCTACCTGTTTTTTGCAGGATAAGTACCTATGTACCTACCATATTACAAGGAGGTAAGTAGGCACATTTTTTTTTTAATCTTCAGAGACAAACTCAAGTTCTATGACTCCAGCGCAAAAGAAAATAAAAGATTTCTAGTTTATTATAAAGTACCTAATGAAGTTTTTATATGTTTGAGTAATAAAGTTTCTGCAAGAGTATAATCTGCCTTTTTTAATGTTCCCACCGCTGGAACTCAGGCCTCTTCTCTAGAAGAGGGAATGGGCCGTAACCCACCATGCGGGCTCAGTGCGGATTGGTGAATGTCACATATCTTCGAATTTCTGGTTCTAAGACATACCGGCTTCCTCACGATGTTTTCCTTCACCATTTTGACAGTAGTGCTGATGAAATAAATTACACAAAGTAATGCGCCTGGCTGGGTTTGAAGTTTTGAACCCGCGACCTACAACTCGTAAGTCGGGGCCGGTAGCCCTTGGCCACTACTGTTCTCTAAAAGATGTAATTATGCATGACTCAGAAATTTTTCTGAGTCATACATAATTACATACATTTTATATGACAGTGAAACAAAAGATTAATGGTCGATAACATTAAAGCGGGTCTCACACGGACGGAATTCAGCGTCCCAACAGAGGTGACCTTGCTAGTTTCGATCCGTATCAATACAATAGTTGGCTTGGTTTACAATGCACAAGTCCCACCAAGGCAACCTCTGTCTGGACGTTGGATTACATCCGTGTGGCCCATGCTCAAGGTAACAGGTTAAGTATTATTTTTCTACTTAATTAATGTGGAGAGCAGTGGTGGCCGAGTGAGAGCAGTGGTGGCCGAGTGGTAACGGCCCCGACTTACGAGTTGTAGGTCGCGGGTTCGAACCCAGCCAGGTGCATTACTTTGTGTAATAATTATTTCATCACCACTGCTCTCCAAACGGTGAAGGAAAACATCGTGAGGAAACCGGCATGTCCCAGAACCAAAAATTCGAAGACATGTGACATTCACCAACACGCACTGGGCCCGCGTGGTGGATTACGGCCCATTCCCTCTCTTAGAGAGGAGGCTTGAGTCCCAACAGTGGGAACATTAAAAAGGCTGGTGATGATGAATGTGGATAGCACATGGAGTTAAGGTCCGGCTGCTATCACTGGCAGATATAACATAATCAGCCTTTCAATGTTCCCAAAGCTGGTACTCAGGCCACCTTTCTAGGAGAGGTAACGGGCCGTAATCCATCACGCGGGCCCAGTGCGGGTTGGTGAAAGTCACATGTATTCGATTTTTTACTTTTAGGACATGCCGGTTTCCTTCACCGTTTTGAGAGCAGTTGTGATGAAATAAATTACACAAAGTAATGCGTCTGGCTGAGTTTAAACCTGCGACCTTCAACTTATAAGTCGAGGCCGGAACTACTCGGCCACCACTGCTCTCAATCAGATCTCAGTATCACTTGTAGATACATATCATTAGTATTGTTATCTGCCATCAACTCACCTTTAAAGTAGGTAATGATTGACGCGAGACCTGTGATAAATCAATGATTCCTGTAATCTCACGTTCGTCCGTGACGTTTTAACACATGATAAAGTACTTTGGGTGCGATGTAGGTGCGAAATAGTAACACTTACAACTTCACAAATAAAAGAGCTTTTGTGTTACAAAAACGCAAAGTTCACACTTTAGTTCGGGTCCAGCAGAGAGAGTTGCCGTGAATACTTCACTAAACTAGATGTGCTTACTAAAAGTACAGAGCATTTATAAATATCTGCTTCAAAATAACATGGCCAAATATATACATGAATATGAGACTGCAAAAGAACGAGAGATTAGAGAAGGCAGTACGCGTAGGCAAGATATGAAACTTTACAAAATATAGCCTTATTTAAATGTGCACCGGGCACAGGCTATGGTCCGGAGCGAGAAAAAAAGGCAGGTGGTGACCTCCTGCAAAGCAGTAATGCTAGCGAAGAAGGCGGCCGCACGCCTGTGCGTATGGCCGCCGGTATCCCGACCCCGATTTCCAACCACCGCAGGTGTGGGCTTGCGGATGGCAAGCCAGTTTCTTGCCCGCAGCGGTAGCTCGTCGTCCGGCTGTCCGGTAACCGTCCAAACCGAGCCCAAGTCGTCCACGGTGCGTAGTGTCCTATGCGCGCCTTAACGAGATATCAGCAAAACCGTAGGGGCCAGTCGAAACCTACTGGGGCTGTGGCTCACTTCTGAAAGGAAAACCCAAAGTCCTGGAACGAAGGGCAAAGAAGAAACATAGAAGTGGGTTTTAGTCAGCAAAAGTTTAATACGCCGCCCCACCCAGAGCCAGAAGTCGATGGATGATTTCCCACTGTCCCAGATATCCATTATATTGTTTAGATAACTAGCTGTGCCCGCGACGTTCGTTCGCGTGGACTGCAGGATTTTGAATTATTTTTTCCTAAAATAAAAGTAGCCTAAGTTACTCCTTAATACATCAGCTACCTGCCTATAAAAGTCCCTTCAAAATCGGTCCAGCTATTTCAGAGACTAGCCGGAACAAACAGACAGACAGACAGACAGACAAAAATTCAAAAAAAATGTTATTTTGGTGTATGTACCATATATATATTCATATGCATGTAGTAAAAAGCGGTTATTTCAACATTACAAACAGACACTCCAATTTTATTTATGTGTATTTGCATTTAGATTTAAAAAGCGATTTAAACTCTAGCTATTTTAAAACTTAAAAGAACCCTATTGAACAAGTATCCTATATAGATACGTACTACTGATGATCTATGAAGAAATTCCAATATCTTATTCATTTTATAATTTGTTTATGCATTGTTGTTGTTTTAACGTGATTGTTATTTAATGATAAATCGTCCAGCGTCCTGCTAGCAGGACTTTCAGTCCTTCCGGTAGGACGCACCTTTTTTAATGAATATTACGTGATCGGTCCTGCTGGTAGGATTTGTAAAAATACAAGTTGATAGTCGGTTTCTTTCTGATTGTAGGAATGTTTGTTGCATCATTCTAGCATCATTGTGAGCGAGATGGCCACGATATTTAGCCGTGGAGATCGCGTGCGCTCGCTAGAATCTCACTGCGATGCGCCGGGAACGAATAACGCGTGGGGTCGTCAACAATTTGGTGATGCATTTGCAACATCTTATTGTTGTGGCTGACATTTTATTATCAAATTCGTTTTGTAGAAGATCACATGTAAGAAGCACTTTCAAAATTCGCAACCACAAAAGACAACAGAAAGCCAAATACTACTGTAAAAATTATTATGCGGAAAGCGATGGTCTTCTGTGCTCCTCAAACAGAGCGCAATTGTTTCGCATACCATGTAACAAACGGAATTGCAGCTTAATGTTTTTTTTTCTTTATTATTTTTCTGTTGATTAAAAACTGTAAAATGATCAATCACGAGTTTAATTTTTATTAGCCAACTTATCTAACGCAAAAGCAATTAGAACCCGATTGCAGCTATCAATATCAATAACAATTTCGTCCAAAACGATCAAATTGTTTAGGAGGAGACAAACACAATTACAGAAGAATTATAATTATATAGAAAGAAACACAATAACTTTTTCCCGCGTCCACGTAGACGAAACCGCGTGAAAAGTATTGAATGGTATAATACTTTATAAAATAAAAAATGAATTCTACAATTGTAATTATAACATTGAGTACCTACCAAAAGAATATAAACATATCAATGTATTAGAACAATAAATTTATGTTACCTACCTTATCGTTTATTTCAAATAAATAAATAATTAAAAGTGGGTAGTTCAAAATGTTTGTTTCCCCTGATTTAGTAATTTGTCTGAGTCGTCCTGCCAGCAGTCGGCGTGCTGCCAGAAGGACGAGCGTCAAATTTCATACAAATTAAAGTCCTGCTAGCAGGACTTTAAAAGTCCTTCCAGAAGAGCTTCTAGAAGGACATTTTTTTGGACGATTTATCATTAAGATACAATTTATTGTTCATGAAAAATGACTACGACTTAGGATATATAAAATCTTTGCTACGACTACGACTATAGTCTTGATAATCTGCTCAGTTGATAGCTGTAAAGGTGTACGTCACTTGTCAAGATGACAATAAACAACATTAGTAAAATAATGTTGTATATTGTCATTTTAACACGTTAAGTGCAATACCAGTTTTAAACATCTTGTCTAAGACTTCCTTGTCGTGCGGAAGGCATAACTTCAATTTAGTTCGGTGTAGGAAAGAGATATATTTTTACATGAAGACAAAAATAGATTAAGGTTTCAAAAGTTACAGGGTCTATATGCCGTGTGCCGCCACAATGGAAGTTTTATTACCAGGTGTATAGACCTTGTATCGCAGGAATGGAAGGTATAGAAAAATCACTGCCGAAGCGAACGTGTTAATGGAAGAGATATTTACACTTCTCATCAAAGAGATCGAATCACCTTTCTTTCTTTAATTCTTTATTGTACACCATGATAAATAACAAAATATGTGGACATCAGAGTTCATGTACATAGGCGAGCTTAACTAAAAGTTGAGTTTTCTTCCAGCAAACCTGATGAACCTGTGATAGAGAGAAATCACAGTAGAGGGTAAAATCCAGTGCACACTTTAAAAAAATAAAAAAAATAATATGAATAAAATAATACATAAATATACCTACATGTATAAATACATACTTTTATAATATATACATAAGTACATATATTTACTATGTCATTGTGAATGGAGATGCTCTTTAAGTTTCCTCTTAAAACATCCAGGGAAGGGCTATCACGTAAGGAGTGCGGAAGAGAGTTCCATAGGCGCAGTGACAGAGAAAGAGCCATCATAACGGCTGGAAGTGTGAAATGGAGTACGAAGAAGAAGAGAATTGGCAGTGCGACAGGGTTTACCCCTCGGGACGAAGTATTCAAAGCGTTCACGGAGGTCAGTACCTCCGTGAACGCTTTGAATACTTTAGGAGAATTAGGATTGTGCAGGATAGTGAAGAGTAGTGATAGGATATGGAAATCACGCCGACGCCAAATGGGCAGCCACTTCAATTTGGTCCGAAACTCCGACACATGATCGTATTTCCGGAGACCAAAGATGAAGCGGATGCACAAGTTCTGCAGTCGCTCGAGTTTGTTTAGGAGAACCTCCTTTGCATCTAGAAAACAGACATCCACATAGTCTATTAGCGGTAGAAGAAGAGATTGCGCAAGAGTCACCTTAGTATGAAATGGCAAGAATTTTTGGAGACGTTTAAGGGACTGAAAAGAATAGAAGACCCTCTTACAAACATCAGCTATATGAACCTCCCAAGAGAGGTTAGTGGCTATATGGACGCCTAGGTTTTTCGCATTTTTCAAAGTTAGTACAGGAGACCAGTCAATTCTACCCGCATCAGCCCCCAAACGCTCCAAATCAACGTTTCTATAACTACGAAGAAAAAGAAATTTAGCCTTGCGTTTTGGAGGTCGAATCTTGTAGGAAAGGAAAATAAGGTCATGGAAGGAAAAAAGAGCAGGCAGCTGTCCATGTGTGGCTACTTTCTTAGGGTCAGAAACTAGGATGAGATCTAAGAGAGACTGAAGGTGAGTAGTGAGGAGCCCTGTTTGTAACATTGAGTGGAAGTATGTTCATATTGACAGAAGAAATAACTGACTGGAGTTTACGGCATTTATGTGAACAGCATTAAAGAATTTGTGACAGTTTAAAAAGGTAGTAGAAAGTTGGTCTGGAAGATTCAGAGAATTGTTAACACTAAAAGTGCTGCCAAAGCTTTGATCTGATGTACAAGAGGATGAACAAGAACAAAAACAGTCATCAGTAAGGTCACATGACATAATCAAATAAAATATAAAAATAAATATAAAGAAAACTAAATATTCTAAATAAAAAATAATAAACTACTGAAAATACTTAATGCAATCAAACCTCGATGCACTCGCCGGTTTTATAAGTTTACAAACAGAATACAAAAAAAAAGATAAAAAAAAAATTGGTTGCCTGTAAAGTCGGTATACGGGCGAAAGTTTTACGTGACAACGACTTTTTATGTCTGTCTCTCTCGCTCGTGCCTCTCACTCGCTCTCATTGTGAGCGCATAACGTGAGCGGAGCGTAACGCAGTTTCTTGAAGTGTCACCCGGCAAACCAATTTATAAGACGTTGTCACGTCAAAAGGCCTAGTTGTCAAATTGAACAAAAAATAGTTTCAATATTTTCGAACGAATGTGGTCATGTCTATAACTACATAAACGTCAAGTGACAGAAACCGAAAACCGAAACAACAATACAAATACACGAAAACACCACAAACAAAAGTAATAAAATAATCGGCTGACCGACATTTACGAAGAAAATTATAAATACCTAATAATAAAATACACAGCGTAGTCGGAGAATTGTGACGTGGTACCATCACATTGCTGGCTTGCGCGTTCTTCTCTCGGTAACCGGCTTCGATGGCACTGCTGAAGACTGTGCAACGGGGAACTGGCCCACAAGTTCATGATATTCCACCGCAGACTTTTCCGTCGCAATCTGTCACGTCACCTGGATGATAATTTTCCCGTCAGACGCCCAGCACTTGTTTATGCCGTTTCTTTCGAGCGTTCATTAAAATTTCGTGTCTGGGCCTGGTAAGGAACTCGGAGAGCGTCAGACCGGATCCTTTCAACTTGGTCTTATTTCGCCACACCTCGTTTCTCACGATGCGGCTTTCAAAGCGAACCAAGAGTAGACGAGGCTAGCTGTTGTTACTACCAAGTCGGTGACACGCCGTTATATCCTTCAAGAGAACATCTTTTATGTCCAGACGCTCCGACAAAAGGCGAAGGAAACCAGTGCTGGCATTAGTACTCTTGTCCTCAGGCAAGCCATGCAGTAGGAGCACCTTAGAACGCGATGCCATCTCTTGTCTATCCAGCCCAAACACAAGTAACTCCATCTGAGACTTCAGTGCACTCAAAGTTTCCCAGACCAGTATCTTAATTCATTAAACCCCGCGCGAACGCCGGCGTTCGCGCACCTATTGTCTTTCTATTGTGTCTGCAATTCTCACGATTGAAAGGTTAAATTCGGTGAAGTCTTTGGATAGGCTGGCAATTGACTTATGCGATGCTTCATTGCTGGCATTCTTCAAGTCCTCCTCACAGATAGATAGAAGATAGATCCTCTACACAGCTTGACAGCTTCGAGTATAAATCCATTTCAGTGTAGTGCAGTGCTGACAGTGTAGGAAAGCGTTGCGAAGGAGATTTGATATATCGGCTTTAATTTTTTTTTAATGTAAAAACTATTTTAATTTTTTTTTTTATATCAAAATATAAGAGCTGCAAAATATTCTGTTACTTAGGACTACCCTCAAGTCAATCCTTATTAGTTGCTTTTGATTTTTTTTTTGTTTTGTCTTCCTATTTAACAAGTGTCAAGTTTAGAGAGTACAATTGCCGCCACAGATCTTGAGCGCTGGCTTCAAATTGCGCAGAAGTCAAATATTCGGTCTCTTTAGTGGTGCGAAGTGAGACGCGGGGGCGGGGAGTGTCAGTGATGGGCTCGCCGCGCCATCGCGTCATAGACGCCACTCATGATTCGCTCCTTGCGCTGCTGCATGTATGTAACAATGACAACGATTGGCTCACCAATGTATGGAATGCTCAAAACAATCCCTACTCTGACGTCGAGCGCTCAAGATCTATTTTGGCAATTGTATTTAGTTTTTACAGTCACCTCAGGAGTTACTTTAAGTTCCATTAGAATAAGGACACCGATGTGAAATCTGAACACGTTCTGATGTTTTCGCAGTACTTCGCAGCAAATATATTGAGAAAGGGAATGTAATAATAGGTTTATTTTTTTATAAGTAATTTTACATTATAATATTGTATAAAAATCAATTCGCAAATAATTAATAATAATAATAATAATTCGAATATTTAATTTCATATTTATAATTGCGGTCCACCATTATATAAACAACAATTTGATATGATTTATTTGCCAAATTAAACTGCCAGCTATTTATTGCTATATTTTTTTTATTATATCGATTCTCCTTTTTATTAAAATACCGTCCGAATAATATTAAAATTTTACCTTCAAATAAAATTTGTATTATGTTTCCTAAGACGTCCGAAGTCCATTATGAGAGAGTACATCGTCTTTTTTCCACGTTTACTCGCTAGATTTCGTCTCTTCCGCTACGATACGAAATCGACCTCAGCGCCACCTGTGGCCGCATCTGGAACTAACTAACAGCACAGAGCAAGCCACCATTCCTTTATCATTGTTCGTCTCATAATGGTAATGATGATGATTGGTATACACTAGGAAGAAATTATTTGGACTTCGGACATCTACGTCTTAAGAAACATAATACAAATTTTATTTCGAAGGATCTATTACACTACGCGTTATTCAGACTCGTTTTGTCTATGGTTCGACGTATCTAGTCCATGATTCGACGTATCTAGTCTATGGTTTGACGTATCGCGCAGTGTAATAGGGGTTAGACTGTCTTTCTGTGAATGAAAAATAGTACGAGTCGGAATATCGCACGCGATATTCAGCGCAGTGTAATAGGTCCTTTAGGTAAAATTTTTATATTATGTGTTCCGTTTCACGTCCGAAGTCCATTATGAGAGATCTGTTTGTTATCTCCTGGTGGCTTGCTTAGGAAAACGCAACAATGTGAACAATATTCCTATAATTAAATGAAAGAATATAGGACACAAAAGAAATCAGCATTGCTGCATTGCGTATAATAAAACTGATTTCGTACTATTAATGAAATCGGCTTTTAACAGAACTGAATTTATACATATTTCGGAAAAGTCTGTATTTTTATTTTATTTTTTATTTTACTTTATTGGAAGTTACACATTAAAATTAAGGTATTCTATTATTGACATCTAAACTAAGTGAACGTGTAACCCACACAAATGTCCGCGAAATAATGGTGTAGAACTATTATTAGCAAAAGCGTGCGTGAGAAGTAGGAAGTAGGTACTCGTAGATAAAATAATATTTTGTGACTAAAGTAACTATGTTTTGTAACTAATTTAAGGACTCAAAAGCCATTTTTTTGAACTTTAAGTGCGAAAGTGCGAAAATATCCAAATCGATAAAGTGTGTGTTATACATATCTACGATGCGCCGGAGAGGCGCCCGTGCATCGGCGTGAGTTCTGCACATTGCAGTATGGAACAGCCGAGGCACGCGCGCTCCCCGACGCAGTTCTAGGTACAATATAGCTTATACTATTTGTAATATCAGTGCAATCAAACCTGTTATTGCAGAGACCATAAAGCATCACGACCATAAGCAAAATACGTCTAGACTCCAAGCTTTGAAGTTTATAATATTTCAATAACTGTGTGTACTAGTAGTATAGTAGTACTAGTTGGTTGACGAAACTCAGTTGCAGGTAAAAAAAAATAATAATTTGTTATTTTAAAATAAAGCATTTCAGTACTTATGGAAAAATTTAAACGTCTAACCAAATAGCTAAAGCCAAATTCCGGAGGCAAGGCCTTCCTTATTGTCCTCAAGAATTTTGAGTTCCAATCAACGAGATTCAAAGTATGAACTCTATGACTCAATACTAGCAATAATATAGTGGCAGTACGCCACGTAGCACATACACACGTAGCTTTACAAATTTACAGCAGTATTTTTAAAGAAATGGATTACTGCTCTTGCGTCCCATATAACTATTTTCGCAGAGTTAATCAGAAACTGATGCTTAAGCTTGTTTGTCAGTGAAAACAGTACACTGAGCTAAATAATGTTTTGCTAAATGCTGGACTATTTCAGACGGAGTGGGTGGTGGTCCCAGCACCCACCTGCATTTTCATAAAGGAGTAGAAGTACAAGTGTGGAAACTTTCTCTTATACCAACAAAACTTCCTTAACCTTACTTTAACAACTTCGTGCTAGAGAATCGTAGCCGAAATGGCTAGGTTTCTAGCTATAGGGCACAAACTTCACCTAGATGCCCGGTGGTGACGTAACACAAGTGGCAGAGGATAGATAGATAGATAGATAAATCATTTATTGGCTACAGCACAAAACATGCACCAAAACACATTAATGCACACAAATTATAAAAACTAAGCACATAGACAACAACAGGAAAAATAATAATAATAATAACACATGTAGGTACCAAAACAAAAAAAAAGAGAAATACCAAAATAGACCCATAATGCGGTGTGCATGTCGCGCTGCACCAATGGGAGTCCAGCTCAGCAGGTCGTCAGGTATTTTTGCCTGACACATCAGGCAAAAATACCTGACGCTGATATTATGCTGGATCCTTGTGGTGACATTCGGACGCTCAGATGGTTTTGAGAGAAAAGTTTTAACGAAGTGAATTTTGTAGTTGGTGAATATGTAGATAAATATATAAAGTTGTCAAAGTAAATAATGTATAAAATAATGTTATGTACGAGTATCTGTATGTAATTTGAACAAAAAAGGTGAGGTGCGGTGATTCATAAACAGCACTTTCACTATGTATTAACCTATCAAACGCAAGCTACCAAGCGGAATATGTAGGTACGCCAAGCACACTGTCCCGGAAACAAGGAACACGCAGACCAGCTATATGAAGGACGTATTCGAAATAAACATACCACGTTCTTTCTGTGAGGTGATGACAAATTGTCGTAGCCGTATTCTGAACGTGTTAAGACATTTAACATTCCTAATCGGCGGAGGAGTTAGTGCCAGTAAAATTTATAACTAACTACGGAATTACTTGAGAATCTGCTGAAAGCGCCGTGAAAGCACGCGCCATCTAATACGTCAAGAAAAACAAAGTTGCTCAGCAGATCTTGTTCTGTATTATACAGTCCCGTTACATGGTGGGGGACTAATATCAGACGGCCCGTCAGTGTTATTTACAGTTTTATTCTCCAGATTTCTTTCTCGCCAATGTAGTATTTCGCGTAACTCATCTGCAAACTGTGTCGGGTAACTTGAACCACTCTGAAGACGATTGCTGTAGCTGCGTACGGCAAGCAACCTTCCCCGGAGGTTGATGAAGATCGCAAAGTTGAGATACCCTAAGAGGCTTGGCCAGCTTGAGGGATCAACTACCGGCTGCTAAGCGAATCTACAAACACGGTCTTCCTTCTTCTTGATGCTGGATTGTATTTCTTAAATTTTCTGAAAACCTACACAAGGTATGAAAATGCAACCTTCCCAGAAGGGTGATGAAGTCACAAAGTTGAGATAAGTACCTTGAAAAGGTACACTTGTGCACACGGGGCACAAGGGTCACTTGTGTTAAACAAGGTCTGAAGGCCAACTCTTTGAAATGGATTACGCGTCTTATAGAAATTTCCAGAAGCTTAATGCATGATACGGCAAGTAACCTTCCCCAGAGGGTGATGAAGGTCACAAAGTTGAGATACCTTAAGAGGCTCGGCCTGTTTGAAGGCTCTACTGCCAGCTGCTAAGCAAGTGAATTGGCATTGATGGATTAAACGAAGCTTAGTCTGGAGACAAACTCTTGGACAAGCTACGACAATGCAACCTTCCCCAAGGGGTGATGAAGGTCACAAAGTAAAGATACCCTTTGAGGCGTTGCACCTGCTTGAGGGTCTGATTGTCAGCTATTAAGAAAGTCAATAAGTCTAGATTGATAATACAAATCTTTGTCTAGAGACAAATTCTCGGAGCTGAATAACGTCAATTTCCGGGAACTAAATGCAGGCTACGACAATGCAACCTTCCCAAGGGGTGATGAAGGTCGCAAGGTAAAGATACCCTTGAAGCGTTGCGCCTGCTTCAGGGTCCGACTGCCAGCCATTAAAAAAGTCAATAGGTATTGACGATAATTCAGAGTGTTGTCTGGAAGCAAATTCTTGGAGCTGGATAACGTCAATTTTCAGGAACGAAATGCAAGCTACGATAATGCAACCTTCCCTAAGGGGTGCTGAAGGTCACAAAGTAAGGATATCCTTTGAGACGTTGCGTCTGCTTGAGGGTTCGACTGCCAGCTACTAAGAAAGTCAATCGGTATTGACGATAATTAAGAGTGTTGTCTGGAAGCAAATTTTTGGAGCTGGATAACGTCGATTTTCAGGAACTAAATGCAAGCTACGATAATGCAACCTTCCCTAAGGGATGCTGAAGGTCACAAAGTAACGATACCCTTTGAAGCGTTGCGTCTGCTTGAGGGTCCGACTGCCAGCTACTAAGAAAGTCAATAGGTATTGACGATAAATCAGAGTTTTGTCTGGAAGTAAACTCTTGGAGCTGGATAACGTCGATTTTCAGGAACTAAATACAGGCTACGATAATGCAACCTTCCCCAAGGGGTGATGAAGGTCACAAGGTAAAGATACTCTTTGAGGCGTTGCGCCTGCTTGAGGGTCCGACTGCCAGCTACTAAGAAAGTCAATAGGTATTGACAGATAATTCAAAAGTTTGGTTTGGATGCAAACTACAACAAGCTACGGTATCGCAACCTTCCCCAAGGGGTGGTGGATGAAAGTCATAAAGTAGAGATACCCTTCAAGGCTTTGCGCCTGTTAGAGAGTCCATTTGCCAGCTGCTAAGAAAGTGTTAGCACTAATAAACTTTGGATGCAAATTTTAAGTTTAGTTACCGAAACCAAAAAAATCCACGTAGCTTTTTACAACTTTCTTGGAGATTGAATATACGTTGGACCTTCCCACCTAGGGGTGCGAGGAATTAAGGTAGTATTATATTGGGCCCACGCCAGTTGGGTGTGTCGGTTGCCATACATTGTATAAAGCAACCCACACTACGCGACACCACCTGACCCGACGTAACGTACCTAGGCGTCGCCCACGTATGACGTCGGGACGAAACCTTCCCGGTTTATGATTATAATAGCACATGAGATTTAAGGACTCCTTGCTTGGAGAATTATTAAATATATTCGTCTTATTTTAGGACCAGGCAATGACCAATTCGTCCAGGTACAGAAGTATTTAATGTTACGCAGCACAAGCACTACCTTACACCTCGGCAGTCCAGTTTAGGACTGATGGAGACTTTTTCAGTGCCGTGGTGTGACCAGATGGAAGACATACAATTTGTGGCAGTTGTCTTTTTAAATTAACTTATGCGAAGAACTTTTTGGGAAATTGGCATCTCATGATAGAAACGATAGTAATCTTTGTGAAATTCGCATCTCATGATAGGGTTGGTTGCAAGCTCAACCTTTCAGCACGTTTGTAAAAGTGATGGGTAGCTTTTCACTGGTTTTTGTTAAAAATTTAAAGTGTTGATATAGTGTGCCAAAGGCATAGAAATTAATTTAAAAAATCATTTTAGTTTGATCGTTTAAGGTTCACCGAGCTTACTTCTGGTAATTTTACATTTTCGCCCCCCCCCCCCTTTCTTTTGACCATGAAAAGTTACACGAGATTAGATGATCCTTCCTTGGTTACGTTATTTTTATTGCAAAAAGAACGAGGGTTTATTAGGTAGTCCAGAGGTACTACAACTTCTTTATTTTAAAACTTTAAAGATCGATAAAATGTCGTTTTAAACTTTTGGTAGGTAAACAGAAAAAAAAAATTAAAAACTTGGAAAAAATAAATCGTCCACGAATTCTCAAATCCTTATCCGATTCCTGCATTGTATACGTCGGAATGGTAAGATATTTCTTTCCAATCTAATCCAAAGAGTCAACCGTTTTCATTGAAGCTAACCTCGAAAAACTAACGGTGCGTAACTCATACTAATGCAGGCGCCATACTCGACCAAGGAACACTCGGCTGCATTGTAGCATAAAGTGCCCAAAATAAAAAACTAAAATGACTTACCAGATATTGTACTTCAAACCTTCAATCAATGTGATCGGGTCCAGCGCCGTGTAACGGAGGCTTCATTATCTTCACTCGAACTGAATTTAATTCTGACAAACTTGTCTCAATAGACTCATTTACGAGTTCGTTAACACTATTACATGACCGAGCTGAGTAGTAATTAATGATTACCGTCTACTTAAACGCCCACCAAGTTGTTAACGGTCGATCATTTTTACAACGAACGAAATAATTTTATATAACGGAAAAATAAAAACGGTAACTTTCTACTGTAATCTCGAAAGATAAAACAAGTAGGTATTTTAATTAAAAAATACAAAATTTAAACAAAATTGAGGTTTCTAAATTCAAAATTTAGCGACATGCACGCGGTACGAAGAACGACGCAACAATGATAAAGGAATGGTGGGCTGCTCTGTGCTGCTAGTTAGTTCCTGATGCGGCCACAGGTGGCGCTGAGGTCGATATACGTAGCAGAACAGACGAAATCTAGGGAGTAAACGTGGAAAAAAGACGATGTACTCTCTCATAATGGACTTCGGACGTCAAACGGAACACAATACCTACTTTTAGTACTCTTTTGTTTTTTTTTTTTATATCATTTTGTATTATTTTGTACTTGTAGTTTTTTAGTTATTTTATAAAAAATATTATTAATAATAAATAAATAATAATAAATGTGGTTTATTAATGCCAGAATTTTTTGGGCCTAGTGGCCCAAAAAATTCTTAGTAACAGAATTCTTAATAACTAGTTATGTTAGAAAACAAAACAAAACATTTGCCATTGCGAGAAATAAATAAATTAGGGTCAATTGACTAGTACCGCCATGGCGTGAGACAACCATGGTACGTTAAACTTGTCTGCCAACATCTTCCTTTATTGTACATAATTAATTGCTTAGCCGACGTAAATGTAGCAACTTGATTTATATTACTCATACCTATCTCTTTCACTTAGGCGAGCATTACACGGTAGGTTTTGCTATCAGTTTGGCCACAGTCAAAGCCTTGATTGACAAAAAACCTACCGTCTAATGAGTTGAAAGATGGTTTTTAGTACTGATTGACGAAAACCATCATTCATGATTGATGGAATTGATTAACACTTCCATGACCGTGTAATGGTCGCCTTTAATGTTCGGCGCTATTTTGGTGAAGTATTTGCACACGTCATAAGTCGAGACTTGAGAGAGCAGTGCCACTTATGATACCGGTTTTTGAGGCAGCACGCGCGGTAGATGCCACTCCGTTGGCGGCAGTGACGGACGCGTGTTGTGGTCTGACTTTGTGAGCTTTCGTGTATCCTCGCGTACCTTCGTGTTTCTCCGCCATGGCGGGGCCAGTAGACCTGGATTCTATCCTGTTAGAACTGGGCCAATTTGGTCGCTATCAGATCCGCAACTACTGCTTCATCCTGGTGGCGATCCTCGTATGTGCCGTCTACAATAGTCAGTACGTCTTCGCTGCTGGTGATGTTGCTTACAGGTAGGTACGACTGTTTATGACTATGTTTTTTTGGGCTTATGTGCTTATGTTAGACGGAGAAGTAATGGTTGTGTTGTACGGATAACAAATTTGCTTCACGTAGCATGATGTTGTGTAAAATGATTTACTTAGTGAATAAAAGAAAGACTTTATGTTATAGTAGTAGAATTAGTTAGAATAAATTAACAAAGCAAAAAGCAAACAGACCTGATAAAGCAAACAGTATATTAAAACTAGATCAATTTCTAATTGTTTATGTTACCCTTGTTCGCAAAACTCTGAACATTGTTACGCTAATCAGCAGACAGTATCAGTAGCTAGCGACTGTTAGAACTTAGATCAACTTGGATTATTACAATCTAAGCAATATAATTAGTAATAAACTTTAGTAACATATAAATCATACTATTGTGTCAACTCCTACAAGGTGGACCGATGACCTGGTGAAGGTAACGGGAAACCGATGGATGCGGGACGCACAGGAACTTCCGATGTGGTGACGCTTGGGGGAGGCCTATGTCCAACAGTGGACGTGTATCGGCTGAAATGATGATGATGATGATGATGATTGTGTCAGTTTTGATGAACATTTTCAAATTGATTGACTATTGATATTATAGTTCTAAGTATATCGATAGGTTTTCTAGCGGTATCTTTATAGGCCTTTTACTCCATAAAAAAAATAACAATAATAACATAAAAATGAGACTGCAACATCTTTCATTCACATCATCATAAAGCCAGTTATATCGCCTTTTCAGTATATATTATGCTGCCTTGTCAAACTCTAGTGCTGGGATGTAAGCTATCAGAGAATACTCCATCTGTTATCACTGATGCAGAGACTTTTTCATTTTTTAAACTTTCTCTAAATCCGTTCAACCTAAGAAGCAACACACATACACACACAAACTCCTCTTCTTCTTCCTGGCCTTATCCCAAATTACTTGGGGTCGGCACAACACATAAACTACATATTACCATTAGGTATAATATTAGTGATTATCTTTAATTCTTTTACCGCACCTTCTGTAAAAATCTATTCCTAAAATTCATTGCTTGCGGAACATAGAAACCCGTTTATAAATTCTCAATCAAATATCAACAAAACCCACAAAGTTCGTCACACACACCAGTTATTTGTCATTGCCTTATTTGGAACGAATGTTGTGCCGGAGTATAATTAGCGAAGTGAACATTTAAAATATTACAATGGCGTATATTACCGTGAATAATATTGTTGTTCACGAAAAAACTTATCAGTAATTTGACCCGGAACTACGGTACCTATTGTTCTTGTCATTCTGTAGCAATTGTAACGTTACTGAATTCATATGGTTAACTCGGAAAACAAGGAAAAAATTCAGTCTGCACGGATTATTACTGTAATGGGTTATTGTATCTCAGAATCCTGGGGTCCTGGACCTCTAGGAGGCGTATGAGGAGTCGAAACCAACTCGCAGAGTCCCTTTTGACGCTTTTAATGGAACGTGGTATCAACCGGCGATTATCCCTTTACGCGATATGCCCAGTGCATCCAAGAACAGCCCCTTGTTGATGGGAAACTATTACAAGTTTATGGATTCTTAAATGGACTGGTTACCAGGAAATATGTTAAGACTATGGCTCCTGCCTGACCAATGTTTTTAATTTGCATCGATAAAAAGGCACACTAAAGGTGATTTGCACACTCAACAAATGGGCCCCCGAAAACTTATTATAATTATGATTGGTGTTAACCCGATCCTCCCATTTAACTGCCGTGTTAGTTGGGTTGGTCACGCACGTTGGCTGGTCTGGCTGAAAACTATTGTTATGGCCGTAGCCGCCACGATTATCAAATGGTCGCCTGTATTTTGAGTAAAAGTATTTTCTAGACGATTGATTAAAATGCATGCTTATTATGACGCTACTCTCGGGAGGCCCTCGGAAGTCTCTTCATCCTTAGCAATACGGATTACACCTTTAAAGTTTTCATAAATTCTTGCTAAAATTATAGTTCTAACGCTAGTATTACGCAGTTCAAAGACAAATTATTTGATAGCCATTTTCTCGTATAATGATTTTTAAATTTTATATTTTTTTATGTTGCTGTCGGCCCACGAAATAATGAACTCTACAAATAAGTTTTCAATTTTCTTACTACAGTCCAGACACTTGTTGTGAAAAGAAAAGAAAAGAAACAAGAAGAAAAGATCAAAGAAAGTTTTTCATAGCAATACAACAACAATTGATTAGCAAGAATACAAATTCTTGGTAATCGATTGTTGTTGTATTGCTATGAAAAACCTTTTTGTAAGCAGGTTTTCTCTCATATCATCATCAAGAAACTCTACCGACTTATTTATTAAATAACCTAAGTTTTACGCTCTTCGACAATCTGATTTTTAGTATAAAGTTAATAAACGTTGGATATAATTTTTCATCAAGAATTTACATTACCATACATCACACTACTAAACTAAATATTACACATTTTTTATAAATTTTTTCGAAGCAATCATCTGTTTAGTTACCTACCTATGTTTTCGTCATCATTCATAATAACAGACAGTAATAAAAAATGCAGTCTTTAACCTAAACGACTCCATCTTTATCTTTTCTTTACTTATTTTATAGTAGTCAACTCCTCAGCACTGAGCAAATATTTGACTACGATATTCTAAGAATTTTAATTCAAAGTTACGAAACATTACATGTGCATATTCAAATTTTTTTTCGAAGAAATAGTACCAGTTTTACGTCACTCAGATCCTATCTTAATCGAATACTTTCTGGCCTTTAACAATTTAACATATAGTTTTAACACACAAATAATGAGATTACATATAATTATGGGCTGACATATGTACATTTCACACGGCCAGCTATATGAGCCTATCTTTTATTCATGCCGTTCAACGTACTAGTCAAGAAAGTACCGGGAAAAGATCAATAATACACAAATTTTTTGTAATTCATCCAAATTTATTTTATCACCTTCAAAGTATGCCCCTTCAGAAACGATACACTTACGCCAACAAATAATCCAATCATCAAAACATTTTTTAAACGCTGTTTCCGAAATTGAGTTCAGTTCTCGCCGCGAATTCTCCTTTATGTCTTCACTACAGATTGAAAACGGGTGCCACGAAGTGGTAATTTGAGCTTAGGAAAAAGATAAAGATAAGAAGTCGGCTGGGGCCATATCTGGCGAATATGGTGGCTGCTCGATGGTATTTGTTGAGTGTTTGTTAAAAAATTCGTTAACAATGATGGCCTTTTGCAAAGGCGCATTATCGTGGTGCAAAATCCAAGAATTTCCTTTCCACAAATCTGGCCTTTTTCGTCGAATTTGCTCTCCTAAATGCCGCATAACGCTCATATAATATTCTTTATTTACGGTTTGAACTTCCGGTAAAAATTCCGAGTGCACAATACCGCGATAGTCAAAGAAAACAGTCAACATGACTTTGACTTTTGATCGACTTTGGCGTGGTTTTTTCGGTTTTGGTTCAGTTGGAAGGCGCCGCTCCGAAGCTTGTTGACTTGTTTGCATGTCAAACTCGTAAACCCACGTCTCGTCGCCAGTAACAATGCGTTTCATGAATGTTGGGTCGGAATTCACTCGTTCTAACGTGTCCTCAGCGACTCTCATGCGATTGGGTTTTTGGATAAAATTCAGGTCTTTTGGGACTAGCCGAGCGGCAACATGTTTCATACCCAAATGATTAGTTAAAATGGTACGGATCGACTTGTGAGATACAGAAAGTTCGGCGGCTATCTCTGTCAAACTTGAATGAGGATTTTCAGTCGCTATTGCCTTCACTTTTGCGATGTTAACTTCAGTTGCAAAGATTGATGGCCTACCAGAGCGAGACAAATCTTCCATCACATCTCGACCGCTTTTGAATGCTTTGTACCACTCATAAGCACGTGTTTTTGATAAAGTCGATTCACCGTAAGCCTTCTGTAACATTTTCAGTGACTCCGAACATGAAATTCCATTGGCAATGCAAAATTTAAGACAAACTCTTTGTTCCATGTTTTTGTCCATCATGAAATTCGCAATACACACTAGAATATGATATAACCAAAAACAGCACTGTATTTAATATAAATAACAGATGCAACTCAAACTCCGCGCCAAAATGGAAAACAGTTGTGCCAATTTAGCAACAACAAAAAAATCTAAAATAAACAAATTATCCATACCCGATCCCGATACTTTTGACGACGGAAACAAGTGTGGACGACCACAAATAAGATGGGATATGAAAATGATTTTGATTTTATACCACAGTTTCACAGTAGTTTTATGCACAGTACCAATATACCGAAAATAATGTTTTTCAGATGCGCAGTACCAGAATGCGAGTCATCTCCTCCGAACTTCGCTACGGGCAACTGGGGTCCCTGGGCGTTGCCAGACGAGAGGGCCAGCTGCGAGCGCATGGTGCCCACAGCGCAGGAGTGTGCACCCTCCAGCTTCAGCATCAATGAGACCAATCACTGCACCTCTTGGGTCTACGAGAACAACAACACTATTGTTGCCGAGGTAGGTACCGATTACCTTATATTTTGAAGCTTAAATACCTGCACGACTGCTCAGCAAGGTTTTGGATTTTATTTCCAGGTCAGGCACAGAGTAAAGTGAGTGTCGCGTGTGTAACGTGTGATGGTAACGCGCCATTGTCTACTCAGCTACAAAGTTTGAGAAAACGGGCATCTTGCTTGTATACTAGCGGTTCTTGAAGGCTTCTGCTAATATCACAGTCAGACAATTCACTATTTCAGCACACTAATATTAGGGTGAAAGTTGATTTGTAAATATATGTATGTATGCGTTTATTAGGTAGGTACTCCTTTATGCCTAAACAGCTAAACGGATTTGGATGAAATTTGGCATAGGTACCGTTCGAATGGGTTCTAACTAATGGTATTCTTTCCTAAATTCAATTCGTGTCTGAAGAGTCGATCGTAGTGTGGTTGACAAAGTATAGCATTAGTGTTTGACTAATAAACAATTAACTTTTAACATTCAACAACTGAGTAAAAATTGTTGTCGTAATTGAACAATTACACACTTCATTTTAATTTGGTTTTTGTTTATGCCGTTGACTATGGTATTCGTGTGCCTTGCGTTGAACCAAATAAATCTATTTTATAATGGTTAGTACACAGAACTCCGTGCGTGTGGTAAAACTCATATTGTTGTACATGGTAACCATGGTGATATGTGTACAAATCGACGTGCACAGGCAAAAACTGTCGTGAGGCACAAGCCTCCACATACAAAAATGTGTAGTTTAATTTTCTTTACGTGTCTCTTTAGAGGAATGTAATGTATTCATCTGTGATGTTTGAAACGATATCCATGATTGAGGTTAGGAAATTGGGTTCTTTCAAAGATAACAGACAAGTACTGTTTTATGAACATCAATGCGGCGTAAGTCTGAACAAACCACTTAGTGAGCACGTGTGTTACCAATACTTCAATAACCAAGCTCCAGGTTACATGAATGACTGATAGATAAAATTAGAGATGAAGAAAGTTATGCAACCTTATCGGTTCAATACTAGCAACTCAGCAAGGCCCTTGAGATACCATTTGAAGATATATGAAATTATCATCATAGAACCGATAAGTTCGTCACCCTATCTCCAAACCAGATAATTATTTACTGCTGGATATCATATCTAGTTGATACTAGATCAATGCTACTTTAGTTTAGAAAATTTTAAGGGACGCAGTTATATGGTTATATAATTATTACGGAGACTCACCTTATCGACTAAAGTTTACTTTTGCTTGAACTTGCAGTTTTTTAGGGGAACTTGAGTTAGAAAAACATACCTACACACATGAGACGGTCCTGCGTTAGATGACTTGATCGCATAACATGGTTATCGTTTATATAGAATCAGTAACAACGATATCTGATCTCAGAAGTCATTTTTAATGGAATAGTTTTTACTATCTCTTCTGATACTGCTCTGGCCTTGCACAAACATTGTAGGATCTTATTTTGTATAAAGGCAGCATATAGAAGGCTGCCTCGTTGCTAAGCAGATCTAGGGCCAGCTCCAATAGTATTCTTCGAACTTTGGCCGACAAAGCATGATACGCCAGTGATTAATCACTGGTTGCGATTGCTGGTGCGGCAGTACCTAATTTAAAGCTTTTTGTGTTTTTTAAGTGTAACTAACCCTTTAATTGATAAGTTGTTACTATCCTAACTAACCATTGGATCAATGTAGTCTTTTAAATAAATATTATTATTATTATAGGCTCTTGCAAATAATAATAAGCTTGATATAGTGGTGATGGACCAGATCCAGAAACGTGCAATGATTGTTGATATAACTGTTCTGCATGACGAAAACCTCGTAAAAGCGGAGAAAGATAAGCAAATCAAACATTTTGACTTAGCTTGCGAGATTGTCGACATCGACACTGAAATGTAGCGATCGTTGTACTGATAGTCGTGTCAGTCAATGACTTAACAACCTCGAACCTCGAGTTACATCTTAGAAGCTCTCGTTAGGCTACTGGATCAAGAGCTTGAAAACGGTACTTCTGGACACGGCTCGTATTGCTATGCTCAACTCACACTGGTGGAAAAATTCTAGGCACGCCATAATCATGGCGGTAAGTCCACTCTTTGAGGAGTGGCTGGAAAGACGTCTTCACCTTCCGCATGACGCAAGTTCTCACCGGAACAAGGTCAGTTTGGGAGGTTCCTATAGAGGATTCATGCGGAATGAACACCCGAGTGTCGCCTTTGTGTGGACCACCCGGAGGTCACGGTGTTGCTAATGATGACATATGGCTCCGAAACATGGTCGCTTACAATGGGCCTCATCAGAAGACTTAAAGTCACCCAAAGGGCAATGGAAAGGGCCATGCTCGGTTACCTTGCGTGATCACATCATAAATGAAGATATCTGCAGAAGAACCAAGGTTACCGACAGAGCTCGAAAAATCATCAAACTTAAATGGCAATAGTTAGGGCACATTGCATGCAGAATAGATGGTCGATGGGACGAAAGGTTCTGGAGTGACGACCACGTGCCAGTAGACGCAGCGTTGGAAAGCCTCCCATAAGGTGGATAGATCCCTGGTGAGGGTGGCGGGAATCCGATGGATGCAAGACGAGTAGGACCTGTCGTGTCCAACAGTGGACGTCTTTTGGCTGAAATGTTGGTGATGGTGAAGAAAAAGCAGCAGTCACTGTGAATGTTGAATGTGTTTCAGTTCGACCTGGCGTGTGAAGAGTGGAAGCGCACCCTGGTGGGCAGCATCCACGTCGCCGGCGTGTTCGCGACGCTGCCTGTTACCGCCGTCATATCAGACACGTACGTTTGTAATAATGATTATTATAAATAAAATGAAATATTACATTTATTTTGTACTAAACCTGTAGAGATATCCGGAAAAGGGAAGATAATCTGATAAGTCTGATGGGCAACTGCTCTTAATGTAAGTTGTTGTTAGGCTGATGCATAATAATAATAATAATTCTTTATTCAGGTAATCGACATTATAATTTACATTAATTACAATCGACATAAATTTAATTCAAACTGTAGTATAGATCTGCCTGATCTAGGTTAATGAAAACCTGTGTTTCAGGCCATCCATTTACATCAAACATTTCAAAAAGAAAAACAACAATAGAAATGAAAGCTAAATTAAAACGAAGACAATAATTTCAATGACTTAAAAATAAACCATTAGAGTAAAAATATTTTAAAACTAAATTAGTTACGATATATTATGTTTAAACAAATTAACGAATAATAATATTGCAGTTATAGTGCAGACTATTAATTAGGTAAAGAAAGTGATTTAGATTAGATAAAGTTTATTTTACAATTTCTAGAAGTTTTTCCGTGTCTGCATAATGTGTTTTGCCAAATATTCTTGAACTAGTAAATTACACCTATTGTAACTTAAACTATATATCTTTAGTATTCTGTTAAACTGGTTGTATAAGTAATAATGTTTAAATTGAGCAGATAACTTTGCGTGAAGGTATTGAATTAAAATTTAAACCATATACTCAGGTCTGCGGTCCCTTGAAGTTGTGAAACAATCAAACTTCTAAGTTAACGCAAAAAAAGATACGGCCGTATCGTTGAAATATACGTTTATGTCGCAAAAAAACGTATATTTTGTTACTCTCCAGGGAATCAAAAATTATTGGGTACTTCCCGTCGACATTGAACCTTGTTTGGCATAACGCAAGGTCTTATAGCACAAGTACAGGAATAAATATGAAAACTGAAAAAAATTGTCGATTCGGATAAATCTTGATTCGGGTATTGAACCATTTATATAAGTAAGTCTGTACGCAGTGGCGTGCCTGATGCCTTTACAGGGGGCAAGCCAAGGAATCTTGTGAAAAAAAAATCTCGTGCTACCACGTGTCATCAGTGCAGTAATGCTGATTTTTCTGAATTGCTACACTACTATTAACAAATATAATATTAATAGTAAGTAATAAATAATGATAACAAAAGCTTCACCACAACAACTTTATCATCATACCAATAATCGTGAAGTTTGAATACATGAATAGAAAAAAAAAAATTTATTCTAATTCAAATTGTCTATCTTTATTTAAAAATGATTTTCTTACTCCAGCGTAAAAAGTTGGTGAACGTTTTAATTCTAACAGCTGATTCTCAATTGCAATCAAAGATAATTCGGAAAGCCGCTCTTGTTGTCGAGTGCCGGCCGGCCGATTAATTTGAACTTAATTATCTAATGTAAAGTTGAGTTGAGTGTGAAATAAAACAACCGAGTACTAGATACTGATCTAATGTTATCCTAAATTGAACTCTATTGAAAGGAGGGTAAGTAAACGGCGGAGAATCTTAACACCGAATTCTAATTTGACGCCAACGCCATCTAGTTATGAATGTGTAACTAATACATAATTTTTTTGAAATCTTGGTGTTTGAAACACTTGTTCTTTAAAATAATATGTAATATTATTGGCAAATACTCACAAATGAAACAGCGGTAGCTTTTCGTTGTTCGCTTTTTTAAAACACACTTATCACTTAACTGTCGAGAAAGATAACCAACTTTCTATCGGCGGTTTATCAAAAATAAAGAATGAAATAACAGCTTTCAAGTACTTTTGAGAATTTTCATGGCACTCGCGAAGTTATTTGAGTCATACCTACCTGATGTATTCCAAGCATTGTTATTAACTTTTCTGAGAAATATTCAAAATAGTAAAGTTACAAGATTATATTTATCTTTAAAACTCAAACCCTACCTGGCCAATATCAATTCCACACATAATAATATCCACACACAACCACAAGTATAGTTTCCGAATTCATAAACTGTTAAATGACGGAAAACAAAAAAAAACTATCAAAACAATTACGTACAACACGATAACCGATCAAAGCAAATTTGAACTGAGTACTTTTTAGTTCGTACAACTTTACGCGTCATAGAGGGCGCCTCGTATTATAATATGCGTAAAAATTTATGTCAAAAAAAACCATTCATAAATTTACCAAAGCCCAGCTTTTTTTTAGAACAAAATGTTCGACGAGTATTTGCACACAATAACAAATTACACCCACACACACTCAAAATTTGACGTTTTTATATCAAAAGTAGAGATAGAAGAGCAAGCCTCATAAAAGCCTTTGAGGCAGAAAAAGACAACAACACATTAGTGTTCATCTCTTTCTTTTGTTAAGTGTTAGAGTGAGATCGGAGAGATTTCGCTCAGAATGGCATCCTCGCTTCGCCCTGGTATCGTCTTATGAATGATTTTTGAATTCCGCACAACACAGTGGCAACTTAGCGTAACCGCGTAAGCGCGCGAAGTTTAAAGTTTAGATTTTTGTGATAATTAATTGATTGGTCGTGTTCTATGAAGGTGAGGTTTTGGTAGGGCAAGCCGGGCTTTTTGGCTTCTATGGCGGGCACGCCACTGTCTGTACGGAACCCTCAGTGTGCGAGTCCGACTCGCACTTGACCAGTTTTTTTTAAACACGTAGCTTTTAAACTTATTTTATGACGCTGTGTCTTTCTTTATTTTTCTTTTCTTTTTTACGAAACATATGTGGTTATTATTTATTCAGTCTCCACTCACGTAAAACCCTTATGTTCTTCCAGGTACGGTCGTCGCACAGCGCTGGTGATCACAGCAGTGAGCCCCGTGTTGGTGGGCGTCATCCGCTCTTTCTCCAACTCTTACATCATGTACGTGTGCTGCGAATTCCTGGAAGCCTTCGTGGGAGGTGGTGTCTTTAGTACTGCCTTCATTCTGGGTGAGTTGCTCGTAAAGAAGTTCCTTTTAAAGAATTGGTACCATTGAACTTTTTTTTTGAAGGTATAAAATTATTAAATAGCTTCTCTCGCTCTTGATAGAGTGAAAGGGAGTGTCAAACTTTTATTGACAGCAACTCAACTGTTGTTAATGTCGAGAGAGTTAATTGAAGGCAAACTAAGGGTGGCCTTTGCATTCTAGGGCCGAGTTGCAATGCTTTCAAGTAATCCCTCGCCTTTAGCAGCGTTCGTCAGACATTCATTTGTCAATATTTTACGAGATTACCATTCTATGTCACTTCTTTTGAGTGTATGATTGACCATTGGATAGTCATAATGACGCCATTATATTAGTAGATTATCAAACTTGTCAAAATCAACAAGTATGAAGTCATTGATAGACGATTCTGACACTATTGTTATATAAGCCTTGAGGCCCAGGTTATTTGACTCGATTATTTGATTTGTCTATATGCTTATTAACATATAAGCAATTTAACGTACTCATAAAATAACAGATTTAATGTATTTACCTTAGTGTATCCTCATTATCCTGTATTTCCCTGTTACAGCTCTAGAAATGGTGGGCTTAGATAAACGAGTGCTGGGTGGTAACCTGATCTCCAGCACCTACGCCTTGGGGCAGGTGGTGACTGCATTCGTGGCCTGGCTCTTCCCCTATTGGAGGACATATACTTTAGTCATTTATTTACCGTCAGTGCTCTTCATCACATACTACTGGCTCATAGAAGAGAGTGTCCGCTGGTTACTTAGCAAAGGAAGAAATAAGGAAGCTGCCAGAATTATCTTCAAAGCCGCAAAGATGAATAGAAAGAAACTGTCTTCGAACACTATTAAGCTGTTGACTGAAGAACCTGAAAAACTTCCCCAAATAGATGATAAGGCTCCAATAGAGGAAGATAAAAGATCTATACTAATGCAAGTACTAAGATCTCGGACGCTGATGTTCCGTTTGCTGGTGTGTTCGTTCTGGTGGGTCACGCTGACGTTCGTGTACTACGGACTGTCCATCAACTCAGTGTCGTTAGTGGGCAGCAAGTACGTGAACTACATCCTGATGGCACTGGTGGAGATCCCCGGGTACTGCCTCAGCGTGCTCACACTCGATAAGTTTGGAAGGAAGACCTGCACCATGACGGCGTTCACTATCTGTGGCTTGTCGCTTATAGCAGTACCTTTTGTGCCTATGTGTAAGTTAATTTCAAATTCTTTGTTTATAACGAATGTTAGTTTTTCTTACTTCTTGAGATCGTAAGGTAAATGCATAATACTAAAATACATAAAATCTGCTATTGAAAATATGTGTGAATAATAATAAAAGTAGTATTATACCTTGTAAACCGTTTCTTGCATTTACAAGAAATTGTAATTTTGCTAAACCCAATACATAACATGTATGTCTTAACCTTGATCTTATCAATTCAGCACCAACACATTTCTTTTTGATTGCAGCGATGTCATGGCTGCAGATAACCCTCAACCTGGTGGGCAAGCTGTGCATCAGCATGGCGTTCAGTAGCATTTACATCTACACAGGGGAACTGTTCCCAACGCGGGCGCGCCAAAGTCTACTCGGCACCTGCTCTATGGCCGGTAGGATGGGCGCCATGGTGGCGCCGCAGACGCCATTGCTGGTTAGTATTGGTTAAATGAACAATCTTCTAGCTGGACTTAAACAGTCTGGAATGTTACCGACACAGTGCTACGGTGCTACCCCGTTATTCAAACTTGGTCTTACCAGCCAACATCTACCTCTCAAAATTAATACATAAATGATGAATCAGTATTTAAAATAATTATCTAATTAAAAACATTCAATAAGTTGACCGCATATAGGTAACGAATATATTAAGTTTTGAATTAATAATAAATAATAATAATAATAATAATAAATCGTTTATTTATAACATAGGGCTCACTTAACAATAAACTTGATTAAATACTATAAAGAACACAGTTGCTTATTTGCCTGAACTAGGGTGAACCTGTGCTTCAGGCTAGACAGTGCTTAAATACAAAGAAAATAAATTAACACTAAATATGACTAATATAAGAGCTAACTAAATCTACAGATATTGAGAGATACGGCGTGTTTTATTTACAAACAGTAAGTAGGTCTTCAGTCTCAGTATAAGATATGCTTAGGAAATATTGAAGAATCATCTTTTTACAGTTATACTTATTTAAATTGTAGATACTTAATTTTCTATTTAATTTATTGTATAGAAATGGACCTAAAAAAGTAAAAAATCTTTTTACAAATACATATTTTGAGGATGCATTGGAATCGCAAACAATATCATTCCGTCTCTTATTAGTAATTTCGGTGTTGTAGGAAAGCATGGTGTGCTGTTTTAATACTAAGTGCATAATGAAAAGCTGGCGAACTGTAAGCACGTTGCAAGATTTGAATAGCTGATCTGTAGGATAGAGAAAGGGAAGGGAATTGGCTACTTTTAAAATTGCTCTCTGAGCTCTTTCAAGAGGCAGTAGGTGAGTTTTAAGTGCTCCACCCCAGGAAGTGATACAGTATTGGATTACAGATTGACCTAGGGCTAAATAAATTTGCGTCACCAATTTTGAATCTGCGATCGCTCGCAATTTCTTAAAAACATAGATTAATTTGCGCACTCTTTTTACTAGATTTTCAATGTGTGGTCTAAAAGAGAGCGTTTCGTCTATTGTAACCCCGAGATATTTAATGTCACGTGTTTTAAAGATACAGGGACAATCACACATGCTGGATGATCGGAATCCACAATTATGGGCATATAGATGAGAGTTAGCAGTTTTAGATTGAGGCTTGCGCATGCAAAAGTGAATATATTTTGTCTTGTCAGCATTCAATGTTAGTAAATTGCTTTGAAGCCAATTAGTCACAGTGTTGAAACCCAATTGAGCGTATTCGTACAATTCGCTACTAGTTTTAGCGGAAAATATTAGGGCCGTGTCGTCGGCGTATGAAACAATTTTGCCTTGTTTAATATTTAGATTACATAAATCGTTTATATAGATCAAAAATAGGGTAGGGGCCAGGATACTTCCCTGGGGAACACCATATCCAGAACTTTTTTGCTCATCATTCGTAATATTGTCTATTTTGACACATTGATATCGATCATCTAAGTAGTCAGCAAAAAGTTTTAGCGGTGTTCCTCTTATTCCAATAGCCTCTAATTTGTTTATTAGCAAAGGAACCGACACAGTGTCAAAAGCCTTCGCTAGGTCAAGGAACACCCCCATGGTCTGTTGACCTTTGCAGAGTTCTTCAGAGACGTAATCAGTCAGGTGGTGCACTGCATCAGCTGTAGATAATTTGGCTCTAAAACCAAATTGCGCCGAGGATAATAGTTTGTTTTTTTCCAAATAGTTCACTAGTCTACTGTTTAATATTTTTTCTAGTATTTTTGAAATTGAAGAAAGTATCGATATTGGCCTATAATTATTTACTAAATCTTTGCTTCCGGATTTAAAAACAGGGATTATAACTGCTTTTTTTAGAAATCTAGGGAAAATTCCTTTGGAAAAACAGATACGAAATATATGCGTCAAAGGCGGAACAAGGATATGCTTACAAAGTTTAAGGATCTTATTACTAATATTATCCCATCCTACTGCAGAATCATCTTTTAGTCCACAAATGATTCGAGTAACTTCGTCTTCGTCAGTATCCAGCAAGCCAAAAGAATTAAGGGCACACCTGTTTGTTAAGTCAAGCAAAGGTCTTTGGACACAGTCATGTGTTGGAATCTGTTCAGCAAGAGTTTTCCCAACATTTACAAAAAAGTTATTAACATGGTTAGCAGATGAAAGAGGTGAGGGATTAATAAGCAGTAAACTCGAATTAGTTTCACGCTTTTTTGCCATATAAGTGACATTTTTAATATGTTTCCAAAGTTGCTTACAGTTGTTTCCTGCTTTATTTAATTCATTTTTATCGTAGTTATTTTTCAAGTTTTTTAGGAGGTTATTACAAAAATTCCTGTATCTTTTATAGGTGATTTGAATGATGAGATTGTCAGAGTTTTTCTTAGCTTTCTGATGAAGTCTATCTCTCTGTCTTATACATCGAATCAAGCCCGGAGTAATCCAAGGCTTAATGTTGTATAGTTTCTTGTTTACGGAAGAAATAGTTGTGTTACGTAATATTGCAAATTGAACATGTTTTATTAAGTACGATAAAGCAAAATTAGCGTCAGCAGTATTGTAAACTGGGTTAAAATCAAGATTGCGTAAATCATATTCGAGTTTATTTGTGTTTAATTGCGTTTTGGTCCGAGGTCGATTTTGCTTAGGCAGCGCCAGGTTTAGGTGCAGTAGGACAGCGTGATGGTCTGTAATTGTCGAGTTAGCAACAAGTGTAATGTAAGATAAGCTGGATTTAATCATCATATGATCAAGGCAGGAACCGCTTTGATGAGTAGGCAAAGAGTGAGCGGGAAGAAAACCATGGACTGAGCAGATATTTAGATAGTCTTGGGTCCCTGCATCGCAGTTATCAGAGTTTATGTTTATATTAATATCACCCGTTAGTATAATATTCTTAAAGAAGCACAATGATTGAAAAATTTGATTTAAGGAAGCGTGAAAAGTTTCTAAGTTTCTAACAGAAGGTGATCTATACATAGCAATGATTGCTGTGGTTGGACCAACTTTGATGATCAAGCAATTACTCATACAGTCCTTTAGAGGAACTTCTTCGACTGTGACCTCTATAGTTTCCTTGGAATAAACAATCACACCGTCATTTTGGTTATTGTTTATTGTGGTATAAAATAAGTTATACCCAGGTATTTCTGGGAGGTTGGCCTGACGATCACACAACCAGCACTCAGTTAGTACCAATATATCACACTCAAAGTTTAGTCTATGAAGAAGAAGGTTAAAGCTATCTATATTTTTATAAATACTGCGAATATTTTGGGTTAGTATGGTTAATGACTTTTGAGTGTCGGAAAAATATTGTCTGCACTCCTCTACCTTACATTGCTTTGAAACAGTTACAAATGTATTATCTATATCAGTTATTAAATTACTATCCATAAAAGAAGAAAAATATAAACAATAAATTAAGTCTAAAATATAAATATATATGTGACGCTCTTAGGCGCCTTCATAGTCGATCGAATTAATGTACCTGTTTTCGGCAGATTTTTTAGCAGGGCAATCTGGATCACCCGTCTTGTGGTTGGCAGGTTTTTTGAAACGCAAACATGTTGTGCACTTTGGCGTCTCGGCTTTTTTTGTGCAGTCTTGGGTTGTGTGCCCTTCTTGACCGCAATGTCCACATGTAGGGTCAGCGAGTTTGCACGTCTTGGCCGCATGCCCGTACTGCTGGCACTTGTAACATCTCGTTACCAGAGTGAAGTCTCGTACCGGGCATGACGTCCAATTGATAAATAATCTATCCTGCGTGATGAGTGTTCTCCGAATTGAAGCTGGAACTTCTATTATATAGTTACAGTTCTCTGCATCCTTCCTGCCAGATTTATGGCTAAGTTTGATCGAGGACAAAAATGCATCTCTGGTCATAGACGGCGACTTGTCGGCCAAATTTTGGTCATAAATACATTTGAAAACCTCTTTTTCAGCCATTACAGCAGGGACTCCTATAACTATAATGCGTGGTTTGCGCTTTTGGGGGTCGTCGACGGTGAGCCCTGAAGAAGCTAGTTGGACTGTCTGTTTAAGTTTGTCAAGATCCTCTTTTGTCTCTGTACTTATGATAAGTCCTCCTTTTCCAATTTTACGGACACCTCTAACTTTTAGTTTCATATCACCAGGGCAAACGATTTTCTGGACGATGTTCTTGGTTTCGTCACTGGTCTTTGTGTTGTCGCGGGGATAAATCGCCACTGAGCTAAAAGTATTAGGACGAACAAAACTGTTGGACCCTTTCTTCACCATATCTGCAAAAGATGAAGTAGCGGATTCCTGTTTACCACACGATTCTTTTATCGTCCGGTTCATTTCCAACACACAATCTCTTAGGTCTCGGTCTTCACTTAAAATTTTCAGGGAGTTATGGGTCTTCACGGCATTATATTTTAGCGATTGGTATTGGACAGCCAGTTGAGAAACACCGTAACCAACTTTTCGGCAGAGATTGCTTATTTTTAGCTTCTGATCGGAGTTTAATTTTCCATCAGAAGAAATAGCGCATACCTCGTTTAAGTGCTGTTCAATGGAACTCAACCAGTTCTGAATTTCAGGGGTCGAAACTATCTCCAATTTCTCATCTTCCTGGGCTCGTTCACGACTTGGTTGCTGGGGCTGCGTCGGTGTAGGTGTTGGAGGAGGGCTGCGTCGAGTTATCCCGCTCCGATTGAAGGGGCTGCTATCCATATTTTAGATTATAATTATCCAATTATTTCATTTTAAACTAATCAGCACATACAAAGTGTGCACTAAAACACGCCAGTACACTAAAAACTAGGTCACTATTTACGCAAATGTTAATTTATTTAAATATTTAATGCATTGATGAGCACGTCTGAAAGCGTTGAGTGCATCGGAATCAATGAATTGTTTGCTATGGGATCTTAAAATTGCATGTGTGATATAGATTTAAATATTGAATCGACAAATATGTTGCTTATAGTACCTACAATGATCATATAATATAATTATAATATAATATAATATGATATGATATGATATGATATGATATGATATGATATGATATGATATGATATGATATGATATGATATGATATGATATGATATGATATGATATGATATGATATGATATGATATAATATAATAATATAAATGACTGTAAATCACCCGCCAGCAGCATCTAAAGGAGGCAGTAGGTTAGGAATTTCTTCAAAGCTGTCAGTTATTTCTAGTGGAAATATACGATAGCAAACTTGGTTTGTAGCAGTGCCGCTTCTAGCAGTGGTCGTGTTCGCGATATCTCGATGTCCTTATACACCGCTAGATTTTAATCGTTTTAATCCCTTGGAGGGTCGATCCGGTACATGAAACACTATCGATTTGTAAAGATAAAATTAAAAAATAAAGTACCTTTTTTTCAAAACTCGTATTATTTTATGCATGTACGAAATTAATTTCTTTAAGAAAACGTCAGCTGAGCGAGTTTAATGACCTGTAGGTAATTAGTACGCAACGCCGACTAGGTACTACTAAATCTATAGTGTTTCATGTACCGGGTCAACCCTCCACGGGATTAAAACGGTCAAAATTTAACGTTGCATTGTGAAAGCCTTCTCGGGAATGTAATAATAGGTTTATTTGTTATAAGTAATTTTACATCATAATATTGTCTAAAAATCAATTTGCAAATAGTGTTATTATTTGTTTGTGACAGTGTTTCATGTACCGGATCGACCCTCCACGGGATTTTAACGGTTTTAATTTAACGGTGTATGTATCTATTTAAGTCTCGAGATTCCGTGCGTTATTCAGACTTTCCTATTTCCTTAGATGGCGCACATGGAGGCACTTCCATACCTGGTGTTTGGCGTGATGGCAGGCACGTCGGGGCTGCTGATCCTACTGACCCCAGAGACACTGAAGGTGCACCTGCCCGACACCATCGAGCAAGCCGAAAATATGAACAAGAAGAAGGTCGCTGCGGAGTAGATGGTTTTAGAGCCCGAAGGATAACCCATGGAATCCTATTACTAAGCCACCACTGTCAGTGGGCAGCATTTCATGAACTGTTATTGGTAAACAGTTGAAATTGTCACAGAGTTCTAGATTCTTATTGTAGCTAGAACCACAAATAAAAAAATAAAAAAATTACAAACCATAGGTCACTAGCGAACATTAGATGCGCCTTAAAAATCGAATGTCTAAGCTACAGCCTTTGATTCAAAAATCGGGCTTCGGTCACGGGCGCGTAAACTTTGGGAACCACAGCATTCAAGCATCGAAAGGTCTGAAAGATTACAGGGATGAGCTAGCTGCCATCTTGTAAAGAAGGAAGGTTGATAAGAGGCATTTTTAACCTATCATACACTCAAGCAAAGTTTCTGTTTCCGATTATTTTTATATGCATTAGATAGTTAAATATAATTATATTTTTTATTCAGTCACATTTACGTGATCGATAACATAGTAAGTTATTAGTCAAAGCAATTATTGCCTAAACAAAAAAAAAATGATATCGCAGCCAGAAAGCCATAACATTAAAGGGTATCTAGGTGATCAAAAAATTTAAAAGATCATTTTGTCGTAATTGTACCAGTAGCTAAGACATAACTGATTTCTGTGATAACTTTTCGCTTTTGTAAAGAGGTCCACTTGTAAGATGTTCTTGTGAAGAAGTATATTGCTTTATTTAATGTATTATTAGCTAATTTTTTTGTGATGATCGTGATAACGTTGGAGTGTAGTGTAGCGGTAAGCACAGTCAACGGTCAACCCCTTGTCATACAGTTATAGTTTACCACTCACTGCGTATTTTGTACTAGCTGTGCCCGCGACTTCGTTCGCGTGGACTAAAGGATTTTAAATTTATTTTTTCTAAAATAAAAGTAGCCTATGTTACTCCTTATTACATCAGCTGCCTGCCAAAAAAGTCCCGTCAAAATCGGTCCAGCCATTTCAGATATTAGCACGGACAAACAGACAGACACACAGACAGACAAAAATTGTAAAAAATGTTATTTTGGTGTATGTACCGTATATACACCACAAATTTTTAATTAGTACACATACTTAAAGGGCTTATTAGAAAAGCCCTTGCTATTTTATAAGTAAAATCTCATTAAATAATATTCATAAACAGCAAAGTTATTAGCGTTGGTTTATGTCCCAAAATGTCACTCAATTTATGGAAATATTGTGCAGGCTATTGATTAATGAATGAATAAGTGACAATTATTAAGGAAAAACACTGCCCGCAGTATTTTCTACTAGCAATTGCTATGTATGATTGATTTTATGATGAATATGATCAGTAACGGGTACAGATAGAGCCCCATTTTTTTGTGTACTAATTAAAAAGTAGGAGTGTATATTCATATGTAGTAAAAAGCAGTTATTTCAATATTACAAACAGACACTCCAATGTTATTTATATGTAAAGATTAAAAGCTTTATTTTTGCCCAGTTCGAGCTTTATTGTTAACGTATTGTTGACAGTACCAGGTTTGTATCAGTATGTAAAGTTTGTACTGTCAAATACAACTACACTTGATTCGCTGACAAAAGTACAAAATCTACCATCATGATAATTATACTTTATGTAAATAAATTCGTATAGAAAATAAATAAAATAGTGAACATATTTTTTAGTCAGCTAGTCAATTACTCTTGTGTACTTACTGTTCAGAGTTAAGTTCAGTTCAGAAAAATAACTAATAGCTGAAATACTATGCGATCTAAAAATGGCCAAATGATTGTTTATAGTAGGGGAGGGATTGATGCTAAATTTGCAGTTACTAAAGCGTCATGGGGTCCCCATGACGCTTTAGTTAGTATTGGATTCATGCCAGCCACGGATATATATTTAATGTTTACATATGTACATAGAAAAACTTAAACTATTTATACTAAAACCTAAATAAATACATAACGTACATTAATAAAATACAAAAACACAAAGTGCACTCAGGCGTTGAAGTACTCCTCCACATCGCTGTCATCCGGGAACGTGCCCAGAAGACTGGCAGCATTATCACGTTGAATGGCTAATTCTTTGAGCGAAGAGCGAGCCAGCCCTCTGGTCACGCAAGGTATCGATCAGTCGGCGAGAAATTTCCTTAAAAAGGAGACGCGCATTCGGACCCCATGAACCAAGCGTTTCGACCCCAAACGGCTCAAAACTGTAATTACCAATAAGGTTACAGTATTTGCGCCGTTTAAGGGTCTCAGCAAGGGTCGCAGCGGCAGCGTCAGCACAGCCCGCCGTACATGGAATATGGGATGGCGCAAGGGTGTCGACACAGGTTGCGTCCCACACCAGCGGCCAACCCACTTTCCACGGTACCAACGTCATACCATGTGGTCTCTTTCCATCGTCACGTACCAAGCCATTTGGTTTTAATACAGCGGATACGCTGGCGGTGACAAGAGCTCGACGAATAATATCGTTGATACTTGCGTGTCGTGCTATGCGACTTGCGCTTCTGCAGCAGGACAGGCCATGGTGGCCGAGACTGTCGACAGCTTCGCCGCAGTGGCACCGATGTGGAGCAACAGAAAGTGCGCCTAAGCGTAGACAGGTTGCGAGCCGAAACGAGGCGTCATCCATCATAATGCCTATGGATGACGGGAGTGCCTGAAGCGATAAACCCGACTCCCATTCCCCCACAGCCAGCAGACGCGCACGCTCAGCAATATTTGAAGACGTTTTAATTAGTTTGTTACGTATAATACTGCAGAGCTTGTGAACACTAAGTTCCAAAACGAAAAAAGTCTTTGACAAGTTTTCATCTTAGTGGGAAAAGCGTGTAAGAATTTACAAAAATGAAAAAAAAAAAACTTCACTTCGAAATACTCGAGCGCGATTGATTTTTTTTATCTTGAAGGTAATCCTATCAGGATTACGAAAAACTTATAATCTGACGGTTTTCATGGGGCGATGTAAAATGGGGTGAATAGAAAGGTAGCTAAAACCATCGATAAATAGGTACATTTTTCAACGTCCCTAACAAAGTTGTCATAGCAAACTGGTTAAACAAATTACACTTATCAACGAAATATTAATAGGACCCTTACAACATAAGTTTATCGCCTATTTGTTTATGTCAATGCTGAAATTGTCAGATTAGTGAATTAAACACTTTTCTGCATGTACTTAAGTTACCTTGTCTTAATCTGATGCGCTCGAGTTATTCCGAAGATCATTTTTTTTTTCTAATCTGTCGGGCTGCTCTCAACGAACTCCGCTATATTAAGGGTACATATGTGGTAGGGGTACATTACAAGGTTCATTTTCTGACGCGCTCGAGTATCCCGCAAAATCCCCATCTGGCCGCCCCTACTATGACCTTTAGCTTTGTTCACCTCTGAATAATGTATTCAGAGGTGAACAAAGCTAAAGGTGGATCTGGATGACAGGAATTCTGTTCCATTTTTAAATTATTCTGATTGATTATTACTTCGTAGATTCTGAACTGGAACAGTAGTGTGTTTTTCTCTCGTGACGACAAATAATAGTATTTATATAATATAGTATAGACAATGAAGTACAAAATATTGTAAACTAGTAATAATGTCTATAGATGTAAGAAAGACTCATCTCGGAGGGCACATTATAATGACCCCAGACTTACAAGGTTACACTTTTGGGAAATACAAACTGTAAAAATATATTTATTTTACATACATTTGCTGAAGTATTTTTACTTACACCTAGCTTTATGTTACGGTTATGGCGGCGCTTTGCAGTATTATTACTTATGAAGAATTTTCTAGAAATTTGTTGTGTTGTAGCATGGTCATTTTTGAGTATTTAAATCTGCATCAGATGAATTGTATGTTTTTCTATATTGGAAATTTACTCTATGTAGAGTCTGTAAAATGAATGTCGGTGAATTCTACTGAACTTGCTTATTCGTTGTCTGTGAATTCACGGCCATGGAGACAACCTAGGTGAGTCGAGTTTGCAGAACTGTAACATACCCATCATGTCTTAGTTTTTTCGATAGTCCTACAGAATTCTAATTACAGTCTCCACTGCTTATTGTTTTGATCAAAAATCACCTGATGCATGAGGCTCCACAAGACACGTTTCGTTACTGTTTAAATCGATAGAAATCTTAACCATAGCGTGCGCTTTATTTGCACTTAGATTTGACGTCAATTTTGCTTTGTCTACTGATTTCTACAAAGTTGTCAGTGGAAATAACAAATTTCTTTTCCAAGGAGCATCCAAGAAAAAACATTTTACCTTTGTTAAGCCTAATGCTTAGAAGCTGCTTATCAAACATAACGGGCGGATCCTTATAAGGTAGGTAAATATTGTAGCAACGAATGACCTAGATTTTATGTGCCATTGATTGTGACGACGGTAAGCGATACTCAAGCAATGGATTAACAGCGATGGAGAAGACCACGTCTTGAACTAGCATAGCATAGTCGGCCTTATAATGTTCCCAATGTTGGGACTCAGGCCTCCTCTCTAAAAGAGGGAATGGGTAATCCACCACGTGGGCCCAGTGCGGGTTGGTGAATGTCACATGTCATCGAATTTTTGGTTCTAAGACATGCCAGTTTCCTCACGATGTTTTCCTTCACCGTTTTGAGAGCAGTGGTGATGAAATAAATTACACAAAGTAATCTGTGTCTAAGTCTCTTTGGGTTTTAACTCGTGACCTACAACTCCTAAGTCGGGGACGTGGCTAAAACTAACTAGCAATTTCAAAACGCATTTATCATTTTTATGTGCTTTTAGATGGCGGGACGACTTGGATGACTTCCTTGGGAATTGGAAAGAGGTGGCTCAAGACCGGGAACATTGGAAGGAGTGGAGGGACGCCTTTGCCCAGCAGTGGGACAGTATGGGCTAGATATAATAATAATAATAATACCCCCAACGCCGTATCTCTACGTTGACGCCGTGGGGGGGGGCTTGCGTGCTCTAATATACCCTAGGCTACCGACACAAATGTTGGTAGCCGTTGCTTTGCCATCACATGCCTAGGGTGAGGGGCCAGACTAAGAGAGATACAATCCGCAGGGCAGTTTTGCGGCGAACTGTTGGGCATTAGTGACCCCACGGATCTGATCTCCCGGGAGAATTCTTGTTCTTCATCTCCGGCTTGCCTTTGTTGGCCGGCCGTAGTGAATACTGACGAGGAACAGAGCTCCCACCTCTCTCTTGCCTTTATTGTCTGGTTTGAGTGGAGATTTGCAAGAGCAAACGTGCTCGGGAGACGGATGTAAAATCCAGTAAGGTGCTGGTTCGGATCTTGACCGTACTTCCGGGATTGTCCTGACAGCCGTGGTATACCTCTCCACTCCTCAAGCACATCACGATATGTTGCCCTCTTGTTGCTACGTCACTTCGTGCTAGCGACAGTTTTGGGGGCCCATTTGTTGAGTGTGCAAGTCACCCCCTGCCTTTTTATCGATGGATTTTAATAACATTGTTCAGGCAGGGGCCATAGTCTTTTCCAGGTTACCAGTCCACTTAAGACTCTAAAAACCATAGCCTTATATTATTTTCCACATGTTGCAATAGTTTCCCTTCAACCGGGGGTTGTCCTTGGATGCACTAGCATAGCGCATACAGGGATAATCAATTTGGTACCACATTCCATTAGCGTCTAAAAGGGCCTCTGCGAGTTGGTTTCGGCTCCTCGTACGCCTTCCAAAGGTCCAGGTCCTCAGGGTCCTGAGATAAATAAATAAATATAAAAAAAGACGTGTGGCACTCGGGGACTGCCGCGGTAAAGCTATTGTATAGCATTTTTATCAACTTATGCAATTATAATTATTTATTTTATTTATGCAGTATTTTTTTCCTTTGTTTTTTTTTCTTTGATATTAATTGAAGTTACACTTTCACACATTGAATTGAATTTTGATTGATTGTTCACTCATTTGTTTTCTTATCGGTCACCACGCTCAAAAAACAAATGAGTGGGGGGTGTTAGATTATTTTCGTTACGGAATTTCTGTGTTCGGTCTCCACGCTCAAGGCCCGCGATAGAAGCTATGCAATAGCTTAAAATATAATAATACTAATAATGTGCTTTTAATGTTTTGTATGTACTTCTTTACCCAGAGCAGGCCAACATAAAGATTATGTTTGCAAAATTTGAAACAGGATCAGCTATACAGCTTTAGTAGTAGGTATATTCAACAATTGAAAACTTTGCTCCACATTTTATTGTTTTATTTGATGTAATACATATATCTGATACATTAAAGTGCCAGGTTTGTTTTTATTTTTCTTTTCAATGGGTAACACATGTAAGGACCACTATCACTAGCAGATAGAAATACTTATCACTACTATTGTTATCTACCATCAACTCATGTTCGCGGCGCCGCGCCTATAGCGACATCGCGTGAATTAGTATTCCGTTAATAAAATAGTAAAAAAGTAGTATAAAGTGAATAGTAAACAGTGTAACTTACATACTTTAGATATTTTGTTAAGAAGTGAGTGATCTAACTGCGTGATTTGTTCGTGTAATAAACTGAGAATAAAAAAACGTTGCGTCTGTTAACATATGAGTATTTCTAATCACAGGGACGCGTTCCTTACGCATCATTATCACGCTACTTTATGTTGACTGAACGCAAACCCGCTACAGCGCCTGCGATTTTCTTTACTCAATTATCCCTCAGCTATTTTTTGCAGTGTTGGTTGATAAAACGCGACCTCACTGCAGAGCTTTGATTGATTGCTTGTTAAACACTTGCGCGCCTGACATTCGAAGACTTTTGTTTTTACCAATTGTTTTTCGTCATCAACTCGCTCGCTCAAGTACAGTCAAACAAAAACTGATTAATTCCAATACCAAAAGGATCATGGCGAAGTCCCGAACAAAATTTTGCTGGCAATTTTTTTTAGCGTCAACTGATGAAAAATATACAGACTAAATGTCTAAACAATTTTTTCTCAGACATTACTATTAAAAGAATCCGTATAATAAAGATATTCCAGTTTAAAGTTAATGAGATTTTTGAGAATGACAGTTTAAAGTTTATTATATCAATAATACCTACGTACCTCCTTAAGAATAAAAAAAAAATGCTAGGCCCATTGGCTTAGGCCATTATTTACTGTCGTAAAACATCTAGTTAATTCAGCTTCGAATTATGATGATATTTTTGCATTGCCTAAACTGGCTATTAGCATGATTTGATAATACGTAGTAAATTATCTCGCAACTATATATCATGGTGATTTATGGGTTCTTTAAATCAATGATGTAGATGCTTAATAATTTCGTCAACAATTTCCTCGCCGTTTTTCTTTAAGTAGTTTGGTACCTCATAAATTATAAAGTACTACTCAAATTGTTACTAAAATAATAATTAAAGACAAAACTATTAACACTTCACAACATTATCGGGAAAGCAACACAGACCAAAGATGGCATCAAAATTAAAAACGCTAAAGTGGAAATAGGCTAGTCATAAATATAATCAGGGTAGGAGAGAAGTGGAATAAGGTAGTTACACTAAGGTACCCAAGGAACGGGAAAAGAAAGAAGGGAAAACCATTCAGTAGATGGAAAGATGACTTGGTAAAAGCAGCTGGCTTCCGCGCCAGCGCCAGGAAAATCGTGGTCAAGTCACGTTTTTCTTGGCGCTGGCGCGGAAGAAAGAGGATTGGGAAATTTTGAATGAGGGCTTTGCCAGAAGGCACTAGACTAAAATATAAATGAATAAACCTTTCGAATATCGTAATTAGAGACACAATAGAAAGACAACGAGAGAGCGAACGCCGGCGGGGTTTAATGAATAAAATAAAATTTATTATTATTTTATATCATTATTGATTTAATCACCGTATTTCGAACCCTCCAATCCTCCATGTTCAATGAATATTCTCTTTGAAAAAAGAAAATTGCTGAATATTTTCGGTCGGATATGATTTTTTTGTGAAAGAAGATTCTCACGAACCACAACTCTTTGTGATGATATTGTTCTGAATTATCTAGTTTATTATTTCGTATTATTATATTCCTTTGAAGTTTTAAGGTATTTTTTACTAAGCATCTAAAAGTTGGGGAAACAATCGCGATTATGTAGCAAATATTTATTTAAATCCAAAGAAAACATTATGTTTTTTTCTGCTGGAGTAATGATACTTCAACAGAAATTGTATTTTTTTTTTATCAAATTACTAAAAAATACTATCAGCACAATCAAAAAAAACAAAAATGACCGAATTACTAATTAATTATTCTTTACCGTTGAATTTTATTTTTGCATTTCGATTGCTGGATTAATGTCGAAGACCACTGAAAATAATATGCGGAATCTTCCAAACATGCACGATCTCGGTAATATGGAGCTAAGAATTTTTTGTAGTGCAGACTACCTCAGCGAAGCTTGCCAAGAAGGCTGACTCGATACATTTGGTACACAAAGAAGACAAAAGTGACTTGTGAGAGTAAAGACACCAGAAAGTATCTTTACTTGGGTTGACGTGCCACACTGCCGCATCGGCGGTGACGGACGAGACAACGACTATCTGACTTTGCGAGCCTTCGTTTCTCCGCTATGGCGGTGACCATAAACCTGGATGCCATCCTGCTGGAGGTGGGCCAGTTTGGCCGCTTTCAGATCCGAAACTACTGCTTCATTATGGTGGCGATCCTCATGAGTGCCGTCCATAACAGCCAGTACATCTTCGCTGCTGGTGATGTTCCTTACAGGTACGACTGATTTTGCCCAAGTTTTGGGACTTATAACCTATGCCAGACGAAGAAGTAAGATTTATATGTAGGATGTCGTGTAACATAATCTAATGAATAAATGAAAATCTGTCTTTCAGATGCGCAGTACCAGAATGCGAATCATCACCTCCGGAGTTCACCACGGGTAACTGGGGCTCCTGGGCGTTGCCGGACGAGCAGGCCAGCTGCGAGCGCTTGGTGCCCACGGCGCAGGAGTGCGCACCCTCCAGCTTCAGCACCAACGAGACCAAGCGCTGTATCTCTTGGGTCTACGAGAATCACAACACCATTGTAGCAGAGGCGGGTACCGGTTACTTTTATATTTTGGAGTTAAAATATTCGTACTTGGTGATTTCTTGCACGACTGCTCTAACGATGAAAGTTTCTGCTGAAATATTTGTAATTCAGGATAGCACATTCTTCTCCATAGAGATTTACGCTTTTGGAATGTGCATTTTATCCCAGAAGGACAATTTTCAACTTTCTCGCTGGCCAAGCCACTGGCAGCAAATAGAATACCTTATGGAGACTACATCTTATGTATCTATCACAGCATGTCTTTGCTTGTAAAACTACAGTTTCCAGGGGAGCTAGAGTCCAAAAACCTTACCTACTTACTACATGAGAAGGTCTGGATCAAATGACCTATTGTGAATAACTGGTTTGAACAAATAATATAGATAGTCTCTTTAGGACGAACCGCAACGACACTTGATATCAAAAATCTTTTTTTAAATTGTACAGTTTTGCGCTGTGCACTATCTCATTTGATCACATCTTAGTCTATATAGGAGCAACACACTCCTGCAAAGAGAAGCAGTTACAAGCATAGCTGTGCATGTTGAGCGTTTAGTGACGTAATGTTTGTACATTACAGTTTGATCTAGCGTGTGAGGAGTGGAAGCGCACGCTAGTGGGCACCATCCACGTCGCCGGTATGTTCGGGGCGTTGCCCGTCACCGCCTACATATCGGACACGTAAGTTTTTTTTTTAACTTATATTATTTCGTATCGGACCGGTATAAGTATACGGTACAAGGTGTACAAATAAAGTCTTGCAACATCCAAGACGTAGGGAGGATTATCCAATCAGACAAGTATTGTTGCTGTGCTCAAATTGTGCAGGCAACTTTGATAGCACGACAGTACATGTGACGTCGGTTGTTTTTGGTTTGCATGAGCTGAAGTATAAGGACTTCAGTTATTGGGATCAGATAAGATTTTTAACCACACAGTTTCTAAGTTGATCTCCTTATATCTTGATAGAACATGTCATCATACCGACGCTGACGTCATGACACTGCGTAAACTTTTTGACTTTAATATTTTTATTTTCTTTTTTACAAGACATACGTGGTTATTACTTGTCCAGTATTTAATTACAAAGCACTTACTGAAAGTCCTCATATTCCAGGTATGGCCGTCGCAGAGCCCTGGTGATCACAGCGGTGTGCCCCGTGTTTATGGGCGTCGCACGTGCCTTCTCCAACTCTTACATCATGTACTTGTGTTTTGAGTTCTTGGAAGCCTTCGTAGGAGGTGGCCTCTTTAGTACTGCCTTTATTCTAGGTGAGCTCACCTTTTTATTTGAGGGTAGATTATCAAATGATTTCTTCCGCGCGCGACGGTGTGTCAGCCTTTTACTAATTGGAACCCTTCCGCGTTCAACGTCGTGTTTTACCGGAACGTGAAGGGTAACTGAAGGGTCTCCTTTGGTGAATCCTCTAGTCTTGGCAGATCTTTGATTTACCTAACCTTTTGCCAACTATGAGCAGGGCTTCCATTCTGATCGGATATAGCTATGTTTTACATAAAATTACGGCCTATAGGATCTCCAAAATTCAGTTTCAACATAATTGACTGACTTTTAACTGAATAGTCTAGTGATTAGTGGCCCTAACTTTTGTGCTGGAGATCTTCAAGGCAAATGTTTGTGTGATGAGCACGACCATTTTTTCGGTCTCTGGATACAATTTATCTGTAATATGTATGTGTGTAGAAATATGTAAGTATGTTTGTCAGTTATCTAGTACTCATACCAAATGCTTTGCTTAATTTGGGACTACCTAGATGGCGTTATGAGTGATAGTTGTGGAATATTAAGTAACAAATTCTGTTTTGATGACTGAACCTTTAATTGAGGGATTACTAAATGGTATCGCTAAATTGTCATAATTGCTCACATGTTACATGTAACTTTTTGTATTCTGTATCCCATTTTACTCTCTCTATCATTCAAAGATATGCTGGAACCAAACTCAACCTTGAGTTAAACTGTGGTACATGAACTCACTGCCTCACTATAATATATCCTTTGTATTGATTAATTCTATATTTTCATGTTACAGCTCTCGAGATGGTAGGCTTAGACAAGCGAGTGCTGGGAGGTAACCTAATCTCCAGCGCATACGCCCTGGGTCAGGTGGTGACCGCCGGCGTAGCCTGGCTCGTTCCTTATTGGAAGACTTACACCTTGGTCCTTTATGCACCCTCAGTCATCTTCATCATATACTACTGGCTTATAGAAGAGAGTGTTCGCTGGTTACTCAGCAAAGGACGAAATAAGGAAGCCGCCAGAATTATCTTCAAAGCTGCAAAGATGAATAAAAAGAATCTGTCTTCTGACACTATTAAACTGTTGACTGAAGAACCTGAAAACCATCCTCAAATAGATGATAAGGCTCCAATAGAGGAAGATAAAAGGTCTATATTAATGCAAGTGCTAAGATCACGAACGCTGATGTGTCGTATGCTGGTGTGTTCGTTCTGGTGGGTCACGCTGACGTTCGTGTACTACGGACTGTCTATTAACTCGGTGTCACTGGTGGGCAGCAGCTACGTGAACTATATACTGACATCGCTAGTGGAGATCCCCGGGTACTGTATCAGCGTGCTCACACTCGACAGGTTCGGCAGGAAGAGCTCTATCATGACGGCATTCATAGTTTGTGGGTTGTCACTTGCAGCGATGGCTTTTGTGCCTATGTGTAAGTTACCTTCAAAATCTTATTTATATTTTGTAAAGTATTTCGGCAGTATTTTTTACTTCGGAGGAAGGCTAAATACCATAAACTTTATTAAATAAACATGAGTTTATATCATTTAGTAGCGAATTCTCTGTATATTAACATAATATAATATAATTGTGCTGCATTACATAGCGTTTATGTTTCAGAAGAGCTTAACCATTTTTTTAGGTACAATTCGTCGAGGGATACTGATCAAACTGAGTTTATATTAACACTAACACACTTCATTTTGATTGCAGCAATACCTTGTCTGCAGACAGCTCTCAACATGGTGGCCAAACTGTGCATCAGCATGGCGATGAGCAGCATCTACATCTACACTGGGGAGCTGTTCCCAACGCAGGCGCGCCACAGTATGCTCGGCACCTGCTCTATACTCGGTGGGATAGGTGCAGTGGTGGCACCGCAGACGCCGCTCATGGTAAGTATTATTTAAACAACCAATAATCTTCCACTAGGACTATAACAGTCTGGAATGTTATCGGCACTGTAACTCCTACGTGCAGCCGTCGTCGGCCTCTCAAAATGCAATAAGCGTACTACAAGGTCGGAATCACCTCGTCAGCAGCAATTAGAGGCGGCAGTAAATACTTACTTAGAGCTACTTCTATAATTTGTGAATAATTGATAACAAACTTGGTTTCTGTTGAAAGTGTTCACAATGCTGGCTCCAGCAACAGTCGCTAAGATGTCTTCATGATGCCTCTTTGTCTGCCAGCGGCTTCACTAGCGCGAAAGTCAGTTTCTCCATACAAACTTTGGACCAGACCTTTTATCCTCTTAGGGGTAAATTTCGGGAAATCAAAAAAAATTCGTGATTAATCAATCAGTGGTACTTTGCTTATGTATCAGGAGATTCTGAGCGTTATTTCAACGTTCCTATATCCTCAGATGGCGAAAATTGGAGCACTGTCGTACCTGGTGTTCGGTGTACTGGCGGGCACGTCGGGGCTGCTGATGCTGCTGACCCCGGAGACGCTGAAGGCCAATCTACCCGATACTATAGAGCAGGCCGAAAACATGGCCAAAAAGAAGGTTGCTGCGGTGTAGGTGTTTTTATATACCCAATATAAAAATTATGTGAATTGATCGATGGCATTTTAAAGTTCTCGTGTGTTTCTACAAAGTTGAGTTAACCACTCTCGAAGATAGCCCATCGTGTGTTGAGTTCGTTTCGATCAGTCAGTTTTTCATGTGAGTTAGTAGCGTTAGATAAATGCACTTCCGGGTTCACAATTTTCAACAGAAAACGTAACGCCTTTGTACATGAACTGGCTGTATCACCGTGTACTATGTACCTATGTTTTTGTGTACAAAAAAGAATGAAAAATCTTAAAGAAAAAACGTGATCTCCGTAACTTGGGTTTTTTTAGCACGCACGCAGGTAGGCCGTTGTGGCGACGCTTTGGTGAAGCCTATGTCCAATAGTGGACGTCTTTTGGCTGAAGTGATGATGATGACGCAGGCAGGAAATTTTCCCTCGTTTGAGCCCGTCCCGCAAACCTCGCTAAATGGTAGCAAAAATATGTGACTGTAGAAAACTGTGGTGAATAAGAAAACTTAAAACAACATATAGATGACTAGCGAAAGCCGAAGCGAAGTAATAAATAAAATATAGGTTAGGGTGTCTATATCACTTAAAAAGTATGACTACACTGGTGATTTTTTTCTTTAAAAACCGTCCAGTCGTTTTAGAATTCATTCCAAATAAGAATACAAATCTTATGTCTTTATAATTAGTATAAAGTATAGATAAGCATTCATTTTAAAAATGTCTTTTTTTAAAAATTGATATAAACTCGTGCGTGACTTCGATCCCATCTGACGGTAAGTGATGCAATTGTTGATGGTGAGGCGCACTAATTTACTAAGAGTCTCTTATTAATAGTCTCTAGCCTTGAAAACACCTAAATTATAATTGTGAAATTTCAGTGGATTCGAATCTGTTATTAAGATATGACTCCAAAAATTTCAATATATTTCCTTGGATTCGACATCCATATAGTTTTTATAGCAAAATCTTATGATACACATACATAGTCAAAAGCTTTTGTCATATCGGTATATAATATAGCACATACCGGAGCTATTTCATCGACAGGACGTCGTAATATAAGAAAGGAGGTCGAACAATGCCATATTTATATTAGTATTTTTTCGAAATCCTTGTTGTTTATTACAAAATTAACTTATTTTTTTCAAAATAACTATAAATGAGAAGGAAAAAAAGCTTTTTAATTTTTTTTTTAAATATTAGAATTTTTGCCCTGGGTCTACAATTTTTGACATCTGATTAATCATTTCTTTTAAATAAGGGCTTAATTACTTTTTTTGGGCTATTTGCAAAAACACCGTTTGTTTTCCATAAATTAATAATGTGCGTTAGTGGTTGTGCTAAAACTTCTTTGACATATTTCACAACTTGAGGTTTCTTACTCCATCATAGCATAGCCAACAGTATTTGTATTTTTAAGATTATTTATAATTTTTAAAGTCAGTAGGTAAAACTGGTTGCATAATTATATAATGACTGTGTAGTTAGGTTGTTAAAAGTATTCGAAAGTAATTCGAAGTAATGTTACAATTTTTTGAAGTGAAAACTTCTTTAGCGGCGTTGAGCACTTTTTCTGTAATGGGTATAAAATCTTAAACTCGCGTCAGGACACGTGACCTGATCGAAAAAGCGTAAGACGGATGGAGAGTAGACAGCTATCCCTTATCGCGCGTTGTGAAAGGGGGCTAGACGGAAAAAATTCTCACAAAAAATTGTACCGTTTTCGAGGGTGTTGAAACCGATATTACTGTCAAAATATAAATCCAAGATGGCGGCTGCAAGAAATTATTAACTTTTCCGTCATGGGTGTCGTTTTCATGGTTTTCGAGGGTGTTGAAACCGATAGTACTGTCAAAATGTAAATCCAAGATGGCGGCTGCAAGAAATTATCAAATTTTCCGTCATGGGTGTCGTTTTCATGGTTTTCGAGGGCGTGGAAACCGATAGTACTGTCAAAATGTAAATCCAAGATGGCGGCTGCAAGAAATTATCAACTTTTTCGTCATGGGTGTCGTTTTCGTGGTTTTCGAGGGTGTTGAAACCGATAGTACTGTCAAAATGTAAATCCAAGATGGCGGCTGCAAGAAATTATCAACTTTTTCGCCATGGGTGTCGTTTTCGTGGTTTTCGAGGGTGTTGAAACCGATGGTACTGTCAAAATATAAATCCAAGATGGTGGCTGCAAGAAATTATCAAATTTTCCGTCATGGGTGTCGTTTTCATGGTTTTCGAGGGCGTGGAAACCGATGGTACTGTCAAAATGTAAATCCAAGATGGCGGCTGCAAGAAATTATCAACTTTTTCGTCATGGGTGTCGTTTTCGTGGTTTTCGAGGGTGTTGAAAGCGATAGTACTGTCAAAATGTAAATCCAAGATGGCGGCTGCAAGAAATTATTAACTTTTCCGTCATGGGTGTCGTTTTCATGGTTTTCGAGGGTGTTGAAACCGATAGTACTGTCAAAATATAAATCCAAGATGGTGGCTGCAAGAAATTATCAAATTTTCCGTCATGGGTGTCGTTTTCATCGTTTTCGAGGGCGTGGAAACCGATGGTACTGTCAAAATGTAAATCCAAGATGGCGGCTGCAAGAAATTATCAACTTTTTCGCCATGGGTGTCGTTTTCGTGGTTTTCGAGGGTGTTGAAACCGATGGTACTGTCAAAATATAAATCCAAGATGGTGGCTGCAAGAAATTATCAAATTTTCCGTCATGGGTGTCGTTTTCATGGTTTTCGAGGGCGTGGAAACCGATGGTACTGTCAAAATGTAAATCCAAGATGGCGGCTGCAAGAAATTATCAACTTTTTCGTCATGGGTGTCGTTTTCGTGGTTTTCGAGGGTGTTGAAACCGATATTACTGTCAAAATATAAATCCAAGATGGCGGCTGCAAGAAATTATTAACTTTTCCGTCATGGGTGTCGTTTTCATGGTTTTCGAGGGTGTTGAAACCGATAGTACTGTCAAAATATAAATCCAAGATGGTGGCTGCAAGAAATTATCAACTTTTTCATCATGGGTGTCGTTTTCATGGTTTTCGAGGGTGTTGAAACCGATAGTACTGTCAAAATATAAATCCAAGATGGTGGCTGCAAGAAATTATCAAATTTTCCGTCATGGGTGTCGTTTTCATGGTTTTCGAGGGTGTTGAAACCGATAGTACTGTCAAAATATAAATCCAAGATGGCGGCTGCAAGAAATTATCAAATTTTCCGTCATGGGTGTCGTTTTCATGGTTTTCGAGGGTGTTGAAACCGATAGTACTGTCAAAATATAAATCCAAGATGGCGGCTGCAAAAAATTATTAAATTTTTCGTCATGGGTGTCGTTTTCATGGTTTTCAAGGCTGTTGAAACCGATAGTATTGTCAAAATGTAAATCCAAGATGGCGGCTGCAAGAAATTATCAACTTTTTCCTCATGGGTGTCGTTTTCGTGGTTTTCGAGGGTGTTGAAACCGATAGTACTGTCAAAATTTAAATCTAAGATGGTGGCTGCAATAAATTATCAACTTTTTCGATATGGGTGTCTTTTTCATGGTTTTCGAGGTTGTTGAAGCCGATAGTGCTGTCAAAATGTAAATCTAAGATGGCGGATGTCAGAAATTATCAAATTTTCCGTCATGGGTGTCGTTTTCATGGTTTTCGAGGGTGTTGAAACCGATAGTACTGTCAAAATATAAATCCAAGATGGTGGCTGCAAGAATTTATCAAATTTTCCGTCATGGGTGTCGTTTTCATGGTTTTCGAGGGCGTGGAAACCGATGATACTGTCAAAATGTAAATCCAAGATGGCGGCTGCAAGAAATTATCAACTTTTTCGTCATGGGTGTCGTTTTCGTGGTTTTCGAGGGTGTTGAAACCGATAGTACTGTCAAAATTTAAATCTAAGATGGTGGCTGCAATAAATTATCAACTTTTTCGATATGGGTGTCTTTTTCATGGTTTTTGAGGTTGTTGAAGCCGATAGTGCTGTCAAAATGTAAATCTAAGATGGCGGATGTCAGAAATTATCAACTTTTTCGTCATGAGTGTCGTTTTCATGGTTTCGAAGATGTTGAAATAGTGCTGTCAAAATGTACATAAAATAGGATAGTATTTTTTAGTTTTATTGTATTGGCTAGACGGAAAAAATTCTCACGAAAAGTTGTAACGACACTTTTTCTATAGTAAGCTATTGTAAGCCGTGCGGCGTGCGCATGTTTCTCTGTCTTTCTTTCTTTCTCTCTCTTATAGAAAGCAAGCCAGAACGGAACTTCGTTCCATCCGGGTGTCCCTTGACACCTCAGTAGTTTTTCGGAGAGATAAACTTTTTAATGTAAAATAATTGTAATAGTTTTAAAGTGTTAAATTTTTAATGTAATATAAATTGTCATGTTTGTGTACGATAGCGCAATAAATGAATATTGTATTCTACCACATAAATGATAGTACTTTTATACTGATAAAGCAATTTGTGCAAAATTATTCCCTAACCATTCCAAAATATCAAACATGCTCAACGTTAATAATCAAGTTTTCACTTCTGCCGGCACTCCCGGAGTGCAACCCGTCTTTTTTTTTTTCAATTAAATGTACAAAAATGTTATTGAATATTCGTGGGATGCGTGATAGTGGTATCCCCTTTTTTATGGACGGTATTAGATGTTGAAGTTGATGTGGATTTGTTGAATACTTGCCATGCAGCTTTTCATTTGTTTTGAGAAGTGTTTATGAAGTGGCTATTTCCGAGTTTTAGTTTTATCTAAAAACATTATTATTATTATTATTATTTAGTAAGACACACTAGCAGCTATTAGCTGATGTGTGTGTTTCATATAGTTTGGAGATGTTTAGTCTGTCCAACCGATTTTTAAAGCAGTTCAATGTGGGGGCTTTCACAACACTTTCCGGGAGCCTGTTCCATGCTGTTACAACTCGGTTTGGTAGAAATTGTTTCAAAGGCTTTTTTTTGGATGCAGTTCCCCATAACTTGGAGGAATGTCCTCGTAAATGTTTGTTGGCATTCAGTGTGTAAAGGTTTTGAAGACTGGGCACATGGTAGTATTCTGTGAGTATTTTATAAGTCTCAATAAGCCTACCCCTTTGTCTACGTTGTTCCAGTGTGATAAGGTCAAGTTCCTTAAGGCGCTCTTCGTAAGATAGATTGCGAATGGCACGGACCATTTTTGTTGCCCTTCTCTGTACATTTTCGATTAGGGTAATGTCTTTCTTAAAATATGGGTCCCAGATAACATTAGCATACTCCAAGAGAGGTCTTATGTAGGTTTTGTACAGTGTAACAAACGTTTTAGGTGTCAAACATTTAAATGCTTTGCGAATAATATAGAGTTTCGAATTTGCTCTCTTGACGACATTAGATATATGCATTTCCCATTTTAGGTCGCTAGACATAATAACACCCAAATCCTTTTGTGACTCGACAGCTGAGAGTTTTTGAAGTCCCAGATGATAACTTTTTCGAGGATTGTTTTTTCCCAAGTGTAAGACGGTACATTTGTCTACATTCAAAGTTAGTAACCAGTCTTGGGTCCATTCGTATATAGCATTTAGGTCAGTTTGTATTTCTTGCCATTGAATCTGGGGATTTCCAAAAAACTTTGTATCATCTGCAAATAGCGTAAAAGGCAAGCGAAGCGTATTTTTGAGGTCTGTCAAGTATAGGATGAATAGCAGCGGGCCAAGCACCGATCCTTGTGGAACACCGCTGAGCACAGTACGGGCTGTAGAAAGAACGTCACCAATACGCACATGAAATGTTCTCTTAGTAAGAAAGTCACTGATCCAGGCCAACAGACTACCGCGAATGCCTAAATGTTCGAGTTTATGGATTAGACGGCGCAAAGGAACACGATCAAATGCTTTCTCGTAATCCAGATATATTACATCCGTGGGATGCCCTTTATCATGGTTATTTGCCCATTCGTGAACGCATTCAAGTAAATTAGTTGTGACTGATCGTCTTGGGACAAATCCATGCTGCTCCTCTATGATGACTTGCTCTTGCGATAGGAATTCTCTTATTTTATTTGCAATAATTTTTTCCATAGTTTTGCATAGTACGCTGGTCAGGCTAATGGGTCTATAGTTAACTGGTAGTAATTTATTCCCTTTCTTGTAGATCGGTACTACATTTGCTATTTTCCAGTCAACAGGCACTACACCTTCTTCCAATGATCTGTTCATAATCTGCGCTAAGCTTGCGGTCAATGCCTGAGAGCAATTCTTCAATAATATGGACGGTATATTGTCTGGACCAGTGGCCGTACCATCATCAAAACTCGACAATGCGCTTTGCACCATATCGCCTGTGATGTCAAATTCCTCAATTGAGTTGGCTACTCTGGCCGCATTAATTGTTGGTAATGATCCATCGGGTTCCTCAACAAAACTCAGTTCAAATTGATCTGCAAAGGATTCAGCAATCTGGTCTGGATTCATAACGAGTTGGTTAGAATTGTTTTTAATAATATTAGGGATACAAACTTTAGAGTTCAGCTGCTTCCTTATATAGCCATAAAAAGCTTTAGCACCAGTATCTATGACAGTGGATTCGAATATTGATCTTCTATATCGGGTTATTTTAATGATATTGTTATTTATTCTTCTATATCTGTTATATGAGTTTTCATTAGGATTAATTCTATAATTTATCCACAATTTCTTTTTCTTTACCATAAGATCAAGAATTTCTTTGTTTATCCAGGGCTTATTGGTGTGTAACCTTTTATTAATAACCTTTTTTGGTACAATCTGTTCTATTGTCGAATGAATTTGGTTTTTAAAAGATAGCCACATGTCATTAACGGAGTTTTCATTAATAGTTAGATTCTTACTCAAGTGTTTGGTGATTTCCTTGTAGTCCACCTTGTGAAAAGCGTATTGCTTTGGGTTTCTCTTGTTTTTGTTATTACTACAGGTATGAATGACCTGTACCGTAGCTGTAATTACTATGTGATCACTTTTTCCTATGGGAGGATGGTACTCAATATCACAGATAAGTGTATCATCATTGCATAATACAAGATCTAGCAGGGATTCTTCTTGGTTGCGTTTTCTGGTGATTTGAGTAACCAGTTGGTTAAGGTTGCTATTGGTGTACATACTTATAAAAGAATTATTTAACTTATCATAACCATTAATTTTTTGGAGAGGCCATTTTATGTTGGGTAAGTTGAAATCGCCTATAATTATTACGGTTTTTTCAGCTGCTGCTTTTCCAATAGCATTAAATAAAACTTCATCTGATTCAGCAAGGGTGTTAGAAGGGGGTCGATATATACAAGCCAGTAGTAAGTCAAGATTTTCATATTGGATATCAACCCATATTCCCTCAACAATATTCTTATGATACTCATTATTGATTTTAGAAACGATTGCAGCTTTATTAATTTCATGTGCTACATATATGGCGACACCACCCCCTCTTCTCTGGTTTCTGTCCAGGCGGTAGAGTGTGTATCCTGATATATTAATAATATTGTCAGTGATCCCAGAGTGCAGGTGGGTTTCTGTTATTAAAATAAATGTGGGTTTATGAATATTAACTTCAGCGAGAAATAGGTCATATCTGTTTTTTTTTTTATTTAACTTAGAAAATTTACCTTTCAAATGCAAATTTAATTTATTGTATAAGTGTCTAATAGATATAAGAGTGGCTTGTCTTGATAGGTACACTACTGTGCTCCCACATTTGCACCTTTGAAATCATAAACTGATAAATAAATATATTTTACCACATTTGTCGATGTATTTTTTATCTACGCCTTACATACTCGTATTTTTTACTTCTTAGCTTTCCAACTGCGTGATCTCATGGTGGCATGGAAAGGGCAACTATCACAATCCAGTGCTGGACACGATGACGTTATTGCGGCGATAAGATTCTTTGGGAAGTGATTAGAGACGCGCAAAAGCATCCTCACCATCTGCCTGACGCAGGTTCTTGCTGGTTACGGTGTTTATGGAGACCATCGACGGCAACAGCTTCTCATGCCTGTTATGGCTAATACCAGCCTGGTCTGCACGAATATTTGAAAGAATCACCGTAGCTCTGGCTCCTCGCTTCACTAATAGTGGAGGAAGTTATTTTGTTAATTTCTGTTTAATTAATGTGTGTTAGCACAAAATTATTCTTACTACTTCCCATAAAAAACCGGCTAATAGCGTGTCGGGCCACGCTCAGTGTAGGGTTCCGTAGTTTCCTGTCTGTCACATTATTGTGTGTCCCCACTTAAGTTACTTAAACACAATTATAATTTCCCACTATACCAAATATTCTTATTAAAAACAATGAACGACAGACAACGAGCGAGAAACGAGAGACTAACCAAAAAATTCGACAATATAAATAGCTCATACCCGTCTCGACCCCGTCAACTTAGGAAACAGCGCGAAATAGCCCAAAGTACAGCGCCATCTCTCGGGAAATTGGCTTACTAATTTATGCAAACTAGAGGGTTTATGTACATTGGATTTTCGGTTGTAATTTTGGATTGCGTGAACCGATTTTAATAATAAAATATGTAAACTAAGTTAAAAAAAAGAAAATGCTTGCATGTATGGTTAAGAGCCTTCACTATCCTTTTCGCGCTATTTGGCTCAAAAAGTATGATGTTCAAACCTATTTATATCCATAAATGACTTATTGTACAAACGTGTGATTTACTAATACCATTAGGAAATATTCTTGTCTAAATAGTTAGACAGGATTCAATTTAAATTAATAGCACACTAATTGTGAAGTGTATTCCTAGTCACATAATTATAATAAACAGAGTTTTTTTTAATTTTACTTTCAGAATCAATTTCGAAGCTTGAAAACGTCTAAAGTTCTAACTGAATTAAGAAACAAAAAATACAAGCCTGTAGCTAGAATTCTCAACAAAATAGTTATAGAAAAACATTTACTGATATATTTATTTAGAAACAATTATCATATTATAATTAAATGAGCCATCAAACGTCATTAAATAGCCCCTGATCGTTCCCGGTGCAAAAGTACCCCTAACAGTCGCCGCATTACCTCGCTGAATAGCGATAGCCATCCTTTGCATCAAGAACGACCCGGACCGGGAGTCACCCGTTGCCTCCCCGAGCCTACGGCCTAAATCCGCCACATAACACTTTGCCTCCGTACTCCAACTGCCTAGAGTCTCCACAGCAACCGGCACAAAATGGTAAAGCTGATTCAAGGAAGCGTACTTCAGCCTTTTTTTAGAGCAGGCGTTTTCAGCGGCAGAGGCAGTGTGTATGGTGCGACTCAGGTGACTGGCGGCGACAGTGCTGACGCAAGTTTCGTCCCAGATCTGACAGTCCCCGTTTTTCCATGGCACCAGAGTCAGTCCATCCAGCCTCTTACCATTAGACCGGCTAAGACCTAGAGGCTCAAGTACGCAGGGGACGTTTGTCGATTTAGGTATGGGCTCTACGGACTATGTCGTTCAGGGCATGATGATGAGGGAACCTCCCTGTGCAGTTCAGTACGTGATGGCCATTGGCTTCCACCATAGAACCGCAGGTGCATGTATGAGGTTAACACACCTTACAGCCCAGGCAATTATTAATTAATAAAATTAATATTAAACAATGTCAAATTGTGTGGTACTTTTTATTTTACCACTTTGTCGGCGTGATTGATATACATATTGGTATCAAACAGTTGTCTAGTGCTAACGGTCATTGAGATTATCCGCGGACGGACGGACAGACAGACTGACATGGTGAAACTATAAGGGTTCCTAGTTGACTACGGAACCCTAAAAAGTGACTCATCGTTTTGTAGCGACATCTATGGCGCCACATAAGAACTACGAAGAAAGTACGAAATCCTGCATCGCGCATTCACAGTTCTCCGCGCGATTTGAATATATACGACAGCCCGAAATCATCTATCGGGCAGTCGCCCACCAGACTATAACATCTGTCTGGTCGGAGGATCCTCCCTTTTCAACGGAGGTTTGCGGGACTTTACTCTCTGTTCCGCCTACCTCCAAACTGGTGACCCTCGAGTATGAACGTCAACGCAGCCTTCGTGCAGCTACTACATCGTGACGTCATCATCACTTCCTCAAGCTTTCGAGCAGCGAGCCATAGCCAGCACCCACGGCTATGAAGGGTATCCTGACCACCAGCATGACCACCAGGTCATACCTGGTCATCCCCCTCAGCCTCATCAGCGACCTTGGCTTAGCACACCGCACCTTCGGCCAGTCATTTGAAGAGCCATGAAGAACCTCTCCTGGTCGACGCCAGCAGTCAAGCCCTACGTCGCACAAGCACCGCTCCGACTCACTGGAGCCAGCAGCACTACTCCGACTCACTGGAGCCTGCAGCATCATCCCGACTCACTGGGACAGCACCACCCCGACTCACTGGGGCATCATCCCGACTCACTGGGACAGCACCACCCCGACTCACTGGGGCATCATCCCGACTCACTGGGACATCATCACCCCGACTCACTGGGGCATTATCCCGACTCACTGGGATAGCAAACACCCCGACTCACTGGGATAGCAAACACCCCGACTCACTGGGGCATCACCGCAGTTCCGACTCACCGAGAACTATGCGGCATCGGTTCCGACCCACTGGAACCAACCTATCACTGGCCTGGCACGCATCATGAAGCATCAAAGAACCATCGATCTCCGATCTCCGGAGGGGAGTGATGTAGCGACATCTATGGCGCCACATAAGAACTACGAAGAAAGTACGAAATCCTGCATCGCGCATTCACAGTTCTCCGCGCGATTTGAACATATACGACAGCCCGAAATCATCTATCGGGCAGTCGCCCACCAGACTATAACATCTGTCTGGTCGGAGGATCCTCCCTTTTCAACGGAGGTTTGTGGGACTTTACTCTCTGTTCCGCCTACCTCCAAAGTTTTTATATACTAAAAACATATACCTACTGCAGTATTTTTCTGAGATTTTTTTCTTGCCAGCTAGTTTTCTTATTTTTCTGTATTTTCTAAAATTCCAAAAACGCTACCCTACTCTACCGTACTCTACCCTACTCTACTCTACTCTACCCTATCCTGCTCTACCCTACTCTACCGTACTATACTCTACGCTACCCTACACTACCCTAATTTTTTTTACATAAGAACGTAATATTCGCATTGGCATTTGCGAATATTCGTAGAATTCACAAAAACATGCGAATAATTGCTAATTTTTTTCGACAAACAAAAAGGTATTTAGGTATTGTTTGAACGGTTATAGAATGATAATACAACTGATGTAAAAAATGTAAAATTTTGACGAATATTCGCGATCAATATTCGCGAATATTCGTTGAAATTTAAGGCCCAAGCGCCCGAAAAGTGCCATAAAACAGTAACTTTCTGAAGCCTACTCCTCGGTAATGGCCAGGTTAATAGGTTAGAAAAAAAAAAATGTTTATTATAGACTAGCTTTGCCCGCGCGGCTTCGCTCCCGCTCTTCCTTACTCCACCCTACTATACCCTACTCTACCCTACCCTACCCTACTCTACCCTACTCTACCCTACTCTACTCTACTCTACCCTCCTCTACCTTACTCTACCCTACTCTACCCTACTCTACACTACTCTACCCTACTCTACCCTACTCTACCCTACCCTACTCTACTCTACCCTACTCTACCCTCCTCTACCTTACTCTACCCTACACTACCCTACACTACCCTACTCTACCCTACACTACCCTAATTTTCATTTTTTTTCCATAAGAACCTTCTCCTCATAATAACGAACACAACAAAAAAAAAATTAGCGAAATCGGTCCCGGCGTTGTTGAGTTATGCGCTTACCAACACATTTTGCGATTCATTTTTATATTATAGATTCATGACAACATTATCAACATTTGATTATTTCGTGCTATTAATATTTTTGTCTAAAAAAATATTTAGCAATTTCGCAACTTTTCCCTACTTCTTCGAAACGGCTTGGATCTTTAGAAACATTTTTATACATAAAAATTGGTGGTTAAATATTGTTCAAAGTGAACATTGCATATGTAAATCAATCAATATTTCGCAAAGAAAATGGATTTAAAGGTCAGCTGCGCGCTTTCCGGGCGCTGTTAGCCGCAAATAAATGCACAGATTTGCGCTGCCACCTAGGCAGGTGCGAGAGGTCTACATAATTTTGACCAGATTGTTCAAGAGACTATAAGCCTTAACATTCTTCACATCAGTTGTGTTATCATTCTATATCTGTTCAATCAATACTTAAATAACTTTATGTTTGTCAAAAAAAATTGCCAAATATTCGCATGTTTCTTGTGAATTCGAATGCGAATGTAAAAATGTGCGAATATTCGCGCGAATGCGAATGCGAATTCGTTACATCACTAATAGATCGTTTTCAATTAACTCAATGATTATTAAGCGTATAGCTGTGAAATTTTAAAGGTATACAATGTAATTAAGCAGCTGAAACTTGGTAAAACACAATCGCAATTATGTAGCTAATGATTATTTAAAAAAAACATTGAGAACATTTTTTTTCTGCTAGAGTAACGATATTATAGCATAAACCGTAAGTAACTAAAATATCAGCAAAAAAGGTAAATAAACCAAATTTATAGATTCGGCGATTGAGTACCTAATATACATATCGCAAAGACGTAACTTGTTAAAATAGCAACACTCAGGTGTACGGTATTGTGTCTCAGCCGGCGCCGGCGCACGCGATATGTGCCAGACTGTCGGCGGCAGTACTGTTACTGCCGCCAACACACTGGCACGTATGGCATCTGTATTAGAATCGTTGTCTGTTTTCGCGAGCCTTCGTGTACCCTCGGGTATTCTCGTGTTTCCCCGTTATGGCAGTGATCGTAGACCTGGATGCCATCCTGCTGGAGCTGGGTCAGTTTGGCCGCTATCAGATTCGCAACTACTGCTTCATCCTGGTGGCGATTCTCATGAGTGCCGTCAATAACAGTCAGTACATCTTCGCTGCTGGTGATGTTCCTTACAGGTACGACTGGTATTGCCTATGTTTCGGGACATACAAGCCTATGCCAGACGAAGAATTTAGAGTTTTTTAAGTTACAATTATGCTACATGTAGCATAATGTAAATTGATCTGATGAATAAATCAAAGACTGTATGTGGAAGTGATTAGTGGTGATCATAGAATTAGTAAGAATGAAAAGCTCTTCATCTTGCTTAAGAGAAGTTTCTTTTTTTTTGGTAAAGTCGAAGATTATAAAAACCGATTTTGGGTAGACCCTACCCAAAAGATTAGTTGATATTAAATTTTATTGATTGGTCTGTATAATGAAGAAAGAAGAGCCTGCCTGTCTAAAATTTAATAAATCAACCAATCAACGAACAGACCGGTATACGAGTATCTATGACCACCAGAATTAGCTAAATTAAATAGGTAAATTTATTGTAAGTGACATTTTCATAACGTTTCTTTTAGGTTAAAAGGTATACCTAATCATATAATGTTGGTATAAGTGACAAAATACGAAAAGAAATAAGCGTAATTTTCTAGTTTATCATCATATTTAGTCCATCTAACATTTCATGAATTTAAATTCAATTGAAATCTTTTGTGTTAAATTGATTATCTTTGACTTAGAAATTACGTACTACCTACCTAAGGATCTTAATAAAGATAATGCCAAGATACTTTAATTTCTAATGTTTATCTTACACATATGTACATACGCAATACTTTTGTCATCGTCACGCTAGTCAGCAGGCGGTATCAGTAGCTAGTGAATAAATTAGGACTTGGATCAACTTGGATTATAAAAATATAAGCAATATAACTGGCAATAAACCATGTCCTTGTGTTTGTTTTGACTATAATTTAAAAAACGGTTGATAGTTTAAGTTTCATGGTTATATCGATATGTTTTCTAACCGTTTCTTACTAGACCTACCTCATAAATATAATAACTTTAGGTCTACAAAGGTATCACGTAAAAATTTGAGGCCACAACATTTTCCTGTCTGTTAATATCGCCTGCATTGACCTGTTAGATCTTCTCTGTCTATCAAATGTGATTACTCAAATCCGGTCTGTCTTCGAGACCGACAGGTTTTGAGTATTTTTGCTGTGTGAGTATAAGGCCCGTACCTATTAATAAATGTTTTGCAGCCCAAGATCTCGTACTTGATATCAAGTTTGAGATCCTAGTTGTATTATTAACGAGATTCACAAGCGTGTGTGTTTATTAATTAGCAATGATCTTGAGCTTTTGACATCGTATAATCGGAGATCAAATGATATCGCAACTTGAGGACGGAGTTGAGTATCGTGTATGCGGGCCTTAATGCACTGTATTTAACTAGTTTATTTTAAATTTTATACTATATAAAAGTAATTAAATTATTACCTATATTATTTATTTCTTCGAACGTTTGAAGTTTTGCTTTTGGTAGTTATTTGTATTTTATTCCGGAAAAAACATTGTTCAAATGTTAGTGTAGTTATATCTTAGATAGTAACAATGTATAGTATATTATATCTGCATATCTACAGTTTGAGATACTACTATGCTAATAAAATTTATACAAGAAAATAATATCTATTTCTGTCTACAATCTCTATTTGGAATGATAATTCAAATTATAATGATCATGGGACATGTAATGTACTACCTATGTAATAGGACATTATAGTTATCCATATAATAACTTTGAAGCTAGATCAGGAATCCCAAAAATAGTAGGAATTTAATGAAAATAAACATAACTCGTCAGAGGAACTGCCCACACTTAAGTATTCAGTTTACCGAATTTTTACCTAATTGGTATAGAGCATTGAAATTTTTAGATAATAAAACAAATTCAGGATCTAGAAATCAAGGTATTAATAACAGGGGGACAAGTACAAATAAGATAAATAGTTTACATGTTGGGCACACAGTGCTCCTTTTGTTCGGAGCCACACAGGCTTAGTTATTGTAAAAAAAAAAATATGACGCTTGTCGTAGTTTTGTTCTAGAAAAGGGTATTTGTTTCAATTGCTTGGGTAACAATCATTCTGCTAAGGTGTGTCAGTTCCATCAATTGTCGAATTTGTAAACGTCGTCATCATTCTTTACTGCATCCACCCACCGCGTCTTCTTCCGCGAGTTCCTGTAACAATACACAGGAAAACGCGGGAACGTTGGCACATAAGGAAAACAAGCCAGCGAAGGATAGTATGGATAGCCCTATATCTACAGAAAATAGGCAAATTAACCAGTCGGTTAGCTAGTTTTATTAGCTACAGCTCTAATAAGAGCTGAGTCGAAGGCAAGCACATACCAGGTGGTTAGAGCATTAATAGACCAAGGCTCACTGTCTTTGGTTACTGAAGCTACAGTGCAGTTCTTGGGGTTGAAGAAAACTCCTTCAACTCATAGAATCAAAGGAGTTGCCACCTTAAATCTACGGTCTCGAATAGATTCAAATTTTAATATTCAAATCCAAGCGTTAAAATCTATTACCACGCTTCTTCCCGGTACAAAGGTAACGACAGTAGAATAGGTAGATCTTGAGAAAGAAACTTTGGCAGACCCACAACATCATACTCCGAATAAAATAAATGTATTATTAGGGGCTGATGTTTATACCCAGATTATTGAAGACGGTTTGAAAAAAAATGTGAATGGGGCCGTCGCCGCATCGTAGGCCAATGTTTTGGATTTTTTTTTAATTTTTTTATCTGACTTAAACTGGTACTTGACTGCGATAAATATCTCGGATAGGTGCAAATAAGGAACTAAAGAAATTTTGGGAGTTAGAAGCCGAACAATTAAAATCGATTGTTGTCGGAGAAAGAAAAACAATGTGAAGAGTTATTTTCGGCAACTATCACCCGAGATGGAAATGAACGGTATGTGGTTAGACAACCGTTTCGTGAACAGACGTCGACTTACCAGGAAGGTGGGTTTGAAGAGATAGCTGAAAAAAGGTTAAATGCATTACACATAAGATTGAAGAAAAATACGGATTTAAAAGTAAAATACGAGGTGCAGTTTTAAAACTGCACAATATTTCAGGAGGTTGTAATAAAACTCATAAATAATCATGTAAAAAAACGATACCTGGTCAATAATCAGTAATACTTGTTATTTTATTTTTTAATTACACTAAACTAAATCGATTGATCGATGGCCGCGGGGGCGTGGCTAGGGTGTGGCGTGCGGGATGATGATTGGATGATACATTATTTATGAAACTAAAAAATCGTTGCGAGTTAGTGTGTGTGAAAACGCCCTTTATTCTTCCGTGTTTGTGTGTGTGAAAGAAAGCGCGGTTATAAAAAAAAAAAATTACCTACTTATTTTATTTTATTATTGATTCGGGTCGAGAATCACTAACATAATTACCTCCTGAAATATTTTGCAGCTTCAAAACGACACCTTGTATAAACAAATGTTCCATGAATACTTACAGTTAGATCATATGGAAAGGGTACCTGAAAAAGAAAGAGAATACAATATACTTACCACACCACGCAGTTATAAGGGATGATATAGATACAACCAAAGTGCGTGTGGTATTCGACGCGTCCTGTAAAGGTAAAAGAGGTTATTCTTTAATTCATAAAACCCCAAGCGAATACCGGCGTTCGCGCTAACGACAAATTGATGATTGGACCTCGCTTCTACGCTTTGAAACTTCGGCACTTGTTGATGCGTTGGAGAAAACATCCGATATGTCTAGCAGCGGACATCGTTAAGATGTACCGGCAGGTAAAGGTAGTGACTGTTGACACCGATTACCAGAGAATACTGTGGAAGGAAGAGCCGGAAGATGTAGTAGAACACTATCGTATGCTGAGAGTCACGTTCGGCACTGCATCAGCTCCTTATCTGGCGGTGAAGACAACAATAAGAGGCTTATGATAATGGCGGAGAATATTCAATGACTGCTGAAAACGTACTAAATGATTTTTATATGGCCGATCTGCTTACCGGTTGTAGTAATACTGAAGAAGGGTTAATTATTTTCAAAGAAATAAATTTATTATTAAGTAAAGCAGGATTCAAACTTCAAAATAGTGTGTTTGTTAGTGATGGATGTGCAAAAATGATTACTTAATAAAATAAAGGAAATTATTGAAGGACTGGGAGAAATCGCAGAAGGTTTTCAGCTGAAGGAGGATGAAATAGTTAAACTATTAGGGCTTACCTGGAATCGTCGTTCCGATGATTCCCAATACTCGGTGAATCTTCAGCAGGAACCTGGACCAGTAACTACAAGAAAGATAATTTCACACATTGCTAAATTGTATGATCCACTTGGTTGGGTAGCACCTAGTGTTATTATGGCAAAAATAATTATATAAAATCTACTGACTGGGACGAGGAAGTAACAACAGAGATTTTAAATGAATAGAATACTTTTCGGAATGGGCTATCACTGATCTCATAAATTAAGATTCCTCATTGGCTTGGGACAAAATCGGATGACAATCTCGTTGAGTTGCACGGATTCTCCGATGCGTCTAAGGCAGCTTATGCCACGGCAGTGTATATATTCGTGTGATTGATGCTGAGGGTAACTTACGCGTTTCTTTAGTAACGGCTAAGATAAAGGTAGGACCCATGAAGCAGGTATCTATTTCCAGGCTTAAACTGTGCGGAGCAGTAATAGTCACTAGACTCCTAGTTGAAGTAGCAAGGCATAAGTAATGTACATTGTACGTGCATGGACGGATTCCACCGTGGTTTTAGCATGGCTCAACAGTCATCCTAATCGCTAGAAGACTTTCGTTGCTAACCCGATCTCAAAGATATTGACAACGTAGGATTCTACCCAATGGTCACATGTTTCTTCAGGCCAAAATCCTACTGATCTCGGATCACGAGGAATCTACCCCTCGGAACTGTGCAACTGTTCTTCGTGGTTCAACGGCCCAGCTTTTTTGTCAGAATCTGAAATATCTTACAGTAAGCCAAAACAATTAGAGACCGATTTAGAAATTGCGATGGTTAACTTCACCACAACTGAGAAGTCCTTATGAGATTATATTCTTGTCATTTACCAAATTGATACGAGTTGTGGTTTAGACGTTTTTTAAAGTTAATTGGAAATAAGAAACAGTGTAGCAACTATTTGCTGCCAGAAGAACTGGATGAAGCTCTTAAATGCGCTATTAGAAATTGTCATGCAGAAGGTTTCAAAGAGGAGATTGTTAATATCAGGAAACAAGGTCACTTGATCAAATTAAAGGGACCTCTCACAACTTTGAATGCTTACTTAGATAAAGCGAACATTTTAAGGGTAGGAGGAAGGTTAGAAAAATCACAGCTTTCTCTGACCTCAAGATAATACAAATCTATCAGAACTGCCAATGACTGCATTTTTCTCCAGTAAGATCTGGATTACAGTTACTGTTGCAAAAATAAGATAAAATTAAGCATACCTAAATGTAACTACATTTCTTTTACTAAAAACAAAAAGGTACTCAACTTCGCATATACCCTGTGTCTCTCACATCTCGCTAAATTAAATTCTATACTCGATCTAGGTATTATACTTGACTCCAAGCTCTGCCTCGATTCACACATAAATAAAATAAAATTCTAAGCAAATCCTACCAAATGTAATGAATTCATTATGCGGTCAACTCTAGATTTCGCTCAAGAACCTCATTATACCTATGTTTGTATAAAGTGCTTTTTCGTTCACAATTAGAGTATGCAGTGCCAGTATAGAACCCTTTCTATACAAAATACATCGAAATGGTCAAATAAGTGCAATATGAATTTTTACGCGCAGTGCATTATACAAGGTGTCGTTTTGAAGCTGCAAAATATTTCAGGAGGTAATTATGTTAGTGATTCTCGACCCGAATCAATAATAAAATAAGTAGGTAATTTTTTTTTTTTTTTATAACCGCGCTTTTTTTCACACACAAACACGGAACAATAAAGGGCGTTTTCACACACACTAACTCGCAACGATAGTTTAATAAATAATGTATCATCCAATCATCATCCCGCACGCCACACCCTAGCCACGCCCCCGCGGCCATCGATCAATCGATTTAGTTTAGAGTAATTAAAAAATTAAATAACAAGTATTACTGATTATTGACCAGGTATCGTTTTTTTATATGATTATTTATGAGTTTTATTACAACCTCCTGAAATATTGTGCAGTTTTAAAACTGCACCTTGTATATGCCAGAGATCCTACCTACCATACGCCCAGTTACTTAGCAAGTACAAACTTTTAACCCTTAGCTCCCGTAGAAAGTACTTTGAATCTATAACCCTATATAAAATAATCGGTAATAAATTTAACTGTACAGATCTAAACAGCATGATTTGTTATACTGTTATACGCATTACACGCAGGCACACTCTTCGCCAAACACGCATGCCGCACTTATTCTGGCAAGCGGTCACCTGTCCGCCGTATGGTTGATTCTTACAATAAATATTTCAATAATACTGATATTTTCAATTGTACTATGAGTAAATTTAAAAGACTCATCTGCAGCTCTCTGTTCAATTAATGTATTTTTCATTACTCATACTCTGAAATTAGGTCTGAAGTTGCCTGAGGAGCGGGCTGATAGTGATACTTTTCATCCCTAGGGAGTTTTACTTTACAACTGACAGCTGTCAAATTATTAAAAAAAAAAGTAATTCTGTCTTCACATTTCTATTGAACCATGTTCCAATTTTCCATACAGCCAGTCAATCGCAGCGCGATATAAAATTGAAATAACTTAAAGAAAAGTATTTAATGTTATATTTTAACTATTTCTTTAAAATACTTACTTTATTTTTAAAAGATTACAATTAATTTCTAATTTTTCGTTAATGAGGCTGAATAGGTGGCCGGCCACAGAAAAAAAAAAAAATGGCGGGAAAGTGGCAATCAGTCGTTGGTTTTTTCGAGTTTTATTTACATTTCCGTACAACAGAGATTTGAATTAACACGTTATGTTTATCAGATTAAAATAGTGATTTAACGCCTAATTTCATAAGAAAAGAGGCTAAAGCAGTAGTGGAATACCTTTTACCGCCTAAATCAGAAGAAAGATATCTACTTAAAATCATAGGTACGACGACTCAGGTTTTACAAACTTTTTATTTTATTTTTAGTTTCCTCGTATTCGTAATGAAAAGCACAGTGTTTACCTCGGGGTGAAAGTAACCCATTTAACCCCCCGAATTAGCGACCTCGTTTCGCTCGGCCGCCAACTCGTTCTCGAGACGAAATGAGTTACTTTCACCCCTAGTGTAACAATGTACTAATCCTTGTAAATACTGCCATCTTAATTCAACTTTTACTGTCCCTAAAACAATATTTCTAACTGCATGTACTGTTATTAACACCCTTTTCGATTATATTCTTATTTATACATTATGTCTACCTGTGGGCAACGTTGTGGGTTGCATTATTGTCAAAATGTACCTATGTCTTATATTTAATTAGTTGTAAGATATTATAATGTAACTGTTTGTTGCTACTTTTTTAAAAATAATTAAGGCGTAACCAATAATAAGTGCCAAGTGACCTCTGGGAGTTTAATCTCTTTGCTCAGAAAGGATGAATCTGCTAAGATAGTGACTATAACAGAAGTGTGGACGACAACAAATAAGTTGTTATATGGGCACAAGTATGAAGATGATTAGGTACTGATGAGGCCAAATGAAAAATGGTCTTTTCCAGATGCGCAGTACCAGAATGCGAGTTATCCCCTCCGGAGTTCGTCACGGGCAACTGGGACTCCTGGGCATTGCCGGACGAGAGGGCCAGCTGCGAGCGCTTGGTGCCCACGGGGCAGGAGTGTGCGCCATCCAGCTTCAGCGCGAATGAGAGCAAACGCTGCTCCTCTTGGGTCTACGAGAACCACAACACTATTGTTGCCGAGGTGAGTACCGTATGTATATACAGCGTTATTTGTAAAACACTAACAATCTTGCAGGACTGTATTACGTTATAAACAACAACTTTTGTTCTGTGAGTTTTTACAAAACATCATTCATTTCCCAAAAACAAACCTTCAAGATTTCGTTGTTCTATCTAACACATTTCCACTCTGTATTTTGCTATACATACCTACGTCTGTATAACGCGACGCAAATGCATCTAGCACCCCCGCTGCCCGATCTACGCTCCCCTCCGCTATTGTACTATAGCTTGCTTCGCATCCTCCTCCTCCTCGAGTCGTATTCCTCATTACTGAGGGTCGTGAAATTCCCGCTGGATTAGCTTCTTATTGATGGAATCTCGCCATCTGTGACTATGACTGTGGTCTTTGATAGACTACGTAATATTTAGAACGTTCAATTTAAATATTTTTATATTTGTATGAAAATTTGAAACATGATAAATTTTTAAAAGTCATAGAACAAAAGTTGCCGTTTATGGTATTAGTAACACAGTCCTGAGTGGTTGCAAGGGTTTTATATATAACCCTGTATGTTGAAATCAAAATAATTGATGATTTCTTGTACGACTGCTCAGTTCTCTTCATGTTCTGTTTCTGCGTGCCTAGTTGATCGTGACACGCCAGTGAGGGAAAGGGCCGTAATCCGTCACGCGGGCCCAGTGCGGGTTTGTACTTCATTAATTGAAAGACATTGTGACGTGTAAATGTAATTTTATGTTTTATACTTTTAGTACTTCGCCGGCATTGTGTTATTCTTCACGTCTCTCTTTAGAGATGGACTGTATATTCAAAGATGATACGTGAAATAATATCTCTGACTGCAAATATGCTTCAAGTATCACAAATTGTATCACACATATGTAGAAATGAAAGTTTTTTCTAAGACGACAGATAGTCCTACTGTTTTATAGATATCAATACAGATTCTGAACTCGTCACTTGACGAGAACGTGTGCTACCAACACTATAACTAAGCTTCTTGATAACATGGTATAATGAGAGGTAATGGGAGGTTAAGATATGCGACCGTATCTGCTCAATAACCACAACTCAGCAAGGTCATCGTCCTCGTCGTCGATGAATTGGTCACCCTATTTCTAAACTAGACACCAATCTTGCCACATCTAGTTTAAACTAGACTAGCTTTTGCCAGAGGCTTTGCCGTGATATCAGATTTCTCTATACAAATTTTGGATCCTCAGAGGATGAATTTTGGAAAATTCTTATTTTTAATTTTCTTCATAAAAGAAACCTTTGCACAAAATTTCATTGTTCTAGGTCTAAGGGTTTAGTCTGAGCGTTGATGAGGTACTGAGTAAGTCAGGACCAAAGCACGCTTTAGTTTTCAAAATATTAAGGCACTCAGTTATTTGGTTAATATATTAGTATGCATACTACACCTTATCTGCTAAAACATAACTGGTTTCCGAGGGAAGCTTCAGGCCTAAAAACATATTATCTACATATTATAGTAAATGTAGTCTGAATCAAATGAACTATTGTTAATTACTTGTTTGATCACATAACATTGGCAGTCGCTAACAGAAAGCCAGCCACAATTTAACGATACTTGATCTCAGAAATATTTTTTTAATTCAATAGTTTTGCGCTGCCCACTATCTCACACACAACACAGACTTGCATCGTACCATGAGCTGTGCATCTTGAGTTTTGTTATGTCTGTACGTTTCAGTTCGACCTGGCGTGTGAAGAGTGGAAGCGCACGCTTGTGGGCACCATCCACGTTGCCGGTCTGTTCGGGGCGCTGCCTGTCACCGCCTACATATCGGACATGTAAGTTCGTAACCTTCGTAACAATGATTACTACTTATTTATTGTTTCATATCCAACCTGTGGAAGTGTCCAGTACAAGGTTTCCTAAATCGTTAATGGCAAAAAGGAGAATCATCCGACCAGAGAGTCAATTAACAATAATGTAATAATAATGTATTTCAGAGTTAAAACTTGTTCATTGACTACAGATTGTTGTCAGACTGGTATAATAATGTTCCAATCACGTGGATAACTTTGATAGCACGACTATATAATGAAGTCAAGATGTCTCGGTATCGCTCTGGATATTACAGGAAGATTGCGAGAACGTCAAACATAAAGTGCATGCAAGAAGCCGCCTGCGTGATGCACCAGTTGGGGGCGTCTCCTCAAGTGCTATGAACGACTGGGACGATGCTCAACTTCTCCGTTAGAGAATATGTCTGTCCATTATGTAGGTAGACATACTAGATAGTCCCACAGTAACTTAGCGGATAAAGCAAGTAGTGAGGTGAAACGTGCCGAATTTTCACTGGTCGCTTTAAAGCAACTCCGCTACGAATGCTGTATCTAGGGCGTAGCACCCTCAAAAATTTGCAGGACCATGGTTAACTGCAGAAGCAGATCAGTGCCCATGTGTGGTAAACGATAGTCCATGTCATGGCAACTCTAATTCAGGGAGTAAAATCTTTTTTGGGAGACGCTTAAACCTCCTGATGATTTCATTGAGCCATCGAAGAGCCTTGCCACGCGTTGCCTTGACCAGGTCAAGATCAGCAGCAAAGATAACTCTCCACAGATTCAGTTCAGTATAGTTCTCGGACGGTTCCGATCTTCAGTGTTTGTGCTATGACTCTCCGCTGATCAAGTCCCACCTTTCATCGTCTTGTGTCCTGTTACTTGTTCACGTGAAGATCTAATGAAAACGTCTGCAGACGACAGTGCCGTGGCAGAATGCTGAGCCAGAAAGTAGAATATTTTTGTCAGCGATCTGCTCAGAAGAATATCAATGCATAGGGAGATGCTATATGATGCAAGTGAAAATTGTCAAGTACATATATTAGCTCTTGAGCTAATCTCGTTTTATCTTAACTGTAGATGTTTCAAAGTAGTCATCATTTGTTATTATTTTTATCTCTTTATTCTTTTATTTAAATACCTACATTTATTTTTTAAATATTCCAATAATTAACAACAATCTTTTTATTATTATTCTTCTTCTTGTTTCTCCAGGTACGGTCGTCGCACAGCCTTAGTACTCGCAGCGGTGTGCCCTGTGTTGATGGGCATCATCCGCTCCTTCTCCAACTCCTACATCATGTACCTGTGCTTTGAGTTCCTGGATTCCTTCGTGGGAGGAGGCCTTTTCAGTACTGGCTTCATTCTGGGTGAGCTGTTGGTGAAAAAATCTTTTTAATAGGATTTCACAATCAATTTGCCTAAGTTGACGGCACGGTTAGCGCAGTGGTTAGGCTGGGTTTGATTCCCGAACAGACCAAATATTTGTATAATTTTACTTTCAACTACAAATAAATTAAAAAGTAACCGTTGCCTCTCCAAATGGTTCTGCTTACGTGACTCGTCAACATCAGCGCGGCATTCTTCCATGCCAGTACCAAGAAATCAATTGGCTGTTTTAATATCGCTAAATTACTACTACTACTACTGCTACTCCCACTACTCCACCACCCACCCATACTCCCATACTGAAACTCGTTGGTGTTTTACTAAAGAGTTTCAGTATATTCCTTCCATGTAGTCTGTCTAATAAGTCAACCAACTTGGGTAATTACTAAGGTAAAATGAAAAATGAAAGAGATACTGATCATTACATACTAATAGAAGAACCTGAAAAAAGTATCGAATATAAGTATTTTTTAATTAATTAAATACTTTACAAAATTCCCAAGTCGGTTGACTTATTAGACAGACTCTATCCTTGCCATTTTTCGGTTTATTGGCATTGTAGTGAGATGCAATCTCGATATATAATATAATATGAGATGACTAAATGTTAAATAGTTTTAGTGAATATATTTTGTAGCTGTAAAAGTCAAGAATTTGTATACTATTTAGATAGTGAGTTTTTTTTTAGCTGTTGAAACTTAATTTATTCCACACTTTATAGAACACTAGTCACATCAAACATTCTATACTTGATGTGTCCTTTCTGTACTTTCAGCCAGTCGCTAATATTTTCGACGATAATATACTTACAGATTTAATACCATATATTCACTTGAATACATACGTATTTTTTAGTAATCTTGTATTACGTGTTACAGCACTCGAAATGGTTGGCCTAGACAAACGGGTACAGGGTGGTAGCCTGATCTCCTGTACATACGCCCTGGGTCAAGTTCTGACAGCAGGAGTAGCCTGGCTCCTTCCCTACTGGAGGACCTACACCCTGGTAATCTATGCACCTTCAGTCCTCTTCATCACATACTACTGGCTGATAGATGAGAGTATCCGTTGGTTACTCAGCAAAGGAAGAAATAAGGAAGCTGCCATAATTATTTTCAAAGCCGCAAAGATGAATAGAAAGAAACTGTCTTCCGACACAATTAAACGGTTGACTGAAGAACCTGAAAATCTTCCCAAAATTGATGATAAGACTCCAATAGAGAAAGATAAAAGATCTATACTTATGCAAGTAGTAAGATCGCGAAAGCTGATGCTCCGTCTGCTGGTGTGTTCGTTCTGGTGGGTCACGCTGACGTTCGTGTACTATGGACTGTCCATTAACTCGGTGTCACTGGCGGGCAGCAGCTACGTGAACTACATCCTGACGTCGCTGGTGGAGATCCCCGGGTACTGCCTCTGCTCTCTCACACTCGATAGGTTCGGGAGAAAGAGCTCCACCATGACGGCGTTCATCATCTGTGGTCTGTCGCTTGTAGCGATACCTTTTGTACCTATGTGTAAGTTATTTTTTTTAATACTTATTACGGATCGTGTGGTAGCAGATTTTCTTGCTTCCAATAGGGCTACTATTAATAAAACATAATAATAATAATAATTTTATTACATACGTGTATATTAATAAGTAGCATACTTTCCATGCGTTAACATAAAAAAAAATATTATTATAAAATTGTGCTTTACTACAAAACATTTAGATGATCTGACCTTAATCATACCAATTTTTCTAGGTAAATTTTTTCGAGAACTTATGTTTCTACTGAGCTCATGTTAACACTAATATACTTCCTTTTGATTTTAGCAATATCATGGCTACAGACAACCCTCAATATGCTGGGCAAGCTGTGCATCAGCATGGCGATGAGCAGCATCTACATCTACACAGGGGAGCTGTTCCCCACACAGGCGCGCCACATTATGCTCGGCACCTGCTCCATGATCGGCAGGATAGGCGCGCTAGTGGCGCCACAAACACCGCTGCTCGTCAGTATTGTTTAGATTAACAATGATCACCCACCAGTACTAAAACCGGCCGCGAACCACGTGGCTGGGAATCACCTCGCCAGCAGCATTCAGAGACGGCAGTAGGTCTCAGCGCCGATTCTAAAATTTATTTAAAGTCGTCAATTGCGTTTAGTGCAACTAAACGCAGTGGTCGCTGAGGCGTCTTCATAACGTCTAGTTGTCCTTATATATAGGGTGACTGAAAATTAGCAACCGATAATTATACACGGGATTGTACTCATGATTACAGACAACTTTCCCAAATAAACTTTTTTTATACTTATTATTTAACTGGAACATGTAGTTATCTACTCTGATTACACCACACCTACCACAGTGTTGTCTTTTTTAACCCAAAGGTTGACTGGTAGAGAATGCCTTGTGGCATTAAGTCCGCCTATGTACCACTATTGTACATGAAGTTTAAATAAATAAATTACATATCCCGGTGGGTTTGCAAGCGGCGTAGGTGCACTATCACAATTGTAGGTAAGGTACATGAGACAACGGCGTTACGCGGCTAACAGCTGAGGGAATTTGCGCGAACAGCTGTTTTGTTATTGTGATAAAACTAATGAGTATAAAAAAAAGTTTCTTTGGAAAAGGTGTTTGTAATCATGAGTACAATCATGTGTATAAGTATCGGTCACTAATTATCAGTCATCCTATATATCTACATCAGGAGATTCCATTGGTTATTTAAATCTTCCTATTTCTTTAGATGGCGTACATGGAAGCTCTCCCGTACCTATTGTTTGGTGTGATGGCGGGCGTGGCAGGGCTACTGATGCTGCTGACCCCGGAGACGCTGAAAGCTCATCTGCCCGACACCATCGAGCAGGCCGAAAACATGGACAAAAAGAAAGTAGCTGCGGAGTAGTTTATTAGTATAATATAAAAAAATGGATCTTTAATTAAATAATAGGATCAATGGCATATTAACGTGCTGCTGAGAGTAAGTGAGTAACTAGTAGGGGCGTGATGTTATGTAATAAAATGATGTTAACACTATACACACATGTGATTGAAGCGAAAGATTTATTATCTACACTTAATATTATAAAGAGGGAAAATATGTACATATTTGTGTGTGTGTGTGTGTATGTTTGTAATGAATAAACTCAAAAACTACTGTGCCGATTTCAAAAATTCTTTCACCATTGAAAAGCTACATTCACCCTGAGTAACATAGACTATATTTATTGCTCGTGCGAAGCCGGGACGGGCCCCAAGTCTTTTATAAAAGACTAGCTTTTGCCCCCGCGGCTTCGCACCCGCTCTTTCCTACTACACCCGACTATACCCTACTGTACCCTACTTTACCCTAATCTACCCTACTATACCCTATTCTACCCTACTCTACCCTACTCTACCCTACTATATCCTACTCTACACTACTCTACTCTACCCTACTCTACACTACTGTACACTACTCTACACTACTCTACTATACCCTACCAAACTTCACATAAACCATTTACTAAATAGTCCGAACAAAGCCTAAACATTTGGTTTGGATAGGTGAACCCGTTCTTGAGTTATAAAATTACAACGAAAAGTGGCATTGATTTTTATATATATAGATTTCCATGATTTATCTTCAAAGTTCTTCATCAAATGTTCTTTGTCCAGCCCTATTCCCAGTTTAGCTGGGGTTAATACTGCTTGTACGTCTAAGCCAGAGAGCTCTGTTCTGACTTGTTTGTGACTCGCTTGCTGGATTTCTTTCGTACATTTGACCACCAGGTTGAGGGTAGTCGTCCTCTTTTACTTTCGTCGGTTAGTTGCGACTATTTAGAGCCTTGACTGGGTGATCGTTTTCATAAGTAAGTTTATACGTGAGTCGGATTCGTACTTGTCCTGTTTTTTTTTTCTTTTTATCGGTGTCCAAACCAATTGACAGGGCTACTCTTTTTTCCTTTTTAGCCGGTACCCTTACGGATTCAGTCATATCCAACGTTGTTGATTAAGTACTTGCCTGTTGCTTCTGGCAGGCGTCCGAAGATGATCTACATTCAATATAGTGTAAGCAGCGACGTGACTATTTGACAGCCTTTTGCCCAGAGCTTCAAGCCACCTTAATTCTTATGTGTATCCCGTACCAGAGTATCTGATTTATACGTATGTATCTCAACCAAAAGGAGAAGGAGTCTTATTTACCAATTGTATATTATCATACTGATCATTTATTTATATTTACAAGTTGCAATTTAATGCTCAAATGCACTGAGTTGTGATTTACAACTGTAAATCAATTCATTAAAATTTTTAGATTAGTTTCACCTGTCCCGATGTTTGTATGTCTGTTATCAGATGTTGCTAATTAAATTTGATCCACTTCTCGATTACTGAATGAGCTGTAATGTTGCATGCATGTGTAAATCAGATGACAATGCAAAATTATTATGACATGGTGCTGATTTGATGATGGAAATGGAAGGTGGCCATAGGAACTTGGTAGTTAAATGATACAAACCCATCAAGTTTGGGATTGTTTGATTGTTTTGACCAGTATTAATTACATATATAGATACAAACCGCGCTCTGAAGCTTGAGCTGAGAAGCTTGCTAGGAAAAAATTATTTTCAATAAAAACTTGTTTCTCACTCAAACGATATTGTACACGGTTTTATCCCATAGTGTGCTACGCGGCTACTTTTATGTAACTATCTTAACTTGGATTACACTTCACGATTTTTGACCGGAGAACATTCTCTGCGAGAAAATATTCTTACGATCCAATACTATAATTATAATGTATTATATTGTTTTCAATTAACTCATTAAGTGTAGCTTTGAACTTTTAAAGATATAAAATTTAACTAAGCAGCTGTAAATTGGTATAATGATTTAAAACATCTACTGGTGTAACGATGCTATAGCATAAACAATTTTTATCAATTAAGTAACTAAAAAAACATCAGCATAAATCTCATCATCATCTCATGTTCTAATTGTTACTAACCATTATGGATCATTGTTATCTAAATAAAGAAATTATTATTATTATAAATAGGAAAGTATAAGAAAAAATAAACAAAATTTACAGAAAATCTGCATTATTTTTCTGGAGTTATACATGTCGCAAAGTAGTGCCTTATGAGAGCAGCAACACCTGACGATATTGTGTTTGAGGCGGCCGGCGCCGGCGGCGCACGCCATACATGCCAGACTGTCGGTGGCAGTGACAGACAAGCGTCGTTATCTGTCTTCGCGAGCCTTCGAGTACCCTCGGGTATTCTCGTGTTGTAATTTGGAACCGTGCACTAGCTTCTGACGTTCTAAAAGTGCCCATGTAGGCATACGTGATTTTTTTTTAAATTTCGGCATGGCGGTGATCGTAGACCTGGATGCCATCCTGCTGGAGCTGGGCCAGTTTGGTCGCTATCAGATTCGCAACTACTGCTTCATCCTGGTGGTGATCCTCATGAGTGCCGTCTATAACAGCCAGTACATCTTCGCTGCTGGTGATGTTCCTTACAGGTACGATTGATTTTGCCTATGTTTGGGACATACAAGCCTATGCCAAATAAAGAGATGTAAGCGTTGTGTATGCTAAAATTATATACTACATGTAGCATGATGTGTAAATTGATCTGATGAATAAATGAAAGCCTGTATAAGGATGTGATTAGTGGTACCTAGTAGAATTAGTAAGACTATAGGCTTTTTTAAGTAAAGTTGAAGATTTTGAGAAAAACAGATTTTGGGTAATCTCTACCAAAAAGATTTTTTGGTATATTCGTGTTTATTTTTTTATGATTGATCTTCCTAACGATAATATTAAGCTGTTTAATTTAATTTATAATTGTTTATCTTACATATTTTGTATGCAATACTATTGCCAATACATCATCACGTCAGCGGACGGTATTAGTAGCTAGTAATAAACTTGAATTATTACAATCTAAGCAATATAACTAGTAATAAACCATTCCCTTGTGTTTGTTTTGGTGAACATTTATAAAACGGTTGAAGCTATATGTTCCATGGATAAATCGATGTGCTTTCTAACGGCATCTTTTTAGGCATTTTACTTCATAAATGTAATAATTATAGGTCTATAAAGGCAACATCTTCCTGTCTGTTCACATCGCCATAAAGCAGTGACTTGTTAAATCTTCTCTCTCTTTTTTTCACAAATGCGATTCTGAGCAGAAATAATCGATAAATGTTTGTCTCGAAGCATGACTTTTGACCCGTTTAATTGTTGTTGCTTGGCAAAAAGTGTGTCAGAGGAGAAAGTTGTGCACTCTGACACGCAAATTAAAAAAGTAATATATTATCACTCAATTTTCTATTCTAAATTAATTTCAACTTGGACAATAGTATGTTTTTTTATTAATAAAAGTTATTTAATGAAGCAATAAAAAAATAGATATGGTAACAAAATCATTTAGCACGCTACGTGTGAAGTGTTGCTTTCGGTAGTTGCCATTTCCATATTTTGTACCGTAATTATTGACATAAAAACAAGCAAAAAATATTGTTTAAATAATAGTGTATATCTTAGATAGTAACAATGTACAGTAAACTACAGTATATTATATTTGCACACAGTCTGAGATAGTGTTAGGCTAATTTATCTAAATAAATATGTATGTAAGTATAATCATGCTTATCAAATTATAACTGCGCTTCAAAACACAGATCATTGATGTGCCTCAGAAGGCTACGTGCCTGAAATCGCACGACAGGGTCGCGACAGACCAAGAAGAAGATGGCGAGACGACTTAGATGTTTTCCTTAGCCAATTAATTTTTTTTTTTTTTTTTTGTTTTAATTGGCCAGAAGTAGCTCAAACTCGGGAACAATAGAAAGAATGGAGGGAGTCGTTGGCCCAGCAGTGGGAGTGTGTAGGCTAGTTATAATAATATTAATACATCAATTGAATACGTGAATGTATGAAAAATATTCGGCAGTGACAGATTCTATGCTAAACAAAAATAGGCGTACTGATAACAGCCCAGAAATCGAAGATTTACAATCTTTATGTACCTACTCAGTAGTTATCTTACAATTTATGTTTGCAGCTTCGTCACTATTCCTAGGATAGTATTATACCTTAATTTTTGAATAATAATTTTGATTTATTTATTATAATTTCACTGTTTTAATTCTGATTTTAATTTAAATTTATCTTGTTTTTGAAATATTAGCTTTGTCATTAAATCATAAATGATTTAATTTATTTAATTTATTTATACGTATGCCTGCTTAGTAGAAGCAGGTACATTTATGACACGTATTAGTATAAATAAAATAATAATAACTCAAAGTGTACAATAATGTTTATTCTTTTCTCTTCTATTCTGTCACCGTATCTCAACGTTGACGTCGTGACGGGCCTTGTGTGTTGCAGTGAACCCTGGATCTATACCGGTACAGTTTGCTTTGCCGTAATATGTTAACAATACAGACAAAGGGCAGTTTAATGGCGAGCTATTGGGCAGCAGCGACCCCACCCTCTCATTTCCAGCTTGCCTTTATCAGCCGAAGGAGCTGAGTAAGCTTCCCTCGCCATGTTCGATTACGTCGACGTTACACGGCTGCTAAAGGACATCGCTACCTTGAAACCGGAAATGACCAAGATGCAGTCTAGAATGGAGGCGTCAGAAAAAATCAATGATGAACTACATGTGGAAATAATACTATAGCGCAGCGTTGGTTCAGTAACTGTGTCACCTGAGGCCTCAAAGGTGAACACAAGTCAAGGGGCGCAAAATACATCGGTCGGCAGTTTTGAATCAACGAACACGAGTACACACCGGCTTCGGAAATGTCACACGTAGGTACGTTGATGTACCTACGCTACAGTTGTCACCACCAGGAATCCAGGTAGGTCGCAACCTAAGCGAGGAGCGAAAAAGGGGAACAAGTGAAAACGGGTACTCATCCTATCCTATCCTATCCATTATAAATGTGAGGACTATGTTGATTGCTTTTTCTTTTCTTTTCAGTAATTTTAACGTATGTCTGGCAATTTGAGTATTTTCTGCGGCCTACCCAAATGTCCTTTCTTTGGTATTGTTCGTCAAGTCGTGGAGCTCCTTAGTAGTCCTAAGTTGAGCTTTTCGAATACTGACAAATGCTTACACTGATTGGACAGGTCCACTCAAATCTGTATGGTTCTTTCTTCAAAAGACCATCTCAGACAAATCTGCATGGTTCTCATATGATTTGACCATTACATATTTACTGTATGGACTTTAAAAGAGACTTTTGACCCCTGAGTTTGTTTCGGTGTTTCTTCTCAAGGTAGTCAGATAGGAAACACCGGCCTCATCTAGCATAAACTGACGAAAAAAAAATTGACGTGTAAAAGTGTTTTTTAAACCTATTTACAAAATAAATATCATTTATCCTAACTGCGGTCCGTAACTCCTTGATAAAAACGCTTGATTAAGAGGGTTTCACTAGAGTAGAAAAGAAGAAGAAGAAGCCCTCTTTCCCTGACCAGTGCATAACTGCACCGAGTGGACCAAACATGCTGCTGCGTCCTTCTGTGCTTACAACGCAGATGCAAATTTAGCGTCTACATCACTCTACGAAAGTTGAAGAAGTCGTGAAGTATATGAAGATGAAGAGCAACTAGATTCTGAGGGCCTAAGGCTGGATTTGCACCATGACTCCAAGTTCAAGTCGTTCGTGATACGAGTTCCAATCCGTATCAGATAGTACTCATCTTTTTGAGAGAGTACTTTTGGTCGAAAGGTGTCATGTATCTATCGACATTTCCGAGGACGGTTACGTGGTATCGCCATGCAGCGCAACACGACGCCGATGTTACGTATATAATTATAGTTTATTATTTGTAATATTTTTAATAAGTATTGGTTTATTATTTATTTTATAAGACTGTAATACCTACTATGCATTTTATCTATGGGCCTCAGTTGCCTGACAATAAAGAAATATTTTTTTTACCAACCGGGGGTTGTCCTGGGGTGCATTAGCATAGCGCGTATAGGGATAATCACCAGTTGGTATCACGTTTCATTAAAATTATCTAAAGGGCCTCTGCGAGTTGACTTCGGCCCCTCGTACGCATTCCAAAGGTCCAGGACCTCAGGGTCTTGAGATATCTAAATGTATAAATAATAATAATAATAGTGACACTGAGGAGGACAGAGCTTCCACTTCTCTCTTGTCTTTATTAGCTGGCTTGGGTGGAGATTCGCAAGAACAAAGGTGCTAAGGATAAGGATGTATAATCATATACTTTTTAAAGAGCTGTCAAGACGCTTAGTTGACACTTCGCGTGACCCAAGGGCTGGTTTTTATCTCGGTCAGAGATTAAGCATTGCCATTCAACGTGGCAATGCCGCCAGCCTCTTGGGCACACTTCCAGTCGACAGCGATGCGGAGGAGTTTTATGACGCCATATTTTAGTAGGAAGTAGCCCTTAGTGTGTATAGTTAGGTTAAGCATACTTAAATATTTTAATTTAAGTTTATTATGTATATATTTTGTTGCTTTAAGTTGTAAATTAATTAAAAATTGAAAATTTACAGGATGTATAATTCAGTAAAATGCTAGTACATATTGATCGTACTTTCTTGATTTTTTTGGCTTTTCTTTTTGATGTTGTGCTGGTCAGCCCCTGCATTTTTATCGATGTATATTAATAGCATTGTTCAGGTAGGGGCTATTCATAGTTCTTGGTGACCGGTTTACTTTAGCTCCTAAAACATATTTTCGATGCCGCAATTGTCTTTGGGTGCACTATGCAAGTCATAGTGCAAACAGGGACAACCGTTGGTTGATATCACATAAGTGCCTAAAGGGCTTTCGCGAGTTTGGTCTTTCTGTACAGATAGGGTGAGACTGCTGAGATTGTGACTACAACAGAAGTTTGGACGTCCACAAATAAGTTATGACATGCCATACGTGAATAAATACAGAGAATAGAGGCCAAATGAATAGTTGGGTCTTTCAGATGCGCAGTACCAGAATGTGAGTCAACCCCTCCGGAGTTCGAAACGGGTAACTGGGGCCTCTGGGCTTTACCAGCCAGCTGTGACCGCCTGGTGCCAACGGCGCAGGAGTGCGCGCCCTCCAGCTTTAGCACGAATGAGACCAAGCGCTGCACCTCTTGGGTGTACGAGAATCACAACACTATTGTTGCCGAGGTGGGTAACGGGTATCTTTATATTTTGAAGTCAGAATACTTGGTAATTTCTTGCACGACTGCTCAGCAAGGGCCTGGTTTTATTTTCAGTTCCTCATCTCTGGCTTGCTTCTGTCGTCCCACCGTAGTGAACACTGACGAGGAACAGATTTTGCACTTTTCTCTTGTCTTTATTGGCTGGGTTTTTGGCGACCATTTTTGGGGACCCCTGCCTTTTTATCGATGTACTTATAGAATAGAATAGATTTTTATTTTGCACAGAAAGTAGTACAGGTTACAGGTATTTGTCAAGTTTTATGATCCATACTAACTACTTTAACTAAGGCATGCAAAACACTGTTAATATAATTTGCTTAGGGCAAAATAAGATAAAGTCAAGCTTATAAAATATCTAGCTATCAAATCAATATAAAATGTCAAAATGAAATAAATTAATTATAAGTCAACAATTAAAAAATGAGAAAAAATAATAATAATAAGGAATAAAAGGTCAGATTAATTTAAATTATTATCCATCAAAAATTCGCTAATTGAGTAATAACATTTATTAATTAATTCAGTCAATTTCTTTTTAAAAAGTGGAAGAGCCTCATTTTTTATCCCATCGGGTATTTATATTAGTAATATTATTCAACATCTTTACATAATTCAAGGTAAACAGTCCAGAGAAACCTGTCAAAAGCATAATCCTGCATGTTTTTGTTTTCCATTTATCATAATAATTTTCAACCAACTAGGGGTTGTCCGTGGATGCACTAGCATAACGCATTGATATATGATGACAATTTTTTAAAGATCAATTTATTATTTTTTGTTTAACTATTTTTGATTGATTACAATGGAATTATGTACTTTCAAAAATCAATTGTCGTTAAGTTATGTATTAATTAATTTTTTAATTAATTAACTGCAGCAGTAGTTTACGTAACTAGGTACTTAATTCATTAAAAGATATTGGCATTGGCGTTAGCTGTAATGGTGTTATTTACATAATTTAAAATAAATAAATATTGTGATGTGTGTGTAATATCTATATATAGATACTTTTCAATTCGGGAATATATTCCCTTTTGGATAGTCATTTACTTTGCCCGCGTTATTTTATTCTTCACGTACCTCTCTAGAGGAGGACTGTATATTCAAAGATACGTTAAATAATCTCTCTGTCTGCAGATAGGTTTCAAGTATCACACATCGTATTACACAAGTAAATTCTTTCTAAAACGATAGATAGGTACTGTTTCATAGATATCAGAGAGGATAAGTTACGCGACCGTATCGGCTCAATAACCGCAACTCAGTATGATCATTGTTCCTTGAGATACCATTTGAAGATATACGAAATTATATCATAGAACCGATGATTTCTCACCTTATCTCTGAACTAGATACTACTACTGAATATCAATCTATAGTCTGTCTAATAAGTCAACCGACTTGGGAATTTTGTATAATATTTAATCATTTAAAAATTACTTATATTCGGTACTTTTCATAAGGTTCTTCTGTTAGTAAACAATGATCTCTATCAACGTTGATTATTGAACCTGTGTTGACTACATCAGATTTCATTAAATTCTAATAATTACCCAAGTCGTTTAACTTATTAGATAGACTCTAACCGTATAGAATAGAATTAACTTTATTGTGCAACAAAACAATAACAAAACTACCGTACCACAAAATAGATAGGTACAGAAGACAATCTCATGTCATATACTTCACTTTTTATACCTACGTTCGGTGGACGCAAACGTTCAATAGCGTTTGAGTCGGAATTGTTCGGCGAGTGATCCGAGCAGCGACCGAGACATCGTGTCTGTGAGCGGTCTTTGTGTGTGTTGCTCGAGCGCGCTTTGTATGTAGATTGACTTCTACCTATATATTGTGACCGTACCGTATATAGTTTAGTTAGCCGCTTTAGTTTACAAAATTTTAAGGCCAGATTTTGGAGGGAAGTTTTTGATGGATGCGAATACGGAAATGGTCTAAACGACTAAATCGCTACGATATCGTTACGGTTTTCATTACGCGAATCGGGGTACTGATCTTAGAAATATTTATTTAATTGCAAAGTTTTGCGCTCTATCCCATTTGATACTGTGCTGACCTTGGTTGATTTGTTTAAGGACAACACAGATTCCAGCAAACAGAAGCAGTCACTAACATAAGCTGTGCATGTTGAGCGTGTAGTGACGGTATGTCTGTACGTTTCAGTTCGACCTGGCGTGTGAGGAGTGGAAACGTACGCTGGTGGGCTCCATCCACGTCGCCGGCCTGTTCCTGGCGCTGCCCGTCACCGCCTACATATCGGACATGTAAGTTTTTAGTGTGTGGCCTTTTCTACTTAAGGTACTTTTTAACCGACTTCCAAAAAAAGTAGGAGGTTCTCAATTCGGTTGTATTTTTTTTTATGTTTGTTACTTCAGAACTCCGTCGTTTATTGACCGATTCGCAAATTTTTTTTTCCCCTTACATGAAATGCTTCCAGATTGGTCCCATTTTTTTTCAAAATCCAGTTTTCATCAGATCAGGAATCGAGGGAACTCCTCAAATATTATAGGCGACTATATAGTTATTTTGGTATTTTCATTGAGGACGTATGCATTTACAGTCAAAAAGTGACATTTGATGAAGTGGGACTGGAGAAGAAGAACAGAAATGGCCAACGGAATGAACATAGTTAAGCGACTATGAAAATACAAATAAATGAAAAGTTTTGAATAGTTATGTTGAAAATGCTGTCATCGAAGTGATCTGATGATGATGATGGAGCCGGAAGATAGGCACAGGAACTCCGTAATTAATCAATATATCCTAGCCGTGTTTGGGCTTATTAGAATTGTCATGCGATGCACTTTGGCTATAAGGTATTATCGAACTGATATGATGATGATGATGGAGCCGGAAGATAGGCACCGGAACTCCGTAATTAATCAATGTATCCTAGCCGTGTTTGGGCTTATTATAATTGTCAACAGATACACTTTGGCTATAAGGTACTTTCAAACTGATCTGATGATGATGATGGAGCCGGAAGATAGGCACCGGAACTCCGTAATTAATCAATGTATTCTAGCAGTGTTTGGGCTTATTATTAGAATTGTCATGAGATGAACTTTGGCTATAAGGTACTATCAAACTGATTTGATGATGATGATGGAGCCGGAAGATAGGTACCGAAAATCCGTAATTATTCAATGTATCTTAGCCGTGTTTAGGCTTATTAGATTTGCCATAAGATGCACTTTGGCTATAAGGTACTATCGAACTGATCTGATGATGGAGCCGGAAGGTGGAAGGTGAACACGGGACCTTCATAATAAAATATTTTAACCTACCAGCGGGCCTAGCCAAGTTCGGTTGTAACCGTTTCGCTTGCGCCGAACGCTTTGAGTTGACCACGCACCCTATTCTTTTGCTCTGACCACGTGACTGAGCGTTGACTTCATTGATGATGATGACTTCATTCCCGTACGTTTTGAAGCTTTCTACTAGTGTTAACTATTGCAGATTAGTTGAGATTAGCAACTTGGCTAGGGGTACAGGGCTTGGATCAATTGGAATTTTCATGAGAGAAAGCTACTCTGGCTACAAGTGTATCGCAACTAAAAAGGTGATTCTCGCTCGTTTGTTTCTTATACAACACCGACTTCTGAAATTAAAGTTATTTAGATCGTTTTGGTGTATTTTTTTAGTGAAGTCGGTTTTTTTTTGTAAAAAGTTTTATATAAGGTACATTTTTTTGGTGTAATTAATTATATTTTATGAGTGATGAATAATAAAATTTTACAGAACACCCGCCATCTTGACGTTAATATGGCGGGTGAATCTTAATTTTGAAATAATTTCTTCTGAAGGCGGTTCGGATATTTTGGAGCTAGATAATGAATAATATACAAACATTTTGGGTACATTTAAAAGGTAATTACTATAATTTATTTCGCTGAGGTTCTCCCACCTTTCTGATTCTCACCACAGATCTTGTTCTCGGACGGTTCCGACCTTCAGTGTTTATGCGGTGTCTCTTCGTACACCAAGCCTCACCTTTCATCTTAGGGCATGTGCCTTGTTACGTCAAGATCTAATGACAACGTCAGCAGACGGCATTGCCGTGGCAGAATACTGGGCAAGGAATTTAATTTATTACAAAAAATAGAATATTTTTATCAGCGACACGCTCAAAAGAAGATCAATGAATAGGAAAAAAATTTACGCACATAACCTAATCTCGTTTTATCTTGACAGCATGTTTTAAAGTCGTCATTGTTTATTATTATTGTTTCTTTATTCATTTAAATAACTACATGTACAGAATATATTTTTAAATATTAAAAAAAAAACTTCATGTTTCTGCAGGTACGGTCGTCTCACAGCCCTGGTGATCACATCGGTATGTCCTGCATTCATGGGCATCATCCGCGCTTTCTCCAACTCCTACATCATGTACCTGTGCTTCGAGTTCCTGGATTCCTTCGTGGGAGGAGGCCTCTTCAGTACTGGCTTCATTCTAGGTGAGCTGTTGGTAGAAAAAATCCTATTGAAGTTCAATGATTTTGCTAATGTTGCTGATATTGACTTCCCCACAGAATTGGAACCATGTAGTTTTGGAGCTTGTTCTATATAAGGTATCAGGCATAAGGTAATCTTAGATAACATTATATTATAAGACGTTTGTAAATGTATTATGTAATGCGGCTGTACAATTTAAAAACGGCATAATAAACGAGTGGCTAGGCTAAAATACTAAAACTAGGTGGTCCTGAGTAGACCAAGTTATAATCCCGATTAAAAACAGGTCTGTAAGTCCCGGATAAAATTTAAAAGGCGGTAAACTCCAATGTCAAGAATTCCAGGACCAAATTAGAATGGACGTACTTTTTGGAAGCTTGATGTCTGCCTGCCTTCCAAAGAATGAAGGTGGCCAAAATGACTAAGAAGATATAGCGAATTTGTTCATGGGGCACTTCAAAGTGCGTTGTCCTCTAGGTCCTTCAACTACTACATACAACAGCGAAGCAACTTAAGAAAGTTATAAGTAGTAAGTGTAGAGGCCCTAGCCACGATGGGCTCAGTATTGAGCACTTCAAACATGTGGATGTGCACGTGCCGAGGATCCTATCCATGTTCTTTAATTTGTGCATTAGTCTACACTAATCTATATCTATACTAATATAATAAAGAGGTTAAGTTTGTTTTTTGTTTTTATGTTTCTTTTGTTTGTAGGAGGTAATCTCTGGAAGTACTAGTCCGATTGCTAAAATTCTTTCATCGTTAGAAAACTGCTTTATTCTTGTATGTACGCGGGCGAAGCCGCTGGCATAAGCCAATATTATAATAAAGAGGTAAACATTTGCTAATTTTTTTTCAGCCATTTGAAGCTGCTTTATTCCTGAATGACATAATAAGCTATATTTTATGTAGGTACGCGCGAAGCAGTGGGCAAAAGCTAGTTTTAAGAGGCTAATTGGTGATCCAGATTTGGTTAAGTCCAACCTTCAAAGCCTTGAGCATAGGCGTAGGGTAGCCAGCCTTTCGGTGTTTTATAGAATGCATTTTGGAGAGTGTGCGCAGGAATTGCATGACTTGATTCCGCCATCGCTATTCTACCATCGGAAAACCCGACGTACGGCGAATATTCACCCTTACGTTGTTGAAACCTCTACGGTCCGGACTAAGCGTTTCGCCTCGTCGTTTATACCGCGTACGTCGAAGGACTGGAACAGTCTGCCTGCTGCGGTCTTCCCGTCCGATTATAATTTGGGTGTCTTCAAGGCTAGAGTGAATAGGCTCTTAATAAACTAGTGCGCCTCACCATCAAAGATTGCATCGCTACTTACCATCAGGTGGGATCGCAGTCAAGCACTAGTTTATCTCAATTAAAAATAATAATAATAATAATTCATATTTACCGGAGGAATCGATAAAAACTACAGTGGTACCCATTTTGAAGAACTGGTTAGGAGACATATTGGATAAAGAGAACTATCGCCCCATTTGCGACAACTGTAGCAAAATCGTTGGATAGTGTGCTTGAGTCTTGTCTAGATACGTACATAACATCATACATGACGCATAGTTTAGGTATAGACCTGGACTGTCAACTGAAAATGCGATTCTGGCACTTAAGCACACTGTCCAGTACTATACTGAATGGATGACTCTGCTGTACGCCTGTTTCTTGGATCTCTCCAAGGCCTTTGATCTCGTTTCATATACCAGCGGACCTATTAAAAATATTTCAATATTGATTATTGGTACTCGAATTAGACTAATTGTGTCAGATAGTCAAACTGTCTCTCAAAGTCGTACAGGTTGGAGTGCAGAGTGAGACAGGGGGCACCGGGGTTGTCCTCTCCAAAGCTGTTTAACTTGTACGTAAATGACCTCATAGTCGAGCTCAGCGACATGCGTGTCGATTGCCGATTGGGGGATGTCTGTGTGAACAACATCAGCTACGCGAACTATGTGGTGCTGCTGGGCCCGACTTCGAAGTTAATTAGAGAGATGCTGAATGTTTGTTAAGAACCCGCTGCATCACGTGGTCTTATATCCATACACTACTATTATTTGTCGAGCTTACGTAAGACACTCCAGATTTAGTCCTTATATTCACTTTTATATTATATTTTTCAATTAATCTAGAATTTATATATTACAGCACTCGAGATGGTTGGCCTAGACAAACGGGTGTTGGGTGGTAACCTGATCTTCAGCTCATGGGCCCTGGGTCAGGCTCTGACCGCAGTCGTGGCCTGGCTCGTCCCATACTGGAAGACCTACACCATAGTAATCTATGCACCTTCAGTTATCTTCATCACATACTACTGGCTCATAGATGAAAGTGTCCGCTGGTTACTCAGTAAAGGAAGAAATAAGGAAGCTACCAGAATTATCTTCAAAGCCGCAGAGACGAATAGAAAGAAACTGTCTCCAGGCACTATTAAACTGTTGACTGAAAAACCCGAAAAACTTCCCCAGATAGATAATAAGGTTCCAATAGAGGAAGATAAAAGGTCTTTACTAATGCAAGTAGTAAGATCACGGACACTGATGTGTCGTATGCTGGTGTGCTCGTTCTGGTGGATCACGCTGACGTTCGTGTACTACGGACTGTCCATTAACTCGGTGTCACTGGCGGGCAGCAGCTACGTGAACTACATCCTGACGTCACTGGTGGAGATCCCCGGGTACTGCCTCAGCGGGGTCACACTCGATAGGTTTGGCAGGAAGAGCTCCACCATGACGGCGTTTATCATCTGTGGGTTGTCGCTTGTAGCGATACCTTTTGTACCTATATGTAAGATATCTTTTAATTCTATTTTTCTATATTCTATATATTATTTTCTATATATTATGTTGGTTTAGTGGTTAGTGCCCCTGACTGCTATGCCGGAGGTCGTGGGTTCGATTCCCACCCAGGACAAATATTCGTGTGATGAGCATGATCATTTGTTCTGTGTCTGGGTGTAATTTATCTATAATAATATATGTATGTATTTAGAAATATAGAAGTATGTTTATCAGTTGTCTAGTACTCATAACACAAGCTCTGCTTAGCTTGAGACTAGACGGTGTTGTGTGATAGTAGTGGAATATTATATTATTAGTATTTTATTATATATATCATATTGCGAAAGGTGTTGTAGCAGCTTTTCTTACTTCTGAGATAATCAGATTACTATTAAAACACATACGTGTATATTAATAAGTATAAGCATTCATTCCATGCGTTAACATAAGAAAAAATATTATTATATTTAATTGTACTCTTACAATTTTTTTTAGGTCAATATTTTTTGAGGAATTTTGATCAGTCTGAGAAACACTAACGCATTTTTTTTTATTTTAGCAATGTCATGGCTACAGACAACTCTCAATATGCTGGGCAAGCTGTGCATCAGCATGGCGGTTTGCAGCATCTACATCTACACAGGGGAGCTGTTCCCCACGCAGGCGCGTCACATTATGCTCGGCACGTGCTCCATGATCGGCAGGATAGGCGCGCTAGTGGCGCCACAAACACCGCTGCTCGTCAGTATTGTTTAGATTAACAATGATCATTCACCAGTACCAAAATGGTCTAAAATGTTACCAGAACTTTTAATGTTATAGTGCTAGCTCATTATTCAATCGTCCTCTGCCACTTCAAATGCAATGAGCATACCACATGGATCGGAATCAGCCGGCAATTGTGATTAGTGCGAATAAACGCAGCGGTCGTTATTAAAGCGTCTTCATAATGTCTCGCTGTCCTTAAATGTATTTATGTCAGGAGATTCCATTCGTTATTAAAACCTTCCTATTTCTTTAGATGGCGTACATGGAAGCACTCCCGTACCTGTTGTTCGGTGTGATGGCGGGCGTGGCGGGGCTCCTGATGCTGCTGACCCCGGAGACGCTGAAAGCTCATCTACCTGACACCATTGAGCAGGCGGAAAACATGGATAAAAACCAGGTCACTGTGGAATAGGTTATTAATATAACAGAAAAATGGATCTTCAATTATTTTTTATTTATTAAGGACTTACAAACCAACAAAGGATGAACATACACAAGTTTATATTTAATAGATACATTTCACTTTTAAGTTAGTGCACTATTTAAATTACACGAGGCCACGGTATGATTTGAAATGTATACAATTTAAAATTAATAATAAGATCGATGGCATATTACTCGTACCATTCTGCTGGTATATTACAGTAAAGTTTCACTGGCGTGTTATTATGTAATAAAATAATGTTAACACTATACAGACATGTGATTGCAGCAATCCAGAAAGATTTACTATCATCTAAAGAAGATTTATACGGTCTATCTTCGTAGTTCTTCATCGAATCTTTGTCCAATCCTTTTCAAAGTTTGGCTGAGGTTGGTTCTGCTTGTTTGTCTACGCCAGAAAGCTCTGTTATGGCTTGTCTGTGTACTCAGACTCGTTTACTGGATTTCTTTCCGCATATTTGACCACCCGGTAGATGGTGGTTGTCCTCTTGCACATTGTCGGTTGGGGCTATTTGAGCCTTTTTGACTGGGTGATCATTTTATCAAAAGATATGACTGTATCATCACATGTGACTTTTTTCGGCTTTTTGGCATTCGGTGTAGTAGTAGTAGTAGTAGTAGTATCTTTATTCATAACAACATAGTTGTGTCGAACAGATTGATAATTATAAATGTCCTTAAAACTACATTAAATTAATTTCTAGAATAAATAAATAAATATGTGTTACCATAAACGATCTTCTGATATATTCATTTCACACTTTTTGTATAGCCTGGTTACACCTCCAGCCCATCTGAGCATTTTCATTTCGCTCGTGTTGAGTCACTGTTCGTGTTTCTTTTCCATAGTCCAGAACTCTTTTCCGTAGATCATAGTTGGTTGTACTACCGTTATGTTTACTTTTCTCTTTACTTTAATGAACAATTTGTGATCACGAAAAACTCCTGATACTGATTTCCATTAAATCTAGGTGAAATTGATGCGGTGGTCTACGACTTTACGCACATCATACGTCAAGTATGAGCACAGAACCTTGGTATTTAAATTTGTCTACTTTGGGCAGTTTACAGTTGTCTGTATGCGCATTCCAAATATTCGGTCTTCTCTCCAGCTTGTGCGTAACCCATAGCGCTCTACGTCTGTTATTCACTGATTGAGTGTTTAAAATTATATCATCTGCGTAAAGCCCATATCCTGAAGTTGGTTTTATACTCGTATTAACGGGCTCAAAGCAGGTCTCTTTTTTTATGGTGGGAAAAAATCATGCATTGACATCCCCCGCTCTTGGGCGGAGCGGGAGATAGTGTCAGACTCTTACTGACTAAAAGACCCACCCCGTTCCTTCTAGCCTTCATACCGGGGCTTGAGCGCCCTTTCGGATAACCCTGGCCCCAGTAGGCTTCGACCCGGCAGGGTCCCTCTCTCTCCATGGCCTCAACCAAGGCCCGGCGCGAGAGGTCTACGCCGCCGATCGCCCCCACGAGGGCACGGCGATGCTCCGCCCAAGCAGGGCACACCTCGACTGTGTGCTCCGGGCATTCCGCACAGTGGCGACACCCGGGCGTCACTTCCGCACGAATCCAGTGCAGGAAACTCCCGAAAGAACCATGTCCGGTGAGTACCTGCGTCATGCGGAAGGTAAGGACGCCGTGAGGTCTTTCCAGCCACGTCTCAAAGAGGGGTCTTACCGCCATGATTGTAGCGTGCCCAGCACTGGGTTGCGATAGTCGTTGACGTCATTTCACCATGCATGCCGTGACCTGTCGCGGCAGCGGACTTTCACCCTGGCGTTGCATCTCCACGCGCATATCGTGCATGTGTGCAAGGACTGTTGCCTCCAGATCCCACGGTGGTAGGCCAGCCAGAAGGCTTGCCGCTTCGCGGGAGACCGTGCGGTATCCCCGCACCATCCTTATTGCCATGACCCTCTGGCAGGCGTTCAGCGTGGCCACCGGTTGCGTTTTCAGCGACGGCGCCCACACCGGCGCCCCGTAGAGGGCCATGGACCGAACGATCTGGTGGACCCCAACTTCTAAGTAAAATGACTCACTGAGACCAGCGGGGCTTTTGATGCGCGTTTTGTTGTTTCAATATATTATATTAGACCAATGCGTGGTAGTACTCTGGAATATATTGGGCTCTCATTGCTTTCGATACAATGTTTTGAGGCAACCTATCGAAATCTTTTTCTAATTCTATGAATACACAGTACCAATTATCCATGTTAGAATGATGTTTTTCCATCGCAACTCTAATAAATAGTCTGTATTACATCGATGGTTGATTTGCCAAAAGTAAAACCGTATTGATTCTGTCATTCGAGTAATACCAATTGCTTAACCTAGTCGCCATTCTTCCGAACAATTTCAGTGCGTGTGGAGTAAGCTTTATCCCTATGTAGTAGGCGCTTTAGGCAATATTCCCGCTTTGTTTGTATATAGTGCCAATGATACTATCGCGCCAGGATTTGGAGATTTTGCTTTCTTTTATAATACGGTTGAAGAGCTTGGCAAGCTAAGGAAGTATGGCGTCCCTTAACTTCTTCCACATATGCACCAGCTGGCATCTGGTCTGGGCCCGTAGCTTTATTTCATTTTGTATTCTACTTTCTTCACCTCTTCAGCTGATATGTATTTTATAGGCCCGCCAGAGGGTGGTATGCAAGGTTTTGGCTCACTGGAGAATTCCTCGTTCATTAGTTGCTCTTTGTAATTCTTCCATCTTTCATTGCGCATTATTCTAGTTCTTTATTAAATCTTCAGCAAAAAGTGGGAACACCTGTGGACAATAGTCGACTTGAAAACCTCCTTCTTTGTTGAAAATATATTGTTGTGTATTAGAAATTTCTTCTCAAGAAGTTCTAAAACCAAGTCTGCGATAGCATATCTTTTGACGACCCACAATTACCATCTTTGTATAGTTCAAATTTGGTGTAAAACAGTGTTATATTTGCTATGTAAATATGTTTTCACCGTTAAAGTATTAAATATGTTAGATAGAAAATAAATATGTTAGTCACCTTGAGTGATTCGAACAAAATGGCCGTTGCACTACTTGTAAGTGTGGTGGTTGGCAGTTGACATTTTCACAGAAAGTGGAATTCTATTGCAGCCATAAAAGCAAATAATTATGAAGACAATCAATCGAGCCATTTTATGTTTAATTTATTATTAGTTTTTGTGATGGACGTGATGACCGGTAATGTGGTGTAGCTGTAAGTTTACCGTCAAATATTATTTTTTTAACTTTTCTCTATCGTGTGGTTGACAGTACAACCGTTGTGCAGAGCTATATTTGCTGATAAAAGTACAAAATGTTACCTTGTGTACTAAAATTGTACAGAAAGCAAACAAAATAGTAAATATTTAGTTATAGATATAGACAGTCAAATAAGTCATTATACAATAGGGTATCGACTGTATCAATCTATTTAGTGTCATCAGTTACAAAATCCGTTTGTGCATCTCTGAATACATTTTGGGTTCATCTAGATGACAGGAATTCTGTTGCATTTTTTACCCACTTCAAAAAAAGAGGAGGTTCTCAATTCTGTTGTCAGTTTTTTTAAACATCTTTAGTTTCGGAAGTCGATAACGACTGGTTCTGATTCTTTTGTTCTGGTTCTATTGTTCTGGTTCTGGAAGAAACAAAATCAGAATTACCGTCTTTCGAAATTACAATTGTTTTTTTGAAGGCGGTTGTTATGTTTTTTTTTAATACAGTATTATTATATAAATTCATCTGATCAATTATTCTTTCGTTGATACTGAAATGGATATTTAGTGTGTTGAATAAACTTTTCATATTACAAAGTACGGGTAACGAAGTACAAACTAGTATTAATGAATGTAAAAATATGTTTATTGCACCCCGGTAATACTCTGGTTAATAAAAATAAAATGTATAACCATCTCCTAAATTATTTTTTCCTACACCTACCTACTATAACTAGGTAACTATTCTATATGAAACAATCTATTCTGAAAGTTATGAAAGTATAGTTAGTATATTGATATATATAGAGATAATAGATTGGCGGGACTTTATATTCTGTTCCGCATATTTCAATGATGATGGGGCTGACATATTCTGATAAAAGCCCCTAAATAAAAACAGATTAAATATATATATTCGATGGCTTAGAGTGAATACCTCGTAACTGTGAAATACGTAACTTTTCAGGAGGCACAAAAAACCAAATTAGACCTTTATTATCGTGTAATTTTAATACGCTTTTTCATGTTTCATTCAAATATTTAAAACTATTGGTTTATTTCAAACGCTTGTTTCTCTTGTTTTTTTTTCCGCTTGTTTTGCCGCACCGTTGCGAGGTAATGCACCCAAACAGACTTGAGCAAGATATGCATGCAACATCGTAGATGGCGCTACCAGTATCGAATCAACATTTTGCGTGATTGTGTGTTACGAGCTTTTCTTTTCAGAAATTTAATAAAATATAATTACCTAAAATTGCATATCCGAGGTTTTCACTCTAAGCCATCGAATACGAGTATATCTCTCAAAGATTTGGTATACTTATACACATTAAATGTAGGCCAAGTCAAGTAGTAACGTCGTAGGCACTCTAAATTCATCCCCGAGAACGAGAGGACGTCTTTTTTGACTTGTGCCTGCTTACTAATAATTTGGTTATTTAATTATAAACCCGAATCCCCAACTAGTGATTCTAGTGAACACTAAATGTTGAGCATAACCTTCTTATTATGTACCTAATCAAGACCTTGCCTAAAGGGGAAAATTACTACCGCGGTGGTGTAGATAAACCTCTCAAGAGTAAGCTTAAGTCATAAGGACTGTGTGTATTCACATTATAATCTACAAAATCACTTAAACTCTACTGCACCGAAACCGTAAAAGCCCCAGCACACCGCATCTGTTATAATCTACGATAATGTAATGAACATCTACCCAAAAGGGGTTTAACAAACTCAATTTAATTCCTTTACGACTTTAAATCCTTTAAACTCTTATCAAGGCTGAGAACAAAGAGCCATAATTGCATTGGATTACTTAAAGCTTCTTTTTGAATCTACTGCAGATACCAACAACGAAAAATTGATAAGTGTTAACCTGCAATATAATATAGCATCAGTTGCCTGAATGAACTGTTGGCGTCCAATCATTAGATAGGTAAGTCACTAGAGTTGATTAGACTCTCTTTGCGAAGGTTGTGCTCCGATAGCAAAGTTAGTATAAGGGTACCTTACATGTTAAAGATGCTCGAGAACGCGGGCGCCATCTTCGTACCTCGATGTCGATTTTTAGGTACATAAATGGCGATTCAAACATGTTGGTTCAGTCACACCTCAGATGCTCAGTAGTGTATTTCTGCTGAAGCCAATTACTAGATAAGTAGGTATATCAATATTTTTCAATACAATAACTCGAAAACCCGCTCTTATCCCACCGCTTTTAAGCACACAATTGACTATTTTTCACACTAGTGCAAAAAAGTGCGCGTGCTTGCCACGCCGCAATTTTATTTTTTATCTTATCAAACTAGGCGCGCGTCGACCCCGACAAGGCACGCGTCAACCCCTACGAGTCATAAGTGTATTGAAAAACGTCGTTTGATACTCGTGCAAATTTGTCACTGCAGCCCCTGGCTTCATAACACACTCGCCTATGGCTCGTGTGAATTCCGCCTCGGCCGTGATGACAAAATCACGATTGTTTCGCTGTGAGGATCTTTGGCATTAGTGGGTGCTTGTATATCTATAAACATTAATTATTTTACTTCGAGATAGCAATCCAATTCGCCACCGAAGTCTCTATAATCTTTGGTATGTAATTACCCTAATAAGTTTAGTTTAGTGGGTCAAGTTTTCACACACCCTGACACTAACCCTGATTTCCAGCCATTATATACGTGGGCTTGCGGATGACGAGCAATGTGCGTGAGAAATCATTGAATGATATCTCAACTTATAAAAATAAATGAGTGACTGTTTTATGAGCTCCAGAACTTATGACGTGGATATATTATTTGTTAAGTTCCTTTAAATCTTGCCCATAGAAATAGATCGCTATATCTATTTATCTACGTGGATCATCGTGCCATCACAACGTTGATGGATGACCATTTACCATTGTTTAAAAAAAAATTGCCTAACCTCTCAAAACGGTGAAGGAAAAGATTGTGAGGAAACCAGCATTCTTAGAACTAAAAATTTAAACACGTGGGACTCTCCTAGAGAGCAAGCCTGAGTCCCAGCAGTGGGAACATTAAGAAGGCTGCATGATTATGCTACGTATGCCTAAGTATCATTTTTAAGCTTTCTATAAAAATGAGTTTTAGAAATTGCCGATAAAATAATTGAAATAAAAAAAAGCAATAGATATAGAGAAATAGATATTATCTGTGACGCATTTCAGTTGGAAAGTACGTTAATGTAGTAAGTGGAAACAATGTATATATACAAGGACAGTAAACATTTAAATGTGTCGCATTATTAGCTGACATATCTAATCAAAGACATATCGATACTTATCTTAATATATCACTTTAAACATACTTTTCGGGTGATTATTTTAGAGATTAAGATAAGGGAGGAGATTAAATTATAATTCAACCAATTAATGTTCCACCGACATGAAACTTTTCGGTGGCTTGACGACCCTAGCCGGTCGTCTCGCCTGGCACTGTCGGTTTGCTTGCCCTTACAAATTAGTATGTTTGGAGCCTTAAGAGGCTGCTTTTTCACTCGCCTATCGTCAACATCGAGCATGGTTATTACTTAAGCTTATTACTTCGTCTAACGCAATCCAACGCGATGTTTGATGAAAAGACAACGTGAAAAAAGAGAGATAACTCTGTAGCTATAATTCTGTAAATTCGTGATTTACTCGAATATTTTATAAAACTTGTTCCAGGAAATACGTGATTTTTTAAACCATCAAAAGTAAAAAAAAAATATCGTCATTTAGGATCTTGATAAAATTTTAAAGGCTTCTATATAATGTTTGAGTAAATCAAGAAGTGTCAAAGTTCATGCAAAATAGCAGATTTTCAGAGACATTTATTGGATTAGTAGTTTTACACAAATGTATAAACTGATTTCAATAGAAGCCTAGATAATATCTACAAAATACTGTGTTTCCAAAATATCTAATGAAAAATATGTAATAACGTCATAATCACGTAAGAGCGGTTGTATGAAAATATATATCGAGTTGCATCCCCTTAAAAAAAGATTGTTACCTCTAGAATGCTGTTTCGCCATAACTGTCAGTTTACTTCTAAATCTGAAACTTTTCTGAAGAAACTGTTTGAAATTCAGAAACGATTTTTCAATACACTTGAAAAACCGCTCTTATCCTGACCGTTTTTAGGCACGCAATTTACTAGTTTTCGCACTACTACGAAAAGTATACGAGCTCGGCCCGCCACAACTCATTACTTTTTTATTGTATCACGGGGCGCTAAGCGATCATTAGCCATGCAGCAACCCCCGTTTATTTATATCTTCGTAAGTGTATTAAAGAACGTCATTTGATACACGTGGAATTGTTACCGCAACACTTTCCATAACACCTCGAATTTCACCTCTGTCGCAATGGCAAGCTTTCTTCATTTGTATCAAAATATCTAATACTGAAACCGGATTAGAGCTGTGTTGCTAAAACTTGTTCAGTATCTCAAGTACCTAGCCGAATCAAATATAATTATGATAAGGTACTACAAAAAACCGAATTTCTTTTAATTGGCATCACGTTTTTGCCCCTGATTACTATCTATAATTTTCATTATTGTGATATCAACGTCTGCAGTTTGTCCCTAGTCATCATGACGTATTTACCTATAGCCTTATTTAGGTACCCTTGGACGAAAAGGGTCAAGGCCGAGGCGACACAGGTGTAGTGAAGGGCGGTAGAAGCCGCCTTAGGTAACCCTTAAAACAAGCAATCGCTCTTCCCGTCCGATTATAATGTAATGTGTCTTCAAGGCTAGAATGAATAGGCTCTTAATAAACTCGTGCGCCTCACCATCAAAGATTGCTTCACTGCTTACCATCAGGTGGGATCGCAGTCAAGCACTAGTTTAAAGCATATATAAAAAAAATTGTCGAGGTCGATTCGTTTGCTCACTAAATCCTTCGTTTTTATTTTTTTCAGCATTCTAAGTTTACAATGTACCTACTTAATTTCTTTATTATGTATTAATAATAATAAAAATATGTCCCGATACCGGTGGGATACTGTTTTTTATATTTTAAAATGTTTTTTTTTTTTATTGTTTTTTAAGAAATATTTAAAATTGTATTGTAACGTGTATAAAAATGAATAAAGGAAATAAAAATATTACGAATGTTTAGATACAGGTAAAATTTTATATGTACCATCGCGGTAATTGCTGCCTGATCATAAAAAAAAAATTGCTTGAATTCTGTGGCACGACGCCAAACCAAACCCTTTGAAGTTTTCGTTTCGAGTGCAAGTGTTTATGTCATCTCAAATCACTAATTCATTTAGCTCGGCCGAGTGATGATGAGCTGCACTACCGAGCGCTGTTTCCGACCTAAAGGAGCTTAAATTAGTACGTAGGTATCAAAAACCATTAAAATATATTATTTATGTAGCAAAGATAAGTACTATTTTCGAATTTTGGCCAATTGACATTTTTATTGGCTCATTATAAAGTTTTATCTTTTTATTAATTTCAAGCTTACAGATGCACTGATAACATGCCATGCCTTGCCTTTACTGCTAGTATGTACCTACGTATATACGAGTATGCACGTTCTGATTGGTGATTCTCACAGGTTTCCATTGTATCAGTCACTATTGCCTGGGCATTCCATATAGTGAACCAGTATGATGGCAGCAGAGCTAGTTGGTCCCGTAGTCTCCCAGAGTGCTATAGTAGGGTTATATATTTTTTTATAATTGTACACATTTAAGGGCCAATATTTATATAATTACCGGTTTCTACAATTACATTAATTTGTCTCTTTACAATTTCTTAATTTGATGAGACAAATTGGTGTAATTATACAAAATAATAAGATAGATGGAGATATCTTTTGTTTTTGGGAGTAAGATTGTTGATCAAAATTATATTTTAAACGAGAATTACGGACCTCCTGCTATTCATCTAATTGCCAGAAACGTTAAATCCGATAGTAGTGTCGTAAGTTCTGTTAGCACTAGGATAGTAAGGTGGCAAATACATATCTCTAAATAACTACTGTCATGACGATTTATTTATCACAGGAGTGCTGTATAATAATAAAGATACATCAAGACACGTGTGAGGCAAATGCCCGGCATTACTTATTGTTAACACTGTGTACAAAGAGATTACAGAGCAATTTTATCACCAGAACATTTGACTTGACCGATAGAAATAATAACCCAGGTAGTTGATAGATAAATATAGAATGAAGCATTGACTATATAATGGCCAGTTTGGCTCAATAAAATCAGGGCTGTCCAAAAGCATGTTGGATGACGTTATTATCAAAGTTGTGGGAAACTTGAACTTAATTAAAATCACAAACGCATGAATCCGGAAGCATAGCATACAACAACACAATGAATTAGTCCTAAGCTCACAAAAGTAACATAAAAAAAGCTAATGCAAATTGATCAACAATCGTGTTTATAAGTGTTCTCTTCGAGGACCGTTGGAGAGGCGCTACGGCATCCTTATTTATGGCCTAATTCACCCGATTACTCACTGTCGTTTCAGGCGGTTTCAATTCCGCCTGTTTGGGACCATCGTACCAAATAGGAGTATATTCCCACTGAATCCATCTTGAATTTATTCATCGTGATCTCCGAGCAATTTGCTCCATTATGCAGGACATGATGGAAATCTGCTTCACTTAGCTGAAGCTCTGTCATGTCCCCATGTAGGAGATCAGCGACGGCGTCTTCTCGTGTCTAGGTCCCTGGTCCAGGCTTTATAGGAAGCAATCACCTCCTTCAGTGCAGTGAAGTAGTATTGCAAGCAAACGAAGTGGTGGAAAGTGTAAGGGAAAGGCAACCCTCACGTTCCGGAGACGCCTTGGGTGTCGGGAGTGGCAGGGCCTTTCCTAAAGACCCCTAAAGAGCTTTTTTTATGGTGGGAAAATCATCTAGGGACAACCCCCGTTCTTGGGCGGAGTGGGAGATAGTGTCAGACTCTTACTGACTAAAAGACCCACCCCGTTCCTTCTAGCCTTCATACCGGGGCTCGAGCGTCCTTTCGGATAACCCTGGCCCTAGTAGGTTTCGACCCGGCTGGGCTCCTGCTGTTGCTGACAACTCCTTGAGGCGCGCGGGAACAGTGCGCGCCGTCGACGATTTGGGCTTGGTCCGGACAGTTACCGGACGGCCGGACAGCGAGTTACCCATTGCTCGCCGTCCGAAAGTCCGCGCCTACGGTGGCAGGAAATCGGAATCGGGATCCCGACGGCGGCGAGAGCGCCGTTGCCTGATGCGGTCGGCCTCCTCCTGCTTCGCAGAAGGAGGCGACCGCCTGCCACTCTGTGGCCTGAACCAAGGCCCGGCGCGAGAGGTCTCCGCCGCCGATCGCCTCCACGAGGGCACGGCGATGCTCCGCCCATGCAGGGCACACTTCTACCATGTCCTCCAGGCGTTCTGCACATTGGCGGCACCCGGGCGTCACTTCCGCATGAATTCGGTACTGGAACCTCCTGAACTTACTATGTCCGGTGAAGAACTGCGTCATGTGGAAGATGAGGACTCCGTGAGGTCTTTCCAGCCACGCCTCAAAGAGGGGCCTTATCGCCGTAATTGTGGCGTATCGAAGACCCCTAAAGGGCTGTCATGACAACGGTATTTTACAAAAGAGTCATCACGGTCCTGGAGCGCAAAGAACGACAGAAGAAACACCTTTGGATTTGACTAGTAATAGTCCTTCTAGCTCTATACAGAGCGGGCGAAGTTTTTATTAGGTTCAAAAAGGGTTTTTTAGATACTCTGAAACGAAATGAAAGCTACCCCAGTGGTAGCACGTGTGAATTTGTAGTAACTAAGCATCTTGTTTTCTAACTGATAAGTTTAGTATGTTTCTGAATTATAGATATCCTTTCGGCTATTAAGTTCACGTGCCGATATACTGATATCTACACTATGGTCACGACAAAATGTGATAAACGGTATGAATCTTACACATCAATGAAGAATATTTTATGGTCTTTAGATTGAAGCATTGGCAACATTTATTTGTGCGCTGCTCCACATTATTTTACTTTTGTAAATCTTAATGTCTTTTGTGAGGTGCAAAACTATAAATTATACTAAAAACTTCAAAACAAATTATTTTAAGCAGTCTGATGAAATTAGAGGAATTTATTTTATTTCAATCATAAAATTTGGAAGCTATCAACTTTATCAGACTGCTTAAAGTAGATAATAGTAGTTTATTTTTGTTGCGGTCTAGTGTTTGACACTGTCAACTTTACTTTCTGCATTTTAGTGAGTAATACCTTTGAAATCGTCATCTTGCGCCCTTTATTTTGATATCCTACATGACTATGAAACATTAAAACATAAGATCACCACAAATCCGACGATTTAATTTTCTTTTCAATTCTGATAGTGTCTCTTTCACAACTAAGACAAATAATGACAACACTCAAACTGAAATGCAAACAGCCGTTTAAGCTCCAGTACATACACTTAAAAATTATAAAACTCCTTCCGGCGCAGTCATAATGATGTGATAGTTGGTACCTACTCTCCAGCAATTTTTTCAAGTTGAAAAGTTACCCCAATAGCTAATGAATAATTTTCTTAAAGGTTGGACTCCAATCCCATATTTATTGCAAGGATAAGAAGTTCAGCTACACTTAGCAGACAATTTTTCGTTTAACATCCCTCTAAGACTGATCACCGATCCTAACCTAGCGTCGCCTCAACAATGCCCTCGCACTGCATGCCAGGGTCGCGTCTATCTATAATAAATAATGTACTATCGCTAGATTCTAAATAGCTTATCGTTAAATTGTTATATTAGTATAATCCTACATTTGTTCGATAAAACTTCCTGTGTTGAAATGAACTGCAGCATTTTTACGGAGCACATGGCTGAAGACGCCGCGTGCCCTAGCTGAAGACGCAGAAGTCAGAATGAAAATATAAAAAAATTGTTAGACATGGAGGATGACCGGAGGAATAGTAACGCCAAGGGTCCAGGCGACCATAAGGGAAGCTCGTTCGCGAGGCCGCTGGACCTGGATGACGTGCTAGTGAACGAACTGGGCCAATTCGGCCGCTACCAGATTCTGAACTTGCTACTCGTGTCCGTTCCCATAATCTTGTCGGCCTTCATGAATGAGTACATCTTCTCAGCCGCCGCCATTCCGCACAGGTGAATATTACTCAGCAACAGAAGAAGTTATTGCCATTTGTCTTTTCGCAAAATCTGTCTATTGTTTGTTTAGATGACATATTAAACTGCTGCGCTGTATTTATATAATATTCAACGCAGTATTTTGAATCGGCATTCTTGTACAATTTCTGCCAATTCTCTACGCCGCTACGAATATGTAACTCATAACAAAATAAGTTTTTGCCCTCAGTTACTTGTAATTATTAATCTTTTTGTATTCACAGATGTCAGATTCCTGAATGTGGAGAAACCGAGAAGAGTGAAGTTTTCAGGCCGGAATGGATAACAAACGCAATCCCAGCTGCAGACAACGCGAACGGGTTTGTGTCTTGTGCCCGATACGAGCCCGCCGGAGGAAACGGCTCCCTGGACTATTGTCCGGCTAACATCTTCAATGACAGGGAACAGGATTGTGATGGCTTCGTTTACGCGAGGGACAACTCTTGCGTCTATGATGTTAGTATTACAAAATTTGTACGGTCACTACACCTTTTCTGTATGTTAATAGGAAAGCTAAAATATATCTATTTAATTTTCAGTTCGACCTGGGTTGTCAAGATTGGCTCCGTGCATTAGCTGGTACTCTTAGCAGTGTGGGCAACTTGCTGGTTCTACCCTTTGCCGGTTACGTTTCTGATACATTCGGAAGACGTGTTGCACTCGTCATTAGTGTCACCAATCTAGCCATCTTCGGAATCATCAGAGCTTTTTCCGTCAACTACCCCATGTACTTGAGCCTGCAGCTTTTACAGACCATGTTCGGGGCTGGAACATTCAGTTCTTCTTACATCTTTGGTAAGCATTTAATTTTTGCGAATATATTATATAGTATCTATGGTAATATTAGTCACACGCGTACGTATGTAAATACACGAGTATTATATCAATTGTACATCCTATATCTGGTTTATAGCACCAAAGATGTAATGTTTTCTTTATTCCAGCTACTGAGTTCGTGGGCCCGAAGTATCGTGTATTAACCAGCGCCACATGCTCATCCATGTTCGCTATCGGTCAGGTGGTCCTCGGTGGAATGGCTTGGCTTATCGAACCCTGGAGGTATATGATCTTGGCGATTCACATCCCATGCTTACTCATAATCTCCTACTACTGGATCTTGTCGGAGAGTGTGAGGTGGCTGCTGTCCCAGAAAAAGTACGACAGGGCTAAAACAGTGCTGCAGCGAGTAGCCAAACGCAACAGGACGACGATCAGTGAACAATCGATGGAAGCGCTATGCAACCCGCCAGAGCCAGTCAAGGTCAGTATTGACATATAATCTATTAGCTTTTGCCAGTGGCTTTGTCTACGTGAAAACAAAAACATATAACTGTGTTAGTCAGTGATAAAGTAGCATCATACTGCTGAAAGGATTTTTTAAATCGGTCCAGTAGTTTATTGGTTTATTAATTATTACAAATAACAAACAAGAGTGCCAATTTTAGTTTATATGTAAATTAGTATATTTATATAGATTACTTACTCATAGATTATGTTCAGTTCAAAGTTTCTTTCTCTTTGAGCATGTCAAATGTACTTTTTATGGCAAATACAAAGTTATATAGTACTTTTTTAATTTATAGGTGGTAGATGATACTGACGTGCCTAACCTCTTCACCGCCATCTTCCGTTCCCGCGTACTACTACGGCGCGTCTGTACCACTCCCATCTGGTGGATTACCACCACCTTCGTGTACTATGGGCTGTCCATCAATGCTACCAGTCTGTCTGATACCATGCACTTGAACTACATTTTGACCTGTGCCATAGAGATCCCCGGCTTCTTCACTGCTGTTCTCATCCTCGACAGGATAGGCAGGAAGCCTACACTCTCTGGAGGTTATCTGTTTAGTGCTGCCTGCAACATTGCCTTCGCTTTCATTCCGGATGGTGAGTTTTCCTCTAGTAAGTTCTCTTTTCCTCAAAAACGCGTAGCTTAACTGAAATTAATATTAGATACTCAGGCAATCTAAAGATATAGCCATTTCTGTCTCGTTTATAGTACATGTACCTTGACACTTGCAAGGAAATCAAAACCCTTAAATAGGTACTTCGTTGACCAAACGTAAAAAAATGTTGTTACGAGCTTCTTTTGATTTGTTGCAGATCTGACAACACTGCGTATGGTCGTCTACCTGTTTGCTAAGTTTGGTATCTCCGTGGTGTTCACGTCATTGTACCTGTTTACGTCGGAGCTGTACCCGACGCAGTACCGCCATCGTCTGCTCGCCTTCTCCTCTATGATGGGCCGTATTGGCTCCATCGTTGCGCCACTCACGCCGGTACTGGTAAGTATTTATTGAATTTTTTGTTAACGATCCAGTACTGTTATAGTCAGGGAGATCCCTTTAATTTTGTCAACAAAATTAACCAGTTTCTGTTGTTAACGGACTTACAGCAAGCACATAATATAGGAAAACTGAATATATTATTAGCATCAACAAATGTTAACCGTATTTCTCTATCACAGATGGACTACTGGCCCGGTATACCGTCAGTAATGTTCGGTGCAATGGCTATTCTCTCCGGTATGCTAGTGCTCACGCAACCTGAGACCCTCGGCATGAAGATGCCCGATACGCTTGCGGAAGCAGAAGCTCTCGGCACACCTGAGTCGAAAATAGGATTAAACAAATAATGATATAGTCTGTCTAAAAAGTCAACCGACTTGGGAATTTTGTATAATATTTAATTTTTAAGAAAATACTTATATTCGATACTTTTTATAAGGTTTTTCTAATAGTAAACAATAATCAATATCTCTTAATCAACCTTGATTATTATTAACTAGCATTGCCTACATCAGATTTCATTTTACCCTAATAATTACACAAGTCGATTGACTTATTAGACAGACTTCTAGTCGATTTTAGGAAAAACTGTACTGAAAATCATATTACTTATGGATTTGAAGATAATGTGCTGGTACCATTGGATGAATAGATAATATCTAATAATGTAAACATAAAAATAGAAAAAAGAAACTAACATTAATATTATATCATGGTATTATTTCAGAAAATATTTTCACTATAAGAAACGTATAGTGAGTCCACCTTAAAAGATAGACATGATGTCTCAACTTTTAATGAGAAACAATTTTTTTACAAATTGCAAGGGAAGCTCTGAAAAGGAATAATTTTCCCCCATTTTTGCAACATTTGTCGTCGATACTCCATTCCTATTAGTCATAGCGATGTTATAATAAGCTTTCTTGATTTTAAAGTCAGAAATCAGAAACGTTTATTTCAAATAGACCAATTACAGGTACTTTTGAATTGTCAAAATGTCGGTCAATCAAACAAGTGAAGCACGTTCAAAGCTTATGGTGAGTTGCACCATTTAACTATAAAGATAACCAAACCACAACTAGCCGTGAAACGGCCGCCTATTGGTCAATTCGACGATTTGACAACTGTTATTGGCTTTGTTATCGTTATAGTTAAATGGTGCAACTCACCCTTAGATCTCTATGGAGAAGAACGTGCAAGAAACTCCATGGACACTAGTAGACATGTACAAGTCGTTTCTGATATTAGAGCGTTAAACCCACCAAACAAACAAATAAACTCTTTAGCTTTATAACATTAAGTATTGAAAGAAAGAAAATGAATTTGCTTGGCACAACACAAGACATACACACAATATTTAGGTAAACACGAAACAACAAAAAAAAGAGGCAAAAAATTTAATTTTGACACTAAAACAGGTCCAGTTCTGCATGAATGCTAGACTAGTGCCTGACGCTGTTTATACTGAACCTAAAGTTGTGACGCAACGGACGTAAAACAACTTGTTTTTAGTGTTTTTAGTACCAATTAAAATTTTAATACTAGTGAAATTTTAATTTGTTAAGTCTGGTAAATAGACGTAACATAGTGTAAGTGTTTGTTTATAGTGTGAAAATAATAATAGTCGTCTATTATAATTTTATAAAACAAAAATGTACCAAGAGAATAAAAGGTGGAAAAGTGGGTGAATCTCAAACGAGTTAGGAATTAACATGCAATACCCACACTAGTGCATTGTATACAACTGCGTGCGAGACATTATGAACGAGATTTCTTAATTTATTTATTCTTGCTGCGAGTTGAATTAAAGACGACAAGTACAGAAGGTAAGTGGAAATAATAGGTATAATCATAATAATTTAATGTGGAACGATATCATTTAAGTCTGTGGTAGATACATTATGTTAGTCGTGTTGTTAGTTGAAGATGATAGCAGAGCTACTTGGTCCAGCTTTTGCCCAGGCTAGTGAAACTGTTAAGTATAAAATAGTAATAATTATAATATAAGGCTGACACCAGCCAGTTAAGCGTGTTTGACGCTATCTAGCCTGCCTGGCAGAAATATTGGCGATCAAAGTTTTGTTTTAAGCGCAAACTACAGACCTTCTGCTATTGGTCTGATTGTCAAAATTCAGATAATAATATGAAGTAAGATCTATTGAACCTGGGATCGCTAAGTATCAATTAACTCCAAATATTTACTATCATGACGAGGACGACCTAGGTGTCTATTAATTAAAAAAATATATTACTACAAGTTTATCACGGGAGTGCTGTTTTCATTAAACCCTAAGCGAACGCGCACCTATTGTCTTTCTATTGTGTCTGTAATTTCCACGATTGAAAGGTTAATAATAAAGATACATCAAGACACGTGTGAAGCTAATGTTCTGCGCTACTTATTGTTAACACTGTTTACAAAGAGATTACAGAGCAATTTATCACTAATGCCAGATCATTTAACTTGACCGATAGAAATAATAACCCAGGTAGTTGCTAGATAAATAATAATAAAAACCATGCGTGGCTTGAAGAAATCAGCCGTCCGGCCGTCTATAAATTATGGGAAACACATGTATGTTAAATCACAAACGTATGAATCTGGGAAGCATAACATACAAAGCATTAAAGCCTACAAATTAATGATATATACCCCGGAATCTTCTCACCGGACACAGTTGTTTCGGGAGGTTCCTGCTTGGAATTCAGCGAAAAGACATTTGTTAGCATTGTGCAAATCGTCCAGAGGACACGATGGAGGTCTACTGGACGGTCACTTCACTGGAGCACTGCCTTGTCCTCGTTCCCTGGTCAAGGCCATAGCTTTAAGCGAGAGAGTATAAGAAGCAATCACCTCCTTCTGTAAAGCAGTTCTGTGATTAAATGAGGTGGTGGAAAGTGTAAGGGAGAGGTAGTCCTTACATTCTGGCCGCTGCAGGAGGCGCCCTGAGTGTCGGGAGTCGCAGGGCCATTCCAGGCTACAGTAGGGCTGATCTCTGTCGAGACAGCGGGTCATCCAGGTCCTGGATCGCAAATTAAAACTGGAGGAACACGAGTGGATGTGAGTCAGTTAATGTTTGAGAGTCCTTCTAGTTCTACTCAGAGCAGGAGAAGTTATTTGATGGATCAAAAAGCGAATCTGAAGACGCTCTCGATTGAAATCAAAAGCTACCATAGTGGTAACTTGTCATTTCAATTCAAAGATAATCTAGTTCATCGTCTTCACTGATAGACGATAGCTGATAGTTACATACGATTGCCCGATGTTCCGGCTACCACGTGGGAATTTACCAAATATATATTTGTAGTAGGCATATATAGATATTCTCTAACTGATAAGTATGTTTAAGTAATTTAGATTTTCCTTTCGGCTATCAAGTTCACGTGCCGATAAAATATGATAAACGGTGTTTTTATTATTATTTCAATGAATCTTATACACTAACGAAGAATTTTTATAGTCTTTACATCAAAGCAAAGACAGTGGCATACTATTTTTCATTTCACATCCCTCTAAGTCTGATCACCGATCCTTAGCTAGCGTCGCCTCCACGATGCCCTCGCACTGCACACGAGGGTCACGTCTATCCACGATAAACAATGTACTATCGCTAAAATCTAAACAGCTTATCGTTAAATTAATATATTATTATAATCCTCTACATTTGTCTGATAAGACTTCCTCTTGTTTCAATCCGATGTGCTGCGGTTCACTTCTTCGGAGCTCACGGCTGAAGACGCCGCGTGCTCTGGCTGAAAACGCAGAAGTCAGAAGTGCAGATATATAAAGATTTATAGATTACCTAGTTAGTCATGGCGGATAACCGGAGGGAAAGTAATACTGGGGGTCCGGGCGACCGCAAGGGCAGCGTATTCAAGAAGCCGCTGGACCTGGACGATGTGCTGGTGAACGAGCTGGGCCAATTCGGCCGCTACCAGATGCTGAATTTGCTGCTCGTGTCCGTCCCCATTATCATGTCGGCCTTCATGAGCGAGTACATCTTCTCTGCCGCAGCCATTCCGCACAGGTGCGTATTTATTTAAACTTCATGTACAGTAGTGGTACATATGCGGACTTGATGCAATAAGGCATTAGGGACGGCCTTATTGGAACAAGTACGCAATTGTGTCCCAACCAATTTTTGCGCTACACAATAAATACGAGTAAATAACAAATATTTTAAATAGATTGTTGTAGTATCATTAAATTATGTTGCTTATTATAATAAAATGCATATGTATGCTAATAATATAAACTAATAAATAGTATGATTAATATTATAACATTATAATCAAGATAACTTAAAATACCACAATTATAACGAAGACCGAACTAAGGTTGAGTGGACTTCAAGTAGTAGTTCCGAATTGTACGCTTGAAGGAAAATTTACTTTCAGCTTTTTTGATGACAAGGGGGAGTACATTCCAGAGTTTTATGGTAGAGACAGTGTAAGAATTAGCCATAAATTCAGTACGTTGCGAAGGAATATGAAGAAGCATGTTTTTCGATGCTCGAAGGTTGAGATTATGAGATCTGCCCACTATAAAATATTGTTTTAAATAATCAGCACGAGAAGGAGTAACAGTCATTTGTCTTTTCGCAAAATCTGTCTATTGTTTATTTTGATGAAAATACATTTATGTATTAGGCCGTTTATTTATGTAACCATTGAACGCAATATTTTGAATCTGCATGCTAGTACAATTTCTAACAATTCTCTACGAGGATACGAATAACTGATAAAAAAATAAGTTTTTGCCATCAGTTACTTGTAATTATTAATCTTTTTGTATTAACAGATGTCAGATTCCTGAATGTGGAGAAACCGAGAAGAGTGAAGTTTTCAGGCCGGAATGGATAACAAACGCAATCCCAGCTGCAGACAACGCAAACGGGTTTGTGTCCTGTGCCCGATACGAGCCCGCCGGAGGAAACGGCTCCCTGGACTATTGCCCGGCTAACATCTTCAATGACAGGGAACAGGATTGTGATGGCTTCGTTTACGCGAGGGACAACTCTTGCGTCTATGATGTTAGTATCACAAATTTGCACCGTCACTACATCTTTTCTGTATGTTAGTAGGAAAGCTAAAATATCTATTTAATTTTCAGTTCGACCTGGGTTGTCAAGATTGGCTCCGCGCATTAGCTGGTACTCTTAGCAGTGTGGGCACCTTGCTTGTACTACCCTTTGCCGGTTACGTCTCTGATACATTCGGAAGACGTGTTGCGCTCGTCATCAGCGTCACCAATCTAGCCATCTTTGGAATCATCAGAGCTTTTTCCGTCAACTACCCCATGTACTTGAGCCTGCAGCTTCTACAGACCACATTTGGTGCTGGAACGTTCAGTTCTTCTTATATCTTTGGTAAGCATTAAGCATTTAACTGTTGCGAGAATATTTTTGTCGTTTAACAATATTAGGGGCACGCGTACATGAAAAGATAATTATTATATTTGTATCGTGTACATCACATATCTAGTTCATACCATCAAGATTGTAATCTTTTTTTTATTTCAGCTACTGAGTTTGTGGGCCCGAAGTACCGTGTATTGACCAGCGCCACTTGCTCATCCATGTTCGCCGTCGGTCAGGTCATCCTCGGTGGAATGGCTTGGCTCATTGAACCCTGGAGATACATGATCTTAGCGATTCACATTCCATGCTTACTGATCGTCTCCTACTACTGGATCCTGTCAGAGAGCGTGAGGTGGCTACTGTCACAGAAAAAGTACGACAGAGCAAAGACAGTGCTGGAGCGAGTGGCCAAACGCAACAGGACGACGATCAGTGAGAAGTCAATGGAAGCGCTATGTAACCCGCCGGAGCCAGTCAAGGTCGTTATCAATATATAAACTATTAGCTTCTTCTAATTTCTTTGCTCACGAAAAGTAGAAAACCTATATATTTATATCACTCAGTGATAAAGTTACATTATAATAAATAATAATAATAATAAATTGATTATTGCCCGAATAAAATGAAAATACTTGACATGTTACATATCAGTTTTAATTCTTTTATGTAACATTTACATGTCATAAAAGGTGAAAGAATTTTAGAAACTTGGTCCAGTAGTTTTTGGCTTTATTAACTATAAACACATTTATAAAACCTTTTCTCTTTATAATATTAGCATTTAGGACCATCTCCACAATCTATTAGTATAATATGTGTTCAGCTCGAAATTTCTGTTTTTTTTTTTACCGTCCCGAATCAAATTTCTTTGGTGCACACAAAGTTATATAATACGTTGTTAATTTATAGGTGGTAGACGACGCCGACGTGCCTAACCTCTTCACCGCCATCTTCCGTTCCCGTGTGCTGCTACGGCGCGTCTGTACCACTCCCATCTGGTGGATTACCACAACCTTCGTGTACTACGGGCTGTCCATCAATGCTACCAGTCTGTCTGATACCATGCACTTGAACTACATTTTGACCTGTGCCATAGAGATCCCCGGCTTCTACACTGCAGTACTCATCCTTGACAGGATAGGCAGGAAGCCTACACTCTCTGGAGGTTATCTATTCAGTGCTGCCTGCAACATTGCCTTCGCTTTCATTCCAGATGGTAAGTTTTGTCTGATTGACTATTGTACCTATGCATGTTTTATATTGTTCTTATTTTTTTCCACAAATGCACGGGTTGATCAAATTAGCCAAACAGATAAATTTTGATATACATATATCATCGGGCCTTTTATTATAAAAATATTAGTGGGGCATGGGATTTGTTTATCTTTTTAGGATTCCGTAGCTCAGTAGGTAAAAACAGAATTCTTATAGTGCTACTTTGTTGTCCGTATTAATACTGTGTGGATCAGAATGTTGAGCTGTGACAAAGACGTAGGTACATAAAAAGATTTCATTTATGGGAGATGACAATGTTGAGATAGATGTGTGGAGTGACGAGAATGGATATAATGAGAAACGAGTATGTTCAAGGAAATTCAAAAGTGACGCCAGAGAATGAAAAATTTAAAAGGATTTTTTTGTCATAATAAAGTCATGTGAAGGGTCAAGAAAAGATGAATGGATTCTGTGGGGGATGATATGAAAGAGAAAGTAGTTAGTGGGGAACACATAAACGTGTTGTCGCGTATTGACAAGGAAGATGATATTTAAATATTTAATTTACAATAGTGATAATGTTCACAATTCATTCATTAATTTCACTAAACATAATGCCAATAATATGTGTCTTACATATCAAGAACCCGGTATATGCATTTTGCAATTCATACTTATGCGTCTATTTATCACAATTTATCTTGATTGATATTTCTATAATAATATCATTCATCATTATTTGAGTCGCTTATGTTAAAATTAAAATGCATTATATTCAAATATGTCGCCAATTAAAAGTACTTTAAACAATGTTAATTAGTCATTCATATCAGAGAATTCCGACAATTTGAGTATACCTAATAAAGATCAAAGATTTGGATATAATCGGTGAATACTTGCTTAAATACTTAATTATGATATCACACTGAAAAACAATAATGACGGATATGTAATGATAAATGATTCCTTCGACATGATAATTTGTTGAACGAAGGTTACAGAGTTACTATCACTATCTATTGCTAAACCTTTTGTTATTACAAAAAAAAAAATACATTTCGTTATAATTAATCACAGATCTGACAACGTTGCGTCTGGTAGTCTACCTGATGGGTAAATTTGGTATCTCCGTGGTGTTCACGTCACTGTACCTGTTTACGTCGGAGCTGTACCCGACGCAGTACCGCCATCGTCTGCTCGCTTTCTCCTCTATGGTTGGCCGTATTGGCTCCATCACTGCGCCACTCACGCCAGTACTAGTAAGTATATTAATTTTTTTTTGTTAATAATAAGATTAAAACTCAATGGAAAGCTCAAACAGTTCATAATGTTCCGATTGTTCTTTAGTTTACTAGCATAATACCAAAATCTCTCGCACAGAGCCTCGAAACTCTACAAATGCCAGCTCAAACACTGTACATGCTCCAAAAAGCCACCATCCTTAACAAAATCAAAATCAAAATCAAAATCAAAACATTTATTTCAAATAGACCATTTACAGGCACTTTTGAATAGTCAAATGTCGGTCAGTCCAAGAAAAGTGAAGCTAAATTGCACGTTCCAAAGAGTAGGTCTCTATGGAGAAGAACGTGCAAGAAACTCCATGGACACTCTTTTAAATCATATTATGTGTTACATATAATGCTTGGTTACATATTACTTGTTGCTTCTATCATGTAACACTGGTTGTATCACTAGAAAATTCTTAACTTCTTCAGCACTGACATCTACCTTTTCCATTTAAATCCTGCCTTATATATACTTGGCCCCGGCTCGTACGGTAAGGTTAATTAATCTCTCTTATACGGGAAGAAGTAAAAAGAACTAAACATAATAATAATATTATTCCACAACTAGCACATAAAGCCGTCTAATCTCAAGCTAAGCAGAATTTGTGTTATGAGTACTAGACAACTGATAAACATACTTATATATTTCTAAATACATACACATTAAAGATAAATTACATCCAGACACAAAACTAATGACAGTACTGTTATAGTCAGCGTGAATCATTTACTTTTCTCGGAAAAATTAAACCATTTCTATTGTTGGCTAACTACAATATAAATTAACTGTCTACAGGTGTTTGTCTACAGCAAGCACATCTATTAGACTGAAATATTATTAGCATCAACAAACGCTAACCGTGTTTTTCTTTAACAGATGGACTACTGGCCCGGTATACCGTCAGTAATGTTTGGCGCCATGGGCATCCTCTCCGGTATCCTAGTGCTCACGCAGCCCGAGACTCTTGGCACGAAGATGCCTGACACCCTTGAGGAAGCAGAAGCTCTCGGCACACCTGAGTCGAAAGTACAAAGAAACTGATTGCTTATGTACTCTTTGTAAATAGTAGATTTTAAGAAAACCTGCACTAAGTTGTTAACTTCAAAAATATCAGATTGCTTATCAGTTTGAAGATAATGACATTTTTGAACTCTGGTAAAAAATATTTATAGACTGGTGTCCAAAAAAGAATCACGTTTTGATAAAAATAACAATTTGCAATCAAAAATAAATTCAATTGTTGGAATTGTTCGCGTCCATAGATTTATCTGTTCATTAAATGATATAAAATGTGTATCTTCAGGTTATTTGTTTATTTTAGATACCATATTTATTTTCGTAAAAAAACTTAGAATATTGTGATATGTACCTAAGTATAATAGTCATAAGTTAATTAATGCCGAGTTGAGATTTGTTTTAATTTGGCATGACATATGAAGTAGCATGTAAGATGTAAATGACAATGTTACGGCTTTGTACTCCTAACTTTTAATCTATCTTAATGTGTAATATTATTTATACTGCTCTCTTAGTAAAGTACAATATACTCACTTATGTATAGTTCATTAATTATAAAAGCGGATTTCGGTTCGCTGCCATTTGTTTATATTTAATTTGACATTAAATGATTTTGTATTATTTAAATTTCAATCTTTTTAGTGCCCTTAGCCTGAGTGTGAGTAGCAGTTGTAAAAGTATAACTCGTATCGTATCTTGTTTATGCAAATAGCATAATCTTAGAATATTATAACTGGGGTGGAGCAAGGCTACTTTGAAGTGACATCTAGCAGTGTCGTCAGTCATGACGTAAGGAACAGACTGCCGAAAGATGATGTGAGCACTTGACCAATGTTGCTCTACCGATAAATGATGATGATATCTTAGCCAGTACGAAGAGTAATCTTTTCAGTCCAGTAACGTTAAATATATCATGTTTATATAAATACTTTGATACAATCAATACTTTAAATAATAATATTTCGCTACATGTTTGAATTGTACCATAAGTTTCATGTTATCTGTTTTCACCGACTAATAGTCCTAACCAAAATTTGGCCACGGTGTCTAATCTTAACGGAGAATAACCAATAGGGCAGGAGATATTATAATGCACAAGTGTTTGCATTAATCTTAGATTGTATCTGCACTCTGTGTTCTTTTACTCTCTCAGTTCGATAGCACGACCATCCAACACGATCGGTGATAGATCAGGTACATGGCTAACACAGCTTGCTTTACTTGTTTTCCGAGACCCATGTCTCCATGGTATACTCCCATGAGTGTGATACCACAAACTTCCAAACTTTCGGCTGCAGCCTATAAATTCCTATTAAAAACTCATTACTTTAGTCGCTCCCTTATTAAACTTGGTGGAAGAAATTAAACAACCATATTTTTGTATATAAATTATTATTAACACTTATAAATTTATTAAATAGTTAGACAATACTTCGCTATGCGAGATCCACAACATTATCATATTCGCACCATGAAACCACGGCAACGTTTCACTGACAAACAACGCGTATGCGCAAGTGTACAGAATGGAAACGTACAGAAGAACCACTACAGAAGAACAGCTTAACTTGTTAATGATGATGGGTAAAATAAACATACATTTTATTAAAATGCAAAACTGTGGTACATCACCAAAAGAGCAGGTAGACTGCGACAGTAAATTACAACTACAGTGAACTTTCTGCACTTTCCTATAGTGTGACAGCAGGAGACAGAAAAGTTAATAAATACCTAATGATCATCAGTGTACGAATGTTTATAATTTATATGAAATATATTCAGGTTTAGTGACACCAATAAAATTTTTTCTATATCACATAGATTTGTGGAGTTTGTGAAGAAGTCGATTGAAAATTAGAGTATCCCATTGGTAACATGTTACAGAGCTGTTGGTAATGTTGAATGATGAGAGAAATGATCGATAATATAGGATTATGTTTTTTTTTTAACGTTATAATTTAAAGTGTTAGTGCTTGACTGCGATACCAACTAAGCAGTGCTGTAATTGTTGATAATGAAGCACACTAGTTTATTAAGACTCTATTCACGTGGCGGTAAGTCCCCTCTTTGAGGCGTGGCTGGAAAGACCTCACGGCGTCCTTACCTTCCGCATGACGCAGGTCCTTACCGGACATGGTTCGTTCGGGAGTTTCCTGCACCGGATTCGTGCGGAAGTGACGCCCGGGTGTCGCCACTGTGCGGAATGCCCGGAGGACACGGTGGAGCACACAGTCGAGGTGTGCCCTGCTTGGGCGGAGCATCGCCGTGCCCTCGTGGGGGCGATCGGCGGCGGAGACCTCTCGCGCCGGGCCTTGGTTGAGGCCATGGTCCGGAGCGAGGAGGAGTGGCAGGCGGTCGCCGACTTCTGCGAAGCAGTAATGCTCGCAAAGGAGGAGGCCGAACGCATCAGGCAACGGCGTTATCGCCGCCGCCGCCGCCGCCGGGATTCTGATCCCGATTTCCGGCCACCGTAGGCGCGGTCTTGCGGACAGTGAGCAATGGGTAGCTCGCTGTCCGGCCGTCCGGTAACTGTCCGGACCAAGCCCAAGGCGTCGACGGCGCGCACTGTTCCCGCGCGCCTCAAGGAGTTGTCAGCAACAGCAGGGACCCAGCCGGGTCGAAGCCTACTGGGGCCAGGGTTATCCGAAAGGGCGCTCGAGCCCCGGTATGAAGGCTAGAAGGAACGGGATGGGTCTTTTAGTCAGTAAGAGTCTGACACTATCTCCCGCTCCACCCAAGGGCAGGGGATGTCAATGCATGATTTTTTTCCACCATAAAAAAAAAAAAAAAAAAAAATGACTCTATTCACTGTCACCGTCATGAAGACACCTAAATTATGATCAGACGTGAAGACTGCAGCAAGTAAATTGTTCCCGTCCTTTGGTGTACGCGGTATAAACGATGACGTGAAAACTGATTAAAATAAAATAACAAATCTATTTTATAATTATGTAAGTTTTGTATTTTTTGGAAATACCAGTCACCCTATCATTGAACTTTAGTTGTGAGTAGTGCGTGATGCACTTTTGCTAAAATAATGTACCTACTCATAAAACAATATAGGATCGAATAAGACATCATTAACCTATCAGAGAGATATGTTATTAGCGCATGCCAGAATATAAAATGTCTAGACATTAATCTTAAATTAAGAAGCTTATCACAATTAAATACACCGTTTTGCTATTTTTTTTACAAGTATTCGTAATTACCTACTTGTAGATATCTGGGAATTATATATACAAGGTGCAGTTTTAAAACTGCACAATATTTCAGGAGGTTGTAATAAAACTTATAAATAATCATGTAAAAAAACGATACCTGGTCAATAATCAGTAATACTTGTTATTTAATTTTTTAATTACACTAAACTAAATCGATTGATCGATGGCCGCGGGGACGTGGCTAGGGTGTGGCGTGCGGGATGATGATTGGATGAAACATTATTTATGAAACTATCGTTGCGAGTTAGTGTGTGTGAAAACGCCCTTTATTGTTCCGTGTTTGTGTGTGTGAAAAAAAGCGCGATTATGAAAAAAAAAAAAATTACCTACTTATTTTATTATTGATTCGGGTCGAGAATCACTAACATAATTACCTCCTGAAATATTTTGCAGCTTCAAAACGACACCTTGTATAATAAATGAATTTAGATGAGCGACGCTCAAACTGAGAAGAGTGAGAGAAAAAAAAAGGCGAAATATAAAATATGTATTTGGCAATGTGCAATTCCAGGCTAATATGTTAAATGTACTTTTTAACGTTCTTTTAGAATTAGTGAAGCTGAAATAGTTTTTGGAGGTATGCGGAACAGAATGTGAAGTCCCGCAAACTTCTTGAAAAGGGAGATTCTTCAGGCCAGATTATGTCTGCTGGGCAACTGCTCGATAGATGATTTCGGGCTGTTCTATATGTCCAAATCGCGCAGAGAACTGCAGGATTAGTTCTCATGTGACGTCATAGATGTCGCTACAAGTTTGTTACGTTTGGACGAATTCTTGTAACGAGTGTTAACTTAGAGGGTCTTTTTGTATAAGAATTTTGACTTTTGAACCCTTATTTTTAGTATAGTTTGACAATTAATCATGGCACACTCTTTTTAAAAATTATTTAGCAGTATTACGAAAATCCAATGAAAGTGTTTCGAGTTCTTAGAGAAAGTTAAGGTCACGCTTCGGACTGGTCAGTTACAGATCCTGCGACTTCGTCGTTTCTCTTTGGGTCTGTGTAAAGTTCGGAGAATATGTGGTTAAACCGTGAAACAAACACTACTCGCGTTATTCGCCAAACATTACTCAAAATACCAACCAATTGGAACTGCAGAATGGACCATGTTAACCACAGTTATACACATTTGAAAGAAATAGTCTTCAGAAATTAAATATTAAGATTGGTTCCTTGTATGTTAATAAAAATAACATTTTATATTTGTTATTTCTTTATTTATTGTAGTTGTGAAAAAAGTACCCCAAATGAATCATGAACAACATCATGACTGCTCACTCAAATGACCAGAGTAAAAAAGAGATAATAAAACTGAGATATCGAGGTCAGGGATCAGTAAGTAGGTACATTAGGGATTAGAAAACAGATATATCAGATCATACAAATATGTATTGATTGAAGTATAACACGCAGCTTACAAGAACGAACGCTGAATATGTTTCACATAGACTTAATAATATGTAGATCTTATCCTCGCATGAAGTGCAAAAAAGTTAACATTAAAACTAATTAATACAACAATATTTATCTAGTAATTACGTTACGATTTGTATTAAAAATATCATACTGAGCTAACAGATGGTGTTAGAAAATGAATGCAAGAACCTTGTTCGGAACTATAAGGTGATAATGATAATAAGAATGATGACATTGAGCTTAAATATAATGTAATAGGAAAGGTACTATGTATACCATACGTTAAGGACTTGCATTTATTTTATAATCATCTTTAACTTCATATAAAATTGTATCATAACTTGATATAATTTTATATATGTATGCCACAAATGCTTACGTGGATTAAAAATCACGCTCTAATAAGTACAAAGTTTGCGAGCATCTAATGACTTGCGTATGACTTCTAAAACATCCTGTCCCAATAACCGAATATCACAAAAACCTAAAACCTATTAGTATACGCAAAATCACACTAAAGTCATACTGAGCAATAATTGTTACATATATCACTATGTCTATAAAAACTAAATGACGACACAAAGTCTGTTATTACGACAAATACTCCATACTTGACTTGCAGCTGACAAGGGTGACGCGAATAATATCATCACCTGATTTTAGTGATCGAGATTCACAAAAACTATTCTTAAAACTAAATCACTGCACTTTTAGCTTATAGATTCTTTGGCCTCCCCACACTTTATTCAAAAGGTCCTCCACATACCAAATTACAGAGTTTATTTCTCTCCGATGACACTAACAGAAAGTCTTGGCACTTCATTGTGTATGTTGTTATTTTGTGAGTGTTCATCTTCATCTGGTTTGTCCAAATTTTCAGCATCCATGACATCGTCAGGGAGTGTCGACTTGCTAGTATCGGGCAGTAGGAGTGCTAACATGGCAGGGCCTAGAGCAACCAGACCGAATACCACGCTCGGTAGACCGGCCATATATTTCTCCTGCAAGAAATTATGAGATTTTAATAACTATTTCAACTAAATCTGGAAACAGTTAACCAATGGCAAAAATCAAATTGATAAAGCAATATGTAAAGCTAACAGTTCAGAATTTTCAGTAATTTAGATATAAGAAGGCGAAAAGGACGTGTATGAATGCAAGGCTGACGTAAAACTACACTATTAAAGAAGTGGTATAAAAAAGCGGGTACTTCTTATGACAGCGGTATATTTACCAGTAGCGGCGCCTGCGGAGCGAGCACAGAGCCGAGCCTGCCGACAGTGTTGGCGATGTTGGTGAGCGAGTTCCTGGACTTGGTGGGGAACACCTCCATGGCCACCACGTACATGGAGAATACCCCGTAGCTACTGCACATCTTTCCTAATAAGTAGAATAGAACGGACGCCCACCAGATAGCTGGAAAATGTAGTTAATTTTATTAAAGTACAAAAAACTCGTCTGCCCTTACAATTATTTAGACACTTGATTGTTTGATTAATTATATCTACTTCTGTCTCATTATAAACAAAATGGGCATTCAAGAAGTTCAATTTTAGTACATAATAGGCTTTTGCCCGCGGCTTCGCCCGCGTAGATACATAAATTCCCTATGTCACTCAGGAATTAAGCAGCTTTCTATTGGTGCTAAAATGTTTGCAATCGGACCAGTACTTTCAGAAATTACCTCCTACAAACAAAAAAAAAAAAACTTTACCTCTTTTTTAATTATATAAATCTACACTGATTTAGGTATATGTTTGAATATTCGCTGTAAAGCTCAACGAATCTTGTTCTTAAGGGTAATTACCTAATAGCAAAATTATTATAAATGACCTTTAAAAATGACACGGATTTTTATCATTGTCATTGATGTATTTGTATATATATTACGCATTTAAAATTAATCCCAATATATCGATCAAGGGCATATTAATTTTCTATGGCTTTCGCGAGTTAACAGTGCGTGTATCTGATAAGGGACGATTTTCGTCTAGACTTCTTTTTAAACTTGAAAAAAATCACTCAAGGTAATGAAAAAAATACAAAAACAAAAGCGTACTTACACTTAGGAATAAAAGCGGATGAAATGAAGAACACACAACACAAAGTATACGCGACACAGATGGGGGCCTTTCTGCCGAACCTCGTGAGGGTTAGCGCCGTGATGATCCTTGTAGGGACTTGCACGAGGAGTAGCGCAGAAAAGTTCAGGTACTTGTTGCCGGATATACTGGTTGAGTTAATGATAGTGCCGTTGTACACGAAGGTGCAGCAGATGAAGCAAGCCGCAATCAAGAGGACGCGCAACAGGATCTTTTTTGAACGGAGGACTGAGAGAAGGTGGAGACGCTCTACTGGAGGTTTCTCTCCTGCCTGTGAAGAGAAAAACATTATGGATAGGATGGAATAATAAATATAATCATTAGGATGGAACCGTTGTGAGGCGACTTTGTAGGAAATTAAATCTGTGCGTGTTGTCAGTACACAAATGCTTACAGCATTCATTAAAGGTTTTCGGTTGAATGCTCTGAAGGCTTTATAATACAGCAGAAGTTCAGTGACCCTTTATAATACAGCTATTGACAGTATGTGATCATCGGAGGATGTAATCTGAATGATTTTTCAGAGTAGATTAAATTATTGATTAAAATTAAAACTGAATACAAAGTATACTTAACTACAAAGACTAATCTTTTTTTCCATCGGAAACTTGCGATTAAAGTATTATTATAGTAGTTATCAAAGCTCTATTTTTTTTATCAGGCCAGTATGCTTATCCAAATATTTTCACACAATTAGTATTATCGTGAGTTAATATTTAACTATATTAAGTTGGTATTGTGTTATCTTGTATGTCTGCTGTCTATTGATAAGTATGCTCATTGTAAATTGGTCACAGTGCCAGGATTAAGTCTTTATAATAACAACATTTAACTTGACATGTCATGAACTATGTAAATCCGGTTATAATAAATCAATTAAATAGAGACGTGATAAATGTTCGAGGCTATAATTCTCACATGGTTAAGTATAGTAGTTTAATTACCATATTATACACTGGTTAACGTGTCTACGTCTAATGTAACCTATAACCCATAAGGTTACGGGTTACATTATCATCTTTTTTAAACCATCAATTCTAAACCTAGCTAGCTAAAGCTGATTACAAAAACTTACCTCTTGAGACTTGCTATCACCAGCCATCTTCGTCAACATGTACTGCGCTTTCTTCGATAGCTGAATATTGTTGATCTTTGCTACTTTGTTTAAAACTCTAGCGGCTTCATGGTTCCTGTTGTGTGCTAGCAGCCACCTCACCCCTTCGTCTATCAAGAAGATATAGAAGACGACAATGAGGAGAGGCGCGTAGATGGCCCACATCAGATGGCGCCAGTAGGGCACCTTCCAAGCGATGAGGCCGAAGCATGCACTGCCGATGCTCGCCAGGATATCAGAAATGCAGGAGAACATTACGCGCTGCTTTTGACTCACTGATTCAAGAGCTGTAATGGGAGAGGATTCAGTTAATACTACAGTTAAGTATAGAAAAACACAATAAAGTAATTGGTGTTTGTCTATCAAACACAGAATTTCTGAGGTAGAGACAATTTAGAAGTAATTACTGAAGACGTTACGAATCTAAAGATATTATCTATAATTTGCACCTAAAATTATGCTATCAAACAAACTCTTCATTTTATTTAGTTAAATGAGGAGTAAACAATCGTAATGACAATGCACATTAGATACACGTGGCACGTGCTGACAATAATTAAGTCCAATGATTTAGTTGAACATAGTGAATGGACAGACTGTGCATTGAAAGATCACTGTTTATAAGGATTAAGTGCATATTCATGACATGTGACAAATAATTATTTGCCAAAAACCAATAGTTCGGTGAAGCTTTAATTTATTTGCTTTAATGTTAAATGCCTATAACTTAGATAGAATATCGTAAAAGAATTAATAAGAAAGAACAGAATAACTTATTATGAATATAGTGGATTTAACGCGTAAATCGGAAATTAAAATCTTGTGGTTAGTAATTAATTGCTTGTCACTTTGCGGTGTTTCCTCATAATGATGTGACGTCATATCGTCACCCTCCCTGCTAACAGTCCTAACTAACAATAACAAAATAAGTGAATATCTTCTAAACACTAAACGGCACAGATACAACGATTAGAGAGGACTTATTCGAAATAATGTTATGAACACGTAGGTAATATCAGTTCAGATATGCCAGTTTGTGAGAAAGGACAGTTAGCGGGGAGGGCGACGACATGACACGTGCACAGCCTGTAACTCATATGACAACAAATGTCATTTACATAAATAATAAATTTTACATTGACGTAGTGTAATGGGTCAAGGTATAGGACAAAAGGAAAGTTTACAAAGAAATTAAATTATTCCATTAATTGCAATAATTATAATTGCTAATAAATAAATATTGCAGCAGTTTATGAATATTTAGCTTTTGCCTTAGAATTAATTAAGTAAAACCAGTATACAGTAATACTTACACAGCACCATAGAGGCATTGCCGTATCCAAAAGCGGTTTCCAAGAATTCGAAGACCAGCAGCATCCAATAGTTGACGGAGAAAGACTTGATGAGGCCAGCCACCCCTACCACTAGCGGGGTTCCTACGATGATCACCTTGCGACCGTACCTGAGGATACCATTAAGCAATAAATTATAATAATGTGTCTTTTAGCATTTCTAATATTTGCAATCAAACAAAAGAAAAGTCTTGAATATATTCATCCTGTCAATGAGTTCAAAAGTGAATCCGATTAGTGGTGATATTTGAATGATGAAGATGATGATAATAGACTCAATGTATGAAACCGAATTCGATGACCTCCAAAAAAATAAATCATACTTTTAAACGATATCAATATATTATACTCGCAGGTTGCAGGTTGGCTTGGCGCCGTACTTACTTGTCTGAAATAAGTCCTGAGATGACGAAGGAGAACACAAGTCCCAGGTTGTGAACGGTACCTATAAGCGTTGCCTTCCACGGCTGACAGCCCAAGTCGAACTGGAAAGAAAAATTACTGTTATGCACGATAAACAAAATTACTATGACTACGTACAAGACAATTGTGTACTGCAGATATACAAAATATGTTGATATACTCGTACTATGAAATTATAATACAATTTCTATCCAGATACCCTAAGACTCAAAACATCCAGTGTCATCAGTATGTTAATTAAAAGTGTTATTATGATTTCATGTGACGCAGCTTGCATGCACTGGCAAACGTGAGTCTTCAAAACAAGAAGACAGTTAGATTAAAATGTTATGATGGATTAACCTTTAATAATAATAAATTATATGCTAGAACATTTTACTGTGACATGTTGTTATTGTTCCGAAGTGATGTATGTTTCATTAATTTTCTGTTAAGTTGTTCGATTCAAGACATGTTTCTATAGAAAGTACAATAATAATAATATATCGTTTGTTATTTTTTAGTAGAAGAATAGTTTATACCTACTGTAGCAACACCGTTATGGTCTAAGCTATATGTGCAATGGTAGTAAATTCCCTGATAACGGGTCTACCGGTCCACCAAATAATTGTATAATGATGTGATATCTGAATTAAAAGGCCGCCTTTGTACAGTTTTTTATGCATGAAGATTTAATAAATAAATAAATAATAAAAGGCCCTGTAACCATGACCATACGTGATACGGACTACACGCGGCGTGATGACACCGTAGACATCATAGTCAGTACGTGACCGCTAAACACCATAATATGTGGTGTTTACTCGGCAGCCGCGCGCCCCCGTGCGTGAAGCGGCCCTGAACTTGCTCTGAGCGACAATGACCATCATTTGGACGCCCCCAATGGTTAGGTTATAGAACTAATATTATTTTTTTAGAATCTAATGTGTTGTGATGACGATGAAAAAATCTATGCCTACTAAGTTCAGTGAACCAATATTTTTAAAACTCATAATGAGTTAGCAAAAGGTTCTTTCAAAACTTGGCAGATCCATTGTGTCTTTTTCATCACTCTAAAATTTTCATCTGTATAATAAAATTGAAAGTTTGTGTGTTTGTTTTTTTACTTCTTCACGCTACAAACGCGGCTGAGCGGGTTTCGATGAAACCAAGGTGTTCAATAAAGTATATATGTATAAATGAATAAATAAATAGTATATTTTTATGGAGTATGTTCCCTTGAGAAAATTTTCTACTATCACGCGGGAGAAGTAGGGCAGCAGCTCACAAAATTTGCCTTTAACATTATTATGATGATTGTTAAATTGACAAGGAAAACCCATTCTGGGAATATGGTAGTTAACCAATTTTGTTTTCATATGAGACCCCTATCTGAAATTTAATCCGATGCAACGGCTTGGGCATCGGATATCATCGGATTAGCAATAGTGCGTAAAACCAATGAACCCACCTTCTCATGATACTTTGTTAAGAGGAACTCCGACTTCTAATTGTGTCATACTGTTATTTCAATTTTTTTTTGTCTCACTTTCACCCTATCTGTGGTTTTAATAGGCTTTCTGGGCCCCAACGATTTGCTGACCTCTCTTTGAGGCGTGCATGGAACAATACGCGCCGTCGACGACCTTACTATCCTTCCAAAAGAACATAATCCTAACTAATATTACAAATATGAAAGTGTGGATGTTTGGATGTTTGTTACTTAATCACGCAAAAATGGTTGAACGGATTTGGATGAAATTTAGCATGCATATAGCCTTTGACATGGAAAAGAACATAGGCTACCTTTTATCCCGATTCCTTAAGTACTTAATGCCACGCGGGCGAAGCCGAGGGCAAAAGCTAGTTAAAAATATATTTTGTAAATACTCACTTCAGCCATAATACTGTTATAGTCTTCGTAAACAACCTTCTCGCAGGGCATGGTCTTGTTCCAGGCAAAGTTGTCGGGCGCGCAGGTGTAGGTGAACTCTCGGCTGAGTAGCGAGCCATTCTGTGCCTCTTCGTAAGGCACCATGCGGTGGCACGTGCTGGTCTCGTTGGTGAGAGCGTATGATATCCAGGAAGCGTTGAAGCGGGGGTCCGAAGACTCGCATTCGGGGACTTGGCATCTGGAAGAGGAGATACGGGAAGATATTAGTTGTGAATTAATCATAAGGAGTATGTTGAATACTAATTGAGGTAAAATCAGCTTAATTGAGGTAGTAAACCAAGTAATAATGATTATGACAATTTTAGTTAATTTATATAGTAGATAAGCATGTTTATGTCTCTAACAAATTCAACATCTGCCACTACACTCCTATTTCCCTATCCTCCACACATTTTCTTTTTAAAGTTTCGACAACAACGTTTGATTGTATGTTACACTAGGTCAGCTGAGTCGTGTGTTCGTGCGTTGCTTCCTGCTCACGACTTGTTTATGTACGGTATACAGTGGTGGACGATCCTCGGGCAAAACAATAACATACCGTGTGTACTAAGCTAGGATCATACTACGGTTTATGTCATATGGTTTAATTACAAGGGTTTTATTAGTGTTTTTGACTTTTTTATCATAACGGCCAATTCGCAATCGACGTATTTATAATAGGTAATTAAGCTTTTTCCCTCCATCCATATAATAATATTACTAAATCGATTGTTCTATTTTGACTAGTTCTCCCTCAGGGATTTAACGTTGGTACTATTCAGTAACTAGGATATGTGGGTTTCTGTGGGTTTGGTTGGTTCCACCATGCTATCTATGTATATCCAAAAAAAAAAAATTAAATTATTGAAAGTCTTATAGTGACAACTGTTAGAAATATGGATGTGTTTATAAATACGACATTTATTTCGTGGATTTATTCAAACTAACACAAAACGAACCATTGTTATTATTTACTACCTCCCATACATTGAAATACAAAAAACCCCAAAAAAAGGTTTTTATAATTCAATGCTCCCATATTACAAATGACCGGCTGAACATATTTGGTCCAACTCATACATGGTCACACTTCATACAAGCCATTCATAAGGAGTGCGTCATACATTGTTTACACTACTAGTGCAAACATTACACTTACAATAGCTAGTAGCTCTTGTTTGGTCATTTAGTGTTGCTATAGTAATGAAAATATTCATATACGTGAAAAACTAATGTTTTCTTACTTAATTTGATAGCTACTAGTAAATCTATAGAAAAATATATGAATATTCTATTGTAGAAACTTTTCGATGTTTCTTTCAATGTTTAGGAAAATACGGTCGCTTTTATGAGACGTGAATATAATTGTGAAGCGATTAGCGAAATTGGTGATGATTAAAGAAGAACTGAAAAATAATGGTGTTGGCTATTTTCGAAGTAAAACTAGGGGCTGTCCCGTGCCCGGATCTATTGTCCAAATCTCTATTGAGAGCACTGACTATTAAGTAAAATATTTCTAAAATAAAGCCATTGGTTTCTGAAATACGAGTGATACAATTTACATTGTTTTGAAACCCGCCTGAATAGCGAACATATGAAAAGTTGCATAAATCTCGCCAGCAAATGTATTGAATATAGGTAGGTATGTAATCAAATGCAGAAGGACTGATTACATCTTCGATCTTTTGTACGTAGGCTGTAAATTGCAATCTATAATACTTTCTTGCTTTTGAGTCACAAGCTTCATGCTTGTTTGCTTTGCCCCTGAGGCACATATCACGAGATGGTTCTTGTGGCATTTGCCAACCTCCAACATTATTTTAGTAATTTTTATAATTAAAAAAAATAACAAAATAATTTATTATCAAGCATCTGGACCCATAGAAAAACACATAATATAGTTACAATCGTGGCATTGTTTTGACAATGATCTTACTATATTTACACCACTGACTAACTTCAACATAATTATATAAAATTTACAATGAGAAAGTGAACACACTGTAAACTCCGCAATCCAATATATTGTTTTTATTTCGATTTTTTATTGTATTTTTTAGTACTATGCTGACTGGTCTTTACTGTTCTCTCGTACCATTAATATTGTAAAATGGAAATGTAGCTGATATGGAAGTATTAAAAATCAGTATTTTCTTTTTAAACTTCCATCTTGGAGTTTCTGCTCAGTTCTTCTTTACAAGAAATAACCAATTGAAACCGTACACTACTTACGTTTTGCATAGCATGCACAGGCCTATGTGAAACAAAATATTTTAAATTGAATTGAAGTGTGAAAAATATTCGGAATAATAAGCTGACGGTACTCAGTAATACTCTCTATCGATGAAAGAATTTTTGAAATCAGAGTTCTGGTCCTCTCAACAATTTAACCTTTTTTAACATTAGTTTTGTCAATTTGCCAAACTTACAGATTGTTTTATTAATGTAGAACATCTACCTACATCATGATGTAAGTCTTCTGCATTTTTTTGCACAGTGTGCCATTTGTGTACCTAAAGGTTAAATCTCCAGATGGGTGGCCAATAATGTACATTTTATTTATTGCTTCATGTAAATTGCTACTTTATCAGCTGTTTCTATGTTGATACGATTGTTAATAAAAAAGACATTTGTTGGGAAAGCGGCGGTGACAAGTGGTGCATAGGTAAGTTGGACACCTAGACTCTCAAGTGAAGTTGTTTACCTGATCGGGGAATCACTTCTAACTTTTCCTTCCTGATATGATTATTATCGTTAGGTATTCCAAGATTTTCCATAATGTAAATCTTTTTCCAAACGATAAGTTTACCTGAACAATAAAATATATAGAGAGATCGCCTATTGCCTTTTTATATAACTAAAATAGATTTGTAAAATTGTTCACGTAGGTATAAAGGACTCTTCTAGGAAGAACATTATAAGTGACAGTTTGCGTAGTTACAAAAAGAGATTTTTGCTTTCCTAATTAAATATTATTTATGGGAATATGGTAATAGGATTTTTTCTAATCGATCAATAGATGTATGAATATATGATATGAGTTTTCATTTTAGAAAGACATTACAAATACTTAAAAAGTATTTTGTAATTTGTAATAAAAGGAAGAAAAAAGTCTCTTTTGCTAATAACGCGATCTACCGCCGACGTTTTTCTTTCTAAAAAGGGTTGATAAGCAGAGGACTTTTCGAAAACCAAGAACTGTTAAAGAATTTTACAATCCTAATTCTTTACATAACGTCGCACCTACACAGGTACGGGAAAACAAACACTAAGTACAGATGGGTCTCTAGCAGGAAACTGGGAAAACAACGATATGCATGACGTATGGTGTGAAACCAAGCGATATTAGTAGCCACGTGTGCGGGAGATAAGAGGTCGTCATCACACCGGCGAAAAACTAATGACATACCCACTGGACAGAGTTACAGTAATTTGCCCTAATAGGAAAATATCTATCAAATTAATATGTCTGCTCAGGATCAGGATCCCAATCAGAGGGAAGGGTGCAATAAAATAAACTATTCCAGACCAAACAACTGATTAATTCATTAAACCCCAAGCGGACGCCGGCGTTCGCGCACCTATTGTCTTTCTATTGTGTCTTTAATTATGTCAATTAAAACAATTGAAAGGTTAATGAAAATGTAGGTTTTAGGTATTCACAACGAGCCATGAGACAGTTCCTAGACTAATTGTTATTCATACGGTTTATTTTTTTTTAAGCTTGGAAAAATCATCCAATGACAACCACCGCTCTTGGGCGGAGCGGGAGATAGTGTCAGACTCTTACTGACTAAAAACCCACCCCGTTCCTTCGTGCCTTTCGTACCGGGACCGAGCTTCCCTTTCGGATAACCCTGGTTATTCATATGGTTGTCGTTAGAGATAGAGAGCCACGTTCCTATGGTCGGAACTTTTACCTATTCTGGTCGAAATGATCTGACGTCAGCATTGCTTCGTCTCGTTCATTCGTTCTCGAGCTTCCATACTTTTGACTTAGTGACAAACATTATAAATAGTAATTAACGATTGACAGACCCTCGGTTTACCTTGTTTATCGTCGCGTCGCAAATTAAACGTCAATCAAAACATTCGATTGGCCGTTGGAAATTTATTCAACCAATCACAGTAGCTAACGCGCGTTTTCTTTTTGATAATAATTATGCGTAGTTTTGGTCCAGAAACTGGGCCGAAATTTTTTGTGTATTTAGTTGCAGTGACTCTTTTTTAGATGGGTCATCAAATGATTTTTCTCACTCTGGTGGGAAAGAGAGGGAATGTCTGACTTTTACAGACTATTAGTTTTAGTTGCCCTTTACGTTTCTGGGTTGCAGCAACAATTTTTTGTACTTTCTGCATACCTACGTGATAGAAATGAGCTAATTTTAATGCTAGTTGCACTGCCCCTAATAGCAGGTTAGTAAACCTGTACTTGAAGAATTTAGTACAAATTATCTTAGCCGCGATTAACAGTGTGTTTTAAAACAAGCCATCGCTTATCACTTGAAACAAATCGCGAAAGAAAACATCTCGAGAACACGCGCGCCACTCAGACTGCGCCACTCGTGAAGAAACTTTTAATGAAGGTTACATCTTCTAGCTAGCCTTTCTATTGTACCTATTTTGTTTGTTTATAGTAATTTGTACTTTAGTGTGTTTTTATTTACTTTTTAAAGAGCAAGTTCTATAATCCATTAAAATCTCTTAGCTATGAGCGGAAAAAGATTGTTGAAACACTTTTTCTTAAACTGAATCCTGTATCGGATAAGCACGATGCAGTAACATTATACGTTTTAAGCCATTATTGAACTGATCTGCTTACCTTAAGTTCACTTCGGTGGCGGTGAAGACGTAGTGGAAGTTGCACATGGCGAGGAAGGAGTCCCGGAAGGCCAGCAGGAGCAGAAGCAGCAGCTGGTACTTCCCAAAGCTGCCCAGCTCACTCAGGATACCGTCCAGGTTGAACTGGCCCTCCTTACTGTCCTCTGATACCTGTATGAAAAGAAATAGAAGTTTAATGGTTAGCAGTTTACTTGCTTTGCCTAACTTTCTTGAGATCAACTTCCAGTCTAAATGGAGGCAGCTAAATGCCATTTATTTTAAGTGGAGTGACTGCCTATTTGACTACTATAATCCAGTAGAAAACTGGGTTACACAGTACTCCTTAGCAAGGCATGATAAAGCAACAGGTTTCCTAGCTTATCACTTTCCGTAATAACTGACAAAGATGCACAAAAATGTCAGTTGGGACCAACGGTCTAAAGAGTTTTCTGAGACACGGAGAAATCTCTGTAACCTAAGTGTCTAGGGATCCTGTTTTAATAACTACGATAGTGAGACAGATGATAAAAGTGAGAACGACAGCGAATGAAGAGATGCTGTGGACAACAAAAATAAAAAAGAAAATGTGTTGGGAGACTTCTCAACTATAGGTAGACATCAGAAGCCAAAACGGCCTTTGTCACTGAACTTAAACGTTTTAAAAAGCGAATTTGCAGAATTTATTTATGAAAAGTGTGATATGAATTCACAACATTTGCAGAAAAAAGAGATCATAAAATGACTTCACCCGCTCTTGGACACTAACGGCATGCTAGATTCAACTTACCCGAACGCTAGTTTCCTTGGACACCATGGTGGTTGCTCAGAGTAACTTGGCACTATTGACACTGCACACACGCACTGCTCGGCGTCATCCCTGGAACAAAACAAATCAAGTTACTTATCGCTCTGCTATACAGTAGCTTAGAATTTGAGCATTTCATTAGACAAAAGGTACGAATACTTTCGATTTTTTTCTATATATATTTTATAAAGTAGTTATTTACGAGTACATACTAGCTGACTTAGACTTAAACGTTATTCTGATAGATAAATTATAAAAAAACGGCCTACAATCTATTCTCAAGAGTACCACATATGTACCAAAATTTTCATGAAAATCTGTCTATTTGTTTTGGATGAGTTCGATCAAACAATGTGACATGATATTTTTATACATTAGACGATGTATATTGAAACAACAATATGACCACTAAAATAGTACACTAGTTTATCTTATTTCTAAGTTTCCTTAAAAAAAGAAGTAAGGAGATCTACTTGTTTATCGTTGGGTTAATATCGATAGCTGTAACACACGGCTAAGTGATTCTTTCCTTAAGTCTTCCTGTACTTACAATGAACTGAGCTATGTCTCGCTACGCTTCTTCGCCTATACTAGCGTGTGGGAGAGGATCACTTACTACTTATACTACACTATAGTTGTGATAATTGGCGAACTTTCCTTAATACCTAACTGAAGTGATCCCAGCATGGTGACTCTTCTATTGTCTTCCGCACGTCACAATAGGACCGTACATTATTACACTGTCTAGGGTAATACATTTCCTATACTGACGTTCTTCCTTGTACATACGTAAGTATACAAACCCACGTATAAATGTGTGCAAAATAAAATGATCTGTCTCACATTCGTTTTCCAAATCATTTTCCCAAAGATCGTTGTTTTATAAATAAAATGGCTTTCGATTTTTAGGATTCCTTACCTAAAGGGTAAAAACGGAACCCTATTACTAAGATTCCACTGTCCATCCGTCTGTCTGTCTGTCTGTCTGTCACCGCTGTATCTCATTCCGTGATATATAGTTGAAATTTTCACAGATGATGTATTTATGTTGATGCAATTTAGCTTCACTTTTTTTTTTGGACTGACCGACATTTGACTATTCAAAAGTGCCTGCAAATGGTCCATTTGAAATAAATGATTTGATTTGATTTTATTTGATGCTATAACAACCAAAACAGAATACAAAATAAACTTACAAAATATACTTTACGCTTCACGTAAAGTAAATAAGCTGCAAAGTTATAAAAAAAGACAGCAAAACAGGTGTTCCTCATAAAGACAGTGATATACATTCATACATTCTTAATTGATTATTGTCAAGTACTTAATTAGATAATTTATATACGTAGTAGACTTGTATGATTCCACGTGCATAGAAAACAATTCGCGCATGTTTCATTTGGCAGCATCATCACTATTTAGAACGGTTCCACTGGTTTGGCTGTTAGCAAAAGTTTGTTAAGAAATAGTAGGTACATTTTGATACAAGTGGAGGAAACTTTGTAATTGCAACCGATATAAAAAAAAAAACATAACCAGACTAAAATTCGGTCAACCCAGTGGCTTATTGTTCTAGGACAGATTGCCATGGTGCAGAATAGAACAATAACAAATATTACGAACCGAGGTTATAGAGCCGAGTACTGCAATGACAAATTTCCACATGTATCAAAAGACGTTTTTCAATAGTCTACGAAGAAATACTTTCTCTGAAAATTACGGCGCAATTTTGATTATTTTCTACTGAAGAAAATTTTTCAAAGTTGCCATACATTCTAGTTTTGATTTAGATAGCAGCAGGCTAGCGCAAGTATTTTCTGCTTCAATCACAATATCTGGAGGCGTAGCATCTAAGCAATTCTCTTCAAAACTTAAAATATAAAAATAACAAAAATGAAGAAGTTCGTTAGTAGAAAATATGCACTGTAATGTGCGTCACCACCATTAACTTATATCAATACTAGCTTTTGCCCGCGGCTTCGCTCTCGCTCTACCCTACTATGCTTTACTCTACTCTACTCTACCCTACTATATCCTATTCTCCCTACTCTACCCTACACCCTATTCTCCCTACTCTACCCTACGCTCTGTAATGTGCGTCACCGCCATCAGCTTATATCAATATTTGAAATACTAATTGTTTTGTTTATACTAATTTTGATGGTGGTTTCAGAAAATCATTTTTTATTAGTAGTAATAAAAAATAATTCAAATGGTAGGTATTATATGAGGGTATAAACCTTCAGGTGCTTTTTTAACAAAGTCTATGAAAATCTTTATATACCTACTAGCTGTCCGCCCGCGACTTCGTCCGCGTGTACTTTTTTTTTTTTTTTTTTTTTTTCGATGGGAAAAATCATCTTATGACAACCCCCGCTCTTGGGCGGAGCGGGAGATAGTGTCAGACTCTTACTGACTAAAAAACCCATCCCGTTCCTTCAAGCTTCAATGCCGGGGCTCGAGCGCCCTTTCGGATTACCCTGGCCCCGGTAGGTCCGTGTGTACTTCGGTTATCGCACTCTAAACGTGCTTTCCCGTAGGAATAAGATGTTTTTCCGGAATAAAAAGTAGCATATGTTCTTTTCCATGTCAAAGGCTACATGCATGCCAAATTTCATCCAAATCCGTTCAGCCGTTTTTGCGCGATTAAGTAACAAACATCCACACTTTCACATTTATAATATTAGTTAGGATATAATTCTACTAAATATATGAATGTTTGTCGCCTAACTCCTCCAAGTCGCTTCCACGGATTTGAATGAAAATTTGTGTGTATCATTTGATTAGGTCCCTGCATGACTTGAAAATATACCCGGTAGGTGGCACTGCAATCGGGCCCGGGTTTAAATTCTGATGAAAAGCGACTAGCCAACTTTGAGGCAGGGCAACGTCTGTTGGGATTGCTAGTCCTGTAGATAAATTACACCCAGACTGGTTGATTTGTAATGAGCACGATGATTTGTTCTGTACAAATCATCGTGCTCATTACAAATCAACAAATCATTGTCCTGGGTGGGAGTCCCGCGACCTCCGGCATAGCAGTCAGGGCTACTAACCACTAGACCAACAGGACAATCAACATGATACTGACAAAAAAAATTAGGCCAATGTTGACAGCTGTCGAAGATATGAGTGTTACCACCAATATTGTTATGTTAATTTAATTTGTTCACAAAAAAAGTGTTTCATAGTTTTGAGTCATTTTGTTTATGAATAATAATAGGTATTTTGTTGCAAAAATACATGTGTTTCGCCCGTGAAAAAAAATTTATAGTTTACAACTATAAATTTTTAAGTATAAACCAGTCATTAATGTAACTCTAGTGATGTCAGAAACACCTTTCAGGACAAGAGAAGAATAAACACTATTTTAATCTACGTGAAATATTGTTGTTTAATGGTTTTATTGATAATGGGAATGGAATGGGAATGGAATGGGAATGGAATGGGAAATTCTTTGCGTTGAATTCAAAGATATGTTCTGCTCTGCCAAGCTGAAGATAGTTTAGAGAGTAGAGAGCGTTCGGTAATAGAACTTAATAATAAATATAAGCAACATCCTATTTTCACTGCAACTTATATGAAATATTTTTTTTTATTATTATTTTTGGTAGGTTATTGTATAGGCTTGCTTATAGTGCGCTTCACTTAGAAAGTTCCTTCGCCGTAATGTTGGCTCCCCTGTCTGTCTAAAGAAAAAAGAAAAAGCATATTGCCATACACACCACTAAAATTCATTACAAAGTTCCCTCCAAAATTCCACTTTCAAAAAATTCAAACCCGTTCGAAATTCGAATAGTGTACAAATCTATCCAAGTCTATGATATTTCTAGCAGCCTGTATACTGTAAGGTGACTATTTGCAGGCAACCTTTATGGCGTAGGATGGGACATACCATATTTATCTGTAGTCCCAACGAAGTCACGAATCAACGAAGGGAAAATTTTCTGTTCCTATTGTTTATCTTCTGTAAATATGTCACCTTATATATAATTTAATAACAAGACGTACAGTAATCAACTGTTCATTTCCTCTAGCTATTTCAATTTGCGCATGTAGGCGGGTACCTGCGGCGGTAATGACTATATTTTCTTTGGTCTTGGTAATGGCGATGTTTTACCTCGTTATAAAAAATTGTATATAAATTAAATTGTTTAATCACCACTGCTCTCAAAACGGTTAAGGAACCAGCATAACACACTTTATAGGACCCAAAGAAAAGTAATAAATCAGCATTGCGTTGCCGCTTCATAGCTGTTGAGGTGATATCTACGCAATAATAAAGAAGTAAATAAGACATGTGACCAATACTCTCTGACACTCACACTGAGAGAAAGCAAGCCGGCGCCCCAGGCCTGGGAACATTTACGGTAGAATGATTGAAAAAAAAAAATTACATACCTCTGGCTGATATTTCATAATACCCCAAGCGAACGCCGGCGTTTGCACTGCTACTGTCTTACTATTGTGTTTCTAATTGACGGTATTTGAAAGGATATAGATTATATGTTTCGTGATGGCCCAATGGTTAAGTCACCCTGCCTGTCCGTCATGCATGAGGTTGCGTGAAAATCTATGTAATTTTTTCATGTAATTTAATGCATGTGTACTTTTCTAAGTTTATTTAGGACATCACTGACACCTTGTAACTTGGAAAGCATTTATTGCCTTTGTCCCGGTTATCATTGATCGATCTTTAACAATCGTTACACGTAGTCAAACACCAGAAAGACCATAAATCTATCCAAGGAGTTGCTCAGTTGCTGGATTATGAAAATCTGATAGACAGTCGCTACATATAAAACACTTGTACCTATTCAGCTAAGGTTGGCTAAATTCTTAGGAGCTAGTAGGGCTGACATAGATTCTGCTGAAATGCCTGCGTTACAGAACAGTTTCTTATCAAAATAAACAAACTACCAAATACATATTTCAGTGAAATACGCGTACTACTGTGCAAACAAAAGCGTTCCGTCTGGAAGCGCTATATAACGAGAACACATTATTGTGAACTACACAAACATTTGACACTTGTTCAAACTATTAACAGTAATTCTACGACAAAATAACATAAATACGTGTTTGCAAACTAAGCAATTTACATTTTTTTGAGCACAGATGTGACTAACTGATTAGCTGATCTAACAAAGGATTTAACCCAATACTCAAAATTTATTATTAAACATTTCACAACTTTCACACAACGCCATCTAGTCCCAAATTGAGCAGAGCTTGTGCTGTGAGTACTACCCAACTGATCATCATCTCTACATCTAATAATAGACAAGGTGTAAGGGACAGCCCTCCACAAACTTTAAGGGCTTGCTTAGTAGACGAAACTGAACAACCTTCCACATTTTTTTTTTCAGGAAACGAAAAAAAAAATCAGCGTCGCCATACAAATTGTCCAATCAAGTTTATCATTTTATATGGCGAGGCTGATTTTTTATTTCGTTTCCTGAAAAAAATGTTTGTGGAAGGTTGTTCAGTTTCGTCTACTGTGCAAGCCCTTAAAGTTTGTGGAGGGCTGGCCCTTACACCTTTTATATAAAAAATCAATGCCACTTTTCGTTGTAATTTTGTAACTCAAGAATGAGCTCACCTATCCAAACCAAATGTTTAGGCTTCGTTCGAACTATTTAGTAGATGGCTTATATGAAGTTTAGTAGGGTAGAGTAGGGTAGAGTAGGGTATAGTAGGCTAGAGTAGGGTAGAGTAGGGTAGAGTAGGGTAGAGTAGGGTAGAGTAGGGTAGAGTAGGGTAGAGTAGGGTAGAGTAGGGTAGAGTAGGGTAGAGTAGGGTAGAGTAGGGTAGAGTAGGGTAGATTAGGGTAGAGTAGGGTAGAGTAGGGTAGAGTAGGGTAGAGTAGGGTGGAGTAGGGAAGAGCGGGAGCGAAACCGCGTGGGCAAAAGCTAGTTTTTATACATTTCTAAATACATATATATTAGCCCTTTGACCGCCCGCATCATATCGCTCTGACGAGTGTTTTCACGTCCTGTTCGCCAGGATTTACGAATGGGTACTCCATCTCGTTTAGGTCTTCAATCTCCATAGGTGACAGAAGAACTGACGAAATGGAATATTAGGTCGTAGACGTGCAACCATGGCAGAATAAATGCGAGAGCGTAGTCAGTTAAAAGATTCAAGATAAATTACCCCCAAACACAGAACAATTAATCGTGCCCATCACACAATCATGTGTCTTGGGTGGAATTTGAACCCACGACCTTCGGCACAGCAGTTAGGGTCACTAACATTAGACCAACCGGCCAATTGGTTTAAATAATAACTGATTTATCATTTGTTGCTGGGATTTCACTATTTTTTTTTTTGGTTTGGAAATTTTCTTATATGCTCTTCGCCCTGGAGTGGGTGGAGAGGTTTTTCAGCCTCTTACTGTCTAAAACCAACCCGGAGTTCTCTCACACATTTGTGTCGAGGACTGCAGGTACAGTTTGATCCACTACCAGTGGGCCCCGCCTCGTATTAGTGATCTCCTATAAGTCTAAGAAAGGCGCGCGTAAAACACAACGCGCCACCATCTTATTATAAGGTATTTACTGAATCTAGCATTCGAGTGTGGGTTAGGCTCATGCTATAACCAAGCTACGAGATTTCGTAGAAGGACTTGCTACGAGAGTTATGTAGGTATTACGCCGATAACATGTTACAAGTCCCTTCAACATGTCTTCAACACATCCCTAGGACTACTACGAGACGACCGCTGACGCACGGGATTGCTTCAACTCTACTACTGCAAAGCCGACTACGTGACGTAGCGTTTTGCTACGGAATATAAAAAAACCAGAGATGAACCTGGTTTAAAATATACAAGCAAATATAAGTCCAAGCTTTGTAACAAATAAACTAAACTTTTCATTAAAATTGTAGGGAGTATAATAAGTTAGTTAGCCCATTTATGTCCCACTGCTGGGCGATGGCCTCCCTCTCCCTTCTCCACACACGTCTGTCCTCGGCCATTGCGGGCCAGTCCCCCCGGTACTTATCAAGTTCATCTCTCCACCTTCGCCTTGGTCTGCCACGATGTCGCCTTGCGTTTAATGGGACCCAATAAGTGACTCTTTTAGCCCACAGCTCATGCGACATGCGGCAAACATTTTCCTTTCCTTTCAATCAGTCTTTTTAATGTTCCCACTGCTGGGACTCAAGCCTCCTCTCTAGGAGAGGGGAACATGTCCGGCCCAATCTTACTTCAGAGTGGCAGCTTTTTAGTAGGGAGGATATGGAAAAATTAACATTTCTACAAAATTCAATTCGGACAAATAAACGGTTGCGTCTTCTTGAAAAAACTACTTTCCAAAATATGCTAAATACACCAAAGATGGGAAAAACTTAAACACAATGTTTAGGTACTTAAAAAAATTTCAGTTTGTTGTATTACAATTATAATTTATAGTATTTTTATAGTTCAGAAAGGCTGTTGAATACTAAACAACGTTATCTGGGCTCGGTAACTCACTTCCGATTGTTCGATCCGATGCAACAAAAGAAAAGCAACCGCTGCGATAGCGCGGATACTGAATGAACTGCTTGAGAGGCGGCGTAAATGCACATTGTATGCAGGTTTAAGTAATGTTACGATCTATTCACTTGATGTCCAAAGGGCAATTCAAAAAACTGTAATGAACCAAAATAGCTAGATGATAATATTAATTGTTAAAAAAAAATATCTAGGTTTAAATATCTTCAAACCAGTTCTTTCAGATATTATATCGAGATAATACCTTATGGTTTGTACTAGTAGCCATTGGGATACATCGAAATGATTAATAGAAATAAACAAGCATCAAAATATATTTTGACCTCTTCTGTCCCGAACTAGTGTTGACACGCTACCCGTGGGCTCCGTCCCGTATTAGGGAGAGGCTCCTCTATACGTCCAAATTAACATTAAAATGAGAAAAATAATAATTAATATTCATGAACATTTCAAACTAAACATTTTAAATATTATGTCTTCGAACTAGTTTATTTTTAAATTCGTCTGTTACTTATTATTCATGATATTGTCCTCAATATATGTATTATTAGGACGTCTTACATTACTGACAATGTACGAACACTTGTCAATATAATAACAAAGATGTTCCGGATTAGATAATTCACTGGTGTACTATACGTTACTTAAACGTGATTGTGGAAAAATGATTTGTTTGTACGTACGATTTGTTTTGGTTTTTCATAGATTAAAGTTAGAATATTATATTTCGTTTTATTTGTTTTTCTTCACAATTTTCAAAAATCCAACACTGTTATGTAAATTTGCCAAAGCAGACAGATGCTCAAATTAACATCTTAAGTTAAAATCACTCACAATAAGTAAATTAATAAACATACATAAATAAAACCACTAGTTATTAATTAACTTGGTGGTTGAAAATAAACTATTGATCAGTCGATTGGTATTCGAACAGACAATCCAATACTGTCACCGAAATAATCAACTCTCATCCTTTCACTCGAGAAAATAATTTTCCCGAAACACTCACGAAAAATGAAAACTACTTACACAACACTGCACTGATTGTAAGCTCACTATTACGTAAAGCTATTACCACACGAGAGCAACTGAAAGCCAGGAGGCATTTCTTTGCGTTTATATACACAAACGAACATAACCGCTCTACACGTAATTACCTACTAACAATGCATTGTTGTCGAGTGTGCATCACACGGCGACCGCAGCCGACGCCGGGCACCCTTCCCGATGACACATGGACGCAGTAACAAAAGAAGATATGAAAAACTGCCCGAAAGTTGCAACACCCTGCGTGGTTCACACAAGAATGTATCACGAAAAGTGCAGTGTTAACAGAGAATTGTGTTACATAAAAAAAATCAAGTCTGTCTGTACCTATGTATAATGTAACAACGCTGCAACGGTTAAAACACTTTGGCAACTTTACCTTGCATGAGTCATAGATGAAATGTGCGTAAATTGTATTACTAATACAACCCCCATTATTGTAGTTGAATCAATACAATATAGTATAGATAAGTAATATAAGGATATATAAAACGTTACGTATTTACCAAGTCGTGGAAATGCTTTATTACTTGCAAATCGCCTCGTCTATGATTCATTTAAATCTTGATCAACTCTTCAAGTGATCAGAGGGCGGCTCGTTCTTCGCCCAAAGCATTAGCGTTTCTATTCATCATGATGCTGTCGGTCTTTTGAGCCCGTTTCTGGCGTGTCCTGATGACAGCGCTATGGAAAAATACTTCAACGCCTAAGTGAAGCTTAATTAGGTTACTCTTAGTTAGTTATTTTTAAAGTTATGGACGTATATTGTGTTATTTCGAAAAATCGAACATTCTAAATTATTAAATTTTATTATTATTACAATCATCCATCTTTAATTATTTCATTTATTGTGACACCGTCTCCGCCAATCGTCACCTGGATCATCATCTACTTATTACAGTAAACATTCAACTCAGCACAACATTATTCCTTACATCGTTCTTCCCTTGCTCTCTTTCTTCTGTCACCCAGCGCTCCTTCAAAAGTTTTCTTTTCCTTCGTATCAATCTTCACCTGAATGTTTAGTTAATTTTGTCTTTTCTGTTCTGTTTTGGTCTTCCAAGCCACTCATAATATTTTTTTATCTACCTTTATAATTTTTTAAATATGTTTTTTTTTTTTAATTTTCTAAAATTATTGTTAAGAATAGGAATATTTTTTTTTTTTTATGGTGGGGAAAATCATCCAAGGACAACCCCCGCTCTTGGGCGGAGCGGGAGATAGTGTCAGACTCTTACTGACTAAAAGACCCACCCCGTTCTTTCTAGCCTTCATACCGGGGCTCGAGCTCCCTTTCGGATAACCCTGGCCCCAGTAGGCTTCGACCCGGCTGGGTCCCTGCTGAGGAATAAGACATTATAAGACATAGCTACGTATGTACGAAGTCAAGTGATGTTTACCATAATGTGCTTAACTGCTGCACAATATTAATTCATTATTGTGTTCAAACAACATGTTTACTAGATCTTCAATCACGATTTAAAATGAACAATATTAATCAGTGATCACGAACTGAACAGCTAACAAAGCTTTAGTTTAGCTACTGTTTGTTTGTGTGAAGTGTATTACAAAAATAATATTTATTCCTATACTATGTTCCATCCAACCGGTAAAGACAACAGGCCTAGCCAAGTTACGACCGTTACGTTTCTGTTTCGTCGATCGCCTCGAATTGGCCACGCCTTCTATTCCTTTGTTCTGACCACATGATTGAGCGTTGAGATTATGACAGAACAAAGAAATCGTGGTCGACTCGACGCGACCGACGAAAGAAAATCGAAACGAAACGGTTGTAACTTAGCTAGGGGTGCAGGCCCGAGTATTTCACACGCGCCTCAAGGAAATGTTAACAAAACTGAAGAGGCTCAGCAGAGCCTTTTTGGGCTATAGCAACGATTGAAAGAAAGAACGTGGTCTTAGAACATGTGAGTTATATAGTCAATAAAAGTCTAACACGCCCTCTGGCAACATTCTCTAGCGGGAGAAATCAATTGAGGATTTCCTTCGTATCAATCTTCACCTGAATGTTTAGTTAATTTTGTCTTTTCTGTTCTGTTTTGGTCTTCCAAGCCACTCATAATATTTTTTTATCTACCTTTATAATTTTTTAAATATGTTTTTTTTTTTTTTAATTTTCTAAAATTATTGTTTTCTAAAACTGTTTGCTTAACACTCCTCAGCAATCAGCAGGATTTCATTCGTACGTCCCACAATTATCACAGTATTACAACCGACATCTACATAGCTTTTTTGATGCCTCTAATTAATTAATTCCTTATTCTATCGATTGTCATCATATATCTCAAGTGCCTGTTAGCATTGTATTCTGATACCTTCATACTTGGTTACAGCTACGAGCTTAAACATCTTTATATTTATGCATCTTAACTTCGATTTTCCCCTGGAATGTCTAGTTTTCCGTATAATCAATTATATTCTTAATCTAAACCACCAAGAACGTTTAGGGAATTAATTTAAATAAAAAATGAGTTTGCCTCTGCTCAATATGTTGAATCATATTCGGCTTCCGAGAGGCGCACAATCTCGGAATTTTGACCTTGATAGTTTCTCAAATTTTGGCAATAAGGAAAATAAAAAATTATGAGGACAAACCCCTGACAAAAACCACTACTATAAAACAATCAGATAAGCCCAGCTATGAGAATGCGTGGAGAATCCAATGTAAACTGTGACACGGTGAACTTGACGCCGAGGAATAACAAGTGAGGTGGCCGCTAGCACCTGAACCTGCTGTATTCATAGTTAAGTAATGATCTTGAAGAAAAATAAGTACAAACGATGCGTCACATAGTGGCAAGTTATCGAGAGACAAGCCGTCGTTTCTTTGAGTCACTTGGATAACTGCCGTAAGTACAGTTTACACAATTTGCCGCAACCGACGTGCGTGTAGGTACGGACAGGTAATAAGATTTGGACAGTATGAACGTAGATGAAGCAAAAGAAAATGTGACCTGAGTACGTTTTTGTAGTAGGAAAAATGGATAAGTTTATCGTCTATGTGTTATGAAATAAACGAACTTGTATCTTTTGATGAATTATAAACTGAATCTGGTCCGGTTTTCGTAAACTTACCAAATACCAAATACATACTAAGCCACACCCACGCTAGTGAGTCTAGTTGAAACATTTTGACATGACTATCCAAGAAGAATTCAATGTATGATTCATGTAACCTTTTTTATGAGATAGGAAATCGTGAAATGGCTTCTCCCGCTCTACGGTGAAGCGAGAGAGTCAGATTTTTACTGACTAATACTAAAACTCACCTGTGTCCTAAAGTTGTCTTTTGCGTTGCAGGGTTACGGTATCTAACAAAAATTCTTGTGGGAACATGTAATCTGATGTACCCTAAATGCATGAGATGTTGACACCCATAATCTTATCAACCGGCTACAAGCCAGGTTGGTTAGGAAGAAAAACCTATCCTCATAATCGGTCAAGTCGTTGACGGCGTGTAGTATTCCACGCGTACCTCAAAGAGTTGTCAGTAAAACTATAGGAGTCCAGGAGAGTCGCATCCTACTGGGGCTATGGGTTAGCTTCTAAAAAGAAAATCCGAGGTTTTGGAACGCAGGGCAAAGAAGGAACATAGGTGTAGTTTTAGCCTGTCGGTCTAACACGCCCTCTAGCTCCGTCCTAGAGCGGGAGAAGTTTGATGATTTCCTACCATAAAAAAAACCTCACAATAGAAGACAACCCAACCCAATACGTAACCCAAGCTTAACCCACTTTTGGGTTAAGCTCGCCTATGTACATCGGCTGTCTTACTATTTATATTTTGTAAAATGTATGTACGAGTACAATAAAGAATAGGAATATTTTTTTTTTATGGTGGGAAAAAATCAACCAGTGACTACCCTCGGTCTTGGGCGGAGCGGGAGATAGTGTCAGACTCTTACTGACTAAAAGACCCACCCCGTTCTTTCTAGCCTTCATACCGGGGCTCGAGCTCCCTTTCGGATAACCTTGGCCCCAGTAGGCTTCGACCCAGCTGGGTCCTTGCTGAGGAATAAGACATCATAAGACATAACTACGTATGTACGAAGTCAATGCACAATATTAATTCATTATGTTCAAACAACATGTTTACTAGATCTTCAATCACGATTTAAAAAGAACAATACAAATCAGTGATCACGAACTGAACAGTTAACAAAGCTTTAGTTTAGCTACTGTTTGTTCGTGTGACGTGTATTACAAAAATAATATTTATTCCTATACTATGTTCCATCCAACCGGTAAAGACAACAGGCCTAGCCAAGTTACGACCGTTACGTTTCTGTTTCGTCGATCGCCTCGAATTGGCCACGCCTCCTATTCCTTTGTTCTGACCACATGATTGAGCGTTGAGATTATGACAGAACAAAGAAATCGTGGTCGACTGTCGAGGCGACCGACGAAAGAAAATCGAAACGAAACGGTTGTAACTTAGCTAGGGGTGCTGGCCCGAGTATTTCTCACGCGCCTCAAGGAAATGTTAACAAAAGAGAAGAGGCTCAGCAGAGCCTTTTTGGGCTATAGCAACGATTGAAAGAAAGAACGTGGTCTTAGAACATGTGAGTTATATAGTCAATAAAAGTCTAACACGCCCTCTGGCAACATTCTCTAGCGGGAGAAATCAATTGAGGATTTCCCACCTCAAATATAAAAATACTTGTACTATGTATTTTTGTGATGAGATATACAAGAATCTATATATAAATAAAAAAATACTTGTAATAAATGTCAAGTCGTAGTTTTTCAGTAGGTATAGTTATTGAACTTAATTGCAGATACACCGCGACCATAATTCGGTTTATTAAAGGAATTTGAACAGATACAGTGACGGTTGGACTTTTGTAGCCTTTGTAAATTCTCATCTCGTATTCAATCGTCGAAAACATCATTGCTTCAGGTGAGACTGTCATGCAGCGAGCATTAATTTTGAGAGCCTATAAAAAAATAGTTCATTTTGATACAAGTGGAGAAAGTTTTTCATTGCAGAATTTTCCCGAGCCACAAGCGAGGGTGTTATGAAGCCGAGTATGGTGACAAATCACCGCACAAATGTGGGTTGACACGCTACTCATGGAGGTCGCTTCCAGTCTTATATGATAAAAAACAATAAACTGGGGCGAGGGCTAGCTCGCGCACTTTTCCGCAGTAGTGCAGGAAATAGTAAATTGCGTGCTTAAAAGCAGTAGGAATAACAGCGAATTTTCGAGTACTGAAAAAAACTTTACTCTCTAGACCAAAGTCTACAGTGATCAACAAAACACACACCTAGTGCCTAGTTACTTGGGATATTAGGTTACTGCAGCTGTTATCATCTTGTTTATGAAACATCGCGATTGTGCCCGCCGCATTGTCAACACCTCCCGCGACAATACTGAGAGCCTCTCACTCCCACGTGGCAGTAGTCTCGTTTAATAAACATCAGATTGTTCCGCCCTCGTCACTAAAACACTTTACATTCTTATGAAAATATTACTCGAGATAATAATAACAATATTGTTATGGTTCAGATCGTGTCACATTTTTTTGTTTGTATTTCCTTAACAAATATTACCTAATAAAATATAATTATGCAAACTTGTGTGAAGTTTGCAAAATATTCTCAGGTGAAGACGGTTTGTTTTCACTTATCTGTGGCATGAAGCCTATGAGGCGCGGCGGTGGCTACGAAAGCGTAGCACCGCGCGTAGCCGTAGCAGAGTGAATGGCCTACGAAATTTCGGTAGCGTTGCTTACAAAGAGATACATTCTTTAGCAGTTTATTTACTCTGAGCAATGCTATAAAACAGCGACTTTCTGAAGCGCTCTCCTCGATAACGGGTAGGTTTGATAAAAATATATGTTTATTACAGCTTCAGTTACAACATTTTAAACATATAATTTTTTAAAATTAATAACATGATATACATTTGCTCATTTTTCTTACTCCTTTCAAACGGTTTTAATATTTAGAAAATTGTTTAGAGAAAAAAATTGCTGGTTAAGTGTTATTCAGAATGTACATAGCATATATAAATTAATCAATATTTTGCAAAGAAAATGGATTGCAAGGTCAGCGGAGCTCTATCCTGCCACATGTTCAAGCGACTATACGCCTTAATTGTTATGTATAGCAACTACTTTAATTTGTAACCTCATTGAACAGTTCTTTTTAAGCTTATCATTTAATAGTTGATTAGCTGATGTCAGTCGCTTCGCGTAAAAATAGTTTTAGAGGGGTACCGTAGTCGAGGGCTTGCAACCCTAGGCGAGGGCTTGCAGACGTAGGCGAGGGCTTGCAGCCGTAGGCGAGGGCTTACAACCGTAGGCGAGGGCTTGCAACCGTAGGCGAGGGCTTACAACCGTAGGCGAGGGCTTGCAACCGTAGGCGAGGGCTTACAACCGTAGGCGAGGGCTTGCAACCGTAGGCGAGGGCTTGCAATCGTAGGCGAGGGCTTGCAACCGTAGGCGAGGGCTTGCAGCCGTAGGCGAGGGCTTGCAACCGTAGGCGAGGGCTTGCAACCGTAGGCGAGGGCTTGCAACCGTTGGCGAGGGCTTGCAACCGTTGGCGAGGGCTTGCAACCGTAGGCGAGGGCTTGCAATCGTAGGCGAGGGCTTGCAACCGTAGGCGAGGGCTTACAACCGTAGGCGAGGGCTTGCAACCGTAAGCAAGGGCTTGCAGACGTAGGCGAGGGCTTGCAGCCGTAGGCGAGGGCTTGCAACCGTAGGCGAGGGCTTGCAACCGTAGGCGAGGGCTTGCAACCGTTGGCGAGGGCTTGCAACCGTTGGCGAGGGCTTGCAACCGTAAGCGAGGACTTGCAGCCGTAGGCGAGGGCTTGCAACCATAGGCGAGGGCTTGCAACCGTAGGCGAGGGCTTGCAACCGTAGGCAAGGGCTTGCAACCGTAAGCGAGGGCTTGCAGCCGTAGGCGAGGGCTTGCAACCGTAGGCGAGGGCTTGCAACCGTAGTCGAGGGCTTGCAACCCTAGGCGAGGGCTTGCAGACGTAGGCGAGGGCTTGCAGCCGTAGGCGAGGGCTTACAACCGTAGGCGAGGGCTTGCAACCGTAGGCGAGGGCTTACAACCGTAGGCGAGGGCTTGCAACCGTAGGCGAGGGCTTACAACCGTAGGCGAGGGCTTGCAACCGTAGGCGAGGGCTTGCAATCGTAGGCGAGGGCTTGCAACCGTAGGCGAGGGCTTGCAGCCGTAGGCGAGGGCTTGCAACCGTAGGCGAGGGCTTGCAACCGTAGGCGAGGGCTTGCAACCGTTGGCGAGGGCTTGCAACCGTTGGCGAGGGCTTGCAACCGTAAGCGAGGACTTGCAGCCGTAGGCGAGGGCTTGCAACCATAGGTGAGGGCTTGCAACCGTAGGCGAGGGCTTGCAACCGTAGGCAAGGGCTTGCAACCGTAAGCGAGGGCTTGCAGCCGTAGGCGAGGGCTTGCAACCGTAGGCGAGGGCTTGCAACCGTAGGCGAGGGCTTGCAACGTAGGCGTTTTTAGTCAGTAATAGTCTTACACGCCCTCCCGCTCCACCCAACAGAGGATTACATTGGATGATTTTTCCACTTAAAAAAACCCCCTTGATACGAGACGAGTGAATTATGGAAAATCCCCTCTTAATGATAATCTTATGTCTTATGTCATAAAAGGAAGGCTTGTGCAAAATTTTCGTGCATTGATATGGAGCCAGTTGCTCCTTTTATTTATACAAGTGATAATTACACAAATACTGCAAAAATATCAGTCGTTATTCTAGAATCCTCCAAACAGATGTAAAGAATGTTATAAACAACAATTTGTTGTTTTCTTCAGTGCGTGACATTTTACGGTATCGCAACTCGATCGTTGTTTTATTTTACGACAACATTTACGATTGTTAGATGAAATACAATATGATTGAAAACTATATGATCCTTGTAGATCAGAGAGATCTACAGCTGGAGTATAGGATATAAGCCATTCTAGTTTATCACAATTTGCTATTAAATTAAAGACTAAAACATACACTATTTAGTATATAAACAACTAGCTAATGCAACTTTGCCCGCGTGAAGAAAATTGATAGTAAAAAAACTGGCCAAGTGCGAATTGGACTTGCGCACGAAAGGATCCGTAGTATCCTTAGGAAAATTCGGCAAAAAAATCGCGTTTGTTGTATGGGAGCCTATAACTCCGCTCTTCAGTCTCTCCGCATGACGCGGTTGACGCAGTCGCTGACCCCCGCACAGGCGGCCTCCCACATAAAAAATGGTCTCAAAGGAGTATACTCCCAGGATAAAATGTATCCTATATGTTCCCGCATGTCAAATTTTATCTGAATCCGTTCAAGCGTGAACAAAAAAGCAATATGTTTGTACAATTGTGCATACTTTTCTGTCAGCATAACTTACATAATATATTATGTCATGGTAAATGTTCGCTAACAGTAACGCAGCTGTCAATGATTCAGAGACCTCTTACATATCGATGCAAGCGTGAAAATTATTATATAATGTTACCTTGGAAATAATATAAATAATTATGTCTAGTCTTCTCTCTCTTCTGTTTCTGTCTTGTCTCTTTTTTTATATAATAATTTATTAGTGTCTACATGTTGTTACTACATTGTGTGTATCTACGAGTGCGTATGTCAAATAGAATAGTTTTCTTTCTTTCTGTTAGTCTATTTTTTTTTTGGGTGGTTAAATCATCCAATGACATCTCCCGCTCTTGGACGGAACAAGAGGGTGTGTCAGACGTTTACTGTCTAAAAGCCACTCCTGTTTCTTCGTTGCCTTTCATACCAGTGCCGAGTTTTCCTTTCAGAAGCAAACCCCGTGGCCCTAGTAGGCTTCGACCCTGCTGGGCCCTGGCCCAATACACGCCATCGACGACTTGGGCCCGGTCCGAATAGTTACCGGACGGTTGGACGGCGAGCTACCCATTGCTCGCCGTCTGCAAGCCCGCGCCTACTATGGCCAGAAATCGGAATCGGGATCCCGGCAGCGGTAGTCTAATATATAGTTTTGCGCCAGGAGTGCCGGTCCTTCTCCTTAGGAAACGGCCAATTTGGAACCGTGCACTAGCTTCTGACGTTTTTTAAGTTCCCAATTTTTGATTTTTTGGATTTTGGAAAAGAAAGCCCAAGAAAAGATGAATGCATTGTGTGAATGTATCATCTGTTAAGTGATATGGAAGAAAAAAGTTGGTGATAGCATAACGGTTGTCAGGATAGAATGGAAGAAAGGAACAAAGGTCTCCAACAAGAGCAGAAGATGATGGTTGATATAATTTTCTGCCAATGTTTAAAGAAACTTCTGAAGTTAAAATAAATACATCTGGACAAAAGAAAAACATATTTACTGGACTAATTTTCGTTTTGGCCTTTAACCGTTTTATGTGAAAGTAAATTAAATAAATTAGATGCTTTTGGTACGACTCACAAAAACTGAAATAGTGGTTGTGTTTACGCATTTTTACGAACTTGGATAACCATCCAAGTGGGTACGCGTAGCGGGACGCACAGGATTGTTCATGGTGGTGACACTTAGGGCAGGCTTATGTCCTACAGTGGACGTCTATCGGCTGAAATGATGATAAGTTTTACGAACTTGACTCGGACGAAGTCGCACGCAACAGCTAGTCTGGATCTAAAACTGGGTAAGTACAAACATTCTTTTCCTTCCTATCTTTAAACTTTTCCCCACACTAGCAACACCTCTTGTATCGAAGGTTCGTTCACAAACATGTAAACTCACATACACAAGACACGCAGACCCAAAACGCTTACAAATATTTGTCCCGTGCGGGCATCGAACCCGCGACAAGCAGCGCAGCAGCTAATTGTTCAACTACCGCGCGTCATATAACAATAAAAAGCCGATATTTCAATCATTATAAATAAAATAAAAATGATGGTATTAATAAATAAAAGCCTTTAACTTCTTAACACATTATTATGAATTGAATTCTCGGAGACAATTAAATAAGTGGTCAATAAAGGCCTGTGTGGTTTCAGTAATGAGGATAATTGAGGGAAACTCAAAATATAATATTATTTACACTAATGTTTAATAATTTGCAAAAAGGAATGGTTTTCGGTGTGTAACTTGGAAATACTGAAACATCACACAACAATAGGTAGTTTCCCATAGACATTCTAAGATATTAGGTTATACTGTGGTAAACGAGCTAGTGACGTAGCTAAGTTACGAAGGGGAGTTGAAACAGCTGAAATCTGCGCACGCGTATGGATTTGTCAGAAGGTAATAACCGTTACACGTTACGTAGGTATATTTTAAATGAATTCGTGTTTAAGTAAAACAATTAAGTTACAAACAAACTGAGGCAAACGTATGCTACGTATGCTGTGTTTTATGATTTCTAAGTCTCATTTCAGACTACGCTATAATATAATAGCATATAGCTTATAGTTCATAGCACAACAATATCGCTCACCATACATTTATTTAGAACATGTTCACAATTTGCTATACTACATATTATTGGCTAATTATTTAAATATAAAATTAAATAAATGTATAATGAGCAATATTGTTGTGCTATGAACTTTAAGCTATATGGTATTATTATAATTAGCGTAATTTGAAAGGAGCTTTCAACTGATGACTTAGAAACAATGCTTGGCATACGCAATGTTGGCACACGCGTCCTCTCTGTCTTCTCTTCTCTTTCAGTTACAGAGACTGACAGCCCACTTTGCAGAGCCTGCATGGAGGAGGTGTAGACGGCAGCTCATTTGCTAGGCTGCCCACTGGTCGCTGGATACAGGGTAAAGTACTTCGTGAACCCAGGTACCCTCCACGAAATGGTCAGTAACACCATAGATCGAATGACTTATTGCCCCCGTACGCTAAATACGCGCTTTAACCTTTCGTATGCCGTAATAAGAGACACAATTAAAAAGTTATTGTGTCTCGCGTGGATCCACGTTCCGGACACACAAAAGATTAAATGTGGAGTTGTGGACACCAGCCCGAAATACAGATTTAAGAGTCTAGATGTCGAAATGCGTAGCATACATTGGCTCAGTTTGTCTTCAAAGGGTTTTTTTTTTAATTTTTCTTTCGTTGGGTAAAAATCATCCATATGACACCCACCGCCCTTTGGCGGAGCGAGAGACAGTGTCAGACTGTTACTGACTAAAAAACCCGGCCCATTCCTTCGTTGCCTTTCATACCGGGGCCGAGCCTTCCTTTCAGAAGCAGACCCTTGGCCCCTGTAGACTTTCGAGTGAATTTTGGAGCGTTGGCGTCTGGCATCCGCTCCAAATTCGAGTAATGTCGCTCCAAACCCATAGTAGCCCTAGTATGTTCAACTTATAGGGAAGGTTGTAAAAAGCCACACAAGATTATAATGCCGGTTGTCAAATTCAGAGCAATTCTAATAAAACTCGTCTCGAATCCAAAGTAAAACGGCACGGTTGGCGCAATGAGCGACATGCTGTTGCGCTGCGTGTCGCACACTTGACAAATATTTGTATGACCTACAGATAGTGCTTCCGGGTCTGGGTGTCTTTGTGTGTGCGAGTTTACATGTTCGTGAATGCACCCAAGAGATACATTATTAGAATAATTCGTAGTGTGGGTGGGCTAAAATTTATATAAAAATTTTATATATTATATTGATTTTGAGTAAGCTCACTACGTCTGATTTCCATTCAGAAGTAACTCGAAGCTCGATTCGTATCAAGTTCAATGCGCTACTATAATCTACTATCTACTTGTGAGTTACTAACTTCTACCAGCGACTTCGCCCGCATGAATAAGTAATTATGAAATAATGAACACTGGTCGAAAAGCTATCGTACTACGAATTGACACTTTTCTAATCGCTATGCACTTTACCAACGCTGGTTTCCTCGACCTTACATACCAACAGGTACGAATTACGAATTGCCTATCTATTGATATTATACATGTAGGATGCATGAAAGGAACGTACGAATGATGTGTAGAACGAAGCGTAAGAGAGAGAGAGAGAGAGGAAGGATATGAAAGGGACAGAAAGCGAGATGGCGAGTTGAAGTTGGAACAGGAGTGACAGGCGATAGGACGCAGAAAATCTATTTTATTAAGAAGCTTTGAAGACATTAAACAAGAAACGCAGACATCACGTTTTTTTTATTTATTTTCCAAGGTCGCAACCCATATACACTACATTTTTGGGGGCTCGTCCGGGATCGCGACCACATGGAAAAACAGTTGAAGGCGAGGGCGTAAGACGAAAGGCGTAATTACAGTAAGACGGAAGACGAAATACACGATAATACGATGTCGGAGACCAATATGTTTGAAATGACAAAATTCAGCGGCGAAGACCTCACATACACGTCGGAAAAATGGGCTCAGGATCTCGAAGATAATGCTGAGATCTTCGGTTGGTCACCTCAGCAACGACTGATCATAGCCCGTAGGTCGTTGACCAGGACCGCGGGGCTGTGGTTAAAAACCGAAAAGGTTCACAAGACGTACGAGGATCTGAAAACAGCTGTCCTAAAGGAATTTCCTGATGCTGTAAACAGCAAAGAGATGCATGAGATGATGGCAGCACGCAAAAAGCGCAGGGATGAGTCGTGCTATCAGTATATGCTGATAATGAAGGAGATGGGAAAACGCGCCAAGTTCCCCGATTACGTCGCTATCCAGTACATTATAGATGGCATTACGGATCTAGAAACCAACAAGATAGTATTGTATGGAGCGGTGACTTATCCGGTGCTAAAAGAAAAGCTGGCGTTGTATGAAACCTTCAAGAAAAGGACGGCAAGGCAGAACGCTGAACGACCAGTTAGGCGGGCTGCGGACTCGTCGAGCAATGAAAATGTATCAGAAACGGCTCATCATTGCTACAATTGTGGTGAAAAAGATCATCGAGCGAAAGCATGCCGTAATGGTTTGAAGTGTTTTAAGTGTAATGAATTTGGCCATATTAGCACAAAATGTACGAATCCGAGCGGAGGAAGCAGCGGAAATTCAACGGCCACCAAGACGTCGGCAAAACAGATGTCATCAGAAAAGGAGCGATCATACCCGTCGATAACACAGGTCGAATCGGATACGAGAAAACATTCGGCTATGTTCGGAGCTACGTCGACAACCAACGACAGCGCGGTAATGGGCGACCATGTCAAAAGTTTCAAAACGGCGAACATGACGGACGACGTCACGCAAGACGTAAACAAACATGGTGACCGGCTATTGAACAATAACAAAGCGGTAAAACTAGTGAAAATAGGTGATAAAACAATAAGTGCGTTAGTAGATACAGGCAGTGACGTAAACTTAATTTCTGAGGACTTGTGGAGTGAAATAGATGTACCGTGTCACGTCGACAATGTGGTCTTGGCGAGGCTAGGACTTTCTAAAGTAAGAGCGCGGGGAAAAATATTTGTTTGTATAGAGATCGATGAAAAGTGCTATTCAGATGTAATTTTTCACGTTGTGCCTAAAGGGTCAATGCCCTATATGTTAATAATAGGTCAAGAATTCCTACAAAATGTTGTGATGGTAGTTCATGAGGGTGCTGTGTTGTTGATGACACAAGATGATGAATGGTTGTCGCGCGTGAATTGTTGTGTGAATTCCATTGATGTTGCAGGTCACATTTCTAACGCAGATATAAAGATGGAGGTTATGCGGCTAGTGGAAGAGTACAAGCCCATTCAGATGAAAGAAGCTCCGATTGAGATGAAAATAGTGTTAAAAGACGATGTGCCAATATCTCAGCGACCCCGGAGAATATCACATAAGGAACAAAGATTAGTCGAAGAGCAGGTAGACGAGTGGTTACAAAAGGGAATAGTGCAAGTTAGTTTTTCTGAGTACTCTAGTCCATTAGTATTGGTCAAGAAGAAGGATGGCTCAACACGGATTTGTGTTGATTACCGTTTATTAAATAAAAAGGTAGTGAAAGATGAATTTCCATTACCCATCATTGATGACCTGATAGACAAGCTGAAAGATGCGATGGTATTTAGTGTGTTAGATCTTAAAAATGGTTTCTTTCACTTGAGAATAAGCAAGGAGTCTGTGCCTTATACATCTTTTGTTACTCATCACGGACAGTTTGAGTTCTTACGTGCACCCTTTGGTCTGTCCATTTCACCTAAATATTTCATGAGGTTTGTAACAATTATTTTCAGGGAGTTGATAGCAAAAGGTATTATGTTAATATTTGTTGATGATATTGTTATCCCAGCTGATTCGGAGAATCAGGCACTGGAAAGACTGAGGCAAGTTTTAGAGGTAGCATCACAGAATGGACTTGAGATGAACTGGAAAAAGGCGAAACTTATCAGACGTGAGATAGAATATTTGGGTCATTTAATCAAAGAAGGTGAGGTGAAGCCGAGTCCAGAGAAAGTTGAGGCAGTTGCTAGGTATCCAGAGCCCAAGAATGTTAAACAGATTATGGGTTTTATTGGTTTAACATCTTATTTCAGGAAATATATAAGGGACTATGCTAAGATCGCTCGACCACTTACAGAACTGCTGAAGAAAGAAGTACCATTTATATTTAATGATGAGCAACGGATTGCTTTCAATACATTGAAGCAAAAGCTGACAAGTGATCCAGTATTGAAGATATACAATCCTAATTTGCAGACGGAACTACACACTGATGCGTCCAGTCAGGCGTTGGCTGCAATACTTTTGCAATTGCACCCAGACGGTGAGTTACATCCAGTGCATTACATGAGTCACAAGACGACTGAAGCTGAAAGCCGATATTCAAGTTATGAGCTGGAAGCACTTGCAGTAGTTCAAGCGGTTAAGAAGTTTAGGCATTACTTGTATGGAATACACTTCAAGATCGTCACGGATTGTAAAGCCTTTGAGCAGACGTTAAAGAAGAAAGACCTGACACCAAAAGTAGCCAGATGGGTATTCATGCTGGAAGAGTATGATTATGAGATCGAGCATAGAGCAGGCAGTAGAATGCAACACGCAGATGCTCTCAGTAGAAACCCATTTGTGGCAGCGGTGTTAAGTATACAAGAAGACATAAGACGAGGTCAAGAGACAGATGAAGAACTCAAAGCTATCAAAGAGCTGATATTAAAGGATGGGCAGTACAATGACTTTTGGCTTGATAATGGCATCCTGTATAAAGGTGATGAGAAAAAATTAGTAGTTCCAAGGATTATGGAGAAAGAAATAATAAAGAAAGTGCACCAAAATGGACACTTTCAATAAGAAAAATGAAAGAAGCTATAGGAAAGGATTACTACATCAGAAACATGGATAAAAGTATTGAAGAAGTTATTTTAAGTTGCATACCCTGTTTATTAGCTACAAAGAAAGAAGGAAAGCAGGGGGGCTATTTGAACCCAATAGATAAAGAAGGAATCCCGTTTCACACTTTACATTTGGATCATATAGGACCATTCAGTGAAACAAGAAAACAGTATAACTACATACTAACGATGATAGATGCTTTTACTAAATTTATATGGCTATTCCCTACTAGGTCTACATCTAGCGCAGAAGTATTGAACAAATTGCGGGTTCATCAGCAGATATTTGGTAATCCAACTAGGATTATAACAGACAGAGGCACAGCATTCACTAGCGGAGAATTCGAGGAGTATTGCAAAGAAGAAGCTATACAACATGTCAAGATCACTACTGGAGTTCCTCGTGGGAACGGACAGGTGGAGAGAATTCATCGCATTCTAATTCCTATGCTAACTAAGCTTTGTATTGAAGATAAGTCCCAGTGGTATAGACATGTAAGTCGGGTTCAGCGAGCTATAAATAGCACTTACCAAAGATCTATAAATACTTCACCATTTCAGTTACTTACTGGAACTAAAATGAAATGTAAAGAAGACATGGAGGTATATAATCTCTTGCAACAAGAAGTGATTCAAGATTTTAATGAAAATAGAGAGAACTTAAGGTTGAAAGCCAAGCAGCAGATTCAACAAATCCAAGATGAGAATAAGAAAACATTTGATGCAAAAAGGAAGCCAAGTTCAACATATGAACTGGAAGATCTAGTGGCCATCAAGAGAACTCAGTTTGTAAAGGTCTTAAACTTAAACCTAAGTTTCTGGGACCCTATAAGATTACTAAAGTTAAAAGAAATGATAGGTATGACGTGGAAAAGCTGTATGATGCTTCTGAGGGACCAAAGAAGACCTCCAGCTCGGCAGACAATATAAAGAGGTGGCCAGGTAAGGATGAGTGAATGGTGTGTGCGTGATACCCGTGCATATAAGACCACTCAGTATCCTTATGAATGCTTAATAGGATTAATCTTATTAGCAACTGCTAAATAAATATACTGCTAATAAAATAGCATAACGCAACTGCGTTATGCTATTTTATACAATTCATTGCCAATGTTTTTGTGGTTGCATTTTGTTTAAGATGTAATATTTAATGTTTAGTGTTAGTAATAAAAATGTTTGTATATCTGAGGGCAGATATGAATGCAGGACGGCCGAATGTAGGATGCATGAAAGGAACGTACGAATGATGTGTAGAACGAAGCGTAAGAGAGAGAGAGAGAGAGGAAGGATATGAAAGGGACAGAAAGCGAGATGGCGAGTTGAAGTTGGAACAGGAGTGACAGGCGATAGGACGCAGAAAATCTATTTTATTAAGAAGCTTTGAAGACATTAAACAAGAAACGCAGACATCACGTTTTTTTTATTTATTTTCCAAGGTCGCAACCCATATACACTACATACATATTTATTATGTAACCCAGACAAGTGATTTGGAATGCTTTAGTGATTATTCCCACTTTAAGGGACACAGGCTTCCTCTCTATGAGACTGTGATTCTCGTGCTCACTGCAGGTTGGAGTCACAAGTCTTCGAGATTTTGTTTCAGTAAAGGTTTTCTTTGGTCCTGGAGTATAACTTTGGGCCAAGCTTATTAAGCAATACATATTATACGTGTATATATAAGACACTGTTTATATTGATTTATTGAGAAGACACCTCAACGACTTAATAAAATATTTACTTAAACAAAAAACACAATTATAGATTTAGGGTGAGTTGCACCATTTAACTATAACGATAACCAAACCATAACCAGCCGTGAAACGGCCGCCTATTGGTCAATTCGACGATTTGACAACTGTTAACGGCTTTGTTATCGTTATAGTTAAATGGTGCAACTCACCCATAAGCATAATGAATTTGTCACTTAAAGAGGTGCACATCACTGCCAGAAAACTTAATAATTAATTGACATGACAGAAAAAGTTTGCTTAAATATACAAGTTCACACTCAATTTTTTTAATAATGTAATAATGAGTTATTTATCTAAATACAACAGGAAGATAAATTTAATTTAACTCACACAGGTTATACTCAGGACCAAAGTATCCTCGCTTTATGGTACTAGAAGATTGTGGGTATAGATCCACTAGTAAATAATATTGATGAGAGCAGAAGGCGGTAAAATGTTAAACACAAGTTGTATTCAATTACTACCCATAGGTAGTCTACCACTGTCACTTTTTAGTCACTTGCATACTGGTACATCGTGATGCAAGGGCATAACTCTCACAAGGTAATGAATAACACTTTCCCTCTCACTCTTGCTGACTTCTAAGTTTTTCCCGCTTTCTTCTGACGTATTTGGGCAGTTGACGCTCTGGACCTTTCACAATATCTTACGGTCGTGCGGTTCTGTAACGTCATCAGGTCGTGGGAACAGGGTCAGTCGGTATGATGGGCTGAGTTGCATTTTCCTCGTTAAATTGCTGCAGTTACATATTAAGTAAAAAAAGTAAAGTAAGTAAGTTGTTAAGTAAGTAGGTATATTAAATATTGAACGATTTTTTTTTAATTTTACTTCACAAATGTTAGCATAGCATAGTCGGCCTTATATTGTTCCCACTTTTGGGACTCAGGTCTCCTCTCTTCGAGAGGGAATGGTCCGTAATCCATCATGCGCGCCCAGTGCGGGTTGGTAGAGGTTATATGTCTTCGAGTTTTTGGGTCTAGTATTTACATACAGGTTCCCTGTCGATGTTTTCCTTCACCGTTTTGAGAGCAGTGGTGATGAAATAAATTACACAAAGTAACGTTTTTTTCACAAATGTTAGTTTGAATAATAATATTAGATTCCTAGTTCAAGATGTCAATCGTAATGGCCTTGAATATAGATTTTAAGGATAGTAATAATACTATATCTAAATATTCATGGGTTTTTATATAACGTAAATATATTATATTTAAATGCTGGCCACGTGTTAGCGCTGGTCATCTTAGCTTTTGTCAAATTTTTCCTCCTCGTTTGAGCTAGTCGTGAAACTAATGGGAACTTCGTTCTTCCTTTTTCGTATATCTTGTGTAATATATCTTCATATTTCCTATTTTCACCCAAAAGTACCGAGTATTTACATATAATCCTAAATAAATAATTTTATTAAGACGCTGCTTATTACATGTTAAGCACAACAATTAAAAACATTACAATATTTTTGAGACTTAACGACATGTAGTGCAATAAAGTAGCCCTAGAGCCGACACTAGGTCCTCGTGGACCCTGAGTCGTGGGATCTAGTTGTCTTTTCGACATTCGTGACACATTATAAGTATACTAATGAATAGTTCATCTTGATCTGCTTTGAAACCATTACTCATAGAAATAGTTCTACGGAAATACGAATAGATATAAAATATACGTAAGTGTAGCTGACTATTAACTACTAATAAATGATAAACCCATACGTGTGCGCAGATCTCAGCTGTTCCAATTCCCCTGTGACGTAGCTACGTCACTAATTCGTACTGGGATCCATCGCCATTTACTTAGTCTAGCATCAACGTTAGCGATGCGTAATTTATGTCAATTTAAAGTCACTTATAAATTAACGTTGACATTGGTTGCAATGGGATTTGTTATTTGTTTTGTATGCTACTAGCGAGTTCTGACACCCGTCCCAGCTTCGCACGGGTGTTCTTCTTCTTCTCAGTCGTACTTTCCTGGTGGAGTGATAGTGGTCATGGATCGTCTGGTAGGTTGGTTACGGTTTTTGCGAGACTTCTCTGTCACTCTCTATTCGTGGCACTGCGTGCGCATTCAATGAGGAAAAACTTACGGGTGTTAAAAATCTTTGAAATTTCTTATCGACTTTTTTTTTAAACTGCATAAAAATCCTTTCAGTACTTATTGAATAATTTATTTTCGTTCATACAGACAGACGCGGTGTGTCAACAAGTCTTGTTTCATAATATTTAAGGATAGTGTTTTATTCCGAAAATTGCCTTGAATTCATTACAGTCACCGCGCAACGATAATGTCTAGCACATCACTCACATGACGTCAGAGGCGTCCCCACGTACAGGATAATGGTGGGATGGGCTGTATCTCTGTGGTGACGTCACACTGCTCATTGTCACGGCCAAGCAAGGTTGCAGCATTTACCTCGTCGGCAACCTCAGGTAGCAACAGTCGATGTTGAGTCACAGTGAATTAACTTTTATTTTGCTGTTTCTATGGAATACAAACTCACGCAATATTCACAAGGAGATAGCTAGAAATTATCTACAGATTTCAGACCTCCACACGGGGCGGTCATACAACTCCACGCATGGGTGTGGAGATTGTGGTGATAAAATCGAAAGGTCAGAAGTGATACCTATTAAATACAAAAGGAAAAACTGACTGACATATCAACGGACAGCAGAAAACACTAAGACAAATTAAATTTTGTATTTTTTCCATAAAAATACTATACACGTGTTTCGGGTTTCGGTTTTCGCATGTAATTAAACTTATATCGTACTAGCTTTTACCCGCGGCTTCGCCTGCGTGAAAAAATTAGCCTATATCCGTCTCTAGGGTCCCAACTATCTCGTTTCCAAAATTCATCAAAATCGGGTTTGCCATTTAGGCGTGAAGACAAACAAACTCACTTTCGTTTTTATAATATTAGTAAGGATAAGAATAATCAGCATTTAATGTTCCCACTACTAAGACTTAGGCCTCCTCTCTAAAAGAGAATAGTCTGTAATCATTATATTTTCCTTCACCGTTTTAGGAGCAGTAATGAGGAAATAAATTACACAAAGTAATGCGCCTGGCTGAGTTTAAACCCACGACCTATACTCGTAAGTCGGGAACATTACCTCTAAAACCTGGCTTGATTTATAAATATAAAACATAACTTTATAATTAAATGATGTTGTTTTAATACAAATACATCGTCATTATAATCCTCCTGCCAACATCCTAAATCATTCAGAGTCAGCCCAGCAAGTCTTTAGTTACATCAGTATTTGATGATTTGACTACAATTTCATTATTCCTTAATAATCCTCAAACCGTAATGCAATAAGTGTGCCACAGAGGGCGAGAGGGCGACCTGTCACTGCATGGACCGCGTGCACTCTGATTACCAACGTAATCCGTATTTACATAATCGCACTGTTTACACGGGGGTGTAGACGGGGTCCCAAACAACACCTATCGGGACCCAAGCCAACCTCACCTGCACGTGGTGCACCCTGCTGACTAACAAACGAGGCTCTGGCGACCCGCCAACACGCACTGGACCAGCGTGGCGGGTTACGGTCCTAAACCCCCCCAAATGCACAGATGCACAAAAATCAGGCCCCAAGTGCTCGGCGACTCCAGCGGTTGTGCTAACGTTGACGGGCGTGAGCGCGGCCCTGGGGTCCGGGGTGCTAAGAATCTCCGGGCGAGAGCGATAAACCGTCGACGACTTGACCTGGCAACGTACAACACACGTACACTCCGGTCCGATGAGAACATCACCGAACTCGAGGAGGAATTGAGCGGGTTACGATGGAGTATTGTGGGATTGTCTGAAGTCCGAAGACAGGGGGAGGATACGATAATCCTAAGATCTGGTAACCTGCTCTATTTCCGGGAAGGGGACAAGCAGTCCCAAGGTGGTGTCGGGTTTATCGTCCACAGGTCCCTCGTGAACAATGTTGTGAAGATCGAGAGTGTGTCGACCAGGGTAGCGTACCTTATACTCAGAATATCATCAAGATATTCGCTGAAGGTCATACAGGTTTACGCTCCGACCTCGACACACCCTGACGACGAAGTAGAGACCATGTATGAGGACGTATCCAGAGCCATGCATGGTTCTAAGAGTCACTTCACCGTGGTCATGGGGGACTTCAACGCGAAACTGGGCAAACGAGACGGCGACGAGCTGCGAGTGGGGCAATTTGGATTTGGACGTAGGAACTACCGGGGACATCTACTGGCCAGTTTTATGGAGAAGGAGGGCCTCTACATGATGAACTCCTTCTTCAGCAAGCGTGAGCACAGGAAGTGGACTTGGCAAAGCCCTGATGGTGCAACTAAAAATGAGATTGACTTCATCATGTCGACGAAGAAGCAAATATTCAATGATGTCTCCGTGATCAATAGGGTGAAAACCGGAAGTGATCACCGCATGGTAAGAGGCACATTGAATATCAATGTCAAGCTTGAAAGATCTCGACTGATGAAGTCTACGCTCCGTCCTGCACAGATCCAAATCCATAACTCCGAAAGCTTTCAGCTCGAACTTCAAAATCGTTTCGAATGCCTAGGAAGCTCCGTGGACGAATACAACGATGGGTTCGTGGAAGCTGTCCATACGGTCGGCTCTAAACTCTTTAAGACTCGTACAAATAAGAGCAAGAGGGTCACCGATCAAACTCTCCAGCTCATGAAGGAGAGGCGTGAGATGATTCTGCAGTCTTCAGACGATTCGTACACATATCGGCAGCTCAATAAACGGATCTCTAAGTCCTTGAAACGCGATCTCCGTCATTATAATATGGGAAAAATTAAAGACGCGATTGAGCGAAATAAGGGCTCCAAGGTGTTTGCAAGAGATCTGTCTATTGGGCAGAGCCAGCTCACGAAACTGAAGACCGAAGATGGCAGAGTCATATCCGCCAAACCAGAGCTTCTAGGAGCGATCGAGGCTTTCTATGGACAGTTGTACACGTCAATCACTAAACCCACTGTAAATCTAGCAAACGACCCAAGAGCTAGATTGAGCCGACACTATACCGAAGATATCCCGGACGTCAGCCTGTACGAGATTAGGATGGCTCTGAAGCAGCTTAATAACAATAAGGCGCCGGGTGACGACGGAATTACGGCCGAACTTTTGAAGGCGGGTGGAAAACCGATCCTTAAGGCCCTTCAGAAGCTGTTTGATTCCGTCATACTCGAGGGAAAAACGCCACAGGCATGGAGCGGAGGCGTGGTGGTACTGTTCTTTAAGAAGGGCGACAAGGCCCTACTGAAGAATTATAGGCCCATCTCACTTCTGAGCCATGTCTACAAGCTGTTTTCCAGAGTCATCACGAATCGTCTCGCGCGCAGGTTCGACGACTTCCAGCCTCCCGAACAAGCCGGATTCCGAAAAGGCTTCAGCACCGTGGACCACATACATACGCTACGACAGGTTATACAGAAGACCGAGGAGTATAATCTGCCTCTCTGCCTAGCGTTTGTGGACTACGAGAAAGCCTTTGATTCGATCGAGACTTGGGCTGTACTGCAGTCTCTCCAACGGTGCCAGATTGACTATCGGTACATCGAGGTGCTGAAGTGTTTGTACGAAAACGCCACTATGTCAGTCCGACTTCAGGACCAGACTTCGAAACCTATCCTCCTGCAGCGAGGTGTGAGGCAGGGAGACGTCATTTCTCCGAAACTGTTCACGGCCGCAATGGAGGATGTCTTCAAGGTTCTGGACTGGAGTGGACTAGGCATTAATGTCAATGGCGAGTACATCACTCACCTTCGGTTTGCCGACGACATAGTAGTCATGGCTGAGACTACAGAAGAGCTCAGTACAATGCTCAATGACCTCAGTAGAGCTTCCGAAAGAGTGGGTCTTAAAATGAACATGGACAAAACTAAAGTCATGATAAACAACCATGTAGCACCCACTCCTATCAAGATCGGAGACTCTATACTCGAAGTTGTGGACGATTACGTCTACCTCGGGCAGACAGTCCAGTTGGGTAGATCTAATTTCGAGAAAGAGGTCAACCGTCGAATCCGACTCGGCTGGGCAGCGTTCGGGAAGCTACGCGGTATCTTCTCATCCAACATACCACAGTGTCTCAAGACGAAAGTCTATGACCAGTGTGTGTTGCCAGTGATGACATATGGATCCGAAACGTGGTCGCTCACAATGGGCCTCATCAAAAGGCTTAAAGTCACCCAAAGAGCAATGGAAAGGGCTATGCTCGGAGTTTCCTTGCGTGATCGAATCAGAAATGAAGATATCCGCAGGAGAACCAAGGTTGCCGACATAGCACAAAGAATCGCCAAACTTAAGTGGCAATGGGCAGGGCACATTGCTCGCAGAACAGATGGCCGTTGGGGCCGAAAGGTTCTGGAGTGGCGACCGCGTACCGGAAAACGCAGTGTTGGAAGGCCTCCTACAAGGTGGACTGACGACCTGGTGAAGGTAGCGGGAATCCGATGGATGCGGGACGCACATGATCGTTCGTTGTGGCGACGCTTGGGGGAGGCCTATGTCCAGCAGTGGACGTCTGTCGGCTGAAATGATGATGATGATGACTGTTTACAAAAACACTGCGACGCTCGCACGTGGACCGATACACATAACAACAAGAATTATTTGAAGTATTTATTATGTAGGAATACTTAAAAAAAAAAAAGATTATGAAAATCAAATCACATCAAAAGCATTTTTTTATTTTACAAATAGACCATTTAAAAAATGGCATGCCAGCCGTTATAGCTGTATTACGTGTGCTCTGAGAAGAAAAAATCAATAAACACGTGGCGTGTGCACTCGCGATTTTCATTTGCTCTCTTACCCCACATGTATCCATGGGAACCTAGTCCGAAAAGAAACTCCAGGGTCTTGGAACGCAAGACACAGAAGGAACATAGATGTGGTTTTAGTCAGTATAAGTCTGACACAGCCTCCCGCTCCGCCCTAGTGCGGGAGAAGTCATTGGATAATTTCCTACCTTAAAAAAATACCCCACATGTATATGTTTAACTACCAATTTTGGCTTAGGCCCGAGTCAAAAAATTATTTTAATTTAAGATACACCAAAATTTGTCAAAAAATTTCCACCTATGTTAAGGTAAACACTGGAACTTAATACTTTTATTTTGCGGCATAATGTTATTGCTTTTATATCCTAACACTGCAGTAACCTATCTTTATCTTATGAACTAGAGTCATTAGACGTGTGTAAAGCATCACCTAGCGTAGCATAGTCGGCCTTATAATGTTCCCACTCCTGGGACGTAGGCCTCCTCCCTAGAAGAGGGTATGGGCCGTAATCAACCACGCCAGCCCAGTGCGGGTTGGTATCTAAAACTTAATTTGATACTTAAACCGATGCTTAAACCCAAATTAAGTATAGATAAGGTAGAGTCTGTCTAAAAAGTCAAACGACTTGGGGTAATTATTAGGATTTAATGAAATCTGATGTAGTCAACACTGGTTCTATAATCAAAGTTGATTAAGAGATATTGATCATTGTTTACTAACAGAAGAACCTTATAAAAAGTATCGAATATAAGTATTTTTTAAATGATTAAATATTATACAAAATTCCCAAGACGGTTGACTTTATATACAGACTAGGTTTGTATCGGGTGTATTGTCCGGTAACAAAAAACTGTTTTTCCACGATGGATGTAGTAAATCCTCTTTCACAATGATTATTACTTGACAATGACATTGTTTTCTGTGGGTTTTAATCATTTACCAACATACGTCACAAAACCCTTGCGTCTAATTAATTATCCTCAAGGAATATCCAAGCGATCGCGAAAATTGCAGCTCTACTTTCATCATAGACCACACGTCACATTGTCTTGTATGAGTTTAACAATACATAATGGATGATTCATAATAAAGCTGTATAAAGTTTATAAAGGAGTACGTCAAGCTGGTCACGACCTTTGTGGCTCACGACGGCACAAAGGTCCCCTTGCAGGTGCTTCCTGTAGGTACCACCGCTTTGTTACACACTGGTGATAGGTAAATACCTATTTATTAAAACGTTACTTTTTTTATTAGCCTGTTCGGTCCCACTCGTGGGCAAAGCCTCCACTCCTTCCACCTTTCGCGCGCCCGGGTTTCCTCTTGCCAGTTCTGGTGGAATATGTCTAGTTCGTCGCGCCATTTCCTTCGTGGTCTGCCGCAACACCGTCTCACTGTTACATTAGGAAGAATCAAGTTCTCTCATAAAAATCTGATAAAAAACTATCAAATGTACGAAAATGAAAATCTCTATAAATGCATATAAAGCCTCGCATGCGTTGGGGACAAACTGTCCCCCAACGTGACGCACAACACTCAATCTACATAACTCTGCAACGTTACCCAGTGTCCCGCAGCTTGCCTTCCAATATTTTAAGATGCATACTCGTGACGCGGGACGTATTTTTGAACAATTTGATAGCGTTGCGTTTCATGTCGGGGGCATTTTGTCCCTTAGTGTATTTGAGGGTCTAGTTAAAAAAATAAATACAGTAAATAAACATACAAATGAGGGTGGTTCCGATAATTAGGCATAAATAAATTATTGTGTAATTTAAAAGCCAATGAATACACTTTCATTAAACTTCTCTATCATATTTGATAAATTAACTGTCATCAATATTATTTTGTTTCGTTAAATATTTCAATTTTATTTTATTACTTTTCAATTAGGAATTGTGCATCTGAGTTTTACGTAATTTTAACGTTGGGCGTGTAGTTTGAGCACTTTATGCGGCTTACCGAAATGTCGTACTGTTCGTTAAACCGTCCTGTTGTACTGTCTGGACAGATCCAGTCAAGTTGTAGACCTTTTTTCAAAAGACCAGCCCAGACATTAACAACATTCCGGCGGGATCTCATGGTGGAATGGCGTCAGCGACTATCGCAACCCCGTCATGGGCACGCCACAATTATGGCGATAAGTCCCCTCTTTGAGGCGTGGCTGGAAAGACCTCACGGCGTCCTTACCTTCCGCATGACACAGGTCCTCACCGGAAATGGCAAGTTCGGGAGGTTCCTGTTCCGAATTAAAGCGGAAGTGACGCCCGGGTGTCGCCACTGTGCGGAACGCCCGGAGGACACGGTGGAGCACACAATCGCAGTGTGCCCTGCTTGGGCGGAGCATCACCGTGCCCTCGTGGGGGTGATCGGCGGCGGAGACCGCTCGCGCCGGGCCTTGGTCGAGGCTATGGTCCGGAGCGAGGAGGAGTGGCAGGTGGTCGCCGACTTCTGCGAAGTAGTAATGCTCGCTAAGGAGGAGGCCGACCGCATCAGGCAACGGCGCTCTCGCCGCCGCCGCCGGGATTCCGATCCCGATTTCCAGCCATCGTAGGCGCGGGCTTGCGGACAGTGAGCAATGGGTAGCTCGCTGTCCGGCCGTCCGGTAACCGTCCGGACCAAGCCCAAGTCGTCGACGGCGCGCGCTGTTCCCGCGCGCCTCAAGAAGTTGTCAGCAACAGCAGGGGCCCAGCCGTGTCGAAGCCTACTTGGGCCAGGGTAATCCGAAAGGGCGCTCGAGCCCCGGTATGAAGGCTTGAAGGAACGGGATGGGTTTTTTAGTCAGTAAGAGTCTGACACTATCTCCCGCTCCGCCCAAGAGCGGGGGTTGTCATAAGATGATTTTTCCCATCGAAAAAAAAAAAAAAAAAGACATTAACAACATTGTTCTCATATATTATGATTTGATAATTAGGTAAGTACATCTTTATTATAAAGTCATTAAAAGAGACTTTGACCTATGAGTTTTTTTCTCTTTCGGTATTTCTTTTCAAAAATTGGAAACATCGGCTTCATCTAATTTAAATTAACAACAAAATTGATATGTCAAAGTGTAATATGCAATATAATTTTTCATACACTTTTTTACCATTTAATTGTATACTTAAGTTTCCTTAAAACTGTAAAACCTGGGATCATACAGAATTTGAAGATAATAGTAAACAAATAAGTGCTGACAACCCAGTTACCTATATCTAGTAAGTAACTGGGTCGTAGGGGTCAGATAGGCAGGTACTTCATATAAAATAATGGAAATCAGCTGCATCCGATTAGACTGAAACTTGACAATAATCTACACTAATATAAAAAAGTGCGAGTCGGACTCGCCCCTAAAGGGTTCCGTAGCAGCAAGTAACATAATATAAAAGTTCTTGTAGTTCGCTGTAACTTTTTATCGATGTTTTAATAATAGTGTATTTTATTAGATTTATGACGTATTGAAAAAAAAATTACTTACTAGATCTCATTCAAACCAATTTTCGTTGGCAGTTTGTATGGTAATGTATATCATATATTTTTTTTAGTTTTAGCATTCTCTTATTTTAGAAGTTAGAGGGGGGACGACACACATTTTACCACTTTGGAAGTGTCTCTCGCGCAAACTATTGAATTGAGAAAAAAATGATACTAGAAATCTCAATATCATTTTTTGAAGATCTATCCATAGATACCCCGTAACGTATGAGTTTGATGAAAAAAAAAAAATTCAGTTTCAATTCTAAGTATGGGGACCCCCAAAATTTATTGCTTTTTTCTATTTTTGTGAAAATCTTAATGCGGTTCACAATATACATCTACTTACAAAGTTTCAACAGTATAGCTCTTATAGTTTCGGAAAAAAGTGGCTGTAACATACGGACGGACAGACAGACAGACAGACAGACTTGATGAACAATAATAATAATAATATTTATTTGCTAAAAACACGGTATACGAGATGGTAAAAGAAAATAAATAAGAACAAACATGTTTTGCTGAGTATTAGCATGCAAATATTTGGTATGTACATAATCTATAAGGGTTCCGTTTTTTTGTCATTTGGCTACGGAACCCTAAAAAGGTAAAGTTTGTTTTTTTTTGTTTGTAGGGGGTAAGTCTCTAGAAGTACTGGTTCAATTCTAAAATGTTTACACTGATAGAAAGTCGCTTTATTCCTGAGTGACATAGGCTATATTTTATGTACTCGGGAGAGGCCGCGGGCAAAAGCTAGCATAATATGTATGTCGAGAAGAGTGTCGAATGAAGATGAGACAAACCTCTACGTTTTCCTTTTTTCTTCTTAGCCTACGAACGAGCATCCGATATTATCCATCCTATTATGACGACATTACCATATAATGATGTCACTATAATTTTCCTATATTATTGCAGTTAAACGCAACCACAAGGTATAAACGACACGACTCTCAAAATCGTGCTAGTGTGTGCCGAGATAAAAAATATATACATAACATTATGTAAGCTGTGCCATGGTTTGTTATCGAATGCATTAATTTCGATGTACGATTATGTAGACGATGTAAACTATAATATGCATCATCATCATCATTTCAGCCGAAAGACGTCTACTGTTGGACATAGGCCTCCCCCAAGCGCCGCCACAACAACCAATCCTGTGCGTTTAGCGTCCATAATAATACGCACTGAAAAAAAAAAAATCATTACAGGCAGTCAAAAAGTGAAATCATCAGAACAGTGCAGATACGAATAAAGGTCTTTTTAGGAAAACACTTACTGTCAGACACCATTTTTTTAGGTGGGAAATCATCCAATAACCGGGCCCCGGAGTAGACTTTCACACAATCCAAGGCTTAAGGTAAGCTTCGGACCCAACTGGGCCCCTACGATTTGCTGACATCTCTTTGAGGTGTTTGTGCAACACTAAGCATCGTCGACGAGCTTGATCCGACCGGTTACAGGACGACCGGCGAGCAATGGGCTCGTGGTTGGAAATCGGGATCGGGATCCCGGCGGCTGGGGCGTGCGGCCGCCTCCTTCGGTTGCATTAGTACATCGCAAAAGGAGACGAGTGCCTATCATACTGTAGCTACCGAAAGGTGAAAGTTGTAACAATTTTTGTGAGCCTACGCACTAGAGACTAGGCCAAAACGTAAAGCTTCCGATTTATACAGCGACGTTTCGCTCATCCTTCTTCCCAAAGTGTACAAAGCACAAGGACAAATTGTCCACTGTCAAACTGATTATACGATATACAGTGCAGTAACTACGTAAAAGTATGTCGTGACCCGTCGCCTGCGCATATACCCAGCTACTCGCAGTGCACAGGGTGAACTCTGCCCTTCTTTATTTACATACGATTTATAGCACGATGCACTGTTCAATAAAAACTAGATAATACTAATTATGTCTGCAAAGCTAATGTTACGATAACGAGCATTAAATTGTTATGTAGTTATCGTCAACGTTAAGTTGTCACTGTTTACTGGATGTAATTTACTGTTAGGCCTACTGTCCACAGATGTGTAGCTAGTCATAACTTACACATAAAACTTTGAAATTCTAAACGTAGATACACCAAGAGTATAATGACAAATACTCGTCTAACCTAACATAACACACCGTTATAGGCAAGTCTTATACCCAACTGCCTCAGATACCCTCCAACCATTTGAGGAGGCAGTTCGATAGAGTGTCATTCTCAACTTCGACAGTTAGTTATTTCGACACAGTTGCAATTTCGAAAATCAATAGTTCCACAACTCATTGCCTCGATAGATCATAATATTGAACGTATATAATATTGAGCATGTTCTGTCGGACTAGTGCTTGTCCGACAGAACATACTTCGACAACACACACCTTTGAAGAACACTTCGACACGCACTTGTTCGGCAGATCTCTATTGCGAAAGAAGATACGTTCGACATACCTAATACTGCTCTGAAATCTACGATAGCAAATGAATTCGGTTTTATGTTATAATTACAACTAGGAAAAGGCTTTTATTTATTTTTATATTGTGAAACATCTTAAAAAACCAAAACTTTATTACTTAAATAAAAGAAAAACCCTTTATCTCATTACATGGCCCAAGGTAACCGAATTGTTAGTACAGTATAAGAAAAATCACTCATCAGTGTTCTAAATAATTTTGATAGTAAATATTTTGGAACACTGATGAGTGATTTTAGTGTACTTATTTTACAGAAGAAATAAGATATATATAAATACTCAGCGGATAAAATATAATTATATTTCTAAACGAATGATATTCATTGATATTTTTGTAATTTTTAATACCAAGAACTAAGTAATAAATTAAAAAGAACAAATATATATTACAATATTTATATTTATACAAATATCATGTATAAATACTTGAGAAAAAAGAGAACAAATAAACCTGACAGTAAACCTTCTAGGTGAACTAGATTGTTCCAAAGTCATTCACGTTCTAACACCTGTGCCAATAGAACGCTCGGGTACTCGCCCCGACAGCGTTCGTCAGAATTTCGTTTGCATATACAAGGTGGCATAAAATTAGTCATCCAAATTTGTATTTGTATAACTTTTTTACTTAATAAAAAAAAATTATTTTGTGTAATGCGAATCTATATTAGAACTTAGCACCTATTCATTTTTTTCTGTTAAGTGAAAAAGATGATATCCTTCAGTGGCTGCCACCAGTGTCGATGCACATTTGTGCCCATTTTATCGAGATTTCCAATGATAAATGTTCGCATTCCTGTCGAATATTCTCTTTGAGGGCTGCGATTGTCGAAAGCTTGTACACCTGAAACTTCAAGTACCCTCAAAGAATGCTGGCCATGCCAAATCACCAATAAGGAAGATTACGCGAACAGGTCGTCACCATCTTGTTGAAACCACGTGTTTACCAAGCTCGTCTCTTCTAATACCACCATTTAGAAGTTGAAGTCTTTCACTAAAATTCGCTCTGAGGTCCGTCTGGTGACGTTTTTTTCGTTCTCAATGACATCGGCAATCACAGCGTCGATATTCTCGGCAGAACGATCAGTCTGGTGGTAGCCACCATCTGCAAGGTCTCTTGTGGTACTAATCTGTTCGAATCGAGCAGCTAAAGTTTGCCCAGTTGGCTAGACACGATTAAGAAATCGACTTCAAAATGCACGCTGTGCTAACATTACTCACCAACTATTATTATTGGTTAAAAGAGTCGACACAATTATTCGACGCTCTTGCGGAGTATAGTGTTCCATTGCTTGTCTATTTATATTCTTCATTCTCTTCTAGCATTCAACCCTTGTTACTTAGGGTCGACACAGAAAGTTTTCTTCTTCCATCCAGTCCAAAAAACTGGATCACGCTATCACTGACTCTCTTTGATTTCATATGACACAATGGATGGATTGATTAATCCATCTTTTCCTTGGCCTTCCCTCCATCCTTGCAGCCACATTTATTTGTACTGATGATTACTCTTTGGTCACATGAGCTTCATTCCTCTTGCCGTCCTCCCAATGTATTAGGAGTCTAAGCAACATGATTACTACTACAAATAACTATTTCTGTACATGTGGCATCCCTGGTAGTTCAATATTATCGTATAAACTCCCATTAACCGCTTCATCTCTGTTTTTAGTTTCATTCTATTTTATTAGTTAGACAACTGACTAACTTCATTAGTGATTTATTATTGTCATATAATCATGTCGTTTGATAATAGATTTATTTTTAGTGGTTGTTACTCTTGTTGTTTCATTAAATATTGATATATTTTAGGTTGAAAACCTAAACTATGAGATAAGTTTGCATTTTACAGGTAAAATAACTAACAGATCAGTTAGTATGTAGATCCCCAAAAACTAAAACTGTTCTGATATGTTCTCACTAATAATTTTCTTCTATTATAATTAAAAGCGATGTTAACGTTGAAGCGAGTGAACCTCTGCACGTGCCACCACATATAAGCGATTAATAGATTACTATTGATGATCTGTCGTACACACTAGCAATTGAATTTTTTTTTATTTAAAACAGCGCCCTATCTAGTTTTAACCAGATTAAAATATAAACATAAGATATGAATTTTGCCAGAGAAATGATTAATATTATTACTCTCATTGTACTTATTCGGTAGATGTTGACTGATTTACACTGTCCTCCTACAAATTAATATTGTGATATAAAAATGTTGAAAAAAAAAATTTTTAAAGAACATCCTTGAGGATTCCTCCAGGTTAATCAGTAATCACTCTTTATGGTACTGTATAAAAAAACATATAATAGATTTAATAAAGTCTGAATCCAGAAAAAGAGTGTATTATGCTAGTTTGGTGCTACAAAACCAAAGCATAACTAAAGAACCAGTAAGACTAGTATCGATCAACGAATTACACTTACGCAGTATATAATTGGTAATTAAATCGTCCAGATGTTATGGGCTCGTAACTGTTAAGTACCGCGGCTGCAATTTCAGAACCCCTCAGATTTATCGCCGCACCTTGTAAATACACGTGGAGAGAAAACTCGTAAAATATACGTAAGCGCAACGCAGGCAAGTGACGCAAGTTCAGAGGTTATCAAAATACTGATTTGGAGAAATATCATTTGATAATCGTATAGAGGAATTAGATTAGAGCAGCATCGTCCTTGAAATTTAGTTATTGCTTGAAATTAACTTCATAATCAAGATCAGGCATTTGCCCTCTGAGGTCAGAACTAACAATGATGAACTGCATGGAGGATAACATGCAACTGTAACCTGACCAATACAATATCACTAACGATAAGATAAATAATTAGCTCATCGAACATAAACATTGAATTGTATAAAAGCAGGAATAGTATTAGTTGCATATCTTGAAGCAAAATCTTTAGGGCATTAACAAGGTAAAACAAAGTGGCAGAAACAGCCGGGTATCACCACTGTGTGGATCACCCGGAAGACATGGTGGAGCTTACAGTGGATGTGTGCCCCGCTTGGACGGAGCATGGTTGTCTCTTCGTGATGGCGATCGACGACAACGAACTCTTACGCCGGGCCCTGATACAGGTCCGCAGCAAGGAGGAATAGCAGGCGGTCGCCTCCTTCTGCGAAGCAGTAATGCTAGCAAAGGAGGCTGCTTAACGCGAGAAGGATGGAAAACATGAGTGAATTTCGGTCAATAAAAGTGTAAATACGCCCTCCTGCTCCATCCTATAGAGGAAAAAGTCATTGGATGATTTCTTAACTAGAAAATCAACAAATCAAAGATTTTGCGACACGGACTCGTAACGGTTATGAAAACATTGAAAATTAGGTAGGTATATTACATAAATCAGTCAATGCCCCGATTTTTATATTATTCTTTGAGGTCATTGGATCGGTATTGTCACTGCACGCTGGTTGGTATCAGTGAAGAGAGCGTGCGTCAGGAATCAGCGAGCAGGGTCGCGATCTCGCGTCACTGTGGGGCGATAGCACCACGCGCACCCTGTACTGTAACGACAAGTTATACCCAAACTGAATAATGTACAGAAAATTAATTTAATATCCTAGCTTCGATGGTCTTGGTTTATTGGGTTTTCGTAGTTATAGAGGTGTCAAACAGGCTAAAAATGTCGATCGAGTGTGTTTTTCTATTAGGATCATAATCGGGACGCTTGCAGCGGTTAATAACATGACAAAGTCAGCAAAGATTTAGGAGTTGGGTGCTTCTAAGACTGTTAATAATTCTTTTGTCATTCTAAAAAACATTTTCATTGAGCTAAATGTCCCATGTCTTTTTCACAATGTTCGTGATAAGTTATCGTAGGCAACTTGTACCAAGTTGTAAGTTCAGACTTCTGTAAGCATAAATTTGCCTACCAATTTAATTTTGCAATTACCACGATGTGATAGTGTGAAGGCTCACTCTATATGCATAGATAGTGCATTTGCAGTAAACTGCGATGTCATGGCGCACTTGCGTGTAATAGTAAGCATGAATATGCGGTAGTCGAGTAAAACTTTCGTTATTTGCATGTAATATTAAGTAAAAACTCTTCCATTCCTAAAACAGGCGAATTGTTATTACTTCCTATAGTTAGGTCCAGCTGGTAGTAAGTCCACCTCACCGCTATCTATGCAGTCACTATCTATGGTACTCACCTGACTTTCCGTCATGCGTTGATGTGGCTGACGATGGAGCACGTTTGCTTAGAAGCAACCTATTCAGTCTTGACTTAAAGACATCTGCAAATCTAGGAGTTCTACAAGGTTCTACTCTACTGACTCTTGATTCAAGCAGTCCATATCGCGTTGCAAAAACCTGTAGATATCCATGTCCACAGATATCCACAGGACAACCAAAGTAACTGACATAACCTGAAAAATAACCAAACATAAGTGGGCACTCACTTCCAGAACAGATGGTCACTGGGGCCGAAAAATTTTGAAGTGGTGACTGCGTACTAGAAGACGCAGCCTCCCACAAGGTAGACCGTAACCTGGTCAGAGTCACAGGAATCTTAATGGTGCGAGATGCACAGGACTAGTCGTTGTGTCGAGACTGGGAGAGACCTATGTCCAACAGTTTTATTCTAAATTGATGATCTCTCATCGTCACAAAGAACTGTATGAAGCTGTCCATCGCCACACATATCTGTTTGAAGTTATCATTGTCACCTCAGCTTATAGATCTAGAGCTGTCCGTGCCGTCGCGCACACAGAACGCTCTCCATGTCACCTCACCACACAGAACTAGCAGAACAAAGACTCATGTTCTAGATATGATGCAGACATTAATGAAAAGATATCTATAAACATACCTAATTACTACATACAGATTTAAGAGGTTTTTCAATTCTGCCAATGACGGTTTCGTTGAGCTCGACAGGCCTGTTGGTCTACTGGTCAGTGGCTCCGACTGCTATGATGGAGGTTGTGAGTTCGATTCCCAGTACAAATGTTTGTATGATGAGCACGATTATTTGTTCTGTCTGGGTGTAATTTATCTATAATATGTATGTATTTTATATTTATTAGTTTTCTAGTACTAGTAGCTCTGCTTAGTTTGAGACTAGATGACGTCGCGTGAATAGTTGTGGAATATGATTATAAAGCTAACCAGTCTAAAATTATACTAAGTTTCCTTGTGTTTTCAGCAGAATACTACGGATTGCTACACAAGTGACACATTGTAACGACTAGGTACTTTCACTTCACTTACTTTAAATTCATGATATGCGCAAGTTGCCTATAGATACATAGTATTAAATGCAACAACATGCGTACAGCTCACAGGTTTACTTAATTATTTGCATAATGAAGGTAAGCTTCAGCGATAGTTTCCTAAATTTTGTTTCTTGATCTTAAATCCTCGGCGTTCACAATAATATTGTCAAAAATATAATCGATGATAAACAGTTAATGGTTTTAGCTATTCATATTTAGTGACACTCCACTCAACAACGACGAATATGTTTATGCACACAGACACAATAGAGAAGCTAAAATCGAAAAACAAGTATATAGAAAATTTAAAAAGAAGAAACAATAAACAGGGCCAGTTCAGCAAAATGCCAGCAACTGCTACGTAGTTGTTTGACATTTTGCTGTTCTTCAATAGAATTTTTTTAGCTGTGAGTTAAATAATAGTTATTTGTTAAAAAAGAATGCAAAGTTGCTTTTTAACCGCGTGCTCAATTTTGATGACCGAGCAAGCGAAGGATTCAAAAATTAGAATCCTGAGCGTTAGCGAGAGAATCAAAAGAGCACGAGGTGAAAAATCTTTGCGGTCGAGTGCAACACGTAACTTTTCATCCCACCTCAGCGAGGAAATGACTAAATGGACTAAATGCAAAAAAGTACACCAAGGAGGTTCTGAGTCTGAGTTTTTAACAAATTAAAAAAAAGTTGTATGTTAAATTTGGTACCATGAAGGTAGAAGTAAATAGGTTTAATGATGTTTTGAATTCATAAACTTAGTGCACACGATGTTCTAAATTCAATTTACTTTATCTGTTTAAAGAATAAAAAAGGCTTTTGCTGTTAGATATCGAAGAGCAAAAATACTCTTTTCATTACTCATACTCTGAAAGTTGGTCTGAAGTTGCCTGTGGAGCGGGCTGAAAGTGATACTTTTCATCCCTAGGGAGTTTTACTTTACGACTGACAGCTGTCAAATTATTAAAAAAAAACTAGTTCTATCTTCACATTTCTATTGAACCATGTTCCAATTTTCCACACAGCCAGTCAATCACAGCACGATATAAAATTGAAATAACTTAAAGATAAGTATTAATTAAATAATATTATATTTAAAATGATTTATTTGTTCAACTGTTTCTTTAAAATACTTTATTTATAAAAGATTACAATTAATTTCTAATTTTTCATTAATAAGGCTGAATAGCTGGGCGGCCACAGAAAAAAAAAACAAAATGGCGGGAAAGTGGCAATCAGCCGTTGGTTTTTTCGAGTTTTGTTTACATTTCCGTACAACAGATATTTGTATTAAAATGTTATGTTTATCAGATTAAAATAGTGATTTAACGCCTAATTACATAAGAAAAGAGGCTAAAGCAGTAGTGGAAAACCTTTTACCGCCTAAATCAGAAGAAAGATACGTACCTAAAATCAAAGGTACAACGACTCAGGTTTTACAAACTTTTTATTTTATTTTTACTTTCCTTGTATACGTAATGAAAAGCACAGTGCTTACCTCGGGGTGAAAGTAACTCATTTTGTCCCGAGAAGGAGTTGGCGGCCGAGCGTAGCGAGATCGCTAATACGAGGTACTACTTACTACTAATTCGAGGGACTATTTTGCACTCTTGTATAACAAAGAACTATTATTTAACTCACACCTAAAAGAAATCTATTGAAAAACTAATTTAGTCCCTCGAATTAGCGACGTCGCTACGCTCGGCTACCAACTCCTTTTCGGGACGAAATGAGTTACTTTCACCCCGAGGTAAGCACTGTGCTTTTCATTACGAATACAAGTAAAAATAAAATAAAAAGTTTGTAAAACCTGAGTCGTTGTACCTATGATTTTAGGTAGGTATCTTTCTTCTGATTTAGGCGGTAAAAGGTATTCCACTACTGCTTTAGCCTCTTCTTTTATGAAATTAGGCGTTAAATCACTATTTTAATCTGATGAACTTATCGTGTTAACACAAATCTCTGTTGTACGGAAATGTAAACATAACTCGAAAAAACCAACGATTGATTACCACTTTCCCGCCTTTTTGTTTTTTTTTTCTTTGGCCGGCCAGCTATTCAGCCTCATTAATGAAAAACATGCTTTTAATGAAAATCATTTTTTCATAGCAAGTTTTTATAGCTCGGTACCTATATAATTAATACTCGTCAAGACAAATCATACGAGCCCAAACTCGATGGGATTGTGTCGTTTAATTACCAAGTTCCTATAGCCACCTTCCAGTTCCATCATCAGGTCAGCTCCATGTCATCATAATGTTGCATTGTCACGCACTTTACACATGTATACAAAATTTTAGCTCAATCGGTAACCAGGAAGTGGATCAAATTAAACTTGCAAGATTTGATGACAGACAAACATCGGAACAGGTGAAACTAAATAAAAGCTTGTAATTAGAAATTAATTGTAATCTTTTAAAAATAAAGTATTTTAAAGAAATAGTTGAACAAATAAATCACGTAAAATATAATATTATTTAATTAATACTTATCTTTAAGTTATTTCAATTTTATATCGCGCTGTAATTGACAGGCTGTATCAACAGAAATGTGAAAATAGAACTAGTTTTTTTTTAATAATTTGACAGCTGTCAGTTGTAAAGTAAAACTCCCTAGGGATGAAAAGTATCACTTTCAGCCCGCTCCTCATACAACTTCAGACCTACTTTCAGAGTATGAGTAAAGAAAAAATATTTATTAATGTCCTATTACTGCACATGGTCTACCCGTTTGTCAAAATGTATCCAAATCCATAGATGTTTTAGCGAGAAGAAACTACAAATACACTCATAGATACGAACTTCCGCCTCTTTATTATTTTGTGTGATGTTAAGTTAATTAGGCAAAATGATAACCAAGTTGAAGGACTATAAAAGGAACAATTTAATATAACCAAACTAAGCGACATGTTATATAAAAACTTTTAAAACATGCATGGCATAATGGCGTTGCAATATGCACACACACGCTGCATGCAATACTATAAAATTATTAGACAATGCTTGTAATATAATATTATGAACATGAGTGTTTGTAAGCAACTTTTGTTTACCCACTGCAAACAGAGTAACAAAGAACCAGCTTTTTCCAATCACTGAAGTAAAGGAAATCGATGGAATATTTAAATGCTGCCCCCTTTCTAATAGAGTCACTTCAAAAACTCAAGCCTAGCCTGTGACACGTGCGTCTAAAACTAACAAACATTGATTAAAAATATATCTTTTAACAAATCAGTTTAGGAAAGTAGATTACCTAAGTGCTATTTTTTACTGTACCTATTAACCTAGGTTTCGTATCCTATCTAATTTCTATTACGCAAACTCTAAAATAGACTACTAGATTACGATGAGAAAATAACTACGTACATAATATTTAAGATGAAGAGACGTCTAAACAAGCCCACGCTCACACCACCGTGTACTTACCCTTTAGCGACATAATGTTTACATAAATATATGTGGTTGTTACGGTAAAATAGTTATAAACAATGACTCCAGACGAGGTGTAAATATTGTTTTCAATGTTTTTAATCAATCTATGAATAGCTAAAGGTTTAATGCAGAAGAAACCATTGTTTAATCGCATGCGGAAGCGGATACGAACGCACTTTATTGCCAAAACACTGCAGCTCTGTTAAATGTACCGAACATTTTTCAAATTAAATTAAATGAAAAAGGCTTTCGTGGATTGGATATTTTTTTTTTAATATTTACTAAAGTCAACACTGTACGTGTATCACACCAGTTTATTGTACAACTAAGTAAATTGGTTAAACGTGAAACCACAAAAATGTAAAAGTAAATTCACTCATTACTCACCAAAAAATTTACAACAGAACTTCACAAACACTGCACTATTTTTTCAATAATATTCGCAAGAAATTCAGGCGTCTTATGGCCAAAATTCGTACATAGTTCACATACGTATGTGTGCGTGTATAGTCGCGTATGCGGTCGGCGCGCGCGCCTCGCTCCGCCGATAGACGCGTCTGTGGCTTGAGCTCGCCCAACGCACCAAACGCACCTCATTATTATGATTTTCGCATGTTTATTCTATTATATTAATGAGATATTATTTTTTACCTACAGGTATATAGCCAAAATTTTGAAGTATCTGCCAGCATTTGTTTCCGTCGGCTCAGCAAGTGTAGGCATCTCCTGGACTCGCGTGTAACATCGTAGACCTCAACTGTTGCCTACTATTAAGAGAGACAGAAGTCAAGATGCTCGACAAAAAGAAGAAAAACAACATCCTATTTCGCCATAACAACCCAACTTAACAGTTTTCGAAACAGTAGCTTCTTCAGTCGTCTCCATGTGCTATTTCCACGATCACCACCTCGCCAGCCATAACATCTTCCACAACATGCAAACACCGTTCCTTTAGTATTTCTCTGCTTTTCTCATCAACATTCATAACTTTAATAAAGACAAGCTCCTCTACTTAATATGATAATACGAAATCAAAACCCACTTTAGAACATGTATTTGATCTGGCTACTCCATCTATCTAGTTTTCAGTATATAAGCCGCACTGTTTTAGTTTATGTATTTAGTATTGCTGGTGAAATGTAGTCGATATTTCTTTATATACTACATACGAGTATGTACGGTGCGGTATAACAATAGAATCTGTTTGATGAGTTCGCTAACCCAGCCGGCTGCTCTACGCGTTACAGTAACAACGGTCATATTAAAGAAAACAATGACTGCAACTGCACCTATTCAAATAAACTGACAATTCATAGATTTACAAAACAATAAATGGCTGCAACATAAACCACCAGTATGAATATTAAAAAAAATATATAACCAACACACATCTTACCGTGCTTATCTACTTAGGTCGTAGTCTAGAGATTTTTAAAACATTTCTCAAAGAATGATAGCAACATGTCGTTCGACATCAAACAGTCATGCCTACATATCAATTCCTGAATGATATGTGGGTAATATTATATTATGAACATGAGTATATGTAAGCAACTTTTGTTTACCCACTGCAAACAGTGTAACAAGGAACCAGCTTTTTCCAATCACTGAAGTAAAGGAAATCGATGGAATATTTAAATGCTGCCCCCTTTATAATAGAGTCACTTTAAAAACTCAAGCCTAGCCGGTGACACGTGTGTCTAATACTAACAAACATTGATTACAAATATATCTTTTACCAAATCAGTTTAAGAAAGTAGATTACCTAAGTGCCTAGGTTAATAGGTACAGTAAAAAATGAAATAATGATAGCAACATGTCGTACGACATCAAACAGTCATGCCTACATATCAATCAGGAGTTCGGAAACAGATTGTGTGTGCGTGATATATAATATGTAGTTTTAGTTTATGAAAGAATTCATGCTTTTGATTAATCTTAATTAATTAAAAATTCCATGGAATAGGTAGAAATAAAGTTCTAATAATCATTCTTCACTTTACGTTCTCATTTTAATTTTTGAAGGCTCTGTCATGGAATGTTTAATAAAACTATAATTACATAATAATCTCTATTATGGTAAAAACAAAAACGGAATCTTAATCATATACGGAGGTCTTAACTTTCCTCATGGCTATCATGCACTATTGTGAAAGCCTTTAGGGCCCAACTAATTTGATTTTTATGTTTTGTAATTCTCTTGTTTGGAAGTTCCGAGGTTGTTAGCCTGCTCCAGAGTGTCGGGTAGCTTAGAGCCAAGAGTCTCGGGAGTCAGCAGGACCAAGGACCCTGATATAAATGCCAGTACCGCAAACATTATGAACGGCAGGTCATCGAATGTTGCAGCACCCTGGGGAAGGTAAAGAATTATGCAGTTTATTAATTTGTCTCATAGGCATACCTCAACGCATTTGTAAGTTAAAATAAAAGCTTGCTTATTTGTTTTCGATCAATCTACAAGAAATTATCTTAATTTTTCGACTTACATCCGAGTTCATATGGATAAGATGCTCAAAATAGCTAGTTCGTATATAAAAGGGCTATACTTACGATGGCTGGAGTGAGGGGAGCGGTGATAGATCCTATCCTGCCGATCATGGAGGAGTATGCAAATAGATTATGCCGGTACTGAGTGGGGTACAGCTCGGCGGTGTACATATACAGTGACGTCACTACTGCTGAGATGCTGACCTTGCCGATTAAGTACACCGCCAGTGAGAGACCAGACATGTCTGGAAAACAAGGCAATAGAAATAATAATAGGTATATAATATAAAAAATAAGCTAGTCCATAACACAATGTTCCACACTACAGGTATGGTCACTAACTTAGAACTCGTTTGCCCCTCCATTTCTCCCACAAATATGACCAGCTCACTGCTACTTTAGGTAGCTAACACCATCTCTTTTAAATAAAAACCATGTTCCTATTTTTACTCACCACTTGGCATGAGAATATAAGCCACTTGACAGGCAGCACAGATCCAGAAACCAGTTAGAAGTACCGGCTTCCTTCCAACGATGGGTAGGAACAGCACTGCTATCCAAAACCCTGGAATCTCTGCCGCCGACACGGCTATGTAATTCACGTAGGCGTTACCGGACATGTTCACAGCGTTGATGGATAGCCCATAGTAGATCAGTGTCATGCTGATCCACCACAGTGGAGATATCAGGCAGCGAAACAGAACCCGCTTGTGTTGGAACACCTTCACGATCAACCAGGGTTCGTTAACATTCTGTTCCTTCTCCCGCGCTTTACGTTCTTTCTCGGACTCCGCAGTCCTCCTCAATGCTTCTAATGACTTGTCTGACAACTTTTTCCTGTTCACTCTGGCGACGTCTTTCAGCAGAGCCTCTGACTCTTCATATCTTCCTTTGCTCATAAGCCAGCGCACAGACTCCGGTACTATCCAGAAGTACGCAATAGTGAAGAGCTGTGGTATATAGAGTGCCAGAGTGAGCGGCCTCCAGGCCGGTACACCCCAAGCTATGAGGCCCATGATCATCTGGCCTACTGCAAACGATGTGTTTAGCATAGCTCCAGCAATCACACGGTATTTGGGACCCACTAATTCCAGAACTGCAAGTAAAATAAACTTAAAATGTAGCTTGAATTTTAATAACAAAAAAAAATATAATAGAAAAAGTAGATTTGAAAGTAACACTTGATTTTGGACAGATCGGATTGCACCGAACAAAAATCTTTTTAATGTAAGCACATCACATCAAATTACAATTTTGGTCATTTGAGATCAATAGGGTGATTAAACTGTTTGGTTTGATCTATTTGAACTTAATACAAATAATCGTGTCACTATCTAAGCAACAAAAAAAATATATTGAAATCTCAAATAAGGCTTCATTACAATCCAAAAAACAATTCAAGTTATTTTAATTGTACTAAAAACTCATTGTTGCCATCGCCGCTGAACCCTGATGAGATGAGAGTGGTACACAAGTGTGAGGATCGGCACAAATTAAGAGAGGTTTAAGATAAGCAATGGGTAAAGACAGGCTGTAAACGATGATGGTTATGAAGAGCTCACCTAATATATAAATACAGGAGAAGACTCCAGAACCAAAGGTAGCTTCAATGAACTGCGACACCATGAAACCGATATAAGTCCCGGCGAAGTAGCGCAACAGTCCGATCCAGCCGGTGTTGAAGGCGTTGATAGTCAGCGCCAGCCGCCTGCCCCAGCGGTCTGAGATGTAGCCGGTGATGGGCAGCGCAGTCAGCGTGCCAAAGGTGCGCACGAAGCCGATCAGCGTGCGCCGCCATTCGTCACACGCTAGGTCGTACTGGTAATAAATTATATATAAAATCAATCTATTTTACAAATTCCTTGATATAATTTACAATCATTCTTCCTAATCAAATATCACACATTTTTTTTTTTTTGCCTTAGACTCTTCTACAACGTGTAACGTTAAATGTGCAAAACCTGAAAATAGTTTGATCAGAATAACGATCAGAATCAATTAAACAACTTTTTTAAATAAGTTACATTTAAAAAAAAAAACTTCATTAAAAATATCGCCCTGTCTATTTATGAATAGGTCAAGCCATGACGTGCGCAAAACCGCCAAAATAGGTAAACAAACACAAATGGTTGCAGTCCAATCAAATTATCTCATACACGGGATAATAAAGATTCTTATTTCAATGCAGATATTAATTTTAAACAAACTAAAACTGCACATGAACTCTTTTAATTTTTTTTCTTTTTTTCCTTACAGATTAGATAAATTATAAAAATTATTTGTGGTGTCTGAGGTTTTGCGCATTTAATGTCACACGTTGTATATTTACATATTTTATTTTACTGACTAAAACCCAACTGAGTTTTTTCAGTTGGCCTATGCGGTTCAGGATCAAGGTAACTATTTCAAATATTCTAACAGCCCTGACAGGCATTGGCCCTAGTGGGCCCCATCCATTTTGCTGACAGCATCCTAAAGCAAACGTGTGTGTACAATACGCTGCAAAGTCAACCCAGGCTTAGTTCTTATCCGACAAGGAGCTACACATGGTTTAGCTGGGTGCTCTACAAACCTCCGTCAGCTATCGAGGACGAGTCCCAGGTACTGCATCGTCGACTCAACGTCGATATGAACCCCAAGTACCGTTACTTGGGACTCTGATGGTGGCAAGTTCGAAGGGCCATGAAAATATGTTGTGTGGGCCACCTTTAGTCCTATCTGCTGGATCGTCTCAACTACTGTCGCAATTTTATGTGTATTTCAGCCGCCACCTGAAGAGACCCCACAGCGTCTAGATCAGCATGTCATCAGCGTAGCAAATTATGATTAAACTAATAGTGAACTCGGTGCGTATCACCCAATCGTAGCCGACCACCCACACAAGCGGCCCCAAAACCGATCCCTGTGTGTCACCGCAAGACATCTTTCGCCGGTTCCACCCTCCCCGATGACCGGTATAGATAACGTACTGTCCGACACATAAGGCTCGATTACTTGATTAAGGTTTGAAAGCATTCGTGTTACGGGAGGGCCTCCTTAATTTAACTGGGCATTAAAGGTCTTGGCAATATCAATAGTCCATGCCAAGTTCGGCCCCACCCGCACCCGAGTCACTCACAGTACTCTTTCAAAGAGCTTGCCTACCTCACCAAGGCCATTGTTGTAAATAAGGTTTTATCTTCTGTTGAGCACTACAACAGACTATGCACAGATGTGGATGAATGTTACCTACTTACATCATAAACGACAGTAAGCTGATTCTCATACACGTACTGCTGGCAAGGCAGTAGGGTGTCCCTGTCGAACAGCTCGGCGGGACAACTGTCAGCGCGGTGCAGTGCCGAGACGTTGCCGAACCGCTGGCAGTTGTCGAACGAGCCCTGTGACGTCGGCACACCGTTGCTGAGCCACGCGGGGGAGAACTCCGGCTCCTCGCCGTCGCACTCGGGGATCAAGCATCTAGAACATAAGATGTCACCGTTGACCGTATTCAGCTTGTTCATGATTATTCATCATCATCATTTCAGCCGATAGACGTCCACCGTTGGACATAGGCCTATTCTAAGTGTCGCCACAACGAATGGTCGCATCAGATTCCCGCAACCTTTACCAGGTTTTAAATCCACCTTGTAGGAGGCTTTCCAACGTCGCGTCTTCCGGTAAGCGGTCACCACTCCAGAACCTTTCGGCCCCAACGGCTATCTGTTCTGCCAGCAATGTGCCCTGCTTATTGTCACTTAAGTTTGGCGATTCTTCGTGCTATGTCGGCAACCCTGGTACTGTTACGGATATCTTCATTTCTGATTCGATCACGCAAGGAAACTCCGAGCATAGTGCTTCCCATTGCCCTTTAGGTGACTTTAAGCCTTCTGATGAGGTCCATTGTGAGCGACCACGTTACAGCACCATAATCATGTCATCACTGGCAAAACGCCCTGGTCATAGAATTGGTGAAATGTAATTGTACTGTAAAGTTAGAGCCTAATCTTACGCGGTATTCTGGCGAGATATTGAGTAATATTATTTTTTTTTTGTTAAAAAATCGTTTCATAACTTGATAAGACTATGCCATAATAACAGATGCAAAGGCCAACGTCAATTTATCAACGATAGATAGCTTTATATCTCAATTTGGCTAGTGAGATAAGTACCTCACTTGCCAAATTGAGATATAATATTATGTATTCATCTATACGACGTCTATTATAAAGTCTAAAAGTGAGAACTGTCTTCAGAAGTTAAAAGTGATGGACTTATTATCTTTGCGAACGCCATTGTGTTTTTGTGAAAACCAAACATATTGAGCGAGTCGTTAAACGATTAGATATAGCTAGTTCGTATTGACATTGTGCACGACAGTAGCGACATCTCGCAAACGCAACTTTAGGGCCTTATGTGAAATAGTTAATGAAAAGTGCTCATTATTTTCTATAAAATAAATTAAATAGAAAATATAAAGGAAGACAGTAAATAGTATTTTTAGAGGATGTTTTTATAAAAACTGGTTTTGTGAAGTGTAAAACACAAACTAAGTTTCCAGCCCCAACATATGCTAAAAGGAAATGAGTAAATTGGTTGTAGGAGAACACGTAAGAAATATTCAAGTACTAAGAACTAATAGCAGATACGTAAGAAATATGGAAGCACTAAGAACTAATGGCAATAGTTATTTAGTACGAACCAATATTATTCGTCATACATCGGTGATCTTAACACCCTACAAAACAAGCTTTTGCTATATCTACTTGAATTTCAGCATCACAATGATCAGTGTAAATAAAACTAATGAAAAAAAAGGTTGTTATACTTTTTATTTCAAAGAAGATATTGACTCAACAATAAATTAATAAAAATTCATTTCCTTCTTCAATTGTTATTTTAATTCTTGTGGTATTAGAGACTCCTGTTGTTATGGTCTCTATAACTTTTGTGACTCTTCTGTTAAGAAGTTGCATAGCATAGCATAGTCCGCCTTAATAATGTTCCCACTGCTGGGACTCAGGCCTCCTCTCTAGGAGAGGAAATGGGCCGTAATCAACCACGCGTAATGGGCACGCGTGTTGGTAGATGTCACACGTCTTCGAATTGTTGATTCTAGGACTTGCCGGTTTCCTCACGATATTTTCCTTCACCGTTTTGAGAGCAGTGGTGATGAAATAAATTACACAAAGTAATGCGCCTGGCTGGGTTCGAGCCCGCGATCTACAACTCGTAAGTCGGGGTCGTTACCACTCGGCCACCACTGCTCTCAAGAAGATTGCTTAAGAAGTACAAAGGCTTTATCTAACCAGAACATGTGACTCGTTAACCATCTGCTTTCGATTTACTTTAGGAAATATCCCGGTAACGTAAATTGGACTTGCTTGAGCGTTTGATTTTTTACCTCCTATGTACCATGGCGATCTATCAACACTAAAGCCATAACTAAAAAATATCCTTTAAAATACAGCGCAAATGAAATCGATTTTAATAATATTGTAATTTAAGATTAAGTCCAACATCTTTGATCTAATTTTATGTTTGGTTTAGAAAAAACATACATTGATTGTTTCTGCTGTTATTTTTACAGTTTAAAATAAAACAAATATAGTGACCTATTTTCAAAACACATTTTCAGTTTCAAGCCCTTTTATTGCACATTTCTGACGTGGTGTGCGCTGCGATCGTCTACATAATCCCTCCATACAGTTTGCACGTTCCCAATATCGCGTGAGCCGCTGTCTTATGTACTTTGTAGACACTGACATCTTAACATAAGAAATTAAGCAGTTGAAACAAATTGACAAGTTGTGAACGTAAAAAATATTGTAACTATCGTTAAGTTGACATTGGTACTTAATAAATATCTTTTCTCAATTATTTATCTTCTCGTTTGAGTACCTACTAAATACGATACAAGAAACTAAATTCTAAATTGTTATTAATTTACTTTATCTTATACACTAGCGACCCGTCAAATTATACACACTTATGCTTCTGGTTTGTGGTTTTATAAATATATTACTGAACACCATATGAATGACGTGTTTAGTATGTAGCGGTGAGTTAAACACAGGCAAACGCATCGATATCTCACAATGGGCAGACAGCGACTTTTAGAGAGATTGCAGATATCTATAGGTATAAAACATGTACAAGTACTTACCTAGACTCGATCCTGGCCGTAGTGAACACATATTCAGCATGAAAAGCAGCGAAGATCACCACGATGATGGTGAGCATTAACGTCCGCAGCTGGAACCTCCCAAACTGCCCGATTTCCTCCACCAGGATTGTGTCCAAGTCGACGTGATCTCTCTCTTCACGTTTCGGCATCGCGCGTACAATTCACAACTGAATTATCTAACAACAACAGTACCTACTGTTGATAATCTTTATTATATGTATTCGTATGTACCTATATCTAATTTTTGCAAGTAATAAAATTGTTTAACTTGCGATATGCAATTTTAGTGTTCTGGAAAAAAAAACGTTTTTATTTTGACGTCAATAGGCGGGTACGTCTTCGAAATTACTTTCATAGTCGGAGCGGGTGGGTGGAGCGGGAGATAGTGTCAGACTCTTACTGACTAAAAGGCCCACCCCGTTCCTTCTAGCCGTCAATCACCCCCACGAGGGCACGGCGATGCTCCGCCCAAGCAGGGCACACCTCGACTGTGTGCTCCACCGTGTCCTCCGGGCGTTCCTCACAGTGGCGACACCCGGGCGTCTCTTCCGCTCGAATCCGGAACAGGTACCTCCCGATCGTGCCATGTCCGGTTTAACTAGGCCACTGGATAGCTAATAATAGATTATGTGGGATAAAGCAGTGTCTTTAAGTCGCGGGCGGCATGTTGAATTCTGAATGAAACGATGGTTGCTAAGTTTTAATCCCGAACGCTAGTGAGGAATTTCTATAATGAACTCCCGAGCACAGCGAGGGTGATTAAATAGAAATTTGAGGGAAGTGAAGAATTCACGTCACCCAAGACAAAGACAGCTTTATCCCCGTGTTGGATACTCTACTTTTTACACCATTTATGAGATAATTAAAAGAAAATATGCTGAAACAAATTATACATACATTAGAGAAATATAAGTATTATTTACGAATTAATGTTCACTATCACTCGACGTGTTTTGAGAATTGAAACAAACAAAATTCACTACCTACTTTAACTTGGTAGTATGTATTTAGGTAATGTCTTTGACTCTAAGGGTGAGTTGCACCATTTAACTATAACGATAACTAAACCATAACAAAGCCGTTAACAGTTTTCAAATCGTCGAATTGACCAATAGGCGGCCGTTTCACGGCTGGTTATGGTTTGGTTATCGTTATAGTTAAATGGTGCAACTCACCCTAACTGTAGTTTTAATATTCTATAATTCCTATCTTTTCATTTATTTTTTGAGACTTCAAGTATTTTTTTACATTTTTCTTTACATGTTATTCTTTGTAAGGGACCAGTTTGATTTTTGAATGAACTTGTTTGATGAACGTACAATTTTTTGTTCCAAATTAACGATTTTTAACCAACTTCAAAAAGAAGGAGGTTACATCGTTATATGTTCGGTTGTGTAGATTTTTTTTATGTACGTTCTCCGATTTCTTGGTCGATTGTGAACCGTTATGAAAACAATTTTTTGATTGAAATGTTATACTTCCGGATTGGTCCCATAGAAATAATGAATTTCAAAGATATGAAACGGAACTCTAATATGATCACCACAGAACTATCGTAACAAGTAAAGTTGCTTTGTTTACGCGTGGAGTTACGTTAGACTAGAGAAAAAGGGGAAGGTAATAAATCAAACTAATCTGATGATGAAACCGGGCAGGTAGGTACCGGAAATCTATAATAAATCGGTGTAACTTAGCCGTGTTCGGGATTATTAGAATTATCATGAAATCCACTCTGACTTGGTACCATCGAGCTAATCTAATGATGAAAAGTGGGCATAAAAACTCCGTAATAAAACAATGTATCTTAGCCGTGGCTTGGTTTATTGGAAGTGTTATGCAATGTTTTAGTTTTATTATTAAATTCTTTTTGTACCTTACTATAGAACTTGTACACTATTTAAGTTTGACTGAGGGGTACGACAACTAAAAAAAAACGACGATGAAAAAGTATGAAACAGGATTTTCATGATGCTGAAATAAAAAAGGTAACTGGAGAAACAAGAACAGAACAAAAAGAAAAGCCCTAGTCACACGTTATTAAAGTGTAACGGTTGGTACCTATATAACGTTTGACTACGGCTTATCTTTTGTTCTGTTCTTGTTAACCGACTTCGAAAAGGAGGAGGTTCTATGTTCGGCTGAATGTATGTTTTTTCTTGCCTACTCTCGTTCTTCTACAGTCTTATATTTATGTATATGTGTATATTTGGCCAGGTTACTTAGAAGCACGAATACATAAATGTTACGTGCTGTAAAATTATCTAATTTTGTGATGTGTTCACGGCCCCGGGTGTCACCACTGTGCAGAACGCCCAGAGGATACGGTGGAGCACACGGTAAAGATGTGCCCCACTTGGGCAGAGCATCGCCGTGTCCTCTTGGGGGCGATCGGCGGCTCCGATCTCTCGTGCCGGGCCTCGGCACAAGCCTTGGTCCGGAGCGAGGAGGAGTGCTATGGAGTCGCCTCGTTCTGCAAAGCAGTAATACTAGCAATGGAGGAGGCTGAACGCATCAGGCAACGGCGCTCACGCCCCAGCCGCCGGCGGCGCGCCGCCGGATCCGATCCCGATTTCTGGCCACCGTAGGCGCGGGCTGCGGACAGTCGGACCGTCCGGTAACCGTCCGGACCGAGCCCAAGTCGTCGACGGCGCACACTGTTCCCGCGCGCCTCAAGAAGTTGTCAGCAACTGTAGGGACCCAGCTGGGTCTAAGCCTACTGGGGCTAGGGTCTGTTTCCGAAAGGGAGGCTCGGCCCGGAAGGAAAGGCAAGGAAGAATAGGGTGGGTTTTTTAGTCAGTAAGAGTCTGACACTATCTCCCGCCCCGCCCAAGGGCGGGGGATGTCATTAGACGATTACACACCTCAAAAAAAACCACTAATGTTTTAGATAAGAATTTCACTTCGTGCTTGTTCTCAAAGCTTCAGTAACGTGGCGTGAGCTAAGAGTCTGTCTAGATTAGGCGTTTTACGAGCGATACCCCTCGCGCGTCTCAATATCTGTTGCGTCCACATACCACGTTTTACGTGCATTTCTTCGCTGGGAGGGATCCGGTCAGTTACAAACATGGACTCGGAAACAGCGGTTGTGTTGTGGCTTGCATATCGTCGATGGAAACATCGTAAACGAAGAGAACGTCGACGATTTAACGTGCACCCAATTCTACGTTCTCACAATTCTCTATTGGAATATAATATACCCCATATGGCTACTCTTTTTTCAACTTTGTCAAAAAGAAGTTCCGTGGCGAAGTTATCTCGCTCCATTTCAAATTAAATACGTCCACTCGCAAGGGACTCACGCGTAGTACAGGACGCAGCAATGGCGCCCGAGTATCGCGCGAAACGCCCGATTCGAGAGTCCCGCTCATTGCACGCGTTTTACGCGCGAGGGAGGAAACGCGCATAGGCATCTGGACGGGATATATGTAGCTCTAGTATCTCGGGTACGTGCGAGTGCACTCACGCGAAAAACGCCTTATCTGAACAAGCTCGAAGTCTGCCATAAACGCGTGGCATATGCTCCAGATGTTGAAACAAAGGCAACGTAGATGACGCCAATCTGTGGCTTGTTAGGTCAGGGACGCAAGTTTTTGCAATTTTTTTTTTTCTAAAATTATTCAATCGTTGTTCACGGTACCAATGGAATCCAGATATGTAGTACCCATATATCAATCTTTAGCCCGTTTCGCAAGCAACACAATGGTATACAGCACTGGTCAATTTAGCAAATTTTAACCATTTTTTTTTACTATTTTGCGGAGACAACATACGGTACTAGCTTTTTGAATCTCAATGAGAGTGTGCAGCTGCGAAGCCGCATGCGCCTGGATTAGGTTAAGTTAGAATAATGACCCTTAGAATGCGATGCCTAGCGAACATAGCGGTTATGTGGGTTTTATAATCACTTTGTTCGGTCAGCATTGAATTCTAATACTTACTACTAACCTGACGCGCAATTTTTAGTTTAAACTAACCCAAATGATTAATTATGATTAGAAGGGGAACTGGCGCTCGGCGGCCGCTCTCTCTGCACGCTTGCTTCGCTCGCTCGCCTTTGCGCTTGAATGGTCATTGTTCTAACCTAACTAACATCCGGAGATCATGATAGAACACACGGTAGTGGTGTGCCCCGTTTGGGCAGAGCACCACCGTGTAGCTAAAGATTGACGGCAATGATCTCTCTCGCCGGGCTTTGCTACAAGTCACGGTCAAAAGTGAGGAGGAGTGGCAGGCAGTCGCCTCCTTCTGCGAAGCAGCAATGCTAGCTAAGAAGGAGGCCGCATGTGCACGCGCGAGGGAGCAGCTCTTACGCTCCAGCCACTAGGATCCCGACCCCGATTTCCGGCCACCGTAGGTGCGGGCTTGCGGTCGGCAAGCAATAGGTAAGTCGCCACCCGGACCGAGCCCAACTCGTCGACGGCGCGTATTATTCAACGCGCGCCTCAAGGAGATGGCAGAAAACCGCAGAGTCGAACCCTACTGGGGTCAAACTCGGCCCTGATATAAAAGCATACGAAGGAACCGGAGTGGGTCTTTAGTCAGTAAAAATCTGGCACACCCTCCAGCTCCGCCCAAGAGCCAGGGATGTCATTAGATTTCACGACTCAAAAAAACCAGACAGTGATCTGAAGTTCTTAATGGTGAGCAAAACTGTTACAAAAAATCTGTCCGTATCGGTGATCAGTAGAAGGTCCAGACCACTGACAGTATATCAGCAACCCTAGTCGCTTGTTTTACCCATGCCTATGGATACCGCAAAGTTTGACTCTTCTCTCCCAGCGTGGTCGATCCTCTGGTATGGGAAAAGCCAGTCTTGGTGACAGGCGTTAAAGTCCCCCAGAACGACTAGCTGCGCGTGAAGGTGTCGATGCAGATTCTTATTGGTGGCCTCACTAAGATAGTCAAACAAAGATAGACACAGGCAAAGACAATTTGGTCCATACCACTGTCTACCAACAGCATCGCCAACAGCAATAACGAAAATCATTAAACAAATGATAAATAAATAATATTTATTTTTCAAATAGGTAAAAAACACTTTTACATTAGGCTGGTGTTTCTAAACTGACGACCCTAAGAAGAACCACCGAAACAAACTCAGGGGTCATCATTAGGGTCTTTTTCTTCAGAACATTTTCATCTTTAAAACATTTCATAGCAACTTATCGTATCAAATCAAACAGTCATGCCTACATATCAATCAGGAGTTCGAGTTAATCTTATCATGTTTAGCTTATAAACGAATTCAGACTAATAGTTAAATCTAAATTATCTTAATTAAAAATTGAGAGGAACGTTGAAGAATAGTAGGAATAGTAATAGGAATATAGTCCAATTTATTTAGTTCCTCACTTTACGTTCCCATCATATATATTATTTAAAAGGCGATGTAACAACGTTACAAAATATTCTGTCTGTCAAAAACAAAATCGTCGTCATCTTAAACATATACGGAGGTCTTCAACTTTCGTAATATTTCCACGCCAATAACATGTGTATAAGCCCATTAAATCCCTTATGCTTATCATGCACTATCAGCATCTGTATGTGAGAGCCAAGGGTTTTTAGTGTCCAACTAATTAGATCTTTATGTTTTGTAATTCTCCTGTTTGGAGGTTCCAAGGTTGTTGGCCTGCTCCAAAGTGTCGGGCAGCTTAGTACCAAGGGTCTCCGGAGTCAGCAGCACCAGGGACCCTGATATAAACGCCAGCGCCGTAAATATGATGAACGGCCGGTCATCGAATGTTGCAGCACCCTGGGGAAGGCAAAAAATTGTGCAGTTTATCAATTTGTTTAAATCAAATGCATTTGCATATGTCTGGGTGTATCTATTTATGCTCTGTATCTCAATAAGATTTTATGCTCTGCTACGCATCACAACAGACGGATGGATGAATGTTACCTATTTACATCATAAACGACAGTAAGCTGATTCTCATACACGTACCTACTGCTGGCAGGGCAGCAAGGTGTCCCTGTCGAACAGCTCGGCGGGGCAGCTGTCAGCTCGGCGAGTGCCGACACGTTACCGAGCCGCTGGCAGTTGTCCAATGAGCCCGCCCCTGTGACATCGGCACGGCATTGCTGAGCCAGGCGGGGGAAAACTTCGGCTCCTTCCACTCGGGGATGAAGCATCTAGAATGAAAATGTAACATTCACAATGTTTTGCTTGTTCGGCTCAGCAAGTGTAGGCATCTCCTGGACTCGCGTGTAACATGATAGACCTCAACTGTTGCCTACTATCAAGAGAGACAGAAGTCAAGATGCTCGACAAAAAGAAGGAAAAACAACATCCTATTTCGTCATAACAACCCAACTTAACAATTTTCGAAACACTAGCTTCTTCAGTCGTCTCCATGTGCTATTTCCACGATCACCACCTCTCCAGCCATAACATCTTCCACAACATGCAAACACCGTTCCTTTGGTATTTCTCTGCTTTTCTCATCAACATTCATAACTTTAATAAAGACAAGCTCCTCTACTTAATATGATAATACGAAATCAAAACCCACTTTAGAACATATATTTGATCTGGCTACTCCATCTATCTAGTTTTCAGTATATAAGCCGCATTGTTTTAGTTTATGTATTCAGTATTGCTGGTGAAATGTAGTCGATATTTCTTTATATACTACATACGAGTATGTACGGTGCGGTATAACAATAGAATCTGTTTGGTGAGTTCGCTAACCCAGCCAGCTGCTCTACGCGTTACAGTAACAACGGTCATATTAAAGAAAACAATGACTGCAACTGCACCTATTCAAATAAACTCACAATTCATAGATTTACAAAACAATAAATGGCTGCAACATAAACCACCAGTATGAATATTAAAAAAAATATATAACCAACATCCATCATGCCGTGCTTATCTACTTAGGTTTATAAAAGTCGTAGTCTAGAGACGTTTTAAACATTTCTCAAAGAATGATAGCAACATGTCGTTCGACATCAAACAGTCATGCCTACATATCAATCAGGAGTTCGAAAACAGTTTGTGTGTGCGTGATACTAATATAGTTTTAATTTATGAAAGAATTCAAACTTTTGAATAATCTTAATTAAAAATTCCGTTCTTCAACGCTCTTCTCACGCATTGAAGAACGGAATAGGTAGAAATAAAGTCCTATCACTCATTCTTCACTTTACATTCTCATTTTAATAAATTTTGAAGGCGCTGTCATGGAATGTATAATAAAACTATAATTACATAATATTGTCTATTATGGTAAAAACAAAAACGTAATCTTAATCATATACGGAGGTCTTGAACTTTCCTCATGGCTATCATGCACTATCAGTATCTATCTGTATGTGAAAACCTTTAAGGCCCAACTGATTTGATCTTTATGTTTTGTAATTCTCTTGTTTGGAAGTTCCGAGGTTGTTGGCCTGCTCCAGAGTGTCGGGAAGCTTGGAGCCAAGAGTCTCCGGAGTCAGAAGTACCAAGGACCCTGATATAAATGCCAGCACCGCAAACATTATGAACGGCAGGTCATCGAATGTTGCAGCACCCTGGGGAAGGTAAAAAATTATGCAGTTTATTAATTTGTCTTATAGGCATACCTCAATGCATTTGTAAGTGAAAATAAAAGCTTGCTTGTTTGTTTTCGATAAATCTACAAGAAATGATCTTAATTTTTCGACTTACATCCGAGTTCATATGGATAAGATGCTCAAAATAGCTAGTTCGTATATAAAAGGGCTATACTTACGATGGCTGGAGTGAGGGGAGCGGTGATAGATCCTATCCTGCCAATCATGGAGGAGTATGCAAATAGATTATGCCGGTACTGAGTGGGGTACAGCTCGGCAGTGTACATGTACAGTGACGTCACTACTGCTGAGATGCTGACCTTGCCGATTAAGTACACCGCCAGTGAGAGACCAGACATGTCTGGAAAACAAGGCAACAGAATTTCTTACAACGAAACTATGGTTGCTTAAAATAATAATAGGTATATAATCTAATAAGCTACTCCATAACACAATGTTCCACACTACAGGTATGGTCACTAACTTAGAACTCGTTTGCTCCTCCATTTCTTCCACAAATATGACCAGCTCAGTGCTACTTTAGGTAGCTAACACCATCTCTTTTAAATGAAAAACATGTTCCTATTTTTACTCACCACTTGGCATGAGAATATAAGCCACTTGACAGGCAGCACAGATCCAGAAACCAGTTAGAAGTACCGGCTTCCTTCCAACGATGGGTAGGAACAGCACTGCTATCCAAAACCCTGGAATCTCTGCCGCCGACACGGCTATGTAATTCACGTAGGCGTTACCGGACATGTTCACAGCGTTGATGGATAACCCATGGTAGATCAGTGTCATGCTGATCCACCACAGTGGAGATATCAGGCAGCAGAACAGAACCCGCTTGTGTTGGAACACCTTCACGATCAACCAGGGTTCGTTAACATTCTGTTCCTTCTCCCGCGCTTTACGTTCTTTCTCGGACTCCGCAGTCCCCCTCAATGCTTCTAATGACTTGTCTGACAACTTTTTCCTGTTCACTCTGGCGACGTCTTTCAGCAGAGCCTCTGACTCTTCATATCTTCCTTTGCTCATAAGCCAGCGCACAGACTCTGGTACTATCCAGAAGTACGCAATAGTGAAGAGCTGTGGTATATAGAGTGCCAGAGTGAGCGGCCTCCAGGCCGGTACACCCCAGGCTATGAGGCCCATGATCATCTGGCCTACTGCAAACGATGTGTTTAGCATAGCTCCAGCAATCACACGGTATTTGGGACCCACTAATTCCAGAACTGCAAGTAAAATAAACTTAAAATGTAGCTTGAAATTTAATAACAAAAAAAAAAATTATAGAAGTAGTAGATTTGAAAGTAACACTTGATTTTGGACAGATCGGATTGCACCGAACAAAAATCTTTTTAATGTAAACACATCACATCAAATTACAATTTTGGTCAGTTGAGATCAATAGGGTGATTAAACTGTTTGGTTTGATCTATTTGAACTTAATCCAAATAATCGTGTTACTATTTAAGCAACAAAAAATTTATATTGAAATCTCAAATAAGGCTTCATCATGCATCACAATCCAAAAAACAATTCAAGTTATTTTAATTGTACTAAAAACTCACTGTTGCCATCGCCGCTGAACCCAGATGAGAGTGGTATACAAGTGATCGGCTCAAATTAAGAGAGGTTTAAGATAAGCAATGGGTAAAGACAGGCTGTAAATGATGATGGTTATGAAGAGCTCACCTAATATATAAATACAGGAGAAGACTCCAGAACCGAAGGCAGCTTCAATGAACTGCGACACCATGAAACCGATATACGTCCCGGCGAAGTAGCGCAACAGTCCGATCCAGCCGGTGTTGAAGGCGTTGATAGTCAGCGCCAGCCGCCGGCCCCAGCGATCTGAGATGTAGCCGGCGATGGGCAGCGCACTCAGCGTGCCAAAGGTGCGCACGAACCCGATCAGCGTGCGCCGCCATTCGTCACACGCTAGGTCGTACTGGTAATAAATTATATAGAAAATCAATCTATTTTACAAATTCCTTGATATAATTTACAATCATTCTTCCTAATCAAATATCACACAATTTTTTTTTTGCCTTAGACTCTTCTACAACGTGTAACGTTAAATGCGCAAAACCTGAAAATAGTTTGATCAGAATAACGATCAGAATCAATTAAACAACTTTTTAATATAGGTTACATCTAAAAAAAAAAAAAACTTCATTAAAAATATCGCCCTGTCTATTTATGAATAGGTCAAGCCATCACATGCGCAAAACCGCCAAAATAGGTAAACAAATACAAATGGTTGTAGTCCAATCAAATTATGTCATACAAGGGATAATAAAGGTTCTTATTTCAATGCAGATATTAATTTTAAACAAACTAAAACTGCACATAAACTCTTTTAATTTTTTTTCTTTTTTTTTTCTTACAGAATTAGATAAATTAAATTATACAAATTATTTGTGGTGTCTGAGGTTTTGCGCATTTAATGTCACACGTTGTATATTTACATTTTTTATTTTACTGACTAAAACCAAACTGAGTTTTTTCAGTTGGCCTATGCGGTTCAGGAGGAGGCCCCATCCATTTTGCTGACAGCACCCTAAAGCAAATGTGTGTGTACAATACACTGCAAAGTCAACCCAGGCTTGGTTCTTATCTGACAAGGAGCTACACATGGTTTAGCTGGGTGCTCTACAAACCTCCGTCAGCTGTCGAGGGCAAGTCCCAGGTACTGCATCGTCGACTCAACGTCGATATGAACCCAGCCTACCGTTATTTGGGACTCTGATGGTGGCAAGTTCTAAGGGCCATAAAAATATGTTGTGTGGGCCACCTTTAGTCCTATCTGCTGGATCGTCGCAACTTTATGTGTTGCTATTTCAGCCGGCACCTGATGAGACCCCACATTGTCTAGACCAGCATGTCATCAGCGTAGCAAATTATGATTAAGCTAATAGTGAACTCGGTGCGTATCACCCAATCGTAGCCGACCACCCACAAAAGCGGCCCCAAAACCGATCCCTGTGTGTCACCGCAAGATATCTTTCACCGGTTCCACCCTCTCCGATGACCGGTATAGATAACGTACTGTCCGACACATAAGGCTCGATTACTTGACAAAGGTTTCAAAGCATTCGTGTTACGGGAGGGCCTCCTTAATTTAACTGGGCATTAAAGGTCTTGGTAATATCAATAGTCCATGCCAAGTTCGGCCCCACCCGCACCCGTCGCAGTCACCTAAAGAAGAAGCCTGTAAATTACCTACTCTTTCAAAGAGCTTGCCTACCTCACCAAGACGATATTTGTTAATTAATCTGGATTGACATTGTAGTAAATAAGGTTTTATTTTCTGTTGAGCACTACTACAGACTCAGCACAGATATGGATGAATGTTACCTACTTACATCATAAACGACAGTAAGCTGATTCTCATACACGTACTGCTGGCAGGGCAGCAGGGTGTCCCTGTCGAACAGCTCGGCGGGACAACTGTCAGCGCGGTGCAGTGCCGAGACGTTGCCGAACCGCTGGCAGTTGTCGAACGAGCCCTGTGACGTCGGCACGGCGTTGCTGAGCCACGCGGGGGAGAACTCCGGCTCCTCGCCGTCGCACTCGGGGATCAAGCATCTAGAACGTAAGATGTCACCGTTGACCGTGTTCAGCTTGTTCACGATTATTCATCATCATCATTTCAGCCGATAGACGTCCACCGTTGGACATAGGCCTCCCTTAAGTGTCGCCACAACGAATGGTCGCATCGGATTCCCGCAACCTTTACCAGGTCATCAATCCACCTTGTAGGAGGCTTTCCAACGTCGCGTCTTCCGGTAAGCTGTCACCACTCCAGAACCTTTCAGCCCCAACGGCAATCTGTTCTGCGAGCAATGTGCCCTGCCTATTGCCACTTAAGTTTGGCGATTCTTCGTGCTATGTCGGCAACCCTGGTACTCTTACGGATATCTTCATTTCTGATTCGATCACGCAAGGAAACTCCGAGCATAGTGCTTCCCATTACTCTTTAGGTGACTTTAAGCCTTCTGATGAGGTCCATTGTGAGCGACCACGTTACAGCACCATAATCATGTCATCACTGGCAACACGCCCTGGTCATAGAATTGGTGAAATGTAATTATACTGTAAAGTTAGAGCCTAATCTTACGCGGTATTCTGGCGAGATATTGAGTAATATTTTTTTTTTTTTGTTAAAAAAATCGTTTTATAACTTGATAAGACTATGCCATAATAACAGATGCAAAGGCCAACGTCAATTTATCAACGATAGATAGCTTTATATCACAATTTGGCTAGTGACATATGTACCTCACTTGCCAAATTGAGATATAATATTATGTATTCATCTATACGACGTTTATTATAAAGTCTAAAAGTGAGAACTGTCTTCAGAAGTTAAAAGTGATGGACTGATTATCTTTGCGAGCGCCATTGTGTTTTTGTAAAAACCAAACATTGAGCGAGTCGTTAAACGATTAGATATAGCTGGTTCGTATTGACAATGTGCACGACAGTAGCGACATCTCGCAAACGCAACTTTAGGGCCTTATGTGAAATAGTTAATGAAAAGTGCTCATTATTTTCTATAAAATAAACTAAATAGAAAAAATAAAGGAAGACAATAAATAGTATTTTTAGAGGCATTTATTAAAAACAGTGTATGGAAAAATAGATGTTTTTATAAAAACTGGTTTTGTGAAGTGTAAAACAGAAACTAAGTTTCGAGCCCCAACATATGCTAAAAGGAAATAAGTAAATTGGTTGTAGTAGAACACGTAAGAAATATCCAAGTACTAATAACTAATGGCAGACACGTAAGAAATATCGCAGCACTAAGAACTAATGCCAATGTTTATTTAATACGAACCAATATCATTCGTCAAACATCGGTGATCTTAACAAAACAACCACCCTACATAACAAGCTTTTGCTATATCTACTTGAATCTCAGCATCACAGTGATCAGTGTAAATAAAACTAATGAAAAAAAAAGGTTGTTTAACTTTTTATTTCAAAGAAGATGACTCAACTAATAAATCAACCTTGACTTTGATGTAATTCCTTTCCTTCTTCAATTGCTATTTTAATTGTTGTGGTATTCGAGACTTCTGTTGTTATGGTCTCTATAACTTTTGTGGTTCTTCTGTTAAGAAGAACAAAAGCTTTGTCTAACCAGAACATCTGACTTGTTAACCATCTGCTTTCGATATACTTTAGGAAATATCCCGGTAACATAACTTGGACTTGCTTAAGCGTTTGATTTTTTACCTCCTATGGATATGTTCACAGCAAATGTTGTAGTCGGTTGTTGGATACCATGGCGATCCTATTATACGATAATTTATAAATATCCTTTAAAATACAGCGCAAATGAAATCGATTTTAATAATATTGTAATTTAAGATTAAGTCCAATATCACTTACTTCTCCTTTTTACTGCAGTAGCTATCCATTTAAATCTTTGATCTAATTTCATGTTTGGATTAGAAAAAAACATACATTGACTGTTTCTGCTGTTATTTTTACAGTTTATAATAAAACAACTATAGTGACCTATTTTCAAAACACATTTACAGTTTCAAGCCCTTTTATTGCACATTTCTGACGTGGTGTGCGCTGCGATCGTCTACATAATCCCTCCATACAGTTTGCACGTGCCCAATATCGCGTGAGCCGCTGTCTTATGTACTTTGTAGACACTGACATCTTATTATCTTCTGGTTTGAGTACCTACTACCTACTGAATACGATACAAGAAACTAAATTCTAAATTGTTATTGATTTACTTTATCATATACACTAGCGACCCGTCAATTTATACACACTTTATGCTTCTAGTTTGTGATTTTATATATTATCGAACACCATATGCGTGACGTGTTTAGTATGTAGCGGTGAATTAAACACAGGCAAACGCATCGATATCTCACAATGGGCAGACAGCGACTTTTAGAGAGATTGCAGATATCTATAGGTATAAAACATGTACAAGTACTTACCTAGACTCGATCCTGGCCGTAGTGAACACATATTCAGCATGAAAAGCAGCGAAGATCACCACGATGATGGTGAGCATTAACGTCCGCAGCTGGAACCTCCCAAACTGCCCGATTTCCTCCACCAGGATTGTGTCCAAGTCGACATGATCTCTCTCTTCACGTTCCGGCATCGCGCGTACAATTCACAACTGAATTATCTAACAACACCAGTACCTACTGTTGATAATCTTTATTATATGTACTCGTATGTACCTATATCTAATTTTTCCAAGTAATAAAATTGTTTAACTTGCGATATGCAGTTTTAGTGTTCTGGAAAAAAAAACGTTTTTATTTTGACGTCAATAGGCGGGTACGTCTTCGAAATTGCTTTCATAGTCGGAGCGGGTGGCTGGAGCGGGAGATAGTGTCAGACTCTTACTGACTAAAAGACCCACCCCGTTCCTTCTAGCCTTCATACCGGGGCTCGAGTTCCCTTTCGGATAACCCTGGCCCCAGTAGGCTTCGACCCGTCTAGGTCCCTGCTCTTGCTGACAACTCCTTGAGGCGCGCGGGAACAGTGCGCGCCGTCGACGACTTGGGCTTGGTCCAGACAGTTACCGGACGGCCGGTCAGCGAGCTACCCATTGCTCACTGTCCGCAAGCCCGCGCCTACGGTGGCCGGAAATCGTCATCAGAATCCCGGCGGTAGCGGCGAGAACGCCGTTGCCTGATGCGGTCGGCCTCCTCCTTTACGAACATTATTGCTTCGCAGAGGTCGGCGACCGCCTGCCACTCCTCCTCGCTCCGGACCATGGCCTCTACCTCACGAAGGTACGGCGATGCTCCGCCCAAGCAGGGCACACCTCGACTGTGTGCTCCACCGTGTCCTCCGGGCGTTCCTCACAGTGGCGACACCCGGGCGTCTCTTCCGCTCGAATCCGGAACAGGTACCTCCCGAACGTGCCATGTCCGGTTTAACTACGCCACTGGATAGCTAATAGTAGATTATGTGTGATCAAGCAGTGTCTTTAAGTCGCGGGTGGCATGTTGAATTTTGAATGAAACGAAGGTTGCTAAGTTTTAATCCCGAACGCTAGTGAGGAACTTCTATAATGAACTCCCGAGCACAACGAGGGTGATTAAATAGAAATTTGATGGAAGTGAAGAATTCTCGCCACCCAAGACAAAGACAGCTTTATCCCCGTGTTGGATACTCTACTTTTTACACCATTTGTAAAATAATTAAAAGACAATTGCTGAGACAAATTATACAAGGTGTAAGGGACAGCCCAACTTCAGTCAAAAAAGTATCGGGAACGGATGATTTGTTTATTGTTCCAAATTCAAATTTTAGATTTTTTTGTTGTTGCTAGATTGGCACAACTGTTTTCCATTTTGGCGCGGAGTTTGAGTTGCATCTGTTTTTTATATTAAATACATGTGCTGTTTTTAGTTATATCATATCTAGTGTGTATTGCGAATTTCATAATGGACAAAAACATCAAACAAAGAGTTTGTCTTAAATTTTGCATCGCTAATGGAATTTTGATGACTCTGAACACGAGTTCAGAGTCACTGAAAATGTTACAGAAGGCTTACGGTGAATCGACTTTATCAAAAACACGTGCTTATGAGTGGTACAAAGCATTCAAAAGCAGTTGAGATGTGATGGAAGATTTGCCTCGCTCTGGTAGGCCATCAACCTCTGCAACTGAAGTTAACATCGCAAAAGTGAAGGAAATAGTGACTGGAAATCCTCATTCAAGTTTGAGAGAGATAGCCACCGAACTTTCTGTATCTCACGAGTCGATCCGTACCATTTTAACTAATCATTTGGGTATGAAACATGTTGCCGCTCGGCTAGTCCCAAAAGACCTGAATTTTCGTCCAAAAACTCAATCGCATGAGAGTCGCTGAGGACATGCTAGAACGAGTCAATTCCGATCCAACATTCATGAAACGCATTGTTACTGGCGACGAGACGTGGGTTTACGAGTTTGACATGCAAATAAGTCAACAAGCTTCGGAGTGGCGCCTTCCAACTGAACCAAAACCGAAAAAACCACGCCAAAGTCGATCAAAAGTCAAAGGCATGTTGACTGTTCTTTGACTATCGCGGTTTTGTGCACTCGGAATTCTTACCGGAAGGTCAAACGGTAAATAAAGAATATTATTTGAGCGTTATGTGGCATTTAAGACAGCAAATTCGACGAAAAGGGCCAGATTTGTGGAAAAAAAATTCTTGGATTTTGCACCACGATAATGCGCCTTCGCACAAGGCCATCATTATGAACGAATTTTTGACCAAACACTCAACAAATACCATCGAGCAGCCACCATATTCGATACCAGATATGGCTCCAGCCGACTTCTATCTTTTTCCTAAACTCAAATTACCACTTCGTGGCACCCGTTTTCAATCTGTAGAAGACAAAGGAGAATTTGCGGCGAGAAATGAACTCAATTTCAGAAACAAACAAACAGTTCGGGACGCAAGTTATTGCAATTTTTTTTCTAAAATTATTCACTCATTACTCACGGTACCGATGGAGTCCAGATATGTAGTACCTATATATCAATCTTTAGCCCGTTTCACAAGCAACACAATGGTATACAGCACTGGTCAATTTAGCAAACTTTAACCATTTTTTTAACTAATTCTCGAAGTCAACAAATACGGTAATAGCTTTTTGAATCTCAATGAGAGTGTGCAGCTGCGAAGCTGCATGCGCCTGGATTAGGTCAAGTTAAAATAATGACCCTTAGAACGCGATGCTTAGTGAACAAAGCGGTTATGTGGGTTTTATAATCACTTCGTTCGGTCGGCATTGAATTCTAATGGGTTACTACTAACCTGACGCGCAATTTTTAGTTTAAACTAACTCAAATAATTAATTATTATTAGAAAGGGAACTGGCGCTCGGCGGCCGCTCCCTCTGCACGCTCGCTTCGCTCGCTCGCCTTTGCGCTTGAATGGTCACTGTTCTAACCTAACCAACATCCGGAGATCACGGTAGAGCATACGGTAGTGGTGTGCCCCGTTTGGGCAGAGCACCACCGTGTAGCTGGAGATTGACGGCAATGATCTCTCTCGCCGGGCTTTGCTACAGGCCATGGTCCGAAGTGAGGAGGAGTGGCAGGCAGTCGCCTCTTTCTGCGAAGCAGCAATGCTAGCAAAGAAGAAGACCGCATGTGCACGCGGGAGGGAGCAGCCCTTACTCTCCAGCTACTAGGATCCCTACCCGGATTTCCGGCCACCGTAGATGCGGGCTTGCGATCGGCGAGCAATAGGTAGGTCGCCACCCGGACCGAACCCAACTCGTCGACGGCGCGTATTGTTCAACGCGAGCCTCAAGGAGATGCCAGAAAACCGTAGGGGCCCTGCAGAGTCGAACCCTACTGGGGCCAAACTCGGCCCTGATATAAAAGGCTACGAAGCCCAAGTGCCAGGGATGTCATTAGATTTCACACCTAAAAAAAAACCAGACAGTGATCTGAATATTAAGTTCTTAATGGTGAGGAAACTGTTACAAAACATCTGACCCTCCACGGGATTAAAACGATCAAAATTTAAGGGTGTATACATGTCGGTTTTAACGCGTAAACCAGCAGAGTTCGTATGGTACAATAATAGTGGATACAATAAAACACCTTATGACCGTATGAAGCAGTAGTGGTCTAATCGTATCCTGCCGAAAGCTCTACATGGGAATCGTTCTATCCATGACCATTTACGGAGAACCAGTGTGAACGCCTTTGCAGCGAAAGTGACCGGCGGCCCCAAGATGAACATGTCTCAGAGGGTCGTGGCAACAGTCCTTGCACGCTTATACAATCTACACATGGAGATGCATCCCCGAGGTGAAACTCTACTGCCGCGACAAGTCCGGCGGGATATGATGGCGATATAACAACAGCGACTGTCACAACCCATGCTAGGCACTCTATAGTTATGACGGTAGGACCCCTCTTCGAGTAATGGTGGGAGAGATGTCACGGCGTCCTCACCTTCTGCATGATAAAGGTTCTCACTGGGCATGATAAGTTCGGGAGATTCCAGCATACTCTGGAGTTATTCCCGCTTGGATAGAGCACTGCCGTATCTTCGTGGGGACGACCGGCCCTGGTTATGGTAGCTCACCGTCCGGCCGTCCGGTAACCTTCCAGACTGAGCTCGAGTCATCGCCGGCGCATAGTATTCCACGCGCGCCTCTAAGAGATGTCAGCAAAACTGCAGGGGCCAAGGACTGCTAGGGCCATGGTTTGACTTCTGAAAGGGAAACTCGTGGTCCTCGAATGGAAAGGACAACTGAAGGAACATAGGCATGGTTCTAGTCAGTACAAGTCTGACACCTTCTACCGGTCCGCCCTAGAACCAGAGAATAGTTATTACACGATTTCCCATCTCAAAAAAAGAGCCTATCTTGAAAGCGTAACAGACAGAGTTACTTTCACATTTATAATATTAGTATGGATTATCAGTGCATATCTCTGGCTTTATCATCAGATCAATTCAGTCATCGACAACACGACAGTTCTGCTATAATTCTATTAGGGAGTTCCGCTCGTTTATTATTTTTATTTATTTATTATGGGAAAACAAACCTTACAATTTATATAAAAATAAAATACAAAACAATATGATTAAACGTGTAACCAACAACGTTTTCCACGAAATACACAATAACAACAAGCAAAGCATGCGATTTAAAACTAAAATCATCATCAAACCATACCAATATTTGTACAAGACCAATAATTCTGGATATTCAATTCCAAACAAAAAAAAATTTAAGCCGTTTAACAAATGACCGAGAAATCGGCGAACATTTACACATAAATAAATAACACGTACAGCCGAAAACATAACCACCTCCTTTTCGAAGTCGGTTAAAAACATGTATGCTGCTTTGGAGCTACGGAACCATGATGTAAGTTTGTCGAAACGTCTATGATTGCTTTCTAGTCTCACTCACACTCTATCTCTATGGCAAAGGTGTCTTATAAATTAAAAATTACCTATTGTATAGTCTCAAAAATGTCTGTTATCTTTAGGCATGTGTGTGATATAGATAGTTACACATTCTAACTGCCTACCTCACAGTAATCATTGCCCACTACTAACAACATCTTAAGAAAATCATCTTAACCTTCGATTTCGTCAGATAAGAACGTTCTTGAGGATAAGATAAGTATCTTATCCCATTTGAAAATCTTCTCAAGAATGACAAGTATCTAATGTTTTATGCATTTTCATGTACCAAAAATTTATTGGGATCTGTACATGCTATTGGTACCTACGTGTACGTTATCTTTGCCGGTAGATCCTTGGTTGTACATTATCATAATCTTACCTCCAAGGTAAGATTATGGCAAGGTAATTTGCGGCAGCGCAGAGATCAAAGAGCGCCTACTACCTTGTTCTAGTCTCTCCCAATTCCTCTAGTTATCTAGCCCCTCAATTCCAACACATTTGCGGCAATTACAACAAAAGTCTACGGTCTTCACATACCCGTCTACTTCATTGTACGACCCACCGTTTTGACTTCATTCAGTTTTCTTTCCATGTCCAAGTTATTTCTCTTTGGAATGCACTCCCCCAGGAAATCAAGATGGCAACCAACCGATTGTACTTTAAAGACTGTGTAATAATGTTTAATGCGTAATATTGCACCTACCAAAATTTGGCTCTGTATCAACCAAAGGTTGACTGATAGAAAAGCCTAGTGCCTTAACTGGCTTTAAAGCATTAAGTCCGCCTCTGCACTTTTGTGTGCATGAAAAATTAAAGAAATAGGTAAAGCATAATATCTAACATTGTTATCTGAAGCATGCGCAGGTGTTTCGGTGCACGTGCTATCTTGCTACACTTGGAACTGTCTGAAACAAATCTACATCTTTTCATCCTACCTTTGTGCATCTCATACTTTTTTTTATTGTTGATAGGTTCGCGTTTGACCGCTATCTCACCTTAAAGCCGCGTTTTCACTAGGACACATGTCGCGGAGACATATCGCCCAACATTCACGTGGTATGTCTCTGCAACTTTGTGGGACAATGTCGCTCGACATTTCCCTTGTTCACATTGGCCAGTCGTGATCAGTATGTCGCCCGAGGAGGTAGTGTTCTTCAGTGCAGCTTACATAATTATTCGGAAGACAATAGCAAAACGTAAAAAAAAGAGGTGTTGGGCCCGAGAATATTTGCTACAGTGGGAAAGTTCAAGTTTAATAAACGCAAATCGCGCGTGTCGACGCTCGCAGAGCATCGACTAGCGACAAGTTGCGCGACCCGTAAAAATCCCGCGCGACGTCGGGCGACATCGCGCGGGACACGTGAATTTCGTGTCGAGCGACAGAGTCGCTAGTGAAAATGTCCCCTAGTGAAAATGCGGCTTAAAGAAAGCGACTATGTGGTCGACGATGGAACGCGCTATCCTAGAAGTACAGGCTATTCACTCATAGCCGAAAATGTTTTACTGCAATGTGAAAGTTTTATGCAACGCACCTTATTTGTAGCACTGTTGCATTTATGCGTTTGAGCGTATGTTGCCATAGCAGATGTAGCAACTAGAGATCTATAGTAATTAACAAATCAAGAGTAGGTATGCTTGGTCCCCACCAGTTTTAAGCCGGTTTTATTGTAATTGTTTACAGCTTATCTTATCCGGCCATTAAAATGGCTTAAACTTTTAAATGATCGATTAATCGCTCATTTTAAATTGATTTATTTACCTGTTCATTGATCATTATATCGATCAATCAACGACTTTTCGACAATATTTCTCTTTAATGACTAAAACTGTCATCAGCTTGTAGTAGTAGGTATCTCAAACCCTAAATGGACGTAGGTAGGGACTGTCCTGAACCTGGCGACTGTTTGTGTTCAACAAATACATTGGACATCGTCAGAGCCGCCGTGCCATTACAATCTCAAGATCTAGTGTGAGTTTGTTTTATGTTATCTTTATCGACTCGTTTATGACGTTCGACGCTCCAATTGGCCCGCTACAAAAATTTTAACCAATCAGAGAGCCAAACGCGGTAAACGTTTTGATTGCGTTAATGTAAAAACAACTCTTACTCAGTGCACTGTTCCCGCCATCACCATCTAGGGCTATCGTCAGAGCAGAAACCCTGTAGTTTGAAGATGCTCATTAGGCCTACTGTCCTAGGACGCATAGCTTCATAGACATGTATTCGCGTCAGTGAACAGTAAGTCAGTAATTTTTTACCCTCTATTTTTTATTGCGATTTTAGTGTTTTTGTTTCGATTTGTATTTATGTTCAATTTCTTTGAATTCAATTTGCAGAACAAGGTATTCCAGGTCAGCAAGTAAATAATTAATTTACGAATATATAAAAAAAATGGGTTAAAAAACACATGGGTTATATTAATTCACTTTTCAGCGTTGATATCAAAGATAAAAAACTTAGATCTTATCTTATTAATAAATGTATAGTCGTGATCACTTCTTAATGTTAAACCGTCTGTCGCCAATATGCTCTGCCTGTTCCAGGGTGTCCGGCAGCGTGGTGCCGAGCGTCTCCGGCGTCAGGAAGATGAGCGCTCCCGACAGCAGCGCCAGTGAGCCGAACAACACGAACGGCAGCTCGGGAAAGAATTGCGCGCCCTGCAAAAAACATTTTTTCGGTATAGGTAGTAAGTCGAGAATAGATTTTAAGTCAAATACTCGCACGAATATTTTGGCTATACCTACATTCTATACTAAAATCAGAGTGTCTAAAGAGATTTCTAGACCGATTCTCTGACAATCAATGCAAAACCTAAATTGCTGGCTCTCTAGAACCATGAATTTTGCAAAACCTTTAGATTTACCTAAATACCTATTTTAAATTAATAATGAATGTCTATAAAAATCATATTGTACGAGTAAGTAAAAATAACATAATTAACTAGATATGTAAAACTTTGCAACTGTTTTACATCAAAAAGAAAGATCGAAAAGAAAAATATAATTTTACACACTAAAAATCACCCAGTTCAGTTCTTCATCAATGAAATAGGTCTTACATAGCACCAAGCCAGAGTAAGGTAATAAAAATTGAATCTTACCAAAGCAGGAGTAAGGGGTGCCAGCATGGATCCGAGCCTGCCGATCATAGAGGAGAAAGCGAACAGGCTGTGCCGGTGCCTGGTGGGGTACAGCTCGGCCGTGTACACGTACACCGACGTCGCCACCATCGCGATACAGAACTTGGCGATCAGGTACACCACCAGCGACGCCACGTACATGCCTGAGAGATGACATCACTAATCAAGATCAAGTCCATACAGTGCATTTATTTACAATGGAGGTAGGAGGTGCCGATCGGTGCTCGTATTTTTCAAACTGATTTAGTGCCAACAGCTATTTATCTACACCAATGTGATTTTTCGACGATAGTTGCATTTTAATAGCTCACGAATGGCTGCAACAGCTACCAGCTTCCTACATTATAAATGCACTCTAAACACATAGCGACAACAACAAAACAGAAACGTACCTTCAGGCATAAATATATATCCAGCCTGACATGCAGCGCACAACCAAAAAGCCCCCGTCAATACCGGCTTCCTTCCAATTTTATCCATCAAGAAATATGCAGTCCAGAAGCCAGGGATCTCAATAGCGGCCACTGCTACAAAGTTCAAGTACTTGTTGCCAGATATGTGGACGGCGTTGAGCGATAGGCCGTAGTAGATGAACGTGAGAGTGATCCACCAGACCGGGGACACGATGCATCGTAGTAATACTTTCTTGTGTCGGAACACCTTCACCACCAACCAGGCCTCGCCACCGCGCTTCTCTGTCTCCAACTCACTCACTCGGATGTTTTCTTCCGCAGTATAACGTAATGCTTCTATTGATTTCTGAGATAATTCCTTTCCGTTAACTTTTGCCACCTTTTTAAGCAAAGCTTCCGATTCCTCAAAGCGTCCTTTACTCATGTACCATCGCACAGATTCGCTGATGATCCAGAAGTAGAAGATGGCGATGAACTGCGGGATGTACAGCGTCAGAGTGAGGGTCCTCCAGTCCGGCACCCACCACGCGATCAGTCCTAGCGTCACCTCACCCAGTGCGAAGCAGGTCTTCAGAGCTGCGCCAACTGCAACACGGTAATCAGGACCCGCCAGTTCTGTTACTGTAAAAAATATGTCGTTAAGAGCGGTCGTCCAGAATTTATCTTTATTATCTCGTTAGTACACCAAAACAAATTTTAACGTACAGTGATAAAAGAGTTCAAGTACACTGGTGAGCATAGATACTTAGATCAAAGTAGAGTGTTCTCCCAGCTATGCCCTTTGAGTGATAGAAAGAGATCACTGTAGAGGGTAGGATCTAGAGCAGTTTTGTAATTACATGTAACAAGATTGAAATAATAAATTATAAAATATGGGTACAGCTACGTGTTTACAGTACAGCTATGTGTATGTTTACACATCAACAAATGTTATGTCATTGTAGAAGAAAATAATAATTTGTTTATTATCTTATCTAAATAAGAAAATGTTGAGCTATGTGGTTAAGACCTGAGTGAAGTACTATAAAAATACAACAAAAACGATTCGTATTAAGCAGATCTTCGAGCGTGAAAGCGAATCAGTGGGAAAATACTCACACAGAATGTAAATACTAGAATAGCAGCCGCATCCAAAGGTAGCTTCCACGAACTGCGACAGAATGAACCCGAGGTAGGTGCTGGCCCAGTAGCGCGAGACGCCGATCCAGGCTGTATTGAAGGCATTGAGCACCAGCGCCACGCGCCGCCCCCAGTGGTCGGAGATGAAGCCCGTGATGGGCAGCGCCGTGAGCGTGCCGAACGTCGTCACCGTGCCGATCAGCGAGCGCCGCCATTCGTCGCATGCCAGCCCGTACTTGGGGACAAAAATAGAATGATAATGAAACCGGTTTGATTGTTTCAAACACGGTTTTCAAAGTCTATAATAGTATGACCGTAATAGACTGAAACCCGTAGAAATGTTTTTTATGCATTCGTCCGTTTTTCTAAGTCTGTTCCATCATCGCACCGCCATGCCACCAGTACATGGTGGACATTCCACTCATAAATACAAAAGCGTTTTGGAAACACATTCGTTATGTATACAGCTAAGGAGTGGAATTCCCTGCCGGAGTGTGTCCTGATTGCTATAGCCTAGGGGTCTGTAATTCAAGAGTGAAAAGGTTACGCGTGCTCCATCATCAGTTACATTATCGCTTACCATTAGATAAGATAGTGGTTAAACGCGAGCCTATTCATAATAAAGAAAAGAAAAAAAATACTGTGCTCTATACATAAATAGATGAACGTTTTATATATTTCGCTATAATATGCAAGTGTTTATAATATAAACTTTGAAAGTCTGATGATGAACCGTATGGTTCGTATTTGTATGACGCGCTTTTAATCAATCAAAAAATCGAGGTATGATCTATGAATCTTGCTCTTAATATCTCATCTACTCACATCATAGACAACGGTATTAGTGTTCTCGTACACATAGTCGTCGCAGGGCACACGCGTGTCTTGATCGAAGAGTGTGGCAGGACAGGTGACGCTGTCAACCACCCGTAAGGCTCCAGTGGCGTTCCCGAAGCGCTGGCAGTTGTCAAAGGAGCCCTGAGTGGCGCCCGAGGGCACTGCGTTCTCCAGCCAGAACGGGGAGAAGTCTACCGGCTCGACGTCACACTCCGGGATCACACATCTACGACAAAATGAGTCTTTTAAGGTAACATAAATACATATCTCATAAACTACTAAACGCTGATGGTGAATAAGAAGAAGTGTTTTAGTTCCCCGTAAATTACAATTATGTATGAATTTTATATGCAAATGTAGACGCCGATAATACTCGATCACTCAAGAGTTTATGTATGCGAATTAGCAGCATGTAAAAAGTTAAACGAAAATGGAATATGGAAAAATATTCCAGTAAGTTGTATCTGAAGAGTTACGCAATAAACACATCTTACGAGTATATATTTTTGTTCATTTACCTGGTACTTATCCGAGCTGTACTGAACACGTACTCCATGTCGGCCCAGGCTCTGAACATCACCAGCACCGAAGCCAAAAGGAACGTCCGGAGCTGGTACCTCCCAAACTGGCCTATCTCCTCCACCAGAACTGTGTCCAGTTCCACCCGCCTCCTGCCCTCCCCAGGCCCCACGTCTTTGTCCAAACCCGCCATAATTGCGCTTCGCTTCACAAATAAGACCACCGCACCTTCTTAAGTTTCTAAATACTCTTTCCATATTTTATTTCGAAAATATATATTTTTATCTTAAACACTTTTATCTAGTTTATTGACTTATGTGACTGATACTTAAATTTGAAGTATCTTAAATGCATTTGGAAAATTTTGTAAATCGACATATAAACGACAATATGTTGTGTACCTTTTCCAATTTTCGTGACGTATTTATCAGGTATTCATGAACTGATCCTACTTACTATTAAAACGGCTATGCCTATATCAAATGTCGAATTAAATCAACACATACAAACTTAAAATATGTTGTTTGTTATTGTTGGTTATTTGATAAGTGTTATAAAAACTGAAAAAATATCCAAGCAATGTGATGATCCCTCCATCATCATTATCATCGGTATGCCACATAGAAAACTAGAGGAAAACGTAAACATACTCATGGAATATAATTCACTTTATGGCATGCAAAACACACCAAAACATGATTTATTTTCAGATATAGAGTAGTCTCTATAAGTTTGTAAATACTATGTAATTATTAGTATAATTACATAGTATTTAAAAATTTATAAAAATAACTATGTACAGGTGAATAAAAAGGGGGAGAGGAAGGACATAACAGGTACCAGAAAGTAAAAATAGACCACATTGGTATGAAAACACTGGCAGCATTGCCACGTTGAACGGTAGTCGTCTTCTTTGTCTTTTCACTGAAGTAATATAAAAAGATAACAACATAGCGATAATGCTGATCATGGAGTTAGTAGATCAATCACTAAGTCGCGACTGGCTTTGACTTTTGCCTCACAAGACTTTGGAACAAGCATTTACAAACTCTACTAAGCAATGTCTGCTCATCTCTTAGCTTTGAGCCCCAGCTGCTCCGCTTGCTCGAAGGTGTCTGGCAGGACGGTGCCGAGCGTCTCCGGCGTGAGGAAGATCAGAGCCCCAGCCAACAACGCCAAGCCGCCAAACAATATGAACGGCAGATCTGCAAACCATTGCGCAGCCTGCAACCAGGGAATTTTAAACTAAGATTTATCTAATTATTTATCTACATTTACAAACGGAGAAATTGACTGACTTATATATAAACGCACAGCCAACACTATTAAGACTATAAGCGTAAAACTTTGCACAAAGCTTCCTTTTATAGTGAATGTGAGCATTAAGAGAGGATTTATCATAATTCACCCCGTAAGGCGACGGGGGTCCAAAATTTGTATAAAGAAACCTACTATCATGCGAGCGAAGCCGCTGCTAGAAGCTAGTTTAATTATAAGCTACTAGCTTCTGTCAGTGGCTTTGTCTGTTTGAAAGTAGAAATAGCCCATGTCACTCATGGATAAAGTAACATTAAACTAGTGAAAGATTTTTTTAAATCGGTCCAATCATTTTTGTATTTATTCATTCTGAACAAATCTTTTCTCCTTACAATATAAGTTTAGAAGTATTGATATAGATATTCTTTACAAAATAATCGGTTATTTCAGCAGTTCACTTCTTATCTGAACTACTTAGTGGTTGTAATGTCGGAAGAAGGTTACCAACAATCTGCGCCTTGGGTTACTATTAAAATAATTAATCGATAGAACTGCTTAAGTTGATAGGACGTTAAAACTTTTATGCATATCATAATTATTGTAATGTTATGAAAGTTATGCCCGATGGGCATTTTAATCAATAGTCTTGTTATAGTGTAACTTACAAAGGCAGGAGTGAGAGGCGCGACTATGGCGCCGATTCTGCCGCACATGGACGCGATAGCGAGCAGCTTGTGTCGGTGGTTGGTGGGGTACAGCTCAGCCGTGTACACGTACAGTGACGTCATCACCATCGCGATAGTGCACTTCGCCACCAGATAGACTGTCAACGCCCCCGCAAGCCAGCCTACAAAAGTTATCATGATTGAAATTGATGTGTATGTCGTAAGTACTACCACTTACACAAAAAGTCACAATACTGACCCTGAGGCATAAATATGTAAGCCACCTGGCATGCCGCACATACCCATAAACCACCAGTCAGCACTAGCTTTCGGCCAAGCTTGTTCAACAGGAAATACGCAAGCCAAAATCCGGGGATTTCAACAGCCGCCACAGCTATGAAGTTAAAGTATCTGTTTCCGGACATGTTGACAGCGTTGATGGCAAGGCCGTGGTAGATGAAGGTGGAGGCGAGCCACCAGACAGGGGACACCAGCACCCGCAGCAGCACGCGCTTGTGGCGCCACACCTGCGTGAACAGGTGGGGCTGGTCACCGCGCCGCGTCGCCCCGCGCTCCTCTCGCCTTAACTTGTCTTGCGCAGTGCGGTGCAAAGCTGCCAAGGACGAGTCTGATACCGACCGCCCGTTAACTCTTGCCATCTTTTTAAGTAAGGCTTCGGAATCTTCGAAGCGCCCCTTACTCATGTACCACCGCACAGACTCGCTGATGAGCCAATAACTGAAGATGGAAGTGAGCTGAGGGAAATAGAGCACGAGTGTCAGGCGCCTCCAGTGGGGTACACACCAGGCGATCATCCCGAGTACCATCTGTCCCACTGCAAACGAAGTATGCATTGTAACTCCAGCGGCCACGCGGTACTTGGGGCCAAACAACTCCATCACTATAACAAAATAATGAATCACGTATGTTAGGGTGTCCCAAAAAAATCATTTTTACAACGCATACCCTCTAATTTTGTTTGAATAGTGTCAAAATAATTGTAAATAAAATTTTAAGTACTTAGGACCAAGGGAACCCGTGCCGACTTGCATCGATAGATATCGGAACTTCGTACTTTGGCGCGAAGCAGCTAACGTATCAAGTGCTCGTTATTATTTATTTATTTAATTAGTAAACGCATAATTTTCATTCAGTCTACATGTCAGTAGGATTACGAAGTCTTACAAAATAAATATTTTGAATATGAGATACGTATAAAATCAAATTACGGGTTCAAAACTATCCTATAATTGACAAGTATTGGCAGTGCTGTTTTACAACATTCCTTTAATGAATTTATGTGTCACTAAAAATCGTGAATCTTACTATTCGAAAGTGTGTTATTTATTGGGAAAGGCAATATATGTGGAATTTCCTAATTAAAGCATTATCTGTGTTAAAAACTTGAACTTGAGAGTTTTGGAGAGATCTGCAAAAAATGCGAACCAAACACAAGAAGTATTCGAGAAGCAAAGACATGAGCTTGTAATAAAATAAGACAAATTGTTTGACATTGCACATGCCGATGCGTTTCCATTAATAAAAGATAATACTTCTTGTAGTGCCGGAGAGAGCCAGGTTGATGTGGTTACTTAGATGGAGTGGAGTGGAGCTATTAAATTCGATTTCCAAAATACAAGGTAGGTACTGGTACGATTATAAACTATCGATTGACACAGATGATAAATTGTTTTCGACTTTAGATGTGCGCAAATGTAAAGAATAATGCCTCTTCGATAGTTATTTCGCATAGTGACACAGTCCTATAGAACAACTTGTCGTGATGCCAAAACTGGATAACTTTATAGGAAGTAAATAGGCATCAGCAGTTTAGAATGCAGTTCATGGTCTAGTAATGCATTACAACATGCTACAAATCAGGTACTGACTCTGAGAGCACTTTCATAGCAAAATCACTACTGAAGAGAACAAAAGCATATTCTCTAATGTTGTGTACAAGAACAGATAGATAGGTTTAGCCTGAGTGTAAAAACCAAAATTTGGAAAGATTAAGTCCTAGTAATAATAGATACTTGAAAAATATAAGATACAAGTAAAGTAATGTTTTATTTTCTGAATAAAAATTAAGTTCTAAAATGTCCTCTGTAGTTTTCATACAAACTTTCTTCTAAATGTTTGACATCAAGTCGGCACGGGTTATCGTCATCCGATACCAATAATATTTATCATATTAGTTCTTAGGGTCAAATAGAAAAAAAATAGAGGGTATGCGTATTCAAAATCGGAAAAAAAATTTTCTCCCTTAAAGCTTGGGACACCCTAACGTATGTATTTCAAAAAGACAACTGACAACTGTTCTAACATTATGATCAGTAATTGTATTTCTACAGAATCTATGTAGGTGTCAATAAGCTTACTTTAAGAATAACTTTGTGAGCTTTGTAGATCACTGTCTTCGTCACTGTTGGGAACAATACTTCCAATTGAACAGCTTAGGACTTTTGCTTGTGCAGTTTATCTTATATCATTGGACTAAATAACTATCAAACCACAACCGATAATAAATCATTCCACAACTACATCAAGTACCAACCAACTCAGAAAATAGTTGGCACCATAACACCAGTAAACACTAACTTATTTAGTCGCTTATGCAAGTAGAGCCTGCAATATTATTACTAAGACAAGAATGTGTCTAGTTAACTATTTCAAAATATTAATTAACTCACTCAATATATGACAACAAGAGAACAAGCCGGATCCGAAAGTAGCCTCAATAAACTGTAAGACCGCAAAACTGGTGTAATTGAAGATCCAGAAGTGATTGAGACCGATCCAGGCAGAGTTGAACGCGTTGAACGTGACGGCGATGCGGCGCCCGAACCGGTCCGACATGTAGCTGGTGATGGGCAGCGCCGTTAGCGTGCCGAGCTTGCGTAACATGCCGAGCAGGGTACGTCGCCACTCCTGGCACTCCAGCCCAAACTTATATACAAATAAAAATATTGCTCATAAATAATATCCCTATACAAAATATGTCCGAATATTTACACGTGGACTCACGTCGTAAACGACGCTGTTTCTGTTTTCGTACACGTACGTGTCGCAAGGCAGGCGCTTGCTGCGATCGAACAGCTCGGCGGGGCAGGCCCCGGGTGGTCGGGGCCCCGGGGCCGCGCGCCCGTAACGCTGGCAATAGTCCAGCGAGCCCTTGTGCCCTGGCGGCACCGCGTGAGTCACCCAAGGCTGGACAAACTCCGTCGGCTCGCTCTCACACTCCCGTATCAGACATCTGCAAAAAACATCCTAATATATACGGAAACCTGATTTGAAGGTCGTGCCAAGTAATATTAACTGTACGGGTCGATCTTCAAGGTTAAGCACTACATCACAAGATCATTCTGTGGGTGGAAGACCACCATTAAGGCTTCATCTGTCTAGCAGAACCTTGATGCTTCGAATTTTATGAGATCCTCTGTAGCCGACAGAGTTTTTTAATTATTATTTAGGTTAACGTTTTGATATTACATACCAACTATTGACCACCGCAGCTTTGGCAGAAACTGCTCGTTTGCATATGCTTGCTTGCATGCTGCATGCATGATTTATGAGTCTTCCAATTATTTCGGATGTGAAATGACAACCTAGAGACGGTTCTGACTTTCTGCAATACGACGGTTCTATTTTTTGATTATCATAATAATGAAATAAGAGTTTCGAATTTATCCACACTTAATAATATAAAGAGGTTAAGTTTGTTTTTTTGTTTTTATGTTTTTATTTGTAGGAGATAATCTCTGGAAGCACAGGTCCAATTGCTATAATTCTTTCACCGATAGAAAGCTGCTTTATTCCTGAGTGACATAGGTTATATTTTATGTACGCTGAAACTGCGGGCAAAAGCTGGTGATAAATAATTGCATTATGCTAACGATTTTCTGCGAAAAGAAGTTAATGTTATCTGCTGTTATGTAAAATAATATTATGACATAAAAAGTTCTACTATAAAGGGTATTCATCCATTATATACCGAGCCTGGATGGTTGCTTGACGTATTTTTTACAAGGTATACAAGGTATACCTCGGAAAAAAAACGTCAAGCCGTTAATCCCGCCTTTTATTATTCAAATCTTTGACAGGCATTGTGATGGTCAGAAACCCTAAATAGCTGACAACATTCTTGCCGAGGAGCATTATATTACCCAGATATAAGTTGAAAGCAGTATGAAAGTCAGCTAGACAGTCGTTCCTTGTAAAATACGATATACAGATCAGTTCAGCTGTGTACCGCTAGACTGGCAGCCGAGCCCAACACAATTCGGAAAAGGCTAGGTAGACAAATTGATTGATCTGATGTAAGTAAATGGATCTTCAATATTTAACGAGGGTATTTCCGTTTACCTGGTAGGTATTAACGCGGTAGTGAAAACAAAATTCATGCTTGAAAAACCAATAAAGATCATCAATATGATGCTTATTATTAAAGACTGCAACTGGTACTTTCCAAATTCACCAATCTCGTTTATGAGTATAGTATCCAATTCTACTATGGGCATGGCTTCAGGTACATTTGGAGGATCTGTTTTCAGTGCTTGGTCAACCTTTTCAACTATTTCAAGCAAATTGGACTCTGTTTGTTCACGTTTCGGGTCCTGCGGTCCAAGCCGAAGCTTGGACATTTTATTGCTGCCAGTTCACAGGTTGGTTACAGTCGTGTTCAATTACCACAATGTCGTGCCATAACTTTTCACTTCATAATAAACTGCTTCTTATCAGTAGGAGTAACTGATAAAATGATCATTACTATAGCCTCCCATTCTGATAAGACATAAATGAAATACATAATACTAGGACGAATAACATTCTCTTGACGACAAGTATAGACAAAAGGTTAATAAACATACAAGTACAGCAGTTATATAGAGGTCAGTGAGTACAGCACAGTGTCTGTCATGCAAGTAATGGGAATCTATGCTATATTTATACTGGTCCTTTAGCTTATCAACTAGGTAACTTAAAAAATCTAGTTTTTCAATTCAAAAAACTTCATAACAAAGCTTCGGTTATATTCCGGCTGAATATTTGTGACATTTTGTCAAATTTTGCCGATTTTTCCACAGTTTCACTCTTCTACTTTTGATAACCATAGATAACTTAGTGTGTAGAATATAGTCTAAGATCCGATTAAGAACGACCTTCACCGGTCTGTTTAATGGATGAAACGTATTTTATGATAAATTTAGTGTATTAAATAATATAACGCGGGTGGGTTGCCTAAGAAATTCCTCGCCAGACTATTATTAATAAAAAATTGAAAATTTACTTTTTTTTAGAAAAATGCACAACCTTTATTCATATTGTCTGTGCGATAAAAGAACCGTCGTGGCGTAAAGTGAAAACAACATTAAAGATTTTAAGTAGCAACCCAACCCAGCCATCCGTCAAATGCCAAACGTCATATAATATTGACACCGGTTTATTTATTATGTTATTTTATTGTGATTTTTAATTGAAATCTTCAGAAATGTGATAAAAAATTTCACTGAGCTGCAGGGGAAATAATATTTAATATATTACAGTTTTTCCAAAGATAACAAATGGCAAATCACACCATTATTGATCAAAACAAAGTCACGAACTTGGGAAACATTGGTATGCTGTTTTTTTGGTACGTAACACTTTTATTTTAATGTTTTTAGACTTCCTAGGTAAACTCCTGTCCCTGTTATCTCCAAATATATATAAATTAAACGGAAATTCATTTAAACATGACGATATTTATTTATTTTGTTTTGGTCAATATTTTCTATGGCTAGTATAAAGAGTATTGATACTTTAAATTTATAATGCGTTTCGACTAACTTAGAATATTTCTTTTCAGGCTTGGGTACGGATACAGTAACTAAAATAAAAAAAGCCAAGTGCGAGTCGGACTCGCGCACTGAGGATTCTGTACAAATTTACCTATGAAATCAATTCCCGAATTGAGTAATGAAGATTTTTCCGAATTACAAACAATTTAATGATAAACGTTGCAATAATATAGCTTATAACCTATATTTTTGCTAAGTTTCATCACGTGAGCAAGTTCAATAAATAGGCTACTAAAAAGGAAGGAAGGAGGAGGACAGTTTGTGAAGATGGATGGAGGTAGTCGTATGTATGGATGTGTCGCGCAAAAACTACTAGACAGAACTTAATAATAAACATTGCAAAAATATAGCACATAAGCTATAACTTTGCAGTTTCATTAGGTGAGGAAATTCAGCCAATAGGATATTTTTTATTATAGGGTGAAGCCGCTGGAAGAAGCTAGTCTAACATAGTTTCAAAATATCAAGATTTAACAGTCGCACTATAATGACGTCACAATGTTGCTTACATAACAAAAACGATATTTATCTACAGCAGCGCCCTCAAATCCCACGACGGTTTACTTTCCGCACAGACTCTATCAGATTTTTTTGCAGACAACAGTATAACATCGTATTCGTAATGAAACAGCGTTTATTTTGATATAGAATTTGTTGTATATCAAAATAAATTCACCTGTTTATACATACCTGTTTATACCTGGCAACCCATAGTTATGCCAGGAAACAAATAGGCAACCCAACATTTTTATGTTCTAAAGGCTTCACACTTTGGGTTAGTATTAAATTTATTCGTTAAACACACCGGTACATTTAAAAAAAAAAAAATTGTTTGTCCAGGAATATCTCAGACAACCCACCCGCGTTATATTATTTAATACACTAAATTTATCATAAAATACGTTTCATCCATTAAACAAACCGGTGAAGGTCGTTTTTAACCGTATCCTCTACTAATACGCACGTACTAAATTCAAGCTTGCTACGGACCAATGCCCAAAAACAAACGATACCGATTAAAGTGAGGGTTTTGGAAATCACGACAGTTCCTCAAAACAAAACCAAGGCGCCTGAAGGACTCCTTAGCAGCAGATATGATGTGGTCGCGAAAAGTAAACTTTTGATCGAAGATGAATCCCAGGTCTTTGATGGAATCAGTTCTCGTAATTATATCTCCATTCGTTTTATATAGAAAGTTGACAGGGTGCCGCATTCGAATATGCATGTATTATATAAACCTTCTTCACTTCACTCTGTCTATTGGTGAAATAATACGCATGAAAATCTGTTCAGTATTTAGTTTTTAAGTTTATAGCGTTCATATAGACCGACGGACGCGGTGGGAGAGTGTTTTATAGTATGTAAAAGATAAATGATAATAATATATAACCATTACGATCAGTATTTAATACAGAAAAGGATCATATTAAAAATAAAATACACAATTTCTTAACGTAACGTCTTACAAACTAAAATGAGTAGGTACAAGCTATCGAGATCATGAGGGTTTAGTTTTGCCGAGTTGCTCAGCATCCTCGAACGTGTCGGGCAGCGTGGTGCCCAGCGTCTCCGGCGTGGTGAAGATCAGCAGCCCCGACAGGCACGCGAAGCTGCCGAACAGCACCGAGGGGAACGGCTCCCACACCTCCTGAGCCTGCGAACATAATTATCGTGAGTAAGTCTCGCACGAAGCACCTAAATAAAAAGTACGATTTAAATAACTAAAGATGAATTAAATGCATCTTATTGACTATACAGGTGAAAAAAAAATCCTTTTTTTCCGATCTTTCTCTTTCTTGCCTAATAACCGCGCCAATGGTTGGTTTAACTCACCACCGCACCGCACTCCAAATATAAATCTTAATAACTAAAATCTTACGTGTCAGCCGGCGCAAGCGCGATCCGCTTCATTTTTTTTTTATTACTGATAGGTTCGCGCTTGACTGCTATCTCACCTGATGGAAAGCGACGATGCCGTCAAAAATGGACCGCGCTCCAAAATTACTAAAAATATACAGTTGACAAAAATGGAAGTGTTTTCAATCCAGAACCAAACGATGTACAGAATCATGAAAAGCGCCACCTGCCCCGAACAAGTAAGTCCTCATATCCTAACCCCTGACCCGGTATTTGTTCACCTATGTATGCTCTTAAAGTGATGTATCATCTAGCACCACAAGTTACAAGCTCCGCCTCAAGAGGGCAAAAAAGTGTTTGCGAAAGTGGCGCCCTGATGAAACCAAAACGTCCCACCATGGACAACAGACAGTTTTTTTGTTGTAGGAAATAGTTTCTGAAAGTTTTTACACCGATAGAAAGCTGCTTTATTCCTGAGTGACATACGCTATATTTTATGTACGTGGGCAAAGCCGCAGGAAAAAGCTAGTACCTAATAAGAAGTAATTTGTTTTTACTGAGAAATCTCTGACAGTATATAGAACTGTGATAGAACCTAATTAAAGTCAGGCTTAGGCAGCAACCAGCCAGGGCCCAAAATTGCATGCAGAGCTAGCGCTTGCAAAGATTTTACAAACGAGGCAGTGAGACCAAGAACAGGTCTGTAAACATCGTATAAGATAAAATAATAATAATTACCGTCTGGAATGAAAGCGAACGTGAACTAGCAGGCTGCGCACAGCCAATAGGCGCAGATGAGCACTGGCTTGCGGCCGATGCGGTCCAACAGTAAAATAGCTACCCAGTAGCCCGGGATCTCTATGGCCGCCACTGTCACGTAATTCAGGTACCCATTGCCTGTCAGGTTCACAGAGTTGATGTTCATGCCGTAGTACACCAGCGTGTTCGTGATCCACCAGATGGGAGTCACCAGGCAACGAGACAGAATCACGCGAGATCTGAACACTAGTATACAGTACTAGTACACAGTATACAACCAAGGTTCCTTTGGTTTTGTAGTGTTCTTTTCATTTTCAGCTGTAGCACGTAGCAATTCCAAACTCTTATCGGAAAGCATCGTCTTATTAGATTTGGCGACTTTCTTCAAAATCTGTTCTGACTCCTCATAGCGACCCTTACTCATAAGTCAGCGGACAGATTCAGACAAGATCCAGAAGTAGCTGACGATGAGGATCTGCGGCGCGTACAGGACCTGAGTGAGAGGGCGCCAGGCCTGCACGCCCCACGCGATTAAGCCGAGTAACAACTGCCCCAGAGCGAATAGCGTGGAGATAGTGGCTCCTGTGATCACACGGTACTTGGGACCTACCAGCTCCGTTACTGTAATGAAACATCACATGTTAGCGTAAATCACACAAACGTGTGTTTAAAATAACTTGAAACTGAAAATTATTTCTTAAAATGTTGGAATCCACTGTCACTTGATTAAGTTTAGGTAAGTAGATAAATCAAATCTTTACCTAAAATAAAACAAGACGAAAAAGCTCCGGCGCCCACTGTGGACTCCAAAACCTCGAGAGCGAGGAACCACTCGGAAGAGTTAACGAAGGAGCGCACGAGACCGATCCAGCCCGTGTTGAAAGCATTGATGATGAGCGCCACACGGCGGCCCCAGCGGTCAGAGATGTAGCCGGTGACGGGCAGCACCAACAGCGTACCGATGGTGCGGATAGACCCGATCTGTGAGCGCCTCCACTCGCCGCATGCCATGTCGAACTAGAACGAGGAATAAAACAAGTGGCATCACTTTTGAAACAGCCATACTCCCCGAACATTCGAATAGCTAAGTAAATAAAGTTATCATCATTATAACTGAGATTTTTTTTCTTGCATACTATGTCAATCCGTTGTTGAAATCTATCAATCGTTTTAGTTTATGCACTTCAGGCTATGTCAATCCTGCATCGATAGATTCACTAATTAACATATACGCTTAAATGTATATCTTATGAGCAAAACATCGGTAGCAGCTCTAAATTAATAAACAATGATTAATACAACGATTACGTTCATTGACGGTTGGATTACGATAACTCACGCAATTACTGGTCGCTTTCAATATTATGTCGGTAATTAAATAATAAATTACGCACATTGACATTCTTTTTCATTCATTCTTCAACTTGATTGATGCTATAAATTTTTCAAAATGTGCGAAGTAAAATATACCACAAATAGCAACATACTTATTTACGTTTTCAAGATACTTTTTTTTCACAATTTTTTTTTTTTTTTCACAGAATCAGCCCTGCGTTCTGGACGAGTCGAACAGCGAGGCGGGACCGGTAGGGTCCGGCACCACATTCGGAGTACTGATGTTCACGAAGCGCTCACAGGCTTCAAACGAACTACCGCTAGCTGGGATGGCGTTCAACACCCAGGAAGGGGAGAACTCAGGGTCAGGGCCATCGCATTCTGGGATCAGGCACCTGGAGATTGCAATGAAGTTATTAGGGGGTTTATTTTAAAAATAAATGAGAGAATTGTTGATGAAATTAACACACTACGTAAAGCCAAGTTCTGCTAAGTTACTAGTCAACTGACTTATTACGTTATAAATGTAGTGTAGCCTGTAGATACTGTATTACAGGATCGTTCGCTATTATTTATTATATACTTTATTGTATCTCTACAATCTAAATATATTTTATGGAAACCTACTTTTAAACGCATTTTGTTGTACATATGTTTTGCAGGAATCCCTCAAAGGTGAATAAATAAAACCGTTGCTATGGAAACCGAATACCCGAGGCCGTACCACGAGCTCCATTTGACAACCAAAACTGAGCGGTTAAAGATATGGAGCTATGTAGGGTGTAAAGCTCCACCCTCTTTCTCGCGCTACAGATAGATATTTTAAACGTCATGTTAATACTCCTGATATTATTGTAATCAATTGATATCTACAGACACTAATAAGATCAACTCAGTACTGTATTGATACTTGCCTAAGCCTTCTGTCTGTAAACCAGAATTTAAATCTTTAGCTTGTATTTATCCTAGAGGTTGTGAAGATATATTCTCCGGACGCAAACGCAGAGAATATGATAGGGAAACCTGCGAGTAGAAGAGTCACGATCTGGTACTTTCCGAACTGACCCAACTCCTCTACCAGGATCGTGTCAAGGTCCACTCCCTTGGACGGATTCGTTTCCTCTTTCTCCTGACTTGTCATGGTGGCTGATCCTTCGGGCCAGATACTTTGCTTAAGCTTGATGACCGGTACGCGGCCCTACGCGACCGCTTGAGTAATGAGAGCACTAGCACCATATATGCCTAGATTAATCGGCATCGCATCAGGTAACGCTTATATTACCCAAATCATGCAATTTTTTTATCGCTACGTTGGTGAGGACGGCAATAAAATTAATAATCTAAGAAAACTGCACGCTATTTTAGAAAATACAGCTTTTGACAGTAAAGGCTACAGTTGCTTGCAAGATACTTAAAATATTTTAATAATCCGTCACATGTGAATTGAGATAAGTGTGTATTTTCAATTGTTTGGTAGGTACTTTCGGCTTGTCTGTTTATACTCGTGTATATGATAATCATTATATTATATTCATTGATACCTGGTAATATCAGTTTGTGATGGGACATGTAATCCAATTCTCTTATCTATTTATATAATTAATTATCTATACAAATAAAAGAATTGGATATCCCATCACGAACTCCTTTATTGCTACAAATTTTTAGTAAATAACTCCAAACCGAAACCCTACTTATAAATTTGATAAATGGCACGAGACAATTCTGGAATCCCATTGTGAGATCTCAGCATTATCTGGGATTCCTATACCATAGCATATTTAGATTTTAACTGCACTGCTGATCAGAGCACAGATAGATAAAGATGAAAAGAAGCTTAGTTCTCACTCAACCTAAGAATGTGCCGACTTCATAGTGTTCAGTAAGCTATTTATGGTTAATTGTCCATAAATCAAGTTATGAAATTACCATTGGTAATGAGTGCAACAAGTGATACATGGCCTAGACTCTTTCAAAAGATGTTCACTGATTTAATACCAACTCAAATTGTGCACTATTTTGATTTACTTGTTATAGAAGCTAACTTTAAGTCAAAATATGGCATTACTGCAAATAATTTTAGCAATATTTTTTTTTTTTGGTTTTTACATCATAAATTGCAACAAAAACTCTGTTTAGACATTGGAGTCACCTGGACCATAATAGTAAATTATGATATTTAGAACCGAGCCGTGGCGAGGGTCGAGAACCGAGAAAGGTAATCATTAATTACTCACGTGTATCATACGACGTTTTTTCAATACACTTGTGAAGAAAATAACTAAAACTAGTAAACTTTTGTGGCGGTAAAAATCTGTTCTCATATGCGTGCCCATATTTTTTTTATTTTTTTACCTTTCAATACACTCATTGAAATAAATAAACGGAGGTTGACCGGCGACTCGTGGGGGACGACCTGCACCCAGCCTGATATGGTAAATGTAATAAAGTTATAGCGGCGGAGAGGTTGAACAATAAGGTTTTAACTACATTATAGCACTAGTACGTAATGGTAATCAAAATGTCACAGTTTGGTAACAAGGGCTATTATGTACCTAAGCGCAGTGCAATAAGAGTCACTTTCTGAGCAAGTGTATTGAAAAAACTATTTTTTTACGAACTTGGGAGAGACCAATCGATAGAGTGAAAAATTTTGGTTAAAATGATCACTACCCCAAGGTAGCGATTTATGAATATCCATTACTATTAAGATAATCATAGCTTCAAAAAAGTGTTAATACCTATAACTAAACCCAGTCCCAGCAGTGGGAACATTAAAAAGGACGATGATGATGATGGTGAAACAGATTAAACAACTGAAACCTTTTTGTTAAGGTTTTCTAGGTACGGGCTAGCATGACATCTACTACAGGGACCGCCTCAGACATTAGGAAGTGCGGTAACTCTTCCTTTCCTTTTAATTTGAGTAGAACCACTTGATTAACATTATGACAACGGCCATTTATGCTCGCGAAGGAAAATACCCTACAACGACTGGGCTCTTTTGTGTACAATTGTGCTGGCATTGCCTGTGATTCTGATGCAAGCTCGCCAGAAGCGTTTTGGGAAGTCAGTTAAGCAACAATCCACAGCTTGACTCTCATGAAAGCTTTTAGGAGACAGTAAAATCGTTTTCGATTTGTGATTATAGCATCGGCTAACTGCTGATTTGAGCAAGTCGTTTTAGAAACTCAGTGAGCGTATAATACGCATACGATAATCTACACTACACTAATATAATAAAGAGGTAAAGTTTGTTTTTTTGTTTGTAGGAGGTAATCTCTGTCGGTCCGATTGCAAAAATTTTTTCACCGATAGAAAGCTGCTTTATTCCTGAGTGACATCTAGGCTATATTTTATGTACGCGGACGAAGTCGCGGGGAAAAGCTAGTAACAAATAAAAATTTGCAGACGCTGTGTCTAAGTTCTGACATTCTCGGTTGTTCTCTATGTTATTTAAACCTTCCTCATGAATTACTCTGTCTATTGGTGAAAACCAATACGAATCCATTCAGTAGTTGTTGAGCTTGACAGACTGACTCTGCTGTAAACTTTGTTGTATAATATGAGATGTTATAGGATAATAAACTAGATTTATCATAAAAAGAAACAAACATTCTATAAATAAAAATATACAATTTAATTACATGACGTCTTACAAACTATAATGAGTAGGTACATGCTATCGAGATCATGAGGGTTTGGCTTTGCCGAGTTGCTCAGCATCCTCGAACGTGTCGGGCAGCGTGGTGCCCAGCGTCTCCGGCGTTGTGAAGATCAGCAGCCCCGACAGGCACGCGAAGCTGCCGAACAGAACTGAGGGGAACGGCTCCCACACCTCCTGAGCCTGCAAACATAATGATCGTGAGTCCCGCACGGTGTACCTAAATAAAAGGTATGATTTAAATAACTAAGGCGGTGCTCGCGCAATTAAAATGCCTTAAGCATCTTATTGACTACACAGGTAAACTTTCCATTTTTCCGTCCTACCCTCTCTTGCCAAATAACCTCACCCCATAATATAAATCTTGATAACTAAAATCCTATTAATTCGTGTCAACTGGTGCACGCGGGGCTCATTTAGAATGACTAAAGATACGCAGTGTACAAATATAGTTTAAGGGTTTTTAATCCAGAACCAAATGTTGTACAGAATCATAAAAAACGCCACCTGCCTCGAACAAGTAAGTCCTCATATCGATTCGTAACCCCTAAACCTGTATTTGTTCACCTGTGCTTTTAAAGTGATAACGCCGCGAGTTACACGCTCCGCTAAGTTACATCCCCGCAAATTGTTCAATCGAATCTGCGAATAATGTAGGGGGTCCAGGGGTTTTTTTTACTAATTAAATCCCACTTCTATGTTTCTTCGTTGCCTTGCATCCCAGGACCCCGGTTTGTCTTTTTAAAAGCCAACCCATGTCCCCAGTAGGCTTCGACTCTGCTGGGCTGCTACGGTTTTGCTAATATCTCGTTGAGGCACGCGTGCGTCGCACGCACCATCGACGATACCAGATGGACGGTTACCAGATGACCGGACGGCAAGTTACTCATTGCTCGCCGTCCGCAAGCCCTCGCCTGCGATGAGTACCATTCCCTCGTGCATGCGGCTATGTCTTTCGCTAACATTATTCTACGCAAAAGGAGGCGACGGCCTGCCATTCGTCCTCGTTCCGGACCATGACCTATACCAGGACCAGGCGCAAGAATTCGTTGCCACCGATCGCCCCCACGAGGACACGGTGGTCCTCTGCCCAAGAGGGATACACCTCTACCTTATACTCCACCGTATCCTCCAGGTGGTCCGCACAATGATCACCCTGGAGCGTTTCTTCCGCACAAATCAGGTGCAGGAACCTTCCTGAACTTACCATGTCCGGTGAGGACCTACGTCATGTGAAAGTTTGATGGTACACTTACTAGCGCGGGAGTGAGAGGTGCTGTGATAGAGCCGAGCCGGCCCACCATGGACGAGAACGCGAACAGGTTGTGTCGGTACTTGGTGGGGTACAGCTCCGCTGTGTACACGTATACTGACGTCATCACGATGGCGATGCAGTACTTGCCGAACAGGTACAGAGCTAGACGCAAGCCGTCGTTACCTGCAACATGGACATTTGTGTAAAAAGTATGTAACAGCACTGCAAATGTTTTCTCCGAAGGGTATATGGTTAAACCTTCAGTACACCCACTATTTGCAAGTTACGCTTCATAATCATCATCATTTCAGCCGATACACGTCCACTGTTGGACATAGGCCTCCCCCAAGAGTATAAGTTATGCTTATGTCCTATGTATCAACTATTTATTGCCATAAATCAGGCAGAAATACTATATACTTGGTGTTACTGAGAAATCTCTGGTTTTAGATCGCACTTTTTTCTCCGGCTTGGGAAGCTGCCAGCCAAGACCCAGAACCGTAAGCTCAGCAGTTGTGCTTGAGAACACACTTGACCAAAGAGGCAGTAAGACTAAAAACAACTCTTGCAAAACGGGGTAAACATCGTAAAAGATACAATAATAATAATTACCGTCAGGCATGAAAGCGAACGCGAACTGGCAGGCCGCGCACAGCCAATAGGCGCAGATGAGCACTGGCTTGCGGCCGACGCGGTCCAACAGTAGAATAGCCGTCCAGTAGCCAGGGATCTCTATGGCCGCCACTGCCACGTAATTCAGATACCCATTACCCGTCATGTTTACCGAGTTGATGTTCATGCCGTAGTACACAAGCGTGTTCGTAATCCACCAGATTGGAGACACCAAGCAACGAGACAGAATCACGCGAGATCTGAACACTAGAACAACTAACCAAGGTTCTTTTGGCTTCGGAGTGTTCTTTTCCTTTTCAGCTGTAGCACGTAGCAATTCCAAACTCTTATCGGAAAGCACAGTCTTATTAGATTTGGCGACTTTCTTCAAAATATGTTCGGACTCCTCATAGCGACCCTTACTCATAAGCCAGCGGACCGATTCAGACAAGATCCAGAAGTAGCTGACGACGAGGATTTGCGGCGCATAAAGAACTTGTGTGAGGGGGCGCCAGGCCGGCACTCCCCACGCTATGAAACCGAGGATAACCTGCCCCAGGGCGAATAACGTGGAGATAGTGGCTCCTGCGATTACACGGTACTTAGGACCTACCAGCTCCGTGACTGTAATGAAACATAAAGTGTTAGTCTACGCATTATCCATACAAAGGTGTGTGATTATTTCGCCACTTGATCAAGTTTAAGTAAGTGACAAATTCATTAAATCCTCACCTAAAATATAGCAAGACGAGTACGCTCCGGCCCCCACCGAGGACTCTATGACCTCGAGGGCGAGGAACCACTCGTAAGAGTTGACAAAAGACCTAACGAGGCCGATCCAACCGGTGTTGAAGGCGTTGATGGTGAGCGCCACACGGCGGCCCCAGCGGTCAGAGATGTAGCCGGTGATGGGCAGCACCAACAGCGTGCCGATGGTGCGGATGGATCCGATCTGCGAGCGCCTCCACTCATCGCATGCCATGTCGAACTGGAACGAGGAATTTATTTATTTATTATTATTAGGATCGCCCACATTACAGGCACTGGGAATTTACAGGTTCATTTTATATAACTATTCAAGTGCTGCAAACACTTATAGACAATAAATAAATCAAACGACATCACTATATCAATTACCATATTCACCTACCGCCACACTAAAATTGCCAAAGGATGGTGCGGGTGACAGCTGGTGGATTCATACAATGTAGCTACCTATCCTTTTCTCATTTTAATCCTACTGTCAACCACTCATGCTATGTAAAAAAGACCTTAGTACAGTAGAACCTACGATATTTTAGCAGTTTAGACGTTCCTCAAGCCATACTCCACAAAAATTCTAAAAGCGATAATATGATAAATAAAAAAAGTTATCATCAATACTATACTCGTAACTGAGAATTTCTTTTCCTGTAACTTTATGCAACTTATGTTTCCATCAATAATTGTTTCATGCATCTCAGGCTGTGTGAAACATTTATCACTTGATTCATTAAACTATACGCATATCTTATGAGAAAAACATCGATAGCAGCTTTAAATTAAACAATGACTGATTATTGCAATGATTAGGTTCTTTGACGGCCAGATTACGATAACTCACGCGATTACTTGTCGCTATCAATATTAAGTCGGTAATTAGGTAATTAAATAATAAATTACGCACATTGGCATTCCCAAAACAAAGCTTTTTACAACTTGATTGATGCTATAAATTTTTCAACATGTGCGAGGTAAATAATTATCATGAAAACATTTTAGATAGAGAGCAGATTCTTATGAGTACCTAAATTCGTCCTAATCTATGTTTCTTTACTTTTTGGCTTTTCTCATTTTCATTTCTGATCATGAAAAGAGTTTTTTTAATAAACTTACTTACAACTTTACTTGACCCGTTGTTGGCTCACATATTGCTTCTCGTTACATATAGCTTATCATCAACTAACATTGGTAAAGATTTCACATATTAGTGATTTAATAAAGGTTACTTCGATAAGACAACAAATACAATATTTCTAATCTACAGGAAGCCAATATTACTATTATCTATGTATAATATTTACATAATTAGGTATGTGTACCAAGTTAATAATCTCATAATATTCTATGATCCAACGTAGTAAAAATCAAAGGGATCATCTATAGTAAAATAAGACTCACTAAAAACTTTGGGTACTGAAGACATTTAGGACAAAATCAATATGCCTAACACAATGATAACACTGATCAACAAAAACAAACACTTGTCGGCTTTAATAAGATGTTTTTAACTGATATTATGTTTAAAATAAAGTTAAGTATAATTGAAATTATAATCATTTTGATACAATCAGTCTGTAAAACGATTATTATTTTTTAAAGTATTTATTAAAGTGAAGTTTGTACGTGAAAACTAAAGCTTTCAGGTGGTTTTAGTGGAAGGTTATTGTCACTGCGGAGGATCGGTTTTTAGGCAAATAGCACGTCAGGAATCTTGAAAAGTAGAATATGCAGTATATACTCACAATTTCGCCAGACAAACAGGTGTTTGATGTAATATGGAAACAGTAAACATGGAACCCCAAAAGGTGAAAGGCGGAGAATATAATTATGCAACTAAAAATCATTGCCAAGCCCATTTGCGATTACCAATAACATATTTTAAATATTAATGTCATAGAAGTAGATGAAGATCGAAGAAACGGTTGTGTGATGAAACGACTAGAAAGGAGTTGACTGTTGTGAAATCGGTCAATGAAGATGTACGAAAGAAGATAATATGCTGCTCCAGTTACTAGTAAATTCTGTACCTCAGAGGTAAACAATAGTAACTCCACTTTTTTGAAAATATGTTTTTTTGCACTGTTAAAATTGTAAGAACCAGTTCTACGTAATGGTGTAGGGCATTAAGTCCTACGACATCTAGGAAGAGAAATATTCAATCGTATATGACATAAAACATATCGGGTATAGGACTTAAAATGATGATAAGATTGTTTACTCCTCAGCTTTACACGCACTTAATGTTGTTCTAAACTTTATTGTAATTATGTGTAATACATAATAATTCCATCTAATAATTATAAAAAATACAATTGAGTTTGTTTCAATATCTTTAAACCAACTATGTCAAAAATACATTTAAAGTTTCTATCCGCGCGTTTTTGCCTCTCCTGTAAAATTTACTTTTTGGCACATACTGTTGTTTACCTCTGAGGTACAGAATTGGTGTAAGGGCAGGGGGAATGGTGCAGGTACACTTACGTCGTAAACAACACTAAGTTGGTTCTCGTAGACATAACTGTCGCAGTCCTGAGTTCTGGACAAGTCGAACAGCGAGGCGGGACAGGTAGGGTCCGGCACCACAGCCGGAGTACTGATGTTCACGAAGCGCTCACAGGCTGCAAAGGAACTACCGCTGGATGGGATGGCGTTCAGCACCCAAGAAGGGGAGAACTCAGGGTTAGAGCCATCGCATTCTGGGATCTGGCACCTGGAGATTGCAATGTAGTTATTAATGGGTATATTTTAGAAGAAAGTCAGGGAACTTCATTGTTGATGAGATTGACACGTTTCGTAAACCCAAGTTCGCGAGTTACAAATCAAGTTTATTTTTTATTTTATTTTTTTTTATTGTTGAAAGGTTCGCGCTTGACTGCTATCTCACCTGATGGAAAGCAACGATGCGTTTGCATTATCACTGAAGTTCTCAGATCTAACCTATCGTTGATCAACAATTCTAGAGGTATTCTGTGTTTACAAATTATTTTTCATCGAAAGTCATAGCATTATTTCGAAATAATCCAAAGCCCTGACATTCACGATGTTTTGTAATAACACAATTTAATAGATTGCTACATATTTTGTACCCGACTTAATCATTGAGTTGGATAATGGAGGATACATAGCTGCTTACAGTTACAACGGAACCTCCGAAATCGGCGACCGAGGGACGACCGCGCCGGAAACCGGAAGCGCCGGGAAAGCTCCTGTCGTGCGACTAACTTATTATATTATACATGTAGTGTAGTCTGTAGGTGCTGCATTACACGACCATTCTGTTATTATCTCTACAATAAACTTATCACTATTTCTACTTTTAGAAGCGCTTTGGTGTAGATATGCTCTGTAGGAATCCCTTGACAATGAAGTAATAAAACCATTGCTAAGGAATTCGACTGTCTAACATTATTATAATCAATTCACATCTTCAGGCACTAATAAGATCAACACAGTGTTTGATCGGTACCTTTTTAAACCTTCTGTCTGTAAACCAGATTTTGAATCTATATGTGAATTTATTATATTTATACTTTACCTTGTATTTATCCTAGCGGTTGTGAAGATATACTCTCCGGAGGCAAAAGCAGAGAATATGACAGGGAAAGCGGCGAGCAGCAGAGTCACAATCTGGTACTTTCCGAACTGGCCCAACTCCTCTACCAGGATCGTGTCCAGGTCCACTCCCTTGGACGGCTTCGTTTCCCCTTTCTCCTGACTTGTCATGGTGACTGATCCTTCGGGCCGGATACTTTTTTAACTTGTTGACCGGTACGCGGCCCTACGCGACCGCCTGAGTAATGAGAGCACTAGCACTATATAGTCCAAGATTAATCGGCATCGCATCAGGTTATATTACCAAATCATGCAATCTTTTTATCGCTAATAAGTTATTGAGGTATCTAATAATCCATGAAAAATTGCACGCTATTCTAGGAAATATAGTTTTGACAATAAGTGCTACAGTTGCGTGAAAGCTATTTAAAATATTTTTATAATCCTTTATAAGACACACGTGAATATTGAGATAAGAGTGGATATTATCTTTGAACGTGAAACGTCTTTAAAATCACACCAAAACATATGGGTACCACTATTTGTACTTCTAATTTCAATATTTAGCTTATATAGTCATCTCGCTGATAAGACCTTGAGTTTGCATTCATCGGGGCTAGCTAGCCTAGGACTTAGCGTAGAATAACTGGTTTCTTTTCAATATAATTTACTATTCATATGTGATAGCGTGGTGATTCTTTCGAGTTCAGTTAAATCAATCGATTTAAATAATAAATGTGACTTGACGATATTTATACTCAAAAATAACCGATAGGTAAGTGTAAAAAAATGTATGTCGGTCTCAACCCGAGCGAGGAGCCAACCAGGAATATAAAACACAGTTACTGTTATCGTCGGAAAGAGCAGGGCCATGCACAGGAACTCCGATGTCAGGAGTCGAGCGAGCGAGGCGGTTTCGGGGACGTCTGAACCTGCGAGCCTGCACGTTCAATAAATGACACCGATTCCGCGTGGACCTTTACTACTACCATCGATTGTAGAATATAAAATGGAATGTTATTTGTATTAACCTACATTCAGTGTAAGATTGTATTTGTATTAAAATATTTAGAGCGAAGTCAGTTTCGTTTTCTTTCAATCTTAAACTCTAAGGCCCAGCGCACACCGCTGGAGGCGCGGCGAAGCGCATTTCCTTGACGCGCGGGCGGATTCCGCGGGATTCGAGCGGCGCCAAGAGCCCTTGAGAGCCATCGAGCGCAGAGGAGCGCGGTGGCGCGCAGCTACTCCAAGCGCGGCCAAGTAATTTAGTGCTGATCGATACTTTGCACAGACAACTCGCTCTCGTTCGTAATGGATGTGGACTGGGACATGATTATTATTGCTGCGCTTGCAGAAGAAGAAGAAGAAGAAAAATGGAAAAGAAAAAGCAAAAATGTGCATTTGTCCGTCAGCCAGCCGCGCGCGGAGCAATGCAGCGGAGCGCAGAGCAGTGCAGCGGAGTGCAAAGCAGCATGGCGGCGACTGGAGCACTCGCGCGCATGCTCTTGTAGTAGCTTAAAGGCGCACCGAGCGCCGCATGCGAATTTATTCTTTTGTAGACCGTATGTCAAGGTGGTTAAGGTTTATATTAAATTGTTGTCTTCAATTGCGCTCCGCCGCGCCTCCAGCGGTGTGCGCTGGGCCTAAATGTCACTCGCCGATGTAGACATTACATGTTAAAACCAACGGCCGTGTCACAAAATACACAGGTACAGAAGACAATCTCCTGTATGTACTTCACTTTTTATTAATGGTAATGAGCGTTTGAGCCGGGACTGTTCAACGAGTGATCCGAGACGCGACCGAGACATCGTGTCGATGAGCGGTGTCTATGTGTGCGTTGCTCGAGCGCGCTTTGTATGTTAGATTGACTTCTGTACCTATCTATTTTGTGACCGTGTGCACCGACACAACCCCATCCTATCTTTTAATTGTTTACCAATTATTATTGATAGCATAATTTTGTTTCTGATGTCCTTCTACTTCATTGATTTATTGTTACAAATACTTCCTATTACAGCACAGGTACTAAGGACGATTGAAATGAGTAGGTAGTCGATGCTTAAAATTATTTAATGTGTAGATACAACTAGTAGTAGGCGTAACAATCTATCACTCGCTGTCAGAGTCCACAGTAGAAGTCCGTTCTCTTTTAAGTTTCATAACTTGTCGGTCTCTTAACTTCAAGCTGTTGATCAACTTCATCACTTGTATCCTGAACTCAAACTTGGAGGATTCGGAGAGTTTCTTGACCGAGGGTGTAATGGACTTGAAGAACGATCTGTCCTCGTCTTCTTCTTTCTGAATGAGGTTGGCGAGGACTGCGATGATGTTTTCTTCGCTTTCTTCTTTACTGCTACCGACGGAGCCGTACTCGAGTTTGGGTCGCTTGGCGGGGTTGTCGGCTACCTGCGTGTCTGCGCACTCATCGATGTCCACAAACACTTCCTGCAGCCAGTTGTGCGAGTTCTCGTGGTCTCCGTCGTCTTCGTTGTCTATTCGCTCCTCGATATAGCTCTTGTTGCTCTTCCTATCTCCCTCCGCCAGGTAGATAGGGTCCAGGAACGTCAGCTCATCTGCATAAACGTACGGTCTTCGTATTCCAGGTTTTCGTGACTTCACATATGAGTCTCTGACATTGTACCATTTTCTTGTTATTATATTTCCTGTGAATAATTAAAAATCGAATAAGTAATGTTTGTTTTCCTCTTTGCGACCGCAACACAAATTACATCGACTGGTTAATATAATACATTATTTTATTACTCGTGGTTTTTCTATAATTAATGATTAATTAACAAAACTAGTACCTGCCCTAGCCCGCATTGCTCACTCACTGACAATAACGCAATTATCATTACTTTTGGGCTTGAGATATATTTACTATTGTGCAGCTTGTTTATAGCTATAACACTCCACACGTGCTAACATTTAATAATAATCTTTATATCCTTACTTATGATAAAACAAAATCCCCCAAAGCGTTTGTTTGTGTTTATGAACTCGAAAACTCTACTGAACAGACTTTTTGCAGTTTTTACTAATAAACTGAAGAGTGATTCGAGAAAAATACATGCATATTATAGCAGAGAGAAGACGAGAATTTCAAAGATTTTTAACACTCGTACAAAGCTATGGCGAATCGCTAGTATATGATTAAAAATGATCAATAAATGTCAAATTCTAAAAAAATATTTCTGACTGTAGTAGAAGTTATTTTTACAATGATTTTGATTATTTTTTTTTTATTATGAGCAATGATGATTTTTAAATGAAAGTGCAGTTTTTTTTTTACAAAATTGCTGGTGTTGATTAAGTTCATTTGGTACTGTTTTATTGTTTTTCTTTTATAATACAAGAACAAGTTATTTTACATTAATTGTGGCGATGCTTGGGGGAGTCCTATGCCCAACAGTGGACGTATATCGGCTGAAATGATGATGATGATGAAGTTATTTTAACTAAACTGATTAAAAATTTATAACGATAACTTTGTTGTTAAATAATTACTCAATAACTGTCTTTTTTATTTCTATAAAATTTTGGCAACGTTGAACACAATATATAATAAAATTTCCATTTCTAAGAGCTCATTTCAAATTGTTACATAAAAACGCGTACCCTTTTTAATGATAAATGATATTTATTTTGCAAATAGGTTTAAAAAACACTTTTACACGTCAATTTTTTTTTTCGTCAATTTATGCTAGATGAGGCCGGTGTTTCCTATCTGACTACCCTGAGAAGAAACACCGAAACAAACTCAGGGGTCAAAGTCTCTTTTAAAGTCCATACAGTAAATATGTAATGGTCAAATCACATGAGAACCATGCAGATTTGTCTGAGATGGTCTTTTGAAGAAAGAACCATACAGATTTGAGTGGACCTGTCCAATCAGTGTAAGCATTTGTCAGTATTCGAAAAGCTCAACTTAGGACTACTAAGGAGCTCCACGACTTGACGAACAATACCAAAGAAAGGACATTTGGGTAGGCCGCAGAAAATACTCAAATTGCCAGACATACGTTAAAATTACTGAATAGAAAAGAAAAAGCAATCAACATAGTCCTCACATTTACAATAATCTAAGGAAATTAATAGTTTACAAAATATTTAGCAAAGTAAATATTTGTGTCAAAGAAAAAAAAAAAAATACTTTAAGTACTTAAAATGTATACACGTCAATTTGTAAAATAAAATAAAAATAATCTCCAATGTCAAATTGTAAAAAAATAAATAAAATAAAAAGAAAAGGCACATTTGAAAATAAAAATAATAATAAAAAAAAAATACAAAAAGAAGATAAAAATAAAAATATCAACAGTTGTAGTAAGTACTGGAGCAGGTCAATCCCAAGCCTTCTCGTCCTGGATCTCGTCTTGTGTCCTTTACAGTGTAAAAAGCCTTTTGACAAAGTTTACGTTTTACAAATGATTTGAACTTATTAAGGCTTAGTTGTTGAATATGACTAGGAAGTTTATTATAGAAGTGTATACATTGGCATCTAAATGAGCCCCCTATTTTTTTGAGCCTGGTTGCAGGAACTACAAATTTATGTTTGTTTCTTGTATTAAAATTATGAATATCACTGTATTTTTTAAACATGTCTATATTTTTATGGGCATACAAAATATTCTCGTAAATATACTGTGAAGGCACAGTCATTACATTAATTTCTTTAAATTTATCTCTGAGGGAGTATCTGGGACTTAATTTATAAATTGAACGAATAGCCCTTTTCTGTAAAACGAAAATTGTCTGTATATCGGCGGCATTTCCCCATAATAGAATACCGTACGACATGACACTATGAAAATAGCTAAAGTAAACTAAACGGGTTGTCTCTAAATCAGTTAAATTTCGAATTTGTCTTACAGCATATGCTGCTGAACTAAGTTTTTTCGACAATTTGTCTATATGTGGGCCCCACTGAAGCTTAGCGTCTAGAGTAATGCCCAAGAACACAGTAGTATCTTCAGGACTCAACTCTTTACCTTTTATTAGCACACTGGTTTCTACTTGCCTCACATGAGGCATGGTAAACTTAATACATTTGTTTTTTTTTTCATTAAGAAGCAGGTTATTTACATTAAACCAGTGTACTATTTTTGAAAGAGCTATATTTATATCGTCAGTAACCTGCTGCTGACGTTTAAGTTTAAACAAAAGTGAAGTGTCGTCTGCAAACAACACTATATTATGATTGTCTTCTATGAGGTAAGGTATGCAAAGTGTACGCGTTTTTATGTAACAATTTGACTACCTACCATCAATATTATTATTAATATAATAATAATAATACCATCAATAACAATAACTTTTGAAATTCGCGAAATTTTATTCACGCACTAAGATGATTATTATATTGGAATTGTAACAAAAAATTGACATTAATAGAATCTGGCATTATAATAATTTGGGGTTTATACTAGAATCTGACATTTGTAGAATCTGGCATTTGTAGTATCTGGCATTTGTAGAATCTGGCATTCATAGAATGTGTCATTTATCGACTAAACCAAACTAAACAGAAACAAAAATGCTTCTCTCCAGTTCCTCACCTATAAGATTCTTTTTGTGGTCGTCGAGAGTGTCGTAGGCGGGCTCGAACTCGAGGTAGATGTCGTGCCAGGCCTTGTCCTTGCCTGCCTTCTCGCGGTAGGAGGGGTGGCAGCGGTCCCACAAGCACTGGTGTTGGCGCACGAGCCTGATCAGCTCGCGCGTCGCGATCATCTTCTTAGAAAAGTGCTGCACGGTCAAGCTGGTTAATAAAAAAAACAGCTGTTCATAAGAGCATCAGCTCTGACTGCCGCCTTTACTTTAATAGTACAGGCAGCAGAGTATTTGGACAATTGTACTGAAAGTAGTGTAAATAAAGTGGCTTGATTTTGAACCCTTTCAGTGAGATAGTCTCATTAATTATAAATTATGTTATTATATTGTTCCTCAGTGCGACTGCTCTTGCAGTTTAAGGTTCGATTGTAAAGAATTTATTTCGTAGTTAGAACTGTGGATGAACTTGTGCTTCGTTAATAACAACATCATCAACAGCTTGTTCCATATTATTTTACATGGCGCTTGATCATAACTGTTGAAACATCAACCCAATAAGTCATCGTGCCGTCACTGACCTCTACACGTCTACCAAATGACGTCACGGTTTTACTCTTTCACTATACATTTTTTTTTTTTTTTTTTTTTTTTTTTTCTAGCCGTTGCTGTCCCACTGCTGGGCAAAGGCCTCCCCCAAGTCCTTCCAAACTTTCTTCTCCTGCGCCGTATATACATTATTACAACAATATAATTATTACTCAGGTTATTAGGAATTCTACCTTTATGTTTGAATACGCTAATGGTCATTGGAGTAAGGCCATAAGAAGTAGGTTATGTATCGGCATCTAAATGATTTGTTTCATTGTCGACTATTATTGTTTGCGCCGACTCGAAATTTCTGACGGAAATACAGTCAGTGCAGTGGCAGTGGTCATAGTATGAGAGGCATGCGGAGACAAACATAAACAAAAGATGCCTTTCCCTGAACATAGCCGAATGGTATTTATGTACCTGTAACCTAAATAAATAGATAGAAAATGAACACGTCAAACTAAACATGACTTTCGCTACTAACTCTTGGCTTACTATTTATTAACTTAATTTCAATCATTTAAATGCAATTCATTTTTTTAATCATTCACATAACATAAGAATAAATACATAACAGGTAGAACGCAATTTTTGTAACTTTACCTCTAGTTTTAGCCCTTATTGTAGAAATATTTATGTAAATCAATCAATTCAATAAACATTATTATTATTATTATTATAATGTGTCTATTTATAAATAGGTAGACAAAATATCTCCCATTAAGTGACAAAAGTTCACGGAGAACAAGAACACAAACAGGGTAAACACTGCTGACCTTGAACCAGTTTGTCGAATATTGAACCGAGTTTCGCGCCAAATGCACACCGAGCGACCTTACGCCCCCGGCATAAAGACCAAAATAGAACGCCCGCCATCTAAGTGCAGGCAAAGTTCACTTTAACACAACGTCAGTGTCACTTTTGAAGATATCTATAATCTATTTAGTTTAGACAAGTAATTGCCACCAATACATATTAGTAACGTTACGTATCGAACATTTGTTAGTACTTAATACAAGGGCGAGGATCCGACAGTCACCCACCTTATATTTGTATCGGAGTCCGACATTATCACTGTCTTCAAACTGCTCCTATCCGGTTTCAAAATGGCGGTTTCCTTGAAATTTCTCACAAAAATCACACCAAGCTACACGAAATACATTTTAGATATGGAAAGGTCACGGGAATATTATAATGGATGAATATTTAGTAGTAAACGTTGTGCAAAAATGCGTATATTCCCCTAGCGAGTTTACACAATACTGTCGGCGGCGGAGCGGAGCGGCAGCCGTGCGCCGGACGGCCGCTATCCGGTCCGAGGAACGGCAACGCCGCGCACCGGAGTTGGAAGTGCGGCAACGTCGCGCACTGTGTTTTAGTCTTTAGTACGTACCTACGTACACTCATGGTAATGAATGTGTTTGTTGCCAGTAGTGTTTTGATTTTGCGTTCTTTTCACAATGGTTTTCAGTAGCAACTCTTCGATACCTATTCTTTTCTATTTCGTTGCAGATATTTTGCCGGATGTCAATACAAACCGACCCGTAAGTCGTTCGTGACGTCAGTACTGTCACTGTCAGTATAAACCTGAAAGATTTTTGTTTTTTCACTAGAAAGAGTCCCAATTTTGTTTATGCCTTTGACGAGTTAACAGAGTACCTTAAAAAGGTCGGTTTCAAGTGTTATTTTATTTCCAAAAAGTACACCTCCTTGGTTCGGTGGTCACAAGCGTTCGGTTGATGGGTGGGTGTGAGTTCAATACCCACCTAGGTTTTACTCACATTATTATTAGGTGCTTCTATCAGGAATTTCCTAATAGCAGCTTGGAGTGTAGAGTTAAAGTGTACCCGAATGGCACACTTTACAAATATGCAAACCTACTTCTTTACAAATAGCTCTGCAAAAGATATCCATTAAACATTGCATTCCATGCAAAGTTCTGAAGATGCACCCCACCTCTGAGAACCTTCCACCTCCGAGAACCGAGAGTTCATGCCGGTTGGTACTTAAGGCCGCGCCTCACTAGGACACCATGCGTAGCCAGGTGAATTCGTCAAAAACATGTACCTATGGTTGACTGCGTGACCAACAGTGGCCAGATGAGGTGCACAGTTGCACATCATTAGTGCATCTTAATGCATTTTTTTTGGCTGTACGAACTTGCAGCACCGCCATATGACCCGCCTAGAGATGTGCCGTTGCCGGCAATTTTGTCGTGAAGTGGGAATGTTGGGGGGAATATTGCCCGAAGTATGAATATTTTTGGCAATATTGCCAGCAATATTCCTATATTGCCGGCAACAAACGCACATCTTTATACCCGCCATAGTGTACCAGTGAGTATCGGGCTTTACTAAGTATTTGTATATGAATAACTTCTCCCATTTTTATTTATAGTCTTACTCTTTTGGTTATAATTAGGATTAAAATGGTGTATATGTGATAGTTTTGGATACAAATGAACTTTCTCTTGTATGACAGGAGGTTGTATAATGCACCCACCATCTGATAGTATCAGCATTAGTCTGACATAATATACCACTCAAATTAACCTTTCAGTACAGCCGTGAGGCACACACTTGAATTTAATTAACTTACTAATTTTATTTTTATGTTTTTTTTTTGATGTTTTGTGTCATAGTTGCTTATTAGTATGTATTTATAATTATATAATATATATATATGGTCAGTATGTATTTTTTGCGATATTTATTCTATTATATGTATGTTTATATTTATGATAGTACATAGGTATATATTTATTTGGTAGGTATATTCTTATAATAATTGTTTTGTTTGTTTCTTTTTCCTTTCACTTTTACACACGGTGACTACTTCTCTTTTTTTCAAATTCTCCTTTCGCGGGTACCTATGCTGGAAGAGATTTCGTTAGAAATAAGCATCACCTATGTACCTATTTTTCTGTTTCTGTCTTCTTTTCTTATATAAGTTAAGTGTGTACATGAATTGTTAAATAAATAAATAAATAAAAAATAAATAAATAAAATAATGGTTCAGAAACTATGTATGAAGAACATTGTATTCTTTCTTTCTTCTATATTTTCTAATAGGCGTTCTTTCTTCTATATTTTCAAATGATGGGCAGTTAAAACTGCCCATCATTTGAACAACCGGCGGATGCTATAAAAATAATAAGGTAAGGACATATCTTGTCTAATTCCATTTAGGTATAATAAATAAATAAAAAACATAACTACCATACTGATATATATTTTAATCTATTCTTATATTACAAAACAAATTTCAAAATTACAAATAAATACAAAAATACTGGGCAGTGTAAAGATACTACCGTTGCAGTAATTATTACAAAGACACACTAATGTGTAAGACTAGAATTTATGACTAATTTCCTAAAATATACATTCTGAGTATATTTTAAACTCAGAAAAAACTAGTTACAATGCATTCAATGTATTTATTACAGACGTATTTATTTTAAAAAGTGTACTCCTAAATTCAGCAGAGATCATAAATATGAAATATAATCGCTGCATAGTGAATGTCAGCTTTGCAGAAGGTTTCCTGCAAAGCCAATACCAATTTAATGGTTAATACATTACATTAGCTATTCTTTGGAGCACAGCATCATAAGAACTCCCAGATGTCTGTCAAGATATACCTATTGCAGTCCAGTAAGACTGCCAGAGAAAGGAAACAGAATATACATTTAAAGGCAGAGGGCGACTAATGAGTTGATATAATAGAGGCGTATGGAAGATGTTGACGGATAGGAACAAAACGTAACCAATTTAGAATAAATCGAAAGAAGTACTAGTGAGTAAAACCAAAGAAACTATGGATAGATTGTGTGAAGGTACAGCTGGAAAAAACGTGGCTACCGTGATGATGACATCAACTCAGGCTATGGAAGAAGAAGATGATGGTATATTGACACATTCTATCCTTATAGTTTCTAGGATAATGATCATATCTATCAATAGGTGATTGATGATGCCGAGTTTGGAGGTAAGTGCGGTCACGTTGCCATTTTCTGCACCAAACTGAGCTGCTGGTGATGTATGTGTCAGTAGTCAGACTCTGAGTCTTGATGCGTGTCCCGAGACTTGATGATGCCGAGCTTCGTGGCGAGTGCGGCCACGTTAGCGCGCACCTCCTCCTGTACCAGGTTGAAGGACATGGCCAGCAACGCGATACCGAACAGCAGGTACAGGGAGCACAGTGCGATGGAGTGCACGGCGGCGGTTGAGTCGCCTAGGCTCTGGCCCTGAGAAATGGACAAGATTTTTACCTTGAATATAGAACTTTTTTGCTGAGAAGCAGACTTGACATAGACATGGTTCTGGCTGGAATCTGATTTTAAAAACAGCTCTCCAATATAGTAACCAAAACCAAAGAAGCGTAAAGTTTATTCCCAGTTCTATCATTTTTCTTTGGAAATCGAATCAATATTTTTTTATTATTATTATTATTGATAGGATCGCGTTTGACCATATATATCGCCTAATGGTAAGCGGTAATGTGACCACTGATGAAGCACGCTTGCAAAAATAATAAATTCAACAACAACTCTATAGTCTTCTGATACCTGCGCAGGCACAAAGTCCCCGAAACCGATAGTGGTGAGCGTGATGAAGCAGAAGTAGGCGGCGTCCAGGTAGGCCCAGCTCTCCCAACTCTTGAACAAGAATGTGCCTGCCACAATATACGATGCCACCAGGCACACGCATAGCCAGATCGGCACTGGCTTTATCTAGACAAAAAACAAACATCACAACCAAATAAGAATACGTTAAAACAAATATGATTATATTATATTTATACTAATATACATGTAATATATATTATATTAAATATATATGTATGTGTATTTTAACTATATGTATACTTTTTTACTCTTAATTTCATTTTTTTTAATGCGCCTACCATGTTATGTATTGTCTCTGTACCACCCAAAGATTTTATAATTATATCCTAAAGATATATAAAATCTTTGGCACCACCCTAGGTTGACTGGCAGAGAATGCTTTATTTTGTGAAGATAGAAACTGACTGACCGACAGTGACATATCGACCCTAAGCCGAAACTGAACAGAAGCTGGTTATTTTATAAAATATTGACAATTGTACAGAGCCAAGTGACGATATTATTAAATAATATTAATATCAGTTTTAGTTCTGTACTCACCTCTTCTTTAGCGACGACGTCGGATGGTGGGTGGTATATCTCAGATGCTCGTGAACCCCATGCTGCAATTAGAAACAAACAATCACAAAAAATCTAAAAATGGGAAACAAATTTCATTTTCCACAGTCACCTTGCGCAGTACCTGCAGGCGCCTTACCGCGGCGGGGTACCATCGCAACCTCACCATCACTCCAGTCATCTCTTTCCACTGATGGCGTCTATAAAAACCGAAAACATGATTGGAACAGTTAAAGGTTTATCATTCTAAAATCCATAGCGACGCCACATTTCAATAGTGCTAGTTAATTCTTAGCAATTTAGACTTATCTAAAAAAATCCTCAATATGTGACATTGTTATTGTGTTGGGTGTCATTGTTATCGTGAATTTTGACCTAACCCTTAGGAGTTAGGCCCATGTTTCTCAGTACATCTTGAAATCATTTATATCTAGGCAGCATACACAATAGAAAGCATAGCCGATTAATAACGATGTTACCAACGTGGGTTCGGTATCTGGTATCATCCACAGTGTGCAGTCTCCTCAGCGGACGGCGCAGCGGCTCAGGTGGCAGGGGACGATCATCGTCCCAACGTTGTTCGTTGTCGTAGATGGCTGAGCGTGCTCGGCGTTGGCGCCTGTTGGAGCGGTCCCAAGGTTCCTCTCGCTCCACGTACTCAGATCTGCCGCGGTCCAACCTAATACACAACATTCATATTATTCATAATTACCTTCAATATTTCTTTTTGCTTCTAAAATCTTAAATTCTGTAACCGATTCTAGAACATAAATAATTGACAAACAAGGAATAAATATAACCTTAAGTCACGTCTTGACCTCCTACCCCTCGGATAATCAAACTCGTAGTCCTCATCTTCCGGATCATAACCTCGGTCTCTATACGCGTAAAGTTCTTCACGCTCTCTTCGCCGTTCTCTCTCCAGTGCTTGCCTCTCCTTGTAGTTTTCATAGTCCACATCATGTAAGTCATGCATCTCGAACATTTCCTTAGGGTCATCATCGTAGTGTCTCTGATCATCAAAGTCTCTCCTCGGACCATATTCGGGCTTCGCTTTAGCTGGTCGAGGTAGGGATTTGCTCCGGAGCTCAGGTTTTGATGATATCTTCATGTGGTGACTCTCCAAGTCTTGTAACGCTGCTTCAAGATCTTGTAGTGGTAACGAAATCTTTGGGAACTCCTCTGAAACGAATTCCAGTTGACCAAATCAAGTCAAAAACCACGCTAGATAGTGTTAGTACTTGATAAGTTAGTCTACAATGTTACCTTCTCCATCTCCATCGTAGGTGTCCCGCTCCCGACCATCTCGGCCGTATTTCTCAAAACGAACTGGTGACGGTTCTTCTATATCATAGTCTCTTACGGCTAGAAACAAAGCAGCCTATTGTGGTACAGCCATTGTTATACCCTAATTTGTAATTTACTATAACTTACAATAAAGAGCTTCGATTTGAAGTAATATTCAAGAATTGATACAGATATCTAATATGATTCAAAGTTGCCATCTGTCCAGTAACTTAGACTAGGTGCCGCCAAAAATCAGTGATTTACTTGGAGCTACTGCCTATCAGACCTCCGTGTTCACAGTTGTTATGAAGATTGTCATACTAAATACCCTGTGGTCTTCCAAGCAGCGGAGGCTGTGACCTGTTGCGCGGCAGAGAAGTGGCAGCTGGGGGCAGTGGCTGCCGAGGCCGACGCACGCGGCCGCTGCTGTACCCACTGTCGCGGTATCTGTGCAACATACACCATTTTAAAGACTGCTTGTCAACTGATATTATCCATTAAGGCCCGTACTAACAGTAAAGTTCATTATAAACTGGAATTGAAACAGAAGAATGGTTCATTCTAGGCGCGCGTACGCTCTCTTGCTAGCGTGAGGTCACAGTTTTACTGAAGCGCGATCTACTCGTCCTATATAATTAGAAGGGTAAGTAAAGGTCGCATAAAAACCTTTTGCTTTAACATAGCGGTATTTAGACAAAAAGATTTTTACTCGACCTTTAAAGTGAATAATATTGTGACCATTATACCTTTTGAGAAGTATTAAAAAAAAGGGTTGTGATTTTTTCTACCTTGATGTCGCAAGCAGGTGTGAAGTGTATTGAATTGGTGGTGTATTGTTATGTGGCTACCTGCAGTCGGTGTCGGAATGCGCGCGCTCGAGCGGCCGCGCCCGGCGCCGCGTCGAGCCGCGCACGCTGCCTCCGCGCACCGAGCGTCTGTCACAAACAATAAGTCCGCAATAGGCGCGTCATAATGCTAATATTGCCAACTGCTATGAGTCGTTACGGTAAAGGTATTGTCTAGACGATTGACTCGCCTACCGCATAAAAGAGACGATACTTGAGGTAGCTGCTGAGCAGGAACGGTGTGTAACATACCAAGTCCCTGAGTTATTGGCCCACTAATGTGCATCATGTTAATACCTCCAAAACCTCTCTCGTACCGTCAGGCAGGGAGCATCTCTGTTGAATGCTAGGTAAGCTCGTAATAGTCGTACCTAATACATTACACCTAATTGATTGATTGAACAATTGTGATTTGAATACACCGTCTATATGAGTTGATGATATAATTTCTGAAGTATATTACTGTATTTACTAAATACAATCCATTTTCATGCGTGTACCTCGTGGACGGATGGTGCCGATGTCTTCGTTTGGGCGGCCGAGTGCACACGTAGCAACAGACGCGCCAGTACAGAAACCTGCAAGTTTTGCACTATTTTATTTAATATTAGATAATACATAGTACCATCTGACTTCTTATGAAATAAAATAATGCTGAGCCTACCATTTTGATACATGCAATAATACTTCAAATAGCGGCACGTACAGGCCTTTGAGAATAAAAGGAGGTGGGAATTATACCAAAAACAACGACCTCAAAGCTAGACCACCAACACCAATAATTTATCATATATCTTTAATGATATTCTGACATGTCCACTCTGTGCTCGGAGTTTTTCGGCCAAAGTTGGATACGCAAGTCACAAGAGGGCACATAACAGAGGATCACATCTGAGCTCACCCGTGGAGCTCACAATCACAAGATTGTGGTCGCTGTGGCCGAAACCGGCTAGATGTCATCACTGGAGCATGTCAATACTTCAAATGGAGTAAAATAAAATCCTCAAACATTGTGATCAGCAGTTATTAATGATAGCGGAAGAATTATTATTAACTGATTGAATAACTGTTTTGGTTTAGGTGTAATAAAGTTTTAATATATTACGTATTTTATAATGATTAATTACATGTATTATATATATCAGATTAAGAATATATTTAAAAATAGCAAATAAATTTAAAAAAAAATCGTACTGGACACTCTAGATTTGTAGAGCGCCTACTATTCTAATAGGGGCAATATCACAATGCTTCGTTTACTATAACATGAACTTCAGGAACTACAGTTGAACTGCCACCATCCACAGCATGGTAATGATTGTGTGTGTCGTACCTAAAAGAGGAAGCCATGACGTCTCCAATATTGGAGAGACACAGCAGCATGAGGGGGATGCCCAGGATGGCGTAAAAGATGGTCACCACCTTGCCGGTCTGGGTCTTCGGCGCTATGTGCCCGTAACCTGCAACACACAAACACTATCGTTACTTAGTAGCATTCTTCTTTTTTTATTCTTCACTTGCTTTTGCCCTCAGCTTCGCCCGCGTTCATAAAATATAACCTATGTACTACAATACGGCGCTGAGCTATGAGGACGCGGGACGTGCTGCCGACTGGCAGCGCGCCTTCCGAATGCAGAAGCGTGCCGTGAGGGCCATCGTGGGGATACCGCAGGACATGTCCGCTAAACCCCATTTTACTAGACTAGGCATCCTCACGTTACCTGTTAAATACTTATATATCAGGTCGCCTTGTACGTGAGGATGAACCTCGACCTTTACCCAAAGGTAGGCAGCCATCATTCATATTGCACCAGAAGCAGGGGTCAGTTATCGGCGGTCTCGAGATCCCTCGCCAAATCCTCCAAGACGACTCATGTAATGGGCCCGACAGTTTATAACCAGCTGCCTGCGGTTATTTCTGGTGCCCCGACTGTAGGGAGCTTCAAAGCTCGTTTGAAAAAATGGCTTATCGAGCAAGCTTTATTCTTTTGACGAATTTATGATGTAATTTAATTTATCTTTGACGATGGAATATTTATTTGGACTGAATATGATACTGACTTTTGTTATGATTTATTTTTATTTGTGATTTTGACTTCTATTTATTTGTTTGTTTATTTTGTATTTTCTTTTATGTTTGACATTATTTATCATTTGACATTATATTTAATCACTTTTTGACTAAGTAGATATAATGTAAGACTCTGTATTTGACTTGTAAGAATCCCTTACCAATAAACTACTACGACTATGACTATGTCGTTCAGGAACAAGTCAACTTTCTATCGGTGAAAAAATTTTAGCCATCGAACCAGTACTTCCAGAGATTACCTACAAACAAAACAAAAAAAAACTTTATATTAAGTGTAGATTAATGACGGCTCTGTGGTAAAGGTATTGAGTTACGAGTTGCAGGTCGTAGGTTCGAGCCAGACCGGTCTGACTTTGTTGAATTAATTTCGTCATTACTGCTCCCAAAACAATATAGGAAAATATTGACTGGCCTGTTGGTCTAGTGGTTAGTGACCCTGACTGCTATACCGGAGGTCCTGGGTTCGATTCCCACCCAGGACAAATGTTTATGTGATGAGCATATCAGATCATTTGTTCTGTGTCTGGGTGTAATTTATCTATATATGTATGTATTTAGAAATATATAAGTATGTTTATCAGTTGTCTAGTACTCATAACACAAGCTCTGCTTAGCTTGGGACTAGACAACATTGTGTGATAGTTGTGGAATATTTTATTATTATTATCTCCTCTCCTTATCTCCTTATTGTGAAGATAGCAGAACCAAGAAAATTCGAAAACCTGTGACATCCACTAACCTACTGGGTCCGCGTGGTGGATAACGGCGCAACATTGTAGGCTTATTATGCTCAAGTTATTACTATTAGGTTCAATCGCGGTAATTTCTGCCTGATCACTAAAAAAAAAATTCGGTTGAATCTTGCGGCACAGCGCCAAATCAAACCTTTTGAAGTTTTCGTTTCGAGTGCAAGCAAAAATGAACTTAGCAGTGGTCAGGCGGAAGAGTCTTTGATGGTACTACTCTATTATTTTTCTTAAGACTAGAATCCCTGTAAAATAATTCATTACCTTCGGATAACAATTTTGAAACCAGTAAAAAAACCAGAGAAACGAAAACAAAAGTTGAAGATATCAAAACAAAATAAACTTCTCTTGGTTAAGTAGAACATGAATCCACGATCACTCTCACTATGAGAGCGTGCTCTATGACGTCATAATATCTAACTGTTCTTACGATCGTAAACGGCTATTTTCGTACATAGTCTATGAGCATCGGTGGTTCAGTGGTAGAATGCTCGCCTGCCACGCGGGCGGCCCGGGTTCGATTCCCGGCCGATGCAGTCTCTTTTTGTGTTTTTTAATTAAACCTACTTAATAAAATAATATTTTTTTGCACTTATAACTATTGCAAAAGTCTACTAAATAATTCTTACAACACGTTACGTACGAAAGCATATTACATATAACTTTCTAGGTTGGTGTGGGCAACCAACTTGTGTTTGGCAACACCTTTTACTAGCAGTAAAATAATACAGTATCGCAACCACTTGGGAATTCCAGCGTTTGTGCTCGAGCAGTCAGTTGGCAAGTTAACCAGTGGATCACAACGGAAATACGTCATCATAACACGCATGGACGGACATCGGATGTTCATAATACTGTCAAATTATATTCATTATTATTATTTTAATATGTCGCCTTGACATCTGTATATCAAATAAATATTGATGTCTCTTATAAGGATTGGTGACTCCATTTCTTAGAAATTGAGCTATTGCGTAGTGCTATGCTTTATTCCGAACTACCAATACTTTTAATTTTATTTCCATTCTTACTACTGCAGGTAGTAATAGGTAGTCACTTTTGCGAGGCGCATTTCTACAAGTTTCAACTAATATACATGCTGGGTTTACAATAGAATATTCTTCTCATCAATTTCAATATTATTCTTTTTCTTGACTGTTTGATAAACCATAAATTAACGATATATTTTCTAAAACTATTAAAACCGAAACCAAAATGGTTCTAAAATAAGAAGGTAAAGTTAACGAAAAAAAAAGTCATATATATAATGAGTAAGCAACACAATTAGCTGAAACGATTGCTACTTTAAGTTAATTAATTACAGAGCAAGAGTTTCAAGCTGGTTCACTTTTTACTCACATTCTGATTCACGCTCAATTGATAGTATTTATCTCCCTTCCGTATACCCACAAATAAGTACCTACGTCCTAAAACACACGTAATTAATGTATCGTGACCGACAAATCGCAGAAACCAAATTATAATATGATTATCTACGATCAATAAAACAAGATAATATTGTTTTTTTGTGAAATCGAACAGTTTCCGTCGTTGTTGAAACGGATACCACCGAGGTCGACTTCTTGCGACCTCCTCCTCTCAATTTGTACCTCCACATGAGGTAGAGGGCATGGAGCTGTTTTGGAAATAAACGTATACGTAGGTATGTATTTTTTTTTCTGTAATATTTAGACAAGCTACTTCTTCTTTTTCTCTCCAAATTTTTATAACCTGACACTCTGTGTAACACACAATGGGCCATTCGTTTGACATGTCATGAGCTTATAATAGGGAGCTCCAAAAGAAGGTGGTTCATCAAGGTGGTCTAAGTCGTGAGAGACCTCACCAACATTAATTTAACATAAATTTGCAGATGCAAAGCCGTCTGTCAGGACAGGCACCTGTCAAACTACTGCTTAAACTCCGTGTCAAAATTATATGAGGAGCGTGAAAAGAAATGCTATAAAAACTGAGGTAAAATATCTGCTTGATCTATCTATCTGATTTTTCACATTGTAGTTCAATATAGTATGTATGAGACAAACTTGAAGAAGTATTTTAGAAACGGTCTATACTAAAGAAAAAGACCTAAAACTGATTAAACTATGGGAGATAATGGAAAGACTTAAATTATTATATAATCAAGATAAACGCCCGCTTATTTAAGTTTGTCTAAAACATAACAATATATTTAGCAAACTAAATTAACATCCGGAGATGGGATGAGATATTTTATTTTATTATTGAAAAAAATATAGATTGAACAGGTTTTGCTTTAAATATACTACAAACAACAACAACGACATACCTCACACAGTCACACGTGTCTTCAACATACTTGAAGCCAGAAAAGCAGCAGCCATTGCGGTAGCCACCCGCGCCCGCTACCTGCTCTTCTCAGCACACGGCTAATATAACATAGCTCAATTCCTAATAAGTGTAATAACAGTAACAATGGATGTCCGATGCTGCATAATTGGGTCATCATCGATAGCAGCACAATACAGTAGGCGGCGGCGTCGTTAGCGCCGACCTCCGTGCTTCCCCACTGATCACCAGGTGAGATGATAGGCGCTGGAGCCATGCGTGCGGACCTTGTGGGACACTCTCGCTTTTTAAATGATGGTTGGCAATTTATATGTAGAAGAAGAAGGTAGACCAGTCAAACCAAGAAGTTAGAGCAAGAGAAGGATGGTATATGAATCTTGAAATGCACAAAGTTGAAGAGAGAAGAAAAAGGGACACCAATGAAAATGTTGACATCTTTAAGGAACGAACGAGGATTGAATGACAGGGGAAAATAGAAGAGAAATACATTGAATCGACTCCTTGATTGACAGTAGAACGGAGTACGCTACAATAGCGATCAAGATATATCGTATGATACTAAGAGATTAGGAATCGAACGCCCCGAATGTTTATAACAGTCCTAATGATATTTCTAAAACAGTCGCACTTATCCATAAATCTAATATTGTTTTTAAATGGGAAAATCATCCAATAACATCCCCCGCTCTTGGGCGAAGTGGGAGATAGTGTCAGACTTTTACTGAATAAAAACCCACTCCTGTTCCTTCTTTGCCATTGTTCCAGGGCCACGGGGATCTCTTTCGCATCACCCTTGGCCCCAGTAGGCCCTGCTGGGCCCTTACGGTTGCTGACAACTCCTTGAGGCGCGTGTGGGATCCCACGCACCGCCGGCGACTTAGGCTCGGTCCGGACGATTATCGGACGGTTGGACAGGGGGCTACCCATTGCTCGCCATCTGCAAGTTTTCGCCTATAGTGGCCAGAAATCGGGATCGGAATCCCGACAGCTCGGGCGCCAGAGCCATTGCGTCGCGCGTGCGACCGCCTCCTTTGTTAGCATTACTGCTTCGCAGAAGTCGACGACCGCCTGCCACTCCTCCTCGCTCCGGACCATGGCCTGTACCAAGGCCCGGCGCGAGAGATCACTGCCACCGAGCGCCCCCACGAGGAGACGGCGGTGCTCTGCCCAGGCGGGGCACACCTCTACCGTATGTTCCACCGTGTCCTCCGGGCAGTCCATACAATGGTGACACCCGGGCGTTTCTTCCGCACGAATCCGGTGCGGGAATCTCCCGAACTGACCATGTCCGGTGAGGACCTGCGTCATGCGGAAAGTGAGGACGCCGTGAGATCTTTTCAGCCACGCCTCAAAGAGGGGACTTACCGCCATAATTACTGCGTGCCCAATCCATAAATCTAATATGGACTATTGATGAAACTTGGTGACGTGAGGAAAATATTATTGACCTTTATTTACCGAGGTGTTATCGTGACTCAACTCTGTTGAAACACTAAAATATCAGCTTTTCTAAAACACACAGCCTAAAAGATTTGTATCTGCTTTGCGACCATAAAAGTAATTCAAAGCAATCAGAAGTAGAAGACAAAAATGTTCTGTTCTGTAAAATCATTCAGATTCACTCATGGAAGCCTCAGTCTGGAATGTGCTCAGAAATTGTGCCAGACTTAGTATCAAGATGTTATTGATTTATAAATATTTCTTAACAATTTGTCATGTTTTTTCCAAATAAACTAGGTCATTGATAAATAATAGTAAGTGGTTGGTTCTATTTTATAAAGATATCATTTTGTTCAAATAAGGTGATACTGTGACCTAACCTTAGTAAATGATGTTCCAAATAACAGCCTAGGGTCAGTAACTATAACATGTTAATTTGTAATAAAAACTAAAAAGCATTTCAGTGCCAATTCATTCAGATCTGTTAACCTACATAAGGCAATGAACTTCCTATAAGGCGTTATATCTCAGCATCACTGTAAAAGATGGTGTCACTTTTCAGCGGGTGCACCACGGGAGCTCGCGGCCTTCAACTTACGACACCAACGTCACAGCTATCGGCTGCGCCGCTAAGATGGCGCTGTACTTTCAAACTGTTGGGGTTGAAAGTCCAGCAATAGCTACATGGTCTTAGTAACTCTTCAACAACCGTAAAACTAGTAAGATAGTGTAGTACTGCTACAAACTTTGCCCAGTATACCCTATAGATATCGCTGTTAGCGATAAGGCGCCATTGTACCCATAGATTTAAGTTTACGTTTGAGTTCCGTGTTTTGTTTACGTTTATGTTACTTTTTTGGTGTACAACACAGTTTATTCTATTCTACTCTATAACCCTTACCTGTACATAAGTTTGCTGCACTTAGATAATTTAAAGCTTGTATCTAAGATTACAAATGTATAATTTAATTGTGACTGCGATCAGAGGGCGATTATTCAATTTACAATTCGGATTTTACAGAGTTTGGACTAGAACTTTTAAGAAAATGTGCAATTAGTGTTTTGACTTGTATCAGTTGTGAACTTCAAAATCATTCATGAATTATAAGGAAATTGGCTTTGTACGGTGCAATTTAGTTACGTGCGATAACTTAGCGGCCCGCCGCGTGCGCAAGTGCAGCTGAAATTAACAGCGGGCAGCCCCAGCGCGGCAGTTACATAACGTAGGGCGAGCAGAGCAGTCGCTCACACAGCGGGTACTAGTTAGTGATGTTCTGACATATAATTCATATCAATTATATGCTCCCTGTCGGAATCCACCAAATCAAGTGCAAATTATGAATCCATCCAAAATGAATTTTGGTTCGTATTTATTTATTAATTTTTTTTCTTATAATTTATATAGTTTCTTAAGGATTTACTCAAAATATTCATTTTCTAAAAACGCATATCGCTGTAAAATTATTATCTGGTAAAGTTTTTTTTTTTTTAAACAAGTAGTTTTTAAAAATACCTACCCCAATAACCCAGTCAGTCAGTAAATCGACAGTAACTTCGTATTTGTATAATTTAATGATCTTACATACTAATTCTGCAGTAGCCCAGTGGTAACGGCACTGACTGGTGAGTTGTATGTCGTGGGTTCAAGCCTGGACAGGCACTTTACTTTATAATTTATTTCATCACCACTGCACTAAAAATAAAAACGGTGAAGGAAAACATCGTAAGGAAACCGGAATGTCTTAGAACCAAAAATTTAAATTATATCCACTACCCCGCCCTCGAGGATTACTACTCTTTCCCTCCAATAGAAAGGAGACCTGCGTCCTAGCCGTGGGAGTAATTTGTAAAACTGATTTTGCTATTCAGATCACAATAAAAATAAACTATATTATTGTATAAATTAACATAGAACTTTAGACAGCACAACTTGTTTCGTTGATAATATTATACAAATAAGACCATTAGACACAAAAGTTTCTTAAATCGCCGTCGAATTCTTGAGGTGTGTGCTTGCGCAACCCTCTAAAACGGGCGGGCCCACACACTATCATCCAAACGTCAATGCGTTTGACTATTCTGTTATCTTTTGTCTACATTGCTGCTTGTACACGAATGTGTAAAATTTGTTTTGCTCAAAACTAACAAAGGACATTAAAACTACAAATTTCGCAATCATCACAAATATTCATAGTTACTAAAGTTGCGGTTGCAATAGTTACCATCTTATTATTGTTGGTGAACAAAGTATTAGCATGAATTGTTGGTTATAGTGTAAAATAATTTCTTATGACAGAAGCTATGCTAAAATGTGGATTTGACAAAGTTAAAGAATTACATAGACACTTATGTGCCTACTTTTGGAATACTAGTAACCCACCCCGGTTTCGTACAGGTGCAAATCTGTGGCCCTAGTGAAAAAGGATCTAAGTCCAAAAATACAACTTTACAGGAGACGCAAAAAACACTCCGAGCGCGTCAAAATCGTGTTTGACTTCATGTGATATTTAAACCGCTATCTAATGAAATACATGTGATATTTTTCATAGGTAAACAATTTATGCTCTTAATTATTATTGGGTTATTTTTATTTGGAAAGTTAAGAATTTTTAAGATAGTGAGTTACACCAGCCACAAAATGAATTCCTCGAGGGTATAAAATAAGTTAGACCCCTTCTCCCATAAGTTAAATATTAATCCGTGCATATGAAAAGGGATACGCATTTGGAATTATTTTATAATAACCAAATCACATAATGCAAAGAAATATTTTATCCCTTATTTTGGTGAAAACGGATATAAGTCTAGTAATATCTTTACTAACCAAACTACTCTTAAGGACTAAGTGTTGTTGTATCGATAAACACCAACCATATTAAAACGTGGGTAATTTATGTTAATTTAGATTAGAAAACACAAAAAAAAAATATTTTTCCGTTCAAAAGGATTTAAGTGGACTTGAAACCAACTTTTGTAGTTTTTTTAGTGTCAGTTGCATCTTTTTACACAAAGTAACTTCCTTATTTTTAGAGATAGCTTAGATCCGTTTTCACCAAATGATAGAGCATTTTTTTCTGATTATTTTGATATACTTAACTCATTTTCGACAAAATCGGACTTATACCCCTTTTCACTAGGGCCACAGAAATTATGTACGTACAAACATAAACCTTTCCCGGATCGTTCTTTCGATTAGTGAAAACCGCATCAAAATCCTTTACGAGGTATTATATAGAAGGAGTTAGCGGGTAAATAGACAGACGCAGCAATTGATTTTGTTTTATATTATCCTTTCTTAATACTAAAACAATGTCCCTCACTGCGTCAGCGTGTATGAACGCGATAACCTCAAAAGCTACAGAACTGATTTTCAGGAAATGATTCATGAGGACGGTTTAGATGCACCACCATAGTACCCATAGATTTAAGTTTATGTACTTATAAGTTGTGTTACTTGTTTGGTGTACAATAAAGTTTATTTTATTCTATAGAAGAGAAAATGTGAGAATTCCAAATATTCGTAACATGTATTGTGAAGTTGGGGCGTGTCGCTATTTGTAATTGTAATGCAGTTTTCAAAACATATTATCAGTTGAAACTTTTGTATATTCCTTACATATTCATCACAGGCATATTAGAGTCAGGAAGCATTCTTGCTATAGCATTGTCGTCACTTTCATCATTGACAATATTCATATTAACTGTTTTGTGTGTCGGTGTCTCTTTAGTTGCTTTGCTAATTTTCCTCATAATCCCTTCATCGTGTCCACATGTTTCAATCGTATTTTTATTAATATTTTACACAATCTTATTTCTTTGTTGCTTCAGTGTTTCTTCACTGTGTCATTTGACTAGTTTAAGAATAATTCCACTAACCTGCATTACGAGTACTTTACTTAACAAAGCACGCTCTAATAACGTTAAATTCATGACTCAATAGTTCGAATTGAGTTCTAAAACTGATATTAATACGCCAAATCCAGACAATCATCGGTATTTTATTTGGAATTTTGAAACCCCTTAAGTTAAAATCTACCACCATAATTACGTAATTCCAATAATAGATAGTTTAAGCCCAAGTAACAGTGAATATTTGTAAACTGCTCCTCATGGTTCGATCGTACTTACTTAAGTACCAACCATGTACTAGAGACTAGTCATAGTCTCTTTATGAGTCATTGCTGAATTGATCAGCAATGATCCAAGTAAGAGATTATGTTAACTAGCTTCAAGACAATAACACGACATCATGTAATTAATTAAATCAGTGACTGTTGCAGCAATTGTTATTATAGCGTACAGACCTAGCTTAAGTACTTAAAATTATTTAGTATTGTAGGTACTCAAATGCCAAGCAGTGCCATATTTTTAGGAGAAATTAACATAATTTGATTAAACCAATCCATTACTTGTCCATTCTGCCCTCAAAGTTATATTTTTCTTTAACTACTTAAGTTTTACACTCATATATGCTCATTGTCACTTCATGAAGCTATATCTTGCTGTAAGTCATTTCCATTAGTATATTTATTAATTAGTTTCACTATCTTCTGTATCAAAGTTTTAAGTTGATGGCCTACGTGTAATGTCCCATCTTGACTGATTGCACATTATATTGCCATTATTTTGCAATGAATTTGCTCTAAGATGTCTTTGTGATAAGGCTGCACGTGTTGCTCTTTGTTTCTTTTCATCTTCATCTGCTCCTTCAGCAATTAGATCTCCTTGAATTGTGATTCATGCAGCATCTTCATTGTGATTTGTGGACATAATAAAGAGCATAATTGTATGTATTCAGATTGTTATCACGCGATCAACATATTGAAGAAACAGTGACTCATTCTGATTTAGAAAAAAATCTAACCGTCCTAAAAAATAGAATCGTTTCCTCGCACCATTAGCTTGTAATTAAATATCGCCGGTTTCTATTTTTTGTACGATTACAAAAACATATATATGCTTGCTTTTTTCTTTGTTTTGATTCAGTATTTTAAGAAAAAACCACCTAGGTACTATTATATTTTACGTATTGGGGTGCAAAAAGTAGTTTCCGTTCTGTGTACCTTTTAAAATTTTAACACGTACTATGGACAGCCCATGAGCAGCTTTATGACAGTGAACATAAGTCATTGTCATGATGTGTTCCGTTCTCATGTGCTTGGTGTGGTCTTTTCCAGGAGTGTTGTGGTGTCTCCTGCTGCTGGCGTCGTCTTGCTCAGGCAAGTGGCGCTGGCCGGAGGGCGACACGGCGGCATCCGTGCGCATCGACACCAAGGTGCGCTTCATCGACACCGATGAGGACAAGTGAGTGGATACCATTTTATTAATAGTATGAATGTTGTACATTTGGATGTATCTATTCAGCCCAACCAAGATGTCCCGCCGGTAAGACAAAGTGGACAAGTGACAATGTTTAACACCCGGTCTACTTCGCCCCACTATTCGATATGGTGGGACAAATAAGTATTCACAGAAACTTTCGTTTACTTTTTAGTACTAAAATTAGCGCTTTGAATTAGATTCACCCTGTGACGAGTGCTTAATTTACCGATTTGACCTTTTCTTTTCGTGTGTCCGACGGAGGGCTTACTTTTCGCTATAGGCATCAAGTCTTAAATGCCTGGGACACTTATCAAGACTTGCCGGCGGACTAATTGTAGTGCTCTATCTTTACCATATAATTTTATTCACCATGGCTTGTTTGCGGAATGAGACTGTATGATGCAAAATCAAACTGGTTTCAAAATCAGCACCAAGCACCAGCTTCCCAGCAGCTGGAGCGTGTGACGTTGGCTCACTGTAACCACCACGAGGTTCTTAGCTAACACTGACACAATGTCTTTGCCTTGGTTTAGTTCCGTTGCAAATGGTTCGTAGGGTTTTCCCCAGTTTCTCTCCGGTTATTAGATTTTTTATTGGCTCAGAAATTGTTTGAAAATTTTTGCAACCTTGCTGCTAACAAAATACTCAGAAACAAACATGAGGAAATAGGCGTACTTAGGTGTAATAAATTATCATCTAAGTATACAAACATAAGTATTTAGTTTAAACATATATTTTATTTACCCTCCTCTGTGCGTCACTGTAGGGTGCCAACTGTAACCAGCGCTAGGTGTCTGACGCCCAGCAAATGCTGAGGTGGTAATCTTTTCAGTACTTACGGGTTTTTTCAAACACGCTCGATGCATTCTGTACTCTTTTTACTTGGTGTTTAAAACCGTAGTGCTGTTTTCTAATCTATTCCATTTTACTTAGTCAATACTTAGTAGGTACAGGGTACACCCCAGTGAATATGTTTCATAGCAGCCGTAGGGCTACATTTTAATGTAGACCTTACGTGACAGACCAAAAACTGGATCTAGCTATTAAATGTAGACTTCCAAAACATTGAACAAAACTCTTCTGTTACACTAACACCCGATCAGTAAGTTTACGCCTAGTTTACCAAATAGTTGCGCTTGGGTGTGTAGTGTATGTCACCTTGCGCCATGGACCCGTAAATATATCGAGTGTGTTGAAACCGAGGCCTACAGCTAAACAACTTGCAGTTGTCTATAGCAAGAGGCAAGAGGTACGATATAAAGTGTTACAAAGAAATTTTCAATTGATGAACATATTCGAGTAACGAGTAAATGCAAGCGCTCTTGTTATGACATACTCGTATAGTTACATCATGTCATTAATTCACTGTCAAATCAATGACTACAGTAAATTCAAGTGAGCTGGTTCCTTCTTACAACACCTAAGGAACTAGAAAGCAAACAGCAAAATATAGCTTTGTACTAAGCCCATTCACGCATGACGCGACCACTACTGTTATTGTTTGTCTGAATATTTAGCCAGAAGTAATCATTTTTGTGCAATCGTTGGCTAAACCAGTCAACTGCCTACAAAGAGTGACCCGCCGACTGAAACAACTATGTAGCATTGCAGATTTAGAGAAACCAGACTATTGGCAATGCTGATAAACTAAGGCAAGAGCAAGACGCAAACTTGTGTCTTGTGTCAGATACAAGCTACCGATGAATATTTGATTTTTATAGAATTAGTATGAAATCATTCACACCCTGCGCATACGTAAACATTTTTTTGTGTCCAGTTGCTTCCACTTATCACATACTTATGACGATCAAAAAGTTCTCGGTGGCGGTAACTGGAACAAAAAGTGTCTCCGTTTGCGCAGCGTCTTTATACTGGAGCATTTCAGACACGACGATCTACAATTCCCTGTGTCTGTACTAATATTATTGAATATATGTAGAATGAATTAGAATAAGAACAAGAGAACTATGATGATAAGTCTGAAGTAAGATCGGTATCCAACTAATATTGGAGATATCGACCATAGCTCCAATATTATCACATTTCCCTAGAAGACTCATATATCGGCTTTTGTTTTCGTTATTAACATTCACTGTATGGTTATGACCTAGATGACTAATTGGGCTCACAGAGCCTTGACCTACGGCAATCTGATATCATCAAACTTTGTAATAAAGTAAATCTTATATGGTGAAGTCATCTTTGTAACGCAAAATACCAATGTCATACGTCTAAAAAGGCATAAGAACATATATATATTTAATCTCTTTACACTATTTTGATATTATTTCATCTTAGAATGTAGGCGGGAAAACCTATGACCAATAAGTAGTTCGAAGGTCTGACAATCTTTAAATGGAGGAGTTCGGTGTTTCCCAATAGATAAATGCAATGGCTGGATGCAATTATGAAAAGAATGTGCACGATCTTAAACGAATATTGGAATGCATTTTTATGAAACAAATTGTTTTAGTCAGAGGAAGGCTTTGAAGTATCTTCACAGTATCTTTGCTAGCTCTGCTGTAACATGATTATCAAATATATTAGCAAGAGTTTTATTAAACATAATTAGTTATGTGTAAGACTTATAAACATTTTTAGATTTAATCATAAATGTATTTTTAGAGTTGTTAGCTGTACTGTTACATCTAAAGAGAGTAGAGTAAAGAAGATAAATGAATAAAAAAAAAATTGCAATTTGCACGAAAGCACAACACTAAGATACTGCTACTATGTGTACTTAACAACTTGTTCCGATGTTATAACCTTGAACGACCTCAAGTTTGACGCAAACCTGAGCACTCAATCGTTCACGTTCATGGAAAGCTGTTCCTTGAACCAAAGGTTTGAGGAAAAATTTAAGTAAATAGTAAGTAGTGTGCCTTCTGGTTCCAGTCGGCAGTACCTTGGCCGACATTGGAGCGGGTATCCACACAATGGCTCCCACGGCTGAGAATGCCTTGCGTCATTCTGCACAGGTTTTATTTCACTAATTCACAGTAATTCGCTGTAAGACACAGTAATTGATAATACTGTTAGTACAGTGATGGCCGTGAGGTGGCAATGCGGTTGCGTACGCGCATGTGACGTATGTCGCGTGTATGTGCGGATGTCGTTCTATCAGACGAGGCGGCTTGTACATATGACTGACGTTGTGGTTATCTTAAAAGTGTGCTTTGTATATCCCTATTACAGAATAGAATCCACGTACATCAATTGTTCTCATAATAATAGCATAATCGGCCTTTTAATGTTCCCACTGCTGGGATTCAAGCCTCCTCTTTAGAAGAGGGAATGTGCTGTAATCCACCACGCAGGCCCAGTGCGGGTTGTCATGTCTTCACACATGTCTTCGATTTTTTTATTCTAGGACATGTCCGTTTCATCACGATGTTTTCCTTTACTATTTTGAGAACAGTGTGAGGAAATAAATTTGACAAAGTAATGCAAAATCAAAAATCAAAATCAAAGCATTTATTTCAAATAGACCATTTACAGGCACTTTTGAATAGTCAAATGTCGGTCAGTCCAAGAAAAGTGAAGCTAAATGCGCCTGGCTGAGTTTGATCCCACGACATACAACTCGTAAATCGGGACTCGGCCACCTTTGTTCTCAATACCTAACTTGAAATTATATTTAACAAATTGTTTTTCGTATCACTAATAGTATATTAGCATTTCAAAAAAGCATAAATCATTCATAGTTAAACCTAGACAGTGCACATTGGTCATAATAACTTAATTTGTTTATTTCAAGTCACAGGATACATATCTCATACATTTGGGTTTCCCTGCGCACACGCAACCATAACTCAAATTGCCTAATTAGGATTCAGTAATTACTTATCTAACTATAGCTAATAATTACAAGACCCAAATCTAGACACGCTACAATAATTATTGCCTGAACAACTATGAATCATTGAAGGAGATAAGTAATTTGGACTTTACAGAAATACTAATCGCGAAATGTATAAAAAAGCAAGTGCGAGTCGGACTTGCGCACAAGGGGCTCCGTACCCTCTGGCAAGAATATCACGTTTGTTGTATTGGAGCCCTCTTACATATTTATTATATTCTGTTTTGTTGTTGAAAAGTTGAAAGGTAATCGGTTGTCTTGGTATGGTCATGTGAAGAGGAGAGATGAAGCGCATATTACTAAAAGAGTTCTGAGTATACATGTAGGTGAATGAAGAGGAAGAGGAAGGCCGAAGAAAAGATGGATGGATTGTGTGAGGAGTGATATGAAAGAAAAGGGAGTTAGCGATAGTTTGACGAGTGACAGGACAGAATGGAAGAAAAAAAACGTGTTGCGCCGACCCCCAGTAATATGGGATAAGGGCAGGAAGAAGAAGATAGTATTTGTTGCTATAGCGACAATTGAAATACGAGCACATCCACTGTGAATTTTTTTTGTATCTAGCTGTCACGGTTCTTGAGATACAGCCTGGTGACAGACAAACGGACAGCGGAGTTTCAGCAATAGGCTCCCGTTTTTAACCCTTGGTTACGGGACCCTAAAAACTAACGTTTTATATTACCAATCACTTAAAAAAAAGTAAGTTTGACTTGAGTAGTTTACTAGTTTGGTATGATGTAATGACAGTTACATTATTCAGTACATTTAGCAACGATGACGGATCGATCTGTGGCTGTTGCGGAGTTCTACTTACAGCATCGTTACCAAGCGTTTGTGACGAAGTCTATGTTACGTGCTACTCTTCGGAACAATGCACTGTATCTGGTAATGAGAACTATTTGTTACTAGATACAATTCTTTTTACATTCATATTGCAAAGCAAAGCGGTTTAATAAAGTTGCTTCAGAGATCGCAATCTTTTGAAATACGTTACTACATTTAGTTTCCCTTAACTTTTGACATCACTTTTCTGACATTAATTTTTTTTTTTTTTGCTTGTCCCTGGTTGACATACTTGTTTATTGTTTTTGCTTAACATTTTTAATTTATTTATTTTGTTTATTATTTGACATTTAAACAATATAATTTTATAATATTTTTCCTGTTTTGTGAACATAATGTGATTTGCATGCCCATGCAACGGTAGAATATGGAGGGGCTCAATACATATAATTATAAGAAAACACCTATGTATCCATCACCCATATTTGCAAACCAATGAATGATTTATGATTTAAATTTTATTTAGTATCATCCGTGCGTCACTGAAAATCAACGCTGGGTGTTTGACGCCCAGCAATTGCTGAGTTGGTGACCCTTTCGGTTCGGGCACGCTCAACGCAACTATATTGTATTTCTGTACTCTTTTTTATTATTATTTTATGTTGGTTGTATATTGCATTGCCTGCGCCGAATAAATGCTATTCTATTCTATTTAGTATACTCTTATTCTCTCTTTTTAAGTTACTTATGTAATTTTTTATTTTTGGTTTACAATAAAGAATTTATCTATCTATCTCTTTACGTTACTATTTGCAGGGACAGTGACATGTGATATCCTGATTTTCCTGAACCATAAATTTACAACGAGCTTCTCTCAAATCGAATAGGATCATCACCTTCCGCTGTTAACAATAACCTATGGACAAAGGTTCACGAATCACGGAACTCGTTTATTAGTCAAATATCGCGAAAGTTATTATCTTGAGAAAGTTTACGAGCCTTACAAAATTAAGGAGCCATAAAGATAAACATATATTATGTATATTTACATTAAGTAATGTTTTCACACCTTTAAAGTACCGCGGCAATATATGTTCCGCATTCAAATATAGCTGTAACAATGGTAACATGCGTTTTTTTTTAATTATTATTATTGACAATTTCTTGTTGGAACACTATAAACGATGATGAGTAAGAGTAACCATGGAGTTTCTTGCCGGTTCTTCTCCATAGGAAACGACCAATTTGGAACCGTGCACTAGCTTCTGACGTTTTATAAGTAAGTGCCCATGTAAGCCTATGTGAAATAAAATATTTTGATTTGGTGTGGTTGCAGCTGGAGCACGCTTGCCTAGAAGTAACTCATTCACTCCTTACTTAAAATCCCGGTTGTAGCTATCAGGAAACAGACGCCTGTGGAATTGCACTCTTTAGCTGTACGCTTATTGAATATGTTCCCAAAACGTTTCGTGTATATGATTGGGATGTCCATTATGTACCGTTGGCGCATCGCCTTATGTCTGTTGATTTTATGACTTAACGGGTTCAGCGAAATTAAATTATGCAATTCCGACGCATACCTACTCCTACACTTACCTCCTTAGTGTCATCTTCTTTTTACGATTCAGATGGGCTAACTTTTCACTGAAGTCTTATATCATACAGACAAATTATTTTCATATGTTAACCGAGTTTTGAAAATGTTTACTATTCGGCTGCAGATGAATGAGCTTCCATTATCATTCAATATTAGAATTACATCCTTACATGATCTGTTTCTGATGAAGAAGACGTATTTTAAAATGATTTTAATAATCTTTTGTTGATTCATAGACAGTCTCAAACGAAAAACCAGCGCGTGCAAGCAGACGAAGTGCCGTTCAGGGAGCCGGACGAGACGGAAGGCTTCTACAACCGGCCGCCGGGCTCCGGGCGCTACCCGGTCCGCGTGGAGGCGCACCGCGCGCCCTACCGCGTCGACGGACATGGCATCTTCCATGTCAACAAGTATGTATGCTGCTAATCTAAAGGTGCCATTCTAACCTCGGCGTCAGGCTGCGGATGCAGGCAACACATGCAGTGGCAACATAAAGCCGGCTGCAGCTACACGACTGGCTTTCTACGTAGTAGTATGGACTTTTGTGAAAACCATTTCGAACGCGGCAGCGGCCATACGTGCTGCCGAGCATGTGCTAACTGCAATCGTGCAGCCGAGGTTCGAATGGCACCTTAACTGTAACTTTATAGAAGACTACTCAAGCTCCTGGCAGTGGCTTTGCCCGCATGGAATTTTGCGCCTATCACTATCCGGACGGCTCTACACTACCGGCTACTATGTAGGCATGCCGCAATATCTTCGTTACCACTTACAAACTACAAAATAGACCTGACGTCACACTAATCCTACATCGCGATAATAAAGTTTTTTGCGCGATTTAAACGGATAGACGCGGCTTACTTCGTCTAATTTATATTGACGTGTTAATGTGTTATTTATTAGCTATTTGTTAAACAAATATTATTTATACAACAGCCCGACTCGATGTCGGGTACATTCGCCATAGGGCAGATATTGGATCTGTGAGGCACAGATCCAATATCTGGTTGGAGGATCCTCTCTTTTCAATCTAGAAGTTTACACCGCATACCAGCGTATCCACTGGGAACTGCAACACTGTTCTTCTTCAACATCTGTATTCAGTCGATCATATTAATAACAGCATCAGTGGCATTTAATAGGTCATCAAAAGTTGTGTAGTGTGTGGGTACACTTGGAACTATCTAGTATTTACATTATGTTTCTGGCAGTTTTATCACACCACCGCTTTGCTCGTTGACTGCCTCTTAGTCGCAAATTCTACTATTGATCGTGAGACTGAAGTCGATCTCCAGGTTGATCTCGAACAACGTGATATTGGAGTTTCTACTGTGAATTTCTGAAAAAGACCGCTTTTCGGCACTATGCTTCATATTAGAACTGGTCTCGAAGTGGTCCAAGAAAAGAATCCGAGAGGAGAAAGGACCTTATGCGCAGTAGAAGACTTTATTAGTAGAGCATTTTATATATATAAAACCTCTGTTGTATATATAACTAAAATTATATTTCTGTAATTTCAGTCAACAACAGCAAAATACGATATCTGACGGAACATTAGACTCGCTGCAATTCTGCAAGTGTGTCTCCAAGCCGGATTGCAACCCGCGACCCGACTCTGCGGTAAGTACAGATAAACTAACCTGAAAACTATACAACGATCAACGAGAAACTTCAAAATTGGCCATATCCGTAATATCCGGATTCATTGACAGGATTCCGACTCTAACATGCATCGTTGGGATAAGTTTTGCCGAGCTATAGCTAGGAGTCTCTTTTCTGCAGTAGTGTAAAAGAATGCAATTGAACTCATCAACTCCGACTGCACAGTAGTGTATCTTTTATTCCGTTTTTTACTTATTATTGTTTTTCTTGTTTCCAGAGCGCGTGTGGTCTTGGCAAGTTCCTGTGCTGCTACCCGCGACCCAACAGGGGTGAAGGGTCGTCATTCAACAACGGTACGATACTACTTCTTGTACTTATAGGTTGACAAATCTCAACTGAACCGGTGCCAGATACAATATCAATAATATTTATTGCTCCCACAAAATCAACTAATTTTACTGTAATAGTTCGCATCACGACACCGGTCGTATTGAAAATAGTTTCAGGAGATTTAATTGGACAAATATTTATAAAAACGAATTCCTATATTTTAAATGACAGAATACTTCAATGAAGTAGACGGCCAGCGCCCGCAGCTGCAGCCAGGTCGCGAGAACTTCGGCGACGGCTTCGGCAACCGCGGCGTACTCGTGGGGCCGGGCGGAACCACGGGTGTCATCGGGCCTCAGCAACAACAGCAGCAACCGAACCAACCTGCCGTGCTCGTCGGGCCCGGCGGGCCCACCGGCATCATCGGCCCGGCGCCGCACGGTGACGCACTGCGTAGCCCAAGTGCACAGAATGGAATTTACCTCGGGCCTTCAGGATTCGGGACGTATGGCCGACGACCAGTACTAGTGGGCCCCGGCGGACCCACAGGAATCATCGGCCCAAACCGAGGTGGCCGACCTGTGCTAGTCGGTCCGGGCGGTCCCACTGGCATCATCGGCCCCGCGTACGGCAGACAACCTGGATTACTCGTAGGCCCTGGCGGCCCCACGGGCTCCATTGGACCGGGCCGCCAGGTCCTCGTGGGCCCCGGCGGCCCTACAGGTCAGATAGGACCACAGGGATTCTACGGTAAATAATTGTGCCATATACCGTGTGGTGACTAATACAAGTTAAGAACTAACCAGTTACATGTTTCTGTTGTTTACGTTTAAGACTGTGCAGTGTACCGTAACCAGTGAACGTGGATGTAAATATTTTGATTAATTCGTAACGACGAATGTGCGCCGCGTGTGTTAACTGCTCTAAACCACCCGCTTTGTGTGTGAGGTTCACGCCTAGTAGTTGTGAGGGCGAGTAGTGACGGACGAGGCTCTTGCAGGCTGCCCGCGTTCCAAGCGGCTGAAGGTAGACTTCAAGCCAGACGAGCTGCTTGCGCCCGCGCCGGACTCACTACACACACTCAAGCACAAGCAAAACAATACCAAGCAAAAAGAGTTATGTTATTGCAAAATAAAATCGTAGAAAGTTTTTCGTTTTTTTTTTCTCGATCCAGAGAATTGTAATGCATTTAGACACGACACTAAATAGAAAAATCCTAGCTTTCTCACTTAGATCAAGGCAAAAATCAATTCAGATTAATCACGTATACAAGACTGTTATGCACAATAAAGTAAGCGTAGTTCAACATATGGGTGTTTGAACTCGGCAGGTATAAATGTGCCAATAAAATGACGATATTAACAAGCGGACATTCCTCGAGTCAGATGTGTCGAATTTATAACAAAAATAAGCCGGCGTTTGCGATAGAACGCGGGATAAAAAATGTGACGAATGGCGACTGGCACCTCGCCAGGCGCCGGCACCTCGCCTCGATACAACAGATGATGGAGAATAGAAGGACCAGCCAGCTACCACGTAGGTAGTATGGAAATATCCAAATATTTTTTCAATTGGTAGCCTATCAATGAGACGATAAAAAATAATAAATTATCAATTAATTTTCATATCTCTATGAAGTACCCAATCCGATTGATGCATCTATTTATGGTCTTCTTTATTCTTTTTGTTTTTTATCCCAACATAACGGCGCATACATTTAAGCGGTTTATGATACCCAAATACTGATGTTTTATTTTGACTCTTTGGACCCATGTTTGCACCTTTCAAAGTAGATCTACTAAATTTTTTGTCGTTTCCAGCGCGCGCGCTCGTAAATCTAACACACTTACACACATTGTGCTGGAAATCCCCTATTTTGAAATTTTATTGCGAAAGTTTTTGATCATTATTTTAGACCCAGTTTTAAAGTATTGTACTTATTTTGATTTTTGGTATTGCAGAGCCAATAATAATCATTATATTGCAAAATTGCTGACCTGTTGCCCTAGTGGTATGGAACTGATATTATCTTAAAACTATCTCGCAATAGAAGACAAAATAGGTAGAGATAAAACGCTTTGTGAGGGCTACGATGGGGTTGAACACCAAGAGGGAGACCTCCCATCTACGCACCGCCAACTGCGTAAACTTACCGATGGTGGTGATGACGATGATGGAGTAGAAGAGCGCGCCGCTGAAGGTCCACTGGATGTGGTCGGTGCTCTCGTTACCATCCCAACCTCGCACCTTCATCTCCAGTAGGATTGCGTTCTCAAAGTCCTGCAGTATTAAGAATTACGCTTTCACATGTCCAGAAATGCAGTACTCCTACAGCAAAAACAATAAATGTAATCAATAAATAGTCCAAAATACAGGCACGTAAAAGTTATTCGAATGTAGTCAATGATACCAACCGAACCTAAGGCATTATAGGAATTAGTAATAGCAACCACATGATGACTAATGGTTCTATTCAGTATAAAGATCAAATATAGCATTAGAAAACAGAAACAAATTAATGTTAGCTTTTCTTCGGCTAATTCTTCGTCGAGCATGGACACCGTGACGGATTTGATGTGTTTGATAGACGGCAGGGGATGGAGTGTTAGATATAATCCAGTCTCGAATAAATTAATGTCTAGCGAAGTTCGACTATAGTTTGGCGCCAATTGTAACTGCGCTAGGACGCTTAAACATGCAGCATACCAAGCATGAGTTGACTGTTGTGTGCTTAAAGCAAATGACGTGACTCAGAGGAAAAGCCCTTTAACAGGGTTGCGAATGGTCCCTTGCTGAGTCAGTTGAGTCAAACTTTTGCTGTCCCTCACTACTATCACTGTTGAAACACGTCGCGTCTGCATTTTGGTGACGTGAGGCCCCCTGTTCTTTGTGACGGGTACGAGTATATCGGGTATTCGCATTCATCAGAAGGGCATCTGAAGGGTATTGCGAAACCTTCACGTGAACAAAGCTGTTGGCTCCGTCGGAATATTGCCAATTAGTTTAAGAATGGTCGGCTAAATAGCTTCCAATCTTTTATAAACTAATTTCGCCTTTTGATTGAGACTGAAAAGGCACTGATTGTTTGAACGCACGTGCAACCCGTGCCAATTTTTGAGATCAGGCTCACACGGCAAACTACAGACCCATATACAAGAATATCTCAGTACAGACATTGAACACTTGAACAAGTTAATTCTTTCCAAGAGTTCTCGAATGTCGATCACATCATTGCTACTAATAAGCTTTTGGCCAAACGCAAGTCTATCAATAAATAAATAAAAAATGTAAAAATCATCAAATCGTAAAGCAGACGCACATATAAATTTTCCAAATATTATCAGAGCGAGCGCTTCGCCGTAGCACATTCCTATTAATATAACTACTATGATCAATAGTTTTCCAAACAGTTCTCTATCTGAATCAGGTGCGTAAAAGTGGATTTTTTTTTTCAACCTGCGTCTCTGTTGGCCTTTAGTATTTAAAGGTGTCATAAAAGATAATTGGTGTAATTTTGAACACTTTTATATTTATCTATTTTTGTTCAAAATCTATAAAAATAAAAAATGAAATGATTACGCAATTAGCTAGCATGTTTTAATGGTATTTGATTATGATGTTTCAAGGCTTCCAGAGAACGTAAAGGTGGCGTTAAAATAATCTGATAATCGCTAAAATAAAACTGTTGCAATTTATTTACAAAAAGACGACAACCTTCAATCTCGTATCACAACATACTAAAAATCACTGCAGAGTTCCTTACGAAGTCTTAAGTAAATATAAATGATTAAGTAATAAAGAAAGTGATAAATGTGACAGCGGTAACCTTGAGCATGTCGACGACCTCGGAGGTCCAGTTGGTCTGGTTGAAGAGCGGCACGATGCGCGTCATCGTCCAGATGCTCTGCGTCGTGTTGCGGCGGATATGCGATATGTTCTTCTTCACCTGCACAACCAACCAACATTATGATTGCATATGAAAAGTCAAATTTTTAAGGAGTCAACTTCAGCTGTGCAGCATGTAGATAAATGTTGGCGCACGACACGCACATTGACAAGAATCAACTTAAACACTGGTTTTAAATGATACCATGTGAACTTATGGAATGCGAATTAAATAAGAAAATTGTAAAGTTAGGTTTTCGTTTACGTAATCTATGACTCAATGGGAATGGAGTTCAGAGTCGAAGACAGCTAGATATGCAGATGTGTTTGTAAACATTCTGATTCTCGTGTTGAATATCATTAAGCAGATGTAAGCGACCTACATAGATTCACTCTTAATTCCTAATAATAGTGTCTAAAACTAGCATATGCAGAAATAACGGGTATAGCAGCATCCCAGGAACTGCCGTCTCAATTCCAAATCCATTAATCTTTATTTCAGACTAAGTACCCTTCACTTGGTTTAACAACCATCAATTCTACGAAAACTCTAATTTTATGCAAAGTTTATGAGAATGGTTTCATTAGCATAAAATCGTCAGCCGCCTGACGTGCGCCCGCGCTGACTGCGGTTGGTATGGAACACCTACTGATTGATGGAAAACATATTTTCAAATTTAAGTTAGGTAAAATTATAGGAATCATTTATAACCGAGAAAATTAAGAAAATATATATAAAGCACCCAAATATATCAGAATTAAATTGCCTCCTACAACTATACTGAAAATGTAGGTACAACGCCTTTGTCTTGAACATTCTTTCGACATATATCATGTAGCAAACTGTTTGTTTCAAATGAAATTAGTTAATTCTTGAAATCCCATTGAAATCCAAATGTATTGTCATTATTAGTAGTTTAGGCATTTTTAATTATTGTCGTCATCCATAACGCCTTCTGTTTAATGTTTTACACATTCGGCATCACTCATGACAGAGTCATTAATCAGATGGGCTTGAGCAGTTTGTGGCATTCTGCCATTCTTTGATAAAACACGATTTATAGTGTCCAACTCCAATGTAATGTGATTGAAAATAGATTTGATATATTTTGATATTAAATCTTTTTTTTTGTGTTTATATCGAAACTGTTTTATATGAGAAAAGAAAATGCTGCTTTAAAAGAAAGAAATAAATCAGCACTTAAGCGGTTAGGCTTATGTTGTTAATACAAATAAAATCAAAGTTACTTAACATCCGGAAGAAATGGCAGCTTCTATTTTAAGGAAATTTCTATCAACTGCGCACTTCGTTGATGCAATGTCTATGATTTGGATACAGATTCCAGCATCGGAATTGATACTGGCAGCATACGAGTTCTCTAAATCCTAAATAATGTAATGGCTTTACATTCTATTGCATAATGGTGCATTGGATAGTGAGGAGTCAAAAGATTCCAATATTCATAGCCTGTTCCCAAGATCCCATTATTTACACCATTCGGAAGTGTCGACAATAAAGATCAAATTCTAGGATGTAAGGAAGGACTTCGAATTTTAGATCATATTAATTATTTTTCAATACACTTACTCGAAAACAGGCTCATACCGCACTACGAATAGGTTCGACATGCCATGTTTATCACCCTCGTGTATTTTTTAAATTTATCATAACAAGGGCTTTTTTCATTCCTATTATGTCACGGTCAACCGTGATTATTATTATTTTTTAAGCAAAGAAGTGGATACTTTTAAGGTTTTAATATTGAAAATTAAAATTGTGTTTTATGAACAGAATAATATTCTGTTAATGATATTATCATTAATAAATAAGATTATTTATACAATAATTCGTTATTATCAACAAATTAACATTACCTGTGTTCTAAATTCAAAAATATTTGAATTTATATTTTTAATATTAAGTAGGATGATACGGTTTGATACCTTGGCTTCTTCAACCTGCAAAGGTAAAGCGCGGGAAAAAAATCCATTAAATATTATTTTTTATTTCTGTTATATTTTGTGAAAAAATGATGAATTTAAGATTTAAAGAGAATTCTTTAGATGGTTCCGGCGTCGTTAGATATTGTGATTAAGTTAAAAAATACTGACGATAGCTTGCTGTCATCTAAATCAAAACTAAAATGTATGGCAACTTTGGAAAATTTTCTTCACTACAAAATGAACAAAACTGCGTCGTAATTTTCAGAGTAAAAAAAACTACTGAGGTGTCAAGGGACACCCGGATGGAACGAAGTTCCGTTCTGGCTTGCTTTCTATAAGAGAGAGAGAGAGAGACAGACAGAGAAACATGCGCACGCCGCACGGCTTACAATAGCTTACTATAGCAAAAAGTATCGTTACAACTTTTTGTGAGAATTTTTTCCGCCTAGCCAATACAAGATAACTAAAAAATACTATCCCATTTTATGTACATTTTGACAGCACTATTTCAACATCTTCGAAACCATGAAAACGACACTCATGACGAAAAAGTTGATAATTTCTGACAGCCGCCATCTTAGATTTACATTTTGACAGCACTATCGGCTTCAACAACCTCGAAAACCATGAAAAAGACACCCATATCGAAAAAGTTGATAATTTATTGCAGCCGCCATCTTAGATTTACATTTTGACAGTACAATCGGTTTCAACACCGTCGAAAACCACGAAAACGACACCCATGACGAAAAAGTTGATAATTTCTTGCAGCCGCCATCTTGGATTTACATTTTGACAATACTATCGGTTTCAACACCCTTGAAAACCATGAAAACGACACCCATGACGAAAAATTTAATAATTCTTTGCAGCCGCCATCTTGGATTTATATTTTGACAGTACTATCGGTTTCAACATCCTCGAAAACCATGAAAACGACACCCATGACGGAATATTTGATAATTTCCTGCAGCCGCCATCTTGGATTTATATTTTGACAGTACTATCGGTTTCAACACCCTCGAAAACCATGAAAACGACACCCATGACGAAAAATTTGATAATTTCTTGCAGCCGCCATCTTGGATTTATATTTTGACAGTACTATCGGTTTCAACACCCTCGAAAACCATGAAAACGACACCCATGACGGAAAAGTTAATAATTTCTTGCAGCCGCCATCTTGGATTTACATTTTGACAGTACTATCGGCTTCAACAACCTCGAAAACCATGAAAAAGACACCCATATCGAAAAAGTTGATAATTTATCGCAGCCGCCATCTTAGATTTACATTTTGACAGTACAATCGGTTTCAACACCCTCGAAAACCACGAAAACGACACCCATGACGAAAAAGTTGATAATTTCATGCAGCCGCCATCTTGGATTTACATTTTGACAATACTATCGGTTTCAACACCCTCGAAAACCATGAAAACGACACCCATGACGAAAAAGTTGATAATTTCTTGCAGCCGCCATCTTGGATTTACATTTTGACAGTACCATCGGTTTCAACACATTCGAAAATCATGAAAACGACACCCATGACGAAAAATTTGATAATTTCTTGCAGCCGCCATCTTGGATTTATATTTTCACAGTACCATCGGTTTCAACACCCTCGAAAACCATGAAAACGACACCCATGACGAAAAAGTTGATAATTTCATGCAGCCACCATCTTGGATTTTCATTTTGACAATACTATCGGTTTCAACACCCTCGAAAACCATGAAAACGACACCCATGACGAAAAATTTGATAATTTCTTGCAGCCGCCATCTTGGATTTATATTTTAACAGTACCATCGGTTTCATCACCTTCGAAAACCATGAAAACGACACCCATGACGGAAAATTTGATAATTTCTTGCAGCCGCCATTTTGGATTTATATTTTGACAGTACCATCGGTTTCAACACCCTCGAAAACCATGAAAACGACACCCATGACGAAAAATTTAATAATTTCTTGCAGCCGCCATCTTGGATTTATATTTTGACAGTACCATCGGTTTCAACACCCTCGAAAACCATGAAAACGACACCCATGACGAAAAAGTTGATAATTTCTTGTAGCCGCCATCTTGGATTTATATTTTGACAGTAAAAGTGTCGGTACAATTTTTCGTGAGAATTTTTTCCGTCTAGCCCCCTTTCACAACGCGCGATAAGGAACTTCGTTCCAATAAGTATTTCTTCGTAAGTGTATTGACAAACGTCGATTGATACACGTGGAGATTTGTCACTGCAGCACTCGGCTCTATAACACCCTCGCCTATACGGCTCGGGTGAATTTCGCCTCGGTTGCAATGACAAACTTTCCTCACTTGTATCAAAATCTTAAGTTGTTATTCTATAATAAACTGTATACATGCTCCCGTAATGTTTAGTCTTGTAAGTGATGACCTGAAACACAGGTTTTATATGTAAACCTAGCTCAGGAAAGTCGTTAATTATACATAATTCTAGGTTTAAAAATATTTTTCCATGAGTCCTGAAATATTGATAATTTAGTTATTACACATAGTCTGTTATTGGTTGGGTACTAGCATAATTATTTATTTAAGATTTACTTGTGGCTATTATATGTAACTGTACTTTTCTGTGTAAAAAAAAGATTTATTAAAGATTATAAAATGTACTAATTCTTGTTGAAAATGACGCTTAATTGACATTGTATTTAAAGTTTTTAACAACTAATAGTAATTGGAGAAAAAAAAGCCATGACAATAGTTCCCAAAAATGTATCATAGCGGTACTACGAGTAATACACAGACTATTTTTCAAATTAAATAGATTTTGTTTTTTAATGGTCCCGAGACTCTTTTGAATATTTTTCGCTAATTCTCATAGTTTCGGATTTTGCAAAATTTTGATTTTGTTCACTTGACAAATTCACCACATGTGTACTCGTAATATTGACCTTAAAGTAAATTTAAGAAGGTACCTCTTTCTCATGCTCCGCCTCTAGCTCCACGAAGGTGATGGCTCCGAGGATGCAGTAGGCTACCACCAGGCTGATCATCACGAAGTGGGAGAACACCACCGAACATAGTTTCCACGTGTAGTACAGCACCTGTCGGTCAAGTGTCACGTGACTACTGACTGGCTGGCAATAAGATTTCATAATACGGATAAGCAAGGCAGTTCATTTTACGGCCTAAATTGACTGGAATTAAGAGGTCGTAATAGGTCCTTGGCCACATAAACACACTGAATGGATGTGCCTGCTGCGGAGTGGCAGCAATCAATAGCATGTTGTTAGCAATACATCGAATACAAGTAATTGCAACTTTCTGTTCATATTTTGTGTTTGGCATAATAGTTGTCACTTTTTCTAGCTTTTAAGGGATTCAGATTATTGTAGAGTTAATTTGGTACGTAAACTCAATTTGCAATCTTTAATGCAATATAATATGTTATATCTGATTTATAACGGGGAATTAATTGTATTTAGGGCATGAACAGTTTTATAAACCTGTGTTTCCTGATAGCTAGAACGTAGGGTCCTTAACTCGAGAGAGAGCAGGTTATTTCTAGGCCAGCGTACTCCCAGTCCTGTCGGACACATCATCGCGTACCATTAAGTGAGATAGTGAGCAAACACGAGCCTATCTATAATAAAAAAAGACGGGTTGCACTCCGGGAGTGCCGGCAGAAGTGAAAACTTGATTATTAACGTTGAGCATGTTTGATTTTTGGAATGGTTAGGGAATAATTTTGCACCAATTGCTTTATCAGTATAAAAGTACTATCATTTATGTGGTAGAATACAATATTCATTTATTGCGCTATCGTACACAAACATGACAATTTATATTACATTAAAAATTTAACACTTTAAAACTATTACAATTATTTTACATTAAAAAGTTTATCTCTCAACAACCTCGAAAACCATGAAAAAGACACCCATATCGAAAAAGTTGATAATTTATTGCAGCCACCATCTTAGATTTAAATTTTGACAGTACTATCGGTTTCAACACCCTCGAAAACCACGAAAACGACACCCATGAGGAAAAAGTTGATAATTTCTTGCAGCCGCCATCTTGGATTTACATTTTGACAGTACCATCGGTTTCCACGCCCTCGAAAACGATGAAAACGACACCCATGACGGAAAATTTGATAATTTCTTGCAGCCACCATCTTGGATTTATATTTTGACAGTACTATCGGTTTCAACACCCTCGAAAACCATGAAAACGACACCCATGACGGAAAAGTTAACAATTTCTTGCAGCCGCCACCTTGGATTTACATTTTGACAGTACTATCGGTTTCAACACCCTCGAAAACCACGAAAACGACACCCATGACGAAAAAGTTGATAATTTCTTGCAGCCGCCATCTTGGATTTACATTTTGACAGTACCATCGGTTTCCACGCCCTCGAAAACCATGAAAACGACACCCATGACGGAAAATTTGATAATTTCTTGCAGTCACCATCTTGGATTTATATTTTGACAGTACCATCGGTTTCAACACCCTCGAAAACTACGAAAACGACACCCATGGCGAAAAAGTTGATAATTTCTTGCAGCCGCCATCTTGGATTTACATTTTGACAGTACTATCGGTTTCCACGCCCTCGAAAACCATGAAAACGACACCCATGACGGAAAAATTAATAATTTCTTGCAGCCGCCATCTTGGATTTACATTTTGACAGTATTATCGGTTTCATCACCCTCGAAAACCACGAAAATGACACCCATGACGAAAAATTTGATAATTTCTTGCAGCCGCCATCTTGGATTTATATTTTGACAGTACCATCGGTTTCAACGCCCTCGAAAACCATGAAAACGACACCCATGACGAAAAAGTTGATAATTTCTAGCAGCCGCCATCTTGGATTTATATTTTGACAGTACCATCGGTTTCAACACCCTCGAAAACCATGAAAACGACACCCATGACGGAAAATTTGATAATTTCTTGCAGCCGCCATCTTGGATTTACATTTTGACAGTACTATCGGTTTCAACACCCTCGAAAACCATGAAAACGACACCCATGACGAAAAATTTGATAATTTCTTGCAGCCGCCATCTTGGATTTATATTTTGACAGTACCATCGGTTTCAACACCCTCGAAAACCATGAAAACGACACCCATGACGAAAAAGTTGATAATTTCTTGCAGCCGCCATCTTGGATTTATATTTTGACAGTAAAAGTGTCGGTACAATTTTTCGTGAGAATTTTTTCCGTCTAGCCCCCTTTCACAACGCGCGATAAGGGATAGCTGTCTACTCTCCATCCGTCTTACGCTTTTTCGATCAGGTCACGTGTCCTGACGCGAGTTTAAGATTTTATACCCATTACAGAAAAAGTGCTCAACGCCGCTAAAGAAGTTTTCACTTCAAAAAAAAACTCCTTAATCGTAGACTGTGCTTTGAATATAACTTGCATCGAAAGCAGTGGTATTGTCTTTGTTAGATTTCTAGTAATGAAGTTTATATTAACACAGTGATAAATATCGATCACTCAGTTCCCTCCGTTCGCAGTGAAGAACGCAGGCATACATAACTATCACAATGCATGAGATTGTTTGTTTGTGTTCACGATGGAGCTTCTGCCAAATTATAGACTGGACTTTTATGAATTCCAGCTATGTTGCTGTATGTTTACCAGGTTATTCTCTCCAACAGTTCCAAAGCTGCGTAAATTTTGATATCAAAATAAACTATCTTCTACGAACTACCTATTAAATAGATTTTTTCCTAGACCAGTTTCAGATAAATTTTTGAACAGAACCATGTATAAAGCAGCACCAAATTCATTTTCTACGTTCATAAGTAATTCACATTCTGAATTCATTAAACCACAAGCAAACACCGCTTCTGTTCGAGCTGTCATTGTCTTTCTATTATGTCTCTCTCTAATTGACACGATTGAAAGGTGAGCTTTGTAATATAAATGCCAATATATGTATATTACGCGTGCCCAAATTGAATAGGGCTTGCAATATTGTAAAATCTACCAATCCATCTTAACTTTGAATATCCATGAGTTCATCATCAATGTTTTAAATTATAAGTGTAACGTATCGGAAAAAGCTCCTCCAAACTGGTAGAGATGTAATAAGTCTGCTGAAATATTATGATATAATGTTATGACATCGTATAAAACAACGTGGGCTAATAAAATATAGTTTGTAGGTTGTTCACAAAACACTCAAACACGCGCTGTGTTTATTGTAATCTGTCAAAACAAGAGATTATCCGAGTATATTACTTGGCACGAACTGTTGCTATTAACACTTTACAAGGAGTCTCAATAAACCACACAAACGTAGCTCCTCGAGTGATCGCAAGTGGGGTTCGATCGATTGAATCTATCGAATGATTTTATATGCTTTATGGCTTTAACAGTACATTCATTTTGATCTCAGCTATGCTGAAGTGTGTCCGGGTGCTCTAGGTAAAAAAAGGTCCTATCAACTATTTAAGATTTTTTGTGACACTCTGTATTAGTTTTCTAAGATCATAAGGATTCCTTTCATCTTCTTCAATGACTTATCTTCCATTTGTGACTGCCGGGTGATCGAAGCTGTCAGAACTCATCAGAACACTCAGAAGTTCATCGTGCCTTTCTCTACTTACTTTAGCACACTTGCTGGGCGGAGGCAGGGGATACTCCCCCCGCTCCACACGCACATCGCGGCGAGACATGTTAACCTGTTAGTGGTTACAGTCGTCACCTCTCCGTGTCACTCTTCACCAACACTGAAACTAACAACATGGGGCTCGCAGCCAACACTTCACTTCATCCACGAGAACCGAAAGATTTGCGACTTTCATTTGTTTCTTATAGAGCTCTGGTGAGGAAGAACCACCGCACAACTCCTTGATGTTCAACAGCAACAACACATAAATCTTATTATTTACGCTCCGGCTCCAGCCGACTGCGATGCGAACATCAGATCAAACGGCGCTGATCCCACAGTGCACACAGCGTCTAATTTATATTTCAGCAATAAATCTCGCATAGACAACGTTATGATATGTTTGGCCAATATTTACGAGTTATGCTTATTAGGTTAGCGGGTATGGTGTGCGCGTGGAGACGATGGCGGTCGCGGAAACACTGCACGTGGGATATATCGGGAGCCGCGCTGAAACCGACGCGGCCGCCGAATCCGCGACCGCTCAGTTTACGATCAAAACCGCCGGTTATTTGGGTCGTAATGCATAAACCCATTCACAAGCTGGCTCGTTATGACGACCCACGTGTGAGGTGTGCTTCACACAAACCTCTGTATTACGATATATGATGATATCAAAGAACATCATAGCTGATTGGCTTTAACTGCGACAATATCAACGCCAGGACATAAAGTTGGATAGCCTCTGGCTAAGTGGTGCGACAACTTTCACAAAGCACTTGGCAGCAGTTTCATAAGCCGGAGATTAAGATGAAGACGTATATATCGTGCTCTAAATTGCTAGAAACAGGCTGATAGTAGAGCCTACGCAGGGGTGAGATCAAATGGTAAATCAAAGCATCATGATTAGGGAGGCTGCAAATTAACCACATAAACAGTGTGATTTGCTCAATCAATATCACTAACGCTAATACACACAACTCAACCAGTAAATCTTACCTATCTTTCTAACTTCATTCCACAAGTTCAACCCACAAGCGCAATCATAATTACTTTTCGCACTTCTTGGTTACTCCCACAATCTTTGCTACATCCTAAATCTTTTAATTCTTCCTATTTTATTATGTTTATTAATTTATTTTTTTGCACTTTTCATCTTCTCAAATGTGTGAAACAAATTGTAGATTATACCCCGTTTTCTATCCGCGGGATGGACCTGGTGACCTGTAATACAGGTCTTATGGAAACCTAATTCAGGCACCAATCTCTCACCTAGTAAAACTCCGGTGTGTAAATTGTGATGAGAGAATTTGCAAAATTGTATAAACCAGTGCTTGACTGCGATCCCACCTGATGGTAAGTAATGATGAAATCGTTGATGGTGAGGTACACTAGTTTATCTTAATAAACTAGTGCGTATTCACTCTATACATGTAGGTTGTTGTTGTTGACTTGATTCTGTTTACTGGCAGAGTTATATCGAATTTATAAAAAAAGTTTTTTTATAAATTCGATATAACTCCGCCCTCGTCAACATATTTTGGGCGACTTTAACAAATGATGTAATGACAGCCTGTCCGCCGCCGCGCCAGCCGGGACTCGGACGTCTGACTCGTGGAAACAAATCGCGAGCGGCGGTTAATTGACAGCTTTTCTCGGGTAGCGAAACAAACACATATGTATATGTTTGTTAGCGAAACCCGAGCATTATAGGCAGCTGATGCAAAGCTTTACAAAATACTTTTTATTCTATTAAGTATTTATTATTTCTTATAGTTGGTCCGTATGGTGTCCGAACGTAAAGAATAAAATCATCCCATATCGTCCCGTGGGTGTCGTAAGAGGCGACTAAGGGACATTTTGAGACCGTGCGTACTATAGAGCACCTGAGGTCACCACGTGGTGGCGGGTAAACCACTAGCAACAGCATTCCCAAGGATCCACTAGCAAGCATTCTCATAGTGTCAAGCAGGCGGCCGACTGTAAAACAGTAGCCATATCCTTTAGCAATATGTTCAATAAACGGAATACGCGATAGAGTTAGAGCGTACCCGACAAGCGACACGCAGGGGCAGTACCCGGCTCCTGTGGGAAGTGGACTAGGGTTGTTGCACCACCCTGGGCGGGTGCAACGCAAGAAGCAAGCTCGGGAAATGTGATTGAGGTATGCAAGTTGGAATGTTGGGACTATGACTGGAAGGGCAAGAAAGTTAGCGAACGTATTAAAAAGAAGACGAATAAATGTAGCGTGCTTACAAGAAACTAAATGGAGAAGGACAAAAGCGAGAGAAATTGGTGAGGGATATAAGTTCTATTACTGTGGAAGTGATGGTAAAAGAAATGGTGTAGGGATAGTGTTAGACAGCAAACTGAAAGAAAGCGTGATGGAAGTACAAAGGATTAATGATAGGCTTATAGTTGTGAAGATTTTGTTAGAGAATGTAATGTTGAATGTAGTTATTGTGTATGCACCACAAGTAGGATGCGAAGAAACGGTGAAAGAGAAGTTTTGGGAGGATTATGATAGAGCTTTAATGGCCATCCCTGTACATGAGGAATTGATTGTTGGAGGTGTACCTGGAACCAAGTATTGGCAGTAGCCAATACGTGGTTCCAGAAAGGAGACGAACACCTGGTCACATACAAAAGCGGTAACCACAAGACGCAAATCAATTACTTCCTGTTTAGGCGCAATCAGCTAAAGCACGTCAAAGATTGCAAAGTGCTACCAGGAGAAGACCTAGTAACACAGCACAGGCCCCTGGTTATGGTGTTAGTAGTCAAGACACAGAACAAAAAACCAAAGAGCTTCCTCCCCCTAATATAAAATAGCATAATATGCTAGAGAAGAGTGAATGTGCGAAGAAATTCAGAGAGCGAGTGGTGGTCGATGGATAAAATGATAGAGATGGGAGACATGAATGACCGAAGTATAAATGAAAGCTGGAATGAGATTGCTGAGTGTATTAGACTTGTAGCAAAAGATATTTTGGGAGAGACGAGAGGAAAGGTACAATAGATAGGGATACATGCAGGTGGTGGTCGATAGATATACAGAATGTGTTGAAGGAAAAAAGAGGAAATTTAAGGAATGGCAGCGTACAGATCCGGAAAATGTTAGTTTAAAATCTGCAAAAAAAGTGAATATGATGCTTTAAAGAAAAAAGCCAAAGAAGCCGTGGCAATGGCGAAAGCAAAAGCGCAAAACTAGCTTATACGATACACTAGACAGTCCGGCAGGCCAAGAAGATCTATACCGGCTTACTAGAGCAAGAGAGAAATGCGAGAGATGTGTGTCAGATAAAGTGTATACGGGATGAAACTGGAATGATTCTATCAGAAGATGAAAAAATCAAAGAGAGGTGGAAGGACTATTTTGAAAGACTGATGAATGAGGATAACAACTGGAATGGGGTTCTAGAGAATAAACCAGTGAATGTGGGTTTAGTGAGAATGATTAGTATAGAAGAAGTCAGAATAGCTGTAAATGGAATGAATAATGGTAAGGCAATTGGCCCAGATGGAATACCAGTTGAATTGTGGAAGTTGCTGCGAGTGGATGGATGGACGTGGTTAGCTTTGTTCTTCAATAAGTTGTTTCAGGAAGAAGCCATATCTGATGATTGGTGCAACAGTTCCCTGGTGCCCATCTTTAAAAACAAGGGTGATGTGCTTGAATGCAACAACTATAGAGGAATAAAGCTAATGTCACATACTATGAAAGCCTGGTAGAAAGTTATAGAAAGGAGACTGAGAGAAGAGAGTGGAATTTCACAGAACCAGTTCGGTTTTATGCCTGGTCGAGGATCAACAGATGCCATTTTTGCCATACGCCAGCTGTGCGAGAAATACAGAGATGCGCATAAAAACTTGCACATGGTATTTGTTAACCTCGAAAAGGCATATGACCGGGTACCTCGTGAGGTTCTGTGGTGGGTCCTTAAGGAGAAAGGTGTGCCTGGAAAGTATGTGCAGTTGATCCGAGCAATGTACAATCAGTGCAGTACCCAAGTCCGGTCTACGGTGGGCAACACTGGTAGCTTCAATGTGGCTGTCGGCTTACATCAAGGTTCGACTCTCAGCCCTTACCTCTTCCTGATGATAATGAACGCTTTGACGTCGGGCATCCAGGAAGAAGCTCCTTGGTGTATGCTGTTTGCCGACGATATTGTGCTGGTTGCCGAGAGTGGCCTAGAGGTCCAGAGTAAATTGGAGGTGTGGTGGCATAGACTGGAGAGTGTTGGCTTAAAATTGAGTAGAACGAAAACTGAGTACTTGTTCTAAGTATTTGGTGGTCTCTCCGGTTCTGTGCCCTTAGCTCTCGCTGGAACGCCTAAACCAATCTGCTCCGACTTTCGGTACCTCGGGTCGCTTATCCAAGGAGATGGTGAGGTAGACCGAGACATAACACATCGGATCAATTCAGGATGGATGAAATAGCGACTGTGTGTGACCCACGGATGCCCCTCAAGTTGAAGGGTAAAATCTACAAGTCCGTGATAAGACCTGTCATACTGTATGGATCAGAATGTTGGGCTGTGAAAAAGACGGATGAAAAAAGATTGCATGTAGCGGAGATGAGAATGTTGAGATGGATGTGTGCTGTGACGAGATTGGATAAAGTGAGAAATGAGTATATTAGAGGAAGTTTGAAAGTGGCGCCAGTGACTGACAAGCTGAAGGGGAATCGTTTGTCTTGGTATGGTCATGTAAAGAGGAGGGATGAAATGCATGTTAACAAAAGAGTTATTAATATAGATGTGGATAGGTGGAGAGGGAGAGGGAAGCCAAAGAAAAGATGGATGGATTGCGTTAAGAGCGATATGAAAGAAAAGGAAGTTAGTGATAGCATGACGAGTGACAGGGTAGAATGGAAGAAAAATACGTATTGCGCCGACCCCAAATAAGATGGGACCAGGGCAGGAAGAAGAAAAAGAGTTGCTTTAGGACGACAAGCACACACAGCGTACACGTACAATAAGGTATAGTCTGTCTAAAAAGTCAAACGACTTCAAAATTTTTAAACGAATTAATAAGTCTGTTATATATATTACGTGTAATACTTTTTATAAGATTCTATAAGTAAACAATAATCATCTCTTTGCAATCTTGATTGTTCAACAAGTGTTGACTATATCAGATTTCAAGACTTTGATTATTTCATTAGATTACCCAAGGCGTTTGACTTATAAGACAGACTCTAACGACTGGATATTACAGTAAATATCTTAGGTAGGTACTGTTGTTTGTGTGTGGAAATTTTGCCATTCAATTTATTCAAACACGTTGATATCGGTACCCATTGTAGTATTCAAAATTTAAAAAAATTCAAGTGTTTTTATTTCACATAGGCCTACATGGGCAAATGGGCACTTATAAAATGTCAGAAATAAGTGCACGGTTCCAAATTGGTCATTTCCTATGGAGAATATTATTCCTGATTTCGTTTAAGACCTCGTTCGAAAACCATCATTATAGTAGTACTTAAGAGTCTTATTAGACCCCGTAACGTTTAATAAACTAATAGCTTTTTTGGCAAAGAAATATAGTAAGTAATTCCATTCGATAAGATTTTGAGTCTTCAGTGCTGAACGAGGTCAATGTAATCCTGTTTTAAAGTATGTTGCTTAATAGGGCATAATCTTAGACATATATATATTCATCTATTTCCTAAACTAAGCATTTTTCTTACCCGCACACACATAGGTTCGCGCCGTATTAGGCCTCGTTCCGCTCTAAACGTGGTAAGGTGAAATAAAACATAATTAATATAAATAACTAACTCATATTTTATATACAAAAGATCATTATAACACACTTTCCGTGAAGCTGCTTGATTACTTATGTGTATTACAATAAATATAGCTTATTTACAAACAACATGAGGGGAGTAGCACAATACAAATGATTAGTTATACATTTATATTTGGTTGTTCAATAATTGTAGGTAGGTAGCTACTAAGATTGTTCATCAATCATCATACTAACAGGATTATAATAATATATAACGGAATGAAGCTTGAAGACATTATAACAAAGTGAGTATGCACTTAGAAAATCTATACATATAATAAATCTGTAGCAGTTTTTTTTAGATGTGCGCGCATCATGTTAAATGTACGAAATCGATGTATATAACTTTATAGAATAAAATTGTGTAATATTGATGTATTACTTAGGCTTTGTTTCATCGCAATCGGTTAATATCTCTAAAATAGAAAGTCTGTAGTGGTTCCATATATTCTACATTTATAGACTGTTAGGCGGTACGAAGCTCGCCGGGTCAGCTAGTATTTAATATAATGTAATTAGGGACCTTACACATTGCGTAAGCAAGCCATCCGGCCGGTAGATTATTGTCATTTATAACTACTTAAGCGGTAAATCTCAATCTGGCATTACTAAACAATGTAATTAATAATTATAAACCTATGAATATTATTTCAATTTATGAGCTACCTCTTGTAAACACTGACCCATTTTCTCGTAATAACTCAGAGAATTATGACCCAGTGCGTGTTGCCGCCAGTTGGAAACTGCCTCAATTACGTACTATTCCTAACTTTACGACACTGTTGCTTACGACAAAACTGGGTTGCCATGGTAACGGTAAATATTAACAAAGTTACTACTAAAATCTAAGGAACTTCTAATTAGTCCTACATAGTTTTAGTTCATGTAATTAAATGCACGGTAGACGGTGACTTCTAGCGGACGTCAAGTGTACTATCGGCGAAGTAATACGGCTAATAGGATTGTTTTCAACTGTAAAGGATGAATTACAAGTATCACATTAAAATCTTAACTTATTGTCTTTAACTTAGATTATCACTTAGAATTAAGTAAACATTAAGATTCATATAGTTTGTACGCATCAGCTTCGACGCCATGAGTTCATCTCCAAAAAACTATACCTAGCGTGGGCGCCACGAGCATGGCTTACAATAAAATATAAAAAAAAACATTTAAAAATAAATATGTCGCACATCTTCTAAAAACAGTCTTAAATCACGAAAATCAGGTTTTGAGAAATAAAACTTTTAAATATCATTTTTGTTCCTGATAATTGAACAATGTTGCACCATTTTTAGAAACTTATATTATTAACACATAGAACATGGCGCTTTTATTCGTTGGTAGATAATCAAAATTTGAATGAAATTATATTTTTATCACAATACTTAATAATTTTTTATTATAAGATGTGCGATATATCCACAAAGCCCAAGCCTCATATTGAACCGAGCATATCCGAACATACTAAGCATATCCGAAACGAGATTCATTGTTGTTCTTTGCATTCCAGTGCTGCCTTAAACTTATTAAAGTAGGTTCTATCATACAGAATGAAGGATCAAAAGACCACTGTACGAGGCCCTCTGGGACTTGCCCTGTCGGCGCCCTTATCTGATAGGTATTGTTATAAACTGGTAACTTGTGGAATGTTTAACATTTTGGTGGCCACTGCTGTAAGGGCGACCATTCTTTGCCTTCTGATTTTATCTATTACTTCAGTAATAGATATTTGATGATTATTTAGGATGTGTTGCATTACTTTGTTTACATTGACCAAAAATTATTTTCTAAATTAGCCAACAATAATTTGTTGAACAAAACTTATGCAAAGCCTAATTCGGTAACTAAGTTGAGATGGACGGTCACGCTTTCGTGGTTGTCATCTGCAAGTCCCCCTTGGCGGGCGCGGGGCGCGGGCGGCGCGCGAGCTGCTCGGCCTCTTGGATGGTGTCCGGCAGGCGCGTGTGCAGCGTCTCCGGCGTGGTCAGCATGAGCCCGCCCGCCACCAGCGCCGTCGCCCCGAACAGCACCGATGGCAGCCACTCCACGTAGATTGCCTGAAATGTTATAAAGACATTATCTACGTGCAAAAAGGTCTTTTAATTATCACTAATCTGCTGTCCTTATCATTTTCTCCTACACATATAAGCCATATTCAGAGCTTTTTTTTCCTATGTCATCTTAGACATACTCTGATAAGTCTATTTATTAGAACAGCTTTAAAATGTTCAAATTTCTGCTACATACTACCAAAGTTACTCATCTATGGCAATAGTGTTCAACGACTAAACACAGTGACGCCTCATTAATTATGAGTAAGTTTGTAAACTTCATGAAACATATTTACATGAAAATATTGAGATCGTCCTATTGTACGGCAAACATCAGATCAACTCATCCATGTTCTCATGTCACCGTGCGACCTTCAACTAACGTTATACAATGAATACAATACAACAGAATCGAATGCAGCAGAGGATGCCATGTGAACTCTCGCAACTATAACATTCGTAACATAGACAGTCCATGTCATGCAAAATAATGATAATCATGTGCTGAAGAATGTATTAGTTTGAATTCAGAAGTCTATTTGTCTTTATTGCTTAAAGCCCTAAAAAGGAGACGAAGATTAAAGAAACAAAGGATGTAGTTAAAATAAATTAGTTAAACAGAGGTGTGATGAGAAGAAGAATAAGCAAACTAAGATTGTAAAGACAAATATGGTGCAGGTCAATACTGTGTGTGAAAAAGATGTAATACGTATCATGGACAATAATAGCAATACAGGACTTGCAGCCTGCATTGGCTGGCAATAGTATCATGGAACAGAAACCGAGTAACGAGTGGAGTGTGTGCTTGCGTGCGTGTTTGGAAAACAGCTCCGAATATACAAGTAGATTAACAATATGGACAATACTGACCAGCAGCGGCATTTGTGGAGCCACGATGGAGCCAAGTCTGCCCACCATGGAACAGAAACCAAGCAATGAGTGGCGGGCGTACGTGGGGAACAATTCCGACGTATACATGTAGATGCCACTGAACGCCTGCGTGATGGCGATCTTCCCGATCAGGTACAGAAGTGTTGCTAGCCACGGCAAAGCTGGAATAAAGGAGAGCCCATGAATACATGAAACAATAACAACATTTGGCTACAGTTACCAATATAACCTTTAAACTGAAAAACTTAAAAGCTTAATTAACAAATATGATGAGAATATTTTTGTAGTATTTCTGTTTTTTTAATACTTTCCTAATACAATTTTAGCTAAATTTTCAAGGATATAGATTTTATAACTGTATACAGGGTGTTTTTGACATCGACGCACAAACGAATACCACGGATCCAGTACATGGTTCAGGTCCAGTGGTGGAGTTATTCGTCGACCTTTTTTTTTAATCTGTACTCTTTTTTAATTTAAACTGTGTAAAATCGTTATACTAATTAACTCCAATGATATTATTATTAAAAAAAAAACAAATAAAAATTTAGTGTGAATTAATTAAAAAGTCTTCGAGGTAGATAAAATAATCGTAATTCTAATCAAACCCAATGACATTTTTAATTTTAAAAGTAATTCATTCATTTTTTTCCATAAAAATGTTAAAACAGGTGGAATCATTGCTCAGTTACTTTAACAGCCAAATGTAGACATATTATTCCCCTCCAATCTTAGTCGCTTTTTAAAACGATATGAAGATCTAGAAATAAAATTAATTATTGTAAATTCTATTTGTTTGTTTTTGCTTTTATTGCCCTGCTCAAATTTTATAGAAATCTACACTAATATAATAAAGAGGTAAAGTTTGTTTTTTTGTTTGTTGGAGGTAATCTCTGGAAGTACTTGTCCGTTTGCTTAAATTTTTTCACCGATAGAAAGCTGCTTTATTCCTTAGTGACATATCCTATATTTTATATACGCGGACGAAGTCTCGGAAAAAGCTAGTTGTAAATATAATTAGATAATGACATTGTTGACTCTTTGCACGTGATTATTTGGTTGTGTTAGTTTGAACTTCGCAGTATGTGAGTAATGATTACTATCGTATATCTAATAAATAAATATATACTCACTTTTAGGAACAAACGGTATAGCGATACAGGCTAAACCACACACAATGTAGGCGCACAGCAGCGTCCTCTTCCGCCCGAAGCGGTCCAGCACCAGCGCGTTAGTGACCACCGCCACCACCTCCACGCTCACCACCAGCATGTAGTTGGTGTACTTGTCACCCGCTAGTGACACCGAGTTGATGGCCAGCCCGTAGAACACGAACGTGCACGTGATCCACCACCATGAGCAGATCGCCAGCCGCGTCATGATGATCGGAGAGTGCAACACTTGCATCCATAGCCCCTCCTCAGGCTTTTCGTCCTTCTTCTCTATCGGCTTCACTTTTTCCTCTGACAACTGCTTCATTGTCTCCTCCGATAGCGTCACTTTATTTATTTTGGCTGCCCTCATTATAATCTCAACGGCCTCTTCTTTTCGTCCTTTGGACAATAACCACCGGATGCTCTCAGGCAGCAGGTATATGTATAGAATAAACAGAATAGATGGAGGGTACGCCACTAGGATGAAAGTTCGCCAGTACTGAAAAGCCTTGGCGAGGAGAGCGAAGCTGAGTCCTCCTATCACTAACATGATGCCGAGGTAGGCGGTGGTAACAACTCGTTTGTCCTGGCCTAGCAGTTCGATCACTGAAAAGAAAAAGAGGAAAAGAGAAATGTTAACAACAGATAATATGCTAGTATATGCAGCTAGGCTCTTTATCTCCTTACTTACTTAGAATATAAGCTGCAGGAAAAGCGCTGGCTCCGGCGACAGTCTCCAAGAACTCGATTGTGATGTACATCTCGTACGAGATTGAAAACGCCTTCAGAGAACCGATGACTCCAACTAACGTCGTACTCAAAATCAAAGCTCGCTTTCTGCCCCAACTGGAAAAACAAAGGTGGTTCATAATAATTTTATACATTTTAATTATTACAGGTTTGATATTATATCTCTAAATTACTGCATTCGATTCGTTTTCAATCTACGTAAATATGATCATGTTTCAGCGTATCGATCGCTTCTAAAGTGGTTGCCCATACGTCAGCGCACAGAGCAAAGGGCGCTCACAACCTTGTTTTCATTTCTTGATTCTCCTAATTCCCCTAGCTATTTAGCCCCTCACTTTCAATACATTTGCGCTAACCACAATAGAAATCTGCGCTCATACCATAACCGCCTGCTTCAATTTCCCATTCACCGTACTGACTTTCTTCACCATTCTTTCTTTGTTCAAGCGATTTCTTTGTGAAGTGCGCTCCCCGCAGATCAGGATGGCAACAAACCGATTAGCACTCAAAACTAAAATTCGCGAGATAATTCGCAAGAGGTTGGCAGTTGTATCATCACAGCGTTAAAGTTTTCCAAGTGTCGATTTGAACCAATTGTTTGACTATATTAGGGTATATATGTAGTTCATTAATTTGAGTATGTAATATTATAGAAATTGTAAGGATATGTAATATTTATGGTTTATTAGCGTATATCCATTCTTGGAATCACCTTATCTCTTTCTTTTATTGCATTTACCACTGTTTTTTTCTGCACCACCCAAAGGTTGATTGGAAGAAAATGCCTAAGGCATTAAGTCCGCCTCTGTACTTTTATGTGCATGAAGTATAAATAAATAAATATTATATAAAACAATTATAGAAGCGACCAGAGTTAGAAAGTTATGAATAAATCTTAGAAAGCTTTTAGTAAATACGGAGTGTTGCTTACCGGTCGGAAATGTACCCGAATATGGGCAGCGACGCCAACATGCCGATGTTGTGGATGGTGCCCACCAGGGTGCGCTTCCACTCCTGACACGCCAGGTTGAACTGTAAGTAAATAACATCGTAAATATAAGGAAGTTCCTTCCAGAAGATAATATCTATCATTCACATAATACTCGTAGTATTTTTTGCATCTCTTGGATCTTCGCGACCTTCATCTTGTCTTTGATAAAAGAAAACCGTTCTAGAATCGAATTTTCGTTGCTAGAATGTCAGTTTCTCTAAGCCCAAAGCTGTGAGTGTAGCATATTAAAACACTGGTTGAAATAATCTCAGCATCATCTACTGTAGGCTTCAGGGCTACTGCGCGGAGGCGCAACGTAATCGTGAAGGCAGTGATCCGCGACTGCTCCTAATTTGGTGCTTTATCAGAGCGCGGTCAGTTACTGTAGCGTTCAGTTCTCAATACCCGTAACCAATGCAGTGCTCACAGCCATGAATATCAGCTAGCTGTTTAGTGTGACAAATTAGGAATCATGTAACTTTGATCAAATAATAGTACCTGCCTAACCACTATGGTGGTTTACCAGTTATTATTTTATATTATCTTTCACTGAATCTTCATATTTTTTTCATGGTTCGAGCGTTAGCTTTACATAGGTAGGTAGCAAATAGTGAAACCATAAGTTAAATGAAGCGGAATTCGATTCCGTCAACAAACATTGTCACTTTTTTTATCTGCTATAAACTAGTGCTTGACTGCGATCCCACCTGATGGTAAGCAGTGATGCAATCATTTATGGTGAGGCACACTAGAATAAATAATAAATTCACTGTTGTATTTACAATAGGAATCATTCATTTTTCCATAGGCGTATAATATTTGGCGAGTGACCCACCCTAGTGTAATTTGGCCACCCTAAACCCAAAATTCTATGATGGACGTCAAAATACTAATAATTTCACATGATAATCAGGCAAGCCCTCCTCTGAAAAATAACCCCAGATACGCCAATGCATCCTCCACTTTTGGTTTCAGCAACTCCGCAAGCGAGACAAAAGTTTCATCTACCATAGTGGTAAGTAAGGTTCCTATTCATTACAGACTATTACTATGACACTAGAGCCACTCGCACATCTACTAAATCTAAAGTAAGTATCACGAACAGCTGAAGGTTGTCGTGAAGACACTTACGTATGAGAAGGAGTGTTTGTTGTCAAAAGTAATAGTTTTCGAAGTGTAGAAGTGCTTGACCTCGTGAGGATATCACTGCTGACCTACTTTACAAATTACAATGCCATATTTTAGCTTTGAATACCTTGAGTTTGAGTGTACTGTGTGTTGATACAAATATTCTACTTCCACTAAATAGGTACGGTTCTATTGAAATCTTAAAGTTCTGAATACAATGATCGCCACCAGAAACATTTAACTTAAACCATGCGAAGTATTGCGAATCTTCTGCCGTTGTTGTTGGAAGAGTTAAAATTTTGTTTATTTATAAAATAGCTCAAAGTAAACTTTCAATTACTTAGTATCTATCCATTTAAAGGGAAATACGATTATACGAGGATACACACCACAACAATATAAACATGAAGAAGTATACATACATATTATAATAGTGAGATTGGTAATATTATGTAAATTGTGTCATTATTTGAAACATAAACAACAATATACACGCGATTGATTTGATCAATACCTACACCTGCGCGCGAGACTGATGCCATTGTACAAAACTAACAGTAGACCTACCAGCTCCATAAGATATTGTCATTGCTTTCCAGATTCCAGTAGGTACATCATTATATACCACTAATTTTTAATTAGTACAAATACTTAAAGGGCTAGTTAGAAAAGCCCTTGTTATTATTTAAGTAAAGTCTCAATAAATAATATTCATAAACAGCAAAGTTATTACCGTTTGTGTTTATCCCAAAATGTCTCTCAATTTATGGAAATATTGTGCAGGCTATTGATTATGAATGAATAAATGACGATTAAAATGGAAAAACACTGCCCGCAGTATTTTCTACTAGCAATTGTTATGTATGATTGAATCTATGATGAATTTACCTTTTCGTGGTCAATTTTAGGATTTCGGTTTTTTCTACTTTTGAATACAAAAATATGATCAGTAACGGGTACAGATACAGCCCCATTTTTTTGTGTACTAATTAAAAAGTGTGGGGTGTATAAGTGAATTTAGTTTAAATCGTATGTGACATAAACAAGACTTGACTCAAATGTTTTCTTTTGGGATACAACTGCACCCAAAAACACTTCCTCAGTCAATATAAATTATTATGAGTAGAAACTGAAACTAGCAAACATCTACTGTATAATGGTTTGTTGGTTTCTTTTTAGCCCATACAACTTTCGATTTGTAACTTCGCATACGAGTGATCCTTCTGCGTAATTCTTTTCTGTGTATCTAAGAAAATTATGCAAGTGTCAAGTCAAGGCAGCCTGCGCCGACCGTGCGTCTGTTAGTTCAATATCAAGAGAGCTGGATTCCTTTCGCTTTGTGCTCTTATCGGCGTACGTGTACATGTCGCTCCACACGCCCACCGGCCTTTATCTGCACTTGCACAAAAGCACACAAACGACGAACTGTGCTATGATGATGCCGAGACAGCAGACTCAGACGGTAGTCCTTCACCTAACATTCCTATTCCTATTAGTAACCTTCGTTTAGAAGATTTATAAACACTATAAAGGTCAATGTTGCTAAACTGCTAAATATTTCAACGTGTAGCTAAGTGAATCTCGTTGAATACAAACGAGTGTTCATTGAGCTTAAGGTAAAAAAACTCTATTATTCCGGAATGATAGGAACCTGTATTATAGTATAAATGATAATGATATTTTGCGCACGGGTGAATCTAACGCGTAACTTCCGGTACGAAGATGACGAACAGTAGCATCACGTGTTGCTAATAGTTGGGTAACGGCGAGGGAGAAGATAATTATAACCCTCACAATGATAAGGTCGTTTACGATGATAATATGACGGACTGATTTAAACGCAACTGTACGCAGGTATATAGAAACAAAACAAAGCTTATTTAAAGTTTGTGTAACGAAGCCAATTTCTCATCAAAGCATTGCTTTGACCTTCCCCTGGGAACAATTAATTTGTGCCCTGTTTAATCGGGTCTTTGTTCAGTTACAAACTGCCCAATCATCCCTCTACTGCCCTGATCTACACCCGTAACATGGTCACCGTGAAAACAAAAGACGCGTAACACAAAATAACTGATTGTATGAATTTATTCACAGTAGTTCCTTCAAAGGGACTAAAGAAACTACAGAAACAACTTACCAGAAATACTGAAACAATATTTATATGGAAAACATTAAAAAAATATTAACTGGATGGTACATTTTAGTCGTGTCGGTCGAGGCACGAGGTTTTCACATTTTCACATAATTCTATGTGATTTAGGAAGTAATTCGCAGAAGGATATGAATATAGTGATCGATGTGAGTACCTCTGATTTATGCGTTCATGTCACCATCGATCAAAATAAGCCTATACAATTTTTTTGGAACTTCGAAAAGCATTTCCAACGTCTGGCTCCCAGACTGGAGCGGAGTCCAATCTGGAAGGACCAAGATTCAGACGCTTCCTGCCGACGACTCTACGCGGTGGTCAGGAATACGGATCGTCAGTGTGGCGCCGTCGTTGCGAAACCGGTAACTAGTACAGGAGGTTCTTGTTTCGGATTTAAGCGGAAGTTACACTTAGGATCACCATAGTGCAGATCGCACACCTCGGAATTGATCGTAATTGGAGCTGGGTTGCCTCAGTAGTTCCTTTAGTCTCTTTGAAGTCAGTTGTTCCTCTGAAGGAACTAATAAAGGAACTACTGTGAACAAATGATTGTAAGAAGGTATACCACGCGACGAATATGAATGAAATGCTACTTCTTTTTAGAATAGAGACAGAAGTGCTTCGTAGGCTGGTTAGCAACGTGCTCAACATTTTATATTCACAATTCCAAAAGCTAACGTCACAAACCTCAGTAACAATAGTGTTGTTGGACTCGTACAGCCACTGGTCGCAGGTGGCGAGCTCGTCGCCGAAGGCGGTGCCCTTCTGGCAGGGCAGCTGTGGATCGAGCGGCGCGCGCCGGGAACAGCGGGACTCGATGCTGCCTGAGGGCAGAGCATTTTCTAGCCAGGGAGTGTTGTAGACGGTGCTGTTGGCGGCCTCGCATTCTGGGACCACGCATCTGAGGAAGGAGAAGGATAGTTATATACAATATAGCTATAGTATAGGACTGATGTGAACCAAATAAAAAAATATTCAGAATATTTTTTATTGAAATTTATTTATTTTGTGTGAAACTAACCCAGTAAATACCTCTGAAAATATGCTATTTTACGTGAACTTTGACACTTTATAATTTACTCAAAAATTTAAAAAGTCAGAAAAGTATAATAATAGAAGCCTTTGAACATTTTATCAAGATTCTAAATGACGACAAGTTTTTTTTTTACTATTAAGGGTTTAAAAAAAACACGTATCTCCTGGATCAAGTTTTGTAAAATATTCGAGTAAATCACAGAATTACTGAATGCTAACAGAGTTTTCAGGTGTTATCTATCTTTCTTCACGTTGCTTTTTCGTCAAACATCGCGTTAGATTGCGTTGGATGAAGCAACAAGCTTTTGAACCATTCTCGATATTGACGATAGGCGAGTGGAAAAGGGCCCCATAACTTAGCATGAGATCCTCTCTTAGTAAGCATGTGCGTAAAATTCAATTTTTATTCATGATGATGCAAAACAACAGTGCTCATTTGTAAAAGGCGTACCTATATTTCAGACTGTCAGATATAATATCTGCATGGAGTATAACCAGCTCACAGCTCAGAATGAACATGTATGCGTTCACAGAACAGAAAATAGTATGCGTTAGACAACGTACAGTAGGCACAACGGATCTTGAGCGGTTGCGCAGAAGTTAAATATTCGGTCTCTTTAGTGGTGCGAAGTGAGACGCGGGGGCGGGGAGTGTCAGTGATTGGCTCACCGGCATCGCGTCATAGACGTCACATCTCATTCGTTCCTTGCGTCGCTGCATGTATCTAAGAACGAAGACGATTGGCTCGCCAATGTATGGAATGCGCAAAGCGATCCCCACTCTGACGCCGGGCGCTCAAGATCCGTTGTGCCTACTGTACTCTAGCTCCAGCTAACTTACACGAGTTAGAGTACGCTAGTGGAAGACTAGTCAGATATAAGTCAAAATCGTATTAAAAATTTGTTTACTGTATGCCATCGTCTTGAAATGATATTGGCTCGTGGAAGAAATACAAAGTATTTAAATGATTTTTTTTATGGTTATTGTGACGGTTTTACAAATTAATGTATGGAACTTATAAATGTAGCAAATCAACAATGTGGCAAGTTTACAATAACCCATATTTTGTAGTCTTAAGTAGGAAGTGTTTTTTTTTATTCCATCTATAACATACCCTAGCGTGGTACTATGGTATATTATATAATTCATGTACATATTTAAACTGTATGCACCACTATCACGGCGATAGTACCCTATTTGTGAGTTTCACATGACACGGTAGTTTTGGATTAGGCGGGAAGAAACGCCCGGGTGCGTAGACTTGCGGACGGCGAGGATGGACCAAGTCGCGACTGAGCATCGTGTTCAAGGTTCAAGCGCGCCTCAAAGAGCTGACAGCATAATTAATGGGGGCCCTTGCCTTGGGCCGATGCCTGCCAGGGCTGCGTGATAGAGTTACTACCTTTCAATCGTGGAAATTACAGACACAATAGAAAGACAATAGGTGCGGGGTTGGGCTTGGCTTGGGGTTTAATGAATTAAAAAGTCTGACTACCCAGAGTGGGAGAAGATATTTGATTATTTATCACCCAAAAAAATGTTTTTAAGAACTATCACGCTTTTTATTAGGGGACCAGAAAGTTTTGTGGTCCAGTCTTTTGGTATAGTAGTAGTGCCTACTGCAGTGGACCATTCGAGGTTCGATGGCTGGTGACATCAGTCATCGATACTGCGGATGTTCACAATAGTCACAAATCACGACCAACTCGTAATGCTCCCGATAACACAGTACGTGCCTCAATATTACTACTAAGTTATCACTATTTCGCTGTTTACCTACAAGCTAATCGTGTAAACCTGGTTAGATTCACTTCGACGATTTTATTAACTCCCCAACAAAAAGAGAGGGTCTATTGACGTACGAATCTGGATCTTCTCTTAAAACGGGAACATTTCGAAACATTACTGTTAATTTTGAGTCCGTCGTTGTGTGATCATGAGAAACTTGAACAATTTCGTTTTATTTTTGACTTTACAAGAACCGGCGGCGCACACTCCCGGTCGCCAAGTTTATTCTAGATTAGGGAAATGGGTTCTGCGCGGTCATGGCCAGTTTTATTCAGATATTCCGCGCCCCAATTGGGGTACGTGGACCACAGTCGTGTGCCCAATGTAGTGCCACCACCACACACACATACGCAAATGGGCCACTCAGATAAATAAACTATTTATTGTACTAAGATAAAGACAGGATTTTTGGCAACACAAGAATAACAAAGTACAAAAACAGAGTAAGCAAAGCATGGTGTTACATAAAAAAGCAACACCATACGACCGTGATTTCATCCTTAGGAGACGCTAGATTACATCCGTGTGGCCCATGCTTTACGTTCGATGGCAGGCAGGCGGACTGCCCTGGTTACATCTATCTTCTCTAAGTCGTACACTCTTTACAGCGTGGTCGTGGTCATGTCTCGGTCGAGTCCCGCGCCACCGCCTCTCTCGCGACACGACGGCATGCAGCTCTGTGTGCAGGCGGCGCGGGAGTTTTTGTTAACGCTGCATTGTCTCACCGATTAGATGAAGTCTATCCACCGTGCTGGAGAGCGTCAACGTGACCTTTTGCCCTCAATTTTCCCCTGCACCACCATTCGTTCCATCGACTCCTCGTTACGGTTGATACGCCCGAAGAACTTGAGGATTCGTATTTGCACAAACGACGATAATCTCTCTTGGTTACATCTATACATACATAAACCGAAATAGATACATTATTGTGTTGCTGTCAACAAATAGTTTCCGTTGCTCCCATATTAATATTATAGTCGCTGAAACAATAGGTCCTTATGACAGGTACTCAGATGGACATGAACGCGTAATGCATGTCTTCACAAGCACACGCTATTGCGTTCTAGTGTGTTATTGTAGATTAGTTAGCTGTAACGATATTTGGTTGATGTCATCTCACGGACAGTTGATGTTGACTGGCGCGGACACTGTAAATACACATCACGCTATTTGGAGAGCGTTGTTTTTTGCCACTTTTGTGGTCAGAGCGATGAGGTCGTAAGATCACGTTTTTCTTTATTCTTTTACTAGCTTTTGCCCGCGGTCGCACATATTTATAAAATGTAGACGATGTCACGCAAGAATAAAGCAGCAAACAAACAAACAAATAAAAAAAGTTTATCTCTTTATAATATTAAATGTAGATTATCATCAAACATAACCCAACGATTTTAAATTTCATCAAAGAAAAGTATCGATAATTAACTCTACACGTGTAGCAGTTCTACGGAACAGTAAGAACAGTACTGTTCCGCGAGCGGTTCCATCCAACCGAAACTAGATATATTAAAAATTTGACAAAAAAATTACACTAGCAGGAACATTTTCGGCGTTACTACTGTAAACAATCGTATCGTTTGTAGTTTTCCTTTATACTTTATTGCCCATCAGATAAAAAAGTGTTTCCCTGTCCAATAAGATTAACACAACTCGCATTAGAAAAAATAACATACTGTGACCTACAATTAATGTTACTTAGTATTCCACATACCTACCAAGTGGTCCCTTGCGGAAAACTATTCAGGAAGTAGCCAGACGAATACATCTGCCACGGCTATTGTCTAAATCTCTGTTAAATCTTAATGAGGTGATAAATAATTTGATACAGTTTTCCGTATTGTCAAACAAAAAACTTTGTTTCAGTAAAAATAAAATATATGTAAGTAGGTTGTTTAGCAATAAATTGATTAGAACTGGACAAAATAAATTATTATAATAAATAATATAAAAAGCGAAATACCACTCACTGATTAATCAGGATATCTCAGAAACTATAACACCTACAAACTTTAAATTTGGCAGATAGGTACCTTATATGGTGTAGGCATCCGCTTAGAATGGATTTTACGAAACTCTACCCCTAAGGGGATGAAATGGGGGTGCTTTGTTTGGAAAAACCTAGTTAAACGCGTGCGAAGCCGCTGGCAATAGCTAGTACAAGTATAAAAGTGTTTAACATACATTTCAGCTCTTACAATGAACACGCTACAAGAAATATAAATAGACAGACCCAGAGGCATTGAGTTGACCCTATAGATATAGAGCCGCGATAAAGAGCGAAAATTTAAATGACGTGACACCGCTGTATTACCAGAGTGAAGGCATTTTTAAACTGCAGGCTATGAATTGCGAAATAAGTAGAAAGGATTTAAAATATCAATGATTTTTTTATGTTTTGTTTGTTCAAAACTGCACTCCTAAATCCAAAATGCAAATCTGAACGATTTGCATTTTGGTGAAGTGCAGTTTGTTTTTGTGACTCAAAAGGCAGACCAACTTAAATGGGACTGGGCAGGATATGTCTGCCGCATGTCTAACGAGCTGAGGGCTCGTAAAATACAGGATTGGTACCCGGACACGAAAGGAAACATGATCGTTTGAAAGATTGGAGGGAGGGCTTTGCCCAACCACGGGACATTACAGGCTAGTTAATAAATAATAATAATAATAATAAATATCTTTATTTCCCAAAACTTACAGAAACTTATATCTATGTGACAGGTTTTCTTACAAGAAATAGAAAAAAAATTACAAAACCTTTAGATGCTCCAGAAATCTGTACACAATAAATTAAACTCTGTCCCTTAAACTAGGTTATCCTGTGTCTTAAGGGACAGTATTTCGCGATTATATTCTAAAAGGTATGTTACAAAAGTGGACGGTGTCGATTTATATGCTAAGGGGAAAAAAGAAAAGAAGTTATAATTAAAATAAAGTAATGTTTTGTAAATATACCTAGCTACAATTCTTAATTTACAATAGGATTGTACCAGGTTTGTTTAATTTAGAAAATATACAAGAAGTACCTACCATTACAATGAAAATCTTAAAGAAATATGTCGAGTCTTCGTTGTGTCGCTGACCCCTCCTGACACTTCTCCTCAATCACGTCGCGTCGCTATCATTCATCCCACCCAAGTTACTGACAATAGTTCAGTCGTTGGCCCTTAATGGCTCCAAGTACTAATAATAACCCTCTACTGCCCCGAGCTATTCAATTAAAATACGCGATAGTATTCATTTTCAGAACTAGGAATGATTAATGGCGACTCGACAGAGGCCATTCACGCAAGTAATATATTTATAGATACCTGATTGCAAAAGTGAAATGCACTCTTCAAGTAGGTATGTAATGTCGTTAAAAATGTATAAGAAGCTACGTGAGCAAATTAGGAATATCTGTAAGCAACTATAACAGCTAACCCTAACCCTTATCGAACGGCGACCTACTGTTTGCTCGGCGTCCGCAAAACAGTGCCTACGATAGTCGGGAATCACCCTGCAACTCCCGACACCTAGGGCGTCTCCTGTGGTGGCTGCGGTGTGAGGATTGCTTCTCCCGCACATTTTTCGCCATTTCCTGCTAGCCCTGCTAGGCCCCTACGGTTTTGCTATCATCTCTACGAGGCGCGTGTGGAACACCACGCGTAGTTGGCGCCTCGGGCTCGATCCAGACAGTTACCAAAACGACGCTGGACAGCTAATCATTGCTCGTTGTCCACAAGACCGCGTCGATCGTGGCCGGTAGTCGGGGTCTCAGCAGCTGAGGCATAAGGGCCCTCACGCATGCGGCCGTTTCCATTACAGAAAGTGGTGATTTCTCTCCCTTTCCTCTCACTCCGGACCATGACCTGAATCACGGTTGGACGCGAGAGGCCACCGCCGCCGATCGCCTCCACAAAGACAAGGCGAAACATCGGCAAAGCTAAGGGGTACACGTCCATCATAATCCACACAATGCGTTATCGGAAGTCAACCCGGACAAGCTATATAGGGCTGCAGGATTGTTCAAATGTGTTATCAGGGCCCTGAAACGCAAAAGGTTGAAGGAACACAGTCAAATTCTACAAGACCCTTTCGACCCAGAGATTTTTTTTTTGGTGGGGAATATCATCCAATGACAACCCCCGCTCTTGGGCGTAGCGGGAGATAGTGTCAGACTCTTACTGACTAAAAACCCACCCCGTTCCTTCAAGCCTTCAATACCGGGGCTCGAGTTCCCTTTCGGATAACCCTGGCCCCGGTAGGCTCCGACCCGGCTGGGCCCCTACTGTTGCTGACAATTCCTTGAGGCGCGCGGGAACAGTGCGCGCCGTCGACGACTTGAGCTTGGTCCGGACAGTTACCGGACGGCCGGACAGCGAGCTACCCATTGCTTACTGTCCACAAGCCCACGCCTACGGTGGCAACAAACAGCGTGTTGTTGTGCCCTATCAGGGTCTAGTATGATTCACAGCTTTAAGCCATTCCATCTTACTTCTTTGTAAAAGCTAATAAATGAATTTGAATATTATTTATTACTGCAATTATAAAAAAATATTATGTTCGCAAAATCACCTACCACGAACACCATCAACAACATTAACAACTAACAGGTCCTATTTGGGAACTTAGCATTAATAAATTTAAAACATTTGTAAAGCGAAAACTTTGCCAAAAGGCTTTATAAACTGTAAAAGAGTATCTCGAGGATAAAACTGCTTGGGATTGACCTGCTCCAGTACCTACTCACTATTATATAATTGTTATCATTTGAATGTTTTTTGTTTTAACTACCTTTTTCATTATTTTATTTAAATATATATAACAACATTAATCGTCAATTAAAAATAAAGACGATTGTTGTTGTTTTACAATTATGATATTGTATATATATATATATTATTATTATTTTTTTTACAATCATCATCATCATCATTTCAGCCGATAGACGTCCATTGTTGGACATAGGCCTCCCCCAAGTGTCGCCACAATGATCGATCCTGTGCGTCCCGCATCCATCGGATTCCCACAACCTTCACCAGGTCATCGGTCCATCTTGTAGGAGGCCTTCCGCGCTGCGTCTTCCGGTACGCGGTTTTTTACAATTATGACATGTTTATTTTTACTATTTGACTGACAATTTTTTTTATATATACTTTTTTCTTACAATTTGCAATATTTAAATTTTGTAAATTTTATTATTGTGAATGTGAGAACTAGGTATGTGGATTACTCTTTTCTTTTCTTTTATTTTCACATGATGTCTGGCAGTTCTGAGTATTTGATGCGGCCTATCCAAATGTCCTGTCTTTGGCATTGTTCGTCGTTGAACTCCTTAGTAGTACTGAGTTCAGCTACATGCATACTGACAAATGCTTGCACTGACTGGACAGGTCCACTTAGAACTGCGTGGTTCTTTCTTCAAAAGACCATCTCAGGCTCAATCTGCATGGTTCTCATATGATTTGACCATTACATGTTTTGCTGTATGGATTTTAAAAGAGAATTTGACCCCTGAGTTTGTTTCGCTGTTTCTTCTCAGGGTAGTCAGCTAGAAAACACCGGCCTCATCTACATAGTTACAATTGACGAAAAAAAAATTGAAGTGTAAAAGTGTTTTTATAAAACCTACTTGCAAAATAAAGATCATTTATCATTTAACAACGATTGCATCACTGCTTACCATCAAGTGATCGCAGTCAAGCACTAATTTATTTAAAAAAAGAACAAAAACAACACCGATAGGCACGGGAAGCCAATGATTGACATGAACTTTTTTTGTGCTATTTTTTCTTTCTAAACGAAGTGGCCCTGAGCTTTTAGCACTTCAGCCACAATGCCAACATCACTGAGTACTTGTACAGCCTCTGTACCATCACACACGTGATGACAGTGGCACGTGACACGTGATTGAACTCACACGTGTCAGACCAAAATTCAATTGTAGCTAAGAAGTAGTGCACTGTTTGTAAACATCGTGCAGCGTCAACCAACTGCGTCGTTCGCAGTTACAGCATTATTGAATACCTTAGAGGAATCTGCTCAGTCCACCGAGTTATAGCAACACGTACAGAAACAAAGTAAAGACAACATCCTTTCATTCATAGAAACCTTACTGTCTCTGCTACTTCATGTTGCAGAAATAGTCCGCTCCAAGGATGCTAGTATTCTTATAGTAATCAGTAAACTCCGAGTGAATTCCGTAGAGTCAACGAATGATCAATTATATGGAAATCAGTCGCCGAGTGCCGAGCGGATGGTTTAATGTAACTAATGATCTATTGTTACATCACATAATTACACCATTAAAATAGTTGTACTTGCTGGTCTATGATCGTTATAATCTTCATTTGTTTCATTTTTTATTAAACGTAAACGTGATGATATTCTATTATAATTTAACTACTGTTTTTTGGGACCAATTACTCTTAAGAGTCGTAAGATGGCTGTTCAAACTAGAACCAAATCAAAGATTATAACAGGCCTCGTAAGTTGCTATCACACTAGACACACACACCATTATCATACAAGTAGGAACAACATTGTAGACGAAGGAAATCTACAGTTTAATAACGCCCATAAGTCCTAATGAGGTAAGATTGGTCAGCTGACACCGGTCATAAGCGGACCACGGACGAAATGAGGAAAAGTTCGCTACAACGTGACGCAAACGCTAAACACACCGGTTTCTCTCTGGCGTCAACACTCACTGTGACACACTTCACCAGCAATTCCCGAAAATCTGATGATTGAGATAAGTACAGTACGAACGAAATGTCATGACCGCTCCGAAGTTCAAACCATTATTCTTTTTAAAATTCATACGGCGAATGAGGGTGAAAAAATCATTTGCTCTCTAAATGGTGAAGGAAAACATCGTGAAGAAACCGGCATGTCCTAAAACGAAACGAAAATTCGATGACATGCGACATTCACCAATCCGCACTGGACCATTGGATTACGGCCCATTCCCTCTCCTAGTGAGGAAGCCTGAATCCCAGCGGTTGAAACATTAAAAGGCTAATTATGATAAACTTAGCTATGGCGAAGGCGTATTTCTTTTAAGTGTACGCCATAGTTAGTATTTTAACTGTACTGTAAACTTGCTTAACGAATCGTCTGAAGATCTCATTATTGAGAATTGATGGTGTAGATACCTTGACACCGTGAAAAAAATTGCGGCCATGATACGAGTGGTTGGCCATCTGCGTGACATAGACACGTGCTTGCGTCTCAGATCTACAGGTATTCAACCTAACGATTTCGTCAAACGTAGCATTGACAATAGACGTTGCATTCAATTCGAAATCCACTGTGGATATTAATAGAAAAAGCTCTTGTATGTATATCTATTATCTATTTATAAAAAAAAAATTGCCATACACTGTACTTTTTTTTTGTTATGTTACATAAATACCTACGTGTCTTGTAGAAACCGTTGTGGATAATTCCACGTGCATCAACCGCTCTAGATGGAGCGAGATCTTTCTGATGGTTTTTACTAACTAAAATTCACCTGTGTTCCTGCAGTTGTATTTTGCCTTCCAGGAGTACAGACCACGGTGACACTTTCGCCTGTATTTCTTAGAGGGTGAATTGTGTTCATAGAGGCACAAAATATATAGGTATAGAAGTCTGTGTAATATTTTTACAATTTATATTAGGCGCCGAACCTAGTGCGACCGTCGAGAGTAGGGCATGAAAAGTGAAACACAATACATGAGATTGACTTCTATACTTATCTATTTTGTGATAGAGGTCTCGTTTTCGCAAGCCGCAATATTACCGTGCCGCAGTTAAGTCACGGTCGCATCCGCCGACAATGTCGTCTACTTGCGACTTGCAATATATTGCTGCGACAGTAACAAACCTGTTAGGGACGGAAGGTTACCGTTACACTAATACTAACACTACACTACTACATTACTTTACGTCAGTATCAACTGATCTACTGCTTTGGAACATGTGTTTTGTACTTGAGTCAGCAAATCTAAGACCCAACGCAAGTGCGGTACTCTCGACCAAACCGTGTTTCACACTTGCTGAAGTGTCCATTCACTTGCTCCGTTGGCGCTCAGAACAACGCTACTGAGTAGTTTATTTAACTCCATACTTAATCAGTTTTTATCAGAGACAAGATATTTAAAAAAATCTTAAGTTATTGATGATATTAATAACCTTCTTACTAAAATATCAAGAGCCCTACCTACGAGCACGGCACGGTGTGCAAAAAATTTAAACGGAGTAGTAAAGATATGATCGATTATTCGCATAACCAAACAAAAGATCTATTAGAATAGTCCCTATTAACATATTGTCATAATCTAAGCTCATAATATAAGCTCAATGTGACTGTGTCCGCTGCAAGAGCGATAGTTACGATAGTTTATCACGCCGCATGCCATCTCGTCAAGTTGTGAGCGCGAGAGCCTCCAACAATCACAGGTAGTTTTGTAGTTTTTACAAACAATTACAAACGATTGAATGATTGATGATCACTGAACAATGATAAATAAAACGCCAGTGCTTACAAATTACTTTTTGCATCGCAATCATTTGGATACGGTCTACTACAAAAACTCGCTGATGAGCATACACTTGGACTTGACCCGCAGCTTCACTTGATACTAAACCGTCGAATTTTGAGTAATGTATATCACTCAAAATGTTACACACGAACCTGTGGCATCGTCTGTGATCGGCACCTGTGAACTGTGAAAGATTTGTAAAATCCGATTCAACCATGAAGACCCTGAACTGTACGTGACTGAAATATTTTGTACTAGATTTTTCGCGTCTTCGCTCTGGTGGTGGTTTAAATTGAGTAATTTACTTAGCACTTAGATAACTACAACGTCAATCAGGTATCCACAGACGTAGCAGAAGACGATCAGAGTTTTGTCATCGGAAATGCGCGCGAGCAATGTGGGCATTTAAGACAATAGTGAGCGATTACGTGAAGTGGGTCAACGTCCACGTGCTGGCGAGCTAACGAAGCGCATCCGCGCCTGCTTACTACTTCATTCAAGTCAGACAAAACTTATAAGTACATGAAGAGGCGTAGAGTAGAGCTCTTGCCACATACTTGTGACATTTCACTATTCAAACACGAATTCTACTCTAGAAGTTACAGAATTGTTGTAACATATTCTTTACCGTAGTATCTCTGAACTAGATTACAAAATTAACAAATTCAACCTTTCTCATTAATATACTGATGACATTATACACCACTAATGATTAATTAGTAAAAATACTTAAAAGGCTCATTAGAAAAAGTCTTGTCGTTATTTAGGTAAATCTACACTAATATTATAAAGAGGTAAAGTTGGTTTTTTGTTTGTAGGTAAATTTTATCAATCCGATCGGATGGCTAAAATTTTTTCAACGATAAAAAACTACTTTATTTTTGAGTGACATAGATTTTATGTACGCGGGTGAAGTCGCAGGCAAAAGCTAGTAAGTAATATTCATAAACAGCAAAGTTATTAGCGTTTGTTGGGATATACCCAAAGGTCACTCAATTTGTGGAAATATCGTATAGACTATTGATTTATGAACGAATGAATTTCGTTTAAAACGGAAAAACACTGCGCGTAATATTTTCTATTAGCATGAATGATTGATTTAATTAGTAGTTCACTAATATGACAAAATTTCGTACACTGTTTTGGAAATTCGTTTTTTTACTTTTGACGACACAATTATGGTCAGTAACAGGTACGACCGTGCGGATAGAACCCCATTTTTTGTACTAATTAAAAAATTGTGGTGTATAATCAAAGCCAATAATAGTAATTTTACATTTCAACCAAAATTATTCAGCTAAGGATGTGAATACAAGCAACAATTTACTTTTGACGTGCTTCTACCATATCTAGCACGAGACAGCGATCATTGTTGTTTGTTATGCTAATCTCAGTGATACAGGCAAATTCTAGCTTACGCTACCCGATCCACAGAGTGCCGGAATCTTGTAATTGACAATGATATATTAGCGTGCTATAACGGTATACGCAGATTTAGTGCCGCATACCTGCGTTTTTTATTGTTCTTTTATAGAATTTGTACCACTTATTAAAGCAACAAATTGTCAACTAAGCTATTTATTTTCATGTAAATGTACAATTGTAATAGATGTCCGGATAAATTTTCATAGTACCTGATGACACAAGTGTTTTTCGTTCCGTATCAATATAAATATTTATTTTTTTGTTATACCTATGGCAATTATTAGCCTGACAGATAAAGAAAATCTATCTTTTAGTCAGTTTAGTCCTTTGCTGTTGTTTTGGATTGTTTGTGACTGAATCTGAGCAATTTAGTAAATTATCTGGCTGCTACGTCGAGTTGAGGATGCTTGAATAACTGTGCTGTGCAGTGTGCGGGAAATTCTCATACAAACCTGCCAGTCATCTTTAAATTTAAAACAAATTTTATGAATAAATTTGATTTTTTTTTTTAATTTAATTTATTACATTTATTTAAGTGTATGAATATGTTTATAACAAAATAATGCCAATATAGTGGCAACCAACGTTTACTAAAATGTATCTGCATTTATTAAAAAAAAAAATAAGAATATTATTTCGATGTACTTTCAATGAATAAAATAATATTAGATTGCAATTAACATGAAAAGTTAGAATAAATCGAAAAGGAGAAAATAGAAACGAACGCAACGACTGAAAACGACATGTAGTTTAATAAGAGTCTTAATTTGCAATGATAAGTGAATAAATGAAAATAAAACATGTTAAACGTTATTTTTATTTCCGTAAGAAAAGACGGAGTTTAATGACTTCGAGTAATGAGATAAATGAATCTGGTAACGCACAAAAAATATCAGATGTTCTGAAGAAGGTTTATTTTTTGTGTGAAACCACGCAGTCACCTGCAGATACGCTAATGAAGGTAAATGACGCCAACTTCTTTAGACATGACAAGCAGAAATTGTTTCTCTTCACAACATACCATTCAGAGAGGTTCTATTATGAAGCAGTTTGATGCACGTAGGTACGGTATGTATACAGGGTTATTTTACTTCTGATAGTATGTTACGTTGTGCAAAGTGTCCTTAGTATGTATCTTACTTAGTTACTAAAATACTAGTTAGTTAGTGTTCATGTACCATCAAAAAGTATGTACCTACTTAAGCTGTTTTCTTTTTCATTAAATTCCTTATATTGATAAAGTTGATATGCATTGCGAGCAAATGTTTATTGATTAGTAAGTTATTATTGTATTAGTTATTTAGCATTATTTTTTCTATCTTTAGTCCATAGAATTTAGAAGATACTTGTCTAATTTTCTGTACTTTATAAGTGAGGACTTGTTATTGGCCGTAAGTTTTCGGGGTCTCCTTCAATTAGAGTAACAAGAAGTATGGTTTAATTAAAAGCAAGTTTTGCCTGCACTGATTTTTCTTTTTAAAAGACTGTAATATGTGTGTAAGTACGATTTGGGGCTGACGCACGAGAAACATCATACTGGATAAATAGCCAAAATTTAGTAAAAAATGTGCTGTGATGATAGTGGGAAATGTCGAAAAAACGTAAATGACCTTATACATCACTAACGCTCGAGCAGTACCATAAAACAGTGACTTTCTGAAGCCTACTGTAACGGCTGGGTCATTAGTTTTGAAAAAAATATATGTTTATTATAGATTCATGTACAACATTATCAACATATATGATTTTTACGCTTGTTTTCTCTTTGAGTTTTTGCTTGTTTGATCATTAGAAATAGGTTTACACAAAAAAACACCTGGTTAAGTGTTATTCAGAATGTACACAGCATATATAAATCAATCAATATTTCGTAAAAAAAATGGTTTTAAAGATCAGCGGGGCGCGGCTGTACGATTTTGTCAGATGTTCAAGGGACTATATGCCTTAAACGCAATTGTACTATGACTGTTATTAATATGAATAGTTGTGCCCGACGACGACTGTAGGACTTCTTTGACACACGAGAAGTACAGATGACCAGTTGATTATATAGATCTGAGAGTGGCGGACTGGTTGCAGTTGTCTTACTATGCAGCGGAGCGCATGCGCACGCCGCGGCGCCGCTCCGCCGCCGATGTGCGCCTGCGTCTCACAATTTGGTGGATGGGGATATTGCACTCATCCCACACATCAGGACACTAAGAATTATTTCATGCTAGGGACAGACGACGGACACTGCTTGAAATCGCTACTTGTTGGACTTGTTCTGTTCTCAACTCATTTTTCCAAGAGATTTTTTGAGCTATATACTCGTCGTGTTGATTTATATGTATATGAACATGGATATAATGTACAACATAGAACTGGGATAATGCATATCCTTAAACACTCTAATTAGAAAATTAAGTTGCATAATTAAGTTTACTATTAAATTTTTCACACACCGATTTTCTTCTGAAGTTACAGCACTTAGGCATTGTTTTTTTTGAGACATTAGTTATCCTTTTTGTAGGTATGTTTTAGTATCTACGCCAGTGTTTGACAGTCGTTACGGGTAGGTTGCCCAACAGTCTATCTAAAGAGTTATCGTGTAGCCCAGTAACTGAATTTTGTGGAGGTTTGATAGGCAGTCGCTCCAGGTAACACAGCCGCTGGATGCGGCTGGGTTAGAGCGGAAGCCGACCCCAAGCCAGTTGGGACAAGGCGAGGGAGAAGATGGTGATCTTTATGCATACAGTTGTTGCTTCACGTTCGCCATCCATTTTTTATGGTTAAGATTAATGTGACCTCCTGGTAACTCATTAGTATTATGTCTATTAACTACTCCATCTTTGTTTTAATATATAATTTTTTTTTTTCTCTAACACATTGCTTTTGCAATATTTTCTAAATTATTTAGACTTCAACTAGGTACGTTAAATTCGTTAGTAATTTATTTTGTTAACATTTTATTGATAGTTGTAATTATTTATATATTTTTTTACTTTTTTTATATAGAGAAAATAAAAAAATAAAAATAATTTTATATAATGTGAATCTGAGAACACTGTAGACTCCATGAATTCTTAAATTACTTCTTATTATAACTCGCTTTTTTTATTATGATTATTTTTTATTGTGCTTTTGGGTACAATTTTGACTGTTCTTGCATAATATCTATTAGTACTGTAATATGGAAATATTGTAACATCAACCACTTTTTACTTTTAAAAAAGGAACCATGGAGTTTTTTTGCTGGTTCTTCTCCATAAGAAACGACCAATTTGAAACCGTGCACTAGCTTCAGACGTTGTATAAGTGCCTAGTATATGAAATATTTTTTTTTAATGTTGAAATCAACATATGAAGAAAAACATGGACTCGCCGCAAGTCATAAATCTTGTGTTTAGAATTGTAATGTGTATGCAGTAAAGATAAATTCATTACAGTAAATTATTAAAGTACAGTATTATCTTTGTTTGTACTTAAACATTCCTCACAACTATTGACTTTCTCAATTAACTACATAGATACGTAATGCACGCGTCAGTTACTTTCCATTATATTAATTATTCAATTAATGTCCATTGCAAGCGCGTCTAATGGCTGAATCAATTGAATTTGTTCCGACTGACAGCCGCTTCAAGAGCTGAGATGCATTACCTACTTGTTTCGTTTCGTTCTTTATAAGAATGAACCAATTAGTTATGCAATTATATGCAAAACCAATCAGATATATATTGTGAGACGTCTGTACATCAGTTACTGTCCGGTAGATACTTATTTCGGAGATACCTACATATTACAGTCATATACAAGAAATGTGCCTGGTCCCGCTTGAGATCTATCCGCCTGTAGAAGTCATGCTATAGTGAGATATCAATTTGTTCCCTACTAGCTATTTTAGGATCTTCTTCCGGTATACACAGATATAGGGTTGCCAGGTCCTGAAACTGAAAAGCAGGATAGACAATCCTATTCAGCCGGATATTTGGTCTAAAAGGCCGATATTTTTTTTTTAAATACAACAATATAATTCAAAAAATCTAATGAAAAATCAAATAAAATTAAGTGTTGTAATTACTAGATTCATGTCCGCTCTGCTTATCGCGATACAAAGTGAGGCAAAACTCAAATGACAATCGAAAAAAGGGTCAAATTTAAAAAACCTAACAAAAATGTTCTTTGGCCGGACACGTAAATAAAAAGCCTGACCATGTGACGCCTGGCAACGCTACACGGATACAACTGAAAGCCAATATTTGGAGTCTTTACGTCAAGAGAGAATAGGTAACTTCTAGGCAAGTGTGCTCCATCGTCGGATGAGATAGGTACCTACCCGTAGTGATCAAGTGCAAACCTATCAGTAATAAAAAAAAATACAAGGTCAAACTGTCAATCTGACATCTACTACCATGTAACTAGATATTAAATCAGTTCCTGGCAATACTAAACACTCAGATTTTCTGAATGTCAAAGATGTACCTACAAATAACAGCCGGTGTTTTCTGAGACACGGAGGAGTCTCGGTACCTACTGACACGTACTGACCGCTACTTCTGCCAAGGACACGACAAATAAAAATAAGTGTAGAGATCTTTATGCAAATATTATTATTAATCTTATTATTATCTTGGAGCAGTCACCTATTGTGTGTAGTGTAGGTGCAAGTGTGCAACGTTAGAGTCCACCGGATGCCGGCCACAGTGCCTGCAATCATACAATTAAAATAGATAACGTCTCGCACAGATGGGACCCCGTAATGATACCGCGCACCGCTTTGTTCCTTGACTCAAGCAGGACATACATAAACACGTTAATTACTCATGCAACTAATCTTATAATTAAGTTTATTAAATTCTTGTTAAAACTAATATTTACTAAATACAAATACGGACACGATAAATGTAATTCATTCAACCTCAAGCGAACGCCGGCTATCGGCGCTCTCTCATTGTCTATAATTGCGGTATTCGAAAGGTGTTATAAATTTAAATGATTTAATACATTTTAGGTACTGTATTGATAATTTCTGTAATTGGGAAACCTTAGTAGATTTACTGTGTAGACACATTAACAATGTTCTGTTATATTTGAACTCAAAAATCTGACCGACATGTATTATTCAAACAGCCACAGTCGTATGATATGCAATGCTAATAATATCGAGAAATTCATTCAGAACAAGTATATAAGATCGATATTTTTAATGTTAAATAGATTAGGTTCTTGAAGAATTATTATTGTGTTGAGCAAACAATAAATACTCAATAATGTATTCACACAATGTTAGTGTCACGCGCGTAAAACTACGACATTACGTTTAGTATATGCGAACCTGAATATAGATTGTTCAGAATCAGTGACTAAATCAATAATTCCAATAATTTGTAGACCATGTTATATTTTTTCCCAAAAATATTTAGAAAAGGTCACAAGTTAGACACCACGGACATTAAGTACTAAACAAGTCACGGCAGGTCATAACGGGCATGAAAGGCCAGCGCACAGCTGGGTGCGGAATGCGGAAGCAAAACAAACCTCAGTCGCCCGGGTGACCCGATGACCATGTATTTATGTCACCAACCAGATACCCTAGCTGTCTTATAAAGTGATTTTTACATAAAATACTAGACAGGTGTTTCAGGTTTCAGTTTTAAGAATCCTGATTGTTTTTAAAAAGAAAAAAAGTAGTCGCTATAGTGAAAGTCCCGTCATACGTGTGCAAATGTGTAAGAAGCAACTCATTATTTGAAACAGACGAGGAGGCTACTAAAAAGGAAAGTTGTACAAACACCACACGACATTTTTTCTAATAAACTAATCTGTGTATTCGTATCTAGTTATCATCTTTACTATATATTATATCATAACTATAAATTAATAAGTATAAACAAACTTAAAATAATAATATGTACAAACGGGGAAAAAAAGGGATCTCAGAGGGCATCAAAAAATTCGTCCACATCGATGTCAATGGGAAAAGTGCCCAGAACGCTGGCAGCATTGCCTCTAATCTGTGTAATTTTTTTTATATATATTACACTAATCGTTTTACTGTGATTTTTTTCTTGAAATAGAATAATTTTACATTATTTTATTATACCTATACTACTTATTATACTACTTTTTTTTTTACCCGACTACGGCGAAGCCAAAAGAGGGTTATGATTTTGACAGGCTATGTATGTATTTCAAAAACAGTAGACTATCATTATAAAACCGGACACACCTTCATTGTGTCCTCCGGTGGTTCCGCACAGTGGGGACACCCGGGCGTTATTTTTCGTCTGAATCAAAAACCTCCTGAACTGGCCACTGTCCGGTGAAGACCTACGTCAGGTGGAAATATACTAATAAGTACATAAATATAGATAGACTTTAATAAATTACTATTTTTTTATTATTTTAATTTCTTGATTTAATTTTAATTATTTATTATAATAACTTTTTGATGTCTGACCTACTTTGATGCTCTTTAACTAATTGCAGCCAATTCAATTGTTGATTAATTTTAGAGGTAAGTACAAGTATTAAATTAGCATGTAAAATGCAATACTTTATTTATTTTTGTATTTGCTGTGCTGCTTTTACAATATATATAATAACTTTATAATAACTTTATAATAACTTTATAATAACTTTATTAATAATCAAGTACATTATACATGGCTGTTAGAACGATGATCCCCAAACTAGACGTTAGTCTGTATCTTGGGGATCAGAGTTGTACATTACGTTCTTTACACAAAAGGTCGTACATGACGATTAACAACAAAATCAAACCAATAATAATTATGTTAAAGAATTAAGTTAAAAAAATAATAATAATGATTCAGTATATTAAAATTGATAAAAATTAAATAATATAATAATAATAAAAAAAAAAAAAGTTAAAACGAATACAAGAATATATAAAATCAAAAATATGTGGTACTTAATACTCATACTGGAATATTCAAGTTAAAAAGTGTGTGTGTGTATGTGTGTGTGTGTGTACGTGAGCGTTATGGTGAGGATGTGTGGAAGAGGGAGTGTGCGTGTGTGGGAGTGAGATGGAAGTGAAATTAGGAGTGCTGTCAGTTTATAAAGTCTTACTCATTTGCAACTATCTGAGAATAATCCTTTCTGTTTCGTCGTACGAGAGTGTGAGGAGCCAGTTCTTTATAATCTTTTTAAAATGGGGTATTTTGAGGTCTATTATATCGCAGTTCTTTACAGCTTCGTTGTATATGCGTGGATATAAATAATTTGAAGAACGTCTTGCCATAAGTGAGTTTCCTTTGGGAGTGGGTATCCTAAAAGTACGCTTTGAAATGATCTCTGCGTAGTCTGGTCTGGATTTCAATTGTCTGTGTGTTTGAAGGACTGCATTTAAGATAAAAAGCTGTCGGACACGGAGGACCGGGAAATCGTTGTAGAGTTGGTCAGTAGGATACATTAAAGGTTTCTTGAGCATAACTTTAATGACGGCTCTTTGTGCTCTTTCGACTTCAATAAGTGAGGCCTAACCTGCGCCACCCCAGACAGAGATACCATATTGGAGGACGGATTGGCAGAGACCATAGTACACAGTGCGCAGTACAGGAGAAGGTGTGCAGTCACGTAGTTTTTTCATGGTGTAAATAAGTTTCCTTACTCTGCCTGATAGTGCGTGTATTTGTGGTTTAAAAGATAAATTCTCGTCCAAAGTAATTCCCAAATATTTTGTGGAGGTTATACGCTCAATCTCAATGCACGAACAGCCCGCAGGTCGATTATTAGGGTTAAAAGAGCAAGTATGAAGTGTGAGAGTGAGGTGTTGGGGTGGACTTGAAGTCTTAGTTTTATGGAAAGAAATAATCTTAGTCTTTTTTGCGTTTAAGGTTAGTAAATTGCTATCCAGAACCTTAGATATTTTGTGTAGTCCCTCTTCGGCATAGTTGTACACCTGGTCCCAGTTTTTACCATGAAATATGATAGCTGTATCATCTGCATACGCTATTATTTCAGAACTGGTAAGAGAGGTGTTCAAGATATCATTCATGTAAAGTAAGAAAAGCGTCGGACCAAGTGTACTACCTTGCGGGATTCCATAGGTGATGGGAAGTAGGCTGCTGGAAACATCACCGAGCTTGACAAATTGTTTTCTATTGGAAAGGTAGCTTTTGAGCCAGTTTAAGGGAGTACCGCGTATACCTGCCGCCTCAAGCTTCTTTAAAAGGAGATCTATTGAGATTGTGTCGAAAGCCTTTGCCAGATCTATGAAGGCGCACATAGTGTGTTCCCCTTTATCAACAAATGATGACACAGTGTTGGTAAGAAGCCTGGCTGCATCTTCAGTTGATCTTCCCCGTCTAAAGCCGAACTGCCTGTTGGAAATTGCGTTGTGTTTCTCTAAAAAGTTCGTAAGCCGTTTGTTCACAATTTTCTCGAGGAGCTTAGATAATATAGGCAATAGGGCGATAGGTCGATAGTTATCGGGGATATCTGTTGCACCACTTTTATGTATTGGACTGACAGCTGCAATTTTCCATTTGTCCGGAAATATTCCAGATTCTAAACTAAGATTAAATATATGGGTTAGTGGGTGAATAATAGCAGATTTAATGCTTTTTATTATTCTTACGTTGAGATTATCGGGCCCGGGAGCGCTGTCATTGTTTAGTTGAGCTATCAGAGATTCTATTTCTGTTTCGTCTGTGGGGTGTAAGAAAAATGTGTGAGGGCAGGTTATATTTGGGGTGTATTTTTCGACAAGAGAGGCTTGTGTTTCCGAGAGTCTTGAAAGAATTAAGTCAGACAGTTTTTTTCCCATTGTAGTGAAGTAAGCGTTGCACTTATCAAGTGATTCTGTTGGGTTCGTATTGGTGACTAATTTTTCGGATTTATTTGAAGTCTTATTGTTAGCACTGTATATGGATTTTATAGTCTTCCAAAGCCTTTTTGGATCAGCTTGACTATCCTCGATTATGGTTCTATTGTAGTTAATTTTTAACTTATACAGCAGGCGGTTACAAAAATTTCTATATCGTGTGTAGGTTAATCGTTTCGTTTGATCGTCTGGGTGCGCACGCGACGCGAGGTGCAGTTTGTCGCGGTGGCGCATACATCTTATTAAGCCTGGAGTAATCCAAGGCTTGATACTATAATTACTTCTGCCTACTTCAACTCTTTGTGAGAATTTTTTTATTGATGTCGTTATGGTTTCAATAAATATATTGACAGCGGAGTTGATACAGTGTTGGTTCAAGACTTCAGGCCATGAAATACTATTCAACTCGGCGACAACAGCTTCCTCATCTATTTTAATTTTTGTTTTTTTCCTGATAGAGCAGGATTTATTATTTTTTAGACAGGTAGCAGCCATCGCTATGTCATGATCAGTGATAGAGCATTTGGAAACTGCTCCCGTAGATTTATTTCTAGATTTTATAAAAATATGGTCTAGACAAGTATTGTTTCTCGTTGGCATGGTTATTGCTGGAAGAAGACCATGTGTGGCCATCATGCGTAGATAGTCCGCATTTTTGTTGTTAATTTTATTGTAAATGTCAATATTCATGTCTCCTGTTACAAATATTTTGTCATAATTATTTAACTGATTCAGTGTGCCATCTAACGACGAGGTAAAGTTGTCTGGGTTAATATAGGATGGGGATCGATAGATGCCTAGGATAGCAATATCGTTATTAATTTTAATTAAGAGACTGTCTGCGTCAGCTATTGCTGTTTCACTGACGGTAAAATTCCAAGAAGTTTTTATATAAATAACTACACCGCCATTTTTGTTTGACTGTGAACGAGTCCTAACGCTTGCATAGCCTGGGAGTAGTTCTAACAGTAACCCGTCGCTCAGCCAGCACTCAGTCAAGACGATGACATCGAAGTCGCAATCGAGGCGCTGTAGAACCAAGTAAAAATTATCGAAGTTGCGTTGGTAACTCCTAATATTGAATGTTAGTATTTTAAAGTTGTAGTCAGTATGTAGTAGCTGTTCCCTGCAATTTCCTATCAGATCGTAAGAGTGACACTCAATTTGGAGACTATCATCAATGTCTTGGATTACGTTAAATAAAGCCATTTGTATGGATACGGAAAAACTGATGTTGTAATAAAAATGTCATTAGGGGTGTCACTGACTGATTCACGAAGATAGTTGGCAGGGAAATAGAGGGGATGTGCATAAGTGTGAGTAAGAGTGGATGTGTGTTTAAAATTCTGTGTGGTTTTAGAATAAGAGGTAGTGTGGAGGTATGCTAGTATGAGTAAGTCATGTGTTATTAGTGAGTTTAGGGCTAGTGCTGATATGACAATACTATTGAATCTAATCAAAACTGAAGCACTTGACAATGGATGCTTAGTTAAGGAGATAATATCATACCAACTAATCAATAGGTAAAAAAACATAGAATTACATTTATGCAGATCTATAGATATTTTAGACGCTGAAGTCCTGATGTAGCAGATGTTTAGGTGAGCGATCCTAGATGGCAGCAGTACGAGTAGTTGCCAGAACATCCGCGGAGACATCTGATGGAGGCTCTGATCCAAAGAGGCGATGTAAATCATTTTTATTTTTGATGTGGATGGACGGGTTTCCTTCTTGTTTGCGAATAAGGATTGATCCGTTTTTGACCCAAGTGAATTTGTAGCCTTGCTCTTTTGCTGATAGTTTAGCAGAGCGAAATAACTGCCGGTTTTCACGAGTAAGTCGCTCGTTAGTGAATATTTTCCTCGGCGTTCCTTCTATTCCAATATCAGAGGAAGTCAGATTATGCCGTGATCTTGCGGCCTTTAGAAACTGGCAACGTTTGTGATGTCGTGCAAATTTGACTATCAATTGTCTTGGGGAAGCTTCGGGTTTGCCTGTTAAGTTAGTGCGTTTTGGGCCCGCGCGGTAAGCGTCATCTATATCAGCCTCTGTGAGGTCGACACCAATTATCCTTGCTGTCAACATAATTATATGCACGAGATTTTCATTATTATCTTCCTGAATTCCGACTATTTCGAGTTCATTTCTCATACTGTTTTGTTCGAAGTTGTTAAGTTTGCTGTGTAGTTCGCTAATATTACTTTTAAGCAGTGTTATTTCCTGATCACGTGACTCAATCTCCTTGTTGAAATCTTCTAGTTTTTTGTTTATGACTTCGGTGAAATTAGCTAGTTTCAGACCTATGTCTGTATTTTGTATTTTGAGGTCACATACCTGTTGCCTTAACAAACGTATTTCTGAGAGGAGAAGCGACGACTCTGAGGCTTTTGGGGGCTTTTGTCTGGTCTCCAATAAGTCTTCAGAGTCAATGTCCGCGTGATTTGTGTCCTGTGTCAGAGTCAAACGCGGGCGCTTCAGGCGGAGAGAAGCGCTTGAAGTTTCCGGAGAACCCTTCAAAGCCCTTTGGTTGTCCGGTTCTAATTGAACGTGCGCAATATTTACTGCGTCTGTTGTCTTCGGTGGTGAGCGTGCTACACGAGGCATATTTGCAATTTTTTTCCCTCCAAACGACACAGCAAAACAAATCACAAAAGTCCGGAGAAAGCAAAAAGTTTGGAAAAAGTCAGTAGTAACACAAAAAGTTGCTGTGTGGTACCCAGGATCGAACTCAAGCCCGTCCGATATCAACCGCCTTCAAAACCAATGCGCCACGATGATTACAAAGTTATCGCTCGAAAAAGTGAGTCGCCTGTAATTAGCAATACTTCTCGTTTACTCGGCACTAATGAGGTCAAAGTTCAGTTCTTTGTTTGTCACACAAACGGCAGTTATGATATTTTGAATTTGTGCTGCTTGCTGTACACTTATTAGCGTTTTAGCGCTTAATCACAGAATTAACTTAGTTTTTTTTTTACACTGTTCGAAAATGTGTTCATTAAATAACAATTTGGTATGCAATAGACACTAGTTTGATCACTTTTTCACAACCTTTTGAATTAATTTCGCGGAGCTACTAAGTAGCACGTCTGACTTGCAAAATTGCGCGTTGACAACTCGTTGATACTTTTACTATATATCCAAGGCAAACTAGACACAGATAGTTACTCTCATATATAGCTAACGAATCCAAATTGGTTCACCAATAGGAGCACAATTACTTGATCAGCTATTAAATCTGTCCCTACACAGAATACGGTAAATTAGTACTCTTTTAATTTTTTATATCAATCGGTCCATAATGGTGGCAAAACCCCGGTTATGCTGTGTAAGTCATACCAGTAGATGACTGGTCATCACTTCGCACTCGTGCTAGTTTCCGGACCATCAGTTTTATTTTTCTGTTGATAGGTTTTTACCTTACCCTTCAAACAGATGATCCCTGACCTCTAACAAGTAAGGTACTCGACCTCGTAAACAAATATAGATCCAATGATGGTGTGTCCTTCATACTTCAGTGCTTCACATCTTAAAAACATACATCTAACAATGGGCACTAATCAAACAACTGAGGTTCTCCTAAATGGCAACCTCTACTACTCTGTTTTCCACCAATTAATGTACAAGGGTGAAAGTTTACGCAAAGAAAAGGTTAAAAACCAAAAATGTTAGTGCTCGCCTATGGAACAATAGGAAGCCTTATGCAAAAGTTCAAGTTCCTCTACAGGATAATTTTATTATTAAAAAATTGGAGATGGTTCTGAGATTGACTGCGCAAATAGTTATATAAAAGTTATTTTCAACACACTTGCTCATAAAGTGGCCCTAATTGCACTGCACTTAGATATAATGGTGCTTATAACCAAACTGTGACATTTTGATTACCATTACCAAAGAAACGTAGGTATTAGAAAAAGTTACATCCGTATTTAACTCTTTGAATGTCGTAATTAGAGACACAATAGAAAGACAATTACCTTATGTCGGACTGTGTAACTTAAGACATTCGAAAGGTTTGTCATTGACAGAAAGACATTATCGTAGAAAAAATCACGCAAGAAAACATAAACGTAAGACTAGGCAATATGACCAAAAGACTCCTAGGATTAAATAAAAAAAAATTAGATGCGTGCGCATAAGAAAACAGATTTAATTTTTTACCACCAAGTCATAATTTTTTTTACTAGTTTTACTGTTGTAGTAATAGTTAAGGTAAGAGAGAGATAACCATGGTATAACGATCATTGACTCTTACATTTGTGGACATTCTTAATTTCAAAAACTATAAAGACATTTAGCTGTTTTGTATCAACATGTATCGTGAAAAACGTCTTATGACACACGTGAGAATCGCTGATTGCCGTCCTCGACGCTCTTAAGACCTTCGCCATGGCTAGGCTCTAAACACCGACTCGGCGGTAATCACCAGCATTACTTACACACTTCTATTGTAATGACCTAAGTTTAAAACTCAGCGCTCATCGAGCGAGACACGACATTAATTTGTGTTATGTAATATTAATATTTAATTCATTGAACCCCAAGCGAACGCGTTCGCTCACCCACGTTTTTCTATTGTGGCTCTAATAACGGTGTTCGAAAGATTAATATATTATGTATGGTCAATAAGAAAAAATTATCGGCCATTTTACTTAAATGGTCGGCTAAATTGGCTGGACTGTCCGGCCTTTCGGTTTGAAGACCTGGCACCCTACGTGTATCTGTGTCTGTGGTGAAGTGAAGTGGTCCCCAGCAGTGGGCTCCAGTAAACTAACTGCCTTTTTTAAAAGACAATCGGACTCGGCCTTGTAACAGTACTAGGAAGGAAGCGCAGTCCACGCTCTACAGTGATAGGAAGGAAGCGTTACTTATTTCGGTTTACAGTTATCGAATCTTAATGCTTTTGTCTAGATACCTACCGGCCGCATTCGTTGCGCACAAACGTGACAAAAGTTTAAAGTACTTCCGCGCAGTCGCAGCTCATCTAGACGACAATGTGGCTGTATCTAGGCAAGCAGCCGCACATCGCACATTTCCATTTACTTCACATTAATCATTAGCATAATAGCTTAGTCAGCCTTTTAATGTTCCCACTGCTGGGACGCAGGCCTCCTCTCTAGGAGAGGGAATGAGCCGTAATCCACCACGCGGGCCCAGTGCGGGTTGGTGAATGTTATGTCTTCAAATTTTTGGTTCTAGGACGTGCTGGTTTCCTCACGATGTTTTCCTTCACCGTTTTGAGAGCAGTGGTGATGATAATAAATTGCACAAAGTAATTCGCCTGGCTGGGTTCGAACCTACGATCTACAACTCGTAAGTCGGGGCCATTACCACTCGGCCACCACTGCTTCTCTTAATCATAACAAATAATAAATGTTCAGTATACACAATGTGTTAGCACTAAGTTATTAAATAGTAAATAGGATCTCCGCCAGTCCGTGTACTTACACGGAGCATCCATTCAAGTTGATACACATATGTATATGTACACATACATGTATCTCTCACTTCTGATGTTGTGTTGCGGTCAATCTTTTTGTGAATCTCTGACCGAATCATTATAAAACACATCTTTTATTGTTTTTTTTTTAATTTGTTTTTTATTCCGAAAGACTTCGGGACTTTTTGATTTTCTGGTCTAGACAAGTTTGTTGTATCGATCGCGATATTGTAATGAAGATAAATTATTAATATTATCACAAAAAAAGAATATTATGGAACTATAGATTAAATCGTAATGAAGTAAATAAAACTAAATTCAAAAAATACGCAACGTGCATAAAACAATCATAAAATAAAATCATCTTCTAATAAATCTAAAGTCACATGGGCGATCATAAATAGGTCTAAACTGAATTTACCAAAGGATAGTATCACTTCCATAAAAACAAATCACAGAACTATAACCAGGCCACGTGAAATTGCGAATGCTTTTAACAATTTCTGTATAGAAAAGATAGAACCCATACCAGACGCTGGTAGGGATGTAACCGTTAATATTCCTAAATCGAGCCAATCTATGTTCATGGCACCAAGTACTCCACATGACATACTTCAAATTATAAGATCACTTAAAAATACTACAAGTGTTGGATATGACGGGATCTCCACTAAAGTCCTGAAGTTTATCGCTTATTATATCTGTGACCCCCTAAGCCATATTATTAATATGTGTATTACCACTGGATCATACCCGGAAAGTCTAAAAACTTCTATCATTAAACCCATCTTCAAAAAAGACCACAAGCAGAGCATGAATTGCTACAGACCTATTGCACTTATTCCCATAATTTCCAAAATCTTTGAAAAGTACATTTATAATCAAATTTATAAGTATTTGGAAAAATTCAATATTCTTTCAGAAAAGCAGAAAGGTTTCCGCAAGAATAAAACAATAAACATGGCTGTTTTTGATTTTATAAATAACGTCATGGGTAATGTGGATAAAAGGACGTCGGTATGTACCATTTATTGTGATATGACCCAGGCTTTCGATTATGTTAATCATGACATACTTCTTCATAAATTGGAAGCTTATGGCATCAGAGGCAACATTTCAAGTCTCATAGAATCATAAACAATTCGTAAACAATTTACAGAAATATCTAAAGTGAACACTACTACTAAAAAAGAAGAAATTTATTCATCAAAAAAACGTATAGTTAAATATGGAGTCCCACAAGGGAGCGTATTGGGTCCTTTATTGTTCATAATCTATATCAATGACTTGCCATTAGTAGCTAATTATCCAGTAACACTTTTTACCGATGACAGTACAGTCACTATTAATTGTACAAATAAAGATACGTATGAAAAAAAAATTAATAATACAATCAATTCAATAATTAACTGGTTAGATAACAATAATTTAAAGATCAATCTTGAGAAAACAAAAATTATGTTCTTCAGTCAACGTTTAGAAGCACCAAATGTTAATGTTCAATACAAATCAGCCGTTATTAAAAAGGTAGATACAGCTAAATTTTTAGGACTAACCATTGACAATCGCCTGAACTGAAAAGCGCACACAGAAGAATTAAATAAAAAAATATGTTCTTCTGCCTATGCCCTCTATAAATTAAAACCTATTTATAAGTACCAATGCGCTTATAACTGCCTACCATGGTATAGTTGGCTCGATATTGAGGTTTGGATTTTATTTTTTATTTTGGGGAAACTCTACAAATAAGAAAATTATTTTTAAGTCACAAAAAAGGTGTATTAGGGCTATGTTTGGCTTAAAAATAACTGATAGTTGCAAACAGTATTTTATAAAGTATATATATTTTAAGTCTGCCGTCCTTATTTATTTACGAAATAGCTAATTTTATACAAACCAATCCCAACCTGTTCAAGAAACTATCAGACGTATCTATTCGTAATCGACGGAATAATAATAAATTATGCGTACCAAGGTCAACCACGGCATTGATGCGAAAAAGTATTTTTTGTTTAGCACCAATCATATACAATAAAATCCCAAAATCTATTAGACAAATGCCTACTGCTCTATTTAAAATACATTTGAAAAAATATCTCCTAAATAAATGCTATTATATCATATCGGAATTTTTAAATGAACGCAATTAATTAAATATATATTTCTGTAATAACGACATTTTCACAATTTGAGCCTTTTTTTTTTTTTTCGATGGGAAAAATCATCTTATGACAACCCCCGCTCTTGGGCGGAGCGGGAGATAGTGTCAGACTCTTACTGACTAAAAAACCCATCCCGTTCCTTCAAGCCTTCATACCGGGGCTCGAGAGCCCTTTCGGATTACCCTGGCCCCAGTAGGCTTCGACCCGGCTGGGCCCCTGCTGTTGCTGACAACTCCTTGAGACGCGCGGGAACAGCGCGCGCCGTCGACGACTTGGGCTTGGTCCGGACGGTTACCGGACAGCCGGACAGCGAGCTACCCATTGCTCACTGTCCGCAAGCCCGCGCCTACGGTGGCTGGAAATCGGGATCGGAATCTCGGCGGCGGCGGCGAGAGCGCCGTTGCACAATTTGAGCCTTAGGTCTGCGAAACTTAAGCTGTACATTTTCTTGTTTCTTGATTATTTTTTTTCCCCTTAATAAGTATTATGATGGAAAACTTTATTGTTTGTCTAGACTCAAATCTTTTGTGGTTTATAATAGACTAAATTTGTTGTTTTTTGTACGCCATAAATGGCAAAACATGCAGATCGACCAGTTATTTTAAGACCTTGCACATATGACGTATACTCATGTTTTACAATAAAAATATATTCTATTCTATTCTATTAAATATGTACATAAATTAAGAAAAAAACCGGTCACATGCGACTCGGACTCGTGCTCTAAGGATTCCGTACAAACTTACTTATGTAAAATAGTTCGATTACCGAATTGAATTTAGAAGATTTTTCCCCGAATCGCAAAAAAAGTTATTGAGTATCTTGGGACTACAAATTAATTACTTCTTACAAAATTTGAAGATTCTAGGTCAACTGGAAGTATTGTATAGTTTTTAATTATCTTGCAAGTAATGCCATAAACGGAGCATAATATCTATAAATGACGTTAATTTAGAAATTTGATTTTTTCACTACTCCGAGAGGTAGCAGACCTAAATATTTCGGTAAGTCCCCTCTTTGAGGCGTGGCTGGAAAGACCTCACGGCGTCCTTACCTTCCGCATGACGCAGGTCCTTACCGGACATGGTTCGTTCGGGAGTTTCCTGCACCGGATTCGTGCGGAAGTGACGCCCGGGTGTCGCCACTGTGCGGAATGCCCGGAGGACACGGTGGAGCACACAGTCGAGGTGTGCCCTGCTTGGGCGGAGCATCGCCGTGCCCTCGTGGGGGCGATCGGCGGCGGAGACCTCTCGCGCCGGGCCTTGGTTGAGGCCATGGTCCGGAGCGAGGAGGAGTGGCAGGCGGTCGCCGACTTCTGCGAAGCAGTAATGCTCGCAAAGGAGGAGGCCGAACGCATCAGGCAACGGCGTTATCGCCGCCGCCGCCGCCGCCGGGATTCTGATCCCGATTTCCGGCCACCGTAGGCGCGGGCTTGCGGACAGTGAGCAATGGGTAGCTCGCTGTCCGTCCGTCCGGTAACTGTCCGGACCAAGCCCAAGGTGTCGACGGCGTGCACTGTTCCCGCGCGCCTCAAGGAGTTGTCAGCAACAGCAGGGACCCAGCCGGGTCGAAGCCTACTGGGGCCAGGGTTATCCGAAAGGGCGCTCGAGCCCCGGTATGAAGGCTAGAAGGAACGGGGTGGGTCTTTTAGTCAGTAAGAGTCTGACACTATCTCCCGCTCCACCCAAGGGCAGGGGATGTCAATGCATGATTTTTTCCCACCATAAAAAAAAAAAATAAAAAAAAAAAAAAAAAAAAAAAAAAAAAAAGACCTAAATATTTGGAATTAATTTCAGCTTAATACCTTCCCGCATTTCTAAGAAAAATGGGTCGTGACAAACGGACAAAAAGTGATCCTACATGGGTTGCTCCATTTTTGCCGACTGAGGTACGGAACCCTAAGGACATTAACTTTTAAAGTTCAACAGATAAAGTTCAGAAGATTTCCATTAATATTAATGGATTTAATAAAATCTATTAGGATTACACGTGCATTAGGTATTACCAACAGGTATAAGTGCGCTTACGTGCATCGCCGCGTGGGCGCCGAAACGACGTCATTGCTTTGGTTTCTTTTCGAAAGTATCGAACAAACACGCACAATCTTTGAGGAAAGGTAAAGATAACCACAGCTTCAATAAATCAAATTAACATTTTCCCGTTAGCTCTGCGCAGAAAGTTTTGCAACACTAAACTTACAACATACGCACAGTGCGTATGTCGTAAGTTATCGTTTATATAAAATATGATAAATACTGACTAAAAACATTTATGTATATTAATTGATATTTAAATCAATCACTTAATGCATTGCTGATTGTTTGGAAGAGGTTATTTTATTTATTTTTTTCGTCGGAAGACTCGGAAGCGGAAATATAATTGTTTCGGGTCAGGATCGAATCGCATGTTTTATTTAATTTTAACTGTCGTGTGAGACCGCAAGCGAGCCACAGCCTGCAAGGCGTAGCACGCAGCGCTCAGGGCCCCAAGTCTGCTATTTTCATAAATTCGTCATTCCAACACGATCCAATTGTCATTTTGCTAAAAGTTTGTAATCTACTAGTTCATAATGATCGATCATTGATCGGTCAATGGTCTTGTAATAGAATTGTGGTAGAATGATAATTTCAAGCATATTAAAACCAATAACTGCACAATAACGTTCTAATGGTAAAACACTGATCAAATAAACTGTCAAAGTTTTAGCAAATTACCGCAAACTTCGAATATTTATTTGTCAATATGTACGAGATTACCATTCTATGTCACTTCTTTCAATGGAGTGTCAGTGGTTGACCATTGGAAAGTCATAATGACGCCATTATATTAGTAGATTACCAAACTTGTCAAAATCGACAATTATGACACCAATGATAGACCATTGTGACACTATTGTAATAGCAGACTTGAGGCCCTGGTCATAGCCGGCAGCAGGCTCCTGATGCCAGCCGCGGACGGACGGTGGGTGCGTCTTCGCGAATCAGTTATCATCGTCGATCTAATACCGATGTGAACCCCTCGTATAAATATTTGGGAACTTGGCGGTGGGCTCATGGCGTCGGACTTGTGCAGTACCGTCGAATCCAAACTAGTGAACCCTCTCGCCGACTATCGCAACCCCGCGTGTCGCTAGTTTAGCCGCTGCCTGGTGCGCCTCCCCCTGCGCCCTGGTGCTGATAACACGCTGCAGCGCTGGTCCCGATCAGTGTATCGTTGTTTCCATCTTGGTATTCGGTAAGTTAGAATAAATTGGTATAGGCTTGTTTTGATTGATGTGACATGAACACATAAATCAAAGGTATTCATATTCTTGCACGAATCACTTTCTAAATCAGATAGAATTATATGCAACTGTGAAAACGGTAATAGGCTAAGGCTAAGGCTAGCTATAATAACTAAAATGAATAAAAGGCTAGCTATAATAACTAAAATGAAACCATCCAAATAATATTGTTTTATGTTTTCCATACAATTTGTTGTTTCCGGTACCTGAACTAGTTCAGGTAAGTAGTTTCAGTAGTTCCTTTAGACCTTCCAAAGTAACTACGTTAACTAGAAAAGGTCATTTGTCCCTCCTAAGGAACTACTGTGAATAAATGATGGAGAGTTCGGGCGATACCATTTGACCATTTCCCAATTTAAAAAAAATGGTTGTAAGTATATGGACATTGATAATACGAGTAATAACAACAGTACATTTGTATTCAAACTGTTATCAGACGTACATATAATATTATTACAACTGGACTATCATATCCGCAGATAATTACTTTTGTCCAAATGAAAAAGAAGAATTTCTCAATTCGAGAGCTGTACATATATTTTTGAGAATTTTCTGACGTTATCTAGCCGAAAACCATTTACTAAGTTTAAAGTTTTGAATAAGTTTTATTTGAACTACCGAGATATCAAAATAAATACTAAAACGTTTAACGTTTGAAAGAAAAACGAAGAAGGACAAAAAATCCGCAAAGAATCCGCGCGTCTCTGTATACAAATCATTTTCAATAGTTGCTCAATCTTGTTTCGAAGATACAAAAAATTGATAACGACGTATTCTGTTTATTTTTTTTTTTGCACTAGCTCTATTATATTATATTGGTCTGCATAGTTATTAAGTTTATAAGCTAGTTTTGACTTTTTTATTAATTTATTTAAGAAAAAAAAACGAAATTTAATCGAGATGAAATACGTAGTTACGAGCAAGTTAATTTGATAGCCAAATTAACTCACACATAACAGACGTAATTTATTCTTAATTAATTTTTGATATTTGCATCTAAATCTAAAAAGCTAGAGGGAAAAATCTGAGAAATCCTTTGGTATTTAGGAATAACTTTGAAAGACAGATCAGCCGGTTCAATATTTACAACAACTTTAGTAAAAGGGGACAAGCCCCCCGGGCTTCTTAGATCCATACTGTTTTTATTATTTTTTATAGGCTCGTGCTTTACCAATACCTCACCGGATGGTAAGCGATGACGAAGTGTGTATGTAGTTCTTAACTTAATTTTGCAAACTAAATTAAGTTGTGTAGCTATGACGCAGTGGTTGAGCGATTGACTGCTGTGCTGTGTCGCGGGTTCGATTCCCACACGGAACAAATATTTGTTTAGGAAACATGTTTGTGAATTACTTCTGTATTGAGTGTGTCAATACAGAAGTAATTCCTAGTTTTGTGAAGTTCCGTACCCAAAAGGTAAAAATAGGACAAATAGGGTCTAAGACTCTACTATCCGCCTGTCTGTCACCAGACTGTATCTCATGAACATTGATAGCTAGACAGTTGAAATTTTCATAGATAATGTATTTCTATTGCCGCTTTACAACAAATAGAAACAACAAAAAAAAACAAAACCAATAAAAACAGAATACAATAAAGTTATTATACACCGCTAAATTTTGATCGTTTTAATCTCGTGGAGGGTCGATCCGGTACATGGAACACTATCGATTTGTAACGATAAAATTAAAAAATAAAGTACCTTTTTTAAAACTCGTATTAATTTACGCATGTACGAAATTAATTTCTTTAAGAAAACGTCAGCTGAGTGATTCCAATGACCTGTAGGTAGTAAATACGTACCTGTAGGTAGTAGATAAGACATATATGGTAGATAAATTTGGCGGTGTATAAAATAAACTTTTCCCGCTCTCGACGTTGCGAAAGAGAGTATCAAATTTTTACTGACTAAAACCCTCCCGTGTTTCTAGAATGGCACTATTTACATAGAAAGACTATCGTGAAGTTTTAATACATTAGTTTGCTCATGACAATTTTATATTGCATAAGTATTGATATGACCAACAGTTTTGTTTTTTGAAAAATTAGATTTAAATTACTATATAATACACTTTTAAAATTGACTAAATTTTCTATGCCTACCGGTGGGACATGGGCTGTACAATCAACATATTATGTATGTACATATATTATAAACACCTGTATTCACAAAATAAATCATTTAAATTGGAATCTTTTATACAATAAAATTGTGTGTAACTTGATATATTACTTAGGCTTTGTTTCATCGCAATCAATTGCCTATATCGAAAGATATACTGCATTCATTGACTGTTAGCGGTACGAAGTTCGCCGGGTCAGCTCGTATCTACTACTTATTTATTACATCTTGGAGGACTTACAGCTTAAACATACTAAAAGTAAAAACAAACATAGACGACAGCAAGTCCTCGCGTATGTCAGAATTAAAATTGAGAAGTGAGCATAGCACCCTTTACAAGATCAACTTATTAAAATGTTACAGTTACATAAACAAAGTCATTGTAAGGGTTAAACGCGTAGTAACTATAAACCTTTAAAAAATGAGTAATAATAAAAACATTGCAGAAAATTAGGGAAACACAAGGCTTTTTAAAAAATCTGAGGCTTATGCGTCTTCTGACCGACACTAGTCGTAAAGGGATCCAAGTCATGTTGCTTACATATATTATTGAACTGTCTACTTGCACGTAAAATAAAACTATTCTGTCTATAATTGGTTAGACTATATATCTAAATCAGCACCATTTATTTATCTTCAAATCAGTAGGATCTATCGCTTCGCAACCTTAGTTTTCCTGACAGGTACGTCCACTAGATTCATAGACTACCGTGACTTAGATAGTCCGTGTGATAAATAGATAACACCCGACCTACCTGTAGGGTACTTCTGCGGCCAGGAATATATAGTTGGTGGCGTAAAAAGGGAGAACGAAGACCGCCAGCGCCAGCAGCAGATAGATCCCGACATGGAAGCGCCGCCCCGGGCCCAGCTCCTTCATCAGCCGCTCCATGTCCACCCCCGCGCTACCCTTGTACAGATCCTCCTCCATCACAGTCTCCGGTTTCGACATCACAGAAAATTCGAACTTTTAAATTGATGAGTAATTAAATTTTCGCGCGGTATTGACGTTAGTTTCGGTTGCGTGCGCGCGCGCCGCCGATAGTGTGACAATGTCCGCGGTGGTCGCGTGCGGCGTCCTTACAGCCCGCCATATAACCTGCGCCGGCGCCGCCGCCGCCGCCCGGGGCGCTGCCCTAGGTCGTACACTAACATATTCTGCGCTGGAGCTTATCTGAGGTCTCCTTGGTATCGTTCCGCTTAGTAACGGAGGATACAACGATGTTCCAGGAAAAAAAACAGAAGCAAATTTTTTTATAGAACCTGCTTAGAACACCAATTAATTATCCACCAAAAGGGAATCCAGGATCACAATTTGGAAACAGCGATATTGCAAAAAAGTAGACTTTTGTCACTTTTAATAATAGATTTGTTTCATAATCTAACCGGATTAACGAAATCTTAATAAGCCTTGTCTAGCACCATCCAGTTATGTTCATCAAAGCCATAAAAATACATTATTTATTCATGCGTTTTTAATGTTAATATATTATGCAGAAAAAAACATAGTATAGTCTGTCTAAAAATTCAACCGACTTGGAAATTTTGTATAATATTTAATCATTTAAAAAATACATAAATTCGGTACTTTTTATAAGGTTTTTCTGTTAGTAAACAATGATCTCTATCTCCTAATCAACATTGATTATTGAACCAGTGTTGACTAAATCAGATTTTATTAAATCCTAATAATTACCGAAGTCGTTTGACTTTTTAGACAGACTCTATGCGACTATAGTTCGTGTGCTCGTAGTTAACTGAGCGCAAAACCATGCTGCATTAACGCTTTGTTTACATACTTAAAGGACCACAGATCATATAAGTAATATTAAAAATTAAAGTGGAAAGAAAATATAGTTACTGGTTGCTATGCTTATCAGTCAGACTCTAGTGCTAAGGGTCAGACGCTCAATTACGTCATTTATGAACTCGAGTACTCAATTCGAGTTGATTGTACCTAAGGTACAGTAGAGCTGGGAGCTAGCCAGTCTTCTATAGTTCTACAATTATAACTGTGGGTAGGAAAAATAACTTTACTTTAACTTACAACCACGGAAACACTGAGTTAATGATTTATCCGAACTTTAACTGACCTGATATTATTATTTCTAGTAATAAGATACTAAGATTTTTAGTATACCTAAATAATAATCTTGTCCACGGCATGGTCAATCTTTGGCCGTATCTAGGCCACTCCATTTTGGTTTCTATATCTTTGTTTTCCTAGAAAAAGTTTCTTTATTGGTTATTTACGTAAAAACGCGCAATTACGTAATAATAATACCCCTGCCCCCCGCGCGCGCGCACGAGGTATTTACTTTTTCCTAAAATCTTCTCATTATTCAACTTTTAAAATTTTTTGGTTTTGCTTTTATTTCAGTTCTTCTTTCTAAGGTCAAGTCAAAATTGTTGAATGCGTTTTCTTTGTATAGCGTTTCAGTATCATAGTAAGGTTAATTCGCGTCTCTGGTCCGAACCGCTGTGCTCTGAGGAGGTCGTAGTTCTCAAAAAACTTTTGCGGCTCTTTAAGCGCGCATGTGGGAGTTGGTGCCCATATAGGGGGTGACGGCTATCTCGTTCCTGTTTCCAGGATATGTGTCACCTCCTATCCTGCCCAGCATACACAACTATCTGCACCCTTCATGACTTATACGGAGGTCGTACAAAATTTGAGTTAAATCGACACGAGAAGATGAAAAAGAAATAGAGAGCACGGGTATATTTACTATATTAATAGTCGAATAACTTTATTAGAGTTTTCTAATGTTATAGAAATATCAGAGGAATGTGTCTAACAGAAAGAACATTAGAAACGTGAGACTCAGCAGCGACTACTGCAGTAGTTAGTAGTTAGTAGTTAGTAGTTGTTTAGTTTTGAGCTTAAAAGCTGAAACCTCAAGAACTTGTTTTCTGAGAACAAGTACTACGCCCGAAGTTGTGAATAGGTAGTTACATCATTAGGTACTTATACACTATTAAAGTTTTCTGATCGTGGGCCAAGTACAAGTAGACTGTGAATTCTGGCTCTCGGTCATCACTTCTTCGAATCCCAAAGGCTTGAAAACTAGAATTGTCAAAACCTGTGCAGCAGTTTATATACCCAAAGTAAAGCGTCCGTTAATAAAATTAGTGTTAAAGAAATATAGAAGTTTAATTTTGTACACCGCTACTAATTAATCTAATATAAACCTTTGATATGTAATTATTTAGCTTTTCAAGTTAATTGGCCACCATATTTATTGGTAGCGTTAGCACATGAACCAAAAAATTTAATGGAATCAACAAGAAATTTTTAAATATTCTTACCGTGGACGTTTTTTTCGTTACGTTTATCGCACGGCACCAAAAGTAGGATGATGCCATCTCTTTCTAACCTTCTGTAACCCCTGAAACGACTGAACCAATCCTGAAAATTCTTTCACTAATATATTATAGGCTTTTCATATTATTATCATGAGTTTTGCGGGCAATAATAAGTGTGATACATATATCTAAAAACATCAAAACATCCTGTTTTGTTGTCTATTAACTGTTCAATCAATTATTTGCTGCTCTTATCTCATATGGTAAAGATTTCTTATGTATCTCATTAACTTGTTGTAAAACTTGTTGCAAATATTGTCTAATATCGACGACAAATCTTCTTTCACTATGAATCGTAAGTACCTATTTATTAAACTATTAAAAAAAAATGCAGTATCGAATGATCTTCTTCTTCCTGCCATTATTCCATATTACTTGGGGTCGGCGCAACAGATTTTTCTTCCATTCTATCCTGTCACCACTCACATTCTCACTAACTCCCTTTTCTTTCATTCACTCCTCACACAATCCATCCATCTTTCTTAGGCCTTCCTCTCCCTCTCCATCCATTTACATGTATACTCAGAACTATTTTAGTGACATTCGTTTCATCCCTACTCTTTACATGACCATACCAAGACAAACAATTGCCTTTCAACTTATCAGTCACTGGCTCCACTTTCTAACTTACTCTAATATACTCATTCCTCACTTTATCCGTTCTCGTCACACCGCACATCAATCTCAACATTCTCATCTCCGCTACATGCAATCTTTTTAATATCAGTATCAGTCAATATCGAAAGATCCTGCTGGTAATTAATTCTCTTTCTCTTGTTTATAATAATCAAAGCTTACGAGACAAGGTCGAAGTGCCACTTTCAAGGAAAATTTCTCCGATTATAATCTGTTCTAGAATCGTCCCCGTGTACGTTGACCAGTACAACTATGTTGCACTAAATATATTAACCTAAGTACGCAGGAAATTATCTATTCTGTGACTTAAGTGATAAGTAGTGCGTTGACACTTGTGTGTCTAATATCTATTCATTCAGTGCATACACCACAGCTGGACACATCAACATCATCAGTCATTACATTCTTAATATCTTACAGAAGTCGAACCTACTGGTTAGTGGGTCGTCTTGCCCTTTGAAAGAGCCTTGTTTGAACTTTTGTAGTAAAGAAGCAGACTTGATCCCTGTTTTTAAGAGCTAAACAGCTATATTAAAGCTATTGAGCTGTGTTAAAGAGCTATACAATCCTTTAATGCTTTTTGGAACTATTATTGGTCTAACATCATAAATACAAACATAAGATTCATGTTTATGTGCCGCAAAATGCGATTATATTTATAAGAGTGTGAGCCTGGAGATCTGTCACACAGGTCTCGAATCTAGTTCAGACTCCAGCTCTCACTAAAGTTTTAGTCTTAGGCTTTATAAATAAACTTCTGTTAAAATGTACCTTTTTGAGAAAAGTAATAGTACATTATGATACAAGTGTATAATGTTGGTGATTACCGCTAAGGCGGTATTTAGATCCGAGCCGAAGGCGAGGATCTTAAGAGAGCCGAGGACGGTAATCGCCAATATTCACGTGTATCATACGACGTTTTTCGACACACTTGAGAAGAAAAATTTTACAAAATAAATTAATTATTGCTTTACATATCAGCAAAACTGTTTTTTTTTTGTAGTATGGCGGCAAAGAAATGTTCTTTCTTCTTATGCGCGCGCATCCAAAATGGCGGCCATAGACTAGCTACTCTAGCTAGGCTGTTTAAATAAAAATAAGAATGAGGTTAAAAATAAGAATTGTTGAAAAAGGTTTTATTTATTAACTCTTTGAATGTCGTAATTAGAGACACAATAGAAAGACAATTACCTTATGTCGAACTGTGTAACTTAAGACATTCGAAAGGTTAAGGGTGAGTTGCACTATTTAACTATAACGATTATCAAACCATAACCAGCCGTGAAACGGCCGCCTATTGGTCAATTGGACGATTTGCAACTGTTAACGGCTTTGTTATCGTTATAGTTAAATGGTGCAACTCATCCTAAACATGTAAAAGTTAAAATAGTTTATTTAAACACAAATTAGCATAAAATAAGCAAGCAAGACACTAACTTGTACTATTGAAAGCAATGTATTTTTTTTCGAATTCAATGTTTGATTTGAGAACAAAGGTTTAACAAAAAAAGTTATCACTACATTATCACTTGCGCATAATGGTAATCAAAAAGTCACAGTTTGGTTACAAGCTACATTATATGGCTAAGTGTAGTGCAATTATAGTCACTTTCTGAGCAAGTGTGTCGAAAATGATATTTATTTAGTATGTTGGGCTGCTGTCCGAATCTGTCCAACCAAGTCATATTATACTTTGTGCACGGGCTATATCGTATCATCTTATAGCGTAAATATACCTTAACAATACTTTCTCTCGTCTTTAATCAGCGTAAATAGAATATAAGAGCTGTCCTAACTCGTGTTAACATCGTCGTCTCCTAGACAATAATTAGGTAAGTAGTTACATTGATCTGCGACTGACTGACCTCGTGTTTTATAAATTTTGGCCACCTCATTAAAAGAACTGAACATGGAATTATATGTAGTTATAATGAGACCTAGCGAGACATTGTGGCACAAATTATATAGAAGGCGAAACATAATGACTATGATCAATAGAGCCTTAATCGATTGCAAGCAGTCGATGTAATGGTGGCGGCGACTGCAGGAGACGCGGAGGAATCTACTTGCGACATAGCAACCGACACTAATTAATTTGTTACAATAAAAAACGTGAGTGATGGTGTTTTTAAATAAGTAACTATCTAATTCGCTAGTTATCGAGTCCGTTGATATACACAGTTGTGTTCACAAAGCAATGTCTCCATATAGGTAATGATTGTTTATGTGTGAACGAAGGCGCCACTTTCGTTTGTCTTGTTTACTACTATTTGGGACATCCAAATATTCGATATCTAGTGATTAGTTTGTATGTTCATTACTATTAATAATGTTTATGTAAATAAATGTTCTATGAAAGGAAGTTGTATTTGAGCACTCGCAATGTAATGAACCTAAATCACACCTATCATAGTACCTATTGTACTACATCACTGATTACTTCCGAGCCAAGGATAAAAATATATGTATAATTATTGTGAGTTTTGTTTGTCCGTCAAACATTTCATGTTTAGCTTAGATAATGACTACAACTAAAACTCAAGGCTTTATTTGTGCCTGTCTATAACTTCGTAGCAAGACTCAATTCGTCAATACGATCAATTAAATGTTACTTAGGAACCTGTTGAATTGTGTTTCCAGGTCATTGTGAGCTTGAAGCGGGGATTACTTATAGCGGTTATCACACTGCCACGCACCACACAGCATGGTGAGTGTCAACGCACCAACGCACGTACTTGCGGGCGTGCAGATCTGCTTCATCATGCGGGTTTTTTACGCACTTACGCGCGTAGGTACGTTTTGTAAATTCACGCAGGCACGCACTCATTTCATACAAAAAAAATCACGTACGCACGGTACTACGAGACTCAGTGTGGCATACCATGCATGTGGCCCCGCACCCACGCGCGTAAGTGCATGTTTCTCAGCATGTAGGCGCGTGACCCGCATGAACACGCGTGGATGCATTTTCGGTGTGTTGGAGTGTGCGTGTTTTCTATACAAACGGAGAAACTTACAAGCAACGGTAAGACGCGCATTCACGCACTACGTTGCGTGGTGCTTGGCAGTGTGATAACCGCCGTAGACCAACGCACACTTGTGTCACACCCTGATTTGTACGTAAAATCAGATCGGTGTTGTACGTGGTCCACAATATATGCCCAACAGTTTTACCTTTATTAATAAAAGTGTACCTAGTGGACGCTATTGTACTGTATCTATTGTTGCTATACAATACGATCATAGACCAGTGTGTTCTACGACAGGGATGGCATTTATTGACGATCGTACCATTAAAACATAAAATAATGTTAATAAAATGCCCGAAGCGCCTAATTCAATTCAGAGCAAATTCACGCTTGCGATACTTTATACTTAGGTATATCAAAATGAAAGAGGACGTTTATTGTTTTCGTATCTAATATACAGCAGGCTGTTAAAATAATTAGTTGTTCAGTACCTGTCACCGGCTCTAGTACTAGCATTGTAGAACATCAGGGGCCCAAAACTGCTATTTTTATAAATTCGTCATTCCAACACGATCCCTGTGTCATTTTGCTAAGAGTTCCTAATCTGCAAATTCTTAATGATCGATCATTGATCGGTCAATGGTCTCGTAATAGAGTTGCGGTAAAATGACAATATCGAGCTTATTAGAAGCAACGACTGCACAATGACGTTCTAACGGTAGGTCAAAAGAACTGTCAAAATTTTTCAAAATTTGTAAATTTTATATGTCGTCGCCTTGGAGGCCAATGGAGCTAAGCCAAATTTTTTGCGATATGGCTTAGCTCCATTGGCCTCCAAGGCGACGATGTACGAGATAACCATTCTATCCCACTTCTTTCAATGGAGTGTCAGTGGTTGATCATTGGAAAGTCATAATGACGCCATTAACAAACTTACTCAAAATCAACAAATATGAAATCAATGTTAGACCATTCTGACACTATTGTAATAGCAGACTTGGGACCCAGGGCTGCGGATTTCCCGAAAGACTTGCCGTGGCTCTCGCGGAGGGCAATTGAAGGAACACACGTGTATTTTTAGTTGGTAAAGCTTAGACACGTTTTCCCTCTCGCTCCACACGCAAAGTGTGAGAAGTCCTGACATGTTTTCTCAGTTAAAAAAGCATCGTAGAATAATAATTCTAAGCAATTTTATTAGACACTGCCGCCACCATCCAAATCTATTGTTTAAAATTAATCTAGACTATGCTGGTCCAATTGATCCAGCTACTTCAGACGTACCTGGGTCACTCGACATACCAAGTGGGTGTAGGTTTTGTTACCGGTTTGGTGTACAAATAACGTTTAATCGATTCTATTCTACTTGAGACTCATTTTTATTTGGTCTTTTTGTTATATCTCCTTGATATTTATCATTTCCCTTGACGGTCATTTATAGTTTTTTGTATGTTTTCACGGTCCAAAAATCTGAAAATTAAATAAGCTGTCGCTCCATGTAAATAATTGATTAGACTATTCTGCCGTATCCTGTTAGACCGATAGCCGATTGTATGTAGTAAGGAAAAAGCTGGAGACGATGACATCTAGCAAGTCTAAGAAAACGTCAACATATCTATGGTTGACCATGTCTATGGTTGACCATGTCTATGGTTGACCATGTCTATGGTTGACCATATCTATGGTTGACCATGTCTATGGTTGACCATATCTATGGTTGACCATATCTATATTTGACCATCTATCATTTTATGATGTCATAAAACATGTAACAGCACAGCACTTGATTAGAAATATAGATCCCTCGACGTCGAGTATTTTTGAAACGAATCTCGATAGACACAAAGCATGGCCTGGGCAGTTATGTGCGTATAACTAATTGAACGGATATTGTGTACGAGTGCGGCTGAGTGCACATTGTGGCTCCGGCGACAGTTCGCACTGACGTCACAATGGCGGCGCTATTGTACGCATGCGGGCAGTGGCGCACGCGCTTGCCACTTGCGACATTCTACTCTCATATAAAGCTACAGTATTCAAAACTACAATGAAAACGAATATTGCAACTTTTTTTTTTTTTTTTTTTTTTTTATTGTTGATAGGTTCGCGCTTGACCGCTATCTCACCTGATGGAAAGCGACGATGCGGTCGACGATGGAACGCGCTTACCTAGAAGAAACCTATTCACTCTCGACTTAAAGATTACTACCTAACAGTAAGGTGTTATGATGAAGTGATTGGATTTTGGTCCTTGTGCCATAGTATCCTGTACACAACGAGGATCCACACTCACACAGATCTATGACAATAACAAAATGATGCCCAAAGTTGCCTGTTCAACACCGATATACTGCACGATACCTTATTTCAGAGTTCTACAACTAGGGCTATGTGGACCCTGGGGGTCGCGATTCAGTTCCAAGAGATCCATGATCATCATCATTCAGCCGAAAGACGTCCACTATTGGACACAGGCCTCCTCCAAGTGTCGCCATAATGACCGGTCCTGTGCGTCTCGCATCCATCGGATTCCCGCGACCCTCACCAGGTCATCGGTCCACCTTGTAAGAGGCCTTCCAACGCTGCGTTTTCCGGCACGTGGTCGCCACTCTAGAACCTTTCGTCTCCATCGACCATCTGTTCTGCGAGCCCTGCCCACTGCCACTCAAGTTGGGCGATTCTTTAGGGTATGTCTGAGGGAGATCCGCGGAAAAATTAATTATAATTACAGATCTTCTTCTTGATCCTTCCAACAAAGAGACATAAACCTTTAGCGCTCTAAGTACATTTAATCTACAAGAAACAGATGAAATCAATCGTTTTGTAATTAACTTTCGATCGTTTTCCTCTTTTTTTGTAATTTTTGCAATCATCTGACAAAATTATGTTGCAAAAGGAAGTTTCAATTGTCATAATTAACAACACAACTAGGAGCCTCGAAGTAATCTCTTCAAGACTATTTCTTAAAGTCAGAACACAATAAAGATTGTATACTATCCTGACTATTGATCCTGTTAACTTTGATTCGATTTTCTTTGGGTTTGAACCAGCGACCTACAACTAAATAAATAACTAAGTAAATCGGGACTTTACCTCTCGACCACCATTCCTCGCACTTTTTTCTTTACTTATATTTAAAATCTTAATGTAATGTAGGTCCCTACTGTTTCTCTTATAAATCGGGGTCATCATCACTCCACTGTTAGAAAAGTTTGGGAAAGGTTGCTTTATTCAATTATAAAATGTTTATTATGGATTGGGTAAATTATTTTACAAATAAGTTTAAAAAAACACTTTTACACGATATTTTTTTTCAGTCAGTTTAAACTAGATGAGGCCGGAGTTTGCTTTGCTTTTAAAGGCAACAATTTGTTAAAACCCAAAAACAAACACTGACAGGACTATCAACGAAGCCATACTGCTAGATAAGAATAAAATCTGCATCATGCCTCCAGTTCCATCAGTAGCTTCAAACCAGCTAAGTATATCACCGATCTAACCTATTTTTTATCTATATTTAACGTACAATTCCAATTGCGGTCATCATCATAGAGCTGGCCTTCTGCTCCGTCCCTCAGGCTCTCGAGCTCGTTGTCAATACACTTGTGTTAGAAGCACCACTCTAGCGTGACCGGCGCTATAATAACAAACAAGTGCGAGTCGCACTCGCGCACTGAGGGTACTGTAGCTTTGTATTATAAAAAGACCAGTTAAGAGGTCAGTTTATGATAATGATAATTCAACTATAAACATATCTACGGTTTCCGGTTTTTTTTTTCTTTTAGCTGTGCTACCTGGCATTACTTTTTGCCTTTCATGTTTCTAGTTCAACGGTACGCTCTCTGTAGGTTTTGATTCCCTTGCGAGTGTCAACATAATTATGCGCCACAAATGGAGCATAATATAAACGGACTTATCTTTAGATTGCGTTGACTTAGAAGCTTGATTTTTTCGGCTCCAATGAATAGCAGACCTGAGTATTTGATATTAATTTCAACTTGATACCTCCCCGTGGTTCTGAGGAAATGGGTCTTGTTGACCGACGACGGACAAACTGACAACAAAGTGATCCTATAAGAGTTCCGTTTTTGCCGACTTTTGTACGGAACCCTAAAGAATACATAAATGTTTACTTTAATCTGTTTCGACACCGACATTGGCTGTACGCACATGTTGCTAATCTAAAGCTCCACTACTCCTCTTATAAGCTTCATTAGGTGGTTTACTATAAGTGTCTCGTTCAGATAATCTACATGACGCTGTTTTTTATACCTGATTAGTGACGGCGCGCGGTGCTAGCATCCGACTATCAGAGGATTCACAGGAGACTTGTTGCTGGTGTATTTACACATGTTGAATTTACTGCTCACGTTCCTTGCTCGAACACGCACACACATACACACATTTCTGCCATGCGACCAGGACCTAGACCATGACGTTTAAAGTAAGATTTTTTTTAAATCTTGTTTCAGTGTGGCTAAAAAATAGAGCTATACAGGTTGTCTAGCGCCATCTCTTACCCACACTGAAACAAGATTAAAACAATCTTACTTTGAACGTCATGGTAACCCCGCTAGTCTTACAGAGAAACAAGAAAATTATGTTGAGAACATCATTGCTAAACTCTTGATATCGCAAATGTTCCTGTAAAGTGCGTACGTACCTGTAATGCACGCTGCCCGCGAGGAAGATGTAGGTGGTGTGCAGCAAGCCCACCTGCACGGCCGCCAGCGCCAGCAGCAGGTAGGCGCGCAGGTGGAAGCGGCCGGTCTGTCCCAGCTGGCGCAGCACGCTCTCCGCGTCCACCTCGCCGGCGCTTGCGCCCGCCGGCGCCTTCTGCTCCACCTTAGCGTCGCCGCTCATGTCCGCGCCGCGTGCAGCACTGAGCGCACTGGTCCCGTGACGCCGCGCGCCCACCGCCGCACTGCACACCAACAATGACAACTGATCAATTAGAAAGCCGATACTAGGCCAAGGTCCACTGTCAGTCAAATCTCACTCGAGATGCAATCACGAACATTGATTCGGTTTCTAATAGTGTTACACGGAGAGCACTTCGGCGGCGAGTCCTGGCGGCCGGCGCAGCCTTCCTTATTTATGTTTGTGTTGTTATGCAAGTTATGCAGCCGCTACAGCCTACTCTGGAAATCCCACGGACAGATATTTCACTAAACACCAGTAGATATGAACTGCCGTTAAACACCTTATACATAAGTGCATAGGTAACAGGATAAAACAGCTGTCATAATTAATTTGAAGATCTGAACTCTCTCTACATTAGGTATCGTTGGAATTTTAAACACGAATTATGTGCAAGAAAGAACATTGTCACGACTTCTCTTCATTCAGCAAATACTGGTAAATGGTCAAATGTGGTATCATGTCTAATATTCCACAAGACAAGAGTGAACAGGTTGCTTCTAGGCAACCATGCTCCATCGGCGGCCACATCATCGCTTTCCATCAGGAGAGATAGTGGTCAAACGCGAGCATATGCATAATAATAATAAAAAAGCAGATGTTCAAACCAGTTTGACACATGACGCTTTTTGTACCTTATAAAATGTTTTAGACTGATCTCATCCCAAATGCTCGTGAGGGTGCCCACGCATAGTAAGATAATAGGCAAGGCGTACAAAATTTACAGCACTTGAGGAGAGGAGGGGAATTAAACACGCACTATGTCAAATATTCCGATTACAGCGTTATGGGTGCCGGTGTAATGGTGCGCACACGTGACCCTGCAGCTTGCTGACCAGAGTAGCCACGTATGTCCAGGAAATCATGTATTGAAGACCATCTTCCATTAAATAGAATAAAAAAACGATATGTATTATTCCTAAAAAAATAGGTGACACGCCACCCGTGTTTGTGAGCCTGCCATGATGATCAGCGTTCTTGCGTTGCTGCAAACAGATCATTCCTTTTTGTGAACAACGTAAGATGCTCAACACATCAATTTACCAGTTGTGAGGAGTCCAGACTAAGAACTCATTCTACCTAATGAAGTCATATCATGCGGCCCTCAGTGTAGATACCTGACTGCTGCGTGAGGGCAGCTCGTAGCCAAGCTAATAAAAAAAATTGTAAAAACAGCCGCCTTGGTCGATTTTCAATGCAATACTTTTCGAGGCTGTGCCCATGGATGGGTAATCATCCATTTCATACCGAGACGGAAAGTAGGTACGTCAGAAGCCAGGAATCATGTTTATTTAAACTACATACTTAAGTAAACTATTAGTGCTTGACTGCGATCCCACCTGATGATAAGCAGTGATACAGCCGTTGATGGTGATTCGAATCTCACTAGCTTGTTAAGAGCTTCTAAACTTGAAGACGCATAAATTAAAATCTATTTCAAGGCGTTCGTAGTGCGAGTCCCGAACACTATTCTGCCCTTTATGTTGAAGAAAGTCGTTTGGCCGCAGGGTGTGATATTCTGTCGCTTCCGCGGTCAGGTGCCACAGAACAGCACGAAGTGAACTCAGTGCAATGTGTCTGTAAGGTATATATCTATTGGCCAAGATGCCTGGTACCTAACAAATTATTTATTATATTATTATTATAACCGAAGGGCAAGAGGCAGCAGGCAAATTGTTCCAATCCTTCATTATACGCGGTATTTTATCATATTGTAGACAGCCAGTTTTCTACGTGTCGTGAAGCAGTTCATTGGCCGGGCTGCAATCATGAAGGCTCGCACGCGGACGTCATGATACCCGTATTACAGGTGCTCTGATATTTTCCTCAAACATTCTAAACTAGTTACACAATTTTGATGTGGTTTTTCAACTGGTAGGTAATTACTACAAAACGTAGTAGATTTGTGCGGTTTAATAATGATTAGCATAACATATTGGCATAATATACATTGGCATACCAAAATTCAGCATAATCATCATTACACATAAAATTATTAGGCATAAAACTTTTGCCATAATGCTTGTTGCCATAAATACTACTAGCATAATAATAAAGAAGCATAATTTCATAAAGCATAATGTTATAAACGTATAATAATAAAAACACATAATGTCCTTTGGAATAAAACTAATAAACACTAATCAATAACTCCAAACGGTAAGTTGTAGACACTATTTCACCTTCTTAATTGTAATATATTATTGGGCGTCCATGATGGATTTCAGACTCCTGCAACAAAAAAAAAACCTAACCTAACCCAGTAACCGACAATACGTTCGCCACAAAAACATCGCCTAAAAATCAATTTAAAATTATTGGCTACATTCTCACAGTAATGACTTTTTACATTTATGGCTCATGATTATTAGACAAATAAATAATTATGCCTGTAAAATTTATGCAACTCCAATTTAAGCCAAAACATATTAGACTAAATGATAGTTATGCTAAACTATGCATTATGCCAAAGTATTATTATGCAACAGTATTATTATGCTAAAAAAAATTATGCGAAAACGTTATGCCAAACAATATTATGGATATTACCGATTTGTGCTAGGAAAAAACGCAGAAGCTAATAACGTTTTATACTTGACTAGGGATGCTTCCCGGCTCCACTCGATTACAAATTATACAACATTATTTTTAGTACATGTGAAACCTGTGTTCAGAATCAGTAACTGAATCGATTCCAATAAATAATTTTTCCACCATGTTATATTTTTTCCCAAAAACATTTAAAAAGGTCACAAGAAGGAAACAACCGATATTAATTACAACACAGGTCACGGTAAGTCATAGCGGGCATAAGGTGCCAGCGCACAGCTGGGTGCGGAAGCATAACAACCCCTCAGTAGCCCTGGTGGCCTGATGATCAAGTATTTATGTCGCCAACCAGGTACTCGCATCATAACTGGCGTATAACTTTGAGATTTTTCTTATGTAATACAGTTTTGAAATTTTATACACACATTCTTTATATAAAAATACTAGAAAGATGTTTCAGGTTTCATATATACTAACACAAAGGTTGTATACTCGTATAATACATACAGGGTGTAAGGGACAGCCCTCCACAAACTTTAAGGGCTTGCTCAGTAGACGAAACTGAACAACCTTCCACAAAAAATTTTTTCAGGAAACGAAAAAAAAAATCCGCCTCACCATACAAAATTATAAACTTGATTGGACAATTTGTATGGAGAGGCCGATCTTTTTTCCTCTTTTATACTCTTTCTATTACTGAAAATCTCCTAAAAATTATTTAGTTTAGGAGGACTAGATAAATAGATAAACGCGGAACAGGAACTTATATTTTATAAGTAGGTACTACGTAAAGATAAAGATAACAGACAGAGATTTAATTTGTAAATTGCATCAGAACACTTAGTACCTAATAAAGAATTCCCTACTCACTGATTAGCTTATCACTCTAAGCCTATGTTTCGTCTCTTCACAGTTCCGCAAAGCGCGTGCTTCCACAAGGCAGTGTATTGGGGCCACTGTCACTTCCTTCGTATTCGCGACCTTAGCCTCATGGCTACTCATTATGAACGACCTTCCATGTTATGTATAAAATAATTAACTATTTAGTGTAACAATAACATAAGTAGGGCACTGTCAGGTGTCCTAACCTTAATGAAACACTGTCGACCACGATTGTCTGGTTCAAAGCAATCACTGCGGAGATTTTATCATTCTATTAGGATTTGTTTAAACTAAACTGTAGCTTATGTTATTGTGAGTAAATTGCAGCCATAAAAAGATTTCGCTAAATGAATCTGTGTCAAGTACAATAAATCTTCTACTCGTCTAGTCGTGCTGAATGTTGGTCAATAAAACCATCACTTTATGTAAATTAAAATTGTCACTTTATTGTTTTACTAAGTCCGTGGATTGTAAAGTCTGTAATCTGCGACTATTAACATTATGTATAAGTATATTTATATCAAACAACCCAACACCTTCAGTTAGACCTTACGCATTATTTGTCAAGTGAGAAAGAGGAAGAGTGCGGTATAGCGTCCATAACATTGTCTTGAGATCATTTCGTGTCACGAGACCTTACTCTCAGTAGATTGCCATGGCTTTAGATATTTCCTCAGAGATACCACCCTATGCTCATAATTTGTAGTAACGCTTGATTCATACGTTAAATATTTGGTTGAATTCCTTGGAATTGCTTTAAGCTTCAAGCAAATATATCCTGATCCTAAATCAAAACAGGTCTTTTCCCGTTGGCCTAGAATTCTGAAACTCAGAAAAAAGTAAAGTCTTATAGGGTAAACTACAGAAAAAGCCTGATAACCGTAAATTTTTACTTACGTCACAAAATAATTACTTTTTTGCGATTTAGTAAAATCTTCGAGACTTAATTCGGAAATCGAACTACTTACATAGATAAGTTTGTACAAAGACCTTAGTGCGTGAGTCCGACTCGCACTTGACTGGTTTTCAACCTGAACTGATCCCATATAAACATTGTTAATAAACTGAGCTTTGGATGGTCTACGTAGGGCTAATGTCTGTGGTATTGAAGCCTATCTAATGCATCGTCAGCTATCTGGTCTGGACACGCTGTAAGGATATCTGATGAGAGGGTAGCTAAGCGCATTTTCTTTTCAGAACTCAAGGACGGTAAGCGGAAAAAAAGCGTCAGGCGAGATACAATCAAGGATAAGCCGCCCTCCAACATCCAATACCTACAAAACAATGATGTTTTAACGTGTCCACACTGCACGCACCTTTACAGCAAAGAAAGGCTATATTAGTCACATTAGATTACTTAAAAAAAATAAAATTACTTAAAAAAATAATTTATTTAACTCAACGAGCGCAAAATATACATAAAATTAAAACATCGGGTAACAGATCTAAAACTACTTGGGAAATTATTAATCAAACAAAACTAATCACACCAAAAAACACTATAAATAAAATTCGACACAATAATGAAGCTGTAACTGACCCCAAAATCATTGCAGATATGTTTAACTATTACTTTATATTAGATAAAATCAAACCTATAACTAGTTCGGGAACCACAGTCACTAAACATATTTTAGCAAGAAAAGACTCAATGTTCGTGGCTGGCAATTGATGTATTGAATATTATCGCGGCCTTAAAAAACACAAACAGTGTAGAGTACGATGGTATGAGTACAAAAATTGTTAAGTTGGTAGCACATGAGATCAGTAGCGCTATAAGCCATATTATTAATTTAAGCATTAGTGAAGGTATATTTCCGAATGCGCTAAAAAATATATATAGTAAAACCACTATTTAAGAAAAAGGACAGAGAGCTAATGGAATCTTACAGGCCGATATCATTAATACCAATAATGTCGAAAATTATTTAAAAATACATTTACAAGCACCTTTTTTGAAAAAAAACATATACTCTGTGATGAACAGAAAGAATTTAGGGAGAATAAAACAATTAACTTGGCAATATATGACTTCTTGCATACTGTTATGACAAACATGGACAAGAAAACACCAGTCTGTGCCATTTTCTGCGACATGACACAAGCATTCGACTACGTACAACATAATATACATAATAACAATACATATTAATAAATTTGATGCGTATAGTATAAGGGAAAATATATTTAACTCTTTGAATGTCGTAATTAGAGACACAATAGAAAGACAATTACCTTATGTCGGACTGTGTAACTTAAGACATTCGAAAGGTTAATCTAAGGGAAATAATAATGGTTCCGAAAAACAATTTAATCTCCAGCGGTCTGTGGCCGACTATTATTCTAATTAACTAGCGTTATAATGAATTACCGACAAAAAAACCAAAACATAAACGAAAAAAAATATCCAATTTAACAACAAATAAGAGCATGTTCAAATTACATTTTCTCCTAAAAAAAAATGGATCTTCAAATAACAAAACTTAACTTCCGAATAGAATACTGAACCTCCGACAAAATCACTAAGTTACCGACAACAGAGGTTTGGTCAAAATAATCATATTTTTACAACTTGCATGAACTGTTTTAATTTCTATTGTTGGTTATCAAATTTATTTTTTAGCTCTCAATAATGATGAAAATACCTCAACTGTTCGGCCCGCGCGATGGGGTTCGGATCTACTACGTAACTACATTTTCATAATAAACTGAGTTTTGTCCTATTTTTGTCTTTGTTCTCGCTGACATTATAAAAGTTAGGAAATTTGTCGAATAATAATACAGTATAATATTCTAGGAAACCAAAGTCTACTTGGTTTTCGATTAAGGCATGAATACGTATCAAAATCCCAAAAGTTCATTATACCTATGGCTGAAATACCGACGTGCAAAACACCGAAATTCAAAATACCGAAAGGTTTAAATGCCGATAGTCGTTATATCGAAACACAAAATACCGATGTTCAAATGCCCCAAAGGATAGACGAAACAACTTGAACGTAACGGTTGGTCACAGTTCTAACGTTACCTAACCTATTTCACCCAGTTCAAAGTGCAATCAAAATACAATCTACCTGTGACTAGACTATTAGACAATGGTAAACACATTTCTACGAGAGATTGTGGCTGAAATAGGTTAGGTTAGGTTAGAATTGTGACCAAAAGCGCGCGAGCCGAGCGAGCGAAGCGAGCGGCGCCGCGGCAGCGGCCGGCGAGTGCTACTTCTCAAAATAAAACAAATCGGGACCTTAGGGCACCCCGACACCGACGAGTCGGGATTTTAAACTTCGGGATTTTAAACATTCGAACAAATGAACTTTCGGGATTTTAAACTTTCGACCATACGACCATTTGGCGTTTCAATTTTCGGGATTTCGTCCATCGGTAATTTAAAATTCGGGATTTTTATACGTACCCATGAATACTACTGTTTTAACTTTTTAACGCCTGAAATAGGTACCGATATCGAAGCATACCCGTGGTAAGTAAAATTCATGATTTATGATGCAATTAAAAGTTATTGTTACAAGTACATTTTTATATTTTTTATAAGTTTCTGTATAGCCACTCAGAATAATATTTTCAGTATAATGTGACAGTTAACATAGCACCACAATCTATGAAATATGAAAGGTAATTTATGAATTAATAGTAGGCAAGTAAAGATAAAAATTACAAAGCAAAGTTTTCAGTAGAACGTAATTTATGCTGGTAGAAAAGTATTATAGCAATAGACACTCATGTTTATTTTTCGAAGATTTCAGTATCTGATTCGGTCGTTTCGTCATTTTTATTCGGACAAAAGTAGTCGGAATGTTAGTATTTTAGTCAGTAGATTTAATATTTTGAGTAAGGACAATTCTTCTTTTTTTGTCGGAGCTTTTATTACTACCCTTAATCTAATACAATCATACCTAAATGAAAGCAAACAAGTAACTCAAATTAGTACAATAAATATGAGCTCCAAACGTGAAGAGTTATTCATGTCATGTGAGCGTACCGTTCCTCATGGAGTTCCTTAGGGTAATGTACTTGGACCACCCCTGTTCGCTCTCTATATTAATGACTTCCCTAAAGCCCTTAAACATCCCATGACACTGTTTGCAGATGATAGTACGATAACTATATCATGCCATAATAAAAATAATTATGAAACAAACATAAGAAATACATTGACTGAAGCGGTAATGTGGCTCAATCATTTTAGCCAGCGACCATCATCATACTCTAATTTGGAAATCGAATATAATAATAAAATACAGACAGCTAATACTACAATTTTTTTAGGTCTAACAATTGACAGAAACTTAAATTGGAAAGCGCATATTGAAGCTCTAGCCAAAAGAATAAGCAGTTGGGCATATGCATTATATAAATTGTCTCGTACTCTAAATATAATATCTACCATTACCTTCACTTTAATATTAGAAATAACAATAATCGTAAAAACAAAAACCACATTTGTTTCCTCGTATGGCAGACATATTTCCAAGAAATAGACATGATGATAGCCAACTATGTTTACAGCCATCAAAAACTGCACTTATGCGCAAGAGTGTCTTTTGCATGGCACCAATTATCTATAATAAATTGCCCAAAAGTTGGAAAGAACAAACTATACCAAAACTTAAAAAAACAATGAAATTGTTTTTGGCACAGAAAGCATACTACAATATTACAGAATTTTTAAACGACTCCGTGATTGTAATAAATAAACAATTAGAACAAACATTGTCGTAATTAAGGTTGTGTAGCAGTAGAGGACTTAAAGTTGCCTATATTATGTATGTATTTGTTTGAATGCTATTAAATATAATTAAAGTCATTAAAATATGTATTATAATAATTATAATCTGTATTTTGTAATATTTCATAATGAAAATATATAATTTGATAATTGTAAATATGTAATTGTAAATGTGTAATTAATGTATAAATGTAAAATTGAAAAAAATAATTATTTCATTCATAATAATAATATAATAGAATTTAAGATATTTGTACGCCATGAAAAATGGCAGACATGTCGTGAGCCACTTTTATTTAAGATCTTGCATGCATGTATTATTTTAATTCTGTCTGCATACACATGTTTGAGCAAATAAAATTTCTTATTCTTATTCTTAGAGCACATGATCGCAACCCGTAATCAGTCAGCCACCGTAGCCGAAATCGGCTAGAGAGTATAATTATATATAAGCTTTGGAATAGAACTCCTTCCAGGATCATAGCAGAACTAAGTCGATGACTGATTGAAGGAAGAGAGGGAGAGGTTACATCTAAATGATCTGATGATGAGACTGGAAGATAAGCACCGGGACTCCGCAATAAAACTATGTATCTTAGTCGTGTTCTGCCTTTTGAAGTTGTCATAAGATGTAGTTACTCAGGATATAGGTGGTTATAGTGGTTATATTCTATAGATACTTCACTATAGAACTTGCACACAATGTAGCTTTAACTCAGATGTACTACTAATACAATGTGTAAAATAAAAAACTTGTCACAAAAAAAATACATACAACTTCATTTTAAAAACAATACAAATAGGTGTTCAATAACGAAGAGGTAAAACTAGAAACACAAACTATTTTTAACCGACTTCTAAAAAAGGAGGAGGTTCTCAATTCAGATGTTGGTATTTTTTATGTATGTTCGGGCATAACTTCGTCGCTTGCTAACCGATTTGAAAAATTCTTTTTTTGTTGGAAAGGGTTATACTTCCAAATGGTCCCATAGTCACCAAATTGGGATCTGATGATGGAATCTTGGCGAAATCGAGGGAACTTCTCAAATATTATAAGCAACTATATAGTTCTTTTGGTATTTTCGTCAAAGACTTAAGCATTTGCAATCAAGAAATGACATTTGATGAAGTGGAACTGGTAAAGAAGACCAGAAACGGCCAACTGAAGTTTATACTCACACAGATATCACAATATGAACATAGTTATGCGACTACGATAATAAAAATAAACGAATGGTTCTAAATAGGTATGTTAAAAATGGTATCATCGAAGTGGTCTGATGATGATGATAGAGCCGGAAGATAGGCACCGGGACTCCGTAATTAATCAATGTATCCTAGCCGTGTTTGGGCTTATTAGAATTGTCATGAGATGCACTTTGGCTATAAGGTACTATCGAACTGATCTGATGATAATGATGGAGCCGGAAGGTAGACATGGGAACTTCATAATAAAACAACGTATCCTAGCAGGGTTTGAGTCAATTGGAATTGTTATGAGAAAAAGGTCTCTGGCTGTAAGTGTATTAATTCAACCGAATTCTATTATTATTATAAAAAAATAACCGTCTGCACTGAAAAAACCGCTAAAATCATCAAAATAATTTTAATTTCGGAAATCTGTATTAAATAAGGAACAAACAATATTGAGAAACACTGACTTCCGAAATTAAAATTATTTTGATGGTAAACCATCAAAATGTGTTTTTTTAGTGAAAGAGGTTATTTTTTTTAATAATAATAATAGAATTCGGTTAATTTATTTTTTCTCTTTACTTTGTGAGACTCGTCGTTAATAAATCAAAAAACCTGTAACGTTGAAGCACGTCGACAATTGCCGAGGTATCAAAAGCGACCTTGAGCGAATCAGCAGCTACAGATGCGATGATTGGACTGACATTATCTTGCATAATAAATTAATAATACTAAATATTGTGTAAAATAAAAACCTAGATAACACGACATTTTGATTGTTATTTTGGTGAAACCAGATAAAACAACAAATATAGTTTTTGATGCCGTTCGATGACATTTCTTTAAAGAAAGCTAAAGAATGATAAAATCTGCATCAATTTAAAACTTTTAATAGTCCGTCTATTAAGGTGTATAGTCCCTTGAACATCTGGCCGGAGATAAATGAATACATACTCGTACAGCCCAAATATTGACTGATTTACATATGCTGTAAATTCTGAAGAACAATTAACCAGCAATTATTTTTGTAAACATATTTCCAAAGATCAAAGTCGTTTGAAAGGAGCTTGATGATAACAAGCGAAAAAATATCATGTTGTTAAAAAAAATTACATTAGTCATACGATAAAATCATATATTTTGATAATGTTGTACATGAATCTATAATAATCTTTTTTTTTCAAACCTATTAACCTAACCTTTACCAAGGAGTACGCTTCAGAAAGTCACTTTTTTGTGGCACTGCTCGGGAGCTAGAGCCTGAATTGAACACTACTGATTAAAGTCTGCTCGTGTCTTGTTGAAAGGTTACAATTTTCACACAAAGACTTTAGACCTCAAACATACAACGCTTGTGAAATCACTGAATATTTCATCTCTGACTTTGAAACAATTAATTTTAAACGATGCTTACAGTCATGACTGGAATTCTTTATATTACACAAGTGTGTCTCAGCCGATATCTCCGACTATCGCTAGGAGTTAGGAGGACACTGTGTTTCAATGTTGTCGAAAGTAAGTAATCAATAAATACTTACAAAATAAACACTTCACCTCAGTACGTGAAATAATAGTAAATTATTTTTTGACACTTTTATTCTAGGTACAGTAAAATGCAACAGAGTGGCTATGGGGTCAAATATAATTCCGTATAGAAAAAACTCCGTATCTCGAACTATTTTTGACATTTTCGACCCTTAGAACCATATTATATATGCAAAAAATCCACACTCAAAAAGTTGTTGAAATACATCAGTGGTTCACCTTGGCTCCTGCTTTTCAGAATGTATCCTTAGAACACCGACCGCATTCAGCTCTTGGGAGTTGAAATTTCCTCAGACCTAACTTTGGGTGGTTCATTAAGTCCAAAGTCAAAATAAATGCTAGGAAACTCGAAATTCTTGCAAAGGTCGAACTAAGGAGTTGTATTTTAAAAATAAAACCTTGTAGACTAGAGTTATTTATACGCTAATAATAAGGTAAGCATAATATTATGTGGAACTATTTATATCAAAAACCTTACATTTATCGAATTTTATGTGCATTTGGAAAGGGATTCTATGTAAATAAGTTTTTCCAGGTCGCGTGTTTGACGTCAATCTCACTCACCACACGCACTCGTCACTTCGGGTCTTAGGGCCAACACTGCGTTACGCGCCCGCCCGGCATCGGCTCCCGCCGCGTGGACACGCGCGTGACCATGCGCGACGTGCCACGCGCGGTTTCCGTTTGACCACAACGGGTCCCGACGCAGACGCAATTCGCAACGTTGTTCGTGCACCTAGATCTTTATAAAACTCATTCGCCTGGTTCCATATGGTAGAGCGACGCTGTACTTTCAGAATTACCTTTTCTACTGAAAGGGTAATTCTGGAAAAGACATTTTCTTCCGTCCGTGCGTACTAGTGTTTACTGATTCGCGTGTGTCCCCGCGCGGGTCTCCGTCGCATGGAGGCGGGCACCTGAGCGCAGGCGCGAGGGACGGCTGTTCGCGCGGGCTCCTGGACAGGGCAATTTTGTTAAGGACCGCGCCGGTGCCCGTGTAACGCTGCGTTCGGCCTTATTATTTACACAGGAAGAAATAGGAAGTTCTTACAAAATAATCATCACATATTTAACATTATTTATTTAATTATCCTTACAGTAAAATAATGTTCGTATTACAAACTACAACAATTGCTTTTACAATTAATTTATTCATAATTTTTACCTGTTCATTGTATGATGGTTTGCGTGACATCTTCAAAATAATGTTTAGGTACAATTTTCGTTACTTAACTTACACATAAATACCGACACCTGTAAGTGTTGATATACAATTGATTATATCAATGAAAGCAACGTTAGATACGATAATAACATCTACTATGTACTTATGTCACGCCAAAGCTCTAAAGTATCGTACAACGCATCCTTCTCTGAAGAAAATGCAATTCAAACAACATAATTAATAACTGGGATGTTTTAAAAACTTATTTTTAGGTCCCCAACAAGTATAATAGAAAAAAACAAGTCACCTTTCTACCTAATAATGTTTATACAGGAGTATAACCTCTAGAACGAGATGGATACTCAAAATCTTCAACTAAAATGAAATGATCGATTTTCAGAAATGTAACTTTCAAGTTGAAATTATATTTCAACCTGAAAATCAAGCCTTTACAGTGCTTGGTCCCTTGCACATGTTATCTATAGGTAATACCGATATGGCGAACCAATCTCGCTCGCACGTCCTGACACCTATGATAGAAGCAATCAACCGCAGCCGAGCGACATATGCTAGCATAGCGTGAAGCCTACTCTCCACAGACGCGTAGCTTTAAAGACGCGTATTTGTCACTATACGCTTGGTGTATTTATAGGCTTCGTACAAAATCATGAAACTCTGTGGACGAAGCAGCTATCACACCTTCTTGCCACTACACCAAGAACGTGTCTATGAAGCTACGCGTCCGTGGACAGCAAGCAGTACTCTACTTGAGATTAACTTGAACTATCGGATGAAATGCTTAAATTTGAATTCAGTTAATGCACGAACAGATGCGGTTGAAGTGAGTTATTGGCCGACCGCCTTCAATAACTGCGCGGTGCGGTACCTCCCAAGCCACACTACTTCAGGCACCGTCTCAGATATCCGGTAGGCCTGTGTAGAGGTGACAGAGTGAGTGTGTCAGACTGTGTTGAGGACAGGCGTGGGGGGCGCGGACGGCTCCTCGTCCATGGACTCGTCCAGGTCGGCGAAGCAGTCGGGCAGGCGGCGGTGCAGCGTGTCGGGCACCAGCCGCGTCAGCGCCGCGCTCACCAGCGGCAGCGAGCCGAACAGCAGCGTCGGCAGCCACCACTTGTACACCGCCTGCGATACATACATACATTTTAGATACATATACATACGTAATGCCGTAATGCAGACATTGAAAATGGTTTTTAAAAACAATTCAAGGGTTGTACGATTCTTCAGAGGATACTTAGACCGTTTAGCTGTTCTCAGAGGTGATAGGTGAGGTGGTAGGTCTAGGCAACACCAGTGATAGCTGCACGAAACGAACGCGGTGAGGTACCCGTCAAATTACATACATTTAGACTGCAAATGGCTGGACTCCCGCAGCGTATCACTCCCCCTCTCGCAGCCGCTGTTCATACATGCTGCCTGCTCATACTCACCAGCAGTGGCGTGAGGGGCGCGAGGATGGCGCCGACGCGGCCGAGCGTGGAGCAGGCGGCGAGCAGGCGCTGGCGCGCGCGCGTCGGGAACAGCTCCGCAGTGTACACGTACAGAGCGTTCAGCGTCATGGTCGCGCCCATCTTGCCGATCAGGTACAGCCCCGTGCCCCACAGCCCGCTCGCTGAAAAATAACCAAATTCTCTGTAAATGTCATGTTGTAGTATAGAAGGACTTCACAACGATGTGAGCAAGCTACTGCTTTTTCCATACAATATCATATGAAACCATTTCGCCTATCCAACAATCTATACAATGTATTCATTTTTCACACTCTCATTCATGAGCAGCAGTTTGCATTGCAGAGTAGTTTATATCATATAACGAAGCGAAAACAGTTTCATTAGAAGCTGTACAGTGCAGCTTTTTGAAAACGTCCTTAAGAGCCTGGTCACGTTACCACGGTGCGGCGCCTGACTGCGGCACGTTGCAGTGAGATATAGGTACGGTGTTCGGCACCATGTTAAACATTTATGCACAATACGGTGGGGCGTCGTAGTTTGACGAGGTGCAGTAGCGCCTGTATAACATCTGGCTGAAAGTACCGCACATCGTATATTTGCACGAGGTGGCAACGTCAGGCGCCTCTGTCACACCATTTCACGTTAATGACACCGAACCCCACCGTGATTAGCACGGTGGAGTTTTTTGGTTTAGCCAGGCCAATTTGGCATAATTTGAATCCACGAGCCGGATTTTCTTTCGTATTTTTTTTTATTTTTATTATTGATAGGCTCGCATTTGACCACCATCTCACCTGATAGTACGCGATGATGTAGTCAACGTTGGAGTACGCTCGCCTAGAAGTTACCTATTCACTCTTGACTTAAGACCCCTAAGTTGAAGCTATCAGGAAACAAAGACTCCGGCAGGTAATTCCACTCCTTAGCTGTACGCACAATAAATGTGTTCCCAAAACGCTTTGTGCGTATGGGTGGAATGTCTGCCATGTACCGGTGGCGCAACGCCGTACGTCTTGTGGTCTGATGATGGAACGGACTTGGCGGAATTAGATTGTACAATGCCAGTGCACACTCCCCGAAATGTAAACAAAAGAAAACCGACAACTCGGCGGCAATGCCTTTTTTGGAGCTTCAACTCTACAAGTGTATGGGTATTTTCCGATGATTCTCTTGGCTCATACATAATATATATTGCTGAACTACCACCTGTTAACGATACTTAAATGATTCTCTACCGGATATAGGCCAAAACGCATTAGGTATATGTCTTCCGATAATATGGTCCGATCTCATTTACATGTAGGTACACGATCCAGAGGCTTATCTGGTCAGGTCAGTTCGCGTCAAGCCTGTTGCGACACGGATGTCACCACAAACTGCTGAACTTGATAAACTTGCGTTGCACGTGGCGCAATGATATCGCTACAGTTAGGTGAACTTATAAATAATACTACTCGTAAAGATTGAACTAATTATTTAATCGTAAACATCCATTACGTTTTAACAAATTCATGTTAACTTCATAACAGACGAATCGTTCCCAGATTCATGAGATCACCCACATTGCTAAGTAATTGATGTTTACTACCACTCGCATTAATTTAACATATTAATCTTTACAATTATCTTGTAGTGTAAAACTTTAAATGCTTATCATATTTACTGCGCATTCTTGCAAAGCTATTTACCGCCACATATTTTTTTAGAAGCTATGTAGCCCGTGAACACTACAACTGCCGTATTTTTTCCATTCGTTTACAACAATTAATAATATAATATTCCACAACTACCTATCACACAACGCCGTCTAGTCCCAAGCTAAGCAGAGCTTGTGTTATGAGTACTAGACAACTGATAAACATACTTATATATTTCTAAATACATACATATATAGATAAATTACACCCAGACACAGAACAAATGATCATGCTCATCACACAAACATTTGTCCTGGGTGGGAATCGAACCCACGACCTCCGGTATAGCAGTCAGGGTCGCTAACCACTAGACTAACAGGCCAGTCAAATAATGTTTAATTTAATTTAAATATATATTGTATGGGTACAACCACGGATATCGATGGATATCTATGGGTACAACGATTGGGTATTTTTATGTGAATAAGAGCACCAACTAGTGTTGCCAGGCGTCCCGATTTGCGCGGGATGTCCCGATTTTTAAGGGTCTAGGGACGCGTCCCCATTTGCACCTGATCGGGACGCTAAATATCCCGATAAATAAAAATATAATAAAAGTCATTATTATTACAATAAATTAACATATCGCTATGTCAAGTGCGTTCAAAATGACACACGACTTGACACGACGCATCACTGGCTAGTTGTCTTTCACTCGCACATAACTGCATCGTGGTGAAGTATTCCCCGCTTGGGCGGAGTCCAAAATATGTTTGACATGCCCTCTCATTTCACCCTAGAGCGGGAGAAGTCATTGGATGATTCCCCAACTAAAAAAAGTGTTTTTATAAAAAAAATTGTCCCGATTTAAAACTCTAAATCCCGATTTGTTTTACCATATGTCCTGATTTTTATCCAATCGGACCTGGCAACACTAGCACCAACGTTTAACTCCCCACAAAACGGAGAATTGAAGAAAATCATATATTATACAGGGTTATTTGTAAAGCACTGGCAACCTCTCAGGACTATGTTACTAACGTCATAAACAATAACTTTTGTTCTGTGACTTTTAATAATTTGTCATATTTTAGTTTATCAGATTTTCATACAAAAATAAAAATATTTAAATTGAACGTTCTAAATATTACAAAGTCTATGCGAAGCAAGCAATAGTACAATAGCGGAGGGTAGCTGAACATCAACTTGACCTATTTACGGGCAGCCCTCACTAGTCGATCGGTCGCCTTGCGCTCGCGTCGCGTCATACGTGTTCTTGTAGTGAAACTCGGCAGTGTGGACGTAATTATCTTTACATGATGGTGTATTAATATTCTAATGTGTGGAAATGGTGCGAATGCTTGCTAGGTGTGATGACAATGTTTCGAAAGCCCTACTACGGGAACAGAGCGTGGGAAGCGTAAGTAGATACGGCAAAATGCAGACTTGAAATGTGTTAGACAGAACAACGAAATCTTGAAGGTTTGTTTTTGGTTAATGTATTACATTTTGTAAAAAGTTATAGAACAAAAGTTTTTGTATATGATGTTAGTAATACAGTCCTGCAAGGTTGTTAGTGTTTTACAAATAACCCTGTTTAATAATAATAATATTTTTCGACCACTGTATCGAAGCGGTCACTAGAACCTTGTGAAAGCTGAGAAAGATAAGGAAACTAAGTATCTGGACTTAGCTCGCGAGGCTGTCGACATGTGGGAAGTGGATAGAGCAATTTTGTCAATGGCTTAATAGCAAAAAGCTTTGAACAACATCTGAGGATGCTCTCGTTAGGCAGCTGGATCAAGGGCCTGATCCAGAAAGCAGTACTTCTGGTCACGACGCGCATGATTAGCAGATTCCTCTCTCAGAAGCCCTGACCACCGGTAGCTTGGACCCTGTTCCTGATGCCGGTCGGCTAAACGGCTACTACTACATTTTTTTTAATACCTATGCTTTTTTTAAGAAATATTTAAAAATTGTATATATTATATTAAATTGTACACCAAAATAGTAACAATTTCACAGAAACTTAAATCTATGGGTACAATGGTGGTCTTATCGCTAAAAGCGATGTCTACCAGACAACCTTGGGATTGAATATAAGAACTTAAACTTCAAAAAGGAGGTAGTCTGCGGGGTAATAATAACAGTTACCGCGAATTTCAAACAGCTGTTTTGTTATTTTGATAAAAGTAATGAGTATAAAAAAAGTTTCTTTGGGAAAATTGGTTGTAATCATGAGTACAATCACGAGTATACGAGTAAGTATCGGTCACTAATTACTAGTCAACCTATATACGCAACGTGTCTAAACATTTATATTCTAGGCGCAGGGATCTTTAGAAAGTACTGTGTAACTTTTTGCTTGTTACTTGCAGCAAAAAGAACATAATTTCGCTTGACTGCTTGAGAAAGATTATTAAGAAATACAAGAAATAAGGGTGGCCCTAAGATGCTTCCTTGCGGTGCTCCAATGTAATTATGTCAAGAATATGAATCAAAATTGATGACTGTTTTTGTCATTAAATTTAGTGATTCTTGTGATTTAACTTCTATTCGACAAATAAGATTTGAACTATTCTAAGTCTGGATCGTATTCGGATTTTATTCAATTTATTGATGAAACTTGAATGGTGAACAAAACCGAAAGTTTTGCTTAAACCTAAGAACAAAGTTGTTATAATAAAGTTATAACAACTTTGTTCTTAAATTAATGTTATTTAAAATCGACGATTTGACAAGGTTTAAAGCTGCTAGCAAGGTCGATCTATTGTTCATTTCTTCCTATAGCTCCTTACGAATATTATGTCTATCAAAGAAAGAGAGAATTCTTCTTAATTCTTTATTGTACACAAAAACTTAACCTTAATACATTCATAATAACTGTTAACTCAACAATGAGTTTTCTCCCAGCAAACCTTTGAGTGACAGAGAGAGATCACATTCGAGGTTAGGATCCAGTGTATAACATAAACCTACATAAATACGACTAAAATATATATATATATACATAAACATATATTATATATACTAATATTATGTCAATTGAGAAAGGAAGTGCTCTTTAATTTTCCTCTTAAAGACATCCAGAGAAGGGCTGTCGCGAAGGGAGTGTGGGAGAGAGTTCCAGAGACGCACTGCAGTTACAGTAAAGGAGCCATCATAGCGGCTGGAAGTGTGGCGGGTAAATATTTTTATCTGTTTTTGACCCTTTTTTGAAGTAGTTTTATTACATAAACCTGAACTTTTGCTGGGAAGCAGCCTTGTGTTAGTGTGGCTCACCTTGCGGTAGGCAACTCATGGCGATGAGCGCGGTGGCGGTGAGCAGCAGCGCGGCGGTGAGCAGCGGGCGCCGGCCCACGCGGTCCAGCAGCAGCGTGTTGAGCAGCAGCGCCGGCAGCTCGGCCGCCGCCACCAGCGCATAGTTGGCGTGCGCCGAGCCCGCCAGCGCGTGCGCCGACACCGCCAGCCCGTAGAACACGAACACGGCCGACATCCACCACACGAAGCACACGCACAGGCGCCGCCGCAGCACACCGTATCTGCAACCAAGACAACCAAGCCTCAATAAACGCCCATACACATGCACATCTGAGAATCTAAAAGCCTGGTCACCTACTTGAACCAAATTATTTTCAACAATAATTTTCATATAATTTATGTTTAATTAGCTGACCCAGCGAACTTCGTATCGCCTAACAATGGATATTTATGTGTGAATACTCAAAATGGGATCTTCACTACCTTTGAATTCTCCATTGAGTATCGTCGCGTGAATCACATCGGATCATACCAGTTCGAATCATACCAGTGTTTAGTGAAAATCGCCAGAAAGTAAATCATTGAACGATACCTTCAACACATCTTGAGGCTTTTATCATAGCGCATCGTCTCGAAAACAAGCGTTAGTTATGGAACGCTATAGATGCTGCAATCAACGTAGCCAAAATCGATTGTGGCGTCAAAGGTATCTTTCAGATCATCAAGGAGCAGGTTGTCAGACGTGTGGGAGCAACGCGCTCGCACGCCATGTGCAATGTCAAGACATTTAACTGAGTTCTAAGTTCGTATGTGCAGATGTGGCGCATATTCCTTAGATTTCTTTTTATTTATTCGCGCGCATGTTACAAAACATGCCCACCACAGCATGTGTTACTTTTTGTCAAAAATAATAAACAGAAAATGAGCATCAGTCATCCCAATAAAGCAAAAATAAACCTAAGGGGTCTATTAATCTCCAGAGAATCGCAATGTGAATCTTTAATGATGTCGTCTACGTGAGCAAACATTGAGTCACCTCGTGGAACAATCACGGGAAATAATGTATTTATTATATAGTATAATTTATTCATTAGAAATACCACACGGCAATCAGCGACCCAATAGCTCAATTATAGCGCGGACTCATAGCAAGTGCGTACATCCAATAAAAACATGATTTTATAAACGCATGCTATTACATATGTTCATAGGTCTTATCAAGAGTCTCTGATGGATGGTCTGAATATCATATATTATATTAAAATCGATTTGCTAAACAAAGTAGCACTAACTTGATGAGCGCTGTGAACAGTCCCTCATCGATGTTGGACTCGGCGCTGGCGCCGATTTGCTCCTTCTCCAGCAGCATCTTCTCGAGAGCCTCCCCAGGCAGCCGCACACCGTTACACTTGGCCGCCTGCTTGATGACTTTGGCAGCGTCGTTGAGCCGACCTCGCGCCACCAGCCACCGCACGCTCTCGGGCAGCAGCCAGGGGTACAGCAGCAGCAGCAGCGAGGGCGGGTAGGCGACCCGCGCCCACGTGCGCCAGTAGCCCGCCAGGTAGTCCACCAGCGCCAGCGACGCCGCGCCCATCGACAACGGAATCCCTAGCACCAGGCTCGCCAGGATGCGGTGCTGCACGCCCAACCACTCGATCACTGGAAAATTATAAATTAATACGAGTACAACCAGACGACACGATGTTTATAACTCCTGCACCATTATTTGAGCATCGTTTGTATACCCTCACCCACATGTTCCTCGTCACCCTACGCAAAATTAAGAAAGGTAGCGTCTACTAACTGAGTACGAAGGCGGAGGGATAGACGCTGGCGCCCAGCACGGTCTCCAGCAGCTCACCCAGCAGGTAGGAGTGGTAGGACCCGGCGAAGGACTTGGCCAGCCCCAGCAGCCCTGCGCCCACGCCGCACATCACCAGTGCCGAGCGGCGGCCCCATCTGCAACCACAGAACTCAAGTATACTGACTGGACTCGTGTCAAGGAACCACACGTCTCACTCAACTGCAACTTTATGATGATATTAATGTGCGTGAGATCGGTGAAGTAGAACTGGCTGACTATCATAAGAATATTATGTCGATGCCTGATTACAAGCGATCGCTACTAATCATGATGTTTTCTTGACAAATGTATAGATGTCGCCACGCTACACGGAGCGTGCAAGCGAAAACGTTCAAGAAAATATTCAAAGCAATTTTATGTCCCAGTTTTTGTAGAGGGGGCCCCTGACCCCACCTTGTTTTTTTTTTTACTTTTTCCTTCTACGCGTCAAAAGAGAACTTTACTCAAGGTCAAAATATTTTAAACATGAGATAAATAACCAAGTAGTAATAAAAGTCAAAAACTGCCATCAATACCTATGAATGTTATTTACATAATTTTTTATCATGCCCCATGGATCAGGCGTCAGACTTACGACTGTAGCAGCACTCGCACACGATTGATTTTTAATCAATCAGTTTGCGGTCAATGGTTAAAAATATAAGCATCGATACCAAAATAGACGTTGGACGAGTCGTGTCTCGCATGACTAGTGTTCCGTACCGAAACACTATTTAACGCAAGTTAAAATTCGTTTAATCGATGCAGCGCAAACCTATTACACAGTCATTAAAGCAATCATCAAATAAAGTGATCTGATTTTAATTATCTAAGTATGATATCGACTACCATAATCTCCAATTATCGATTAGTAGATCATTGGGGATTGTAATTTTATAATGTAAATGTTGTTAGACTCACAGCAGATAAACTAAATGACTCGTAATGTGAGTATACAATATTACCTGTCCGAGACAAAGCCCATGATGGGCAACGAGATGAGCATGCCGACATTGTGCACCGTGCCCACCAGGGAGCGCTTCCACTCCTGACAGCCCAGGTCGAACTGGAAACAACAGACATTATTCAAATCTGAAATGAGAAAGATTGAAAGTCAGAGCCGTGTGAGCAGTCGACAACTAAAGTGTCTGTAGAGGCAGATAGAGGGTCATCGAATGAATAGTTGGAATACAAGTGTCGAACGTATGGCACAGGGAGTCGTAGCACAGCACGACATCGACATGACGGAGAGGGCCACCGCGTGAGTCACTCTCACGTGACACTCGCGGGAACCAGTTTCTTTCGCAAGCGACACAAATGTGCGCAAAATTGCAAAAATATAGTTTTTACGAGTCCTACGAACTCCGGTGAACCCGAGCCTGCTAACACAAGCACACATGACACGCATGCCCATTTGCGCGATGGAAATACAAAAATAATTTCAACCTGTTCTGGGAGCTCATGGATACAGTATTATGTCGACTGCTTATCATACTTGCGCTGTAAACTTGCTAATTTGTCGGAGAATTTACAGAGTTGTTTTAAATTCTTCTGACGAAAATAGTTACGCAGCCCTGTGCTGCTTACCTGACGATAACACTCACTACCCGATATCCATGTGGATCTTACGAATGTCAATAGCAAAGCGCTTGAGTATGTGGTGCCCACCTCAGATACAATGCTGCTACCGTGCTGGTAGACGAAGGCGTCGCATTCGACGGCGATGCTGCTGTTGAAGACATCGGGGTGGCAGACGTGTTGGTCGGCCGGCCAGCGCTCGCAGCGCGCGCCCTCCGGCAGCGCCCAGGGGACCCACTCCGCTGACCACTGCGCCGCGACCGCCACCCCCATCGACGAGTTGCCCTCGCACTCTGGGACGTGGCATCTGAGGACAATCATAGTTATATTCAGTCCTACTTAGCGATATCCTAACCAAAACCTCAGCATTCGTCATTTTGCCGATATGCACCTATATGGAACTGACTTTCAATCGAATTCAATTTTATCGAGGTTGGTAAACAAGCAGCTAGCTCTCCTTACTTGCTAAGCACGCAAGCACTGCCCTACATTACTGAGGAGTTCGCCGACCTGTTGGAATCCTTAGCCTAGCAGCTGCTGCAGGCGCATATACTTTCACTAGCACTTTAAGCAAGGCTCGTGTGATATGGGGCGGGAGCACTTTCCCGACAAACCCCTCCACGAGCTCTTCTAGTTGTCAGACAAGTTGCCGAACACACTGCTGGCTGTTTAGATCGTGTCATACAGTACTTAAACAGTTATTCGTGAACTAAGTAACATACAAAAATTTACACGCCTATCTACGCAAATGCCCGCTGACTTAGGCGGAAGACCCGCAAAAGTGTGGCACAAAACATAAAATTTTTCACAATATTTAAATTAAATACGTATAAGAGTAATTTTAAAAGTCTTCCATATGAGTGAAAGTTGGTTTTATTGGTATACAGAATCATAACATCATCTGGACACAGAAGCAGCGAGAACTGTCGCGATCGATGTGTCGGTGCTCAGGTTTGAAATCCATCGCACTAGCGACTGCACTTCCAACGTCGCGTCATCTAATCCTGCGACCTACTGTCCGACAGACTGACCGACACCTTTAGGAGTAGTGTTAATTATTGCAGGTGATGATGTGGCCTTAGCATACATATCGTTAGCATCAGTATTCGCTACTTAGTTAGTAGATAAAACCACTGCACGCTAATGTTGTGAGTAGGCGACTCCTTAAACCGAATAAAGAAATAAATAAAAACAAATAATTAAGAAAATAATAAAGTTCGCCTTTGTACTCTTTTGTGCTTAAAGAATTAAATAAATAAATAAATAAAGCCCTTTATCCGTCACATGTTGGCCACTAATAGCTTTGCGATTCAGGTGCTGTTCAACTGCAAGAAAACCCTACTAAGACAAGAACTAAGTAGATATATCTGTATTCCTATACTATAGTTATATAATACTATACTATTACTAACATTATAAAGAGGTAAAGTTTGTTTTTATGTTTGTAGGAGGTAATCTCTGGAAGTACTAGTCCGATTGCTAAAAATGTTTTTCAACGATAGAAAGCTGCTTTATTCCCGAGTGACATAGGCTATATTTTATATACGCGGGCCAAACCGTGGGCAAAAGCTAGCATAAATAATAACAATGAGCAAATAATAAATAATAATGATGTAGTAATATTTTTCATAGAGTAAACGCTCTCCAACGAAAGTTTATCTGTATATCAGCAGATATCATTGAGATGGGACTACACCGGAGCAAGGACCCTGCCTTGAAGACATTCAAACTGGATCAGTTAGGTACTGACTCGAAAACTTTTTTGGTAGGTACTAAATAATAGAGGAGCTAGACTTGATTGAGGAGCGAAAGATGCAACGTTGATGGTGAGGCGCACTAATTTATTAAGAGCCTATTCGATTTTGGTAGCCCTTAGATTTTGTTAAAAAAAAAAGTTTAGATAAGGTTTACATTACTCTCAGCCAAATTTCAATAAACGACTTTTTCTTTCAAAAAAAGCTTCTTTCGTTATCGTTACGTAACTAACGTGAGTAGAACGGTGTAACTGATAAATGATAAGATGTAAAATGTAAATAAACAAACTTTTGGGTTGTTGTGAAGTTATTCGTCCGTGGCGCGTTTGTTATCAGCTGCAGGAACTCAAGGCCACGTGGAGGAGCAATAGGAATAGTAGCAAAGTGGAATAAACCCGACTCGGTAATGAAGCACCAGATAAACATCCGCGAGTCACGCGGTTAGCACCTTACTTAATAACAAAAACAAAATCACATTTTTGGCTTGTTACAAAAATAACTTCATTATGTTAATTTATTGGTACCGTCCATAATTATTTAATTACAAGAAAATATATACATAATAAACTTAAATATTAAATATATATATATATAATTATATATATTTCAGCATGCTTAACTTAACTATACACACTAAAGGCTACTCCCTAGGTACTAAAATATGGCGTTATAAAACTCCTCCGCATCGCTGTCGACTGGAAGTGTGCCCAAGAGGCTGGCGGCATTGTCACGTTGAATGGCAATGCTTAATCTCTGACCGAGGTAAAAACCAGCCCTTGGTCATTTATTGGTATGAAATCAGGTGCAGTGAACAATTTTATTTATTTATTTATTTATTAACACTTCTTGCACAAAAAACTGTACAAAGGCGGACTTAATGCCTTAGGCATTATCTACCAGTCGACCTTAGGGTGGTGCAGAGACATAACATGGTAGGTGCAACTTTAAGGCAAACAAACAAAAAGAAAATTAAAATCAACATAAATACAAAAATATATAAACAAATACTTATATAAATACATAAAAATAAACAAAATTATTATGAGAAATGAATATAACAAATCACTGCTGTGATGATTCTGCCAACTTCAATAATACAATAAATAACAATAATTTCTAAAAATAAAAGGAAGACGTTTCTAAAACCTCAATGCTCGCCTGACATAATGCATCTTCAGAGTTTGGTGGTGCTCCCGAGGGGAGTGGGCGCGAAGCATTGTCCCTAATTACTTCCGTGTCATCTACCTACACGACGAGTGCGTCCCCAATTACAAGATGATTAATGATTATACCGAAGCATTTATTTTTCAGCGTATTCGTGCGCTTTCAGCGATCTGTCCGGCGGTCAGTTACACTTGGCTCACTTATCTATTTGTAAACTCGATACTCATCGGACTCGTTTAATGTTACTTCCGTATAAAATGTGTACCGTGAACTGTTATCGTGCTCAAAACCACCTCAAGTCGGCAGACATTCGGCTGCGCACCCAAATAGAATAGAATGAGATCGTAGATGCGTGCGCGCGCGAACCGCGCCGCTTGTGACGAGGCCGCAACACAAGCAGGGGCGCAAGCGGGGGCGCGAGCGGGCGGACAGCACAGCCTACGCCGTTACACTTTTTACGCGACGCAGCGACGCCACTCTTTCACTCTTTGCCTATTATATTTAAACAATGGTCACGGCCAAGGGAATGGACTGACTGAGAATAATCCACTCAACGAGAAAAAACAAACAACTGTTACTTACATTTCCATTCAAATCAGAAATTGAATTTACTCAGTTCACGGCCATGTTTTTGCCAATAATGGATTAGTAAATAAAAAGTAATGGTGATAATAGCCAATCAAGATTACGTGTTTACAAGTCGAAGCAGCAAAAAGTTAAGTGGCTGCAATTTTAGTTCAGTCCAAAAAAAATCTCGTAATTTGAAGAGAATGATGTGATTTGTTTACAAATTGTTACGGTTTTACTTCGTGGCCTTGGCATTATACTCCGACCTTGAGATCTGCTGCATAGGCAGGTTATACCTTGTTCTAGTCTTCTTTTTCTCGAATCGATGGATTTCTCTACCCTCAAAGTTTTTAAGTCCGAATGTTGCTACGTGTATAGCGGCGTCATGCAGTTTCGTTCTTGTTCTAGTAGTAAGTGTATACCGCTATGCGCTAGTGACTTGGTCAGAAGCTGATGTGGGCACGTGTGCAGCATACTGGTACAATATGTCAAGCCAGCGAACAGCCGCGTGTCATGAGATACTGCTACAGTTAGTACAGAGCGCCTTGTATCGGCTAATAACAGTCAACGGGTCAGTTGCGGTTAAAACGCAGCACAGCATCAAGCGAGCTTTGTCTAACTCATAATGTGCGGCTGTCTCGAGCATCGAGTAGATGAGCACGCATATAGTAACGCCTCTCAGTTGCGTGTACTGCGTGTAGCTACAATGCCTTGACCTCTCTTGGCCTTTCGCCTAACTTTGCACTCTATTAATAATTTAGTTTAATTATTTTGAACTAACTGTGCCAGCGTCCCGCCCCCGCACCCCCGCAGACCCGCGCTCTTGTGCGCCTCTTCTGAAACGTTCTGAGAACTTTATAGTATTTAGAATGTGGAGGAAGAAGAAACCTTATTGGACTGTTTGCAGATTTTACCTTCGACATCATTTATTATAATAAACATACATACACACACACACTATGGTCTACGTTTCTTTTTGATTTCTCCTTTCGCAGGTCTGCTGGAAGAAATTTCTTTGGAAATAAGCAGTACCTTTGTACTAAAGTCTCTTATGTATTATCTTTTTCTGTTATTTTTGTGTGTACATAAATAGTAAAATAAATAAATACTCTAATTCCTGCTTAGTGCTGATGAATATGGTAATATGTATACTGGCATCATTTTTCAATTAAGCACCACAAATATTAACCATCTAATAAGGAACCGGTTGATCCGCTGCGGAGGTACAAAAACAACTTGCGAGTCTCGTGACGATTTGAATAAACGTCAAATAGTCGTGTTTGGAGCCTACGGATTAATGTAGGCTCATTACCATTCATCACAAACTTATAGCATGGTGTGCGACGTACGTGACACACAACTGATTAGCATTTCATTTATTACACGGCGCAGTGAATGGACGCAGTCTATAAAAACAAGTTGCCTAATTAACGCTGTTCAGGAACAGCGGTAGCGGCCGACTCGACTCGTCTAACCTGTAAGCTCCACTAGTTTAGCCTATCAAAGTAACTTAGCGAGAAATAACTAGTGGACACTGATATGTAAACAGGCAAAAACATTAGCATTAACCATCCTGTATTTAAGTAAACATTATTATGCAAATTATGTAATTAATGATGTAGGTCGAAGCACTTATGTTGAAAACTGAAAATAGTAAGCAATGTTATGAACGTAAACAAGGCTTGCGGTCAATGATATTGTAATCTTGCGGTTACGTCAGGATGAGCATGTCCGCTGAGCGCCGGACTGAACTGCTAATTAGTCTTATCTAACTGCTATTGACTAGTTTATTCGGCTTCGCTCGCATGAACCCCTTATCACCCCCTTAACTCTTTGAATGCCGTAATTAGAGACACAATAGAAAGACAATGGCTTATGTCGAACTGTTTAACTTAAGACATTCAAAAGGTTAAGGAGTATAGTCCCTCTATCTTCTGGCCGGAATTAAGGCTTATAGTCCCTTGAACCATCTGGTCGAAATTAAATGGACACAACTCTCGTACCCGCCTAGGCGGCGGTACGCGTATCTGTGCATTTAATTGCGGCTAGCTACTTCCAGATAGTGCGCCGCTGACCTTTAAATCCATTTTCATTGCGAAATATTGATTGATTTACATGCTATGTTCTCTTTGAAGATTATTTAACCACCAACTTTTATGTGTAAAAATGTTTCTAAAGATCCAAGCCGTTTTGAAGAAGTAGGGATAAGTTGCGAAGTTACTAATTTTTTTTAGACATAAGTATTAATCGCACAAAAAAATCAAATGTTGATAATGTTGTTCATGAATGTATAATAAACATATAATTTTTTCAAACCCATTAACCTGGCCGTTACCGAGGAGTAGGCTTCAGAAAGTCAGTGTTTTATGGCACTTTTCGGGCGCTTGGGCCTTAAAAGTACACATACTCGTACTACTGTCTAAGCGGCAGTACCGGTATGTGTGCTTTTAATTCCGGCCAGATGCACCCGGATAGAACCCCGCTGAGCTTTAAATTAATTTTCTTTGCGAAATATTGATTGATTTACATAGGTATGCTATGTTGTACATTCTGAAGAACACTTAACCAGCTATTTTTTTGTGTTAACATTATTTTTTTAAATCAAAGCCGTTTGAAAAGAGGTATGGTAAACAAGCGAACAAATATCATGTTGTTAAATCTTTTTTAGACAAAATTAAAAATCATATTTTGATAATTTTGTACGTGAATCTATGATAAACATTTTTTTCTAATCTCTTAACTCAGCCGTTACCGAGGCGTAGGCTTCATAAAGTCACTGTTTTATGGCACCGCACGGGCCTTAAGCGTTCAACTGCAATAAATCCGTCTATATTCTGAGTCAACGACTTCAAAATAAGACCTACGAAAAAAATCAGCTTTTTAGATCCTACGGTTTAGGCCGGGCGTTGGAGAGTCAGTGAGTCAGGCCTTCTCTTTTTTTTTATAAACAAGCAGTTTAGCATCCATTTACAGCACTGTCCAAAAGTATTGATTTGTAATTCCATATTTTTTACTTTTATCTGTTATTCAGTTACTTTTGTAAATGCTTCAATAATATTTCCATATTTTAATAATATATGGAGGCTTGTAAATGGCTCGTCCTCATTTAATCTGCTGTCATATCTTATATTGTGAGCTACAGTTCACCACCCAATTATAATAAAATAAAATAAAAATAATTGGAACCAGCCGGACCCTGCTGTGTTCAAATAATGCTCGTGTACACGTAGCTGACAGCAATACCGTGCCTGCCATTATCGCAGAGCGTTAGGTACTGTGATGTCTTCAACGATAGACTAAACAAGATAACTTATTGATTAGGAAATAAACGTTTTTAATAAGTCGGTCATCGCCTTCGGCTTATCTAATGCGAAGCGAGCATTATTATTAGGACACCCTATTTGTTTATTTGCTTGAACTTACTACATGAAACGCCCGAAATATACGAAAAGCAATTTGTAAAAGTTGCGAAGTTTGCCCTGTTATCTTGCAACGAAAATATTAGATATTGTAAAAGTATATATTGATCCCGCCACGTAATGATAGCAACACAACGTATAGAGAACACAAAAGCGTGTTGGGGAGGCTGCAAAACCAGCCTCATAGTGGAGTCGTCGAGCTACCACGCGCGCGACAATCCTTTATCAGATAAATAATTGCAACTTAATAATTAATCAATTTACTTGGAAATGTAATATCAACAATACATTTATGTAATACTCAGCGAATAGCGATATAATCGCCACGATCCGTCATAATTTATCCGCAAAACAAGAGTCGCAGCTTGTACTTGACACGTGTGCGTCGTGATCACGCACGCACGGGACACATGATCTACTTATAATATGAGTGTTACAGACCACCACCAGTTATCACTGTTATATCTCCGGGCTATGCCATAGGTACAAGCGAGTAAAAATACTTGGGTATCTAATATACAATATTGTTCATGAAAAACTGATAACTGAAGTTTAATGCAAACTATATCTAAATACGAACGAAAACAAGGTAAAAAAAAATTGTGGGTACTTGTTCAATTTTAATTAAATGCTTTTTAGGCTGCAGTACAGTGAAGTGTCTAGCTTTTATTCTAAAGAAAAAAACATAGATACTAAAGTAAAGAGGAGTAATTTGTATTTTAATTAGTAAGTATAATGAAGGAACTCAAAATCTACTGAACCGATTTTAAAAATTCTTTAACCAGCAGAAAGCTACTTTATCACTGAGTGACCCTGGGTTTATATTTTCTACTTTACCGCGGGCAAAGCTGCTAGCAGAAGCTAAATTTAATAAAACCGTGACCGAATATACGTGACCATAGATACAGTTAAGTTAACTTATGTATAAAAACAAGCAGTTAGCATGGGTACCAATATAACATGGCTGATCTTTGACGCACAATAAATAGTGACTTTACGGTACTTAATCCGTTCCACATGGCCGCTATCACGCCAATATTATAAAGACGAAAGTTTGTATCAGAGATGTTACGAACGTTCGATTCCGTTTCTTAAAGTTCGGAGCTTTCGATTGATTTTGCACCTCCGATTCCTTTGGCACCGATTTTTTATCGGAGTTTATATCGGAAGTCTAGTAGACTAGATTTTACTTGTCGCGGGGAGCCTCCCTTCCCCGGTGTTTTCTGTTGATTACTATTTTAGTTGCAATTTCGTTTCGTATTTAGCATGTTGCAAGTTTGCTCTTCATTAATATTAACCGAGTTTTAGTGGTGTTTCGTTAAAAGCTTCTGCCTCCACCTCCAATTCCGGTTCCAATAAAATAAACCAAAATAAAATCCGCATCTGAATTCAGTTCCGATATAACCACTTCAGTTACATGTGTGTGTTAGTTGCTCCTTCACGTTCAAACGGTCGAACGGATTTGAGTGACAGTTTTATTCCGGGAGTACTTTCCCTGAGGATAATTTTCTACTTTCACGCAGGCGAAGCCGCTGGCACAAGCTAGTATTTTTAAGCATAAACTGACTATTTTCTTAACATTATGGCTTGTTTCAAGCACAAAAAGGACGTACATACACACACAAATTAAAGTTATAAGTTTATTTTGTACTTTATAGAGTACCTACCTACACTAAAAGCTTCCTTTTTCAAAATATTAAGTCGCATAAATTTTATATTGGACTTGCTGTGCCCACGGCTTCGTTCGCGTGGACTACAGGTTTTAGAATTTATTTTTTCTAAAATAAAAGTAGCCTATGTTACTCCTTATTACATCAGCTACCTGCCAAAAAAGTCCCGTAAATCGGTCCAGCCATTTCAGAGATTAGCCCGGACAAACAGACAGACAGACAAAAATTGTAAAAAATGTTATTTTGGTGTATGTATCGTATATATATTCTTAAGCATGTAGTAAAAAGCAGTTATTTCAATATTACAAACAGACACTCCAATTTTATTTATATGTATAGATGTATAGATTAGATTGGTAAAATATAAGTCCTCTCACTTTAACTTGTAATTATTTAGTTGTGGAGTTTCTGAGCTACTACTAATAGCTAGGGTTTAGCAAACAGAACTAAACTTCCCGATAAAATTTCTAGTCCTAACCGATAGATTATTCTCAATCTTCATAATTTTTACAACTCTCTTTCGGTGTGCGTATCATCTTGCCGATGATCTTCAATTGTATGCAGTTGTGTGGGTAGAAGGTCTGTCAGACGCTATAGAGCATGTCAATCGATATTTGAATACTATTAGTGACTGGTCAGATAGGTTTGGGGTGTCTGTAAACCCCTCTAATTGTCAGGCCATTGTTATTGGTAGTGCACGCATGATGAGTAGAGTGGCGGTTGGCTCTTCACCTCCTATTATTTACGAGGGTGCGTCATTCCCATCAGCTCTACAGTAAAGGACCTCGGTTTGCATCTTAACTCGACGCTTGGCTGGCAAAGTCAGGTCTTTAGTGTCCGTCAAAGAGTCAAAGGGACTTTGCGGTATATGTATCGTCTGAGGAACTTTTTGCCTGCAAAAACGAAGACAATGCTTTTGCAGACTTTAATTTACGGTGACGTGTGACGCTCCTAAACATAAGGAAATATGACCATGTATCAAGCTTCAGATCGGAGCTCAAATGATTGCCTATTCGCCAGAGAAGAAGTTTGCAAGCTTTGACAACCCTTTTCTCTTTGCTCAACTCTCCTACCCCTCCTTCTTATCTTATATCTCACTTTCAAGATCTCTGTTCTTCACACGCCAAGAATCTGCGTTCTTCTAACAATCTCGTACTGCTTTGTCCTACTCTCACTTCTGATTTTGTCATTTCTCCTTCTATATAAAGTGCATCCTTCTGTGGAATTCGCCACCTCTTGATATCAAGACGACCACGAGACAGTACGCCTTTACGCGGAAGTTGAGGAATTACTTTCTAAACAAATAGCAGTATCATCTCAAAACTCCTTAACTGTGTAAATATAATATGCATGTATGTATAGCTATAAAAGGTGTAAGGGACAGCCCTCCACAAACTTTAAGGGCTTGCTCAGTAGACGAAACTGAACAACCTTCCACAAATTGTTTTTTCAGGAAACGAAAAAAAAAGTCAGCCTCACCATACAAGATGATAAACTTGATTGGACAATTTGTATGGCGAGGCCGATTTTGGAGGGCTGTCCCTTACACCTTGTATATTTTATTAAACATGCATGTATGTTTAGTTTTAGCTGTATATATAATTTTGTTGTTAAAATGAACATAGACAAAACCAAAGTTATGGTTAACATCCATGTAGCACCCACTCCTGTTAAGGTCAGAGACTCTACACTCGAACTTGTTGACGATTGTTCGACCAACAAAATGATTTTGGACTTTGCTTTTATATCTTTCTTCAGGTCGACTTCAATGCCAGGATCGACACATTCCTATGAATCCTCGCGTTGGAATTTTTTTTTTTTTTTTAGTTGGGGAAATCCTTCCTTTGGCGGAACGGAAGATAGTGTCAGACTTTTACTGACTAAAAACCCTCTCCTGTTCCTTCATTGACTTTCGTACCGGGGCCGAAACTTCCTTTCAGAAGTAGATCCTTGGCCCCAGTAGGCTTCGACCCTGCTGGGCCCCTACTATTTGCTGACAACACATTGAGGCGCGCGTGGAACAATACACTCCGTCGACGCCTTGAGCTCAGTCCGAACAGTTACCGAATGGTCGGACGGCGAGCTGTCCATTGCTCGCCGTACGCAAGCCCGCGCCCGCGGTGGTCGGTAATCGGGATCGGAATCCCAGCGGCGGCTGGGGCGTGAGGGTTGTTGCCTCACGCGTGTGGCCTCCTCCTTTGCTAGCATTACTGCTTCGCAGAAGGAAGCGACCACCCGCCACTCCTCCTCGCTTTGGACCATAGCCTGTACTAAGGTCTGCCGCGAGAGATCGTTGCTGCCGAGAACATGGCGGTGCTCTGCCCAAGCGGAGCACACTTCTACAGTATGCTCTACCGTGTCCTCCGGGCGGTCCACACAATGATGACACCCGGGCGTCACTTCCGCATGAATCCAATGCAGGGACCTCCCAGACTGACCATGTCTGGTGAGAACCTGGGTCATGCCGAAGGTGAGGACGCCGTGAGACCTTTCCAGCCACGCCTCAAAGAGAAGAGTTTAATTAATTTAGTTTAAGTAATTATTATTATTATTATTATTATATATCTTTATTGCACACCTTAACTTACTAAAGAATAATAATTAACAAAAATAAGTGTACAATAGGCGGTCTTATTGCACAGGGCAATTTCTACCAGACAACCTTTGGATGGACTGAAACGAAAGGAACAAGATTTCGGGCTAAAAGTGTACAACAACTTATAGAAACAATGTAAAAATAAATGACAAATAAAAAATATAATACATAAATAAAAAACCAATTAATAAACTAATAAATATAAAATATACTTACAATTAGAAAGGAGAAGAAGAACTAAAGTGATAGATAATGCTCCTTCACCATTTTTTTGAACGTTGGTAGCGTTTGGGCTCGCCTCACTTCTATGGGTAATGCATTCCACAAACGAGCTGCTTGTATCGTGAAGGATTTATCAAAGAACGAAGTGGAATGCATATGAATACTAAGTTTTAGATTTTCCGATGACCTCAAGGACCTAGAATGTGTGTCACAGAGGAACTGAAAGCGTTCTTTAAGATAAAAAGGAGTCGAAGGATTAAAGAGTACATTGTAAAGCAAAGAAAGTATGTGAGCATTCCGGCGAAGGCGAATAGGAAGCCATTTGAGCTGAGTACGGAATTCAGAAACATGGTCATACTTGCGCAAGCCAAATATAAACCTGATACAGAGATTTTGAAGTCGCTCAAGCTTATCCAATTGGTCTTGGTTGAGATCAAGATAGCTGGCATCAGCATAGTCCAAGATTGGGAGAAGAAGAGATTGTGCTATCGCAATTTTAGTAGTGATGGGAAGAAAATTGCGAAGGCGCCTCAAGGAGCCCGCCGAAGCAAACAGTTTACGACTAACTTCCTGCAGTTGCTTAGTCCAGGAAAGAGTGCTGTCGATGTAAATCCCCAAGTTCTTCACCGTAGAAGTTAGAGGAATTATGGTGTTATTGAAATAAACCTGGGGAAGTGTCGACCAATCTATCTTACATACAGTTCGGGAACTACCAACAACAATCACCTGCGTCTTGGTTGGATTGATCTTCAGCCCAAACTCAGTGCTCCAGTCACCTATTCGATTCAGATCTATATTAATAGTCTCAATGGCATCACACAGCTTATCGAGAGGGGATTGTGTGTATATTTGAAGATCATCAGCATACAGGTGGTAGAAAGAAGAAAGTCGTTGAGTGATAGCATTAATAAAAAGTGCGAAAAGTAGAGGAGATAAAACGCCACCCTGCGGTACACCGGCAGTTGTGTTACACCAAGAAGAAAAAGTTTCTTCAATGCAAACACGCTGCCGGCGACCAAACAGGTAACTCTTAAACCAGTCAATTACCGAAGGAGATATGTTAAAAGAGCAAAGGATACCAAGCAAAATGTCGAAGTCAACAGTATTAAAAGCATTGCTAAAGTCAAGCAGAGCAAGTACTGTTAACTTCCCCATCTCCATGCCTGACCTGATATCATCCGTGATATGCACGAGTGCTGAGGTAGTGCTGTGTCCAGGTCGAAAACCAGATTGAAAAGGATTTAATAGATTGTGCCTGGAAAGGAACGTGCTAAGTTGTTGGTGGACAAGCTTTTCAAGGACTTTGGATAGGAATGGAAGAATAGAAATAGGACGATAGTCGGAAAAGGAAGCCGGATGAGATTTTTTAGGCAAAGGAATAAGTTGAGCATCTTTCCAAGCTTGTGGAAAGACACTACTGGAAATAGAGAAGTTCAGGATGTAAAGGATGACAGGAAGAATGTTATCAAGGATGGGGATGATCATCTTCCTACTGACACAGTCACTACCGACAGCGTTAGATGTAATCGATAAAATAGTCTTTTTAACATCACAAGCGGTGAATTGACTTACGACAAAAGGGGAATAATCAGGTAACGGAAGGTTCGAAAGATGACTTAGTGTAGTTGCTTTGGTGGCCCTATCTAATATGGGCGAAGTAGAAAAATGACTATTGAGTAAGTTGAAGTCTAAGTCTTTAGGAATTGTGTCATGAGACTTTTTTCCGATACCTAATGATTTAAGAAAATTCCAGACCTTAGCTGGATCACCATTCTGAACTGAAGTATGAATATGTTGGCGTTTTGCATTTCTACACACCTTGTTGCAGTGGTTTCTAATCGAGACATATTTATCCCTGTTGACGAATTATGGGGTGCCAATCGTGTTGAAGATAGGATTTTACAGCATATTACCACGTGGAATAGTTATCCCGACCGGCTAATTAGTCAATTTGTTCGTAGCCATTTTTCGGGGTGAAACTCTAATGAAATACTAGCAAATTACTTTTTCTTAACAATAGTTCGATACTTTAGAACAATAAATATTAAATTTTCTATCTATTTAGGTCGGCCCATAACCTGTAGAAATGAATAACTCGAGATAGAAAAAAATTTCAGCGTTCATTGTACGGTAAAGTATTACAATAACAGCATCATAGTCAAAAGACACACCAGCACCATAAGGAACTTCACTAATTAGTATACAGTTTTTACTAAGATATTTATTTTACAAATGTGGGAACAAAAAACGGTAATATAAAAATATAAGCATCAACCATATTTAACCAGAAAGCATGCAATAGTACATTGTTACACTAGGGTTGAAAGTTACCTATTTCGTCCAGAGAAGAAGTTGGCGGCCGAGTGTAGCAAGGTCGGTAATTCGAGGGACTAAATCTAAAACCCGGAGGTGTCGAAGTGTGCCCTGCTTGGGCGGAGCATCGCCGTGCCCTCGTGGGGGCGATCGGCGGCGAAGACCTCTCGCGTCGGGCCTTGGTTGAGGAGTGGCAAGCGTGGTCGCCGACTTCTGCGAAGCAGTAATGCTCGCTAAGGAGGAGGCCGACCGCATCAGGCAACAGCGCTCTCGCCGCCGCCGGGATTCCGATTCCGATTTCCGCGGGCTTGCGGACAGTGAGCAATGGGTTATTTAGTTGAAAATGGTATCATCAAAGTGACCTGATGATGATGATGGAGCCGGAAGACAGGCACTGGAAATCCGTAATTAATCAATGTATCCTAGCCGTGTTTGGGCTTATTAGAATTGTCATGAGATGCACTTTGGCTATAATGTACTATCGAACTCATCTGATGATGATGAAGCCGGAATGTAGACACGGGAACTTCATAATAAAACAACGTATCCTAGCAGGGTTTGAGTTAATTGGAATTGTCATGAGAAAAAGGTACTCTGGCTGTAAGTGTATTGCAACTAAAAAGTGTGAAATAAAAAACTTTTTACAAAAAAAAAAATACCGACTTCACTAAAAAAAACACTAAAACCATTAAAATAACTTTAATTTCGGAAGTCGGTGTTATATAAGGAACAAACAATATCAATACAGAAATACCGACTTCCGAAATTAAAGTTATTTTAATGGTTTTAGTGTTTTTTTAGTGAAGTCGGTTTTTTTCTTTTTTGTAAAAAGTTTTTTTATAATCTGATGAACTTATCGTGTTAATACAAATCTCCGCTGTACGGAAATGTAAACAAAACTCGAAAAAACCAACGACCGATTGCCACTTTCCCGCCATTTTGTTTTTTTTTTTGTGGCCGGCCAGCTATTCAGCCTCATTAATGAAAAATTATAAATTAATTGTTATCTTTTAAAAATAAAGTATTTTAAAGAAACAGTTGAACAAATAAGTCACTTAAAAATATAATATTGTTTAATTAGGTAATACTTATCTATAAGTTATTTCAATTTTATATCGCGCTGTGATTGACTGGCTGTATGGAAAATTGGAACATGGTTCAATAGAAATGTGAAGATAGAACTAGTTTTTTTTTTAATAATTTGACAGCTGTCAGTTGAAAGTAAAACTCCCTAGGGATGAAAAGTATCACTTTGATTGAACCCGCTCCTCAGGCAACTTCAGACCTACTTTCAGAGTATGAGTACCTAATGAAAAATTATAAACTACACTGGAGATTCTACGTACGTGCATTTGAGGAATTAAATAAAATTGAAAAAAAAATCAAAAAATAAATAAAACATGTCGTAACAATCAAAATAAAATAAAATTTAAAATGTCTATAAAATTTAAAAGGTCACAAAAAATATATTAAATAAAACAAAAAAATTAAAATACCATAACAATTAAAATAAAATAAAACAATGTCATAACAATAATAATAAAATTAAATTAAATAAAAACAAACATTTAAAAATCAATAATTATTAAATTAAATTTCAAAAAAATTAAAATCACAGACATTAAATGTCAATATGTACTTATTTAAGTAATCAAGAAATTCTTTTTTCCAACAAAAATTCTGTCACACTATTATAATACGTTTTGTCTACTAAAAAGTCCTGGAGTTTTTTTTTTTTAATAAAGTTAGGTTTAATTCTTTCCAACTCCTCGAAAAATAATCTACACTAATAATACTCGTATAATAAAGAGGTAAAGAAAGTTTGTTTTTTTTTTTGTTTGTAGGAGGTAATCTCTGGAAGTACTGGTCCGAAGCCGCTTTACTCCTTAGTGACATAGGCTATATTTTATGTACGCGGAAGTCGCGGGCAAAAGCTAGTTTATTATAAATGACTGGCGCCATGTAACAGACACTTTTGCGGGATAAAGTCCTTCTCGCACCAGGGAGACGCATAGTCTACTATTATCACGCCTATTTCGTGGAAATACCTACGTCAGGTATGCACTCAAAACGATCCGGGTTCAACTTTACAAACACTGTCATTTCTAATATTTTACTTCAACAGTAACGATGGGACAAATGATACAAATATCTATCGGTACAAATGATGTTTGATCAGTTCCCTGCATCGATATAGGGTATTCAGGTCCCTATTTTTATAAAAAGTCCCTATTTTTTTAGAAACCACATACATCGTCACTTTATAAAACTCACTTATTAAGTAATAAAAAATAATCCAGTAAATTTTTTAATTTTCTCTTATGAGCTGTAGTAGCAAGTACCTACTTACGTCTTAGCAGCCAACTAAGACGTAAGTACTTGCTACTACAGCTCATCAAAACAGGAAGGAAACCGAACAACCGGTGTTCTCTAATACGCAATAGAACGACAACAACTGTAGGAACCTGCGTCGTGGAACCAACATTTGTGTTAGAAACACGGAGGTCATACTTATATGGATATTAATGAAGTATAAGAAGATGCTGGATATTGCGAATACGTTGTTACTCGTACCAATTGTAGCGAGCGAACACTGGAACAATTAGTAAGTGTCGTTGCGTCGCAAACAAATACTAGTTCAGCGATTGCGACATTATTTTCGTCGTCGGCCGCAGCTGAGGGACTGCATACTGCACCGAGGCTTATCCGGTTCTACTAGCATACCGATGCAGTCAATCCCAAGCCTTAGGTACCTACCTAACGCAACACAAGAAAATCAGTCTCAAATATTTAGAATTTCAGTTTATATCAATAATAACTTTCTTAATGATTAATAAGAAAGTTAAGATTACTTGCAATGTCCAGATAACAGTCTTTTGTCTGGACATTGCAAGTAATTTTAACTTTATATTATCATGTTCTTACATCTACGCTAATTACTAATATTATAAACAGGGAAAATTTGTATTAATTACTTGCAGAAATAATTGTTGTTCTCTTTATGTTCTTCAAAAAAATTGTATATTCTTAGTATTTACTCATTTGTTTTCTAAATACAAAAGCCGAGAGCAACATACTCAGTCCCGCGCAGCACACACTCGTTTAAAATTAACTTCATCGTACAGTTTGGGGTCAGTAGTTTGACAAGTCACAGTACCACTTAACAGTTAACGAACCAACGCGGACGCAATCACATTATTGGCCATTGAACATACTCATGGTAGTGATGTACCTAAGCATCCGTTGCGGGCTTCTTCTTGTTTCATCAGAGCAACAAGCTGGAACTGTTTCAGAACACTGCTGCTTGCACCAGTTATATCTATGTCAGGATGTACCAGGCGCGAGCGTGAGTGTCCAAAGTCGGCAAAGTCAACGCAAGCGTAGGCACAGACAGAGGAGCAGCACATACAGAAAAATATTTTTTTGAAATTAGTCGGATTTAGCATTTAAAAATGCTTTAGATCATTGATTGGATCACTTAAACTGTCAATTTATCGTAACGGAAATCGTATTCAGACGTTGAAACTGAAAAAATCTTTAACATAATCTTCGAAAAAAAATTACCCTTGGTATTCCGAATTAACAACATGGCATCCTAAATTAAATCTTCATACAATGTCCGGTTTTTTATTCTAGAAATAATTTAAAATCACAATAAAATCATAAACTACCTGTGAAGATAACTCAATAGTTTCCTGCTTTAATTTATTTCTATGAGCTTGTCCATACCACATTCATGTTTTCACGAGTGCCGAACTACCAATCGAAAGTTTTCATTATAATTTAAGTTTCTTTCCCGAAAGAATATGAGCTTAAATGTTATGTTAACATTATATTTATGGTGATAAAACATAGTCATAGCTTTGACATTCAGAAAGATATCAGAATATTCCAAATGACCGACAGTATCCCAAATATTTATAATTCTAATATACTGTGCAGACAACACTCGTTTATCTATTCTAAAGCATGATAACAATGTGCCGAATGATCGTGTCGTTATGTGTGCGCACCGTGCTGCGGTGCAACACCCGCACGCACGAGACACGCGCGGCGCATTACATACGCGGACGGTTTTCATCAAACTATATCTTGACGTACCTACCAGTTTTATTTACAATTAAATTTAGAGACTTTAGCACCACGATATATGCGAAATATTTAAATAAATCTAACAATATATACAAGCCTGCAAATGTATCAGTTAGCTAAAATAAAATTGTCAATTAAGTTAAAATGTCCAAAAATATATTTCTAAAATATTTAAATAACACACGGACAAAGGAGGACGAGATACGATGTGGAGGAGTACTTTGACGCCTGAGCGTACTTTGTCATTTTGTATTATATTTATGTACACAACTAGTTAGGTTTTAGTATGAATAGTTTAGTTAGTATTTAAGTTTTTTTTAATGTAGGTACATATGTATATAGGTAGTTGTTTAAAATACATGATTTTTGACAGACGCAAAAGAATTTTGAGTTAATTCCTTCACACCGTTTACACCTACACCATTATCCACAAGCAACAATATAAATTCATTTTTTTTTTCTATTTACCCTATACAAATTCTTACAGAGATGTGAACCCACGGATATTTTGAACCATCAATCAAGAACAATCGGCGTCTATCTCTTTGTTTACAAGTACCTTAAAATTACTCACAGCTTACAAATATAATCAAAGCTTGGGTATGAGTTGTTAGATACCTGTGCGGCGTCGGCGCGGCCAAGAACACGTAGTTGGTGCCGTACGCGCCGGTCAGCAGCACAGGCAGCGCCAGCAGCAGCGCCAGGCGCGCCTGCCAGCGGCCCCAGCCCGAGCACCACTCCTCGGTCACCGCGCACGCGCCCGCCATCACTGGCACGACTGTCTACTGACCAGTACACAACTAAACAACACCGCTAATATTTACTCGCGGATTTGATCAACTCAAAATCGAGCACGTCAAGTTAGGCCAGCTTCAACTAGTGGTTAGTGGGCGTCCCTCCAGCCAGAAGGTCGGCGTGCTAGTGCATGCCGGTGGCGGCCGCGAACGCCCACGCGCTCCGGCTGAACACCCGCCACCCCTCACCCGCGGACCCCTTCAGGATCACCTGTTTCAGACTACCGTTCATTGCTAAAAGGAGATAGGCAGTCTGCCTGACAGTTGACCCTTGCTTTGATAACGTCATCTGTACAACATTCTACCCTAACCCATAGCAAATAAGGTCGATAAAGCCGGCCGGCGACCGCGGAAGTCAGACCGGCACCACGTGCTCGTCGTAACGTAAACACAAAAATAAATGAGTATTAGCGGGTTAACCGCATTTAGTTAAATATTAATTTCAGTGTTGATACCCACTTTCCTATGCAGTAGACATTTTTTATGAGTTATTTTTTTGGCTCGAACCCAATTAGGACGACATAAATTAATATTAGACTTGTACAACAGAGGTAAGGCCAGGTGACGAACCCCGAGTTCATGCCCGAGTGCACTAGCAGTCGGAGTAGTACGAGCCTATCGTAACAGATGGCGGCTTGATCACAGTTCAATGATAAGATCACAGATGACAGAACATAACTTAACCCGCCGCAAATAAGATGATATACTAGTCGACAAAACTTTTCACCTATTCAACATCGATCGTATTGCATGCAGGAGTCACCTAGGTAAGCATTTCAGTCCCCACAGGTAAATAAGCACGTAATAGTGATCTAGAGTATTATTAAAAACTTTTGCCCGCGGCTTCACCTGCGTACTTGAAATACAGATAGTTTATGTAACTCAGGAATAAAGCAGCTTTCTATCGGTGAAATAATTTCAGCAATCGGACCAGTACCTACTTTCAGAGATTACCTCCTACAAACAAAAAAACAAACTTTACCTCTTTATAGCATTACTTACATATTAGTGCAGATAACTTTATATGTTATTGTTAGGTTTTCCTCTAATTTGAAGGTTACCTAAAGTTTGAATTGGAACATAAATTGCGTAAGTACTTGAAAATACACCGATAAATTTTAATCGTTTTAATCCCGTGGAGGGTTGATCCGGCACATGAAACACTATCGATTTGTAAAGATAAAATTAAAAAATAAAGTACCTTTTTTTCGAAACTTGTATTAATTAACGCATGTACGAAATTAATTTCTGTAAAAAAAAATATCTGTAAATAACTAATAGTCGGCATTGCGTACAAACTACCTACAGGTCATTGAACTCGCTCAGCTGACGTTTTCTTAAAGAAATTAATTTCGTACATGCGTAAATTAATACGAGTTTTGAAAAAAAGATACTTTATTTTTTAATATTATCTTTACAAATCGATAGTGTTTGATGTACCGGATCGGCCCTCCACGGGATTAAAACGATTAAAATTTAGCGGTGTATATGTAGGTATTAAAAACATATATCAAATATTATTTTGAAAAAGAGGGCTATTGAAAGCTTTTCAACCAAGGATAACAATGGGAGGTATCCCTGAGGTAACCTTCTTACTTACTCAATGCCATATGAAAGTAAAGTTGTTTACATGAGCAGCTGATTTCGGTTAACCGAGGTATGGACGTAATTACGGGTTGTATTTATTACTTTTAAATACAATGTTTTTAGTATTTCATAATATTTAAATTCTTGTACAAAACTATAAGAATAAGAAATTCTATTTGCTCAAACATGTGTATGCAAACAGAATTAAAATAATACATGCATGTAAGATCTTAAATAAAAGTGGCTCACGACATATTATACGAGAATGTCTGCCATTTCTCATGGCGTGCATTCTATTATATTATTATTGTGAATTGATTAATTATTTTTCAATGTTACATTAATAGCAGTCATAATTATGCAACTTTTATTATATACAATTAAATATTTGGTAGCCCAAAAGTGCCACCCTGTAGAAACCCAATTCAACAGAAATTACTAAAGACAAATAAGATAAAACAATCTTAACAGTTATTACTACTACGAAAACTAATGGCAATAAAGTTCCACCGCAAGCACACACTCACTGCTGCGTGCGTCGCAGCAGGCTGATAACACCAGTTCAGCTCATGTAAACAGTGCACTGGAATTAGCTATGAAACGGCTCAGATGTGTTGTTATCAAATATTAAGACGTTACAAAAATATTAAATTAAGAAACTTTTTCTACCTAATTTTCTCCAAGTAGAAATATATAAATAATCAATAAAGAATCATGCCCATTTGATACCCATAAAATGAAAAAAAAGGAAACTACCAGTCGATCCTAAATAATAATGATTAGAATGATGATGTTAATTTGAAATAAGGAATCCAATCCCGCATCAAAATGGCGAACCCGCATAGCCGCGGGATTGAAGTCAGCAATCCCGAGGATCCCGCGGGATTAGCGGGATTGGGATTTTTAATTTCTTTTTTTTTTTTGTAATAAACATGAAAACCGGTCGAGTGAGAGTCGGACTTTCACACCGAGCGTTAAGAGTTTCTTATAAATTTATCTACCTATGTAAATAGTTCGATTCCCGAATCGAGTTTCGAAGACTTTCCGAAATTTAAAAAAATATGGCATTGCCTCATGTACAATTTATATATTTAAAACTGGTGCTTTTATGGAACAATAAAATATTTAACGAACTTTCATCTTTTATATGTATAATTAATCCAATTTTCTTATTAAAAAAACTTCATTCCCGCGGGATCCCGCATGAGTAATCCCGCATTTCCAATCCCGCAGAAAAGGTGCGGGATCCCGCGCTTCCAGGATTGGATTCCCTAATTTGAAATATTACCACGAAGGTTGAGGAGATCGTGGAGTATGTTCGAGTCAAGACGAACTGGACTTTGAGAGTTGAGCAGCTGGAGCCGCGCCATAACACTAATTTTAAGTCGTTTGTGGTGCGGGTGCCGACTCATCATTTGGACACCTTCCTCAAAGGAAAATTTTGGCCGAAGGGTGTCGTGTATCGACGATTTCGTGGAAGGATACCGACCTCGCAGCGGAACACGATGCCGTCACTTCGTGTGCAATAGTTTATAGTTTAATAATGATTAGTTATATTATCTCTTTATGTATTAGTTTATTATTTTGTAAGATTATTTTTGTATTTTATCTATGGGCCTTAGATGCCTGACAATAAAGAATTATTATTATTATTATTATTATAAAGGACACCAGAAAAAAAAAGATTTTTTGTTGATTATATTTCAGTTTACGTGTCATTTATTATTTTAATAATTGCTTGTTGTTCAGTTACAGTCTTTTGAGTTATGTCTTCATAGTATAATTATTTTAACTTATTATTATTTCTTGGCAATGTTGAATACAATAAATTGCAATGATGAATAACAGCGTTTTCTCGGCAGATACTTCTTTTGACTTTAAATTGAGTTTTTATTTTGTTTCCTTTCAAGCGCATATTATTATTACTGCTGCTGTTTATTGACTAAAATAACAACAAAATTATACAGCAAATTTTACGATCAACTCTTTTTTAGAAAAAAAAACATCAGCCTAAACTCCCATTTTCATCCATTTTAATGGTGTTGTTATTATTTTTAGCCAAGTGTTGTTAAATAAATCGGATTTGTAATATTTAGACCGTTATTTTTTTCTACATTGAGGAAACGACTAGTACATTTTAGTAATATTAAAGAAAAAGCCTAGAATATACAGATCTCCCTCTTCTAGAGAGGAGGCCTGAGTCCCTACTGTGGGAACATTATAATGCCGACTATGCTATACTATACAGATTACGCAAGTATCTATAATATTTGAATATTTATATTATTTTTATAGGGTAACATGGCCATAATTATACGGCGCGTACTAATTATTTCCAATTTATTTCCATGCATAAGTTCCATGCCCGAGACTTTTCTTTTAACAGTCATGTTGACGGTTCGAGGAATCTCTGACTAGTATCTAGTTATCTGTGGGAGATACCTATCTGTATTACGACGGCTCCCAATAACAAAATCGTATATCAATTTCAATTGCCATCGACTCAACGGGTTTACAACTCAGGTTTGGAAGGCATTTTCTCAAAAATGAAAATAAGCGCCTAGTGAATAACTAATAGTAAAGTTGCCTGAATACTATAAAATGTATGAAAAATCAGTAGGAAGCTAACATTATAACAAATAATATCGGCTTATTACTTTTGAACCCCTAATTTATATGACGTCAAATCCAGTTATTTTAAAAATAACACTAAAAAGCTATCATATGACATAGCTCTGCACAACTACACTGTGGGAATTGTCGAAACGCTTAATTGACGCTTCACGTGACCCAAGGGCTGGCTTCTACCTCGGTCAGAGAATAAGCATTGCCATACAACGTGGCAATGCCGCCAGCCTTTTGGGCACACTTCCACAGTCGACAGCGATGTGGAGGAGTTTTAAGACGTCATATTTAGCTAGGCATTTAGTGTTTATATTATTTTTAATTATTTAAGTTATTGTTTAATTTGTTTATTATTTCTTTGAAGTAGTTTAATTTTTTCAAACTTTAATAAAATCGTCTTTTCGCTTATGTGGGCATTGTTCTTTCAACGCACGGACAAAACTACTGGGACTAGGAGCGTGAAAATTTCCAAAAGGTTTCTTTATATGACGTAAACAAGCACTAAGAGAGAACTTTCCACAATCAATCCCCTAAAGGGATTAAGCGGGGATCCAAAATTTTTTCGGAGAAACCTACTTCTAGGGGGGCGAAGCTTGTGTAAATAATTGATTACCTTATGTTGTATTTTAATTGTATTATCCCGACCTGTCGCGGCTACGGAGTTTCGCCCCGGCGTTACATCTCCACGCGCAAATCGTTCTTGCGTGCAAGGACTGTTGCCTCCAGATCCCATGGTGGCAGGCCAGCAAGGAGGCTCTTCGCTCCGTATCCTCGCTCCAGACGTTCGTGAAAGCTCATTTCTTTAGTGTTGGTTTGTGTTGTCTTGTGTTAATAGTTGGTTAAGTGCCTGCTTAACAGTTTAAAGTGAACGCACTAAGAAGATTTTGTAATCTGCTACTCTATATTACTAGAAAAGTTCTGAATATACATGTAGGTAGATGGATGGTGAGGGAGAGGAAGGCCGAAGAAAAGATGGATGGATTTTTTTTTTTTTTTTTTTTTTTTTTTTTTTTTTTTTTTTTTTTTTTTTTTTTATTCGGCAGGAGTGGGAAATCCTCATGGACGGCCAGGCTGCCTCACAAACGAGCCAGTCTGGGCAGTGTCAGACTCCTACTGACTAAAACCACACTCCTGCCTTACATTTAAACCACAGACATGACGTCCGTGCTCTTGTTTAATAGTTGTACATTGTTTGCTGCTGGGCAACTCCACGTGCAAGTGGCGTCACTCCAGAGCACTTAAGCTATTACAGTAAATCCCGTCAAAGTTTCATGGCTGAGAGGCCATCAGCCCGAAGTGATACCCAAGCAACAACGAGTCATAAACGCATCAAAGATCAGGGTTCTCCCAACCTCCAACACACATACAACCCCCCGCCGCCCAAAATGCCGCCCAAGCAAACAGCCCCCCAGCTCCAGATACATAACTATAATTAATTTATTATATTATATAAATAACAATAATATAAATACACACATCAATAACCATAAATATATAATATCATCAATAACTATAACTACTGCTGTAAATACAGTGTTTGTTTTGCCTTTCCCTTTTTTTTTTTTATTTTTTTATTTTTTTTTATTTTTTTTTTTTTTTTTTTTTTTTTTTTTTTTTTTTTTTTTTTTTTTTTTTTTTTTATTGTTTTTCACTGAATTTCATAAGACAGGTAACGCTATATTTATGTCTTCAACCGCTGTTTATCCTCCCCAAGACCGGTCGCTGTTTTACGTTAAAAACCAACCGCCCCGAGCAATACCCGCGTCGTCCAAAGCTACTTCAGCCCGTTATTGCCTAAGTAGGCGAATCAGTGCCTCGACGACTGTTTTGTCCCGATGCTGCATAGCGATCTTCAAGTTAGCGTTGATAATGTCCCTGGTCGACGCCTCCTGTGCCCTCCCCACAAACCTTCCAATAGCGTCGTCAGCGTTGTCGGCGTAGTACACGCAGCGGGCAGTATGTCTGGAGACTGCCACAACTGCGTGGGGGACGCTGCTGTGAATCCGGATGTTAATGGATTTTGTCTTCAAGATAATGACCGTCTCGCTGGTAAGCCCCTGAGCTTCGTGTATAGTTAGGACGCATGATCCAACCCCAACCCCATAACCCTGGTCAATGAGGGTCTTCTTCTCCTCCTGCGTGTGGACCAGGAAAAGCGTATTGGGAAGAGTGTTGGGAATATTCGCGCCCGTGAACCTTCTTAGCTGTAAGGAGTGGACCTGGTTCTTTGACGAGTATATGCCAGGGTACACCTCCCCTAGGGCATATGCGACATCCATTGGATTCCGGTGCGTGCAGGGCAGTTCGTGGCTGATGGTCACCACTGAGTCCGGACGGGCGTAACTAATAGGGAAAAGATTTTCCCTGTCCAGATAGGGCAGTTGATTAATATCTCCGACAAGGACCGCGCCACTTGCGCCCGACAACCGGACTGCCATCACAATGGCCCCGAAATGGTTCATAAGAGCCTCGTCTACGAGAATGCGATTGCATTTTTGTGACTCTTTGCACCCGTTCGATAGAATTGAGGCCATCGTGCGCACTTTGGTTCTGTTGTCTTCACCAATTTTGTGCGCTAACTTTTGCCGCAGGTCTTTCGCCGCCTCGGTTGTCGTAGTGACTATGACGTCGTGGTCCCTATCGAAGTTATCAATCACCCAAGTGGTCTTGCCGCACCCTGGAACACCATTGATCCAACTGATGCCCGGCAACGCCCAGCCTCCAGGCTGGTCTATAGTTCTTGAGATTGCTTCCGCCTGTTCGAGGATCTTTTCATCCAGCATTATTTTTGTACATCGAGCCACTACCACAATTGGGTCGCTTTCGGGTGTCATGAAGGTAATACGGCCAGACCGTGCGGTTGCCGACTCATCCAACGGTATAAACCCACACGTGGCACTGTATGCAGCCATATATTGACCAGTCATTTCTCCCTTGATGACTTGGGAGGTGGCATTATTATATATGGCTGCTGCAGCCTCCTCCAGTCTCTCCTGAAGCAACCCTGCAGTCTCTAGCTGGTATGACTGCATAATTTTCTGGCAAGTCATGAGACTGACAGATTTGGTTGCTTTTGTTATCGCTTGAAACTCGAGAAAGGCATTCGCCACGTGATCGCTTGGCTCGGTTACCAACCTGAGTTTCGGCGGGGTGACCTGCCCTCTGTCGGCTCTCGTTGGTGTTGGCCGCTTTTGTTTCGGTGGTTCTGGCATGACCCTGATAAACTCCTGTACCGCATCCATCTGTCTGACGTGACTAGGCTTCGTACCAAATCCCAGTCGCCTGCTTAGAAAGTTGGAGACCGATTTCCATCGATCCTTGGTATTGTTCTTCTTTTCTAAACTGCGACTGATTTTTTCTTCCGAGGCGGCCCTCTCGGCTGCTATCTTCTGCTGCAGTTTCTCTGATCCGCAAGGCGTTGTTGGAACTGACCTCGAGGATGTCGGTTGGACAGTCTCTGCTGTATCCAGTACGGCACACTTTTGGGGGGGTCTAAGAAAACTAAGGTCTTCCCCCCTGTCCTCATACACCACCAACTCGTGATCTTTAGAGGCTTTAATGCAACCGTATCGATCAGCGACCTCGCCCCTGTCGTAGACAATCACCATTGCATCCACACTAATGATTCGGGGGCGCATACTGGTGGTCCAGTCTGTCTCTGCGATTTCGGTGAGCAGCGAGCATACTTGGGCAAATGGAGTTGCCCCATGCCACTCGAAAAGTGCGATTGTTTTATTTTGGGATCGCACAACACGGTAATGGTGTTCGGCAAACTCTGCAACGGGTAACGCATTGAACTTTGCGCGTTTCATGCTTGTTTTGGAGGTACTTCCGTTTATCAGAGCAGCCAGTCCTGGTGATATATTGACGCTATTTCCACTTTCTGCGCGGCAGAAGCTTAGACCGAGTCTCTCGTTATCTCTGTTCATAAAGAGGGCCACACTGCGTAGTCTGATGCTTGGTTTCCCATCTCCTCCGGATTCCAAGAACCCCCATAATGGCAAAATGCTTGGGGTGATCGTCTGCTGGGAAATGCTGTCTGTGGATGCGATAGTGGTGACGTTTGGGCTCGTTTCTGTCAGATCTCTCGGTATTTGTGTAAGCTAAGGTCTCGGTATTTGTCTGTCTAAGATGGATGGATTGTGTGAGGAGTGATATGAAAGAAAAGGACAGAATGGAAGACAAAAACGTGTTGCGCCGACCTCAAGTAATATAGGATCGGGGCAGGAAGAAGAAGAAGAAAACGAATCTGCTGCTCTAAGTCAAAAAATTGCAGAAGCTCATACATATCAAACAAGTTGAAATTATTAATATTTTTTTTCTTTTAAATATAAAGATATTTTATTTGCTTAAAACATGGTATAAAAAGTGTTACTGAAAATATATCGATCGAACATGTTTTGCTTAGAAATAAAGCGTGCAAACTTACCAAAAATATGTCATAAAATTGGAATCATCATCATTTCAGCCGACAGACGTCCACTGCTGGACATAGGCCTCCCCCAAGCGTCGCCACAACGAACGATCATGTGCGTCCCGCATCCATTACAGTTAAATTCATTTAAAAAAATCAATTTTTTGCTTGCAATTAAATGTTTTAAACATATTTGGTAATTTATTATATATTCATATACACATAGCCAAGGAATTTTTATTATATTTTGCTGATCTAGGTAGCTCTTCCAGCACAAACCTGTATTGGTCACGCCGACTAAGAGAGCTTTTATATATAGTTCTTCTGGTGTTTTAAATAGTTCTAAGTGCTTTCGAACAAACATGTATGCTTCATATATACACCGTTAAATTTTAATCGTTTTAATCCCGTGGAGGGTCGATCCGGTACATGAAACACTATCGATTTGTAAAGATAAAATTAAAAAATAAAGTACCTTTTTTTCAAAACTCGTATTAATTTACGCATGTACAAAATTATTTTTTTTAAGAAAACGTCAGCTGAACGAGTGTAGTGTTTCATGTACAGGATCGACCCTCCACGGGATTAAAACGATTAAAATTTAGCGGTGTATATAATGAAGGTGACGGTAGCAAACCAAGTTCCTTAAATATTGGTTGACATGATTTATCAGATGGAATCTCGTATACAACTCTTAGATATTTCTTTTGGGCAACAAATGCTCAATTGTGCTCAGTACTATTTCCCCACATAATTAGTCGTTATGTCGTAGTGAGGACTCTACATAAGCGCAGTATGTCATCACAGCCGTTTTTATATTTGTAACTTTTTTATTGTGTCTCAAGGCATAGACAAAGTTTACTTTATTGCATACAGTATCGACCTGTGCTTTCCAGTCCAAATATTCGTCAATTACTACTCCTAGAAATTTAGTTTTAGTCACTTGTGTTATTTTCGGTTTGTCCATTATAAAATTAAATGCATTATTATAAGATTGATTGAATTGTTTAAAGGCTGATTTATTAAGGTTAATTGATATATTATTATTATTTAGCCAGCTAATTAGATTTTCTATTGTATTATTTATGTCCGCTTCATGATCAGCAATTGATTTATATTTTTTATCGGTAGTAACAATTATGGAAATGTCATCGGCAAAAAGGAAGCATTGATGATTAGTTACGTTCACTATTTCGTTTATTTAGAGTATAAATTTATTTTAATTATGACAATCACTCATCACAGTTAATGATCTCAACATCCAACCTCCTGATAATTCTTATCAACCTCGAATTAAACGGTTATAGGTACTTAATATGCTGATATAAGTTATCATCATGCAGATTAACACTAAAAGGGGAACAGTGTCAACATATCTGAAACTAATGCGTTCCACAGCTTCGTGTGTTCCCACATGAAGTTTCCTCATCAGAATTGAATAAGTCGTTAATATCTTTTGTTTTATTAATTGTTATAAACTAGTGCTTGACTGCGATCCCACCTGATGGTAAGCAGTGATTCAATCTCTGATGGTGAGGCGCACTAGTTTATGAAGAGCCTATTCACTCTAGCCTTGAAGACACCCAAATTATAATCGGACGGGAAGACCGCAGCAGGCAAACTGTTCCAGTCCTTCGACGTACGCGGTATAAATGACGAGGCTAAACGCTTAGTCCGGACCGTAGAGGTTTCAACAACGTAAGGATGGATATTTGCCGTACGTCGGGTTGTCCGATGGTAGAATAGTGATGGCGGAATCAAGTCATGCAATTCCTGCGCAAACTCTTCAAAATGCATCCTGTAAAACACCGAAAGGCTAGCTACCCTACGCCTGAGCTCAAGGCTTTGAAGGTTGGACTTAACCAAATCTGGATCACGAATTAGCCTCTTCGCACGCCTTTCCACTGAGTCCAAAGCTACCAGGTGGCGTTTTGCAGCACCAGCCCATATGTGACTGCAGTACCCCACACACGAACGGACCTGTGCTTTGTATAAAATTAAAAGCTGTCCCTTTGCAAGAACACCGAGTTTTCTAGCAGCCATATTGGCTTTGGGCTCAATGAACCGCACAAAGTTCAGGTCTGAGGAAATTTCAACTCCCAAAAGCTGAAGACGGTCGGTGCACTCCAGGGATACATTCCGGAAAGCAAGAGCTAAGATGAACGGACTCCTTTTGGCGGTGAACAGACACGCTTGTGTTTTGGCGGCGTTGAATCCCACCAAATTGGCTTCACGCCACTTGGAGACTGCCTGAAGTGAGATATTCGTACGCTCTACCATAGCCTCTCTTTCGGACCGGATTAGCTCCTTACTAGCCCGAGCACTGGGCAGGTATCACTCTACAACTGTTCTATCATCTGCATACCCATAGATACCGGGCACCAGCAGATCGTTGATGTGCAGCAGGAAGAGAATTGCAGAGAGAACAGACCCCTGAGGAACTCCGGCATTAGTCGTCATGGGCTCTGATAAGCATCCATCGACAACAACTCGAAGAGACCGTTCACTCAGGAAATCTTATACCTACCTAGTTAATCAGACCAGGGAAAATGCCGTACGCTGGAAGCTTTAGATTAGCTTTAATTTCCTTTAAGACTCGAATAGCTTTGTATTTTATTAAGATACTGGTTATTATTATACCATTTTAGAATTTGTATTAAATAGGCAATTTTTTTAAATAATGGGCCGCCGCAGTGTAGTAATTTTTTTTTTTCATTATTCATACTCTGAAAGTAGGTCTCAAGTTGCCTGAGGAGCGGGCTGAAAGTGATACTTTTCATCCCTAGGGAGTTTTACTTTACAACTGACAGCTGTCAAATTATTTTTTAAAAAAACTAGTTCTATCTTCACATTTCTATTGAACCATGTTATGTTCCAATTTTCCATACAGCCAGTCAATCACAGCGCGATATAAAAATTGAAATAACTAAAAGAAAAGTATTAATAAAATAATGTTATATTTTAAGTGATTTATTTGTTCAACTATTTCTTTAAAATACTTTATTTTTAAAAGGTTACAATTAATTTCTAATTTTTCATTAATGAGGCTGAATAGCTAGCCGGCCGCAGAAAAAAAAAACAAAATGGCGGGAAAGTGACAATCAGTCGTTGGTTTTTTCGAGTTTTGTTTACATTTCCGTACAACAGAGATTTGTATTAACACGTCATTTTTATCAGATTAAAATAGTGATTAACGCCTAATTTCATAAGAGAAGAGGTTAAAGCAGTATTGGAATACCTTTTACCGCCTAAATCAGAAGAAAGATACCTACTTAAAATCATAGGTACAACGACTCAGGTTTTACAAACTTTTTATTTTATTTTTAGTTTCCTCGTATTCGTAATGAAAAGCACAGTGTTTACCTATGGGTGAAAGTAACCCATTTAACCCCTCGAATTAGCGACCTCGCTTCTCTCGGCCGCCAACTCCTTCTCGGGACGAAATGAGTTACTTTCACCCCTAGTGTAACAATGTACTATTATTATATAAAACCCTATACCCACCTAAGATAGAATGATTTTAGTCTAGATTATTTTAATGGGTCCCGACTGTTGCTGAACTGTGGACTGAACTTGTTTATTTTTCTTTTCAGTTTTTATATAAAGTAATTTTTTACGCAGTCGGGTTTTTTTATTTTTTAAATTATTTTTTTTTGTTAAACCTCTGTTCTCAAATCAAACATTGAATTCGAAAAAAAAATACATTAGGTATTGCGTTCAATAGTACAAATTAGTGTCTTGCTTGCTTGTTTTATGCTAATTTGTGTTTAAATAAACTATTTTAACTTTTACATGTTTAATAGATAAAACCGTTCATAAAATAAAAATATTTTTTCTGTTTATATAGGTAAGCAACCTCATTCTTATTTTTACTCAAACAACGCTAGAGTAGCTAGTCTATGGCCACCATTTTGGATGCGCGCGCATAAGAAGAAAGAACAATTTTTTGCCGCCATACTACAAAAAAAAAATTAGTTTTGCTGATAAAGCAATAATTAATTACCTAATTTGTAAAATTTTTCTTCTCAAGTGTGTCGAAAAACGTCGTATGATACACGTGAATATTGGCGATTCCCGTCCTCGGCTCTCTTAAGATCCTCGCCTTCGGCTCGGATCTAAATACCGCCTTGGCGGTAATCACCAACATTATACACTTGTATCATAATGTAGGTACTATTTCGATACAGGGGCCCAAAAATTATGATTCCTTAGAAGAAATGTTAAAATTTGAAATTCAATATTTTTTGTGATGTTATCTGAGATTGTAATAAAAAAAACTTGATACTGGTCTGATAATATACACATTCAGGAGTGACATAACAAAAAACAGAACGAGAAAAACTCACCAACTGAAGAAATGGCAGCTGATTTTATACGAGTAAGTACGATTTTTATTTAAAATATCAAAAATATCAATAATTTGGACATCCATGGGCATATGGTGATATAAGTGGGGTAAATGATAGATGATAATCTGGTTAATCGACAGTTTCAGGGTTATCCATTATTTACGCCACACCCAATAAATTTCATTTCATTTCAGAAAAAGATATAGATAACGTAATAAAGTTAGTACCTTCTATATTCTTTCCGCACCGCTATACAGGGTTATTTGTAAAACACTAACAACCCTGCAGGACTGTATTACTAACATCATAAACAACAACTTTTGTTCTATGACTTTTTACAAGGCATAATACATTTACCAAAAATAAACCTTCAAGATTTCGTTGTTCTATCTAACACATTACAACTCTGTATTTTGCCGTATCTGCTTACGCCTCCCGCGCACTGTTCTCGTAGCAAATGGTAGGCAGGCTTTCGAAACATTGTCATGTGCGTAGGGTACAGTAGGGTAAAGTAGGGTAGAGTAGGATAGAGTAGGGTATAGTGGGCTGGAGTAGGGAAGAGCGGGAGCGAAGCCGCGCTGGCAAAAGCTAGTATTCTATATAAAAAGAAAATTCAAACATAGGATTTCATAATAATAATAATATTTATTTAAGTTAAGTAAGTAATAGACACACTCTATTTCATAATTACTTATATGCCACCTTAAAAAACTCGCCAAACAGGTTTTAATTTTTAGGTATATTAATGTCAGGTATTCCGAATACCTGACATTAATTCTTTCTTTGACAGGATAATTTTTATCATTATAGTAGGGGCGGCCAAATGTTGATTCTGCGCGATACTCGAACGTGTCAGAAAATAATATAGGAAGAAACCTTGCACCCTGTGATTGTACCGCTACAACACACATATGAACCCTTAATATCGTGGGTTCGTTGAGGGGAGTCCGTCAGATTAGTAAAAAAAATCGATCCTCAGATAAACTCGAGCGCGTCAGATTAAGACAAGGTAAGTTAAGTACACGCAGAAAAGTGTATATTTCAACAATCTAACAATTTGAGCGTGGCATAAGCAAACGGGCGAGTCATAAAGTTAGGTTGTAAGTTTCCTGTTAATATTTTGTCTATAAGTGCTTGTCACAGTTTGCTAAGATAATTTTGTTAGAAACATGAAAATTTTACACTTATCGATGGTTTTAGCTACATCGCCCCATGAAAACCATTAGATTATAGGATTTTCGTAATCCTGATAGGATTAACTTCAAAATAAAGGCCAACAAAAACATACCTTGTAAAAAAACCAAGGCTCGCAATTCAGGACTTCTACCGTAAAAAGTTGTTGCAATCACATGTATATCACAAGTAATACATCTTATATTAAATTAGATGGTGTAGTCCGATTGCCAAGTCAATCAAGGTCATCAAGGTCTCTTAAGTACGGACTGAATTTAACCAACTTGGTATTACATGGATCTCACAACTTTTTACGGCAGAAGAACTGAGTTGCGAGCTTTGGTTTATGTAACTCATAATATGATTTAAAAGAGTGCCCATGAAGTTTCTTGCACGTTCTATCCTCCATAGCTATAGAGATCTACGCTTAGGAATATGCAATTTAGCTTCACTTTTTTTGTTGACTGACCGACATATTGTCAATTCAAAAGTACCGTATAATTGGTCTATTTTAAAATAAACTTTTCTGATTTCCGACGTTTTTTTTTTAACATTTTTGAAAATTCTTACATGCGGAGAGATGTAAGAATTTAAAAAAATGCCCCCCTTTCCCCTTTTTTCTTCCACAAAAATAGAAACTTTTCATAGACTTAAATCGTTTTAGAACCTAATCTTCATAATCCAATAGGTCCCCATGACGCTTTAGTAACTGCAAATTTAGCATCCCGGGCTCCCCTGCTATTATCAAGGAGTTATGTCAAGTCAAGGTGTGTTTCTATCCTTTGATTATATACTTTGATTATATACTTGTCTAGATGCCACATTGACACCTATTGAACGGCCCAAATAAAGTCTACTAAAATTGGTAGACTCGCTTCTCCCTTACGTCAGTGTCATTTGAAACACCAAAGGATAACGTGCTCACGAAAAGTAATTAATTATGCCGGTTTGTGCTATCAGACTGTACCGCAATTATTTGGGAAAACCGTATAATAATACCAAGATCACTTTTCATCGGTAAGTTTTATTATTTACCCACTAATATATTAAGAAAGACGATTTTTTCATTCGTTTTTTTATAAGTTATTCTGATTAGCCAGTGTTGTCAGTTTTTTACTAGGGAAATTTGGCGAAACTATGGGAGACATAATACAAATATTAGTAAGTCATCTTTCGATCAGAAGAACATTATTTTATCAATAAATCAATTTAAAAATTACATTATTTATTAAATCAATAAATGATAACTTATCTATACCTACAAAATAAATAAAACCCATGACGTCATGCTCTAAATAGTATTTTTGTTAGTTCTTTCTAATATTTTGGGTTTCAGATTTCCTACGGATCCCATACTAGCAAATTGCTGGAGAGACATTATACTGCGGACTCGAAATTAAGACCAGTGGAAATCCCACAGGACTGCAGTCGTGTGTTCCGAACATTTTTCTGATGATGACTTATATTTTACAAAAAAGGGTTTAGACGGCTAAAGAACTAAAATTACTGATTGTCTCCGATCTTGAACACGCCTATTTCGTCATCCATACCATCAGGTGAGATGGTGGTCAAACGCGAACCTATCAAGAAAAAAAATAAAAGACTGTTTTTTTTTCACTCTATTTTTTGTCTTGTCTTGTCCTTACATCGGACTTTATGCTTTTAATTTGTTTGTTTTATGTACATACATATAAGTACATGTAATCACAGAATTGTTTGTCTTAAAGTCTGTGTTAAATAAATATATTTTTTTCTTTCTTTAATTTACAAAATATTATTTCATTCAACCTATTTTGTTAAACTTTCTTCATAATAAATAACGGATAAAAGGAAAGTTAACCATTTGGAGCAGGCATCCCTAAACACGCACACCTTGACAGTTTGACGACAATAAGTACGCAAGCGGTACTCACACATATCTCGCAATTGGAGACAGTTTTAGTGCATTCGTTTGTTAGCATTGCTCTATCTAGACAAGTATATAATCAAAGTTTCTATCATTCAAGATATTTAACAGGTATCTAGTATGTATATGTAGATAAGAAATATTGTATAGTACCTACCAACTTTATTATCAACAACAGCCAACAACGGGGACAACGGTTTGTTGACTCTAGTCGGCATGTCAAATTTTATATTAAGATGACTCGACGTCAAACGTTTCCTCACAGCTAGTGCTAAGCTTAATATTGTGCGAGAGATACCTCACTATGCAAAATGTTTAGTGCATGCATGTAACGGTGAAGTTACCGGCTATCGCAATATTATCGCCGCTATAGGACAGCTGCAGGTGATCAGCATCGCTACATGGTCACGAGCGCGCTAAAGAAAGGCACAGGTGCGCGTATCTCTTGTGTTATCAGTGACGACACGGGCGGCGCGGGCCGCAGCAGCCGCCGCCAGCGCCAGTGTGCCCCGCGACCGCTCGCGATATGGTGCAGGCGCCGAGACGCAGCTCGGCGCGGCTCGCCGGCAGCGCCGCCAGCAAACCCGGCGCCGACGATGCCGCCGACGCCGCGGACTCGCTGGAAGCGGCGCTGGCGCAGCTCGGCCCCTTCGGCTTCTACCAGGGCTACATGCTCATCATGCTGTGCATCCCCAACCTGCTCGCTTGCATGTACTCTCTCAACTACATCTTCGTCGCTGATCAAGTGCCTTTCCGGTGAGTCCCACTTACCTTTTTCTATCTCTGCTTTTTTTAGAGTTTTTCATGCATTTTGTACGTCTGACACGTTTCTTTTGATTTATCAAGAATCAATTTTATTATAATTATTATCAATAAAGTAGATATACCAAATTCCTCAAAATCTTATAAGTAATCTATCTCGTCCTCGTTAGTAAGCAAATGTATTATTATCTTTTTATCAGTATTTGAACATTATCCCACATTACTATACTTTATTTCAATGCGTTTCAGTTAGAACGAATACGAACTGTTGGTATTGTTTACCATGCGAATATTGCACTCTGATGTCATTACCAAAAAATAAAAAAATAACTCAGACGACAAAATAGGACAGTGCAGTACTAAATAATAATTTAGTTAGAAATTTTATATTCAGAGCCCAACTTCTGAAATAAATTCTTACACAGTAGTACCTAAGCGCTAAAGCAAAACACACCACGCGCCAAAAAGTCTCTCGGAACAGAATCAAGTAGGTAGGTAACAACAACACTTACGTAGGTACACATTACCTACCGCAACTGTGGATCCGTAACAAGGTTCAAACAGCATAATAGTCAAGTCAAAAATCACAATATTAAAATCAACCAAACAGCAAATCTAAATTATAGATCTGAGAATCACATAAGAAATTATCGCATTGCCGATCACAGAGATATTCATGCTACTGACTATGCTCAGCCTTCATGCTACTGAATATTGACCCAATAAGGATTTAAAATCAAGAGTAGGTATACTAGTCGTTTCTTATGAACACACGGCTTTCTCTATGGCATTGGTATTTTGCGAAAAAATTTCAAATATCTTCGAATGAATGAATATTCAATTCACAAAAACTAATTGGCTTATCGCTGCTGGTCGTAATATTATTGTGTGGTGGTTGCCGAGCCTGTTCCGTCGTGAACATGCGAGGCTGCGGAGTCGTCTCCGGCAGTCCGTGCTCTCGGCGCGCCGCCACCGCTAGCGTCTATCTTATCGACAGATTGTTTGATAACAATCACTGTGCCGTCTTTAGCCTCGGTCACAATAAAACAAACTAAATATTACATATCTTTTCCCATTATTGACCTAACTGAGTGCCTACTTTATGGAGATGATATTTTTTGCTACAGCATATTCTTAATTCTAACAGTAAACAATATGCGTACGTATCTAATTTGGATTATAATATATGCAAAGTTCTAAGTATTTAAATGTTAGGTAAATTTGTACAAAGATAGAAGCTTATAACTATCATTATTTAGGTTCTTTTTAAATTAGAATTTGAGTTTCGAATTTACGTGGCGAATCTTCACAGCCGGGTATCGCTCGGCAATGTAGCACTCATACTCAGGCACACAGCAAGCCGAACAGATGCGGTAGCTATCCAGCACAGTATCGAAGTTACGACAGTTCCTCAATAATGTCATCTTTCAGTTTCCTTCAATTATGACACATATTGAAGCGCGACAGCTGGCAGACCTTGAATACCAAGGTCTGCCGGTAATACCTGAAAACGGGTTTTACGAATGCTAATATACCAAGAGATACAAATTGTAAACACAGTTCAACTTTATTCACCATCATGAATGGCAACTACACAAGTCGCCATTCATGATGTTCCGCACAATTGCATTTAACGACACGAGTGCTTGCCTGAAAGAAGTGACGCTGGCTGTCGATAACAACGCACCTCCCGGGCACGCGGCGTGGTGTCACGCTCACCGGTCGCCGGGTGCACGCTGCACGGATTTCTTTGTTTAGCTGTAACATGTTGTTTATATATTTGGATTAAACTGTTGATGATTCATAAACAAATGTTTGTTTGATATCCTAAATGAGTCAATATCCACTTGAGAGTTTGAAGGAGTCTAGGTGAAGTGTTCAATCTGACCAGTCTTGCCACACATCGTCACTACTGAACATGATCCATGAAGTAATATTGCAGTTGAGGGGAGCAGAGCGACTACGTCATCACGAGACTCTTCATTGAGAGACACTTTATAAACAATAATCTGGTATACAGTCATTCGGTGTAGGGAACAGGGCGCTGAGCACAGAACAGAAAATACTTTTCTTTATTCCGTGGCGCTGAGTAAGACTTAGGTAGGAATACAATCTGTTTGATAAGGAACACGCCCGAGTTGACAGCGAGTTGTGTTCCACGTGCGCCTCAAAGTGACATCGATGCCTGCCAGGGCGCTGGGATTACTCAAAACCACCACCTTGGAACGCAAAGGGCAGCTGAAGGAATAGGGTAGGTGTGACACTTCATCTCGCTAGAGCGGAATTTATTTGTTATTTTCCACCCAAAAAAAGTTAGGTTTTTTTTATTGCTTTTACAAAATACACTCGGTACTTATTAGGTACCTAAAGAATTCACTGACTGATTTACAAAACAAATCTTGATCAAGGACATGATGTATATGTATACATAGGTATATGCTACTGTTTGATAAAATCACAAAATCAATACGAATAATCAATTTACCTAATCCATAATTACACTTGATAGGAAATAAAAAAAACAACGAAAATTACGCATTTACCGAAGAAAGCTCGATGACCTTGCCAATGTTTGTCATCAACAAAACGATACCTACCTTTTTAGAATCAATTGCTAATAGTTAACAGTGTCGTGAATCATAGACCCAGACGTGTCCAGACGCCGATGTCTACCTCACATAGTAAACAGTGATGACTGGACTACTAATGAACCGCGTGGCTACGTAAAAATAATAGCCATACGGGTTGAACTTCAAGAGTAAGCAACGCTTGCCAAGATGCGGTCGTAGATGGGTGACCACGGGCCATCCATTTCATAGCTCATAAAGCCCTTAGAATTTGTTTGTCAGAATTTATTTTGCATCGGACAACCCACTCACATGAGCAAAACGTTTTAGAAACACATTCTTTGTGCGTACAGCTAAGGAATGGAATTCCTTGCCGGAGTCTGTGTTTCCTAATAGTTACAACCTGAAGGTACTTGTTTAGGTCAATACTGAATAGGCAAGAGTCATCGTCAACCACATCGCTTTCCTACAGGTGAGATAGCGGTCAGGCGCAAACTTATCAATAGTAAAAAAAAACAAAGCAGATTTAACGATTGTCAAAGATCTTGAATGACTTCAAGATCTTTGACAATCGTTAAATAGTTAGAAATATAATAGAGGAGGATCGTATTATCCTATTACCAGATTGTAGAGCTTGAATATGCATCCACCCCACTACGAAAAATGCTAGTAGTCAGTGATGTATCTAGTTACATTATACGCCAACCACATGTTGGGGAAAAAGCAGGCTGACTGATGGACTGATGACCTTCTTTCCGTTCTCTATTTCATTGGACGACTGTCGATTGTTGCTGTTCACACTAGACGCTGCCGACCCGACCTAATGTGAACACCACCAATGGCACGGTCGTTTTACTGCCCGAATCGTCACAAAGCAGTCAGTCGTGAGTTGGCTTTTTTAAAAGATGGACGACGACGACGTTTTAATTGTATTGAGGTATTTAAATAGAAGGCAGAAAAAAAAGAAAAAGGAAATATTGGGTGCATCCAATTATTGCCCAGCGAAATGAAATTGGAACATTTCAAACTATAATTGGCTTCGCCGCTTCGCGCCGACCAATGTGAACGGCGCTATACTTGCCAGTACGCCAATATTATGCCGATCCGACAGAAATCGTGGCTGAACGGCCGGTAAAAGTGTCGGCTCTGTTAGTTTTGTCGGGTCGCCCATATGTGAACGGCGCTATTGAAATACATATGCCAATATGGATCCGACACTTTTGTCGGCTCGATAAAATTGTCGGTCCGACCTAATGTGAACCCGCTCTGACATTAAAAATGCTGAAAGTAAATTTTCCTTTTGTATTGTATTGTCCCAGCAGTGGGAACATTAAAAAGGCTGATGATGATGATGATGATGAAATTTTCCTTCAAGCGTAAAATTCGGAACTACTAAGTACCTACTTGAAGTCCTTTCAACCAGGGATGTTACGGAGCTTCGACTCCGACTCCGTTAAGTCGGAACTTCCGATATTATTACACCTTCGGTTCCGACTTCGGCTCCGATATTTTTCAATCGGAGTTTTAATCGGAGGTCCGGAATCCCCCAGACTCCCGCTATGCACGCTATTGTCATTTATTTTTTCACTTGTTGTTAGTTTGCACACGACACGTTTGTCTTCTTTATATCTCTCTCCTGCCACCACTTCTGGCCCACTTCCGCCTCCGGTTCCGACTCCGGTTCCGATTCCGGTTCCGACTCCGATAAATCAAATTTAAAAACTCCGACTCCGCCTTCGGTTCCGATTTAAATTCCCTCCGTTACATCCCTGCTTTCAACCTTAGTTCGGTCTTCGTCAAAATTATTATTCTTGATATTTTTCACAGTTTCTAATTTAGCTTATATATGTATTTTATTATTATAAATAATTTATTTATTTTTTCTGCTCTTAAAGTATCTGTTATTTATTTATTGTGCAAATCTACCACAGTGTTGTCTTTTTTAATCCAAAGGTTGACTGGTAGAGAATGCCGTATTGCATTAAGTCCGTCTATGTATCAACCACTACTGTACATGAAGTTTAAATATATGTATAAATGACGTATGCTGCGACAGATGCGTGGTGCCGGAGTGCGAGGACGGCGTGCCGCAGTTCGACAATGATGTGGCGTCGGCGCTGCTGCCGCCGGTGTCCTGCCAGCGATACGCGCCGCTCACCGAGCTCGACCTGAGCGGCTGCGATCGCAACGCCTTCCACTACAACAAAACCATCGCCTGCGACACCTTCGTTTACGAGACCATGGACACTATCTTCGCAGAGGTATGCTATAATTGTACCCTTACTACCAACCACTCGACTTACTTATATGGTCTGTGCTGCTTGGCACCTTTAACCATAAGTCTAAATTATTAGTCTTCATTTTATCCATACATCCGTCAATGCCTAAATATCTTGAACACAAACTATACGTTAGAGTATGAAAAGAAATAAAGATGTTTTACTCATAGCTCAATTTTGAAAAAAAAAGACACAGAATGCTTCATCGTCTCGTTAGTTCGGCCATCACGCCCGCCAGTCGGATAACTTCATGAAATGGTCTCAACTCATCTAACATCACAACATTGCATTACGATTTCAGTGATTGCATTAGAGCGTAACTCTTTCTTCTGACCTGCTTTTGTAAACCATCTGAAACTTGTCGATTGCATAAACTCTGGCGGCGAGGAAGTTAATCAATCCATATTTTGTATGCAGTTCAAGAATTGAGTTTTATAAATTCGTAACATTTAACTTGTTTTGTTTTTCATAAATGAGATGGTGCTCTCTTCCTAAACGTGCGGTTATTTTAAATATTGCGCGGGATTAATGTTTCAGTTCAACCTGGGGTGTCGCGAGTGGATGCGCACCATGGTGGGCACAGTGCGCAACATCGCGCTGCCCTTTGCGCTCATCCTCACCGGATTCGTATCCGATAGGTACGTAAGATATCAACTATGCCGTATATATGTTACTGTAAAAGCTCGAACTACGGTAAATCTTAAGATTTTCCAGTAAAACCCAAGATTTACCAATTATAAATGGTAAATATCCATAAAAGTTTGCGATTCGAACTTTTACCACCATTCACTTGGTAAATCTTAGGATTTACATTAAAGGCACGGTAAATGTTGAAAAAAATCATGTCATAACATGTAAAGCGCATCGACTTGTACTCGTGGGCAGTCAGTCGCCCCCGCTTCCTGGGCACCGTCTCTTTTGTTTGTTAAAACCAAATAATAAGAAGAATAATGATTCAATTAGACTGGCTAATATAAGCGTTAACTTTGTATTCGTTTGTTAAATACCAAATAATAAGAAAAATACGGATTCAGTTAGATTGGTCAACGTAAGCGTTATGTTTGTGAGAAGATAATTTTACTTGTGTTATTTTTTACTGCTTAGGAAGTATTTAGAATGTTAAAAAAATTACTTGTTAGAAACAAGTAATTTTTTATTAATATAACTCCGTAATGAAAATAATTTAAATAGTTTAGAATTATACCTAAGTTTTTAACTAATCGTTAATTGAAATAAATGACGAAGAATTAAGTAATCATTGTATTATTCCTAAAACTAACATTTACCAGTCCACATTGGTAAAACCTAGCATGTACCTAATCGGAATGGTAAAAGCCCGAAAAAAGCGTCGCATTATAATAAATACTTACATTTACCAACTCATGTCGGTAAATCTTAGGTTGTACTAGAAAATCTTAAGATTTACCATAGTTCTAGCTTTTACAGCAACATATACCTACATATGTACCTACTTATCTACTTTCATCACAAAAACCAAAATCAATCGAAATTAGTTCAGTGATTATAAGCGTGATAACACACAACAAATAAACAGATTTCATATTGTAAAACATTAGCTTATGCCCGCGGCTTCGCCACCAGAAAGAATTCACTCATATAATTATGAGATATTCACTCAGGAATAAAGCAGCCTTCTATCGGTGAATAAAAATTTTCGTAATCGGACCAGTACTTACAGAGATTACCTCCTACAAACAAAAAAAAAAAAACTTTACCATTTAATCATATTATTTAATGTAGATTTTTATAATATCGTGAAATAGCAAAGTTCCGTGCTTTTAGGTTCGGGCGGCGCACGGCGTTCTGTCTGTTCGCGTCGTGCGCGGGCGTGATGGGCATCGTGAAGGCGTTCTCCGTCAACTACCAGATGTACCTCGCCATGGAGTTCCTGGAGGCGGCGCTCGGCTACGGGTTCAACAGCGCCGGCTACGTCATGAGTAAGATACTCAGCTGTTTTACACTACTGATCCTTGAGAATCAAGATGTTACTTCCACGGAGGTCACCCTTGATTCTGAACTGCTCAATTAATCTGTATTTTCCCATGTGTAAATTTTGCTTTAAGATTCACGAAGAGGTAATTTTTAAGGTCGCTTGTCTGAGTCTGAGAAACACCAGTAACACACTGGTGTTTCTCAGACTACGAGTAATACTGTTCTCACATGATTTGACCGGTACAAGTAATCGTAGCGTGGATACCAAGGATATCAAGTCTATATTTAAAGATTCATGGCCAGTAACATGTAAAAATGTTGTTTACAACCAATTTACTGAATAAAAGTCATTGGCAGTGGTGGAGATCGCACACCCATCGCTGCGCGCGACGTTCGCGTGCGCCACCGGCATCGCGTACGGCGCGGGCGGCGTGCTGTTCGCGTGGCTGGCGTGGAGCGTGCCCTACTGGCGCCACCTGCTGCTCACCATCCACAGCCTGGCGCTGCTGCTGCCGCTCTACTGGCTGCTGCTGGACGAGAGCCCGCGCTGGCTACACGCGCGTGGCAACGCCGACCGGACCGCCGCCGTCATACGGAAGGCTGCTCGATGGAATAAGGTGACCAATCTAGAAATACACAACACAGCCAGTGCCAATTACTGGTATGTAGCTGAACACTATCAGTAACACAAAACGCCGAGTATATCAGTACTATACACTTCATAGTTGTAATCGGCTACAGCCCATACTGAAGTAACGCAAATACTTGCAGATCATCGTGAACGAGCAGGTGATGAGCAAGCTGAAGGACGACACGAAGGCAGAGGCGCAGGAGACGCGGCAGAGCCCCTGGCTGAGCGTGGTGCGGTCGCGCGTGCTCATGTGGCGGCTGGCGGTGTGCGGCTGGTGCTGGGCCGCCACCACCTTCGTGTACTACGGGCTCACTATCAACTCCGTGGCGCTGTCCGGCAACAAGCACGTCAACTTCGCGCTCAACATGTCCATGGAGATCGCCGCCTCGGTGCTCATCATGATGGCGCTCGAGCGCATCGGCCGCAAGCTCTGCATATTCATCGCGTTCCTGCTCTGCGGGGTCGCTTGCGTATCACCCTTCTTCATAGGTAAGCCCTTACGCAATAATATTGTCGGTTATTCAACAAAAGAATAAGGAAACCTACTATTGTTCTTACTATGACTAGGACTGTATTACTTGAGAGACCTAGTAAATTTTTAGTAACCAATTCAAAACTTCAATTCTCTCTCTTCAATTCTGCTCGTAATTTAAATACTCGTATTTTAATAATGCTCGTATTTTAATATTTCTGATCGTATTTAAATTACGAGCCCTTGAATTTAGCGACCCTATGTTGTCTAGTTACATACGTTTATTTCAGTTTAATTCGTTTTTATAACCCACCTGCGTTGTTGCCCGCAGATCACGACGGCACGTCGCTGGGGCTGTTCTTCGTGGGCAAGCTGGCCATCACGTTCGCGTTCAACTCGCTGTACGTGTTCACGGCGGAGCTGTACCCCACGCACGCGCGCTCGTCGGCGCTGGCCGCGTGCTCGCTCATCGGCCGCATCGGCTCCGTGCTGGCGCCGCAGACGCCGCTGCTGGTCAGTATACATCGTAGCGAGGCTCAAAACCGCAACGTTGCGTCGCTAAGGTCGGCTATTGCAACTTATTGCAGGGTATCATTAGCGATACTTTGGCGAAAAGATCGTGTTGCTGGTCTTTTAAAATTATCTCCACCAAGTGACCATCATTCTGCATTGCTACTATTGTGACTCAGCATTGATGCTATGCAGCATCAATACGGTCACCCGGTCGTGTGCTGTAGTGACTATACTTATATGGGTTCACCTGTTAACGCTGTTGTTTGCTTCTATGCAGTCCCACCTTAGTGTTATGTAGTAGGTATGCAGTTGCATATCCGACAAGCAGCTAGGAGTAGCGCTGCAACGAAGCGTTAAGGAAACGTTCCAGTGAATCAATGCAAAAAGTCTTGGAGGGCGACCTCTCTGTGTGCTTCTCAACGGATACTTACACTACTGTAACTGTAAATTAACAAAGCTTTGCAAATTCACATCGTGGTTTTGAGTTTTTATCCTAAGTCTAACTCTAGATATATCTCAAGCTCTAGCAATCGTCCTCATAATATTTTTTCTGTCAGAACATGTACGTGCAAGCGCTGCTGTACGGCGTGTGCAGCGGGACGGCGGCGCTGGTGGTGCTGTTCATGCCCGAGACGCGCAGCGCGCGCCTGCCGCAGCACGTGGCCGACGCAGAGCGCCTGCGCAGCGCCGAGCCCGCCATGGCGCCGCCCGGCCCGCCCGCGACCAGCCGCCGCGCCGCCTCCGCCGACACCTGACCCCCGCTGCAGCGCCGAGCCCGCCATGGCGCCGCCCGGCCCGCCCGCGACCAGCCGCCGCGCCGCCTCCGCCGACACCTGACCCCCGCTGCAGCGCCGAGCCCGCCATGGCGCCGCCCGGCCCGCCCGCGACCAGCCGCCGCGCCGCCTCCGCCGACACCTGACCCCCGCTGCAGCGCCGAGCCCGCCATGGCGCCGCCCGGCCCGCCCGCGACCAGCCGCCGCGCCGCCTCCGCCGACACCTGACCCCCGCTGCAGCGCCGAGCCCGCCATGGCGCCGCCCGGCCCGCCCGCGACCAGCCGCCGCGCCGCCTCCGCCGACACCTGACCCCCGCTGCAGCGCCGAGCCCGCCATGGCGCCGCCCGGCCCGCCCGCGACCAGCCGCCGCGCCGCCTCCGCCGACACCTGACCCCCGCTGCAGCGCCGAGCCCGCCATGGCGCCGCCCGGCCCGCCCGCGACCAGCCGCCGCGCCGCCTCCGCCGACACCTGACCCCCGCTGCAGCGCCGAGCCCGCCATGGCGCCGCCCGGCCCGCCCGCGACCAGCCGCCGCGCCGCCTCCGCCGACACCTGACCCCCGCTGCAGCGCCGAGCCCGCCATGGCGCCGCCCGGCCCGCCCGCGACCAGCCGCCGCGCCGCCTCCGCCGACACCTGACCCCCGCTGCAGCGCCGAGCCCGCCATGGCGCCGCCCGGCCCGCCCGCGACCAGCCGCCGCGCCGCCTCCGCCGACACCTGACCCCCGCTGCAGACTACTCGACGTCTCCGTTGAAACTAAACCCGGCAGCTACCGACACCGCTCGACAGCTGCTTCCTACATGGCTCCTGGAGCAAATAGCAAGCTCAGGATATGGGTATCATGAGCTACGGAGACGGTGCGACCGATAGAACCAACTCTTTTGGAAATAAATGCGAATGGAATCAAGATGGCGTTAATAGTTCATGATGCGGCTCCAGGCTACAGTACAAACAGCCGTGGCCCAACAGCCCGCCCTGCCTGCAGCAGTCGAGACGAGCGGGAGCGCCGCGTGCTCTGGTCCAACGTCCCACAGAGCGGCAAAACTTAGTTATTTGTATATGTGTGTGTGACTGATCTCGACATCATCATTAGGTTAAGGACTGAAGTCAATAGCGATAATAATAGAACCAATAACCACCAGGCGTGCTATTCTCTATGAAAACAGCCTTGAGCGCAGCGGTGGCCGTAGCGACGAAATCCGAATACATAGGTAGGTACATAGATTCCGTTGCTGCGGTGTCTTTTTAGAGAATAGCACTGCTGGCCCTGCAGTCTCGAAATTAAAAGCGGAACTGACGCTTGACGTCGGCTACCGATCACTAACCCTTACAAATTTCAGCTGTCCTTAGGGAGCAGGGCCAATGCTCGCTAAGGCCAAGGGGAATTTGTGAAAAGGAAACCCATGCTCCTAGAACACAAGGGGCACTGGTGTGCTTTTAGTTAAAAAAGTCTGACACGCCCTCTCGCTCCACTCTGAAGCGGGAGTAACCCGAAAAAAGCTCCTCTAGGTCACTACGACGACGCGCCGACGCCCCAAATCTTTAATGGTATTGAAACTTATAAAAACTTACATTAGGGTTTTAATGTTTACTATAGGTACTCTAGTACAATACTGTTAGTATTTTGTAATAAACTGTGATACTTGTGTACTTACTGGTAATCAATAAACGTGGTATCAACGCTATATTGCAAGAGTTTCACTGCCGCATGCCGGACGAAGACCTTGGAGGGATATTATGATAGGTACCTATGGGTTACAATACGGATGGTACATTCTGGTACCCACGCTGCGATGCTAACTATAAAATGTTGCGGATGCCGATTTTTACACATCCGCGGATGCGAATGCGGATGCGGAGTTTTGAAGGCTCACATCCGCGGATGTTTAAATATTTTACAATCAGCTTTATCATGGTCCATTATAGTTACATTGTGACATTAGTGACATTATTAATTAACTAGTTTGATAATATACACCGCTAAATTTTAATCATTTTAATCCCGTGGAGGGCCGATCCGGTGCATGAAACACTATCGATTTGTAAAGATAAAATTAAAAAATAAAGTATCTTTTTTTCAAAACTCGTATTAATTTACGTACTTACGAAATTAATTTCTTTAAGAAAACGTCAGCTGAGCGGGTTCAATGACCTGTAGTTAGTAGTCGACGTTGCGTACAAACTATCTACAGGTCATTGAACTCGCTCAGCTGACGTTTTCTTAAAGAAATTAATTTCGTACATGCGTAAATTAATACGAGTTTTGAAAAAAGGGTACTTTTTTTTAAATTTTATCTTTACAAATCGATAGTGTTTCATGTACCGGATCGACCCTCCACGGGATTAAAACGATTAAAATTTAACGATGTATAATCTACTAATAACGGGAACCACGCTGAAAAAATAAAGAATTTTGTTATAAAACGATAAACTTTACCTACAATAAAACGTATTACCGGAGTAAAACTACTACCGGAGTAAAACTACTTACCTAATGGAATTTACCTGGCGCTTATAATAAGCGAGCTAGCACTCATTTAATCTAACTAATACAAAGTTTTCCTATAAACGACTATTTACACACAACGATCACTCTATCACAACAACACTTACCTACTCAAAATATCTATCTACTTATGTACACAGCGCTAACAAACGTGTAATTATTCATATATATAAGAAACAAATGATGCACTACAACGAACGCGTCCGATCGTTCTTTTCCATTGGTCATTGTCACGTGCGAACGGCACGTGCCATTCGCTGGCCCCGTCCAATTTCTTTCTTGTCGCAACTTGTATGACATCTGCATCCGCATGAACATCCGCATTGATTATTGCGGATGCGGATGCGGATGCAGATGTCTAAATCAATGCGGAAGCTCCGCATTTGCGGATGCGGATGCGAATATTCGCAACATCCCTATCATAAATGCAGCTCCTAATCCACGTCTTCGGGCTTTCTCAACTTCTGGCTTTTTGTAGAAATGGAAAATCACTTTCTGGAAGTAGGTTATAAGGTACTGGTACTTGTGTAGTTTTATTTAATTTGCAGCATCGTAACTGAGCCTCAACTTTATTATAGTCGACCCCCTCGAGTAGCCGGTCTACCCGCGTTTATTAATTTCTTAGTAAGTGTATTGAAAAAAGTCGTTTGATACACGTGCTGTCACTGCAGCCCTCGACTCAATAACACATCGCCTACGGCTCGTGCGGATTCCGCCTCGGTCGCAATGACAAACATTCTGCACTAAAATGTATTATAAATCAAATGGAACTAGTGATAACAACATTCAACATCATTGAACGACGAATGTAGGGTGATTGTGCTGGTTTACCGTCCAGTTCCACTATTAGTCCATTTGACTTAGCTGCTACAAACACATGCGTAAAACTTGAATACAAACCTACCTTCCTGCGCAAGTTTTAACTTTTTGTGATCCGTAATGCCTGAGCAACAGTTCTACTAAGATGAAAATGTGATTAGACAATTAGTGAATTTATAAAAAATAACGTCAGTAGCCTTCGACTTCGCTTACGTGCATTGAAGAAGCCATCGCGTTAGAAAAAAAAAATAGCGACGAGAAAAGTTCATGACTGTGATGTTCAATTTAAAGAAGTACATTTTGATACAAGTGCAGAAAGTTTGTCATTGCGAAGGTATTTCAGGATATTTTATTTTGCATCACAAAGCTGGCAACTCCGATAATTGGACGATAACCGGCGCAATCACCCTACTTGGGCAGAGCAATGGAAGGGAAACTCGCGGGGGGTCGGGCGGCGCGGGCCGCTTACGTACCGCGAACACGCTTAGTTTGCAGTATCGACCGCGAAGGGCAGACGCGGGCGTGTTTTTTGTGTAATAATTATACCTACTTACATATTCTATAATGGTGCGCACAAACTGTTCTGTGTACGGATGTTTATCGACATCGAAATCCCAGGACTTAAGGTTTCATAGATTTCCCAGCGACGAGAGGTAATTTTCTTCATTTGCTTACCATAGACTTATAGAATATTCCATCCAGACGCCTCACCGCTAAAGCGCCCCATAAACGATACGATCCGTCTGTACGATCCGTCTGTTCAGATTCAGACCGATCGTAACGACGGATCGCAAGTGTATGTCAAGATCGTTAACGATATACTTCATCGAAAACGATATCGGAGATCGCAACAAAATCCCATGTAATCAGACGGATCGTACAGACGGATCGACAGTGTATGGCCCCTTGCGATCAACGATTCGATTTAGTCAATCTGACGCCAGTCGCCGCACGCATCGCACGCCTTCTTCATCGCGTTACGTAGGTATTCGTACAGTCGTACACTGAGTGTGGGTGTAGGTAGGCACCTATTCGATGAGTGAGGCAAATAAAATGACCACGTGGAGTAACGACCATTTATTAGAGTTTATAGAGTTATTCAGAGAGCAAGAGCCTCTGTGGAAAACGAAACACAAAGATTACCATAAATAATAACTTAAGGGGCCGGCGGAGGATGAATTTCCATACAAACGTAATACCACGCTCATTTGCAGTTGGAGCATATATCCAACATATTATGATGATATTCGGTTAAAGACAATATTTATCTAGGTTCCTACGTCGAGAATATTAGAAATATTGTTATTTTTAATACAAGAAAAGCCAAATGGCATGTTTTGCCATTTACGCTATAAAAAAGTGCGAAATACAATTTGCTTAAATTTCTTTTTGTTTTTTTAAAAAAGAAAGACGTAGGAACCTAGATAAATATTGTCTATAACCAAATATCATCATAATATGTTGGAAATATGCTCCAACTGCAAATGAGCGTGGTATTACGTTTGTATGGAAATTCATCCTCCGCCGGCCCCTTAAGAGAACCGCATGTTACGAAATATTTTTAGAAAAAATGAAAAAGGCGATAGGTACTAATTTTAATAATTTTAAATTCGTGGGTTCCGTCATTCTCATGTAATTGTGTCAATCTTCGGGATGGAACCTTAATTCATTTAAAATATTTATGTGCGAATACTGATTTCGCTTAAATAGTCATTTTTTAACCCACACTTTTCTAGGCTTTCTTTTTTTTTGTAATTGTAACTGAATTAAAGTTACCGTCACATGTGAAAGCAAAAGAAGTTCGTTTTCCATTTTCTGGAGCACGTTTTGAATTATTTGATCACACATTTTATCCTTCCGTTTCAAACAAGTAAACGAAGATCGTTACGACCGATCGTTGAGACCGATCGTTACGTGTATGTGCGTCACTTTTGCAGTCGTTAACGATCTCCTGCAGATCGATCGTACAGACGGATCGTACCGTATATGGGGCCCTTAAGACAAAATTGACTTGTGCACAAAATGGCCACTTTTCCTTATTATTTACGTGGAAGTTGTCACTAATTGCGTATGGGGTAGTATAGTAGCCCTAGGAGTAATTAAATATTTCAAAATGTAATTGATTATGGCATTAAACCAATTCAAATTGTGTGCACGTCACAGTTTTGTCCAAGCGACGCGACGCGGCGGCGTTTGGAGGAGGTATTTCATTTGTCTAAGTTGTGTACTTAAAAGTTGGAACTAAATACCGAAACACCATCTAGTAATTACCTACTTACTAAGTATTATGTAATTAATTGTATTAACTAGGTAGGCACGTTAAGGGCTATTTGCATTCGATCGTGACGAGAAAAACCTCATAAAGTTTTATCAAAATTATGTACCTAGTAGGAGGTACAATCAGCATTATTTACCTACCTACTGTTGGAATATAACAAAACCAAATCCATCCTGCTTCAACACTATGGTCTTTCTCTTTCTAAGCAATAAATACTATATTTAATGGATAGAGTCCCCGTGACCACTTGACTGAAATCCCTAGAATGGTTACAGTAACTGTATTCCACTAGCCTTGCTGCACACGTCTCACGTGATATTACTGAAACACACCTTCCAATATAAAGAAAAGGATAATAAACAGTTATTATTGAAATCCTTAAAACGAAGTTTCTCTTTGGTGTCCTATTCCCCAACACCTACTTATTAGATAAGTAGGTAGGTTACTTCTAGGGTTGCCACCCGTACTTTATAATAAAGTATTGTATGTTATTTCAGGTAATTGTACTCTATACTTTATGAGAACAATAAAGTACTTGAAAATACTTTATTTCGCATGATTTGATTTCATTCGTCATTGCTTTTTCTTGCGTTTCTGAATTTAGTATTATTTTAGTAAAGTTATGTAAAAGGTTATTGTTTTATATAAAAGTAGACATTATGACGAACATTTTGATATGCATATTGTACGTATTTTAAGAAGGAATAAATAAATATGGCATCCGAAAGGGCTCGGCTGAAGTGAAAATGATAGTAAAATTATGGGTTTAAAATTCATGGTTCTCGCGAACATTTTTTTTTGACATTACGAGCATGGCAGTTGAGGCTCATTCTGTTCCCTTCAAAATGGTTGAGCTGAGTGGGGCTGATGCATGTGTCATGCTCGTGAACGGGTGCCGTCAGATAGTATTATAATAGTAATCTAAGGTCAGATAATAATAGAAACAAGACATATGTAACCAAGATTATGTGTAACTCATAATAATTTAAAAGAGTGTCCATGGAGTTTCTTGCACGTTCTTCTCCATAGAGATCTGCGCTTTGGAACGTGCAATTTCGCTTCACTTTTTTTGGACTGACCGACATTGTCTATTCAAAAGTGCCTGCTAATAGTCTATTTGAAATAAATGGTTTTGATTTGATTTAATCACAATGTTTTATTTCCCATTTGGTGACAACCCTAGCATATTTTCATGTGACCGCGTATAGTCTGTTTAGTAAGTCAACCGACTTGGGAATTTTGTATAATATTTAATCATTTAAAAAATACTTATATTCGATACTTTTTTTAAGGTTCTTCTATCAGTTAACAATGATCTCTATCTCTTAATTAACCTTGATTATTGAACTCGTGTTGACTACATCAGATTTCATTAAATCCTAATAATTATCCAAGTCGTTTAATTTATTAGACAGACTCTAAGTACCTACACTGGCGGCGGCATCGCGCGACATCAAAGGCGTTGCGCTACTGTAGGGAAATGTAATACTGTGGTACAGTGTCGTAGTGTGCGTGGCCTCAACTCTCGTGAAACTACGTTATACCTACATAACTAAGTAGATATTTAATATTTTTTCGAGAACCAATTTTAACATTGTAATAATACAAGTTTTAATATGTAATGCTGTGTAATGTGGCCTAGAATAGTACCGCCTCCAATCCTCCCGTGTGGTTGTCGTAGGTAGGTAGGTAGGTACTGGTAGGTATAAGGCGACAAGGAAATACTTATTTATTGTACAAGGGGGCAAAGATGTTGTTTAACTCTCGTGTTTACGAACTTATATTGAGAGCAAGCGAAAGATTCCAATATTGAACCACGAGCGCACAGTGGTTCATTTGTATAGGTGTGCGGAAAATATTATTTTTTCTACTGAAATCAGGATTTATGTTAAGCACTTATGCATTTCACGATCACTCATAAATACAATGTTAGCCATTTCAGAATAGGAAATATTAAAAGCGGAAATCACTACCAAATGATGTTGCCTTCTCAAATAAATAGATACCTACTCGCTACTAAATAAAAACTGATATGATACCCCTTACATTAGTTATTATTAGAGTTATTCACGATAATATTACTAAAATACTCTCAATAAGCTCATTTAAGCGTTATTTTTCTCAGTAAAGTATACTCATTAGTTAATGTAACTATAGAGCCAGAGTTGTAGTTAGTTGCAGCTGAAATGTACATAATACCAATTAAATGCGGCCCTTTTAACATAGCGAAATGGTTTAAAAAAAACAGTTCCATATAAAATTACACTACAATCAAAATATTGTAAATATTTTTATGGTTTATTTACTTCATAATTGTGTCTCCCAAAAAAAAAATAGAATTGTTAAGTTATTACTTATAATAATGTTATAACTTTGTACGTCCTTACTCGGTCATCTTTGATAGTTTATTAATGTCTGAAAATAATTATTATTTTACACAATTTTTATCACATTCATTTTATTAGGTGTCTATTATGTGATGCGTGACATATTACAAGTGTAATATTCACTTTGAAAATTAGAATTATTTCCGCTCTTGCACCACTGTGGAGCGTAGCGAGTGGTTCAAAATTTGGAATCTTGAGCTTTGCGAGGGTCTCAAGGCGCGAGAGTTGAACAAACTGCCGCCGAGTATAATACAACTTTTTTCACCTCATTACCGCGAGGAAAACTGTTAAGATTACAAATTTCATCCAAATGTAAGCTACTTAACAATCATTACTCAAAACCATCGACTTTTATTAGTCAATGCTACCAGTTAACGTGTAGAAACATGTCTGGTATTGTTAGAGATGATGGTAAAAGACCTTTTTTTTATGGTGGGAAAAAATCATCGAGATATTGTCAGACTCTTACTGACTAAGAGACCCACCCCGTTCCTTCTAACCTTCATACCGGGGCTCGAGCGCCCTTTCGGATAACCCTGGCCCCAGTAGGCTTCGACCCGGCTGGGTCCCTGCTATGGTAAAAGACCTGACGGGGTGTCCTTGGTTCCTTGGAGCATGGGACGGATGCTTGTGTGGGATGCTACCGGGGTAGACACGCTGGCACCGTGCCATCTTCCACGAACTATTGCAGCGGCAGAAAATGCCGAAGTTTTAAAACGTAATAAATATAAGGCTCTCGATAGCAAAACTCTAGGTTCGTGGAGCTCCAGCGCGCGCAAATTGTCGAAATTGCGAAACGTCGTGTTGAAATAACTCATGAACGAACGAACGCCGGTGACTTCCTTGCACAACGTTTCAGTATTGCGATACAGCGAGGAGATGCCGCCACTATCCTCGGTACGATGGTGTAAGGGCGTTTTAGATTTAACTTAATCTTAGTTTTAGTTAAGTTCTTTGTGAATAATCATAATTGTATAGGTAAGTATGTGTTTGTTTATTGAATTTATGTGTACCTACTTACTTTCCAGGCGCGAGTTATGGATAGAAGCTTGTCAAAGACCGGACTTGAAAAGTAAAACAGTTGAACAATTATATAACATGTACGTATGTGGTTTACACTTTGAAAGATGGATGTATAGAAAAACAAAATTAAAAAAAACTTCTATTCCCGTATCAAACTTACCGTCTGCTTCACTACATCCTATGAGTACACAAACTGAGACAACACAAATAGAGATTGTAAAAGATTTGACAAACAGAGGTGTTCAACAACAGATCGATATTGATTCAGTAGGCGTATCAGTTGTGGCATCCACTAGTGCCCATGCATCGCAGACTCCAAGAAAAAGAGAACTTCGACAACAAGTTACAAGTTGTGCTAAAAACTTGAAGTTGATGGAAGATGCTAACTCGACGGACGTCACATACGAACAGTTCTTACAAGGATGTGACAAGTTCTTATCACCTAATCTAAGTAAAATTGTGAAAGCACAAGCCAATTTAAAACGCGTCACACGCCACAACGTACCCTAGTCACCGATTTTGTTGAAGTTGCCTTATAGTGAGGCAGAAAGATACAGGCAAAGAAGTCACAAATACAATAAAATTAATCAATAGATGCAATTATCGGGTTGTATGGTAATTTAAAGAAAGATTGTGGCTTCGATGAATTTTACTTGATGACGCGCAGGCTGAATAATGAGTCTAGAAAATTTTTTTGGTGTTATAATACGTCAAGCTGGTGGGAATTGTATGGAACCAACTTGTATTCCAATGATGTTATATTTATTAGAATATCACTGTTGTATTCAGTTTGCACGGACATTCCGAAAATCCTATGTAACGGAAGTAATTGTGCTGATGATCTTGATAATGTTTTTCACAATGTAATAGTTTTACCCAGCACAAATCCATATTCGCACGCAGTGAAGAGGTAATCCATCCATCCACACAAACGCTTTCAACAGATTTTGATATCCCTGAGCAGAATAGTTTGCTATATGTATGTGATTATAAGTACCTATGTTGCAGCGTTGCGTAGATGAATACAAATGTTTATCAATGATTAACTACGCGTCAAATTATTCTGAAGAACCAACAACAAGTAATTGTTAATTACTTACGTAAACGTGCTTACCAATACTATGCATGATACCTTTGGTGGACTACAGGTGCCTCCAGCTGATTTCGTTGAATACTGGACTAAACTTAAAAAAAACTACAAGCCTGTTTTAGACAAAATTTCCACTAGTTTGTTGGAAACAATACTTTAGATAGATTATTTGAAATACTGTAAAATTTAAATCGCAGCCATGTTCATGTTTTCCTCATTCTTTTCTTATCAGATTGTTCATCCGAATCCGAATACATCTTGCATGTTGACAATTAAGAACATCCAAAAAAAAAGTATCACGTAAATATTTAGCAGTGCAACATAAATGTAAATGAATAAATAATTACATTAGATTTAATAATCACAATCGGTTTTTTTCTCCATTTGGTGACAACCCTAGCATATTTGCATGTGACAGCGTAAGTGCCTACTCGTATAATAAGTTGGTTTGAATGGTTTTGGTATGGTTTGCGATACATGATTGACGGTTGAATACTAACTAGTTTTGCTGGTTTTAAAAGTGCAGAGCTGAGCCTGATGTTTTGCTCCGAGCAATATCTTTCACTATGGTCGTAGTGTGTTCAGAGGTGAAAATTAACGTATAGAGCAGGCGCCAAAGGCAACTCCCTTTGTGTGTAAAATATGAGAACCGCCTTCTGTGAATAGTTTTGGACTCAGAAAAGGATGCAGATTATGTTTCTGGATGTTGCCAGGAGGTATATTGGTCCATTTTGTTTTACACCCCTCTTCCTGAAACAGCAAGGAAATTGACTGAACAGATGCTAAGAATCATTTTATTAATTGTTTAACAATATCTAATTGTTTCTTATGATTAAATATATCTATAGGAAGTCAACTTGCCACACCCATTAATCTACAGCCCTTTCCTGTTGCTACTAATTAAAAAATATCTTGGCAAAAGCCTTCGCTACATGTATTATGTTATTGTCACCTTTTTTGCTTATGTATGTGTAGTCTGTAATGTAATTAAACACTGCACTCTTGATATAATAAACCATAATTTTTCATTTGTTATAGTGTATCATAACTATTGTACTGCGACCTATCAGGACTTTTTAAACTACAAACTCTACACATGTACAGACTTGCTTATTATGCCACTTAAAAACCCAACCCTAAAGTATAAAATATATGGTTTATACGCCCTGTCACATTACCAGCAAAACTTTAATTTAAACACTCACCTTGTGGCCCATTTGTACCAGTCACATAACAAACCTAGCTCCGAACTTATAGGCCGACCCAGCCAATCCCTTTCCACAGACGTTAAAGCGGCAATAAATGTTTTTAATTCACTCCTTCGTCTCGCTACAGCCTCCTTAGATAATGGATAAAGTAGACTTATCAGATGATATAGACGACACTCTTACGTTGCCTTGCCGTATTATTGATGAACCAGAGTTGTGTCGGGATATGTTAGCAAAATATGATTTTAAAGTGTTAACTTGCAACATAAGGAGCTCACACAAAAACTTCCCGGAACTAGTAACAGTGCTAAATCGGCTCGACTCCCATTTTGATGTGATAGTGTTAACGGAATGCTGGATAAACGATAATTCCTTAATTAATCAGTTACCAGGATATAACTGCTTTTACACTCGTAAAGTTATTAACAAGAGTGGCGGCGTAACTGTTTACGTGAAGGACACCTGGCCGGTTTCTGTTGTTGAACCTGAGTTCGATGATGCCAACTGTCTCGTAACCAAAATTAATAAAAATATTACTGTTCTCGGGATTTACCGCTCTCCCTCTTTCAGTAACATCGACAGATTTTTGAACTCTTTAGATCAATCGCTGTCCAGTCTTAATGACTGTCCGTGCGTGATTGTGACGGGTGATATGAACATTGACCTTCTTGACAGTTCCCCCAACGCCTCTCATATCGCCTATCAGTGTTTGTTGTCGGAGCACGGACTGCTTCCAAGCATCACTGAACCTACCAGGGGCAAAGCTTGCTTGGACCATGCTTTTATCAAATACAAAGGCACAAGCTCAACGCAGGGTATTGTCTGCAAATCGTCAATAACCGACCATGACCTTGTGATTTTAGGCACAAACAAACTAAAAGTTAACGGTCCACCGCGCAATAGGTTTAGGCATGTAGCAGATTATTCTAAGATTGCTGTCGAGATTGGTTGCGTTAACTGGGCTGAAGTACTATCCAAAACTGAAGTGGGTGAGGCGGTGTCAGTTTTCAATAAAATATTGTCAGACACTATAGAAAAACACACACAGAAAGTCAAAATGAGTCGGTCTAAATTTAACTTGAAACCCTGGGTAACCCCTGGCCTGATACGGTGCATGCGACATCGGGATTCATTGCATGCTCAAGTAAAAATGCAGCCTCTTAACCATGAGTTGAAACGAACATATGCTCGTTACAGAAACTTTTGCAAAGGCATTCTTCACAAGCGTAAGATAGAGTACGAGAGCAGAGAACTGGAAAAACACAACGCTCAGCCCAAAAAGCTTTGGAGGGTCATAAAAGATATTTGTGATTTTCCAAATAAAAACAACGACAGCAGTTCATTGCTCAAGCCCGGATCGGATGCTTCGTCTTCTATCGATAACTGCAACCGTCATTTTGTCTCAGTAGGCAAGCGCTTAGCGCTCAATATTTTAGACAAACTCCAGACTACAGAGAGCAAACTCTGTAGAGATGCTAAACTTGAGAATCGATCCAGGGACTCTCTGTTCCTGCACCCCACAAACGAACAAGAAATAGATCGTATCATTACTGACCTGAGAGACGACAGTGCTCCTGGTTCTGACGGAATCCGCCCACTCCTACTCAAACATGTCAAATCATCTATTCTAGAACCCTTAACGCATATATGTAATTTGAGTATGTTAACGGGCTCCTTTCCTGCCTCCTGGAAAGTGGCTGCTGTTGCGCCTATTCACAAGAAAGGTGCCAAAGACTGTCCGGACAACTACAGGCCTATATCTCTGTTGTCTGTCACTTCAAAAATCTTGGAAAAACTAGTGAATAACCGCCTCATCAGTTTTCTGGAAAAGCACAGTTTGCTATCCGGGCGCCAGTATGGTTTCAGACAGGGCAGGTCAACGGAGCAGGCCGTTGGGCTTCTTGCTGATACCGTATCCTCCAGAATTGATGGGGGTAGACAGTCGATTGGTGTATTCCTTGATCTGGCCAAAGCATTTGACACAGTCTCTACTCAAATGCTACTCAAAAAGTTAGAATGTTTTGGCGTAAGGGGAATCGCTTGGGACTGGTTCCGTTCCTATTTATCCGACAGACAGCAGTTTGTTGTGATCGGGGATGTTATCAGTGAGAGCCTTCCGGTTGTTTTTGGTGTGCCGCAGGGCAGTGTCTTGGGGCCCACATTGTTTACAATGTACGTGGATGACCTGCTCAGACAAATCATCCCACAGTCAGATATGATTTGCTATGCAGATGACACCGCTATCATATTCCATGGCGATACGTGGAGGGATGCTACGGACGCTGCAGAGAATGGCATGCGCACCATAGCGGACTGGCTAGATAGAAATCTCCTTACCCTAAACATCGATAAAACCTACTTTATCACCTTCCATACCAGCCGTTCCCGCTGTCCTGACATTGACCAAATAAAAATTCACAGTGTCAATTGTCAAGACTCTGGATGCAACTGTGGTGTCATTAATCGAGTCAAATCAACTAAATACTTGGGTATTATGGTTGACCAAAATCTGAACTTTCGAGAGCATATCTCTCTTCTATCTAAAAGAACTCGAAAATTCATCTACATCATGAAATCATTACGTGGTTGTGCCTCGAAGGATTTATGCAGAAAGGTCTACCTGGCTCTATGTCAGCCGCTACTACAGTACTGTGTGGGGGTTTGGGGAAGCGCGGCCAAGTCACATTTGCTTGAACTTGAACGTGCTCAGCGGGCTGTCCTAAAAGTCTTCTTGGGAAAGCCGCGGCGCTTTCCAACTGACGAACTTTATAAGGAAGCGGGCGTTCTGCGTGTTCGTCAACTGTATATTTTAAGGTCTTTACTTAATCTGGTTGCCCTTTTGGGAAGGCAGTTCACTTACACCCGGAGAGGTAGGGTCGGAGCTGACAGCCTACCGATCCCAAGAGTTAGAACAATATTTGCCACTCGGTTTTCACTTTTTCTCCCAACTAGAGTCTTCAACACGATTAATAAATCTATACGGGTCCCTGGGAATACATTTGAAGCCAAGAAAGTGTTAAAGAGATGGTTGCAAGACCTAACGTATGACCAAACCGAAAATTTAATTTGTCCATTGAAATGATCAATATCTGAACACACACAAATACACAAACACCAATACAATACTTACTTCGGCTAAACACTCACACTGACACATTTGCCACTTACTTCTTAGATAAATAGTTCTTATTTTCAAAGTTCTGACATGTAATTATAGTTTTATTTGATTTTTATTTTTATTTATTAATTGACTTTCATTTATTTTATTTTGTCAATTTAATAATTTTTAATTTTTTTTTTTTTTGTTTGTTTGATTTTGACATTGATTTTATAGTTTTTTTTTTTCTTTATAATTTGATTAGATTTTTTTTTTTTTCAATTTCTTGTAGTTTAACTGAATTTTTAATGTAATGTAATATTTTAAATTTAATTTGATTTCATCTGTTTGTAATTCTGCATTTCTTTCTTGATTCTTGTTGTTACTCTGTTACTTTATATTGTATTAATTTCTATCTGTTATTTCCTTTGTGCAAAATTGTACTGTCGCAAAAATCTGATAATCACCTGGGCCACCAAGATACAGGCCACGCCTAGTTTGGGGCCCACGGCCACTTCTATTGTGTACTGTCTGTCTTACTCTAATTGTTGATTTCTTTATTTTCTTACTAACTTGTGTGTGTGTTAATAAATTATTATTATTATTATTATTATTATTATTATTAACTAAAAAAAAGTTAGTCGGACTCGCGCAATGAGGGTTCCGTACAAATTTCCTCATGAAAACAGTTCAATTCCCGATTTGAGTTACGAAGATTTTTCCGAATGACAAGAATAGTTTTTTTTTGTGACGTAATTACAAATTAACAGCTTTCACAATTTTTTCTGTATATAAGACCTTGCTTCATGCTAAATTTCAGGATTCTAGGTCAACGGGAAGTACCCTATGGATTTCCGTGAGGGTGTCGAAATACAAGTTTTTTTGCAACAGAAACGCCCGTATCTGTTTTTATTTTTTATTAACTTAGAAGTTTGATTTTTTCTCAGCTTCAAGGGACCATATACTTGAGAATATGTTTCTAATTTCACCGCAATACCTCCACTTGTTCCCGAGATAAAGGGTCTTGACAGACAGACAGGCAGCCTGAAAAGTAACTTTTAAATTATTCAATTTTTTTTTATCAACAATTCATTTTTTTTTAACTTTACCGTTTTTTTAGGGTTTCGTCCTTACTTCAAAAGGCAAAAATGGAATCCGCTGAGTATGAATTGTTTTTTACGTTAACGTGATCGAAATGTTAACCGCGTTTGGTTCTCTGATTGATTAAGAGATTGGAGCAGCCCAATCGAAGCGCCGAACGTCATAAACGTGTTAATCGCATTAACGTAAAAACAAACTCGCACTAGGCACTCTGAGAGCTTAAGGCGTATAGTCCCTTGACAAATCTGGCCGAAATTATGTGAACGCAACTCTCGCACTCGCCTAGGCGGCAGTACGCACATCTGTGCATTTACTTGCGGCCAGCAGCGCCCGGAAAGCGCTTTAAATCCATTTTCTCTGCGAGATATTGATTGATTTACATATGCAATGTTCACTTTGAAGAATATTTAACCACCAATTTTTATGTGTAAAAATGTTTCTAAAGGTCCAAGCCGTTTCGAAGGAGTAGGGAAAAGTTGCGAAAAGTTGCGAAATTGCTAAATTTTTTGGACAAATGTAGGTATTAATTGCACGAAAAAATCAAATGTTGATATTATTGTTCATGAATCTCTAATAAACATATATTTTTTTCAAACCAATTGACCTAGCCGTTACGGAGGAGTAGGCCTCAGAAAACCATTGTTTTATGGCACTTTTCGGGCGCTTGGCCCTTACGTGGTAAATGTGTCGATCGCGTTAATGTATACAACACTCGCTCAGTGCATTTTTAGGGTTCAGTAGTCAACTAGGAACCCTTATAGTTTCGCCATGTCTGTCTGTCCGTCCTCGCTTAATCTCTGTGACCGTTAGCACTAGAAAGCTGAAATTTGGTACCAATATGTATATCAATCACGCTGACAAAGTGGTAAAATAAAAATTGGAAAAAAATGTTTTATTAGGGTACCCCGTAGTAAAGTGGGAAGTGATTTTTTTTTTTAATTTCAACCCTAACGTGTGATATATTGTTGGATAGGTATTTAAAAATGAATAGGGGTTTACTAAAATCATTTTTTGATAATGTCAATAATTTCGGAAATAATCGCTCCAAAAGTAAAAAACAATGTGTGTTCCCCCCCCCCCTAACTTTTGAACCATACGTTTAGAAAATATGAAAAAACTCTGAAAAGTAGAACTTTATAAGGACTTTCTAGAAAAATCATTTTGAACTTGATGGAAAGAACAGTTTTTGTACAAAAAAATACAAAAAGGTGTACAAAATAATTTCTGGACTAAGTTTGTAGTATAATCGTTTAAGCAAGCATTTTTTTTAACTTCGTTTACATATTTTATTATCCTGAACGTATCTTCTTTCAAACAAAAAAAGAATTATTAAAATCGGTTCTCGCAATCCATAATTACCACCGAAAACTTCTTTTGGTACCTATCCTCCCTCCCTCGAGAGATGGCGCTGTACGTTGGGATTTTTCCTGAGTTGATGGGGTCGGGTATTATCGAATTTTTCGGTTGGTCTCTCCTTGGCATTAGCGGTATTATCTTATAACTACATAAAACTTCTATCAGGGACATGCTAAGGCAATTTAGAACAAAACTAAAATTCATTTTTTTAACGCCATCTATCAAAATGTTAAGGTAAAAACCAGTTCATAAATGGTTCGATAGATAGCGTTGCGTAATGACGTCATCTTTTTAAAAGTCGATGTTAAGATTTTCCGTGCTTTCATGACCTACCGTGGTAAAAAATCGTAGCTTCTTAAATATATTCGTAATTTAACGAGTGCTCAATCGCTGAAATAACTACTACTTGCATACTGTTTTAGTTATCAACGTTCTTTTTGGGCCCGTTTTTAGGGTTCCGTATTTATTAGAGTTCTGTACTTAGTATGTTAACGTAACAAATAGCCTTTTTTTAAACTCATAAATGGGAACACTTATTGTGACGGACGGGAAACTACGGAACCCTACACTGAGCGTGGCCCGACCGCTCTTGGCCGGTTTTATTTTTATTTTATGCATCTTTTCATTACTAAGCCTTAGTGTCACTTACATAAAAATTTGTTAAAACAAAAATTTGAAAAAAAGACATTTAAGGTGAAAGTGTGAAACTACATTGGGCTCACGTGGGTTACGTACTCCGGTCTGGGCACGTCGGTCTCCATATTTTTTATATGGCAACTAGACTTGTAGAGCTAAATTAGACCTACGCCACGCGATGCGACGCCTCGTACGCGACGCCGCCGACCCAGCCGATCTCAGATATTTATCGGAAGGTAGTGGTGGTAACCCGCGATCAGACGCATGTGCGTAGTGCAGTTCTACGTCTCGAACGTCTGTCGCGTCATTCCGCGAGCGCCGACAGCCCGAGTAATATCTGCAGTTAAATTATAATAACAAAGATGACTGATGAATTAAACAGGGATCGGCAGAATTCTGTTTTAAACATATAATGTAAAATTAAAGCGAGAACTGCATTAGGCCGACGCACACGTGGGTGACGTCTGAGGCTTGTGCGGTTGGCACATTACATCAATGCAACGAAGGCCACGTGTGTCACGCATTTCTTTCAACAATTGATTTTATTTAAAGTTGAATGTCGTAAGTATGTTAAGTTAAAAATATACAGAACAAGGAAAAAAATGGAAATTATAATACTGGGTTAGAAGTAAATGAATAAATTTCCTTATTTAAAATACACTATAAACAAAAATAAATCTTCGCTAACCTTCAATTTATATTAAATTTATTCGAAATTCAAAAATATAAATAGAAAAAAATATACAAAACAATAGTCTATACATATAACAAAGTTTTGATTTTTATTTACATAAATCTTAATATAATTATGCATAGGAAGTACTGTGCGGGCTTGAGCATTGACTTACTACGAGTGGTGCACGTGAGCAGCCCTGCTGCCTGCTGCACATGGCACGAGCGTACTTGACGACTATGTGTTCGTTATCTTGTTCTAATAAATAATACTAGTGCGCCACATTACGCGCTTATACTTGTTAACAGTTCCTATTCTATATATTTAATACCTTTGATAATAATACAGGGTGTTCAAACGTTAGGTAGGTACTAGTCATCAAACAATCATCACACACCCTGTATTATACATACAACTACTAACACCCTGTATAACACTTGGTTTAATTATAACGTACCTATAATCTTAGATGTTATCTAACCTCAGTCTTTAGATTACCTACAACCGACACTAGCTTATCACAACAACTATAAAACATTTGTCACCAACAATCATATTATTATCTTAACTATTCTAAAGCTACTTCCATTTTTTTAAATTGTATACTATCACGTACTTACGTGAGCTGGCTCGCGTGAAGCGCGTGAGACTCGTGAGGCGCGTAAGATGCGTGAGACGCGTGAGGTGCGTGAGGCACGCTCTGCGACTGAGCTGTCCGAAAGTGTACTGAACAGTACGACCTACTCTGATTTGCTTCATTGTTTGAGTGTATTATGAACCATATCTACAAGGTTCGAATTAAAATGGCCGGTTAATTTAACCACAACTGTAATTTAATGACAGTTGTGTGTAGTAGCTCCTGCACGGCAGTTGACGTAATGTCACAATCTGTGCAACAGTCAAGTGCCTTTATAGTATGAATCTAACGACGTGGACATGAGTCCTGCAGCTGTCCTGAGCAGTCCTGAGCCCCGCAACTACACTACCCTTGATATCGGTGGTTGAGCATAAATTTGGTCCTAGTCACCCACACAGTGGCGCGGCGTGATATAACTTGTTGTCGGGCGCATTTCGAGTGGCGCCTGCGGGCTCGCCAGCGTCAGCGCGCTGGTGGCGGGGCGTGACGTCACTTGGTGTCGGGCGGCTTGAGCGGGCGCAGCTCGTGCGGCGCCTGCGGGCGCGCCAGCGGCGGCGGCTGCAGGCGCGCGTACACCACGCGCAGCGCCGCCAGCGCCGCCAGCGTGAGCGCCGCCGTGCTGCCGAACGTGGCCACCGGGCCGCGGCGCGCGTACACCGCCGACACGAACACCGGGCCCAGCGCGCGCGACAGGCAGCCCGCGCCCGTCAGCACGCCCATCCACACGCCCTGCACACACAGCACGAGCCTGAGCCACCACAACCCACTACTGCGACCAATCGATCGACCAAGCTCATTACGCACCGCGCTAAAACCTATTTTAACTTTGTCGGACGTGGTCGGGCAAAGTTAAAATAGATTTTTAGCAAGAGTTAGCAGCCGTGAGCTTGGATTCGTGCTTAATTAAAATCAACAAGTTTGCTCCTACGACTATAGTGTATTCACTAAACGTAGGAGTAAACATTTTGATTTGGTAAACCTGCACAATTTTTCGCCGAAAAAAATAAATTAAAAAGAGCGTGAGCTCACCTGTGGCCTCGGCCCCAGCACCTTGGAGAAGATGGTCTGTATGAGCGTGACGCCGAGCGAGTAGCCCACAGACACGCAGGCGTAGCCCGCCAGGAACTGCGGCAGCGTGAGGCCGCGCGAGTCGGCGCACCACGCCTGTGTGGCGGCCGGGCAGCCGCCGCCCGCCTCCGTGGCGTTGGCGGGCGCCAGCGGAGGGGGCCCGGGGCCCCACGGGATGCACAGCACCGACGCCAGCCCCGTCAGCAGGAAGCCGCCCCACAGCAGCAGCGCCCTACCGGGAAACACATCGTCATTAGGTAGAAGACCCAGATACCCATGACTGCTGGACACGGGTCGTCGCTCCGAAGTTGCCGGCAAAGACCAAGGCAGTGCTTAACTGGGAACATTGGGAATGTAGAGAACCAGCTATTATATAGATTACTAAAAATAACTATCACACTATTAGTATCATCATCATCATTTCAGCAGATAGACGTCCACTGTTGGACATAGGCCTCCCCCAAGCGTCGCCACAACGAACGATCATGTGCGTCCCGCATCCATCGGATTCCCGCTACCTTCACCAGGTCATCGGCCCACCTTGTAGGAGGCCTTCCAACGCAACGTTTTCCGGTACGCGGTCGCCACTCCAGAACCTTTCGGCCTCAACGGTCATCTGTTCTGCGAGCAATGTGCGCTGCCCATTGCCACTTAAGTTTGGCGATTCTTCGTGCTATATCGGCAACCTTGGTTCTCCTGCGGATATCTTCATTTCTGACTCGATCACGCAAGGAAACTCCGAGCATAGCTCTTTGCTTGCCATTGCTCTTTGGGTGACTTTAAGCCTTCTGATGAGGCCCATTGTAAACGACCACGATTCGGATCCATATGTCATCACTAGCAACACACTATTAGTATCGCATTTCTATAAAGTAATAATAATAATCATTTATTTGCTAATAATGTAGGTATACAGATAAGGTGTTATAATTGTTGATTGTCCCAATACATTTTGTCTTACGTCATGCAAAATATTCATAATGTTATGTACTTATGAAGTATCTAATAATAAAAAAAAGTTAAAAATTGTCAGCTTATTAACTTAATTGTTCAACCCAAATAATATGTGAAACAAATTCAAATACAATGGAATACAAATTCAAATAAAATGTTACAAAAAAAAAATAATACAATGTCGTACAAATTCAAATAAAATGTCATAAAAAAAATCTAATACCATGGCATACGAATTCAAATAAAATGTCATACTCGCAATAATACCATGTCATACAAATAATACCATTTCATACAAATAATACAATGCAAAACATACAAATGATAAAATTACATATAGGAGCAACATTTTACTTGATTGTTTTCTCATACAGAAATTCTTTGAGTAGTAGGTAACACTTGTCCAGTAGAAATTTAGCTAATTGCGTTTTAAACATTCGTATGGGTAATTCCTTTAAATGTCTTGGCAATGTGTTATAAATAATGGGACCCGTGTGTAAAATACTCTTTTTTAATAAAGCAGTTTTATGACCACCGGTATGTAGTTGATTTTTGTATTGGGCCCTTATTACTCTTAAGTGTTGCCATATATCGCTCATTGGCGTAAATAAGTTCAGATTCGTTAATATGCGTTCCCTCTTGCTACAATTTTCCCAAAATATGACACCAAATCTTAACAATGAGGCCACCAAACCGTGGTAAGCTGTCAACAAGGAATGTAAATTAATTTTTTTAGCTAAATTATAAAGTACAAATGCAGTTTTACTTAACTTTTGGCAAACGATATTAGCGTACAAACAAGTACATTAAAAGTTACATAAAAGTCATCGAATGCCGCATCTCCCAACAAGTATAGTTTCCCACCAACCTCACGAACCAGCTGCATTCAGACGAAGTCTGTCTACCATTTTGAAAAATGGAATGACTTTAATATACACTTGTATCTGGCCGTTGTCGATTATGCATATCAGATGAGATGAGGGCCAATAGAGCTACATTAAATTGGGTCCCATTAAACGCAACATTGCGATATCGCGGCAGAACAAGACGAAGGTGGAAAGATGAACTTGACCAATACCAGAGCTACTGACCCGCAATGGCAGAAGACAGACGCATGTGGAATAGAGAGGGCTTTCGCCCAGCAGTGAGACATAGGCAATGGCTGAATTTGATTAGACTAGAATAGTAGTTGGATATAGCGTACCGTTCCTCGAAGATCCTGGTGAGCGGACCGATGGCGGCAAATGTGAGGCAGGCCAGCACAGCGCCGCAGCTCATGAGTACGCCCATGTACTCAAGCGCCTCGCGCTTGCTCCAAGCGAACTGGTCCATGGTCAGCATGGTGGCCAGCGTCTCTAGCAGTACGAAGTTGAACACCAGCACGAAAAACGCCGCCACCAGCGTCCAGCTGCTCACCAGGTCTGGCTTTAAAGCTTTCAGGGCTTCTTTTTCTGCAATCAATCACACAACATTTAATGGCCCTGTTTCTTAAATAATCCAGTAAGGCGAGAAATGACATCGCCATCATCCGTAACCTCGGCACCACAAACAAACACCAGCACGCACCATTGTCCGCACCCTGCGCTATCATGGCTTCCCTGGCTGCGATCTTCCTTTCCTTGAAGCAAAACGGCAGGAACAGCAGGAAGTTGATAAAACCGAGCACAGCATTGATCCAGCCGGCTGCCGTGTACATGTCTAAGCGCAGCGGGGAGGATAGGTCCCCAGGCGGAGGGTAGGGGCCCCCGGGGCCCAGCGGAGCAGCGGCAGCCTGCAGCGCGGGGCCCACCACGAAGCCCAGCACCTGCGCCAGCGACACCACGGCCACAGCTCGCGTGCGCTCGCTCAGCAGCGTCGCCGCCGACAGGTACGAGCGCGCCACCGCTATGTTCGCTGGAAACATACAGACACGCGTTCACTCGTCTGATGCAGTGAAACCAGCAATGAAACGAATTGAGGGTAGGTATATGGTAGTTACAGATTTGAACGAATAAAATAATTCGACAGGTAAGCACCCATAAACTCACACATGATAAGATTTTTATATTTCAATGCTTTTGTACATATTAAAAGCAAGGAACGGTCACCTGAGCTGACTCCGACGAGGAACCTCGCGAACACCATGGCGTACTTGGCGTGCGGGCGCGTGAGGTGCAGCTCGGCGTAGAGCACGCTGGCGAGCACGAACAGCGCCAGCGTGGCCAACAGCGGCGCGCGCGCCGAGCCCGCGCGGTTGGCCCACAGCCCCAGCAGCGGCGAGAACACCAGCTGCCCCAGCGGGTTGGCGCCCACCGCCAGCCCCAGCACCTCCTTCTGCGCGCCCGGCTCCAGCTGCAACACCACAACACACCACTCTCAGCTCATGTATAGCATAGCGTAACATAGTCTGCCTTATAATGTTCTCAATACTGGGACTCAGGCCTCCTCTCTAGGAGAGGGAATGTAATGTGCCGTAATCTACCACGCGGGCCCGTGCGGGTTGGTGGATGTCACATGTCTTCGAATTCTTGGTTCTAGGACATGGCGGTTTCCTCACGTTTTCCTGCACCATTTTGAGAGCAGTGGTGACGAAATAAATTACACAAAGTAAAGTGCCTGGCTGGGTTTGAACCCGCGACCTACAACTAGTAAATCGGGGCCGTTACCACTCGGTCACCACAGCTCACGTATAACCGACCAACCCATGTGCAGGTCACTGCTGGCTGCATCATTTTCATTGATGATTACCAAAACCAGATGACCTTGTGGAACTAACGTGTTAATTTACAAAACCAAAAATTCATTGACATCATAAGGAAATAAATTAATACAATACGTTAATATAATAAGGAAACAAATACTGCTCTGAATCAGACCGGTTGATTAAGGTCTGCTAAAGAATTCGCGAAAAAAATGGAACAATGAGAAAAAGACATTTGGCTGAGTAGGAACAAAGCAAATACTTTTTTTTCGTCTGAAATCATCAAACGACTTCTCCCGCTCTACGTGGAGCAAGCGGGAGCGTCAGATTATTACAGACTAAAACCCACCAGTGGCACCGGTGTTCCTTCAGTTGCCCCTTGCGGTCAAAGGCGACAGTAACTCTTTGGGTTCAGTACTTATCGGACGGCGAACTACCCACTATTTGCCGTCCGATAAGTTGAGCTGATAAGTTAACCTAGTTACTACTTAGTTGTAGACCGCGACTGGCTCATAGATTATGAAATAGGGGATAAGCGGCATGTTAAATTCCGAACGAAACGAAGATTGATAATTTTAATCCCGAACGACAGTGAGGGATTCATATAATTAACTCCCGAGCATTACGAGGAAGATAATAAAGAAACCTGAGTGTGAAGTGAAGTGAGGAATTCAAAACACTCAAGACAAAGACAGCAGTAGAGTAGGTATCCAACACGAGGATAACCGTGTTGGATTATACCTACTCTACTTTTTACACCATCTGTGAGATAATTAAAAGACAATTTAGTAAAGCCAATCATATTAGAGAAATTTTTACAAGATAATCTTAACTATCTTACACTATCACTCAGCATGTTTTGAGATTTGAAACAAACAAAATTAATGGTTATAGGACATAGAAAAGGGCATTATCGAGCAGGTGGTGTAAAGATTATATTTATTTAGCAAGGTTTCAAAAAACACTGGCGTTTCTTCTCTGGCTTGGCTACCTTCAAAAGAAACACCGAAACAAACTCCATAAGTACTGCAAACATGTAAGTAATGGTTAAATCAATGAGAACCATGCAGATTAGTATCCGTTTTGAGGAACGAACCAGACAGATTTGAGTGAACCTGTCCAGTCAGTGCAAGCATCTGGCAGTATTCGTATAGCTCAACTCAGGACTGCTAAGGAGCTCAACTGTAGGTACATTAGCTCACCTACCTCCACCTTGCTCTCTTTGTGGCAACATGAAGAGCAGGGCCTGATCTGGCTATTTAGCCGCTCCGGACAAAGATAATTTTCACCGCTTTTTACATACACAAAACCATTTAAGTCATGAGTCTTAAGTCTTAAATATTTCCACTATCCAACCTGAAGTAGGTTGGAAGGTGGCACATATAATTCCCAACCTGACAACTTGGGTGTGGATGGCTAGGTTGGAAGATAGGAATAAGTCAATTTTGCCGCCCCTCATTTTTTGCCGCCCCTCATTTTTTGCCGCTCTGGGCAAATGCCCGGCTTTGGGCACGCCACAATTATGCCGGTAAGTCCCCTCTTTGAGGCGTGGCTGGAAAGACCTCACGGCTTCCTTACCTTCCGTATGACGCAGGTCCTAACCGGACATGGCACGTTCGGGAGGTTCCTGCACCGGATTCGTGCGGAAGAGACGCCTGGGTGTCGCCACTGTGCGGAACGCCCGGAGGACATGGTGGAGCACACAGTCGAGGTGTGCCCTGCTTGGGCGGAGCATCGCCGTGCCCTCGTGGGGGCGATCGGCGGCGAAGACCTCTCGCGCCGGGCCCTGGTTGAGGCCATGGTCCGGAGCGAGGAGGAGTGGCAGGCGGTCGCCGACTTCTGCGAAGCAGTAATGCTCGCAAAGGAAGAGGCCGACCGCATCAGGCAACGGCGTTCTCGCCGCCGCCGCCGGGATTCCGATCCCGATTTCCGGCCACCGTAGGCGCGGGCTTGCGGACAGTGAGGAATGCCGTCCGCCGCAGGCTGTCCGGCCGTCCGGTAACTGTCCGGACCAAGCCCAAGTCGTCGATGGCGCGCACTGTTCCCGCGCGCCTCAAGGAGTTGTCAGCAACAGCAGGGACCCAGCCGGGTCGAAGCCTACTGGGGCCAGGGTTATCTGAAAGGGAACTCGAGCCCCGGTATGAAGGCTAGAAGGAACGGGGTGGGCTTTTAGTCAGTAAGAGTCTGACACTATCTCCCGCTCCGCCCAAGCGCGGGGGTTGTCATTGGATGATTTTTCCCACCATAAAAATAAAAAGCCCGGTTTGCCCACCCTTAGATCGGGCCCTGATAAAGAGTGAAATCGCTTTTCTTTACTTCGCGGACAGCAGTTCGATTGACTCAAGGTACAACTCGTCAGTAGATAGGTATGTAGCGCAGTTTAGATTGCTTCGTGAATCATCTGACATGACCTATTTTTTGTTTACCTACTATAAACAAAGGGCGATTCAATACTATACATAAATGACATAATCAATCGCTAGTTATGAATAATGCTGCTGTATGATTGAATTTTATTTTTAATCTGCTAAGTAGTTATCTTACAGTCGTATCAAACATTTTTATCGTTCCATTACTGTTGATCATTTCAATGACGAGAGACGTGAGTCAGAACAACATTTTGTACCGCGTCCTTCACTGCTGCAGGTCCACCTACATAGGTGTAAGTTTATACTACGTACTTATGTTATTGAGAATGAATGAAATAGTCGTAGGATCTTAGAGCATCGTAGGATAGTGTAAGTATGCATACGAGTGGAGCACAGCTGTGCGCGGCGCCCTTCGGCGGGCGACGGACGCGCGCCGACCTCGTCATTCGTGCCTCTCAATAACAACTATTTTTAGCGTTCACACCACACCGAGTTGCCGAGCATGCTTCGCAGAGTTAAAGAATGCCATACAACACGCTTGACATGCATGTCGCCAGCGGTCACCGCCGCACAACGCACACCGCGTCACTGCAGCACGCTCAGCTGGACGCTATCGCATTCTTGTGCATGAAACACGAAATCACAAAACTGTCCACGAAAATATGTCATAATTGGATCAATCATTTATAACAATTAACAATTTCTACTATAAAATACCTACTACGTGCAGTGTTAAATCATTTTTATCTTCATACGTTCAAAAAATCATTAAGCCAATATTTACATAAATTGAGTGACACTTTGGCATGTAAACAAACGCTCATAACTTTGCTGTTTATGAATATTATTTATTGAGACTTTACTTAAATAATAACAATGCCTTTACTAATAAGTCTAAATATGTGTAATCTAATTAAAAATTTGTGGTGTAGATAAAACCTTTCATGTTATAAAACAAAGTCCCCCACACACAGCGTATGTCTGTCTCTTAAATCTATCTACTTATCTATCAAAACCTACGGACCGGATTTTAATGTGGGTTTTCCAGTAGACAGAGTAATTTATGAGAAAGGTTTAGGTGCAGGTACCTACTACACGTGCGTCTATAGTAGAGATAAGTCGAGATATTCAAAGATTATCTAATAACACCCGTGAAGCTGGGAGTGGGACGGGTCGCTAGTGGGATATTGAATAACTAAGGCTGGTAGTGATAGCGCAAATATTATAAGATTATCTGAACGCGCACGTCACCAGATATTGTTGTACTGAATATCCATCAGACTTTTATTAAGTACCTAATGCATCTTGCAATGTATGAAATCACACTAATGTTACAATTAGTCGAAAGATTATGAGTGTGTTTATGTTTGTTACTGCTTCTCTCTCGAACGGCTGAACGGATTTCGATAAAACTTACTATACGGGTACAATTTTTATCTCTGAAGTATGTTTCCTTGGTAGGCCTATATATGTATAATATCAGATTGTGCGGTACAATGATAGTACCGCGCGCCGGCGCCGCGCTGTCCGTGACCGTGCCCGCCCGGCGGTCGCCCCTCAGCACGATCACTCTCACTTTCTCAATCTCTAATATTATACCGTTTTCTTTAATGTGATTATGTAATACAGTGGGGTCGCAGCTGCCGCACGTCCCACCAGCTCGGCAGTAGCGGCGCCGACAACAGACAGCACTCGTGACAGTCGCGATAACATTTAATCACAGATCCACAACTACTAATGACTCAATCACTCGTTATGAATTTACTTTAAACAAGGCGAGTTGTTTAAACATTTACTCTTTGTGAAGTTAGTTATCTCATCCTTGTGAGATATACCCTATATTAATAAACTAGCTTTTGCCCACAGCTTCGCTCCCGCTCTACCCTACTCCGCCTTACTATACCTTACTCTACCCTATTCTACCCTAATCTACTCTACTCCACCCCACTATACCTTACTCTACCCTACCCTACCTTACTTTACCCTACTCTACACTACTCCACCCTACTATACCTTACTCTACCCTAATCTACCCTATTCTACCCTACTATACCCTATTCTACCCTACTTTGGCCTACTATACCCTATTCTACCTTATTCAACCCTATTCCATCCTACTGTACTCTACCCTACACTACCTTAATTTTCATTTTTTTTTTTTTTTACCATAAGATTTCTCACAATAACAAACACGACAAAAAAGAATTAGCGAAATCAGTTCAGCTGTTCTCGAGATTTGCGCTTAGCAACACATTTAGCGATTCATTTTTATATGATAGATTAAGTACTCTGTTGGTAATTTCCAGCGTCTTGGCACCCAATTCGACGTCATAGTTCTAAGTGTGGGTTAAGTGATTATTACCGTGACTAGACACAATACTCGGACCTACTTATACAAACAACGGAGGTGTCGTTATCTATGTCAAAAACTCTTGGAATATTTTCTGTATTAGACACAGAAGTCGTAGAAGCAGACAGTCTTCTTACAACAATAGACTACAACGTGGCCGTCCTGAGAATGTACCGCTCTCTTTCGTTTCCAAATATTGTAAATTTTATGTTATCTTTAGAACGGTTCTTGGAATATTGAAAAAGTACCAGACTATTGTATTTTAGTAAACGGAGACCTTAATTTCGCTATTTACAAAGCAACAAATGCCTACGGCATTAAGTTCACCTCTGTACGTTTGTGTTGCATGAAGTTTCAATAAATAAATAAACAAACATCAATCACACTGAACTTCTAAGGCATAAAATTTAGACGTTCAACGTAAGACCAAGCCCACCAGAGGACCCAACTGGCTTGACCATATCTTTATCAAACCAATTTCAAATTAGTAGGGATTGTTTAAGAAAATCGTCATATACTGATCATGATAATTATAATCATGGCTGCCACATGTATAACAAAAAAACAAAAATACCTAAATGTCGCAAAAATGAATTTAAGTAGTTGATCTAACGTCTTAAGCACTAGCTGCACTAATAGCTCAGTTAATTTAGAAATTGAAACTATTTCCAGCTCTATCGCTAAACATGCACGCAGAATTACCACCAGTCGAAGCGATAACGCTACAGCACTGCACATGAAGCACCGTGACAAGCTCCTTCTAGAACTTAGATCCTACCCAAGTCATGAAGTGCGACGCCTCGTGTACACAAAGTACCTACAAACCATTTTGCAAACACCTTACACAACGGTTAACTCTTAGTAAAAAAACAAGGTAACCTTAGCAAGGTATGTGATACTACGAGTATAAAGTCTATTTAGAACACTAAGACTGAAAAATATGACTCGTCCCAGCTGTTATCTAATACTCAGGACCATATCGAATCACTCAATAGGTAGTAGTTTATGTGACTAGGGGATAAATCAGTGTCTTTAAGTCGAGGGCGGCATGTTGAATTCCGAACGAAACGAAGGTTGCTAATTTTAATTCCGAACGATAGTGAGGCATTTATAAAATTAACTCCCGAGCATTGCGAGGGAGTTTATACAGAAACCTGAGAGAAGTGAGGAATTCAAGCCGCCCAAGACAAAGACAGCTTTATCCCTGTGTTGCATACTCTACTTTTTACACCATCTGTGAGATAATTAAAAGACAATTTGGTCGACCAAATCATATATTAGAGAAATATAAGTATTATACGAGTATTTACAAGTTCATCAAACAAACAAAATTCACTACTCTAAGATTCTATAGTTTCAATTTTCAATAACGCTCCCTCAGTAAACACGTTTTATTCTATTTTCTTTTTTTTTTTTTTTTGTTAGTGGCCAGTTTGAATTTTGAGTCAACTTGTTCGATGCACGTACATTTTAATTCACAATGTTGACAATTTTTGATGTTCCAAATTCAAATCTCATTATTCCCTAGGGATCGGCCATACTGCATTATCTCCGGGATAGAATGACGTACGTGCTTTATGAGGCTGCTTTTCCACTCGCCAATCGTAAACATCGAGCATGGTTTTAAAGCTTGTTGCTTCATCTAACGCAATCCAACATGATGACAACAGAGTGACAATACCTGAATACTCTGTTGGCATTCAGTAATTCCGTGATTTACTCGAAAATTTTACAAAACTTGTTCCAGGAAATACGTGTTTTTTTTAAACCCTTAAAAGTTTTTAAAAAACATTGTCATTATTTAGAATCTTGATAAAATTTGCTAGGCTTGTATGTTGTACTTTTTTGACAATTGTTTGAGTAAATTATGAAGTGTCAAAGTTCATGCAAAATAGCAGATTTTCAGAGGTCTTAACTGGATTAGTTTTACACAAATTTATAAATTGATTTTCTAGAAGCCTAGATAATATCCACAAGATAGGTACTGTGTTTCCAAAATATCTAATGAAAAATGTGTAATGACGTCATAATAGCGTAAAAGCGGTTGTATGAAAAACAGTTAAAATGTATGTCGAGATGCATGCCCTTAAGTGAAGTTTGTATGACGTATAAAACGACATTATCGAGCAGGTGGTGTAAAAACTTATTACAGTTCCTTGGGCAATAATCTTTCAAACCAAATTATCCGAGACCCAAGCGTCTCTAGTGAAACACGCGAAACTTCTTCAAAATGATGAAAACGAAATTGGATAAAATTAGCTTAACCATTTTACTTTAAAAAAGAAACTATTGTGAAAACCACTCGCTCATATGTTTAACTTTTAACTATTTAATTAAAATACTGAACTTAAGTTTAGAATTTTTCCAGAATGATGAAGGCAGCCGCCTATATTTATTCACAAAAGTAGTCTGAAAGAACTACCGGAGAATTACATACCTACCTATTCCTCCATTGTGATATTTTATCAATACTTCTCGAAAAAGTTGTGAATAAACGACTAGTAAACTATCTGACTGACAGTCTTTATTACTTTAATTCTTTATTGTACGCCATAGAAAGTTACAATACATTTGGATAACAGAGTTCAGGACAGACAGGCGAGCTTAACTCAAAGTTTTGTTTCCTTCCATCAAACCATTGAGTGATAGAGAGAGATCATAATAAAGGGCATAGTGCACAGATTGTAGTATAAAAAAGGTGATCATGTCATGGCAACTTTTCTTGACCTAGCCGAGGCGTTTGATACTATCTCAATATATCTTCATCTGTTCAAATGGCGTTATAAGAATACGACGAAGCACGCTGGACTGGCATCTATCGCCAGTATCTGGTAAAATTATGTTAGCATTCTAGTCGGTTACTCTACCAATTAACTTTGGTATTCCTCAGGGCAGCACTCTAGGCCCGACTCTCTTAGTCTGCATGTCGCTAAGGACGGGAAATGAGCATATCAGGGTTATAACGAAATCTTGGTAGATGTCGAATATTCTTGTCTATTACGTCTTCTTACTGAAACTTAGATAGTTTATGGTAGTAGTGTAGCGATATGATAAAATACGAATTTATCGTCAATGATATGTTTCTAGTAAAATGTCATGTCTGCTGAATAAAAATCAAATCATGCATTTCTCTCGCTCGCTCTAGGATACAACATTCACAGATTCAGTGCCACAAATTGAACGAAGAAAGAATTTCTACTGTTTTTTTCTTTTTTTTTTCTTTAAAAAATGTAATTGGAAAAAATCAAAGGACCAGTGCAAAACCAAAACATGTAATTGCAAAAAGCTAAATGTTTTGTGTATTTCACCTCTCACAGAAATCAAACTTCATAGCGTTCACGGTTCCCTAACCCTATGAATTTTGAGAATAATTGTGCCAAATTTCAGGATTCTAGAATCCTAGAAAAATTTAGTACCTAACTAATTTAGTACTTCATTCAAAATTAAGTTTTCGCGTTTATCATTTTATTCCCACAGGAGAAATAAAAACATAAAAAATGAGATTACTCATCCTGGGGATGAGTAATCTCATTTTTTAAGGGAGGAACTTGAAAGTTATCTTTAATGATAGCTAATTTTTTGTGTTATCATTGTAGTTTTTTGAAACTTAAAGAAAATTAAACATATCGTAAAATAATCGAGAAATAAGATTTTAACAATAACAAGTTTTGCTAATGTCCACTTATTGTTTTATTCTGGTTCAAAACTCAATCATAAGTATATTATAAAGTAACTTTGTCATTATTTTCTATAATGATTGACCTCTCTGGTATTTTTAACGAGAATAAAATGATAAATGCAACTGTCATTCGCCGTAACCAGGGTAGCTATTATTTACAAAAATATGATAACTGCATAGTCTTTTGTAGTTAAGAAAAATATTTTGCTAAGATAATATTAATCGTTACATCGTCCGTCATGTCAAAAAATCGTTGAATAAAATATATCTAACTTTTTAAATAAATTGAATTCAAAACGAATTAAAAAAAAAACATGTTCTAATACAGTAAGTGGCATACAAATATTGATAAAATAGTTACAATTACGTATAATACTACAATTAACAATACTAATCTATACTTATAATAAATCTGTAGAAGTGAAAATTCTGTTAATTGAAAATATAAAAAAAAAATGGCGGTATTACTAGACCGACAACGAACCCAAAAATGTGATTAAAAAAATTTTTGTCTGTCTGTCTGTTTGTTCAGGCATCACGCCAAAACTACTGAATCGATTACGATGAAACTTGGTAAAATTATTCTTTTCATTACTCATACTCTGAAAGTAGGCCTGAAGTTGCCTGAGGAGCGGGCTGAAAGTGATACTTTTCATCCCTAGGGAGTTTTACTTTACAACTGACAGCTGTCAAATTATTAAAAAAAAACTAGTTCTATCTATCTTCACATTTCTATTGAACCATGTTCCAATTTTCCATACAGCCAGTCAATCACAGCGCGATATAAAATTGAAATAACTTTAAGATACTTAGTATTAATTAAATAATATTATAAATTATTTATTTATTCAACTATTTCTTTAAAATACTTTATTTATAAAAGATTACAATTAATTTATAATTTTTCATTAATGAGGCTGAATAGCTGGCCGGCCACAGAAAAAAAAACAAAATGGCGGGAAAGTGGCAATCAGTCGTTGGTTTTTTCGAGTTTTGTTTACATTTCCGTACAACAGAGATTATGTTTATCAGATTAAAATAGTGATTTAACGCTTAATCATAAGAGAAGAGGCTAAAGCAGTAGTGGAATACCTTTTACCGCCTAAATCAGAAGAAAGATACCTACTTAAAATCATAGGTACGACGACTCAGGTTTTACAAACTTTTTATTTTATTTTTAGTTTCCTCGTATTCGTAATGAAAAGCACAGTGTTTACCTCGGAGTGAAAGTAACCCATTTAACCCTTCGAATTAGCGACCTCGCTGCGCTCGGCCGCCAACTCCTTCTCGGGACGAAATGAGTTACTTTCACCCCTAGTGTAACAATGTACTATTAAACCCGAAATCATAAAATGCCTATTATTTATTTGATAAATATGAGATCATTTCTTATCGCAACAACTGTCTTTTACAATATCAGTGCTATCGATTAGCTCTTTGGCTATTTTTGTTCACGACGCGATAAGTTGCTTGAACTAACAATTTTAGTGAAATTATTGTAAACGAGGGTTTTCATTTAGGTGTAGAACCTTTTAGCAATTTCTGTTCTGACAGGGATGATGGTGTCCTGAAGACACGCCTCCTTACCAATGTGCTCGTAGTCTGCTGACTTTGAGGTGAGGTGATGACAAGAGTGATTTTTAATAAGTACCTATATTTTCCTAACACTAAGTTGGTAGTTGAGTTTCTTTATAAACAAGAACAGCAGAGCCACCCCAAGCTACGATGCAGTCAGATAGGATTGACTGAAACAGTGTAACAAGTTTTAATGTAGTTACATCCCTTAACTCTTTCATTACATGCAAATTATTCTTACCCTTAACCCTCACAGATGTTCTTTCTTTGGTTCGGGGAAGATTCCCTTCAAGGTATACATTGTTATTATCAAACGAAAGAAAATATACACTCATTATTTAGCGTTTGATACAAAGCACACTTTTCTTGTAAATTTTCATCCTTCTGCACTTTATATATTTTCGAGGTAAAAAATAATTCAATTATTTTTTTGTAAAAACAGATGTTGTCGCTATATGTTCACAGAAGTGAACTTATGGTCTTTCATTTATGCTTACTCCTAGGTATTTTGTGCGTGTTGGTAAATTTGAGTCGAAATAAAAGTTAGCAAATAAAGTGTGCACTACTAACCCTAAGGGCGGGATTTGAATGTCTTATCTTGTCTAAACGCAATATTTTTACAGTATTGGGGTGAAAGTAGAGTTTGAGAAATACCCAACAATCATTCAGAAATTGGGGCCAAGTGAAGTGAAGGTGTTAAGACAGTAGTTAGTAAATAAAGTTCATAATAGGTAGTAGATTACTCCACCAGGAGATAAAGCAGTGCCGCATGTCACAAAAGATTTGAGAGGTTAAACTCCTCGCGTGACAAAAAATTTACGTTAAGAATCCTGAGTGTAGCATGGGAATCAAGCTAACCCAAGATGATGGCACCTTTATCCCCGAGAAAATCAAAAACCAATAGTATCAAGACCATAGCATTTAGTAAACTTGGAATTACAGTTGACTTGGTATTTACAAAAATTTAGCAAAAGTTGATGTATCATACATGGAAAGACAAAATAATTGTTAGACAGAGTAAAACGCATCATAGGCATACGCATCTTTTTTTCAATGTGTGTGTTCTATTTTTCTTTTATTTGCGTTGCTCGTAGAGGCCAGTTAGATTTTCGAACAAGTTCTTACTTTTGATACCTCTATGTTAAAATTCCATTAATTTTTATTTGAGCTTTCAAATTCAAATCAAATTATTGTCCGGTGGGCACAGGTTCAATATAATATTACTACACAGCTAGGACCTAAGGTTCGCATGAGCAATTTGAATATTTTCAAATTAATTTTAAGAAAACCAACAGCTACCTTACAATGATGTATTAAATTAACAAAACGGCATGTATGCGTTTTTTTTTGCATTTTTTTTAAAGGAGAAATATCACCCTTAAAACAAGTCTGACCAGTTGGTAATCACGGAAGATAGATAGGTAGGTTTTTTTTTTAGCAAAGTGATGAGCAGTACCTAACGATTGCGATCCCAGTAAGACATCACATTCATCAATCATAAACAGGGGCAAAATACTCCATCCCTGCCTGCACTGGTCTGGTCGGGGTTATTCTTTAGAACACTTGCATTGTGCATAATTATACATACAGAGCAAACTGTCACCGCATCTCGGTAGACATGTGAAGCTGTGTACAGGCCTCTGTGAGTTTGCTCCTGCGCTTCTTTCATCTTCCAAAGACCAATTGGTCCCGAAATATAAATCTACATATTTCAATAAAAACTTTTATCAATTTTCCTTGAATTCTTTAGAATTCTTGGCTTACCAACTTTCCTGGAAGAAACCCCTTTATTTTTTTTTAAATAGGTACCTACCTACGTAGAGTCTATGGCTGACTGGAGAACTAAACAAAAGACGGCAGGAGGCCAAGGTTACCTTTTACAAGGTTACAAATACTTACCATCTAATTACATAAAACATTCCTTCATGTTCTAACTCCAAACTTTTGAGCAAGACTCGCATCACGCACGTATGGCACCGAAGTGTACGGCTAATATAATTATAGTGAATTAAATTTTATTGATTTTTTCATTTTCATATTTCGTATACCTCAAAAAAGCTCTTAAAATAAAGTTAAAAAAACACCCATGCAACCCAACGAGTAGGTACCTACACATGACTGGCACATCAAGTAAGATGCAGGCAGGTGGCCGCCTAAACATGGGTGTCCAACACACAACTCTCGAACACCTCGAAAACAATAGTTACAAAATAATGACTTCGCATGTATTGTGTTAAACCAATTATTTAGGTAGTAGGTACAATTGTATTGTCAGAATCAGATTTTTTTTAATTTAATTAATATGCTCTCTTGAAGTTAGTACAATTTTGCGCAGATAGCTACGTAGATAACTACCTAGTAACTTTACCTGTTAGGCTGTGAGCTGTTTACTCTACGCTATTGTTCCCCAACTCGACCAAAATCATTTAAAGGAAGCAACAATGACTATAATATATTCAAATCAGTTTTTTCTTTCAACATTCTAATGTTTTGTCAAGTTAAGAAAAGTTGTTTGGTGCTTATGTGTGAGACTTGGATAGGATCAGCGCTGAGGGGCCCCATGGGCATACACGTAAGTGCACAGTGGTCAGGCACATGACCTGCGTGGTGTGGTGGTGTACACAGTGGCCTCACTCACTTTCCCCGCGTGAACGACTTTGACTAGTTGAACACCTTGAGGCGTAGTGCGAGCGCGCGGGACAGCTCACCTTGTCGAGGTAGGGCCACACGCCGGTCAGCACGATGCTGAAGCCCAGCGACATCTGGAACATGGTGAAGTAGATGACGTAGATGCTGCGCCAGCGCTCGCGCTTCTCCTGCGCCGTCTCCAACAGCGGCGCGCCCGCAGGCACCGCCTCGTCCTCGTCGGCCGCGGGCTCCTGCCGCACGCGCCCCGCCAGGCCCTTAAACCACTCCATATCGCAAACACACCAGCACTTGTCTACAGAAGCTCACAAGCGATACAGCGCTACGTACTGACTGCTCCCGGGGCCGAGGGGGTGCATCTCGCGACCTCGCACTAGTGCGCCGCGTCCGAACCACAAACACAAAGTAAACAAAGAAGCTGTGGAGCTCGCCGCACGGCACACAACACGCAGCCGAGTTGCGCAAGCGCTCCGCCGCCCGCGCCTCTCGCGACTGAGCCGAGTCGTGAGTGCTGACGCTGACCCCACTTGCGTGATGTCGTTCGTTGGCATCGTTTCCCTTCGCGTAATCTCGAGGCTCGCTGTCACCGCGCTGATAGTGTTTATAATGTTGTTAATGTGGCAACCAGCAGCGAGCGGTTTTGTAAATGGGCACGTAATTATAGTTAGTGATGCACGTAACACACTAGTCGGTCGGTAGCTGCTCTACAATACCGTAGGTACCTACAGTCCTACATACAATGTTTTTGATTTCATACAGATACCTTGTACGCCTTGCACGCAGTGAATGCCCGCACTAGACTCATTCCTTAGATTTATTTTGTTATTGATGTATACAGATAAATAATAGGAGACAACCTTCTAAGTACCTAATAACTACGTTTGGGGATAAGAGTTTCTGATAAGGGAGGGACTCCAGAACCATCAGGGACAAATAATAATAATTAATCAATCTATGAGCAATGTCGTTGCCCGAGTTTCCTGTTTATGTTTCTTCTTTTTTGACACCAACTTCCAAAATTAAAAATATTGTGCATTTTCATATTTTTTTTTTTAAGTTGCTTTTTAATGCAGAAAGGTTTTTATTTCTCACTTTCTATTTGTGGTACTCCACAGCAAAAACTAAACAGTGAGCAAGATGTCTGATAAATCATTAAATGACTTCTGTCGCTCTAGAGTAGAGAGAGAGAGCATGTCAGACTTTTACTGACTTATTCCATCAGTTGCCCTGTGCGGTCTGAGGCATCAGGTCGACAGATGTCGAACTAGATAGTTACCGTGGCAGGTAACTGTTTCGTGTTATGGAGTGTGTGAAGTGTTATGGAACTGAGAGCTGCAGAAGTGACTTCGACGTGCATCAAACGACGTTTTCCAATACACTTACTAAAACAAATAAACGGAAGTCGACACGCGAGTCGTGAGGTCGCTTAGTGCCCTGCTTGATACGATTAATGTAATCAATAGGCTAGTGGCCGTAAAAAATGTAATTAGTCCGTCTGTAGCGACATCTATGGCGCCACATAAGAACTACGAAGGAAAGTACGAAATCCTGCATCGCGCAGTCAAAGTTATCCGCGCGATTTGAACATATACGACAGCCCGAAATCATCTATCGGGCAGTAGCCCACCAGACTATAACACCCGTCTGGTCGGAGGATCCTCCCTTTTCAACGGAGGCATGTGGGACTTTACTCTCTGTTCCGCATACCTCCAAACGTCTTTTAGATTATTCAAAAATAAGGGACAGGTATTTTTTATTTGTAAATTAAACCACAAAGGGACAAAGATATAAATTATAGTTACGTGTGATGCATTTTTTCGCACGAGGTGACGTCACACGTCATTCGAAGACATGTGACATTCACCAACACGCACTGGGCCCGCGTGGTGGATTACGGCCCTTCCCTCTCCTAGACAGGAGGCCTGAGTCCCAACAGTGGGAACATTAAAAAGGCTGGTGATGATGACGTCACACGTAACTTTAATGGGCTATATCTTTGTTATTTTTTGTTTAATCGAAAAAAGAAAAAATACGTATCCAATATTTTTTTATAATCTAAAATACGGACTAAATAAAATGTAATTACTTTGACCCTGGACACTACCCTATTGTAGCGGGGCGAGCTCGCGTACTTTTCCGCTCTAGTGTGAAAAACAATAAATTGCGTGCATAATAGCGGTTGAGATTAGAGCGGATTTTCGAGCAAGTGTATTGAAAACAGAATGTTGCTCCAGGCTTTCTTTTATGACGTAGGCGAGCACTAAGATGGGCAAGGGCGGATCCAGCTTTGGCGCCAGGGGGGGGTCACATAGTCGTGTTTTTTTTGGTGGTTAAAAATCATCCAAATAACATCTCCCGCCCCTGGGCGGAGCGGGAGATAGTGTCAGACTCTTACTGACTAAAAACCCACCCCGTTCCTTCTTGCTTTTCGTACCGGGGCCGAGCTTCCCTTTTGGGTAACCCTGGCCTCAGTAGGCTTCGACCCGGCTGGACCCCTGCTGTTGCTGATAACTCCTTGAGGCGCGCGGGAACAGAGCGCGATGACTTGGGCTCATTCCGGACAGTTACACGACGGTCGGACAGCGACAGCTGCCCATTGCTCGCAGTCCGCAATCCTGCGCCTACGGTGGCCGGAAATTGGGATCGCAATCCCGGCGGCGGCTGGGGCACTGTGAGCACCGTTGCCTGATGCGGTCGTCCTCCTTCTTTGCTAGCATTACCGCATCGCAGAAGGAGGCGACCGCCTGCCACTCCTCTTCGCCCCGGACCATGGCCTGTACCAAGGCCCGGCGCGAAAGATCGCCGTCGCCAATCGCTCCCACGATGGCACGGCGATCCTTTGCCCGAGAGGGGCACACCTCCACTGTGTGCTCCACCTTGTCCTCCGGGCGTTCCGCACGGTGGCGACACCCGGGCGTCACTTTCGCACGAATCCGGTGCAGGAACCTCCCGAACTTACCATGTCCGGTGAGAACCTGCGTCATGTGGCAGGTGAGGAAGCCATGAGGTCTTTCCAGCTACGCCTAAAAGAGGGGATTTACAGCCATAATTGTGGCTTTCCCAGCACTGGGTTGCGATAGTTGCTGACGCTATTTCACCATGAGATCCCGCCGGAGCTCTGTCCACTATGCCGCGACCTGTCGCGGCAGTGGACTCTCGCCCCGGCGTTGCATCTCCACGCGCAAATCATGCATGTGTGCAAGGACTGTTGCCTCCAGATCCTATGGTGGCAGGCCAGCAAGGAAGCTCGCCGCTTCGTGGTAATCGTATCCCCGCATCATCCGTATTGCCATGCCCTCTGGCATGCATTCAGCTGGGCCTTTGGTTGCTGACGCAACGACGGCGCCCACACTGGCGTCCCATAAAGGACCATGGACCGAACGATTCCAGAGTGCCTCCGGCAGGAGGCGTCCGAACCCCAAGGTTGGGCAGGAGCCGGTTGAGAGCCTGCTGCCCCGTTACATACTCGTGGTCAAGTCACACGAAGTTATTATTTAATTTTTATAATAATTTATACCTACAGGTAAAAAGTAGGTACATAAAATCTTTTAGGTATATTATTAGGTTGTATTACCTATATATAGTAGGTAGGTATATCATTTTTATCTTTTGTCAATAAAACCTCTCAATAAACTAGTGCGCCCCTAGAAATACTTATATCTATGAGTGCGCCTCACCATCAACGATTGCAGCACTGCTTACCATCAGGTGGGATCGCAGTCAAGCACTTATTACGTATGTTTCTTCAGTTGGCGTTTGCGTTCCAGGGGCACAGTAACTCTTCCGAACAATCCTGCAGCCCTAGTAGTCAGGCACCGGCGCTAGTGGGCCCCGTCCATTTTGCTCACTACATGTTCTACATTAGGTCAAATTTAGGAGAAACTGGTTCTGGTACCACATAAATGGTGCACTTTTTATCCTAAACCATTGTGGGGCTGTTCCACCTGTCCACTCTAGCTTTTTGGATGCTGATAGAGCTGACACGTACCCTGCGCATAATGGAGGCGCATCACTTGCGCACGTCACGTTTCTATCCTTGCCTTGCAAGGGAATGTCTCAGGCGCCTGAGGTTTGTTTTGAGAAACGCTCACGACTTTCAAAATCCCTGCGTTATAAGGTTTTAGTACACGACTTTGGTTAGAAGTAAACTTGATTCCGGTGCCCGCGTCTGGCACCCATATACCGCAACTCAGACACCAATGCGTGAAGAAGTGTATAATTTTTTCCTGATATTTTTATGTCAAAGGTGTTTACTAATTTTTTCCCTACATGTACCATACTCTACCAATTTTAGGGATATTTGGTTCTAACTCGTTGGAGGTTAGAAGGGGCTTTAAGGGACATACATTTTCACTTTTTTTCATACAACCGCTCTTACGCGATTATGACGTTATTACCTACACATTTTTCATCAAATATTTTGGAAACACAGTATCTTGTGGATATTATCTAGGCTTCTATGGAAATCAATTTATAAATTTGTGTAAAACTAATCCAGCTAAGACGTCTGAAAATCTGCTATTTTGCATGAACTTTGACACTTCATAATTTACCTACTCAAAAAATTAAAAAGTCAAAAAAGTACAACATACAAGCCTAGCAAATTTTATCAAGAATCTATATAATGAAAATGTTTTTCAAAAACTTTTAAGTGTTTTAAAAAAGCACATATTTCCTGGAACAAGTTTTGTAAAATATTCGAGTAAATCACGGAATTACTGAATGCCAACAGAGTTTTCAGGTATTATCACTCTTTTTTCGCGTTGCCTTTTCATCAAACATCACGTTGGATTGCGCTAAATGAAGTAACAAGCTTTTAAACCATGCTCGATGTTTACGATAGGCGAGTGGAGAAGCAGCCTTTTAATCTACTCACCTAACTTGTAAAACCCTAAACGTGCGTATTGACCGCACTGAGCTCCACAACCTTTTCTGCCGACTGTTTGCGTCCGACAGACACATCGGACACCGCACAACCCGCCGTCACTGTCCGCTTGCCCCACGGTTGTCGAGAACTGTCGCCAGAGCTGAATCCCCAGTGTGCCGTACTCTAAAGATGCATAATGCCCGCCTGAATGCCGACCTCAATATACGTGGGACCAGCGACTGATCAAGAGTTCTGACCGCCCTAGGCTAATTATGAGGACGCGCCCCCGCTAGGAAGGGTGGCAAACCATTTTTTAACCTGACATTTTTTATTTTTTTACACGTCTGTTATTGTTAAAAAAAGAGGAGAGGAATCATTTAAGTGAAACATTTTTGCAACTGATTAATGATTTATTTGAAAATTATAGTAATTAAGTAATTATTATTAGATTATACAAAAGTCCTTTTTCGTGCTTTAGCGTTTGCAAATCTTTCCACATTTTTTTCAAATTTAATAGTTTGTAAAAAATCACTTTCTATACAAGGTGTCGTTTTGAAGCTGCAAAATATTTCAGGAGGTAATTATGTTAGTGATTCTCGACCCGAATCAATAATAAAATAAGTAGGTATTTTTTTTTTTTATAACCACGCTTTTTTTCACACACACAAACACGGAACAATAAAGGTCGTTTTCACACACACTAACTCGCAACGATAGTTTCATAAATAATGTATCATCCAATCATCATCCCGCACGCCACACCCTAGCCACGCCCCCGCGGCCATCGATCAATCGATTTAGTTTAGAGTAATTAAAAAATTAAATAACAAGTATTACTGATTATTGACCAGGTATCGTTTTTTTATATGATTATTTATGAGTTTTACTACAACCTCCTGAAATATTGTGCAGTTTTAAAACTGCACCTTGTATACATTAGCGAGAGCGCTGCAAGTTTTTGCTGGCGGAGTGTGGAGCGCAAGTAATTTTTTACTCTTTTAAGTGCTGAAAAAGACCTTTCGCCGCTGCAGTTGGTAACACTCATTGTCAAAAAAATTCTTAATATTATTTCCACATTCGGGAACATGTAGGTATGAAATATTATAACTTTTTATTAACTGCAACAAACCCTTTGGGGTTCTGGCAGAAATAGAGTGCTCGGCCTCGGTATCAGATTTTAAAAACTGCGCCAAATGGACGCATTCTTCTGCAAAGATTTCTTCTAAATCAGTAGCATAATATAGTTGTTTTAACTCCTTTGCTTTGCTTCTAATAAATTCACTGTCGTCTAGTTCATGCAGTTTCCATAAGAAACCAAACTTTGTATTTACTGTATTATAAATAATTTGCCGGTTTTTTAAGTGCACTTTAATACTTTTAATACTTTATTTATCTTTAAAATCAGTAAAAACAACAAATCTTATAATATCCCTTGCTGCTACTACGTTATTTTTGTTTTCAAATTTCAAAGCGACTGTATTAATCTTACAGTAAATACATTGCTCTTTAACCACTACCTAATTTTAAAGCTCAGTAATTGAACAAGCAATGTAAAAATAACATAACGATACTTTATCAGTGCGATGTATTTCATAATACGGCCGCTGTTAGTTGCGGCGAGTTAATGATGTGCCTGTATGATCTACAATGTAGACTATCGACCATAATATCGATTGGTTGGATATCCGAAGTGAAATAATGTAAATATTTTTATTTATTTTGATTATTTTACAGAGTAGTAAAGAATTACGCAAACAACTGTCGTAAAGTAAGTTGATTAAATTGTAAGTTAATTGTCGGAGGACTATTTTTTGGTTTCGGATATCGTATGTTATGCCTTATCTTTGTGTTATTTCCTTACTTTTTCCTTACTTTACCGATTTTGATATTTTCACTTCTTTCTTAAACGCTACAATAATGGGCATGATTCAGAATATATTAACGACTTTTGCTTAAAAAAGGCATCATGTTCTAGCTCTTTATTTGTTCTCTTTATTTAACAAGTTCTGTACTATGTGTTTTTCTAACAAAAGCCTTACATGGTGAGGTTTAGCAGTAATTTAGGTAAAATGATAACTAAAATGTTATTTTATGTTTTCAGTTTCCCGAAAGACGCAATTTTAAAAAGCAATGGATTGATGCCACTGGAAGGCCACCTAATTGGTTCCCTAAAAAAATATAGTATCATTATGCTCAATTCACTTTAAACCAGAAATGCTTTAGCCTCTAAAAAAATAACGCAGTCTTTTTGAATGGGCAATCCCTAAATTAAGACTAGACCTTATTTTTGTAGAAGTGAGTTAAAGTTTTTTTAGTAACTGAAAGCTTTTTCATGTAAATAATTCATAATATAAGTTATTAATTAAATTTTCAGGATTTTAGAGAACCAGGACACGCACTTGGCCGATTTTTAGTATTTGATATTGAGGTTCTAAAATGCCGTAATAATGGCCTAATGCCAGCGGGTAAATTGTTAGAGTTTTTGGGTTTTATGGAAACAATTTTTATTATTAATATATTATTTTCTGGACATATTGATTTTGTTTTTGGGACCCAAAAGAAATAGCACAACAAAAAATGGAAAAATCGATAACTTTTCTATTTAGTCAATCACTAGCGTAAATGTAAAATAAATTACTTTTGTATAGCACATCGACATTTATATTATGTGTGCGTAAGTTGTACGGTGCATGGAAAATACACGCTGTTTTTAGGGCTAGGCACTCTGTTGCCAGCTCACCCACTCGCTCGATTCGAGTAACAAGACAGTGTTTGTTTGACGCGCGCCTTTTAAAATTTGTTGTTAATATCAGGGACACTCAAGCGCATTTAGTTTTAGTGTTTTATCTCGGTCTAGTTGAAATATGTAGGGTAGATGCAATGATGCTAGAATAGTGCATGCAAAGACACAATTTTAGCGCGCCCCCCCCGATCCTCGCGCCCTAGGCTGCAGCCTAATTAGCCTAAGGGTTAATCAGGGCCTGCGTGGGACACTCAGAAAGTTTTGAGAAACTAAAAAACTAACTTCTATGGATAAAATATTTTTTATTAAATCTTTCCAAAGAACTCTCCACCAGCTTCTATACAAAGTTTCATGCGTCTGAACCAATTTTCGAAACATTTTTCCAGTCCGCTGCAGACACCTCTCTTCCACGGCCTTTTCGAACGCTGCTAGCGCGTCTTCGAATCATCGTTTTCGAACTAACTTCGTCGAATAAAAAGGAGTCAAACGGTGTAACGGGGCCAGATCAGGACTGTGATGAGGCACAGTGTGGGATTTGACCTTAGTTGCGGACACTATCATTTTATGTTGGATTTAAGTAGGCCTAGTCATCCCAGACCATTTAAAGTAACACTTTTTTGAAAATTTCAATTAGATTTGCAGATATATTTTTTTCATTTAAGTCGTGGATTTCTACGAAAAACGTTTTCAGTCAAATTTCCCGAAAAAAGTGATATTTCTCTTTGTAAAAAATCAAACCATCTGCTAGTTTACAATGCTACTAGTGTGAAAATTTCAATCCCATAAGTGCAGAAAAACGAGAGAAAAAAAATAATTATAAAATTTTGAAAAAAATAATAATTAGAAATTATCTATGTTATTGTCGCATTTTTTTTACAAAAATTCAATAGGGATATGTTTCTACTAAATTGTGACAAAAATCCATATAACTAGCTTGCGCGATGTTGGCGATATTGCGTTTCTAAGGTTTTTTATAATTTCTATCGAAATAGGATTGTCATAAACTTAGAACTTTTTTGTTGGGTAGAGAGGGTTTTTAACTCTTTATGTATAGATTTCTAGAAATATATAATATGTAGAATTTACACTATTATTCATTGTTTAAAATAAACACATAAACGCAATTTTAAGGGACAAAAACGCTTCCGACATAAGTACAGTAAGGCCGCAAAAGTCCATAGGAACGCTAATGATTACATTGCTACGAACCGAGCGAGCGCGATATTTCCGTGCGTATGTGTGCGCATGTATGAGTATCCACATTCCACAGATAACACACACTAAGGAACTGTCGTCGCACTGAGCTATATGGTAGCATTGATAAAATTCGTGCAAATTCGTCATGTGCTGGTAGCCGTGTGAACTAAGTGTTGGATTCGCAAATCACGTAACCCGAGTTCAAATCATGGTCGGTCCGTTGCAGTTATTTCTTACTTTGAAAATTCCCAATCTATATTGATTTAATTGTTTTTTTATATTTCTATGAAAAATACTATTGCATTTTTTGCACTAAATAGTTGCAAATTACGAATGTGATCTATTAACCACAAGAAGAATCACATTCGTAATTTGCAATTATTTAGTTGTTACATCTTTTCGATGTTATAAGGTGGAAATAAAAAGACGTGTTTAATAAAAATGTTTATTCTTTATATTTACAAATTAAACATTTATGAGAATTGTGACGTCGAATTGTTACCTAGACAAAAAGTTATCTTGTAACCGTTATCTATGTTACGCCTAAGATTGTTTGTTGGAAGTATACCCACTTAGACCATTCATAATATGAATAACGTAACAATGAACGGATATTCAAATTTTAATAAAATAAAATATAGGTAATTGTTTATATCCAGTTATTTATTGAAAAGTGATATATGATTTGGACTTTGTAAACATTTTATTTTTGTGTAACGTCACAATGAATGTATTGAGGTCATAGCTTAATTGTTCATTTTCTTGACGAAAAGAAGATTGAAACCAAACCTCAATTTCTGTTAAAAGAACTTTAGTTCTCACAAGATAATCGTCAATTAGATGAGAAAAATAAATTGAACTATAGTATTATGTTAAAACAGTGCGGGTAGAAGAATAAAAAACGAAATAGACTCATGATTATTGTCAACAAAATTGATAGCGAGTTCACTGCATTCTTAAGATGAGGCGATGGCACAAGTTAAAAGATATAGCTGTTTTAAACGAAAGTAAACACAATATAATACAGTGTTTGTTAACGAATAATCACAGATATGTTAAAATAAAATGGTAGGCCATTTAGTTTAGTTAACATTAAATATTTAGTGCGAAACGTAATCGTTCTTGTTTGTGCCTCTCTGTCAAGTACGGCTTTTTAGCAGGTTTTCTGTGATGCACGCCTTCAGCGTGAAGTGCACGGCGAACAGTATCCATCGAGGTGTCATATAATTCCGCAAAATGTCTCGTTGGTGCGAAACCATTCGTTTCGTATACGTCCACCATATGTCGTCGCTGCGCCTCGCTAATAAGCTTCGATCTCCCACTTCTCTTTCGACTAGCAAGGCTACCTTCTTCCTCATATCTTTTTAGCCAAAGATTTACAGTATTTTTCTAAAATAAAAAAAAATATATATATTAGGCAGCTATACCTACTTCACTTCATTTTCATTATATAAAATGTTAATAATCATAATTATTGAATATAATTTTAAAATAAAACTGCATTTATTAATCCAATAACCAATCCAATAAACCCAACGATTTACGTATTTCTCTTTTAAACCTCATAAAGATACGATGAATGGATTCATAAATGGCATACTTTTTAATTAGAAGATTAATTTGTAATAAAGTTACAATTCATTAATAGCTATTATACTCACATTCAGTCCGGTTTCTTCAGATATTTGTGTTTTATTAAGACCACTTTTATGCAGCCCAATGATAGTCGCCCTCACTTCAATACTAATATTAGCCTGCATTTTGCGAATATTACAATACTGTCAACCTCACGTCACTAACCAACAACTATAACCAAACGACAGTTCATTTCGGTTAAGTTAAAACTCGTGTCTACCTCGCAGAAATCTAATTCTTTATTTAGTTTTTTTTGTGATCTACCTTTCTAACTCTAAGAAATGTGTGAACAAGTTAAAGAATAATTTAATATATGTAATGCAAATACATAACTTCCAATCGGGTAAGAACTTACAAAAAGTCAATAATTGCGTGGGATTTGAACTTGCGGCACGCTGATTTGCGCTTCAATCTGTGTGCCTATACCACTGGGCCATCTTGACTTATGATAAGTTGATGAAATTGTGAATTTCAATCATTTGTTGGCGAAACTTGAAAATAAAAGGTCGTAAGTCAAACTAAACGTCAAACGAATATGTTTTAAGAATTCTTATGGACTTTTGCAAGTGATAGTACATACTATTACATTACGCGGCCAACTTACCTAAATTTGTTTTCCACACAACTTAACCGCCTACTAAGTAATGCTAAGAAAGCTTATTTGAAATATTGCGTGTTATAAAATAGTAGGCGCTTGTCAGTGGCAACCTTAACATAAAAATTTAAAATTCAATATTTCTGTTATCGTGTGTCTGTCGCATCTGGTTTTTTTTAATGATAATAGTAATTAATGTAGTTAACATATTGCCACTGAAAAAAAACGCGACCATGTAAATAATGACTAGATAAAAAAATAAAATAAAATCATAGAAAAACTATTTTTTTGCCTAGAATAGCGCAATATTTTAGGTTTTGGTGGATTGGTTGGTTCATAAAGTACATTTGGTTATCTTCTAGATTTTGTAAACTTGTATTACACATTCATGTATGAAGAAATACCGTTTTTAGTAGGTACTTATTATTATAGTGAGTATTTCAATAGTAACGTGTGTACTTACCTAGTTAATATTGTTCAGTAGGAGCAAAATACTTATTTTATTAATATTTGTATGCCACTTACTGTGGCAGGACACAGAGATACCTATATAAAATTTTGTAACAACTGTAATGTACCTGTGTGCACAAATAAACGTTTTGTATTTGTATTTGTATTTGTATTTGTATTTGCTATCAAACCAATAAGCATTTAGTAAAAAAAAACCATAACAGAAAGAAGAAAAATTGTTTCTATGGTTTCTATGGATATTTCATTGTTTTCTGAATTTCTACAAAACTATGACAGATACATCAATGGGAGTTTTAATTGGAGTTTTGTTTCAATGTTATCTCTCAGAAAAACGCATAAAACAGGATGTCCGCAACTAAGGTCAAATCCCACACTGTGCGAGGGTGCCCCAAGACTCTGACCGGTGTGATGTCCAGGAAGCCCGGTGTTCAGTCGCTTGTTGCTCATTGCAGACATAACTTCTGGCAGGCAATTTTTTGTGGGATACCATTCCGCGCTCGTAATAGAATTGAAACCAGATTCCCCGTTGAATGAAGAAACTAGCAATCAAAATTTTCTCTGCGCTTTTCGATCGTAAGCACTTTCGTAAACGTTGGTTCGTTTTGAAACAGCCAAACTGTCAACTGACGCTTTGTTTCTGCATCGTATTGATAAATCCAGGATTCGTTACCTATCATAATGTCGTAAACTCGTCGATATGAGCCTGATTCATATTGAATCATATCACGGCACCACTCCACCCGGACCTGCTTCTGAGCTTCGGTGAGGTTGTGCGGCACCCAGCGGCAAACTCTCCTCCTCACGCGAAGGTTCTCGTGTAGAATCTTGTGAACGCTTTCCGAACCAATCTGCAGTGTATGCTGAATCTCTTCGTATGTAATTCGCATGTTTTCTTGAATTAATTTTCTTACTGCCAGCACACTTTCTTCCGTGACAGCCGTCGTAGGACGATGTTTGCTTTTAAAAATCCTTCATCCTTAAAAGCAAATTCAAGTCGATCAAATAACTCATCGGGTTTTAAGCCACTTTTAAAATCGTAGGAAATCGAAAAAATGTGGAGGGAGAGTATTTTAAAATTCGAAGAATGGTATTTTTACTTTTATATAACTAAAGTTTTCAAAATAATTACAAGTGGTCAGTGCCTATACACAAAAACTTTGTTTTGCAAAACTTTCTGAGTGGCCTGTAGATATTATGTTTGCTCACGAATGTAGTCCATTTATCCGTGCTTGTCTAGTGTTCTGTGAGAAACAGTATAAGAGGGTTAGACTGTTTTATTAAACTCATTAAAATTATGAAATTAAATAATCCAATTGACCGAATGGCCTGTTAGTCTAATGATTAGTGGTCCTAAGTGCTATGAGATCGTGGGTTCGATCCACCCAGGACAAATGTTTGTATGATGAGCATGATCATTTGTTCTGAGTCTGGGTGTTATTTATCTATAACTAACTAGCTTTTGCCTGCGGCTTCATCCACGTACATAAAATATAAAATATATATAGCCTATGTCACTCAGGAATAAAGCAGCTTTCTAACGGTCAAAAAATTTTAGTAATCGGACCAGTACTTCCAGAGGTTACCTCCTACAAACAAAAAAACAAACTTTATTTATTTATTTATTTATTTATTATAATCTTTATTGTACACCAAATAAACAAAAATACAGGACAAACATTTAAAAGAATAAGTGCACAATGGGCGGTCTTATCGCACAGGGCGATCTCTTACAGACAACCTTTGGATGGACTGAGACTTTACCTCTTTATTATATTATAGTGTAGATAATGTATGTATTTAGAAATATATAAGTATATTATCAGTTGTCTAGTACTCATAGCACAAGCTCTGCTTAGCTTGAGACAGGATAGCGTTGTGTGATAGTTGTAGAATTTATATATGTATATATAAAAGCAAAATACCTCTCACTGATTAATCACGAAATCTCAGAAACTATAACACCTACAAACTTAAAATTTAGAAGGAAATGGGGCTGTATCTGTACCCGTTACTGATCATATTTTTGTATTCAAAAGTAAAAACCGAAATCCTAAAATTGACCACGAAAAGGTAAATTCATCATAGATTCAATCATACATAACAATTGCTAGTAGGAAATACTGCAGGAAGTGTTTTTCCATTTTAATCGTCATTTATTCATTCATAATCCTGCACAATATTTCCATAAATTGAGAGACATTTTGGGATAAACACAAACGCTAATAACTTTGCTGTTTATGAATAGGTATTATTTATTGAGACTTTACTTAAATAATAACAAGGGCTTTTCTAATAAGCCCTTTAAGTATTTGTACTAATTAAAAATTAGTGGTGTATGTGAAACCCGAAACACGTGTCTAGTATTTTTGTGTAAAAAATCTATGTTCAAAATTTCATAACTGTAGGTATCATGAAAAATCACAAAGTTATAAGCTTGTTATATCAGCAAAAATACAAGGTCACCGGGCCATCCAGGTGACTGAGGGGTTGTTTTGTACTTGCACCCAGCTGTTTTTAATGTACTTACTTAGTATCGGTGGTGTCCAACTTGTGTCCTTTAGGTACATATTTTTGGGATAAAATATAACATAGTGTAAAAACTATTGGAATCCATTCAGTAGTTCAAACACGCTTTCATATTATTATATTTCTTATTTTACACATTTTAGTTTGATATGCTATGAAAGCGTGTTTTTTTAGTTTTTTTAAACTATATTTTTATTTTTTACTAAAAAAAACGGATTATTGTATTGTCATCAGTCTTTGTTGGATGTGCAAAGTTTGAAGAAAATCTGATCGCCCAAAGTAGGCCAAAATCGAGCTCAAAGGCGTTGGTTACAAACATACAGGTGAAGCTAATATAAGCGTGTTAATAAATTATTTTTTTAATCCTATAATTTAAATGTTTCAATTCTTATATCAATACATTACATTTAAACGTAACACGTTCTCCGTGGACGAATACAACGATGGGACCGAGGTTCGGGAAAATTGTCTAGACGGTCAACTCAGCTCTTCTTCTGCTTAGCGTGTCGATGGCAAAACTAATTAAAAGTATTCGGCCACGGCAATGCCGTCCACTGATGCTGTCACTAGATCCCTACGTGAACAGGTAGCAGGTGGGTGGTACGTGAACAGGCGGAAGGTGGGACATGGTCAGCGAAGAGACTCTTAAAGACTCGTCGTACAAATAAGAACAAGGAGCTCTCTGATCCAACTCTCGAGCTCATGAAAGAAAGGTGTGAAATGATTCTGCAGTCTTAATTGAGACGATGCATACATTTACCGACAACTCAATAGACGGTCCAAGTCCTTGAAACGCGATTTCCGCCGCTTTAATACCGAGCGAACTAAAGACGAGCGAAATAAGGGCTCACAAAATTAAAGACCGTCGATGGCAGTGTCATATCCGCCAAATGCCCTGTGTTCAAAAATGTGTTAAGCTAGGCAAATAGAAAAAGCAGAGGCTAAGCAAACAAAGAGAGAGGAGAGAATTAAACGCTCTGTGGTAAGGCTGGGTGTTAAATACGCAGATGTCACAAGTACAAGGCAATTTCCAATTTTGCCACAAAAAGAATAAGAACAACCACCAACAGAATCAGCACAACCACTAACAGAATCGTTTCCGCCGACAATAGGCAGCTTCACACTAGAGGGACTCTTTCAGATGCAGACACAAATGTAACAGACACTGATGATGCTGATGGACACTTGAAATAGCATACACTCGCAGCTCAATGGCTAACCACGACAATAAGAAAATACAAAACCTCAAATTCTTACACCTGAACGCTTAAGGAGTAAGAAACAAATTCAAACAAATAAAAGCATTAGTCGAGAAATATAGGCCGGCTATAATAATACTGAACGAGTGTAAGATCGACTTTGAGACACAAAAATATAATATTAAAGGGTACGATAAACTCACCCACACATTAGAAAAAAACTTAGCCACTGACATGTATGTACAAAGGGGACTAAGGTGGGTCGAAACGGAAGTCATCCCAGGTTGGCAAGATGAGAACAAAAAGATAGAAGGCGTAGGCATTAAACTTATCACTAATCACGCAACTGGACAATATGTCAAGATCAAAGGAATATATATCCAAATTCCAAAGCAACACCATGCTAGAGATGAACTGGAGGAAACTCTAACTGACGAACCATCAATCATCATCGGCGATATGAATTTACGTATGCAAATCCTTGGCCACAGCAGGAACTCCGGTCTCGGCAACGTCGTTAAAAAAGCATTGAAAGACGGAATCTGCTCATTGAAACACGCCAATGCACCATCTAGACCTTTCAGCCAAGGTAACACCATCCTGGACCTGGCTATAATAACACATCAACAACTTGAAATGCAGGCGAAACAGTTAGAGAGTGTAGGTTCGGATCACATCCCTTGATTGCTAACAGTAAAGATCGAACATAATATAGAGGAACACTTATCCCGTAGGACGAGAATCTGAGAGCGGCGTATCAACAGACAATGTGGAAGGTCTCTGCGATCTTAACAAAGCAACAACAACAGAAGCCAATTGCGTGAAGTATGTCGAAGCGATAAAAAATGCCGTTGTCGCAGCACTCGACGCTCATGCACCCCTAAAAAACTCAACAAGACAGGATCGACTACCGAAGGAAATAAACGATAAGATAGACTTTCAAAACAAGCTTAAACAAATGGTATGGCAAGCGAGACACTGCAGCTCCAGACTCCAGCGTAAAACACGGAGTCTTTACAACCATGCTAAGAAAGAAGCTGAGAAAGTCCTGAAAGAATACTCCGAAAAAGGCTGGCTTGATAAAGTCCAAGATCCACAGGACAATAGGTCACAAATGTGGCGCATCCAACGAAACATGAAAAAGCCTATCGTTAAACTTCCAAATATCGCAGGATGCAGTACAGAAATAGAAACAATAGAGAAGCTCACTGATACAGCTATAGTTCAAGAAGACAAAATAGAGACAGACGATGAAGGAACAGAAAATACGACACCGTTCTAACATCTCGACCCAACGTCAAAAAAAGAAGTATAACTTGCACTCAGCAAATTCAAAAACAAAAAGGCCCTAGGGCCAGATGGAAAAAAAGCAGACGCCCTCAAACATGGGGGAGAAGTCTTTATCGAGGCATTTGTGCCTCTTGCTAACTTTGTATTATCCACAGGTTACTTCCCTAAGCGATGGAAAACAGGCGTGTGTATATTCCTGCATAAACCCGGCAAATATCACCGTCAGGCATCATCAAATCGCCCAATCACACTGCTCAACATCATGGGCAAGCTGTGTGAGCAGCTGATCCTGAGAAGACTTACCGCTACGGTCAACCGGCTGCAACCAACGTTCCAGCACGGCTCACAAGAGCAAGAGGCACCGCGACCCAGATTCTTGGTGCCGGAAAAATTAACACTGATGCGCTAGCCACGGAAAACAGTGTATCTATGATTTCTACGGACCTATCGAGGGCCTTCGACTCGATCAACCACAAGGGATCATCATGATCATGATCAAGAAACTTTAGAATCAAGGTATTTCCAACAACATAATTAAAATAATTGAGAACTACCTCGAAGGAACACAGAACCATAAGAGGTAGGTTCAGAACTACCACAACCAACGATAAACCGTTACCTCACGGCGCGCGTTAAGGCTCGATCCTGGAACCGATAATTTTCAATTTGTACGTACATGACATTTGGGATATACAAGACCATGTCAAAGGTCTCAAACTTTCACAGTACGCAGATGATCTCTGTATACTCAACACAGACACGAATCCAGATCATGCGACTATGCGCGCTGAATAGGCAGCAGAAACCATAATTCATTATTATGCAAGATGGGGATTAAAGTGTAACACAGAAAAAACAGAATGCATCAAATTCTCGAAAAAGAAAAATACCGGCCAACAGTAAAATTGAAACAACAAACGTTGCACTATAAAAAGCAAATCAGATACCTCGGTGTCATCTTCGACAAACACGTGAAGATGAACCAGCACACCGAACAGGTCGCCAATAATAGGATACAATGCGAAGACGGACTTAAACACGAAAGTAGCCATCATTCAGGCCTGCATTTTAGCGCTGATGGATTATGGAGTAGTGCAACTACTCTCATGGTATAGCGCAACGAACCTAAGCAAAATTAAACGCCAATATAGATTGGCATTGAAAAATGCCGCACAGCTATCAAGACGAACACCCACGGAAATTATATGGGAAATGGCTGACATAGAAGCCTGGCACCTACGTGCTAAGGACCTAAACACCAAAATGTTGGAAAACATTACAAAATTAGGAATAGAAGATCTTGAATTCCCTGGAGATGCCTACCAAGCGCACGGCGAATTCAACCCTCTGAGGGTTAATCACAGAATAGGCGAGATGTTATATGACCCTAAAAAAAAGGATATAAGTGATGGCCAACCAATAAGACGAAGGCACCGCGTCCCCTTAAAATCAAATAAAAAATGTAAAATATATATATATATATATAAATAATAATAGTAAATACACAACAACAACATAAATAAATAAATCACGTAATCTGTACATTCTAACCTATTGCGAATAAATAGAACACATCAAACATAGATCATTTAAGACTTAAGTTAGCTGACTCATCTCTGCATGGCACGCCGGCGACAGAGACATTTTGTAATACATAAAGTAGGTAGGCAAATAAATGTTATTCTGATTCTGATTCATATCCACCAAATCGGAGCTTCTGGGACAAATAGAGGCATTCTATGGACAGTTGAATACTGAATCTAGGAAATGACCCAAGAACTAGATTGACCCGACACTATAACGAAGATATCCTGGAAGTCAGCCTGTACGGGATTAGGATGTCTCTGATGCAGCTTAAAACAAAAAGGCGGACGGAATTAGGGCCGAACTCCTGAAGGCAGATGAAAAACTGTTTCATTCCGTCATCCTTAAGGGGAAAACGCCACAATCATAGGGCAGAGGTGTGATGGTACATTTCTTCAAGAAGGGTAACAATGCCCTGCTTTCAAAATTCAGGCACATTTCTATTCTGAGTCATGTTTACAAGACTCAGAATAGAAATGGGATTCCATAGTCATCACAAACCGTCTCGCGCGCAAATTCGACGATTTCCATCCAACCTCCCGAACAAGCCAGATTCCGAAAAGGCTTCAGCACTATAGACCAGATACGTGCATAAGCTGCGACAGGTTATTCTACCTACCTAGGAATATAATCTATCTCTCTGCTTAGCGTTTGTGGACTATGAAAAAGCTTTTGATTCGATCAAGACTTGTGCTGTAATGCAGTCTCTCAAACGGTCCCAGGTTGACTATCGGTACATCGCAGCTGATCGCAGACACAAGACGTTGATTCAACAAGGCTTCGCATATTTTTTTGATTTAAAATCATCCGCATTACAGGTTTTTGATGTAACGAACCATCGAGTAACAAAACATCGATTTAACAAGTCGTTGCAATCTTAGGTTGTAATTCAAAGATGTCGTTGAAATTCTTTCGAAGAAATAAAATTCGATGATACTTACAGCTTTCGCACTCAAGTAGGCATTTCATGTTTTATGTATGCGGGCGAAGCCGCGGGCAAAAGCTAGTGTATCATATTTTTGAACCGTACCAACGGCTATTACAGCTCGGTGCTGAGAGAATCCAAAGACCTGTAGTTAGTTAGTACGCAACGCCGACTGCTACCTACAGGTCATTGGACTCGCTCAGCTGACGTTTTCTTAAAGAAATTAATTTCGTACATGCGTAAATTAATACGAGTTTTAACAAAAAGGTACTTTATTTTTTAATTCTATCTTTACAAATCGATAGATTCGATAGTTTTTCATGCACCGGATCGGCCCTCCACGCAGGGTTGCCAGATCGCAACTTACCAAGTCCGGGACAATTCTATGTTGGGCCATGACTATACAGTGTGGAAAAATAAGTCGGGCCTTGGAGAGAAACTACCTTAAATCCTTAAGTTAGCTCATTTTACTTATCTTATAATCTAAATAAAATCAGACTTGATAATAATAAAAAAAAAAACAAAATAAACATCTCCTTGTAGTTCGTTGATTAAACAGACTTTTACTTAGCTGGCCTAGCCGTGTCATTTATTGTTATTTTTTTTAAATTAGGTATTAAATTTTACGGAATCCGGGACAATAGATACATAGACGGGACAAGAAGTAAATTTCCCGAATAATCCAGGAAATCCCGAACATCTGGCAACCTTACCTCCACGGGTGTATAATATCGTTCCTGGATTTATATGATTTATATCATGATATATCACTGTCACAGTTGGAACTTGAACCTACCTACAGTGAAAAAAAAATACCTACTAAAAACAAACTTCAAAGTAGTTCATCAAAGCCCAAAGGTATCTGAAATGGCAGATTGGTTTTTCAAGTGACGTGTGAAGCTGAAGTTTCGTTTTCGCTTATCTACGTCCAGTTTTTTAAATGACGCATTGAAAATTCTTTTTTTAAATCGATTAGAATTACTATTGATGCGCATTCGATTTCTTAAATCAATTTATTATGGATAACTGACAACACCGATCGATAACTAACCCTGCGTTCCGAAAAGCGATAATATAGCGAAACTACCAAAGCGCAACGCTCACTCTCACTCAAATATTACTCAATAGGTCGAATTCGCGATAAAATCGCTTTTGACTTTCAGTATGTTACAAAGTACTCTGTGCATTTATTTATTTAATCCATATGCAACACAAATTACATAGGCGGACTTAATGCCTTAGGCATTCTCTATCAGTCAACCTAGGGTGGTGAAGAGACAATATGGTAGGCGCACAAAAATATTTTTTTGTTTTTAAACCAGAGTAAAAAGTATACATATAGTTAGAATACACATACATATTCATTATAAAATATAAGTACTATATATATACAATATTTATGTAAAGTAAAGACAGAAGTTTTGAGACGATTCTGCTATTGGTGTAGAATGAATATAAAAATGCATTTGACACTATTCGGAACGCGGGGTAAACGGGTCCCATCCAAGAATATAGGTACAATGCGTTCCAAATGAGAATAGGATCGCCCGCCATGTTGTGACGTCACGATTTACTGTCAAATCGAGGATAGAAATTTTGAAACATAAATTAATTTACGAAAAATTTAATTTATTTACGAACTGTGAACGAAAAAAGTTTAATCAGAATCCAGTTCTTCAATTTTACTCATCTCCAAGTTCTACAATTTTGCCAAAATTTCTTCGATTTGACAGTTCGACGAGACGTCAAAACATAGGAATCGGTCCTATTCTCATTTGGAACGCGTAGTATATTATTATACAGAACACAATATTCTTGGTCCCATCACTAGACAATGTCTTTAGGGATGTCGGAAATGTCGATATGTTTGCAAAATTCTCGACTCGACGCGTTTTTATGAATTTAACCACGGAAATGATCTAAAAACATAACTATTGAAGTCTATTTCACTTAAACTTTTATTATAAAGCAGTGCATTATAATGAGTCGAGCTGACCTCTAGTGACAGTGACAGGCCTTTGTTTGGCTCACGTATCAGAGTGAGTTTTACTTATTTCTTAAATATTTATATATGCTTCTCACTTCTGCTGCAAACGTTCACGCGTGATTTCGCGCCATTCGGTTGAACACTAAGATTATTAAAAGTCTGCGTAGATTATTAAAATTTTGAGCGTTTCTTATTTACATTCTTAGATGCATACCCAACAAATAATTGGGTATGTATATAAGAATGTAAATAAGAAATTCTTCATAAAGTAGTCTGTAAATTTCGAAAATAAGCAACCTTTCCATTTTTCCGTATTTATACCTATTTATATGCTCAAGATCGAAGCGCTAATCTAATTAAATAAAACTCCAGTTTTATTAACTAAGTACTTATATCGGATGTGTAAAAATAGACAAGTGATTAAATTAAGTTTTTGATACGATTAATATATTATTTTAATACTCAAATATTCGTAATACCTTGGATTTTGTAATCAATACATCGATTTATAGAATTTTGTACCTATTTAAACAAAATATCGATACATGGAATGAAAACAATCGATACATTTTCGACGAGCGTACTAGTTCTCTTCTCTATAGTTCAGTTCTACGAGGAATTTTCTTCAGTGACTGATAGTAATTCAGTTTTCAGATTTTCACGAAAAGCCAACTCGTCAACAAATAAACATGAATGTTTCACGATCTATTGTATCCAGGCTGTTCCAGCAATCTGGTATGTTATTTACGCTATTTAAATTTTTTATTTGACTGAAGATCAATAATATAGCAAGAGCATATCTGTCGCGAACATTGCTACAGTTATGCTCTTGTTTCCTTTGCGACTGTTTCTTGTTTTTCTGTAAGCCTAAAATTTCATTTAGATTGGTGTATAGCTGAAATATAATGATTTTTTAAAAGTAGAATGTTACATAACATCTGCAGAGATAACCTAACTCTGTCAGTGAATACTACAAGTAGATACTCTATCATTTTCCTTAGGTATGGATATTATGGGGATTTTCATTTATAAGTGTACCCTGATAAATTAAAAATATCACCAAACTGACGTCACATTCCCAGTTAAGAAACCAATTTTCTAATCAAAATTAGATATTTTTTAATAAGTAAAGTATATGAAAATATTGCGAAGTTAAATAAACTGACAAAAAGTGGATACACTTGCCGACACAAGAAAAAACACTTTTTCACTCAAAGCACCGTTTCAAAATTGGGGTTTTTTAATAGCCGGCTGGTATTATCTTCACCAATGTTTCCATTTTACGCAATATGAGTTGCTTTTGTAATTATTTTGAACAACTGGAACCGTCACCAAGCTGACATGACCAACCGGCGTCATCTTAGAACATTTATTTGAAAAGTAGATTTAGCCTATGTTATTAGAGTTTATTGTACATATTTAACCTTTCAATCGTGGAAATTACAGACACAATAGAAAGCCATTAGGTGCACGAACGCCGGTGTTCGCTTGGGGTTTAATGAATTAATGTAATGTGATGACAAAAACAACACACTGTGGTTGCACCAAAACTTTGAATGTCTTCGTAGTACAGATCTTTAGTAATTACAACCAATTCAATATGGGGAAGGTGTGGGACATGCCAGAAACAGCTTACTCTGGACACTTAACCTTTCAATCGTGGAAATTACAGACACAATAGAAAGACAATAGGTGCGCGGAAGCGCGGAAACGCCAGAGTTCGCTTGGGGTTTAATGAATTAAAATACTCATAAATTAATAATTTTAACATATTTTAGCAGGATTTCAGATGAATTAGTAAATTTAATATATATTTAACCTTCTTATTCAAAAAATTAGACAATATATCCATTATTCATCTCAATATAAAATTTTGAATACTTGGGACAGCGTCAAAACGGCGGGTACACTTATAAGTGAAAATGCCTTTATACTATATTATCTAATTTGTTAATTACTGTATTGCCATAGAGAAAAACATTCTTTTTTGTCAGGTATAAAATGCTATGCATACTTTCCTTTAAAATTCACTCTGTCTAATTGGATCAATATTTGTACTGAAGCAACTGTTTTGGTACTTTGTCGGCTATAGATTGTGTACTTATACTATGCAATACTCATACCATGTTAACAGCAGACCTACAATAGAGCACTATCTTAAATAATTAGATTCTAGGGCAATGTGGGACTGGCATCAACAACCTGCACCCAGGAGGCTAATCAACAAGTACTGCTACTACACTATATGCCTACAGTCAAACTTTATGTTTATGTGTAGAATAAAAGACAAAACAATGAATAACTAAAAATGAATACAAAGAGTATGACACCTACTAAACTAATGGCCCCTTGGAACATTAGCAAGTTGCTTGAATAGTAATAAAGTTGTTGAATAGTTGCTGTCATTGTCTTTCTTGTGTCTCTAATTGACACAATTGAAAGGTTAATGAATTAATATGACAGATAAAAAAAAAATATATATATTGGGATTGGAAATAATAATCTTTTGTACTTAATGTTTTGAACACATTTTCAATTACTTTACATTTGTACATAAAATGAAATGTAACCCTGCATGACCATAAAAATCAATCTGAACTTGAGGAAGGCCTTTGTCTAGCTTTGGGGCATTCATCTTCGTGCCCTTGTCCCTTGTTATTTGGTAATGGAACAACACAATTTTTTCTTCAATTCAATTTATTCTTTCATTAATTATGCCTGGTTGACAACCCGTCACACTATCGATTACTCCCTTTTCTTTCATATCACTCTTCATACAATCCATCCATCTTCCATCATCATTTGTGGGACAATATAGGCTAAGTAAAAAAAACATTGAATCTGATATGACTCACATATCACAATAGGACGGTATGAGAGTAAGAGCAGTTGAAAGCATAGATTTGATGTGGTGTTGCAGTGAGGCGCTACCACAACGAGCACTTCAAGCCGCCCACCATGGACGAGCTGCCCGTGCCGCGCGGCAGCTGGCAGGCGCACTACGACGCGCAGCAGCGCCGCTACAACCTGGCGCTGCTCTTCGGAGTTGCCTTTACTGCCGGCACCTTAGTTGTTGTAAGTTTTCCGTGCCACTTAAAGCGTAAAGCTCCAGCGGCTTTCTATGTCTTTCCTGTGAGCCTTTTTATTAATAATAATATATTTATTTAAAAAAGACTACATTAGTCCAATGGTTAGTAAAAAATTATCAACTAAAGGGTAACACTTAAAAAACACAAAAAGCTTAAATTTACAGCCGTACCAGCAATCGCAACCAGTGATTAATCACTGGCGCATCGTGCTTGTCAGCCAACATTCAAAGAATACTATTGGAGCTGGCCCTAGATCTGATTAGCAACTAGGCAGTCTTCTTACGCATTATTGCATGGAAATCATCCCCACGTGCTAATGAAAACATGCCCGATGCACTGCAGTATTTAGGCAGCTCCAACAGCACCCTGAAATTGGACAGTAATTATTACTATAATTCATAAAAATAGAGATGGACAGACAACATAATAACAGAATATTGGTTGCCCAGGCAGAGACCACAGACAGACCTGTATGTGAGATTGGCAAAGGGACATGAAGAAATGCACAAGAAAACAAAAGAGGATATTCCTCAGTAGTGGGCATTCTGTAGGTAATGATTAAAAAAGGAAAGCATAATATACAGACAGAATCCTATTATTAATTAACCTTTCAATCGTGATAATTAGAGACACAATAGAGAGACAATGGGTGCGCGAACGCGCCGGCGTTCGCTTTTGGTTTTAATGAATTAAATCACCGCTAATTAATTTATCCAGCAAACCATTAATGGGTTTATTTCCCCAGTGTGGACAATTGGAACTATTTATTTCCCACTCATTCCGCTATAGACTGAGAGACAAAATGCAGTAATAGGGATTTCAATAAGAGATTTCAAGGATTGCCATCGATTTTCTGACCAAGAGTGATATTATATATTTTTTATTCTGTGATAATTGTTTGCTCTTGGGCAGAAAGTCGTAATTAAAACATTTTAACCATCCGTGAAATTTCAAAATGCAGTAATGGGGATTCCATTACTGCGTTTTGTCTCTCGGTCTCGGTCTATAGCGGAACGAGTGAGAAATATAAAGTTTCAATCGTCCACGGAGGAGGAACGCAACTTTTTATTTCCCATTCATACCCAGTGGAGACGACCGTAAATAAACCAACCACTCAAGACTCTCCAGTCAGTACTTCTCTACAGAAGTTTCTGGCTACAGTTTTAGCAATTAAATGGTGCTTTTACTTTAAATTGATGTTTATTCTTTACAAATTAGGTAGGTAACTTATTTTTAAGACAAAAAAGTAGAATTGTTATAAGGAACATGTATCGCTTGTTCCAGGCTAAGGCTTCCGGACTAGTGTACCTGAACTACTCGCCCCCCAAGTCCCTGGATTAAATGTGAATGCATACATCAACATGTTCAGCTTTAGTAAGACGGCAGTGCGGCGCGACGCGGGCTCGGCGCAGCGCTCTCGCAGCTCCTTGACACTGACATATTACTAAACCTAAGCTATATCAATGTGATAGTTTAATATAATCAGTATAAATAGTTTTCTCTTGTGTATTTTTTAATTGTTTAAACATCCTTTAGGGTCCGAATTAAAAAGGAAGCCTAAAGAACCGTTCTTAATCTGGTTTCATTTTATACCTATGAACCCAGCTGTTACGGAATAAGAAAAAGGTGTGTGGCAAAAAAATCGGTTTATTTCATGAATGCAAATATCCCGTTTAAAAATAATTTTCATTGATTATTTTTCCGACCCAAATATCGACCAATAGAATTGCACCATTCGACGTCACGTGGTACAACCTACATGGTATTATACTGATAATTTTTTGAAAATTTTCTCTGGTCCTTGACATATATAAAAAACAAAACATGATCAAAATAATGGCCGACATTTGGGACGGAAAAATAATCCCCCGAATACCACACGAGCTTCAAAATTATCTGGCATTTCCCTCAAGGTTCCCTGCAAACAAATAAAATCGTCAAGTTTTTCAGGAAAAATCATTCGCGCTTCGCGCTCGTGATTTTTTAACCTGAAAAACTTGACTCCTTCATTTGTTTGCAACGAACCTATCGGAAAATACCCGATAATTTTGAAGCTCTTGTGGTATTATATATGATTATTTTTCCGTCCCAAATATCGACCAATAGAATTGCACCATTCGACGTCACGTGGTACAACCTACATGGTATTATACTGATAATTTTTTGAAAATTTTCTCTGGTAGTTGCTATATATAAAAAACAAAACATGATCACTGACAGGTTGAATTCAATTGTGAAAATTGGAGATTTTGCATGAAAAAGACCGTCGTAATACATTTCGTCTCATGGTGCAATTCTATTGGCCGATATTTGGGACGGAAAAATAATCCCCCGAATACCACACGAGCTTCAAAATTATCTGGCATTTCCCTCAAGGTTCCCTGCAAACAAATAAAATCGTCAAGTTTTTCAGGAGAAATCACTCGCGTTCGCGCTCGTGATTTTTTAACCTGAAAAACTTGACTCCTTCATTTGTTTGCAACGAACCTATCGGGAAATTTCCCGATAATTTTGAAGCTCTTGTGGTATTATAAGTGATTAATTATAGCTACTCAACAGTTCTAGCGAGAATAATAACAACACCACTGATTTCGTTTACAATTGCATTCCAAATAAGAATAGGATCGATTTTTCGCCATGTTGTAACTTCATAAAATAAAAAAATAAAATAGCCTTTATTTACTTACTACGAGTACATTACATTACGTTTACAAAATTTTTTACGTTTACAAAAAAAATACTTTAGAACACTTAAATAAATAAATACTGCTTAAACGTTTATCCTATGCTGGTAGTAGTCGCCTCTGTGGCGTAGGCCTCTCCTAAACCTTTCCAGATGTTTCTCTCTCTGGCCACTTGCATCCAGTGATTTCCGCACTTGTCCTACAAACATGTCCGGCCCAGTGCCATTTGAGCAGTCGAATTCTTTTTATTACGTCTATTAATTTTGTTTTCCTTCTGATGTCACTGTTGCGTATTTTGTCTGATAATTTGATACCGAGCATACTTCTCTCCATCTTTCGCTGACACACAGCAATTTTCTCTTCGTCCTCGTAACTTTCAAACTGAAGAAATTGGGTAGGGCGAGTAAAACAAGATATTTTTAAACCCAATTTTTTTTTTTTATGAATCGTCATCATCATGTTGCCCTAGTCCCGTTTTATTTGGGGTCGGCGCAAAACGTTTTTTTCTTCCATTCTGTCCTGTCACTCGTCACGCTGTCACTAACTCCCTTTTCCTTGATATCGCTTCTCACAATCCATTCATCTTTTCTTTGGCCTTCCTCCCCCTTCATCCATCTACATGTAAAAACTCATAACTTTTTTAGCAACATGCGTTTCATCCCTCCTTTTCACATGACCATAACAAGAAACAGATTCCCTTTCAACTTTTCAGTCACTGGCGTCACTTTCAAACTTCCCCTAATATACTCATTTCTCACTTTATCCATTCTCGTCACACCACACGTCCATATTAACATTGTCATCTCCGCTGCATGCAATCTTTTGTCATCCGTCTTTTTCACAGCCCAACATTCTGATCCATACAGTATGACAGGCCTTATCACAGACTTGTAGATTTTACTCTTCAACTTGAGAGGCATCCGTGGGTCACAAGTGGTTCCCGTGACCTGTCGCCATTTCATCCATCCTGCGTTGATCCGATGTGTTACGTCCCGGTCCACCTCACCATCCCCTTGGACGAGCGACCCGAGGTACCGAAAGTCAGAACAGATCGGTATGGACGTTCCGGCGAGAGCTAAAGGCACTGGATTGGAGACACCGCCGAAATCGCAGAACAAGTACTCCGTTTTGGTTCTACTCAATTTCTGTCTCTCTACTCTACTCTCAGCAACAGCACTCTCGGCAACCAGCACAATGTCATCGGCAAACAGCATATACCAGGAAGCCTCTTCCTGAATGTCCGACGTCAGAGCGTCCATTATCATCAGGAAGAGGTAAGGGCTGAGAGCCGACCCTTGATGTAAGGCGACAGCCACATTGAAGCTGCCAGTGGTGCCAACTGTGGACTGGACTTGGGTATTACATCGACTATAAATCGCTCGGATCAACTGCACATACTTCCCAGGCACACCTTTCTCCTTAAGGGCCCACCACAGAACCTCACGAGGTACCCGGTCGTATGCCTTTTCGAGGTCAACGAATACCATGTGCAAGTTTTTATGCGCACTTCTGTATTTCTCGCACAGCTGGCGTGTAGCAAAAATGGCATCCGTTGTACCCCGACCCGGCATAAAACCAAATTGGTTCTGCGAAATTTCACTCTCTTCTCTCAGACGCTTTTTAATAACTTTCTCCCAGGCTTTCATAGTATGTGACATTAGCTTTATTCCTCTATAATTGTTGCACTCAAGCACATCACCTTTGTTTTTAAAAATGGGCACCAAGAAACTGCTGCACCAATCATCAGGTATGGTTTCTTCCTGCAACAACTTATTGAAGAACAAAGCTAACCACGTTTAACCATCCATTCGCAATACCTTCCACACTTCAACTGGTATTCCATCTGGACCAATGGCTTTACCATTTTTCATTCCATTCACTGCTATTCTGACTTCATCCATACTAACCATTCTCACTAACCCTGCATTCACTGGTTTACTCTCTAAAATTCCATTCCAATGATTTTCCTCATTCATTAGTCTTTCAAAATAGTCCTTCCACCTCTCTTTGATTTTTTCATCGTCTGATAGGATCCCTGGTCATTCTCTCTCTTCTTTTAGCGAGCCGGTACAGCTCTTTTTGGCCTACAGGACTGTCTAGTGTGTCGTACAATCCAGGGGGGGGTCATGACCCCCCCCCTGGGCTAGGTCCAGGACGTAGGTGGACCACTGATTAAAGTTGTTAAACATAATGTATTTATATAAATGTAAATTTTATGTAAAAATATAAAAATTAAATAATAACTTCGTGTGACTTGACCACGTCTATTGTGACGGGGCTGCTCTCAAGCAGCTCCTGCCCAATCTTAAGGATCCAGATGCTTCTTCTTTCGTCTTGCCGGAGGCTCTACGCGTGAATCGTTCAGCCCATGGCCCTTAATGGGGCCAGTGAGGGCGTCGTCGCTGCGTCAGCAACCGAAGGCCCAGCTGAACGTATGCCAGAGGGTCATGGCAATACGGATGGTGCGGAGATACCGTACGATTTTTCACGAAGCAGCGAGCCTCCTTGCTGGCCTGCCACCTTGGGATCTGGAGGCAACTGGAGAATCTGGATTTGCGCGTGGAGATGCAACGCCGGGGCGAAAGTCCGCTGCCGTGACAGGTCGCGGCATAGTGGACAGAGCTCCGGCGGGATCTGATGGTGAAATGGCGTCAGCGACTATCGCAAAGCAGTGCTGGGCACAATTGTGGCGGTAAGTCCCCTCTTTGAGGCGTGGCTGGAAAGACCTCATGGCGTCGTCGTCACCTTCCGCATGACGCATGTTCTCACCGGACATGGTACGTTCGGGAGGTTCCTCTACCGGATTCGTGCGGACGTGACGCCCGGGTGTCGCCACTGTGCGCAACGCCCGGAGGACACAGTGGAGGTGTGCCCCGCATGGGCAGAGCATCGCTGTGCCCTCGTGAGTGCGATCGGCGGCGGCGATCTCTCGTGCTGGGCCTTGGTTGGGAGTGGCAGGCGGTCGCCTCCTGCGATGCAGTAATGCTAGCAAAGAACGGTGGTTGCTGAAAACCAGCACCGTAGATGTCTGGATTAGCCCAGAGTCACGGGATATGCTGAGCAACGGCCCATTCCTGCTTAGATGCGACGCACAACTTATAATTTTAGTTTGTATTAATATATAATTATGATTTTCTTTTAGTTTTAGTTATGTACTCTTTCTTAGGTTAATTCTGTTTATGTTTGTCCCTGTTATGGCCGGCGTCAAAATGCAACAGATAATCTAGACAACTCCGTTGTCTATGGTACAAGATGTAATATTGTTAAGCTCGTTACACACATGGCCTGACAAGGGACTGGCTTTTATATTTTGTACTTTCTTTTGTATGTTGTTATTGAGTTTTGTTATTTGTGCGTCTATATATAGGCGGAATAAACATATTTTCTTTCTTCTTCTTTCTTTCAAAGGAGGAGGCTGACCGAATCAGGGAACGGCGCTCACAGCGTGCCAGCCGCCGCCGCCGGTATTCCAAACAAAATGCATCAGCTTCATACTTTCACTTCCTAGATGACATTTTAATCTGTTTGAGTCTTCTAAAAAACAGTTATTTGTTTTTTTTATCACTTAAGTAATATCAGTAGATGCTGTGCAACAGTTACACCATCTTAATTTTTTCGCGGTAAAAAAAGTATCATCATGATGATTATTAAATACTTTTTTTAAATACTAAGTCAAGAAAAAAGATTTATTGTCTTAACCACCACAAAAGCAAACTTTTTAAGGAATGTTGATATTTTTTCTTTATTATAAAGCATAGTGAATGGAAAAATCACAAAATAAATTTTAGGACAAAGGCAATTTTTGTTTTTGTAGAGTTGTGTAATCAAAGCCGATTATGATTTTTAATTATTAATAGTTAGTTTGATTATTACTATTCGCTACAAATTTTAGAAAATATGAAAAAACCTCAAAAATAGAACTTTATAAAGACATACTAGGAAAATTATTTTGAACTTGATCGGTTGAACTCAATGATATTCTAGAATATCATTGGTTGAACTATAGATGTAAGGCCGGTTTAAAACCAATTAAACCAATCTGTTTTAAAAGAAAAAAACGTTTAAAACCAAAACAAACCATTTTTTTTGGTTTAAAACGTATGGAGTTGATGACCACGTTTTTCTTAATTATATCTACATTTTCTAATGTGACCGAGCTAGGGATATAATCTATATTATAGGTACCTAAACTACCATATAAGGATTCTTATTACTGTGTGTTTTAATTGGTTAAAAAGTTAATTGATTAACGGTAACACGGCATGGTTTGGACTGGTGCGTTGTCGTAATGACACAACACTCTTTTTTACCAGATGTGGCCGTTGCTGTCTACGTTGTCCTACTACACAATCTGCGTCAATTTACTGAACTGGGTGTGCAAGATGACGAGAATCGGTTACGGGATAGGGATTTCTGATTTTTTTACTTGAATCCATCACTTAAACGCAACAATAAGGCTGCATAATATTTCCCGATGATTATTCTTCTTTTAAAAAGATAATCAATAAATATTGTTCCACATGCAAAATAACCCCGCAAAAAGAAAACTGCTGGAGTGAGATCGGGGCTTTTTGGAGGCCAGGTGTCACCCCTGCCTAAAATTATTTTTTGTGGATACTTGCGCATTTCATTTGCAAATCTCAATCTCGTTCGAAGTTTGATGCCTTTAATTCCTGTACCAACTGTATCTTATAAGGATGTTATTTCAAACCAAGCCGTAAAATTCGCTGCAATTTCGATCTAGACAATTCCAAAGTTGATGAACTTTGCGCTCCTTCATTCGCGCGTACAGATTCACGAACTCGCTAAATGTTTTCGTCGGTCCGTGATACTCTTTGACAACCACGAGGCTGCATTTTTTGCGTCGATCTTGTCCTTTCGAATCATTCAATCCATTGCATAATTAAATTAGTGCTTCGACACTCACTGATGAGCTGCAATTTGAATTAAGCACTGTACCTAGAGCCATCGAACAATCACTGCTATGACACACTGACAAAAATTATAAAGTCTGCGCTTTGCACTGACATAAATCCCGCGCGCCGCCGTTTTGTTTAAAAATGCGCGCAAAATCAAAAGTGCATTTCTCTCTGGGCCACCCTGTATAATACTTATACAATATCAAATCAAATCAAAAATATTTTATTTCACATAGGCCTACATGGGCACTTATAAAACGTCAGAAGCTAGTGCACGGTTCCAAATTGGTCGTTTCCTATGGAGAAGAACCGGCAAGAAACTCCATAGTTACTCTTTTAAAAAAGTGGGTGTTTTTACAATATTGGTATATATTATGTAAGAACAGTGTAGACCAGTCAAATATTGTACACAAAAGCACAATAAAAATTTTCTCAGTAAAAAACAAAGCAAGTCGTAATAGGAAGTAGTCTAAGAGTTCGTGGAGTATACAGTGTTCTCACATTCACAATACAAAAAGAGGCTATATAAAAAAAAAACAGGAATAATATAATGATTACATATATCAATAAAATGTTAACAAAATAAATTACTAACAATTTATGACAGTTGAAATATAAATAAAGAATAAAAATATTGCAAAAGCAATGTGTCAGAGAAAAAAAAATGTATATATAATTATTAAAACAAAGGTGGAGCAGTTATAGACAAAATATTGATGATTTACCAGGGGGCCACATGTGCAGAGGTAGTCATTGCCAAACAAGCGTGTCTTCGACATAGTCTTTAACCTTGTAATATGCTTTTTCGGTTAGGACACGCTTGATATGAGATTTGAATTTTCCCTCACTAAGTTCTATTACCGCCTTTGGCAGCTTATTATAAAAGCGAATGCTGTTTACTAAGAATGACTTGCTAGTCTTAGCTAGTCTCCATTTGGGTAAGACAATTTCGTGTTTACTACGGGTATTTTTGTTGTGAAAATCGCTTCTAATTTTAAAGAGTCCTAAGATTTTACGAACATACAAAATGCTTTCCAAGATGTAAAGAGAAGGCAGAGTAAGTATATCAATTTCTTTGAATTTATTTCTGAGGGACTCGCGAGGGCCCATTTTATAAATAGCCCGGATTGCTCTCTTTTGTAATATGAAAATTGAGTCTACGTCAGCTGCAGGTCCCCACAGTAAAATGCCATAAGACATAATACTGTGGAAATAAGCATAGTAAACTAACCTAGCTGTGGCTACATCTGTCAATTGCCTTATTTTTCTTACTGCATATGCAGCTGAGCTTAGTCTTCCCGAGAGAGTTATAGTATGAGTACCCCACTGCAGTTTAGAATCGATAGTTATACCCAAAAACACGGTTTCTGTAATAACATCCAGTTTTTTGCTGTCAAGAATTAGATTGACGTCAACTTGAGGGACATTTGGCAATGAAAACTTTATTCATTTAGTTTTATTTGCATGTAATAAGAGATTATTAGCTGCAAACCATTTCGAAAGGACAGCCAGACTCTCGTTGACATGCAAGACATCCCCATCTTTTCTGTCTACTTTAAAAATAAGAGAGGTGTCATCAGCAAATAGAACTATATCGGATAAATTAGCCATTATGAAGGGAAGGTCAAAAGGAAAAATATAATAATATAATATTAAAAAGGAAAGGGCCTAGAATTGAACCTTGAGGCACGCCCATCTTTACTAAAGACCCCGAGGACGTCACCCCATTAATGGATACTTTTTGCTGCCTGTAAGATAAATAGGAAAAAACAAGATCAGCAGCTCGTCCACGAATTCCGTAATGATGTAATTTACAGATCAGAGTATTATGGTCAACACAGTCAAATGCTTTAGAGAGGTCACAGAATATGCCAATAGCATCCTGGGACTTCTCCCAGGATTCCAAAATGTGACTGATGAGTTTCACTCCTGCATCTGTTGTTGACCTTCCTTTTGTGAAACCAAACTCATGACTATGCAAAATCCTATTTGAATTAAAATGAGACAACATCTGGTCGAGCATGATCTTTTTATAGATTTTACTCAATGCTGGAAGCACAGATATTGGTCTATAATTAGAGGGATCACTCTTACTACCTGATTTAAAAATTGGTACTACTTTACTGTGTTTCATTAAATCAGGGAACGTACCACTGTCTAAACACTGATTAAATATGCCTGTTAGGACAGGAGCAATTGTTTCAATAATTTCTCCAAGAATCTTAACGGATATACCCCATAAGTCTTCAGTGTTTTTTATGTTAAGACTTTTGAATGCTTTTATTATTGTATCCACAGAAATACGCTTAAATTCAAAGTTTGGTATATCCTTAGTGAAATGTTCTTTTAAAAAAGATTCAGCTAACAAAGACGAAGAAGGGAGAGATTTCGTAACTTCTATTAGGATGTTGGTGAAAAAGTTTTCGAACGTCTTAGCTACTTTTGACCTATCCGAGATGATTTTATTATCAATTTTTAGTGAGAATTCATTCCGATCTCGTTGGCTTGTCTTTCCAGTTTCCTTGTTTATCACCTTCCAGACAGCTTTTATTTTATTATTAGAATTTCCAATTATCTTACTTATTGATTTAGATTTAGCTTAATATAATATATATGTCAAAGGCAATTTGTAGTTAAGATTCCGCCGTTTACATACGGCGTCGTCAGTTTATAAACGCTCGCAGTTATGTATTATGCCGAAGGCAAAATCTATATTGTCATTATATAAAATGCCGAAACATTTCATTGACAATTTAAACGCCGTATAGGTAGATACATAATGCCGCGGCAAATTGAAGAATTTAGTTCTGATTCCTACCACGCAGTCACGAACGACGCTGTTAATCAAAACAAAAAAATGGCGTCAACTAGTGATTTTGAAAACTGTGAAAATATTACGTGTGCAACAGACTTTTCGCAAAAAAATTGTGATTTTAAAGATATTTATTATACTAAACTAAAAAAGTTGTATTCTTCTCAAGCAGAATCAATAGTAAAGCCGTGGACAAATGATAAGGTTTTAGAGGTTATCCGGCACCTCAAAAACGCTAGGGTGTCAATCAAATCTGGTTCTCGGAGGACACCTGCAGAATACTATTGGTCAAAAAAATATGAGGTAATGAGAATTGGTGATGTGGATTACCTTATTTAAAAAAAGTCTAAGTATCGGATTTACGTTCTTCTTAGCATATTTAATTGTTGTGTTAATTTTTTTAGTGCCATAATATTATCCTTAGACAAAAGTTAATAATTGTTATCTTTTTTAACACGCTTATATTAGCTTCACCTGTATGTTTGTAACCAACGCCTTTGAGCTCGATTTTGCCCTACTTTGGGCGATCAGATTTTCTTCAAACTTTGCACATCCATCAAAGACTGATGACAATACAATAATCCGTTTTTTTAGTGAAAAATAAAAATATAGTTTAAAAAAACTAAAAAAACACGCTTTCATAGCATATCAAACTAAAAAGTGTAAAATAAGAAATATAATAATATGAAAATAAAATATTCTACTTTAGACTTTAGCACAACATTTTATTAAATTTATCTTGCTTGAAATCATCATTAGTTACCTGATTATCAAAATAAAGTTGATTTGTCTAGTCTGTGTTTTATCATGGTTACCCTAAAACTACAACCAACGTCGAAATTATTACAATTAAACAAGTTATCAATTTGCATTAGGCATTATACATAACTGCGAGCGTTTATAAACTGACGACGCCGTATGTAAACGGCGGAATTATACGATTTGCCTGCGACATATATAATATTCCACAACTATCACACAACGCCGTCCAGTCTCAAGCTAAGCAGAGCTTGTGTTATGAGTACTAGACAACTGATAAACATACTTATATATTTCTAAATACATACACCCACCTATCCCACACACACCCAGATACAGAACAAATGATCGTGCTCATCACACAAACATTTTTCCTAGGTGGGAATCGAACCCACGACCTCTGGCATAGCGGCCAGGGCCACTAACCACTAGACCAACAGGCCAATCAAACAACTGCACTTTTGTCTCAGATGTGAAATGAAGGAGCAATGTTTCTTCCATGGTTATGAATCGACCAGAACTATCTAAATCGAGTCACCTATCTGTAAGTCTATCAAGTGCCGCTAGCCATCTATGGTCAAGTGGTAATTTTTTAATGTGAATTTTTGATGTAAATAGCAAAGTTGCTATGTATGTACGCCTGTATGAGAAATTGAGAAAAATCCTTAAATAGGTATAACCTTATTTATGGAGCAACATGAAAGTCATAGATCCATGGATTATTATTATTATTATTATCATCGGGACCACATTTTGATGCAAATAGAACATGGAAGTTTATAGGTAAGTACTCTTTAACTCTGCTAAGCTCTGCTTAGCTTGGGACTAGACCGTGCAGGCGTTGTATGATAGTTGTGGAATATTAATATAATTAATTAATTATTTTTCATTACTCTGAAAGTAGGTCTGAAGTTGCATGAGGAGCGGGCTAAAAGTGATACTTTTCATCCCTAGGGAGTTTTACTTTACAACCAACAGCTGTCAAATTATTAACAAAAAAAACTAGTTCTATCTTCATATTTCTATTGAACCGTGTTCCAATTTTCCATACAGCCAGTCAATCACAGGCGATATAAAATTGAAATAACTTAAAAATAAGTATTAATTAAATAATATTATATTTTAAGTGATTTATTTGTTCAACTATTTCTTTAAAATACTTTATTTTTAAAATATTACAATTAATTTCTAATTTTTCATTAATGAGGCTGAATAGCTGGCCGGCCACAGAAAAAAAAAACAAAATGGCGGGAAAGTGGCAATCAGTCGTTGGTTTTTTCGAGTTTTGTTTACATTTCCGTACATCAGAGATTAGAATTAACACGATAAGTTCATCAGATTAAAATTAACGCCTAATTTAATAAGAAAAGAGGCTAAAGCAGTAGTGAAAAACCTTTTACAGCCTAAATCAGAAGAAAGATACCTACCTAAAATCATAGGTATGACGACTCAGGTTTACAAACTTTTTATTTTATTTTTACTTTCCTTGTACCTATTCGTAATGAAAAGCACAGTGCTTACCTCGGGGTGAAAGTAACTAATTTAGTCCCTCGAATTAGCGACCTCGCAACTCCTTCTCGGGACGAAATTACTTTCACCCCTAGTGTAACAATGTACTATTACGTAATAAAAAAAAATACAAATGGGTAGTAATAAATAGCGGAGCTTTCTGAAGAAAGACAAAAAAAAATTCAATCTAATTGAAAATCTCCAGTTTTTAAAGTCGATTAAAAAAGTGTTGGGATCAACAGTGGGGTAATGCCTTGTGATCCCACATTGTAGGTAATGTTATAGAGTAGCCAATGTATTGAACAAGATGGGGAAAGCGGTCAAATAAACTACATGTTCAGTATAAACGACTTTATAGTACAACAATCATAAAATATCTAGTTACATCATTATATCTATCTAGTTACATTGCTAAAGTGTTATGTTAAGGCATTAAATAATTACCTAGGATCCTATTTACAAAAATAAAAATACTTTTACAGGACTTAACAAGCTGTTACTGATAAGACTCCAGATATTCAACAGTTTTTTTTTGCATTACATAGATATAAACGTATTTACATAGGTGCGCGTCTGTATATCGTACATCTGTGACATGAGAGATACGAAATCCGCCACTACTGCTAAGCAGTAAAGGCGTCGTCGGCATCGCAGCGTGTCGTGTCGTCAATGCTCGCGAGCGATGTCGGAGAAGGCGTCGAGGATGTGCTGCGTCGTCAGCGGCAGCGCCAGCCCCGCCGCCGGGTAGCACGCCGCGATGCGCGCCTGCACATACACACATACCGTCACACTACACGCACGCACGCCACACTACAGTACACACACGCACCGCCGGTTCCACTCACCTGCAGCGCCACGTGTTGCGCGATGAACTCCTCTTGCATGGCCCGCCACACGACCTGCAGCAGCCCGCCTTCCTCGCTGAGGTGCTTCTCCACGGTGCGGTACAGTCGGTGCAGCGACTTGCGCACTGTCATCAACACATTATCATGACGACATCACCTGTCACATCTATATTAAAAGTGATGTCCGTCAGTCCGTGGTATCACTTGTAATATAGACGACGTCCGGGGCTACCATCACCAATCGCTTCCAAATGTATTGTGATGTAATTAGTATCCGAACAAAAAATAAAATATTTTGTTAAATAACAAACAATACCAGAAACACCGACTTCCAAAATTAAAGTTATTTTTAATGTTTTTTTTTTTTAGTGTTGTCGGTTTTTTTATAGCCGGAGTTCGCATTTCTCCTGACAATTCCAATTAACATGTCCGCTGAGAACTTGGGTCATGCGGAAGGTGAGGACGCCGTGAGGTCTTTCCAGCCACGCCTCAAAGAGGGGACTTACCGCCATAATTAGTCCAGAAGCTGGGCATTCCGGCTCCATCACCATCATCAGAACACTTCGATTATACCATTTTCAACATTTATTTATTTGTTAGTTGCTTCTCTGTCTTCGTAGTGATCTATATGAGGGTGTAGTTTCGTTGGCCATTTCTGGTCTTCACCAGATCCACTTCATCAAATGTTACTTTTTGACTGTAAATGCTTAAGTTCTCAATAAAAATACCAAAATCACTATATGGTTGCCTGATTAAAAAAAAAAATGGGACCAATCTGGAAGCATATCCTTTCAAGGGAAATAAAATTGCAATTCGGTCCATAAATGACGGAATTCTGAGGTAACAAACATAAAAAAATACAACCAAATCGAGAACCTCCTCCTTTTTTTAAATCGGTAAAAAGTTTATTTCTTATGTAAGGGGGTGGAAATGAAAAAAGACCTTTAGAAAATTGATGGTCACTGTTGGTGGTCTAGCGTCGATGTGATTCATGGACTCGATGCGTACCTACTTAGCAAAAATTCCCAAAGCTCGGCCGGCTATAGCAAATTGGCTCTCCTGCTTCACAAACATAACTTTTCAGTAATATTTCTCAATTAGAGCCTGTCCAGATAAGGAGTTATACGCGCGTAGGCATCCCGTCCAGATGCCTACGCGCGTTTCCTCACTTGCGCGTAAAACGCGCGAATCGAGATACTCGGGCGCCATTGCAGCGTCCTGTACTACACGCGAGTCTGTTGCAAGTGGACGTATTTAGTTTGAAATGGAGCGTGATAACTTCGACACGGAACTTCTTATTGACGAAATTGAAAAAAGAGTAGCCATATGGGATATGGAATATTCAGACTATTCAAATAGAGTCATAAAACGCAGGAACTGGGAAGAAATTGTCGCACGATAAATCGTCGACGTTCTCTTCGTTCACGATGTTTCCATCGACGATATGCAAGCCACAACACAACCGCTGTTTCCGAGTCCATGTTTGTAACTGACTGGATCCCTCCCAGCGAAAAAAAGCGCGTAAAACGCGGTATCTGGACGCAACAGAAACTGAGTCGCGCGAGGGGCCTCGCGCGTAAAATACCTTATCTGGACAGGCTCAGGATAGTGGTATAGATAACTAAATGTACACACAATACTATCTTGTTCACTATAAAACATTACGATATATAAAGTGACAGTCACAGCACCGAGCGTACATACATACGTAAGAATCTTATCTATCGAGGTTGTTAGCCGGATTGATATTAGTCGAGTGCGAAATCGTGTGGAAATTCTTTATCGTATTCCAGTCGGTACATTACGTTTTGAACAGTAGTATGGTGTACCTTCATGCGCGGGGTACATGGCCAGCACGCGGCGAAGCTCGTGCTTGCTGAAGGCGGCGCGGTAGCACACCTCGTCCTCCCGCACCCCCTGCGCCACCGCCTCCGACACGCCCTGCACACACACACTGCGTCACTACCGACACACACACGCGCGGTAACACACCTCGTCCTCCCGCACCCCCTGCGCCACCGCCTCCGACACGCCCTGCACACACACACTGCGTCACTACCGACACACACACGCGCGGTAACACACCTCGTCCTCCCGCACCCCCTGCGCCACCGCCTCCGACACGCCCTGCACACACACACTGCGTCACTACTGACAAACACACGCGCAATAGCACACCTCGTCCTCCCGCACCCCCTGCGCCACCGCCTCCGACACGCCCTGCACACACACACTGCGTCACTACCGACAAACACACGCGCAGTAGCACACCTCGTCCTCCCGCACCCCCTGCGCCACCGCCTCCGACACGCCCTGCACACACACACTGCGTCACTACCGACACACACACGCGCGGTAGCACACCTCGTCCTCCCGCACCCCCTGCGCCACCGCTTCCGACATGCCCTGCACACACACACTGCGTCACTACCGACACACACACGCGCGGTAGCACACCTCGTCCTCCCGCACCCCCTGCGCCACCGCCTCCGATACGCCCTGCACACACACACTGCGTCACTACCGACACACATTCGCGCGGTAGCACAGCTCATCTTCCCGCACCCTCTGCGCCACCGCCTCCGACACGCCCTGCACACACACACTGCGTCACTACCGACAACAACACGCGCGGTAGCACACCTCGTCCTCCCGCACCCACTGTGCCACCGCCTCCGACAAGCCCTGCACACACACGCTGCGTCACTACCGACACACACACGCGCGGTAACACACCTCGTCCTCCCGCACCTCCTGCGCCACCGCCTCTGACACGCCCTGTACACACACACTGCGTCACTACCGACACAGACACGCGCGGTAGCACACCTCGTCCTCCCGCACCCCCTGCGCCACCGCCTCCGACACGCCCTGCACACACACACTGCGTCACTACCGACACACACACGCGCGGTAGCACACCTCGTCCTCCCGCACCCCCTGCGCCACCGCCTCCGACACGCCCTGCACACACACACTGCGTCACTACCGACACACACGCGCGCGGTAGCACACCTCGTCCTCCCGCACGCCCTACGCCACCGCCTCCGACACGCCCTGCACACACACACTGCGTTACTACCGACACAGATACGCGCGGTAGCACACTTCGTCCTCGCGCACCCCTTGCACCGCCGCCTCCGATGCGCCGCACTCACCTCGAAGAACTGCGTGAGCTTCTCGAGCGGACGGCCGAAGTACTGCGTGACATAGGCGCGCAGCGCGTCCGAGTAGCGCGTGCGGCACTCGCGCCGCAGCGCCTCCAGCGCTGGCACGCGCAGCGCCGACAACACGCCGTGCAGCCGGTGGTAGTTCTCTGCGGGAGCGCGCCAACCAATCTTATTCAAACAGTTTTCATGAAAGGTAGTGGGATTTCAAGTAAGCACATGTCGAAGAGTACGAAATCAAAAATTGATAAATCTTTAGTAAGGTCATTACTTGAGTCTTAAAAACGAAAAGAAGTTTTCTTGTATACAAAGGTGCTGCTTGTTTCAAAAGAAATTTCTTAAGGGTGAGAGATGTAGACAGAGCGTATAATACTGCACGGTCTCCCACGAACTGCCAAGCCTCCCCCGCACCATCCGTATGGCCACGACCCTCAGGCATACGTTCAGCTGGGCCGCCGGTCGCTTTCACAGCGACGGCGCCACACCGTTGCCCAATAAAGGGCCATGGACCGAACGATGTCTGCGTAGAGCCTCCGGCAGAAGGGGAAGGCATAACGAGCTTAAATTTTAGTCAGCAAAAATCACTGCATGTTGACCAAGCTCTGGTTTGTGTGATACAGAGACCACTCGCACACGGGCATCAGTGCATATAACATCAATTAGTGTTTCACTGTGGTCTGTAAAATGAGTTGGCTCTGATACAATTTGATTTTTATTTTATTTTTAGTTTACAGGACAGCAGAAAATTGTTAAAAAGTTTGGTTGTGTTATCCGAATGACTTGGCAAGTTAATATTGAAGTCGCCATACAAGATAACTTTATCCGCACTACCAAAAGAGAAACGGTAATTGCATCCAGGAAAACATTGACATCGAGCCATGGTGGCCTGTATGCAGTGCCAACGATCGATGACAGAACGGGAGTTGGCGTTCAGCCGAAGCCACATCTGCTCGACCTGCGGCGCAGGCGTGTGCTGAAGAGCGCGCGCGCACACACGCACCGCACATAAAAACCTACGCCGCCGCGGACGCGGCACGTGGCGCAGCCGGTACTGTGGGACACGGGGCGCACCCTCTACCCCTGCTTGAGCCAGGTCTCATTTATGACCATAATGTCAACCCCAATGTCCTACATAGCCACAAGGAACTCGTCATGACTTGACCCTAGAGACCCCGCGTTAAACACAAAATCCAACAAATGGGAAAAATTACCAAACACTTAAGAAAGAATGAGAGTCATCGAGACTCCCTTAGCCTTATTTACAGCTGTTACACGATTTTTCATCAACCGTATTAATTTTACCATGAAATGTTTGGTATAACGTCCCACTTCTCGTCAATGACAAATTGAAACTCTTGGAGGCGTGGAGAGCCAGGCTTTTCAGTTTTAGTGTCCAAAATTATGCCACCCCAATTCGTCTCCAAAACCCACTTGACCTTCTGTAGACCCTACAGTATCCATCATGGTCATCTGAGTCATTCTGCACTTATCAAAAAACACAACAGCCTGCCATTGTGCATATCTACATCCAATTTAGGTGTTACGTGGCAAATTATTGCCGGGCTTGTCGGTGAGCTGTGGTCAATTTGATTCCACTTGTTGAGTGATGTGTAGTCAGGCCTGCTTCACCCAGTCTTTTCCTAATTGTCCACTGATTTATACTGACATTGGAAACTTCTTGAAGCTTTTGTGTCAGTTCAATCGTGTTCAGTAGCCGATTTCTCAAAGTAGGTACTTGTTACAGAAAAGCGATAATCACGCCCTGATCCTATACGCCACCGGCCATATCCTGGTCGCTGAATATACCTACGGGTCTTTTAAAACCACTGGTATACCAGACGAACAGAAAAGCTGCCGAAAATTAGCTGTCGAGCGACTTCATTTTGATTATGGCCTGCTTTGGGCAAGGCAATAACTTGAAAGGCTTCTGCTGGCGTGGTATTCATATTGTTCCAGTAAATCCGTCTGTTTCTAATAGAGACGTTATCACGTTAACGGAAACTGATTAAAACTCCAAAACAGCACCCTTTTTGTAGCTCCAGGCGCAAGTAGTGAAACGAAAATGGGTGAAATTGGGAAATTCAGTATACCGCTGGTTTTTGTAAGTTACGTGAAGGTCAATGATCTTAATTTTTTGTTTTTAGGGTTCCGTAGTCAACTAAGAACCCTTATACCCGTCTGTCTGTCTGTCCTCGCTTAATCTCTGTGACCGTTAGCACTAGAAAGCTGAAATTTTGTACCAATATGTATATCAATCACGCCGACAAAGTGGTAAAATGAAAACTGGAAAAAATGTTTTTTTAGGGTAGCCCCCCTATATGTAGTGGGAAGTGATTTTTTTTAAATTTCAACCCTAACGTGTGATATATTGTTGGATAGGTATATAAAAATGAATAGGGGTTTACTAAAATCATTTTTTGATAATGTCAATAATTTCGGAAATAATCGTTCCAAAAGTAAAAAAAACAATGTGTGTGTCCCCCTCTAACTTTTAAACCCTAAGTTTAGAAAATATGAAAAAAATCTGAAAAGTAGAACTTTATAAGGACTTTCTAGGAAAATTATTTTGAATTTGATGGAAAGAATAGTTTTGTACAAAAAAGACAAAATGGTTGTACAAAATAATTGTAGTATAATCGTATATGCAAGCATTTTTTTAAACTCATAAGTGGGTACACTTGTTGTGACGGACGGGAAACTACGGAACCCTACACTGAGCGTGGCCCGACACGCTCTTGTCCGGTTTTATAAAGCTAACTTTGTATGCTTCAATTTTGCTTAATAATTGGTACCTACTCAATATCTTTAGGTTTAAGGAAAATACAGTATTAAACCAAATTACAAGCCATGTGCGATTTTTTTGCTCTCAAGTGTAGTTGTAAGTAATATATAGTTATTTTAAGCATTTTACAGTGACAAGTAATAAGTAGAAATTTTATGAATAAGTAGTGTACGTACATGGTTAATGTTAGAATAGCTGAGCCCACGGAACAGTAAAAACAGTGGAAGTAGCTTGAGAAAATTATTATCCCAGAACCGCCAAACTCATACATATACAATTTACTCTTACTGCAAGCCCAAAAATATGATTGGCTAAAATCAAAAACAGGTCGTAAACGAAATGCAAAAAAAAAAATTAACGAAATGCAACTTTAATATCAACTGTCTATAAATCAAATTGACACAATAATCTTTGACTACCAAGTACCGCCACTCGTCGCTAGATGGCATTTTTCTTTACGTAGCATAGTTTAATTTTAATTATTATTTTTACTTGTAAAAAGTAAGTCTAATTTCTGTTAACTGTAAATTATTATTTTGTAGAAATTATGTATCTCGTTATCGTTCTCTGGATCAAACTTCTCATATTTTTTTGGAGGTAAAGTGATCTATTTAAATGACCATAATTTTTGAGTTCAAGCTTCACATTTGTTTTTACTTCACTAGCGTGTTTCAACAATTATTTGTTAGATATATCCTTTTTTGTTTAATAAAATAGTGATTCCACTTTCTTTAAGATGACGAAACTGTTACGTGTACCCAGTTTAAGTGTTAATGATAATAATATGGTAACTATTTAATGAAATTAAAAGATTTTCAAATTTTCTAAGAATAAATGTATTATTATTAATTTGGTTAGTTCAATGGAGCCAATGAATATTTTAGTTAATTGGATAACTTTTTAATTTCGTTTGAGTATGTATTGTAATTTTGGTAATTGAAAATTGATTAAAGGTGTCAAGAAAAATAGCACCAGTTCACGATTTATATATAAGTACATGCTGGTCATTGGTTTTTAACGACTTTATGCTGCCTCATGACAGCACTATAGACTATTGGAGCATTCTGTTGGTTGTTATACATGTACGTAAGGATGAGGGCTCTCTAACCGTGTAGGTATTTAGGGACGTGCCAAAATGCACCAGCGGGAGCGAGCCACTACATACCTTATTGCAAAACGTTTCACCGGATAAATACTAGGAAGTCAAAATTAAAATTCTATCAAACACATAGTCAGATTTAGTGACTCGATGTGTTTGATTGATTGATGATTTTGTGGTGGAAAAATGGAATTTAGTATTTGTTCCACAAATTAAAAAAGAAAACTCTTTTTTACCAAGAAATGGTTTGTAGGTAATCCTTCTAGAGTATTGGGCTAGGGGCTTGGCGACACTAGTTCTGATATTTAATTTATTAAGTGTGCATCTAGATTGAGGGCCATTTTTTAAATCCTTATGAAACGAAACAAGATTCACATGGAAATTAGTTAAAAATTATTGAAACTTTGAAAACATTGCTTTAGCAATGATCCATAAATTTCTTAAACGTAAAATAAAAAAGTCATGATTAAATAACGTGGGCCCTCAATCCAGACACTTGCATAAAGAGGCATAGTCTTAATCTCGGAAAGTACAATGTCTAAGTAAATTATTATTATTTAGAAATTTAGTTAAGAATTTCTAAAATATTTTAAGAAATTCTTAAATCTGTAGAATATCACATTATCTACAGATTTATTGCGGTTTACCTTGGGCTCTCAATTCAGTAATGTCATTTATAAAGAATCTGCAAAAACTGAATTTATTTGACAAAATACATACGTACGACTTTATTATATTGTTACGCCATTAAACGTGAACCCGCCATATCTCCGAGAAAATAAAGAGTAGCACGTAATAATTAAAACGCATTGCTGTTCGAAAGGTCTAGAATGGTTGTGCGCAGCCAGGCTTAGAAAAATCTCGAAACATCCACAAGGTACCTACAAGTAATAATAGGCATTCATCTAACCGATAAGGGAAATGGTACTCTCCGACGTTAACAATAGATTCGAAATTCGCATGAAGGTGACTCTTATTACCACGAGCCATAAAAATGATTTATGACTTCGAGAAGCGATTCAATTGTTCTGGAATTCTGGATAGATCCGGGGATGTCGGTATCTAGAATTTTCTTGGCTCCGCATATAAATACGAGCCCCCGGCCGGAAGTTATTTTAAAGGATGATAATATCCCACCTAGTAAGTGGATATTAGGCAAAATAATTGAAAAACATGTTGGTCCCGATAAGCTGACTAGAGTAGTATCTATAAGATGTAAAAACAATGTCTTTAAACGTCCTGTAAACAAAATTTGTGTATTAACTAAGTAAAAAAAAAAAAATTGTAGTGAGTTAAAGCTAGCGCAAGATAAGTTGGCGCGTGGCCGAAATTGGAAACTAATCGTTTGACGTTTATGTCATGTGTCAGGAGAATGTGTTGTGTTTGGTTGTGTTCTGTTTTCTAAAGTAAATAGTCGTCATTATTATACCAAAAGTGATTAAAAGTGCTAGTAGGGATATTATCTTGAAAGTCAAACGTTTTTGTGAAGAGAAATGAGAAAATTAAATTAGACCCATTTGTCAAATAATTTTAGGGGTGACCATCACAATAAAATTTCCCTAAATATGCGTACCCGAGCGGTACCTAGCAAGTCAACAAAGTTTGTTGAAAATGGACTGCTTTAAGTGCTTAAATCTTAAACAAGGGACTATCATGACGATAGGAATTCTGCAAACTTCATCCATGAAAGAATAAATATCCATTAAATGATTTACAAAGTTTTCAAGATTTTTTTCTAAATTAAATTACATAAGCAAATAAAAATAACCTATACTCAATTTGTTTAGGGTTTAGGTATTAGCTGAAAATCTTGACTTGCTTCTGTACCTACAAAATGCGTTTTTTTTTTTGATAAATTACAAAAAATATTGATAGCTACATTTTTTACTAATCTATATTTTTAGAAACTTGAATGTATTATATTAAATGTTATTATTATTTTATATTTTTTTTAAATATATCTCTTTTACAAGACATATCAAAAGTGTTACTTTCTTTTTAATGGGTACTATAAATGAAGTATAACTAAAAAATTCTTTAAATTACACTGTGTTATGAAAGAGATTTTTTTATTAAATTAAGCAAAATAGATTTGTCAGGCTGGCAACATTAAGGACGCCCCCAGCTACGCGCCAAGTTATCTTGCTCCCGCTCTAGCTCTTATATTTTGTGACTATTAAAGGGTATGGCCCACCGGCCGACAGTGAACAATATATTCAGAGACAACTTAATTTTATAGTTTCTGAAATAATAAACTTAATACAGTTAGTACAGGTTTAACTAAAAGTTGGAAGAAATGAGTTAACTAACTAAACAAATACTAAGGAAGTATATACTTGGATTTCTAATAAAAATTGTATCTACAAAACTACTTTAACTACAAATAAGACAATATAGAATGTGTACTTACCGATAAAATATATATATATATATATATAATATATTACCTACCATGTTACCAAACAATAGAAGATTACTTACCTTTTACTATTAGTGAGTTACATAATAAGTACATACAAACATTCCGTACTTACCAAACAGCTGTGTACAAGTATGTTGTTGCCCTCTTATAGCCGTATGTATAGATATAATGTTTACTTAAGTTACGTAATGTATCATTGTTGATTTACCTCTGCATTATTAGGAATAAGTTGTTTTTTTTTTCTATAACATTATAGATGTGTATTGTTGTAATCCACCCTATCGTAGAACATTATCAAATGATTTTGTGTAAGTTCATATTAAGGAACTCCGTTCTTTGTAGGGCGGAATGTTTAAACGAATGTGTAGTACAGGTCGCGCGGTGAATTAAGATCGCTCGGCAAAAGTGGAAGGGGCATGCGCAGTTTTCAATTCTAAGGTCTATTTGGCGACGTGCGGGCGGGTGTGCACCGACGGCGACACGTCATTGGTAGATAGAGTGGCTCTTCAATTCCCGCGTTGCGTTCTCGCGTCTCATTGGATACTGTTGTACTTGGGTACTGTTGCGTACAGCTCGTGTTATCGTATTAGTAATACGTAGTCGTAAAAAAAAATGGTTAAAAATAAAAATTTAAAACGGCAAGCCAGAAAAATGGAAATTATTTTTTTTATTTTTTTTAACATTTTAATTTTTCTGATTTTACCTACTTACAAGATAAATTACAAGCAAAAACTAGTGTTATTATAAGTTATGTTACTAAGGTTCAAACATACGAAATTAAAAATAAAATCCTAACATACTAAGAATTTCTGTGCGCAGTTGTACACATGCGCCGATTGCCCCCACTACTTTCACCGAGCGATCTTAATTCACCGCGCGACCTGTACGTGCGCATGCAATAAATATAACTAAGTAAGTACTTTTAAATCATACAGTTCACTATAATAATTGTAAGGTGTTTAGTTCAAAATAAATCTTCGTAAAAGCTACGTCTATTTTATTCAAAAATCCAGCAAACCAAAATGCAACCTTATCGCCGTGAACAATTGCTAAATTTTTTTCATCTATAGGAAGCTGGTTTATTCCTGAGTGACATAGGCTATATGTTATTTACGCGGGCGAAGCCGCAGGCTAAAGCTAGTTAGGTAATAAAAAATCATATTTATACTTAATATTAAACTTTACGGGATGGTAGAGAGAGGTACGGTTCTTAAACTACCTTGTATCATGTCGCTCATCCATGTGCAGCATGGCGCGTGGCATGCGAGTGTGCTCGGCATGCTGCACAGCGTACATCATGTCACTCACCCATGTGTATCACGTCACTCACCCATGTGCAGCACGGGCGTGGCGTGCGCGGGTGCTCAGCGTACATCATGTCACTCACCCATGTGTATCTCGTCACTCACCCATGTGCAGCACGGTCGTGGCGTGCGCGGGTGCTCGACGAGCTGCACGGCGTACATCATGTCACTCACCCATGTGCACCACGGCGCGTGGCGTGCGCGGGTGATCAGCGTACATCATGTCACTCACCCATGTGTATCACGTCACTCACCCATGTGCAGCACGGTCGTGGCGTGCGCGGGTGCTCGACGAGCTGCACGGCGTACATCATGTCACTCACCCATGTGCACCACGGCGCGTGGCGTGCGCGGGTGATCAGCGTACATCATGTCACTCACCCATGTGTATCACGTCACTCACCCATGTGCAGCACGGTCGTGGCGTGCGTGGGTGCTCGACGAGCTGCACGGCGTACATCATGTCACTCACCCATGTGCACCACGGCGCGTGGCGTGCGCGGGTGCTCAGCGTACATCATGTCACTCACCCATGTGTATCACGTCAGTCACCCATGTGCAGTAAGGCGTGTGGCGTGCGCGGGTGCTCAACGTGCTGCACAACGTACATCATGTCACTTACCCATGTGTATCACGTCACTCACCCATGTGCAACACGGCGCGTGGCGTGCGCGGGTGCTCAGCGTGCTGCACAGCATACATCATGTCATTCACCCATGTGTATCACGTCACTCACCCATGTGCAGCACGGCACGTGGCATGCGCAGGTGCTCAGCGTGCTGCACAGCGTACATCATGTCACTCATCTATGTTTATCACGTCACTCACCCATGTGCAGCACGGCGCGTGGCGTGCGCGGGTGCTCGGCGTGCTGCACGGCGTGCATCATGGCGCTTGCAAGCGCCACGTACCAGCGGTCAAGGTCAGCGCGGCGGCCGCTGGATACAAAAATGCGCTCGCACGCCGCGCTCAACGCCTCTAGCTCTTGCAGAAAGCTCAGCAAACCGCACTTGGGTTTCTTGGCCGCCTGTGCAACCAAAAAGCTTAGGGTTTATCCAAAAATAATTTATATAAATAATAATATCAACCCACCAAAAATAATTTAAATAAAGCATGATGCCAAGACTCGCAAGCTCATACGCTTTCATTAGCAAGCCAAGCCCCGTAGCTCAAGGAGGCCTAGAGTTGGTGGGCTTGGCTCTACTTTAGATCTGACTAACTTTTTAGCAGTAAAATCGTTTTGGTGTTCTGGCAGTATTTTTGGTGGAATCTCATAGATTTTAGTAAGGCGCCTTATTCTAATGACCGATCAAAACACGATTTGTAGCCGAACCGATATTCGACGTTCTTCCGGTTTTGGGCGTAACTGAAACCGAAACTGTCAAGGTAAAACAAACTGACAAAAAATGAAAATAATATTTAGATTTTTTTGTTAAGCTCTTTAATTTCCAAAAAAATAGTACATTCCATAAATATTTCATAATAAACATAACATGAATATAATGTATAAAATAAAAATAAATCTATATAAATTAAAGCGATATACCACTCACCGATTAATCACGAAATCTCTGAAACTATAACACCCACAAATTTAAAATTTGGCAGGTAAGAAAGAAAGAAAAATATTTATTTTGGTGCACAAAACATTGTAGACACCAAAAACTTAAGACAAACACAAAACAAAACAAAAAACTAACATTGTATGTCTCACGTTAGCGCCAAAAAAGGTCCATTTCAGCGAAAATTCAGACAACTACGAGGGCAGGTTCCTTACAGGGTGTAGACATCCACTACGATCGGATTTTCCGAAATTCACCCCCTGAGGGGATGAAACGGAGGTGCAAAGTTTGTGTGGAGAAACTGACTATCACGCGAAGCTAGTAAATTAATAAAAATAAATTAATTAATAACAATAAATTCATTTTCTGTTCATAATAATAATAATATAGATAAATCCACGATCATCGGTGACGAGACGGTACGTCCCGCGGAAGTGTGGAGGTCGAGGCCTTTCAAACGTCAAGACTGCACAACCGCGAGGTGTGCAGCCTCGGAGAATATTTTCTTAAAACCGATGTGGGTATCCACCGAGATGCGGTCACAGTGGACAAGAGACTCATCCCGTCATTCCCAACCGTTTCGACACTAGGGCATGCAATTTCGAAATCCCGCAACTCCATAATTCCGGTTCAATTTTACTGATTTTTCACTTCCGGAATTGACTGGAGTAATTCCGGAATACCGATATTCATATTTTTTATTATTTTTTTCTGAACGCACGCAATCTAACGCCTCTGGAATATTCCACAAATTGGTGTACGCCGTTTCGAACTCCTAGCGAGCCCATCGACCCCTTTACAACTGCTCAGCCCTCCGCAATAGATTCTTCTGATAGTGACGGTACAATTAAACAACCAACTCTACAAGAGCAGCTTGATAAGGAAATAGATAATGTAATAACCTTTAAGAATCCCTCAAATAATTTCGACCTCTAATAATATCTTTGTCGTGGAGGAGACCAAGCTTACATGTATGTTTTATCCGTCGTGCCCACGAGAATGGAGAGAGTATTTGCGTGTGTTCGTTTATTACTTTTGTAACCGAATACTTTTATTCGTGCACTGATAAGATGTTAAACGCTTTATTGTTTTTGAGAACACACTATCAAGCACAACGGGTCCTATAAATAAAAATATTTGAAGTAATTTAATTGATCGAATATATTTAATTTAATAATCTCAGTCAATAAGTGTCTTAACTCCTTCCAGTCCTTTCATTATGATGTCATTTCGTAATAATATAGACAATAAGAAGATTAATATGGTGCTAAATGGCTCGATGCTAATGTCCTCACATTAAATACCTCCAAAACAAACTATAAGTTTCAGCATCTGCAATCGTACTCAACCAACCGGTGATTTTCGAATCATTGTACACATTTGTGATAGTATTAATGTTGATAATTGTAACTGTTCTAGCATTGGCAAAGTTTATAGCACAAAATATTTAGGGGTAATGCTGGATCAGAGATTGAGCTGGTACCCCATCTTGGGTAAGTAGCCAATCGAGTCCGCAAGTTAAATTGGATTTTTAAGACTCTACGTCACGTGCTGCCTAGGACTAGACAGAGTAGCGGTAAGTCTACTAATGTGCGCACACAAATATATATTTCTCTTGCGCAATCAATATTGATATACTGTAGTCCTATTTGGGGTGGGACAGCAAAATCTAAATTCATTCAATTAGAGCGTGCACAACAGGCCCTGCTCAAAATAATGTATTTTAAAAAAAGGAGATATTCTACAGAGAACCTCTACAAACTTAGTGATGTATTGTCAGTTAGGAAACTATGCATTACTCAAATAATTTTAAGAAAGCACAAAGCCTTATAGTCTAGTCAAATTAGGTCATTTTTTAATAAAGATTGGATTAAATTCTCTGGAGAGGCAAAAACGTTTCTGATGGTATTGTATGAGTGAAAAATAGAGTATAAAAAATAAAATCATTTGGCACCCCTACGGAAGGGGGTGAAAACTGTTTATTGCTCATAACTAACCAGAGAATATAGGTGTACTCACCATTTTTTTTTTTATGGTATATTAAACCTCAACCTACATTATTGCATTTTAATTATTTTAATTAGACCAACGTAGCATTAGAAAAAAATAAAAATGTTATTTTTGGCCATTGCGGCATTGGGGAAAATTGTGTAGTTTTGTAAACTGAGGAAAGTGTTATACATTTCGACCTAAGTACATGATTGATTTTGCACCCCAGTGCGACGTATGGAAATTAGTTTTTCACGTTTTTTTGCGTCTGTACTTCGGGGGAAATTTAAGTAGTTTTGAAAATAATCACAATTACATTAATTTGGTTTCCTTTATATTTGCACCTTATAAAAAATTAGCATTTTTTTAAGGAACATACGTTTTTCTAGTATAGTCTAATTGCCAAAGAACTATTACGCCATGGAAGTGACAACCGCGCGACACGGAATAATAAACTGACAAGAGAGATAAGCGTAGTCATTACTTAGGAGTGTTGTGGGATGTATTTTACGAGAAAGGAGTACTTTCTGATTGTAAATGCTCTGTTAGTAAGTGTTAGTAAAGAAACCTAATTTTGTTTTTATAAAAAAAAAAAACCAGTTCAAAAAACCGTCTATGTTTAAACAAAAAAAAACGAGTGTCCTGCAAGCATGTCCTTTATTTATCATACATATAAATAAATTTGGAGTATCTGTTTGTAATATTGAAGTAACTGCTTTTTACTACATGCATATGAATACATATACGGTACTTAGAGTTTGACCATCGAAAGAAGACAACGAATTATTAATCAAACGTTATGTATGCCAGCATTTAAAAAAAAAACCGGCCAAGTGCGAGTCGGACTCGCCCATGAAGGGTTCCGTAGCAGCAAGTAACATAATATAAAAGCTCTTGTAATGTGTTGTAACTTTGATCGATGTTTTAATAATAGTGTATTTTTTTCGATTTATGACGCATTAAAAAAAAACTACTTACTAGATTTCGTTCAAACCAATTTTCGTTGGCAGTTTTTATAGTAATGTACATCATATATTTTTTTTAGTTTTATCATTCTCTTATTTTAGAAGTTAGAGGGGGGGGGACACACATTTTACCACTTTGGAAGTGTCTCTCGCGCAAACTATTCAGTTATACTTTTTGACTATTTAATAATTGTAATATTACTCACACGGTGTATTATACTTTTCAGGAGGTTTCGGCAATGAGTAGACGAAACTCCTAATAATGAAAACAATAAAGGACATGGAAAGTTGTATATTTCGTATGCGCGCTATCTAGCAAAGTAGCGGCGGACATTTGAACGATATTATATTCCATACATAATGACATCAATCGGCCATCCAAATTAATAAAAAAAATCGATGACACACAATTTGTTTTATTCAAATTTAAAGATTCCAGGGAAGTGTTTATTGAAAGACCCACTGGCTCCACAAATGATTGGACCTGTGCTTTGTATAACATTCGATGTTGTCCTGGTATGAAGCGCCGTCAGTGCCGGATTAAACCGATGCGGAGTCTATTGCTAATTCGACCAAGGGGCCCCCTACTACTAATCAATTAATTTAGTAGTAAGATACTAATTAATTGAGTACTTTTGGAAAACCTAGATGATGATCGTTTTTTGCATACCCCGAATGATTAGAATTTTGCTTAGGTCGTTCTAGGTTTTCTTCTGACAAGTAATACAGAATTAAGGAGTCTTTTCGATGCTGATGGCGAAGCCTTTGTGAATTTATACAGAAAAGCTGTACAGCTAAGATTTACTAATAGGATGCAACATTTATTTTTCTTTGAAGTAGTCAGATTTAGCCAATTTTTAAGTAATCTTTCTGAGAGATTGATCTCATCAACATGCCAACATCGATAGTCATCATCATTTCAGCTAAAAGGCTTCCATTGCTAGACAAAGGTTTTTCCTATGTCGCCACAACGGCCGGTCCAGTTTATCACGCCTCCATCGAATTCACGTGAACCTTACTAAATAAAAGGTTATCGGTACCCTTGTTGCGAGACCTTTCAACGTTACGTCTTCAGGTATCCGGTCGCCATTCCAGAACCATTCGGCCCCATCGATCATCTGTTCTGCGAGCAATGTACCCAGCTTACTGCCACTTAAGCTTATCTTCCTCTCCATTGCTCTTTGTGTTTCTTAAAACCATCTGATGAGGCGCATTGTGAACGACCACGTTTCAGAGCCAAATGTCACTACGCACAGGCAATGTAATATTCACATAGACACACAAAATATGTAATTCCCTAAAAACCTTGTTTAAGCTTATTCTTAGTAGGGTTATTAAGATTGGGCTTAACCTACACATATTAAAATTAAGTGGTTTTAGCTAGCGCTGCTAGAAGCTGCTGGCTAAAACTACCCTTTCTAAAATAAGCTTGAACAAGGCTTTTATTCACCAATAACTCCGTGGATTTTAAGATCACTTGCGTAAAAAGTACGATGATGGGATTAATTCTAAGAGATCTTCTATTCTGTAGTTTGCTTGCAGGATAGTCTGAAGTAAAGTGACTATCTCATCACATTAAAAAAAATCAGCTGTATTTAGGTTTCACGCAATACCAATATTTTGACTAGTTTTTTTATGTTCAAAAATGCGGGATCCCTGAACGCGCGGGGCCCCAAAATGGGGGGGTCTGTAACATTTGCTACTCCTGCTACATGGCTAATCCGCCACTGAGTGCCATCTAACCTTTGCATGAATGTCGAGTTTCCTAGCAGCTACCGTAGCTTTGTGCTCAATGAACTGCTCAAAGTTTAAGGAAATTTCAACTCCCAAGAGCTGAAGGCGGTCGATACACTCCAAGGATACATTCTAAAAAGCAGGTGCCAAGGTGATCAGGCTGCTTTTGGCAGTGAACGGACATGCTTGAGTTTTGGCGGCATTGAATATCGCGGCTAAATAAGCAGCACATGTTTAATTGTTAAATAAACATGCATCGTATATATATCGCATACTTATTATTTTCATGAATAATCAAACGTATCAACTCCGTTTAAGTGGCGTACAGCTAGGGTGAACAGCTTTAATTTTTTTTAATACGGCCTCCTTTTTGTTTTGCCATCTTTCGTTGGTCAGAGTCTACACCAAAATAACATTTTTTGCAATTTTTGTCTGTCTGTCTGTCTGTTTGTCCGGGCTAATCTCTGAGATGGCTGGACTGATTTTGACGGGACTTTTTTTGGCAAGTAGCTGATGTAATAAGGAGTAACATGAGCTACTTTTATTTTAGAAAAAATAAATTCAAAATCCTGTAGTCCACGCGAACAAATTCGCGGGCACAGCTAGTTTCAAATAAATTAATTGTATTTCGGTTGTCTTTAGAACTATAAATCGTGTGACAGCGCTGATTATTCTACTGCATCGGGTAAGGTAGGAACAAAAAAATATTAGTATAAAAAATTGTTGTTGCTGTGGAGTTTTAAGTACGCGCCTCAAAAAGAAACTGGGTAAGGGCGAGTCGGACTCGCACACTGAGGGTTCCGTATCAACTAACTTAAATAAAATAAATATCTAGCTTTTGCCAGCGGCAATTATTCCTATACTTATGCTATAAGACTTGCTTCATGCCAAATTTCAGGGTTCTAGGTCAACGGGAAGTACCTTTATGATTCCCTTGAGTGTCGAAATATAATTTTTTTTGCGACGTAAATGCCGGTATCTTTTTAGGGTTACGTAGCCAAATGGCAAAAAAACGGAACCCTTATAGATTGGCTGTCTGTCTGTCTGTCTGTCCGTCCGTATGTCACAGCCACTTTTTTCCGAAACTATTAGAGCTATACTATTGACTCTTTGTAAGTAGATTTATTCTGTGAACCGCATTAAGGTTTTCACACAAAAATAGAAAAAAAGCAGTAAATTTTGGGGGTCCCCATACTTAGAACTGAAACTCAAAAATTTTTTTTTCATCAACCCCATACCTGTGGGGTATCTATGCATAGGTCTTCAAAAATGATATTGAGGTTTCTAATATAATTTTTTTCTAAACTGAATAGTTTGCGCGAGAGACACTTTCAAAGTGGAAAATGTGTGTCCCCCCCCTCTAACTTCTAAAATAAGAGAATGATAAAACTAAAAAAAATATATGATGTACACTACCATACAAACTGCCAACGAAAATTGGTTTGAACGAGATCTAGTAAGTAGTTTTTTTTTAATACGTCATAAATCTAAAAAAATACACTATTATTAAAACATCGATCAAAGTTACAACGAACTACAAGAACTTTTATATTATGTTACTTGCTACTACGGAACCCTTCATGGGCGAGTCCGACTCGCACTTGGCCGGTTTTTTATTCGTTAACTTAGAAGTTTTTACTTTTACACAGCTTTAAGAGGCCGGCGAATGTCACTCGCAACTGCAAGTTGACGCGTATTCAAAATTCGTTCGCGGAATATAGCTATCTCTGTTTGACAAAAACAAGTGACGGATTGATGCAGCTGTGTGTGTATGTGAGCGTCTTACAATTTATTGTTAGTAAAATGAGGTATATTCATTATTTGCTTTATTTTTGCCGAATACTTCGGGAATTGTTTGTGAATGTACGAACTAGTAATGCGTTTTTTGGAAATTTTATTACCGCGCCAATATCTCAACATATTATGATAACAATAGTAGATATGTCATACAAAGGTGGTCTTTTTTTACGGTGGGAAAATCATCTAATGACATTCGCCGCTCTTGGGTGGAGCGGGAGATAGTGTCAGACTTTTACTGACTAAAAACTCACTCCTGTTCCTTCGTTGCCTTTCGTACCGGGGCTGAGCTACCTTTCGGAGCTAACCCTGGCCCCAGTAGGCTTCGACCCGATTGGACCCCTTCTGCTGCTGACAACTCCTTGAGGTGCACGGGAACAGTTCGCGCAGTCGATGACTTGGGCTCGATCCGGACAGTTACCGGACGGTCGGACAGCGAGCTACCGATTGCTCCCCGTCCGCAAGCCCGCGCCTACGATGGCCGGAAATTGGGATCGGAATCCCGGCAGCGGCTGTGAGCGCCGTTGCCTGATACGGTCGACCTCCTCCTTTGCTAGCATTACTGCTTTGCAGAAGGAGGCGACTGCCTGCCACTGATCCTCCTCGCTCCGAACCATGGCCTGTACCAGTCTGGCACGAGAGATCGCCGCCGCCGATCACCTCCACGAGGGCAAGGCGATGCTCTGCCTAAGCGGCACACCTCCACTGCGTGCTCCACCGTGTCCTCCGGGCGTTCCGCACAGTGGCGACACTCGGACCTCACTTCCGTACGAATCCGGTACAGCCCGAACCTACCGAACTTACGTGTCCGGTGAGAACCTGCGTCATGCGGAAGGTGAGGACGCCCGCGCCGTGAGGTCTTTCCAGCCATGCCTCCAAGAGGGGACTTACTGCCATAATTGTAGCGTGCCCAAGGTGGTCTTCTTGTGGTCAAATCAGAAAATGTTATGGAGGCGAGAGCTTTTTTTTCATAGGTGGGAAATTATTCAATGACTTCTGCCGCTCTTTTAGTGTCAGACTTTTAGGGAAATGAAAACTGTTCTTTCGTTTCAAGGCCCCGATGTTCTCTTTCGCTCAACCCTTAGCCTCAGTAGACTTCGAACCTGCTGGGCCCCTACGGTTTTGCTGACATGTCCTCGAGACGCGAGTGGAACACTATGCAACATCGACGTCTCGAGCTCGGTACGGACGCTTACTGGACGGCCGGACGGAGAGATACAAATTGCTCGCCGTCCGCAACCCTGCGCCTACTGTGACAGGAAAAAGGGATCAGGATCCCGGTGGCTGGGGCGTGAGGAATGATGTTCCCTCACATGTACGACTGTCTCCTTTGCTAGCATAACTGCTTCGTAGAAGGAGCCGACCACCTGCCATTCCTACACATTCCGGACCATGGCTTGTACCAGGGTCACTCCCACGAGTACACGGTGCGGCGGCAGTGCTCCGCCTGAGTGGAGCATACCATCGCCGTATGCTCCACCCTGTCCTCCGGGCGGTCTACACAATGATGACAGCCAGGCGTTTCTTCCGAACTTACCACGAGGTGAGGTGTCGTCATGCGGAAGGTGAGGATGTTTCCACGTCTATTCACCCACTCCTCAAAGATTGGATTTATCGCCATAATTATGGCTTGCCCCGTGATCCCGCCGGTACTCTGACCGCCTTCGTCAGTGATTTTTTACCCCGGCGTTGCAACTCCATGCGCAAATTGTGCATGCGTGCAAAGACTGTTGCCTCTAGATCCCATGGTGGCAGACCAGCAAGGAGGCTCGTCGCTTCGCTGGAGAAGTGCGGTATCCCCGCACCATTTGGATGGCCATGATCCTCTGGGATGCGTTCAGGTTTGCCCCCGGTCGCTTTCACAGCAATGGGGCCAACACCGGCGCTCCGTAAAGAGCCATGGACCAAACAATGCTGCGTGGAGCCTCCGGCAAAGGGCTAAGGACCTCTATGTTGGGTAGGAGCCGCTTCAGGGCAGCCCCCGTCCGGTCCAGTTTGGGAGCCAGACGTCCGAAGTGTTCTTCGAAATTCCAACGGCTGTCGAGGACAAGTACCAAAAACAGTCCGACCCATATCTTGGTACCGATCCCTGGGGAACACCGCACGACATCTCTCGGCGTTTCCATTCTCCACGGTGAGCGGGGTAGATAATGAACCTGTCCTTCAGGTAGGCCTCGATCACACGAATGAGGTAGACCGGCACCTGGTGATACCAGGGTCCAAATAGAGCGCTCCCTGCAAAAGCCAAACTAGCCATCCGCAAGATCCGGCCCCACCCGTACCAGGTGCGTACGAGGAATAAAGAACAGCGAAGCGCACCCTCAGAGCGGAGATACGGCTGGTCAAACTGGAGGCCCGCGACGTGTAGCTGGGGACTCTGAACAGAGACCCGTGGGGACGACCCTACGAAATGGTGCGTAACAAGCTCCGTACCTGGGCTCCCCCGCTGACACAGAGTACCGGCCCCTGTTTATGAAGGGTGTGATGAACGCTCTATTCCCGTCAAAAGGGGAGCATTCTCATCCGCCCATGGCTCCGCTACTAATTGTAGTGTAGTTTATATTTTTATGTCACCGTTTTTTGTAGCCATATTTGCATACTATGTGCTATGCGACCTCCCCAACGGGGTCAGCGTGGTCTATTATACAGACGACACGCTGATCCTAACGAAGGGAGAGTCGTAACTAGCGGAACGCAGGGTTGCAACAACCTCCAACCAGCCTTGGCCCCACCGACATCATGTCATATGGGCCGAATCGAAATGAGACGGCTGCGGACACAGCCCACCCATATAAATATGAGCGCGCTATCACCGCAGCCGCTTCTTGACTCCTTTACAAATTTCTTCGTCTTGTCCCCATGTTGCCTTTCTCCCCATCCTGGGGCGGCATACTAACGGTCCCTCCTCACGTGGGTAAGACAAACACACAGTACGGGTTCGCTGCCTGCTTACTCCTTAGTCTGTGCCATTCGTGTTCGAACTCTTTTGAGGCCATGAGATTGCAGTAGTAAGCCAGTCTCTCATCCAAGCGAGTGATCCCGTCCATCACATTTCGTCGCTGTTCGTCATAAGGGGGGCATCGCCACAGAACGTGATCAAAATTTTCGTCCTCATCACCGCAATAGCACACGCTAACCTCACATAATATCCATGTCCAGTCAGGATCTGCGAGACTTTGTAGTCCGGCTCGACCCAAGTTGCCTTGAGCCTAACCACCACGTCAGAGAGGAATCGATGAAGTTCCATCGCCTTCTCTTCCTGCTCCCATCTCCGCTGCCAATTAGCCACAGGCTCACTTGCAAGAACCCTGCTCCCTGTCCTGAACCGCAACGCAGAGTTGCAACAGTCGTGAAGAGGATCCAGCAGTTGGGACTCGAGGTGGCACTGCACAAGTCCGAGAGCATGTGTTTTCTTGGCCCTCGGAACGAGCCACCGCCGGTTTCCCAAATTACAATAAAAGTTTACAAGTATCTGGAACTCGTCCTCGACAGCCGATGGTATTTTGAGGAGTACTTCCGACGTCTGGTTCCCAAACGTGTTACTTATTGTTTATTTTGTGTTGCGCCTTGTGCTGTACCAAATAAATTATTTTTCTTTCTTTCTTTCTTTCAAACTGGATTAGACTGAAGCACTCAAGCGGCTCCTGTCCAACCTGGGGTGTCCAGACGCCTTCTGCTGGAGGCTCTACGCAGGCATCGTTCGGTCCATGGCTCTTTATGGAGCGCCGTCGCTGCGATCAGTTGCCAAGCTGAACGCATGCCAGGGAGTTATAGCCATTCTAATGGTACAAAGACAAAGCACGGTTTCCTGCAATATACCCGCATGGTTTCCTGCAGGCTTGCTACCATGGAATGTGGAGGCAACAGTCCTTTGCACGCATAAGCATGATTTACACGTGGAGATGCAACCCTGGGGCGAAATTCCGCTGCCACGTCAAGTCGCTGTAAGGCAGACAGTTCCGGCAGGATCTTAGCGACTGCCGTAACGCAAATACTCACCGGACATGGCAAGTACGGGAGCCTCCTGCGTCGGATTTAGGCGGAAGAAACGCCTGGTTATCACCATTGTGTGGACGGTCTGAAGGATACGGTGGAGCATACGGTAGAGATGTACATATGTGCCCCGTTTAGGCGGAACACCGCCGCGTTCTCGTGGGGGCCATCGGTGGCAACGACCTCTCGCGCCGAGCCCTCTTTCTGCGAAACAGTAATGCTAGCGAAGAAGGCGGCCGCATTGACGAGGGAATACCCTGACGCCCCAGCAGCCAAGATCTCGACCCAGATATCTAGCCACCCTGGGCTTGGAATCGCCATCCAGCCATCCGGTAACCATCTGGACCGAACCCAAATCGTCAACGGCGATTTTTTTTACTCTTTTTTTTAAGGGGTTTTTGACGGCGCTTTTAGTCAGCTAAAGTCTGACATGTCCTCAAGAGTTCTGTATTCCTTTTATTAAACTATAAATGCTTGCGTACTATTTTATTTAAGTCAATAGTGTCAAAAATATTACAATAAAATTTATAACTCGACCTATGAACGCAACTGAAGTAATGACAGCACGCACACAATGACACTGACATCCCGCTTGCCGCGATAGCACTAGTAACTCTTGGAAATTTGCGATAAATTGGACGTGTTTCGTAATACCAAAAATGATGAATGAAAACTTAATGTTTTTCCAATTTGTTTTCTATCATTTGTAAATTGATAATATAATCTGTGTTCCTACATTGAGAATATTGGACATATTGTTATTTTTAATACAGGAAAAGCCAAATGAAAACATGCCATTTACGTTGTAAAAAAGTACGAATTATAATTCGCTTTAATTTCGTTTTAGGCAAGTTTTTTTTTAAAAAGAAAGATGTAGGAACCTAGATAAATATCGTCTATAACCGAATAACATCATAATAAGTTGGAAATATACTCCATTTGCAAATGAGCGTGGTATTACGTTTGTATGAAAAATTCATCTGTCGCCGTGCTCTTAAGGGACCGCAGTCTTGAGTATTCGGTTTAAATTTCAACTTGATACTTGCACTTGTTCCCGAGATAAAGGGACTTGACAGACAGACGGACGAACAATAAAGTGATTCTATAAGAATTCCGTTTTTTCCTTTTGAGGTACAGAAAGAAATAAAGATCGACAGAGAATTGATATGATTATCATAATTTCTTGTTAAATAAATACTTAATGCGACTGGCCTGTTGGTCTAGTGGTTAGTAGCCCTGACTGCTATGCCGGAGGTCGTGGGTTCGATTCCTACCCAGGACAAATGTTTGTGTGATGAGCACGATCATTTGTTCTGTGTCTGGGTGTAATTTATCTATAATATGTATGTATTTAGAAATATATAAGTATGTTTATCAGTTGTCTAGTACTTATAACACAAGCTCTGCTTAGCTTGAGACTAGACGGCGTTGTGTGATAGTTGTGGAATATTATTATTAATACAGGGGCAGGTCGGGAGATCACGACAAACAATGCAATACACTTCATAATCCATTTTTCACAACACAACTAATAAAATAGAGGAAATTATAGTTATTAATTTGTATAGCGCGGGGATCGCTTCTTGCCACAAAAATGATCTAAACGCATATACATGCACGCACTTACTCTCGACCCCGCCGCGCGCGCGCCACGCGACCCCGCGTTCGCCCTCCGAGCGCCACGAGGCGCAGTATGTATTCACGTTAACTCTACATAAACTTCCAGTTATGTATTTCCTATTTTTATTACGTGCGAATGTTTTATATATAGAATACATTGTATATTAAAAAATCTATGACTACACTAATTTGCCCCGAAGTACAATCTACAAATATTGTAAAACGCTGTTTTCCTAGGGGTGCAAAAGGTTCTAAAAATAACTGGGTGTATAGGATGCTTTAAAAAGCTTATTATGAGTTTGCACCAACTGGCTAAATTTCCCTTGAGCCGCAAATTAAAAATAATGATTTATTAGTGTTTCATACACCTCACACTTTTTTCGTGAAAAGTAATTATACACCAAAGGGGTATCTACATATATCTAAACTTACCACAACTAAATACTTATGAATTTAATGTTAAAACCTAATATTAAACGATATTCCGTACATAACAGGAATGGTGCAAACTCAGAGAAGACTTTCATGTCTTCTAATGATTCCACAAAAAATTACAACTACACGAATTAAGTCCAATCTTTTTGCTAATTTGACTAGACTATTACCTTATGATATACACTCTATACACGGATATACACTCTAGGAGATGAAAACACGATATAGTTCAAATACCTAAAACCAAGACCAAATTTGGATCTAAACAATTTAGTAAACGATCAGCTCAATTGTATAACAAAATAAATAAAGTACCTAATTTTCGTATTTGACAAATCTTGTCATATATGTAGAGAAATGTTGATTGACTGGATAATACCATTGACATATGAAAATACTGAAGCCCTCCTACAAAACGTAACCTAATACAAGCACACGACCCACTCACACGCACACGGACTCTCCACGCTCTCACGCTATCTACACGTATACATCCACACACACATACAACCACACATCCATAACACTCAACAACATATACACACTCAGCACACGCACACACACGTACACGTAATTATTTTTTGTTTTACTCCACCCATGTACTGTTTTTTATTGTGTTTTAAGTAAGTACCTACTATTGTGAAGGAGCGGAGTCTTTAAACACAGGGATTAATTGCTTAAATAAAGACTCCAAACCCAAAATTGTTTGCGTATAACTTTTGGACACAATAAACGTTATTATTATTATCTCCTTTATTTTCCTTTAATACATATTTTTGATATTTTTAAATATTTTTTATTAACAAATATACAAGGTGTCGTTTTGAAGCTGCAAAATATTTCAGGAGGTAATTATGTTAGTGATTCTCGACCCGAATCAATAATAAAATAAGTAGGTAATTTTTTTTTTTTTATAACCGCGCTTTCTTTCACACACACAAACACGGAACAATAAAGGGCGTTTTCACACACACTAACTCGCAACGATAGTTTCATAAATAATGTATCATCCAATCATCATCCCGCACGCCACACCCTAGCCACGCCCCCGCGGCCATCGATCAATCGATTTAGTTTAGTGTAATTAAAAAATTAAATAACAAGTATTAATGATTATTGACCAGGTATCGTTTTTTTACATGATTATTTATGAGTTTTATTACAACCTCCTGAAATATTGTGCAGTTTTAAAACTGCACCTTGTATATAAAAAAAAAAACATTTAAAAATATAAAAACAGTAGTCCACCGATGTCGGGAGCAGGATTATTATTCTCTTTATTCATTTTTACATTTATAGACGACGATTACATTTTTAAATATTTTTTAAGAAAATTATACAAAAAAAATACATTTAAAAATATAAAACTATAGTTTTCCGCCGGTGTCGGGAGCAAGGTCCAAGCTACCGGTGGTTAGGGCTCCAGAGACAGGAACCTCCTCACAATGCGAGCCGTATCGAGGAGTACTGCCTTCTGTATCTGGCCCTTAATCTAACCGCGCAACGACAGCTTCGATAGATGGTCGTCGAAGCTTTTGGCTATAAGGCCATTGGCGGTCACGACAATCGGCACGATGACAACCGAGTCCACATTCCACATGTCGACAACCTCGTGTGCTAAGTCGAGATATTTCATTTGTTTCTCTTTCTCAGCTTTCACGAGATTCTCGTTATGTGGGATGGTGACATCGACTATCATTGCGCGGCGCGCTAATCGGTCTATCACCACTATATCCGGCTTATTGGCTACAATAGTCCGGTCAGTAATGATAAACCGATCCCAGTACAGCGTGACATGGACATTTTCAAGAACTGGGTCGGGCACATACCTGTAGTACGGTACCTCAGAATCCACTAGGTTGTATTTAAAAGCAAGTTGCTGGTGAATAATCCTGGCTACTTGGTTATGCCTGTGTAAATACTCGCCGTTAGCCAGACGAGAACAACCAGAGATAATATGTCTGATGGACTCACCCGGACGATGACATGCCCGACACACGTCAACCGTCCCGTCCTTCATAATATGTCTCCGTTAGTTGTTCGTCAAGATAACCTCGTCCATAATCGCACAGACAAAACCTTCAGTTTCTCCGAAGAGGTTGCTGAATCGCAACCAGGCCACGGACGCCCAAAAATCTACATCCGAAAAAAAGCGCCCGTGAAGCTCCTTACCTTTCCATACTTCCTTGCGGTCATCAGTAGTAAGTACCACAGGTTTGCGCCAGTTCTCTTTAGCCATGGACAGCAGGGTGAGTCCCTTGTCCACTGCGACCACATCGCGGTGCATACCCACGTCGGTTTTGAGAAAGTATTCTCTGAGGCTTCACACCTCGCGGTTGTGTAGAGTCTTTGCATTCAAAAAGCCTCGACCTCCACACTTCCGCGGGATGAACAGTCTCATCACCGAAGATCGTGGGTGATGCATCCGATTTGCGGTCAGCAATGTACGGACCCGCCTATCAAGAGCGTCTAACCCAGTCCGAGTCCATTTGAGTATGCCGAAAGAGTACATTAAAACCGGCATGACCCAACCGTTGAAGGCGCGCACCTTATTTCCGCCTAACAGAAGGCTGTTTAAAACTCTCTTCAGGCAGCCAAAGAAGCGCTCCTTCAACGTTTGCTTCATGTCAGCGACGTTAATGCCTAACGCTTCCGACATACCCAAATACTTATAAGTTTCGGTCGAAGAGAGGGATCTAAGGTGTATGGAATCCGAGAGTTGAATTCCCTCGGATTCCACTATCTCCCCTCACCTTACATGCATGACTGCACATTTGTCCACACCAAATTCCATCCTGATGGCACTACTGAAAGTTTGAGTTACCTTCAGTAGTTCCATCAGTTGCGAATTGTTGTGGGCAAAAAGTTTCAGATCATCCATGTAAGGCAGGTGAGATAGGACCTGACCACCTCTTCTCAACCGATAGCCCAGACCTGAATCCTCCAGCAACGTGCTTAAAGGATTCAGGGCTAAACAAAACCAAAGTGGAATCAAACTGTCGCCCTGAAATATTCCCCGTTTGATCCATATTGGTTCATCATTCCCCTGGATCGGTCGACATCCTGGATAGCGCGGACTGTTTTCCATTGCCTCATACATGACTCAAGGAACGTGCGTAGAGTTGCATCTATTTTATACAACTCCAACACCTTCATGAGCCATGTATGTGGAACAGAGTCGTAGGCTTTCTTATAATCTATCCAACATGTCGACAGATCCTTGCGGGATCGACGAACCTGTTGGCTTATGGCCATGTCTATGAGGAGTAGCTCCTTAGTGCCGCGGGATCCGTTCCTACATCCATTCTGAGAGGCAAACATAATTGAGTTGTTCTCAATGTGTAGAGTAATTTTCACTATCAGGATGGATGTAAGAAGTTTATAGACCGTCCACAAACATGTAATCGGTCTATAATTCTTGGGATCCGCGGTACTACCCGTCTTATGGAGCAGGTGGGTGGTACCAGTTGTTAAAATCTTAGGCAGTGACCCAGACTCTAAGGATGACTGGAATTGTGATGCCAAAATCGCGTGTGAGCTGCTGTACCACTTAAGCCAGTGCAGTCCGTCCGGTCCCGGAGACTTCCAATTTGGTAACGGACGTACTGCTCTGGCCACATCTAATGGGGTGATGAAGAGCAAGCGGTCGCCTCCTTCTGCGGAGTAGTAAAATGCTAGCAAAGGAAGCGGCAGCACGCGCGAGGCAATGATGCGCGCCTTCAACGGTTGGGTCATACCGGTATTGATATACTCTTTCGGCGTAATCAAATGGACTCAAACAGAACTTGACACCCTGGATAGACCGGTTCGTTCACTGCTTACTACCGAAAACAACCCACGGTCGTCGGTGATGAGACCCTGCACAATCGCGAGGCATCGCCGACGTAGGTATGCATCGTGATGTAGCGGCAGTGAACAAGGGACTCACCCCGCTTTCCAATTTGTAATTTTGGAGGAAGTTATCATGACGAATAACTACCGGGGCTTTGTTATATAGAACGGTATAGTCAGTCTAAAAAGTCAAACGACTTGGGTAATTGTTAGGGTAGTAAATCTGATGTAGTCGGAACTAGTTACAAAAGTAGGATACATTTGTAAAGATATAATAGTGTTATAAGTATAAAGTAATAACATAAATCTGGATACGTAAGAAAATCTGTTTATAAATATTCTACTCTGCTTATTGATTCATCTTCACTAGCCATATTACGATCAACATCTGCTGTAGAACTGTCAGTCTCAAGAAACAAGTGAGTGACAACTAAAATTCGTGTTGCCAACAACAGACTTTTAATTTCCTTCAAAAATTCCCAAGTCGTTTGACTTTTTAGATAGACTAAATGGTTAACATCTGTCGGGCATGTCATCGTCCGGGTGAATTAATCCACTATGCATAGGCACAACCTTGTAACTATAACACCAATCGATGCACTGTAGTGCTCTAGCAATGCAGTTCTTTAGATTGGAGTGGATCGGATTAGAAAATAGTGGAATAAAGGTCATAGCACACTTAAACAACTCTGCTCCAACACCGCTCCCACCTAACTCCGCCCTAAACTAAGACGACTGCTCGCAGTCCACGCGGCGACAGCTAGCAGGCACCCAACAGTCCACGCGGCGACAGCAAGCAGGCACCTAGCAGTCCACGTGGCGACAGCTAGCAGACGGCCAGCTGTCCACCCGCCGACCGCTCTTGCTTCGGTCAGTATCTATACAAAAATAGATACTGACCGAATGAGCAGCGACGGCGCGGCGACTGATAGCAGTGAGCGCGCAGACGCCGCGCCGACCGCTCGTCTACAACGTGCGGCCAGCGAGGCGTCAACTACCGAGCAGTCTAACGGCTCGTAAGCTCACTGAAAGCGAGCTGTCTGCTAATTTATGATGCCCATGTAAAATATATCTTAAAAGCAATATTTGAAGACCATATTTGAATGATATTCTTTTTGCCGGGTGGGAGCAGAGGCGTGTAAGTGAGCTATGACCTTAAGAGGTAGACCTGTGTTTAATTTTCTCAACACTATATTATGTGCCACAAATTCCCAGCCCAGGAGAGGACAAATAGTCCTGTCGTTAAGTAATTTTTATTTAGGAAATCATGAATCTATACATATAAATAAAATTGGAGTGTCTGTTTGTAATATTGAAATAACTGCTTTTTACTACATGCATATGAATATATATACGTTACATACACCAAAATAACATTTTTTACAATTTTTGTCTGTCTTTCTGTTTGTCCAGGCTAATCTCTGAAATGGCTGGACCGATTTTGACGGGACTTTTTTGGCAGGTAGCTGATGTAATAAGGAGTAACATAGGCTACTTTTATTTAAAAAAAAAATCAATTCAAAATCCTGTAGTCCACGCGAACGAAGTCGCGGGCACAGCTAGTATGCTTTAAAAGTTTAGCAATTGCTAGTGTGGTTGATTTGTTCTTTTGAATTCCATACTGTTCCTTTGTTACGATAATACAAAACATCTGAATGTTGTTTTTTTTTTATTTTGTTCAGCGATATCTTAGTTAGTCAAATGTTAACGAATTTCGAAGATTCTTTTTGTAATTGGAAAATCTTGCTGCCAACAGTCACATTTTTGGTGAAGATGTAATGAAGAACTTTGGAGATAGACCATGAAATACTCTAATAAATGATGATGTTTTTTTATTGTTAACACCATTTCAAAACATAACATCATGCAAGTACTCTCAAAGGGGATACCACAGATGTATAAATTGCACTCAGGCATACTCGCAATTCACCAATTATAAATAAGAACATCATCGGACCACAAGACGTACGGCGTTGCGCCACCGGTAGGTACATGGTGGACATCCCACCCATACGTACAAAGCGTTTTGGGAAAAAATTCATTATGTGTACAGCTAAGGATTGGAATTCCCTGCCGCAGTCTGTGTTTCCAGCTACAACTTAAAAAAGACCCCTTTTAAGTGAATACGTTGCTTCTAGGCAAGCGTGCTCCATCGTCGGCCACATCATCGCTTACCATCACTTAAAACCTTTTTTTTTTTTAAATCGGTTAAAAGTAAAACCAGCAGTGTGGTCGGTCCTGTTGCTATCGTACCTGCTTGACGGCGTCGGGCAGCGCGGCGAGTCGCTCGGCCACGCTGCGGTCCGCGCCGCGCTTGGCCGCCACCGCCACGCCCGCCAGCGCGCCGCGAGCCCACCGCGCCTCGCCCGCCGCCCCCGCCCCCGCCCCCGCCGCCCCCGCGCCGCCGCCCTCCGCCAGCACGCGCCGCCCCACGCACGCCAGCGCGCGCATGGCGCCGCTGCACACACACAAACGTGAGTCCCGCACGAACCCGGCTACTCACTAGGGGTCCTAGCGCCACCTCCACGTGCGCCACCAGCGCCACCAGGTCGCTCTCGAGCGTGGGGAACAGGTCGCACATGAAGCGCCGCGACACATGGCGAGCCCCGGCCGCCCCCTCCCGCCGCGCACTACTCACTAGGGGTCGTGGCGCTCCACGTGCGCCACCAGCGCCACCAGGTCGCTCTCGAGCGTGGGGAACAGGTCGCACATGAAGCGCCGCGACACATGGCGAGCCCCGGCCGCCCCCTCCCGCCGCGCACTACTCACTAGGGGTCGTGGCGCTCCACGTGCGCCACCAGCGCCACCAGGTCGCTCTCGAGCGTGGGGAACAGGTCGCACATGAAGCGCCGCGACACATGGCGAGCCCCGGCCGCCCCCTCCCGCCGCGCACTACTCACTAGGGGTCGTGGCGCTCCACGTGCGCCACCAGCGCCACCAGGTCGCTCTCGAGCGTGGGGAACAGGTCGCACATGAAGCGCCGCGACACATGGCGAGCCCCGGCCGCCCCCTCCCGCCGCGCACTACTCACTAGGGGTCGTGGCGCTCCACGTGCGCCACCAGCGCCACCAGGTCGCTCTCGAGCGTGGGGAACAGGTCGCACATGAAGCGCCGCGACACATGGCGAGCCCCGGCCGCCCCCTCCCGCCGCGCACTACTCACTAGGGGTCGTGGCGCTCCACGTGCGCCACCAGCGCCACCAGGTCGCTCTCGAGCGTGGGGAACAGGTCGCACATGAAGCGCCGCGACACATGGCGAGCCCCGGCCGCCCCCTCCCGCCGCGCACTACTCACTAGGGGTCGTGGCGCTCCACGTGCGCCACCAGCGCCACCAGGTCGCTCTCGAGCGTGGGGAACAGGTCGCACATGAAGCGCCGCGACTCAGCGCCAGCGCGCCGCGCCTCGCCGCGCTCTCCGCCGTCGCTGCGCTCACCGTCACCGCAGTCACTCTGAAATTAAATTTTTGTTTCGTAGCACTTCGCGGAATATCTGCCGTAAAACAATTCAGCGAGTCACGATGTTACGAGTACCTTGACGTCGATGTCCAAAAAGAAAAATTGCATACAAAAGTCTTGCTCAGCATTACATAAGCTTTCCACAAGACTCAGCACCTGCCGACAGACGAAAACGAGTTCAGTAGCGGCACAATCAATTGTATTAGTTAGTGCAGTGTAGTACTGGGCGCACAACTCACGGTGTCGAGCGGCTCGTCGGCGCGGTCGGGCGGCGCGCTCGCCAGCGCGGCGCGCGCCTGCTCGCACGCCGCGCGCGCCTCGCGCTCGTACACGCGCGCCCACGTGCCCACGTACACCTGCACACACACACAAGTCAGGCGGCCCGGCTCACTGCGACGCGCACAGTGCGCACTCGGCGCGTACGTACCTTGGCAAGCGCGTCGAATGCCTTCTCGTCCATGTCCTTGAGCCAGCGCATGAAGGGCGCGTAGGGCAGCAGCTCGGCGTGGTGGCGGTGCGCGCGAGACTCGTGCGCCGCCTCGTTGCCGAGGTGGATGAGCGCGTTGTTGAGGTGCCGCGCCAGCGCCGCCGCCAGCTACAGGCACGGACAAACACAATGAGCGGGCGGGCCGCTTCAACCAACAGTTTTCCGCATGTGGACAGTCTGCCTCGCTAAGTCACTAACGTAGTAGAAGGTATCACGGCCTCACCTGGTCGCGCGCACGGGTGAGGCGGCGCAAGCGCTCGCGAACGGCAGCCAGGCGGCGGCGCGGCGCCGGCGCGGACGCTTCGGCGCGCAAGGCGCCGCGCAGCGCCTCGCCCGCTGCCAGCGCACGCGCGCGCCCATCCACCGACGTGAGAGACACTTCGGCCAGCGAGTCCAGGTCGCGCAGCGGCGGCGCGTCCAGCCAGGCGTACACGTCGGCGAGCTCGGCCAGCAAGAGGCGAGCGTTGGCGTCGGCACGAGCAGCGTCGGAGCGCGCGTGTGGCGCGGCGGGCGCGGCTCGCGCCAACTCGTCGTAGCGCCGTAGCCGCTGCTGCAGAGCGGCCCCGGCGTGCAATCCGGCCTCAAGGCGCTCGGCCAGCGCGGCGCCGGCGCCGCCGCTCTCGGTGGCGGCGGCCAGCATGCCGCCCACATTGAGCGCGTCGAGACGCGCGAGGCGGGAGCCGAGGCGGCGCACGCGGCGCTCGGCGTCGGCGTCGGCGGGCTCGGCGTCCTCCAACAGCGCGCCGAGCGCCGCGTCTGATGGCGTCACATCGACGCCGCCCTGCTACGCCCACTTTTTATTGAATTTTTTACTCACCACTAGTTGCTTTTTGTAATCACTCATAATTACATAATTAGACGAAGCAAAGTATCATATTACGTTATAAAATTTGTACAGTAATTTGTTTATGCAAGTTTTTATTTGCTGTTCTGGTAAACATCACCTGTCAATGAAATTTACTGAATGCTTTGTTTTACACAAAAATTGCAGCATTAGATATGCTGAGAAATGGTTGTCATGTTAGAATGTGACACCTGCTTTTTAACGAACTACTGTTTGTATTTTTTTTCGATTTCGAATTTTTTATTTTTATTGAAAGATTTGTCCCGAATTGATCTCATAGAAATATTGCCATGTTCTGAAGATGAACTTTGGGGAAATGGAATGGAACAACTCACAGGATCATAGCAGGACTTTCATAACAAGTAAAGTTGCATAGTCTTTGATGACTGTGGGGTTGTTTTTTTTATGGTGGAAAAATCATCTAATGACAACCCCCGCTCTTGGGCGGAGCGGGAGATAGTGTCAGACTCTTACTGCCTAAAAACTAACCACGTTCCTTCGTGCCTTCATATCGAGGCTGAGCTACTCTTTCGAAACTAACCCTGGCCCTAGTAGGCTTCGACCCAGCTGGGCCCCTGCTGTTGCTGACAACTCCTTGAGGCGCGCGAAAAGTGCGCGATGTCGACGACTTGGGCTTTGTCCGGACAGTTACCGGACGGTCGAACAGCGAGCTACCTATTGCTCGCCGAACGCAAGCCCGCGTCTGCGATGGCCGGAAATCGGGATCGAAATCCCGGCGGCGGCGGTGAGAGCGCCGTTGCCTGATGCGGTCGACCTCCTTCTTTGCTAGCATTACTGCTTCGCAGAAGGAGGCGACCGCCTGCCACTCCTCGTTCCGGACCATGGCCCGAACAAAGGCCCGGCGCAAGAGGTCTCCACCGCCAATCGCCCCCACAAGGCACGGCGATGCTTCACCCAAACATATGCTACACCTCGACTGTGTGCCTCCACCGTGTCCTTCGGGCGTCATTCCGCATGAATCCGGTACAGGAACCTCCCGAACTTACCATGTCCGGTGAGGACATGCCTCATGCGGGAGGTGAGGAAATCGTGAGGTCTTCCCAGGCACGCCTCAAAGAGGGGAATTACCGCCATGATCGTTGCTATGACTGTGGGGTAGTCCACACAATGGAGACTTAGTGTGTCACCATAGTGTGGACCGTCCGGAGGACACGGTGGAGAAGTGTCGCTTGGGCGAGGAACCACTGTGTCCTCGGGGCGACCACGGCAACGATCTCTCAGGCCGACACCTGGTACTGGCCATGGTCCAGAGTGAGGAGGAATGGCAGGCGGTCGCCTCATTCTGTGAAGCAGTAATGCTAGTGAAAGATGCAGCCGCACGCGTGAGGGAACGAATTCCCTCGTGCCTCTGCTGGTGGGATCCAGACCTCGCTATGGGCTTGCAGATTGCATACAATGGGTAGCTTGCCATCTGGACTGTCCACACGCACCTCTAGATGATGTCAGCAAAACCATAGGGGCCCAGCAGGGTCGAAACTTACTGCGGCTATGGTCTGCGAAGCAGTAATGCTCGCTAAGGAGGAGGCCGACCGCATCAGGCAACGGCGCTCTCGCCGCCGCCGCCGGGATTCCGATCCCGATTTCCAGCCACCGTAGGCGCGGGCTTGCGGACAGTGAGCAATGGGTAGCTCGCTGTCCGGCCGTCCGGTAACCGTCCGGACCAAGCCCAAGTCGTCGACGGCGCGCGCTGTTCCCGCGCGCCTCAAGGAGTTGTCAGCAACAGCAGGGGCCCGGCCGGGTCGAAGCCTACTGGGGCCAGGGTTATCCGAAAGGGCGCTCGAGCCCCGGTATGAAGGCTTGTAGGAACGGGATGGGTTTTTTAGTCAGTAAGAGTCTGACACTATCTCCCGCTCCGCCCAAGAGCGGGGGTTGTCATAAGATGATTTTTCCCATCGAAAAAAAAAAAAAAAAAAAAAAAAAAATGGATTGTGCGAAAGAGAACCCCGGGATTCTCTTCCACGCAACCCATAGCCCCAACCTTAGATTAAAAGCAAAGAAGAAAGATTGGAGTGGGTGTTAGTCAATCTGACTGGCCTTCTGCTCTGCCCTAGAGTGTCACTCATTGCCACCATGAGATTCTGCCAGAAGTCTGTTCACCATAGCGGAAAGGCAGTGTTGTTTCACCCCAGCATTGTATCTCTACACGACCCCGGACCTACACCTACACCACCACTTTACAATATAATCTAATTCATCATACCCCAAGTGTGCCGGCGTTCACGCTGTCATTGTCTTTCTATTGTGTCTCTAATTGACACGATTGAAAGGTTTGATTAAAATGTTGTCTAGCAATCACATAGAATACTGCTCACTATACAAACACTTGCATTCATTAGGTATCACTGATGCACTGTGCAGAGCAAGCACGGAGATGGAGGAAACAATTGTGCATGTGCTCCTTGGGTATATGGATGGACGTATACTCTATGCTCACCAAATCCCTGAGTGAGTTTAGAAATAAAACAGCTGTTCCGTGACCACCGCGGGCGCGGGTGAAAACTGCTTCGTGAGTTCTTAACCTAAGAAAGTAGTTATAAAAACCGCAGTCACACTGACACACGGGGGGCAGAGCTCACCACGTCGACATTGGGCTGCTCCTTACTGCTCTCCCATTCACGCTGCAGTACAGTCTCTTCGTACTTCATATTCTAACAAATCGACGATTGTATTAGGAATCTTTACACGTATGTTGGCTTGTCGTAATTCCTATGACAAAAATACTGGAAAGAAAAATGTGTTTAAGCATCACATGTCGCCTAAAAAATGTAATGTATTATGATTTTAAATTAACTTCACATCTTAGACAGGCTTTCTCCGTACCTATAAAGTAAAAAAATTATACGTCAATATTGTTTTAGCTCTATTTATTACCAAAATAACTATCAATATCAACAAGCTACCTACACACAAAACAACTTCTGAAGTCCCTGCCTGACAGCTCTATCACTGTCAGTGTCAGGCATGTCATTGTCAGGTTGACACATTTTTTTTTTTTTTTTGTATTTTTATGACCTGGTCACTTGGACCTTTAAGTCCATTCTTATTTTATTTTTCAAAAGACTGCACTATGTATCACATCACTTTTTATAAAGATTTAATTGTGTTCTTAATATATTTATAGAGCGGTTTGAAAGTGTTTTGGTCTTTTAAAAGGTGTCTAATTGGCGGCGGGCGGGCAGAATAATCACACTTAATGTTCACATCACTGAGTTCACTAGCCAACACTAATCTGTCAAGTAAAAAGTTTTGACAATCAAAAATAAGATGCTCAACGGTCCCTTCTTCGGATTCACAATAGGGTAGACATGGGTCGTACTTGCAAAATCGAGTACCAGGGCTTACAAGTACGTCTTTTTTAAGAAACCAGGTACTAAAACCAGGGCTCGGGATACTTTCAAGTATTTCCTATCTGGATAGGAAATTGACCTGTATTTTTGTACAAAAAAGGAGCACAATCGCGTTTTCAAATAAATACTTGCAAAGACAAACCATTAAAGTAAAAATACTTGCATAGGAAATTGAACCCTGACTTCTTATTAATAAGGAGCACAATCGCGTTCACAAATAAATACTTGCAAAGACAAACCATTAAAGTAAAAATACTTGCATACGAAATTGTTCCGTAGCCTTTTACAAATAAGGAGCGTGATCGCATTTGCGAAAACTAACGTGGTTATTGAACTATTGAAGATTGGATTGAAAACCTACGTAGACTTTATGAAGTTTGTAAATACCGCTACTCAATCCGACCAGGTGGTAAGTAGAATAAAAATCCGTAATTAATAGATGAAGAAGAACGATGTATCATTTCAATTGCAAAGAGTGCGCGCCGCTCGAGTCCCGAACGCGGCCGAAGCGGGCCGATCCGCGACGCGATGGCGGAAGCCACGATTCCACGAATCGGCGAGACTCGGGCGAGCGAGCGTCGAGCTGCGACGGAGCGAGTCCGAGTAGCCGTATAAAATACTTTGAAGTCTTGCAAGTATTTCGGGTCGGTACCTGGTGTACGTACTTGGAAGCAAATACCTGGTGTAAAAACCTGGTCGCGTAAATACGTACCTTCCCTACAATAGGGGCATCTGCTACTTGCAATAATGCCAAGTCTAGCAAGGTGTGACGGTGCAGTATTATGGCCAAAGCGCAATCTATTAATCGTAGTGATAAAGTCTCGGCTGGCTTCCTTTAAATTATTGTACCACGGTTTATCAGGTAATGCTTCTTGAATATTGCCATACCACTTTCCTTTTATGTCTTGGTCTTTCTTCCACATTTCTAACCATAATTTACATATTTTTTCATTGATACATTGCAGCAAATCAGTCATAGGAATGTCCATTGCATTTCTAACATCAACAGCATTATTACCTTCATATGCGATTTTATCAACTGCTTCATTACCAGAGATACCCCGGTGAGAAGGAACCCACAGGAAAGCAATTTTGATGTGCTTAAGGTAAAATTGATGAACTATTTCCTTGATAAAATACAGAATATAATTTGACTTAAATGAAACTGTAAGGTTATTTAACGCTTTTATCAAACTCAGTGAATCCGATACTATCAAAAAATATTTACAATGGCTAATTTGGCGAATATGTAATAATGCCTGATAAACCGCATATGCCTCTGCAGTGAATATAGTACTTAAATTATGCAGAACAAAGCTTCGAGAAACTTTTCCATGTGGATCATATATAGCAGCATGTACATAATCACTCCCCTTACTGCCATCAGTGTAAATAACATAATAATTCTGATTATCCTCCAAAAATTGCAACATATCTAAATTATTATTTATGGGATTTTGCAATATCTTTACAGGATGTGAAATACATTGGTAAGAGAAGGAGTAACATGGCCATGGGCACTGTTTTCTAATACCAGTTAAACTATCTTCTGTTTTTAATAATATTTTGGATAATGTTGGGGATTTGCCATTCAAGAGTTCCTCTCCTGTTGTTAGAGGCCCAGGAGTTCTATTTACAGAAGGTGCAATTTTATTTATTATTTTTCTATTATTAGCAGCAATTAATTTAAGACAGAATCTCTTTGCAAGTAAAATACGTCTCAAAGCTAGGGGCATAATTTTAGTCTCCACTTCCATGGCCCTTATGGGAGTAGAGCACATTGCACCAGAAATTGTTCTCAAAGCCATGTTCTGCAATAGATCCAATTTATTTACATGACTACTATTTATATAAACTAGAGAACTATAATCAAAATGGCTTCTAACAATACTTTTATACAAAATTGATAATATTTTTGGGTCTGCTCCCCATGAGACGCCTGCAAGGCATTTAATTACGTTTATACCTTTTAGAGCATTCTTTGATATGTATTTAATATGTTCCTCAAAAGTTAATTTCTTATCTATGACAATACCTAAAAATTTCTTTGAATTTACTAGTTTTATAGATTCTCCATTGTATACTACATTTAAGTTTGTGTTTTCATTTCCAAATATCATCGCACTGCTTTTTGAAGGATTAATTGATAAATGTAGCACATCATTATAATAATGAAATAGTTGAGACAAGGCTCTATTAATATTTTCAATTGCAATTTCTACATTATAATTACTACTGTACAAAACAATATCATCTGCAAACTGCAAAATATCTACATCACTATTTACAAATTTACAAATCTCACTTGTGTATATGTTGTATAGCAAAGGAGATAGTGTAGCACCCTGCATTGTACCCTTAGATGCACATTTTGGACCATGTAATGCATTATTGTGTCTTACGTAGAGTGTTCTTTTATTTAAAAAATTATATATCCATTTACATAGTTGACCAGGTACACCTAACCTAGACATAACTTGTGCAAGTATAGCCGGATCTAGACTGTCAAAAGCACCTTGAACATCTAAAAATACACAAACAGTGTGTAACTTTCTTTCCTTTGCATGTTTCAGGTCTGAAATTAAGGAAGTGAAGCTGTCTGCACAACTTCGCCCACGACGAAATCCATATTGTACATGTGGAATGATGCCATTAGATTCTATATACCAATCCAAACGATTTTTAATCATGTTTTCAAATAATTTACCTAGACATGAAGACAGTGATATTGGTCTATAAGAGCCGGCAAGCTCTGAAGGTTTATCTGGTTTGAGAATCGGAATGACACATTGTGTTTTCCATGATTGTGGAATACATTTACAATGCCAAAGTAAATTAAGGATATTAAGAAATATTTTTTGTGCAGACTCATCTAAATTTTTGATAATACTATAGGGGAAATCATCTAAACCAGGTGTTGTGTCTTTCCGGGATAACAAGCTCATTTTAAATTCGGACCATGTAAAAGGATCTAGCAAAAATTTAGAATTTAGATTATCATTATTTAATTCGAAAATATTGCCAAAACTATTAATGTCAATTAAATTGCTATTGTCGGACAATTTATCTAGAAATTGAGAAATAAACTCATCTTTATATGATTTATTGCCAACTCTTATACCTTTGAACATTTTAAGAAGATTCCAAATCTTACTTATAGGAGTAGTTCTATTAAAAGTGTTACATATGTTATCCCAACCTATTCTTTTTTGTTCCGATATGGTTCTTTTTTTAAGTGCATCTTTTCTTTTATATGCTAAATAGTTCTCCATGGTAGGTTCCCTTCTATAAAGTTTCAATGCATTGTAAGAGGCAATTACACTTTTTTCACAAATGTCATTCCACCAAGGAGCTGGAGGTCTGCTTTTGAAATCATTTGGTTTATTAAATTTAGGAATCGTCATATCTTTTAAAGTATTCAATCGAGAACAAAAATCATTGTAGGTTGAAATAGGATCATACAATTTTAGGACTAAATCATTAAATATTGTTTTGGAAATAGTTTTATACTTTTCCCAGTCTGCTTTTTTATATATAAACCTATCAACAGGAGGATTAATATGATATTTATCTATTTGTAGTGAAATTTCTGTTATTGTTGGGTAGTGATAGCTGCCCATAGCGTCGTCATGCACAGACCACTCGCATATTGATGCGAGATTAGCACTAATAAAGCTAACATCAATTGCAGACGGATTTCGTCTCGGGTTGTTAACAGTTGTAAACCTACCGTCATTTAAAATACATAGATCCAAGTCATCTATGATATTAAATAAATCTTGACCTCTGCTCTTAGTGGATAGGCATCCAAATGCAATGTGGTGTGCATTAAAGTCACCACTGACAAAAATAGGCTTTGGAAGATCATTAATTATGTTACGTAGTCTATTGATCCGTATATGTCCACTAGGAGGGCAGTATACACAAAGAATAGTCAAGCTACCATGTACAGTAGATAAGGACAAAGCAACAGTTTGAATGTCTTCATAAAATCTAGTGTTTAAAACTTTGTATTTTAAATATGGTTTAATCAATATTGCTACACCATTATGAGTATTATTAGAATTTTTATTATAAATATTATAGCCAGGTATTCTAAAACTATTGTCTTTAAACCATGTTTCGTTAAGTAAGCAAATGTCAATGTTTTGTTTTTGTAAGAATTGAATCAATAAGGGTTTTTTACTATTAGCACTTTGAATATTATACTGAGCAATACGAAGCTTAGACAGTGTGTGTCTTGGATCCATTATTTTAGATTTTTAAGAAGTATTTCTTTAATACTATTTACGGTGGTAGGCGTATTATCTCCCTTATTTCCCAGTTCCACCAATGTCTGTACCAGGGCCATAAGTACATCATTGTTGGCAACTATTTGGGATTTGATGTCACTCTTAGGAGGGACATCTTTAGATTTATTTACACTTTGTACAGAATTATTTACAGATATAGGTTTATTTACAGATTTATGTACAGACTTATTTACCAATTTATTTACAGTGTCCATTGGTTTCATTTTTGGAGGTGGTAGAGGTGGAAATTGAGTATTTTCATTCATGTTTTGTTTTGTTGTTGTAGCACTTGCATATGTAATTTTATTTTTCTTTTCTAAAATTTTATTCATCTTAATTGGACATAATCTAGATATTGCCAGATGAGGCCCGCTGCAGTTGCAACAGCAGATCTCTGTTGGTCTATCACATTCTTTATATAAATGCTCACCTCCACAAATGGAACATCTTTGTTTGCCATTACATATCCTAGCAGAGTGGTTAAATTTAAAGCAGCGGAAACATTGCTGTAATGGGGCGACATATTCAAAAACTCGGTATGAAAACAAATCATATTGTACATTGTCTGGAAGTATATTTGATAGAAAAGTAATGCTAACTGTTTGTAGTGGTATCCGCTCTTGTCCTACTTTCTTTGAAAATCTTCTTACTGCTATTATTTCATAAATTGATGATAGTTTAGTGTAAAGTTCTTTGTTGGAAATGTTTGCTGGTACATATCTAATTATGCCTGTTTTTTCTATTTGCGCAGCCGGAATAAATGCTTTCAAGCCATGTTTGTGAAGAAAAGCGCTGTTATTAATAAAGTTATTGGCCGTATTAAATTGTTTGAATATTACTGCTAGTTTATTTGCATTAATTCTCTGTATAGCCGTCACACCTTTTATTTCGCTAGAAAATATATGGTTGAGGTAGATAGGGCTCTTATTGCCTATTCTATCCTTATTATTGATAGCTTCAATGAAGACTTTGAAGTCTACGTAATTAGCATTTTCCGGGTATAGTCTTTTGTAATCTGGTTTAATGTACGGTAAATCAAGCTCACCGCCGCCGCCATCCAAGTCCATGTTCTTTCCTCCGTCTCCGGCCTCAGACCGAAGACGTTTTGGGGTGGGTGGGTTGTCCCCACCCCCCTCGTTTCCCACCATTTATATAGCACACCTAGCACTGTTATTTTATTAAATTTTTAAGTAAAAAATGCAAGTTTTTAATTAAAAAAGAATTTGAGATTTTTTTTCCGCGCGCTCTTTTTTGAAGTTCCCGCCAGAATCCCAGGTTGACACAAACCCACGTTCCGAAATTAGGCTTGTAGAATAAATATCGATGCATCAATAAATCGATATTTTCAATTCGATATATCGACTTTTGGGCTGTATATTTTAAAACGATATATCGATATCACATGTGTTATCTATGTACCTATATGTGTTATCTTTAGAGAAAGATTGACTAAGAAAGTTATTTAGTGTACCTACGGGGTTTGTTATCAGGTTATTTAAATAAAACGACCAAAACGGGTACCACTCCCTTTATACTTTTGCCTTGCCAGCACATACACATTACACAATAACAGTAGAAATAATAAATTAATATACTAGCACTTACTGAGATGTTGCTTGCTCCGAAAACTAAAACGTAAAGAGAGACATGACAGTGCGGCGTGGCCTTTTATAATTTCTTGTAACTGTCAAAAGAGCTGCACTGTCAAGTCGCAGTCCGTTCCAGTTGTCAGTGCAAAAAATACATTTAATGTTGCTAATACAGAAAGTAATCACAGTGTGTGAAACATTATCATAAGAATCGCTAACACATGTCCAAGATCGAAATTGTATCAAAAACAATATTTTTTTTGTATTTTTATTTGGTCGACTCAATGGGGAAGATTTTTGCCATTTTTTCCCGCTAGGTGTCGCTATTCTTATGATCCGTTATGCTTATCTGTGCAGCGTTATTTATAACTTTTTGGCATTCTATTAAATAGAAATAATTAAAATGACGAATTGTGCAGTGCCGGGATGCAAAGAAAATGGTAATCATTTATTCCCAAAAGATAAAAATAGGAAAAGATTGTGGGCTAAAGCAATAAAACGACCAGAATTGGTAAAATCCCAATCTACATATTTACGATTATGTGGGCATCATTTTACAGAAAATGATTATAAAACTGTTAAATTAAGTAGAGTAACACAACATACTTTTCTCTTGCTTAGGAAAAATGGTCATAGAAAGGTACAAAAAGTTTATTAAATGAGCTAACAATATACTCACTCTCCAAAATATTCTTGCATTTGATGTTTATTTAATGGTGGCAATGGGGTATTGCTGTTTATATCTTTATAATAATCGTCTTTTGGTAAGACCATAACTACGGTTTGAACTGGTTCTGGGGGACATGATTTATCGGTGAAGTTAAAATTTCTATCATACAGAATTCTACAAAAACAGAAGATAGCTTAGCTTTTGATTTATACAAACAAGTGGATAAAAGTTCATAGGGTCAAGAGTTTATTGTTAATCAGTAAAAACATTCACCAAGAAAATATAAAATACTGCAGTATTTTTTTTACTTATGAGGGATACTTGTCTCAGGGGACAGTTAAAGTAAAACCACTATGTGAATCACTGTACTGATATAATATTCAAAAGTTTACACTGTTAAGGGTACGAAAACCTAATGTTATAAACTTGCTTCGGTAACACTCGATACACATATTCACTCGTGAGAGAACTCCACGCGACTGCCACGCGCATTTGCCGTGCGGACGTTAGTGACGTCCGGCCACGCCTACGAGTGCGAAAGGGATGCACTATCTAAATATCTTGTCGGTACGCGGCCGCGGGACGCTCTTATAGGGCGTGTGGATGCGTGTGTTGCTATATACTCCCCCTCCAGTACTGGAGAGCGCCCTCGCTCCTGGACTGGTACGTTATCAGCAGCCTTAGCTGGACGTCCGCGGTTCCTCTTAGAAATAACGGGTGTCGGTAAAGTATCTACCCTACCTTGGTATCGGGTAAGATCTTGAGTGTGATATTTCCCTAAAATAACATCAGGCTGTTCCGTGTTTGCGATCGTGTAGGTCGTAGGACTAACCTTTTTAGTAATGATATAAGGACCATCGCGGCGTGGGTAAAATTTGGAAGTAAGATCCTTAGAACCTTTGCTTAACAGGTGTGACTTAAGCATTACCAAATCGCCTATCTCAAAGGTGTCAGCAGGACGGCGCGACGTATCGGCATATTGCTTTGTTTTGTCCTGTTGTGCTTCCACGCGTTCACGAATCTCAGAAAAGGAGTTCAAGAACTTCCTTAGATAGGGAGTTACCTGCGGGATGAAGTTTTCTTTGTTCAGGATAGTACGTTGATCATGAACAACTTCCGAAGGCGACCGCATTTCTCTTCCGAAAGATAAATAAGCAGGTGACTTACCTGTTGTTCGACATTTTGCGCTATTCATAGCAAATCGGATCATCGGCAGTTTCTTCGGCCACGACGTGTGGTCGTCTTCTACGAGGTGTGCTAACATTGCCTTTAAGTCACGATTTTTCCGCTCTGCGGGATTGGCTTCTGGGTGATAGAGTGGGATGAAATTCTGTTTGATGTCCAGGGCTAACATACATTGGCGCATCACTGCGGAAACAAACTGGACACCGTTATCTGAAATGATTCTACGAGGTAAACCGAATCGCATTAAATATTCTTCGATAAGAATATGAGCACAAACTTCAGCTGTAGCTTCTTTAAGAGCAAATAGCTCCGTCCATCGGGTAGCAGTGTCTTCAACAAGTAAGATCCAACGCTCCCCCTGGTCTCCTTCCGGTAGGGGACCGAATAAATCTATGGCCAACACCTCATTACGCTGGTTCATAACTGGCGTCTGTAGTAACCCTGGGGGTTTGGCGTTGTTGGCTTTATAACGTTGGCAGTGGATGCAGGCTTTGACATAATCGGTGATTATTCTCCGCATCCCTGTAAAATAAAACACCTGTGCTACCTTCTGGTAGGTTCTATCGATACCTGGATGGCAAGCTGTTGGAGAATCATGTAATTCTTTCACAATATCTGCAACTTGACCAGCAGGAATCACTAACTGAGGTGATTCACTATCGGAGTCTGGGTTAAAACGATACAGGACACCCTGATCAAGGAGGTAACCCCTTTCTAACCACTTTTGGGCTGCGATATCATCGGGTCCCTCTAATTCTTTAATTATCTTTAGCAATTCCGGGTCCGAAGTTTGTTCCGAACGAAGCTGGGTAGGCGTCTTCGTGGGCAGATCACAAATTACAGAACAAATACCGCATTGCTTGCGAGATTCGTCAGAGCAAAACGGTCTACTCAGAGTATCAGCCACGACATTTGCCTTACCAGGAGTGTACTGGAATTGGATATCAAATGACTGGAGCTTTAGAGCCCAACGGACTAATCTACCAGTTGGCGATTTGAGTGACAGCAACCAACGAAGAGGTTGATGATCACTGCCAATTACGACTGGTTGGCCGTCAAGATAAGGTCGAAAACGCTCTACCGCCCACACTACAGCGAGTGCTTCGCGCTCAGTAGTGGAGTAGTTGCGTTCGGCAGCAGTAAGGAGTCTACTGGCGTATTCAATTGGCCTTTCCTGATTACCCGCCCCTTGTAGCAAAACTGCGCCTAAGGCATAGTTACTTGCGTCGGTGCGCAGAATAAAGGGACGACTAAAATCAGCTTGCACCAGTATTGGAGCTGTGGTCAAAAGACGCTTCAGCTCATTAAATGCTTGAGTCTGCTCTGAGCTCCAAGACCACACTTGATTTTTCCTCGTCAAGCGTGTTAAAGGTTCTGCAACCTTAGAGAAGTTAGGTATAAATTTTCTGAACCATGAACATGTTTGCAAAAAGGTCCTCAGATGCTTTAGGTTATCTGGTACCTTCATGTCGAGTACAGCACTCACCTTTTCTGGGTCAGTGGAAACACCTTCTTGTGTAATGACATGACCTAGATACTTAACGCTTTCCCTGGCGAAAGAACACTTCTCCCTATTTACACGGAGGTTGTACTCTTTCAATCGCAAGAAAACTTTTTCCAGGTCTTGTAGGTGCTGTTGGTACCCTTGGGATATTATTAGCAAATCATCCAAATAAGCTAGTAAAGTTACCTCTTGCAGGGCAGAGCAGGAGCGAAGACCATCAATGAGCCGCTGAAAAGTCGCTGGCGCGTTCCGGAGACCAAACGGCATTCTTTTAAAACGGAACGTACCTAGAGGACAGATAAAAGCAGTTTTATCCTTATCAGCCTCCCTAACCTTCACTTGCCAGTATGAAGATCGAAGGTCAAGCGTACTCATGTAGCAGTCTCGTTTTGTGCTCTGAAGTAACTCATCGATGCGTGGCATCGGATATGTGTCGGCCTTGGTAATAGCGTTTAAGCGTCTGTAGTCGACGCAGAAACGGATACCTCCATTGGACTTAGGCACCATCAGCGCCGGTGAACACCAAGCCGATTCACATTCTTCTATTATGTCGTCTTGTAACATCTTACCTATTTCAGCTTTCATTAACTGCTTCTTCGAAGGGTTAAGGCGGTAAGGAGGTACAGCAATTGGTGGGTGCTCACCTGTGTCAATGCGGTGCTCAGCATATGGTGTTGGGCCTCCCCCTGCTTCAAAGATGTCAGCGTGCCTGGTAAGAATGTCAGCGAGCGCTTGTCGCTCAGCTGGCTTAAGGTGAGTACCTTCATCCTTCCTAAGTACATCTGTCGAGGCGCAAGACACACTACGAGAGCTAGGTTCGAAGCACAAGGTATATTTTTCGTTATTATTATTACTAAAACACCAAATATTTTTATGAAAGTCAATGACTACACCAGCCGCAGTTATAAAATCGATACCTAATAATGTTTCATTATTGGTCGAACCAGGAAAAATTAAAAATGGTATCCTAATAACTATCGTTTCTAAAAACACATCTAATGTAGTGGTAAGTACGTCCATTGTACGAATAACGCCGTCAGCGAGTTTGATTTCCCGAGTGGAGGAGCTGAGGGGATGACCTTGACGTAGAAGGAGAGTATACAGCGTATGACCCGCAATGCAGTGCTTAGCAGCCGTATCTACCAACGCGGTACCGTTGATTCCTAAAATTTTTATTTTAAAAATTGGTCTGAGGTTGTGGCCGCGTGGTGAAATCTCTCCACTACATATTATACAATTATTACAATTACAAGTATCATTAGTGCTACTTATATCATTTTGTGAACCTGTACACAAAATTTTAAAATTTGAGTTACACCCATTTTCTTTATCATTAGTGTTAATTACATCATTTTGTGAACTTAAACACAAAATTTTAAAATTTGCGTTACACCCATTTTCGTTTTCGGAGTCGGTTTGTTTATATTTTAATGTCGAACATTCCTGCGACACGGGAATCGATTGAGATAGAGACGTATTTAAACTCGGAAACGATTTATTGTTATTTTCCCGGGCACAAAACTGTTCGGCATTCACAGGGTTAAATATTTTAAGCGACTTCTTATTACGATCAACAACATTATTATTATAAAAATTATGTCTAGAATCATTATTTAAGGGTTGTGAATTACAATCTACGAGTAACTTAGTATTACTAACACAATGTAGTTTATTATTATTACTAGAGTCTTTTAATGTTGACGCGATCTTTTTCGATGAAAAATTTTTATTTACAGATAAACATTGCGTTTGTTTACAAACTGCACGAGATTGAACACAATAAAAAGATTGATCATTTGGCTTTTTAACACTACCGTTATCACGCACTACCGCAGAGTTATTATTGGATTGGGACTCACCTCGGTTTTGTAACTTACGACACTTGTCTTTGGTGTGCCCATACCGCTTACAGTATGAACACGCAGGACGTTGAGTCTTCGCAGTCGCCGCGGCGGAGTCCCGTGATGGCGGCGCGGGCGCGGGCGGCGCGCGCTGCGACTGGGGCTGCGCCGTGTCAGCGGCGGCCGGGGTGTCGGTGAACGGCGCGCGATTGACCGCGGCGGGAACGTCGCTGGTCGGCGCGCGTGCGGCGGCGGGTTGTGTCTTCGTATTATTATTGTATTTAACGTCGAAAGAGTCTTCAATGTTTCGTGCGAGGCGGAGTAATTCGGAGAAGTTTATGCATTCTTCTCTCCGCAGCCTTTTCTTCATCCTGCTGTGGAGGAGGCCGTACTTTATGTCGATCTCCGCAGACTCTGATAAATCACCTATTGGTATCCTGGATAAGAGAGCACGAATACGTGCAACAAACATATCCGTGTTTTCGTTTTGTTGTGGCGACGCGAATATTTCTAGATAAATACGGTGCGGTGGCCGTCGATCGCCGTAGGCACTTATTAAGTTTTCTTTGGCCTGTCGCCATGATAGCACTGAATGCTTAATTCCTTGCCACCACGTGGCCGCTTCATCTTTGAAGAGGTAGGCTAGTCCGCGAAGAATATTTGCTTCCGGTACCTGTGCGCATTCGCTATATGCTTCGATAGCGTCGATAAATGCTTCTACAGATTCATTTGGTCGGCCGGAGAAGGTGGCTTTGCAGCGAGTCAGTGTATTTTGTCCAGGTAAAATGATCGATTCCGGAGTCGATGCATTCACACGCGATACCGAATCGAGCAATTCCCGAAACGCTTCTGTTTGGGAACGCTGGAGAGCAGCGATTATGGATGCTACGCCTTCAGCCGAGAACGTAGCGTTCGCGTCGGCGGCACGCGGCGAAGAGGAGGCATGTCCGCCATCTTGTTGTGCGGACGCCTCGATCGGCGAGTTTGATCGCGAGGGGACGGGTAATACAACGTTGGCATCTTCCCTGCGATTTTCACTACCCGATCTACTCCTGGTCGTTGGCATTTTCACAGAATTTACCACACTGAACAAAAGTTACTGAATGTTACACGAAGAAACGTTGGGGGCCATATATGAGGGATACTTGTCTCAGGGGACAGTTAAAGTAAAACCACTATGTGAATCACTGTACTGATATAATATTCAAAAGTTTACACTGTTAAGGGTACGAAAACCTAATGTTATAAACTTGCTTCGGTAACACTCGATACACATATTCACTCGTGAGAGAACTCCACGCGACTGCCACGCGCATTTGCCGTGCGGACGTTAGTGACGTCCGGCCACGCCTACGAGTGCGAAAGGGATGCACTATCTAAATATCTTGTCGGTACGCGGCCGCGGGACGCTCTTATAGGGCGTGTGGATGCGTGTGTTGCTATATACTTTTATTTACAAACCTCTCTACAAGGTCTGCCTTTCTTCCACTACAGGTCGCACCCCTCTTTAATTCCTCTTTGAGCTGATTTAATTTCCAGGTACAATATATCGTCAATACAAAAATTTTTCATACAATTTCATATGAACCGCTCCGAACCACAGAATGTAAATAGATCATACGCGTGGCGCCCTCTGAACACAAAATCTTCCCCATTTGGTACGAATTTTTTTAAATTGGTACTTATGTTGGTTTTTAAGTTGGCAACTCTAGCCTTATGTCAATGACACATGTGACATGTGTCAGTTCACAGTTCAGTAATTTCATCCAGAGGTTCCAGAGGGCTGTGGCCCTGTCATCAAGGCCAGAAGGATGAGCCGTAAGGTGACTTCTTCTAGATTAACAGAGTGGAAGCCCACTCAAACTGTGGTACTGAAGTTTGATGAACAGGTCCTGCCTAAACATGTAATCAGTTTTTACTCATCACTGCCAGTTGAACGATACACGTACCCAACGATCCTAACAACTGCTGTCGCTTTGGACACACCCGCATCTTATGCAGATCGAAACCGAGGTGTTTTAAATGTGGTGAAAATCATCCACGTGATGGATGTGACACCACACAGGAATTAAGCTTCTGTGTTTCATGTACAGGAAACCATTTCGCGAATGACAGTAGAGTATCAAAGCTCTCCTTCTTCTTCTTCTTCCTGCCCTTGTCCCATCTTATTTGGGGTCGGCGCAATACGTTTTTTTTTTTTTTTTTTTTTTTAATTTGTATAAACTAGTGCTTGACTGCGATCCCACCTGATGGTAAGCAGTGATGCAATCGTTGATGGTGAGGCACACTAGTTTATTAAGAGCCTATTCACTCTTGCCTTAAAGAGACCTAAATTATAATCAGACGGGAAGACCGCAGCAGGCAAATTGTTCCAGTCCCACGATGTACGTGGTATAAACGACGAAGCGAAACGCTTGGTCCGGATCGTAGAGGTTTCAACAACATTAGGGTGGATACTCGCCGTTCGTCGGCTTGTCCGATGGTAGAAGTGAGATGATGGAATTAAGTCATGTAATTCCTGCGCACACTCTCCAAAGTGCATCCTGTAAAACACCGAAAGGCTGGCTACCCTTCGCCTATGCTCAAGACTCTGTAGATTGGACTCAACCAGATCTGGATCGCCAATTTTTCTTCCATTCTACCCTGTCACTCGTCATGCTATCACTAACTTCCTTTTCTTTCATATCATTCTTCACGCAATCCATCCATCTTTTCTTTGGCCTCCTTCTCCCTCTCCACCCATCCACATGTATATTCATAACTCTTTTGGTAACATGCATTTCATCCCTCCTCTTTACATGACCATACCAAGACAAACGATTCCCCTTCAGCTTGTCAGTCACTGGCGCCACTTTCAAACTTCCTCTAATATACTCATTTCTCACTTTATCCAATCTCGTCACACCACACATCCATCTCAACATTCTCATCTCCGCTACATGCAATCTTTTTTCATCCGTCTTTTTCACAGCCCAACATTCTGATCCATACAGCGGGGATGAAGGAGTCCTGGGGGGTTGAGCTGAAAGTGAGCAACACGCCCCCTTTGGTCTGGATTTCAAGCGAAACGGTGGCCCTACTTTCTAGCCAAGGGTAGAGAAATGGCCATGATGTCCCGTCAGAGGGCCACAGGCGAGGTGCGTGAGGTCCGCTGAGGTCGTCTTCGGACGGCTGAAGCGGTGGGTAAAGGTCATGCTGACGGTGTAAGTGAGGGTTGATCATTTCGTTGGGGACAGGCCTTTCGGCCTCCGACGCCGGCCCGATCGAGCACCCGATGTCGCACTGTAAGCCAGCCTTGCGCACCTATGTCTCTCTGGTAGTCCTAACGTCGTGCTCTTTTAAGTAGTGCGACGTTCCCAGGTGCGGGCTCCATGGAGGGTGGGAGCCAGGGAGATGAAATTTTACTTAGTTTTGAACATGGATCACACAAGGCCATCTAAAAACACCACTGGGGCGGAGCCGGCGAAAGCTGGCGGAGCTCCTAAGCGAGGTGCTTGCACTTCGCTCGCCCCTGGAGTACCTGCGGCGCAACTCGCAGGCTCCAGCGCGGGTGCCGGTCTAGCTGTGGCGAAAACCGCAGCCAAGACCAAAACTAAGTCCCAATCAAAACGAAGGACCACGGCGCTGCAAGGGACCAGTACCGGACCTTCCAATTCGAGGGCGACAGTACCGGCGATGGCTAAGGCCACTGCTGAGGAACGCCTTCCCGAGCATCCTCCTGTGGGCTCACAGTTCACAACGGCGGAGGCGGCTGTCGCCGTCAAATCGGGGACAGGCTGCAGCGCTGAGGATGATTTCCCGAGTACCTGGCAGGTGTACAAAAACAAGGGCAGGGGTAAAAAATATACTCCACAAGCCCACTGCTCTTGCAAGGACCCCTCAGGTCCACAAGCTCCACCGAACCAAGCCAAGAGGAGGGAAAGGCCGGCGCGTAAGGAGCGTCGTCAAGAACGCAGGAGGGCCGGCAAATTGAAGGTCCCTCAGAAGAAGCAGGTGGCTGTCGCTGCCCCGACCAAGGGTAAGCCAACTGAGACCGGCACTAGCCGATCAACGCCTGCAATACCGACAACTAATCTTGCAGGAGAACAGGCGCAATCAGCCAGTGCGATGCAGCAGCCCGCTGGGGGTGATCAGGTTGTGGTAAAGCGTGCTCTTAACGACACCATCTCACTTCGAGGCGAGCATAAGCGGCCGCGACTTGACCAGTCCGAGCGGGTTGCATCGAAGAGCTACACCCAAGCAGCCAGCTCCGCCCTGAGCGTCGCCATAGTTGACGACCGCACGGGGGTTTTAAGTCAGGGAGTATCGGATCAGGTCGTCGCCGCAATCCAGAAGATCATCAGCGAGGCCTGGTCCCCTGTGCAGGACAAGCCCGCTCCGGTCTTCAACGCAAAGCCGCTGTACGCCGGGGGCGTTCTTAAGCAATGACCACACTCTAGCTTGACTGAAGCAGGCGGTATCTGAACTGGCTCTCCCGGCTAGCACCTCGCTAGTCGTCCGCAGCCAGTCGGAGCTCCAGAAGCGGGTACGTTGTGGCATCGCTATACCTGACGACCATGGAGTATACGAGGACTCGAAGAATATTGGACGAGGCCTCTGCTATCAGAATCCATGGGTCGACGTAAGAAGGTGGGTACTCATCCACGCAGATAAGCAGGAGGCATGCTGGTTCATGGTGCTGGACATCCCTGAGGACCAAATTCCGATCCTGTTGAACGCCGCAATGGGGTGGGGTACGGTATACGTCAAGTTCCAGGGTCCGAACGGCAAGTTTGTCGACGTCCCTCGGGGTTGGGACCGTGAGCAGAACAAGCTGCAGGAGGCAGGGGGTACTCTTCCCCCACCAAATAACCCGGAAGCAACAGCGGATGACCCTGCTGCAGAGGCACCAGCGGATGGCCCTGCTGCAGAAGCAGAGCCAACCGCCACCGCAGCCACCGTGGATGCCGTCCCTCCGGCGGGTGGGGAGCAGGACGACGTTATGTTGTCCCCAGCTTCGACCCGGGGGGGGGGGGACTTCTACGAGGGCGACCTGTTTGCCGGGCTGCGACTGGAGGGTGGGGACGAGGGGTCTGCCAGCAATGGCGTCCTTCTCGACCTGTAAAGTCGTGCAGGCGAACCTTCACCACAGTCAAACTGGCCCAATTACGCAAGTGGCTGGAGGTTCAACACGCGGCAATTGCCCTGATCCAAGAGCCGTGGGTTAGGGGCGGCCACATACGCGGTTTCTCCAATCTTGGCGGTAAGATCCTCGTTACTATGGACCATGACAATCCTAGATCGTGCATCTTTATCACAGGTAACCTTAAAGCACAGCTACTAAATGATTTCTGTTGCAGAGATGTCTCTGCAGCTAGGCTGAATATACAGCGTGACGCCACCAGCATGGCGATTGTCCTTGCCTCGGTCTATATGCCAGAGGCAGAGGAACCGCCACCCCTCGACCTGATCCGCCTGATCACCTACTACGAGAGCAATGGGGAAGAGGTGGTAATCGGGACAGATGCGAACGCTCACCATCCACTGTGGGGCATGGACGCGCAGAATACAAGGGGTAAGGCTTTGGTAGAATACTTATTCACTACTAACCTATCCCTACTAAATACAGGTTCAGAACCAACCTTTGTAACCAGACGTAGTCACACAATCATAGATCTCACTTTGGCGACAGAAGGAGCGGCGTAACTGATTACTGGGTGGCATGTCTCCAAGGAAGCCTCCTGCTCGGACCACAAGTGGATCCGCTTCGACATCCAGGTTTGTGTACCACCTACACTACCGAGGCGTAATCCGCGTAACACGGATAAAGCCGTATACAGTCGCAGCCTAGAATCCAAATTTGCGCCACCAGGCGATTCGATGGTACTACAGGACTCAACGCAAATTGACGCGCAAGTTAATCAACTCACTGAAGCATTGCTGAACAGCTACCATACTGCCTGCCCAGAAACTCTCCCGCGTAACACACCGGGTAAACAGCCTTGGTGGGGCGCGGAGCAGGAGCGTAAACGCAGCAAGGTAAGGAAGGCTCTAAACAGAGCCATGAACACATGTGCGGATGAAGACTGGAACGCCTACTATGCGGCCAAATCCAGCTACAAAAAATGCATCAGGTACAGGCGTACCGCAGGGTGGCGGAACTTCTGTGGTAGCATTGAATCCTGCCAACAAGCGAACAGGGTGAGGAAAATTCTGGCCCAACAGGATGCCCCTGGGCCGACCACGCTCCGTAAACCAGACAACACACTCACCACGTCTCCTGAAGAAGCTAGACGCGTCTTAATTGAAAGTCACTTCCCAGACTGCGTTTTCGTACAGGTAACAGACTGGTCAGACGCAACCCAAACACCAACAGACGATGATTGGCGATATGCACACTGGGTAATTACGCTGGAGAAACTTCAATGGGCAATCCAAAGCTTCCATCCTTTTAAGGCACCGGGTCCGGACGGTGTTTTTCCTGCACTACTACAGTGGGATGGGACACCCCTGGCATCACGCCTATTGCCCTTATTGAGAGCGTGCCTGGCCTTTAGATACGTTCCCAAGGGATGGAGGGAAGTAAAAGTAATATTCATTCCTAAGCCAGGTAAGAGTGACTATACTAACGCCAAATCCTATCGACCCATAAGTCTGACCTCATTCCTGCTAAAGACGATGGAAAGGTTACGTGAAAGGGAACTTTGAGATGGAGCCTTAAAAGCAATACCATTACACGGTAATCAACATGCACACAGTTCAGGTAAGTCGACAGAATCTGCTCTTCATCAGGTTGTGAGCCAGATAGAGGAAGCAATTCATCAGAAAGGTACCTGCCTGGGCACTTTTATAGACATCGATGGAGCCTTCGACAGAACGAACTTTTCCAGCATAGGTACCGCCCTCTCCAAGCACGGGGTGGATCAGGTACTTATTGAATAGATTACTAATATGCTAAGTAAACGAGTAGTTCGCATTGAAGAAGAACAACAGTTGGCCTTGATAGCTAGAGGCTGCCCGCAGGGGGGTGTACTCTCACCGCTACTGTGGAATCTGGTAATCAACGAACTGATCACTTTACTCAATGCGCATCGATACTACAAAGTAGGGTATGCACACGACCTAGCGATCCTCGTACTGGGGAAGGTGACTGGAACAATCTGCAACCTCATGCAACAAGCACTCCGCATTGTAGAACGCTGGTGCAGGGAATATGATTTGTCAGTGAACCCCTCTAAGACTGAACTAGTCATGTTCACGCAAAAAAGAGCACTAGGCCGCTTTAACCTGCGTAAATTGTTCAACACTGAACTCCAACTATCAAACGAGGTCAGATACCTGGGAGTTATCCTAGACAGGAAGTTGAACTGGAGCGCCCACCTGGAGAATAAGCTAAGTAAAGCGTGTACCACCTTCTGGCAATGCAGGAAAATGATAGGTAAGAGATGGGCCTATCCCCCAAAATCATACTCTGGCTATACAATGCCGTAATTCGACCTATGATTACCTATGGAGCCGTGGTGTGGTTTCCTCGCACCAAGCCAGCCACGGCAGTAAACAAACTTCAACAAATGCAGAGGCTAGCCTGCATGGCAACAACGGGATGCATGAGGTCTACTCCGACTGCAGCGCTCGAGGCCATGCTGGGACTCCCTCCACTCCACCTGTTTATACAACAGGAAGCAACGATGGCGGCAGTTCGCCTCAAAACACTGGATCTCTGGGGTAAGAGACAGACACAACACACCGCCCAGCTCGAGGAACTCAATAATGAACTTCCCGTAACCAAAGAGCAATCAACGACCGGATACCTAAGCAATTTATCTTTGATAAAAATACAAAATCCAACTGCATGAGGATGACCGTTGCGAGGGACTGTGTCCTGCTGAGCTGCGGATCTTCACAGACGGGTCCAAAACAGGTAATGGCACGGGTGCGGGTGTCTTCTCAGAGGATCTCAACATCCACACCTTTGGGGGTTCATAACACAGTGTTCCAGGCTGAATGCTTGGGCATTTCCCTGGCAACGTTAGCCGTCACGACCAGGGAGGTTAAGGACCACTCAATACGCATACTCTCAGACAACATGGCTGTCCTGCAAGCGCTGAATAGTCACACAGTCAATTCTGGGCTAATATACGAGTGCCACCAACGGCTCAACCAGGTGGGTAAACACAACCAAGTAACCATTCAATGGAATAAAGGACACAGCGATTCCCGAGGCAACGATGCAGCGGATGAACTCGCCAGAAGGGGTTCGAGCATGGCTGCAATGGGTCCCGAACCTATTATGCCGCTTCCCTTCGGATACCTACGCAATCTGGTAAGGAAACGCACCAGAGATTTACACCACAAGCTATGGAGAGAACATGGTGAGTGCAGGGAGGCCAAGGAGGCACTTCCCTCCATTGATGGCTGTTTTACGAAAAAGGCCCTACGACTGACCAAATTACAGTTACGCAAATTAACGGCCATTACAACTAGCCACGGGACCTTTAACAAGCACCTTTCTGTCTTAGGAGTTACAGACAGTCCGCTCTGCAGAGCCTGCATGGAAGAGGACGAGACAGCAGCTCACCTGCTTCTAAGCTGCCCTGTAGTCGCTGGATACAGGGCAAAGTACTTCGGAAACCCAGGTAACCTTCGTGAAATGGTTAGCGACACCAAGGCGCTGCTGGCCTTTCTTGAAGAGCTGAGGTGGATCGAATGACTCATTTGTCCCACCCGTACGCAAAATACGCGCTTTAGTCGTGGAGTTGCGGACAACAGCCTGTTGTACCTAAACCTAAATGACAGGTCCTGAATGACAGGTCTTATCACGGACTTGTAGATTTTACCCTTCAACTTGAGGGGCATTCATGGGTCACAAGTTGTTCCAGTGACTTGTCGCCATTTCATCCATCCTGCGTTGATCCGACGTGTTACGTCCCGGTCCACCTCATCATCCTCTTATTACCCAAAAATCATACCGTAAAACGGTCTTCTTAAAATCCAAATCCCACATCCCTCTTTCACCTGGCTATGATAGACAAGAACTCACCCAAAATTACTCTTTTTCGCCATCTGGTAATGGCTGTGCCCTACCAGTGGAAGTTGCAGAACCTCTCACTTATAGACAGGAGAATAACTCCACAAACATTTTAGATTTCATTACCAATATGTTAATGTCTGTTTTGGCTAGTCCAACCCGTAAAATACCTGACCACGTTGCCTCAAAATTGACCTCGATCCTAAATTATATTAATGACATTCCATCCCCTGACATTCCTTCAATGGAACGTGAGGAGTATTAATCCCAGAAAGCCTAACCTGACTTTCTTAATTAATAAATTTAAGCCATCAATCTGCGGCATTGCCGAGACATGGCTCTTGCCTGATAGTAATTTCAGGTTGCCGTGTTTTGGCAGTGTCCGTAACGATAGAACTGATGGATATGGGGGATGTGTTTTGCTCATCAATAGCAATGTATCATACTCCCAAATTTCTCTAACCTTCGTAGGTGACAACTTAAATGTTGTTGCTGTTAAGGCTGAAGATATAAATATTTTTTCTTTTTATATTGCGCACCCACAACTCAAATATCTTTCAGTCATTAGAAACATATTAAGCAGTGTTAGCGGTCCAATACTCGTCATGGGTGATTTTAATTGCCATCATTATCGTTGGGGTTCAGATACTTGCGATAACTTTGGCATAGGCTTGCTGGATATTTTGGATGATCTAGATCTCTGTCTCATCAACGATGGCAGCGCAACACGCAGGTCTGCTCCTGGGCAGAACAATAGCTGTGTTGATTTGACTTTCTCTTCATCCAATATATCTAGTCTTCTCATTTGGCGTCGCTTGGATATGACTTATGGAAGTGACCACTATCCCATCATAATTGAATTCCCGTCCAAAAACATTCCCACTAAAGTTTCACCCCCCCTTTTAAAATACCAACTTAGTCCAGCAAATTGGGATTTATATTAAAAAATTCTGGACTTAAGAATATCTTCCCTCCCAAAAGTGACCGGCGACAATGCCCAGCAATGTTTTTCATCCTTCTCCTCCACCATTGCCTTCACAGCGGATGATTGCTTCCAACCCAAGAAAACCCCTTCTGGTAGACTTCTTTCTCCTCCATGGTGGGATAGAGAATGCACTGACATTATTAAGGCCAGAAATGAAGCTGAAAGGACAGTTAATCACGATATGAACCTGGATAACCTCATTGCTTTCAAGCGGATATTAGCTAAGTCCAGAAAATTCTTGAAAAAGAAAAACGTGATGGCTGGTCAAAGTATTGCAGTTCGCTGAGTCCGTCCACACCAGTCTCGCCGGTCTGGCGTAAGGTGAAGCGTTTTAGGAGCAGTCTAGCACCTGCCTCCTCTAACAACATCACAGAAGAACTGGGATACCAGTTTTTCACAGAGATCGCTCCGGCTTATGTTCCAAGTATAGAGGAAAGCAGTGTTGACATTTATAATGTAGACGATACTGACGACCCAATGAACAGACTCTTTAGCCTGGAGGAATTAAAAACTGTACTATCCCATGTTCGAGACTCAGCTCCGGGAGTGGACGGATTCACCTACTCTTTTATATCCAAAGCAGGCCCAAAAACTCACCAGTATTATCTGGACTTAGCTAATTTATGCTTTACTTCCGGCAACATCCCCACAGAATGGAAGGTTCAAGTGGTTATTCCAATATTGAAACCCGGCAAAGATCCTAACGAACATTGCTCATTTGGACCTATCGCGCTATCGTCAATACTCATAAAGCTTTTAGAACATTTGATTAAGAATCGTTTAGAGTGGTTGGTAGAGAACATGAAACTGCTTCCAACGACTCAATTCGGCTTTAGGAAAGGCCTGGGCACAGTTGATAGTGTAAGTATACTCACGTCAGAGGTCCGACTGGCACTCAGCCGTAACGAGTCTGTGGTTGGAGTTTTTCTGGATGTATCGGCTGCATATGATTCGGTCCTCCTCCCTAATCTCAGGCAAAAGTTGCACGAGCTGAGAATCCCGGCTAGGATTTGTCGTATCATTGGTAGCATATTTACCAATCGCATCATCCAACTAAGAATCCTTGGGGTTGACTCTAAACAAAGAACGGTTTGGAGAGGATTACCTCAAGGATCTGTTCTTAGTCCCCCACTTTATAATATATATACAGCTGATATACCCTTGTCCCTCAATTTCGATTGCAAAATCCTCCAGTATGCTGACGATATTGCATTAACGGTCTCTGGCAGTTCCATTCAAGATGCCCCTCAATCTATGAATATCTCACTATCCTCTCTAAATCATTGGCTTCTTGATCACGGTTTGTCTTTAAGGGCACCAAAGAGTACAGCAGTCATTTTTACGTTCTGTACCACCAATAGATATCAATGTTGACGGTCAAATCATCCCAGTAATGAATAAGGCTAGGTTCCTGGGAGTAACTTTGGACTCAAGATTGTCTGAGGTCGACCATATTAATAACACTGTCAAAAGATGTGAACGTTCTGTGTCGGTTCTTAAGGCTTTGGCCGGGGTATGGTGGGGAGCTCTATACCCTTAAACTTGTCCACAATGCATTAACAAGAAGCGCTATGGACTATTGCAGCTTCCTTATTGAGCCCTGCAACAAAGAAGCGCTGAAAAAACTAAACAGCATTCAGGCCAAATGCTTGAGAATTGTCATCGGAGCCATGAAATCCTCTCCCATAAATGCACTCCAAGTTGAGTGTGCAGTACCGCCTCTACATCATAGAAGACAGTATCTAGCAGACCGTTTCTTGTGTAAAGCCTTTTCCCTTTCATCCCATCCCTTACTCCCAATTTTAGAACAAATCGACCTCTCTTATAGCAATTCCCCTTATTGGAATAATAAAACTGTTCCTTTATTGTTATGTAGGTACAGAGAGCATAAACGACTCTCTGCGCCAATTTGTCAATATCCAACGCTCCGGGTCTTCTCTTCCGAATATGAAGCGATTCATTTTAAACCAAAAGCCGTCTTGGAACTGGGTTTATCAAGGAATGCCCAGAACGCGAATGATGACTTTGAATCAGCTCTCAGGCGGTACTGGGCAGGATGGAATTTCTTTTACACTGACGCTTCAAATCTATCCGAAACGGGAGGTACTGGTGTGGTAGTCTACTTCCAAAATTCTAGAATTGCCCTACTTTTTCAATGCCCACCAGAAGCATTGGTGTTTACAGGAGAGTGCATTGGTATTCTTGAAGCCATTTATTTATTTATTTATACTTCATGCACATAAAAGTACAGAGGCGGACTTAATGCCTTAGGCATTTTCTTCCAGTCAACCTTTGGGTGGTGCAGAGAAAAACAGTGGTAGGTGCAATAAAAGAAAGAGATAAGGCGATTCCAAGAATTGATATACTAATAAACCATAAATTACACAGACAATTATATAATATATACATACTCAAATAAATAAACTACATACATATATACCCTAATATAGTCAAACAATTGGTCCAAATCGACAATTGGAAAACTTTAACGCTGTGATGATACTACTGCCAACCTCTTGCGAATTATCTCACGAACTTTAGTTTTGAATGCTAATCGGTTTGTTGCCATCCTGATCTCCTGGGGGAGCGCATTCCACAAAGAAATCGCTTGAACAAAGAAAGATTGGTGAAGAAAGTCAGTATGGTGAATGGGACATTGAAGTAGGCGGTTATGAGATGAGCGCAGATTTCTATTGTGATTGGCGCAAATATATTGAAAGTGAGGGGCTAAATAGCTAGGGGAATTAGGAGAATCAAGAAATGAAAACAAGGTTGTGAGCGCCCGTTGCTCTCTGCGCTGACGTATGGGCAACCACTTTAGAAGCGATCGATGCGCTGAAACATGATCATATTTACGTAGATTGAAAACGAATCGAATGCAGTAATTTAGAAGACGGTCAAGTTTATTGAGGAGATCTGCATTCAGGTCGTAGTAGCACACGTCGCTATAATCGATGATTGGAAAAATCAAGGTCTGCACAAGCATGGTCTTCGTGCTCGATGGTAACAGGTTCTTCAACCGATACAGAGCTCGCAGCGTTCCTGTAACTTTCTGGCTTACACTAGCCACTTGAGTACGCCAGTTCATTGTACTATCGATGCGCAAGCCCAGATTCTTTACATCGGCGCTAAATGGGACTATCGTACCGTCGAAACGAATTGGTGGCAAAGTAGTACAATCCATTTTAGCGATGCTTCGGGGACTCCCAATGATGATAGCCTGACATTTATTGGGGTTTACTGCAACACCAAATCTATCGGACCAGGCTTTTATGGCTGTAAAGTCCCTATTTAATTGGTCGATAGCGGCAGATATTTGGTCAACTCTCGCTTGACAGTACAACTGCAAGTCGTCAGCGTACAGATGATACGAACACTGAAGTACAGTAGTGATGATATTAATAAAAATAGAAAACAGAAAAGGAGAAAGGATACCGCCTTAAGGAACACCAGTTTCCAACCCAAACCAGCGAGAAGAAGAATCCCCGACGTGAACCGACTGCTGACGTTCCTGAAGATAGGAAGAGAACCACTCCAGCGCTTCGGAAGAGACCATAATGTAGGAGAGAATGGCTAAAAGGATTTCGTGACTAACGGTATTAAAGGCATTCGAGAAATCTACCAACACTAATACAGTGACTTTGGTATCTTCCTCCTGCCCTTATATCGCCAGTCACTTTAAGAAGGGCGGTAACAGTGCTGTGCCCCGGCCTGAATCCAGATTGCAAAGGGCTAATAAGTGAATTATACTGCACAAAACTTGAGAGTTGTTTATGGACACAGGCCTCAAGCACTTTGGAAAGGAAGGGAAGGATAGAAATTGGGCGAAAGTGGGTTGGAAGAGTGGGATTTGACCAAATGTTCAAACTCTCTTCCGGTTCAGCTGGAACGAAACGAAAAGGATTAATTTTAGGACGCGTTAGAGCAGAGATCAGAGACAGAGTTTGTAGTTTGGTTAGATGATCCAAGGTAGGCACAGTGGAGAAATGACGATTAAGATCATCTAAGTCAATAGAATTTGGAGGGTCTAAATGTCGCGGTTTGCCGATACCAAGTGTTCCAAGGAAGGCCATTCACTATTAAATCCCATCAAATAGCAAGATCAGTATTTTTTTCAGATTCACTTAGTAGTATTCAGGCCTTAAAACAACTCCGCCGAAACCTCGGCCGCGCCGGTCCGACAGAGCCCTTGCGGTCCGCGGTGGGCGCTTAAGCAGATGGACCGGGAGCTCCTCCTGGAAGCCGCGACGGTACAGGCCTGGGTGCAAGCACCGGACAGGCCTGTCGACATCGACGTCGAGGCGGAGTGGTTCCGGGAGGCCATGTCGCAAATTTGCGATGCGGCAATGCCCCGAGTCCGTCCAGGACGTGCTAAGCGCCAGGTGTACTGGTGGTCGCCGGAGATCGCTGCACTGCGCAACACGTGCAATCACGCGCGACGCCGGTACGCCAGATACTGCAGGCGCCGCATCCGCCCGCCGGATGCGGAGGCCAGAGAGGCGGAGCTGTACGAGGGTTACAGAGAGGCAAAACACACCCTCCGAGCGGAGATTAAGCGGGCCAAACTCGAGGCCCGCGACGTGTGGCTGGGGTCTCTGAACGCGGACCCGTGGGGGCGCCCGTACAAATTGGTACGGGAGAAACTGCGCCCCTGGGCTTCCCCGTTGACTCAGAGTCTCCGGCCCCAACTCGTGGAGGGTGTGGTAAGCGCTCTGTTCCCTGCGCGTGGGGAACACTCCCCCCCGCCCATGGCTCCGCCTCCGCCAGCGGTGTCTGACGCGGACCGCAATAGCGACGACGACGACAATGCTCCAGAGGTGACCGAGGTAGAGATGAGAGTGGCGGTGCAAAGGCTGAGTGCCAAGAACGCCGCCCCAGGACCCGATGGCTTGCCTGGGAAAGCCTGGGTCCTGGCCATGGAGGCTCTCGGGCCTCGACTAAGAGGGCTCTTCAGCGCATGCTTGGAGAGGGGCCAGTTCCCACTTCGCTGGAAGACGGGGAAACTGGTCCTCATCGCGAAGCCAGGGCGCCCTGCGGACTCTCCGTCCGCGTACCGGCCCATTGTGCTGCTCGACGAGGTGGGCAAGCTCTTTGAAAGAGTGATTGCGAGCCGCCTCGTCGCGCGCCTTTCACGGGTGGGGCCGGACCTTTCGGACGGACAGTTCGGCTTTCGCAGGATGCGCTCGACGGTGGACGCCATCATGCGCGTGCGAGCCCTCACGACGGGGGATGCGGTGTCCCAGGGTAGATGTGTCGTGGCAGTGTCCTTGGACATTGCCAACGCTTTCAATTCCCTGCCCTGGAGTACGATCCGGAGGGCACTCCGGTACCACCGGGTGCCCGAATACCTCTGTCGAGTAGTCGAGGCCTACCTGTCGGACAGGTATATTGTCTACCCCGGTCACCAGGGAGACTGGAAACGTCGGGAGATGTCGTGCGGTGTTCCGCAGGGGTCGGTACTAGGGCCACCCTTGTGGAACATCGGGTACGATTACGTGCTGCGGGGCGACCTCCCTGACGGGGTCAGCGTGGTCTGCTACGCAGACGACACGCTGGTTCTAGCGCAGGGAGAGTCGTACCAGGCGGCGGTCGCTCTAGCGACACACGGGGTTGCGATGGTCGTTGATAGGATCCAGGAGTTGGGACTCAAGGTGGCGCTTCACAAATCCGAGGCGATGTGTTTTCACAGTCGCCGCTCTCGGAACGCGCCGCCATTGAGTTCCCAACTAACGGTAGGAGGAGTTCACATCGATGTTGGGTCGACGATGAAGTACCTGGGACTCGTCCTCGACAGCCGGTGGAATTTCGTGGAGCATTTCCGACGTCTGGCTCCCAAACTCAACCGGACTGGGGCCGCTCTCAAGCGGCTCCTGCCCAACCTTGGGGGTCCAGACGCCTCCTGCCGGAGGCTCTACGCGGGGATCGTTCGGTCCATGGCCCTCTACGGGGCGCCGGTGTGGGCGCCGTCGCTGAAAAAGCGACCGGCGGCCATTCTGAACGCCTGCCAGAGGGTCATGGCAATTCGGATGGTGCGGGGATACCGCACGATTTCCTGCGAAGCGGCGAGCCTTCTGGCTGGCCTACCACCGTGGGATCTGGAGGCAACAGTCCTTGCACACATGCACGACATGCGCGTGGAGATGCAACGCCGGGGTGAAAGTCCTCTGCCGCGACAGGTCACGGCATGGCGGACAGAGCTCCGGCGGGATCTCATGGTGGAATGGCGTCAGCGACTATCGCAACCCCGTCATGGGCACGCCACAATTATGGCGATAAGTCCCCTCTTTGAGGCGTGGCTGGAAAGACCTCACGGCGTCCTTACCTTCCGCATGACACAGGTCCTCACCGGAAATGGCAAGTTCGGGAGGTTCCTGTTCCGAATTAAAGCGGAAGTGACGCCCGGGTGTCGCCACTGTGCGGAACGCCCGGAGGACACGGTGGAGCACACAATCGCGGTGTGCCCTGCTTGGGTGGAGCATCGCCGTGCCCTCGTGGGGGTGATCGGCGGCGGAGACCTCTCGCGCCGGGCCTTGGTCGAGGCCATGGTCCGGAGCGAGGAGGAGTGGCAGGCGGTCGCCGACTTCTGCGAAGCAGTAATGCTCGCTAAGGAGGAGGCCGACCGCATCAGGCAACGGCGCTCTCGCCGCCACCGCCGGGATTCCGATCCCGATTTCCAGCCACCGTAGGCGCGGGCTTGCGGACAGAGAGCAATGGGTAGCTCGCTGTCCGGCCGTCCGGTAACAGTCCGGACCAAGCCCAAGTCGTCAACGGCGCGCGCTGTTCCCGCGCGCCTCAAGGAGTTGTCAGCAACAGCAGGGGCCCAGCCGGGTCGAAGCCTACTGGGGCCAGGGTAATCCGAAAGGGCGCTCGAGCCCCGGTATGAAGGCTTGAAGGAACGGGATGGGTTTTTTAGTCAGTAAGAGTCTGACACTATCTCCCGCTCCGCCCAAGAGCGGGGGTTGTCATAAGATGATTTTTCCCATCGGAAAAAAAAAGGCCTTAAAACAAAATCAACTTTATAGTAAAATCCATAATCAAATAATTATAGATATTAAGGGGCCGGCGACGGATGGATTTCCATACAAACGTAATACCACGCTCATTTGCAGTTGGAGCATATTTCCAACATATTATGATGATATTCGGTTATAGACAATATTTATCTCCTATGTCGAGGTTCCTATGTCGAGAATATTAGAAATATTGTTATTTTTAATACAGGAAAAGCCAAATGGCATGTTTTTCCATTTACGCTGTAAAAAAGTGCGAAATACATTTCGCTTTCATTTCTTTTTGTTTTTTTAAAAAAGAAAGACGAAGGGACCTAGATAAATATTGTCTTTAACCGAATGTCATCATAATATGTTGGAAATATGCTCCAACTGCAAATGAGCGTGGTATTACGTTTGTTTGGAAATTCATCCGTCGCCGGCCCCTTAAGAACTTGCTATTTGATTGTTCCCAAAACGGCTTGGACATCGAGATAACCTGGATCCCCGGTCACTCGGAAATTGTTGGCAATGAGTGCGCTGATTCGTTAGCAAAGTATGCCACATCGAATCCGGCTGATCGAAAGCACTACGTGGTTCACAACTACGATTTGCGGAATGGTGTCAAACCCAAGTTATTTAACCCGTGGGCTGAAACATGGAAGACGACCTCCAAAACCAAGGGCATCTACTATGCATCCATACAGCCTGAAATCCAACGAAGGCCTTGGTTTTTTAAATGCCCTAGTTGTCAAAGAAAACTGTTTCGTCGCTTTGTAAACTAAGACTCGGACATTGTTGTAGTCCAGTGTTTCTGAATAAAATTCATGTCCGGGATAGTTCCCTGTGCGAGTGCGGTCTCGTGGATGGTACTTTGGACCATATTTTCTTCTCTTGCCCCCTAAATAATAAATCCTTTAACCTCTACCAAAACAATTTCCAAATTCAATATTCCTCTTCCAACCAATTTGCACTCCCTTCTATCTCACTTCTCTCCTAAAATAATAAACCTTTTGGCTACGTTTTTAAAAGAAAACGACCTTAAATTCTAGTTAGTACGTAGTATGTATTAATTATTATATACAAGGTGTCGTTTTGAAGCTGCAAAATATTTCAGGAGGTAATTATGTTAGTGATTCTCGACCCGAATCAATAATAAAATAAGTAGGTATTATTTTTTTTTTTTATAACCGCGCTTTTTTTCACACACACAAACACGGAACAATAAAGGGCGTTTTCACACACACTAACTCGCAACGATAGTTTCATAAATAATGTATCATCCAATCATCATCCCGCACGCCACACCCTAGCCACGCCCCCGCGGCCATCGATCAATCGATTTAGTTTAGTATAATTAAAAAATTAAATAACAAGTAATACTGATTATTGACCAGGTATCGTTTTTTTACATGATTATTTATGAGTTTTATTACAACCTCCTGAAATATTGTGCAGTTTTAAAACTGCACCTTGTATTTAGTAGTTTGTGTTGTAAATATATAATAACGTAGATAAGTTAGTGAATTAGTTTGTGTCTTTTACTAACAACTTGTGTTTGTCTTTCCAGCAAATACTAACATCTACCACGAAGGTAAAAGTGCGACGGTGGTCCTCACTGAGTCGCCGTTTCAACGTGACACTGGCAGAATAGTCGCAATTGGCATCATCTTCTTCATCATAATTATTGCATTTCTTGTCAGAAATGCAATAAAGTATTGATATATATCGATATTTTTAGCTAAAAATATCGATATATCGTTCCCTCTATCTATCACGTCCCTATCCGAAATACGAATTAAAACCAAAGATTTTATATAATATGATAAACAGTGATAGGTAATTAATTCGTTGTCATCTTTCTATGGCCAAAAATACTTACAACCAAGGATTTTAAGAATAGGCATTATAGTTTTAAGATCATAGCCTTCTCTTAGAGGAAAGGAAAAAACAAAAAAAGCCTAACCTAAAATTCTCCAGTCAATCGGATGGTAAATAACTAAACCCAAATGTTAAAGTTTTTACTATTAATTTCATAGATTCGCTGATTCAACTGCAGTTTCTTTAATTAAGAGTAGTAGTTAAATATAAATAGTATTATAATTGCAACAATGGCTCAAAAAGCAGCTGCCAAGAACCCTAAAGCAAAATCTAGCGAGGAGATTTTTACAGGCTTTCAAACTCTTCGCGCTGAACAGCGACAACTCGCAAATAAGATTTCAGAGTTAGAAATGGATCTCAACGAGCACAAGTATGTATCCCCTTTGCTATCTCGCGAGACGGATTGCGGTTGTGACCGTGCTGTTGTCTAATTGCTTGTTTGTGTTTCAGAATAGTAATCGACACCCTCCGAGGAGTGGATAAGACTCGTAAATGTTTTCGTAACGTGGGTGGTGTATTAGTTGAACGCACAGTGGCAGAAGTTTTGCCCGAGTTAGAGAACAATTGTGAACAGTTGCCCAAAGCTCTGAAAGCATTGGAAGAACAACTAGCTAAAAAAGGTCGAGAGATAAATGAATACATAGAGTGCCACGACATCCGCCTGCAGCGCGTGGACCGTCCCCCGGCCGAAGCTGCGCCGGAGCAGCCTGCCAAGTCCAACGTCTTGGTTGCCAGTGGTTAATTTATGATTTATTCTGAACTATTACAACTTAGCATTTATTTAACCCATACAGATTGCTTTAAATTTTTTCTACATTGTGAAAGAAGTGTGTGTAAATATTTTAACTATATGTTGTTATGCTATATTTTTTAAACTCAAGCACCAAGTAATAAGATTTTTATCCACTGTTACAACAATACTGGCAGTGACCCGTGATCAGGTTGATGTGAAACTAGGTTCTCTCTTTAAACAATATGTATTATTTCTTTTAATATTCAATTATATTATAACCAAGCTTCTATTTCTTTCTATTGTGTTGTATGTTCTGCTTGACTAAAGTATAATATAGTTCTATATCTAAATGGTTATTATTCTCCTTACAGTTATAAATTAACACAAAACAGAATAACAATTTTTTATCTTTCCATCAAAAAAAACCTGCCCTGTTGTGCACCATAAAATACAGATGGGGAAAATATGTACTTGGATTGAATAAAGTTCTAGACTCATGATACGCATAATACACAGAAATATTTTTCACATTGATACTTACTGAACCTGTTGCCAAACCTTACACCCACACGGTTAACACATAAAGCAATGTGACTGACTATACCTGTTCCTTATATTAATATTCGACATTTGGTCACCGTCAACAGTATACGATAATACTGTGTTAATATCTATTTAGCAATGAAACCTTAATTTTTCCAATTTATTCCAAAATTCCCTCCATTGGAGTTTGTTTTCCTGTTTCTTGGGCTGCTGTTTCAAAGGGGGGTCCACTTATACAATATTATAATTAAATTTCATTATTAATTGTTTATAAAAATTAAAGTTATAGGATCATGAAAATTTGATTTTCTAATATTTTCTAAAAAAAAAAGTAGCACAAGTGCTGTCAAGTACCCTGAAGTAACTATTATTTTAGTTAAAACTAACTCTGCATCTCATACACTATTATTTATAACTGAAGTTTTGGAATATTATGTGAACTATTTTATAATGAATTCTGAAATAATTAAGTTGATTAACACATTTTTTGTTTTATTATCCTGGTGGGGGGATCATTACTTATTTTTCAAAAAATCCCCACTTTGGTGTTATTATTTAACTACACTACAATAGCTACAGGCTGGTGTGGGCGACAGCCGCCAGCAGCCAGATTCATACGATGCAGCTACCCTATCCTTTTCTCTCGTCTTAAACATGCATATTTTCATCCTGCTTTCGTCTTTCCCATGCTATAAAAATCGTTTTTCCAAAGGGCTACACAAAACCAAAAACTACTACCAAGAAAATATGACGACACACGGAGTGACAGGTCGCTGCCGTCGATCATTCACGACACGGCGGTGCTCCGCCCAAACGGCGAACACCTCCTCCGTATGCTCCACCGTGTCCTCTGGGTGGTCCGCACAATGGTGACACCCGAGCGTGCTCTTGTGCCTGAATCCGGAACAAGAACCTCCTTCCGAACTTACGAGTACCATATCCAGTGGTTGGCATCTAGGTACGTCATGCGGAAGGTGAGGACGCCATGACGCCTCTTCACCTACTCAAAGAGTGGACTAACCATTATAATTTGGCGTGCCTACGACAATAAAGGTGTACTTATTATAGACGAAATTTCTACACACTCGAAGGGCTAAAAGTCATGACCCTGTTTATTCCTTCAATAAGCTAGCCACGAATTCGAATGCCCCTGCGCCTGTTAAAAATATGGGAACAAAGAGACGTGTTTGTAACACGTTGTGTTTATATGAGTATTATTGCTCACATATCGCACCCCGTCATCAAAACTGTATCAACTCAAAAAAAAAAAAAAAAACACTCCACAATTAAACAAAAAAAAAGTGCTTTTTAACATCTATAAACGAGGAACAATTATATGAAATTGAGGAACAGTTAAATGCTGACATACCTATTACTATTATAACATAACAACTATCTAGGTACCTACTACTTACCAACTCGCAGAAGCCCCTTAGACACTCAATAGAACGTGGTAGCAAGTCCTAGGAACCAACGATTATCCCTATTAACGATTAGCGCTATGCAAGTGCACCCAAGGGCAACCCCTGGCGAAAAACCAGTGCGACATACCTATAGGAAACAAAGATAATAGGGCTATCGTTTTTGGAGTCTTAAATGGACTGGTTACCAGGAACTATATTAAGACTTGGCATGACATATTATGGCATTGACATGGCCCCTGCCTGAACGATATTATATATTTATATCCGTGGATATAAAGGCAGGGGATGACTTGCACACTCAACAATTAGGCCCCCAAAACGGTCGCTAGCACGAAGTGACGTAGCAACAAGAAGGCAACATATCCTGATGTGCTTGAGGAGTGGACAGGTATACCACGGCTATCAGGACAATCCCGGAAGTACGGTCAAGATCCCTACCAGCACCTTATTGGATTATATACATCCTTCTCCCGAGCACGTTTGCTCTTGCGAATTTTCACTCAAGCCAGCCAATAAAGGCAAGAGAGAGGTGGGAGCTCTGTTTTTTGTCAGTGTTAATAATACTGATACCTACCTATATTATTATTATTTTAATAAATGGTTGAGAGCATTGGTGGCCGAGTGGTAATGGCTCCGACTTACGAGTTGTAGGTTGCGGGTTCAAACCTAGCCAGGCGCATTACTTTGTGTAATTTATTTCATCACCCCTGCTCTCAAAACGGTGAAGGAAATCATCTTGAGGAAACCGGCATATCCTAGAATCAAAAATTCGAAGACATGTGACATTCACCAACCCGCACTGAGCCCGCGTGGTGGATAACGGTCCATTCCCTCTCCTAGAGAGGAGGCCTGAGTCCCAGCTGTGGGAACATTAAAAGGATGATGATGATGATGAAATGGTTTAAGAAGGCAGTCCAATAAAATTATGCAAAAGAATACCGTCATGATCGTTTATAATAGTAGTTTATGTGACTAGGGGATAAAGCAGTGTCTTGTAAGTCGCGGGCGGCATGTTGAATTCCGAACGAAACGTAGGTTGCTGCCCCTAAGGCTACCCACCGACCCTGATTTTAATCCCGAACGATAGTGAGGGATTTATAAAATTAACTCCCGAGCATTGCGAGGGAGTTAATAAAGAAACCTGAGTGAAGTGAGGAATTCAAGCCGCCCAAGACAAAGACAGCTTTATCCCCGTGTTGCATATTCTACTTTTTACACCATCTGTGAGATAATTAAAAGACAATTTAGTCGACCAAATCATATATTAGAGAAATATATAAAAATATATTATAATATATTTATTAGTTCATCAAAGAAACAAAATTCACTACTCCACGATTCTATAGTTTCAATTTTCTATAATGCTCCCGTGTCGTCAGTACGCACGTTTTATTCTATTTTCTTTTTTTGTTAGTGGCCAGTTTGAATCATAGTGATTACATACTCTTTGGTTTGAATTTCGAGTCAATTTGTTCGATGCGCCTACATTTTAATTCACAATATTGACGATTCTTGATGCTCCAAATTCAAATCTCATTATTCCCTAGGGATCGGCTATACTGCATTATCTCCCTAGGGATAGAATGACTTGCTTTAAGTGAGGTTTATATGGCGTTATAAAACGACATTATCGAGCCGGTGGTGTAAAATAGTAGGTACATTGTTACACTAGGGGTGAAAGTAACTCATTTCGTCCCGAGAAGGAGTTGGCGGCCGAGCGAAGCGAGGTCGCTAATTTGAGGGACTAAATTAGTTACTTTCACCTCGAGGTAAGCACTGTGCTTTTCATTACGAATACAAGGAAAGTAAAAATAAAATGAAAAGTTTGTAAAACCTGACTCGTACCTATGATTTTAGGTGTAGGTATCTTTCTTCTGAATTAGGCGGTGAAAGGTATTCCACTACTGCTTTAGCCTATTCTCATAAGAAATTAGGCATTAAATCACTATTTTAATCTGATAAACAACGTGTTATTACAAATCTCTGTTGTACGGAAATGTAAATAAAACTCGAAAAAACCAAGGACTGATTGTCACTTTCCCGCCATTTTGTTTTTTTTTTTCTGTGGCCGGCCACCTATTCAGCCTCATTAATGAAAAATTAGAAATTAATTGTAATCTTTTAAAAATAAAGTACTTTAAAGAAATAATTGAACAAATAAATCACTTAAAATATAATATTATTTAATTAATACTTATCTTTAAGTTATTTCAATTTTATATCGCGCTGTGATTGACTGGCTGTATGGGAAATTGGAACATGGTTCAATAGAAATGTAAAGATAGAACTAGTTTTTTTTTTAATAATTTGACAGCTGTCAGTTGTAAAGTAAAACTCCCTAGGGATGAAAAGTATCACTTTCTGCCCGCTCCTCAGGCAACTTCAGACCTACTTTCAGAGTATGAGTAATGAAATAGTACATTGTTACACTAGGGGTGAAAGTAACTCATTTCGTCCCGAGAAGGAGTTGGCGGCCGAGCGCAGCGAGGTCGCTAATTCGAGGGGTTAAATGGGTTACTTTCACCCCGAGGTAAACACTGTGCTTTTCATTACGAATACGAGGAAATCAAAAATAAAATAAAAATTTTGTAAAACCTGAGTCGTCGTGCCTATGATTTTAAGTAGGTATTTTTCTTCTGATTTAGGCGGTAAAAGGTATTCCACTACTGCTTTAGCCTCTTCTCTTATGAAATTAGACTATTTTAATCTGATAAACATAACGTGTTAATACAAATCTCTGTTGTACGGAAATGTAAACAAAACTCGAAAAAACCAACGACTGATTGCCATTTCCCCGCCATTTTGATTTTTTTTCTGCGGTCGGCCAGCTATTCAGCCTCATTAATGAAAAATTAGAAATAAATTGTAATCTTTTAAAAATTAAGTATTTTAAAGAAATAGTTGAACAAATAAATCACTTAAAATATTAAATTATTTAATTAATACTTGTCTTTAAGTTATTTCAATTTTATATCGCGCTGTGATTGACTGGCTGTATGAAAAATTGGAACATGGTTCAATAGAAATGTGAAGATAGGACTAGTTTTTTTTTTTAATAATTTGACAGCTGTCAGTTATAAAGTAAAACTCCCTAGGGATGAAAAGTATCACTTTCAGCCTGCTCCTCAGGCAATTTCAGACCTACTTTCAGAGTATGAGTAATGAAAAAATTATTTAGTAGGTACCTATTGTTTACTGAGTATAAACATATCTACTTTGGAATATTGTAATAGGTACTGTGCTTTTTACTCGTACCAAAATTATCTAAATATTAAATAAATAATGTATTTAAGTAGGTACCTAAATGATTAAATATTTTTAAAGCGAGAACTTGTAAAATGAAACAAGCCAGAACGAATCGTTTGTGAAATAAATAGGGCAAATACGCCGAACGTCGGCCGCCCCCCAATCGTCGGCCATCTGCACGTTTTTAGCTTGCGTTCTTTCAAGAGGTAAATAAGTGACAATTTTGTAAAGATTGTATAGCACATCAGTGAAAATACACCTTTGAGAGGTTGCTATACTACCAATTGAACTGTTTTTTTGTGTCAGATGCTTTATCATATTAACTATGTCAGCTCTTTTATTAAATGCCGTTAACATTATATAATGTGTATCTCTGTATAAAACACCCTGCGCTAACAGGTTACGGACCGAAGCACGAAAAGAAAAAAAAAAAGCGTAGGTACGTACGTAAATAAAAGTGGATTATACTTAGTACAAAAATTGACATGAAAGTTACATGGCAAAAAAATTGGTCAACTTGGAAGTATAAGATCTCTATAATGCTTGAGGGCACAGAAGGTGCTACAGACGTTGTGGAAGGTAAACTCCAAAAACCAATCCTTGCCGAAGGAGCAGGTGATGCTGAAGTAAGCAGCTATAAAGCGTTGGCTAGTTACAGGAAAGCTGAAACGAGCGCTTTGCTTATGCTAACTACTAACATGTCAGAAGAAACATTAAAAAAGGTAATGAGGTATAGAACTGCATGTGATGTCTGGCAGGAGTTACACAGACTATTTAGAGGAAAGAGCTTACAACTTGTGTCTAGAATTCTTCGGACTTAAACAAAGTACAGTCTGTCAAGAAAGTCATGAAAAAATATAACCGACTTCACTAAAAAAACACTAAAACGATCAAAATAATTTTAATTTCGGAAGTCGGTGTTTTTCGTTATTGTTTGTTCCTTATTTAACACCGACTTCCGAAATTAAAATTATTTTGATCGTTTTAGTGTTTTTTTAGTGAAGTCGGTTATATTTTTTTTATAAAAAGTTTTTTATTTCATACTTTTTAGTTGCAACACACTTACAGCCAGAGTACTTTTTTCTCAATTAACTCAAACCCTGCTAGAATACATCATTTTCATATGAAGTTCCCGTGTCTACCTTCCACCTTCCGGCTCCATCATCAGATCACTTCGATAGTACCTTATAGCCAAAGTGCATCTCATGACATTTCTAATAAGCCCAAACACGGGTAGGATACATTGATTAATTACGGAGTTCCGGTGCCTTACTTCCAGCTCTGGAAATTGAAATGTTATTAGAAAAATCAATGTTCGATGTAGTATGTATTAGCGAACATTGGTTGAAGGATTACCAGGTTACCATCAGTTATGAAAATTATAGTGTGGGTAGTTGTTTTAATCGGAAATCTATATTGCGTGGTGGTTCCCTAATCTTAATAAAAAAAAGCTTAAAATTTAAGCAACGTAATGATATAGTTAATTTGTCAATGGAACATTACATAGAACTGTCTTGTGTTGAGCTAGATAAGCATGTTATAGTGTGCGTGTACAGACCCCCGAACCCTCAAAACTTTAGTCTTTTTGAATCAACAATGGAAGATATTCTCGCCAAACTTGTAGATAGTAACAAATCCATAATTATTTGTGGAGATTTTAATATTAATATTTTGGAAAATAATTTAAATAGCAGCAGATTTTTAAATCTTTTTAAATCATTTCATTTGTCTAACGTTTTTACAGAACCAACAAGAGTAACCCCAACCTCTGCAACTTGTATTGATAATGTTTTCTGCAATTGTGACTATCTAGATAAAGCTATAGTAAATTATCTTCCGTCTGATCATAGTGGACAAACGGTAACTTTTATGTCTCAAGCAGCCCTGGAAAAGACTCAGATTCAATTCAGGCCAATTACAATTGGCAAATTATCTAAATTTAATAGTAACTTACAAAATAAGTTAAATGTTCTGGGCCATGATATTAATGATGCTAATAAATTTTATGATAACTTCTTTTCATTGGTACTTAATGAATTTAATACAGCTTTTGAAAAAAAGTCGAAAAATATATTCCCCAAGTTTGTTTTTAGTGACTGGGCGACTAAAGGTATTAGGATAAGTAGGGAAAGACTGTATGAGCTATACGGCCTTAAGCCATTCTTCAATACTGAAACCTTCAATAAATATGTAAATAAATATTCTAAACTTTTCAGAAAGATTTGTAAGGTAACAAAGGCCCTGTACATTAGCAACAAGATCAAATCGGCAGACAATAGAATAAAGACTGTGTGGAAAGTTATTAATAGTGAAACTGGTAGGAACAAAGTACACAGCACGGATTTTTTATTGGAGACTCCACATGGTCCCAAAAGCTCTAACATAGAAGTAGCCCAAGAGTTTGTGAATTATTTCACCAATGTACCTCTTATGACAACGGAAGCTCTAAATTCCTCCCCTGAAGCCTCAATTGCTTTATTAAAAGCAAACTTGCCAGGCTGTCCGGTTGAATTTCAATTCAAACATATAAACCCTATGACAGTCATAAAGGCTTTCCGGCAAATCAAAGTCAAATTAACCGAAGACCTATGGGGAATGTCTGTTAAAGTATGCACATCCATAATTGAGACTATAGCACCATACTTAGCTTTAATATTTAATTTGTGTGTAGACCAAGGCGTCTTTCCAGATATAATGAAATACAGTAAGGTTATACCACTTTTTAAATCAGGTGACCATAAGGACACTAATAATTACAGACCTGTATCAGTATTGCCGGTTTTCAGTAAGGTGTTTGAAAAAGTTATGCTTAATCAAATGCTTTACCATTTTAACAGCAATAAAATCTTTCACGAACAGCAGTATGGTTTCACCAAAGGACGTTGTACGACTGACGCTGGTGTCACTTCATTAAAACATATATTTGCAGCGTGGGAAGAAGCCCAAGATGCGATAGGGATTTTTTGTGACCTCTCAAAGGCTTTTGATTGTGTTAATCACGAAACCTTGCTTTTAAAGCTTGAACATTATGGGCTAGGTAAACTTGCACTCAGCTTGGTAAAATCTTACTTAATTGACAAGCAACAGCAAGTTCAGATAAATGGTGTCAATTCTCCGGGTTTGAAAGTCAAAATGGGTGTACCGCAAGGCTCAATATTGGGTCCTTTCCTCTTTTTAGTATATATAAATGATCTACCGCATCTTTTAAAAAAACAACCACATATTGTATTGTTTGCTGACGATACGTCGTTAATTTTTAAAATCAATAGACGTTCCACAAACCTTGATGACGTAAATAATGCTCTACAGCACGTCCAAAACTGGTTTACTGTTAATAATTTAGTATTGAATGGAAAAAAAAAACTAAGTGCATAAGATTTGCGTTACCGAATGTTAAAAGCAATTATTCCGACATAGTATTGAACAAGGAGAAAATCGAGTTCGTCGAGAGTACGGTTTTCCTAGGGATCACGCTTGACTCGAGGCTACAATGGGGTCCTCATTTAACATCTCTGGCAGGACGGCTTAGTTCAGCAGCATATGCTGTCAGAAAAATCCGCCAATTAACTGATGTAGATACTGCGAGACTAGTCTATATTAGTTACTTTTATAGTATCATGTCTTACGGTATTTTGCTATGGGGACGGGCTGCAGACATAGAGTCTATTTTTATACTGCAGAAAAGAGCTATCAGAGCCATATATAATCTTCGCAGACGCGATTCTCTTAGGGAACTATTTAAAGAAATAAACATCCTGACGGTCCCTTGTCAATACATTTATGAAAACATCATGTATGTTCGGAAAAATATTCATCTTTTTACTAAGATAAGTGACAGGCACAATTTTAATACTAGGAATAGGAACAAATTAGATCAACCTCGATTCAGATTGGCTAAAGTACATAGCTCTTTCTTGGGGTACTGTGTAAAATTTTATAATAAAATATCAATTGAGATTTTACAACTAAATAATCCAAATTTAAAACATGCATTAAACGCACACTATATAGACAAGCATATTATAAACTGGAAGATTATCTCCTTGACAAAAATGCTTGGCTAAATGCTGGTCCTGCTCCACAACTACAGCCACTTTTACCTTCAAATTAGTTTTTTTTTTTTTTTTTTATAAATATAAATATATTTCTAAATATTGGAAGAGATACTATTCCCCTTTTTGTATTTTTTTGATTTCGAAATGTATTTTTTATTTATTCGTTTATTTCAATAGAGCTTATGATAATTTATTACCTTTTTTAATTGGAAACTAAATAGCATTGTATAATGTAGAAGCACTTTTTTTTTCAAGTTTTTGTGAATGTGAAGCACCATGGAGCATCTTTATTAGGTTACAACTTGTTTGACATTACGAGCATGGCAGTTGAGTTTGTCATGCTCACCCAAATGTCTTGCTGGTGGTGGCACGTGTTATTGGGTCATTCGGTTCCCTTTAAAATGGTTGAGCTGAGTGGGGCTGATGCACGTGTCATGCCCGTGAACGGGTGCCATCGGTTGAGACTGGTCATCTCTTGGCTGCCAGTGGCTTAATTCGGTTTCTATTTTTAATTACATTTAATAAAAAGAATAATAACTTATTATTATTACGTATCTACCTACATTGTGCTCACATATTAGAAGCGACAAGAAATATGTAACCAAGATCTATGTAACTCATAATATGTTTTAAAAAGAGTGTCCATGGAGTTTCTTGCACGTTCTTCTCCATAGAGACCTACGTTTTGGAACGTGCAATTTAGCTTCACTTTTCTTGGACTGACCGACATTTGACTATTCAAAAGTGCCTGCAAATGGTCTATTTGAAATAAATGATTTTGACTTTTGACTTTTTGACTTTTTGCTCCATCACTATCATCAGGTTACTTCGATGATACCATTTTCAACACAACTATTCAGAACTATTCATTTATTTGTATTGTCATAGTCGCTTAACTATGTTCATTGTGATATTTGTTTGAGTATGAAGTTCCGTTGGCAATTTCTGGTCTTCTTAACCAGTTCCACCTCATGAAATGTCACTTTTTGACTGTAAATGCTTAATTCCTTGATGAAAATATCAAAATGACTATATAGTTGCCTATAATATTTGAGGAGTTCCCTCGATTTAGCCAAGATTTCATCATCAGATCCCGACTTGGTGACTATGGAACCATTTGGGAAGTATACCCTTTCCAACAAAAAAAGAATTTTTCAAATCGGTTGGCAAGCGACGAAGTTATGCCCGAACATACATAAAAAAAAAATACAAACATCCGAATTGAGAACCTCCTCCTTTTTTAGAAGTCGGTTAAAAAGAAGGGAGGGCGCCACCATCATTAACATGGTATCCCAATAAATTTCGACTAAAAGATTATTGATACTTTTATTTATAAAATAATAATTACCGATTGACGGTACCTTTACTGCCGTGTACATTATTTTACCGATCTATCTGACTCTCGTCTATCTATTTAATACATGCTTGCAAATGAGTTTTGACTTTCATTGGTTGTGGCTCCCTATAAATAAAAGTACTCTGTCGTAGTGGCGAACAACATTTCTATTAGAACTAATTTTTATTCAAGTGACGTTTAATTTTAACTGATACCTAATAGTTATAGTAGTTTTAATTAATTTATTTATTAAAACTTCATCCAACACAAAAGTACAAAGGCGTAGTTAATGCCTTAGGCATTCTCTACCAGTCTGAATTTTGTTTTATAAACATTGCGACGAAACCCGACTTCTTTATTTGCTTATTAGGATAATTATATGTTTATCCTACGTACCTACACGCAAGAGTTTATCAAACCAGACACTCTTCTGAATATCTGGTTTTATATTCATAAGATTGTCTGGTTTGATCAACCCTTGTTTTCGTCCTTTCAGCTACTAGCATTTATGTACCTACTTACTACAAAGTGCAAATCACGATGTTTCGCCTCTCTGCACTGCCGTCAGCATTGCGCTGAGTATCGATAGGTATGAGCTCATTGCAAAAATAAAAAGTTTATGAAATAAATCTTTATTAATCCGAATCCAAATAAACAGAGTCGAGGTATTCGACTTATTCGACTCCCGAAATGTTGCCTGAAACTTCTTCAAAATGAAACTGGCCAACATCTGACTCGTAGTTTGTTTCGTAGGTCGGCCTTTCCTGTGTTTTCCAGGCGTTGAAAATTTACCTCCATTCTTCATGCCTTAGTCCACAATGCGCCGAACTGTACTTTCGGAAACACCTGAAGTCAATAAAGATATGTTAAATATACAAATACATTTATCATACCTAAATAAAAAACACCAAAATATCAAAACCGTAAAGTGGTAGTATAATAAATCGTAGGTAAATTTCATAACCTTAACAAGACATAAACAATGTTAAAGATAGATAATTGTACTTAAAAACAGAAGATTGTCAAAACATTATATTTCCGTTAGTATGTTAAACTTTAGAATATATTTACGTACCGGTTAACTTTGCTGTTCGACCATAAACATCGTCTTTGCTCGTCCCAGCACTCCCACCTTAAATTTCGGCCATACACCCTTGAAAAACTTTAAATATAATTTGTCTCGCACCGCTCTTAAAAACATTTCGATTCATTTTTTGTATCTTAACCTTAACGCTTACACGATTAAAAAAACTCGAAATATCACCGAAATATTGTAAAACATCAACCACACAGATACGACGTGACAGTTCAGGTACTACGCGTTCCAAATGAGAATAGGAGCGCCGGCCATGTTGTGACGTTACGTCTTACTGTCAAATCGAAGAAATTGAGTAGGGTGAGCAAAAAAAGAAATTTGTTAAATTTAATTTATTTACGAATCATGAACGAAAAAACTCTGATCAAAATCCAGTTCTTCAATTTTGCTGATCTTTACGTAACTGTGTGAAGTGTCTGAGAAGTGGCGTCATCACCGTCATCATCACTGCTGCTTTCCCTTATAAAATAAAACGGATTAATAGAGGTTTTTAATATTTATATCACTAACTGTTGTTTTAAATCAAAATAGGCATTATTACCTGTATTTATGACAAAATTCAATCTGGATACTCAGTCGCACGAAGAAACACCAACAACGACGATAAAATGGCGGCTGGCAATTTGAATTTTGAATTTAACATGTAGCCAATAATGAAAATAAAAAAGAAAGTAGTATAATTTGTTAACCAATTATTATGAATAACTTTTTTATCTATTTCTAAATATGACTTAAGGACGCGTGAGCAAGATTCACTCGCTCGAATTTAGGTATCTTGGTCGCAATACATCGACCTTACGCGCACGCACACATAGAGCCCATTGTTCGCTCAATTTTATACTTTAACCGAACATGTCTTGATATTTGAGTTATTATTTTATTTTTCTTAGTAAGTATTAATTGAGTCAAGCTTGTTTGATTTTTAGTATCAGTATTACTATATGGCAATATGTAATTGCCTGCTTATCCAGTTTCGAGTACTATTCGTATAGCAAAAAATAAGTAGTTGCCATATCGTTACGGGTAATAACGACCAATTTCTTTGTAAACCTACGATTATTTCCCAGGCTTATTTCTTTAAAAATATTATATTTAACAAAATCAAATGGGTATTTGAGATTAATTTTATCACACAATTAGGTACAACGCACAACCCCTCTCCGACATGAATTAAATCTTCAAACTCAATAAATCGTACGAGTGTACGATGTCTGAAACAAGTAGGTATTTCCAATTTAATATTCGATCTAATCGTAAAATACAGTTAAAACTATGAAAACTTATGTATTTTTAACCGACTTCTAAAAAAGGAGGAGGTTCTCAATTCGGATGTTTGAATTTTTTTTATGTGTGATCGCGCATAACTTCGTTGCTTGCCGACCGATTTGAAAAATTATTTTTTTGTTGGAAAGTGTATACTTCCCAAATGGTCCCATAGTCAGCAAGTCGGGATCTGATGATGGAATCTTGGCGAATTCGAGGGAACTCCTCAAATATCATAAGCAATCGTATAGTTATTTTGGTATTTTCATCAAAGACTTAAGCATTTACACTCAAAAAATTACATTTGATGAAGTGGAACTGGTAAAGAAGACGAGAAACGGCCAGTGGAAGTTCATGCTCAGATATCACAATGAAGATAGTTATGCGACTACGATAATACAAATAAATGAATGGTTCTGGATAGGTATGTTGAAAATGGTATCATCGAAGTGACCTGATGATGATGATGGAGCCGGAAGACAGGCACCGGAACGCCGTAATTAATCAATGTATCCTAGCCGTGTTTGGGTTTATTAGAATTGTCATGAGATGCACTTTGGCAATAAGGTACTATCAAACTGATCTGATGATAATGATGATGAAGCTAAAAGATAGGCACCGGGACTCCGTAATTAATCAATGTATCCTACCCGTGTTTGGGCTATTTAGAATTATCATGAGATGCGCCGCACTTTGGCTATAAGGTACTATCAAACTGATCTGATGATGATGATAGAGCCGCAAGGTAGACACGGAAACTTCATAATAAAACAATGAATTTATCCTAGCAGGGTTTGAGTTAATTGGAATTGTCATGAGAAAAAGGTACTCTGGCTGTAAGTGTATTACAACTAAAAAGTGTGAAATAAAAACCTTTTTCCAAAAAAAATATAACCGACTTCACTAAAAAAAACACTAAAACCATCAAAATAATTTTAATTTCGGAAGTCGGTGTTTCTCGATATTGTTTGTTCCTTAGGGCGCGTTCCCACTATGCCGTAACGATTAATTTATCGTTTGACGACTGTCGTCTCTAGCTGTTCCCATTAATACGATTGTTTGTCGTCAATTTTTTTTTATCGTTTAGCGACTATCGTATCTAGCTGTTCCCATTGGATCGCGACGACATTTTATCGTTTCACGGCAGTCGCTTTGTCGTTTACACATCATTAGCAAGTTACAATTCTACAGCCGCCTCTCAGTTATTGTTATCGTGGCTACGATAGATTTGCGGTCACGATTTAGTCGTAATGATTTTTTATCGTTTTACGACTGTCGTGCTAGCCGTTCTCACTGTCACGACAATCTGTTGTCACTGCAAAAAATGTTGTGGACGACAGTAAATCGTGTCGTTCTATATGTGAACACCTCCATTTAAACATAAAGGCCACGACACTTAAAACTACACGATTATCTGTCGTCACGACAAAGTGGGAACGCGCCCTTATTTAACACCGACTAGTGAAATCGGTTATATCTTTTTTGGAAAAAGTTTTTTTTTATAATTATAAGGTAAAATATACAACGGATTTAGCAGTTATGTGTACTATCCAGACCCTATTTATAGCCCTATATTTGTAGCATAGCCAATTTCTGTATTGTATATGTGTGAAAAGATTGTATGGGACTGAATAATTTTAAAGCATGTAACTGGGAGATGAATAAATCATCGTTAATTTGATATCATGATATTGTGGAAACTTTAATTCCTTGTATATCAAAATGGTAACAGGAAAAATTGATTTATAAATACACTAGCTTTTGCCCGCGGCTTCGCCCGCGTGGCATAACCTAATGTTATTTCCCATAAATTTTGGACCTCCATTTTACACGGGTGAGCAGCGTAGTTCTTGCTACCTTAATTCACATATACTACCATTGTTGGTGTTGTGTTAGTTAAGAAAACAAACACAAAACAAAAATGCAATTATAACTTTTCAACAACTTCCAAAAGAAAACACAGTCATCAGTCGTGCGTTATTGTCGTTCGGCTTAGGTATTAGCTAAAGAAACAGTAGGCAAAACAGTGCGGGGGGAGGATCAGTGACCGCGTCATGCGTAGCTACTGAAGAGCGGAACTCGTGAACTCGTGAATTTAATTTTAAGAATTATCAAATTTATGAAAGCTTTCTAATGGTACGTCCGATTTAAATGATTCAAAAAGTAATTTACAGATACTAATATAGTCTTGAACGCGAAGTAACTTATTTTGATAGAATTAATACCGTAATTATGTAAATAGCAGATAGCTTTCCAATAAATGCTTCATGAATGCCAATTTTTAAAAGTAGTAAAATGGATATATTATGTTAACCTTAAGAGATAGACATATGCCACCGCGGATTTTTCTGTAGACCTATATAAGATACACAATTCCACGATACATTATTTTGTTATATCTCAAAGGGTTTAGGCAGCGTTTGCGTTAAAAGCTCCCAGACGGCTTATTTTTTCCCGACATCTTCAACAAATAACGTTAATGTACACAAAAATACATACAAAAACTTAACAAATTATATACTAAAAGCTTCCTCAAGAATCACTATCGCTATCGAGTGGTGAAAACTGCTTGAAAATCGGTGCAGTAAATTTTGAGTTTATCGCGAACAGACAGACAGACAGACGCGGCGGGGGACTTTGTTTTATAATATGTAGTGAAAAGTGTCCTAATTTATCTTGGTACTCGAAGATATAGGCAAGCGTGCTCTATCGTCGGCCACATCATCGCTTACCATCAGGTGAGATTGTGGTCAAACGCGAGCCTATACATTATATAAAAAAAAGATATTGTTTTATTTTGTACTATACTCGAATTGCACTACGATGTCATACGTGTCATTATAACCTATATTCTAAGCTCGAACAAATTATTTTTATCGAGTTTCAAGGTTCATGACAAAATTCAACGCCCGATTGGATTACTATAGGGTTATCCATCATCATCAGATCAGTTTGATAGTACCTTATAGCCAAAGTGCGGCGCATCTCATGACAATTCTAATAAGCCCAAACACAGCTAGGATACATTGATTAACTACGGAGTTCCGGTGCCTATCTTCCGACTCCATCATCATCATCAGGTCACTTCGATGGTACCATTTTTAACATAACTTCAGAACCTTTTATTTATTTTTATTGTCATAGTTGCTTAACTATCTACATTGTGATATCTATGTAAATATGAAGTTCCGTTGGCCATTTCTGGTCATTGTTTTAGAATAAAATTCATTCTGTATCAGCAAATCCATTATTACTCCATAATATCCATCCACGTAGCACGTCTTTGCAGTCGCAGTATACAAGTCGGCACACACTATAATATAGGCTTCGACGTATTTATTTTTTGTAAGAGAGCGATACAGACATCCGTTCACAAGCGCTTCTGAGCGCGGACTGACGCTAGACATCGCGTGTTCAATGAAAAATGTATGAAGAAATATTGAGAGTGGTTTTATTTTGGTCATAAATCATAAAGTTATTTATGTAGGTTCAAAATAATTAGCTATAGGTGTTGAAGACTATATAAGCTGTATTATTTTATGTTTTTTAAAGTAAAAATGTTTACTGGATTTAAGTTACGGGTTCCTACTCAGACTGTGTTTCGTAATTTTCTTGTATTAGTGCGTTGGTAAAATCGTATTTATATGAAAATTTTATTTGAAACCGTAATATTTTTTTTATGCCATCCTGGAGATAAATATATTGTCTTTTATTTGATACCAAGATATACTCATAATTATGATTCCTAGAGCATCATAATGGTTCCCGAAAAACCGTGATATTTGTCGAAATAGGTGAATACGTCCTTAACTAAGGGTCAGTTAAACAAAAACAAAATCATTAAAACGCAAATAAGCTTTTTTTGCAAACCGTACTTTTCAATCAAAATTTAACAGATCAAGTTTATTGACTTTCCTATTCTCATTTGGAACGCATTATACTCAGTTTAACAAATTATTCAGTGTTGCCAGTATTAGCAAAAACAGTAGTTCCCAAAACATTATTTTCATGACTTTCTTGACAGACTGTAAGGCAGACGATATTCCTACACACATATCAAAGCTGAAGAATGCTTGGAATGATTTAAAGATCGAGGTTTCTAAAATTGACGCAAATGCCAAACTTCCTGAGATGTTCCTTAGTAAAGTCTTGGACACGCTGGATGATAGGTACTTCAACTTCAAGTCAAGCTGGCTGATGCTAAAGCAGACTGAAAGGACTACTGATTGTTTAACAAGCCACCTCTGCACGTTCGAACGAGAGATAGGCAGTCAAGAGAATTTTAAACAAGAGGCGTTAATGACTACACCAATTAAAAGAGAGTTAAAGCAAAGCATGGACGAACAGTTAATTTGCAACTATTGTTCGGGAAAAGGACTCTATGTCCTTTTCCCGAACAATAGTTCCATAGACCACTCAGTAACCACCGCCGACGAGACTGTAATTCCAGCATTGGGAAAGGGAACTGTAGAGGTCAATGCGTATGTCGACGAAAAACAGGAAAAAATAACACTTAGAGATGTGTGGTTGGTGCCAGCACTAACGAAAAATCTTTTTTCAACGCTAGCGGCACAAGACAGAATGCCGAACAGCGTATTTACGTCGACCACTAGAGAATGTAAGCTTGACATAGAAGGCTTAACTAAAGTTGTCGGGAAGAGGGTACCTCACTGAGGACTCTACAAGTTGGATATGAAGACTGTTATACCAACAAAACAAAAATCCATTGTGGTAAACTCAATCACTGGTTATAATCTACTACAAGTTTACCATGAGCGTTTCGCACATCAAAACAAACGACATGTTCGCGATATTGTTAAGAAGGTGCTTGGAATTGATTTAAAACCAGACAATACAAAGTGCGAAGGTTGCGTTTATGGTAAATCCCAACGGAAAAAGTTTGGAACAAGGGAAAGAGCTACAGTGCCAGGCGAACTGATTCACACCGATGTGTGCGGGCCTTTTGCTGATAGCATCTCAAAATACAAATATTTCGTCTTAATTAAGGATGATTTTTCAAATTACCGCTAACTGTATTTCATAAGGCATAAGTCCGAAGTTAAGGATAAGTTGTTACAAATGTTGCAAGAAGTTAAGACAACAGGTCATACAGTGAAAACAATACTGAGCGACAATGGTGGCGAATTTGATAATGGAGCTATCCAAAGGATTCTACAAAAGTTCGGAATTCAGCATAGACTGACAACGCCTTACACGCCAGAGCAGAATGGCTGTAGTGAGGGAGAAAACTGCACACTTGTAGAAGCTGCAAGATCGATGCTACACGCGAGAGGAGAGATGCCACAAGTGCTCTGGGCAGAGCTCATAAACACTGCTGCATACGTTCTGAATAGGACAGGACCCACCAGAGTAGATGCAAAAGTACCTTTTGAGTTGTGGCACGGTAGGAAACCCAAAATAAGTCACTTGAAAATTATTGGAAGTGAATGTTTTGCTCACGTTCCAAAACAAAGCCGTAAGAAGATGGATAAAAAAGCCATTAAAGGACTGCTGATAGGCCATGAGAACGATGATGGTTATCGCATCTGGGACGGAAAAAAAACTCTGAGGTCTAGAGACATTACGTTTCAGTCTGATGTCGAGTTCAAGATTTCTATCAGTATCCCTATTAGGTTAGAGGGAGATGACAGCGATAAACATGGTCTCATACATGAGCAAGCTTCTGAAAATATAAGAGAAAATGAAGAACTTAATCTAGAGGGAGATATTACTAAAGATCAAGTTTAAGGGGACATTCTTACACCTACAGAGGACCAAGTTCAAGACAATGTTCCTATACTAACAGAAGATGAGGAAGATTTCAGAGATGCTCAGGAACAATTAGAAGTGGTTGAGCCCTTCACGGAGAGTCGATACAACCTTAGAAACCCAAGACCAAAGAAACTCGAAGACTATGTTTGCTTTGTGGGTTTAGAATACTTCCCAGAAACTTATAATGACGCAATTAAGAGGGAGGACAGTGCCGAATGGCAAAATGTCATGGTGAGCGAAATAAAATCTCTAGCTGACAACAAAGTCAACATCATTTTAAAATCAAAAAATCCATCCAAAACATTGGTTACTAATTCTTCGCTTACTGATCATCGGGCTGTTCTACTAACATTACAAATAAGTTCACCTAGAAAAAACTGCATGCGTAGCTACACTAAAGTCAATATTACTAATCTTGAAAATGACATACGCGGTATTGATCTTGACCTTGTTTATAATTCTGACGATGCAAATAGTTCGTTAAATTATTTCATAAGTACTTTACAATCCGCAATAAAGAAGAACACGTTTACTAAGACAATGCCTAGAAAGTATAGTTGCATTAAACCCTGGATTACCCCTGGTCTTGTTCGTTGTATAAGGAATAGAGACAGACTTCACCTAAAATTAAAATTAGCTCCTGATAACGAAGTGCTTTCTTTAACTTACAAAAGATATCGGAACTTCTGTAACAATCTTTTGAAAAAACTAAAAAATCAGTACGATAAAAATGAATTACAGAAGGCCGGGAAAAATAGTAAACTCGTGTGGAAATTTGTAAACTCTCATACATTTCGATCAAATAAACTCGAACCTCCGTTTGATATATTATTAGCGGATGTAAGCCCAACAGAAGCAATAAATAAAGCAAATAACTTTTTTGTTAACGTTGGTAAAAACTTGGCTGAAAAAACACTTAACTCAAGTATCATTTCCCAACACAACTCGACCTCGACATCCTCCACAATAAATTCTTTTGTTTTATTAGATACCGACGTTAACGAAGTAGTCAGAATTATAAGCGAGCTTAAGGATGTTTGTGCCACTGGGTGGGATGACATACCTAATAATATTCTTAAAAGATTTAAATACCTACTTGCCCCTCCTCTAACCCACATCTTTCAACTTTGCTTATCTAAAGGTATATTCCCAAAATTACTTAAAAAGGCTGTGGTCACACCTGTATTCAAAACTGGAGATAAAACCAGTGTGAATAATTACAGACCCATCTCAGTTTTAACAGGCATCTCTAAAATTTTGGAAAAAATTATTAACAATAGATTGATAAAATATTTAGAAGAAAACAGACTACTATCTGATAGTCAATTTGGTTTTAGGGCTAAAAGATCAACTAACCAAGCAGTTCATAATTTGACTAACTATATTACAACTAACCTTGATAATGGTATGCACACAATCGGGATTTTTCTAGACCTGGCCAAAGCCTTCGACACTATTTCTTGTTCTTTACTTTTGTACAAGCTTGAAAAACTTGGGATAAGAGGTGAACAACTACTACTGTTTTCTGACTATCTCACCGATCGTCATCAATGTGTAAAAATAGGTCAATATACCAGTACGGATCTTAAAAATAGCTGTTTTGGCATTCCACAAGGTAGTATTTTGGGGCCCACATTATTTTTAATCTACATAAATGAGCTATGTAGCTTATCGCTCCAGAATGGTGTTACAATATCATATGCGGATGACACCGCTCTATTGTTTTCAGGTAAGTCAAAGGTTGAGGTGTATGAATATGCTCAAAATGGTTTTAACATTGTGTCTAAATGGCTCCAGAATAATCTCCTAACACTAAACGCAGATAAAACAAATTACATTTTATTTACAATGAGAAATGCTAACATACCGCTTAATAAATAAACATTCACGCACATATTAACTGCACATATGCTGACTCTGCATGCTCTTGCCCCACATTAGCCAGAGCTGACCATTTAAAATATCTAGGTGTCACGATTGACACAAATCTAAATTTCCGTAAACATATCGAGTTATTGTGTACGAGAGTGCGCAAATTAATATATGTTTTTAAAAATTTACGGAACATAGCCGATTACAAATTAATTAAACAGGTCTATTTGGCTTTGTGTCAATCCATTCTTACATATTGCATAACTTCTTGGGGTGGTGCGGCTAAAACAATTTTACTCCCGTTAGAGCGTAGCAATTCTCAAGGTTGCAACCTTTCGCCCTTTTAGTTTTCCTACGCATCAGCTTTACATAGCGTGTAAAGTGCTTACAGTGCGACAATTATTTATTTTAAACATAGTACTACTTCAGCATACTACACTTTGTTTTGACCCTTTACCATCCGACAAGAGAAGGAAGGACTTGGTTTGCATAAAGCCTCAAACCAGACATGCCTTTGCTAAGCGTTTTTACGTGTTTTTAGGACCTTTTCTGTATAATAGGCTTAACAAAGTACTAAGTTTCTATAGTGTAAGGTATAAAAAATGTAGTAAGATTTTGTCAGAATATTTAATGATACTCAATTACATAGACACAGAACAACTTCTAGAAATTTTGGCATAATGCATATCTAATCCCCTCGTTAATGTTTATTTTTGTATACACTCATATTCATAGTTTTTAGGTATTATTGTACCATAAGCTTATTTTCGTAGTTATAAATAGAATATATTATTTTTGTAATACCTAGTTTTACTCTAATTTTAAATTTTACTGTCGCTTTGAAAATGAAATGTAAAGTGATGGCCTGAAACACAGGTTAAAATTAACCTAGTTCGGGCGGTCCACTAACAAACATGGCACATCCGAACCCCGATTATTTGCACCTTTAATAATATTTTAGTTTTAGTATATTTTTAGGCACTGAACTGTATGAATATCCTTATTACTGTTGGCTTAATGTACCTTTTTTGTAAACGTTATTTGCAATCAATTTATTATTATTATTTATTTATTAAAGTATGGACATTGTACGACTTACCACCCAACAAAAAAGCGCTGCCATGCAAGTGGGTTTTCAGGGTTAAACGAAACCCTGATGGTACCGTTAACAAATATAAAGCGAGACTTGTAGTCAAGGGATTCAAGCAACGGAAAGGGATCGACTTTGAACAAACTTGTAGCCACTACACAGCACATCACTTTCAACACGTTTTTCATCACCGTCAAGAAATAGTAAAGCTGACAGTTCTGAAAAGAACTTTTGTAACGTTTCGACAAGCTCCATAGAAATAGGAAACACGCAGCCATTGCACTCCAAATCGCCACGTGCCAGCTCAACAAATCGCTACGTGTCAGCTCAACAAATCGCCACGTGCCAGCTCAACAGCGGAGCATCCTCACGTCACAAGCTGCCCGAGCAAAAAGGCTTTCACCCACCGAGGACAGCGCGCCCTGTACACGTTGCCAGCGACCCCTCGCGGGACGCGCGTAAAACAGTTACTGCGCACCTATTGGACGAGAGCAGCAATTGGTTAGGAGCAGTGATTGGACAATAGTGTAAACGTAACGGATGTGTAATGTAACGTAACGGACACGAACAGAGTGATAAGTTAGTTAGAGCGGGACATTCTGTACAGTATTATTGGTTAAGTTGTTTTGTAAATATTAAGTTAGTAGTTCCTATTGGTTAAGTTCTTAGTTCGTAACATTGTACATTAGTATAAAAGGAGGTGCTTGGTAAAAATATACACATTCAGTTTTGGAGTCAAGATCATTACTTCAACCTTCTACTACTATCCCCAAACTTTCATTCCATGTTCACAAGACTTACCTACTACGAATGACAAAGAAAAGAACGTTCATCTTTATTTAATTTGAATATTTCATCGCTTGAAGTCGTGCGTCTCGGAATCCATTTAATTTGTGATCATTTAATCCAAAAGACGCCACGGGACGTGCGTCTGCTCCGAGCTCGAAACAAGATGGCCGAATCCGAGTGAATGTTCTCTCTATGTGCAGACCGTTCATTTTTCGTTCATTCGCAGTTGGAGTGAAAGATGCCGAATGAAAAAATCTAACATCGTCGGATCGGTTTATTAATGAATTCATTCGGCACTCTTGTTTCATTGGGGGTTCAGACGAATCATTTCGAATGAAAGATGCCGAATGAAAGACAAAAATGAAAGAAAAGTGAACCGTCTGATACCGCCTTAAAGATGTTTTGAATACATAAACATAGTCCACGCGATGTTCTAAATTCAATTTACTTTATCTCTCTAGAGAATAAAAACGGCTTTTGCTCTCAGATATCGAAGAGCAAAAATACTCTTTCCGAGATGGTGGGATGAAATAGTTATTTGTTGTACAAGAGTGCAAAGTTGCTTTTCAACCGCGTGCTCAATTTTGATGATCGAGCAAGCGAAGGATTCAATTTTTTTTTCTTTGCAGTCGAGTGCAACACGTAACTTTTCATCCCACCTCAGCGAGGAAATGTAAAAAAAAAAGGTAGAAGTTTAGGTTTAATGATGTTTTGAATTCATAAACTTAGTGCACGCGATGTTCCAAATACAATTTACTTTATCTCTCTAAAGAATAAAAACGGCTTTTGCTCTCAGATATCGAAGAGCAAAAATACTCTTTCCGAGAGGGGGGGATGAAAATTGTATTTATTATAATAATAGGAATTTCTCAGGCAACCCACCCGCGTTATATTATTTAATATACTAAATTTATCATAAAATAGGTTTCATCCATTAAACAAACCGGTGAAGGTCGTTCTTAACCGTATCCTGTACTATTACTATCATAAGTAGACATACGCGCCAAAAATATTCCGTAAACTAGCTTTATCACTAACTAAACTTGCCATGAACTTTTTTCGTCGCCATTTTTTTTTTCTATCGCGATGGCTTCTTCATTCTGACCTAATGAAAAATAGTAAAATAATACCATTATTCAAAACCGGTAGTACATCGGACCCCACAAATTACAGGCCTATTTCAGTACTACCTACCTTTAGTAAAATATTTGAAAAGCTCATTCTACAGCAATTACAGAGATTTTTTAATAGACATAAATTGTTGCATACCAAACAGTTCGGTTTTACTAGGGGTCGTTCGACAACCGATGCTGGTGTTGAACTTTTAGGACATATTTATAATGCATGGGAAGATAAATGCGATGCCTTGGGCATTTTTTGCGATTTGTCCAAGGCCTTCGATTGCGTTCCCCATGAAACATTAATCAGGAAACTACACCATTACGGGATCCGGAACTCCTCCCTGGATCTTCTTACATCATATCTGAGTGAAAGGATTCAGAGAGTTGACGTAAACGGACAAAGATCTCCCGGATCTATTGTAAAAATGGGTGTGCCCCAGGGCTCAATTCTTGGCCCATTTTTGTTTCTAATTTACATAAACGACTTACCTTACCTCATAGAAGACAATCATAATATAGTGTTGTTTGCAGACGACACTTCACTTTTGTTTAAATTTAAACGTCAGCAGCAGGTTACTGACGATATAAATATAGCTCTTTCAAAAATAGTACACTGGTTTAATGTAAATAACCTGCTTCTTAATGAAAAAAAAACCAAATGTATTAAGTTTACCATGCCTCATGTGAGGCAAGTAGAAACCAGTGTGCTAATAAAAGGTAAAGAGTTGAGTCCTGAAGATACTACTGTGTTCTTGGGCATTACTCTAGACGCTAAGCTTCAGTGGGGCCCACATATAGACAAATTGTCGAAAAAACTTAGTTCAGCAGCATATGCTGTAAGACAAATTCGAAATTTAACTGATTTAGAGACAGCCCGTTTAGTTTACTTTAGCTATTTTCATAGCGTCATGTCGTACGGTATTCTATTATGGGGAAATGCCGCCGATATACAGACAATTTTCGTTTTACAGAAAAGGGCTATTCGTTCAATTTATAAATTAAGTCCCAGATACTCCCTCAGAGATAAATTTAAAAAAATTAATGTAATGACTGTGCCTTCACAGTATATTTACGAGAATATTTTGTATGCCCATAAAAATATAGACATGTTTAAAAAATACAGTGATATTCATAATTTTAATACAAGAAACAAACATAAATTTGTAGTTCCTGCAACCAGGCTCAAAAAAATAGGGGGCTCATTTAGATGCCAATGTATACACTTCTATAATAAACTTCCTAGTCATATTCAACAACTAAGCCTTAATAAGTTCAAATCATTTGTAAAACGTAAACTTTGTCAAAAGGCTTTTTACACTGTAAAGGACTATATCCAGGACGAGAAGGCTTGGGATTGACCTGCTCCAGTACCTACTTACTACAACTGTTGATATTTTTATTTTTATCTTCTTTTTGTATTTTATTTATTTTTTTAAAATTTGACATTGGAGATTATTTTTATTTTATTTTACAAATTGACGTGTACCTATATATTTTAAGTACTTAAAGTTTTTTTTTTCTTCTTTGACACAAATATTTACTTACACTATTAATTTCCTTAGATTATTGTAAATGTGAGGACTACGTTGATTGCTTTTTCTTTTCTATTCAGTAATTTTAACGTATGTCTGGCAATTTGAGTATTTTCTGCGGCCTACCCAAATGTCCTTTCTTTGGTACCTATTGTTCGTCAAGTCGTGGAGCTCCTTAGTAGTCCTAAGTTGAGCTTTTCGAATACTGACAAATGCTTACACTGATTGGACAGGTCCACTCAAATCTGTATGGTTCTTTCTTCAAAAGACCATCTCAGACAAATCTGCATGGTTCTCATGTGATTTGACCATTACATATATACTGTATGGACTTTAAAAGAGACTTTGACCCCTGAGTTTGTTTCGGTGTTTCTTCTCAGGGTAGTCAGATAGGAAACACCGGCCTCATCTAGAATAAACTGACGAAAAAAAAATTGACGTGTAAAAATGTTTTTTAAACCTATTTGCAAAATAAATATCATTTATCATTTATGGCACGTAAGCGAAGTGGCTACTGACGTTATTTTTTTTAAATTGTCTAATCACATTTTCATCTTAGTAGAAGGAACTGTTGCTTAGACATTGCGGATCACAAAAAAGTCCAAACTTGCGCGGGAAGGTAGGTTTGTATTCAAGTTTTACGCATGTGTTTGTAGCAGCTAAGTCAAATGGACGAATGAATAGTGGAACTGGACGATAAACCAGCACAATCACCCTATTCAACATCTATCGTGATTTCGTGATATCCTCATTTCCCTGCGACATATACCTACATTCTCATGGACAGAAGGTAGGTATGTATAGGATAGACTATTGTAGCGAATGTGGATAGTTTGTCAAAATAATGACCACTGAAAAGGTAATGCTTTAACAATTAAAACTACGCTTTGCATTGAATACAATGTAATAAAAAATATAAACAATTTTATTATATTATAACAGTCAGTATCTTAAACTGAAGATTTACAACAATATGATTTGCACCGTTCTGGAGTTACACAAGTATTCTTATCAACAGTTTAACTGTTGATTATTTTACATTTTATTCATTACATGGTATTTATTTTTACTTATTTAAAACTAGTAGGTACATTCTTATTGATTGATTGACATTACAAACAAGCTTTTCAATTGATATCACACTAGTTATAGTACATAGAAATTGCTTGTAGATACTTCTCGACGCTTGATCCTTAGTGACATAGGTACCTACCTTACCTACCAAGTAATTGAACGGGGCGCGTGATGTGTTGTCTCTCGGCTGTTTGGCAAGTTGCAGCACAGTGCTGCCGAGCTGCCAGTTGAGAAGGACTTACGTTTGTTGTATGATCAGCCACACGCAACTACCGGGAATTTATCTCGTGTAACAAAAATATGCTTTGCATTAGTCAACGTTAAAGGCGATTCTTTATTTGGTTGCGTGTGCAAGTGTACAAACGACAGATTACTGAATGATATATCACAGTCCCTCACTACTGAGTAGTGTCACACTTGTTCTTCTACAAATCTACAAGCAAGAGTTAACAGGGTGTCCGTCCACTGATAAAGTCTAACAATATTCTCTTCTTTGACCGACTTTAAAATTAGGTACATCGAATTTAATTGATATATCTCATCAAGTTGAATTTCAAACTCATTCATTGATCCTAAATGACGTCATAAACCGCGAAAATGACACCTATAGCAAAACATTCACTGCAGAATGAAGATCTTCGACAGTTGTTTTTACAGGTAATGGAGGCCTACCAGTCTCGGCAACAGGTAACGTGTTGCTCGGACACAAACATATGGTGTCCTTGCTGTTTTACTCTAAAGAAACCTAAACAGAAGCAATTTAATTATGATCAAACACCATTTATCATAAGTAGATACTATATTTATGTCACTCCTAACCTGAAAAAAGTAAGCATTAAAAAAATCTTTTTACAATCACTGGGTAATTTTGGGACACAGACAATAATATCTAAAATTTTCCTTGACTTTGCAAGTGGTCCTTCAATTTCACTGATTTTCTCTGACCACCAAGCTTACCTAGCGTGTCATTCTGAATTTCGACAGTCTCATTTTCGAAAATCAGTAGTTCGACTACTCATTGCTTCGACAAAACATATATTCGACTAGCGTTAGTCCGACAGAACCAACTTCGACAACACACACCTTCAAAGAACAGTACTTCGACAGATCCCTTCTTCGACATGCAATGGTTCGACGGATCTCAATTACGACGGATCATACGTTCGACATAATACTACCCAGAAATGAAAGCTACCCGGGTGAAAGTAACTAATTCGAGGGGTTAAATGGGACGAAATGAGTTACTTTCACCCCTAGTGTAACAATGTACTATTACACCACCAGCTCGATAATGTCGTTTTATACGTCATACAAACCTCACTTAAAGCAAGTCATTCTATCCCTAGGGAGATAATGCAGTATAGCCGATCCGTGTGTTGCTCGGACACAAACATATGGTGTCCTTGCTGTTTTACTCTAAAGAAACCTAAACAGAAGCAATTTAATTATGATCAAACACCATTTATCATAAGTAGATACTATATTTATGTCACTCCTAACCTGAAAAAAGTAAGCATTAAAAAAATCTTTTTACAATCACTGGGTAATTTTGGGACACAGACAATAATATCTAAAATTTTCCTTGACTTTGCAAGTGGTCCTTCAATTTCACTGATTTTCTCTGACCACCAAGCTTACCTAGCGTGTCATTCTGAATTTCGACAGTCTCATTTTCGAAAATCAGTAGTTCGACTACTCATTGCTTCGACAAAACATATATTCGACTAGCGTTAGTCCGACAGAACCAACTTCGACAACACACACCTTCAAAGAACAGTACTTCGACAGATCCCTTCTTCGACATGCAATGGTTCGACGGATCTCAATTACGACGGATCATACGTTCGACATAATACTACCCAGAAATGAAAGCTACCCGGGTGAAAGTAACTAATTCGAGGGGTTAAATGGGACGAAATGAGTTACTTTCACCCCTAGTGTAACAATGTACTATTACACCACCAGCTCGATAATGTCGTTTTATACGTCATACAAACCTCACTTAAAGCAAGTCATTCTATCCCTAGGGAGATAATGCAGTATAGCCGATCCCTAGGGAATAATGAGATTTGAATTTGGAGCATCAAGAATCGTCAACATTGTGAATTAAAATGTAGGCGCATCGAACAAATTGACTCGAAATTCAAACCAAAGAGTATGTAATCACTATGATTCAAACTGGCCACTAACAAAAAAAAGAAAATAGAATAAAACGTGCGTACTGACGACACGGGAGCATTATAGAAAATTGAAACTATAGAATCTTGGAGTACCTAGTGAATTTTGTTTGATGAACTTGTAAATATAATACTTATATTTCTCTAATATATGATTTGGTCGACCAAATTGTCTTTTAATTATCTCACAGATGGTGTAAAAAGTAGAGCTATGCAACACGGGGATAAAGCTGTCTTTGTCTTGGGCGGCTTAAATTCCTCACTTCACTCAGGTTTCTTTATTAACTCCCTCGCAATGCTCGGGAGTTAATTTTAAAATCAGCAACCTTCGTTTCGTTCGGAATTCAACATGCCGCCCGCGACTTAATTCATTAAACCCCAAGCGAACGCCGGCGTTCGCGCACCTATTGTCTTTCTATTGTGTCTGTGATTCTCACGATTGAAAGGCTAAAGACACTGCTTTATCCCCTAGTCACATAAACTACTATTATTTCACATAGGCCTACATGGGCACTTATAAAACGTCAGAAGCTAGTGCACGGTTCCAAATTGGAAGAGATCTGTCGGACTAATGCTAGTCGAATATATGTTTTGTCGAAGCAATGAGTATCTAGTTGAACTACTGATTTTCGAAATTGAGACTGTGTCGAAATAATTAACTGTCGTAATTCAGAATGACACTCGCTTTCCTAAATTTTCTATGACTGTCCCTAATTTTCCAGAATGCAGACACCCTGGTTAGAAATGAAAATTGCAGGTACCCTACCGAGTTATTCCTTATTATTACACTTTGATGAGAGGATTAGTGTTTGTGCTTCGTGGCATTCATCGGACTCATACGCTCATCACGACTCTCAGCCGTGACAATGTCTCATTATTATGTAGATTACAATAATATTATATTACACATAATAATACAACAGTTCCATGACTGGCGGAAGATACAAAATTAGTCGCATGCCTTGCGTGTATCAAAACTTACTAAATATATTTAATTATATTACTAAATGTAAATTATATTTGTTTTTAAACATTTTTTTTTTGTTTGGTTGGAACATGTACTAAAAAAGTAAGGTACGTCAAATCGCTACTGGTTCAAGCCAGTAGTACCTATCATCGATATAATTATGTGCTACGCACTAGATGACGCGTGCCGTACACTCACTTCAATGGGACGCATCTCGACATACATTTTCACTGTTTATCATACAACCGCTCTTACGCGATTATGACGTCAATACACATTTTTCATCAAATATTTTGGAAACACAGTATCTTGTGGATATTATCTAGGCTTCTATGGAAATCAATTTATAAATTTGGTCACAATATCGTACTTCTCTTTTAACAACTTCCTTTTAGACCTGCTTTTTTTTAAATAAAATCCCATTCCCCTTAAAATTCTCCATAAAGTGGTACGACTACCGTTAACGGTAGAGCAGGCAACTCTTTTCTTTTTCCCTTTCTTTTTTCTGTAGACAGACAGGGGAGCCAACATTACGACGAAGGAACTTGATAAGTGAAACACACTGTAGCGCCTTGCTGCAGCGAGCTTTTGATTTAACTTTTCAGTATTATGACAAATAGTTTCACCCAGTCAGTATTCGACCTAACCGAAGCAAACGCTAACGATCTAAAAAACGAAACAAAATCACTGTACATTGAACCCGCTCAACGGATATTACCAAACGATTGTGTGTATTTAACGTAAACTGACCGACACCGTTAATATGTAATAACCGACATAGATATTCGCTTTCTCTCTAATCAAACCTAACATAGCGGAATAAAATAACGAATCTATTGCACATTGCAATATGCGATCAATATCATCTTTATTTTATAGGACACTCAAATCTCTATCTACCCCCTAGTCAAGTGAACGCCTTGAATTGGCCACGCCCCCGTTTTTATTGTTCTGACCATGTGAGTGCGTTGAGATGACGTTATTTTCGTATATTTGAAGTTTTCTACTAACGTTAACGATTGCAAATTATCAACTTGGCTAGGGGTACTGGTTCTTATTTTAAACGAGAGGAATGTTAATTAGTCCTTAACAATATCTAGTGAGAAATACAAAACAAAATATATCTAAAACTTACATAACTAGAGCCGGAATAGGTCTCAGCCTACACTCATCGCGTCGTACAGGCGGCTAGAAGTGGCTGACGTTGGTGGGCGCGTACGTCTCGCCCTCGCCCAGCGGCGACTGGTCGGGCGCGCGCAGCGGCGGCGGCGCCACGTCGCTGCGCCCGCCCGACTTGCGCAGCACGCGCAGCGCCGAGATGCACATGTCGCGGTCCACCGACTTGCACATGTCGTACAGCGCCAGCGCCGCCACCGCGCAGCCCGTCAGCGCCTCCATCTCCACGCCCGTGCGGCCCGTGGCGCGCGCCTCGCACGTGATGGCCAGCGCGCCGCCGCGCTCGCCGGCGCCGGGCGGCAGCGCCACGCGCACGCGCACCACGTCGAGCGCCAGCGGGTGACACAGCGGGATGAGCTCGGCCGTGCGCTTGGCGCCCAGCGCGCCCGCCACCTGCGCCACGGTGAGCGCGTCGCCCTTGGGCAGGCGCGCGTCGCGCAGCAGGCGCAGCAGGCGCGCACTCACCTGCAGCTCGCACGCGGCCGTGGCGGCGCGCGCCGTCACCGGCTTGCCGCCCACGTCCACCATGCGCGCGCGCCCGGCGCCGTCCAGGTGCGAGAAGGGCGAGCCGGCCGCCTCGTCGTCGTCACTCGCGTGCGAGCTGTAGGCGCGCACGGCGGCGCGGCGCGGCGCCCACTGCGGCGCCCACTGCGGCAGGCGCGGCGGCGCCCACTGCGGCAGGCGCGGCGGCGCCCACTGCGCCGAGCTCCGCGCTGTGAACGTGTCCGCATCACTAGGGCGCGGCGGGCGAGGGAGAGGCGCGGGAGCGCTAGCCGCCGATGAGGATCATCGGACGGTTCTCCATGTGCGCCAGGTTCTCCATGCCTAAAAATACATGTGGTACGGGGAACTCGCCGAGCTGGATACCGGCGCCTAGCACATACCGACTCCGCCTGCTCTGCAGCGTCTGTGCTGCGGTGCGTCAAGGCGGTACCTAGCACGACGGCTTCTGGCAGGTACCTAGCAGAACGCTCGAACAATGTTCAGTATCTTTCTGCCAATAATTCTACGCTGGTACAGATGGCCTCAGGGCCGGTACGGTCGAGTGAGTAAAAAAAACTGCGACTGATTATGAGATGTTGCTTTTGACGGGCCTGTTGGTCTAGTGGTTAGTGACCCTGACTGCTATGCCGGAGGTCGTGGGTTCGATTCCCACCCAGGGCAAATGTTTGTGTGATGAGCATAATCATTTGTTCTGTGTCTGGGTGTAATTTATCTATAATATGTATGTATTTAGAAATATATAAGTATGTTTATCAGTTGTCTAGTACCCATAACACAAGCTCAGCTTAGCTTGGGACTAGACGGCGTTGTGTGATAGTTGTGGAATATTATTATATATTATTATTATTATTATTATTATATAGATACTGTTTTAATAACCTGAGCGGTATCAATTTGAGTAAGCAATAAATTATTGACATCTACATAATCTACATCTACATCTAGATAATTTAATAAAGGAGGTAAAGTTTGTATTGTTGTTTATATTTTTTTCTAGTAAAATTCAGGGTTTTTGTTGTATTTGTCTCCTAATTTTTGTTTTTCTAATTCACAGACATCACGATTTTAAAAATAAACTCTGTAAATTCGCTTCGATACTTCTTGTTTGTGATAATTTCGGTAAGGGTTTAAATACAAACATGGGTTTGCGACGAAAGTCAACTTGTGGTCAATGGTGAGACCGAGCAACTTGATTTCATCCGACATGACAATGTCTACCCCGCCCATTCTGAGACAGCATTTCTTTTGTCTTATGCGGCGCAAACCGAAGCTTGTTCGTGACTCCCCACGCTCGCACGTACTGGAGGGCGACATTGGCATCCCCCTGGACTTCAAGAGCTGTCTCCCCGTCGAACACAAGGACAATATCGTCAGCAAACCTGGACGCATCCTTTCTCGGTCCTGGATGCGTACTCCACTCCCGCGTACCTGACCTTCACCACCCTCTCGGACAAGAAGCTGTCTATGACCCGCCTCAAGTTCTCAGGACACTTTTCCTCAGCCAGTCGGACTCGTATGGCTGGCCACCATGCGCTATCGAAGGCCCCCACAATATCCAGGGACACAATCGTGACAAGCCTCTTTGCGGGTAGAGTAGGTATAGTAGGGTAGAATAGGCGGGAGCGAAGCCGCGGGCAAAAGCTAGTACTTAATACATAAATATCGATATTTAAGACATTCCAAACACTTCATTTAAGGGGCCGGCGACGGATGAATTTCCATACAAACGTAATACCACGCTCATTTGCAGTTGGAGCATATTTCCAACATATTATGATGATATTCGGTTATAGACAACATTATCTAGGTTCCTACGTCGAGAATATTAGAAATATTGTTATTTTTAATACAGGAAAAGCCAAATGACATGTTTTGCCATTTATGCTGTAAAAAAGTGCGAAATACAATTCGCTTAAATTTATTTTTGTTTTTTTAAAAAAGAAAGACGTAGGAACCTAGATAAATGTTGTCTATAACCGAATATCATCATAATATGTTGGAAATATGCTCCAACTGCAAATGAGCGTGGTATTACGTTTGTATAGAAATTCATCCGTCGCCGGCCCCTTAAGATAAAATGTCGCTCAATATAAACAAATAATTTGCCAAATATTAATAAAAAAATGCAGATCGTAACGTTAATACTCAAACAAATATTAGGTAGCTCAAATATGAAGCTTCTCATTTTGTATTTTAAGTAACTCAAATTGATGTTTGTAAGTCGCTGTTCTTTTGATTTCTCTCGTCGCGCGTCGCTCAGCAGTCAGTCGCTCACCTAGTAATTCTTTTTATCACTTAAAACTTAAATTTACATTCACTCGTTTAAATACTACCCCATTACTATCTGTGTAATTTCGCAGCATGAAGCTAGCAAGACTCGGTATCGTAGTAACCAGCAATAAAATATGCTCTAGTATTGTGATTGTATTTATTTCGAATAGGAAGTATTTTCAGTAGTGGTAGAGGACCTTAAGGATATTGATGACGTTATTTTTAAAAGTCATGAGAGAAAATGTCTTTTTTAGCTAATAATATTTTTTTTCCTATCAAGGTACGGCCAGAACTCTCGGCGGCTGAGCCCGAGTCGCTCTTTGTATTAATTTTCATTGAGTGATGGCTTCCTACTACCAACGACTGCGAAGATCTACGTAAGAAAACTGGGATTTGTCGTTGAACTGTCATGTAATGAGAGCCGAATAAAAGTTCAAGATTGAGTCGAGCAGGTATTAGAACAAGTAAAAGAGCTGTATGTGGGGAGGTACCTGCGTGCCTGGCCTTCTTGTTGGCGAGCGCGGCGCGCACCAGCCGCAGCAGCAGCGCGTCCGAGTCGCCGGCGCGCAGCCGCTCGCGCAGCGACACCTCGGCCGCGCCGAACAGGCACACCTGCGCAAACTGCAGTCAGTCTCCCGAGTGGCGCCGCCACACGCACCAGCAGCACGAGCTCACCTTGAGGTTGCCGTCGGCGGTGAGGCGCAGGCGGTTGCACGAGCCGCAGAAGTGCTGCGTCATGGACGAGATGAAGCCCACGCTGCCGCGGTAGCCCGGCGCGCGCCACACCTGCGCGACCACAGACCACTCTTGCTTTACATTTGCTAACTACCTATACAAGTTAAATGTTTCAAATTCCTGTGGATGGAACAATCCAAAACTGAGTAATAGCGAAAAATACTAAAAGGAATCTCGATTTTGGTGCAAAGTAAAACTGCGTCATTGGATAATTGAAAATACAATATCTAGGAATTGAACCTGCTGTTGGGCTGAGGTGGGAGCAGTGTGTTGCGGTAGAGGGATAGTGCGCGGAGGCGGACAGCGGCCGTGTCGCTCGGGCTGAGGTGGGAGCTAGCAGTGTGTTGCGGTAGAGGGATAGTGCGCGGAGGCGGACAGCGGCCGTGTCGCTCGGGCTGAGGTGGGAGCTAGCAGTGTGTTGCGGTAGAGGGATAGTGCGCGGAGGCGGACAGCGGCCGTGTCGCTCGGGCTGAGGTGGGAGCTGGCAGTGTGTTACGGTAAAGGGATAGTGCGCGGAGGCGGACAGCGGCCGTGTCGCTCGGGCTGAGGTGGGAGCTAGCAGTGTGTTGCGGTAGAGGGATAGTGCGCGGAGGCGGACAGCGGCCGTGTCGCTCGGGCTGAGGTGGGAGTTAGCAGTGTGTTGCGGTAGAGGGATAGTGCGCGGAGGCGGACAGTGGCCGTGTCGCTCGGGCTGAGGTGGGAGCTAGCAGTGTGTTGCGGTAGAGGGATAGTGCGCGGAGGCGGACAGCGGCCGTGTCGCTCGGGCTGAGGTGGGAGCTAGCAGTGTGTTGCGGTAAAGGGATAGTGCGCGGAGGCGGACAGCGGCCGTGTCGCTCGGGCTGAGGTGGGAGCTAGCAGTGTGTTGCGGTAGAGGGATAGTGCGCGGAGGCGGACAGCGGCCGTGTCGCTCGGGCTGAGGTGGGAGCTAGCAGTGTGTTGCGGTAGAGGGATAGTGCGCGGAGGCGGACAGCGGCCGTGTCGCTCGGGCTGAGGTGGGAGCAGTGTGTTGCGGTAGAGAGATAGTGCGCGGAGGCGAACAGCGGCCGTGTCGTTTGGGCTGAGGTGGAAGCTAGCAGTGTGTTGCGGTAGAGGGATAGTGCGCGGAGGCGGACAGCGGCCGTGTCGCTCGGGCTGAGGTGGGAGCAGTGTGTTGCGGTAGAGAGATAGTGCGCGGAGGCGGACAGCGGCCGTGTCGTTTGGGCTGAGGTGGAAGCTAGCAGTGTATTGCGGTAGAGGGATAGTGCGCGGAGGCGGACAGCGGCCGTGTCGCTCGGGCTGAGGTGGGAACTAGCAGTGTGTTGCGGTAGAGGGATAGTGCGCGGAGGCGGACAGCGGCCGTGTCGCTCGGGCTGAGGTGGGAACAGTGTGTTGCAGTAGAGAGATAGTGCGCGGAGGCGGACAGCGGCCGTGTCGTTTGGGCTGAGGTGGGAGCTAGCAGTGTGTTGCGGTAGAGAGATAGTGCGCGGAGGCGGACAGCGGCCACGTCGCTTGGGCTGAGGTGAGAGTGTGTTGTTGTCTGGTAAGCAAACCAATAATATTAGTTTTTAAATACATTTTTATTGACGATTTCATAGATTGATCATGATACTATTATCTTCTCAAATAACCTGAGATAAGAATCAACTTTTATTACTAGTTTAGTTAACATATTGATTGTCGCGTACTAAAACGCGTATTTACAAAGTTTTTTTCATGTCAAGACTTAAACAAAGTATAGGTACGGCGCCAGCTTGGAGTCGTCCCACTTGTCTGTGCCCAGTAAGTGCGGTGTACGTACGGTGGCGGTGTCGTTGGGTCGCGGCGGCGCGGGCTCCAGCGCGTGCGCGGCGGCGGCGGCGCGCAGTGCCTCGCGGTACGGCACCAGCTTGGAGTCGTCCCACTTGTCTGTGCCCAGTAAGTGCGGTGTACGTACGGTGGCGGTGTCGTTGGGTCGCGGCGGCGCGGGCTCCAGCGCGTGCGCGGCGGCGGCGGCGCGCAGTGCCTCGCGGTACGGCACCAGCTTGGAGTCGTCCCACTTGTCTGTGCCCAGTAAGTGCGGTGTACGTACGGTGGCGGTGTCGTTGGGTCGCGGCGGCGCGGGCTCCAGCGCGTGCGCGGCGGCGGCGGCGCGCAGTGCCTCGCGGTACGGCACCAGCTTGGAGTCGTCCCACTTGTTGCCGGAGAACGGCATGAACTCGATGAACCTGCGCACACACGGACACACCACGTCACCAACATCGTGACCGAGCATTTTTAGTGATGTAATCTGATGGTATTCCCTTAATTATTGCATACCTCACTTCTACGTCACGGTCTCGTGTATATTCCACAAAATCGCATATTTCGTCATCGTTGAAACCTGAAATAATAAAAAGCATATCTGACTTGTATGGCAACAATCGAATACCAAAGTGTTGAAGGCAGCAGCAGCAGTGGTATAGTACCTCGCATGAGCACGACGTTGATCTTGACGGGCGAGTAGCCCAGCTGCAGCGCCAGGTCCACGCCGGCCAGCACGCGCGACAGCCCCTGCACATATGTCACACTACTACTTATACTTTTCATTTTATCCGATGCAACCGATTCACAACTTCGCTTCACAACATTACACATTGACTGTTGACAATGTGAGTGCTGTCCGCCGGCATGCACGCCAGCGTGGGGTGGTGCGCTGGCTACTAACTAGACTGTGATGCGAGTGGAGAGAGCGCCAACAACCGTATTAACAGCGCTACTAAGGAATCCCATTAGATTCCCAACTACAACTTTAGACACAACACAATTGTTTTTAGGGTTCCGTACCTCAAAAGGAAAAAAGCAGAACCCTTATAGGATCACTTTGATGTCCGTCTGTTTGTCCGTCTGTCAAGACTCTTTATTTCGGGAACGCGTGGAGGTATCGAGTTGAAATTACTTACATTATTTAAACCATAATTATACTCAGGTCTGTGGACATTTGAAGCTGTAAAAAATTAAACTTGTAACTTAACCAGAAAAAAGACACTTCGGTTTATGTGGCAAAAAACGTACATCTCGACACTCTCGAGGAAATTAAAATCCATAGGGTATCACCCGTCGACCCAGAGTCCTGAAATTTGGCATAAAGCAAGGTCTCATAGCACAAGTATAGGAATAAATCTGAAAACTGTTGCGTCACAATTATAACACACACAATTATATGTATATTTTTTAGTCTATGACATACTAAATGTTAGACCATCCGATCAAAAATAAATCAATATAATAGTAGGCAAGAGTTTCAAGCTGCGTGCAATTGTCTGCATGTGGGGTAATCCCGCATGCGTGATGAAATCCGCACGATATTAAAAACATCCATAAGTACCAAATTTCCAAAGAAACATTCCACCGCTAGGAGATCTAGATTCATGAACTGACTCCAGGGTACCCGTTTGTGCGTCGTCGATGTAAATTACAGTCTGTACAATAGGAATAGTGGAGGTACCGGTCGGCGCGCCATGCGCTCGTAGCGCTCGGCGCGCAGCGAGTCCAGCGACACGTTGAGCGCGGCCAGGCCGGCGCGCTGCAGCGCGGGCAGGCGCCGCGTCAGCACCAGCCCGTTGGTGGTCATGGACACCGCGCGCACGCCCGCCTCCGAGCGCAGCCCCTCTGCACACACACACACTACGTGCTCAATCTTCGCTATAAACTGTAAGTCTAAATAACCAACTCACAAGATAATTAACTTAATTATACAACCTTATTTTTAGTACGAAACCTGAAACACCTGTCTAGTATTTTAATATAAAGAATCTATTACATTTCAACACTGTATTATGAAAAATCACAAAGCCAGTTATGGTACCTGGTTGGCGACGTAAATACATGGTCACCGGGCCACCCGGCCATCTGAGAGGTTGTTTTGCTTTCACACCCAGCTACAGGCTGTGCGCTGGCTCCTAAAGCCCGCTATGACCTGAAGTGACCTGTTTTGTACTTATTGTCGGTGATGTCCAACTTGTGACCTTTTATAAATATTTTTGGGAAAAAAAATTAACATGGTGAAAAATTTATTGGAATCGATTCAGTTAGTGATTCTGAACGAGGTATATTCAGGTTTTGCATATACTAAAAATAATGTTGTATAAATCCCTCACTTTCGTAGTAATGACCGAGCGAGCGTATTTACATTCTGTACAGGGCCAGAACGCAAGGGCGTGAAACTAGTCGCGTATAGATTGGAAATCACTTTTTAATCATGATCTTCCAATCTATACAAGAGTAGTACGCAAATACTACCTAATATCTCTGCGTAGGTACCCGAAACAAACAATGAACTGCTTTTCATTACCAGATTGTGTAAAGGATCACGATACATGACGATTCAAAACAGCTTTATGTCTGTTTCCGTTTTTGAAATTAAGAATGTCAACAAATGTAGGAGGGTCCAATGACCGTTATTCCACGGTTACCTGGCGCCTGCCTCACCTAACCTTATTCCATACTATACAGTGCCAGTATGAATGTGCACTAATCGTGCGTAGATCGGAATAATCGCGCCTGGATTAGATCAGCTTACTCGTACTGCCGCCAGCACTTCTTCTTTGCGAAATATTGATTGATTTATATGATATGTAGGTACAATTTGAAGAATACTTAAGTAGCAATTCGTTTTTATAAATATTTTAATCGTATTTTATTCTAAAGAACAAAGCCGTTTGAAAGAAGTAGGGAAAACCAGCGAAAAAATAACATGTTATTACCATTTATGAAAAAAATAACATGTTATTACCATTTATTTTTTGACAAAATTATTAGTAATAAGAAAAAATCACATCTTGATGTTATGAATCTATAATAAACATGATTTTTTTTTTTCATCCCTATGTTACTGGTAACGCTGCAGCGCTGGTAATCTATTAAGCTGGCTGTTCACTATGGTATGTAAATTGCATAGATAGACTCTGGCCAACGAAAGGGCACAACAAACGGGTGGCCATATTACAAAAAATTGAAGCTGTTCACCCTAGCTGTACGCCACTTAAACGGAGTTAATACGTTTGATTATTCATTAAAAAATAATAAGTATAATTGCCGGCATGGATCTTGAGCGCTGGCTTCAATTTGCGCAGAAGTCAAATATTCGGTCTCTTTATTGGTGTGAAGTGAGACGCGGGGGCGGGGAGTGTCAGTGTTCGGCTCGCCGCGCCACCGCGTCATAGACGTCACTCATGATTCGTTCCCTGCGCTTGCAGCATGTATCTAACAACGACGACGATTGGCTCGCCAATGTATGGAATGCGCAAAGCGATCCCCACTCTGACGCCGAGCGCTCAAGATCCGTGCGATTATACAGGGTTATTTGTAAAACACTGGCAACCTCTCTGGACTGTGTTACTAACGAACGCTATAAACAAGAACTTAACAAGTTGCCATATTTAAAAAAAAAACAACAACTTTTGTTCTATGACTTTTAAAAATGTATCAATTTTAGTTCATCAGATTTTCATACAAAGATATAGTTAGCTTGTCAGTTGAACATTGTATTGAACTGTCCTTTGTTGAGTGAGCTAGATGAGCATGTTGTAGTGTGCGTGTACAGACCCCCGAACCCTCAAAACTTTAGTTTGTTTGAATCAACAATGGAAGATATTCTAGCAAAACTTGCAGATAGTAACAAAACTATAATAATTTGTGGTGATTTTAATATCAATATTTTAGAAAATGATTCAAATAGCTGCAGATTTTTAAGCCTTTTCAAATCATTTAATTTGTCTAATGTTTTTACAGAACCAACTAGAGTAACTCCAACCTCTGCAACTTGTATTGATATTATTTTCTGTGATTGTGATTATTTAGATAAAGTCATAGTAAATTATCTTCCGTCTGATCATAGTGGACAAACAGTGTCTTTCAAGTCTAAAGCAACTTTGGAAAAAGCTTAAATTCAATTTAGGCCAATTACACTTAGCAAATTGATAAAATTTAATAGTAACATACATAATAAGTTAAATGTTGTTACCACAATATTGATGATGCTAATAAATTTTATGATAATTAATTTTCAGTAATAATCAATGAATTTAATAAAAGTTTTGAAAAGAAGTCGAAAACTATTTACTTACCCTAAGTTTGTATTTAGCGACTGGGCGACTAAAGGTATAAGGATAAGTAGGGGAAGACTATATGCGTTATATGGCCTGAAGCCATTTTTTAACTCTGAAAGCTTTAACAAATAAGTAAATAACTATTCTAAACTCTTTAGAAAAAAATGCAAAGTAGCGAAGGCCCTTTTCATAAGCAAAATCAAATCGGCAGACAATAAAATAAAGACCGTTTGGAAAGTTATTAATAGTGAAACTGGTTGAAATAAGGAACGAAACACGGATTTTTTATTGGAGACTGCACATGGTCCCATAAGTTCTAACATAGAAGTAGCCCAAGAGTTTGTGAATTTTTTCACCAACATACCTCTTAAGACTACGGAAAAAAAATTTGTTATATCCCATATAATCGAACTCAAGTACTTAGTAGGTACTTACACTCTTTTTTACCGAGTACATCTTTTTTCCAAATTCAGAATATCTTAAAAAGTAATAATAGATTGTCTTTTTTTTATTGATGATAGGTTCGCGCTTGACCGCCATCTCACCTGATGGAAAGCGACGATGAGATCGACGATGGAACGCGCTTACCTAGAAGAAACCTACTCACTCTCGACTTAAAGATTCCCAGGTTGTAGCTATCAGGAAATACAGACTCCGGCATGGAATTCCACTCCTTAGCTGCACGCACAATGAAAGTGTTCCAAAAACGTTTTTGTATGTGTTTTTTGAAGGTCAAGGTGGTCGGTTATCGGCACGGTTACACCCCGGAAAGTTAGAGCGGGGCTGAATTGGCTCCTTTTAGCGGAAAATAGACACGCCTGGGTTTTTGCAGCATTGAACCTGACCAAATTGGCATCGCCCCATTCGGAGACTGCCTCCAAGGACAAGTTCAACCATAGCCTCTCGGAGAGACTGGATCTGTGACCCACTAGCTCGCGCGTTGGATATGTAACTCTCGGCAACAGTGGTGTCATCTGCATACCCAAAGGTACCGCGCTTAAGCAAATCGTTTATGTGCAGCAAGAATAATATTGCCGAGAGTACTGACGCCTGAGGGACCCCGGCATTAATAGCCATTTGACAGGACAAGCAGCCATCGATAACCACTCGGATGGACCGGTCACTCAGGAAATCTGCGATCCAAGTACACAATCCAGCGGGTAAACCGAAAGAAGGAAGCTTACTAATAAGACTTTCGTGCCAAATTCTATCAAAAGCCTTCGAGATATCGAGGGAGACGGCAAGCGCTTCCCCGTGCATTTCGATGGCTTCACTCCAGATGTGGATAGCATACGCTAGAAGATCTCTAATTGACCGATTTCGGCGAAAGCCGTATTGACTGTCACTTAGGACATCATTAGCTTAAAATGAACGTTTTTCTGTAACTATAACGGTTAAGGTACCTGTCCTTTTGACCTGCGACCAAAATCCTCTCAGTAGAAGTCATATCAACACCGACCGAAGAACAAATTGCCAAAAGTCGATTTACGTGGTAACAAAGATCATCTTGCATAATCTATTTCCATCGGTATAATATATCTTGTTGCTATCTAGCTTTGAGGCAAAGTTATCCATGACTAATCGCTCATCCTACATTGAAATTAACCCTCATTATGAATAGGGGCTTAGTGTATTCGGTAGTTTCTTCGAATCTTGTGTATAGATATCGAATGATTATTATGGATGAATGATCGATGCTTACGTATGATGTCGGCGAGGTCCTTGCGCAGCGTGGGCTCGCCGCCCGTGAGGCGCACCTTGTCGACGCCGGCCGCCACGAACACTCGCGCCAGCCGCAGCAGCTCCGCGCGCGACAGCAGCGCGCTTCGCGCCGACAGCGGCACGCCTTCCGCCGGCATGCAGTACTGACCTGTCACGACCACTTATTACTACACCACATTCCAGAAAATTTATTTTTCTTAAGGCAAGCTTAACTCAGGCGCGGTAGGCATACCTCTGCCTCCTCTCAATAAGTTAGCTTTACGTAAAAAAATACGATGCCCGCGGAATTTCCCGCCGTTCATTCGAGTTCACGAATACGAGTAGGTAAAGTCTGTGCGATAAAAGAACCGTCGTGGCATAAGGTGAAAACAACATTAAAGATTTTAAGTAGCAACCCAACCCAGCCATCCGTCAAATGCCAAACGTCATAAAATGTTGACACCGGTTTGTTTACTATGTTATTTTGTTGTGATTTTTAATTGAAATCTTCAGAAATATGATAAAAAATTTCACCGAGCTGCAAGGGAAATAATATTTAATATATTACCGTTTTGCCAAAGATAACAAATGGCAAATCACACCATAATTGATCAAAACAAAGTCACGAACTTGGGAAACATTGGTATTCTGTTTTTTGGTACGTAACACTTTTATTTTAATCTTTCTAGACTTCCTAGGTAAACTCCTGTCCCTGTTATCTCCAAATATATATAAATTAAACGGAAATTCATTTAAACATGACGATATTTGTTTATTTTGTTTTGGTCAATATTTTCGATGGCTAGTATAAAGAGTATTGATACTTTTAATTTAAAATGCGTTTCGACTAACTAAGAATATTTATTTTCAGGCTTGAGTAAGGATACAGTAACTAAAATAAAAAAGGGCAAGTGCGAGTCGGACTCGCGCACTGAGGATTCTGTACAAAGCCTATGAAATCAATTCCCGAATTGTGTTACAAAGATTTTTCCGAATTGCAAACATTTTTTTTTTGTGGCGGATCTACAAATTTACAATTTTTTAGATTTTTCCCTGTACTTGTTCTATGAGACCTTGATTTATGCCAAATTTCAGGATTCTAGGTCTACAGGATTCACCCTATGAACTTTGATTCCCTTGAGTATCGAAATATACGTTTTTTTGCGACATAAACGGCCGTATCTTTTTTTTTTCGTTAACTCAGAAGTCTAATTTTTTCACAACTTCAAAAGACCGCAGACTTGAGTGTATGGTTTTAATTTTAACTCGATACCTCCAAGCGTTCTCGAGTTAATGGATCTTAACAGATAAACAGACGGACAACCAAGTGATCCCAAGGATCTTATATACGAGATGTTCCCTTACAGGCTAAACAGATTTTTTACGAAGCAACATTACAAATTATGAAGTGTACTTTTTTTTCATAGTCATTAAGTTCATAGTTTTCATTGATTACCAAAAGGGAAAAATGTACTGAGGAAGACAACGAGAAAGTGGTAGTGTGTCCCATTTTTACCTTTATATTAACTAGGGTAAAAATAAACTTGCTGTTAGCTACAATATTCCAGTCAGTGATAATAGACCGATCCCAGTCAAAGTGATAGAACCATTTCCTTTGGAACTGGGTAAGTGGTCGTTGGTGGAACCTACCTAGATAGGCAGTGCAGCAGTTTCTTCACGCTATTTTCCTTTACCGATTCGTGTTTGCATTTAAATGTTCATCATCATTACAATCGAAAGACGCCCACTGATCGACTTAGGTCTCCCCCAGGTGTCGCTACAATTAACGGTTTGTTACTCATTACGCAAAAACTTATAAACGGATGAATTTAATGATAAACGTTGCAATAATATAGCTTATAACTTATTTTTTTGCTAAGTTTCATCACGTGAGCAAGTTCAATAAATAGGCTACTAATATTATAAATGCGAAAGTTTGTGAAGATGGATGGAGGTACTCGTATGTATGGATGTGTCGCGCAAAAACTACTAGAAAGATGAACTTAATCATAAACATTGCAATAATATAGCACATAAGCTATAACTTTGCAGTTTCATTAGGTGAGAAAATTCAGCCAATAGGATAATTTTTATTATAGGGTGAAGCCGCTGGAAGAAGCTAGTCTAACATAGTTTCAAAATATCAAGATTTAACAGTCGCACTATAATGACGTCACAATGTTGCTTACATAACAAAAACGAAATTTATCTACAGCAGCGCCCTCAAATCCCACGATGTTTTACTTTCCGCACAGACTCTACTGCGTAACGTCACAGAATAGTGCAATGCTATAGATCAACTTGAATTGATTAATTTCTGTTTTATTAAATTTTCAAAAGTCGTGGAACTCAATTTGTGTTGTTGTGTTTGTTGTGATGATGTACTCCAGCACCGAAAATAGTATTTGTAGAAAATGGTCATAATGACACATTTTTGCACTATGACATGAGTTGCCATAAATATTATGATTTGTTGTGATTATTATTGAAATCCGGATTTTCTTCGACTTTTACAAATCCGGTTTTTAAGACTCAAATTCTTTTTTTATTTCACATTTCAGTCAAAACTGATTTTAACGAATAATATTTGTATTTATCCACAAATTTCTATTAAAAGTAGTCCGAAAAGTTTTTAAATTAGTAGGATTAGGTGTAGTGTAGTGTATTTGCGCGAATTTGGCCCGTCGTAGAGATACAACTATTCTAACGACAGATATAGCTTTTTCAAATTTCCATAAAGTTACTGATGCCTAAAAGATTTGTTGATTATTTCAGTTCATTTTATTCTGTCGTGCTGTGGATGCAGCGAAAAGTAAATATTTTAAATATTTTATGCTATTATATTTCATTTTTATTAAAATAAACTTAAAAAAAACTCCAAAGTTCGAAAACTTCGGATAATCCGGATTTTCACAGCGAGCTGACAACGTCGCATAATGTCGTAGGTAGTTTTCATACGTTTTACCGAAATTATTTCGGTTGATTAAGGACTTATTTACCTATTTTGACAAATATCACGGTTTTTCGGGAACCATTATGATGCTCTAGAAATCATAATTATGAGTATATCTTGGTATCAAATAAAAGACAATATATTTATCTCCAGGATGGCATAAAAAAAATATTACGGTCTCATATAAAATTTTCATGTAAATACGATTTTACCAACGCACTAATACAAGAAAATTACGAAACACAGTGTACAATTTTGTATATTTATCTATAAAACTGTAGTAAAGTAGTATTAATTTTGGTCACTAGATGGCGTTGTTAGATTACGTCACATTTCTACATCTCGCTATGGTTTCGTTACCGAGCTTTTATAGGGTCTCAATCAAATTACTATTAAATGTCTTCGTCTCAGTAACATTGGTTTTATTCATGGTCCTTCGAGTGGGATAAGATACGGAACAGTGAGCAATTTTGCAAAGTGCGACAGTGGCGCTCCCTATCGGTAAAAAGTTGCGACTAAAGTTGTGAGTAAAGTGATTACGTCATTACGTGTAGTTGTGTGCCGGAAAACTGTAAGTACTCTTTGACTTGTGTAACTTGTGAATTTCAAAGACGTAAAAATTCTAAGTCTTTGAAGTTACCAAGACTTGTAAAATTTCAAAAAGCGACCAGACGGGGAATCCATGCCCGATTTCGGCTAAGTGTTAAGAAGTTCAAACACTTAGAATAATTTTGATAAAATTGGACTTAGAAAAATTCTAACATAACTGGACTTAGAAAATTTTCGGAAACCGAACTTAGAAAAATTTTGGAAATTGAACTTGGAGATTTTCAAAGTTATTGCTGGAACATCAACTTCAACATGGATTCGCTTATCAGATTGCAAGTCGACATAAACAAAAAAATAGAGAGAGCATTTACTAATTATAAAAAATCTCCTAAAGAGAGAATCACTGAAAGCTATTTGGAAACAAAACTTGAAAGTTTGGAAAAACAGTGGTTGATGTTTGATGAGACCCATACGAAACTTATAACACAGTGCAATAGAGTAGAGTTCGAAAAGTCGGATTACTATTATAATGACATGTACGGCCAATCGGAAGATTTATACTCTGATTATAAAATAGCAATGAAAGATCGTTTGAAAACCTATGCTTCAAATAAAAGCTTCGTGTCCGAGGACTGTGGCCAAGGGTCTACAGGCAACCAAATAATCCAGAAAGGCATAAAGCTACCTAGAATAACAATACCAACGTTTTCTGGTCACTACTCGCAGTGGACATCGTTTCGGGATCTCTTTGTATCATTGATTCACAATAATCACTCTTTAGACAACGTGCAAAAATTACATTACCTAAAAGGCTATTTAACCGGTGAAGCTGAACAACTTTTACGACATCTACAGATCACAAGTGCTAACTATACTATTTGTTGGAACATTTTAGAAAATAGATTTAACAACAAAAAATTTCTAACAGATTGTATTTTGAAAAGATTCTTTAGTCAAAAAAACCTTACTAATGAGTCATCTAGCTGTTTAAAAGAAATGTTTGACACCACCAACGAATGTTTAAATGCTTTAAAAAATGAAGGTGTTGATGTAACAAATTGGGATCTCATTGTTATTTACATTTTATGTTCTAAATTAGATAATGAGTCTCGTAAGCAGTGGGAAGCTAAAATTTGTTATAACAATAACGAATTACCAACCTTAAAGAGTTTTTTAGAGTTTATTGAACACAGATTTAGGTCACTTGAATTTTTATGTCCAAAAGTCGTTAAAAGCCACACCACAACCAAGTCACATCATGTTCATCAGAGTAAACCATCTGAATGTTCTTTTTGTTCGAACAATAGCCATAAAATAGGGAATTGTAAAGAATTTGCTAAACAAGAATTGTCATCGCGTCGTAATTTTGTCCAAAGTTCCGGATTGTGTTTCAATTGTTTAGGCGCAAACCATTCGGTAACATCGTGTCGTTTGCCCACTAGATGTCGAATTTGCAAGAAGAAACACCATTCATTGCTGCACTCAACCAATAATAACCAACCAACTGATAATGAGGAACAAAACAAGCAATCAGTTGATAGTACCAGTGTTGTTGTAAACGCAACAACATCAAAAGACGAGACCACCTTGAGCAACATAACTAGTTGCTTTTCTAACACAAACTGTCAAGTTGTATTGGCAACTGCCTTGGTAAAAGCAGAAACGAACACTGGGTCTACCATAACACTGAGGTCTTTAGTGGACCAGGGATCACAGGCTTCTTTTATAACGGAGTCTGCAGTCCAATTACTTGGGCTTAAACGAAACAAATGCAACAGTGTTATATTTGGAGTGGGCAGTGATAACACAGCCTCACTAAACTGTAAGAATGTAGTTTATATCAAACTGCAATCTCTCCAGGACCCTACATTTACCATACAAGTCAAGGCATATGTACTTACCAAGTTAACTTCATTTCTACCTGAAAGAAAAATTGTGGTCCAGCTGTGGCCTAACTTACCAGTTTTGAAGTTAGCAGATCCGAAGTTTAACATACCTAACAAAATAGATTTACTGCTTGGTGCAGAAGTCTATAGTCAAATTATAAGCGAAGGATTGATTCGAGGACCACCAGGGACACCAATAGCGCAAAACACCAAGTTGGGTTGGGTTTTGTCTGGCAAGGTGGGGGGTGATAGTGAGACCAACACTGTCAGTTGCAACAGTACTATCATCACTTTGCATACCAACATTTGCAATGAAGATTTTAACCTGAAACAATTCTGGGAACTCGAATCAGACAACTTTACCCTGGGTAAAAAACAATTTACTCCAGATGAAAAACGTTGTGAAGAGATTTTTACCAAAACAACCAAACGCGACAGTTTCGGTCGGTATATTGTAAAGTTACCGTTTAGAGAAGAAGATCCGAGCTGTAAATATGGAAATTCGCGAGATATTGCTATTAAAAGATTGTTATCTTTAGAAAGGCGTTTTATAAAAGTACCAGATTTAAAAACTAAATATTCCGAAGTTATTAACGAATATTTAAAGCTCGGTCATATGGAAATAGTACCTAAAAATGAAATTGATAACGCTGAAGCTGTATACTTACCTTATCATGAAGTTGTTAGAAACGATAAAACAACTACCAAATTCCGAGTCGTATTTAATGCTTCCAGTCGGGATAGTAACGGTGCTTCACTTAATAACAACCTTCTTGTAGGGCCAACCTTACAGGCCAATCTTAGGCACACTATTATGAAGTGGAGACTTCACCCTATCTGTTTGGTAGCTGATATCGTCAAGATGTATCGTCAGGTAAAAGTGACTGACCAAGATGCAGACTATCAACGGTTGGTGTGGAGAGCTGACTGTAAAGAAGACATACAACATTTACGATTAGGAAGAGTAACTTTTGGAACGGCCTCTGCTCCATACTTAGCAGTAAGAACGCTTCACCAAGTCGCTTATGACGAAGGAAACCTATTCCCGTTAGCATCTGAAAAAATATTAAATGACTTTTACGTTGATGATTTGCTCACTGGATGTCAAACTGTATCTGAAGGAAAACAGATATTTACAGAAATTACGAGCATACTAAGCAAGGGAGGCTTCGAACTGCAGAAGTGGTCAAGTAATGATAAGCAATTGTCTAGAGCAATTAATGAAAACCAAACAGCTATAGAAAGCAACATAGAACTGAAAGAAAATGAAATCATGAAGATACTGGGACTTACCTGGAACCGACGAACCGATGATTTCGAATACTCCGTTCAATTACCACCGATTAGCGAACCTGTAACAAAAAGAAAAGTTATTTCTGATATCGGAAAGCTGTTCGATCCGATGGGATGGATTTCGCCAGCAATCATAAAAGCTAAAACAATGATTCAAAAGCTTTGGCTTGCAGGGATAGAATGGGATGATAAATTACCATCTAATCTCTTAAACGAGTGGATTACTTACCGTACGGAACTGAATGTACTCACCAAATTTAGACTTCCACGATGGATTAACTCAAGGAAGAACAGTACCATGGAACTCCATGGATTTAGCGACGCATCCAATGAAGCTTATGCTGCTGTAGTCTATATGCGTGTTGTAGATAATACAGGAAACGTTTACATCAATCTATTGACTTCCAAAACGAGAGTAGCACCAATTAAACAAGTATCAATTCCGAGGCTTGAGTTGTGTGGCGCAGTTTTGTTATCTAAGCTTTTACAAGAAGTCTCAACAGTTTTGAACATTTCAAAGGGTAACATACGTGCGTGGACAGACTCCACAGTTGTGCTGTCTTGGCTAAGCAGTCACCCAACTCGCTGGAAAACGTTTGTAGCCAACCGAACGTCGGAGATACTCAACATTTTAGATAGGGACCAGTGGTCACATGTGTCATCTTCTGACAATCCAGCAGATTGTGCGTCTCGCGGAATAAATCCATCAGAATTACCCAATATTGAATTATGGAAAACAGGGCCGTCATGGTTGAAAAATGCTATTATTAACTATGATAGAAAAGAAATACCAGACAGTAATCTAGAAGAAAAAACAAAGAAAGTTTATCATGTTACGCATAGTGATAATATCGAGCTATGGACTAAGTTTTCGTCTCTTCGTAAGTTAGTTAGGGTTTTAGCTTACTGCAGGAGATTTATCAAAAAATTAAAAAGTGTAGGTAATCATAACTTACCTGCATGGTTGACTAGCACTGAATTAAATGAAGCTCTTCATATATGTATTAAAGAATGTCAAGCAACAAATTTTCGGCAAGAAATAAAAGATATTGAAAAAAATAAAAATGTAAACAAAAAAAGCAAACTTACATCATTAAACCCGTTTGTAGATGACTCTGGCATATTAAGGGTTGGCGGTCGTCTGGAAAGGGCTGAAATTAAAACCGATTCAAGACATCCAATAATCTTACCATCAAAAGCTCATTTCACTGATTTAGTCCTCGCTGAAACTCATCACATCACATTGCATGGTGGACCACAGCTAATGCTGAACTATCTGCGGACTAAATATTGGGTTATCGATGCTAAAAATCGAGCAAAAATGGTTGTTCGAAGATGTGTTGTCTGTGTACGACATGCTGCACAGACAAGAGATCAACTGATGGGACAACTACCTCCAGCTCGGGTTACACCAATTCGAGCGTTCTATCGGAGCGGTGTTGATTATGCAGGTCCCATACAGATTCGTACCTCTAAAGGAAGAGGTCACAAGGCATATAAAGGTTATATATGTTTATTTATATGTATGGCTACAAGAGCTATACATTTGGAGGCTGTGAGTGATCTAACGTCACAAGGCTTTCTTGCAGCCTTTAAACGGTTTGTTGCCAGACGTGGACATTGCGCTGAGTTATTTAGTGATAACGGAACCAACTTCGTAGGTGCCGCCCGTGAACTTAGAAGCTTGTTCGCACAAGAAAAATCGAGTATGCTGGTAGAAATCGCTGAATATTTAGCAAACAACGGCACTACGTGGCATTTTATTCCACCACACGCTCCACACTTCGGCGGATTATGGGAGGCTGGGATAAAATCCACCAAGCATCATCTAAAGCGCATAATTGGCAATGCAACTCTCACTTTTGAAGAGATATCAACAGTATTGTATCAAGTGGAAGCTTGCCTGAACTCCCGTCCTTTGTCCCAAATCAGTATCAATTCTCAAGATCCTACGCCCCTCACTCCAGGACATTTTTTGATAGGTGAACCTTTAGTATTGGTACCGGAGAACAATTATGAAACATCACCTATCTCATCATTGAAACGTTGGCAATTAACGCAACAAATGTTGCAACATTTTTGGCGGAGGTGGTCTAGTGAATACTTAACTCAATTTTTACACCGATACAAGTGGGCAAACAAAACACCAGAACCAGAAATTGGTGACTTAGTTTTAATTAAGGAAGATAATCTTCCTCCAGCCAAATGGCTTTTAGGCAAAATAACCGCGAAACACCCGGGTTCGGACAACGTAACGAGGGTAGTGACTCTGAAATGTAAAGATGGCTTATTTAAACGACCAGTGACTAAACTTTGCATACTATCTGTCGCTCAGTAATGTTTTTTTTTTAACTTGTTATATTAGAATTGTAAAGTTTTGTTGTTATCATAGTTACTGTTGTTATTATCTAACTGTTTTTTTATCGATGTGTATTTGTTTTTTAACCACCATAATTTACTTATCATAATTTTAAATGTTATACAGTCCATTTTTTCGAATTTCATAGGTTCATGGTGGTCGGAAATAATGAACATTCTGTCCATGGTGGTCGGAATGTACAATTTTGTATATTTATCTATAAAACTGTAGTAAAGTAGTATTAATTTTGGTCACTAGATGGCGTTGTTAGATTACGTCACATTTCTACATCTCGCTATGGTTTCGTTACCGAGCTTTTATAGGGTCTCAATCAAATTACTATTAAATGTCTTCGTCTCAGTAACATTGGTTTTATTCACACAGAGTCTGAGTAGGAACCCGTAACTTAAATCCAGTAAACATTTTTACTTTAAAAAACATAAAATAATACAGCTTATATAGTCTTCAACACCTATAGCTAATTATTTTGAACCTACATAAATAACTTTATGATTTATGACCAAAATAAAACCACTCTCAATATTTCTTCATACATTTTTCATTGAACGCGCGATGTCTAGCGTCAGTCCGCGCTCAGAAGCGCTTGTGAACGGGTGTCTGTATCGCTCTCTTACAAAAAATAAATACGTCTAAAATGTGTGCCGACTTGTATACTACGACTGCAAAGACGTGCTACTTTTTCGGACCGAAATAAAAGTACAAATATCATACTAATTTTTTTTTAAATTGTTATTATGGACTAATAATGGACTTACTGATACAGAATGAGTTTTATTCTAAAACAAAAACCAGAAATGGCCAACGGAACTTCATACTTACATAGATATCACAACGTAGATAGATAGGCGACTATGACAATAAAAATAAATAAATGTTTTTTTTTTTTTGGAACGAAGTTCCTTATCGCGCGTTGTGAAAGGGGGCTAGACGGAAAAAATTCTCACGAAAAGTTGTACCGACACTTTGCTTTTTTTTTCTTTTTTTTTTCCTTCTTTAATATTCCTTCACAATTTTTTTTTTAATGTTTTTGGCTTGGAAACTAAATCTTTATCTATTAATGGAAATTCAAGATGGCGGCTGAAATAGATTATCAACTTTTTCGATATGGGTGTAGTTTTCGTGGTTTTCGAGGGTGTTGAAACCGATAGTACTGTCAAAATATAAATCCAAGATGGCGGCTGCAAGAAATTATCAAATTTTTCGTCATGGGTGTCGTTTTCATGGTTTTCGAGGGTGCTGAAACCGATAGTACTGTCAAAATATAAATCAAAGATGGCGGCTGCAAGAAATTATCAAATTTTCCGTCATGGGTGTCGTTTTCATGGTTTTCGAGGGTGTTGAAACCGATAGTACTGTCAAAATATAAATCCAAGATGGCGGCTGCAAGAAATTATCAAATTTTCCGTCATGGTTGTCGTTTTCATGGTTTTCGAGGGTGTTGAAACCGATAGTACTGTCAAAATATAAATCCAAGATGGCGGATGCAAAAAATTATTAAATATTTCGTCATGGGTGTCGTTTTCATGGTTTTCAAGGGTGTTGAAACCGATAGTATTGTCAAAATGTAAATCCAAGATGGCGGCTGCAAGAAATTATCAACTTTTTCATCATGGGTGTCGTTTTCGTGGTTTTCGAGGTTGTTGAAACCGATTGTACTGTCAAAATGTAAATTTAAGATGGCGGCTGTCAGAAATTATCAACTTTTTCGTCATGAGTGTCGTTTTCATGGTTTCGAAGATGTTGAAATAGTGCTGTCAAAATTAACATAAAATAGGATAGTATTTTTTAGTTATATTGTATTGGCTAGACGGAAAAATTCTCACGAAAAGTTGTAACGACGCTTTTTGCTATAGTAAGCTATTGTAAGCCGTGCGGCGTGCGAATGTTTCTCTGTCTGTCTCTCTCTCTCTCTTATAGAAAGCAAGCCAGAACGGAACTTCGTTCCATCCGGGTGTCCCTTGACACCTCAGTAGTTTTTTTTTTATTATTATTATTGATAGGCTCGCGTTTGACCACTATCTCACCTGATGGTAAGTGATGATGTGGCCGACGATGGAGCACGCTTGCCTAGAAGTAACCTATTCACTCTCGGTTCTGAATAGTTATGTTAAAAATGGTACCGTCGAAGTGACCTGATGATGATGATGATGGAGCTGGAAGATAGGCACCGGAACTCCGTAATTAATCAATGTGTCCTAGCCATGTTTGGGCTTATTAGAATTGTCATGAGATGCACTTTGGCTGTAAGGTACTATCAAACTGATTTGATGATGATGATGGAACCGGAAGTTAGGCACCGGAACTCCGTAATTAATCAATGTATCCTAGCCTTGTTTGGGCTTATTAGAATTGTCATGAAATGCAATTTGGCTATAAGGTACTATCGAAGTGACCTGATGATGATGGAGCCGGAAGATAGGCACCGGAACTCCGTAGTTAATCAATGTATCCTAGCCGTGTTTGGGCCTATTAGAATTGTCATGAGATGCACTTTGGCTATAAGGTACTATCAAACTGATCTGATGATGATGGATAACCCTATAGTAATCCAATCGGCCGTTGAATTTTGTCATGAATCTTGAAACTCGATAAAAATAATTTGTTCGAGCTTAGAATATAGGTTATAATGACATGTATGACATCGTAGTGCAATTCGAGTATAGTACAAAATAAAACAATATCTTCCAGTACCAAGATAAATTAGGACACTTTTCACTACATATTATAAAACAAAGTCCCCCGCCGCGTCTGTCTGTCTGTCTGTTCGCGATAAACTCAAAATTTACTGCACCGATTTTCAAGCAGTTTTCACCACTCGTTAGCGTGATTCTTGAGGAAGCTTTAAGTATATAATTTGTTAAGTTTTTGTATGTATTTTTGTGTACATTAACGATATTTGTTGAAGAGGTCGGGAAAAAATAAGCCGTCTGGGAGCTTATAACGAAAACGCTGCCTAAACCCTTTGAGATATAACAAAATAATGTTTCGTGGAGTTGTGTATCTTATATAGGTCTACAGGAAAGTCCGCGGTGGCATGTGTCTATCTCTTAAGGTTAACATAATATATCCATTTTACTACCTTTAAAAATTGGCATTCATGAAGTGTTTATTGGAAAGCTATTTACATAGTTACGGTATTAATTTTTATCAAAATAAGTTACTTCGCGTTCAATACTATATTAGTATCTGTAAATTACTTTTTGAATCATTTAAATCGGAGGTACCATTAGAAAGCTTTCATAAATTTAATAATTCTCAAAATTAAATTCACGAGTTCACGAGTTCCGCTCTTCAGTAGCTACGCATGACGCGGTCGCTGATCGTCCCCCCACACCTTTTTGCCTACTGTTTCTTTAGCTAATAAGCCGAACGACAATAACGCACGACTGATGACTGTGTGTTGTGTTTTCTTTTGGATGTTGTTGAAAAGTTATAATTGCATTTTTGTTTTGTGTTTGTTTTCTTAACTAACACAAAACCAACAATGGTTGTATATGTGAATTAAGGTAGTAAGAACTACGCTGCTCACGTTTATAAAATGGAGGTCCAAAATTTATGGGAAATAACATTAGGTAACGCCACGTGGGCGAAGCCGCGGGCAAAAGCTAGTGTATTTATAAATCAATTTTTCCTGTTGCCATTTTGATATACAAGGAATTAAAGTTGCCACAATATCATGATATTAAATTAACGATGATTTATTCATCTCCCAGTTACATGTTTTAAAATTATTCAGTCCCATACAATCTTTTCACAGAAATACAATACAGAAATTGGCTATGCTACAAATAGGGTCTGGATAGTACACATAACGGCTAAATCCGTTGTATATTTTACCTTATAATTATATTAAAAAAAGTTTTTCCAAAAAATATAACCGACTTCATAAAAAAAAACACTAAAACCATCAAAATAATTTTAATTTCGGAAGTCGGTGTTTCTCGATATTGTTTGTTCCTTATTTAACACTTACTTACAGCCAGAGTACCTTTTTCTCATGACAATTCCAATTAACTCAAACCCTGCTAGGATAAATTCATTGTTTTATTATCAAGCTTCCGTGTCTACCTTGCGGCTCCATCATTATCATCAGATCAGTTTGATAGTACCTTATAGCCAAAGTGCGGCGCATCTCATGATAATTCTAAATAGCCCAAACACGGGTAGGATACATTGATTAATTACGGAGTCCCGATGTCTATCTTCTAGCTTCATCATCATTAGATCAGTTTGATAGTACCTTATTGCCAAAGTGCATCTCATGACAATTCTAATAAACCCAAACACGGCTAGGATACATTGATTAATTACGGCGTTCCGGTGCCTAACTTCCGGCTCCATCATCATCAGGTCACTTCGATGATACCATTTTCAACATACCTATCCAGAAACATTCATTTATTTGTATTATCGTAGTCGCATAACTATGTTCATTGTGATATCTGTGTGAGTATGAACTTTCACTGGCCATTTCTGGTCTTCTTCACCAGTTCCACTTCATCAAATGTAATTTTTTGAGTGTAAATGCTTAAGTCTTTGATGAAAATACCAAAAGAACTATACGGTTGCTTATGATATTTGAGGAGTTCCCTCGATTTCGCCAAGATTCCGTCATCAGATCTCGACTTGGTGACTATGGGACCATTTGGGAAGTATACCCTTTCCAACAAAAAAAGAATTTTTCAAATCGGTCGTTAAGCAACGAAATTATGCGCGTACATACATAAAAAAAATTCAAACGTCCGAATTGAGAACCTCCTCCTTTTTTAGAAGTCGGTTAAAAATCCATAAGTTTTCATAGTTTTAACTGTATTTTACGATTAGATCGAATATTAAATTGGAAATACCTACTTGCTTCAGACATCGTACGAGTATTTATTGAGTTTGAAGATTTAATTCATGTCGGAGAGGGGTTGTGCGTTGTACCTAATTGTCTGATAAAATTAATCTCAAATACCCATTTGATTTTGTTAAATATAATATTTTTAAAGAAATAAGCCTGGGAAATAATCGTAGGTTTACAAAGAAATTGGTCGTTATTACCCGTAACGATATGGCAACTACTTATTTTTGCTATACGAGTAGTACTCGAAACTGGATAAGCAGGCAATTACATATTGCCATATAGTAATACTGACACTAAAAATAAAACAAGCTTGACTCAATTAATACTTACTAAGAAAAATAAAATAATACCTCAAATATCAAGACATGTTCGGGTAAAGTATAAAATTGAGCGAACAATGGGCTCTATGTGTGCGTGCGCGTAAGGTCGATGTATTGCGACCAAGATACCTAAATTCGAGCGAGTGAATTTTGCTCACGCGTCCTTAAAGGTTTATACCGGTATATAACGGCAGCGTAGCCGCAAATCTTAACCGGTTTTGGTGTACCTTTAAAATAAAGCGGTACCGGTTTTTAATACCGGTAGCGTAACCGTATACCTTAACCGAAAACGGTCCCTGGTATAATCAGGGTTTTTATCCCAGTAAATACTCAAAAGTATGGGATAAGACTTTAATACTGTTTGGAACGTTTTATTTAATAATAAAGTTTAGTTGAATTTTAGTTCGCTTAAATAGATTTAACAAATCTATGTTATAAGTTTGGCTACTTTCATATGTTTTTACGTGAAGCCTGTTTTTTTTAATTTTTTTTATTTATTTTTCATAAATGTAGTTTTTTTTTAACATATATATTATGTATAATACAATTTATTTAATACAATACAATACAACACAATATACAATACACAATACAATATTACAACAATACAATATTTTTTATAATATATATTTTTTTTAACCCAAGTGTTTTACATGTTATTTCTACATTGTGTGGATCTGTGTACGTATACCAAATAAAATATTTTTCTTTCTTTCTTTGTTCTTTTCACTTAATTTGGAATGTATTTCCTTTAACGTGAGGCGACAAGTCAGCTTCTTTTTTTAGATATCAACTTCAATCTTATATTGAAGTTAATACGGTGGATTTTTAGTTAATAACAAAGATCTTTATAGTTTAACAATAATTATATTTGTTATGGCATGCTGTGATATTCCAATGGTCTTTTAATTAAAACTACTACAATCAAAGTAATATAAACCGCTAAATATAATGATAATAATATGGATGGCTTCCTTAAGAACTGGAATGAAAAAACGAGGAACCGCGATCGTTGGAAGGAGTGGAGGGAGGCCTTTGCTCAGCAGTGGGGCAGTGTGGACTAAGTAAAAAAAATAAAAAATAATATAATATAATAATTTGTGGTTCGACTGTGCAACGTGTCGATTTCGCCTCGTTACATGTTTCCGAACTTTTAAGGCGATTTGGCTTGAAAGACTTGGTATCATAGTAAAAAAAAATCTATTATTTTTCTATGATGAGCTGTCAGATTTGACAACGTCACTTTTTGGCCCAACTTTCATCCGCGAGCAGCGATATTTTTTTGCTCTCGTTAAATTTCTAAATCTGTGATAATCCTCTCTAATTTGAGCCCTGTTGTGTTACAAGTTTATCGTAACACAATTAGGCAGATGTTTCTTGAAAAAATACACCATAATTTCTGTAAGAACTTATTTTCAAATTTCTTCTTGACGCGATGGCGTATTCTTGAATTTCTTTGGCTTAAAAATCGTTGTTTATTTTCAGTCTAGCGATTTTTCGCCTCAGTTGTGGACTCTTATTGCTCCGATTGGCGCGCTAGACATTAGTTCGGAGAAAAAAACGGTAAGTATTTCTCAAACATAACCTAACTTCGCGACTGCGTGTCGACATTGTCATTATACTTCAGAATATTAACGTATTTTTTGATATTATTTCAGCAATCTGGCTTTTTTTTCTATTTTTTTCTTTTATATTTTTCTGGAAAAATATTTGAAGATTATTCTCCATTGGACCACGCCTGGAGTCTCCAAATACCAGACGACATTCCTATTTTCTACATAACGAATATTAACTTTTTTAAACTATTTTCAAATGAATCAGATGCAATACTATCCCACAGCAAAGATGTCATAGGTAAACTACGGACAGGGAAAAAAATTAAAGACAAAAGTTCTAATTATCTGTTTTATTCTCTGGTCCAATCTCTTACCCGACCAAGTTATCCCGGTTAATTTCGTGTTTCATCTGGCGCCCGAATTCCTAATTTTTTTATTCTTTTTTATTCTATTGGTGGAGCACATTTTTATAATATATTTTATACACACTCTCAGTTGGTCGTTAGTCGTTACAATCGACAACCAATTTTTTTTTATGACAACTGTCAAGTGTCGAAAAATTTTTCTCCAATTTTTCCAAAACAATACATATTAAAATACTATAACAAAATGAAATTATCCGAAAGAAAAAAAAAAGGCCAAACATACAATAAAACATCGTGTTATTGTGAAATATCTGTATATCTACCCAAAATGACTTCACACAAAATACAAGATAATCCTAACTAATATTATAAATGTGAAAGTTTGGATGTTTGTTACTTAATCACGCAAAAACAGCTGAACGGATTTGGATGCAATTTGGCATGCATATAGCCTTTGACATGGAAAAGAACATAGGCTACTTTTATCTCGGAAAAACATCTTATTCCTACGGGAAAACTCGTTTAGAGTGCGATAATCGAAGTACACGCGGACGAAGTCGCGGGCGGACAGCTAGTATGTCATATTATTTATGTAATGAAATGACCTCCTTGGAAATGACATTTCATTTTTTTAATTTTTAAGCTGTGGATACGGGGTGACGTATCATTCAATGACAGATGATGTTTAGATTATTTTGTGCATTTTATTGTTATAAAAACTTGTAGAGAGATAATTAAAGGGATATAATTGAGGAAGCGATATTAGTGAACTTTAATGTCGTTTCTTTGTTTTCAGGTGAGATAAAAGTGTAATTTTAGTTAAACGATAATTGTTATACTGTAAAAGCATGTTGAATAAAACAAATCTTTGTTTTCAGAGAAACAATTTGTGGTTTATTTCGAAAATCCTCAATAAAATCCATTATAAAACGACATTTTTGTTAACTAAAAGAAGATGGACCGGCTGCAATTTGAGTTTACGATGATAGCTTCAAATGATGGCAAATCAAATGTATTAGCCATAACCTCAATATCTACAGAAGAAGGAAAATGTTATGTTTTACCTGATGAGCTGAAGCCGGTGATTCATCATACATATATTGTCAAAAGGAATACTTTCTCAAAAATAAAAAATAGTATAAAGAAAAGGCATCAAAAGTAGAAAAATATGGATAAAATTGGATGAAGATCTTAAGAAAACATATAGAGATGAGGAAGGTAATATGCAATTTTTAGATCAATATTTAGAAGAAATAAGCACAAAACAACCAATAGACAAAAACGACAATTTGCAACATATCTTGGAAAAATTAATAGAAACTACTACAAAGAAAGAAAATCAACATAACCTAAAACATATTTCAGAGAAATTAATTATTGAAAAATTCACAAGCAAGAACCCTAATGCAATGCAATGGATTGAGAATTTTGAAAAGGAGTGTGAGCGCTTTAATATATCAAAAGATGAAACAAAAATAGATATATTGAGATTGTTTTTAGAAAACTCTTGTTTGGATTGGTATAGCTCGATGGCCATAAAACTAACAATAAAGGCTGAATGGAATGAATGGAAAGACAAATTTTTAGAAACTTTTAAAAACCGAGGATGGGACATAGTTACATATGCTCTCGCATTTAGATATAAAGAAGGACTACTAATTGTTTACGCTATTAGAAAAGAAAGGCTTATGCTAGGCATAAACAAATCGATAGACTCCAAAACAATGATAGATCTTATTGCAACAGGTTTACCTGGGTTTATCTTAAATAGGTTAAACAGAGAACTCAATGACACTACTGATTTGTTCAATGAGATAAGAAAATATGAAGGTATGATGTACAAGAAAAACTCAAGTACAATAAAGAGTTGCACATTCCTTTATAAAAATAAAACTAATGAGAAGAAGCCATGTAACACTTGTGAATCCTTGAACAAAGGAATTAGATATCATCCGGAAGAGTCATGTTGGTTCAAGAAAAATAAAAATGAATCTGAAAAAGTTTTTAAACCCAGAAATGTAAATAACAACTCCATTATTGAAGTAGATATAAATACTGAGAAAAAAAACGAGTAAGTACACCATTAATCAAAATCAAGCTCTTATTAGAAAATAAACTAGAAGTGAGCGGCATTTATGATTCAGGCTCACAGATCTCTTTAATAAATTCAAGACTGATTAAAATAAAAGAAAAAAAGGACAATGAGAATATAGCATATATGAAAACGGTTAATGGTGTGAAAAAAACAGATGGCTTGATAACAATAAAAATAAAAATATTTGATTTAGAAGAAGAGGTGGATGTATACATAGTAGAAAATGAATATTTTGATGATTTTATAATCGGATTGGATATGATAAAGAAATTCAAACTAACCCAAAACGAGGACTTGCGGATAGAACAAAAGATAAGAACAAATAAAATAGATGAAATGTCTAAAGATAACAGAAATGAAGAAAAGAATATAAAAACATTAGCAATAAATTTTAATGAACATATAGAAACAGAAGAGTTTGTAAGTATGACAGACCATTTAGATAATGAAAAGAAAATTGAGATCGAGAAAATAATAAAGGAATATAAAACAATTTTTGCAAAGGACAAGTATGATATAGGAACAGTTAGAGATTATGAAGCTCACATAGATTTACTAGTAAATAGATACTGTAGTAAAAGACCATACAGATGTACAATAGAAGATAAATTAGAAATTGAAAAGCAAATATCCATGTTACTAAAGAATAATTTAATAGAAGAATCCTACAGTCCTTTCGCTGCTCCAGTGACATTGGCATTTAAAAAGGGTGAAAATAGGAAATCCCGCTTGTGTATAGATTTCAGGGAACTAAATAAAATTGTTGTTCCACAAGCTCAACCTTTTCCGTTAATAGATGATTTGATTGTTAAAACTAGAAATTGTAAGTATTTTACTACACTGGATATAAATTCAGCATTCTGGGCGATACCATTACGGGTGGAAGATAGATATAAAACAGGATTTGTCACACAAGATGGCCACTTCCAGTGGACCTACCTTCCCTTTGGCTTGAAAACATCACCAGCAATTTTCCAGAGAATTTTAAGCAATATTGTAAGAAAGCACAATCTCACAGGATACTCCGTAAACTATATTGATGATATTCTGATATACTCGAACACCTTTGAAGAACATATAAAACACATAAGAAATGTATTAGAGGCAATAATACAAGAAGGCTTTAGATTGAAGTTTACGAAATGTAACTTTGCTTCAGACTCAGTAAAGTACCTCGGCCATGTAATTCAGAACAATTCGGTAAGACCACTAAAAGACAATTTGATCTCGATAAGACATTTTCCAACTCCTAAGACACAAAAGAATATCAGACAATTTTTGGGAAAAATTAACTTCTACCATGAATACATACCAAGAAGTGCAATTATTTTAGACCCATTACATAATTTATTAAGAAAAAATGAAAAGTTTGTGTGGTCAGAGAAGTGTGAAGAATCATTTAATCAAATAAAAAGATATTTATGTTCTCAACCTGTGTTGGAAATATTCGACAAAGACTTACCAATAAAAATCTTTACAGATGCATCTTTAGAGGGTATCGGGGCAATATTAAAACAGACTCAACTAGACGGTAAAGACAAACCGGTGGCATATTTTTCAAAAAAACTAAACGAATCTCAAAAACGAAAAAAGGCCATATATTTGGAATGTATTGCTATGAAAGAAGCAGTTAAATACTGGCAACACTGGCTAATTGGAAAACATTTCACTATTTACTCAGACCACAAACCTCTAGAGAACATGAATATTAAATGCAGGACAGATGAAGAATTGGGTGACCTCACATATTACCTATCTCAATATGACTTTACAGTAAAATATATACCTGGTAAAGAAAATATAGAAGCAGACTGTTTGAGCCGAAACCCTGTATTAGAATCAGAAGATAACAAGGAGGAACTATTAAAAATAGTTAATTTAATACAAATAAAAGATATAGTTGAAGACCAAGAAAAAAATGAAACAATAAAAGAAAAGAAACAAAATCTACTACATAAAAATAAAATCTATTATAAAAAAATAAAGAAACTTGAAAAGATTATACTCTCAGAAGAATTTAGTAAAAAAATTATAAAAAAGGTGCATGAAGATTTATGCCATATTGGAATCAGACAATTACAGAAAAAAATAAGTCCACTATATACAGCTAAAAACCTAACAAAAAATATCATAAATATTTGTAAAACATGCGAAATATGCATAAAAAATAAATCAAGATATCAAGGAAAATTTGGGTTAATGTCACAACTGGGACCAGCAACAAAACCATTTGAGATAATGTCAATGGATACTATAGGTGGCTTTGGAGGATCTAGGTCAACAAAAAAATACTTACACCTTTTAGTAGACCACTACACAAGATATGCGTTTATTGTGACTTCAAAAACACAGAACGCAAGTGACTTTATAAAACTAACAAAGAAAGTACTCGAGACAGATGAGATTGGAATAATTCTGACAGACCAATATCCAGGCATCAATTCAAAAGAATTTAAACAGTATTTGCAGGAGAATAACATCAAACTAATATTTACAGCTGTGAATACGCCATTTTCGAACGGCTTGAACGAAAGATTAAACCAAACAATAGTAAATAAAATAAGATGTAAAATAAATGAGAAAAATAATAAGAGAACATGGACAACAGTAGCAAGAGAATGTGTACAGAAATATAATGAAACAGACCATTCTGTTACAGGTTTTGCACCAAAATATTTACTGGATGGTACAAATGTCAGTATTTTACCAAATGAAATTAAAACAATAGAAAAGGAAGACAAGTGGATTGCTGATAGAAGATTAGCATTAGAGAATACAATAAAATCTCACAAGTACAACAAGAAAATATTTGATAGAAATAGGAAAATACAAGAGTTCGAGATAGGAGACAGTGTATATGTAGAAAATGGAAATAGACTGAACAGGAAAAAATTAGACGAATTAAAAATAGGCCCTTTCAAGATAATAGAGAAAATATCGAACTCCATTTATAAGATTGACACTGGCAACAGAAAAACAGAATCAACTTTATTCCACATAACAAAATTACAACCTGTTACGGCAGAAGATGAAGTAGAAGAAAACGAATAGGTATAAAGATAGCTTGCAGGTGCATTGTTTGTATTATATTATTTAGAATTTCCGTTCCTATGGGGGGGAGATGTAATGAAATGACCTCCTTGGAAATGACATTTCATTTTTTTTAATTTTTAAGCTGTGGATACGGGGTGACGTATCATTCAATGACAGGTGATGTTTAGATTATTTTGTGCATTTTATTGTTATAAAAACTTGTAGAGAGATAATTAAAGGGATATAATTGAGGAGGCGATATTAGTGAACTTTAATGTCGTTTCTTTGTTTTCAGGTGAGATAAAAGTGTAATTTTAGTTAAACGATAATTGTTATACTGTAAAAGCATGTTGAATAAAACAAATCTTTGTTTTCAGAGAAACAATTTGTGGTTTATTTCGAAAATCCTCAATAAAATCCATTATATTTATACGAAAAATAAATGTTGACGAGAGCCGCAGCTCGCCGAGCACACCCACCACCTCCGGCCTCGTCGCTCAGCTCCGCCTCGCCGCCACCGGAACCCAGCCTCAACGTGAGTGCTGTGAAACCAGCCGCGGCAGTTGCGTCGAGCTCCAGCGACGAGTTTTACTCTGCCAACGTCACCACCACCAGCGCGTCGACGGAGAGGACGCCGGCCGCCGAGCAGTTTAGAACCTCGAGGCCCACTGGCCTCTGATAGGGTCCCAGCTCCCGGCGAAAGTGTGCAGCGCATGCGATGGACGCAATCCATCAACGAAAACGTCATGCGCTCACACTATGGGGCTACAGAGGGAGGGAACAACCTGACCACGTACCGTGTTCGGATGCTCTTTTTGTTTCGGGTGCTTGAGCCAGCCGTCAACGTTTCGGCCCAACGACTGTCAGATCAGGTGTGGGTCATCCTGCGTAATGATATGTTGGATGATTCCGAACGGAAATGAGTGACCGTGTCATTACCCCTCCGTCGCAGCCTGTGGTGCCAGTTGTGGTACCACCGTCCAGCCACATATCCTTCCACACTGACGAGGTGAGTACTGACGCGGTCACTAACGTAAGTACCCAGTGCAATAATGAATTGAGGAGTGCTTTGGAGTGTGAGATTCGGGAATATCGCAATATACCACCCGAACTTAGGTCACGCATACCTCGTTTGCCCACGTGTAACAAGAATAGGGCACTGGTGGCTGCTCTGGATTCGCAGTTGTCAAACTATTTTGATGACTGCGAAGATCTCATCAGTACAGACTCGATCATGTACTGCGCGGCCGTAGCGGCATATCGTGTAGCTCACGTCAAATTTCCAAATAGTGACGTGGCTACACGACCGAAATCAGCTGTGCCGGCCTGGCAGTGCAGGATTGAGCGTCGTATTGCTGGGGCCAGAGCACTCATCGGCAAACTAATCTGCTTCAGGGAGGGCAACACTCGCCCAAGAGTGATGCGCTTTGTGAAGCGGGCATTTTCGGGGACTGACATCAGTCCCCGAGACTATATGTCCCGAGTCACAGAGCGCATCGACTGCCTGAAGCAGAAGGTGTATGCATAGGCAAACCGTGTCTGCAGGTATAAGCGGCGGGTTGAGCGATACACCCAGAATCGCACATTCCAGGGTAATGAAAGATGGGTTTATAGGGCTTGGGAGCAACCGGACCAAGGTGTGACTGACACGCGCCTCCCGGATGATGACGCCATGAGTTCATTCTGGCGCAGCATCTGGTCGGTGCCTGTCAGTCACACCGAGGGTGACTGGACTCGTGAGGTCGAGCGAGCGAGCGATCCAATACCACAAATGGGGGCAATCGACATCAGCCCCCAAGATGTAGCTCGTGCAGCCCTTCCGTATCTCCAGGGCCGGACGGGCTGCACAATTTCTGGATTAAGTGGTTTACAAGATCGCATGCTCGCTTGGCATATCAGTTTCAGTCTGCCTTAGAGTCAGGGTCGCTGCCCCAGTTCCTAACAACAGGAATAACCCACCTGCTCCATAAATCAGGTAGTACTGCGAAGCCTAAAAATTATAGACCGATCATGTGTTTGCCGACGGTCTATTAAGTTCTTACATCCATACTGAGAAGTAAATTAAATAGTTAAATTGATGAAAATTCGATCATGTACGCGCCTTCTCAGAATGGATGTAGGAACGGGTCCCTCAGTACTAAGGAGCTGCTCCTCATTGATATGACTATTAGTCAACAGGTTCGACGTTCCCGAAAGGATCTGTCGACATGTTAGATAGACTATAAAAAGGCCTATGACTCTGTTCCTCAGACATGGCTCATGAGGGTTTTTTTTTTTTTTTTAATTGAGATAAACTAGTGCTTGACTGCGATCCCACCTGATGGTAAGTAGCGATGCAATCTTTGATGGTGAGGCGCACTAGTTTATTTATTTATAATTATATAAAATTGATACAACACTACGAACCTTCCTGATGTCGTGTATGAAGAAATGGAGTACGGTCCTCCGCTATCCAGGATGTCGAAATATCCAGAGGAACAGCGAACCTGTAAGGATCGAGCGAGGTATATTCCAGGGTGACAGTTTCGAGTCCGCTTTGGTTTTGTCTAGCCTTGAATCCTCTAAGCACGCTGCTGGAGAATTCAGGTCTAGGCTATAGGTTGAAGAGAGGGGGTCAGGTTATATCTCACCTCCTTTACATGGATGACTTGAAGCTCTTTGCCCCCAACAATCTGCAACTGATGGAGCTACTGAAGGTTACTGAAACCTTCAGTAGTGCCATCAGGATGGATTTTGGTGTGGACAAATGCGCAGTCATGCATGTAAAGCGAGGGGAGGTTGTGGAGTCCGTGAGCACTCAACTCACGGATTCCATAAATCTGAGATCCCTCTCTCCAACCGAAACCTATAAGTATTTGGATATGTCGGAAGCTCTAGGCATCAGCACCACTGACATGAAGCAATCGTTGAAGGAGCGTTTCTTTGGACGCCTGAAAAAGGTATTCAATAGCCTTCTTTCAGGTGGAAAACAGGTGCGCGCTTTCAACGGTATTAATGTACTCTTTTGGCGTACTCAAATGGACTCAAACCGAACTTGACGCCCTGGATAGGCAGGTCCGTACACTGCTGACTGCATACCGAATGCATCACCCACGATCGTCGGTGTTGAGGCTGTATATCCCGCGAAAATGTGGGGGGTCGAGGTTTTTAAATGCTAAGACCCTACACAACCGCGAGGTATGCAGTCTCAGGGAATATTTCCTACCGACGTGGGTATGCATCGAGATGTAGTGGCAGTGGACAAGGGACTCACCCCGCTCTCCCTGGCTAACTAGAACTGGAGCAAACCGATAGTGCTTGACACTAACGATCGCGGGGAAGTATGGTCTGCCATGCCAAAGAGCTTCACGGACGCTTTTTTTGAGCCCTTCATAGGCCCAATGTAGACCAATTGGCGTCCGTAGCCTGGCTGCGTTTCGGTGATCTCTCTGGGGAAACCGAAGGTTTTGTCTGTGCAATTATAGACTAAGTTATCATGACGAATAACTACCGGAGATTTATTGTGAAGGACGGCACGGTTGACATCTGTCGGGCATGTCACCGTCCGGGAAAATCAATCCTTCACATTATCTCTAGTTGTTCTCGTCTAGCTAACGGAGGACTTGCATAGGCACAACCTTGTAGCCAGGATTATCCATCAGCAACTTGCTCAGAAATACTCTCTTGTGGAATTGGAAGTTATAGGTATGAGCCCGACCCAGTTCTTGATAACGGTCATTTCACTTTGTACTGGGATCGGCCCATCATCACTGAGAGGACTATTGTGGCCAATAAGCCTGATATAGTGGTGGTAGACCGAAGCGAGAGGCGTGCAATGATTGTTGACATATCCGTTCCGCATGACGAGAACCTCGTGAAAGCCGAGAAAGATAAACAAATCAAGTATACAATGTGTCCGGGCATGGAATAGCGATATTCTAAACACTTAAATTTAAGCTATTTTAAAGTACAATTACACTCTAAGCTTGGGTCCAAATCACTTCCCTGCTACGTGGCAGCCATTTTGTTTTTTTTTGTTAAAATATTCCATATGAAAGTACAAAAAAAATCATACCTCTCTAAGTTTTTGCCATACTGAGATAAAAATAGTCTTATTTGAAAGGCAACAATGTTGTCTACCGTTAGCACTACAAAACAATGTATTCTCCGTTCCATAACTTTTGAAAAAAAAATGTGAAAGTCGAAAAAATAAACAAAAAAATACGCAATTCAACCAATAATGGTTAATTACTACAAAAACACCCCCGACAACTTTTTTTATTTTTTTGCTAGATCGACAGATTTTGAGATAAGCTACAATACAACATAAAATTCACAACTGTATGTCAATTATTTTAAGAGTTATTGTTGTTTGAACATAGCGTTTGCGCAAGTACAAAAGGCCTTTGTTAAACGCTATAAATAACTAGCTATTGCCCGCGGATTTGTTCACGCAGGCTATACCGGTTATCTACTTAGATTACGGGATATTATGTTAAAGGTGAGGAATGAGGCGAGTAGGATGTGGCCAATGGTACACGATACCCAAGTTACTATAAAAACAGTTTACGTTACTTTTGACTTTCTCATGTTACCTGCACCTGCATGGTCCTCACCAGAAATGGCAAGTTCGGTAGGTTCCTGCATCGGATTCAGACGGAAGTAACGCCCGGGTATCACTTTTATGTAGACCACCCGGAGGACACGGTGGAGCACCCGAGGACATGGTAGAGGTGTGCCCCGCTCGGGCAGAGCACCGCCGTTTCTTCGTGGAGGCAATTTTTGGCAACAACCTTTCACGCAGGGCCCTGGTTCAGACTATGGTCCGGAGTGAGGAGGAATGGCAAGCGGTCGCCTCTTTCTGCGAAGCAGTAATGTTAGCGAAGAAGGAGGCCAAAGGTCCTTCGGCCATCGAAATTCTGACCCCGACGACCGACCACGGTAGACGCGGGCTTGCGGACGCCGAGCAATGGGTAGCCCGCTATCCGGCCGTCCGGTAATTAACGAACCGAGCTCAGTCGTCAACAGCGCGTAGTGATCGACGCGCTCCTCAAAGAGATGTTATCAAACCGTAGGAGTCCAGAAGGGCCGATGCCCACAAGCTAGGACCCCGGGGAATTCCTGAAACTGAAACCCGTAATCCTAAAATGCAAAGGGCAACTGAAGGTCACAGGTTAATAGTGAAACGGAACGCATCCAAGAAAGATTTTGTTCATCGTGTGGGCGCTCTTGATTTTGTGATACATAAATGACGTATCAATACTGCATATTCACTCACTCACGTGTACTTCTAAATCTCCCATTCCGCTTAAGCAAACGAGTGCCAACATTAACTAATATTTGTACGTCAACTTTGGTTGCTTATTGCTGATTTGTGATATTGTAGGTAATTAATACCTAAGTAAATATGCAGTATTATATTAATGTAATGTTGATTTATATCTTTCTCATTAACGATATGTGTTTTATTTTAAAGTCAAGTCGAATACAATTTCTAATACATTTATAGTGGGTACCTATGTTATACAATTTATATTTTTTTTTAGTTGACTGTTCATAAATACGTCAGATTTTCAAGTCTGAGCGAGTTGACGACAGAAAAAGTAGGTGAAATCGGAAGGTGCCAGCTCGCTCGGACTCACGCGTATCGCTTAAGGCGTATAGTCCCTTGAACCATCTGACCGAAATTATGTGAACGCAACTCTCGCACTCGCCTAGGTGGCAGTACGCAAATCTGTGCATTTATTTGCGGCCAGCAGCGCCCGGAAAGCGCTTTAAATCCATTTTCTCTGCGAGATATTGATTGATTTATATATGCAATGTTCACTTTGAAGAATATTTAATCACCAATTTTTATGTGTAAAAATGTTTCTAAAGGTCCATGCCGTTTCGAAGGAGTAGGGAAATGTTGCGAAAAGTTGCGAAATTGCTAAATATTTTTTTTTTGACAAAAGTATTAATTGCACGAAAAAATCAAATGTTGATATTATTGTTCATGAATCTATAATAAACATATTTTTTTTTCTTCATGAATAACATTATCAACATTAGATTTTTTTTTGTGCGATTAATACTTTTTTCTAAAAAAAATATTTAGCAATTTCGCAACTTTTCACTACTCGTTCGAAACGGCTTGGATCTTAAGAATCATTTTTACACATAAAAATTAGTGATTAAATATTCTTCCAAGTAAATATAGAATATGTAAATCAATCAATATTTCGCAAAGAAAATAGATTTAAAGGTCAGCCGCGCACTATCCGGGTGCAGCTAGCCGCAATTAAATGCACAGATATGCGTACTGCCGCCTAGGCGGGTACGACAGTTGTATCTAATTCATTTCGGCCAAATGGTTCAAGGGACTATAAGCCTTAAGCGAGTTGACGAACAAGTCCCTCCTACAAACAAAAAAACAAACCTTACCTCATTATAATATTATTTATAATATTAGTATAGATATTTATGTCAGAAGAAGTTGTAATCGTTTTGTGTGTACAGTGCGTTTCACTTAAGAGGTTCCTTTGCCATAATGTTGGCAATACGGGAAAACAATGTTGCTATATTTTTAGCAATGAAATTATTTAATGTTAGGGAGATACTGATATTTCGTTACTTTTAACAATTGCCTTATATTATTTTATTATTTATTTTGGAAACTGTAAAAACTATTTTTCAATAAAGCATACAACGTTGGGCTCCATTTCGATTGTCCTGCAATCATTTCAAATAACGAAACCGCCACGCCGCAATATCGTAGTCGTCAATCCAACAACTCTCTTTTAGATTTGCTTTTTTTTTAATAAAATCCCATTCCCCTCATTCTCCATAAAGTGGTGCGACTACCGTTAAAATCGATTTCGTTTCACATTTCGTGCAAAAATTTTGGTAGAGTAGGCATCTTTTTTCATTTTTCCCTTCTTTTTTCTGTAGACAGACAGGGGAGCCAACATTACGGCCAAGGAACCTCTTCAGTGAAACGCACTGTACTAGCAGTCTGAAAGATTGACAAATGTTTGAATTTATGTTACAAAAATAATTTGTGATTTTAGTGCAAATGTACAAACTAAAATAAAAACTTTATTTTATCAGTCATAGTATAAAGTTATTATTCCAGTACCCTTAAAGCCATGTCATTACAATAGTCATATAACTGTATAATATACATACCCATTAATTTTTGATTAGTTGTCTAAAATATAATGTATTAATAACATCTTGAACTTCTTTAGAACAGAGAGGCTCGCAGTACGAACTAATCTATGGACACACTAGTAGAAAGCGATAGAGAGCGTTCTTGTGTCGCCACACCCAAGAATCTTATATACTATCTGGATTGATTACGTCCACCTCAAAAATGTACTGAAGAGTACGATAAAAGAACGCCCTTTTTTTAATTCTTTTTTTTATTTTGTTTTGTTGACTATTCCATAATGTGGGATGTCGTTAGATAGGTCTTTCAAAAATATTGCGAGTGTGTGAAAATTATTTATCAATTTAGGGATCCTATTGGGAATTATAAATATAGTTTTTTACCTAACGCTAGTTTTTAATTGGACCCTTTTGAGTTAACAGATGAAAACTAGTTTATTTATTTATTTCCACACTGATAAGGTGTAATTTGTTAAGCTTAAAATAAAGTAATACTTATAGGTATTTCACCTAGTATGTTTCAGTACATTTGCTATTACTATCTTTGTCTTGAATGGCTTAATATTCTCACTTTACTCAGATTTGTATAAACACACTTGTTTTTCCAATTTACTTTGGACTTGGCAGAATAGTCGAAATCAGCTCGACTTGCTATTAATAAAGAATACACAAAAAAAACACTAAAACGACCAAAATAACTTTAATTTCGGAAGTCGATGTTTCTGGTATATTTTGTTATTTAACACCGACTTCCGAATTTAAAGTTATTTTGATGATAGTTTAGTTTGATCCTACAGTTTTGTACCAACCTTGTCCCAACCAAAATTAACAAAAATATATAACCATAAAGGTTATATATTTTTGTTAATTACCATAAAGGTTATATATTTTTGTTAATTGTTTTGTATATTAAATTGGCTATTATTGGTCTTGTTCATCAGTTCAACTTCATCAAATGATACTTTTTGACTGTAGTAGAATGTAGATGACTATACAAGGTGCAGTTTTAAAGGTGCAAAAAAATTCAGGAGGTAATTATGTTAGTGATTCTCGACCCGAATCAATAATAAAATGAGTAGGTATTTTTTTTCTTATATATGGAAATCGGTATGTGTGAACTACCTTTTTTATAAACTCTGCTAGTCTGATACCTCCCTTATAACCGCGCTTTCACACACACAAACGCACCATTATTTAAACCGCGCTTTCACACACATACACGCAACGTAAAGCACCAATAATCTCCCGCACGACACACCCTAGCCACGCCCCCGCGCCATCGATCAATCGATCATGTTTAGTGTAACTGACGCCGCCGACGTGTGCATACACGCGCTTGCAATATTCGCCCACAGCGCCTTCGGTTAACGGTTGCGGTATCTAGTGATGAAAGATGACAGACCAATACTCCAATGTAGAGTTGGTGGAGATAGTCCGCTTGTATGCTATCAGTGGAAACATCGTAACGTCCATCTCAAAGGGTAATACTGGCTGCTACGCAAAGACTCCGCGAGTTTCGACGATTCGGCGTTCGCCGGCTTGCTGACGGTCGCGGCAACGAAGGCCTGCTTGTCGCCTTGCAGGAAAATATCCTGGAATACTTCAAGCGAGAGCCACGGGCCAGCACGCGGGATGCTGGTCTACGGTTTGGTTTCCTCACTACGGTCGGCAAGTACGTTACTTGAAAAGGTGATCACTAGTGATTAGTGCTTTCGACACTTTAAAACGAATGTGTTTGTGCTACGAAATTAAAAGAAAATCAGCAACGTCGTGCTAGACTGCTGTCTGTTTGAACAACACCTCCAGGTAACATAAGTACCTGCTTAGGTATTTATTTTATTTTATTAGTAAGTACATAAAAAGTCATTTGTAAATACGTTGTTAGCCGAATCAATTTGATTAGTGTAAATAAATTGATTTAAAAATTTTAACTACGGTAAAAATACCTACCTAACAGGCAAGATAAATCACTTAAAAACCTACCTATCTACGTAACTAGCACAAATTATCTTGAAGTGTTTTTTGTCGGTCCTCAGCCCATTAAAAAGTACGAAGGGAAATTTCACATCCACCAATTTAATCTACAAATAAAAACGAAATTATTACGGAAAACTGACCTTGAGAATGACATTACCGACAGACTGCGTCTGGTAGATACGTTCATGTACCACTGCGTATCTAAATCTCGAGCGCGCGCGCTCGATGATACCTACGGACGGAGGCACGGACGCCTCATAAGGTTTATTGATCTCGGCCTAACATTTTATTCATCAGCTGATACGTAAGTACCTATCGACGCGACGTCAACGTGACTTTTAAAAGATTTTCACATTGTGATGATGCTTAAAAGCGAGTAATTAAATAGCGAAATTTAAGACATTAATGTACATTATGATCATCGAATTCGATCTACATCTAAGGTTAAATTATTCATTTCGTAAAATAAGTGGGCGGAGCCTCGTACAGGTTGATGCACTCACACACACAGTGACACGGCGTGCGATAAATCGCAACGGGTGATTCTGTATTTTTTTAAGAAGTTTATTTAGAGAGTTATTCTGAAAAACGGTTAAAATTAAAAAAAAAAAATAACAAGTTTTACTGATTATTGACCAGGTATCGTATTTTTATATGATTATTTATGAGTTTTATTACAACCTCCTGAAATATTGTGCAGTTTTAAAACTGCACCTTGTATAGACTATGAATATGAATATAGAGACTTCTTGATAAAAACACCAAAATCCCTATAGATATACACACACATACATAATCAGCCTTTTTAGTGTTCTCACTGCTGGAACTCAGGCCTCCTCTCTAGGACAAGGAATGGGTCTTAATCCATTGAATTTAGAAGGAAAAAAAAAACAATCGAATTGAGAACCTCCTGGAAGTGGTGGGTTCAATGAAAAATGTATGAAGATTTTTTTAGAGTGGTTTTACTTTGGTCATAAATCATAAAGTTATTTTAAGTAAGTTCAAAATAATTAGCTATAGGTGTAGAAGACTAAGCTGTGGTATTTTATGATTTTTAAGCTAAAAATGTGCACTGGATTTAGCTTACGCGACCTATTCAGACCCTTGTGTTTTGTAATTTTCTTGTATTAGTGCGTTGGTAAAATCGTATTTAACTATATGAAAAGGGTGTAGCAGGATAAGGTAGGGCCAGCGGCCCCCACAAGGTTTTGGCAAAATAAATTATGGTATTATATCAGTGACATGTATTATTATCTACTATTTATTACTGTTGACGTGATTTTAACCTTCTATCTCACTTCGTTCCGGAGATAATTGACTAAAATGTTAATTTTTCAAAATTATTTTTTTCAAAAACTATTACACTAATAAAACTAAAACGGTTTGTTAGAGAATAAATTGTTCTACATTATACAAGGTGCAGTTTTAAAACTGCACAATATTTCAGGAGGTTGTAATAAAACTCATAAATAATCATATAAAAATACGATACCTGGTCAATAATCAGTAAAACTTGTTATTTTATTTTTTTAATTTTAACCGTTTTTCAGAATAACTCTCTAAATAAACTTCTTAAAAAAATACAGAATCACCCGTTGCGATTTATCGCACGCCGTGTCACTGTGTGTGTGAGTGCATCAACCTGTACGAGGCTCCGCCCACTTATTTTACGAAATGAATAATTTAACCTTAGATGTAGATCGAATTCGATGATCATAATGTACATTAATGTCTTAAATTTCGCTATTTAATTACTCGCTTTTAAGCATCATCACAATGTGAAAATCTTTTAAAAGTCACGTTGACGTCGCGTCGATAGGTACTTACGTATCAGCTGATGAATAAAATGTTAGGCCGAGATCAATAAACCTTATGAGGCGTCCGTGCCTCCGTCCGTAGGTATCATACAGCGCGCGCGCTCGAGATTTAGTTACGCAGTGGTACATGAACGTACCTACCAGACGCAGTGTCATTCTCAAGGTCAGTTTTCCGTAATAATTTCGTTTTTATTTGTAGATTAAATTGGTGGATGTGAAATTTCCCTTCGTACTTTTTAATGGGCTGAGGACCGACAAAAAACACTTCAAGATAATTTGTGCTATTTACGTAGATAGGTAGGTTTTTAAGTGATTTATCTTGCCTGTTAGGTAGGTATTTTTACCGTAGTTAAAATTTTTAAATCAATTTATTTACACTAATCAAATTGATTCGGCTAACAACGTATTTACAAATGACTTTTTATGTACTTACTAATAAAATAAAATAAATACCTAAGCAGGTACTTATGTTACCTGGAGGTGTTGTTCAAACAGACAGCAGTCTAGCACGACGTTGCTGATTTTCTTTTAATTTCGTAGCACAAACACATTCGTTTTAAAGTGTCGAAAGCACTAATCACTAGTGATCACCTTTACACGTAACGTACTTGCCGACCGTAGTGAGGAAACCAAACCGTAGACCAGCATCCCGCGTGCTGGCCCGTGGCTCTCGCTTGAAGTATTCCAGGATATTTTCCTGCAAGGCGACAAGCAGGCCTTCGTTGCCGCGACCGTCAGCAAGCCGGGGAACGCCGAATCGTCGAAACTCGCGGAGTCTTTGCGTAGCAGCCAGTATTACCCTTTGAGATGGACGTTACGATGTTTCCACTGATAGCATACAAGCGGACTATCTCCACCAACTCTACATTGGAGTATTGGTCTGTCATCTTTCATCACTAGATACCGCAACCGTTAACCGAAGGCGCTGTGGGCGAATATTGCAAGCGCGTGTATGCACACGTCGGCGACGTCAGTTACACTAAACATGATCGATTGATCGATGGCGCGGGGGCGTGGCTAGGGTGTGTCGTGCGGGAGATTATTGGTGCTTTACGTTGCGTGTATGTGTGTGAAAGCGCGGTTTAAATAATGGTGCGTTTGTGTGTGTGAAAGCGCGGTTATAAGGGAGGTATCAGACTAGCAGAGTTTATAAAAAAGGTAGTTCACACATACCGATTTCCATATATAAGAAAAAAAATACCTACTCATTTTATTATTGATTCGGGTCGAGAATCACTAACATAATTACCTCCTGAATTTTTTTGCACCTTTAAAACGGCACCTTGTATATTTTTTGTAGATTTTATTTACCTTAATTACTATTTAAAAGAAAAAAAAAATATATTTTTTATTTATAGTTTACGAAGAGGTACAATCTCAGAAAAAATATATAATATAGATCATTATGTCTAGTATTATCACTAAAAATTGCATTAATATCAGATGGGTGCAACACTTCCAAAAAAAATTAAAACTGATCATGACCATTCTGGCTAGTAAAGACTTTACATCTGTCTTTTGAATAAACGTTTTTGTAAATATATATGTCATCGTAAAATTGTAAATAATAGTTTTTGAAAAAAATAATTTTGAAAAATACCTACGTTTTTGTCTATTTAGTCAAATAACTCCTGAACGAAGTGAGACGGAAGGCTAAAATCACGTCAACAGTAATAATACTTGTCACTAATGTAATACCACAATTTATTTTGGAAATACCTCTCGGGGGCCGCTGGCCCTACCTTATTCTGCTAGACCCTTTTATACAAAACCATAATATTTTTTTTTATGCCATCCTAGAGATGAATATGTATATTGTCTTTTATTTGATACCGTGACATCATCATAGTTATGATTCTTGGTGCATTATACATTACCCGAAAAACCGAGATATTTGTCTAAAACGGTCAAAGCGTCCTTAATAACATCATGAACTTCTTTAGAACAGAATGTCTCGTAGTACGAACTAGTCTATACATACACACTAGTAGAAAGGGTTAAAGATTCTTGTATCGTACTTTTTTAGTACATTTTTGAGGTTGTCGTAATCAATCCAGATTGTATTGTAGGTACAAGATTCTTGGTTCACTGTCACTAACGTTTGACAGTTGGTTAATTATGGTTTTCAAAGGTTAGATTTCCATCATAATACATACTCTTTGGTGGGGGCGTGACTGGCGGCCGGACTGGTGTCCGCACTGGTTGCGCCACCAAATTGGTTGCGCCACCAAATTGGTTTCGCTACCAAACAGACACCAGGTGAGTAACGCTCTATAGAGCAGGGCTTGAAATATCGTTAAAAATATGGTATCGTTACCGACTTTCGATGCAGATATCGTTATCTAATAAGTAACGTTACCATATTTAACGTTAAATCTGGCACATTTTAACGTTAAACATGTGTAACGTTAAACGACTACGTTATCGTTAATTTTATCGTTATGAGTTAGTTTTGTTACCGTCGCTCTCGTCCAATCGCAACAGTTAACATTTTGTAGTCACTATCAGAAATTGTCATTCTAGTGAAATAGATTTAACAGACTGTAAGAAAAATAATTAAATTTACAATATCTACGATTACAGTGTAGCACCTGAATGGCGACACTTGGGGGATGCTTATGTGCAACAGTGGGCATAGGTCATTATAGTGAGGGGAGGCCTATGTCCAACAGTGGGCATCAATCATTATAGTGCCTAAATGGCGACTCTTGGGGATGCTTATGCCCAACAGTGGCCATAGGTCATTATAGCGAGAGGAGGTCTATGTCCAACAGTGGGCATCAATCATTATAGCGCCTAAGTGGTGACACTTGGGGAGGCTTATGCCCAACAGTGGGCATAGGTCATTATCGCGAGGGGAGGCCTATGTCCAACAGTGGGCATCAATTATTTTAACGCTCAGCTGGTGACACTTGGGGGAGGCTTATGGCCAACAGTGGGCATAGGTCATTATAGCGAGGGGAGACTTATGTCCAACAGTGGGCATAGGTTATTATAGTGCCTAAATGGCGACTCTTGGGGAGGCTTATGCCCAACAGTGGCCATAGGTCATTATAGCGAGAGGAGGCCTATGTCCAACAGTGGGCATCAATCATTATAGCGCCTAGGTGGTGACACTTGGGGAGGCTTATGCCCAACAGTGGGCATAGGTCATTATCGCGAGGGGAGGCCTATGTCCAACAGTGGGCATCAATCATTATAGCGTCTAAGTGGTGACACTTGGGGAGGCTTATGCCCAACAGTGGCCATAGGTCATTATCGCGAGGGGAGGCCTATGTCCAACAGTGGGCATCAATTATTATAACGCCCAGGTAGTGACACTAAGGGGAAGCTTATGGCCAACAGTGGGCATAGGTCACTATAGCGAGGGGACACTTATGTCCAACAGTGGGCATCGATCATTATAGCGCCTAAATGGCGACACTTGGGGAGTCTTATGTCCAATCTAAGTAGATAACCGGTATAGCCTGCGTGAACAAAGCCACGGGCAATAGCTAGTTATTTATAGTGATTGTTTTAAACCTGTTTTTATTTGACTACTTTATATGTTTGAGCGAGATGACTACAGAAAAAGTAGGTGAAATCGGAAGGTGCCAGCTCGCTCGGACTCGCGCGAATCGCTTAAGCGAGTTGACGAACAATCCTTCTTTTCTTACGCCCCATGTTGAACTTTTCGTAATCGTTACTCAAAACACAAAAACTAAATCAGCTGTAATAGATAATCAAAATTGAAGTAATAATTCGCGAGCGGGTTCTGTAAGCGCGTCTGACTGCCATGAGAGTTGAGAAGACGACAAACGAAATGGCAACAGCGCGACAGAGGGGCGCGCGCCGCCGCCACCACCCGCCGTGCCGCGCCGGCGACCGGCCTTGGAGAAAACGGCAACGTCGCATAAAATAACCAAAATTTACCGTTTACTTGTTACCGCTATTTTCACAATAACATTAAAAATACCGTTAATTTTTAACGCAATTTTTAACGTTCTTATAATGTTGTGCTACTAAGTAACGCTACCAAATCATACCGATATGCAAGTATCTCTATGGAAATACCGTTACTTAACGTTATTTTTAATGTGAATTGGTAACGTTTTCAAGCCCTGCTATAGAGCTCTATACATTTTGCTGGTGGCGCAACCAGTTGCGCTACCAGTGGTGTCCCGGTGAAATATGGCCCTAAGACATTTCTCCTGATAGCCGCTCTATTGTATCTCTTTAAATCTCTTTGCTTTTAAGACATTGTTATCCAGTGAATTGTGTGACGGACTTAAACGCAAAAAAGATTTTAAAATAACAATCTAACACCAGACTTTAAAACGTAAAATTGGTATATATTTCGTCAAAAACCAATTAAACTATCATAACTAAGTAATCAGGTGCAGTGAATATACAGATTATTAGCAATAAAGTGTAAAAAACTTATTAGTGACTTGCGGTTTTTGTTGTGATTGAGTGCAAGAATTTTTTCTGCAGTCATAACATCAACTTAATGAATTTGAAATAAAAATACGAAACGAGTAATGAGTTAATCCGCACCGATTAGCATTGCTTGTATGGCGAGATACTTAAAGACTGTACCTATTATAATAAGAGGTCGATAGATCGAATCCCACTCACATTTTCTTTTTGTGTTTCGTTTTTGGCAATTTATAAAAGATTTTAAATAACATCACTTTTTCGAAAAAAAAAATGGATTTGGATATATGTATGTATTAATTTTTATTGAAAAAAAAAAAACAAGATGGAAAATATTACTTACAGAAAAAAACTATTCAGGTCAAAACCACAAAATAACTTATCGCATACTAGTCAAGACATATTAAACTCCACTAAGCTAGGTTATACAATTATGAGCATACAGAGTGCAACACAAGTTAGCAATCAATCATTTATGGAAGACTACAGACAGGAAATGAAGGAAATTAAAGAAAAACTAAAAATAGCTGATAAAGAAATAGACAACCTTTGTTATGAAAATACTAAATTAAAACGAGAAATACAAGATCAGCAACGACAAATTCAATTACTTAAAGAAGTTGCTAATTCTACTTCATCACTCAAAAAAAGCAACTCGACTCCCATATCAAGTAAAGTTTTGACTATGAGATTAAACACTTCCCGCCATTCTCCTATACGTCTAGTTAAAAGTATTCTGCCAAAAAGTGTATCACAGCAACCTAGCAATCACATAACACAGTTGAATCAATCAGCAAGCGATGCTTAGATCCAAACGGACACCCCCAGTAATTGCAGAGAAACACTAACTGGTAAGAGGATTCAGCGCCAGGTATCGAAAGGTGAGCACCGAAGTAGCGGCCACAGAGTGGTTATATTAGGAGATGGTCAGGGACGTGGCTTGCGTGACGTACTGCAGGATCTCCTGGGGCCTGAGTATACTGTAGTTTCCTATCTGAAGCCAAGTACGGCATCTAATTGAGACATGTTAAAAATGCAAAATAATATTTTATTCAATTGTGGTCTTTTTTTTTAATGTTGTAGGATGTTTACATAATGTTTAATAATTTAATGATGTTTAAATAATGTTCAATTAATGTTTAATAATTTTAAATGACAATTTTATTATATTAACTAATATTTGTATACCAATCATTGGTGAAACATGTAGAACTTATGTACTAAATTCAACATCCTCATTACCATGTTTCTGGCAAATAAAGTACTTTGACTTTTTGACTTTGATTGAATGACATTCTACAATGCCCCAAGAACATAATCAGCAACATGACCAAAAACGGCTATGTCATCATATTAGGCGGATACAGCGATAAAAATCCCTGTGATATCGATATACATCTACATCGTTGGCTAGCATTAACTGCGAAAACAAATGTGATCATCTCTGAAGTACCCAAAAACAGGTTTTTACAAGAAACAAAACTTAATTATTTACTAAGGTTTATTTGTAATAAATATAAAAATGTTCATACGTGGATATGAACTACACTATATCACTACCAAGTGGCCGGGACTATGTAGTTAATCTTGCAAGATCACTATTAAAAAAATATTGTTTACATTATCATTTCCAACTCTCTCAATATGAACTAAACTCGAGAGCAAAAAAATCGCACATCATAACTCTTTATGTTAAGGCAGTTTTTGTCATGAATGTGAATAGTTATTGAAAACATGTCGTACACTAATTGAAACCCTATTTAATTACCTTTCTAATGATATGAAATACAGTGTAAAAAAACATCCTTGAAAGGGTTTAGAGCACAAAATTCAACAAATGGGAAAAATTACCAAATTTCACTTAAGAAAGAATGAGAGTCAAACTTAAAATTCTTGGTCATCTTGTTTGTCAATAAAGTGTATTCCCTCCCTTAGCCTTATTTACAGCTGTTACTCGATTTTTCATCAGCCGTATTAATTTTACCATGAAATCTTAGGGTATAACGGCCCACTTCTCGTCAATGACAAATTGAAGCTCTTGGAAGCGTGGAGAGCCAGGCTTTTTGCACTAAGTCTTCTTTCAAGGTCATTCCAGATATGCTCAATGGGATTAAGATCAGAACTACGAGCTGGCCTCTGTATCGCAACGATTCCAACGTCTTACATGTAGTCGCAAACTGTTCTAGCGAAGTGCGATCTGGTGTTGTTCTGCATTAAGGAAAAAAAATCCACCATAAGCCACACAAGTGGCTTCACATATTCTTCGAGCACTTTTTTGATGTATCATAAAGCCGTCAATCCTCTCGATATCAGGCCAGTAATGGCCCAGTGATGAATAAAATGTCAATTTTAGTGTCCAACATTATGCCACCCCAATTCGCCTTCAAAACCCACTTCTTCGCTTATGCAGCATTGTTAAAATTGCCCTGATGACCTTCTGTAGACCCTACAGCATCTATCATGGTCATCTAAGTCATTCTTTTTTTTTTTTTTAATTGAGATAAACTAGTGCTTGACTGCGATCCCACCTGATGGTAAGTAGCGATGCAATCTTTGATGGTGAGGCGCACTAGTTTATTAAGAGCCTATTCACTCTAGCCTTGAAGACACCCAAATTATAATCGGACGGGAAGACCGCAGCAGGCAGACTGTTCCAGTCCTTCGACGTACGTGGTATAAACGAGGCGAAACGCTTAGTCCGGACCGTAGAGGTTTCAACAACGTAAGGGTGAATATTCGCCGTACGTCGGGTTGTCCGATGGTAGAATTGCGATGGCGGAATCAAGTCATGCAATTCCTGCGCACAATCTCCAAAATGCATCCTGTAAAACACCGAAAGGCTGGCTACCCTACGCCTATGCTCAAGGCTTTGAAGGTTGGACTTAACCAAATCTGGATCACCAATTAGCCTCTTTGCACGCCTTTCCACCGAGTCCAAAGCTGCCAGGTGGCATTTTGCAGCACCAGCCCATATGTGACTGCAGTACTCCACACACGAACGGACCTGTGCTTTGTATAACATTAAAAGCTGTCCCGGTGTGAAGTACCGCCGGACCTTTGCAAGAACGCCCAGCTTCCTAGCAGCTACCTTGGCTTTGGACTCAATGAACTGCCCAAAGTTAAGGTCTGAGGGAATTTCAACCCCCAAGAGCTGAAGGCGGTCGGTGTACTCCAGGGATAAATTCCGAAAAGTAGGAACCAAGGTGCACGGGCTCCTTTTGGCAGTGAAAAGACACGCTTGTGTTTTGGCGGCGTTGAATCCCACTAGATTGACTTCACCCCACTTGGAGACTGCCTGAAGTGAGATATTCGTTCGCTCTACCATAGCCTCTCTTTCGGACCGGATTAGCTCCTTACTAGCCCGAGCACTGGGCAGGTATCTCTCTACAACTGTGCTATCATCTGCATACCCATAGATACCGGGCACCAGCAGATCGTTGATATGCAACAGGAAGAGAGTTGCAGAGAGAACAGACCCCTGAGGAACTCCGGCATTAATCGTCATGGGCTCTGATGAGCATCCGTCGACAACAACTCGGAGAGACCGTTCACTCAGGAAATCTTTTACCCAGTTAATCAGACCAGGGGAAATGCCGTACGCTGGAAGCTTACTCAATAGGCTAGCGTGCCATACCCTGTCGAAGGCCTTCGAGACGTCTAAGGAAACGGAAATCGCTTCCCCATTTTTCTCGAGGGCCTCGCCCCACAAGTGGGTGGCATAAACCAGTAGGTCCCCAGTAGACCACTTGCGGCGAAACCCGTACTGTCGGTCACTGAGGAGATCGTTACCTTCCAGGTATGCCATGAGGCGCGAGTTCAAAACACGCTCCATAATCTTGCAGAGTATGGAGGTTACCGAAATCGGCCGATAGTTGGCAGGATCGGCACGACTGCCCTTTTTGGGCACGGGTTGCACGTTGGCAAGCTTCCAGGACTTGGGCACTATACCAGTCCTAAATGAGAGGCGATACAAGCGCGTCAATACAGGAGACAACTCGGGCGCACAAGCCTTTAGAACAATCGCTGGTATGCCATCTGGTCCACTGGCTTTATTCACGTCTAGGCGACGCAGCTCTCTCAGAACTTCTCTGTTCCTCATGTGAACCTCCTGCATTGAAGAGTTACAATGAGGCAGAGTCGGTGGAGCAGCATTGCTAGTGTCAAGACGAGAATTATGGGCAAAGAGAGATGCAAAGAGTCCTGCTTTCTCTCTTGCCGTATGAGCCAGTGTTCCATCAGGCTTTACCAGCGGAGGCAAAGTGGGCCGACAGAAGTTCGCCTCGACCGACTTGGCAAGAGACCAGAATGCCCTGCTACCGGACGGCTGTGCAGAGAGTTTTTTGCCAATATGGGTTATGCGGTCGAAGCGTGCCTTCTTTAATGCTTTTTTGTAGGACTTGGCAGCATGGTTGAAGGCTCTCTTCTTTGAATTCAGATCCGGAGCTTTGCGGTCACGAGCGTCAACCCAGGCGAGAAACGCCGAATGCTTACGCTCTTCAGCCTGAACGCAATCGGCGTTGAACCACGGGTGAGCTGAGCCACCGATGCGTACATCGCTATAAGGGATAAAATACTCCATAGCTTGGCGTATCACATCGGTTACAGCATCCGCACAGCTCGACGGATTTTCAGAAGAGAAGCAGACCTGCTGCCAAGGATAAGACGCAAAGAAATGCCGCATCTCATCCCAATCTAGCGACCTGTATCGCCACATTCGCCGTTCGCCACGTGAGTCGCGGTCAGGTGGGGAGAAGGACGATACAGACTTCACCAGACAGTGATCTGAAGTTCCAAGTGGTGAGGAAACTGTTACGACACATCTGCCCGGATCGGTGGTCAGCAGTAGGTCCAGACAATTGGCAGTATGACCAACTACATCAGGCACCCTCGTCGCTTGCTTTACCAACTGGGAGAGGCCCAGCGACACTGCAAAGTTTCGAGTTTCCCTCCCAGCGTGGTCGGTCCTCTGGTATGGGAAAAGCCAGTCTTGATGGCAGGCGTTAAAATCCCCCAGAGCGACAAACTGCGCATCAGGGTGCCGATGCAGAGCCTCATCGGCGGCCTCACTGAGGTGGCCAAACAGCCGAGTCGTCTCCTGGTCGCCACTGTGCGACCGGTAAACACAGGTGTAGACAATTTTGTCCACACCGGTGTCCACCAGTAACCATAAACTTGAAAAACTGGGGTCTTCAAGGTTCATGGCGGTAAGTCCCCTCTTTGAGGCGTGGCTGGAAAGACCTCACGGCGTCCTCACCTTCCGCATGACGCAGGTACTCACCGGACATGGTTCGTTCGGGAGTTTCCTGCACCGGATTCATGCGGAAGTGACGCCCGGGTGTCGCCACTGTGCGGAACGCCCGGAGGACACGGTGGAGCACACAGTTGAGGTGTGCCCTGCTTGGGCGGAGCATCGCCGTGCCCTCGTGGGGGCGATCGGCGGCGGAGACCTCTCGCGCCGGGCCTTGGTTGAGGCCATGGTCCGGAGCGAGGAGGAGTGGCAGGCGGTCGCCGATTTCTGCGAAGCAGTAATGCTCGCAAAGGAGGAGGCCGAACGCATCAGGCAACGGCGTTATCGCCGTCATCGCCGCCGCCGCCGCCGGGATTCTGATCCCGATTTCCGGCCAACGTAGGCGCGGGCTTGTGGACAGTGAGCAATGGGTAGCTCACTGTCTGGCCGTCCGGTAACGTCCGGACCAAGCCCAAGTCGTCGACGGCGCGCACTGTACCCGCGCGCCTCAAGGAGTTGTCAGCAACAGTAGGGACCCAGCCGGGTCGAAGCCTACTGGGGCCAGGGTTATCCGAAAGGGCGCTCGAGCCCCGGTATGAAGGCTAGAAGGAACGGGGTGGGTCTTTTAGTCAGTAAGAGTCTGACACCATCTCCCGCTCCGCCCAAGGGCGGGGGATGTCAATGCATGATTTTTTCCCACAAAAAAAAAAAAAAAAAAAAAAAAAAAAAAAAAAAAAAGTCTTCAAGGTGACGGAGACGCTGGCAGCAGATGTCATTGCGGACGTATACACAGACCCTAGCACGCTGCAGGAAATGGTGCTCCAAAGAGTATCCCGGGTAGTCGAGATACGCCGCATCAGACGGACATCTGATCTGCGTCTCGGTCAAGAAAAGTAAGTGGTGCTTGTCAGTCTCGAGGTGGTGGTGGACTGCATCGAGATTGGAGTGCAGTCCTCGTATGTTTGAGTGGTGCACATGGAACGAGAGGACGTGCATCCGCTGTACACACTTACTTTTCCTTTTATTAACTTTCATGAATTTTAGTGAATAGGGCTGGTGGAAGATGGCAGTTGAGCGAAGTGATGCGATGTCAAACCCAACAACACAACCAGAGTTGCTGCGCCAATGGAGGGTTGATTTGGAGACTGCGGGGACGCCCGAACCCCCCCAGAGATCGCCATCGGGTCCTCTCATCCGGTCGCCAACCGGCACGATGGGGCCACCCTGGGATTTTTCGCAGTTGGCGGGGCAGCCTTTCGTGTGTGGCTGGCACACTACTTGGGCCCCCAACTATCTGCGGTCGGCCAGCGGAGCACCGTGCTTCGGAGTGCATTCTGCACTTATCAGAAAACACAACAGCCTGCCATTAGGCATACATCCAATTTAAGTGTTTCATGGCAAATTATTGCCGGGCTTGTCGGTGAGCTGTGGTCAATTTGGTACCATTTGCTGAGTGATGTGCAGTCAGGCCTGCTTCACCCAGTCTTTACCTAATCGTCCACTGACTTATACTGACATTGCTAACTTCTTGAAACTTTTGTGTCAGTTCAATCGTGTTCAGTAGCCGATTTCTCAGAGTACTTGTTACAGAAAAGCGATAATCACGCCCTGATCCTATGCGCCACCGGCTATATCCTGGTCGCCGAATATACCCACGGGTCTCTTAAAACCTCTGGTATACCAGACGAACAGGAAAGCAACTAAAATTTAGCTGTCGAGCGACTTCATATTGATTATGGCCTGCTTTGGGTAAGGCAATAACTTGAACGGCTTCTGCGGGCGTGGTATCCATATTTTTCCAGTAAATCCGTCTGTTTCTAATAGAGACGTTATCACGTTAACGGAAACTGATTAAAACTCTAAAACAGCACCCTTTTTGTAGCTCCAGGTAAAGGTGCAAGTAGTGAAATCCAAATGGGTAAATTTGGGGAATTGGGTATACCGCCGGTTTTTGTGAGTTACGTGAATGTCAATGATCTTAATTTTGTGTTTTTATAAAGCTAACTTTATATGCTTCAATTTTGCTCAATAATTTGCTGTCCATATCTTTAGATTTAAGAAAAAAAACAGTATTAAACGAAATTACAAGTCATGTGCGATTTTTTTGCTCTCAAGTGTAATAATTCAAAATAAATTTAAAAAGTCAGGTGATGATAAGAATATAACAGCTGAAATAATAATACCTACAAATACTTTTTTTTAGTGAATAAAAATGTAAACATTATGTATCAAAATATTGCAGGACTCCTAGCAAAATCTGACATGCTCACGGTGTGTCTAAATGAGTTATTAGAAAAAAGTATACAAGTGGACCTGTTATGTATTACGGAACATTTCATTATGGACGGTTATGAAGTCCATCTCAGTATACCTAACTACTGTTAAGCTGCAGGCTTTAGTCGCAAAGAAAGTAAAAGAGGTGGTGCTTGTATACTCCTAAAAAATGGTCATCAGTGGAGAGAATTACCGAAAATTGTTAAATTATCTATAACGGGTATTTTTGAATGTTGCGCTATAGAACTTATAAATTATAAAATTGCAATTGTATGCATATACAGAGTACAAAATTCAATTAATTTTGATGAATTTATGAGAGATTAGAGATATTATTATTTTTAAATGTTTTTTCTGATTAAAAAAAAACATTTAAAAATGTTATACTGGCGGTGATTTTAATATAGATATATTGAAAAAAAAAAAAAACAGACTTTGAATATTTATTAATTAATTTTAACTTAAAATTGTCTTTACGCCAACCTACTCGTTTAAAGAGCAAGACATGCATTGACAATTTTACGCATAATTTTAATTTGTCCCGTAAAGCTATTGTTCTGGAATTGGCTTTGTCTGACCACACGGCTCAACTACTCAATTGTCCTATTAGCACTGCAAGCACTAGGAATCGGTGGCGGACCACTAGACGGGACTATAGTAAAGAGAACATGGACCAATTTAAGTCCTACCTCAGTAGCCTATCGTTTGCTGATGTATATGAAGCAAAAGACCCAAACATTGCTTACAATGCCTTCACAGAAATATTTTCTTTATAATATACTCAGTGCTTTCCTAAAACTCTGATCACTGTAAACGTGAAAAGAAGGCATAGTTGGATCTCTCGTGGTATTAAAATATGTAGCAAAAGGAAACGTCAATTATTATGGCAATACAGACAAAAACCTACCGATAAGAATAAAAATAAATTTAAAAGTTATTCAAAATTACTTAAAAAATAATTAATTTAACTCAACGAGCACAAAATATACATACAATTAAAACATCGGGTAACAGATCTAAAACTACTTGGGAAATTATGAATCAAACAAAACTAAACACACCAAAAAACACTATAAATAAAATTCGACACAATAATGAAACTGTAACTGAACTCAAAATCATTGCAGATATGTTTAACGATTACTTTATAGATAAAATCAAACCTATTACTACTTCGGGAACCAAAGTCACTAAACATATTTTAGCAAGAAAAGACTCAATGTTCATGGCCCCAAGTCTGGCACTTGATATATTTAATATTATCGCGGCCTTAAAAATACAAACAGTGCAGGGTACGATGGTATGAGTACAAAAATTCTTAAGTTGGTAGCACATGAGATCAGTAGCCCCATAAGCCATATTATTAATTTAAGCATTAGTGAAGGTATATTTCCGAATGCGCTGAAAAAATCAATAGTAAAACCACTATTTAAGAAACAGGGCAGAGAGTCAGAGAACTAATGGAATCTTACAGGCTGATATCATTAATACCAATAATGTCAAAAATGATCAAAAAATACATCTCTATGCAACTTAATACCTTTTTTGAAAAAACTCATATATTTTGTGATGAACAGAAAGGATTTAGGGAGAAAAAAACAAATAACTTGGCTGTATATGACTTCCTGCATACTGTTATGACAAAAATGGACAAGAACAAACCAGTCTGTGCCATTTTCTGCGACATGACACAAGCACTGCCAGCAGAATGAAGCCCGAGAACACGTGAATTTAATTAGGGCTGAACGCAACTTCAAGAAGTCCCAGGAAGAAGATGACGATTTTCGACCTATACTGGACTGGAAGCGTAGCGGAACTAGACCCCAGTGGAGTGAAGTATCGTCACATAGTCCCGTCACAAAGAGCTACTGGGCACAGTGGGACAGTTTAGTCCTAGAAAATGATGTGCTTTGTAGGAAATGGGAATCGAACGATGGCAAGGAGGTGACGACACAAGTGATAGTACCACGATGTGAAGTGGTCCCCCTGCTACAGGAAATATACGATGGTGCTTCTGGAGGAAACCTGGTAATCAAGAAAACTCTAATAAAAGTGAGACAGCGGTATTACTGGCTCAATTGTAGAGATGACATAGAACAATGATGTCGGAAATGTACAGCGTGTGCAGTGGCGTGCCCGCCGTACAAGCCAAAAAGCCCGGCTTGCCCTACCAAAACCTCACCTAATTCATAGAACACGACCAATCAATTAATTATCACAAAAATCTAAACTTTAAACTTCGCGCGCTTACGCGGTTACGCTAAGTTGCCACTGTGTTGTGTGAAATTCAAAAATCATTCATAAGACGATACCAGGGCGAAGCGAGGATGCCATTCTGAGCGAAATCTCTCCGATCTCACTCTAACACTTAATAAAAGAAAGAGATGAACACTAATGTGTTGTTGTCTTTTTCTGCCTCAAAGGCTTTTATGAGGCTTTATCTTCTATCTTTACTTTTGATATAAAAACGTCAAATTTTTAGTGTGTGTGGGTGTAATTTGTTATTGTGTGCAAATGCTCGTCGAACATTTTGTTCTAAAAAAAAGCTGGGCCTTGGTAAATTTATGAATGGGTTTTTTTGACATAATTTTTTACGCATATTATAATACGAGGCGCCCTCTATGACGCGTAAAGTTGTACGAACTAAAAAGTACTTAGTTCAAATTTGCTTTGATCGGTTATCGTGTTGTACGTAATTATTGTTTTGATAGTTTTTTTTTGTTTTCCGTCATTTAACAGTTTATGAATTCGGAAACTATACTTGTGGTTGTGCGTGGATATTGTGTTTGAGTTTTAAAGATAAATATAATCTTGTAATTTTACTATTTTGAATATTTCTCAGAAAAGTTAATAACAATGCTTGGAATACCTACATCAGGTATGACTCAAATAACTTCGCTAGTGCCATGAAAATTCTCAAAAGTACTTGAACGCTGTTATTTCATTCTTTATTTTTGGTAAACCGCCAATAGAAAGTTGGTTCTCTTTCTCGACAGTTAAGTGATAAGTGTTTTAAAAAAGCGAACAACGAAAAGCTACCGCTGTTTCAATTGTGAGTATTTGCCAATAATGTTACATTTTATTATAAAGAACAAGTGTTTGAAACACCAAGATTTCAAAAAAAAATATGTATTAGTTACACATTCATAGCTAGATAGCGTTGGCGTCAAATTAGAAGTCGCTGTTAAGATTCTCCGCCATTTTGTCACCCTCCTTTCAATAGAGTTCAATTTAGGATAACATTAGATCAGTATCTAGTACTCGGTTGTTTTATTTCACACTCAACTCAACCTTATATTAGATATTCATTAAGTTCAAATTAATCGTTTCAATAGAATTGGCTGACCATCCCGGCCGGCCGGCCGGCACTCGACAACAAGAGCGGCTTTCCGAATTATCTTTGATTGCAATTGAAAATCAGCAGTTGGAGGTAGAATTAAAACGTTCACAAACTTTTTACGCTGGTGTAAGTAATAAAACAATTTGAATTAGAATACAATTTTTTTTTTCTATTCATGTATTCAAACTTCACGATTATTGGTATGATGATAAAGTTGTTGTGGTGAAGCTTTTGTTATCATTATTTATTAAGTACATACTATTAACATTATATTTGTTAATAGTAGTGTAGCAATTCAGAAAAATCAGCATTACTGCACTGATGACACGTGGTAGCACGAGATTTTTTTAATAGGTAAGTAGTAGTTAGGTCAAGATTCCTTGGCTTGCCCCCTGTAAAGGCATCAGGCACGCAACTGAGCGTGTGCATCTGTGAAAGGACCACAGACTAGAAGCAGGCGCAGGCTTCAGCTGTACAATGTGGGAGCCCCATGGGAACGCATTGCCATTGACGTTGCTGGACCTTTTCCAGTTACGGCTGATGGAAACAAGTACATAGTGGTGATCCAGGACTATTTCACAAAGTGGCCCGAAGTCTTCGCCATACCGAATCAGGAAGCGACGACAGTGGCGAAGAAGGTGGTTGAGGAAGTAGTATTTCGGTATGGCGCACCTTTGGAAATCCATTCCAACCAAGGCCGTAACTTCGAATCTGCGCTGTTCAGGAAATGTGTACTCTTCTGGGGATTTACAAAACACGCACAACACCTGCGCATCCACAATCGGACGGAATGGTGGACAGATTTAACCAAACCCTGGAGTATCACTTGGCTAAAGATGTCGATGACCATCAGAAGGACTGGAACCGGTATATTCCTCTATTTCTGATGTCTTACCGATCGGCAGTGCATGATAGCACGGGACATACCCCTGCCAGAGTGAATTTCGGCGGGGAGATGAGACTTCCAGTCGATGCCATAACTGGCGTGCCACCTGACAAGACTAAACCAGTTACGGACTACGTAAGTGACCTTCGAGATCAATTGGACGAAATGCATATACGAGTTCGCGTGAATACATGAACACCAGCGTTAAAATGAAAACTAGATACGACCGTAATGCCAACGCCAAGGGATTTGAGGAAGGTGCACTGGTTTGGCTCCATAACCCGCTTCGACGGAAGGGAAGTCGCTGAAACTCCAAGCTCGATGGGAGGGACCTTACACTGTGCTAAAAAGGATTAACGACGTAACCTACCGCATCAAAAAAGGGCTAAGAGGGAAGCCTAAGGTTGTCCATGTGGATAGATTGGCGCCATATCACGGATCTAATAATGCTCGGGACGAGCATGACTAAGAGGGGGCACTGTTACGACATTAAACTTGACACGCCATATCTTTGAGAAAATAATGAGTAGCACCCAATAATTAAAACGCATTGCTGTTCGATCTAGAATGGTAGCACGTAAGAAAAATCTCGAAACGTCTACATAAGTAGGTACCACTATTATTATTCAAATTATAATAATAGGTAGGTATGTAGGTAGATAAGGGAAATGGTAGTCTCCGTCATTAACAATAGAGTTGAAATTCGCGTGAAGGTGACTCTTAGTACATTGTGCAATAAAAATGATTTATGGCTCCGCGACTCGACCCTATTGTTCTGGATCGATCTTGAGACGTCGGTATCTAGAAATCTTCGCCCCGCATATAAATACGAGCCTCCGACCGGAAGTGAGTCAGTTGTAATTTCGACTGCGATCAAGAGCGAACTACCTAAGTGTGAAGTGATTTTACCTAACGACCTAAGCGATAGGTAACGGTACTCTAGTGTTAATTGCGATTCGGATTATTGTTGACTGGACTAATTTTTTATTGTTTGTGGTGCATAAAGCTCTCTGTTTATATATATTATACAACAATATGCCTATTATTTAATTTAGTCATCCATAAGCGTCTCCTATAAACAATATTAAATGATTGTTAAATCTAAAAGGTCTGAAAGGAGAAAAAACCTGTCATTAAAAATATTATTTTTTATGTATTGTGATTCAGAAGTCGATATTTCAATTTCTTCAAGAGTTTTCAATGCCTTTGCCGTTCTGGTAATTTAAAGTTTCACCTGCTCATTGTCTATATCTTCTAAAAAGTATATAAAGTATTACTCATTGAAATTTTTTATAAATAATCGAAAAGTATCAAGCTATTTTACTAGATATTCAAAACACTAACCTTTGTATGAACTTATAGTATTCAGCCGTCGCATTTTCTGTACAGATTTCCGATTACTCTCACTTTTTTTATTTTGACTTTATCAATCATCTTGAAGAGAAGCCTCCTCGTCGAATTATTTATTGTTTAAAGCATTATTATAATAAAATAAAATAAAAAGGTGCACGTAAACACAAGTTTAAAATGTCAACGACACATTTTTGACAGTGCTTATTTTTTTTTAAATGCTGCCATTTAATAAATAATTCAGTGCCATCTTTCGTTGGTCAGAGTCTACTATCGTGGATTTGGAGCCTCCTTGACTTGGTGTTAATTATAATAACGCTGTCGCAGGTGAACCCCTGAGCTGCGTGGATGGTGAGAATGCGCGACCCTTCGCCAGACCCATAGCCTTGGTCAGCAAGAGAGGCTCTCTCTTCCTGCGTATGGACCAAGTATAAGGTATTCTCGGCGGTTATCGGTATGCGCGTTCCTGTGAACCTTTCCACTTTCAGAGAGTGGACCCGCGACAGCGACGTCTTGGAGGAGTATATACCGGGGTATATCTCACTCAGGGTCAGGGCTATGTCCATTGGGTTCCGATGCGTACAGAGCAACTCTTGGGTGATGCTAGCCACCAAATTCGGACGGGTGTACCTTAACTCAAATAAGTTCTCCCTGTCCAAAAATGGTAGCTGATTCACGTCTCCGATGAGAACGACCTCGCTCGCTCCAGACAACTTCACTGCCATGACTATGGCCCCAAAGTGGTTCATGAGGGCTTCGTCAACCGTAAGGCGACGGCATTTCTCCTCTGGTCTGAACCCGTTGGCTAAAATTGAGGCCATAGTGCGCACCTTTGCCTTGACACGATCTCCTAATCGGTACGCCAGCTTCTCTCTGAGATCTTTAGTAGCTTCGGTTGTTGTGGTCACTATGATATCGCTCACCTCGTCAAAGTGTTTCACCATCCAGGTTGTCTTACCGCACCCTGAGACCCCGTTTACCCACCTGATTCTGGGTACTGCCCAGTGTGCTTCCGAAACCGGCGAAACACAGGCCCCCGAAATGGATTGTGCCATTTCGAGGATCCTTAGGTTAGGTCAGGTTAGGTTTTTTTTTTATGCTAAGATTACACCGCAGACATGGTGGTCTGCGCCTTTGTTTGAAATGTTTAATTATTTGTTAACAATAATATTTTTCATTGCAGTCGTGGTGCTCCCGTATCGGGCACACATTTTATTATTTATACTTACTTGTTTTTTATTTATACTTGTTTTTTTTCACTATGTTGTACTTGCTTAGTCTACTCCTATAATTATATTTATATAAAATCTAAAAATATTATAAGTGCGAACTCTTTATTTGTTGCTTTTTCAATAATTTATGAATAGGAGCGCCTACACACTAGCGCTCGCCCAACGCAGGCGCTCGACAAACGCATGCGCAGCGTCGCAGGCGTCTAGCTGTTGCGGCGCTTCCTCAGGACCGATTGAACGCCGCAACAACGTGACGCCAGCGCAGCGCATTCGCCCATCGAACGCCCACGCTTGACAAACGCTAGCGTGAAGGCGCTCCAATGCAAGTAATCTTAAATCTTATGCTTAGGTGAGTCCATCTTTTTTTTTTTCTTTTTTTTTTCTTTTATATTTATTATTTAGTCTTTTTTTTTTGTTGTGGTATTTTTTTTTTGTTTTTTGTTTTGTTTTATTATTATTTCACAGGCATTACAATTTTTATCCATTATTACTTTATTATACCAAGGCTGCGTATTTCCACCAAACAGCACATAGCCATGTACTGCTTAATAGAACACACAACATTGGTAGCCACTTATACTATTTAAACTATAAACTAGATCCCCATGGCAGCGCGAGCCGACCAGTTCCAATCGATGGCATCTGTTCACGGACACGACGAACGCATCCGCATCGTTTAGCTCAACTATATCTTAGGGAGCTCTGTGACCAGACGCGCTACGTTACCCTCGGGGTCAGGTTAGGTTAGCTCAAGTTAGGTTAGGTTGGGTTAAACCTAAACCCCAAACTTTTGAGGCATATCGCCATAAAAAAAAAATTATTCAACTAGACACTTCGAATGACCACTGTTGTTGTTGCTGTTGTGTCATTTTTGGAGACAGCTTTACGCAATGCCCTTCGTCAAATATTTTTATAGAATCGTCCAGAGCTAACCAAGCCGCATTAAAAAATATGACATATTATGAGTATATTTAAGGTCTAAAACGGTTAGGTTAGGTTAGTTTAAAATAAATATAATGTATAATAAAACCTAAATCCCATACTTTTGAGGTATGTCGCCATGGTCAAAGAAACTCTATTTAACTAGACGCTTCAAATGACACCTGTTTCAAATCTGTTGGCACTCACCACCGAAACAGGGCCCCAAGTCTGCTATTTTTATAAATTCGTCATTCCAACACGATCCCATTGTCATTTTGCTAAAAGTTTGTAATATGCTAATTCATAATCAAGATTGAGGGTACTCTTCAAAACCTAAAGTATACAGCTCCGCAATAATTTTATGTATTTTTTCTGTAAATGGCCAGTATTTAGCCCAAATTAGATGTAATTAGACTTAGATTAGTCCAATAACGAAGTGCGAGTGTTATCTTTAAAAAATTCAAAAGAATCAGTGAAAAACCAACATTAAAGTCGGTCAGTTTAAAGTGTCAAAGACAAATCTCAACAGTCAACGATATTGTGTTGTAGTTCAGTAAAACTTAAGTTGATGGTGATAAATATAAAGTGAAGTACCTAATACAACGTACATTAGTGCAAAAATAAACAGAAGAACAATATTACTTCTCATGAGTCATCAACTAACTGTTACTAATTTAAATATTCCACATTCACAAAACAACACATAATTTCAACGCACCATCTAACGAGTCGCATGGTCGAAAGGCTATAACGTGTATCAAACACTCAACAGGCCGCGAGTTCGCGCCCAGCGTAGCACGTAGCACTGTTTTTGGAATTTCAAAAATTTGATTATTAATATCTTACGGTGATTTTGACTTATTTCAAAGCAATTAACTAACGAATATTATGATGGAGAATGAGCAAACTGACCACATAACATTTAGAAAACCGCCGCAACATTCGAGTTCACTATCTGATGAGTCATCAAACCAGTCCCTCTTTGACACAACAATGTTAAGTTTGCCTAATACGTCTATCAACGAGTTACAAAACTATAAAGAGCTCTACGATAAAATAAATAATTTACAAGAAGAGTTACTAATCGCGAATCAAGAAGTGGCTAACTTAAACTTAGAAAACACTACCTTAAAGCAAGAGTTAATAAAATGTAAACAAGTAATTGATAATTATAAAAAAGTCTGTACGGCTGAAAAAACTATTCGGACACCTAAACATAAATCGGCCAAGAAGAAACGTGTTTCTAGGAGTCAGGCTCCATATACACCCCCCATACTACCGCCTGTGCTTACTGACCACCCATTGGAGACACCGAAAACTTCGCAAGAAATGGTAAGTCAAGAAGAACCTTACCTTGTCTTAAGTAGTGATGACCAAAAATCACACCTAAAATACGGAGCTAAACGTCAAATATGTTTACTCAGTACTGATAACAGAAATAACATACTGTCTATTGCTGAGAGTACATTCCATAGTAACTATAGTCTTTGTCATTATTTGGTATCACATGGCAATACAAAACAGCTTCTAAGCGGTCTAGAGACAAAATTATTAGATTACAATATGAATGACTGTTGCATTATACTACTTGGGGAAGAAGACTTCAAGAGGACAAACGATTATTATGACATGATTTTCCATATACGTGAAATACTTCAAGCAGTACAACACACAAACATAATTGTCTGTTTACCAACTTATAAGTATCCATTTGACACAAGTTTATTTAACTGTAGAGTTGAGACATTTAACAATCTTCTGTACTTAGACATACTGACGCATAAACATGCATTCCTTTTGGATAGTAACTTAAATCTAGAATATGACTGCAGCATGTTTAGTAAATATTCTGGCAAAATAAATAAACTTGGAATACGTACTATATTTAAGGATTTATTGGAGTTAATTACGGACATTTTGCAAAACGTTGACATACATCATAATTTGAATGACATTGATACTACAGAAGACCATTTTTTTCTTGACTAATCATCTATACATCATGCACCAAAACATTGCAGGCTTGCTAGCTAAATGTGATACTCTAGCAGTCTGCCTCAATGAGTTAACTGACAGAAAGATAGGTGTCGATGTACTGTGCATTACAGAGCACTTTATGATGGAAACTAATGAAAAACACCTGAATTTAAATAATTACCATTTAGCAGCTTGTTATTGCCGAAAAGGAACAAAAAGAGGTGGAGCTTGCATAATTGTAAGGTCCGGGCATAAATGGAGAGAGTTGCCAAATATAGCAAAAATATCTACAAGCGGTGTATTTGAATGTTGTGCCATTGAACTGATCACGCACAAGATAATATGTGTTTGCATTTACAGAGTGCCAAATTTCAATAATTTCAATGAATGTATTAGTAAATTAGAACGGATATTACATATATTAATGAAAAAAGATTGTAAAAATATTGTTTTGGCAGGAGATTTTAATATAGATGTACTTAAACGAAATAAACAATCAATTGAATTCGAAAATATGTTATTAAGCTTTAACTTGAAACTGGCCCTAAATCAACCGACTCGACTTAAGAGCAAAACATGTATTGACAATTTTGCGCATAATTTCAATAGGTTCTGTAAGGCTTCTGTATTGGAGCTAGCATTGTCGGACCACACAGCCCAGTTACTGAAATGCCCAATCAGTACAGTATGTAATATCAATCGGTGGAGTACGATAAGACGTGACTATCACAATGATAATGTTAACAAATTTAAAGCCTATCTGAGTAGTATAACATTCTCGGATGTGTATGGATCAAATGGCCCAAACGAAGCATTTAACGCATTTTCTGATATTTTCTTAATGCTTTATAATCAATGCTTCCCCGAAAAAGTTGTTACAGTAAATGTCCATAAAAAGCAGAAATGGGTATCACGCGGTATCAAAAAATGTAGCGAAAAAAAACGGCACTTGCTATGGCAGTTCCGGTTAAAACCAACTCAGAAAAATAAAATACAATTTAAAAATTATACAAAACTATTTAAAAAAATTATAAATTTGACTCAAAGAGCTCAAAATAACCATAAAATTAAAATATCAAACAATAAATCTAAGACAACATGGCAAATTATAAATCAAATAAAGTTAAATATACCAAAGAATAATATTGATAAGATCAGAATTAACAATAATGAAATTATCACGGATCCAAAATGTATTTCTAACGTCTTTAATAATTATTTTATTGATAAAATTAAGCCTATGACTAATTCAGGAGACAGAGTCACAGAATATATCTTAAACAAAAAAGATTCTATATTCATGGCTCCAAGTTTGCCAAGCGAAATATTAAAAATAATTTTATCTCTTAAAAACACAAACAGTGTAGGTTACGATGGCATCTGTACAAAAATACTAAAAGCAGTAGCCGAGGTCATTTCTTCCCCTTTAAGTCATATTATAAATTTGTGTATAAGTGAAGGTATTTTTCCAGAAGCCCTAAAAAAATCAGTAATAAAACCTTTGTTTAAAAAACAAAATAGAGAGCTAATGGAACACTATAGGCCAATTTCTTTGATACCATTGTTCTCAAAAATAATTGAAAAGTATATTTATAAAGAACTCAATAGATACTTAGAAGCGAATAATATTCTTTGCCACGAACAAAAAGGATTTAGGAAAAACAAATCAATTAACATGGCTATTTATGACTTTTTGCTTACAGTTATGACGAATATGGATGAATACACTCCAGTGTGCGCAATATTTTGCGACATGACACAGGCCTTTGATTATGTGCAACATAATATTTTACTAAAAAAGCTTGAGGCTTACGGTATTAGAGGTAATGTTCTTGAGCTCATAACATCCTACCTAAATGACAGAAAACAAATAACGGAAATTAAAAGAATAAATATGAGCACTAAAAGAGAAGAAATCTTTCTTTCGGAGGAACGTACTGTTGCCTACGGAGTTCCACAAGGAAGTATACTAGGACCACCGCTTTTTACATTATATATTAATGACTTTCCAAAAGCAATCAAATATCCTATGACATTGTTCGCGGATGACAGCACTATAACTATTCCGTGTACGCAAAGAGATTTCTATAAAGAGGACATAAATAATACATTAAAGGAAACTGTAGAGTGGTTAGATAGTAATAATTTAAAAATAAATCTAAATAAAACAGTAATTATGCATTTTAGCCAGCGCGCTTTGACTCTTCCCAATCTTGACATAACATACGATGACAATAAAATTGACACAGCCAATACAACCAAGTTTTTAGGAGTAACAATTGATCGGAATTTAAATTGGAAGGCACATATAGAGACCCTGACCAAGAGAATTAGCAGTAATGCATATGCTTTGTACATTTTGTCACGGAAGGTTAACATAGATGCATTGTTAACTGCGTACTACGGGCTAACAGAATCTGTACTCAGATATGGGGTTATCTTTTGGGGTAACTCAACTGACAAAGAAGCCGCTTTTAAAGCACAGAAGAGATGTATCAGAGCCATGTTTAAATTAAAAACCACCGACAGTTGTAAACCCTATTTCAGACGCTATAAAATATTGACACTGACCTCTCTTTATATTCTAGAAACAGTAATGTTCGTTAGAAATAATACCAACTTATTTTCGCAAATGGCAGATAAATTTCCCAGAAACAGGCGTGATCAATCTCAGCTGTGTCAGCATAGGAGTAGGACTGCACTTATGCGCAAGAGTGTTTTCTGCATGGCTCCCATTATATACAATAAGTTGCCTAAAAGTTGGAGAGAGCTTAATAATGTACAATTGAAGAAAAAACTAAAGTCATTTTTAATATTTAAAGCGTACTATAACATTAATGAATTTCTGACAGAACCATTTAGAGTGACTTAGATTCAATTACGATTTTAATACTTTTGACATAACTGTGTATACTTTGACATTTATAACCATTATGTTTAATTCACAGACATAGATTACATTATTATTATTTTTCTTTTGAAATGTACCTTTTTGACATGTATCTTTTTTGACATTTATACTCGTTGCTAATTTCTTAGAACTAAATGTTTATAGCAAAAATTAACTTTGACATGTTTGATTTTGACATTGATATATTTTTCCAATGATATCTTAGTAAAAATTTTAATTTGTTATTAAACTATTCAAAACATTTGCACGCCATAGTATGTGGCAAACATGTCTGAACCAATTCATTACTTTATGTCATCCTGCATGCATTTTTAAATTTTGTATGTGTACACATGCTTGAGCAAATAAATATATCTTATCTTATCTTATCTTATCATAATGATCGATCATTGATCGGTCAATGGTCTTGTAATAGAATCGTGGTAGAATGATAATTTCGAGCATATTAAAACCAATAACTGCACAATAACGTTCTAATGGTCAAACACTGATCAAATAAACTGTCAAAGTTTTAGCAGATTACCGCAAACGTCAAATATTCATTTGTCAATATGTACGAGATTAACATTTTATGCCACTTTTTTCAATGGAGTGTCAGTGGTTGACCATTGGAAAGTCATGATGACGCCATTATATTAGTAGATTACCAAACTTGTCAAAATCGACAATTATGACATCAATGATAGACCATTCTGACACTATTGTAATAGCAGACTTGAGGCCCAGGTGTCATTTGGGGACAGTTTTACGCAACGCCCTTCGTGAAACATTTTTGTAGAATCGTACAGAGCTCTCAAAGCCGCATTCAAAAATTTAGGACACTACTAAATTATGAGTATAATTAAGGTCTAAAACACTTGGGTTACGTTACGTTAGGTCAAAATATAATCTATATATCTATATATATAAAAGAAAGTCGTGTTAGTTATAACTCAAGAACGGCTGAACCGATTTGGCTGAAAATTGGTGGGGAGGTAGCTAAGAACCAGGAGAAGGACATAGGATACTTTTTTTTTTTTTTAGAGTAGAGTAGAGTAGGGCTACTGGCAGTAGAGAGCTGAAATTTGGCATGTGTGTTTGTTGGGAGGAGTAGGCTACCAGTAAGAGAGGATTTTTGGAAATTCTCCCCCAAGGGGGAGAAAAGGTTTTTTTTTTTATTTCTTAACGGATTCACTTATAACTTTGTATGTGGGTTCCACCAGTGAAGCAAGTGAGTATTGAGAGAGGATTTTTGGATTTTTTCTGTCACCAGACTGTATCTCATGAACTTTGATAGTCAGATAGTTGACATTTTTACAGATGATGTATTTCTGTTGCCGCTATAACAACATCATCAGCCTATTGGTGCCCACTGCTGAGCAAAGGCCTCTTCTCACACGGAGAAGGTTAGAACATTAGTCACCACGCTTGCTCAAGGCGGATTGGCGATTTCAAACTTATAATTTAAAATTATAAGTCCAGGTTTCCTCACGATGTGTTCCTTTACCGCCTGTCAGTGGTGTCTAAATACTCTTAGAAAATACATATAACTCGGAAAAAATTACATTGGTACTTGCCAGGTTTCGAATCCGCACCCTCATGCACGAGAGGCAAAACATACGTTTGTGTGTAAATGTTTGTTAACACACGTAATCGATAGACCATGGAAAAGGCGATAACTAAGCGAAAAACCCAAATTCTGCCGGAAGTCATTATTCCACGGGGACGAAGTCGCGGGCAAAAGCTAGTGCTTTATAAAACCTAAACCCCATACTTTAGAGATGTGTCGCCATAATAAAAAATACTCTAACTAGACGCTTCGAATGACACCTGTCTGTTGGTGGGTGGGGACACTTTCATGCAATGCCCTTGCCCCCAAGAATCTATATAATGACAATCTTTACAAAAACTTTTAAGTGTTAAAAAAAACACGTATTTCGTGGAACAAGTTTTGTAAAATATTCGAGTAAATCATGGAATTACTGAATGCCAACAGAGTTTTCAGGTATTATCACTCTTTTTTCGCGTTGCCTTTTCGTCAAACATTACGTTGGATTGCGTTAGATGGAAATAACAAGCTTTTAAACCATGCTCGATGTTTACGATAGGCGAGTGGAGAAGCAGCCTCTTAGGGGAAATTGACGAAATTTTGACGGCCCGTCGAATATACAGTAGTGGGAATTATATTAGTTTAGTTAGAGTATCTAAATCTAGAGTTGGAATCCATTTAAAGTTTTCTTGTTTTATTTTTTATTTTGAGTGGTTGGCTGCTGCGCTGCGTGTTGGTTTGGCCTACGGATGGTTGCTCTAAGACCTAGAATCAAGGTCTATGTGAGTGTGGGTTTGCATATTTGTGAGCGCGCCTGCGTGGCTGCGATACACATAGGACTGGTTGTTGTGGAGGAGCTTGGGACCCTATGTAAAAGATTGACGTTTTTTGGCTGAAATAATGCTAATGAAAGTAATTTAGTTTATTGGCTCTGTCGCTGGCAGTGCCTGTTCAGCTGTACAAGCAGACTCACACACACATGCGCCTCTGGTGTTTTACACATTTGCTTAATAAACACTCCAAGGTCAGACAAACGTTCCGCTTCAGTGAATCAGCACTTTCCAATTTGTTCTACATTCAGCAAGTCACATTAATTCACCAAATAGATTTTCTTTATAATTATGTTTGTTCACATGTGATCAAAAAAGGTGCTTGATCATGTAAGACAATGCAATTTACAGGTTTATAACAAGTTATCCATTTATCACGCTAAGAGTATATTTAAATGCAACATAATAGTATATAACTGGCTCAGCTAGTTTAGAGAGCAGTGGTGGTCGAGTGGTAACAGACCCGACTTACGCATTGTAAGTCGCGGGTTTAAACCGAGCCAGTCGCATTACTTTGTGTTATTTATTTCATCACCACTGCTCTCAAAATGGTGAAGGAAAAAATTGTGAGGAAACATCACAATGTTTTCCTTCACCATTTTGAGAGCAGTGGTGGCATATCCTAGAGGCAAAAATTCGAAGATATGTGACATCCACTAACCCACGCGGGGCCCACGTGGTAGATTACAGCCCAATACCTCTCCTAGAGAGGAGGCCTGAGTCCCAGCAGTGGGATAGTGAGTGGCATAGTTTTAAGTAGTAATATGTGCATTGAAAGTCTGGAAAAAGACTGAAGTACGCTTCCTTAGATCAGCTTCACTATTTAGTACCAGTTGTTGTAGAGACTCTGGGCAGTCGGAGTATGGAGGCAAAGTGTTTTGTAGGAGATTTCGAAATCTGGAGGACTGTTTTTGGTGCAAAGGATGGCTATTGTTGTTCAGCGAGGTAATGCTGCAAGTGTTATGGGCACTTCTGCACTGGGAGCAATCAGAAATGCGAAAACGCCAACCAGGACCTGATCATCTGCACCGATTCAAACGCGCATCACCCACTATGGGGTAGTGAAGTATCAAACATCAGAGGTGAGTCACTATCCACATACTTATTCTCCACCAATCTTAACATCTTGAACCGAGGCACGGAACCCACATGGGTCACAGTGCGCGGACAAACGATCATAGACCTGACTTTAGCCACAGAAAATGTGACGAACTTAATCTCCAACTGGCGCGTATTTAACGAACCCTCTTGCTCTGACCATAGAAGAATATGTTTTTCTCTGACAGCTATTACAAAAAACCCAGAACCACGGCGCAATCCTCCCCGTACTAATGTACCTGGATATCCTACTAGGCAGGGAAATAAAACCCGTAACCCAAATAACTGACCCCATAGAATTGAACAACGCCGTGACAAAACTCACAAACAGCATAATCAAAGCATACCACACAAACTGTCAACTAAGCCCCCCGCACACCAAAGGAAAGGGAAACCCTTGGTGGAATGCAGAACTTGGCAAACTCAGAAATACATTACGCAAACAATTCAACAGAGCCAAAAACTCAAGACTCTCAGAGGACTGGGAGCAATACAAAGAAACCCAATACAGATATAAGAAAGCAGTTAGGACCGCCAGGAACTCCGCCTGGCGCAATTTCTGTGATAGCATTGAATCAAATACCGAAGCAGGACGGGTCAGGAAAATTCTGTCAATTGACCAGGAACGTACCCTTGGTGCGCTGAAAAAACCCGACAACAGCTACACACAAACAGACCATGAGACCAGTAAGGTCCTCCTGGAAACGCACTTCCCGGACTGCAACCTACTTGAGGACAGGACGTGGTCTAGCGTACAGGAACAAACGCCAACAGATCTCGACTGGTCCAGAGCATATAATATAGTGACAGAAGACCGAATTAAATGGGCTATTAGGACTTTCCAACCGTATAAGTCACCAGGACTAGACGGTGTCCTTCCGGCGCTACTGCAGTGGGGAGAATACTCCCTGGTGCTGTGGCTGCTGGTGATATACCGAGCCTGTATAGCACACAAATATATACCACACACATGGCGTGAGGTGAAAGCCATTTTCATCCCGAAACCCGGAAAAACTGACTATACGCACAACCCAAGGCTTACAGACCCATAAGCCTGACATCTTTCCTACTGAAAACCCTGGAGAGGCTCTGCGATAGACACATCCGAGACGGACCCCTCTTGGTGAGACCGCTCCACAAGCAGCAACATGCCTACTCCACGGGTAAATCAACAGAATCTGCACTACATAGCGTGATCTCAAAGATCGAATGCGCAATAAATCACAAAGGCTCTTCGCTAGCAGTCTTCATAGACATCGAAGGAGCCTTCGATAAGACTATGTTCCGAAGTATTAGCACAGCACTCGAAAGGCACGGTGTTGACTCGACCCTGAGTGGCTGGATCACAAATATGCTCAGATTTAGAGCAGTACAAGTAAATATAAATAGCACCACAAGGGCCATAGTGGCGAAGGGTTGCCCCCAAGGGGGAGTCCTTTCGCCTTTACTGTGGAACTTAGTTGCAGATGACCTAGTTAAAAGACTCAACACAAAAGGTTATTTCGCCGTAGGTTACGCTGACGATATAACCATTATAATAAATGGCACCCACGAAAATACACTATGCAACCTTATGCGACAGGCCTTGAAAATAGTAGAGGACTGGTGTAAGGAACACCAACTGACAGTAAACCCCACCAAGGCTGAATTGGTTCTCTTCAAAAAAAAGGAAACTGGCAGCACTACAACTGCCACTTTTCTTTGGAACTACCCTTAGCCTATCAACTGAAGTCAAGTACCTGGGCGTTTACCTGGACAAACAGCTGAACTGGGCAAAACACACCGAGTACATCACTAAAAAGCCAGTATATCCATGTGGCAATGTAAACGCATGTTAGGCCGCAGCTGGGGCATAGCCTCAAAGGTGACCCACTGGCTATTTACAACTGTTATCAGACCAATAATCACATATGGCTCACTAGTTTGGTGGCCCAGGACTGAACTGAGCACAGACCAAAAAGACCTTGAAAAACTGCAACGACTCGCCTGCGTAGCGATCACAAGGAGCATGAGAACCACGCCCACGGCTGCCCTGCCCTGCAGGCGATGCTGGGACTGCCTCCACTGCATCTAATAGTGGACCATCCACCATAGTGGCCATCTAGGAGGCAGCCTCAGCGGCCTTCAGGCTCAGCGTTTCGGGCACCCTGAGTAAAGACTCCAGAATCAAACACATAATGGAAAACGCTATTATAAGACAGCCCATGATGGCAGCACCTAGTGACAAAGCTCCAAAGGCGTATCATTTCCAAAAGCATTTCAATATTCAATTAACAGAGGAAGCACACGACTACTCAGGCCCAGCTGAACTGAGAGTCAACACGGACGGATCAAAGACAGACACTGGCACAGGCGTTGGAGTCTTCTCCAATGACCTCAATATCAGAATATCCAGAACGCTAGGAAAATTCAACACCGTCTATCAGGCGGAATGTGTTGGCATAATCCTAGCAGCCCACGCCATAGAAACTAGAGACGTAAAGGACACACACATTCGGATACTCTCCGATAGTGTCTCAGTCCTACAATCCCTAGACAAAGATTTAACCACCTCGAGAATTATACAAGAATGCCACTCTGCACTGGGAAGTCACGGTGCCAAAGCGAAACACTGAATTGATGAGCGGAGCGGAGCGGAGCTGAATGAGCGGTGGTCTTCGGACCCGAACCAATTGTTCCGGTCCCCTTTGGTCAGCTGCGTGGTTGGCTATGCGAACACACACAGATACAAGCGGACGCTGGTGGTCCTCGACATCGGGATGCAGTCAGGCCAAGGAGGCCGTACCACACCTCAATAAAGTCCTCAACAAAAAACCTGGCAAAAAAGAAAAAAAGATTGAACAGAGGCGACCTGCGCCTGGTGACGGGGACCATCACCGGGCACTGCACACTGAATAAGCACCTCCACACAATAGGCATCACAGACAGTCCCCTGTGCAGAGCATGCTTGGAGGGGGAGGAGACAGTTGCGCATGTGCTCCTAGACTGCACAGGTGTCACTGAAATACGCACACGAACCATAGGATCCCCGAATTCCCTTATAGATGCCCTGAAAAACCTGAGAGGCCTAATCTGCTTTTGGAAAGAGGTGGGCTGGTTGGAATAAGCCCACCCAAGGTTATGGCCGCTATGGCCCACATACAATGGTCCGCATAGGACTAAGTGCGGAAACCATACTCAGACATAGACATAGTACCGGTTGCTGTAGAGACTCTGGGCAGTCGGAGTATGGAGGCAAAGTGTTGTGGGAGATTTGGGCTTTCGAGTCTACAGCCCAAATCTGGAGGACTGTTTTTGGTGCAAAGGATGGCTATTGTTGTTCAGCGAATTGATGCTGCAAGTGTTATGGGCACTTCTGCACTGGAAACAATCAGGGGCAGGTTATTTATTGATGTTTAATGTTTCATTTAATTATACAATGATAATTCTTTTGTATATAAGTAGTATTTTGCATTTAATTATTTAATAAATATTTATTAAAATAGTCTGAAATTTTATTTATTATTTATAAAAGCAGAAATATGAATGTTCACCAACTCAATCATATTTGTCTGTTTGTTGTAGATAATCTCTGAAACAGGTGGACCGAGTTTGATGAACGCATTCATTGGCAGATAGCTGATGGTATAGTAAATTGGTCCTTAGGTTTTAATTTTAAAATGTATATGAGTTCCACGCAACTAAAATAAAACTTAAAAATTGTGAATGAAATCCAGTTCAATGGTTTACGAATTTGACAAGAATAAAGTCCCACACAACAATCATTCTAATTCATCATGAGGATACCCAGCTCACTAAAACCATTTTCGTAAGTCTATTCAAATACAGAACCCAACGAAAATGACAGGACAACAAAGGGGTCTCCCATGGAATATTTAATGTAATGTGCAAGTAGTCAGCCCCAAGCCAGGAACAGAAGATTGCCTCGCCTCAGCTTTGGGACATTACAAGCTTAGATAAAATAATAATAATCTTTAGACTTCGCATGTAGATACTAAAAAAGTAACCAGTGATTAAAGACTTACAACGTAAATTGCATCGTTCGGTCAGAGAAATACGCAGGTAGTTGTGACGTCGTCCGAACGAGTCCACGAGAGGCGCCGCCGCGTCCTGCCCCTGCGCCTCGATGCCAACCTCCTGAATGTTTTAATGCACATATTAATAAATGGAGTGTAAAGCAAGTAGGCAATGTTTTATTTAGGTTCTATATATCCTGTATATTACTTACATTAGTATACGATCTATTTATAACATTCACAAGCCTTTTTGGTCCAAGAAATAATACTTCGTGATAGCTAAGTCGTGTTAACGAAATAATTGTACTTAAATTATATCTCATCATAACTTTGCCCGTCTTGAAAAACCAATGATACACGTCTACTGTCTGTCTACGACTAAGTGTCACAACAATGCAACAAGTCTGAAATGTCAAGTGGATGTCAATAAGCCCCTAGTTCCGAATTACGTCAAAAGCGATTATATCACGAACCCGACCAAATTTAATAGTCACAAAATATAACGACTAGAGTCTGTGCGGAAAGTAAACCATCGTGGAATTTGAGGGCGCTGCTGTAGATAAATATCGTTTTTGTTATGTAAGCAACATTGTGACGTCATTATAGTGCGACTGTTAAATCTTGATATTTTGAAACTATGTTAGACTAGCTTCTTCCAGCGGCTTCACCCAATAATAAAAATTATCCTATTGGCTGAATTTGCTCACCTAATGGAACTGCAAAGTTATAGCTTATGTGCTATATTATTGCAATGTTTATGATTAAGTTCATCTGTCTAGTAGTTTATGCGCGACACATCCATATATACGAGTACCTCCATCCATCTTCTCAAACTTTCGCATTTATAATATTAGTAGCCTATTTAATGAACTTGCTCACGTGATGAAACTTAGCAAAAATATAGGTTATAAGCTATATTATTGCAACGTTTATCATTAAATTCATCCGTTTATAAGTTTTTGCGCAATGCCGTTAATTGTGGCGACACCTGGGGGAGGCCTATGTCAAACAGTGGACGTCTTTCGATGATGAACATTTAAATGCAAACACGAACCGGTAAAGGAAAATAGTGTGATGAAACTGTACTGAAAATACTATAGGTAGGTTCCACTTCGACCACTTACCCAGTTCCAACGAAAATGGTTCTATCACTTTGACTGGGATCGGTCTATTATCACTGACTGGAATATTGTAGCTAGCAGCAAGTTTATGTTTACCCTAGTTAAATATAAAGGTAAAAATGGGACACACTACCACTTTCTCGATGTCTTCCTCAGTACATTTTTCCCTTTTGCTAATCAATGAAAAATATGAACATAAGGACTATGAAAATAAAGTACACTTCAGAATTTGTAATGTTGCTTCGTAAAACATCTATTTAGCCTGTAAGGGACCATCTCGCATATAAGATCCTTGGGATCACTTGGTTGTCCGTCTGTTTATCTGTTAAGACCCTTTAACTCGAGAACGCTTGGAGGTATCGAGTTAAAATTAAAACCATACACTCAAGTCTGCGGTCTTTTGAAGTTGTGAAAAAATCAGACTTCTGAGTTAACGAAAAAAAAGATACGGCCGTTTATGTCGCAAAAAAACGTATATTTCGATACTCAAGGGAATCAAAGTTCTTAGGGTGAATCTCGTTGATCTAGAATCCTGAAATTTGGCATAAATCAAAGTCTCATATAACAAGTATAGGGAAAAATCTGAAAATATGAAAATTTGTAAATCCACCACAAAAAAAAAATTGTTTGCAATTCAGAAAAAATTTCGTAACTCTATTCAGGAATTGATTTCATAGGTAAATTTGTACAGAATCTTCAGTGCGCGAGTCCGACTCGTACTTACCCTTTTTTATTTTAGTTACTGTATCCTTACTCAAGCCTGAAAAGAAATATTCTAAGTTAGTCGAAATGCATTAAAAATTTAAAGTATCAATACTCTTTATACTAGCCATCGAAAATATTGACCAAAACAAAATATACAAATATCGTCATGTTTAAATGAATTTCCGTTTAGTTTATATATATTTGGAGATAACACGGTCAGGAGTTCACCTAGGAAGTCTAAAAACATTAAAATAAAAGTGTTACGTACCAAAAATACAGCATATCAATGTTTCCCAAGTTCGTGACTTTGTTTTGATCAATAATGGTGTGATTTGCCACTTGTTATCTTTGGCAAAACTAAAATATATTAAATATTATTTCCCTTGCAGCTCAGTGAAATTTTATATCACATTTCTGAAGATTTCAATTAAAAATCACAATAAAATAACATAATAAACAAATCCTCTGTCAACATAATGACGTTTGGCATTTGACGGATGGCTGGGTTGGGTTGCTACTTAAAATCTTTAATGTTGTTTTCACTTTACGCCACGACGGTTCTCTTATCGCACAGACAATATTGAGTACTATTTGTGACGTTGTGCGTGGGAATAGAGGTCAGTGCTTCCCCGCGTTCCGAATTGCGTCAAAAGCGATTATATCGCGAATCCGACCAACGCGTAAAGTCACAAACAGTAGAGACTGTGCGGAAAGTAAACCATCGTGGTATTTCAGGGCGCTGCTGTAGATAAATATCGTTTTTGTTATGGAAGCAACATTACATTATAGTGCGACTGTTACTGTTACATCTTGACTGTAGTTTCAAAATATCAAGATGTAACAGTAACGTTACATCTAGATATTATGAAACTACAGTCTGTCAAGAATGTCATGAAAAGAATGTTTTGGGAACTACTGTTTTTGCTAATACTGGCAACACTGAATAATTGTTAAGCTGAGTACCTGAACTGTCACGTCGTATCTTTGTGGTTGATGTTTTACAATATTTCTGTGCTATTTCGAGTTTTTTTTAATCGTATAAGCCATAGATTTATAAGAACATCCAGATGCCTAGTACGCGCTGTCCAAATGCTTCGAATTCAAAGACACCAAAATAGCGTCTTCGTTCGTTAGCCCCGCCCACAGGCCGCCATTACGCGACAGACGTTCAAAGCGCGTCTACGTTTTAACGCTGTTAAATATAATTGAAAAAATGGCTGTTTGTGCGGTGAAATCGTGTAAAAACTACACTCCAAAAAAAGACAAGGATACGAACATTACTTTTCACAGGTAAGTTTGCAATTTTATGATGAATTTCTACGTATTTCTTTGAAAATATTACGAAAACTAAATAAAAACAAAACGACTCCATAATATTTGAGTATTGCCAAGGTACAGTATGAAATATTTTTACCCTTTTTTTGTGCTGCGATATTTTAATGTTGTAAAATGTTACGAAATCAACATTACTATTAACAAAAAAAAATGATATCAATGGTTGCCAAGGATATGAAATACTTTTACCATCTCTTAAAATACTGCGATATTATTGAGTCAACAAACGGATTTGGAGCAAAACAATATTTCAGGTACGTTTGTTACGTTAACGTACGTATGTTTGTGTAGTGATAACTCTCAAAGCAGTACAATACGCGGCAAATAAGTTGAACCATCATGACGGTCGACTTTGAATGCGCAGTAACCGATTTTCGTGTTTCAATCGAAGTCCCGGCCACATGAGTAGATAAACCGTACAGAGGGAAAGCTTACTAAGAACGTGTAATATTGTTACCTATTTTGGTAGGGTGGTCACAATAGGTGAAAACAAATTAAATGAAAAATTTGTTAAATAGTTTTATTATTCAGAAGGTTCAAAATAGGATAAGTAACTAATAAAATTCCAATAAGAATTAATAAGAAATTGCGAATTTATTTTAGTGAAAATGTAAATTTGTTTGTTAACTATTTTGAAAGATATTTTATCTATGTTATCGGTGTATGTTTTATGTAGCTGATTGGTGTTTTTGAGTCTAATATAGTATATCAGGAACAATAGATTTAAGATAGCATAGTTGTCGAACTTCATAATATACACGATCTCGATTACGTACTTAATTGTAAACTGATGTTTACCTTTTTTGTTTTGTGTCAAATACTCACCTTAACTTTATTTTTAGTTGAGACTTACTATTTTTGTTTTATAAATTTTTTTATGTGTAAAGTTATAGTTTTATATAAAAGTAGACATACGCATTCAGGGGTGCGTGGTGGTGTACGAGACCAGCGCGACAAGCAACATACGCCAATCGGGTTGAACTGTCCCGAGGGCTCGGTAACCGAAGGGTACTGACTGCTACCGTCACCGCCTCCTAACGGAGGTTAATCCGCCACTAATTGTGTTATACTATTAAAACAAACATACACAGACACACGCACACACCCCACTCACAAACTTTCTTCTTTATAATGTTAGTATGATATTAAAAGTTTTTTGTTCATTCACACATGTTTACGAAAACCGTGTTATAAAATAAAATTATAACAATCTCCAAAAACTATCATAATAGGCACTCGGTATGAATGTAAAAGGCGGGTTTCATTTTGTACACATATATTAACTACATAATTACCTATGTCAATATGAATAAGAAAACTACCCGAATTTTCCCATATTTTGGGGTAATCATTTTGCGCTGGTATTAGAAAACGTCACGCACACAAACGCAGAAACGATAATAATACACTTGCGGTGGGCGGTCCGCACGCACACGCGCATTACAAAATGCATTCAATTTGAACGTTGCGTTTTGTACGGTACACTCAATCTGGTTCTTATAAATCTATGGTATAAGCGTTAAGATACAAACAATGAAACGAAATGGTTATAAGAGCGGTGCGAGACAAATTATATTTAAAGTTTTTCAAGGGTGTATGGCCGAAATTCAAGGTGGGAGTGCTGGGACGAGCAAAGACGATGTTTATGATCGAACAGCAATGTTAACCGGTACGTAAATATATTCTAAAGTTTAACACACTAACGGAAATATAATGTTTTGACAATCTTCTGTTTTTAAGTACAATTTATCTATCTTTAACATTATTTATGTCTTGCTAAGGTTATGAAATTTACCTACGATTTATTATACTACCACTTTACGGTTTTGATATTTTGGTGTTTTTTATTTAGGTATGATAAATGTATTTGTATATTTAACATATCTTTATTGGCTTCAGGTGTTTCCGAAAGTACAGTTCGGCGCATTGTGGACTAAGGCATGAAGAATGGAGGTAAATTTTCAACGCCTGGAAAACACAGGAAAGGCCGACCTACGAAACAAACTACGAGTCAGATGTTGGCCAGTTTCATTTTGAAGAAGGTTCAGGCAACATTTCGGGAGTCGAATAAGTCGAAGACCTCGGCTCTGATTATTTGGATTCGGATTAATAAAGATTTATTTCATGAACTTTTTATTTTTGCAATGAGCTCATACCTATCGATACTCAGCGCCATGCTGACGGTAGGCGTGTGTAACTCTTTACGGAACCGACTCACTGATCCGGATCATTGCAGTGAGTCAAAAGATTGGTTCAGTAAAAACGTTTCAAACGCATCATTTGGATCTGAAACATTATTTTGCTCTGATACATTCCGCGAGACGCGTCGCTCGCGAGGCGACTGAGCAGTGGGCGAGCGAGAGAGAGAGTCAGACACACTGAGTTATTTATTATTGACTGGCGAGTCGTGAGTGAGCGGGCGACATAATTACAATCTATACAAGCTTTCTTCCTTTTTATTCATAAAGTTAGAGCTATGAGACTTTACGTGAGAATTTTTGGTAAATAGACATTGAATTACGTAAATAGGTTTAGTTTAATAATGTAACGTAAGTATACGTAACATTCTGTATTTTGTATCCTTTGAGCCGATGATCCAAATGAGCCAAATGAAACATATCAGTGATTCGGATCATTTCAGTGATCGAGATTCAAATGATCCAATCGCAAAAATGATACACTTTGCCCACCTCTAGCTGACGGCAGTGCAGAGAGGCGAAACATCCTGATTTGCACTTTGTAGTAAATACTTAAACCTCATTGCCTTCTTCCTCATTCCGTTCGTTTACCGTCGTTTCTTTAATTTAACAGCATTGCCTTCTGTTTTTTTTTTTCATTACCTTCGCACACCTCTTCTTTTATTAAATCTTATAGTCCCTTGAACCATCTGGCCGAAATTAAATGGATGCAACTCTCGCAACCGGAAAGCGCGCGGCTGAACTTTAAATCCATTTTCTTTGCTAAATATTGATTGATTTACATATGCTATGTTCACTTTGAAGAATATTTAACCACCAATTTTTATGTGTAAAAATGTTTCTAAAGACCCAAGCCGTTTCAAAGGAGTAGGGAAAAGTTGCGAAAAGTTGCGAAATTGCTTAATATTTTATTTAGACAAAAGTATTAATAGCACGAAAAAATCAAATGTTGATAATGTTGTTCATGAATCTACCACAACAAACGCACCTTGATAACATCGACAAACGACAACATGGCCGATCTCCCCATCTGTCAAATTTAGTTCCACAATTGTCCGCGGGACTTCTTTCGTGAAATGGACTTTACGTCAGCCTCAAAAGCGTCCCCGAAAAGGAAAGTTAGAAAGAGCCCTGTCATCTCGTTCTACTAGTGTGTCCATACACTAGCTACATACCACGGGACAATTTTCCTATAAAGTAGTAAAAGATATTTTTGATTCATTATATACACATGCAAGTTCAAAAACAATTAATTAAAAAGTATCAACTGATCTCAATATGCTTACCAAAAGGGAACTGTGAGTTTTTTCTTTAATGATTAGGAAATAGTTGATGTCTGTATATATTGATGTCATATAGTTGCATCGATTAATATCAAATGCTTGAATTACCACCTACTAATTGATGTTGTCACGAAATTCATCCATCCCAGACGACAGACTAATCAGGAGAATAATATTTTTATTAAGAATTCGAAGATTTAATTATTACATCGCACAAATCCGCAGAATCCACTAGCTAGTGATTTATAGCCCATATCTTTTCCCAGAGAGGAGGTTTGAGTCCCAGCAGTGGGAACATTAATAGGCTAATTATGCTTAAGCCTATTTTTAAGCCAGCCCACCCTGTATTTTGCTACCAATAACTACAGCGATATCCTCTTAGGCGGCATGTGAGTATGAAATATATTATACTAATAAAAAAATGTCTTATGTGTGTGTACGTAAGAAGATCCGGCACCTATTTAGTTTATTCTTTTTGTGTTCGTAATTGTTAGAATAAGGTTTGTCTGAAAGAAAAAACTTGTTAGTTTATAATAAAAACTGATGTTATCCTTTTATTTTTACTTTATTGAAAATAGACCGATGCGTAGACTATAATTTAAAATGAATATGATTCTCGAATGTACAATAATATTGATGTTGGGAAGCGTTTGGAGTGCACGCGCGTCGTTTTCGGAGATCGGTAACGAAGTGGTCACAGATAACTACATACTGAAGTGGTCCGAAGACACCTGTCTCGCATGCCACACCTCTTGCCGCCGCACGGCTCGCCGCTTTCCGTTGTCACGAGAGCAGCCGAAGATTGCCGAGCGGCCGAAGGTGCCCGATCTACAGGGAAGATAAGATTAGTAAAATTGGTACATGATATAATAAAAAAAAAAATGTGCCTCCTCAGATATTTCTTAATTCATTAAACCCCAAGCGAAGCCGGCGTTCGCGCACTAATTGTCTTACTATTGTGTCTCTAATTACCACATAAAAGCTTTGCTTTTAATATTCTAAAACTTGAACAGTAGGCAACCAAATTTTATAAAATTGCATCACCCAGTCCGTCTTCTCAGTCGTTCATGATGCCTCTTCTCTTTGTATTTTTACAGGTAATTAATATATTTTAATTCCCACATGAAATTAAAAACGATGTTTGTTGTCACCCTACATAAATAATTTGTAAACAAAACAGAAAACTTACCTAAAAAATGAAATCCCACAACCAGGATACCCATCAACTATTACAAAACTTTACACAGCAACGTTTAACCATGTTGCACACTATAAACTTTACTAAATATTGTGTTAAAAACTTGTAACAAATAGAAATACAACTATAGCCCTATGCTTAGATTATATACCTCTAGATATAACCATTCGACTCTATGGAATTGCGAAAGTGAGAAGCATATATACGAAACAAGTAAGAAAATTGAGACAAAACATAACATTCTCTGTCTCATTCGGCGTGCCACTTTTTTGCTTGGCTCACTTTAAAAAGTGAGCCAAACAAAGGCCTATCACTGTCACTTTGAGGTCAACTCGAGTAATTTTTAATGTCTTTATAATAATTTCGGCAATTAAAGTAATAGTTTTAGTGTATGACAAATAGACTCCTATAGTTAAGTTTTAAGTGTATTTTTGTGGTCATATTTATGGAAAAGTTTACGTAATAACCTCATTTTAGTGTTATAGTGCTGTCTCATGTGTGCCACGCGGTGGCGATATCTATAGGTATAAAATCTAAGGCCCTATGTAAACATCGGCCATATTGTTTATTGATGTCAAATTGAGTGTTGCCCTTCATAATTTGAAAATTACTACGAATAGCTACTATATCTAAATGAAATCATCATTAAATACAAGAAGAATGTGTATAAAATTTCAAGAAGCATTATTTTGAATTTTTTTTTGTTGCAGTTGATTTTATGTTGACTATTTAACGATTACTTGAACAAGTTAAAAACTACCATCTGTTTTTAATTTTTTTCTGATAGGAGGTGAGAAAGGGACACAGGGGAATTATCTCATTGTCTTGCTCGGGACCATTTTTCCCTTTTGTGTGTCAATAACTCAGGTGAACTTAATGCTAATGAAAATAAAGAACACTTTAGAGAGTGTAATATTCCTTCGTAGTCAATCTAGTCTAGTAGGATAAATAAATTCTTTGATTGCCGCTTACTCTAACCTATCCTGCTCAAAGTTAGGGTTAGTTAGGTTAACTCTAGGGTAGCTACTCGAGTTATTTATGAACGATCCGGGTTTCAACTCTACTCGACTCTGGTTATTTCATATTTTTGAACGCACTACTGGGTTGCCTAGTTGGGTGTAGGATATAAAAAATCTTTGGTTTGGTCTCCAAAAGGCCATGCCGTAAAATAGAAAAAAAAAATTGTCTGGTTGGAGTTTGACATTTATTCTTGTCAAATCAAAATTGTCAAATCTCATACTAATCTGTTACTGATTAGATTATTGTTATTGTTTTGTAAGTTTTGCCAAATCAAATAACCAAAACAGTTCCTTTGTAATTAAGAATAGAGAGATGTCTCTGTTTCCAGCTTACGCTCAACATTCTAGCGAAAATAAAACCGACAGCGAAGGTGATTGTTAGTAACAATTCGATTTTACTTATTGGAAGTACAAAATTAATAGGTACACAGTTGTTTATTGTAGCAGAGGAGCCATGCAGTGGGTCGGCAGCGCTGGAGGCGCAGCTGCTGGCCAGCGACAACGATGACGAGCACTCGCCTGGCGAGGACGCGGCAATGCCTGGCCCCGCCGGCTCCGGCGCCCAGCCGGATCCCAGCCTGTGCGATCAGCAAGACTACTACCTGGACCGCAACTTTGATATCGGTAACTTGCGGGTCTCCACTCTCTATTACCCGGGAAGACCACAGTAAGTGAATCTTTAGTGTGCTGTTTATAAAGTTGCAATAACAATATTATAAAATTTTGCTTTATTAATAATTTTATTTAGTAGCACTTAAAAAATTTATTTAGGTAGGGGGCCATAATCTTGACATAATGCCAGTGTTTCAAAACCATAGTCCTACATCAGTGGAATAACTAATTCATTGTAGTAGAGGATATAACTAAGAACAACCTTAACCGGTCAGTTTAATGGATGAAACATATTTTATGACAAAAATCAATAATTCCACCTCTAAGAAGGAAAACATTAGCTGAAAATATTACACCACCCATTGCTGATGAAAAATCTTCCAAACAAGCAACTACTATGCCCAAAACATCACATTTCTCAAAAACTATACCCACCTATGCTAAAGTTGTATCTGGATTGGCTGAGCCTGAACGAAAAGAACCAAACCAAACAGCCGTTGCATCCCATGCAGCTGAATTGAAAGAAATGCTTGTAATGATGCAGCAAATCATGCAACAACTAAGTTCTATGACAAACCTCCAGATAAATGATAAATGATATTTTTTTTGTAAATAGGTTTAAAAACACTTTTACACGTCAATTTTTTTTCGTCAGTTTATGCTAGATGAGGCCAGTGTTTCCTATCTGACTACCCTGAGAAGAAACACCGAAACAAACTCAGGGGTCAAAGTCTCTTTTAAAGTCCATACAGTAAATATGTAATGGTCAAATCACATGAGAACCATGCAGATTTGTCTGAGATGGTCTTTTGAAGAAAGAACCATACAGATTTGAGTGGAGATGTCCAATCAGTGTAAGCATTGTCAGTATTCGAAAAGCTCAACTTAGGACTACTAAGGAGCTCTACGACTTGACGAACAATACCAAAGAAAGGACATTTGGGTAGGCCGCAGAAAACACTCAAATTGCCAGACATACGTTAAAATTACTGAAAAGAAAAGAAAAAGCAATCAACATAGTCCTCACATTTACAATAATATAAGCAAATTGATAGTTTACAAAATATTTAGCAAAGTAAATATTTATGTCAAAGAAAAAAAAAATACAATCAAGTCATTTTGTAAAATAAAAATAAAATCCAATGTCAAATTGTAAAAAAAAACAAATAAAATAAAAAGAAAAAGCACATTTGAAAATAAAAATAATTAAAAAATACAAAAGAAGAAAAATAAAAATAACAACAGTTGTAGTAGGTACTGGAGCAGGTCAATCCCAAGCCTTTTCGTCCTGAACATAGTCCTTTACAGTGTAAAAAGCCTTTTGACAAAGTTTACGTTTTTCAAATGATTTGAACTTATTAAGGCTTAGTTGTTGAATATGACTAGGAAGTTTACTATAGAATTTTGACAGGCCTGTTGGTCTAGTGGTTAGTGACCCTGACTGCTATGCCGGAGGTCGTGGGTTCGATTCCCACCCAGGACAAATCTTTGTGTGATGAGCATGATCATTTGTTCTGTGTCTGGGTGTAATTTATCTATAATATGTATGTATTTAGAAATATATAAGTATGTTTATCAGTTGTCTAGTACTCATAACACAAGCTCTGCTTAGCTTGAGACTAGATGGCGTTGTGTGATAGTTGTGGAATATTGTTATTATTATTATTCCATTTATTTATTTTTTTAACATGTTACATTTATATTTTTAAATATTTCTTAAAAAACAATTAAAAAAAAAAAACATTTAAAAATATAAAAAACAGTATCCCACCGGTATCGGGAACAGGGTCCAAGCTACCGATGGTTAGGGCTCCAAAGAAAGGAACCTCCTAACGATACGAGCCGTGTCCAGAAGAACTGCTTTCTGAATCAAGCCCTTGATCCAGTCGCCTAACGAGAGCCTCCTAAGGTGTTGATCGAGGCTCTTGGCAATTAAGCCATTGGCTGAAACGACTATCGGTACAATAATCGCTGAATCCACTTCCCACATGTCGACAACCTCGCGAGCCAAGTCAATATACTTGATTTGTTTATCTTTCTCAGCTTTCGCGAGGTTCTCGTCATGCGGAACGGATATGTCAACAATCATTGCACGCCTCTCGCTTCGGTCCACCACCACTATATCAGGCTTATTGGCTACAATAGTCCTGTCAGTGATGATGGACCGATCCCAGTACAACGTGATATCGCCACTATCGAGAACTGGGTCGGGCACATACCTGTAGTATGGCACCTCCGATTCCACAAGAGAGTACTTCAGAGCAAGTTGCTGATGGATAATCCTGGCTACAAGGTTGTGTCTATGCAAGTATTCTCCGTTAGCTAGACGATATATATATATATATATTTATATTATTATTATTATTATAGAAGTGTATACATTGGCATCTAAATGAGCCCCCTATTTTTTTGAGCCTGGTTGCAGGAACTACAGATTTATGTTTGTTTCTTGTATTAAAATTATGAATATCACTGTATTTTTTAAACATGTCTATATTTTTATGGGCATACAAAATATTCTCGTAAATATACTGTGAAGGCACAGTCATTACATTAATTTCTTTAAATTTATCTCTGAGGGAGCATCTGGGACTTAATTTATAAATTGATTGAATAGCCCTTTTCTGTAAAACGAAAATTGTCTGTATATCGGCGGCATTTCCCCATAATAGCATACCGTACGACAGGACACTATGAAAATAGCTAAAGTAAACTAAACGGGCTGTCTCTAAATCAGTTAAATTTCGAATTTGTCTTACAGCATATGCTGCTGAACTAAGCTTTTTCGACAATTTGTCTATTTGTGAGCCCCACTAAAGCTTAGCGTCTAGCTAGAGTAATGCCCAAGAACACTGTAGTATCTTCAGGACTCAACTCTTTACCTTTTATTAGCACACTGGTTTCTACTTGCCTAACATGAGGCATGGTAAACTTAATACATTTGGTTTTTTTTTCATTAAGAAGCAGGTTATTTACATTAAACCAGTGTAGGTAAATACGCCAAATGTCGGCCCCCTTAGCGATTTTCTGACTGCGGATCGCTCTAGCACGGTCAGTTTTCAACGAAAGTTAGCTTCTGATGCGGTTTTAGATAGTTTGATTAATCTATTTCATGTCTATAGGCATAAGATCGACATTTCTACTAAAAGAAAAAAGTAATTAGGTTTGGATGCGTCGAGAACAGAAAAACCCTAAATAGTCTAGTCAAATTAGCAAAAAGATTGGACCTAATTCGTGTAGTTGTAATTTTTTGTGGAATCATTAGAAGACATGAATATAAGTCTTCTCTGAGTTTGCACCATTCCTGTTACGTACGGAACATTGTTTAATATTAGATTTTAACATTAAAGTCCCAAAATTTAAAAATTTCATAAGTATTTAGTTGTGGTAAGTTTAGATATATGTAGATACCCCTTTGGTGTATAATTACTTTTCACGAAAAAAGTGTGAGGTGTATGAAACACTATTAAATCATTATTTTTATTTTGCGGCTCAAGGGAAATTTAGCCAGTTGGTGCAAACTCATAATAAGCTTTTTAAAGCATCCTATACACCCAGTTATTTTTGCACCCTTTTGCACCCCTAGGAAAACAGCATTTTACAATATTTGTAGATTGTACTTCGGGGCAAATTAGTGTAGTCATGCATTTTTTAATATAAAATGTATTCTATATATAAAACATTCGCACGTAATAAAAATAAGAAATATATAACTGGAAGTTTATGTAGAGTTAACGTGAATACATACTGCGCCTCGTGGCGCTCGGAGGGCGAACGCGGGGTCGCGCGGCGCGCGCGCGGCGGGGTCGAGAGTAAGTAAGTGCGTGCATGTATATGCGTTTAGATCATTTTTGTGGCAAGAAGCGATTCCTGCGCTATACAAATTAATAACTATAATTTCCTCTATTTTATTAGCTGTGTTGTGAAAATGGATTATGGAGTGTATTGCATTGTTTGTCGTGACCTCTCGACCTGCCCCTGTATTAAGTATTTATTTAACAAGAAATTATGATAATCATATCAATTCTCTGTCGATCTTTATTTCTTTCTATACCTCAAAAGGAAAAAACGGAATCCTTATAGAATCACTTTGTTGTTCGTACGTCTGTCTGTCAAGTCCCTTTATCTCGGGAACAAGTGCAAGTATCAAGTTGAAATTTAAACCGTATACTCAAGACTGCGGTCCCTTAAAGCTGTGTAAAAGTAAAATTCTTTTAAGTTAACGAATAAAAAAGATACGTCGCAAAAAAATATATATATATTTCGACACTCAAGGGAATCATAAAGGTACTTCCCGTTGACCTAGAGCCCTAAAATTTGGCACGAAGCAAGTCTTAAGTATATAATAAGTATAGGAATAATTGCTGCTGGCAAAAGCTTGATATTTATTGTATTTAAGTTAGTTGATACGGAACCCTCAGTGTGCGAGCCCGACTCGCCCTTACCCAGTTTCTTTTTGAGGCGCATACTTAAAACTCTACATTTTTTATACTAATATTTTATTGTTCCTACCTTACCCGATGCCGTAGAATAATCAGCGCTGTCAGACGATTTATAGTTCTAAAGACAACCGAAATATAACTAATTTATTTGAAACTAGCTGTGCCCGCGAATTTGTTCGCGTGGACTACAGGATTTTGAATTTATTTTTTCTAAAATAAAAGTAGCTCATGTTACTCCTTATTACATCAGCTACTTGCCAAAAAAAGTCCCGTCAAAATTAGTCCAGCCATATCAGAGATTAGCCCGGACAAACAGACAGACAGACAGACAAAAATTGCAAAAAAATGTTATTTTGGTGTAGACTCTGACCAACGAAAGATGGCAAAACAAAAAAGAGGCCGTATTAAAAAAAAATTGAAGCTCTTCACCCTAGCTGTACGCTACTTAAACAGAGTTGATACGTTTGATTATTCATGAAAATAATAAGTATGCGATATATAAGTGATGCATGTTTATTTAACAATGTGCTGCTTATTTAGCCGCGATATTCAATGCCGCCAAAACTCAAGCATGTCCGTTCACTGCCAAAAGCAGCCTGATCACCTTAGCACCTGCTTTTTAGAATGTATCTTTGGAGTGTATCGACCGCCTTCAGCTCTTGGGAGTTGAAATTTCCTTAAACTTTGGGCAGTTCATTGAGCACAAAGCTACGGTAGCTGCTAGGAAACTCGACATTCATGCAAAGGTTAGATGGCACTCAGTGGCGGATTAGCCATGTAGCAAGAGTAGCAAATGTTACAGACCCCCGCCCCCCATTTTGGGGCCCCGCGCGTTCAGGGATCCCGCATTTTTGAACATAAAAAAAACTAGTCAAAATATTGGTACTGCGTGAAACCTAAATACAGCTGATTTTTTTGGATGTGATGAGATAGTCACTTTACTTCAGACTATCCTGCAAGCAAACTACAGAATAGAAGATCTCTTAGAATTTATCCCATCATCGTACTTTTTACGCAAGTGATCTTAAAATCCACGGAGTTATTGGTAAATAAAAGCCTTGTTCAAGCTTATTTTAGAAAGGGTAGCTTTAGCCAGCAGCTTCTAGCAGCGCTAGCTAAAACCACTTAATTTTAATATGTGTAGGTTAAGCTCAATCTTAATAACCCTACTAAGAATAAGCTTAAACAAGGTTTTTAGGGAATTACATATCTAGACATAATTACATAATTAGTCTATGTGAATATTACATTGCCTGTGCGCAGTGACATTTGGCTTTGAAACGTGGTCGTTCACAATGCGCCTCATCAGATGGTTTTAAGTAACACAAAGAGCAATGGAGAGGAAGGTAAGCTTAAGTGGCAGTAAACTGGGTACATATATTGCTCGCAGAACAGATGATCGATGGGGCCAAAAGGTTCTGGAATGGCGACCGGATACCTGAAGACGTAACGTTAAAAGGTCTCGCAACAAGGGTAAGAATAACCTTTTATTTAGTAAGGTTCACGTGAATTCGATGGAGGCGTGATAAACTGGACCGGCCGTTGTGGTGACATAGGAAAAACCTTTGTATAGCAATGGGAGCCTTTCAGCTGAAATGATGATGACTATCGATGTTGGCGTGTTGATGAGAAAAATCACTCAGAAAGATTACTCCACTTAAAAATTTGCTAAATCAGACTACTTCAAAGAAAAATAAATGTTGCATCCTAGGTAATCCTAAGTAAATCTTAACTGTACAGCTTTTCTGTATAAATTCACAAAGGCTTCGCCATCAGCATCGAAAAGACTCCTTAATTCTGTATTACTTGTCAGAAGAAAACCTAAACGTCCTAAGCAAAATTCTAATCATTCGGGGTAGGTATGCAAAAAACGATCATCATCTAGGTTTTCCAAAAGTACCAAATTAATTAGTATCTTACTACTAAATTAATTGATTAGTGGTAGGGGGCCCCTTGGTTAGCGTTGAATACTGAATACTGTTGTTTTATTCAATGTAACATTCGAAACTTTCAAGAAATTTATAAATTATAAATTTCATGTATTTTTCCAATAAAACCGAAAAAAAAACCGGCCAAGAGCGTGTCGGGCCACGCTCAGTGTAGGGTTCCGTAGTTTCCCGTCCGTCACAATAAGTGTACCCACTTATGAGTTTAAAAAAATGCTTGCATATACGATTATACTACAAACTTAGTCCAGAAATTATTTTGTAGAACCTTTTTGTCTTTTTGTACAAAAACTGTTCTTTCCATCAAGTTCAAAATGATTTTCCTAGAAAGTCCTTAAATAGTTCTACTTTTCAGCTTTTTTTCATATTTTCTAAACTTATGGTTCAAAACTTAGAGGGGGGGGGACACGTTGTTTTTTACTTTTGGAGCGATTATTTCCGAAATTATTGACATTATCAAAAAATGATTTTAGTAAACCCCTATTCATTTTTAAATACCTATCCAACGATATATAACACGTTAGGGTTGAAATTAAAAAAAAAATCACTTCCCACTTTACATATAGGGGGGCTACCCTAATAAAACATTTTTTTCCCATTTTTATTTTACCACTTTGTCGGTGTGATTGATATACATATTGGTACCAAATTTCAGCTCAGTGCTAACGGTCACAGAGATTAAGCGAGGACGGACAGACAGACAGACGGACAGACAGACATGGCGAAACTATAAGGGTTCCTAGTTGACTACGGAACCCTAAAAACGGAAAAATATGAAAAGAACCGAAAACTTCATGTTTGTTTTTTTCAAATGCGTACTTTTTTTTTAAATTAATATAAACTAGATGACGCAATCTGATGGTGAGGCGCACTAGTTTATGAGGCCTATGTCCAACAGTGGACAGCAATCCTTATAGCGCCTAAATGGTGATTCTTGGGGGAGGCTTATGTCCAACAGTGGATACGAGTCATTATAGCGAGGGGATACTATCATTATAACGGTAGTGGTAGTGGGCCCCTTGGTTAGCGTTTGAAAAAAACAGGGAATATTCCCGTTTCTTTCAAATACTGTTGTTTTATTCAATGTAACATTCGAAACTTTCAAGAAATTTATAAATTATAAATTTCATGTATTTTTCCAATAAAACCGAAAAAAACGGAAAAATATGAAAAGAACCGAAAACTTTGTTTGTTTTTTTCAAATGCGTACTTTTTTTTTAAATTAATATAAACTAGATGACGCAATCTGATGGTGAGGCGCACTAGTTTATGAGGCCTATGTCCAACAGTGGACAGCAGTCATTATAACGCCTAAATGGCGATACTTGGGGGAGGCTTATGTCCAACAGTGGGCATCAGCCATTATAACGCCTAAATGGTGAAACTTGGGGGAAGCTTATGTCCATTACTGGTCACAGGTCATTATAGCGAGGGGAGACTTATGTCCAACGTGGGCATCAGTCATTATAACGCCTAAACGGTGATATTTGGGGGAGGCTTATGCCCAACAGTGGGCATAGGTCATTATCGCGAGAGGAGGCCTGTGTCCAACAGTGGGCATCAATTATTATAAAGCCTACGTGGTGACACTTGGGGGAGGCTTATGCCCAACAGTGGGCATAGGTCATTATCGCGAGAGGAGGCCTATGTCCAACAGTAGGCATCAGTTATTATAACGCCTACGTGGTGACACTAGGGGAGGCTTATGCCCAACAGTAGGCATAGGTCATTATAGCGAGGGAAGACTTATGTCCAACAATGGTCAGTCATTTTAGCGCCTAATGGCGACACTCGGGGGAGGCTTATGTCCAACAGTGGGCATAGGTCATTATCGCGAGGGGAGGCCTATGCCCAACAGTGGACAGCAGTCATTAAAGCCCTAAATGGCGATACTTGGGAGACGCTTGTGTCCAACAGTGGGCACCGATCATTATGGTGACACTTGGGGGCTTAACCGAAACAATGAATAAAACATTCGAAAGATTTCTATTTTGTTCCCAAACGATTTTTTCCGCAAAATTTCAATGCAACATGTGAAAAAACGGAAAAAAAAAACACAATTTGTTTTTTTCATTGAAAGAAACAATTGTTTCTTTCCGGAATTTTCAACGCTACCCTTGGTCGAATTAGCAATAGACTCCGGGTCGGTTTAATCCAGCACTGACGGCGCTTTATACCAGGCCAACATCGAATGTTATACAAAGCACAGGTCCAATCATTTGTGGAGCCAGTGGTCCTTTCAATGAACACTTCCCTGGAATCTTTAAATTTGAATAAAACAAATTGTGTGTTATCGATTTTTTTTATTAATTTGGATGGACGATTGATGTCATTATGTATGGAATATAATATCGTTCAAATGTCCGCCGCTACTTTGCTAGATAGCGCCAATACGAAATATACAACTTTCCATGTCCTTTACTGTTTTCATTATTAGGAGTTTCGTCTACTCATTGCCGAAACCTCCTGAAAAGTATAATACACCGTGTGAGTAAAATTACAATTATTAAATACCTAGTCAAAAAGTATCAAGTTTTTATAATAGTAATTAAAAAACTAACCTAGAAATGATATTATTGTATCCAACCGTCGCATTTTATCTGCATCTTTTTAATTTAATTCATTAAACCCCAAGCGAATGCCGGCGTTCGCGCACCTATTGTCTTTCTATTGTGTCTGTAATTTCCACGATTGAAAGGTTAATTCACTTTTTGCGTCTTTAAATTTGTCCATTATATTAAATAGTAGCCTTTCCATCGAACTAGTGATTGTTTATGGCATTATTTTAAGCAAAATGAGTATAATAAGATGCAGGAAAACAATTTTGACAATTCTTAATTTTTTTAAATGCTGCCATACATAACGTTTGATTAATAATTCGTTGTCTTCTTTCGATGGTCAAACTCTATGTACCGTATATATGTATGCATGTAGTAAAAAGCAGTTACTTCAATATTACAAACAGATACTCCAATTTTATTTATATGTATGTATAGAAGATAAATAAAGGACATGCTTGCAGGACACTCTCGTTTTTTTTGTTTAAACATAGACGGTTTTTTTAACTGTTTCTTTTATTTTTATAAAAACAAAATTAGGTTTCTTTACTTACACTTACTAACAGAGCATTTACAATCAGAAAGTACTCCTTCCTCGTAAAATACATCTCACAACACTCCTAGGTAATGACTACGCTTATCTCTTCTTGTCAGTTTATTATTCCGTGTCGCGCGCTTGTCACTTCCATGGCGTAATAGTTCTTTGGCAATTAAGACAACACTAGAAAAACGTATGTTCCTTAAAAAAATGCTAATTTTTTATAGGGTGCAAATATAAAGGAAACCAAATTAATGTAATTGTGATTATTTTCATAACTACTTAAATTTCCCCCGAAGTACAAAAGCAAAAAAACGTGAAAAACTAATTTCCATACGTCGCACTGGGGTGCAAAATCAGTCATGTACTTAGGTCGAAATGTATAACACTTTCCGCAGTTTACAAAACTACACAATTTTCCCCAATGCCGCAATGGCCAAAAATAACATTTTTATTTTTTTCTAATGCTGCGTTGGTCTAATTAAAATAATTAAAATGCAATAATGTAGGTTGAGGTTTAATATACCATAAAAAAAAAAATGGTGAGCTCACCTATATTCTCTGGTTAGTTATGAGCAATAAACAGTTTTCACCCCCTTCCGTAGGGGTGCCAAATGATTTTTTTTTTTATACTCTATTTTTCACTCATACAAAACCATCAGAAACGTTTTTGCCTCTCCAGAGAATTTATTCCAATCTTTATTAAAAAATGACCTAATTTGACTAGACTAAAAGTCGGCCATTCACGGCCCATGGTCGGTCGCGTTTTTCCCAAATGTCGGCCGGGTATAGGGTGTTTTAAATTAAGACTGACAAATAATATTAACATGATTTATTTTGGCAGAATTCTAATAAAAAAAAAAGTATACATTTGTAATTGTATTTGTTTACTAGTAAAATATTTTTTTATTTCCCTTTAACAAAAAAAAATCGCAACCGCAAAATTTTCTTTGATTCCGTGAAGGCCTTAGATCTCCCTGCTTTGGGGGTTTAATAGATAACTAGCAAGTCCCAAACCATAAAGCTACCATAAATATGTCTTCAATACTGTCAACTCCTACATTTAAACCTAACTTCTTTACAATATTAATAAATTATAATAATAAATATTTCATTTTGAGAAAATAAAATTGATAAATAAATTAAAAATTACAAACCAGTCAATGAAAAAATATAAAAGTATTTTTTCATCAGCCTGTATAGTGGCTCTCGAATTCAAGGCTGGTCGACATTACGATCTTTAATATTTCTAATGTCGGTCCCTATTTCTTGTACCTTATTTCTCGAGATTCGACTGATATCACCCCGGCCGTTATTTGGCGATTAAACGTAAAATAGATTTATTTGCTTATAAGCTTTGCAAATTCTCTTGTTAAGCCAACGGAATTGGTATAAATGGAATTTATAAAACAGAGTGCATTTACTTTAAGTCGGCCACGGCCGAGAATCCGGTTTTAAGTCAAAACTGTTACCCTAATGGCGGCCTCCTAATTTGCCCTGAAAAATATACTTAAAACGTTGAAAAAACTATCTTAAAATATAGTAAAAATAACCCTTTAGTAATAATAAGGCTTAAAACAAAAATAAATAAATGTCTTATCGTTGTAATATTAATCCCCGAAATGTGAGTATTCACTTCAAGAAAGCTACTTTACATGCGAATTTGACGCTTCAACGGCGCTATCGCTACTGACGCTCAGTATGAGAAGAACAAGTGACAGAATCGGATAGTAACGGTTTGTACGTATAGAGTATGAACTAAGGTTGCAATTTGAGAAGCAAACTTGGCAATTAATTACCTTTTGGATAAATGCAAGCTGAAAATGTACAGACGGCCGAAGTTTGGGGGGTGGCCGACGTTTGGCGTATTTACCTACTATTTTTGAAAGAGCTATATTTATATCGTCAGTAACCTGCTGCTGACGTTTAAGTTTAAACAAAAGTGAAGTGTCGTCTGCAAACAACACTATATTATGATTGTCTTCTATGAGGTAAGGTAAGTCGTTTATTTATTTAAACTTCATGTACAGTAGTGGTACATAGGCGGACTTAATGCAACAAGGCATTCTCTCCCAGTCAACCTTTGGGTTAAAAAAGAGATCACTGTGGTAGGTTTGCACAATAAACAAATAACAAATAATGAAAACGGAAAAAAAATAATAAGTTATTTATATATAATATATAATAAAATACATAAATATGCTAAAATAATAAACTAATAAATACTATGAAAAATATCAAATTTTAAAGAGAACTTAAAACAATTCTGACGAAGAACAAACTAAGGTTTAGAGGACTTCAAGTAGTAGTTCCAAAGTTTACGTTTTATGTCTGAGCAAGATGATGTCTAATCTACAAAATTCAAATAATTAACAATTATCTTATGGAATACCAATGGGCTATCACAACACACACTTGAGGTGAAAGCTTTTCTTAAACTACATAAAATTGATACATTATTAATTTCCGAAACTCACTTCACCATAAAAAATCAGTTTAATATAGCAAACTATAAGCTATACCATACAATGCATCCCGATGGAGCCGCACATGGTGGCAGTGCTGTATAAAAGAAAATATCAAGTACTATGAAATGCAGCCAATATGTACAGAAATGTTTTAAGTTACCAGCATTGTGATTGAAGACCACCAAAGCCCACTAGTAGTATCTGCCATCTATAGCCCCCCCAAACACAAATCAGGTGGAGATTTCAATGCCAAACACACCTATTGGGGCTCCCGTACTACAACCAATAAAGGGCGACAGATGTATCTGGCAGTAGAGTCACGCAACCTCCAACCAATATCTTCCGGTAAACCAACTTACTGGCCTTCGGATATAAAGAAAACTATATATTAGATAGAAAACTATATAGAGATAGATTTATTTATTACAAAAAGTGTTAACACTCAACCTTAAATGCAAGACTACAATTAGGAACTATCCTCCGATCACTCCCCAGTATTCTTGCATCTAAATTCAAATATTGCTCAGACATTAATTAGTTCCAAAAGTAACACCACGTACCCCTCTTTGGTACGGGACCTCCTGTTTGAGTAATGAGAACTCAGGAAAAATTGGCAAAGAAATAAGCACCCCAGCACCAAGACTAAACTCAATGCTCTCATAAAAAAGCTGAAACAGGCACTGGAAAATAATAGAAACGCAGGAGTACAAAGACAGCTGAAAAAACTTGATGGGACTGCAGCTTCCAATTACTCCTTAAGGAAAGCCACCCAAAAACTTAAAAGACCGCAGCTTCACCAACCTCCAATCAGAAGGCCTAATAATACATGGGCCAACAGCGATGCCGATAAGGCTGAAGTCTTTGCTGACCACCTTGAAAATGTCTTTACTCCTCACCCTGATGAAGGTTCGAGGCAGTTGGAATATGTCAGCGACACACTTGCATCTGCTTATCAATTAGATCCACCGCTGAGGAAATGCTCTTCGAATGAACTCAAATATGCCATCAATAAATTAGAAAATCATAAGGCTCCAGGTTACGATCTCATAACAGCGAGAGTTCTTATACAGCTACCGGAAGAGGCTAAGTATGGGGACCCCCAAAAATTGCTTTTTTTCTATTATTGTGTGAAAATCTTAATGCGGTTCATAGAATACATCTACTTACTTAGTTACTCAGCAGTATAGCTCTTATAGTTTTTGAAAAAAGTGGCTGTGACATATGGATGGACAGACAGACAGACATGACGAATCTATTTATAAGGGTTCCGTTTTTTGCCATTTGGCTACGGAACCCTAAAAAGGAGGAGGTTCTCAATCAATGACTTATATTCTAGTGATAGACAAGCCCTTTCATGGAAACTATTTGTCAAAATATTGATATAATAAAACTAAAATCTGCTGCAGCGCTACATTGGCATTATGTCGTCTAACAGAACCATTAAAATATAAAGCGCTGATAGCTTTTAGAGAATACTTTTTTCGCGACCAAAACGTCGTAAGTGCTATGAATTTCGTAGTACTTACGCGTTAAGTTCAACATAGTGTAATGACATGTTATCCATATAGATTTTTATACCGCAGAAGTGACACAGTTTTTTGCCTACAATACTTCATTGCAATAAAACTCTATTTTAAAATTTTACCAATAATCCACGTTTTAGTGTAAATTCAGAAAACTACGTCTACTACTTTGATAAATAAGTGAATTCAAAATCTTGTAAAATAATGAAACCATTTATTGTAATCATCATTCTAAAGGACAGCTATCTTTAGTGAATGATGGTCAGGACTGCGCTGCTAATATTTAGTTACAAAACAAACAACAACTATAACTATAGCTTAATCAGCTTTTTAATGTTCCCACTGCTGGAACTCAAACCTTCTCTCTAGGAGAGGGAACGAGCCGTAACCCACCACCCTGGCCTAGTGCGGGTTGGTGAATGTCGCATGTCTTCGAAATATGCCGGTTTCCCCACGATGTTTTCCTCCACCGTTTTGAGAGCAGTGGTGATGAAATAATTTTCAACTTAATTTTTCGGGGCGAATCAAAAATTGATTTGGAGTCAGAAATTTGCACTTGGTTTAATGATGTAGGGGAAAGTTATAAATGTTTGAAGGCACATTCTGAAGGAATAGCATTACCACAATATTCCCTACAGTAGCGCAACGCCTTTGATGTCGCGCGATGCCGCCGCCAGTGTAGGTACTTACGCGGTCACATGAAAATATGCTAGGGTTGGGTCACCAAATGGGAAATAAAACATTATTGTGATTAAATCAAATCAAAACCATTTATTTCAAATAGACTATTAGCAGGCACTTTTGAACAGACAATGTCGGTCAGTCCAAAAAAAGTGAAGCGAAATTCCACGTTCCAAAGCGTAGATCTCTATGGAGAAGAACGTGCAAGGAACTCCATGGACACTCTTTTAAATCATTATGAGTTACACATAATCTTGGTTACATATGTCTTGTTTCTTTTATTATGTGAGCACAATGTAGTTAATGAAAAAAAAAAGATAGAAATTGAATTAAGCCACTGGCCGTCAAATGACCAGTGTCATCTGACCTTAGACTACTATTATAATAGGTACTATCTGACGGCACCCGTTCACGAGCATGACACGTGCATCAGCCCCACTCAGCTCAACCATTTCGAAGGGAAAAGACTGAGCCTCAACTGCCATGCTCGTAATGTCAAAAAAAAATTGAGAGGTCTCAAGGGACACCCGGATGGAACGAAGTTCATACATACATATATATATATATATATATATATATATATATATATAAGAGAGAGAGAGAGAGACAGACAGAGAAACATGCGCACGCCGCACGGCTTACAATAGCTTACTATAGCAAAAAGTGTCGTTACAACTTTTCGTGAGAACTTTTCCGTCTAGCCCCCTTTCACAACGCGCGATAACTTCGAGAAAAAATTGAGAGAATTACATTTTGACAGCACTATCGGCTTCAGCAACCTCGAAAACCATGAAAAAGACACCCATATCGAAAAAGTTGATAATTTATTGCAGCCGCCATCTTGGATTTACATTTTGACAGTAAAATCGGTTTCAACACCCTCGAAAACTATGAAAACGACACCCCACCATAGAACCGTATTGAGAACCTCCTTTTTTTGAATTCGGCTGAAAAATGCAAACGCACGGGATACTTGGGTCGCACCGCTTTGTCGCAAGTTTTCATTCGCATCTAAACACTTTTCAAAACTCGACAACCGTTATTCATGCCAGATTTTTTGCAGACAACCCTATATCATCGTATTCGTAATGAAACAGTGTTTATTTTGATATACAATTTATTTATTAAACAAGTGGGTGAAGATTACTAGTACTGTCACACCTGTTTACAGTATTGACACACTTGTTTATACCTTGCAATCCATAGTTATGTACAATTGCAAGAGGTCAGTCGCAATCTGTTCGTCTCCAGTGTTCCTCTATGACACACATTCTAGGTCCTTGAGGTCATCGGACAATCTAAAACTTAGTATTTGTATGCATTCCACTTCGTTCTACAATAAATCTTTCACGATACAAGAAGCTCGTTTGTGGAATGCATTACCCATAGAAGTGAGGCGTGCCCAAACGCTACCAAACTTCAAAAAAATGGTGAAGGAGCACTACCTGTTGCTTTCTTTCCCTTTCTCTATTGTATATTTTAATATTTATTAGTTTATTATTTGGTAATTTATTTATACACCGCTAAATTTTAATCGTTTTAATCCCGTGGAGGGTCGATCCGGTACATGAAACACTATCGATTTGTAAAGATAAAATCAAAAAATAAACTACCTTTTTTTCAAAACTCGTATTAATTTACGCTTGTACGAAATTAATTTCTTTAAGAATGAGTCAGCTGAGCGAGTTTAATGACCTGTAGGTACTTTGTACGCAACGCCGACTACTAACTACAGGTTATTGAACTCGCTCAGCTGACGTTTTCTTAAAGATACTAATTTAGTACATGCGTGAATTAATACGAGTTTTGAAAAAGTGGTAAGTACTTTATTTTTTAATTTTATCTTTACAAATCGATAGTATTTCATGTACCGGATCGACCCTCCACGGGATTAAAACGATTAAAATTTAACGGTGTATATTATATATTTTCTATTGTAAGTACTATACAAGGTGCAGTTTTAAAACTGCACAATATTTCAGGAGGTTGTAATAAAACTCATAAATAATCATGTAAAAATACGAAACCTGGCCAATAATCAGTAATACTTGCTATTTTATTTTTTTAATTTTAACCGTTTTTCAGAATAACTCTCTAAATACACTTCTTAAAAAAACAGAATCACCCGTTGCGATTCGATTTATCGTACGTCATATCTCTGTGTGTGTGAGGGCGTCAACCTGTACGAGGCTCCGCCCACTTATTCTACGAAATGAATAATTTAGCCTTAGATGTACCTACCTAGTTCAATTTCGATGATCATAATGTAATTTCGTTAATTAACTAATTTTTAAGCATCATTACAATGCGAAAATCTTTTAAAAGTACAAGTTGACGATGCGTCGTTAGTTATTTACCTATCAGCTGATGAATAAGAGGTTAGGCCGAGTTCAATAAACCTTATGGTGCGTTTACACGTGGGCCCAGCCTCGGCCAACCGCCATCCCTAGCCATTGTGTAATGCTAGCAAAGGAGAATGCCGACCGCATCAGGAAACGGCGGCGCTCACAGCCCCGCCGCCGGGATTCCGATCCCGATTTCCGGCCACGGTTGGCGCCGGCTTGCGGACGGCGAGCAATGGGTAGCTCGCTATCCGACAGTCCGGTAACTGTCCGGACCGAGCCCAAGTAGTCGACGGCGCGCACTGTTCCCGCAAGGCAAGAAGGAACAGGAGTGGGTTTTTAGTCAGTAAAAGTCTAACACTATCTCCCGCTCCGCCCAAGAGCGGGGGATGCCATTAGATGAATTTCCCACCAAACAAAAAATCCCTACCCATTGTGTAAACGGTATACAGCTTACGCCATTCATGCCATTTCATGACCAAGACCCCATTTACACAATGGCTAGGGATGGCGATTGACCGAAGCTGGTTCGACGTGTAAAGGCACCAATTACATATCACGTAAGCAATATTCGTGTCCCTGCTGCATAACTTTGAAACTATGATTGCAAGTTAGACGGAACATAGCTTAGCCAAAATAATGTTTATTTATGTTAGCCTTAGTTTTGCTTTATTACTGATACCGTGACTGAGACGCATAATGTTAGTATGTTGTACCTACAAGATGTTGACATGCCCTCTCGGTATGATGAAAGCGAGCGCGCGCACGCGGGATTTAGGCACTAAACAAAACGGACGACGGCGTCTAGTAGGTAGATACATACCTACCTGCAATCGCAGTCGGCGCGTTGTAATTCATTTTCAAGGTCAGTTTTCCGTAATAATTTCGTTTTTATTTGTGGATTAAATTGGTTAATGTAAAATTTCCCTTCCTACTTTTTAACGGGCTGAGGACCGACAAAAATACCTCAAGATAATTTGTGCTAGTTAAGTAGGTAGATAGGGTTTTTAATAATTTATCTTGCCTGATAGGTAGGTATTTTTGGCATAGTTAAAAATTTTAAATCAACTGATTTACGTTAATCAAATTGATTTGGCTAATAACTTATTTACAAATGATTTTTTTATGTTCACAAATAAAATAAATAAATTACCTAAGTACCTACTTATGTTACCTGGAGGTATTGTTCAAAGTGTCCACCTTCACAATCCAGGCAGAGTCTAGCACGACGTTGTTGATTTTCTTTTAATTTACGTAGCACAAACACATTTTTGTTTTCAAAGTTTCGAAAGCACTGATCACCTTTTCACGTAATTGTGTAACACTGGTGGTTTCCTCTGCATACACTAGTCTTATTTTGAGATGGACGTTGGCTACTGGGAAACAGTTCTACGAACATCTCGATAGCTCGAGATACGCTGTCTCCACTGATAGCATACAAGCGGACCATCTCCGTCAATTCTACATTTGAGTATTGGTCCGTCATTTTTAGCACTAGACACCGCGTACGTAACCGTTAACCGAAGGCGAACCTGAGAGCGGAAAGTGCACGCGTATGCACCCGCCGGTGACAACAATTACACTAAAGTAAATCGATTGATCGATGGCCGCGGGGGCGTGGCTAGGGTGTGCCGTACGGGACCGATGATAGGTGCTTTATCATGAAACTATCATTGCGTGTCTGTGTGTGTGAAAGCGCGGTTATAAGGCAGGTATCAGACTGGCTGCGTTTTAACAAAGGTAGTTCACACATCACACACCGATTTCCATAAATAAGAAAAAAAATTACCTACTCATTTTATTATTGATTCGGGTCGAAAATCACTAACATAATTACCTCCTGAAATTTTTAGCAGCTTCAAACCTGCACCTTGTATATTTTTTTCTGATTTTTTGAGAATGATCGACCAGACCAATTTAAAATTAAAAAAAAAGTATCGTATCGTTTTTTTTTTAAAAAAAATTTAGATTGGTCTGGTCGATCATTCTCAAAAAATCAGAAAAAAATTCATAACTCGAAAACTATGAAAAGTCGCGGAACATACATGGGGGTGATTCGGATACCCCAAGATACGAGGGACCTAAATTTTATTTTTGGACGTGAATGTTCTGGCCACCCTGTATATATACTAGCTGTGCCCGCGACTTCGTTTCGCGTGGACTACAGGATTTTAAATTAATTTTTTCTAAAATAAAAGTAGCCTATGTTACTCCTTATTACATCAATTACCTGCCAAAAAAAAGTCCCGTCAAAATCGGTTCAGCCATTTCAGAGATTAGGCCGGGCAAACAGACAGACAGACAAACAGACAAAAATTGTAAAAAATGTTATTTCGATGAATGTACCGAGCAATAGAAAAACATAGAGTGTATCAGCTGCTTATCATCCCGTGCAGGTCGTAAAAGCCAGGGAAAAGTTTACTTGAACATCTTCAGGTAAACAAAAGCCAACTTAGGGCATGCGGACTGCCACAGTATGCAAATGGCGTAAGAACAGGATGTCAATTCAGGGTGGTGAGGGTAAAAGTCAACTTCAAACCGCAGCATCCCAGAACCGAGTGAGCAGGTTCACTGTTTCCCCATCAACCCCCATAATTTTAAAAGAGTTAAACTTTTTATCTGTAAAATTAATTGTCATCCAATGCTATTCATGTTTGATCTATGTCTTCCATACTGTATATTTACAATATTTTTACTTGGTCGAATGCAAATCTTTATACTATGGTGTTTATTATCAGTTTGAAATACCAAGTAGTTTCATAACTTGTTATTATTCTGCATTATATTTGAACACTACTTCAATATTATCTCGCGTTTTATACAGATTTATGCTAGGATATTTCGATAATGGATAAGAACAATCTTACTATCTACTACCAGAACTGTAGGGGTATTAGAACCAAACTGAAAGCTTTGTTTTTGAGTATATTATCGTCCTCCTATGATATAACAATTTTAACTGAGACGTGGCTTATACCCGATATTGACAGCTGTGAATTTGTTGATGCTCGATATGTTGTGTACCGTTGCGACCGAGATCGCAATTTAACTAAGAAGCAGGATGCTGGCGGGGTCCTCATCGCGGTGTTACGTGAATTTCAATCGTGTCTGGTTGATTATCACAGTCGTCAACAGGGTAGCTCCACGCCGTGCGCTGACCATCTTATGGTTGGAATCCCATGTAAAAATAATAGTTCCAAAATGCACATAGTGAGTGCTGTGTACATGCTGCCGTGGGCTTCCTCAGATGAGTACATCTCTCACTTTGATGCATTGCATAAGTTTTTAAATGAACCTAATGTTGAGGGTGTATTCATTGTTGGCGATTATAGCCTTCCTGACATCGCGTGGACGGCCTTCCAAGCCGGTGGCGGACCACCTGCTGCTGGTGTGACCTGCACTGGAAACTCTCCTATCTATTCGCAACTACTCCAACTTATGTCATCCCTTAATGCTTACCAATACAATAAAATACCCAACGGTAATGGGAAAATTCTAGACTTATTTATTTCTAATATCGTTAGTACCATAGACTCTCCATTGGACACGTTATTGCCAGTAGACCCTCACCAGTCACCACCCTCCGTTTGTTGCAATGGCCCCCACAAGTCTATCAATGCAAGTTTTAAAAAGAAAATCACTAATTAAATATAATTTTCGCAAGGCAGACTATCATGTTATCAACAAGCAGTTTAATGAGGTTGAGTGGTCAAAGCTGCTCAGCCACCTTCCATCGGAGGAAGCCGTTGATATATTCTATCAGAAACTGGACAGCATTATCAGTTCGAACGTCCCACGTGTTAAGTCCCGGTCAGTTGACTTTCCAGTCTGGTTCTCTGCCCATTTAATTAAACTCTTCAAAAAAAAAACAACGTCTTTGGATTAAGTGGAAGAAATTTCAGAATATAAAAGACTATAATGAGTTTGCTGAATATCGAAAAACCTTCAAAGAAACTTGTCAGACGTGCTATTCAACTTATATTAAATCCATAGAAGATAATCTCATTAATAACATTCAACACTTCACCAGATTTATTTTTACGATTTGCTATGTATTTATAGCAAATCGTAAAAATAAATCTGGTATCCCATCCACGATGCGTTATCAGAATGTAAGTCAAGTGGCCCAGACGTGATCTGCAGCATGTTTTCTGATTTTTTCTTATCTGTGTTCGAACCTAAATCACCGTCACTGTCGGCGTGGACTCAGCCAACAAACTGTAATCTTAATGCTAGCTTAATTGATAATCTACATATCGAGGAATCTAAAATTCTGAAGGAGCTAAAGTTACTTGATCCGTCCAAGGGAGCGGGCCCTGATGGTTACCTGGCTTCGTTCTTTAAGTTCACCGCTGTTAGTGTCTGTAAGCCACTCTATATTATATGTACATTAGTAAGCGTGCTGTTATGTAGTCTGTATGCGAAATATGTGACTGATCGGTAAAATTTATAAATTTACACTTGGGGAGGCTGAGATGTAATTCATTGTCAAGGCAATACCCTGCAAGTCTATCTAGGTCTTCTTGAAACATAAGACAATCATCAACAGTTTGTATCATCATCATCATCATCATTTCAGCCGATACACGTCCACTGTTGGACATAGGCCTCCCCCAAGCGTCGCCACATCGAACGTTCCTGTGCGTCCCGCATCCATCGGTTTCCTGCTACCTTCACCAGGTCATCGGTCCACCTTGTAGGAGGCCTTCCAACACTGCGTCTTCCGGTACGCGGTCGCCACTCCAAAACTTTTCGGCCCCAACGGCCATCTGTTCTGCGAGCAATGTGCCCTGCCCATTGCCACTTAAGTTTGGCAATTCTTTGTGCTATGTCGGCAACCTTAGTTTTCCTGCGGATATCTTCATTTTTTATTCGATCACGCAAGTAAACCCCGAGCATAGCCCTTTCCATTGCTCTTTGGGTGACTTTAAGCCTTCTGATGAGGCCCATTGTGAGCGACCACGTTTCGGAGCCATATGTCATCACTGGCAACACGCACTGGTTAAAGACTTTCGTCTTGAGACACTGTGGTATGTTGGACGAGAAGATACCGCGTAGCTTCCCGAACGCTGCCCAACCGAGTTGGATTCGACGGTTGACCTCTTTCTCGAAGTTAGACCTACCCAACTGGACTGTCTGTCCGAGGTAGACGTAATCGTCCACAACTTCGAGTGTAGAGTCTCCGACCTTGATAGGAGTGGGCGCTACATGGTTGTTAATCATGATTTTGGTTTTATCCATGTTCATTTTAAGACCCACTCTTAGAGAAGCTCTACTGAGGTCATTGAGCATTGTGCTGAGCTCCTCCATAGTCTCCGCCATGACTACTATGTCGTCGGCAAACCGAAGGTGAGTGATGTACTCGCCATTGACATTAATGCCTAGTCCACTCCAGTCCAGAACCTTGAAGACATCCTCCATTGCGGCCGTGAACAGTTTCGGAGAGATGACGTCTCCCTGCCTCACACCTCGCTGCAGGAGGACAGGTTTCGAGGTCTGGTCCTGGAGTCGGACTGACATGGTAGCGTTTTCGTACAAACACCTCAGCACTTCGATGTACCGATAGTCAATTTGGCACCTTTGGAGAGATTGCAGCACAGCCCAAGTCTCGATCGAATCAAAAGCTTTCTCGTAGTCCACAAACGCTAGGCAGAGAGGCAGGTTATACTCTTCGGTCTTCTGTATGACCTGCCGTAGCGTATGTATGTGGTCTACGGTGCTGAAACCTTTTCGGAATCCGGCTTGTTCGGGAGGCTGGAAGTCGTCAAACCTGCGCGCAAGACGGTTCGTGATGACCCTGGAAAACAGCTTGTAGACATGGCTCAGAAGTGAGATGGGCCTGTAATTCTTCAGTAGGGTTTTATCACCCTTCTTAAAGAAGAGTACCACCACACTTCTGCTCCATGCCTGTGGCGTTTTTCCCTCGAGTATGACGGAATCGAACAACTTCTGAAGGGCCTTTAGGACCGGTTTTCCACCCGCCTTCAGGAGCTCAGCCGTAATTCCGTCCTCACCCGACGCCTTGTTGTTCTTCAACTGCTTCAGAGCCATCCTAATCTCGTACAGGCTGACGTCCGGGATATCTTCAGTGTAGTGTCGAGTCAATCTAGCTCTTGGGTCGTTTGCCAGATTTGTAGCGGGTTTGGAGATCGACTTGTATAACTGTCCATAAAATGCCTCGATCTCTCCGACAGTTTGTATGGTCTTATATAACTTTAGATCATCAGCGTATAGGAGAAATTCAGTATTTTTAAAACATTTATTTATGTCATTTATATATATAATAAATAATAAGGGTCCCAGGATTGAACCTTGTGGAACACCGGAGGTTATGGGCACAAACCCAGACTGAAATCCATTCACTACAACCTTTTGCGTTCTGTTTTTAATATAAGAAGAGAACCAGCGAAGCAAATTGCCACGTATGCCATTAACGCTATTTTATTTAACAGAATTTCATGGTCAACCTTGTCAAAAGCCTTTCTAAAATCTGTGTAAACAGCGTCTACTTGCAGGCGTTTGTCGATGTTTTCGAAGAGATAGTCAGAAAAGATAAGCAGACTAGAGATAGTGGACCGCTGCTGAACGAACCCGTGTTGTTCAGGGATGATAGCGCTGTGTTAAATTGGATAAATTTCATTGTGTACGAGTCTTTCAAAAAGTTTTGTCAAGGCTGACAAGATCTAAATAGGTCTATATTGCTTTATGACGTGCTTTGAGCCAGTTATGTGTTCAGGTGTAATATTAGCCCGTTTCCATACATCAGGAAAAACACCCTCGCTTAAACACTTATTACATATTGTAAAAGATCTTGGTATATTGTTTGATAGCAAGCTGTCATTAAACCAACATGTTGAAAATATTGTTAACAAATCATTCAAAATGTTTGGATTTGTTATGAGATCGTCCGCAGAGTTTAAACGGGTTTCTACTTACCTTTCCCTATATAAGACACTTGTGCGGTCAGAGCTTGAATATGCCGTCCCTATCTGGAATCCGTTCTATAAAAAGTACGTGAGATCGAGAAAGTTCAGCGTAAGTTTTTGCGTGCCATGCATTACAGGTGTTACAGGACTTGCTTATCTTACTCGCAATTATTATCCAAATATAAACTTATTACTCTAGAATCTAGACGTAAGTCTTTGGAAGTCTCTGTACTGTATGGTATTGTTCATGGTAGCTTTGACTCTATTCATCTCACAAGTCGGTTATGCTATGCAGTTCCTCGCACTGTTAATATGCGTAGCGTTCGTGCAGGTACCCTATCCTTTGTAAATAGCTGTCGGACTAACTCTGGTTTGCGTTGCCCTATACGACGAATGGTGGATAATTATAATATTTTTTTTATTGATATTGACATTTTTGCATGCTCGTAGTTAAAGTTTAAATGTTATGTTAAGAAACTTTTATTTAATGATAATGTATAATTTGGAATTTAATATTGTGTTGCACCTGTTTTATTATTTTAATACTTTTATTTTATATCATATTCGACAAATGTAAATTTAATTAATTAATGAATTGACTTAGTTATGATTTTTTTTTTATTAGTTTTGTTTTGTATTGTTTTAGTCAAGTATTTATTCTTGTATTTAAATTTCTTATTAATTTTTTTTAAATTATTTTAATTAATAGATAATATTTAAATAATAATGCTCATTTAATAGCGCTTTTTATCACATGTTTTATGATAATTTGTGGATGATGAGGTGGGCTGCAATATTGTTACCACTCAAATGACTGATGTTTGTTATATTATATATTGTGGCTGTTAATTGTCCCAAAATAAATAAATAAATAAACCCGCAGTAGACAAGCGTGCTGGGTTAAATGTCTAATCCCTTCCACAAACATGACGAAGAAAAGGAATAAAAGACCCCAAATGCCAGGCGGCTCCAGTAGTGTTGGTGCTGATGACGGTGGGCAGCTTCGCCCTGGAGTCAGGGGTGCTAAGAATCCCCGGGCGAGATCGATCTCCCGTCCAACGACCACGGCAAACAAAGAACCGGACACCGATAAATTGCTTCACATTATTACTTACAACATTCGTACTCTGAAATCTGAGGATCGTCTACTAGAGCTCGAAAACGCGCTAACTGAAGTCAATTGGGATATTGTAGGCTTATCAGAAGTTAGGAGAAACGGTGAAGAGACCATAGATCGAAAGAATGCCATATTCTACTACAATGGACAGAATGCATGACTATGGGGTGGGATTTTTAGTTGTTGGGAAATGGAAAAACAATATTTTGGAATTTGTTTCTTACTCTGATAGGATAGCAGTTCTAAAATTCAAAATTTCAAGAACAAACAAACATTATCCTTAACTCAAGTGTACGCTCCTGCGACAAACCACCCAGACGACGAAATAGAAGATTTCTACGATCTCCTCAACAAAGCCTGCGACGAACATCGAAGCACTTGGAACCTGGTATTGGGTGACTTTAATGCCAAGCTTGGATTAAGGCAAGATTTAGATAACCACAATATTTTGGGTCCACACGGTTTCGGAGTCCGTAATGAACGTGGAACACGCCTTCTTCAATTCGCTTTTAGTCAAAACTTATATGTAGGTAACAGCTTCTACTACAAAAAGCCTCACAGGCGATGGTCTTGGATATCTCCCAATAAGCAAACTAAAAACGAAACAGATTACATTCTTACCTCCAATAAACAAATCATTAAAAACATCCATATCATAAATCAATTTAAATCTGACCGTAGACCTGTTCGCGCAATTATAAAACTAAATAGGAAATCAAACGACAACAATTCATGAAAAACTAAATTAGAAAATTAAGTAAACAATCACTTATGCTAGGTAAACAATTTAAACTAGAACTAAGAAACAGTTTTGATTTACTTGGCAAACTTGTCGAAGAAAAAAGCGTTCAACAACAATATGACGACATAATACACAGTTTAATTAAAGCCAACAATGCAGTTCGACAAATCAAAATAAAAAGTTATCAGATGACACTATAAAATTAATAGAACATAGATTAGATATGAGTAAAGTTAATAGAGATTTAGAATATAGACTTAAAGATAAAGAGGTTAAACGTAGTATCAGGAAAGACATTAGGAATTACAACAATAGACTAGTCCAAAATGCATTAGAAAACAATTGTTCCCTAAAAATTGCTAAGCAGGGTATTTCAAATAATAAGTCGTGGATCACACATTTAAAAGACGGCAATGGGAACCAGCAAACAAATAGAGCAAAAGTGCTAGAAATATGTACAACATTTTATAAGTCTCTCTACTCTGATAGGACACAATTACAAGAAATACCCGATTATTGCTGCTCTGATAGCATACCGCCTATTACTGGATACGAAGTTCATGTAGCCCTCAGCAAAATTAAAAACAATAGAGCATGTGGCGAAAACGGTATAAGCACAGAGTCATTGAAAGTAGGCGAACCCATTCTCCTCCATTATTTAACCCAATTATTTAACAATATTTTGCAATCAGGTACCATTCCGAAAGATTTTTGCCATTCTAATATCATTCTTATTCACAAAAAAGGCGACAAGTTTGACATAAACAACTACAGCCCAATTAGTTTAATTTCACACAAAATATTTATAAAAAATATCGAAAATCGTATATCCGGCGAATTAGACAAACAGCAACCGCCTGAGCAAGCAGGTTTCCGCCCTGGCTTCTCCACGACGGACCATCTTAATGCAGTCAACCAATTAATAGAAAAACACCAAGAATTCAAGATTCCGTTCCACTTGGCATTTGTTGACTATTCCAAAGCATACGACAGCATCACACACACAGCCATTTTTGACGCTCTAAGCAGGCAAGGCAATGCTAAGGTTATGGATAATTTATACAAGGTGTCGTTTTGAAGCTGCAAAATATTTCAGGAGGTAATTATGTTAGTGATTCTCGACCCGAATCAATAATAAAATAAGTAGGTAATTTTTTTTTTATAACCGCGCTTTTTTTCACACACACAAACACGGAACAATAAAGGGCGTTTTCACACACACTAACTCGCAACGATAGTTTCATAAATAATGTATCATCCAATCATCTTCCCGCACGCCACACCCTAGCCACGCCCCCGCGGCCATCGATCAATCGATTTAGTTTAGTGTAATTAAACAATTAAATAACAAGTATTACTGATTATTGACCAGGTATCGTTTTTTTATATGATTATTTATGAGTTTTATTACAACCTCCTGAAATATTGTGCAGTTTTAAAACTGCACCTTGTATAAATAGCACCGCCGCAATCAAATTAGAAACCACAGGTCAAACATTTAATATAGAAAAAGGAGTCAAACAGGGCGACTCGCTGTCTCCGAAATGGTTCACCAGTACCCTAGAAGAAATTTTCAGAAGATTGGCAGCCGACTAGTTGATGAGACGAGGTTAACAAATCTCCGTTTTGCTGATGACATTGTTATTTTTGCTTCTTCAGCCACTGAACTAGAACGCATGCTACAAGGACTAAGTGACGCAAGCCTTGAGGTTGGACTGAAGATGTCGAAGACTAAAGTCATAACCAACGAAGCACCAAAAGTCATAAAAGTACACGGGGAGATTATACAACATGTTCATACTTGGGCCAAGTAGTCTCTTTCCAGGCGAGGCAAGACAAAGAGATCGCGATCGAGAGAGAAACGGAAGTGTTATTACTATGAAGAAAAACCACAATTTTATTTTTTTAATTTGTTTAAGTAATTGAATATTAGTATTATTATTTGTACTTTTAGTACTCGAAATTAAATAAAGGTAAATTATATTTTATAAAAAGTAATTTCGCCGCTTTTACACCTTGCAGCCTGTTTCTGTGTTCTTAGATTAGATCAGCTCCGCTAAACAATTGCTCACTGGCTACACCGCTGGGGGGTCAGAATCATTTTTCGGGATAATGTTCATATTATCCATAATGATTAAAAAGCAGAACTATCGTATAACAGAACATTCATAGTTAGAAACGTCTTAACTCTTTGAATGCCGTAATTAGAGACACAATAGAAAGAATTGCTTATGTCGAACTGTGTAACTTAAGACATTCAAAAGGTTAATTACGAAACACTGTTGGTTTACAAAGGGTCGACGGAGGCCCCATGAAGGTCCTTCTATTTCCGGGTGGTTATAAAAAACCGGCCAAGTGCGAGTCGGACTCGCCCATGAAGGGTTCCGTAGCAGTAAGACACATAATATAAAAGTTCTTGTACTTCGTTGTAACTTTGATCGATGTTTTAATAATAGTGTATTTTTTAGACTTATGACGTATTAAAAAAAAAACTAGTCACTAGATCTCGTTCAAACCAATTTTCGTTGGTAGTTTGTATAGTAGTAATGTAGGTACATCATATATTTTTTTTTAGTTTTATCATTCTCTTATTTTAGAAGTTAGAGGGGGGGGGGGACACACATTTTACCACTTTGGAAGTGTCTCTCGCGCAAACTATTCTGTTAAGAAAAAAAAATGATATTAGAAACCTCAATATAATTTTTGAAGACCTATCCATAGATACTCCACAAGTATGGGTTCGATGAAAAAAAAATTTTTGAGTTTCAGTTCTAAGTACCCCCAAAATTTATTGCTTTTTTTTCTATTTTTGTGTGAAAATCTTAATGCGGTTCACAGAATACATCTACTTACAAAGTTTCAACAGTATAGCTCTTATAGTTACGGAAAAAGTGGCTGTGACATACGGACGGACAGACAGACAGACATGACGAATCTATAAGGATTCCGTTTTTTGCCATTTTGCTACGGAACCCTAAAAATTAAGTATGGAGGAAAGCAGGCTTGCAACATGCAGCAGATGCCTGCTGCAGCATGCAAGCAGACATGCAAGTTGGCATGCAAGCAGGCATGCAACATGCAGCAGGCATGCAACATGCAGCAGGCATGCAACATGCAGCAGGCATGTAGTATGCAAGCAGGCATGCAGCATGCATGCAGGCATGCAACATGCAAGCAGGCATTGCTTCTGCCATTCGTTCAATTTATAAATTAAGTCCCAGATAATCCCTCAGAGATAAATTTAAAAATATTATTATTTTGACTGTGTCATCTCAGTATATCTATGAAAATATTTTGTATGTTCATAAAAATAAAAACATGTTTAAAAATACAGTGACATTCATAACGTTAATACTAGGAACAAACACAAGTTAGTGGTTCCTGCCACCAGGCTCAAAAAAATAGGAAAAAAAAAATAGGCTCATTTAGATGCCAAAGTATACATTTTTATAATAAGCTTCCCAGTCCTATTCAGGAACTTAGCATTAATAAATTCAAAACATTTGTAAAGCGAAAACTTTGCCAAAAGGCTTTTTATACTGTAAAAGAGTATCTCGAGGATAAAACGGCTTGGGATTGACCTGCTCCAGTACCTACCTACTCACTATAATTGTTATCATTTGAATGTTTTTTTTTGTTTTAACTGTATATTTTTTTATTGACGATTGTTGTTGTTTTACAATTATGATATTGTATATATATAATATATAATTATTATTTTTTTACAATTATGACATGTTTATTTTTACTATTTGACTGACAATTTTTTTATACACTTTTTTTACAATTTGCAATATTTACACTTTTGTAAATTTTATATTGTGAATGTGAGAACTATGTGGATTACTCTTTCCTTTTCTTTTATTTTCACATGACATCTGGCAGTTTTGAGTATTTGATGTGGCTCAAATACTACCTAATACCCAAATGTCCTTTCTTCGGTATTGTTTGTCAAGTCGTTGAGCTCAGGGTAGTCAGCTATGGGCATGCCACAATCATGGCGGTAAGTCCCCTCTTTGAGGCGTGGCTGGAAAGACCTCACGGCGTCCTTACCTTCCGCATGACGCAGGTCCTCACCGGACATGGTTCGTTCGGGAGTTTCACGCACCGGATTCGTGCGGAAGTGACGCCCGGGTGTCGCCACTGTGCGGAATGCCCGGAGGACACGGTGGAGCACACAGTCGAGGTGTGCCCTGCTTGGGCGGAGCATCGCCTTGCCCTCGTGGGGGCGATCGGCGGCGGAGACTTCTCGCGCCGGGCCTTGGTTGAGGCCATGGTCCGGAGCGAGGAGGAGTGGCAGGCGGTCGCCGACTTCTGCGAAGCAGTAATGCTCGCAAAGGAGGAGGCCGAACGCATCAGGCAACGGCGTTATCGCCGCCGCCGCCGGGATTCTGATCCCGATTTCCGGCCACCAAAGGCGCGGGCTTGCGGACAGTGAGCAATGGGTAGCTCGCTGTCCGGCCGTCCGGTAACTGTCCGGACCAAGCCCAAGTTGTCGATGGCGCGCACTGTTCCCGCGCGCCTCAAGAAGTTGTCAGCAACAGCAGGGACCCAGCCGGGTCGAAGCCTACTGGGGCCAGGGTTATCCGAAAGGGCGCTCGAGCCCCGGTATGAAGGCTAGAAGGAACGGGGTGGGTCTTTTAGTCAGTAAGAGTCTGACACTATCTCCCGCTCCGCCCAAGAGCGGGGGATGTCAATGCATGATTTTTTCCCACCATAAAAAAAAAAGGGTAGTCAGCTAGGAAACACCGGCCTCATCTAGCTTTAATTGACGAAAAAAAAAAAATTGACGTGTAAAAGTGTTTTTATAAAGCCTACTTGCAAAATAAAGATCATTTATCTGTCACGGCTCCGGCGCTGCGGGGTTTGGGCGGCCCCACGTGAACTTATCGTCGCAGATAACTTTAACGCTCACCACCGCAGCGGCTTGAGCTGCTTCGGCTGTGGAAGTGTCGTTTTATTGCGGCATTTCCATGGCCACCTTCCAGCTCCATCATCGGATCAGCTCCATCATCATCATCATCATCATCATCATCATCATATTAGCCGAAAGACGTCCACTGTTGGACATAGAACTCCCCCAAGCGTCGCCACAACGACCGGTCCTGTGCATCACGCATCCATCGGATTCCCGCGACCCTGACCAGGCCATCGGCACACCTTGTTGGAAGCCTTCCAACACTGCGTCTTCCGGTACGTGGTCGCCACTCCAGAACCTTTCGTCCCCATCGACCATCTGTTCTGCGTGCAATGTGCCCTGCCCATTGCCACTTAAGTTTGGCAAATCTTCGAGCTATGTCGGTAGAGTCTCCGATATTAATAGGAGTGGGTGCTACATGGATGTTAACCATAACTTTGGTTTTGTCCATGTTCATTTTACTGAGGTCACTGAGCATTGTGCTGAGTTTCTCCGTAGTCTCAGCCATGACTATTATGTCGTCGGCAAACCGAAGGTGATTGATATCCTCACCGTTGACATGAATGCCTAGTCCTCTCCATTCCAGAACCTTAAAGACATCCTCCATTGCGGCCGTGAACAGCTTCGGAGAAATAACGTCTCCCTGTCTCACACCTCGCTGCAGGAGGATAGGTTTCGAGGTTTGGTCCTGAAGTCGGACTGACATAGTGGCGTTTTCGTATAAACACTTCAGCACCTCGATGTACCGATCGTCAATACCGATAGTCAATCTGGCACAGTTGGAGAGACTGCAGTACAGCCCATGTCTCGATCGAATCATAGGCTTTCTCGTAGTCCACAAACGCTAGACAGAGAGGCAGATTATACTCCTCGGTCTTCTGTATAATCTACCGCAGCGTATGTATGTGGTCTATGGTGCTGAAGCCTTTTCGGAATCCGGCTTGTTCGGGAGGCTGGAAGGGTTGCATATTAGAAAATCAAAACTTTCTCGAGCAATTTCAAAAGAACAATAAACGAAATAACAAAATTTAAATGACCAAATGTTTTATTTAGAAAAATTTTAGAATCCCAATGTATGTGACATCAAATGAACGACATAATTCATTACTAGATGTAATTTTAAAATATCAAAATCCCGATTCGTCCTTGTCGGGGTGCCCTAAGGTCCCGATCTGTTTTATTTTGAGAAGTAACCTATTTCACCCAGTTCGAAATAACGAATAATACCTACAATCTCTCGTAAAAATGTGATTGTATTTTGATTACACTTTGAACTGGGTGAAATAGGTTAGGTTAGAACTTTGACCAACCGCGTGTGAGCCGAGCGAGCGAAGCGAGCTATGCCGCGGCAGCGGCCGGCGGACGCTACGTCCAAGTTGTTTCGTCCATTCGAGATTTCGTCCATCCCTTACCTTCTAACCTTTCGACCTTTGAACGATTTCGTCAATAGTGTAATAAATAATTTAAACATTGATATTCCAGACTTTGGTCAGCTGAACTTTTGATCAAATGACCATCGTTATTTTAAACTTTGTTGATTTGTACGTTGTTCTTTTGAACTTTGCTCAGGAAAGTTTTGATTTTCTAATATGCAACCGCTGGAAGTCGTCGAATCTACGCGCGAGATGGTTCGTGAAGACTCTGGAAAACAGCTTGTAGACATGGCTCAGAAGCGATATGGGCCTGTAATTCTTAAGCAGGGCATTATCGCCCTTCTGAAAGAAAAGTAGCACTACGCCTCTGCTCCATGCCTGTGGCGTTTTTCCCTCGAGTATGTCGGAATTAAATAGCTTCTGAAGGGCCTTTTGGACCGGTTTTCCAATCGCCTTCAGGAGTTCGGCCGTAATTCCGTCCTCACCCAACGCCTTTTTGTTCTTCAGCTGCTTCAGAGCCATCCTAATCTCGTACAGGCTGACGTCCGGGATATCTTCGATATAGTGTCGAGTCACTTTTGGGTCATTTGCTAGATTTGCAGCGGGTTTCAGATGAGCTCCATGTCATCATTATATTGCATTGTCACGCACTTTACACTTTTATACAAAATTTCAGCTCAATCGGTTGAAGATACCTGCTTCAAAATTGAGTTGCAAGATTTGAGCCGAACATACATATGTAGTTACATACATATATACACTTGAGAGCAAAAAAATCGCACATGGCTTGTAATTTCGTTAAATGCTGTTTTTTTCTTAAATCTAAAGATATTGAATACAAATAATTAAGCAAAATTGAAGCATACAAAGATAGCTTTATAAAAACACAAAATTAAGATCATTGAACTTCACGTAACTCACAAAAACCAGCGGTATACCCAATTCCCCAAATTCACCCATTTGCATTTCAGTACTTGCACCTTTACCTGGAGCTACAAAAAGGGTGCTGTTTTGGAGTTTTAATCAGTTTCCGGTAACGTGATAACGTCATTATTAGAAACAGGTGGATTTACTGGAAAAATATGGATACCATGCCCGCAGAAGCCGTTCAAGTTATTGCCTTGCCTAAAGCAGGCCATAATCAAAATGAAATCGCTCGACAGCTAAATTTTAGCCACTTCCCTATTCGTCTGGTATACCAGAGGTTTCAAGAGACCCGTGGGTATATTCGGCGACCAGGATCTGGCCGTTGGCGCATAGGATCAGGGTGTGATTATCGTTTTCCAGTAACAAGTACTTTGAGAAATCGGCTACTGAACACGATTGAACTGACACAAAAGCTTCAAGAAGTTCCCAATGTCAGTGTAAATCAGTGGACGATTAGGAAAAGACTGGGTGAAGCAGGCCTGACTGCAAATCTCTCAGCAAATGGTACCAAATTGACCACAGCTCACCGAAAAGCCCGGCAATAATTTGCCACGAAACACTTAAATTGGGTGTATGCCTAATGGCAGGCTGTTGTGTTTTCTGATAAGTGCAGAATGACTTAGATGACCATGATAGATGCTATAGGGTCTATAGAAGGTCATCATGGTAATTTTAACAATGCTGCATAAGCGAACAAGGAGGTTTTGGAGGCATTTTGGGGTGGCATAATGTTGGACACTAAAACTGACATTGTATTCATCACTGGGCCACTACTGGCCTAATATCGAGAGGGTTGACGGCTTTATGATACATCAAAAAGTGCTCGAAGAATATGTGAAGCTGCTTGTGTGGCTTGTGGTAGATTTTTTTTCTTTAATGCAGAACAACACCAGATCGCATGTCGCTAGAACAGTTTGCGACTACATGTAAGACGTTGGAATCATTGCGATAGAGTGGCCAGCTCCCAGTTCTGATCTCAATCCAATTGAGAATATCTGGAATGATCTTGAAAGAAGACTTAGTGTAAAAAGCCTGGCTCTTCACACCTCCAAGAGCTTCAATTTGTCATTGACGAGGAGTGGGACGTTATGCCCTAAGATTTCATGGTAAAATTAATACGGTTGATGAAAAATCGAGTAACAGCTGTAAATAGGGCTAAGGGAGGGAATGCACTTTATTGACAATCAGGAGGACCAAAAATTTTAAGTTTGACTCTCATTCTTTCTTAAGTGAAATTTGGTCATTTTTCCCATATGTTGGATTTTGTGCTCTAAACCCTTTCAAGAATATTTTTTTACACTGTATTTCATATCATTAGAAAGGTAATTAAATAGGCTTTCAAATAGTGTATGAAATGTTTTCAATATCTATACACATTCATGACAAAAACTGTCCTGAACAAAAAGAGTTATGATGTGCGATTTTTTTGCTCTCGAGTGTACATACATTGCAACTTAATAAAAATCTTGTAAAAATTACTAAGTTTAACAATTTTTTTTCTCACAAAGTAAATTGCACACATGGGAGTTTTACTCTTGCACTTGAAATATGTAAGGCCATAGACTCATGGCATTAACTTAGTCATGTTCGATTTTACGGGTTTCTAAAACAATGTTCGCTTGGGGTTGAATGAATTAATAATATCAGGACAATCCCGGAAGTACGGTCAAGATCCCTACCAGCACCTTACTGGATTATACATCCTCCCGAGCCCCGAGCACGTTTGCTCTTGCGAATCTCCACTCAAGCCAGCCAATAAAAGCAAGAGAGAGGTGGGAGCTCTGTTTCTCGTCAGTGTTCACTACGGCTAGCCAATAAAGGCAAGCCGGAGATGAAAAACAAGAATTCTCCCAGGGGATCGCGTCCGTGGGGTCGCTAATGCCCAACAGTTCACCACAAAACTGCCCTGTGGGTTGTATCTCTCTTGGTCTGGCCCCTCACCCTAGGCTTGTTACGTCAAAAGCAAGCGCTACTGACACACACTTATTATTATTATTATTATCTGATTTGCGTCTCCGTCAAGAAATGTAAGTGGAGCTTATCAGTCTCAAGGTGATGGTGGATCGTATCGAGATTGGCGTGCAGTCCTCGAATGTTTGAGAGGTGCATTTCTTTTTACCTCTATTTTTTTATTACAGTGAACCGGGTAGGAAGATGGCAGTCGTGAGGTCATGTATTCTCCTCTCTCTCTTAGTCACTATCTGTTAACAGCATTAGAAAATAAATAGATACCACACAAATATTTTTTCAATCGACAGCTATGTACAGAGCGGTGTAACTTGTATAACATTTAAAACATCGTTCGTCATAAGTGACTAGTGTAATAGTGAGGTGTTAACGATGAATAACGCACAGATACACGTCAGTGGCGCTGGGCTCCGGTGCGCGTGCCGCCGCAGGCCGCGCGCGCCGCTACTTTGCTACAGCTCCGCCCGCGCCCACCGCGCCGCAGGACGACGCCGAGCGCGCCGCCCGCGTCGCCGCTTTCCGCGACATGCTCGCAAGGGACCCCACCGACGAAGCGACGTGGCTGCGGTTCATTGACTTCCAAGTACGTTATAGTCTTGATCTTGACGATAGAGTGACCTGACAAAATGTTGAATGTTGTATTACTGACATAGTAAGAGAAAAACGTTTTGATACTTGACTATTTTTCATATTTACGACAGATTTATAATAGTTATTAAAGGAAGAAAGAAAGAATATTCACAAACATTTAAAATATACAACTAATACAATACAAAAACGAGTGTAGATTTATTTACTGGTATTTATATTACATTGTTTGTACTACTCTGTCAAAAAAGTATAAAGAAAAGTATAAAACACAAAATGTTAGTTATTCTTTCAAAATGTTATCGCCTTCCAAGTATGCTCCTTCAGGAATGATACACGTAATTAATGTTGGGTCAGAATCCGCTCGTCTTCGGTGGCAGATGCGATTGAGTTTTTGAGGAAAAATGAGTTTCTTTGGAACTAATCGAGCGGCAACATGTTTCGTACGCAAGTGTTTGTTTCAAATAGTGACTATCGACTCGTGAGACTCAGAAAGTTGAGCAGCTATCTCTCTTAAACTTAAGGACGCTTTTACAAAATTGGACAAATATCTCGGTTTTTCAGGTACTATCACTTGCAAAAGTCCATAAGAATTCTTAAAACTTATTCGTTTGACGTTTAGTTTGACTTACGACCTTTTATTTTCAAGTTTCGCCAACAAATGATTGAAATTCACAATTTCATCAACTTATCATAAGTCAAGATGGCCCAGTGGTATAGGCACACAGTTTGAAGCGCAAATCAGTGTGCCGCAAGTTCAAATCCCACGCAATTATTTGCTTTTTGTAAGTTCTTACCCGATTGGAAGTTATGTATTTGCATTACATATATTAAATTATTCTTTAACTTGTTCACACATTTCTTAGAGTTAGAAAGGTAGATCACAAAAAAACTAAATAAAGAATTAGATTTCTGCGAGGTAGACATGAGTTTTAACTTAACCGAAATGAACTGTCGTTTGGTTGTAGTTGTTGGTTAGTGACGTGAGGTTGACAGTATTGTAATATTCGCAAAATGCAGGCTAATATTAGTATTGAAGTGAGGGCGACTATCATTGGGCTGCATAAAAGTGGTCTTAATAAAACACAAATATCTGAAGAAACCGGACTGAATGTGAGTATAATAGCTATTAATGAATTGTAACTTTATTACAAATTAATCTTCTAATTAAAACGTATGCCATTTATGAATCCATTCATCGTATCTTTATGAGGTTTAAAAGAGAAATACGTAAATCGTTGGGTTTATTGGATTGGTTATTGGATTAATAAATGCAGTTTTATTTTAAAATTATATTCAATAATTATGATTATTAACATTTTATATAATGAAAATGAAGTGAAGTAGGTATAGCTGCCTAATATATATATTTTTTTATTTTAGAAAAATACTGTAAATCTTTGGCTAAAAAGATATGAGGAAGAAGGTAGCCTTGCTAGTCGAAAGAGAAGTGGGAGACCGAAGCTTATTAGCGAGGCGCAGCGACGACATATGGTGGACGTATACGAAACGAATGGTTTCGCACCAACGAGACATTTTGCGGAATTATATGACACCTCGATGGATGCTGTTCGCCGTGCACTTCACGCTGAAGGCGTGCATCACAGAAAACCTGCTAAAAAGCCGTACTTGACAGAGAGGCACAAACAAGAACGATTACGTTTCGCACTAAATATTTAATGTTAACTAAACTAAATGGCCTACCATTTTATTTTAACATATCTGTGATTATTCGTTAACAAACACTGTATTATATTGTGTTTACTTTCGTTTAAAACAGCTATATCTTTTAACTTGTGCCATCGCCTCATCTTAAGAATGCAGTGAACTCGCTATCAATTTTGTTGACAATAATCATGAGTCTATTTCGTTTTTTATTCTTCTACCCGCACGCACTGTTTTAACATAATACTATAGTTCAATTTATTTTTCTCATCTAATTGACGATTATCTTGTGAGAACTAAAGTTCTTTTAACAGAAATTGAGGTTTGGTTTCAATCTTCTTTTCGTCAAGAAAATGAACAATTAAGCTATGATCTCAATACATTCATTGTGACGTTACACAAAAATAAAATGTTTACAAAGTCCAAATCATATATCACTTTTCAATAAATAACTGGATATAAACAATTACCTATATTTTATTTTATTAAATTTGAATATCCGTTCATTGTTACGTTATTCATATTATGAATGGTCTAAGTGGGTATACTTCCAACAAACAATCTTAGGCGTAACATAGATAACGGTTACAAGATAACTTTTTGTCTAGGTAACAATTCGACGTCACAATTCTCATAAATGTTTAATTTGTAAATATAAAGAATAAACATTTTTATTAAACACGTCTTTTTATTTCCACCTTATAACATCGAAAAGATGTAACAACTAAATAATTGCAAATTACGAATGTGATTCTTCTTGTGGTTAATAGATCACATTCGTAATTTCCAACTATTTAGTGCAAAAAATGCAATAGTATTTTTCATAGAAATATAAAAAAACAACTATATCAATATAGATTGGGAATTTTCAAAGTAAGAAATAACTGTAACGGACCGACCATGATTTGAACTCGGGTTACGTGATTTGCGAATCCAACACTTAGTTCACACGGCTACCAGCACATGACGTATTTGGGCGAATTTTATTAATGCTATGGTAAGAACAGAAAAATAATAATGTTTTTAAGCTCAGTGCGACGACAGTTCCTTAGTGTGTGTTATCTGTGGAATGTGGATACTCATACATGCGCACACATACGCACGGAAGTATCGCGCTCGCTCGGTTCGTAGCAATGTAATCTTTAGCGTTCCTATGGACTTTTGCGGCCTTACTGTACCAATATGATGCACTGGGAAACATAACTATGAGGATGTCATGGTATCAAATAAAAGGCAATATATTCATATTATTCATCTCCAGGAACGCATAAAAAATATTACGGTCTTATATAAAATTTTCATATAGATTTTATCAACGCCCTAATCGAAGAAAATTACAAAACAAAGGGGTCTGAATACAAGGTGCAGTTTTAAAACTGCACAATATTTCAGGAGGTGGTAATAAAACTTATAAATGTGATAAATCAAACACTTCAGGATAAATTGTATAAATATTTTATTCACTTTGATCAACACAATTTCATACTTATCGTTCTATTAACAATCATTTACAAATACACAGATTAGTCGGACATGTTTTCTGTTCAACGACTCAAAGCAGACTGACTCTGTCCACAATGACAGTAACAAACTCAGTGTTTCCCTACCACAAACTTTCACAAACACTCGGTCGACTAACCGACCAATCAGAGCAAAGTAAAGAGTACGTAACATCAATTGACTAACTAATATACATTAGAGTTTATCTAATAATTAACTGCAAGTAAATATTTCATTTTAACAATTATGATATATTTATACAAAACAAATCCATTAAGTCTAATATTATAAATTATTACTTAATATCTACAACGAATGTCTAAAGTTCATGTAACTACTAGCGCCATCTATCGCTTATCATTGGAAGTTGAACGATTTATGAATATTTTCTTTAAAAATCATTACATTCGGCCATCCGACATCGTGCGATCTCCTGACGCACGATTACAATTAAAATGATAGGATATTTTCATTAAAATTATGAAACTTAATTCCAGTTCTACAAGGAACCGAGTCTTACATTCATAATCATTACATTCGGCTTAGTCTTGATTATTTGCTTTATCGTCACGTCATATGTTTATAACATTCTCATCACACGAAGAATAGAGTTTTTTTTTTTGTCAAAGGCTTTTCTCTATATCCGAGTTTATATAAGGTCGGAGGAAAGTATGCTTCTAAATGTTATTCCTCAGTTTGCCAAAATCGGTAATTACAGTAATTTTATACTTAAAACTTTGTTTTTTTTCAATGGATCTATGGATTTTAAAATGAAGCAAATTCAATTTTCCCCTCATAATTGCAATCAGATCCACTAATCTTTATTAAACCACTTATGCTGTAGGCTGTATCAAGGATTTTACTGATAACGAAAGTATCTTTTTGCTAGTCTAACCCAGATATTGGCGCTCACTTCATATCTTAAACTTTTTAACGTATTTTACTTCGTAATGTTTATTATTTAAAGGCACTCTGATCCTGGTAGTTTTGTGGCAGTCTGTCTAGTGGGACATTTAACAGAATTAATAACACGCCATAGGCATATGTTTCCTTGGTGTTCGTCATAGGAATCATTTTATTTTGCTAGGGGATTTAAAATAGTGGTTATACATTTTAGCAAAACCGCGCTCAACCCTAAACAAGATACAGCGTTAAAAACAAGGTCAATACCATGACTATCGCAAAAGCTCTTGATAGTAGGGTATCTAAAAGAAATCCATGATTGCAGTATTATTTAAGTTAATAAACTACTGTCAAATATGTTTTATAACCAACACTCAATTAGGTACTCAAAACCATTGGTCAATGTTAATTATGTGAGACTGTAAGCGTAAAGTAAAATTGATCAGCTTTTTGTTCCAAAGTATCCTTCATTATTTACGCGCACTGAATTCACTTCATGTCATTAGGTTTTTCATTTAATCCTAAGCAAATGCTGGCGCTTGCTCTCTCATTTTGTTTCTATTGTGTCTCTAGTCAAAGTATTCGAAAATTTGATATTTAGATCAATTCTCGTCTCAATACTATAAACAGAAACAGTATTCGTCTTAATTTCTGTGGAAAACATGATATTATGACTTAAGGTATCGACATACGCGTCCTAGATCTTACACTCTCAGTGGTTAAATGAAACTCACAAATCTGTAGCCACCATGTTGCTACATGTTGTGTGGCGACTCGTTTAGTCAGAGTTCATTACTTTCATTATTTGAAAGCATAATATAAAACAGAAACTTAAGCATTTAGAATAAAAGTGATCCTTCAGCTAGAGGCTAAGGGCTTAATTGTACTAATATTATCTCTCAAATAATATTAGCAGCATATGTGCGTGATTTCGTACCAAGTAAAGGTTCTAATAATGAAGTTCGGATCGCACTGTTCGTCTAACTTTATTTTTATTTGAAACCTTGAAATTAGTCCTCTACTCTAGTGTATGGATTTTCAATCCATCTTCCCCTTAACCGAATAAATAACGATGTAATATTTAGCTCTATTTAAATCATTCATTGTATCATAATCATCTTAGGAACCGGCTTCGATTTCAGTCTGGACGACGAGAACTAGTTATGGTCATGTAATAGTATATATTTTATCCTACTTGTAAAATAAATATCATTGTGTTCTCTATCTATGGAATCAGTCTCCGCTACAGTATGCACACGTCACAGGAATTGAAAACGTGTAATAAATCCATTTCCTCGTCTACAATTTAATGGTTTGGCTCAATTCCTAATAGATTTATTATTAATCCCGTGTGTTTAAATTTCTATCTGCAGCTCTTTTACTTATATGTTATCCGTATATAAGCATTAATTTGTCGTAATAATATTCACATAAGTTACACCTTAATTCTTACTAGCTAACATTTCTGCTTGAAACCGACCATAATTCTGCTCATTAGATAAAATCATTTTAGTTTAGTTTACCACTTCGTCACTAAATGCTAACTTACAAAACTTGGCAAGGTTTCGTAAATTTTCTATTTTCTCTTGGTAAGACTAGCAAGTTTTTGAGACAAATTGTATAGTCAGTTTCTGATCCTACTTGCTTAATACCAATCAATTATAATTACTCTTTCTAATCAAACTTAAATACTCTCAAAATTTACAGAAGTGATAGAACTCCCGTATCACAAAGTTCCAATGGATATGTTCAAACCTCGATACTTGTAACGCTTTCCTCCTTGAAAATCATTCAACCACTCTCTTAGACCACCGTGGGGTACCTCTTCGCTTCTTGCATCGTGGTGGTGTCTTATTCCTTCCAAATCGTCTCTTTGCATCATTTTTCTTCAAGTCTGTACTGTTTGAACCAGGAACTATCTATTTGTTCAATAAGGCTGGCAATTTTTCCTTCTGTAGTTCTGTCGGAATCCAAGTCCTCAAAAATAAAAAAATCAGTGGTTAAAACATTTACAGGAAATAGTACTTGTATCGTTCATTTGAAACTCTTTTTTAAGAATCAAATCCCAGTGTTAAATTATACTTTCAATTCAATTTATCTATACCTATAATATCTTCAAAAACTATAACAGAATGTTCAAATCTCATCCAATAAACAGTTCAAATATGATATGAATAAACTTAATAAATTATTCAATTCATTTACATCTGCATTAAGCCAACGTAGTCAGACTAAAATCACATTAATAGGTAAATTCATACGTTACTTACGCTCTTGAGGATAATTTCATCTGCACCGGGAACACTTAACCCGAATCTTAATTGGCTCATCTGGCCAAATCAAATGGCCCACTTGGCCTCAGATGGCCCACTTGGCCTCAAATGGCCCACTTGGCCTCAAATGGCCCACTTGGCCTCAAATGGCCCACTTGGCCTCAAATGGCCCACTTGGCCTCAAATGGCCCACTTGGCCTCAAATGGCCCACTTGGCCTCAAATGGCCCACTTGGCCTCAAATGGCCCACTTGGCCTCAAATGGCTCACTTGGCCTCAAATGGCCCACATGGCCTCAAATGGCCCACATGGCCTCAAATGGGCCACTTGGCCTCAAATGGGCCACTTGGCCTCAAATGGGCTCGCTTAGCTTCATCAAAGGCATGCTTGCCTCATCCCTCATTAAGGCTCGCTTGGTCTTATTAAGGCTCACTTGGCTTCGTCAAAGGCACGCTTAGCTTCATCAAAAGCACGCTCGGCTTCATCAAAGGCACGCTTAGCTTCATCAAAGGCACGCTTGGCTTCATCAAAGGCACGCATGGCTTCATCAATGGTACTCTTGGCTTCATCAAAGGCGCGCTTGGCTTCATCAAAGGCACGCTTGGCTTCATCAAAGGTACACTTGGCTTCATCAAAGGTACACTTGGCTTCATTAAAGGCACGTTGGGCCTCATCAAAGTCACGTTTGGCCTCATCAAAGGCACGCTTGGCCTCATCAAAGACACTCTTGGCCTCATCAAAGCACTAAAATCAATTCAAAACATTTCAAATGAACCATTTACAGACTCTTAAATTGCCAAGAAGTCAGTAAGTCAGCAAATTGACGGTAATTACATATTCCAAAGTGTAGATCTCTATGGAGAAGAAATTCCATTTACAGCCTTTTAAATCGTGTTATATATATACAAACTCAGTTTTAACTTTGTTCTCTCAAATTCATTTATTGTTTGTCATAGGTGGAAATTTAGTTCATAAAACAACAGTACAAAATAAATATCATTTATCATTTAAGACTTATCATTTATCATCTATCATTTATCTTTTATCGTTTAACATTTATAAATAAATAAATTTATCATTTAACATCATTTATCATTTACTATTTATCATTTATCGTTTATCGTTTAACATTTATAAATAAATAAATTTATCATTTATCACTGATCACTGACCACCTATCACTGATCGCTTATCACTGATCACTTATCACTGGTCACTAATCACTGGTCACTAATCACTGGTCACTAATCACTGGTCACTAATCACTGGTCACTAATCACTGGTCACTAATCACTGGTCACTAATCACTGGTCACTAATCACTGGTCACTAAACACTGGTCACTAATCACTGGTCACTAATCACTGGTCACTAATCACTGGTCACTAATCACTGGTCACTAATCACTGGTCACTAATCACTGGTCACTAATCACTGGTCACTAATCACTGGTCACTAATCACTGGTCACTAATCACTGGTCACTAATCACTGGTCACTAATCACTGGTCACTAATCACTGGTCACTAATCACTGGTCACTAATCACTGGTCACTAATCACTGGTCACTAATCACTGGTCACTAATCACTGGTCACTAATCACTGGTCACTAATCACTGGTTACTAATCACTGGTCACTTATCACTGATCACTTATCACTGATCACTTATCACTAATTACTTATCACTTGTCACTGATCACTGATCATTTATCATTTATCATTAATTATATATCATTTATCATTATTGTGACATACTAATAAGGGGTACAACATGTTTTTACAACTATGCGTCGAAACGAAAGGGAAATTATCGTGCCACACAAAGTAATCCGAGGCAACAATGACAATTATCGCTTTGGGAAATAGGGAAATTTTTACATATAAACTGTTTTTTTTTTTTAATCTATCACTATACGAATTCGATGAAATTAAATAAAGGAAAAGCAACCCAATTTGAAATATAGAAACTAAAATGAATCACCAGCATTTAAGAGGTGTTTAGTCTTGTCAACGTTCGATTACGAACATGACGCGCATATCTGTACCACTCAGTTCACACATTTGAAGGAAATCGAATGATTCAATACACGAGCCTGTCACCATCAGTAAGAAATTTGGGTGAGTATGATACTGGTCTAAAATACTTGGCACACTTGGCTAAAAAAATAAATAAATCTCGAGCTCACTTAGCTTCAATTTAGGCACACATAACCTCTTGTCTGAAGTAACACTAGCACACATGGGAAAAAGAATAAAAAATATCTCGAGCTCATTTAGCTTCAATTTAGGCACACAACTTCTTGGCTTAAAGTAACACTTGCACACTTTGGTGACAAAAAAAATATCTCGAGCTCACTTAGCTTCAATTTAGGCACACATAACCTCTTGTCTAAAATCACACTAGTACACTTGGAAAGACAAAAATATATTTCTCGAACTCATTTATCTTCAATTTAGGCACACATAACCTCTTCCTGTTATCACTGCACATATTTGTAGGCATATCCCACTTCTGAAATGTGACAAATCAAACACTTCAGGATAAATTGTATAAATATTTTATTCACTTTGATCAACACAATTTCATACTTATCGTTCTATTAACAATCATTTACAAATACACAGATTAGTCGGACATGTTTTCTGTTCAACGACTCAAAGCAGACTGACTCTGTCCACAATGACAGTAACAAACTCAGTGTTTCCCTACCACAAACTTTCACAAACACTCGGTCGACTAACCGACCAATCAGAGCAAAGTAAAGAGTACGTAACATCAATTGACTAACTAATATACATTAGAGTTTATCTAATAATTAACTGCAAGTAAATATTTCATTTTAACAATTATGATATATTTATACAAAACAAATCCATTAAGTCTAATATTATAAATTATTACTTAATATCTACAACGAATGTCTAAAGTTCATGTAACTACTAGCGCCATCTATCGCTTATCATTGGAAGTTGAACGATTTATGAATATTTTCTTTAAAAATCATTACATAAATAATCATGTAAAAATACGAAACCTGGTCAATAATCAGTAATACTTGCTATTTTATTTTTTTAATTTTAACCGTTTTTCTGAATAACTCTCTAAACACACTTCTTAAAAAAACAGAATCACCCGTTGCGATTTATCGTACGTCATGTCACTGTGTGTGAGGGCGTCAACCTGTACGAGGCTCCGCCCACTTATTCTACGAAATGAATAATTGAACCTTAGATGTACCTAGTTCAATTTCGATGATCATAAAGTAATTTCGTTAATTAACACATTTTTAAGCATCATTACAATGCGAAAATCTTTTAAAAGTTCAAGTTGATGTTGCGTCGTTAGTTATTTATCTATCAGATGATGAATAAGAGGTTAGGCCGAGGTCAATAAACCTTATGGTGCGTTTACACGTGAGCCCAGCCTCGGCCAACCGCCATCCCTAGCCATTGTGAAATGCTAGCAAAGGAGGATGCCGACCGCATCAGGCAACGGCGGCGCTCACAGCGCCCGAGCCGCCGCCGGGATTCCGATCCCGATTTCCGGCCACGGCAGGCGCGGGCTTGCGGACAGCGAGCAATGGGTAGCTCGCTATCCGACAGTCCGGTATCTGTCCGGACCGAGCCCAAGTCGTCGACGACGGCGCCGGCGCGCACTGTTCCCGCGCGCTTCAAGGTGTTGTCAGCAGCAGCAGGGGCCCAGCCGGGTCGAAGCCTACTGGGGCCAGGGTTAACCGAAAGGGAAGCTCGGTCCCGGTACGAAAGGCAAGAAGGAACAGGAGTGGGTTTTTAGTCAGTAAAAGTCTAACACTATCTCCCGCTCCGCCCAAGAGCGGGGGATCCCATTAGATGATTTTCCCACCGAAAAAAAAATTCTAGCCATTGTGTAAACGGTATAAAGCTTACGCCATTCATGCCATTTCATGACCAAGACCCCATTTACACAATGGCTAGGGATGGCGATTGGCCGAAGCTGGTTCCACGTGTAAAGGCACCATTACATAGCACGTACGCAATATTCGTGTCCCTGCTGCATAACTTTGAAACTATGATTGCAAGTTAGACGGAACATAGCTTAGCCAAAATAATGTTTATTTATGTTAGCCTTAGTTTTGCTTTATTACTGATACCGTGACTGAGACGCATAATGTTAGTATGTTGTTGTACCTACAAGATGTTGACATGACCTGTCGGTATGATGAAAGCGTGCGCGCGCGTGCGGGTTAGGCACTAAAAAAAACGGACGACGGCGTCTAGTAAGTAGTAGGTAGATACATACCTACCTGTAGCTGTTGGGTTCTGGTTGGGAGTGAAAAATAAGAGAGGAAGATTGACTTGATCAGACCGTTAGAACGAAATGCGCGGGCGCGTACATTTCGCGCGTCATGTGTACGGGAGGAGGTTCAAATCGACACTGGGTCACCGCCATAGATGAGAATAAGTACAAGTATAGATGGCCGTCTCTCGATTTTGTACTTTATACTGCCATCTATCCGCCAGACCCCGTACTACTTAGCAAATACACACACACACGCAGATGTATCGTACGAAGCTACTACATAGATAGGATGACCTAGGATGACCTTTTACCGGCGGGAAAATTAAAAGAGTGATTATAAACCTCAAATACAACTTTTTCTAGGACCAATAGACTTTTGTATTGGTCCTAGCTAAAGTTGTATTTGAGGTCTAGAATCACTCTCTTCATTTTCCCGCCGGTAAAAGGTCATCCTGTAAATACATAAATGTATATCCAATTATTAATATTATCCAGTTACTTTTGAAGGTGCTACTAGTTGTGTATTTAAAAATAGCCAGTAGTTACTGTTTATTACATGCTGTATTTTATAACTGCCTATTATTAAATACACAATGCGTTAAGGAAAATATCATGAAAGTAAACATTGTTTTTTTCAAGAAAATATTTATTTAACTCCTTTATGGCGTACATAATAATTATGAGCTAATTGTTTAATTTGGTTATTCTCATCCCAAATTGTGTTTTTGCTACATAACAAATTACTTATATCTTTGCACCAATTGAAAATGACTAAAATAATTCTATTTTTTTAAAGAAATTCTTTTAATTTAAGTTTATGTTGGTCGCTTTGAATAAATTCGAGTAAAACAAGTGTGGTGGTTACCAATTTTATATAATTATCTCTTTGGATTCACAATTCGTTTTCAAAATTTCAACTGTAATAATTTCTATATTTATTAAACATTTCAGCAAATTTTTACTGGGATAGTGAAGAATACATTTACTCGTATTTTTTTTTAAAGTAATAAACTTCAGGTATGACAGGTATGTTTTTTCACTATCCTCTTCTAATGATTTTTTACAATCAATGCAATTTCTGATTTTTTTTGTACATTAAATTAATTAGCCAGCCACAACAATAAGCTACTACTGCACACTTCTCAATTTCGCTTGGAATTTGACTCGATAATACTAAGTCTATATTTTTTAATTCTATATTTAAATGATTAAAATCAATTTCTGTAGGTTCAGGGATATTTTGACTTAAAATATATTTTAAGCTCTATAGGCAATGACTATCATCACTCTCGCAGTTAGCCCCTACCGACTTAGGTGACACCATATTATTAACCAATAAGACTTTATAAGATGCCTCAAAAGATACCAGATTTGGCATCACATTTCGTTGCCCATGAGTTCGTGTGGCACCAAAAAAAATCTGCGGGTCTTGGTTGAAATTGCGCAGCAGTACAGATCGCAAGCCTAGGCCTTGTAGTTTTTTGATTATTTGCTGAAATGCTTGAATTGTTTTTATCCAACTAGAAATTGATGGAACCAACCTTACTCTGTCACCAATAAATTTCATTGATCTTAAAATTGGTAAGCTCTTATGCCATAATTTGTGATGTGGCGATTTTAGCGAAACTGCTGACCGATATATTTTGCCGTTTACAATTTTACCATAATTTCCATTAACGGAATCAAAAAGCCGATCAAAAAACAGTAATAATTCGGCAGTGTCTGTGCTTTCCTTTGGAATCCGGCCAATTTCTGAAAAAAAAAAAAAAAAAATTAGATTTCTCACACTTATTACATACAATTTACTCAGAAGTGTACTTTTAGACATTGAAAAAGTCACAGTGGTACTAGTTAGTTTCGAATTAAACTCCCACTTTAGCCTTAATGTCAAGGAAAATGCTTTTCTAGCCTGAACTGTCCCTGGGCAAAGGCTTCCCCCACTCTTTCCATTTCCACCTATCTAAAATTTCTCTAGGAAGCCATCCCATACCTCCATCTTCTCCTCGGTCTGTCGCAACTCCGACTGTTAGGGCTCCAATCTTGTGATATACGAGCTCAAGACCAGGACAGCATCCGGCAGACATGCCCAGGATAATAAAAAAGTAAAACTGATTAAAGTAATTTATTTACCTGCTGTGAATCCCATTGCTACACTGACAGTTTTACTGAAGACTTGTGTGGCGTATTTTACCTTCATTTTTGGTATTAAATTTGGAATGACATGACGTACGGTCAATTTTGGTATTAACCGCCGTCCTTTGAATCCAAGGCCATTTTTATATAGAGCCTCCAGATGAGCCCATTTTGCCATTTTTTTTCTTCCCGTCCAGATAATACTCTAAATTTTTTGTAATAAGATTATTTCTTATGCCTTTAAGATGTGGCGGGTCAAAAATTCTTCTGGACAAGTCCAGCTTTAGCTTTTTTGCATCTGTTAAGTTCCCCTTGCATTTTTGCAACCGCTTTATACAGCTCTATTTCAGACTGGTATTTCAGCCGACTGCCTGAAAATAAATGAATAGGAATTAAAATTTGTCAATTTTTTTTTTACTCTCTAGTTGCATGTATAGTGGCCTACATAATTATGTTGTATAATTAAAAAAAAAAAGGGAAATGCGGGAAATGCTGCTCTAAAGTCTCGTCTAAGATTCTGGATCTGTGCCTGATTATACATGATGAGATAATAAACAGTCAGGCAGTTCAATTATTATGATATGTAATTAGAGAGCTAATAAATTACTTACTTTTAAAAGCATCAGTGTTGCACATTTTAGTAGTAGCCGGTTGTAGCTTATATGGAGCTGGTATTACAGATGGTTTTCTTGCAATGCCTGCAAATAAAACTTCAATTAACATAATATTTGAAATTCCATGCGAACAATGTCGTGAGCAACTGCTTGTTAATAATATTATTATTATTTCCTTTATTTGTCTTTTTTACATATTAATGTTAATATTAATATTATTTTATTATTTTATTTTATTTTTATTTTTTATTTATTATTAATATTATGCCTGGTCGGGGTACAACGGATGCCATTTTTGCTATACGCCAGCTGTGCGAGAAATACAGAGGTGCGCATAAAAACTTGCACATGGTATTCATTGACCTCGAAAAGGCATATGACCGGGTACCTCGTGAGGTTCTGTGGTGGGCCCTTAAGGAGAAAGGTGTGCCTGGGAAGTATGTGCAGTTGATCCGAGCGATGTACAGTCGATGCAGTACCCAAGTCCGTTCTTCAGTGGGCACTACTGGAAGCTTCAATGTGGCTGTCGGCTTACACCAAGGGTCGGCCCTCAGCCCTTACCTCTTCCTGATGATAATGGATGCTCTGACGTCGGACATTCAGGAAGAGGCTCCCTGGTGTATGTTGTTTGCCGATGACATTGTGCTGGTTGCCGAGAGTGGCCTAGAGGTCCAGAACAGATTGGAGGTGTGGTGGCACAGATTGGAGAGTGTTGGCCTGAAATTGAGTAGAACCAAAACGGAGTACTTGTTCTGCGATTTCGGCGGTCTCTCCAATCCAGTGCCCTTAGCTCTCGCCGGAGCGCCCATACCGATCTGTTCCGACTTTCGGTACCTCGGGTCGCTCGTCCAAGGGGATGGTGAGGTAGACCGGGACGTAACACATCGGATCAACGCAGGATGGATGAAACGGCGACAGGTCACGGGAACAACTTGTGACCCACGGATGCCCCTCAAGTTGAAGGGTAAAATCTACAAGTCCGTGATAAGGCCTGTCATACTGTATGGATCAGAATGTTGGGCTGTGAAAAAGACGGATGAAAAAAGATTGCATGTAGCGGAGATGAGAATGTTAAGATGGATGTGTGGTGTGACGAGAATGGATAAAGTGAGAAATGAGTATATTAGGGGAAGTTTGAAAGTGGCGCCAGTAACTGAAAGGTTGAAAGGAAATCGTTTGTCTTGGTATGGTCATGTAAAGAGGAGAGATGAAAAGCATGTTGCTAAAAGAGTTATGAATTTACATGTGGATGGATGGAGAGGGAGAGGGAGGCCAAAGAAAAGATGGATGGATTGTGTGAGAAGTGATATGAAAGAAAAGGGAGTTAGTGATAGCGTGACGAGTGACAGGACAGAATGGAAGAAAAAAACGTGTTGCGCCGACCCCAAATAAAATGGGACAAGGGCAGGAAGAAGAAGACATATTAAAAAAAAAACATTTAAAAATACAAAAAATAGTAGCCCGCCGGCATCGGGAACAGGGTCCAAGCTGCCAATGGTCAGGGCTCCTGAGAGAGGAACCTCCGGACAATACGTGCCGAAATCCAGGAGTACTGCCTTCTGGATCAATTATTATTATTATTATTATGAGCCCATTGTGTCCCATTGCAGCGCAAAGGCCTCCCTTCCGTTATTCCACTCTTTTCTGTCCTTAGCCACTTCTGGCCAATCCCTAAGGTAGGTGTCCATATTGTCACGCCATCTCCTCCTGGGCCTACGGCCTCCGGCGACGCGGTTATTAATATTATTAAATGTAATCTATATAGTGATTTACTTACTTTTAATAAGGTTGCTGTAGCTACTGTTACTTGCAGCGGGCTGTACATTATCAACAACTATGGGCTCAGGTCTATTAGAGGCAGAACTCGACGGTGCACCTGGAAAAGATTATGAATACATTAGATTAGAAAACATTGTTAACACAAAAAGAATCATAACTTTATCAAAAAAATCAAATTAATACAAGATGTGTAAAGTGGTTATAGCGCTAAAACTGAGAATTGGTGACAAATTTATTTGAATATTGATGAAATTAAGATATTTATATTTTCTAGATCTTAAACTCACAATTTAAGTCAGACTGATACTTCCTCATATTAGTCTGTTTAGACAAACGAACAATATCTGTTTAATCATTTTATTTTATTCAAAGTCACAATTTACTTACTTAAAACCACGTCACTGTAACCAGGGACCGATAGCGCTTTCCTTTTATAGGGTTTTACCCCGGGTTTTGAAAAGCTAGGATATTTTAATTCAATTAAAAACCCCCATGGTTTTGCTGGATGTTTTTTAGCTAACCTTCTCGAGGGAAACCCATTCATTGACTATCCCAAAAAATTATCTTGGTTTTTACAGTCGAATACAAAAAGCGCTAACAATCAGCTATCCCATTCTGAAAGGGAAACCCCTTCGTAAGCGCTAACCAATATATTAATTCAAGCGAGTTTGAACCGTATTTTTAGCACAATAAGAGCGATCTGAAGCCAGTAGCAGCACGTGCAGACGAATTCGGCAACTCTAAGGCACACAAAGATAAGCCTACCGATCACCGCGTTATGCTAAAATATAACTTATGATCTTTCTTTTAATATCTATCGTGTGCCGTGCGTCGTGTCAGTGAGTGCAGCGTTGGCGCAGCGCGTGTTTGTGTGCATGATGTTGTGTTTGTTTACTACATACTAATACGTCACGGGCACGGTAATAATATGATATTATTATAGCTATATAATAGCCAAGAAAAGATGCAGTGCATAGATATGCAGAATAATTCCAGCAAATAAATAAAAAGTACCATAACTGACCATAACTAAAAAGTGTAAAATAAATAACTTAAATTTCGGAAGTCGGTGTTTCTATAATAGTTTTGTACCTTCGTTATTTAACATCGACTTCCGAAATTTAAATTATTTTGTACTTTTCAGTGAACATTGAAGTCGGCAAAGATTTTATATAATATCCTAGAAGTCGGTTATATTTTTTTTTTTTTGTAAAAAGTTTTTTTCGATGTTTACAGACTACTTTATATAGAACTTTTTGATTACGTTCTTGGATAAATACTCTATAAATAAATGCTCAATATTTTATAATCTATACGGACGCCGGCGTTCGCTTGTTGTTTAAACGTAATGGCGCGAAATCGCGCGCAATTTGAGTGGGGTCTCTGTCTGCATATGTAACGGTATAATATTTATAATACCTAGGACGGGATGTGAATGTGACGTGCATTATTAATAATGCTTAAAAATATATCAAAATGAATAAGTTACGGTTTTATAATAGGTACCTAAGTACCTAGTAATAGTAGTAGTAATAGCTTGATGTAGAATAGTACCTAATGATATTTCATTACTATTTTAATGTTTATTTACCCAACTTTATAGCGAAACGAATACGGATTGCCTCGTCGTCGGACGTTTTTGAATTTGAGAAAGCGAGAGGTTTCATCGGCAACAGTTCCGCAAGTCCACCTTAAGTAGGTACAACAATTGTATAGGAAGGCTCACGGTTCGTTCGCCAAATTCATGGGTTTTGGCCAATAGGCGTACTTTAGTTGTGTGAGCGCGTAGCGCAACAAAGCGTATTTTAGTTGTGTGCGTATTAATATAATGATGTACTAGCTGTGCCCGCGACTTCGTTCGCGTGAACTATGCCTCTGTGTATAGAAGTGTGATGCGTACACTAGGTACAGGCTATGCTAACTTGTTTTTAAGATTATTTTTCACAGGTGCGGCCAGCGTGAGCTCTTTATGAATTCGCTAATAAAAAAAACTTTTGAAATGTATAAAGTACCCCTCAGCCAAACTCATTCATCTCATAACGATTCTAATAATCCCAAACACGGTTAGATTACATTAATTTACCTTCTAGCGTCATCATCAGATCAGTTTGATACATCCCCTCCTCTTTTTTTTCAGTCAGTCATCGACTACACGTATACAAAGCAATTTTTGTTGTTACGACAGTTTTGCTGTGATCCTATGAGAAGTTCTGTTCCATATCTTCGAAGTTAATGATCAGATCATAACAATATTTCTATGGAACCAACTTGGAAGCATAACCTTTCAATCAATAATTTTCAAAATCGGTCTACAATTGACCGAGATATCGGTGAACATACATAAAAAAAAACATACATTCAGCCGAATATAGAACCTCCTCCATTTCGAAGTCGGTTAAAAATAAGCAAACCATTCCGTTATTCTCTATATAATATATACCCATTAGGTATAGATATTCACAGGATAAAACCTATGAGGTCAAAGAAGAATTCTAGCCTGCCTACTTCTACTTAAAAGGAATAATTGCTGGCGGAAGAAAATACCCTTTTATTAAGTGGAAAGCAATAAAGCATTTGGGTTACCCATTATAGGCTAAGTTAGCGCTTACCCTTACGATTTCGCTTGGGTTTCCTTCTCAATCGGCTTTCCATAATATTTCGCTAAGTATTCGTACAAGTTTCCTAAATAAAGGGATAGTCGATCGTAAGGGAAACCCCTTCAAAGGGTTTTGAAAATTAATCCGCTCGTCCGGTCCCTGACTGTAACTACTGGTTCTTGCGATAGGCTGTACATCATCAACAACTATGGGCTCAGGTCTATTGGAGGCAGAACTCGACGGTGCACCTGGAAAATATTACGAATACATTAGATTAGAAAACATTGTTAACACAAAAATTTATCAAAAAAATCAAATTAATACAAGATGTGTAAAGTGACTGTAGCGCTAAAACTGTCAATTGGTGACAAATTTATTTGAATATTGAGGAAATTAAGATATTTATATTATCTAGATCTTAAACTCACAATATATGTCAGACTTATACTTCCTCATATTAGTCTGTTTAGACAAACTAACAATATCTCTTTAATCATTTTATTTTATACAATGTCATAATTTACTTACTTAAAACCACGTCACTGTAGCTACTGGTACTTGCAGTGAGCTGTACATCATCAACAACTATGGGCTCAGGTCTATTGGAGGCAGAACTCGACGGAGCACCTGGCAAGGATTACGAATACATTAGATTAGAAAACATTGTTAACACAAAAAAATCTAATCCTTATCAAAATAAATCAAATTAATAAAAGTTGTTATTTCCATGCAGTTTAAATTAAACCGCATTGTTTTGAAATTTCATTAATAGTATTGTTTGTCAGGAGTTTTGCTACTCATTTTATAAATCAAGTTCCCATGTCACGTAAAGTTAACCAACCTAAAAATTGACATACAGGAAACATTAAAAAAATCTCCCGAGTGTTTGTTGTCTGCTGATACCAACACTACGATACATAGGACCTATAGATGTGTGTTAACTGACTATAGAAACACAGTACAGTTGTAGTAACTGTCCATTGGTGCCATATTTATTTAAATATTGAGGAGATTAAAACAATCACTTAAATAAAAAAAATATATATAAAAAAAATATGCTCAATACCTGGAAGATGCAGCGTCGGTACAGCCAATATACTTAATCTGTTTTTCGGATAATGATATTTTTTTTTCAAAATGAAGATGGCAGATTCATCTGTTTTTAAATATAAAATCATCATCATCAAGACCAGCATTGACAGCCCATGTTTTAAACTTGTCACTTTCAGTTGAAGGGTTTGGGAAAGCATGTAGCACTGCACCTATTAATAAAATACGAAATTTAATTACAATCTAAAAGCTAAATTGCAAACAATAAAATGGAAAAATATTGTAATAAATTTAACCCTCTGCATTATACATATATTATTACTATACTCCATCGGTATTAGGTGGTTAACTAAATGTAACCAATCTTAACATCTCTGTTATCCAAAAAATTGTCTAAAAATGTTTACAATTAGGTATTTGCTTAAACCGATGTTAAGTAATTAACTAAGTTAAAAAAAAAAAATTGTATGTCTTTTATACAATTTATTAAATACAAAGACATTTATCACGATTACCTACGTTTAGTGAACTATTTAAACAGATGAAGTATAGTTACAATGATAGTAATGTACATAAATTTTGGTCCAGCCAACAAATTGCCTGGAGTGTTGATAATGAAGAATACAAAATAACATTTATCTTTTAATAACTGAAACTATTAGTGATGTGTGATAGTTCAAAGTGGAAGGTAATTTTCCTAATACTAAAAGATTATTGTTTATATTATCAAGTGCTAGTGCAATTTATTTGCAAGTACAAGCTAATCTAGAGTTGCATTGCATTAAACATGCAGTTTCAAACATCATCTTTGTTTTTGAATGGCCAAGGCATTATATTTTTTGTTAGTTAAGCCACCAGCAGGTGATTCGGTTGCCGCCATCTAATTTTTTGATAGAATAATGTCGTCTATACATGTCGTTGGGGTAGCAACTGATTTGCCCTACCGTGGTGTCCTAGCGAGATAGGGCAATCTTTTTCCAACCTGTTACAACGTAAATACTATGTAATGTGCAGACGCCAGCAGGTCAAGCTTCCCGAAACTGTCAGATTTCCTCAACTAACCTTGAACCTAATATTTTAGAGATAAAGTTGAAAATCTATTAAAGAAACTGATAGATTGTAGTAACAGTAGTAATTTGTTACTGGCATCTGTACTTAGTTATCACCGGCCGGCAAGCCCAATTAAAGGTAAATAATAAGGAACTAACCTGTACCCAGTGACGAAGCGCAAGTAGGAATACAACACGTCTTTTGAGGCATTTTATTGTGTCAATATCACAAAACCGGCCAAGTGCGAGTCGGACTCACCCATGAAGGTTTCCGTAGCAGCAAGTAACATAATATAAAAGTTCTTATTAGAAACCTTAATATCATTTTTGATGACCTACCCATACGTACCCCACACGAAGGGTTTGAAGAAAAATTTTTTTTGAGTTTCAGTTCTATTTATAGACCCCCAAATTTTATTGTTTTTTTTTTCTATTTTTGTGTGAAAATCTTAATGCAGTTTACAGAATACATCTACTCACTAAGTTTCATCAGTATAGCTCTTATAGTTTCTGTGGCTGTGACATACGGACGGACAGACAGACAGACATGACGAATCTATAATGGTTCCGTTTTTTGGCTACGGAACCCTAAAAACAACAAAGTCTCAAACGAGTGGACTTGGAGCTGAAAAGTAAAATAAAAAAATAAAATAAGTTTAAACGAATTATCCTGAATCAGGATCATTGGTAACATACCAGCAAGGTTTAACAGCAGAGCTTGTCGAGTAGTAGGTGGTTGCAGTCTCGAACTAGTGGACTTGGAGCTGAAAAGTAAAACGAAATAAAATAAATTAAATTTAAACGAATTATCCTGAATCAGGATCTTTAGTAACATACCAGCAAGGTTTAACAGCAGAGCTTCTCGAGTAGTAGACGTGCAGCTCAAGTAGTGTTGTAGGACGTACTTTTAATTGCATTTAAGACAAATATGCGTAATGGTCTTCTATCAGATACGGGGTTTACAAAGCTCAGAGAAAGGTTGTGAAGCGCTATCTTACACAATTCAAAGTGATCATCAAAAAGATGATGAAACATATTTTCACAAGAAGGTATCAAAAATGAGAAACAATCAAACTGTCAACACTTACCCAATACGGAGAATAATACTAATATTACTCATAGGTTAATAATCAGTGATCAGAACAGGCAGAGCTAATTTACATATAGCTAGCGAGACGACATGACATAACATACAGTAGTAAAAACCACTTTAGGTAAGGACTCTCAGGCAACGGTGCTCTCGCCGCCGCCGCGCCACCGGGATTCCGATCCCGATTTCCAGCCACCGTAGGTGCGGGTTTGCGGACAGTGAGCAATGGGTAGCTCGTGCCACTGAAGCCGAGTGTATTTGAGTAAGGTTAGTACTTTTACTACCCCCATAAATAAATATTAGTGATGTAACGAATAATGGCATTCGCATTCTTTCATTAGACTTTGATTTTGTCTATTAAGGCTTATAGTCCCTTGAACGATCTGGCCGAAATTATGTGGACGCAACTCTCACCTAGGCGGCAGTACGCAAATCTGTGTATTCATTTGCGGCCAGCAACGCCCGGAAAGCGCTTTAAAACGATTCTCTTTGCGAAATATTGATTGATTTACATATGCTATGTTCACTTTGAAGAATATTTAACCACCAATTTTTATGTGTGAAAATGTTTCTAAAGATCCGAGCCGTTTCGAAGGAGTAGGGAAAAGTTGCGAAAAGTTGCGAAATTGCTAAATATTTTTTTTAGACAAAAGTATTAAGGGACCGGCGGAGGATGAATTTCCATACAAACGTAATACCACGCTCATTTGCAGTTGGAGCATATATCCAACATATTATGATGATATTCGGTTAAAGACAATATTTATCTAGGTTCCTACGTCGAGAATATTAGAAATATTGTTATTTTTAATACAAGAAAAGCCAAATGGCATGTTTTGCCATTTACGCTATAAAAAAGTGCGAAATACAATTTGCTTAAATTTCTTTTTGTTTTTTTAAAAAAGAAAGACGTAGGAACCTAGATAAATATTGTCTATAACCAAATATCATCATAATATGTTGGAAATATGCTCCAACTGCAAATGAGCGTGGTATTACGTTTGTATGGAAATTCATCCTCCGCCGGCCCCTTAATCGCAGGAAAAAATCACATGTTGATATTATTGTTCATGAATCTATAATAAACATATATTTTTTTCAAACCAATTGACCTAGCCGTTACGGAGGAGTAGGCCTCAGAAAGTCACTGTTTTATGGCACTTTTCGGGCGCTTGGCCCTTGACTACTCTCAAATGCTACAAAATCATATCAAATTATGATAAATACTAGCTTTTACCCGCGGCTTCGCCTGCGTGAAAAAATTAGCCTATGTCCGTCTCCAGGGTCCTAACTATCTCGGCACCAAAATTCATCAATATCGGTTTTGGCATTTAGGCGTGAAGACGTAACAAACAAACAAACTCACTTTCGCTTTTATAATACTAGCTTTTACCCGCGGCTTCGCCCACCTCTTTCTCCCCCTTTTCTCACTTTTTTTTTTAAATTATGCCTATGTCCGTCTCCAACGTCCCCAACTATCTCAGTACCAAAATTCATTAACATCGGTTTTGCCATTTAGGCGTGAAGACGTAACAAACAAACAAACAAAAAAACTCACTTTCACTTTTATAGTATTAGTAAGGATTAGTAAGGAAGTAAGGATTCACCCATGATTATCCTAGGTACGTTTTTTTAATCGTGGAATACAATCCAGTGACTTATTCTGGTCTAGGGGAGTGCAAGAGGTTGTGTCAGACTTTTATTGACTAAATTCAAACAGTTGCCCTTTGCGTTTCAGGCCCATGATATCTTTTTTAGAAAGCCCTTTTGCCGGTCAATCCAAGCACTTAGGTTGAGATGCCACCTTTATTTTCATATAACTTTTGAATTATTATACCACAAAATTGAGAATCAATTCAACAATTATTCTACAAACAAAAAAATAACAAATAATATTGACGGCCCTTACGTATATAAAAAAAAATATATTTGATATCAATTAATATTTGATAATTATCAAATATCAATTAATATGAAATATATTTTTTTAAATTAAATATTTTCTTTAAATATTTAATTGATATCAATTAAACAAAGTAAATAATAAAAAAAATATATTTTGGACATGTCTTTATATACGTAAGGACCGTCAATATTTGTTATTTTTTTGTTTGTAGAATAATTGTTGAACTGATTCTCGATTTTGTGGTATAATAATTCAAAAGTTATATGAAAATAAAGGTGGCATCTCAACCTAAGTGCTTGGATTGACCGGCCATTATTCGTCAATTAAACAAAGTAAATAATGAAATAAGAAAAAATATATATTTTGGACATGTCTTTATATACGCAGGGACAACGATATTTTACTTATATAATATTAGTGTAGCTGTGTAGATAAATACAATTAGTTACATACCACTGAGAGGATGTTCAACAGTTCCTATTGTTGTAGTTGTAAAGCATTGAACAGGATTCAACAATGAAGCTTCTTGAGATTGGAGTAGATAGTCAGCTATCTGGAATCAGTGAAATTGTAGTTTGTAGATTGTCATAAAAAATTATGTTCTGAAATTTAATATTAAAAGATTACGGTACTACTGCTAGAACATAGGTGGAACATCTTTAATGGTGAGTCCAGATCAGTTGTCAGATTAGAGACAGTGGGCTGCAATCAACCATTCAGGCCTAGCATATGTTGGTGGATTTCTCAGTTTTCTCACAATATTTTCCTACACTCTTGAGAGCCAAGGTGAAACAATAAATTGCTAAAAGAGGCATAGCCCATAACCAACAATTTGTGGTTATTAAAGCATAATAAGCAGCACACGCGTTTTTATTCATTAATCCCCAAGCCAACGCTGGTGTTCGCGCACCTGTTGTCTTTCTATTGTGTCTCTAATTCTCACGATTGAAAGGTTAACCCTTATAGGACAGGAGTGGACTGGACTGTGTGGGGTGGACTTTTAGAAGTTATTTTAATATTTGGTTAAGTAGGTACCTGCAATATTTTCTGTAGGTAAAATCAAGGTGGGGACAGTCAATTTGCCAAGTCTATTATTTGGATACAGAAACTGTATCTCATAGTGCCAACAGCAAATTCTTTGAGTGTTTTGGACAGTAGTATTCTCCAGACTTGTAATATCACCTCCAACACTTCACCCAAACTTAGAACTTTTCTGCAAATTTTTCAGTATTTGGAAAGTTATACAGATACATCTGAAAATACAAAAACAACTTTATTTGAACTAGGCGTGGGAAAAGTGTGTCATCTTTGCGATTAGAACATTTGCATCTGACTCAAAATGATCCGAAACAGTTTTATGTATCATTTGAAATATTTGAAACATCGACTCGCAAGATACAAACGGAACATTTGGAACATTGGCTCAAAAGATTCAAACGGCACATTTGAAACATCAGCTCAAAAGAAACAATCGGAACATTTGAAACATCTTCCGATGTTGGAACATCAGCTCAAAGATACAAACGGGACATTTAAAATATCGACTCACAGGATACAAATGTTATGAATCATGGTCTGTTAAGTTGCGTCAAATTATAAGTTATATTTAATTGAATTTTGATTTGAGAATAATATAAAGCAGATGTTTTTAGTTCAGGACAATAATATAATAATATAATATTCCACATATTTTACGTTATTTCCACAAATTTAAACGTAATATCCATTTTACGTTTAAATTTGAATTTTAAAAAGACTGCTCTCTTAAAGAGTGTTTCAGTGTTCCAATTGTTCCAAATGATGCATTTAAAACATTACTGATATTCCAATCTTTCGAAACACTAAAATGTGAACAGAGAGTTGATTCAGTAAAGAGTTACACACGCCTAATTGGAACATTAGGCAACGAAAACACCATTTTTATTTTATTTTTTCCCAGCTTTAATGGGACTCGCTTCCAATTTAACCATAACTTTAAGTATTATAAATGGAGCAACTTCTACATCACAGTAGGTTATTGGGTAACATGATGTAGTATCAGAAATTCTGACTTCTAACAATCAGACAAACCATATGTATAACAGCTGGAACCAACAACTTTACATTCTTTCTGAAGTATGGTAAAATCTCTTGATGTAGGTACAAATCATGGAGCAACTTCAGAAAGATTTGCTTAACTTTGAAGTTCGACATAAGGATCGTACGTACTGTTATAATTTAGTTAGCCATCCAAATCCACTAGAAAAATTTATCTGATACGATGATTCGGCATCCAGGAACACAAAGAATATTTTTAGGCATTGTGTAAAATGTTAAACTAAGATATACTTACGTTTCAAAATCCTTCCGGACGGCCTATCTTCACGCGTATGTCAGGAATACTTTCAGAACACCACAGTCTATAATTGTGTTTCTTGTTTTATAGAGGAAACAAAGCTCAAACCACTGTAAATAGCACTCGAAAAACACAAAGATTATTAGTCTCGTTATGGCGGCCATTTTCAGTATGTTACAAAGTACCAGTGTTGCCAACTCTATACCACCAGTGAGTGCTAAAAATCTTCTCAAATAGTACTAGATTGCTATGGATTTCCAAAAATAGTGCTATATGAAATAAAATCACCTGAGTAAAATTTACATAAAAACTGTTAAAATTATTATTTTTAATCATACATATTTACAAACAAACAAAAAAAAAAAGACAAGCTTGTAGAAGAATATCCTGGCCAGTGCCTCGCCAGCCTCGCACCACACTAATCACACCACTATCCGGTCTCACACGCTCCTGCCTCCAGCTACTGAGCGAGCTAGCGTCGCCTGACGAGGATTTCTAAATATCCACTATGAATCAATTTGCAAATAACAGTCACTGAACATCACACGAAGAAATCCCACCAAAAACTCATTGTCTATGTGTAATTCCATAGATAATAAATCTATGTGTCAATAATACGAATGTGTTTGTTATACTGCACGCATGCTGTGCTTGCGTGCGTTTGATTAGTATCTGAAAATTTCGCTTGACTATTAAATAGTGCTAAATTGAGTGCTAGGTGCTGTATGTTCGATTTCAGTGCTGGCCTTGTGAAAATAGTGCCAAATCTAGCACTGAAAGTGCTAAGTTGGCAACACTGCAAAGTACTCTGTAGCGGCCATGACAGAAAACAAACAGTGCATTTTTATGGACGCGTTCGTTTCATTTTGAATTATTATTGTTACTTGTTTTGTTTATAGAAATAATAAGTTTATTAAATAGGAAAAAAAAGTATTAATTATTGTTTTTTTTTCACCAGTAATTTAAAATAACATGAATAAAATTATATTCATTTGGAACGCATTTTTCATTCGAAAAAGTACGAAGTCTGGCGGATAGATGGCAATGCGGACGCTCGAAATTTTCCAATGTATAGAAGACGACCTAGCATGGTCACCGCTCAGGGTGGTTTTTCGTTCTTTGCAATGGCCGTCGCAGCGGTGAGTGGAGTGAAGGAGTCGCGCATCGACCAATCAGAGCGCTCGCTCGCAGTTCGTTCTTACGTTCGATTATTTATTGTTTTTTAAATTATAAAAATACTGAGGCAAAGGCAGTATAAACCAAGTTAAATAAACTATTTATTGAATCGTCCGTCGTCCGTCGTCAACACTACCTAAGTACATGCAATCGCAGTCGGCGCGTTGTAGGTACTTAATTCATTATCAAGGTCAGTTTTCCGTAATAATTTCGTTTTTATTTGTGGATTAAATTGGTTGATGTAAAATTTCCCTACCTACTTTTTAACGGGCTGAGGACCGACAAAAATACCTCAAGATAATTTGTGCTAGTTAAGTAGGTAGATAGGGTTTTTAATGATTTATCTTGCCTGATAGGTAGGTAGGGTAGGTATTTTTGGCGTAGTTAAAAATTTTAAATCAACTGATTTACGCTAATCAAATTGATTTGGCTAACAACTTATTTAGAAATGATTTTTTTTATGTTCACAAATAAAATAAATAAATTACCTAAGTGCCTATGTACTTATGTTACCTGGAGGTATTGTTCAAAGTGTCCACCTTCACAATCCAGGCAGAGTCTAGCATGACGTTGTTGATTTTCTTTTAATTTACGTAGCACAAACACATTTGTTTTCAAAGTTTCGAAAGCACTGATCACCTTTTCACGTAATTGTGTAACACTGGTGATTTCCTCTGCGTACACTAGTCTTTTCACATTTCCCCACAAATAAAAGTCAAGGGGTGTTAGATCCGGAGAACGCGGAGGCCAACCCACTGGACTACCGCGGCGGTCATTTTTTAGCACTAGACACCGCGTACGTAACCGTTAACCAAAGGCGGAAAGTGCACGCGTATGCACACGCCGGCGACATTTATTACACTAAAGTAAATCGATTGATCGATGGCCGCGGGGGCGTGGCTAGGGTGTTCCGTACGGGACGATGATAGGTGCTTTGTGAAAATATCATTGCGTGTTTGTGTGTGTGAAAGCGCGGTTTATCGTTTCGTGATTGTGTGTGTGAAAGCGCGGTTATAAGGCAGGTATCAGACTGGTTGCGTTTTAACAAAGGTAGTTCACACATACCGATTTCCATAAATAAGAAAAAAAATAAAAAAAATTACCTACTCATTTTATTATTGATTCGGGTCGAGAATCACTAACATAATTACCTCCAATAATTTTTTGCAGCTTCAAAGCTGCACCTTGTATAAAGCGCAGGGAAGGTTAAGAAATGAGGTTTACAAGAATCCGTTTGGTGTATCCCACATATTGATCTGATACACTTTTTTGTATCTTGAATGCTATTTCTTTATCAGTTGAGTAACCCCAATATAGTATCCTAAAAGATAGAGTGGATCCCACATAGGCATGATAAGCGCTAATTAGTTGGTTTGGTTAGTTACTTTATTGAGCAAGTAGAATTGATTTAATTTGCTACAAACACTATTTAGATGTGTTTTCCATGACACATTAGCCTATATGTATACCTGGAAATTTTGTGTGTGTAACCTCACTTACAGTGTCATTATTGTACTTAAGAGCGCTATCACATTTTTTCTTGAATTTGAGCGTTGTTGTGATTCGAGTTTTGACGTCTGATTATGCTTTAGATACAGCACAAAAAAAAAAATACGCCTAAGAAAGTTTGATCATTAATCTTGGGAGTGTTCTAAATAAATATATCAATTTGTTCACGTACATCAGTAAATTCCTTGTTTCCGCAAAGGGTGTTTCATATAATTATGCACTAGAATATAAGTCAATGTAATTATGCTTTTGGTAATCTTTTGATGCTTTGGTACGTCGAAGATATAATCAGTTAACCATTTTTAAAATGTCCATGATACAACTGTACCTTTTACATTGGAATGGTCAAATCAATTTATTACGATTCAAACAATAATATACCAAAAGTAAAACTGAGAATTATTGTCAATTTTCCGTAATTTTTATCTATGAAAGTATGATCCAAATTCAAAATAAAAATTATTTAGTAATTATTGAAAAAAAAAATTGGTCTATTTAAAAGTAAAATAATATTTTAAAATAATTGTTGTACGCAAAGCAAAAAATGAGTCAATAATTTATTTTGAAAAAAAAAAAAACCGGCCAAGTGCGAGTCGGACTCGCCCATGGAGGGTTCCGTAGCAGCAAGTAACATAATATAAAAGTTCTTGTAGTCCGTTGTAACTTTGATCGATGTTTTAATAATAGTGTTTAGATTTATGACGTATTAAAAAAAAACTACTTACTAGATCTCGTTCAAACCAATTTTCGTTGGTAGTTTACATGGTAATGTACATCATATATTTTTTTTAGTTTTATCATTTTTTTATTTTAGAAGTTACAGGGGGGGGGACACACATCTTACTACTTTGGAAGTGTCTCTCGCGTAAACTATTCAATTTAGAAAAAAATGATTTGAAAAACCTCAATATCATTTTTGAAGACCTATCCATAGATACCCCACACGTATGGGTTTGATGAAAAAAAAATTTTTGAGTTTCAGTTCTAAGTATGGGGACCCCCAAAATTTATTGCTTTTTTTCTATTTTTGTGTGAAAATCTTAAAGCGGTTCACAGAATACATCTACTTACTAAATTTCAACAGTATAGCTCTTATAGTTTCGGAAAAAAGTGGCTGTGACATACGGACGGACAGACAGACATGACGAATCTATAAGGGTTCCGTTTTTGCCATTTGGCTACGGAACCCTAAAAATGGCAAAGCCTCATGTTTGTTTGTTCCGCGTAGCGGTTTGCATGTGTGCGTCGCGTACTTCACTAGACGGATCGAGCGCGACTGCGCCACCCTTCGTCTGATTTACCTAAACCCGAGCAATTCGATTTTGTCAAAGCGCTCTTACTACGACTTACGATAACGGCGCTGATTTTCCGTTTTTATTTTTGAAATCTTTATTATTTAATTCATGTAAAAGGTTTCCGTAAGATTTATTTTTCAAGTTTAGTTATGTAGTACTGTCATCTGCAAATAAAACCATCGGGTGCCGAATAGTGTTAGGTAAATCATTTATTTAAATGAGAAATAGTAGTGGTCCTAGATAGACCCTTGAGGTACACCATATTTTGTGTACCTTGGATTCGATGTATATTTAATTTCACTCCGCGCGCGAGGGGTTAAATAAACATTTTTTTCGCCTTGAATAGGTATCTCCAAGATTACATCTACATGGTATGTAGCACCTTTTGCACGTTACTTTTTATTATTTAACCCATGATAAAGCTATTATTGTTAAAGACCCGATCTGTCAAAATAATGATAATTATAATCACAGATTTTGACGCGTCTTTGACAGCTAAATAGTGTTGCCATAAATAATATTAACTTTTCAAAAATAGTCCAGGACACGCTTCGATGACAGGGTGTACTACTTTGATTAGCCGGTGGAGCAGCGCTAACGGTGTGACGGTGAACAGGAGCGGTCGAGCTCGGCGGACGCGGCGCTGGCGGCGGCCGGAGAGGCGGCGGCGCGCCTGCCCAGCTCGCGGCGCCTCCGAGCCGCGCTGCACCGCGCGCGCGGCCTGGCGCTGCCGCCGCCCGCGCGCCTCGAGCTGCTGCGCCGCGACCTGGCCGGCGCCGACGGCGACGAGCTCGTCGAGCTGTGGCTGCGCATGCTGGCGGCCGCGGCGGCCGTGGGCGCCGCCGAGCTGGAGGCCGCCGCCGAGGCCGCGCTGGCGGCCACGCGCGCGCGGCCGCTGGCCTACCCGCACGTGCTGTACGCGTACGGTGAGTGGGCGGCTGCTGGCGGGCGGCGGCGTGCGGCGCGAGCTCACACGTGCGTGTTGCAGGCGCGGCGCTGCGCGCGGCGGGGCTGTGGGAGCGGCTGGTGCTGCTGCTGGAGCTGGTGTGCAGCATGAACTTCCCGCCGGCCGCCTTCCCGCCGACCGACTTGCCCGAGCGTCTCGAACGATCCGAACGACAGCTGCAAAACTTTGAAGATAAGGTACTGGTACACTCATTGAAAAATCTTTAAACAGGCTGAAATCTCAAATTATGAGAAATAGCATAAAAGACGCAATATCAGGTTCGAATTTAGTAAAAACTAAAACTACATCATTGATTGCATTAGGGTGATTGTTCCGCTGGCCTGTTCATACATTTAATGTCTAAAAGATACTCCGTACATAGACACTTTTTTCTCAAAACGAATCACTTTATCACTTTTCTACAATGAAATAGTTGCGCATTCGACTTTTTGGTAAATAATTTGCATTATATATTGAGAAAAACAGTCTTGAAAACCGGGCAAAATTTGACATTTTGTTTACTAGTGTGAGTGCGATTTGACAACCAAACAAACCGCCATGATTGCGATAGGTTATAATATTTAACGCTAGATGGCGTGCAACCGATAATATAAATTTGTAAAATCATTACTTAATGGTTTTCATTAAAAAAAAAACCATTAAAATAACGTAAAACTATCATATCTATATATCTTTCATAAACTAAAATATAAAACTTTGTTGAAATCAAAAAATTGTTAGCATTAGTTATAATAATTGTTATTGGCAACAATATCATCATTCGTAATAGGCAAAACGCGGCGTTGCCGTACTTCCTAGTTCCTTCCTCCTCGATCCTTTGGTCTTAGATGTAACGTTGGAATTTCTAAGAAAAACCGTTGCCAAACTTTGTTTGACTCGATTTCGGTCGACTTGAAATAAAATACATTTTTGAAGCTCTGGGCTGTAATAGGTTTTACGCGCGGAATTGCTTGTATATTTTGAAATGTATGCATTTTCATTGATTTGAACTAATAATATTTTCTTGTATGTATTTCATTACTATTTAATATAATTATTACAAGGTATTGTAGTACAGGTTGCTTATACGCAATTTTATTTTGAAATAAAAGTACCAATCTTTCGGTGGTATTAGCAAGTCGGCCCATGAGTTTAGCTGGTTATTAGGTACAAACTAAAATCATCTCATAATAGAAATCACCGATCGATATTGTTAACTGATTCGTTATGTTATAATAATATCAATTAAACAAAATTTTATTTACTTGAAAATATATCTATCATTTGTAAACAAAAGCTTTAAGTCGATATAATATATATATATATAAGGTATATTATTGAGGATTTTCGAAATAAACCACAAATTGTTTCTCTGAAAACAAAGTTTTGTTTTATTCAACATGCTTTTACAGTATAACAATTATCGTTTAACTAAAATTACACTTTTATCTCACCTGAAAACAAAGAAACGACATTTAAAGTTTACTAATATCGCCTCCTCAATTATATCCCTTTAATTATCTCTCTACAAGTTTTTATAACAATAAAATGCACAAAATAATCTAAACATCATCTGTCATTGAATGATACGTCGCCCCGTATCCACAGCTTAAAAATTAAATTAATGAAATGTCATTTCCAAGGAGGTCATTTCATTACATATATATTTCCTGTCTTATTTTTTTTTTCTGATAAGTACCTATACAAATAGTTATTGACGGACAATTATTATTAGATGGACAAATAAAAAATAATTTTATATGGTACATTAGATCGCGATCGCGTCGTGGTTGCGGTGCATTCCGTTACAGTTACATCAAATGTATTATTATGTAATATGATTTATTATTTATGGTTGTTCTGCAGGGATTTATCTCCATTATATATTGTTTTCTTAATTGTCAATCAATATCTGATCAAAATCATTTGGGTAAGTACCTAACATTTTACTGCTACATTTTTCTCAAAATGCGAATGTAATCTCGAACGTAATTTGTAATGTAATGTCAGTTTCTAATATTCTTGTATTATCCATGGATATTACTTTGCATGTATTATTATTATTGCATGCATTGAAAAGACTGCATTTCCATTGCAATTTGATCTGGTTATGTTTTATGATTTCATTCAATTTTATTTGAATTGTGAGTTGTATAGCATTTATTTTTGTGTATTTTCGTTAAAAGCGCATTCAAACGGTTACACGGTGACGAGTGTAAAGAGAGACGTTGATATTGATAAAGTACAATTAGAATATGTTATGAAGAGCGGTTAGCAGAATTCCAAAAGACACCAGAGGACATAGCTTCCATTGAAATGTCTACTGTAGGGCAGCTTGAAAATGATTTGTATACTACCTATTCATAAGCGTGACCGTCTGACTGCCAGTCAATTTGGAATGGTAATGTAATCAGAAATGTGCATGTGTAATTTCTGTATTTTATAGAACACCTATCTAGACAACGCATCTTTAAAAAATATTCACAACACACATTTATTTTATCTTACTTTTACAGGTTTGCAACACCATGTCAATTTTATTGTGTCAAGGATATTCTTTAGAAAAAGAATATTTGTACAAAAGATATGTTATATAGACAGCAAAATGAAAATGTGACAAAAAGTATGTTTGTGTAACAGTATAATAAAACTAAGGTCTTCAGGCATTGAATTATAAAAACCCGGGTTTTTTGTATATCAATGTCTTCAGGCCTTTTTATTGATGAAGAAATTGGATATTTGGCTGGTAGGCCAAAATGGTACGTTTTTCTTTATCAATATTCATGAATCATTATGTTTATAAATTGGTTCTTACCTATAAAAATTATAAATATGGAAAATTATAACACTACAAGTATAATGCAAAATGTATAGATATGTTAATTTCTCCCGCTCTAGGTGGACAGAGAGCGGTAGCTCGCCATCCAACCACCCAGTACCCATCTGGACCGAGCCCAAGACGTCGACGCCTTCACGCGATTGCACTGCACTATGAATATGGATACATGTTGTGGTCGGGTTGGGAACTTCTGCCAAGATCGAACAAGCCGATAAGGGAAGAACAGGAAAGCTACATGCAAGAAATTATCAACTTTTTCATCATGGGTGTCGTTTTCATGGTTTTCGAGGTTGTTGAAACCGATAGTACTGTCAAAATATAAATCCAAGATGGCGGCTGCATGAAATTATCAAATTTTTCGTCATGGATGTCGTTTTCATGGTTTTCGAGGGTGTTGAAACCGTTGGTACTGTCAAAATAAAAATCCAAGATGGCGACTGCAAGAAATTATCAAATTTTTCGTCATGGGTGTCGTTTTCATGGTTTTCAAGGGTGTTGAAACCGATGGTACTGTCAAAATATAAATCCAAGATGGCGGCTGCAAGAAATTATCAAATTTTTCGTCATGGGTGTCGTTTTCATGGTTTTCGAGGGTGTTGAAACCGATAGTACTGTCAAAATGTAAATCCAAGATGGCGGCTGCAAGAAATTATCAAATTTTTCGCCATGGGTGTCGTTTTCATGGTTTTCGAGGGTGTTGAAACCGATAGTACTGTCAAAATGTAAATCCAAGATGGCGGCTGAGAGAAATTATCAAATTTTTCGTCATGGGTGTCGTTTTCATGGTTTTCGAGGGTGTTGAAACCGATGGTACTGTCAAAATTAAAATCCAAGATGGCGACTGCAAGAAATTATCAAATTTTTCGTCATGGGTGTCGTTTTCATGGTTTTCGAGGGTGTTGAAACCGATAGTACTGTCAAAATATAAATCCAAGATGGCGGCTGCAAGAAATTATAAAATTTTCCGTCATGGGTGTCGTTTTTATGGTTTTCGAGGGTGTTGAAGCCGATAGTACTGTCAAAATATAAATCCAAGATGGCGGCTGCAAAAAAATATTAAATTTTTCGCCATGGGTGTCGTTTTCATGGTTTTCGAGGGTGTTGAAACCGATGGTACTGTCAAAATAAAAATCCAAGATAGAATCCAAGATAGAAAAATCCAAAATAAAAATCCAAGAAGAGTTCCGGTGCCTATCTTCCGGCTCCATCATCATCATCAGGTCACATCGATGATACCATTTTCAACATACCTATTCAGAACTATTCATTTATTTGTAACTATGTTCATTGGGAGATCTGTGTGAGTATGAACTTCCGTTGGCCATTTCTGGTCTTCTTCACCAGTTCCACTTCATCAAATGTCATGTTTTGACTATAAATGCTTAAGTTTTTGATGAAAATACCAAAAGAACTATTTATTTATTTATTTATTTATTTATTTATTTAACCAGAACGACAGAATGCCAATTACACTGATTACAAAAGGTACAAATTATGTAAAACCTAATTAAAGAAAATATAACAAATAATACAACTAAACCTCTTATTCAGTCTTCTCGCAAATCGCCAGACATTCGATCAATATCTCCTTCCATTCATCAGCGAATAGATCTAGTCTAGGACTGGATTCAAGGAGAGCGTTGAGTGCGGTTAACATTCGCGGAATAGGTGACATACGTCGTGCAACCGTACGGCAGCGCGGCACTACAAATAATTTATGCCGTCTTGCCCGGCAATAGTTATCAGGAACAAAAATTTTACACAGCTCCCCATGCAGACTAGGCGAATCGATTTTTCCGTGTATGATCTTGCAGGCAGTTACAAGCTGATCAAAAGCTCGTTGCCTATAATATTTGAGGAGTTTCCTCGATTTCGCCAAGATTCCATCATCAGATCCCGACTTGGTGACTATGGGACCATTTAGGAAGTATACCCTTTCCAACAAAAAAAGAATTTTTCAAATCGGTTGGCAAGTGACGAAGTTATGCTCGAACATAAAAAAAAAATACAAACATCCGAATTAATAATAATTATAATAATAATAAATGTTTTTTTTAATTGTTTTTTAAGAAATATTTAAAAATGTATTGTAACATGTTAAAAAAATGAATAAAGACAATAATAATAATGGCAACTGGCAACTCTAAATGTCAACAGAAGTATTACTTTATGTTCAAACTATATTTAATAAAAATAACATTTTGCAGTCTTACATTCCCAACATATTTCTCACCAGAAGCCCCTGAGTCTGTGTTTATCAAAAATTATAAAATTAACACTCCCAAAAATAAAAAAATGCAAACTCATAGAAAGAAGAAAAAACCAACCGACAGGTGACATATTGTGTCAAATGAAAAATCAATTATAATGAATGTAAATAATACAAAACTATGAAAATGTTGACGAGAGCTGCCGCTCGTCGAGCACGCCTACCAGCTCCGGCCTCGTCGCTCAGCTCCGCCTCGCCGCCGCCGGAACCCAACCCCACTGTGAGTGCTGTGACACCGGCCGTGGCAGCTGCGTCGAGCTCGAGCGACGAGTACTACTCGCCGCCGACACCACCACCTACGCGTCGTCGGGGAGGACGCCGGCCACCGGCTTGTTTAGGATCTCGAGGCCCACCGGCCTCTGAAAGGGTCCCAGCTACCGGTGGATGTTTGTCGCGCATGCGATGGACACTATCGATTAACGAAAACGTCATGCGCGCATACTTTGGGGCTACAGAGGGTGGAAACAACCTGACGGCGTACCGTGTTCGGATGCTCTCTTTGTTTCAGGTGCTTGAGCCAGCCGTCAACGTTTCGGCCCAACGACTGTCGGATCAGGTGCGGGTCATCCAGCGTAATCATATGTTGGATGATACTGTACTTGATCGCCTCCGAACGGAAATGGGTAGCCATGCCGTAACCTCTTCGTCGCAGACGGTGGTACCTCCACAGGTATCCAACCATCTTTCCATCAACGTTGACGAGGAGATTACTGACATGGTTACACATGTAAGTACCCAATGTAACAACGAATTGAGGAGTGCTTTGGAGTGTGCTATTCGGGAATATCGCAACATACCACCTGAACTTAGACCTCGCATACCTCGTTTGCCCATGTGTAACAAGAATAGGGCGTTGGTGGCTGCTCTGGATTCGCAGTTGTCAAACTATTTTGATGACTGCGAAGATCTCACCGATACACACTCGATCATGTACCGCGCGGCCGTAGCGGCATGTCGTGTAGTTCACGTCAAATTTCCAAACACTGACGTAGCTACACGACCAAAACCAGCTGTGCCGGCTTGGCAGTGCAGGATCGAGCGTCGTATTGGTGGGGCCAGAGCACTCATCGGCAAACTAATCTGCTTCAGGGAGGGTAACACTCGCCCACGAGTGATGCGCTTTGTGAGATGGGCGTTTTCGGGGACTGACATCAGCCCCCGAGACTATATGTCCCGTGTCACAGAGCGTATCGACTTCCTGAAGCAGAAGGTGTATGCATGGGCAAACCGTATCCGAAGGTATAAGCGGCGGGTTGAACGGTACATCCGGAATAGCACATTCCGGAGTAATGAAAGGTGGGTACATACAGGACTTGGGAGCGACCGGACCAAGGTGTGATTGACACGCACCTTCCGGATGACGACGCCATGTGTTCATTCTGGCGCAACATCTGGTCGGTGCCTGTCAGTCATACTGAAGGTGGTTGGACTCGAGAGGTTGAACGAGCGTGCGAATCAATAACAGAAATGGGGGCAATAACAATCAGCCCCCAAGATGTGGCCCGTGCAGTCCGTCCGTTGCCTAATTGGAAATCTCCAGGGCCGGACGGACTGCACAACTTTTGGATAAAGTGGCTGCAAAGGTCGCACGCTCGTTTGGCATCTCAGTATCAGACCGCCTTAGAGTCTGGCTCGCTACCCGAGTTTCTTACACCAGGAGTTACCCACCTGCTGCACAAATCCGGAACCCAAAAACTATCGGCCGATCACGTGTCTGCCGACAGTTTATAAGGTTCTTACATCCATTTTGAGAGCAAAGATTAACAACCATGTTGATAGAGTGCGTCTACTGAAAGCGTAACCTGGAGTTTTTTTTTTAAATTAAATTGGCAACATTGTTTTTTCCGAAAAAATCACGTCAAAGTCTATGGTTGCAATTGTCAGTTTTTGGAAACAGATATTTATTTTTCAAAAATAATTGCTTAATTATGGGAAAAACAATAAACAGTAACGTGCGAAAACTGCTACACACTATGGTTAATAAATTCAAACAAAAACAAGAAGAGAAAGAAGGTGTTTTCAATAAAAACCAACAATGTTTATATACGATTTCTGAATTTTTAAGTTAGTATGACGTTATATTCTTGATCCTTGTTGACAAATATTATTAGATATATTTACGATATAATAAATTTTTTTTTCTTATACTTTTAGATAATCTGGCATATTGCGAATTTCGTAATTGACATAAACATCGAACAAAGAAGACTTTTGGTGAATCGACTTAATCAAAAACATGCTAATGAGTGGTAGAATGCGTTCAAAAGCAGCTGAGATGTAATGAAAGATTTACCTCACTCTGTCTGGTAGTGCATCAAAGTTGTTCAATGCTACCTTTGACCATTGATTCAGCACTTCGTCGGTGGACGCGCGGCCTACTTCAAATATTGTCATAGTTGCATATTACACGCATATAATACTAAGATATTTGTACATTTGTGTGTGTTAAGAAAAAGTAGTATATAAGCTGTAATATTTGTAAAATAAATCAGATTAGAATTTATTCTTGTCTCATTTCCCCTCACTGTGGCCAAGACACCTTTAGCCATCTCTTATCAGTCCTGTGAGTCTGCTGGACTGGCAGTGAGTTTACCCTTCACCCTCACCTGGAATTCCTAACCACTATCCGTCTGTTACCTTAGGTCTCTTGGTGCAGACATCCTGTACTTATTTAAGTATATATTTATTTATTACAAATTATATGGTAGGTTAGGGCTGTAGGGCTTATAGGACTTAGGGTCGTAGGGACTGTAGGGCTTATAGGTCTTAATTCAGGTTCTTTTAATTTACCGTATATTCATGTACAGCCGCAACCTTTATTAAGGGGTGGTTGTACAAAAGTATTCAACTGAAGTTAAAATCGCGAAAGTGAAGGAAATAGTGACTGAAATACTAGTTCAAGTTTGAAAGAGATAGCTGCTGAACTTTCTGTGTCTCACGAGTCGAATGAAATGGTAAATAAAGAGTATTATTTGAATATTATGTAGCGACATTTGAGATAACAGATAAAATAAAATAATTTGGAATAATAACTAACATTTTGTGTGTTATTGACCTTTACCATACACCCACCAATAATTAAAGGTAGAGCTACACTGCTCACACGTGTGCTACACACGCCGATCCTGGAGCGTCGGTCTCCATAGATTTCATATGGAAAATAGACTGTTAGAGCTACATTTGATCCATGCCACGCCATGCGACGCTACGTCCGCGACGCCGACACATCGGTCCCAGAAATTTTAGAGGAAGGTGGGCGGGGCTATCCACGCGTCTGATCGTGGTAGTCAGGCGGAAGTGTCTTCGATGGTAAATGAAAAAGCGAGCTTGATCTGTTTTTAATCCTCCGATGAAATCTAAGGTTGTAATGCGCATCACACGTGTTACGCGTTGCGTCGGTGTAGTGTGCACACCTGCCGCACACGTCTGAGACGTCTCACACGTGTGCGTCGGTGTAGTGTAGTTCTAGCTTAAGTCTACACACACCTTTTTGACTAAAATTTAAGTTCCTATACAACTATTATACAATTGTCATAAATACAAAAAATACTCAAGTATCAAAACTTTTTTCTCCTACTATTTCAATAATACCACATACAAAATTTTTGGTTTTCACCTCCTTTTCTCAGGTCACGCTTTCGTTAGACGGACTCTAATAACGCTATCATGTCTGCCTCTCAAAATGGATGTAGGAATGGGTCCCGCGGTACGAAGGAGCTACTCCTCATCGATATAGCCATTAGCCAACAGGTTCGGCGTTCCCGAAAGGATCTGTCGACATGTTGAATAGATTATAAGAAGGCCTACGACTCAGTTCCTCATACATGGCTCATGAGGGTGCTGGAGTTGTATAAAGTTGATGCAACTCTGCACCTTCCTGATGTCATGTATGAGGCAATGGAGGACAGTCCTTCGCTATCCAGGATGTCGAAATATCCAGAGGAATAGCGAACCGGTAAGGATCGAGCGAGGTATATTCCAGGGTGACAGTTTGAGTCCGCTTTGGTTCTGCCTAGCCTTGAATCCTCTGAGCACACTGCTAGGGAATTCAGGCCTAGGCTATCGGTTGAAGAGAGGTGGTCAGGTTATATCTCACCTCCTTTATATGGATGATTTGAAGCTCTTTGCCCCCAACAATCTGCAACTGATGGAGCTACTGAAGGTAACGGAAACCTTCAGTAGCGCCATCAGGATGGAGTTTGGTGTGGACAAATGTGCAGTCATGCATATAAAGCGAGGGGAGATTGTGGAATCCGTGGGTACCCAACTCTCGGATTCCATACACCTGAGATCCCTCTCTCCAACCGAAACCTACAAGTATTTGGGTATGTCGGAAGCGTTAGGCATTAATGCCACTGACATGAAGCAATCGTTGAAGGAGCGCTTCTTTGGCCGCCTGAAGAAGGTACTTAACAGCCTTCTTTCAGGTGGAAACAAGGTGCGTGCCTTCAACGGTTGGGTCATGCCGGTATTGATGTACGCTTTCGGTGTACTCAAATGGACTCAAACGGAACTTGACGCCCTGGATAGGAGGGTCCGTACACTGCTGACTGCATATCGAATGCATCACCCTCGGTCGTCGGTAATGAGACTGTATATCCCGCGGAAGTGTGGGGGTCGAGGCTTTTTTAATGCTAAGACCCTGCACAATCGCGAGGTACGCAGTCTCAGGGAATATTTCCTAGCCGCCGACGTGGGTATGCATCGTGATGTAGTAGCAGTGGACAAGGGACTCACCCCGCTCTCCTTGGCTAACGAGAACTGGCGCAAACCTGTAGTGCTTGACACTAACGTACGCAAGGAAGTATGGCAGAGTAAAGAACTTCACGGACGCTTTTTCCGGGCCCTTCATGGGCCCGATGTAGATCAACTAGCGTCCGTAGCCTGGCTGCGTGTCGGTGACCTCTTTGGGGAAACAGGTTTTGTATGTGCAATTATGGACGAAGTTATCATGACCGGAGATTTATTGTGAAGGACGGCACGGTTGACATCTGTCGGGCATGTCACCGACCGGGTGAATCAATCCGCCACATTATCTTTGGTTGTTCTCATCTAGCTAACGGGGAATACTTGCATAGACACAACCTTGTAGCCAGGATTATCCATCAGCAACTTGCTCTGAAGTACTCTCTTGTGGAATCGGAGTTGCCATACTACAGGTATGTGCCCGACCCAGTTCTCGATAGTGGCGATATCACGTTGTACTGGGATCGGTCCATCATCACTGACAGGACTATTGTAGCCAATAAGCCTGATATAGTGGTGGTGGACCGAAGCGAGAGGCGTGCAATGATTGTTGACATATCCGTTCCGCATGACGAGAACCTCGTGAAAGCCGAGAAAGATAAACAAATCAAGTATATTGACTTGGCTCGCGAGGTTGTCGACATGTGGGAAGTGGACTCAGCGATCATTGTACCGATAGTTGTGTCAGCCAATGGCTTAATAGCCAAGAGCCTCGACCAACACCTTAGGAGGCTCTTGTTAGGCGACTGGATCAAGGGCTTGATTCAGAAAGCAGTTCTTCTGGACACGGCTCGTATTGTTAGGAGGTTCCTTTCTCTGGAGCCTTAACCACCGGTAGCTTGGACCCTGTTCCCGATACCAGTGGGCTACTATTTTTTTTTTTTTTTTAATGTTTTATTTATTTTATAATGAAATATTTAAAAATGTAATTTATAATATGTAATATTGATGAATAAAGGAAATAATAATAATAAAATGCTTTATTTGTATTTTAGACAATTTTTTACAATTATTATACTCCTGCCAAACTGCATAGCAGTTTGTTGGCAGACGTAGCTCCCGCGTTATTAAATTATTTATATTGCAAACATTGTCATTACACACATATCATATTCAATTCAGTTCCATTCAATTCAATACAATATAATTATATTTAATTCAATGTCATTCATATTAATTCAATTTAATTCAATTTGGAACCTCCTCTTTTTTTAGAAGTCGGTTAAAAAACGAATACGGCTCACGATTTCTCGCGACTGTTTGGAAATGTTTGAGGCTGATCCACAAGATTTTTTGGCCAGATTTGTGACAATGGATGAAACCTGGGTACACCACTACACCCCAGAGTCAAATCAGCAATCCAAGCAGTGGAAAAAACCTGATGAACCGACTCCAAAAAAGCCAAAGCAATTTTGTCAGCTGGCAAGATGATGGCGTCAGTTTTTTGGGATGCTAAGGGTGTCATCATGGTGGATCTTGCAAAAGGTGAAACTATAAACTCGGATTATTACTGCACCCTTTTACGTCGTTTGCGTGAAACAATCAAAGAGAAAATGCCAGGATTACTCAGCAAGAAAGTGTTGTTTCATCAGGATAATGCACGCGTTCACACGTCTGTTGAATCTATGCCTCAAATTCGTGATTGTGGCTTTGAATTACTGCCCCATCCCGCCTATTCCCCTGATTTGGCACCTTCAGATTTTCATTTATTCCCAAATCTAAAAAAACACCTTGGAGGTCAAAAAATTTCATCAAATGAGGAGGTCGAAGCTGCGGGTGGTGACTTTTTTGAAGGCACAAAGAATATGTAAATTATAGACCCATAGCCATACTGTCTGTCTTTGACAAAATCATAGAAAAAAATATTGTCGGCCAGATTAGTAGATACTTAGAACGTAACAATGTTTTGTCTGACACAGTATGGTTTTCGGAAAGGACGTAGTACTGTGACTGCCCTTACAGCGTATTCAGACTATGTGAACGAGTCTCTCGACTCTGGTAAATAGGTTATATCACTTTTTATTGATTACAAAAAGGCGTTCGACACACTTGATCACGATATTTTGCTACAAGCGATGGATGAATGTGGAATACGTGGTCCCACCAATAAGTGGTTCAAAAACTACCTGACCAATAGAAAAATTCGCACGATGATTGCTGGTGTGACTGGCGAGGAGGCGAGTGTGACCCTGGGAGTCCCGACCGGGTCAGTTTCTGGCCCAGTGGGGTACATCATGCACGTAAATAGTGTGTCGAATGTCGTGGAAAAGTGCCGAGTGTATATGTATGCAGACGACATATGTGTGGTATATGCTTCGAAGGACATATCCGAGGTACCACAGTACATACAAGAGGACTTCGAAAGTATTAGCAAGTGGGCGCACGACAACGGTATTATATTAAACATCTCAAAAACAAAATGCATGCACATACACTCACCATATAACTTACTAGCTAAAGCTGTACACAAAGATAAACTTGATATAGTGGGACATACTTACGAATGTCTGCGTAGTGACAAGAATAATTGCAAATGTAGTAAATTGAAGTATGCTAGCACGTTTAAATACCTAGGCCTTAGTACAGACATACATTTTGACTGACTAGCCTGTTGGTCTAGTGGTTAGTGGCCCTGACTGCTATACCGCAGGTCGTGGGTTCGATTCTCACCCAGGACAAATGTTTGTGTGATAAGCATGATCATTTGTTCTGTGTCTGGGTGTAATTTATCTATAATATGTATGTATTTAGAAATATATGTAATGAAATGACCTCCTTGGAAATGACATTTCATTTTTTTAATTTTTAAGCTGTGGATACGGGGTGACGTAACATTCAATGACAGATGATGTTTAGATTATTTTGTGCATTTTATTGTTATAAAAACTTGTAGAGAGATAATTAAAGGGATATAATTGAGGAGGCGATATTAGTGAACTTTAATGTCGTTTCTTTGTTTTCAGGTGAGATAAAAGTGTAATTTTAGTTAAACGATAATTGTTATACTGTAAAAGCATGTTGAATAAAACAAATCTTTGTTTTCAGAGAAACAATTTGTGGTTTATTTCGAAAATCCTCAATAAAATCCATTATATATATAAGTATGTTTATCAGTTGTCTAGTACCCATAACACAAGCTCTGCTTAGCTTGGGACTAGGCGGCGTTGTGTGATAGTTGTGGAATATTATTATTATTTTCTTTATTCATTTTTATACATATAGACAATTACATTAATAAATATTTTTTAAGAAAATCATACGAAAAAGGAGTACTGCCTTCTGTATCAGGCCTTTAATCCAACCGCGCAACGACAGCTTCGACAGATGGTCGTCGAAGCTTTTGGCTATAAGGCCATTGGCGGACACGACAATCGGCACGATGATAGCCGAGTCCACATTCCACATGTTGACAACCTCATGTGCTAAGTCGAGATATTTCATTTGTTTCTCTTTCCCAGCTTTCACGAGATTCTCGTTTTATTATTATTTTAACTGGAAGATGCATGTCTCTGACGTTTGTAATAGGATGAGATCTGTATTAGGAAAGTTTTATCAGTTGAGCAGTGTAGTAAATAAACACACGTTACTGATGACTCACTGACTAACTAATGACCTACGGACTTATTGTATATGGGCGAACGTTTAAAACATACATATTTGGAAGATATTAAAAAAATACAAATTAGACTTATCAAATTCTTAGTTAGCAAGAAGGTAAAAAAAGAATGCGACAAAGAGTACGATAAATTATATTCCATTTGTAAAATCCTGCCAATAAATCAAAATCAAAATCAAAGCATTTATTTCAAATAGACCATTTACAGGCACTTTTGAATAGTCAAATGTCGGTCAGTCCAAGTAAAGTGAAGCTAAATTGCACGTTCCAAAGAGTAGGTCTCTATGGAGAAGAACGTGCAAGAAACTCCATGGACACTCTTTTAAATCATATTATGTGTTACATATAATGCTTGGTTGCATATTACTTGTTGCTTCTATCATGTGAGCACAATGTCGATAATGAAATAAAAATGTTAAATAATTAAATGATAGAAACTGAATTAAGCCACTGGCAGCTAAGAGATGACCATTCCCATCTGACGGCACCCGTTCACGAGCATGACGCGTGCATCAGCCCCACTCAGCTCAACCATTTTGAAGGGAACTGAACGACCCAATAACACGTGCCACCAACAGCGAGACATTTGAGTGAGCATGACAAACTCTCAACTGCCATGCTCGTAATGTCAAAAAAAAAAAAAAGTTGTAACCTAATAAAAATGCTCCATGGTGCTTCACATTCACAAACTTGAAAAAAGTGCTTCTACATTATACAATGCTATTCTGTCTTTACAATTAAAAAATAATAATATTAGTTTCTAACTAATCAACTAATTAGTACGTAACGTAACGTATACGTAACTAATAGATTTGAGAATTGAGTATTTAATAGGCTTAGAATACTATTATTGTGATGAATATAATGTAACAGTTTTAAAAATAAGTATAATACAAGGAGTGTGAGAGAGAAGAGATTAGTTCAGCCTAAAAAAACTAATTACTATGGAGAAAGAACGTCCAAATATTTAGTCCTAAAAATATTTAAATATGGAACACAATATCTAGAAACACCGACTTCCGAAATTAAAATTATTTTGATGGTTTTAGTGTGTTTTTTAGTGAAGTCGGTTATTTTTTTTTTTGTAAAAAGGTTTTTATTTCAAACTTTTTAGTTGCAATACACTTAGAGCCAGAGTACCTTTTTCTCATGACAATTCCAATTAACTCAAACCCTGCTAGGATACATTGTTTTATTATGAAGTTCCCGTGTCTACGTTCCGGCACCATCATCATCATCAGATCAGTTCGATAGTACCTTATAGCCAAAGTGCCAACATGACAATTCTAATAAGCCCAAACACGGCTAGGATACATTAATTAATTACGGAGTTCCGGCGCCTATCTTCCGGTTCCATCATCATCATCATCATCATCAGGTCACTTCGATGATACCATTTTCAACATACCTATTCAGAACCATTAGTTTATTTGTATTATCGTAGTCGCATAACTATGTTCGTTGTGTGTGATATCTGTGTAAGTATGAACTTCCGTTGGCCATTTCTGGTCTTCTTTACCAGTTCCACTTCATCAAATGTCATTTTTTGACTGTAAATGCTTAAGTCTTTGATGAAAATACCAAAAGAAATATATGGTTGCCTATAATATTTGAGGAATTCCCTCGATTTCGCCAAAATTCCATCATCAGATCCCGACTTGGTGACTATGGGTCCCATAGTCACCATTGGAAAGTATACCCTTTCCAACAAAAAAATGTTTTTTTAAATCGGCTGGCAATCGACGAATGCGCGAACATACATTAAAAAAAAATACAAACATCCGAATTGAGAACCTCCTCCTTTTTTAGAAGTCTGTTAAAAATAAAGTACATCTTTTTCAAAACTCGTATTAATTCACGCATGTACGAAATTAGTATCTCTAAGAAAACGACAGCTGAGCGAGTTCAATGACCTGTAGTTAATAGTCGGCGTTGCGTACAAAGTACCTACAGGTCATTGAACTCGCTCAGCTGACTTTTTCTTAAATAAATTAATTTCGTACATGCGTAAATTATTACGAGTTCTGAAAAAGAGGTATTTTATTTTTTAATTTTATCTTTACAAATCGATAGTGTTTCATGTACCGGATCGACCCTCCACGGGATTAAAACGATTTAAATTTAAGGGTGTATAAGTAGGGTGACTGGCAATCAGTAACCGATACCGAAACGCGCGACTACACTCATGACCACAAACAACCGTCCCAAAGAGGCCAAGAAACTACACATATTAGCCTTACAATAACAAAACAGCTGTTTGGAATTCGCGCGCGCTCGTTTCTTCAAACCTTCGAATCTTCATTCGGGAATTGAACATTATTCACATAGGTTAGTTCGTACGGAACCCTCAGGGCGGGTGTCCGACTCGCACTTGTCCAGTTTTTCTTTTTGAGGTAGGTACGATAAAAATAAATGAACCGAAAATATCGTGTAATCCGGAGCAGGTGATCAGCAGCGGCCTGCCGGTCAGCACCATGTGGGTGCGCGTGGAGCGCGCGCGCGCCGCCGCGCACTGGCGCGTCCCGCCCGGCCCCGCCCCGCTCGGCCCCGCCCCGCCCGGCGCCGCCCCGCCCGGCCCCGCCCCGCCCTGCCCCGACCCGCAGCGCTCGCCCGCGCCCTCCGACGTGGCCGCGCTGCTGCGGCCCTGCGCCGCGCCCGCCGCCGCGCTGCTGCTCGTGCAGGTGCTGCGTCTTGCCAAGGTGCCGCTGCTGCCGTGCAGCGGCTACGCGCTGGCGCCCGCCGCCGCCGACAACGAGTTGCTGGGCGACGCGCACGAGGCGGACGACGTCGAGGTGCTGCTGGGGCTGCTGCGCGCCGCGCGCCGCCTGCCGCCCGCGCACCCGGCGCGCCCGAGCGCGGCCCACGCCGCCCGCCTCGTGGCGCTGTTCCTGGACCCGCCGCACTACTTCACGGACGACGCGGGCTACCTCACGTGGCTGTCGGCGCTGTGGGACGCGAGCGCCGAGTGGCTCGCGGCCGAGCAGCGCGTGGCGCTGCTGTGCTGGCGCCTCCGCTGGATGCACGCGCTCTTGCTGCTGCTCGACCCGCAGGTCGGTCACACCTCCGCTATCTGTCATTTATTTTCAACAATATGAATAAATTCTACTTCCTTACAAGAAAAATAACAAATAAATCAAACAATTTAATTTTCAGTTAAAAACATAAAAATAGTGTCATTATCATCTCTATTTTCCTCTAATCTTCGTGAGTACCGCTCAAAAATTAACTAGCAAATAAAGCAAACAAATAAAAACAGCACACAAGTGCCACCGTTCACACCTCGCTCCGCCACTCATGTTGTATTTAAAATTTTGCCACGTGGGTGACGTCTATTCCTTTTACGATTGAACTATTCAGGAAGCGGTGGGAAAACGAGAAACGCGGCGCATGCGCATGGAGGCACGCGCCGCACTAAAGCGCTTCGCGGGCACGTCCCCGCTGCCGTACATACACTTCGCGCGCATCGAGCACGCCGCCGCCTCGCCGGGCGCCGCGCGCCGCGCCGCCCTGCACGCGCTGCGCGCCGCGCACGCCGCCCCCGCCGCGCCGCCGCACCACCGCCTCTACATCGCCAGGTACGCCGAGCGCGCCTGCACGGGCCGCACGCTGCCGCCGCCCTGCTCACTGTGGACTCTGCTGCAGGGTCGCGGGCGAGGTGTGCGACGAGGCGGTGGGCGCGTGGGGCACCGTGTGCGCCGCGCTGGAGCAGGAGCTGCCGCCCGACGCCGCGCTCAGCGCGCCGCCGCCGCCCGAGCTGCTGCAGCGCGCGCTGCAGGCGTGCGAGGCGCGCTGCTCGCGGCTGGAGGCGGCGCCCGACGACGGGCGCGCCGCGCACGTGCTGGACGCGCAGCTGCCCGCGCCGGCCGAGTGGGCGGCGGCGCGCGCGCGCCTGGCGAGCCCAAGGCGCCGCGCCGAGCTCGTGCGGGCGCTGCGTGCGGCGCCTCCGCCGCAGGTGAGTAGGCATGGGTGAGGCGCCCGCCCGCCGCCCACTGGACTGACTCCCCCCCCCCACAGGGCGCGGCCGCGACGCGCTACTGGGAGCAGAGCGCGTGCGCGCTGGTGACGGAGGGCGCGCGCGAGCACCGCGTGGCGCAGTACGCGCGCGCTCTGGCTCCTCTGTTCCCGCACAATGGGCTGCTCGCTTTAGGTAATTTATTTTATTTTTTTCAACTTGGAATTAATAACATATTCATAGAGCTTATAAACAAACTGATTGAAAAGAATAACATTATTGTAGACGACAGCCAGCCAAACAAGGCCTCACTTCAGACTTTTATTTGAGAAGTGAGCAAAAACAGTGAGTACAGTATACTGTAAGTATTAAGAACGCGGCACATGTCACTTGCAACTGCAAGTTGACGCGTATACAATATTCGTTCGCGGAATATAGCTATCGCTATTTGACAGAAACAAAAAAGGGATAGTTTTTTTATCGGTGGTAATCATCCAGATGACATCTTCCGCCCTTGAGCGGAGCGGAACATAGTGTCAGAATCTTACTGACTAAAAAACCCACCCCTTTCCTTCGTTGTCTTTCATAACCGGGCCGAACGAAGTTGACCCTTGGCCCCAGTAGGCTGTGACCCTGCTGGGCCTCTACGGTTGCTGACAACTCCTTAAGGCACGCGGGAACAGTGCGCGCCGTCGACGACTTGGGTTCGGTCCGGACAGTTACCGGACAACAAGTGAGGAATTGACGCAGCTGTGTGTGTATGTGAGCGTATTACTATTAATTTTTAAGTATGTTCATTATTTGCACTGTTTTTGCCGAATACTTAGGGCAATTGTTTGTATAATAATATGGACTAGTAATACGTTTTTTGGTTTGTCATGCCAATATCTCAACATATTAGGGTAACTAGTAGATAAAAAGGTGGTCTTGGGGTCATATCGGAAAATGTTATGGACTCGAACGTGTTTTTTTTTTCATAGGTGGGAAATCATTCAATGAATTCTGCCGCTCTTAGGCGTGGCGGGAGGGCGGGCGTGTCAGACTTTAACGGGCAAGAAAACCACTCCTGTTCTTTTTTTGCCTTCGTTCAAGGCGAGGTCCGAGGTTCTTTTTTGCACAATCCTTGACCCCAGTAGGCTTCGAAACTGCTGGGCCCCTACGGTTTTGCTGACATGTCCTCAAGATGCTAGTGGAACATCACGTGACATCGACGACTCGAGCTCGGTACGGACGGTTACCGGACCGCCAGACGGAGAGCTACCCATTGCTCGCTGTCCTCAACCCCGCGCCTACGGTGACTGGAAATAGGGATCAGGATCCCGGCGCCTGGGGCGTGAGAAAGGCCGTTCTCTGACGTGTGCGGCCGTCTCCTTTGCTAGCATTGCTGCTTTGCAGGAGTCGGTCGACTGCCATTCCCCCTCATGTCGGACCATGGCCTGTACCAAGGTCTGGCGTGAGAGGTCGTTGCCGCCGATCGCCCCTACGAGGGCACGGCGGTGCTTGGTCTGAGCGGGGCATACCTCTGCCGTATACTCTACCGTGTCCTGAGGGCGGTCTACACAAAGGTTACACCCGGGCGTTTTTTCAGAACTTACCATGTCAAGTGAGGTGTCGTCATGTGGAAGGTGAGAACGCTTTTACGCATTTTCAAACACCCCTCAAAGAGGGGATTTACCACCATAATTATGATGTGTCCAGCACTGGGTTGCGACAGTCGCTGTCGCCATTTCACCATGAAATCCCGCCGGAACTCTGTCCGCCATCACCAGCGGAGTTTCACCTCGGCGTTGCATCTCCATGCGCAAATCGTGCATGAGTGTAAAGTCTGTTGCCTCTAGATCCCATGGTGGCAGACCAGCAAGGAGGCCGCTTCGTGGGAGACCGTGCGGTATCACTGGATCATCTGGATGGCCATGACCCTCTGGCATGCGTTTACCGGCGCTCCATAAAAGGCCATGGACCAAACGAACGCTGCCAATTAACGGTAGAAGGAATTCACATCGGCGTCGGGTCGACGATGAAGTACCTGGGACTCGTCCTCGATAGCTGGTGGAATTTCGTGGAGCATTTCCGACGTATGGCTCCCAAACTGAACCACACTGGTGCTGCTCTCAAGCGCTCTCAAGTGCTCCTGCCCAACCTTGGGGGTCCAGACGCCTCCTGCCGGAGGCTCTACGCATGAATCGTTTGGTCCATGGCCCTTTATGGGACGTCAGTGTGGGCGCCGTCGCTGCTTCAGCAACCGAAGGGCCAACTGAACACATGCCAGAGGGTCATGGCAATACGGATGGTGTTGGGATACCGCACAGTTTCTCGCGAAGCGGCGAGCCTCCTTTCTTGCCTGTCACCATGAGGCAACAGTTTTGCACACATGCACGATTTGCGCGTGGAGTTCGCAGGTCGAGGCATGGCGGACAGAGTTCCGGCGGGACATCATGGTGAAATGGTGTCAGCGACTATCGCAACCCAGTGCTGGGCACGCCACAATTATGTCGGTAAGTCTTTGAGGCGTGGCTGGAAAGACTTCACGGCGTCCTCACCTTCCGCATGACGCAGGTTCTCACCAGACATGGTAAGTTCGGGAGGTTCCTGCACCGGATTCGTGTGGAAGTGACGCCCGGGTGTCGCCATTGTGCTGAACGCCGGGAGGACACGGTGGAGCACACAGTGGAGATGTGCCCCGCTTGGGCGCAGCATCGCCGCGCCCTCGTGGGGGTGATCGGCGGCGGCGATCTCTCGCGCCGGGCCTTGGTACAGGCCATGGTGCGGAGCGAGGAGGAGTGGCAGGCGGTCGCCTCCTTCTGCGAAGCAGTAATGCTAGCAAAGGAGGAGGCCGACCGCATCAGGCAACAGCGCTTACAGCGCTCCAGCCGCCGCCAGGATTCCGATCCCGATTTCCGGCCACCGTAGGTGCGGGCTTGCGGATGGCGATCAATGGGTAGCTCGCTGTCTGACCTGATAACTGTCCGGACTGAGCCCAAGTCGTCGACACCGCAGACTGTTTCCGCGCGTCTCAAGGAGTTGTCAGCAACTGCAGGGGCCCAGCCGGGTCGAAGCCTACTGGGGCCAGAGTTATCGGAAAGGGAAGCTCGGCTCCGATACGAAAGGCAAAAAGGAACAGGGTGGGTTTTTAAGTCAGTAAGAGTCGGACACTAACTCGCGCTCTGCCCAAGAGCGGGGGATGTCATTTGGATGATTTTTACCCACCAAAAAAAGCACTAGTTCATGGGCTTGGTACCAAGGCAAAGTTTTAAGCAGAAGTGAAGGGTTCTTCATAATAGATTGATAAAAAAATATCTCAGACTTATTAAATAATGTTGAAATCAACAAGTACATCATGTGAAAAAAACAGTATTAAAGATCAAATTGACATAACTGTATTCTATGATATTTGGCTAACTAGTTTTGTTCATTTAAATTATTTACCTCTAATTCAATTTTTTATTTATTTATTTATAATAATAATAATAAGAACTGTATAAAGTTGATGCAACTCTGCGCACCTTCCTGATGTCATGTATGGGGCAGTGGAGAACAGTCCTTCACTATCTAGGATGTCGACAGATTTGGGAGAACAGCGAACCGATAAGGATTGAGCGTGGCATATTCCAGGGTGACAGTCTGAGTCCACTGTGGTTTTGCATAGCCTTGAACCCTCTCAGCACACTGCTGGAGGGTTCTGGCTTAGGTTACCGGTTAAAAAGAGGCGGTCAGGTCATATCTCACCTTCTTTACATGGATGATTTGAAACTCTTTGCCCCCAACAACTTGCAACTGATGGAGCTACTGAAGGTAACTGAAACCCTCAGTAGTGCCATCAGGATGGACTGTAAAGCGAGGAGAGATTTAAAAATGTAAATAATATGTACATATAAGTAATACATGGAACAGTAATAATAACAAATTCTTTATTTGCGTAAAAAGATGGTATAAAATGGTGTTACATAGAATTGTAATGGTACAAGTATGTTTAGCTATTTTATGATATAGCACGCAAAATTTGGAAGTTTTATGAAAATAAATATATACTTGTAGTTAGAAGCAAAATATTGAGAGGCAATGAATCAACATTTTTTATCCATAAATTATTTTAAATTGTAATAACTACATTCATTTAACCACTTATGCATGAATGAATTGAAATTTCAAAAATGAATTTTCAAAGATCTTGTACTCAATGTTTTGAAGCGGCTTGGAATATGGTTATACTCGTAGCTACGTACAGACATTGCGAGGCAGTTTTTGTTGTATTTGGTAAGTCTTGGGACATCATTTAGAACCAGTTTATAGGGATCTCTTCTGTGCCTACACACAGTTCAACAGTTCTGTATTCTTAACTACGAACACACAAGTTTTATAAATGTAAAGAGATGGTAGTGGCAGCAAACTCAAGTTTTTTAAATACTGGTCGACATGTATCATCAGGTTTAAGTCCATACATAGCTCTTATGCACTTTTTTTGAGCGACAAATGCTCTGTTTAGATCCACACCTAACACGACCATAACGTAGTAATGATTCTACATACTAAAATAATGGCAGTTTTTATATTGGTTACATTTTTAACCTGTTTCAATGCGTAAACGAACCTATTAATTCTAGTGCTAACATTGTCTACGTGTTCTCATTTCGACCCACAGATTCAATATACAACATACCTTCCCCTCATAATCATTAAGTAACAACAGTAATTCACAACTAAATAATCATACCTATGTGGATTGAGAATAACAACTAAATGAACTAAGTAATCATATGAGCAAACTAAATATTATTCTAAAATGAGCAATAACTTTCAAAGAACTGATATAAATCTTAAAACCTATGATCCAGCCGTATTTGGTATACCAATTATGTCTGGCCATAATTCTGGAGGAGGTATCTCTATTGGTGGCTCTGGTGAACACGAACTTGACCCTGAATGGTCTGCAAGTACTCGTCTATCGGCTGATTCTGTTAGTCTACAAGCAAGTATTTGATCAGCTTGACGTCTGTGTAGGTCACCAACCTCCGTCCTCACCATATATGAGCTAGGCCCTTCCACCACTTCTACAGTGGCTCTATTCCACTGTAAATCTCCTTACTGCTTGTTGTTGAGCTCTATCCTCTAGCTGTTGTTCCTGTAGGCTTGGTGCATTATCAGGATGCAATCTTGATACAGCTGTTCTATATTTACGCCCATTCAACATCTCTGCAGGAGTTTTACTATTAGAACTATTGGGTACTGTTCTAAGTGAGTACAGTGCTCTAGGAAGTTTCTCACTCCATGGTAGGTAGTTTAGGACCATTTTCTTCAATTTATTTATAAAAGTTTGTATTTTCCGTTCAATCTGTCCATTCGTTGCTGGATGATATGGCGTCCCTCATTGATCATCTGAGTTAATTACTCTTCTACTTGTTTTTTCAAAGGAAATGGTACTGGACGAGCTTTTAAGAAACGCGGCGTGGCATCCGCACGTACATTCAGGGACACCTCTGGTCCCTTGTAATCTCCCAGAGTATCCTTAAATAAATCAGGAAACTGCTTCAACAAATCATTATTGACTTCCACTTGTGTCCAACAGATTCCAGTGACTTGCAGGTCTAAAGCTTTAAACCAACTTCTACCAAGAAGGCTGGGTCCCTCCCCTGACACCACAAACAGCTCACATTGAGCCTCCTTGTTGCCCAACGTGACGTGAACATGTGTGGCGCCAAAAACTTGCAAGGCTTCACGAGAATATGTAACTAATTTAACATTTGTAGGTCGCAGAAGTGGAGGTTTAATCCACAGGCGTCGATACGTAGCTGCCGAAATAATTGTTCGAGATGCTCCAGAGTCAACCTCCATTGTAACTGCAGCACCATTAACTGTTACTTCTGCCTTTATAGGAGGTGCGTGACTTTCTGAACACACATAGACACCCATCATATCTTCGACATTTCCTGTCTTAGACTCTTCTGCGAGATCTGCCACCTGGTGCTGCTTCTTACTCTTCCTATCACAATCTGACGTGATATGCCCCAGGTGTTTGCAATAAAAACACCTAGCCTTCATAAATGGACATCGTTCGCCTTCTTTGTGATGTCGCGCACAATGCCGACACTCCGCAGCAATAATCTTATCAATATCCATAGCCTCGGTAACATCTAAATGAGTTTGCTTCGTACAGAGTTTAGTGTCCGGGTAAATATCTTGTACAATCGCAACTGTACTGCTGTTTCATAAGACAAATTTTTAGTTTTTAACAGCTCTCGGCGCAAGCGCTGATCGCGCACACCCAACACTAAACGGTCACGTAACTGACGCTTCAGGTCGACAAAGTTGCACTTGGCACCTAATAAACCAATGGCCGCCACAAAGTCTTGCACGCTTTCACTATCAGTTTGTTTACGTGTGTGAAATTTCCCGGCTTGAAGTATTTCATTCAATTCTGGTTCATAAAACTGGTGTACACACAAGAATGTCTTTAAATGGGACCTCAGTTTGTCGTTTTGGCACTAAAAGTGATACAATCAATGAATAAGTGTCTTTTCCACACTGAGATAAAAATATAGATCGCGCTTTTTCTAAGTCATCATTGCTCACACCAGCCACATCCAAATAGCATAACAATCGTTCTTTATATTCGCACCATCTATCAGTCTTGGGGTTAAACTGTCCGGGAAACGCAATATTTGTTAGGTTATACCTACGCCATTTTTCCACTGATAATACATTAATTTTACGAAGTCGCCAATAAAAGATGCAAGCAATTCGAGATTGAAGCATAAACTGTTTATTTCAAAGTAGCCACAGATGCATAATCATTTCGACCCACAGATTCCATATGTAACAACAATTTCCATAGAAGCCTAGATAATATCTACAAGATACTGTGTTTCCAAAATATCTAATGAAAAATGTGTATTGACGTCATAATCGCGTAAGAGCGGTTGTATGAAAAACAGTGAAAATGTATGTCGAAATGCATCCCCTTAAGATTTATTGACTAGCCCCGGATTCCGAGTTTAGGCTAATTTTACGCCTTACGGCGCTCCATTATACAGGATTATTTGTAAAACAGCATAGCAACCTCTTAGGTGGCTATTTAAGAACATATAAATAACAACTTTTGTTCCATGACTTTTAAAAATTTATCATATTTTGGTTCATCAGATTTTCATAAAAAAATAAAAATATTTAAATTGAACGTTCTAAATATTACGAAGTCTATGCGAAGCAAGCGATAGTACAATAGCGGAGGGTAGCTGAACATAAACTTGACCTATTTACGGGTGACTCTCACTAGTCGGACGGTCGCTTGGATGCGCTTCATCGCGTCATACGTGTTCTTGTAGCGAAATACGGCAGTGCGGACTTAATTATCTTTTTATTATTTTTACTGTTACTCATTTTTCTGAAAGGTTTGTAGTAACCACTCGTTTGACCCTTGCAATTGACTTTGTTTATGTAACTGTAACATTTTAATAAGCTAGGTATATCAATCACTGTAAAGGGTGCTATGGTCATTGCTCAATTTTAATTCTAATACAGTAATAAATAAATAAATAAATTTACTTGATGGTGTATCAATATCCTAATGTCGAGTACACGGAAATGGTGCGAATGTTTGCTAGGTGTAATTGCAATGTTTCGGAAGTCTGCTTACTATTATTACGAGAACAGTGCGCGGAAGCCGTAAGTAGATACAGCAAAATACATAGTTGAAATGTGGTAGATAGAACAACGAAATCTTGAAGGTTTGTTTTTGGTAAATGTGTTATGTTTTTTAAAAAGACATAGAACAAAAGTTGTTGTTTATAATGTTAGTAATACAGCCCTGCAAGGTTGTTAGTGTTTAACCAATAACCCTGTGTACAATTTATATACCTATTTATTAATGAAACAGTAGTGAATTAGTATTGATAAATGATAAATGATATTTATTTTGTAAATAGGTTTAAAAAACACTTTTACACGTCAATTTTTTTTTCGTCATTTTATGCTAGATGAGGCCGGTGTTTCCTATCTGACTACCCTGAGAAGAAACACCGAAACAAACTCAGGGGTATTAATTTTGGTCACTAGAGGGCGTTGTTAAATTACGTCACATTTCTACATCTCGCTATGGTTTCGTTACCGAGCTTTTATAGGGTCTCAATCAAATTACGATTAAACGTCTTCGTCTCGGTAACATGGGTTTCATTCATGGTCCTTCGAGCCGGATAAGATACGGAACAGTGAGCAATTTTGCAAAGTGTAACAGTGGCGCTCCCTATCGACAAAAAGTTGCGAGTAAAGTTGTGAATAAAGTGATTACGTGTAGTTGTGTGCCGGAAAACTGTAAGTACTCTTTGACTTGTGTAACTTGTGAATTTCAAAGACGTAAAAATTCTAAGTCTTTGAAGTTACCAAGACTTGAAAAATTTCAGAAAGCGACCAGACCGGGAATCCATGCCCGATTTCGGCTAAGTGTAAGAAGTTCAAACACTCAGTTTAGAAATCGAACTTAGAAAATTTTTAGAAATTGAATTTGGAGATTTTCAAAGTTATTGCTGGAACACCAACTTCAATATGGATTCGCTTATCAGATTGCAAGTCGACATAAGCAAAAAATAGAGCATTTACAAATTATAAAAAATCTCCTAAAGAAAGAATCACTGTAAGCTACTTGGAAACAAAGTTTGAAAGTTTGGAAAAACAGTGGTTGATGTTTGATGAGACCGATACAAAACTTATAACACAGTGCAATAGAGTTCGAAAAGTCGGATTACTATTATAATGATATGTACGGCCAATCGGAAGATTTATACTCTGATTATAAAATAGCATTGAAAGATCGTTTGAAAGCTCATGCTTCAAATAACAGCTAGGTGTCCGAGGACACCTAGCTGTTATTTGAAGCTAAACTACCTAGGATAACAATACCAACGTTTTCTGGTCACTACTCGCAGTGGACATCGTTTCGGGATCTCTTTCTATCATTAATTCACAATAATCACTCTTTAGATAACGTGAAAAAATTACATTACCTAAAAGGCTATGTAACCGGTGAAGCTGAACAACTTTTACGACATCTACAGATCACAAGTGATGACTAATCTATTTGTTGGAACATTTTAGAAAATAGATTTAACAACAAAAAATTTCTAACAGATTGTATTTTGAAAAGATTCTTTAGTCAAAAAAACCTTACTAATGAGTCATCTAGCTGTTTAAAAGAAATGTTTGACAAAACCAACGAATGTTTAAATGCTTTAAAAAATGAAGGTGTTTATATAACAAATTGGGATCTCATTGTTATTTACATCTTATGTTATAAATTAGATACTGAGTCTCGTAAGCAGTGGGAAGCTACAATTTGTTATAACAATAACAAATTACCAACCTTAAAGAGTTTTTTAGAGTTTATTGAACACAGATTTAGGTCACTTGAATTTTTATGTCCAAAAGTCGTTAAAAGCACAACCAAGTCACATCATGTTCATCAGAGTAAACCATCTGAATGTTCCTTTTGTTCGAAAAGAAATACCAGACAGTAATCTAGAAGAAAAGTTAAAGAAAGTTTATCAAGTTAAGCAAAGTGATAATATCGAGCTATGGACTAAGTTTTCGTAAGTTAGTTAGGGTTTTAGCTTACTGTGGGAGATTTATCAAAAAATTAAAAAGTGTAGGTAATCATAACTTACCTGCATGGTTGACTAGCACTGAATTAAATGATGCTCTTTGTATATGTATCAAAGAATGTCAAGCAACAAATCGGCAAGAAATTGAAGAAAATAAAAATGTAAACAAAAAAAGCAAACTTAAATCATTAAATCCGTTTTTAGATAACTCTGGCATCTTAAGGGTAGGTTGTCGTCTGGAAAAGGCTGAAATTAAAACCGATTCAAGACATCTAATAATCTTATCAAAAGCTCATTTCACTGATTTAGTCCTCGCTGAAACTCATCACATCACATTGCATGGTGGACCACAGCTAATGCTGAACTATCTGCGGACTGAATATTGGGTTATCGATGCTAAAAATCGAGCAAAAATGGTTGTTCGAAGATATGTTGCCTGTGTACGACATGCTGCACAGACTAGAGATCAATTGATGGGACAACTGCCTCCAGCTCGGGTTACACCAATTCGAGCGTTCTATCGGAGCGGTGTTGATTATGCAGGTCCCATACAGATCGTACATCTAAAGGAAGACGTCACAAGGCATATAAAGATTATATATGTTTATTTATATGTATGGCTACAAGAGCTATACATTTGGAGGCTGTGAGTGATCTAACGTCACAAAACTTTCTTGCAGCCTTTAAACGGTTTGTTGCCAGACGTTATTTAGTGACAACGGAACCAACTTTGTAGGTGCCGCCCGTGAACTTCGAAGCTTGTTCGCGCAAGAAAAATCAAGTATGGTGGGAGAAATCGCTGAATATTTAGCAAACAACGGCACTATGTGGCATTTTATTCCACCACATGCTCCATATTTCGGCGGATTATGGGAGGATGGGATAAAATCCACCAAGCACTATTGTTATCTATATGTATTATCTTTAGAGAAAGATTGACTAAGAAAGTTATTTAGTGTAAAACGACCAAAACGGGTACCACACCCTTTGTACTTTTGCCTTGACAGCACACACATATTACAAATATCATCAAACAATAACAGTAGGAACAAATAAATTATATACTAGCACTTATTGAGATGTTGCTTACTCCGAAAACTGAAACGTAAAGAGGGACATGACAGCGTGGTGCACCTTTTTATAATCTCTTGTAACTGTCAAAAGCGCCGTGCTGTCAAGTCGCAGTTCGTTCCAGTTGTCAGTGCAAAAAATACATTTAATGTTGCTAATACAGAAAATAATCATAGTGTATGAACATTAATATAAGAATCGCTAACACTATCTTAAGCGCATAATTGGCAATGCAACTCTCACTTTTGAAGAGATATCAACAGTATTGTATCAAGTGGAGGCTTGCCTTAACTCCCGTCCTTTGTCCCAAATCAGTACCGCCCGAATCCGGTGCAGGAATCTCCCGAATTTGATCCTGCGCCCCTCACTCCATGACATTTTTTGATAGGTGAACCTTTAGTACTGGTACCAGAGAACAATAATGAAACATCTCCTATCTCATCATTGAAACGTTGGCAATTAACGCAACAAATGTTGCAACATTTTTGGCGGAGGTGGTCTAGTGAATATTTAACTCAATTTTTACACCGACACAAGTGGGCAAACAAAACACCAGAACCAGAGATTGGTGACTTAGTTTTAGTTAAGGAGGATAATCTTCCTCCAGCCAAATGGCTTTTAGGCAAAATAACCGCGTAACACCCGGGTTCGGACAACGTAACAAGGGTAGTGACTCTGAAATGTAAAGATGGCTTATTTAAACGACCAGTGACTAAACTTTGCATACTACCTTCGCTCAGTAATATTTTTTTTAACTTGTTATACTCGTATTAGAATTGTAAAGTTTTGTTGTTATCATAGTTACGTCGTGGACTGCCCATGTCGCTGAAGTCAGTCGCAAAGTGCACTACACGTTTCACTCCTTAAAATGCCTTCAGAGTTTTTTGCCCTTGAAGACCAAAATTTCTCTTGCCCAAACACTGATCCAGCCCATCATTGACTACGCTGATGCCTGTTATTTGGATGCCACCGAGGAGCTTTTAAATAAACTTGAGCGTTTGCAAAATATCTGTATTCGTTTTGTTTTCAACCTTAAAAAGTATGACCTTGTCTCAGGCTTTCGCATGGTACTCAAGTGGCTCCCTATTCGACTTCGCAGGAACACTCGGATATTATGTCTGCTATTTAACATCCTTTTCAACCCTAAAACTCCCTCTTACCTGCGGGAACGTTTCTCCTACTCTCGTCCTTCTGATGCACCTTGCAGGTCGCATCTTAAGAATCTCCTTAAATCCCCTCCCCACTCCACCGATTTCTATTCCTATTCCTTCACTTCGCACGCAGTACGGTTGTGGAATTCACTTCCGCCTGACATCAGGGGCTGCCAAACTCTTGCAGTTTTTAAAAGAAGAGTGAAAGAGCACTATCTTTCTATTTCGTCATAATTGCATATTTAAACGGGATTAAATATAATGACCACCATAAAACGCTTTGGTAAACCTTAGTTCTTTTGTCAAAAATATATTACTTGACACCAAAAAAATGAAATCCTAAAGTTACAATAGACTGTACTTTAAATTGTATTCGAACACCAAATGTAGTAAATGATAACCAAATCTTAGCGAGCAAATTAATGCGCTCTTTTTAGCCCTGTAGAGCAGGATGATACTTTGTCTAATCAACAATCTATCTTAGTGGAATTTTAGGGCACCCCGGGTCGGATAGATTTAGGTTAGAAGAAGGTGGCGGGGTCGTAGTGAGCGAGCGAAGCGAGCGAACACAGACCCCGTCACCTTCTTCGAGGTTATTTTTTTTTAAACCATCCAGAAGTAGGAGCCCCGCGTAGCGGGGCTCCGTCGAGCTGTCTTGGCAGGTAGTTAACCTAACCTCAAAATTTTAACTACTGATATCTCCGTAACCATGGGGTTCTGCCGATGCTTTATTTGGATTCATTTTGCTTAAATAGGATAGCGAGATGTTAAAAGTTTGGTTATAATTTTACATTAAAATCTAGGTTTAATTTTGGTGATCATTTACTATTTTTGTCTTTTATATGTTACTATATCTGGTGGTAAGTTAAACATAAGCCTATTTAAACTAATATGTATTATTTTATTTAAGGTATTATTTAGTATGTATTTGTGTGATATTTATTTTAATAGGTGTAGTTTTATAATTATAACAGTATATATATATTTAATTATTTTTTTTTTTTTATACTATTTCATTGTTAACTTTGTATTTTGTGTGTACTTACTAATTTTCCTTTTACTTTAACACACGGTGTCTACTTCTCTTTTTTCTTCAACTTTCCTGTCGCAGGTATGCTGGAAGAGATTTCATTAGAAATAAGCATCACCTTTGTACTATTTTTTCTGTTTCCTTCCTCTTTTCTTGTATTTCCTGATACCTGCCAGGTGCTCGGGCTAGTAAAGAGCAAATCCGGTCTGAACTATGGTAGAGCGTACGAATATCTAACTTCAGGCAGTCTCCAAGTGGGGCGAAACCAATCTGGTGGGATTCAACGCCGCCAAAACACAGGCGTGTCTGTTCACCGCCAAAAGGAGCCCGTTCACCTCGGCTCCTACTTTTCAGAATGTATCATTGGATTGTACCGACCGCCTTCAGCTCTTGGGTGTCGAAATTTCCTCCGACCTCAATTTTGGGCGGTTCATTGAGTCCAAAGCCAAAGTAGCTGCTAGGAAACTAGGCGTTCTTGCAAAAGTCCGGCGGTACTTCACACCGGGACAGCTTTTAGTGTTATACAAAGCACAGGTCCGATCGTGTGTGGAGTACTGCAGCCACATATGGGCTGGTGCTGCAAAGTGCCACCTGGCAGCTTTGGACTCGATGGAAAGGCGTGCGAAGAGGCTGATTGGTGATCCAGATTTAATCAAGTCCAATCTTCAAAGCCTTGAGCACAGGCGTAGGGTAGCCAGCCTTTCGGTGTTTTACAGATTGCATTTTGGAGAGTGTGCGCAGGAATTGCATGACTTGATTCCGCCATCTCAATTCTACTATCGGACAAGCCGACGCACGGCAGGTATCCACCCTTACGTTGTTGAAACACCTACGGTCCGGACTAAGCGTTTCGCCTCGTCATTTATACCGCGTACATCAAGGGACTGGAACAGTTTGCCTGCTGCGGTCTTCCCGTCTAATTATAATTTGGGTGTCTTCAAGGCTAGAGTGAATAGGCTCTTAATAAACTAGTGCGCCTCACCATCAACGATTGCATCACTGCTTACCATCAGGCGGGATCGCAGTCAAGTACTAGTTTATAACAGATAAAAAAAAAAAAAAAAAAAAAAAATTCCATGTGTGTACATAAATAGTTAAATAAATAAATAAAATAGTTACTGTTTGTTATTATCGAACTGTTTTTTTATCGATGTGTATTTGTTTTCTTAACCACCATAATTTACTTATCATAATTTTAAATGTTATACAGTCCATTTTGTCGAATTACACAGGTTTATGGTGGCCGGAAATAATGATAATTTTGTCCATGGTGGTCGGAATGTACAATTTATATACCTATTTATTCATGAAACTGTAGTGAATTAGTATTAATTTTGGTCACTAGATGGCGTTGTTAAATTACGTCACATTTCTACATCTCGCTATGGTTTCGTTACCGAGCTTTTATAGGGTCTCAATCAAATTACGATTAAACGTCTTCGTCTCGGTAACATTGGTTTCATTCACCCTGTATATCTGATTCCCCTTTCTGTACTAATAGGGAAACAATTAGGTTACTTAAAATTTGAGGTTTAAGCGCCGCTATGCTGATTATTGTGTTGGTCATTCCCCCCGCAGCTTGCAGCAGCGCCCCGCTGTGGGCGTGGGAGCGGGACGGCTCGCACGAGGAGCGCCTGCGCGCACTGGCTGGCGGCGCGCTCTCGCACCGCGCCGCGCTCGCGCACGCGCTGCCGCCGCTACTGTGTGCCGCCGCCGCCGCCTGGCAGCCCGCGCCCGCCGCCCGCGCCGCCGCCGCCTGCGCGCGAGCGGCCCGGGGCGGCGCGGGCGGGGCCCTGCTGCACGCGCTGCGCCTGGAGAGTGAGGCGCGCGCGTGCGGCCCGCGCCCGCAAGCCGCGCTGCTGGCCGCGCTGGACCGCCACCCGCAGCACAAGGTGAGTGTGGAGTGTGTGCGAGCTGTGGGCTACAGCGCGCTGCTGCACGCGCTGTGCCTGGAGAGTGAGGCGCGCACGTGCGGCTCGCGCCCGCAAGCCGCGCTGCCTGCCGCGCTGGATCGCCACCCGCAGCACAAGGTGAGTGTGGAGTGTGTGCGAGCTGTGGGCTACAGCGCGCTGCTGCACGCGCTGTGCCTGGAGAGTGAGGCGCGCACGTGTGGCTCGCGCCCGCAAGCCGCGCTGCCTGCCGCGCTGGATCGCCACCCGCAGCACAAGGTGAGTGTGGAGTGTGTGCGAGCTGTGGGCTACAGCGCGCTGCTGCACGCGCTGTGCCTGGAGAGTGAGGCGCGCACGTGCGGCTCGCGCCCGCAAGCCGCGCTGCCTGCCGCGCTGGATCGCCACCCGCAGCACAAGGTGAGTGTTGTGGAGTGTGTGCGAGCTGTGGGCTTCCTGCTGCCGGTACTGACGCGCTCGTGTCGCAGTGGCTGGCGGTGCGCGGCGCGGCGTGGGTCCCGGCGATGGCGGCGGCGCTGGCGGACGTGTTGCTGGAGCGGCAGCTGCGCGCGCACACGCTGCTCGACGAGATCGTTCCGGCGCCGATACCCTCGTGATCTGCTACAATAAATATAATATTGAACCAAAATTACAGCGCCTTTTATTTACCGACCGTTTTTAAATATTAGATTATTGACTTTTTGAGTGATTAAATATAGATTATTGACTTTTTTTATTTTATGACGGGACACGTAAAGACGAAGTGTCCGCCGAGCGCTCCGGCATCCCAAAGAGGATCTGCCTGATACGACACATGTAATGACATTGTGGCGGGGGAGAGCACGCGGCCCGCGCCTCGCGGGGTCCACGCTCGACTCGTGGGGGTCCACGCTCGACTTGTGGGGGTCCACGCTCGACTCGTGGGGGTCCACGCTCGACTTGTGGGGGTCCACGCTCGACTCGTGGGGGTCCACGCTCGACTCGTGGGGGTCCACGCTCGACTTGTGGGGGTCCACGCTCGACTCGTCGGGGTCCACGCTCGAGTCGTGGGGGTCCACGCTCGACTCGTGGGGGTCCACGCTCGACTCGTGGGGGTCCACGCTCGACTTGTGGGGGTCCACGCTCGACTCGTGGGGGTCCACGCTCGACTTATGGGGGTCCACGCTCGACTCGTCGGGGTCCACGCTCGAGTCGTGGGGGTCCACGCTCGACTCGTGTGGGTCCACGCTCGACTCGTGGGGGTCCACGCTCGACTCGTGAGGGTCCACGCTCGACTCGTGGGGGTCCACCCGCGAATCGTGGGGTCCCGTCGCGTTTCGTTCTTCACAGTGTTGCGTGACTATTGCTCACACCGCTTGTCGATTCATTTGTACGATTGAATCCTACTTCTGATATCGGGATGTCTTCTCGTCGGGATCGTTCGAGCTCTGATCATCTACCAAGTGGGCCTATGTGGGTATCATGCAATGATTAACCTTTTGACCGCCAGAGCGTAAACGCATCGGCGCCCCTCCCACGCCAAGCCACAAATTCAGCGCAAATACCTACAAAAAAAATAGGGATTCCAACATCTTATCGATAACCAATTAATCATTGCTTTTCGACCCATATTTTTTAAATAAATCTTTTATTTATTTTGACCCTATTTCGAATTATACTACCATTAAACAGCAGATGCAAAGTTTTAAACAACGTAAAACTAGACTGGAAATACAAACGAATAAATCAAACAATAATAAGGTGCATCACTAATCTCGTTCGTGACGTCGCCCGTTGTCGGGAAGAGCCGTCTCTGGCGTGGCTGGCACCTTTTAACAACTGCCTCGCATGCGAGTAGGGATGGAATATTGCGGGACATAATAAATAATAATCAAGGAGTATTTAAAACAATTTAATCAATTTGCTTATAATTATTACTCTGATTCTTCGTAACTTGGCAAACTTATATCATTCTAGTTCTTTTGCTGTCGCACTTTTCTAATAACGTTAAGTATATTCACATAAGTTACTGAACGTTTTTCTTCTGGCACTCGATCCAGTTCAAAAGCGACCAGTCTTTCGAACGCTGCATTTCGTGAGTCGTTAGGTCTCGGTTGGTTAAAAGAGACGATGGAGAAGAGATGTCATACCTTAATTCATTTGTGTCCCATATGCTCCGTTGATAAATTATGATTTTTTTCCACAATTTTATAAATATTATGCAATAGGAATATTCAGATACGAATAGTTGTCATTAAAAAATAATTGTCGAAGTAATAGTAAGCTACTGCGAATAAAATATTTCATAAAATTGAAATATAAGTTACCTTACTTGCGCATCACTAGCTGTCGTGTCTTGACGTCCGTGGCGTGAGGAAGAACATTTTTTTACGGATTTCGATTAATGATTTTTAACGATTGTTTGATTTTTGTTTGATGAATATATCTTTGTGCCATTTTACAATATTTCACTATGTAATGTAGTTTTAAATAATAGGAAAAAGAAACAGAAAATTTTATTTAGTATATTTATTTTGTACTTAAAAAATAACGTTTTCTTGACGGCTGTAGATGTCGGTGGCGTGTTTGGCACGTTTTCGTTTGTCGGCTATAGCCTTCCGTGGCGGTCAAAAGGTTAAAAACGGTTTGGAACTGAACCAGTTTACTTCTCAATAAAAACAGGTACAGTGCACTCTAATATTAGGTAGGTAAGACAAACAACAAAATGTAGGACAGTTTCAGAGCATCTTCACGCTGCGACGGCCAGGGCCCCAAGTCTGCTATTTTTATAAATTCGTCATTCCAACACGATCCCATTGTCATTTTGCTAAAAGTTTGTAATCTGCTAATTCATAATGATCGATCATTGATCGGTCAATGGTCTTGTAATAGAATCGTGGTAGAATGATAATTTCGAGCATATTAAAAGATATGACAATTCCTAAATTTAATAAACCAAATGATTTCAAAAGCAGACCTCCAGCTCCTTGGTGGAATGACATTTGTGAAAAAAGTGTAATTGCCTCTTACAATGCATTGAATCTTTATAGAAGGGAACCTACCATGGAGAACTATTTGGCGTATAAAAGAAAAAATAAGAGAAGCACTTAAAAAAAGAACCATATCGGAGCAAAAAATAATAGGTTGGGATAACATAAATGTAACACTTTTAATAGAACTACCTACTCCTTTAAGATTTGGAGTCTTCTTAAAATGTTCAAAGGTATAAGAGTTGGCAATAAATTATATAAAGATGAGTTTATTTCTCAATTTCTAGGTAAATTGTCCGACAATAGCAATTTAATTGACATTAATAGTTTTGGCAATATTTTCGAATTAAATAATGATAATCTAAATTCCAAATTTTTGCTAGATCCTTTTACTTGGTCTGAATTTAAAATGAGCTTGTTATCCCGGAAAGACACAACACCTGGTTTAGATGATTTTCCCTATAGTATTATCAAAAATTTAGATGAGTCTGCACAAAAAATATGTCTTAATATTCTTAATTTACTTTGGCATTGTAAATGTATTCCACAATCATGGAAAACAATATGTCATTCCGATTCTCAAACCAGATAAATCTTCAGAGCTTGCCGGCTCTTATAGACTAATATCATTGTCTTCATGTGTAGGTAAATTATTTGAAAACATGATTAAAAATCGTTTGGATTGGTATATAGAATCTAATAGCATCATTCCACATGTACAATATGGATTTCGTCGTGGGCGAAGTTGTGCAGACAGCTTCACTTCCTTAATTTCAGACCTGAAACATGCAAAGGAAAGAAAGTTACACACTGTTTGTGTATTTTTAGATGTTCAAGGTGCTTTTGACAGTCTAGATCCGGCTATACTTGCACAAGTTATGTCTAGGTTAGGTGTACCTCTGGTCAACTATTTAAATGGATAATAAATAACTATAATACATTACATGGTCCAAAATCTGCATCTAAGGGCACAATGCAGGGTGCTACACTATCTCCTTTGCTATACAACATATAAGATATAACAAGTGAGATTTGTAAATTTGTAAATAGTGATGTAGATATTTTGCAGTTTGCAGATGATATTGTTTTGTACAGTAGTAATTATAATGTAGAAATTGCAATTGAAAATATTAATAGAGCCTTGTCTCAACTATTTCACTATTATAATGATGTGCTACATTTAACAATTAATCCCTCCAAAAGCAGTGCGATGATATTTGGAAATGAAAACACAAACTTAAAAGTAGTATACAATGGAGAATCTATAAAACTAGTAAATTCAAAGAAATTTTGAGGCATTGTCATAGATAAGAAATTAACTTTTGAGGAACATATTAAATACATATCAAAGAATGCTCTAAAAGGTATAAACGTAATTAAATGCCTTGCAGGAGGTCTACTTGCTTTCTCCGAAACGCAATTTTCGTAAACGAACGATATTCAAACGAAGTTTCGTTAGTGCACCTACTCTGTTTCATTTTCGGACACACACAAGAAGTTCGGACCCACAGACAATCTTCGTGACCGAATAGAATGAACTATATGATTTGGGTCTTTTTATATGTCATTTAAAGTAAATTACGGTTTTTAAATTAATTTTGAATCTTGCTTTATTTTAAAATTTTGCATTTATTAGGTGGTTTATTAAATATTTCTTGTAATATTTATAGATAAAACATAAATCTCTCTCTCTCTTTTGCCTAGCCTTATCCCTTTACTTGGGGTCGGCTCTCCTCGTACCGCGGCGCAATAGATCAATCAATCAATCAATCAATCAATCAATCAATCTTTATTTGTGAACATAGGTATTACAATAAAGGTCTTATAAAACATTTTAGTCGTGCTCTATGTCCTACCAATAAAATCGGTGTACAAATATATTAGTCTTTTAGTAAGTAATATGTTTTTAATCCATACAATGCAATGTCAAATTATATTTAGTAAATAATGTCAAATAAATGTAAGTAATACGTCTAAATCCATACAATGCAATGTCAAATTATATTTAGTAAATCATGTCAAATAAATGCAAGTAATACGTCTAAATCCATAAAATGCAATGTCAAATTATATTTAGTAAATAATGTCAAATAAATGTAATACTAACAATAGATAAATTAATAAATTATAATCAATTTCAAATACATGTCAATGGTAATAGTAAAAGGCTGGTAATGTCATAGTCTATCATTTAAAAATTCTTCAACAGAGTAATAAGTCTTGTCTATTAGAAACAAAAACAATTTACTTTTGAATTTGCGGACATTATCTTCATTTCTTATACATTTTGGTAATTTATTATAGACCCTTGGAGCCATTACAAAAATACTGTTTCTGTATAATGCAGTACAAGATCCGACAGTTTGTAACCGATCACAACGGCGCTGACTAGTCACTCGAGCAAACTTATGTAGATTTCTTTTAACGAACATAGTTGTTTCATAGATGTACATTGATGGCATTGTTAATATCTTCGAATTTCTAAAAAATGGTTTGCAGCTGTCTGTTGTCTGCAAATTATATATGGCTCTTATGCACCTTTTTTGGCATTTAAATACCATATCTTTACCCGTGGCATTTCCCCAAAATATGATTCCATATCTTAATGTTGAGGCTACCAAACCATGATACGCTGTTAAGACTGTTGCTCGATTGGCCGTTTTACTTAACATGTGCAAGGCATAGGAATGCTGGTTTAGCTTATTGCATACATGGTCAATATGTGAATTCCATTTTAAAGTGTTTTCTATATTTAGTCCAAGAAACTTAGTCACATTTATTTCATTAATAATTTTATCATTATAATTAATATTCAAGTCCGGATTGTAGTTTAGTCTTTGTCGAAATTTCATTAATACTGTTTTGTCAAGATTTATAACTAAATTATTGTTCTGCAACCAATGCACAACTGATTGTAAGGTAGAATTAATTTCGGACTCTAATGTGCTAACCTCGTCACTATTAAAAAGTATTGTGCTGTCATCTGCAAACATTGTCATAGGATATGATGATGCTGTCGGAAAGTCATTAATATAAACAACGAAAAGAGGCGGCCCGAGTACACTACCTTGTGGTACTCCACAATTAACCGTTCTCTTACTAGAATTATATGTTATTAGGTTTTTGTTTGAAATTTTTTTAATCGTTGTTATTTGTTGCCTATTACAAAGAAAAGATTCTATTAATTTTGATACATTTCCTCTTATTCCGTATGCATTAAGCTTACTAATCAATATTTTATGGTCCACGCGATCAAAAGCTTTTGACATGTCCATATAAAGCGCCAGAGTCGGTAGTTTCTTATCCAGTCTGCCGCTAACCATATGTAAAAAATCGTAGATGGCCATATCTATAGATCTGTTTTTCCTAAAACCTTTCTGGTTATCTACGAATAGGCTATGCTTTTCAAAGTATGAAGTAAGCTGGTCAGAAATGGCTTTCTCGAATATTTTTGAAAAAACAGGTACTAGCGCTATAGGTCGGTAGCAGGACATATCTTCTCTGTTGTCTTTCTTGAACAGAGGCTTTATTATGGTTAATTTTAATTCATCGGGAAAGTGACCATGGAAAATGCACATATTGATAAGATGACTCAACACAGGAGCAATTATTGTGGATACACGTTTAACAATGTTTGTATTTATATCGTCATACCCAGTGCTAGATGTGTTTTTTAGCGACATTATAATTTTATAAATATCTTGTGGTATTGTAGGTGTCATAAACATAGAGGTAGATTTATTACTGATTTTATGTTTACTTTCATTAATGTCTAAATTAGCAACTGGTTTAACTTGATATTATATTTAGATAAAACATAAATATGTCGTAAAAAAATAATTTTCGATAAAATACAAAAAGACACCATAAAACAACCTTTTTACGGTCATTGTTAACCGACTTATATAAAGAGCGCTACTTCACGTCAATCATCGGTACTAACGTATGACAACTAAAAATATCTGTATAATCACACGTAACGTGTCAATCTTTGAATGTCAACTTAAATTTGACTTTTAGTTTGAATTTTTAAAAATATATCATTTTGCCAGTGCTTTTTTACATGACACATTCCGTAAGAAAGTCGGACTGTCGCAGTCTACCTTTTTGGGCCACGACAACTTTTCTTTACATTTAATAGAGTCTGTGCGGAAAGTAAACCATCGTGGGATTTGAGGGCGCTGCTGTAGATAAATATCGTTTTTGTTATGTAAGCAACATTGTGACGTCATTATAGTGCGACTGTTAAATCTTGACATTTTGAAACTATGTTAGACTAGCTTCTTCCAGCGGCTTCACCCTATAATAAAAATTATCCTATTGGCTGAATTTGCTCACCTAATGAAACTGCAAAGTTATAGCGTATGTGCTATATTATTGCAATGTTTATGATTAAGTTCATCTGTCTAGTAGTTTTTGCGCGACACATCCATACATACGAGTACCTCCATCCATCTTCACAAACTTTCGCATTTATAATATTAGTAGCCTATTTATTGAACTTGCTCATGTGATGAAACTTAGTCAAAATATAGGTTATAAGCTATATTATTGCAACATTTATCATTAAATTCATCCGTTTATAAATTTTTGCGTAATGCCGTTAATTGTGGCGACACCTGGGGGAGGCCTATGTCGAACAGTGGACGTCTTTCGATTGTAATGATGATGAACATTTAAATGCAAACACGAACCAGTAAAGAAAAATAGCGTGAAGAAACTGCTGTACTGCCTATCTAGGTAGTTTCCACCAACGACCACTTACCCAATTCCAACGAAAATGGTTCTATCACTTTGACTGGGATCGGTCTATTATCACTGACTGGAATATTGTAGCTAGCAGCAAGTTTATGTTTACCCTAGTTAAATTTAAAGGTAAAAATGGGACACACTACCACTTTCTCGTTGTCTTCCTCAGTATATTTTTCCTTTTTGCTAATCAATGAAAAATATGAACTTAATGACTATGAAAATAAAGTACACTTCAGAATTTGTAATGTTGCTTCGTAAAAAATCTATTTAGCCTGTAAGGGACTCTCTCGTATATAAGATCCTTGGGATCACTTTTTTGTCCGTCTGTTTATCTGTTAAGACCCTTTAACTCGAGAACGTTTGGAGGTATCGAGTTAAAATTAAAACCATACACTTGAATCTGCGGTCTTTTGAAGTTGTGAAAAAATCAGACTACTGAGTTAACTAAAAAAAAAGATACGGCGTTTATGTCGCAAAAACACATATATTTCGATATTCAAGGGAATCAAAGTTCATAGGGTGACGTTGACCTACAATCCTGAAATTTGTCATAAATCAAGGTCTCATAGAAAAAGTACAGGGAAAAATCTGAAAATAGTAAATTTGTAGATCCGCCACAAAAAAAAAAAATTGTTTGCAATTCGGAAAAATCTTCGTAACTCAATACGGGAATTGATTTCATAGGTAAATTTGTACAGAATCCTCAGTGCGCGAGTCCGACTCGCACTTGCCCTTTTTTATTTTAGTTACTGTATCCTTTCTCAAGCCTGAAAATAAATATTCTAAGTTAGTCGAAATGCATTATAAATTTAAAGTATCAATACTCTTTATACTAGCCATCGAAAATATTGACCAAAACAAAATAAACAAATATCGTCATGTTTAAATGAATTTCCGTTTAATTTATATATATTTGGAGATAACAGGGACAGGAGTTCACCTAGGAAGTCTAAAAACATTAAAATAAAAGTGTTACGTACCAAAAACACAGCACGCCAATGTTTCCCAAGTTCGTGACTTTGTTTTGATCAATAATGATATGATTGGCCATTTGTTATCTTTGGCAAAACTGTAAAATATTAAATATTATTTTCCTTGCAGCTCAGTGAAATTTTTTATAACATTTCTGAAGATTTCAATTAAAAATCACAATAAAATAACATAATAAACAAACATGATGTGACGTTTGGCATTTGACGGATGGCTGGGTTGGGTTGCTACTTAAAATCTCTATTTAGAGTATAATTTGCATGAAATACATTGTTATAACTTTACATAAAGCCGTTATAGTTTGTGAACATGTTTTCCGATTTCCGTGTAAATTATGATGATTTTTAACAGTAAATGTAATGAAACTATTGTAAAAAGTAATTATAATCGTTTATATAACGAAAGAATAACGCTTTTGTTCAATTTTAGTGAAAAAAAATCTTGACAAAAAAGCACGCGTAACGGTCGTTTTGCCTTTCAAAATCCAACAAGCCATTTTGGTCCTTATTTGTATGAGTCTAAGTACAAAATTGGTTTGAAACTGTTCTTTTTTGAAGGTCAGGTAGCCAAAACTAGGGAAACGTAGTATGTCGATAAAAATGTCGATGAAATTTTGTCATCATCGATAGTGATAGCGGTATTTTATATTTATTTTATAATTATTTTTGCATGATAACTTTGTTATTTCTAATAACATGAATTTATAGTTTTATTTTTTTATTTTTTCTATAAAACAAAATTATTATATAAGTACTAATGTTTTTTATACTTACAATACTTTTGACTGGCCTGTTGGTCTAGTGGTTAGCGGCCCTGCCTACTATGCCGGAGGTCGTGGGTTCGCTTCCCACCCAGGACAAATGTTTATGTGATGAGCATGATCATTTGTTCTGTGTCTGGGTGTAATTTATCTATAATATGTATGTATTTAGAAATATATAAGTACGTTTATTAGTTGTCTAGTACCCATAACACAAGCTCTGCTTAGCTTGGGACTAGACGGCGTTGTGTGGTAGATGTGGAATATTATTATTATAATGTGGTATATTTTTTTCTCTTTTTGTTTTTTAGCATGTCTAACTGGAGAGTGAATGAGCAGCCTCCTGCGGACTTCCTGGACTTGCTCTACGATCAGGAAGATCCGGACGTTGAAGTGGAGAGCGGCGATGAACAGGATGAGTTCATCGACGATGAGGTTGTAATGTTATTACTACTATAATAATTTGTGAGCTGTATTTTTATTGCATTTTGATGAGAATTTTTTGCATGGATATATTTCTTTGTACACAGGATGTCTTGCATCGCTGTTCATCGCCGGAACGCATGGGGAGCTTTCCACAAGTGGTATTGTGGTGCCGCCGCAATCGTAAGTTTTTATCTACTGATATTAATTATGAATAGTCAGTAGACGTATATAAAATAAATTTAGTAAAAGTATTTATGTTTACAGTGTACTGGCACCTGAGCACGGCAGGGTGTTGCAGATTTTTGGGGAGAATGGCCAACCGCTGGACGCTGGGGTTGGCGACATCGACCACGAAGAAGTGATCGTGGAGGTCGACGTGGGCAATTTTTGGACCCCGGATGCCCACGCTTTGTATGTGTCCCCTGAGGAACGTGTGATGAATGATAGTGAAAGGAATGATAGTGAAAGGAATGATAGTGAAAGAAATGAATATTTGCATTCACGCGAGCGAAACCACTGGCAGCAACTAGTTGTAAATAAAATAAAATGTTTTATGAGTTTGTATTTTTAATTTTCTGCAATCACGCGAGCGAAGCCACTGGCAGCAACTAGTTGTAAATAAAATAAAATGTTTCATGAGTTTGTATTTTTATTCACTAATACCAAAATCCCGTACAGATAGAACAACTATCGATAAAGTTAACAAAAAGTGAAGGAGCATCTCTAGTTGTTTTTATGCTTATCGGGTCGAATTTCAAGTGGTGTTATTGTAAACATCTCGAGCTCTTTCGTTGAATTGTTTATATAATTAGATAACACAGGCCCTTGTGTTACGGATTTTGTTTATGTTTTCATATATTTCTTGAAATTTACTCGACAATCTGGTTTCTAAAATTTGAACTCGTAGAGCAAATATTCTGTATCGGTGATCACTTGGTTTTGATGCCTGGTAGAAAAGAAATTTATCCATTAGTGAAAACACGTTTACAGAATGATAAAATGTCGTTTTATAATGCAGTTATAATTTTTTTAGTAAAAAGTAATATTTTCGCCGCCATTTTGTTTATGGCGCTCACTGACGACACTACTTTTGACATTTCACTTCTAAGGTTGAGAGGTTAATGTTGTTTTCACTTTACGCCACGACGGTTCTTTTATCGCACAGACAATACCTCTTTGATGTGATTAAATATTTCTTGTAATATTGATGCATAGAATACAAATGAAACTCAAAAAAACGCATTTATTATTGATGACGAGGCGGTATGGTCTAAAACCTTAGCTGCCCTAAATGGGGCAAAAAAAAAAAACAATGTGTAACTTGTCAACATTGTCAACTTCGGTGCTGCCAATTTTGGATTATTATGGCTAAATTTAGCATTTTTCTAAGTAATTTGGCATGCATAAATTCAGTTTAGCATATTTTTAGCATTTTACTCGGAAAGTTTGAATATAATTTCTAAATGCAAAATAAAATCCTGCTAAACGAGGTGATGTTTCTGAACGCGACCCTAGTGGTTAGCGGAATCCCGCTTGGATTGAACTACATATGGTTTATTGCATCACTCGACGACTTGTCATCAAAGGTAATTTGGTTTTGTTTGATTCGTATGTGGTTACGTGCGTTGAATAAGAGTTATTAAATTCACAATGTCAATAAATAACCTATAACCAACTTTATCGTGCAGAATGGGAGTTAATGTCCGATTTGAAAGAATGGCTTCTTCCGCTCTGCTGACATCATACGAAGAGGATACACACGAGGGTCTAGTTATTAGCATTTTGGCATTTTTTGAATGCAGATTTAGCAGAAAATAATTTAAGGAGTTGGCAGCACTGGTCAACTTGCATTGTTAGTTTGAAATCAAAAGATTTTTATTTGGACTTTACCTCTACCTAACTCAAGTTACAAAGTGCTTCTTTACATACATATTTTGACATCACGGTACGCGTTCTGTAAGAAAGTTTCAAGTAGAACTGTGGATGTCGCAGTCTTCCACAAGTTTTGTTGTGGATCTTTGATCTTTGTAAGTAATATTATCATAATTATACAATATAGTATGTACCTATTTGTTTTTAGTCGTAGGTAGTCATTCGTAGAATTCTTTTATTTACCATCTTAGTTGTGTCCAAATTTTGTTTTAAACACACTATTATAAGTTAATTCCACCAATTCTTACCTATTTAATTTCAATATTTTATGATTCTATTAGGTATTTAATCTGTTTTATTTTCAGATCAATGAACCAATACCATCCACCTCCAGGCAATCAAGCTAACCTCCAAACTTTTCACAGCCCGAGGTAGCGGTGGACATAGGACCCTGCCAGGAAATCAACCACCAGTGACATGAAAATCTCTGAATCCTACAGGATTCAAGTTAATAAAAATTATAAATGTATTTTTTAGTCTTTTATTATTTAAAGTCTCTTTAAACAAAAACAACTTAAGACAGTCACAGTACCCTGAAAACACCATAGTACTCCACTTCAAGTGCTTTGCTGAGGAGAAGCCTACAGAGGCTTTTTGGAGGTAATAAAGACACTATTTCCTGGTACAACTCCTCAAATAATTACCGACTGTGTCTCACATTATCCACAACATGTAAGTCAGGAATTTGCGTAATGTTGAGCTGAAAACATCACAGTAGTAGGTACTCCACTTCCTAGTGCTTTGCTGAGGACAAGCCTACAGAGGCTTTTTGGAGATAATAAAGGCAATATTTTCTGGTACAACTCTTCAAATAATAAGTCGATTGAGTCCCTCATTTCCCACAAACTGTGTGTCAGAAATTTGCATAATTTTGAGCTGAAAACACCACAGTAGTACTCTACTTCCTAGTGCTTTGCTAAAGAGAAGCCTTTGGAGGCTTCTTGAAGGTAATAAAGGCACTATTTCCTGGTAAAACTCGTCAAATAATTGCCGACTGAGTCTCACATTATCCACAACATGTAAGTCAGGAATTTGAGCTGGTTGCCGGGTCTTTGTACGCTCTAAACATTCGTAACGTAGAGCTGCTTCAATTAAAAGCATTCTTGAGGCCATTTTAAGCACTTTTCTTACAAAATCAACACAAACGAAAATGAAAAGGTAAGCCTTTTGGTTTCGTCAATTTGACGAATTGAGTCAAGTCAATTGCAAAACATTCGTATGTCATAATCATATTTTTTTTCGAAACATAACGAATTAGAGTAGGTTTAGAGATTCGGTACGTCAAATAATTTTCGATCGTACGAAATTTCGGGAACGAAATGAACCATGGTAGGAAACACGCCGAATTCCGATCGAAACTTCGTTTTTCGGAGAAAGCGAGTAGACCCCCAGGCATCTCTTGGGGAGCAGACCCAAAAATATTGTCAATTTTGTATAAAAGTATTGTTAGAAGCCATTTTGATTATATGTAGAGTCCGTCTAATGAAAGCGTGACCTGAGAAAAGGAGGTTACAACCAAAAATTTCGAGTGTGGTATTATATTGAAATAGTAGGAGAAAAAAGTTTTGATACTAGAGTATTTTTTGTATTTATGACAATTTTAGAATAGTTGTACAAGAACTTAAATCCTAGTCAAAAACATGTGTATAGACTTAATTATTTAGTGGGTGTATGGTAAATGTCAATAACACACAAAACGTTACATAGTATTCAAATTATTTTATTTTATCTGATCTCTCAAATGTCGCTATATAATATTTAAATAATATTTTTTATTTTCCATTTGGCGTTCTGGCAAGAATACCAAGTGCACAACACCGTGACAGTCAAATAAAATAGTCAACATGATTTCAACTTCATCACGTCTCGCCAACACTATTAATGTGTTTCAAGATTGTTGGGTTGGAATCGATTTAGCATATAGAAAATTCAGATCTTTTGGGATTAGTCAAGTGGGAACATGTTTTATACTCCAGTGATTGTTTCAAATGATACGGATCGACTCGTGAGACACAAAATGTTCAGCAGCTGCTGCAGCAGCATCTCTCTCAAACTTGAACTAGGATTTTCGCGATTTTAACTTCAGTTGCGGACTTTCATGCACTACCAGACAGAGTGAGGCAAATCTTTCATTACATCTCAACTGCTTTTGAACGCATTCTACCACTCACTAGCATGTGTTTTTGATTAAGTCGATTCACCAAAAGCCTTCTTTGTTCGATGTTTTTGTCCATTATGAAATTCGCAATATGTCAGATTATCTAAAAATATAAGAAAAAAAAACCATTATATCCTTAATATAACTATCTAATAATATTAGTCGACAAGGATCAAGATTATAACGTCATACTAACTTAAAAATCAGAAATCGTATGTAAACAATGTTGGTTTTCATTGAAAACACCTTCTTTCTCTTCTTGTTTTTGTTTGAACTTATTAACCATAGTGTGTAGCAGTTTTTGCACGTTACTGTTTATTGTTTTTCCCACAATTAAGCAATTACTTTTGAAAAATAAACATCAGTTTCCAAAAACTGACAATTGCAACCATAGACTTTGACGTGATTTTTTTCGGCAAAACAATGTTGCCAATTTAATTTAAAAAAAAAACTCCAGGGGGCTTACCATGACCTCTTATAGCAGGGCTGAAGTTGAACTGCCCGGCATTTTTGTACTATGACTTCGTTATAGCAGGCCTGTAACTGGCCTGCTAAGTGACGTTAATGAAATCCGCTCAAGATTCGTTCACCTTTATTTTGGTATAGACTTTTTGTACTATGGCGTGCTATTTGACGAGTATTAATAGCAGATGGCCGTCTTTTGAGCGCCTGTAATGTTAAATTAAGCGATTTTCAAGCGTAACTGTTCACCTCTGCACAAAAATCGTTCAACTTTAGAACTGCCATGGTATGATTTTTAGCGATTCAGAAGCAGGCCTGCTTTTGAAAGGAATTTGACTCACTGGGAATTGAACGTTTCCATAAGAGGTCATGGTAAGCCCCCAGGTTACGCTTTCAGTAGACGCACTATAGTTCTCTAATATATATAAATAGTAGTCATGTAAATAAACTAGAACTATTGCAGAACAGGAGGTCTACTTGCTTTCTCCGAAACGCAATTTTCGTAAACGAACGATATTCAAACGAAGTTTCGTTAGTGCACCTACTCTGTTTCATTTTCGGACACACACAAGAAGTTCGGACCCACAGACAATCTTCGTGACCGAATAGAATGAACTATATGATTTGGGTCTTTTTATATGTCATTTAAAGTAAATTACGGTTTTTAAATTAATTTTGAATCTTGCTTTATTTTAAAATTTTGCATTTATTAGGTGGTTTATTAAATATTTCTTGTAATATTTATAGATAAAACATAAATATGTCGTAAAAAAATAATTTTCGATAAAATACAAAAAGACACCTTAAAACAACCTTTTTTACGGTCATTGTTAACCGACTTATACTAACGTATGACAACTAAAAATATCTGTATAATCACACGTAACGTGTCAATCTTTGAATGTCAACTTGAATTTGACTTTTAGTTTGAATTTTTAAAAATATATCATGTTGCCAGTGCTTTTTTACATGACACATTCCGTAAGAAAGTCGGACTGTCGCAGTCTACCTTTTTGGGCCACGACAACTTTTCTTTACATTTAATACCTCTTTGATGTGATTAAATATTTCTTGTAATATTTATGCATAGAATACAAATGAAACTCAAAAAAACGTATTTATTATTGATGACGAGGCGGTATGGTCTAAAACCTTAGCCGGCCCAAATGGGGCAAAAAAAAACAATGTGTAACTTGTCAACATTGTCAACTTCGGTGCTGCCAATTTTGTATTATTATGGCTAAATTTAGCATTTTTCTAAGTAATTTGGCATGCATAAATTCAGTTTAGCATATTTTTAGCGTTTTACTCGGAAAGTTTGAATATAATTTCTAAATGCAAAATAAAATCCTGATAAACGAGGTGATGTTTCTGAACGCGACCCTAGTGGTTAGGGGAATCCCGCTTGGATTGAACTACATATGGTTTATTGCATCACTCGACGACTTGTCATCAAAGGTAATTTGGTTTTGTTTGATTCGTATGTGGTTACGTGCGTTGAATAAGAGTTATTAAATTCACAATGTCAATAAATAACCTATAACCAACTTTATCGTGCAGAGTGGGAATTGATGTCCGATTTGAAAGAATGGCTTCTTCCGCTCTGCTGACATCATTCGAAGAGGATACACACGAGGGTCTAGTTATTAGCATTTTCCGGAAATTTTGGCATATATTTGGCATTTTTTGAATGCAGATTTAGCAGAAAATAATTTAAGGAGTTGGCAACACTGGTCAACTTGCATTGTTAGTTTGAAATAAAAAGATTTTTATTTGGACTTTACCTATACTTAACTCAAGTTACAAAGTGCTTCTTTACATACATATTTTGTCATCACGGTACGCGTTAAGAAAGTTTTAAGTAGAACTGTGGATGTCGCAGTCTTCCACAAGTTTTGTTGTGGATCTTTGATCTTTGTAAGTAATATTATCATAATTATACAATATAGTATGTACCTATTTGTTTTTAGTCGTAGGTAGTAATTCGTAGAATTCTTTTATTTACCATCTTAGTTGTGTCCAAATGTTTTAAACAATAATAATTGATTTTATTACCAAATAGTATTATAAATTAATTCCACCAATTCTTACCTATTTAATTTCAATATTTTATGATTCTATTAGGTATTTAATGTGTTTTATTTTCAGATCAATGAACCAATACCATCCACCTCCAGGCAATCAAGCTAACCTCCAAACTTTTCACAGCCCGACGTAGCTGTGGACATAGGACCCTGCCAGGAAATCGACCACCAGTGACATGAAAATCTCTGAATCCTACAGGATTCAAGTTAATAAAAATTATAAATGTATTTTTTAGTCTTTTATTATTTAAAGTCTCTTTAAACAACAACAACTTAAGACAGTCACAGTACCCTGAAAACACCATAGTACTCCACTTCAAGTGCTTTGCTGAGGAGAAGCCTACAGAGGCTTTTTGGAGGTAATAAAGGCACTATTTCCTGGTACAACTCCTCAAATAATTACCGACTGTGTCTCACATTATCCACAACATGTAAGTCAGGAATTTGCGTAATGTTGAGCTGAAAACATCACAGTAGTAGGTACTCCACTTCCTAGTGCTTTGCTGAGGACAAGCCTACAGAGGCTTTTTGGAGATTAATAAAGGCAATATTTTCTTGTACAACTCTTCAAATAATTGTCGATTGTGTCCCTCATTTCCCACAAACTGTGTGTCAGAAATTTGCATAATTTTGAGCTGAAAACACCACAGTAGTACTCTACTTCCTAGTGCTTTGCTAAAGAGAAGCCTTTGGAGGCTTCTTGAAGGTAATAAAGGCACTATTTCCTGGTAAAACTCGTCAAATAATTGCCGACTGAGTCTCACATTATCCACAACATGTAAGTCAGGAATTTGAGCTGGTTGCCGGGTCTTTGTACGCTCTAAACATTCGTAACGTAGAGCTGCTTCAATTAAAAGCATTCTTGAGGCCATTTTAAGCACTTTTCTTACAAAATCAACACAAACGAAAATGAAAAGGTAAGCCTTTTGGTTTCGTCAATTTGACGTTAAAATTGCAAAACATTCGTATGTCATAATCATATTTTTTTTTCGAAACATAACGAATTAGAGTAGGTTTAGAGATTCGGTACGTCAAATAATTTTCGATCGTACGAAATTTCGGGAACGAAATGAACCATGGTAGGAAACACGCCGAATTCCGATCGAAACTTCGTTTTTCTGGTGCAATGTGCTCTACTCCCATAAGGGCCATGGAAGTAGAGACTAAAATTATGCCCCTAGCTTTGAGACGTATTTTACTTGCAAAAAGATTCTGTCTTAAATTAATTGCTGCAAATAATAGAAAAATAATAAATAAAATTGCACCTTCTGTAAATAGAACTCCTGGGCCTCTAACAAAAGGAGAGAAACTCTTGAATGGCAAATCCCCAACATTATCCAAAATATTTCTAGAAACAGAAGATAGTTTAACTGGTATTAGAAAACAGTGCCCATGGCCATGTTACTCCTTCTCTTACCAATGTATTTCACATCCTTTAAAGGTATTGCAAAATCCCATAAATAATAATTTAGATATGTTGCAATTTTTGGAGGATAATCAGAATTATTATGTTATTTACACAGATGGCAGTAAGGGGAGTGATTATGTACATGCTGCTATATATGATCCACATGGAAAAGTTTCTCGAAGCTTTGTTCTGCATAATTTAAGTACTATATTCACTGCAGAGGCATATGCGGTTTATCAGGCATTATTACATATTCGCCAAATTAGCCATTTATAAATATTTTTTGATAGTATCGGATTCACTGAGTTTGATAAAAGCCTTAACTAACCTTACAGTTTCATTTAAGTTAAATTATATTCTGTATTTTATCAAGGAAATAGTTCATCAATTTTACCTTAAGCACATCAAAATTGCTTTTTGCACCGGGGTATCTCTGGTAATGAAGCAGTTTTTTTTTTTTTGACTTTGTCACTTCCGCACGAATCCGGTGCAGGAACCTCCCAAACGAACCATGTCCGGTGAGGATCTGCGTCATCAAAGAGGGGACTTACCACCATGATTGTGGCGTGCCCAGCACTGGGTTGCGATAGTCGTTGACGCCATTTCACCATGAGATCCCGCCGGAGCTCTGTCCACCATGCCGTGACCTGTCGCGGCAGCTGACTTCCACCCCGTCGTTGCATCTCCACGCGCATATCGTGCATGTGTGCAAAGACTTTTGCCTCCAGATCCCACGGTGGTAGGCCAGCCAGAAGGCTCGCCGTTTCGCGGAAGACCGTATAGTATCCCCGCACCATCCTTATTGCCATGACCCTCTGGCAGGCGTTCAGCATGGCCGCCGGTTGCGTTTTCAGCGACGGCGTCCACACCGGCGCCCCGTAGAGGGACCGAAAGATCCCCGCGTAGAGCCTCCGCGTAATGAAGCAGTTGATAAAATCCCATATGAAGGTAATAATGCTGTTGATGTTAGAAATGCAATGGACAATCCTACGACTGATTTCCTGCAATGTATCAATGAAAATATATGTAAATTATGGTTAGAAATGTGGAAGAAAGACCAAGACATAAAAGGAAAGTGGTATGACAATATTCAAGAAGCATTACCTGATAAACCGTGGTACAATAATTTAAAGGAAGCCAGCCGAGACTTTATCACTACTATAAATAGATTGCGCTTTGGCCATAATACTGCACCGTCACACTTTGCTAGACTTGGCATTATTGCAAGTAACACATGCCCCTATTGTGAATCCGAAGAAGGGACCGTTGAGCATCTTATTTTTGATTGTCAAAACTTTTTACTTGACAGATTAGTGTTGGCTAGTGAACTCAGTGATGTGAACATTAAGTGTGATTATTTTGCCCGCCCGCCGTCAATTATACACCTTTTAAAAGATCAAAACACTTTCAAACCGCTCTATAAATATATTAAAAACACAATTAAATCTTTATAAAAAGTGAAGTGATACTACAATAATAAAAAATTGGGTGTGTCGTTTAAATGAATTGTGTATGGAAAAATGTGTTCCAACAATAAAATAAAAAAAGAATAAGAAATTAAGAATTCGGGCGCCAAGTCGAAACACGAGAATAACCGGGATAACTGGATCGGGTACTAGATCGGACCAATAATCTGCCGGTGGGAGGTCTAAGGAAAAAAAGAAGCCGATAATTAGAACTTTTGTCTTTAATTTCTTCCCTGCCCGTAGTTTACATAGGACAATCTTTGTTAGGGGATATTATTGCATCTGTTTCATTTGAATCTAAAAAAGGGTAATTTTAATTGTGTAAAAAAAAGGAATGTCGTCCGGTACTTGGAGACTCCAGGCGTGGTCCCATAGAGGATGGTCTTCAAGTATTCATCCAGAAAAATATAAAAAAGTAGGAGAACAATAAAAAAATTAAAAAAAAAAACGCCAGATGGCTGAAACAACATCAAAAAATACGTTAATATTCTGAAGTTACAATAAGTGACAATGTCGACACGCGATCGCGAAATTAGGTTAGGTTTGGGAAATGTTTACCGTTTTTTTCTCCGAACTAATGTCTAGCGCGCCAATCGGATCAATAAGAGTCCACAAGTGAGGCGAAAAATCGCTAAACTGAAAACAAATAACGATTGTGTAACCCAAACAAATTCAAGAACACGACATCGCGTCAAGAAGAAGAAATTTAAAAATAAGTTCTTACCGAAATTATGGTGTATTTTTCCAAGAAATATCTTTCCAATTGTATTACGATAACCTCGTAACACAACAAGGCTCAAATAAGAGAGGATTATCACAGATTTAGAAATTTAACGAGAGCAAAGAAATATTGTTGCTCGCTGATGAAAGTTCAACTTCAACTTCAACTTTTAATTAATGGCCTTTGTGGAAGAGACACCACAATTTTGCCAATAACACGTGCGGACTGTTAATAAACCATCAAACGTTGGAGAGTACAGTACAATTCACGAATGATGGCGGCCGTGAAGTTTGCGCAGAAGGCTGCGCAGTAACTTGTTTTAGGAACCAAATGGCGACGTGCGCGAGGCAGGGATATGCTAGGGATTGACTCTATTTAAACACAATCGTTCCTTTGTTCAATCAAAAATCGTAATCGATTTTTATCGATTTGCAATTTATTGATTTTTGTTTATATAAGATACTGAACGAAATAGATTTAAAAACTTATTAAACATTGTCGTAAGTAAATGAGATTTCAAACTTTAATTAAAAAAAAAAAATAGTAAAATTTCATTTTCTTAGTTCAAAGACATAATTTAGTTAAATATCAGTTATTTATTAACTACTACTTCAATAACTACTGTTCGAGAGTAATTTAAACCAAGTATAAATTTGATTATAAATATATTTTTATAATTCAGTTTTAATCGTTTGGAAATAAATCGACTAAACAACATCCTCGGAAATGCATATTGGACATCCCTTTTTGTTGACATCGTATATCTTCGTGCATATTCGGCAACTCTCGGTACGCGATCATGTGTCTCAGTCACACGTTAGCATTGGTGTCGAGTTCGTGTTGTTATCTCTCTCTAGAGTACGGACAGTTACAAAAGTTTTCGATAATTTGTTGTTAATTATTTTGTCGAGAGATGAGTGAATCCTTAATTTATTACGTTATTTTTATAGCTTTCTGTCTCATAGCATTTTGATATTACTTTTATTTGTACTTGGTTCCTGCATAAGGATTTTTTTATTCGTATTTCGGTTTAAAATAAAATGAATGACAATAACAGTTTTTTCTATGAGTGTACATGCGCGAAAGTTCGCAAAGGCTAACTTCAGGGCCGCCATCATTCGTGAATTGTACTATATTTAGCGTGAATTAATAGTAAAAAAAATTATATCTTTCTTTTTAATGAATTAATGAAAGTAGAAAATAAAAGAATTTCTTCGCAGATACAGACTGACAAGTGACAAGTCCTATGACCACAGATTATGACCAGTACATGACAGAGAGAAAATAAAAATATATAAAAAGGTTATAAAAGTTACAACTTAATTTTATTAATTTCAATGAATTTGCATAGTTTAAATATAAAACGTGTAAACACAAAAGGTAGAAGACATTTGACCGAGGTTGGGCGCGGAATATGAGGAGGGATGATTTCATGAAAAGAGAAGCGCAATTTAGGACAGGAGAAAAATAAATGGTCCACGTTTCCTTCATCCAAACCGCATTCACAAAGAGAGTTATTCTTAATCCTAAGTTTGGCCAAGAAAGGAGGAGAGCAACAATGATTTAAACGTATACGACAGATAGTTGAGGTAGTGATTTTTTTTTTCCAATTGATATTTGAAGAACCAAGGTTTGTGGGGTATCTCGGGTTGTATATCTCCATAAAATTTGTCCTTTATGGACTTTGAGATTTGCCATGCCTTAGACCAAGATTTAAACATGGTTATAGGAAGAGTAGAACAAATATCATGGGAATAAATTTCAGAATGGGCAAGAGAGCCAGAGAGGACAGCATTTCTGGCGCATGAATCAGCTGACTCATTACCAAGAATACCGACATGACCAGGAATCCAAGCTATAACAACATTAATTCCAAGTTCATGACATAGTGCAGTATTTTGAAAAATAAAATAAGAATTGACTTGAAGTGACCAGGTCATAAAAATACAAAAAAAATAATTAATATTTGTTGAAAATTGGGTTCTTATTGTTGGTGGAATAAAAATATTTTTAGTTTGATTTTACTACTTTTTCCTGTACAAAATAGTCAATACGTAAGTAATATTTCTTATTGCGTTGCTTTTTTTTAAGTTTTATACGCTATTTTTTAATTGTAGCAACGGTATATCGTGATATTCTCAAAATTGCTTCTTTTTAGTATGGGTAAGACTTCAGACACGTCTCCAAGAAGACGTACACAAATTCAAACATTATTTTTGGAGTCTAAACATTTTCAGAGGGATATAGCAGCTATTAAAAATGTTTTAAAGTCTGAAGTTTACAGAACTATATAAAGAAAAACTCAAAACAAATTAATATGACAAAAAAATCCAGTTACTACTCCTATTCTTTCTGTGTCCATGCCGTGAGGTTGTGGAACTCACTTCCGCCTAGCATTCGAGATTTAAAATCGATCTCACTTTTTTAAAATCGAGTAAAAGAGCACTATATTTCCTCTCAATTGTGATATTTATTTATATATTATGTATGGTATATATTAATAGCTGTAGGTTTATATTATTTTTAGGTATATATAATTATATATGACTTTGGATTAAGACTTCACATATTCTTCTTTTGCTTCCTACACACTATGGTCTACATTTCTTTTTGATTTCTCCTTTCGCAGGTCTGCTGGAAGAAATTTCTTTGGAAATAAGCAGTACCTTTGTACTAACGTCTCTTATGTATTATCTGTTTCTGTTATTTTTGTGTGTACATAAATTGTAAAATAAATAAATAAATAATGACAGGAAAAGGATCACCACTCTTCGTAAAAATCCCAAATCATAATTTATATGTTAGCGATTCTTATGATAATGTTTCATACACTATGATTATTTTCTGTATTAGCAACATTAAATGATTTTTTTTTGCACTGACAACTGGAACGAACTGCGACTTGACAGCGCGGCGCTTTTGACAGTTACAAGAGATTATAAAAGGCCACGCCGCACTGCCATGTCTCTCTTTCTTTACGTTTTAGTTTTCGGAGCAAGCAACATCTCAGTAAGTGCTAGTATATAATTTATTTATTCCTACTGTTATTGTTTGATGATATTTGTAATATGTGTGTGCTGTCAAGGCAAAAGTACAAAGGGTGTGGTACCTGTTTTGGTCGTTTTATTTAAATAACCTGATAACAAACCCCGTAGGTACACTAAATAACTTTCTTAGTCAATCTTTCTCTAAAGATAACACATATAGATAACATATATATCTCGAAAAAAGGCTGTCCCCCACTTTACTACGATTACAAACGACTAGATCCTAGTTTTCGATAGGACAATTGATCGAAGGTAGGCAAAAGAAGAGTTGATAGGTCAAGAAGAAGAGACTATTGCACTGGGCCAAACAACACCAAAATATAACTGTTACAGACTGAAGTCGAGTAAAAATAATACTTTAAATAGTACAGTACATTGTTAATTAAGTACTGTCATTATCTGATGACGTAATATAAATTTTTCAGACATGCTTCTCCGATGAATCGACGTTTCAGGTTTTGGTTGACAAAAGCTTTTTTGCCCCTTCACAAAATGTTCCTTTCCGACGACGCCCTGGAGAATAGTTCCATGAAAACTGCTATTAGGAAAGAGCTGAACACCCAGTTAGTATTATGGTGTGGTCTTTAATCTCAGCCAAGAGTATGGGGGCGTCTACATAATTATCATGAAAGAGACCGAGAGGCAAGGTCAGTACAAACGAGTACCTACTAGAAACTGAACTGCAGCCGCAGCTCGAAGGATGGTCCCCTATTGACGAAGCGTCCTTTTATAAGCACGAATCTGCATTGTGGTACAAAACCAGGGTTGTTAGCAGTAACAGTAGATGCAGATATCTGGCTAAAAAACATTAATGTTTTACGCTAGCCAAGCAATTCACCAGGCATGAACACTATTGAAAACATCTGGGAGCTCACCAAGCAGAAGATCGCCACCAATCAAATAAATGATTTATTATTATTCTTATATAAGCACTAGCTGATTACAGTTCTCATTAAAGAGTGTTATAGTAACACAACCCTGCAACAGAATGCGAAAATTTGCATAGAGAGCATATCACGATGAAACTATAACAATGGTAGCAATGGAAACTATAACAAAATTCTGGTAATATTCGTCCAACTTACTATGTAGGTACCTTTTGTTTTCAAAAATATATTAATGATTTTGCTTTTAATTTTCTTGTTTTTATTATCTCAATTAATAAAGTCTATATATAAAAAAAAACTACTGAGGTGTCAAGGGACACCCGGATGGAACGAAGTTCCGTTCTGGCTTGCTTTCTATAAGAGAGAGAGAGAGAGACGGACAGAGAAACATGCGCACGCCGCACGGCTTACAATAGCTTACTATAGCAAAAAGTATCGTTACAACTTTTCGTGAGAATTTTTTCCGTCTAGCCAATACAAGATAACTAAAAAATACTATCCCATTTTATGTACATTTTGACAGCACTATTTCAACATCTTCGAAACCATGAAAACGACACTCATGACGAAAAAGTTGATAATTTCTGACAGCCGCCATCTTAGATTTACATTTTGACAGCACTATCGGCTTCAACAACCTCGAAAACCATGAAAAAGACACCCATATCGAAAAAGTTGATAATTTATTGCAGCCGCCATCTTAGATTTACATTTTGACAGTACAATCGGTTTCAACACCCTCGAAAACCACGAAAACGACACCCATGACGAAAAAGTTGATAATTTCTTGCAGCCGCCATCTTGGATTTACATTCTGACAATACTATCGGTTTCAACACCCTTGAAAACCACGAAAACGACACCCATGACGAAAAAGTTGATAATTTCTTGCAGCCGCCATCTTGGATTTACATTCTGACAATACTATCGGTTTCAACACCCTTGAAAACCACGAAAACGACACCCATGACGAAAAAGTTGATAATTTATTGCAGCCGCCATCTTAGATTTACATTTTGACAGTACAATCGGTTTCAACACCCTCGAAAACCATGAAAACGACACCCATGACGAAAAAGTTGATAATTTCTTGCAGCCGCCATCTTGGATTTATATTTTGACAGTACTATCGGTTTCAACACCCTCGAAAACCATGAAAACGACACCCATGACGGAAAATTTGATAATTTCTTGCAGCCGCCACCTTGGATTTATATTTTGACAGTACTATCGGTTTCAACACCCTTGAAAACCATGAAAACGAAACCCATGACGAAAAATTTTTTTTTTTTGCAGCCGCCATCTTGGATTTGTATTTTGACAGTACTATCGGTTTCAACACCCTCGAAAACCATGAAAACGACACCCATGACGGAAAAGTTAACAATTTCTTGCAGCCGCCATCTTGGATTTACATTTAGACAGTACTATCGGTTTCAACACCCTCGAAAACCATGAAAACGACACCCATGACGAAAAAATTGATAATTTCTTGCAGCCGCCATCTTGGATTTACATTTTGACAGTACTATCGGTTTCCACGCCCTCGAAAACCATGAAAACGACACCCATGACGAAAAAGTTCATAATTTCTTGCAGCCGCCATCTTGGATTTACATTTTGACAGTACCATCGGTTTCAACACCCTCGAAAATCATGCAAACGACACCCATGACGGAAAATTTGATAATTTCTTGCAGCCGCCATTTTGGATTTATATTTTGACAGTACCATCAGTTTCAACACCCTCGAAAACCATGAAAACGACACCCATGACGAAAAATTTGATAATTTCTTGCAGCCGCCATCTTGGATTTATATTTTGACAGTACCATCGGTTTCAACACCTTCGAAAACCATGAAAACGACACCCATGACGAAAAAGTTGATAATTTCTTGCAGCCGCCATCTTGGATTTATATTTTGACAGTAAAAGTGTCGGTACAATTTTTCGTGAGAATTTTTTCCGTCTAGCCCCATTTCACAACGCGCGATAAGGAACTTCGTTCCAATACTAACCGGACCTACAACCAACCATTTGCCTGCAACATTCAGTTGTAGATAATATGAAAATTTTTGTGGTGTCCCTAATATGGCCACCTACTAGGTAGGTACATATTCCCCTATCCCCATCATCGTACTTTTTACGCAACTGATCTTAAAATCCATGGGGTTGTTGGTGTATAAAAGCCTTGTTCAAGCTTATTTTTAGAAAAGGTAGCTTTAGCCAGCAGTTTCGTAGTGCGCGAAACTGCTAGCTAAAACTACTTAATTTTAATATGTGTAGCCTTGGTTAAGCGTAATCTTAACCTACCTACTAAGAATAAGCATAAACAAGGTTTTTAGGAAATTACATATTTTGTGTGTCTATGTGAATATTACCTACATTGCCTGTGCGTAGTGAAATTTGGCTCTGAAACGTGGTCGTTCACAATACGCCTCATCAAATAGTTTTAAGTTACACAAAAAACAATGGAGAGAAAGATAAGCTTAAGTGGCAGTAAGCTGGGGACATTGCTCTCAGAACAGATGATCGATGGGGCCGAAAGGTTCTGGTATGGCGACCGGATACCTGAAGACACAGCGTTAAAAAGGCCTCGCAACAAGGGTACCAATAACCCTTTTTAGGGTCCCGTAGTCAACTAGGAACCCTTATAGTTTCGCCATGTCTGTCTGTCCGTCTGTCTGTCTGTCCGTCCTCGCTTAATCTCTGTGACCGTTAGCACTAGAAAGCTGAAATTTGGTATCAATATGTATATCAATCACGCCGACAAAGTGGTAAAATAAAAATTGGAAATAAATGTTTTATTAGGGTAGCCCCGCTATATGTAAAGTGGGAAGTGATTTTTTTTTCAACTTCAATCCTAACGTGTGATATATTGTTGGATAGGTATTTAAAAATGAATAGGAAAAAAAATTGATAATGTCGTCAATTTCGGAAATAATCGCTCCAAAAGTAAAAAACAATGTGCCCCCCCCCTAACTTTTGAACCATAAGTTAAGAAAATATGAAAAAAATCTGAAAAGTAAAACTTTATAAGGACTTTCTAGGAAAATCATTTTGAACTTGATGGAAAGAACAGTTTTTGTACAAAAAAAACAAAAAGGTTGTACAAAATAATTTCTGGACTAAGTTTGTAGTATAATTGCATATGCAAGCATTTTTCTTAACTTCGTTTACATGTTTTATTATCCTGAACGTATCTTTTTTCAAACAAAAAAAGAATGATTAAAATTCGTTCTCGCAATCCAAAATTACCACTGAAAACTTCTTCTGGGTATTAATTAGTAACCCAATTCCCCGAGAGATGGCGCTGTACTTGGGCTATTTCGCGTTCGCGCTGTTAGGATTTTCCTGAGTTGATGGGGTCGGGTATTATCGAATTGTTCGGTTGGTCTCTCCTTGGCATTGGCGGTATTATCTTTTATCTACATAAAACTTCTATCAGGAACACGCTAAGGCAATTTAGAACAAAACTAAAATTCATTTTTTAACGCCATGTATCAAAATGTTAAGGTAAAAACCAGTTCATAAATGTGTGGGTGACTCACACATATTTATTCAGTGCACACTATACACGTACACAATAAATATATACTCACCTACATACATCTATTGACATAATAGATGTATGTAGGTGAGTATATAGTATATATTTATACATTCATATATATTTATATATTTCCAAGTTCACAACACACATATTCACCAACACTAAACACGACATATACATTGACGTGACGCTATGGACACGCACACAGTCGATGACGCGCCGGCGATTTATTGTCTTCTACCGCCAAGCTGCAGCACTATGTTACATTTAGTTTTCTCACCAGTCACGATCTGTGCTGCCCGCTAGGCCTACGTGCGCTTGCGCCGATAGTAAAAAGTGTGAACTGCATCTACCCGCGCTAACTGTATAGCTGTGTTTGCAAAGACTGTGCATTATATTTCACTGCTGTATTTATCTGTCTGTACCTGGCTTATCTTGCGCCTTCTATTAACTTGTGTTATTGTGCTGTGTGTAAGGAGATTATACCTGGAGATACTACAACAAGGAATTTCATTTACTCGCCACCTACCCAGTGAGTACCTACCTACACCACACAGACACCACCCGAACAACCAAAAATGGTTCGATAGATGGCGTTGCGTAATGACGTCATCTTTTTAAAAGACGATGTTAAGATTTTCCGTGCTTTCATGATCTACCGTGGTAAAAAATCGTTGCTTTTTAAATATATTCGTAAATTTACGAGTGCACCATTGCTGTTTCTACTACTTGCATACTGTTTGTGTTTAGTTATCACCGTACTTTGTGGGCCCGTTTTTAGTGTTCCGTATTTATTAGAGTTCCGTACTTAGTATGTCAACGTAACAAATAGCCTTTTTTAAACTCATAAGTGGGAACTGTTACGGGGTGGGTCAAAATAGGCTTTTTTAAAAAAAACTTTAATTGTACTGGAAGAACTTTTAATTAATAAAGAAAGTTTACAAGAAAGCCTATTGTCCGCGACGACGTTCAATTCCACACTAACTGTAAAAAGTATATTCCTAAGTTATTGCAATATGCTGAGTCAATGGAAAAACGTGGGATACACGTGTTGCAGCGTCAGCTGTTAATTATTATATTCTTAATAATGTTATTTAATATATAACATAACACTTATTGTGACGGACGGGAAACTACGGAACCCTACACTGAGCGTGGCCCGACACGCTCTTGGTCGGTTTTTTTTTAGTAAGGCTTACGTGAATTCGATAGAGGCGTGATAAACAGGTCCGGCCGTTGTGGTAATACTTGGGAGAATCCTTTGTCTAGCAATGAAATGTAAGAATCATGCCCATCCGCCGTACCATATTGCGCCACAAGTATATTAATACCAAAAATAATGTCTTATTTATGTGTACAATGTACTGAATTTTGTACACTTTTTTTAACCTGGTTAAAAATTATCATAAAAAAGATATAAAATGATTAACAATTCCTACTTCCGAAAAATATAACGTCATTTCAATAATCTTTACGTTCCGATTACAGTTGTCAGTTATTTTCGTAATCAGACCAAAGAGTATGTAAATCGAACGCTTTTATTCTGGCGATGATAATAATAACATGGTTCGCTTAATTGATTTTATCTGCTATGTAGGTGAATAAGATTATATAATAGAAAATAATAAAACTAATAGAAATGAATTCTTTTAAATTATTTTATTTTATCTCACCATTTCATAAAGTAAACATTGCGTACATCACAAACTTAAAACTTGACACTGTCAATTCGGTAATGACATTTTGGTATTTTGTTATATTGAAGTTTATAGCTTTGATGTTTTTGTTCTACATTTGAGTAGTTCTGGTAGTTTTATTGCATAATAATTAATTAAATACGTCTATAATAACTGTTGACAATTTGAGATAATGACTCATGTGTTGCATGTGGCAAGGTTTCTAAAGTGGGAAAGCGCGACGCATGTTTGGGACGCGCAGGTCACGCATGCAGTTCCATTTGCTTTTATACTATGTATCTGCAGACGAAACGAAGTATCTACAACATACGGGGCGCGAGCGCGCGGGCAGACGGAAGGGCGCAATGAATTGCACGCATGCCGCTCGCGAGCGGCTCGCTACCGGCGGCATTCGCCAGATGTGATCATACTCAAAGAAAACACGGATACATTGTGTGAAGAAAAAGGAATCCGTGATAACGTGACGGTTGACATGATAGAATTGAAGAAAAAAATGTTGTGGGCCTACTCTAAGTAACATGGGCCGAGGCCAGGAAGATGATGATAAATTGATAATAATATACTTTAAAAATAAATGACTTTCTTTATCTGACTAACAATTACAAATTCTTTATTTGTGTTATCTTAATTCACGCGAGGAAGTGAACATGCCGGCTGTGACCGCAGTGAAGCCGATTTGACGCCAATATTAGTTATTTGTCGCTAAAATTATTCAACTAGGTACGTCAGTTGTTTCACATAAATGTATTAATATCTAATGTAAATAGATTGATATAAATACTATGTAATTATGTAATAAAGTCTAATTCTACGCTACGAACAACGCTATTTCATTACAACGAGACCATCGACTCCTCTCACTGTTACTACACTTATAAATGGTTGCTCATAGCTTTGGCCTTACCCAGCCATAGTTTACGGTGGAGGTGAGCCTTGCTTCCTCCTTCTGCGAAGCAGTAACGCTAGCGAAGGAGGAGGCCGCACGCGTGAGGGAACGTCCTCACGCCCCAGCCGCCGAGATTCCGACCCCGACTACCGGCCACGATAGACGCGGGCTTGAGGACGTTGAGCAATGGGTAGTTCGTCGTTTGACCGTCCGGTAACTAACCGGACCGAACCTGTCGTCAACAGCGCGTAGTGATCCACGCGCTCCTCAAAGGGCCGATGCCCGCTAGCTGGAACCGAGAGCAATTTCTGAAGAAGAAGTCCTAGAACGCAAAGGGCAATTGGCATCCTTCCCACTTTCCGCCCGTTGCATTAGGGTTCATGGTAACAGGCTTCCCGCACTATTTACATATATTGTAGCTATATGGTTAGGACTAGGTTGATATGTGCAGCTATGGTTGTTGATAAGCTACAATCAACCCCCTTACTGTACATTTAGGTACCTGAATGTACTACCCACAACCTATGTATGTGATGTACTGCGTTTATTGATGAGAGAAAACGAACTAAAACTCGTAGTAAGTTTGTATAGGTCATGATAACTATAAGATGATACTAATAAATAAATAAAATACTAAACCATTACGACTTTTAACAGTCTTAAGGTAGTGTCTTTCAGTGTAGGCCTAGGTATAGCGTGAAGAATACCCATGAGCGATAAAAGCCTGAGCGTAAGCAACGACACAATATAGGAGCGAAGGCATCCGGATTCTACTATAACTCGCACGTGTAATATATCAATAACAATCCTCCCCTACGCAACAATTCAGCCTAAATCGCATATCAATAATCACGACGGTTAAAAATTGCTATAAAATATTTTCAGGCGTTTACTTACTTTTTTGAATATTTCAAAAACCTGGTCAAATATTAACAAAATGTTTGACCAGGTTCGGGATAGGTTAGGAATAGTGTTAGGTAGTGAAAAGTTAAATAATAACTACTCTTGAGAGTAATTTGGCTTGACGCAAGTTGGTACGGCGCCACATACAAATTTGGGCATTGTCTTTTATTTATTTGCTAGAATATAGGTACACATAGGTATTAACATGTTGAAATATTTTTTAAGACTCACTATATTCGACTTAACAGTCGTGCAAATATTTTAAAGCATGCACAATAGTACAATTACCTATGTCATGAAATTTCATCACTGTCATTAGTAACATTAGTCAAACATAATAAAATTTACAGTCAATAATTTTAATTTGGCACATACCATTATAAAATATACTAAAATTTGTGTAGAATTATTTGATTAATTGATTAGAAAATTTATAATTATTGTCAATAGTTATAATTTAAATAAATGTGCGTAGGTCATAATTATTACATACTAATACATCAAGTCTGTTTAAAATTTAAATAATCATCTATTGAATAAAAACATCTGTCACAAAGCCAATTTTTCAAAGTTCTATTAAATTCCAAGTCATTCAATTTTCGCATTTTTTCAAGTAGTTTATTATAAATTTTCACCGCCATGGTGTAGCAGTTTTTGTTACACAACTTTAATCTGTTTCGAGGAACTACCAGAGGTTTTTGTACAATTTTCCTCTTAAATTGGGCTTTATCATCCTGCTCAAAGAGTGAAAGATGGTTTCTAACGAATTTAGACATTTCAAATACGTATAGGGATGGCAGAGTAAGCAAACGATTTTTAGTGAAGATTGGTCGGCACGAATCAGTCCATTTGAGTCCATAGATAGACCTTATGCATTTCTTTTGGGCTATAAAAGCTCTCTGGGCGTCTGTAGAGTTTTCCCATATAATTATCCCATACCTCAATACTGAACACACATGACTGTGGTATACCATTAGAGCTGTTTCTTTATTAATTATCTTTTTTATTCTACGAAGCGCATTAACGAATTTGTGATTTTTTTTACAAACAACAAACAATGTGAGATTTCCAGTTACAATAATTATCAATATTTATTCCTAGAAATTTCATTTCATTTACTTCTTCAATAATATTATTATTATATCTAATTGGTAAGTCTATTGTGTCTTTTTTATTTCTGTTGTTAAGTAAGGTAAGTATTTCATAAATTTAGTTTTTTCGGTATTTATTTCTAAATTATTTGCAGTTAACCAGTCATGTATATCCTGTAGGGCTCTATTGGTAACGTTTATCGCCTGATCAGTAGTAGCTTCTTTAGTTAAAACCGTAGTATCATCTGCAAATAGTACTACGTACTGGTCCGTTGATTCTGGCAATTCATTTATATATGCTAAAAATAGTATCGGGGCTAGCACGGTCCCTTGTGGTACACCATAGTAATTTGTTAAGAAAGATGACCTGTAGGTCATTTTTTTTACCTGCGTGCTGCGTGATTACCTGCGTGTTAGCCTCTGGATCCATTTTTACTATCTCTGTGCATTGTTTACGACCCTTTAAATAACTTTCGAACCAACTGTAGGCAGGACCTTTTATACCGTACTGTTCTAATTTATTTAATAATCTATCATGGCAAACCATATCGAACGCTTTAGTCATGTCTAGAAATACAGCTATAGGGATTTCTTTTTTGTCGACTGATCTGAGAATTTCAGTTATTATTTTAAAACATGCCAATGTAGTAGATTTGTTTTTAATAAAACCGTTTTGCTGTTTACTTATTACATCGTTTTTTTCAAAAATGTTCAAAAGTCTAACACACATTGCTTTTTCAAATACCTTGGAGAGAATTGGCACCAAAGTAATCGGTCTATAATTCTCCGCTTCTGTTTTGGAATTCTTTTTATATAGAGGTTTTACGACGGAGAATTTTAGAGCATTAGGAAAGGTTCCATTTTCCAAAGACAGATTTATTAAATAGGTTAATGGATTTATTATAGCAGCTAAATTATCTTTTAATAATCGAGTGGTAATACCATCATATCCTGCTGAATTTGTATTCCGTAGCTCTTTTACTATTTTATAAACTTCAACATTGTCAACTGGTTCGAGATAGATAGAGTTTGCTAACCTTCTTCCTATTATTGGTTAGTTTTTTGGGTGCTCGTTGGGTTTTGGTTTTGCGATATTAATAAAGAAATCATTGAGATATGTTTCACCTCTGTCCAGCATGCACTTCCCATTCGAAATTGCCTTGATTTCTTTTGTTGCATTGTTTTGTTTAAGTTTTTTTTACTATTTTCCATGTGGCTTTGCACTTGTTTTTAGCTTTTTCTATAGTATGTTTATTTTTACTGTTTTGAATATTAGCAACACATTTTCTTAAGATTTTACTATATGTGGTGTATTTGAGTCTATTTTGTCCACTTTTGTTTTTATAATATTCATTTTGTAGTTTCCGCTTAGTTACAAAAGACTTTTTTAAGCCCTTTGTAATCCATTTTGGGTTTGTTGAGTTATGGTTCATTTTGACTTTTATCAGTGGAAAACAAAGATTAAAAAAGAGACAAATTTCATCATGAAACAGAGAAAATGCTTTATTTACGTCTGCTTCTGTAAAGACCTCTGAGAAAGACAATTTACTGAGATAATAATTAAACTTGTTCAGATTATCTCTACATAGGTCTCTTTTATAAGCAAACCAATGTTGCTTAACAAGATTTTTTGCTCTGGTCTTTAATGACAAAGTTTGTCCTGTGTTATGATCAGACAATCCTAATTCGTGTACCTCTCCTTTCGCATCTTTTATATCACTAATTATATTGTCAATACAGGTTTTCTGTCGAGTTGGTTCACTTATGTGAGGTGTCAAATTATAATTGTATAGTATATTAATAAATTCATTTTTAATTTTAGAGTCAATTTGAATGTCAATATTAAAGTCACCGCATATTATGTTATTATATTTATTATCTTTGTCATGTATCCTATCTAGCACTATTTGTAGTTTCCGAAAAAATATTTTTACGTCTGAATTTGGCGTTCTATAAACACAAAATAAATTTACGCCATATTTCTGAATAATACCGCATATTCCAAAATGTTTGTCCAGAGTAATATTGTCTAACCATTTTATTTTTTCGTATTCAATGTCCTGCTTTATTAGTATGCAAACACCGCCGCGTCTCTGATCTGTCCTAGAGTACCAACTCACTAATTTATAAGAATCTAATCTCATGTTTTCTTCATCTCCTGATTTAATAAAAGTTTCAGTTAGACATATAAAGTCAACTAAACATTGTTTGTCTCGAAGTAAATTTAGTGCCATTTCAATATCATCGGATTTATTGATAGCACCAGCAATATTCTGATGAAAGACGACAAGATTTCCATGAGTTGCTTTAGGCACGAAAAAATGTTTCATCTGCCCTATAACCTATGGTGCCTTTAGCGTGAGAAGCCTCATTTGAATATTGTTTAAGAAATGAGTGATTGATTTGTGTACTCTGGGTTTTTTTACAGATCGTATTTGGTTTCCAAATCTTAGAACCATTTGATAAAAAAGTTTTATCGTAGTCCAATTGATCTAACATCAAGTTTATTTGATAGCCGAGCGATGAAATCCTGTCATATTTTGCGATAAATGAACATTGTTCAACCTGTCTACATAAAAGATGTAACATTTCATTAATTTTTTTTTCTTTATGGCAGATGTTTTTACTCACACCTAAAATAATCACGGGACAACCAATCGATTTGAGAAACAAGCACAACTCTGTCACCAATTTTAGACTATTATAATCATTTTGTCCTACAGATATAATTACCTAGTTTATCGTCATGGGTAATGTCAAACAATTTTATACAAGTCAAAATTTCTTCTGTAGAAGCGTTGGGTTTGACAATCGATTGGAAGCGATAATGATTATAGGGGTTGTAAAATCGAGATTTGTAGAGGTGTGTAGCTAATCCACTACATTGTCTCCCCCCTATGATAAAAGCCCTCTTTTCGCATTTGAACCTCGAGTTCCTACATTCAGGTTCTAGTGTATTGATATTCGTCTTGAAATTACGGATTTTGTCAACAAGAACATGATTCGTTTGAAGTTTTGTGCTGTCTACGGGATATTCGACGAAATCCGTTTCGGTGTGTATCTGCACTTCATGTTCTAAGAAGGAATTTAAGGGGTTTAGATGTTGGATTTCTATATTTCTTGTTCTTTGATCGGGGCTTAAGATGATTTCCGGTTTTAGAATTATTTCTTGTTCCGGTTTTGTTGATAGATTTGTATTTTCTCCGGCTAGTTTTAGAGGTGATAAATGAAAACTATTTGTGAGTCTACGTCTCACACTCTTTTTGGTGCTTGAAGACATGTTATGTTTAAACGTAGACAATGGACTTCTACACAATTGTCTAAGTACACTCAGCTCCTGGTTAAAGGTAGTCATTTGTTTTTTTAAGTCTATGTTCTCTAAGATAATATTCTCCATTTCATACTGAGTACTTTCTAAACGGTCTTTTAATTCTCTAATCTCATTCTTTAACTCCGACACAAATGCAGACGACATATTTGTTGAGAGGTCCAGGCTTCGACATAATACTTCATCAGACGACATCAAACTTGTATTAAGACTATGATTTGGTGACTCCAAAGATCTCGATTCTGTCACAATTTGGTGTTTTCGTAAAGTAACATTATTTTAGAATAGAATAGAATAACTTTTATTCGGTACAGACACAGCACAACGGTTACATACACAAAGTAAACAAGAATAAAAGTACAAAGTACGCCGAGCGTGCCCGCACCGAAAGGGTGACCACCTCAGCATCTGCTGGGCGTTTTTATTCGTGACACCCAGCGCTGATTTTCAGTTGGCACCCCGCAGTGACGCACGGACTAGGGTAAAGCATATATAATTATAATCGTATGTGTAATTGAAATAAATATGCAATAGTGTACTTACGGGTGTAAAATTTAATTGAAATAAAATACATAAATAACTATTTGATGAATAACAGAGCAATATTATAAAATAAAATCTGTGCCACATTGGATAAAACTATAAAATAATTTAGTACCCACAATACTCCGATAAAAAAAAAAGAAAAACATCAGCCGACGCGCGGCGCGATGTTCAACACCATGACGCATAAGCGAGCCACCGCTGCACCAGCCCGGCAATTAGCCGTCACCTAGGACTAATACCATAACTATAAATTAATATACGAAGCCAGCAAAAACAAAAAGATAAACATTGCCGTCTAGAAAATGTTTACAAGTGCCAGTATAAAGTTACTATTATGTGATTTTTTGGAACGAAGTTCCTTATCGCGCGTTGTGAAAAGGGGCTAGACGGAAAAAATTCTCACGAAAAATTGTGCCGACACTTTTACTGTCAAAATATAAATCCAAGATGGCGGCTGCAAGAAATCATCAACTTTTTCGTCATGGGTGTCGTTTTCATGGTTTTCGAGGGTGTTGAAACCGATAGTACTGTCAAAATGTAAATCCAAGATGGCGGCTGCAAGAAATTGTTAACTTTTCCGTCATGGGTGTCGTTTTCATGGTTTTCGAGGGTGTTGAAACCGATAGTACTGTCAAAATATAAATCCAAAATGGCGGCTGCAAGAAATTATCAAATTTTCCGTCATGGGTGTCGTTTTCATGGTTTTCGAGGGTGTTGAAACCGATGGTACTGTCAAAATATAAGTCCAAGATGGCGGCTGCAAGAAATTATAAAATTTTTCGTCATGGGTGTCGTTTTCATCGTTTTCGAGGGTGTTGAAACCGATAGTACTGTCAAAATGTAAATCCAAGATGGCGGCTGCAAGAAATCATCAACTTTTTCGTCATGGGTGTCGTTTTCATGGTTTTCGAGGGTGTTGAAACCGATAGTACTGTCAAAATATAAATCCAAGATGGCGGCTGCAAGAAATTATTAACTTTTCCATCATGGGTGTCGTTTTCATGGTTTTCGAGGTTGTTGAACCCGATAGTACTGTCAAAATGTAAATCCAAGATGGCGGCTGCAAGAACTTATTAACTTTTCCGTCATGGGTGTCGTTTTCATGGTTTTCGAGGGTGTTGAAACCGATAGTACTGTCAAAATATAAATCCAAAATGGCGGCTGCAAGAAATTATCAAATTTTCCGTCATGGGTGTCGTTTTCATGGTTTTCGAGGGTGTTGAAACCGATGGTACTGTCAAAATATAAGTCCAAGATGGCGGCTGCAAGAAATTATAAAATTTTTCGTCATGGGTGTCGTTTTCATCGTTTTCGAGGGTGTTGAAACCGATAGTACTGTCAAAATGTAAATCCAAGATGGCGGCTGCAAGAAATCATCAACTTTTTCGTCATGGGTGTCGTTTTCATGGTTTTCGAGGGTGTTGAAACCGATAGTACTGTCAAAATATAAATCCAAGATGGCGGCTGCAAGAAATTATTAACTTTTCCATCATGGGTGTCGTTTCCATGGTTTTCGAGGTTGTTGAACCCGATAGTACTGTCAAAATGTAAATCCAAGATGGCGGCTGCAAGAACTTATTAACTTTTCCGTCATGGGTGTCGTTTTCATGGTTTTCGAGGGTGTTGAAACCGATAGTACTGTCAAAATATAAATCCAAGAAAGTGGCTGCAAAAAAAAAAATTTATCGTCATGGGTGTCGTTTTAATGGTTTTCGAGGGTGTTGAAACCGATAGTACTGTCAAAATATAAATCCAAGATGGCGGCTGCAAGAAATTATCAAATTTTCCGTCATGGGTGTCGTTTTCATGGTTTTCGAGGGTGTTGAAACCGATAGTACTGTCAAAATATAAATCCAAGATGGCGGCTGCAAAAAATTATTCAATTTTTCGTCATGGGTGTCGTTTTCATGTTTTCAAGGGTGTTGAAACCGATAGTATTGTCAAAATGTAAATCCAAGATGGCGGCTGCAAGAAATTATCAACTTTTTCGTCATGGGTGTCGTTTTCGTGGTTTTCGAGGGTGTTGAAACCGATTGTACGGTCAAAATGTAAATCTAAGATGGCGGCTGCAATAAATTATCAACTTTTTCGATATGGGTGTCTTTTTCATGGTTTTCGAGGTGGTTGAAGCCGATAGTGCTGTCAAAATGTAAATCTAAGATGGCGGCTGTCAGAAATTATCAACTTTTTCGTCATGAGTGTCGTTTTCATGGTTTCGAAGATGTTGAAATAGTGCTGTCAAAATGTACATAAAATAGGATAGTATTTTTTAGTTATCTTGTATTGGCTAGACGGAAAAAATTCTCACGAAAAGTTGTAACGATACTTTTTGCTATAGTAAGCTATTGTAAGCCGTGCGGCGTGCGCATGTTTCTCTGTCTGTCTCTCTCTCTCTCTCTCTCTCTTATAGAAAGCAAGCCAGAACGGAACTTCGTTCCATCCGGGTGTCCCTTGACACCTCAGTAGTTTTTTTATTTATATTGCAATTGGAAAGGAGTCAGGCTGAAATAAACAAAAGTGAAGTGAAACCATGAGGTTAGCAACGGGCTCATCGCATCAACCCTACCCACCAGCTGGGAGGTAGCTAAAGATAAGAAATAGGTACATAAATTGGATATTCTTGCTCCATCTCAAATTATTGTTCTACAGACTGAGATTTTCTTAATTCTATGTAGGTTATATTATTTTAGGCAATACTATTGTCGTTATCTATTCCACAAAATATCTTAAAATGGTATAAAATAATAATAGGTTTTTGTGGTTTGATTCTCCAGAAATTTCGAAAAAATGAAACAAAAATCCAAAAAGTCCTCGTTAGCGGGATTTTAAATTCGCACCTCATGTATTGCGAAGCGGAGCGTTGCCACTTAGTCAAAGCTCTCGTACGTCATTAATGTGAAATAGACGATTCCTTGAAGAGCAAAGTTTTGAGTTAAGATGACCGTCGATTAGCAGAGTCCAAAGGTCAGTTTTCGAAACAAAGCAAAACGTATTGAAGATTATTAACGGTTTGCTATTGTACAATATTTAAAAATTCACTCACTTGGTTTCACAAAATCCTTTTGTTTTTTGGTGAGATCGTTTTCACTAGATTAGGTACAGATGTTTTCTGGTATAGGTAACTATATTTCCGAATATTTAGTTGGTTTGCTGATACGACTCCACTAAATGTTTTGTTTATTTCATCACGTAAACTTGTACTTTTCATATCACCAACATTACACGTCGTGAATTACTTAACACTTGACAAGATTCAAAAGTAAAATGATAAAATATATTACTTATGCTATTTTTAAATTATTTTGCTACGGAGTCGATGTTTATCGTGGCAACAGCGCCATCTATCAATGGATGCCTTTCAGCTCAAATGATGATGACGATCGATGTTGGCATGTTGATGATATCAATCTCTCAGAAAGATTATTCCAATTATTAAAGATTGGCTTAATCTGACCTCTCCAAAGAAAAATAAATGTTGCATCCTATTAGTAAATCTTAACTGTACAGCATTTCTGTATAAATTCACAAAGGCTTCGCCATCATCATCGAAATGACTCCCCATTTACCTATTTCTATATTACTTGTCAGAAGAAAACCTAAAATATTCTAAACAAAATTCTAAAATTCTAATCATTCGGGGTAAAAAACGATCATCATCTAGATTTTCCAAAAGTACCTACTAAATTAATTAGTATCTTCTATCCTTTGGTCGAATTTGCTGTAGACCCCGCGCCGGTTCAATTCGGTACTGTCGGCGCTTCACACCAGGACAGCATCGAATGTTACACAAAGCACAGGTCCAATCATTTGTGGAGCCACATGTGGGCGGTGGGTTTTTCAATAAGCATTTCTCTGAAATCTTTAAATTTGAATAAAACAAATTGTGTGTAATCGATTTTTTTAAATAATTTGGATGGAATATTATATCCGTTCAAATGTCCACTGCAACTTTGCTGGATAGCGCGCATACGAAATATACAACTTTCCATGTCCTTTACTGTTTTCATTATTAGGAGTTTCGTCTGCTCATTGTCGAAACTTCCTGAAAAGTATAATTCACCGTGTGAGTAATATTATAAGTAATTATTAAATAGTCAAAAAGTATCAAGTTTTTATTATAGAAATTAAAAAACGAATCTAGAAATGTTGAATTATTTAATTGCTGAATTATTGTATCCAACCGTCGCATTTTCTCTAAATGTTTCTAATTTAATTCACTTTTTGCGTCTTTTTTGTCCATCATATTAAATAGTAGTCTCTCCATCGAACTAGTGATTGTTTTCGGCATTATTTTAAGCAAAATGAGTATGTAAACAAACAACGAGTTATGTACGAAACGTCAAGAACACAATTTTGATAATTCTTATTTTTTGTTAACTAGTTTTGTTACTATTAGTAACGTTTGATAAATAATTCGTTGTCATCTTTCGATGGTCAAACTTCTATGAGACATGCTTACTCACTCGGGCGACGCGACGCAACGCGCGACCGTGCTGCGGAGTGCCGCTGTATGTCTGGGCCGGCACCGCTTCGCCATACTTATACAGGGGTCTTACCATGACCTCTTATGGAAACGTTCAATTGCCAGTGAGTCAAATTCCTTTCAAAAGCAGGCCTGCTTCTGAATCGCTAAAAATCGTACCATGACAGTTCTAAAGTTGAACGACTTTTGTACCTATAGAGGTGAAAAGTTACGCTTGAAGATCGCTTAATTTGACATTACAGACGCTCAAAAGACGGTCATCTGCTGTCAAATACACGTCAAATAGCAAGCCGTAGTACAAAAATGACAAAAAGTCTATATGTATACAAAAAAACCGGCCAAGTGCGAGTTGGACTCGCCCATGAAGGGTTCCGTAGCAGCAAGTAACATAATATAAAAGTTCTTGTAGTTCGTTGTAACTTTGATCGATGTTTTAATAATAGTGTATATTTTTAGATTTATGACGTATTAAAAAAAACTACTCACTAGATCTCGTTCAAACCAATTTTCGTTGGTAGTTTGCATGTTACATCATATATTTTTTTAGTTTTATCATTCTCTTATTTTAGAAGTTACAGGGGGGGACACACATTTTACTACTTTGGAAGTGTCTTTCGTGTAAACTATTCAGGTTATAAAAAAATGATATTAGAAACCTCAATATCATTTTTAAAGACCTATTCATAGATACCCCACACGTACGGGTTGAACGAAAAAAAAATTTATGTGTTTCAGTTCTAAGTATGGGAACCCCCAAAAGTTATTGTTTTTTTTTCTATTTTTGTGTGAAAATCTTAATGCGGTTTTTTTTTTCGATGGGAAAAATCATCTTATGACAACCCCCGCTCTTGGGCGGAGCGGGAGATAGTGTCAGACTCTTACTGACTAGAAAACCCATCCTGTTCCTTCAAGCCTTCATACCGGGGCTCAAGCGCCCTTTCAGATAACCCTGGCCCCAGTAGGCTTCGACCCGGCTGGGCCCCTGCTGTTGCTGACAACTCCTTGAGGCGCGCGGGAACAGCGCGCGCCGTCGACGACTTGGGCTTGGTCCGGACAGTTACCAGACGGCCGGACAGCGAGCTACCCATTGCTCATTGTCCGCAAGCCCGCGCCTACGGTGGCTGGAAATCGGGATCGGAATCCCGGCGGCGGCGAGAGCACCGTTGCCTGATGCGGTCGGCCTCCTCCTTAGCGAGCATTACTGCTTCGCAGAAGTCGGCGACCGCCTGCCACTCCTCCTCGCTCCGGACCATGGCCTCGACCAAGGCCCGGCGCGAGAGGTCTCCGCCGCCGATCACCTCCACGAGGGCACGTCGATGCTCCGCCCAAGCAGGGCACACCGCGATTGTGTGCTCCACCGTGTCCTCCGGGCGTACCGCACAGTGGCGACACCCGGGCGTCACTTCCGCTATCTTAATGCGGTACACCACACAGTACAGCTTTTATAGTTTCGAAAAAAAATGGCTGTGACATACGGACGGACAGACAGACAGACAGACAGACAGACAGACAGACTGACAGACAGACAGACATACAGACAGACAGACATGACCAATCTATAAGGGTTCCGTTTTTTGCCATTTGGCTACGGAACCCTATAAAAGGTGAACGAATCTTGAGCGGATTTCGTAAACGTCACTTAGCGGGCCAGTTACAGGCCTGCTATAACGAAGTCATAGTACAATACTGCCGGGCAGTTCAACTTCAGCCCTGCTATAAGAGGTCATGGTAAGCCCCCAGTAGGCATAACGGATCTTGAGCGCTCGGCGCCGCGGCGTCAGAGTGGGGATCGCTTTGCGAATTCCATACATTGGCGAGCCAATCGTCTTCGTTGTTAGACACATGCAGCAACGCAGGGAACGAATGAGGAGTGACGTCTATGACGCGATGGCGCGGAGAGCCAATCACTGACATTCCCCGCCCCCGCGTCTCCCTTCGCACCAATAAAGAGACCGAATATTTGACTTCTGCGCAACCGCTCAAGATCCGTTGTGCCTACTGTACCTACTCGGCACAAGTTTAATTCAGTCACAGAATAAAGAATACATAATAGGATACTTCCCTACGTTCGTACATACGTACCTACAGTCAGTCAGTCTGGAAGAGAAATGTATTCTACAGACAGAGACTGGCGCCTTCTAGAAGAGCAATCTAAGAGAAAGGTTGTATAAACTTTTTTCATAATCTTCTTTAGACGATGGAAAATGACAAATGTCTGATTGTAATTGACGTAAAGAATTTTTGAGTTTTCGCCACAATACTGTAGGTCTGGTTATTGGGTGTAGTATGTGCGACACGTATTTGTAATAGAAAATAATTTAGATTCCAAGCGGTGCAGCCAGGCGATGCCATGAGGAGCGCGTTGTGTGCGGCCCTGCTGCTGGCGGCCGCGGCCGGTAAGTGCGGCCATTCCGCGTCCGACACTCCACGCACTTGTTGCACTTTACCTAATTATTATCTACTATTCATTTTGTTTTTCTTAATAAACTTTCCACCAGTACCTAATCTAAATTTCAGTCCGGTTCATGGTTGTTCGCCTAAATTACCCGCATGGGACGAAAACTGACGATGAATGGGTAGGTACCTACCTAACTGTACCTACACTTCTGTCTGTTCTGTCTATACCTCGCCCCTCCAGTAGCTAACTGTTAGCTACGAAATGTATATTAAATTTGAAAACAATAAAATTCTATCAACAAATAGGTAGGTAATAAGTCAGTTATGTCCATGAAATCTAAGATAAGAATAAGAAGGTTTATATATTACGACGTGTGATGTGACGACTAGGGTAAATTTGCTTTTTTGGACGCTGCTATTTTTAAATAACCACTGTTATGTCGTTCCAAAGACACACTGGCATTTAGGAGTCGGCGGTTGGGAAAGTAAAGTTCATATTCTCGCCGCGCCTCAGTAGCGTTACCGTCACAAAGTACGTAACTGTAGGTACATTATTTCAGCATATTCAGGATTAGAATATCCAGCCATAGTCAACACTTAAAAAGGCATAGTACAGCACAAGAGCAGTGACACATGGCATCAGTTAGTTAACAAAACATGAGCTTGTGCGACGTAAAGTTGAAAACAATGATTCTGAAACATTACTCCGACGTTCCTTTCGTCGTTGAACGGTTCACCGACAGAACGATTCACTTTTTATGTTTTCACCGATATAGCACGTTTCAATGACGAACGTTTCACCGACAGAACTATTCACTTTTGAATAGAATAGAATAACATTTATTTGCATAAAAACACGGTATAAAGGATTAAAAACAGAGCGTACATGTTTTTGCTTAACATTATAAGCGTGCAAATTTTTGTGCATACAGTTAAGTCACCAAGGGCGGATCCAGCTTTGGCACCGGGGGGGTGACACATAGTCGTGTTTTTTTGGTGGGTAAAATCATCCAAATGACATCCCCCGCCCTTGGGCGGAGCGGGAGATAGTGTCAGACTCTTACTGACCATAAAACCCACCCTGTTCTTTCTTTCGTACCGGGGCCAAGCTTCCCTTTCGGATAGCCCTTGCCCCAGTAGGCTTCGATCCGGCTGGGCTCCTGCTGTCACTGACAACTCCTTGAGGCGCGCGGGAACAGAGCACGCTGTCGGTCGACTTGGAATCGGTCCGGACAGTTCCCTGACGGTCGGACAGCGAGCTACTCATTGCTCGCAATCCGCAGGCCTGCGCCTGCGGTGGCCGGAAATCGGGATCGGAATCCCGGCTGCAACTGGGACGCTGTGAGCGCCGTTGCCTGATGCGTCCGGCCTCCTCCTTTGCTAGCATTACTGCATCGCAGAAGGAGGCGACAGCCTGCCACTCCTCCTCCCTCCGGACCAGGGCCTGTGTGGGCCTGTGGGCCCGGCGCGAAAGACCGCCGCCGCCGATCGCCCCCACGAGGGCAAGGCGATGCTCTGCCCAAGCGGGGCACACCTCCACTGTGTGCTCCACCATGTCCTCCGGACGTTCCGCACAATGGCGACGCCAGGGCGCCACTTCCGCATGAATCCGGTGCAGGAACCTCCCGAACTTATCATTTCCGGTGAGAACCTGCGTCATGCGGAAGGTGAGGACACCATGAGGTCTTTCCAGCCACGCCTCAAAGAGGGGACTTACCGCCATAATTGTGGCTTGCCCAGCACTGGTTTGCGATAGTCGCTGATGCCATTTCACCATGACATCCCGCCGGAGCTCCGTCCACCATGCCGCGACTTGTCGCGGCAGCGGAATTTTGCCCCGGCGTTGCATCTCCACGCGCAAATTGTGCATGTGTGCAAGGACTATTGCCTCCAGATCCCATGGTGGCAGGCCAGTAAGGAGGCTCGCCGCTTCTTGGGAAACCGTAGGTACGGTATCCCCGCACCATCCGTATTGCAATGACCCTCTGGCATGCGTTTAGCTGGGCCTTCGGTTGTTGACGCAGCGATGGCGCCCACACTGGCGCCCCATAAAGGGCAATGGACGTCTGGACCCCCAAGGTTAGGCAGGAGCCGCTTGAGAGCAGCCCCGTCACATAGTCGTGGTCAAGTCATACGAAGTTATTTAATTTTTATAATAATAAATACAGGTAAAAAGTAGGTGCATAATAGTTAAATGATAAATGATATGATATTTATTTTGTAAATAGGTTTAAAAAACACTTTTACACGTCAATTTTTTTTCGTCAGTTTATGCTAGATGAGGCCGGTGTTTCCTATCTGACTATCCTGAGAAGAAACACCGAAACAAACTCAGGGGTCAAAGTCTCTTTTAAAGTCCATACAGTAAATATGTAATGGTCAAATCACATGAAAACCATGCAGATTTGTCTGAGATGGTTTTTTGAAGAAAGAACCATACAGATTTGAGTGGACCTGTCCAATCAGTGTAAGCATTTGTCAGTATTCGAAAAGCTCAACTTAGGACTACTAAGGAGCTCTACGACTTGACGAACAATACCAAAGAAAGGACATTTGGGTAGGCCGCAGAAAACACTCAAATTGCCAGACATACGTTAAAATTACTGAAAAGAAAAGAAAAAGCAATCAACATAGTCCTCACATTTACAATAATATAAGCAAATTGATAGTTTACAAAATATTCAGCAAAGTAAATATTTATGTCAAAGAAAAAAAAAAAACTTTAAGTACTTAAAATGTATACATGTCATTTTGTAAAATAAAAATAATCTCCAATGTCAAATTGTAAAAAAAACAAATAAAATAAAAAGAAAAAGCACATTTGAAAATAAAAATAATACAAAAAAATACAAAAGTAGAAAAATAAAAATTACAACAGTTGTAGTAGGTACTGGAGCAGGTCAATCCCAAGCCTTTTCATCCTGAATATAGTATTTTACAGTGTAAAAAGCCTTTTGACAAAGTTTACGTTTTACAAATGATTTGAACTTATTAAGGCATAGTTGTTGAATATGACTAGGAAGTTTATTATAGAAGTGTATACATTGGCATCTAAATGAGCCCCCTATTTTTTTGAGCCTGGTTGCAGGAACTACAAATTTATGTTTGTTTCTTGTATTAAAATTATGAATATCACTGTTTTTTTAAACATGTCTATATTTTTATAGGCATACAAAATATTCTCGTAAATATACTGTGAAGGCACAGTCATTACATTTATTTCTTTAAATTTATCTCTGAGGGAGTATCTTGGACTTAATTTATAAATTGATCGAATAGCCCTTTTCTGTAAAACAAAAATTGTCTGTATATCGGCGGCATTTCCCCATAATAGAATACCGTACGACATGACACTATGAAAATAGCTAAAGTAAACTAAACGGGCTGTCAGTACATTATGATACAAGTGTATAATGTTGGTGATTACTGCTGAGGCGGTATTTAGATCCGAGCCGAAGGCGAGGATCTTATGAGAGCCGAGGACGGTAATCGCCAATATTCACGTGTATGATACGACGTTTTTCGACACACTTGAGAAGAAAAATTTTACAAATTATTGCTTTATCAGCAAAACTGTTGTAAGCTATTGCATAGCTTCTATCGCGGGCCTTGAGCGTGGAGACCGAATCCAGAAATTAATTCCGTAACGAAAATAACCTAACACACCCCGCTCATTTGTTTTTTGAGCGTGGTGACCGATAAGAAAACAAATGAGTGAAAGCAGCTGTCGGCGTTTTGGATGGGTGGGGTTAAGCAGCCGTTAGCGAGGTCTGGTTTTTGATGGAAGAGGTTAAGCAGCTGTTGGCGAGGTCTGGTTTTGGATGGAAGAGGTTAAGCAGCTGTTGGCGAGGTCTGGTATTGGATGGGTGGGGATAAGCAGCTGTTGGCAAGGTCTCATTTTGGATGGGTTGAGTTAAGCAGCTGTTAGCGAGGTCTGGTTTTGGATGGGTGGGGCTAAGCAGCTGTTGGCGGGGTCTGGTTTTAGATGGATGGGGTTAAGCAGCTGTTGGTGAGGTCTGGTTTTGGATGGGTGGGGTTAAGCAGCTGTTGGCGAGGTCTGGTTTTAGATGGGTGGGGTTAAGCAGCTGTTGGTGAGGTCTGTGTTTGAATGGGTGGGGTTAAGCAGCTGTCGGCGTTTTGGATGGGTGGGGTTAAGCAGCAGTTAGCGAGATCTGGTTTTAGATGGATGGAGTTAAGCAGCTGTCGGCGTTTTGGATGGGTGGGGTTAAGCAGCTGTTGGCGAGGTCGGTTTTAGATGGGTGGGGTTAAGCAGCTGTTGGCGAGGTCTGGTTTTGGATGGGTGGGGTTAAGCAGCTGTTGGCGAGGTCTATTGCATAAGTTGATAAAAAATGCTATGCAATAGCTTTACCGCGGCAGTCCCCGAGTGCCACACGTCTTTTTTTTTTTGTAGCATTGCGGCAAAAAATGTTCTTTCTTCTTATGTGCGCGCATCCAAACTGGCAGCCATAGACTAGCTACTCTAGCTGGGCTCTTTGAATAAAAATAAGAATGAGGTTGCTTATGTTTATAAACAGAAAAAATATTTTTATTTTATGGAAGGTTTTATTTATTAAACATGTAACAGTTAAAATAGTTTATTTAAACACAAATTAGCATAAAATAAGCAAGCAAGACACTAATTTGTACTATTGAACGCAATACCTAATGTATTTTTTTTTCGAATTCAATGTTTGATTTGAGAACAGAGGTTTAACAAAAAGGTTATCACTACATTATCACACTTGTGCATAAGGGAATCAAAAAGTCACAGTTTGGTTACAAGCTACATTATATATACCTACATAAGTGTAGTGCTATTATAGTCACTTTCTGAGCAAGTGTGTCGAAAAATATAAAAAACATTATGTTTAACAATTTTAATTAGGTAGTGGTCCACCTTCATCCTGGACCTAGCCCAGGGGGGGGGGGGGGGTCATGACCCCATGACCGCCCCCCCCCGGATCCGCCCTTTGTTAAGTCATTAATGTTTTTTAAAGAACTGTTTAATACTATAAAAACTATTAATAGACAGCTAATCGTATAATTTCATTTTAAATAATCTTGTATCTTGTCTTGTTGTTGTTGTCTTGTCTTGTTGTTGTTGTTGTTGTTGAATTTTTATGTCACTCGGTATCCTATTAAATATTTTTACACACATATACAAACAGCTTTTATTATATTTAGCCAGCCTTGGCATGACATCCAGTACGAGCCTGTGAGGGTCGCGCCGGTTTCGAGGATGTACATCGTCCGCTTTTGTTAATAATTCCTTATTCTTCCACACAAACATCATCATCATCTTCCTGCCCTAGTCCCGTTTTATTTGGGGTCGGCGCAACACGTTTTTTTCTTCCATTCTGTCCTGTCACTCGTCACGCTAAAACATACATATCTCATATATACAGGGTGTCCGGTAATGAATGGATAACCTTGAAATGTCTTATAGTATAACTTATGGCCGTTCAGAAAAAAATACGAAACAAAATATAATAAGTAGTACCTAAGTTATGATTTTTTTTTTAAAGAAGTGTATTTTTTTTACCTAATGTCACTTTTATGAGCTCTACGATCAGAAATGAATGGATTTCATTAATTGTTTGTTGTTTTATTATTATACACTAACCATGCTAATAGACAGACAGTAAATAGTATGACTAGCTATTGCGATTTTTTTATTAAAAATTAACAAATTAATTTATTTTAGAAAAATTTTGCATAATTTATTTTTTCGACAATGTTTAAACATCTTGGGTATAAAAAAAAAATATGAATACATGAGTGGTCAATAATTTTAAAATAATGTCGGTTTCAAGTAGATTTTATAATGGTACAATTCATAAATGTATCTACAAAAAATAGTGAATTATTGCCAATAATGTACAAAAGGAGAAAATTTTACTAAATAACAAAATTAGCAATATGGGAACATTTTTTAATTTAAATTAAATTGCTCCTGACCACTGAGAACTAATAAAAAACAATATTTAACATAAACAATACGTTTTTTTTCTTTTTTTTTTCTTTTTGTTCTTTTTTACAACAAATGTTCAAACTACCTATCGGTTGGTACTCCGAAGGAAGAATGCCAAATAGTGGTGTCGGTGGTACAAGCAGTGGAAGAAGTGCAAAATCCACCCTTACCACGTTACACGCGTGCAAACTCTTCAACCAAGAGATTAAGCGGCTAGATTGCGTTTTTGCCGACAAATGCTGGCAAAAATGGAAGAAGACCCGCAATTCTTCAATAAAATTCTGTGGAGCGACGAGTCAACACTCAAAAGAGATGGATACTTAAATCTCCATAATTTACACAGTTGGCAACTACAAAATCCTCATCTTATGCGTGAAGATAGGTCACAGTACCAGTTTAAAATAAATTATTGGACTGGAATATTAAATGGAAGGATAATCGGGCCCTTCGAATTACAAAGGAATTTAACAGGGCAAAGTTATTTGGAGTTTCTCCAAAATGATCTCCCTAATTTGTTACAAGAAGTGCCTGAAGAGCTGAGGGAGTCATATTGGCTGCAAAATGACGGCTGTCCTGCGCATTATGCTGTATCTGTCCGTGCATTTTTAAATAACGCGTACCCAGATAGATGGATCGGGCGTCTAGGGCCAATTTTGTGGCCTCCACGTTCATCGGACCTAAATCCGTTGGATTTTTTTTTATTGGGGCTGCCTTAAAGAGGAAGTATACCGTAATATAAAATAAAGTTCTTACAAGAATTACGAAGCCGTCTCAGAGCAGCCGCATCAAAAATTAGTGATCGACGGTACATTTATCCGTAGATGTAGGGCCTGCATAAGAATGGGAGGGCAACAGTTTGAACATTTGTTGTAAAAAAGTGTATAAAGAGACGGTAGCGGCAACAAACCAAGTTTCTGAAATATCGGTCGACAAGAGCCGTCGGAATGAAGTCCGTAGATTACTCGAATGCATTTTTTTTGTGCAACAAATACTCTACTACTCTGTCAAGAAAGTACCGGGAAAAGATCAATAGTACCTACTCAAAATTTTTGTTATTCATCCAAATTTATTTTATCACCTTCAAAGTATGCCCCTTCAGAAACGATACACTTACGCCAACGAATAATCTAATCATCAAAACATTTTTTAAACGCTGTTTCCGAAATTGAGTTCAGATCTCGCCGCGAATTCTCCTTTAAGTCTTCTACAGATTGAAAACGGGTGCCACGAAGTGGTAATTTAAGTTTAGGAAAAAGATAGAAGTCGGCTGTAGCCATATCTGGCGAATATGGTGGCTGCTCGATGGTAGGTATTTGTTGAGTTTTTGGTCAAAAATTCGTTTACAATGATGGCCTTGTGCGAAGGCGCATTATCGTGGTGCAAAATCCAAAAATTTTCTTTCCACAAATCTGGCCTTTTTCGTCGAGTTTGCTTTCTTAAATGCCGCATAACGCTCAAATAATATTCTTTATTTACCATTTGACCTTCCGGTGAGAATTCCGAGTGCACAACAACGCAATAGTCAAAGAAAACAGTCAACATGAATTTGACTTTTGATCGACTTTGGCGTGGTTTTTTCGGTTTTGGTTCTTGACTCTCCGAAGCTGTCAACAAGCTTGTGTTGCTTGTTTTGTTTGCATGTCAAACTCGTAAACCCACGTCTCGTCGCCAGTAACAATGCGTTTCATGAATGTTGGGTCGGAATTGACTCGTTCTAGCATGTCCTCAGCGATTCTCATGCGATTGAGTTTTTGGAGAAAATTCAGGTCTTTTGGGACTAACCGAGCGGCAACATGTTTCATACCCAAATAATTAGTTAAAATGGTACAGATCGACTCGTGAGATACAGAAAGTTCAGCGGCTATCTCTCTCGTTTGAGAGAGATAGTCTCAAGTTTTTGAATGAGGATTTTCAGTCACTATTTCCTTCACTTTTGCGAAGTTAACTTCAGTTGCAGAGGTTAATGGCCAACCAGAGCGAGGCAAATCTTCTATCACATCTCGACCGCTTTTGAATGCTTTGTACCACGCATAAGCACGTGTTTTTGATAAAGTCGATTCACCGTAAGCCTTCTGTAACATTTTTAGTGACTCCGAACCCAAAATTCCATTGGCGATGCAAAATTTAAGACAAACTCTATGTTCGATGTTTTTGTCCATTATGAAATTCGCAATACACACTAGATAGATATAACTAAAAACAGCACTGTATTTAATATAAATAACAGATGCAACTCAAACTCCGCGCCAAAATGGAAAACAGTTAACCGTAACACTGATGGATTCAACATACGCATGATATGACATTATTGCCGTTTGGACATTTGTTATGTTCCTAATTTTTCTTAGCGCAAATACAAACTTATTTATTTGTTTTATCGACGTGGGTTTTCCAGTTCATGTCTTGATCCAAAGTAACGCCCAAAAACTTAGTTTTTGTTACTTCACCAATTTTATTTATATTTATTTCTTTATTCTTATTTTATGTACATGTTATAATATATTTTTAAATATTCCTTAAAAAAAAGAAATTAAAAAAAAACATTTAAAAATATAAAAAACAGTATCCCACCGGTATCGGGAACAGGGTCCAAGCTACCGGCGGTCAGGGCTCCAGAGAAAGGAACCTCCTAACGATACGGGCCGTGTCCAGAAAAACTGCTTTCTGAATCAAGCCCTTGATCCAGTCGCCTAACGAGAGCCTCCTAAGGTGTTGATCGAGGCTCTTGGCTATTAAGCCATTGGCTGACACAACTATCGGTACAATGATCGCTGAGTCCACTTCCCACATGTCGACAACCTCGCGAGCCAAGTCAATATACTTGATTTGTTTATCTTTCTCGGCTTTCACGAGGTTCTCGTCATGCGGAACGGATATGTCAACAATCATTGCACGCCTCTCGCTTCGGTCCACCACCACTATATCAGGCTTATTGGCTACAATAGTCCTGTCAGTGATGATGGACCGATCCCAGTACAACGTGATATCGCCATTATCGAGAACTGGGTCGGGCACATACCTGTAGTATGGCACCTCCGATTCCACAAGAGAGTACTTCAGAGCAAGTTGCTGATGGATAATCCTGGCTACAAGGTTGTGTCTATGCAAGTATTCTCCGTTAGCTAGACGAGAACAACCAGAGATAATGTGGCGGATTGATTCTCCCGGTCGGTGACATGCCCGACAGATGTCAACCGTGCCGTCCTTCACAATAAATCTCCGATAGTTATTCGTCATGATAACTTCGTCCATAATTGCACATACAAAACCTTCAGTTTCCCCAAAGAGGTCATATTTATTTTATTATTATATTTAGAATTGTTTCATCGGTTGAATTGTATATATACAGATTTTGATAGATTTAAAGATAAATTATTTTTACTAAGCCATTCAATTAGTATGTCAATTGTGTTATTAATGTCAGTTTCGTGATCGTCAATTGTATTTTTTTTTGTCAGATGTCACAATAATCGAATTGAGAATTTCATCGATAGAACTGATAGAACTTTCGCCGGCGAACGATTCGCCGATACAATTGTTCGTCTGCCCTTGGGGTATAAAACATAGGTATTCGACAAGTAGTCTTGTTTTCGTTTTGTTTACACCTGAATCAAATTTTGTATGTAATAATAATAAAAAATATTTAAAAATGTAAATTATATGGATATAAAAATAAATAAAAACGGCGACAGCAATAAAGGAAATTGGGCACCAATAGTTTCACTTTTTGACGGTAATGGCTATTAGAGTTAATGTATAATTCATAATATTATTTTTAATGATGTTTTACCTAAATTCATTGAAATCATTTGTGGGGTTTCTATATTCATTTTAATAAGTATCTAATACAATAAATACGTCATTTGTTGCATAATAGTGAAGCGACTCTATTTTCAATTATAATCGATCGATTAACCGTTAACATAAATCATGGAACAACAAAATAATCTACAATCACAACTAAAAAGTATTAAGAGTTGTCATTATCTTTATTCTTCAATTATGTTACTATTTCTTGCGTTAAAAAGCAATTTCTAGGCAAAAATAAAACAATTAAGATATAATCTATAGTCATGACTCCGCGTCCGTAATCTATTGTTTGGTCACAACACTATTCGATAAAATGTCAAACAAAATGGTGTTTTGTTTACCTTGTTAACTAACGTGCCGGTTAAGCCGAGAATAATGGTTTTAGCTTTTCTCTGCTAACAAATATAAATTCGTGTCGAGTTGAGTTTTAGGATTCCTCCAAATCTATCTCCTACATCGAGCAATGTGACTCTTTTCGTGCGTGTGCTGCGAAGTGTATTGTTAAGACATTTTTTTACGTTCACGGTGATTGTTCTAGATGTAAAATATGTCGCGCTGTGCGAACTGTTCTCTTTTATTAGTACACCCGCTCCCTAGATGCCAAATCAGAGAAGCAACGGATTCCATGGTAATTTGGGGATAGTAGTAGAAGGTTGAAGTAATGATCTTGACTCCAAAACTGAATGTAACTGAATGTGTATATTTTCACCAAGCACCTCCTTTTATACTAATTTACAATGTTACGAACTAAGAGCTTAACCAATAAGAGCGACTAACTTAATATTTACAAAACAACTTAACCAATAGTACTGTACAGAATGTCCCGCTATAACTAACTAACCACTAAAAATCACTTATCACTCTGTTCGTGTGCGTTACGCTAACACTATTGTCCAATCACTAAAATATTGTACAGTTAACTTTCGTGGCGCCAAAACTATTCATCCAATCGCTGCTCCTGTCCAATCACTGCTCTTGTCCAATCGCAGTGCAGTAACTGTTTCACGCGCGTCCCGCGAGGGGTCGCTGGCAACGTGTGCAGGGCGCGCTGTCCTTGGTGGGTGAAAGCCTTTTTGCTCGGGCAGCTTGCGACGTGAGGATGCTCCGCTGTTGTGCTCGCACGTGGCGATTTGTTGAGCTGGCACGTGGCGATTTGTTGAGCTGGCACGTGGCGATTTGTTGTACAATGTCTGCGTGTTGATGAAAGTGATTATTCTGTGTAGTGGCTACAGGATTCCCCCTCAAGCGAAGCGTACCGGCAGTTTGACGACACGTCCCGAACGTGTTTTTTTGTTGTTAGCGGGCGGTGACGTCATGCTTGTATGTGATATTTGGGTTTCCTGGATAGCAGCTGGCGAAGTATGCTTGGTATTCTGTGTGTTGGTACTGGTAAATGGTATGGTAACTGGTGTGGTAATCTTGGCTGGAGGTGAGGTATAGGTAATAGAATTTGATGTCGTTGGTGATAAATTACTGGTATCTTCTGTTATGACGTATGCAGGCTTCAATCGGTCGATTGATATGTTCGCTTGCCGATTAGGTAGTTGTAGGGTGTACACTTTGTCTGTTCGGCTTAGTACTTGATAAGGGCCTTCATACGGAGTCTGTAATGGTTTCTTGACTGCATCTGTTCTGATAAAAACGTGGCTGCACTTGAGTAAGTCTTGATGCACGAACACGCTTTTATTGTTGCTGTGATGCTGAGTAGCGACTTGCGGTTTATTTTGTTGGATGATGTCGCGAAGTTTACTGACGTATGTGTAATCCATTGTAGGATTGTTAGTGCTTGCGGTGAAGAATTCGCCAGGTAAACGTAAGTTATGACCGTAGGTAAGTTCAGCGGCGCTCACACCTGTGTCTGTGTGTAGAGCGGCTCGTAGTCCTAGTAGGACGGTGGGTAACTCATCAATCCATGAAGTTGCGGTTGATAGTTTTGCGCGTAATGCGGCTTTGAGAGTTCGATGCCATCTTTCCAAAATGCCGTTGCTTTGCGGATGATAGGGCGTCGTGCGAGTTTTCTTTATCCCCATTTGTTTCATTAGGTTTTGAAATAGCTCGCTCTCGAACTGACGACCTTGGTCGCTTGTTAGCGTGGCTGGGCACCCAAATCTTGTAATCCAGTGTTGATAGACGATATCGGCTATGCGAGTGGCTGATATCTCGTCGGTAGGGATTGCTTCGGGCCATTTCGTTAATCGGTCGATCATAGTGACTAGGTACCGATGTCCTTGAGATGTTGTATTTAATGGCCCGACAATGTCGACGTGCAGATGTTGAAATCTTTCGCTTGGTGGGAAAGATGAGGTGCTGGAGTGTGTGTGTCGCTGTATCTTGCTTTTTTGGCAAAGTATACATGAGCGAGTCCAACAGCTGATGTCTGCGTTCATGGATGGCCAGAAGTACTTTTGGGTGAGAAGCTTGCGAGTCGTGCGCGTACCAGGATGACTGATGTTGTGTACGCTTTCGAAAACTTCTTTCCTATATTGCTCAGGTATGTACGGGCGTACATAATTAGTTGATGTCTCGCAGTACAGTTCGACGTCGGTGTTGGGTATTGTTATCTTTTTGAGACAGATGTTTTCTTGGGATACCATCTGTGCAATATTGCTATCCTTTGTTTGAGCGCTGGCTATGTCGGTGTAGTTGATTGTAGATGGGCATGAGATTGTTTCTATGCGGCTGAGTGTGTCGGCGACGATGTTTTGTTTACCGCTCACGTGACGTATGTCCGTCGTAAATTCGCTGATAAACAAAAGCTGTCTTGTTCGCCTCTGTGTTTCCGAGTTGGATTGTATCTTCGACATAACGTATGTTAGCGGCTTGTGATCGGTAAATATGATGAGATGGCGTCCTTCGAATATCCTGCGGAAGTGTTTTACTGCCATGTAAATTGCAAGCAATTCTCGGTCGAACGTTGAATAGTTCTTTTGTGCGTCGGTAAATTTCTTTGAAAAGTATCCAAGCGGTTCCCAGATGTTGTTTCGGTATTGTTGGAGTACGGCACCCGCTGAATTGCCAGATGCGTCGCAGAATAGGGCAATTGTTGCGTTGTGGGACGGGTGAGCAATTAGGGTTGCGTTTATGATGCTCTGTTTGCATTGTTCGAATGCTTGAATGGCTTCGTCGGTCCAAGTAATTGGTGTTTTGTCTTTTTTCTTGACGTTGTGTAGGTAAGCGTTTAACGGTGCTTGTTGCGATGCGGCCTTCGGTATATGATCGCGATAAAAGTTTATCATACCGAGAAATCTTCTAAGTTCTTCAATTGTTGTCGGCTTGGGATAGTTTGCAATGGCGTCTATCTTATGTTGTGGAGGTTTGATTCCGTCTGCTGATACGGTGTATCCTAGGAACTGAACTTCGGGTTGACCTAGGTTGCACTTAGCGGGGTTGATTGTGATGCCGTTTTCTTCGAGTCGCTTGAGTACGATGTGAAGGTGTTCTCGGTGTTGTGACTCGTTTTCCGATGCTATTAGTAAATCGTCGATGAAAGGGAAGACAAAATCTAGCCCTCGTAGGACTTCGTGTATATACCGTTGGAACGTTTGTCCCGCGTTTTTCAAACCGGGGCACATACGTGGAAATTCGAATAATCCCATTGGTGTGATAATTGCAGTTTTCTCTACGTCCTCTTCTCGTACGGACAGCTGTTGATATGCACGGTTGAGGTCGATCGTGGAGAATATTGTTTTCCCAGATAGATGATGGGTAAAATCTTTGATGCGTGGCACGGGGTAGCGGTCTGGTACGGTGATCGAGTTGAGTCGACGATAGTCACCACAAACTCTAATATCGCCATTCTTCTTAGGTACGACATGTAGAGGTGATGCCCAGGGACTTTTACTGGGTCGGCATAGACCTTGTTCGATCATATTTTCAAATTCCCGTTTGACGATCTCGAAACGGTGCGGCGGGATGGGTCGGGCGCGGCAGTGTATGGGTGGTCCACGAGTTTCGATAAAATGCTGCACTTTTAAGTTGCTGTTCAATTTCATCGATGTAAGCCTCGTGATGCCGGGATACTGCGCTAGTATGTCGTGGTAGGTTTGCGACATGTCAATGCTGCGCACGGTTGGTACGTCTGATACTCGGACCGGGACGTTGACTTTCAGATTCGTGACACCGTCGATTAACTTCCGATTTTTCAGGTCGACGATGAGTTGGTGGTGTTGGAGGAAGTCGGCTCCGAGTATCGGTTTCGAGACGTCGGCAATGATAAATCGCCATTTGTACGGGCGTCGTAGGTTGAGATTGAGGCACAATGTCTTTTCACCATATGTGGCTATCCTTGTGTTGTTGGCTGCATACAGTTGGAATGGCAGCGGCGTTTGCTTTTCACTGTTCGTTCTTGGTAGCACGGATATATTTGCTCCCGTGTCTACCAAGAACGATAATTTATTTTTGTAGTCGGTGACGTATAGGCGGTGTGATTTGTGAACGCCGGTGTCCGCCTCTGCCAACGTTCTCTCTAGTTTACCGAGTTCGTTTTAAACGAGCAGGGCGACGTACAGCGTCTAGCGTGCTCTTTGAAACGCCGGTGGTAGTAGCACAACGATGGGTTTTGTGATGGTGAGCTTGTTTCTCGGGTTCGTGACCGAGAATTAGAGCGATGTCGAGATGGGTAGCGGTTGCGACGATGCTCGTGGTCGTATGACGGCGTATGTCTTGCTTTTAACTCCGCTATTTCTAGCGAGAGTTTTTTTATTTGGTTAAGGAGTTCTACCTGCATGGCTGCCTCTGTGGTTGTCGCTGTCTGCTTCAACATCTTGTCGGTGAGAAGTGTGCTGCGCGATGTTGATTGTACGGAACGTCGTGTATGCCTTTTGAAATTTCAGTTGGTGAGACCCGCTTGTGGGAGGCCAACTGAAATGTGCACTCACAGTGAACCGTTATGACGACAGCGAACAGATGGTAGCTGGGCGGCGATTACGTGGAGATGACTATGCCATGATACCAGCCGGCAAGCCTAGGGCCGGGTCCGTAGTTGGGCGAGGGGCATGTGTGATATCTACTCCAGCCGGCAGGCATAAACCGGGTCCGTAGCTGGGCAGAATCACGTCGGGGTCACCACTTTGGGGATAGTAGTAGAAGGTTGAAGTAATGATCTTGACTCCAAAACTGAATGTAACTGAATGTGTATATTTTCACCAAGCACCTCCTTTTATACTAATTTACAATGTTACGAACTAAGAGCTTAACCAATAAGAGCGACTAACTTAATATTTACAAAACAACTTAACCAATAGTACTGTACAGAATGTCCCGCTATAACTAACTAACCACTAAAAATCACTTATCACTCTGTTCGTGTGCGTTACGCTAACACTATTGTCCAATCACTAAAATATTGTACAGTTAACTTTCGTGGCGCCAAAACTATTCATCCAATCGCTGCTCCTGTCCAATCACTGCTCTTGTCCAATCGCAGTGCAGTAACTGTTTCACGCGCGTCCCGCGAGGGGTCGCTGGCAACGTGTGCAGGGCGCGCTGTCCTTGGTGGGTGAAAGCCTTTTTGCTCGGGCAGCTTGCGACGTGAGGATGCTCCGCTGTTGTGCTCGCACGTGGCGATTTGTTGAGCTGGCACGTGGCGATTTGTTGAGCTGGCACGTGGCGATTTGTTGTACAATGTCTGCGTGTTGATGAAAGTGATTATTCTGTGTAGTGGCTACAGTAACATAATCTAACTTACATAACTTCAACAGGTACACAAGTTATTTTTTTTTTCAAAAGCCCTACAATATTTAAGTTTGAATTTAACCTTGTTTTAAAGTATGACACTAACCCTTTTTTGTGTCTAATGTTCACTACTATTCTGAGTCAAAAGTTGCGCAACCAAGTGCCATAGTAAGTTGCTCATTCTCCTTTGCGGCACAGCCGCCATCAGTAAGGTTTTCTGGTAGAGGGTTCTTGGCATAGAATTAAAACAACAATTCACTACACAAAAAAAGCAAAAGCAAAAGTGATTAGGCCATTACGGACTTAAGTATATCGTAATCTAAGAGAACCAGTACATTCGTTAGAAGCGTCCGCACTTGAGTAGTGCGGATAGTATAGCGGATCGCCCTAGACTGAATTTTGCAATGTCTCCCCTCCAAACGATTACGCTCACGTGACGTCGACAACGTCATAACGTTTTACCCCACTCCGGTACTACTGAATCAATTGAGTGTCTTATTATCGCTAAATTGTCATAATACCCGACACGGCCATTCTGACTTGCGAACGTCCTCGTGCGCATAAATGATAATTTTGCAATTAAGGTAGGCAAATTGATATTGATGACTTTAGTGCAATTTTGACATTCATACAGTGTGAGAGCGGCGCTTATAAATTCAAAAGGAAGTGAATTTGGGACGTAAATAATAATTCAGTAGTCATGAAAGAAAATAATTGATTATTCAAGCAATTTAATACCTTCAAATATCATAATAGTATGTTACAAATTATATTTTTTTTAATTTAAAAGCTTTTCCATTTTAAAATCATAGACTAAAACATGCAGATGTTCCATCCCACAAAAACCGGGTTTTTTACCTACAACTGCTTTAGTGAGCACGAACTTTGCACGATGTTTTATTCCGTTTGTTTTTTTTTAAATATATTATTTAATATTTTTTTCTTTTTTGTATAATTAATAGGTACCAATGAATTCCGTCAAATTAAATAATTATGAATACGTCTGTTTTGCGATACTGTAAAAACTCAGCAAGAAATGCCAGCAAATCATTGAGTATCAGTTTTCATCGCTAAGTTTTGTGGTTAAGCATTCTGTCATTCGTAAGCACTGAGGTATTACGTACCTACGTAGATATTATTTCTACATAGATTAGTGTTCAAATATAAATTAGGTTCAGTTGAATTTGTAGTCATATGTGTAATATAAGTGATACATCACTAAGTGATCATTACTGCTATTGAGATTCCATCCTTCATAAACTATAATTATATTTCACGTTTGTTCACTCTGGTCAGCAGAAAAGAGAAAAATTGATAAAATATCTTTAAGAGGATAGACGTGAAAACCTACAAAATATCCGTTTACCTGCTCTGCACACTTTCAAACTAATGATACTAAAGCTGGAAAACGTTTTCTAATGAGTCGGCTATTCCTTGCAGTAATGCTATTCCTTCAGAATGTGCCTTCAAACATTTATAGCTTTCCCCTACATCATTAAACCAAGTGCAAATTTCTGACTCCGAATAAATTTTTGATTCGGGCTGAAAAATAAAGTTGAAAAAAAGTTTTTAAAAAAGTTTCAGTATTTTATGTAATTTATTTCATCACCACTGCTCTCAAAACGGTGAAGGAAACCGGCATATTTCGAAGACATGCGACATTCACCAACCCGCACTGGGCCAGCGTGGTGGTTTACGGCCCATTCCCTCTCCTAGAGAGAAGGTTTGAGTCCCAGCAGCAGGAACATTAAAAAGCTGATTATGCTATAGTTGTTGTTTGTTTTGTTACTAAATATTAGCAGCGCAGTCCTGACCATCATTCACTAAAGATAGCTGTGCTTTAGAAAGATGATTACAATAACTGGTTTCATTATTTTACACGATTTTGAATTCACCTATTTATTAAAGTAGTAGTCATACGTAGTTTTCTGAATTTACACTAACGGGGACTATTGGTAAAGTTTTGAAATAGAGTTTTATTGTAATGAAGTATTGTAGGCAAAAAACTGTGTCACTTCTGCGGTATAAAAATCTATACGGATAACATATCATTACACTATGTTGAACTAAACGCGTAAGTACTACGAAATTCATGGCGCTTAAGACGTTTTGGTCGCGAAAAAAGTATCCTCTAAAAGCTATCAGCACTTTTTATTTTTAATAGTTCTGTTATACGACATAATGCCAATGTAGCGCTGCAGCAGATTTTCGTTTTAACTTTTCAATATTTTGACAAATAGTTTCCATGAAAGGGCTTGTCTATCACTAGAATATAAGTCAATGCTTTTACATGTATTTTTTTTGTCACTTTAATTAGATGAGGCCGGTGTTTCCTATCCGACCACCCTGAGAAGAAACACCGAAACAAACTCAGGGGTCAAAGTCTCTTTTTAAGTCCATACAGTAAATAAGTAATCATAGTCTTCTAATTATGTCGAATGTATAGACAGAAAACTTCATATTAGTAGGTACCGTTTTTTTTTTTCGTTGTGAAAAATCATCCAATGACAACCCCCGCTCTTGGGCGGAGCGGGAGATAGTGTCAGACTCTTACTGACTAAAAAACCCATCCCGTTCCTTCAAGCCTTCATACCGGGGCTCGAGCGCCCTTTTGGATAACCCTGGCCCCAGTAGGCTTCGACCCAGCTGGGCCCCTGCTGTTGCTGACAACTCCTTGAGGCGCACGGGAACAGCGCGCGCCGTCGACGGCTTGGGCTTGGTTCGGACAGTTCCCGGACGGCCGGACAGCGAGCTACCCATCATCATATCTTTTACTACTTTAGAGCAAAATTGTCCCGTGGTATGTAGCTAGTGTATGGACACACTAGTAGAACGAGATGACAGGACTCTATGTAACTTTCCTTTTCGGGGACGCTTTTGAGGTTGTCGTAGTCAATCTAGTACTAGGTTATATAAAGTCTTTGGTTTTTTGAGATGATGATAGTTCTACAACAGATCTTGATCGTAGTATGGCTAGTGATGATGAATCAGTAAGTGGAATAGAATATTTAGAATCAGATTTCTCCTACGAATCCAGATTTATTTTATTACTTTTGACCCGCGACATCGTCCGCGTACATAAAATACAAGGTGTAAGGGACGGCCCTCCACAAACTTTAAGGGCTTGCTCAGTAGACGAAACTGAACAACCTTCCACAATTTTTTTTTTCAGGAAACGAAAAAAAAAATCGACCTCGCCATACAAATTGTCCAATCAAGTTTATTATTTTGTATTGCGAGGCTGATTTTTTTTTTTCGTTTCCTGAAAAAAAAAATTGTGGAAGGTTGTTCAGTTTCGTCTACTGAGCAAGCCCTTAAAGTTTGTGGAGGGCTGTCCCTTATACCTTTTATAGCCTAGGTATATCACTCAGAAATAAAGCAGCTTCCTATCGATCGGAGCTAGCAATCCTAGCAATCGGACCAGTGCTTCAAGAGATTACCTCCTACAAACAAAAAAAAAACTACTGAGGTGTCAAGGGACACCCGGATGGAACGAAATTCCGTTCTGGCTTGCTTTCTATAAGAGAGAGAGAGAGAGAGAGAGAGAGAGAGAGACAGACAGAGAAACATGCGCACGCCGCACGGCTTACAATAGCTTACTATAGCAAAAAGTATCGTTCCAACTTTTCGTGAGAATTTTTTCCGTCTAGCCAATACAAGATAACTAAAAAATACTATCCTATTTTATGTACATTTTGACAGCACTATTTCAACATCTTCGAAAACATGAAAACGACACTCATGACGAAAAAGTTGATAATTTCTGACAGCCGCCATCTTAGATTTACATTTTGACAGCACTATCGGCTTTAACAACCTCGAAAACCATGAAAAAGACACCCATATCGAAAAAGTTGATAATTTATTGCAGCCGCCATCTTAGATTTACATTTTGACAGTACAATCGGTTTCAACACCCTCGAAAACCACGAAAACGACACCCATGACGAAAAAGTTGATAATTTCTTGCAGCCGCCATCTTGGATTTACATTCTGACAATACTATCGGTTTCAACACCCTTGAAAACCACGAAAACGACACCCATGACGAAAAAGTTGATAATTTCTTGCAGCCGCCATCTTGGATTTACATTCTGACAATACTATCGGTTTCAACACCCTTGAAAACCACGAAAACGACACCCATGACGAAAAAGTTGATAATTTATTGCAGCCGCCATCTTAGATTTACATTTTGACAGTACAATCGGTTTCAACACCCTCGAAAACCATGAAAACGACACCCATGACGAAAAAGTTGATAATTTCTTGCAGCCGCCATCTTGGATTTATATTTTGACAGTACTATCGGTTTCAACACCCTCGAAAACCATGAAAACGACACCCATGACGGAAAATTTGATAATTTCTTGCAGCCGCCACCTTGGATTTATATTTTGACAGTACTATCGGTTTCAACACCCTTGAAAACCATGAAAACGAAACCCATGACGAAAAATTTTTTTTTTTTGCAGCCGCCATCTTGGATTTGTATTTTGACAGTACTATCGGTTTCAACACCCTCGAAAACCATGAAAACGACACCCATGACGGAAAAGTTAACAATTTCTTGCAGCCGCCATCTTGGATTTACATTTAGACAGTACTATCGGTTTCAACACCCTCGAAAACCATGAAAACGACACCCATGACGAAAAAATTGATAATTTCTTGCAGCCGCCATCTTGGATTTACATTTTGACAGCACTATCGGCTTTAACAACCTCGAAAACCATGAAAAAGACACCCATATCGAAAAAGTTGATAATTTATTGCAGCCGCCATCTTAGATTTACATTTTGACAGTACAATCGGTTTCAACACCCTCGAAAACCACGAAAACGACACCCATGACGAAAAAGTTGATAATTTCTTGCAGCCGCCATCTTGGATTTACATTTTGACAATACTATCGGTTTCAACACCCTTGAAAACATGAAAACGACACCCATGACGAAAAATTGAATAATTTTTGCAGCCGCCATCTTGGATTTATATTTTGACAGTACTATCGGTTTCAACACCCTCGAAAACCATGAAAACGACACCCATGACGGAAAATTTGATAATTTCTTGCAGCCGCCATCTTGGATTTATATTTTGACAGTACTATCGGTTTCAACACCCTCGAAAACCATGAAAACGACACCCATGACGAAAAATTTTTTTTTTGTAACCGCCATCTTGGATTTATATTTTGACAGTACTATCGGTTTCAACACCCTCGAAAACCATGAAAACGACACCCATGACGGAAAAGTTAATAAGTTCTTGCAGCCGCCATCTTGGATTTACATTTTGACAGTACTATCGGGTTCAACAACCTCGAAAACCATGAAAACGACACCCATGATGGAAAAGTTAATAATTTCTTGCAGCCGCCATCTTGGATTTATATTTTGACAGTACTATCGGTTTCAACACCCTCAAAAACTATGAAAACGACACCCATGACGGAAAAGTTAACAATTTCTTGCAGTCGCCATCTTGGATTTACATTTTGACAGTACTATCGGTTTCAACACCCTCGAAAACCATGAAAACGACACCCATGACGAAAAAGCTTATAATTTCTTGCAGCCGCCATCTTGGATTTACTTTTTGACAGTACTATCGGTTTCCACGCCCTCTAAAACCATAAAAACGACACCCATGACGAAAAAGTTGATAATTTCTTGCAGCCGCCATCTTGGATTTACATTTTGACAATACTATCGGTTTCAACACCCTCGAAAACCATGAAAACGACACCCATGATGAAAAAGTTGATAATTTCTTGCAGCCGCCATCTTGGATTTACATTTTGACAGTACCATCGGTTTCAACACCCTCGAAAATCATGAAAACGACACCCATGACGAAAAATTTGATAATTTCTTGCAGACGCCATCTTGGATTTACATTTTGACAGTACCATCGGTTTCAACACCCTCGAAAATCATGAAAACGACACCCATGACGAAAAATTTGATAATTTCTTGCAGCCGCCATTTTGGATTTATATTTTGACAGTACTATCGGTTTCAACACCCTCGAAAACCATGAAAACGACACCCATGACGGAAAAGTTAACAATTTTTGGAGCCGCCATCTTGGATTTACATTTTGACAGTACTATCGGTTTCAACACCCTCGAAAACCATGAAAACGACACCCATGACGAAAAAGTTGATAATTTCTTGCAGCCGCCATCTTGGATTTACATTTTGACAGTACTATCGGTTTCCACGCCCTCGAAAACCATAAAAACGACACCCATGACGAAAAAGTTGATAATTTCTTGCAGCCGCCACCTTGGATTTATATTTTGACAGTACCATCGGTTTCAACACCCTCGAAAACCATGAAAACGACACCCATGACTAAAAATTTGATAATTTCTTGCAGCCGCCATTTTGGATTTATATTTTGACAGTACCATCGGTTTCAACACCCTCGAAAACCATGAAAACGACACCCATGACGAAAAATTTGATAATTTCTTGCAACCGCCATTTTGGATTTATATTTTGACAGTACCATCGGTTTCAAAACCATGAAAACGACACCCATGACGAAAAATTTGAAAATTTCTTGCAGCCGCCATCTTGGATTTATATTTTGACAGTACCATCGGTTTCAACACCCTCGAAAATCATGAAAACGACACCCAAGACGAAAAACTTGATGATTTCTTGCAGCCGCCATCTTGTATTTATATTTTGACAGTAAAAGTGTCGGTACAATTTTTCGTGAGAATTTTTTCCGTCTAGCCCCCTTTCACAACGCGCGATAAGGAACTTCGTTCCAAAATTAAAAACAAAAAAACAAACTTTAGCTCTTTATTATATTAGTGTAGATGACACTATTATGTCTTTGCAAATGTATCCTACTTTTGTAATGAGAATATCAATAAAGACTGAAATAGGTATATTTTAAACAAAAATCTTTTGCATTTTTTAATGTTAAAAAGACCCATAATAGTATTAAATCATTTAAAAAATACTAAAATTGGATACCTACTTTTTACCCGACTGCAAGAAGGGTTATGTTTTTCGCGCGTATCTTGTATGTTTGTATGTATGTAATATTCTTTTTACACCACCTGCTCGATAATAGTAGTTTATGTGACTAGGGGATAAAGCAGTGTCTTTAAGTCGCGGGCGGCATGTTGAATTCCGAACGAAACGAAGGTTGCTGATTTTAATCCCGAACGACAGTGAGGGATTTATAAAATTAACTCCCGAGCATCGCGAGGGAGTTAATAAAGAAACCTGAGTGAAGTGAGGAATTCAAGCCGCCCAAGACAAAGACAGCTTTATCCCCGTGTTGCATACTCTACTTTTTACACCATCTGTGAGATAATTAAAAGACAATTTGGTCAACCAAATCATATACTAGAGAAATATAAGCATTAGAGTCTGTCTAATAAGTTACACGACTAGGGTAATTATCAGGATTTACTTAAATCTGATGTAGTCAACACGGGTTCAATAATCAAGGTTAATTAAGAGCACGGCGACAGATGAATTTTTCATACAAACGTAATACCACGCTCATTTGCAATTGGAGCATATTTCCAACATATTGTGATGTTATTCGGTTATAGACGATATTTATCTAGGTTCCTACATCTTTCTTTTTTAAAAAAACTTGCCTAAAACGAAATTAAAGCGAACTATAATTCGCACTTTTTTACAACGTTAATGGCATGTTTTCAATAAGCTTTTCCTATATTAAAAATAACAATATGTCCAATATTCTCAATGTAGGAACACAGATTATATTATCAATTTACAAATGATAGAAAACAAATTGGAAAAACATTAAGTTTTCATTCATAATTTTTGGTATTACGAAACACGTCCAATTTATCGCAAATTTCCAAGAGTTTACTAGTGCTATCGCGGCAAGCGGGATGTCAGTGTCATTGTGTGCGTGCTGTCATTGCTTCAGTTGCGTTCATAGGTCGAGTTTTATTGTAATATTTTTGACACTATTGACTTAAATAAAATAGTACGTAAGCATTTAAAGTTTAATAAAAGGAATACAGAACTCTTGAGGACATGTCAGACTTTAGCTGACTAAAAGCGCCGTCAAAAACCCCTTAAAAAAAAAAGTAAAAAAAAAGCGCCGTTGACGATTTGGGTTCGGTCCAGATGGTTACCGGATGGCTGGACGGCGATTCCAAGCCCAGGGTGGCTAGAAATCTGAGTCGAGATTCTGGCTGCTGGGGTGTCAGGGTATTCCCTCGTCCATGCGGCCGCCTTCTTCGCTAGCATTACTGTTTCGTAGAAAGAGGGCTCGGCGCGAGAGGTCGTTGCCACCGATGGCCCCCACGAGGACGCGGCGGTGTTCCGCCTAAACGGGGCGCATATGTACATCTCTGCCGTATGCTCCACCGTATCCTTCAGACCGTCCACACAATGGTGATAACCAGGCGTTTCTTCCGCCTAAATCCGACGCAGGTGCCTCCCGTACTTGCCATGTCCGGTGAGGATTTGCGTAACGACAGTCGCTGAGATCCTGCCGGAACTGTCTGCCATACAGCGACTTGTCGTGGCAGCGGAATTTCACCCCGGGGTTGCATCTCCACGTGTAAATCATGCATATGCGTGCAAAGGACTGTTGCCTCCACATTCCATGGTAGCAGGCCTGCAGGAAACCGTGCGGATATATTGCAGGAAACCGTGCTTTGTCTTTGTACCATTAGGATGGCTAAAACTCCCTGGCATGCGTTCAGTTTGGCAACTGATCACTTTCGCAGCGACGGCGCTCCATAAAGGGCCATGGACCGAACGATGCCTGCGTAGAGCCTCCAGCAGGAGGCGTCTGGACACCCCAGGTTCGACAGGAGCCGCTTGAGTGCTCCAGTCTAATCCAGTTTGAAAGAAAGAAAGAAAAATAATTTATTTGGTACAGCACAAGGCGCAACACAAAATAAACAATAAGTAACACGTTTGGGAACCAGACGTCGGAAGTGCTCCTCAAAATACCATCGGCTGTCGAGGACGAGTCCCAGATACTTGTAAACTTTTATTGTAATTTGGGAAACCGGCGGTGGCTCGTTCCGAGGGCCATGAAAACACATGCTCTCGGACTTGTACAGTGCCACCTCGAGTCCCAACTACTGGATCCTCTTCATGACTGTTGCAACTCTGCGTGAAGAGAAGGCGATGGAACTTCATCGATTCCTCCCTGACGTGCCGGTTAGGCTCAAGGCAACTTGGGTCGAGCCGGACTACAAAGTCTCGCAGATCCTGACTGGACATGGATATTTCTGGAAGAAACTGTATGATATGCGGTTATGTGAGGTTAGCGTGTGCTATTGCGGTGATGAGGATGAAAATTTTGATCACGTTCTGTGGCGATGCCCCCCTTATACATATATATAGATGATGGACGGGATCACTTGCTTGGATGTGAGACCGGCTTACTACTGCAATCTCATGGCCTCAAAAGAGTTCGAACACGAATGGCAGACTAAGGAGTAAGCAGGCAGCGAACCCGTACTGTGTGTTTGTCTTACCCACGTGAGGGGGGACCGTTAGTATGCCGCCCCAGGATGGGGAGAAAGGCAACATGGGGACAAGACGAGGAAATTTGTAAAGGAGTCAAGAAGCGGCTGCGGTGATAGCGCGCTCATATTTATATGAGTGGGCTGTGTCCGCAGCCGTCTCATTTCGATTCGGCCCATATGACATGATGTCGGTGGGGCCAAGGCTGGTTGGAGGGTGTTGCAACCCTGCGTTCCGCTAGTTCGATCGCCGCCTGGTACGACTCTTCCTTTGTTAGGATCAGCGTGTCGTCTGTATAATAGACCACGCTGACCCCGTTGAGGAGTTCGCATAGCACATAGTATGCAAATATAGCTACAAAAAACGGTGACATACAAATATAAACAACACTACAACTAGTGGCGGAGCCATGGGCGGATGAGAATGCTCCCCTTTTGACGGGAATAGAGCGTTCATCACACCCTTCATAAACAGGGGCCACTACTCTGTGTCAGCGGGGGAGCCCAGGTACGGAGCTTGTTGAGCACCATTTCGTAGGGTCGTCCCCACGGGTCTCTGTTCAGAGTCCCCAGCTACACGTCGCGGGCCTCCAGTTTGGCCAGCCGTATCTCCGCTCTGAGGGTGCGCTTCGCTATTCTTTATTCCTCGTACGCACCTGGTACGGGTGGAGCCGGATCTTGCGGATGGCCAGTTTGGCTTTTGCAGGGAGCGCTCTAGTTGGACCCCGGTATCACCAGGTGCCGGTCTACCTCATTCGTGTGATCGAGGCTAACCTGAAGGACAGGTTCATTATCTGCCCCGCTCACCGTGGAGAATGGAAACGCCGAGAGATGTCGTGCGGTGTTCCCCAGGGATCGGCACCAAGATATGGGTCGGAATGTTTTTGGGACTTGTCCTCGACATCCGTTGGAATTTCAAAGAACACTTCCGACGTCTGGCTCCCAAACTGGACCGGACTGGGGCTGCCCTGAAGCGGTTCCTACCCAACATACAGGTCCTTAGCCCTTTGCCGGAGGCTCCACGCAGCATTGTTTGGTCCATGGCCCATTACGGAGCGCTGGTGTTGGCCCCATTGCTGTGAAAGCGACCGGGGGCAAAGCTGAACGCATCCCAGAGGATCATGGCCATCCAAATGGTGCGGGGATACCGCACGTTCTCCAGCGAAGCGACGAGCCTCCTTGCTGGTCTGCCACCATGGGATCTAGAGGCAACAGTCCTTGCACGCATGCACAATTTGCGCATGGAGTTGCAATGCCGGGGTAAAAAACCACTGACGAAGGCGGTCAGAGTACCGGCGGGATCTCGGGGCAAGCCATAATTATGGCGATAAATCCAATCTTTGAGGAGTTGGTGAATAGACGTGGAAACATCCTCACCTTCCGAATGACGACACCTCACCTCGTGGTAAGTTCGGAAGAAACGCCTGGCTGTCATCATTGTGTAGACCGCCCAGAGGACAAGGTGGAGCATACGGCGATGGTATGCTCCACTCAGGAGGAGCACTGCCGCCGCGCCGTGTCCGCGTGGGAGTGACCCTGGTACAAGCCATGGTCCGGAATGTGTAGGAATGGCAGGTGGTCGGCTCCTTCTACGAAGCAGTTATGCTCGCAAATGAGACAGTCGTACACGTGAGGGAACATCATTCCTCACGCCCCAGCCACCGAGATCCTGATTCCTTTTTCCAGTCACCGTAGGCGCAGGATTGCGGACGGTGAGCAATTTATATCTCTCCGTCCGGCCGTCCGGTAAGCGTCCGTACCGAGCTCGAGACGTCGATGTTGCATAGTGTTCCACTCGCGTCTTGAGGACATGTCAGCAAAACCGTAAGGGCCCAGCAGGTTCGAAGTCTACTGAGGCCAAGGGTTGAGCGAAAGAGAACATCGGGGCCTTGAAACGAAAGAACAGTTTTCATTTCCCTAAAAGTCTGACACTAAAAGAGCGGCAGAAGTCATTGAATAATTTCCCACCTATGAAAAAAAAAGCTCTCGCCTCCATAACATTTTCTGACTTGACCACAAGAAGACCACCTTGGGCACGCCACAATTATGGCAGTAAGTCCCCTCTTGGAGGCATGGCTGGAAAGACCTCACGGCGCGGGCGTCCTCACCTTCCGCATGACGCAGGTTCTCAACGGACACGTAAGTTCGGTAGGTTGGGGCTGTACCGGATTCGTGCGGAAGTGACGCCCGAGTGTCGCCACTGTGCGGAACGCCCGGAGGACACGGTGGAGCACGCAGTGGAGGTGTGCCGCTTAGGCGGAGCATCGCCTTGCCCTCGTGGAGGTGATCGGCGGCGGCGATCTCTCGTGCCAGACTTTGGTACAGGCCATGGTTCGGAGCGAGGAGGATCAGTGGCAGGCAGTCGCCTCCTTCTGCAAAGCAGTAATGCTAGCAAAGGAAGAGGCCGACCGTATCAGGCAACGGTGCTCACAGCTGCTGCCGGGATTCCGATCCCGATTTCCGGCCACCGTAGGCGCGGGCTTGCGGACGGCGAGCAATCGGTAGCTCGCTGTCCGACCGTCCGGTAACTGTCCGGATCGAGCCCAAGTCATCGACTGCGTGAACTGTTCCCGTGCGCCTCAAGGAGTTGTCAGCAACAGAAGGGGTCCAACCGGGTCGAAGCCTACTGGGGCCAGGGTTAGCTCCGAAAGGTAGCTCAGCCCCGGTACGAAAGGCAACGAAGGAACAGGAGTGGGTTTTTAGTCAGTAAAAGTGTGACACTATCTCCCGCTCCACCCAAGAGCGGGGGATGTCATTAGATGATTTTCCCACCGTAAAAAAACACCACCTTTGTATGACATATCTGCTATTGTTATAATATGTTGAGATATTGGCGCGGTAATAAAATTTCCAAAAAACGCATTACTAGTTCGTACATTCACAAACAATTCCCGAAGTGTTCGGCAAAAATAAAGCAAATAATGAATATACCTCATTTTACTAACAATAAATTGTAAGACGCTCTCATACACACACAAAGCTGCATCAATCCGTCACTTGTTTTTGTCAAACAGAGATAGCTATATTCCGCGAACGAATTTTGAATACGCGTCAACTTGCAGTAACGAGTGACATTCGCCGGCCTCTTAAGAGATAGAGATCATTGTTTACTAACAGAAGAACCTAACAAGTATCGAATATAAGTTTTTTTTAAATGATTTAATATTATACAAAATTCTCAAGTCGGTTGACTTATTAGACAGACTATATACGAGTATTTACAAGTTCATCAAACAAACAAAATTCACTACTCCAAGATTCTATAACGTTGCCGTCAGTACGCACGTTTTCTATTTTCTTTTTTTGTTAGTGGCCAGTTTGAATCATAGTGATTACATACTCTTTGGTTTGAATTTCAAGTCAACTTGTTCGATGCGCCTACATTTTAATTCACAATGTTGACGATTTTTAATGTTCCAAATTCAAATCTCATTATTCCCTAGGGATCGGCCATACTGCATTATCTCCCTAGGGATAGAATGACTTGCTTTAAGTGAGGTTTGCATGACGTATAAAACGACATTATCGAGCAGGTGGTGTAAAATGTCGTTTTATACGTCGTACAAACCTCACTTAAAGCAAGTCATTCTATCCCTAGGGAGATAATGCAGTATGGCCGATCCCTAGGGAATAATGAGAATTGAATTTGGAACATCAAAAATCGTCAACATTGTGAATTAAAATGTACGTGCGTCGAACAAGTTGACTCGAAATTCAAACTGGCCACTAACAAAAAAAAGAAAATAGAATAAAACCTGCTTACTGACAGGAGCGTTATAGAAAATTGAAACTATAGAATCTTGGAGTAGTGAATTTTGTTTGTTTGATGAACTTGTAAATATAATACTTATATTTCTCTAATATATGATTTGGTCGACCAAATTGTCTTTTAATTATCTCACAGATGGTGTAAAAAGTAGAGTATGCAACACGGGGATAAAGCTGTCTTTGTCTTGGGCGGCTTGAATTTCTCACTTCACTCAGGTTTCTATATTAACTCCCTCGCAATGCTCGGGAGTTAATTTTATAAATCCCTCACTATCGTTCGGGATTAAAATCAGCAACCTTCGTTTCGTTCGGAATTCAACATGCCGCCCTCGACTTAAAGACACTGCTTTATCCCCTAGTCACATAAACTACTATTATTACCTCATATCTTCCAAACCGCTGAACAGATTTTTATAATTAACATATCGTTAGATTCGTCTTGATAACCCAAGTGTTCTTAGATAGGTGACGTTAAAAAAAAACAACATATCGACTGTGAGATGCTATATTATGTTAGAGTAAAAAATATTAAACAAGTTCAGTCCACAGTTCAGCAACAGTCGGGACCCATTAAAATAATCTAGACTAAAATCATTCTATCTAATGTGGGTTATAAGAGCCATATTTCACTGGGATACCATGGTAGCGCAACTGGCGTGGCGTGGTAGTGAAATATAGTTAGACACCAGACAAGACACAATACAGACGACACCAGAGCAAAGATTTTATGTATCCTACGGATAATCTAGATTGCTTACGCAGCAATCATACTCTAAAGTGTTCTTTATTCTCATTAAGATTATAATAATAATTCTTTATTCAGGTATAAGGTAATCAACATTATAATTTACATTAATTACAATCGACATAAATTTAATTCAAACTGTAGAATAGATCTGCCTGATCTAGGTTAATGAAAACCTGTGTTTCAGGCCATCCATTTACATCAAACATTTAAAAAAAGAAAAACAACAATAGAAATGAAAGCTAAATTAAAACGAAGACAATAATTTCAATGACTTAAAAATAAACCATTAGAGTAAAAATATTTTAAAACTAGATTAGTTACGATATATTATGTTTAAACAAATTAACGAACAATAATATTGCAGATTTAGTGCAGACTATTAATTAGGTAAAGAAAGTGATTTAGATTAGATAAAGTTTATTTTACAATTTCTAGAAGTTTTTCCGTGTCTGCATAATTGTGTTTTGCCAAATATTCTTGAACTAGTAAATTACACCTATTGTAACTTAAGGGCCAAGCGCCCGAAAAGTGCCATAAAACAGTGATTTTCTGAGGCCTACTCCTCCGTAACGGCTAGGTCAATTGGTTTGAAAAAAATATATGTTTATTATAGATTCATGAACAATAATATCAACATTTGATTTTTTCGTGCAATTAATACTTTTGTCAAAAAAAAAAAATTAGCAATTTCGCAACTTTTCGCAACTTTTCCCTACTCCTTCGAAACGGCTTGGACCTTTAGAAACATTTTTACACATAAAAATTGGTGATTAAATATTCTTCAAAGTGAACATTGCATATGTAAATCAATCAATATCTCGCAGAGAAAATGGATTTAAAGCGCTTTCCGGGCGCTGCTGGCCGCAAATAAATGCACAGATTTGCGTACTGCCGCCTAGGCGAGTGCGAGAGTTGCGTTCACATAATTTCGTCCAGATGGTTCAAGGAACTATACGCCTTAAGCTATAAATCTTTAGTATTCTGTTAAACTGGTTGTATAAGTAGGGTCCTAAAAATAAAATAAAATCGTTTAGCAAAAGCATGTTTAGTCTTAGAGTTAGCACAAACCAAATCCTTTCTTCTCCTATCTGAGGGTATTGGGTTTGTGCGGAACGCCCGGAGGACACGGTGGAGCACACAGTCGAGGTGTGCCCTGCTTGGGCGGAGCATCGCCGTGCCCTCGTGGGGGCGATCGGCAGCGGAGACCTCTCGCGCCGGGCCTTGGTTGAGGCCATGGTCCGGAGCGAGGAGGAGTGGCAGGCGGTCGCCGACTTCTGCGAAGCAGTAATGCTCGCAAAGGAGGAGGTCGAACGCATCAGGCAACGGCGTTATCGCCGCCGCCGTCGCCGGGATTCTGATCCCGATTTCCGGCCAACGTAGACGCGGGCTTGCGGACAGTGAGCAATGGGTAGCTCACTGTCCGACCGTCCGGTAACTGTCCGGACCAAGCCCAAGTCGTCGACGGCGCGCACTGTTCCCGCGCGCCTCAAGGAGTTGTCAGCAACAGCAGGGACCCAGCCGGGTCGAAGCCTACTGGGGCCAGGGTTATCCGAAAGGGCGCTCGAGCCCCGGTATGAAGGCTAGAAGGAACGGGGTGGGTCTTTTAGTCAGTAAGAGTCTGACACTATCTCCCGCTCCGCCCAAGAGCGGGGGATGTCAATGCATGATTTTTTCCCACCATAAAAAAAAGGGTATTGGGTTGAAATAAAGTTCAGTGTGTTGGAACTAAATTACATTCAAAACAAATAATTGGCGTACTGTTAGCACCTTACATGCCTTATAAAGCTGATTTGTAGGAAAACGAAATGGGCGAAAAGTAGCAACTTTTAAAACTGCTCTTTGAGCGCGTTCTAAAGGTAGTAAAATTGATTTAGCGGCACCACCCCATGATGTTATGCAGTAGGTAATTATAGATTGACACAAAGCCAAATAGACCTGTCTAATTAATTTAAATTCGGCAATGTTACGTAAGTTTTTAAAAATATATATTAGTTTACGCACACGGGTGCATAATAAATCGATGTGTTTGCGGAAATTCAAGTTTGTGTCAATCGTTACACCTAAATATTTTATATGGTCAGTTGTTGCTAAAGTGGGACAAGTGCATGCAATATCAGCAAAATGTAAATTACAATAGTTATGCGCTTGAATACTTAGATTAGTCAGCGTTGGATAAGTGTTTCTCATTGTAAATAATAGGTATTTGGTTTTATCTGCATTTAAGCTTAAGAGATTATTATAAAGCCAATTAGACACAGCATCAAAACCCTTCTGTGCTAGATCATAGACCTCGGTCTTTGATTTAGCTGCAAAAAGTAGAGCTGTGTCATCAGCATACGAAATAATTACACCATTTTGAAGGGTCAAATTGCACAGGTCATTTATATAAATAAGGAATAAGGTAGGACCCAAAATACTACCCTGTGGGATTCCGTAACAGGTATTTTTGAGTTCAGAACTTATGCACTGACCTATTTTTACAGACTGATGACGGTCGCTAAGGTAATCAGATAGTAATTTCAGTTGTTCTCCACGTATTCCCAGCCTTTCCAGCTTGTACAAAAGCAAATTACAAGAAATTGTGTCAAAAGCCTTGGCAAGGTCTAAAAAGATCCCTAAGGTATGCAAACCGTTATCCAGGTTTGAGCTTATAAAATTCGTTAGATGGTGAACTGCTTGGCTGGTTGATCTTTTAGGCCTAAAACCAAACTGTTGATCAGATAGTAATTTATTACTTTCAAGGTACTTTACTAATCTACTGTTTATAATTTTTTCTAAAATCTTTGACAGGCCAGTAAGAACTGAAATTGGCCTGTAATTATTAACAGAATTCTTGTCTCCAGCCTTAAACACAGGGGTAACTACGGCTTTTTTAAGCAATTTAGAAAAATATTCCTTTGGTTAAACATAACTGAAAAATATGAGTCAAGGGAGGGGCAATGACGTGTTTAAATCTTTTGAGTATGCTATTTGGTATGCCGTCATAACCTATGGCACAATTTTCCTTTAATCCATTTATTATGCCTATTATCTCATTAACGTCGGTATCTAGTAAAACAAAAGAATTTCGTGATGCACATGTTCTAGTTTGGCTCTGACTGGAAGGACACTTATTTGCAAGTAAGAGTTTTTCTGCTAAGTTTTTTCCTACGTTAATGAAAAAGGTGTTAGTTTTATTTACTGCTTCGGTAGGGCTTTGCACAGAAGATAAAAGGTCGAGTGCTGGTTCGAGATTTTTGGACCTAATAGTGTTAGTTTTTATGAATTTCCATATGAGTTTAGTGTTTTTACCTGCTTTTTGTAGTTGAGTCTGATCATATTGGTTTTTTAACTTTTTCAATAGATTATTACAGAAATTTCTATATCGTTTGTAAATAATTGATAGCTGTCCATTATCCGGTGCATTTTTTAAATTATGGTGGAGTTTATCTCTATGTCTAATACAGCGAATTTATATTGGTAAGTAAGCAAGGTTATGTTGGTAAATGTATTTTTTCTTATCTTAGATTGCAATACATCGACTAAATATTGCAAAGAAATATTTGGATCGTGAGAATTGTAAACGGGGTCAAGATTAATAGCGCGTAAGTCAGTTTCAAGACTCGTCATATTGATTTTAGTATAGCTGCGCATGCACTTATTTCGAGGTGAACTTATTTGCAATGTTAGTAAAACAGCTTGATGATCGGTAAGTGATGAGTTAGTAACTAATGTTTTGGATGGACTCTTTGATTTTATAAGGATATGATCTAGACAAGAGCCGCTCTGGTGGGTTGGGTGATTATGAGCTGGTAATAATCCATGAAAAGAGCAAATATTGAGGTAATTATGAGAATGAGTATCGAGTTTTTCGGCAATAATGTTTATGTTGATATCTCCTACTAGTATGATATTTTTAAACGACGATACTTTTTCTAAGTTTCTGGTAAGCGAGTCCAAAAACCCATCAATACTTTGGGATGGTGGCCTGTAAATAGCCACAATCACCGTGTCGGGAATAATTTTAATTACTAAGCAATTGCAATCTGAAAAATGAGGTTCCTCTACCAATACTCTTAAGTTATTTCTAATGTAAACGACGATACCATCATTCTGGTTGAATGTATTATCGCTTTTGTGAAGATTAAAACCATCGAGAGTTGGTAAATTGGCCGACTGTTTAGATAACCAACATTCGGTTAGAATGATAATATCGCAGCCTATATCAAGATTTTGTAACAAAACTTGAAAATCATTGAAATTACGGGTTATACTGCGTATGTTTTGTGTAAGTAAAGTCAAAGTTTTATCCCCTGTATAGACAAGGTTTCTGCACTCGTCAACATTACAGATTTTAGCTTCAGACACGGAAAACTCATCCAAATCATAGATAAGCTGATTAGCCATACGAAAAAAATTAAATGTAGAAGTTAACTTACTATCTATGTGCTAAATTAACTAGGTAGTTGGCGGCGCTCCTAGGCGCCATCATAGTCAACGGAATTAATATAATTGTCCTCTGCATATTTCCGTGCTGGGCAATTCACATCATCGGTAGGATGATCGTTTTTCCGCTTGAAGCGTTTGCAGGTCGCACATTGAGGCAGAGAATCTTTATTGTTGCAATCCTTGAATGAATGTCCTGTTTCGCCACAGAGGTTGCAGGTAGGGCTCGTCTCTCTACAAAATTTGGCTGCGTGTCCAAACTGCTGGCAGTTGAAACACCTGGTCACAATAGTAAAGTCTCTAACTGGACACGACGTCCAATTTATAAAGATTCGGCCTTGAGCTATCAAAATTTTCCTAATATTTGCAGGAACTTCTAATATGTAATTGCAAGTAGATCGTTCTTTCTTTCCCGACTTGTGGCTCAACTTCAAACTTTCTAAGAAGGACTCTCGAGTAACGTTCGGCAATTTATCTGTTATGTTTTGGACGTAAATGCAGTCGAAAACCTCTTTTTCAGTCAGGGCTACAGGGACACCAATGACCGCAATCTTAGGACGTCGATTGGACGGTTCTTCAACTTTAAGGCCTGAGGAAACTGACTTTTGCGAGCTTTTTAATTTGTTGATGTCGTCTTTGTTATCCGTCCGAATGATAACACCTCCGTTTCTAATTTTCCTTAGACCGCGGACATGGAGTTTCAATTCCTCCGGCGAGATAATTTTTTGTACCAACGACTTGGTATCGTCACTGGTTTTAGTCTTATCGCTGGGACATATAGCGACTGAACTAATATTTTCTGGGCGAATTAATTTATCAGTACCTTTTTTCACCATGTTAGCGTGGGAGGTATTTTCTGGTTCGTATCGGCTCATCTTCGTTTCCACAACATCTTTGAACTGGCAAAGGGATTCTGCTACATTCTGCTGCACTTGAAGGTGCTGGATAGTGGTGTGCGCTTGGATGGACTTTTGCTTCAGGGATTGGTACAAAACGGCCATTTGAGACGTCCCATGGTTGACTTTTCGACAGAGATTGGTGACACGGAGTTTCTGGTCGGAATTCATTTTACCCTCTCCCACAATCAAGCAGATTTCGCTCAAAATGGTATCGATGGACCTCATCCATCTTTGAATCTCCGATGTAGAGACGACTTCAGTTGGTAATTCAGTTTCCGTGGCTGCTGGTGGCACTGCTTCTCTTGTTTGATTTTGTTCAGCCGGTGATGGCGTCGGAGGTGGACTACGTCGTATCAATTGGCTACGGCCAAAGGGGCTACTTCCTGTGTTAGACATACTTCTAACACGCTAAATTATCTATAAAAAATCAATCTAGTTCATCTTTCGCAACGAAAAACAATTATAAATTATTAGTCACACTCGACACAAACTGACTAAGCAAATTATTGCAATAACATTATTCGCAATTAATTAAATCAATATCGCAACAATCAACATATAAAAACACGTCTGCCTATTCTCGCGTCTTCGAAATCAAAATGATTAAGTTCATATTGACAAGCAAACGGGGAAAAATGTACTGAACAAGACAACGAGAAAGGGTCGGTGTGTCCCTTTCTTACCTCTGTTTTAACTAGGGTAACCATGATTTTACAAAATGAATTGTTATTATTTTTGTCACTGCAGCATTTGATATTAATTGGTGTATTTTTTTATATCGACAGCAAAGTACCAATAACTCCAAACTGTCTGTAAAACCTGAAAAAAAATAATCACTCGAATTTTACTAAGGCGCGCAGTTTAGCGCGTGAATGCGTGTATTAACATTGCTTGTAAGTATCTCCATTTATATAGAAAACAGGCACAGTCCAATATACCAAAAATGCATCCACGCGCTTTCATGCAGATCACGCGCCTACATGAGGAGAAACATGTACACACGCGCGTGGGTGCGGGGCGATACGCAAGGTATGGCACACTGGGTCTTGTAGTGTCGTATGATTTTGTATGAAATGAGTCAGAGCCTGCGTGAATTTACAAAACGCACCTACGCGCGTGAGTGCGTAAAAAACCCCGTACGATGATGCAAATCTGCACTTCCGCATGTACGCGCGTAGGTGCGTCGACACGCAACATGCAGTGTGATGCGTGACAGCGTGATAATCGCCTAAAACACGCGGAGAAACCTTTTTAAATTCATAGCGGTAACTTATGATTTTCTTGAAAAAATATTTTTAGGAGGTATTGGTACTTCACGGTCGATAAATATAATTTACTAGCATTTGCCCGCGGCTTCGCCCGCTCACATAAAATATAGCCTATGTCACTCAGGAATAAAGCAGCTTTCTGTAGGTGAAAAACTTTTTGCAATCGGACCAGTACTTCCAGAGATTACCTAATATGGCTTGTTCGGCAATTCGCGCGAGTTCGCGCGAGTTGGCACCTTCCGATTTCACCTACTTTTTCTGTCGTCATCTCGCTCAAACGTATAAAATACAGTCAAATAATAACAGGTTGAAAACAATTACTATAAATAACTAGCTATTGCCCGCGGATTTGTTCACGCAGGCTATACCGGTTATCTGCTTAGATTTCGGGATATTATGTTAAAGGTGAGGAATGAGGCTAGTAGGATGTGGCCAATTGTACACGATACCCAAGTTACTTTAACGAAAAACTACCGGAGATATATTATGAAGGACGGGACGGTTGACGTGTGTCGGGCATGCCACCGTCCGGGTGAGTCTATCAGACATATTATCTCTGGTTGTTCTCGTTTGGCTAACGGCGAGTATTTGCACAGACATAACCAAGTAGCCAGGATTATCCACCAGCAACTTGCTTTGAAGTACAACCTAGTGGATTTAGAGGTACCATATTACAAGTATGTGCCCAACCCAGTTCTCGAAAATGACCATGTCACTTTGTACTGGGATCGGTCTATTATTACTGACCGGACTATTGTAGCCAATAAGCCGGATATAGTGGTGATAGACCGATTAGCGCGTCGTGCAATGATAGTCGATATCACCATCCCGCATGACGAGAATCTCGTGAAAGCTGAGAAAGAGAAACAAATCAAATATCTCGACTTGGCACACGAGGTTGTCGACATGTGGATTCGGCTATCATTGTGCCGATTGTCGTAACCGCCAATGGTCTTATTGCCAAAAGCTTCGACGACCATCTGTCGAAGCTGTCGTTGCGCGGTTGGATCAAGGGCTAGATACAGAAGGCAGTACTCCTCGATACAGCTCGCATTGTGAGGAAGTTCCTGTCTCTGGAGCCCTAACCACCGGTAGCTTGGACCCTGCTCCCGACATCGGTGGACTACTGTTTTTATATTTTTAAATGTTTTTTTTATATATATATATATGTAATGAAATGACCTCCTTGGAAATGACATTTCATTTTTTTAATTTTTAAGCTGTGGATACGGGGTGACGTATCATTCAATGACAGATGATGTTTAGATTATTTTTGTGCATTTTATTGTTATAAAAACTTGTAGAGAGATAATTAAAGGGATATAATTGAGGAAGCGATATTAGTGAACTTTAATGTCGTTTCTTTGTTTTCAGGTGAGATAAAAGTGTAATTTTAGTTAAACGATAATTGCTATAATGTAAAAGCGTGTTGAATAAAATAAAACTTTGTTTTCAGAGAAACAATTTGTGGTTTATTTCGAAAATCCTCAATAATATACCTTATATATATATATATATATTTGTTATAAAAAATATTTAAAAATATCAAAAAATATGTATTATAAGAAAAATAAAGGAGATAATAATAATTGGTTTTGTCTAGCCTTGAAACCTCTAAGCACACTGCTGGAGAATTCAGGTCTAGGCTATCGGTTGAAGAGAGGTGGTCAGGTTATATCTCACCTACTTTACATGGATGACTTGAAGCTCTTTGCCCCCAACAATCTGCAACTGATGGAGCTACTGTAGGTAACTGAAACTTCAGTAGTGCAATCAGGATGGAGTTTCATTAAAAAGTATAAGAAACTCTTGAAGACACAAAGTGTTTATAAATTTAATATTGAACTCAGACAGCAGCGTTTTAATTTACAAAGACAATTAAAAGAATGTAATTATAATTTGGAAAATGGCAAAATCATGTATGATTTTGAAATACAAAACCTACAAAAGGAATTATTGAGTAGGGAGAAAACGATAAAGGATATATTTAGTCAATATGAGTCTTGTCAACAAATGTTAAGTGAGCGCATGCAGGAGGCTTGTGAGTTGGTGGACTTGGTGAAGTTCAATGCAGAGAGGAATGAGTCTTTGACTAACAATATCACCTGTAGTTGTGCACACGCTCCGCCACCTCCCACGTCTCAACACGAAATTCCTACATCTAATGTTGTACCTAAAAATTCAGACACAATAAATCCTTATCAAAGTAACATTCTTATGTATTCAGATAGATTAGGGACAGGTTTTGGATCTTTATTAAATAACCGTTGCAAACATACCATTATCAGTCATTGTTATCATAACCTACATTTTAATGAGCTTGTTTACAAAATAAGAAATACTAAAATTAATGAGCAGACCACAGTAGTGCTTATGATTGGAAATAGTCTTAGTGTAACTAAAAGGGACATTGTTAGTGGTATTGAAACCCTGCTTGAATTAAAATTAGGTAAATTAATATTATGTGCATTGCCTTATTCAAACAGTCTAAATGATCATGAAAATGATTATATTTTTAGCCTTAACAACTCGATGCATATCCTGTCATGCCGTCATAGTGACCGTATATTGTATTTTGACACTAACAATTTTATTAGTGATTTTGTTTTGATACGGGAACATATGTTTCTTCCCAAAAGAAGTCGACACTTATTGGCTACTTTGCTAGCTTATAATATACACATCATACACGCAGTTAATGATAATTTAACTGAGACTAGGTTAAGTGACGAATCAGTATTATCTAGTGTACCTAATAATACTGTTATTGATTCTTCTTTTTCTTTAAACTATTAGAAACGACAAAAGGGAAGCCTAATAACATTTCATTATACCATCAGAATATAAATCGCTTCTCTGGCAAAATTCTTGATGTAGAGATATCATATGGATATCCTATTTTTTTGTGAAACTTGGTTAAAACCAGATAGAATGATGTTCAATGTGAATAGTTTTTCAGTGGGCAGTGCGTACAACAGATCATCAATAGGGGGTGGTACCTTGATATTATGTAATGCTTCTTTAAGATATAAGGAAAGGAAAGATATCACTGCTTGCTCTGTTGATCGCTTATGTGAGGTAGCATGTGCAGAGATTGAAGGCCAAACTTTCTTATGTGTGTACAGACCACCTGCATCAAACCTAGCATCCTTTCTGATAATAATTGAAGAAATACTAAATAAACTTATTAGAGACAACAAATTAGTTTTCGTTTGTGGGGACTTAAATATTAATTTACTAGTAAATTCACCAGATAAATGTAAACTTCTCTCATTGTTTAGTTCTTTTAATCTAAAATGTATTTTTATTGAGGCAACAAGAATAACACCTACCTCAGCTTCATGCATCTAATAGATAATATATTTACTAATTGTGTTATAAAAGACTCATCCATAATTAGTGGCGTGAGGTCTGACCTTAGTGGTCAACTTGTATCTTTCGAATTAGTCAAAAAGCTTCAATTAGATTCAACTGCAGAGCTTAGACCGCTTACTAAAAATAAATTAAATAATTTTAATAACAATGTCGTGAGTAGTCTCTCAACAGCCAATTTTGATTCGCAAGACCCCAATGTAAACTATGGAACATTATTTTCTACAGTATGCCAAGAATTTAATAAGGCGTGTCCAGTCAAAAAAGTTCAAATCGGTAATAAATCCAAATTTAATGAATGGGTTACTGCTGGAATAAGAAAAAGCAGAGACACTTTATATCTGCTATATCATGAAAAATCCTTGTCGTCTGATCTTAATTTGCATAACCATGTTAGACTCTATTCAAAGATATTCAAAAGAGTCTGTGCCCAAGCTAAATCTAAATCAATAAGTAAGATAATTGGAAATTCAATTGATAAACAAGGAAACTAGAAAGACAAGCCAACGAGATCGGAATGAATTCTCACTAAAAATTGATAGTAAAATCATCTCGGATAGGTCAAAAGTAGCTGAGACGTTCGAAAACTTTTTCACCAACATTCCAATAGAAGTTACGAAATCTCTCCCTTCTTCGTCTTTGTTAGCTGAATCTTTTTTAAAAGAACATTTCACTAGGGATATACCATACTTTGAATTTAAGCGTATTTCTGTGGATACAATAATAAAAGCATTCAAAAGTCTTAACATAAAAAACACTGAAGACTTATGGGGTATATCCGTTAAGGTTCTTGGAGAAATTATTGAAACAATTGCTCCTGTCCTAACAGGCATATTTAATCAGTGTTTAGACAGTGGTACGTTCCCTGATTTAATGAAACACAGTAAAGTAGTACCAATTTTGAAATCAGGTAGTTAGAGTGATCCCTCTAATTATAGACCAATATCTGTGCTTCCAGCATTGAGTAAAATCTATGAAAAGATCATGCTCGACCAGATGTTGTCTCATTTTAATTCAAATGGGATTTTGCATAGTCATCAGTTTGGTTTCACGAAAGGAAGGTCAACAACAGATGCAGGAGTGAAACTCATCAGTCACATTTTGGAATCCTGGGAGAAGTCCCAGGATGCTATTGGCATATTCTGTGACCTCTCTAAAGCATTTGACTGTGTTGACCATAATACTCTGATCTGTAAATTACATCATTACGGAATTCGTGGACGAGCTGCTGATCTTGTTTTTTCCTATTTATCTTACAGGCAGCAAAAAGTATCCATTAATGGGGTGACGTCCTCGGGGTCTTTAGTAAAGATGGGCTTGCCTCAAGGTTCAATTCTAGGCCCTTTCCTTTTTTTAGTTTATATTAATGACCTTCCCTTCATGATGGCTAATTTATCCGATATAATTCTATTTGCTGATGACACCTCTCTTATTTTTAAAGTAGACAGAAAAGATGGGGATGTCTTGCATGTCAACGAGAGTCTGGCTGTCCTTTCGAAATGGTTTGCAGCTAATAATCTCTTATTAAATGCAAATAAAACTAAATGTATAAAGTTTTCATTGCCAAATGTCCCTCAAGTTGACGTCAATCTAATTCTTGACAGCAAAAAACGGGATGTTATTACTGAAACCGTGTTTTTGGGTATAACTATCGATTCTAAACTGCAGTGGGGTACTCATATTAGAACTCTCTCGGGAAGACTAAGCTCAGCTGCATATGCAGTAAGAAAAATAAGGCAATTGACAGATGTAGCCACAGCTAGGTTAGTTTACTATGCTTATTACCACAGTATTATGTCTTATGGAATTTTACTGTGGGGACCTGCAGCTGACGTAGACTCAATTTTCATATTACAAAAGAGAGCAATCCGGGCTATTTATAAAATGGGCCCTCGCGAGTCCCTCAGAAATAAATTCAAAGAAATCGATATACTTACTCTGCCTTCTCTTTACATCTTGGAAAGCATTTTGTATGTTCGTAAAAACTTAGGACTCTTTAAAATTAGAAGCGATTTTCACAACAAAAATACACGTAGTAAACACGAAATTGTCTTACCCAAATGGAGACTAGCTAAGACTAGCAAGTCATTCTTAGTAAACAGCATTCGCTTTTATAATAAGCTGCCAAAGGCGGTAACAGAACTTAGTGAGGGAAAATTCAAATCTCATATCAAGCGTGTCCTAACCGAAAAAGCATATTACAAGGTTAAAGACTATGTCGAAGACACGCTTGTTTGGCAATGACTACCTCTGCACATGTGGCCCCCTGGTAAATCATCAATATTTTGTCTATAACTGCTCCACCTTTGTTTTAATAATTATATATACATTTTTTTTTCTTTGACACATTGCTTTTGCAATATTTTTATTTATATTTCATCTGTCATAAATTTGTTAGTAATTTATTTTGTTAACATTTTATTGATAGTTGTAATCATTATATTATACCTGATTTTTTTTATATAGCTTCTTTTTGTATTGTGAATGTGAGAACACTGTATACTCCACGAACTCTTAGACTACTTCCTATTACGACTTACTTTGTTTTTTACTGAGAAAATTTAATAACAATCCAGACCAGTCAAATGTATATTTGACTGGTCTACACTGTTATTACATAATATATATCAATATTGTAAAAACACCCACTTTTTTAAAAGAGTAACCATGGAGTTTCTTGCTTTGCTTCTGACGTTTTATAAGTGCCCATGTAGGCCTATGTGAAATAAAATATTTTTGATTGATTGATTGATTGGTGTGGACAAATGTGCAGTCATGCATGTAAAGCGAGGGGAGGTTGTAGAGTCCGTGAGCACTCAACTCACGGATTCCATAAATCTGAGATCCCTCTCTCCAACTGAAACCTAGAAGTATTTGGGTATGTCGGAAGCTCTAGGCATCAGTATCACTGACATGAAGCAATCGTTGAAGGAGCGTTTCTTTGGACGCCTGAAAAAGGTATTCAATAGCCTTCTTTCAGGCGGAAACAAGGTGCGCGCCTTCAACGGTTGGGTCATGCCGGTATTGATGTACTCTTTCGGCGTACTCAAATGGACTCAAATGGAACTTGACGCCCTGGATAGGCGGGTCCGTACACTGCTGACTGCATACCGAATGCATCACCCACGATCGTCGGTGATGAGGCTGTATATCCCGCGGAAATGTGGGGTCGAGGTTTTTTAAATGCTAAGACCCTACACAACCGCGAGGTATGCAGTCTCAGGGAATATTTCCTAGCTGCCGACGTGGGTATGCATCGAGATGTAGTGGCAGTGGACAAAGGACTCTCCCCGCTCTCCCTGGTTAACGAGAACTGGCGCAAACCGATAGTGCTTGACACTAACGATCGCAGGGAAGTATGGAAGAGCAAGGAGCTTCACGGACGCTTTTTTCGGGCCCTTCATGGGCCTGATGTAGACCAATTGGCGTCCGTAGCCTGGCTGCGTTTCGGTAACCTCTTTGGGGAAACCGAAGGTTTTGTCTGTGCAATTATGGACGAAGTTATCATGACGAATAACTACCGGAGATTTATTGTGAAGGACGGCACGGTTGACATCTGTCGGGCATGTCACCGTCCGGGAGAATCAATTCGTCACATTATCTCTGGTTGTTCTCGTCTAGCTAACGGAGAGTACTTGCATAGGCACAACCTTGTAGCCAGGATTATCCATCAGCAACTTGCTCTGAGATACTCTCTTGTGGAATCGGAAGTGCCATACTATAGGTATGAGCCCGACTCAATTCTTGATAACGGTCATATCACTTTGTACTGGGATCGGCCCATCATCACTGACAGGACTATTGTGGCCAATAAGCCTGATATAGTGGTGGTGGATCGAAGCGAGAGGCGTGCAATGATTGTTGACATATCCGTTCCGCATGACGAGAACCTTTTTTTTTTTTTTTTTTATGGTGGTAAAAAATAATGCATTGACATCCCCTGCCCTTGGGTGGAGCGGGAGATAGTGTCAGACTCTTACTGACTAAAAGACCCACCCCGTTCCTTCTAGCCTTCATACCGGGGCTCGAGCGCCCTTTCGGATAACCCTGGCCCCAGTAGGCTTTGACCCGGCTGGGTCCCTGCTGTTGCTGACAACTCCTTGAGGCGCGCGGAAACAGTGCGCGCCGTCGACGCCTTGGGCTTGGTCCGGACAGTTACCGGACGGCCGGACAGCGAGCTACCCATTGCTCACTGTCCGCAAGCCCGCGCCTACGGTGGCCGGAAATCGGGATCTGAATCCCGGCGACGGCGGCGGCGGCGATAACGCCGTTGCCTGATGCGTTCGGCCTCCTCCTTTGCGAGCATTACTGCTTCGCAGAAGTCGGCGACCGCCTGCCACTCCTCCTCGCTCCGGACCATGGCCTCAACCAAGGCCCGGCGCGAGAGGTCTCCGCCGCCGATCGCCCCCACGAGGGCACGGCGATGCTCCGCCCGAGAAGGGCACACCTCGACTGTGTGCTCCACTGTGTCCTCCGGGCATTCCGCACAGTGGCGACACCCGGGCGTCACTTCCGCACGAATCCGGTGCAGGAAACTCCCGAACGAACCATGTCCGGTAAGGACCTGCGTCATGCGGAAGGTAAGGACGCCGTGAGGTCTTTCCAGCCACGCCTCAAAGAGGGGACTTACCGCCACGATTGTGGCGTGCCCAGCACTGGGTTGCGATAGTCGCTGACGCCATTTCACCATAAGATCCCGCCGGAGCTCTGTCCGCCATGCCGTGATGACGAGAACCTCGTGAAAGCCGAGAAAGATAAACAAATCAAGTATATTGACTTGGCTCGCGAGGTTGTCGACATGTGGGAAGTGGATTCAGTGATCATTGTACCGATAGTTGTTTCAGCCAATGGCTTAATAGCCAAGAGCCTCGACCAACACCTTAGGAGGCTCTCGTTAGGCGACTGGATCAAGGGCTTGATTCAGAAAGCAGTATTGCTGGACACGGCTCGTATAGTCAGGAGGTTCCTTTCTCTGGAGCCCTGACCGCCGGTAGCTTGGACCCTGTTCCTGATACCGGTGGGCTACTATTTTTTATATTTTTAAATGTTTTTTATTTTTTATTGAATATTTAAAAATATAATTTATATGTACGTATATTTAAATAAACATAATAATAATATGACATTTATTTCAGACAAAACTCCATATATTGTTAGTAACACAAGAAACCTTATAAAGCTATTGTTACGACCTGAATGCAGATCTCCTCAATAAACTTGACCGTCTTCTAAATTACTGCATTCGATTCGTTTTCAATCTACGTAAATATGATCATGTTTCAGCGCATCGATCGCTTCTAAAGTGGTTGCTCATACGTCAGCGCAGAGAGCAACGGGCGCTCACAACCTTGTTTTCATTTCTTGATTCTCCTGATTCCCCTAACTATTTAGCCCCTCACTTTCAATATATTTGCGCCAATCACAATAGAAATCTGCGCTCATCTCATAACCGCCTACTTCGATGTCCCATTTACCATACTGACTTTCTTCACCAATTTTTCTTTGTTCAAGCGATTTCTTTGTGGAATGCGCTCCCCCAGGAGATCAGGATGGCAACAAACCGATTAGCATTCAAAACTAAAGTTCGTGAGATAATTCGCAAGAGGTTGGCAGTAGTATCATCACAGCGTTAAAGTTTTCCAATTGTCGATTTGAACCAATTGTTTGATTATATTAGGGTATATATGTATGTAGTTTATTTATTTGAGTATGTATATATTATATAATTGTCTGTGTAATTTATGGTTTATTAGTATATCAATTCTTGGAATCGCCTTATCTCTTTCTTTTATTGCACCTACCACTGTTTTTCTCTGCACCACCCAAAGGTTGACTGGAAGAAAATGCCTAAGGCATTAAGTCCGCCTCTGTACTTTTATGTGCATGAAGTATAAATAAATAAATAATAAATAAACACACTCAAAGCGGCACCGCACAGACTACCCTCAGTGTGTAGTCGCATCCAGTGCTGCCACATCGGCGAGTCCCAGCGACCCACGAACACACTCAGAAGGCTGTTCGAGCTGACCCGCATGCGCTCCATCACAGATGCACAACGCTTTCGCATGATGGCGTGAAAACCATCCACGCTTTTCTCCGCAAACATTGCTGAAGCGCTGCAGCGGCGCGGCAGCCCAAACAGTATCCTGAATGCGTTATTATATTGTACACGCAGTGCACTGTAAGCACGCTGCGTGTACTTAGTCCACAGGCTGCAGGTGTAAAAGGATTGACAGAAGGCTTTAAATAATGTCAGTTTAACTTGTTCTGTACACCGTGCAAACCTGCGGGCTAGCAAGTGATCACCACGATCACTTGCTAAGCGATCTCTGCTTGGTGAGCTCCTACATGTTTTCAATAGCATTCATGTCTGGTGTATTAATCGACTAGGGTAAAACATTAATGTTTTTTAGCCAGGTATGCAGTAACACCCCTGGTTTTGTAGCACAATACAGATTCGGGCGTAAAAATGGACTCTTCGTCAATAAGGAACCATTCTTCGAGATGCGGCAGCAGTCCAGTTTCTAGTGATCTCTTGTACTGGTCATGCCTCACGGTCCCTTTCACGATATGTAGACCCTTGCTTGAGATTAAAGACTTGAGATCATAATACTAATTGGGAATTTAGCTGTCTCTTAACAGCGGTTTTTGTGGAGCTATTCTCCAGGGCGTCGTCAGAAAGGAGCATTTTTTGAACGAACAAAAGAGCTTTTGTCAACCAAAACCTGAAACGTCGATTCATCGGAGAAACATGTCTGAAAAATTATATTATGTCATCAGATAATGGCAGTAGTTTATTAACAATGTACTGCATTATTTAAAATATTATTTTTAACCTACTTTAGTCTGAAACAGTCATATTTTGATGTTATTTGGCCCTGTGCAATAGTCTCTTCTTAATGACCTCGGTGAAGCGTGGTTTTTAACCGACTTCTAAAAAAGGAGGAGGTTTTCAATTCGAATGTTTGTATTTTTTTTTTATATGTTCGCGCATAACTTCGTCACTTGTCAACCGATTTGAAAAACTATTTTTTTGTTGGAAAGGGTATACTTCCCAAATGGTCCCATAGTCACCAAGTCGGGATATGATGATGGAATCTTGGCGAAATCGAGGGAACTCCTCAAATATTATAAGCAACCATATAGTTGTTTTGGTATTTTCATCAAAGACTTAAGCATTTATAGTCAAAACATGACATTTGATGAAGTGGAACTGGTGAAGAAGACCAGAAATGGCCAACGGAAGTTCATACTCACACAGATCTCCCAATGAACATAGTTAGTTACAAGTAAATGAATAGTTCTGAATAGGTATGTTGAAAATGGTATCATCGATATGACCTAATGATGATGATGGAGCTGGAAGATAGGTACCGGAACTCCGAAATCAATCAATGTATCCTACCCGTGTTTGGGCTTATTAGAATTGTTATGAGATGCACTTTGGCTACAAGGTACTATCGAACTAATCTGATGATGATGATGGAGCCGGAAGGTAGACACGGGAACTTCATAATAAAACAATGTATCCTAGCAAGGTTTGAGTTAATTGGAATTGTCATGAGAAAAACTTTTTATAAAAAAAATATAACCGACTTCACTAAAAAAACAATAAAACGATCAAAATAATTTTAATTTCGGAAGTCGGTGTTTTTCGTTATTGTTTGTTCCTTATTTAACACCGACTTCCGAAATTAAAATTATTTTGATCGTTTTATTGTTTTTTTAGTGAAGTCGGTTATATTTTTTTTATAAAAAGTTTTTTATTTCATACTTTTTAGTTGCAACACACTTACAGCCAGAGTACTTTTTTCTCATGTCAATTCCAATTAAGTCAAACCCTGCTAGAATACATCATTTTCATATGAAGTTCCCGTGTCTACCTTCCACCTTCCGGCTCCATCATCAGATCACTTCGATAGTACCTTATAGCCAAAGTGCATCTCATGACATTTCTAATAAGCCCAAACACGGGTAGGATACATTGATTAATTACGGAGTTCCGGTGCCTATCTTCCAGCTCCATCACTATCATCAGGTTACTTCGATGATACCATTTTCAACATAACAATTCAGAACTATTCATTTATTTGTATTGTCATAGTCGCTTAACTATGTTCATTGTGATATTTGTTTGAGTATGAAGTTCCGTTGGCAATTTCTGGTCTTCTTAACCAGTTCCACCTCATCAAATGTCACTTTTTGACTGTAAATGCTTAATTCCTTGATGAAAATATCAAAATGACTATATAGTTGCCTATAATATTTGAGGAGTTCCCTCGATTTAGCCAAGATTCCATCATCAGATCCCGACTTGGTGACTATGGGACCATTTGGGAAGTATACCCTTTCCAACAAAAAAAGAATTTTTCAAATCGGTTGGCAAGCGACGAAGTTATGCCCGAACATACATAAAAAAAAAAAAAAAAAATACAAACATCCGAATTGAGAACCTCCTCCTTTTTTAGAAGTCGGTTAAAAAGATACTCTGGCTGTAAGTGTATTGCAACTAAAAAGTGTGAAATAAAAAACTTTTTACAAAAAAATATCACCGAAATATCAAAAAAAAAAACTAAAACTATCAAAATAACTTTAATTTCGGAAGTCGGTGTTAAATAATAGAGGCAAAACTATAATAGAAACACCTACTTCCGAAATTAAAGTTATTTTGATAGTTTTAGTGTTTTTTTTTTGGTAAGTCGGTTATTTTTGGGTTTTTGGGGGCTGAGTCACCCGCGTCCGTAGGAGGATACCCATTGCTAGGCCCTACACGTGGTCCCCGGGTGGTGCTAATCAGGTGACACTAACTGGTGGTAGGTTGCGACCGACGGCTTGCGACCACCCACTGGGCAAAGACGTATCGTCAAGCGGCCTAGCCGTGTTTCGGTACGATGCCCAGTGTAGCCGATTCAGAGGAGTTGGGTCAAAGTGGCAGTTCCAATGCTTGCAGACCAGCCAGACTCGTACTGGTATTGACGTATCGGGAGACTAGTCGTGGAGGGTAGCGGGATCCGAGGCACGGTGAACCGCTGGCCGACCGCAGTTAGTTGGGGGCCCAAGTAATGTGCCAGCCACACATGAAAGGCTGCCCCGCCAACTAGCGAAAAATCCCGGAATGCACCATCGTGCTGGTTGGCGACCAGATGAGAGGGCCCGATGGTCATTTCCGGGGGGGCTCGGGCGTCCCCGCAGTCTCCAGACTAGTACCCCAATGATGCTGTCCTGCCAGTGCATGACTGAAGGTTAGCTACATGGGACTCCATTTTACTTCCTTCTCCTCTCCTACCTCACTCTCAATATGAAAAGCAATAAAAAGAGATTTGTCAAACAGCGGCTGCACTCCCTCTCACTTAAAGTGCACCTCTGCAATATTAGAGGGCTGCACTCCAATCTCGCATCAGTCCATCATCACCTGGAGACTGAAAAACCATCTCTCTTTTTTCTTTCGGAGACGCAGATACGAAAACCGTCAGATGTGTCGTACCTGTCTTACCCAGGGTTTACCCTGGAGCACAATTTTAAAACGCGCGCTGGAGTGTGTTTGTACGCCCGGGACGACATCTGCTATCGGCGTCTCCGCAACCTTGAAGATTCCAGGTTCTCAACGCTTTGGGCTCTGGTGGACACAGGCATGGATAAAATTATCTATGCTTGTGTCTACCGTTCGCACAGTGGCGATCAGGAGACGACCGGGCTCATACAGTACCTTAGTGAGGCGGCGGATGCGGCTCAGCAGAGGTACCCTTCTGCACAATTGGTGTTACTGGGGGATTTTAATGCACACCATCAGGAGTGGCTCTTCCCATACCAGTGCACAGACCATGCTGGTCGAGAGACGCGAAAGCTTGCGCTAGCGTTAAATCTTGCCCAGCTGGTCCAGGGAGCAACAAGGGTGCCGGACGTTGATTCGCACACGGCCAATTGCTTGGACCTTCTGCTGACAACAGATCCAGACCGCTATTCAGTGTCAATATCATCACCGTTAGGTAGTTCCGACCACTGTCTGGTGAAATCTGTATCAATCTACTCTCCGCCCGATCCCAGCCCTAGAGGCACCAGGCGGGTTTGGCGATACAGGTCAGCGGATTGGGATGGCATGCGATCTTTCTTCGCTTGTTATCCTTGGCAGCCTACTTGCTTTTCTTCGGGAGATCCATCGTCGTGCGCAGAAGCTGTGACGGATGTGTTGCGGCGGGGGATGGAGTACTATATTCCATTCTCCGACGTAGCCATGTCTGGCCGAGCTCGCCCTTGGTTTGGTGCGGAGTGTGGCCGCGCTAACGCGTTCAAGCACGCAGCATATCAGGCATGGGCCGACGCTCGTATGCGCAAGACGAATGACGTAAGCCAGAAGAAGAGAGCCTTCAACAGAGCTGCCAAGTCTTGCAAGAAGGTGATGCGGAGGTCTCGGTTCGACCACATTAGCCGCATCGGGAACAAACTAGCTTCATACCCTGCGGGTAGTAAGGCGTTTTGGTCCCTGGCTAAGTCGGTTGAGTCGAACTTCTGCCGCCCCTCACTACCGCCACTGCTGAAACCCGACGGGTCGCTGGCACATACCGCTGAGGAGAAAGCAAATTTGTTTGCCTCACTCTTTGCGGAATCTTCGCGTCTAGACCCAGGTAACGCGCGGCCCCCTGCTCATCCTGATGGTTGCGATGCGAGTATGTCAGATATTCGCATCCATCAGAAGGACTTCCGTAGGGTACTGCGTAACCTTGACGTGAACAAGGCTAGCGGTCCAGACGGGATACCAGCAATTGTTCTGAGAACGTGTACGCCTGAACTGTCACCGATCCTGACACGCCTATTTAGGCTTTCATTTGAGGCTGGAAAAGTGCCGATTGCATGGAAGCAAGCTAATGTCCAGCCCGTGCCCAAGAAAGGGAGTCGTGCTGACCCAGCTAACTACCGACCAATCTCAGTAACGTCCATTCTCTGTAAGACTATGGAACGTGTACTCAACACTAAGCTCCTGGCATACCTAGAAGCTAATGATATTCTCAGTGACCGTCAATACGGCTTTCGCCGAAATCGGTCAACTGGAGATCTTCTAGCGTATGCCATCCACATCTGGAGTGAGGCCATCGAGAAGCACGGGGAAGCGCTTGCCGTTTCCCTCGATATTTCGAAGGCTTTCGATAGGGTTTGGCACGAAGGCCTTATAAGTAAGCTTCCTTCTTTCGGTTTACCCCCTGGATTGTGTGCTTGGATCGCAGACTTCCTGAGTAACCGGTCCATCCGAGTGGTTATCGATGGCTGCTCGTCTGATCAAATGGCTATTAATGCCGGGGTCCCTCAGGGGTCAGTACTCTCGGCAACATTATTCTTGCTGCACATAAACGATCTGCTTAAGCCCGGTACCTTTGGGTATGCAGACGACAGCACTGTTGCTGAGAGTTACATATCCAGCGCGCGAGCTAGTGGGTCACAGATCCAGTCTCTTCGAGAGGCTATGGTTGAGCGCTTGAACTTGTCCTTGGAGGCAGTCTCCAAATGGGGCGATGCCAATTTGGTCAGGTTCAACGCTGCAAAAACCCAGGCGTGTCTATTTTCCGCTAAAAGGAGCCAATTCAGTCCCGCTCCAACTTTCCGGGGTGTAACCGTGCCAATAACCGACCATCTTGACCTTCTTGGTGTTACGCTGACATCAACACTCAACTTTGGGCCATACATCGAAGCAAAGGCTCAACTGGCTGCAAAAAAGCTGGGAGTTCTCGCAAAGGTCAGACAGTACTTCACGCCGGAACAGCTGCTCAAACTTTATCAAGCGCAAGTTCGATCGTGTATGGAGTATTGCTCTCATCTTTGGGACGGATCTGCCCGATACTAGCTTGATGCACTTGAGGCAATTGAGAGGCGAGCCAGAAGGATAATTGGCGATGATACACTCGTCGAGTCGAGGCTTCAAAGTCTTGAGCATCGACGCAAAGTTTCTAGCCTGTCGGTTTTCTACCGGTTGCATTTCGGGGAGTGTGCGTCGGAATTGCATAACCTAATTCCGCCTAGCCCGTTTCATCATCGGACTACCAGACATACGGCTATGCGCCACCGGTATATGGTGGATATCCCACCAACACGCACAAAACGTTTTGGAAACACATTAATTGTGCGTGCGGCTAGGGGGTGGAATTCCTTGCCGGAGTCTGTGTTTCCTGATAGCTACAACCCGGGAATCTTTAAGTCGAGAGTGAATAGGTTTCTTTTAGGTAAGCGCGTTCCATCGTCGACCGTATCGTCGCTTTCCATCAGGTGAGATAGCGGTCAAGCGCGAACCTATCAACAATAAAAAAAAAAAATATTTTTTTTTTGGTAAGCCGATGACCTATCAACTTCTCTTTTGCTTACTCTCAAAGAATTGTCTTATCGAAAACTTCTAGGCTCTCGTAGTTTGTAATCGTGGTAAGGTGGGCAACAGTCTTTCTATGAGTTACACTTGATTTTTACTAAAAGTGGTGATTCTTTTCCTGCCACATTTTTTAACACGGCGTGATTCCAAAAATTTGTATTAATGAGTTTTCTTTTAATTCTGTAAACTACAGACTTTGAAACACTTTGAAATGAACCCCTGGCGCTCGAGGGGTTAATAGCTGCTATATCTCTCTAAGAATGTTTGGAGTGCAAAAATAATGTTTGAATTTGTGTACGTCTTCTCGGAGACGTGTCTGAAGCCTTGCCCATACTGAAAAGAAGCAATTTTGAGAATATCTCCATATACCGTTGCCACAATTAAAAAATAACGAATAAAATTTTTAAAAAGCAACGCAATAAGAAAAATTACTTACGTATTGACTATTTTGTACAGGAAAAGCTAGTAAAATCAAACTAAAAATGTTTTTTTCCACCAACAAAAAAGACCCAATTTTCAACAAATATTGACAAAAGTCAACAAAGTTAGAAGTAATGCCACTTTAAAAACCTTGTATAAATGTATTGGTTTGCTCAAAAAGTTTGTTTCAATCAGAAATTACATATCTGCGAGTACTGTCCTTAATAAATTGGCCAGCGATAGTATACCTGTATAATATACATATTAGTTTTTGATTAGTTGTCTAAAATATAATGTATTAATAACATCTTGAACTTCTTTAGAACCGAATGGCTTGTAGTACGAACTAATCTATGGACACATTAATAGAAAGGGATAGAGAGCGTTCTTGAGTCGCCACACCCAAGAATCTTTTATACCATCTGGATTGATTACATCAACCTCAAAAATGTACTGAAGAGTACGATACAAGAACGCCCTTTTTTTAATTCTTTTTTATTTTGTTTTGCAGACTATTCCATAATATAGGATGTCGTTAGATAGGTCTTTCAAAAATATTGCGAGTGTGTGAAAACTATTTATCAATTTAAGGATCCTATTGGAATTATAAATATGGTTTTTTACCTAACGCTAGTTTTCAATTGAACCTTATTGAGTTAACAGATGAAAACTAGTTTATTTATTTATTTCCACACTGATAAGGTGTAATTTGTCAAGCTTAAAATAAAGAAAAAACAGGTTAAATAAAGTAACACTTATAGGTATTTCACCTAGTATGTTTCAGTACATTTGCTATTACTATCTTTGTCTTAGACGGCTTAATATTCTCACTTTACTCAGATTTCTATAAACACACTTGTTTTTCCAATTTACTTTGGACTTGGCAGAATAGTCGAAATCGGCTCGACTTGCCATTAATAAAGAATACACAAAAAAAAAACACTATAACGATCAAAATTACTTTAATTTCAGAAGTCGGTGTTTCTGGTATATTTTGTTATTTAACACCGACTTCCGAATTTAAAGTTATTTTGATCGTTTTACAGTTACTGTAAAACAAACATAAGTAACTAATTGTTGTTATAGATAGTTTTTGTTAAAAAACTAACTGTTAGTTTGGTTTGATTCTACAGTTTTGTACCAACTTTATGGTTATATATTTTTGTTAATTTTTTTGTATATTTAATTGGCCATTATTGGTCTTGTTCATCAGTTCAACTTCATCAAATGATACTTTTTGACTGTAGTAGAATGTAGACTATGAATATGAATACCGAGACTTCTTGATAAAAACACTAAAATCCCTATAGACATACACACATACATAATCAGCCTTTTTTTTTGTTCTCACTGCTGGGACTCCGGCCTCCTCTCTAGGAGAGGGAATGGGTTGTAATCAATCGAATTTAGAAGGAAAAAAACCGGCCAAGAGCGTGTCGGGCCACGCTCAGTGTAGGGTTCCGTAGTTTCCCGTCCCAAAAAAAGGCTATTTGTTAAGTTGACATACTAAGTACGGAACTCTAATAAATACCGAACCCTAAAAACGGGCCCACAAGGCCACAAAGGACGGTGATAACTAAAACAGTATGCAAGTAGTAGAAATTTCAGCGATTGTGCACTCGTAAAATTACGTATATATTTAAGAAGCAACGTTTTTTTTACCACGGTAGGTCATGAAAGCACGGAAAATCTTAACATCGACTTTTAAAAAGATGACGACATTACGCAACGCCATCTATTGAACCATTTATGAACTGGTTTTTACCTTAACATTTTGATAGATGGCGATAAAAAATGAATTTTAATTTTGTTCTAAATTGCCTTAGCATGTTCCTGATAGAAGTTTTATGTAGTTATAAGATAATACCGCCAATGCCAAGGAGAGACCAAACCGAACAATTCGATAATACCCGACCCCATCAACTCAGGCAAAATAGCCCCGCGCCATCTCTCGGGGAATTGGGTTACTAATTAATACATAGGTACCAGAAGAAGTTTTCGGTGGTAATTTTGGATTGCGAGAACCGATTTTAATAATTATTTTTTGTTTGAAAGAAGATACGTTCAGGATAATAAAATATGTAAACGAAGTTAAAAAAAATGCTTTCATATACGATTATACTAGAGTCCGTCTAATGAAAGCGTGACCTGAGAAAAGGAGGTTACAACCAAAAATTTTGAATGTGGTATTATTGAAATAGTAGGAGAAAAAAGTTTTGATACTAGAGTATTTTTTGTATTTATGACAATTGTTTATTAGTTGTATAAGAACTTAAATCCTAGTCAAAAACATGTGTGTAGACTTAATTATTTGGTGGGTGTATGGTAAAGGTCAATAACGCACAAAATGTTAGTTATTATTCCAAATTATTTTATTTTATCTGATCTTTTAAATGTATCTACAATATTCAAATAATATTTTTTATATACCATTGGGCCTTTTGGCAAGAATACCAAGTGCTCAAACCGCGATAGTCAAATAAAATAGTCAACATGATTTCAACTTCATCACGTCTGGCCAACACTAATAATGTGTTTCAAGATTGTTGGGTTGGAATCGATTCGTTTTAGCATAGAGAAAATTCAGATCTTTTGGGATTAGTCAACTGGGAACATGTTTATACTCCAGTGATTGTTTCAAATGATACGGATCGACTCGTGAGACACAAAGAGTTCAACAGCTATCTCTCTCAGACTTGAACTAGGATTTCAGTCACTATTTCCTTCACTTTCGTGACTTTAACTTCAGTTGAAGACTTTGATGCACTACCAGACAGAGTGAGGCGAATCTTTCATTACATCTCAACTGCTTTTGAACGCATTCTACCACTCACTAGCATGTATTTTCATTAAGTGGATTCACCAAAAGCCTTCTTTGTTCGATGTTTTTGTTCATTATGAAATTCGCAATATGTCGGATTATCTAAAAATATAAGAAAAAAAATTATCATTATATTCTAATATAACTATCTAATAATATTAGTCGACAAGGATCAAGATTATAACGTCATACTAACTTAAAAATTCAGAAATCGTATATAAACATTGTTGGTTTTCATTGTAAACACCTTCTTTCTCTTCTTGTTTTTGTTTGAACTTATTAACCATAGTGTGTAGCAGTTTTTGCACGTTACTGTTTATTGTTTTTCCCATAATTAAGCAATTATTCTTGAAAAATAAATATGTGTTTCCAAAAACTGACAATTGCAACCATAGACTTTGACGTGATTTTTTCGGCAAAACAATGTTGCCAGTTTAATTAAAAAAAAAAAACTCCAGGTTACGCTTTCAGTAGACGCACTCTACAAACTTAGTCCAGAAATTATTTTGTACAAACTTTTTGTCTTTTTTGTATAAAAACTGTTCTTTCCATCAAGTTCAAAATAATTTTTCTAGAAAGTCCTTATAAAGTTTTACTTGTTAGATTTTTTTCATATTTTATAAACTTATGGTTCAAAAGTTAGAGGGGGGGACACACACATTGTTTTTTACTTTTGGAGCGATTATTTCCGAAATTATTGACATTATCAAAAATGATTTTAGTAAACCCCTTTTCATTTTTAAATACCTATCCAACAATATATCACACGTTAGGGTTAAAATTAAAAAAAAAATAACTTACCACTTTACATATAGGGGGGCTACCATAATAAAACAATTTTTCCCAATTTTTATTTTACCACTTTGTCAGCGTGATTGATATACATATTGGTACCAAATTTCAGCTTTCTAGTGCTAACGGTCACAGAGATTAAGCGAGGACGGACAGACGGACAGACAGACAGACAGACAGACGGACAGACAGACATGGCGAAACTATAAGGGTTCCTAGTTGACTACGGAACCCTAAAAACAATCGAATTGAGAACCTACTCCTTTTTTGAAGTCAGTTCAAAAAAAATTACATCCACCTTCTTCAATTAAAAGGATGACACATTCGTAGCCACAACCACCAAAAATGACTTTCATATCAATTTACTCTATTAAAGTTGTTAAAAATATTATTTTTAGTTCATTCTATATCAGTAAATCAATACCTATCCAATTCTAAAAATAAGTGAGGTAGAGTCGTGTCTAAAAAGTCAAGCGATTTAGGTAATTATTAGGGTAAAATGAAATCTCATGTAGTTAACACTGGTTCAATAATCAAGGTTGATGAAGGGATCTTGATAATTATTTACTAGTAGAAGAACCTTTTAAAAAGTATCGAATAGTATTTTTTTAATGATTAAATATTATACAAAATTTCTTAGTCGTTTTTTATTTTTATAGTCATAACTAGGTACTTAATTTTATTTCGAAAAAGTATCAACGCATACAATCGCAGTATACATTTTTTAAAGAAAGCGAAACGGCCCGTGCTTTTCAGAACGCGGACGCGTTCAGCGCGGACTGAGGCTTGGAAGTGGTGGGTTCAATGAAAACTGTATGAAGATTTTTTTAGAGTGGTTTTATTTTGGTCATAAATCATAAAGTTATTTATGTAAGTTCAAAATAATTAGCTATAGGTGTAGAAGACTATATAAGCTGTAGTATTTTATGATTTTTAAGCTTAAAATGTGCACTGGATTTAGCTTACGCGACCTATTCAGACCCTTGTGTTTTGTCATTTTCTTGTATTAGTGCGTTGGTAAAATCGTATTTAACTATATGAAAATTTTATACAAAACCAAAATATTTTTAATATGCCATCCTAGAGATGAATATGTATATAAGGTATATTATTGAGGATTTTCGAAATAAACCACAAATTGTTTCTCTGAAAACAAAGATTTGTTTTATTCAAGATGCTTTTACAGTAGGTATAACAATTATCGTTTAACTAAAATTACACTTTTATCTCACCTGAAAACAAAGAAACGACATTTAAAGTTTAATAATATCGCCTCTTCAATTATATCCCTTTAATTATCTCTCTACAAGTTTTTATAACAATAAAATGCACAAAATAATCTAAACCTCATCTGTCATTGAATGATACGTCACCCCGTATCCACAGCTTAAAAATTAAAAAAATGAAATGTCACTTCCAAGGAGGTCATTTCATTACATCTCCCCCCCATAGGAACGAAAATTCTAAATAATATAATACAAACAATGCACCTGCAAGCTATCTTTATACCTATTCGTTTTCTTCTACTTCATCTTCTGCCGTAACAGGTTGTAATTTTGTTATGTGGAATAAAGTTGATTCTGTTTTTCTGTTGCCAGTGTCAATCTTATAAATGGAGTTCGATATTTTCTCTATTATCTTGAAAGGGCCTATTTTTAATTCGTCTAATTTTTTCCTGTTCAGTCTATTTCCATTTTCTACATATACACTGTCTCCTATCTCGAACTCTTGTATTTTCCTATTTCTATCAAATATTTTCTTGTTGTACTTGTGAGATTTTATCGTATTCTCTAATGCTAATCTTCTATCAGCAATCCACTTGTCTTCCTTTTCTATTGTTTTAATTTCATTTGGTAAAATACTGACATTTGTACCATCCAGTAAATATTTTGGTGCAAAACCTGTAACAGAATGGTCTGTTTCATTATATTTCTGTACACATTCTCTTGCTACTGTTGTCCATGTTCTCTTATTATTTTTCTCATTTATTTTACATCTTATTTTATTTACTATTGTTTGGTTTAATCTTTCGTTCAAGCCGTTCGAAAATGGCGTATTCACAGCTGTAAATATTAGTTTGATGTTATTCTCCTGCAAATACTGTTTAAATTCTTTTGAATTGATGCCTGGATATTGGTCTGTCAGAATTATTCCAATCTCATCTGTCTCGAGTACTTTCTTTGTTAGTTTTATAAAGTCACTTGCGTTCTGTGTTTTTGAAGTCACAATAAACGCATATCTTGTGTAGTGGTCTACTAAAAGGTGTAAGTATTTTTTTGTTGACCTAGATCCTCCAAAGCCACCTATAGTATCCATTGACATTATCTCAAATGGTTTTATTGCTGGTCCCAGTTGTGACATTAACCCAAATTTTCCTTGACATCTTGATTTATTTTTTATGCATATTTCGCATGTTTTACAAATATTTATGATATTTTTTGTTAGGTTTTTAGCTGTATATAGTGGACTTATTTTTTTCTGTAATTGTCTGATTCCAATATGGCATAAATCTTCATGCACCTTTTTTATAATTTTTTTACTAAATTCTTCTGAGAGTATAATCTTTTCAAGTTTCTTTATTTTTTTATAATAGATTTTATTTTTATGTAGTAGATTTTGTTTCTTTTCTTTTATTGTTTCATTTTTATCTTGGTCTTCAACTATATCTTTTATTTGTATTAAATTAACTATTTTTAATAGTTCCTCCTTGTTATCTTCTGATTCTAATACAGGGTTTCGGCTCAAACAGTCTGCTTCTATATTTTCTTTACCAGGTATATATTTTACTGTGAAGTCATATTGAGATAGGTAATATGTGAGGTCACCCAATTCTTCATCTGTCCTGCATTTAATATTCATGTTCTCTAGAGGTTTGTGGTCTGAGTAAATAGTGAAATGTTTTCCAATTAGCCAGTGTTGCCAGTATTTAACTGCTTCTTTCATAGCAATACATTCCAAATATATGGCCTTTTTTCGTTTTTGAGATTCGTTTAGTTTTTTTGAAAAATATGCCACCGGTTTGTCTTTACCGTCTAGTTGAGTCTGTTTTAATATTGCCCCGATACCCTCTAAAGATGCATCTGTAAAGATTTTTATTGGTAAGTCTTTGTCGAATATTTCCAACACTGGTTGAGAACATAAATATCTTTTTATTTGATTAAATGATTCTTCACACTTCTCTGACCACACAAACTTTTCATTTTTTCTTAATAAATTATGTAATGGGTCTAAAATAATTGCACTTCTTGGTATGTATTCATGGTAGAAGTTAATTTTTCCCAAAAATTGTCTGATATTCTTTTGTGTCTTAGGAGTTGGAAAATGTCTTATCGAGATCAAATTGTCTTTTAGTGGTCTTACCGAATTGTTCTGAATTACATGGCCGAGGTACTTTACTGAGTCTGAAGCAAAGTTACATTTCGTAAACTTCAATCTAAAGCCTTCTTGTATTATTGCCTCTAATACATTTCTTATGTGTTTTATATGTTCTTCAAAGGTGTTCGAGTATATCAGAATATCATCAATATAGTTTACGGAGTATCCTGTGAGATTGTGCTTTCTTACAATATTGCTTAAAATTCTCTGGAAAATTGCTGGTGATGTTTTCAAACCAAAGGGAAGGCAGGTCCACTGGAAGTGGCCATCTTGTGTGACAAATCCTGTTTTATATCTGTCTTCCACCCGTAATGGTATCGCCCAGAATGCTGAATTTATATCCAGTGTAGTAAAATACTTACAATTTCTAGTTTTAACAATCAAATCATCTATTAACGGAAAAGGTTGAGCTTGTGGAACAACAATTTTATTTAGTTCTCTGAAATCTATACACAAGCGGGATTTCCTATTTTCACCCTTTTTAAATGCCAATGTCACTGGAGCAGCGAAAGGACTGTAGGATTCTTCTATTAAATTATTCTTTAGTAACATGGATATTTGCTTTTCAATTTCTAATTTATCTTCTATTGTACATCTGTATGGTCTTTTACTACAGTATCTATTTACTAGTAAATCTATGTGAGCTTCATAATCTCTAACTGTTCCTATATCATACTTGTCCTTTGCAAAAATTGTTTTATATTCCTTTATTATTTTCTCGATCTCAATTTTCTTTTCATTATCTAAATGGTCTGTCATACTTACAAACTCTTCTGTTTCTATATGTTCATTAAAATTTATTGCTAATGTTTTTATATTCTTTTCTTCATTTCTGTTATCTTTAGACATTTCATCTATTTTATTTGTTCTTATCTTTTGTTCTATCCGCAAGTCCTCGTTTTGGGTTAGTTTGAATTTCTTTATCATATCCAATCCGATTATAAAATCATCAAAATATTCATTTTCTACTATGTATACATCCACCTCTTCTTCTAAATCAAATATTTTTATTTTTATTGTTATCAAGCCATCTGTTTTTTTCACACCATTAACCGTTTTCATATATGCTAAATTCTCATTGTCCTTTTTTTCTTTTATTTTAATCAGTCTTGAATTTATTAAAGAGATCTGTGAGCCTGAATCATAAATGCCGCTCACTTCTAGTTTATTTTCTAATAAGAGCTTGATTTTGATTAATGGTGTACTTACTCGTTTTTTTTCTCAGTATTTATATCTACTTCAATAATGGAGTTGTTAGAGTCCGTCTAACGAAAGCGTGACCTGAGAAAAGGAGGTTAAAACCAAAAATTTTGAATGTGGTATTATTGAAATAGTAGGAGAAAAAATTTTTGATACTTGAGTATTTTTTGTATTTATGACAATTGTATAATAGTCGTATAGGAACTTAAATTTTAGTCAAAAACGTGTGTGTAGACTTAAGCTAGAACTGCACTACACCGACGCACACGTATGAGACGTCTCAGACGTTTGCGGTAGGTTGCACACTACATCGACGCAACGCATAACACGTGTGATGCGCATCACAACCTTTGATTTCATCGGAGGATTAAAAACAGTTCAAGCTCGCTTTTTCATTTACCATCGAAGACACTTCCGCCTGACCACCGCGATCAGACGCGTGGATAGCCCACCTTTCTCTAAAATTTCTGGGACCGAAGTTTCGGCGTCGCGAACGTAGCGTTGCATGGCGTGGCGTGAATCAAGTGTAGCTCTAACAGTCTATTTTCCATATGAAATGTATGGAGACCGACGCTCCCAGATCTGCGTATGTAGCACACGTATGAGGAGTGTATTTCTACCTTTAATTATTGGTAGGTGTATGGTAAAGGTCAATAATATACAAAATGTTAGTTATTATTCCAAATTATTTTATTTTATCTGTTCTCTCAAATGTCGCTACATAATATTAAAATAATACTCTTTATTTACCATTTGGCCTTCTGGCAAGAATACCAAGTGCACAACACCGCAATAGTCAACATGATTTCAATTTCACCATATCTCGCCAACACTAATAATGTGTTTCAAGATTGTTGGAATCAATTCGTTTTAGCACAGAGAAAATTCAGATCTTTTAGGATTAGTCAAGCGGGAACATGTTTCATACTCCAGTGATTGTTTCAAATGATACGGATCGACTCGTGAGACACAAAAAGTTCAGCAGCTATCTCTCTCAAACTTGAACTAGGATTTCAGTCACTATTTCCTTCACTTTCGCGATTTTAACTTCAGTTGAAGACTTCGATTCACTACCCGACAGTGAGGCAAATATTTCATGCGTGGCTGGAAAGACCTCACGGCGTCCTTACCTTCCGCATGACACAGGTACTCACCGGACATGGTTCGTTCGGGAGTTTCCTGCACGGGATTCATGCGGAGGTGACGCCCGGGTGTCGCCACTGTGCGGAACGCCCGGAGGACACGGTGGAGCACACAGTCGAGGTGTGCCCTGCTTGGGCGGAGCATCGCCGTGCCCTCGTGGGGGCGATCGGCGGCGGAGACCTCTCGCGCCGGGCCTTGGTTGAGGCCATGGTCCGGAGCGAGGAAGAGTGGCAGGCGGTCGCCGACTTCTGCGAAGCAGTAATGCTCGCAAAGGAGGAGGCCGAACGCATCAGGCAACGGCGTTATCGCCGCCGCCGTCGCCGGGATTCTGATCCCGATTTCCGGCCAACGTAGACGCGGGCTTGCGGACAGTGAGCAATGGGTAGCTCACTGTCCGGCCGTCCGGTAACTGTCCGGACCAAGCCCAAGTCGTCGACGGCGCGCACTGTTCCCGCGCGCCTCAAGGAGTTGTCAGCAACAGCAGGGACCCAGCCGGGTCGAAGCCTACTGGGGCCAGGGTTATCCGAAAGGGCGCTCGAGCCCCGGTATGAAGGCTAGAAGGAACGGGGTGGGTCTTTTAGTCAGTAAGAGTCTGACACTATCTCCCGCTCCGCCCAAGAGCGGGGGATGTCAATGCATGATTTTTTCCCACCATAAAAAAAAAAAAAAGGCAAATATTTCATTATAGCTTTTGAACGCATTCTACCATTAGCATGTGTTTTTGATTAAGTCGGTTCACCAAAAGCCTTCTTTGCTCGATGTTTTTGTCAAATATGAAATTCGCAATATGCCAGATTATCTAAAAATATAAGAAAAAAAAATATCATCATATCGTAAATATAACTATCTAATATATTTGTCAACAAGGATCAAGATTATAACGTCATACTAACTTAAAAATTCTGAAATCGTATATAAACATTGTTGGTTTTTATTGAAAACACCTTCTTTCTCTTCTTGTTTTTGTTTGAATGTATTAACCATAGTGTGTAGCAGTTTTCGCACGTTACAGTTTATTGATTTTCCCATAATTAAGCGATTATTTTTGAAAAATAAATATCTGTTTCCAAAAACTGACAATTGCAACCATAGACTTTGACGTGATTTTTTCGGCAAAACAATGTTACCAATTTAATTTAAAAAAAAAACTCCAGGTTACGCTTTCAGTAGACGCACTCTATTTACATTTCTGGGTTTAAAAACTTTTTCAGATTCATTTTTATTTTTCTTGAACCAACATGACTCTTCCGGATGATATCTAATTCCTTTGTTCAAAGATTCACTAGTGTTACATGGCTTCTTCTCATTAGTTTTATTTTTATAAAGGAATGTACAACTCTTTATTGTACTTGAGTTTTTCTTGTACATCATACCTTCATATTTTCTTATCTCATTGAACAAATCAGTAGTGTCATTGAGTTCGTCTCTGTTTAACCTATTTAAGATAAACCCAGGTAAACCTGTTGCAATAAGATCTATCATTGTTTTGGAGTCTATCGATTTGTTTATGCCTAGCATTAGCCTTTCTTTTCTAATAGCTTAATCAATTAGTAGTCCTTCTTTATATCTAAATGCGAGAGCATATGTAACTATGTCCCATCCTCGGTTTTTAAAAGTTTCTAAAAATTTGTTTTTCCATTCATTCCATTCAGCCTTTATTGTTAGTTTTATGGCCATCGAGCTATACCAATCCAAACAAGATTTTTCTAAAAATAATCTCAATATATCTATTTTTGTTTCATCTTTTGATATATTAAAGCGCTCACACTCCTTTTCAAAATTCTCAATCCATTGCATTGCATTAGGGTTCTTGCTTGTGAATTTTTCAATAATAAATTTCTCTGAAATATGTTTTAGGTTATGTTGATTTTCTTTCTTTGTAATAGTTTCTATTAATTTTTCCAAGATATGTTGGAAATTGTCGTTTATGTCTATTGGTTGTTTTGTGCTCATTTCTTCTAAATATTGATCTAAAAATTGCATATTACCTTCCTCATCTCTATATGTTTTCTTAAGATCTTCATCCAATTTTATCCATATTTTTCTACTTTGATATCTTCTTTTTATACTATTTTTTATTTTTGAGAAAGTATTCATTTTGACAATATATGTATGATGATTCACCGGCTTCAGCTCATCAGGTAAAACATAACATTTTCCTTCTTCTGTAGATATTGAGGTTATGGCTAATACATTTGATTTGCCATCATTTGAAGCTATCATCGTAAACTCAAATTGCAGCCGGTCCATCTTCTTTTAGTTAACAAAAATGTCGTTTTATAAGGTATATTATTGAGGATTTTCGAAATAAACCACAAATTGTTTCTCTGAAAACAAAGATTTGTTTTATTCAACCTGCTTTTACAGTATTATGTAATAAATTATCGTTTAACTAAAATTACACTTTTATCTCACCTGAAAACAAAGAAACGACATTAAAGTTCACTAATATCGCCTCCTCAATTATATCCCTTTAGTTATCTCTCTACAAGTTTTTATAACAATAAAATGCACAAAATTAATCTCAACATCATCTGTCATTGAATGATACGTCACCCCGTATCCACAGCTTAAAAATTAAAAAAATGAAATGACACTTCCAAGGAGGTCATTTCATTACATGTATATTGTCTTTTATTTGATACCGTAACATCCTCATAGTTATGATTCTTGGTGCCTTATACATTACCCGAAAATCCGAGATATTTGTCTAAAACGGTCAAAGCGTCTTTAATAACATCTTGAACTTCTTTAGAACAGAATGTCTCGTAGTACGAACTGGTCTATACACACTAGTAGAAAGGGATAAAGATTCTTGTATCGTACTTCTTTGGTACATTTTTGAGGTTGTCGTAATCAATCCAGATTTTTTTTTTTTTTTTTTCTTTATTTATTTATAGAGGGTTTAATCACAAACTGATTATGCCACCCTCATCGGTACAAACAGAACTTATTCTATGAATACAATCATGTTCTAAATGCTATTTTAGCTAGTCTATATACTGTTCTTGCCTCCTTTGACAGAGGGAACGCAAGAATGCTGTTACATCTACCTACATCTAGTGACTTGGGTAAAATTGAAATTCTGTCGGCCTCGTTCCGGACACACTCCATCAGTATATGATAAGTGTCTTCCACTATACTACAGTCAGGGCAATTTGGAGACGTAACTTTACCCATAAGATAGGCAAAACTGTTCATAGGTACATGTCCCGATCGAAGCCGAAGAGCTGTAACAATTTCTGATCGACTCATGTTGGCCTGGTCGAACCACGGACAACGAGAAAGTGCTGGTTGGATGGTCCGGTACCAAATCCCCTTGCTCAGTGACCTCTGATCAAAGTGTTCATGCCACATTTTACTGCATTCTTCTCTTACCACGTACAAGAAATCACTGTACACCGGAAGGTGTGAGCAAACCAACCCATCATCACATGCATCTTTTGCCAATTTATCTACTATTTCATTGTCTTCCAAGCCAATATGAGCCGGTATCCACTGGAGTACAATGGTCTTTTTTTCAGAAATAAGTTTACATATGGATTTAATGACACTGTATGCAACTGGAGTACCCCGATAATTCGTGGTACATCGGATTAAATGTTGAAGGGCGCTTTTCGAATCACTTAGAATAACATATTTGCCGCTTTCAAAGGAGTCAATGTAAGATAATGCTTCCTCTATTGCAATAAGTTCCGTATACATTATATTGCATTTTGAGTTTACCTTTAATTGCACAGATAGTTTGGTTTGTGGATCGAAAAACGCCGCTCCAGAACCTATTTTATCTTTGGACCCATCTGTATATATTTTGTAGAAATCCGAGAAGGTGTCATTTAAATAGGTAGTACACAACTCACTCATTTTATTACTTTGGTAGCACTTTTTAGCCGCAACCAAACCATCTACGCTTGGCAATACAATTTGAGACAAATCAATTCTATGAACCCAAGTATCCAATGAGAACATTTCAAGCTGCGGGCTTGTGTAGACAGACAGCGACTCAAGTGAATCGTGAATTCTAACTAGCAGCGGCACCTTTCTTCGCCAGTGCGGTTGTTGACAATGCTCTTTTAGTTCTTGTAACACAGTAATAATATTATTATCCACGTATGATTTTATTTTGAGCCAATATTTACCCGCTAGATAATATCTACGAAACTTTAAAGGTTGCAAGTTCAATTCACTTTCCATAACATGAGTGGCTGTAGTTCTAATAAAGCCGCCGATAACCCTCATACAAACATTTTGGACCCTGTCTAATTTACTAAGGTGAGTTTCACAACTACTGTCGTAGAGAAAACAAGCGTAGTCAATTCTACTTCGAATTGTTGCGATGTATAACCGTCTTAGATGTTTGGGATGTATTCCCCATCCAGATCCAGAAAGAATTTTAAAAACATTAGTTAACTTGAGCACCTTTTCTCGAGTCTCATTAATATGCTTAGCCCACCTAAGTGAACGGTCAAGCCAAACACCCAAATACTTTACATTGTTCACCACCGGCAGCGATACCTCGTTAATTTTTAATGTGACACTATCTCTTACTACACCATTCTTAAAAATACATACGCTACTTTTTGTAGGGGATATCTCTAGACCCAGATCCAACAGTAGTTTAGTCATCTTATTTAAAGCGAGTTGTAAGCGTTGTTGGGCCGATGAGATACTACTGCAAGTGGTGTACAACACAAAGTCGTCCGCATACTGCGATAGAAATACACCTTCACTATTATGACAAACGTCCATGGTTGCTATATTAAAAAGTAATGGTGACAATGGGTCGCCTTGTGCCAATCCCCGACCGGATGTACGACTTATTTTGTAATTCCCTATTGTAATTTTAAGATTTCTAAGCTTAAGAAAGTTCCAGATATAATTACAAATTCTAGATCCCACGCCAATTCGTTGCATGATTTTAAGTAGATTTTTGACATCCACGTAGTTATATGCATTGCTTATGTCTATGAAAACAGCTACTGTAATTAGTTTTTTGGAGAAGCCAATTTGAATGCGAGAAACTAAAACGGATAAGTTATCTGCAGTTGAGCGACATTTTCTAAAACCTGTAGTGTTATTTGATAGAAGCGTATTTTTTTCGATAAACCACTCTAATCTATTCATTAAAATGCTATGAAAAACTTTACAAACACATGAGATCATTGAAATTGGACGAAGAGATGTTAAACTTTGTGAGTCTCGACCCGGTTTAGGGATTGGCACAATTACAATGTCGCGCCATTGTTTAGGTACAGAACCAGAGATTAAAATTTGATTAAATAACTTAATCAATATCTTTTTACCGTTTTGAGGTAATCTCTTTATCATGGAGTAAGAAATATTATCACACCCAGGTGCAGTATCCTTCGATCGGACACATTTCTTAAATTCTGAGGGTAAAATCATAACATCAAGTTCCGGGTTATTTGTGTCGAAAGACATGTCACACGGGGTTACAAAGTCCGGTGTTAAGCTACGAAGCAAATTAGTAGCCTTGTCTTTGTCTATGTAATGGTTGGAGTATTTGTGTCCCTTTAGCCATTTCATTTTTTGCCATACAGTTGATTGCGATGTAGAATGATCTAATGAAGAACAAAAATCACCCCAGGCTTTACCTTTTGCTGTGCGAATCATTTTCTGGGAATTACTAATTTTATTTTGTAATATATCATAATTTTGAGGGTTTGGATTACGTCTAAATTTAGATAATGCTAGCCGGCGTTCGGCCACACATTTAGACAGCTCAGAATTCCAATAAGGTTTAGGCAAAAATTTACTATCCGGGTTAGGGTTGATTTTAACTAAAGGGATACAAATATCAGAGGCCAAGTTAATACAATCGATGAAGGAATTATAATCGGTCTGTAAGTCTCCAGAAAAATTAAATTCAGAAAAAAGGGTGTTTAGTAACTCACTGTATGAGATCCAATCAGCTTTTTTGAAATTTTTACGGGCTCTTGATGGAGTCCCGTACGGTATATCGAATTACCCTTGAACGATATAACTGTCTACAGAAAGCATGGTTCACCGACAAACTGTAATACGAAAAAACTATTAGTCGATACTATTATTTAACGACAGCACGTTTCGCCGAATAACGCTACATAGAATGAATGGTTGGCCGATACCAAGATTTGCCGATGTCATGGTTCGCCGCAACACTTTTGAACTAAATAATCCTTTACCGACTCTTTTGGGACAAGTGTTTTTTAACCGACTTCTAAAAAAGGAGGAGGTTCTCAATTCGGATGTTTGTATTTTTTATGTAGGTATGTTCGCGCATAACTTCGTCGCTTGCCGACCGATTTGAAAAATTTTTTTTTTGTTGGAAAGGGTATACTTCTCAAATGGTCCCATAGTCACCAAATCGGGATCTGATGATGGAATCTTGGCTAAATCGAGGGAACTCCTTAAATATTATAGGCAACTATATAGTCATTTTGATATTTTCATCAAGGAATTAAGCATTTACAGTCAAAAAGTGACATTTGATAAGGTGAAACTGGTGAAGAAGACCAGAAATTGCCAACGGAACTTCAAACTCAAACAAATATCACAATGAACATAGTTAAGCGACTATGACAATACAAATTAATAATTTTGACTACACTATCGCATTGGATTCGTCTGTAATGATAGGTGTATGTAAGTCTAATAAATAAATAAAAAAATAAAAAAAAAAATAAAAAATAAATGAATAGTTCTGAATAGTTATGTTGAAAATGATTATCATCGAAGTGACCTGATGATAGTGATGGAGCTGGAAGATAGGCGCCGGAACTCAGTAACTAATCAATGTATTCTAGCAGTGTTTGGGCTTATGGGAAATATCATGAGATGCACTTTGGCTATATGGTACTATTGAAGTGATCTGATGATGGAGCCGGAAGGTGGAAGGTAGACACGGGAACTTCATAAGAAAATGATGTATTCTAGCAGGGTTTGTGTTAAATAAGGAACAAACAATAACGAAAAACACCGACTTCCGAAATTAATTATTTTGATCGTTTTAGTGTTTTTTTAGTGAAGTCGGTTATATTTTTTCTAGTCTCTTTTCATATTCAATCTGCGACGAACGAACACACGCACACATCATGTACTGTGTTTATTTTCAAATAGATTGTTTTCTAACATGTTTCTTATAATTGCGCAGATTGCAATCTTTATTTTTGTTATTTACCATTTGGGAAGTATACCCTTTCCAACAAAAAAATAATTTTTCAAATCGGTCGGCAAGCGACGAAGTTATGCGCGAACATACCTACATAAAAAATACAAACATCCGAATTGAGAACCTCCTCCTTTTTTAGAAGTCGGTTAAAAAACACTTGTCCCAAAAGAGTCGGTAAAGGATTATTTAGTTCAAGCGTGTTGCGGCGAACCATGACATCGGCAAATCTTGGTATCGGCCAACCATTCATTCTATGTAGCGTTATTCGGCGAAACGTGCTGTCGTTAAATAATAGTATCGACTAATAGTTTTTTCGTATTACAGTTTGTCGGTGAACCATGCTTTCTGTAGACAGTTATATCGTTCAAGGGTAATTCGATATACCGTACGGGACTCCTCTTGATGGAGGTACAGACTGGACATTTGAAGTGATTTTAATAACTCTATGATCACTCCCTAATGTCTCATTCATGACTGCCCAGTTGAAAAGTAATGCTATATCAGATGATACCAAAGAAATATCGGGTGAGGACTTTTGACACTGTAAGTTAACCATTTTTAAACGAGTAGGGCTGCCATTATTTAAAGAAATAAAGTTGTTGTCCACTAATGCTTCAAAAATTTGAACACCCCTACTATCCGTTTTATTTGACCAATTAGAATGGTGCCCGTTAAAATCTCCTAGAATAATCGCATTTTTTGGAACAATCGAAAGTAAAGCATCCCAATCGCTTTGACAAGTTCGAAGCGAGGGTGGACAGTAAATGGAAACAATGTTTTCTAGCATGCCACAATTAAAAACTTTCACATAAACTAGTTCTATACCTCGGTTACTGACTTGGACTTGACACATCTGAGATTTTATTGATTTGTGGGTAAGAATTGCAACCCCTCCATACCCGTCAAACCTGTCCTTACGATAGATTGTGTAATTACTCAGCCTTATGGAACTTTCCGTTTCTAACCACGTCTCACTTATAGCTGCAATGTGTACATTTTCTTGATTTAGTAATTGTTCTAACAGAACTAATTTAGGTTTCACACTTTGAGCATTCCATTGTAGAATGTTTATTTTAATACAGGATTTATCGTGATCCATTAAAGAAGTCAAACAAACTTTTCATCATTTTCCAATCCGACACATTATCAACAACTACCAATATTAACCACTTTACACAACATTGGATAATCATTTTAAATTTTTCAGTTATCGTGCTTCTCTTCAAAAACATTATCTCCTTTATTCGAGCTATCAGCTCCTCAAAATGTACCTCTTTTTCTCTGGGTTCCTCGGGGTCATCCTTGATTGATTCGTTTGCTTCTACCGCTTCTCTTGGTGACCAATCTACCCACTCATCCTCTTTAGCAAATCGTATCTTTTTAGCACTTTTTTTCTCTTTTGTGGTGGTTGTATTATGAACGACTGCTTTAGTTTTAACCACCTCTGCATATAAAGGTAAGTTTGATCTCTCCGTGAAGTCGATATTTATTGGATGCTGTGGAAATAAATCAGCTGTGTTTGTGATAGGTTCCGAGTGTTCCGACTCTTCCCTGCATGGTGAAGGTGCTACGTATAACAATAAAGCCTTCCTATATGTACAATTAAATTCAGCCATGAGGTCTTTAAGTTTTTTTTCTTTTAAATATGCAGGGCATATTTTTGAAAGCGCTATGTGTGGTCCACCGCAATTTATACATATAAAATGTTGTGTGTCGCAGTTTGGGTGGTTACTGCCGCATTTTGGGCATAATATTTTTTTGGATGGACACACTTTTGCTGTATGCCCGAACTTCCAACAACGTGAGCATTGCGACACCGGAAATACAAATGGCTCCACCTTGATCCTTAAACTATCGGCATAAACATATGCAGGTAACATATCTCCTTTGAAGCATAATCGAACTGCTTTACTCATAACCCATAATTCTTCCGGCGCCTCACTAAAATTACGCCTCTTTAATCGTTTCAATGAAACCAATTCGAAGGAGTCAGGGCAAGATATACAATTCTTGAGTTCATCGTCAGTTAGCTCGAGATCTACGTTTTTAATGACACCGTATGAGTAACTTTTGTAATCTGGTCTACTAAATCTCCAGTCTTTATCTATAAGGTCTTTACAAGTTTCTAATTTTGTTGCACTCATCTCGTTTTTGCAATCAATACGTAATCTGTAACTATTTATATATTTTACCTTCGTTATATCGCTAATCCCATTTTCTTTAAATAACCTGGCCAGCGCAAACTGCCTCGGTAATTTTTCCTTCGACGAAATATAAATCTCAATATTGCTTTCTTTGAATTTTTTTTCTTTGTTTTGCACTAATTTCCAACCTGTTTCGTCCTCATCAAAGCCTCGTTTTAGCTGTTTAATCGATTCTTCCTTTGATGTTACTTCCATATTAAATGTCTCCAACACGTCTTGACCTGCTATAGAATTGTTGCTGCTAGCTAAAACACTCCTTGTTTCAACATTATCGCTAAAAAGTTCCTTATCATCCTCCATTGTAAATAAATACTCCAATACACATTATAATAGTTAACGATACGCTATTAGTCCGTTTCAAGGTCAAACAATACACTTCTCGACTTTTAATAATTTTATTAAAAAACCGCCAGAAAATTCACGTCTGCCAAATTCGTCGTTTCCCGCGCTTTTCCAATCCAGATTGTATTGTACAAGATTCTTGGTTCACTGTCACTAACGTTTGACAGTTGGTTAATTATGGTTTTCAAAGTTTAGATTTCCATCTTATTACATACTCTTTGGTGGGGGCGTGACTAGCAGCCGGACTGGTGTCCGCACTGGTTGCGCCACCAAATTGGTTGCGCTAACAGACACCAGGGGGCCAATTCTCGATTTTAGAGATGGTGTCAAATTCGACAAAAATTTCGAATGACGTCATTTTTTCGACAAATTTTAAAAGTTGCTATTCTGGGGATGTCGAATTCGACATTTGTCGAAGGATAACGTTAGAGTTTTTAGAGATAATGTCATTTGGGGTTTTTTTTTTTTTTTTTTCTATGGGAAAAATCATCTTATGACAACCCCCGCCCTTGGGCGGAGCGGGAGATAGTGTCAGACTCTTACTGACTAAAAAACCCATCCCGTTCCTTCAAGCCTTCATACCGGGGCTCGAGCGCCCTTTCGGATAACCCTGGCCGCGCCGTCGACGACTTGGGCTTGGTCCGGACGGTTACCGGACGGCCGGACAGCGAGCTACCCATTGCTCACTGTCCGCAAGCCCGCGCCTACGGTGGCTGGAAATCGGGATCGGAATCCCGGCGGCGGCGGCGAGAGCGCCGTTGCCTGATGCGGTCGGCCTCCTCCTTAGCGAGCATTACTGCTTCGCAGAAGTCGGCGACCGCCTGCCACTCCTCCTCGCTCCGGACCATGGCCTCGACCAAGGCCCGGCGCGAGAGGTCTCCGCCGCCGATCACCCCCACGAGGGCACGGCGATGCTCCGCCCAAGCAGGGCACACCGCGATTGTGTGCTCCACCGTGTCCTCCGGGCGTTCCGCACAGTGGCGACACCCGGGCGTCACTTCCGTTTTGATTCGGAACAGGAACCTCCCGAACTTGCCATTTCCGGTGAGGACCTGTGTCATGCGGAAGGTAAGGACGCCGTGAGGTCTTTCCAGCCACGCCTCAAAGAGGGGACTTATCGCCATAATTGTGGCGTGCCCATGACGAGCTTGCGATAGTCGCTGACGCCATTCCACCATGAGATCCCGCCGGAGCTCTGTCCGCCATGCCGTGACTTGTCGCGGCAGAGGACTTTCACCCCGGCGTTGCATCTCCACGCGCATGTCGTGCATGTGTGCAAGGACTGTTGCCTCCAGATCCCACGGTGTTAGGCCAGCCAGAAGGCTCGCCGCTTCGCGGGAAATCGTGCGGTATCCCCGCACCATCCGAATTGCCATGACCCTCTGGCAGGCGTTCAGAATGGCCGCCGGTCGCTTTTGCAGCGACAGCGCCCACACCGGCGCCCCGTAGAGGGCCATGGACCGAACGATCCCCGCGTAGAGCCTCCGGCAGGAGGCGTCTGGACCCTCAAGGTTGGGCAGGAGCCGCCCGAGAGCGGCCCCAGTCCGGTTGAGTTTGGGAGCCAGACGTCGGAAATGCTCCTCGAAATTCCATCGGCTGTCGAGGATGAGTCCCAGGTACCTCATCGATGTCCCGACGCCGATGCGAACTCCTCCTACCGTTAGTTGGGAACCCGACGGTGGCGCGTTCCGACGGCCGCGACCGTGAAAACACATGGCCTCGGATTTGCGCAGCGCCATCTCGAGTTCCAACTCCTGGATCCTACCAACGACTATCGCAACCCCGCGTGTCGCTAAAGCGGCCGCCGCCCGGTACGACTCTCCCTGCGCTAGAACCAGCGTGTCGTCTGCGTAGCAGACCACGCTGTACCCGTCAGGGAGGTCGCCCCGCAGCACGTAATCGTACCCGATGTTCCACAAGGGTGGCCCTAGTACCGACCGCTGCGGAACACCGCACGACATCTCCCGACGTTTCCAGTCTCCCTGGTGACCGGGGTAGACAATATACCTGTCCGACAGGTAGGCCTCGACTACTCGACAGAGGTATTCGGGCACCCGGTGGTACCGGAGTGCCCTCCGGATCGTACTCCAGGGCAGGGAATTGAAAGCGTTGGCAATGTCCAAGGACACTGCCACGACACACCTACCCTGGGACACCGCATCCCCCGTCGTGAGGGCTCGCACGCGCATGATGGCGTCCACCGTCGAGCGCATCCTGCGAAAGCCGAACTGTCCGTCCGAAAGGTCCGGCCCCACCCGTGAAAGGCGCGCGACGAGGCGGCTCGCAATCACTCTTTCAAAGAGCTTGCCCACCTCGTCGAGCAGCACAATGGGCTGGTACGCGGACGGAGAGCCCGCAGGGCGCCCTGGCTTCGCGATGAGGACCAGTTTCCCCGTCTTCCAGCGAAGTGGGAAGCGGCCCCTCTCCAAGCATGCGCTGAAGAGCCCTCTCAGTCGAGGCTATGGCCCATGGCCAGGACCCAGGCTCTCCCAGGCAAGTCATCGGGTCCTGGGGCGGCGTTCTTGGCACTCAGCCTTTGCACCGCCACTCTCATCTCTGCCTCGGTCACCTCTGGAGCATTATCGTCGTCGTCGCTATTGCGGTCCGCGTCAGTCACCGCTGGCGGAGGCGGAGCCATAGGCGGGGGCGAGTGTTCCCCTCGCGCAGGGAATAGAGCGCTTACCACACCCTCCACGAGTTGGGGCCGGAGACTCTGAGTCAGCGGGGGAGCCCAGGGGCGCAGTTTGTCCCGTACCAATTTGTTGCCAGCTGTTGTGCCAGCGCTTCTGGACAGCGCACCCTCCGGGCGGTCCGACTGGACTCCGCCGTATGTTCCTCTTGGTCTGGTCTGTCGCTTGAGGCCTTCCGGCATGAGTAGCTCTACCGGCATAGCCCTCAAGGTCACTGAGACACGCAAGCCCCACCACGACGACAACGTGGAAACACAGTTGGTGGGGATGTCATTTGGGGGTCAATTCTCGATTTTAGAGATGGTGTCGAACTCGACAAAAATTTCTAATGACGTCATTTTTTCGACAAATTTTTAAAGTTGTTAATCTGGGATGTTGAATTCGACATTTGTCGCAGGATAACGTTAGAGTTCATGACGAGTGCTTCTGAGCAGTAGAGATGTCATGTCGACTGTAGAGATATGTCATTTCTGAGTGAATTCGTTGAATTTTGTTAGATTGTTAGTGCGTTATATTGTGTTTTCTTTGGTTTTTAAATAAAATACGGCTTGGCTTATATCGAATTCATAACGAATCTTAAAATGCGTGTGCATTTTAAGATTCGTTGTATGACCGTTCGAGGCGAAAATAATTACTTACAAACAGCAGTTTTACTGTTTTGACAGGACTCAAAAAGTTCCAAATAGGTAAATCGCCACGGGGAGGCATTTTTATATAAGTTTATCAAAACACAAGTCTTTTTTGGCGCAAGGAGTTCACCTAAACCTACGACCTTCACTGTCACAGTTCTTAAACACTAATTTACAGAAGTTGTACTTTACAACAACAGTGGGTATTAGGTATGAATCACAATCACCACATTCACAGTGGTAAAACATTCATAAACGTTCGAAAATACTCAAAACGATCGCGGTTCGCGACAACACCGAGCGCATTCGCAATGTTTACAAACAAATAACAAACCCCGCGTTCCGAATTGCGTCAACAGCGATTATATGGCGAATCCAACTAATGCGCAACGTCACAAACAGTACTCAATAGTCCTTATATTTTGTGACTATTAAATTCGGTCGGATATGCGATATAATCGCTTTTGACGTAATTCGGAACTAAGGGAAAGTAACAACAAAAAATGAGTTTAGATTCAATACGACTGAATTAACTAGACAACTCGTTGTAACAAGATTCGTATGGCGCTATGTGCCTACTTAACTCATACGGGTTATAATAACAAAAATTACGCACGGCATGATTCTACGAGTTCACACAATGCGCTACAGACGAGGCGCGCCGGTATTGCCAACTGCTATGCCCAGTAGCTAGATAATTTGCAAAATGTTGCTAGATTGCTAGTTATTTGCCAAAAAGAAACTAGATTTGCTAAATGTTTCTGTGGGTGATTTAGGTTTTAATAAAATAACAATGGGAGTGCGTGACGTTTATACCCAAACCTATAATTGCTGCCAAAATTTAGTATAAGCAGCGTATGTTTTGTGCCCGCGGTAGTGCCGCACGCGCTCTCCACTGGCTGGTAAGCTCCATGAATTAAACACAACACACACGATAAAATACGAGTAGCGTGTACTATTTTGGTTTAGTAACTATAGTAGTCATGTCTTGGCGCAGCAGGAAACAAGGAATTCTCGGCTAACGCCGACCCCTAGCTATACCTGCAATAGCATCTTTGACCATAGATTCGCGTTGAGTTTTTATTTTTTCTATAAGAAAAAATAAAAATAGCTGTAGAATAAGTATAGCTTCACGTCTTATGATGAAATTAAAAGGTGCTAGAAAAAGTAGCTAAAAAGTTTAGCTACAAGTTTAATTAAATTGTAGCTCTCTGCCACCAAATAATAGCTAGATCTAGCTATAAAGTTGCTAAGTTGGCTCCACTGGGCGCGCGGCTCGGCGCTTTCGCGCTATATTGCTATCCCGTTTTGGCCACGCTGTTGTCGTTTTGTTGAGTGAGACGTTATCTTCACTCGACTCGACATTTTCGTGAAATTTATTTCGATTTTGACTGAGAATACGGAATTCTGCTCGATTCGACATTTTTTGGTAGAGATAGAGATATTTTTGATAGACATAGGTGAAAATCACGAATTGGCCGCCTGAGTGAATTCGTTGAATTTTGTTACATAGTTAATTGTTAACGCGTTACATTGTGTTTTCTTTGGTTTTTAAATAAAATACTGCTTGGATTCTCATATTGGATATTCGATTTGCTCTGTGATTGTTCATTGTGTATTTTCTTGAAACAAAGACCTTCGCGCACAATAACAGACTCAGTAATTTGTGTATCCAGAATTGTACTTACTTTGCGCCAACCATCCCAAGATTTTTTGTATTTTTCTCCTCCATGTTGTTTAAAATATTATATGAAACGTAAAAGTTTAGACAGCACAGCCCACCAAAAAAGTAAACAAATCAATAGTTTTGAAGGAACTGCAAATTCTTCAACTGCCAAGCTGATTATTTTTAGACTAAACGTATCGTTTTATATTTAGTAAGCATTTTAAAACCAAATCATTCATTCGCTCATAACTACATAAAACGGAACGTGGATTCTTCCTAATGGGAACATTATCTTCACTCGACTTGACATTTTCGTGATATTTATTTCTGATATTGAACATTATCTTCACTCGACTTGACATTTTCGTGATATTTATTTCTGATATTTTGACTGAAAAAACGGAATTCTGCTCAATTCGACATTTTTTAGTAGAGAAAGAGATATTTTTGATAGACATAGAGATAGACTTGCAATCTCGAACTCGAGATAAATGGCGAAAATCGAGAATTGGCCCCCAGGTGAGTAACGCTCTATAGAGCTCTATACATTTTGCTGGTGGCGCAACCAGTTATGCTACCAGTGGTGTCCCGGTGAAATATGGGCCTAAATAGATAATTTGAAACTAAGTGTTAACAAACACTTGAGACGACTTGAAAATGTCATTCATAAGCTGAAACAAAAATATTACTTGAGGTGACTCATGTTACGAATGAGTTACCAAAAAAAAATTCGAGAGCGTGACGTCTGATGACGTCGCGAGTCGCGATTAAGATAATCACCGCCCGCGCGACCTATTATGACACCTTATTGAATTATCGTACGACTATTTTCATCGGACGACGAGAATGTAAAGTGACATAATATATGATCCTTGCTAAGTTTTTAGTTTTCTGTCAGGGTCAGCTTCAGAACGCTAGTTTCTGTCAAGCCGAATTTTCGACCACTTTTTATTTCACACTAAGTATATAATTAGTACAGATTATACTTATTAGGTATACATATTGTTTTGTATGCTAGTCAGTAATGCGGAAAGTACAGAAAAAGCGCCTGCGGTGGGAGAAGGGCGCGAGTCTGAGCAAGAAGAGGATAGTGACACTGCACCTTTTATGGTAAGCGTTTTATCTGTAGACCAGTACCTCTACCACATGAGTAGGTAAACCGTACAGAGGCAAAGCTTCCTAAGAACGTGTAATATTGTTACCTACTTATTTTGGTAGGGTTGTCACAATAGATGAAAACAAATTAAATAAAACATTTGCTAAATCGTTTTATTTATTCATAGTCATAAGGTTCAAAATAGGATAAGTAACTAATAAGATTCCAATAAGAATTTAAAAAGAAAGTGCGAATTTATTAGTGAAAATGTTTTGTTTGTAAACTATTTTGAAAGAAATTTTATCTATGTTATCGGTTCCTGATAGATGTTTGATGTAGTGATTGGTGTTTTTGAGTCTACTCAAGTATATTAGGAAAAATAGATTTAAGATAGCATAGTTTAAAAAATGATTGAAGTTCATAATGTTCACGATCTCGATTACGTAATTGTAAACTGATGTTTACCTTTTTTGTTTTGTGTAAATATTCACCATAACTTTATTTTTAGTTGAAACTTACCTAAAAAATGATAATGTATTAGTTAGATTGTCAATCGGTATTATATTAAGTGAGATATTGAGAGATTTGTGTTGCGTATTAAGACTAAAATTGTGTTTAAAATATTTTTTGTTCTATAAACTTTTTTATGTGTAAAGTTATGTAAAGGTTATTGTTTTATATAAAAGTAGACATACGCATTCAGGGGTGCGTAGTGGCTTACGAGAGCAGCGCACCAAGCAACGTACGCCAATCGGGTTGAACTGTCCCGAGGGCTCAGTAGCCAAAGGGTACTGCCAATTGCTAGTGCTTAGTGCTAACGTCACCGCCTCCTAACGGGGGTTAGTCCGCCACAAATTGTGTTAAATTATCAAAATTAAACTAACATTCAAAATTTCGTGGCTGTGCTACTAACTGTTGAAGAATTCTCAAATGAGGAGACTATCCTGTTAACATCATCAGGTTATATCTATGCATTCACTGAAGTTACGCAGCTGTAAGTACACAAAATTTCAGCTCAATCAGGCATCAGGAAAGGATTCAAATCTTACTATAAGTAAATATTTTAACATACATACACCTACTACGTACATAGGTACTAACCTATTCATATAGGTTCCTACAATTCTTTATTATAAGCTTGTAATGACAATAAAAAGGTGAAAACACAACGTGTATTACGCAAAAAGGTACCTACCTAGTTACTTGAAAAAGTAATAATCAAATATTCACATATTTACCTACTTATTGTACTCCTTGGGGTAGTTAAAGAATGATACTTACATTTTTATTTTTTATAGTATTGTTCATACACACAGTACCTACAGTAATCCACCATTATTAATATTAAATTAAGTAGGTACCACGTTTTTATGTTAAAAAAAACTACTGAGGTGTCAAGGGAACTTCGTTCCATCCGGGTGGGATGGAACGAAGTTCCGTTCTGGCTTGCTTTCTATAAGAGAGAGAGAGAGAGAGACAAACAGACAGAGAAACATGCGCACGCCGCACAGCTTACAATAGCTTACTATAGCAAAAAGTATCGTTACAACTTTTCGTGAGAATTTTTTCCGTCTAGCCAATACAAGATAACTAAAAAATACTATCCTATTTTATGTACATTTTGACAGCACTATTTCAACACCCTCGAAAACCATGAAAACCGACACCCATGACGAAAAAGTTGATAATTTCTTGCAGCCGCCATCTTGGATTTACATTTTGACAGTACTATCGGTTTCCACGCCCTCGAAAACCATAAAAACGACACTCATGACGAAAAAGTTGATAATTTCTTGCAGCCGCCATCTCGAATTTACATTTTGACAATACTATCGGTTTCAACACCCTCGAAAACCATGAAAACGACACCCATGACGAAAAAGTTGATAATTTCTTGCAGCCGCCATCTTGGATTTACATTTTGACAGTACCATCGGTTTCAACACCCTCGAAAACCATGAAAACGACACCTATGACGAAAAAGTTGATAATTTCTTGCAGCCACCATCTTGGATTTACATTTTGACAGTACCATCGGTTTCAACACCCTCGAAAATCATGAAAACGACACCCATGACGAAAAATTTGATAATTTCTTGCAGCCGCCATCTTGGATTTATATTTTGACAGTACCATCGGTTTCAACACCCTCGAAAACCATGAAAACGACACCCACGACGGAAAATTTTATAATTTTTTGCAGCCGCCATCTTGGATTTATATTTTGACAGTACTATCGGTTTCAACACCCTCGAAAACCATGAAAACGACACCCATGACGGAAAATTTGATAATTTCTTGCAGCCGCCATCTTGGATTTATATTTTGACAGTACTATCGGTTTCAACACCCTCGAAAACCATAAAAACGACACCTATGACGAAAAAGTTGATAATTTCTTGCAGCCGCCATCTTGGATTTATATTTTGACAGTACCATCGGTTTCAACACCCTCGAAAACCATGAAAACGACACCCATGACTAAAAATTTGATAATTTCTTGCAGCCGCCATTTTGGGTTTATATTTTGACAGTACCATCGGTTTCAACACCCTCGAAAACCATGAAAACGACACCCATGACGAAAAATTTTATAATTTCTTGCAGCCGCCATCTTGGATTTACATTTTGACAGTACCATCGGTTTCAACACCCTCGAAAATCATGAAAACGACACCCATGACGAAAAATTTGATAATTTCTTGCAGCCGCCATCTTGGATTTATATTTTGACAGTACCATCGGTTTCAACACCCTCGAAAACCATGAAAACGACACCCACGACGGAAAATTTTATAATTTCTTGCAGCCGCCATTTTGGATTTATATTTTGACAGTACTATCGGTTTCAACACCCTCGAAAGCCATGAAAACGACACCCATGACGAAAAATTTGATAATTTCTTGCAGCCGCCATCTTGGATTTACATTTTGACAGTACCATCGGTTTCAATACCCTCGAAAACCATAAAAACGACACCCATGACGAAAAATTTGATAATTTCTTGCAGCCGCCATCTTGGATTTACATTTTGACAGTACCATCGGTTTCAACATCCTTGAAAACCATGAAAACGACACCCATGACGAAAAAGTTGATAATTTCTTGCAGCCGCCATCTTGGATTTACATTTTGACAGTACTATCGGTTTCAACACCCTCGAAAACCATGAAAACGACACCCATGACGAAAAATTTTATAATTTCTTGCAGCCGCCATCTTGGATTTATATTTTGACAGTACCATCGGTTTCAACACCCTCGAAAACCATGAAAACGACACCCATGACGGAAAATTTGATAATTTCTTGAAGCCGCCATTTTGGATTTATATTTTGACAGTACCATCGGTTTCAACACCCTCGAAAACCATGAAAACGACACCCATGACGGAAAATTTGATAATTTCTTGCAGCCGCCATCTTGGATTTATATTTTGACAGTACCATCGGTTCCAACACCCTCGAAAACCATGAAAACGACACCCATGACGAAAAAGTTGATAATTTCTTGCAGCCGCCATCTTGGATTTATATTTTGACAGTAAAAGTGTCGGTACAATTTTTCGTGAGAATTTTTTCCGTCTAGCCCCCTTTCACAACGCGCGATAAGGAACTTCGTTCCAATATTTAAAGTTGTATAAACAAACAACGTGCGTCGTATTATCGTATAGACCCTACGATTGTCCACCGACTGTGTTTACGTTAACCGGTTTTATCCAGTATCGTCGCGTACGCAACAAGCGGGTGGTGGACACTCACACATTTCCCGCGTGCTTGTAGTACCTATTGCAACCGATTCGAGCGGTTGTTTGAAGCTTAGCCTCTGTACGGTTTATTTACTCATATGCCTCTACCATGAGTTTATAGCAATAGTATTTGTCGATACTCGATACGACTACGTAAATATATTTTGTATGGCCAATTTTGGTTCGTAAGTGACCGCTAGAGGCGCTGTATTTGCCATACAAAATATTTACATTATATATATTTTACATTATTATATTTATTTTATTTTATTTACGTAGTCGGTATCGAGTGTCGAGAAATACTATTGCTTTAAAGTCATGGTAGAGGTACTGACGTAATTTAAATTGTCTCGTTTTGCCATGTTGGTAAATAACGGAACGAAAGTAACTGAATGTACTGATTTTTTTTATTTTTTCATGGTGGGAAAATTCATCCAATGACAACCCCCGCTCTTGGGCGGAGTGGGAGATAGTGTCAGACAACTGTGAATGTAGTGATGGATGCGCAGATTGTAGTGGAGCACGCGAGCGGGCAGCGCTGCGGCGGCTCGCTGGTGTCGCTGCGCACCGCGCTCACGTCTGCGTGGTGCGCCGGGGCCGACGCGCCGCGCGAGCTGTGGGCGCTGGCGCCGGGCACTGGCGCGGCGCGGCGCGTGGCGCGTGTGGCGCTGGCGGCAGGGCCCGGCGCCGCGCGCGCCGCCGCGCCCTGGGCCGGCGCCGCCGTGGACATGGCCGTGCTGGAGCTGGAGGCGCCCTTCGGCGGCGGCGCGCGCTCGCGGCCTATCCTTATGGCCACGCAGCCGGCCGAGTGTGCGCCCGGCGCCGCGTGCCACGTGGTGCGCGCGCTGGGTGGCGGCCGCGAGCCGCGCCTGCGCATCGTGGACGCGGCGCTGGCTCAGGGCGACGAGTGCGCCGCGCGCTCGTCGGGCTGGCCGGGCCTGCGCGACACGGCGCTGTGCGTTGTGGGACCGACGCTGTGCTCGGTGGGTGTGCGGCCGCGCGACCGGCTCGGGAATGTTCGGGCAGGCCGAGTGACCTGTGTGTGTGTCTGTAGAGCGACTGGGGCGCCGGCGTGGTGTGCGAGGGCAAGCTGTGCGGCGTGCTGAGCCGCTCGGCGCGGGCGGCGGGCGTGGCCGCGGGCGCGGACGACTCGTGCGGCGACACACACGTGGCGCAGAGCATCCCGCGCTGGCGCAAGTTCCTACATTGTGCGCACACATTACGCGCTTGCGGAAGGTGAAGTTTGCTTTTACTTTTATCTCCAGTAAAGAAATTGCAGTACCTAGCGGTGATATTATTATAGGCAAGTAGATATTGTCCGTGCATGAGCGAAATATTTGTATCGCAGCGGAGGCGACTGCGGGCAGTTGTGCAGCGAGCATCGCCTGCTGGACGCGGACGCCGCGGACAGCACGACGCTGCAGATCACCGCACCGACCTCCGCGGAGACTACCGCAAGCGCCGAGACCGCCGAGAGCAGCTCAGACACCGAGGCGCCCGCGGAGCCTCAGCAAACCCCGACGGCCACCTCGATACCGCCCACTGCTACTCATGCACAATCCAGTAATCGCTTGTATAATTAGAACTAATTTTCAATCTATTAGTAATTGTTTCATGATTTTATTCAATAGATAGGTAAGAAAATGCGATTTTTGTTTATTGGTATTATTTCTTACTCTAAATTGTTATGCATAGAAGTTTACAAGTCGTTTCTTTAGGCGGTTATCACACTGCCACGAACTACGGAGAGTAGCGCGTGTTAACGCACCTACGCAGGTACATGCGGGAGTGCAGATCTGCATCATGGTGCGTGTTTTTCACGCAATCACGCGCGTAGGTGCGTCTCGTAAATTCACGCAGGCTGTGACTCATTTCGTTCAAAGCCGTTCGCTGTGGTGATAGTGCAGTGCAGAGTCGTCGCGTTTGTTTGAATATTATTATTATGGTTATTAGTGTAGAACTCATTCAAGATGCTGCAGTTATATTAACTGTATGGTTTTTATACAGTCATATGAATAGAAATCGTGGCTATAGAAGATACTGGGTACATCCTTATTTAAAAACAAGATCGTTGCGTGGGTCATTTGTTCAAAATGACTGGGATTTAAGAAAAAAATATGAAGACCAATTTTTCAACTGTTCACGCCGTAATATTGTGTTTAGGTTGAGTCTAATAGCTAAAACCATTTTTAGCACCTCTCGGCTCGATAGATGGCGTTGGCCGATTTAAATTCGCGCTATCGTTTCGTTACCGAGGATTGTACAAGACCCCTCGGTGAAAATTAATAAATGTCTTCGTTCTGAGTACATGGTGGTTTTATTCAAACTCCCGACTCGTCGACAAAACAGGGCGACAAGATCTTCGATGGTCATAAGGTCCTACGATCCGGAACGTTTTTTGGAAAACCCAACAGGCGCCCTCTAGTGTTCGGAGTCGAGAACTAGAAAATAGCAATTTGGTGCAAGTTCAAAGCTGAGCTGAGCGGAGCGTAGTCGACAAAGCTGAGCTGAGCGGAGCGTGGTCGACAAAGCTGAGCTGAGCGGAGCGTGGTCGACAAAGCTGAGTTGAGCGGAGCGTGGTCGACAAAGCTGAGCTGAGCGGAGCGTGGTCGACAAAGCTGAGCTGAGCGGAGCGTGGTCGACAAAGCTGAGCTGAGCGGAGCGTGGTCGACAAAGCTGAGCTGAGCGGAGCGAAGTCCACGGAGCTAAGTGAGACGTTAAAAAAAAAAAAGTGTTTTAGTGATCAAAGTGCAACTTAAAAACTGTGAGTACATTTTTCTTCATTAATTGTTCCAAGTGTCAGAGACTTGTAAAAATTTAAAGCTATAGCATGGACCTAGAAAATTTTTATGAAATTTAGGACTTAGAATAATTCTGTAAAAATTGAAGAGACCCCGAATCTATGCCCGATTTTACTTAGAATTAAAGTACAGTTCAAACACTTAGAAAAATTACCACATTCAAACACTTCAATCAAATCATTTGCTTGTATTCAGTACTTTGAATCATGGAGGCTAAGTTAAGATTGTTGGATGATATTGGAAATCGCATTCAGAAGGGTCTTATTAACTTCAGAAAGTCTCCAAAAGACAGAATCAATCAACTGTATGTGGAGTCACGTTTGGAAATATTAAACAAACAGTTTGAAGATTTTGTAAAAAAACATGAGGAACTTTTGGTCAACTACACAGAGAGTGAGTTGAGTGCTACCAGTTACATGAAGAATGATGTGTTTGAGGCCGTTACCGACACCTTTATAACTTATAAAGTAGAACTAAAAAATGCTTTGCCAAAATCATTGTCTTCTGTAATGAGTGATGTCTCACCGGACCATAGTCAACCGATAGTTATGTCTATTGCCAAATTACCTAAAATAACAATCCCAGTTTTTAGTGGTGCATATCAGGAATGGTCAACATTTGGAGATTTGTTTTTGTCACTAATCGATAATAACCAGACTCTTGATGATGTTCAACGTCTACATTATTTAAGATCACAGTTGTCAGGTGAAGCATCACAGCTCATAAAGCACATCCCGATCACGCATGCAAATTATAAAAAATGTTGGACTTTGCTATACAGTCGTTACAATAATAAGAGATTTCTAGCTAATTGTATTCTCAAGCGCTTACTGAACCAAAAACAAATGATGGTTGAGTCATCTGTTGCTCTCAAGGAACTTTTAGATACAACAACCGATTGCTTGCATGAACTGTCAAATCTAGGGGTGCAGGTGGACGCTTGGGATATTATTATTATTTATTTAATTAGCTCCAAGTTGGACGTTGAGACTCGGAAGCAGTGGGAATTGCAGGTAAGTCAATCTTGCGAGGAACTTCCCACCTTCAAGGATTTTCAAGAATTTTTGGAAAAACGTTTTCGTGCTTTAGCATTTGTGGAACCTCAAAGTAGCAAGTCTAAAGGTAGTACTAGTACTAAAGCGTGTCACGTCGTTTCAAAATTATCCTGTCCCCCATTGTTCTTTTTTTTTTTTTTTTTGGAACGAAGTTCCTTATCGCGCGTTGTGAAAGGGGGCTAGACGGAAAAAATTCTCACGAAAAATTGTACCGACACTTTTACTGTCAAAATATAAATCCAAGATGGCGGCTGCAAGAAATTTTCAAATTTTTCGTCATGGGTGTCGTTTTCATGGTTTTGAAACCGATGGTACTGTCAAAATATAAATCCAAAATGGCGGTTGCAAGAAATTATCAAATTTTCCGTCATGGGTGTCGTTTTCATGGTTTTCGAGGGTGTTGAAACCAATGGTACTGTCAAAATATAAGTCCAAGATGGCGGCTGCAAGAAATTATAAAATTTTTCGTCATGGGTGTCGTTTTCATGGTTTTCGAGGGTGTTGAAACCGATGGTACTGTCAAAATATAAATCCAAAATGGCGGCTGCAAGAAATTATCAAATTTTTAGTCATGGGTGTCGTTTTCATGGTTTTCGAGGGTGTTGAAACCGATGGTACTGTCAAAATATAAATCCAAGATGGCGGCTGCAAGAAATTATCAACTTTTTCGTCATAGGTGTCTTTTTTATGGTTTTCGAGGGTGTTGAAACCGATAGTACTGTCAAAATATAAATCCAAGATGGCGGCTGCAAGAAATTATCAAATTTTCCGTCATGGGTGTCGTTTTCATGGTTTTCGAGGGTGTTGAAACCGATAGTACTGTCAAAATATAAATCCAAGATGGCGGCTGCAAAAAATTATTCAATTTTTCGTCATGGGTGTCGTTTTCATGTTTTCAAGGGTGTTGAAACCGATAGTATTGTCAAAATGTAAATCCAAGATGGCGGCTGCAAGAAATTATCAACATTTTCGTCATGGGTGTCGTTTTCGTGGTTTTCGAGGGTGTTGAAACCGATTGTACTGTCAAAATGTAAATCTAAGATGGCGGCTGCAAGAAATTATCAACATTTTCGTCATGGGTGTCGTTTTCGTGGTTTTCGAGGTTGTTGAAGCCGATAGTGCTGTCAAAATGTAAATCTAAGATGGCGGCTGTCAGAAATTATCAACTTTTTCGTCATGAGTGTCGTTTTCATGTTTTCGAAGATGTTGAAATAGTGCTGTCAAAATGTACATAAAATAGGATAGTATTTTTTAGTTATCTTGTATTGGCTAGACGGAAAAAATTCTCACGAAAAGTTGGAACGATACTTTTTGCTATAGTAAGCTATTGTAAGCCGTGCGGCGTGCGCATGTTTCTCTGTCTGTCTCTCTCTCTCTCTCTCTCTCTCTTATAGAAAGCAAGCCAGAACGGAACTTCGTTCCATCCGGGTGTCCCTTGACACCTCAGTAGTTTTTTTTTTTATTAATGATAGGCTTGCGTTTGACCACTATCTCACCTGATGGTAAGCGATGATGTGGTCGACGATGAAGCACGCTTGCCTAGAAGAAACCTATTCACTCTCGACTTAAAGACTCCTAAGTTGTAGCTATCAGGAAACACAGATTCCGGCAGGGAATTCCACTCCTTGGCTGTACGCACAATAAATGTGTTCGCAAAACGTTTTGTGCGTATGGGTGGGATGTCTACCATGTACCGGTGGCGCAATGCTGTACGTCGTGTGGTCCGATGATGGAACGGACTTGGCGGAATTAGATTGTGCAATTCCAGTGCACACTCCCCGAAATGTAAACGATAGAAAACCGACAGACTAACAACTCGGCGGCGATGCTCAAGGCTTTGGAGCTTCGACTCTACAAGTGCATCATTGCCGATGATTCTCTTGGCTCGCCTCTCAATCGACTCCAGCGCATCAAGCTGAGGAGCATCTCTTGTTTCATTGTAAAAAGTTTGCTCAGGAGACTGTTGATCAGCGTCGTCAAATAGTTAAATCCCATGGTTTGTGTTTCAATTGCCTTCGCTCAAGTCATCTTAATATTAATTGTCGAGTAAATACTAAGTGCAAAATTTGTAGCAGAAAGCATCATTCGCTCTTGCATCTAAAAACGAATTCAGAAGTAGAGACGAGCTCTACCGCGTCTCCTACGCAAAAGGAAACACCACAGAACGAGACCACGGCTGAACCTCATATTTCAACCCATTTTGCTCAAAATACTCATAGTCAGGTCGTACTGGCTACAGCCATAATTAAGGCTAGGTCGAGTAATGGGTATCCACAAGTTTTGAGAGCCCTGTTAGATCAGGGCTCACAAGCTTCGTTTATTACAGAATCGGCGGTTCAGTTATTAAAGTTAAAAAAGATAGCAGTCAAAACGTCTATCTCAGGTGTGGGTGGAGGTCAATGCGATCTAACGTCAAAATTTACGGTTGAACTAAACATTCAGTCATTACACGATCCTGACTTTACCTTACAAATAAAAGCATATGTGCTGAGTAAGGTAACTACGATTTTACCTGAAAGGAAATTTACATTGGTGGATTGGCCAGAGCTAAATAATATGAATTTGGCTGATCCAAATTTCAATAAACCTAACAAAATAGATATTTTGTTAGGGTCGGGAGTCTATGCCAAAGTCTTAAAAGAAGGCTTAATCAAGGACCCTATGGGTAAAACTATGGCTCAAGATACTTACCTTGGCTGGATCATATCGGGAGAAGTCAGCGATGTAGATGGAGTGACGTCTTGTCACAATGTCATTCTAAGCATGCACGCTAAGGTCGAAGAAAACGAGATCCTGAAAAAGTTTTGGGAACTAGAGGCAGAGCCAACAGGCTCTGAAAAGTCAATTCTTAGCCCTGAAGAGCAAGCATGCGAGGATCACTTTGCTGCTACCACATGTAGGGATGCAGATGGCCGCTACATCGTAAAATTGCCTTTTCGGTCCAGTAAAACACCCTGTAATACAAAGGAAATAGCATTAAAAAGATTATATAGTCTTGAACGGAAGTTAGCAAAAAATATCGAGCTAAAGGAACAATATACATCGGTAATTCATGAATATTTATCACTAGGTCATATGGAAGAGATTTCTAATGAAAAAGACAAAAAGAAAATAAGTGCTGTTTACTTACCGCATCATGCCGTAATCCGAGAAGACAAGACGACCACAAAATTAAGAGTGGTATTCGATGCGTCATCCAAGGGATCCGATGGCATTTCTTTGAATGACGCCTTAATGGTAGGACCACGCTTACAGGCTGATTTACGTCATACAGTTATGTGTTGGCGTCAACATCCTATATGCTTGGTAGCTGACATCATAAAAATGTATCGTCAAGTAAAAGTATCTGATGATCACACGGACTTTCAAAGGATTTTATGGCGAGATAACGTTGAGTCTGATATAAAGGAATACAGGCTTTTGAGAGTTACGTTTGGAACATCTAGTGCACCTTACCTGGCAGTCAAGGCATTGCAGCAAACCGCTAGCGATGAAGGTCAATCATATCCATACGCTGCTAGTAGGGTAAAGACTGATTTTTATATGGATGACTTAATGACAGGTTGCCAGACTGATGAAGAAGCTGTAAAAATCTATCATGAGTTTAATGAACTGTTGAACAAAACAGGTTTCACTTTGCAAAAATGGACAAGTAACCGAGAAGAGTTGATAAAACAGATAAGTCTGGATACTGGAAGAGATCTGGAAATAAAAGAAGATAAAACCACTAGAATACTAGGACTTACCTGGAATCGTAATTCTGACGAGTTCCATTATACAGTAAACTTACCTTTTACAACACCGTCACCGTTGCCGTCGTCTGCACCTGAAACTATAAGGAAAGTTATATCAGAAATATCACGCTTATATGATCCGTTGGGTTGGATTGCACCATGTATAATCATCGCTAAAATCTTCATTCAAAAACTGTGGATTGCTGGTTTGGATTGGGACGAAGAGCTGTCTGAAGAACTTCTAAAAGAGTGGCAGTCTTACCGTTGTGGGTTGTATACATTCAACAACTTCAGAATTCCTAGGTGGCTGGAAAGGAAAAGCGATGATCAAACAGTTGAATTACATGGTTTCTCGGATGCATCAAACGCAGCATACGCCGCGGTTGTTTACATCAGAGTCATTGATGCTGTAGGCCAAGTCCACTGTAATCTGGTAACCGCAAAAACGAAAGTAGCTCCGATTAAACAAATTTCTATACCACGACTGGAGCTATGTGGCGTAGTTTTAGTTACCAAATTACTTTTAGAAGTGGCTCATGTTTTGAATATTCAAAAATCCAACTTACATGCTTGGACGGATTCCACGGTCGTATTGGCTTGGTTGAGCGATCACCCGAGTCGATGGAAAACCTTCGTCGCAAACCGAACATCTGAAATCCTTAGTACCCTTGATACCACTCAATGTCATTATGTGGACACAAAAAACAATCCAGCTGATATTGCTTCGAGGGGTACCACACCAACGGATTTAATAAACAACTCGCTTTGGAAGCATGGACCATCGTGGTTACTTGTTGATACCATAGAATATAGCAGACCCAAGGCTATAATGACGAAACTGGAACTGAAATCCATAAAGGTACATGCAACACAGATAGACGATCAGCCGAGTGAATTGATGTGGTCTAGATTTTCATCGTTCCGTAGACTAATAAGGACTCTGACCTATTGCAGACGATTCCTGAAATTAAAGATAGCCAGAGAAGCACGGACAAAGCTGTCGCCTTACCTTACAGCTTCCGAGATCGCTGATACCATGCATTGCTGTCTCAAGCAGAGTCAAAGTGTTTGATTTGAACGAGAGATCAAGGCTATCCAAGCTGGAAAAGACGTCAACAAAACCAGCCGTTTGTCATTGTTAAATCCTTATTTGGATGACAAGGGCTTGATGAGAGTAGGGGGTAGGATCCAATATTCACAACTCGGTGAGGATAGGAAGCATCCTATCATAGTTTCTTGTCAGTCCCATTTGTCAAGATTACTTATCTCAGATGCTCATGAGCGCGTACTACATGGTGGACCTCAACTGACTCTTAACTTCCTTCGCTCAAAATATTGGATCGTTCGTGGGAAGAATATGATCAAGGCTCACATCCGCGATTGCGTGCCATGTATTCGTCATGCAGCTGTAACACGTAATCAATTAATGGGACAGCTACCATCTTGCCGAGTGACTCCAAGTAAGCCCTTTCTTCATTCAGGTGTCGACTACGCGGGACCAATTCAAATACGAACAGCAAAGGGTCGTGGACATAAGTCCTATAAGGGTTACATCTGTCTGTTTGTATGCATGGCAACCCGCGCAGTGCATATAGATGCGGTCTCTGACCTGACCTCTCAAGGCTTTTTTGCTACATTTAAACGCTTTGTTGCTAGACGAGGTCACTGTAGTCACCTTTACAGCGACAATGGTACCAATTTTGTAGGGGCATCCAAAGAGCTTAAGGCAATCTTTCGTGATGAGTGTGCTTCTCTTCCTCAAGAAATTGCCTCAGCCTTGGCCAATAATGGAACCGAATGGCATTTCATTCCACCTCATTCTCCTAATTTTGGAGGTTTATGGGAGGCTGGAATTAAAAGCACGAAACATCACCTCAAGCGGGTGATTGGCGAGTCGACTTTGACCTTTGAGGAACTGAGCACAGTCCTATCCCAAATTGAGGCATGCCTGAATTCCAGACCTATATCGCAGTCTAGTGTGGATTCATCAGACCCAAACCCATTAACACCGGGACATTTCTTAGTCGGCCAGCCACTGGTAACAGCACCAGATTATGATTATGAGCATACAACAGTCAGCAGCTTAAGACGTTGGCAATTGACACAAAGAATGATTCAATCATTTTGGAAACGTTGGTCTCAGGAGTATTTAACAATGTTTTTTCAACGACACAAGTGGGCTAAACGTACGCGCGATCTGAAGGTTGGGGATGTTGTCCTCGTAAAGGAAGACAATTTACCACCTGCCAAGTGGTTATATGGTAAAGTAGTGGAAGTACACCCTGGCAAGGATAATTTAGTGCGCGTAGTTACCCTTCAGTGTAAGGACTCCCGAGTCAAACGCCCAACTTCTAAGCTATGTATTTTACCTGTTAACGATGAATGATGCGTTATTTTACTGTTTTACTTTTATTTCATTTTTTTTTATATAATATACAGTCCACTCAGATGATGTTTTTTGTTCATTCATTGTGCGTGCGGCTAGGGAGTGGAATTCCTTGCCGGAGTCTGTGTTTCCTGATAGCTACAACCCGGGAATCTTTAAGTCGAGAGTGAATAGGTTTCTTTTAGGTAAGCGCGTTCCATCGTCGACCGCATCGTCGCTTTCTATCAGGTGAGATAGCGGCCAAGCGCGAACCTATCAACAATAAAAAAAAAAAAAAAAAAAAAAGTTTGTTGATAAACCTAATTTTTACCTTCTACTTATGGCTTGTAAGTAATATTTTTGTAACAGGAACATTGTGAACACCAAGGATTTTAGTATAAGAGAAGTTGTTATGATTTCACTCTTGATCACGTCATGGTGGGCGGTTTGAAAGGACTAGGTCCTTGGTGGGCGGAATGTTCACGTCGTAATATTGTGTTTAGGTTGAGTCTAATAGCTAAAACCATTTTTAGCACCTCTCGGCTCGATAGATGGCGTTGGCCGATTTAAATTCGCGCTATCGTTTCGTTACCGAGGATTGTACAAGACCCCTCGGTGAAAATTAATAAATGTCTTCGTTCTGAGTACATGGTGGTTTTATTCAAACTCCCGACTCGTCGACAAAACAGGGCGACAAGATCTTCGATGGTCATCAACTATATGCGAATGTCAACTGTATCTTTTGATTATTTGCTAAGCAAAATACGAAGTGGCATTACCAACCTACTGGAAAAAATACGAATTTTCGTCTTTGTATTACATTAGAGGAGAAGCTTTGGGTAACATTGAGGTAAGTAATACTACTAGTATTTAATTATAAAATAATAATAATAATACGCTCGCTTGGCGTCCCAATTCCAATCTGCCTTAGAGTCAGGGTCGCTGCCCCAGTTCCTGACAACAGGAATAATAAATAAATAAATAAATAAATAAGCCTTTATTCAGACCTTAATTAAAATTGTTGAACACAAAGTTATTATATACAAAAAAAAGTTTCTTAATCTAACAACTCTGACGAGTTAGTGACACCAACAACCTGGTCTGTTTGCCCAACTTTGGCAAAGGCCTCCTCCATTTCCTTCCACTCTGCTCTATTCTGAGCTCTTCTAGTCCATGTACTCCCTGCTATGTTTTTGATTTCGTCATCCCATCTTCGATACTGTCTACCTCGATTTCTTTTCTTATCCCTAGGGTACCAATATATTGTGTTTTTATTCCACTTTTCAATGCCTCTGACTATGTGGCCGGACCATTTCCACTTTAGTTTTCTTATTCTTGTTGTGACATTCTCAATTTCCATGCGTCTTCGGATAGTGGTGTTTCTTATTCTATCAGATTTTCTTACGTTTAGCATACTTCTTTGCATTGCGGTCTGACACGTTTCGAGTTTTCTATATTGTGCATTGGTGAGAGCCCAAGTCTGGCAGCCATATGTCAGGACTGGGAGTATACAAGTGTTATACAATTTTGTTTTGACGTACGTTTTAATTTCCGTGTTCTTCATTATTTCCTTGAACCCCCAGTAGCGTTTCCATGCATTTCCAATCCTTGTGTCGATTTCTTTAGTCATTATATCAGTGATCGAGATTTGTTGGCCCAGGTAAGTATATTCTTTCACAAACTCTACTGGCTCGCCGTTTAGAAGGATAGTGTCTTCCAGTGCGTTTGTCATGGCTTTAGTTTTAGTAGTGTTCATCGTCAGACCTACCTTGCGGCTTTCTCTATCCAGATCAGAGATCATGTTTTGTAGTTGGTCTGTTGTCGTTGCCAGTATTATTATGTCATCCGCGAACCGCAGGTGTGTAAGATTTTCGCCGTTTATATTAAGTCCATACTGGTCCCATTCCAGCCTCCGAAATATATCTTCCAGTACAGCTGTGAATAATTTAGGTGACAGTGGATCTCCTTGGCGTACGCCTCTGTTTATGTTTATTTGTTTCCCCTGTTTCTCCAATTTTATTCTCGCTGTACTGTTGGTGTATATGTTCTTCAGAATCCTGATGTACTTCTGGTCGACTCCTTGTTTCTTCAGACATTGCCAGATACTGTTGTGTTCTATTGAGTCAAATGCTTTGTTGAAATCGATGAAGCAACAATAGAAGGGCACTTTAAATTCTTTGGCTTTTTCAAAAATTTGTCTTACCGTTAGTATATGATCTAATGTTGAATAGCCTGACCGGAAGCCAGCCTGTTCCTTGGGCTGGTTTTCGTCCAGAATTCTGGTTATTCGCCGTAAAACAATTTTCGCAAAAATTTTGTAAATGTTCGACATTAGGCTTATTGGTCTATAGTTATTAATTTCTCTTTTGTCACCCTTTTTATGTAGTAGGATGATCGTTGATGTGGTCCACTGTGTAGGGATTTCCTCGGTGTGAAATATGTCGTTGAAAATGTGTTTAAGTAGTGGTGCTATCTCGTTTTTACAATCTGCGAGTAATTCGTTATTGATATCGTCAGGGCCGGGAGCTTTATCCTTCTTCTGTGTTTCTATTGCCTTGTTTATTTCTTCTATTAGAATAGGCGGTACCGCGTCGTTGTTACTTAAGTCGGTGTTTTCTATTTGGTTCTTGCTGGAGTAAAGGTTTTCGTAGAATGTAGTTGCTATTGATAGTATGTCATATCTTTTTGTCTTCGTTTTGGAAAGTTGGTCTTTCATACTGGGTATCCAGTTTGTATTTCCTTTTAAAGTTTTTAAAGCTTTTTTAATGCCTCCAGTTTTGCTGATGTGTTTTTCAAAAGTTTCCCGCCTGACACGTTCTACAGGAATAACCCACCATAAATCGGGTAGTACTGCGGAACCCAAAAATTATAGACCGATTACGTGTTCTATGTGTCTTTAAAGTTCTTACATCTATCCTGAGAGCTAAAATTAATAGTCATATTGGGACAAATTCCATCATGTCTGCTTCTCAGAATGGATGTAGGAACGGGTCCCGAGGTAGGTACTAAGGAGCAGCTCCTCATTGATGTTGCCATTAGCCAACAGGTTCGTTGTTCTCGAAGAGATCTGTCGACATGATGGATAGATTACAAGAAGTCCTATGATTCAGTGCCGCATACATGGCTCATGAGGGTGCTGGAGCTATATAAAATTGATGTAACTTTGCGCACCTTTCTGATGTCTTGTATGGGGCAGTGGAGGACGGTCCTTCACTATCCAGGGGTTCACTATCAACAGGTTTCGGAGAACAGCGAACCGATAAGGATCGAGCGTGGCATATTCCAGGGCAACAGTCTGAGTCCACTGTGGTTTTGCCTAGCCTTGAACCGTCTCAGCACACTGCTGGAGGGTTCGGGTTTAGGCTACCGGTTGAGAAGAGAGGATCATATCTCACCTTCTTTAAATGGATGATCTGAAACTTTTTGCTTCCAACAACTTGCAACTGATGGAACTACTGAAGGTAACTGAAACCTTCAGTAGTGCCATCAGGATGGAATTTGGTTTGGACAAATGTGCAGTCATGCATGTAAAGCGAGGGGATATTATGGAATCCGTGGGAACCCAACTCTCGGATTCCATACACCTTAGATCAACCGAAACTTACAAGTATTTGGGTATGTCGGAAGCGTTGGGCATCAATGCTGCTGACGTGAAACAATCGTTGAAGGAGCGCTTCTTTGGCCGCCTAAATAAAATACTTAATAGTCTTTTATCAGCGCGTATTTCCCGCGGAAGTGTGGGGGTCGTGGCTTATTAAATGCCAATACCGTGCACAACCGTGAGGTATGCAGTCTCAGGGAATATTTCCTGGAAATCGACGTGGGGATGCACCGAGATGTGGTAGCGATGGACAAGGGCCTCACCCCGCTCTCCTTGGCCAACGAGAACTGGCGCAAACCTATAGTATTGGATACTAATGAACGCAAGGAAGTATGGAAGGGCAAGGAGCTTCACGGGCGCTTTTACCGGGCCTTACATGGGCCCGATGTAGATCTTTTGGCGTCCGTATCCTGGCTACGCTTTGGTGATCTCTTTGGAGAAACCGAAGGTTTTGTCTGTGCAATAATGGACGAAGTTATGATGACGAACAATTAAGGAAATATATTGTGAAGGACGGACCGGTTGACATCTGTCGGGCATGCCACCGGCCCGGGGAATCAATCCGACACATTATTTCTGGGTGTTCACATCTAGCTAACGGAGACTATCTGCATAGACACAACCTGGATTATCCACCAGCAACTTGCTCTTAAATACAATCTTGTTGAATCAGAAGTACCGTACTATAGGTATGTGCCCGACCCGGTTCTCGACAATGGCGATATCAGAAAGAAAGAAAGAAAGAAAGAAAAAGTATTTATTTTGGCGCAAAAAAAACATTGTAGACAACAAAAATTTAGACAAACACCAAACAAAAAATAAATAAATAAAAAGTAACATTGTGTGTCATACGTTTGCGCCAAAAAAGGTCCAGTTCAGCGAAATGCCAGACTACTACGGGTAGTTGTCTGACGCTGGTTTTCAACTGAACCTTATTTGGAGTGAACGGATAATAAAAAAAGAAATTTACAATAAGTGTCAAAACTACATAAAAAAGAACAAAACATAGTAGTAATATCACGTTACATTCGGATCGATCTATCATCACTGACAGGACTATTGTTGCCAATAAGCCTGACATAGTGGTGATAGATCGACTAGAGCGTCGCACAATGATTGTTAATATAGCGGTCCCTCATGACGAGAACCTCGTGAAAGCTGAGAAGGATAAACAAACTAAATATCTTGACTTGGCTTGCGAGGTTGTCGACATGTGGGAAGAGGATAAAGCAATCATTGTGCGTGCATAGTCGTGACGGCCAATGGCTTAGTAACCAAGAGCCTCGACCAACATCTAAGGAGGCTCTCGTTAGGCAGTTGGATCAAGGGCTTGATCCAGAAGGCAGTACTCCTAGACACGGCGCGTATTCTCCGGAGGTTCCTTTCTCAGGAGCCCTGACCATCGGCAGCTTTTACCCTGTTCCCGATGCCGATGGGCTACTATTTTTTGTATTATTTAATGTTTTTTTTAATATGTTTTTTTTTTAAGAAATGTTTAAAAATATAATTACTATGTGTAAATAGGAAATAAGTAAAAATACATTAAAATTATGATAAGTTAAAATAAAATCAATTATTGATAAGTATAACAATCAACAATTAATAATTCATAATAATAATAATGGACAATTAATAATAATAATAGGTAATTAATAATTTGATAACCAATATCTCATAATATAAAGATTCATAACCATTAATTAATCATTGATAATTTAATATTTGATACTTACCTATTGTTAATAATTTATAATTATAGATTTCTCTTAGGAACCCCTCTCAGGTGAAGGTCTCTTCCAAGGATTGCCATCTATCACGATCTTGGGCTATCTGTTGCCATTGCGGTCCAGCTATTTTTTTGATCTCATCCTCCCAGCGTGCGTAGGGTCTACCTTTTTGACGTTAACCTAAAGGTGTTTAGTTGTTACTGTTTTAGTCCATCGGTTGTCTTGAGGTCGCGCTACATGTCCTGCCCACTTCTATTTCAATCTTTGTGCCTGGTTTAGGGCATCAATTGTTCCCGTTTTTAACCGACTTCTAAAAAAGGAGGAGGTTCTCAATTCGGATGTTTGTATTTTTTTTATGTATGTTCGCGCATAACTTCGTCGCTTGCCAACCGATTACAAAAATTCTTTTTTTGTTGGAAAGGGTATACTTTCCAAATGGTCCCATAGACACCAAGTCTGGATCTGATGATGGAATCTTGGCGAAATCGAGGGAATTCCTCAAATATTATAGGCAACCACGGAATAAAGAAAAGTAGAGGAAGTGCCCCTCAGATATCGCGCGCGTGTCATCATTAGGTCGAGATGCGCAATATTTAGCTTATTCGCTGTCAGACACTTGTCGCGATCGGTTCTCTCAGAAATACGCGAAATATTACAAATTATGCCTGGTTTTTTGGTTTTGACCTGCAAAAACGAAAGCAGAAAAAAAATGTATCTTGTGGAGGTGTATCGTATCATCTTTAAGTACTAAACTTTGTTAATTTTTAATAAAATTGATTTTATTTTAAATGACAATACCACATTTTATGACTAATGCAAACTATAAACAACCTTATAGTCATTATTACAAAGTCTAGGCCGTCATCTACAAAATCATAACATAAATTCTAGTAACTTCGACGCTACTCAATTAGGGATGGGACACATCCGTAAAGTAGGTCGGTATCGATAATTTTTATTTATTTCTAACTATTTATTTGATGGCTGGCACCATCATTCAGAAAATTTGTGTCGGACTTTTCATGTGTATAATTTATAAATATTTAACTAAGATTGCACATAAATCACGAGATTTTAACAACACGTAACCTACACTACTTTTTCTCCGCATCACCCAAAGGTTGACTGGAAGAGAATGCCTAAGGCATTAAGTCCGCCTCTGTACCCATGTGCATAAAGTGTTAAATAAATAAATAAATAAATAAATAACCTGCATCCGTCCGAAATAGGTGCGGGTTGCTAATCACTTTCTTTACTTCTTCACGCTTGAAAGGCTGAATATTACATAATATTAACCGTAATACATTAACTTCACAAAACAAATATAGATATTTGAACGATAAAGCAATACCTACTAAGAACATTTTAATTTTTTCAAAAAAAAAAAAATTTCATAGTCAGTTCACAATTGAGCCGAACATACAATCTTCTCCTTTTCGAAGTCGGTTAAAAATAAGATTACCCCCCTACATACAAATACCTCTTTAAGGGGCCGGCGACAGATGAATTTCCATACAAACGTAATACCACGCTCATTTGTAGTTGAAGCATATTTCCAACATATTATGATGATATTCGGTTATAGACAATATTTATCTAGGTTCCTACGTCTTTCTTTTAAAAAAAAAAACAAAAAGAAATTTAAGCGAATTGTATTTCGCACTTTTTTACGACGTAAATGGCAAAACATGCCATTTGGCTTTTCCTGTATTAAAAATAACAATATTTCTGATATTCTCGACGCAGGAACATAATATGTTGGAAATATGCTCCAACTGCAAATGAGCGTGGTATTACGTTTGTATGGAAATTCATCCGTCGCCAGCCCCTTAACATTGATATTTTAAAGATAATCAACCTTTTCCATTATTAAGCATTTGTATGATGTTAACAAATTATTACATTGCTTACCTGAATAAATTACGTAACATCAATATTAAAATATCGATACATGTCTACATCTCTAAATGAGTAGCAAAAGTGATTACATGTGCAGGTGAATATGGCATCTATTTCAAAGTGTCTAGAGTTCTGAATAGAATGAATTGGTTACAGCGCCATCTAGCGTGGAGTAGCTGAACTCGTTGTAAATTGGTTATAAGACGAAAAACATCTTTATTGTTTGTGTCATGTCAATATAATAACAACTTTCACTTGTTGTAATAAGACTTAATTTATGAAAGCAATAAGAAGATGATTTGTAAAAGTTGCGTCTTTAATTTGTAGCCAATCATATTACTGTTTTTTTATGTGTGTAATGGACAATTTAATATACAAATGTGTGAGTTTGGCGACACTAGTTCCCGTGCTTTGCCAGGATAGGGGCACTTCTACCTTTATTTTCTGTTCTGTGTAGGCTACTATATAGTCATGTAGCGACATCTATGGCGCCACATAAGAACTACGATGAAAGTACGAAATCCTGCATCGCGCAATAAAAGTTCTCCGCGCGATTTGAACATATACGACAGCCCGAAATCATCTATCGGGCAGTCGCCCACCAGACCATAACACCTGTCTGGTCAGAGGATCCTCCCTTTTCAACGGAGGTTTGCGGGACTTTACTCTCTGTTCCGCCTACCTCCAAACTGGTGACCCTCGAGTATGAACGTCAACGCTGCCTTCGTGCAGCTACTACTTCGTGACGTCATCATCACTTCCTCAAGCTTTCGAGCAGCGAGCCATACAGCCAGCACCCACGGCTATGAAGGGTATCCTGACCACCAGCATGACTACCTGGTCAAACCTAGTCATCCCCCTCAGCCTCATCAGCGACCTTGGCACACCGCACCTTCGGCCAGTCACATGAAGAGCTATGAAGACCCTCTCCTGGTCGACGCCAGCAGTCAAGCCCTACGTCGTACAAGCACCGCTCCGACTCACTGGAGCCAGCAGCACTACTTCGACTCACTGGAGCCTGCAGCATCATCCCGACTCACTGGGACAGCACCACCCCGACTCACTGGGGCATCATCCCGACTCACTGGGATAGCACCACCCCGACTCACTGGGGCATCATCCCGACTCACTGGGACATCATCACCCCGACTCACTGGGGCATCATCCCGACTCACTGGGTCATCATCACCCCGACTCACTGGGGCATCATCCCGACTCACAGGGATAGTAACACCCCGACTCACTGGGTCATCACCGCAGACAGTTCCGACTCACCGAGAACTATGCGGCATCGGTTCCAACCCACTGGAACCAACCTTCGCTGGCCTGGCCCGAACAAGAACCATTGATCTCCGATCTCCGGAGGGGAGTGATGTAGCGACATCCATGGCGCCACATAAGAACTACGAAGAAAGTACGAAATCCTGCATCGCGCAATCAAAGTTCTCCGCGCGATTTGAACATATACGACAGCCCGAAATCATCTATCGGGCAGTCGCCCACCAGACCATAACACCTGTCTAGTCGGAGGATCCTCCCTTTTCAACGGAGGTTTGCGGGACTTTACTCTCTGTTCCGCCTACCTCCAAAGTCATTTTGATATTTTCATCAAGGACTAAAGCATTTACAGTCAAAAAGTGACATTTGATGAGGTGGAACTGGTGAAGAAAACCAGAAATAGCCAACGGAAGTTGATACTCAAACAAATATCACAATGAACATAGTTATGCGACTATGACAATACAAATAAATGAATAGTTCTGAATAGTTATGTTGAAAATGGTATCAGTATGGAGCCGGAAGATAGGCATCGGAACTCCGTAACTAATCAATGTATTCTAGCCGTGTTTGGGCTTATTAGAATTGTCATGAGATGCAATTTGGCTGTAAGGTAATATCAAACTGATCTAATGATGATGATGATGATGGAGCTGGAAGATAGGCACCGGAACTCCGTAATTAATCAATGTATCCTACCCGTGTTTGGGCTTATTAGAAATGTCATGAGATTTCCTTTGGCTATAAGGTACTATCGAACGTGTGTTCCTCTGTGGCCGGACCACAATTTAGTACTCAGATGCTATAGTTCGAAATAATACCTACCTAAAGTCTACTTTCATCGGAACGGAATATATATGTATATTATTATTATTATTATTATTATATATTCTTTATTGTACACCACATATACAAAAAACTACAGGACAAACATTATAAAAAATAAGTGTACAATGGGCGGTCTTATCGCACAGGGCAATTTCTTACAGACAACCTTTGGATGGACTGAAAGAAAGGAGAAAGATTTAGGGTTGTCAGTGTACAACAACAGAAAAAGAATAATATTATTGATAATAAATAACAACACAAATACCTACATATATACACAAATAAAATATACTAATAAATATCAAATATATAACTAAGCCAGGAGAAGGAAAAAAAATTAAAAAATCAAAGGGAAAGGTAATGCTCCTTCACCATTTTTTTAAACGTTGGTAGCGTTTGAGCACGTCTCACTTCAATAGGTAACGCATTCCACAAGCGTGCTGCTTGAACAGTAAACGATTTGTCAAAGAAGGATGTGGAATGCATACGAATACTTAATTTCAGGTTTTCCGATGATCTAAGGGACCTAGAATGTGTGTCACAAAGGAACTGAAAGCGTTCTTTAAGATAAAAAGGAGTAAAAGGATTAAAGAGCACATTATAAAGCAATGAAAGTATATGAGCATTCCGGCGAAGACGAATAGGAAGCCATTTGAGCTGAGTACGAAATTCGGAAACGTGGTCATACTTGCGCAAACCAAATATGAACCTGATACAGAGATTTTGAAGTCGCTCAAGCTTGTCCAATTGGTCTTGGGTAAGATCAAGATAGCTGGCATCAGCATAGTCCAAGATTGGGAGAAGAAGAGATTGTGCTATCGCAATCTTAGTGTTGATGGGAAGCATATTACGAAGACGCCTCAGGGAGCCCGCCGAAGCAAACAGCTTTCGGCTTACCTCTTGCAGTTGTTTAGTCCAAGAAAGACTGCTGTCGATATAAATCCCCAAGTTCTTGACAATGTGACTTATAGGAATAACAGTGTTGTTAAAAGAAACCTGGGGAAGTGTCGACCAATCGATCTTACAGACCGTACGGGGACTACCGACAACAATCACTTGGGTCTTAGTGGGATTGATTTTCAGCCCAAACTCAGCGCTCCAGTCACCTACTCGAGTTAGGTCCTTATTAATAGTTTCAATGGCATCGTTCAACTCTCCAAGAGAGGACTGGGTGTAAATTTGGAGATCATCAGCATATAGGTGGTAGAAAGAAGATAGTTGTTGAGAGATAGCGTTAATAAAGAGTGCGAAAAGTAAAGGGGATAAAACGCCACCCTGCGGCACACCGGCAGAGGTGTCACACCAAGAAGAAAAAGATTCCTCAATGCAAACACGCTGCCGGCGACCAAACAGGTAACTATGAAACCAGTCAATTACCGAAGGAGATATGTTAAAAGAGCATAGGACACCAAGCAAAATGTCGAAGTCAACGGTGTTAAAGGCATTGCTAAAGTCAAGCAGAGCAAGTACTGTTAACTTTCCCATCTCCATGCCAGACCTAATATCATCCGTAATATGCACGAGTGCTGAGGTAGTGCTGTGTCCAGGTCGAAAACCGGATTGATAGGGATTTAGGAGATTATGCTTGGAAAGGAAAGAGCTAAGTTGCTGATGAACCAGCTTTTCCAAGACTTTGGATAGGAAAGGAAGAATAGAGATAGGACGATAGTCAGAGAAAGATGCAGGATGAGATTTCTTAGGTAAAGGGATGACTTGGGCATCTTTCCAGGCTTTTGGGAAGACACCACTGGAAACAGAAAAGTTGAGAATGTAAAGGATGACAGGGAGGATGTTATCAAGGATAGGAATTATCATCTTTCGGCTGACACAGTCACTACCAATAGCGTTGGATGTAATTGACATAATACTCCTTTTAACATCACTAGCAGTAAACTGACTTAGGACAAATGGGGAAAAATCAGGTTTCGGAAGGTTTGAAAGACGACTTAGTGTAATGGCTTTGGTGGCCCTATTCATTGTGGGCGAAGTAGAAAAATAAATATTTAGTAAATTGAAATCTAAGTCCTTAGGAATTGTGTCAGGAGACTTTTTTCCGATACCAAGTGATTTGAGAAATTTCCAGACCTTAGCTGGATCACCGTTCTGTACCGAAGTATGGATAAATTGGCGGTTAGCATTCCTACACACCTTGCTGCAGTGATTCCTAATTGAGACATATTTTTCCCTGTTGTAGTCATTAGGTCGAATTTTGAACTTAAACTTTGCAGCTGCTTTTTTACGTAGTAAAAGTTTTATTTCATCAGTCAGCCATGGCGCTGGTGGATGCTTGACTTTCACAGCTCGAATAGGTGCATGTCTGTTGTAAAGCTGAATTAGGGTAGAATTCAGGATCTCAAGTTGTTCGTCAACGGACGACGATGACACCAAAGGCTTCCAGTCAATGTTATTGACCTCCTCACGAAGACGATCAACGTCCATACCATCAAAATTGCGAAAATTGTATATATATTTAGTACCTCAAGAGATATCTTTTTAATTAACTATTTATGTGCTCTCTAGCCGCACCACCTTAAATTAAATAGAGTATAATGATCTATTAATAAATCAATATATTCCGATGAAAGTAGACTTTAGGTAGGTATTATTTCGAACTATAGCATCTGAGCACTAAATTGTGGTCGGGCCACAGAGGAACACACCTATCGAACTCATCTGATGATAGAGCCAGAAGGTGAAAGGTAGACACGGGAACTTCATAATAAATGATGGAAGTTAAAATCCGACAAAAGCTCAGGCTCAGATAGAATTACCAATGATGCTTTAAAGACTGCCCATTTTATATTAGCTGCCCCATTAGCGAAATTGTTTAAAATGATCTTAGAAACGCTCGAAACACCTGCTCAGTGGTCTGAATCCAACATTACTTTGATATGCAAAAAAGGAGATCCCAAAGACATAGGAAACTACAGGCCCATAAGTCTACTACCAACTACTTATGTATAAAGTCTTCGCTACAATAATAAACCACAGAATAAGCATAACATTGGAACAAAAACAACCCATCGAACAAGCTGGTTTTCGGAAAAGGTTCTCATCTGTGGACCACATACATACCTAGTCAGGTCATAAATTCTGTCACATGTTTAATATGAAATAATTGAGACAAGTTTATTCATTATGTAACCATTTATATACCAAAATGAACTTAACAAAACATAGATTCTTATGATAATAAAGTTTATTCTAAATGACCTCCGCGATTTTGAATACAGGCCTTCAATCTGCGCGGCCAGTCGTCTATCGCAGCACGAACGAGGTCCATGTCAATATTGGCGGCTGCCTTAATCAAGGATGCCTTGAGTGACTCCAAATCAGGATGAGGCTTTGAGCAGGCCTTTTCCTCCAAGTGTTGCCATATCTTGTAATCTAACGGACTCAAATTTGGACTGGAGGAGGGCCAGTCTTCGTGCCGGATGAAGTCGATTTCACGCGCCACCAGCCAGGCTTGTGTGCTCTTCGCTCTATGAGCTGGCTGATGGGCAATGATAATAATCCGGTTAATATCATTTGGCTAATAATCGATTAAAACTCAGTTAATAGCCATTAATAGCAATTATGGATGATAACCCTGCTATTATTTTAGTGATTGAAAATTTGTCTTCATGGTTTTCAGGCTTAGGACTGTCAGATTAGACTTCATTTTCATAATCTTTCTTTGTAGAAAATAAATGTGCAATATAAAACTAATCTGGCCCATTTAAAAATATTATTTATTTATTTTACGATTATACACACAAACCAACAACACACGAAAAAGGACTTTTTCACCGAAACATATCAGTCGACGTACTGATTCCGGATTGGGTTGGCGTCGCTGTAGTGCAGTTCATGCATCTCTTTCTGGCACGAATAATATTAGCGCCAGAAAGAGATAGCACGAGAAGCGGGGGTACGGGGATGCATGTTACTAACTAACCGCTCGGGTATTTTCCATTGTCTATAATTTACCTACGTCGTATTCACAGAAAAGAGCTAATAAGTAACTTACTTATTGTACCTTACATTTTTACGTATCGGTTAAATTTATTTGTAGGTATACATACACTTACATCTTTAGCTCGCTTTGTTTTCTTTTTTTTTTATTGTTGATAGGTTCGCGCTTTACCGCTAACTCACCTGATGAAGAGCGACGATGCGGTCGACGATAGAACGCACTTACCTAGAAGAAACCTATTCACTCTCGACTTAAAGATTCCCGGGTTGTAGCTATCAGGAAACATAGACTCCGGCAAGGAATTCCACTCCCTAGCTGCACGCACAATGAATGTGTTCCCAAAACGTTTTGTGCGTGTAGGTGGGATATCTACCATGTACCGGTGGCGCATAGCCGTACGTCTGGTAATCTGATAATGGAACGGGCTAGGCGGAATTAGGTTATGCAATTCCGACGCACACTCTCCGAAATGTAACCGGTAGAAAACTCTGCGTCGATGCTCAAGACTTTGAAGCCTCAACTCGACGAGTGTATCATCGCCAATTACCCTTCTGGCTCGCCTCTCAATTGCCTCAAGTGCATCAAGCTGGTATCGGGCAGATCCGTCCCAAAGATGAGAGCAATACTCCATACACGATCGAACTTGAGCTCAATAAAGTTAAGTACTGTCTGACCTTTGCGAGAATTCCCAGCTTTTTTGCAGCCAGTTGCCTTTGCTTCGATGTATGGCCCAAAGTTGAGTGTTGATGTCAGCGTAACACCAAGAAGGTCAAAATGGTCGGTTATCGGCACGGTTACACCCCGGAAAGTTGGAGCGGGGCTGAATTGGCTCCTTTTAGCGGAAAATAGGCACGCCTGGGTTTTTACAGCATTGAACTTGACCAAATTGGCAGCGCCCCATTCGGAGACTGCCTCCACGGACAAGTTCAAGCGCTCAACCATAGCCTCTCGAAGAGACTGGATCTGTGATCCACTAACTCCCGCGTTGGATATGTAACTCTCGACAACAGTGCTGTCATCTGCATACCCAAAGGTACCGGGCTTAAGCAGATCGTTTATGTGCAGCAAGAATAATGTTGACGAGAGTACTGACCCCTGAGGGACCCCGGTATTAATAGCCATTTGACCGGACGAGCAGCCATCGATAACCACTCGGATGGACCGGTTACTCAGGAAGTCTGTGATCCAAGCACATAATCCAGCGGGTAAACCGAAAGATGGAAGCTTACTAATAAGGCCTTCGTGCCAAACCATATCAAAAGCCTTCGAGATATCAAGGGAGACGGCAAGCGCTTCCCCGTGCTTCTCGATGGCCTTACTCCTGATGTGGATGGCATACGCTAGAAGATCTCCAGTCTCCAGTTGACCGATTTCGGCGAAAGCCGTATTGACGGTCACTTAGGATATCATTAGCTTCTAGGTATGCCAGGCGCTTAACCCATTACAGCATAACGTCCGATAAATCGGACGGCACTTAATTGTCTATTATTGGTACTAAAAATTTATTATTTGATAGTTTTTTGTTTTTGAACAAAAGTTGAATATATATTTTTTACGCTGATAAAACTGTTTTTAACGGTTGAATGAAATATCGACAGTTATTTGTTATTTTCAAAAATGGCGGCTCGCGGTCGGAGTGTTTCGAAAAAACCGTAAGTATTATTTTGTTTTTTATTATTTATTTTTATGATAATTAGTGAGAAAATGTGTTCTATTTGTTCAAATGGTTTCTATCTATGCGAATGTAACTTTATTTTTATGTGAAAATTGTTAGATTGCTACTTATGGGTGTGTTTTTGATGATGTCCGTTTTATCGGACGCTATGCATAGCGGCCTCTAAGGTGTGGGTTTTTCTTGCTTTATACAGCTTGACGGTGCATGAGATTTTGCAAACTTTGGAAAGCGAGGATGTCAATGAGACAGTGGGGAACCTTATTTATGTTGAACCACCTATGGGACAGAGTGGTCAGGTAACGGATGAAGTCAGCGATAAGTCTGATGAAGAACACGATGCCAATCTAAACCATTTGGGGCGAAGATTGCTACAAAGTCATTGCCAATTGCGACGTCTACACGCAAACTCCGATGATGTTTTACCGTCTACTTCTTCAGGTAATCATCGCATTCAATCAAAATAGTAAGTAGTTCATTTTTGTGTATTGCTTTTTTGCTATTTTGCTGACATAAACCACTTTGTATTTTAGGTCTACAGTCATCACATACTGCAAATATACAGGCGTATTCATCAAGTGAAGACAGCGATGACGAAAACAATAAACCAATTTTGAAAACTAGGCATTGACAACCGCCACTCGCTGGTCTAATGAAAAAAAGGCTAAAGTATCAATACCTCAACCGTCACTGATTGCTAGCTACAACAAGCATATGGGAGGAGTCAATAAGTGCGATCAAGCTGTTACGAATCTTCGTACAAGAATGCGAATTAGAAAGTGGTGGTGGCCAATTTTTGCCTACTATATAGATGTATCGGTAGTGAACAGCTGACTACTTGCGAGAAAAAATGGTTGCAACCGAGAGACGCAATCTTTGTTTGCATTTAGGAGATATATAGCTCTAACCTTGCTAGGCACACATGGAACACAGCCGCATCAACGATAAAGGCCTCCTAAACCGTTATCTACTACAAGATATGATGGTAAAGAGCACTGGATTGTACCTACAACCACAGAACGCCGCTGTGCTTCTCAATGTGGAGGAAAAGCCAAATTCAAGTGTCTAAAATGCGATGTAGGCCTACACCCTAAATGTTTTACGAGCTATCATGTGATGTGATTTTAACATGTGTGTCATAGTTTATTATTATTTCTTTATTTTTCCTAATAAAACTTAATTTGTAGTAATCGTTTTATTCATTTCGGTTTGTACCACCCTAAGGTAATGTAAGGGGCCGCTGTGCATAGCGTCCGATATATCGGACAGGCTATAAAATCAAAACTGTACTATAAATGCTTTTGTTTTTCTTACTAAGCTATAAATTTGACCCTAATTGACCATATTTTAACAAGTAAATTAAATTAACTGCTATAACAAACTTTATGCTGTAATGGGTTAATGTTGAGTACACGTTCCATGGTCTTACAGAGAATGGACGTTACTGAGATTGGTCGGTAGTTAGCTGGGTCAGCCCGGCTCCCCTTTTTGGGCACGGGCTGCACGGCACTAGCTTGCTTCCATGCAATCGGCACTTTTCCAGCCTCAAATGAAAGCCTAAATAGGCGTGTCAGGATCGGAGACAATTCAGGCGCACACGTTCGCAGTACAATTGCTGGTATCCCGTCTGAACCGCTAGCCTTGTTCACGTCAAGGTTACGTAGCACCCTACAGACGTCCTTCTAATGGATGCGACTATCTGACATACTCGTATCGCAACCATCAGGGTAAACAGGGGGCTGCGCGTTACCTGGATCTAGACGCGAAGATTCCGCGAAGAGTGAGGCAAACAAATTTGCTTTCTCCTCAGCGGTATGTGTCAGCGACCCGTCGGGTTTTAGCAGTGGTGGTAGTGAGGGGCGGCAGAAGTTCGATTCAACCGACTTAGCCAGGGACCAAAACGCCTTAACTACTACCCGCTGGGTATGAAGCTAGTTTGTTGCCGATGCGGCTAATGTGGTCGAACCGAGACCTCCGCATCACCTTCTTGCAAGACTTGGCAGCTCTGTTGAAAGGTTTCTTCTTCTGGCTTACGTCATTTGTCTTGTGCATACAAGCATCGGCCCATGCCTGCTATGATGCGTGCTTGAGCCCGTTAGCGCGATCACACTCCGCACCAAACCAAGGGCGAGCTAGGCCAGACATGGCTACGTCGCAGAATGGAATATAGTACTCCATTTTGTTAAATCAAGTAATTAATTAGGTAGATGGTTAAATCACAAAGCGATGTGTCTATGGTAATTATGTTTTTATAGTATTGGATCTCTAAATTAACAAAACGGAATTTCCCAAAAAATGTGTATTTATTTTATTATTAACACTTTTTCACATACAAAAAGTGAAAATAAATAAAAAGAATTAGAATACATTGAATCACACTGCGTACACGCACCTAATTTATGTTCACACCCACAGATTTTACAATAAACAAAAAAAAGCATTCATTTTCTTAACAAAACATTAATAGCAGAGTTATTAGCCATTGCTAGGCTATTAATGGCTACTTATGGATTATAATCAATAATAACTCAAAGCATCCGACTATTTACCCAACACTAGCTGGCGCCGAATCTTGCTGGAATACCCGGTGCCTATTATTGAACATGGTATGAGAAACAGGTTCCACAAGGTTCGTCAGGACTGTATTTTGATACACAACTGCATTCGTTTTTACACCTTTCTCACAAAAATTTAGTCTAGCCCCAATAAGAAACTCCTAACCATACCATGAGCGAGGATGGAAAATGACCTCGTTGGACATGCGGTATACGGTTGCTCGCTTCTTGGGATACTGTGTACCTTATCATTTTGTTTGTTGTAGCTCTCTTCTACGGTAAATTTTTTTTCTTCCGAAAAGAGAATTTCCCGATATTTTTTTCCCGCGTACCGCTTCAACAAAGCGCGGCAACTTTTCAGTCTCAAGTCCATTAAACAAGCGTTCAAACGATGTCTGGTTTTTCTTCGATATGCCCGAAGCCCTAAGTCTTCATTTAACCCTTTTCACCGTGGTTCTGCTTAATTAACCCCATCTGAAGGGCCAACAGTTTCTGTTTACGTTTAAGATTTCTTTGAATTCGCACCTTCACAACTTTTATCACTGCTGGAGTACTAACAGAGCGAGGACAACCACTTCTTGACCTGTCATCTACAGTAGAGTCTTCATTCTATCGTTTGATGGTACGATAAACGAATCTTTTGGTTACAAATTACATTGGTACATACAGTGCCCTAAGTGGGATAACCCGGGGACTTGATAAGCCATTTTAATCATTATCACACTGTCATTAAAGATAAAAATTCTTTGTGGCAGCATTTCGATAAATCATGTTAACCTAGTGTGAGGGTAGATTAATAAAAAAAACTATGGCACATCAGTCACACAAGTTAACTGTCTATGTGTGTCTATGCTTAATAGCTAATTTCGAGATTCTTATAACTGTTTGTAATTGTGCGATCATATTGCGTCTAGCATAACAAGTAACGTTAAATTTCAATACGGACAATAAGAATCCATTTGGTCCAATGGTAACAGGAGCGACACAATACGCACATGTCCCTGGTTCAAAACTCATTTAATAAATCTAACTTTTTGTTTTCCATCTTTTGTATTTTAGTTATCTTTTTTTACTTTTCTTCAGTGAACTAAGTCGAGAAATGTCTTTTCAAATTGAAAAGTTAGTATAGAAATAAAACAAAGTCATTGCAAGTAAATAAAATGATTATTATTTCATTATATATTCAATATAATTAGGTATAGGTATAATATTTTCCCAAGATAGATAGATAAAGTAAGCAAAAAAAAAATTAAATTGTTTTAAACAGATAAAGAAAAAAATAAATAAAAATAAGTCAAAACTAAAATACATTTTATTTAATATCATAATTAAACTTGAACTTTTACAAACATTTTAAAAACAGACATGCATATAATAGTAATGACTACTTATTATGCAATTTTGATTCTTATGCTGTAGGACTTAAGTTTATTATTTTGTATTTTACAATAAAGTGACTACAGATAGCTTATTTCGATCGTTATATCTAATAACACATGGTCTAGTGGTCTAATCGTCAGACTTCGACGATTTATGGCATGAGTTCAAATCCTGCCTAGCCGAGATGTCGTTTTGCTTTCAATTTGGAACTTTTTCAAAGCAACAAAGTAAAAATCATAAAACACGAATATACAAGGTGTCGTTTTGAAGCTGCAAAATATTTCAGGAGGTAATTATGTTAGTGATTCTCGACCCGAATCAATAATAAAATAAGTAGGTAATTTTTTTTTTTTTTATAACTGCGCTTTTTTTCACACACACAAACACGGAACAATAAAGGTCGTTTTCACACACACTAACTCGCAACGATAGTTTCATAAATAATGTATCATCCAATCATCATCCCGCACGCCACACCCTAGCCACGCCCCCGCGGCCATCGATCAATCGATTTAGTTTAGAGTAATTAAAAAATTAAATAACAAGTATTACTGATTATTGACCAGGTATCGTTTTTTTATATGACTATTTATGAGTTTTACTACAACCTCCTGAAATATTGTGCAGTTTTAAAACTGCACCTTGTATTCTTCAAACATAGGAATACTTTAGCCTCACTTGTAATAAGTGGGTAAGTCAAGATAAATATGCGTATTCATAATAAAACTGGTATTAAAAAATGTTACGTTGAGGGTAGAAAAATAATAAAAATGAGCCGTTCTAATAAAGCAAAAGTCAGTCGAAGCTCAATTGCAGTGACGAACGTTTTTTACCTTGCCTTATAAATTGCGAATAACCACATCTTTTTTCATTTTTATTTTTTTATATTGTTTTGTTATTATGTCTCAATTAAGTGATTATTTGAAATATAAAATAATCTATTTACATGAGGAGAATGTTGGCATCAGAGAGATTTCTAGAAAACTTAATATAGCAGTAAGTGTATATTTTATACTTCTCTTTTGAACCTAGATATTCCTTATGCTATAACGTAAGCAAGCATACTTTTAAATATAATTACAGAAAATAATTCCTGTTTAAATTCTTTGTTTCAGAGAAATACAGTCAGGTTATGGTTACGACGCGACGGTTTGAAGAAACAGGAAACGTTCAAAAGGATCGTTTCGGACCAAAACCTGTTATGTTTACTCCCGCATCGGAACGGCACCAAGCGATTGTTAGCAAACATGTAGAAAATCCTTTTACATCCACTCGGTCGACAGCAGTGCAGTATAATATTTCAATGAAAACGGTTAGAAAACATTTGCACGCCGCTGGACTGAAGCAATATAAGCCAGCACGTAAAATTCAGTTAACAGCAGCTCATCGGCAGGCAAGAGTCCGCTTTGCCCAAGAATACCTGGATTTTAATTGGGAAGAACATGTGGTAATGTGGTTATATTTACCGATGAAAAGACCTTCAAGTCTGACAAGGATGGACGGAAAATTTTATGGCGGAAAAAAGGTGAACGTTATAATGAAAATTGTTTACTGCCATGTAGAACCAGTGGTAGGATAGGTAACTCTGGGTTATTGGGGTTGGATGTCTTCTATGGGACCTGGTGAACTAGAAGTGAGTGGCCGATTTAATAGTCACCAATATTTGGAAATATTACGTGACGTAATGTTGCCAACAGTGCGTGCTTGTTATCCTGATACGGATATTTACTTTGTGCAGGATAATTGCTCCATACACAGAGCTGCTGTGGTGCAAAATTGGCTAGCCAGTCAAGAAGGAGTCAAAATAATAAGTTGGCCATCTAAAAGTCCTGACTTAAATCCTATAGAAAACTTGTGGGGTCAAATGATTTTAAATTGGGATTCATCAGAAGTCAGGACAAAAGATAATTTGGCGCAACTAGTGACTTCAACATGGGAACTCATGAGAGGAAGTGATACTTGTTGGAACAGTGCGTGTATAAACCGTAGTTATCTTAATTTTTTATGCAATGAATAAACTAGAATTAAAATTCTTCATAAAGTCTGTAAACTATGAAAACATCAAAATATTTAGTGTTATTTTCACTTAGATTTTATGAGCAGGTATGACAGTTAATGTGGTGATGCTATTGTTATAAAATAGAAATATTATATGTTTCTAATTATGTAACATGTTGATTCACTACAGTTAACCGTTCTTTAAAAATAAAATTAGTATTTCATTGGCACTACTGAAACAAATAAACTGTTTTTTTTTTGGCATGTTAACTGCTTTTAATATAAAAATTCAAACTATATATAGTTTATGTATATTTATAGTTATATATTTTAAGCTTTACATATATTTTTGTAAATTAAGTATATTAGATGAGTTATTACTCGTATTTTTTAAAGTAAATATTACTTATATTGAATAAATGGCTACCTATCTTAATCATTATTGTGTTTCATTAATATTGTTATTTTCATTAAAATAATTAATTTAACTTAGAATATATGTAAATAATATTTGATTTCAAAAAACATAATTCAATATTTTAAACAAAACTACTAAAAGTGTCATGTTAGATTTGAACCTACGACCACGTCGACGTAAGTATACTATTGACACCATTAGACCACTTCGTCTTAGGAAATATTGTTGAAATTAACAAGTGCATTACGTGATAAAACCGCATTCATAAGCTTACCTACCTTAACGTTACGTGTTAAAGATCAAACTCACATAACATTCATTCTAAAATATTTGTCTACCTCGTTTCGTTTTTATTTGTTAAATCGCTCAGAACTGAATACCACTTATCTTCTGCTAATTGCAGAAGGTTCAAATTCGTTTAACTTTTAGGATGTCTTATATTACTTTCTGTTGTCAAATGGGTCAGCCGTCTTAGTCCTCCAACTGTACGTTCAGTCAAAAAAGTATCGGGAATGGATGATTTGTTTATCTGTGGTTCCAAATTCAAATTGTAGATTTTTTTGTTGTTGCTAGATTGGCACAACTGTTTTCCATTTTGGCGCGGAGTTTGAGTTGCATCTGTTATTTATATTAATACAGTGCTGTTTTTAGTTATATCATATCTAGTGTGTATTGCGAATTTCAGAATGGACAAAAACATCGAACAAAGAGTTTGTTTTAAATTTTGCATCGCCAATGGAATTTCGGGTTCGAAGTCACTGAAAATGTTACAGCAGGCTTACGGTGAATTTACGAGTTTGACATGCAAACAAGTCAACAAGCTTCGGAATGGCGCCTTCCAACTGAACCAAAACCGAAAAAACCACGCCAAAGTCGATCAAAAGTCAAATTCATGTTGACTGTTTTCTTTGACTATCGCGGTTTTGTGCACTCGGAATTCTTACCGGAAGGTCAAACGGTAAATAAAGAATATTATTTGAGCGTTATGCGGCAATTTAAGAGAGCAAATTAGACGAAAAAGGCCAGATTTGTGGAAAGAAAATTCTTGGATTTTGCACCACGATAATGCGCCTTCGCACGAGGCCATCATTGTGAACGAATTTTTGACCTCTCAACAAATACCATCGAGCAGCCACCATATTCGTCAGATATGGCTCCAGCCGACTTCTATCTTTTTCCTAAAATCAAATTGGTTATCACTTCGTGGCACACGTTTTCAATCTGTAGAAGACATAAAGGAGAATTCGCGGCGAGAACTGAACTCAATTTCGGAAACAGCGTTTAAAAAATGTTTTGATGATTGGATTATTCGTTGGCGTAAGTGTATCGTTTCTGAAGGGGCATACTTTTTTTTACTAGGTAGGTAGGTAGACTAGGTACTTTGGAGTTAATTTGGTATCAGGCAAAGAGAAGTCATTGGTATCAGGAATATCAAAGGCCATTAACATAGTTTTAATAGATTATGTACCACTATTGTACATGAAGTTTAAATAAATAAATAAAAATTATCAAAAAGCTTTTGATATAGTTTCACATGAAAGTATTTAGTTATATCGATATAACTAGAGTTAAAAACAGGCTATTATACTGGAAATTTTTCAATCACCATATCAATTAAGTCACTGTTCTGACTCATATGTGAAACGCTATAAAATAAAAAATACGAAACAATCATAAATTATAAAATAAATCGATCGATGACACACGACAAGCCCAACCCAACCCAAATCACGTACGGCACCACTGCGGGCGCAGTGTGGCCAAAGAGAATTAAACCACAGTGTGGCATACCTAGCGTGTCGCTCCGCACCCACGCGCGTGAGTGCGTGTTTCTCCGCATGTAGGTGCGTGATCCGCATGAACGCGCGTGGATGCAGTTTCGGTGTGTTGGACTATGTGTGTTTTCTATACAAACGGATATACTTACAAGGAACGTTAAGACACGCATTCACGCACTACGCTGCGGGATGCGGGGCAGTGTGATAATCGCCTTACTGTAGGTATTTGATATTGCACAGTGACTTGCCTATAGTTCCGAGCCGCAATTAAGTTTGGATCTATTTAAATAATCAACAAATCCATATCAGCTGTTCAGTATGGATTAGTTGATTATGTAGTGTTTGACCTTTTAGTGGCTGAATGTCTTGAAGTAAAATGTTTGCTTTATTGTAGTGCCGCGTCCGGTGCGGCCGTCGAGCTTGCAGCCGCCGACGCGCAGCGCGCCGCCGCCGCCGCTGTCGGCACCGCCGGGCTCGCCGCGCGCCGCTTTCGAGTTCGAGCCCAACCGTGCCGACTTTAAGGTAAGGAACGAGCTGCGCGTCCGCTCGAGACGCCCCGTCTCGGGCGCCTGCGCCGCAGTGCCGCGACCGGGTGTTTCTAGGGTGGATCCGAGCGAACTTCACGCGTGTCATTGAAGGCGGGCGAGTACGGCGACAACGCGGTCGAGTACGGCGGCGAGGACGCGATGGTGCCCTCCAGCCCCAAGCCGACCGAGAGCAGCGCAGCGGTCGACAGCCCTGCGCCCACTTCCCACGGGGCGCCAGCGCCTGGCGCGCTCCCAGACGAACGGCCTGCGCCCCCAGCCGAACGGCCTGCGCCCCCAGCCGAGCGGCCCGCGCCCCCCGCGCCTGCCCGCCGCTCGGGACAGCCCGTAGCGCCCGGGCCCGAGGCGACGGTGGGCTCGCACGCCGCTCCGCCGCCTGCTCTCGCCGCCTTCCTCCTTTACGTTCTTGTAGCGATTACAAACTTGGTGAATTAACTTAAAGACTGCTTTTAATTATTTAATCACTTAGATTTGGTCCCGCCTCTTGATCATGGCCACTCTACTATAGTTGTAGGGTTAATGTTGTTGTCGTAGCACGGGACGACGACGTGCTACGACAACAATGATTTTGAAGGGTCTGGGGACACGTCCCGATTTGTGTCTGAGCGGGACGCTAAATGTCCCGATAAATTAATAGATTTATTAAAAGCCCTTGCATTACATACTATAAATATACCGTTTCCTTTACCGCGGAGATGGCAAATTCAAACTTAAAAAGAAAAATCAAAACAACTAAGTATTTATCCGATCGAGTTTCTGTTGTTTTTTTTTTTTATGCAATTTCAATTGTGTCGTAAGGTCTGAACATATTCATAGTGAAAACAATCGATGTTTTGGAAACATCGGTGTTTTTTTCAATACATCGTACCTACTACATCGATGCAACCGCTCGATGTATTGCATCGGAAAAATATTTTAAATGTCATCATTGTCATCCCTACTGCTGCTTCACTCAATACACATAATTATTGTAAGTAGGTCTGCGTCGGGAGTCGCAGAGCCGTTTCCGATCACAGTAGGCGTGAGCATGCGGACAGGAGCTCATTGCTCGACATTTCACTTTTCATTTCATTTAACGGACGAACCGCGACTTTCGCCCGTCAAATGAAATGAAAAACGAAATGTCAGCAAAACTGAAGGGGCCCAGTGAGGCCGGTGCATGCTAGGGTAGGGCTGCGCGGGAACGTTTGAAAGAGCGACTGTAGCCCTGGAACGCAAAGGTCATCTGAAGAACATAGTTGTACCCTAGAGCGAATGAAGTTGTTGAATGATTAAGAAAAACCTTTTTTTTATTTGTCCCGATTTAAAACCCTAAATTTCGATTTGTTCTACCATCTATCTCGATTTTAATTTCGGACCTTGCTACACTACTCCCGAGTATAAATGTAAGGCCCGTATAAAACCAATTAATCTACTACCAACTAATCTGTTTAAACAAAAAAAACCGTTTAAAACCAAAACAAACAATTTTTTTTGGTTTAAAACTTTTTAAACCGGTTGATTTACATCTATAATCCCGAGCTAAGTTCCCTGTGGTCACGCTCGGATCGCCTTGCGCTTTAGAATTCCCTAAAAAAATGGCACATTTCACTAACCTTCTCACGCTTTTACAACAAACTTTTTTCGTTCATGATTCGTAAATAAATTGAATTTAAAAAATTATTGTTTGTAGCTCACCCTACCCGATTCGATTTGATAGCTATGACGCCACAACATGGCGCTAAATCGATTCTATTCTTATTGGAATAATCATAGTCGAATTTCCCATTTCCACCTCCTTTTAAACTGCATTTTCAAAATGCTCTCCTCAGTAAATAATTTTGGTATACAATCTTTGTACACGCGCTCTGCCTAAAACTTTTATAAATTTATGTACCTACTTTTTATTACTGAAGTAACAATTAGTGATGACGTTTTAGAGATATAAATAAAACAGCTTTTTTAAAAGGAACCTAATAACATATCTAACGTTAGTACATCTTTTATATTTGTTTTGACAATTGAACATAATAAATTATTTATGTGTTTTAGTGGCATACGCAGATCAGCTTACTTTTTCTGATAATCCATTCCACACTTCCGTTACAGGATTCTTAAAACACAAAATAGAAATTCAAAATTTATTAGGCTGTATGGTAAAAAATAAAGTCTTCAGTGTCCCCGCACACGGGCCACAAAAAAGCCGCTTCTAGCTTCTTTTTGTGGCCGCTTCTAGCTTTTTTGTGGCCGCTTCTAACTTTTTTTTTGTGGCGGCTTCTTTTGTGGCCCGTGTGCGGGGACACTTAGTGTCGATGATGTCTTAATTTAGGTTACGATTGTTCAATCAATACGGTAAGCAAACACATCCTTACATAGTATCAACATTTAATGCAAAGTTATCTACTACATTATATCTGTAAACAAGACATTAAATTGAAAATACAAATAATTTTGAACTTCGTAGAACTTGACGACAAAACGTACAATTAATGAAATGGCGCCTCTACTTTACCTTCTTTAGTTTGCTGTCGAACCGTTTGTTTTTAAAAAATGTTCGACTCTTTATTTTTAAATCATCTTTCACCTGTGACAGCGAAAGCGATCCCTGCAAGCAAAAATAAAAAAAAATTGGCTGTACCCGTTACCGCTGGTGTGTAGACGAAATGATAACCTTATTAAACCCTTCCCGAATTATACCCTTCATGTAATTTTGTTGTCACATAGTCTTATACCTATAATGAATTGTTCAAGTGGGCATGGATGGCAATTTTCGTGATTACGAGGACTAGTGAAAACCTAAAATTACATACCTAAATCCTGTCAAGCACCGTTTAGTAGTAGTTCTGACAGATTGAAGAATAGGGGTCCATTATTACAATATCCGATTTTTAAGAGATACTTATTTATTTCTTTATATTTACTAATCTATTGTACTATATTGCCCAAAGAGCACCTCACTAACATACGAGGTTTGCACTCCAATCTCGTCGCAGTCCATCACCATCTAGAAACTAACCAGCGAAAAAACCAGCTCTCTTCTTCCTTTCGGAGACGCAGATCTGAGGTCCACCCGGCATGTCGTACCTTTCTTACCCAGGGTTTACCTTGGAGCACAATTTCAAACCACGTGCGGGTGTATGTATGTACGCCCGGGACGACATCTGCTATCGGCATCTCCGTAACCTTTAGGACTCCAGGTTTTCGACGCTTTGGACTTTGGTGGACACAGGCCTAGATAAAATAATCTACGCCTGTGTCTACTGCTAGCACAGCGGAGATCAGGAGACGTCTGGGCATGAGGCGGCGGATGCGGCTCAGCAGCGGTACCCTTCTGCCCAACTGGTGTTACTGGGGGATTTTAATGCCCACCACCAAGAGTGGCTTTTCCCGTACCAGTCCACAGACCATGCTGGTCGAAAGATGCGGAAGCTAGCGCTAGCATTAAGTCTCACCCAGCTGGTCCAGGGGGCAACGAGGGTGCGGGATGTAGATTCGCACACAGCCAATTGCTTGGACCTTCTGCTGACTACAGATCCAGACAGCTACTCTGTCGATATTTTCGCCTCTAGGTAGTTCCGACCACTGTCTGGTTAAGTCTGTGTCCGTCTACTCCCCGTCCGATCCCAGCCCTAGAGGCACCTGGTGAGTTTGGTGATACAGGTCAGCAGATTGGGATGGCTTGCGGTCTTTTTTCGCATGCTATCCTTGGCAGCCCACATGCTTTTCTTCGGAAGATGCTTCGTCGTGTGCAAATGCCGTGACGGATGTTTTGCGACAGGGGATAGAGTACTTCATTCTATTCTCTGACGTAGCAACGTCTGGCCAAGCTCGTCCATGGTTTGGCGACGAGTGTGATCGCGCAGACGCGCTTAAGCACGCGGCATATCGAGCTCGGGCCGACGCTCTTGTACGCGTAGCAAGCGACGTGGCTCAAAAGAAGAAGGCCTTTAACAGCAACAGGGTTGCCAAGTCCTGCAAGAAGGTGTTGCGGAGGTCTCGGTTTGGCCGCATAAGCCGAATTGGGAACAAACTTGCTTCATACCCCGCAGGTAGTAAAGCGTTTAGGTCCCTGGCTAAGTCGGTTGAATCGAATTTCTGCCGTCCCTCACTACCACCACTGCTGAGACCCGATGGGTCGCTGGCTCACACCGCTAAGGAGAAAGCTAATTTATTTGCCTCTCTTTTTGCGGAATCTTCAGTCTTGATTCTGATAACGCGCAGCTCCCTGCCTTTCTACGTGCATCGAACGAGTTTGTTCGAAATTCAAACTGGGCACTAAGAAAAAAAAACAGAATAATACGTGGTCTATTGACGAGTTTCTAAAAAAAAAGTAATAAAATAGAAAATTTAAACTATAGAATAGAGTAGTGAATTTTGTTTGTTTCGAATCTCAAAACAAATAAATAATAAATTGTCTTTTAAAATTAATTGTGTGAATCCAGGTTGTTTTTTTTTGAGATTGAGGAGGCATAAATAATTTTATTAGGACTATCATATACTTAATCGAAATTCTTCAGTTTTAAGATGCCTTTTGCTTCTTTTGCTAGCTTTTTAAAAAGATTTACGTGCCTGTCCGCCCTTGGAGTTTTTAGTATGTCAAAATAATATTCTATTTAACCATATACCTATCTATATATTTTTCGAGTAAGTCTTATTTCCATTTTTACGCCCAGTCATTTTCATTTTAAATCTGATTCGACAACTGCTTTACGTTTCATTTCCTTAATTTCGTCACAAACATACAATTGGAGTTAATTTTTTTTTAACTCATCTTTTATTAATTTTAACAGTTTGAGAAATTAAAATGCCAGGTGAATTATATATTATACAGGGTTATTTGTAAAACACTAGCAACCTCTCAGGACGCGTTAAGAGCATTATAAACAACAACTTTTGTTCTATGACTTTTTAAAAACATAATTTATTCACCAGAAACAAACCTTCAAGATTGTTGTTATTTGCATGTTAGAAATACAGTCCTGCAAGGTTTTTAGTGTTTTACAATTAACCCTGTATATCTTAAATCTAGGCAACCATGAATTCGCACCATTTTTGGTAAGGCAACCTAATACGGTCTGATTAAGAATAATATTACCTTTCATTTGATATATACATTTAGTCAAAAAAGTATCGGGAATGGATGATTTGTTTATGGTTCCATATTCAAATTTTAGATTAGATTTAGATTTTTTGTTGTTGCTAGATTGGCACAACTGTTTTCCATTTTGGCGCGGAGTTTGAGTTGCATCTGTTATTTATATTAAATACAGTGCTGTTTTTAGTTATATCATATCTAGTGTGTAGTCTATTGCGAATTTCTTATTGGACAAAAACATTGAACAAAGAGTTTGTTTTAAATTTTGCATCGCCAATGGAATTTCGTGTTCGGAGTCACTGAAAATGTTACAGAAGGCTTACGGTGAATCGACTTCATCAAAAACACGTGCTTATGAGTAGTACAAAGCATTCAAAAGCGGTCGAGATGTGATGGAAGATTTGCCTCGCTCTGGTAGGCCATCAACCTCTGCAACTGAAGTTAACATCGCAAAAGTGAAGGAAATAGTGACTGAAAATCCTCATTCAAGTTTGAGAGAGATAGCCGCCGAACTTTCTGTATCTTACGAGTCGATCCGTACCATTTTAACTTATCATTTGGGTATGAAACCTGAATTTTCTCCAAAAACTCAATCGCATGAGAGTCGCTGAAGACATGCTAGAACGAGTCAATTCCGACCCAACATTCATGAAACGCATTGTTACTGGCGACGAGACGTGGGTTTACGAGTTTGACATGCAAACAAGTCAACAAGCTTCGGAATGGCGCCTTCCAACTGAACCAAAACCGAAAAAACCACGCCAAAGTCGATCAAAAGTCAAATTCATGTTGACTGTTTTCTTTGACTATCGCGGTGTTGTGCACTTGGAATTCTTTCCGGAAGGTCAAACTTTAATTAAAGAATATTATTTGAGCGTTATGCGGCATTTAAGAGAGCAAATTCAACGAAAAAGACCAGATTTGTGGAAAGAAAATTCTTGGATTTTGCACCACGATAATGCGCCTTCCCACAAGGCCATCATTATGAACAAATTTTTGACCAAATACTCAACAAATACCATCGAGCAGCCACCATATTCGCCAGATATGGCTCCAGCCGACTTCTATCTTTTTCCTAAAATCAAATTATCACTTCGTGGCACACGTTTTCAATCTGTAGAAGACATAGGAGAATTCGCGGCTAGAACTGAACTCAATTTCAGAAACAGCGTTTAAAAAATGTTTTGATGATTGGATTATTCGTTGGCGTAACTGCATCATTTCTGAAGGGGCATACTTTGAAGGTGATCAAATAAATTTGTATGAATAACAAAAATTTTGTGTACTATTGATCTTTTCCCGGTACTTTCTTGTAATTCGATTAAAAAACAGATCTATGAGAGTAAATTATGATAATTTACTCACCTCTTTAAATGAGGCAACCCTCTTTGCATCAAAAAAAGGAGGCAAACTAAATTTTTTTAGTTCCTCGGGGCACATTATTTCAGTTGATGTTGCAATTTTTCAAATAACAAATGAGGGTAATTGATGTCAAAAATGTACTTAAAAACAAAAATTGTTTAACATCATTGGCACCAGATTTAGCTAGGCAATCGATATCCGTGTAGGCAATCTATGCGCAATGTCTTAATGAACGCATTATCTAGCTTAAAATATCTATCATAATCAAATAACATATGAGGGAAGAGATTTCTTCTATTGGATCTCGTACTAATACTAACCGGTAGAAGGACACGCCATTTGTCTTTAGATTCATGATATTTGACCTTTGGGGATAGAGTTGAAGGTTGAAGTAATGATCTTGACTCCAAAACTAAATGTATATATTTTGACCAAGCACCTCCTTTTATACTAATGTACAATGTTGCGAACTAACAACTTAACCAATAATACTGCACAGAATGTCCCGCTAAAACTAACTAACCACTAAAACACTTATCACTCTGTTCGTGTGCGTTACGCTAACACTATTGTCCAATCGCTGCGCAGTAACTGTTTTACGCGCGTCCCGCGAGGGGTCGCTGGCAACGTGTACAGGGCGCGCTGTCCTCGGTGGCTGAAAGCCTTTTTCCTATGGCAGCTTGCGAGGTAAGGACGCTCCGCTGTTGTGCTTGCACGTGGCGATTTGTTGAGCTGGCACGTGGCGATTTGTTGTAGGTACACTGGCTGCGTGTTTCCTATTTCAATGGAGTTGGTCGAAACGTTACAAAAGTTCTTTTCAGAACTGTCAGCTATACTATTTCTTGACGGAATGAAAAACGTGTTAAGAGTGATATGCTGTGTACTGGCTACAGACCTATTTTTACATGTAATTACTGCACAACTCGGCATTTTGGTTTTTCACACATCAATAGCACACTGTACGCAATTGCAAAGTGACTGAATGAATCGTACAGCCGTCGTTCATAAGAGCATTTGATAATATCGTGGCGGTACGTGCCACGCCCAATTAGCATAATTATCCCTCGCTCTCCATGTCGGTAACATATTTACACATCATCACATCGACGCGCAGCGAACGAATAAAAACACACATTTAAGTAAGCTTTTCAGTAGTTGCTTAGCATCGATGAAAGACTCATTCGCCGCGGGTCGATCATCAATCATTTTCGGGCAACACACAAATTTAACTTAAAATCAGTTTATTATTTAAATGTACCGTTACCCCGTACACTACCTGTAGATGGCACTTCGATTCCACAAGCTGCTTATGAAGTCGGTTTAAAAATAAAAAAATGTGTTTATTTTTTTGTTAATTTTTTTGTCATTACTTCCCATACCTATCCTCAGAAGCGAAGCTATCGTATGATGTCATAATGCAGTGTTAGGTTTTTGTTTTAATTAAAGAATTAGATTCCTGGCTAAAAATATTGATTTTTCAAAAATCCATACTTTTAGTTTCGTCAAAATCGGGATCTAGACTTTTGAGCATAGAAATAAGATTTTAAGTGTTCTTTTTTTTGTCGTCGGGTTTTAGTTTTTACTTCTTTTTTTTTTTGTAAAAAGTCATAGAACAAAATTTGTTGTTTATGATGCGGGTTAGTTAGTCCTAGATTTGAATTTGGCCATTCATGCTCACTTGAAAAATGTAGGTATAACAAAGAAATTAAAATTAAACAAATATACTTAGGATTTTGTATGGAATTGATAAGTAGGTAAATGACACAGGTCGTTAGTAGGTAGTGTGTCTCGAACTATAAATGCACTAATTAGATTAACACCGGTTACTCTTAGAACCGCTGAAGAGGATGACTTCCATGCGGTCAATACATAAGCTGGGGTCTATGTGACACTGTGAGTCTTCCTGTAGCTCAGCCAAAGATAGTTGCAGAACAAAATGAGGTTTTAGTTAGAATCTACCAGGATATCTATTTTGATTTTCGTGCGGTGTAGTGCGCACTCATACGCACCTGTGCTATGCGGAGACGCTCGCCGCGCACGTCGCGCACGCTGCGCATCCCGCCGCGCGCCAGCGCCGCGAAGCGCCGCCCCACCTCTTGCGGCTGCAACACAAGCCCTCGTCACTGGCCACCTGCCGCAAGCCGCCCGAGCCGGCACAAAAGTGTTACACTCACGTCCAGCGCGTCGCCGTCCACGCTGCCGTCGCTGAGGAAGCTGTATAGCTCGCCGTGGCGCGGCGCGCCGTCAAGCTCGGGCTGTTCGCCCGTGTCCACGTTCTTGGGCGCTGCGAGGCGGCCCGTCAGCTCCTTTTGAATATTGTCGATCGTGTTCTGCATCCCCTGGATCCGCTCCTGCAGCCGCTCCTGGGAACCGAGCGTCGGCTGAGTGTCCGCTGGCACATCGCGCTCAGCGCCGGTGTTCGCGCCGCGCTCACCTTCTCGGCCCTCATGTCGAGGATGATGGTCATCTGCGCGCCCAGCTCGTCGTCTTTTGCCTGCAGCGCGTCGCGGTCGGCGTCGTGCTGGCGGCGCGCGGCGGCCAGCGCGGCGTCGGCGCGGGCGCGCGCGTCGCTCTCGGCGCGCAGGTCGGTCATGAGGCGCGCGATGGTGCCGGTGTTGGCGTCCAGCTCGCGCGCACGCTCGGCGGCGGCGGCGTCTAGCTCGGCCAGGCGCGCGGCGTCAGCGTCCCTGCGGGCGAGAGGGTCAGTGGGCGCGAGGCGGCGGGCCGGCGGTGGCCGCGGGAGGTACGCACCGTTGCGCGCGGTGCTGATGCTGCTCGAGCGCGAGGCCGGCGCGCAGCTCGTCGGCCGTGCGGGACAGCTCGTCGAGCGCGGTGCGCAGCGCGCCGCACTCCTGCGCGCTCTTACTCAGCTGTTCCTCAGCTTTGAGCTTGTCCGTTTCCAGTTGTTGCACACATTCCTTAATAGAATTTATTTCCGTCTCCATTTCTCGCTCGTGCTGAATAATAATAATTATTTATTTTTCAGATCATTCAATCCATTATTGTTAGTAAAGACATACTATTACCTAAGTAAGTAAGTTTGTAAGTACAAATAAGTTTTGATACAGCTTCTATATTATAATTATCATTATTTTACTATAATTATACATATTCCTCAAAATGCAAAATCCCCAAAAATTAAAAGCACAACGATAAAGTGGTCCCTAGTGTCGGTAGCCCGTCTATCCTTGACTCCGGAGTCAAGGGTAGCTCTTGCCAAGATCCCTTGCCTCAAGAAGAATCTTCTGGATGAGATCAGGCTACCCATTTATAAAACAACAACTGGACCTGGCAAAATATAACACGCGTACACTTTGGTCCGACGAGAAGATCACCAAACTTGAGGAAGAATTGAGCAGGTTACGATGGAGTATAATGGGATTAGCTGAAGTCCAAAAATAGCGAGAGAACATAGATGAAACCAAAGTCATGGTAAATAACAATGTAGCACCCACTTTGATCAAGATCGGAAACTCTGCACTCGAAGTTGTAGACGATTACCTACGTTTACCTGGGACAGACGGTCCAGGTGGGTAGCGCTGCGTGGTATCTTCTCGTCAAACATATCACAGTGTCTCAAGACAATGAACGACAGACAATATTACCATATGAGTTTTTGTCACTAACAATGGATGATAGACATTAAAACTATTTGAATTCTTGTTACCAACAGTGGACGACAGACAATCTTACCCATGTTGCAACATCACTAGTTAGTATTACTAAGTAGCACAGCTCTAGTATATGGATGGCGACACCTGTCGGGTATCAACGCATCTGCGCGGCGACTGTGGTGAGGGAACGCGGGAGCCTTGACCCTCTTCCTTAGTCTGCGGCGCGTACGACGGGATCCACACAATAAGTGCCCCCCCCCCCCCCCCCCTTGAGCTCTAATCGTGCATTTCAAGGGGTTGTTCTCAATGTAATAAACCAAGTATTTGCTACAATAAGGCTTTTATTATAAACACTATAACCTATTTACTATTTTTTTTATTTTAGGACTTCGTATCCTTTTATCCTTTTAGGATATCTGTGTAGTGTTACATTTTGTAAAATTTATTTTATTATTGCGAATATGGGGACTACGTGAATTACTTTTTTCTTTTCTGTAATTTTAACATGATGTCTGGTATTTTAAGTACCTATTTTATTTCTAGTATTGTTCGTCAAGTCGTTGAGCTCCTTAGTAGACTTAATTTTGAGCTATACGAATGCTGACAAATATTTGCAGTAACTGGACAGGTACACTCATATCTGCGTGATTCTTTCTTCAAAAGACCATCTGAGAGACTTTAGCTCTATGGTTCTCATATGATTTGACCATCATATGATTACTGTAGGTTTGGACTTTAAAAGAGACTTTGACCACTGAGTTTGTTTCGGTGTTTCTTTTCAGGGTTATCAGATAGGAAACACCAGGCTCATCTAGATATCTAGATCTTATACAGACTGAAAGAAAGTTGACCTGTAAAAGTGTTTTTTAAAACCTATTTGCAAAACAAATGCCATTTATCCTTCGAATTTTTGTCACCAACAATGAACGTCAGACAATATTACCATTCGAGTTTTTGTCACCAATGAACGACAGACAATATTACCATTCGAGTTTTTGTCACCAACAATGGCCGACAGACAATATCCCTATTCGAGTTTTTGTCACCAACAATGGCTGACAGACAATATCCCTATTCCAGTTTTTGTCACCAAAAATGGACGACAGACAATATCCCTATTCCAGTTTTTGTCACCAACTATGAACGACAGACAATATTACCATTCGAGTTTTTGTCACCAACAATGGCTGACAGACAATATCCCTATTCGAGTTTTTGTCACCAACAATGGCTAACAGTCAATATCCCTATTCCAGTTTTTGTCACCAACAATGGACGACAGACTATATCCCTATTCCACTTTTTGTCACCAACAATGGCCGACAGACAATATCCCTATTCGAGTTTTTGTCACCAACAATGGCTGACAGACAATATCCCTATTCCAGTTTTTGTCACCAAAAATGGACGACAGACAATATCCCTATTCCAGTTTTTGTCACCAACTATGAACGACAGACAATATTACCATTCGAGTTTTTGTCACCAACAATGGCTGACAGACAATATCCCTATTCGAGTTTTTGTCACCAACAATGGCCAACAGTCAATATCCCTCTTCCAGTTTTTGTCACCAACAATGGACGACAGACTATATCCCTATTCCACTTTTTGTCACCAACTATGAACGACAGACAATATTACCATTCGAGTTTTTGTCACCAACAATGGCCGACAGACAATATCCCTATTCCAGTTTTTGTCACCAAAAATGGACGACAGACAATATCATCATTCGAGATTTTTAACACGCCTATACAAGGTGTCGTTTTGAAGCTGCAAAATATTTCAGGAGGTAATTATGTTAGTGATTCTCGACCCGAATCAATAATAAAATAAGTAGGTAATTTTTTTTTTTTATAACCGCGCTTTTTTTCACACACACAAACACGGAACAATAAAGGGCGTTTTCACACACACTAACTCGCAACGATAGTTTCATAAATAATGTATCATCCAATCATCATCCCGCACGCCACACCCTAGCCACGCCCCCGCGGCCATCGATCAATCGATTTAGTTTACTGTAATTAAAAAATAAAATAACAAGTATTACTGATTATTGACCAGGTATCGTTTTTTTACATGATTATTTATGAGTTTTATTACAACCTCCTGAAATATTGTGCAGTTTTAAAACTGCACCTTGTATTAGCTTCACCTGTATGTTTGTAACGAACGCCTTTGAGCTCGATTTTGACCAACTTTGGGCGATTAGATTTTCTTCAAACTTTGCATACCCATCAAAGACTGATGACAATACAATAATCCGTTTTTTTTAGTGAAAAATAAAAATATAGTTTAAAAAAACAAAAAATACACGCTTTCATAACATATCAAACTAAAAAGTGTAAAATAATTTTCAATACAGGTAGAAAATAATAATAATGAACGAAAAATATTAATATCATTGTGAAAAAAGCGTGGGGCGCTTTGTGCCATATTTTGCGTAAATCGAGCACCCCACGCTTTTTTCACAATGATATTAATATTTTTCGCTCATTATTATTATTTTCTACCTGTATTGAAAATTATTTTACACTTTTTATTTTGATATGTTATGAAAGCGTGTATTTTTAGTTTTTTTTAAACTATATTTTTTCACTAAATGAACGACGAGAAAAAAACTGACTACGGTACTTACTTGATTTTTATTATTAATGATATTCTCTAGGTTTTGAATCTCTTCCATATGCGTCGCCTCTCTCAGTTTGAAGTGGCCAATCGTATTATTTGCATCCTAAATAATTCAGGGTAGGTATTTAAAAAAAAATACAACTAATTTCAATACAAATACACGAAAAAGTACATAATAATTTTAATTTCGGAAATCTGTGTTTATGGTTTTGTTTAGTCAGTTGTTTTTTTGTTATTTAAGTAGTTTTTTTTTTGTAACTTTTTATTTTACAGGCTTAACCAATATTGTGCAAATTCTATGGTGAGGTATTTATAGAATACTAGAGTCCGTCTAATGAAAGCGTGACCTGAGAAAAAGAGAGAATCGACTCGTTTTAGCATAGAGAAAATTCAGATCTTTTGGGATTAGTCAAGGGAACATGTTTTATACTCCAGTGATTGTTTCAAATGATACGGATCAACTCGTGAGACACAAAAAGTTCAGCAGCTATCTCCCTCAAACTTGAACTAAGATTTCAATCACTATTTCCTTCACTTTCGCGATTTTAACTTCAGTTGAAGACCTTGATGCACTACCAGACAGAGTGAGGCAAATCTTTCATTACATCTCAATTGATCTCAACTGCTTTTGAACGCATTCTACCACTCACTAGCATGTGTTTTTGATTAAGTCGATTCACCAAAAGCCTTCTTTGTTCGATGTTTTTGTCCATTATGAAATTCGCAATAGTCAGATTATCTAAAAATATAAGAAAAAAAATATCATTATATCCTAAATATATCTAATAATATTAGTCGACAAGGATCAAGATTATAACGCCATGCTAACTTAAAAATTCAGAAATCGTAAATAAATATTGTTGGTTTTCATTGAAAATACTTTCTTTCTCTTCTTGTTTTTGTTTGAATTTATTAACCATAGTGTGTAGCAGTTTTTGCACGTTAGGTACTGTTTATTGTTTTTCCCATAGTTAAGCAATTATTCTTGAAAAATAAATATCTGTTTCCAAAAACTAACAATTGCAACCATAGACTGACGTGATTTTTTTCGGCAAAACAATGTTGCCAATTTAATTTAAAAAAAAAAAAAAACTCCAGGTTACGCTTTCAGTAGACGCACTCTATGTATAACCATGACTAGGGTTGTCTGCCACCCGTACTTTATATATACGTTATTTCAGGTAATTGTACTCTATACTTATGAAAACAATAAAGTACTTGAAAATAATTTACTTTGCATGATTTTATTTCTTTCGTTGTTGATTTTTTAAATTTGATAAAAATTAATTACTTATTTACTTTGATTTAAATATATACCTAGATTATAAAAATGCTGTGCAATTGTCTAGTAGAGACACTAATGTGATACAAACTGCAAGAGCAATAAAATAGTACATTTTGATACAAGTGCAGACAGTTTGTCATTGCGACCGAGGCGGAATTCGCACGAGCCGTAGGGCGAGTGTGTTATGGAGCCGAGGGCTGCAGTGATAAATTTACACGTGTATTAAACGACTTTTCTCAATACACTCACGAAAAAATACTTTCTCTGAAAATTACGACGCATTTAAGTTCATTTTTTACTTACTGAAGAAAATTTTTTAAAGTTGCAATACCTACATTTTAGTTTTAATTTAGATGGCAGTAGCAGGCTATCGCAAGTATTTTTTTACTTTAATCACAATATCTAGCATCTAAAGAATTGTCTTCAAATCTTAAATTCAACATATTTTTCACAAATATAAAATAATATTTAATAGACTTTTTTTCCCGCGCTTTACCTTTGCAGGAAGCGAAGGTATCAAACCGTTCTACACCCTACTTAGTATTAAAAATAGAAATTCAAATACTTTTTTTATTTAGAACATAGATAATGGTTAATTTGTTGATAATAATAAATTATTGTGTACTTAAATAATCTTATTTATTTATGACATTCTGTTCATAAACACAATCAAAATTTTCATTGAATATTAAAACCTTAAAAATATCCGCCTTTTTGCTTTAAAAAGAAAACACGGTTGACCGTGACGATATAGGAATGAAAAAAGCCCTTGTAGTGATAGATTAAAAAAAAAACAAGGGTGATAAACATGTCATGTTGACCCTAATCGTAGCGCGATAAGGGCCAGTTTTCGAGGACTTAAGTAGGTATATTAAAAAAAATGTTTTTGCATAATAATAAAGAAAAATAAATTGTACCTACTTTATTTTGATACTACCTATGTACTTTTTTTTCTTACCTACCAGTGATCGGAATAGGTAGAGCTATTTAGGTTCATTGACCGCAAACATTGATGTTAATACGGATATTCCACGGAATTCCGGCTGATACTACGGGATTTAATTGAATTTCATTCTTTTGTCAATATGTATAAAAAAAATTATGTAAGTAAGCCAATAATCGCATGATACGCGACGTTGTAAATTTTACGTCAACAGCACGCTATAAAACTTTTTGCCAAGCGCGCGATGTTGCCGCTTTGTTGAGACGCGTATAGATACCGGCACGGATCTTGAGTGGTGATCACTTTGCGCATTGCATACATTGGCGAGCCAATCGTCGTCGTTGAACAAAAGAAAACAATAGCGGGGTGTTTCTGGCGCTAGAGTGACGCACCTTTTTGTGTCTCTTTTTGCGCCACTAGAATTCAATACTTCACCATTTATAATTTCTGATCAGCACACAGTTATCTCCAAAACTACTGGAGAAGTTGGGGATCTAAATCAAATCCCGGGACTCGGGGAATATCCACATTATTCTAACCTATGGCAAGTACATAAAACAGCCCTACCTATTCCGATCTCTGATTATAACCAATATACCTACTTTAGTTAGGCCTCCTTCTCCCTTTTCCACACACGTCTATCTCGACGTGTACTTTAATTCCAACAAAAAAGGGTGCCAACCCTAACCATTATACTAGTGTGCCTATAACATTTGCCCTCGTTTCGTTTGCGATCCAATCGTTAAATCCTGACCATGGGACTGCCAAATCGGTTCAGGCATCTTCGAATAATCGAGGAAGGGAACATACTTAAGATTTCGACAAATTGAAAACTTCGTTCATTTTTGAAGTCAGCTAAAAAAATTTAAAAAAAACAACGGGTAATTTTGTATGGAACTCGTGGGAGACCAAAGTTATTATAATTTCTTTAGTAAATGAATTGCAAAGTATTATAAACAATCGCACCTTTTTCTGTTCTGTAGGTCAAATAAATAATCAGTCGTTTTTTTGGGTTCCATACCTCAAAAGGTCTGATGGCATTAAGTCCGCCTTTGTACTCTTTAGTGCACAAAGAATTAAAAAAAAGAAAATTTTGTTGTCCGTCTGGCTGTCTGTCTGTCAAGACTAAGGCAGATCGCAAACATGTGACTTTTGTAAGAAACAAACTACCTAAAAATATTTGATTTCTATAGAACTAGTATGAAATCATCAATTCCCTGTGCATACGCAAACATTTTTTGTGACCAGTTGGTTCCACTTAACTTAGTACTCATGAAGATCAAAAAGTGTCCGGTGTCGGTAAAAGAAAACTAAAAGTGTCTATATTTGCACAGCACCTTAGTGGTCGTCTCGGGAACGTGTGGAGGTATCAAGATGAAATTAAAATTCTTTACACAATATCTAGCTTTTACCGGCGCGGCTTCACTCCCGCTCCCGGAAACTCCACCCTACTCTACCCTACTCTACTCTACTTTACCTACCCTATCCTACTCTACCCTACTCTACCCTACTCTACCCTACACTACCCTACCCTATCCTACTCTACCCTACTCTACACTACTCTACTCTACCCTACCCTATCCTATCCTACTCTACTCTACACTACCAAACTTCACATAAACCATCTACTAAATAGTCCGTACAAAGCCTAAACATTTGGTTTGGATAGGTGAGCCCGTTCTTGAGTTATAAAATTAAAACGGAAAGTGGCATATATAGCTAGCATATATATAGCTAGCAAAATTAAAAATTAAAAAAATCCCCCGACGCATAAAATCTATAAAAAGTAAAAGAACTGGTTAAGACGAGTCTAATAATCCCAAACTCGACGTGTTTACTTGTAGGCATTCCAGGGTTCCATTAGCCACCTCCCGGTTCTAGCATTAGGTCCACGCACAGAAATCTTAATAATAATTGCCTTATTATTAAGATTTCTGTGGGTCCACGTCATCATGAAAAATGTTTAGAACTGGTTAAGACGAATCTAATGAGTCCAAACTCGACGGGTTTACTAGCAGGTATTCCACTTCCAAGGTTCCATCAGCCACTTCCTAGTTCTAGCATCAGGTCTTCGTTATCAGGTTCTCGTCGTAATGAGAAACGAACACAACTATATGCTAGATAAATCTAAATGAGTCGAAACTGGATGGGTTTATTATTAGGCATTTCAAGGTTACGTCTCTTACTTCCGACCTCCATCATCAGACCAGCTTGATAGCGTCGGCATGTAGGTACATGAGTATTTCAAACATTAGGTCACATATATGTGTTTATTAATAAAGTATATATCCATTAAGTGTTTAAGATCCCTGCCACAGCCAAATGAGCTGATGACCTTGAACGCCTGAACAGATCTTCATGAATTGTCTAAGAATCATATCGATAATGTCAGCTTTCAAATAAAGGAACCGCTTCAAAATCGGTCCACTTGACTTAGGCGCTACGATGCCACAGACCGACACACCCCAACTAGCACAAACTGTTGCTAAGACCTTTGGAGCTAATCCGATTATTCCCAAAGGCGCCAAGCTCAAGCGCCAGAGCATGCACTGCAAACCTTATGCAGCCACTTTGGAGCCAAAGGGGCACAACTTTTTGCAATCTATAGTTCCATTAGAACTTCACAATAGTGGCATAAAAGCGCTACAGGAGCGGCAACTAATAATTAACACCACACTAAAGGTCTTGTGGCGCTTATTGAATGAATGACAGGTTTAACTGAACGAATAAAGGATCACTGATCATTCACCGTGTGTCTTATTTATTAAATGTACATCTGTTGTTCCTGAGTCAGACATTACTGAATACAAATAAATAATAAGTGAAGTGAAGGTAAGTGTTTTTGAGCTATATTTTGTATTATATGCAAGTGGCTACAAACGCAGACCAGTTTATCGTGCATATAGTTGATATTATAGGAGTATTTTTAACGCGCCTCAATACTTACCTCAGAATATCGTAAAATATGTAAAATATTATTATATAAATATTTTTATATCATATACCTACACGATATTGAAATTACATACTTGACTACATTTGTATTTAGTAAGTTGCTGGGTCTATATTTAGTTATATTTTACTACAAATTGCGATAAAAACCTATAAATTTCTCAAGTAATGATAAATAATTGTCTTGTAAACATGTCGTCTATGAGAAGCAGCTTTAACTTGGAACTTCAACCTTAAAACTTCCTCTCTGCGTGTAATAGCGCTAAGTTTCACTCTTCTGAAGGTCCAAGTAATACTTGCACCACTAATGCAGTTCAAGTCTTTGCAATCTCTTTTATTTCATACTTACTGCAGATATCGAACCACACTAATGGTTATTTGTTTAGAGATCCGTAGAACTCGTTGAAACCCTAAAATACGATGATCATTTGTAGCTGCTTCTATATTTTTCGCTCTTTCAATTGTTCAACACTTACTATGTCTTACCATGTTTTCAGAATGCCTTTCAAAATAATTCATGAACAACAAAATAAACAAGAACTTTGCATCTGTCCATCCAAGTGGGAAAAACACGGAGTGTTACACTGGCCGAACAAAAAAAGTAAAAAACTATGTAAAATAGAAGATTCAACTCCACAAACATGGCGGGACGTAGCTGATCTATTTAATGTAAGACCTGTATTATGTACCTACCTATGATCCACAATAAAGATATTGAATTGAATTGAATTGAATTGAATTGAACCAAACTGGACTAAAATAATATAATCATATTGTTTTGGGTGTTTAGGTTGACTTTTGGTTAGCACTGTGTCAATGAATTTTAAAATGAAATGCGTCCTTTCTTTACGAGGTTTATTGGCAACTAAATCAACATAGGTCATGCTTCTCTTTATAAATATGAAATTGGCGTTAACATAAGCCGCCCACCAAAGGACTATAGATAGTCCTTTAAAAATTATAATGATTGAATTTAGGATACATGCAAAACAAAATTATATACGTTAAACAATTATTTCATCTGGTACTGTATCGATTGGTAAAGCACACAACTTTGTCACACATCGCTTGGTTATAGTGTCACCGCTCTTTACGCTATACACTCTGGTTAAACCGTCGGGGCCGGGGTGCTTGTCGGTGATGCGTCCCATGGACCATTTCCCCGGTGGGAGGTTGTCTTGTTTGATCAGTACTATGTCTCCCTTCTTAAACTCTTCTTCGCGTTTTAACCATTTTGGTCTCTGCTGGAGTCTTGAGAGATATTCCTTCTGCCATCTCGACCAGAAGTCACTTAACAATTTTTGCGTGTATTGCCAGCGTGTCAAGGTGCTTATTTTAGCGTCTTTTAGGTTTGGGTTGGGGACGGTGACTGGTGCTTCCGTTATTAAAAAATGACCAGGTGTCAGTGCTTGCATGGTGTCGTCGTCCATTGGGCATAGTGGACGCGAGTTCAGGCATGCTTCTATTTCGCAGAGAACCGTCATCATCTCTTCGAATGTTAAATTTGTAGTGAAGATTCTCTTCAAGTGATATTTTATTGATTTCACTCCGGCCTCCCATAATCCTCCGAAGTTAGGTGAATAAGCCGGTATAAAATGCCACTGGGTCCCGTCGTTAGTGAGTAAGTCACCGATTTTGCCATCGAATTGCAAACCAGCTTCTTTCCAGGCTTCATATAGTTGCTTATTAGCGCCAACAAAATTTCGTCCTTGGTCGCTCCACAGATTTGTGCATTTTCCTCTGCGGGCGCAAAACCTTTTGAAGGCGCCTATGAACGCTGCTGTACTCAGGTCACCTACCAATTCTAAATGGAGTGCCTTGGTGGACATGCAAATAAATATTGCTATATAGGCCTTGGTAGTTCTGGCTCCTCTGCCCTTACTAATCAATAATTGGAACGGCCCTGTTGAGTTGAGGAATGCTCGTGCTGGTTTCACCCGTACACTTGGTAAGTCTCCCATTACTTGTGTCCTGACCCTTGCGTTTAGCTTAGCGCATACCAAGCAACGATGGATATATTGTTTCACCAGCATTTTCACTCGTAATATCCAATACTTGGATCTAAGGTAAGTAAGCATCAACTGTATACCTCCATGCAACGTCTTCGAGTGGGCTTCTGCTATTATAAAATAGGTAAGTTTGCTGTTTCGACCCAGAATTATTGGATGCTTGCATTCATCACTCAACTCCGCGTTCCTGAGCCGGCCGCCCACCTTGAGGACTCCATTCTCGTCAAGGTAAGGATTTAATGATTTTAATTTCCTTGATTTTTTAACTCTTTTCTTTCTTTTTAAGCTTTCTATCTCTTCTTTAAATTCTTCCTCTTGTTCTAATTTTATGCAGGTTTGCAAGGAGAGTTCGAGTTCTTCAGTTGTGATTGTACTATCTATGTTTTCTTTTAATTTGTTTTGTTTCAGGAATCTTCGGCAGTAAGTGATAGTTCTCAGTAGTTCAGTCAGTGTATCAAAGCCGTCGAGCTGTGCAGATAATTTATTCCTTTCTTTGTTGTCGTTTTTTGTTACTTTCAGAGTTTGTAAGGTGCTTTTCTTTCTCTCTAGGTCTGTTGTAGTTATGTTTAGTCTAGTGAACTGTATCTTCTGGTGTGATAACCATTGTGGTCCGTTCCACCATAGGTCGCAATGTTTCAAGTTGGCTACTAACATACCTCTTGACGCAATGTCAGCTGGATTGTCATGGGATTGGACATGGTGCCACTGGCTATGACTTACATTGGTTGTGATCTCGACAACGCGGTTTGCCACAAACGCCTTCCATCTGTTCGGATCTCCATTTAGCCAGGAGATGACAATGGAAGAATCTGTCCAAGCATAGACTTGTGTGGTTGCTATCCTCATAGCTTGCCTTATTTGCTTAAGTAGTTTGGATAGCAACAAAGCTCCACACAGTTCTAATCGAGGCAATGAAATGGTTTTCAAAGGAGCTACTCTTGTTCTTGCAGCAATGATTGTGCTTTTCACTGTGCCATCTGAATTTGTGACTCGGCAGTAGGCCACAGCACCGTAAGCTTGTACAGAAGCATCGCAATATCCGTGGACTTCTATGGAATCTTTCCTTGAGTTCAATGTTCCCATCCATCTATTTATATAGATTCCGTTAGCATTTTCAAGATCAGATCGTATTGTAGCCCATTTTTCAGCCAGTGTTGTATTCAAAACTTCATCCCAATCAATCTTTTCCTGCCAAAGTTGTTGAATTAAAATCTTCGCCATAACAAGGCAAGGGGCAATCCATCCGAGTGGGTCGAATAATTTTTGAATGTCGGATAGAATGCTTCGCTTTGTGATTGCTTAGCCGATAGCTGGTAAATTCAGATTATATTCGAATTGGTCTTTACCCAAGTTCCATTGTATGCCCAGGGCTTTAATTGTTCCATCAATCTTCAATTCTAGATGTGCATTTGATGATCTTTCGCTTGGTTCGATAGTCTCCATGAAATCCCGGTTATTTGAAGACCATTTTTTCAGTTCGAAACCACCTAGACGCAGTAGTTTTTTTAGATTTTGACTGATTCGTATAGCTTGTTCCAGGTCATCGTGTCCAGACATCACATCGTCGACGTAAAAGTCTTCGCGCAATATCTTTGCTGCTTCGGGATATTTGTCACCTTCATCATCAGCCAATTGCATAAGTGTCTTTACGGCGAGATAAGGTGCGGAAGCTGTTCCGAATGTTACAGTCAAAAGTCTGTAATCTTTGATGTCTTCTGAAGTATTATCTCTCCACAGAATCCTTTGATAATCGATGTCTTCTCTATTTGTCCAGATCATTCTGTACATCTTGTGAATATCAGCAACATAACATACAGCATGCATTCTCCATCTAATGATAATGCTTCTCAAGTCGTCTTGTAATATTGGACCCAACAAGAGTTCATCGTTCAGTGACGTTCCATTGGAGCCCTTGCACGAGGCGTCAAAAACAACACGAGTCTTCGTCGTTTCCTTTTCACTACGGATCACCGCATGGTGGGGTAAGTATACTGATTTATCATTTATTTCATCCCTAGGTACCTCTTCTATATGTTTTAATTCTTTATATTCATTGATCACCTTCCTGTATTCTTGTTTTAGTTCCGTGTCTTTACTAAATCTCTTTTCTAGTTGATGGAGTCTTCCTTTTGCTATTTCTCGTGTGTTTCCTTCAACTGATTTTGGCGGTTGTGTTTTAAAAGGTAGCTTGACAATATATTTTCCATCTCTATCTCGCTTGTGTGTCTTCTCGTATATGTTTTCACATAGTTGTTCAGTTAGGGTAAGTTTTCTTTTAGTGTCCGTATCAACTTCCCATATTGTGGTTAGTAAATCTTCTATGTTAATTTCTTGCTTCATGGCCGTCAATGATTTTTCTCGTGCATTCAGCTTGATTGTTATTCCACCCATTAATATCCATCCCAGGTAGGTATTTTGGGCACATGGTGTATCTGGTGGACCTTTAATGAGTCCTTGCTTGAGAATTGCTGCATATTCGTTTACACCCAACAACAGATCAATAGGTCCTGATTCATAATAATTTGCATCTGCTAGTTGGAGGTTTGCTATGTGCGGCCAATCAGTCCCCTTCATGGTGTTCATCGGTATGTTCGAAGTCAAGGGCTTGGACATCACGTAGGCTCTGATAGGTAAGTAGAATTGATTTTCCCACCGTGACAATACTTGAGTCTTGACTTCATGCTTGACTTTCATCTTCATTGCTTCCATTCCGGAGACGATTAGATTTACTGGTTTTTTCTCTAGATTCAGGATCTGAGTTACCTTCTCACTTATGAAACATGCTTGAGATCCTGAATCTATCAACGCTCTTACAACAGTAGTGTGTCCGTGTGCACTCTTCAAAATTACTACTGCTGTAGCCAATAGTGATATCTTCTGCCCCGCGGTATAATGAGACGCAACCATTGTGTGGACCTTCTTTTCTTCTACATCTGCTTGGCTAGATGAAGTCGGTTGCTTGGTTTCTACATTTTGAGCCGCTTCATCAATCTTCTTGGGTTGATGTAAAAGTGTGTGATGTCGTCTCTTACAGGTGCGGCAAGACATTGGCATACGGCATTTAAACACCGAATGTCCCGCCCCAAGGCAGTTGAAACATAATTTGTTAGCTTTGACATGTTCGCTTCTTTCATTTATTGACATTTTGTTGAATGTGCTGCAGTGACATAGTGTGTGCGTTTCTTTACATAAAGCGCATGGGTTTTGTTGTTTATCTGTTGCTGTAACATGTAGAACACGCTCTTTGTTAGGTTTACTGGTGGTCGTAGGGGAAATCATTTCAAGCGTCCGGAATTTTGCTTCTAAAAATTCGCGCAATTCTTTCCATGTAGGCAGTTCTTGGGAGTTAACCGAATAGGCAGTTTGTTCCCACTCCTTATGTGACTCCGGGTCCAACTTCTGCACAACCAGAAATATGATTACTGGATCCCAGGAATCAGTAGACACTCTCACGTTTTTTAGACTATTAATGACTTCGGTGGTACAATCCAGGAGGGCCTTCAGCTGTGCCGCCGTTTGGCTGGTACATTTTTTCTGATAGAATAATCGTTTCATTAATGCATTTACTAAGATGCGCCTGTTATCGTACCGGTAATTAAGCGTTCCCCATGCTTGAACATAATTAGCACCCGTTACCTGAATGTGTTTCAGTAAAGATGCCGCTTCGCCCGTGATACTAGTCTTCAAATAGTGTAATTTTTCAACTTCACTTAGCGTCGGACATTCGTGAATTAATGACACAAACAAGTCTTTAAATGTAGGCCATTCTTCGTAGTTACCGGAAAACGGAGGGAGTTGTATGTTAGGTAGCATCACTTTAGGTCGTAATTTTCCATCAAATGACGTATTACTGCATGAAGGTTGATATTGGTCAGTCGTCTTCGAAGTACATGCATCCAACATTTCTCTAAGATCTCCTAACATGCATAGGTACAAGTCTTCATGGAGAAGGAATTCTTCATTCACGTAGTACGGTAAATTTAAACGTTGTTCCCGAGTTGTACTTCTCAACAGATCTTGGTGCGCTTTCTTAAAAGATACCCAATATTCTTCAATCGTTTGAATACGAGTTCGTAAATATCCAGGCTTCGATAACCGTTCTTTTGGGCATTTTTTAAGGTTTATTTGGGTCTTTTTGAGTGTGGACGCCAAATCTTCAAGTATAGATAACGCTTTATCTGCTTCAGATGCCATTGTTTATATGTAAATCACAAAAATCTTCAAAATGTAGTTTAATGTCTAATCGAGAATAGTTTGTTTTCTAAGTTATTAATGTTCAATGATACACCGATACACTATGCACACACACTAATTGACCAGTTCTAAGAAATTCGTGCAAAACAACTCCAGGTGGACCCTTATTGCGTAATGGAATGCGGTTCTTTTGTTCTCACGTCGGCGCTCCGACAATTTCTAATGAGGTTTGATCCGGCTCGTAATCGACCATATGTTTTGGGTGTTTAGGTTGACTTTTGGTTAGCACTGTGTCAATGAATTTTAAAATGAAATGCGTCCTTTCTTTACGAGGTTTATTGGCAACTAAATCAACATAGGTCATGCTTCTCTTTATAAATATGAAATTGGCGTTAACACATATTAATAATATAAATATATCTTCCTGCCCATATCCCATATTACTTGGTCGGCGCAATACGTTTTTTTCTCCCATTCTGTCCTGTCACCCGTCAAACTATCGCTAACTCCCTTTTCTTTCATATCACTTCTCACACAATCCATCCATCTTTTCTTCGGCCTTCCTCTACCTCTCCATTCACTTACATGTATACTCAGAACTCTTCTAGTAATATGCGCTTCATCTCTCTTCTTCATCTTTAATATATATATGTAATGAAATGTCATTTCCAAGGAGGTCATTTCATTACATATATAAAGAAACAAAATCTACGGGACCCTCGCTTGTGTTTGTTGAACTCGAACTTGGCGCATTATTTTTGTTTGTATCCAATGAATCCCTTAAAGAATAAATTAAATGAATAGAGTTAAGGAGTATAAACTCTCCCTAGGTGAAAAAAAGTAAATGTGATTCCTCCAATAAAAATAGCAGAATTTATCCAAATGAGTAGGCAATGTCCATTACTCTCCTGCTTCTATTGTGAAGCGTTAATGTCGCTATTAGTAAAACAGACGATCAAATTCCTACTTAAGTCTGCGCAAAAGAACAAATCACTTCTGCAATAAAACTTTCAGTGGCAGAACAGTGATAAATATATCTTTTATACAGTTCCGTTAAAAAGTCTGCAATTAAAGTCTTTATGCAATTCTGAAGCGTACAGCAGCGGTAATAGAAGCTTTTTAGCAGCTTTAAGGTTTGACATACATGTTTTAACTCTCTTTTAAAGTTATAGATGGCAAATGGGTTGTAAAATGAACTCTTATAAAACCTAGAGTGGCATTAGGTTCAGTTTCTGCTACCCCTAGTGATATTTATAGCTATGAGCAGTTACGGAAGCAATAGTAGAACTTATAACCACTTTCTGAACCACTAAAGCGCTACTGTACAGCTAAAAGTTGCAAAATAGGCTGCTATTTCTACTAGTGTGCTAGTTGGGACAGACACCCCAAACTTATAAAACCTCTCTTTTCTGTCTGGGGCTAAAAATAATTTCAATCAAAAGCTTTGTATAGAATTGTAGGATATTTTCAGGAATTTTTAGAAATCAAAAATACAGGATCGTAGCTTGCAGTGTAACAGTTTTAATTGCCAGTTACGATCCTGTATTTTTGATTTCTAAAAATTCCTGAAAATATCCTACAATTTCGGCGGCATGTTGAAGCGTCACTTCAATTTTGCACCACTAGTTTAAGTTAGCAATAAGTAGATTCATGTATAAAATTGTAGTATATTCTCAGGAATTTTGGAAATTAAAAATACAGGATCGTAGCTTGCAGTGTAACAGTTTAATTTGCCAGTTATGAGATTTAAAAATCATGGAGGTAGTTAAAAGTTAACTCCTGATAAAAAACTTATAGCTAATATTTATTAATCTACTTATTGCTAACTTAAACTAGTGGTGCAAAATTGAAGTGACGCTTCAACATGCCGCCGGCCGTTGAAAGCTTGCCTTTCAACAGCTGTCTTCCAACAACGGACAGATCTTGGAAAATGCTCTTCTGACAGTTCCGGTGGAGGTCCTGATATCAGCAACTCTGCTAATGCCATCTGTGCCAGGATGAAGAGCAATAACGCGACCCAACTTTCACTTCAAGGGTGGCTGGTTGTCCTCCTTGATAACAACGAGGGAATCCAGGTGCAGATTGTTGTTGCCGGTCCGCCATTTTACACGCTGCTGAAGTTCAGAGACGTACTCCTTGCTCCATCTCGTCCAAAAATGCTGCCGCAACTGCTCAATACGCTGATGACGTGTCAAGTGAGGAGTGGAGTGGTCCCGGATGTCCTTTTCAGGCAGAGACGTGATAGGTCGGCCGATCAAAAAATGACCAGGAGTGAGAGGCAACAGGTCTTCTGGGTTCGACGTTAGCGGTGTGAGCGGTCGAGAATTCAGAATGCCCTCAATCTGTATCAGGACGGAGTTAAGCTCCTCGTAAGTCAAATTACAATTGCCCAACACTCGTAACAAATGATATTTGGTCGATTTGACACCCGCCTCCCAAAGACCACCAAAGTGTGGAGCGTAAGCAGGTATAAAGTGGAAGTGTATACCGTCTTGAGCTGCACTATCAGATAAGGAGTCACAATTGCGTTTCAAAAAATCAGATATTTCATTGTAGGCTCCTACAAATGAAGTTCCGTTATCGGAGTAAATGTTGAGAGGTTTTCCTCTCCTAGACATAAACCTACGTAAAGCCTGTAAATAATTGCTGCTCGTCAAGTCACCAACCAACTCTAAATGAATGGCCTTGGTGGTGAAGCACACGAAAACAACGATGTATACCTTTACCAGTCTACATCCACGACCTTGACGACTAGCCGCAGTTATAGGGCCTGCGTAGTCAACCCCTACACTTTGAAAAGGGAAGTCGGCTGGCGAGAGTCTGTTCAGTGGTAGATTACCCATTTGAGGAGTAATTGTCTGTGGCTTTAGTCGCTGACACCGAACGCACTGACGATAACAGGCTCTGGCTAAGTTGCGACCACCTAGTGGCCAGTAGGTCTCTCTGATTGTACTTAATAATAATTGAGGACCTGCATGCATTAATCTAATGTGCTCAGATTTAAATAAAAGTTTAACAAAATGATGAGTGGACTGTATCAATATTGGGTGTTTCTTTGTGTATAAATATTCTGAGTTATGTAACCTACCCCCTATACGAATGATTTTGTTTTTATCTAAAAATACGTTTAAACTTGATAACCTATTTTTATGGGGTAGTTTTTTATTATTTAGTAATAAATTGTATTCAGGGAAAGACTCCTTTTGCGATTGAGTAATGATAAAGTTTAAAGCATCTTGTAGTTCATTCGCATTAAAACAAGATGTAATTTTTGTTGAACGTCCTTTGCAAATATTAATGAAGCGGAAAACATAACAAACGGAACGCTGTAATCGATTAAAATTAGAAAATCGATTAAACTCGATTATTCCCTTAAATAAATCTTCAGTAGTGTAGTAATCTTGGGCTAAATTAACTAAAATAGTAGATTTAATGTCTGGTAAGGTTTCTTTATTTATAGCAGTGGGTGGCCATGTAGTACTATCGTTTTTTAAGAAGCATGGACCGAACCACCACAAGTCCAGTGATTGCATAGCGGTAGGATCCACTCCACGAGTTATTAAATCAGCTGGATTGTCGTGGGTCGACACATGTCTCCAGGTACATGTACCGGATGTTTCTAGCACTTCGGCAACACGGTTACGAACAAAAGTACTTAATTTTATTGGCAACATTTTCAACCAACCCAACACTATCATGGAGTCAGTCCAAAAAACAATACTAGACGGTTTAATGTGAAGAGAATTAGCAACCTTTTGATATAAGCGTACACCAAGCACAGCAGCACAGAGCTCCAATCGCGGTATAGTTAGTGGTTTGATAGGAGCGACGCGACTTTTGGCTATTAATAATCGCACGTCGACGTCACCCTGCTCATTCACACTACGAACATACAAACAAGCGCCATATGCTTGCTCCGACGCGTCGGTAAAAATGTGAAATTCGAAGTGTTAGTATGCGTCACAGAGCACGCGACGTGAAACCCGTAAATTGTGAATGCAAGGTAATGATTTAATTATGTTTGCCCATATTGTTGCAATGTCAGGTGATAACTGATCATCCCATTTCAACTTGTCTAGCCAAAGTTTTTGGAGCAACATCTTCATGTTCACGACACACGGTGCTAACAGTCCTAAAGGATCGTAAATTCTTGCAATTACTGCTAACATGCCACGCTTAGTGTTTTCTATGCAGTCAGGAACTTGTATAGGGAAAATGAGGTCATCTGTGTCTGTTCGCCAACTAAGACCCAGTGTTTTACTACAGACATCACCTTCCTTGTGGAACTCGAAGCAAGACTCGTCAGATGGATCTGAAATTAAAGTGGGCTCGTTCGATTTCCACTTCCGTAACGGCATGCAAGCAGAGGCAAGAGCATCAGTCACCTTGTGACGCAACATGAGAGCTTCCTCATACACGTCTTCGCCGGTCAGCAGGTCGTCAACATAAAAATCATGAAGAATGACTTCAGCGACCCTTTGATCCTGGCATTCCAGGCCTATTTGTTTTATGCACCTAGTCGCGAGAAAAGGTGCACTAGCCGTACCGTACGTTACGGTATTTAATTGATAAGTTTTAAGCGTGCTAGTAACATCATCACGCCAAACGATTTGCTGCAGGTGCCTATCTGAAGGATCTACAGACACCTGCCTGTACATTTTCTCTACGTCAGCAGAGAGGACGTACTTATGAGTTCGAAATCTAAGAATGATTGCAGTCAAATCGTCCTGAACGGTAGGCCCGACCATCTGGATTGCATTTAAAGAAAGTCCAGAGGTAGTGGGTGCACTAGCATTAAATACAACCCGTAATTTTGTTGTGCTACTGCTTTCACGCAGGATTCCGTGATGAGGAATATAATATGACTGCAAATCTTCATTAATATGACACTCTGACATATGGCCTAAATAAATGTACTCAGTCATGAAGTCTTTGTACATTTTGTCAAGTGGAGGTTGGCTGAGGTTTCTGCGCTCTATTGACAGAAAACATCGTTTTGCACGATGATATGAATCACCTAAACCCTCCGGAGATTCCTTTAACGGAATCTTAACACTAAAACGGCCATCTGGTAAGCGCGTCATGTTTTTTATGAAGTGTTCTTCACACATGTTCTCCTCAGCTGAATAAATCGATGCATCATGGCTAACTTCCTCGAGCTGCCAGAAACGCGTCAATTGGTTTCGGATGTCATCTAACTCATTCGAACTGGAAGAACTTTCGTAATAATCATTTACGAAATTACAGTTAATTGAAGAAAGTTGAGAAGAATTAAAATTATAATTATAGCCGCCGTTAACTGGGCCACAAACTAGCCAACCTAGTCTAGTTTGGTGAAGTGTTGGTTTCCCATCACCTAATAAAATCTTATCAGATCCTAATAAACTCCAAAATACATCAGCCCCTATAATCATATCAATAGAAGCCGGTGTGTGGAAATATGGATCAGCTAATTGAATATTTGAAGGTATATTTACATGTACCTGTCTAGCGGGAACATTATCAGTAATTGTGGGTAAGACAAAACAAGTTACATTATTTGAGTACGATTCGTGCAACGACTTAATATGCACACGACACATTTTATTAACATGAGACTGAGAATTGTTTATACCTTGTATCGATCTTTTTGTGTTTACGTAAGGCAACTTCAACTTATTGTATAAAGTCTCCGTCATTAGACAAGCCGAACTACCTGAGTCAAGAAGCGCTCGAGCAATGTGTTCCTTATTATTTGCATCGTAACATCTAATTAGTGCAGTCGACAACAAAATGTTACCTGTGCTAGTCGTATGCGAATGTGCGGAGACATTGGCTGAGAGTGCAACGTGATTGTTTGTGTCGGTAGTGGAGGATGACTCACAGTTAGTCTTATCAGTCGTAACAGCTGATTTGCTTGAAACGGGTTTTTGTTTGTACTCTGCGTTATGAATAAGCGTGTGGTGTTTGCGCTTACATATTTTGCACCCCGATTTCTTGCAATTACTAGGATAGTGACCGTGACGCAAACAGTTATAACATACCTTATAGCTAGGTAGTAAGGACATTCTCTCGTTGACATTTAATGATAGAAATTGTGGGCATGAATTAAGGTTGTGATCACCTTTACACCTAGGACAGTTTTGTGATGAGGAACTACTGGTGTTGTCTGTCGTTAGAAAGGATTTTATTTTTGTGTTGTGTTTTATGTTAGTTGTGGAATGACGTGACTTTTCCAGTGTTTCTATCAACTCAGCGCGATTACGCATAAATTCAATGAACTGCTCAAAAGTGATTCTTTTCGATTTATCAATACGCCCTTTGTATTCTTCCCATTCTCGGAATGATTTTGTGTCTAATTTTTGTCGTATGATGTAAATAAGTAATGTGTCCCAATTGTGAACAGGTTCACCTAATGTTTTTAAAGCTCTGATATTTTTGTTTATATTATCTACGATGCCTTTTAACGCAGTTGAGGACTCCTTTGTGATTGACTCGATATTGAATAACGCTGTAACGTGATTCTCAATTAACATTCTTTCGTTATCGAATCGCTCACAAAGCAGTTCCCACGCCATATTGTAGTTTCGAGCTGAAAACTCGATAGACTGAATTACAATAGCAGCAGATTCTGTTAATGAGGACCTCAAATAATGGAATTTATTGACCTCGTCTATATCGTCATTGCCGTGAATGAGACTAGTGAAAGTATCTCGAAATTCGAGCCAGTTATCGTACGAGCCTGTAAATTTAGGTAACTGTATGGTGGGTAACTTGACGAACTGACGCTTACTACTAGAGGTGGACTTTACTTCCTCTTGCTCAGATTTTAAGAACTTATTTAATAGTACTTTAGCTTGAGCCATCAAATCATAATATTGCGATTCAATTGTAGCTCGTTCGAGTACCTCAGAGTCAACGTCACACATACATTCTAACTTTGATTGAACTTCGTTAAATTCGTCATATAAATTATCTAATTTGTTGACTCGCAACTGCAACTCCATTACCTGAGACGGGTTTACCGTAGAATCTTGAAATTTATTTAAATATGTTTCAAAGACGGTTAGTCTTCCCTTATAACTGCTTCGCTTCTTTTTAAGATCTTTAATATCAGTCATTTTGACAGGAAGGTGTCGTAGACCTGAAATTATACAGTTATAATGTTAAATAACGAAACTATATTTAACAAAAATACCTAGGCGTAATAAATAATGAGACTAAGCAACTATTGGTCTGAGTTATTGATTAATTTTATAATGTTGACCTTTGATCACTGCAAATTATAAAGAACTACCGTAGTCAAGTAGGTAGGTAGGTAAGGTTTACTATTCTATTAGAATAATGTAACAAACAAATTAATTACCTAATAATTTATATTTTAAAGGTTTACAAAGCGACAATTAATGGTAAAGGTTAAACTAAGAAATAATATTTGTAAATTGAAAAATAAATAGCTAACTAATGTAGGTTAACACAAACACTACTGTACTGTATTATAAGCACTGTTAACTATATTTTACAAATATAATTCAACCTAAAACTTTGTAAGTAAATAAATCCTTATAAATAAATTGTATAAAATAATGTGTAAATAATTTGTAAATATGTATAAAATAACTGTTACTAACCTTATTTAAGTTTTTATACTCGCTACTTATTACCTATATTTTTTTATATTACCTGATTAAATATTAATGAGTGTTGGGTGAATTTAATTGATATTATAATGCTTTGGCTTTAACACTTATGGTTTTACTTCACTTGACCTTCACTTCACTTGACCTTCTCTTCACTTTCCCTCCAAAACGTGTTCGTCACCTCGTCACTCCGGTAATTTTCAATATAATTTCCAAAATATCCAATATTTAGCTTTTTCCACTTTGCTAGTTGTAGATAATATAATATCCGGTTCGTATGGACCATGTATAAAATTGTAGTATATTCTCAGGAATTTTGGAAATTAAAAATACAGGATCGTAGCTTGCAGTGTAACAGTTTAATTTGCCAGTTATGAGATTTAAAAATCATGGAGGTAGTTAAAAGTTAACTCCTGATAAAAAACTTATAGCTAATATTTATTAATCTACTTATTGCTAACTTAAACTAGTGGTGCAAAATTGAAGTGACGCTTCAACAAGCTTACTGACCGCGGAACTGAGTATATAATATAATTATGTACAAACCCCAGCGTCATTTAGTTGAACACTAATATTATTAAAAGTCCACGTAGATTTATTAAAATTTTGAGGGTTTATTTATTGTTTATGTATCTAAGAATGTAAATAAGAAATAAAGTAGTCTGTAAATTTCGAAAATAAGCAACCTTTTCTTTTTATCCGTATATAAACCTATTTTTCATTACTCATACTCTGAAAGTAGGTCTGAAGTTGCCTGAGGAGCGGGCTGAAAGTGATACTTTTCATCCCTAGGGAGTTTTACTTAACAACTGACAGCTGTCAAATTATTTAAAAAAAAACTAGTTCTATTTTCACACTTCTATTGAACCATGTTCCAATTTTCCATACAGCCAGTCAATCACAGCGCGATGTAAAATTGAAATAACTAAAAGACAAGTTTTAATTAAATAATGTTATATTTTAATTGATTGATTTGTTCAACTATTTCTTTAAAGTACTTTATTTTTAAAAGATTATAATTCATTTCTAATTTTTCATTAATGAGGCTGAATAGCTGGCCGGCCGCAGAAAAAAAAAAACAAAATGGCGGGAAAGTGGCAATCAGTCGTTGGTTTTTTCGAATTTTGTTTACATTTCCGTACAACAGAGATTTGTATTAACACTTATGTTTATCAGATTAAAATAGTGATTTAATGCCTAATTTCATATGAGAAGAGGCTAAAGCAGTAGTGGAATACCTTTTACCGCCTAAATCAGAACAAAGATACCAACTTAAAATCATAGGCACGATTTTTTTTTAGTTTCCTCGTATTTGTAATGAAAAGCACAGTATTTACCTTGGGGTGAAAGTAACCCATTTAACCCCTCGAATTAGCGACCTCGCTGCGCTCGGCCGCCAACTCCTTCTCGGGACGAAATGAGTTACTAACAATGTACTATAAATGCTTGGGGACTCAGGGGCTGTCAAAAAATCAAACTTCCAATTTAACGAATAAAAAGATGTAGTGATTGTAAGTTAGCTTGGATTTTTGAGACATTTATAGTTATAGGATGACGTTTCATCCCAGAAATACATGATCTCCTGATCATCCATAAGTTTTTAAGATTTTTAGAATTACTTTCATAGATTTTGGGATTCCTTGCGAGGACTACGAAACCCTAAAAATTAGATGAGCACGGTGTAAATCAGTGTAGCAGCAGGAAGCGTTACAAAGTTAGTCACAAAAGGAAAATCATACGTGTCAGGTTAGCCGCGAAAGCAAAACCGCACGTACCTATGACATTTAGTTGTAGAATAGACTACCTGTTCTCCCTCCGTCGTAAATTAGAGCCCAACCTCTAGAATCTGTACTCGGGGAGAAAAATCCTTCTTCAGTTAGAAATGTGTGAGTTATGACAGCGCTCGTCTAGTGTCGGCGTCGTGTGAAGTGTGTACGTACCTCCAGCTGGTCGGTCGCGCGCCGCAACTCGTCCTGCAGCGCCTCCACCGAGCGCCGCAACCGCGCGCCCTCCGTGCCCGCCGCGCGCGCTCTGCGGACACAACACACTCAGCGAGGCGTCCACGCGCTCTACACAACGCACTGATACATAGCTACTGACTCGTCCTCCTGCCGCGCGATGCTCTGCTGCATGTGCGCAGTCTGCGCCTCGAACTGGTGTAGCTGGCGCGCCACTTCGTCCCGCATGGCCGCCGCCGTCTCGTCCGCCTGCAACACGCGCACACGCTCGAGCCAAAAGTCCGGCTGTGGGACTGCAAACCTGCGTCATCTTGCAGATATCTCCGCACAACGCGTGGAGCTGCAGTATAGTCATACACATGCACAGCAGCTTGCGGTGGTGAGATAGAATATTGCAGAACATTGTTTTTTATACATAAGTTCTAAAAAAAGGTTTTTCATTTAGAACTCATTCAGGATGCTGCGGTTAATTATCTGTTTGAGTCATTGGATCAAGTCCACTGACTTTTATCAAGGTCCCATTGTTTTATTTTCTATACTCTAATACAGTACGGCCGACGGATCTTGGCGAGCCTGAACATAGGCTCTGCGCATGTAGAGTCAACGTCTTGAAGTCCTCTTTACACCGCAATGACCCTTACCGCCTGCGCTACACAGGCTGCGGCGCCTATACACATATACGCATATTTACCCCTGTGAGTGATGTTCCAACGCTAACAAATTAACATGTCGTGTAGAGTTTGACCATCGAAAGATGACAACGAATTATTTATCAAACGTTGTGTATTTAAAAAAAAATAAGAATTTTCAAAATTGTGTTTTTGACGTTTTGTAGGTACATAATTCATTGTTTGTTTACATATGTGCATCTTATTATACTCATTTTGTTCATTTTCTGAGAGGCTACAACCATTATGGAATACATAATAGTAATTGTACATAATTTGGTCACTATGCGTTTTGGTTTATATATTTTTTAGGCCCATTCAAAACATATTTTCGTTCTGATAAGTGATAATATAATAAATAAATAAAAATAAATGTAGATAGCTAATATGACAAGCTTAACGAAAGACGAGCAGGGATGTCGAAGTGTAAGTTTCTCAGTAACGATGTTTTGCAATAGATTAAGCCTAAAAAAAATATAAACCAAAACGCATAGTGAACAAAATAATATGTATTCCATAATGGTTTGTAGAGTAGATAATAAACAATCATAATATAATTATGTATAATTAATCACATTATAAGTATATTTAACCAACTTGACATAAATACCTACAGAGTTAGATGTAACCAAAATCTAACGATAACATATGATATGTTAACATATTTAGTTGGTCTTGCATATATATTCTTCCTCTTTCTTGGACCTTTTTTTTTAATTTTTAATTTAAAAATACTAAGAATTTAGGTACCTACGCATTTGTGAATGTTGTGCATGCCTATAATTGTTTTGTTTGCACTGTACAATCTTCTGAATGTTAAATGGAAAAATATTGTAAACAAATTGTTGGTGTGCCTTAATAATAAAATAAAAATAAAGTAAAAAAAATAAAAATGATAGAATTATAACGCCCGTTTACTTACGACACACAACTCTACCATTTTGAACTGGTGCGTGTGTTGGATTATTTGGTTCCCAATGATCCAACACACGTGCCACTACCAGTGATTTCAAATTTCAAACTAACAATTTGTGCGCCCTAGTGGTAGTGGAGCTAGACCAGCAGTCAAGCATTTTTATCTTCAATATAATCCCCCAACTTATATGACAACTGAACTGACCCTGTATGTTGCTTGCTTGCATAATGTGCGTTTTACTTTTCGAATAGGTACTATTAGATACACAATAGAAAGACAATGAGAGAGAACGCTGGCGTTCGCTTGGAGTTTAATGAATTAACGCAAGATTTAAATTTCGTTTATATAATTCATTTACTACTACATTCACAAACAGAACATCAAAATTATCCAAATTGGAAACTGTTGCACAACGAGGGCACTTTGTTCCGGGAGTGTTCCACTTTCCTTGATTAATGGACCCTTCTTTTTTATTCTTTTCAGTGTCCTCACACTTAAGTCTGAAAACGGAAATCACAATTATTTCGAAACAGTTTAATGATACCACTAAAAATTAGACATAATTAAAACAATCAAATGTCTTAATATAATACAACAATATGCCTATTATTTAATTTAGTCATTCATAAGCGTCTCCTATAAACAATAGTAAATTATTGTTAAATTTAGAAGGTCTGAAAGGAGAAAAATACCTCTCATTGAAAATAATATTTTTTATGTATTGTGATTCAGAAGTCGATATTTCAATTTCTTCAAGTTTTCAATGCCTTTGCCGTTCTGGTAATTTAAAGTTTCACCTGCTCATTGTCTATATCTCCTAAAAAGTATATTAAAGTATTACTCATTGCAATTTGTTATAAATAATCGAAAAGTATCAAGCTATTTTACTAGATATTCAAAACATTAACCTATACACCATTACTTTTTAATCGTTTTAATCCCGTGGAGGGCCGAACCGGTGCATGAAACACTATCGATTTGTAAAGATAAAATTAAAAAATAAAATACTTTTTTTTTTAATAACTCGAACCAATTCTCGCATGAATGAATAAATAATGCAAACCATTAATAGGCACCATTCCACAATAACAATAATAATGCGTTCACCTAGTCAACGTGGACTTACAAAAAATAGCCAATCCTAGATCAAACACGCCCCCAAACCCTATTTGATTGGCCATGCGAAGCGGCGCGCGACCCGTGCGCCCCGCCCTCCCCGCGCGCTAAGAGCATCGCGTGAGTCACACGTCATGGAATAATTCAGTTTCCCTCAAGACGTCATAGGTGTGGTGTCTTCGCGCGAAAATAATGGCGTCTCGGAATTATGTGTATTCCAACCTGGAGTTGGTGACGAATTCGCGGGTCTTGATGCGCAGGCGACTCGACGTTTTACAGTGCCAAACCACTTTCAAACTTTGCGTTAAACGTGCAAGATTATGTATCCAATGGAATGCTATGCTCTTGTGAAGTCTATCTAACCAGTGATGATTCGGAAGTGATTAGTTATTAGGTTTATAACAGCCCCTAAGACGACCCATTGACCCAGAACTCATATTAATTGTTGTAAATAATTTTGATTAGGTATCTAGTTATGAACAATTTAACGTGCCGTTTAAGTGTTAAATAAATAAAAATACAAAGGCGATTTAGGTAAGCAATAGAACTTTTTTTTTTAAATCATTGTAAGTAACAGAATTCAGAAGTAACAAAAATACACACACACATGACACACAATATCAAACTATCACCTTCACAATATTAGTACGATAGTAAGTTCAATATGACGACCTCCACCTATCAATAGAACAGTTTAAATCATTGTATACAAAATTATTGATTCCACATTTTTAAATACGCCATAACTAGCAGGCCTGTAGAGATTTATTTTTACATGTAATGTAATTAATTACCTAACACTTTTAGCATAAGTAATTATTTTATTAGATATGTCATAGGCCCTCAATCCAGATGCACACGCACAAAGCAGTTAAGTCCGCCCTAAGTCTGTAAAAGTATGAAGGAAATTTGGAATCATTTTATTTGTTTTACGCGAAGATCAGCTGAGCGAGTCAATGACCTTACTTGATCGGGCAGTGTAGGTCTTCAAAGCCGCAACGACCGACGTAGGGACTATCTCGTGGCGTTACCAATTGCTTCATGTATTTTGCGAGTATTACTTGCTGTTTTTTTTATTTTAAAAGTTACATCGCTCTACAAGCTTTGGATGAATAGTATTTTATAAGTGAAACCACTGGTTCAAAGGATTAAAACGATTAAAATTTAACGGTGTATAAGAACTTATAGTATGCATTTTCTGTACAGATTTCCGATTAATCTCACTTTTTTGGTTTTGACTTTATCAATCATCTTGAAGAGAATCCTCCTCGTCGAATTATTGTTTAAAGCATTATTATAATAAAATAAACGAAAATAAGATGCACGTAAACACAAGATGAATGAAGTTTGAAATGTCAACGACACATTTTTGAATGTCCGTTTGGATTGAGGAGCCACTTCATGATTTTAAAAGGAAACCCACCCCTTATTTAGTAGTAAAGCAGATAATTTTGTAGGCCAAACCCCGAAATTTGTAGTAAAACATATCCAAAGTTATATCAATTTTAAAGTGGCTCCTCAATCCAAACGTCTGAACTGAGGAGCCAGCTGGAACACCGAAAGTATTCAATGAATATTATTGAAAATTTTGTATCATTTAGTAGTAATTGTGTATAGTACCTACTAAAAATCTGAGTCTAATACAGTTGATATTCAAGAACATACAATACTTTTAATGTGGCTCCTCAATCTATACACAAGAGCGTGAATTAACATGAAAGTAATTGGTCAATTTATAATTCCACTGCAAAAAACATTTAGTAGTAAGTATGTTTGAATTTGTAGCATACAGAGAAAGTAGTAAAACTGATTAAATTTAATAAATAAATGCATTTTATTTGGCTCCTCAGTCCTGACGTTTTACATAATCAATAATTGATTGTATCTGCCTGATATCACAATGAAATCAAAAACCAAAAACACTAACATTTAGTATAAATGTCTACTAAATAAATATGTACAAATCAAAATTGTATATATTCGGTATTTGATAAAAAAAATACTTCTCAATATTCATTTAGAATTTGCTATTAAGGGTGACCATGTTGTGATTGTACCTGGGACAAACGGTCAAACTAGGTAAGTCCATTTTTGTTTAATTAGGGAAGTCATGCCATCTTCTTTTCCAAAAAACCCGCAGTATTACGAAACAAAATTTTTTGACAAGTGTGTGTAGCCCATAGATATAAGAAAGGAGGAGATAGGTATGCTAAGTAGTAAAAAATGTATCGGAACACTGTGTCTCCAGTTTCTCCTTCCACTACCGACACTACTACACGTACAGGAATACTTACGCAGTCGCGCATACATCCACAAATCATAAATCAGACAAAACTACACAGTTAATTATAAACCTTATTTCCCTAAAAACAGCGTGTCCTTGTTTCCTTGCACCGTACAAATTACGCACACATTAACAACATACAACTATCGATGTGCTGTGCAAAAGCAATTTATTTTACATTTACGTGCTGTTTTTAGTTATATCATATCTAGTGTGATTGCGAATTTCATAATGGACAAAAACATCGAACAAAGAATTTGTCTTACATTTTGCATCGCCAATGGAATTTCGTGTTCGGAGTCACTGAAAATGTTACAAAAGGCTTACGGTGTAGCGACTTTATCAAAAACACGTGCTTTTGAGTGGTACAAAGCATTCAAAAGCGGTCGAGATGAGATGGAAGATTTGCCTCGCTCTGGTAGGCCATCAATCCCTGCAACTGAAATTAACATCGCAAAAGTGAAGGAAATAGTGACTGAAAATCCTCATTCAAGTTTGAGAGAGATAGCCGCCGAACTTTCTGTATCTCACAAGTCGATCCGTACCATTTTAACTAATCATTTGGGTATGAAACATCTTGCCGCTCGGTTAGTCCCAAAAGACCTGAATTGTCTTGTCTCCAAAAACTCAATCGCATGAGAGTCGCTGAGGACATGCTAGAACGAGTCAATTCCGACCCAACATTCATGAAACGCATTGTTACTGGCGACGAGACGTGGGTTTACGAGTTTGACATGCAAACAAGTCAACAAGCTTCGGAGTGCCGCCTTCCAACTGAACCAAAACCGAAAAAACCACGCCAAAGTCGATCAAAAGTCAAAGTCAGGTTGACTGTTTTCTTTGACTATCGCGGTGTTGTGCACTCGGAATTCTTACCGGAAGGTCAAACGGTAAATAAAGAATATTATTTGAGTGTTATGCGGCATTTAAGAGAGCAAATTCACCGAAAAAGGCCAGATTTGTGGAAAGAATATTCTTTGATTTTGCACCACGATAATGCGCCTTCGCACAAGGCCATCATTGTGAAGAATTATTGACCAAACACTCAACAAATACCATCGAGCAGCCACCATATTCGCCAGATATGGCTCCATTGACTTCTATCTTTTTCCTAAACTCAAATTACCACTTCGTGGTACTCGTTTTCAATCTGTAGAAGACATAAAGAAAAAATCGCGGCGAGAACTGAACTCAATTTCGGAAACAGCGTTTAAAAAATGTTTTAATGATTGGATTATTCGTTGGCGTAAGTGTATCATTTCTGAAAGGGCATACTTTGAAGGTGATAAAATAAATTTGGATGAATAACAAAAATTTTGTTTATTATTGATCTTTTCCCGGTACTTTCTTGACAAAGTAGTAAATTTGCAGTTTTGTGCTTCTATAAGCCATGAAACAAAGATTGTCTTAGTAAATAATGTATTCATGGTCACCCTTCAAAACCATTTCATAGGAAATTAAAGAATAGCTAATAACTTCGCAGATATGTATTTTTTTAAGGCGGGGATTATACGTACATTTAGTAGAATTTTATACTAAATATAGGTGTTTTTTGTTCCAAATTTCATCACAAGTATAGTAGATTAGAGGCCAATTTATTTACCGAAGCATCTCAATTGAGGAGCCACATTAAATGTGCTATATCTCCTGATCCTCTCATTTTTGATATCCGGTTCTTATCCTACAAATCTAATATACTTACTACTAAATGATAACGAAATTGCGTGTCGATTGAAGTAATGCTTTTCTGAAAATTGACGGGTCATGTCTATAGATTGAGGAGCCACATTAAAAGTATTGTATGTTCTTGAATATCAACTGTATTAGACTCAGATTTTTATTAGGTACTATACACAATTACTACTAAATGATACAAAATTTTCAATAATATTCATTGAATACTTTCGGTGTTCCAGCTGGCTCCTCAGTTCAGACGTTTGGATTGAGGAGCCACTTTAAAATTGATATAACTTTGGATATGTTTTACTACAAATTTCGGGGTTTGGCCTACAAAATTATCTGCTTTACTACTAAATAAGGGGTGGGTTTCCTTTTAAAATCATGAAGTGGCTCCTCAATCCAAACGGACATATTTTTGATTGTGCTTAATTTTTGACTTTAATAAATAATTCACTCCCATATTTCGTTGGTCAGAGTCTACAGAAAGTTCGGCGGCTATCTCTCTCAAACTTGACTGAGGATTTTCAGTTACTATTTCCTTCACTTTTGCGATGTCAACTTCAGTTGCAGAGGTTGATGGCCTACCAGAGCGAGGCAAATCTTCCATCACAACTCGACCGCTTTTGAATGCTTTGTACCACTCATAAGCATGTGTTTTTGATAAAGTCGTTTCACCGTAAGCCTTCTGTAACATTTTCAGACTCCGAACACGAAATTCCATTGGCGATACAAAATTTAAGGCAAACTCTTTGTTCGATGTTTTTGTCCATTATGAAATTCGCAATACACACTAGATATGATATAACTAAAAACAGCACTGTATTTAATATAAATAACAGATGCAACTCAAACTCCGCGCCAAAATGGAAAACAGTTGTGCCATTCTAGCAACAACAAAAAAAATCTAAAATTTGAATTTGGAACCATAAAAACATCATCCATTCCCGATACTTTTTTGACTGATGATTTTTTAGGCCCATTCAAAACATATTTTTGTTCTGATAAGTGATAATATAATAAATAAATAAAATAAATGTAGATAGCTAATATGACAAGCTTAACGAAAGACGAGCAGGGATGTCGAAATGTTATAGTTTCTCAGTAACGATGTTTCGCAATAGATTATCGAAGCCAAGTTGCTCCGTAGTTTTTCGCGGTAACGTGCATCGAAGTTAAGTAGTATCGCAGTGAAAATCTTTCGCGGGAACGTGCATCGATATCAAGTAGTATCGCAGTGAAGATCTATCGCGGTAACGTGCATCGAAGTGTTAGTGGCTTCGCAGAGACGGTCTATCGCCGTAACGTGCATCGGAATTTTGTAGCTTCGTATTAGCATTTATCGATATTTTGTGTATCGACATTCCGTATTCTACTCAAAGAAATCAGGTGTATTTAGGTTTCATACAGTATAAATATTTTGACTAGTTTTTTTTAAGTTCAAAAATGCGGGATCCCTGAACACGCGGGGCCCCCAAATGGGGGGTCTGTAGCATTTGCTACTCTTGCTAAATGGCTAATCCGCCACTGAGTGCCATCTAACCTTTGCATGAATGTCGAGTTTCCTAGCAGCTACCGTAGCTTTGTACTCAATGAACTGCCCAAAGTTTAAGGAAATTTCAACTCCCAGGAGCTGAAGGCGGTCGATACACTCCAAGGATACATTCTAAAAAGCAAGAGCCAAGGTGATCAGGCAGATTTGGCAGTGAACGGACATGCTTGAGTTTTGGCGGCATTGAATATCGTGGCTAAATAAGCAGTACATGTTTAATTGTTAAATAAACATGCATCATATTTATAACGCATACTTATTATTTTCATGAATAATCAAACGTATCAACTCCGTTTATGTGGCGTACAGTTAGGGTGAACAGCTTCAATTTTTTTTAATACGGCCTCCTTTTTGTTTTGCCATCTTTCGTTAGTCAGACTCTAGGATTTCTACGAGTAGTTATACATAGAAGTGGCCAGTGCTAGACAAGGGTGACAATATCAGTAACTTGTTTTTTTTTTATCGCCGCCTGATTATTTTTTTCAAAGTAATGCAAAATTTCAACAATTGTAGGTACATAGTAAACAAGCTAGATCGGTAACGAGGCTGCACTCGCTAACGTGATCGGGATAGATGTGAGTTCGAATCTGAGTTGGGCCGTTTTTTTTTATGTATTATATAATTATTATTAGAGTCCGTCTAATGAAAGCGTGACCTGAGAAAAGGAGGTTACAACCAAAAATTTTGAATGTGGTATTATTGAAATAGTAGGAGAAAAAAGTTTTGATACTAGAGTATTTTTTGTATTTATGACAATTGTATAATACACTTCTGGACACATCTATTGGCCCACCTTAGAGTTTAGGTTTCGATGGCCCCTACCGAAATATGATTGCTAGATTGAACAAAAACTGTTGATGCAGTTACCATAAAAAAATATAAAAGGTGTAAGGGACAGCCCTCCGCAAACTTTAAGGGCTTGCTCAGTAGACGAAACTGAACAACCTTCCACAAAAATTTTTTTCAGGAAACGAAAAAGAAAATCGGCCTCGCCATACAAATTGTTCAATTAAGTTTATCATTTTGTATGGAGAGGCTGATTTTTTTCGGAGGGCTGTCCCTTACACCTTTTATATTTTTTTATGGTGGTTTAAAATATTCTCAAACAGTTAGTTAGTAGTCGTTTATAAATAACTGATATTCCGCTAAATCACGTCTTAAAAGAAAATATTATTAGTTTTCTTTTATTAAAGTCAAAATCTTGTTTACTAACGACAACATTCACTATGTTTATAAATCTATTTCGTTCAATATCTCATATACTTATTATTATCATATACCTAATTCCAAAACGACAAAAAACGATTGCGATATTTGATTGAATAAAAAGTCGATTGTATTTACATAGAGTCAATTTCTTGCCTAGACCTCCGCCCCGCGCACGTCGCCTCATGCTACCATTTCGTTCCTAAAAAACGTTCGGGCGCAGCCTCCTGCGGAAAGTTCCGGCTCGCCAAGATTTGTCGGCAGTACCTACCTACTGTACTATAATTCTTCATTTCATATTTGAACACTCCGGTCATAACCCGCACCGATTCTGCAGCACTCGCGATCGTAGCAAGGTATCATGAAGTAAAACCACTTCACATGTAATACAGAGTTACAGTACCTACTTTCAGAAATTTCAAATAATATACCTACATCGCGAACCGCTCGAAAATCTTAACATCGCGTCGTGACCATTGTCATCGTGCCTTCTCTTGGTCAACAAAAAAACAATATTTCCAACAATATTCGACTTTCGAATTCGAAAATAAATCGATTGATATCAAGATCGATTTCGAAATAGGTTTGTGCTAATCACGCACGATAATCCAGAAATCGAGAAAACGGTGTGCCCTTTGATTATACACCACAATTTTTTAATTAGTACACATACATAGAGGGCTTACTAGAAAAGTCCTTGTTATTTTATCAGTAAAATCTCAATAAATAATTTTCATAAACAGCAAAGTTATTAGCGCTGGTTTATGTCCCAAAATGTCACTCAATTTATGGAAATATTGTGCAAGCTATTGATTAATTAATGAATAAGTGACAATTATTAAGGAAAAACACTGCCCGCAGTATTTTCTACTAGCAATTGTTATGTATGATTGATTCTGTGATGAATTTACCTTTTCGTGGTCAATTTTAGGATTTCGGTTTTTTCTACTTTTGACTACAAAAATATGATATCCGATTTCTGGACCCGTCAGTGACGGGTACAGATAGAGCCCCATTTTTTTATGTACTAATTAAATAGTAGGAGAGTATAGGTACTTGTCAAGTACCTGAAGTACCATACTTAACTTGCGTGTTACCCTAGGGGGGTGTGTTTCTCTTCATGTAGGCGCTTGACCTACAACACTGCGCGTGAATGCGTTTTCTGTGTCGCATGCTTCTATGCGTGCTTTATTACAAACACATATACCTACTTGCAAACAAAGTAAGAACAGTTTGTGTGTGCTGCTCCAGGAGCAGCTGCACTGCACCACAAAATAGATAGGTACAGAAGTCAATCTCGTGTACCTATGTTCTTCACTTTTTATACCTACGCTAGGCGATCGCGCTAGGGTCAGCACGTTGCGCCGAACTGTACGAGTGCGACCGGGCGATTGAGCCGAGATATCGTGCCCATGAGCGGTATGTATGTGTGCGTTGCTAGAGCGCGCTTTGCATGTAGATTGACTTCTGTACCAATCTATTTTGTGAGTGCACTGACCTGTCGAAGGCGCGCGGCGAGCTGGTCGCGGGCAGCGGCGCGCTCGGCGGCGTGTGCGCGCGCGGCGCCCAGCTGCTCGCGCGCTTCCGCCAGCTGGCGCGCCGCCTCGCCCGCTCGCGCGCCGCTCTCCCGCGCTGCACACACCAGCGCACCATTAACTCACACCCAAGATCACACCCTACCCGCGCGGACATTACAGTCGTCTAACTGACTCTATTGCTGAAGACGAACTCATAGACCGGTGTCGTTAATTTTTGAAACGAAAAAAAATCATAGTAGGATGAAACCAATTGGAAAAGGAAGAAAATATAACAAACATGATAGGAAAAATATGTAATTTACGGGCGATCTGAGGTCGGGAAATGAATGGGTGTGCATTTTATGTTAACATACTGATTATGAAACAAAATATTATTATTATTGGAACGAAGTTCCTTATCGCGCGTTGTGAAAGGGGGCTAGACGGAAAAAATTCTCACGAAAAGTTGTACCGACACTTTTACTGTCAAAATGAACCAAGATGGCGGCTGCAAGAAATTATCAACTTTTTCGTCATGGGTGTCGTTTTCATGGTTTTCGAGGGTGTTGAAACCGATGGTACTGTCAAAATATAAATCCAAGATGGCGGCTGCAAGAAATTATCAACTTTTTCGTCATGGGTGTCGTTTTCATGGTTTTCGAGGGTGTTGAAACCGATGGTACTGTCAAAATATAAATCCAAGATGGCGGCTGCAAGAAATTATCAAATTTTTCGTCATGGGTGTCGTTTTCATGGTTTTCGAGGGTGTTGAAACCGATAGTACTGTCAAAATATAAATCCAAGATGGCGGCTGCAAGAAATTATTAACTTTTTCGTCATGGGTGTCGTTTTCATGGTTTTCGAGGGTGTTGAAACTGATAGTACTGTCAAAATATAAATCCAAGATGGTGGCTGCAGGAAATTATCAAATTTTCCGTCATGGGTGTCGTCACTTTATATATTTTTTTAATTTTAACTTTTTAAATAGCAGTGGCTAGTTACTTATCATCCCTATACGTTTGTATGGATAGAGTCTGTCTAATAAGTCAACCGACTTGGATAATTATTAGAGTAAAACGAAATCTGATGCAGTCAACGCTGGTTCAATAATCAAGGTTGATTAAGAGATATTGATCATTGTTTTATATTAAAAGAACCATATAAAAAGTATCGAATATAAGTATTTTTTAAATAATTAAATATTATACAAAATTCCCAAGTCAGTTGACTTTTTAGACAGACTATAATTCATCCGTCGTCGTGCTCTATGCAGGGCTATTTGTAAAACACTGGCAACCTCTCAGGAATATAAATAGTTACTAACATCATAAACAACAACTTTTGTTCAATTTTTGTTCTATGACTTTTAATTTATCATATTTTAGTTCATCAGATTTTCATACAAAAATAAAAATACTTATTTAAATTGAACGTTGTACGACTAGATATTACGAAGTCTATGTGAAGCAAGCGATAGTACAATAGCAGAGAGAGGGCATTCAAGTATTACATAAGCACTACAGCGGGGGTTTTAGCATTGCTTGTTTTTGATGACACGGGGGATGGGGGGGTCTAGATGGTAATTACGTCAGCAGTAATGTATATTTTTTTTAGTTTTCAGAGAACGATCTCGATGTTCCAAAATCTCAAGAAAGTGAGCAGATAGGTACACATTACTGAGCAGCAACATCGTTGAAGATTTAGAGTCATGGATTCGTGTAGCATTGGCTCAGGACTGTTAATTTAAATTAATATTTAAAAATTTTAAATGAAGATTTTTTCCTTTATTTCAAGCCTATTCTTTATTTGTAGACTTACCACTAGTGCTCATAAATTAATAACGAAACCGCCACATTGACAAATACTAATGTTTACGTAAGCATGGGTGGGGGAGGGGGGTGAGAGCTTTACTCATGTCAGTAATACACCTGCAAGGTTGTTAGTGTTTTACAAATAACCCTGTATAAGTACTGGTAGACAACAGTGTACCGGAGTGACGCAGCGTGGCGGCGGCGGCGCGCGCCGCGGCCAGGTCGGCGGCCAGGCGGCGCACCGTCGTGCCGCAGTCCCCGTACGCGGCCTGCAGTGCGGCGCGGTCCTGGCGCGCCCGCGCCACGCAGCCGCGCAGGCGCGCGCCGTAGTCCTCGAGCACGGCGCACACGGCGCGCGCGCCCGCCAGCTTGTTGAGCGTGTCGGGGCGCAGGCGGCGCTCGGCCGCGTACTGCGCCGAAGCCGCCTCGTGCTGCATCTGCACCTCCAGCATATTCTGCTGCAGGCGCTCGTGCGCGCCCGCCAGCTGCTGCAGCCTCTCCTTCAGATCCCAGTAGGCCGTGTCCTGCGCCACCTGACCGACCGCAACACTATATCTATAGCATCATGTCTTCTGTTCTATGCTTCGCGAGAGATCGCTAGGCACCACGAGCGCATTGCGGACGATTACGGATTGATGGTTTACGGTTTTTAGTGTTCCCTACCTCAAAAGATAAATAACGGAACCCTTATAAGATCACTTTTTTAGTCCGTCTGTCTGTCTATCGAGACCATTTATCTCGGGAACGCGTGGAAATATCGAGTTGAAATTTAGGACTGCGGTCCCTTGGTGTTGTGAAAAAGTCAAACTTCTGATCAAACTTCATGTCGCAAAAAACGTGTAGATATCTATTTCGACACTCTCAAGGGAACCAAAATTTATCCGTTGACCGAAAATCCTGATATTTGGCATGAAGAAAGGTCTCATAGCACAAATATTGGGAAAAAATTGAAAACTGTAAAGCAGTTACGTCACATAAAATAAATAAGTAATAACAATTTTTGCGATTCAGAAAAATCTTTGGGAAGGGACGGCAAGATGGAAGGAGTGGGCAAGATGGAAACTATCAATTAATCCCGAACCGCGCATCGAAGCGTCCGAGTCCACATCAGGCCATCTAGCATTTATTAACGACAGCTCAATTCGGCTCGCGCCATCTAACGATGTTTACACGTACTTCTTGTTTTCGGGGCAAAATATATTACGCAATTATTGGATTTTTGTGATACAATCATAATATGATATAGACAAGGCAAATAATATTACTTTTTTTTTATTATTGATAGGCTCGCGTTTGACCACTATCTCACCTGATGGTAAGTGATGATGTGGCCGACGATGGAGCACGCTTGCCTAGAAGTAACCTATTCACTCTCGACTTAAAGACCCCTAGGTTGTAGCTATCAGGAAACACAGACTCCGGCAGGGAATTCCACTCTTTAGCTATACGCATAATGAATGTGTTTCCAAAACGCTTTGTACGAATGGGTGGGATATCCACCATGTACCGATGGCGCAACGCCGTACGTCTGGTGGTCCGATGATGGAACGGACTTGGCGGAATTAAATTGTGCAATTCCAACGCACACTCACCGAAGTGTAATCGATAGAAAACCGATAGTCGATAGATCGATAGAAATACTATTATACCTTTATATAAAGGATATAGTGGGGATAGGTTGTGTGAATTGATATTTACATATGAGATAGAGCATTTTTCACGTACTAAAATTATTAGTGGAAAGGGGCTTTTGGGCAAGATGCAAAATTGCGCTTAAGGACAAGTTGGAAAATTTACATCTTACCCACGCATTTATTTTAACTTTAACTTCTGTTTTCAATTTCCAAAATAATCTAATATTGTTATTTTTTATTGTTTTAAGATGATGAATAAGTATATAAGGAAAAGTAATAATAATATTCCACAACTATCACACAGCGCCGTCTAGTCCCAAGCTAAGCAGAGCTTGTGTTATGGGTACTAGACAAATGATGTACATACTTATATATTTCTAAATACATACATATTATAGATAAATTACACCCAGATGCAGAACAAATGATCGTGCTCATCACACAAACATTTGTCCTGGGTGGGAATCGAACCCACGACCTCCGGCATATCAGTCAGCGTCACTAACCACTAGACCAACAGGCCTGTCAAGTAATAAAAGTTCTTGGACTGAAGAAACGATGTAGATGGCAATGAACGAAGTTTAATTTACAACATTAAACTTGGCATAAAAAAATGGAGTTCTGAACATAATAACTATGAAAATTTGAAAAAAAAAAACTACTGAGGTGTCAAGGGACACCCGGATGGAACGAAGTTCCGTTCTGGCTTGCTTTCTATAAGAGAGAGAGAGAGAGAGAGAGAGACAGACAGAGAAACATGCGCACGCCGCACGGCTTACAATAGCTTACTATAGCAAAAAGTATCGTTACAACTTTTCGTGAGAATTTTTTCCGTCTAGCCAATACAAGATAACTAAAAAATACTATCCTATTTTATGTACATTTTGACAGCACTATTTCAACATCTTCGAAACCATGAAAACGACACTCATTACGAAAAAGTTGATAATTTCTGACAGCCGCCATCTTAGATTTACATTTTGACAGCACTATCGGCTTCAACAACCTCGAAAACCATGAAAAAGACACCCATATCGAAAAAGTTGATAATTTCTTGCAGCCGCCATCTTGGATTTACATTTTGACAATACTATCGGTTTCAACACCCTTGAAAACATGAAAACGACACCCATGACGAAAAATTGAATAATTTTTTGCAGCCGCCATCTTGGATTTATATTTTGACAGTACTATCGGTTTCAACACCCTCGAAAACCATGAAAACGACACCCATGACGGAAAATTTGATAATTTCTTGCAGCCGCCATCTTGGATTTATATTTTGACAGTACTATCGGTTTCAACACCCTCGAAAACCATGAAAACGACACCCATGACGAAAAATTTTTTTTTTGCAACCGCCATCTTGGATTTATATTTTGACAGTACTATCGGTTTCAACACCCTCGAAAACCATGAAAACGACACCCATGACGGAAAAGTTAATAAGTTCTTGCAGCCGCCATCTTGGATTTACATTTTGACAGTACTATCGGGTTCAACAACCTCGAAAACCATGAAAACGACACCCATGATGGAAAAGTTAATAATTTCTTGCAGCCGCCATCTTGGATTTATATTTTGACAGTACTATCGGTTTCAACACCCTCGAAAACCATGAAAACGACACCCATGACGAAAAAGTTGATAATTTCTTGCAGCCGCCATCTTGGATTTACATTTTGACAGTACTATCGGTTTCAACACCCTCGAAAACGATGAAAACGACACCCATGACGAAAAATTTTATAATTTCTTGCAGCCGCCATCTTGGACTTATATTTTGACAGTACCATCGGTTTCAACACCCTCGAAAACAATGAAAACGACACCCATGACGGAAAATTTGATAATTTCTTGCAGCCGCCATTTTGGATTTATATTTTGACAGTACTATCGGTTTCAACACCCTCGAAAACCATGAAAACGACACCCATGACGGAAAAGTTAACAATTTCTTGCAGCCGCCATCTTGGATTTACATTTTGACAGTACTATCGGTTTCAACACCCTCGAAAACCATGAAAACGACACCCATGACGAAAAAGTTGATAATTTCTTGCAGCCGCCATCTTGGATTTACATTTTGACAGTACTATCGGTTTCCACGCCCTCGAAAACCATAAAAACGACACCCATGACGAAAAAGTTGATAATTTCTTGCAGCCGCCATTTTGGATTTATATTTTGACAGTACCATCGGTTTCAACACCCTCGAAAACCATGAAAACGACACCCATGACTAAAAATTTGATAATTTTTTGCAGCCGCCATTTTGGATTTATATTTTGACAGTACCATCGGTTTCAACACCCTCGAAAACCATGAAAACGACACCCATGAGGAAAAATTTGAAAATTTCTTGCAGCCGCCATCTTGGATTTATATTTTGACAGTACCATCGGTTTCAACACCTTCGAAAACCATGAAAACGACACCCATGACGAAAAAGTTGATGATTTCTTGCAGCCGCCATCTTGGATTTATATTTTGACAGTAAAAGTGTCGGTACAATTTTTCGTGAGAATTTTTTCCGTCTAGCCCCATTTCACAACGCGCGATAAGGAACTTCGTTCCAAAAATAGTACCAAATTTAGAACTCTTCACAGAAGAACCGCATACAGGGCCACAGAGGATATGTACAATGTCCAGCATGTAATAGTTGGGCACCTAAATTGTGTACCGACACAGAAGATTGTAGTTTTATAAGTGTAAACTGTATTATGTAGTGATTTCTTATAAATTCCATCTTGCCCCAACAACCTTTCCATTCTGCCCTCAGGGTAAGGGCAAGATAAAATTTTTGACGTTATTTTTTAATTACTATTAAAAAAAAAACTAAATATTATTAAAATAATAACTAGCTTTTGCCCGCGCGGCTTCGCTCCCGCTCTTCCCTACTTCAGCCTACTATACCCTACTCTACCCTACCCTACTCTACCCTACTCTACCCTACCCTACTCTACCCTACTCTATTCTACTCTATCCTAAAAAAAAAAAAAAAAGTAGGTCTTATGTCCGTCTCCTGGTTTTAAGCTACCTCCCCACCAATTTTCAGCCAAATCGGTTCAGCCGTTCTTGAGTTATAAGTGGTGTAACTAACCGACTTTCTTTTATATATATAGATTTTTAATGGCTCAATTTTGTAACTATATAACATCTCTTTCAAGGCTGATTAAAATAAAAGATTTATATTATGTTCTTTGCCCTCCCTTCCCCTAACTTAATTCGGGAATTGAACTGTTTTTATAGGCACGGAACTCTCAATGCGCTAGTCCGACTGGCACTTGCCCGGTTATTTAAAACGATGATTCGATAAATCGTTGATAAATTAATGTACAAACAAATCTCGGTCAAGTGCGTGTAATGCCACGCACAGAGTAGGATTTCGTAAATACTCATCCTGGAAACCATGAATGTTTATAATTATTATACCATACTAGCTGTCTCCCGTGGTTTCACTCACGTCATTGGTTACTGCTCCGCTCCCGTGGGTTGTATGTAATAGTAGATTATGTGACTAGGAGATAAAGCAGTGTCTTTAAGTCGCGGGCGGCATGTTGAATTCCGAACGAAATGAAGGTTGCTGATTTTAATTCCGAACGTTGGTGAGGGATTTATATAATTGTCTCCCGAGCATTGCGAGGGAGTTCATAAAGAAACCTGAGTGAAGTGAGGAATTCAAGCCGCCCAAGACAAAGACAGCTTTGTCCCCGTGTTGCATACTCTACTTTTTACACCATCTGTGAGATAATTAAAAGACAATTTGGTCGACCAAATCATATATATAAGAAAAATATAAGTATCATGTTTAAAAGTTCATCAAACAAACAAAATTAATAGTTTCAATTTTCTATAACGTATAAAAAAAAAGAAAATAGGATAAATCTTCGTAAATCAATTCGGGAATTGAACGGTTTTCATAGGATCGCGTTGAAATTAAAATTATATCCTCAAATCTGCGGTCCCTTGAAGCTGTGAAAAAATCAAGCTTCTAAGTAAATGGAAAAAAAGATACGGCCGTTTAAACCCTCAGTGCGCGAGTCCGACTCACTTTTTTTTAAGTTGACTTCCTATAGATATATTTAATCATAAGAAACAATTAGATATTGTTACTTAAACAATTAATAAAATGATTCTAAGCATTTGTTCACTCAATTTACTTGCTGCTTCAGGGAGAGGGGTATAAAAAAAAATGGACCAATATGCCTCCTGACAACATCCAGAATCATAATCTGCATGCTTTTCTGAGTCTGAATCCATTCACAGAAGGCGGTCCTCATATTTAGCATACTCAACTTCCTATGGCGCCTGCTCTAAGTATTATATTTATAAGTTCATCAAACAAACAAAATTCACTACTCCAAGATTAGAAAGAAAATAGAATAAAAGTAACTGACGCGTCAGTTCGCACGTTTTATTCTATTTTCTTTTTTTTTCTGTTACTTGCCAGTTTTAATTTCGAGTCAACTTGTATAGTCTTATTAGACATAAGTTAAACGACTTGGGTAATTATTAGGATCTAATGAAATCTGATGTAGTCAACACGGGTTCAATAATCAAGGTTGATTAAGAGATAGAGATCATTGTTCACTAACAGAAGAACCTTATGAAAAGTACCGAATATAAGTATTTTTTAAATGATTGAATATTATACAAAATTCCCAAGTCGGTAGACTTATTAGACAGACTATATGATGCACGTAAATGTTGACGATTTTTGATGTTCCAAATTCAATCTTTTTATTCCCTAGAGATCGGCCATACCTACTGCATTATCTCCCTAGGGATAGAAAAAAATTTTTTTTTACACCACCTGCTCGATAATGTTGTTTTATACGTCATACAAACCTCACTTAAAGCAAGTCATTCTATCCCTAGGGAGATAATGCAGTATGGCCGATCCCTAGGGAATAATGAGATTTGAATTTGTAACATCAAAAATCGTCAACATTGTGAGTTAAAATGTACGTGCATCGAACAAGTTGACTCGAAATTCAAACTGGCCACTAACAAAAAGAAAATAGAATAAAACGTGCTTACTGACGGGAGCGTTATAGAAAACTGAAACGTCAGAATCTTGGAGTAGTGAATTTTGTTTGTTTGATGAACTTGTAAATATAATACTTAGAGCAGGCGCCATAGGAAGTTGAGTATGCTAAATATGAGGACCGCCTTCTGTGAATGGTTTCGGACTCAGAAAAGCATGCAGATTATGATTCTGAATGTTGCCAGGAGGCATATTGGTCCATTTTTTTTATACCCCTCTCCCTGAAGCAGCAAGTAAATTGACTGAACAAGTGCTTAGAATCATTTTATTAATTGTTTAAGTAACAATATCTAATTATTTCTTATGATTAAATACCAATATTTATAGGGTGTCAACTAAAAAAAAAAATGAGTTGGACTCGCGCACTGAGGGTTCCGTACAAATTTACACATGAAAACAGTTCAATTCCCAAATTGAGTTATGAAGATTTTTCCGAATCACAAGAATAGTTTTTTTTTGTGACGTAATGACAAATTTACAGTTTTTAGAATTTTACCTATATTAGTGCTATGAGACCTTGCTTCATGCCAAATTTTAGAATTCTAGCTCAATGGGAAGTACCCTATAAATTATGATTCTCTTAGGGGTGTCGAAATACACGCTTTTTTGCGACATTAATGGCCGTATCTTTTTTTCCATTAACTTAGAAGCTTGATTTTTTCACAGCTTCAAGGGGCCGCAGATTTGATTATGTCTCTTTGTCTTGGGCGGCTTGAATTCCTCACTTCACTCAGGTTTCTTTATTAACTCCCTCGCAATGCTCGGGAGTTAATTTTACAAGTCCCTCACTATCGTTCGGGATTAAAATCAGCAACCTTCGTTTCGTTCGGAATTCAACATGCCGCCTGCGACTTAAAGACACTGCTTTATCCCCTAGTCACATAAACTACTATTATTCGACCCAGCAATTCCTGTGATTTATTTAATTTATTTAGAGTTCAAATAAACAAATATAGGTTTTTTTTTATGGTGGGAATGACAACCCCCGCTCTTGGGCGGAGCGGGAGATAGTGTCAGACTCGGAACCGCTTGAGAGCAGCCCCAGTCCGGTTCAGTTTGGGAGCCAGACGTTGGAAATGCTCCACGAAGTTCCACCGGCTGTCAAGGACGAGTCCCAGGTACTTCATCGTCGACACGACGCCGATGTGAACTCCTCCTACCGTTAGTTAGGAACCCGATGGTGGCGCGTTCCGAGGGCTGTGAAAACACATAGCCTCGGATTTGTGCAGCGCCACCTCGAGTCCCAACTCTTGGATCCTATCAACGAATAATAGCAACCCCGCGTGTCGCTAGAGCGACCGCCGCCCGGTACGACTCTCCCTGCGCTATACCACACTGACCCTGTCAGGGAAGTAGCCGCACAGCACGTAGTCGTACCCGATGTTCCACAAGGGTGGTCCTAGTAGTGACCACGCACGACACGCGTGACCGGGATATACCTGTCCGTCAGGTAGGCCTCGACCACTCGACAGAGGTATTCGGGACCCCGTGGTACCGGAGTGCCCTCCGGATTGTACTTCAGGGCAGGGAATTGAAGGCATTGGCAATGTCCAAGGACAATGCCACGACACACCTACCCTGGTACACCGCATCCCCTGTCGTGAGGGCTCGCACGCGCATGATGGCATCCACCGTGGAGCGCATCCTATGAAAGCCGAACTAACCGTCCGAAAGGTCCGGCCCCACCCGTGTCAGGCACGCGACGGGGCGGTTTGCAATGACTCTTTCAAAGAGCTTGCCCACTTCGTCGAGCAGCACAATGGGCCGGTACGCGGACGGAGAGTCCGCAGGGCGCCCTGGCTTCGCGATGAGGACCAGTTTCTTCCTTGAGACCCACCACTTCAGCGCCATCTAGCGGGAAAATGGCCACGAACTGATTTTGGATATGACATAAACTAGAGAGTACGAAATTCATGGAGTACATAAATTAAAGTTTACACCTTAACCGTTCATCTATATTATGAAGTTATTCTGTGTAAATTTTTTTTTTTGTCACAAGTACCTAAACGATTTAAATTAATTTTATTCTTTAATTAAAATTTTATTTTATTTAAATTAATTATATTTACCTATCTTAGAACCTGAAAGCATCAAAAGTGCTAAGTGAAACAGTTAATTAGAGGCCTACGCAGACCGGGACGGCATGGCAGGGTAATGGATTTAATTTTTTACCCATGGACATTTAAACATGTCGAAATAGAAATACCTACGACATAAATTCCAATGCTTCCGTGGCATCGAAAGGGATATCATCGCATATCACTGAAAGACGCGTCACGAACTCCAGCGGCAGGATGCCGTGGCGGATTGCGGTATATAACGGCATGCCGAAGGACACCGGCGTCTGTCAACACCATCGATATAGGTACATATATGTACGTCAACACTATCAAACGCTATTTATGACTGAAATGTATACTGCGAACATTACACGTTCATGCAAGCGTCAATCAATTCCATCAATCATAAATGATGGTGAATTATGGTTTTCGTCAATCAGTACAAAATACTGTCATGCAAAGCATTAAACAGTAGGTTTTTCGTCAATCAAGGTTTTGACTGTGGCAAAACTGACAGCAAAACCTACCGTGTAATGTTCGCCTTTCGAATATCAGAAACTGCCAAAGCATACCTACTTCGACGTGACGCGGCGTGCCATAAGCAAGGAGCTGGAACGCCACGGTACAATGGAATAGTACGGTGTTATATAATGGCTAGTGTCCATTGACTTGCGGTAAAATCATTTGCCATGCCGTCCCGGTATGCGTAAATCTTAATAAGTAGTTTTTAGTGGATTCACTATTGTTTTTCTCGGTCGGACCGAGGTTTTTATGTCGCACAAGAATCATTTGAAATTGAACATAAAACAATACAAACCTTCAGCTTAATAATTTTAGCGGTTTCACGCGATACTTTCTCTCTGAGTTTCTCTGCATCAGTGTTCATTCTTTTTCTGCTAGCGACTTTTCCAATATCGGTTACGTCCATTGTCAGTAATGCTACTGTACCGGTTGTTTTTTTGTAGGTTAACCTAAACGTTAGGTTAGGTTAGGTTAAATAGGTAGGTGCCGCTTAATCGAAAAATAAATTAAATGATTCCCGCCAAATTAGGTATCACACAACTTTTTTTAAATAAGTAATATTTTTGGGATTGGATACTAAGTTCTTTGAGCCATATTTTCGTATGATTACAGTTACTTTGTTTAGAATAGGACAGTAACACATGGGTGAATTTCCCAAATGACTTATTTTTTTGTCTTCGGTAAAATTAATATTTGAAAAAAGGAATATTATACTGAATTTTTTTTTTAGTATTCAATAGGCAGTTATTGGGTTGTGGCAAAAATATATTTATAATTTTATAATTTGCCTGCGACTATTTACAAAGGTAGAAATAAATACATAAACCTCTATTTTTTCAAATCGGTGATGTCTCTCCACTTTTTTACAAACAAACAAGCTCTTACACTAATAAAAATAACTTGTCCTGCGAAATGTTTTCGTATCGGTGAACAAAAGTAATTTAAACCTAACTTTACATTGACGAGTCCGACAGCGTCCCCACTTCAATTTTATTTCCCTCGTTAGTGCGCAGTCAGGACGGACCTGTGTCAAATTGCTGCATATTCCCACCAATAACGTAAGTAGGCCATTTCAGTTGCTCCGGGACAATTATTTTATATTATCGGTGATTGCATTTTTCTAGTGTAATGAGTAGTTTTATTATTGTTTTTTGGTTCTAACAGAGGTAGTAAGTGAATTAGCTTCATTGACTGTTATTAAATTTATCCTAGATATTATGACCATTTATGCATTTTTTCTAATAAAAGTGTAATATTTCTTATGTCGCTGTTCTCATATTGCTTTTTTTTCTTTTTTTTTATGGTGGGAAAAAATCATGCAATGACATCCCCCGCTCTTGGGCGGAGCGGGAGATAGTGTCAGACTCTTACTGACTAAAAGACCCACCCCGTTCCTTCTAGCCTTCATACCGGGGCTCGAGCGCCCTTTCGGATAACCCTGGCCCCAGTAGGCTTCGACCCGACTGGGTCCCTGCTGTTGCTGACAACTCCTTGAGGCGCGCGGGAACAGTGCGCGCCGTCGGCGACTTGGGCTTGGTCCGGACAGTTACCGGACGGCCGGACAGCAAGCTACCCATTGCTCACTGTCCACAAGCCCGCGCCTACGGTGGCCGGAAATCGGGATCAGAATCCCGGCAGCGGCGGCGGCAGCGATAACGCCGTTGCCTGATGCGTTCGGCCTCCTCCTTTACGAGTATTACTGCTTCGCAGAAGTCGGCGACCGCTTGCCACTCCTCCTCGCTCCGGACCATGGCCTCAACCAAGGCCCGGCGCGAGAGGTCTTCGCCGCCGATCGCCCCCACGAGGGCACGGCGATGCTCCGTCCAAGCAGGGCACACCTCGACTGTGTGCTCCACTGTGTCCTCCGGGCAGTTCTCATATTGCTGTAATCGGTGGTCTTTATTATCACCGATGTGCTTTTTTTCATTGCTTGGGCCGCCACTTTGCCATCTATGGTCACTGTCCCGATCAAGGGAGACAAAAATCAATAAAAACTTGATTATTAACGTTGAGCATGTTTGATATTTTGGAATGGTTAGGGAATAATTTTGCACCAATTGCTTTATCAGTATAAAAGTACTATCATTTATGTGGTAGAATACAATATTCATTTATTGCGCTATCGTACACAAACATGACAATTTATATTACATTAAAAATTTAACACTTTAAAACTATTACAATTATTTTACATTAAAAAGTTTATCTCTCCGAAAAACTACTGAGGTGTCAAGGGACACCCGGATGGAACGAAGTTCCGTTCTGGCTTGCTTTCTATAAGAGAGAGAAAGAGAGAAAGACAGAGAAACATGCGCACGCCGCACGGCTTACAATAGCTTACTATAGAAAAAGTGTCGTTACAACTTTTCGTGAGAATTTTTTCCGTCTAGCCAATACAATATAACTAAAAAATACTATCCTATTTTATGTACATTTTGACAGCACTATTTCAACATCTTCGAAACCATGAAAACGACACTCATGACGAAAAAGTTGATAATTTCTGACATCCGCCATCTTAGATTTACATTTTGACAGCACTATCGGCTTCAACAACCTCGAAAACCATGAAAAAGACACCCATATCGAAAAAGTTGATAATTTATTGCAGCCACCATCTTAGATTTAAATTTTGACAGTACTATCGGTTTCAACACCCTCGAAAACCACGAAAACGACACCCATGAGGAAAAAGTTTATAATTTCTTGCAGCCGCCATCTTGGATTTACATTTTGACAATACTATCGGTTTCAACAGCCTTGAAAAACATGAAAACGACACCCATGACGAAAAATTTAATAATTTTTTGCAGCCGCCATCTTGGATTTATATTTTGACAGTACTATCGGTTTCAACACCCTCGAAAACCATGAAAACGACACCCATGACGGAAAATTTGATAATTTCTTGCAGCCGCCATCTTAGATTTATATTTTTACAGTACCAACGGTTTCAACACCCTCGAAAACCATGAAAACGACACCCATGACGGAAAAGTTGATAATTTCTTGCAGCCGCCATCTTGGATTTATATTTTGACAGTACCATCGGTTTCAACACCCTCGAAAACCATGAAAACGACACCCATGACGGAAAAGTTAACAATTTCTTGCAGCCGCCACCTTGGATTTACATTTTGACAGTACTATCGGTTTCAACACCCTCGAAAACCACGAAAACGACACCCATGACGAAAAAGTTGATAATTTCTTGCAGCCGCCATCTTGGATTTACATTTTGACAGTACCATCGGTTTCCACGCCCTCGAAAACCATGAAAACGACACCCATGACGGAAAATTTGATAATTTCTTGCAGCCACCATCTTGGATTTATATTTTGACAGTACCATCGGTTTCAACACCCTCGAAAACCACGAAAACGACACCCATGACGGAAAATTTGATAATTTCTTGCAGCCGCCATCTTAGATTTATATTTTTACAGTACCAACGGTTTCAACACCCTCGAAAACCATGAAAACGACACCCATGACGGAAAAGTTGATAATTTCTTGCAGCCGCCATCTTGGATTTATATTTTGACAGTACCATCGGTTTCAACACCCTCGAAAACCATGAAAACGACACCCATGACGGAAAAGTTAACAATTTCTTGCAGCCGCCACCTTGGATTTACATTTTGACAGTACTATCGGTTTCAACACCCTCGAAAACCACGAAAACGACACCCATGACGAAAAAGTTGATAATTTCTTGCAGCCGCCATCTTGGATTTACATTTTGACAGTACCATCGGTTTCCACGCCCTCGAAAACCATGAAAACGACACCCATGACGGAAAATTTGATAATTTCTTGCAGCCACCATCTTGGATTTATATTTTGACAGTACCATCGGTTTCAACACCCTCGAAAACCACGAAAACGACACCCATGACGAAAAAGTTGATAATTTCTTGCAGCCGCCATCTTGGATTTACATTTTGACAGTACCATCGGTTTCAACACCCTCGAAAACCACGAAAACGACACCCATGACGAAAAAGTTGATAATTTCTTGCAGCCGCCATCTTGGATTTACATTTTGACAGTACTATCGGTTTCCACGCCCTCGAAAACCATGAAAACGACACCCATGACGGAAAATTTGATAATTTCTTGCAGCCACCATCTTGGATTTATATTTTGACAGTACCATCGGTTTCAACACCCTCGAAAACCACGAAAACGACACCCATGGCGAAAAAGTTGATAATTTCTTGCAGCCGCCATCTTGGATTTACATTTTGACAGTACCATCGGTTTCCACGCCCTCGAAAACCATGAAAACGACACCCATGACGGAAAATTTGATAATTTCTTGCAGCCACCATCTTGGATTTATATTTTGACAGTACTATCGGTTTCAACACCCTCGAAAACCATGAAAACGACACCCATGACGGAAAAATTAATAATTTCTTGCAGCCGCCATCTTGGATTTACATTTTGACAGTATTATCGGTTTCAACACCCTCGAAAACCACGAAAACGACACCCATGACGAAAAATTTGATAATTTCTTGCAGCCGCCATCTTGGATTTATATTTTGACAGTACCATCGGTTTCAACGCCCTCGAAAACCATGAAAACGACACCCATGACGAAAAAGTTGATAATTTCTAGCAGCCGCCATCTTGGATTTATATTTTGACAGTACCATCGGTTTCAACACCCTCGAAAACCATGAAAACGACACCCATGACGAAAAAGTTGATAATTTCTTGCAGCCGCCATCTTGGATTTACATTTTGTCAGTACCATCGGTTTCAACACCCTCGAAAACCATGAAAAAGACACCCATGACGAAAAAGTTGATAATTTCTAGCAGCCGCCATCTTGGATTTATATTTTGACAGTACCATCGGTTTCAACACCCTCGAAAACCATGAAAACGACACCCATGACGAAAAAGTTGATAATTTCTTGCAGCCGCCATCTTGGATTTACATTTTGTCAGTACCATCGGTTTCAACACCCTCGAAAACCATGAAAAAGACACCCATGACGAAAAAGTTGATAATTTCTTGCAGCCGCCATCTTGGATTTACATTTTGACAGTACCATCGGTTTCCACGCCCTCGAAAACCATGAAAACGACACCCATGACGGAAAATTTGATAATTTCTTGCAGCCGCCATCTTGGATTTACATTTTGACAGTATCCCTTATAGCTGTCTGCTGACGGATGGAAAGTAGACAGCTATCCCTTATAGCTGTCTACTTTCCATCCGTCTTACGCTTTTTCGATCAGGTCACGTGTCCTGACGCGAGTTTAAGATTTTATACCCATTACAGAAAAAGTGCTCAACGCCGCTAAAGAAGTTTTCACTTCAAAAATTTAATGTCTCAGGAAAATCTCTCCTTTGAAGAGGCTTCTCGGTCTCTTCCGAATGTCAAAAAATTATATACCGAAGCCACCCAAAATGTTTCAATCTTCTCTCTCCACTTCCCAACCTATTAGCCTTACTCCTTCTACCTCTTTTAAAAAAACTGTGTTCTCTTCCCCATATGGTAGTGATCACTTTCCCATTATTATCTCTATCTCTGATAGGGTAGTACCAATGAGTAATTTTAACCCCTCCCTTAAGTATAGATTAAATGATGCAAGATGGTCTTCATATACTGATTCTCTAGAAATTAAGTTAGTCTCTCTTCCCCCTCCTGACAGTAACAATCTTGTTGATTGTTATTCTAAATTTGTAGACGCCATTATTTGTAGTGCTGATGATAATTTTCCTCAATTAAAAAACCCTACAGGTTCCAAGTTTCAACTCCTTGGTGGGATACAGAATGCACTTCTGCTGTCAAGTCTAGCAGAGAATAATTATTCTAATTCAATGACTCTTCAAAATTTTTGGGGACTGAGTCACCCCCGTCCGTAGGAGTATACCCATTGTAAGTCCCTACACGTGGTTCCTGGGTGGTGCTAATCAGGTGACACTTACTGGTGGTAGGCTTCGGCCGATGGCTTGCGACCACCCACTGGGCAAAGACGTACCGCCGGTCATTTTCAATTAGACAAGCCCAGTCGCTAGGTTCTTTTAAAAACCTTGTCAAACAACCTTTCTCTCTAATATTACTCTGGTACTGCCAAATTTAATTTCTTCCATCGCTAACCTTTATTCTATTCTTTTCTTTTTCGCTTCCATTTAATTGTGTAACACATGATATATTTATATATGTATATATGTACTTATATATTATATTTTTTCCCCTTAATTAATTTTCCCTTGATTTATATTGCTTGAAGTACACCGCAGACTACCCCCTTTTTTAGTTTAAGTTCTTATATTCCATCCCAAGGTTGTCTGGAAGACATCGCTTTCAGATATTTATGGGCTGTAGTTGAAATATTTGTTGAGCAGTATTTTAATAAGATAATTTTAATAAAGTTTCAATAAATAGTTCATAATAAAATATCACGATAAATAAATCTAGCTAAAAAAAATAAAAAATACATTAAAAATATCACGTTATATTGTATTTAAACAAAAGAAAACAAATCAGACTATGATTGTCAGGTTTGGTTTCTTTTGTTTACTGATTTTACTATTTGGATTAAATACTGTATAAAATCTTTTTTATAATTTTTATTTGTTATTAATATGGGGAGGTTTTCTTTTTTAATAGTTTCCCCTATCTTTGCTTCAACTTCATATGTATGTAAGGCTTATACCGGGCAGTCCGTCAGGAGGTGGAGGACTGTCTCCTGCTTGTCGGGGTCGCAGGCGCACGCCAGGCTCTCCTTGCACTTGAAGCGAGTTAGGTACTCGGAGAACCCGCCGTGGCCTATTAGGGCTTGGGTCAGCTCTTTGGTCATCTCCATCCTTCTTATCGTCCTGTACGCGGCGATCACACAGGGGAAGAACATCTTCATCGTGGCCGCCGTTTCTCTTGCACAATACCTCCGGTTCCATTCGCCCAGCGTCTCCATTCGGATCTTACGCTTGACGAATGAAACCGGGCATTTATCATAGTCGGGTTGCCGCTTCGACTTCAGGGCAGCTTCCTTTGTGAGCAAGTCGGCTCTCTCGTTGCCCTCCAGCCCCGCATGAGCTTTCACTCAGAACAGGGAGACGCTCTTGTTCTGGGCGTGAATGCATCAGATGGCGTCTCTTGTTTCTACTGCGGGGGCATGGAGGGCTTCGAGGTTCACGACTGTCTGGAGGGCTGTCATGGAGTCGCTGTAAATAGCGAACGCCGTCTCGGTCCTTCGGAGGACTTCCTTCATTGCTTTGCAGAGGGCGAGGAGCTCGGCCTGGTAGACGGTAGAGTAAGACGGCAAAGCAAGTTTGAGGGCCTTGACCTCCGCCTGGTCGGTCCACACCGACACTGCGGCTCCGACCTTGCCCTCAATCTTGCTGCCGTCTGTAAATATTCGCACCGCATAATCGCGGTGCTCATTGTAATGTTCCTCGTTCATCTCTAGTGCCGATACCACCCGCTCGATCTCCCGGTCTCCCAGCGCTGGGTGAGGTACTCCTCTCTTGGCCTCGTACAGCGAGGCTGCCTCCTTAATCCGGAGGTCAAGAGGGAGTATCCCAGCCAGCACCAGTGCTGAGTGTAGGGAGACCGTGCGGTAGGCTCGGCACAGCTTTTGCGCCAAGCTCCTCTGGACGGCGTTCAGCTTCTTCTGCAACCCGACTTTGTTGGCGGCCGGCGACCACGCGCTCGCCGCGTATAGGATGATAGGCTCCACTGTAGTCGTATAGATGCAGCGGATTACCTTTGGTTGGAGACCCCAACTGACCCTAGCTGCCGGCGACAGCTGTTTATATAGGTATGCCGATGGCTCGGGAACAGACGTTTGCGACGTGAGTGTTGAAAGTCAACTTATGGTCGATGGTGAGACCGGGCAGTTTGATTTCCTCAGACAAGCCAATCTCTACCCCACCCATTCGGAGACATGGGGTGTCATGCTTCAGTTTGCGCGTGACCAGCATTGCTTTCGTCTTATGCGGCGCAAACCGAAGCTTGTTCGTGACACCCCATGCTCGCACGTACTCGAGGGCGACATTGGCATCTCTCTGGATCTCAAGAGCCGTCCTAACCTCACCATCGAACACAAGGACAATGTCAACGGACAAAGCAAACGCCTGGCAATAGACCTCCATTTCCTCCAGAGCCTTTAAAAGAGGATCCAGCACAAGGTTCCAAAATATGGGACCACCGATTGACCCCTGGACGCATCCCTTTTCGGTCCTGGATTCGTACTCCACTCCCGCATATCTGACCTTCACCACCCTCTCGGACAAGAAGCTGTCTATGACCCGCCTCAAGTTTACAGGACACTTTTCCTCAGCCAGTCGGACTCGTATGGCTGGCCACCATGCGCTATCGAAGGCCCCCACAATATCCAGGGACACAATCGTGACAAGCCTCTTTGCGTTGAGTCTGTCACGAATGTGCCCCATCAGCGTATAGAGGGTTAGGTTAGGTTAGGTTAGGTTTTTTTTTTTTTTTTTTTTTTTTTTTTTTTTTTATACTTCTACCCCCAACATGGATGGGGTCTATTCTGAGCTTCACTTACATTCCAGTTCTCGCATTTATTCCTCTCGCACTTTCATTCTTCATACTTTATCTTTCTATCATACATCTTCATTTGTGTCCGTTATGGGTGGGATACCCAACTATTATCTAGCTGCTCTAACTATTTATTTATATTTCTTTTATTGAAAAGCCAGGGATAAAACTTTTATTTTTACATTCCTTATACTTATGAGCTTATTCTATTTTGCTTAGTCTACTTTACATTTTCTTGTATCTTACTTCTATTATCTTACATAGCTAGGTTCTTATTTTAAACTTACATTTTTATGCTTTTACGTAATTATAACTTACAGATCTTACAGAGTAGGGGAGCGTTTCTTATTTATACACTTATTTAATACTTGTTTACTAGAATTGTTTACTAGGTCCTTTACGGACGGGAGCAGTTTTTTCTTAACATTGACTTAAATTATTATACTTTACTATTTTATCCTTATATTGTTTAAAAACTAATTTCTTTATGCTGTTCCTTAATATAGCGCAGTATATTGTGACAGCATATTTACTTATACGGTTTTGTTCCTTTTGACAACTGTGGAAGCTATTTTATTACAGTAATTTAAAAACGATTCTCTTTCCTTTCCCATCATTAGATGCGGTGCCTGTTGAGCATTCAATTCCACACCAAGTTGTTGCTCAGTCTCGTGTCGTAGCCTAGCAGTTATTGGGCAATTGAATAGGATGTGCAGAACCGTCTCCTCGACACCAGGTTCGCAGGCGCACGATGGGTCCTCCTTACACTTGAAGCGTTTCAAGTATGCGGAGAACCCACCGTGCCCCGTCAGAATTTGCGTAGTCATACTATCGTGGGCCATCTTACGTATCACTTTGTACGCCGCCACAGCGTCCGGGAAGAAGATTTTTGTGCCCGAAGCTGTGTCACCCGATCTATATCTCCCGTTCCATTCGCCAAGCGTCTCCGACCGGATTATTCGCTTGACGAATGAAACGGGACACTGATCGTAGTCCGGCTTCTTCTTCGACCTCAGAGCGGCCTCCTTCGCAAGCTGGTCGGCTCTCTCATTTCCCTCGAACCCTGCGTGGGCCTTTATCCAGAACAGCGAAACGCGCTTGTTCTGGAGTTTACAGCGGCGCAAGGCGTCTCTGGTTTCCACTGCCAAAGGGTGGGGAGAGCTTGAGTTGGTCACAGTCTGAAGGGCCGCTCTAGAGTCGCTGAAGATGCCAAACGTGGTTTCCTTGTGCTTGAGCACCTCTCCCGCCGCTTTTTGTAGAGCCAGAAGCTCAGCCTGGTAGACGGTACAATAGGACGGCAGTGCAAACTTGAGAGCTTTTGCCTCGACGGCACCACTCCACAAGGATAGCGCCGCCCCAACTTTGCCCTCAATTTTGCTGCCGTCGGTGAATATACGCACAGCATAGTTGCTATGGTTGTTGTACTGATCCTCGTCTACCAGGCTTCCAAACTCCAGACACGTTTGCTCCGCTGGATGCGGGGCCCCCAGCGCGGGTGCCATCCGCTCTACCTCCCTGCCCCCCAGTACGGGCTGGGGTACCCCCCTCCTAGCTCCGTAAAGTGCGGCCGCTTCGCGGACGCGAAGATCTAGTGGGAGTATCCCAGTCAGCACCAGGGCAGAGTTCAGGGAGACCGTGCGGTATGCCCTGCACATTTTCTGGGCAATCCCGCGCTGGACGTTCTGAAGCTGCTTCCGAATACCCAGCTTTTCGGCTGCTGGAGCCCAGACGCTAGCGGCATAAAGAATTATGGGCTCCATTGTCGCCACATAGATAGTTCGGACGATTTCGGGGTTTAGCCCCCAGCTGACCCTTGCGGCTCTGCACAGCCGTTTGTAGATTCCAATCGCCCTCCTGCACACGAGCGAGACATGAGTGTTGAATGTCAACCCGCTATCTATAGTGACACCTAGTATTTTTATTTCCTTCGCTAAGGCGATGTCTGTCCCCCCCATGCTCAGACGTGGTGTGTCAAACTTCAACTTTCTTGTCACTACCATCGCAGTGGTCTTATGGGGAGCAAAAGTGAGCTTATTTTCGACACCCCACGCCAGAACGCGAGCGAGAGCCTCGTTAGCGGATACCTCCACCTCTAGCGCAGTATCCCCGTCGAAGACTAAGAGGACATCGTCCGCGAACGCCTGTATATACACCCCGAGACTCTGCAGTGCTTTAAGGAGGGGGTCTAGGAGCAGGTTCCAAAAGATAGGGCCCCCAATCGAACCCTGAACGCAGCCCTTGCTGGTGCCCTTGGTATATGCTTCCCCGCCATACCTAACCGATACTTTTCGGTCGCTAAGGTAGCTGTCGATGACCCGCCTAAGATTAACTGGACATTTTTCCTCCGCCAGACGGACTCGAACAGCTGGCCACCAGGCATTATCGAAGGCTCCCTCTATGTCCAACGATACAAGCGTAATTATTCTTTTTTGTGCCAGCTTATGGTGGATGTGCTGCATAAGAGCATAGAGGGAGTCCTCAGTGCTTCTCTGGGGCATGAATCCGTACTGGCGGGTACTCATCTTCGGTAAAAGATGGAATTTCAGGCGGGCCACCAGCATCTTCTCAAAGATTTTTCCCAATATAGGCAATAGCCCAATCGGCCTATATGACTTGGGAGAAGAGTAATTATCTTTTCCTGGTTTTCTCAATATAACTACCGTTGCCTCCTTCCAGGACGTGGGGAAACACTGAAGTTCCAGGCACTTGTTCAGGAACACCAAGAATAGATCCGGGTCGTTACCCACGACTTCACGGCAAATGTCAGCCGTAAAGCCATCGGAGCCCGGCCTTCTTCGGGTTGAAGGACTCTACCGACTTCTTAAGCTCAGCCATCGTAAACGGTGGGTCGCAGCACCCATGTTGTTCCCCAAGGTTCACATATTCGGCTTTCGACCGGATGGAACGGTGATGAACGTTGTCGCTCTCTAGTGCGTCTTCCGGGTAAAATGTTTCCGCTAAGAGCTTCACAGACCCCTTCGCGTCTAGTACGTCACCGTTCCATTCCAACGGTAGGTCCTCTTCTCTGCGCTGCGTCCTTCCTATTACCCTATATATTCCTTCCCAAACCCCCTCCCTATCCTGCTTCCCACAGAACTCCTTCCAACTCTCGGTCTGAGCTTTGGCCGCTTCCAACTCATACTCCTCTTTCTGTTTCAGGTACTGTTCAACGACCTTCTGCCTCCGGACAGGGGCGGCACAGCGGATCCTGCGCCTCATGGTATTGACCGACCTCTTCATCTCAGCGAGTCTCTCGGACCACCACGGCAAGGTAAGTTCCTCTTTAAATTTTTTGGAAGGCATTGTTAGTTTGCAAACTTCATCTATGACTTTGTTAAGATTGTTAGTAGTGATATCTATTTCATGTTTATCTTTAATTTTATTAATTTCAGCTATGGTTAAATTGTTTTCTATTTTCAATTGTCCAAATTTCGTATGGAATTCGGACCAATTGGCTTTTTTGGTATTAAATTTACGTGTTGTTCTTTCAATTTTGATTCCCTTGGATTTCTCCAAGAGAATGTTAAACACAATGCCGTTGTGGTCCGAGCTCGTGAGACCCTCGTCGATCCTCCAGTCGTCTACCAGGTCCAGGATGTTGTTGGAGCAGGCAGTAACGTCAACGTAACTACTGTACCGCTTCCCTCCCCGGATGGTGTCGAAGGTCGGAATTTCCCCTCGGTTGAGTATATTAAGACCAAGCTCGCCGAGAGTTCCCACCATTTCCTCTCCTCTGTGGTCATTTTTTGGGCTGCCCCACCATATGTTTTTTGCGTTGGCGTCCCCTCCAACGATCAGCTTCCCTGAACCGATGACGACCCCTATTCGCCTTAGGTGTTCTAAGTAGGGCTCGATAGGCTGGTCTGGCTCACAGTAAAAAGAGACAAACGTGATCTCCCAGGCACTGGTCTGGATTCCCACCACCGAGATGTTGTTGGTGGTGAGTTTCGGGTACTGTTTGACTACAAGGTCATTGTTGAAAACAGCTATTGCTGCTTTCACAGTCCCACCTCCAATGCCAGTGTTCTGGAAGATCCTAACGCCCCTGTGACTCTTCATTACTCCATCCCCGGCCACGTACGGTTCCTGCAGAAGTGCCACCGCTACTCCGCGCTTTGTAGCTTTAATAAAAAGCTCATTGGTGGCAAGCTTTTTTCGTTGGAGGTTGGCCTGCAATACTCCATAGGGGGTATTTACTCCCGAGGTGCCCTTAGCAGTATGCCACAGTCGACCTGGCCACTTCGTCCCATCTTATGCGCACCGGGCAGTCGTGGCTAAATGCATTATGCGTGCCCCGCTCGATTTTGGATTTGGCACAGTTACGACAAGCAGGTGGCGAGCCTGAGAGCCAATCTGGGCACTCTGATCTCAGGTGCGGGTCTCCACAGTGGCTGCTGAGGTCCGCAGGCTCCTTGCAGAAACGCTTGCCGTGCCCGAAGCCCAGGCAGCGGGTGCACTGCACCAACGGAGATTGATCCTCAACTCTGATGCGTTGAAAATCTATATGCAGTGTCCCGCCTTCCAGCGCTCGTCGCCAGATGGTGGGCGAGACGCAGACGATGACGTGGCCGACATGTGGGTTGCGCGTCCTCCTTCTGTACTTGACCTTGACTCTGTTTTCCTCATCGTCGAGGCCGCCAAAAACACCCTTGTTCTGGTTTCTCATGGCCTTAATTATGTCTTCGTCGGTATTTACTACCAAGACGTTCCTGAGGACCAGAAGCGGGTCCTTGTTCTTGACTTCCTCGACGGTGAGGTCCACTCCTTCATTTTGGAGTCGGGTCTTCATTTTAGTCCTTTCCTCTTTGGTTTCGAAGCCCATTATATTTTTCGGTCCTTGGCTTTCCTCACCTTGTCCACCTTTATCCATCCCTCCTTGGCATTCGCCACTTTTCTAATCCTTTCTAAGACTTCCTCTCCCGACTCGGTCTCATATTTTGAGGTGACCACCACTGAGTGCAATGTACTGCGCCCTGGCAGTGACTTTACGGCTCCAGTTGCGGCCACACTCGCGTAGCTGGCCTTCTCCAATATCCCCTTTTGGAGGTCCATCCTCTCCTTGAGCTCCTCAATATGCCTGCTACTCTCAGAAAGGAGCTTCGTGTGTTGCTCCAGTGCTTTGAGCAACACATTGCTCGCTTCTTTTTCATCCGGAGAAGATGGGCTTGTGGGTGGTGGTTTAGGTTCAGCCGTCATTATCCCCTCTTTAGTCATTTTTTGTTTGACAGCCTTCAGCTCCGCTTCAGCCTCCCTAACCAATTGAAACATCCTCTCCACAGCTTCGGAGATGGCTGTTTTTATCTCTGTCTTAGTATTTCGAGAGCTGCTTAGATTAAGCTTGGCCTTGGTTAGGCAGGCTTTAGCCTCTGAGGTCCGGTCCATATATTTAGCCTTTGGCGGAGAGTTTTTTAATGAAGTCACTCAATTGACCTTCTTAATGAAGTCGCAGTTGTCGCCTTGCTCTCCTGGGCTAAAGCAGACTTTGTCTTGGTATTCGCAGGGCCGGCCTGCAACGTCTTGTCTATGCTGAAGGTGTCATTGTTAGTGGGGCTGGTCTTAGTGGCTTCCCACTCTCCTATACTTCGTCTTACATTTAGTGAGGCAGCTGCCCCAGGTCTCGACGGTGACTTTTCACCGTCTTTGGCATTTGACGGCGTTCTAAAGCCAAACATGTTGGAGGTATGCGTCAGTTCTTTCGTCGTCAATAGGAACGAGAAGAAAATAAAAAATAAAATATAGTAAAATTATAGCGCTGTTCAAAAGAAACAAAACCGCTAAGAAGTCTTAAAACTAAAATAATTAATTATAAAATAAAAGTCCGAAAACCGTCTTTAAAAGACTTTAATCAAGGTCCGGAGACCTCTAACAGTCTTCAGGGGGGCTCCACACAGGGTCTACAGTCGAGTGCTGGTCGTAAAAACCACTTTCAAAATTTTTTGTAGAGCAGCTCTATGTAGAGTCTCCCCGTTGCAATCACTGGATAGAGCTCGCCGAGCCCGATCCAATGAACCCAAACACGGCCACCCTACCCCAAAGGATTCCGGAGATAAAGCAGTTTGAAATTCCGGTTGCTGATCCAAGATGGCGGCCGGAATTTGGTTACTGATGGTTATCTCCGGAACCGTCCGGCCGAATGCCACCGTGCTTGGGCTTTCCTGAACCGGCCCGAAGAGATCTACCCCGCGGAGTAGGTTTCAGGCCCAAAAAATCTTGGGTCCTGAAAACCGCTGAAAATAGTTCTATCGGGTAGGGAGGAGCCAGCCGATGTCCCCAAAGAAAACCCGAGCCCTCTACGACCTCCGACCCGGGAGCTATCCGAGTCCGAAAATTGGTTTGACAGTCCTAGAACTGTCAAAGTCAATCTTCCACCCGGTATAACTTCCCCCCCAGCGATCGCAGAGTACCCGAGCCTGGGCTTGTTCTGCTTGGCTCGTCCCGCTCCGACGCGTAAATTGGTTTTCAGGCTCCTGAAAATTTTCAGCTCCAAAACGCCTGAAACCCAGTGGATCGGACAGAAGTGGTCTCCCCAAACACAACTGTGAAAACGGCAAGTCTCTGCGACTTCCGGATCCGGAGCTATGCCAGGCCAAAGTTACCCAAAGAGTGGGATAAATGTCAAAAGCTAGCTTTGGGTGGCTATAACTCCGCAACCGTTTGCCACAGAGAAACGAGGTTTGGAATGCTGTGCTTGGCTCCACCTCCTCTATCCGCCAAAAATGGTTTCAGGGCTGAAAATTTTCAGGTCCTGAAAACTCCTGAAAGTGTACACAAATTTTTCCCCCTTGTATGCCGCTGCAAACTGCGGAAATCCGGGTTCTCTGTGCCCAATAGCTCCGGAGATATCCGGGGATTTACACGGCAACCAGAAAAACCAAAATGGCCGAAAAAAGCTACTTTCGTCAATCTTCAGGCTACTGGGGCCAACTTTGGGCTTAAACCACCTCCAATATACATACAAAAGTCAATTTTGATGTCAAAAACTAATTATTTATATTTATTTAGATTTAATTTGAAAAAATGACTAAAAATTTAATAACTTTGGAACCGTTAAGCGGAAAATTTTGAAAAAAATGTTTAAATTATTGATAAAAAGAGTACTATACGATAACAAAACTAAATTACAAAAAATAAAATTTCTAACTATGAAAATTTACAATTATTCTATTTTTGCTGTTTTTTAATTACTACATTAAAACTAGGCAAGCTAAAAATCTAAATTTTTCAAGGTGTCCTTTTCAAGCAAGCGCGCAACAGATAGCAGTTCAGAAATCTTCAAAATGTCCCGTTTTCAGGAGATATATGTGTTCGAAAATCCAATTTTCATTGATTTTTAACTTAAAAAGTATTTTAATTAAAAATCTAATACTTGCAAATTCTTTTCTGTCTTCAATGCTTCTTGCGTGCTGCAAAATTCCAGAAGGCTGCCACGTCTCGTTCAGATTTTTCAGCCCACGTGTTTTTCAGTTTTTCCCAATTTTCTCAGGAAATCCTGATTGAAGGTGGTTCCGGAGTGGTCCAGAGCGTCGGAGTCGTCTTTCCACTATGTTTTCCAAAATAAAAACATATAGTCGTCGCTTTAGTTTCGCCGCAAATGCAACAAACGTTATAGTAAAAAGGCACTTAACCTCTAAATTAGGGGTTTTTTCACTTTGCACTTTTCAGCACTGCAATCCGGTTCACACCTTTGCTTTGTGCGTATGGAAGCAACTTTCCTCTACATAACAACACTTCATTTATTGAAATCGGAGCACTTTTGACCGGTTTTTTTAATTTTTATGTGCGGAGCACCTTTAAAAACGATCCGACCGCCACGAGAGCTGCGGGGGGACTGGGTTAGGTTAGGTTAGGTTAGGATTTTTTTTTTTTTTTTTTTTTTTTTTTTTTTTTTTTTTTTTTTTTTTTTTTTTTTGCGGTCTCTACCCCGGACAAAATCTGGGTCTATTTCTAGTCTAATACTCTTTCATACCAGTTCTCGCTTGCTTTCCTCTCGCACTTTTATTCCGCATACTGTTTCTTTCTATCATACATCCTCTAGCAGTCTTTTCATGGGTGGGGCTCCCATATTTTTACTGTTTTGCCTAGCTCTTTTGTGCTATGTATAGCATTTTTCTGCTATGCCCATACATTTCGTGTTCCTTTTCGGACTAGGGTAAATGACACTCGATTGGGGTTTTTATTTCCAATAAATAATTTACAAGTTGTATACTTATGCTAGTTTACATTTTATCCATATATTTCTACATTACGTTTTTCAAATTTAACATTCAACTACTCTTATTTACTACACTATTACACTATTATTTTTACAGGTTCCGGTTTCTTACATGCTAATTTTATTATTACTACTTATTTTACTTATAAACTATTTCCAAATGACAATACTTATTGGCCTACTGCCCATATACATTTTTATTTGCTTATCTCTTTATATATATGCATTACTTATATATTATACTATATAGTGTTTGCATACTTACTGATCGGTCTTATTTCGTTTTATAACATTTTTTGCAATTTTTATACAGTAGCTCAGAAATCTTTTTCTACTTTTGCTTGCCATTATTACTCCTAAGTTTCCTTCGTTTATTTCAATATCTAACTCTTGTTCTATCTGGTTTCTTTCGTATGCATACACAGGACAGCGAATCAGTAGATGCGGTATCGACTCTGCAATATTTGGATCGCAGATGCACGATGGACTCTCCTTACACTTGAAACGATGCAGGTATTCAGAGAATCCACCGTGCCCCGTCATGATCTGAGTCAGGTTTCCATCGATCTGTAGCTTCCTGATGATCCTGTACGCCGCCACCGCATCTGGGAAAAACATTTTGGTAACAGAAGCCGTAGTTCCGGTTCTGTATCTACTGTTCCACTCGTCAAGCGCTGCCGAACGAATGCAGCGCTTCACGAATGAGACAGGACAGAGATCGTACTCCGGCTTCTTCTTGTTCAAGATGGCAGCCTCTTTAGCCAGCTGATCCACTCTTTCGTTGCCCTCAATCCCTGCGTGGGCCTTTATCCAGAACAGGTTGACAATCTTGTTCTGGAGAGAAAGGGCTGTCAAGTTTTCTCTTGCTTCCACTGCCAGGGGATGAAGGCAACTGTGGTTTTTCACTGTCATGAGGGCCGCCATCGAGTCGCTGTAGATACCAAAACTGGATGCCGCACTCTTCCGGACTTCATCAGTTGCCCTGCATATCGCCAGGACCTCCGCCTGGTAGACCGTGCAATAGTCTGGTAACGCCAGCTTGAGGGTACGTATTTCGGCCTCGCTGTTCCACAAGGACAACGCAGCACCGACACGTCCCCCAATCTTGCTTCCGTCGGTGAAAATTCTCACCTCCGGTTTGGCACTGATGTCAACCTGCTCCTGGTCTACCAGACTTTTGAACTCCAGGTCGATACGCCTGGCGGGGTGCGGGGACCTCAGCGCGGACACTGGCCTCTCCATCTCCCTATCCCTCAATATTGGCAAGGACACTCCCCTTCTGGCCTCATAAAGTGAGGCCATCTCACGAGCTCGGAGATCCAGGGGGAGTATCCCCGCCAACAAGAGTACCGAGTTGAGGGAGACGGTACGGTAAGCCTTGCACATTTTTTGTGCTATCCCGCGTTGCACGACACCCAGCTGTTTTTTTATTCCCAGTTTTCCTGCCGCTGAGGCCCATACGCTGGCAGCGTACAGGATAATCGGCTCTATTGTGGCTACATATAGCGTTTTAATTACTTCGGGGTTTAGTCCCCAGCTGATCCTCGCTGCTCTGCATAGCTGTTTGTAGACCCCAATTGCTTTTGTGCAGACGTTTCTGACATGCGTGTTAAACGTCAACTTGTCGTCGACGGTGACACCCAGGATCTTGACCTCTTTGGACATAGCTATTTCAACTCCGCCCATGCTCAGTCGTGGGGTGTCGTACTTCAGTTTTCTCGTAACAGTCATCGCATTTGTTTTTTGCGGCGCAAACTTTAACTTGTTATCGACACCCCACGCCTGAACATGTTCGAGTGCAGCGTTTGCCTTAAGTTCTATATCCAATGCTGTGTCACCGTCGAAGACAAGGACAACGTCGTCCGCGAAAGCCTGCACATATACCCCTTGTTCCGTCAGACTTTTTAGGAGGGGATCCAATAGAAGGTTCCAGAAGTCCGGGCCTCCGATGGAGCCCTGTACGCAGCCTTTGTTCGTGCCTTTGGAGAATTCTTCGCCCGCATACCTAACCCTGACCCTTCTGTCCGTCAAGTAGCTGTCGATGACCCTCCTCAGGTTGAGTGGACACTTTTCCTCAGCCAGCCGGACTCTTATTGCTGGCCACCAGGCGCTATCGAAAGCTCCCTCTATGTCCAAAGATATTAGTACCACTATTTTCTTGAGGTCAAGTTTGGCCTTTATGTACTTAATTAGGTCATAGAGGGAGTCTTCGGTGCTCTTCTGGGGCATGAATCCGTACTGACGAGTAAGATCCTAGGTAAGATATAAAACCTGAGGCGAGCCATCAGCATCTTCTCGAATACTTTACCCAAGACCGGAAGGAGGCCTATGGGCCTATATGATTTTGGTGTGGTGTAGTCTCTTTTCCCAGGTTTATGTAGCACCACCACTGTTGCCTCCTTCCAAGACTTCGGAAAATACCCGAGTTTTAGACACTGGTTCAGAAGCGCCAGGAAGGCATCGGGCTCCCTTCCAATGGCATGGCTGCATATATCGGCTGTGAGGCCATCTATTCCCGGAGCCTTCTTGGGATTAAAGGATTCGCAGGCAATACGCAATTCAGTCGGCGTGAAGGGTGGATCTTGCGGTTCGTCCTCCTCGTCCTTATTCACCGCTTCGGCTTTTGCCCTAATGTTCGTGTGGTGGTTGGTGTCGGTGCATTCGAGGTCTTGTGGGTAAAAGGTCTCCGCGATTAATTTCACGGAGCCTTTCGCATCAAGAACCTTACCGTCTTCCACCATAGGTACATCCACCCTTCTTTGCGTCGTCCTTCCAATGACCCTGTAGATTCCCTCCCATACCCCTTCCCTATCCTGCTTGGTGCAGAACTCTTTCCAACTCTCGGTCTGAGCTCGAGCTACCTCTGCCTCATATTCCCTCTTCCGTTTGAGGTACTCTTCGACAACCATCGGTCTTCGGATTGGGGCAGCGCATCGCACTCTTCTTTTGTGGGTAGCGACGCTCCTCTTCATCTCAGCGAGTTTCTCCGACCACCATGGCATGGTAAGCTTATCCTTGACTTTTATAACAGGCATTGCTCCGCGACATGCTTCCTGCGTGATTTTTGTAAAATTGTCGGTGGTACTGTCTAATAGTTGTATGCTATTAATTTTTTCTATTGTTGTCTTATTGAATTTTGACTCCGTTTTTAATTGGTCGAATTTCTCATGAAATTTGTGCCAATTCGCTTTTTTGGTATTGAAGATGCGCGTGGTTCTTTCAATTTGAACACCTTTCGCTCTCTCCAGCCTAAAGTCAAAGAGTATGCCATTGTGGTCAGAGCTCGTGAGGCCCTCGTCTACTCTCCAGTGTTCCGCCAGTCCCAGAATGCTATCGGAGCATGCGGTCAAGTCGACGTGACTACTGATGCGCTGACCTCCCCTGATGGTGTCGAAGGTTGGAATATCCCCTACATTGAGGATATTCAGCCCGAGCCCGCCGAGAGTTCCGCACACGTCCTCTCCCCTGCGGTCAACCACCGCGCCACCCCACCAGGTGTTTTTCGCGTTGGCGTCCCCTCCAGCTAGAAACGGTTTTGAGCCATTAGCCGTGACTATTCGCCTCAATTGGTTAAGATAAGGCTCCACTGGCTTGTCTGGCTCGAAATAAAAGGAGGCGAGTGTGATCTCCCAAGCACTGGTTTGGATCCCCACCACGGCTATATTTTCCGTGGTGAGCTCCGGGTATTGAATGACCTTTATGTCTTTGTCAAAGATTGCAATTGCCGCTTTGACGACCCCATCTCCAGTACCAGTGTCTTGGAAGATCCGCACTCCCCTCTGGCTTTTCATATTTCTAGCGTTGCCGATATATGGTTCCTGTAGGAGCGCCACAGAAATCTTCCGTCTCTCTGCCTCCAACAACAGCTCGTTGGTCGCCAGTTTTTTCCGCTGGAGGTTCGCCTGTGCGAATTGGAGGGCGATTTTTTCCCCTGGTGCGCCCTTAGCAATATGCGGTGGTTGACCGCGCTATTGCGTCCCATTTACGGCGGACAGGGCAGTCGGAACTAAAAGCGTTATGCTCTTTGTTCAGCAGGTTTGCTCTTTCGCAGTTCCTGCAGACTGCCGTGCCCCCCGCCATCCAATCTGGGCATTCTGTTTTGTGGTGAGGACCACCGCAGTGGCTGCACAAGTCCGCTTTCTCCGTACAGTGCTTTCGCCCGTGCCCGTAGGCCAAGCAGCGAGTGCACTGCATGAGTGGGGTCTGGTCTTCGACCCTAATTCTCTGTAAGTCCACATGAACGTATCCCCTCTCAGTCACTCGCCGCCATAACCCCGGGGACGTGCTCAGCACTATGTGTACAGAGTGCGGGTTTCTCGTTTTCCTTCTATACCTCACTTCCATTCTGTCTTCCCCATCGCGGAGGCCCCGAAACACGTCCCGATTCTGATTTCTCAGGGCCTTTAGTACTTCTTCGTCTGTATTTATTGACAAGACATCCCTGAGTATCAGCATCGGGTCCTTGTTTTTCATAGCCTCCACGGTGAGGTTAGTACAATTCCTTTCTAACCTTTCTTTCACCTGATCTCTTTCGCTCTCTGTCTCAAAACCCATCACAATCTTTCTGTTCTTGGCCTTTCTCACCCTTTCAACCTTCACCCAGCCTTCCTTTGCTTCCACTGCCTTCCTCACCCTTTCCAGTACCTGCTCCCCAGTCTCCGTCTCGACTTCCGAGGTTATTACTACCGAATGCAACGTGTTCCGCCTTTCCGAAACCCCCCCCACGCTCCGGGAAGCAGCCACCTTTGCGTATGAGAGGGTTCCGGTTTGCGACTTTTGCTCCTCCAGAGCTATTCTTAACTCCTCCATGCGCTTGTTATTATCCTCCAGTAATTTGGAGTGCGCATTGATTTTGTTGATGAGGAGAGCCGTTCCTTCGGTAGCTTCTCCCGTATCTTCCCTCCGTTTGTTTTTACGGGGGGGAGACACAGGTCCCTCCACTTCCACGTGGCCAGGTTTTTGTCTGAGAGCTTCCATCTCTACTGCTGCCTCTTTGATGAGCTTGTACATAGACTCAACAGCCAGAGTGATACCTGCCTTTATTTCTGACTTCAGGTTGCGCGATTCCCCCAGTTGGGTTTTTGCTCTCTGAAGCCAGGTCCGGCCTTCGGTCACTCTGTCTGCCGAGGCTATCGGCTTTTGTGAACAGCTCGAAGTCTCAATAGAGCTTCGCCTCTTGGTGTCTTTGCCCGTTTGAGGTAGCGTGACCTTAAGCGCTACTTTCGGGAGGGCCGCTGTGGGCTGCGCCTGCTTTTTTGGCGACGTGGTGAATGTGGTCGATAGTGCTGCCCTTGGGTCCCTAACTTTACTACTTTCCCACTCTCCAATGCTCTTCCGAACATTTGAGGTGGGTGTCGTTTTGGGAGATGGTCCTGCCTTCTCTCTGTCGACTGGGGAGCTGGCCTTTGGTACAGCTTGCTTGCGGGGCGTGTGTGCAAGAAACATGGTGTCTCGTCAAGGGGTAGATCGTCTGATGCTAAAATGTAAGTGACGTCCCTGTATATGGGGGATAGTCGAGTCTAATTAAAAGTAGGTAATAAACACCGCACTGTCCCTGTAAACAGGGGATCGGTGGGTGGTCGAAAGGTATTGCTATCCCTGTAAAAGGGGGATGCCGTCTGATGTCAGTAAGTATGCAAGCCCTATTTTATAGGATGCAGTCACAAGGCCTAGATGCTTACGCTAAAATATGAATCCGCAATCTGGGAAAGCTTATTCAGTGAAGCTTTTCACGTGTCACAAACCGCTTCAATTCAACAGTTTAGAGGCGGGTGCATAAATGTTGAAAAAAATTTTTCAGTCTCTATGTAGAGCTGAACTCTACGTCTAGGGAGAGAGCCCTCCCCGAGCCCTTCCAAATGACCCCAAACTCGGCGGATCTACTTCAAAGGGTTCCGAAGATATAGCTGATTGAGATTTTGGGTTAAAAACCCAAGATGGCCGCCAAATTTAGGTAATTTGCGTTTTCTCCGGAACCAATCGGCCGAATACCGTCGTTCTTGGGTTCTCCGGACTCGGCTCGACGAGTTCTATCCCCCCAGACAGGTTTCAGACTGAAAAATTTCCCCAGCAGGGATTCCGATAAAACCCCGTTAAGTTGAGAGAGTTGAGACCGCCAATGTCCCCCGAGAAAACCGGGATCCTCTACGACCCCCGGTTCGGGAGTTATCCAAGTCTGAAATTTCGTCTGACAGTTCTAGAGCTGTCAAAGTCCACTTTTAACCCGGTATAACTTTCCTTCCCGCGGCCGCAGAGCACCCGTGCTTGGGCTCGTCTGGCTTGGCTCGACTCGCCCCACCACTCAAATTGGCTTTCAGAATCCTGAAAATTTTCAGCGCCAAATCGCCTGAAAATGTGTCAAGTGGGTTGAGATTAACTCCCCAAGCCTTAATCTGCAAACCGCAACCCTCTACGACCACTAGAACTGGAGATATCTCCAGTCAAAACTTTTCAAAATGGCCGCCCAACTGTCAGTTGCCAACTTTGAATGGCTATATCTCCGCAACCGTTCGTCGGAGAGAGATGCGGTTTCGAAGTCTGTAGGTCCCCCTACCTTCTCTATCCACTGAGGGCAGTTTCAGCGCTGAAAAATCCAAGGTCCCAAAACCGCCTGAAAGCCTGAAAATTATGTTTGTCGCGATACCCTTGTGACGCCTCCAAAAATCCGGTGATTCTACGCTTCCTAGTTTAGGAGCTACGGATGTTTAAAGTTATTAACCCTAAAGCAAAAATGGCCGAAATCAAACTTTTTTCGCGTGAATTAGCGTCTAATAGTCCTAGAGAGTTGAAATTTTGGCCATAAGAGGTGATTGTATCGGTTTGAACCTATCTATGGTGTCAGAATTAACAAATATTATGTATTTCCTGAGAAATTCATAAAAAATCTTTAAAAATCCGTATCTCCCAAGTCAAAAGTCCAAAAATCACACAAAAATATACATAAAATTGCTAAATTAGGGTCTTACAGGATTATAAGATAAAATTTTAAAAATAATAAATATATAGTGGTTTTTTAATTAAAAACCGGTTTTTTAAAATAATTTTCAATTAAATTTGAATATCTCAGTAGCCGGCTGCGATAAATTAAAAAAAAAAAACAATTCGGGTAAAGGGCTCTAGCGCGCAGCTGATTCTTACAAAAAATGAATAGGTAAGCGCTGTGGTTCCCAAGATATTCAATGTCAAATTTTTAATTTTCTAATCTAAATATCTATTAAACTACTTAACTTAAAATTTTTCTTAGGGCACCAGAGGTCTTCTCTGCTGACGAGGCACGAAGCTGCGAAAGAACGGCGTCTCTGCAACTGCTCCTTCAGCTACCACGTGCACACGTGGTTTTGGATTTTTCCTGATTTTCTCCCTGATTTCTTTCCGGAAAATTCCGGAAAAGGTCTCGGCTTGTAGGTTAATATCGTCCGCTTGCAATGGTGAGATAAAATTGGGGGGTCACCGCTTTAGTTTCCGCAGCGTAGGCACTTATGTGTATAGGAACTCAGGAAAACATAACCTATTTACAGTTTTTCCTTTTTCTCCGCTTTCCACTGCAATCCCAAAGCACTGTCTCCACTATATGGCGTGACCCGGCTCTATTCGCGTCGACTGACACTTGAATAGTTAAAATCGGACAACTTTTGACCACTTTTTTTAATTTTTTAGAACGGAGCGACTCTAAAAACGATCCGACCGCCACGAGAGTCAGGGGGGTACTGGTTAGGTTTTTTTTTTTTTTTTTTTTAATTCCTACCTCCAACATTATCGGAGTTCATACATTGCTAATTTAACAAATTAAGCCTAATTCTCTTTGTCATTCCAGTTCTCGCTTCTTTTCTTCTCATACTTTCATGCCGCATACTTTGTCTTTCTGCATTCATCATCTTTCATTCCTTATTCTGGGTGGGATTCCCATTCTAAACCTAGGTATTCTGTCTATCTATTATTGTTCCTTTTTGTTCCTTTATTATTGTAGTGTAGGGGAAATAATTGTGTAGTCTGCCCTTTTATTTCTTTTAAAGTTGTTTCTTACTCTAATTTAATTCTGTCTATCTACTATGTTTTCCTTTTTATTCATTCTTTATTGCAGTATAGGGGGGAAATAATTGTCCAGTTTGTTCTTTTATTTCTTTACATTTTTCTTACTCTAGTATTATTTCAATACATTTTTCTTATCATAATATCTTATTCTCTATTGTTACTTATACTAGTATCTTCTCTAATTACATTTTATTCTTATTTCTATGCTTTATATATATATTTCTAAATATATTATAAGCATATTTGCTTAGGCTGATTTATTCCTATTTATTACCTTCTGTGCAATCCTTGTGCAGTAGTATAAAAATTCTTCTCTGTATTTCCCTCGCATCACTTCCCCCACAGTTTCCTGGTCCAATTTTATTTGCAGCGCCTGTTCTATGTCATGCCTGTCCACAGCGTGTACAGGGCATTCCAGAAGCAAATGTGGCACGGTTTCTTCCTTGTCTGGGTCGCAGATGCACGATGGACTCTCCTTGCACTTGAAGCGACTCAGGTACTCGGAGAATCCACCGTGCCCTGTCATTACCTGTGTCCTAATGTTTGTAATTTTTATCTTTTTTATTGTTCTGTACGCTGCCACCGCATCCGGGAAAAAGATCTTGGTGATCTTTGCGGTTTGGCCAAACCTGTATCTTCGATCCCACTCGTCAAGCGTTGCCATACGTATATGGCGCTTGACGAATGAGATCGGGCACAGGTCATAATCCGGCTTTTTCTTTAGGTTCATGGCGGCCTCTTTTGCCAGCTGATCCGCTCTTTCGTTGCCCTCCAACCCCACGTGGGCCTTTATCCAGAACAAGGATATTACCTTGTTCTGGAGAGTTGAAGCTGTAATGTTCTCTCTGGCCTCCACCGCCAGGGGATGAAGGCAACTAGGGTTTTTCACTGTCAATAGAGCCGCCATGGAGTCGCTAAAGATCCCGAAAGTAGGCGCTGTGCTGCTCCTAATTTCCCGCGTTGCCCGGCATATCGCGAGTAGCTCAGCCTGGTAAACCGTACAATATCCCGGTAACGCCAACTTGAGGGCACGCGTCTCGGCCTCTCTGTTCCAGATGGACAGTGCCGCACCAACACGCCCCCCAATCTTGCTACCATCGGTATAAATTTTAACCTGTTGGTCTGAATTGGCGTCAACGTCCTCCCGGTTTACCAGGCTGACGATTTTCAAGTCGCTTCGCTCCGCGGGATGCGGGGATTTCAGTGCTGAAGTCATGCGTTCCACCTCCCTGTCTCCCAATATGGCCTGTGGTTCTCCCTTTTTGGCTTTGTACAATGATGCCGCCTCATGAATTCTCAGATCCAGGGGGAGTATCCCTGCTAGTAGGAGAACCGAATTTAGTGAGACAGTTCGGTACGCCTTGCACATCTTCTGTGCTATTCCCCGCTGCACGACGCCTAGTTGTTTGATCATCCCCAGTTTATTTGCGGCTTCCGCCCATGCACTGGCAGCGTACAGAACTATTGGTTCCACCGCAGCCACATATATGGTTTTTATAACCTCTGGATTTAAACCCCAGTTAACTTTTGCAGCCCTGCACAGCTGTTTATGGACTGCAATGGCTTTGCGGCATACGTCGGAAACATGCTCGTTAAACGTGAGCCGGTCGTCGATGGTGACACCCAGTACTTTAATTTTCCTGGACATAGCGATGTCGACCCCGCCCATGCTCAGGCGTGGGGCGTCGTACTTTAGCTTTTTTGTTATGACCATGGCACTGGTCTTGTGTGGCGCAAAGTTTAACTTGTTTTCCACGCCCCACGCCCGAACATGCCCGAGGGCGGCATTAGCCTGCCTCTCTATTTCCAAAGCCGTATCACCATCGAAAACCAGGATCACGTCATCGGCAAAAGCCTGGGCGTATATACCTCTACTCTCGAGGTCTTTGAGGAGGGGATCCAGTATAAGGTTCCAGATAATGGGGCCTCCAATGGAGCCCTGCACGCAACCCTTCTCCGTGCTTCTCTGATGCTCAGCACCGGCGTACCTTACTCGTACTTTCCTGTCACGTAGATAGCTGTCGATGACCCTTCTCAGGTTAACCGGACACTTTTCCTCTGCCAGTCGGACCCTTATTGCTGGCCACCAGGCATTGTCGAAGGCTCCCTCTATATCCAGCGATATTAGTGTTATTATTTTCTTTTGTTTCAGCTTAACGCGTATTTTTTGCATAAGGGTATAGAGGGAGTCTTCGGTACTCCTTTGTGGCATGAATCCGTACTGGCGAGTACTCATCCTCGGTGCTATGTAGAACCTGAGTCGGGCCACCAACATCTTCTCGTAGATTTTTCCGAGTACCGGCAACAAGCCGATTGGACGGTACGCCTTTGGTGTTGAGTAATCCGCTTTTCCTGGCTTCCGTAGTACGACTACGGTTGCCTCTTTCCACACTTTGGGGAAATGGTTTAGTGCGAGGCATCTGTTTAGGATAGCCAGGAAAATTTCGGGGTCTTTGCTGATAGCACGGTTGCAGATATCAGCTGTGAGGCCATCCATTCCCGGAGCCTTCTTTGGGTTAAAGGACTCACTAGACGCCATCAGTTCGGCCATGGTGAATGGGGGATCGCATGGCTCACCATTTTCACCTTCATTCACCCTTTCCGCCTCCAGCCTGACACGGCTGTGGTGAGGGTCATCTGCAGCTGGGTGGTCCTCTGGGTACAGGGTCTCCGCTATGTATCGGGCGGACCCTTCTGCGTCCAGCACATCCCCATTTCTCACCAGCGGCGGGTCCTCCACCCTACTCGTTGTCCTTCCTATAATCCTGTAAATCCCCTCCCACACGCCCTCCCTATCCTGTTTGCGGCAGAATTCCTTCCAACTCTCGGTTTGAGCTCTGGCTGCCTCTAACTCATACTCTTTTTTCTGTTGCAGGTACGCTTCGACAACCATGGATCTTCGGACTGGAGCAGCACATCTGATCCTCCTTTTATGGGTAGCTACCGCTTTTTTCAGTTTTTCGAGCTTCTCCGACCACCACGGCAAGGTAAGTTTTTCCCTTCCCCCCGGATCTCTGTGTGGTGCAGACGTGTTTTAAGTCAGCTGTGTTGTCAAAATTTAATTTAAATATTTTAATCCAAAATAAAATCAAATAATAAAAATTCGTGCAAGTACTGGGCGCACATAAGCAGAAAGAAATTAACTAGTGAGCGACAGGTGCCACCTACATCAGCTATCTCCGCGCACCAACTGTGTGAGTAATTAGCTAATTAGCCAATAGTTCAAAACCACACCCTCGACGCTAATCACCCAGGCGCTCATTGCGCGCACGTGACGCTGTGGTCACCGCCCATCATCCGTAAGTGCGTGCGCGCTGGAGGCGTAGCGATTGCCAAATACCAAGCTACCAGGCGCAAGCATTCAAGTTAAAGTAAACATGTCGCTTCAACGAACTCCGCCGCAGATTGCGACCCCCTCGGAATCTATGCTCTCTCAATACTGCAGTGATTCTGAACCAAGTATTCCCACCTGCGATTCTGATATTGGTCTTGATGATTTTTCTAAAAATGTATGCATGCGTGCATCGAAACGTAAATTTGATCATGAATATAAAGTGGAGTGGAAATCTTTCAAAACCGAAATAATGAATACACTCACATCTTGGTCTGAAACTCAAAATATTAAAATTGACCAAATACTTACTAGCGTAAATGAGATACGAGAAGAATATCGTGAGCTGAGGAAATCAGTGGAGTTTAATTCCGGCAAGTTTGATGAAATAATTGCAAACATATCTAAACTGGAAAATGAGCGTCGCGACCAACAAAAATACATTCAAACACTCGAAACCAAACTTGAATATATGGAGAGAAGCTTAAAATGTTCAACTGTAGAGATACGAAACATCCCTAAGAGCAACAAAGAGACGACCACAGATCTGATAAGCACAGTAAAAAAAATAGGGAAAACTGTTAACATAGACATTGAAGCATCAGGGATCCGAGACATTTACCGAGTTAACACCAAATCTGACAGTTATAAACCCATTATCGTCGAACTAACTAGTAAAATTGTAAAGGACAACATCATAACTGCCGTCAAAAAGTTCAACCACGAAAATAAAACTGGCAAATTAAACACTACCCACTTACAAATACAAGGGCCGCAGACTCCGATATACGTAGCAGAAACCCTTACGGCAAATGCAAGAAAGCTATTTTACTTATGCAGAGAATTTGCCAAAGAACACAAATACTCGTTCTGCTGGGTAACGCATGGAAGGATATTCCTAAGAAAAGCTGAAGGGCACAAGCAAATTCTAGTGGATAGTGAATCTGATCTCAATAACCTTAAAAAACAATGACTATTTACTGTAGTTGTTAAACCTAGGTACAGCATGCAATGTTTTATATTTACGTCTTTTTTAGTTTTAACTTTTCTCTTTTTTTGTTTACCTTTTATTTTTTTTACTTTATTAACAGTCTACCAACAGCGCCTGTACTTTCTGAACATTTACATTGCGGCAATAATACACTGCGGCACAAATCAATGCTCACACTTTCACTACACTCAAAACATAAACACACAATTGACACACACTATTTACAATCACATATACACATACAATGAAAAGTTTGAATTTAAGCTTTTAATAGCCTCCAGTCCCTACTATCGAATGGAAACCACATCAATACTGATGCCAATGTTGCAAGCACATAACTACAAATGGTCATATAGCTGGTACCTCAGGTTCTCTCGTAACAAAATTCGATAATTCCAACTTGATTATAATCGATGACCTTGACACCACGGGTAGTGTTGACTGTACGCAGCTTACGGATTCAGCTCAATGTTCTCCTGTTTTAAATAATGTCACGGGTTCGAATCCTTTTTGTATTCTTTGTTTGAATATTCGCAGTATATACTGCAACTTTGATTTGCTGCTTTCCTTTTTAGCAACCATCAATACAACAGTAGATATCATAGTACTAACTGAATGTTGGACAAAAAAGGGAGTTCCACTTCCCAACCTAAATGACTATAACACGTACTATACTAAGAACACCTTGAACCAGAATGACGGTATAGTGGCATACGTTCGAACAGAAATCAGTGTTGTTGCTTCAGAGCCAAGCATGTTGGAGGGTAACTGTTTGCAATTAGATACGGCTCGGCATAGTATAATTTGCTCTTATCGGCCTCCTAGCTACAAAAATCCGCAACTCTACCTAACATCAATAGACGAGATTCTTAAGAGGATTCGTAACAGGGAAATTGTCTTTACTGGGGACATTAACATCAACACGTTGCCTTGTGGCGTAAACAACAGTTATGTAAATGACTATTTGTGTATCATGGCATCGCATGGCCTACAACAGGGCATACTATACCCAACCAGAGTCAATACCTGCCTGGACCATTTTATGGTAAGATCGAAAGAACGATGGCAGACAATTGTCTTTCCAGAGCTTACAGACCATAGTCCCATACTATTGTGTATCAAGCGCGCAGGTTTACCTAAAAGTAAGCCTGTGTATCTAAATACAAACCTAGACTATGATACCGCACATTTAAAGTTAAAAGAGGTGGACTGGTCTGAATTTTATAAGCTAGATGATGCCAACGTTGCCGCGGAATACTTAGTGAAGACGATCCAGAATATTATGAGTAATTGTACAAGTATCTCCTCCAAACCTAAAAGAAAAGCCCCACTGAAACCATGGATTACTGTGGGCGTTGTTCGATGTATCCGTAAAAGAGACAAGCTTCATCAAAAATCAAAGAAACAACCCGAAAACGAACAGCTGCACCAGATATACACTAACTACCGAAATTCATGCAATAAAATAATTAAATCACTGAAATCCCAATACTACCGTGCGGAACTAGAAATTAATAGCAAAATCTCAAAAAAACCTGGAGTATCATAAAGGACATCTGCAATATGAAAAAAAGTAACGACACACCTAAAGAACTACTGCATATAGACAGCACACCAATTGAGTCACTGAATCAGGTAAACAAGTACTTTACTTCTATTGGTAGTGAGCTAGCTGATGCCACTCTCCGCAGGTTAAACAAAACCGAAGCCGAATTAGCTACCACACCAGATACAAACACAGCGCCAACTAACATGTTTTTCACGCCAACAGACGCAACAGAAATTGGCAGCATTATTGCATCTCTGAAAATAAATAGTGCACCGGGTCCCGATAATATTTCTAGTAGGTTAATCAAGTTAGCTAAAGACGTACTGGCAGAACCTATTAGTTACCTTTGCAATCTAAGCTTGGGACTAGGCACTTTTCCCAAAATTTTGAAACAGGCAATAGTTTCACCTATACACAAAGCTGATGATAAGCAACGACCTTCAAATTATAGGCCCATCTCGCTGCTCTCGTGTGTATCGAAGGTTCTAGAGAAGCTAGTAACAAAAAAACTCGTCAGCTACTTGGAAAAAAACAAGTTGTTAACCGAACGACAATTTGGATTTAGAAAGGGAATATCCACAAATGATGCCCTCCTAAAGCTGACATCGATAATTACAAAGAATGTCGATGAAGGCGAGAAAGTAATTGGTGTTTTCCTCGACTTAAAAAAAGCATTCGATACTGTATCGATTCCTATACTCCTAAAAAAACTATGCAGTATGGGCATAAGGGGACACGTCCTTCAGTGGTTCCAGGACTATCTGACGGGTAGGGAACAACGTGTCAGGGTAGGAAACCATTTCAGTGATGCTGCAACTTGCACATTTGGCATTCCGCAGGGAAGTACGACTGGCCCGGCTCTCTTCTTGGCTTACATAAACAGTCTAGCGGAGATTGCTATCCCCAACGCGGAAATTATTATGTTTGCAGACGACACAGTCATCTTGTTTCATGGCCAAACATGGGAGCAGGTCCGGACGGTTGCAGAAAGCGGTCTTGCGATTGTCACAAAGTGGCTCGAAGACAACCTGCTGTCGCTGAATACGTCCAAGACAAAATATTTATGTTTTACTAAGACTCCTGTTTCACGTCCAGACTCGAAGTTTAATATAAAAATTCATGCTTTCCCGTGCAACCGGAATCCCCGCGGGAGTGCTCAGTGTGCCTGTGATGTTTTGACAAGATCAAATGTTATAAAATACTTGGGTGTTACAGTTGATGAAAATTTAAACTGGAATCACCATGTTTCGAGTCTAAGTGCCCGACTACGAAAACTAATTTATATATTTAAACAACTGAGAAATATTGCACCCACAAAGCTTCTGATATCAACATATAAAGCAGTGGGCGAATGTGTTCTTAATTACTGCATCTGCTCGTGGGGTGGCGCGTCCAAATCAATCATAATTGAACTGGAGCGTGCTCAGCGTGTGCTCCTCAAAGTTTTAATGTTCCTTCCATACCGGCACTCCACAACAGATTTATACAACCTTACTGGTGTCCTCACAGTCCGTAAACTTTACGTAAGTCGAGTACTTCGCAGATTCCACCGCATCACAATTCCCCAGTTGTTACCGACCACCAAGAGACGTTTTATATGTCCAGCACCTTCCGCGAAGTCCACGTTTGCAAGACGACACTACAACTCCACTGCACCGCGTTTATATAACAAACTTCCTATTAAAAATGCACAAAATTTAAATAACCACAATTTCGGGAAAATTGTACTAAACTGGCTCAGTACATTAGAGTACGAACAAATAGAAAATCTAATCACCAGTAACCCAAACAAATGAAAGGACTGTACTTTGAAGACATCCAGACATCCACACACATACTCAAACACACCCTAATACCCTTACAAACACATACAAAAACACACCATCATGACTACCATACCACAGCACAACAAGTTCACATGAGCAACTTTTTTTATTTTTTTATTATTGTTATTTTTATTCTTTAATTATTATTATTTTTTTGTAATCCATAGCACGATCATTTTTTTTTATATTATCATTATTTTTTATTTTTAACTTGTCTTATTTTATTATTATTATGTTTTTTTTTTTAATTCTTAATGTATGAATTGACATTGTTTGTAAACGAATTGAAAAATGTATAGGAGGGGAACTGTCTCCTGAGATACAGGTTCACTACCTAGTTCAGGAGGCAGAGCATTTATGTAAATGTGACACTTGTTTGCAAATAAATGTTTATTATTATTATTATTATTATTTTGTTTTTTAATTGGCATGGATGCTTTGCATGATTTAGCTATTATTTCTGTGTACTTATCTACTATTTTATCTAATTGCTCTGTGTGATTTATTTTATCTATTTCTTCTTTTGTAATTTTATGCTCTTGGCTCAACTGGGTGAGTTTCGCATGAAACTCAGGCCAGTTTGCTTTTTTAGTATTAAACTTTCTAGTTGTTCTTTCTACTTTTAATCCTTTTGAACAGGTTTGTGAAATTTTGAAGACGATGCCGTTGTGATCGGAGCTGCTGAGTCCCTCGACGACTTTCCAGTCTGCTACCTTGTCGAGGATATTTGCCGAGCAAGCTGTAACATCGACATAGCTGCTGTAACGTTGTCCTCCCCTAATAGTGTCGAAGGTAGGAGTATCTCCTGCATTTAGTATGTGCAGCCCGAGCTCCCCGAGAGTCCCGCAAACCTCCTCTCCCCTACGGTCGACCGTCGGGCTGCCCCACCAAGTGCTTTTTGCGTTTGCGTCGCCTCCAACGATTTTGGGCTTTGAGCCGTTTTTGGCCACTATGTCCCTGAGTTGGTCTAAGTAGGGCTCCACGGGTTTATCCGGCTCAAAGTATATGGAGACCAAAGTGATCTCCCAGGCACTGGTCTGGATACCCACCACAACTATATTGTTTGTGGTGAGTTTTGGGTACTGTATTATGTTAAGGTTGCTATCAAAAACAGCGATTGCAGCCTTAACGTTCCCCTCCCCATTTTCAGTGCTCTGGAAGATCCTCACTCCCTTGTGGCCCTTCATTGTTCTGCTCCCCCCTATATATGGCTCTTGCAGCAAGGCCGCGGCTACCCCCTGTTTTTGTGCCTCGAGCAGCAGCTCGATTGTTGCAAGCCTTTTTCGTTGGAGGTTCGCTTGCATATAGCTGTATGTGGTGGTGGCAACGTTGGCGTTAACAGTATGCGACGGTCGACCGGGCCAATTCTTCCCACCGGCGGCGCACAGGGCACCCAGAGCTGAAGGCATTGTGCTCTAACTGCGTCAGTTTCGCCTTTCCGCAGTTTCTGCAGGCAGGTGGCTCCCCAGCCAGCCAGTCCGCGCACTCCGTTCTCAGGTGTGAGCCACCACAGTGGCTGCAAGCATCTGTAGTCTCTTGGCAGTATTTTCTGCCGTGGCCGTACCCCAGGCAGCGCGTGCACTGAACTAGTGGAGTCTGGTCTTCTGCTCTGACCCGTTGGAGATCTATGTAAACATAGCCTCTCTCAGTCACCCGCCTCCAGATACTGGGCGATACGCTTATGATTACGTGGTTGGTGTGAGGGTTTCTAGCTCTTCTTCTATATTTCACTGCTATCCTATCTTCCCCTTCACCGAGACCGTGGAAAACAGCCCCGTTCTGATTCCGGAGAGCCCTGAGGATGTCTTCATCAGTATTTACTGACAGAACATCCCCAAGCCTGACCAGCGGGTCCTTGTTTTCCACGTCCTCGATGGTGAGGCTACCCCCTTCTTTCCCTATTCTTTCCTTTACCTTGTCCCTTTCCTCCTTGGACCCAAAGCCCATTATTATTTTCCTATTTTTGGCTTTCCTTACCCTCTCCACCTTTACCCACCCCTCTTTGGCGTCTATGGCCTTCCTAACTCTTTCGAGCACCTCCTCTCCTGTTTCCGTCTCCACGGTCGAAGCAACCGCAACCGAGTGCAGCGTACGCTTTTGCAGCGCCCCGTCACTCTGTGCTGCGGTCACCCCGGCGTAGGTTGGTGCTTCTGCCTTTTCTATTTTCTCGGCATGCCTTTCAATCGTGGCCTTCAGCTCCTCCATTTTTCTGCCGCTTTCCCTTATCAAGTTAGTGTGTTCCACTAAACGTTCCATGAGTAGGCTTTCTCTGGAGGTAGGGGAAGGAGAGTGAGCGGGGTCAGGAAGTGGAGCAACACGTGCTCCCATTCTCCCCCCCACCCGATCTCCCTCCATTATGATTCCCTTCGTTTTGAGCTCCGCCTCGGATTCCTTGACTAGTTCAAGGAGCCGTGCAAGTGCTTTCTCGACCCCCTCTTTAATTTCTGTCTTAAGGTTCCTTGAGTTCCTTAGGTGGGCCTTTGCCTTATTCAGGCAGGCTGCCGCTTCTGCCGCTCTACTGGCATAGCGCTTTGTGGGAGACTCCTCGTCTCCCGCTGACACCCTGCGCGCGACAGCAGCGTTTCCCTGTGTGGGAACAGTAACCATTGCAGATGGCACAGGTTTTGTAGCAACCTTTGTTGCTACTGCTGCAGGGTCTGCCTGCGTTGTCGTGCTAGTCCTTATAGCCCGGCCATCTGCTCTGGCAGCGAGCTCCTCATTTGGCATGGCGGCTTCCCACTTGTCTATGCTTTTGCGGACGGCCTCTTTTGGGGGTGACCTATTGCTTTCTGGCTTTTTAACAAGCGTGCGGTGCCCAAACATTTTTGGGAATGTGATGCGGAGGGACGTAATTTTGTATAAGTTGTAAAAGTTGCCCCTTTGTTATACCGCAAAAGATTACACAGTAAAAAGGATTTTTAAAATTATGTTAACTGTAAATATAAAATTGTAAATGATGAGTCTCTGACTCTGGTCAATACACAAACACACAAGGAAAGACAATATTAAGATTAATTAAAACAAAATTAAAAATTTTCTCTATGTAGAGTCGCTTAGCAACTCCAGTTTATATCCTATAGCTAGTAAAGTGCTTAAGTTTGTAAAGAAAGCAAAAATTTCACTTTGTCGGTTTTGGGTAGAGTCAACTCTACTATGGTCACTATGTGCCGTGTAATGTATTTAGTCTGCCCCTGACGGGCTCACAATTATGAAACAAAAGTCTGAATCTGAATAGTGGTAAAGTAGGGTCTATGTAGAGTCGGTTTGCTATTCCAAGTTACAACTACGGGTGGTAAAATTTAGTGTGTATAAACGAAGGCAGGCCTCTACTTGACTGTCGTGGATAGAGTCAACTCTATTTTGGTCACTATATGTCGTGTAGTATATTCAGTATGCCCTCGATGAAACACAACCAACAAAAAGAAATAACAAAAATTTAAAAGAACAACATTAAATGAAATTTATCTCTATGTAGAGTCGCCCAAAATACTCCAATTTGGATCCTAAAATTAATAAATTAATAAAACTTGAGTGAATATCAGAAGCAGACCAACACTTTGTCAGTCGTAGGTAGAGTCAACTCTCCTGTGTGACGTGTAGTGTTTTTTATTTTACTTAAAACTATTTACACTTGGAATAAAAATTTATATAAAAAAATTTTTTAGCTCTATGTAGAGTCTTTTGACTCTATCCAAAAAATTCTTTAGGCTATTCTCTATCATATAGAGAAAACCCCGTAGCTCTAGCTCTCTCCGTTCGCAAGATACAATGCAAGTAAGTTTAGGGGTTGCAACCCTCAGACGTCCTCGATAATACCGCTATCATATATAAAATTTTATACAATTTAAAACAAGCCAATATAGTCCGATAGTTACTATTACAAAATTTTTTAACTCAAATTTTTCTAAGTAAGTCCAGAAAACAAAAGTTGGTTTTTAGGGGTAGGGGGTTGAAGACCTAGGGGTTGGGTGCAGGGGGTGGGGTAGTTTAAGGGTTAGGGTTTGCGGAGCAAGGGGGGTAGGTTAGGGAGGGGGGTGGAAAATTTTGGTTATTTTTGGGCTAGGACGCACGGTTTTCGAGCTACGAGGTATTTTTCGAAAAAATTTTTGGGGAAAAATACCTAAACAATCTTATTTCTTTGCCGTCAAACGGCTCGATAGGGTGTTTTTAAAGAGCTGGTAAAAATTTCCCTATCGTCTGGTTTCACCGGGGAAAAATCCAGACAACAGAGTATTAGTTGGGCCGTAAAGTGTTTTGAATCCCGCGGGGGTGGGTCACCTGGTCAATTTTTTATTTGTTCTCAAACTTAGGGGTAGCTTTTTGTCAGCAACTTTTACTTTGTTTCGCCCTTAGGAACGAGATATCAGAAAGGAGAAAAATACTAGGGTATAGGCCTTTGCCCAAATTTTCTGACAAGCCCCTTATTTTCCCTTCTGGAAATCCAGGAACCAAAAATTTTTCCTGTTTTTCCAAAAAATCTCGTCGGGGGTGGTTTTTGGGGGTGCCAACAAGGAGGTCGACCTTATGATCGTTTGTCGCAGAGACAACCGATTTGATGTTATTTTTTCGATATCTCGCTCCCCTGAGGCTCCAGGGGGTGTACAAACTTATTTGGTAATGCCGTCCGGGACCCTTGTTCCACCTTAAAATCTATATTAATTCTACTCTTAATCCTATATACACACTAAAATTTTTGTTCCACTGGGGATGAACCGGTCCTTGCTGCTCTGCCAGTCCAGGGGTCCTCCGTTGGCTGCGCCTCCCTCGGGAGCCTACCAAAGTTGGGGGTGGCTGACAATTTTCTGCAAATGGCTGCTAGTGCAGAAACTTCGCGTCCTAGGGGGTTGGCCTCGAAGAGTTTTCTTCTTGGGAGGTATTTTCCCTCCGGGTACTGCCGGGAGCAGATCGTCTGGGGTAGTTCCGGTTTTGCGTGACGTCACAGTTTTCACCCTATTGACTAAGTTTTCCGTAGTTCAAAAACTACCAGTCAGAAAATTCTGAATTTTTGCACACTTGTTCTCTGAAGAGTGAAGAATTTTTTAAAATCCAGAAAAAGTGACGTCACCGATCTTGTTTCAGCTCTGGATGGGTTCAAAGTTCGTCGTACCTTTAGAGTCTTCTATTTTCCAGGGGGGTGCTCCGATTTCGACGATCAAGGTGTCAGCTGGCTGGTCTCGGTGTCTTACACGATGCTCAGCAGGTGAATAGTTTCCAGGCGTCGGGAATCGGGAGCACGTGGCCACGTGGTTTCTGGTTTTTCCTTTGTGGCTCGGCGAGTTTTGCCCGGAAAATTCCGGGACTTCGCCTGATTGTAGCTGCCTCTGGTGCGCTTCAAACTGCAGTCCGAAAAATATAGGTTACCGCTGAAAATCAGGCGGCGTTGAGTCAGGAATGCAAAATTTTGAGGTTAAAAATGGTTTTTCGGGTCTAGTGTCTCTGAAAATGGTCCAATTTCAGCACTTTTAGCACCAATCGATAGCACTCGCGAGCGCGCAACTTTTGACGTATCGCACTTCTTATTTATCGCAAAATAACCCGTTTGGACGATTTTTTGAACGCGGAGCACACTTAAAACGAACCGACCGCCACGAGAGCTGGGGGGGAACTGGGTTAGGTTAGGTTAGGTTAGGTTAGGTTAGGTTAGGTTAGGTTAGGTTAGGTTTTTTTTTTTTTTTTTTTTTTTTTTTTTTTTTTTTTTTTTTTTTTTTTTTATCCTTCTATCTCCAACATAATTGGAGTCTATGCTCAGCTACCTCAATCATACCAGTTCTCGCATTTATTCCTCTCGCACTTTCGTTCTGCATACTTTATCTTTCTTGCATTCTTTCGTCTTTCTTTCTTTAAGGGCAGGACGCCCTTCTAATTTTATCTTATCTACTCTATCCTTTTTTTTATTTCTGTTTTTTATTAGGGGTAACAGTAACGACACATTTCTGTTTTTTTATTTCTGATGCTATGATATACTACATTGTACAATTCTTTTTCTTATAACTAATTAATCTTACATTATTATTATTATACGATTATATTTACCTACTTATAACTAGATTTTTCTTTCTTACATTTGTTTTTATAAATTTAAAAAACAGTTGTCTTATGCTTACTTATTTCTATTTCATTACATTTTAGAGAACTTAAATTTAGCTTTATACTTATACCACATATAATCAATGATTGACAATAATATCATGTATGATATTATGTAAACATTTTTTTCTTACGCACTTTTATTTCTGTTTATTACTTTTTTACATATTTTGACGCAATATTCCAATAAAAGCTCTCTATTTTTTCCCGCAATTATTTGACACAGGTTTTCGGCATTAAGTTTACAACTTATGATGTGTTCGACTTCCAATCTTTCCCTATCGAAGACAGGACAGCTGAACAATATATGTGGCACCGTTTCATCCATTGCAGGGTCGCAGATGCACGATGAGCTCTCTTTACACTTGAAGCGATTCAAGTATTCCGAGAACCCACCGTGCCCCGTCATGATTTGCGTGACTAAACTGCCGATTTTGACTTTCCTGATTGTTCGGTAAGCTGTCACCGCATCCGGAAAAAACAGCTTAGTCACTGAAGCAGTCTCTCCCGACCTGTATCTTCGGTTCCATTCGTCCAGTGTTGCTGTACGAATGCACCGTTTGACGTACGATACCGGACACAGGTCGTAGTCATGCTTTCGCTTGGAGCCCTCAGCGGCTCTTTTAGCTAGTTCATCGGCCCTCTCATTGCCGTCCAATCCCGCATGAGCTTTGATCCAGAACAAGGTCATGGTCTTGTTTTGGATGGTTAGAGATCTTATATTGGCCCTTGCCTCTACTGCCAGTGGGTGGTGTCGGTCGTAATTTTGTATAGTTTGGAGGGCCGCCATTGAGTCGCTGAAGATTCCAAACGATCGCGCACTATGTTTCAGCGTCTCCCTAGTTGCGACGCATATCGCTAAGAGCTCAGCCTGATAAACGGTGGAGTAATGTGGGAGAGCAAGCTTGAGGGCTTTGGTCTCAGCATTACCACTCCACATGGAGAGTGCCGCCCCGACCTTTCCCCCGATCTTACTCCCATCCGTGAAGATGCGAACCTCAAGTTCGCTCTAGGCATCAAGTTGCTCTTGATTTACCAGGCTTACGAGCTCCAGCTCTGCTCGCTCCACAGGGTGCGGGGCCTCCATTGCCGAGGCAGGTTGCTCGACCATCCTGTCGCCAAGTGCTGGCTGAGGTACGCCCCTTCTGGCTTCGTATAGTGATGCCGCCTCGCGAACACGAAGGTCTAGAGGCAGTATCCCAGCCAGCACCAGCGCGGAATTTAACGAGACCGTCCGGTACGCCTTACATATTTTCTGTGCAATTCCCCGCTGTACTACTCCCAACTGCTTCGCTACGCCCAACTTTCCAGCTGCCGGGGCCCATACGCTGGCAGCGTATAGGACCACTGGCTCTACGGTTGCCACATATATTGTTCTTATGACTTCAGGGTGAAGTCCCCAGCTGGTCTTTGCCGCCTTGGCAAGTTGTTTATAGATTCCTATTGCCTTCCTGCATACATTTGCGACGTGTGTATTAAATGTCAGCTTCTCATCGATGGTGACGCCCAGGATTTTGATCTCTCGGGACATGGCAATGTCGATCCCGCCCATGCTCAAGCGTGGGGTGTCATATTTTAATTTGCGTGTAACGACCATTGCGTTAGTTTTTTGTGGAGCAAATTTTAGCTTATTTTGTACCCCCCACGCCCGAACGTGTTCGAGAGCGGCATTGACACGCCCTTGGATCTCCAGTGATGTATCACCATCGAAGATCAGCACAACATCGTCTGCGAAGGCCTGGCAATAGTCACCCCTAGCCTCCAGGCTCTTTATAAGCGGGTCCAATATGAGGTTCCAGAATACTGGTCCCCCTATGGAGCCCTGAACGCAGCCCTTATTTGTGGCCCTGCTAAACTCCTCACCCGCGTATCTGACTCTGACTTTTCTATTTTTGAGATAGCTGTCAATGACCCTCCTCAAGCCGATTGGACACTTTTCCTCAGCCAGACGGACCCTTATGACTGGCCACCAAGCGCTGTCAAAGGCCCCCTCTATGTCCAGTGATACTAGCACCACAATCTTCTTCAGCTCGAGTTTGCTGCGAATGTGCTGCACTAGTGCATAGAGGGAGTCCTCCGTGCTCTTCTGGGGCATGAATCCGTACTGGCGAGTACTCATCCTAGGAATCAAGTAGAACTTGAGGCGAGCCACTAACATCTTCTCATATATTTTGCCTAATATTGGCAAAAGACCGATTGGTCTGTACGCTTTTGGGTTGCCATAATCTTCTTTCCCTGGTTTCCTTAACACGATCACAATCGCCTCTTTCCAGGTGTCAGGGAAGTGGTGGCATTTCAAGCATCTATTTAGGAGAGCAAGGGCCACGTCGGGGGCACCTCTGATGGCCTGTCCACAAATATCTGCGGTGAGCCCATCTGCACCAGGAGCTTTTTTGGCGTTAAAAGACCTATACGCCGCCGTCAATTCGGTCATCACAAATGGTGGATTGCACGAGTCATCGTGTTCTCCAGCATTCACAGCATCAGCTTTTTCCCTAATTAGGCGGTGGTATGCGCTGTCGCTGTCCATGTGGTCTTCAGGGTAGAAAGTGTTGGCCAATAATTCGACTGAACCTTTCGCATCCAATACTACGGCGTCCTTTACCAGAGGTTGATCCTCTGTCCTTCCCTTTGTCCTTCCTATCACCCGGTATATCCCTTCCCAAACCCCTTCTTTGTCCTGTTTGGCGCAGAAGTTCTTCCAACTCTCGACTATGTCCTTGTTTGCCTCCGTTTCATACTCAAGTTTTTTCCTCAGGTACTCTTCGACGACCTTCGATCTTCGGGTTGGTCCAGCACATCTGATCCTGCGTTTCCTGGTGGCGACCTCCCTCTTCATTTTCTCGAGTTTCTCGGACCACCACGGCAATGTGAGTACTTCTTTGGTCTTCCTCATAGGCATTGATAATGTGCATGCGTCTCTGATTATTTGGGTGTATTTATTGATGAAAATATTTATTTGGTCAGCTGTTTTTAATTTTTCTATTTCTGTTAGGTTAATTTGGTTTTCGTGCAATAATTGTTTGAGTTTCTCATGAAACTCAGACCAATTTGCTTTTTTTGTGTTAAAAGTCCTTGTAGTTCTACTTATTTGAATGCCTTTGGACCTTCGAAGTTTAATACTAAATACAATGCCATTGTGATCCGAGCTCGTGAGGCCTTCATCTACTTTCCAGTCGTCCACCAGGTCCAGAATGTCCATCGAGCATGCTGTGATGTCAACATGGCTGCAGTATCGTTTTCCCCCTCTGATCGTATCGAAGGTCGGAATTTCCCCTCTATTGAGTATATTCAGACCCAGCTCGTCGAAAACTCCAGACACTTCTTCGCCCCGGCCATCAATTGACAGGCTCCCCCACCAGGTACTTTTTTTTTCTCCCCCGATAACCCACATTCTAGAACCTACTTGTTCCTCAACTCGTTTGAGGTGCTCGAGGTATGGCCCCACCTGCTGGTCCGGCTCAAAATAAAAAGACACGAGCGCGATATTCCAGGCACTGGTCCGGATTCCCACCACGGTGATGTTGTTCGTGGTGAGATTTGGGTACTGTATAACTGTAAGGTCTGGGTCAAAGACCGCTATTGCAGCCTTTACAGTCCCGCTTCCGGTGCCAGTGCTCTGAAAAATCCGAACACCCGTGTAGTTTCTCATGATTCCAGCCCCTCCCACGTATGGCTCCTGGAGGAGAGCGACCGCGATTCTACGCTTAACGGCTTCCAGTAGAAGCTCATTTGTTGCGAGTCTCTTCCGCTGGAGGTTTGCCTGCATAATCTTGTAGAGGTTTGGGTTGCCCTGGGTGCCCTTAGCAATACGCCACAGTTGATCTGGCGATTTCATCCCATTTACGGCGTGTTGGGCAATCGGGATTAAATGCATTGTGATCCACGCTGTCGAGCTTTGCCCTTGTGCAATTCTGGCATTTTGGTGGAACCCCCGCAAGCCAGTCGGCACATTCCGATTTTAAATGTGGACCACCACAGTGGCTGCACAGGTCGGCTGGTTCCTTACAGAATCGTCTGCCGTGCCCGTAGCCCAGGCAGCGCGTGCACTGAACCAGTGGGGTTTGGTCTTCTACCCTAACGCGCTGAAGGTCCACGTGCAGGCATCCGACTGCTGTGGCTCTTCTCCATATGGTTGGTGAGGCGCTAATCACAATGTTATTGGTGTGCGGGTTTCTGGTTCTTCTTCTAAACTTTACTTCTAGTCTGTCCTCCTCATTATCGAGGTCATGAAAGACATCTTTATTCTGGTTCCTCAGAGCCTTAAGGACATCCTCATCTGAGTTAGCAGAGAGGACGCCTCTGAGGATCAGTAATGGATCTTTGTTTTTCATTTCCTCGACATTGAGGTCTCGCCTTTCTCCTTCCAGTTTATTTTTAATTTTGCTCCTTTCTTCCCTGGTCGAAAATCCCATTATAATTTTTCTATCCTTTGCCTTCCTTACTTTTTCTACTTTGATCCATCCCTCCTTTGCATCTACCATCTTCCGTATTTTATCTAGTACTTCGTCTCCCGATTCTGAGTCATCTTTCGAGGTAACTACAATGGAGTGCAGCGTACTTCGAATTGAGTTCGGCTTTCCACTGTGATTTGCAGTTACACTCGCGTACGTTGTCCTTATCCCTTGTTCCATTGCGGCTTTCAGTTCATCCATCTTTTTGCTGTTTTCCTGAAGCAACTTAGAGTTTTCCTCAATTTTTGTTACCAGGAGAATTTGTTCGGCAAAAGTCGGCAAAGCAGCATCGGTAGTGATGGCAGTTTCGGTCTCTACCCTTTCTTTCGCCCCTCCTGAGCCTTTTAATTTAGCCTCCCTTTCCGCCTCTTTCACTAACTGATATAGCCGATCCAACGCTTCAGTGATGCCGTTTTTTATTTCGGTCTTGGTGTTTCTAGAGCTACTCAGATGGAGTTTTGCTCTGTTCAGGCAAGCCCTAGCTTCTGTTGATCGATCCGCGTAATGTAACTTTGGCGGCGTATGCTCCTCTGTCCTTTTCGTGTGCACTGCAAGAGTTTTGTTTTCCTGCGACACTGGAGGTTTCTGTGTTGCTTTTGAAGGGCCGGCCTGTGCAGTCCTGGTTGTTGGAGGGGAGGTCAGATTTATATTAGTGTCCTTGGCCGCTTCCCATTCTCCAATGCTGCGTCGAACGCTTGGAGGTGATGTTCTGGGTTTCGGTGGTGATCTCTCTCCATCCACCTTTTTTAATGGGGTCCTTATTCCGAGCATGTTGGAGATATGCGTCAGTAGTTATAAAAGTGTAAAAAAGAAAAGAAAAAATTGTATAGAAGGGTAGATATGTAAATAAAAGTGTAAATTGTATAAAAAGAAATAAGAGTGCGCTTGAGATCGTGAAGATCTCCTGTAAATATCTTGGTGTTACTTCTAAGCTAACACAGTCAGTCTATTAGTTCAATAGAACAGGTCAGACAAGAATTTTAATTGTCTTGTGTCCTCAAAACGTCTTGGTTTAGTACCAGACCTTATTCTGACGTCAGAGGGCTTCCACGAACCAGGTTCTTCGGATAAAATAAAATTTGGAATGAAAAAATTTTTGAGACTCTAGGTAGAGTCGATCTCTACCTACCACTAGACAGGTCCCGCCAAGCCCTCTCCAACGAACCCAAACACGGCCGCCCTAACCCAAAGGGTTCCCGAGAAAACCAGGTCCAAATATCTGGTTGCCAAAACAAGATGGCGCCCAGAATCCGGTTGTTTATGGTTTTCTCTGGAACCGCGTGACCGAATACCCCCGTGCTTGGGCTCCCCTGAATGGGCCCGTCAAGATCTATCGAATGCCGTTGGTTTCAGGACTGAAAATTCCTGGTTCCCGAAAACTCCTGAAATGTATCTCGTCGGGTAGGGAACGGCCAAACAATGTCTCCAAAGGAAATCCGCACTTTCTACGACCAGTGGTTCAGCCGCTGCACAAGTTCAAAAACTGATTTGACAGTTTAAGAACTGTCAATGTGAAGTTTTAAACCGCTACAGCTTGCCTCTCACTGATCGCAAAATAGTCGTGTTTGGACTCGCCTGAATCAGCTCGTTTTGCTCCGACGCGCAAAGCAGTTTTCAGGCGCCTGAAAATTTTCAGCGCCAAGGCGCCTTCAACCAAGTGGATCGTGTAGAATTTGTCTCCCCAAACACCACTGTCGAACCGCCAACTCTCTACGACCACCAGATTCGGAGCTATAGCGGGCCAAACTTTTACAAAATGGCCGCCCAGCTGTCAAATGCCGACTTAAATTGGCTATAACTCCGCAACCGTTTGCCGCACAGAACCGCGGTTTCAAATGCAGTGCCCGGCTCAACTTCCCCTATCCGTCCAAAATAGTTTCAGGCCTGAAAACTCTCAGGTCCCGAAAACGCCTGAAAATAAGCAAATAATGTTCGCGACCAATTTCCACGGGGACCTGTGGAAACCCGATGTTTTTACTACCAATAGCCTCAGAGATAATCAAGGTTTTGTGCGGCAACCAGAGAAACCAAAATGGCCGCTAAATGCTATCTTCCTTGTTTCTGGAGCTATTGGGGGCAAATTTGAGCTTAAACAATACACAATATGCTAATTGAAGATGATCCTGGTGTCTTTTTTGATTTATTTTAATTAATTAAACAGCAATGTCATAAAATAAGGAAAAATTTTGTATCTTTGTGACCGCTACTGATAAAAATTTGGAAAAAATTGCATAATTTATCTTAATTATATGTCTATCTAATAAGTACATAAAATTGAAAATTTAAAATATTCTGTCATATAAAAATTTTAAAAAGTTAAAAAATTTTGAAAATCTTTAATATCTTTTAAAATAATGTAAATAAAAATCTTAACTTAACGCAGACTTCTTCCAATGATGAGCGCGCAGCAGGATCAGAAGTAAAAAAGGGGGGTCTTGCCTGAAGAATTTTCAGGACAGGGTGTCAAAGTTTCAGTTTTCTTATGTATTTTACTTTGTTCCCGTTTGAGGTAAAAATCTGGTCTGACCGTTGTTTCCCTTGTCTTGTTATGGTGTCTCCGCTCCCAAAAGCTGAAGTCCCTGTAGTGACTGGATCAGCTACCTCATGGTCAATTTTGAGGTTAAATGAAGTGGTTTTCCTCGATTTTCTCCGCTGTGTGTTGTCGGTTTTCCTTCAAAGTGATGTCAAAACACGTGTCCAAGCGTCCTCCAAAAAGCTGATTTGGAAGATTTGAGAGATCCGATGTGGCTTCAGAACTATTGAGCTCAGAGTGGTAAGAAACTCAACGTGTGTTTGGTTTTTCCGGGAAAACTCCTGAGTGCGAGTTTTCCGGTTTAAACTTTTTACACACTTGGATGCACTGCACAAATACACAACTTTTGGTATATCACATGTCACGATTGGGTGAGAAAATACCACTTTTTTATATTTTTAAGCGCGGAGCAACTTAGAAAACGATCCGACCGCCACGAGGGTTGGGGGGGGTACTGGGTTTTTTTTTTTTTTTTTTAAATGTGGCAGGAGTGGGAAATCCATCATGGACACCCAGACTGCCTTGCAGGAAGCCAGTCTGGGTAGTGCCGGACTCCTACCGGCTAAAAACCACTCCTGCCATGCGAAAGGCCCCTGCCGCCAAGTTGCGCAGAGATATTTATGGGCTGTAGTTGAAATTTTTGTTGAGCTGTATTTTAAAAAGATAATTGTAATAAATAGTTCATAATAAAATTTCATGATAAATAATTCTAGCAAATAAATCATTAAAAAATATCACTTTATATTGTATTTAAACAAAAGAAAACAAATCTGACTATGATTGTCAGGTTTGGTTTCTTTTGTTAACTGTTCGGACTATAAAAGTAATATATACAATAAAATCATTTCTAAATTTTTTGTTTCTCATTATTGTAGGAAGTCTTTCTTGGGTAATACTTTCCCCTATCATTGCCTCTAGTTTGTATCTGGAGAAGGCATATACCGGGCAGTCAGTCAGGAGGTGGAGGACTGTCTCCTGCTTGTCGGGGTCGCAGGCGCACGCCGGGTTCTCCTTGCACTTGAAGCGAGTCAGGTACTCGGAGAACCCGCCGTGGCCTGTCAGGGCTTGGGTCAGCTCCTTGGTCATCTCCATCCTTCTTATCGTCCTGTACGCGGCGATCGCACAGGGGAAAAACATCTTCGTCGTGGCCGCCGTTTCCCCTGCACAATACCTCCGGTTCCATTCGCCCAACGTCTCCATTCGGATCATACGCTTGACGAATGAAACCGGGCATTTGTCGTAGTCGGGTTGCCGCTTCGACTTCAGGGCAGCCTCCTTCGCGAGCAAGTCGGCTCTCTCGTTGCCCTCCAGCCCCGCATGAGCTTTCACCCAGAACAGGGAGACGCTCTTGTTCTGGGCGTGAATGCAGCGGATGGCGTCTCTTGTTTCTACTGCGAGGGCATGGAGGGCTTCGGGGTTCACGACTGTCTGGAGGGCTGCCATGGAGTCGCTGTAAATAGCGAACGCCGTCTCGGTCCTTCGGAGGACTTCCTTCACTGCTTTGCAGAGGGCGAGAAGCTCGGCCTGGTAGACGGTAGAGTAAGACGGCAAAGCAAGTTTGAGGGCCTTGACCTCCGCCTGGTCGGTCCACACCGACACTGCGGCTCCGACCTTGCCCTCAATCTTGCTGCCGTCTGTAAATATTCGCACCGCATAATCGCGGTGCTCATTGTAATGTTCCTCGTCTACCAGGCATCGCAGTGCAATGGCCCTCTGCTCAGCCGGATGCGGCATCTCTAGCGCCGATACCACCCGCTCGATCTCCCGGTCTCCCAGCGCTGGGTGAGGTACCCCTCTCTTGGCCTCGTACAGCGAGGCTGCCTCCTTAATCCGGAGGTCAAGAGGGAGTATCCCAGCCAGCACCAGTGCTGAGTGTAGGGAGACCGTGCGGTAGGCTCGGCACAGCTTTTGCGCGAAGCTCCTCTGGACGGCGTTCAGCTTCTTCTGCAACCCGACTTTGTTGGCGGCCGGCGACCACGCGCTCGCCGCGTACAGGATGATAGGCTCCACTGCAGCCGTATAGATGCAGCGGATTACCTCTGGATGGAGACCCCAGCTGACCCTAGCTGCCCGCGACAGCTGTTTATATATGCCGACGGCTCGGGAACAGACGTTTGCGACGTGAGTGTTGAAAGTCAACTTATGGTCGATGGTGAGACCGAGCAGTTTGATTTCCTCAGACATGCCAATGTCTACCCCACCCATCCGGAGACATGGGGTGTCATGCTTCAGTTTGCGCGTGACCAGCATTGCTTTGGTCTTATGCGGCGCAAACCGAAGCTTGTTCGAGACACCCCATGCTCGCACGTACTCGAGGGCGACATTGGCATCCCTCTGGATTTCAAGAGCCGTCTCACCATCGAACACAAGGACAATGTCGTCAGCAAACGCCTGGCAATAGACCCCCATTTCCTCCAGAGCCTTTAAAAGAGGATCCAGCACAAGGTTCCAAAATATGGGACCACCGATTGACCCCTGGACGCATCCCTTCTCGGTCCTGGATTCGTACTCCACTCCCGCATATCTGACCTTCACCACCCTCTCGGACAAGTAGCTGTCTATGACCCGCCTCAAGTTTACAGGACACTTTTCCTCAGCCAGTCGGACTCGTATGGCTGGCCACCATGCGCTATCGAAGGCCCCCTCAATATCCAGGGACACAATCGTGACAAGCCTCTTTGCGTTGAGTCCGTCACGAATGTGCCCCATCAGCGTATAGAGGGAGTCTTCGGTGCTTCGCTGAGGCATGAATCCGTACTGGCGAGTACTCATCCTGGGTAGCAGATAAAACTTGAGTCGGGCCACGAGCAGCTTCTCGAAGACCTTGCCGAGAACAGGCAAAAGCCCAATTGGCCTGTATGATTTTGGGGTGGTGTAGTCGTCTTTAGCGGGCTTGCGGAGCACGACGATAGTTGCCTCTTTCCAGGACCGCGGAAAGTATCCATGCGCCAGGCACTTGTTTACCAAGCGCAGAACTAAGTCTGGGTCTTGTCGGATCGTGTGGCCCCATATGTCCGCCGTCAGACCGTCGGAACCGGGGGCTTTTTTGGGGTTGAACGAGGAGACAGCTCGCTCCAGCTCGTCGAGTGTGAAGGGAGGGTCCGAAGGTTCAGCTTCGTACCCCCCGTTCACCTCTTCAGCTCGTTGCCGCACACGTTTGTGCTCCTCGTTATCCCCCTCCGAACGGTCCTCTGGGTAGAACACCTGTGCCAGATACATCGCCGAGGCCTCTGGGTCTAGAGTCCGGCCGTCCCTCACCATCGGCAAATCCTCCTCTCTCTTCTCCGTCCTACGGATCACTCGGTATATACCTTCCCACAAGCCTTCCCTGTCCTGCTTCTCGCAGAACCCCTTCCAGCTCTCGATTTTAGCTTGGACTACTGCACGCTCGTACTCTTTCTTCTGTTTCAGGTACTCCTCAACAACCTTTGGTCTACGAACTGGCGCTGCACAGCGAATCCTCCGCTTTTTAGTGACTACTAGCCTCTTCAGACTGGCGAGTTCATCAGACCACCACGGCACGGTTATCCTCTCTTTGGTCTTCTTTTTGGGTATCACGGATGTACAGGCGTCTTGCACTGCCGTTGTAAGTCCCTCGACTACCAGGTCTATTTTGTCCCTGCTGTCGATTTGATCGAACAGACTTACGGTCAAATTGTTGCTTTGCATAATTTGGCGCAGTTTCTTACGAAACTGCGTCCAATTTGCTTTCTTGGTGTTGTAGATCCTGGTAGTCCGGTTAACCGTGATACCCAAAGACTTCTCGAGGTGTATACTAAACTCAATGCCGTTGTGGTCCGACCCTGTCAAGTCGTCAACGACTCGCCAGCCGTCGGTCACCGTCAGCATATCTGCCGTGCAGGCTGTGACATCGACGCAGCTCGTGTAACGTCTGTCACCACGAACTACGTCGAAGGTTGGAGTTTCCCCTCTGTTGAGTACCTGCAGTCCAAGCTGGTCGAGAGCTCCCAGCATCTCGTCGCCTCTGCTGTTGGTCTCACTGCTGCCCCACCAGATACTCCAGGCATTGGCGTCTCCTCCCATGATGAGCCTATGCGGGCCGGTCTCGCTTTCCACCTTTTTGAGGCTGTCCAGGTATGGCCCTAGGGGCTGGTCCGGTTCGAAGTAGAACGAGACCAGAGTTAGTCTCCAGGCACCAGTTTGGATCCCCACCACGACGATGTTGTCCGTGGTGAGTTCTGGGTACTGTCGTACGGTCAGTTTGGGGTCAAAGACGGCTATGGCCGCTTTGACAGTCCCTTCTCCTTGCCTGGTGCTCTGGAAGATTCGGACACCTCTGGTCCCGCTCATCCTCTTCACACTGCCCACGTAGGGTTCCTGGATCAGCGCTGCGGTGGCTTTGCGCTTCTCGGCCTCAAGCATAAGCTCTTGGGTCGCCAACTTCTTCCTTTGGAGATTTGCCTGGAGCATCTTGTACGGCATCGTGTTTGCTGGGACCACCTTAGCAATAGGCGACGGACGCTCGTGCCAGCCTGTCCCACCTGACTCGAACAGGACACTCAGGGTTAAAGGCGTTGTGATCGGTTCTCTCCATCTTCGCCTTGACGCAGTTGGGGCACTTAGGTGTTTCCGCCTTTAGCCACTGGGCACATTCTGCTCGTAGGTGCTGGCCTCCACAGTGGCTGCATGAGTCGGCCGGTTCTTTACAGAGCCGCCGACTATGTCCATAGCCCAAGCACCTAGTGCACTGCACCAGTGGCGACTGGTCATCGACGAAGACGGTCTGGAGATCGATGCGCGCTCTTCCCTTCTCGAGCATCCTGTTCCAGACAGCCGGAGACGTGCTGACAACGACGTTGCTGGTTTGAGGGTTCCGCGAGTTCCTCTTGAATTTAACCGTCATTCGATCCTCCCCGTTGTCGAGACCGCGAAAGACGTCCCGGTTTTGATTCCGTAGCGCCTCCAGCAGTTCCTCGTCGGAGTGTATGCGGAGGACGCCACGGAACACTAGCAGCGGGTCCTTGTTCTTCACGTCCTCGACAACGAGGTGGTCTCCTGACTTCTCTATCCTTTCCCTAACTTTCTTCCTATCTTCCGCCGACCTACAGCCCATAATAATTTTCCGGGCTTTGGCCTTTCTTACGCTCTCTATATCAATTCCTCCCTCTTTGGCTTTAACCGCCTCTCTTATTTTCTTTATTACGTCCTCCCCAGAATCCCCCTCGTCTTTTGACGTCACCACTATCGAGTGTAGCGCGGCCCTGCCTGGGGTCTGCCTTTTCGGTGGACCCGCCGCCACACTCGCGTAGGTAGCCGTCTTCTCCAGTAGTTCCCCCTGCCTCTCCATCACTCGCTGCAGCTTTTTCATCTTCTCGCTGCTCTCCTTCACCAGCGCGCTATGCTCCGCTAGTGAAGCGAGCAGCGAGTTAACCTCCGGGAGGATTTTGGGTGCCTCTGGCGGAAGTGTGGCCGTAATGACCTCCCTCCTTGCCTGCTCAGCCGCCTTTAATTGTGCTGTAGCCACCGCCTCCTCCTTCACGAGCTGGTACAGTCGTTCCACTGATTGGGTGATCCCGGCTTTCAAGTCTGCCCTCAGATTACGCGAGTCGCCGAGATGTGACTTCGCGCGCAGAAGGCAGTTGCGAGCCTCGGTCACCCGATCGGTGGGTTTGCTCGGCTGAATCTGGCTCGTCCCCGGTGACGCTCCCGTCGTCTCAGTGGAAGTTCGGCGCGCCGCGGCCTTGTTGTCCGGCTGGGAAGGGGCGCGCTTTGCAGACTTCTGGGAGGCTGTCACGGTCGGGGAAGCTTTTTTAGATGGCTTCGCGGCGGCTGAATGGAGAGGCTGTGACTCCGCTATTTTCCCATTTTCCCACTCACCAATGCTTCGCCTCACACTAGAGGCCTGAGTTGAAGCACTGGGAGGGGAAACCTCCCCCTCGAAGGTGATGTTGAGTGCCGCGTTCGACGGAGAGACATGGGGTCCTGCGGAGATTTTCTTGGCCGGGGTCCTGGAGAGGAACATTGTAGGGAGTGGAGATATTGAATCAATTAATAATAAAGAAAATATGTAATACAACTATTAATTATATATGTTTAAAACAATATACTGATCCCTGTAAAGAGGGGATCGGCAGGTCAATAAAACAGTCAAAATATTTTTCCTCGATAGAGGTGTCAATAAATAATTAAAAATACAAAATAATAATAAAATAATAAATTTTAAAACTGATGTACTGATCCCTGTAAAGAGGGGATCAGTAGTCTAATACGAGTCACAAAAATTCCTAAACAAAGGTCAATAAGGAGCGTCAAATTCCCTAACACGTTTGCACTGCTCCTGTACAGGGGGATCAGTCAGTCAATAACCCTCAACCCTCAGAACGTGCAACTAATTAACCCACAAATGTATATATTTGCTCGTCTTACCACCCCCTGTTATTTAAAGCAATAAAAATAAATTGCAAAACCTACAAATAAAAATAAAGGGTGGGTGGGCGGGCGGAAAATTTGAAGTTTTTGCGGTTTTTTACTGTCGGGTGTAAAATTTTCCAATGGGACGCAAATTTTTTAGTGTCGGGGCGCACAGGCGACGCGCTGGCCCGTGTTTTGAGACTACTTTGGTCACGATCGGACCACAAAAACGGGAGTTATTATCAGATAAGTGTCAATTTTTTAATAAAAAAGTCAATATTTTGTCAAAATCGAAAAATTTTCTTCTACGAAATGTCTAATCTGATTTGTTTTTTGCAGGAATCCTGTAGGGCGAGCAGAGGCGCGTACGACGGCACCCTCAGAACCGACCTACGTCAACCAGGGATCGAGTTATAAAATTTTGAACTTATGAAAATTTGGAAAAATGGTTTTTCTAGAATAAAAAGTTTCCCTGTGAAAATCTTTGAATTATTTTACCAGGATCGTATAGGTCTCGCAGAGACGCGTCCAAAAACGTATAATAGTACCCTGTAGCTAGTATATATAGGTTACGAATCAGATGACACCTTCGAAATCAACGCTCTGGCTAGTAAACTTTTGAGCGAATATCTATATAGCTATAGTACTATAAATTTTGGGTTAGGTTAGGTTTTTTTTTTTTTTTTTTTTTTTATACTTCTACCTCCAACTTTCGTCGGAGTCTATGCTGGCTATTTGAGTTCTCAATCATTCCAGTTCTCGCTTGTATGCCTCTCGCACTTTCATTCTTCATACATGATCTTTCTGTCATTCATCCTCTTTTGCTCCTTCAATGGGTGGGATTCCCAACTACTACTGTATTCTACTAATCTATTCTTGCTAACTACATTTATATATTTACTTTATTCAGAAATAGGATTTGCGGGCTTTTTAAATAATTTGAGGAGACTGTGTTTATTTTTACAATTTCATACATTATTTTTGTTGTTCTTCCAAAATTTTCTTTAACAGTTTTTATTTCGGTTTTTACAGGCAGGATAAGGGCAGACAGTTTTCCATTATAACTATACAATTTATCTTGGCTTAATTTCTAGCATAATCTTATAACAGACCATATTCTTACTTTACAGAGACGGGAAAGTTACATATATTTACATCTATTTTAAGCTTAGTCTAGTTTATATACTTATTATTTATTTCCTTTTTTTACATATCTTATTACTATGCTAGCCTATAATATAATATACTATATTATGTTAGCATATTTGCTTATGCGGTTTTATTTCGATCTATTACTATTTGCGCTACGTATTTACTATACTCTAGGAATATTTCATTCTTCTTGCTTTTCATAATATCCCTCAGGTTATTGCGTGTTATTTTCGTATCCAATGCATGCTCGACGTTAAAACGATGCCTGTCAAATTGAGGGCAATCGAATAGTATGTGCGGTACAGTTTCGCTTTCATCTGGGTCACAGGTGCACGCTGGACTCCCCTTGAGCTTGAAACGGTTCAAGTACTCGGAGAATCCACCGTGCCCCGTCATTATCTGCGTGATAAGGCTGTTGTAATCTATCTTCCGGATTACCTTGTAGGCTGTCCGGACATCCGCGAAAAACAGTTTCGTCACAGAGGCCGTCTCTCCAAGTCCGTATCTTAGGTTCCATTCGTCAAGCGATGCCACACGTATGCTTCGCTTGACGAATGAGACCGGACACTGATCGTAATCGGGCTTTCTTTTGGAGTTTTCAGCGGCCTCCTTTGCTAGCTGGTCGGCTCTTTCATTCCCCTGCAGACCCACATGGGCTTTAATCCAGAACAAGTTTATAACCTTGTTCTGGCGGGATGCAGATCGGATGTTATCCCTAGCTTCTACCGCAAGAGGGTGGCGTGATCCGGGATTTGTCAATGTTTGAAGAGCCGCCATTGAGTCGCTGAATACTCCAAATGAAGACGCCTTGAGCTTGGTTACCTCCTTAGTTGCCCTTGCAATTGCCAGAAGTTCAGCCTGGTAAACCGTGCAGTGTTTTGATAGAGCAAGCTTGAGGGCTCTGGTCTCGGTCTCACCATTCCATATGGACACAGAAGCGCCGACCCCTCCTCCGATCTTGCTCCCGTCCGTGAAAATGCGGACATCAAAGCTGCACCTGTCCAGCTGCTCTTGGTTTACCAGGCTGTCGAACTGTAAGATATCGCGTGCCGCAGGATGGGGATCATCGATTGCAGCGGTCATTCGTTCGATCTCCCTGTCCCCCAGTGATGTCTGAGGTATTCCCCTCTTGGCTTCATACAAAGATGCCACCTCACGAACTCTAATGTCGAGGGGGAGTAACCCAGACAGCACCAGTGCTGAGTTCAGGGAGACCGTGCGGTATGACTTGCACATCTTTTGGGCAATTCCACGCTGAACGGACCCGAGTTTCTTTTTAGTACCCAGCTTTTCAGCTGCCGGCGCCCAAACGCTTGCAGCGTAAAGCATAATGGGCTCTATCACCGCCACATACATTATCCGTATCACTTCTGGGTGTAACCCCCAACTAACCCTAGCAGCTCTACACAGCTGCTTGTAGATCGCGATTGCCTTGCTACAAGCGAGTGAAATGTGTTTGTTGAAGGTCAATTTTTCGTCGATTGTTACACCCAGAAGCTTTACTTCATTCGACATTTTAATTTCTGTTCCCCCCATGCTCAGGCGTGGTGTGTCGTATTTAAGCTTCTTGGTTATGACCATGGCCACTGTCTTGTGCGGTGCAAATTTTATTTTATTATCGACACCCCACGCCAGAACATGATTGAGTGCAGCATTGGCACGTCCCTCTATGTCTCGCGCCGTCTCCCCGTCAAAGACTAGAACGACATCGTTCGCAAAAGCCTGAATGTACGTTCCCCGAGCTTCGGCCTCTTTTATGAGGGGGTCTAGGACCAAGTTCCAAAAAATAGGGCCTCCAATCGAGCCCTGGACGCAGCCTTTATTAGTTCCCTTCACATATACTTCCCCACCGTACCGGATTGCGACCTTGCGGTCTTTGAGATAACTGTCTATGACCCGCCTAAGGTTGACAGGACACTTTTCTTCCGCCAGTCGGGTCCTTATTGCCGGCCACCATGCGCTATCAAATGCCCCCTCTATGTCCAAAGATACGAGCGTAACAATCCGTTTTTGGTCAAGCTTCTTTTGGACATGTTGCATAAGGTCGTAGAGGGCATCTTCCGTGCTTTTCTGTGGCGTAAACCCATACTGACGGGTACTCATGTTTGGCAGAAGGTGAAACCTTAGACGGGCCACCAGCATCTTTTCATAGATTTTCCCCAATATAGGCAACAGTCCAATCGGCCTATATGATTTGGGGCTGGAATAGGTCTCTTTTCCAGGCTTTTTGAGGATCACGACAGTTGCCTCTTTCCAGGCAGTGGGGAAGCAGTGAAATTCTAGGCACTTGTTGAGGAACCTCAAAAACAATTCCGGATCATTACCCACAGCGTGACGACAAATATCTGCGGTAAAGCCGTCCGATCCTGGTGCCTTCTTCGGGTTGAAAGAATCCATCGAATTTTGTAACTCGGCCATCGTAAAGGGTGGGTCACAAGGATCATTTTGCTCGCCAGAGTTGACTGTTTCAGCCTTAATTCGAATGGATCGGTGATGTGCGTTATCGGATTCTATTTGGTCTTCCGGATAAAAAGTCTCCGCCAGCAGTTTGACGGACCCCTTTGCATCTAGAACATCACCATTTCTTTCCAAAGGCAGGTCCTCCTCTCTACGCTGTGTCCTACCTATTACCCTATATATTCCCTCCCAGACCCCCTCCCTATCCTGTCTCCCACAGAATTCCTTCCAGCTCTCGGTTTGAGCTTTGGCCACTTCCGACTCATACTCCTCTTTCTTTTTCAGGTACTCTTCTATGACCTTCGACTTCCGGATTGGGGCGGCGCAGCGGATCCTACGCTTCATAGTGACGACGGTCTTCTTCATCTCGACGAGTCTCTCGGACCACCACGGCAAGGTAAGTTCTTCTTTTGCTTTTTTAATTGGTATAGTCTGTTTACATGCTTCATCAATTGCTCTAGTTAGGTTTTCTGTTACTACGTCTATTTGCTCTATTTTATTAATTTTCTCTATTTCAGCTATCGTGAATTTAAAATCTATTTTCAACTGTCTAAATTTCTCATGAAAGTCAGACCAGTTCGCTTTTCTAGTGTTGTATTTACGGGTAGTCCGTTCAACTTTGACACCCTTTGATTTTTGCAAGATGATTTTGAACGTGATGCCGTTGTGATCCGAGCTCGTGAGTCCCTCGTCAACCCTCCAGTCATCTATCATGTCCAAGATATCATTGGAGCAAGCGGTGATATCTACATGACTACTGTACCGCTTTCCTCCCCGGATAGTGTCGAAGGTCGGAATTTCCCCTCTGTTCAGTATGTTCAGATTTAGCTCACCGAGAGTTCCTGCTACCTCTTCCCCCCTAAGGTCCGCCGTTGGACTGCCCCACCACATGCTCTTGGCGTTGGCGTCGCCTCCAACGATCAGTTTTTTGGAACCGACTGCGCGCTCTATTTGTTTGAGGTGTTCCAAATAGTGGTCAATTTGCTGGTCTGGCTCAAAGTAAAAGGAGACAAGCGTGACTTCCCAAGCACTGGTCTGGATTCCCACCACAACGATATTGTTTGTGGTGAGTTTTGGGTACTGCTTGACTGTGAAGTCACTGTTAAAGACAGCTATTGCTGCCTTTACAGTCCCGTCTCCTGTTCCAGTGCTCTGGAAGATCCTAACGCCCCTGTGACTCCTCATTACTTTGGCCCCACCTACATACGGTTCCTGTAGAAGCGCAAGTGCTATCCCACGTTCCGTGGCTTCTGTGAGAAGCTCATTGGTTGCTAGCTTCTTGCGTTGGAGGTTTGCCTGTATTACTCCATAGGGAGTGTTCGCCATAGAGGTGCCCTTAGCAATAGGCAACGGTTGACCTAGCCATCTCATCCCATTTTTTGCGCAGAGGACAGTCATGGCTAAAAGCATTGTGCTGTGCACCGTGCTCAACTTTTGCCCTGGTACAATTTCGGCAAACAGGTGGTAAGCCCGAAAGCCAGTCCGAACACTCAGATCTCATATGCGGACCGCCGCAGTGACCACACAGGTCTGCAGGCTCTTTGCAGAACCGCTTGCCGTGTCCAAAGCCCAAACAGCGGGTGCATTGAACCAACGGGGTCTGATCCTCGACCCTGATGCGCTGGAGATCTATGTGAACGGTTCCAATGTCCACCACTCGTCGCCAGATGGCAGGCGAGACGCTAATAATAATGTGGCCTATATGAGGGTTCCTTGTCCTTCTACGGTATCTTACTTCCACTCTGTTTTCCTCAGTGCCGAGGCCGTCAAAGACACCCCGGTTCTGATTTCGAAGCGCCTTAAGGACGTCTTCGTCGGTATTTATTACCAAAACGTTCCTCAGGATCAGAAGTGGGTCCCTGTTCTTGACTTCCTCGACATTGAGGTCAACGCCTTCTTTTTGAAGTCGGTCTTTTATCTTACCCCTTTCTTCTTCGGTTTGTAGACCTATTATCACTTTCCTATCCTTAGCCTTCCTCACTTTTTCCACCTTGATCCAGCCATCCTTTGCATTTATTGCTTTTCTGACTCTGTCCAGTATCGCATCACCCGTCTCCACTTCGTCCTTAGATGACACTACCACAGAGTGCAAAGTGTTACGCTTTGGTATTTCCTTTACTCCCTGGGCTGAGGCCACACTCGCGTAGGTAACTCCATTCTCGAGAAACTTCCTTTGGTGTTCTATTGCGTTTTTCAGCTCCTCCATCTTTTTATTGTTTTCCACAAGGAGGCTTGTCTGAAGTTCAATTTTTTGCACAATTGTGGCAGTATCTTCCTTTTCGGGTGAAATTCTGTCAGTCGATCGAGGCTCTGCAGGATAAGCTTCCCTGGTCATATCTCTTCTAGCCAGCTTAAGCTCCGATTCGACTTCCTTTACCAGTTGGTAAAGTCGTTCAGTGGCCTCAGAGATTCCATTCTTAATCTCTGTTTTTGTATTCCTGGAGCTGTTTAAGTGTAGCTTAGCCTTGACGAGGCAGGCCTTTGCTTCCGCCGTTCGGTCTGAGTATTTAATGTTCGGCGGCGAGAGTGTGTCAGCAGACTTCCTTGTCTGTGTCACAGTTACACTCTCTTGCGTAAAAGCGAGTTTTGTTTTTATTCTCGCAGGGCCGGCCTGCGACGTCTGCTCAGTTGTAGCGAGATCGGGGCTGCTGTTTGGGGCTTCCCAGTTCTCTATGCTACGTCTAACATTTGATGAGGCGGCAGCTCCAGGTTTAGGCGGTGACTTTTTTCCTCCGGCCGCTTTTAGCGGTGTTCTGTGGCCGAACATGTTGGAGAGTATGCGTCAAATATAAGTAAAATAAAATAAAACTGTCAATAGGGACAATTTGTTAAAAATAAATTTTGTATAAAATAAAAAGAGAACGCACAAAAGTACAAAATAAAACCGCACAAACACTTATAACTAAAATAATTTCTACAAACAATACTTGTAAAAATGTCTTGAATTGAGCTCTACCATAGACTCCTGGTTGTAGACAGCTGTCAGGGGCTTCGAGTAAGCCTGAGAGTCGATTTTCACTGTCAGAACCTATTTTTGTTGCTTTTTCGTAAAACGGCTCTATGTAGAGTCAATTCAATGCCTTCACTGCACAAAGCTCGCCGAGCCCGTCCCAACGAACTCAAACACGAAGCAACTAGTCCCAGTGGTCCCGGAGCAATTAAAGTTTAAAAATTTTTGGTTTTTTCCAAGATGGCTGCCCAAATAATCTCCAAATCAGTTATCTCCGCGACCAATAGACCGAAAACCCCCGTGCTTAGGCTCGTCTCAACGCGCTCGACAAGATCGCTCAATGGTATACTTTTCAGGCTGAAAAATTTCTGACCCCTGAAAACGCCTGAAAGCCGGTCCACCTGCTAAGCAAGTATATGCTGACCCTCCAAGAAAAAACCCCGCCGTTCTACGACCCTCCGTTGCGGAGATATGAGTGTTTAAAGTCAGATAAAATGGCGTCACAACTGTCAAAGTCAAATTTTGACAGGTAATATCTCCGTTTCAAACGGTCACAGAACCCTCGAGTTTGGGCTCTCCAGACTCGGCTTGAGCTTACCAATCTGCTGAAACTGTTTTCAGGACCCCGAAAAATTTTCACTCTGAACCGCCTGAAAATGTGGGATAGGAGAGACAAGAAGCCACAGAGTTCAAATTCAAAAACCGCAAACTCCTACGACTCTTGGTTCAAGAGTAGTTGCGGTTCAAAGTTCAACAAAATGGCCGCCGAACTGTCAAAAGTCAATTTAAAATGCCCGTAACTCCGGAACCCTACGTCGAAGAAAGTTCGGGTTTTGGATCTACAGCTCGGCGTCACCCCAAGTATATCCTGAAAACCGTTTCAGCGCTGAAAAATTTTTCAGGTCAAATATTCCTGAAACTCAACTATGGGCATAGTCCATAAAATGTACTAACTAAAATCGAAAAACCGAATGTCATCGGCCCAGTGGTTCCTGAGATATGGCTGATTAAAATTTTAAAACTAAAAAACCAAACTAATAAAATTTAATGAAACTCTCAAATTTGGAGATAATCAGCCAGTGTTTGGGCTCAAATAGGTCGCAATAGACTTATTTGACCCAGTCCCGATGTCAAAATTTGCTATTTTCTATTTATTTCGAATTAAATGCTCAAAAATGGTAAAAATTTGATAACTCAGGATCCACTGTAAATAAAATTATGAAAAAAATGAAAATAAATAGGGTAAATCTGGCACTATACGAGTAAAGGTTAAAATTTTGAAAAACTAAATAATTTCATTTAAAATTTTCTGAAAAAGTGAGTTTTTGATAAAATTAATTATATTTTAAAAACTAATAAATTAAAAAATCTGAAATTAACAATTTGTGTTCTTCTAGTGAGAGCGCCAAGGACTGCAGTTGAAGATCTTCTAAATATTTCTTGTATCCGGAGATATAAGGGTCAGATTTTTGGAAATTCAAAGTCCTGGCAAAAATCAGGTTTGAAAGTTATGAAAAATTTACTTGCGGCATTAGTCTTGACTGTTATAGAAGATGACTACTGCAAATTTTCAGGCGTCTGACGCTGCAGATTCGGTGTTTTCAGCTCCACGTGGTTTTCGATTTTGCTGAATAACTCCAAGCGTGTTGAGTTTTTCAGCCTCCTGGGTTGTCAGGACGTTGTGCGGTAAGAACCGCCTCCCGATTTTCCAATAAAAAAGGTAGGTCGTCGATCTGGATTTTGCAGCGTTTGCGAAATAAGTTTTTTCCTATAAACTTAACCTCAATAATTAAGGTTTTTTCAGGATTTAACACTGTTTCACTGCAATCCGGGTAAACACAATCACAGGGGCGTGTAGGTTTTTCTTTGCCCAGCACAAAGACACCAAACTCGTCAAAATCGGACAACTTTAGACCAGTTTTTTGATTTTTTAAGCGCGGAGCGACTCCAAAAACGATCCGACCGCCACGAGAGTCAGGGGGGTACTGGGGTTAGGTTAGGTTAGGTTAGGTTAGGTTAGGTTAGGTTAGGTTAGGTTAGGTTAGGTTAGGTTAGGTTAGGTTAGGTTAGGTTAGGTTAGGTTAGGTTAGGTTAGGTTAGGTTAGGTTAGGTTTTTTTTTTTTTTTTTTTTTTTTTGTGGCAGGAGTGGGAAATCCATCATGGACACCCAGACTGTCTTGTAGGAAGGCAGTCTGGGTAGTGCCGGACTCCTACCGGCTAAAAACCACTCCTGCCATGCGAAAGGCCCCTGCCGTCAAGTTGCGCAGGGATTTATATAGGCTGTAGACATATTTTTAGCAACTTTGTATTTGTACTTTTCATAACAATGTTGTATAATATATTGGATTGTCAAAATGTAATAGTCATTAATTAATAGTTCACTTTTTTTAAATTTCGGTTATTTGCAATTCACATCATCATAATATTCAATAAATAATTTAAATATACATTCACAGATAGTCAATTTATAGTAAAATAATTCATTAATAATTTATGTGTAAGATTTTTGGGTATGTGTCAATTTATGTTGCCCAATTAATTTTTATTCTTTTTGTTTACAGACAAAACAATTTTTGTTATTAATTCTATAAATTCTTTTCTGTATTTTTTGTTGCTAATGAATTCGCACAGATTTTCTTTAATAAGTTTTTCCCCATTTCGTGCTTCAAAATTATATCTATGCGAGGCATATACCGGGCAGTCCGTCAGGAGGTGGAGGATTGTCTCCTGCTTGTCGGGGTCGCAGGCGCACGCCGGGTTCTCCTTGCACTTGAAGCGAGCCAGGTATTCGGAGAATCCGCCGTGGCCTGTTAGGGCTTGGGTCAGCTCCTTGGTCATCTCCATCCTTCTTATCGTCCTGTACGCGGCGATAGCACAGGGGAAGAACAACTTCGTCGTGGCCGCCGTTTCTCCTGCACAATACCTCCGGTTCCATTCGCCCAGCGTCTCCATTCGGATCATACGCTTGACGAATGAAACCGGGCATTTGTCATAGTCGGGTTGCCGCTTCGACTTCAGGGCAGCCTCCTTCGCGAGCAAGTCGGCTCTCTCGTTGCCCTCCAGCCCCGCATGAGCTTTCACCCAGAACAAGGAGACGCTCTTGTTCTGGGCGTGAATGCAGCGGATGGCGTCTCTTGTTTCTACTGCGAGAGCATGGAGGGCTTCGGGGTTCACGACTGTCTGGAGGGCTGCCATGGAGTCGCTGTAAATAGCGAACGCCGTCTCGGCCCTTCGGAGGACTTCCTTCACTGCTCTGCAGAGGGCGAGAAGCTCAGCCTGGTAGACGGTAGAGTAAGACGGCAAAGCAAGTTTGAGGGCCTTGACCTCCGTCTGGTCGGTCCACACCGACACTGCGGCTCCGACCTTGCCCTCAATCTTGCTGCCGTCTGTGAAAATACGCACCGCGTAGTTGCGGTGCTCATTGTATTGTTCCTCGTCTACCAGGCGTCGCAGTGCAATGGCCCTCTGCTCAGCCGGATGCGGCATCTCTAGTGCCGATACCACCCGCTCGATCTCCCGATCTCCCAGCGCTGGGTGAGGTACCCCTCTCTTGGCCTCGTACAGCGAGGCTGCCTCCTTAATCCGGAGGTCAAGAGGGAGTATCCCAGCCAGCACCAGTGCTGAGTGTAGGGAGACCGTGCGGTAGGCTCGGCACAGCTTTTGCGCGAAGCTCCTCTGGACGGCGTTCAGCTTTTTCTGCAACCCGACTTTGTTGGCGGCCGGCGACCACGCGCTCGCCGCGTACAGGATGATAGGCTCCACTGCAGCCGTATAGATGCAGCGGATTACCTCTGGATGGAGACCCCAACTGACCCTAGCTGCCCGCGACAGCTGTTTATATATGCCGACGGCTCGGGAACAGGCGTTTGCGACGTGAGTGTTGAAAGTCAACTTATGGTCGATGGTGAGACCGAGCAGTTTGATTTCCTCAGACATGCCAATGTCTACCCCACCCATCCGGAGACATGGGGTGTCATGCTTCAGTTTGCGCGTGACCAGCATTGCTTTCGTCTTATGCGGCGCAAACTGAAGCTTGTTCGTGACACCCCATGCTCGCACGTACTCTAGGGCGACATTGGCATCCCTCTGGACTTCAAGAGCTGTCTCACCATCGAACACAAGGACAATGTCGTCAGCAAACGCCTGGCAATAGACCCCCATTGCCTCCAGAGCCCTTAAAAGAGGATCCAGCACAAGGTTCCAAAATATGGGACCACCGATAGACCCCTGGACGCATCCCTTCTCGGTCCTGGATTCGTACTCCACTCCCGCATATCTGACCTTCACCACCCTCTCAGACAAGTAGCTGTCTATGACCCGCCTCAAGTTCACAGGACATTTTTCCTCAGCCAGTCGGACTCGTAGGGCTGGCCACCATGCGCTATCGAAGGCCCCCTCAATATCCAGGGACACAATCGTGACAAGCCTCTTTGCGTTGAGTCTGCCACGAATGTGCCCCATCAGCGTATAGAGGGAGTCTTCGGTGCTTCGCTGGGGCATGAATCCGTACTGGCGAGTACTCATCCTGGGTAGCAGATAAAACTTGAGTCGGGCCACGAGCAGCTTCTCGAACACCTTGCCGAGAACAGGCAAAAGCCCAATCGGCCTGTATGATTTTGGGGTGGTGTAGTCGTCTTTAGCGGGCTTGCGGAGCACGACGACGGTTGCCTCTTTCCAGGACCGTGGAAAGTATCCATGCGCCAGGCACTTGTTTACCAAGCGCAGAACTAGGTCTGGGTCTTGACGAATCACGTGGCCCCATATGTCCGCCGTCAGACCGTCTGAACCGGGGGCTTTTTTGGGGTTGAACGAGGAGACCGCTCGCTCCAGCTCGTCGAGTGTGAAGGGAGGGTCTGAAGGTTCAACTTCGTTCCCCCCGTTCACCTCTTCAGCTCGTTGCCGCACCCGTTTGTGCTCCTCGTTATCCCCCTCCGAACGGTCCTCCGGGTAGAACACCTGTGCTAGATACCTCGCCGAGGCCTCTGGGTCTAGGGTCCTGCCGTCCCTCACCATCGGCAAATCCTCCTCTCTCTTCTCCGTCCAACGAATCACCCGGTATATACCCTCCCATAGGCCTTCCCGATCTTGCTTTTCGCAGAACCCCTTCCAGCTCTCGACTTTAGCTTGGACTATTGCACGCTCGTACTCTGCCTTCTGTTTCAGGTACTCCTCAACAACCTTTGGTCTACGAACTGGCGCTGCACAGCGGATCCTCCGCTTTTTGGTGACCACTTGCCTCTTCAAGCTGGCCAGCTCATCGGACCACCACGGCACGGTTAACCTCTCTACACTTTTCTTTTTGGGTATCACGGATGTACAGGCGTCTTGCACTGCCGTTGTAAGTCCCTCGACTACCAGGTCTATTTTGTCCCTGCTGTCGATTTCATCGAACAGACTTACGGTCAAATTGTTGTTTTGCATAATTTGGCGCAGTTTCTTACGAAAATGCGCCCAATTTGCTTTCTTGGTATTGTAGATCCTGGTAGTCCGGTTTACCGTGATACCCAAAGACTTCTCGAGGTGTATACTAAACTCAATGCCGTTGTGGTCCGACCCCGTCAGGTCGTCTACGACTCGCCAGCCGTCGGTCGGTTAGTTAGGTTAGGTTAGGTTAGGTTAGGTTAGGTTAGGTTAGGTTAGGTTTTTTTTTTTTTTTTTTTTTTTTTTTTTTAAATTGTGGCAGGAGTGGGAAATCCATCATGGACACCCAGACTGCCTCACATGTAGACAATCTGGGTAGTGCCGGACTCCTACCGGCTAAAAACCACTCCTGCCATGCGAAAGGCCCCTGCCGTACATTGACGCAGGGCTGTTGGGATGGGCTGTACGTTAATAAAATCGTTCTAGTTGTACATCGTCAAATAAAAATAATAAATTAAATAATAAATAATTAAATAATAATCAAAATTGTCATTAATAAATATTTTAAAATTTTCCTAAAAACATTCAACAACACACATAAAATTGATCGACTATTTATTCCGTCTATTGACGGATCGTACTATTTTCGTAATATAATCTACGAAACTGGGTCTGCTCTTTCTGTCGGCTATCAAAAGACCGAGACTCTCCTTTTTTATTTTCATTTCGACTGTCATCTCAAAGTCGTGCCTGTGGGAGGCATACACCGGGCAGTCCGTCAGGAGGTGGAGGACTGTCTCCTGCTTGTCGGGGTCGCAGGCGCACGCCGGGTCCTCCTTGCACTTGAAGCGAGTCAGGTACTCGGAGAACCCGCCGTGGCCTGTTAGGGCTTGGGTCAGCTCCTTGGTCATCTCCATCCTTCTTATCGTCCTGTACGCGGCGATCGCACAAGGGAAAAACATCTTCGTCGTGGCCGCCGTTTCTCCTGCACAATACCTCCGGGTTAGGTTAGGTTAGGTTAGGTTAGGTTAGGTTAGGTTAGGTTAGGTTAGGTTAGGTTAGGTTAGGTTAGGTTAGGTTAGGTTAGGTTAGGTTAGGTTAGGTTAGGTTAGGTTAGGTTAGGTTAGGTTAGGTTAGGTTAGGTTAGGTTAGGTTAGGTTAGGTTTTTTTTTTTTTTTTTTTTTTATTATTGACGGGTCTGGAAAATGCGCACGCACACCCGGTCCGCCCTCAAGAGACACAGGTCTTAGTTGAAGGCGGGCCGGATAGTGTCGGACTCCAACCGACTAAAAACCAGTCCCCGCCAGCGCGGTTTGGTCTCCCATGTGGTGGTGGGAGAATCTTTTATACTCTCTCTTGTTTTTTTTTTTTTTTTTTTTTTTTTTCCTGCGCTCTACTTTTAATCTAGTGAAGGTGACAATAACTATAAATGTCCTTAATTTTACAGGTTAGTTTATGCATGATAATTTTTTTTTTTTTTTTTTTTTGTCCTTTATAGGACAGGCCCATTACTTAATCCTTTTGCAATTGTTGGCAATTACATTTATGAGCAACTACTTATTACACTAAACACGTCCTAAGCTACATACATACTACATATTTCATACAGTGGTGACGGTTATGGTGGCAGTTTTTTTTTTTTTTTCCATATTTATATGAAATTATATTTACATATGTATATATATTTTTTTTTTTTTTTTCTTTTTTTACTTTTTTTTTTTTTTTTTTTTTTTTTTTTTTGCCGTCTCTTATTTCTATTGGCTTACATTCCCAGTATGGTTACCATATTGGAATGTACAGCCTTACATGCTATTTATTACTATTGTTCACAATTTCACATATTTCCTTGCAGTATTTTATAAATTTTTCACGGCACTTTTTATTGTTTATTATTGCCGCCATCGACTCTCTGTTTAATATTATGTCCAGTTCATTTTCCAAGTTAAATTTTTGTCGCATGAACCTGGGACATTCGGTCAGCAAATGCTCCACAGACTCTTCCTTGTCCGGATCGCATGGACATGCTGGCGAGTCTCTCTTTTTGAATCTGTGGAGGTACTGACCGAAACCCCCATGTCCTGTAAGTATTTGTGTCAGTGTATATTCTTTGTGCATGCTTTTGGCCACCTGGTAGGCGGTCACGGCGTTTGGGAAAAAGATTTTTGTGCCACTGGCCGTCGTGTCCTGCAGGTACCTTTGGTTCCACTCCTCAACCGTACCCTGTCTTAGGGTACGTTTCAGGAATGAGACCGGGCACCTATTGTAGGCCGGTTTGGTCTTAATTTTTAAGGCCGCGTCCTTTGCTAAGGCATCCGCTCTCTCATTTCCCCTTATCCCTACATGCGCCTTCACCCACTTTAGGTGGAACTCTTTGTTCTGCCTTTTTAACAGGGCCATGTTCTTTCTAATATTTACTGCGATTGAGTGCGTTGCCTCCGAGCTGCTCACGAGTTCCAGTGCTGACTTGGAGTCACTGTATACCCGGAAGTCGGTACCACTATCCTGAATCGCCATTTCCGTGGCCCGATAAATCGCGTATAGTTCCGCCTGGAAGACAGTGCAGTACGACTCGAGCTTGAATTTTCGAGTTTTGGTTTCGGCTCCACCCTCCCACCAGGAGAGGGCTGCCCCCACCTTGCCCTCAATTTTGCTTCCATCTGTGTAGATGTGCACCGCCCTGTCCTCCATTTGGATCGCCACACGCGACTCATCCGGCAGCTCTTCGTAGGTGTGACACACAGCGTTCGCAGGGTGGTCATATTCCCAGCTTGAACCCCCTTCCACTTCCCTGTCTCTCACTATATTCTTCTTCTTACCCTTCTTTTCTTCATACAGGGATGCCGCTTCCTTGATTCTCAGGTCAAGTGGCAGGATTCCCGATATGATCAACGCTGAGTTCAGTGAGACAGTACAGTAAGATTTGCAGATTTTCTGCGTAAATCCTCTAGCGACTGCGTTTAATTGTTTCCTAATGTACTGTCTCTCCGAAGCCCCTGCCCATACACTCGACGCATATAACATAACTGGCTCTATCACGGAAACGTAGATCGTTCTGCTCACCTCGGGGTTCAGGCCCCACGTCGCCCTAGCCGCTCGTGAGAGTTGTTTATGTATGTTCACGGCTTTCTTGCATATATAGGCGACGTGGCTTGCAAATGTCAGTTTTCTATCGATAACAAGGCCAAGAAGTTTGACTTCATCTACCATTTGAATGTCAGTCCCGGCCATGTGCAATCGTGGTGTGTCATATTTCAACTTATTTGTTATTATCATTGCATTGGTCTTCTGCGGTGCAAATTTTAATTTGTTTTTGACACCCCACTCATACACATGCCCGAGCACGCCATTCGCCTTGGTCTCAATTTCTAAAGCGCTACTTCCCGAGATGACCAGAACGATATCATCCGCGAACGCCTGGATATATACTCCTTTAGAGTCCAGTTCGTCAAGAAGCGGGTCCAATAGTAAATTCCAAAAAGTTGGACCCCCAATTGAACCTTGGACGCACCCCTTGTTGGTCACTTTCCCGTACTCGCGGTTTGCGTACCGGACTTTAACGCCCCTCTCGCTCAGGTAGCTGTCGACGAGTCTCCACAGGTTCCGCGGGCACCCTTTCTCCCTTAGCCTACACTTGATGGCTGGCCACCAGGCGCTATCGAAGGCGCCCTCTATGTCCAGCGAGATCATAACGCTGGTACTTTTTTTATTTAGATTTCCTTTGATATGTTCCAATAGATCATAGAGGGCGTCCTCGGTGCACCGTCCCGGCATGAAGCCATATTGGTGCTGGTTCATTCGAGGGAGAACGTGCCATCGGATCCTCCGAATCATCGCCTTCTCGAGTACCTTACCGAGTACTGAGAGAAGCCCTATCGGCCGGTACGACTTTGGTTGCATGTAGTTGTCTCTTCCCGGTTTCGGGAGAACAACAACCACTGCCTCCTTCCACTGTACGGGAAAGTAGCCAAGCTCCAGACACTTGTTTGCCACACCCACGAAGACTTCCACGTTGGCTTTGATTGCTGCCAACACTATATCCGCGGTAAGTCCATCTGCTCCCGGAGCCTTCCTGGGATGGAAGCTTTTAGCCGCCTGTAGGATTTCCGCCTCAGTGAACGGAGGATCGTCGTCCACTCCACTTGGCTGTTCTTCTGCCAATTTCCGCGTTTGGTGGTGCTCTAAATTGTCCTCCTCTGAGCTGTCTTCGGGGAAGAAGGTTTTAGCAATAAGCTCAACGGACTCTTCTTTGCTCAGGGCTATTCCGTTCACCACCATCGGCTGGTCTTCCGTTTTTTGGGCTGTTTGCCTGAGTACTCTATATATGCCATCCCATAGGCTCTCATTGGTCTGCCTTCCGCAGAAGTCCTTCCACCCCTTTGTGGCAGCGTCCCTCACTTGGTCCTCGTACTTTTGTTTTGCCTCCAAGTATTTTTGGACGACGTGCGGGCGTCTTCGAGTCGCTGCGTAAGATATTCTGCCCCTCTTGACCATCATATCCCGTTTCAGGGCTTCAAGTTCTTCGGACCACCACGGTACCTTTATTTTGTTATTATTTTTCCTTTTTTGAATTTGGTCGTCACAAGTTTCTATTATTGTATTTATATATTTGTTTACGAGTTTTTTTAAGTCTTCTCTATTATGTGTGTCCATTATTATATTGCTATTTATATTTTTGTTGTCTAAATTTTGCTTAATTCTATTGCCAAATTTTTTCCAGTCTGTCTTCTTCGTGTTGTAAATTCTTGTGCTTTGCTTGCCTATGTAACTTTCTGGTTTTGGCATTCTAATTTTAAAGGTGATGGTGTTGTGGTCCGAGCTTGTTACGCCTTTTTCCACCTGCCAATCCGTGATGGTGTTCATTAAGTCCGCTCCACACGCCGTCACGTCCACGTGGCTTTGGTACAATCTTCCCCCCCGTACGCAGTCGAACGTCGGCTCAGAGCCCTCATTCAATATGTGTAGTCCCAACTCGTGGAACATCCCGGACAGGATTACCCCCCTGTCATCATCGCGTCTGCTCCCCCACCAAATGCTCCAAGCATTCCCATCGCCTCCTATCAGCACTCTGCTCACTCCTAGCTTATTCGCGATCAGCTTGGCCTTATCCACGTACGGTTCGATCGGCAATCTATCCTCAAAATAGATTGATATAATACCGATCGTCCACGTACTTAATCTAAGCGTCGCCACGGCTAGGTTTTCATTGGTAAGCAGGGGTTGCTCTTCGATCTCGATGTCCGGGTTGAATACAACTATAGCCGCCTTAATGGGTTTGCTGCGACCTTGAGTCTTCTGGATGACCCTTGTTCCTGTGTGTTGTTTGAGAAGTCCTACTGAACCGACGTACGGCTCCTGCACGAGGGCGAACGCTATTTTCCTTTTATCGCCCTCCATGATGAGTTCTTGTGTGGCGATCTTGGACCTCTGTAAGTTCGTCTGCATTACTATGTACTGCTTTAGTTTGTTACGATGATCTGCTGGGGTGCCCTTAGCAATACGCTACAGATGACCTCGCCAATCTATCCCACCGTGCTCTTACTGGGCAAGCTGTGTCAAACGCATTGTGTTCTTTCTTCGAGATGCCTGCTAGCGAACAATTCCTGCACTGCGGCGGCTCATATGTTTTGTACTCTTGGCACTCTGTGCGAAGGTGAGGCCCGCCGCAGTGCGAGCACAGATCCACTGCTTCAGTGCAAAGTTTCTTCCCGTGGCCAAATTTAAGGCATCTCGAGCACTGTATTAGCGGGGATTGGTCCTCTACTCGAATCCTCTGCAGGTCCACGTACACCGTCCCTGCTTCGACCAGCCTGGTCCACACTATCGGGGCCACCGATAGCACTACGTGCCCCTGCAGAGGATTCCTGGTCTTCCTTCTATACTTGACCTGCATTCTTATATCGCTTTCCGATATATTCTCAAGAATGCTCTGGTTTTGGACCTTAAGTGCGGACAGGATGGTTTCGTCCGTTATGTCCACCATTACATCCCTAAGAACTACTTGGGGGTCTTTATTCTGCTTTTCCTCCGCTTTCAGCTCCCCTCCTGCACACTCCAGCCTACGTTTTACCTTCTCTATGTCATCCTTATTTCCGCAGCTGATGATTATTTTGGAGTCCTTCGCCCTCCTCACTCTATCCACTCTGATACCAGTGGTTGTGGCAGCCACGGCAGTTCTCAACTTGGCCATGACCTCCTGGCTGGAGTCCCCCTCGTCGATTGACGATACCACCATGGAGTGCGTGGCTCTGCGTGTGCAGCTGGAGGCAACCTTCGCGTAGGACGGCCTTTCCTCCATGGTCGCCGTCTCCACATTCGTCCTAACAACCGCTTCCATTCTTTCGAGGCCCATCTTAATTTCCTCCTTCGCTATGGTTGAGTATTTTATTTCTTCTAATATTTTAGCTTGTCCCCTCATCAGTTCTTCTGATCTCTCCCTATCTTTGTCCGCATTTAGTATCATTGTCTCCTTGAGCGCCTTCATTTCCATTAATATCCGGTTTTTAGTTTCTCCTTCCTCCTCTTGTTTTGATGCCATAGCAGTATTTGTGGGGGCTGTTTCCCTATTTGGCACTCTACCCTTTCCCTTTTTGGTGTCAGCCTCTGTGGCTCTGTCGAGCTGCGCGACCATGTCGTACAGCCTCTTGAGGACACTTTTTACCTCGGTTTTGATGATTGTTTTAATGTTCCCGGATGCGTCTAATTGGCATAGGGCCTTCAGGTATAGTTTTTTGGCCTCTTTAGTCATATTTGGATTTAAGTTTGGTGGAGAGGGTGTCAGAGTTTTTGTGAAGGTGGTATTTGGCGATGTCGTTTTCCTGCTCTCTATGGCATCCACACTCCTACGCACCTTCTGATTTTGAGTCCCGGGTGGGGTGACTGTCAGTGGGCTTACCCTTGCCGGCTGTTTTGCTGTGTTTTGCTCTGCTGAGGGTCCTGCCTCTGGCTGACTTTCTTTGACCGCGTCCATGTTTGGTGCTTGCTTGGGTGTGTGGAACATTGTGCTCTTGTAGCCAAACCGCGCTTATATAATATGGTTTAATGCAAGTAGTTATTTTCTTCTTTTGTTCCAGATAGACCGCTCTACCGGCGACAACAGCACAGGTATGTATTGTTCGTGTGCAGTTTGTATGGTTATGTGTGTGTATGTGGTTATAAGAATGAGAGTGTGTACTTGCGTTTTGTGAGGGTGTATTGTGAGTGTGTATGTCAGAGTGTGTGTGTGTGTGTGTGTGTGTGTGTATGTGTGCGTATATTTTTATTTGTGATGTGTGTTTCGTTGCAGCAGGGAGCAGAGAACAACTACTTGGTCAATTGATTTGCTTACGACCTGTAAAAAGGGCCGTGAAAGTCCAAAAATAACACTGTCAAGGTGTAATAATTATAAATAAGGCTCGTGCGAGCTCTGTCTTAACCTATTTTTAACCTAACGAGACTAAATTAATAATAAAATATGAAATTTCCTGAAAAGTCTCAGAGTCACTCTATGTAGAGTCCAATGGATTCTTATCTTAATTTATACGACCTGTACAGGGGGTCGAGGTCAATTAATTATCTATCCTAAATCTAAGTTTTCACGTCTAGCACCCACAGAACCAGTCTGGCGGTCAAAAACCGTCTAGACTCTATGTAGAGTCAATCTAATAGTGAATTCGGATAGCTCTCCCCGAGCCCTCCTCGATGACACCAAACACGACCCCCCTAGCACCAATGGTTCCGAAGATATGCAAGCTCAGAATTTTTGTTAAAAAAAAAAACCAAATTGCCTAAAATGGTTAAACTAGGATATCTCCGCAACCGCTGGGCCAATTATAGCCGTGTCCGGGGTCGCCGCACTGGCCCCGACAAGACGCTTTCGAATCCGTAGTTTTCAGGCTAAAAATTTTTCAGGCGCTGAAAATCCCCGGAACCCCACCAGGAAGACAGGCCCGATCTAGCCAATCACTCACACGCAAACCACGATTCGCTACGACCCCTGGTCCGAAAGTTACGTGCAGTCAAAGCTCGCCTCTGACAGTTGGGAACTGTCACAATCAAACTTCAACAGCCCACAAAATCCTTTCCCGTAATCACAGAATACCCGTGTTTGGAGTTTCCAGCTCGCCCTGACCTGCCCTTTCGCCTGAAAAAGTTTCAGCACTCCGAAAATTTCAGCCCTGAAAAGGCCCAAAATTCAGGGAATAAGACTAAGGAGGTATCCCCAAGCACCCAACAGAAAACCGCACCCTCAAACGACCTCCCAGTCCAGAGCCACGGATGTCCAAAGTTTGGGTTTGACAGTTTGCAGCTGTCAAAACTCAAATTCAAACGCCGATAACTCGGCTCTCAGTGGTCGCAGAAGGACCAGGTTTCAAGCGTGAAACTCGGCTCGACTCACCGCGTCTTTCCTCCGCACTTTCAGGCTGAAAACTTTTCAGCGCCTGAAAAGTCCTGAAAAGCAAATTTTCAGAAAGACAGTAGACTCTCGCTGCCTTCTGTGCAAACCCGGTGTTTTTATCTTAATTAATCCCAAAGTTACAATAATTAGAACTTTAAAACCATAAAACCAAATTGGCTGAAAAAAACTCAAAATCTTTGTTTTTAAAGCTATAGGGCCCAACTTTGGGCTCTATTTACCTCAAATAGGCTTGAAAAACAAGATTACACTTTAAAATTCTAATATTTTCTAATTATTTACAATTTATTAGCAAAAAATACAAAAAAATCAATAACTTCGCCAAAATTCATCAAAAAAATTTAGTAAAAATTTTAAAATTTGTATTGAATGAAGTTCTATCCGAATGGAAAATAAAATTTTAAGTTTGTATGATATTAGTATTAAATCCTTTAAGTTATTGAAAATTTTTAGTTTTTTAATTATGATTATTAAAATAAAAGTCCAAAAATCTTAAAACTTTGAAAGCTTCTACTCCAGGCAAGCGCGCAAATGATAGCAGTTGCAGATTTTCAATATTCAATATAGTTCCAATTTTATTTAGGGTCAAAGTTTCACTTTTTGAATTGCAATAAAAAATGTAACTTGCCTCGAAAAATTTTTCTTTTTTCGGTTTCCGGCTTCAAAAATAAGTCTTAAGGTCTCTGCAAATTTTCAGCTTCCTGGAACGGTCCGTTTCGGTTTTCAGAACCACGTGGGTTTTCGTTTCTTCAGTTTTTTTCTGAAACCCACGGTATTTCCAGTTGTCTGATCGTGCCTCGATGTGAAGAAGGCAATGAAGCTCCCGGCTGCAAAAACTCTGGGAGGGGCGATCACCCGGACAGCTGTATTCCACAAAAAAGTGTCTCACCACGTGAACTTAACCTCTAATTTCCGAGGTTTTCCACTATTTCAGGTTCGGGGTTTTATTTCCCTCTAAGAACAACACTTTCACAACATAGCCGGCACTTTTATCTTTCTCACGACACTTCACTCATCGAAATCAAGCAAGATTTAACCACTTTTTTAATTTTTTAACTGCAGAGCGACTTCGAAAACGATCCGACCACCACGAGGGTTGGGGGGAAACTCGGTTAGGTTAGGTTAGGTTTTTTTTTTTTTTTTTTTTTTTTTTTTTTTTTTTCGTACATATTTTACCGCAGACATGGTAGTCCGCGCAATTGTTTACATTTTTCATTTTGTTTACAGATTATTTTTCATTGTCGTGCCCTCATCTTGGACAAATATTTACTTAAAAACTAAGCTTAAAAACTAAGGTTAAAAACTACGCGAGTCCACCTCAGACTCTTTATTTTTTTTTTTTTTTAATTTTTTTTTTTTTTTTTATTCATTTTTTTTTTTGTGTTATAGTGTACATTTCTTTTTTTTTTTTTTTTCTTTATATTTCTTTTGTTATATTTTGTATTATAATATGTTTCTTAATGGCTAGTTTCACAATTATACAAATCGCTTAAGCTTTATAGTACTAAATTACTATGCAAATTAAAAAGTACATTTTACATGTTACACGTGACTATACATTTAAGGTTTGTAGGTAGAATTGGGGTATTAGGTTTCTATTTATTTGCTACCTAGAGTCTTCACTAACTCCATCAGGGCTTTTACGACTGCGATGTCTCGATGCTGCATGGCCGTCTTAAGGTTGTATTCGACGACCATTTTAGAAGGCGCATCCATCGCTTTCCGGGCAAAACGGCCCGTGGCATCGTCGGCGTCGTCGGTGTAATACACACAGCTGACTGTGTGTCTCGACACTGCGACAACTGCGTGGGAGATACTGTCATGGATCTGGAGCCTCCTTGACTTGGTGTTAATTATAATAACGCTGTCGCAGGTCAACCCCTGAGCTGCGTGGATGGTGAGAATGCGCGACCCTTCGCCAGACCCATAGCCTTGGTCAGCAAGAGAGGCTCTCTCTTCCTGCGTATGGACCAAGAATAAGGTGTTGTGGGCGGTTTTCGGTATGCGCGCTCCTGTGAACCTTTCCACTTTCAGAGAGTGGACCTGCGACAGCGACGTCTTGGAGGAGTATATACCGGGGTATATCTCACTCAGGGTCAGGGCTATGTCCATTGGGTTCCGATGCGTACAAAGCAACTCCTGGGCGATGCTAGCCACCAAATTCGGACGGGTGTACCTTAACTCAAATAAGTTCTCCCTGTCCAAAAATGGTAGCTGATTCACGTCTCCGATGAGAACGACGTCGCTCGCTCCAGACAACTTCACTGCCATGACTATGGCCCCAAAATGGTTCATGAGGGCTTCGTCAACCGTAAGGCGACGGCATTTCTCCTCTGGTCTGAACCCGTTGGCTAAAATTGAGGCCATAGTGCGCACCTTTGCCTTAACACGATCTCCTAATCGGTGCGCCAGCTTCTCTCTGAGATCTTTAGCAGCTTCGGTTGTTGTGGTCACTATGATATCGCTCTCCCCGTCAAAGTGGTTCACTATCCAGGTTGTCTTTCCGCACCCTGGGACCCCGTTTACCCACCTGATACTGGGTACCGCCCAGTGTGCTTCCGAAGCTGGCGAAACACAGGCCCCCGAAATTGATTGTGCCATTTCGAGGATCCTGTCGTCCAGCATAATTTTGGTACACTTGGCGGTAACCACTATCGGGTCGTCTGCGGGTGTTCGGAATGTAGCTTTCCCTGAGCGCTCCGTTTCCTCCACGTCCAGGGTCACAAAGCCACTCTTAGCACTATAAGCTGCCATGTACGACCCTGTCATTTCACCAGCAATGACCTGGGATTTGACGTTGTCGTACACGGCTGCTTCTGCTTCCCCGAGCAAAACCCTTAACAGACCCTCATTTTTCCAATGGAAGGTCTGCAGAATCTTTCTACAAGTCGCGAGGTTTACCTCTCTGGTTGCCCTCACGACTGCTATATACTCGAGGAATGCGCTGTGTATGTGGTCCGTGATACCCGAGTTTACAGCGAGGATCGGTGGGCTGACTTGCCCTTTGTCGGCTCTGGTCGGTTTGGGTTTTGGTGCTGGTGTTTCTCTAGGTTTCGGTTTGAAAAACCTCATGACCGCTGACTCTTGCCGCTCTGATGGTGATGTGCGGCTGGTACTCGGGAGCAGTGCGCTGAGGAAGTTGCCTATTGCTTTGAGATGGGTTTTGGACCGGGTTCGGTCCTCTGGGCTAAAGTTTCCGCCTTTGTCCCTCTTTTCTTTTTCTGCCGTTAACTTCTGCTGAGCCCTCTCAGCTCCGCTCAGGGCGATCGGGTTCTTAGTGGAGCTCATCGTGCTGCCTGTGTGGTCTCGGGGGGCTTTGAGGAAGCTTAGAGTTTCCCCCCTGTCCTCATAGACCACGACCTCATGCTGTTCTGAGGCTTTAAGACAGCCAAAACGGTCTGCGATGTCTCCTCTTTCTCCACCGACCACCATAGCATCGATGCTGATCGTGCGGGGTGCTATGCACGTATTTTCACCTGCTTTCCTAATCTTTTGGAGCAGCGAGCTGGCTTGGGCAAATGGGGTCTCCGCTCTCCACTCGAGTAGTGCGATTGTCTTTCCTTTGAATCGCACTAAACGGCACTTGTGAGCGGCTATCTCCACCTGCTGCAGCGCGGAGTACTTACTTCCTTTGATGCTCGTTTTTAATGTGCTCCCGTTGATCAGGGCAGCTAGGCCCGGTGAAATTGTAATTCGGGCTCCAGTGCGGCTTGAACCAATACAGAAACTTATGCCCAGCGTCTCTGATTCCCTGTTCATGAACAGGGCGACCCCTCGAAGTCTGATACCGGGGACTCCATCTCTACCGCATACCAGGAAGTGTGTTACTGGCATGTCGGTTAGGATCGTCTGTTGGTTTGTCCCTGTTGTTGGTACCGGTGGCGCTGTCACTGATGCTGGTTGTGTATTTGTGCTTTGATGTGTAACTGAAAGTGTTAGGTTTTGAGTAATTGTTGTTGATGTTGTGTTTGTAGTTGTGGGTAATGGATGTTCTGTATTTAGTGTAGGTGTTGTGTTTGTATTTGTGGTGGGGGTACGAGTAGATGGTAGCCAGACTCGACTTCGTGCGGGGGCATCTGATTTGTTCGGCCCCGCTGCGGTTAAGGCAACTCTACTCGCGAATGCTAAGAATGGAGTCCTCGAAGCTGGCTTCTCCATAAAGTTGTGGAGTGAGGATTGATTTAACTGGAGCCCTGTTTTCCGCTCCAGTTCCATTCGTTCAAGGCAGAACCTTGGGCATTCGAAGAGAAGGTGCCAGACTGTTTCCTCGCAGCTCTGGTCGCAGACGCACGAGGGACTGTCCTTGAGGTGGAAGCGGTGGAGGTAAGCTGCAAAACCTCCGTGTCCCGTCAAGATTTGAGTATGGGCCGGTGTTAGGGTTGTGTCCCTAAGGATTCTTTTCGCCGCTATGACGTCTGGAAAGAACACCTTTGTTACCGCTCCTGTACTCGAGGACTCATACCTCGCTTGCCACTTCTTTACGGTCCCCTCCCGTATCTTCCTTCTCACGTATGATACGGGGACTTTGTCATAGTCCGCTGTCTCCTTTGTTAGGGCTGCCTCCTTTGCCAGCTCATCTGCTCGCTCATTCCCGGCAGTTCCCACGTGGGCCCTGAGCCAGAAAAGCCTCACTTTTCTACCCTCCTCTCTTATTTCTCGAATGAAACTCTTTATTTGAAGTGCCAGGTGGTGAGTAACAGACGGTCTCCTCAGCAGGTCGAGCGACGACCTTGAGTCACTCAGTATGCTTATGGAGGCCGCTTTAGATTCTCTTGCCAACCTGACAGCTCGAAAGAGTGCATACATTTCAGATTGGAAGACAGTATTGTAAGGCTCCAAGCCAAAAGTGCTGGACATGAACTCCTTTTCTCCTTCCCACCAAGTTAGGGCAGCTCCAACTTTCCCCTCTATCTTGCTGCCGTCAGTGTAGATTTGGGGGCCGGTAACTTTGTGAGTCTCTAAGGTTTCGGGATTCCAGTCTTCTAGGCGTGCGTACTCGGTTGTTGTGAGTCGCGCTGGATGAGGGTGATTTAAATAATTTATATTCCGTTCCAGCTCACGGCCCGGTGGTAGGAACTCTCGGGAATGGCCCTTCTTGATCTTGTAGAGGGTTGCCGCCTCAACCCTCTACAAGATCAAGAAGGTTAGGTTAGGTTAGGTTAGGTTAGGTTAGGTTAGGTTAGGTTTTTTTTTTTTTTTTTTTTTTTTTTTTTTTTTGTGGCAGGAGTGGGAAATCCATCATGGACACCCAGACTACCTTGCAAGAAGGCAGCCTGGGTAGTGCCGGACTCCTACCGGCTAAAAACCACTCCTGCCATGCGAAAGGCCCCTGCCGTCAAGTTGCGCAGGGATTTATATGGGCTGTTGACAGAAGTTTTACTTACTTAAGATAAGCATGGTCAGTTTCTATGGAATGTAATAATATAATATTAATAAATGTTAAAATCCTTTTCATAATCATTCGTATATTAAAAACTCAATCATTAAAAATTCATGTCATTATGTCATAATATATAATTTAAAAATAGTAAATAGTCTAAAATAAATAATATTAAATAAAATAGTTCGTATTTGTTGCCGAATTTAAGTTTTATTCCTTTTGTTAGCTGACATAACGATTCTTGTAACATATTCAATGAAGTCGCTTCTATGTTTTTTGTTGCTTATTAGGAAACTGAGATTTCTTTGGGTAATTTTTTCTCCAACTTTTATTTCCAAGTTGTATCTAGGGAAGGCATATACCGGGCAGTCCGTCAGGAGGTGGAGGACTGTCTCCTGCTTGTCGGGGTCGCAGGCACACGCCGGGTTCTCCTTGCACTTGAAGCGAGTCAGGTACTCGGAGAACCCGCCGTGGCCCGTCAGGGCTTGGGTCAGCTCCTTGGTCATCTCCATCCTTCTTATCGTCCTGTACGCGGCGATCGCACAGGGGAAAAATATCTTCGTCGTGGCCGCCGTTTCTCCTGCACAATACCTCCGGTTCCATTCGCCCAGCGTCTCCATTCGGATCATACGCTTGACGAATGAAACCGGGCATTTGTCGTAGTCGGGTTGCCGCTTCGACTTCAGGGCAGCCTCCTTCGCGAGCAAGTCGGCTCTCTCGTTGCCCTCCAGCCCCGCATGAGCTTTCACCCAGAACAGGGAGACGCTCTTGTTCTGGGCGTGAATGCAGCGGATGGCGTCTCTTGTTTCTACTGCGAGGGCATGGAGGGCTTCGGGGTTCACGACTGTCTGGAGGGCTGCCATGGAGTCGCTGTAAATAGCGAACGCCGTCTCGGTCCTTCCGAGGACTTCCTTCACTGCTTTGCAGAGGGCGAGAAGCTCGGCCTGGTAGACGGTAGAGTAAGACGGCAAAGCAAGTTTGAGGGCCTTGACCTCCGCCTGGTCGGTCCACACCGACACTGCGGCTCCGACCTTGCCCTCAATCTTGCTGCCGTCTGTAAATATTCGCACCGCATAATCGCGGTGCCCATTGTAATGTTCCTCGTCTACCAGGCATCGCAGTGCAATGGCCCTCTGCTCAGCCGGATGCGGCATCTCTAGTGCCGATACCACCCGCTCGATCTCCCGGTCTCCCAGCGCTGGGTGGGGTACCCCTCTCTTGGCCTCATACAGAGAGGCTGCCTCCTTAATCCGGAGATCAAGAGGGAGTATCCCAGCCAGCACCAGTGCTGAGTGTAGGGAGACCGTGCGGTAGGCTCGGCACAGCTTCTGCGCGAAGCTCCTCTGGACGGCGCTCAGCTTCTTTTGCAACCCGACTTTGTTGGCGGCCGGCGACCACGCGCTCGCCGCGTACAGAACGACAGGCTCCACTGCAGCCGTATAGATACAGCGGATGACCTCTGGATGGAGACCCCAACTGACCCTAGCAGCCCGCGACAGCTGCTTATAAATAGCGATGGCTCGGGAACAGACGTTTGCGACGTGAGCGTTGAACGTCAACTTGTGGTCGATGGTGAGACCGAGCAACTTTATTTCGTCCGACATGCCAATGTCTACCCCGCCCATTCTGAGACATGGGGTGTCATGCTTCAGTTTGCGCGTGACCAGCATTGCTTTCGTCTTATGCGGCGCAAACTGAAGCTTGTTCGTGACACCCCATGCTCGCACGTACTCTAGGGCGACATTGGCATCCCTCTGGACTTCAAGAGCTGTCTCACCATCGAACACAAGGACAATGTCGTCAGCAAACGCCTGGCAATAGACCCCCATTGCCTCCAGAGCCTTTAAAAGAGGATCCAGCACAAGGTTCCAAAATATGGGACCACCGATAGACCCCTGGACGCATCCCTTCTCGGTCCTGGATTCGTACTCCACTCCCGCATATCTGACCTTCACCACCCTCTCAGACAAGTAGCTGTCTATGACCCGCCTCAAGTTCACAGGACACTTTTCCTCAGCCAGTCGGACTCGTATGGCTGGCCACCATGCGCTATCGAAGGCCCCCTCAATATCCAGGGACACAATCGTGACAAGCCTCTTTGCGTTGAGTCTGCCACGAATGTGCCCCATCAGCGTATAGAGGGAGTCTTCGGTGCTTCGCTGGGGCATGAATCCGTACTGGCGAGTACTCATCCTGGGTAGCAGATAAAACTTGAGTCGGGCCACGAGCAGCTTCTCGAACACCTTGCCGAGAACAGGCAAAAGCCCAATCGGCCTGTATGATTTTGGGGTGGTGTAGTCGTCTTTAGCGGGCTTGCGGAGCACGACGACGGTTGCCTCTTTCCAGGACCGTGGAAAGTATCCATGCGCCAGGCACTTGTTTACCAAGCGCAGAACTAGGTCTGGGTCTTGACGAATCATGTGGCCCCATATGTCCGCCGTCAGACCGTCTGAACCGGGGGCTTTTTTGGGGTTGAACGAGGAGACCGCTCGCTCCAGCTCGTCGAGTGTGAAGGGAGGGTCCGAAGGTTCAACTTCGTTCCCCCCGTTCACCTCTTCAGCTCGTTGCCGCACCCGTTTGTGCTCCTTGTTATCCCCCTCCGAACGGTCCTCCGGGTAGAACACCTGTGCTAGATACCTCGCCGAGGCCTCTGGGTCCAGGGTCCTGCCGTCCCTCACCATCGGCAAATCCTCCTCCCTCTTCTCCGTCCTACGGATCACCCGGTATATACCCTCCCATAGGCCTTCCCGATCTTGCTTTTCGCAGAACCCCTTCCAGCTCTCGACTTTAGCTTGGACTATTGCACGCTCGTACTCTGCCTTCTGTTTCAGGTACTCCTCAACAACCTTTGGTCTACGAACTGGCGCTGCACAGCGGATCCTCCGCTTTTTGGTGACCACTTGCCTCTTCAAGCTGGCCAGCTCATCGGACCACCACGGCACGGTTAACCTCTCTACACTTTTCTTTTTGGGTATCACGGATGTACAGGCGTCTTGCACTGCCGTTGTAAGTCCCTCGACTACCAGGTCTATTTTGTCCCTGCTGTCGATTTCATCGAACAGACTTACGGTCAAATTGTTGTTTTGCATAATTTGGCGCAGTTTCTTACGAAACTGCGCCCAATTTGCTTTCTTGGTATTGTAGATCCTGGTAGTCCGGTTTACCGTGATACCCAAAGACTTCTCGAGGTGTATACTAAACTCAATGCCGTTGTGGTCCGACCCCGTCAGGTCATCAACGACTCGCCAGCCGTCAGTCACCGTCAACATATCCGCCGTGCAGGCTGTGACATCGACGCAGCTCGTGTAACGTCTGTTACCACGAACTACGTCGAAGGTTGGAGTTTCCCCTGTGTTAAGTACCTGTAGTCCAAGTTGGTCGAGAGCTCCCAGCATTTCGTCGCCTCTGCTATTGGTCTCGCTGCTGCCCCACCAGATACTCCAGGCGTTGGCGTCTCCTCCTATGATGAGCTTATGTGGGCCGGTCTCGCTTTCCACCTTCCTGAGGCTGTCCAGGTATGGCCCTAAGGGCATGTCTGGCTCGAAGTAGAATGAGACCAGGGTAAGTATCCAGGCGCCGGTTTGGATCCCCACCACGACGATATTGTTCGTGGTGAGTTCTGGGTACTGTCTTACGGTAAGTTTTGAGTCAAAAACGGCTATTGCCGCTTTGACAGTCCCTTCTCCTTGTCCGGTGCTCTGGAAAATTCGGACTCCCCTGGTCCCACTCATCCTCTTCGCGCTGCCCACGTAGGGCTCCTGGATCAGCGCTATGGTGGCTTTGCGCTTCTCGGCCTCAAGCATAAGCTCTTGGGTTGCCAATTTTTTCCTTTGGAGATTCGCCTGAAGTATCTTGTGCGGCATTATGTTCACCGGGACCACCTTAGCAGTAGGCGACGGACGCTCGTGCCAGCCGATCCCACCTGACCCGAACAGGGCACTCAAGGTCAAACGCGTTGTGATCGGCTCTCCCCATCTTCGCCTTGACACAGTTGGGGCACTTAGGTGTTTCTGCCTTTAGCCACTGGTCACATTCTGGTCGAAGGTGTGGGCCCCCGCAGTGACTGCATAAGTCGGCAGGTTCTTTACAGAGCCGCCGACTATGCCCGTAGCCCAAACACCTCGTGCACTGGACCAGTGGCGACTGGTCATCGACGAAGACGGTCTGGAGGTCTATCCGCGCTTTCCCTTTTTCGAGCATCCTGTTCCAGACAGTAGGGGATGTGCTGACAACGATATTGCTGGTTTGGGGGTTCCGCGCATTTTTCTTGTATTTTATCGTCATTCGATCATCCTCGCCGTCGAGGCCGCGAAAGACATCCCGGTTTTGGTTCCGTAGCGCCTCCAGCACTTCCTCATCAGAGTAGATGCGGAGGACGCCACGGAAAACCAGCAATGGGTCTTTGTTTTTCACGTCCTCAACAACGAGGTGGTCTCCTGACTTTTGGATCCTCTCTTTTATCATGTTCCTGTCCTCTGCCGACCTACAGCCCATGACAATTTTGCGATCCTTCGCCTTTCGTACCGTTTCTATTTCCACTCCTCCCTCTTTGGCCTTTACTGCCTCTCTAATCTTCTGTAAGACCTCCTCTCCAGAAACCCCTTCGTCTTTGGACGTCACCACTACGGAGTGCAGCGCGGTCCTTCCTTGGGTCTGCCTTTTCGGTGGACCGGCCGCTACACTCGCGTAGGTGGCCGTCTTTTCCAACAGTTCCCCCTGCCTCTCCATCGCCTGCCGCAGCTTCTCCATCTTCTCGCTGCTCTCCTTCACCAACGTGCTGTGCTCCGCTAGTGAAGCGAGCAACGAGTCAACCTCCGGGAAGCACCTGGGCACTTCTGTCGGGGGTGTTGCCGTGATGGCTTCCTCCCTTACCATCTCAGCCCCCTTCGCATGTGCTGTGGCCGCCGCCCCTTCCTTAACCAGTTGATATAGCCTTTCCACCGACTGGGTGATCCCGGCTTTAAGGTCTGCCCTCAAATTACGCGAGTCTCCGAGGTGCGACTTCGCGCGCAGAAGGCAGTTCCGAGCCTCGGTCACCCAGTCGGCGGGTTTATTCATTTGCGACTGACTCTCTCCCGGTGACGCTCCCGCCGTCTCGGTGGAAGTTCGGCGTGCCACAGCCTTGGAATCTGGCTGGGTCAAAGCTCGCCGTGTGGACTTCTGAGGAGCCGTCACTGTTGGGACCAATTTTTTAGGTGGTTGAGCGGCAGCCAATGAAAGGGATTGTGACTCCGTCACATTCACATTCTCCCACTCACCAATGCTTCGCCTCACACTAGAGGCTTGAGTTGAAGCACTGGGAGGGGAGACCTCCCCCTCAAAGGTGATGGAAAGTGCCGCACTCGATGGAGAGACACGGGATCCTGTGGAGGCTTTTTTGGCTGGGGTCCTGGAGAGGAACATGATGGTGGAAGTGGAAAGTATAAGTCAACTGCTGTTCTGATCCCTGTAAAGAGGGGATCAGTACGTCAATAAAGATTGTTTAAAATATTTCCTCAAAAGTATATAAATAATTAAAAGAAATAATAATAATAATACAATAAGTTTTAAAACTGATTTACTGATCCCTGTAAAGAGGGGATCAGTAGGCTAATAAAAGTCACTAGAATTCCTCAAAAGAGGGGTCAATAACAGCGTCAAGTTTTTTAAAAAGTATTCACTGATTCCTGTACGTAGAGATCAGTGGGTAAATAACCGTCAAAATGTGCTACCAATTGAGGCGCAAATATATATTTTTACTCAACTTACCGCCCCCCGTCGATTAAGAGTATAAAAAAATTTGTAATACCTACCACTTAAAATAAAGGGTGGGTGGGCGGGCGGAAAATTTGAAGTTTTTGCGGTTTTTTACTGTCGGGTGTAAAATTTTCCTATGGGACGCAAATTTTTTAGGGTCGGGGCGCACAGGCGACGCGCTGGCCCGTGTTTTGAGACTACTTTGGTCACGATCGGACCACAAAAACGGGAGTTATTATCAGATAAGTGTCAATTTTTTAATAAAAAAGGTCAATATTTTGCGAAAATCGAAAAATTTTCTTCTAGGAAATGTCTAATCTGATTTGTTTTTTGCAGGAATCCTGTAGGGCGAGCAGAGGCGCGTACGACAGCACCCTCAGAACCGACCTACGTCAACCAGGGATCGAGATATAAAATTTTGAAGAAATGAAAATTTGGAAAAATGGTTTTTCTTGAATAAAAAGTTTCCCTGTGAAAATCTTTGAATTATTTTACCAGGATCGTATAGGTCTCGCAGAGACGCGTCCAAAAACGTATAATAGTACCCTGTAGCTAGTATATATAGGTTAGGAATCAGATCACACCTTCGAAATCAACGCTCTGGCTAGTAAACTTTTGAGCGTATATCTATATAACTATAGTACTATAAATTTTACTGATTTTGGAATTTCCGCTGACTCCTGCTAGACTCGTGGCTGGTTTTTTCTCTATTCGATTCTCATATACTCTCGGCGCACGGGGTGTTAATATTGTCCGGGAATATCAAAGAATACTCTGGATTAACGGGAATAATCTATAAAAATGTATGAAAATTTGAAGTTTTTGCGGTTTTTTACTGTCGGGTGTAAAATTTTCCTATGGGACGCAAATTTTTTAGGGTCGGGGCGCACAGGCGACGCGCTGGCCCGTGTTTTGAGACTACTTTGGTCACGATCGGACCACAAAAACGGGAGTTATTATCAGATAAGTGTCAATTTTTTAATAAAAAAGGTCAATATTTTGCGAAAATCGAAAAATTTTCTTCTAGGAAATGTCTAATCTGATTTCTTTTTTGCAGGAATCCTGTAGGGCGAGCAGAGGCGCGTACGACGGCACCCTCAGAACCGACCTACGTCAACCAGGGATCGAGATATAAAATTTTGAAGAAATGAAAATTTGGAAAAATGGTTTTTCTTGAATAAAAAGTTTCCCTGTGAAAATCTTTGAATTATTTTACCAGGATCGTATAGGTCTCGCAGAGACGCATCCAAAAACGTATAATAGTACCCTGTAGCTAGTATATATAGGTTAGGAATCAGATGGGTTAGGTTAGGTTAGGTTAGGTTAGGTTAGGTTAGGTTAGGTTAGGTTAGGTTAGGTTAGGTTAGGTTAGGTTAGGTTAGGTTAGGTTAGGTTAGGTTAGGTTAGGTTAGGTTAGGTTAGGTTAGGTTAGGTTAGGTTAGGTTAGGTTAGGTTAGGTTAGGTTAGGTTAGGTTAGGTTAGGTTAGGTTAGGTTAGGTTAGGTTAGGTTAGGTTAGGTTAGGTTAGGTTAGGTTAGGTTAGGTTAGGTTAGGTTAGGTTAGGTTAGGTTAGGTTAGGTTAGGTTAGGTTAGGTTAGGTTAGGTTAGGTTAGGTTAGGTTAGGTTAGGTTAGGTTAGGTTAGGTTAGGTTAGGTTAGGTTAGGTTAGGTTAGGTTAGGTTAGGTTAGGTTAGGTTAGGTTAGGTTAGGTTAGGTTACGTTAGGTTAGGTTAGGTTTTTTTTTTTTTTTTTTTTTATTGTGGCAGGAGTGGGAAATCCATCATGGACACCCAGACTGCCTTGTGGGAAGGCAGTCTGGGTAGTGCCGGACTCCTACCGGCTAAAAACCACTCCTGCCAAGCGAAGGGCCACCCTGCCGTCAAGTTTCGCAGGGTATTAAGGGCTGTAGTCTTCTTTTTTGTTTCCAGTTTTTTTATTTATTGCTGGCTTATGATGAATATGATGAATATATATAATAGTTATATATGTAATATTAATATAATAAATTAAGTAAAATTATAAAAATCCATATTGAATTAAATTATCTATTGTTAAAATTTCGTCCTATAATTCATTTATTTCAAATTTCTAAAAATTTATCTGTCAAAATAAATAATGAGTAACAAGTGTCAATTATTTGTTACGTCTATTGACGGATTTGACGACTTTTATGATGAAGTCTATGAAAGATTTCCTGTTTTTTCCGTCTTTTATTAGGACTCCGAGGTTTTCTTTTATGACTGGAATTTCGACTCTCATTTCTAAATCGTGCCTGTGGGAGGAATATACTGGGCACTCCGTCAACAAGTGGAGGACTGTCTCCTGCTTGTCGGGGTCGCAAGCGCACGCTGGGTTCTCCTTGCACTTGAAACGAGTCAGGTATTCGGAGAACCCACCGTGCCCTGTTAGGGCCTGGGTCAGCTCCTGGGCCATCCCTATCTTCCGCACCGTCCTGTACGCCGCGATCGCACATGGGAAGAACAACTTCGTCGTGGCCGCCGTTTCCCCAGTACAATACCTCCGGTTCCATTCGCCCAGCGTTTCCATTCGGATCATACGCTTTACGAATGAAACCGGGCACTTATCGTAGTGGGGTTGCCGCTTACACCTCAGGGCAGCCTCCTTTGCAAGCGAGTCGGCTCTCTCGTTACCCTCCAGCCCCGCATGAGCTTTGATCCAGAACAAGGAGACGCTCTTGTTCTGGATACTACTGCGGCGGATGGCGTCCCTCGTTTCCACTGCGAGGGCATGGAGGGCTTCGGGGTTCACGACTGTTTGGAGAGCTGCCATGGAGTCGCTGTAGATAGCGAACGCCGTCTCGGTCCTTCTGAGGACTTCCTTCGTGGCTTCGCAGAGGGCGAGGAGCTCCGCCTGGTAGACGGTACTATAAGACGGCAGCACAAGTTTGAGGGCCTTGACCTCAGTCTGGCCGGTCCACACCGACAGTGCGGCTCCGACCTTGCCCTCAATCTTGCTGCCGTCTGTAAAGATTCTCACCGCGTAGTCGCGGTGGTTATTATATTGTTCCTCGTCTACCAGGCTTTGCAGTTCGATGGCCCTCTGTTCAGCCGGATGTGGCATCTCTAGTGCCGATGCCACCCGCTCGATCTCCCTGTCTCCTAGCACTGGATGGGGTAAACCCTTCTTGGCCTCATATAGTGAGGCCGCCTCTCGGATTCGGAGGTCGAGAGGGAGTACCCCAGCCAGCACCAGTGCCGAGTGTAGGGAGACCGTGCGATAGGCTCGGCACAGCTTCTGCGCGAAGCTCCTCTGGACGGCGTTCAGCTTCTTTTGGACTCCAATTTTGGTTGCGGCCGGCGACCACGCACTCGCCGCGTACAGGACGATAGGTTCAACTACCGCTGTATAAATACAGCGGATGACCTCAGGATGCAGACCCCAACTGACCCTTGCGGCCCTCGACAGCTGCTTATATATACCGATGGCTCGGGAGCAGACGTTTGCGACGTGGCTATTGAAAGTCAACTTGTGGTCGATAGTGAGACCCAGCAGTTTGATTTCCTCAGACATGCCAATGTCCACCCCGCCCATTCTGAGAAATGGGGTGTCATACTTAAGTTTGCGCGTTACCAGCATTGCTTTGGTCTTATGTGGCGCAAACTTAAGCTTGTTCGTGACACCCCATGTGCGTATGTACTCAAGGGCGACATTGGCATCCCTTTGGACCTCGAGTGCCGTCTCCCCATCGAACACAAGGACGACATCGTCCGCAAACGCCTGACAATAGACCCCCATGCTTTCCAGCTCCTTGATCAGCGGGTCCAGCACCAGGTTCCATAATATGGGGCCACTGATAGACCCCTGGACGCATCCCTTCTCGGTCCTGGATTTGTACTCCGCTCCCGCATATCTGACTCTCACCACTCTCTCGGTCAAGTAACTGTCCATGACCCTTCTCAAGTTCTCAGGACACTTTTCCTCAGCCAGACGGACTCGTATGATCGGCCACCATGCATTGTCGAAGGCCCCCTCTATGTCCAGGGACACAATCGTGACAAGCCTCTTTGCATTGAGTCTGCCACGAATGTGCCCCATGAGTGTATAGAGGGAGTCCTCAGTGCTTTTCTGGGGCATAAAGCCGTACTGGCGAGTACTCATCCTGGGCAATAAATGGAACTTGAGTCGGGCCACGAGCATTTTCTCGAATATCTTGCCGAGTACAGGCAAAAGCCCAATCGGCCTGTACGATTTCGGAGTGGTGTAGTCTTCCTTAGCGGGTTTGCGGAGGACAACGACTGTTGCCTCTTTCCAGGACCGTGGAAAGTGTCCATGCGCCAGGCACTTGTTCATCAAGCGCAGAACTAGGTCTGGGTCTATTTGAATCGCGTGGCCCCATATGTCCGCCGTCAGACCGTCGGAGCCGGGGGCCTTTTTAGGGTTAAACGAGGAGACTGCTCGCTTTAGCTCGTCGAGAGTGAACGGAGGGTCCCAGGTCTCAACTTGGTTCTCCCCGTTCACCTCTTCCGCTCTTTGCCGCACCTTTTTGTGCTCCTCGTTATCCCCCTCCGGACGGTCTTCCGGGTAGAACGATTGTGCTAGGAACCTCGCTGACTCTTCGGGGCCTAAAGTCTTTGCATCCCTCACCATCGGTATGTCCTCCTCTCTCTTTTCTGTACTCCGGATTACCCTGTATATTCCCTCCCACAGGCCTTCTCGGTCTTGTTTCTCACAGAAACCCTTCCAACTCTCGACCTTTGCTTTGGTTACTGCTTGTTCGTACTCTTCTTTCTGTTTCAGGTACTCCTCAACAACCTTTGGTCTACGAACTGGCGCTGCACAACGGATCCTCCGCTTTTTGGTGGCAACCTGCCTCTTCAGGCTGGCGAGTTCGTCAGACCACCACGGCACGGTTAACTTCTCGACCGTCTTCTTCTTGGGCATCACTTTGGCACAGGCGCCTTGTACCGCCGTCGTCAGTTCCTCGACTACCAGGTCTAATTGGTGCACGCTGTCGATTTGATCGAACAGGCTTACTGTTAAATTGTTGTTCTGCATAATCTGGGCCAGTTTCTTACGAAACTGGCCCCAATTTGCTTTCTTTGTATTGTAGATCCTGGTAGTCCGGTGTACCGTGATGCCCACAGACTTTTCGAGGTTAATGAAGAACTCTATGCCGTTGTGGTCTGACCCCGTCAAGTCATCGACGACTCGCCAGCCGTCGGTCACCGTCAGCATATCCGCTGTGCAGGCTGTGACGTCGACGCAGCTCGTGTAACGTCTGTTACCACGAACTACGTCGAAGGTTGGAGTTTCCCCTCGGTTGAGTATTTGCAGTCCAAGCTGGTCGAGAGCTCCCAGCATCTCGTCGCCTCTGCTATTAGTCTCACTGCTGCCCCACCAAACACTCCAGGCGTTGGTGTCTCCTCCCATTATGAGCTTATGCGGGCCGGTCTCGCTTTCCACCTTCCTAAGGCTGTCCAGGTATGGCCCTAAGGGCTGATCTGGCTCAAAGTAGAACGAGACCAGAGTTACCTTCCAGGCACCAGTTTGGATCCCCACCACGACGATGTTTTCCGTGGTGAGTTCTGGGTACTGTCGAACGGCCAACTTTGGGTCAAAGACGGCTATGGCCGCTTTGACAGTCCCTTCTCCTTGCCTGGTGCTCTGGAAGATTCGGACGCCTCTGATCCCGCTCATCCTTTTAGCGTTGCCCACGTAGGGCTCCTGGATCAGCGCTGCGGTGGCTTTGCGCTGCTCGGCCTCGATCATAAGCTCATGGGTCGCCAGTCTCTTCCTTTGAAGATTCACCTGGAGTATTTTGTGCGGCAGTGTGTCCACTGGGACCACCTTAGCAGTAGGCGACGGACGCACGTGCCAGCCTGTCCCATCTGACTCGAACAGGAGGTTAGGTTAGGTTAGGTTAGGTTAGGTTAGGTTAGGTTAGGTTAGGTTAGGTTAGGTTAGGTTAGGTTAGGTTAGGTTAGGTTAGGTTAGGTTAGGTTAGGTTAGGTTAGGTTAGGTTAGGTTAGGTTAGGTTAGGTTAGGTTAGGTTAGGTTAGGTTAGGTTAGGTTAGGTTAGGTTAGGTTAGGTTAGGTTAGGTTAGGTTTTTTTTTTTTTTTTTTTTTTTTTTTTTAATACTTCTACCTCCTTTTTTATCGGAGTCTATGCTAGCTATGTCAGTTCTCAATCATTCCAGTTCTCGCTTGTATGCCTCTCGTACTTTTATTCATCATACTGGATCTTTCTTTCATTCATCATCTATTATGCCTTGTATGGGTGGGATGCCCAACTGCTACTAGTCATTCTATTCTGTCTAACTACTTTCTTTTGTTTCCTTTATTTACACAATTGGGTTTAGGGGTTCTTAATAATTGGGAAGACATTTGTTTTATTTCTACATATTTTGATTACATTTGATACTGTTCCAACAGTATCCTTTTACAATTTTTTCTTTATGTTTCAGTGGCTGTATTATTAGTATTTTATTTCTATGTTACATCCAAGTGTTCTTACATGTATTTATTTGTTCTTATATTTTAGGAAGAAATGTGGAAGACAGTTTTCTCTTATTACTAATTACTTATCTTAGCTTAAATTCTAACAATGCTGTATAACAATAACAATTTATGGAGACGGAAGTCTTACATATATTTACATTTATTTCTAGCTTACTTTAATTTACATACTAATTATTTATTCCTATTTCTATCTCTTATTTCTATGCTAGTCCTTAATATAATATACTATATTATGTTAGCATATTTGCTTATGCGGTTTTATTACGATCTATAACTTTTTGCGCTATTAGTTTACAAAAATCTAGGAATACTTTGTTGTTTTTACTTTTCATTATATCTACCATGTTATCGCGTGTTATTTTTATATCTATTTTATGTTCGGTATTGAAACGGTGCATGTAGAATTGAGGGCAGTCGAAAAGTATGTGCGGGACCGTTTCATCTGCATTTGGGTCACAGATGCACGATGGACTCCCCTTGAGCTTGAAACGGTTCAAGTACTCGGAGAATCCACCGTGCCCCGTCATAATCTGCGTGTTAAGGCTGCTTGTTCCTATCTTCCGGATTATCCCGTAAGCTGTCCGGACATCTGGGAAAAACAGTTTGGTAACAGCAGCCGTATCTCCAGATCCGTATCTCTGGTTCCATTCGTCAAGCGACGCCATACGTATGCTTCGCTTGACGAATGAGACCGGACACTGATCGTAATCGGGCTTTCTTTTGGAGTTTTCAGCGGCCTCCTTTGCTAGCTGATCGGCTCTTTCGTTCCCCTGTAGCCCCACATGAGCTTTGACCCAGAACAGGGATACCACCTTGTTCTGGCGGGATGCAGATCGTATGTTATCCCTAGCTTCTACAGCAAGAGGATGGCGTGATCCGGGATTTACTATTGTTTGTAGAGCCGCCATTGAGTCGCTGAAAACTCCAAAAGAGGACGCCTTGAGTTTGTTTATCTCCCTGGTTGCCCTTTCAATTGCCAGAAGTTCAGCCTGGTAAACTGTGCAGTGTTTTGATAGGGCAAGCTTGAGGGCTCTGGTCTCGGCATCACCCCTCCATATGGACACAGAAGCGCCGACCCCTCCTCCAATCTTGCTCCCGTCGGTAAAAATGCGAACGTCAAAAGTGCACCTGTCCAGCTGCTCTTGGTTTACCAGGCTGTCAAACTTCAAGATGTCGCGTGCCGCAGGATGGGGATCCTCTATTGCCGCAGTCATTCGCTCTATCTCCCTGTCTCCCAATGACGTCTGGGGCACTCCCCTCTTGGCTTCATACAACGATGCCGCCTCTCGAACTCTAATGTCGAGGGGGAGTAACCCAGACAGCACCAGTGCTGAGTTTAGGGAGACCGTCCGATATGACTTACACATCTTTTGGGCAATGCCACGCTGGACGGACCCGAGTTGCTTTTTAATACTTAACTTTCCAGCTGCCGGCGCCCAGACGCTTGCAGCGTAAAGCATGATGGGCTCTATCACCGCCACATACATTGTCCGTATCACTTCTGGGTGTAACCCCCAACTAACCTTAGCAGCTCTACACAGTTGTTTGTAGATCGCGATTGCCTTCCTACATGCGAGAGAGATGTGTTTATTGAAGGTTAATTTTTCATCGATTGTTACACCCAGAAGCTTTACTTCATTCGACATTTCAATCCGCGTTCCCCCCATGCTCAGGCGTGGTGTGTCGTATTTCAACTTCCTGGTTATTACCATGGCAACTGTCTTATGTGGTGCAAATTTTAGTTTATTTTCGACACCCCACGCCAGAACCTGATTGAGGGCAGCATTTGCATGTCTCTCTATGTCTCGTGCCGTCTCCCCGTCGAAGACTAGAACGACATCGTCCGCAAAAGCCTGGATGTACGTCCCTCCAGCCTCCACAGCTTTTATGAGGGGGTCTAGGACCAAGTTCCAAAAAATTGGGCCACCAATCGATCCCTGGACACAGCCTTTATTTGTTGCCTTCTCATATACTTCCCCACCGTACCGGATTGCGACCTTGCGGTCTTTAAGATAACTGTCTATGACCCGCCTAAGATCGATAGGACACTTTTCTTCCGCCAGACGGATCCTTATTGCAGGCCACCATGCACTATCAAATGCCCCCTCTATGTCCAAAGATACTAACGTCACTATTCGTTTTTGGTCAAGTTTCTTGTGGACATGCTGCATGAGGTCGTAGAGGGCATCTTCCGTGCTTTTCTGTGGCATGAATCCGTACTGACGGGTACTCATGTTCGGCAAAAGGTGAAACTTTAGGCGGGCCACTAGCATCTTTTCGAAGATCTTCCCCAATATAGGCAGTAGCCCAATCGGCCTATATGATTTGGGGCTGGAATAGTTCTCTTTTCCAGGCTTTTTGAGTATCACTACTGTGGCCTCCTTCCAGGCAGTGGGGAAGCAGTGACATTCTAGGCACTTATTGAGGAACCTTAGAAACAATTCCGGATCGTTACCCACAGCGTGACGACAAATGTCTGAGGTAAAGCCGTCCGATCCTGGTGCCTTCCTCGGATTGAAAGAATCCATTGCACTTTTCAACTCGGCCATCGTAAATGGTGGGTCGCAAGAGTCATTTTGCTCGCCAGAGTTTACGGTTTCGGCCTTGACTCGAACGGATCGGTGGTGTGCGTTGTCGGATTCTGTTTGGTCCTCTGGGTAAAAAGTCTCCGCTAACAGCTTTACTGAACCTTTTGCATCCAGCACATCACCGTTCCTCTCCAAAGGTAGGTCCTCCTCTCTACGCTGTGTCCTGCCTATTATCCTGTATATCCCCTCCCAGATCCCCTCCCTATCCTGTCTCCCACAGAATTCCTTCCAACTCTCGGTTTGAGCTTTGGCCGCTTCTGACTCATACTCCTCTTTCTTTTTCAGGTACTCTTCTATGACCTTCGACTTCCGGATTGGGGCTGCGCAGCGGATCCTACGCTTCATGGTGACGACGGTCTTCTTCATCTCGACGAGTCTCTCGGACCACCACGGCAAGGTAAGTTCCTCCTTTACTTTTTTAGTTGGGATAGTTTGTTTGCATGCTTCATTAATTGCTCTGGTTAGGTTTTCTGTTGCTGTGTCTATTTGCTCTAGGTTGTTAATTTTTTCTATTTCGGCTGTTGTGAACTTTAAATCTATTTTCAACTGGCTGAGTTTCACATGAAAGTCAGGCCAGTTCGCCTTTCTAGTATTGTACTTACGGGTGGTTCTTTCAACTTTGACACCCTTTGATTTCTCTAATAAGATTTTGAACGTGATGCCGTTGTGATCCGAGCTCGTGAGTCCCTCGTCAACCTTCCAATCGTCTATCACGTCCAAGATATCGTTGGAGCAAGCAGTGATATCTACGTGACTACTGTACCGCTTTCCTCCCCGGATAGTGTCGAAGGTCGGAATTTCCCCTCTGTTCAGTATGTTCAGGTTTAGCTCACCGAGAGTTCCTGCTACCTCTTCCCCCCTAAGGTCAGTGGTTGGACTGCCCCACCACATGCTCTTGGCGTTGGCGTCACCTCCAACGATCAGTTTTTTAGAACCGACCGTGCACTCTATTTGTTTAAGGTGTTCCAAATAGTGCTCAATTGGCTGGTCTGGCTCAAAGTAAAAGGAGACAAGCGTGATCTCCCAAGCACAAGTCTGGATTCCCACCACAACGATATTGTTTGTGGTGAGTTTTGGGTACTGCTTGACTATGAGGTCACTGTTAAAGACGGCTATTGCCGCCTTTACAGTCCCGTCTCCTGTTCCAGTGCTTTGGAAGACCCTAACGCCCTTGTGACTCCTCATTACTTTTGCCCCACCCACATACGGTTCCTGCAGAAGCGCTAGTGATATCCCACGCTCCGTGGCTTCTGTGAGAAGCTCATTAGTTGCTAACTTCTTGCGTTGGAGGTTTGCCTGTATTACTCCATAAGGAGTATTTGCCTTTGGGGTGCCCTTAGCAGTACGCAACGGTCGATCTAGCTATGTCATCCCATTTTTTACGGAGTGGACAGTCATGACTAAACGCATTGTGTTGAATACCGTGTTCGACTTTTGCCTTTGTGCAATTTCGGCAGACGGGTGGTAAGCCTGAAAGCCAGTCCGGGCACTCTGATCTCATGTGGGGACCGCCACAGTGACCACACAGGTCTGCAGGCTCTTTGCAGAACCGCTTGCCGTGTCCGAAGCCTAAGCAGCGGGTGCATTGGACCAACGGGGTCTGATCCTCGACCCTAATACGCTGGAGATCAATGTGAACGGTTCCTGTATCCACCGCTCGTCGCCAGACGGTAGGCGAGACACTGATTATAACGTGACCAACATGAGGGTTCCTTGTTCGTCTTCGGTATCTCACCTCCACTCTGTTTTCCTCAGTGTCGAGGCCATCAAAAACACCATGGTTCTGGTTTCGTAACGCCTTAAGGATGTCCTCATCAGTGTTAACTGACAAGACGTTCCTTAAGATCAGAAGCGGATCCTTGTTTTTGACTTCCTCGACAGTGAGGTCCACACCTTCTTTTTGGAGTCGGTCCTTGATCTTGCCCCTTTCTTCTTCGGTTTGTAAACCTATTATTACTTTCCTATCCTTGGCTTTCCTCACCCTTTCCACTTTTATCCACCCATCCTTTGCATTCACTACTTTCCTGACTTTGTTTAGCACTTCGTCACCCGTTTCCGTTTCATCCTTGGATGTAACCACAACCGAGTGCAGAGTGCTACGTTTTGGCACCGTTCTTGCCCCCTGATTTGAAGCCACCGACGCGTAGGTGATTCCCTGCTCAAAAAACTTTCTTTGATTGTCCATTGCGTCCTTAAGTTCTTCTATCTTCCTATGGTTTTCCACTAACAGGTTTGTTTGGAATTCCATTTTTTGTAGTATTTTTGCAGTGTCAAGGTTTTCGGGTGGGGTTTTAGCAACTGATTGAGGCTCCGAGAGTACTGGGTTTTCCCTAGTCATGTTTTTATTGGCTTCTTTTAGCTCCGATTCAACTTCCTTTACCAATTGGTAAAGTCGTTCTGCGGCTTCAGAGATAGCGTTCTTTATCTCTGTCTTCGTGTTTCTGGAGCTGTTTAGATGCAGTTTTGCTTTGACGAGGCAGGCCTTTGCTTCCGCCGTTCGGTCCGAGTATTTGATATTAATTGGCGGTGAGAGTGTGTCGACAGATTTTCTTGCCTGTGTCACGGGCCCACTCTCTTGCGTAAAAGCAAGCTTCGTTTTAATTTTTGCAGGGCCGGCCTGCGACGTCTTGTCGGTTGTAGAGAGATCGGGGCTGCTACTTGGAGCTTCCCAGTTCTCTATACTGCGCCTAACATTAGAGGAAACCGCTGCTCCAGGTTTAGACGGTGACTTTTTGCCACCGGCCGCTTTTAATGGTGTTCTATGACCGAACATATTGGAGAGTATGCGTCAACAATGATAAAGTAAAATAAAATAGAACTGTCAATAGGGACAGTCGAATAAAATAAAATTTTGTGTAAAAATAAAAAGGGGACGCACAAAAGTACGAGATAAAACCGCACAAGCAACTATAACTAAGATAATTTTTACAAACAAATTTTGCAAAATGTGTCCCTGATGAGCTCTATCCTAGGCAGGTTGGTTGTGGATAGCTGTCAAGGCTCTGGGCAGGCCTGAGAGTCAATTTTTGCTGTCAGAACGGTTTTTTGTTATTTTCTGATTAACGACTCTATGTAGAGTCAATATCGTGCCTTCACTGGGTAGAACCCGTCGAGCCCGTTTCAACAAACCCAAACACGAAGCAAATAGCCCCAACGGTTCCGGAGCTATCAAAGTTTAAAAATTTGGGTTTTTTCCAATATGGCGGCCAAACCAAATTCCAAACTAGTTTTCTCCGCAACCAATAGGCCGAAACTCCTCGTGCTTGGGCTCGTCTTGCTGCGCTCGACGAGATCTGTACAGTGGTATACTTTTCAGCCTGAAAATTTTTTAACACCTGAAAACGCCTGAAAGCTAGTCCACTCGCAAGGCAAGTATATGTTGACCTTAACAAAGAAAACCCCGCCGTTCTACGACCCTCCGTTGGGGAGATATGAGAGTTTGAAATATAGCAAAATGGCGTCACAGCTGTCAAAGTCAAACTTTGGCAGGTATTATCTCCGTTCCAGACGATCGCAAAACTGCCGAGTTTGGGCTCTCCTGAACCGGCTTGAGCTCACCTATCTGCTGAAACAGTTTTCAGGACCCTGAAATATTTCTGCTCCAAACCGCCTGAAAGCACAGGGTAAGAAAGGCAAGAAGCCCCTGAGTCTAAAATTGAAGTCCGCAATCTCCTACGACTTTTGGTTCAGGAGTTATTGCGGTTCAAAGTCAAACAAAATGGCCGTCGAACTGTCAAAAATCGAGTTTAAAGGCCCGTAACTTCGGAACCCTTTGTCGGAGAAGGTTCGGGTTTTCGATATGCTGCTTGGCGTCACTTCAGGTATATCCTGAAAACCGTTTCAGCGACGAAAATTTTTTCAGGTCAAAAGCTCCTGAAAGCTTACTATTATACAAGTTCTTAAGGTACCCCAACTTATAGTGAAAACTTGAGCGTCATCGGCCCAGTAGTTTCTGAGATATATCCGTTTAAAATTTTGAAACCAAAAAACCGAAATGATGAAATTTTATAAAACTTTCAATTTAAAAGATAAAATATCAATGTTTGGGCTTAAATGGGTCGCAATAGACGTAATGGACCCAGTCCCGATGCCAAAGATTGATTTTTCCTATTTAATTTAGAATAAATGCCTAAAATTAGAAACAATTTGATATCTCAGGATCCACTGAACATAAAATTTTGAAAAAAATTGTATAAAATAGGTAAAATTATGCACTATAAAGCTAACAAATAAAATTTTAAAAAATCCTTAAATAACATAAAAATTTTTGAAAAAGAATGAATTTTTTGTAAAATTGGCTTTATTTTAAAACTATTAAATAAAAAATTCTGGAATTAACAGGATGTGTTCTTCTGATGAGCGCGCCAAAAACTGCAGTTGAAAATTTTCGAAAAAGTTGTTATATCCGAAGATATAAGAGTCAGATTTTATGTATTTCAAAGTCGTCTCAAAAATCGAGTATAAAAAGTATGGAAAAATTACTTGCGCCACCAGTCTTGACAATTAAAGGAAATGACAGCTACAAAGTTTCAGGTGCCTGGCCTTCCGTTTTCAGCGTTTTCAGCTCCACGTGGTTTTTGTTTTTCCTGAATAACTCCGAGTGGCTTGGGTTTTTCAGGCTTCTAGGTCGTCCGGATGGTGTGCGGCGGCTGACCCCACCCCTTTTTACAATAAAAAGGGTAGGTCGTCGATCTTGATAAGGCAGCGTTCACGATTGAAGTTTTAGCTTCCTAACTTAACCTCAATATTTGAAGTTTTTTCAGGATTTCACACTGAAGCACTGCAATCCAAGTATACTCAATCACAGGGGCGTATTGGATTCACTTTGCCCAGCACAAAGAAATAAGATTCGTCAAAATCGGACAACTTTGAACCACTTTTTAGATTTTTTAAGCACGGAGCGACTCAAAAAACGATCCGACCGCCACGAGGGTCAGGGGGGTACTGGGTTAGGTTAGGTTAGGTTAGGTTAGGTTAGGTTAGGTTAGGTTAGGTTAGGTTAGGTTAGGTTAGGTTAGGTTAGGTTAGGTTAGGTTAGGTTTTTTTTTTTTTTTTTTTTTTTTTTTTTTTTTTTTTGTGGCAGGAGTGGGAAATCCATCATGGACACCCAAACTGCCTTGCAGGAAGACAGCCTGGGTAGTGCCGGACTCCTACCGGCTAAAAACCACTCCTGCCATGCGAAAAGGCCCCTGCCGTCAAGTTAGGCAGGGATTTTTATGGGCTGTAGTTGCAGTTAATTGCAGTATATTAATATTCCTTACATTAAATTTAAAATAAATAATTCATAAATTTGGTCACAATAAATAATTCATAAAATAGGTCATTATAATAATTCGTAATAAAAAGATCATAATAAATAATACATTGTAGATAGGTTAAAATATAAGTATAATATAATATAGGTTAATATTAATTTGTATTGTAGCAAACAAATGAAAACAATCCTGACTATTAATGTCAGGTTTGGTTTCTTCTGTTCGCTGATTGCACTATTTTTATTATAAACGCTATAAATTCTTTTCTAGATTTTTTATTTTGTATAAGTTTGGTGAGGTTTTCTTTGGTTACATTTTCCCCTGTTCTTGCTACAAGTTCGTATCTGGGGAAGGCATATATAGGGCAATCCACCAGGAGATGGAGGACTGTCTCCTGCTTGTCCGGGTCGCAGGCGCACGCCGGGTTCTCCTTACACTTGAAGCGAGTCAGGTATTCGGAGAACCCGCCGTGTCCTGTTAGAGCTTGGGTCAGCTCCTTGGTGATCTCCATCCTTCGCACCGTCCTGTACGCGGCGACCGCGCAAGGGAAGAATAACTTCGTTGTGGCCGCCGTTTCTCCTTCACAGTACCTCCGGTTCCATTCGCCCAGCGTTTCCATTCGAATCGTACGCTTGACGAATGAAACCGGGCATTTGTCGTAGTCGGGTTGCCGTTTCGACTTCAGGGCAGCCTCCTTCGCGAGCAAGTCGGCTCTCTCATTACCCTCCAGCCCCGCATGAGCTTTTACCCAGAACAAGGAGACGCTCTTGTTCTGGGCACTGCTGCGGCGGATGGCGTCCCTTGCTTCCACTGCGAGGGCATGGAGGGCTTCGGGGTTCACGACCGTTTGGAGAGCTGCCATGGAGTCGCTGTAGATAGCGAACGCCGTCTCGGTCCTTCGGAGGACCTCCTTCGCTGCTTTGCAGAGAGCAAGGAGCTCAGCCTGGTAGACGGTACTGTAAGACGGCAAGGCAAGCCTGAGGGCCTTCACTTCCACATCATCGGTCCACACTGACAATGCGGCACCGACTTTGCCCTCAATTTTGCTGCCGTCTGTAAAGATACGCACCGCGTAATTGCGGTGCTCATTAAATTGTTCCTCGTCTACCAGGCGTCGCAGTGCAATAGCCCTCTGCTCAGCCGGATGTGGCAGCTTTAGTGCCGATACCACTCGCTCGATCTCCCGGTCTCCCAGCGCCGGATGAGGCACCCCTCTCTTGGCCTCATAAAGGGCGGCTGCCTCTCGGATTCGGAGGTCAAGAGGGAGTATCCCAGCCAGCACCAGTGCTGAGTGTAGGGAGACCGTGCGGTAGGCTCGGCACAACTTTTGCGCGAAGCTTCTTTGGACGGCGTTCAGCTTCTTTTGCACCCCGACTTTGTTGGCGGCCGGCGACCACGCGCTCGCCGCGTACAGGATGATGGGCTCCACTGCAGCCGTGTAAATGCAGCGGATAACCTCTGGATGGAGACCCCAACTGACCCTAGCAGCCCGCGATAACTGCTTGTAGATGCCGACGGCTCGAGAGCAAACGTTTGCGACGTGGGTGTTGAAAGTCAACTTGTGGTCGATGGTGAGACCGAGCAACTTGATTTCTTCCGACATGCCAATGTCTACCCCGCCCATCCTGAGACATGGGGTGTCATGCTTCAGTTTGCGCGTGACCAACATTGCTTTCGTTTTATGCGGCGCAAACCGAAGCTTATTCGTGACACCCCATGCTCGCACATACTCGAGGGCGACATTGGCATCCCTTTGGACTTCAAGTGCTGTCTCCCCATCGAACACAAGGACAATATCGTCAGCAAACGCCTGGCAGTAGACCCCGATCGACTCTAGATCCTTTAGGAGAGGATCCAGCAGAACGTTCCAAACTATGGGACCACCGATCGACCCCTGGACGCATCCCTTCTCGGTCCTGGATTCGTACTCCACTCCCGCATACCTGACCTTCACCACCCTCCCGGACAAGTAGCTGTCCATGACCCGTCTCAAGTTTACAGGACACTTTTCCTCAGCCAGACGGACTCGTATGGCCGGCCACCATGCGCTGTCGAAGGCTCCCTCAATATCCAGGGACACAACCGTGACAAGTCTTTTTTCATTAAGTTTGCCACGAATGTGTCCCATCAGAGTATAGAGGGAGTCCTCGGTGCTTCGCTGGGGCATGAATCCGTACTGGCGAGTACTCATCCTGGGGAGTAAATGAAACTTGAGTCGGGCCACGACCATCTTTTCAAAAATCTTGCCGAGGACAGGCAATAGCCCAATCGGCCTGTACGATTTTGGGGTGGTGTAGTCATCTTTTGCGGGCTTGCGGAGCACGACGACGGTTGCCTCTTTCCAGGACCGCGGAAAGTATCCATGCGCCAGGCACTTGTTCATCAAGCGCAGAACTAAATCCGGGTCATGATGGATCGCGTGGTCCCATATGTCCGCCGTCAGACCGTCGGAACCGGGGGCTTTTTTGGGGTTAAACGAGGAGACAGCTCGCTCCAGCTCGTCGAGTGTGAAGGGTGGGTCCCAAGGTTCATCTTGGTTACCCTCGTTCACCTCTTCGGCTTTTTGCCGCACCTTTCTGTGCTCCTCGTTCTCCCCCTCCGAGCGATCTTCCGGGTAAAAAGTCTCTGCCAGATACCTCGCCGAGGCCTCTGGGTCCAGAGTCTTGCCATCCCTCACCATCGGCAAATCCTCCTCTCTTTTCTCCGTCCTGCGGATTACCCTATATATGCCTTCCCACAGGCCTTCCCTATCTTGTTTCTCGCAGAACCCCTTCCAGCTCTCGATTTTAGCTTGGACTACTGCTCGCTCGTACTCTTCTTTCTGTTTCAGGTACTCCTCAACAACCTTTGGTCTACGGACTGGCGCTGCACAGCGGATCCTCCGCTTTTTAGTAACGACTTGCTTCTTCAAGCTGGCGAGTTCATCGGACCACCACGGCACACTCAGCCTCTCAACGCTCTTCTTTTTGGGTATCACGCTTGTACAGGCATCTTGTACTGCCGTAGTAAGTCCCTCGACTACCAGGTCTATTTTGTCCACGCTGTCGATTTCATCGAACAGGCTTACAGTATTGTTTGCTAGCATAATTTGGCGCAGTTTCTCACGAAACTGCGCCCAATTAGCTTTTCTGGTGTTGTAGATCCTGGTAGTCCGGTTAACCGTGATACCCAAAGACCTCTTGAGGTGAACGCTGAATTCAATGCCGTTGTGGTCCGACCCCGTCAAGTCATCGACGACTCGCCAGCCATCGGTCACCGTAAGCATATCCGCTGTGCAGGCTGTGACGTCGACGCAGCTCGTGTAACGCCTGTTTCCACGAACTACGTCGAAGGTTGGAGTTTCCCCTCTGTTTAGTACTTGCAGTCCAAGCTGATCGAGAGCTCCCAGCATCTCGTCGCCTCTGCTGTTGGTTTCACTACTGCCCCACCAGATACTCCAGGCGTTGGCGTCTCCTCCCATTATGAGCTTATGTGGGCCGGTTTCGCTTTCCACTTTCCTAAGACTGTCCAGGTATGGCCCTAAGGGCTGGTCTGGCTCAAAGTAGAACGAGACCAGAGTCAATCTCCAGGCACCGGTCTGGATCCCCACCACGACGATATTGTTCGTGGTGAGTTCTGGGTACTGTCTAACGGCAATTTTTGGGTCAAAAACGGCTATTGCCGCTTTGACAGTCCCTTCTCCTTGCCCGGTACTCTGGAAGATTCGGACTCCCCTGGTCCCGCTCATTCTCTTCGCATTACCCACGTAAGGCTCCTGGATCAGCGCTACGGTGGCTTTGCGCTGCTCGGCCTCGATCATAAGCTCATGGGTGGCCAATCTCTTCCTTTGGAGATTCACCTGGAGTATCTTGTGTGGCATTGTGTTCCCCGGGACCACCTTAGCAGTAGGCGACGGACGCACGTGCCAGCCTATCCCACCTGACTCGAACAGGACACTCGGGGTCGAACGCGTTATGGTCGGTCTTCCCCATCTTCGCCTTGACACAGTTATGGCATCTTGGTGTTTCCGCCTTTAGCCACTGGTCACATTCTGGTCGGAGGTGTGGGCCCCCGCAATGGCTACATAAGTCGGCGGGTTCTTTACAGAGCCGCCGACTATGCCCATAGCCCAAACACCTCGTGCACTGGACCAGTGGCGACTGGTCATCGACGAAGACGGTCTGGAGATCAATTCGCGCTCTTCCCTTCTCGAGCATCCTGTTCCAGACAGAAGGCGACGTGCTGACTACCACGTTGTTTGTTTGGGGGTTCCGCGCATTCCTTTTGAACTTGATAGTCATTCGATCCTCCCCGTCGTCGAGGCCGCGAAAGACATCCCGGTTTTGATTCCGCAGCGCCTCCAACAGTTCCTCATCGGAGTGAATGCGGAGAACGCCACGGAAGATCAACAATGGATCTTTGTTTTTCACGTCCTCAACGACGAGGTGGTCTCCTGACTTCCTAATTCTTTCCTTCACCCTATTTCTTTCCTCTGCTGTTCTACATCCCATAACGATTTTTCGATCCTTAGCCTTTCGCACGCTTTCAATTTCAACGCCTCCATCTTTTGCTTTTACCGCCTCTCTTAGCTTGTCCATTATTTTGTCCCCCGAGTCATCTTCGTCTTTAGACGTGACCACTATCGAGTGCAGCGCGGTCCTTCCTGGGGTCTGCCTTTTCGGTGGACCCGCCGCTACACTCGCGTAGGTGGCCGTCTTCTCCAGTAGTTCCCCTTGCCTCTCCATCGCCCGCTGCAGCTTCTCCATCTTCTCGCTGCTCTCCTTCACCAGCGCGCTATGCTCCGCTAGTGAAGCGAGCAACGAGTTAACCTCCGGGAGGATTTTGGGAGCCTCTGGCGGAAGTATGGCCTTAATGACCTCCTCCCTTGCCAGCTCAGCCCCCTTTAAAAGTGCTGCAGCCGCCGCTTCCTCCTTCACGAGCTGGTACAGCCGTTCCACCGATTGGGTGATCCCGGTTTTCAAGTCTGCCCTCAAGTTCCGCGAGTCGCCAAGGTGCGACTTCGCGCGCAGAAGGCAGTTGCGTGCCTCGGTCACCCGATCGGTGGGTTTGCTCGGCTGCAGCTGGCTTGTTCCTGGTGACGCTCCCTGTGTCTCGGAAGAGGTTCGGCGCGCCACAGCCTTGCCGTCTGGCTGAGGAGTGGCGCGCTTTGTGGCCTTCTGGGAAGTCGTCACGGTCGGGGCAGCTTTTTTAGGTGGGTTCGCGGCGGCCGACGGGAGAGGCTGTGATTCCGATAGTCTCCCATTTTCCCACTCACCAATGCTTCGCCTCACACTAGAGGCCTGAGTTGAAGCACTGGGAGGGGAAACCTCCCCCTCGAAGGTGATGGAGAGTGCCGCGTTCGATGGAGAGACATGGGGTCCTGTGGAGGCTTTTTTGGCTGGGGTCCTGGAGAGGAACATGGTGGAGGTGAAATTGAAAAATGAAATAAATAATCAGATAAAATTTTTAAAAACAATGTTCTGATCCCTGTAAAGGGGGGATCAAAATGTCAATGAGAGAATAATTCCTCAAAAGAGGTGTCAATTATAGAATTACGATAATAAAATACAATTAAATACACTAAAAGATTAAAACAGGTGTTCTGATCCCTGTAAAGAGGGGATCAGTGAGTCTTATGATAAAGGACCTCAAAAGAGGTGTCAGCAAAAAGTCGTCAGGAATTTTAAAACGTCTGTACTGATCCCTGTAAAAGGGGGATCAGTGAGTCAGTAACAAGGTCCGTCTAAATTTTCCTCAAAAGAAGTATCACCGAAAAGATTCAGTATCAAAATCTCAAAATATTTATATTATTTTTGAGACGGAGCCTCAATAAAGGCCGCTGTGGTTAGGTTAGGTTAGGTTAGGTTAGGTTAGGTTAGGTTAGGTTAGGTTAGGTTAGGTTAGGTTAGGTTAGGTTAGGTTAGGTTAGGTTAGGTTAGGTTAGGTTAGGTTAGGTTAGGTTAGGTTAGGTTAGGTTAGGTTAGGTTAGGTTAGGTTAGGTTAGGTTAGGTTAGGTTAGGTTAGGTTAGGTTAGGTTAGGTTAGGTTAGGTTAGGTTAGGTTAGGTTAGGTTAGGTTAGGTTAGGTTAGGTTAGGTTAGGTTAGGTTTTTTTTTTTTTTTTTTTTTTTTTTTTATAGTTTGACAGGAGTGGGAAATCCGTCATGGACACCCGGGCCGCCCTACAGGTAGGCAGTCCGGGTAGTGCCGGACTCTTACCGGCTAAAAACCACTCCTGCCATGCGAAAGGAGTCCCCTGCCGTCAGGTTACGCAGGGATCTTTTATGGGCTGTAGTTCTTTTAACTTACAGTATGTTAATTATACATCAATAATAATATTTAATAAGTAATTCATATATTAGTTTTCAATAAATAATTCAAATAAAAGTAAAATGCATTAAAAGTATCAAATTGTATTACAATAAACCAAAGAAAAGCAAACATGACTCTGATTGTTAGGTTTGGTTTCTTTTGCTTACCGATCTTACTATTCTAGTAACATACTCAATAAATTCCTTAGTGTGTTTTTTATTTCGGATAATTATAGACAGTTTTTCTCGCGTAATTTTTTCTTCTAGCTTTGCTTCAAGTTCGTATCTGGGGAAGGCATATATAGGGCAATCCGTCAGGAGATGGAGGATTGTCTCCAACTTGTCCGGGTCGCAGGCGCACGCCGGGCTCTCCTTGCACTTGAAGCGAGTCAGGTACTCGGAGAACCCGCCGTGGCCTGTTAGGGCTTGGGTCAGTTCCTTTGTGATCTCCATCTTACGCACCGTCCTGTACGCTGCGATCGCACAGGGGAAGAACATCTTCGTCGTGGCCGCCGTTTCTCCTGCGCAATATCTCCGGTTCCATTCGCCCAGCGTCTCCATTCGGATCATACGCTTGACGAATGAAACCGGGCATTTGTCATAGTCGGGTTGCCGCTTTGACCTCAGGGCAGCCTCCTTCGCGAGCAAGTCGGCTCTCTCGTTACCCTCCAGCCCCGCATGAGCTTTTACCCAGAACAAGGAGACGCTCTTGTTCTGGGTACTGCTGCGGCTGATGGCGTCCCTTGCTTCTACTGCGAGGGCGTGGAGGGCTTCGGGGTTCACGACTGTTTGGAGCGCTGCCATGGAGTCGCTATAGATGGCGAACGCCGTCTCGGTTCTTCTGAGGACTTCTTTCGTTGCTTTGCAAAGGGCCAGAAGCTCAGCCTGGTAGACGGTGCTATAAGACGGCAAAGCAAGCTTGAGGGCCTTCACCTCCACATCATCGGTCCACACCGACAGTGCGGCACCGACTTTGCCCTCAATCTTGCTGCCGTCTGTGAAAATACGCACCGTGTAATGGCGGTGCTCATTATACTGTTCCTCGTCTACCAGGCGTCGCAGTGCAATAGCCCTCTGCTCAGCTGGATGCGGCATTTCCAATGCCGATACCACACGCTCGATCTCCCGGTCTCCCAGCGCTGGGTGGGGTACCCCTCTCTTGGCCTCATACAGAGAGGCTGCCTCCTTAATCCGGAGATCAAGAGGGAGTATCCCAGCCAGCACCAGTGCTGAGTGTAGGGAGACCGTGCGGTAGGCTCGGCACAGCTTCTGCGCGAAGCTCCTCTGGACGGCGTTCAGCTTCTTCTGCAACCCGACTTTGTTGGCGGCCGGCGACCACGCGCTCGCCGCGTACAGAACGATAGGCTCCACTGCAGCCGTATAGATACAGCGGATGACCTCTGGATGGAGACCCCAACTGACCCTAGCAGCCCGTGACAACTGCTTATAAATACCGATGGCTCGGGAACAGACGTTTGCGACGTGAGCGTTAAATGTCAACTTGTGGTCGATAGTGAGACCGAGCAACTTTATTTCGTCCGACATGCCAATGTCTACCCCGCCCATTCTGAGACATGGGGTGTCATGCTTCAGTTTGCGCGTGACCAGCATTGCTTTTGTCTTATGCGGCGCAAACCGAAGCTTATTCGTGACACCCCATGCTCGCACGTACTCGAGGGCGACATTGGCATCTCTCTGGACCTCAAGCGCTGTCTCACCATCGAACACAAGGACGATATCGTCAGCAAACGCCTGGCAGTAGACCCCGATCGACTCTAGACCCTTTAGGAGAGGATCTAGCAGAACGTTCCAAACTATGGGACCACCTATCGACCCCTGGACGCATCCCTTCTCGGTCCTGGATTCGTACTCCACTCCCGCATACCTAACCTTCACCACCCTCTCGGACAAGTAGCTGTCCATGACCCGTCTCAAGTTTACAGGACACTTTTCCTCAGCCAGACGGACCCGTATGGCTGGCCACCATGCGCTGTCGAAGGCTCCCTCAATATCCAGGGACACAACCGTGACAAGTCTTTTTTCATTAAGTTTGCCACGAATGTGTCCCATCAGAGTATAGAGGGAGTCCTCGGTGCTTCGCTGGGGCATGAAGCCGTACTGGCGAGTACTCATCCTGGGGAGTAAATGAAACTTGAGTCGGGCCACGACCATCTTTTCAAAAATCTTGCCGAGGACAGGCAATAGCCCAATCGGCCTGTACGATTTTGGGGTGGTGTAGTCGTCCTTTGCGGGCTTGCGGAGCACGACGACGGTTGCCTCTTTCCAGGACCGCGGAAAGTATCCATGCGCCAGGCACTTGTTCATCAAGCGCAGAACTGAATCTGGGTCATGACGGATCGCGTGGTCCCATATGTCCGCCGTCAGACCGTCGGAACCGGGGGCTTTTTTGGGGTTGAACGAGGAGACAGCTCGCTCCAGTTCGTCGAGTGTGAAGGGAGGGTCTGAAGGTTCATCTTCGTTCCCTCCGTTCACCTCTTCCGCTCGTTGCCGCACCCTTCTGTGCTCCTCGTTGTCCCCCTCCGATCGGTCTTCTGGGTAAAAAGTCTCTGCCAGATACCTCGCCGAGGCCTCTGAGTCCAGAGTCCTGCCATCCCTCACCATCGGCAAATCCTCCTCTCTTTTCTCCGTCCTGCGGATTACCCTATATATGCCCTCCCACAGGCCTTCCTTATCCTGCTTCTCGCAGAACCCCTTCCAGCTCTCGATTTTGGCTTGGACTACTGCACGCTCGTACTCTTCCTTCTGTTTCAGGTACTCCTCAACAACCTTTGGTCTACGAACTGGCGCTGCACAGCGGATCCTCCGCTTTTTAGTGACCACTAGCCTCTTTAGACTGGCGAGTTGATCAGACCACCACGGCACGGTCAGCCTCTCTACTCCCTTCTTCCTGGGTATCACGGATGAACAGGCGTCTTGCACTGCCGTTGTAAGTCCCTCGACTACCAGGTCTATTTTGTCCCCGCTGTCGATTTCATCGAACAGGCTTATGGTGTTATTTGTTTGCATAATTTGGCGCAGTTTCTTACGAAACTGCGCCCAATTAGCTTTCTTGGTGTTGTAGATCCTGGTAGTCCGGTTGACCGTGACACCCACAGAATTAGCGAGATGAACGCTGAATTCAATGCCGTTGTGGTCTGACCCCGTCAGGTCATCGACGACTCGCCAGCCGTCGGTCACCGTTAGCATATCCGCTGTGCAGGCTGTGACATCGACGCAGCTCGTGTAACGTCTGTCGCCACGAACTACGTCGAAGGTTGGAGTTTCCCCTCTGTTGAGTACTTGTAGTCCAAGCTGGTCGAGAGTCCCCAGCATCTCGTCGCCTCTGCTGTTGGTCTCACTGCTGCCCCACCAGACACTCCAAGCGTTGGCGTCTCCTCCCATGATGAGCCGGTTAGGTTAGGTTAGGTTAGGTTAGGTTAGGTTAGGTTAGGTTAGGTTAGGTTAGGTTAGGTTAGGTTAGGTTAGGTTAGGTTAGGTTAGGTTAGGTTAGGTTAGGTTAGGTTAGGTTAGGTTAGGTTAGGTTAGGTTAGGTTAGGTTAGGTTAGGTTAGGTTAGGTTAGGTTAGGTTAGGTTAGGTTAGGTTAGGTTAGGTTAGGTTAGGTTAGGTTTTTTTTTTTTTTTTTTTTTTTTTATTGTGGCAGGAGTGGGAAATCCGTCATGGACACCCAGGCTGCCTTGCTGAAAGCCAGTCTGGGTAGTGCCGGACTCCTACCGGCTAAAAACCACTCCTGCCATGCGAAAAGGTTCCTGCCGTCAGGTTACGCAGGGTATTTGTCAAGGGCTGTAGGAATTAAAATTTGCTTTTTGTGATACATCGTAATAATAAGTAATAATATATATATATATATGTAATAACTAAAATATTCCAAATTATAAATTTTCTTGTCAATTTTTGTTCTCTAATTGTTCGAGATGTAAAATATGTATTCAATAAAATAAAAAAGTTCTCATTTGTTCCGTTTATTTACTAATTTTACTATACTACTAATAAAGTCTATTAGGTTTGGTCGGATCCTTTTATTTCCTAGCATGAGGCTGAGGTTCTCCTTTGTAGCTTTCATGTCGACCTTTATTTCTAAGTTATGCCTGTCAATGGCATACACCGGGCAATCCGTCAGGAGATGGAGGACGGTCTCCTGCTTGTCGGGGTCGCAGACGCACGCCGGGCTCTCCTTACATTTGAAACGAGTCAGATATTCGGAGAACCCGCCGTGTCCCGTTAGAGCTTGGGTCAATTCCTTGGTAATCTCCATCCCTCGCACCGTCCTGTACGCAGCGATCGCGCAAGGGAAGAATATCTTCGTCGTGGCCGCCGTTTCTCCAGCACAGTACCTCCGGTTCCATTCGCCCAGCGTCTCCATTCGGATCATACGCTTGACGAATGAAACCGGGCATTTGTCATAGTCGGGTTGCCGTTTCGACCTCAGGGCAGCCTCCTTCGCGAGCAAGTCGGCTCTCTCGTTACCCTCCAGCCCCGCATGAGCTTTTACCCAGAACAAGGAGACGCTCTTGTTCTGGGTACTACTGCGGCGGATGGCGTCCCTTGCTTCTACTGCAAGGGCGTGGAGGGCTTCGGGGTTCACGACTGTTTGGAGAGCTGCCATGGAGTCGCTGCAGATAGCGAACGCCGTCTCGGTTCTTCGGAGGGCTTCCTTCGTTGCTTCGCAGAGGGCGAGAAGCTCAGCCTGGTAGACGGTGCTGTAAGACGGCAAAGCAAGCTTGAGGGCCTTCACTTCCCCATCATCAGTCCACACCGACAGTGCGGCACCAACTTTGCCCTCAATCTTGCTGCCGTCTGTGAAGATACGCACCGCATAATTGCGGTGCTCATTGATTTGTTCCTCGTCTACCAGGCGTCGCAGTGCAATAGCCCTCTGCTCAGCTGGATGCGGCATTTCCAATGCCGATACCACACGCTCGATCTCCCGGTCTCCCAGCGCTGGGTGGGGTACCCCTCTCTTGGCCTCATACAGAGAGGCTGCCTCCTTAATCCGAAGATCAAGAGGGAGTATCCCAGCCAGCACCAGTGCTGAGTGTAGGGAGACCGTGCGGTAGGCTCGGCACAGCTTCTGCGCGAAGCTCCTCTGGACGGCGTTCAGCTTCTTTTGCAACCCGACTTTGTTGGCGGCCGGCGACCACGCGCTCGCCGCGTACAGAACGATAGGCTCCACTGCAGCCATATAGATACAGCGGATGACCTCTGGATGGAGACCCCAACTGACCCTAGCAGCCCGCGACAGCTGCTTATAAATAGCGATGGCTCGGGAACAGACGTTTGCGACGTGAGCGTTAAACGTCAACTTGTGGTCGATGGTGAGACCGAGCAACTTTATTTCGTCCGACATGCCAATGTCTACCCCGCCCATTCTGAGACATGGGGTGTCATGCTTCAGTTTGCGCGTGACCAACATTGCTTTTGTCTTATGCGGCGCAAACCGAAGCTTGTTTGTGACACCCCACGCTCGCACGAACTCGAGGGCGGCATTGGCATCCCCCTGGACTTCAAGAGCTGTCTCACCATCGAACACAAGGACAATATCGTCGGCAAACGCCTGGCAGTATACCCCCATTGCCTCCAGAGCCTTTATAAGAGGATCCAGCACTAGGTTCCAAAATATGGGACCACCGATAGACCCCTGGACGCATCCTTTTTCGGTCCTGGACTCGTACTCCACTCCCGCGTATCTGACCTTCACCACCCTCTCGGACAAGTAACTGTCTATGACCCGCCTCAAGTTTATAGGACACTTTTCCTCAGCCAGTCGGACTCGTATGGCTGGCCACCATGCGCTATCGAAGGCTCCCTCAATATCCAGGGACACAATCGTGACAAGCCTCTTTGCGTTGAGTCCGTCACGTATGCGTCCCATCAGCGTATAGAGGGAGTCCTCGGTGCTTCGCTGGGGCATGAAGCCGTACTGGCGAGTACTCATCCTTGGTAATAAATAAAACTTGAGTCGGGCCACGAGCAGCTTCTCATAAACCTTGCCGAGGACAGGCAAGAGCCCAATTGGCCTGTACGACTTTGGGGTGGTGTAGTCATCTTTAGCGGGCTTGCGGAGCACGACGACAGTTGCCTCTTTCCAGGACCGCGGAAAGTATCCATGCGCCAGGCACTTGTTCACCAAGCGCAGAACTAAGTCTGGGTCTTGACGGATCGTGTGGCCCCATATGTCCGCCGTCAGACCGTCGGAACCGGGGGCTTTTTTGGGGTTGAACGAGGAAACAGCTCGCTCCAGCTCGTCGAGTGTGAAGGGAGGGTCTGAAGGTTCATCTTCGTTCCCTCCGTTCACCTCTTCCGCTCGTTGCCGCACCCTTTTGTGCTCCTCGTTGTCCCCCTCCGAGCGATCCTCTGGGTAGAACGTCTGTGCCAGATACCTCGCTGAGGCCATTGGGTCTAGGGTCCTGCCGTCCCTCACCATCGGCAAATCTTCCTCCCTTTTTTCGGTCCTGCGGATTACCCGGTATATGCCCTCCCACAGGCCTTCTCTATCTTGCTTTTCGCAGAACCCCTTCCAGCTCTCGATTTTTGCTTGGACTATTGCACGTTCGTACTCTTCCTTTTGTTTCAGGTACTCCTCAACAACCTTAGGTCTCCGGACTGGCGCTGCACAACGAATTCTCCGCTTCTTGGTGACCACTTGCCTTTTCAGGCTGGCGAGCTCATCAGACCACCACGGCACGGTTAACCTCTCTACACACTTCTTTTTGGGTATCACGGATGTACAGGCGTCTTGCACTGCCGTTGTAAGTCCCTCGACTACCAGGTCTATTTTGTCCCTGCTGTCGATTTGATCGAACAGACTTACGGTCAAATTGTTGTTTTGCATAATTTGGCGCAATTTCTTATGAAACTGCGCCCAATTTGCTTTCTTGGTATTGTAGATCCTGGTAGTCCGGTTAACCGTGATACCCAAAGACTTCTCGAGGTGTACACTAAACTCAATGCCGTTGTGGTCCGACCCCGTCAGGTCGTCAACGACTCGCCAGCCGTCGGTCACCGTCAGCATATCCGCTGTGCAGGCTGTGACATCGACGCAGCTCGTGTAACGTCTGTTACCACGAACTACGTCGAAGGTTGGAGTTTCCCCTGTATTAAGTATCTGCAGTCCAAGCTGGTCGAGAGCTCCCAGCATCTCGTCGCCTCTGCTATTGGTCTCGCTGCTGCCCCACCAGATACTCCAGGCGTTGGCGTCTCCTCCCATGATGAGCTTATGTGGGCCGGTCTCGCTTTCCACCTTTCTGAGGCTGTCCAGGTATGGCCCTAAGGGCTGGTCTGGCTCGAAGTAGAACGAGACCAGGGTTAGTCTCCAGGCACCGGTTTGGATCCTCACCACGACGATGTTGTTCGTGGTGAGTTCTGGGTACTGTCTTACGGTAAGTTTTGGGTCAAAGACGGCTATTGCCGCTTTGACAGTCCCTTCTCCTTGTCCGGTGCTCTGGAAAATTCGGACTCCCCTGGTCCCGCTCATCCTCTTCTTGCTGCCCACGTAGGGCTCCTGGATCAGCGCTATGGTAGCTTTGCGCTTCTCGGCCTCAAGCATAAGCTCTTGGGTTGCCAATTTCTTCCTTTGGAGATTCGCCTGGAGTATCTTGTACGGCATTATGTTCACCGGGACCACCTTAGCAGTAGGCGACGGACGCTCGTGCCAGCCGATCCCACCTGACCCGAACAGGACACTCAAGGTCAAACGCGTTGTGGTCGGTTCTCCCCATCTTCGCCTTGACGCAGTTGGGGCACTTAGGTGTTTCCGCCTTTAGCCACTGGTCACAATCTGGCCGAAGGTGTGGGCCCCCGCAGTGACTGCATAAGTCGGCAGGTTCTTTACAGAGCCGCCGACTATGCCCGTAGCCCAGACACCTAGTGCACTGGACCAGTGGCGACTGGTCATCGACGAAGACGGTCTGAAGGTCTATACGCGCTTTTCCTTTTTCGAGCATCCTGTTCCAGACAGCAGGGGATGTGCTGACAACGACGTTGCTGGTTTGGGGGTTCCGCGCACCCTTCCTAAATTTGATCGTCATTCGACTTTCCTCGTTGTCGAGGCCGCGAAAGACATCCCGGTTTTGATTCCTCAGCGCCTCCAGCAATTCCTCGTCGGAGTGTATGCGGAGGACGCCACGGAACACTAGCAGTGGGTTCTTGTTTCTCACGTCCTCGACAACGAGGTGATCTCCTGACTTTTGGATCCTCTCCTTTAACCTGTTTCGGTCCTCCGCCGACCTACATCCCATAATAACCCTGCGGTCCTTCGCCTTTCTCACCCTATCTACCTCCACTCCTCCCTCCTTGGCCTTCACTGCCTCTCTAATCTTCTCCAAGACCCTCTCTCCAGTATCATCTTCATCCTTAGACGTCACCACTACGGAGTGCAGTGCGATCCTTCCTGGGGTCTGCCTTTTCGGTGGACCCGCAGCTACACTCGCGTAAGTGGCCGCCTTTTCCAATACTTCTCCCTGCCTCTCCATCGCCTGCCGCAGCTTCTCCATCTTCTCGCTGCTCTCCTTCACTAACGTGCTGTGCTCCGCTAGTGAAGCGAGCAACGAGTCAACCTCCGGGAAGCTCCTGGGCACTTCTGTCGGGGGTGTTGCCGTGATGGCCTCCTCCCTTACCGTCTCAGCCCCCCTCGCATGTACAGCGGCCGCCGCCCCTTCCTTAACCAGTTGATATAGCCGTTCCACCGACTGGGTGATCCCAGCTTTGAGGTCTGCCCTCAGATTACGCGAGTCGCCGAGGTGCGACTTCGCGCGCAGAAGGCAGTTCCGAGCCTCGGTCACCCAGTCGGCGGGTTTATTTATCTGCGACTGGCTCCCTCCCGGTGACGCTCCCGCCGTCTCGGTGGAAGTTCGGTGTGCCACAGCCTTGGAATCTGGCTGGGTCAAAGCTCGCCGTGTGGACTTCTGAGGAGCCGTCACTGTTGGGACCGATTTTTTAGGTGGGTAAGCGGCGGCCGATGAAAGGGATTGTGACTCCATCGCCTTCCCATTTTCCCACTCACCAATGCTTCGCCTCACACTAGAGGCTTGAGTTGAAGCACTGGGAGGGGAGGCCTCTCCCTCGAAAGTGATAGAGAGTGCCGCATTCGATGGAGAGACTTGGCGACCTGTAGATTTCTTTGCTGGGGTCCTGGAGAGAAACATGATGGAAGAGTAGAGGAGAGGGAATCGGTATTAAATAAAAATAAATAAACCTTTGATATAAAACAAAAAAAATTTTGATCCCTGTAAAGGGGGGATCAAATTGTCAATAATAATTTTTCCTCAAAAGAGGTGTCAATAAAAGAATTAAATACAATATAAAATTTAAAACTAATTTTCTGATCCCTGTAAAGAGGGGATCAGTAGCAGCAGTATATCAAATTTTTCCTCAAAAGAGGCGTCAATAAATAATTAAATAAACAATAATACGATAATTTTGAAACTAATGTACTGATCCCTGTAGAGAGGGGATCAGTAGGCTGTTAAGTCACTAAAATTCCTCAAAAGAGGGGTCAATAAAAGAGTCAAATTTTCTAAAAAGAATGGACTGATTCCTGTAAAGGGAGAACAGTGAGTCAATTACCCTCTAAGATGAGCTACCAATTCACACGCAAATGTATGCTTTTGCTCGTCTTACCGCTCCCCGTTGATTAAGAGCATAAAAATAATTTGCAAAACCTACAAATAAAAATAAAGGGTGGGTGGGCGGGCGGAAAATTTGAAGTTTTTGCGGTTTTTTACTGTCGGGTGTAAAATTTTCCTATGGGACGCAAATTTTTTAGGGTCGGGGCGCACAGGCGACGCGCTGGCCCGTGTTTTGAGACTACTTTGGTCACGATCGGACCACAAAAACGGGAGTTATTATCAGATAAGTGTCAATTTTTTAATAAAAATAGTCAATATTTTGCGAAAATCGAAAAATTTTCTTCTAGGAAATGTCTAATCTGATTTGTTTTTTGCAGGAATCCTGTAGGGCGAGCAGAGGCGCGTACGACGGCACCCTCAGAACCGACCTACGTCAACCAGGGATCGAGATATAAAATTTTGAAGTTATGAAAATTTGGAAAAATGGTTTTTCTGGAATAAAAAGTTTCCCTGTAAAAATCTTTGAATTATTTTACCAGGATCGTATAGGTCTCGCAGAGACGCGTCCAAAAACGTATAATAGTACCCTGTAGCTAGTATATATAGGTTAGGAATCAGATCACACCTTCGAAATCAACGCTCTGGCTAGTAAACTTTTGAGCGTATATCTATATAACTATAGTACTATAAATTTTACTGATTTTGGAATTTCCGCTGACTCCTGCTAGACTCGTGGCTGGTTTTTTCTCTTTTCGATTCTCATATACTCTCGGCGCACGGGGTGTTAATATTGTCCGGGAATATCAAGGAATACTCTGGATTAACGGGAATAATCTATAAAAAATGTATGAAAATTTGAAGTTTTTGCGGTTTTTTACTGTCGGGTGTAAAATTTTCCTATGGGACGCAAATTTTTTAGGGTCGGGGCGCACAGGCGACGCGCTGGCCCGTGTTTTGAGACTACTTTGGTCACGATCGGACCACAAAAACGGGAGTTATTATCAGATAAGTGTCAATTTTTTAATAAAAATAGTCAATATTTTGCGAAAATCGAAAAATTTTCTTCTAGGAAATGTCTAATCTGATTTGTTTTTTGCAGGAATCCTGTAGGGCGAGCAGAGGCGCGTACGACGGCACCCTCAGAACCGACCTACGTCAACCAGGGATCGAGATATAAAATTTTGAAGTTATGAAAATTTGGAAAAATGGTTTTTCTGGAATAAAAAGTTTCCCTGTAAAAATCTTTGAATTATTTTACCAGGATCGTATAGGTCTCGCAGAGACGCGTCCAAAAACGTATAATAGTACCCTGTAGCTAGTATATATAGGTTAGGAATCAGATCGGGTTAGGTTAGGTTAGGTTAGGTTAGGTTAGGTTAGGTTAGGTTAGGTTAGGTTAGGTTAGGTTAGGTTAGGTTAGGTTAGGTTAGGTTAGGTTAGGTTAGGTTAGGTTAGGTTAGGTTAGGTTAGGTTAGGTTAGGTTAGGTTAGGTTAGGTTAGGTTAGGTTAGGTTAGGTTAGGTTAGGTTAGGTTAGGTTAGGTTAGGTTAGGTTAGGTTAGGTTAGGTTAGGTTAGGTTAGGTTAGGTTAGGTTAGGTTAGGTTAGGTTAGGTTAGGTTAGGTTAGGTTAGGTTAGGTTAGGTTAGGTTAGGTTAGGTTAGGTTAGGTTAGGTTAGGTTAGGTTAGGTTAGGTTAGGTTAGGTTAGGTTAGGTTAGGTTAGGTTAGGTTAGGTTAGGTTAGGTTAGGTTAGGTTAGGTTAGGTTAGGTTAGGTTAGGTTAGGTTAGGTTAGGTTAGGTTAGGTTAGGTTAGGTTAGGTTAGGTTAGGTTAGGTTAGGTTAGGTTAGGTTAGGTTAGGTTAGGTTAGGTTAGGTTAGGTTAGGTTAGGTTAGGTTAGGTTAGGTTAGGTTAGGTTAGGTTAGGTTAGGTTAGGTTAGGTTAGGTTAGGTTAGGTTAGGTTAGGTTAGGTTAGGTTAGGTTAGGTTAGGTTAGGTTAGGTTAGGTTAGGT